>OW026359.1:22305462-32305462 GCA_932273835.1 Sarcophaga variegata | reverse complement strand
TGCCGTAGTCTAGTAGGTAGTGTGCTGGCTTATAAGATGCTAGGCCACGGTTCAAACACCAGGTCAGACATTAAAACGACATCAAAAAAAATATGCAGATTTCTGGCAAAAACTCTGAGAGTAACTAAAATTGTCATGAAAAGTTCCTCAAAAATCAGTCGTTCGGAGTCGACTTTAAACTGTGTGTTCCACCACTCATGCATAAAATTAACAACATAAGTGTATTGAGAAGTTAGGTCGAATTCCTGGCTGAAAGGTTGTAATGTTCAATTATATATGTACGTATGTATAGACAGGTTAGCTCTCGTGTAGGATTCGCTAGTAGTCATTGCATTAAAGGCTCTCTACATGATATTACCTTAATGCCATTCATACACCTTCGTGAGATAAGCAAGCAGACGGCTTCTCAAAGTTATTGACTGGTAAATAAATTGATGAAGAGCATTATATTGATGTGGTTATTGACAGACGACTGGCTGATATTGTGTTAGTTCTTTATATTGCGGAGCACTGATTTTTCCACTGAGTGTCTCAAATATTTTCAGCATCTCCACTGATATAATTTTTTTTATTCGAGAATAAGCTTATACTATTAGCTCCAGTGTAAAGTGCTGAATGAAGATGGCTGCTGTGCCACGAAATCAAACAAATACGCGTAAATCGTAATAAACGCCATTATTGAGCTCAATATTTCATATAAATTTTCAATTTTTTATTGCGCTCTAAATTCGCAAATTGTTATAATATTGAGTAAAACTTAAAATGCAACACTGTCATAAGTATGTTCAGTGAATATATTATAGTTGTCCGAACACTTTCCGTTGATATTTGACAACTCAAATGTCAACAACGACAAACAAAAAATAAATAAATAAGAAACAATGTTTTTGAAACAACTAGCTGTCAAATGAATATTGAATAAGCGGCTGAACTGCGTATATTATTATGTCTGAACACTTAAAATATTATACTCAATACACCGAATATTGACTCAATAAAAGTGCATATTTATACAAGCATATCGGCATAAAAATTTGCAGCTGTTCTCCTTTGAATAAAGTAACAGCCTATGGACGGACACGTATGTACATATGCTTTCTTTTCTTCAACGACAACAAAGGACTACCGCAGGGTATATCATCTGCATTAATAAAGATTTTCCAGCTAAACAATTGAATGATGTGCTGTTGTAGTCACCGTAGTCTAGTAGGTAATATGTTGGATTATTAGACGTGAGGCCATGGTTCAAACCCCAGGTCAGACATCTCCACCAAAATGAAATATGAAAAATTATTTCTTCGGCGAATTTCTCTCAACAGATGTCTGGCAAAAAATCTGAGAGTAAATAAAAATTGTCATGCAAAAGTTTCTTAAAAATCTAATGTTCGCAGTCCACTTTAAACTGTGAGACCAGCCACTTTTGTATAGAAATTAACACATCCACAGCATAAATGGTTTGAAGAAGTCATAACAGACAGGTTAATTAAGTTCAACTCTTTTTTAAGAGGTAGTGCTGCTTGACTTTTATACAATATTCATTACTCTTGTTATCCCCTATTTTAGAGGCAGAAGAGAGAGCGGATGTCTTGATAAATTAATTGATTTTTTTTTTGTGATTTGAAAAACGTAAGGAATATTAGGATTGTTCGCCTTTTAAGGTACTCTTGTAGTAATAATTTGTTTTTAAAATTCACATGATTTAAAATTTAAATAATTTAAAATCGCTCTTATAATTTTTTCCACCACTGTAAATACATGTACGTTTTATGTTTGAATACATGCACAGGGGATTTGCAAATTAATTTTTTTTTTTTTTTTTTAAATAATTGCTGGCCAAAGGTTGTTTTATATTATCAGCACACAGAGGGCGAAATCATTAAAAATAAATTTACTGAATATGAAATACCCGTTAAACTTGGTCGTTAAAGTGTTAAGCAGCTATTTCTACAAATTCCAAATTGTATGTAGGCATCATGACGTCATTAATACAATTTTCTTTATTTATTTTATATACACACCTCTAATTTCTTTTGTTGATGTCGTCGTTAAAATCACAGTTGCATTTATCGTATCACCACTAAAATATACCCCATTTGGGTTATTGAATTCAAATTCACATGTTGAAGGCATAATAATTTACGAAAATAATATCGGAAAGATTTGAAATTTTTCCTTCTTTCTTTCTTTTTTTTTATTAATTGAACACACAACACTATTAATTACATGACGTCTATGGGTATTAAATTATTTACTGACAAAATACTTGGAATTGTATTCTAAAAATAATGATTAAAAAAATACTTCGTAGCACTCCGCTGCATGCGTTCCAACAGATACGTTTTAGTACATACTAAAGAGAAATAAGTTGTTCTTCGTACTTCAATAAGTTGCTATACGGTGAGATAATGTTGAAACAGAATGGCGACGTGACGTAAAAAATTTTCAATCAGCGGTTTTTTTTACTCTCCCAATCAAATATTTGATGTTACTGTACTTACATGAGATTTTAAATATTTTACAAACAAAACTCATGTATCATATTGTCATGTATTTTCAATTCTTGTCAGTTGTGTAAAAAATGTAAACAATGAAATGATAACATTTGAAGTTGTATACGAACAATTGCAGTATTGTCCATAATTTTTAGTTTGAAAATAGTTTCTATTGCAGTTGCTGTCATATTCTGTTCCAAACAATTTATATGTACTTCATAAAGTGTCTACCCGCACAGCTGATTACAATTTATGTATACATATCTATTTAAGTGAGTTGTTTTTGTGTGTTTTCAGTGATGGACTCTTTTCTGTATGAATGGGAACGTAAACAAACTAATTTTTTGAATTTGGGACAATGTAAACCTACAGAAGATCCAATAGCGTTTAATACATTCCGAAAAACTCACTGTTTGGCATGTATTTTGCTCGGACGGCATCATTATTACATGTTTCTTTGAGTACAACGTTAGCCAAGCCCCCACTGTCAATGTCAACCATTATACGTCGACGATTACCAACTTCTTGTGGCCTGAACGGGATAATATGCATACCAGCACAAGTGATTTCAACGGATCACATGTGCCACACATGCTCATACCACATTGATTATCCCGTACGAGCGATTTTAGGCCATGGTCTCACGTGGAGGTTCAACTTTTTTGTGAGGACGCAGTTGTATGCGAGTAAGTCACAAGCTATAGCGGTGTCTAGTCGGTAGTGTGTTGGCTTATTAAACGTAAAGCCAGGGTTCGAGCCCCAGGCCAAACATCAAGACAAAATACAAAAAGTATTTTTTCGGCGTCTTCCTCTCAGTAGATTTCTGGCAAAAATTCTGAGAGTAAATAAAATTGCCATGAAAAAGTTTCACTCATGTATAAAATTAACACACACAACATAAGTGTGTGAAAAACTGGGACCTTGTACAATGGGTCAATTCGACCTCCGGGTACTGTACTTGTCTTAATTGACAAGTATACGTCCTCTAACCTTACCTAACCTAACCATAGCGGTGCTCAAAGTCAGCACAACCCATGCCAATGAACAAATTCAGCCTGAAGCATAAGCCAGTGTCATGAAAATTGAACATATTGGATACGCTGCACTCCGAGAAGCCGTATATGCTATTACATTCCATAAATGATGTTATCAGCAGTTCTTTTAAACGATTAAAAGTGTCAATGATATCTGAGACACACTCTTTGTTTTGTTTAAATTTAAAAACATGAAGCGCTTGATAAAAGTTTCAGTACTTCAAGTGTTTGCCAACGGGTATGTAAAGATACCGATATAAGCCTAATCACAGGTCTAGCTCTAGTCAGAATAAAAATTTTGAAATCCAAATAGAACTGGTTAGGGAAAACAACGTATGATATTTATAGGAATCCACACGGTAACAAAATGAGAAGAAGGCCAGCTCACCCTTGGAGGTGGCAAATGAATTGTAAGGCCACAATGACAAGAAAGCATAGACCTGAGTGGAATTGTATTTTTATGTCAAATGTTGTTAAGCCTGTTTGAGGGTTAATTTGTTTTTGACGTCTACATTTCAACAAAACGTTTATTGTTTTTGTGTTGCTGTACTTGTTGTTGATGTGAGACCACTTTGTGTATAAATATGTCTCGATTCTATCCATGAGATACTTTTTCTTCTGCTTAACACTGAGAGAGAGAGAGAGAGAGAAAGAGAGAACTTGAAAAATAAAGAGAGTAGAAAACTCAAAAAGAAATAGCTACAGACACAAATATGCACACAGAGAGAGAATAAGGGAGGCAAAAAAGATAGCATTTTATAATGACATTAACAAATGTGAGAGTTAGTTTAGCGAAATGTAAACAAATAATAAATAAACCATGCGATATACAGTCATGGACACCTGTGTAGTGACACGATGGTAATTACAAATAAATTCAATAAATACGAATAATTTTTATTCTCATATAAAATATATTTTATAACGGTTAACAAAGATGAGATAGTTTTCTTGCAATTTATTCATCATTTTCTGAATACATGGGATACATGGGTATAAACCCAATATGGCGATGAGGCGATGCTCTATCCAAGTCTATAAAAGGTGAAGAACTGCGTATGGCTTCTTCAAAACTAGGTGGTCCTACAACAAAATAAAAAAAAAGTTTTAAATTGTTTTTATAAGAACTACACCTATATTCCATATTCCTTAATACTCACCCAATTCCATATAGCTGGGTGGTAAATCGAGAAGGTTTTCATCCTCTTCTGGTTCAATGGGTGCAGTAGCTGCACTAATTACAGTGCGTACAGTAGATAGGGGAGGTACAGTAGCTACAGTAGGTGCTGTAGGTGCAGTCGGTTCAGTATGTGTAACTGCTAATATGGTATTACTTTCAGCAGTTGCGTTATTTAAGGTCTGCGAACAATTTTCACGTAGAGGTATTGTACCTATAACCACATTAAGCTGTAGGTCTTTATTAGGGTTGATTGTGAAGCCATCACTTAGTTTCAGTTGGGCATTTAATGAATAATGGACACTAATAATGGCATCACCTTCGGTACTGGGTGCTGTCGGTTCTATGCGAAAACTTCCATTGTAAATACGTGAAGAGCGTCGAAGACAGGTTGATGCAACATTATCTTCAAACAGCACTTTTCTAACTGATTGAGTTTTACGGAATGGTTTCGTAGCAGTAAATGTCATGGTACATATAAATTGCATTGTATAACCTATTACATCATGTTTGGTTTGATTTTCTACACTAATACAGTACGGAATCCGTTGTCCACATACATAGCCGCTATATGGCAGCATCAACGTTGATTTAATATTATTGCTGCAAACAAGCATATACCACGCCGTAATAATTTTCTCTGCTTTAACAGGTATCTATTGGAAATTATGTTTCAAGTTAAATATGTATGTTTATTTGTATCATCAAAAAGGAACTTAGTGTTGAAAAACTTACACTTAAATTTGGTTTTAAATTCAAATCAACTGTACTTATAACCGTTATTGGTTTAATGAAATATTCATCATAATCTGCTCGCCTCAACTGAACTGTTAATTCATAACGCACATGACCAAATCGACCTTCACACGATGTAGGACAGTCCAGTGGCAGAAATTTTTCTATATTATATCTGTGAGATCCTGGTGTTAGTAAATTTGCATCCGATAATATTGTATTTGTTTCCACAAATAATTGTTTGCCTGTATAGTGACCTGCAGTATTTGAATAGCGGCTAAGGTGTTGTTCTGGCAAGTCATAGTTTACTTTCGCTTCACCTTTGAAGAACAGATTTATACCTGGAATTTGATATTTAATATGATTTCTTTCGTGATGAGTTACGAATAATAAAGTTTTCGAACATAATAAAATAAATTGAGAATTCAAGAGATTTTCTAAAAGAGTTCGTATTTTTTTTTTTTTTTTTGTTCTTTGCTGTATGAATACTACAATTTAATAGTAAACTAGATGAGTGGTTTTTTTCTGTTGCTATTTATATCGCCATATAGAAGTCGCCGTAGTCTAGTAGGTAGTATGTTAGCTTATTAGACGTAAAGCCAGGGTTCGAGCCCCAAACAAAATACAAAAAGTATTTCTTCGGCGACTGCCTCTTCGCAGATTTCTGGTAAAAACTCTGAGAGTAAAATAAAATTGCCATGAAAAGTTTCTCAAAAAATCTGTCGTTCGGAGTCGACTTTAAACTGTAGGTCCCACCACTCATGTATAAAATTAACACACACAAAATAAGTGGTGTGAGAAACTAGGTCGTAATCCTGCTTGAAGGGTTGTAATGACCAATTATGTATGTATGTATGTATATATCCGACTTTATCAAGTACGAGTTTATTTTCCAGTATGGCTTTATTTTATTTTTTATTTTCCTTTCCTTTTACTTAATTGGTTCTAATAATCATTTAGTAAGTATTACAACCTAGCTTCTTACACCGTTCATGTTGTATGTGTTAATTTTATCCAAGAGTAATAGGACCTACAGATCTGAGAAACATTTCATGGCAATTTTATTCTACTCTCATAGTTTTCGCCTCAAGACTGTTGTAAGGAAGTCGCCGAAAGAAATATTGTTATTTTTATTGTGAAATTTTTTATTTCGCTTTGCTCGAGATGTCTAAGCTGGGGGTTGAAACACACTCTGGCCCCTGATAAGCCAACACACCATCTACTAGACAACGGTAACTTCAAGGTGAACTTTTACTCAATTGAATTTTTCTATTAAACTGATGTTACAAAAAACTTAAGCAACAGCTGAATGCTGCCTATCACATCACTGTATGATACGTATGATACCACGAGCGAAGTTAATTAGAAAGATAAATTTGTATGTATGTGGGGTCTCTCATTTTAACACAAGGATAACTTTAATGCGGATAATATTTGTTTACAATTGCATACGATCTCCAAAAAAGCAGGCAATATTATAGGAGCAATATTATAGGACTTGGTTAGCGTACAATATCGAATTTGATATAATAACAAGAGAACTAATAACGTTAGTATCGACAATATTATGCTACAAAGTCCAATGGATGGTGGCGCAGAAACCCTTCATTAGAACCCTTCAGTCAAGATTACTACCTACTTTCTCACACCACTTATGTTGTGGGTGTTTTAATTTTATACATGAGTGGCGGGACCTACAATTTAACGTCGACTGCGTACGATAGATTTTTGAGAAACATTTTATGGCAATTTTATTTACTCTCAAAATTTTTGTCAAAAATCTGTTGAGATTCATATTACTTTTGTGTTCGATATGTCTGATCTGGGGTTTGAACCGTGGCTTTACGTCCAATACACAAAAACACTAGCTCAGTGTTGAAAAATTCAGTACTTTTGTACTTTTTTCAGTACTTTTCCGTTTCAGTACTTTTTTATTATTACATATTTAATGTCATGCTCTTTTCAACTATTAATGGATTAGCAACACGTTCAACACAATGCAAAAGTAGAATTAGGCTTTAGCCCCGGTTAGTCATACGTCCACGGAACGTACGTTCGTTACATTACGTTCCATCGACGCGACTAAACGGGTCTTTTAAGTCTTGTTACGTTCCGAATCAGGCTTACTAGACGTGAGCTCACGATTGAAACCCAATGGCAGACATCTCCATTAAAACGGCGGTTTCCTTCTGGCAAAAACTCTGAGAGAAAATAAAATTGCCACGATAAAGTTTCTCAAAAATCTGTTATTCGAAGTCGACAGTAGGTCCCGCCACTCATGTATAAAATTAGCACACACAAAATGAGTGGTGTGAGAACTTAGGTCGTAATCCTGAATGAAAGGTTATAATGACCAATAATAAACTATTTAATGCAAAAAATTACTTTTTCAGTTATAATTCAGTACCATTTCAAAATTTCAGTTTTGCAACACTGCACTACCTACTAGACTACAGCGACTTGGTGAGCAAAGTACATTAAGAAAGAGAAGTAATCGTGAGCACAGGTCTCTCATTACAACTCAAGGATGGCATTTATGCAGATAATCTTTATTTATAAAGCAGCCAAAATAAAAACAAAGAGAGCTGCTGATTATTTGTTTAGGCAGTACAGTGACAACGATTGGTGGCACAGAAACAGACGTTATTAACAAACTAACCAATGTAAGAGTTGTCTTCGTGAGACTTCAGTCACTATTGAGAAATTCACAAATATCAAATAAACCTTAAAACCTTGTGTAAAATTAAGACTGTTGTACGGAAATGAAAGCTGATTTGTTTTCGATGCCATCAAACACAAAGTACAGATATATATTTATCAATTAGTATCTTAGAATCCAGGTTATTCTAGGCTGATAAGATCAGCATCAAAGATATGTAGAACCAATAATAACAGATAAGCAAACATTCCTGAATGGTGCTTAATGTTCTATTTATTGTAATGTGAAATACAGCATGTCATCAAAGTGTAGTAATTTGTATTTGTTTGCACTGTTAAGTGTGTTCTTAGTACGCATGGAGTTAAACGCGCCCTTTCCATTCCATTCAAAGTCATTGTATGGTGACCGTAGTAACTATAGTTAATACTAATATCGTGTATCTTTTCGAAATTCATTGAAAGCATCATTATGATGTCATTCTTTGGAATATGTCCTTTATTTTCACACAAACCTTTAAATCCTATGAGAGTTGTTGTCGTTAAAATAACGGTACCAGTAATATTATTACCACTGAAGTATACACCATTTCGATGACTTAATTCAATTTCACATGTTAATGGCATAATAATTTATGAAAATCAATTGAAAATCTTTATTTTTTTTTAATAATTTATCCAAGCACACACAACTACTAATTACGAGAGTCTTCAATTTAAACAACGTGAACGATTAATAAAAACAAAACAAAATATTTTAAATGTACACAAAACACTGCGAATACCGTTTTATGCTCTAACAGACGCGTATTCTAACGAACAACTAAAAAGCTCTTGTTATGCTTTTAAATATTTTGTTGTCATACGTTAGTATCAGATGGTATTACGTAGTTGCCCATGCTTAAAATGTTCCGTGAGTTAGATTTCCTATGCGTGCTTTACTCTGAGACTATAAGCGAGAACATATTGTAAGAAATTATTTCTCTGTTAAGACGTTTGAGAGTAGGCTCATCAAAAATTGTTGCCATCAATAGAGAGAACAGCGTAAAGAAATTTTAAAACGTGCAAGACAATATACACCCATACCTCACTTTGCTTCGTGGTTACGATCGAAAAAAAACACGACGCAAATTGAAACGACGCAAAGTGAATTATGATTTTCTATTGAAAGCCATGTAAAGATCGAAGATTTTCAAAAATCTAACGATGCACAGTGCAAATTAGTACTAATTCAGCAGCGACTCAACTTTGAAAAAACTCAAAACGAAACGATGCAAAGCGAGGTATGGATGTATTTAGTACCACACATTTTGAAACTGAATCCGAAGTGCTTATCTGAATTTGAATTAATTATGATTTCGCAAAATTACAAAGAAATTTAAAGAGACTGAAAGCATTGCAAAATGTCGCCAACTTTGGAGAAAGTTTGACGTATGGTTTGAATTTGTCGATTCAAGGCATTCTCATTGATACGTAGGTATGTGTTATGGTTCATTTGGATTTTGACCTCCATTCATATAAAATCCAACATACACGTTAATTCACAACGCAGCATGAGCAGCAGCATTATTTCAAAGTTGATTTTACAAACAAAATTTTCTCCAAAGATTAGACTCCTTTCTTACAGGCAGGTTATAGTAGTATAGTTATGATAGTAGAATAAACCCTTACAAGATGGCAAAGAGATGGCACCTACATATGTACATACATCTCAACATGATCGATTTGTGCTTTACTGGGTAAAAAGACTCCAGAAAGACTAATTTAATTTGATGAGCCCCTTTGAACACTTTTTGGAAGAGCTTCCACATTAAGGATACATGGGCTAAACCCCTAACTATGCAGTATTTGAAGATCAACATTTGTCACGTTATCATTCAGATTCAAATAGAAATATGAACTAAAAGTAGTCGAAAACTATATCATAAGGATAGTTCAGTGGCGTTCATTTGGTGAGGCCCTTGAAATGATTGCAACGAAATCATAACATTCTATGTGTCTTATTTAATTTACTTTTGAAACATATAAATGGAAAACCCAGCATTTAGTTCAACGACATCATAATGTAAAGATGAACACGTTAATTTTATTTGCAGCTACAACTGGTGCCATACTGTCTACAGAAGGCTAAAGCATGTGTCGGTGTAAATTGGATAGCATGAGGTGTCTTAACCCCATTCAAATTGACGCCTCGTTTAACAGTACAAACATGTAAAAATTATTTACCATATAACATGGGCATGCTACATCTAGCATTCTAATAAACATAATATTTTAGGCTGATTGAAGATGTTTCATATGTTTTGGATATTAAATGCATATCGTTGGTCTCGTGTTGAAAGGCGCTAACTGAGTTTCGCAAAAATGTGAGTTGGGGCCTTTCTACATGAGACCAACGATATGCTTATTTACTTAATTGGCCACTAACAACCCGTTTAACGGATTTCGGCCTGCCGCAACACATCCTTCCAGGCTCTTCTGCTCCTTGCACGCCTACGCCAGTTGATCACTCCAATCGATGACAGGGCTTATTCGATTTGGTCCTTCCAACTGATACAAGGTCGTTATCTTCGCCGACTTCCACAGATCTCCGCATCAAATACCCGTCTTGCCGCAGCATCCTCCTCCATTCGAACGACATAATCGAGCCAGCGCACCGGCTGGATGTTAATACGCTGCACAACGTCAATGTCGTTGAGGAGCTCATACAGCTCACTGTTGGATGCGGTAATCATCTTCAACACGCACTGGACCGGAGATCTTACGTAGGACTTTTCTCTCGAACACTCTCAAGGCCGCTGCATCAGTTCTTAATAGGGTCCATGTCTCTGCGCCATAAAGAAGCACGGGTAGGATAAGTGTCTTGTAGAGTGTTAGTTTTGTCGTACGAGAGAGGTCTCTGCTACTCAGTTGAGACCATAGTAGCACCTGTTGGTAAGAGTGATCCTGCGCTTGATCTCCAGACTGACATCATTTTTGGTGGTAACGGCGGAGCCAAGATAAATAAATTCCTTGACTGTTTCGAAAGTATAGTTATCGGCCGTAATCTGAGAATAAATACTCCGCACGTCTCTACTTGTCGATAACATATACTTTGTTTTGCCCTCATTTACTGTCATACACATCTTAGTAGAGCAACGATATACAGTGTTATATGTAAACTCATTATCTATAGCGCCATTTTTTTTTTAATTATTTCCTTTTCTTATTCCTATATTTTTCTATTATTTTCTTATCTATTTTCGAGTGAAGCAGTTGATAGATCTGCAGCTGTAGGTCTTGTTATAATAGAATTTCCTTCTGTCACCTAACAAACGTTTAGTACATTGGTTTCAGGCAATAGACATTTAGCTTGAGCAGAGCTTGAGCTTATTTTCATCTTCACTTACGACCTTATAAAATGCCCTTCCCACGAAACATGAAGAAGTATTTCTTCTCTTAAAGTAAATAAAATTGCCATGAACAAGTTTCTCAAAAATCTGTCGTTCGTAATCGAGTTTAAACTTTAGGTCCTGCCACTCATATATAAAATTAACACACACAACATAAGTGGTTTGAGAAGCTAGATCGTAATTTTGTCGGAAGGGTTCTGATGATCAATTATGTATATATGTATGTATGTAATAAAATTGCTTGTTTCGGCACCACTGTACCAATTTCTAGAGCAATAGGGTTGACATCTGTCTGTAACTGAAAACAATACCTTCTATGACAATTTATTCAATTGTTTTATTGGATGTAGTGCGGATGAAAGTTTCGTATTGGATTCTACGCTATAGATACCAAAAACTTTATTAAGTCTCAATCATCATATACCTGCTAATAGGTATAGAACGGTCATTCAAATTGTTCAGTATAGACGACAGCAGTTGTTGTAAAAATTAAAACAGATATCTGTGATTCCAAGCAATAACAGCCTAAGTCGAAAATGATACATTCTAGAAAAATCAGTTTTTATATAAAGGGTCCGCCAAATAACTTTTCTTTTTGAATATGTTTTAAACAAAACTACTGAATATTTTCTCAAATTTCTTTTTTTATTTGAAAGTACAATCCTTCCGGTTAATAATGGAAAATAATTTCATTCAAATGGCTGCCTCGGCTGGCCATGCAGTAGCCTACACGATCGGTCCAATTTTTAAGCACATTATCGATTGTGTGCAGCTGTATTTCACCAATAGCTTCACGAATATTGTCCTTTAAAGCGTCAATTGTATCTGGCTTGTCGGCGTAACAATTATCTTTGACGGCACCCCACAAATAATAGTCCAACGGTGTCAAATCGCAGCTCCGAGGTGGCCAGACGACATCAGTTCTGCAGCTGATAATGCGATCTTCAAAAAGAGGGCGGAAAACATCGAGAGTAGCTTCGGCTGTGTGGCACGTAGCGCCGTCCTGTTGAAACCAAATGTTGCCAATATCCTCTTCTTCAATTTTTGTGAACAAAAATTCGTTCAACATGGCCCAATAACGATCGCCATTGACTGTAACGGCCACTCCTTGCTCATTTTCGAAGAAAAATTGCCCAATTATGCCTCTGGACCAAAATCCGCACCAAACAGTGACTCGTTTTGGGTGCGTCGGCTTTTCAATGTATGCATGCCCGCCAATATCAAAATGAGCTTCATCTGAAAAGATGATTTTTTTTGCCAAAATCGGCATCTTCTGGTGTAGACTACTGCATGGCCAGCCGAGGCAGCCATTTGAATGAAATTATTTTCCATTATTAACCGGAAGGATTGTACTTTTAAATAAAAAAAGAAATTTGAGAAAATATTCAGTAGTTTTTTTTTAAAGCATTTAAAAAAAAAGTTATTTGACGGACCCTTTACAAATGTGTTTCGGAAAAAAAATTAAGATATTTAGACGGACAAGCTTAAGATCCAAACGCTAATAAAAGTCCGTTTTGTTATACTTAGGCGCTTATCATAAATGTAATGAGACTTCTTTATGACTTAGATCATCCAGTTTTTGTTAATAACTTAAAAAAAAACATTGTTAGAGAAGCAAGGTTTGCACTAAAGTGTTGTTAGAAGAATATTATATCATTTATGTTTGCAGATTTACCCAAGTAGACTTAGACTGTTACTGTAAGTATCTAAGTATACTTAGACTATCATTTATGCAGTGAATATGTTTAACGGATATTATAGATAAGACCATAAATGTTCTCTAATAGCTTGAGGCTTGTCCTTCATACCGGTACATCTGGTATAAAGTGACCTTTTCTACGTTCATTTCATTTCATCAGATTACAAATTCTTATTGAGTAAACTGTACACGATTACTTACTTGATTGAATCGTTTTTTCGCTACTCATAAGTACTCATAAAATTTCGAATATGAATGAGTCAACAGTATTGAAATTCAACTACTCTGATTGATTTATAAGTACAGGTTGCAATGAGTATGAGTACAAAGTTGACATCAAACTACTCATTCAGATTCATAAATTCAGAAAAATACTTATAATACTCATAAATGATTCGTGTGACTCGAATCATTCATAAAAATTTACAGACAAAGACAGCAAGCCAAGCAAACACACAACCTTCTTGTGTTTTAGTGTTGTTCGTGAATCTTACTTATATGGTGATTCTTGTAAATGTTGAGTAAAGTAGAGCCGAAGTTATTGTTAAGTATGAGTACGATGAGTACTTCAAACTTTGAATATGAGTAGTATGAGTATGATATTAAAATAAGTATGAATGCGTAAAAGTATCAGAAATTATAAGTATGATTCGAATCTACTCATATTTTTGAATATTCATTGCTGATCTCTGGTATGTATGTATGTAGGTTTTAAATAAATAAAAATTCCATCTTAGAATTTTATTTCAGTTGTATAGACTTTAAAATATTCAAATCGTACAGTATAATTGGCTTTGTAGTTAACATATGTATATATTTGCATAAATAAACGTAAAAAAAAGTTGTATAAAACTATAACTAAGCAATTACAAGCGTAAATATATATATATATATATATATATATATATATATATATATATATATATATGTATGTATTTTGTGTTATTTAATTAATTGTTTAGATAAACATGTATAAGAAAAGTTACAATCGATAAAGTGCGACTACGTAACAACGTAAGAAAAAAAATCATCAAAGTACAACACATTGCTTCTGAAAGTAAAATAAAAATGGTGTGTGAATTTCATTTGAAATTAATTAAGACATGACATAAAAACTAGAGAAAATTAGTGGCGCAATGTTTTTTCTTCACTGATAGCATGCTGGTACGTTGTACATGGGATACAGAGGCCTAAAATCCAACACACGATTTCTTTCATCAACATCGGTGTCTATAAACTCTGAACTATCACCGCTGAAACCCTTTACAAATGAGGGTGGTCCTATAAACAAACAAACAAGCAAATCATTTATAGTTAAATCGAAAATAAATATTCAGACCACGACTATACTTACTGAGATCATCATAACTAGGCGGTAAATCGTTACCTACTCTATCATCCTTTGTCGGTGGTGGCTGTATATCTGGTGCTGTTGGCAATAATTGTTCAGGTGGTTCTACGTTCCTGAATTGATATGGCTCCAAACTCTCTCTGATTGGTATGGTGCCAATAATTATGGGCATTTTCATTTCACAAGCATTATGGCAGCCCGATAAGTGTACCCTCATTTTTAGAAAATATTCCACACAAATAATACTTTGCAGTTCGGTACTGGGCGGTGTAGATGGTATCACTAAGACAGTTTCTAAAACGCGATTAGTTAAGCGTAAACATTTCTCCATACGTCCACTGACCGCTAAAACATCACGAACATGACGTTGCCTTCGACTGGGTGAGGTGGATGTAAATGTTACTTTCTTAATTAATTCACATTTAAAGCCCTCGGTATCGGACATTGATTGATTATTAATCGTTAGCGAAATTTGTATCAATTGGCCGGGTGCATAAGCTGCAAAGGGTATTTTTAACGTGTACATAATCTTACCCGATGAACAGGGCCAACAGCATAAACTACTTAGTTCTTCACAGACCAAAGGCAGCTGAAATAAAACATTTTACAAATTTTCTACTTGAGTGTTTCTCTTTACATAAATAAAATACGTCCATTTTACGTTATAACTGGGATTCAAGTTCAAATCAATTGTTCGTATAACCGTTATTGGCTGTTTATAAATATTATCGAAGCGTAGGTAACGATTTAATTTCAATGATAGCTCATAACGTACATGACCATATTTGCCTTCAATTGATGTTGGACACTCCAATGGTAAAGGTATGATGAATGAGTACGTATGTAAACCAGCTGGTAAGTTTCCTTCTCCATTTACGAACGTACTATTGTTTATATACACTTCATGTGAACGATAATAGGTCGTGTGAGTTGTACTGTTGCCATTACTATCCGTGCTGGAGCTACTTTCTTCCCATCTAACTTTACCCTCGCCCAGGAAAAGGATGCTGACATCTAATAATGAAAGTAGAAAGAAAAACTGTCTTCATATATACTCGTATTTTAATCATGCTATGCCAGTATTTTCAATTAGTCATTGTGGTGGGGTATTTTAGATTTTAAAACTTATAATCTTTCTTTTTTAAATCTCGTGACTCGTGTCGAACATAACGCAACGCAATATATTGCTGATAAAATTAAATATTTCTTGGTAAATGTTATGAATAATTGAGGAATATAACAGACACTTATGTAAAGACAATGGCGTCACACTAGGGGGGGTCTATTACATATAAAATGTTACATCTTCAAATGCTAAATTGTTTAAACCCTTAAACTTGTTATTTTTTTTCTTCAATAATTCCCCTTTTTCAATAAGTGAAAGAGTTGATACGCATCTGTTCAAGTCAACAGATAATAATTATTTATTTAAAATCGATTTATTTGTGACTAGATCTGGCAAATATAAAGATGACTCAAGAGAATTTCAAGCAAACCTTTGTTTCATTTCAAACTGTCAACAAGATTGTTTCGCACTTTTTTAGAAAACTAACTGCTCCAAATGCAGTTATCTTGATATTCAAAGTGTTTTTTTAACTTTTTTTTAATTTTACGGAAGTCGCCGTAGTCTAGTAGATTAGAGGCCACGGTTCAAGCTCCAAGTCAGACATTTCTAACAAAACGAAATACGACAAAATATATCTTCGGCGACTTCTATTCGAAAGATTTCTGGCAAAAACTCTCAGAGTAAATAAAATTACCATGAAAAGTTTCTTTTAAAAATCTGTCGACTTTAAACTGTAGGTCCCTCCAATAGTGATGTGAGAAGCTAGGTCGTGATCCTTTCTCAAGGTTTTTAATGGCCAATTAAGTATGTATGCATGTTATGTATTTATGTAACAGCATAAAGGTCGAATATTGATTATAGTCAGTTGCCTGGAACCATGCTTTGTTAATAGCAATCGAGAATAAGGCACTTCGGAAAGAAATCATAAGCGAGTTAGTATCTTGTTGTAACTGCAGCATATTACTCGGGTTAAAGACATCAGTTTGAAGATGAATATGCCAATTTGAACTCCTCCCATAGCTGACGCATTGCATGCGATGAATATAACACAATAAGCAAGTTCATTAGGCACGCCATAAGGTATATTGGTGTACTGCTATACTAAGTGGAAGTATGCAGAGAAGCTGATGGCGAAGAACAAACAACGGCCCTTTCGGAGTCTCTATGGAAAGTAACTGCATATAACCAACAGAGATTTGTGTAAGTCTACCGTCTTGAGCAAATTAAAATCTGTAGTATTTATCCTGTCTTTCGGTCTGCTATTAAACAAATAAGTCTGGCAGACTCAATCAAAAACAAAAGACCAGTCGGCTGCTTATCTTTAACCGACGATTACTGAAACCACAAGAGTTGTTAAAAATAGTTTACTGATCTGTAGGGGAACAACCACTTACCCATGGCGGTCAAAGTGATTATGGACATGATGTGGTTTCTCCAACAAATCCCAGGCTTATTGAACTTCTGGTTTTTTAATCGAATACCCTATCCTTCGAATATAGCCCATCGTGATAATTGACTTGTTTTCAAACTTGACGAAATGTCTTGGCGATAAGAATTTTGAAGCAAAAAAAATATTTCTACGACCACGACAACTGTTATATTTTGTAAAGTACATGTCTGAGCTCAACAAGGATTGTTTTACCACAGAGGTATTTGAAAGCCACGTTAAGTTCAAGATGGCGAGTATCACAATCTGGTTAGGTAATGTTGTATGGCCTTAGCAATTCACTTAATTACTAGAAGGAAGCACAAAAAATCGTTTTTATTGCGTATCTTTTTCGTATGTACAATGAAAGACGAACATCATACATACATACATAATTGGCCATTACAAACCTTCAGTCAGGATTATGACCTAGCCTCTCACACCACTCATGTTGTGTGTGTTAATTTTTTATACATGAGTGGCTAGACCTACAGGGTAAAGTCGATTCGGAACGACAGGATTTTGAGAAACTTTTCATGGCAATTTTTATTTACTTCAGAGTTTTTTTGCCAGAAATCTGATGAGAGGAAGTCGCGAAGAAATATTTTCATATTTTCGTTTTGGTGTCTGACCTGAGGTTTGAACCGTGGCCTTATGTCTAATAAACCATCACACTACCTACTAGACTACGGCGACTCTAAAAGACCAACATCTGTTCATCTCAAAATCATGATAAAAACGCAGTGTGGGGGAATTGAGAATATATGCCGTTGTAATTGACGTGACATACGGTAAGAAAAAATGTAGTTGTGGTTATTATAAATAAATAGAAGCAGCATAATGTGATTTACTTTATAATTCTTTGTAAATACTTTAAATCTGCAACCATGACATGACTTGCCCACAAGAATTTTTGGTCGAATGAATCAATAGAAGTCTACTCTACTAACAATTCAAAAGTACTTTTTTAATTTTCTCGTACCATCCAAACCTGTTTTATTTGACAAAAACGGTTTTCTTTGATCTTTTCACACAAAATTATTGATTACCCAAATATGTTTGAACCTATTTTAAAAATTCAAAGTTTTTTTAGAAAGGCGAGAGATTAGCCTTTCAAACGATATGCATAAACATTTTGTTCAATCTTATATGTTCGGAGTTTTGATGGGGTAAACTTGGAAAATATTATTTTTTTCACATTTTTTCAAGTTTAGTCATTCTTAATTACAAAATTTAATCCAAAAATATGAAATATGTGGTGACATTCTGAAAGTGCATTATATTGTGAAGAGATTGACACTTCGTTTGATAAAATTGGACAAAAATTATCATAGTTATTATTTAAAGAGTATAACAGCTTAGTCATATTTTTTTACACATGTTGCCTCATCAAATGAACTTTCATAAATGTTCAAAATTTTTGATGAATCTTAAGTGTTTATTGAAAAATGTGTATTTTTCCGTTGGGTCAACCACCGGAAGTTGGATAATGTTTGCGCAAAGCGAAATAACAATATTTGCGAAAAACGGAAATATTGGACTACTTTTGGTAGTCGTTCAAACGTGCAAAGAGTAAATTCTCAGGTAAACAATCAAGATCCATCAACAATTTTGAACATTTATGAACTGAAAATTCATTTTTGTCAAATAAAACAAGTTTCGTGGGTTCGAGAAAAATAGAAAATGCATTTTTGATTTCTATTACACTGTCTCACCGTGTAATTTGAATGAAAATCAAAAAATTATTTTCTTTCTTCCATCGGTGAATGGAGAATTAAAAAAAATAGAATTTGTATTCCTTTCTCATGAGAGGGATTTTCCATTTTTTTGTTGAATTATGTAATAACAACATCCAGTGAAATTTCTTTGAAATTGTGAAATTTTGTTTGAAGGTTTTTGTTCAATTTGTTTTGATTGACACTGTATATTTGTTTACTATTATTTTTTTTTTACTTTACAATATATTAATTATTTTAATGCGAATTCAGGTTTTAATATGGCAGAATTCCATTTCTATAGAAAACAAATTTACATTTGGGTATTTCCCCTTGCCTTAGTCACCATTGAGTTCATATATTAAAAAGTTTGAAAACACAGTAAACAATGTACTTCAGAGATAATGTTATAAAAAAAGAAAATCAATTAATTGGTCATTCTTTAAAATTGTAGGCCCACAGAGATTAGTATGCAATATATTCCACAAGTGGTTAAAAAAAGTTGAATCGTTGTAAAGCACCTCCAAGCATTTATTGTACACACTTACCTCTTACACTCTTGTCACTTGTAGTCGTCAGATATATGGTGCCGGCAATAGTTTCACCACTAAAGTATACGGCATTGGGTTTATTTAACTCAAAGCGGCATACAGACGGCATTGTGAAATTTTTTGTATGCGTTGGTTGTTTATGTTTTTACTTAGAAAAACAAATTGAATTTCTGTTTAAATGAAACACTCTTTTACAATATTTTAACACATTTCTTTGTACATTTTGTTTAGAAAAGTATGATAACAAATAACCAAAGTAATTATTATGTTGCTCTCGTCAATAATATTTAATTTTTAATTTTTTTTTTATTTTCAAAACACTTAATAACTGAACCAAACACAATGCCTCCCTCAATGCAATTGTTGTTGAAATAATAGAAATATGTTTGCCAACATCAAAACGCATGTATATACTCGTAAGAGAACTGAGTTTATATTGAAAGAGAACTAAAAAGTACTTTTTACTGATAATGACATCATCGTTAGTCAATAACATTGGTTGAGAGCATGTAATACGAGTGTCTTTGCTAAATATTGAGTTCGTTAAATAAATTGTACTGAGCATGATTAAATATTGTTTGATTAGAAGGAGAACAATTTTAAATGTACGATAAAAGATTTTAAAAATAAAAATACTGAAAAACATTCTAGCGAATGAATTTTAATAAACGATGTTTTTAAAAACATTACGCCAGATTTAACTCGAAAGAGCGCCTATGCGTCTCATTGTAATATTATTTAACAGCTTCTTACACCACCCCTATTAGGTGTATTAATTTTACCCATCAGTGGCGAGACCTACAGGCGTCTCTGAAAGACTGCAGAGTAAAAGCCACCGAAAGAAATATTGTTTTTCATATTTCGTTTTGTTCGTGATATACGAGCAGTGATGTCCGAGCAGGGCTTTTTATTAGACCTCTCGTCTAATAAACCAATATAAAGGGTCCGCCAAATAACTTTTTTTTGGAAAATGCTTTAAAAAAACTACTGAATATTTTCTCAAATTTCTTTTTTTATTTGAAAATACAATCCTTCCGGTTAATAATGGAAAATAATTTCATTCAAATGGCTGCCTCGGCTGGCCATGCCGTAGCCTACACCAGAAGATGCCGATTTTGGCAAAAAAAAAAGCTCATTTTGATCTTGGCGGGTATGTAAACAAGCAAAATTGTCGCATTTAGGGCACAGAAAACCCGCACGCATACATTGAAAAACCGACGCACCCAAAACGAGTCACTGTTTGGTGCGAATTTTGGTCCAAAGGCATAATTGGGCCATTTTTCTTCGAAAATGAGCAAGGAGTGGCCGTTACAGTCAATGGCGATCGTTATCGGGCCATGTTAAACGAATTTTTGTTCACATAAATTGAAGAGGAGAATATTGGCAACATTTGGTTTCAACAGGACGGCTTCAACAGGAAGTGTGTTAATTCTATACATGAGTGATGGGACCTACAGTTTAAAGTCGACTTCGAACGACAGATTTTTGAGAAATTTTTTCATGGCAATTTTATTTACTCTCAGAGTTTTTGCAAGAAATCTGCTAAGAGGAAGTCTGGCCTGGCTTTTCGTATAATAAGCCAACACACTACTTACTAGACTACGACGACTTCTACGAGCAGGGATTTGAACCACTACCTCTCGTCTAATAAACCAATATAGTACCTACTAAACTACGACGACTTTATTGTAATACCACAATGCCATGTTTGCCGTACTCAACTGCTCGACAGTTTCTGGTACTCATGTTATGTAAATGTATGATACTTAATCATCTTTTAAAGATAGTTAGGGTAGTATAAAACCTCGTCCTCGTGATCTTTATGTAGGAGCACGGTGTCCGAACAAATGCTTGTTTATACGAAAGTGTAACTATCCGGCAATTAGCAGCCATCATCACTTGGCCTTGTTAATTAGGCCAAACCCGCCGACATCGAAGATATTTCAGATGTAAAGGTCTGTCGGTCGGTTCGTAGTGGTTGTTGAGATACATACATACATAATTGGTCACTACAACCATTCAGTCAGGATTACGACCTAGTTTCTCACACCACTTATGTTCTGTGTGAATTTTATACATGAGTGGTGGGACCTATAGTTTTTCATGTCAATTTTATTTACTCTCAAAGTTTTTGCCAGAAATCTGCTGAGAGGAAGTCGCCTGAGGAAATACTTTTTGTATTTTTGTTTTGATGTCTGGCCTGGGGCTCGAACCCTGGCTTTACGTCTAATAAGCCAACACACTATCTACTAGACTACGTTTTTTCTGTCGATTGTTGAGATAATTCACCCCACATTTCTTGCTATTCAGAATGGTCACTCTGAAATTCCAGACAAAAAGCATAAAACAATGCAACAAAAAATATATGTCAACAGAAATAATTTTATTCGAGGTATATTGTGATCTACATTCGTATTCGTTGTGGCAATTATTGTTCGATTGGTGTCACAGCCGTATATTGATTTCCATCCAAGCTCTCGCTGATCGGTATGGTGCCAATAATTACAGGAATTTTTAATACACCTTTGGCATGACAATCACTTATGTCTACTTTAACTTTTAAAAAATATTGCACGTTTACAATACTATTAGAATCGGTGCTTGGTGGTATGGAGGGTATTGTAAAGGCTTCTTCAAAAACGCGATTAGTGAAACGTAAGCACAGTTCATTAATATTATTGGCTACTAAAACATTTCGTTCGTAGCGTACTCTACGGATGGGGTGATTGGCGGTGTAAGTAATTTTTTGTTTAAATTCATAACTATAGCTACCGGCGTCGAAATTGGATTGATTGTTAATAACCAGAGCAAATTTAAACAACTGGCCAGATATATAGGCTCCAAACGGTATTTCGAGAGTACACATATTCTTACCGCTCCAGCAGGGCCAACAACTGCTCCTTATGTATTCAGAGCTCACTGGCAGCTGAAAAGATTTACAAAAAACCCGAAAAATTTGTTTTTTTTTTTATTTAAAAACTATTCCACATTACCTTATAATTGGGATTTAAATTCAAATCAACTGGTTTTAGAACCGTTATTTGTTGTTTGAAAACATTATCAAAGCGATAGAAACGGTTTATTCTCACAACGAACTCATAACGTACACGGCCATATTCGCCTTCAATCGATGTTGGACATTCTAAGGGTAACATTACGTTGAATGAGTAGGCGTGTGTGCCAGCTGGAAAATTTCCTTCTGTATGCACCACAGTATTGTACCGAATATACTCTTCAAATCCCCGACATCGCGATCGCCCTTCGTCGAACTTTACCTTACTTGCGCCCAGGAATTCGAGGGCGACATCTTTTTTTTTTGAACGAAAAGAAAAAGGAAATCACTTTAATGGGTTATGGATGGGTTAAATACAAGAGTATGCTAAGCATTTAAATATTTTTTTTTTGATAATTGCCTGCAGTTGTGATGTATTTATAATGCAAGCAATAAAAAGAAACCTTTACTTAAATTTCACTTCTTGGAATTCCTCTTGCTAAAATCAGCTTTGACTTCAAAACGGTCAAAAATACCACACACACGCCAGATAATTTTATAAGAACATTGTAAACAAAAAAATTACAGAAAAATAACAACAACTTTATCTAGTATTGTACGCTCATAGAGAACCATAGTCAACAGGTGCTTAAGGTTAAAGTTGAACCATTGTGAAGTGAGTTGTGCAAGCGAAACACCTCGATAACTCATTGTACGCACTCACCCCTAACACTCTTGTCACTTGTAGTCGTCAAATACGCGGTGCCTGTAATTATTTCACCACTAAAGTATATGGCATTGGGTTTATTTAACTCAAAACGGCATACAGACGGCATAGTGAACTTTTTTTGTATACGTTTGTTGTTTATGTTTTTATATCAAAAAATATTGGAATTTCTTTTAAATGAAAAACTTTTTTTCAATAATTCTTTGCAAAAAAATATTTTCAATTATTATGTTGCTCTCGCAAATTTTGTCGATTTCGAACGATTTCTTAGTGTTGATGTAACAAAAACAATTTTTTTCTGCGTCAACACAAATGTAAGAATAGAATCTCTAATTGAAAGAGAACTAACAAGTTACTTTCATTGATAATGACATCATCACTAGCAGGGTGGTTGGCGATAACATTGACCCAAGTTCTGTTAAAGAAATTGTACATACATATGTTTATTGGGCGCTAAATGAAAAAAGAGGGAGAGATGTCAATATAACGGACAAGTTTATTAAAATCTCTAGGTATTCATAGATAGACAGTCAAAATGTTTGTCATACAAAAGAAGTCCGCATACTTCCTTCTCCTACGACATAAAGTTGTATATGTAGCTTTTCATACTTAATTGGCCATTACAATTCTTTTAGTCAGGATTACAACCTAGCTTATGACATCAAACATGTCGTTAGTGTTAATTTTTCCCTATTAGTGGCGGCACCAGCAGCTTAAAGTCGACTGCGTTATATAGAGATCTTTGAGGAACTTTTCATGACGATTTTAATTACTCTCAGGGTTTTTGATAGACGACCATTAATAGGAAGTCTCGTTTTTATACTTCGTTTTGAACGAGATATTTAACCTGGGTTTAGAACCACGGCCTCATGTCTAACTCAGTATAGAACAAGTACCCAATATATATAGACAACCATCTTCTTCTATTTCTCATTGCTGCAATCTCTACAGAAGACATTGGCCAAGGCCAATGTGTCTGACATGAACGCCCAACTACCACTAGTAAAAATACAGAAATAATGATTGCTAAAGATATGACGGGAAAATATTCTTTCTGTTCGATGGAACTTATAAGGTGGATTTAATGATGAGTTATAGCACATAGCTCTAGAGACATACATGACAAACTCATCTAAAGTATGTCCGTTTGTCCTGATGGTATCATAATAAAGAAAGTCAATTCCTTTTTCTTGGTAGCATTATTACTTCAGATGTCCTTTCAGTTAAGGGTATGAAGGCTTTATAATTCATAACCTTTCCAATAATACTCACGGTAGACCTTATTGTTGATATTTCCGCCAGAAAACGTTGCAATTATCGGTTAGCTTTAGTAAGTGAACTGTACAAGCCAACACCATATGTATATCGTATCCATAAATTTATATTCGCAGTATTTGACAAGATATGTCGTACCACTTTTCCATTTTGCCCTAAGAGTAGTGGAAAACCTAGGTTTGCTTGAGCAGCCACAATAATGTAGTGAATGCTCTCTATCCGTGCCAGTTGTCCAAAAATGCTTTGTATGTATGTATATTACATATTATGTTATATTATATATTTAAAGAAAATTAAATAAATAATATCAACAAATAGCAATCAGCAACACATCGATAACACATCCAAACATTTTGAATACTTTTTTACGGAAATTTGCTGTAGAAGTTGCAATATAGACTGGCTTCAGTAACAACGATTGAAAGAGATCTATTTAGTTGAACACTGGTTCAAAATAAATAAAAAATTCTGTTCGCCTAATAAACAATCTTTTTTTCTTTAATTTGGTTCAATTTTTTATTTTGTTTTACAAGATCTCAGCCTAATAACGTCATGTGAAACAAAGTCGACGTGTATTTTAATATAAAATGATTGATCTTCATTCACAAAAATCGATTTATAAGCATTTTGTATGTAAATAAACATTGTATAGATATGTTTGAAGGTTTAGACAAGTAACGCAATTGAAATACAATTAACTTCACAGAGTATTATCTCTAATGAAAATTTATTAAAAAATGTATACAAATTTTGGCATTCAAATATATTCGAGACTTAAGGGTTTTTTTTTCTTTTTTGGTGATATACAGTGGTGGCCACGAATTTAAGACACGACATATGACTGACTTAGTTGTGATAATATTTACAATCATGTAGTATCAAAATTGATATTTTTTATACTTCTATATACTCTGTAATATTAAGAAAAATTAACATTATTTTATTTTGTTTCTATTTAAATTTTGTTGCTTTTTGATCATATTATTGTAAAAACGTTTATTTGAAATTGGCCACGAATTTAAGACATTTCAGAAATATCTGGTTTTTAAGTGATTTTTTGGTGTTTTTTGAAGCTAAACGTTGAGCAACGAATGTTTTATTTTATTTTATGTTGGAATACATAGAAATATTTAATTATAAATGGTCAGAGGTACTTGGAATACCGATGCCGAGCGAAAACTGATCCAACAACTAAAATTTGATGGAAAAGTAATAATGGAGATATCCAAGCTGCTTAAATGTTCTAAATGCAAGATTTACAACGCGCTAGAACACATCAAGCAACATGGTACCACCAAAAATGTCGAACAGCAACCTAGAGCCCGAAAAACTACACCCTAAAGTAGCTGTTATAATCCTTCCACGACCTCAAGTAAAATAAAAAATAAAATTGCATTGGATTTTGGTATTGATATTTCGTCTAGGGCAATAAGAAGATGTCTAAATGAGAAAAACTTGCGTGGGTGTATTGCACAACGTAAACCACTTGTGTCAAAAAATATCAAATCCCGACTAGCATTTTGTCTTGATCTATATAATATGTAAATAAAAATTCTCAACCCAATATAGGTAGCAAAATATTATTACTTTTTTTCCTAATATTACTAAAATCTTAAGAAAAATATCATGGACCTAAAATATTTTTGATAAGATGTAAAAATTATCACAAATGTAGAAATAAAATGTCGTGTCTTAAATTCGTGACCACCACTGTATTTTCAAAAATTTAAATAAATGATATGTAAAATAAAATAAGTCTATAAAAACTGTTGTAAATGATTAAGAAGAAAAATTGTTTATAAATTGATCTGTTAAAGTTAAGAATTAAATTATTGTAACAATAAAATTGATAAAAAAAATATATTCGAGTTTGCAAAAGCTGAGATAAAAACAAATAAATCTTATTTAATTAATTATTATTTCGAAAACATATTGATTATGGTGAAGAGAAATTCTCCAAATGAGGTCTGAACTACAAACAAACAAAACATTTTTTAATATATAAAAAGAAGAAAAAATTAAAAAAATAACAAATTTTATTACGCACTTGTAGTAACATCAACGGAAGTTCGTAGTATCACGATATCCACTTTCGCATTCGTTGGTCCCGTCATTTTTTGGTGTTGACAACAAGTGTGCTGTTACTTGCGTTGCTTCACTTGCTCTCCCTGATAGGTATAGTACCAATAATTATTGGAACTTTTAGTACACAATTGCTACGACAGCCACTTATATTTACTGTGACTTTTAAAGAATATTCCACGCATAGAATACTTCTTGAATTGGTAGTGGGTGGTGTGGAGGGTATCGTAAAGGCGCCTCCAAAATGACGATAACTGCCAGGTAAGCACTGTTCATTAAAGTTATTGGTTTCTAAAACCTCACGTTTACAACGTTGTTTACTACTGAATTCGGTGGCAGTATAAGTAATTTTTTTCTTAAATTCATAACAATATCCACGGATGTCGGAATTTGATTGATTATTTATAATCAGAGTATATTTAACCAACTGGCGTGGTGCATAGGCACCAAAGGGTATTTGGAGGGTGCAGATAACTGGTCCGCTCGAACAGAGCAAACTTTCATTGCTTGTACCTTCAGAGCGAAGGGGTAGCTGCAAAAAAATAAAAATAAAAATAAAATAAAATAAAATAAAATAAAGTGTTCGAAAATTTTTCAAATTTTGTAATATTCATAACATTCTACATTACCTTGTAACTGGGATTTAAATTCAAATCAACAGTTTGTAGAACCGTTATTTGCTGTTTGAAAACATTATCGAAACGAAGGAGACGACTTAATTTTAAAATGATTTCATAACGTGTACGGCCATATTTAGCTTCAATTGATGTTGGGCATGCCGTGGGCAAAGTTATGTTGAACGAGTAAGTATGTGTACCAGCCGGTAAAACTCCTTCTCCATGCACCAAAGTCTTGTTCTCAATATACAGTTCATGTCCCCGATAAGTTTTACTATTTCTAGAAAAAAGATCCTCCCATTTTACTCTGCTTTCGCCCAGAAATATGATATTCACCTCTTTACATGAAAAAGAAAAATCAAATGTTCAACAATTTCGTTTAATGCTGTAGAAAATATTTGTTGCTTCCATACGAATGTATATGTTTTTATTATTTTATGGATTGTATAAACGTGCACGTATGTAATTCTAACTTTATGCTGGTGTGGTTAGTTGTTAAATCTAATATAAAATAATTCTTTTAACAAAAAAAAAAATAAATTAAGTACACAACAAGACTTGTCCCAATTAGACAAAAATAAATTTTTTGTGGAAACACACGCGGGACAACACAAAATGTGCGACACCAACATTTTATTGAAAAAGTAAATAAGTGTGTACGTACTTGAGGATATATAAATATAAATTTATAACTTATATATGTGTGTAAGTTTATAAATTTTGCGACAGTAAATAAATATTTGAATTTTTTTGGAAGAATAACAAGTTGTTAAGAAAGTTGGACGTTTGTAAACCTGCAATACGAAATTTGTTTGTTGTAGACTCACCTCTTACATTCTTAGGACTTGTGGTAGTCAATACTACTTTGCCTGAAATAGTTTCACCACCTTTGTAAGTAGCGTTAGGTTTATTCAACACAAAACGGCAAACGGATGGCATTTTTAAACTTTATTTCCTTATGTTTTATTTAATTTTATTTTAATTTAATAATGGTTTTATAATGGTTTTGTCCTTGTCACTAACAATTTCAGTTATTCACTTTAAAAACACTCTACTGAGATTGAACTGAACAGAACTGAATGCCTTTAACAAAAACATAACAATTTTGCTTAATCAGCGCAAATGCCGGAGAGGATTTTCTCTTTCAAAAAGAGCATTTTTCAAATACTTTGTTTATCGCCAAAGCAGTCGTACGCTCAGATATTTTGTTGTGTTAACATATTGAAATATAATTTAACAGCAGCTGTACAGGATGGTTTCAGATGACATTAATTAAGAACTCGAAGTAAGTGATTGTGTTCTGCTAATATTAAAATCTCGTTGTTTATTCATTTATTTATTTTATTTTTTACGTTTCATATCGAAGACTTAAGTCTCATGGAAAACCATAAGGCAAGAATATATTTCTATGGACATGGATTTCTATGGGTTGACATCATCACGATACCATACTTGCCATTGAGTTTGTTTTTGTTCAAAGCAACACGATTATATCTTCTCAAGTTATACTCGTAAGGCATAATATTATAAAAATTTATTTAAAGTTTACTTCAGCTAATAAAGGGTATCTAAGCAAGGAAATGCTTAGGAAATGCTTAGGAAATGCTTCTAATCTATCTAATTAATGAAATTTTTTGTGGAAGTTTAACTAAGAAATTTTGGCTGAACGCTTAATGAAAGTAAAGTGCGTGATGACTTTATTAACTGGTTACAGAAATTTTTAAAAGTTGTGTCGCTTGCAGTCAACGAAATATTTCCAGTTGAGAAAATGCTGTTGGAGAAACTGCGTTACTTATGGGCAGTAAGGCTCCTGCGACTCAACAAGACTATTATTATGACAATGGTGAAATTAAAAATTAAATAAAATTCAAAAAAAAAATTTGCATCTGAATGACTTAGCAAACATACAAAATTATCTAATTTGCGGCTAAAGAAAACTGCAACCGTCTAGTACGAAGATTGGTCACAGAGAGTGATTGAGTCTTACTTTTCTGAGATGAGCTCGAATTAACTGTGATTATAAATGACTTTTGTTACAGCAGCATGCTAACGGAGTGCTGGTTTCCTATACTGAAACGCATGGTTCCGATTGATTTGTAAGAATAAATTATTTGAAAGCAATCAGAGACCATCTGGCTACTAATTTTTCTTTGAGGTTTTATGAAATTACAAAAAAAAAATTGTCAAAATGTAGGCATGTATGACAATGTATTTGTTTTTATTGTAAATCGTGCGTTTCTTGGGACCAAAAATATATACGCCGAGTACAATAGTTTTCTTTAAAGGTGCATTAAACTTGCAATTTTCTTGGTCGATGACTTCCATTGTTTAGTCGATGACTTGCATTTTTCTGGTCCGTAACTTACATTTTTTTTATACTACTTGAATTTTTTCGGTAGTTGACTAAAATTTTTTGTGCGTATGATTTGCATTGTTGGTCTCTTAGAACGATATTACCTTCAGCTCCTATATTGGCTTCGTCACCGTTATATCCAGTCCTAAGTAAAGCCCGACCCTTTGATCCAACTAGGATAAACAAATGAATAAATATCCCCAATGGGCTTGTACAAACTAAGCGCCATAGAAAGAGAGACTCTTAAGCACAAGGATGGAAATTAGTAAGAGTGTTGTGTTGTTTTTGAATGCCACACTCCTTAACACTTCTTAATACACCTATACTGAGCTAACCAAAACAGAACTGACTGCCTACACTAACGTAATTAATAATTTGGGCAACAATAAACAACGAAAATTAATTTTTGTTTTAATCAAAACAAATGCCGGAGAACAATTTCAATTCCAGAGAGAGAGAGAGAAAGACTGATAACTTAAAGATCAGCAACAACTATAAACATTTTGAACACTTTGTTTACGGAAACTTGTAGCAGTTATTATGCTGGAGTTACCCACACGTAACGTAACGTACCGTACAAAACGTTCTCTTTTTAGCATATGGAGAACAATGTAAACGATTACCGAAACGTTCTCTCTCGTTAGCAAAACGGAACGATCTATATAAAACAGAATTCTCCCACGTTTTTACGTGACATTTGAACATAAGAGAGAGAACATGAGAGAGAGAGCAGTGTTGCCACGAAAAAAAAAAATATTGTAACCAACAGTTATGAAAAAATCAACAAATAAGGAAAAATATGACCAAAATTAAATTCGCAGTTTTTTTATTTTATTTTTTTTTCAAATTTAAATTATAATTGAGAAAAAAGAAACAAAAAATAAGAAAACAAAATTATAGTCTCATAATTAATTAATTTTAACAAACAAAACAAAAGCTATTTCTATAAGACAAATAATAACCAAATCCCGAATAATCTACACATTGAACAAAAAACGGCAACACTGATGATGAGTCTGTATACCAATTTATATGCATTGTGCTGTGTTTGTTTGTGTGTTGCTTTGCGTTCTGTTTTGTTTTTATTTACATTCTTCGTTGACATATGTCCCGTTTTGAACGTTTCTATAACTACACAAACGTTTTTAAGGCTACGTACGTTACGATTTTACGATTCTTACGCTTGGGTAACCAAGGCATTACAGTATAGAGTGGCTTCATATAACATTGATTGAGCGTTGGCCAAACAAAAAGAAGTTCATCTAATAAATAATATTTCTTATAAATTGGTTTTGAACTCAGCGCAAACTGATATAAACTTATTTAAAATGGATCATATTCATTCACAAAAATCGATATATAAGCATTTTGTATGTATGACATTGTATAGATATGTTTGAAAGTTTAGTTTAAAATATAATTATTCACGTAGCATTGTACAATTAACATTACAGAGCATAATTTGTAATGAAAATCTATTAAAATATTTATTAAAAAATTTATACAAATTTTGGCATTCAAATATATTCGAGTTTTCAAAAACTTAGATAAAAATAAATAAATTTTAATTAATTAATTATTATATTGATTATGGTGTAGAGAAATACTCCAAATGAGGTCAGTACTGCAAACAGAGAAAACATTTTTTAGTATAAACAAAGAGAAAAAATTAAAAAATTATAATTTTATTACGCACTTGTAGTAATTTGAACGGAAGTTCGTAGTAAAACGTTATCCTCTTTCGCATTCGCTGGTGCCGCCATTTTGTGGTGTTGACAACAAGTGTGTTGTTGGTTCCGTTTCTTCATTTGCTTTTGATTCTAAGCTTTCCCTGATCTGTATGGTACCAATAATAATTGGAATTTTTAGTACACAATCGGTACTACAACCACTTATTTTTACTGTAACTTTTAAAGAATATTCCACGCATAGAATACTTTTTGAATCGGTAGTGGGTGGTGTGGAAGGTATAATAAAGGCGCCTTCCAAACGACGATTAGTGTAACGTATGCACTGTTCATTAAAGTTATTGGTTACTAAAACCTCACGTTTACAACGTTGTTTACTACTGAATTCGGTGGCAGTATAAGTAATTTTTTCTTAAATTCATAAAAATTGCCATATATGTCGGAATGTGATTGATTATTTATAATCAGGGTATATTTAACCAACTGGTCAGTTACATAGGCACCAAAGGGTATTTTGAGAGTGCACATAACTGTACCGCTCGAACAGGGCCAACATTCATTGCTTATATCTTCACAGCATAGGGGTAGCTGCAAAAAAAAAAATTTTAGTAATCTTTTAATAAAATTTTTTAGTCTTCATAACATTCTACATTACCTTATAACTGGGATTTAAATTCAAATCAACAGATTGTAGAACCGTTATTTGTTGTTTGAATACATTATCGATATGATAGGGACGATTTAATTTTAAAATGATTTCATAACGTACACGGCCATATTTAGCTTCAATTGATGTTGGACATTCGGTGGGCAAAGTTATGTTGAACGAGTAAGTATGTGTACCAGCCGATAAAATTTCTTCTCCATGCACCAAGGTATTGTTCTCAATATACAGTTTATGTCCCCGATAAGTGGTAGAGCGTTTAGATCCGCTTTCCTCCCATTTGACTTTGCATTCGCCCAGAAATATGATATTCACCTCTTTGTATGAAAGAAAAAATCAAATGTTTATCAATTTCGTTTAATGCTGTAGATCGAGCCTTAAAAAACTTCATAATTCTAGCTTATGTATCACTTCTGATACATTTTTGTTGCACATAGAATTGTCACGATTATTGATAGATTTTGTTGAAAAATTTAAGAGTTTTTATCTATTTTAAATCATTTAATCATTTTATATTATTACATTTTATAATCACTTTTATGATAATTATGGCAAAATTTTTGACTTGATGCTTTTTATTTAAAAATCAAATTCTTCATGTCAGCTGGGTTTAATTCTTTTCTAAATGGTAATAATTTGACATCTAGCACCCTTGCTATGTGGCAATTTATAAGTTTCCAATTGTTTAGATGGGGTAGCTTATTGTCACACGCACCAGTAACACTCTCAATTGAGTAATCGCTGAAACCTGATGGTACAAAACGTTGTTATAATTTGTTGTCAAAGTCATGTGAGAATAAAAAGTGTTCCGTTGCAATAGAACATCGATTATGTCAATAACAATGGTCTCTCTTTGATTCCTCTCTAGTTTCCCGGATAGAGGTTTTCTCAAATACAGCTGTAAATACTTGCTACGCACGTAGCATGTACTTGAATCTAAAACTGACAATTTGATTTCGGTGGACCACGAAATTTATAACGACCATAAAATTTAGTTAGTTACAACTCTATAGCAACAAAATTATTGGGATTATTAAAAGCTAAAAGAATTTCAGCTCAGTTTTCGAAAAAGCATAGTAGGTGTCAATTTATCATCATTTCCGAGTAATAAATTACCAAAGCGAATGATTCTGTTATCTCACACGTACGTAGTTGACCGAAATATTATCCTACTGTAATATTTATGAAAAAAAACTTTGGACGAAACACTTTCTTCTAATGGTTGTAAGCAGTAGGAAAGACTCGGCAATATTTCAAGAAACAGCTGCAACTAAACTGTACGTAAATTGGTAATATTTTCTCTTCCCAAACTACTAAAGGCATACGGTTTTCTGTTCTAAGTAGTGCCAAGTAGTGGTGATAAATATCCTATTGTCATGTTTGTTTCTGCCAATACTTTCTACAATTCATAAGACGAGGTTCTTCTTCAGAGTTTTCAGCAGCACGAATATTCCATACATACTTACATACATAATCAGTCATTACAACCTTTCGTTGTAAATTGGAAATGTCTGTCGTTAGGTTTGAATTTGAAGTCGCCGTAGTCTAGTAGGTAGTGTGTTGGCTTATTAGACGTAAAGCCAGGGTTCGAGCCCCAGGCCAGACATCAAAACAAAATACAAAAAGTATTTCTTCGGCGATTTCCTCTCAGCAGATTTCTGGCAAAAACTCTGAGAGTAAATAAAATTGCCATGAAAATTTTCTAAAAAATCTGTCGTTCGGAGTCGACTTTAAACTGTAGGTCCCACCACTCATGCATAAAAATTAACACACACAACATAAGTGGTGTGAGAAACTAGGTCGTAATCCTGACTGAAGGGTTGTAATGACCAATTATGTACGTATGTATGTAGGTTTGAATCTAGGTGTGACATCTAATGAAATAACACGCTACATACTAGGTAACGACAACTTCAATCAATATCAAGAACAGAAAATTCAACCTATTCACTTTCATCCAATACTTAACTTCCAATTCAGTAAATAATGTATTATTTACGATAGAACCTCACCAAATCTTTGAAACTTAAAAAAAATTACATACAAAACACCAAAGAATAGCTAGGAAAGTCATATGTATCAGAAATGATATATAAGCCAGAATTATGAAATTTTTTGGATTTTTTAAGTCCTGTTTGAAATTTTCCTTATTTTATTTGGTTTAAAATAATGGCAATATCAGACATTTAACTTTTTCTGAATTAAAGTTATATAGTCTCCAAAAATTTAAATGTATGATTTGTGATATAAAGCTTGATCTACTTTTAACGCTGGAGAAAATATTTGTTGCTTCAATACGTATATGTTTTTATTATTTTATGGATTGTATAAACGTGCACGTATGTAGTTCTAACTTTATGCTGTGTTGACGCTGGTGTGGTTAACCGTTAAATCTATTTTAAAATATTTACATATTTTAACAGAAAAAAAAATTAGACACACAAAAAGACTTCTCCCAATAATACAAAAATGATTTTATGTGGAAACTCACGTGGAACAACACAAAATGTGCGACACCAATATTTTATTAAAAAAGAAAATGAATGTCTTTATATACATGGGGACATACATACATATATATATGTTTACAGTTTATAAATTTTTGCGACAATAAATACTTTGAGTTTTTTTTTTTGCATAATAACAAATTGTTAAGAAAGTTGCACGTTTGTAAAGCTACAATACGAAATTTGTTTATTGTAGACTCACCTCTTACATTCTTATCACTTGTGGTAGTCAATTGTATGGTGCCTGAAATAATTTCACCACTCATGTAAGTGGCGTTAGGTTTATTCAATACAAAATGGCAAACAGATGGCATTTTCAAACTTTATTCCTTATGTTTTATTTAATTTTGTTTTAATTTTAATATTTTAATTTTATAATGGTTTTGTTTTTTTTCACTAACAATTTCAATTCTTTACGTTAGAAACACTCCACTGAAATTAAGCTGAACAGAACTGAATGCCTTTACCAAAGCAATCATAAATAAAACATAACAATTTCGCTCAAACAGCACAAATGCCGGAGAACAGTATCTCATTTAAAAAGGGCATGAAGATCAGCAACACCTCAATAATATATCCCAGCATTTTTTAAATACTTTGTTTATAGCCAAAGCAGCCGTCGTACGCTCAGATAGTTTGTTGTGTAAACATATTGAAATATAATTTAACAGCAGATATACAGAATCGTTTGAGATAACATTAATTGAGAGCTCGTAGTATTTGATTGTGTTCTGTTAATATTAAAATCTCGTTGGTTCCACTGCTTAATTTTCGGCCTCCCTGATCGGTCTCGTGCCAATAATTATAGGAATTTGTAGTACACAATTGGAATGACAATCATTTACATCGATTGTAACTTTTAAATAATATTCCACGGACACAATACTTTTAGCAACGTTAGTGGGTGGAGTGCAGGGTATCGTAAGGGCAACTGAAAAAAGAATATATTTTAGAAATCTTTTATTAAAATTTTTAAATCTTAAAATAACATACTACATTACCTTATAACTGGGATTTAAATTCAAATCAACAGATTGTAGAACCGTTATTTGTTGTTTGAAAACATTATCGAAACGATAGAAACGATTTATTCTGAAAATGATCTCACAGCGTACATGACCATATTTGCCTTCAATTGATGTTGGACATGCCGGGGGCAAAGTTATGTTGAACGAGTAAATATGTGTACCAGCCGGTAAAATTCTTTCTCCACACAGCAAGGCATTTTTCTCAATATACAGTTCATGTCCCCGATAAATGGTCGAATATTTACCTTTACGTTCGTCCCACTTTACTTTACCTTTGCCCAGGAATATGATATTAATGGCTTTGTGTGAAAGAAAAAGTAAAATGTATTCATAGTTGTCCTTGTCTTATCGGTAAATTACAAAAGCTTGAGAAAAAACATTTAACTACACAGCAAAATTAGGTCTTCACATAAGTTTAAAGGTCTAAGCTCTGTGAACAAACACCCCACTTAGTACAAACTGCTGTGTAATTGAAGACTTCCAAAGATTTGAGTCTGTGGGCAACATTCTAAATGAAGACTGCCGCAAATATGAGCTCGTATTAGTATGCAAAGTATTTTAAATGGATGTCTATGTCGTATATTTGGCCCAATGGCCATTTATTGGGCTGTTTAAACTATGCGCTATAGAAAGGGATACTCTTAAACACAAGTATGGCTGAACAGGTCAGGCTGGAATCGCCATACTGCTCGGGAATGAAACCCTTAGAACTCGAGTAAAAGGGCCAGCCCTATAAAGAACCTGCAGACGAACAATGAGCCATGTTTTTGAATTTTAGCATACATTTTCCAATTATAATATTATAATGTTATCTTCCAAGGCAAAAACACAAGGTACTTTACTTAGACCACATAAAACTGTCTAGTAGGATCAAAACCAATATCAAGATTGGCTTACAATGAAGTGCTCCATAATGTAAAATTAATTGCTCATACATTTTAACTCTCTTAGGTTCATGATATTTCATTTATTGAAGCCATACATCCAAGCAATGTAGCTGGAAAAGTTGATGGATGTTAAGTTAAATGTAAGAACCGAACATGCCATATGAGATTACTCGAGTTATATAAGTCGCCGTAGTCTAATAGGTAGTGTGTTGGCTTATTAGGTCAGATATCAATCCAATCAAACGAAATATGAAACAAATATTTTTCGGCGACTCTGTTAACAAATAAAATTGTCATGAAAAGTTTCTCTAAAAATCTGTCACTCATGTTTAAAATTAACATGTGCAACATAAGTGGGGTGAGAAGCTAGGTCGTGGTTCTGACTGAGAGAGACTAAGTGGAGGGACCTATCCATATCATATTAGTGTTCGATATTTTTGCTACGTGTATGTACTTCTCTATATATTTATGCTTGGCAACATTGGTGTGTTTGGCTGTTATAAACAATTAATTTTAATAGAAAAAATTAAATACGCAGTTTTAGAGAATTCATACAATATTAATGAACAACCACACAGTTTATTTGCAAAGACACTGGAACATACAAAATGTGAGAAACGAGCATTTTATATAAAAAAAAATGGTTTGTATTTAAAATAAAATGAATTAAAAACAGTCTTGTAGCAAGAGGCTTAACTGCCTTAAGATTTATAAAGCTACATATATGAGAAATGTTTGTTGTACTTATGCTTACCTGCTATGTTCTTATAACTTGTGGGGGTCAATTTTATGGTGCCTGAAATAATTTCACCACTCATGTAGGTGGCATTGGGTTTATTCAATACAAAACGGCAAACGGATGGCATTTACGAGTTTTTATTGATTTTTCCTTTATTTATTTTATTTATTTCTGTCTTTTAAATACATTTCTTATTGATATGTATATTTTATTGTAAATTAATTTAAATTGTCTCATAATTTTTGTGTATAACAATTTGAATGCCACACTTCTTCACACTCCAACAGAACTGAATGCCTACCCTAACTAATTTGGACAACAGTAAACAACGAAAATTTATTTTTGTTTTAATCAAAACAAATGCTGGAGAACAATTTCAATTCCAGAGAGACAGGGAGGGAGAACCAGAGAGAGAGCATAAAGATCGCAACAGATCCAAACATTTTGAACACTTTGTTTACGGAAACTTGCTGTAGCAGTCACAGTATAGAGTGGTTTCAGTAATATCGATTGAGAGAGATCTATTTGGCATTTAAATGCCACACTCCTTAACACACCTATATTGAGCTAACCAAAACAGAACTGAATGCCTACAATAACGTAATTATTAATTTGGACAACAATAAAGAACGAAAATTAATTTGTGTTTTAATCAACAGAAAAGCCGGAGAACAATTTCAATTCCAGAGAGAGAGAGAGAGAGAGAGCATAAAGATCAGCAGCATGTCGATAATCAGTACTTTTTTTAGTTCTATTCCAAAAATACCGCAAATTTGTTTCTTTGTTTTTTTGCTTGATTACTCAGTTCTATACGCGTATACATAATATTATTTTATCTTATCTTTTGCAGAATAAGCAGAATTAAATTAATTTCCAAACAAAAGCGTTTAAGTTTGCACAAATTCTGTTAGAGAACGGTTGTGAGTTGTTAAGAATAGTGCAGCGAAATGTCGGAAAAATATGGATATCCTAGTGCCACTTATAATATTCCATTAAACAGCAGTGAGAATGATATATTTCGCATAGGTTGTGCCCACCTCTTTCAATTTCTTCACATAAATGTCAAGTAAGTGTGTGCTGAGAACACTTAAACAAAAAAATATTTTTTTCAAGTCATCAATTTATGGTATTTATTGGTATTAGAACGGCCGACTGCAAGCCCATGATGCTTAAAATGCATTTGGAACTTGGTGACTCACCATCAACTGGAGAAGTTGAAGAACGAAACATTGAACACAACAATTCTAATAACGGCTTGAGACAATCTGTACAACAACTCGAAGAAGAGATGAAAGCGTTAAAAGATGCTTTACTACAAGCAAAGTATGATGTGGTAAATCGTATTGATAAGGCTCCTAATGTTGACAATAATGCAATGCAAGAATCAAACTCTAACAACCAAGCGAACAATGAAAACAAGTTAAGCGGTGAGCATAATGATACTGAAAATGTTGCCAGTGCCAGCGAAGAACACCATACGAACACCACTGCAGAGGAAAAACCAGATGTTATTGATTTAAGACGTAATTGTGTTTACATACAAAATTTCAACGTTCTGATTCAAGTTTCGAGAAGGCTTTTTGTAATATTCGTAATGAAATCTACCCGAAATGAATGTAGAAATTCCTGACGATTCTGTCATTCATACAGACGTGCAGAAGAAGTTTAAAAATTATCTTGACTACTATGTTTTGTGATTTTGAAGTCGCCGTAGTCTAGTAGGTAGTGTGTTGGCTTACTAGACTTAAAGCCAGGGTTCGAGCCCCAGGCCAGACATCAAGACCAAATACAAAAAGTATTTCTGCGGCGACTTCCTCTCAGCAGATTTCTGGCAAAAACTCTGAGAGTAAATAAAATTCCCATGAAAAAGTTTCTCAAAAATCTGTCGTTCGGAGTCGACTTTAAACTGTAGGTCCCACCACTCATTTATACAATTAACACACACAACATAAGTGGTATGAGAAACTAGGACGTTGTACAATGGGTCAATTCGACCTTCGGGTACTGTACTTGTCTTAATTGACAAGTACACGTCCTCTAACCTAACCTAACATGTTTTGTGACGCAGTTATTCAAGAAGAATTTCTAAAGAATAGACATTTTTGTATATACAATCCAGAGACAAGACCTCTAAGAATATTCGATTATAGTTATTGGGGCATTGTTGACATTATGAATATACAATATTCTTGACTGATAGAGCTGAAAATTTGTGTCTGGGCTACTATCCAATATTACTAACCTTGGTGCAAATTTCATCCAAATCGGAAAATATAATATTTAGATAATTATACTTAAATTTCGGATACTAATGCAAAAAAAGAACGTTGTTTCGATCAAGTATGTATATGATCATGTAGCAACTGCAATTAGTTTTATTGGAATAGCGAAACAGCTGGGTTGCTCACTTACTCTTTATCAAATTCATCATTTCTTTGATTTGTGGAATTTCATTCACCTATTGATCATTTTTGTACCGAACATATGAAAGGGTAGCGAAGAGGAGTGAAAATTCACATTTCCAGAGACTACATACAAGTTTCTTTTTAACATTTTCTTGTTAAAACATTGCATATCCAATCATAATGCATGCCCTTATGCATATGTTGACACTTTTAAATGGTTTGTCTTTATTTTTTCTTTTTACATTTCAAAAAAATTTCTTTTTTTGTTTTATTGCAACTTGAATTCATAGAATGTTTCTTTAGTTTAATATTAATTATTATATTATTTTCTGTATTGAATGATATATTTCACATAGGTTGTGCCCACCTCTCTCATGTTCTTCACATAAACATCAAGTAAGTGTGTATTGGGAAAACTTAAACAAAAAAATATTCTTTTCAAGTCATCAATTTATTGTATTTATTGGTATTAGAACGGCCGACTGCAAGCCCATGATGCTTAAAAAGCATTTGGAACTTGATGACACACCATCAACTAGAAAAGCCGAAGAACGAAACGTTGAACACAACAATTCTAATAACGGCTTGAGACAACCTGTACAACAACTCGAAGAAGAGATGAAAGCGTTAAAAGATGCTTTACTACAGGCAAAGGATGATGTGGTAAATCGCACTCATAAGGCTCCTAATGTTGACAATAATGCAACGCAAGAATCAAACTCTAACAACCAAGCGAACAATAAAAACAAGTTAAGCGGTGAGCATAATGATACTGAAAATGTTGCCACTGCCAGCGAAGAATACCATACGAACACCACTGCAGAGGAAAAACCAGATGTTACTGTTTACATACAAAATTATGTATTATCTCAATCAACTTTCGATACGGCTTTCTGTAATATTAGTAATGAAATCTACCCGCAATGAATGTAGAAATTCCTAACGATTCTGTCATTTATATAGACGTACAGAAGAAGTTTAAAAATTATCTTGACTACTATGTTTAAAGAAGAGTTTCTAAAGAATAGATATTTTTGTGTATACAATCCAGAGACAATTTATTTAAGAATATTCGATTATAGTAATTGGGGTATTGCTGACATTATGAATATACAATCTTCTGATTTGAGTTTGTTAATGTGATTGGAATAGATAAAAAAATGGAAACGGTAATGATCGTATTCTTACGGATTGTATCGATCATATAGACGTGTTTAGTACAAAACCAAATTTTCTTACTTATTCTGTTCAGTTTAAGAGAGAGTTATTAGAAAGGAATTTCTACACAGAAGAAATATTTTACAATAATTGCCAGAAACATAATCTGTACAAATTTTAGATGGTGGTTGACATATATATATATATGATTTCGAATCCGAAAGTTTAATTTGCATGGTGTGGTAACTGTTTCGTCTAATTTTTTGACGTATTTTGTTGTATTTTGTTTTAATTAAGTGATGTATGGTGCTGGATTTTTATAGGTTGACAACATAATGTCAAACAAGCACAACAACAATATAAATGTAAACAACTACACCAAGAGTAAATGTTGATAGAGATGTGAGTGCATGAGTGATTGACGAAATAATACAAAGAGTTGAGTTGATAAAACTCAATGTCAAGTCTAATTGTCTTGTATTGGCTTGCTATATACTCGTATTTGCTAGTGTATGTGTTTATTAACATATTTATAGCTCTCTGCGAAATCATATGAAATCACGAATTCACAGGCTTCAAATGTGTCTTCAAATCATTCAAAAATGACCATTGCTGTTTGACTAAAAAGCCATGGGTTCTCAATTTAGCAAACCTTTGCTATTTCTTCCACAAAATCATCCACATTTAAAATTACTGTTTTTAAGGTACATCTTTCAGTCTGAAGCCAAGATTCAAATTTTATCTCATCAATACGTTCTCGATCAAAAGAGTTCATTAAATTCTCCTTACATAACATACATACATAATTGGTCATTACAACCCTTCAGTCAGGATTACGACCTAGTTTCTCACACCACTTATGTTGTGTGTGTTAAATTTATACATGAGTGGCGGGACCTACAGTTTAAAGTCGACTCCGAACGACAAATTTTTGAGAAACTTTTCATGGCAATTTTATTTACTCTCAGAGTTTTTGCCAGAAATCTGCTGAGAGGAAGTCGCCGAAGAAATACTTTTTGTATTTTATTTTGATGTCTGGCCTGGGGCTCGAACCCTGGCTTTTCGTCTAATAAGCCAACACACTAACTACTAGACCACGGCGACTTAATTCTCATTTTTTAAGATCATTTAGTAGTAGTACGTTTTTATGCCAAATATTGAAAAATCTTATTCTTGAGTTAAAAAATAATTTTTTTGATAGATATCCCACTCGCATCCCATTATAAAAGGAAAAAGTATAAGCTTTCTTTTGAGAAAAAAAAGGCCCATTTTGAAAAAAAAAAATTTTTTTAAATTTTTTTTTTTTTAAATTAAAAAAATATTTTTGGAAAGATTGAAGAAATAGCTATCTAATATAGCTATCAAGTAATAATTTTTGCTAGGACCAATAGGTGAAAAGTTACACACATTTTAAAAAAACCCTGTATGACCAAAATGTCCAACTTTGGCCCCCTATAACTCCGGCAGTTCTTGACTGATATTTGTGTCCGACCTACTATCCAATAATACTAACCTTGGTACAAATTTCATCCAAATCGGAAGACATCGATTTCAAAAATTGGGTCACTTGACACGAAATTGCCCATATATACCACACACATACAATGTTAATTTAATTTAAACACATACAATAACACAACGAATTATACGCTTTGATTAATCGCTTAAAAATTACAAAATGATATACAGTCACAAAAATTACAAGTAAAAAGTACGGACGAAAAATGGTGTGAGAACGATTGAGAGCGAGAGAAAGAGAAAGAACAAAAAGGAAACAATGAGTAGAATTTTTTACTGACTAAATCAACATCAGTATTTGTATTTTATGACATGCATATACACACACATCATCCCAAAACCTGGCAAACCTCCAGGTGAACCATCGTCCTACCGACCCATCTGCCTTCTTGACACGTTGGGACAAATACTGGAGAGGATAATATACAATCGACTGCTGACATGTTCCGGGACAAAAGGAGCTCTCTCGGACCTGCAATATGGATTTAGGAAGGGACGATCCAGAGTTGACACGAAAAGGATGGTGGTCGACATTGCAAGAGTCGCAAAATAAGGCGAAATATGGAGATTTGGTACCAAGGAAAAGTGCGCGGTTGCAACACTTGACGTTAGGAACGCATTTAACTCCGCGATTTGGGGGCGGATTTACTTGATGGAGATCCTTAACGATAACTTTCTGGAGAGGAGGGTAATATACTTAAGGAATGATGAAGAAACGGCGGGCATCCCGCAGGGCTCTGTACTTGGGCCACTATTGTGGAACATTATGTACGATGGAGTACTTCGAATATAATTACCTAACGGGACTACAATTGTGGGCTTTGCAGGTGACATTGCCATAGTCTCGGTTGCTAAGACGTTAAAGAAATTGATGGAGAACAAACATTGCGATATGAACTTCTACGTGACCCAGGAAATATCTGAACAGATTTAGACATGATACCTCCGCTATATGCCTCAGCTTTAGATGGCCCGGAGAATTGAGTTTTGGGCCAAACCAGCTTGTAGGGGATATGTTGAATTCTGAAATACTATGGGGCCAATTACAGTCAGCGAACTCCCTGTAGTATTTGGATTATATTCGTTCTCAAAAATCGATTTAAAAGCATTTTATATGTAAATAAACATTTTATAGATATGTTCAATGGCTTAGACAACAAGTGCACTAATCAAAAGAAACATTGAAATACAATTATCTTCATATAGTATTGTTTCTAATGAAAATTTATTTAAAAAAAATTTATTAAAAAATTTATAAAAATTTAAATTTACATTTATTTAGCACAGATTTTTTTGTAAAAATATTTGCAAAAACTTAGATAAAAACAAGTTAATATTAAATAATTAATTATTAGTTGAAAGATATTTCTTAATACGTAATTAAAATGATGTAGAGAAATTCTCCAATTGAGGTCAGTACTGCAAACAGACAAAATATTTTTTAATATTAAAAGAAAAAAATTAAAAAAAAAATTTTGTTACGCACTTGTAATATCAACGGAAGTTCGTAGTATAACGTTATCCACTTTCGCATTCGTTAATGCCTACATTTTGTGGTGTTGACAACAAATGTGCGGTTGGTTCCGTTGCTTCATTTGTGTTTGATTCTAAGCTCTCCCTGATCGGTATAAATCCAATAATTATTGGAATTTTTAATACACAATCACCACGGCAGCCACTTATGTTTGCTCTAACTTTTAAAGAATATTCAACGCATAGAATACTTCCTGAATCTGTAGTGGGCTCTGTGGAGGGTATTGTAAAGGCGCCTTCCAAACGACGATTAGTATAACGTATGCACCGTTCATTAAAGTGTTTGGTTACTAAAACCTTACTTTTACAGCGTTCTTTATAATACGGTGTGGTAACAGTATAAGTAATTTTTTTCTTAAATTCACACCTATATACATAGATTTCGGAATGTGATTGATTATTTATAATCAGAGTATATTTAACCAACTGGCCAGATACATAGGCACCAAAGGGTATTTTGAGGGTACACATAACTATACCGCTCGAACAGGGCCAACAATCACTGCTTGTTTCTTCACAGCTTACGGGCAGCTGTAAAATATGAAATAAAAATTTTAGAAATTTTTTATTAAAACTTTTTAATCTTAAGAACATTCTACATTACCTTATAACTGGGATTTAAATTCAAATCAACAGGTTGTAGAACCGTTATTTCTTGTTTAAAAACATTATCGAAACGTAAGATACGATCTAATTTTAAAATGATTTCATAACGTACACGGCCATATTTGCCTTCAATTGATGTTGGACATTCGGTGGGCAAAGTTATGTTGAACGAATAAGTATATGTACCAGGCGGTAAAATTCCTTCTCCATGCACCAAGGTCTTGTTTTCAATATACAGTTTATGTCCCCTAAAATTGGTAGAACCTTTAGATCCCTTTTCCGCCCATTTTACTTTGCTTTCGCCCAGAAATATGATATTCATCTCTTTGTATGAAAGGGAAAATCAAATATTATCAATATCGTTTAATGTTGGAAAAACTAAAACGTTTGTTGCTTCAATACGTGAATGGTTAAAGATAAAGATAGGAGAGTATGAGAAACATTAACTTTTTTATAGATTGCATATTGTGTGCACGCTGTTCTAACTTTATGCTGTGATAATGCTGGTGTGGGCAGTTGTTAAATATATTATAAAATATTTACATATTTTAATAGAAAAAAAAAGTAAATACACATGCCTTCTCCTCCCAATAATACAAAATTAATTTTTTTTTTGTGGAAACTTACAAGGAACAAAACTAAATGTGCGACACCAATATTTTATTAAAAAGGTAAGTAAATGTGTTTTTGCGACATTAAATAATTATTTTGAATTTTTTTGGAAGCTTTAATAGCAGGTGGTTTAAAAATTTGGACCTTTGTGAACCTAGAATACGTAATTTGTTTATTGTAAACTCACCTCTTACATTCTTAATACTTGTGGTAGTCAATACTACGGTGCCTGAAATAGTTTGACCACCTATGTAAACGGCGTTAGGTTTATTCAATACAAAACGGCAAACGGATGGCATTTTCAGACTTTACTTCCTTAAGTTTTATTTGATTTTATTTTAATTTTATAATTGTTTTGTTTTTCGCACTGACAATTTCAATTCTTCACTGAAATTGAACTGAACACCACCGAATGCCTTTACTAAAGCAATCATAATTAAAACATAACAATTTCGCTTAATCGACACAAATGCGGGAGAACAGTATCTCTTTTAAAAAGAGCATAAAGATCAGCAACACCTCTTCAATAATATCAGATATTTTCAGATATTTTGTTGTGTTAACATAATGAAATTTAATTTGACAGCAGATGTATAGAATGGCTTGCAATAACATTAATTGAGAGCTCGAAGTATTTGATTATTTTCGGCTAATATTAAAATCTCGTTGTTTGTTCATTTATTTATTTATAAATTCATAAAGAAAAAATACAATTCTATGGACACGGGTTTCTATGAGTTGACGTCATCAAGATGCAATAATTGCCATAGAGTTTGTTTGCTCGTAAGAAATAATATTATAAAAATTTATTTAAAGTTTACTTCAGCTTATAAAGGGTATCTAAGCAAGGGTGTACTTCTAAAGTTTAATGAAATTTTTTGTGAAAGTTTAACTAAGAAATTTTGACGGAAGAACTGTGTGTTGTGATTTTAATAACTGGTTACAGAAATTTTTAAAAGTTCTGTCGCTTGCAAACAACGAAACATTTTCAGTTGAGAAAATGCAGTTGGAGAAACTACATTACTTATGGGCAGTAAGGCCCCTGCGACTCAAGAAGCCGGACGCACTCTTGAACGTATTACTGCTGCAAATGATAGTGGACACACAAAATGATCACATTTGCGGCTTAGAAAACTGCAACTATCTAGTTCGAAGTTTGGTCAGGTAGCGTGATTGAGACTTACTTTTCTGAGATGAGCTCGAATTAACTGTGACTATAAATGGCTTTGTTACAGCAGCATGATACTGAAAAGCATGGTTACGGTTGACTTGTAAGACTAAATTATTTGAAGAAAAAAAATTTCTTAAAATGTAGTCATGTAGCACAATGTATTTGTTTTTACTGTAAATCGATGACTTTAATTTTTTGGTCGATGACTTGGAATTTTTTTGTCGATAACCGGGATTTTTTTTGTCGATTACCTGAAGTTTTTTGGTCGAAGACTTGGAATTTTTTGGTAGTTGAATTATATTTTTGGTTCGTATGATTTGCATTGTTGGGCCAATAAAACGATATTATCTTCAGCGCTTATATTACCTTCGTCACTGATATCTCCAGTCCTAAGTAAAGCAAAGATCCAACTAGGATAAATAAATGAATACTTATACCCAATAGGCTTGTCCGAACTAAGTGTCATAGAAAGAGAGACTCTTTAGCACAAGGATAGAAATTTGTAAAAGTGTTGTGTTATTTTTGAATGCCACACTTCTTAACACTCCAATACTGAACTAAACAAAACAGAACTGAATGCCTACATTAACGTAATTATTAATTTGGACAACAATAGACAACGAAAATTTATTTTTGTTTTTATCAAAACAAATGCCGGAGAACAATTTAAATTCCAGAGAGAGAGAAAGAGAGAGAGCGAGAGCATAAAGATCAGCAATACATACAAACATTTTCAATACTTTGTTTACTGAAACTTGTTGTAGAAGTAACAGTATATAGTGGCTTCAGATAACATAGATTGAGCGTTTAGTATTTTTTTTAACACTAGATTTACCAAGAAATTTTTATACCCATTTATACCAAAACCAGCCAAAATGACTGGTGTTCAAAAATAACGTTTTGAGTGTGTAAATTTTGTATGTGCTATAATATTTTATTGAATTAATAAACAGTATTGGTAAAATAATAATAAAATGTTTTTGGAAGAGGGGTTGTTGGACAGTCAGATTCACCTCCTATCTCTTGACCTGATGACTGATAATAAAAAAGTGAGTTCTTCAGCCAAACGAAACAAAAAATCCTTTCTTGAAATATTCTTTCAGGTTGTGTTTTTATACAAAATCCAGGAATTTATTCCGACAAAAGCTAAAATATTAAAAAATACTTGAAGTAACCATCTCCTAGATCCTGATTTTACACTATATGTCATTAGCCAAATCGTGCCATTTGATCTATGACGTCGACACAAAATTTGGTTTTATTATAAAAAGACACAGTTTCAATTAGTTTCTTGCCCTCGGTATCAATTTTGACGCCTTTGTGTATGCATAGTACTCAATAAAACAACTATTTTGTTGGGCTTACTCTTATAAACTGTAAGTGTACATTCATTTGTTGCATACAGTATGTTGAAAAGCGAGTCATACTATCCCTCTTTTCCTTGCAAATTTTTGGAAGGTTACGTTTGTTCGAACGTACGGTACCAACCAACGTAGTGTTTTTGGCTAATAATTTAGAAGCTAAAGAAACACTGGTAAAAAAGTTGTCAGTTATTACAGTCCTACCTTTCATGGTATAAGGCTCCAGTAGTCTCATTACTACAAATTTACTAAGAGGTGTTGCCAAATTTCGTGTTTCATCTTTTCCTAGATAAGGAAAGCCATTTACAACGTACTTCGTTTCAATGTCTGAAGCCAGCCAGGATTTTATTCCAAACTTGTCTGATTTGTTTGGCATATACTGTGTAAACCTACATCTGGCTTTCGTTGGAAACAATTGTGCATCTAATGTAATATTTGCTCCTGGTTTGAAACAGTTTTGGCCGTTGACAATAAATTTGTTCCAAACAGTTGACACTAACGCAAATTTATCAGTTTGCAACCGTTGACTCCTTTCATTTCTTTTATCGAAACGAATGAAAAGTAAAATTTCTGTACTCATAATTTTAGAAAAAATTCAGGGCCCCATTTTTTGTTCCATAAATACGACTGCAATCCTTTGAATACTAGTGCACCACTGTATGTACCTCGTGCAAACAGTATTCCAATGATAACTTTCCATTTATCCTGTGAAAGTGTCCATTTATTCCCTAAAACTCTAGAAGCTTCTAATTCGGTGCAAGTTTTGATATGCTCTAATATATGGTGGTCAATCAATAGTAAAAAGCCACTGCTTGGCTTCTCTTCCATAATATTTCCTCTAGCATATGCTGTAGGCCTAGTAAACCTTTGAATATGCTATTAGTTGGTAACCTTCCAGCAAAACCTCCTTCTTTTATTTTTTTCCACATAGTTCCACTTGCAGAAACCGCAAGTTTCATTATCCTCTTCAGAACTAGAAGGAAACCGCATACACATTCGTTTTTATATATTATGCAAAGGAACACTGTCTTCTGCCATAGAAAAACATACCAGTCAAAATGACTGGTACCGGTATAAGTACCAGAAACAAAAATTATTTTTTTATTGTGGACACAAGATCAAAATAAGTTATCAAATTAATTGTATTTAGTTGTCATTATAAAAGTCATATAATAGTTTTGGAAAAAAATATTCACACAAGGTCAATATTTAAGGCTAATAAGGCAAAACCAGTCATTTTGACTGGCGCGGTAAATCTAGTGTTAAATTGGTTTAATTTTTTATTTATTTATCTTACAATATCGAACTCAGCTCAAACGTATTTTAATATAAAATGGATCATATTCATTCACAAAAATCGATGTATAAGCATTTTGTATGTAAATAAACATTGTATAGATATGTTTGAAAGTTTAGTTTAAAATATAATTATTCACATAGTATTGTACAACTAACTTTACAGAGTATAATTTGTAATGAAAATCTATTAAAATATTTATTAAAAAATTTATACAAATTTTGGCATTCAAATATATTCGAGTTTTCAAAAACTTAGATAAAAATAAATAAATTTTAATTAATTAATTATTATATTGATTATGGTGTAGCGAAATACTCCAGATGAGGTCAGTACTGCAAACAGATAAAACATGTTTTAGTATAAAAAAAGAAAAAAAATTAAAAAATATAATTTTATTTCGCACTTGTAGTAATATCAATGGAAGTTCGTAGTATAACGTTATCCACTTTCGCATTCGCTCGTGCCGTCGTTTTGTGGTGTTGACAACAAGTGTGCTGTTGGTTCCGTTTCTTCATTTGCTTTTGATTCTAAGCTCTCCCTGATCGCTATAGTACCAATAATTATTGGAATTTTTAGTACACAATCGGTACGACAGTCACTCATATTTACTTTAACTTTTAAAGAATATTCAATGCATAGAATACTTTTTGAATCGGTAGAGGATGGTGTGGAGGGTATCGTAAAGGCACCTCCCAACTGACGATAAGTGCCAGATAAGCACTGTTCGTTAAATCTATTGGTTACTAAAACCTCACGTTTACAGCGTTGTTCACTACTGAATTCGGTGGCAGTATAAGTAATTTTTTTCTTAAATTCATAACAATAGCCATAGATGTCGGAATATGATTGATTATTTATAATCAGAGTATATTTAACCAACTGGCCAGGTACATAGGCACCAAAGGGTATTTTGAGGGTGCATATAACTGTACCGCTCGAACATGGAAAACATTCATTGCTTATATCTTCACAGCTTAGGGGCAGCTGCAAAAAAAAAATTATAAATTTTTTATTAAAATTTTTTAATCTTAAGAACATTCTACATTACCTTATAAATGGGATTTAAATTCAAATCAACAGGCTGAAAAACCGTTATTTGTTGTTTGAAAACATTATCGAAATGATAGAGACGATTTAAATTTAAAATGATTTCATAACGTACACGGCCATATTTAGCTTCAATTGATGTTGGGCATTCGGTGGGCAAATTTATGTTGAATGAGTAAGTATGTGTACGAGCCGGTAAAATTCCTTCTCCATGCACCAAGGTCTTGTTTTCAATATACAGTTCATGTCCCCGATAAGTGGTAGAACTTTTCCCCCTTTTCTCCCATTTTACTTTGCATTCGCCCAGAAATATGATATTCACCTCTTTGTATGAAAGGAAAAATCAAATGTTTATCAATTTCGTTTAATGTTGGGAAAAACAAAACCGTTTTTTGCTTGAATACGTGAATGGTTAAACATAAGAGAGTATGATAAACATTAACTTTTTTATAGATTGTATAAAATTGTAAAAAAATATAATGCTGGTGTTGGCAGTTGTTAAATATATTATAAAATATTTACATATTTTAACAGAAAAAATAACTTAAATAAACATGGCTTCTTCTTTCAGACATACACGGAACAAAACGAAGTGTGCGATATCAATATTTTATTAAAAAAGACAAGAATTGTGTTTAGGTACATATGTATATATAGTATAAAAGTATATACATTTTGCGACATTAAATAAATTTATTTATTTATTTTTTTTAAAGAATGATAAGTTGTTAAGAAAGTTGGACGTTTTTAAAGCTGCAATACAAAATTTGTTTATTGTAGACTTACCTCTTACATTCTTATCACTTGTGGTAGTTAATTGTATGGTGCCTGAAATAATTTCACCACTCGTGTATATGGCGTTAGGTTCATTCAATATAAAACGGCAAACAGATGGCATTTTCAAACTTTATTTCCTTATGTTTTATTTAATTTTAATGTAATTTTATAATGGTTTTGCCTTTGTCACTAACAATTCCAGTTATTCACTTTAAAAACACTCCACTGAGATTGAACTGAACAGAACTGAATGCCTTTACCAAAGCAATCATAAATAAAACATAACAAATACGCTCAATCAGCACAAACAAGGCATATTCATAAGAGGTAGCCGCAACATTACAACAAGTACAACAATGCAAAAACAACAGGCATTTTGTTTTTGTTAAAGAGCACTCAGTATGTCAAAAAAATTAACTCTCAAACCTCCATAGGAAATTAGTCAAAGCAATTAAAAAAAACTAAATAAATTTTATACATTGAAAATTCTTATGATTTTTATGTTAAGCTAAATTACACAATAGAGCAGCACCTGTAAATTAAAAAAATATCAGCTGCAAACGTTATTTCTTATTTATTATTGTACCAATTAAAATTGTACCTAATTTATATGTATTTTATGACTGAATTTTGAAATTGAATACTTATTTAAACTATTTTCTCTTGAATTATATAAAAACATATTTTCAACAGAAGATTGGCCCAATCTGTTTTAATCCCTATATCCAAATCTTCTGAAAGAGAATTTGTTTTAAAAATATCACACAAGTTATTTCAGTCATAGTTTAGGCACCTAGTTGGCGACATGGAATTTTTCTTTTTTTCTGGTAATTCATCACTTTCATCTAAATATCTATAAATATAGTAAATCTAGGTTGTAGTTATAAAGATATATGTATTTAGTGTTAAAGGCTTAAATATTGTTAATCATCTTGCAAAAATTTTAATATAATTAGCTTTAAAATAGTAATCCTAAAGAATTTCTAGAGTGCGTATCGTTAAGGATACATGCGGTACATATGAGGGTTTATGACTAATATAAGTACGAAATTGAATATCGAAACAAAATACACAAAAAACAAACATTTTTTTGACATTCAAAAACTCGTCAGCTGTTCAGTTGCTCTTACCTCTTATAAATATGCCTTGAGCACAAATGTCGGAGAACAATATCTCATTTAAAAAGAGAATAAAGATCAGCAACATCTCTTCAATAATATCCAAACATTTTTCAAGTACTTTGTTTATAGCATAAGCAGTCATACTCGCGGATATTTTGTTGTGCTAACGAAATGAAGTATATGAAATTAAATGAATTTGACAATATTCTTATAAATTGAACATAAAAATTTCCATCAAAAAATGACGATACTCGCCTACCTTGCGCGACAAAACTAAAGTACGTATTCAATTAAATTAATAGAAAATCTAAAATATTTAAAATTTAGCTCCGAATCCCTTATTTTTCAAAACTGCACCATAGCTGCGTGGTATTACCTCAATTAAATTATAAAAAATCACCCTAGAGATGCCTATCCATTCGAGACATGCAGCAGAATGTATTTGTTTTTATTGTAAATACATTTGCAGAAACTTTTTAATACAAGTTTATTTATTATTTTATTTTTATTTTATATTTCAATAATTCTAAAATAATTATTATTTTGCAAAAATATCATAAAACATATCATTTATAGTGTAAAAAGGATTTTTCAAATAAGTTTAGTAATAGCAACGGAAGTTCATAGTAGAACGTTATCCATTTTTCTATTCGTTGGTGGCTGCATTTTGTGGTAGTGTTGGCAATAATTGTGCTGTTGGTTCCATGGACTTTTTTAGTTTGATTCTAAACTTTCGCATTTATTGATGATAGTATTCTGATTTGATCTTTTGAATTTACAGCTTCTTGTTGCTTTGATGCTAAACCAGTGTTGAAAAATTCAGTACTTTAGTACTTTTTTCAGTACTTTTTCATTTCAAAAATACCGCAGTACCCCTGCTACGCTTTAAGTACTTTTTTATTTTTATTTATTTATTAATTACAATGCAATTACAAATCATATTTAATTATATAGAGCTGAGTAACTTTGACCATATGCTCGGTGTAGTGTCACAGGCCAGAGTCTCTGGTGGGAATCGAACCCACGACCCTCATGCTAATAGTCTAGCACACTACCCACTAGACTACCAGGGCACCCAAGTACTTTATTATTATTACATATATTATGTCTTGCGCTTTTCAACTATTAACGCATTAGCAACATGTTCAACGTAATGCTAAAGGCGGATTTAGGCTTTAGCCCCGGTTAGTCAAACGTCCACAGAACGTACATTTGTTTTTAGAACACTAAAAACAATAAAAACTCTTACCGAACCGTAATGTAATTTCGGTAAGCATTTGCATTGCTTTTCATATGCTAAAAACCAACATATGTTACATTACGTACCATCGACGTTTGACTAAACGGGGCTTTTACGTTTTGTTACGTTCTCAATCAGCTGTTTTTGTCTTGTATGTGAAGAACACTAATAAGTCGTTAATTTTTCTATTGCGTGCCGTATATGTATTAAATATAAATAAATGAATAGTCTAGTAGGTAGTTTGCGGTCTTACTAGACGTTTGTCCACGGTTCAAACCACATGTCAGACATCTTCATCAAAACGAAATGTAATATGAAAAACTATTTCTCCGGCAACTTCCTTCTGGCAAAAGCTCTGAGAGTAAATAAAATTTGCCATGATAAAGTTTCTCGAAAATCTGTTGTTCGGAGTCGACTTTAAACAGTAGGTCCCGCCACTCACGTATACAATTAACACACACAATATAAGTGGCACAATATAAGGTCATAATTCTGATTTAAGGGTTATAATGACCAAGGAAAAGGTACTCTTTCAGTTGTAAATAAGTAAAAACAAGTTTATTTTTTTTTATTGCCAAGTGCCCAAGAAGCGCACAGTTTGGCTTTGGTTTATTAATTAATTCTTATCCCTAAAATTAATCAGAATTTATACATAAATAATACTGATCAAGCATTATGTCTACAGTCGAGGGTATAGCAAGAATTTCAACCAATTATTAAGAATATGAAAATATGAACATGTCCAACACTATCAGTGTTGATAGCATTGACTAATAAATTGCAAACGCAAGCAAATTGATCGTTGCTTGAATTTACCAAACAGAAGTACTAGCAACAATGTTGCTGGAGTTATGCCTTGGTTACCCAAGCGTAAGAATCGTAAAATCGTAACGTACGTAGCCTTAAAAACGTTTGTGTAGTTATAGAAACGTTCAAAACGGGACATACGTCAACGAAGAATGTAAATAAAAACAAAACAGAACGCAAAGCACAATGCATATAAATTGGTATACAGACTCATCATCAGTGTTGCCGTTTTTTGTTCAATGTGTAGATTATTCGGGATTTGGTTATTATTTGTCTTATAAAAATAGCTTTAGTTTTGTTTGTTAAAATTAATAAAATATGAGACTATAATTTTGTTTTCTTATTTTTTGTTTCTTTTTGCTCAATTATAATTTAAATTTGAAAAAAATAAAATAAAAAACTGCGAATTTAATTTTGGTCATATTTTTCCTTATTTGGTGATTTTTTCACAAATGTTGGTTACAATTTTTTTTTTTCGTGGCAACACTGCACTCTCTCTCATGTTCAAATGTCACGTAAAAACGTGGGAGAATTCTGTTTTATACAGATAGTTCCGTTTTGCTAACGAGAGAGAACGTTTGGGTAAGCGTTTGCATTGTTCTCCATATGCTAAAAAGAGAACGTTTTTTACGGTACTTTACGTTACGTGTGGGTAACTCCAGCATTACGCTTGGGTAACCAAGGCATTAGTTGTCGATCAGATCAGCGGTAAGAACACATGTGCGGCGGATGCTTTATCATTTTATTTCAGAATAACACTCAAAAAATATTTTATGTTAAAAATGTTCTATGTCATTAGCTTGGCGTATTTCATATTTTTTTTATTTTGTTACATAGTATAATTTTTTTAAATGCTTTGGAATGCTCGCGCGCTGTAAATAAATAAATTCTCTCAACTTATTTTCTCTCTCTTACTCACTAATACATAACCAGTGTTGCCGTTTTTGGTTATTTCTAACCAGAATTGGTTATTTTTTTGTTCAATGTGTAGATGTGTAGATTTTTCCGATTTTGGTTACTTTTTTGTGTTTTGTTTGCTGTCAAAAAATGTATCTTATCCTGAATAAGAAAAATTTTAATTTTTTTTAATTAAAACGTTAAATTTTGATCAATGTTAATTTTTAATACATTTTATGATACTTCGACAACACCTATTAAGCTATGGTATTAAAAATTATTGCGAATTTAATTTTGGGTATATGCTTTCTTATTTGGTGATTTTTTCACAAATGTAAGTTACAATAATTTTTTTTTTCGTGGCAACACTGTTCACAAATTTACAGAAGTACGAACGATGAAAGCCACGCATTGTTACGCTTTTGGTTTCTGTATCCTTCCCTTCTATCCTTCCCCCCGCGTCAAGAAATATTTTTGAAAAATATTCTAAAATACATATGTTAAAATGCACATTATTTATACTTTATTTTCTTTGTTAGAACTCAAAAATATTTTTTTATATTTCTAAAACGCTCAAAGCTTGTTTTATTTGACAAAAATTGTTTTTTTTTTTTGGACTTTACGCACCAATTTACTGATTACACAAACATTTCTAAGCCGATGTCCAACATTTAAACTTATTAGAAAGGTGAGGAATGGGCCTTTAAAACAATATACATACATACATACATGTATATATATTATTTGATTTAAAATGCAATGGAGTTTGATGAGGTAAACTTGACAAATGCAAGTTTTTTTCATATTTTTTCAAGTTTGTCCTTTCATAGTTGCAAACTTTAACTAAAAAATATGAAATAAGTGATAACATTCGGAAAGTTCATTATTTAGTTCATTCATTATTTAGTTTAGTTCATATATTAGAGATTGACACTTCGTTTGTTCAAATCGGACAAAAATTACCGTAGTTATCATTTAAAGGCTCTAACAGTCGTGTTAGAGTTTTTACGCAATATTTTTCATTTTGTTGCTTGAAAATCAAAATAATGAATAAAAATTAATATTCTTCTTCTTATTGCTTTTTGACGTTTGGAATACAGCATAGCTTTGTGCGTTCACAAACAAAAATTGTATTCAATACAACATACACGATACAAAGTCGTGTGAAGTGGCCAATTGATTGCCGGCAATTATTGTCAATAACAGTATGTATGATAATGTCAGTGTAATGTATTTACGAATTTAAAAATTCATTCAGAACGCATTGAAAGTGTGGAGGTATCCGCCGTCTTTATGCAGTACTGCATGCTAAGTTAGTTCCAACATTGCAACAGTCAGACAACGCTAGTGTGTTTCCACACTGAAATTGTAAACTGCTCGTGTACAAGATACTTTACGCATACTCTATGTGGTGTTAAATCACATAAAATTGGCGGCCTCCAAAACTGCTCCAGATATCATCGCATGGTACTTTGACTCACTGACGGTTTTCATCGTTCTTGGAGAAGTACGTTTCAATTAAGTCGAGTTTCACAAACTGTACCAAAACGTGCATATTTCTAAATAATTTTGGCAGCTATACAAAAACAAAAAAATGGATTAGGTCCGTGAGATTCTCTTTATATTGTATGTCATATTATTATAAATACTAAGCACTGTATTTAACGAATAAAATTTCAAAATCCATTGCGTAATGCAAGTAATGTCATATAAATTTTATTTTATACGTGCATATGGTTACAATTTTATGCTGTGCTGATTTGTAGAGCACAATCGAGATGTGTTAGTCGATAGAGTGAACGTCATTGCGTTGTGAGTAAGAGAACTTTAAAAGTCGGTGACTGAGTATGTTAACGATTGTGATATATTAGAGGTTTTCAATGGATGTGACGTGGTAGAGTGGTTTTATCGTGGTTTCTTTTATCCCCCAAATAATTCAAAGGAACTTAGCTCTGCCACACAACATCTCTCTCATCTCCTTTTTTATTTATTTATTTATTAATTAGAATACAATTACAAATTATATTTTAATTATATACGAGCTGTGTAACTTCGACCATATGCTGGGTGTAGTGTAACAGACCAGAGTCTTTGGTGGAAATGGAACCCACGACCCTCACAGACTACCAGGGCACTCTCTTTTTTATTTCTTTTGCTTTGTTCCAGTTTCATTAGTCAAGTTTTTTCAGCTCAGCAGGTTATTGGACAAACGTAATAGGTTCTAAAATAGATGGGTTGGCATCTGCTGTTGCCTAGAAAAAACTCCTTCTCTTGATAGATATATGTATACAATGGTAAACGACTTCCCTATTTGAGTTCTACCCTTTCTCAACAGCGGTCATTGCTAGAGATGTCTATGTAAAGCTTGTTATCTCCGGAATAGATTTGAAAGAAGTTGAAAATCTAAATTTTTAAAATACGAATAAAAGAATTCCACCAGATCTTATTTGATATTCCGTTTCTTACAGATTTTTAAATCATTGCTAACAGCTTTAAGGTATCTGTAGTTGAAAAGCTTCTTGGTTTTGGCACTTAAGTACTTTGAAGCTTTTATTTATAAAGCTTTGGCCTCTGCACATTTCTTTTTGTACTCTTGAAAAAAAAATGGAGAAACTCTAACCAATTTTTTGAAATATTTTATCACAAATAATTTTAAAACGAACGGTGAAAGTGAAGCCAAATTTAAGAACAACAATTGATGACGTCCATCTCATTTGAGCTACATCCGTCAAATTAGTTCACATTTATTCGGACTGTCATCATGGAGGCATATAGCATTTAACAACACGTGCAAATTATTATGTTTTATGTTCTGTTCGGGTAGCTTAATGCGAATCTTACATACATAAACGTTCATTACAACCCTTTAGTCAGGATTACCGCCTAGCTTCTCAAACTGCTGAGTTGCGCAACCAACAGTTTAAAGTCGATGCCAAATGACAGATTTTTTTGAGAAATTTTCCATTGCAATTTTATTTATTCTTAGAGTTTTTGCCAGAAATCTGCTGAGAGGAAGTCGCAAAAGAAATATTTTTTCAGATTTTCGTTTTGATGTCTGATCTGGGGTTTGAACCGAGGTCTTAAACACACTAGTCTCTACTAGGGAAACCATCTTACAAATGATGAGTTACGTGAACAAACAGAATTGTCGAATTTGGGACGATGCCGCTCCACTTGAGCTCCAAGAGCTTCAAGTGTATTCCGGAAAAGTCTTTTTTGGATGTGGATTTTATGCTGGTGGCGTTAACGGTTTATATTTCTTTAAGAACTACGATGGATTGTCGATAAGGTATAAGAGCGTCAAGTGTATTCCGAAAAAATTACGGTTGGGTGTGGATTTTGTGCTGGCGGCGTTAGCGGTCTATATTTCTATGAGAACTTTAATGGACAGCGAGCACTATGGTGGTTGATTACCAACTTCTTTTGGCCTAAATTAGATGATCTGACCACTAACGGTATGTGCCTTCAACATGACGGTGCTACGTGCGGCACAACTTAGGCCACATAGGAAGCGATGTGAACTGGTCACCAAGCTCGTGTAAATTGACGAATAAGACTTTTTCTTGTGAGGGGTTCTTTAATTCACAGGCATATTCAAATAATGAAAAATTATAATGCTCACTACCTTAAAAAATCCTGGTGGATATTTGAAGGGTTTTCTATTCCACAAATAAAAAATTTCGATATGTTTCACATACACTTGATTGTATTTGAATTTAAATAGGATTTATAAAAGAAATATCCTTTAAACTGAATTACTTTGGCATGCACCTTGTAAAAAAGGTTTTTAAATTTACTATCCTTTCTTGAACAGCCTTTAAGAGAAGTGTTTGAAAACTTTCTTCACGTAATCGTTGTATTTCGTAACTTTCTCTTTTGCTTTCCTTTCGCAATTTGACACATTTTGATGTATTTTGTATAACCTAGACCTTGACAAGCTTTATAAAGTTGTTTTTTTTTAATTCTTTTTCTTCTTGTTTTTATTTTCATTATATTTTATTTACTCGTGCTTTTTGTTTGTTGCTATTGAATTGCTTCGTCTTATTTAAGAACTTAATGAAGACTGCTTGAGGCACTTTAAAAATGAAGCAAAAACATCGTCGTCGTCATCATCATCATCATTAAAAGCCATTCATATTTAGTAGAAGGAAATTTCATTTTTCCTCTCCAAAGTATCATGTTTGTTGTGTTCTCGTATATTTGGCATTTTGTTGTTTCTTTGTTTTCTTATTTCGTTTGTATGTCCCTTGCAACGGAGGTGAATGGCAGTCAGAGTTATAAAAGGCAATACGAAAAACTGGACCCTCATCTACTGGTACAATTTGATGTTAATCACGCATGTCTTACAAACAAAAACGTACGAAATTACATTTCTATTTTCATATTTCTTATGATTTTCTTGTCAGTTTTTTATTTTTGTACAGGCATGCATGCTTGCATCCATGCATGCATGTAGTATGTTTGAGTAAAACATGACCTACAATATAGGCAGGAAGAAAGATATGTACTATGTGGGGGTAAAGCCGTTTTTATCTTTACCACTAAACTTGTTTGTATACTGTGGGTGGATAGACAACGACCATTACAGTCACCTATAGTAGGACTTGTAATGCCAAAAAATATGGGACAATTTTTATGCACAAAAATAAGTTCAGAATTGTAAATAAGTGGCCATAAAAATTGCAACAACAAAACTTATATGAAATTTATAGTCTGTTGAAATGGTATTGATAATACCCTACAGCACCACAAATGTCATATAAATTTTCTTTTTATTATTTACCCAGCAGGAAAGCATTGATCTACCTCTTATTCTAAATTGCACGACTGGGATAACGATGTACGATGTATGTATAATGATGATGTTGGCTTATTAGACGTGAGGCCTCGGTTCAAACACCAGGACAGGCATGTCCAACTAAACGAAAAATGACAAAAAAATTCTTCGGCGACTTCTCTCAGCTGATTTCTGGCAATTTATTTCTGAATTGAAGTCACCGTAGTATAGTAGGTAGTGTGTTGGCTTATTAGACGTAAAGCCAGGGTTCAAACTCCAGGCCAGATATCAAAAACAAAATACAAAAAGTATTTCTTCGGCGACTTCCTCTCAACAGATTTCTGGCAAAAACTCTAAGAATAAATAAAATTGCCATGAAAAGTTTCTCAAAAAAATCTGTCGTTCGTAGTCGACTTTAAACTGCAGTTCCCACCACTCATGTATAAAAATTAACGCATACAACATAAGTGGTGTGAGAAACTAAGTCGTAATCCTGACTAAACAGTTGTAATGACCAATTATGTATGTATATATCCTGCAGTTGAAAATCTTATTAAAATTTTGGATTAAAATAATCGACAATAACATCCAAGTATTCCGCGTTCAAACTACAGGCCACTTCGTGCATGATATCCATTTAAAGGGTCACTGTATCAAATAGATTCCTGAGTGGATTATTTTGATGGTAACTAAAGCCCCTTTAATCTTTAAAATTGTAAAACCTTGACTGACACTTTTCCGAGTTCTCTTGGATTCAAACCACCCTGACACCTGCAGTTTCTCAAAGGAGTCGTTTGAACTAAAGGACCTTTTAAGGATGATTTTAAGAATGAATCTTTTTTCTGACCTCTGCAGTTATGGCATTGGGAAGCCAGAAGATTTTGTTTTTCTGGAAAATGTTAAACACTAAGTTTGTTAATATAAAAGAAATATTCATGACATGTGGCAAAGAAAAAAAAATGCTCAGTAAGGTTTGCCATTTCACTATTAAGCGACTAGCAAATGAACAACTCTTGCAAATTATTGAGTTTTGTTATTAAAATTCGTGGTGTGTGAGAAATGTGTTTGAGCTACAGTTTCCTTTGTATGTCGATAGGTACATCACCAAACATAAGTGCAGAATTTAATGTGAAAAGTAACCATAGTCAGCTGAGTTGATTACTACTTTAATGTGTGGTATGCCGAAGTGTATTCTAGGGCTTCTAGATCACATACACAAAAAAGGGGATCAACCGTATACAAGATTTAATGTTTGTAAACCACAACAGAGTCAGATAACATATTCACTTCTAAGTTTTATTAAGGGCCATTATTACAACTTCCCGTTAAAGTTGAGTTTAGTTAAATGTAACTTTAGCTAAAGTGAACTTTAAATTCACCTTAACTTCTCTCGTTATTACAGCCTAATGATAAAATAAAGTTTAGGTTAGGTTAGAGGACGTGTACTTGTCAATTAAGAGTAGTAGTAGTAGTAGTCGACTCCGAACGACAGATTTTTGAGAAACTTTTTCATGGCAATTTTTATTTACTCTCAGATTTTTTGCCAGAAATCTGCTGAGAGGAAATCGCCGAAGAAATACTTTTTGTATTTTGTCTTGATGTCTAGCCTGGATCTCGAACCCTGGCTTTACGTCTAATAAGCCAACACCCTACCTACTAGACTATGGCGACTTCTAAAAAATAAAAAATAAAGTTTACTTTTTCAAAAATATGGCAGTGCCTGCTCAAAAACAGGTTTTTTATGCGCGGTAGCAACGACGGGCTTCGTTTTTTGTTGTATATGATCATTTTGTTTATATTTGAAGTTGCTATTTCAATTATAAACTTAACTTTAAAAGTTATCGGTAGGATGATCCTCCATTTAGCTTAACGCTCACTTCTACCATATTGTCCACTTATTATATAAAAACATTTTATCTGTCCGTTAAAATCGTACCTTTAGTTAACGGCAAGTTAACTTAATGGCTCTCGGTGTTTCCAAGCGTGTTTCTAAGTGTTATTTGACGTTGCCTAAAAACAAGACACACCATGAAATCTATGAATTATTGTATTGGGTGATATCTTGTTGAGTAAGTTCGAACATAAGCCCTGCTTAAACTCTAGATAATATTCAATGTAGGTATGAAGCAGCTTGGTCTGGCAGGGAGCTAAATAAATTAAAACTTTTGATTTCTTCAAAGTAAAAACCACAGCTTTTTTCTCAATTGTTTTCAAAGCTAAGGTCGCTGTAGTCTAGTAGATAGGGTTTCGGCTTGTTATACCAGAGTCACTAGTTTAAGCCGCATCTCAAACAATTCAAATAAAAAGGAGAATATTTCTTTTGATGATTTCCTCTTAGCAGTCTTCTGACTCAAATTTTTAGAGTAAAAAAAATTATCATGATATGTGTTTGAAATCTATCGTTCGGAGTTGACGTTAATATGTAGTCTTTGCAGCTCATAGATAACATGAGAAGCTAGGTTGTAATCCAGACCAAAGGGTAAGCAAACCCTTTAAACCCTATACCAAGTCGCTGCTAAGGTAAATAGAATATAAGGAAACCTTAAGTACAGCAGCTGTTGAATTAATAGAGTGAAACCTATATTGAGTCTGCTTATTTGCAAACAGAAAAGTCAGTGATAATGGTAGTAAATAAATACATATATACATAATTGGTCATTACAACCTTTTAGTTAGGATTATGACCTAGCTTCTCACACCACTGATGTTGTGTGTGTGTTAATTTTATACAAGAGTGGTGGAGCCTACAGTTTTCAGACAGATTATTGAGAAACATATCATTGCAATTTTGTTTACTCTCAGAGTTTTTGTCAGAAATCTGCTGAAATTAATTCGCTGAAGAAATGTTTTTAGGTTAGGTTAGGTTAGAAGACGTGTACTTGTCAATTAAGACAAGTACAGTACCCGGAGGTCGAATTGACCCATTGTACAACGTCCTAGTTTCTCACAACACTTATGTTGTGTGCATTAATTTTATACATGCGTTTGAAGTTTAAAGTCGACTCCGAACGACAGATTTTTTTGAGAAACTTTTCTTGACAATTTTATTTACTCTCAGAGTTTTTGGCAGAAATTTGCTGAGAGGAAGTCGCCGAAGAAATTCTTTTTGTATTTTGTCTTGATGTCACACTACCTACTAGACTACGAAGAAGAAATGTTTTTTCATATTTTCGTTTTAATGTCTGACCTGGAGTTTGAGCCGAGGTCTCATGTCTAATAAACCAACACACTACCTATTAGCGACTTCAATGGTAGTAAATACTTAAATATAATGGCCACTAACACTACATCAGCTTTCCCCACGCCTTTAGGCTTTTTTCCTAGAATTTTTGGCAATTTCAGTGAAAAGAGAAATGAGTGTGTGTATGGTATGTTGTAATTAAATATTTAATTTTAATTGAATTACATTTTACGAACATTTTTAACCCCTTAGCATTGAATTTACTGTATGTAGGACAACTTTCGTTTCGTTTTCCATTCGTGGCACAAATTTAAATTTTCAAATTTTCCGTTAAGATTTTATTTCCAACAATAAATTTATCAATCTTATCATCAGCAACATTGAACTGTTGACAGTTTTCTTTTACAGGTTATTACAGTAAATAAAAAAAATATACCGCAAGTAAAAATAAAATTTAAAGTCCTGTTTGTAATAATTGGCAGCCGTTAAAGGCAGAAAAATATTTTTTTTTATTTCATTTCAAACGAAACAATCGACGTACACGTACCAATGAACTTTAGCTAGAACTCGGTGCCAAAAATCTATAATAGAGCCATGAAATGAAATCAAAAAAATAAAAAACCAAATAGAAGCAGAAAATGAAGAGGATTGTATATAGTAATTGGACACACACACACACACATACAGTGTGGCAAGTGATGTCATAGTAGCTGCAGCTCATGCACATACATATATTCTATATTTGTGATGCAGAAAAAAAAATGCGAAACTGTTTTGAATTTTTGTATTCAGTATAAAAGGAAACTTGCAGGATACTAGATGCACCACAGCAGAGCTTAAGTAAAAGTAAATGGATTTTTATTTCAATAATCTGTGTTGCACACACACATAGTATAATTAAATAAAAAATAATAATAAATAAATAGAAGGAAAACAACATAGTTAAAGTAAAATATAAAAGTGTTTAATATTTTATTTAAAATCGTAAAAATATTAAAAAAAATTTTTTCTAAGAAATATGCCTTCAACTTGTAAATTTATTTTAAATAAACCCAATGCGGTATACTATAGTGGTGAATCTATAAGTGGCCAGGCCATAGTGAATATAACTTTTGTACAGGATGTTAGAAGTAAGTTTTCAATCATCCTTAAACAAAAAAAAAAAATACATTTTGGAATAAAAAAAATATAATTTCTTAATTACAATCTTCTTTTATGTAATCGCTAATGCTAAAGATGTACGCATTTTTGTATTGGGTGAGGCCAAAATCAAGTGGTGCGAACATGCTGGCCGTCATACCACATATTATAAATCACATGAAACCTATATTGACAACGGCACCAGTCTACGTATTGAGAATGTTCTACAACCGGGCACTTATACGTACAATTTCGATATTGCTTTGCCACCATTATGTCCCACTTCTTGTGAATGCAAATACGGTTATATACGCTATGTATTGTCGGTGAAATTGAAGGGCCCCTTTGGTCTTGATAATTTTGTATTTAAAAAACCATTGACTGTCTTACAAAAAGTCGATTTGAATTTATGCCGCGATTATAAGGTAAGCCAAAAATAACTGCCTCCTCTCTTTTTATTGCCTTTGTATGTCTGCATGCAGTTCAGTTTTATTATTCGAATACTGGGGAGGAGTACAATAAAGAATTTACGCCTGTTATGTCGCATTAATTAATACCGTTATAAATGATAATGCAGAGTTTTGTTCACTTATAAGGAAGTAAATCTTTTGCATTGTTCGAGGGTATTTTAGCAGCTGTTAAAAGTTAGCCGTTAAAAGTGAAAAATAAAAATAAATAATTTTTATGCCATTCACCAACATCAAATTTATGGGAAAAAATTAAAAAAAAAATAGGCATCTGGATTTGTAAATCAACAATTGTCTGTAACAAAATCTTTTTATGCTAAGAAGCTAAGGGTTTGTAATCTACAGCAGACTATCAAACATGATTGAAAATTTGAACAACTTAATTTGAAGTTTTGAGTAGCATTATACTTACTTACATACTTAATTGGTCATTACAACACCTCTGTCAGGATCAGGACCAGAGATCAGCAATGAGTATTCAAAAAGATGAGTACATTCGAATCATACTCATAATTTCTAATACTTATACGCATTCATACTTATTTTAATATCATACACATACTACTCATATTCAAAGTTTGAGGTACTCATCGTACTCATACTTAACAACACATATGATGTTGTTGATTTCCACTCTCCTTTACTCAACATTTACAAGAATCATAAAATAAGTATGATTCGCGTACGAACACTACAATACTCACTAGAAGGTTGTGTGTTTGCTTTTGCTTGCTGTCTTTGTCTTTTTCTTTCTTCTTTTTTTTTGTAAATGCAACAACAACTGAGACTGTAAATTTTGATGAATTATTCGAATCACTCGATTCATTTATGAGTATTATACGTATTTTTCTAAATTTATGAATCTAAATGAATAGGCATATGAATCAAACATATTTCGAATGTTATGAGTTTGATGTCAACGTTGTACTCATACTCATTGCAACCTGTACTTATAAATCAATGTTGTAGTTAGTACGAATGAATCAGAGTAGTTGAATTTCACTACTGTTGACTCACTCATACTCGAAATTTCATGAGTACTTATGAGTAGCGTAAAAACGATTCATTGCTGATCTCTGATCAGGACCTAGTACCTCATATAATTTTTGTTATGTGTGTTAATTTTATCCATGAGTGGCTAGTCCTACCACTCCGAACGACATATTTTTGAAAAACTTTTTCATGTTAATATTCACGCGCAGAATTTTTGCCAGAAATCTGCCGAGAGGAAGTCGCCGAAGCAATATGTTTTCATATTTCCTTTTGTTCGAAATGTCTAGTCTGGGGTTTGAACCGCCGCCTTCCGTCTGATAAGCCAGCACATTACAGCTTTCAAACATCAGCGCAAACATTTGCGCAAAAACAGAGGGCCGTGAATTTAAAAAGTTTACTTTGATTTAGACACCCATCTTATGATAATCAGTTTGTCATATGAACCTTTAGAACTTATGAGATTGACTTGCGGTTAGAATGGGACTGTCTGAATAAGATGAAATAGATCGACAGAGGCAACAGGGTCACTCTTTTAATGAATGTGAGGTAATGTGGGAATGCAAGGCAATAAACAGGTTGATAAAGGGGAAGGAGCTTCAACAATGCTAAATGAGTCCAGATATTTCCAAAGAATGAAAACAGGAGTTTGACAGGGTATACACGGTGAAAAAAGGTATAGAAAAAGAGAGAGATAGAGAGAGATAGTTGATAACAGTCCAATATGATTGTGTGATGAGACGAACGAATTACCAGGATACATACAGTCACAGAAAAAGTGTACATACACTTTTTTCGCGCTAATTTTTGTTTGTTTTTTTTTCCAATAATTTCCAGGTTATATATTTTTAATATTAATTTTTGCCCTTTAAATTTTGCCATTCTTAATTATTACCGCCTTAAACAACGCTATAACACCTTTTTCAATTTGATAAAAATCACGGGTAAAAAAGTCTGCATATAACGGTGAATATGTTGCCGTAGTCCAGTAGGTAGTGTGTTGGCTTATTAGGCGTAAGGCCACGGTTCAAACCCCAGGTCAGACATCAAAACGAAATATGAAAAAATATATCTTCGCCGACTTCCTCTCAGTAAATAAAATTGGCATGAACAGTTTTTTCAAAAATCTGTTGTTCGCAGTCGACTTTAAATTGTAGGTCCCGCCACTCGTGTATAAAATTAACAAATACAACATGAGTGGTGCGAGAAGCTAGGCCGTAATCCTGCCTAAAGGGTTGTAATGGACATTTATGTATGTATGTATGTATGTATATAACGGTGACTGTAGACTTTTTTCTTTGACTGTACTTGGAAACTATTAGGCGTTAGGGCATTTCAGAAAGAACCTCCTTATCCGACACTAAATAGCCGTCTTTACTGACAACGAAATATATCCTGATGTTCCATAAAGCAATAGGAAAGAGGGTAATATTATTGGAATAGTCCTGTATACCTCTCTGGCAGCAAAGAAGATCATTTCGTCGAAGTAAGTAAAATTATTAGCTGTTGGCTCTCGTATATCGATTCATCCTACCAAGAAAAAGCTGAGAAGCACAATGGAAATGCTGACTTTTAAAGTAGGTCTCCTACATATATTGCTATCTGAAGCCATTTATAATACATATGTAAGTGTTACGTCCATCAAATGCATTGTATTTCTTTGATTTTGATTAAGACCTAAACAATTAAGGATTATACTAACGTTAAAAATACGTTAACGTCTAAGAAAATAACATAACTTGCTATGCAATTACGTTTGAAACTCTATTTAAAAATTTATTCACAGAGGAGTGTGCAGTTATAATATAAATTCCTCGAATTTATCTGTCCATTGAAATACATTTTCTTATAATCTTCTTATTCCACTACAGCCCATCCACAGTTGTCACAAGTTGTTATCCTTGTTGTTGTCATCATTAGTTTTTGCTACGAACTTAAAGTAAAAATAAACAATTTCCTGTTAAACTGAATGCTTAGTGTTTTTAACATTTCAATTCTTAGAAATCTTTTGAACAATATTTTGAACAAAAATTAAAAAAAAAAGTTTTCTTCTTTCTTTTCCACTACAGCTAAACGTATCCGTCGATGACTCATATACACCGTATACAAGCGGTAAAATATTCTACAATGTTCAAATACCTTTTGGTGCTTATGCACCTGGCCAAACTGTCAAATATACATTCCACATAAATAATCAATCAATGACTGATGTGGATGGTTATACATTGGAATTTTCACAAAAATTCCTTTGTATTGCCAAATCAACGGATTTGCTATTGCCCAAGAAGAAAGAATTTATAGATGAAAATATTTTATTGCGGATCTCCTTCATTGAACCGTGTAAACACTTATCGGCACGCTTGTGGAAGGGTCAATTTATTATACCCTCTGTGCCACCCAGTGAAGTCAATTGTAATTTTATACGTGTTGAGTACCTAATGAAAATAATAGCACATGCAGGTGGCCACAAGGATTTCCCCATAAGTATACCAGTTGTTATTGGCACCATACCACTGCAGGAGAGTTTGGTTAAATCAAGGCCCGCAACTTTAACGCAGGAGCGTGTGAAGGCTTTAAAACCGCCAGTTTCGTGTACCTCAAGCCCTGTAGATTTGGCAACAATAAGCTCAACCGGCGATATTGTAAAGAGGCCACGTTCCCCTAGTAAGGTTTTAAAACATCAAAGCAGTTTGACTTCATCCACTTCGGAAATATCAATATCATCGTGTGATAGTAGTTTACAGGAATTCTATGAAAATGGTAAGCTTTGAAGCTGGTACGAGCACTTTATACAAAACAAACTTTTCTTGTTACAGATCAACCTTCTTTTGAGGAGGGCATACGCAGTGGTTCACCATTTATTGATAATGATGCTGATGAAAACCATCGCATTGATGATTTTCGACCGTTGTATCCAATTTATAAGCAAACGATAGTTTAAATCGTAACTGGCCACCCCTCTTTGCCATTCTACAAAAAATGTTTTTGAAAGGTCAAAGGTAAACTTGTTATTAGAAAAGAAGCAATAAAATGTATTTAAAATTAATCAATTTTTAATATCTATTTCAGCAACTTGGCAACCATTACCTATGAAATGATAACATAATCCTTGTCGCTTCAGGTTTTCCATACCAACATTAGGTCCACTCTAAAGCAGTGATTGAAGTCAACATGTGCCATTTTTTCTTTTTTGTGCTCCAAATCGCTTCCACTTTATTATACTTAAGAACACAACATTAAAGAATTAAAATTTTAAGGCTCTAAGTATCAAAATACAAGAAATTTTAAAACAGTGAAGAGTTTGAAATGAGTTACAAGCTGGTCCATCGGAGTCATGAAAATATCCTTTTACAACAAAAAGTTAAATTCAATTATGCTTTAATATTATATCCTATGAAATAAAATTTATATTAAAAACAGAAAATATTTTATTTAAAAACTTTAAAAGGTTCGTATCCGGGATAAGAAAATCATTTTTAAGCTAATTTTTCTGATTTTGAAATAAAGAGTCTTCAGTTTTTCTTCAAATACCTACAGACACACATAATTGGTCATTACAACCCTTCAGTCAGGATTACAACCTAGCTTCTCACACCACTTATATTGCATAAGTGGCGGGACCTATAGTTTAAAGTCGACTTCGAACGAGAAATTTTTTGAGAAAATTTTTCAGGCAAGTTTTACTCTCATAGTTTTTGCCAGAAGTCTATTGAAGAGAAAGAAATATTTTTTTTTGTTTTCTTGAAGATGTCTTATCAGGGGTTTGAACTATAGCCTCATGTCTAATAAGCCAACATACTACCTACTGGACTACGGCGACTATTTCTTTAAATAATACAACAGGCAAATCTTTTGACACTTCGCCACCCCGAGAGGGTCAATATAATCATTGTAACAACACATTACATATTCACGGAAGATGTTGACAACCCTATCACTTTAGAACCTGCAACAGTGGACGTGTGATAAGCATCTGTCTCTTGCAGAAACGACAGTAAAAGAGATTGTAAAAGATTTTCTTTAAAAAAATTCAAGGATGAATATGATTTCAACACAACAGAAGGTCTATTGTTACGGTCTGAAAGAAAGGATTGTTACACTGCGTTTAAATTCCTTCAATCATAGTTAGACGACATCGGTTTGAACCCCAGACATCTTGCGAGGAAATGTATAGTTCACTGCTGAGTGTAGGGATGTAAATAAAATTCTAATTGCAAAGACAAAAGACTCTTTGAGCGAAAGTGGAAACGTACAATTTTCTTGCCTCAAGCTTCACTAGACTAAAAATCCCTACTTAATAGTCCCCAAAAAAATACATTCACAAAGCCTCTGGAGTTCTGACCTGCCAGAGCGGATAACATCAACAACGTAGATCATAGGAATGATCTTCAAAGCTAACACACTATCTACTAGATTACACGACTTATCTTGTTTTCTATGAGGGATAAAGGGATTGAAGAAACTTGCCTAATTAAGAGCCATTTCCTCGAAATAATTATACAAACGTATGGCTGTAAAGCTAAAATTTTAAGGGATTAAATTGATTTCCATAAATATTTATTAAAACTCTACGATAGCATTTTGACAGAAAGGAATTGAAATTTTAAATTTCTACTGGTGATTCTCTAGGTGGCTTTTCCTCTGCCGTTGGCTCAGTAGCTGCACGTGTGGTCTTCTTCTTACGGCGCTTCTTTCGTTTTTGAGGTGGATTCGGTGCCGGAGTTTGTGTCATTACCATACTATCGACATTGTACACTGGATAACGTGGTGTAAATTGTGTTGCTTCATTAACTGCATTGGCATCATCGTCGGCTATGTTGGTGGTCATAAACATGGCCTCCTCATAGGAAGGTGGAGCTATAAGAAAGAAAGATATTTAAAGGTTTGAATTGTTTTTTTCTCCTTAAAATAGGAAATAAATACTCACGCAATTCATATTCAATTTCAGTCTCCTCACTTAGTAAATTATGATCATCGCCTTCGGCGCGCTGCATAGCACATGATGATGTTGTGGGCACATCATCAGCACAAGGAGCATCAGCTTCCAGTTCATTAGCCATTAACGGTATATTACCGATGGTAATGGGTATAACGGTTTTGGGATTGCTCATAAAAGGATTCATTATAGCCGTCACACAAATATCATAGGAGAGACGCACCACTTTACTCAAATGTTCACAGGAAGGCGGTGTGGCAGGTACACGTATAACCTCAGCAAAATCACGCCTCGTTTGACGGGCCACTGGACCACAGAATTTCTTAACCAAACATAATTTCTCTGACACGGTACGCATGCAGGGTGTATCGGATATATAAGTGGCTCTTAGAATGAGTGTGATTAGCAGTTTTTTAACATCGGTCGTGGATTCATTATTAACATGGGCACTGACCAAAATCATTTGACCCGGCACATAACCGGTTTGGGTAACATCAACACGTAAATACACTGCCTTGGTATGAAAGAAACACATGTTCTCGAAAGATTCATTGCAAGCAGGAGACTGTTAAACAATAAAAAAATAGAGAAAAAAGTTTTTAATTTAAAATAAAAAAAGAAAAATTTTAATGCTTAACTTACTCTTAATAAAACCGACTCTCTGTTCAAGTCTAATAGTTTCAAGACTGTAAATCCCTTGGTAGTGGTTCGATTCGAAGCTCCCGATCTGATGAATATCACTTTGACCATGTATCTGATATGACCATAGGCTCCTTCATACGATGAGGGACAATTAATGGGTATGGGACAGGCAAAACTATACGTATGAGTACCAGCATCGATTGTAACATTTGTTCCCTCTTCCGAACCCACCAAATAGGTAGTCGAAGCTATATAATCCTCATGACCATAGTAGGTATTTTTACGTTTCTTAGTAGCCTTATGGATAGCCCTTTTTTTGCCATGTCTTTCACGCCATTGGCATTGGGCATAACCATTGATTTGCAATTTAATGGCTGTGTTGGATATGATTGAAAGAAAACATTTTTAGAAGCATTACATGCATATTTTTGTTGTTTTATTTTATTCTAAATTTACTTGAATTTGCGTAAATTTCCTAATGTTTATCGTTATCGAAAAGTCAACTTGTCAGCTTTTAGTTTCATTTGTTTTATAAAATGTTTACCTTTTTATCAGAACGATAAGATATTATTAAAGTTATCTCTGAATTTTTTTGATAACAATGCCATTTAGATTAATTTTTCTTTATCGTATCTAGACTCGTATATATGTATGTAAAGAAGCAATCTTTGATAACACCAAATTGCATTAGAATAAATCTTTGTAAGCAAGACAAATTTGGTGGTAATATGATTCACCCATAATAGTAGGAACTGCAGGATATAAGCTTTCCATATCTATTTTGATATGTAAACCGATTAGAATTATAATACAGATATTACGGATCAAATTTTTGATTTTATTTTAAGTAAGAAATATGACTCTCAGGGAGCAGGAGATCCTTGAAGTGTCTTGTTTGCGCAACTGGCATCGTTTCTCGTAATAAGAAGGTTTTGCTATAGTCGAATACATACATACATACATAATAGGTTATTACAACCCTTTAGTCAGTATTACAACCTAGTTGCTCACACCACTTATGTTGTGTGTGTTAATGTAGCGGCACCTACAGTTTAAGTGACAGATTTTTGAGATACTTTTCATATCAATTTTTTTTTACTCTCACAGTTTTTTCCAGAAATCTGCTGAGAAATATTTTTTCATATTATGGTTGGTTGGAGACGTCTGACCTGGGGTTTGAACCGAGGCCTCATGTCTAATAACAACGACTATTGTTTAATATTCTAAGGGCCATTATTACAACTTGCCGTTAACTAAAGGGAGGATTTTAACGGGCAGATAAATTGTTTTTCATTATTATGAGTACCCAAAAAGATAGAAGTGAGCGTTAAGCTAAAGGGAGGATCATCCTGCCGGTAACTTTTAAAGTTAAGTTTATGTTCGAACTTGCCATATTATACATTATTTTCAATATGACGACTTCAAATTTAAAATAAAATGAGTATATACAACAAAAAAACTAACCCCGTCATTGCCACTGCGTTAAAAAAACATTGTTTAATTGAGTAGTTTTATCGACATTGCTCCGGCACTGTCATATTTCTGAAAAAGTTAACATTAATTTATCTGTAAATTGTAATAACGAAAATAAGTTAAAGGTAACTTTACAGTTCCCTTTAGCTAAAGGTACCTTTAACTAAACCCAAGTTTAACCGCAAGTTATAATAATGGCCCTAAAAAAATAAAATTACGTTATATAGTTAAATACAAACCAATGTTAACACGATAACCACATACGGCTTTAAAACTCGTATTATAATTGCAATATTAAATGTTATTAGAACACTTCAAGTTGGACATGTTAGGTCAAAGGGAAGTGAAGTGGTCTCAGTTTTTGTTCTCTCATAACGATCGGTATTATAAAAACAGCATCGTCTCCTCCAAAGCAAAAAAAGTGTGCGTGAATATAAAATTACAATTAATCTCCACTTAAAATTTGAAATAAACTTTATATTACAAACAAGGCTTATTTTATTTAACAACCTTAAAAGGTTCGTATCCGCGATAAAAAATTAAAAATTGTTATCATATTCTTTTGACTTTGAAATCTTCGGAGTCTTCATTTGTTCTCTAAACAATACAATAAGAAAACCTTTTGACATTTCGCCATCCAAACAGAGCCAATGTTAACAATATAACAACACAATACATATTCATGGAAGATGTTGGCAACCCTATCATTTTAGAACCTACTATATTACACGTGTAGCAGGTATCTGTTTTTTATAGAAACGAAAATGAGAAAAAACAGTTTGAAGTATAATTTTTCCAATTGCCTTCTCCTACAGAAAACGAAATCCTGATGTCAGATACAATTCCCAGTTGAATCACAAGCAACAACAACAACATATTTGCATTTAATTTCTGGCATAAAAATACGTCGGGCTACAGATGTCTACAGCGAGAACAGTCTACTGATTGTCATTTTCCATTGGAAGAGAAAAAAGTATCCTAGGCTTAGGTTTAGGTTAGAGGACGTGTCAAATTGTCAAATTGACCCATTGTAATACGTCCTAAAGGAGAGCGGATAATAAAAGAGATAGGCAAAACGAGAGGAAAAAAGTATCCTAATTTTAATACATTTGAATTATGAAACTCGGAGATTCAGCCCCTAGGCTTAGGTTAAGGTTAGACGACGTGTCAAATTGTTAAATTAACCCATTGTAACACGTCCGAGAGTAGAGGGGATGATAAAGGAGATGGGGAAAAGGCGAAAAGGAAGTTGGAAGGGATGGAAAAAAGTATCATAACTTTAATACATTTGCATTATGAGACTCGGAGATTTAGGACAGTTACGCTAAATCATTGGTCGATGTTCTACAAAGCTTGCAGCCACAGGACTGGAACAATATCAAAGATTGTATTCAGGATGCACTTGGACGCTACCGCGGAAATCACACCCCATGAATTAGCGATAGCTTAAGTCAAGATAATCAGAAAACAAAAAAAATTGTTTTCAAGAATACTGCTGACCAGCAGAAGTAGCGACAGCTCATGGTTAGAGATTGAAAGAGCAGAAGCTCTATCAATCAAGATGTCTAGAAAATAAATATTTTTTTACTCAAGGACACTGTTTCTGACAAAACAAACAAACAAACTGCCAAACACGCACAAACACTGGCGTTAAAAACCTTTTTAGGATTTAAAGGAATCAACTAATTCCTTCAAATTGTGTTTTTAATTAATTACAGGACAGCATAGCAAAGATCTTCCAAGCCATTAAACAGTTTTATACGGCACATATTTGTTTAACATCATTTACCTCAGTAGTTCGCAAATAATATCAGTCTGCCACCTATGATTACAATTTCATTTGTAAGAATTTTATTAACATTAACAGTACGCTACTGTACAAATTATCGATTAAAAATTATTCATAACAACCCATCGTTTGGGTTTCTTGTTCCTTAAGAATTTTTACGTTTTTTAACATTTTTTTCTTTTTATTAAAAAAAATCTTTTTAATAATAATACCTTTAAATTTTTTTGGTTTATTTAGTGTTATAATAACTTTTCCTGTTATATGTTGGCCCGTAAAATAAGTGCCGTATTCATTCTGATCAAATGCTATCTCACAATTATTAGCCATGGCCAATTATATTTCAAGAAATTTTTTTTTTCAAATTATTTTTAATTTGTTTTATTTTTTGTGTTTTTTTTTTATTTTAATTTAAACATTATTTTTCCAGCCGTTAACCAGACCAAAATAAATGCTTTATAAACGAGTTAAAACAATTAACTGAATGACTATTTACTCACGTTAACATTCGTTTACTACGGCATGTGCCTTTAGGCGTCTACTCTCACAATTGTTTTCGTAAATACGTCAAACAGATAAAAATATTGTTTATAAATATTTTGTTGTTGTTGTTTTTAGTTTTTATTTAACATTTTGTTTTTGTTAATTGAGTATTAGTTTGTATTATTTTCTCTTTCATTTATTTGAATTTGTTGTTATCAGAAGTTTAGCTCCGTATCTTATCACGAACACAATGATTTTCGTTTGGCCAGTACTTGCCGTATTATTTGTAGAAAATTTTGTTGTTTCTTTTTTGGTTTTTTTCATGACTCAGAGTAATGCAACTGATTTTTAAATAGAAGAGGGAAAGCACCTTTCAATGAAATGGAAAACGTTTTAGCAATATGAACGCTCTTTATTTTAAAAAGCTACAACTCTTTAGTTAGGATTAAGAACTACCTTCACATACCACTTATGTTTTGTGTGTTAATTTTATACATGAATGGCGAGATCCACAGTTAAAAGTTGCTTCCGAAAGACAGACTTTTGAGACTGTTTTTCATTACAAATTTTGTTTACTCTCACAGTTTTTGCCAGAAATCTGCTGAGAGGAAGTCGCCGAAGAAATACTTTTTTATATTTCGTTTTGCTGGAGATGTCTGTCTTAGGGTTTGAACCGTAGCCTCACGTATATATAATGAGCCAACACACTACCTCCTAGACGAGACGCAAGATCTGCGGGAAACATCGTCACTCTCCGTGACAATAGGCAGGAGAATCCGTGGCAGTCGATTTCTTGTCGCTCCCAAAAAAAACTATTCTTTTAAAGTTCCCAATTTGGCAAACTTTACGTTGAGATTTGGCTCTCTACCCATACTATGTATGTATGTATGCATGTATGAATGTATGTATGTATGTATGTATGTATGTATGTATGTATGTATGTATGTATGTATGTATGTATGTATGTATGTATGTATGTATGTATGTATGTATGTATATATGTATGTATGTATGTGTGTATGTACGTATGGATGGAAGTTTGTCGATTATTTACAGAACCTCTATCAAATGTTTGTTAAATTTTAAGTTTTGAAAGACCGATATTTTGTAAGCGACTGCCAAGGACAATTCTGTTTTCGGTAGATCTTGAGCTTAGTCGAGCATTTACTGAATCTCTTTCAAATGTTTGCTAAATTGTGTTCTTTGAATTGCCAAGTTTTTTTTTTCTGAGCGACCCGAAACCGATTGGAATTTATGCACCACATTGTGGATTAGACGTGAGGCCTCGTTTCAAACACCAGGTGAGGCATCTCCAACTAAACGAAATATGAAAATAAAATATTTCTTCGGCGGCTTCCTCTCAGCAGATTCCTGACAAAAACTCTGAGTAAATAAAATTGCCATGAAAAGTTTGTCTTAAAGATCTGTCATTCGGAGTCGACTTTAAACTGTAGGTCATGCATAAAAATTAACGCACACAACAGGTCGTGATCCTGACTAAAGGGTTGTAATGTATTGTGGATAGTCCTCTCAGTAGAACGATTATGGCATTCGTAAATTGAACTAAGACTGAAGAAATGACAACAATGTGTACAGTGTGCGTAATAAGTGAGTCAACACTTTTGTTCTTAAGTATAAAACATTTTTCTTCTTAAGTATAAAAAAGTTCCTTTATCATGAATTGTTGTTTTTGTTTTAGCATTTTATAAATAATAAATAAACGTTTTTATTTTTGGAAATTTATTATTTCATTTACTTTTCTCGCTATCCTAAGAAAATTTATAATTTCAGTGTTGTTTACTCACTTTTGGCGCTCAGTGTAGCTTCACAAATGCCCGAGAAACCTGGTGAAAGACCCAATATAAGGCAAAGTCTATGTGCTGATTGTCAAAATCAGATTTTAGACATGGATTCAGATCTGGTCGCATTGTGTGCCCAAAAGAGTTTTAATTTCCAAAAAATTTCAAAGTTGGTTTTACTTGTTTTCTCAGACATCAAACGGAGTTAGATAAGTTATGAAACGCAAAACAATTGTGCCTTTAACACAACGAAAAATTATTTCGTCAATTAGTAGGGTATTAAGAGAGTCACCCAAACTCTAATTCGTTATAACAGCTGACATTTTTCTGCTGCTTTCTTACAATATTAATGCCTCTATAAATAACAAACAATCAATAGTTTTTTTAATTTACCAAAAACAGGAAAAAAATTACTCCTCAATACGTTTCAAATTTCATATTGTTTCGCATAACTTAGCCTTGTAAGAGAAGTTCAATTCAATTATTATCAGAACTGTGATAAGAATATCAGTCAGTATTCGTTAGTTAAGTAAATTTACTTTTGGAGAACAATTTTTCTAAAAAACTAATTTTCGCATTGAACTGTTTGCATTTAACTGTTGTTTGAGCAACACTTTAGTACTTTAGCACTCATTTCAAATATTTTCTTAAATTCCAACTCCCCCCTGCTCCGCTCCAACAACACATTAATAACTTTAAAACAATTAAAAACACGATACAGATATTAAGTGTTAACTGAACCTTAACCAAGACGACAACTGCTGAAGCAAACCACAAAAAAATAACGATTTTAACAAAAAATTCTTTATTAATTATTGAAAAAGTGTTGTAGATAATCAAAACCGAAACAAAAAAAAAAAAAAAACAAAATGGTTGTAACAAGTGAAATACAATTTGAAAATAATCCAAATGCGATCTTCTATGCTGGGCAAGTTATCAATGGAAAGGTAACTCTAACAGCAGATAAAGTAAAACAAGTTAAAGGTACGAGAGTAGGCTAAGAAAAAACTGAGTCATTATAGAAGTCAAATGGAATTTTATAACTTCTGTTTTTGTTTTGCTTTTAACGTATAGCTGTTGTTCTGAAAATAACTGGTTCAGCTGTAGTAAGATGGGATGAAACTAGTGGTAGTGGCAAAGACCGGTCAACAGATACTTATTGGGCTCAAGAGGACTACGTAAATAGTGTTACTTATCTAATGACTCCCACAACTTCGGGTAAAATTTTTGATTTCGTATTCATTTTACCATGGTTTTTTTTAACGATAACGTTTTTATTTTCAATATTTTCAGATCAATCCGTTGTTATAGAACCTGGCATACATATCTTTAGTTTTTCTTGCGATTTACCGGCAAATTGTCCCTCATCGTTTGAGGCCAAGACTGGTAATGTACGCTATACTGCCCAAGTTAACTTAGAGAGACCATGGAAATTTAATCAGAAATTTACAAAAGCATTCACGGTACTCAATATGATGAATTTAAATTATAATGATCCTGTGTTAGGGGTAAGTGCAAAATTAAATTTAAACAGAAATTAAATTTTTTTTATATAACAACTGCCAGAGTATGGTACATATTTAATTAATTTGGCATATATTTTGTTAGTAGACCAAAAATCCTATGATCCTATAAAATAATTGAATAATTGAACAATCCTTTAGTCAGGATTACAGTCTAGCTTTCCACACCAACCATGTTGTGTGTGTTAATTTTATCCATGAGTGTGACAGGACCTACGGTTTAAAGTCGATTTTAAAGGACAGTTTTTTAAGAGAATTTTATTTACTCTCAGAGTTTTTGCCAGAAGATTGCAGAGAGTATATATTTTTTCTCGTTATTCTTTATTTTCGAAATGAAAACATGTTGCATGAGTCACTTAATGAGCATGAGTCACTCACATAAATATGTATGTATAATATAAAATATAATAAAATATTTTTGGAAACGTAATTACCCTTAAATTTCTATAAAAAAAAATTATTTATGATACAGTATTTGTATTGATAAAATATTATAATTTCGATAAGTTATGCTTATCTATCGTTTTGCATACTCTTAAATTTAACATTTAAGAGCATATAATCAATCAAGTGCAAACAAGTGCGTACAGAAAAATTTCTGTAAAAATAATTCGCTTTCACGTAAAAAACAATTTAGCTTTTTGCTTCACCCGAACAGGGTAAGTTTATTGGTTTCCATAAAGAAACAGAATTTATGCGAAATGTGAATTGATTCTTGTAGAAGCCATCAGTAGTGAAGGCGTTATTATAGAACCTGGTGTTCATAATCTCCCGCCTAATGCCAAACGAACGTACTTCATCTGTTGAAGCGTTTAATGGCCGCATAAGTTATTGGATTCAAATCACTTTAAAGCGTCCCTGGAAATTCGATCGAATAGGCTTTTCGGTGATTAATATTAGAAATTTCAACCTGGAGGAGGATCGTACATGGCAGGTGGGAATTTCAATAACAAAAAGCCTCTTAAATGTTTAGCCTATTCGAAAAAGAATTTTTATATTCAAAATTGTAATAAGTATGAGGCGAATTGTAGCATTTACGTCAACAACATACTTACACTTGCTTACTTAAAACCCTTCAGTCAGGATTACAATTTAGCATCTGAGACCCATGTCGTGTGTGTTAATTTTGGCAATGAGTGACAGGACCTACATTCTAACGTCGACTCCGACCGACAGATTTGAGAAACCTTTCATGATAATTTGAGAAACTTTTCTTAGCAATTTTACTTACTCGCAGAGTTTCTACCGGAAGACAACTGAGAAGATGTTGGCGAAAGATATGTTCTTTTCATATTTCGTCCATTTGGTATAATTTTTTCAACAAATCTTGTAGAAATCTGTCTTGCTTGAGTCATTATGAATGTTATTCTTCCCCTCTGCATGTAATTTTTGACTGATTTATTTAAGTCAACCATGCTAATTTTTTTTTTATAATTTAATCCTTTAAACTCTATATTAGCACACGTAAATGTTCTATTTGTTATGAAATCAATGTACAAAATCCATATATTATTTTAAAATGCTGCTTTTTTCCTTTTATTCAATCATACATTTCATCTATTTCAGTTACCTGTCGGTACAGACGTTTCCAAAATTTTTTGTTGTGGTCCCTGCAAATCTGATCCTCTGCAAATGCAAGTACAATTGCCACAAACTGGTTACGTGCCCGGTCAATTAATACCCATCAGTATTTTAGTTACAAACGAGACCAGAGCCAATATTAATGAAATGTGTGCCCGTTTGGTAATGGTAATCGATTTTCATGCTGAGCATCCATACAAACGTAGCAAACAGGAAACCAAAATCGTATCGACATTAAACGGTGATCCAGTCTTACGTTATACCAAGAAACAATTCAATTACTTACTGCCCATACCAGCGACGCCACCATCATGTAATACTCTCTGCAGAATTATACACATCGGCTATCGCGTTGAAGTGGAGGCTAAAATAAATGGTTTCATGTATGCCAACCAGTGTACTCATACACCAGTAACCATAGGTAATGTACCTTTAGAAAAGGGTGATTTGGTGGTACAACAACAGCCCATGCCTAGTAATTTCCTTAAGGAAGACGATAAAAAAGGTGTAGAAAATAATATCACGGTCAAGAGTTTGGTGGATATAATAACGATCCCTGCTCTAATAATCAAAAAGACGAACCTTGGTGGGCCACAAGTAACATACGTAAGTGATAATAAAATATGTGGAGTTTTTCTATGTGAAACCATGTAATTTGTTTGCTTGTAGCGCCTCCTCTTTATATGGAAGCCGATCATATGATTAAAGCACAACTTTCACAGGAATCTGAACATGATTATGGTGAGAAAACTTTTACACCCAAATATCCTGTTTTCAATATCCCCTCACCGACAAGTCCCCAGCCGCCTAACAATACACTTGGAAATGGAGACGAGATCGATGGTCATATAATGCCCTCGGCTGTAACAGATCCTGATAAGACGACATGGTTGTGAAAATATTTCTTTTTGATTTATAATAAAATTAATACGATTACGTTACAGGAATTTTTGAAAACAATTTTCTTTTCATTTTAAAAATTAAAAAGTTATCGTTGCATCGTTTCATGGCGCCGTGGTCTAGTGGGAAGTGTGTTGGCTTATTAGAAAGATTTCTTTAAGCTTGGTTTGTAAAAGATTATGGGAAAATCACGTAATAATTGACCACATACAGCAACAATTTTTATATCGAGTTTCCAACAGGATCTTTCGGACTTGAAAGTTAATAACGGTTGTTTTGTAAATATTGCGTCAGCCAAATTGATTGTCAATTGTTCAATATGATAATAATAAACTTGTTTTAACAAAATGCAGTTGGCCACTGACTTTACATTACATCGAAAAATTATCTTCAATGTTAAGATCCATTTTAGGATGAATGAGAACATGAACGAACAATATTGTTGAATTTGGGATGATAACATACATATGTACATATATAATTGGTCATTACATTCCTTCAGTCAGGATTACGACCACTTATGTTTGTGTTAATTTTTTTTTTATACATGAGTGACGAGACCTACAGTTTAAAGTCGGCTCCGAACGACAGATTATTGACAATCTTTTTACGGCAATTTTTATTTACCCTCAGAGTTTTTGCCAGAAATCTGCTGAGAGGATATCGCCGTAGAAATACTTTTTGTATTTCGTTTTGATGTCTGGCCTGGGGCTTGAACCCTGGCTTTACGTCTAATAAGCAACACACTACCTACTAGACTACGGCGACTACATGGGTTGGGATGATAACAATCTGTGTGAAAACTAAATGCTGTGATTACCAACCTACTTTGGCATAAACCGGATGATCTGTACACCAATGAAATGTGGTTCCAGTGGGATGACTCTACGTGCCACATAGCTAATGCTACATTGTTTATTCTGAGTGAGCGGTTCGAGCGAATTGTCACCTTAGATGGAAATGATGTGAACTGATCTCCCAGATCATGCTATTTGAACCCCTTAGACTTCTTCTTGTGGGGCAAATCGGTCAATAATGCCATTATAACCAATATCAGCGATCAAGTTCTATTTGAGTTATGGAAAATTAGATATTTCGGATACACTACGCCCAGGGAAGCTGTGGTGAATATTTAAACGATGTTATATTCCACACATAATGCCATTAATGGGTCTTTTAAACGAATATAAACTTTTGATGATATGTCACACAAACATGCAAATGCCACGTGTATCGAGTACTCCTCATTTAAACAAATCAAATTTCAAAACAAAATCCATATTATTAACCGAGTATTCATAAATAATGTTGCGTAAATAACGATATTTAATCTATAAAATCATGTTAATTTATAGTACATTAAAGATATGCTTATCTATCGTTTTGCATTCTCTTAAATTTAACATTTAAGAGCACATAATCAATCAAGTAATAAACGTACGGCAAAGTTTCTGTAAAAATATTTCGCTTTCATTTAATAAAACCATACAGTGCCGAGAAGTTAATTGTAAAATTAAGAACATTATAAGCAAACTATAAAATATTCTATTGCTTTCGAATTACCAATAATGGTTGTCAATTGTCTCATAGAATTCATACACAATCTCCAGGGTGTTTACATGGCGTTCCAGATTGTCAATGGCAAAATTACAATAACATGTGATAAACGAAAGGCAGTAAAAGGTTTTATTTGTTTTGAATTTTCTTCAAGAAAATAAATTTGAAAGAAATTTTTTGAATCCTAAATATAGCTGTTGTTTTAAAAATATTTGGTATGACACACACAGAATGAACTTATTCAACCAGAGAAAAAAAAATCGGAAATTACTTATTATGCCCACATACATACATAATTGGTGATTACAACCCTTCAGTCAGGATTACGACCTAGTTTCTCAAACCACTTATGTTGTGTGTCTTAATTTTATACATGAGTGGCTACATTTTAAAGTCGACTCCGAACGACAGATTTTTGAGACTATTTTTCGCGGCAAATTTTGTTTACTCTCACATTTTTTGCAAGAAATCTGCTGAATTCGCCGAAGAAATATTTTTTTAATGTTTAGTTTTGCTGGAGATGCAAGATATGCGGGAAACATCGTCGCTCTCCGTGACAATAGGCATGCGAATCCGTGGCAGTCGATTTCTTGTCGCTCCCAAAACATTATTCTCTTAAAGTTCCCAATTTAACAAACTTTGCGTTGAGATTTGGCTCACTACCCATACTATGAATGTATCATACACACTATGAATGTATGTATGTATGCGTGTATGTATATATGTATGTATGTTTTTTTTTTTTTTTTTTTTTTTGTCTTGAGCCGGAGGTGGTAATCTTCGAAAGACACTTTTGTTCCAACAAAAGAGTGCACGATTCACCATCACTGGTGCCTACGTACTAAACCCACCCCCTACACACTTCAACCACTCTCCCTCCGCGGGACTGCCGTAAGGTATTACTTCGCGGAGAGCTGGTTAGCTTGAAAGCTTTATCACGTTAATTCAAATTTCGCCTCCGTTCCTCCAGACTTCGGAGTACTATCAAAACTTCAGCCATTCTCTGGCTATATTGACTCCATAGAATCCTACGATTCAACAGCTCTTCCATTAGCCGGTTTGGTCCTAAACTCGTTTCCCCGGGCCATCTAAATCTGGGGCAGCATATTAGAATATGCTCCGCATCTTCCTCCTCATCTACACAGTTTGGGCATATAGGGGAAGTGTCATGACCAAATCTGTGCAGGTACTTCCTGAAGCACCCATGACCAGTTAGGAACTGAGTCACGTAGTAGTTCAGCTCGCAATGTTTGTTATTCATCCAAAGGGTTACATCAGGGATAAGGCGAAATGTCCATCTTCCCTTTAAACTGCTTTCCCATCGTGACTGCCATTTGTGAATGGAAGTCCTTCGTTCTTCCGCTTTTATAGCTGCTATTCGTCCCGGGTGCTCGAGACGGCGAAGGTATATCCTCCTCATCTCATCCGCCAATATGTCTATTGGTATTGTCTTTGCCAACACCAATACCGCTTCATCAGACACTGTCCTGAAGCCACTTATCCGTCTAATCGCGCTTAGACGATACACCGAGGACAGTATCCTCCTTGTCGTCCCCACGGAGAGTGCCTCCGACCATATTGGGCAAGCATACAGCATTATCGACGTTATTACCGCCGAAATTATCCTCCTTTTGAATGGACCTGGTCCTCCAATATTTGGCATCATCCTCGCCAGTGCTCCCTGTGTTACAGATGCTTTTTCGCCGATGTATTTCACGTGCTCCTTGAAGTTCAACCTGTCGTCGATAATCACGCCCAGGTATTTTATCGCCCTCTTCGATTCGATCCTTGTGTCTCCAACATTCACTTCCATCTTCTCCACTATCTTCCGACCGCTTATCAACACGGCCTCCGTTTTATGTGCAGCAGGTGTCAAACCTGCCTCATCCAGCCATGCTCCAACATTTCGAATCGCTGTGTTCGTTTTCTCCTCTATTTCTCCTACCGTTTTAGCTACCGAGACTATGGCAATGTCATCCGCAAAGCCCACAATTGTAGTCCCGCTTGGCAATCGCAGTCGAAGTACTCCATCGTACATAATGTTCCATAGTAGTGGCCCAAGTACGGAGCCCTGCGGGACTCCCGACGTCACTACGTATTCCTGCTCTCCTTCATCCGTTAGGTATATTAGCTTCCTGTCCTGAAAGTAATTATTCAGAATCTCCATTAAGTATGGCGGCGTAGCCATGTTAAAGAGGGCTCTCATAATACGCCCCCAATTCGCCGAGTTGAACGCGTTTTTAACGTCAAGTGTGACAACAGCGCAGTATTCCTTAGTGCCAAATCTCCATCTTTCTCCCTCTATTGCATCTCTTGCAATGTCGACCACCCTCCTTATCGCGTCAACAGTGGACCGTCCTTTCCTAAATCCGTATTGCAGGTCCGAGAGAGCTCCTCCTGCCTCAGCACATGTTAGTAGTCGATTGTATATTATCCTCTCCAGTATTTTTCCCATCGTGTCAAGTAGGCAGATGGGCCGATACGACGATGGTTCCCCTGGCGGTTTACCAGGTTTTGGAATGAGAACCAATTTCTGCTGCTTCCACCTACGTGGAAAAACACCCTCGACGAAGCATTTGTGGAACACCTTGGCGAACGTATCCGGTCTGAGCCGGATAGCCGCCTTAAGTGCCCTATTCGGGATTCCATCTGGCCCCGGTGTTTTCCTATCTCCTATTCTAGTGCATGCTGCGAGTACCTCCTCTCCTGTTACCTCGGGTATGGTATGAATGGCCTCCGGCTCCCTACTTATAAAAGTGTAGGGCTGGCCACGTGGGAATAATGTACCAATAATCCCCCGTAGCAAAACTGGACAACCTAGTTTAGGCTGTTCTCGAGCACCGATTCTCTTGCAGACGACTCTGTACGCCGTCCCAAAAGGATTGATGTCAGCTTCCTGACATATCCGCTGAAAGGATAGTTTCTTGCTCCTTTTAATGGCTCTTCTAAGTTGACGCCTTAGATCTTCATATGAAGCCCGTTCGACTTCCCATGTCGGTCTTCCTCTTGTGCGCTGGGCCCGTCTTCTCGCCCCAAAGCACGCCGACCGCAGTCTTCGAATCTCGTTATTCCACCAGTAGCAGGGGGAACGTCCCCTACACACAGTTCTCCTAGGCATAGCAGCATCACATGCAGTGTTGAGCATTTCGTATACGCCGCTCACTAATTCCTCGACCGTGCTGCCAGTCGTATGAAAAGACGACAACATCAATCTATACGTCTCCTCGTCAAAGCGGGAGTCCTTCCATTTAGGTCCCGTAAACTTCGGCAATCCGTTTACTCTCGTGTTGCGCCCAGTAACCGTCATCACGATTGCCTGATGGTCACTATTCGTGAAGTCCTCAGTTAGCCTCCATGCGGTCCGCGAAACAAGGCCATCGCTCACGAACGACAAATCTATTATCGAGCTCGTACCAGCTCTCCTAAATGTGCTTCCTCTTCCGTCATTCATCAGCGCCACAGGAAGGGAAGCGAATGTTTCCAAGAGGCAGCGACCCCTGGCGTTAGTATATCTACTACCCCATTCGATCGCCCAAGCGTTAAAATCTCCTCCAATAATAACGGGGGTGTTCAGGCGCACGTGTGACGCCAGCCTCTCCAACATATGTTGGAACTCATCCATTGACCACCTCGGGGGGGCGTAACAGCTGTAGACGAAAACTCCCTTTATCCTGGCCATAACAAAACCAATGTCCCGCGCATAGGTTTGCTGGAAGGGTAATGAACCACAAGTCCATATAGCCACAGTACTAGATCCGTCCGTGATCCAAGTACTATTCCTCGGTACCCTATAAGGTTCGCTTATGATTGCGACATCGATATTCTCCTCCTTTACTCTCTGGACCAGTAGGTCCTGGGCTGCTTCGCAATGGTTCAAATTAATTTGTATTAACCTCATCTCCTAGATCGTGATTTAAGCGCACGTTGAAACTGCGGACAATTCCTACTCCCCGCGATATGTTTGGCGAGCTTTGGGTTGTCCACTTTGCAGAACATGCAGAGTGGTTCCCGTTCGCAATTCCCAGCAATGTGACCGTCCTGTCCACACTTGCGGCATGTTCCCGAGCGGTCAACTTTACTCTTGCACAGGCGGGCTATATGTCCAAACTGCAAGCATCGGAAGCATTTCGTCGGAATCTTCCTCTCGCGAATCCTGCATATGACCCAGCCGATCCTAATTCTACCTTCCTTCAGGAGAATAGCTGCACCTTCTGCACTAAGGCTCACTGTGGCCGTTTGTGTCCCACCGTATGCCCTCCTGAGACCAACTATGTCGGCTTCAGCGAAGCCCTCAAGACCTGGAATGTTCTGTATTGCGTTATATACATCTCTCTTCTCCGTGATCTCATCAATGTCCTTTATCTCAATTGTCTTCCTCTCCTTTAGAGCGCGGACAGTCGCGCACTCCCCTAGGAGCTCTCCAATGGCTCCTCTGAAGTCCTCCGTTCGCTCGCCGTTCTTGCCGAGCTGAAGTAGTAGCTCCCCTTTGACGGTTCTCCGGATTTTTGTCACGTTTTCGCCTAATTTACAGAGCTTAGGGTCCGTTTTAACCCTCCTCAAAATGTCAGCATACGATGTGTCATCCCTCGTTGCTATCGTTATCGCATCAGGCTTTGTTTTCCTCTCCTGAGGTTTCTTTTCCTTCTTTTTCTTTTTAGTGACTTTTTGCCACCCTGGCTCTCCAGTCGATTCCTGAGCGTTTACCTGCTGACTCAGAGTCGTCTCAGTAGTTCTCCTAACCAAAGCTTTCGGTGCAGGATTTGGAGTTCTCCTCTTTGCTTCGGGAGTCTCAACCGTTTCCTCCTGTCTCCTCTTGCCCTCCTGATTTCTCATCCAGGGCGAAGTTTGAGTTGCAGAACTGCTGCAACTCTTCTCATCAGTTGACTGCCCCCTCAATTCACCTGCGTACAGGTCGTATAGGGTCTTAATAGAGTCGATTGCATCTCTCATCGGCTGGTGGATTGATCTTCTCTTTCCATCCTCCATCATATCAACTAAGCTCCTAATTTGGTCTCCGAGTTGACCAAAAACCCCGCTGGTCGATGCCGTCGGGTTGCTTCGCCTCGGTTCCGACCCCGATGCCACCAATCCTGAAGATTCTCCATTCACTGGGGATCTCGGAGTCCTCGTACTCTGGCCGAATGGGTTCATTTCCCGATTCCGCACAGGAGATCTTAGAATCCTTGAGCTCTGCCCGAAAGCGTTCAGCTCCAAGGTATTCATATCGTTCGTCGTCTTATTTGTAGGTTTATTTTTGTTGTTAATCATTTTATTAGGGCCCCAACTCCCGGCCGCTATCCTAATCCATCGTTGTAGTCGTCACAAAAGACCCCGTGGTTATCTATGCAAAAGCAGGGAGGCCACGCGAGGGTTGACACGTAACCTCATGGGAATACGTGTTCAGAGCCAGGTCGACGTAAACCAGGGATTCACATCTGGCCCTACAACACCAACTTAACGGTGATAAATCAGGAACGTACCGACAGACTTGCCATCATTTTAACGGGGCGGGGGCAATGACAGCATTAGCCCGACAGCCATTTCAGCCAGCTATCACACCGCTTACTAAAGTGCCGGAATACTGCCATCGTCAGCCTATATCACCAATTCAAATCCAATTTCCGGTATACCATAATTAGAACCTTACCGGGCTCGGTTCTAATGCCCCAATCAAGGGCGTCGTAGTTCGCCGCTTCGGTGGAACTGAGGGAACCACGGAGTCGTTACTCTCCTATTTTCCCATCTCTTGAGGGAACCCCCTGTGGGATGATGCCTAGTTAATGGCGGCATCGATTCGCCATGTCGCAGATAACGTCTTCGGTCACTTGTACCTTTTTGTAGTACGCCTCCGTATCTGCCGCTCTTGGTCGGGGACTGCTTATTGGTTATTCGCAGCTAACCTACCTGGGATAGGCCGTTCAGTTATCCGCCACCTACTGACCCCCATGGTAGCCCGAAGCTAAGCCCCATGTATATGTATGTATGTACGTATGTATGTATGTATATATGTGTGTATGTATGTACGTACGTATAGATGGAAGTTTGTCGATTATTTACAGAACCTCTATCAAATGTTTGTTAAATTTTGAGTTTTGGAAGACCGAGATTTTGTAAGTGACTGCCAAGGACAATTCTGTTTTCGGTAGACCTTGAGTTTAGTCAAGCATTTACTGTATCTCGTTTAAATGTTTGCCAAATTGTGTTCTTTGAATGGCCAAGTTTCTTTTTTCTGAGCGACACGAAATCGATTCGAATTTATGCACCACATTGTGGATAAAGTCGCCGTTGTCTAGTTGGTAGTGTGTTAGACTGAATAAATGACCACAAATTTGCCAGAAGTAGCTTCACAAATGCCCGATAACCCTGTTGAAAGACTCAATATAAAGTCTAAATCAGATTTTAGACATGGATTCAGATCTGGTCGCATTGTGTGCCCAAAAGGGCTTTAATTTCCAAAAAATTTCAAAGTCGGTTTTACTTGATTTCTCAGACGTCAAAGGGAGTTAAATAAGTTATGAAACGCAAAACAATTGTCTGTTTATTAAAAAAGGCCTTTAACACAACGAAAAATTATATCGGCAATTAGTAGGGTATTAAAAGAGTCACCTAAACTCTAATTCGTTATAACAGCTGACATTTTTCTGCTGCTTTCTTACAATATTAATGCCTCTATAAATAACAAACAATCAATAGTTTTTTTAATTTACCAAAAACAGAAAAAAATTACTGCTCAATACGTTTCAAATTTCATATTGTTTCGCATAACTTAGCCTTGTAAGAGAAGTTCAATTCAATTATTATCAGAACTGTGATAAGAATATCAGTCAGTCAGTATTCGTGCGATAAGTAAATTCACTTTTTGAGAACAATTTTTTTAAAAAATAATTTTCGCATTGAACTGTTTGCATTTAACTGTTGTTTGAGCAACACTTTAGCACATTAAACTCTTTTCAAATGTTTTTATTTAAGTTCCACCTCCCCCCTGCTCCGCTCCAACAACACATTAATAACTTTAAAACAATTAAAAACACGATACAGATATTAAGTGTTAACTGAACCTTAACCAAGACGACAACTGCTGAAGTAAAACCACAAAAAAATAACGATTTTAACAAAAAATTCTTTATTAATTATTGAAAAAGTGTTGCGGAAAATCAAAACCGAAACAAAGAAAAAAAAACAAAATGGTGTTAACAAGTGAAATACAATTTGAAAATAATCCAAATGCGATCTTCTATGCTGGGCAAGTTATCAATGGAAAGGTAACTCTAACAGCAGATAAAGTAAAACAAGTTAAAGGTACGAGAGTAGGCTAAGAAAAAACTGAGTCATTATAGAAGTCAAATGGAATTTTATATCTTCTGTTTTTGTTTTGCTTTTAACGTATAGCTGTTGTTCTAAAAATAACTGGTTCAGCTGTAGTAAGATGGGATGAAACTAGTGGTAGTGGCGACAAACGGAAAAGAGTTACATACTCGGGTAAAGAGGACTACATAAATAGTGTTACTTATCTAATGTCTCCCACAACTTCGGGTAAAATTTTAGATTTTTTTATGTTTTCGTGTTCTTATGATTTTTCTGACGTTTATTTTTGCTTTCAATACTTTTAGATCAATCCGTTGTTATAGAACCTGGCATACATACATTTAGTTTTGCTTGCCATTTACCGGCAAATTGTCCCTCATCGTTTGAGGGCAATACTGGTAATATACGCTATATTGTCCAAGTTAACCTAGAGCGACCATGGAAATTTGATCAGAAATTTACAAAAGCATTCACGGTACTCAATGTGATGAATTTAAATTATAATGATCCTGTGTTAGCGGTAAGTCCAAAATGAAATTTAAACAGAAATTGAAATTTTTTTAATATAACAACTGCCAGAGTAAGGTACATATTTAATTAATTTGGCATATATTTTGTTGTACTAACCTCTAAAAATCATATAATCCTATAGTTTCAAGATAAATGTTATTTAATTTTCAAACAACACCACATACAAGTTCCTTTTAATAATCCAATGCACGTGAAATTCTAAACTTATGATTGAATGGTTAAAAAAATAGTAAGAAGAAATAAGAATCGACTACTATTCTACCCCAGATTAGAAAATTTCATCGCATTTTTTTCTGAAAGCTTTCGTACTCGTATCAGCTTAAACCTATTCCTTAATTCGTACTCTTGCCTATTCTTAAATTCTTACTTAATTTGTAATTACAACCCTGTAGGCTAAATTATAAACCAGCTTCTCACACCACACACACGAGCTGTATGTAAATTTTATCCATAAGTGGCGGGACTTATAGTTTAAAGTCGACTCCGAATGACATTTTTAAAGTAGGGCCTTAAAACTTTGAAGAGTGAAACAAAATAACTTTTCATGCAACACCGGCGACTATTGGAAATTGTATGACTCTTTGAAGTCGTCGCAGTCTAGTTGGTAGCGTTTTGGCTTATTAGACGTAAGTTCACAGTTCAAATCCCAGGTCAGACATCAAAACGAATATTTCTTCGGCGACTTCCTCTCAGCATATTTCTGGCAAAAACTCTTGAGAGTAAATAAAACTGCCATCAAAAGTTTCTCAAAAAATCTCTCGTTGGGAGTTGACTTTAAACTGTAGGGCTGGCCACTCATAAATTATATAAAATAATAATTAACACACACAACATGAGTAGTGTGAGAAGCTAGGCAGTAATCCTGACTGAAGGGTTGCCATGGCCAATTATGTATGTATGTATGACTCTTTGAGGATAGTTATTCATCACTACAGTGCACTACAAGTATTCCAAATTACTCACTTAGCTGAAAAAACTTGATCAAGGATTTAGGAGAGAGATTGCTTGAGTGAGCTCCTACATGCCATAAGGAAAGCGAAAAAGGATTAAAAAAAATCATGTTGGTTGCATATTTGAAGACCTTGGAAGTTTCGCATTTAATATCTTTAAAATTATAGTGACTGAAATGTATAGACAGATTTTGTAATAGCGAAAGCAAATTTCTTGAGTTCTAAAATTATCCTGGATATTCCACTACCACGGTTGAGGAAAGCACTCTCCGGACCACTTTGTATTTGTAGATAGTGGGATATGTGACCAAGTCCTCTTTCTTCCAAAATGGCCATTAATACTCTAGAGTCTTACAAATTTTTAATATGAACATTAATTCAGAAAACTTCTGTAATGATGTCTGATATTTTTTAAGTAGAATCCTACAAGAGGTACTCTTAGCTAAAATTTGTATAAGTTTGGATATATATTCCTGGATCCTATTACATACATAATTGGTCATTACAACCCTTTAGTCAGGATAACAACCTAGTCTCAAATTTTTATACATGATTGGCGGGTTTAAAGTTACAGCTTAAAGTCGGCTCCGAAGGACCGATTTTTGAGAATCTTTTCATAGCAATTTTATTTTACACTCAGAGTAATTGCCAGACATCTGCAGAAAGGAAGCCGCCAAACAACATACTTGTTTTCCACATTTCGTTATATTCGAGATATTTGAGCCAGGCGGTGAACCATTGGCGACTTCCACATATCTTACTTATTACTCTGAAGAGAGGTCATTTTGAATGGCATTTAGCCTTGGCTATTAAAAAGGCCATTCCTTTACACGTACTTGATTTATCTGAAACTACGTACTGTGATTGAGATTTCGGAAAATACAGTTGGAAAATTTATTCTTCACAGACATATACATACATACACACATAGTATACATCCGTCGCTATATAGTGCACCGCTTTTGGTTGGTGCATGGCCGTTTCATTTGCACACACTCGTACAACAAGTATCAATACATTGAGCGATTAAGGGGAATCCCAATACTACCGCGTGATACTGAAACAGCGTTAAGCGGGGTCTTACTGTATTCAGGTTGGAATATTTCGGCAGTAGGTTCATTTTTAATCAGGGCCAAATGAAGAGTTTGTCAAGTAAGCCTTTGAAAAATATAAAATTTTTGAAGCATTTTCTTTAAATTTAAAAACTCTTTTCTTCATCACCTAGGTATTAATTGCATTTTGCAGAAGTAAATTGTTTGCCAATTAAATTATTTTGCACAACTTTTTTAATTTTTATTTTTTTTAATGCAAATGTCTCTATTATTTCTTTCCTCTTAGTTTACTTATATACTCAGATTTTAGCAAAGAAAAATTGTAAATAAAAGATATGACGCAAAAATGATTGTCGAATATGATTTCCCATTACATTTGAAAGCATTTTACATTCAATATCTTAATACATACACACAACTTTATGACAACTTATTTTGAAAAAATTAAAATTTTCCCAATTATTGCTTACAAATCTGTAGCACATAAGCTTGATGAAAATCAAAAAATTTTTTTTTCTTTTAAATTTTGTTTTAAGGAACGAATAGATTTGTTATTAAAATACAAGTTGTTATTATTTGTTTTGAATTTTATTTATTGTTTTTAAATTGATGTTTACATATAAAACGTGTCACCAGATTCTACAATATACTACGCTACACTTAATGGGCAATGAGTCACTCACATAAATTGAGTTTCAAAATAAAATATTTTTAGACGGGTAATTACCTCTAAATTTTCATAAAAAAAAGTTATTTATGATGTAGTATTCGAATTACTAACTATGGTTGTCAATTGTCTCATAGAATTCATAGACAATCCCCAGGGCGTTTATATGGCGGGGCAGACTGTCAATGGCAAAGTTACCATAACATGTGATAAACGCAAGACAGTAAAAGGTTTTATTTGCTTTGAATTTTAATCAAGAAAATACATTTGAAATAAGTTTTTTGAATCCCAAATTTAGCTGTTAGTCTTAAAATTAATGGACGGAAGAGGATTCTTTATCAACTTCTGAAGAAAAATCCGAAACCACTTATTATGCTCACATAGATTATATAAAATCGAAAAAATATTTATTTGTATCACCCGAAAAGGGTAAGTTTATTATTTTCCATAATGAAAAAGAATTTATGTGAAATGTGAATCATTTCTTGTAGAAGCCATTAGTAGTGAAGACGTTATTATAGAACCTGGTGTGCTTAGTTTCTCGTTCAGTTGCCAAATACCAAACGAAAGTCCTTCATCTGTTGAAGCGTTTAATGGCCATATACGTCATTGGATTAAAATTACTTTGAAGCGCCCTTGGAAATCCGATCAAATATATACACGCGGCTTTTCGGTGATTAATATTAGAAATTTCAACCTGGATGAGGATAGTACATGGCAGGTGGGAATTTCAATAACAAAAATCCTCTTAAATGTTTTGCGTATTCGAAAAGGAATTTTTATATTCAAAATTGTAATAAGTATGAGGTGAATGGTAGTCTTTACGTCAACAACATACTTAAACTTGCTTACTTAAAACCATTCAGTCAGGATTACAATTTTGCATCTGACACCCATGTTGTGTGTGTTAATTTTGGCAATGAGTGACAGGACCTACATTCTAACATCGACTCCGAACGACAGATTTGAGAAACCTTTCATGATAATTTCAGAAATTTTTCGTTGGTTTGAGAAACTTTTCTTAGCAATTTTATTTCCTCTCGGAGCCAACTGAGAAGATGTTGGCGAAAGATATGTTCTTTTCATATTTCCTTTGGTATAATTTTTTCAACAAATCTTGTAAAAATCTGTCTTGCTTAGTTATTATGAATGTTATTCTTCCCCGCTACATGTAATTTTTGAATGATTTATTTAAGTCAACCATGCAAATTTTTTTTTATAATTAAATCCATTAAAATCTAAATTAGCACTCGTAAATGATCTATTTGTGATGAAATCAAAGTGCAAAATCCATATATAATTTTAAAATGCTGCTTTTTCCTTTTATTCAATCATACATCTCGTCTATTTCAGTTACCTGTCAGTACAGATGTTTCCAAAATTTTTTGTTGTGGTCCCTTCAAGTCTGATCCTCTGCAAATGCAAGTACAATTGCCACAAACAGGTTACGTGCCTGGTCAATTAATACCCATCAGTATTTTAGTTACAAACGAAACCAGTGCCGATATTAATGAAATGTGTGCCCGTTTGGTAATGGTACTCGATTTTCATGCTGAGCATCCATACAAACGTAGCAAACAGGAAACCAAAATCGTATCGAAATTAATAGGTGATCCAGTGCCACGCTATACCAAGAAACAATTCAATTATTTGCTGCCCATACCAGCTACACCGGCATCATGCAATGCTCTCTGCAGAATTATACACATTGGCTATCGCGTTGAAGTGGAGGCTAAAATAAGTGGGTTCATATATGCCAACCAGTGTACTCATACACCAATAACCATAGGTAATGTACCTTTAGAAACGGGTGGTTTAGTGGTACAACAACAGCCCATGCCTTGTAATTTCCTTAAGGAAGAAAATGCAAAAGGTGTAGAAAATAATGTCACGGTCAAGAGTTTGGTGGATAATAATAACGATCCCTGCACTAGTAATCGAAATGGTGAACCTTGGTGGGCCACAAGTAACATACGTAAGTGATAATAAAATATATGGAGTTTTTCTTATGAAACCATGTAATTTGCTTGCCTGTAGCTCCTCCTGTATATATGGAAGCCGATCATATGATTAAAGCACAACTTTCACAGGAATCTGAACATGATTATGGTGAGAAAACTTTTACACCCAAATATCCTGTTTTCAATATACCCACACCGACAAGTCCCCAGCCGCCTAACAATACACTTGGAAGTGGAGACGAGATCGATGGTCATATAATGCCCTCGGCTGTAACAGATCCTGATAAGACGACATGGTTGTGAAAATATTTCTTTTTTATTTATAATAAAATTAATAGGATTACGTACAGGAATTTTTGAAAACAATTTTCTTTTCATTTTAAAAATTAAAAAGTTATCGTTGCAGCGGTAAAAATCATAACAGGTTGACAATTTTAAAAACTTCGTAAATAAGAGAATTTTTTTTGTCAACATAAGGCTTATAAAGCTTTTGGAAATCACTGTAAGAACTTAAAGAACGTGGAAAAAGAAGGGTGGAAATAAAACGGTGGAGAAAGAAGGGTGGAGAAAGAAGAGTAGACGAAATACTGTGTGCTAAAACATTATTTGAAGCAATAGTGTTGGAAATAAAAATTTAATTCGCCGAAGGTAGTGTGTTGGCTTATTGGACATAAGGCCGCGGCTCAAACCCGAGGTCAGACATCAAAACGTAAATATGAAAAAATATTTCTTCGGTGACTTCCTCTCAGCAGATTTCTGGCAAAAACTCTGATAGTAAATAAAATTGTAATGGCCAATTGTGTATGCATGTTGGAAATAAAACTCTTAGCAACCCTTCATTTATTTCTCTTCCTTCTCAGATTAGATGTTGGCTGCTTGTAAAATTTCGTCGTGCCTGCCAATGTACAGGTATATACTTGAGCTCGTCGATGTTATTGAAGTTTTTCCCAAGACATAAAGTTTTAGAAATTATTTCTTTAAGTTCTCGTAAATCATATTTATTCAGCACGTTTAAGAAGCATAAATAAGTTACTCAATTTACGTAAGTAACAGTGACTACCTTAACAATAAAACTGCTTCATAACATTGTTCTCTCACTGTCTAATTTTATTGCCTTCCGTTGATTTTCATTTGACGGAAAGTTACAAACAAACCAGTAGGCTTTGCTAAACTGTAACTGTAATCAATTATTAGTTCTTTTCAAATTATTATCAGTTGTTCGGAGTATAAATTCAAACAAAATATTCTCCACACTTTAGCTAGTAATGAGTACTACAACCGTATTACTGGCCTTTTAAAAACAATTGAAATAAAAGCAAAAAAAAGAGAATTTTTATTCTACTGATTACAAGGTGGCTGCTTAAATTTGTTGTTGTGGTAGTTGCTTATATTATCATAATTTTTGCATACTTTTTTTCTGTTTTATTTGGTTGATAAAACTTTGTTGTTTTATTTTAATTTCGTCTACTAACTGATAGTACAAGCTAAGGAGAGTACGAGCACAGTTTGGTAGACTTTGTTTCTTTAATTGATTTCATTAAATTAACAAAAATTCCTAAATTTAGTCGAAAATTTATTGTTGAGGCGTACAGGCGAACGCACAATGGTCGTAACGTGCACTATTGAATTCGATCAGAATGTAACGGGTTGTTATTTTGCTGGTCAAATGGTTAGCGGTACCATAACACTGAAATGTGATAAACCAACAGAAGTAAATGGTACGTAAAAAACCAAACTATCAAATTTTTTTTTTTTGAATATGTGTTTAATACAGTGAAGTTTGCTTAAAACGAATAATAGGCGCTTAATTTTTCAAAATTTTTAAAAACAGAAATTTGTTCCAAAATGTATAGAAATTTATGGATGTTGTGACAAAGATTTTCAGTTGTTTGAAAAGATTTCTATGTATCGTGTGATAAAAAATAATGTTTAAAAAAGAAAACGATGAAAATCTTTTAGCCTGAATCTGTCATCCGAAGTCGTTCAACAGTCGAGAAACAAATTGGTGTTTGAAAAATAGACATTTTCAAGAATTATTGTATTTATTACTACTTGCCGTTAAAGTTGGGTTTAGTTAAAGTGAACTTTAAAGTCACCTTTAACTTTTTTTCGTTATTACAAACTACAGATAAAATAAAGTTAACTTTTTCGAAAAAATGACAGTGCCGCGCTGCAATGTTATTGACATTGCTCAATTAAACCAGTTAATTTTAAACGCAGTGGCAACAACGGGCTTCTTTTTTATTGTATTTACTCATTTTGTTTATATTTGAAGTTGCCATACTGCAAATAAACATAATAATATTGCAAGCTCAGACATAAACTTAACTTTAAAAGTTACCATTAGGATGATCCTCCCTTTAGCTTAACGCTCACTTCTACCTTATCGTCCAGTTATAATAATGAAAAAAAATTTATCTGCCCGTTAAAATTCTCCCTTTAGTTAGCGGCAAGTTGTAGTAATGGCCCTTATTGTGATAGAAATTTAAAAATGGTCTAGCCTGTGCATTATCAACACATGATGTCGAAAATATTGCTTCACGAATTTATCAATTCCACTGTGATCTCAATAGGTGGGGCTATCTCACGCCTTATTACGGCAGATTTTCATTTGGATTTCCATCCCTATGGAAATAAAGTCAAACTTTCCAAACAATTAAGACCAGTTGTTGCTTTTAATGCTAATTTATCAACCCATTCTACAAAAGCATTTTGAGTTTAAGAATCTTCGTGAACTTAAAAAAATTTGGCAGTAGCCGACAGCAATCAGTGTCTTGAAGTCTAGCTTGAAACTTTTTTTTTCAAAATTTTTATTTACAATCTATCCATTTAAGGATAATAAGTAAATTTGATATAATAAGATAATATTATTTGTTGTCCTCCACTGAGAACAACAATATACTAATACAATTTCTATACTGATAATATTATAATATAATATAGAAGTTGTTATATGTACAATTCAAAGTTACTAAAATAAATAATTCATAAACGGCAAATATATACAAGTAATAGAAATAAATAATTAATTAATTTCGGAATGGCAAATCCAAAATGTGATATCTTTTTAATCGGTTTACTTCATTGGTGTCATCTAGAAGAGCAATGGCTAATGGATTGTTGTGGTAAATTAATCTTTGTAAATAGTTCTCACTTAGCCTTCTTATTTCGTCAGCAACCTTTGGAATGAATAGATAATTGTGGATTAAAAAATTTTAAGCAAACCATGGAGCGTTGACAATAGATCTCAGCGTTTTTGATTGATACATTTGCAGTATTTCAATATTTGAGTTGCTGGCTGTTCCCCAAAGTTGTATTCCAAATGTCCAGACTGGTTTTAAAATTGTTTTATAAATCATAACCTTGTTCCGCAAATTTAATCGAGATTTTGGACCTATTAGCCAAAATAGGCGTCTTGTTTTTGTATTCAAATGTTGTTTTTTTGCTTTTATATGATCCTTCCATGTTAACCTCCTATCAATGTTCAATCCTAAATACTTAACACAGTCCTTTTGAGGGATAGGATTATTGCCCATACGTACTACAGGGCAGTTACCCCGTCGTAAGGAAAATGTGACATGTGTCGACTTATCGCTATTGACTTTGATATTCCACTTGTTTAACCAAGCTTCAATTTCATTTAGTTCAGTTTGAAGAATATTTGATGCATTGTTCGGGCAAATATCAGCTGTTAAAATGGCTGTGTCATCTGCATAGGTTGCGACTAAGACGTTTTAAATAACCGGAATATCTGAAGTAAAAATTGTATATAGGATTGGTCCAAGCACGCTACCCTGAGGGACACCTGCTTTGATATCATATATTTGAGAGAATGTCCATTTGACCTTAACAAAGAAACTTTTGTCTGTCAAATATGATTTCAAAAGTAAATAAAACGGTGTTGGAAGTAATTTCTTCAGTTTGTAGCATAGTCCAATATGCCACACTCTATCAAAAGCCTGCTGTACATCTAAGAACACTCCTGAGCAATATTTTTGGTTTCCAATGTATCTCTTATAAATTCGACGATACGAAGGCATTGTTCTGGAGTGCCATGTTTGTTCCTGAAACCAAACTGATGATCAGGAATGATATTAGACTTCTCTAAAACTGGCAATAATCTTTTCATAAATATTCTTTCCAATATTTTGGAGAATAAAGACAATAAACTTATTGGTCTATAAGATGTTAAATTATTTTCAGGCTTATTCGGTTTATTTACCATTATAACCCTGCACACTTCCATTGCAAGGGAAAGTAATTTAATCGAAGCATTGAATTATAAATATATGTCAGAAAAAGTATACCTTTTTTTTGGCAATGCTTGAATCACTTTACCATTTATACTGTCATATCCAGGAGACTTTTTGCAGTTCAGTTTTCTAATTTCTTCTCTAACTTCATTTGGAGATACATGTTTAATTGGCCAGTCCATAGGACAAGCACTATCCATACCTTGAAACTTCTAATGAATTTTTTCCTTAGCAATAAAGCTCAGTGTCGTCAAGTAAAATGATCACAGAGATATGGTGTTTGCATAGTCCAATATTGATTCTGGAAAAGCCATTGTATGCGGAAAAAATGATATTTCATGCTTATTATTGTCTGGAGGTGCCGTACTTTTTTGAATATGACTTTGGAAAAACCATCAATGCAGCGCTATGGTCATATGCTGAACGCCGTTGAAAGTATGATTTGGATGGATGGCACACATTGCTTGACAAATTTGTGTAAAAAATATAACCATTGGTGCTTAGATCATTAAAAGTTGACACTGTGTATCCTATTGACTTAGTAGAAGTGTGCGTAGTCTAGCAATTAGTGTGTTAGCTTATTAGACATGAGGCCTCGGTTCAAAGCACAGCGAATTATGAACATATATGTATGTATTTATTTCTTCTTGACTGCCTCTCAGCAGATTTGTGGCAAAAAGTAAATAAAAAAAATCTGAAAAATTTGTCATTCTGAATCGACTTTAAACTATAGGCATAGTATGAGAAACTAGGGCGTAAGTGTGACTAAATGGTTGTAACGTACAATTAAATAATTTCTAGTTTTGGTACCTTTAATTAGCCGCCAAGATAATGCAATTTAACATTGTTACAATTTTTTTATGATGCTATGTCACAGAGTGTGCTGCCCTTGCGCTAACCAATTTCTTCTTCCCTGATTTGTAGAACTTGGTCTGTACAGAGACTGCGTTCACCTGTGGTGTCACAACAGGCCGCTATACGTGCTCAAGTAAGCTTTTGCATCAAGGCTGAGGCTCTAACCTAACCTAACCAGAGTCTGTCTCAAGATACCACCTCGAAAGTTTCATTGATGCCATAGCCTTCCATATCACTCTACTTTAAAAAAATTAAATACAGATGCAGGTACCATAGTTTTTAAAAAGCAAATTACTGTCTCTCATGACAACAAAACTTAACATGTAATTCATTATAACCGAATTTCACTGTATAACATTTAACTCTCTTTTAATATTTTGTTCATATTGTTATCTAAAGAATAAAAAACAAAAAAAAATAATAAAACAGAAGTGTGTACTTAGTTTACTTTTAATAAAAAAAAAGTACAAATAAATATTAAATTATAACAAAACGTTAGTCATTATCCAAGAATGACGTAATTATTTAAATATTTTATGGAAATTTTAATTGAAAATTCTTTCGCATTTAATATAAATGTGCTTAAGCTTAAGAATTTTTATTCAAAATTTTTTTCTGAAGAGCGAAAAACAAATATTAAATTAAAGCAGAAATATGCTTATTGGATAAGATTAGCTAATTATAGAAGCATATTAAATAATTTCATAAATATTTAAGATAAAAGTACTTGGTGTCATATGTATTTGTAGTTAAGGTACGCAATTTAAAACAAAAATTTGCAGTTAAAAGAAATGTGTACACTACACTGCATTTCAAAAGTAAATTATACAGTTTAGTTTGCTAAATTTAACTACTCTGATGCGTTCGTACTCACTACAATGTTGATTTATAAGTACAGGTTGCAATGAGTATGAGTACAACGTTGACATTAAAACAACATTCAAAATATGTTTGATTCATATGCCTACTCATTCAGATTCATAAATTTAGAAAAATAATTATAATACTCATAAATGATTCGAGTGATTTGAATTATACATACATAATTGGTCATTACAACCCTTCAGTCAGGATTACGACCTAGTTTCTAACACCACTTGTGTTGCGTGTGAACGCAACGATAAATTTTTGAGAAACTTTTCATGGCAATTTTATTTACTCTCAGAGTTTTTGCCAGAAATCTGCTGAGATGAAGTCGCCGAAGAAATACTTTTTGTATTTTGTTTTGATGTATGGCCTGGGCCTCGAACCCTGGCTTTACATATGTCTAAAAAGCCAACACACTACCTACTAGACTATGGTGACAAGCCAGCAAGAGCAACCTTCACACAACCTTCTAGTGAGTACTGAAGTGTTCGTATGCGAATCATATTTATTTTGGGATTCTTGTAAATGTTGAGTCATGGAGAGTTGAAATTAGCACCATGCGTATTGTTATGTATGAGTATGAATGTGAGTAATATGAGTATAATATTAAAATAAGTATGAATGCGTATAAGTATCAGAAATTATGAGTATGATTCGATTCTTTTTGGATACTCATTGCTGATCTCTGGTTCGAATGCATTCGGTTATAATTTGTCGGAAGATGGATTAAGAGAGGAGACCAAAGAGGGAAAAACAACTTCTGTTGAAAGAAAATACTACAGACAAATTGTATAGTTAAGGAACGAATTCTCTCTATAAAGTACAGACCAATCAGAATTGTTCTGAAGTAGCTATAAAATAGTGGCTCGGTGCTTTATGAAATTTCAATACTAAGCACCTTAACCTCCTACTGTACGTTTTCGTGAAGTTTCAAAATAGAATTCGAGACACTGAACCATACATCAAAATTTAATTTAATTTTTTGTTCAAATAAAAGTAAAGTATTAGTAAATAAGTCGCCGTAGTCTAGTAGGTAGTATGTTGGCTTTTTAGACGTGCGGCCACGGTTCAAAATCCATATAAAAATATCTGTCGTTCGGAGTCGAGTTTATACTGTATGTTCCTCAGATATAAAATTAACTCACGCAACATAAGTGGTACAAAAAGCTAGGTCGTAATCCTGACTAAAGGGTTGTAATGACCAATTATGTTATGTATGTATGTATGTATGTATGTATGTATGTATGTATACATCAGTATATTCATCAAAAATTCTGAAAGACCTATTGCTGTCATTAGACAAATGTGGAATATAACATCGTTCAAATGTTAGCCACGGCTTCAACCAAGATCTCCATCTTTCCATGACTCTGGCGCATGAATCAGTTCAAAACTTACCGACGTCATGTGTTAGCTGGCTTTCAGTTCTGCTGTGGTTTGTTGCTTATTCGCATGCACTTGAGGCTTGAGAAAGCTACTCTAGAAAATGTCTAACGGGATCAAATAAAATGATCCCTGTGAGCAGTTTACATCATCTCCACGTGAGATGACCATGCTCTTCAATGTAGCAAGAGCTGTGTGGCACGTAGCACCATCTTGTTACAACCATATGTCGTTGGTGTCCATGTCATTTAACTCAACATAAAAGAGGTTGGTAATAATCGACCTGTAAAGCTTGCAGTTGGCAGTGAAAGGCGAAAGTCGTTCTCAAAATAAAAGATTAGGTCGCCAGTCCAATATTCAAACCAAAAAAAATTACTTCTTCGAAATGCATTGGAGCGATGCGAAATTGAATGCCTACTCTCAAGGACAGCGACGTTGTTTTCAGCAGATGTAGTTCATTGCTATCGCATGGGTGTTGCGTTATAATGTTTATTGAACTTGTGCACTAGAATTTAGCTACCACAATAGTCCTGCGGGTAGGACGGTTATGGCAACCGTAAAATGGGCGAAACCCCATTTAAATAAAACAAATTTATTAGTTGCACTTATTGTTGAATGTTATAATGTTAATGGATAGTAATTTACCCAATTTATAGAAAACATAAATAGTCGCCGTAGTCGAGTAGGACATTTCCAACGAAATATGAATATTTTTTCGGCGACTTCCTCTCAGCAGATTTCTTTCAAAAACTCTGAGAGCAAATAAAATTGCCATGAAAAAGTTTTTCAGATATCTGTCGTTCGGAGTCGACTTTAAGCTGTAGGTCCTTCCACTCATAAATAAAATTAACTTACACAACATACGTAGTGTGAGAAACTAGGTCGTAATCCTGACTAAACGGTGTAAAGCATGTTATGTACGTATAGAAAAGATAAGGCTGCTGAAAAAGTTTTTGAAGTTCACCTAGATGATTCCATAACTCCAAAGAAATTATTTGGTTGGCCTTCGATATGATAATTTGGATGTTAAAGACGTTCTGGATGTCCAGTCAATTAAAACTAGATAAAATAACGGAAAATATTCAGAAAGACATCTCACATGATTAGCGTGGCGTTGCACAGTGGTCCAGATGCTCAATCTAGCCGGACAAAAGTTATAACTCGCTTTTGAAAAGCCGTACCGACATGAAACTTGGTACGTTTATAGATTACATCAATATAAACAATTAGAGAGAAAAAAAAAATGAAATGTATGTGTGTGTATGAGTGTGTGTATGTATGTAAATTTGTTTTTTGGGGGTCTGTTTGAAGCTTAAAAAATTGACAGTAATTAATTTTCCTTCATCATTGACTTGTGTTGGGTCAATCGTATATATTTGAGCTTTTATATTATCTATCTCTTTTATAGCTAACGACTTGCTTTCCTTTTCAAATATAATTTTTATGGGGCTACAAAATCTCGTAGAAGATGGACGTGGATTCTGCCAAATTAGTTTCTTATCTTCTTTTAGTTCAAGTGGAACTATACAAATTGCAAATAAATGTTTATCTGTTACATCTACATTGTTTTCATTGAATGCTTGCTTATAGCGCGAATGGCCACTGCTTCCATCACATCCCCATTTATAAAACAAAGTAAGCTCTACAGATTTACATTGCTGCAAAATTTCTTTTTGTTGTTTTAAGAGCCTTTTAGCAGTGTGATCTACCAGACTTTGAAGAGCTATCTCTGCCGATATTTCAGTAGTTCTAAGATCACCACTCGGATAACATTCTTCTTTGGCAGAAAAAACTTTATGGTATGAAGGGTAAATATCAGCGTTATGATTTTTGACACTTGCACGTAATAGACTATAAGTGTGTCTTGTATATCCACCATCGACATACAAAGCTAAAGCCTCCTCATTTTTGTAAGGGATTGATAGTGGAGGAGAAAAACTAATTTTTTTATTTCTAATGCTTTAGAGGAAGAATAATCTATAGTTTTGACAAAGCTTGCAGCACTTCGTTTCCTGGACTTATAAAGACTTGTTCCAGCAGCAAAAGTCAGTTCTTCTGCCGACCAAGTCTCTAATAAAGGAGCAACATTTCTACGCTTTGTTCTCTCGGTTTTACATAAAAATTCCTTAGAAGGCCTGCCAGAATTGGTGGTCGCAGGTCCATCCAAGCATCCTTCAACACGAGATGATGAAGAAAATTTAGGTGGAATATTAAATACCCTTCTAACCAATTTTTATTTTTATCTTCGAAAGTGAGCCTTGTTCGACTGGCTTGTGACCACTTTTTCGTTAAAATGCATACAAACATTCGAGCAGATTGCCTTACTTTTCTGTAATAGCTATCCGTTTCATCATTTTTAATACCAATTTTAGCAACAACGTGTTTAACAACAGCATCAGTTTTCTTTGTTAGTTGTTTTTCATTACGCCAAGTATTATACAGCTCTTTTCTTGTAATGGACATGTTAAACTCTAAATGAAATAAAAATCGTTTGAGCAAAATCCGGCAGCTAATTTTTTAACATTAAAAAGCTACATATATATATATGACGACAACATAAAAACTAAAGCTTAAGTACGATAAATTATCATTTGAAATTCTAATTGAATTCGGACATTAAACAAAAATTTCACATTTAAAACACACATGTACATAATTGCATTTTATTTATAAACAAAACATATATTATGAAAAATTTAAACAGTAATTTTTTACTCATACCTTTGTTATATTAATTACATGAACACATTTTTTTTAATTGTTCTTATTATTTTTTCACGACAATTTCACTCGCACTGTTAAATGTCACTTGAGATATTAATTTTTAAGCAAAGAAGCAATATATCAATGTTAGTGTAGCTGTTTAAAGAAAAAAATATGCCGTTATGTACTTAAGACACTTGTCAACATATTACCATACAAAAAATTTACTTTTTAAATATTTTAAAAAATGACTTTTGTCCGGCTAGATTAGGGTTTTGGACCACAGTGCGTTGCTAGGGTATTAGACATTCAGCACTAAATTGTTAACGACCATTTCAAGCATATGCTTGCTAGTTTGGTGTCAAATAATTTAAACGTCTTTTCTATTTGTTTTATTTCAGCGATTTTACTACAAATATCAGGCTATGCTACAACATTATGGAATGAAAGGAGTTTTTATACAAAACATATATACCAGGGTCGGGAAGACTATTTAGCAACCAGTTCTTATCTAATGGGTTCTGAAAATGGTAAGTCTTGAAGTCTTATGGTTTTAAAAAAATTCATTTTTTTTTGTATCTTTCAAAGCATTTTCAAAATTAACAATTGCTGCTGGGGTACACAACTTCACCTTTGCTTGTCAATTGCCACAGGATTGTCCGTCATCATACGAAGGTCAACATGGTCATATACGATATACAGTCAAAGTGGCCTTGGTGATACCGTGGAAGCTTGATATAAGCTTTAAACGAGGTTTTACAGTATTAAGGATGACTGATTTAAATTTTGAATCACCTCAAATAAGGGTAAGTGTAGCAGCAAAGATCTTTAAGTTTTTTTTTAAATTTTGTGTATTTTTCTAGATCCCTTCCAATAGTGAAGCATATCGCAGCTTTTTATGTGGTCCTTGCACAACAGAGCCTATAAAAATTGAACTGAAAATTCCCCAAGCTGGCTATGTGCCTGGACAAAGTATACCCGTACAGGCATTGATCATTAATAACAGCAATATAGCTGTGTCCGAAGTTAGATTTGCTTTAATAATGATGGTGCGTTATATTAGCCAAAATCCTATACACCACAATGTTCAACGTATAAGTGTAAGTAAAATTCAAAGTGATGGTGTTTTACGCAATTGTACCAGATCCCTAAGGGAATTGATTCATGTGCCAGCTACACCACCGACGTGTCTGCATGCATGTGGGGTTATACAAATCCGCTATCAAGTGGAAATGGAAGTGGTTATGAAAAGTTTTCAAAAAACTCAAACCATTACGATACCCGTCATTATTGGTAACATACCATTGGCAAATAATACCACAGGCTTAGATGTGATACAACAGCAACCCTTAGGTGTTGGCGTTGCAGGAGGTAACATCAGGGAAAGGCCTACAGATTTGCCACTAAATTTCATAAATGAAATGGATAATGTGCCAACTCTCGAGCAATTAACACCACATTTGCGTAAGTTTTATAAGAATATTTTAAAAACGTTTTATAATAACCAACAATTTTGTTGTTGTAGCCCCTCCTTCCTACGAAGAATCGTATCATACGGCACGTAATGATATCAATGAAGGTGAACAACATGCTTTAGATCGCTGTGAATTTACTCCTTTATATCCCGTTTTTGATATACCCAGTCCTACGCTCGATGAAATTCCCAAAAATCAGGGTATTTTTAATAAAAGCTTCATACCCTAGAAGCTTTAAGCTGAAATTCTTTTTATTCTGTTGTAGGTTGTTGTTTATAATTTTTATTGTAGTTTTTGTAATTTAAATAAATCACAATGGATTTTAAATTTTAATGCGTATTTCGAATTCCTATTCAAGCAGTAGTTTGTGGTAGTTAAGGGATTGTCACTTAAGTGGAATGCAATCCAGCTGAATATATGCCACATAAACGATATAATGAACAGTGGAAGATGGATGATAAAAATTATAGCAGAAGTTTGAAAGCTACTGCTTGGGAGAAATTAAATTTAGGTGGCAAGTATGGTAAGAAATATGGTTGGTAAGAAGGATAACATAAATAAGCTTTAATAACTCTAAAGCTTTATAAGCTTTTGAAAGAATTTGCCAAAGCCTTTTTAAGGATATATTTTCTCGTGATTTTATTTTATCCAGCAGATGCTTAAGAAATTTATGTTTATCTAGCTATAATGATGTGCCATATTACAATTTTCCAAATAGGACAGTTTTCCCGTTTCATATAACAATTATCCAAATAGAACAGTTCTCTTTCAGTAGATAAGCAATAAATATTTGGTGATTAATTATGGAATGAATCTCATGGATATTTAAGGGTGTATCTATCCATGTATTACGCTATAAAGTAGAATGTTTTCTAGATAATCCAACCAACTGAACTTTATGTATTGTTGTTTTTATAAGATTTTAATAAAACTACTTCATTTCAAAGCAAAAGCTTTTTCAGCTTTTCTGTAAATAATTTTTTTAACAGCTTGAAAAACTTACCTTATGTATGAATAAACTTGTTTAGATACAAATGTTTATATACACATGTTTAGATGCATTAGTATGTATTATACTTGTTCCCAAACCGACTACTGCTTCATAGATTGTCTATAAAAGTTAAACTTTTTTCTCACATACAACTACACTCAGCCACAAAAGTATACATACGATTAACAAATTTCAGAAATTTTTTAACCAATCCGTTTTCGTTGAAAATCTTTATAGTTTCTTCGATTTTAAGACGGTCTTTTGCATTGCATTAAACAATTGCCTCAACTCAGATAATGAGCCATAAATCTTTTCATGAAATTTTCCATGATTTTCCGGCAGAGATATGACGGTATTTTAACTCTGAATTCTTTACGTAAAACTGAAATCTTCCAAAACCACAAAGTGAAAATCCTCACGACATTAAAACGCATTATCTTCGTGGTCAATCAACGTCAGAGTTTCTTAAGAAAATTGATGCCCATGTCGTATAGATCTGTGAAAATCAGTTATGGCCGCGGCCATAATGTTTCTGTAATGAGTGCCGTTTACATCCGCTTCAATTTCATGCTTATCTTTAGAAATGTAAGACCTAATCAAACCGCAAGAGCAAAAACAATTCCCAGCAGACAGTTGCTCATTGTGAGTTCAGTGCACTTGCGGGATTTCAAATTCGACAAATTTGTGTATTTACGAAGCCACACAACGAAGAAGACGATTTTTTTCTTTCGAAAAGTTGACATTGAATTCACTTTATGCCATGACCCATCAAGCGAATAAAGGCGGATTTCTTTTGTCAAAATTTGTTTCACAAAATTTGAAGTTGTTGCAAATGATGCCGTATTGCTATTTTCTGGTTTTATCGCTCAGCAGATATGTTTCCAAGAGACCCTAATCGATGCATTGGCGAACAGGAGTCTTACAATTTAAGAAATACCATCCCTTCAAATTCTCTGTTCCAGTCCTCGAATGTTGGACACATTGGGTGCACTTTCTCGGGTGGCTATTCTTCGAAGTTTTCGAGCAGTCTCTGTATAACTCTCGAGACTTTTGTAATAAGTCTTCACAATTGTAAAGCGTTGTTCCATGTTAGAGTGCTCCATCTTTAATAAATGGATGAAGTACAAGTGACAGCTGATAAGTTTCACTGACAAGTGACAGCTGACAAGTTTCACTGACAATTACAACTGACAAGTTGCACTGACAAGTTCAAATTAACAAGTGACAACTGAAAAGTTTCACTGACAAGTGACAACTGACAAGTTTCACTGACAAGTGACAACTGACAAGTTTCACTGACAAGTGACAACTGACAACTGACAAGTGACAACTGACAAGTTTCACTGACAAGTGACAACTGACAACTGACGATTGAAAAGTGACAACTGACAAGTGACAACTGACAAGTTTCACTGACAAGTGACAACTGACAAGTAACATCTGACAGGTGACAACTAACAAGCTACACTTGTATAAAAAATGTGACGCTAAAAGGGCACTCTTTCGAGGGATTACTGTAATTGAATTGAAATCAATGCAAACAATTTTGTGTTATTCGTCTTCATGCTTTTTAATAATCCTTTGTCACTTTGATCAAATAAAGTTTTACATTCAAGTGCAATGTCAGTTACATTACGAATAGAAAATATGTCCTTTGGATCTTGATGTCTTCAAATCAAATTAGAATCAACAATAGCGCCAGTGTGTTAATTGATTTTATTTAAATTTATTTCAATTCAAAAGATATGTAATATTTAATGTAGGTATTGTATGTGCTAGTAAATATTTACTTTTTACTTCAAATAAAGTAATAAAATACAGAAAATTTTCTAAGATATTACATGTCCTTAGGATAGTTTAGGTATTATTGTTCGACCACAAAGTGCTTGGCTAGCCTGCTGTACAGTACAAAGGCAGTAAATATGGTTTATAGTATTTGAAAATTATATGTGTCTGTGGTGTTTTTAGATAAGTAAGGTGGATAATTAAGAAATATAGACTTTATGATTTTAAATCAATTTTAATGCCTTCTAAAATACAACACAATAATATTTATTTAACATTCGGAGAACTATTTGTTGCAGGCAATACTGTGAGGCGTAAAACAATAACGACAACTTATTATTGTGGATGGTGCAAATGTATTCGCAATTGTAATACAAACACTTTAAAGGCTTTATATTTTTTTCAAACAAATTTAAATCAAATAATTATGATGCAGACTCAAGTGTATGTCTCACGTCGTGGAATGAACACATTTATCGTCGAAATTTTACAACACAACACCTACAACAAACCGAAAATCAAACTGGAGGGTAATGCTTTGAATCTTTACATATTTCATCGAACTGCTTCCACTTCTGCAAGATCCGTAGATTATATTCTGACTCGCAATAGCAAATCCATAACATAACATACATAACATAATTGGTCATTTCAACCCTTTAGTGAGGATTACGACCTAGTTTTTCACACCACTTATGTTGTGTGTGTTAATTTTATACACGAGTGATGTGACCTACAGTTTACAGTCGACTCCGAACGACAGATTTTTGAGAAACTTTTCATGCCAATTTTGTTTAATCTCAGAGTTTTTGCCAGAAATCTGCTGAGAGGAAGTCGCCGAAGAAATATTTTTCATATTTCGTTCAGTTGGAGATACCTGACCTGGGGTTTGTACCAAAGCCTCACGTCTAATAAGCCAACACACTACCTACTAGACCACAGCGACTTCTATACCTCATATCAAATTTTGAAAATTTGTCTTCAAACTGATCTTTGCATTGTAGTTTTGATCTTCCTTTTCTGTCATTTCCTTAAGCTCCATTCTTAAAATATTCTTTCTTGGGTGCGCTAACCTGCATATTCACAACGTCGCCAACTGCCCGATATTTTTGCCGTACAGCTCATACTGTTTACAATTCATCTTACGTTAGAAGGAGGCCTATTTCGAGAAAAATGGTTACATGAACAAATAAAATTGTCGAATTTTGGAACGATAGGACTCCACTTAACCAACACTTTTACCATTAAATTACGCCTTCTCTCTAAAAAATTTCAACTCACTTAGTAAATTCTGCTTGATGACGATGTAGCTTTACTAACTTACTGCCATGAGAAGTTAATTTTATTATAATTTAATTTTATTATAATTATAATGGTCTCCTGCTAAAAAAAACAGAATAAAAAAGCACACAAAAACAAGTCACGCGCTACTTCTCACCCTAAGAAGCTAGATCGTGATCGTGACTGAAGGGTTGTAATGATTTATTACGTATGTATGTAAATAAAACCCTGTAGTCGTTGTAGTCTAGTAGATAGTGCGTATGCTTACTAGATGTGATGCTGTGGTTCAAACCCCAGCTCACATATATGAAACATAACGAAATATGAATAAATCTTTCTTCGGCAATTGAATCTCAGCAGATTTCTAGTAAAAACTCTGAGAGTAAATAAAAAATTGTCATTAAAAAGTTTCAAAAGAATTTGTCGTTCAGAGGCGACTTTAAACTGTAGCTTGTGCTGCTCATGGATAAATATTAACACATATTACATGGGTGGTGCGAGAAGTTATGTAGGTCGTAAACCTGACTAAAGGGCTGCTGTAATGACCAATTAAGTAAGTATAAGAATTCGTGTGATTTCAAATGATGATGTCAAAATTTTTTTAGTTAGAAAATGTAACTTTAAGTGGAAGCAAACTTCATTTAATTTATTTCCAAAATAATCCATCACAACTCAAATTGTCATTACTTTTTACCATTAGCAAATCAATTTAAATCCATAATTAGAAGTATCAAATATCATTCGAAACAATCCATTAACAAAAATTTTCAATTCACTATTGTTCGATCTGTCAAATGAAATTATTGTCATATCATGATACGTGTATCCATTGTTTAATTATTTAACGAAACACGTTTAGTTTCTACAAAAAATTTATTTGCATTCTTCAATTAGTCTGTCTAATATTTTATTGTTGATTTTTGAAAATATTGTCTCTGTATATTTGCAAATAGTAAAAATAATATTATTTGCTCTAGTTTTACTACAAAAAAAAGCAAAAAAGTGAAAATAGAGCAACATTTGCCTAACCAGACATTATGTTCGGAATTTCAAAATGATGTTAATGTGATAGACAGACAAACTTCATATTCAAAATAACTTCATTTTTAATTTTTCTGTGGCCTATATCAGGATGTATATTTTTGGGTATGAGGCTTTGGGTTTTACGTATGAATATATAAAGTTATGTGTTGCGATATTTGGGTTAAAAAGTCAAATAAACATTAAACGAATTGAATGCCACACAATAAAATTCAAAAATTACACAATATGCACTTCTATGCACGCATAAATGCAATATTATACATACATAAGTATAAATACCACATTAACAACAACCACAATTCTAATGCCAGTTGTTCCAAATTAAAAAAGGGGAATTAAAACCAAGCATAACTAGAAAAATTAACTCGAAAAATAGAAAATGTTATACCTCCGTATGACCGCATACGATGCCCTATAAGCACATACATTCATAATAGCTTACATTACAATCCTTCATTCAGGATTACGAACTAGCTTCTCACACCACTTATGCTGTGTGCGTCAATTTTATACATGAGTGGCGGAACGTATAGCTTGAAGTCGACGCCGAACGATAGATTTTTTGAGAAACAATCTTTTTTACTTTCAGAGTTTTTGCCAGAAATCTGCTGGGAGGAAGTCACCGAAGAAATATTTGTTCACATTTCGTTTAGTTGGAGATGTCTGATCTGAGTGTTAAACCGAAGCCTCACATCTAATAAGCCAACACGTTTGAGGGCATGTTCACCTCATGGGAGTATGATGTAAAGTGGCCAACTAGATCGTACGATTTGTGCGCGTTAGACTTTTTCTTTTGGGTTTCTTTTTAAGTTGCAACTGTAGAAAATAAGGAACAGGATGGGTTATATGCAACCAAGTTAAAGTTTCCTAAAGAAAATGTTTGAACACCTGAGTGAATATCGATTTGTGGTATAACAATGCGCTTAACTTATGGTCTAAGTTCATTATTTACCTTAAAGGAGGCTTATTCCTATCGGTACGTCGTAGTTGGTTCATGTGTAAGATACGTTTGAATATAAATTTTCCCGAACCGTAATCTTTTCTTCATCCAAAATTGTAATTAAGGCGGACATGTCCCCACAAAAACAATCTTGCGGGGTACAGGGACTTTTTAAAATGTGAAATTAATTATTTTGCTCTATTCAAGTTGACCCTTCTTGGATGGACTTTCAAATGTGGATTGTGCATAGACCTTGGAATGTTAAAGTCTAGTGGGAGTTGGCGATAATTTCGCCAATAAGGAGTTGTATGAGGCTTTCAGTGTAGTCGCCGTAGTCTAGTAGGTAGTGGGTTAGCTTATTAGACGAATAGCTACGGTTCAAGCCCCAGGTCAAACATCAGAAGGAAAATATGAAAAAATATTTTTTCGGCGACTTCTGTCCGAAATCTGTCCTTCGGAGTCGACTTTAAACTGTAGGTTCCTCCACTCATGTATACAATTAACGCACGCAACATTAGTGGTTTGAGAAGCTAGGTCGTAATCCTGACTGAAAGGTTGCAAAGACCAATTATGTATATATGTATGTATGTATGAGCCTTTCAGCGACATGAACATTGTGCAAATACAAGAACATCCAGCGGCTTTACTGGCTCGGTCATGTTGTTCGTATGGATAAGGATGTTTAGACGAGACGGGTGTTTGATGCGCTAAATAGCGAACTTGCGACCTTGCTTGCGCTGGAAGGATCAAGTCGAGGAAACCATATCATCGATTAGGGTGACCAACTTGCTAAGGCGCATAGGACACAGAAGCGGTGGGAAGAATATGATAAGCCAGGCCGAAAATGGATTGTTAATGGCTATTTGAGCAACTAAATTAGAAAGTAAAAAATAAAATCATCAAAAATTGGACATTTTATGCGATCCATCCAGAGATGCCTTGCCGGACATTTGAAAGATGTAATGTTACGTACATAATGGCATGAATAGGTCTTTTAAATGAATAAAATAATCTTTTAATGAAAGAGTTGGTTTGCATTTCGGTTGCGCTCCATCCAGAGAAGCCTTGGCAGTCATTTGAAAGATGTTATGTTCCACATATAGTGGCATCAATTGGTCCTTCAAATGAATAAAATAATGAAAGAGACGATAATTAACCATACAATTGGGAAAGATAATGGCGACACTTATTTAATTTCGCATTCGAATCCATGCATTCTAACCTGAGTTTAGTTTCAGTAGCCGCACTTGGGCTTGTTTATGTGTTCAGTGAAATGGAAATAGGTTTCAATTTAAAACATAAGCTTTGGCTCTAAGAAAAGCTTCATTTTATTTGATTTATAAGACTTGCACTATCGATTTGAATACTTCGCACGTTTTCCAAACTTTCTGCATTCTTGCAATCAACTCAGCTGACCCTTGAAATTCTTTGCAATTGTCTACCACCTTCTGATTTAATGTTAGAATATTCTACAAGGACTGTAGTGTAGTTTAGACATTTCAAATGTTTAACAAGAAATGCTCACATATGAATGATCATTAAATTTTGCAAAATACTTAAAATCAAGAGTAGAAAGAAAAAAAAATTATTTCGAAATTAACAACCGTTGACCAACAAAAACTATTCCACATAAAATTTTATAGAAGTACGTACGTACGTTTGTAAGCAAATGAGAGAAAAACACAACATTTGCCCTCTATTATAGAATTGATACCTAAGCCTGGTTACTGGCATACATATGTATGTAGATATGCATGCATATATACATACGTATTTTAACTAAATTACAAACATATATATGTACATACATGGCTATGAATATAAGTACAGTATACATATGTACATACATACAAATTAGAATCCACAATTGGTTTAACATTGACGGTGGCATGGTCTTACGATTTTAAGGCCACCGCATAAAAACTAAAAATACTAAAACACAGGACAGGATTTCATAGTACGTCGTACACATGTAATGTAGTGTGTCTGTATTTATAGTTGTTGTATGTGGTCAATACAAAATACAATTCATGTTAAACACAATAATAACCACTTATACTCTATATTGTCTGTCTGTCTCTCTCTCTCTCTTTCTCACTATCTGCCTGTCAACCATTCACTGCATGAGCAAATGTTGGAACTAACCCCCCCAGGCTAACAATACTTAGAATGAAAATGAACTCTTTTAGTTTTGATTCCAACAACAGCAAGAGCAAATGCAATAATAATAGTTTCACTGGGATTGTATGTTTGATTCGTAATTTTTGAATGTTTAAACAGGAAGGAAAGAGCACTGTTGCGGAGTCCATAGAAAAAAAAGAGTGAAAAGTAAATGAAGTGCTTTTACGCATACATTTGAATACAATGTCTCCCATTAACATGACATTCTACGTCATAGACGTTTAAAACATTATAAAATGCACTTCTGTTTGGACTCGTTTTTTTTAAATAAAATTTTGAAAAAAATTGAAGAGCTTAACAATGTGGAAAAAGAGAGTAAATTTAAAGTTCTTCAGAAAAAAAGTCTTTATAAATGCTTTCAGAGTAGACGCTGTAATACAGTAAAGGCTTGTATGGAAAAATATTTTTATCCTATTCGGAGAAAGGTGAAACTTTTACGATGTTATTCATGCATTAAATTAAATAAGAGTTTTCAATGCTTCTAAAAATAAAATACATTCGGGAATAATAGCGCTTCCTCTTTAGCTGAAGATATTAAACAACCCAGCTTGGTTTCTTATAGGGCACTGATAGATTAGATCGCTGACAAGGATCTGGAACAGATCCCAGTGGGAATATTGCAGGGCATGTACCGATGAGGAGGAGCTAGAGGCGATCAAACACCTCCTCTGCAACTGTCCCACCCTTAGTAGGTTGAGGCTAGGGACTCTGGGCAGCGGCTTCTTCGAAGGCTTGGACTCTTTGTCGAGACCCGATATCCATAGATTCATAAATAGGTTAGGTTAGGCTAGTTGAGTAGAGCTAGGGCATCAAAGTTGCAGTCGAGCTGGATATTGTACATGTCCCAATGACATGTACACATCCTGTAACCTAACTTAACCCCAGCTTTTCGCCCGATTTGCCATACTGCCACCAAACTTGAACTTACGGAAACTAACAAACTTGATACCACAATGAAGAGCGCGGCTGCAGGTGAGTGGCTGAGTTTCAAGCAACATACTGGATTTCGTATCCTAAGGAATAAATGGATAAATTGTAGTTACATGACAGAAAGCTGAGTTATAATGTTTAGTAAGAGGCTAATGTTCAAACCCCAGATGAGACACTCAGCAACAAAACGAAAAATTAAAAAATATTTATTCGACGACTTTCTCTCATCAAAAATGGCCACGAAAAGTATCTCAAAAAAATCTGTCGTCTGTAGTCGACTTTAAGCTATAAGTCCCGCTACTCATGTATAAAATTAACACGCACAACATAAGTGATAGGATATTGACCGATGAAATACTTGAACGAGTCTGACTGTATGTTGGTTTGTATGTGGCCTTCTCAATGGAACACCTCAATTCCAAAATGATAAGCTGGCCCTACAGGAATGTATAAAGTGTTTATTTAAGCGCTTCCGTTCTTTAAATAAAACAAAGTGCATGTGAGATATCATTGAAATTTTTTACTCATTTGAAAGACCTATTGATGCCATTATGTGTGTAACAAAATATAGTTCAAATAAACTCCACAGCTTCTCTGGATGGAAATGTTCAATTTTACACGACTCTGGCGCATAAATCAGGCTGAGTTTAACCGACGAAATTGGTTATGTGTGCCTTTAGGATTGTTGTTATTTGTGGCTTTTTCGCATACTCTATTTCATATCCACGTTAGATGACCATCCTCTCAAATCGTTTGTGCATAATATCCAAAGTGGCGTGAGTAGCGCGGATCTTAGCACCGCACTATGTGGCATTTACCCTGAAAAGCTGGCCAAAAAGGCAAAAATGAATTTAAAGAAATTTAAGAAACTGAGTATGCAGTTCGATAGACAACAAAATTCTGCATTATATAGTGATTTTTCACGACTTTAAGTTGAGATTTGTAGATTTGAGACGATGTCAAAATCAGGAAAGTGAAGAAAATTAAATGCGTTTTTGGGGTTTTTTTGAAATTTTAATAGGTTTATATGATATTTTTTTGTGGCTAAACGAATAGAGATTTTATATTGAATTTTTTTATTTGAAAGGTATGAGCAACGGCTACTTTCAGTTTTTTTATATATATATATATTTATCTCTTATATAAATGTTTAAATTATTCGTTAAAAATTTAAAAATAATAAAAATTTCACATTTTTTTACCCTTCCTAAAAAAAAGATAAGGATTTTAAAGGTGAAAGTAGCTTTTAGTAGTTTAACGTTATATACCACAAGAAAATATGAACTATCTACATTCAGGAACAAAAAGAAAAGTCTGCGCAAATTTGCGCAATTATTTTTGGCGATTTTTTGAAAATTTTACTTTTTTTTGAAGAATTAAAAAAAATTAGACGTAGTGTAATAAAGCCATAGGCAGTAAAGCCATATGGCGTACGAATTATGCGAGGAAATTTAGTAGAAGCGATACCAATCGAGATGTCCTGAATAGGTTACTTTTAAGCAGTGACCCTTTTATAAGCTTCAGTACGCAAAAATCGCGAAGGAATAGATAAACATTTTCATCAGATACTATTAAATTACTCCTTCCTGGCATTGATGATGAAAATGATAACGATTTTAACGATTGTAGTTAGTTTCACTTTTTAAGTATTTTTAAGTTAAGTATATATAATAATGTAAACTAAATATTATCAATAAATATTAATTATCATAGAAGTTTAAAAACTTAATTACATACATATTATAACAATATGAGATGTACATATGTTGGATTTTCTTAATGGACCGTATGTGGTGCCCCTAGGTGATCCGATCATAATAAAATGTGATCATAAATGATTCACATTCATATTAAACATGTTCATGTCGAATTTCATCGAGGTAATAAAATGTTTAAGCCAATTATAATTGTTAAACATATTTTATTAAGGAGCCCTATTTTGGACCAAGGGGCAATTGTTGTCCGACAATAACAAAATTTGGTAATATGATTTAGATTTACAAAATACACGTTCATACCGAATTTCATCACGATACCGATGTTTTTAATCCATTTATAAGCGCAAACGTGAATTTCTAAAGGGGACTTTATATGGGGAGTAGGGTCAAATGTGATCCGATTTTCACCAAACTTTACACCATGATTTCTTAGTACGCAGAACTGATCTATGCTAAATTTTATTATGATTGTTGCATAATTACTATAATTATGTGTAAATAAGTGCAATTTCGAGGGGAATTTGTATTGGGGCTAGGTGAAATCACGGACCGATTTGAACCAAAATCAGTTGGGTTCATCCTTGGGCCTAATTATCACTAACACTATCAAAAAATTCCAGCCATTAACTCATAAAACACTTCTATTAATTTTGGCCAGGTTTTCAGGCAAAATGCCACATAGTGCGCCGTCGGTATGCATTGGATACCTTTGGATATCATGTGTATTGGAATCGTTCTAAATTCGACAATTTTGTTTGTTGTGCCTCATCGCTGAATATAATAAGGGTCAGTTGTCAACTGCTCACGAGCCCTCTCAACGAACATACGTCCTTGCCTATGGTCGTCCATGATGTCATAGCGAAAGAGACTGTATAAAAGACAACTAATTTGACTGAAGTCACGGTGTCTAGTAGGTAGTGTGTTGGCTTATTAGACGAAAAGCCACGTTTCAAGCCCCAGGTCAGATATCAAAACGAAATATGAAAAATATTTATTGACGGCTCGTCTCAGTAGATTTCTGACAAAAACTCTAAGAGCAAATAAAATTGCCATGAAAAGTTTCTCAAAACTCTGTCGTTCGAAATCGACATTAAACTGTAGGTCCCGCCACTCATGTATAAAATTAACACACACAACATAAGTGGTGTAAGAAACTAGGTCGTAATCCTGACTGAAGGGTTGTATGTAATGACTGTAATGTAATGTATGAATTTGACAGTTATCAACTGTTAAAGTTGGAAATGAACAGCAAGAATGATTTGGCTAATATAGCTAGAGGATCACTTGAAGTTAAGTTGGAGATTCCAAGACCTTTGAGACATAAAAAGCCGAGTTAAAACAATGGGTTGAGATATCATGCTGGATGTTGTAAAACAATGAGACTGTAGACAGAGTCATTATGATACTTTGGGGCGACACAGGTATGCGGAAGACCAAGACTTGATACATTTTTATAAGAATGGACTAAGCTCGATGATAGGTGACGAACGTATAGTTACAGTTGACAACAACGTATACAAAACATGTGGAGAGATTAACGAGACAGTGGAACACTTTGTATGTCATTGCCCAGTTTTTTTGCGTACATGTGATTACAATACTTTATGGATCGGCATTGCTTATCTAAGAGTAGTGACACACAGAAAAGTTGTCAATTCCAATAATTACTCACCTGTTGCTGGCACATTAATATCTTTGTTTTCTTTTTATTCCTTTTAAAGATGACTTCCAAAGAAACATTAAAAAAAGAAAAAAATATTCCAATTTCATTCACTTATAAAAATAAGTTTCTATTCTTTGAACTACTCATACTCGTTTCATATTTAAAAACCGTTTATGTTGTACGAATAATGCTATGTACATATATATGTATATGTATACAGAATAATTTCTTTTACGATATGGAACCTGAAAATATACTCGTACTTCTTTCAAACAGTTCCATTAAACAAAAAGAGTAGACTCTTCTCCAAAGGCCGTTAAAGTCGCTAAATGAAAATGTTCTTGTGTTTCGTTGAAAAGCAAAATAAAAACAATCTTTTCAAAGTACGTGTATAAAGGAATAAAAAGAATAAGAGAAACGGCTCAAAACGGCTGAAACATTTAAATGTTTAACCCATTTTGCTTTCTTCAAATTTTTTCTTTTTCTCTTTTAAGGCAGACAAAAGCAACCAGAGCTACAACTTTGACCTCCTTAACGTGAGGTAGTCTATTATGGATATTGCACTCTCACTGCACTTAACTGTTGTACTTTATTTTACAGACAATTTCATTGAAAAAGGGTTGTAGAACAGAATTGAAATTAAAGAAAAATGTAAAGAAAAACAAGGTTATAAACGAGTCGTTCCTTGGCGCCTTAAGACACTTCATGTAGTCGTATAAACACAAGCAATTCTTCAGTTCATATTCACGTATTTGGAACACCGTTAAAAACAAAAATAATGTACAAATATGAACACAGAATACAGGTAGAAATGAAAAATCGAACTGTAGGCACAATACAATGGAAACATGAATATGAACTCCAAAAAAAAAAAAAAAAAATACAGAGTTTCCGTACAACATGTCGAGGAAGAAAATAAATTTTTATCTGCGATTCCGAACCGAAGCATTTTATTCAAAAGTATATGTCGTATTTTTATTTTTTTACCATGTATGTTAAGTTAACAGAGACTGCTAAGTTAATGTTAAATTAACAGAGACTGTTAAGTTAACATAATTGAAAAATTTGGAAAAATATAAAAAGAAAATCGATTAAATATTACACAAATAGGAAAAAGTTGAAGAAAAATTTAAAGAATGAAGAAGGAAGACCTTTGAGTTTTATAACAAAATAAACAAATATGAAAAAAAGACTGTTTCGTTGTCATAGCTAATCAAGTTGAAAAGTCAGAATTTTCTCAACAAATATACCCTTCATAAATCGGGCCTAGTGGGCTGGATACCAGGGCTATCAAGCATTCCAAAACAGTTTTTGTTACAGTCGTGCATTACTTAGGACCGTAGATATTGGTGACGAAGCTAACTTTTTTTCAAACTAGCAATAAAAAGTCTTCTACATAAATCGGTCAAAATCGGATAAAAGAGAAATTTTCGGCGAAATGAACCTAGTGGGCAGGATAGCCCTTGTATCAGGGATTGCCAAGCAGTTATTTTTACGGTCGGGCATTATTTAGGTACTGGAGATATTGGTGACCAAGCTAATATAAGCTAATATCTTTCTCGTCGACTAAAAAATTCAAGTCATTGAAAAAAGTCAAGTCATCGACCAAAACAATTCAAGTCATTGACCAAAAAAATACCAGTCATTGACCAAAAAAATACAAGTCAATGACCACAAAAATGCAAGTCATCGACAAGACAATTGCAAGTCATGGATCAAGAAATTTAAGTCTTCGACCAAAAGAATGCAAGTTATCGATCACAAAAATGCAAGTCATCTACCAAAAAAGTGCAATTATCGACACAAAAATGCAAGTCATCGATCAAAGAAATTCAAATACCCAAATAACACCTCGTTTGGTTAAGTCTTTTCGTTTTCTAACGCTAATTCATTTTGCGCCACTTTCTTTTCAATTTTTTTTGAAATATAATCCCTGCAGACAAAAAATTAAGCAAACATTAATTTACCTCTTATTTACAGGCTTTCTCTTTCAACCAAATCTTAAAACGAAAATATTAGAATCGAGTAAAAGAACGTATATGTGTATACGCTGTTCAAAAAAATAATCCTGCATACAATTTGAAAAATGCCAAAGAAATATTTGCTTGAAATGTAGAAAAAATTTCACTTCGTTTTCGTTTTCCAACACTTCAAAACCTTGTTAAATAAGCATTTAAAAGAGCACAAAAACAAAATTTTCAATTTCTTTTATCTCTCCAGTTATGTTTGATGTAAATCTGGCAGTTATCTGCAATCAAATGTTGTATATATTTCTAACATGATTACGTACTCATGTGTCAACTTTAGCAATTTCCTCTGTAGTTGTTGTCAAGTTATAAAATCAATACGGGTTAAAGAGAATATTTATTCCAAATGCATATTCATGCTTATGAATGCATAATCCACAGTCTCGTATACCGTTTAGATATTTTTAAAATGAATAAAAGAACGTTTTATTCTGCAACGCAGCTATCATTAGCCGACACTCAGCTGGGCTATCTGTCAAATATCCACTCTCGGGTTGAGCGAATTTTACGGACAAGGACATAAGCAGACTCGTTGTCTCCGAGCAACGAACTTGAGTATACAACGAACTTGAGTATGGGTCTTTAAAAACCGCTTCTCATGCTTGCAATTGCACTTTGAATGGCAACATTTATTTTTTTATTTTCTTAGGACATGGGCTAAACTAAACAACATTGTAGTGTGTTGCGTGGTTTAATGCAATTCATGTGTACAATTAACCTTGCAAGAGGTCCTCTTTAAAAATAGTTTAGTGCTGAATGGATTTACGCCGATACACGGTCAATTTGGTGAAAGGTTTTTGGCCTTGCTAAATTATCGGGCTATATAACTTGCTCCAGACTTGTGTTATTGAAAAGATTTAAGGTCAATAACAAAATTTTTCGAGGCACAAAGTTCAACTGTCAAGGACTACGTTATGCTCAAACCTTAAATCCGATATGCATTTTTTGCACGTCATCTCAACTCAGGCAACTAAACTTTTACCTACATGGCTGCACCCTTTTCGATTTAAACTAAACAGACATGATGGTATAGGAATTGGAGAGCTGACTTTACTAGAGCTCGTTCTATCAGAACAGATCAAGAATGTGAAAGAGAAATTGTCCCACCAGTGACGGATAATCGTAAATGCGAATTTAAGATCGGAGTTATTGGTGTTGTCAAGATTTCTTTGGTCTAGACTGTTGTGGATCCAAATCATGTTGAAGAGACTTTCATACATACATACATAATTGATCATTACAACGCTTCAGTCAGGATTACGACCTAGATTCTCACACCACTTATGTTGGATGAGTTAATTTTATACATGAGTGGCGGTACCTACAGTTTAAAGTCGTCTCCGGACGACAGAGTTTTTGCCCAGACGCCTGGGTAATATTTCTTCATAATTCGTGTTGTTTCAGATATCTGACCTGGGGTTTAAAACATGACCTCACGTCTAACGGCGACTACAAAGAAGGGACTATCACTATCTGGAAATTGACAGGAGCTCGAGTCGACATTGATATAACCTTTTAGAAAAATTTTACTGGGGAACCTTTGTCCCTCTTCACGCTCACACAAAACAGATTATAAGGATACCTAACTAGGGGTCAAACTTTATGTGGTGCTAAAGGACAAAATTCTCAATAATTACGGATTTTGATGTGCTCTGAGACTTCTACAATCGTGGTGTATGCCCTAACATGTTAAGGGATGCGTTGTTTTTCTAAGTAAAGTAGTAGCCGTAGTCTAGTAGGCAGTGTGTTGGCTTATTAGACGTGAGGCTATGGTGCATGCCCCAGGCCAGATATCTCCGGTAGATTTATCATTCGGAGTCGACCTGAAACTGTAAGTCACTCATGTGTAAATTAACATACACAACATAAGTGGTGTGAGAAGCTAGGTCGAAATCCTAAGTGAATTGATGTAATGACCAATTATGTTTGTACATATGCATGTAAAGAATATCCCTTCTTTTATTTAAAGCAAGGATATTATATGGGAGCGGCAAGATATACTTCAAAGAAGCGGTGGTCTCTCCCGTAGAGGGTGGTTCTACTCAATCACTTTCGAAGAACCATCTACGTTAGAAACATGAGAGGTACGTGAAGTATTTCATTGGCTTTGTTGGACTGGTCTGGTTATAATTTAATATTAATAGGCTTTGCAAGTTCCATTCTTCTTGGGAGTGAGACTGAAATTTTTTCACAAATTTTTATAGAATTTCATGTTCACTTATAATTTGTTTGTAAGGATATCCTATTATTTCTCCTTTTATATTCGATACGAACTACCATTTGAAATCTGTTTTAAAAAAATTATTTTAAAATTTTTCCTTTTTAATTAAACAGGCATGCCTGTCTTCTTTTCAGTTGATTTTCTCGGTTATTATTATTCTACTTTCAATTGTTATTATCAACATTTTTATTTTCCCTGATTAATTTTCCAATAAATTAAAAACTGTTTTCAATGCAATTGAAAACACTTAGAACAGCAGCCAGTGGTTTAATATTTTTACGCGCGCTGTCAATAAATAAAATGTGTCTCTCTATTGTGTCTCGTTAATTTATCTGGGGTGCTTGCTATTCTGCTGCCAACTGGCTTTTCTTTTCTTCTTCTACTCTTCTTTTTTTATTAAATTTTTAATACTTTTTGGTTTTTATTTGAGTAAGATTCTATAATTTTGCTGGTCTTACTTTTTGTCATCAACCGCAAATAAATTTCGAAATATTGTTTTGAAGTACTTCAGCCAAAATAAAAACGAAAAGAAAGACAAAAAAGGCAAAAAAAATTTAAAAGTCTAAGAGGAAAATAACCGAAAAATGAAACTTCATTTAATAACTTTCAAGTGTCTTTTAAAATCGATTTTTTTTTCTCTGCCTTCCTTCTCTTTCGTTTCATTGTCCGTTCATTTGCCGTCATTATGTTCTTGTTTTCAAACAATGGGGGGGAAAAAAGCACGGCAAGAAATGAAAAGAAACAAAAATTGTTGCAAACACTTGCAATATGAATGACTAAGAGACCAATAAACTAAAAGGAAAAAAAAAGGAATCAAAGTACCAAGGAAAATTAATGTTGTACACACACAAATGCATTATAAAGATGGGCAAACATATACAGCCTCATGCAAAGCTTAATGCTCCACAGCAAAATGGCATGAAATTATGGCCAAGAAAATATAAAAAAAGAGTTTCACTTCCTCTTTAAGTGAAATTTAATGAAATTTAGTTGCCCTACATATGCTTCTATTGAAATCAATAAAAGGAAAATTTTAATTAATTTGTATCGTGTATGAAACAAATACATTGTCATTGTCAGTTTAAATTTTATTAAAATTTTTATTTCTTATTTTTTAATGTCACTCCAACATTGTCTACAATGTATAAATAGATTCGAGTGTATTCTGTATTCTGTTTCCATAAATCTATTAGCGTTTTCCGGTTTCCGTTTCTTATTTACCCTTTTCTTTTTCTCACTCTGTCTGTTACTCTCATTCTCTTTCACTCTCTCTCTATTCATTCCCTTGTAGTTTTATACAGTGGTTTTGGTTGTTATTTCTGCTTAAAGGAGCATTTAATATGGCACAATAAATGAAAATTGTGGTCTGTGGTATCCTTAAACAGTGAATACTTGCAATAAGGGACACTTGTTAATAGATGACACGAACGGTATACTTATGTTAGACTAGCAGAGACTTATTGAATGGTGGCATCAGCAGAACGATTCGTCTAAAGAAATTACATTACAGAACACAACAATAACGAAAAATAATAAAAGATATTGGGTGGAACATTTTTTGTTACACTTATTGTGCAATAATTTACAAGTTTTAACCGACCTCATAAAAAGACAAAGATTGCCGGCTGGTTTCCATACCTATCGGAACTTTAACCGTTTGACTGCTAAGCGATTCTGGTGAGAACGTTCGAAAACTGTTCGAAAACTACAATTAATTATTATAATAATAAAATCTACAAAATTCTAATAACCTATAACCCTATATCTCGTCTTTTAATTTTATTTTTGCTTTTTGACTAAATTTTTATCCTGAAATTCGCAGCGCAAATGCGATTTTCGTAACAAATGAACGCAGCGCTTTTGCGCCGCGTAGCAGTCAATCGGTTAAACGTGGACTTTCGGTGACGGCCATTTGTTAAGGCTACATCTACGGTCTTAACAACATGGGCAAATAAAAAACTCATCATATGAAATTAGGTTCTCTCTGTTTAGGCAACGTACCGCACACTTCAGCCATTTTACGACTATCGTAATCGTTCTACTGAGAGGACTGTAAGCAATGTGAGGGATAATTCGAATCCGCTGATTCAGTAAGCAAACCGTATGTGGACGAAAAGCAAGATTTCCAAAATCTGTCCGAGAGTGAGAGTGTGCTGAACAAACAGATGCAATCAATTTCGCGTCAATCACAAGAATTTGGTCTTTCGTAAGCCAAACTCTGGAGCAATTGACAATCGACCTTAATTTTAATCGTAGACACATACATTATTGGTCATTGTAACCCGTTATTCGGGATTACGGCCTAGCTTCTCACACCGCTGATGTGTATGTGTGAGACCTACAGTTTAAAGTCAATTCCGAACGACAGATTGTTTTGAAAATCTTTTCATGGCAATTTTATTTTACTCTCAGAATTCTTGTCAGACATCTGCTGAGAGGAAATTGCCAAAGAAATAGATTTTCGTATTTCTTTTATTGAAGATGTCTGACCTAGGGTTTGAATCATGGCCTTACGTCTAATAAGCGACCACACTACCTACTAGACTACGACTTAGTAGAACTTGAGACAATTCCAATCCGCATGAAACGCAAGAGCACCCAATGCAATCCTAAAAGGTAATTGTTTGTTGGTGTGGATTTAGATATGGCGGCGGGTCATATTCCTTTGAGTGCAACGTTCCGGATGAAACGTAAGAGTGCCGAATGTATCCCAAAAAAGTAATTGTTTTGTCATATTGACAATTGACATATTTCTTTGAGAACAACGTTGGCCAGGTCATCACTGTCAACAGCGACGGCTATAGGTCGATGATTGCCAACTTCTCTTGGCCTGAATTGGATGATCTAGAGAAAAACGACATGTGGTTTCAACAGGATGGCGCTATGTGCCACATTAGATGTTCTACAGGAGTACGGTCGTCTCACGTGGAGATGAAGTAATTTGGTTTGCCGCCTTTAGACTTTTCCTTGAGAGGTTTTCTTAAGCCTTTGATGTATGTGAATAAGTGAGAAACCACAGTGTGACTCATGCACCAGAGTAATGGAAAAAAGGATATTGGAACGATATTCTATTTCACACATAATTACATCAATTGGTCCTTCGAGCGAATAAAAAATTTGTAGGATATCTCACAAGCAATTTGTTTCATTTAATCTCAGAGATATATTAGATATATTAGAAAAATTATTTAAATATTAAAAATATGATTTTTATTTTCAGGACCCAAATTCCATGCTTAACGTGAAAATTTGTGAAAAAATCTGTGTAATCTCTATTACGTAATTGGTCATTACAACCCTTCCGTCAGGACTATGACCTACTCACACCACTTATGTTGTGTGTGTTAATTTTATCCATAAGTGGCGTTACCTGCAGTTTAAGTCGACTCCGAATAAGAGATTTTTGAGAAAATTTTCATGGCAATTTTATTTTGCTCACAGAGTTCATGCCAGAAATCTGCTGAGAGGAAATTTCAGTCAGGATTACGACCTACTCACACCACTTATGTTGTGTGTGTTAATTTTATCCATAAGTGGCGGGACCTACAGTTTAAAGTCGACTCCGAATAAGAGATTTTTGAGAAACTTTTCATGGCAATTTTATTTTGCTCACAGCGTTCTTGTCAGAAAAATGCTGAGAGGAAGTCGTCGAAGAAATTTTTTTCGTACTTTGTTTTGATGTTTGACATGGGATTTGAACCGCGGCCTCACGTCTAATAAGCAAACCTACTAAACTACGACGATCTTTTATCTTTGTTAGCAAATTAAATTGAAGCAAAATAGATTTTTCTCTCTCTCCCTCTCTTTTAATTCCGATTTAGAAAAAATTTGTTTTAAAACTGACAGATTACGAGTTTCATTTTCTCATTACATTAAAAAAATTCTTCAATCCTTTTAATCCCTTTTTTTTACTTTATAGCCTCTGTATCCAATAGCTTTGACTTTAATAGTTCCCTAATAAGTTGTTGACGCTATTTGTGGTGGTATGTCTACAAACATATATTTTATGGATGCTTATTTTTAGTGCATGTAAACCTGCATGTGTCTTTTAAAAAATATTTTTAATGAGCATTTTTATCTACATAAGTAAATATATTTGTAGACTATGCTGCCTATAGTAATATGTTATGTGTTTGACCTGATGTTTGTAACTTCGAATTAAAACAGTAATACTATTCGCATAGTCACCGTTGTCTAGTAGGTAGTGTATTGGCTTTTTAGACGTGAGGCCCCTGCTAAATATGGAAAAATATTTCTGTGGCTACTTCCTCTCAGCAGATTTCTGGCAAAAACTCTGAGAGTAAATAAAAATTGCCATGGAAACGTTTCTCAAAAATCTGCTCTTTAGAGTCGACTTTGAACTGCATGTCTCGCTACTCATGTATGAAATTAAGAATCGAAGTCGTAATCCTGACGGATAGGACGGATAAGTTATGTATGTACGCATTTAGGAAAAAATAAATTTTTCCCGATTTTGTTTTTCTTTTGAATTTAAATTCCGAAAATGATGCACTGGAGTCAGTTTAAATCATTTGTGTTACAAATAGTAACAAATACAAATAGTAGTCCTTGGTACCAGTAATTTAGGAATTAACACAATCTCCTATAAAGATATGTACATATGTGTAGTACGTTCTATAGTCATTATAATCTAACTGTTACTTTTCGCCATACTTGTTGTTATTTGCCGTTGAAGTTTCTCTTTCTGGCTCCCTTTATTTAAAGAAAAAAAGGAAAGGAAAGGAAAGGAAGTATAAAAACCGTAACGGAGAAAAACCCCAGGAGTTGGCAAGTAAATTTCTCTTTTAAGTGCTTGTTTATGATAGAGCGGGCACGAACCAACCAAGTCGGGAAATATTCACCACTTTTATTATATTTTTGTTTGTTTTCTTCTAGCTACTCTCCTCTATTTAATGACCACTTTTAACTTGTTGTTGGAAAACTTGTTCAAATTGCAAATATATCAGGCAGATTTTTTTTAATTTTTAATTTTTTTTGTTAATGTTTCAAAATAAATAAAAAGTAACTGCAGCCAGTGGTAAAACAAAAACAATAAGAAAAACCAAAAAAATTTATTTTTTTCAGTATTTAAGGGCGTTTTCTAACTTTTAAGGAGTTTTTAATGGCTTAAATAATGTCTTTATTTGTGTGGTTGTTAACTTTATTTTTTTCTGAAAAGCAAAGAAAAAAAAAAAAGAATTAAGTTGTTGATGTGAACAACATTCCAAATAGTTGAATGGGCGAAAATATTTAAGCTTGTGCTGACAAATTAGAAAAGAAAGCGTTAAAAAAGAATAACAGCCGAGCTCTGTTGGCTATTCATAGTCAGTCAAGCAAAAACTTGAACTATTTAGAAGGCATTGCGGTCAATGTTTGTTGGAAATTTATTTTAAAAATCTTTTGTATTCTCTATTGCAATCACATGCGTATATACTGCTGGAACGTGCAAAAATTTTTATTAGAAAAGGTTTAGTAAGCAGATCTTAAAAAAATTTTTTTTTTAAAATATAACAAAAGTATCTGGTTGAATAATAACAAAACTTCTCTAATTGCTCTTCTAATTCGTTTTTAATTTGAGTTCAATAAATTCATGTGTAAATGGGCCAAATGAAATTGACTCGCATGATTAATAAGTGACCTTTTAAGACTGCATTGAATTGGTTGGATTTTATCATAGAAAAATCTTAGACCGTTTGTAACTTTTATTTCCTTAGGTAAAATTCAATGGCCTTTTATTCTTTACATACATAGATATGTACATACATAATTGGTCACTACAGCACTTTAGTCAGGATTACAACCTAGCTTCTCACATCACTTATGATTTGTGTGTTAATTTTATACACGAGTGGCGAGACCTACAGTTTAAAGTCGACTCTCAGAGTTTTTGCTAGAAATCTACTGAGATTAAAATGCCAAAGAAATAAGTTTTCATATTTTCGTTTTGATGTCTTACCAAACAAGCCAACACACTACCTTCTGGACTATGGTGACTTCATTCTTTATTTACTTATTTCATCATTACAAACATTTAGTCAGGATTACAACGCAGCTTCTCACACCACTCATGATTGGCAAGACCACAACTTATATCAAATTGAATGCATTTTTTATGACTTAATCAGCATTAAACGATAATAAATTAATATGACCATTACACCTCCTCTTACTACGCTGTTATATGTGCCATTAAAGATTTTTGCTTCATCTCTTTGTCATCTTTAACGGCATTTATGCGAATGCTGTCTTCCCTGAAAACTGCTTCAAGACAATTTTTATTATCATCCATCTGAAGTAGAAAAATGCTATAAAATGCAAGGAATATGCTTATATGCTTAACTATAAAGATGCCAAGAAACATGTGTTCTTTGCTTTATTTCATTGACTTTAACATGAGAAATTCAATGACATTTTAAATCAAACTAACATACATAGATAAAAAGCGTATATGTACGTAAGACATATCATAAAACAATTGAGGTAACAGACGGTGAACTTAAAATGAATGGCATGACAGTTGAAAATCAGGATATCTTACAAGCATACATAAGTCGCCATAGTCTAGTAGGGTGGTATGTTGGCTTATTAGACGTGAGGCCACGGTTCAAACCCCAGTTCAGACATCTCTTACAAAACAAAATATGAAAAAATATTTCTTCAGCGACAAAAACTCTGAAAGTTATTAAAATTGCCATGAAAAGTTTCTCACAAATCTGTCGTTCAGAATCGACTTTAAACTGTAGGTCCCGTCACTCATGTATAAAATTAACACTCGCAACATAAGAGGTGTGAGAAGCTAGGTTGTAAGCCTGACTGAAGGGTTGCATACTTTCGCCTTTACTCTTTAAAATCTATGCAATTAACATAGAAGGCTCAAAAATAAAAAAAACCTTTTATAAATGCCCAACAGTTGGTGGTTGGGGCAGTGTTAGCATAGACTTTTAAGATCATTTAGCAGTTTGAGCCATTGATCGTTTGATATTACAAGCTCTTCTTTATCGCTTTATTTTTTGTGATTTCTGTGATTTCTCTTTAGCTTGTCTGTAATTTTTTAACCGCTCGGAAGAAATCCAAACTGTAATTATTTCACTGTCGCCGTAGTCCAGTAGGTAGTACATTAGCTTATTGGACCAGAGACCCTGTTTCAACCCTTAAAAAAAATATTTCTTAGGATAGATTTCTCTCAGCAGTCTTCTGACAAAAAGTTGCTTAAATAATCTGTTGTTGTTCGGAGTCAGCATTAAATTGTAGGTCCCGCCACTCATGTATAAAATTAACACACACAACATCAGTGGTGTGGGAAGCTAGCTTGTAATCCTGACTGAAGGGTTGTAATGACCAATTAGGTATGATATTATCCCACCTTCTGTAATTACACAAAAAAAAATTACTCTCTCTTATTATATGCCAATTATTGTTGTAATAACCAATTATGTATGTATGTATGTAATGTGCCCTGTAAATCAAAGTTAGTGTGGATCATCTACAAGTGCATTTAATGAGTATGTCATCCTATGTCACGTTTAGTTCTTGTTTTGTTGTGTGTGTATGTACAATCGCTATGTTGGTATCTTTTATAGCCCAAGTCCAAAGAAACCCACATGAGGGGAAAACTATTAAAGGTCTTACCATTACTTCTAGTAACCGTGATCAATCTTGTTCAATCTGTAATGCAGATCTCTGTTCAGAGATCTTTCAAATCTATCGCTCGGAATCGACATTAAACTGCAGTTACCACTACTTATGCATAAAATTAACACACACAACATAAGTAGTGTAAGAAGCTAGGTTGTAAGCCTGACTAAGGTTTGTAATTACCAATTTGGTAGGTGTGTGGGTTAGATAGAAATATTTCGGTGAGCAGTCCTCTTAAACTAAAACTACTTACTTTAAGATAATAAAATATATTTTATTTTTATTGTTTTAAATCATTTTTTAAAAATGTTTGCCCTTGAGCCGTAGTTTAAGTGCTTATTTTCAATTTTCATATTTTATTTCTATTGCCACAACAGCACATTTTTATATTTTATATGACATGTCGTAATAAATATTAAATGAGTTCTTATTTGCAATAAAGATTCTTTTGTTAATGGTTGTTTATTTTTAATTTCTGTTTTTTATTATTTCATGTAGAAATTAAAAAAAAAACAACAACAAAAACATATGAACAAAAAGAAAGAAAAAAGGATCGCATAAAATATTCACATACTTAAGGATGCATAAAAAATCATGACTTTATCTTTGGATTTGTTTACATTTAACTTCGTACAGTTTCTTTGTTATTTTCTTTTCTTCTTGTTATTATTTTAATTCTCTTTCACTCACTCTACCGTTCTCTCTCTCTCTCTCTGACTTTAATTTATAAATGCATAGATTTGTGTTACACTTCTTAACACCGGCGTCCTTGATGCGGGTTAGTCGAAGAGAAATAAAGTGTCTCGTCCTTTATAAGCAGAATAAATATTTAAATGGTTACACTGCTATCGTCGTTGTTATACTGTGTGACAATTTTTCTATCTATTGAGAGTAAGCAGCAGTAAGTGGCAGTTTTCAAAGCATTTATGCAAATTGAATTGTCGCTGAAAAATATTTCTCAGAAAAAAAAAAACAAAAATTTAAATGACAAGAAACCAAATCGATTATCAGAAATTTTAAACGATTTTAACAGAATCCCTGAATTATGCAGCTTAAAAAGAAGAAATGATTTTTTGGAAAAAAAACAAACGAAACTTTACTTTACTTTATTGTCAGTGAGATAAGAACAGCGTGTAAAAGCTTAATTTTTTTTGCTTCACAATTGAAGATAAACGTAATGCAAGAAAAGTTTCAATTCTTAAAGAATTTTTTTTGATACAATTTAAAAACTTTAAAGTGCTCTAAAAAGCAAGGTAATGTGATTTCATGTAATAAACAAAGGAATTCTTACTCTTGTACATAGATTTTACAATACTAGATTATCGGTAAATTAAAGCAATGGGAGTTAGCCAAGGCTGCTTAGTAGCTCATACTCTACTTTGGTTACAAGAATGAAACAAAAATAGGCCCGTTTGCAATCTTCTGCAGTATAACAGACCTTTCTTATTTACTTAATTGGTTATTACAACCCTTGAGTCAGGAGTGCTACCTAGCCTTTCACACCTTTTGTGTGGTGTGTGTTAATTTTATCTAGCAGTAGTGAGACCTGCTGTTCAAAATCTTTGAGAAATTTTTAATGGCATTTGTATTTACTCCCAGAAGTTTTGCCAGAAATCTGCTGCGAAGAAGTCGTCGAAGGTATATTTTTTCGATTTCATTTTGTTAGAAATGCATAACCCGGGATTTGAACCGTGGCCTCCCGTCTAATAAGCCAACACACTAGCTACCAGACTAGGGCGATTTCAACAAGCTCTCCTTAATGAAATTAATGACGCTGGTGATATTTGTCTTCCACTTAATACTGTATCAAGTCACTTATTAAGTACTGCCTATCATGACATCTATATGTGTGAGATGCCGTCGAAATTAATGCCGTTATGTGTGGAATATAATATCGTTTAAATGGCTGCCACGGCTTCTTTAGGTGGAGCACATACGAAATGTTAAATTTTTCATAATTCTGGCGCATAAATCAGGCTGAATTTAACCGATGGCAAGCTTTATGTTTGGTTTGTTGAATAGAAGCCATTCGCTGAATCTAGATAAGTCCGAGGAGATTGAATGGACATACTTAGGCCACATAAGGCCCATTGTGATACCATTATCCCTTACCGTACCGGAATCACTCAAAGCTTCTTACGAAGCGACTCAGTCTGCCAATGTCTCGGTAGGCTCCAAGATATCCCGCTTTTCTGAGCTGGTCGTGTACCCTCTTCCTCATCCCTGCGGAAATCATTAGCAAGATCGATGCGCCTCGTTTGCCTGCCTATAATACAATGCCCCGTAATGACCTCGATAACCATACTGAGTGTGCTCATTTGGAATTTAAGCAGACTCATTGGGCGCCTTCCATCCATCTTTGGCCAGATATTTTGCCCATTCAGCCCGTGCCCAAAGCCGCCCATGTATTGTTAATGAATTTAACGACTGCATTGTCAATTGTCAAGCTTGCAGGTTTCCAAATTGATTCCCAAAGTAGAAGCTACATCGAACAGTTCAATGGTTATGCCTGGCAAGTTCATCATATCTGGAAATTTACTGTGTCCTGGTACTTATATGGTATGGATATAATATCGTCTTGCGATCTCAATGAGATATCTGTGACAGCTGTATACTGTCTTGGAGTTCATCCGCCTGGCTGTCGGAAGTCATGTGGTAATGTAACGCTTGACGATATTTGCGTCCCCAATAATTTCGACGCATCCTATATTACCCATACCTCTGCCTGAAAGATCGCTGAATGTACATCGTAAATAAAACAAGCTTCGATTAGTTAGCTGTAGCTAGGCAATATTATCGTATGTCCTGTTCTTGTTATGAAACTCAAAAAATTTTTTTATTTGTTGCTTTTTCTTGATATCAATGTTATTTCATTTGAAAGATTCCTGCAATAACTAGCAAATAAATATTGAATGAAAATAAAAATAAAAATTTATATTTTCAGAATTCAAGTAAATATATACTCGTATGTATGCGGTTTGATATCATTTTCTAAAATAATTTCGTTTGCTTATTTAAATAAATTGCTTCATTAAATCACAAATTTAGGAAATTAAAAATAATTATCTATTGCCAGTATTTAACAAATGTGACTCAATTAAAAAACCATCTGTTTGTGGTATTTATTGATTGCAGTTGGTTGCAGTAATTGCTTTTTCTATAAATTATGATATCGAAATGCAAGATATTAATTCACAATCAACAATTTCTTGTTTATTTCTATTAATTTTTCATTATAAGAAATTACAAACAATCAAAAGAAGCATGTACATATGTGCGGTTAATTACAGAATTTAAAATAATATTTTCAACCACTTTCCCAAAATAATTTGATTGTCCATTTTTTTTAACCTCTGTTTTCCATTTGGTTGTTCTTGTTGTTTTAATTGTAAACTCCATTAAAATATCCTTTTTGCAGCAGAAATTTCGTTAAGTTTGGTTTTATTAAATTTTTTTTATTTACACAACAATATTTACAAGTATAACAATGTGTTTCAACAGTGGAGAGCACAATTATCTTGAAAATTTAAATTGTTTGTCTTGCGAAGTTTTAAATCTGGAGTGCTGAAGTACGTGCAATTGATCTGTCTATAGATCCTTTTGGTTTATAAACATTAATTACCTCTTACTCACTTATTTAATTGGCCATTAACAACACAATTGACGGATTTCGGCCTCCCTTAGCACATACTTGCGCCCCTTTACCAGTTGGTCATGACAGAGCTTCCTCGATTTGGTCTTTTCTCGATTTGGTCTTTCCAACAAGATCGTCCCCAACGCTAACATCCACTAATCCTCATATCAAATACCCATCTCGCCGGATAACCCATTTCCATCCGAATGGCATGACCGAGCCAGCCTACCCTCTGGATATTAATGCCCTGCACAACATCCATGTCGTTGGGAGGCTCATATAGCTTGTTATTCAATCATACATACATAATTACAATCCTTCAGTCTGTATTACGACCTAGCTTCTCACACCACTTATGTTGCGTGTGTTAATTTTTATACGTGAATGGCGCGACCTACAAGTTTAAAGTCGACTCCGAAGGACAAATTTTTGAAAAATTTTTTCATGGCAATCTTATCTGAGAGTAGCTCAGAGTTTTTACTAGAAATCTGCTGAGACTTGCTGAAAAACTATTTTTTATATCGGGTCCGCCATCTAGCGTTTTTTTTCAACTAGTGCTTATTTCGTGAATGGTAACACTTAGCTCATGTCTGATTTGACAGATAATTAGTTTTATCCTTCCGCTGAACGAATATGGTTGTGTATACGCTTGAACAGCGCTGGGAAATATTGCGACATTACTTTGAAAATCATGATAATGTTGCAGAATGTGTGCGAAAATTGTGTACGGATTTTGGAAGAAGAGAAGCACCGTCAGCTCCGTATGTTCGTTATCTTGTGAAAAAAGTGAAAGAAACTGGCATCCTCATCGATAAACCAAAGCATGAAAAGCCAAAAACAGTGCGTACATCCGAGAATATTGCTGCTGTGGCAGAAAGTGTGCGTGAAGCGCCATCAACATCAATTCACCGTCGTTCTCAGCAATTGAACATTTCGGAGATATCATTGAGACGAATTTTGCACAAAGACCTTGGTCTGACGCCATACAAAGTCCAATTAGTTCAGGAGTTGAGCCAATTGGCCATCCAATGCGTTTTTGCTTCGCTAAGTGGGCCTGCGATCGACTTACAGAAGATGCCGATTTTGTCAAAAAAAAAAATCATCTTTTCAGATGAAGCTCATTTTGATCTTGGCGGGTATGTGAACAAGCAAAATTGTCGCATTTGAGGCACAGAAAACCCGCACGCATGCATTGAAAAGCCGGCGCACCCAAAACGAGTCACTGTTTGGTGCGCAAATGAGCAGGGAGTGGCCGTTACAGTCAATGGCGATCGTTATCGGGCCATGTTGAAAGAATTTTTGTTCACAAAAATTGAAGAGGAGGATATTGGCAACATTTGGTTTCAACAGGACAGAGCTACGTGCCACACAGACGAAGCTACACTCGATATTTTGCGCCCTGTTTTTGAAGATCGCATTATCAGAGCTGATGTCGTTTGGCAACCTCGGAACTGCGATTTGACACCGTTGGACTATTATTTGTGGGGTGCCGTCAAAGATAAGTGTTACGCCAACAAGCCAGAGACAATTGACGCTTTAAAGGACAATATTCATGAAGCCATTGGTATACAGCTGCACACAATCGATAATGTGTTTAAAAATTGGACCGATCGTGTAGGCTACTGCATGGCCAGCCGAGGCAGCCATTTGAATGAAATTATTTTCCATTATTAACCGGAAGGATTGTACTTTCAAATAAAAAAAGAAATTCGAGAAAGTATTCAGTAGTTTTTTTTTAAAGCATTTAAAAAAAAGTTATTTGGCGGATCCAATACATGATGTCTGACCTGGGCTTTGAGCGTGGCCTAACGTTGCTAGCCAACACACTACCTACTGGACAACAGGGACTTCATTATTTTTATTATTTGATCGGATGAGACAATCATCGCACTCTTGAAATGGAACAAAGATCTTACTTAGGAGTTTTCTCTCGAATACTCTTAAGGCTGCTACATCAGTGCTTAATAGTATCCCTGCTCTACGTCATAAAGAAGCACGGCTTGTAGAGAATTAGTTTTATCATGCGAGAGAGTTCTCTGCTTCTGCATCTTTTGGCAAGAGTGAAAACTGAAATCAGTTTTTCTGGCAACGTGGAAGCTAAGATACACGATTTCGCTGACAACATCGAAGGTATAATTATCAACCGTAATATGGGAACATAAATCCCTATAATATTTGGCGCTGTAAGGTATTAAACGTTCCTATTGAGTTGTTGACAACAGAGTAAAAATATTGTGGTAATGTTAATGACATTTGATGCACAGCCATCAATTAACGATTCGTCATTACCCTATGACCTGCTACAGCAGACCAATACCTGTTAAGCTGGAACAAAAATAGATTAATAAAACGGAAACGGGACTTACTGGCTTAAAATCGGCTCCGAACGACAGTTTTTTAAGAAAATTTTTCATGGCAATCTTATTTACTGTCAGAGTTTTTACCAGCAATCTGCTGAGAGGCAGTCGACGACGAAATATGCTTTCATATTCCGTTTTGTTGGAGAATGTCTGTCCTGGGGTTTGAACCGAGGCCTCACGTCTAATAAACCAACACACTTGCTACCAGACTACGGCGACTAATGAAATATCGAAGAAAAATAAAATCCCATTAATTTCTACTTCCGATACGTTGTAATACTGCCTTGGAACATAAAGTTAAAAAAAAAAATATTTTAAGCATGCATACATACATACATAATTGGTCATTACAACTGTTTAGTAAGGATTACGACCTAGTTTCTCACACCATTGATGTCGTGTGCGTTAAATTTTTTTTTTTGTACATGAGTGGTGGGACCTTCAGTTTAAAGTCGACTCCGAACGATAGATTTTTGAGAAACTTTTTCATGGCAATTTTATTCACTCGCAAAGTTTTTGACAAACATCTGTTGAGAGAAAATCGCCGAAGAAATATTTTTTTATATTTCGTTCTGCTGGAGATGCCTGATCTGGGGCTTGAACCGAGGCCTTACCTCTTATAAGCCAACACACTACCTACTAGACTAAGGCGACTTTTAAGCATGACTTCCGTTAAACTTGGCACACACTTTAACTCATTTTCATTCTTCATTGTACGAAGTGTGTTTTCCTACTTTAATAATAAAAAACATTGTTGCAAAGGTTATTCATAGATTGCTGTTACCGACAATCCTATTGTGTTTATTTCTCAAATGTTTTTAAGTTATTATTGCAATAGGGAAGTTTAATAAAAATTGATACGTACGGAATTTAAATTATATGTCACCTATTAAGCTATTCTCCACCTCATTTATACAATGCTGCTATGTGGGTTAATATTATACACACTACTATACACCACTGTATATGGATGTATGCATGCATATCCTGTATCTGCTTAAACGTTAACATAGTTAGTGGGTCATCTAAACCTTGTTTTTTTTATTGTTTTTGTTGTTTTATTTTTTTTTTTATAATCTATAAAATGTTCTTTTTCCAGACATCTGCACTAATTTACATGTGGAACGATATATTAGTCGTTTATTTTGAAAGTGGTTTAAGTCCATTTTTAAAAATATTTTGGTTAATGATAACAATAATCACAATCCTATATAACCTTTCTTTTTATAAACAATTTTAGTCTAGTATCATTAAATTCGCTATGATTTGGGGCAATTGAAATTTATTTTGAAACTGGTCTAAGTCCATTGAAATCCATAAAATTGGCAGTAACATGGTTGAAAATTGTGCAATCGGCAGAAAATAATGCAGATATTATTGACCATAAGTTTTTACTATCAGGACATTCATTTTTGCCAAATGATAATGATTTTGGAGTGATAGAAATGGCTTTGAGGAAAAATAATTTAATGTATGAAACCATAAAAACATGTCGAAAGAGTAACAAATATTATGTTATGAAACGTGAAGATTTTTTTTCTACAAAACCTCTGGAAGAAGCAATTCATAAAAGATTGAAAAACACTAGTGGCGAACCTGTAAATTGGCTAAGGATATGTTGGATGCGGTTTATAAAACAGTGAACACTATAAAATGATTATAAAGAATCTATGGAAGTGGATAAAGAGTTCAAAATATTTGATTTATTACCTTGTCGGGGAAGACCAAGGAACTTTAGCAAAATAAAATTAACACCATTATACAAAAATGTACGTCCTATTCCAACTCCTAAGTATAAGGATAACTATTTAGAGGAATCACTATCATTAGTGGAGTAATTTTAAGTGAAAAAATTAACTTATAATAATATTAAACAAAGAACACAAAGTGGACTTATTCGTTTTCACAAACAAAAAAGTAATTTTATTCATTTTGAAAGTGGTTTAAGTCAATTTGAGGTTCTGAAACACAGCTTATTATTCTAGTAAAGTTTACAAAACGTATTACGTTATATATTCCAACATGTTTAAGGTCTCATAGCAACAACAACAAATTAATACCAGTTAACAATATTTTTGAAACAGTTCAAATGGAAACCCTTAAATATCTCAGTACAAGAAAAAATGGACTTAAACCACTTTCAAAATAAACGGCTCATATATACTATAAAATAACAACAACATGCTGTTTTCTATACTCCTATGTATCCTATACGAGGGTGAAATATTAAACTATAATAGAATGAAAATGTTTTTTGGATGCACAAAATTAAAACAAAACAAAAAAAGAAAAAAACCCTAAAAAACAGAATTTTTCCATACATGTGTAGACTTTGTCCTCAACAGGATAAAAATACTACGTAATATATGTATGTACATATGTACGTACACTTATACGGAGATAGATAGACACAAAGACAGAAAATTATATTTGCAATGACTGAGTGAGTGGTGATGTAGCGAAAAATGTAGTGTATGTGGAGAAATAATATAAAAAAATTAAAAAAGAATCAAATTTAACACATTCTTTTAATATTGTATTATCCTTAACGATTAACCTGTTAAGATTTGTCCTCTAGCGATATCTAATACATTCAAACGGATGGTCTAGTAGTTATTGTTGCGCTATGTTAGAACTCCAGGTTGCAATGCAAAAGATATTTCGTATCTCCTACATCTTCCCTCTTTTTGTTAACCTAAGATTAGTTAACTACTTTCCTTTAACTTCCGTCAATTCGACCTCCGGGTACTATACTTGTCTCAATTGACAAGTACACGTCCTCTAACCTAACCTAAACTTACTTTAACTTTCTAAAGCTTGAAATTCAGATAGAATTCGCTTTGTCGACAAATGCTCCCCTAAGCATCTCACTCTGTAGTCTTTGTTTTCAAGTTAGTTACTCTTATTTATCTCGCATTATCGCCTACCAAACAGCTCCTCTGCGACCTAATGCGTGATTATTTGAATGGACCTGTAATCTTGATATCAGAAGGAAATATTTTGAAACCAAAGAAAGCTCGCAACTGAAATAGAAAATACTAAAAAAACGCTACATAGCAATACTAATTGACAGTCAGTCCCAACAACATTCGAGCAATCGATTGCTATGAAGTTGAATCCGGGATAGTATACGATTGTCTAGGGAAGCTGAATCAGCTAAGTAGGGAAAATAGAGTTCCTAATCATGTAGACAATGGCAGTAATGATTAGGCAGATGGAGCTTGCAAAGTCCTACGCTACTGATGTTGTCGCGAACCTTTCAGTTGAGTGAGGACAGATATTTGCATGATGACAGATGATAAGCGGGACTTTTCTTTCTCAAAATAAGTATGTCTGAGGCAATCAAAACTTTTTGCAATAAGATTAGGTTTGTAACATGCATCAGACTATGCAATAATAAACTGTGGACAGGACACTGTAGACTCAACGTGCACGTGCACTTGTTCAGAATGGAGATTGTCTCGAACTCATCATGTAGATTTTAAAACATGTAGAATCGAAACATATTCTTGCAAACTGTGGGGCATTAATGCATCGCAAAGGATGCAACTGGGTGCATACCAGTTGTGTTGACACCGATTAGCATCTTGAAATTTGACAGCCAAAATGGCAGTTGAATTCATTTCACAGTGCTTTATTTTTCTATCAGACCTGACACATTCTCCCCTTTTTCGAGTGCAAGGTTTGCAATGCATTAGAATTCTGTTCAAAGCTTCGAATTGATTTAAATGAGTTGAGGGGCGATTCATGCCCACAAAGACCTTTTAATACTCTAATACATATAACAGCCGACAGATGATATATTAAAAACAAAATTGATTTTAAAGAAATTTAAGAAATTTGAGTATGCAGTTCGATAGATAACAAAATTCTGCATTATATAGTGAATTTTCACGACTTTAAGTTGAGATTTGTAGATTTGAGATGATGTCAAAGTCAGGAAAGTGAAGAAAATTAAATGCGTTTTTGGTGTTTTTTTGACATTTTAATAGGTTTATATGATATTTTTTTGTGGCTAAACAAATAGAGTTTTTTTATATATATATCTCATACATTAATGTTAAAATTATTCGTTCAAAATTTAAAAATTATAAAAATTTCACATTTTTTTACCCTACCAAAAAAAAGATAAGGATTTTAAAGGTGAAAGTAGTTTTTAGTAGTTTAATGTTATATACCACAAGAAAATACGAACTCTGTGCATTCAGGAACATAAACAAAAGTTTGCGCAAATTTGCGCAATTATTTTTGGCGATTTTTTGAAAATTTTACTTTTTTTTGAAAAATTAAAAAAAATTAGACGCAGTGTAATAAAGCCATAGGCAATAAAGCTATATGGCCTTATTTCTTAATAGAATGAGAAATAAAACCATATGCATTCAGTAGTAGCGATACCAATCGGGATGTCCTGAATAGGTTACATTTAAGCAGTGACCCTTTTATAAGCTGCAGTACACAAAAATCGCGAAATAATAGAAAAGCATTTTCATCAGATACTATTAAATTACTCCTTCCTGACATTGATGATGAGAATGATAACGATTTTAACGATTGTATTTAGTTTCACTTTTAAAGTATATTTAAGTTAAGTATTAATTAATGTAAAATAAATATTATGAATAAATATTAATTATCATAGAAGTTTAAAAACTTAATTACATACATATGTATATCGACTATTATAACAAAATGATTTTCTTAATGGACCGTATGTGGTACCTAGGGGAACTTATGATCCGATCATAATAAAATGTGGTCATAAATGATTCACATTCATATTAAACATGTTCATGTCGAATTTCATCGAGGTAATAAAATTTTTAAGCCAATTATAATTGCTAAACATATTTTCTTAAGGGGCCCTATTTTGGACCAAGGAGCAATTATAGACCGACCATAAGAAAATTCGGTAATATGATTTAGATTTACAAAATACACGTTCATACCGAATTTCATCACGATACCGATGTTTTTAAGCCATTTATATGAACAAATGTGAATTTCTAAAGGGGACTTTATATGGGGACCAGGTTCAAATGTGATCCGATTTTCACCAAACTTTACACCATGATTTCTTAGTACACAGAACTTTTTTATCATGATTGTTGCATAATTACCATAATTATGTGTAAATAAGTGCAATTTCGAGGGGAATTTGTATGGGGCTAGGCGAAATCACGGACCGATTTGAACCAAAATCAGTTGGGTTCATCCTTGGGCCTAATTATCACTAACACTATCAAAAAATTCCAGCCATTAACTCATAAAACAGTTCTATTAATTTTGGCCAGGTTTTCAGGCAAAATGCCACATAGTGGACCGGTGAGAGCAATTTGAATACATGGATTAATAGGTTTGAATGAACAGATAGGTTCGAAATATAAATTGAATAGAGCGTTGCCATATCCCAGAATTTATTCTTAAATGCTGTGATTCGATCCGACATACATATAAACAGACCTAAAGTGCAATCTACTGATACCATGATAAAATTACACTGTGCCACAGTATGTCAAATGGTTTGGAAATAAGTACAGCCACAATTCTGTTCTGATGAAATCGTTGTATGGACTGATTCCATTTTCTGAAAATTACCGCCAACAGGTCAGGCCTTGCACAAACTGTAGTGCCTGTCGCTGATTAAATTGTTGGACTGCAGATATTTTGCAACTACAAGTACTGCTGGTGGAGACGCTACGTGTGCTCTATCTCACCTATCAGATCAGCTGTGTTGACTATTAGGGGACAACAAAGTCTCCAAGCTTTAGTCCTGCAACTAACTTATCTAACTTAAGATCATGTAGTTGGCTTTGATAGTCATGCTGCTTAAGTCTGATTTTTTCTAAGTTCGACCCCAAAATGTTTAAAATTTCCCGTGTAAACAAGCTTCCAAGTTGAATATTTGTGTGCGTCTCATTTATAGATTATGGTTAAGCATAATGGGTTAAAAGTAAAGAGTAAAATGCTTAAGAAAATATATTACAAACTAACTTGCCACAAATATGTGCACAAAACCCTATGCATACTCTGTAAACTCAAGGAACACATACATCTTCCCCACTCACACACACATGTGTGCTGTAGATTTAAGACAAATGCCCCAAGTTGTGACAACAATTTTTTTGTTGTTGTAATTTTTAGTTTAACAACAGCAAAGGCAGAAAAAACTTGGCATTGAAGACACATAAACTACGAAATATATTTCAACAAGCAGGACTAGAGAACAAGACGATAAAGCAGTTTTACTAGTAGCAGTAAAAGTAACAGTCAGAACCAACTTTATTTTTTTGTATGGATTTTTATAGAGACATTTAGTTTTTTTTTTGTTTTTTTGTTCTTGCTCTCTATGCTGCACAGCATATTACAGCAATAAATGTAATGTTGTATGTGTGTGTGTGTGTGTATAGAACGGATGCTGGATGGCTGGAGTGATGCATGGTTAAATTGTTGTTTGTAGATATTTCACTAATGTAACCATCATCAGACTTTTAGTTGAAAAGTAAAGAAGAAAAAAAACATTTTAAAAACTAAAATTTTTTTCTAGAACTTTTTTTCTTCTTCTTTTTTCTAGTCAATTTATTAGTCTAAAGTGCAGACACTTTAGTAAAATGATGTCTTTATACCTTGGCTAAACATTGATTTATAATATCGACATTTCATAGCCAATACAGTGATAAGAAAAAAAACAACAACAACAACAACAAGAGACAAAACTAAAAACTACTTACACTTCCACTAACCATTCATTCATTACTTGGGGTATTTAAGATTACAAGAGGGAGTTTCTATTACCAGTCCGTAATGGTTTTTTAAACTTTTTTATGCTGCAAGTATGTCCATAATGTGTCTGTATGCATGCAGGATGTTATGAAATTTTATTTATGCATACAATAAACTATGCATTCTTGCATGGAAAGCAAAAAGAAAAAAAAACCTAACAAAATTGCGATTGATATGAATGATGATGAAATTATGATCGCACCTGCTACAAATGGACTACTGTATGTGTCTTTAAATTCATTTAGAATATGATGAACATTATATGTATGTATGTTGTTAGCAGAAGACAATATATGGTGAAAAACTTTTATGGGGGTTGTGAACTTAAGTGCATATAAAGTAAACCGCAGGTGTATAAATTTATGGTAATAAATGACTTTGTACACGTTAAAAAATTACCAGCTTGATTGCCGCACACAGGTCAATTTATACACGTATACGGAACATTTAGAGATGAAGATTGTTAAAAAAAGGAAGAAAAATTATAAACAATAATAATCAATTACGCCCATTCTGCACTAGAGAGCAATTAGTTAAATAACAAAAGAAGAAGAAAAGATCTTCAAATCCCATTGCTATCGGGCCTGTCGAACATTGATAGTTGATAACGGCCATCTTGGTCAAGTTACATCTGTCAAATTAGTTGTCATTTATTCCGTCTATTCTGCCAAATCACCTTGAGCGGATATAACATTCAACAACACGGTCAAATAATAAAATTGTTTCATCAAAAAAGATGCTCTGACGGGTAACATTTTGATCAAAAAAGCATTTTCAGTAATGCCGAACATTTTTGGAAAATCGAACCTTATAAGTTCCAAGAGCGTTCTATGTGTCCCGAAAAATTACGGTTTTGTCAAATGTTCAATGAAAAGTTTCTCAAAAATCTGTCGTTCGGAGACGACTTTAAACTGTAGATCCCGTCACTCGTGTATAAAACTACCACGCACAACATAAGTGGTGTGAGGAGGTAAGCCGTAATTCTAACGGGGTTGTAATGATCAATTATGTATATACATATGTGTGTTGCCGTTGATTATGGTCTGGCGGAGTCATCGCTTTACATTTCTTTGAGAACGTCGTTTGTCAGGCCATAGCTGTTAAAGGCGGGCACTATTGGCGTTTGATTACCAACTTCTTTTGGCTTAAATTAGATGATCTCGATACAGATATGGTTTCCATCGGTCGCTGTTACGTGCCACACAGTTCATGCAACATTTAACATTTTGCAATTTGATGGCATGTTCATCTCACATGGAGGTCATGCGAACTAACCATCGAGATTGTGCATTTTGACCTCCTCAGACTTTTTCTTTTGCCCTTTTTTTTGTACGCAGATGTAAGCGAAGTTGACGTAGTCTAGTAGGTAGTGTGTTGACATATTAGACGTGAGGCCTCGGTTCAAACTCTAGGTCAGATATCTGCAATGAAACGAATTATGAAAACATATTTCTTCGGCGTGTTCCTCTCAGCAGATTTCTGACAAAAACTCTGAAAGTAAATAAAATTGCAATGAAAAATCTATCAAAAAATCTATTGCTCGGAGTCGACTTTAAACTGTAAGTCCCACCACTCATGTATAAAAATTAACACACACAGAACTTAAGTGGTGTCAGAAGCTAGGTTGTTATCCTGACTGAAGGGTTGTAATGACCAATTATATATGTATGTATGTGTAAGCGAATATACTGATTTACACGGATAACCCGGCTACCATAAACTGCCTTTCGAATGTCATCTCAATGTGCTCTCCATTAATTAATGTCGTCGACTGGGAAGTGGTGACCTCGGGTCATTCTCAAAACAATGATTCGGATAAATTAGCCACAGCTTGTACAGAAACCTCTATATTATCGATCAATAAAGCCACAATTAGGCTCCACTCCAAAGCTAATGATTTCTGCTGTACAAATAAATTAGTTGTCAGAGTATTACACCCGAACGGACGAAACAACTAATTTTTCTCGTTCGACTGGACATTTACTACTTGGTGAATGTCCTTATGTTCGACGTAGTCTAGCACAGACATCTCGAAAAAAACGAAAAACAGTCATCTGCCAAAAACTTAGAGAATAAACAAATTGACATGAAGAGCATTTCAAGAATATATCTCTCGGAGTAGACCTTAAACTGCAGGTACCACCACCTTTCATGTACAGAATTAACACACACAAAGTTGATAGTGTGAGAAGCTACAGTGGTGGCCTTATAATTAGAAACGACTTAGCAACATGTATATTTGTTAATTTGTTTTACAGTTTTCACTGTGTACCTCATATCAAAGGCTTTGTTTGGAGGACGTCTTACATACGTTTTTCCATCAGATTGGGACAAATTAAACTTAGATTCGTCACTCCAGAGAACTCTGTTACAGAAACATCGTTTCTAATTATAACGCCACCACTGTATGTCGTTGTTATGACTAAAGAGTTGCGATGATCGATTAAGAAAGTGAATGTTCTTAAAGGGTATTGTCTAATAGCGCAGCATGCTTGTTTTTCAGGCAATACAGAAGTAATTGGGCTACCATTTGCTTAAGGTTAAATTAAAGGACACTAACGGGCACATAAGCCAGCCCAGATGACTATTCGTGATGGTGTACATAATCGCCTTCTCCTTTGAATTGAACGAAGTGCTGATGTTAGCCAATCTAGTCTAACAAACCTTGTAAATTCTTTATTCGTTATTGAAAAACGTTCTACTGCTGTTAGCTAATGTACCTTCAGTCGCCAATTATTCAAAGCAAATTTTAGGATTTCCTAACTCATTTCTGGTCAGTTTTGGCGGCCTATACAGTCTTGTTGGAATTACTTCTTACTTTTTATAGTCATAAACAATTCAGTGTTAAAATGCTGTTGGAAAAATTTGATTTGAAATGGAATTTTCAAAATAATTTCCGCCATTCTAGGTTAACATTCACCACACAATGAAAGGAAATGATACGTAACTCTTTAAGAACTGAAAAACTAAATCTAATAATAATTGGAGAAAATACTTACATGTGCCTTAATTTCCCCCTAGATAAACTTTTTCTCTAAAAAGTGCAATTTTTCCAATTTCTTCACATTTTTCTATTTTTTTTTATTTTTTATTTTTTTTTTGTCTGTTATCGAAAACAAACTTTATTTAATTTGGTAACCATAATACAGTCATCAAAATTTAACTGCAAAATATACGAAAAACTAGAATAAAGGCAACAAAAAAAAAAACAACAAAACAAAATTATAAAAATGGACACACAGAGCGAGAGAAGAGAGCCCTTTAATGCAATTTTCAATAGCCATCAAAACTACAGCTCAAATACACGTGAATGGAAATGTGAGTGTATGTGTATATGTGTGTATGTAAACAACAGCAAGTAAAATTTATATATTTGTATATGTATTTACAAGTAAACCAACCAACCAATACATTTAAAGGAAATGAAAATATTTGCACCACCTCACTGATGTTAGATAAGTTTTTATTTTTTACACTTCAATAGAAAAGCCGTTTGCAGAGAGAGGGAGAGACTCACGTTGCACAGTCGAATGACAATGGTGGTGACTGTGGACTAGAGTGTTTCAAAACTGGCACAAGCTGTTGAGCAGCAGTAAGTTAAAACTTTTTCCATTTTTATTTTAAAACTATTTTCTACACTCTTTTCTCTCTCACTCTCTCTGTTTAAATCCATTTTACCACACTCGGCTTTTTTATTTTCTGATTTTTTTCGTGTGTGCTGCACTTGTGGTTACAATCAGCAAAAAAAAAGAGAAAGAAAAACTGGCTCTAATAGCTTTTACCACGAATACATATTGATCACACACCTCTGCAAGGGAAGGAAAGTTCATGCATAAATACAAATAACACCTTCATACAGTGCGTAAAATAATTAAAGGTAATGTATACAAACTTATTATTTCATTAGAGAAACCCTTGGATTACATGATAAACAAATATTTCTTTTACTTTTTCGTATGAAAACAATAAAAAAGCTTGTTCTTGTTCTGTTATAAAGAGTACCTAAAACTAATTCCCTTGGTTTATATATTCCAAAATTATATGATTTTTTTCTTTGTGTTATAAAAACCAATTTGAAATAAACTATCAAATTACAAGTAAATTTTACCCGAAAATTGAATGTAAAATAGAATTTTTTTTCTAACAAATATTGTGAAGTCCTTTTAAACGCAAATGAACATAACGAGCATAACAAGAAAATAGCATTGAAATATTTCTGCTTCAAGACTAGTAAAGTGCTTAAGCAAATTAATGAGATACTGTTGGCCAATATAGATTTTATGGTACACTACACCCTCATGTAATGTATGGCGTTATATCGACTGCTATCAAAATTTTAAATGTACTCGGGAGCTTGTGTAACTGTCATGGTCGTTAACATCTATGCCCCAATCAACGTCGCCATTACAATAAATATATGGTTTCTCATATTCTGGCCCCCTTCTTTCTAATTCTTCGCTATCACGTACGCCAGAGCCGAGGTTAATTTCTACTAGTACCTTAGCCAATAAAGGCTATCTCATACAGTATATCCTCTTTGTATCGATAACATTATCTCAGAATTGCTCAAATCTAGTTTCATCGTACTCGATAACATTCTAAAATTCCTCATACATACATACATGGTGTTCAGTTTCTAGTCGCATCGGATTCGATAACATTCTAATGCCAACTCATACATACACAAATACATGGTGTTCGGATGCCGTAGTGGTATTCGTATGAACAAAATTTCGTAAAAAAATTCTCAAAACAAAAAAAAAAAACAATTTGCACCACATCGGATTTGATCCAGTAGCCGAGGATATTCAAAATTATTGTACTAAAGCGTATTATCGAGTGGATTCAGACCCAAGTAATCGGGAGTGGAAAATATAAGGTTATCATATTAGACTAACATAGGCCGAGTGCTGCTGTACGTTGGAAGATTTCGTAAACCTACTTAACATCTGACAATGTATGTATGATCTGGCAATGTAACCCAGGGGCTATGCACTGGATGTATGCCATGAGTGGGCATACAGACCATATCTGAAAACATTTCAAATGCAGTTGGACAAGGTATCTAAAGTAACGTGTGTTGGTTTAACATGAATGAAATACTATCCTTCAGCGACACTTGAAGCTCTATTGGATTTAAGTCTACTGCATATGGCATTAAAAACTAGGGCATTGGAGAATGCTATGTTTAGAATGATAGGAGAATCGTGTGAATCGCGACTCCCGTATACCAGAAGACTCTATGATTTTGGAAAACGCTTTACAACGAGACTTATTAATAAGAATGAATAGAAGCTACATGTACTGTTAAAAAAGCGACCATTTGGTGGTATATGTACATAAAGAGGGCAAGAGTGGAAGTTTTTGGAGAAAACTGGAGAATAATTAGGGATATAGCAACACTATCTGACAGTCTGGTCTTTTGGATTTTATAAGGTAATCTCGATAGTGTAAGATAATATGGCGCAGCTGAATCGGTAAGAAAAGAAAAATATAGAGTTACCTCTGTTAGATCCCAAGTCATGTAAGAATTTGCGGTAATGGACTGTGAGATGAACTTGCGAGGAGGGAAGCTTCAACGCCACTGATTTGGCCAGAATCTTTCTCAATAGTGCTGGAAGATATTTAGAAATGTATACTTAACCAAGGAATGGTTATATTGGTGATGTATTCGCGAGTAATGTAGAAAATCTCGGTAATAGGTTGCAAGATGAGTTTGCAAGGAAGTATGTTGCCACGCCACGTCACGCTTCCGGAATCTTTTTCTAGAGTGCGGGTAGATATTTGGAAATGTATACTCAACGAAGGAATGGTTGTATTAGTGATGTTTCTGTCAAATCATCACATTGAGAGAACTAAATGGCTTGGATCTTGGAACATCCATCGAAACGAGTGGGAAATAATAGGTACAAGAACTCTGTTGGCAATTAAAAGGAAACATCAAAGTTTAAGGACTGAAAGAAAACACAGCCAGACATCAAAAGCAAAATATGAAAAATATATTTCTTCGGCGACTTCCTCTCAGCAGATTTCTGGCAAAAAGTCCTCCAGAGTAAATAAAATTGCCTTGAAAAGTTTCTGAAAAATCTGTCGTTCGGAGTCGACTTTAAACTGTAGATCCCTGTCACACATGCATAAAATTAACACATACAACATAAGTGGTGTGAGAAACTAGGTTGTAATCCTGACTGAGGGGTTGTAAACTTCAATTATGTATGTCTGAAAGAAAACACTACCAAGAAGGGCGTATGTTTTCGGAAGACCTATTGTTATCCAGGCAAAAATGTGAGCCCTTCTTATATTTACTGCAACATTCACACATAATTGATGATCTTTTACAGAATGAAGGCAGACGTGAATTTTAAACAGGAGTAAGTTAGACTTACTCCGGAACATAAGCTGGGAAATATGTTATTGTGTTAGCCAACACTTTTTGTAGCTTTTACAGTTTCCCAAATTATGGAATACTGTAAAAATATTTGAATTAGCTTGGAATGAATAAGAGTGTATATAGGAACGTCTACATCTTTGGACGGATTTGTTTAAAATTATTTTGAATCAGTAGTTCCAACTCTGAAAAGGACAAGGCAATTGGTTTAAATTTAATAAGAATTTTTGAATTCCAATTTCTGGGCTAAGTGATTTCCAATATAGATATTCGCCAGATAATTAAATGTTTTATTTTTATTTTTTTTAGTAATTCAACAAGGCTTTTTCAACTCTGTATCTTTATGTCTTTATTTACACATGACCCTGTCTTGCTAATGGAGCAATGACATGACATCTGAGCCTTATTATATTTTCGAAAATGTTCACATTTTAATTCCAGCCACCTTTAATATCGCCAGCTATTGCTCATTACATTGTTTAATGCATCATTTAAAATTTTTCATCAGCAATTGCTGAGCTGTTTGCTAAAAAAAAATTAGTGCCTTATCACTTGTCGTAATGTTAAGCAGCTTGTGGCACGTACTTAAGATAATATCCTTGCAACATTCGTTAGGCAAATTGATAATTCATGTTTTCGTCAACTGGAAAAGTTTTTTCCCTTGTTTGCACCACTGGCTGTGGTATTCTGCATACGTACGTACATATATGCCACGTTCCAATGCCATACAGCATTGCATTGTATTTAGATGAACCCTTAAAAAAACATCACACATACACTTAAAAATCAAAAGTTTTATTTCGAAATGTTGAAAACTATATTATCCAACTAATACGCGTTTAAATTATACACACACAAATTTATTTAATGCGATAGAACTGCTTTGTGGAAAAAAACTGTAACAAATGTTGTCATTAAAAAAAATAATATTATTTTGGGAGAACGAAATTCTTTTTCTTCTTTTTTGGAAAACAATGGGTTTAAAACGAATTTTAAATATACCCTAAGGATATTTGCTTTTATATACAAACATAATTCATCATTACAATCCTTCAGTCAGGATTACGTCCTAGCTCCTCTCACCAATTATGGTGCGTGTGCTAATTTTATACACGAGTGGCGGGGCCTACAGTTTGAAGTCGATTCCGAAGGACAGATTTTTTAAACTAATTTTCATGACAGTTTTTTATTTACTCTCAGAGTTTTTCCCAGAAATCTGTTGGGAGTCAGTCGCCGAAGAAATATTATACGCCAACACACTACATACTAGCCTACGACGACTTCTAAAGATATGTCCCTATACTTACATTTCCTGTACTGTTTAACTCAATTTCTAGCATGGGGTTTGAACCGTGGTTCACCTCTATTAAGCCAACATACCACCTACAAGAAAAAGGCAACAAAAAATCATAGTGACTTCAGTCAAATTGTGCTTGATTTATGTCAAGAGTCATGGAGTGTTCAACATTTTGGATACCCTCCAACCAACCAGGTTATACAAAAATATAAAGTCCTTTGCATATCGAAAGAAAACGTGGAATTGGAAGCGAAAAACGATTTTCAGACCTCCTCAAGGTAAGTAAAGTCAAACGAATTTGATATCTGTAATCTCACATACATATGTACGCATTTATAACCATATTATGGTTTGGAAGACGAAAGCAGGCAGCAGTATAGAAACCCATTTAATCTTAACACCAGATTTCTAGTTGTCCGTTTAGCAACGAGACGCCTCAGGCAACTATGTCAGGGTTTCGTTTGTCGAGGATAAAGTACATGTAAACAGATGCTGGTAATAAGCCCGTTTATGAAAGTCCTGTCAACACTGAAACTCAAATGTGATCGCAGTCCACATACGTTATTCGTAATTGTTTTGGGTTATTACGATTGCAAAAATAAAGCCACACATACATAAATAATTGGTCAATACAATGCCGTCAGGATTACGACCTAGTTTCTCACATCACTTATGTTGTATGTATAAATTTAATACATGACTGGCGGAACCTACAGTTTAAAGTCGACTCCAAAGGACAGATTTTTTTTATTTTGATAAACTTTTCATGGCAATTTTATTTACTCTCGGAGACTTTTTGCAAGAAATCTGCTGAGAGGAAGTCGCCGTTGAAATATTTTTTCGTATTTTATTTTTTTTCGAAATGTTTGACCTGGAAATTGAAGCGTGGCCTCACGTTTAATAAGCCAATACACTACCTAGTAGCCTACGATGACTTCAAAAAGAACCACATGTCAAATGAAATGGTCAACATTATACCCACACTTTAGAGTACAAAATAATCCTAAATTAAAAGGAAAACAAAAAACCAGAGCCGTTTCTAAAGTATATCGTGTGTATGTGAAATTTATGATAAATTATGTGTTGATACTTAAAATTTTGCACTAACTTTTCTGCATATAACACATGACAAGCGTTGTTGTTATTGTTGTTGTTGTTTTTTACTCTTATTTTATTTAATATTTTATAATAATTTATGTTAAAAGTTTACTCAATGCATGCATTTTCTTCTTTTTGAAGGTGTTCGGAAGAATAAAAATTCAAAAAAAAACATCACATTATTCATATTCGAATAGTTATAAATACATTACGCAAGGAAGTGAAAGCAAAAAAAACAGAATAAAAGAAAATTCTGCTGATTTGAGTTACAAAATGTTTTTGGTTGACAGATTTTATTTGCTTGAATAGCAAGCAATTCATAATAACAGGTGAAGGAAAAGTCGTGATTCACTTGCAAAGAAAGCGTCTGAGGAAAAAATGAAAAACATTCTGATGTTTAATGTTTAATTATCAACAATTTAAGGCTTAAAAACAACTACAATTTCTTGAACATTAAAATGAGAAAATCTATTGCACACACAGTTACTAAATTATACATACGGTTAAGAAATTTCAGAAATTTGATTGAAAATTGAAAATCTTTATAATTGTCTGACATCTTTCCCCGATTTTAAGACGGTCTTTTTGCATTAGTTCAGAAATTTGTGAAATTTGTTAATCGTACGTATACTTTTGTGACCCTGCACAGGCCTGCACAGCCCACAAAAGTTAACAAATTTCAGAAATTTTGTAACCAATGCAAAACCGTCTTAAAATCGAGGAAAGTTGTCAGACAATTATAAAGATTTTCAACGAAAACGGAATTTCAGAAATTTTTTAACCGTATGTATACTTTAGTAACTGTGTGTACATACATAATTAGTCATTAGCCTTCAGTCAGTATTTTTTTTGTTTTTTTTATTATTTCTATTATTTCTATATATTTATTTATCATTAATATAATACATGACAAAAAATTAATATAACCCGCTAAGACGCCATTGGCTTGTCAGCGAGAAAAGAGAATTAAAATTTTCTAATATATTACCTAGATCTATTAATTCATTGTTATCTAATTAATTCATTAATTAAACTTAAAAAATATTTTCTCAATAGTTTCTTTCTTCTAAATTCATTATTTTCATTAATTATATGCGTTGGTATCTTATTACAAATTGTTGGTAACATGACGCTTAGGCTAAGATGCAAGCAAAATTAGACATTTCGAATGCAATACAGATTTCCCTATACCCATTAATAAATTCTAAAGGGAACGTATCGGTTCTCTTGGAAAGAAATTTTCATGAAAATCTAAGAGGTAGTGTGTTGGCTTTTAGACGTGAGGCCACGATTCAAACCCCAGGTCAGACATTTCCAACGGAACAAAAAACGAAAAATAATTTTTCTCTCGGAGAATAAATAAAATTGCAATGAAAAGTTTCTAAAAAGTTTGTCTTTCGGAATCGACTTTAATCTGTAAATGCCGCGACTCATGCATCAAATTAATACACATAACATGAGCAGTGGTGTTGTCGAGCCAGAACGCTCCGGAACGTCGTTCCGGTACTTCATTTTCGAACAGGAACGCGTTCCGGAACTAAAGATGATTTCTGATAACGAGAATTGGCTGACGTTTAAAAAAAAATTAATAAGAATTGCAGATTTTTTTTTTCTAATTTTTGACGAATTTTTATATGTATTTTTATATACGAGGGTTTGAACCCAACCCGAACCGGAACAAAAACCGGAACGAACCGGCTTATTTTTCTGAACCATGAACAGGAGTTCGTAACGTTTTTTTCTGCTGAATTATAATTAACTTGACATTAATGTATGACGTTTTGTATGAACTTTCCATCTTGTGTGAAGCATCACAGAACAGAAGTGTAAGGATAGTATATGCGGACAAACTAATCCGTCGAACTATTCGCTATTTGGAATCACTAAAAGACGTTAGAAAAGGAAAACAAACTCATAGAAGCATCAGAGTCTGTTCAAGTAATCAAATTAGAATCATTAACTTTAAGAGATAATAAAAATATTACTATTATTAACAGAAATCAATTCCTTGTAAGTCTCATTAATAATATGACTACATACAGAAAATGATTTGATAAGTGAATTTCGAGTACTAGATCCAACGGAGTGGCCAGCAGATATTGAAATTGGCTATGGAGAAAATGAAATCCAGTCATTATGCATCAGATTTAAATTAACATCACCGATGCGATGTATCAATGCGTTTAGAGATTATATTGATACTGGAGGCAAAGTAATTCCTGAAGATGAAGAAATCTTAATTCGATACATAAATATTGTACCCTGCAGTTCGGCAGAGTGTGAGAGCGGATTCAGTAATATGAATTTGGATTTGTTAATATGAACAAAGAAATAGAATATTAATTCAAAATCTATCAAATCTTTTATTTATAAAAATGAATGGCCCACCACAACAATTATTTAAACCAGATGATTATGTACAAACTTGGTTAAGGTCTTATCGTTTAGCGGATGACAACAAAACAAGGAAAATTCAACCACACGATTCTGATTGGAATATTTTATAAAAACCATTAGTGTTTTCATGTGTTGTTAAAAATATTTATGCAATATTGTTTGAGTATCTGCTAAGCGTATTTTATAATTTGTTAACTAATTTTTATTAAACGTTCCTATTATTGTAATAAACATATACATATATACTCAAAATGGGTTTCGTAATGATTTTCGTTTGCTTTCCTTTTTATGCTATATACAGGGCCGATCCTGGCGACGGGCGAAAATTGGGGGAAAACTCCCTCCCCCCGTCATCAAATTTGGGACATGAGACCTAAAAAAAAACTCCGCCGCCAGGATTATCATGGAAAATCACCCCCGTCGTTAAATTTGGGACATGAGACCGCACAGAGCGGTCCTGTCTATATAATTATATATACGCGTTCCGGTAAAAAAAATTAGCACAACACCACTGTGCTTAGCTCATTTCTGCCATATTCATTCAAAAATTGCTTTACTTTATACCTTCCTTGAGCCTGACGTCTTGTATTATACTGTTGATCGATGACCTCGAGGAATCTATCATCTTTATGAAATTCATTTATTAATGTGAAATAATAAATACTTTTGATATTTAAAACGTTGAGTTTAGAGGCAAGATTGTTTGGATTGTCTACTGCTGTATTTGTAGTTGTGTTTGTAGTTGTGTTTGTTGTTATGTTTGTTGTTGTGTTTGTTGTTATGTTTGTTGTTGTGTTTGTTGTTGTAGTGTTTGCTGTTGTGCCTACTGTTGTGTTTGTTGCTATGTTGGTTGTTCTATCTGTTGTTCTCGCTGTTGCATTGTTAGTTGTTAACGATGTGGTGTTTGCTTGCAAATTCCAAGTTACTGGTGAGTTGCTATTAGAAGACGAGTTGTTGACTGTATTGACGGAAATATTGCGTTGTATTGCGTTTGGTCGTATGTTGTTAGGTATGTTAAGTGTAGTATTGAAGTAAAGTGTTATGTTACTTTGAATGTTATTGCTGCTATCATTCAGTGGGTGATTGTTATATGTATTGTTGAAGAAATGGTTGTTTTTTTCAAGAATTTTTAATAATTGGTTTTGTGTATTTTGTAGTATTCTACAATGTGTTTAACCTTCCCATACAGTGATACCGTGTCTTATATAAGATTCGGCCAATGAGTGATACGCTTGCCTTAGTACATCGTATGTAGAGCAGTAACTTAATTGATAAAGCATATATCGTTAGTATAATTCACAAAGACGCTAAGTCCACTTTTTTCTAAAATTGAGATTTTAATGCAAAACGTTAACACTATACAAAATACATATTTTACGACAAAAAAATGTCACTATGTAGTTTAAAGTTGTTGTAATTTTGAGAATGATTGAATGAATGAATGAATGAGTCTAACGATATGCAGATTTGCGTAGATTCTTTTGTAAATTTATAATATGGGTCTTCCACTTAAACTTATTATCAACATATACTCCTAACTATTTATGAGTTTCCACTAATTCTATGTTTGTGTCACACCTATCGTCTGTTGTATTAGGGTTTTTCGGCCTTCTGTGAAGACGTTCGTAATTCTGAAATTTTACGTATGTATATATTTGACTGTGTAAGATGTAGAGGTTTTATGTGCATTATTTTCGTTTTTGTCGCGTTAACAATTAGGCCATTGTCGTGACACCATTTCGCTGCTATATTTAGTTGTTTCTGCATTCTTTCTGTGGTATATTCGATGTTTTTATCTGAGACCACTATTGCGTTATCGTCTGCGTAAGCAAAAGTTGTATTTGCTTGAAGTGCATTTATCATTTCATTGGCGTATATTAAATAAAGTATTGGTCCAAGTTTTGAGCCCACAATCTATTGCCACTCCTTCGCTGTGCTTATCAAATATTTTCACACGGTAAGTTCTGCAATCCAGATAGTTCTTGTGTGTGTTAATTTTTTATACGCGAGTGGCGGGACCTACAGTTTAAAGTCTATTCCGAACAACAGATTTTTAAGAAAGTTTTCATGGTAATTTTAGTTACTCTCGGAGAGTTTTTGCCAAAAATCTGCTGAGAGGAAGTAGCCAAAGAAATATTTGTTTTTTCATATTTCGTTTTGATGTCTGACCTGGGGTTTGAACCTTGGCCTTACGTCTAATAAGCCTACTAGAATACGGCGACATAGTTGCACAATACCAATTTCAATTTCAATATGATCAGATACAGCCATCCAATACTACCAGTCGATCTTAACTCAATGTTGCTGGCTTTTGGAGATATTTGGGGACAAATGGAGTACTCTTTTTTTTATTTACGACCAACAACTACCGAATAGCATGTTCATATGCAGTATATTGTGCTGGAAATAGGAAAATAGTTTATGGGAGGAGCAAAGAGGGATTTGTGTTTATGAATATAAAATTTAAATATTTTGTATTATAAGAGGGAAAACCATACAGTCCCATTATCTTAATCCTACCTGTTGAAGCGACTTCAACCATTTTTTATATTCTTTATTTATTTTCTTATTTTAATTTCTTTATTAATCATTAATTTATTTAATATCAATTATTTTAATTATTTCTTTCTTATTTGAATATATATCTCACATAATTTCTCTATGTGTATTGGAAAGTCATTACTTTTAAACTAAAGTAAAGCTTTTGCTCTCAATTTAGTAGCTTTGAGTGATTTATCACTGTTTCTTTGTCATTGTTTCTTTCTTAAACATGTATGCTAACTAAATTCTTTCTAATTATCTTTTTAATCATTGCTTAACGAACCTTTAAGTTAATCACAGCAACAAGAAGCTGCAAGTTTCTTTTTTTTTTTTGTATAATAAAACAGCAAGAAGCTGTACAGTAAATTTTAAAGTTCTAAGAAGAACACCCTGCCTTTTTATTAAAAAGGATAATTTAAATCTGGGCTAAGAATCTAGCCCACATTTTGGTCCTTCGATAAAATTCTAGGAAGGTCTAGAATAGGAAAACCTTTGAAGTCATCCTTGATTCATTCATCTTTACTGTTGTTCTATCGAAACAACAATTCCAGCAAAGAGGTATTTGCTCCACCGCAGCATCTATAAATATCGCCACAAGCCTGGAAGACTAGAATCATCGTCAGTCAGACGTCAGTAACGGGACAATTACAACATCAACAACAACAACATTAATTGGTAACGGGAAAAGAAAGAATTTGGTATGTACAGAGGTTTAATTTATTTAGTGCAATTCGAAATTTGTGAAATTATTATAAAGTGAGTAATTTAATTTAAATGTGGATAAATGTTTAAAAACAATAATTTTGAACATTAATGGTGTTAGTTGTATCACAATCAACATACTTTAAAAAAGTACCAACGTCGTTAATTTCGTACCTAAAGTGCCAGCACTGATAATAACTGTATTTCTGTAAATGAAATACAACAAACTAAAAATAGAATATTTTAATGCATGAAAGCTAATGTAAAGTAAATAGATTCCAGAAATTTGCCAGTGACGGTACTTATTTTTTAATACGGAACTGATGTAAAGAAAAAAATTGTAAATTGTAAATTGTGTTCTAACCTTGAGGACTTTATTGAAAAGAAAATTTTTTTTTTGGTCTGCATTTGCCATTCCTCCAGCACTTTTATTTAATTTTTTTTTACACGTATTTGTTTCATCTGGAATTATTGACTTATTTCTATTGATTTGGCTACGGATTTTAACTGAAAAATGGTTTCGGATAGAAAGTGTAAGGCTGCTATTCAGCAATTGATGCGTTTTTGCGCTGCGTTCGAAAAACTTTCTTCAGGGAATTGCACAAATGAACTTTTAGAGGTGAAACAAACAGAATTAGAGCGCCGATGGAACAAGATGTTAGAGGCCTTTGACGATTTGAGTATTGATGAGGAAAAGGTGAAGGAAGAAGATAATGTCTTAGAAGAAATATCAGCTAAATACGAAGAGGCTTGCGAACAATACCAGTTGGTAAAAGCGAAGATTATCCACATGATGAAGGAAAAAGTTCCCCAACAGAAGACTCCATCGGAGTGTCGTCCGGCACTTAAACTTCCTCCAGTTGAAATAAAAACTTTTGAAGGAGGTTTCGATAACTGGCCTGCTTTCAGGGACATGTTTATGGCTGCAGTGGGCAATGAGCCTACCGTTGCTCCAGCCCACAAATTATACTATTTGCACAGAAAAACGAGGGGGGAGGCCTACCAACTCATTAAAGATTATGAGTTGGTAGATTATAACTTTGAATTGGCTTGGCAGACATTGATAGCTCGGTATGAGAACAAACGCATTTTGATCAACAACCAAATCAGTAAAATTAATGGGATACAGACTCCTCAGAATGAGTCATTGAAATTTTTACGACTTCTTCAGAATACAGTCAACGACGGGTTATCTATTATTAAATCATTTAAAGTAGAAATTGCTAGCAATGATCCCTTTCTGATGCATATCTGCACGTCAAAGCTTCCTGAAGACACTTCACGTGATTGGGAAGATTCACTTTCGAATCACAAGCAATTACCTACATGGGAACAATTAAACAATTTTTATTATGCCGTAGAGCCTATTGAGATTACCCCATCCGCTACGAAAAGAAAAATCCTATCCGTAATTGCCAGGTTATTTGATCCTCTTGGTTGGCTGGGTCCAATACTGATAGTATCTAAAATATTAATGCAGGAACTCTGGAAGGAAAAGTCCGACTGGGATGAAGGGCACATTTTTCTAAATAATTTGCCATTTATTTCTCAAATACAAATCCCTAGATGGATAAACTTCTCCCCAACGTATCACATTCAGATACACGGTTTTTGCGACGCCTCTGAACAAGCATATTGTGGTGCTATATATATTCGAACGGAAAGCCCAGAAAACGAAATAACAACTCATTTGCTAGTCGCGAAAACTAAAGTTGCTCCGATTAAACGCATTACAATTCCAAAACTAGAATTATGCGGAGCTCTGCTAGTGTCTAAACTCATGCGAAGTGTAGTGTCGAATTGCGGATTTTCATATGAATTGTTTTTATGGACAGATTCATCAATAGTTTTAGGGTGGCTACAAAGAACACCAAATTCATTGAAAACATTTGTTGCAAATCGTGTGTCTCAGATTATTAGCATTGCGGATACTGGTCATTGGAAACACATCAAAAGCGAGGATAATCCTGCTGATATAGGTTCTCGTGGCTGCACCCCTCAGGAACTAATAAATAATAAGTTATGGTGGCATGGGCCTCCTTGGCTTCAATTTTCTATGTCTCTTTGGCCGAAGCCAAGGTCCTTTGATCCAACAGATTTGGAAACAAAAAATTCAACCAATTTTCTTCTTGATGTGAGCTGTACAGACGTACTGGAAGAATTTTCATCATTTTCAAGAGCTTTACGCGTTCTTTGTTATCGAATGCGTTTCATCAATAGATTATTGAAAAGACCATTCTCTATCGAGAAATTCATCACTACGCAGGAAATCAACGCAATGAAAATTCGACTTTTTTCTATAGCTCAAAAGACATATTTCTATCGTGAATATGAATGTTTAAAACATAAGAAATCAATAAGTAACAAAAGCAGATTACTTAGCTTGAATCCCTTTATCGACAAGCACGATCTTCTGCGAGTAGGTGGTAGGCTAGCCAGCTCAGAGTTAAGCTACGAAGAAAAACACCCAATTATAATCCCAGAAGAATCTCGACTTGCAAAACTACTAGTTCATTTTACGCATCGAATTCTTCTGCACTCTGAGCACCATATCATGTTGCGAGCTATCCGACAAGGATTCTACATCCCTAGATTGAAAAACTTAGTGCGGAAATGCATACGAGAATGCAAAGAGTGCACTATTTACAAACACCGGTTCCAAAATCAGATTATGGCCGCACTACCACCAGAGCGAGTAAACTTCTCTTTACCCTTCACATACACAGGTGTCGACTTCGCTGGTCCGTTCAACATTAAAGTTTCGTCTCTAAGAAATGCTAAAAAAGTAAAAGGATATGCTGCAGTGTTCGTCTGTTTCTCAACTAAAGCAGTACATTTGGAGTCGTGTTCGGAACTCTCCACCGATGCTTTTCTTGCCTGTTTCGACCGGTTTACAGGACGAAGAGGCATTCCTAAGACTATGTATTCAGACAATGGCAGAAATTTTCTAGGCGCAAGTTACGCTCTTATAAAAAGCCACAACGAGTTTTTAAAATCAGCTGAAAAGGCTTTAATCGACAAGTACAGCGCATTGGGTTTTACCTGGTCATTCATACCGCCGTATGCACCTCATATGGGCGGCCTTTGGGAAGCTGCAGTCCGTAGCATGAAGTCTCATTTAAAAAAAATCGCCTCAAACTTATCATTTACCTTTGAAGAATTTACCACACTTCTCGTGCGTATTGAAGCTGTACTTAACTCGAGGCCACTCTCACCCATCACTGAAAATCCTAACGAACTTTTGCCTCTAACTCCTGGTCATTTTCTGAGAGGAGCCCCAATAACTGCGTTACCAGAAGCCCCTCTAGAAACTCCGCTTGAGGAAATACCACATTTAAAACGTTGGAAGCAATTGAAGGCGTTACAGCATATTTTTGCACGCCGCTGGAAATCGGAATACATTACCGAACTTCAACGACGTTTCAAATGGAGAACCGAACGAGAAAACTTAAAGAAAGATGAAATCGTTGTAATTAAAGATGATTCACTACCACCAACTGAATGGCTTCTCGGTAGAGTTACCAATGTCATCTATGGGCGTGACAGCAAAGTACGAGTCGCCGAATTACAGACCAAAAATGGCCCTATCATACGACCGGTGGTAAAATTATGTGTACTACCCACTGGTAACCATATCCCGAATGGAAAAACATTGTAATGATCAAAAAAAAAAAAAGAAATCTATAAACCATTTTTCAATTGCACTGAATATGTTTTATTTCTGTATATATTTGTTTTTTTGCTTTTTCCTATAATAATGACCAAGAATATAGTTCAGCTAAAATCCAACATTTGCCCACAAACCAGACGAAAAGTTGCTGAGTAGTTATTACCGAACGAAGCTAACCCACTAAAAGATGTACCTCCGGACCACCTGCCCATTTTTTTAATTGGATGATAATCTAGTACTGTTGCTCTTGCCATCCTCGCCCGGGAGAATGTTGAAGCGACTTCAACCATTTTTTATATTCTTTATTTATTTTCTTATTTTAATTTCTTTATTAATCATTAATTTATTTAATATCAATTATTTTAATTATTTCTTTCTTATTTGAATATATATCTCACATAATTTCTCTATGTGTATTGGAAAGTCATTACTTTTAAACTAAAGTAAAGCTTTTGCTCTCAATTTAGTAGCTTTGAGTGATTTATCACTGTTTCTTTGTCATTGTTTCTTTCTTAAACATGTATGCTAACTAAATTCTTTCTAATTATCTTTTTAATCATTGCTTAACGAACCTTTAAGTTAATCACAGCAGCAAGAAGCTGCAAGTTTCTTTTTTTTTTGTATAATAAAACAGCAAGAAGCTGTACAGTAAATTTTAAAGTTCTAAGAAGAACACCCTGCCTTTTTATTAAAAAGGATAATTTAAATCTGGGCTAAGAATCGAGCCCACACTACCAAAAGCCTGTGAAAATCCGTAAATGAATAGACATGAGTTTGGGGGTAAACCAAATGAAACTCTTGACTGACATCGAGCTTGATTAGCAGAAAATATCGATAGAACTTGTCAATAATTCTGACGGCTCAAAGCCAAAAAGCTATCAAATGTTTTTTTTAGTTTATTTTGTGCTGTCACAAAACGTCTTCCCCTTATTCTTTGGTTTTTCTCAGTTTCATTAAAAAAAATTATCCCGCTAGTGGTTGTAAAGGCTAGTTCTTTGAACTCTTTCTAGATTTAATTTTAAATAAAATACAGTTCGCCGGAGATATAATCGAAATTTTGTATATTCATTTGAAAGACCAATTGATGGCATTATGTGTGGCATATAACTGCGTTAAAAATATCAGCCACAGCTTCTTTGGATGGAGTGTATCGGAAATGTTAAATTTCCCATAACTTTGACTCATAAATCAGGCTGATGGCATGTACTGTGTTGTCCGTTGAAAACCGCTGAAGGTTAGACTTTATTCGCTTACGCCTGGGAGTTAGAAAAAAACGCAACAGAAAAATTCTAGCGCATCAAATGGCATGATCTTGGAGACTAGTTCACATCACATCTAATATAACATAAGCTGTGTGGCACGTAGCACCATTCTGTTCGAAGCACATGCCATTAGTAGCCAGATCATCAAATTCAAACCAAAAGAAGTTAGCAATTACCGACCTATAGTGCATGCTGTAGACAGCAATGGCATGGACAATGTCTTTCTCGCAGAAGTATGCATCGATGGTGCTGCCAAATAGAAATCCACATCAAACATGTTCTGTTTCGGAATGCATTAAACGTTCTTGGATTTCATGTCGTTTGTTATCATGTCAAAATGGACTGTTTAGTTTTTACACATATGCGTTCATCCAGAAATGGGTCCTAATGCTGAAAATGATTTTTTTATGAAAATTGGGGCCAGTTTTCAACTGCTCCAGAGCCTATTCAGTTAATACATAACGTTGTCTGTGGTTGTTTGAAGTGATTTTACCATTAAATTGATAGATGTTGCTTCTTCAAGATGGCCGTTATTAACTGCCAAAATTCAAAAGACCCTGTCGGTGTCTCAATAGTAACAGTAACAGCATCTGTGATAGTATGCAAGATTGCTGTACTCCAGGCTGAACTTTCTAAATGGCTACGGTGTTATTTGGTGGGAGATGGAAATTTCTTAATTTTGATTAAAATTTTTAAATCATGATTTCTGCTTTACTAGCATGGAGGCTATGCGTGAAGCTGTAGATTTTAATTGCGAAACCCATAGCTACATACACATACATAATTGGTCATTACAACCCCTTAGTCAGGATTACGAGCTAGTTTCTCACACCACTTATGTTGTGTACGTTAATACATGAGTGGCGGGACCTACAGTTTAAAGTCGACTTCGAACGACAGTTTTTTGAGAAACTTTTCATGGCAATTTTATTTACTCTCAGAGTTTTTGCCAGAAATCTGCTGGGAGGAAGTCGCCGAAGAAATACTTTTTCATATTTCGTTCAGTTGGAGATGCCTGACCTGGGGTTTGAACCGAGGCCTCGCGTATAATAAGCCAACACACTACCTACTAGACCACGGCGTCTTCAACCAATAGCTAAACAAAGGAATTAATTTAAATAATTTTATTTTATAAAAACATATGAAATTTGTCTTAAAATTCTACAACCAATTAATTTCACTTTTACATTGGCCTTCTAGTATTATTTAAAAGCAGCTTAAGGTTTTAAATTAGCCTGTATCCAATCAGTATATTCAGAAACCCGTGTATAAACACCGGGCCAACCCTCGAGACCGCAACGATTACCAAACGATACTACGCCCTCCAAGTACCAATTGTTTCTTTGCGCCTGACGCATTAATGGACCACCAGAATCACCATCACAGCTATCCTTAGCAAACTCACCGCCAGCACATAACTGTGTGGGAGCAATAACAACATTTCGGGTTTTGAACTTTTGCTTACAGGCATCATGATTGTTAATGGGAACTTCCAATTGCTTCTTAACATTCGATTGGCGAGCTAAGAACGGTAAATAATTGTTTGTATTAAACTTTCCTTAATCAAATGGTTTTAAATTTATGATACATGCTTACCTAATAACGTACGACCCCAGCCGGCCACAGTTAGAATTTCTCCCGTAGATATATCTTGTCTTGTTTTGGGCAATGGTAAACATACAGGCTTTATGAAATCACTATATTGTACGTCTTGTGCCAGACGTATAAGAGCAATATCATGATGGCGATTTATATTTGTTGGATCATATTGCGGATGTGGTATCAGCTCTTCATATTCCAGTTCTATAACTTTATTATTGCAATCCTGGCCCATGCAATCGATTTCCGAATTCAGATCATATTCACCCAAACGAATGCGGGTACTAAAGTCAAATACCCCCAGCATATTTAAATTCAAAGATTACTTTAAATACGAATTTACTTACAGTGGTCCAACCGCAGTCTCAATTTCACCTTTAACACAATGAGCTGCAGTTAACACGTAACGTTGATTAATCAAACTGCCACCACAATTCAAAACAGGCTGATTGTTGCCTGTACAAAAAAAAAAAAAAACAAACAAACAAAAACAATAAAAATATTTGTTAGAAAAAACCAGAATAATTATAAAAAAACAAACACTTACTATTGCTTTTGTATTCGAGCAATACCATCCAGGCATATTCATCCAATAGTGTGTCTTTGCCATTGTAAATCTTCGATCCAAGTGGTGGATGACCGCAATTTGGTGGCTCTGGCAATACATTTCCTTTGCCATTACTTGGTGAAACATTTCTTGTCAATGGCCTTTCAGTGACAACAGTGGCCGCAGTGGTTGGCGCTTTATTATAGTTTTTATCAGCCGTACAACAAACATACGGTGGATTGCCTGCACCACTCTCACACTGAGATTCCCGTAAAAATTGTACTTCTTGTTGTGACAAATTGATTTTTTCTAAAACACTACGTAAACTGTTGCAGTAATAGATTGAGACACATAAGCCAGATCGTAGGTTTGGATTAATACAGGCATCTGAACATATTACGGGTGTCAGAATTTTATGAAAAGAAAAAAAAATAGGAAGAAATAAACGAATTTATTAAAACACATGAAATTACAAAACTTTTTTCCATTTAAATACCAAAGACTGCATGTACACATACATATACATATATATATATGTATGTATACATGCATTAGTAGTCATTACAATCCTTTAGTCAGGCTTACCACCTAACTTCATACACCACCCATGTTATTTGTATTAATTTTTTGCATGAGTGTCTGGACCAGTGTTGAAAAATTCAGTACTTTAGGACTTTTTTTCCAGTACTTCAAAAATATCGCAGTACCACCGCAACACTTTCAATACTTTTTATTAGTACATATTTTATAATTTGCGCTTTTCAACAATTAATGGGTTAGCAACATGTTCAAAGTAATGCTAAAGGCAGAATTCGTCTTTAGCTTCGGTTAACTTAACGTCCACAGAACGTACGTTCGTTTTTATAATACAAAACGCAATGAGAACACTTGCCGAACCGTAATGTGATTTCGGTAAGTATTAATTTGCTCTTCATATGCTAAAAATGAACGTACGTTCCGTCGACGTTGGACTAAACGGGGCTTTTACGTTCTGTTACTTTCCGAATCAGCTGATTTTGTTTTGCATATGAGAAACATATATAAGTCGTTAGTTTTTCTATGCCATTACGTAAGTGTATTAATACTTTTTTACAAAAGTACAATTTGATGCAAAAAAGTACTCTTTCAGTTCAGTACCATTTCCAAATATCAATTTTGCAACACTGGTCTGGACCTACAGTTTAAAGTCGACTCCGAACGACAGATTTTTGAGAATATTTTCATGGCAGTTTTATTTACTCTTAGAGTTTTTGCCAGAAAAGAAAGATGCCGCGGAAATTTTTTTTGCATATTTCGTTTTGTTCGTGTTGTCTGAGCTAGGGTTTGAACCGCGGCCTTTCGTCTTATCGCGTCTATTCACATTATTGTCTATTACTATTCTTTAGTGAGAATTGCCGACGTCTGTCTTCTCATGTCACTCATGTTTTCTGCGTTAATTTTATTCGTAGCAGCTTAATTTCGAATACGAACATTGTCATAAGACATAAGACAGATGCAAACAAAATCAATAGTCGTGGAAAAGATTAGCGCCTAATTTGCAACCCGGACCCAATAGCAAACGGTTAATTAAGTACGTAGATAACTTCTGGTATGTGAAAAAATAAGTCGGCGCAAAAATAGATGCAAATAACAGATGAACCACGCAAAGATTATGCATCACATGTGTAAAGTCTGCTCTAATATATGGTAAGGTAACATAACCAGTTTCTCATCAAAAATCAGATGCAGGATATGTTGGTATATTTAACATTCTGAAGAAATACTGCCACTAGGACATCGCTAACGTGGAATCCATAAGGCTCTAAAACCTGAAGTTTACAAAGAACATCAAATAAAGAGGCGGAGGAGATAGTTCTTGAGTCAGATGTGCTTGAGAAAGTGTCTACCCTTGAATCTGACTTGCCAGTAATAGTTCGAGAATATAACCCAGTTTTCTGATCGGACATATTACACTTAAGGTATGGTTGTACAGAATGACAGTTACATTAAATCCAATGTGAAAATTCCAAGAACATTGTTCATTAATAATGCATTGCAGAAAGAAGCACGTTTGTTTTTATCAAACCTTAGGTAGAGAGTTATACTTATAAAAACGATCCTACGTATTGTTTGGGTCAATGCTGCTGCCGGATATACAATAGAGACAATGGCGAGACAAGCGCAAAATAGACCAATTGATTGTATTACCTTAGCATATCTACCCAATAGTTGAATAGATGACTCTCTTAACATCCCACTCAGAAATCATATATCATAAGTCATATTTTCCATATTACCTTGTAAAGTTTAGATTATAACACACGATTTACTTTTTACAGACCACAACACTTCCATGCCTAAATATTTTTATAACGCCCTGATGCAGCATTTTAAAATTTCAAAATTGCCTTGGAATGACACTTTGTTGGATTAAAAGAAGAGTTTCTCCCGCCACTCATGTACAAAATTAACACACAAAACATGTATAGTGTGAGAAGCTATGACGTGATCCAGACAGAAGGGCTGCAATTGCCAATTATGTATGTATGTAATGTGCTATGTATATACAAGAAAATCAAGCTTAGTGTGGATATTCTACAAGTGCGTTTCAGGAGTAAGAACTTTCTGAAATGTTTTGTTTTACCGTCTAGAGATTAATCCCAATCTTACGTTTAAATTCATTCGAATTAGTTCTTATATTGTTGTGTTTCTATACATTCGACCGTTATGTTGGTATCTTCTATAGGCCAACTCCAAGAAACTGTGATCAATCTTGGTCACCAGAGATCTAATAATCGATCAATATCCTACTTGTACCTGGCAACAAAATATAAAAAATATTTCTTCGGCGACTTCCTCTCAGCAGATTTCTGGCAAAAACTCTGAGAATAAATAAAATTGCAATGAAAAGCTTCTCTCAAGAATCTGTCTTTCAGAGTCGACTTTAAACTGTACGTCCCGCCACTCATGTAGAAAAAATAACGCACACAACATAAGTGGTGTGAGAAACTAGGTCGCAGTCCTGACTAAACGGCTGTAATGACCATTTATGTCTTTCGGCCTGAAATCTGCAACAATTCAAGAGACAATTGATTCCAAAATATTTCACCTGATCGAGTGGATACAAAATATTGAAATATTTCTTCGGCGATTGATTCTCCAGGAAAATATTTTCAAAAATCTGTCGTTCGGAGTTGAAGTGTTGTAATGACCAATTATGTACATATGTACATTGTTTATATTATGGGAGCTGTCGCTCAATGTGATAGTATCTACAATATTTTTGCTATAAAACCAGATCCCAAAGAAGCTGTATGTATCATGTGTAGTCAATGGGAAGCTGCAAATCAAAATGAGCTAACATTGTTACGGGAATAAATCTTCTATGCTTTTATGCTTTCATGGCATTTAGCTTTATTTGCAAGAGCTTGTTGCGCTAACATAACTGGTAGTCAGCTATACCAAGACAGTGATCAATAACTTAGAAAAGAGAATTCAAACTCTCATACAAGTGTTTATGATATATATTCGGCAAAGCTAATACCACCAGTTTGTGGCACTGTACAACCAAATGTAAAAACATGTTCAAAATTAAATTACTTTGTGTGAACAAATGTATCACAAGTTTTGTTTAACATTTCTTTTTCGTTTATTTGTTTTGCAATAACTCTTTTCACAAGTAGTAAAAAACTGTAAACTTTTTACGAATTCTGTGGAAATAACACAGTCCAGTTGGATTCTTTACATGTTTAAAATTTTATTCAGGTTCACTGTTTGTCTTTTGCGTTTTGCATAAAACGACTAGAGCTGATAAGAAGTAAGATTGTGTATTCATAATATATAACCTTGTAAATGCCAACTAAATGTCCGGTATCATTAATCAGCGTGATAATTGAAACTGTCATTTAAGCAGGACACATGTATTTTTTGAAGTGAAGTTAAGTACAATTATTCTTCTTTTAGAAAACCAAATTAATTTCAGTAAATCTCAGGTGATTTTGAAGCCATTTTTATGTCACTTACAGTAAATTATGCACTTAAAAAATCAAACTAATTTAACATACAGTGGACAGCAAAAGTCTTAGTACGGCAATATATTTTAGGAATTTCATGAATTTTAGCCAAAAGTTTGTATACAAATTTATAGTTAATATATTTATTTTCTTAATTTATTTCTGTTTTATTATAAAACAAACAATTTTTTAATGTTTTTCATAAAACAAGAGAAAAATTTCAGATGACTCCACAGGTATCCCCAAGGAGAACCCTGAGTAAATTTAAAATTCAAAGGCCTAATATTTGAAAATGTTATCATTTGTATTTAGTAGAATATCCATTAAGGTAAAGCACTCAATTTAACCCATTTGGAATTCAATGTACAAGTTTTGTTTAGTGTTTTCTGGTGGCACCATGAGCAAGTTTTTCGGTTGACTTTTGTTTGAGGTTTAGCGATTACATAACCGTTCTTTCAAATGATCTTCTAAATACTGTCGTGAAGTCATACCGGAACTTTGTGCAAGTGTGGGAATTTTTTTCCAAAATATATTTGAGTACTAAGAATTTTGCTGTGCTGTATACTCTTAAAAAAATTAAATTACAAGCCAGTTAAATATTAAACTTCATAAAATCATGTTCTAATTACTTCACATATCACTGGGGATTTTCTAAATAACGTGGGATTTACGTTGTGTTCATATATATCAAAAAAAAAAAAAAACTTAAACGCAATAATTATATGCATTCATTCATTCATTCATTGCATTTGATATTAGAAAATCATTTTTAATATTATGCAGAATTGTCAGATCTGTCTGATTTCAGATAACTTGATAATTTGTTTAGTCAATTAAATAACAAGATAATGATTGCGTGAATCATGCCTGACAATTGATGGGAAATAACACACTCAGTTCTGAGAATTTATGCAGAGAATTGAAAATAAATGGAAGGATATTTCTGTCCAGAATAAATAACAAAATGAAAATGAAAAGTAGCATCAATGAGTAAGTATTTATTCTCCTCCCCGAGAGAAAAACATGAACAACAACAAAAATAAGAAGATCACCCTTTGAGAAAGAGTGGAAATCAATTCATACAACATTTCACGTGGTCGCCATAGCTTAGTGAATTATGTGTTGGCTAAGGAAAGACGAGCTTCGGCTTCCCACTCTAAGCAGTTTTCTGACAAACGTCCTAAGAATATCTACTTGAAATGAAAAAAATCTTCTCACATCTGACAACGTTGACTTGTAGGTTCTACCACACATGGATAATATTAATTCAGACCAAATTGGGGGCAAAAGAGATATCGGGCCATAATTTTTATTAAAGGTTGTAATGCCCAGTTGTAATGCCCAGTACTATGTGTTTGTATGTGTCTATTGTAGTCGCCGTAGTATAGTATGTAGTGCGTTGGCTTAATAGACGTAAGGATACGGTTCAAACCCGAGGTCAGACATCTCCAACCAAAATGCGAAATATGAGAAAATGTTTCTTCTTCGACTACCTCTCAGCAGATTTCTGGGAAAAACTCTGAGTTTAAAATAAAATTGTCATAGAAAAGTTTGTCAAAAATCGTTCGAATTCGATTTTAAACTGTAAGTCCCGCCACTCATGTATAAAAATAGCACACACAACATAAGTGGTGTGAAAAATTAGGTCGTAATTCTGACTGAAGGTTTGTAATGATCAATTGTGTATGTACGTATGTGTCTATTGCAACATCTCAACATCTTTCTACAGAGAGTGTTATTTTTAGACAACCACACCGTTTTATCACTCTGTTATCAATTTTTACCTAGTCTAAGAGCTTTTGATGAAGCGTTCAAATCATCTTTTTTAATGTGTTTTTTTCTCCTCCTAATAAAAATGTGACGAACAGTTTTATCCTCTTTCTTTTCTCTGCATATTCTGAAGAGCTCATTTGCCATGCGTTCAAGGGCAATGCGGTTTGCATCAGCGCCCATAACGCAATGTCGATTAATTACTCCAACAACCATACAAAGCATATGCCTTTAGTATTTGAGTATACTTTTGAGCTAAGGCCATATTTGCTTAGCTATTCTTCTTGTATCCGAAGACGTCTACCAGTTGTTGGTATAACTGTAATGACAATTATAATTCACAATAAAGAGAACTTATTGCGTAGTTTGACGGTTGTGACAAGCCTGGTCAGTTCAAACGCTCTACAACTATCTGCAATGTATATATCAATGCCACATCGCTCTGCTACAACTATAAGCCGCTAGGCTATCAGAAAGTATGATAATAAGTATCCCTATCCGAGATATTTTTAACGCCTAACAATCTCCAAGGCAGCCCGTAAAATGTATGGAATTTCAGTATAACCCTTCAGTCAGGATAACGGCTTTGCTTCTAACACAACTCTTGTTGTGTATGTTAATTTTATACATGAGTGGTGAGATCTAGAGTCGATTTTTTTGCCGGAAATCTGCTGAGAGGAAGACGCCGAAGAAATATTTCTTTTCTATTTTGTTTTGTTGGAAATGTCTGACCTGGGGTTTGAACCGTGGCCTCACGTCTAATAAACCAACACACGTATGCTTATGAATTCGAGATTGAAGTCGCTGGTATGGTTTTTGTTTTTGTGTTTAATAAATATTATTTTGGGTGCCCTGGTAGTCTAGTCGCCGTGGTCTAGTAGGTAATGTGTTGGCTTATTAGACGCGAGGCCTGGTTCAAATATTTCTTCGGCGACTTCCTCTCAGTAGATTTCTGGCAAAAACTCTGAGAATAAATAAAATTTGCCATGAAAGTTTCTCAAAAATCTGTCGTTCGAAGTCGACTTTAAACTGTAGGTCCCGCCAATAAAAATTAACGCACACTACATAAGTGGTGTCGGAAACTAGGTCGTAATCCAGACTAAAGGGTTGTAATGACCAATTATGTATGGCAGTCTAGTGGATAGTGTGCTAGACTATTAGCGTGAGGGTCGTGAGTTCAATTCCCACTAGAGACTCTGGGTCTGCGCATAATTAAATATAATTTGTAATAAATGACTCAAATTATAATCATAAATGACGCATAAAGGAGTCCAAACTAATATAACCAAGACTCATAAATGCCAATAAAAGGACTCCTAAGCATACTGATAAATTACTCATAAAAGACTCGTATGCGATTAAACGATGACTGAAAGGCGACTCGAAAAAGAATCATAAACGAAGGTAAATAAGTCTAATAAATGATCAGAAAACTATTAAAAAATGGGTCGAAAATTACTCTAAACTAATATAGAAAATGACTCATAAATGACTTTTTTAGAAGAGTCGCCCGTAGTCACTTTTTTCTCCCGACAAAATAGTCTTTTATGATTATAAAATTAGTACACATTCTAGCTTTTCAATCGCGCAGAAGAGACAAAAAAGACTCGAACTTGATTGAAAATTTTCAAAAATGCTGGCAGGGTAAATAAATAAAAAATATTATTTCGTTCCCTTTGGAATTTGCAGTCATCACTGAATTTTATTAAACATATTCGCTTTGTGTGACAGTTTAAAAACTGTCAATGTGCACGGAAAGCTGTACTCTTTTATAGGGCTTGATGACTGGCGACAGCATTGGACCACACTGCTTCATGCCTAACAGCATGGAGCTATTGAGAGGCAAATTTGGTGAATATTTAATTTCACTTGGACAAGAAAATCATGCGGTTTGATTTCACTGGACAAGTTTTGGTATGAACCGTTAAGTCTCACGTATACAGAGGCAAATGCATGACAATTACAGCTCAAGCAGACAACATTCCTGCTGCTACTGGCGAGTTACTGTCTGAAATTTTGTTCTGAAGAATAAAAAAAAATAAAATAAAAAATTGAGCTCATGGTGAATGAATACAGACGAAACTTTATTTGAAAAAAGTTCATTGAAATTTAAAATTTTTCTCCTCAACTCTTATTATTTTTATTAATTGTCTGTGGTACATACATAAATCAAATCCTTGCCGTTTTTAAGAGTTGATAAGTGAATAAACCAGCTTAAAATGCTATTGTGCCTTTGATTCTATTTAATCAATTGCTGATAAATACAAAAAAAAAACGCATTTTGTTTTTCAATGTTTTTTTTTCTTAAAATTTTTTGTATAAAAAAACCCACTTCTATAATAGAGAGTGAATTGCAGGTTTTATTATCAAATAAACAATAAAAGAAATTAATTTTTAATTATAAACTCAAAGATCTTATGACTTGTGTGGTGGTGTTATTAAATAGCAAAACTCATTGAACTATTAAGACGTAATCAAAATTGAAATTAAAAACAATGCCACCCCATTCTACATCCATAGAACTGGATAGATAGAGCAGAGATATACAAATCAAATCAAGTTTAAAATTTTTTTTTTCTAAAATTAAGGCAATTAATTATGATGTTTTTTTGTTCACATTTTTTTTTGTTTTTTGTGGGAATACCAAATCACAGACTAACAGTACAAATAAAGAAAGGAAAAAAAATTTTATAATAAATAAACAAAAATAAAAACAACAATTTTAATGAAATGTAAATAACACAAGCTTTAATCAAAAGCCGGTTAAAGTAACACACACGTTGGTTTATTGTGTGTTTTTTTTTGATTTTTATTCTTTTCAATTTTTTTTCTTTCTCATCTATTTGTTCATTTCATGTTTTTTTTTGGTGTTGTATTTAAATTATTAATTTTCACTTGTTTATCGATCTACACAGGCACATATGTACATACGTATATGAATCAAAGTATTCGATTTATAACCCAAACAGCACGTTTTAGACATGTTCGACAAGAACATCTTTGGCATGACGTTATCGTTGGAAAGTTCTAAAACGCAGTTCTTCCAAATAAATGCATGCGAATGATTAAAGCACTTAAAATTTTATTTAAATGAAAAATAAAAATCAATTTTTATTGTGAATTTTTTAAGAAATATCATTCGATCATAAGATTTCATCATGATGGAATGGTGATTCGCTTTTGAAGGCAACACTTTTCTAACTGCCAAAGTCTTTTAGGTTTAGAAGTCTTACATAAATACCTAATTGGCCATTACAACCCTTCACACAGGATTTCAACCTTGTTTCTCACACCACTCATGTTTTGTGTGTTAATTTTATACATGACTGGCGGGACCTACAGTTTATAGTCGACTCCGAACGACAGATTTTTGAGAAACTTTTCATGGCAATTTTATTTACTCTCAGAGTTTTTGCCAGAAATCTGCTGAGAGGAAGTCGCCAATGAAATTCTTTTTGTCTGTATTTTGTTTTGATACCTGGCCTGGGGCTCGAACCTTGGCTTTACGTCTAATAAGCCAACACACTACCTACTAGACTACGGCGACATTTACATACCGATGCTGATTTAAAACAAGTATTAATCCAAACAAGTGTGGAGTATGCCTCCATCATGTTTTACAGTATGTATAAGGTTTTTCGATTTAAGCCTTTGTGTTGGTTCACACCACACTTTTTTCCGATTTTTGCAATTTTTTAGTTCATATTTTGACTCGTCTGTAAATATTTATGGTGGAGGCAGCCTCATGGTGTGGGGATGTTTTTCCTCTTCAGGAGTTGGTAGACTCGTTAAAATTGATTGGAGAGCACTATGTAAATATTTTGGAAGAAAATCTTTACAGAAGTGCCGAGGAAATGGGCTTGGGGGAGTTAATCTTTCAACAACGACAACAACCCCAAGCACATGAGTAAGGTCGCTAAAAAATATTTTGAAGAAAATAATGTTGAAAAATTAGAATGGCCTGCTCAAAGCCCAGATTTAAACCCCATAGAGCACTTTTGTGCTATCTTAGATGAAAAAATTCCGATGGAGTGCAGATTAAATATTCAAACATTTTGAGAAAAATGTAAATGTAGGGCAATTCCTACAAGTACTTTGAAGAACCTTGCGCTAAGTATGCCGAAAAGATTAAGAGAAGTCATAAATAATAAAGGAGGAGCAAATTCGTGCTAAATTTTTAAGTTATTTAATTATTTATAATATTTTCTAGTGAAGTGTTACTTTGTTCTGTCACTTGAAATTCCTTATGTGCCATATAGTTTCTAGTAAAGATAGAAAATATAAAGAAATAATTCAATGTTAAGTTCCATATTAGATAAAATATTAACCGAATTAAAAGTGAAACTATAATTTATAAACATTTGAAAACAATAAACATATGCTTTAACCAAAAAACAAAAAAGTATTTCAAACCGCACTTTATTTGTCCGGCAGTATGCATGTATGTGATATTTCTAATATTTATATTCTTTTACAAAAATGTTAACTGGGTTATATATTTATTTTTTAATTCAAGATAACTATCATCAGCGTGTGAACTCGATAAAATGAAAAAAGAAAAAAACAATTCTAAATTTAAAACCATCAGTTCACTTCATTTCTTTAACTTACTTTGTGCATTAGTGCGGCTAATGCTACTCAGATTTATGCACAGCACCAGTACAAGACATGTGAAACATTTTAAATTTTTCAGAAATTTTGTAAAACTTTTTAACATTTTTTTTTAAATTCTGTTTTGTTTTTATTAAAGAAAAAAAAATAGAAAACAACAATAAAAAATAATTAAAAATAAACAATTTTAAATTGTATTCAAAATGTTTTCATTTATAATGCGTTATCACTTAAGAGTTGAACACGAACTTAGGCAATGATCTTCTCTATTGGTTTATTAGATTTTTTTTGTTTTTGTTTTTCAATCAACTATTAAGTTTTCAATTTATTAATCTGATGCGCGTATTATTTAATTCTTTTACAATATAAGCTGACGCACGCTTAAGGCGAGACAAAACTGACTAAGTTGTTAAGCGTTAACAACCTGCTGTATGAATGGCTTTAGAACGACTGTTGTTTAGACTCTTGATCATTTTTAAATAGCATTTTATGAGCGACGGCTTTACATTACAGTTCTAAAGCTGCCAAGCTGCCAGAATCATAGAGAATGATTAATAAAACTTGTTTTTAAAAACAGTACGTGTCCATCAAATAAGTACAAAACCAGTTGATAAATTTAACAATACATTGTGAAATACAATAAAATATAAAAAATATTATAACAGAATTAAAAAGTTTTAAGAAAACCAAAAAACCAAAATTTCTTTTTTACATCTACGCATACATTACTATTAAAAATATATAAAAAAAAAGAAAAAATAAAAAATAAAAATATAATCAAGTGTTAAAAACAAGATAAATACCACACGTCAGATCACATACTTTTATTATAAAATATTTCATCAAATGGGAAATTTACATTTCTTAGAATTTGCTAACGAGTAATAAAACGCTTTAAAAATTTAAAAAAATTTTTTTTTTGTGACATTTTAACTCCACTAAAACATTTATTATACTGTGTAGTAATCCCTACCAAATTGATAAAAACTTTGAAATATTAGACATATTGCAGCAATATTCTTATTTTGCATTAGAATTTGTTCTTACAGGCGTATTGTGTAAAAACTGAAGCTACTCGTCAAAACACTGATTGGACTTTATCAGTGCAGCTTCAGACCTGCCACGTCCACCATCAACCAGATCTTCACACTACGCCACATTTTGGAAAAGACCCACGAGAAACAAGTCGACACACACCATCTTTTTGTCGACTATAAGGCAGTCTTCGATAGCCCCATAAGAGATCGTGTTATTACCGCAATGTCTGAGCTTGGTATACCTGTGAAGCTGATAAGGCTATGCAGAATGACGTTAAGCAATTCCTGCAGCTCCGTCAAGGTAGAAATGGACCCCCGAACCTATTGATACCGTGCGAAGTTTCAGACAAGGCGATTCCTTAGCATGCGACCTCTTCAACTTCGTCATGGAGAGCGTTCTGAAAGGTCCAGTTGCTGACAACATTAATATCATAGGGCGTACAAAGTGCTATTGAACGGGAGTCTACTAAGAAATATTTTCTCATATTTTGTTTTGTTGAACATGTCTGACCTGGGGTTTAACCCTTTCGGTACGGGAGACGATTAGTTAGTTTACAAATAATATAAGAGGTCAGTTTAGCATAGATATGTTTTTTAACCCTTTCGCATCTATTGGGACATATGTGTCCCACTGAACAATCGCAGACTCCTATTTTTTAAATTGTTACTATAAAATGATTCAAAGTTGTCCCATTTAGTTATTTAGAGTCTAAAGAACAGTTACATATTTTCATAACACAGAAAAATTGCGTATTTTCATAACACAGGCTGTTTAGTCATAACAAGACTGCAGTGGTATCAAGTTTTTGCTGTGCTTTTTTCTAATAAAACGTTAAAAAGTTAAAATCGTTATTAAATAATGAAAAAGGTGTGTAATTAATATTGTTAAAGTGTAAATCTTTCTTGTTATTGCAATATTATCAGGTAAGAAAAAGATTTTCTTTTTACGGGACATATACTTCCAATTCGGCTTTTGTAGTGCGACATATACATATATCACAATAGGACTGTAGTGTAACAACATTAAAAATATTATTTCAGGCTGATATGGCGAAAACACTTTCCGATATTGATGTAGCCAGTATTTTAGAAGAGTCAGCTGAAGATGACTTCTCATCTGAGAGTGGAGACGACTACGTACCATCAGACTCTTAAAGTATCATTGATGAAGAAAACCAAATAAATCATTCAGATTCGTCAGATGAAGATGAAGAAAAAGATGATGTAGCTATGCATTCATCGTCAGCTCAAGCTCCTAATTCTGAAACAAAGATATGGTTAACACCGGATGAATCATTTGCACCTAGAAAGGTACCTAGCAGCCACCACGAACCCGCTCTATTACTAAATTATAAGAGAACTGATACGCCTATACAAATCTTCAAAACAGTGTTGATACATATTAAACAATGCACGAACGACAGAATAAAAATTCTTCAAGCTTCGAACAAAAAGTATAAATGTATAAAGCATACAGATGTTGGGGAGATTAAAATAATTTTAGGTTGTATGATGATCATGAGGTATAACCATGTCCCTTCAACTAAACATTATTGGTCCCGGCATCATTCATTAGGTAATGAGGCAATCAAATCTGCAATAGCACGCGATCGCTACTTATTTATTTCATCCAAGATGTATTGTGCACAACCAGAAAAACCTGTAAACATGTCAAAAACATATTATCTGGACGATGTTGTCCAGTATTTGAAAGCCCGTTTCCAAAGTGCAGATAGTGAAGATAGTCCATTTCAATCAATAGATGAATCTATGACTAAGTTCAAAGGACGTTCATCACTAAATAATACATGCCACTGAAACCCACGAAGCGTGGAATAAAAACGTGGATGAGATGTGATTGTCTCAGTGGGTACGTATATGATTTTAACATCTACTGCGGTAGAGAAGAAGGACCTACCATTGGCACTCTTGGAGAACGTGTAGTAAATAACCTTGCCAAGACCATAAAGCACCCACACGTTTCGCTTTGCTTTGATCGTTTTTTTACTAGTGTTTATCTACTTGAATCTTTGAATTTTCCGGCATTAGGTACGGTAATGACTAATAGAATAATAATATAATAGAATAATAATATATAATTCTGGAATTATGTATACAAAATGGCACGATACGAAGGAAGTAGCAGCTATTAGCAATTGTCATGGTGCTACAATGGTATCAATAAACAAAAAGCAACATAATGGTGAAATTCAAGTTGTGCAGTGTCCGGAAATGATTAAATTTTACTGGAATATAATGGGACGCGTAGACCGAGCTGATCAGTTATGCGAAATGTACGAACTAGACCGTAAATCACAGAAATGGTGGAAGAAAGTTTTTTATAGACTATTGATGATGTCAGCTGTAAATTCGTGGATCATTTATATGAATTTACATTGTAAGAAGGAACCATTTCTTGACTTTTTAGTACTGCTAGCGACAGAAAACTGCGGCCGTTATGAGAAGCCTTACTAATGGTGGTTACCATTCCAAAAATAAGAAAATTTATGCTCAATCTGCTACTCACTTACCAATTGAAGGACCTACAAGACGTCGATGTGCAGGTTGCCAAAAAAATAAAATTGAAAAACGGACTAAAACTTTACGTCAAGAATGTCAACTTCCATTGTGCAAGGATTTTATTTATTTATTTATTAATTACAATACAATTACAAATTATATCCTAATTATATACGAGCGAAGTAACTTGACTATTTGCTCGGTATAGTGTCACAGACCAGAGTCTCTGGTGGGAATCGAACCCACGACCCTCACGCTAATGGTCTAGCACATTACCCACTAGACTACCAGGGCACCCAATGTGTACAAGGATTGTTTTGCGCCGTTTCACAAATATACAAAACGAATTTTGAAAGAATAAATAAAATTTCATAAATCTTATAAAAACAGATATTGATTTACTATATGCGTTTTTATAGATTTAGGCCCAATGGGACTTATATGTCCCATGCCAAACTCCTGATGGGACATATATATCCCGTGTCCTAAATGCCTTCCTAGGGTAGGGGTACTACCAAAAAAGCTATGTATATGTTTAAACCGTGACCTTACGTCTAATAAGTCAACACGCTGCTTGCTAGACTACGGCGACAATAGTCATTAAATATTCAGAGCAACTATTGCAGTAGTTCTAGTTGGCAGAAAAGAATCTCCGCTGCTTCATACCAAGAACCTGGTACTAATACATGAAGTAAAGGGTAGTCTCCTCCTTTTTTCAGATCCACAACTCCTGCAGAAGTCTTTCGAAAGAATGCTATCATGAATGGAATCGACTGTAAGTATGGATCGTCATAAGATTTAAGCAAATAAGTCAAACAGTCCTCTTGCTATCCAAATTAGCAATAATGTATGTACGTGCCGTCATGCTGCCAACGAACTTGAACAACGGCTGCAGAATACGGAATTTAACTCACAAGATTGTTTTACATTTGCCCCGTAATGCAATGCATTTTTTGACGATATCCTTTGGTTTTGAAATTACCTTTGAATGATTCGAAATTTCTCTGACATATTGCCGGCATTAATGGACAAGCACGGACGTTGAGGTTATGTGCACGAGGGTATTGATAGCTTTCTGAATTTTAATTTTTGGGCAAAATTTCATTAAACAATAAGCATAGCACCTTTTGAAATATGCTTGAGAAAAATTAAAATATCAGACAGCTTAACATTTATACCACAGTCTACCCGAACAGTCAGCATCTTAGAGCTGATGATATATACACACAGTTACTGAAGTATACATACGGTTAACAAATTTCAGAAATTTTTTAACCAATCCGTTTTCGTTGAAAATCTTTATAGTTTCCTCGATTTTAAGACGGTCTTTTGTCTTACAATTAAAACTCGTACTTAATAATGCCTGTGACAAAGGATAAATTGAAAGTAGTCATCTTATTATTTTCACAAGAGTCTGTTTTACTTCACAATTTTTCTGCGTTTTTTATAAGAAATTCCATACAAAATTGCAATCCTATTGTGTTTTTCATTTCTTTTTTTTTTTTCTTTGAAGAATTAATTAAATTAACGTCTAAGACTTCATCCTATTCTCTAACTTTGTCTTAAGGAATACAACACAAATACTACAGAATTAATTGCAAAGAAAAGTAAAGAGAAAAACAAAAAAAAAGGAAAAGTAAAACGGTAGCCTTGAAAAATAAAAACAATTTCTTTATTAATCATTCTTTTGTTTGTTAACGCGAAAAATATATTTTTTTTTTCAAAACCATAAGGCCCAAAGACTTATACAAATTACCACTAAAGGCGTTATTTTGACTATGAATAAAACCTTTTATAAGCAAAACAACCTTTGCATCAATTAAATAGATTAATTTTGTCTGGCCTTTTCTGTAGAAATCAAACAATCCAAACAATAGATTGATGCTACATAGTTAGGCTTTCTATGATTTCATTGGATTCATGAGAGATTAAGCCCTCTCTTACAATATTGTATTCATTTTTAAAGGCTTCATCCTTTTTTTTGAATATTAAAAATTATTGCATTATACCACTCAATTTGCGATCCATTTCACAAATTTTATATGATTTTTGTTTCAGACAGAAACTTTTGGCAGCAATTACCCCCGCAGTAAAGGCATACATTTAAAAATTGTCTGTACATACATATGTATATTTTAGGGGTTTTGTTATTTTGAAATTTGCCTAACCATTGCAGGCTGGTTTCAAGGTCATATTCAAACCTGTTGAAAAGTTGTTGGATGATACAATCAAGTCCTTTCCGAATGCCAGTTTGACGTTCGTTTTCGACAATAAATGCCTAGGACAGCTTACGCAAACTTTGCACAGTTCAAAGATTCCTGAGATGTCATTGAAATTGTATAACTGCGAGGCTGTTACTAAGCCTGGCTGTTACAGTACCAGGCTGTTACAGGACTCACAATGCACAACATGAACGTAAGTTTTTCGCTTGCATTAGTTGTACAAGCAAGCTTATACTATGTTCATATATGCGTTTTTATTGAGTCAATATTCGGTTTATTGAGTACAATATTTTATGTGTTCAGTTCAGCTGCTTATTCAATATTCATTTGATAGCTGGTAAACAAAACAGCTGGTTGTTTCAACAACATTGTTTTTTTTTTGTTTTTTTTTTGTTTGTCGTTGTTGACATTTGAATTGTCAAATATCAACAGAAAGTGTTCCTATAATTGTAATATGCGCACCTGAACATACTTATGATAGTGCTGCATTTTAAGTTTTACTCAATATTATAACATAATGACGTATTTATTGTGCAATAATTAATTGAAACTTTATATGAAATATTGAGCTCAAAATGGCGTTTATTGCGATTTACTTAATAAAGGTGCATATCTGAACACAGTATTAACTTCATTTGCAACATATGTAATATGGCAGCACATACAATATTATTAGGCTTTGCTGGACTGATATGAATAAGAGAAGGTCTGATTTTCATCACGGCCATCCATAGCACTCTTATAGTTTTTAACGTTCACTGCTCTATTGAAAGGCATGGTGATAGATTTAGAACTCTTTCGAATGATTTGTGCAGGAGCTGTAGTTCTGAAACCTTTTTCATCTAAAGTGTTAGGACCATTCTAAATACTCCCAAAAAAAGAGAGTAGAACGATTTATTTAAGAGTTTCATTGGGTGACTATAAAGTCGCCGTAGTATAGTAGGTATTGTGTTGGCTTAATAGACGCAAGGCCACGGTTCAATTTCCAGGTCAGACATCTCCAACAAAACGACATATGAAAAAATAATTCTTCGGCGACTGCCTCTCTGCAGATATCTGACAAAAACTCTGAGAATAAATAAATTTGCAATGAACTGTTTCCCAAAAATCTGTCGTTCGGAGTCGACTTTAAAGACTTCATGTATGAAATTAACAAACACAAAATGACCTAGGCCGTAATCCTGACTGAAGGGTTGTAATGGCCAATTATGTATGTTATGTATGTATGTATGTATAGGGTGACTATTGAATTATCGGTAGACATAGCGGTTTTTTGCAGTACAATGGATCAAATTTCTGGTCAAACATTGGCACTTTACTCTTAAAGAAGAGATCGCCACCAGATATTGTATTGCTAAGTCTGAACTTATCTGAATAGCGTTGTATTTGGACTTGTCCAAACACTGCTTTAGTTACTTATCAAACTATCAAGAGTGACTAAAGTACCCTACTGGCACAAACCTGGGAAAGCTGTATCAGCTTGATAGGGGAAATAGGTTTACTCTATGAACTTGCAAGTTAGAGGATTTCCAACACGCCGATGAGGCCAGGAACTTGTTTGGAAAGGTTTGTAGTCGCTGTAGTGTGGTAAGGCTTTAGACGTGAGGCCACTGTTCAACTTGCAGGTCAGAAATCTCGAACAAGATCGAAATATAAGAAAATATTTCTTTGGCGACTGTCTCTCAGCAGATTTCTGGTAAAAAGTCGGAGATTTTTGCCACGAAAAGTTTCTCAAAAATCTGTCATTTGGGGTCAACTTTAAATTGTATGTCCCGCCTCTCATGTATAAAATTAACAAACATAACATAAGTGATGTGAGCAGCTATGTCGTAATAGCCAATTATGTATGTATGTGTGTATGTAAGGGTATACTTAGTGAAAGGTATAGGGTGCTAAAGACTCTTCTCCAACGCGATAGATTTGAGGCAATTCTAACTTTCGTTGGGGAATTATAAGAGAAGGAGATTTGTGTTATGCATCGTACTATTATATTTAGAATATCATGGCCTGGAATAACCCGATTTTTAATGGAAACTGTAGACTCAAAGTACACTTGTTTAGAATCGAGTTCATCTCAAACCTAATATGTAAATTCTATGATGATGATAATGAATTATCAGAAGACATACATACTTTGAGTGAAAACGGGTGAATGCATTTCATGTGCAGATGATAGCAATGCATCGATTTTCATCGGTTTTAAGATGCATAGTCTAATCCTGACTCCGGGCTTGTAAAATTTCGTACTTCACTAAGCATTTTGGATGGTGAAACAAGTCACGAATCATGATAAACCAATTATCCTATAGGAAATAACATAATGGAAGACAATTAATTTCTAACAGAAGAAAAGCATACGTTTGGCATAACTGTTATAAAAGTTAAGCACTTCGTTTAATCTTAGAAATCATTTTCTCGCTCTAATAATACATGTGCTTAAATAACCCATATCCTTTAATTTTGCTGTTTAAATCCTTAAATAAAAATTGAAGAAAAAAATGCCGTCTATACCCTTTAGCCATTACAATAAATGGTCATTATAAATGGGAGGGGACAAAAAAAAAAAGAAGAGAAGAAAAATAATTTAATTTACAACCATTACCGTAGCATTTTGCTACAAAAATACTACAATTTTCTCTGTAATTTGCAATGCGAATAGAAACACGAAACGGATACTTTTTTCCTTCCTGTTGCTGCTGAAAAACAACAGAAAAAAATAACGGGAGAAAAAATAAACCGAATAGCAAAATCATTTTCTTTAAGCAAAATTCTGTTCGAAAAATATTTGTTACTGATGCTCTTTTCGTTTTTTGTTGTTTTTTTTTTGTTTGTTCTAAAGGGGTCAAAGTAAAACTTATTTAACCGTTATTTGTCTTTTATTGTATTTGTCAACTTCTAACGATGACATTCATTCTGTCATATTAACGCTAAATCTGTTCTGCCATCTACGAATATTGTCATCACCATACTTTGTCGTGCGGTAAATGTAGCAGGAAAAAAAGGTATAAGGATTTGAGGATTTTTCTAACAAACTCGAGTTCATGTTCTCTTACACAATTAGTTTTACCCTAAGGATATTTGCATAAAATCCAACAAAAGGTTTATTTAAAGGTAAAAAAAAGGATTTTACTTTACATTGAAATCATGGGGGAAATTTTTTTTTCTAAAGATGTAAAAGACTGAAAAAAAAATAGACAAACTTACACGCTAGTACAGTGTAGTGTTAGTGGCAAATTGAGTTGAATAACTTAGAGTTTTTAAAAATATAATCGGGTTTTGAATAAGACGAATTATTCGCTTTTAAGGTGTTCTCGCCTAGAGAGTTATGAGAAAACCAATGATGATCATCAATATTAAGTCTTCATATTCAACAAATTTATTTTAACGAATAAAAACTGCATTTTCTGTTGGAGATTTAAAACAGAAGTTAGTCTTAAGGACACCATGAAGCCACCGTAGTCTACTGGGTAGTGTGTTGGCTTATTAGACATAAGGCCACGGTTCAAACCCCAGGTCAGACGTCAAAACGAAAATTTAAAAAAAATATTTCTTCAGTGACTTCCTCTCAGCAGATTTCTGTCAAAAACTCTGAAAGGAAATAAAATTGCCATGAAAAGTTTTTCAAAAAATCTGCCGTTCGGAGTGGACTTTAAACTGCAGGTCCCACCACTTATGTATAATATTAACACACGCAACATTAGTGGTGTGGGAAACTAGGTCCATAATCCCTGACGACTCAAGGGTCTTAAGGTATGTTACTGAAAAGAATTCTTATTCTGTCTGCTTTCCACTTTACACCAATCGTAGTAAATTATATAACCATCTACAGATGATGATATTCACCATGTTCATATATTTCAGACATTCGTCTATCTTAACCAATGCTAAGCTTTGCTGTCCAACAAAATCCCTGCTCATGTTGTTGTTCGTTTTCCTTCGTGTCCTTGGAATTAAATGCGGAAATTGAATATCGAAATGTGAATGAATTTCTGTTTGTGTTCGCCGTAGTCTAGTAGATAATGTGTTGGCTTATTAGCCATGAGGCTATAGTTAAAACACATTTCAGATATCTCCAATAAAAACAGAAAAACAAAATATGAAAGAATATTTTTTGGCGATTTCCTCTCAGAAGAAAAAATATGTCATTCGGAGTCCACGTTAAACTGTGGATCATGAATAAAATTAACACACACAAGATGGTGGTGTGAGAACTTAGGTTGTAATCTTGACTAAAGGATTGTAATGATCAATTAAGTAAGTTAAGTATGTACTGAATATCCGAGCTATTCAGTTCACATACTTTAATAGAAAAATCCAATCAATCAATCGCTCTAGTAATCAAATGAAGATGTGGGCTGGCCACAAGCTTTAACGATTACAGAATTAGCCACAGAACTATTCAATCAACGTTTAAACTAAAAACGTACATCTAATAATAACTTGATCTTATATGTCTTAGGGCCATTATTACAATTTGCCGTTAACTAAAGGGCGGATTTTAACGGGTAGATAAATTGTTTTTCATTATTATAAGTGGACAATATAGTAGAAGTGAGCGTTAAGCTATGATCCTCTATCCGTAAGTTTTAAAGTTAAGTTTATGTTTGAATTTGCCATACATATATATTTTTTTCAATATGGAAACTTCAAATATAAACAAAATGAGCATATACAATAAAAAAACGATGATCGCCATTGCTACTAAGTTTAAAAAACCTTGTTTAATTGAGCAGTGTTATCGAACTTGCTCCGGCATTGCCATATTTTGAAAAAAGTTAACTTTATTTTATCATTAGGTTGTAATAATGAAAAGAAGTTAAAGGTGACTTTAAAGTTCACTTTAGCTAAAGTTACCTTTAACTAAATCCAACTTTAACGGGAAGATGTAATAATGGCTCTTAGTCTTCTACAGTTTTGATTAGAAGGACTCTGTCACTTACTTTCTCAATTATTGTACTGCATTGTCTAGGACATAGGAAATAGATTTGTAAGTGGAATCCTTCCTGATGGAACACATTTAATATCAGCAATTAGTTTTCTGTTGCCTGAAGTCACCGTAGTTTAGTAGATAGTGTATTGGCTTATTATGGCAGAAACCGTGGTTCAAACCCTAGCTCTGACATCTTCAACAAAACGAAATATGAAAAATTATTTCTGTTGGCGACTACCTCTCAGATGTGTTCTGGCAAAAATTTATAAAGTAAATCAAATCGTTATAAAAAATTTCGTTCGTAGTCGACGAAAAACTGTTGGAATAAAATTAAGACACACAACATGGTGGTGGAAGATCCCTAGTTGTAATACTGAATAGAGGGCTGTAATAACCATTGAACTAAGATATATTTTCTGATTTTCTGAAGGTAAATATCTTTTCAAATGTAATAATTTTTTTTTTAGCCAATAGTATCCTAAACTGCAACATAACACCAATCGAATGTACCGTAGTAGTTTAGCATTACTTCCTGCATACCTAGACACGTCACACTATGTGGCATTTAACCTGAAAAGCTGGCCAAAAAGGCAAAAAAAAGTTTGCGCAGATTTGCGCAATTATTTTTGGCGATTTTTTGCAAATTTAAATTTTTTTTGAAAAATTAAAAAAATTAGACTCAGTGTAATAAAGCCATAAGCAATAAAGCCATATGGCCTTACTTCTCAATAGAATGAGAAATAAAACTATATGGATTCAGTAGAAGCGATACCAATCGAGATGTCCTGAATAGGTTACTTTTAATCAGTGACGCTTTTATAAGCCGCAGTACACAAAAATCGCGAAGGAATAGAAAAGCATTTTCATCAGATACTATTAAATTTCTCCTTCCTGACATTGATGATGAAAATGATAACGATTTTAACGATTGTAGTTATTTTCACTTTTTAAGTATTTTTAAGTTAAGTATATATAATAATGTAAACTAAATATTATGAATAAATATTAATTATCATAGAAGTTTAAAAACTTAATTACATGTGTATGTATATCGACTATTATAACAATATGAGATGTATGTTAGATTTTCTTAATGGACCGTATGTGGTACCTAGGGGCACTTATGATCCGATCATTATAAAATGTGATCATAAATGATTCACATTCATATTAAACATGTTCATGTCGAATTTCATCGAGGTAATAAAATTTTTAAGCCAATTATAATTGCTAAATATATTTTCTTAAGGGGCCCTATTTTGGACCAAGGAGCAATTATAGACCGACCATAACAAAATTTGGTAAGATGATTTAGATTTACAAAATACACGTTCGTACCTAATTTCATTACGATACCGATGTTTTTAAGCCATTTATAAACGCAAACGTGAATTTCTAAAGGGGACTTTATATGGGGACTAGGGTCAAATGTGATCCGATTTTCACCAAACTTTACACCATGATTTTTTAGTACACAGAACTGATCCATGCTAAATTTTATTATGATTGTTGCATAATTACTATAATTATGTGTAAATAAGTGCAATTTCGAGGGGAATTTGTATGGGGGCTAGGCGAAATCACGGACCGATTTGAACCAAAATCAGTTGGGTTCATCCTTGGGCGTAATTATCACTAACACTATCAAAAAATTCCAGCCATTAACTCATGAAACACTTCTATTAATTTTGGCCAGGTTTTCAGGCAAAATGCCACATAGTGCGTCATTCAGATTACTTAATCGGATCATGAGAACCAACGAATGCCTTATACTTGTTCGAAATAATAAAGTTTCTCGAGATCACTACAAAAAACAGTAATTCTCAGTGTACATTCTTTCATTGTAAAATAAGATTCGTGACATGTGGCAGAGCCAAATAAGATAATGGTGGATGTTGGTTAAAAATAAAATATGTTAAAAAGGTTGCGCATGTCCTAATCAATATGATTTTAACTCCACCTCTGCGAAGTATATGAACACACATATAACTGTTGAAAAATAATCGATTATTCGGTTTGTTTTTGTAGCATTAATACCCTATTGTAAAGAATTTCTTTTTCAATCCATCCTTTTTGCAAATCTATTATTTGTTGTAAATTTAAGGTGACAAAGCGGTATTGTTATTCAAGGGATTTTCAAAGTAAATAAGTTTACGTGAAGGATAAATTAAAGCAATTTGTTAAAAAAGGTAAAGTAAGTAATACGACTTATCACATCCTATTAGGTTAATAAAGATAACATTTAAGTTAATTAATATTGATGTCATAAGCATCTACCATCAGAAACACAATTGGATGGCCGGTGAACCTTCACAAAATCACCAGTCACCGCTTTAACTGATAGCCAACAGGACTATGTTGTTGCGTATTCTGAAATTGAGTGAGACATAAAGGCAATGAAACTAGAGAAGTTAACAGGATATAAAAATTCAGATTCCTATTGTTTACAACTACAGAAGAACATAGCAATACTCAGCACTCAACTCTTATGAAGTCTGGATAAGTTGAATCGGCAAGGTAGACAGAATAAGGTAATAAACATCTCTCCTATCTTAACAGTCCCTTGTGGGAATCTTCAAAGCAGATGTTAATGCTGCCGAAAGATGTGCCCAATTCAACTTAGATAGGCGGACATAGCCGCTATTCCAGAACTCTAATCTTATGAAGTTAAATCGAAATAGTTGGGGACTGTGTTTACCAGCTGAAATTGCTAGGCAGGTAGAATAAGGTTAAACTGTACTTGGTTTTGGATCATGTAAGAATTCTCGCACAATGAATAAATGTATCAGCATCTTTGCCGCTGATGAAGCAAGAAAATTTCTATGGAGTGTGGGCAGATGTTGGGAAAGGGATGGTCAACGAAAAATAAGACAAAGAAAGGCAAAGTGAGGCAGATGTTTGGAAAAGTATGTCCAACGAAAGGGAGGACAAAGAACGGCAAAGGTTCTTCTCAACATAAGTAGGCAATGAAAAGCTCATATGCTGTCGTGGAATCGATTTTATAGGACCTGTGATGTATTGGGGGGCTGTGAGATAAAAGTTATTTGCTTAAACGTTTTACACCATACTACTCCGTCATGTAGTACTTTTAGGGTTGTCAAGTAGTTGATTCGTGGCCCAAAACTCCTAAGTAAAGGGATGATGCTCTGCTCTTGTCATGAAGAGACGGCAGTTTCTGGCCTCTCATTTTCTGACATATTTGACCAAGCTTTCTAATATAAAAATTGTAGCAATACATACATACATACATAATTGGTCATCACAACCTTTCAGTCAGGATTATGACCCAGCTTCTCACACCACTTATGTTGGTTTAAAGTCGACTCCGAATGACAGATTTTTTTGAGAAACTTCTCATGGCAAGTTTTTATTTACTCTCAGAGGTTTTGCCAAAAAAGCTGCTGAGAGGAAGTCGCCGAAGAAATATTAATATTCCGTTTTGATGTGTTACTTGGGGTTTGAACCCCGACCTTGCATCTAATAAGCCAACACACTACATACTAGACTACGGGGACTCCAATTGCAGTAATATCAAGTATTATTTTGGACCTGAGATGATTTTCTCTAGGGACTCTAGGGTAGAATGTACTGTGGTATCACAATGGGACTAACTTCTGGCTTAAGTGGAATCTCTTTCTTCGAGGCAGTCCATCACCTAACCTAAGTATGTTGAATGCAATTAAAACTTTTGTTGGGAAATTGCTATATGTAGAGATCTGAGTTAAGCATCAAACTATTAACGAATAACCTGGGATTTACATATAACCCGTATTGTGACAGAGCACTCTAGACTCAGTCTTTTCAGTGGACCCTTATTTTGTCACAGACTATTGTTTCTGGAGTGTCTATGGCAAAATATACTGTAGGCATCTTTTATAATCGCAGTCAGGCATTATGATATTGTTACGTTTTTACCTTTGAAAAACGTTTAAAATATGAGCTCGTAGATTGGAAATAAAAATAAATTTACGTTCAGTTTTAAATAAAACCTTTATTGTTCGCAGAATTCTATGTGCCAATGTTCACAACTGCAATTTGCTTTGTTTGTTATTCTTCTTTACACTCTTCTGAATAAATACTAAGAATTGTTCGTTAGATCTTTACAACGGAGATCTTCAAACCACGATTATTATCCTCACATGGTACGCGTCTTCACACAAGACTGCCTGAATTTTTACTGACCCCGTCTTTGCTTTGTCTTGCCTTTTATATCGCAGGGCAAACAGTCTGATGAATGCCCTTGATGGAAATGAATTTGCCTTCGCGAAATGTCTATAAATGTAAACATGTTTTTTATGTTGTTGTTGTTCGTATATTTTGTTTACGTTTGTCCTTGCAGGATTATTGTTGCATGTTTGTGTACTTGTTCAACCCTTCTTTTTTTATACTGATGTTGTTGCTATATTTCTGTTTATTTATTGATCATGTAAACGAGTCCCTAGTTTTTGTTTTTGTAGCTTTTGTTTATCATTTTAATGTTAAACGATGTAACACCATTTCCATTTTGGTAACAATATGATTCAATTTAAAAAGATTTTCTTTGAATTCTTGATTTTTCTTTGGATTTTTAACGATTAAAATTCAGTTGGAATTTAAATTTACCATACAATATTCATTTTATATTTCATTTACGTACATTTTTGTATATAAATCATGATAATATTTCCTTTTTACATTGAAAGTATAACTCATTCCCAATGCAACAGTGGAAAATTAATTACAATTTTTATCAAATTTTCCAGTTGACCTTTCCCTAAAAATTTATTTTTAATTTCACAATTTATTCAATTTTTGTTTTTCTGTTTTCCGTTGCACCAGCAACAATCCCCTTAGCAATGTTGTATTATTTTATTCAACGAAATTCCACAAAAATGAACTTCATTTCGATGTATTTTTTTTTAATTTTAGAAATACTTTTACACACAATTACACTTATTCGATGTACATTAGCGAGAAATGTTTGAACATGATTCAATAAAAACTTTTTCGCGTTGTTAGTAGAACGATAGATGCCCTCGTTTTATGTATTCATTAGTAGTGCAGTTGCAAGTGGAGTTGCAAATGCAAATGCAAACACGAATAAAAATGGCCAAATGGTGCATTGAGTGTGGTTGATTGGTTCGTTTTTGCTTTGGTTGACTGGTTATACAATTGAAAATAGTGTCTCACTTAAATTGAAATTCATAATATTTTCATATTTGCCAAATCACATTATCGCTTAAATTCAGTCCTTACCATCACCATCATCGTCATCCACATCAGCAACAGCAACATTTTAATATCGTATCGCATTAAGTTGGTAGAATTATTTTTAATACAGTTTAGCGGGCAACAATTTATATTGTACTGCAGTTGCATAGAAACATACTTACATACTATATAAATATGTATGCATATTTTTATTTCGTGATATATACACGACAGTATGTTCATTTTGATTTCAATTTATAATTCAGTATTGATGAAATCATTTGCTATAATGATTGAAAGAACATGATTGGAATAAATATTTCACATGCATTCGTACAATAGGGTGTCCCGAATTTTTTTTTAGATTTGGTTTATCGACTCGTTCTGCTGCTGCTGTTGCTTCTGCTGTTTTGACTGACTTCGGCTTAATTTCTACCGAAAATTTAACTCTGGTATTTGATAAAAACAAAATACACAGAGCGGTATCTATAGTCCGGAAAGAAAATTCAAAAGAGATTGGAGGTATTGTTATTAAAAGCATTTACTTTGATGTATGAAAAGACAAGACTCTGATAAGTGAGAAAATAGGAGCAGTTTATTTGGGTGACACAACGCCAAGTTGTGGCACTGCAAAGTGCTTTCTAACTTCGATCACAACTTTATTAGAAGATAAAGGTTGGAATTTAGATGACGTGATGTGCATTGGATGTGACGGAACTGCAACTAATACCGGTTGAAAGGGTGGCATTATTCAATATTTGGAGGAGTATTTGAAGAGATCGCTACAATGGTGTGTTTATATGCTCCATGCCAATGAGTTATCCCTTCGTCATTTATTCTTGACGGTAGATGGTTGCACTTCGGGACGTAGAGAATATTGTTGACTTATTGGAAAACAATTAGCTACTTGTGATAATGAATCAACGGGGTCTTTTTGTGCGGTGACTGGTAATTTGCCTGACTTGTCGAAAAATGTGGTCCATCAACTAAGTACGGATCAAAAATTTCTTTATGAGATATGTAAATCTGTACAAACTGGTTATTTTAGTCCTGAGCTGGCAAATCATCTACTCAGAGTTTACGTAAGTAGTTGAAGTGTACGTTCCGATTTGGTTCCTATTCAAACGAAAACCGTGTTTTAAAGAAGGAGCCAAACATATTTTTCATCTGATTATGTACTCTCATGAATTCTGTTATCGAGAGAAATGCTTTTTTTGCTCACCCGGAAAATCTACTTGTCAGCATGCTGTTTGATGATAGAGGCCATATTCGGGAGCTGGCATTGCAAAGAATAATCAAAGCTAGAGAAGCTGAAAGTAGCACTAAATACAGAATATTTAAACCACCAAAAATTAACTTCTCTGCTAAAGATTACACCGAAATTATTATATGGCACGAGTGTAGGGTAACAGCACCGCCGCACAGTGGGGTTTTTGAAACCAAAAATGAGAATTAATTGCAAAATTAAATTTAGGAAAACCGAATAAATTTTTGTTGTCGGTAAAAGTACACAACATTCCACATCACTTGTGCAAAAATTTTGTTTTTGAGAACTACCGTTATGTCACAATATAATTTTAAAATTTGAATTATTTGTAGTTTTCCACGCGTGAAATATAAATTTCAACTTTTGGTATCTTAGGGTGTTTTCTAAAGTGATAATTAAAAATATTTTAATGGAACCTTCAACCTCAGGTTAGTTAGATTAATTTATGTGTTTGGTTTTTATGTGCAATTTGTGTTATTATTTTTAATTAATTTTCACGCATAAGCCTATAAATTAGGGGATTTCGGAAAATATGTCGATAAATAGTTGTGAATAAAGCCAAATTAAGAAAACACCTTTTGTTTTCTAAAAATATAAACGCTTTTGAAAATAGTTATGAAAAATTTGTCTGCACTTTTTTGCACATTTTGAAATAAAATTTAAATATATTGTGGCACCTACATATAAAAAATTAAAAAAAAAATAAAAAAAATTAAAAAACCTTAAAGAGTCTCATTTCTTATGGAGAAAAACGCTTGAAAGTCAATCATAAGTTGATCCTATCCATGATTGATGTAATACACTCACAGAATATGTAGTACACAAAAATGCTTTTTATATGGTGCTACTTCCAAAGAATTTAATAGTATTGACAAAATCTGGAGTTCGGTTTGCCGATTCTGCATGGATGGATCAGATTTTTTGAATGCCTGCTCCATTTGGCATATAAGCTTCCTATAAAGAAACGGCAAGCTAGATCGGATATCGAAAAAAGTGTTGCAAAAAATTAAGCACGTATTCAAGAGGAGTTCGAAAATAAAACAGGTCTTATTATTGACCATCCGAAACCCTGCTTTGGTAATTCTAGTGACGGCATCACAGCTCGGCGCTTCTTAAGACAACTTAAGACAACTGCGTTCAATTATTGTTACCGTATTTAGTGCATTTCAAATAAACACTAATGCTTTTCGAGATTTCGCTCTTGATACCGCAAGGTATTTTGTACAACTGTATACTTGGTATTATATGTCACCAACTATTCATAAATGTTTAATACATGGACCAGAAATAATAAACCATACCTTACTATCAATTAGACAGATGACGGAAGAAGCACAAGAAGCTCGAAACAAAGATTTCAAAAATTTTAGGGAGCATTTTTCGCAAAAATGTTCTAGAGAAAAATCAAATGAAGACATATTTAAAAGACTATTAGATACTTCAGATCCAGTAATATCAAATATAAGAAAATTGAAAGAGAAAAACCCTTAATTTTTCTATGGAAGCAATTCAATTGATAAGATTTGAATCAAATGTCGATGGTGAAGAAGATGCCAATAATAATGATAATGATACCTATACTAATTATAGTGATAATGATGATAATAATAATTGATGATGATAAGGAATATAAATGTGGAATAAATATTATTCTTATTATTTTTTTGGAAATATTGCAGTTTTTTTTAAATAGACTAATGGGAATTAAAATTTGTACAAATAATATTAAAAAATTTATTAGTTTAACTTCTTAAAGTGAATTTAACTGAAAAAAGTTAAAATTAGAGACAGGGAAAGTTACCTTGAATTAATTCCCACTTTTGGTAACAAAAACCCCACTGTGCGCCGGTTCTTCGGCATATTTCCAATGAGGACCTTCAAATCATGCCAAGAGATAACAGCTTGGAAATTGAAATGGAAATTTCTCACACACAAGCTGTCGAAAGATGTGTTAAACTGGTAACAGAAGCCTTTCAATGTCTAACTATCGCTGCTTCTAGAGATGTCCTTATTAGAACCAGGTTGAAATCACGAGCAGAAATGCCAAATTTTGGCCAAAAAATATGTTTAAATTTTAAGTTTTGGTCATTTATTACAAGTTTTATTTTCTTGTACATTAATTGCAAGTATAAACTATATTAATAAAATAAATCTGTATCTCGGTTTTTGTTTTTTTTTATTTTAAGCATAGGGTTTTGGTTTGTAAAAACGTTTTCAAAAGTAGAGCCCTGAAGATGGCATGTAATTCGATTTTTATTACTTTTACCGTAACCTGTGTAAAATTACGCAAATTTTGATACCTCTTGCGAAAGTATAGCTCAAAAAAACAGTTTTTGTCATTCAAGGACGGGACAGCCTAACGCACAATACATATGCAATTTCAATATATTAAAATCATTATTGAACTCATTTCAGTGAATCTCATTTCTACACATACTGCTTGAATTTTGGGCCACAATAATTAAAATAATGTACCACAAAATAATTTTTTAAATAACGATTGTGTATGCGCATTAAAAATCCTCTTTCTTACCATCCCTCGTTGTTGCCAGCTGGTATTGATAGCGCTATCATCAGTGTCAGAAGTCGTCGTAGTCTAGTAGTTAGTGAGTTCGATTATTAGACGTGAGGCCACGATTCAAACCCCAGATCTGATATCTGGAACAAAACGAAATTTGAAATAATATTTCTTCGCCAACTTCCTTTCAACAGAAAAGGGGGAGGGGGTATGGATCAGTCATAGTTACCCCGGCTGAGGGGGTGTTTATTGACTTCCCAGTGTAGATCCGTAGAGTTTGGTAAAAGGGCAGGGCCACCTCTAGCAGGATGTCACGCACTAACGATCTTGATAAGGTAGAGGCTGGAGGCTTCGTAAGAGCTATAATCGCATATCCATATCCTGCGGAAACCTTTACCTGTAGCGTCACAACGAGCTGCTATGCGTGCTCTAGTGAGATTTGGTAATCAAAGCTACCACTTCGACCTACCTACCTACCTTCCTCTCAGCATATTTCTGCAGAAAACTCTGAGAGTGAATAAAACTGCCATGAAAAGTTTATAAAACAAAATATGTTATTCGCAGTCGCCACTCATTTATGAAATTAACACACACAACATAAGTGGTGGTAGAAGCTAGGTTGTAATCCTTACTGAAGGGTTGTAATGACCAGTTACAACTAGTGTCTAGAATGAAACTGGTTGTAAGCCCATAGAAAAATGAAGAACCCTGGATAAGTATCCACGACGTCCTTTCGTTGAAGATAACAATATAAGGGAAAAAGTATGCGGAGTTGGGAATAGAAATAGGTGGAGTACTAGAGACAATCCGGGCCCAACCACGGTTGCTAAAGCTAGACCTTTATCTTACAAAAGAGAGCAGGATAACTCTAAGTCGAACGCAGCTCCTATTGACTTCAAAGAATCAAATCTGTGGTACTTTAAGAGACAGAACTTTGGGCGAGTTCACGCCAGGATACTAATTCAAGTTATCAAACAGACAACCATAGAGTCAATGATCTTCCAAAAGAGACGCGTTTGAAGCGAAAAAGCAAAGATTTTCTTATCGCATTATCACTATATACAGAGTTGATACTCTAGAGATAAAAGTTATTTACCTAAGTAGATAAAAGTTATTTACCTAAACGGGTAACACCATAATACTTTGTCATGTAGTACTTTTAGGCTTATCAAGTAGTTGATATGTTTCCCTATGATTCTCTAGCCGTCATTACACCATCGAAAAGAACACCAGCAGATATCTTCCTAGAGGCGATGATGGGGAATTTCTGGCCTGTTCCAGTACATCAAATGTTTGGCTTTTAATTAAAAAAAAACTCGTTAAGTTGTTGATTTCGATAAGGAAACCAGTAAAGTTCGTTAATTTTTCCATCTTATCACAGTAATTTTATTCTAAGTGTCCAGGTTGTGGATTGCCAGTAATGTGCTGGAGAGCATTACTGCAGATTTGTAGATTGACTGTACCACAGTGTTATTGCCTGTTGAGAAAAGGGATTTACGTATAATAGATTAGGCCAGCGAAATGCCAATTTTTCTTTAATTAACCATTATCGTTCAGCGTTTTGTTTAAGCAGAAACAAGTACTCTAAACAAACTACATATCTTCGAATACCGAAGACACTTTTAGTATGACTTTAAATAGGTCACGATCAAAAGGTATGCATGGAATTAATGTTACAAAACCTCAGAGTTTTATCAGGCTTACCTGTCCAGCCCCTGTGCTCGACAATTTCTTCTATGAGTTCGGTGGAATTTGGTCAGTACGGGGACTGCGCTTATCCGTGGCGTCACAACGGGTCACTAAGCGTGCTCAAGTGAGCTTTGCTATCAAAGCTACCACTAGAACCTAACCTAACCTAATCAGGTTTACCTAGAGAGACTTTGGTAGTTGATAACGACTACCTACTAAATTAGTTCTCATGTATTCAACCTGTTTGCATTCAAATTCCAACATTTTTTTTTATTAAAATGTATGTGACTATCGGAAATGAAAAACCAAAAAATCTTTTTTAGTAAATACAGGTCAGTTTATCACCATAAGAGCCATTATTACAACTTGCCGTTAGCTAAAGGGGGGATTTTAAAGGGCAAATAAATTGTTTTTCATTATTATAAGTGGATAATAAGGTAGAAGTGAGCGTTAAGCTAAATGGAGGATCATCCTACCGGTAACTTTTAAAGTTAAGTTTGTGTTTGAATTTGTCATATTATCTACATATTATTTTCAATATAGCAACTTAAAATATAAACGAGGTGGGTATATACAACAAACAAACGAAGCCCGTCGTTGCCACTGCGTTAAAAAGAACTTGTTTAATTGAGCAGTGTTATCTACATTGCTACATTAGGTTGTAATAACGCAAAGAAGTTAAAGGTGACTTTAAAGTTCACTTTAACTAAAGTTACCTTTAACTAAACCCAACTTTAACGGAAAGTATAATAATAATGGCCCTAAGACAGTTACCTCTGCCTAGTTTGTCACCATCACCTGCATTTAATAAAAAAATTTTATGTTTTTCATTTCCCATTATTATTTTTATTTTTTTACTTTTCCATTTAATTTGTTGTTAAATTTAAAAAGCAAATACAAAGTTTGAAATTACTTGAAACATTAACTTTCAAACATTAACTTTCTACAATAAGCTCTTAAAACAGGGAATAAATACTTTTTCTTTGCAATTGTTACTAAAACCTAAAGCGTTATTTCTTGTTTACAACCCAAATTTAGTTTTGATTGCGATTGTCTTGAACAGTTTTATTAAGACTAACGAGTTAATTAAAAATTCAAAAGCTTATTAATGATTACTAATTACATACTAAACGTGCATTTAATGCAATACTCATTGGCACAGTTACATACATACGTACTTATATGCACACATACATTCCTTAATAGTTACCAAATTGCAACTGCATACATACAGCGTATTCCATTCCGTTACTGCCAATATCAGTTAGAGCGTATGTGTATGGGTATGACTCGTGTGTGTTACAAACTTCATTAGAACATGGCATACTCTCCTCCCTAAAAATATTTCCATCAACAAACTCAATCATTACCAATCAACCAGCCAACATCATATGCAATGTGTTAATTAAATCCTGTTCTCAATTGCTTTTCACTTTCATCACTCATCGTCTTGGCGTACTTCCATCTGCAGTCAACGTTGCAAACTGAAATTGCAGCAAATGGCAACGATAACGGCATATTGCCACACAATTCACTAATTTCATTAGTTAGCGTTGCATTTTTCGTTTGAGGGTCTTTTCTTTTCTTATGAAAAATAGTTGCAACTACTCTGCTCTCGAGCATACAATAGTACTTCACTAATGCTAAGTCTATGCTGATGTATTCTTTAATTGTAGTGAATAAGGCGGTGGTGGTTGTATGGTTTTAGTGGAAAATAAATATGGGGTAGCATAACTGAAAGAAACTTTTACATTCGTTTGTTGATGGAAAACTGTACACAATTGGAAATTTATACCGTTTAGCTAAATTTTTAAATGCCGATTTCGACGCAGGTTGTGTGAGAAATTTAAGGTAAGTTAACTTCTTGAGTATTCAAGCTACAACATTATTAATAGAATTTTTACGGAACTAATAACCTTCTTAAGACTGAAAACAACATCAATCAGTTATCAGGATAGTAAATCCATGGAGAAATTGGTTCTAGGTTTTCTCGCAGGTAGATGTCTCTACTTACTTAACTTACTTAATTGATCATTACAAATATGTACCCTTTAGTTAGGGTTACGACCTAGCTTTTCACAGCACATATGTTGTGTGTGTTAATTTTATGCATGAATTGACTCTGGGAATTTTGCCAGGAGACTGCTGAGAGGAAGTTGCTAAAGAAATATTTTGCCATATTTCGTCTGGGCTGGGGTTTAAAACCTCGGCATCGTGTCTAATAATTCAACAGCCTACCTACTAGACTACGAAGACATCTGCCAAATTAGTTGGGATTTATTCAGTTCGTCTTGCCTAATCACCATGAACAACCACAGACAACGATGTGCGTTCGATGATTGGATTCGGTAGCTGTTGCAATTGAATCTATTTTTCATCGAATGCTGCCCATTTCTCGATGAATAAGTAGAAAATTGTGCAATTGTATAGATTTTAAGCTGACGTCGTTTTCGGTTAATTTCTCTTTGAGAACGATGTTAGCCCACTATAGTTGGATAATTATTAACTTCGTTTGGCCTGAATTAGGAGATCTGTACACCATGTGGTCCTTCCCATAAACTATTTTCCTAATTTCAACACAATGCACTGCATGAGTAGGGCCATTCCCTGAGTGTTGGTCTTATAAGAAAAATATTATTAAAATTAGTATCAGTCGGCTACTGCTCCAGAGCCTAATCAGCAATCAAATGTGTTTGTCTATGGTGGTCCATTGGGAATTTGTAAGACAAACTGAACGAATAACAAGGAATTTGGAACATATAGAAAAAGAAGATGGAAGCCTCTGTGGAAATCCACTATAAATGATAAACAATTGCCTGATTTTTAATCGAATTTAATTTAATTCAATTTAATCAGTAATTAATTTCAACTTATCACCTGAAAAAAAGAACAATCCTTTTGTATCATACAACCCACTCATAGCAAAAATCCGATTTGTGTTAATCTCTTCTGTGTCCATCCATACATCACATTTACTCATTTCATACACACTCTGTGATGTATACAAATATTTACAAGTACAAACACAAGTATTATTTTGCATGTGCTTGTGTTTGTTAGCAATTAATACAGAGCAACAATCGTAATCATAATCGAATTTATGTACAGTGGTGGCCACGAATTTAAGACACGACATTTTACTTATATATTTGTGATAATTTTTATATCTTATCGAGAAAATTTTAGGTCCATGATATTTTTCTTAAGATTATAGTAATGTTATGAAGTAATTTTACTTAATAATATTTTACTACCTATATTTGGTTGAGAATTTTTATTTACATATTATATAGCTTAACACAAATTTCATCTTGGTCATGAATTTAAAACATTAGGGCAAAATAAAACTTAATTTACTAAAGTAAAGCTCTGCTTCATAAAAAATCCTAATATTTGGTGGGAAATCCTTTATATTTCATTACAGCAGCATATCTCCTGTGTATAATTTCGGCTAATGCCATACAACGTTGCTTTGGGATCGCATACCAAGCCTTTTGGATTTCTTCATACAAATCGTTTGAATTTTTTGGTTTTACTGTTCGTACATGTTTCTCAGCATCATTCCACAAGTTTTCAATTGGATTGAGGTCCGGGGATTGAGCTGGCCACTTAAGATCAGTCATATTGTTTTCCTCTAAGCAACTCGTCACTAGACGTGAAGTGTGCTTCGGGTCATTGTCATGCATAAATGTCCATATTAGAGGCATGTTGTCTTCAGCGAATGGTATCATAGTTTTTGTTACAATGTTTTTGTAAACGTGCTGGTCCATTTTAGTGATAATCTTGTAAATGGGACCAACACCATGCCAGGAAAATGCTGCCCATACCATCACATTTCCATCACCATGTCTGACCGTTTTAATGGTGTACTTTGGGTGATGCTCCTTGTTTGGTGGGCGCCATACGTACTGCTATCCATCAGAGCCGAAGCGGCAAAACTCCGACTCGTCGCTCCAGAGTATATTTTTCCAAAATATCATTGGTTTTTTGAGATGTTCTCTCGAAAACGCTAGTCGTGATTTGATGTTTTTTTTTTGACAAAAGTGGTTTACATTGTGCAATACACCCTCGCAAATTTTTCTTATTTAGCCGTCTTCTTATTGTCCTAAACTAAATATTAATGTCAAAATCCAATGCAATTTCATTTTTTATTTTATTTGAACTCGTGAAAGGATTATTAGCAGCAACTCTATAAATTAAACTGCCCTCCCTGGGTGCAGTTTTACGGGCTCTAGGTCGCTGTTTGACATTTTTGGTGGTACCATGTTGCTTGATGTGTTCCAACGCATTGTAAATTTTGCATCTAGAACATTTAAGCAGCTTGGATATCTCTATTACTGTTTTTCCATCAGATTTTAGTCGTTGGATCATTTTCGTTCGGCATCGGAACTCCAAATACCTCTGGCCATTTCTAATTGAATATTTCGATGTATTCCAACATAAAATAAAATAAAACATTCGTTATTCACTGTTTAGCTTCAAAAAACACCAACAAATCACTTAAAAACCAGAAACTTCTGAAATGTCTTAAATTCCAGTTTTTACAATAATATGATCAAAAAAACAACAAAATGTAAAAAGAAACAAAATAAACTAACGGTACTTTTTCTTAACATTACAGGGTACATAAAAAAATAAAAAATATCTAATTTGATATTACAATTATTACAAATAAGTCAGTCATATGTCGTGTCTTAAATTCGTGGCCACCACTGTATGTGCATGGAAAGGTTTAAAATTTTCAAAGGATTTTAAGTGTATTAGTCAATATGTGAAATACAGTTCAATCTACTATCTCAAACACACACACACACATAAACACATTGTATATTCATATACAAACATTTGCACTATTTATGTATGTACATATGTATGTATTCAAATGTATACAAGTGTTGCAAATATTTTGATCCCACAAATATACAGACTCTTTGACTAGGTATTTACAGGTAACGCAAGGAATATTTTGTATGTCTGCATATGTAAATGTAAATATATTTGTTTTGTTTTATTATTTAGTAAATAATTCCAATTACATGTTTTTGTATTTTTGTTTTAAATAAATTTTATAAAAAAAATTCCATACCGTTTATTGCAAAACACATTCTAAACGATATTTGAAATCCTCTACGTACGCTATGAATCCTTTGCAGGTATTTCAGGTCATTCTCCAGCCTTCATATACTACATCATAGCCAAGTAAATATACGCGTATGAATCCCAAATACTAGCTAAGTTGTAGCTTAGAAATCATGATTTAATATCATGCCTGGTCAAAATATTCTGAGCATCTCGCAGCAAATATAATTGAAATTGGAATAGCGTAGTGGCTGGAGTGCTTCGCTACAAGCCTAATCATCAAACTCTTGTTAAATATAAGCTAAAAACAAATAATTTATAATTATTTAATTACTTAAACAAAATTTAAGTGGCTACTAGGTGACTGCTTCTGAGTTATTTACTAAGAAACCCCTAAACATTCTTAAAAGATAACGTCAAACATAAGGTGTCCACGACGTACTACTCGTTGGGTAAAAATCAGAGTATTTTAGTTATTCAGCTTCAATACGCCTTTAACTCACCAATCCAGAGAGCCCTACATTTCAATATCGTTTACTACAGCCAACGCAACAAGTCAATACGTTTTCACAAATGGAGTTGTGTCTAGTCAACGACAAAGTGTCTCTCACTAACATTATAGGATTTGCAAACGCAGCAGAAATATAGCCGCTATCTGCTGGATTAAAATTTACGACAATGCTTTCGAGGAGGAGTAGTTCTATGGTGCTCATGGCGCCACAACCTTTTTTGTCGAAGTATAATCACACTGAAAGAGAAGGTAGAGACAGAGTGCAAGAGAGAGATATGATTTTTTTTTTGTGTAATTACAGAAGGTGGGATAATATCATACCTAATTGGTCATTACAACCCTTCAGTTAGGATTACAACCTAGCTTCTAACACCACTTATGTTGTGTGTGTGTTAATTTTTATACATGAGTGGCGGGCCGTACAGTTTAAAGTCGACTCCGAACTACAGATTTTTTGAGATTTTTTGGTAGAAATCTGCTGAGAGTCAGTCGAATTCGTCGAAGAAATAACTTTTTTCATATTTTCGTTTTGATGTCTGACCTGGGATTTGAACCGTGGCCTTACGTCTAATAAGCCGACACACTACCTACTTGACTACGGCGACTACGGCACATCTATACAGCGATAATAAATAATTATGGTGTTAACTACAGGTGAAGTCGCCATAGTCTAATAGGTAGTGTGTTGGCTTATTAGACGTAAAGCCCGGGTTCTAATCCCAGGTCAGGCATCAACACGAAATATGAAAAAAAAATATTTTTTCGGCGATTTCCTCTGAGCAGATTTCTGGCAAAAACTCTGAGAGTAAATAAACCTGCCATGAAAAAGTTTGTCATAAAAAATCTGTCGTTCGGAGTCGACGTTAAACTGTAGGTCCCGCCACTCACGTATAAAATTAACACACACAACATGAGTGGTGTGAGAAGCTAGACCATAATAATGACTGAAGGGTTGTAATGGCCAATTATGTTATGTATGTATGTATGTATGTATGTTAACTACAGGTCATTGGTGGCACTATCGAGGAATTTTTCATCTGGTTATTTCCAATATTTCAGGTGATTGTTTTACCAGTTCTATGAATGTTTTGATAGGAAAACTGAACTCTTCTGCAGGACTCAAGATATTGGAAATTCAACATTCTGTCTGTAAGATGGGTCGTTCTGACAATCCAGTGACTTCGCTATAAAGTTCAATGATAAAGTAGCTTAGAATAGAAACATTTTTTGAGTTTGTTTTCAATATAAAACCGGATATTGATAGTTTTCACATTCCACATAATCATGTCTTAGTCATGTTTCTCGCTGCTGTAGCTTATCTGATAGCCTGTCAATACCGTCTGTTTTGTTCTCACATATTTGGTGTTGATTTAAAATGTGAACACAAGTGCCTCTGTAAATAGGAAATATTTTTTTAGCCCCATTAGTTGGCCGTCATTTACACACACATAACTACATATTGTTGCCAATACCAGTGCCGGTTTGGCGAAATTGCATTAATTCTCGCAATACAATTTTAAGATTGTGATTTTATTTTTTCGCAGCGTTTAAACGGTATTTAATTCTTGGTTAAAATTCCATTAAATTTATATAAAGCGGATTGGCATTGCATACTATGGTTATGATTACAAGAAAAGTCTTTTCAATTTTTTAAATTAAGTTTTAAACTCTTTTTAACGAAGTGTTATTTGTATACATACATACGTATTTAGTAGTTGAGTACCGCGTTGAAAGTTGCTTAAATGTTTAAAATAGGAAAAGTTGTTTGTCTGCATTATTTTGGTTTATTTGGTTGAGTAGTAGATGGTTAAAGTGGCTCAAAGCAAAAAGGATTTCTCTTGCTACCCAGTTACTCAATAAAAATAAAGGAAAATGGTATTTGAATGTTTATCAACAGTTGAAATTTACGTGGAATTGTAATGTGAAGACCAGAAGGTCTTGTGTTATAAACTGGAAATATTTAGTTGCGCTCCTAAGATTACATAATTCCTGGGAAACTCAAACGAATAAAAAACTACGATGATGTGTCACGCTCACTTTATTTTATTTGAATTAGAAGACAGGAAGCACTTAAAAACACTAGTCGCCATAGTCAAGTAGGTAGTGTGTTGGCTTATTAGACGTGACGCCACGGCTCAAGCCCCAGGTCAGCCATCTCGCTTATGACGAAGCATGAAAAATATTTCTTCGGCGACTTCTTGCTCTCATCAGATTTCTGGCAAAAACTCTGAGAGTAAATAAAATTGCCATGAAAAAGGTTAAAAAATATTCAGTCGTTGGGAGTAGACTTCAAACTGTAGGTTTTGCCACTCAAGTACAAAAATTAACACACACAACATAAGGGCTGTGAGAAACTAGGTTATAATCCTGATTGAAGGATTTTAATGATAGAAAACTCTGCATATGAAGTTTGTAAACGTACTAAAAAGGGAATAATATTTATGGAATGTAGATTAAAACTGTTCACTTGGGGAAGCACAGAAGCAAATCTTACAGGAAGAGAATTTCACGTATCGACCGAATCACATAAAGAACGATCTCTCTCATGCGTGAATGAATGCTTCTTTCGATCAAATAAATCTTGACAAAACAAGTCTGTTATGGCCTTAAAGCTTATGACTCACTGATTGTATTTTACCATCACAATGGGGATCAAATGGAAGTCTTGATGGACGAATATAAATAGGGGTTGTAATTCTGTGGCAGTTTCTGCGCCAAGGCAGTGTACAAGAGTATTTATAGCACAAATGCGTGGAATATAGGCCTGGAATACAATATGGTGAATATATCCACCCGTAATATTCTTGTTAAATGGTCACATGAACATAGGAATTCTTATAAAGCTCATGTAGAATGACTTTCGTAAGTACTGCAATAATGTTGAGGAGAAGAAGTGCACTTTCTCTGTCGTTGTTCTCCATTATCTCACACAGAGCAAGGTTAACAGATGGTGGCTGCTTAGCTTATCTGGCGCTTAGGAACTATGCTTTAAAAGTGGTTTAAACTTGATTAGATTTTGTTGCAAAGTAAATTTATCTCTTCGCATCTTAATCTATGTTACAGCTCTGAGCGTGTAATATTACTGAGGAATTATCTCAATTATCAGATACATAGGTAGCTGGGTACTATTCTATATGTTTAGATGGCGTGCACTGCAATTCCGCTCTAATGATCCCTACGGGTTATGTCTATGAATCCAAGTGTGGAAGATTTATGATATTTTAATGCTCGTAGCACCTAACCCAATTTGACATTGTTTGCTTTTGAGCAATCAGTTTTGTAGTGAATTGCTTGTTATTGCATAAAATTAACACTCAATCACTCATTCTCTAACTAATATTATCATAAAATAATCGGCCATTACAAACCTTTAGTCAGGATTACAACCTAGCTTCTCCCAGCTTATGTTTAGTGTGTTAATTTTATACATGAGTGACAAGACCTACAGTTTGAAGTCGATTCCGAAGGACAGATTTTTAAGAAACTTTTCATGGCATTTCGATTTTATTCTCAGAGATTTTGCCAGAGACCTCCTGAGAGAAAGTCGCCGAAGAAATATTTTTTCATAATTACGTTTCGATGTCTGTCCTGGGTTTTGAACCGAGGCATTACGTCTAATAAGTCCACTACCTACTAGACTACGGCGACTTCGCAATGCACCATCTATGTTGTGTGTGTTAATATTATACATGAATGGCGGAAACAACAGTTTTAAGGCGACTGCGAGCGCCAGATGTTTTGAGAAACTTTTTCATGGCAATATCATATAGCCTCAGAGTGTTTGCTAGAAACCTCCTGAGACGAAGTTGCCAATGAAATATTTTTTTCATATTTCGTTTTGTTGGAGATGTCTGATCTGGGAATTGAACCGCGGCCTCACGTCTAATAAGCCAACGCACTACCTACTAGACTACGGCTAATATTTATGACAAAAATTCTGAGAAATATCTTAAAAAAAAAAAAATGTTTAAGCAAAATATGTCCATAAAATTTTAGAATTAAAAACAGAATGATTTATCAATTACAATTAAGAGAAATACTATGGTTTTTCCCAAGTAAAATTTATTTTAAAATTTGTAGAAAAGAAATCAAATAAAATTTTTTTTTTATTTTTAGTATCAAAATATGTTACATTTGTAATGAAAACCAGAAATAGCAAACAAACAAACAAACTAGCAAATAAACAAATAAATTATTCATATTAGTTTATTACACAACAACAATGCAAAACAATCTTACAAATACCATACATGAGAGGGAAAAAAATGGAAAGAATCATGAAAAAAATTTATGCAAAATGGGCAAAATTTAAACAAAAGCAAATGCAACAAGAGAATCGTTATTGTGTGTTAACAAATAACAATGCTTACATACATACTTATATAAGTACATATACACATACATTTCCATACACATACACACATATTAGTAGAAATTGTTTGAATTTCATTAAATTTTTGTTTGAATTTGTATTTAATTAGTTAAGTTTGAATAGCGTGTGCTGGTTGTGCTTTAATTATAATTACTTGTTTTTGTTTGTTTTTGTTGTAATCAACATTAATTTATTAATTTTAAATTTTAATGTTTCAAATTAATATTCACATAGTTTTTTGATTCGTTTAAATTTTTGTATTGTTTTCATTGTTAAATTCATTGAAACTTTTTAAATTTTTGTAGGCAAATATTTTCCGTGGAATATTTAAACAATTACTTTAAATAAAGGGTCCGCCAAATAACTTTTTTTTTTGAAAATGCTTTAAAAAAAACTACTGAATATTTTCTCAAATTTCTTTTTTTATTTGAAAGTACAATCCTTCCGGTTAATAATGGAAAATAATTCCATTCAAATGGCTGCCTCGGCTGGCCATGCGCAGTAGCCTACACCAGAAGATGCCGATTTTGGCAAAAAAAAATTCATCTTTTCAGATGATGCTCAATTTGATCTTGGCGGGTATATAAAAAAGCAAAATTGTCACATTTGGGGCACAGAAAACACGCGCGCATACATTGAAAAGCCGACGCACCCAAAACGAGTCACTGTTTGGTGATGATTTTGGTCCAGAGGCATAATTGGTCCATTTTTCTTCGAAAATGAGCAAGGAGTGGCCGTTACAGTCAATGGCGATCGTTATCGGGTCATGTTGAACGAATTTTTTTTCACAAAAATTGAAGAGGAGGATATTGGCAACATTTGGTTTCAACAGGACGGCGCTACGTGCCACACAGCCGAAGCTACACTCGATGTTTTACGCCCCGTTTTTGAAGATCGCATTTTCAGCCGCAGAGCTGATGTCGTTTGTCCACCTCGGAGCTGCGATTTGACACCGTTGGACTATTATTTGTGGGGTGCCGTCAAAGATAAGTGTTACGCCGACAAGCCAGAGACAATTGACGCTTTAAAGGACAATATTCGTGAAGCCATTGGTGAAATACCGCTGCACACAATCGATAATTTGCTTAAAAATTGGACCAATCGTGTAGGCTACTGCATGGTCAGCCGAGGCAGCCATTTGAATGAAATTATTTTTCATTATTAAACGGAAGGATTGTACTTTCAAATAAAAAAAGAAATTTGAGAAAATATTTAGTAGTTTTTTTAAAGCATTTTCAAAAAAAAAAAGTTATTTGCGTACCCTTTAGTTACAACGATTTTCTGTGTAATTTTGTGTTGCTGGCTGATGTCAAAATACATAACAAAAATGATACTTAATATTTTATTATTTTTCATTTCCGTTCATCCTCTGCTCTTTTTATTTCTTAATTTTTATCTTCAAAGTTTTTTCTTTGACAAAAAAAAAATGGTAAGTATCACTGGATGATTTCACTCTAGCAACTTTAGCAACAGCTTCTCACACCAGTTATGTTGTGTGTGTTAATTTTATCCATAAGGGGCGGGACCTACAGTTTAAAGTCGCCTCCGAACGACAGATTTTTGAGAAGCTTTTCATGGTGGTTTTGCCAGAAATCTGATGAGAGGAAATATTTTTTCATTTCATTTTGTTGGAGATGTCTGACCGGGATTTGGAGGTGAGCCTTACGTCTAATAAGCCAACACATTACCTTCTAGACCACGGCGATTTCACGTTAGCAACACAAAATAAAACCTAAATACAACATAGACTTGCTAACTTTGACAGTCGATAGCATTTACTCAGTCTGTTTTGTTCTGCCGAGAGAACAAATTCTCAATGTGTTGGATAAATTCTAGTCTACTGGTTCAGTAAAGTATCAGCCAATACCCGTACGTTGACGAAACGCAAGATCTGCTGAAAACATCGCCACTCTCCGTGACAGTGTGCTGGAGAATCTAAGGCTCTCGGCTTCCCGCCGATTTCAAGAACTCGATCTTTCACAGACCACAACTTGACGAATTTTCTGTCGTGATTTGCATCTGAAACCGTACAAAATCTAAAAGCCACAGCAACTGAAGGTTAACGACCGTAGACAATGACGGGTGTTCGGAGTAGTTGGCTGCGAACACAAATTTTTATCGAATCGATTTTGGCTTGGCGTTGTCATCGGTCCATACTTTTTTGCCCGTAAACTGCCCGTGCAATGTGACTTCGTTAGACTTTTTCTGTTGGGGTTTTCTTAAGACGCAGTTGAACGAAAACAAGTCACAAACTACAGCGGTCCTTAAAGCTAACATAATTCTGCCTGATTTATGTACGGAAACTGGTCATTTAGGATGTGATTCAGAGAAACAATAGTGAACATTTCAACGATGTTATATCAGCTCAATATGAGTCTTATTGATTTAAATGTGAGAATTATAATGACCGCGTGATTTTTATTTATAAAAACGTAACGTATTTCACATTAAAATGAATTTATTTGTTAAGTGAGGTGAATGAAACATTAAAGATAATTACACTTAAGAGAGTATATTTGTATTTTTACAAACATTAAACACTATAGGACAGTGGAACATAAAAACAAATCAAACCAATTCATAATCATAATTTACATTGGAGGTAAATAATAGTACGTCGATCACATTCGTTTTAAATTATTAAATAGAGAAACTGGGATCTTACTTCTAAATCTGGTAATTGTCTTCGAATTTTTTAATTTGTCCATTTTTTGGACAAGTAAAGAGTGGAAGATAAAAGAGGAGAACATGCCACATTTTCTGTATAATGTTTCGGTTTTAACGGAACTTAAACAGAAAATACAATTTCAGCACAGAACTACTAGCTATTTCCAGGATAAATGTGGCCTACAATTATAGAAAAATTGATTATTATGATAGTTTTTTTTTTTAATAATTGCCTTAGTAAACCCATTTCAAAGTAAAAAATCATTCTAAAGCTTAATAATGAAGCTCAACGCATGTCAACGCATGTTGACGCATATTGACGTATGTTATATTGGACTTTCGTGAGGTGAAATTTACATGAAAATTTGGTTTTATATACAAACATCAGCTCAAAATATAATTTTTTTATATTAACTTAATAAGAATTTCTTTATTAAATTGCTTATACCGCCAGTGGTTGCGAGGAACGCAACCTACAGTTAATAGCTGACTGTAATGAGTGTAATTTGGGGACTTCTTATTGGCCTTTTGCTACACTTAGATTGTTTTGCTGGAAGAGATTTTGGAGAAACTGGATTTCTTAATGCGTTTTCGAAAAACTCTTAGCACGTGGACACCGTTTTTCTGCCCAAAAGTGTTCGCAAAATTATCAAAATATTTTAAAGTGCAATTAATTTATTTTCTTTATTCATCTCAAAAGAATTTCTTGATTTTAATTCATGTTGTTTCATCCTTCAAGTCATTCTCTAGGAATAAGAGAAAACCCACTGCCTTAGAATTTAATTATTCATTACACTTTAATGCAAATGTGCAAAATCGTAAGTGACTTTTGTATTGTACAGGTATATAGAACGTGAGTATTTGTGTAGGTGGACGTATTCCAATATACATTTCCTATTAAATTGTGTGTGAAGCCTTTGTGCATATATGTAGGTTAGCGATAGCAATAGGAAGGCAGGTGTTTACAATTTGTCAATGTATGCAATTAACATTGTATTGACTCCGCATAGACTCTTTGTCTCCGTAAACTTTTACTTACCCGCACTCACACTTTCACACAAAATGCACTTGCAATGCCTTACAAACATCTGCTGATATACTTATATTCATTAACATTCTCCTTTACTGTCTGTAATGTTCCAACATGTATGCTATGCTGTTATGCAATATTAATGTTCAACGATCCAAAGACAATTAACTATATGAATACAACTATATTACGTTTGTGTATGTAAATGACAACATGTATTGGTGTTTGTGGGTTCATAAGTTCCTTGGATGAAATTAGCAAAATTTTCCCATTTGGTTTTGCTTATTTGCCAAAGGTACTGGGTTTTAATAGGCAACATGAAACTCAAATACATGAAATCGTGTAACTGGGCTGGTCATATCATAAAATTAATTTTACATACATACATATGTACGTGTGTTTATGGACGTATTTCATGACTACTTTTAAATGATTGTAGTAAAACGTGTCTCAAGGGGACAATCGCCTATAGGGCTGCTATGAGAATTCTTTACATGCAGAAGAAAATCTTACATTGAAGAGAAGAAAAAAGAATAGAAAAACGAAAAGAGTTGCATTATAATGTTTTCGGTGTTCAAAGGTTCTCTTTCTACTCAAAAGTTTATGCTTAAACTTATTCAAAACCTGCATAATATATCTAGTTTGTACGATAACGCATGTTGACGTTGAGCTACGCATGTTGACGGACTTGTAATATCTTACAGGTAGTCCTAAAGTAAGAGCTGCTAAGGTAAATATGTTATGAGAATATTATGTTATGACAATTCTTTACATGTAGAAGAAAATCTTACATTGAAGAGAAGAAAAAAGAATGGAAAAACGAAAAGAGTTGCACTATAATGTTTTCAGTGCTTAAAGGTTATCTTTCTACTCAAAAGCTTATACTTAAATTTATTGAAAATCTGCATAATATATCTAGTATGCACGACAACGCATGTTGACGTACGGCAACGATGTTGACGTAGAGCAGCGCATGTTGACGTTGAGCAACGCATGTTGACCGACCAGTAATATATTTTACAGATAGTCCTAAAGTAAGAGCTATTAAGGTAAATATGTTATAAGAATTCTTTACATGCAAAAGAAAATTTTACAATGAATAGAGGAAAGAATTGCATGATAATGTTTTCGGTGTTTAATGTTTTCAAACCTTTTGAGTAAGTTTATGCTTCAAACTGTTGAAAATCTGCATAAGATATGTACATAGAATGCACAATGATGCATGATGACGCATGCTGACGTATCGCAACGCATATTGATGCTAAATTATATTGATTGCGAAAGTAAGAGCTGCTATGGTAAATGTGTTACGAGAATATTATGTTATGAGAATTCTTTAAATGTAAAATAAAATTTTACGTTGAATAGAGGAAATAGTAATAGAAACACGGAAATAGTTGCATGATAATGTTTTTTAAGTAAGTTTATGCTTAAACCTATTGAAAACCATAATCATGTGTTCAGTCTGCACGATGACGCATGCTGACGTACAGCAACGCATGTTGTGACCTGTAATAGTTTTTACAAATAATGATAAAGTAAGAGCTGCTATAGTAAATAAATAATTGTGTCCATTAAGTCTTTGGTCAACCAGAATTCCATACATTTTTTTCCGAATTTTTTCTCCTACAAAGAACCCACTGTTGCTTAAACCCATGCTAGCAATTTTCGTAATGATTGGTATACTATGGCTTTTAAGGAAACCGCAATGTTGATATTCATTTGTTTGTGTTTCCTACCGCTACTATACCGAATATTGATTACAACTATTTTCCACGTGTACTGCCACTGCAGCCACCATAAATTTTAAATATAATACGTGGGAAAATAATTTCTTTTTCTCTCTCTCAACCAAAAGGGAGAACAAAGAGGGCAAATTGTAATAATAATATACTAAAGTGAATTGGTTTTCATATTATCATACTGTTTCGAGAATTAAATATGTTTTTAAAGTTAAAAATTAACAATCACGAATAAATTTTTTTAATTTTTTATTTTTTTTTTGTATTTTATTTACTTAAACAACTCATGAATGAATATTTTTATTTATTGAGTATGTACTGTTTAATTGAATAATGCGAAATTATTTAATTGAATAAAAATTATAATTGACCATGCTTATGTGAAGATATTTTATTTAAAAAATAATGTAGTTTGTTTTCTCTGGTACGCTACAGTATCGAAAGAAAAAAATTAAAGCAGGTATGATATATGTTCAATGTATTTGCTATTGTCGTCTCCTAGCTTTTCCTATCAGTCGAATAACATACATATTCCGCTTTAAGAAAATTACCTACTTTGCTTAGGATGAATGCAAACAATTTCAGAAACCCTATTCAGAAGTGAGTATTCATTCCATTACGATTATAACAAATATATGTTGGACAAGGCAAGTTAAAACTTCTCTGATTTTGCAGTTTCAATACGGGCTATTAACGAATCAACTGTATTCCGTGAAGGCTCTCAGTAAAGCAGCCCATAAGACCTCTTTGGTTCCTATATGCGCGGACCATTACCCTCATACATGTATACGATCTTTTTTAAACGCTTCAAATATTTGAGATGTAATTGAAATTATTTATTCGTTTAACTAACACATATGCTTTCAGCAACACTCTCTTCAATAAATGTGGAAGAGCAACAATATCGCTGGCGTGCCCATACCTTTTATCAATTCCCAATTGCTCTCTATCATTCCCATCTTTTCTACCGCTAAAGGAGATTCATTCAATCCCTGCCAGCACATAAGAGAGTATGGAAATCACATCCTATTCCCACGGTCCTCATTGACAAATAAACCAAAGTAAAATAATAAGGATTTTCACCAAACTTCTTTGCAGAGACTTGGTCTACAACGTGGAATAAATTAATGGCTATCGATCTCAACATCCAACACCAGTCGCCTATTTGCGAATTCAATTTTGAAGAATTTAATTGTTGATATAAGTTCATTACAAATTTTCAGTCAGGATTACAGCCTAGCTTCTCACACCACTTATGTTGTGTATGTTAATTTTATACATGAGTGGTGGGACCAATAGTAGTTTAAAGTCGACTCCAAACAATCGATTGTTTGAGAACATTTTCATGGCAAATGGATTTACTCTCAGAGTTTTTGCCATAAATCTGCTGAGAGGAAGTCGCCGCAAAAATATTGTTTCATATTTCATTTTGTTGTTAATGTCTGACCTGGGGTTTGAACCGTGGCCTCACGTCTAATAAGCTAACACAGTAACTACTGGACTACGACGACTGTGTAAAATATAATATCGTTTAAATATCCACCACATCCTATCTAGGTGGAGAACATTCGAAATGTTAAATTTTCCATGCCTCTCTGGTACATAAATCAGACTGAATATTGCACGATGCCATATATTATGTTTGCTTTGAAGGCCGCTGTTGTTTGTGGATTAGTTACACACATTTCTGCCACAACAAAAAGACTCAAAAGCTCAAATCGCATGATCTCGGCGATCAGTTTACCTTACCTCGACCTGAGATTACCATGTCCACAAATTACTTTTGTAAATTATCTAATTTGATATAAGCTGTGTGACACCATGTAGAAGCCACACGTCTGTGGTGTCCAAATCATTCGATTCAGGTCAAAAAAAATTGCCAAGCGCTCGCCGTTGAAAGTGACGGCCTGGACAATATCGTTCTCAAACCGAAGAAATATTTTTTTAATATTTCGTTTTGTTCGTTATATCTGAATTGAGTTTTGGTCTGGCCTTACGTCTTATAATCCAACACACTACCTATTAGACACCCTTTTCATGGTAAATATATGAAGAAACAATTAATAAAACGCAATGAAAATATGATGGCAGTCAGGTCCGACATTAAAACGAAAGCACGAAAAAAATATTTCTTCGGCGGCTTTCTCTCAACAGATTTCTGGCAAAAACTCTGAGAGTAAAATAAAATTGCCATGAAAAGTTTCTCAAAAATCTGTCGTTCGGAATCGACTTTAAACTGTAGGTTCCGCCACTCATGTATAAAATTAACACACACAACATGTGTGGTGAGTGAAGCTAGGTCGTAATTCTGATTAAAGGGTTGTATATGTATGTAATATGATGGTGGATAATACGGAATCAAGACAAAGTTTTTTTTTTCTAAATTTGGTGCCGCTATACCGAACTAATGCTGGTATAACTACATCTCCTAGTAAATTATCATCATTCACATACGGTTGATACACTTTATATTATTTATAATTTTTTTTGTGGTATTATTTAAAATTTGTGTGTATTGTTTTTAAATCTTTTTTAAAGTATAATTAATGTTTAATTGATTAAAATCAAATACAATGTTTGCATAATTATTTACTGAGCATTATGTAAACAAATGTATGTCTATGCAAGAGTATAAGGGGTTTTTATTCAAGAACTAATTTTAAAAATTACATTCATTGTAATTTGTATTTTTTATTTATTTTTAAAGAGTACTTTTAAAATAAATAACATTTACAACTAATATTATGTTATGTGCATTAAATAGTTGTCATGGCAAAAAAAAAATACATTCAACTACCAATCATATATTAAAGCCTTCAGCGTAAAGGTTACAAAAAATACTACAAAAAAAGTTTGTACATACAGCTATGGACATTAAATTAGCACATAATCTTGTCATGAAAACAATCATATTTTTATAGTATTTTAAGTCTTTTTACAAAAAAAAAAAATTAAACATAAAAACATAAAATGAATATTCTTCTTTAATAAAAAACAAAAAATTTTAAGAAATTCGTCTGCTCATTAAGACCTGCAACATATCAAATGCTAGATTTTAGTTGGACAGTAAAATAGCACAAATTAAATTTTCTGGAATAAAAATAATATATTTTAATAAATAGTAAAAATACTATTGTTTTTCGTTTACTTGATCAATATTTGGTAGAGTAGCCTTTATTTTCAAGCACCGCGTGGCATCTTCGGACATGCTTTCAATCAAATTCTGGCAATGTTCTTTGGAAATCGAGTACCAAGCGTTCCGTATTCCAAGCCACAAATCGTCCAAGTTTTAGTACTTCTGTTGAGCAATTACACATTTCACATCGTTCCAGAGGTTTTCAGTCGGGTTTAAGTCAGGACTTTGCGCCGGCCAGTCTAAAACGCGAATCTGCTGTTTATAAAACCAATCCTTTACCAGCTTAGACCTGTGTTTGGGGTCATTATCTTGCATAAATATAAATGAAACTGGCATATTTTCAAAAACATATGGTTCCATTTTGTTCTTCATAATGTCCAAATACTGATAACGGTCCATTTTTCCATTAATTTTGACAATTGGACCCGTGCCATGAAAATGATCCCCACACGATGATGCTTCCTCCACCATACTTTATGGTCTTTTGAGTGTAACGTGGATTAAATGCCTGACATTTTGGCCGATGAACAAAGACTCTACCATCCGGTCCCAAACGATTTATCTTTGTTTCATCACTCCAAAGTATTTTTTTTTTCCAAAATGAGAGGTCTTTTTCCTTGTAGGTGCGAGCAAAAGTTAAACGCTTGACTATATTTTTTTTTTTTGATAGAAGTGGTTTCTTTCGGCTAGAGCGTCCAAACAGGTTTGCGTCATTAAGACGTCTGCGTATGAGCCTGCACGATTAATTGGGAGTTAATTTCGTTGGCAATATCGCGTGACGACATGAAAGGGTCTTTCTTTGACTTTCTGACAATAGCACGGTCCACGACTTCGGTTGTTTTCTTGACACGTGGCTTCTGTTTTTTGTTGTCTGTGATATTATTTTTATTTGTTTTGAAGGAAATGATTACGTTGTAAATCATTTTTCGCGAGCGATTCAAAATTTGGGCAATTTCTGGCATCTTTTTCCCATCCTTCCACAATTTTACGATAATGCGCTTCTCCACGTCCTGTTTTTCACAAAAATTAATTTAAATGCCACAAAATTAAAAGGATTTACCGTAAGAATAAAATGTGGAACAAAACTTTTACCTAAAACACTTTTGCTTGTACCTAAAACACTTTGTGCTAATTTACTGTCCAGCTCGAATTTCGTGACTGATACAAAATCAGCAATCAAAACAAAAAATGTGAATGATAACGGTAAATTTTTTTGTTAAACAACAGCTAGATGTTGTCTTGCAACAGTGCAGACCAGAAGAATTGATCTAATTAAGATACAAATAAGAAAAAAAAAACATAATCAAACTATAAATGGATTTTGTGCTAATTTAATGTCCATAGTATGTATATGTATGTAATATGACATGTGCATCCAAATTTCCATTTTGTATTGTAACGTCAAAATCATTTCTAATTTAGTAACGTATATCAACAATTGTGTGGTAGCCGCAGTCTAGTAAGTAGAATGTTGGCTTAACTGACGTGAGGCCACGGTTCGAACACCAGGTGAGACATCTTCAACAAAACAAAAACGTATTTCTCCAGCGGCTTCCTTTCAGCTGTATTCTGGTAAAAACTCTGAGAGAAAATAAAAAATACTATCAAAAGTTTCTCAAAAATCTGTCAGCCGGAATCGACTGTAGGCGCCACCACTCGTGTATAAATTTAACACACAAACCATAAGTGGTGTGAGAAGCTAGGTTGTAATCCTGACCGAAGGCTTGTAACGACCAATTATGTATGAATTTATATCAACAATTAAATTCTTCAAAAATGAAATCGCAAATAGGTGTGTGGTGTTGGATGTTGAAATTCTACGTTGTAGGCCAAGTCTCAGCAAAGAAGTTTTGTCAAAATCCTTATCATTTTACTTTGATTTACTTGCCAATGAGGACCGTGGGATCAGCTTTTGACTTCCACACTCTCTTATGTGCTGGCTGGGCTTGAGTGAATCTCTTTTAGCGGTAGCAAAGATGGGAATCAAAGAGAATAATTGGAACCTGGTGAAAAGTATGGTCAGGCCAGCGATATTTTTGCTCTTCTAATTTCATTAAATAGGGTGTTGCTGAAAGCATATGTGTTAGTAAGATTTAGAGTGACATTGGAAAAAAAATTTTTATTTTGGTGATTTAGTTTCGGGTTCTAGACGAGGTTTTATGAGACTGCACTTGTCGTTTCTAGATTTTGGTTTGACAACATTCTAGAGAGATTAGTCTACAGCTTAAGCTAGGCGATGATCTTCACTGATTTCGCTTATGCAATGAGTTTAATGAGTTTACTTACTTACTTAAGTGGCCATAACAACCCGCTTAACGGATTTCGGCCAGCCACAACACGTCCTTCTAGGCGCCTCTGCTTTTTGCGCGCCTACGCCAGTTGGTCACACCAATCGATGACAATGCTTCCTCGATTCCAACGGATTCAAGTTCGTTCTCTTCGCCGACTTCCGCAGATTTCAGCATCAAATACCCGTTTCGGCGGAGCATCCTCCTCCATTCGAACGACATGGCGGAGCTAGCGCAGCCGCTGGATTATAATAAGCTGCACAACGTCTATGTCGTTGAGGAGCTCATACAGCTCACTCTTGGATCGGATACGGAAATCCTCGTCAACTCGCACTGAATCAAAGATCTCACGTTGGACTTTCTCTCGAATACTCTCAAGGCTGCTGCATCAGTGCTTAATAGGGTCCATGCCTATGCGCATAAAAAAGCACGGGTAGGATGAGTGTCTTGTAGAGTGTTAGTTTTGTCATACGAGAGATGTCTCTGTTACTCAATTGCCTATTGTGACCATAGTAGCACCTGTTGGCAATAGTGATCCTGCGCTTGATCTCCAGACTGAGATTTTGGTGGTAACGGCGGAGCCAATATAAATAAATTCCTTTCAAAAGTTTAGTTATCGGCCGTAATATGAGAATCACGCATGTCTTTACTTGTCGATAACATATAGCTTGTTCTGCCCTCATTTACTGCCATACCCATCTTAGTAATAAGCGTCTCTCTTCAACTAAATACCAAAGGTTTGGTAGAAGTTTTATCCATTTATTACTACAAGCTCCAAGCGAACAAATTCTTTCCTGATTTCATTTTCTACTCTGTTACTCACACGGTAGTAGTGTTTTCTTCTGTATCTGCTATTCCAATAAATACGAGAAATTTAAATTCGTTTTCTTATTTGCTTTTATCATCATCTATTCATTATTTTTCTTTCTAAATTTATTTATAATTCCATTCATTGTGATTAAAGTTAACTGGCTTTTAAATATTTTCTTATAATATTTAATATCATGGATTACCCATATACATACATACATATGTATGTACAAGTGTATGCATTTGTTAAGTGTTTGTAATTAATTTTATCTCAATATGAGCATACGTTTCTTAATCTCGTTTAATATGAAGCCATTTAAAGGTTTAATATCCGTTTTTTTCATTTTCATTTTATTTTCATTTTGTTTTTGTAAAATGCCAGGCATATTTTTAGTAAATAATAATTATGCTGATGATATTTCATTTTAACTGTAAAATTTTTCACCACTCATAATGGTTTCATTTACAGAAATTCATTAATAAATGTGTCATGCACATGTGAGTAGAGTATACCATACAATACAAATGCACAGCTACTCACATTACTTTTGTAAAATAAAATAAAATAAAATAAAACAGGAATAAGGGTATCCAGGGGACTAAGGCTTTTATTTTTATATTCAATCATGATTTGATTTGGTATTGGATTTGAGCACTCATTTGGAAATATTTCAAGTTTAAGTTCCTCACTCCAGGGCTCAAAGTTTATAAGAGATGGATGCTCAACCTGTTGTTTAAGTACCAATCCTTGCAAAATCGAATTGATGCTCTTTGTCAAACGATGCAGGCAAGATATCTGCCTTTAACTTGCTGATCTTTAATATTTTTTAACTTTACGATTAACTTTAGTATTTTCTTTACGAGCTGTTTGAGTGTGATGTGTATTGGCGCCTTATATATTCAATCTAACTTTACCTATATCAGTACTTTGCATTCCGTCTAATATACATACATACATACATACATACATACATAACTGGTCACTACAACTCTTCTGTTAGGATTACGGCCTAGCTTCTCACACCACTTATGGTGTGTGTGTGTTAATTTTATCCATAACGAGCGGGGCTCTACAGTTTAAAGTCGCCTCCAATCTACAGATTTTTTGAAAAACTTATCGTAGAAATTTTATTTTACTTTCAGAATGTTCAGACAGAAATCTCCTAACGAGGCAATTGCCGGAGAAATATTTTTTTATGGGGTTTTGAACCGTGGTCCCACGAATATATACTACCTACTAGACAACAGCGACCACTAATTATTTAAATACTTCTATTCAAAATGGTAAATTACTTGGAGGTTATTTTGGATGCGAAACTCTCATGAAAGGATAACAGAACTGAAAGGTTTAAAAATGCTATCTAGAAGGGCTTAGACCCACCATTTCATACTGGCTCTGTAGTGCAATGCTTCTACCAAGCTTGCCTTACAAACAGCAATTGTGCTGCCGACTGATATACAGAGATACTGAGAAGCAGACAGTCTGATCACAAGTGCACTTTGTTCCACTCCAACTAACACATACTCAGTGAGCTCTCCTCTTACCTTCTCTTGCATTAGAGGTTTGAGAGGGTAGCAGTAAAGCTCAATGCAGTTAAATTCTGATCCAACATGTTGTATGGACACACTGAAATTCTGGGAAGACATAGACCTAATCGGATCTATTGTCTGATGCCTGATAAATTGCTGTACAGAACATTTGAATTTAGAATCCCAAATAACGACTTCTGGTCTAAAGATCCAGAGGTTCACAACCGGACTCTTGAAATTTAAACAGATGGCAAGTCCAAAATGCAGGACACAATGGGAATGATTTCTATATTGATTTCCAGGCACAGATCATGGGTTTATTGAAAGCGGCTCAACGCTTGTAAGGTGAAAAGATTTTCTCTGAAATTCTATTGATTTACTTGGTCAGCCAGGCTGCAATTAAATTCATAATGAGCCTCCCTTCAGACACGTACTGGTTCATTCTGGCAAATTGTGGATCATTAAAAAAGAACTCCTATATTTATTCCTGGACATTATGACATCGTTGAAAATTGCTTTTAAAGCGTGTGTTTCATTTGGAATTGAAAAAGCAAGTGAAACTTGAAGGAACCTCTTTCATTCTCAAATACTCGCCTTGTGTTTGATTGTTTTCTTTAAAACTTTTTAAAGAAATTTGAAAATATTGGTTTAGGTAGGGAAACTCTAAAGCCGTGCAAATATGTTATTAAATATTAACATATACACACACACAGCAAATTTAATACGGCTTGAGAAAAACAAAAGAAAACTTAATGAATGACTGAATAAAACTTTACCAAAAGAACAATAAAATTATACGATGATGTTAAGAAATTGTATGTATTCGCATGAATGTCTCAGCAAACATACACATAAACATGACACTGGTCAACAGGTTTATAAGAAAAATTTTCTTGTGATATGTTGTTAAGTGATTGACTTTCAAAACGAATACTTGTTTAAGTCTTATTCAGTTAACCAACAACTTAGTGTTTGAACTGAAATCAAACTGATTAGCTATAAAGTCAAAGCGACCAATGAGATAGTGGAGGAAGGTAAGTCTGTTCACTCTGATGGAATTTTTTCGAACTCTTTTAGAAATGTTACGAAAAGAAAAAAGAAATGTAAGTTGCCGGTGTCTAGTAGGTAGTGTGTTGGCTTATAAGATTTGAGCTAGTGCTTCAAACCCCAGGTCAAATAAAACGTAATATGAAAAAATCCTGAATGAAGGCTTGTATATATGTATGTATGTATGTCAGACAGAATGCAAAGTGCTAACATAGGTAAAGTTAGATTGAATATTTAGGAGGCCAATTCACATCACACTCAAATCAGAGATCAGCAATGAATCGCTTTTTCGCTACTCATCAGCACTCATGCAATTTTGAGTATGAGTGACTCAACAGTATTGAAATCCAAATACTCTGATTCATTCGTATTCACTACACTATTGATTTATAAGTATAAGTTGCAATGAGTATGAGTACAACGTTGACATCAAACTCATAACATTCGAACTATGTTTGATTCATACGCATACTCATTCGGATTCATAAATTTAGAAAAATACTTATAATACTTATAAATGATTCGAGTGATTCGAATCATTCATCAAAATTTACAGTCTTAGTTGTTGTTGCATTCACAAAGAAAGAAGAAAGACACATAAACAAAAAAGACAAAGACAGCAAGGAGAGCAAACACACAACCTTCATGTGAGTATTGTAGTGTTCGTACGCGAATCATACTTATTTTGTGATTCGTGTATGCGATGAGTCGTGGAGAGTCCAAATCAATAACATTGTGCGTATTGTTAAGTACGAGTACCATGAGTATTTCAAACTTTGAGTATGATTAGGATGGATATGACATTTAAATAAGTATGAATGCGTATAAGTATCATAAATTATAAGTATGATTCGAGTCTACTCATCGTTTTGATTACTCATTGCTGACCTCTGACTCAAATAGCTCGTAAAGAATATGCTAAGTGCCAAGGGCTTATGTGGCGAGTAGAGTCATCCTCTTGAAACCACATGTCTTTGTTGTCCAGGTCATACATACATATGTACATAATTGGTCATTATAAACCTTCAGTCAAGATTACGTGTTAATTTTATACATTAGTGGCGGAACCTACACAGAGAAAACTGAATCTAATAAATACATAGTAAATTAGAACAAAGTTTATAAGATTTCTCTAAGGTTTTTTTTCAAGAAGAGATTCTTATTATTTTTATAAGGAAAACCTTTTTGAAAAAATCAAGAAGAAAACTTAGAGATTTTACTAGATAGTCTTCTTGATTTTTTTAAAAAGGTTTTCTCTTTAATTTTATTAGGCTTTCTTTTCGTTTTTTCAAAAAGGTTTTCTTCTTGATTTTATTAAGCCCTCTTTTTTTTTCAAAAAGATTTTCTTCTTAATTTTATAAGACTATCCCTTTATTTTTATAAATAATACTTCTTGATTTTGCTTGATATTATTATAGATTTTTTTTTTGATATATTTACTTAGAAACTAATTTAATATTTGATTTATTAATAATGATTTTGCACGGACAATATTTCTTCTTCATTCCCTTAGTCCTGCTTTGAATTTAATCAACTGCCCAGTATATTTTTGGTCCACCTTCTTGAATAAATTTTAAACGTCTTCGAAGAATGTTGCACGTTTCACCACGGAGCTCTCAAGATTAAAAATTTGGAACAATATCTACATTTTCTGTTAAACTCCTTTGATCTGTCATTACTCAAAATTTTATTTGTTTTTTATAAAACTTTTTTTTTTTTTTTGGAATTAAAACAATTCAATTTTTTTATTTAAGTTTACTTTGTTTTTTTTTAAGGAGGAATATTTTTATTACTTTTTTCAACTTCTTTACTTGTCACTTGTAACTTTTTTAACAAGCCAGCTAATACAATCAAGAAGATATTCTTATTAAAATAATAATATGATAATTTACACATGATCAAATAGAAACCTAACGAAATCAATAAGAAATACTCCTTAAAAAAATTATTAAGTAGCCTAATGAAATCTATAAGAAAAACCTTTTTGAAACAATTGATTTGGTAGCCCAATGAAATTAATAAGAAATTCTTGTTTTATACAATTTAGAGGAAAACACAATAGAATCAATAAGTTTTTCTCTATGGATTGTATTTTTTGTGGCAAAAATTACGGAATTTGAGTAAAAAAATGGTAAATAACAAGTTTTCTTCTTAAATGTATGTGTTTTACTTTTTGAAAAAATTAAAAAGATTTATCACATAAAAATAATAAGAAATCTCTACGAAAAAATCTTCGTTTCTTTCTGCTGTAATACCCCTCACTCCAAAAACGTTTCGTAGAGAAAATCTTCTTGATTTTATTAGGCAGTTTTCCCTCTGTGTACATTCTAAAGTCGACTCCGAGTGACAGATTTTTTGAGAAACTTCACATGGCAAGTTTATTTATTCTCAGAGTTTTTGCCAGAAATCTGCTGAGAGGAAGTCGCCGAAGAAATATTTTTTTTCATATTTTCGTTTTGATGTCTGACCTGGGGTTTGAACCGTGGCCTTACGTCTAATAAGCCAACACTCTACCTACTAAACTACGGCGACGTCCAGATCATACATTTCAGGCAAAATGTAGTTCGTAATCTTCGGCCAAAAGCATTCATCGGTGGCAACCATCTCAAAATTGACCTCAAACAGTGATGCTCTTGGATCATTTGGATTGGTGGTATCGTTTCAAATTCGATAAATTTGCTTATTCTGCCAGCAGTGGCCTCTTCGCTGAAAATAGTTTTTCTATAAAAATAAGGGTCAACCTTGTCTATGCTTGTTATAATCTGTTTCTGGTGCGACGATGCGAAATTGCATAATTTGCTGTCTCTGCGAAAGATCGAGTTCTTGTTAGCAAAGCCAAATCGATTGCTTCTGATTATCCTGCACAGTCTCACGAACAGTCTCATGTTTTTTGCAGTTCTTACGTATGACCGACGTAATCGTGTTGGTAGATCGTTTAGTGCACCGCGGTAGGACTATGATGGCCACAATAAAATGTGTGAAACACACTATAGGTTCGCCGAACAGAACACCCGTTTTGATAAAAACAATTTCATTATTTGCATAACGAACTGGTCATACATAACTGGTCATTACAACCCCACAATCCGGATTACGACCTAGTTTCTCACACCACTTAAGTTTTGTGTGTTTAATTTATACATGAGTGGCTGCGCGTACAGTTGATTACGGCCGACAGATTTTTGTGAAATTTTTCATGGCTATTTTTGTTTTATTTTCAGAGAAATATTTTCTCATATTTGAGATGTCTAACCTGGAGTTTGAACCGTGGCCTCACTTCCATTAAGCCAACACACTACTTACTAGACTGCGGCAATTTCAAGTTGGAAAAACGGACTGAATGAATGACAATTAATTTGACAGACGTAGGTTCCATAAGATGAAATACCTAGTGATCTACACTGCCACACGGCTGCCAATTTTTTTGAAGCTACCTATTGAAGATAGCTTTCAGCATTCTAGTCTGTAATAGAAGAGCTAAATCAGAAACACATTTGCCTGTAAACCTTCGTATATTCGAAAAATAAAAGTTAAATCCAATTGAAAACAACAACAAAATAATTTTATAAAAATTATTCCTTGATGTGGTTTTATTTTTGCTGTGCAGTGTAAATATGTACATGTGTACATTTTTGTTTATACTTAAAAGTATGTAAACGTGCTTATAATTAAGGTAATAAAATTACTAAAAAACTATTCATTAAATATACGATACTTGTGCAGCATAAGAATAAGAAACTTGGTAACTGTGTTAAACAAATAACAGTAATTATGTCTGACATTTAAAAGAATAAAAGGAAGACAAAAATATTTGTTTCTCTTTTCTTCTTCTGTTTTAATAAAATGCACAATAAGAAAAACAAATAAAAAGAAATGGTTGACATGTGTCAACAACGGCAAATGAATTGCAGCGGCAATAAAGACTACTTACAGTGAAGAGGTAAACATTAGCGATGAAAACTTTAATGCCAATGCTTTACGCAGCATATAATTTGAAATTCTTAGCTTAAAAACATAATGAGAAGCCAAGTTTTTTACTGTAAGTCAAGTATGTTTCGTTTTTCATTGTAAAACAATACTGCTGCTGTTGCTACTATATGCGCATTTGATCTTTTTTTTTTTGAAAAATTCCTAGAGAAGTTTTTATTTCAGATAAAATAAATGCTACGAATTTTATTTTACATTTTATTTCTTTTTTATTTTATAAAAACTTTTCTTTTCCATTGAAATACTTTACAACTTTTTGACTTTTTGCAATTAATATGAAATTATAAGGAACGGCAAATAGTATGCAAATGTCAAAATGAATTTTTTAAAAATTTTTTTTTTTATAATTATTCACAATAATTACAATGGCAATGAAACTTTAATAAATTTTAAGTACAATTTATTTTTTAAATAAAAAAAACACAAATATAAATGCATTACATAGAAGTTTATCTAAAGTAAAATAAGATTTCCAAAACTAAAGAGAGCCTGCCAATCTGACACTGTAAGGGGATCTAAAAGGTGTAGCATAAGCAGTTGCCGTAGTCTACTAGGTAGTGTATTGGCTTATTAGACGTAAGTGCACGGTTCAAACCCCAGGTCGGACATCAAAACGAAATTTGAAAAAATATTTCTTTGCCTACTTCCCTCAGCAGATTTCTGGCAAAAACTCTGAGAATAAATAAAATTGCCATGTAAAGTTTCTCAAAAAATCTGTCGTTCGGAGTTGACTTTAAACTGTAGGTCCCGCCTCTCATGCATAAAATTAACACACACAACATGAGTGGTGTAAGAAGCTACGCTGTAATCCTGACTGAAGGGTTGTAATGGCCAATTATGTATGTAGCATAAGAGTGGTTTTTGTTGGTATAACTCTCAATACCCTGCAATATTCCAATTCAAACACGTTGCTAGGCCAGCTTAGTGGGGACGAAAAGCACACCTCGGACAAATTATTATTATTTTTGTCCTTAGTGCTAAATACATAGATACATAATTGGTTACAACCCTTCACTAAGGATTACGATTTAGTTTCGCACACCACTTATGTTGTGTGTGTTAATTTTTTACATGTGTGGCGGGACGTACAGTTTAAAAGTCGACTCCGAACGACAGATTTTTGAGAAACTTTTCATGGCAATTTTATTTATTCTCAGTTTTTTTGCCAGAAATCTGCTGAGAGGAAGTCGCCGAAGAAATATTTTTTTATTATTTCGTTTTGTTGGAGATGTCTGACCTGTGGTTTGAAGCCAACACACTACCTACTGGACTGCGGTTCTATGGTACTCATCTTAAAAGTTTATAGGATAACGCCATAATATCTCCACCAATCCTATTAAACTGATAAAATTCAAGATGTGGGTCGGGTAATTCCCTGCCCAGCATCTTATATGGACCCATGTGCATAGACCTGGGATGGTTTAATACCTAACAGTTTGCAAGAAACTGTTTTGGTGATTCATTATCATCACTGCATAAGCGGCATACATATATTATGCTTTCGAGCAGATTCCCTTTCTAAATAAGTGTTCTTCGAGCCTACAGTACCCTGTCGAAACATCTTAGTACTTAAAGTCTATAGTGCCCTGTCAAAAAAAAATTTCGTTACCAGTCTGATGATATTCCCAGTTGGTCTAACGCACGATTAAAGTCTCCTCCTACCAACACCAGTTTTGATTGGTTTGAGAAAAGTCTTTGCTTCTCTTCATCTTCACTTTCGTTGCGTAAAACCTTAACCAATATCTGTCCCCACTCAACAGAAAGGTTCTGATCGGCGCAAGGCCACCTGTACTGGGGCCCAGCAGAGAGTAACCTTATTTTTCCTACCTAGCAAATGCAATACTTTCCTAAGGCGGTCGGACTGTCAGATGTTATTATGTGCCGTTCTTCATATTTTGTAATTAAGTTGAATAGGTGACATTGACTTCCGCTTGGAAAATGCGTGCAAGTTTCCCCATGGGGACCAAAACCTGCCGCTTCTATTCCAAGATCAGTTTCTGATCCTACTGTATACCATAAAATGTTTCTTCTTTTAAAAGAACATACCGTTTTCAGATTACTCCATACATTTTTATTATTTAGTCTCGTTGAGAAGAACTCACCGAAATTATAGAGTTTACTGCTTCTGTTCAGAGCTGTCAGCCACTCGATTCATTAGTTCACGAAATCTCTTAAAGAATTTATATTAAGGCAGACTTTTCTTCCATTAACTCTACCATAGTCTTTAAAGCTCTGTTGTTCACTTATGGGGTTATGTGGAAAGAATTAAATCCTACGTCTCTGAAGTAAAAGTTTTCGCAGCCTTGTTATATTTTCGCGCTATCTCGACCTACACACAAAATCAAAAGGAAAAATGATGAGTTGATCTTGCTATGCAGTGCACATTGAGACAGCAAATGCTTGGCCCCACTTCGTGCTTTTGATTTAAGAATTTTTTAAAAAGAGGTATCAGAAAAGGTGCTACAGGGCTAACTGGCTGTGAAGCATAATTCTTTAATCATTGGAAGGTTGAGTTGGGTTTAGGGCTTCTTTGGAGATTTGGTTTTATTCTTTTAATCATAATATGTTGCTGTGACAACATTCCGGTAATGGACTAGGCTTTGTAGGTAATAGAAGAGCTGACATTGTACATTCGTATCCCATTGACTACATAAGGAGTGCGCATGAAAAAATTAAGCCATACAATTTTATTTTTCAAAAAAAAAAAAAACTAAGCTTTATGGTAAAATGATGGCGATTAGTATTTAAATTAAAGTTATTAAATAATTACTGCTTTGTTCACTTCAACATTATTTACAATAATTTACATTCTCTTTAAAATAAATTCAATACAGACCTTTCTTTCCTATTTGAAAAAAAAATCAATAATTTATGCTTTACGTTTTAAATTTAATTTGGAATTAATTTTCATATTTTATTAAACAACAAATACAATTGTATACTTCCTCCTTATTACATTATTTAGAGCTTCCGTTTCCTTGTTGTAATATAATTATTAAAGCAAATGCGGAAAATTAAATTGCAAATAAAAATTTAAGAATGAAAAGCACTACTGCTACTCTTTAGATTATTCTCATGCCATTATGCCGGATCAAATAAAATATTTAACATTCTAATTAACACATAATTTTCGTTAATTTAGTAACAATTATTTTCCTTATTCTGAGTACAGCTACCGACACACAAACCATTATTCCTTTGGCTGCTTGTATTCTAAGAAACAACAAAATTATTTTCTAAGTACGTTTGGTTGTCATGACCATAATAAAATTTATAATTAATATCTAAAGTGTAATACAAATTAAAATATTAAGAGGGTTTAACAGGAATGTTTTAATTAAATGTCACACAAAATACAAAATTCGTTTTCAATCGAAATGCATTTCAATATTTATTTAAATAGCTGTGGTGAATGGCCTCTATACACTACGGCAATTATATTGAAACTTAAAAAGTAGATTATGGTTCATGAAAAGGAGAACGTAATATTTATAAAAGAGTTTAAATTAGTACTCGAACTGACCTGACGAATGCTGGTATTACGCATTGTCATCGTTCTTCGTCACCTTTTGAAGGGCGGTCTTTATATTCGGGTAAGGTTGTATGTTGGCAAGTTCAAATTTGATTATGGGGTCTTAAAGAAAATCGAAGTATAAGAAAAATGTTGCTTTAAATGTCTTCCGTCAGTAGTTTTTAGAAAAAATCAAAACCATGGAAATAATTGTCAAGAAAATGCCACCAGTCGCTTTGAGTCGATGTTAAACTGTAAGTTTTCTGGTGTAGAACATTCGAAATGTTCTACTTTGCATACATCGGGATAGATTTCAATGATGACATCAGTCAGGTTTGCATGCAACAATGACTTAAGATACTCTTCATAAAATAAAATTTAACAGGGTAAAATCACTTCATCTTTGCATCTAATTAACATCACCTACATACATGTGCATAATATTGTTACGAAAAGGAAAAATTTAGACATTGATGTTTTGCTTTTACAAAAACAAAAGTCCAGCATAAAAAAAAATTAGAAACAAGTAAACAAAAATATACCAACATCACTACAGGAATAAATGTAAACAAAATACACAAACAACAATAATTGCCTGCTCCGGAACGTATAAATGGGTTGGAATAATTCCTCAGAAGACGTTTTTTTAATTTTTCTTTTCTGGTTTGCAGCTTTTTTAAACAAATTATGCTTAATAAGAAACCTGTTTGTAATGCTAAAACATATGTTTTATCTTTTTTCATTAACGACTTCGAAGATCTTCCTTTAATATGCTCCCACTTATAAGCTCTATTTGCTTTCCCGAGAACTACTAAGGCCCCAAAAATTCGTCAAGCCTTCAAACGAAATAATATTTCGTACCCTGATTACCGAATTAAATGGCATCAACGCTAGATAGGAATTTTTTTAATTTTATATACACAATCTGTTCTGGGGATGTGACAACCTATTCATAATTGGTCATTACAACCCTTCAGTCAGGATTACAACCTAGTTTCTAACACCACTTATGTTGTGTGCTTTAATTTTTATAAATGAGTGGTGGGACATACAGTTTAAAGTCGACTCCGAACGACAAATTTTTGAGAAACAATTCATGGCAATTTTATTTACTCTCAGAGTTTTTGCCAGAAATCTGCTGAGAGGAAGTCGCCGAAGAAATACTTTTTGTACTTTGTTTTGATGTCTGGCCTGGGGCTCGAACCCTGGCTTTACGTCTAATAAGCCAACACACTACCTACTAGACTACGGCGACTTCTCTGAAACCTATTTGGCGATTTCAAATCGTATAAACAAATTTTTAGCTATTTACGTTCGCCAGAACATCCGCTTGGAGTTTTTAAAACGAAAACAGAACATGCCCGTATATAAAGGAAACTAATTGAAATCTTTTGTTCCGCTTATAATATTCAAACTTCTCAGATAATTTAAGTTTTTAAAATCATTTTTTATTATTGTTTTTATAACAAAAAAATACTATTTTATTCCAATCAAAACAGAAACACTTTCTCTCAAATATTTGATATGAAAAGGCAAAATTGATTGATGCCGACATTAATGTTTGGCTTTTTTAAATTCAAATATATTCAACCGATTTTTTTTATTATGAAAAGTCAAAGTAAGGACGTTTATTTCATATAAAAAGGGAAAATGTTGTAACATTTTTCATGAACATGAAAACTGTATTGAAATGTCCATGAAGAGTTTGTTGGAGTAGTGCATATACTTTTTATTTTTTATTTTCTTTTTTTTCAATTTTAAATCCAGTCTTTTAACATCAGCCAGCAACGTCACCATCATCATCATAGCCGTCGTTTCATGCAAGATTTTTTGTGTGAAAAAAATATGTTTTACTTATACACACTATGGCAAGCGGTATGTAAAGCAAAATATTATGACCAGATCCTATGCCTGAACAGCTAAACGAATGAACGAGTGAGAGTATTTGGTTGAATGGTTGGATGAGTGAGTGAAAGGATATGAAATCATAATTTAACATGATTTATATATTTCTTTCAACATATCATATGACATGCCATAAAAACAGTTGCTGCCACTATCAGACTGAACGCAATTTTTTTTTGTTTCTTTTTCTTTTTTTTTATTATTTAAGACATCAAGCATGGCAACAATGATGTGTGCACACTGAATGCAATACATTTAAAAGTTATAAGATATCTGAATGCCTAAAATTTGTTTAAAAATGCAATAAAAATAATTGTTTTTATTGACAATTTTCAAATCATTTGCCTTTTAATAATTTATTCCATAATTATAGTTTAAGTTCCTTTTCACAACACCTTTTAGCAAATCTTAGGCACTGTGGATGTATTAAATATTGAAGTACATACGTAACTGTTACAGTTTTATGAAATATTTCTAAAGTATTGTAATATATTAGCAGATGCTGTTAAAATGTAATATTAAAACACCTTTGGATAAAACTGTTACTCTTTTAATGTTAAGCTTAAGATAAATCAAGGCTTTTGTTTTTTCTTTTTTATTTTAATAAAAATTTATTACAAATTTAAATCGCATACAAACCTGATATTTGATTACATGCGTTCATAAATACTTGCTTTTGTATACAATCAGTCTGATTGATATTTAATTGCTTGCCAACGTCTTAAATTTTTATTTGAAACCATTTCAATAACAACATATTCTGGAAACTTAAATATCATATACGAGGTATATTCAAAAAGTATAGAGACTTGTAATTAACGCAGACTACTTTTTTCCTTTAGAAAACTCTCATATGTTGACTAAACTAGAATCCATTTAACTGATTAATTTTCTCAAGGTTCTTATTAAACATTACAGCCATGTCCATTACATTCAAGGCTGCACATAAGTACACTCACAATTACAGCATTATGTGCGTATATTATAATTGGTGTGTTCCCTATACTCATGCTTGTTTTTTCCCTCTAATACTCCAAGTATAACTCGTACTTATGCAGTGATATGATATGATTGTATGATAGGAGAAAAATATTTCATAGTTGTGTGGGCAAAAAGAAAAGGTAGTATTTATGGACGCTAAATGTGACTGTGTTTACCGTACAAGTCGCCGTAGTCTGGTAGCTAGTGTGTTGGCTTATTAGACAGAAGGCCGCGGTTCAAATCTCAGTTCAGAGAGCTCCAACAAAACGAAATATGAAAAAAATATTTCTTCCGGCGACTTCATCTCAGCAGATTTCTGGCAATAGGTAGGTAGATAGGTAGAAGTGACTGTCCCCTCGATGGAGTCATGAGCGGACATACTTAGGCCGCACAAAGGGCCCAGACTGCCAATATCCATACATGACAGTTCATCTATATCATCCATGTAGTAGGCACCCAGGTACCTCTTTATCCTCCGACCAAGAGCCGGACATGTGCACAATAGGTGAGAAATAGTCTGAGCTTCCTCTTCATCTCCACAGCTTCTGCAGAAATCATTTGCAACGTGTCCAAGACCAATACGCCTCGCATGCGTTCCTATAATGCAATGCCCTTCTTTGGAGATTAATCAGAGTCGCTGTGCGCCTCCTATCCAGCTTTGGCTAGATCTTTTGCGCCGCTCTACCCTTATCCGAAGTTGCCCACATTCTGTTGACGAGATCTACGGTTGCATTGTCAATTATAAGTTTGCAGGTACCCAAAGGAATCCCCAATATAGAGAATTCATCACAGATTTCGATGGTCGTGCCCCTTCTGGCCAGTTCATCCGCTCTGCAATTGCGAGGAACTTCATTATGTCCCGGTACTCATGTGATGCAAACATCATATGGGTTCGCCACCTCATTGAGATATCTGCGACAGTCGTACACCGTCTTGGAGTTTATTACACTGGAATCCAATACCTTGATAGCCGCTTGGCTATCGGTAAGTATGAAGATTTTCCATCCGTGAACATTTTTGTCCACAATAATTTTCACCGCAGCCTGAATTGCTGACACCAATGATTTGGTAGCCTTATAGGCTTGGATATTGATTCCGAATAAATACCAATTCCAACGGCTCCTTCCAGTTTGGAGCCATCGGTGTAATAACTCTGAGATAATATACAATTGCCATGAAATATTTCTCAATAAAATCTGTCGTTCTGAGTCGACTTTAAACACTCATGTGTAAACACTCATGTAAAAAAGATAATAAGTGGTGTGAGAAGCTAAGTCGTAATCCTAACTGAAGGACTTTAAGGTCGAACTATGTACCTATGTATGTATTACTGTACCAGTGAAAATAAAAATGTTTGCAAGAAGATAGTTGCACATGTATACAAATAGTGTTGGTAAATTACGAATTCTATCTGCATGATCTACTAACCAATTGGTTACGAACGTATAGGCTTTATGAGACCGACGAATAGTAACCACAAATATACGATTTTTGAATAGAAATCTCTCCAATACATTCCACAGAAATGACGATAGCAGTATCCTAATGAACTGACAGAGTTGTGTACGAATTCGAAACGTCTTTAAAATATGTACGCTCTTCCAACACGCACATCCGAACTTTAAAAGTTGATAACGGTCTTCTTGTTGACACTACATTTGTAAAATAGGTTGTCATTTATTCAGTCTGTTTTGCCAAATCACAGTGGACGGACACAGCATTCAACAATACTTACAAATACTAAAATGATTTCATCAAATTGGGTCTTCAGTTTCAGTAACATACAGCATAAAAAATCATATTCAGGGAGGAATCCTATTTCTAGAAGATTTTCGAATGAAAATGAGATCAAAGAGCGTTCAAGGCAACTTGAGAAATTCACTGTGGATTTTGGGTAGAGACGTTAAAGGTCATTTTAATTTTATTTATTTTTATTGTTGGCGAGTCCATCACTCTCAACGATATGGGGTTTCAACAGGACGCCGCTACGTGTCACTTAATGTCACATTGAATATTCTTAACGTCCGATTTGAGGGCAAGGCCAGCTTACGTGGTGGTGATGTGCTTTCGTGCTTTGACGTCGTTATTCTTTTTCTTATGAAGTTTTCTTAAGTCGCAGGTATATGGGAAGAAGTTGCAAACTACAGCGGCCCTTGAAGCCAACATGCCATCGGTCCTATTCAGCCAGAGTCCTGAAGAATTCGACATTGTGTATGCGCTCCCACAAACGAGCCATGGTGGACAGTTAAACGTTGTTATGTTTCATACATGATGGTATCAGTAGGTCCTTCAAACGAAGCTTAAAAATCTGGATAAGAAAGATTTTATTGAACTGATAGGAGTCCTTAGGGGGACTTTGTCAATGCAGATGCAAATGCAGGGCATGTGTAGAGGACTTATCTGTAACAATTTCTCAGCTTTTAACGAATGAAATCTAAATGTTTTATAGATGAAGCGTTACCAGACACAACTCGTAGTGGATTACATGAAATTAAGGAATTAAGCGCCAAGAGCTTTCAACCCACCCACCTTCTGTATTTTAGTATAAGTTGTTAACGAGTGGAAAATACTTAAACTTTATATATTTTCCTCATCAATACTTTCGTACTCCAATCGATAACGTTCAGAATTTTATTTTTATTGTTTCTGAAAAGCAGCGTATATTTCCATATATCCAGAAAATTTCATTTTAAAAACTCAATTAAATGCAGCTCCCACTTCCGCCGCAATCAACGCCTTTTTAAATCATCAAAAAGGAGAAAATATTTGTAGGCATTCATTCATATACAGTGCTGATGGGGGAGGCAAAGGATGGCGTATCGTTTTATATGATATTAGTGGTCATAATCCAATTTAAACGTTGACGTTCTTTGTGCGTTAAACTGAAAAAATAACGTTGCGTATGGGTAATTTCACTGCGACTGTGCAGAGGCGGCCAAATTGAAGTAATGCATAAATGTCTATACACAGTTAATGTATGATGAAGCCACAAAAAAAAAGAAAAAAAAAACAGGAATAAAAGAGGAATGTTTTATAAAGAAACGGGGAAAAAATATATATGTAAACATAGTTTGAAAATATTATTTTCGTTTAAACACAAATACAAACCTATTTAAACGTGCCGCTTCATAGCCGGTAGCCTGTTGGGCAATTAAATGTTCAATTTCATGTTGGAAACGTTGTTCGTACAATTTTTTACAGGCATTATAACGATTGCGGCATTTTATGGTGCTGTTTGTAATTGTTGGAGTATGAAATACATTTAAATGATGCGAGAAATATTCATTAAATATTGGAAAATATTATTGTGATGGATGGATTGATTGTTAAACAATTTTATGCTTACTATGGCAACTGGAATTTACTATAACTTGGCTGCTGACTAACATCTCTACCATCGTCACGTTCTTTTTCCCTTTCCTCAATCAACTTCATAAGTTCTTTAAGTTTTCTTAAATTTTCCATTTCTTCATGTTTTTTCTCTTCAGCTTCTAATTGCTCTTGGATTTTGGAACTTTTACGATAAGAACCACGATGTTCTTCTAGCTTATGTTCACTCATAGATGGTTTTCGTTCTTCAGCGGCAAGAGACATTTTCAAATGACTTGCTTTTCTATAAAACAAAAATAATTTCTAAAATATTCAAGATGTTTATTGGATGGAAATAAAATAATTATTGAAAAATAAAATGCGACTGACAGTATTGTATGAATGTTTATTGATATGTAAACAAGAAATCAAGAAATTAAAAAAAAAATTTTTTTGTGATACCCTACATTCAAAATGAGTCGATTACATACATACATTTATAATTGGTCATTATAACCCTTCAGTCAGGATTACGATCTAGCCTCTGACATCATTAATGTTGCGCGTATTAATTTTATATATGAGTGGCGGGACCAACAACGCCAGGTTTTTGAGAAACTTTTCTTGGTAATTTTATTTACCCTCGGAGAATTTTTGCCAGAAATCTGCTGAGAGGAAGAAGAATATTTTTTTAATATTTCATTTTGTTGGAGATGTCTGACCTGGGGTTTGAATCATGGCCTCTTGTCTAATAAGCCAACACACTCCCTACTAGACTACAGCGACCACTAACTATTTAACTACTTCTATTCAAAATGATTAACTATTTGGGGGTTATTTTGGATCCGAAACTCTCAAGGAAAGATAATAGAATTAAAAGGTTTAAGAAAGATATCCAGAGGGGCTTAGACCCATCATCGCATACTGGCTCTAATGTACCGTACAGTATCGTATATCGATTTGAATACCGCTCAGAGTAGCATTACTAGCCAAAGGATATTATGTTGGAAAATAAAAAGAATAATTTTTTAAGTTTATTCTATTTTCTTTCCACGTAAATCAAACTGATTGACTATAAATATCTTTACTCATACGCTACCTTTATTTCGTTCTTCTAAAGGCATACATACATACATAACATACATAATTGGTCATTACAATCCTTCAGTCAGGATTATGGACCTAGTTTCTCACACCATTTATGTTGTGTGTGTTAATTTTATGCATGGGTGGCGGGTTACTACAGTTTAAAGTCGACTCCGAACGATAGATTTTTTGCGAAACTTTTCATGGCAATTTTATTTGCTCTCAGAGAGTTTTTGCCCCAAATCTCCTGAGAGGAAGTGACAGAAGAAATATTTTTGTTCATATTTCCGTTTTGGTGTCTGACCTGGGTTTTGAACGGTGGCCTTACGTCTAATAAGCCAACACACTACCTACTAGACGATGTACGGCGACATAAAGGCATAATAATTTGTATTGTTTCGCTTTGTTTGAATTTTACCTTTTTTCCAGTAACGAGAATATTCATTTTATTTTAATTAATCTTACAGTTGTGGCCTGCAATAAACAAAATTAAAATCTCATTAACTCATGATCATCATACCATAAAATGCCATACCATTTGTATTCTTGCACATCATCAAACTTTTACTTCACATGCATACTTGACATATCATACTTCATCCTTTCAACACTTACGTACATACGGGCATTATAGCCAGCATTTTTAATTTTTTTTTAAATTGTGTTTTTATCACATAATTTAAAGAGTTTTCAAACGCAAAGTTGAATACATTTGACATGTCAAAGTGTTAATAAATTTGTAGAATTACCCTTGAGTTAAAAGCCAAAAAAAAAAAAAAAAATTAAAAAATAAAGAGAAAATAATACGTAAAATTATTAAAATTTTAATTGAAGGCAAAGACAGTGGCAGCAGCAGCAGCACCAGTTATAATGATTATAATTTCCTTAAAATTTTATGTTCATTAATTACCCGAGTTATTTAACAAGATGAGCAGTATTGAATGGAATGATAAAAGCATTTGCTGCTGCTGTTTTTGCATAAAGAACTTCACGAAAGGTCACAGGATATTAAATAATTTCTGTTCAGGGGTTTATATTTTCTTCTTTTCTTTTATTTTTTTTTTTAAATTTGCATTTGCAAACAGGAAATTAAAGCTAATTGAAAACATAATTTATGTGTGTAAAGCGAAAAGATTCAAGCTTTTGATTATGAATGAGAATTATACGTTAAATTATATAAGTAGGCCAAAAGATAAAAACCAAATACTTGTATTTAAATTAAAATCTTAGTTGTGAGATATAGGCAAATTTTCAAGTTTTAAAAACAACCAAGAAAACTATAAGATTTGTTACCTTTTTACCTTTTAAAAACGTTTGAAATATGAGCTCGTAGGTTGCAAATAAAAACAAAAATAAATTTATGTTCAGTTTTAATTAAATTATTTATTGTTCACACAATTCTGTGTGTCACTGTTCACAACCTGATGTAAACAACAACAATTTGCTGTGTTTGCTATTCTTCTTTACACTATTCTGCGTAAACACTAACAATTGTTCGACAGATCTTTATAACGGGGATCTTCAAACCACGATCATCCTCTCCACACGCAACGTGTCTTTACACAAGACTGACTGAAGTTTTACTGATCCCGTTGACTGCTTTGCCCTGCCTTTTATATGACGACGTAAACAGTCTGATGAATAGTCTTGAAGTCGAGTGTTCATGGCTTCGCCTTCTTGAGATATCCATAAATGTAAACATCGTTGTTTCATTGTTGTTTGTGTATTATATTTACATTTATTCTGGTAATGTTTGTTGTTGCTTTTTATTTACTTATTTGTCCATTTTTTTATTCTGATGTTGTTTCTATATTTTTGTTTATATGTTGATCATGTAAACAAGACCGTTGTTTTTGTTTTTGCAGCTTTTGTTTATCATTTTAATGTTAAACGATGTAACTCCATTTTCGCTTTCGTAACAATATAGACATTCAAATAGAGACATGAAGTAGCTCTTTTGACAAGAGGTCAACAGATGCGAAAATCACATATTTTTCCGTAATACTGGACAGTGTGTTGAATTACTAGACTTCAGGCCTGTCTGTTGGATTATTAGACTTAAGGCATATTCGTTGAATTACTGGAATTCAGACATGATTGTTGAATTACTCGACTTCAGGCATGACGAAAAAATTGTTTTCTTTCGGCGACGCTATTAATTGCCTCGAAAATGTTTCGAAGATCAAGTTAAACTGTAGTTTCTTTCAATTGTGCAGAATGAATGAAATTACCACAGACTAGATTAATGTGGTGAGAAGCGAAGCCATAATCATACCTCTCGTGTGGCGTAACGCACGCCCAGAGGTTCACACTATGTTTTACAATGAAAACTCTTTCTTTAGCTTACAATCCATATGTAGAACTCTTTTACGGCAGATGTAAGAATTAATTCCTATTTTCTCGGCCTTACAAACCGACTCAACAGAAATTTGTTTTCTGATGATGGGCCATAACTTTCATTCAGAAATCAAAAGTTATTCCCTTTTCCTGGACTTTAATATAACATTGGAAAAAGAGAACAATGACGGGAATATATCAATTGATTTTAATATGGAAGCTCTCTGGAGGGCCTGAAATGTGGTTCTATTCTCAGACTATTCCTTTATAGCGTGATTGTCCCAATCAAATCTGGATTAAAAAGAGTCTCCGACTCTCGTTATATTCCATTTTATCAATTTCACCCACGTTGCTCTTTCCATTTCACAGTCAAGTTCTGGTCTCATCAACCGTGGTGCTGGCAAATACATCTCTCGTTCATTGCCCAAAATACCTCCGGGACAGAGATCTATGTAAGTTCTTCACTTTAGCAGGTAACCCTAATCAGGATTAAAACATTCCACCATATTAGAGAAATTTCTTTTCCTCATAAATGGAAATTTAATAGTTTTGCCCTGGTTAAATCTTAAACACTGCAGCATAGTTGACGCATTTACAATCTCAAGACCCCGTTTTAATGAAGTCACTCAGAGAGATTCTTCCAACTTTAACGTGGGTATTAGAACAGTATTGGCAGCATAATTCATCATTACAACTCTTTAGTCAGGATTACGACCTAGTTCTCCACACCACTTATGTTGTGCCTGTTAATCTTATACGCGAGTTGCGATACCTGCGGTTTAAAGTCGACTCCGAACGATAGATTTTTGGAGACACTTTTCATGGCAAATTTTTTTATACACTCAGAGATTTTGCCAGAAATCTGCTGAGAGGAAGTTGCCGAAGAAATATATTTTCATATTTCCTTTAGTTGGAGATGCCTGATCTGGGGTTTGAACCGTGGTCACACGTCTAATAAGCCAACACTCTACCTACTAGACTACGGCGATGACTTTAAATTAATGCTTACTGCGGGTAAATTCGTCAAGGCGACACAATCAAATTCTGCATTCATTGATTTTCCACCATTGTGTGTACAGAACTCTTATCATCGTTCCACAACTCTTTGTGTCTATACCCCTACTATTCAATTTGATAGCTACGACTTTGTGAGGAGTGTTAAAAAACGTACACTCTCCACTTTTCAAATGGCGAAAGTGCTGTCTATTGAAATTAACCTGACCCATATGCGTGTCGTTTTAATGTTCCACACGTTATGAAGTTGTCGTTTTGAATAGAATGGCAGTTTCTCAACAATTTTAGAGGCATTCAGTCCTATTTATTTTACAAACAATATGCTGAGTCCACTTTTTGACAATAAGCTCTGCTCATTTAAATAAAATTGAGTGCATATGGTAGAGGCCCTTATGATAGATATTCTATGAAATTTTAAAATATATTTCGATACCAAATATACATTTTTTGCACATGAATTCTTAGATTGTTCTCACCCTGCATAATTAAAGAGGGGTAAAGTAAAAGTAAAAATGTTTTGCTTTGAGTTTCCTAAATTAATTAAAATGTACATTTTAATATTCCTAATAATTATCAGTAAAACTTCTCCTGCCATATGTGTATTAATATTATTAACCAACCTCTCAAATTGGCAATTGATAGTTTAGTACCAACTTTAACCAAAAATTTTGGTTTGCTTTGGTCTTCCAAAACTTTCCTGTTCTTAAAAGCATCCAGAGACTTAACATATAATATTGTTTGAAATTTAAATCTGTTTTTTGTTTTACAAAATTATAATTAAATTTCATTCAATCTTTGTGTGAAAATCACAACAATTGTTGCTACTATACTGGGATACTGCTAAGATAATAAATTTGACCAAATGCTGACTTTCTCCATTCAAATTTTAAGACAAATTCTAATAATATTTCCTTGTAGCAAACATCCAGAACAATAGCAATTTAAATAGATGTACAGCAGACATGCATAATACTTAAGCAGGCGTCTCCAGTTGTAAATTTGGGGAGGAGTAGTGATGCACAAAACTCATGCATTTTATTAAAATATTCAGTTCGAAATGAATTTCAAATAAAGTTGCCGTAAGTCTAGTATGTGTGTTGGCTTATTAGATGTGAGGCCACGGTTCAAACCCCACGTCAGACATCTCCAATAAAACGAAAATATTTAAAAATATTTCTGCGGTGACTTCCTCTCAGCAGATTTCTGGCAACATCTCTGGGAGTAAGTAAAATTGTCATGAAAAGATTCTGAAAAATCTATCGTTCGGAGTGGACTTTAAACTGTAGGTTCTGCCACTCATATGTAAAATTAACACACATTACAGAAGTGGTAATTTCGGACTGGAGGGTTGTAATGACCAATTTATGTATGTATGTAACAGATTTAAAATAGGGAAATAGGTGGCACTCGAGATTGGTATCCAGTGCCCAGCGTCGTCCTCTTGAACCTACATGTCACTGGTGGCCAGATCATCCAAATTAGGCGAACAGTATTTGGTAATCATCTCACATATAGTGTTCGCCATTGATAGTGATTGCCTGGGCAACATCATTCTCAAAGAAGCAGGAGCTGAGGGCGCTGAAAGCCCAAAGTGTACACCAAACCATTGAGGTTTTTTTGCGATATATTAAACGCTCTTGGATCTTATGTGGTTTGGTTCCCATTCATCCAGAAATGATCCTCATCGCTTAATATGATTTTTCTATACAAACTAGGTCCAGTGAGCCAATTGCTCTAGAGCCCGTTCAGTTAATACATGACTTTGTCTTTCTTCGTTTATTTTAAGTTTCTAGGTCAATCGAATTTTGTACAAGTGCAGGCCCAAGTCTCGATGTAAAATTCACCAAGTTGAGGTCTGCGAAAGGAGGAGTTTTTGTGGGTGGCGAGAAATCGACTGCCTCGTATTTTCCTGCATTCCCTTACAATCAACAGCGATGTTTTCAACAGATTTTACATTTCATTGACGAATGGGTGTTGCTTTATTCTTTACTAGACCAGGGTACTCGAATTTAACCACCACATTGCGAATAGTCCTCCTACAGAAGAGCACATTACATACATACATACATACATACATACATACATACATACATACATACATACATACATATATAGCTGTTCATTACAACCCTTCAGTCAGGATTACGATCTAGCTTCTCACACCACTTATGTTGTGCCTGTTAATTTCATATATGAATGGTGGGACCTACAGTTTAAAGACGACTCCAAACAACAGATTTTTTTCAGAAACTTTTTCATGGCAATTTTATTTACATTCAGAGTTATTGCCAAAAGCTGCTGAGGGGCAGTTGCCAAAGAAATATTTTTTCATATTTCGTTTTGTTGGAGATATCTGATGTGGGGTTTGAATCGTGGCCTAACGTGTAATAAGCCAACAAGACTACGGCGACTACATAGGATAGCACGTTGGTACATCAAAAATTAGGGCATATACACTCAGCCACAAAAGTATACATATGGTTAAAAAATTTCAGAAATTTTTTAACCAATCGGTTTTCGTTGAAAATCTGTATAAGTGTCTGACATCTTTCTTTGATTTTAAGAGGGTCTTTTGCATTGGTTCAGAAATTTGTGAAATTTGTTGAGCGGATGTATACTTTTGTGGGCCTGCGCAGAGCCACAATTCAGTTCAATTTCAGAAATTTTTTAACCAATGCAAAAGACCGTCTTAAAATCGAAGAAACTATAAAGATTTTCAACGAAAACGGATTGGTTAAAAAATTGCTGAAATTTGTTAACCGTATGTATACTTTAGTAACTGTGTTTATAAAGATATACCGGTAGCAACGATCGAGACTGAATTTGGAAAGGCACTTGGACAAACTCCTGCTGCTTTAAAACTCTAGCTCGTAACATTTTAAATACACTGGTAGATATACATGCTTTTTAAGAGGTAAAGGACAAGCAAACATGTTTAATTTCTCCTTTCCCCCTTGAAACTACGTCTATGAGCTTTCTAAACACTATTTAGATGCAATATTCGTATTTATTTTACTGTTGATATAATTTTGTTTGTATATTTGTTTACTCATTAACGTCATATGAAATGTATATGCACAAGTATTGATTCAAATTCTATTGAAAGTTCTTATAGAGTATGAAAGTAATGGAGAAGAGACAATGCTTATGGAAGTAGGAAAGTAGGAAAGTGTGTTTAAAATTTGCAAAGATTAAATCTGGTCATACATCATACCAGAATTGCATTATGCAAAGGTATTAAATATTAATTAAAAATCTTCAAAAAGTTAATTGATATTCACTTTGTTTAAGTGAATGGAATAATTTCAAGTGATGGGTGGTTAGTCTACATGAGATATATGTTGTGAAGTTTTCATAGCCTTAAACTACATGGTATAAGTTGGTATAATTTGGTATAAGTGGATATATAGCCAGTAAGAAATTTATAGCCTTGTAGCGAGGTGCTAATTTAATTGATATTTATTAATTTTATAGGTTGGGCCTTAAGAGTCTCAAAGGTCAGCTTAAGTCCTCAACCAAACAACTTCGCCAAGGGTCTTAAGAAGTCCTCAAGGGATAAGTTGTTTTATTACTTTATATTTGATGTTAACAGCTTGAATGCTGGCCAAGTAATAATTTATTAAATCAAAATTCACTTAAGATTAAGTAAGCTTAGTTACAATAAGGATAAAGCATAAAAGAGAATAGGTGATAATCAAATTTACATATGATATAATTTCCTCACCCAGAGTTGTATTTAGTATGTATACAAAAGTTAATAATTATGAAAAGTAATTAAAAATTATTTGGTATCACTTTTGTAAATAAAAATAATATTTAAATTCAATTTGAAATATGCGAAATGAAATGTGAATTATATATAATATAATATAAATATATAAAATAATAGAAATATATAAAATAATATAAATATATAAAATAATATAAATGTATAAAGTCATATAGTCCGCTACAACCTCCCCCTCTGTTGCATTACATCGTCCCGATTGTGCAACAGGACCTTAACATCTTCTCTCAATATTTAGTCTGCTTATTTTGTAAACGTACTGATCTTCTAGGTTGTGTATTTGTTTCTACTGGATCATCATTGTCTGGCATTTGGTAAAAGATGTTGTTTGCGGTGTTGACTTCTGTGGTTTGGTTGACTTCGTTATTTTTAGGACGACCTCTTTTTCTCAATGGATATATAGGTCTACTAGATGTGCCTTCATACGGGATCAGTGCTGATACATGGTGTGTCGCTATTGGTGTTTCAGGGTTCTCTTCTTTAGCTATTGTGTAGCATGATGCTCCTTTTTGAGCTATTACGATATATGGCCCATCACGACGAGGAGTAAATTTTGCGGTTACACCTTTACTTGCTTTGGATAAAATGTGTGTGTCCACTAGAACTTTGTCACCAATGCTTATATTTATTTGAGGTCCACGAGTACGATCTACCATTTTTTTGTTTTTATCTTGCATTTGCTCTTGACCTTCATTGGCTAATTTTAAAATGTTTGCTAGACGTAACAAGTGTGGGGTGATTTGCGGTATGAAATTTTCGGCTGTTACAATTGCCTTAAAATCATATGCTATCTCTGTTGGCGTTCTCATCTCTCTTCCAAAGGTAAGGTATGCGGCTGTATATCCGGTGCTATCACATTTGGCCGTATTCATAGCGAATCTTACTGCTGGCAGCATTAAATTCCATTTAGTGTGCTCTTTCTTAACATAAATCGACAGTTGTGTTTTTAAATCTCTGTTTTTCCTTTCAACAGGATTTGATTCTGGATGGTATATCGGAGTAAACGATTGTTGTATACCCAAACAAAATGTTAAATTCTGCATTATTGCGGATATAAATTGAACTCCATTGTCTGTATGAATTCTTCTAGGAATGCCATATCTAAGGAATACTTCATTTAGTAAGGTCTTTGCGCAGTTTTCAGCAGAAGCTTCTCTTAGTGCAAACAGTTCAATCCAGCGACTGCATAAGTCTTCAACTATTAAGACCCATTGGTACCCATCTTTTGTTTTTGGCAAGGGGCCAAACAAATCTACAGCAATTATTTCGAAGCGTTTATTACTGCTTACTGTCTGTAACAGTCCAATTGGTTTCAAATTGGATGGCTTATATTTTCTGCATTCATTACAAGACTTAACATACTTTTCAATGTCACTTCTTATCCCAGGCCAATAAAATAGTCTCGTGATACGACTTATTGTTTTGTCTATACCATAGTGTCCGGCTGTTTTATCATCATGGAATTTAAATAGGATTTCTTTTCGGAGAGATTTTGGTAAAACAATTTGGCCGTTTTCCGAATCTTGTTCCGAGCAACATCTATACAAAATTCCGTCAATCATAATATATCCTCTATTAATATATCGGGTTATGTTTTCATCATCATTTTCAAATGATTTTATTATTTTACTTATTTCTTCATCCTCAAGCTGTGCCCTACGAAAATCTTCAGAACCTTTCTTAGAGATATCTACTTCTATGTGATAACATGTACACTCTTCTATACAATCATTATTCGAGCATGGTGGTCTGGATAAAGTGTCAGCAATAACGTTTTGTTTGCCAGGAGTATACGAAAAGTGCAGATTGTAGCTTTGTAGCAATAAAGACCAACGCGCTAGTCTTCCTGTGGGAGACTTTAGAGTGAATAACCATCTAAGAGGTTGATGATCAGTAAGCACATTTATTTCTGCTCCTTCAATATATCCTCTAAATTTTTGTATTGCCCATACAACTGCCAAGGCCTCTCTTTCAAAAGTAGAATAGTTACGCTCAGAAGGAAGTAATAATCTACTTGCATATTCAATTGGTTTTTCTTCATAGTTCTCCCCCTGCAGCAAAACAGCTCCTAAGGCATAATTACTAGCATCGGTTCTTATACTGAATTTTCCGTTTTCTTTTACTTGTTGTAGAATAGGTGGCGAGGTTAGTAACTTTTTCAAGCTATCGAAAGCCAATTGTTCCTCTTTTGTCCACTTCCATGTCGTATTTTTCTTGGTTAAGTTAGACAAAGGCTTAGAAATTTCTGCAAAATTTGGAATAAAACGACGGAACCAAGAACAAGTTTGCAGGAAGCTCATTAGTTGCTTTAAATTTTTGGGTTCCGGTCGTTTGAGAATTGCTTCCGTCTTTTCAGGATCAACTTTAAGTCCACTTTGTGTTAAAATGTGGCCTAAGTATTTAACTTCAGGTTTACAAAAGAAGCATTTTTCTCTATTTAGATGAAATCCAAGGGTTTTTAACTTTTCAAATACAAGTTTAAGGTCAATTAAATGCGTTCTAAAATCTTTTGAACAAACTATTATATCGTCTAAATATGCAATTATAAGGACTTGAGGCAAGCTTAATCGGAATTTATCAATAATACGTTGAAAAGTTGCTGGCGCATTCTTTAAACCGAATGGCATACGATTAAAAACGAAAATACCAAAGGGTGTAGTAAACGCCGTTTTTGGCTTATCTTTTTCAGCAACTTGTATCTGCCAATATCCTGATTTTAAATCTAAGGTAGTCATAAAAGGTGTAGTTTTAGCCGCGTGTAGCACATCGTCTATTCTTGGCAATGGATAAGTATCTGTTACTGTTATGGCATTGAGACGTCTGTAGTCTACACACAATCTAATGTTACCTTCCTTTTTGGGGATTAAAACAACTGGAAAAGCCCATGGGGACTCCGTTTCTTCGATTATCCTTTTTTCCAGCATATCGTCTAGCTCTTGACGAAGTTTTATTTTCATAGCTGGAGACAGGCGATAAGGAGCAACTGCTATCGGCTTATGATTTCCTGTGTTAATTGTGTGTTCAAAACCACGTATTGGTTCTGCAATATTATCAAAAATTTCATTATTTGATTCTAAAAGATTATTTAGTTTTTCTCTCTGTTCTTGTGACAAATTTGGGGCTTCATTATTTCTGAGCTGAAAATCTATAGCATTTAGTTCAAAATAAGGGATTGTTGGTGATTCCTCATTAGATCTTACTTTCTTTAGCGGTGGAAACAAATCTGATACTACTGGGTTTTCATATGTTTCCGGTAAGCAGTTTGTAAATATTTTATTAATACCTTCTGGAGAGTATGTGTTTTTCATTGGAGAAGTTCTGTTTGGAGTTTTATTAATTTCTACAAACCAATCTAAAAAATCATCTATGGCCTTTCTGGGTTTTGGTGTTCTGGGAGATTCAATGATAGTAGTCTGGGCTATGGACACTTTGTCTATTATTTTTGATGGTTGATTTTTAAATTCGAAAATATTTTGTGGTTCATCTTTGAAGTACCAAGTTCTTTGCGCTAAATCCATCACGATTCCAATTTGCTCCAAAAAATCTATTCCCAATAAAGTTCTATTATCTCGTGCCTTAGGTAAACAAATGAATCTTATACGTTTTAGACGATTTCCAATAATTATATTTGCAATTGTTGACAGTACTTTGTTTTTGGATACACTCCCATCTGCTAAACTTATTTCTGCCATAACTTCTTGAAAAACAAGTCCCTTTTCCTTAAGTTTTTGGAAAAGATGATACCCAGCAACGCTTGTTCTAGCAGCTGTGTCCATATATGCAATTCCATTTAAACCATTTACGTTTATATTAACCGTTGGGACATTTATACCAACTATTGTCGTGTGGATACTATTAAAATCTATTTTCTTTGGACTCTCTGTATTTGGGATTGTTCTGTTATTGCACGTTGGGCAATTGGATCTGTAATACCCAGAGGCCCCACATCCATAACAATTCAATCTAACTTCCTCTATTTTTCCTTTTCCTTCCTGTTCAATTCTTTTATAACAAACATCAGAGGAATGGTTTTTTTTTTTCGGCAAAATGTGCACCGAATATTCGATTTTTCTTTATGTTCTTTATTTTTCAAAGATTCATTATTTTCATGAAAAGTTAACTCAATTTCCCTTGCTTCACGGAGCAAATCTTGGAAAGATTCTATATTTTCTCTATTAATCCTTTCTCTTATTTGGACATTTATTTGCGAAAAAATCATATTTATTGTAGTCTTTTCAGGAAGTTTATCTTTTAGCTGTGCAAACAAACTTCTCTTTCTACAAATAAACGCATCAGTTGATTCATTCAGCTTTTGTTTATCCTGAAAGATTTCCGAAAAAATTCTCCAATCAGGTTTTGGAGGGGAAAAGTCATTTCTTAAAAGCTCTACAGCATCATTAAAAGTTTTGGCTTCGTTCTTAACTCCCTGCCACCAGGTTGATGCATATCCTTCCAGAAGAAGAGGCAAACTTAAAAGGGCAAATGAATCCGATACATTTTCAGCTTCTTTAAAAACAAGAATAGTGGCGATAAAGTCTTCTACCTTACTAGTGTTACGACCACCATTAAATCTTGCGCTACAAGAACTAAAAGTTGTATTGCTTTCCCTCCTAGCAGATATATTTCCTAAAAGGTCTGAAAACTGACTTTGCGTAAGGCTAACAAACTGAGGATTCTGTAAAACATTTGGGTACATATTTGGTATAGATGAAACAGAAGCACTAGGACTACAAGCCAATAAAGGATCATTTTGATGTTTCATGGAGTTGTTTGTTTTCTGCAAATTTGACTTTTTCCTCGGCATTTTCCTTTTTAACTGTCAGAATTTTGTTAGAGTATTAAACGTGATCTCGTGCAGCCGTGTATGAAATAATAACAACAACGAGATGATGCTTAGCAAAATGTAAGGTTATGATGTCTGGTTTACCGACACGTGTGTGGTGTTCAGATAAAATTTTACAAGTTTTTCTTCACTTTTACTTTATTCTGCTAAATTTAATTAACGTTGGGCGCCAATGTAGCGAGGTGCTAATTTAATTGATATTTATTAATTTTATAGGTTGGGCCTTAAGAGTCTCAAAGGTCAGCTTAAGTCCTCAACCAAACAACTTCGCCAAGGGTCTTAAGAAGTCCTCAAGGGATAAGTTGTTTTATTACTTTATATTTGATGTTAACAGCTTGAATGCTGGCCAAGTAATAATTTATTAAATCAAAATTCACTTAAGATTAAGTAAGCTTAGTTACAATAAGGATAAAGCATAAAAGAGAATAGGTGATAATCAAATTTACATATGATATAATTCCCTCACCCAGAGTTGTATTTAGTATGTATACAAAAGTTAATAATTATGAAAAGTAATTAAAAATTATTTGGTATCACTTTTGTAAATAAAAATAATATTTAAATTCAATTTGAAATATGCGAAATGAAATGTGAATTATATATTTTATAATATAAATATATAAAATAATAGAAATATATAAAATAATATAAATATATAAAATAATATAAATGTATAAAGTCATATAGTCCGCTACAGCCTAGAAAAATGTATTAAAGGTATGTCTATAATTGAATTTGTTATGATAAAAGTTTGGAATATGTTTCCAATGAATATTAATTAAAATTTGTGGTATTTCTTATAAATTCAAAAAAAAAATAAGTTGAATTAATTCGTACCCTTTGATATCATTTTGCTTTAAATTCGTTTTAAAAGCTTTTCGTTTGAATTTTTTTTTTGGCGAATAAATTAATCAGCTTTTCGTTTGGCTTCAGGCTTACAAAGTTTCTTCTTCATAAAAATTAGAAAATTTTAGAAAAGTTTAAAATTCTAAAATTTTTGTCCATTTAAAGTTTTTAATAAACTTTCATGCAGCTTGTCTTTTAAACGTCGTTTTCATAGTCGTTTGACATTTGCTTAGCATATATAGTCTTAGTCTACACAGTGTATTTGTTTGTAGATGGAAACAAATCATAAAGTTTATGTTGCTTACTTTACTCATATGCACATGGCCCATATACATACATATGTATGTTTGTATAACTATGAATTCCTTTGTGTACTTGGCTAAAATATACAATTGATACAACGCATACAACGGAAAACAAAGTAAAAAATATCATGACATATATTCCATCTGTTGGTCATTTGATGTCATTTGATGTTTATTTTAGTAAACTTCTGCTTGCAACGTAAACTTGTCTCAATGTTATCTTTTCAATAAAGACGTAAGATACAACAGCTGATGTCGTAAATAGCACTGCCTAGTACAGACAAATTATTTAAAAATCTTTGGAGTGCGCATTAAAAAATTTGTTTATAAAAGCTACTCAAAAATCTGTTGTTCGAAGTCGGCTTTAAACTATAGGCCACGGCACTAATGTGTAAAATTAACACAGACAATATTAGTGGCATGAGAAGCTAGGTCGTAATCCTAATTTAAGAACAATTATATATCGTTGGCCTTATTTAGTCTCAGAGTTTTTGCCGGAAATCTGCTGAGAGGAAGTCGCCGAAGAAATATTTTTTTCATATTTTTCGTTTTGATGTTTGAGTTGGGGTTTGAACCAAGGCCTTTCACCTAACAACAGAGCACAATACCTACTAGACTACGGCGACTCCCAGTCGGCGTATAGCACTAAACAAATTTTGTCTGCAATATTTTGCGTTACACTGTTGGTATTTACCAAGTGTCAATATAAATGAAAGTAAAGAAAAATGTGTCATCTATTAACTTTTGGTTTGTTTAGCTGCCAGCGCTGTTCAAATATTTCTATAGACAGGATTTTATTTACATGGGGTTACTTAAAGTGATTTTTTATACAAACTTTTACGCCACTAAAGGGGCCAATGGAGACTAATGAATGTGTTCGTTCATGTGTTCATTTACATTTAAAAGGTTATTGCCACAATTTGCTATTTTCTAGGATTGTGGTATTTATACTTTACATTATATTCTACTGAATTTTAATGAAAGGAACGATTTTTTTCTATGTCGACAGGCATAAAAGAATTTCTTACAGAAGTTAAAAAGAGAAATAATTTTTATTACTTTATGTTAGTTACATGGCTTTATTTTAAATTTATTCTTTAACGTGTGTATTAAAATTATCTGTTTTAATTTTTTTCCACTGCATTCCATGATGTCGAAACATTAAATTAGTTCAAGTACTCGTACAAAAAAGGGGACAAAAATCTCTTGAAATAAAATCAAGAACTGTTGACTTGTTTACAATGAATTTATATTGTTTTCAATTTTATTTGCAAAATGCACAAATTGTTGAACAGTTTTGACAATTGAAAGTGGAGTTTATTTATTATTTCCATCAAAGAAACAAATATTTTATATTTGTTTCGCTTTCTGTTTTGTAATTGACTACAGCGTAATACTTTTAATAGAAAGTATTTTACCATTCGGAAAAAAATAAAAAATTTTTTTCAAACAATATCGTTTCAATTTAATTGAACTAAAAGAGAAGGGGACAATAGAGGTCCATTGTAGAATGCAGTTTTTTTTAAATTAACAGAACAATACCTTGGTTTAAGTGTGTCAAGCAAAACTTTTACATAAAAAAATATGGAATGCATATGCGTACTTCTTTGGAATTTTGTAACTTTTCAATATACTCGTATGAGAGCAGGTATTAAGCGCAATAATTACACAAATTTCAGAGTTTAGATTGAGGGAGTTATTCGCACAGTGTATGGTTCCTAGTATCCGACTAAAAAACTTGGTGGCCAATTGCCAGCGTTAAGACTCTCACGGTGTTGTAGTGTGGGTCATAACTACATCTTGTACGGCCATAGCACTGAATTAATTCTCAAAATTTTATTTTCATTTACAATGGTTTTTCCACAATCATTTCTTGTTTCTCCGAGCTAAAATGCGATAATTTTCCTTGCTGACCTGGTAGTAGCGACTACAGTAAAAAAAATCACAAATTACGGAAATTCTGGAAAGAGATTACTATCGAAATGGTATACCAATGGTAGGTAGTGTGTTGGCTTATTAGACATGAGGCCTCTGTTCAAACCCCACGTCAGACAGGTAAAAACTCTGAAAGTAAATAAAATTGATGTGGAAAGTTTCTCAAAACATCTGTCGTTCTGAATCGATTTTAAATTGAAGGTTCCGCCACTTATGGATAATATTATGAGAAGCTAGGTCGTAATACTCAGTAAAGGATTGTAATGGCCAATTGTGTATGTATGTATGTAATCTCGGTGTAACAGTGGAATATTATAGGACGGACTGTCAATTCAATTACTGAGTGACAAAAATACTTGCTAAAAAACTCTCGTTCGTCAAATCAGAATTTAAAGCTTCCTGTTAAAGCCCGTCAATCTAGTATCCAATCATTAAATTTATGTCATTACGAGTAAAAATCGACTTTTATTGTCGCATGAGTTGTACTTTATATGAATGGAGGTGGAAATCTAAGTAGAATGCCTTACAACTGACACATGCTGATAATCTGTCACACTCTTACAAACAGAAGGAATATTCAATCACTACACCAACCTCTTTTAGCACTTATTACGTGTTTTACCTTTTTACATACACTTACCATGATATTCGTTACTGTCAAACGTAGCTGTTTAACGTAGCTGCTTAATGTAGCTGCCTGACGTAGCTGTCTAACGAAGCTGTATAACGTAGCTTTCTAACGTAGCTGTCAAATGAAGCTGTAAAGGTAGCTGTCTAACGTAGCTGCCTATCGTAGCTGTCTATCGTACACACAAAGAAAAGACTGTATTGCCAAGTAAACTTGATTTTGATTCAAATAGAATTTACATTCGGATTGTGTCCAACAACATTTTGCATTTGTACCAACGAGTGTGTTTCTGTTGTCCCAAAGTGTAAATTCATTGTAGAGGCAAAGTTAAACATGTTGCCTTAAATGTCATATTTGTTGCCACAACGGTTCAGTTGCTGTTGTCGCAACTGCAAAAATAGTTGCCTCAACAGTTCAATAAACTTTTGTCGCAAATGCAAATATTGGCAAGATATATAATATAAATGAAAACATTATTTTTAGTTTAAGGATATTTATTTTAAATTTTAAATAAAAATACCCATACATATTTGCTCTTTTGGGAATATTCTAAATCCATGACGAAACATATTTTAATTATCAAATCGACAGCGCGAAGTAAGGTTTCGACTTTATATCGTACGCCACTAAAAAGTACGTAAAATTCGCTTAAATTAGCCAACGATTCACCAAATACTTTTATTTTAGGCTGCAATGTAAGCTTTTCTTTCGCAGCAAGGGATCTGGCATCATCTTCCCACTGCATCAAATTGTTTATATTTATTATATGGCTAATTTTGAAAATACTTCGTCGATGTCTTTTGAATGACTTATTTTCAAAATATCGACTTGGTTGATGCCGCATTCTATGAATATAGAAATTGTTTCTATTGAAAGATTCATTGCTGAAAGCAATGCAACCACTTCATTGGATAAATCCACCGTACAAACTGTTTCCTGAAAAATATCTTCCGACATTGTTGTTTATTTATTTGAAACACTTTAATTTTTATTTTAATTATTTTAAAACTAAAAAGCTCACTTTTCACTTGTTTCACACCGACAAACTACTCAATACTGATCGTAATGATAATAAAGTACCAATCAGTAGAGTTGCCAAATGCACATTTTTTTACGACAACAGTAATATTATTTGATTAAAAAAATAAAGATATTATGGCAACAAAAACTGTTATTTCCTGCAAATGCAAATCATTTACGTCAACAGCAATTTTCAATGTACCGTTATTTCAGGAGAAAACCTTTAACGACATAAGTTATTCCATTTGCAACAAATAATTTTGCTGTTAAAAAACTTCAAATACTTTCATGTTGTTGCGTTAAAAAAAATATTGTTGGAAAATTTCTTGCGACAAAAGGTTTTCATTATCTCCAACAAGTTTTTGTTCACCCAAAAGGCAACATCATCAAATGCTAAAATTATTTGCCGTCACAATATTTATTTTTTTGGGTGTAGCTATCTAACGTAGATGTAATGGGTGATTTTTTAAGAGCTATATGAAAATTTTTCAAAAAAAAGACATAAAATTCAGAAAAATGCATGAAATCTTTATTTGAATCGATAGTACGGTCCATATAATTTAATGTTTGAAAATTATTTCATGCAAATGTTGACCGCGACTGCGCCTCAAATGGTCCATCCGCTTAGTCCAATTTTGGCATTCTCTTTCCAACATTTCGGCCGGTATCTCACGAATAAATGCTTCAATGTTGTCTTCCAATGTGTCAATTGAAGCGGGCTTGTCTGTATAGACATGAGCTTTAACATAGCCCCACAAAAAATAGTATAAAGGTGTTAAATCGCACGATCTAGACGGCCAATTGACCGGTCCCGGACATAAAATGTTCACCGAACTCGCCTCTCAATAAGTCCATTGTTACGCGTGCTGTGTGGCATGTGGCACCGTCTTGTTGAAACCACATGTCATGCAAGTCAAGCTCTTGCATTTTGGGGAGAAATAAGTTGGATATCATCTCACGGTAGCGCTCACCATTCACAGTTACGTTACGAATCGCAACATCTTTGAATAATCGATAATTGATGGTCATCATTAACACTGGCCGATACAGCTGCGATATTTTCTTCAGTTCGTACTCTACGTAAGCGTGTTGGTGGTTTAATGTCCAAAAATGTAAATTTGGTGCGAAATTTAGTCACAATAGCCCGAATAGCCGCTTCAGTGGGTCGATTAAACTGACCATAAAATGGAAGAAGCGCGCGATGAACTTTCTTAACAGAGCACGCATTTTGATAATAAAATTCAATGATTTGCAAGCGTTGTTCGTTTGTAAGACGATTCATATTTAAATTATAGACCACACTGAAGATGTTTGACAGTGAAACAAAACACGAAACGTGTGTGAGCTGTTTAAACCAGTGTTGCCAAAAAAATAATAGCAAAAAAATCACCCGTTATAACGTAGCTGTCGATGATACAACCCCGTATAAATAATTTTTTCTCTGATCATTTGTTAATTTTTTTTGTATTGTATCAAATGCATATACAGTTTCATTTTCAATTCTAATATTATTTACTCATAAAAATGAAATCAAATTATTTATAAATAATTTACATTTTTGTGAAAAACCGAAATGTTTATTTTATTTAAACATTTTATCTATAATTATTGGTGTGTGATTGTATTATGCTAACCCTTATCAGTTTAACATTTTTTATAGAATTTTGTTTATTTAATTTAATGTGTTTGTTTATTTAAATATTCACTGTCTAAACATAAATATTGTTTAATTTTGTTTTGGCAACAACAAAACATGACTAGTTTTAATTATTGTTTTTATTTTTTTTCAATTTTGTTGGGTACATCAGTGGTAAAAATGGTGTGTGATTTAATTTTCAATTAAATATTGTGTGCCATTTTTCGTTTTGGCGCTCTAATGCGTTCGTTTCTTTTTTTTTTTTGTTGTTGAAAACGTATTTCGAATTATGTCTCATTAAATAAATGCGAAACTGTTAAAAACACGAAATACAGCCAAAAGTATTGTTAGTGCTTTAAAAATAGGCCATATTTTTAACCACAAAATATTAAATAAGGGTGTCATTTTGTATGATATTTTGTAAACTTTTGCAAACGGTTTTAATGAAGATTAAATAAATATTTTATCCTTTTGCTTATAATGAATGCCAGACTAAAAACCACTGTATAAAATAGATTTTAATATTATAATGGAATTATGGATTTATGGATATGCAAATAACGAGGTGTGTCAAGATAGTTTGGGCACAAGTAATACGATTTTAATTTGCATAGTCCAATGAACAAGAGAAACAATATTAATTTAGGAACAGGGTCTTTCGAAATTTGTCAACTGAATAGTTGTCACTCAGTCGGTTTTGCCAAATCACCCATGGATGTATATAAAATTCAACAACACATGCCAATAATCAAAATAAAGTTGGCAACTGAACCCAAATTTCATCACAAAATCATCTTCTAGATGAATGGTTATGTGAACAAACAAAGATTTCGACTCCAAAGTTGTCCAATGCATCCCAAAAAGTTCCAAACAAACTGTGACATTATAGATTTTGATCTGGAGGCGGCAGGTCTGCATTTCTCTGAGGAAGACGTTTAGACCATCCGAGTCAAAAGCAAACACTATAGCTCGATGATCTTATACATACATCCATCAGACCCAGGCTAGACATCAAAACAAAATACAAAAAGTATTTCTTCGGCGACTTCCTCTCAGCAGATTTCTGGCAAAAACTCTGTGAGTAAATAAAATTGCCATGAAAAAATTCTCAAAAATTTGTCGTTCAGAGTCGACTTTAAACTGTAGGTCCCACCACTCATATATAAAATTACCACACACCACATAAGTTGTGTGAGAAACTAGGTCCTGACTGAAGGGTTGTAATGACCAATTATGTATGTATGTTCTTCCACTGCTTTTGTTTTGTGCGATAAATATTTGCAAAGTGGCAGGACCTGCAGTTCAAATTCGATTTCAAACGACAGATTTTTTGAGAAGCTTTTCTTGTGCAATTTTGTTTTACTCTTCGAGTTTTTGCCAGAATTCTGCTGAGAGGAGATCGCCGAAGAAATGTTTCATTTTGTTAGAGATGTCTGATCTGGGTTTTGTAGCGAGTCTTTACACGCTTAATAAGCAAACGCAAGCTCGATGATTTCAAACTTATTATTGTCTGAATTGCATGATCCCAACACCAACGATATATGACACATTGGATATCTTAAAGTACCAATTTTATGGCATTACATGTGGGGTGATATAAGATGGCTACCCATATCTTGACTTTATTAGACTCTTTCTTGTGGCATTTTCTTAAGTCGCAAGTATTTGTGAATCAGCCACAAACCATAACGTTCCCCAGAACCAACAAAATCTATGCCATTGGTGAAATTGAACATTTCAAATGTGCTGTACCGAAAGAAACCATGGCAAACATTTGAACGATACTATACTCCACACATAATGGTCGAAGAAAGACCCAATAGTTTTTACGCTTCTACAAAGCTTTGCGCAAAACTGTAACTGGTGAGTTCATTATAGAAATCTGCCTTCCTCCATACCACTTGATATTTCTCGTCTAGTTTTGGCACTTAGAGTAATGTGTCAAGGACTAGGATCTGATAGATCCTAAATGAAACATTAAGTTTTTAGTTCCAATCTAGTGGGTCAGGTCCAATCGAAGATTCTCCTTAAACTTATGTTTATATTGTTTCCGACCAAACACATGTATTGAGAAACTTAGCTGATAATTTCTGAAAAAAATTTATGACAGCAGAGATACCCTTTCCTGCTTTACTAATTTAATATGCCGGGCAAAAATGTTGGGCACGGTTAAGGTTATATAAATGAATATTGTTACACTCGCGCCAGTTTTCCTTGCAATGTGATATATGACGTCATTTAACATTTTTATAATATCATTTAGCTTGTGCTGCTTTTTATGGAATTTTTAAATATTTTTAGTAGGAACACCTCAACTGTACGGCCACTATGGTTCTAATTTATGTGGATTCGTCTAAACTCTGCTACAGAATATTTTATAAACCGAACCGTAGCAGCAGAGTAGAAATTTTATCAGATTTAATAAGAAAATAAATAAAATAAATAAAGCAAATAAATTCTAAGTGCCTTGAAGCTTAAACCACTTGGTTTACATAGTTACCATTGGAGACTAAAATATTTTTTTCAACCTGTCGCTATCTTTCCGTTTGATAGGGGAGAACCGTAAATTTGTATATTTTGCACCACCCTCGTTGTTTATTAAATTTTAATATGTTAACAATAAAAAAAGAAGAGGAACGACTAATTAAATTTAATTTAATACTTTGTTTCCAAATATATTTTGTAAGTTTCTCTCTTTTTTTTGTTTTTTTTTTGTATGTTTTAATGTACTTGTGTGGTTTTGTTAAAATATTTGCTGTTTTAATCTGTATTTAAACATGTTAAAAAGTTGATTTTTCTCTGTAAATAAATTTGGTGTAGTTTTGTGGTTTCACTGGTAAAGCAGTAGATTTAAAATTATTTGGTTTAAGTATTTACGTAACATTAATATAATTTAAATATTAAGTTTTTAAATATTTATTGAAATATTCACATGAAATGAACACAAATAATAGCTCAAGTATGGGGAAAAATGAAATAAATAAAATAAAATTCTTGGTATTGCAGAAGGTGGAATTGCATGAAAAGGTTACGTAGAAGTGAAATAACTGCAGACTTTTCCACACTGAATTCCAAGGTAAGGAACTTCTTTACATACGTACCAGAGATCAGCAATGAATCATTTTTTCGCTACTCATAAGTACTCATGAAATTTTAATTATGAGTGAGTCAACAATATTGAAATTTAACTTCTTTGATTCATTCATACTCAGTACAACGTTGATTTATAAGTATGAGTACAATGAGTATAAGTACGACGTTGGCATCGAACTCATACCATTCGAAATATGTTTGATTCATATGCTTACTCTTTCAGATTCATAAATTTAGAAAAATACTTATAATACTCATAAATAATTCGAGTGACTTGAATCATTCATCAAAATTTACAGTCTTAGTTGTTTTTGCATTTGCAAAAAAAGAAAAAAGAAAAAGACAAAGACAGCAAGCAAAGCAAACACACAACCTTCTAGTGAGTATTGTAGTGTTCGTACGCAAATCATGCTTATTTTGCGATTCTTGTAAATGTTGAGTCATGGAGAGTCGACATCAGCAACACCATACATGTTGTTAAGTATGAGCAGGATGAGTACTTCAAACTTTGAAAATGAGTAGTATGAGTATAATATTAAAATAAGTATGAATGCGTATAAGTATTAGAAATTATGATCCGATTCTACTCATCATTGTCATCTGTGATACATACATACATACAACTCTTCATTCAGTCGGGATTAAAACTTATGTCTGAGAGACAGTAGCCGAAGAAATATTCTTCTCTTTTCCATTTTATTCGAGATGTCTGACATGGGGTTTGCAGCGTGGCCTCACGTCTAATAAGCCAACACTCTACCTACTAGATTACGGCAACTTAGTTCTGATTAACCGTAGATCGAGCCTTAAAAAAACTTCATAATTCTAGCATATGTATCACTTTTGATGAGTACTTGTAGTACATATAATTGCCCCGATTATTGATAGATTTTGTTAAAAAATTTTAATATTTTAATTCATTTTAATAAAACTATTTGCTTACTGTTATTGCATTTTATTATCACATTGGCATGGTTTTTACATAGAAATCAAGCACTTCATGTCAGCTCGGTTTTATTTCTTTCTAAATGGTAATAATTTGACGTCCAGCACCCTCCTTTGTAGCTATTTATAAGTATCCAATTGCTTAGATAGGACAGCTTATTGTCACTCGCATCAGTAACACTCTCAGTTGAGGGGTGGCTGAAACCTGATGGTACAAACCATTCTTGTGATAAGTTAGAAATATTTGTTTTCAACATCATGTGAGTTAAAAAAGTTTCCTGTTACAATGGAACATCGATTATGTCAATAACAATTTTCTCTCTTTGATTCCTTTGATTCTTCCTTATCATCTGTAATAAAACATGGGACGAAACACATTGTTCTAATGTTTGTCTGTCACGTGAGATAAGTATGAGAAGAGCTGTAAGAAATTACTAGATTTTTTCATCCCAAACTACTAAAGCCAGTTTGTTCTGTTCCAAGTAGACCCATCTTTGGCGATAAACATCCTGTTGTCATGTTTGTTGCTGCCAATAATTTCTCCAGTTCATTAGACTATTTTCTTCTTCTTCAAAGTCTTTAGCAGCAGGAATATTATATGTATTTATAATTAATATATAATTGGTCATTCATTGGTTTGAACCTTGGTCTGGCGTCTAATAAGGTAACACAGTACATACTAGACTACGACTACTTCCTTTTTTATTTGGTTTAGAATAATGGCGATAACAATACTAACGAATTACGGTTAATAAGTCTTATCTTTATAGCTCTTAATTTTAATCCTGTAAAAAATTTTGCGGATGACATTTAAGTTCACTCTAACCATTGCTTGAATCTTATGAAAGAACAAGTTGCTAGTGATGTTGGTACAGGTCAACATTGGCAATGGATACAACTTGCTCTGGGGAATATTTGCTAGTGGCCATCAGCTTAAATCCTGGAGAAATGAAGGTGTTACTTTGCACTCGTTGTTATAAGCCGCCGCCTTTTTATTTCTTAAAACTGTATGGTGGCACTGAAACTTTAGAATGAGATTCTCTCCTCAGTTCTTAGTTTGGTAAGACAGGCAATAGGCTGAAAAGGCTGTCTCATACTTGTAGCAAAGTGTTAAAGAAAAAATGGGATCACGGAGCTGGCGAATTGTGCCTGAAGTATTGAAAGTTGCTTTTTCTGTTTGATATGGCTGCTAGAAAGATCTGCTTTTATCACTTTTGCTGACTTCTGCCGTGGGTGCAGATCCGCTGAGGAAGAGGAGACTGTTATCCACTGTCTTTGTCAATGCTCATCTCTTGCGAGGTGCAGATATAGGTGGTTTGGCTCTCTAACCCCTGTCAGCTTGACGGAGCTATCGTCCATTGATGTCAAGGATATAGCCTCGTTTATGAAGCTTTCTGGCTGGTTCTCCAGCGTGGGGTAGTCGTGCTTTGAAATGTGCAGCCCTTGCGCTGACCAACTTCTCCCTCCTTGGTTCGGAAGAAATTGGTCAGTACAGAGACTGCGTTAACCTGTGGCGTCACAACGGGCCGCGTGCTCAAGTGAGCTTTTGGCATGAAAGCTACCATACTAATCTAACCTATCACTGTTGCAACTGCCTTGAGTGATACACCGATGTTGGAACAAATTTTACGCGACTGTCGACTGGTAAGGGCTTAACAGTTAAAACTAGTCATCGTTTCTTGGCTATAGGACTATGGAATGGAAAGAAAAAATTTTGTCATTTGAGGATTGTAAGGGAATGTAGGAATCAAAAATATATGATACCATACTATGACTTTTCAAGGAAGCTCAGAGCATCCGTTTCAGAAAGAAAGTTTTAGTATAGTTTAGTGATTGGCAACACATCTCGTAGAATATTCTTTACAGATGTTCATGGATGAGTTGGAACTGAATGGAACAGTGGGTGAAACTCTTCCGAAGACAGTGGGCATAGCTCCAACCATAAAAAGTCTGCCGGTTCAGTGTACCCACTTTCAGTCGAAAATGGCTAACAGACTGCAATAAGGATTATTAATGATAAAAATATTTCTGGAAAGAAAGTTTGTGTGCAGTTTAGCTGTACAGATAAGATATTTGAAATCCTATCTTCCTCTTCAATAAGGCCATGAAAGTTCCTCTACAATCATTGCATATTAGATGGGTAGAGGGTTTTGGTTATTGAGAACGCTGATATTTAAATGATAGAGTGTTTCTTTGCAGTTACTTGAAAAACTAACTGCGTCTTCAACAAGGATGTATGTTATTCCTTTAACAGAAACATGAAAAAAAGCGAAAAATAATTGGTTATATCGATAGGGTAACTCAGATATGCGTTGTGGTAGTCCCAATAAAAATTTTAAAAACTTTATTCTACACTCTACATGATAAATGAGGCAACAGGAAAGTCCAATAGCAAGTTCATCTCCCATACTTACTGTCCTTATAAGCAATAGGCACAGATGTAAACTTTAATTATATTTTGGCTTTGAATATGATAATCTATATCTCTCTTAACATTATTATTTTCGACTCTTATGTAAAGTTTAAATTTTTATGTTCAATTTTGTTTATAATTTTTGTTTAAGCGCTGTTTAGATCATAATTGTTTAGTTTAACTATCGCATACAATTTACTGGCTTTAATCATAATAATATTCAGCATAAAATTTCAGCTTCTAAATTTTAATTAAATTTGCATGCATAAATTATTACACAAAAAATTAAATTAAATATGAATGAAATTCAAGCAGAAAAATTGTTTTTATAATATTTTCACTTCTCTTAATTTATTAAAATTTATTTTAGGAAAATTAAAAAAATCTAAAATTTAATTTATTTAAAAAATAAAATACACACTCATACACATACAAGTTGTTTTTATTAAGAAGAATCGAATACAGTTTTTAGCTGAACTTTGATCCTGGGTGTAAATAATTCGATTAACAATTTTATCATTCATTGTATGTATGTTTTTATTTCGCAAACAAATTTTGTTGCATCGAATTACAGCAAAGAATTTCGCGAAATATTCAAAAAAAGCGGAATGTAGGGTATCGTGCTTATATTAAAGCTTTGAGTACCATTTTAAAGTATAAAATACCGGGAACGTACATACACATAATTGGTCATTACAACCCTTCAGTCAGGATTACGGCCTCTCTTCTTACACCACTTGTGTTCTGTGCGTTCAAAGGATTCTACAGTTGAACGACAGATTTTTTTTGAGAAACTTTTCATGACCAATTTTTTTGCTCTCAGAGTTTTTGCAACGAATCTGCTGATAGGAAGTCACCAAAGAAATATTCAAATTTCGTTTTATTGGAGATGTTTGATCGGTAGTTTAAACCATAGCCTCACATCTAATAAACCAACACACTACCTACTTGACTACGGCGGCTTTAGGTTCCACCCAAAATCCTGCAAACCAATGTAAAATTAAATTTAAATGATTAATGAGAAAAGTTTGCATGAGAAAGCTATTTACTTACTTACTTACTTACTTAATTGGCCATAACAACCCGATTAACTGATTTTGGCATGCCGCAACACATCCTTCCAGGCGCCTCTACTTCTGGCGCGCCTACGCCAGTTGGTCACACTAATCGATAACAGGGTTTCCTCGATTTGGTCCTTCCAACGGACTGCCAACTTCCGCAGATTCCCGCATCAAATACCCGTCTCACCGGAGCATCCCCCTCCATTGGAACGAAGCCAGTGCAGCCCCTGAATATTAACACGCTGCACAACGTCTATGTCGTTGAGGAGCTCATACAGCTCACTGTTGCATCGGATGCGAAAATCATCGCCAACTCGCACTGAACCGAAGATCTTACGTAGGACTTTTCTCTCGAATACTCTCAAGGCCGCTGCATCAGTTCTTAATAGGATCCCTGCCTCTGCGCCATAAAGAAGCACGGGTAAGATGAGTGTCTTATAGAGTGTTAGTTTTGTCGTACGAGAGAGGTATCTGCTACTTAAATGCCTATTGAGACCATAGTAGCACCTGTTGACAAGAGTGACCCTGCGCTAGATCTCCAGACTGACATCATTTTTGGTGCTAAGATAAATAAATTCCTTGACTGTATCAAAAGCTATTTATTTTCAGATATTTAGCCAGACAACTGCTGAGAGGAAGACGCCCAAAGAAATAATTTTTTTCATATTTCGTTGTGTTCAAAATGTCTGATATGGGATTTGAAAGACGGGTAATCCTAGATATTCTTATGATAATAAGGATCAGAACAATAAGAGGATACCCACACACTGGGATGAAATATTAATAAAACTTTCTGAGAGGGACTTCAACTGCCCTAGTAGAGAGAGTTAAGGACTCCTGCCAAATCAAATTTGTTTGAGTTAAACAAAACTTTTGTTGCGTAACTACAAAAATTGGAGATTTGTGCAATGAATCAGACTTTTCGTGAAAAATCTAACTTTAGTAATCCGTTACTCGTACAGAAAACATATATAATTGATCATTACAACCCTTCAGTCGGGATTACGAACGAGTTTCTCACACCATTTATGTTGTGTATGTTAATTTTATAAATGAGTGGCGGGACCTACAGTTTAAAAACGACCTCGAACCACAGATTTTTTTTTTTTTTTTGAGAAACTTTTCATGCCAATTTTTTATTTTCCCTCATGGTCCTTGTCAGAAATCTAAATACGATAGGCACAAAAAGAAGAATATCCGCTAATAGACTGCAATGAAACGGAAAATGGATTCGCTGTAAGCACAAACATATGCATATCTCTTGCTAGCGGAATTTAACTGCATAAAGCGATTTAAATGTATGATTGTATGTAGTATGTATGTAAACACATTGTATTGCAGCTAACACAAACAATTTTTCAATACGATTCTTTAGAATTTGGAAAAAATAAAGAAACTTCACATTACAGCTAACATCTTAGAGCTGTTAAGCAAAACCAGCTCCCGGGTTAGGCTTGAACTTAATAACTCAAAGCCAAGAAAATAAGCCAGAACCTTTACAAAATTAAAAATAACAAAACATATGTATGTTATGCAGCCTATCACGTTTCAACCCAGTTAGCTAGACTTAAGTATAAAAAATTATGGCATTTAAGGTTTAGGTTTTTTAATATTAAACAACCACGATTTTAATTAACTGTGCTATTTATTTATTATACTGAAATTTTATGAATAAAAAACAAATATAAAAAACAAATAATATTTTATTTAAACTTAACTTATTATGTATTTAAATTATTATGTTTAATTGCCATATTCATGTTAATATTTTCGATTTTTTTTTAAATTTTTTTTATTACAGAAAAAAAAAGTTATTAGTGTTCGTGGGAGACCACAAAAACTAATTTAAAATATTTTAATTATATTCATTATGTAAAGCGATTTAAAATAAAATACTTTATGAAATATACATACATATCGCACACCCAGTACAAAAGTGACTCAACACAAAATTTTAATTTTTCTAGTTTATGTGCTTAAACTATGTAGAATACTCTGGTTTATTTACAAAAAAAAATATCAGTGTATTTTGCTGTTGCTAACTGTAACTAAAAATGCTCCAAAGATTTTGTTTTTAACTATTTTTATTTGAATCAAAAATAGTTTTTAATCGATTTCTGAAAAATGAAAATTTTGAGTTGAGTCACTTTTGTACTGGGTGTGCGATATATATGTAAAGGGTGTTTTTTATAGAGGTATAGAACTTTAAGTTGCAATAAAACAATGATGGATTATTCGATTGACATGAGTTTTATTTATCCGAAAGATAATCTTGTGGCATTACATTTTAAATATGATTTCTGGCATATGACCGCCACGGCTGGCGCGGATGTAGTCCAATCTGGACGTCCAATTTTCGATGACTTTTTCCAACATTTGTGGCCGTATATCGGCAATAATACGGCGAATGTTGTCTTCCAAATGGTCAAGCGTTTGTAGCTTTACCGCATAGACCAATGACTTTACATAGCCCCACAGAAAGTAGTCTAGCGGTGTTAAATCACAAGATCTTGGAGGCCAATTCACAGGTCCAAAACGTGAAATTAGGTGGTCACCAAACGTGTCTTTCAATAAATCTATTGTGGCACGAGCTGTGTGACATGTTGCGCCGTCTTGTTGAACCCACATCTACTGGACATTATGGTTATTCAATTCAGGAATGAAAAAGTTAGTAATCATGGCTCTATACCGATCACCATTGACTGTAACGTTCTGGCCACCATCGTTTTTGAAAAAGTACGGACCAATGATTCCACCAGCCCATAAAGCGCACCAAACAGTCAGTTTTTCTGGATGTAACGGTGTATCCACATACACTTGAGGATTACCTTCACTCCAAATGCGGCAGTTTTGTTTGTTGACGTAGCCATTCAACCAGAAGTGCGCTTCATCGCTAAACAAAATTCGCTTATGAAAATCGGGAACAACTGTAATCTCGTTTTGGGCCTATTCGACGAATCTATGCCTTACTTGATGATCGTTTGGTTTCAAATCTTGCACGAGTTGGATTTTGTAAGCACGCAAACCAAGATCCTTCCGCAAAATCTTCCATAAAGTGGATGGACACAGATTCAATTCCTGTGCTCGATGGCAGATGGACTCATTCGGCTCTTCCTCAATACTACGCTCTACAGCAGCAATAGCTTCTTCTGTACGCACCGTACAGCGTCTCTGGGGATGCGAGTTATCAATAAGAGTAAACGTGGTGCGAAAACGTTCCATGGTTAATCGAATTAACTGCTCTGATGGACGATTTTGTCGACGATAAAATGGACGTAGTGCGCGATACGTTTTCCGCACAGAACCATTATTTTCGAAATAAAATTGCACTATTTGCAAGCGTTGTTCAGGCGTGAGTCTATTCATGATGAATTGCCAAACCAAACTGAGAATAACTCACTTGACAGCTGTTAAATCGGTCGCCATCTTGAACAGTAATGCCAACTTAAAGTTCTATACCTCTATAAAAAACACCCTTTACATGCATATTTAATATGTTTTTATATAATTAACGTTTATTTTATTTTATTTTATTTTATTTTATTGAGTAAAATAAATATGCATATAAATATGTATGTATGTATCTCTGTATGAATTGTTTTTGTGTTATCTTTTGTCTATAAATACACATTGAAGTACATCTTGACGTATGAGTATTATAAGAGCACTTGATATCAAGCATACATTCTGTAGGCTGTCTTTACATTTTCTTCATATATTCATGGCAGCTGATGTTAGTTAAATTCAGGAGGTGGGTGGTGTCATTCATAGAAATAAACTTTAGAAATGTATGGTTTTGGCATAATTTTTATTGAAATTAATTGTAAATAAATTAAGGCAAGTATATGTATACGTTTGTACTTAAGGAAATTAATTATGGAAAGCGATTAATTCTCAGCGGATTTTTGGCAAAAACTCTGTAAGTAAACTAAAATTGCCATGAGAAGAATCTGTCATTTGGAATCGACTTTAAACTGTTGTAGCCCGCCACTCATGTATAAAATTAACACACACAGCATAAGTGGTAACGGGTGATTTATTAACTATTATCTTTTTGGCAACACTGGTTTAAACAGCTCACGCACGTTTCGTGTTTTGTTTCACTGTCAAATATCTTTAGTTTGGTCTATAATTTAACCATGAATCGTCTTACAAACGAACAACGCTTGCAAATCATTGAATTTTATTACCAAAATGCGTGCTCTGTTAAGAAAGTTCATCGCGCGCTTCTACCATTTTATGGTCAGTTTAATCGACCCACTGAAGCGGCTATTCGGGCTATTGTGACTAATTTTCGCACCAAATTTACATTGTTGGACATTAAACCACCAACACGCTTACGTAGAGTGCGAACTGAAGAAAATATCGCAGCTGTATCGGCCAGTGTTAATGATGACCATCAATTATCGATTCGTCGCCGTTCGCAGCAATTGGGCCTCTGTTACTCAACAACGTTGAACATTTTGCAGAAGGATTTAGGTGTGGAGGCTTTCAAAATACATCTGGTGCAAGAATTGAAGCCGAACGACCTACCGCAACGCAGAATTTTTGGTGAATGGGCTCTTGGAAAGTTGGCTGAAGATCCACTTCTTTATCGAAAAATTGTTTTCAGCGACGAAGCTCATTTTTGGCTCAATTTTCTCGATTTGGCTCGATTTTGGAGTGAAGATCAGCCAGCAGCATTGCAAAAGCTACCAATGCATCCAGAAAAAGTCACAGTTTGGTGCGGTTTATGGGCTGGTGGCATCATTGGACCGTACTTCTTCAAATATGCTGCGAATCGTAACGTAACTGTGAATGGTGAGCGCTACCGTGAGATGATATCCAACTTTATTTGCCCAAAATGTCTATACATGACAAGCCCGTCTATACAAACAAGCCCGCTTCAATTGACGCATTGGAAGACAACATTGAAGCATTTATTCGTAAGATACCGGCCGAAATGTTGGAAAGAGTATGCCAAAATTGGACTAAGCGGATGGACCATTTGAGGCGCAGTCGCGGTCAACATTTGCATGAAATAATCTTCAAACATTAAATTATATGGACCGTACTATCGATTCAAATAAAGATTTCATGAATTTTTCTGAAAAAAATCACCCATTATAAGAATCTAGATTGTAATCCTGACTGTAGGGTTATAATGAGCAATTAAGTATGTATGTTTGTATGTATGTGTTAAAAAACTTTAATTTAAAAATTTTCATGACATTGTTAAATTATGAACTTCTTTCCTTTTCATCTCTGAAGCGAATTATAAATTTTTTTAAGATTTTTTTCGATCTGAAGCTGCATTCCAGTCTTCCTACATTTCTGTTAATTGCTCAAAAACTAGGACATTGTTTCTAATATTTTTAAGCAGTAATCACGTGCCTTGAAGTTGCTGTGGTCTAGTAGATACTGTGTTGGCATCTCCAACTGAACGAAATATAAAAGAATATTTCTTCGGCGACTTCATATCAACAGATTTCTGGCAACAGCTCTTAGAGTACACAGAAACTGCCATGAAAAGTTCCTCAAAAATCTGTCGTTCGAGGTCGACTTTAAACTGTAGGTCCCGCCACCTATGTATACAATTATTACACACAACATTAGTGGTGTGAGAAGCTAGGCAGTAATCCTAACTGAAAAGTTGAAATGGCCAATTATATATGTAAAGGTGTAAATCTTAAATCCAAATATCGTGTAATAAACTGCATATTCGCTAGTACCCGTACTATACGCCTGTGAAATATCCTGCAGAATTTCTTCCTGGCCTTTGACATTACTCCATTTTCCCAGTGCTCGAATGGTTGTCCTAACCATTGTGTGGGTTTGTTAAAAAAAACACAGCAAAATAATTCCAATAAATCCTATTAGCTTTCCTACACACTAATACAGTTTAAATAGAAGTAAGTCCATCAAACTGTACCGAAGTTTAAATGAAAGTGTTTTAAAAATTTCAACAATTTATTCAAAAGATTAAAAAAAAAAATAAAAATAATAATGAAAATGAATGAAAATTGTAAATCAAATTAATTGTTTATCTAACACAACCACTAACGAATTTTTATGAAAATTTATAGAAAATTTATTTAAATTGTGCACAGCAATAGAGAATGTGGAGCCATGGAGTATAAAATAACAATTAATTTGATCTGAATAACCTGACTGCTGAGTTGTATGGGTGTGGTGTGTTGTGTTTACAACTGATAATTGAATTTGCAAACTAGAATTTACGAAAAATACAAAAACAAAAAATTTGTTTTCAAATAATTTGAAACAAATCCCTATACAGTAACAAAACAAATACGCAAACAAAACTATGACAAACATACACACACAGATGTATATTCTATTTCTCTCTCTCTCTCTCTCTCTCTCTCTCTCTCTCTCCCTCTCTCTCTTTCTCTTTCATTTTAGTTTACGTAATAAAAATTCACTCATACGCATACCGGTACAAGAGAAAAATTTAAAAATATATGCTTAAAGTACAGAATAAATGCAAACAAAACAAAAAAAATAATAATTTATGTTCAGTTTTAAATAATGATCCTTAACAATTTAGTCAAAGCACTTAACAAGTTTATAAGTTAACTATTTTCCTGGTAACTGGTATACACACACACACACACACACACTCTCATGTGACAATATAAATTCCAAGCAAAAAAGATTTAAAAAATTTATGACCAACACAACTAAAAATAATAACCAGCCAGGTAACTTTACGTTGGCTGCACAAAATATTAAAACCGTACGTGGCTTAGCAGAACAGAACGAGAGAGAGGGCGGCATGAGAGGAAGTAGGTTATAAAACAATATAGACAATCTTCAATTGTACAATTCTAGAGACAATTGCTATATAAAAACATTTATTACCATCAAGAATACATACCATGGAGAGCAACAAACACTTATTCTCGCGCACACATAACCGTTGTTGTGTAATACAACGTCGGTTTATTTTTGAAGTGTGCGCAAGCATTGCAAATACAAGCACAAACAAACAAATGTATTATTTATCATAGCGGTGATTTACAGTTTAGTTTTATTATTTATGTCTGTAGATGTCATGTGGGTTAAACTATGCAAATAACAGTGTGACAGAAACAGCGTTTGTAAATGATTGAAAGCTAAAAAATAATAATTTGGAATAAAAAATGTTTTCAAAAATTATTTAAAGGCCTTCTTCCTTTGTTCAAACTAAATTCTTAGTATTTTTCATTTCACTAAGTGATTATCGGTTACCGTATAATTCTTTTAAGATCTAAAAGGAATGGGCACAGCAAAGTTTTCATCACTTATAGCCATTCTAGATTTGAAAAGTAGAGTTGAATAAAATCCATAAAAAGCTATGATTTCGATGAGAGTTTTATATGATAACTTGCTTGCTATGTTTTGCCCTTACATAATACATAATTGGTCATTACAACCATTCAGTCAGGATTACGACCTAGTTTCTCACACCACTTACGTTGTGTGTGTTAATGTTATACATGAATGGCGGGACCTACAGTTTAAAGTCGACTCCGAACGACAGATTTTTGAGAAACTTTTCATGGCAATTTTATATACTCTTAGAGTTCTTGCCAGAAATCTGATGAGAGGAAGTCTCCGAAGAAATACTTTTCGTATTTTATTTTGATGTCTGGCCCTGGCTTTTCGTCTAATAAGCCAACACACTACCTACTAGACCACGGCGACTGCATTTATTATACTCTAAAATAAAGGGTGTTTTTTATAGAGGTATAGAACTTTAAGTTAGCATTACTTTTCAAGATGGCGACCGATTTAACAGCTGTCAAGTGATTTATTCTCAGTTTGATTTGGCAATTCATCATGAATATACTCACGCCTGAACAACGCTTGCAAATAGTGCAATTTTATTTCGAAAATAATGGTTCTGTGTGGAAAACGTATCGCGCACTACGTCCATTTTATCGTCGACAAAATCGTCCATCAGAGCAGTTAATTCGATTAACCATGGAACGTTTTCGCACCACGTTTACTCTTATTGATAACTCGCATCCCCAGAGACGCTGTACGGTGCGTACAGAAGAAGCTATTGCTGCTGTAGAGCGTAGCATTGAGGAAGACCCGAATGAGTCCATCCGCCATCGAGCACAGGAATTGGATCTGTGTCCATCCACTTTATGGAAGATTTTGCGGAAGGATCTTGGTTTGTGTGCTTACAAAATCCAACTCGTGCAAGATTTGAAGCCAAACGATCATCAAGTAAGGCGTAGATTCGTCGAATGGGTCCAAAACGAGATTACCGTTGTTCCCGATTTTCATAAGCGAATTTTGTTTAACGATGAAGCGCACTTCTGGTTGAATGGCTACGTCAACAAACAAAACTGCAGCATTTGGAGTGAAGGTAATCCTCCAGTGTATGTGGAAACACCGTTACATCCAGAAAAACTGAGTGTTTGGTGCGCTTTATGGGCTGGTGGAATCATTGGTCCGTACTTTTTCAAAAACGATGGTGGCTAGAACGTTACAGTCAATGGTGATCGGTATAGAGCCATGATTACTAACTTTTTCATTCCTGAATTGAATAACCATGACGTCCAGCAGATGTGGTTTCAACAAGACGGCGCAACATGTCACACAGCTCGTGCCACAATAGATTTATTGAAAGACACGTTTGGTGACCGCCTAATTTCACGTTTTGGACCTGTGAATTGGCCTCCAAGATCTTGTTATTTAACACCGCTACACTACTTTCTGTGGGGCTATGTAAAGTCATTGGTCTATGCGGTAAAGCCACAAACACTTGACCATTTGGAAGACAACATTCGCCGTATTATTGCCAAATGTTGGAAAAAGTCATCGAAAATTGGACGTCCAGATTGGACTACATCCGCGCCAGCCGTGGCGATCACATGCCAGAAATCATATTTAAAATGTAATGCCACAAGATTATCTTTCGGATAAATAAAATTCATGTCAATCGAATAATCCATCGTTGTTTTATTGCAACTTAAAGTTCTATACCTCTATAAAAAACACCCATTACTATGTCTGTATTATTTTCAGATAGTTTTCGACCACTGTTTTATATATTTCGGACAGTATCTCGACGATAGCTTAACAAACATAAGTTTCCAAATGCATCTACTTAAGGAATGCATAGACACATGATCTTGATGGGTAATTGGTATTGCGTTTAAAATACTTCTCATGTAATATAAACAAATTTGATAGTGTTATGAATCACGCCGTAGTCTAGTAGGTATGTATGTTATGTATGTACATATGTATAGAGTGACTATTGAATTATCGGTTGAGATAGTGATTTTTTGCAGAGCAATGGATCGAATTTCTGGTCAAATATTGGCCCTTTACTCATAAAGAAGACCTCGCCACCAAGATATAGTATTGCTAAGTCTGAACTTATCTGAATATGAAAAGGACTGATTTTCTTATTTTCCTTGAATTACATCTCCCCTCCATCTTAGTGTTATTGTTCTTACACGAATATATGCCAGATACGCTTCACTTCTGCAAGAGGTGTGAATCGATGAAAACTATCATAAACCTTATGAATCAGTGTCCAGCTCTTGCCATGAAGGAACGAAAATTCTTAGAATTCTATCTCTTGTCGTCATTGATTGAATACCGAAGATTGAATGGTTGCATGCAGGAAATGTTTGATGCTCGAGTTAAAATGCACCAACCATCTCCTTACAGAGAAATTTTAGAAAATAAAGAGAAATAATACTTTGTGTGGAACAGAAACCGCATATATGTATGTAGCAACAGTTTTTGCAGCATTTCTATTGCCAGCGTTGTATTTGGATTTGTCCAAAACACGGCTTTAGTTACTTACCAAACTAACAAGAGTGACTAAAGTACCCTACTGACACAAACCTGGGAAAGCTGTATGGGCAGCGTTGCCATTTGCCAAGTTTTCCCTTTTTTTTCCAAATTTTTTCAGAGGCGAAAAAGTTTTTATTAAAGTTGTTTTCCAACAACACAAGTTTTTTCGAAAAATTCAAAATTTCAATAAATTCAACAATAACACGAAATATTTACATTTTCAAATAAAATATTGTGTATTTTATTAGTCCCGGGCAAAAGTAGTAAAGAAATACCAATAGAGAGCACCGGACTCCGATTATTGCTTTAAAAATGTTGATACTTTTGTAGAAAACAAGTTTTTTTGTATAAAAAAAAAGTATTTTTCCCAGAAATAAAAAGTTTTAAAAAAAAAATTACTGGCAACGCTGTGTATGAGTTTGATAGGGGAAATAGGTTTACTCTATGAACTTGCAAGGTAGAGGGATTCCAACACGCCGATGAGGCCAGGAACTTGTTTGGAAGCGTTTGTAGTGTAGTGAGTATTGTGTTGGCTTATTAGAAATGCGGCCACGGCTCAAGTCATAGCACAGACGTCTCCAACAAAACGAAATATTGGAAAATATTTCTTCGGTAACTTCCTTTCAGCAGATTTCTGGCAAAAAATTTAAGAGCAAATAAAATTGCCCTGAAAGGCTTTTAAAAATCTGTCGTTCGGAATAGACTTTCAACTGAAGGTACGGCCACTCATGTATAAATTTAACACGCACAACAAAAGTGTCATGAGAAGCTAGGTCGTAATCCTGTCTGAAGGGTTGTAATGACCAATTATGTATGCATGTATGCTGTATATCTCGTGGCACAATCTTGTTGGAAACACTTACTGTTCATTCAGTTAATAATCTTCAATTGAGAAAAAAAAGGTTAAAAAAACTTTGCTTATCATACGGCCATTGCGCTCTGAATTTATGGCAATCGTTTTTTCGAAAACATTTACGAAAAAATACGGACCAATGACATGGCCGGGGAAAAATTGGCTTTTTTTCCTGTAGAATATCAAAATTTTTTCTAGAAGAAAGCGGATGTTATCGCGTAGACTCAATATATAATGAGAACGTACGACATTGAAGAAAAAATACGTATGGAAATATGGGATGTCCTACGGTTTTCTCCGTTTTTTCAAATTTTTTTAAAACTAATCGTGTAAAAGCTGATCGAATTCTGCAATAAAATGCCTCCAACTTTACTTACGTAAACCCAAAAAGTGTAAATTGACCTTTAAACTGAATGGCTAAGTTGATTTTAGAAAATAAACTCGAATTTAGCATTTAATTTTACTGTGCCACTGTACTGCCGATTTATAAGTTGAAATAAGTTGTTTTTGAAAAACGATTTAATAATTTGATTAACGGTCTACACATTCTGAAACATTAAAAAAAAAAAAGAAACTTAAAACAAAAACAAAACGAAATAAAGGAAATAATTTTTAACTACTTCTTCTATACGTATTTTATGAATACGTAGTTATAGAAACCACATAACAGCCATTAACCCACAAAATACAAACCAAAGACTCATAAATAGTCATCCGTATACGCATACGTATTCTAAGTATGACACATGCTTATGCAGTTTATTAATTCATTAAATTACAAAAACAATAACAACAAATAAAGAAATGAAATGATGCAGTTTTTACTTTAGAATATAATTCATAAATGAAGTGAACTTGAGAGAAATAATAGAAAAAAAAAAAAAACGGAATTAAAAATAAGTATTGCTGAGAGTTTATAAGAGAAAGTATCATTGTTTACAGCAATAACTGTTAAGAACACTTGCACATGCACACACACAGACATATATAGAACACAGTTTTAAAATTAAATAGAATTTCATGTTAAATACACACAGCCGGGCACATACATTTGTACGTATACGAGTCCTGTTGTTGAAATTATTAGATTTTCCATTTTTTTTTATTAGATTTTTTTCTCTTTCTCCATCTCTGTTAGTTGTAACAGATTCTAGTTAACAGTATAAGTTAACTCTGTTAAGCTTGCTTTCCTTGTCCAGCGGTGATAGCAATATAAGCTGCTATCCTGCTTTTTTAAGAGCATATTTTGATGACTAGTAAGAGCAAAAGCTTTTCATTTGAATTTTAATGCTTTTTTTAAGAGAAATTCATCTGCAGTTGATGCTAAAATATGTTTCGTATTTATTTACCTTTTGCAGCAGGCCATCAGTTTTTAGTGTGCCATCATGAGTGGTACTTGTAAGTTTTGTTAAGTGGAAAATTCCGTTTTTAGTTTAGTTTGTCTTTCTTTCTATTGATTTTAATTAAATTTTCGTAACAATTTTATTCATTTTTTTTCCTTTCGTTATCGTATATTTTTTTTATATTTTTATCTTCTCTTCTTTTCTCTGTTTCAGACAATTACAGTGATTGTTCATTAAATAATTGGGTTAATTAGAAAAAGAAAAAGGATAAACTATGTACATACATACATACATAACGTTTATAAGCCTTTATTTTATTGCTCAAAATAAAATAAACAAAACAAAAAAGAACAGGAAATTTGAAATAATGTATGCAAATTAATAAAACTTTAATAAAATGTTGATTAATTTGCAAACTAAAAACTAAACAGAATCTTTCAAATGCACTCAAGTGTAAAACATAATATTTATAATTAAATTTGTTGTTGTTGTTGTTTTTCTGATTACTTTTGATTTTAAAATGAATTCAATTGGGTATTAAATCAAATTATTAAAACTAAACATTAATTAAACAAAAAAAAAAATTTAACAAAAGTCTTCTTTTTTTTAATTTAGAATTTTCTGAAAAAAATACATAAATTCACCCGTTGTATTGCAATATATGCAGTTAAGGTAATAGCACAAGGAACTCCACACTTAAACACCCATCAAAGGCAAAAAACTTACAAAAACAAAAATTTTAATTTTAAAAAAACAATTCATTCGAAAACACCCAGTAGCCCGATTTCCTAGGAAGCATCACGTCAACAACGAATATCATACAAAGTTCAGACAGCGCTTATGCTGATAGAGCACAACTCAACTCCGTCGTATGAAAGCTTTATTTCTAAGCAACAAAAACTGAAGCTGATATCATTCTAGAACCTGTTACCGTAGTATTTGAAATAATTCAAGGAAATTCTAAAAAAAAGGAAAGAAAGAAAGTTTTGTGACATTTATATGTACCTTAAAGGAATTCCTTTGCAATGAGGTTATTTTAGATTAGGTTTTGTTCCTTTGAGGGAATGTTTGAAGTCGCCGTGGTCTAGTAGGTAGTGTGTTGGCTTATTAGACGAAAAGCTAGGGTTCGAGCCCCAGGCCAGACTTAAAAAAAATACAAAAAGTATTTCTTCGGCGACTTCCTCTCAGCAGATTTCTGGCCAAAACTGTGAGAGTAAATAAAATTACCATGAAAAGTTTCTCAAAAAGTTTCCTATTCCCTCTATTATCCATTCATTTTAAGGACGTTACGTACAATGGATCAATTCGACCTCCGGGTACTGTACTTGTCTCAATTGATAAGTATACGTCCTCAAACCTAAAACCTAAGATACACAGCATCTTATTTTAAACAAGTACTAGTAAGTCATGAGAAACCCACACGGCTTACAACTCACCGACAAGCAATGCTATTCACTATATTTTACACTTATGGGGGATGAATATTGTTACGTTTTTACCTTTTCAAAACGTTTAAAATATGAGCTCATAGATTGCAAATAAAATAAAAATAAATTTGTGTTTAGTTTTAATTAAGATTCTTTATTGTTCGCACAATTCTGTGAGCCAGTGTTCAGAACTTGATGTAAACAACTAACAATTGTTCGACAGATCTTTATAACGGAGATCATCAAACTACGATTATTCTCTTCACACACAACGCGTCTTCACACAATACTGACTGAATTTGTACTGACTTCGTTGCCTGCTTTGCCTTGCCTTTTATATGGCAACATAAACAGTCTGATGAATGATCTTGAAGTCGAATATTCGTGGCTCCGCCTTCGCCAGACCTCCATTGTATATCTTGTGTATTTTCTTTACATTTTTTGTTGTTGCATTTTTGTTTACTTATTTATCCCCTTTTTTTACTAATGTTGTTGGTATATTTTTGTTTACTTGTTTATCATGTAAACAAGTTCATTGTTTTTGTTTTAGTAGCTTTTGTTTAGCATTTTAACGTTAAACTATGTATCACCATTTCCATTTGCGTAACAATACGTTTCATTATTTCATAAACAACTCTGAAGAGAGCCATCAACTGTTGTTTTTTCCAAGTCATTTAAGATTTTCAGTTCTTTATCGGTGACAGAGAAGATGTAAAATATTTCAGCATCATTCTGAATAGAAAACTTACTTGGGAGCTGCATACATCAGAGGTAAAAAAGACTTTAAGGCGACTTAGGACTACTAGTCCTAGTAAGCTTTCAGTCCTAAAATGACTAACTCAATAAATATCTAAGACATTATATTGCGTAATGGTATGTATACTAAACGGATAACGTCTATCTTAAGGGTACGTAAAGTACAGAGTCTTGCATGCTTATGCATATGAGGAGTCCTTAAAGATGGACAGCCATGAATCTAATACCGCTTATAAGCGATAAAAGTGTACACTGCTAATCATTTATGGAAGACTTAACACAGATAAGCAAATTGGAAACAGCAACATGATATTCACACAAACCGTAGGTGGTGTAACATACCCGGTATGCCGAATTTCAAAAATGTTGGGTCCATTAATGGACAGCAGGAAGACCAAGGAACTACTTGAGTTCGACAACAGAACGTTTAGCATTATAATAGGAATTCTAACGGGACACTGTGCTATTGGCAATTTTACAGACAAACTCGCAAGTTTACTGCAGAAGGTGCCATGATGTGAAAGAAACGAAATCGATATAAAACTTTTTATGTGAGTGCCCAGCACTTCAAAACAGGCGTCATTGGTTTTTGGGTGACAAAACGCTTGAAAATCTGGGCATGGTGGCGAATGTGGCGGGTTTCATCAGGAGTCTTTCAAAGCCAATAACTAATCCCCCTATCATGGCTTCACCTCGCATTGGATAACATAATGGGTCATATGGGCCATCGAGTGAACCTAACTTAGGTTTAGGTTTAGGTCGGAGTGGTAGCTCCTATATCACAAAGCTCACTTGAGCACGCATAGCGGCCCGTTGTGATGCTACGGGTGAACGCAGTCCCTGTACTAACCAAGTTCCACCAAAATCAGGGAAAAGGAAAAAGTTAGTCAGCGCAAGGGCTGCACAAACCTAACGTAAGACAGAAAAGTTTATTGGCAATCTCATGATTTTGGATGGATTCGGACGCAGTTTACAGCTCTCATCATCCGCACTAGAAGAGCAGAGGTTACTACGAAACTGGAGCGAATAACTTCTAGGCTACTATGCCTGCTAGAAGTACATGTGTAGAATGGACATGATCCTTTCTTGTACCAAGAGATTCTGCTGTGAGAAAGAAAAGTCAGTGGAGCACTTGGTCACCAAGTGTGTAGCACTAGGGCATGGAAGATAAATACTACCACTCAATTATATTTGAAGTGAAACGGACTTGCAGACATTTCTATTGAAGGAATGATTGACAAGGCGATTCATAATTTATCATAGTGGTGGTTTCCATTCTTAGACATTATATTGCACTTTCAGATACACACATGCATACATAATTGATCAATTACAATCCTTCGGTCAGGATTACGACCTAGTTTCTCACTCCCACTATGTTGTGTGTGTTAATTTTTATACATGAGTAGTGGGAGCTACAGTTTAAAGTCGACTTCGAACGTCAGATTTATGAAAAACTTTTCATGGCACAAATGAAAGCATTTGATATTGTATTCAAAAGAAAAAGAAGAATTATTTTTTTCTTTTTGATTTCTCATCAAATAGCCTTTCAATTTTCTATTTGCAAGTTGTAATTTGATTAGAAGAATGGGCGGAATATAAAAAGTTACTATCAAAATTGTTTTACTATCTTATTACCATTTAAAGTACATATTTCAATACGTTCTATACAATCACAATAAAAAAATAAACTTTTAATGTTCTTGTTATCCACTTGAATTAAAGCCTCACAGGGAGTGTGAGTAAATTGCTATTTATTGGAAATCATAAGAAATCAAAACGAGACTAAAAATTTAAGTATTTTATTACAAATTTTACTATTTTATTCCCTCTCTCTCTCTATTTCCTTTTTGTTCTCAAAACAACGATTTTGTCTTCTTTTATTGACTTAATCAAATGAAAGGAACAAACGAAAAACAACACAATCATCAAAAATACATAAAAAAGGCAAACGATTTACAAGAACAGAATAAAAAAAACCTTTGAAGTTCACATACAAACAAATATTTGCTTACAATAGCTGTGCATATGCTGTAATAGAATACGACATGTAAGCCTAGTTTAAAGGGAAATAAGTTTGATTTATTTGCTTGTATTATTGTTCAAGCGCGTTTCAACAGGGTTAGCTGTTTTCATAGTAGCATTGGTCTTTTATGTTTTTTTTTCTGTATTTTAGCAACACACACACGCTCTGTTTGTTGAATTTTACAATTTAAACAAAAACACAGTACAACTGCTACAGCAAAAGCAACACCAACAGCAAGACCATCACCATCAACACCGCCAGCGAACAATCCATTTGTAGTCCTCGCATGTAGATGCGGTGTAATTCACTGGCACATGAGAGGGCTTTTCAAATACACCAGCTGTTAACTTGATCATAAATGTGTTGGTATTTGTATTTGTTATAACAATACTTCCCTCTCTCTTTCCCTCTCTCTCTCTCTTCTTGTTGTTATTGTTATTTTATTATTTTTATTGTTTTGTATTGTCTTTTTTCAGACTGTTTTTACTATGCCCGTATCTGTGTGTCTTTGGCTTTAACCAGCCACATATACACGCATACATACATATGGTGTTTTATTATAAATAGTTGTGCATAAAAAGCTTTTGAAAAAAAGACTATCAGTGCTTGCATGCTATAAGACATCTCAACATGTTTATATTGTTGTTATTGTTGTAGGTAAAACTATTACAAAAACAATAAAAAGAAAAACACATAAAAACACACAATAGCTCAGGCAAATGCATTCGTGTACTTGTTTTTAATCCAAAAAGGCTTAACAGGCATTCACTGTTTCACACCATCTTCTGTTGGCAGTGTACCATATACCGTCTGTATAACAGTATGAACGTGTCATTCTTTGTCGCTTAACAATATTGTTTTTGTTGTACAATTTTATGGTTAAAGAATGTTATTTTTTTTTAAGGACAACAAAAGAAAATAAAAGAAATATTGTATTCAGCCGCAGGGAATCTTAGATAGCTCTACAGCAGCCTACAAACAGGCAATGAAAAATCATTAAAAAATTATAGTTTATGGAACACATTTGAAAGTACGTGTGAAAATCTATAATAAACTAAGGGCCTATTGAAAATTTCAAATAAGAATACAAACACTGTTTAGAATACAGCATTGACTCTTGTTTCTTTAAGATACCAAAACAAAATTTATATAAAAAAATATTTCGTCTTCTATTTCGACTTCTGGCAAAAACTCTGAGAGAAAATAAAATTGCCATGAAAATTTTCTCAAAAAATCTGTCGTTCAGAATCGACTTTAAACTTTATGTTTTATGCTTTAGTTACATACATGCATACATAATTGGTCTCTACAACCCTTCAGTCAGGATTACAACCTTGCTTCTCACACCACCCATTCTGTGTGTGTTAATTTTATACATGAGTGGCGGGACCTACAGTTTAAAGTCGACTCCGAACGACAAATTGTTGAGAAACTTCGGATCATATTAATTACATATAATCTCCAGTTTTACTGGGCTTAAGATAAAAATCAAGGTTGTGTTCTAATCGCTCATGCAGAATATCCAATATTACGCGGGCTGTACACCACGTAACGCCATCTTGTGAAAACCACCATTCTTTGAGGTTGAAATCATTCAATTTAGACCAAAAGCAGAGCGACAGAGTTGACAGAGGCCGCCTTCTAACATCGTTCTCACACTAAGCAGTGATATTTTTCGGAGTGGATAGGTATTTCGTTCACATATCCATTCATTGAGAAATGGGCCTTATCGCTGAAGATGATTTTTCGATGAAAACTAGGGTCAGTTGCTAACTAACCGCATCCATTCAGCAAACACGCGATATTTTCTGTGGAGCTCAACTAATTTGACAACATGGAGACCTTTTCTATCTTCTCTGTTAGCTAGAACCAATCAGTTCTTTTTCGGACGTAATTATCTATTTGATAGTCGCCGTAGTCTAGTAGGTTGTGTGCCGGCTTAGTGTACGTGAGGCCTCGCTTCTAACCACTGTATCTCATCAGATTTCTGGCAAAAACTCTGAGAGCAAATAAAATTGCCATGAAATGTTTTTCAAAAAAACTTTCATTTGGAGTTGACTTTAAACTGTAGGTCGCACCACTTATATGTGTATAAAATTAACACACACAACATAAGTGGTGTGAGAAACTAAGTCGTAAGCCTGACTAATGTGTTGTAATGACTAATTATGTAATTATATATTTGATCGGTACTATTATGGCAATCAGTTATTGGTTCCTGGTCTGTAGGATATTCTTAATAATCATTCAGCTGATAGACTTGTTAAAGCAATTACACTTCTCTTGAATATCAGTCCACTAGCGAAAATATTCGAACCTCTTACCCCGGTTAAACTATTCATCGGGCAAAGAAATTTAGTAGATGTTAACAAATCGGAATTTTATGACTGAGTATTAAATGTAGCAATTAACTCTTTAATTAGACCGTTGACCTGTTACTCCAACTATTTTTTTTAGTTATTGCGTAAGAAGTAAGCATGTCTGGCTCGATACAGATCTCCTTCCTCTCATTTGGTTGCTATTATTTGATGCAACATCGATCACTCGATATGCTATACTTTCCGGATCATGCTGTGATAATTACTGTCGCGTACAGTTAATCAGGACTCGTCAGTATGGTTTGGGTAATCACTTTGTGTTGCTTACAATGGGCTGTTATCAGTGCTTAAGGAATTTTTGATTTTGATTCATTCATACCAAGTTCTAAAGGTACTTGCGAACGTTAACGATCTACTCAAATATTCATACACAATTATGTTAAAGTTGTGTAGTTACTTGGAAGATTAAAATATTTTTAGGGTACACTATTGTAACTGTCAACTTCGACCATAGTTTTCTTACTTGTTATAGCATTACATGGTCTTTCTTTTATAATTTTAATACTGAAAACACCAAAAACATACATGTTGAAGGACTGGCAAATTAAAAAAAGAAAGGAAAAATTAAAAACACAACCAAGAGAAAGGAAATGTTCATTTTCATTTGGGTTTTAATGACCAACCGATTATAACCTTAAGATTACTGAAAATAATAAAATTTTTTGCAATGTAATCATTAAGACTTGAATTAATTAATTAAACGTGGATAGTGTTTAATGCAAGAAAATAAGGGGAAAATATTCTTACACCCAGCGTATGACGACCTATGATACCATGTTGTACCCTTATAATACCATGGGGATTTGATTGTAATAAGTAGACTTACATGACAGGCTTTTATGTGTAAGAGGCGTCTTATAAAAATCATTATTGTTCCACTGGCTTTATTAGAAATATGTTAAAACATATTTTATATGGTATTTTAATATTAAAAATTGCCTTCTTTAACATTTCATTTTGTTGTATGAAAGCAACAATTTATATTCCGTAATATCTTTAGCTAAGATTTTTGCTTTATTTCTACAGGCAGCAGGTCATTTTGGCTTTGAATTTAGGATTTTCATACAACCTACCCTATGATGCCGCATTGCCAACAATGGCTTTTGTAAGAGACTACAGCGAAAAAATGTTGCGACAACACCTTGCAGACAAAAGGACCAGGGAAAGAGAGAGAGAGAGAGAGTGATTGTTAAAATCCGTATCCTTTTTTCTTCCTCTTTTTTTATTTTGTTCACTAACTGTGTGCTTTCCATCGCCCGACAAAGTATTACAATGATAAAGTTTATGGTTTTTGAATTCATAAAATATTGTGTATAAAAAGAAAATGTAATAAAATGAAAAACTCCATATGAAAATTACAAAAAAAAACAAAAACAAAAAACGGAGCAAAATATAAAAATTCTAGAGAATGCAAGTGAAAACTGTTAGAAAACAAACAAAAAACAAGTTTAAAGTGAATAACAAAAATTTTTATATTTTCTAAACATTAAAAAATCATAAAATCTACAGAATTTTGTTCTAAAAACTCATTGCAAAAATATTGGTTTTCTTTCAATTTTTCATCACTAAAAATTGCTCAAATTGCAAAAAAAAAATGTTTTTATTGGCCATAAAACCTTCAACTGGCACACATTTATTTTCAATTTTAATTGAACGAAAAAAACAAAAACAAAAATCATTTCATGGGAATTTCATGTTTAACAATCAACACATACAATATTGTACAGTGAGTGGCAAAAAATAATGAATTTTTCCAATTTTTACGACAAAGAATTGTTAATTTCTTTAGCTCTACGATTTTTATCATTGTCAATAACCATGGTGTAACTTTGTTCACATTTCTGTTTAACAACACTTTCATATTGTGAAAATTTATTTCGAAAAAATTAATTCAGTTGGCGCAGGTCATACAGTATTTCGTAAATTTTTCAGTCAACATAATCGGCCAGTAAGTAAGCAATTCCTGCAATTAATGATCGTTTACGCATTTCGCTATACATAACTATCAACAGGCCAAGTAGCACGAATACCGAAAAGCCCAAAGTCTTGAAGAAGACGTTCAAATATTGATTCGCCATTGTCTTCAATTTGTTGACATTAGCACTTCGTCTAGATGTAAAATTTTGCATAAGAAACCTGGTTTACATACATACATAACTTGTCATTGCAATCCTTCAATCAGGATTACGACCGAGCTTCTCACACCACTTATGTTGTGTCTGTCAATTTTTATACATGAGTGGCGACACATACATTTTAAAGTCGACTGCGAAGGAGCGATTTTTGAGGGGACTTTTTCACGGCAATTTTATTTATTTTCAGGGTTTTTGCCATAAATCTGCTGAGAGGAAGTCGCCGACGAAATATTTTTTTCATAATTAGTATTGTTGAAGATGTCTGACCTGGGGTTTGAACTGTGGCCTCACGTCTAGTAAGGCAACACATTACCTACTAGACTACGGCGACTTAAAAAATTGATGTGTACCATATTTTATTCGCGTACTATATGTTAAAAACAGTATACTATCCCCGAAAATCAATAGTTTTTTACGAGCTATATTTTAAATGAAACAGATATTTTTTATTATAAAAATATTGAGTTCTACTGATGCATATTATGGAGAACAAAAGAGCGCCTGTATATCATTCGTTAGAAAGTGTGAATTTAATACAAGGAAATTAATGAAAATATTTAATTCTTAATGAATTGTTTTCATAATATACTTGCAAGGTTGCTTCGTTTACCAATGCTTGTGTAGGCAACAACAAAATATCAAAGTAAACTTTTAAGGTGCAAAAGGCGTAGAAAGTTTAAAAGGAAATATTTGTTAAAATACTTTACAAAGTACTTTAAACAACGAAGAAGGCGTCTAAGCAGTAATTATTATGGAATTCAAAATCCAATGTTTGCTGAAACTGTATATCTTTAGTCTCGAATCGCTGTATTTGATATATTCGCTAGGCCTCGCTAGGTTAGCTTAGGTTAGGTTAGAGGACGTATACTTGTCAATTAAGACAAGTACAGTACCCGGAGGTCGAACCCATTGTACAACGTCCTAGTTTCTCACACCACTTATGTTGTGTGTGTTAATTTTTTTATACATGAGTGGTGGGACCTACAGTTTAAAGTCGACTCCGAACGACAGATTTTTATTTATTGAGAAACTTTTCATGGCAATTTTTATTTACTCTCAGAGTTTTTGCCAGAAATCTACTGAGAGGACGTCGCCGAAAAAATACTTTTTGTATTTTGTCTTTGATGCCTGGCCTGGGGCTCGAACCCAGGCTTTTGCGTCTAATAAGCCAACACACTACCTACTAGACTACGGCGACTTCAAGGCCTCGCTAACTTGGCACAATTTTTGACATCACTCAGGATATATTCTACAGACAGACAGATATCACCGATATAGTACATTTTCGATTACTCTAGAGTTTCCATGTCATCCCATGTTTTTTTCTTTGTGTAGACGCCCGAGCATAAATAGTAAGTTCCTAAACTTCCATACTAAAAACAGAATGTTGGCATGAATAACGCAAGATTGTTGCATTCTTAAGTCGGTATGCTTGTTTCCTAGGCTAAGTATACATAAGCTGATAGTAATTTATTGGCGATAAGTGTGTTTGTTTTTGGTGGCTATTGTGATTTCTCTTCAATCATTGCATTAAATCAAGGTGTTTTTGAAAATGACTGTGCCTTCCTTAAATTGGGTAGGCAAGGATTCGGTTCTCCAAAATTTCCGATGTCAGTGAAACAAAGTTAAGCACCCAACAAACGATCTATTCTGATTAACACTAATGACTCTAAGGAATTTGTTGGCTTTTACAGCTGCAACTTCCCAAGCTATTGCGCAATTATCGTTTATGCAATATTAATTTACGAGTCCTAGTAATGTGATGTTGGATTAACAAGAGACCCAAGAGAGTAATTTTATAATAGTTTTCCTACATCTTCACTTACTTTCTGCGCTCAGTAATTTTTTTCACCAATCCGTGCACCTTTTTTTTCGCCGAGGAGGGGTAAATGTACCTAACCGCACCATAGAGGAAGTCGTCACATTCTCCGTGTGTGGGGCCCTCACCCACTAAATCCCCCCTCGTCTCCTGTGGACTTGTTTGTGCCCACTCCGGAACTACGGTGGTATTACTTCTGAGTGGAGTCCTTTTGGCCCTTTGGCCTCCTCATGTTCATATCCGCGTCCGGATTGCGAATCGAAAGTTGAAGAGTCATCTAAGCGTCTCCACTATTCCTTTCGTCTAAATCATCGTCTCGGTCACGCTTGGCACGTGTGACAGTATCACCTATGTCGACATGCTTACTCGTTCTGCAGCCTCAAGATCTCTCTTCTTCCGTCTCAGAATGCGCTCTAAGTAATTCACTACCGAGGTCCAATTTTCACTACTCGCAGTCATAACCCCGACAATATTAGCTGCTGTGATTGTTCCAACTATTGACGTCAGTACAGAGCGATAGCTCTGCCAGCGTGCACACTCGAAAACAGTGTGCTCTGCGTCATCAATTACCTCCCCTTCCTCGTAAAGACAGTAAGGGGAGGCGGCCTTGCCCATTCTGTGCAGATATTTCCTAAAATATCCGTGACCCGATAGCATCTGTGTAACGTAGTAGTTCACCTCTCCGAATTTCCGACCAATCCATGGCCTTATGTCCGGAATAAGTCTCGCTGTCCATCTTCCTCTATCTTCCTCGTTCCATCGTTGTTGCCACTTTGAAATGGTGTTCTCCCTGAAGTAACTTATTATGTGATTTCCAGCCGATTTCGCCTTATAAATCTCCATCCGCTCCACTGCCAGCAGATCCACGGGGTTTATACCTGCTATCACCAGTACGGCTGGAGCGAACACTGTACGATATGTCGACGAGATACGCAATACAGCCGTTCTCTGTACTGATATAAGTGAGTTTGCCCGCTTTTTAACATCTAGTGTTTCTGCCCAAATTTCGCTCCCATAAAGCATAATGCTGTTTCCAACCTCCATCATCTTTTAATGCTTATTGAAAGGCTTTCAATCGCAAAATTAGACATATTTTTGTAGCTTTAAAAACTCTTTAAGAAATATGCACTTTATTTGGAGTAAGTTTCGAATTTTGTAAGAGTCTTGGCAAACAAATTTTATGAAAACTGATAAAATTTTCATATCAAAACATTTTTTTTCAATGCAAATCATCATAAATTTATTTATTCTTTAAAATCGTATCCTCTTTCTTCTGAACAAAAAAAATTTTTTTTGGCAGCATTCAAAAGAAATTACATCACTAAAGACTCTGTAAGTGAAACATTTTGTTCCCATTTCATATTCATTGTTCACTTCTATTAAGTGTTTCAACTTAAACTAAATGCCTATAAAGGAAGGAATATCTTTAGGTTACCACTATGCCTTTATAGAAATGAATGTTCATTTCTGTTACACTACAAAATTTTTTTTATCCAATGATTTACGATACTATTGCCCTACTCTACCCTGTTCTGTAATAATAGTTTTCTCAGGTCATAAATTGTAATTTTGCTTTACGACTCTCACAAGTAAATTTGTTAGTGCGTAAATGATTTCTTTTTTTCAATTTTTCGCATTACGTCTGGACGTTTTCGGTTTGTTTGTAAGAAAGTTGAACATTTTATTGTGATGATTCAGGAAGTATGAGTAAAATTTTTACTTTGTGCCATAATTTGGAGCAATTTTTTCTTCCTTTTTTTGCTGGTAACAACACCAGTAAACAGTGTATCACAGTATTTCTTAAGAGGAATTTTTGTATGATTTTCCATATTTGAATGCATTTGACGTATTTTTTACATGTATTTTGCTATTGAAAAAAAAATTTTTACTTACTTTTAAGATATTTCACTAGAGGAGCACTTAAAGGGGAAGTTCCATATTGTGGCATAAGATTTCTTTTCTTTATGGAAGTGTTAGAAAAAAGGCGTATCATAAGAAGATCTCAAAAGTTATTTCAGGCTTTTCCTTTCTTTGGAATATTTGTAGTAAAAGGGTGTCCAAAGTTTAACCCTGGATGGTTACTGTTCGTCGAATCGATGAAGCTCATTTACTCTTAATCATATAATTCTTTTATGTTTGACAAAATTTCGATTTTTTTTTCATCAACGTTAGTTGATAATGAAAGATTGCAGTTAGTAGACGAAAAAATTTTTTTTATGTTCGTCGATTCAACGAAGAATGACCTCACTGTACAAAAATTACCGTCCAGGATAAAAAAATGGGTGCCCAGCGTACTTTTACTCACTACAAGCTTTCGTTATCAACCAACGTTATCAACCAACAAACATAAAAGAGTTATATGATCAAGAGTAAATGAGCTTCGTCGATTCGACGAACAGTAACCAATTAGGGTTAAAGTTTTCGTCGATTAAACGAAGAGTAACCTTCGCATCACTGGTGCTCTACGCACCACCCCCACAAAAGCTTTGTTCGCAATGCTCAACTGGCTCACTTCTGAGCTGCTCGCTAAGCAGGCGGCTAAGTTCACGGCGACGAGACTCAATGCCCTGTCTCGTTGGCGTGTTATCGCTTCTGGTCATTCCTCTATTTTGGGGATCGATCCCGTGGCCCCATTTGATATTGATTATCTGCCTGTGGAATACTGTTTTGATAGGGTTTCGACTTCCTGATCCCGAGCAGAAGTGACTGGACCCCTGGCACGACCGTTCCACCTGAACTCCTGGATGTCTACACCGACGGCTCCAGAATCGATAACGGGTGGGCAGTGGAGTATACTCTGGGAAATTGGACCTGAACATCTCACTCCGGCTGCCGGACTACTGCAGTGTGTTCCAGGCGGAGGTAATGGCCATCTGCCGGGCCGCACAGTGGATCCTCGCCTATGGTGTTCCTGTCCCTTTCACCCATATCTCGATCTACTCCGAAAGCCAGGCTGCGATAAAGTCTCTGTCGAACGTTGCGGATAATTCCAGGGTCGTCAGAGAATGTCGCCGCTCCCTCAATCTCTTTTCTGGGGCCTCGGCGTCACACTTGTCTGGGTTCCGGGAAACTGCAGGGCCGACGAGCTGGCCAGGGCTGGCGCACTACTTCCGGAATCTTCCTCAATCAACATGGGAATGCCACTTACCTCGTTCAAACTGGCTATTGGGAATTCTCCCGGGATGCCAACCGGTCCTGGGTCAATGAGGAGTCCTGCATCGCTAGGCTCACTTGGCCCACAATGGATAGGAGGCGTACCAACCAGCTACTTGGACTTGGCCGTAGTATCATCTCGATCTTGTTATGTTATGGGTAGACGCGCGGAAAGAATGCGACTACCATTTAACGACTTCTGCCGTGGATGCAGATCCGCCGAGGAGGAGGAGACTGTCATCCACTTCCTCTGCCAATGCCTATCCCTTGCGGGATGCAGATATAGGTTATTTGGCTCTCCGACCCTTGTCAGCTTGACGGAGCTATCGTCCATTGATATCAAGAACATAGCCTCGTTCATCAAACATTCTGACTGGTTTTCCAGCGTGGGGTAGTCGTGCTTTTTGGAAAATGTGCAGCCCTTGCGCTGACCAACTTCCCCCTACTTGGCTCGGAGGAACTTGGTCAGTGCAGAGGCTGCGTTCACCTGTGGCATCACAACGGGCCGCTATGCGTGCTCAAGTGAGCTTTTTGGTAAATTAAAGCTACCACGCTAACCTAACCTAACCTAACCTTAATGTACAAAAATGAAGAGTAACCGTCCAGGGTTATATATATATATTGGCAACCATCTCGAGTACACATACATTACCATCTAGCTTCTCACACCACTTATGTTGTGTGCATTAATTTTATACATGAGTGGCGGGACCTACAGTTTAAAGTCGAGTCCGAACTACAGATTATTTGAGAAACTCTTCATGGGAATTTTATTTACTCCCAGAGTTTTTGCCAGAAATCTGCTGAGAGGAAGCCTCCGAAAAATTATTTTTTCATATTTTCATTTTGATGTCCGACCTGGGTTTTGAACGTTGGCCTTTACGTCTAATAAGCCAACACACTATCTACTAGACTACGGCGACTTCATCTCGAGTACAACTCACTGTTATACAACTCATTGTTTTGTACAATTTTAAACCAAACAATCTCTGGCAATCAAGTTCTCTTAATAAGTTCTGAGTGCCTTAAAATGTTACACAATTGCTACATAGTGGCAGGGAACATGTTTAATAACTTTCTTCCTTCCGTCTCCAACAGCTTCTACAGAGGTTGATTTAACCCCGGACGGTTACTCTTCAGTTTTGTACATAAAGTTTACTCTTCATTGATCACTTTAACCCTAATTGGTTACTGTTCGTCGAATCGACGAAGCTCATTTACTCTTTATCATATAACTCTTTTATGTTTGTTGGTTGATAACGAAAGCTTGTAGTGAGTAAACTTACGCTGGGCACCCATTTTTTTATCCTGGATGGTAATTTTTGTACAGTGCGCTCACTCTTCGTTGAATCGACGAACAAAAAAAATTTTTTTTCGTATACTGACTGCAATCTTTCATTATCAACTAACGTTGTTGAAAAAAAGAGCGAAATTTGATCAAACATAAAAGAGTTATATGATAAAGAGTAAATGAGCTTCGTCGATTCGACGAACAGCAACCATTCAGGGTTAAAGCATTAGGGCGCGTATCTGTAGACACGCGTGTGTTCATAAAGTGTCAGATTTGTGTGGTGGATTAAAATTTGTCTTTTGGATCGGCTTAGAACCATCGATTTGATGATATCTCATGAACATTTTATGTGGTTTGATTGGCTTAAATTTAAAAATATTGAATATTAGTCGTCTGTCGCATACCACATTGAAGGCCTAACTGATATCTATGAACAGGACTTAGCCATACTATTTTTAGATAATAAACTTGCTTTAGGCTACTACGACTATATCGACAAAATCGAAATTGGTATTTAGGAATGACAAAGTTTGCTGAACTCTAAGCTTTAAATCTAATTTCTAGAGGATGTGTTACCTAAACTTTGTATCACGAATATACTCTAAAGTTGCCTTTGTAAGTTATCGTTATAATATCTTGAAAGTGTTTGATTCATTGCCATTCGCTGATGCGAAGGATTTTTCTAGACAGATGAGCACGGAACCTTGAATTTCTGCAGTTAATGTTTCGCCATAGTCTAGTAGGTAGTGTGTTGGCTTATTAGACGTGTGGCCGTGATTCAAATTCAACCTCAAATATTTCCCACAAAACGAAATATGAAAACATATCTCTTTCAGCGAATTCCTCCCAGCAATCTTCTAATCTGAGAGTAAATAAAATTGCCGTGCAAAGTTTCTATGTATCCTCTCAATTGGCCATGTAATGGACTTTTTGAAATTTGTTTATAATTTGAGCTAAACCTCTCGCTTTCAGCCGGAGTTTATCCACTGTGCAGGTTCGTATCGTTTTATGAAATAGCCATCATCGTTTAAATTCTTTAGCTCAGTATTTAGAGTTGATGTGTAAGCCGTACTAATAAGGACCTTCGTTCTACTTCCTCGCAGAGCAAGGCACTTCCTAATATCTCTGTGATATTTATTTGCAAATATTATCCTCTTTGAGGGATCCGTTGCTGTAGTCTTCTTAGATGAGAGTCCGTGGTTCAACTCCCGGCTTAAACATGTCGAACATATGAAAAAAATTTATTTCTTTCGGAGAAATCCTCCCAGTTGTTTACTGGCAATATCTCTGAGGATAAAATAAAATTGACATGAAAATTTTCTCAAATTCGTAGTTCGGAGGCGTTATCAAACTGTATGTCCTACCACTCATTGATTCAATTAACACACGCAACATGAGTGAAGTGAGAAGCTAGGTTGTAATCTTGATTAAAGGGTTCTAGGACCAATTTTAATTTAAAATTATTATTATAAAATTTTAAAATTAAATTTCTCGTGCTTATAAAAAATATTGATCGAGCCCTCCAAAAGTAGGACGTATCGAGTGAAGGAATGTTAATTTCTTGAGGGGGTCCAGTTAAAACCGGTTTCTTTTTTTCTTGTCAACCTGATGTAGAGATAACGGACTACCTAAAGACAGTTCATTTTGAAAACCTTGTTCATAAATAGAAATAATTTTCTCACAGCATAAGCAAAGAGCAAACCATTAAAATGCAATGCGTTTAATGGTCGAAAGCATTCGCTATACTTTCTATGAATTACTTCACAATTAACAATGAAATGTAAGGTGGCCTAAATATAAAAAACCAGCCAAAAACCCGACTCCTATCATATATATTTTTTATAAGTAAATCGAAATACTTACATACAGTGAGCGTCAAAAGAAACTGTACGCTAAGGACAAAATTCTAACAATCACCGAACTCACCTTTTACCACTTAAGGAGAAAAATTCGAAAATATTTCGAACTTTTTTTTTAATTTTTTTTTTGTTTCAATTTTAAAAACTGGCAATGAAACAGTTTTTAAAATAAATATAACGGTAATTTATTAATGTATGTCTTTTTTTAATGTAGTTTCTTTTGACGCTCACTGTATGTACATAACCAAAAAACAAAATGAAATGGGTGGCAATATTATTTTCATTAGCATTTTAAGTTCTTTATGGGAAACTAAAGTGAGAGGAAAAACATTTTCAATATTTATTATGCTGTAAGGAACATAATTTTTACTTCTTACATTACTTTTCTATACGTTTTTATGTTGATTTTAGTATGCCAAGGTACACAGACTATACCATAACCTTCTGATAAGAACATTACTTTGCTTGCTTTCTAAGTGTTTGCTAGTTAATGTGAATGTGAATGTTGTGGTCTTAATGGTAGTTGAACATTTAATTTAAGTTAGAACATGCCCAGGCAATAAGATTTATTACTGACCCATTGATGTTGCCTAAGAAAATATTCATGACTATTGTTGGCTCTTTGCTTTCTTTCTTCTTCTAAAGGTTCATGTATGTTTTCTTTGGTTATTGAAACATAGATTTACTTAAGGCATGCATGCTAAGCATTTATAAATTGGTTTGTTTTGATTTTGATTTGCAAATGAATAAGGAAGTCTTTAAAGATTGACACAAAGTGACAATTGATATGGCGGCAGAAAATATAATAAATTTTCTTAAAAATTGTTTTTCCATTAAAATTGTAAACTGGAAGAAACCATCAAATCAAATATCAAATCTACAATAAGGGTTTGCCTTAGACAAACTTGTTAATCTTTTAATAGTTTTCGCTTTCTTTCAGTCTTTATGTTGTACTGCCTCCTTTAACGCCCTTACCCTTTCACTTACAATTTGGCAGAGTCCTTAAACTCATTTTAAAGGCAAAAAAAGAAGGAAAAAACGTCCAAATCCTTAAAAACAACTGCCTGCAGTACTTTTACATCCTTGGGGTTTTTAAGAGAATTTCAGTTGTTTTTTCTACTTCTTTTTCTTCTTTTTCTTACTGTTTTTTTTAGGATTCGACATGATTTCATATCCCCAAAAATCTAAATTAAAGATATCATCATCATTTATTTTGTATGCTTTTTTCTTCTTTTTTTTCGAAAAAGGGAGGTAACATGCACAAAAGTTTTAATTTTCAGTTGGATTGGAAAAAGGCATTTAATCTTTTCCTTGGGCAATTTTCTAAAGATGTAAGTGGTATTTAGTTTTTTAGCTTTTCTCTTTAAGTGGCTGTCTGTCTATCTGTCTGTCTGTATGTGTTCCTGATACAGTACTTACTCCTTATTTGTTTCAGTTGTTCATTGTGTATGGCAATGCATTCTTAGCTGATTTTCTATGCTGCTGTCTATAAAATAACAATAAATTACACTTCAGTATCGTTTATTGCGTATATAACAGGCATGACAGCATTGCACATCTCTCGGTACTGCACAATTCTACAGCACTGTCTACATAGTATACCAATGCCAATGCTTATTTTGTAAGTCTAAAAGCATAACTACGTAACAGTGGTTAAGGAAAATATAAAACAAGTGAAAACATATATACATGTTAACTAAAACCCTAATTGTGTGGATCAATATTTGGGCATAAGAAAGGTCTGTTGTGTTCTAAGCAACATTTCATTAGTATTTCCTACCATAAAAACCCCAATTATTGTGGCTCTATGGCTGCAATATTTCAAACAAAAACTTAATTCGTCATTACAAGCCTTTAGTCAGGATTACGACCTAGCTTCTCACACCACTTATGTTGTGTTTGTTAGTTTTATAAATGAGTGGCGGAACCTACAGTTTAAAGTCGATTCCGAATGAAAACTTCTCATGGCAATTTTATTTACTCCCAGAGTTTTTGCGAGAAATCTATTGAGAGGAAGTCGACGAAGAAATATTTTTTTCATATTTCATTTAGTTGGAGATGCCTGGCCTGGGGTTTGAACAGAAGCTTCACAACTAATAAGCCAACTACTAGACCACGGCGACTTCAACAAAAACCATTATCATTTAAATAGATATAGAAAAGACTTCAAAACGTGCAATGACGCAACAGTCGGCTAGAGGGGTTGTTGCATCATCCTTTTTGGATACCATAAGCTTGCCATAATATTTGTCGACTATTCTTGTAAAGAGAAATACCCTTATCAGGTACTATTACATTTCGTCAATTATACCGTCAGACCGCCTTCAGAGCACTTATATTCTATGAGGTTGACTCAGCTCTGCCTGCCTTGATCAGGGATCATATGGGAATTTTCCTCAAGGAGCATGCATATCGTAGTAGCCGTGGTCTTGTAGGCGGTGTGTTGGCTTATGAGACGTAAGGCCATGGTTCTAACCTCAGGTCAGACATTTCCAACAAAATGATATACGAAAATATATTTCTGTGGCGACTTCCTCTCAGTAGATTTCTGGCAAAAACTCTGAGACTAAATAAAAACTGCCATGAAAAGTTTCTCAAAAAATCTGTCCTTCGGAATCGACTTTAAACTTTAGGTCCCGCCACTCATTTATAAAAATTAACACACACATTGTATGTGGTGTGACAGGCTAGGTTATAAGCCTGACTGAAGGGTTGTAATGGATAATTATGTATGTGAGTCCGCAGATCAGATTAGAGGTTACTTTCCATGCAGCTAATGAAGAGAAAAACCTTTTTGTGGAATTGAAAAGACGATTTGGAAGGATATATTCAGTAAAAGGAAAGAAGAAGTGAAGCGGTAACTTTTCTGAAGTGAAACGGGTTTTGAGATGATCTAAACTTTTATTGGATAACAACAACCAAAACTAAAATTATGCATCACATTATCCAGAAATAGTAAAAGGATATATACTGGAAGAACATTTATTTTAGAATACGCCTGAATTCAAGTTCAATAATGTAGATTCCAAAATGAAAAGAACCTATACAGTGTTAATGAATCACAGAAGAAAAAAATGGGTTATATGTACAGCATCCTCAAATTTGTTAAGGCAACAGGATTCCAAGAGACAGCAGTCCTCATACATTCGAAGAACACTTATGTTAGAATACGTCTGAGTTCAAGTCCAATAATATAGACTCCGTAATGAAATGACAGAAACACCACAACAAGTACTTGAAGCCTGTGCCGCATTAATGAATCACAAAAAAAAAATGTTCATCCATACAGCATCCTAAGGCTTTTTAAGGCAAAAGAATTCCAAGAGACAGCCTGTATAGGTTCAGGGTGTTCCGAATATAAGTTAAGGGCAGTAGAATAAATCATTTGACAACAATAAGTAGGAGTAGCACATACTTAACCATACCAAATGGAAGAAAAGATAAAGTCACAGTAGCGTAGTAGGTACAAATTGAATATTTAAAAAAAATGCATGAGTTTAGTTCATCACTACCCCTTCCCATATTTACAACGGGAGACGCCTGTGTAAATATTAAATATGTCTGCCGTACATCTACTTAAATTGCTATTGTTCTGGATGTTTTCTACAAGTAAATATTATTAGAATTTGTCTTAAATGAAAGTCAGCATTTGGTCAAATTTATTATCTTAGCAGTATCCCAGTATTGTTCCAACAATTGTTGTGATTTTCACACTAAGATTGAATGAAATTTAATTATAATTTTGTAAGACAAAGAACGGATTTAAATTTCAAACAATATTACATGTTAAATATGTTGATGCATTTAAGACTATAAAAGTTTTAGAAGACCAAACCAAACCAAAATTTTTGGGTAAAAGTTGGTACTATAATATCAAGTGCCAATTTGAGAGGTTGGTTAATAATATTAATACACATATGGCAGGATAAGTTTTACTGATAATTATTGGGAATATTAAAATGTACATTTTAATTAATTTAGGAAACTCAAAACAAAACATTTTTACTTTTACTTTTCCCCTCTTAAATTATGCAGGGTGAGAACAATATAAGAATTCATGTGCCAAAAGTGCATATTTGGGATGGAAATAAATATTTTCATAGAACATCTAGCATAAGGTCCTCTACCATATGTACTTAATTTCACCTAAACGAGTAGAACTAATTGCCTAAAACTGGACTCAACATATTGTTTGTAAAATAAACAGAACTGAATGACTCAAAAATTGTTAAGAAACTGCCGTCCTATTCAAAATGGCAACTTCATAACGTGTGGAGCATTAAATGACACGCATATGTGGTTGACTTCATTTCAATAAGCAACACTTGCGCTTTTAAAAGATAAAGAGTTCGTATTTGATAACACTCCTCACAAAGTCGTATATAGCAAATTGAGTAGTAGACGCAAAGACATCTGGAACGATGACAAGAGTTTTGTACACACAATGGGGGAAAATCAAACCCGAAGTAAATGAATGTAGAATTTGGCAATGGCTGAACTCTTGACGAATTTATCCGCGGTAAGCATTGATTTCCAGTCGTCGCCGTAGTCCAGTAGATAGTGTGTTGGTTAATTAGATGTAAGGCCGTGTTTCAAATACTAGACCAGACATCTCCAGCAGAGTAACTCTCAGCAGATTACTAGCAACAATTCTGGAAGTAAATAAAATGGCTCAGAAAAGTTTTTCAACAAATCTGTCGTTCAAAATCAACTTTAAACTGTAGGTCGAGGCATTTATGGATAAAATTAATACACACAACATGACTGGTGTGAGAATGAAGGTCGTAATCCTGACTAAGGCGTTGTAATGACTATTTAACGAAGAAGGTAAGTAAAAATGTAGAAAATTGAGGAAGTATAGAATTTAATTTTTAGGATCTTAGGATCGTACAAAACATATCTGAAGACCAATATATACCTCAAGAACTAGGGCAGCTATTATAATTGAAATAATAAAAAATTTGCTACAGATAGTCTTGATAGAGAGATAGAGAGAAGCGTTTTTGTTTAATGTAAAAAAAATCAGATCCTGTATGAATAAGTTTCTCAATTTTGTATTTCTTAGCAAAAAGATTAAGTCTTCCTTTATACCACTGTTTGTAATTGACTAAAAATTCATCTGCACCCGGTAATATGAAGATTCGTTTGTTCGTTTTGTATGTATCTATAAGGAAAACTTACATACGTATAGTTTCCAGGCAAACTAAGCTTTTAAAAAGTATTTTATACTACTAACAACAACAAAAAAATTAAAAAAAAGAAAAACAAAATACCTTCAGACCGAAAAGCATTATCAATAAAGGCACAGAAGAAAAAAACCAAAAAAAAAAAAAATAAAAAAAAAATTCAAGTAAAAGTCTTCTCAAAAAGCAAACTGGCGTTGAGGAACATAAGAAAATATGTGCCATTGGCATATAAAATAATAAAATTTTTAACTTTTCTGTATAACAAAGACGAACAAATAACAAAAAAAAATAAATAAAGAAAGAAAAACAAAAATGCTCTAAATAAGAAGAAGAAGAAGAAAAAAGAAATTTACAATAAAAAGAAGACAAAGATAATTGTAAGACACACAATATTTTGGGGAGACACCACACAATTGCCATCAATATTGATAAATGTTGATACAAATTGGAATTGAAAGCTTAAATGTTGCAAAAACAAAGCAATTATAAGAGACATTAAGGCACAATAAAAAAAACGAAGACAAAGAATCGATACAAAAAACCTAAAAGCAGGCATTCAGTTTTCCAAAGAAAAATATGAAGATTATAAAATAAAGTGAACATTCCCCCATAAATATGTGCTTGTATTGAAATGTTATTAGAGAATAATAAGAATATTATTAATGCTTTCCAATCCAATGTTTTCATTTAATGACATCTTTGTTCAATTTCCAGGAAAAATTCATAAATACTGCCTAATAAGGGAAAGTATCATCAGGAGAATAAACTTCTTAAGAATAAAGAAACAAACAGAAAAAAAAAATAAATGAAAGCGATATAGTTCTCAGCACTTTAATATTTCGCAAAGCACGGTTTTGATTTAAAAACTAGGTACAGTTTCCTAAGCAACTAAATTTTGAAAATGGTTTGCTTCGGATACGAAACAGATTTGCTCGATAGAAGACTAATGAAAAGTCTGCACAATCTCCAAAGAAACACACTGAACGAGGTTGTATCAACAGAAGTTGATGCATGGATTTTGGTCTTGATAAAATGGCCAATGACTTCTAAAAAATTGTAGAGACGAGGAAAAAGAGTGTTATGCCGTAGGAGAAGTAAATCATGTTGGTATTGAAAGAAAATCACTGTGGATTCACAATAAACCATACTTTAGCCATGCGAGTCTGCCAACTTGGAATTGACAAGCACTTTCAACTACCCACATAGGTAGGTAAAGCTATATTGGTAACCGTTCCCAGTGATGTCATTAACCAACCCACTAAAGCATATGTTCTCATCAACATTACCGCCATTTAAGACAGAATTGTATAACTATTAACCAATCTAAAACACTAACTTTCTCTTTGAAGTGAGTATTTTTAAAAAAATTTTTGTATTTGATCATTCCTATAGCATTTTCAAAGTGAAGTGGCGGAAAATGGTTGCTGATGGTGCATTATTATCTCATACGCATAAACACCATCATCATACATACATTTCAAATGATTACTTGCTTACTTAATCATTCATTACAACTCTTTAGTCAGGATTACAATATAGTTTCGCACACCACACTTGTTGAGTGTGTATTAACTTTATTTAATATCAGCGTGACCTACTACTTAACGGCGACTTCAAGCAACAGATTTGAGAAACTTTTAATTGAAATTTTATTTACTCGCAGAGTTTTTGTTAGAAGACTGCTAACGACTGCCACGTTAAAAGAAAAATGTTTGTCACATTCCTTTTTGAGAATGTTGGAGTTTGAATCACAGGCTCTTGATCAGCCACACTACCTCCTAGACTACATTACGGCAACTTTCAACTTAAAGTTTAAAGAAAATCCGATAGAACGTGTTGTCATACATACATAAATAATTAGTCATTACAACCCTTTAGTCTGGATTACAACCTAGCTTCTCACACCACTTATGTTGTGTGAGTTAATTTTATACATGAGTGGCGGTGCCTACAGTTTAAAGTCGATTCCGAACGACAGTTTTTTTGAGAAACTTTTCATGGCAATTTTTATTTCCTCTCAGAGCTTTTGCCAGAAATCTACTGAGAGGAAGTCGCCACAGAAATATTATTTCATATTTCATTTTGTTCGAGATGTCTGACCTGGGGTTTGAACCGTGGCCTTACGGTTTAATAAGCCAACACACTACCTACTAGATTACGGCGATGTTGTCATATATCGAAGATAAAAAGCTTCCAGACATAATAATAACTGAAGATCATTAGAATCGAATCTATCTAAAACCCGTAGAGACTGGGGTCAAGCAGTTAAAGTGTAAGTGCAAAAAAGTGTAAATTGCATCAGAATAGATCTTATCATAGGAGAGCTTCACTGAATAGAAGTTGCCTACTCACGAGGTCTAAGGAATGCAATTAACAAAATGGCAAGATTAACACAATGCCAAACTGTTGACTACTGCCATAGGAACCTTACTGCAATATGCTCGGAACATGCAGCACAGCCCATTTTTTTTCAGACTATCACTCAGGAAATGATTCCTATGCATGCAGTGCATTGTGTTGGAATACAGGAAGGATAGTTTATAGGGGACACTGTGCGAATTTCCTGTTTAGTTATAATTCTCACTTTCTTTTTCCTACTGTGAGTGTTCCTACAGAAAAACAAACAGAGAAGAATTACAAACACCCTGACTCTCAGGTGGGAATCGAACCCACGCCTTCGGCAATAGGATCCACGGCTTCGGCAATTGAACCCACTGCTTTGGCGATTGAACCCACAGCTTCGGCAATTGAACATACGAACACACGATTTCGCGCAACAAGGCCATCGGGGCACCAAAAGTGTGATAATGTGCGTCTTTTGTTTGTGAGGGCAGGTAGCTGAATATTGATCGCTAGACCATTATTAGTGTTTGCAGACCTGCTCAATGTGGCATCCGTCACACTACTGTTTCCCAATAAAAAGTCCATTAAATAAATAGTGACTATCAGGCACACTTACCATGGGAACTGATAAAACCACACACAGACCACACCTTCAGTTGAAGCAATCTGCTCTATAAAATCGTAGGAGGATAATTGCTGTGGGAGTAATCAATATTTTATAGCGCACACTGGAAACAATTATTGCAGTGAATTCCAGGGGAGAGAAAGTGTACGCTAGAAACCTAAATCTTGTATGACTGCTAAGATTCCAACGAAGGGAAATCTGTCAGAGGATGGAAATTGAAATTATTCATTTCAAATGAAAAAACTTTGTAAAGGGTCCGCCAAATAACTTTTTTTTGAAAATGCTTTAAAAAAAACTACTGAATATTTTCTCAAATTTCTTTTTTTATTTGAAAGTAAAATTCTTCCGGTTAGTAATGACTGCCACGGCTGGCCATGCAGTAGCCTACATGATCGGTCCAATTTTTAAGCACATTATCGATTGTGTGCAGCTGTATTTCACCAATGGCATCACGAATATTGTCCTTTAAAGCGTCAATTGTCTCTAGCTTGTCGGCGTAACACTTATCTTTGACGGCACCCCGCAAATAATATGTAGTCCAACGGTGTCAAAAAACAGCTCCGAGATAATGCGATCTTGAACATCGAGTGTAGCTTTGGCTGTGTGGCACTTAGCGCTGTCCTGTTGAAACCAAATGTTGCCAATATCCTCCCCTTCAATTTTTGTGAACCAAAATTCGTTCAACATGGCCCGATAACGATCGCCATTGACTGTAACGGCCACTCCTTGCTCGTTTTCGAAGAAAAATGGCCAAATTATGCCTCTGGACCAAAATCCGCACCAAACAGTGACTCGTTTTGGGTGCGTCGGTTATTCAATGTATGCGTGCGGGTTTTGTGTGCCCCAAATACCACAATTTTGCTTGTTTACATACCCGCCAAGATCAAAATGAGCTTCATCTGAAAAGATGATTTTTTTTGCCAAAATCGGCATCTTCTGGTGTAGGCTACTGCATGGCCAGCCGCAAATAAATGAAATTATTTTCCATTATTAACCGGAAGGATTGTACTTTCAAATAAAAAAGAAATTTGAGAAAATATTCAATAGTTTTTTTTAAAGCATTTTCAAAAAAAAAAGTTTTTTGGCGGACCCTTTATTTAAAATTCATGGTTTTCATCCACAATTAGTGTATGTGTGGTATGACTAATTATTTGCTTTTTTCTTTTTTTGATATGAAATTGAAAATTATTTAATTTCAGTGCGATTTATTATGAGAATATTAAAAAAACCGCTTGTAAATTTCCGTGGTATTTGAAATAAAAAATAATTTTTTATTTTTTCTTTATAAAAAATTATAAAAAAAAGAATTTTTATGAAAACTTTAAATGCAGATTAGCAAGAAAAACAATTTTTTATTGTGTTACTTTTACGTTTTTGGGTTTTGATGGTTTCCATTATTATTTGCAAGAACAGTTAACAAAAAAAAAAGGAAAAAAAGGAATCATTTTCTAAGCTGTGGCAAGTTGATGTTTATTGTGGTCATATCAATTTAGGGATTTTGTTACAAGGCTATGTATATAAATAATAATAAAAAAAGAAACAAAACTAAAAAGAAAATTGAAAAAAAAGAAAAACTTTAAAGTGAGACATACACGAATTGTGCATTTTTATAGGACTAGTATTTAAAAATGTTGTTAGGGGAATTCAAGGAATTGCATAAATCGCACCATTAAATGGCAAACCAAACAAAAAGAAATATTATTATTTTTTAACCATTTTATAGTAGTACCAATTCGATAACAATAAATACTTGAACATTTTTTCTTATAGCTACGACAGTTTCCCTTCAAATCATTTCCTATCTTCTATTCTATCTGCAATGATAAGTCGCAGGAGCTGTCGGTCTTGCCACTCATGTATAAAATTAACACACACAACATAAGTGGTGTGCTAATTTAGGTCCCGGTAGGGTTGTATTAACCAATTATGTAAGTACGTATTGCCGCAATATCTATATAAGAGAGTTCGGTGAAGGATATTGCCTCCGTCTTTTCATGACACATGTGGGCTATGACACATGTGGTGAAAGACAGTCTCTACCTTCTTCTCTTCACACTCACAGCTACTAAAGAAATTATTTGCTGGTCGTTTGGCATGCCTTCCATTGAGACAATGGCCCGTAAGAATTGCTACAGTGTGATTCATGGTAGTACAATTTAAGAATAGAAGTGGGACGGTGCTTTTCTTATTTATACGGGTTTAGTAGAGTCTTAAATTATTACACGTATCCTTTTGCTGCCAAGGAGATTTCATCTCCCTGTAAAACGTGTGGATAATATCCAATTTATCGGAATACCTAAACCAACCCAGCATGTCGGAGAAAGTGAAAGTGTTTGTACTAAGGAAACCATCGACGATGACACATACAACTTTATTTTTGTATGTAAGTTTTGTAATTCGTCGATCATTATTTACTTCTCACTTAATTGATCATTATAAACCTTTTAGCCAGGATTAAAACTTAGTTTCTTACAGCACTCATGTTGTGTGTGTTAATTTTATACAGTAGTGGCGGGATTTTTGAGAAACTTTACACGACAATTTTATTTGCTCTCTAAATTCTTTTGCTCTTTTTTTTTGCCAGAAATCTGCTGAGAGGTGAGATGAGAAATATTTTTTCATATATTCGTTTTGACCTGGAGTTTGAACTCGGGCCTTACGTCTAATAAGCCAACACGCTACCTACTAGACTACGACAACCTCAGACTGAATTTATAAACTTTTTAAAACTATTTTTCAAAAAAATTACTTTGTAGTACGAATGGGTGCTTTGAAGTTGTTTTTATTTTTTCCTAGTAACTTATACACAGCGTATACGTGATATGTGTATGTGAATTAAATATTACTCATACGTTTGAACCAAGATATTTTTTTTAATATAAAATTTAAATATGTACTCAATAATCCTGCAAGCATTTATTATTCTCTTAAAGAAAATAAGAAAAATCATAGTTTTTGTATCATGCATTTATAGTTAAACTGTTTACTTTTCTACAAAACATTTGTGTCAATGTCATGGAAAATTTCTTTTCATTTTGATTTCCTTTCACTCTAGTTTACCCATTAAGTGGATATTTTTTATTACATTTTCCTAACAGTTTATTTTCTTTATCGTTTTTTTTTTCATCCATTCATTTCTTGTGTTGAATAAATTGGTTTCTTTTTAATTTAAACAAATTGATTGAGAAAAAAAATTTTTTTTGATTGTACTTTTAATGTGTAATTTCAAGTTTTTTTTTTTTTATTCAGACAATGAAACTTCATGCCATGATTACAGATTAAATGTCATTTCCAAGAATTATGCTGAAGATATCGGCATGCTGGGAATGACAGTGTTGTTGTATATAATATTTTAATACTCAATTATATTGGAAATTATAATGTATTAGCTTAATTGTTGCTATTATGATCTGAATTTAATCTTTCTGAAGTGTATTATGTTTCCTGAAACAACATGTTGTCCATTATTACACACTTAATTGACTTAATCGTTCGTAGGAGTATAATTTAGTTTCAATTATTTGCTTTTTTTGTCTGTTTATCTGTATTCACTCACAATGATACAGCATTTATTGTAATTATATATTAAACTACAGTAATTGCATTCCCTTATAATTAATGTTTCAAGGTCTCACAACTATATTTTCTACAGAATCCAAATAGTTATTTTTTTACATTCTCCCACTTCTTTTTACTTTTTAAAGAGAGAACAACCATATACTCTCCACATAACAAAGAAAAACCAGTATTGCACAGTTAAAGAGAACATATCTGTGATATATAGTATCACGTAATAGATTATATACAACAAAAACAATTAACTTCACGTTATTTATTTAAGACAAAACTGAGGTTTGATCGAAAGCTACATATTTGCATAAGGTGTTTTTAACCCTGCTGTTATGTTAAAAAAAACTTTCGAATCTTAGGTAAAGGACCATTTTGGTTCACTTTGTATATTTCATAAATAATTCGATATAAAACTCTTTTGACCAAATATTTTAAAGAATTTTAATTGTTACTAAAGTTCTGGGATTCTCCATTTCTATACAGATATGTATACCAGGAGTAAAAGTTTTACTTCAGTTCGTGTTTATTCCGGTCTATTATGAGCGAGGATAATTTTCACATGATATCAAGTGCTCTCAGCTTTGATGATGTTATCAACAGAAGGAAACAAAAAAGTAGTGACAATTTTGCTCCTATTCGTGAATTATGGGACAATTGGGAAGCACTTCTTTCAATGCTTTATAACTGTCATGAAAATGTCACTATTGATGAGCAGCTAATGGGTTTTAGAGGACGATGTTCCTTTAGGCATTATATGCCTGCAAAGCCAGTCAAATATGGGCTTAAATTTTGGTTAGCTGTAGACTCCAAATCAGGATACATATGGAAAATACAACCGTACCTTGGAAAACCCAAAAATGATAAGCCTGAAAAAAAATCCAGGAGAGCGTGTCGTGATGGAGGTTATAGAAGAATTGAAAGGGCAAAATATTACAGCTGATATTTTTTTTACATCTTTTGAGTTGTGGAAAAACTTTTACAAAGGAGACTGACATTTTTGGGAACAGTTCGAAAAAACAAAACTTTTATCCCACCGAAATTGCTTCTGTTCAGAAAAGTTCCTTTATATACATCCACGTATACCGGCCATAAAAATAAAGGAACTATATTGATGGGCACCATGTAGAAAACATATGAAATCAATTTCAGAAAATCATAAGAAGAAATCTGCAATCGTTTCTTGTTACAACTCTAATAAAGGTTTGTTATATTTTATCATTATTTATCGTTTCTGTAAAAATAATTTCCTTTATCTTAGCAGGCGTTGATACTGTTAATCAAATGATTCGCTACTGCAGCACTAAAAGAAAAGCAAATAGATGGCCAAATGTTTTGTTTTCAAATATAGTTGGTATATCCGCATTGAATGCATTTATTTTATGTTCGTGGGCTGCAAATGATTAAAATCGCTGAATACCTGAGCTTTTACGTCAGCTAGCTATGTGCCTGTCAGAAGAATACATGTTGAAAAGGACAGTCAAACCTAAAAATCAATTTGCGGCAGAGCTTTTGACTCAACTACAAGCATCGTCATCAAATACTGTACCATCTACAAGTGGTGATACACAAAAGTCAGCTCCTAGAAAACGAGGAAATTGCAATTTCTGTAAGTCCAAATGTGATGCCAAATGCATTATATGCAATAAATTTGAATGCAAATTGAAGGGAACAACAATTTGTTCATCTTGCTACGAAAATAGCAATAAGCCAATTATTATTTTTTCTTACTGTTGCTGATATACAGAATAAAATAAATTGCATGGGCCAAAATGGTCCATAACCTAAGATTTGTAACTTTTAATTTTGTTCTGTTCGATTTTATCCTAGATAGCTAAAAACTAAATAAAACCATTAAAATATAAAAAAACCTGAGGTGACGTTTTATGTTGATACGATAAGCCATTGCAAACTTAAATAAAAATTAAAAAGAAATTTGACCAAAATGGTCCAAACCTAACAGCGGGGTTAACTTCGTCTGTAAAACCCCGAACATCTTGAAGGAGAAGTTAAGTGCTATACTTATAGTGAAGAAAGTGATTTTTATTATAAAAATAAAAGAAAGTTAGTAAATTATTAAGTGGATAAAGTTTTTGATATACATAACAATGACTTGCTAAAACAATATAAAATTTTATTGAATCTGTTTAAATCAGTCTGTTTCTTTGGGAAAATGTAAATTCATTAAAAGGTATTGTTTTTCAATATTGCGTTTTTCATATAGTTAATTTTATATACCACCAGTACCTCGACTGAATCAACAATTTGCCAATTTTAGAGCAGACACAGCGTCAATTCACTCGAGGGAAATTTGGCAATTTTTGGAAAAATTCTTAAAAATAAAAATATTTGGAAACAAGATCAAGATCAAATCTAGTGAATCTTTGAAATGCCAGCCGCAACTTATGTATATCCAGTCTTAAACGTCTAACATTTTAACATACAATATGTTTCGTTTTACTAAATGCCGCATAAAAAAAATAACCACACATTTACCATAACATTGTTAATATTATTCACTAAATTCTAAATATTCTAACCTTTAAAAACTCTAATGTTTAAATTTTTGATATACAATTAATTCATCTACATATATATAAACATATGTTCTATTAAATAATTTAAAATTCTAACAACATGCACTTATTCTATATATGAAATATAATTAAACTATATTTATATCTATCATGTTATAATTTTCTATTTAGTGCTAATTTTTTTTATATCGGTTCCGCCATCTAACGTTTTTTTCAACTAGTGCTTATTTCGTGAATGGTAACACTTAGCTAATGTCTGATTTGACACATAAATAGTTTTATCCTTCCGCTGAACGAATATGGTTGTGTATACGCTTGAACAACGCTGGGAAATATTGCGACATTACTTTGAAAATCATGGTAATGTTGCAGAATGTGTTCGAAAATTGCGTACGGATTTTGGAAGAAGAGAAGCACCATCAGCTCCATATGTTCGTTATCTTGTGAAAAAAGTGAAAGAAACTGGCATCCTCATCGATAAACCAAAGCATGAAAAGCCAAAAACAGTGCGTACACCCGAGAATATTGCTGCTGTGGCAGAAAGTGTGCGTGAAGCGCCATCAACATCAATTCACCGTCGTTCTAAACAATTGAACATTTCGGAGACATCACGAATTTTGCATAAAGACCTCGCTATGACGCCATACAAAGTCCAATTGGTTCAGAAGTTGAAGCCAATTGACCATCCAATGCGTTTTCGCTTCGCTAAGTGGGCCTGCGATCGACTTACAGAAGATGCCGATTTTGGCAAAAAAAATCATCTTTTCCGATGAAGATCATTTTGATCTTGGCGGGTAGGTAAACAAACAAACAAATTTGTCGCATTTAGGGCACAGAAAACCCGCACGCATACATTGAAAAGCCGACACACCCAAAACGAGTCACTGTTTGGTGCGGATTTTGGTCCAGAGGCATAATTGTGCTATTTTTCTTCGAAAATGAGGAAGGAGTGACCGTTACAGTCAATGGCGATCGTTATCTGGCCATGTTGAACGAATTTTTGTTCACAAAAATTGAAGAGGAGGATATTGGCAACATTTGGTTTCAACAGGACGGCGCTACGTGCCACACAGCCGAAGATACACTCGATGTTTTGCGCCCTGTTTTTGAAGATCGCATTATCAGCCGCAGTGCTGATGTCGTTTGGCCACATAGGAGCTGCGATTTGATACCGTTGGACTATTATTTGTGGAGTGCCGTCAAATATAAGTGTTACGCCGACAAGCCAGAGACAATTGACGCTTTAAAGGACAATATTCGTGAAGCCATTGGTGAAATACAGCTGCACACAATCGATAATGTGCTTAAAAATCGGACCGATCGTGTAAGCTACTGCATGGCCAGCCGAGGCAGCCATTTGAATGAAATTATTTTCCATTATTAACCAGAAGGATTGTACTTTCAAATAAAAAAAGAAATTTGAGAAAATATTCAGTAGTTTTTTTTAAAGCATATTCAAAAAAAAAAAGTTATTTGGCGGACCCATTATATCACCTATTCATATTACTAACCATTTATATTTAATTTAAAAAATTTAATTACTTATATACTACCCTAAATACTTTAATATTAAAAACCTATAAACCCATATTGATTGTAAAATGACTCCATAAAATGAAGCTGAAGGCCTTCTGCATCGTTGGAGTCAAGACCCTTCTGTAAGTTAACAACCATTGTTACTTTTGTTTAATACACATTCGTTTATTATTTAAGTATATGTTTCATGAAATATACCAGTGACGGCATTTTTAAAAGCTTAATATTACATGCGAAGAAATAATTAAGAAAAAGTACCAAATGAAGTACTATTACATTTGTCCCATCACTGATATATTTATTACGTATTCTCTCATATAATTGTAAAAGAACAATTGAAGTAGATCCTCTCATTGAATTCTTAACTGTTATACTTGCGTTTGTTTTTCTTTATCTTCAATTTCTCTTTTGTAATAATGAATTTAGCCATCACTGATCATTTGTAATGATAGCATGTAGTGATATTAATATCATGATAATTAGTTTTCTTTTTTTGTTTATAATTTCTATTTATCCATAAGATATTTTAAAACTATGAGAAATATTTTTTTTTTGTTATAATTATTTCAATATAACCAGATGTTAATAATATTGTTACGCAAATCGATTATCGATGATTATCTAAAGCTGCACACACACACATATGTACGACGAACCTGGTTGCGCCTAGTACCAACAGCAACATCAAATGAAGTAAACCAGCTACGACAAATATGTGATAGACAACATAAGCAAAGTACACAAACAACAATGTACTAGCAATAGAGTTCTCGGGAAGGCGAGAGCGAGAACCTTCCACATCGATAACGTTCATCATACTGATTACGTGCGTGCGTATATAAAAGAGCAACAAATTCAGCAGTCAGTCAGTGTTATTTCAGTCAGCCTTGTGTGAAGTTGCGTGTGAACAAAATAAGTCGTGGTTGTAAAGATCCAGTGAATACTTGTGTGAACTAGAAAAGTGAATAAACAGATTATTATTGTTGTGTCGTTAAGTTGTATACGGTGGCACACAAAAGTAGTGTAAAGAATAAAGAGAGTTTAACTGAAATTAAACACATTTGTTTTTACTTTGTTTGCAATTAACGAACTTCATATTTAAAAGTTTTTAAAAAGGTAAAAACGTAACAATATGATGAAAACATAAATTATTTCGTTGCAATGTAAAGCTTAATAGGCGTAGGTAAGGTTTAGTCCTTTTAGGTGTTTTCGTAACATATTTTCCCTAATTCGAAAACCATGGTAGGGTGGGTTCAGGGACGTAGCACAACAACAACGCTACTTTAAAAACAGGCAAGGACGAGTCATGTGTATTATTTAATTATTTATTTTTTTTTTTGTTGACCAAAATGAGGCATTTGAATCGCACGTAATTTTTTTTTATTTTTGTGATTCTGTTGTACGAAATTGGACGCGTGGAACAAGATTCCCTCCCACATCTCTCCATCTAGCTAGCTATCAAGTACGTGCGTTACGTTCCAGAGTTAGTCCAATGGAAAATCAGTTTCCTGTTTGGGAAATTGAAGAAAAGATTATATTTTTGAAGTGTGTATAATAAAGCAGAGTAAACATTTTCACAAACTACAGATATGCTCTGATAGAGTAAGCATGCTTTCACTTTTAATCAACTGTCTTTATGATAAAAAAATCTCGTATAGATAAAACGAAGTTAATTTAAGCAAGACTGAATACGTTTAAAAAAACAATACTTGTGTGGGATATCATTGATATTTTTTATTCATTTGAAAGATCTTTTGAATACATTAAAGCATTAAGGATTTGTTCGATGTCATTGATTTTATTGTCTTTGCATTCCGCGGTGATTTGTGACTAATTCTCATACACCAGTGACTTAAGAAATAACTCCAAAAATATACCAGCGCGGTGGTATTGGTTGATAACAACACCTCCAACTGAGATGACCTTGACCTCAAATCACTCGTGCAAAATATCTAATGTAACATGAACTGTGTGGCACCGTCATTTTGACACCACATGTATATAGTATATCGTGAAGTCCAGATCAATCAACTCAAGCCAAAAAATATTGGAAATCATTAATCCATAGTGTGACCGATAACGCCGACAGATCAAAATCTACAACAAAAAGTGACTTTTACATTGGACGCTTTTGCATTGTGTATTGAAAAAAATTATGGTCAGTTACCAACTGTAGCAGTCACCATTTAGCGAACACACTTCACTCTCTATGGTTGTTTTCCTTTAGTGCCTTAGCCAATTAAATTGTGTACGGGCTCAAGTTGTCAATAAAAGGCCGACTGGTTTGCATTCCCATCGACAGCGATGATACTTTCGACTGCGATGATTGGTCAATTTTTTTTACTGAACCAGAGGAATTAAATTTATAAATCACAGTTTTCGCAGTCTAGTAGGTAGTGTGTTGGCTTATTAGAAGTAAAACTTTGGTTCAAACCTCAGACATCAGACACGGAATTATGAAAAGTTATTTCTTCGCTGAGAGATTTCTGACTCTGATTCTTGCCATGAAAAGTTTCAAAAAAAAATTATCTGTGGTTCGGAGTCGATTTAAAACTTTTGAGAAACTTTTTCATGTCATTTGGTTCTGTTTAATTGAATAATAAATGCCTGAAGGATTATGGAGAATTTAAAATTAAAAAAAATCTTGGTTCTTACGTATGAGTAATATTTAATTCACATACAAATATTACGTATGAGATGTTAACGTTGCGGTTGGTTTTACAAAATCTTAGAGTTTTTGCCAGAAATCCGCTGATAGGCAGTCGCCGAAGAAATATTTTTTCATGGAGAAGTTTGACATGATACTAACTACTAGACTACGGCCACTTTTGTTGTATATTTACTTTAAATATTTAAAGCAAATTATTTCTAAACATTAAACACCCACTTGGCATTTTAAAATTCAAAATATCATTAACCAGAATACAAAAATTAAAAAATAAAGACAAAAAATATGACCAAATTTATTTAAAACTGACTACCAGTATTTTCTGATGTATTATCATTCTTTGGACTTAAAATGTTTAAAGTTTAAGAAAAAAAAAATTAAGAAAAAAACTTTGCATTTGAAAAACTTCCAGTATGTCTAAGTGAAAGCAAGACTTCACAATGTAAATACATAGTATAAGAGCTTAACTTAGTATCTAATATCTCTCAGATACCAAAAGACAAACATAAGTTGTCTGTCTGTCTATCTGTCCCCTAACAAAGTGATTATATGGTTTTGAGAAATCAAAAGCAATTTGTTACATTAAATAAAGCACAAATGAAACGTATGTATGTGAGAGTTGAAAATTCCCTGTTAGATATTATATTACACATATACACATACAATGCAGAACGACTACAAGGTCTTAGCATCCGTTTATTTATTTTCATTAGAATAATTGAAATTCATGTCTAGACAGACAGAACAGAAACTGAAGCTTCCGTTTCTTTATCAACATCAAATTGCTGTGAATAATTTTCAACAGCTACGAGTCAAAATGTATACGAGTTGATTAAATTTTAATCTTTTTTTTAGAAAGAAATATTTTATTCTGACTTCTTTTCTATCACATATCAAATTCTTTATAATGCATGTGACAAAACAAAAACGAAAAGTCAGCAAGCAAAAGAATATTCTGTAAGCTTTACAATGTTTACCATGTTTACCATGTAATTTTTTACGTGTAAACCACAACAATTATTAACGTAACGTAATACTTGCATGTATTTTTCTCTTTCTTTTTTTCTCTTCTTGTTGTTGTTACTGGAAATATTTCTCTTTTACCTTTTAAAAACATTTTTTCCGTTCGGTACCATGTGGTTTGGTTTGGTTTGAAAAGGGCTCAAAAGAAAAATACCAACAACAGGCAGCACAGGAATAATTAATTCTTTGAATTTTGCTGCCAAATAATTATACTTTGTTCTTAAGATTCATGCCTCACTTGATACAGTGGTTTGATGACTTCAAACAAATTTTCATTAATTTGAATTGAGTATGGAAAGGAAACTTTTAATTATAAAAACGTCGAGAATTCAAGACTTTTCTGTGAACATAATTTTTTTATTTTTTTTTACAAATTTCTTTCCCAGTTACCCTATAATTTTCATAGTAATGTGTACCTTGGTTCAACTTATCTTTTTGTACAGCCTGTAGTAATTGTGCCAAATCTAGAATCTTTCAACAGGGACCAGGTCACCTTGTTAAGGGTACATCTTTCAACTTAGTTGTCAGTCTGATCAGTGTGTATTGCCAAACGACATGGGCGGCTACTACATCTGCTTGCTGAATCAGCGAAGAAGCGCTAAGAAATTCAAATTCAGTTTCTCTCACACTCTCTTAATTGGTTCATTCACGTCACTAGAGAGTCTATAACTTCTACATCAGCTTATCAAAAGGTTTTCTTCTGTTATTTATCCATTTTCCCATAAAAGGTCTTACTGTCGTTGTTCTTAAAGTTAATTATTTGGTTACACAGGTAATTTACTGCAAATGGGTTTGGCTGCTGGGGTTATATTGTGAGATTAGATCGTTGACAGGGATCTGGAACAGATCCAAGACGGACTATTGCAGGGTATGTTGCAAAGAGGTGGAGTTGGAGACTATCGAACCTCTCCTCTGTAACTGTCCGGCCCTTAGTAGGTCGAAGTTGAAGATCCTGGCAGCGGCTTCTTTGAGGGTTTGAATTCTGTCTCGAGAGCCGTTATAAAGGCTCTCCATAGATTTGTTATTAGTTTGAGCTGGTTGAGAAGTGCTAGGGTTTCAATAGTGTACTCGCGCTCTCTTGTGTTCTTTGTTACATACATACATAACATAATTGGTCATTACAACCCTTCAGTTAGGGTTACGACCTAGTTTCTCACACCACCCATGTGTGTTAATTTTATAAATGAGTGGCGGGACCTACAGTTTAAAGTCGACTCCGAAAGACAGATTTTTTGAGAAACTTTTGCTCTCAGAGTTTTTGCCAGAAATCTGCTGAGAGGAAGTCGCCGAATAAATACTTTTTGTATTTTGTTTTGATGTCTGGCCTGGGGTTGGAACCCCCTGGCTTTACGTCTAATAAGCCAACACACTACCTACTAGACTACGGCGGCTTTGTTACACACCTTTACTTCCTTATTCTCCCTTTCCTACCTCCTCTCCTTTTTCCCTATCTCTTCTATTATCCTCTCCCCTTTAAGACATTGTACAATGGGTCAACTGGACGAAGCACCGTCGAAGCACGAGTTAAGTTCCACAGGACTTCCATATTGCTGCTGTTATTCCAGCAGAATGTACTGTATACGCGTCGGAAGCACTAGCCGTTTACGATATACTACAGTGGACTTGATATATTTGAATACAATTTTGAATGATAAATAATTCTTTGAGAATTGGACTCAAATATGTATGTAGATGGGCCAAATGGCTTCAGTGCCTTTTTTCCTTATAAGATTTCAATTTCAATAAAAAATTCGAAGTTCGAAGTCCAATCGATATTATCCATCAAACTTCAAATTTTGAAGAAAAAACCAGGGATAATGTCCTTATCTCTGCAACCATAGAAACAACCTAATACCCGTTCTACAAACGACAGTTGCTGGCAACTGCTTAGGTGGTAAAACTTAAAAAAAGTAATAAAAAAAAACAGTAATAAGCTGATGGGAGAGATTTTTTGTGAAAGTAAAGAAAAGCAATGAAAAAAAAATTTTAAGTTGTAGGTGCTGTAGGTGAATCTTATATTCGTGTTTGACTTTGAATGAAAACTGCAGACTTATTTTAAAGGGATTTACTTTGTAATTCAATATCACAGTACAGAAATACATATATAAACCATATATTATTTTACTGTAATTCCTTTAGAAGATATCCTTGAATACTACTTACTATCGTATCTTCTCTTCTGCTTATTATTTGGCATTCTTTATCAGCTTATATACCGGTTTGCTGAGCTGAATGATGAAGGATGATGAAGAGTAAAACAAAAGAATTCTCTTTTGTTAAGTAGGCGAACACATACACAGGAAAAGTTTATGAGAAATTTTTTCAACGTCATTGTCTGACCGTAGAATAATGTATTCTTGTTATGTTTGCTTTTACAATTTTGTTTTCCTCTTCTTTTTTGGGGGTTTCTCGCATACATATGCAAGTGTATGGTGAGCTGTTGAAAAATGAATTCAACTGGTAGAGAGATACAAATATTTTTGAACATATTTTTCATTTTTGTTCGTCATATTCCATTATTTTTTTTAAGCGTAGGGATAGGTATCATCCTGCGTATACAGTCCAGTCATGTAAAAAGCAATTATATTTACGTATTTATATGTATGTAAACATATTTGTATGCATGTATAGTATCATGACATACGCTTATAAATACATAGGTATGTTACATACATACCTTATGTAAATATTATAACTTTTCATTTGGTTTTTATGTTTGAAATCCAATTTTTTTTCTTGCCTTCTGTGAATGCGAATGTGTGGAAATGAGTGTTTGGAATTTATTTTTTTTTTGGTGTTAACCAACACTATGAAATTAGTTTCGCAGCCAAAGAGAGAAAAGGTAGTCAGCCATACGTGTAAAACTGTTGCACAAATTAAATACAAAATAAAAAAAATAAAAACTAAAATAGTAGAGAATAATAGCATTGAATAGAAAATCATATTTTAATCGTATTTTTTGCAGTGATGCGTTTCAATAATGGAACGTGTTTTTATTTAAACAGCAACATTTTGTAAATTAAAATAATGTAAATAATTTATTATTAAAAATAATAATAATAATTATATTTAGTTTTATGAAAATATTTCATATACAGGGTGCCTTACAAGAAAGTTAAAATTTGTTAAGACTTCTGCATAAATCATTTAAGACAAATGTAACAAATTTGATGGTCTGCCAATTGATAACCTAGTTTATTGCGAAGTAGCTTAGGTTAAGCGAAGTAGCCTAATTTATACGAAGTAGCGTGGTTTATTGCGAAGTAACCTACTTTATTACTAAGCAGCCTAGTTTATGCAAAGTAGCCTAGTTTATTGCGAAGTAGCCTACTTTATTGCGAAGTAGCCTAGTTTATTATGAAGTAGCCTAGGTTAAGCGAAGTAGCCTAGTTAAAGCGACGTAGCCTAGTTTATTGCGAAGTAGCCTAGTTTATTGCGAAGTTAACTTCTATATTACTGAGCAGCCTAGTTTATGCGAAGTAGCCTAGTTTACGCGAAGCAGTCTAGTTTATACGAAGTAGCGTAGTTTATTGCGAAGTGGCCTACTTTATTACTAAGCAGCCTAGATTATGCGAAGTTGCGTAGTTTAAGCGAAGTAGCCTAGTTTAAGCGAAGTAGCCTAGTTTATTGTGAAGTAGCCTACTTTATTACTAAGCAGCCTAGTTTATGCGAAGTAGCCTAGTTTATGCGAAATTGAGAGTAATTATTCCAAGATTTAACGTAAATATCGCCAGGATGATTCACGGTGCTTTAGGCTTTTACAACGCCCTCAAACGTGAGTACCCCTTCGAAGTCTAGCACATGTATTTGACTTTCTTCTTGGTCAGGGAATAGTAATTTTGAAGTCGAATAAGGCAAAATATTTGAGGCGATAAAAATTAACGTTTCAAAGAAGCAGTTGCCATCAGAGTCTAGATTCTTGTAATATGTGTTGTTTTCTCTCAATGGCATCGAGATTATTTTCGTGGTAAGATTTCAGTGAAGAAATTGTACTACTCGATGAAATCAGCACCGCCATTGCGAGGAATTACATTTGGCTGACAACAATTTAAAAAATTCCCAAATTGTGTATACAGTGAAAACTCTACTAAAGGACACCTCCCGTAGGCGATCACCTCTTTTAAACGGACAATTTTCATAGTTCCTTTGTTTTACAAGAATTTTTAGAACAGTTTAATCTTTTCTAGACGGACACTCCACTGGCCAGTAGACGGACAAAATTCCAAAATGTTAACCGATAAAAAATATACATACCCCATAGCATTTATGTACATAAATAAAATTGTGTGATAATGATCGAGTGGTTGCATCATTATTTGGATAATAAAATGAAGTCGCACAATAGAAAAATTATTTTATTTGTAGACAATGCTGCATCTCATCCTAGGGACTTGTCATTAACTAATGTTAAAGCAATCTTTCTACCAGGCAACCTTTGGACCAAGGCATAATTCAAAGTTATAAAGTTAACTATAGAAGTTTGATTTTAAATTATGTCATCTCAAAAATGAGTTCTGCTAAATCACTATCACAACTTTCAAAGAAACTCAATGTGCCGGATGCAATATGTTTTATAAAAACTGCTTGGAATAAAGTGGAATCTTCTACAATCCAAAACTGTTTTCGCAAACCCGGATTTATTAATCAAGACCAAATTTTCAACGAATTTGATGCGGAAGATGATGTGCCATTAGCAATACTTACGAATTTTCAAAGAATTTTAGAAAATAACGAGACTACTTTTGAAGATTTCACTGAAAATTATGACATTGAAATCAATATTGAAGTTGCAATAACTCCAGAAGAGGAGCTTGTAGAGCAAAAAATCGATCAAATTAAATCGTTCGATGAAGCACTAACCTAGAATGCGCATTTGAAAGCTTTTGCTTTAAATGATTTTGTAGCATATGAAAAACTTATCAATTTGGAAAACCGTTTTGAGGAAATGCAAAAAAAAAAGAAAAAAAAATGGAGGCAAGCAAACTCTAATCAGACTACAATCCACCAGTTCTTCTCTTCTTCTTTGCCACACACATTTCGATTTTATTATGTAATAAAAAAATTATTTCGGGAGATCTGTCTTATATTATAAGCTTATATACACACATTTATATGAATCTTTAAACTAAAATGAATTAAAAAATAAATAAACATATACTCGTGCATACATATACTTAAGTTGTGTTGAAATTTGTCTACTCATTAAACATAATAGCATATTTAATATCACAAAGTCCTGACATTTTTATGGTTAACTATCCCGTGAACAGACACCTTCCATTAACGGTCATATCTGCTATGACGACTGGTGTCCGCCTACGGGAGATTTCACTGTACATACATACTTACATAGTTGGTTATTACAATCCTTCAGTCAAGATTTCGAAATAGCTCTTCCCACCCCTTATGTTGTGTGTGTCAATTTTACACACGAGTGGCGGGACCTGCCTTAAAGTCGACTCCGAACAATAGATTTTTTGAGAAGCTTTCATGGCAATTTTATTTTACGCTCAGAGAATTATTTTTCATAATTCATTTTCTTCGATATGTCAGACCTGGAGCTTGAACCGTGGCCTCACAGCTAGACTACCTACTAGACCACAGGCGGCCTACATAATTTGTATAGGTTTACTTAATTTCGAATTGATCTATTTTATATACACTTTGTTTTGAGTCACCCTGTAAAAGTTATTCAATTTCATCAATTTTAGAGAAATTCAAATTCATTTGTTGCACAGAATCAATTATTTGGAAAATATGTTTGTACAGATTTGTTCTTCTTTTTTTATAAAAGAAGAATTTATTTTGATTTTCTATTTGAATAAATTTTGATTGGATATAAATAATTAAAAAAAATATTCAAATTTAAATTTAAAAATGGGCACATGTATAGGAGATTTGAGTATTGTTGCACTTGTAACCCAAACGTAACCGATGCGCTGGTAGATGTAATTCCAAGAACATTTCTTGCCATCCTTATAATACGCTTAAAATGGGTTTGATGATTCCGTTTCCTCAAATCCAATCACTAAATAATACAGTCAGTATTCGTTTCTAGGCTTGACGCCAGTTTATTCTTGCGATAATAAAAAGCTCTTTCCGACTTAGGATTCTGGATTGAGTATTCATATTCAAGTTTAGTTTACTTTCCAATATGATATAAATATACAAGGGCAAGCAAATTTATGGAATTTTGAAAATTTTTTCAAACCTTACGTCAGACATTTCCAACAAAAACAAAATATGAAAAAGTATTTCTTCGGCGACTTACTCTCAGCAGATTTCTGCCAAAAACTCTATGAGTAAATAAAAAAAAATTCTGTGAATAAGTTTCTCAAAAATCTGTCGTTCGGAGTCAACTTTAAACTGTAGGTCCCGCCACTCGTGTATAAAATTAACACACACAACATAAGTGTTGTGAGAAACTAGAATCCTGACTGCTGTTGTAATGATCAATTAAATATGTATGTAAGTAAGTAAGTTGTAAATTGTACTAACACTGTTTTGGTTGGTTCCACTCCTTGCCCACATTTGTTGCACCATTTCGATATGATTCGGTAGACTTTACCTTCCTGCAGTAGTGTGCCTTTGAAAGAGTATTTTTCAGCAAGAATGATATCATTTTTAAGTCCGTGTTATATTGAATTCTACAGACTCTTTTAGGATATAAATACGGATTTTCTGTTCGCAGTTTGGTGGCTTCGTGGCTTGGTGGTAGCCAATTAAGGGTTATTGTCCTATAAAAGTTTGTGAAAAATCTCTTAAAAAAATATATTTATTTAGAATAAGCTTATATTAGGAATAATATCGGGACTTCCGTTAAGCGCTTCCAATCTTCAAGTTTGAATAAAACAGATTATGTGGAACTTCACCAATTGATGCCATAATGTGTGGAATATAACATCGTTCAAATAATCGCCATGGCTTCTGTGATTGGAAATGTTCAATTTTCCATGAGTTTGGCATATAATTAGGCTGTATTTATGCGATTACATAGGTTATATTCACCACTGTGGTTTGTGATTAATTCGCATACACCTGCGACTTAAGAAAACCTTAAAAGAAAAAGTGTAACTAGGTCATATCGTACGACCTCCCTGCCCAGTTCACAACACCCCCGCGTGAGATGATCATGCCCTAAAATCGCTCGTACATTCTATCCAAAGTGGCATGTCATGCTGTTTCAACCTGTTGAAACCACATGTTGAAACCACATGTTGTTGGTGTCTAGAACATACAATTCATGCCAGAAAAAGTTGTTAGCCTTCGATCTAAAATGTTTGCCGTTGTCAGTGATCACCTGATGAACATTGTTCTCAAAGAAATATGGATCGATGGCGTTGTTAGCCAAAAATTCACATTAAAAAGTGAATTTTTCAGAATGCATTGGACGTCATAGAATCTCGTTTGGACTGTCATCGTCCCAAATGACCAAATGAGAAATGGACCTCAACCTCTCAGTCAGGATTACGGCTTAGCTTCTCACACCACTCATGTTGTGTGTGTGTTAATTGTATACATGAGTGGCGGGACCTACCAGACATGCCCAGGCCAGACATCAGGACAAAATACAAAAAGTATTTCTTCGGCGATTTCTGGCAAAAACTCTGAAAGTAAATAAAATTGCTATGAAAAGTTTCTCTCAAGAATCTGTCGTTCGGAGTCGACTTTAAATAGAAGGTTCCGCCACTTATGGATAAAATTATGAGAAGTTAGGTCGTAATACTCGGTAAAGGGTTGTAATGGCCAATTATGTATGTATGTATGTATGTGGCGAGACATACAGTTTAAAGTCTACTATGAACGACAGATTTTTTGAGAAACTATTCATGGCAATTTTATTTTCTCTCAGAGTTTTTGGCAGAAATCTGCTGAGAGGAAGTCGCCGAAGAAATATTTTTTCATATTTCGTTTTAATGTCTGACTTGAATGTTTTGATTGTTAAATATAAAATGTAACAGATGTAGTCTGGATAGTCCCCATTGGAAGTCCCCCTATATAAATGTAAATCTAATTTAAAATGAAAAAGGATTAAAAGGAATTAGGATAACCATATTGTCACTTCCTAATGCGTTGAATACTTCGAAAGGCCAACCAGACTTTAATGTTATTAAAAGACCTGATAAAACAATTTTTATTTCCATAAATTTTAATTTAATTCAATAACATCACACAACTGAATGAATGACCGTGCAAATACGATTTTTAAATATTTTATTCACTTTTTTTTTTGCTTTTTTTTTTTTATCGATTACACTATGCGACAAAATAAAAAAAAATTAAATACACCCAGCTAATGTCATAGTGTAGGTTGTGAGTTTTGTTGAGTAGAACTCAAAAATATTTGTTTATGTATCTTGAACCCTCCAAACTTTTTTGGACTTTACGCACAAATTTATTGATTACACAAACTTTTCTGAACTAATGTCACAAATTTAAACTTTTTTAGAAATGGGAGGGCTGGGCCTTTCAGACGGTATACATATATATTGTTACATAAATCGAAACGACCTAATATCGTTTAACAATAAAAACAAAAACGATAAACAAAAGCTACCAGCTACACCAACAAAAGCCACACGATACAAATACACACTAACACAAGGAATACAATGACCGTGTGGATTATCTAAAGCTGCACACACACATATGAACGACGAACCTGGTTGCGCCTGGTACGAACGGCAACATAAGCAAAGTACACAAACAACAATGTATTAGCAACAGAGCTCTCGAGAAGGCGAGATCACGAACCTTCCACTTCAAGAATGTTCGTTAGACTAGTTGCGTCGGACTATAAAAGGGCTGGACAAAGCAGGCAGCAGTCAGAGTTAATTCAGTCAGCCTTGTGTGAAGTTGCGTGTGAACAAAACAAGTCGTGGTTGTAAAGTGAATAATTGTGTAAACTAGTAAAAAGAATAAACAGATTATTTTTGTTGTATCGTTAAGTTGTATACGGTGGGGCATAAAAGTAGTGACAATTGTGAATTTTTTCATATTTTTTCAAGTTTGTCCGTTCATAGTAGCAAACTTTAAATAACAAATATGCTATAAGTGATGATATTCTGAAAGTGTATTATCTTGTGAAGAGATTGACAATTCGTTTGATAAAATCGGACAAAAATTACCGTAGTTATTACTTAAAGAGTTATATTTTTCATATTTACAGTGAACTTTTCGTTCAAAAATTTTCAGAATTTTTGATGGATCTTGAATGTTTATCGGAAAATGTGTCAATTTCACATTTGAGTGACCATTAGAAGTTGCCAATGTTTGCGCAAAGCGAGATAATAATATTTGCAAAAAAAAAAAAAAAATAAAATATTTGCCGACTTCTTGTAGTCGTGCAAACGTGAAATTGGTGCATTTTGTGATAAACAATCAAGATCCATCAAAACTTTTGAAAAGATGACATATATCGGGTCCGCCATCTAAGGTTTTTTTTCAACTAGTGCTTATTTCGTGAATGGTAACACTTAGCTCATGTCTGATTTTACAGATAATTAGTTTTATCCTTCCGCTGAACGAATATGGTTGTGTATATGCTTGAACAACGCTGGGAAATATTGCGACATTAGTTTGAAAATCATGTTAATGTTGCAGAATGTTTGCGAAAATTGAGTACGGATTTTGGAAGAAGAGAAGCACCGTCAACTCCGTATGTTCGTTATCTTGTGAAAAAATGAAAGAAACTGGCATGCGTATACCCGAGAATATTGCTGCTGTAGCAGAAAGTGTGCGTGAAGCGCCATCAACATCAATTCACCGTCGTTCTCAACAATTGAACATTTCGGAGACATCATTGAGACGAATTTTGCATAAAGACCTTGGTATGACGCCATACAAAGTCCAATTGGTTCAGGAGTTGAAGCTAATTGACCATCCAATGCATCACATCTGGGGCACAGAAAACAGGCACGCATACATTGAAAAGCCGACGCGACCAAAACGAGTCACTGTTTGGTGCGGATTTTGGTCCAGAGGCATAATAGGGAAATTTTTCTTCGAAAATGAGCAAGCAGTGGCCGTTACAGTCAATGGCGATCGTTATCAGGCCATGTTGAACGAATTTTTGTTCACAAACATTGAAGAGGAGGATATTGGCAATATTTGGTTGACGGCGCTACGTGCCACAGAGCCGAAGCTACACTCGATGTTTTGCGCCCTGTTTTTGAAGACCGCATTATCAGCCGCAGAGCTGATGTCGTTTGGCCACCTCAGAGCTGCGATTTGAAACCGTTGGACTATTATTTGTGGGGAGCCGTGAAAGATAAGTGTTACGCCGACAAGCCAGAGACAATTGACGCTTTAAAGGACATCTGCACACAATCGATAATGTGCTTAAAAATTAGACCGAACGTGTAGGCTATTGCATGGCCAGCCGAGACAGCTATTTGAATGAAATTATTTTCCATTATTAACCGGAAGGATTGTACTTTCAAATAAAAAAATTAATTTGAGAAAATATTCGGTAGTTTTTTTTAAAGCATTTTCAAAAAAAAAAGTTATTTGGCGGGTGATTGTTATTACTAATTAAATAATATCTCCGTTAATTTTTTGACCAAACAAAGTGTCAATCTCTTCACTAGACAATGAACTCTCAGAATGTTATCACTTATTTTATATTTTTTAATTAAATTTTGCAATTAAGAATAGCTAACCTTGAAAAAATGAGAAAAAAATAATATTTTCCAAGTTTATCCAATCAAAACTCATAACATGTAAATTTGAACCATATGTTTATGTATACCATTTTAAAGGTTCATCTGTATAAATTTCAGAAATCTTAGGATTTTGTAAATAAGTTAAAAAATATTTGGGTAATCAATAATTATGTATGAAAAGATAAAAAATACTGTTTTTGTCAAATAAAACAAGTTCGGAGGGTTCGAGAAATATAAAAAAAAATATTTTTGAGTTCTATTCAACAAAACTCACAATCTACACTGTGCCACTAGCTGGGTATATTTTGACTGTTGCACCGTGTTATTAATATTAATGAACTGGAATATTTAGTCGTATAACAGGAAAAGGACAACATCATAAAACTCCATGTGTTTATTAAGGTAAATTGAACAAAAAAAAACCGCGAAAACAAATACTTTTTAATCATTGATTTTGCCATTTGCTTTAATTTATCAAAATGGTTTTTTATATTCTATACATAAAGCGAAAAATATTAATTATACCGGCTTTTGGTAAAAAATTGCATTTGAATGGCTTAAAATGTGTCACACATTTATGCCATGAATACATAATACGGTTCATTAAAATGTTTAATTTATTTAAAATCCAGGCAACATTAAACAATTATTTCATAAACACCATGGTTAACATACATACATACATACAGTGGGCATAAAATCAAACAAAAATATTTTAAGTGAAATTGATTTTGAAGGCATTAGGGAGATGTATTCATAAAAAATTAAAAAAGTAAGTTGAGGGCATTATGCCAACTCGTCCTGGATATGCTGCAACAGATTTCACTTTAGCATTGTTTTTCATTTCTCATGATCAAATTCTAGCTTTTAATGATATACGCGACAGTAAGAGCCTTTGAGAATGCGCAACGAGAAGCTGTAACGACGTATGTAATTGTGCGGTGCTTGGAAACATTCATAGGCACCTTAAATTTATTGAATGAACGTGACTAGCCACAGGCGTTTTAACTAAAATTTACAACTTCGCATGTGTGAGATATGCTAACCAGGATCTGTAATTATATGATCGAGTAGGTAATATCGGCGTCCGGTAGGTAGGTAGATAGAGGTGGCTGCCTATCCAAAAATATTTTCCCTCCGTTCCGAAACCATTTGAAGTTTCTGATAAAACGACTAAGTCTACCTATATTCATGCCTAGCAGTTCATTTAAATCGACTATTTTGTCGGCACCAAAATGCCTTTTCCTTCGTCGGCATAGTATCCCTTTTATTCCTACAGTCTGGGTAGAAATTGTTGGTCAAATGTTCAAGATCAACGCGCATTTCAAGAGGGACCAGTAATAATAGCTCCAACAACCATACTGAGCGTTGTTCTCTGGTGTTAAAGCAAACTATATCCAAAGCCATCCATCCGATGCTGATGGAATACATGACTGCATTCTCAATTGTAAGCGCGCAGGTCTTTAAAAGTCTTGCTAAAATAAAGAATTCCTTTGGAAGTTCGTTGGTTGTGCAGCACCTTCCCAGTACATTCGATCCACAGTTACTATATCCATTTGATATGTACGTAAAATGGTTCCACTATCTCGTTAAGAGATGTGTGACCATAGCTGCCAGATTTGACGATTTATCGTCATTTTGGCGATTTTAGGCTCCAAAAATATAATTTTGACGATGTGACGATTTATGCCCTTATTTTGACGATTTTAAAAATTAAAAATTTACATCATATTCTTTACTTTAGTACATTAAAAGCCACTTTAAGTTTTGCATTTACTTTGCAATTGTTACTAATCAAATTTTCCATCAACACATTCACAGGTATTTGAATCCTTCTTTGTTCACCCTGTAATATTCCTGGAATCTAGAATATAGCCTAGAATTGCATAGAATCGAAAAATCATGTAGCTTAATTCCAAATTTATGGGGTATACCTTCTTTTTAATTGTATTTGAAATATATTACTCATACGCATCATATTACATGTACTGGAAGAGTTACCCTGAAAAGTATGCAATAAAAATACTTCGATATATGAAATCATGTATGAAACTAATGGAATTAAATATAACTCATACGTCACATATGTTCTCCGCATTATGAATTTTACATACATATTAAATATGAGCATAATGCGAGTAAATACAATAGGTTGGCGATCAAAAAGTTTAAATTTAAAATTCGAATAAAACAAAAATAGTTTGAAATTTTAATAAATTTATTGTTTTGCTGTGAACAGCAATGAATGGTTGGAAATTAATTTTTATTTCATTTATATTGGCCTCACAATTATAACTCCCAGGTTTTTGCCCTTATTTTGACGATTTTTAAAAATTAAAAAAAGCACTAAAACCCACTTTATGCTTTGTATTTACTTTGCAATTGTTTTCTATTGGAAATTCATGTTAGTAAAAACAAGGAGTAAAGTATTGTATTTTAAAATTACTTTCAAACACCTGTGATGATTTTTCTGTATTTTATTCCTTTTTAACCCCTTAAAAGCTGAAAAATTACAACTCCTAAATAACCTAATAAAATAATAATAAATTATGGACACTAGGCTGGTATATTTGTGTACTATAAGTAACAGGATAGACCTCTGCAGGAACTAAGTTCCACAGACGGATAGTCCGACTAAAAATCGTATTTTTACTGTGATGCACAGTGCGATCCACTGGCCAAGCGACCACATACGAATGTTCTGGCCAAAAAAGGCGAGCGTTATATAGGAATAAATGATTTTCGGGAAAAAGTCCCCTTATGCAACGATGCTCCAATGATTCAATGGAGTTGGATTCACTACCGTCATTAACGAAATACTATGGCCTCTTCTGTACACGGTCGAGAAACCGCAAAATAGACGTTGAGGCACCAACCCATACATGAGAGTTGTATTCCATTCTCTGTCAGTTATAAACGGTATAGTAAGATCAGATGATCAGAACTTAAAAAGGAACTGAAAAATGTATCAGCATTTTTTCATGATCAGAACATCAAAAGCTTCTGACTCTGACTAATGCCTACACCGCCCATAGATATAGATGATGTAATATTATTACTGCGCGTATGTGTCAATAAACAACGCTGAGATAAATTGTTTAAACCTTAAACAATTTTTTCCTGAAAATGATACAAAATTTCTCAATTTTTTTGGAAAATTAATATTAAATGAAGATGAGGAACGCTAGCTTTTAATTTCCAATAAATTCTTTGACTTTATTGACTTTATATGTTTTATAACAAAATATAAATAATTTTAGTTTTTAAAAACTTTTAATTTATTTATTTATTTTTCCTGACGATTCCTTGACGATTTTAATAAACGTCTTTGACGATATTGACGATTTTTTCTCAAATATTTGACGATTTGGTGCCTAATTTAGCTGGCAGCTATGTGTGTGACAGATATAAGACGTATTAGAGTTCATATCGTTGTAACAACGGCGCTTACAGGACTCCAGTAGTGGCTGACAAGACCGTACGTTTACTTAGTCTAGTAGGTAGTGTGTTGGCGTGAGACCATGCTTCAAAACTAAGGTCAGACATCTAGAACAAAAACGAAATATGAACGAATGGCGATGGCGATGTTGTGTCAGCAGATTTGTGACCAAACCTCTGAGAGTAAAATAAAATAGCCATGAAAAGCTTCTCAAAAATCTGTTGTTCGCAGTCGACTTTAAACTGTTATAACCCGCGAATCATGTATTACACACAACATAAGTAGTGTGAGAAGCTAGAACGTAATTCTGACTGAAGGGTTGTAATGACCAATTATGTATGCATGTAATGACTGCCAATTGTATCCATGTTCAGCTACATTTATCCTTAGCTGGCTCGAGTGGATTAAGATTGCATTAGGTTTACTTTCCACTTGGACTAGGACATTTTGCTGGTCCCTAATAATAAGAGATTTAATTTTTTTTTTCATTTCATAAAATTATTTTTTATCCAGCCTCATATAATGTGCATGCTTTTGCAGAGAACAATGATTTATTTTTTATGCACCGAGACAAACAAGAAAATAAAAAAGCAATTCAACCGACGGTTTAAAAGCCATCACATGCAATTGATTGTTTTTATTCACAAATTGAGTGAAACCAAAACAAAAAATCTTTGCAAATAAAAAAGTAAATAATACGACAATAAACAATTTAAATCAAAACAATAAAAAAAAACATATAAAAATGATGTGTTAATTCAACATTAGCATACAATTGGTTAATGTGTGTCCAGTTTTTTTGTTTGCAAACAATTAAGAATCAATGAAAGCATATGCAACAAATACGCAGGCAGGCATAAAAGTGGTAAAATATTATTCAGGATATAAAAATTTAAATTTAAAAAATGTTTCGTTCATCTATAAATGAAATATACTTTAGAAATATTCTTTTTTTTTATATGAAACCACCATTAATCATTCTTTGCGTAAAAATTTATCAAAAATAAAACAAAAATAAAAAAAAACGAACCACGAATTAAAATATCACATACAGTCAAAAAAAAGGCATTCTGTGTGTGTCCGTTATACTCCTTTCCGGTCTTTACTCGTTTATGGGCTGTTAATTACTGTTTTGTATCGATTCGTTGCAATATGTGTTGCCATCCATATTATGCCGATGCCGGTAGAGTTGGTTGTGTTAACTGTCTATGGAAGAAGCATAAAATAAACGGAAACAATTTTACTCAAAAAAAAAAGAAAAAAAGAGAACAAAAATGAAATAAAATCGCGAGTATGTTTTATAGCCGGAATAACTTAAACTTGCCAGCAAAATATGTTGTGATACTGTCTGTGTGTGTATTTCATTTTTAAAAAAACATAAATAAATGCTGATATTAATCGATAACACTGGCAATGCCCCACTTTGTGGTCATAAAACAATGTGTCTTTTTCACGTGAAAATTGTGCATCTGTAGTCAGTCAATGGTCCTTTTTTTTTTCTTTGAGGAATTTATAGTGAAAATTGAGAAAAAGAGAACAGAAAATGATTAACATTTTTACTCCCCTCTTTTTTCTGAAAATTAAGGATTAAAAGGAAAAAGGAAATATAACTCAACAATATTGCTCATTAGTAATATTGAATACGAACTTCTTTTTGGTTTGTTATAAGGCAAATTAAAAGCAAATATTGATTTGATAAACCAATTAGTAAACAGCGAAACAAAATTCAAATATACAAGACTACTGTAGAGTTTACAAGCATACAACGTCTGAGAACAACAACCTGGTAGACTTACAAAGCTTAAACGATAATGCGCGAATACATACACACATAAAACATAAATAGCCATTACAACTCTTCAGTCAGGATTACAACCTAGCTTCTAACATCACTCATGTTGGGTGTATTAATTTGATCCATTAATGGAGGCACCTGCAGTTCAAGAACGAATCCGAACGACAGATTTTTGAGAAACTTTTCTTGGCAATTTTCTTTTATTCTCCGAGTATTTGCCAGAAAACTGCTGACAGAAACTTGCCAAAAAAAAATATATTTTCATACTTTATTTTGTTCGAAATGTCTCAGTTGGTGTTTAATCCAGGGGCTCCCATCTACAAAGTCAACACATTACCTACTAGACTACGACAATTTTCAATAATCACTACCTATCTTTAAATTTTAGTGAAACCAAGCACATACATAAATATATAATTGGTCATTACAACCCTTTAGTTAGGATTACGATCTAGTTTCTCACACCACTTATGTTGTGTGCGTTAATTTTTCTACATGAGTGACGGGACCTACAGTTTAAAGTCGATCCCGAACGATAGATTTTTTAAGAAACTTTTCATAGAAATTTTTTATTTACTTTCAGAGTTTTTGCCAAAAATATTTATAATATTAATAATAATATTTTTTCATATTTCGTTTCAGTTGGAGATGCCTGACATGGGGTTTGAACCGAGGCCTCGCGTCTAATAAGCCAACACACTATCTACTAGACCACGGCGACTGCCAAAATCAAGTGTGTGTGCAAGATCATCGAAACTGTTTATTCCTTTAAAAGATCTATTGCTGCTAGGATTTGATATCATTCAACTGTCCGTCATGCATTTTTTAATTCATGACTTTAACGCATAAATCAGGTTAAATTTGTACCTTGCCGTGGGTTAAGTTGGCTTTGAGCTGCGTTGTGACTTACGGGCTATGAATACTTCACAATATAAAGTATAACGCGGTTATAAAGGGTCCGCCAAAAAACTTTTTTTTGAAACTTCTTGAAAAAAGCTACTGAATATTTTCTCAAATTTCTTTTTTATTTGAAAGTACAATCCTTCCGGTGAATAATGGAAAATAATTTCATTCAAATGGCTGCCTCGACTTGCCATGCAGTAGCCTACACGATCGGTCCAATTTTTAAACACATTATCGATTGTGTGCCGCTGTATTTCACCAATGGCTTCACGAATATTATCCTTTAAAGCGTCAATTGTCTCTGGCTTGTCGGCGTAACACTTAGCTTTGACGGCACCCCACAAATAATAGTCCAACGGTGTCAAATCGCAGCTCCGAGGTGGCCAAACGACATCAGCTCTGCGGCTGATAATGCGATCTTCAAAAACAGGGCGCAAAACATCGAGTGTAGCATCGGCTGTGTGGCATGTAGCGCCGTCCTGTTGAAACCAAATGTTGCCAATCTCCTCCTCTTCAATTTTTGTGAACAAAAATTCGTTCAACATGGCCCGATAACCATCGCCATTAACTGTAAAGGCCACTCCTTGCTCATTTTCGAAGAAAAATGGCCCAATTATGCCTCTGGACCAAAATCCGCACCAAACCGTGACTCGTTTTGGGTGCGTCGGCTTTTCAATGTATGCGTGCTGGTTTTCTGTGCCCCAAATGCGACAATTTTGCTTGTTTACATACCTGCCAAGATCAAAATGAGCTTCATCTGAAAAGATGCTTTTTTTTTGTAAAATCGGCATCTTCTGGTTTAGGCTACGCATGGCCAACCGAGGCAGCCATTTGAATGAAATTATTTTCCATTATTAACCGGAAGGATTGTACTTTCAAATAAAAAAAGAAATTTGAGAAAATATTCAGTAGATTTTTTTTAAAGCATTATCAAAAAAAAAGTTATTTGGCGGACCCTTTATTACACTATTTCGGTAGCCTGTTTTCAATACCACCATGCCTTCAAATCGCTCATATAGAATACCCAATATGGCATAAGCTGTGTGCTATGATCGTCGTTCTGCGTGTCGTTAGTAATCATCGACCTGTAGTGTTTGCCGTTGAAAGTGATGGCCTGGCTACACCACAGAGTGAGTTTTTGGGGAAGCATTGGACATTTTTGGATCTCATGTGGTTTGGTGTGGTCCTATTCATCTTTCCCTTACGATGATTTCTTGATGAAACTTTGGGGTCAGTTGTCAACTGCAGCAGCGAATACATATTGTTGTCTATGGTCGTCCATGGTTAATTTGGCAAAGCAGACTAAATAATTAACAACTAATTTTGACAGATGTAGCTTCAACAAGATGGCCGTTATCATTTTAAATTATTTCAAACTCAACTATTCTGAACAATCTCTTAATTTTTCATGCCATGGAATGTATATTTTCTATAAGTATACCATGAGTACTGCTCGTGAAAGAGAATTAATTAAGATAACACCTACAAATTGAATTATTCAAATGCAATACGATAAATTTCCAACTTACAGAATAAATATAAATTATATGTATGTACGTATATATACAAAGTGAAGGAAAATAAATACATAATAGGAATACGGAGTATTTCAAGTTCCATTTACAATCGCAATGTGTTACTTTCACCATTTTGCAACAGCAATGCCACTCTCGACTCTAAACAAGAACTCACTGACTCTCTCCATCTCTATCTTATGCTCTTTCAATGGTATTCAATTTTATATATTTATCTTTGAATTCTTTCAACTTTTAAATGAAATGCAACTTATTGGCAAAAAGTACAAACAATAAATATAAAAAAAAACCCGACTGATATTTAAATTGATACTGCATTTCTCAATAAATATTATTCAACCATAAAAGTGGCCAAATTGTATGACTTTTTATGGTTCCCAGCCAATCTCTTGCTGACGGTCTCACATGAATACATACTGATAGCATTTTATAAATATTTCATGCGTATGTATGTTTGATGGCATGTTGAATAAACTCAATATTTATTTCAATTTACGAGCGTACATTTAACAACACAATACATAAATGCATGAGAGTATACAACAACAATATTAAGTGATTCTCTTTTTTTTCCAATTGTTACTTTAACAAATGCTTAAAAAAAAGAATTATTTTTATGACAACAATAAAATGAAAATAAAAATAAAATCCTACAAGGTATGTCATAACGAGCTTCAGATTTAGTGCATCGTTTCAAAAATTGGTAAGAGTTGCACTTGAAAATAAAGAAAAATTCCAGATGCTGGTGTTTTGCTATTACATCGTTTAACATTAAAATTATAAACAAAAGCTACAAAAACAAACCTGTTTACAATTTTTCGTACTGCTTAATATAATAACAAACACCAGCATAAAAAAATGGTAAACAAGTAAACAAAAATATATCAACAACACTACAATAATCAATGTAAAGAACGATGTTTATATTTACAGAGAATTCGAGAAGGCGTAGTCATAAACGTTCGCCTTCAGGAACATTCATCAGACTGTTTACTTTGCCATATAAAAAAGGCAAGGCAAAGCAGGCGACTGTCAGTCTTGTGTGAAGACACAGTATGGTTGAAGAGAGTAATCCTGGTTAGAAGATCCGTGTTTCAAAGATCTGTCGAACAATTGTCTAGTAATTGTCACTTTTTATACCAAGGTTGTAAACAGAGGAATAGCAAACAAAGCAATTGTTGTTGTTTACCTCAAGTTGTGAACAGAGGCACACAGAATTGTGCGAATAATAAAGAATCTTAATTAAAACTAAACACAAATTTGTTTTTATTTTATTTGCAATCTACGAGCTGATATCTCAAACGTTTTTAAAAAGTAAAAACGTAACAATATTTATGAACTACCTTGGCCTTGTCAATATTAAGAAAACTTTTTCTGTATAACAATTCCTGTCTGTATTTAATTCAATTAAATGGTAAAAATTTCTTATTTTAATATAACTGGACCAATCGATTTTGAAGTCATCGTAGTTTAGTATGTAGTGTGTTGACGAGAGGCCACGGTTCAACCGCTCGCTCAGACATCTCGAACAAAACGACAAAATATTAGAAAATATTTCTGCAGCAGAAATTTAAAAAGACCGGAAGAGTTAAAAGCCTTTTCAGCAGACTTCTGGCAAATATTCTGAGAGTAAATAAAATTGTCATGAAAAGTTTCACAAATCTGACGTTCGGATTTGATGTTAAACTGTAGATATGTATGTTTCTTGTGCATAAAATTAACACACATAATATGGGGTGAAAGGCTATGTTGTAATCCTGACTAAAATTGTAATAATGGACCAACTAAGCAAGTACGTAAGTGAGAATTAAAGGTGTTGGCATGCCTATGTATCATCGTTTGCGAAATTGTTTGCCATTCTCTTCATTAATGTTGTCTGAAGGCTTATTGTAGTGAATTTTTTTGGATCTTAATCCCGATAAAATCTAACTCATGTAAATATTGAAGACGGCTGGCTAACCGTTCACAAGGATTTTAATACAGATTTTTCGCACAAAATTTTCTCCAGTTCAGTTCTTTGTGCAAAATTATTGCATATGGTACTCAAAGAATACAGAAGAGATTACGGAAGAGCCTTTGCTTAGAGAAAAAAATGTGTATTTTTGCGCATTATGATCGAGAAGATATTCGGCAGTCTTTTTGGCCAGCAATAGAATACTCTGAACTATACTTTGGCTTTAAGGCATGAGTTGCGCAGAATAGCATGAACTTCAGACCCCCACGCTTTTTTCTGATGATTATTATAGGCCAACATGTAATATTGGGTGCTTCTCGTGTTGAAAGTGTGTCAATCTAAATTAAAAAACAAACAAAAATCTCTACAAATATGAGTTTTCTGTTGAGACACCTTGTTCATAAATTATATGCCTCTTGATTTAACAGATTTTAAAACCTGTGTAAAATTTGTTGTAATATTTTATTAATTTTTTCTGTTTTTATAGCCAATTATATGAACTGATAACATGGCTATAAATACGAATGGGTAGGTTATTAAAATATTAGCATATGGTGGAGATTTGGTTTTAAAGTAGGATTTTTTTTTAATAAATAGCGAAGGATATGTTACTGTTTCCAAGTAGACTTAATAAAATAAAATTTAAATGAAAAATGTTATTCAAGATAATATTAAATTTAATATTTTCATAATTAAAAACTCGCCAAAAATAGCTTCATTTAATACACATGTTATGGCGTGTAAATAATGTGTTTTCTTCTGTTTTTTTTATAACCAGTGTTCGACCACAATATGTTCCTAATTGGAAAACAAAATATTGTACAAACCAATTAAGTGTAAATCTAAAATGCATACATAAAAATATTTGTTGTAATATTAGATATGTACACAAAACAAAAATCTAAATTATAATTAAATAACTGCTGCCGCAATTATAAACACAAAATAATTGAAAAACATTATTAATAAAAAAGAGTCGATAGACAACATTTGGCCCAATGAGGCAACATATCAATTAAAGATCATTTAGAACAAGTTGTGGCAATAAATGAATTCAAATATGCATCAAACATACTGAGACATTAACAGCCAACACATATACTCGGTGCATAAATTTGTAAACAAACCAATTGTATGTCTGCCATAAGGTATCTAATATGATCTCAGATTGCGAATTTTGTACAAATAACACAGCCCTGCAAATTTGGACTTTTTTTGTGCAAATAAGATGGCTTCAGGTGTTTCCGAAGGCGCTGAATACGAATCTGGGTTCAAAAACTTTCCATCACGTCAGGTTTTCGAGAAAAAAGGGGTTGAAACCCCTAAAAATAACGTTTTTGGCCATTTTTGAAAAATTGTAGAGCTAAACACTGACGTGTTCGAACCATCGCTATTGTCAGAAATTGACAACTGATCTTTGCTCTTTAAAATGAGCCCAACCCCACCTACCTTAAAGTAGGGGGTGGGTTTATGTCAAGGGGTGCAAGAGAATAAGAAACACATTACGGTGGTCCTTAAAAATTAATCAGATTTACTTGAAAATTGTTACTCAGGGGTTTTTGGGGTCGCTGATTACAGATCTTCATTCAGATTTAAAAAATTCAATATGGCGGATCCAATATGGCGGTCAAGTAAATCTGATTAATTTTTATAGGCCTTGACCAGTGTTTTTTTTTTTTCATTTCATTTTCTATCAGAAGCAACACACAGAATATAGTTTCGATGGTCCAGGGATATTGATTTTAATGTGAGAAATAAAAACGTTGAAGACCACCAAGAAAACCACATGAATTCAATGAAAAATAGATAGGAAACCAAAACCACATTTGTGAAATTTTGTCTTCAAAGACAATACAGAAAATCAGTGTTGTGTTTAATTGTTAGTGGCAATGAAAAAAGATTTTCGTTTTCATAATCATAAACGAAAAAATGCAGCCGTTATCCCTGGACAACCATTATCTTCGCCTGTAAAACCAGATCAATTTGTCAGGAAGAAAATGCTGTGTGTCTGGTAGAAACGGAAAGGTGTGATGTATTTAAACTTTGTGTAATCGTTAAAACAGATCGCTACCGAGACAACAAATGATCAATTTGAACCATTGATCTTAAAATAAACACAATTTGCTACAAGACATGGCAAAGTACACAAAGGAAAACCCTTTCAGGATACAATCAAAACATTAAATTGGAAACTTCCCTCAGCCCCGTCGTCACCATCAAACTCAACTTCTTCAACTACTATTTATTTTCTATTTCTACTATTTCATAATCTAGTCGGCATTGTGTTGGCTTATTAGACGGGAGACCACGGTTCAAACCCCAGGTGAGACAGTGAAATATAAAAAAATTTCTGCGGCGACTTCCTCTCAGCAGATTTCTGGCAAAAACTCTGAGAGTAAGTAAAATTGTCATGAAAAAGTTTCTCAAAAAAAATCTGTCCTTCGGAGTCAACTTTAAACTGTAGGTAACGCCACTCATGTAGAAAATTAACACTAGTTCGTAATCCTGATTAAAGTGTTGTAATGACCAATTAGTTACAGTGGTGGCCTTATAATTAGAAACGACTTAGCAACATGTATGTTTGTTAATTTGTTTTACAGTTTTCACTGTGTACCTGGGATCAAAGGCTTTGTTTGGAGGACGTCTTATATACGTTTTTCCATCAGATTGGGACAAATTAAACTTACATTCGTCACTCCAGAGAACTCTGTTACAGAAACATCGTTTCTAATTATAAGGTCACCACTGTATGTATGATTGTGTATCGTATACATATTATTTGTAAGTGAATTAAATATTACTCATACGTATGAAGCAATGTTATGTGTGTATGTTGGGATGAGACACGCATTAGCAGAGCAACAATTCGATACCTACGAAGAAGTCGAAAACTGGGTGACTAATTGGTTCGCTTCAAAGGACGAACAGTTTTATTGTCGTGGAGTCCACATTTCATACCTGTGCACCTAGTACACATAAGGGGGGTCAGACTTATCTGTTTCCAAAGTACATTAATTTTCTTTTTCCTTTTCGAATAATTAAAGTCTCTGTGACATCATGTGTTTACCCCTCAAGAAAAAAAGGGATACTAACTTCCCGATCGAATTTGTTCGAAGTAAGTTTTGCAAAAGCTATGTTGTATGTACCTTCTTTGAACCCGTGTCGACTAACCCATTTATGGGTGACCGTTGAAAAATTCGCTGATATTTGATAAGATTTTCAGGATATCTGCTGCTATATTTTCCTTACCAGATGCTTTCTTGTTCTTTATGTTCCTTCTAGCTTGTTGTAATAACCTTCTCGCTGATAGTTGGAGGGACGCAATAATTATTGTAATTATTGTAAAATATTATGTACTCTTGGTTTAAATTTTCCGTTAAACAATTAATTTATTTAATTGTATGTTCACGAATATGCCAGCAATAAAATTTATTTTTTTCTTTTGCATTGTGGTTTGTCGATTAATACGTTTTCAATACGAAGAGTACGTGTTTAGCGGAATACTTTAAACGCGAGCCATTATTTATTTTTATTGTAGAATAGTATCCGCAAATGTGTGGCACATTATGTAATGCCACTATTTAATCTTAATTAAATATTTATTATTTAATACAAATATAAAATAAAAACAAAATAAATAAATGCAAACAGCTGGCATTTATTAGCGTATTTTCAAATTTAAAATAAATGACATTAAACTCTATTAAATGTTACACAATCAAATTTAAGGTCAGATGTTAACAATGCAGATTAAATGCAAAATGACAATTAAAAAATTTAATTACTAGCATTACTACCTTTTTTTTTGTTGTAGTATAATAATTTAAAAACAGAATTGAATAAATTAAAATTTTTTAATAAAATTTTCTTTAATACGTAATTTATAAGTATGGCCTTGAAAGCTGAAAAAAAAATTATTGCGTTATGTAAAGTATTTTTTCTAATTATTATTACTGCAATAGGAAAAGGTATTTAAGGAGTGCAGAAAAAAATTTAGATATACATCTAGGGTATGTTTTTCTACTGTTCCAGTATGAAGATCGATGAGATTGCAGCGAAGTGCACAAATGACTCTTATCATCGGTTTTTTTTTTGTCGAACTAGGCTTTGCTCCTGGTCCCCAGGGCATTATTACAAATATACCTTTGTCTCAAAGCCCTTTGTCACTAACACAATAATTACTCAAATAATTGGTGTAAGGATCTCAGAAGAAGTAACATCAGCTTTGATGCAGTAACAAACTGGATTTCGTACACAGAATTCTTTACTTACTTACTTAATTGGCCATAACAACCCATTTAACGGATTTCGGCCTGCCGGAATACATTCTTCCAGGCGCCTTTGCTTCGTGCGCGCCTACGCCAGATGGTCACACCAATCGATGACAGGGTTTCTTCGATTTGGTCCTTCCAACGGATGCAAGGTCGTCCTCTTCACCGACTTCCGCAGGTTCCCGCATCAATTACCCGTCTCGCCGGAGCATCCTTCTCCATTCGAACGACATTGCCGAGCCAGCGCAGCCGCTGGATATTAATACGCTGTACAGCGCCCATGTCGTTGAGGAGCTCATACAGCTCACTGTTGTATCGGATACGGAAATCAGCACCAACTCGCACTGGACCGAAGACCTTGCGTAGTACTTTTCTCTCGAAAACTCTCAAGGCCGCTGCATCTGTACTTAATAGTGTCCATGCCTCTGCGCCATAAAGAAGCACGGGTAGGATGAGTGTCTTGTAAAGTGTTAGTTTTGTCGCACGAGAGGGGTCTCTGCTACTCAATTGCCTATTGAGACCATAGTAGCACCTGTTGGCAAGAGTGATCCTGCGCTTGATCTCCAAACTGACATCATTTCTGGTGGTAACAGCGGAGCGAAGATAGATGAATTCTTTGACCGTATCAAAAGTATAGTTATCGGCCGTAATCTGAGAATCAATACGCCGCGCATCTCTACTTGTCGATAACATATACTTTGTTCTGTCCTCATTTACTGCCAAACCCATCTTAGTAGACTCGCGTTCAATAGCACTAAAGGCAGCAGTAACATCTCGCTTGGTACGCCCTATGATATCAATATCGTCAGCGTACGCAAGGAACTGGACACTTTTTTGAAAAATAGTGCCATTGCGATGCACTCCCGCCTTTCGCAGAATACTCTCCATGACGAAGTTGAAGAGGTCGCATGATAAGGGGTCGCCTTGTCTGAAACCTCGCACGGTACTAAAAGATTCGGAGAGGTCCTTTCCTACCTTGACGGAGCTGCAGGAATTGCTCAACGTCATTCTGCATAGCCTTATCAGCTTCGCAGGTATACCGAGCTCAGACATTGCGGCAAAAACACGATCCCTTATGGGGCTATCGAAGGCAGCCTTATAGTCGACAAAAAGATGGTGTGTGTCGATTTGTTTTCGTTGGTCTTTTCCAGGATTTGGCGTAGTGTGAAGATCTCGACTTCCTCGCGCTCACGCCTTTCCTGCTCCCTCTTCTTGCGTCTGAAAAGGCGTCTCTCATCCCTTCTCCTCTCTCTATAGTTCTCGACAATGGCTCGCGTTGCGGCTGACTGCAACGTTTTCTTGTATGTGGCGTTTTTCGCTGCAGCAGCCTCGCGACACTCCTCGTCGTAACATTGATTTCGTTGGGGTGGGCGCTCGAAACCAAGGACTGTTTCCGCAGTGGTGCGCAAAGAATGGGAAATGTTGGCCCACAGTCCACCAATGTCGCTGAGATTGGATGGGGTGCGACGGAGCTTATCCGAGAGTTGAGCGGAGAACGCCTCAGTTGTCTTTTGTGATCGCAGCTTCTTGACGTCCAGCATTTGCAATGTACTAGAGCGCGCAGACCTCGAGGCGCTAATGCGCAATCGGAACTTGGCTGCGACAAGGTAGTAGCCCGAGTCGATGTTTGCACCTCTGAATGTACGCGCACCTAGTACACTGGAGACGTGCCTTCTGTCAATAACAATGTGATCAATCTGTTTGGATGTTGATCGATCGGGGGACATCCAAGTGGCCTTATGCATGTCGAGATGCTGAAACCTGGTGCCACATACTACCATGTTTCGTGCCGCGGCGATATCGATCAGCCTCATACCATTGGAGATAGTGTTCGCGTGGAGGCTGAACTGGCCGACAGTGGGGCCAAAGATACCTCCCCGCCCGATCTTTGCATTAAAATCCCCGAGGACGATTTTGGCGTCATGGGCCGGGCACTTATCGTATACGTCCTCGAGTTTAGCATAGAAGGCATCCTTAACCACATCGTCCTTCTCTTCCGTCGGGGCGTGAGCACATATTAGGCTGGTGTTTTAGAATTTTGCTTTGATACGGATTGTGGCTATTCTTTCGTTTCACAGGTGTGAACCCAGAGACAAGGTGACGAAGTCTCTTATTAACCACATATCCGCATCAAAATTCGTGCTTGTATACATCGCAAGATGCAAGCCTTTAGCATCCTTGTCCTGTCCATCGCATCTCCTGTATGGCAGTGATGTCAGTCCTACAGTCCGCCAGCTGGGCGGATGCGCCTACCCTGTAAAGGGTATTGACGTTCCATGTGCCAATACGTAAATCATAGTCCTTTATACGTTTGCCGTGGTCGTCAACTTTTGAGGGCATCTTTTCATAGGATTCTGTTTTGGTTATCATTGGATATTTGTTTTTACGTGGTGGGTTCCAAGCCCTACGCACAACCCAAATTTAACGTCCAGGGTATTGGACATTCGCTGCACGTATTAGTTAACATGTAGCGGCTGCTAGAATGCCATCCAAGAGGGGCCACGAGGAGGCTGCGTGTCAACTTGAATACAGCAAGACAAGGATCGTCCTGGTGGGCTTCACGTTGACCACAAACAGAAACTTTACCTTGTTTGCATGCATCCCTCCCTCCCTCACATAATTCTTTAATGGCCGTAAGTAACAGGTTATTAAAACCCTTTAGTCAGGATTACCACTTAGCTTTTCATACGACTTATGTTGTGTATGTTAATTTTATACATGTGTGGCAGGACCTACGGTTCAAAGTCGATCCCGGACGACAGATTTATTTTAGAAACTTTTCATAGAAATTTTTTATTTATTCACAGAGTTTTTTCCAGAAAGAATATGTCGCGAAGAAATATTTTTTCATATTTCGGTTTGAACCACGGCCTCACATCTAATAAGCCAACATACCACTTTGCTTGACTACGGCAACTTCCTTGGGTTAAATATGTGGGATTAACCAGCAACTCTTTGCATATCAGTAGTGGCATGTCTGGCCTTTTTTTGAAATGCTCTTCTATGTCGATTTTATGTTCATTTAGTAAGTTTTTTTGTTTTCCTTTGGCGAATGGATATACAGTCATAATTTCCTCTTTGTATGATATTACATGGATTCTCTATACATTTGGCTTTCGCCATCAAAACTATTTTCTCCATCTATACTTGGCATGGAAGGCCTGCCTCAGATATTTTCAATACAAGTTCATACGCAACCGTGCTACACATTACATACATATGTACATACATAATTGGTCATTACAACCCTTTAGTCAGGATTACGAGCTAATTTCTCACATCAGTTATGTTGTGTGCGTAAATTTTCATACATAAGTGGCGGGACCTACCGTTTAAAGTTGACACCGAACAACAGAATTTTGAGAAACTTTTCATGGCAATTTTAATTTGCTGTCAGAGTTTTTGCCAGAAATCTGCTGAGAGGAAGTGACCGAAGAAATATTTTTTTATATTTCGTTCAGTTGGAGATGCCAGACTTGGGGTTTGAACCGATGCCTCACATCTAATAAAGCAACACATTACCTACTATACCACGGCGACTTCATGCTACACATTAGTTATGGAAAATCTCTACCAGTGGATATTCTCTAGATTTATTTTTTCTATTGAAAGCTTTGTTTATGAGGAGTGTTTTTGATAAAAAAAATAAATAAACAAAGTAGAAATATTTAAAAGGCAAGAACATTTCTTAGTTGATTCAATTGAAACAATTGTTTTCTGATTTTCCTTTTAAATGTTAAGAGTAAAATGAAACTATTCTGTATTGTTGTTAAAATAAGTTGCACACCAGTTAAAAAAAGAAAAATAAAACCAACCGAAATTAAATAAATTTATTTAAAAAATTTCCTTATTTAAAACAAACAATACCCCCATATAAAACAAAAGCAAATTCAATCAATTTGCTAAACAACGAAAAACTTTTAAATGAAGTTTTATTGTTGAAAACAAAATAAAAAAAATAAAAAATGGAGGAAAAAAGAAAAACGCTAGAAAAAGAAGGAAAGAGAAAAACAAATTTGCCATCATAAACATTTTATTTTTCCAAGACATACACATAACCAAGACATACAAAGGAAAGTGTTTTTATAATGTAACCAAATGAAAAGGCCTAATTTAAGGAAAAATTACAGCAAAAGGAAAAATCATAAGCAACTACAGTATAATTATGTTCCTAATACAATATAATGCGAAGGGATTTTTTGTTTTTAAAGGCATGAAAGAACATAACCTTACAAATATCCAAACCTTTAGGATTTGTTTTACTGTATAAGCCTGTTAGAGAGCATCTTATGAAAATCCAATTTTATGTAGCAAAAATCTAAGCCTATATACTACCGTACATACATACATCATTGAAAATATTTGCTTCGTTTTCTTTTTGCTCAGTTTTTATTTACATTTTTATTCAGCAATTATGGAAATATGATTATCATGCATATTTACAACAAACAAAAGTTCTCTTAAGGCGTAAAACAAAGACAATGATGTGAAAGTGAATGTAAAAATAGAAAAAATATAAACAAAAAAGGCACTTGAAAAAAATAAAACATAAGAACAGACAAACCATAAATGAACAAATTAAAGCACGAAGTTGGAAAAAAAAATTTTATTATTCCAAATGAAAACATCTTTTATGGACTTTAAATATGCCGTATTTAGATACAATAAAATAAAAAAAATAATAAAAAAAGTTTAGAAGTCGCCGTGGTCTAGTAGGTAGTGTGTTGGCTTATTAGACGAAAAGCCAGGGTTCGAGCACCAGGCTAGACCTCAAAATAAAATACAAAAAGTATTTCTTCGGCGACTTCCTTTCAGCAGATTTTTGGCAAAAACTCTGAGAGTAAATAAAATTGCCGTGAAAAGTTTTTCAAAAATCTGTCGTTCGGAGTCGACTTTAAACTGTAGGTCCCGCCACTCATGTATAAAACTAACACACACAACATAAGTGGTGTAAGAAACTAGGTCGTAATCCTGACTGAAGGGTTGTAATGACCAATTACGTACGTAATAAAAAAAAGTTATGTCCGTATCCATGTAAAACAGAACTAGAAACACTTTAGACAAAACAAATCTAAAAATAATTCAAGTAGAGTTGAACGAGGTACAATGCCATGACAGGGTCAATGAAAAAAAGCATACAGCACCGCTAGAGGCTCTATTTGATTTAAGTCCGCTGCACACTGTAGGGATGATCAAACATTTGGACTATGCTTAGGATAATAACAGAGAAATCTAATACGGTATTCATTAGTGGATTTCGTGACCTAATAAATTACTCCTGCAGCAAACCAGTAGTCTCTGTGATTTTGGAAAATGGTTTGCAACTTGACTTACATACAAGATTTAATATTGTTACGTTTTTACCTATTAAAAAGCGTTTAAAATATGAGTTCGTAGATTGTAAATAAAATAAAAATAAATTTGTGTTTAGTTTTATTTAAAATTCTTTATTGTTCGCATAATTCCAAGTGCCACTGTTCGCAACTTGATTTAAATAACCACAATTTGTTTTGTTTTGTTATTCTTCTTTACACTCTTCTGTGTAAACACTAATCCTTTACAACGAAGATCCTCACACGCAATGCATCTTCACACAAGACTGACTGAATTTTTACTGGCTCCTTTGCTTGCTTTGTCTTGCTTTTTATATCGCAGTATAAACAGTCTGATGAATGCTCTTGAAGGAAAATGACTTTGCTTTCGAGAAATCTCCATAATTGTAAACATGTTGTTTACGTTATTGTTGTTTGTGTATTTTGTCCTTGCAGTGTTGTTGTTTACTTGTTTATCTTTTTTTATACTGATGTCGTTGCTATATTTTTGTTTATTTGTTGATCATGTTTGTTTTTGTTTTTGTAGCTTTTGTTTATGATTTTAATGTTAAACGATGTAACACCATTTCCATTTCCGTAACAACCGGTAACTAACCGTAACTAACGGTTACATACCCTTCTAAAGGAAGGTGGCTCCCTAAGTTTTTTTTTTAAGTGGGCCAATTCGTTGACCTTCGGATGGCTGGAGAACAGACTTTGAGGCAGCTTCTCATTCCAGAGTGAAATATACCAGGTCCATGGAGAACTTGCAGATATCTTGGAAGATGTGCTTAATTCAATTTTGATAGATTGTACCAAGGACGGGATATACATAGCAACATTATGTGAAAGTTAGGCCGCCATCCAAGTTAATACGAAAGTAGCGTTGAACTGTCTCGCGAAGTTTAATCAGCTAAATTAGCTTACCGACAGCTGGATCTCAGGACGTATTTAAATTCGCTGGAATATGCTTACGAGGACAGTAGCAACAAGGTGCTAATGGGGCTGTTTTTAAGGCTCTAACTGGGGCACTGGCTCGTCAAAAGATTGGTAACAGAACGTCTCTGCTGTCTGGCTGAGCTCAATCGGCTAAATTAGCTTACCGACTGCTGTGTCCCAAGTCATATTGGAATTCACTGCATTATGCTTAAAAGGGCTCTAACTGGGGCACCGGCTTGTCAAAAGATTGATAATGGAATTTAACCGCTGTATGAATACTCACTCTACGTCAACAGTATAATAAAAACGGCATTTATTTTTTACGGTATATATGCTTTGGAGATTTCAGTTTTCATGACGATGGATTTTAATACACCCTCAATAACGTCTGTATTTGTAGCGCTTATATTTTTTTTTCTTTTTTTTTAGATGAGATGAAGTTCACAAAATGTTGTGCTAACAACGCTAAATATGACCTTAACGAAATCCAAAGAAAGAGAAATAAAATTCAAGAATTTTACAACAAAAAGGTGCTCAAAATTTCTGATGCCACAGACAGGCAGACAGAGTTTTGAGTTTTCAAAACCCATCATGACATGGTGCTTATGTTTTTATTTCAATTAAAATTAATTTTTAAAATTTTTTTCTCATACTAACAACAAAACCATATATTCCCATGCCTAAAAGCAACGCGGTTTAGCAAATTCCCCAACCAAAAAAAGGGAAAAGGAAAATTCTACGTATTGTAGGAAAACTTTTAATTTCGTGTACAATTTATGATGGCCATGCGTTGAGCATCAGTTTGAAATTTTTTAAGTGGTTTTTGGCTGCATGTCAAAGCCATTTACCGGCAACGTTTTAAATGTCAGAAACATTAAGACGAACAGACGAGAGAATTCAAAAAAAAAAAAGAAAGTAAGAAAGAAAGAAAAAATTATCTTAAGCGGCAGCCAAATAACTGTCCATACTTAAATTTCATGGTTTTTGGCAAAGGAAAACGTTAACGAAAAGGCCAACAACATGTTGTTGTTGATGAAACACAATAAACGTATGGCTGGCTGGCTGTTCATATCTTTTGCGTAAATGCTTATACAACAGGCAGACAAAAGCAAATGGTGAAAATAATGACATAGAAGGGAAAGAGAAAATGAGACAGTGAGCCAGAGAGAGAGAGAGAGAGGGAGAATTACTATTTAAGTACTGACAGCCGTACAAATTTGTTGAGACATAAAATGGAATTTTTAATCATTTCTTCTATGGTCTCGATTCATTCCTAAGAGAGTTGTTCCAAGCATTACGTTCCTTATTTCTCTTCTCCTTAAAAAGATATGTCAGTTAACAGTGGATTTTAAATATATTCCAACAATCGTACTATTTATGCGTATGTGTGTGTGAATGTATGTAAGGGCATACATATGCTCATGTTCATATTTATTATCTTCTTGCCGTTGAGAGACATTTTTTCAATCTGTTTAATGTTACCATAGGTACCTAGAAACAAAAATTTTTTCCACTGAATACCGAACGCATCAAAACTTATTGCCTTCAGCAACTTTCCTTTCATTGATTCCTCTTGTTATATCTTTTAGTTTTCTTTTTTTCCTTCATCTCTCTGCTCCTGTTGAGCTTCATAACAATGTTATTATCATTTGTAGTCTTCAGTTACTTTCTTTTCCGTTTTTTGTTCCTTCGGTTATTGTTGTTGTTTGCCTTTTCCTTGATGGGGTTTTGCGTTTTTCTTTTGCAGTTGCATTGTTCACGCAAATATTGTTCAAGTGAAGGGATAATAAAAAAAGAAAGAAGAGAAGAAGAGTAGCAAATATAATTATATGTATAAATAATACAAGGAAAAGAAAAAAGATGCGAAAAGTAAAGAAATAAAGCACACATCAGAATGTAAACAGTGGATCGAAAAAAGAAATGTATTTAATAACATAAATACAGTGGGCTGAAAGCTAAGCCAAAAACGGCAAACGGCAGGCAGTCTGATACTTGCAGCCGAATCTAGAACAAATCATGTGAAAGATCTCACATCTATTGAAGATCAACTACACCTCTGTAGAGAAGATTTTCATTGGCTCCTAAATCATGAAACTAACAATAATTCTCGACCAGTATCCACCCGAACGTAATTGGTCATTACAACTCTTTCGTCAGGATTACGACCTAGTTTCTCACACCACTTATGTTGTGTGTGTTAATTTTATACATGAGTGGCGGTACCTACAGTTTAAAGTCGACACCGAACGACAGAATTTTGAGAAACTTTTCAGGGCAATTTTATGTATTTTTTCAACTATTCAACTATTTTTAGTTGGTGATGTCTGACCTAGGGTTTTAACCGAGACCTGACGTGTAATAAGCCAACTTACTACCTACTTGACTACGATGTCGTACGTAATTATATAAGCAAGCTAGAACTTAAAGCCAAATCTGCATCGAATGTGGAAAATATTGAAAGGCTTTTCAATGGAATTAACAAGCTGTAGGAAAAAGTTCAACAGTCTATACATTAATTCTCACATCTATTGAATATCAACGACACTGCTAAACAGAACATTTTCATGAAACTAAGTCCGATGACAATATTTATACTGACAACAAACAAATCTCGAGCAAATCATTAAGTTACTCACTTAATTGGTTATTACAACCTTAGTCCTTAGACAGGACTACAACCTAGCATATCTGAGCACCCTTGTTGAGTTTGTTAATTTTTATCCATAAGTGCAAGGGACCTAGAATTTAAAGTCAATTCCGAACAACAGATTTTTGGGAAACTTTTCATTGCAATTTTATTTACTTGCAGGGTTTTGCTAAAAGACTCAGGAGAGAGAGTCGTCGAAAGAAATATTTTTTTCTTTAATTGATATAAAGGGTGTTTTTTTTATAGAGGTATAGAACTTTAAGTTGCAATAAAACAACGATGGATTATTCGATTGACATGAATTTTATTTATCCGAAAGATAATATTGTGGCATTACATTTTAAATATGATTTCTGGCATATGACCGCCACGGCTGGCGCGATGTAGTCCAATCTGCACGTCCAATTTTCGATGACTTTTTCCAACATTTGTGGCCGTATATCGGCAATAATACGGCGAATGTTGTCAAGCGTTTGTGGCTTTACCGCATAGACCAATGACTTTAGATAGCCCCACAGAAAGTAGTCTAGCGGTGTTAAATCACAAGATCTTGGAGGCCAATTCACAGGTCCAAAACGTGAAATTAGGCGGTCACCAAACGTGTCTTTCAATAAATCTATTTTGGCACGAGCTGTGTGACATGTTGTGCCGTCTTGTTGAAACCACATCTCCTGGACATCATGGTTATTTAATTCAGGAATGAAAAAGTTAGTAATCATGGCTCTATACCGATCACCATTGACTGTAACGTTCTGGCCACCATCGTTTTTGAAAAAGTACGGACCAATGATTCCACCAGCCCATAAAGCGCACCAAACAGTTAGTTTTTCTGGATGTAACGGTGTTTCCACATACACTAGAGGATTACCTTCACTCCAAATGCGGCAGTTTTGTTTGTTGACGTATCCATTCAACCAGAAGTGCGCTTCATCGCTAAACAAAACGTAGTGCGCGATACGTTTTCCGCACAGAACCATTATTTTCGAAATAAAATTGCACTATTTGCAAGCGTTGTTCAGGCGTGAGTCATTCATGAGAATAAATCACTTGACAGCTGTTAAATCTGTCGCCATCTTGAAAAGTAATGCCAACTTAAAGTTCTATACCTCTATAAAAAACACCCTTTACTTGCACTGCGTAAAGCAAAAGGTTTGTTTAGCTCGATCCGACGGTACTACACGGCCCATGCTTGTAATGAATTTCAGCGAATAGAAGTGTACTACATACATACATAATTGGCTTATAATAATAATAATAGCTTCTAATACCACTTATTATGAGTGGTAATTTTATACATGAGTGGCAGGGCCTACGGTTTAAAGTCGACTCTGAACGATTGATTTTTGAGTTTCATTTTCATGGACATTTTTTTCTCTCAAAGTTTTTGCCAGAAATATGCTGAGGGGGAAATATGCAGAAGGCGCCGAAGAAATATTTGTTCATATTTCATTTTGTTGGAGATGTCTGAACTGGAGTTTGTACCATGGCCTCACGTCTAATAAGTCAACACACTGCCTACTAGACTACGGTGACTACCTACTAGACTGCACGGCCTACTGCACAACATACATTGATGAGCCATAAGGTAAGCTCAATTGCTGAGTAATCAATGAAATAGAAGCGATATTGTCAGAAATTATGGCGACACATAAATTTCTTTAATTTCTTTAAAATCTTACTAGTAATTTGCAAAATATGTCGCCTATGATTCGTAATGCAAAAAAAAATACCACTTTTGTAGTAAGTTACACTCAGTCTTCGGTTGTTGACCCACCCATCTGTAATCATAAATGACAAAACCTTCCACAAAATAAATATCCTTTCAGACGGGTAAAATGGATCTTTACTTTCGTGGTAGACAAGCCTTCTAAGTAAATTAATCTTGTCTTGCCCAAATAATTATAAAAATTTTCTATGGGCCATTATTACAACTTGCCGTTAACTAAAGGGAAGATTTTAACGGGCAGATAAATTGTTTTTCGTTATTATAAGTGGACAATAAGATAGAAGTGATCGTTAAGCTAAAGGGAGGATCATCCTACCTTTAACATTTAAAGGTTAATTTAATGTTTGAAGTTGCCATATTATGTACTATTTTCATTATGGCAACTTCAAATTTAAACAAAATTAGCATATAAAAAAAACAAAGCCCGCGGTTGCCACTGCGTTAAAAAAAAACTTGTATAATTGAGCAGTTTTATCGACATTGTTCCGGCACTGCCATATTTTTGAAAAATGTTATCGTAATAACGAAAATAAGTTAAAGGTAACTTTACAGTTCCCTTTAGCTATATGTGCCTTTAACTAAACCCAAGTTTAACGGCAAGTTGTAATAATGGCCCTAAAATAAAAAGAACGAAGCCATTTATTATCACAAAGAAAAATTTTTATACAAAAAAAAAAAAAAATAAGAAAAAAGGATATTAAACATAAAGTAGCATAGCAACAGCAATTTGAATTTCTAAGAATGTAAAAAATTTCTAAACCTGGCTATTGAAAAACCTAACAAATCAAAAAACTGACGCTTTTAAATAACTTTTTCTTTTCGTCTTTGAGAACGTTAGTAAAAGAAAAATAAATTTAATCCAACATTTTCCTTGAAATATTTATATAAAGAGATGTCATAAAAATTGTCAACATTTTGCATGGTTTTTTAAACACCACTGTACACGTGTTGACATCTTTATAGTTCACAGATGATAAAAAAAATACTTTTCACTTTAATTCACCTTCTTCTCACGCTACATTAATGTTGCTTTTTTTTGTCTCATATTTACCATAAGCTTTGTGTATATTATGATACATTTTTTTTGGGGAATAACACTCTACACCAACGTAAGCAATCTATGTAAACGTATGTGTCCTACACCGAATGAGTAGCTCCAAAGCAAAATTTGAAACCCGAACTGATTTGGACTTTGTCTAGGGTTTTAAATCAAGTAAAACTAAGTGTGGGTGAGATATCATCGAACATTTTTTTTGCTTAAAAGATTTGTGGAATACAACATCGTTCCAATGTTTTCCACGTCTGCTAGTTGCGAAACGCATTCAATGACCCTTGTGAATAAATCAGCCTGAATTTAATCGCTTAAAGTCGCCGTAGTCTAGTAAGTAATGTGCTAGCATTTTAGACGTTAGGCCGTGGTTCGAACTCCAGCCCAGACAAGTCGAACAAAACGAAATATGAAGAAAATGTTTCTTCGGTCACTTCCTCTCAGCAGTCTGCCGCCAAAAGGTATCAAATATCTGTTGTTCGCAGTCGACCACTCAAGCATAAAATTAACACACACAACAATGAATGGTGTGAGAAGTTAGGTCGTAATCCTGACTAAAGGATTGAAGTGACCAATTAAGTAGTAGTTCACCTTCGTGGTCGCAGCATCTAGCAGGCAGTGTGTTCGAGGTGAGGTGAGGTGAGGCCACAGTTCAAACCATAGTTCAGACATCTCCAACAAAACGAAATATGAAAAATATTTCTCCGGCGTCTTCCCCTTAGCAAAACTCTGAGAGAAAAAAATTCCATGAAAATGGCACTCAAAAATCAGTCGTTCGGAGTCGACTTTAAACTGTAGGCAACGCCACTCATTTATAAAATTACAACACACCACATAAGTGATGTGAGAAGCTAAGTCGCAGTCCTGACTGAATGGTAAGTAAATAAGAATTTGATCGATTGCATGGGCTATGTTGACTTTAAGGATCGCTGTGGTTTACCTATGGCTTAAGAAAATCACATTAGAAAAAGTCTAACGGGGATCTTGGTGGCCAGTTCACATCACATCTACGTGAGACGACCATGGCCTAAAATTGCTAGTGTGAGATGTGTAGTAGGCAGCGTTGTACTGCTGAAACTACATGTCGATAGTGTATAAACATCAACCAATTCAGACCAACAGAATTTTGTAATTATCGAAATTTGGTGCTCGCTACCTCACAAAAATTAATTCGAAATGTAGGGTAGCATAGCTAACTGGATGGATCTAAGATTCTTCGTTCCTTTAAATTTCATTTTATTTTTTCAAGTGTGTGAGTGTTTATTCGTTTTTTAATACATTCTTCCCACCTACAAAAAATAAATTTATTAAAAAAAAGCGTGCAAATAATATTTTAATGAAAAAGAAATTACATTGTGAGGTAAAAAAAAAAATGAGAATCACAGCTTACGAAGAGGGAGAGTAAGAAGACGTATCATCTCTATAAACGCAATAATTATGTTCATACGTTTAATGAAACCCAGCTAAAGTAGCAGCAGTGGCAGCAATAAAAAGTGAAATTAAAGTAGCAACACTCTTGTATTTACTTACACTCATATGCACATAATTAAAAATGTAATAAAAATACAGTTGAAAATAAAAATATTGAAAAATACAACTCCAACTCGAACTCCAACTCCATCACTCTCTTGATGTATACGATGTATTTGCCATTTCACAGATGGGTTTTTATTTATGTTTTCTTTGTATTTTTCCTGCCAGCATTTTTAAAGTAAAACGAAGCAATTGAAGAGAGCATGATGTTGATGATGATGATGAGTAACGCATGTAGCCTATGCTCATGACTTGTGACTCAAGAGTAATGAGTTAAAAAAAAAGATGTAATTTTCAACGTGTATAAATTTATTTGCATGTGTATTAATGTTGACTTAACTATATATGTGTGATGCAGTAACATATGGAATACTTCATGTAGTGGTAGATGTCTACGAATATTTATGTGCATTATACTATGTGGCATATACAATGACACAATGAATGATGAACATGTATGCACATGTATGTATGTACGTTGTACATCTATGAGCATATGAAAAAGTGCAAACTAAAGCTGCTTTCAGCATCTCACAGAACACTGTGGTAATAATAAATGCATGTATGAGTGAAAACTGACTGTTATGTTGCTTATGTGAGTAATTTCACACTTAAAAAGTGTGTTAAGTAACAATTTTTCTTTCTTTCTAACGAGCTGCATATCATTGTTTAAGAACATATATTAGGTTGTCCTTCAGAGTATTATACCTATGTAAGTGCCATACTATTTATACTTTAATTGTTTCAGAACAATTAACTTGTGGTCATTACAAACATTTCGTCAGGATTACAACCTAGCTATTCACACCAGAGTGGCGGTGCCTACAGTTTAAAGTAGACTCCGAGTGACAGAATTTTTGCCAGAACGCTGCTGAGAGGAAGACGCTGAAACTCGATGTCTTGTCTAATAAGTCAACATACTACGTACTATGCTATGGTGAACGATTCTGAAAGATTAACATTTTCCTTGGATATCTGCCCAAGCAGATGTCGATATCGTTGTAACTGCTAATCATTCACTCATCACTCTGCCAAATTAAATTTTCAATTTTTGAAGCCTAAAGTTTCCCCTTCGATCTGTCGAACTTTCACGTTCAGTTTCGGGCAGATTGGGTACACAGGACTATTTACATACAAATACACTTGAACTGACGGAATCTGTCTGAGTTAGTAGCACAGTTTGATCTGCTATTCATCTACCGTGGAATGCATTTTTTATCCTTTATACCATTGTTTTAGACTTTCATGCATCCGACTCTGTCCTATAGACACAGGACAATGAACCTGAGCTGAACATTTATGAACCTGTATTATCTACGGGGCATACAATTCAACAACGATTGATAGAAGTCGACAGCATATGCCTTAACACCAGCTATTTTGTCAATTGTTCGGTCTCGTATTAACTATTAAGTTAAGGTACCTCATTTTTCCAGGTGTGCAACTCCTCGAAGTGATTGATTATCTTATAGTTGGAATAGGAAGGAGACAACCTTCAAGAGAGAACTTTGTTTTTGTTTATTCTTTGATTAAACATAACAGTGATAATAGAAAAGTCACGCATTTTTTGTAGCTCACTTTACACTTCATTCATTTTCTGTCTGGCAATTTCTAGTTTGGCAACTTCAACGATATTCCACATAGTATTTGTTATTGTAATTTGATATTTTTTTTATCCATATTCTCCTAATTCTTTGCAGTTCTATTAGGTTATTAAGTATTAACTCTGTCTTCGCAATTGTAATATTTAATCAAAAATATTTATTTGTGTGAAAAGATTATCACACTTATTCTTACGTGGAATGGCTCTTCTGCCTTATAAGTGTTGTACTGTATGTGTCTGTATAAATTGCAATATGTCTCCTGATAATGCAATATAAATTCGCTGTCTAGCCACATACACTCTTTCATTCATCCAAAACCTACCACATACATATGCATGAAGAAATATGTTTTAACATCAAAGACGGACTGCTGCTATAAGTTGTAATTATTTTCATAGCCTAGTGCGAGCAGCAAGCATTAGATCATGCTTCATATGGCAAAAATACAATTATCCAGAGACTATTATCATAACATGCTAGTAATGCTGGCTAAATATTTAATTTAAGAATTATAACAAAGATAATGGAAGCCAAAGGATTGGAAGGAATTAAGCATTTTAAGCCAATGTTATGATGGGGAATTATTTTCAAAATTTTTGTAATTAAGGAAGAGCAGTTAATGTGTCTACATGCCTAGAAGGAAAATATTAAATAAATTATTAAGTTTGTAATGGATTTTAAGGAAATATTATAAAATTAATTACAAGAGAGAGATTTTTGAAATGTTTAAATAATCAGCATGTATTACAAAAATCACACTCTCCCTCTCCTTCTTTCTCTCTTCGATCAAAGCACGTTGCCATGTTAATTTAACTTAATTTTGTAGGCAATGAATCTATCCTCTACTGTTGAATATGTTTGTAGTTGCTGCATATTTATGGCTTTGCCAGCAAAATGCTGTATTGGTTGCCATATTTTTTTTTTGTTTTCATTTTCTGTTGAACTGAAAAGTAGTTGAAACCAAATGCATGCGTTGTCATTTATATTTTTGGTTGAGTGCGTTAATTAAATGAAGAACAGCAAACTGTGATCATATGTCCTTTATGTTACAAACTGTCAAGCTAGTGGAGGAGTTATTTTAATCACTCATACTGTTGAACATGAGTGTCTAGTGTTATTTATTATAATGCATTTTCACTGAGTCTAAGGAACAGTTGGCTCCAAAAATAAATTATAATTCTGTTTGAAATAAATTTTTAAAATTACAACATCCCATCACTTAGTATTAATTAATTGCAAAAATTATTGCGAGTAATGAAACTGTATTTATGTACTATAATTTGCCTCTTTTTAATAGTTTTGAACTGGGTAATAGCGACCCTGAAGTCGCCGTATTCTAGTAGGTAGTGTGTTGGCTTATTAGACGTAAAGCCAGGGTTCGAGCCCCAGGCCAGACATCAAAACAATATACAAAAAGTATTTCTTCGGCGACTTCCTCTTAGCAGATTTCTGGCAAAAACTCTGAGAGTAAATAAAATTGCCATGAAAAGTTTCTCAAAAATCTGTCGTTCGGAATCGACTTTAAACTGTAGGTCCCACCACTCATGTATAAAATTAACACAGACAACATAAGTGGTGTGAGAAACTAGGTCGTAATCCTGACTGGAGGGTTGTAATGACCAATTATGTATGTAATGCTGACTCTATTATATGTCTTAACGCCAAAGTTTCAGATACAGCTTTTCATGACTTTCGTTATCGCTCTATACATAACATAACATAATTCATCATTACCCTTCAGTCACTGGTATGAAAATTTACCAGTAGCTTTAGGACAGTTGGTATATAGCGCGGATGATGCAATATTCCAACAGGATAATGATCGGAAACACAAATCGAAACTAGTTAAAAAATTTCAAATGATGGAGTGGCCTGAACAAAGTCCAGACTTAAACCCCATCGAATATTTGTGGGCCATACTTAACCGTAAACTGGGGGGTCTTGAACAACAACCTGGAAGTGTTAAGGAGCTCTAGGAAAGCATATATAAAATGAGGGCTGACATTGATCTTAAATACTGCGGAAATCTAGTGGAGATATACCACATCTCATCAAAGAAGTTATTCGCAAAAAAGGATATATAACCGGTTCTTAAAATAGTTTTTCTGAATTTTTTGAAAAGAGTGCAAAAGTGAGTATGAAATGAAATGTAATTTTAATTTTTAATATTTAGTGGAATATAATAAATCTTTAGTTAATTTATGCTAAGCATTTTTTTTTCATTTGTTGTTTAAGAAAAAAGGTTCACTTTTGCTCCATAGTGTAGCTTCTCACACCACTTATATTTTGGGCGTGTTAGTTTCATATATGAGTGGACGGAACATACAGTTTAAAGGCGACTCTGAGCAACAGATTTTTGAGAAAATTGTCTTGGCAATTTTATTTTACTCTCAGAGTTTTTGGCAGAAATCTGCTGAGAGGAATTTGCCAAAGAAATATTTTTTCGTAATTCTTTTTATGGAAGATCTCTGACCTGTGATTTGAACCGTGGCCTCACGTCTAATAACCCAGTACACTACCTACTAGACAACGTTGACTTCACGTTCCCCTATTTAATTATGCTTAGTGGCCAAAATCAACAATATTATAAGCTTATCTGATGTTTCAATAGGGACTTCCTAAGTTAAACGGTAGATGACGGCCATATTTTAGAGGCTACATGCAATTTATTCCGTCTGTTCGGCAAAATCCCCATGAGCCTATAGATGTGGACCAGAGGCAACAACGTGTTTTCTCTGAATTGCCTCTGAACCAATGGGCAATTGAAGCTTATTTTAATGGAAAAATTATCTCTAGCGAGGAGACTTATTTCTGGTTGAATGGGTAGACGAACACACGAAATTAACGATACCTATCCACATGAGATTCAAAATCGTCCAAGGCATCTCGAAAACGTTACTCTTTGTAATGAATTGTGGAATGGCTAGTCTAAAACAGTGGCATACGGAATGGAAGATGCATTGCACGGTAAATGGACATCACAGCAAACTGTGTTACTATCTCGCACAGGTTCCACACACTTCAAGTGTATTTGAATATAAATAGTCGTTTGAGACCAATCTGCCCGAAACTAAACTTGCAACAGCAGGATACGTTAGATTTAAGTTTGACAGATTAAAGAGAAAGTTTTTGGCTTCAGGACAACCGATGAAAATTTAATTTGGCCCATGCGGATAGAGGGACGAATGAACTGACGATTTTGTCAAAAGTCAGCAGCAGCAACTATAAGGACTATAACTATAGCTCGTTGGGCAGATATCCCAATGTTAATCGTTCAAAATCGTTTGCCGTAGCTTAGTATGTACAATGTTTCAGCGACTTCCTTTCAGCAGATTTTAGGCAGAAACGCTGTGAATAAATAAAATTGGCATGAAAAGTTTCTCACAAATCTGTAGGTCGGAGTTGACTTTAAACTCTAGATCCCACCAGTCATGTATAAAATTAATACACACAACTTTTTGGGCCTGCTTTATTAAACAACGGAATTTATTTAATGATGAACTCAAAGAACTCTTTCTGCGTATTCGAGTATCGTACTCCCAATGTGCAGTGATTTCATAAGAACATATTTAAAAAAAATTTTATTCCAACCGTTTGTAGTTTGTTGTCTTCATACAATATTTAAAAGAAAATGCTGTTCTTTTGAAGAAAAAATTTGTTTTTTTTCCTTTCAAAGAAAACAATGAAATATTTAACGTTTTCATGGCAATCCAAATAAAAGATGTTTTTCCTTCTTTTGAATAAATTCTACCTGTTGATTTGCAATGATAAAAATAAATCAAAAAAGAATATAAAAACACAAAAACTCACGAAGATAAACAAGAAATAAATCTGCGTTATTAAAATGTAAAATAAATTCATCTCAGATTTCCTTATTCATTTCAAGTTTCTTTATATTCCCTGTAACAAATGGCAACTCAAGTGTAGTTAGAGAGTGTGGAGGGGGGAAATATGAAAAGAAATTTGTAACGTAATTTTCCATGAATAATTTATAAAAGGAATTATGAAAAATAAATAAAAAAATTTTTAATTTATGCATAGAAATCTGTAACAACCGCATTTAACACTCAGATCATTTAAAGTGAAATCATAATAATTAGTTGGTATTGTAGAAAAACAACAAAAAAAAAGAACACAACAGATTAAATGAATGAATATGATTATGATGATATTTACTTATGTATGTATGTATGTCTATTGCATGATAAATAAGAATTTTGTTTTTTCTTTTTTAGAAGACGTTACTGGTTGGGTGTTGAAAAATATAAATACAAGTGATGAGGTTTTTATGAGATTTCTTTACAATTCTTTTATAGAAAATTAAATAATGAGCTTCGTCGCTGAACACAATTTTTTGATAAAGAAGTGGATCTTCGGCCAACTTTCCAAGAGCCTATTCACCAAAAATTCTGCGTTGCGATAGGTCTTTCGGCTTAAATTCTTGCACCAGCTGTATTTTGAAAGGCTTCACACCTAAATCATTCCGCACAATTGTCCACGTTGTTGAGAAACTGAGGCCCAATTGCTGCGAACGGCGACGAATCGATAATTGATGGTCATCATTAACACTGTCCAACAATGTAAATTTGGTGCGAAAATTAGTCACAATAGCCCGAATAGCCGCTTCAGTGGGTCGATTAAACTGACCATAAAATGGAAGAAGCGCGCTATGAACTTTCTTAACAGAGCACGCATTTTGATAATAAAATTCAGTGATTTTCAAGCGTTGTTCGTTTGTAAGACGATTCATGGTTAAATTATAGACCAAACTGAAGATGTTTGACAGTGAAACAAAACACGATAATAGCAAAAAATCACCCGTTATAAGTGAGTCAACAATATTGGAATTCAACTACTCTGATTCATTCATACTCACTACAACGCTGATTTATAAGTACAAGTTGCAATGATTATGCCTACAACGTTGACATCAAACTCACAACATTCGAAATATGTTTGATTCATACGCCTACTCATTCACATTCATAAATTTAGAAAAACGCGTATAATACTCATAAATGATTCGAGTGAGTAGATTCATTCATAAAAATTTACAGTCTTAATTGTTGTTGCATTTACAAAAAAAGAAGAAAGAAAAAGCTAAAGACAGCAAGCAAAGCAAACATACAACCTTCTAGTGGATATTGTAGTGTTTGTATGCGAATCATACTTGTTTTGCGATTCTTGTAAATGAAGAGTCATGGAGAGTCGAAATCAACAACATCATGCGTATTTTTAAGTATGAGTACAATGAGTACTTCAATCTTTGAATATGCGTAGTAAGAGTATAATATTTTGAAATAAGTATGAATGCGTATACATACATACATAATTAGTCATTATAACCCTTCAGTCAGGATTACGACCTAGTTTCTGACACCACTTATGTTGTGTGTGCTAATTTTATACATGAGTGGTGGGACCTACAGTTTAAAGTCGACTCCGTACGACAGATTTTTGAGCAACTTTTTTTGCCAGAAATCTGCTGAGTGGTAGTCGCCGAAGAAATACTTTTTGTATTTTGTTTTGATGTCTGGCCTGGAGCTCGAACCCTGGCTTTACGTCTAATAAGCCAACACACTACCTGCTAGACTACGGCGAATCATCCTACCGATAGGAAATCGCCGAAGAAAATTTTTGTTCCTATTTCGTTCTGTTACAGATGTCTGACCTGGGGGTTTGAACTGTGGCCCTACGTCTAATAAGCCAACACACTATCTACTAGACTACGGCGACTTCTATATGAATGCGTATAAGTATCAGAAATTATGAGTATGATTCGATTCTATTCATTTTTTGAATACTCATTGCTGATCTCTGATATAAACCAGTTGTATCGGTATGGAGTTTCCATAGGGAACAGCTATTGTGAATGAGTTTTGATTTTTTTTGTTTGTTTTGTTTTTTGTATTGGCAATGACATCTGTCAAACGTATTCGTATTCATACATACATAACATAATTGATCATTGGAACCCTTCAGTCGGGATTACGAACTAGCTTCTGACTTCATTTATATTGTGTGTATTAAATTTATACATGAGCGGCGGGATCTACAGTTTAAAGTTGACTCTGAAAGACAAATTTTTTTGAGAAACTTTTTCATGGCACTTTTATTTACTCTCAGATTTTTTGCTAGAAAACTGCTGAGGGGAAGTCGCCAAAGAAATTGTATATGTTAATATTTCATTTTGCGGGAGATGTCTGACCGTGTCCTCACGTCTAATAAGCCGAAACACTGACTACTGGACTACGGCAACTAAGTAACATAATCAAAATAGATTATATCAGTGGACAAACGACGTCATATATATTCAATGTGTTGAAAATGGTGAATTTAGTAGCAGAAAACGATGTTTTGTGGAAAACATTAATTTTTTTGTTTACATTTGAAGAAAAGTGCTGATAAGTCACATCGAATGCTTGTCGAGGCATATTGTGATGATGCTCCATCCGAAGCAACATATTGAAAATGGTTTCGACAGTTCAGAGATAACAATTTGATGTGAGAAATGAAGAAAGTGGAACACCACCAAAAATAGTTTGTAGACAGCGAACTACCAAATGAAATGAACATTTGAGTCAAAAGCAAATGACAGAAACGTTAAATGTTGCACAACAAAGAATTTCTAATCCTTTAAAAGGCTATGAGAAAGATCAAACAGTCTTGAAATTGGCTGCTATATGAATTATATGACAGATAGGCAGATACGGGACACAAACCTCGCTTTTGAATTTTTTTTTTTTCAAAGGCGAAATATTTCTATGAGTGTTGTATCGAAATTTTGCTGGTGATGAAAACTGGATTTATTTTCAGAACCTTAAACGAAAAAATCACGACACAACCAACAACTTCGACAGCAAACCAGATCAAGTCGGCAGGAAGATAATACTGTGGACCTGGCGTGACCAGAAAGGTGTGATAGAACCGTTAATATAGATCGCTACCTGCTACAAATGATTCATTTGAATCATGTATTGAACGAAAAATGATCAGAATGGGCCACAAGGCGTGGCAAGGTAATACTGGCATGCACCTTTACACAAAGGAAAAACGTTTCAGGATACAATCAAAGCATTAGGCTGGAGACTGCTGCCCTACCTATCGTATACACCATACTTGTCTCCTTCCGACTACTATTTGCTTTCGTCGATGAGAAACGCAGAGGCGGAGTAGAATTTCGATTTCTACGAGGATGTCGTAAATTGAGTGTCAAAAGACGAAGAGATTTATTCGTTTGTAAACCACACATAGCACATACAATACATAACATACATAATTGCTCATTATAACCCTTTAGCCAGGATTACGACCTAGTTTCTCACACCACTAATGCGGTGTGTGTTAATTTTATACATGTGTGGCGGTACCTGCAGTTTAAAGTCGATTCCGATCGACAGATTTTTTGAGAAACTTTTCTCTCAGAGTTTTACCCAAAAATCTGCTGAGAGGAAATTGCCGACGAAATATTTTTCATATTTTCCTTTTGATGTCTGAACTGGAGTTTGATCCGTGGCCTCACGTCAAATATACCAATACACTACCTACTAGACTACAGAAACCATAAATAGCCTAAAATATGAAAAAAAAACTGTGTATCCAGCAATGGTAAATACTTTGAATAAAATGTGATTTACTTTCCAATTAAAAATATTTTATTTCCACAAAAAGAGCTAAAATAGACCACGATTAGTTTTACTTCTTCAATAAATGAAATTAAAAATAGAAATCTCAATGAAAGCCTTGTTTCGTGGGGACTAAAGCAAACAGTAGTATTAGTGTAGAGAATCAAATTAATTGGTTTTGCTAACCAATTTTCTTCATGGTGGCTATTAAAATAAATAATTCAGGATTAAATTTATAAATCATTGTAGCCATAATCACAGAAACCATAATTGCATAAGAATTTCATTTCATATGAATTTCTACTTTTGAAAAAAATATTATTTTAATTACTCACCTTTCCTTTAGCTGTTCTTTGAAAAGTGTTGTTGATTTTTCGCTAATTATTCACAGCATTCCACGTTGAATTCTGAAAAATAATAAGAAAAAAAGCAAATATCCCCAGGTAAGCAAGTTTATTTGTTTTGTAATGTTAATTACATTGGCCCTAGGATTTCCGTGTATTTCATACACTTTTTCACTTCCCAGAAAAACTAAAGGAATTTATGCTGTAATTAGGTAGGAAATAGAAACCATTAATTAATTTGTTATTGTATTAATTATAGGCTTAAACACTCTAACCCTTTAAAGCTTCTTAGTAATACTTTCAGGATACAAAGGAATTAAAATAATTGGAATCAATTGCTGTTCAATTTTAATGTATTTACGTAGCATACAAGGAAATGTTGTGAAAAGAGCCAAAGAATACTTTCAGATAAACAGTTTTGTGCGTTATTTTAAACATACGTAATTAAATTGAAGAAGTCGCCGTAGTCTAGCAGGTGTTGTGTTTGTTTATTAGACATCAGGTCTGAGTTCAAACCACAGGTCAGACATCTCCAACAAAACGAAATATGAAAAAATTTTCTCTCAACAGATTTCTGGCAAAAACTCTAAACTAAATATAATCGCCATGAAAAATTTCTCAAGAAATCTGTTGTTCGGAATCGACTTTAAACTGTAGGTCCTGCCACTGATGTATAAAATTAACGGCCACAACAGAAGTGGTGCGAGAAGCTATGTCGTAATCCTGACTGAAGGGTTGTAGTGACCAATTATTTATGTGTTCGTAAATAAATTAAATTCAGTTCACAGAACCTACAAATTAAATTTATCCTTACAGACGTTAGGAATTAGGCTTTCCTTTAAGGAATATTAGACTTTCACAAATCATATCTCCTATCTATTAATCATTTCCTTGTAGAGTTGAATTAATCAAGTTTTAACGGCTACGAAAGTGATAATCTATTTAACAGAACCTAGGTTGATTGCACTGCTATGATAGCTTATAATGCATTTAATTCTGAGGACCTTAGCTAAATGAGCCCCAGTCTATTGCATGATGTTAGTTAAAGATATTATCTTTTCTAGTGCTGATGGGATAAAGACAGGGCTATACAACAACTTTTGTACCCATGATATATATTATTTGGCCATTTCAACCCTTTTGCATGGATCACAGCTTACCCTCTCATATCGCTCAAGTTAAACGCGTCAATTGTATCCATACAGTTTAACGTCTACTGAGAGGCGTTCGCCGAAAGTAAAGAATCATTTTATCGCATTTCTTTTTTTCGTGTTTGAAATTTTTTTAAATTTTCAAAAGATTTTGTGAAGTTTTATCGTAAATAATACATTATTTATGATATTTGATAAGGAATTGAAAGTTAAGTGTTGGATGAGAGTGAAAAAGTTGAATTTTCTGTTCTTGATATTGATTGAAGTAGTCGTAGTCTAGTATGCACTATGTTAGCTTATTAGACATCAGACCAAGTTTCAAACCTCAGGTCAGACATTTCCAGTTTACAAAGAAAGGTTGTAATGGCCGATTAAATATGTACATATATATGTAATATTCCTACTACTGAAGATTCTGAAGAAGAAGAAAACAGAAGCTCCTCTTATGAATTGACGCAAGTATTGACAGCAACAAACATGACAAAAAGACGTTAATCGAAAAAGATGGTACTACTTCGAATAGAGAACCGTTTTAGGAGTTTGGGGGGAAAAAATATTACCAATTTTCACGCAGATTGCTAGCAGCTGTCGCATGAAATGTTGTAGAGTCTTCCTTACTGCTCTTCTCATATTTATCTTCTGCGACAGACAAACATTAGAAAAAAGTGTTTCGTCCTATGTTTTACATCATAGATATTACAGATGATAGTATTTCGTTCAACTATGTACGTATGAGATAACAGAATTATTCGGTTTGATAACGTGCTACTCGGAAATGATGATAATTTTACGCCTTGTCGAAAAACGGGCTGAAGTCTTTCAGCTTTTAATAATCCCAAGAATTTTGTCGCTGCTGATTAGTAACTAATTGAATTTTATTTTCGTTATAAATCGAATTGGCAGTTTTAGATTCAAGTACATGCTACGTGTGTAGCAACTACTTTAGCTGTATTTGGGGAAACTTGTATCCGGGATACCAGAGAGGAATGAAAAAGAAAATATTGTTATTGACATAATCGATGTTCTATTGCAACAGGAAAGTTTTTTACCTCACATGACGTCGACAACAAATGTTTCTAGTGAAATATAACAATGGTTTGTGCCATCAGGTTTCAGCTAGCCCTCGATTGGGAGCGTTACTGATGAGAGTGACAATAAGCTGTCCCATCTAAACATTTGGAAACTTATAAATCGCCACAAAGCAAGGGTGCTAGATGTCAAATTGTTACCACCTAGAAAAAATAAAACTAAGCTGGCATGAAGTGTTTGATTTTTATGTGAAAAACCATGCTACAATGTACATCATATCAAAAATTTTGGCGTAAATTTCATAAAAGTTATAATAAAATGTAAAACAGTTTTATTAAAATGAACTAAAATAAATAAAAACATTTAAATTTTGTAATAAAATCGATAAATAATTGCGAAAATTCTATGAAATACAAGTATGTATCAAAAGTGATACATAGCTGGAATTATGAAGTTTTTTTAAGGATCGATCTGCGGTTAAATATTCTGCACAAACGATTTGTGGTGCATGGTAATGTGCACGTTGACCTTATTCACTTTTTCTTATATTGCAGATCTATGAACCACGTCGGTCATCAAATGCAACATATAATATGTTATTGCGTTTTTACTTTTTAAAAACGTTTGAAATATGAGCTCGTAGATTGCAAATAAAAATAAATTTGCGTTTAGTTTTAATTAAAATTCTTCATTGTTCGCACAATTATGTATGCCACTGTTCACAACTTTTTGTAAACCACAACAATTGCTTTATTTGTTATTGTTCTTTACATTCTTTCGGGTAAACAATAACAATTGTTCGACAGATCTTTATAACGGAGATCTTAAAACCACGATTATTCTCTTCAAACACCACGGGTCTTCACACAAGACTGACTGAATTTTTACTGACTTCATTGCCTACTTTGCCTTGCCTTTTATATGGCAACGTAAACGGTCTAATGAATGATCATGAAGTCAAATTTGAGAGGCTTCGTCTTCTCGAGATCTCTATAAATGTAAACATGTTGTTTAGATTTATTCTTGTTTGTTGTTGTATTTCTGTTTACATTTATTCTTGCAGTTTTTATTGTTGCATTTTTGTTTACTTGTTTATACTCTTTTTTATACTGGTTTTTGTTGGTATATTTTTGCTTACTTGTTTATCATGTAAAAACTTAATTATTTTTGTTTTTATAGCTTTTGCTTATAGTTTTAATATTAAACGATGTAAAAGCAAATCATTATCGTAACAATATAATACCCGCTGATGTATAATTTTTCATTTCAAGTTTAACCTTCAAGTGTAATTGATGCACACCAGATTTAAATTGACTTTCTTTTACTTCATGTGTGCTTTTTATAAATTATACTCGAACATCAAACGTTTGAATTCATAATAGTTTTTGACTTCATGGCCATAAGTAAACAATTTGTTGAATGTTCGAATTAAATGGCATGAGTTTAATTCCCATCAAGAAGATTTATTTTAAATTTGCACATCCATCCAATTATCATTGCGATTAAATTTCATTCACGTATAAGCTTACTGAGGAAACATGATGATGAGCAATATGCAGATTGAAATTAAAATTTAATAAGAATTGTAAATAATATTGTAATCTTAAATAATTATACATATACTGTGACATGTTATAAAGGGCAACATTTACTGAAAGATTCTTCTTTTCAGAAGTTATTGTCAGTTTAAACCTGTTACTGTTTTTGTTTATAATTTGAAAAAAAAAAACGCGAAAGAAATTCTTATTCGGCAAATCACCTCAGATAACATGAATACCATATAAAGGTTAATATTTCGCCTTAATGGAGTTATTTATTGACCATTTTCTTCCAAATTTCATTGCCCAGATTTCTCTTCTTAAGAAAACTTTAAAAATTTTAGTGAAGTTTGTTTTAAGCTACCCTTTTTAATTTGGGTTAGTCTTTACAAACAGGATTTAATCTATAATACTGTAGGGTATACATGATATAAAGTTAAATAAAACACATTTTAAAGTCGTAATTTCGTTCCGACTAATTCTGAATTGGTTGCAGCACTGACACTCAAAGCCGCCGTCGGGGTGTTGTTAGATTTTGAACCCCAGCTCAGACATCCCTTTTTTCTTCTGGCTAAAAAAAAACTCTGAGAGTAAATAAAACTTCCATAACAAGTTTATCAAAAATCTGTCGTTCAGAGTCAGTATTAAACTGTAGTTGCCGCCAATCATGGACAAAACACACACAACACGGCTGATGTACGAAGCTAGATTATAACAACCAATTAAGTAAATGACACTCTTTTCTAACACTTTTCTGGTGGTCTCTCGAAGATAACTTGACAAATGATGCTACAAAATATATGGTCCCACAAAATTATCTAATGTTGTCAAATTGGAAGATCTTGGTAGCCAATTGACGTAACCAAACAATAAAATTACAATTTCTAGCAATTTCTGTCCGGCATGTGACATACTTTTTCTATAAGCAAGCCAAACAATTTTTGATAAATTACGCCACAATAACACCACCACACCATAATGCGCAGCATATAATGAGATTTTCCGAGTGCAATGACCTCTTCGAATTTTTACTATTGCGTTCTATAAATACCGTAAACGACATACGCTATGGAGGTAAGCGCCGAAAACTCAAATCATGTTTCGGAGAAATAAAAACAAAAAACTATGCTGAAAACTATGTCTGAAGTCGCCGTAGTCCAGTAGTTAGTGTGTTGGCTTATGAGACGTTAGGCCTCGGTTCAAAAACCAGGTCAGACATATTCAACAGAACGAAATATTAATATATTCGGGGGTTTCCACTCAGCATATTTCTGACAAAATCTCTGAGAGTAAATAAAAATTGCCATGAAAATTTACTCAAAAAAATGTGTCGTTCGGAGACGACTTTAAACTGTATGTTATGTATGTATAGCATCAGTTTATGCAACTAAATTTTAATATGGAACAGAATTTTGGTTTCTAGAGTAGAATAGAAGTCACCTACTGACTATGGTGATAGTGTGTTGGCTGATTAGGAAATATGTAGCTCGTGGTTTAAATCCCAGCCATAAAATATATTTCTTTCGATGATTTTCTCTCGTCAGTCTTCTAACAAAAACTGTGAGAGTAAATAAAATGCCAATGAAAAATTTTCAAATCTGTCGTTCGAAATCAACGTTCAACTGTAGGTGCTGCTGCTAATGGATGAAATTAACACACATACTATATAGTAGTAGGGTATTGGCTTTAATAAACATCAAACATAATAAAGAATATTTATTTTAATTACATATTCAATCACAATATATTTTCAAACAGAAATGACAGGAAAATCATAAAATTTTTCTCACAAAGAAAGATTTAAATTTTTTATTTCTTGTTTTTTTTTTAATTTAAATTAAATTAACCCAGTACGCGTTATAAATAAACAAATTTAATATTGCCACATTTGCCACGGATATTATTGATGGTGTTGTTGGTGTTATTTTTTATCATGTTTGTGAGTAACTTTTCCTGTTGTAAACACATGCCATAATGTTGCGTTCAAACTTAATGCCACAATCAAGTCGGTTTATACAACATTTATAAAAAAAAAAAAAATACTGTGAACATTTTTACATATAAAAATAAAACAATACAACAATAACAATAACAACAAGAAGAAGAGTGTATAAAATAAAACAAAATTTATTGGTTTTGACGAAAATATATTAATACAGCCAACATATAAGACAACATAACCTCATATAAAAGATATTAAAGTTTGGTTTAAGGATTATACAGTCATTTGACCGCCTTAAATGATAATAATGTAACGATGGTGTGTTGTGTGAGTGTTTGTGTGCGAGTGTGGCATGTAAAATGAAATGTGACATAATAAAAGATTTAAAGGATCGAAGCTTAAATAAGAGATTTTAAATTAACATCTACAGGAAGTTTGAAATGTTCACAGTATTTTAAAAAATAATTTAATTTGATTTCGTAAAACGACAATGTTGGTATTATTGCTTTCTTTAATGTCCCTATTATTTTGTGTTTAATTATGTTATAAACTTTATAAGCCAATAAACGCACAGTATGGTCATATTTTGGTCATTTGTAAATATTATTACAGCTCATGCAGTACGTAGTATAAGTACATGGAAAAGGCATCACTATAACTCCTTAACAACACGGTGTAACTTTTATAATTTTTTGTGTAATTTTATACATGGTGTTGGTGTAGATTTATCGATCTCGGTCATTCGACACTCACTGGTCTTCACCTAGAAGACGCATGCAAAAGTGGGTGGCTCCCGATTAACTATACTTACTACTTACAAGTTCGCGATATTTACTAACGAAGTAGTCTAGTAGGTTGTGTGCTGGTCCGTGGGTCAACACTTGGCTCAGATATCTCGTATAAAACGAAATATAAAAAAACGACGTACTTTCAGCAGTCTTCTGGCAAAAACTCTGAGAATAAAATAAAATTGCTATGAAAAGTTTTTCAGAAATCTGTCGTTTAATGTTGACTTTAAACTGCAGGTTGCTACGCTCGTGGATAGAAATAATACATAAAACATGGCTGATGGGAAAAGCTAGTTTATAATCCTGACTAAGGGGTTGTATTAGCCAATTCAGTAAGTAAGTACTGTTGACGTCTCTACTCGACTTTTCTCCAGTTACGCTAACCATAATTTCCATGGTTCTGCAATAATTTTAATTCTAATAGAATCTCTAACCCCGCACACAAATGACCCGCCAATGCCGACATGTGCTAATCTGTAAATTATCTATCCGCTGACGCTTAATTATAATAATGGGTGATTTTTTAAGAGCTATAGGAAAATATTTCAAAAAAAAACACATAAAATTCAGAAAAATGCATGAAATCTTTATTTGATCGACTGCGCCTCAAATGGTCCATCCGCTTAGTCCAATTTTGGCATACTCTTTCCAACATTTCGGCCGGTATCTCACGAATAAATCCTTCAATGTTGTCTTCCAATGCGTCAATTGAAGCGGGCTTGTCTGTATAGACATGAGCTTTAACATAGCCTCACAAAATATAGTCTAAAGGCGTTAAATAGCACGATCTAGGTGGCCAATTGACCGGTCCCGAACGTGAAATAAAATGTTCACCGAACTCGCCGCAGTTACGTTACGATTCGCAGCATCTTTGAAGTAGTACGGTCCAATGATGCCACCAGCCCATAAACCGCACCAAACTGTGACGTTTTCTGGATGCATTGGTAGCTTTTGCAATGCTTCTGGCTGATCTTCACTCCAAAATCGACAATTCTGCTTATTTACGTATCCATTGACCCAAAAATGAGCTTCGTCGCTGAACACAATTTTTCGATAAAGAAGTGGATCTTCGGCCAAATTTCCAAGAGCCCATTCATCAAAAATTCTGCGTTGCGGTAGGTCGTTCGGTTTCAATTCTTGCACCAGCTGTATTTTGAAAGACTTCCTAAATCCTCCCGCAAAATTTTCCACTTTGTTGAGTAACAGAGGCCCAATTGCTGCGAACGGCGACGAATCGATAATTGATGGTCATCATTAACACTGGCCGATACAGCTGCGATATTTTCTTCAGTTCGCACTCTACGAAAGCGTGTTGGTGGTTTAATGTCCAACAATGTAAATTTGGTGCGAAATTTAGTCACAATAGCCCGAATAGCCGCTTCAGTGGGTCGATTAAATTGACCATAAAGTGAAAGAAGCGCGCGATGAACTTTCTTAACAGTGCATGCATTTTGATAATAAAATTCAATGATTTTCAAGCGTTGTTCGTTGACCAAACTGAAGATGTTTGACAGTGAAACAAAACACGAAATGTGCGTGAGCTGTTCAAACCAGTGTTGCCAAAATGATAATAGTTAATAAATCACCCGTTATATGGATAATAACAGTATAGGGAAAGGACAATAGCAAAATTTGTGTTGGAAACCTTATAAGACTTCGAGCAGTAGAAAACGTGGAGTCTACAGAACATCTACTAGCATCCTACCACATTGCAGAGACGTTCTTATTGGAATTATTGTATCACCATTGTACATAACGACGCCTCCAGTCTATAACTAAGTACACTTAGAACGTTTTTAATGTTCTTGCATTTTTAAATTCTACGTTCTCTAACTTAAATACTGTTAAATGTTTGATTAAGATGCGCCGATCCGTTCCGAAGTTATAGGGAAAAATCTACTTAGAATACACATATAGTCGTATGAACGGAGGTATAGAACGGAGGCGTCGATATATTGTTTTACACATTTTGCTACTTAAACAAAGCGCCTATTCACCTGCTCCAATCAATTTAAACGATTAATGCGATTAATTTTATGCACAAAATAAAATCATTAACGCCATAACAATAAAACAAATTAAAATTTATAATCTTATTACACACGAGCACAATACATTCTTTATATGCCATTCACATGCATTTATAATTGTTTATTATACAACATATTTACGTAATTTTATGTACAAACGTACTCCTTAATTGCAAAATTAACATTTTAAGCACGTATGCCAAGATTTATAAGATGATTACCAACGAATATCAAAGGTAGTCTACATACCCGCTCTCATGTTAGTTTACGCATGCATTACTTATTATTTGTATTGTTCGAAAGCCTTTATTTTGTCTGCCAAACTGAGAAGTTGATTTAAATTAAAATGAAATTTTTCTTTATTTTCTCATTCACTGTCTCTCTTCCCCTCTCTCTCTCTCTTTCTTCCTTGGTTATAGCTAAAGTTAATAAACATTGAGTGACGTAAAAATAATCGGTTCCCTTCCAACCTAATTTATATGCATGCACTGATATGAACGTAGAGGAGGGATAATAAAAGTATGAACGAACATTTGTAGCAATTATCACGTTTACTTCAGTGTTGCATTTATTATGTACGCGCTCTACAAACGTTGCGAGTGCTTTTTTTTTTTTTTGGTTCGGTTTTCCTGGAATACAAATGCATGCAATAATATGGATTTTATTACATTGTAATTGTGCAAATACACACAATACATTACAAACAAATGCACGGCAAAGAGAGAGTTAGAGACAGAGAGCAAAATATTGTATGAATTGCATTGAATGCATGCATTTAAACGTACGTTGGTTTACATGTAAGCATATGAATTTCAAAATTATACCTGCATACGAAGACTATGTGTGTATGCTTATGTATGTATTGTTGTATAAATGTAATGTTTATGTAGTAGTGTTAGTTATACTTGTTAAAACAAATTATACTCAGATTCATTACTATGCCAAGTATTTTGTGCTATTGGGGTAGAAAAAGAATGTAAAAAAACTATAATTGTAGCATATATTAAGGGGACTAGTTAAGTGTTACTCTGTTACAGTTTATAATTAAAAAGGATTAGAAACGATTTAAAGAGAACCTAGTTTAAATAAGACCAATGGGAAAACAGTAAAAAGAAATATTTTTTAATTGACTCCTTAAGTTTTATAAATATTTCAGGATATCTTCAATGAATTTTAAATGTAGGAAATGCACTGCAATATTTAAGGCAGTGGGGTCGGATGGAGCCTTTGCTACCTCCTCTCATTTATTAATTTAATACCTTTACTAAAGAACTTTTGTCTAATTAGCCGAACTCTGTTCGTGCTTAAGACCATACATACAAACATATTTTTGATCATTACAACACATTAGTTAGGATTACGACACCATATCTCTTATGTTGAGTTGCTGGACCTACAGTTTAAAGTCGACTGTTAATGGCAGATTTTTAAAAAAATTTTCATGGCAATTTTATTAACTCTCAGATATTTCTCTAGAAATCGAAGAAGAAATATTTCTTTATATTTCGTTTTGTACGAGATGTCTGATCTGAGATTTGAACCGTGGTGTCACGTCTAATAAGCCAACATTTTTATTTTCTACACAAACAACAAGACGAAGAATTAATGAATCATGAGCAAAGCTGCCAGATTTGACGATTTATCGTCATTTTGACGATTTACAGCTCCAAAAATATCGTATTGACGATTTGACGATTTATATCCTTATTTTGACGATTTTTGGAAATTAAAAATTTACATCATATTCTTTACTTTAGTACCTTAAAAGCCACTTTAAGCTTTGTATTTACTTTGCAATTGTTACTATTGGAAATTTATGTTAGTAATTACAAGGAGTAAAGTATTATATTTTTAAGTTACTTTCGAGTACTTGTGATGTTTTTTGTATTTTAATCCTTTTTAATCCCTTAAAAGCCAAAAAATTACAATTTCTAAATAACCTCGTAATTGAGAATAATTTATCACTTGTCGTTGTCGAGTATAGTTTCTAATATTACCGTCGGAAGAACAAAGGTAAGCGCCGTTATTTTGTTTCGTACGACCAACACTCAGGGGATCGATGGCATTGTGCTTGGAACTATGAAAATATGTTATGTGAAGAAGTAAAGCGAGAACAGTGTTTATGGACACTAGGCTTGCGTATATTTATACCATAAGCAACAGAAAAGACCTCTGCAGGTATTGAGTTGCACATACGAATAGTCAGACTAAAAAACGTATTATTACTGTAATGCAGTGTGCGATCCACTGCCCAATCGACTACATATGGATGTGCTGGGCGAGAAACGAGCGCTACGTAGGAATATATGATTTTCGGGAAAAGGTCCCCTTATTTCGTTCAGGCGAAATCCTTCTGTAGTAGCTATAGAACAGTGAAACACGAACCACACTACACAGATGCCCCATTGATTCAATGGATTGCGATACACTACCCTCATTAACGAGCTACTACTGCCTCTCCTGTATACGATCGGGAAACCTCAAAATAGACGTTGAGGCACCGACCCATACATGAGAGTTGCATTCCATTCTCGGTCGGTTATAAATGCTGTAAATAGATGATAAGATCTTAAGAAGGAACTGAAAAATGTATCGGTTCCAGCTAACAATACACTGAATTTTCATGCTCAGAATGTCAAGAGCTTCTGACTCCTTAATATATATACACCACCCATAGATTAAGATGATGCAATATTATTGCTGAGCTTATGTGTCAATAAACAACACTATCACTGGGATAGATTGTTTAATCCTTAAACAATTTTTTCCTGAAAATGATATAAAATTTCTCCATTTTTGGAAAAATATTAATAAATGAAGATAATTTTTAAATGTATTATTTTTGAGCTCAGATATGTACATAGATTGACTTTATATGTTTTACTACAATAGAAATAATTTTGCTTTTTGAAAACTTTTAATTTATTTATTTATTTTTTCTGACGATTTTTTGACGATTTCAATAAACGTCTTTGACGATTTTGACGATTTTTTCTCAAATATTTGACGATTTGGTGCCTCATTTATCTGGCAGCTATGATCATGAGCCACAATCACTATCACAATATTTTATTCTTGAACGATAAGAAAAACGTTTCGTAAATATATTCTACCAGTGAAACATTATTAAATACTTTGATTAAAATTTTTCAAAAGCTATTCTGATATTAATATAGAGATTAAGACTATTTTCCTAAAACCTTAAACACACCAGCTTATGTTTAAAATTATCCAAAAGCCTGGCGTAGTGTGTTATATAGTCCACCAAAAATTACACAAAAAAAAAAAATAAGAAAAAAAACTCAGAATGGTATTCTATTTCAACAAACACATGCACATAACAATTCTGTAACAAAAAAAAAAATACAGACAAACAATTAAACAAGTTCATAAATACAGTACGGCAAAATAAGAGATACACTGTTGCTTATATTGGTTTAGCAATTGTTGATACATGCATGTGTATGTGTGCCTACGTACTAACTGTAACTTGTACTTGTACTTCTTCTACAGTTTATGCTCTTGTAAAAATTACAATATATATTTGTAGTTGTAGCAATTGTTGTTATACAAACTACTACTACGAATACAACAACGAGCAATTGTATATGACTTGTATAATGACTATTGCCAACACTGACACTTTCATTTCCACTACAACACTAACACTCGTGATAGCACTTTCAAAGGTATTCTGAATACATATACAAATAAAAGTGCGTTTATGAGTGTTTTGTGACAGAGAGAGAGAGAAAGAGACAGAGAGAGAGAGAGAGGCAAGTGTATATGAAGTTGGTTCCCATGTCAATATGACAGTGACATTCTAAGCTAAAATGGCTTAAAGCATCTCACAATGAGAAACTCTCTAAAACCATTGCATTACACGAAAATTTAACTTGTAATAGTTGTCATCTGTTAACAACAGTTCATAAAAAAGAAAAAAAAATTATTGTGAATAGAAAACGAACAATAAAATGTTACAATACAAGAGCACTAAATAAAAAAAATATAAAACAAGAATATGGAATACATGCAGACAATTGAAGGTAGCAAAATATAGACTTTCAGTACGAATACTTTTTCATGTAACGACACTGAAAGGCAAACGACTAAACACACAGGCTTACACAAAACCCGCGTGTAGATAAGACTAATTGCAGCGAAACAATTGAGAACTTAAATACTTTAATGTTGAAAAACTTCAACAGACTTTTCTTAATGTCAAGTGAAAATATATTCACAGTTTAAAATTTTTAACATTTGAAGAATGGCTTCAAAGTACTTAAAATGTAGACAGCGGCATTAGGTGAGATTGCTTTAAACAAAAAACAGATGTTAGGAGGCAGAAGAAGTCCTTTTTAGAATCCCTAGTAAACAAACAAATAACTGCTGCAAAATGACAAGAACTGAAAAAAATTCTGAGACAAAAAATCAATTAAAAGTTACGTGTATCTTTGACATCTTGGTTGGACAATATTCTGCTCATTTCCGGTGTTTGTGTTTGAAGTTTTCAGCAGACACTCAAAAGCAAAGTAATACGAAGAGATATTAGGGCTTCTTGGCAATATTTTACTAGGATTATTCATAATATTGTGTCGTTCACTAATTACACATAATTGGCCATTACAAGCCTTCAGTCAGGATTACGCCCTAGCTTAGCGGATACTTTTGCCAGAAATCTGCTGAGAGGAAGTCGCCGAAGAAATATTTTTTCATATTTCGTTTTGTAGGCTGACCTGGGGTTTGAACCGTGGCCTTACGTCTAATAAGCCAACACACTACCTACTAGGCTACCGCAACTTCGTCATCCACTATAACCTTTCCAAATTGTGACAATCAATAACAGCCATTTTGTTGAAGCTACTGAACTGTCAAACTAGTTGTCATTTATTCAGTCTCCAAATCACGATAAATGATCACAGACAAAAAAGTGTGTTCGCTGAATTGCCTCTGGAGAACTAGACAACTGAGCTGAATTTTGTTCGAAAATTCATGTTCAGCATGGAGGCCCATTTGCTGATGACTGGATACAGTTGCCGTGGTCTAGTAGGTACTAAGTAGGCTTAAAACCTCAGGCCAGACATCTCCAGCAAAACGAAATATGAAAAAAAATATTTCTTTGGCAACTTCCTCTCATTAGATTTCTGACAAAAACTTTAAGAGAAAATAAAATTTGCTGTGACTTTTAACTGTAGATCCCACTAGTCATGTATACAATTAACACACACAGCATAAGTGGTGTGAGAAGATATGTTGTAATCATAACTGCAGGGTTTTAATGACCAATTATGTATGTATTGGTACGTGAACAAATAAAATTGTTGCAGTTGGGACGATATCAATCCATATGTGATCCAAGAGCTCACAGCGGATACCGAAAAATTTCCCAATTTAATGTGGATTTTGGTCGTAATTCAATATTTCGTTCAACGGCCAACCAAATTGTTTTGGTTTAAATTGGTTGTGATTTCCGGTAGTTAGGTAGGCAGAGGTGGTTGCCCATCTAAGAGAAAGGGATGGACACACTTAGGCCACATAGGGCCCATTGTGTTACCACAGTTTTCTGCTATCCCCTAGTCTCGAAACTACTCGGAGCTACCAAAGAAGCAACTTAGACCACCAATGTCAATCTATCTATAATAATCTAATCTAATCTAAGTACCTTTTCTCCTCTGACAAAATGCCGGGAATGAACCCAGCATGACACTTATGCAGCTTCTGCAGGCATCATTAGCAAGTTGTTCAAGACTAATGCCCCTCGCATTTCTACCCATAATGTAATGCCCCGTAATGACTGCGACAACCACAATGAGCGCGTCTCTTTGGAGTTTAAGCAGACCCTTTGTGCGCCCTTCAACCAGCTTTGGCCAGATTTTACGCGCCATGCCACCCGTATACGTAGCCATTCATCAGTCGTTGAAATAACATGTGATTTCAAAAGGACGGCATTTCGCATTGAATAATCTGTACGAGAGATTTGAGCGCATGACCATATAATGTGCACTTATAGATTCAACAGGACGGCTCCTTAAAGGGCATTGTACAAGTTTGGAGGTGATGTGTACTGGACACCGGCATCGTGTGATTTGATTTCGTTAGACATTTTCTTGTGGCGTTTTCGTAAGTCACAGGATCATGCGAATAAACCACCGACCACAGCAGTATTCAAAGCGAACATGAAACATGCCAACGATCAAATTCCGCCTCATTTATGCATCAAATAAAGTGGTCTTGCGGTACAATAATTTATTTATTTCTAGTTTTTCTTTCAAACACCATTATTGCGCCCATATGGCTGTAGTCTATTACGTTATTTATTCGCTTATTAGACCTAAGACCACGGTTCAAACCCCAGAACAAACAACAGAAACGAAATTTGAAAAAATATTTCTTCGGCGATTTCTTCTCATCAGATTTCTGGCAATAACTCTGAGAGTAAATAGAAAATTGCCTTGAAAAGTTTCTCAAAAGTCTGTCGTTCGGAGTCGACTTTAAACGGTAGGTCCCGCCACTCATGTATAAAATTAACACACACAACATCAGGGGTGTGAGAAGCTAGGCCCTGATCCTGACTGAAGGGTTGTAATGGGCAATTATGTATGTTATTGCAATCGAATGAATTTTTTTTTTTTTTTTTTTTTTATTTTTTTTTTATTTTTTTTTTTTATTTGATTTATAATGATCTACATAGCACAACAAAAGATACTAAATCTTATAAGTGACAGTGCTATGTTTACAATCAATAAGGTATAAAAAATTAACATTAATTAAATATAAAAAATTAGAGAAAGTTAATTTATGTATATAAATATTAAATTAAATTAAGAAGGTAAAGTATAAAAATAATAATAATAATAATAATAAGAATAATAATAATAATTATAATGATAATAATAACAATAATAATGATGACCTAAAAAATTAAATCACAAAATTTACAAATATGAGAGTAAAATTTTAATTATGAAAATAATTTAAATAACTCCTTTTTGAACGCGTTTGCATTGCCCAGATTTTGGATGTTATTTGGTAAGGAATTCCAAAGACTAATGGTGTGTATAAAGAACTGTCGCTGAGACAGAAGAGTCCTGAATCGTTGCTGTATAATCCCCACACCCCGGTGGGATCTAGCAAACTTAATTTTACAATATAGATACTTCGGCTGTTTCGTGTAAATTATTTTATGAAGTAGAAGGAGGCATCTAATTTTCAGGAGATTATCAAATTTGATACCAAGAATCAGGTAAGCTAAATGAGAAATGTGATCCCGACGCCCCTTAAGGAAAACATACCTGGCTATGTTATTGTACGCCAGGTTAAGTTTCTGGTTGTCATCATAACTGCAATTTGCGTATATCTCACATCCATATAAAAGTACCGGAATCAAGTAAGTTTTAGCAAGTTGCATGCGAATGACAAAAGGAGTTGAATCAATGACAGCCCACAAATTTCGAAGCATGCCATAAATTCTGCCAACAATGACACTTATATGGGTAGACCACGATAATTTGTCATTAAAGACAATACCGAGATTAGTAGCCGACCTGACAAATTCAATTTTATTTCCCCTGATACTCAATTCAGGTATGACAAATGATCCGTTTGTTCTCGAAAGTGTAATACATTTAGACTTAGAAGGATTGATACATAGTCCATTGGCCGAGGCCCATCCGTCAATCCTTGCTAAGTCACGATTAATGTAGTCCAAACAAGAATAAATATTCTCCCTTGGAGTATATGTGTAAAGCTGCACATCGTCAGCATACATGTGAACATTACAGTTAACCAAAACATCAGGTAGATCATTTATGTACATGCAAAACAGCAAAGGTCCAAGTATAGACCCCTGGGGAACACCTCTACTAATAGTAAGTGGATCCGAAACATTGCCATTTACCAGAGCGGTAGTACAACTCCTACCTTTCATGAAGCCCGACTGATTAACCGTTAAGAAATTGTGGCCCCTCAGATATTCATCGATTTGTCTGGCCATGATATTCTCCAATACCTTGGATAAAAAAGGAAGGATTGCAATTGGCCTGAACTCACAATTAGTTTTGGGAATGGGAAGGATTTTAGCCAGTTTCCAACTTTCAGGAAAAGAAGACTTAGTCAGAACTGTATTGAACAAGTAAGTGTAGTAAGGCAAAAGTTTAGGAGTCAGAGCCTTCAAGAATAAAGGATGCAAATCATCAGAACCAACTGCATTTGATTTTACCTCTGAAATACATTCCAAAACCTCAAACTGATTTACGCAACGAAAGCTAAAGGAATACTGTGGTGGAACACAACAGAGGTCATCATACAAGTCACCATTAGACCTTGGGACCCTAGAATTTACGAACTGGTCATTAAGCTTGTCCACATCCACATCAATATCAGCCTTTGGACATTTTCGGCCTATTCCTATTTCACGAATAACATTCCATTTAGACTTGTTGTCCATAGCATTAGAAAACTTTCCGCCATAATACAATCTTTTTGCAGTTCTTATGCTCCTGGTAACTTCCATCCGTGTAAATCTATGTAAAGCTTTCAAATCATCCGTCCTAAACCTCTTCCATCTCCTGTAAGCACTATCCCTCCTCTCAATGAGTGCTTTTATTTCCGCATTAAACCAGGGCTGTTGTTTAGGTTTGATGTGCTTGGTTTTGACAGGAACGCACCTGTCATAGAGCAAACGCACTCTGTCCTGAATAAACGATAATTGGTCATTCGCATTACCCAGTGTGTATACCTGGTCCCAAGATACACTATCCAGTTCAATATTCAGAGTTGCATAATCAATGTTTCCAAAATCACGATACGTAATATATTTGTCCACGGGACGAGTTACGGACAAATTATAATTAAGGAAGAGAAGGTCATGGTTGGAGAAGCAGGAAGCAGAAATTTGGTCATATAACAATACCCTGTCAATGTGATTCACAAATATAAGGTCTATCAAGCTACTGGATGTTGAGTGGAAATGTGTAGGTGTTGACACATTTACAGGGCTGAGGTGAAGTGAGAGCATTGGTCCAATAAGGGGATTATCAAGTAGAAGGTTATTGTTAAAGTCACCTACAATAACTATGTCATCATATCGAATGGTAATATCCTCAAGAGTTGAAATAAAAGGATCAAAATTTAAACTAGAGTTCGGTCTATATACACAACCAAGAAGAAGTTTCGGACCATCGCCTGTTGAGATTTCCAGAAACAAATATTCAATCTCGCTCCCAATGTGATTTAATAATTTTTCCTTACAAAGTATACCATTACGAACATAAATCGCAACTCCACCACCCCTGGCCCTGGTCGCATTACCATTAACCAAGATTCTCCTATCTGATCGGAAAAGTTTAAAGCCCTGTAAATTAAAAACTGTATCCTGAACATCCAAGGGTAACCAAGTCTCAGAGACGCAAATAACGTCAATACCTGCTGCCACAAATAAGTACCTAAATTCATCAATCTTATTATTTAGGCTCTGAGCGTTTATGTGGACAATGTTGAGACCTGCCCTTTGTTTCGCAAGGACTCTTATCATGTTATACACACAGTCTCTGGAATTAGAACCGGTAGAATTCATGAAATGGTACGAAATTTTTGGCAATGCATTCAATAATTAGATCTAAAGCAGAAATCGTAATATTTAAGCGTTCAAATATAATGGAGTTATACATACATGACACAAAGTTGTAGAGGAAGAATGTATTAATTAAATTGCTATTGAGGATAATTAGGTCGATAAAAATCAAGTGAAGTTTTGGGAGTTCATTGGAGGAGTTCATATTTTGCAAATATTTCTATTAAATTTTTTTACTTTCTAACGTTTCTCTATTCAAATCCTTTATAATGTGGCAACTGAAAATTCCCATACACATGTATGGGAATGTAAGAATGTATAGGAATGGAAAGCTAAACCAGTTGTTCGAATAAAAAAAAATTTTTTTCTCGATTTTTTCAATAAAGAAGCATTTGCACTTACGACAATCTATGTATACGACTATCCGACATACATGCATACATACATACATGCATACATTGCTTAACATGCTTAAGCATTTCTACGTAATCATAAAATTTATGTTTCTTTAGTTGTTTGTCCAATGCTTTAGTAGGTTATTGAGCAAAAAAATGAAAAAAATCGTAGAAAAATAGAAAGAAAATAAAAATGAATGCAGACAGATACTGCAATAAAATTGTTATTGCATTTTTGCTATCATTTTAACAATAACTAAAGGTCTCAAATTTAGAACAATAGTTGGTTTAAATTCGAAAAAAAGGGAAACAAATTTATTTAACAATGTAACCATGAATGAAACATTGTTTTAGAGCATGGGGGACTGATAATAAATACCACACACAGTACAATCATTTATTGTAGAATGTTAAGTTTATGCTTGAATATGGCTTTGTTGAATGGTTATGACTTTTATTTTCTATTGTATTTCAAAACTGTATGCACTTTATTTTTAATATGAAAGGAATTAAGACAGTTCTTTACAATTGACACCATAATCCAAGTGCAAAACGCATTTGCTTAACCAATCATCAAAAATTAAGCACCGTAGTCCAGTAGATCGGGTTTTGGCTTATTAAACGGAAATATGAAAAAATATTTTTTCGGCTACTTCCTTTAGCAGATTTCAGACAAGAACTCTGAGAGTAAAATAAAATTGCCATCAAAAGTCTCTAAAAAATCTGTCATTGGAAGACGACTCTACACAGTAGATTCTGCAATTCATAAATAAATTTAACAAACACAACATATGTGGTGTAAGAAACTATGTCGTAATCCTTACTGAAGGGTTGTATTATTATTAGGAATTATCATCGTATGTATGATCCTTGTATATAGGTTCCACCACTCATGTATAAAATTTAACAAACACAGTATAGGTGGTGTAAGAAACTAGGTTGTAATCCTGACTAAAGGGTTGTAAGGATTGATTGGTGTTATTCATTTAATGCCAAAACCAATTAAAGGCTTTGACTGGCATAGGGGGTAGACAGTATGTGTTTTTTAACCTTATGTCATGTCCTGAATGTCATATATATCGATATCAATCGGCCTGAGACTGAGGAACGTATATACAGTCGGTTTTCACTCAGGAACATACCGATGGCTTCGAGTAAGCTCTTAAGATACTAAAGAATTTCTAATCAACAATGTTGGTTGTTGAAAAACAGTTCAATGATTGTAATAAGTTTATTTTAGATGGAGAATAATCCGATATAAGATCTTAACTTGTACGTAATGCATACGTATATCCTTACAAATAAAGTAGAGTGGGAATATAGTAATAGAGTAATAGTGGGATCACCATGACAACACCACCTGGTCTTGACAGTTAACATAAGGGCTTTGCATTTCCATCATATCTTTCTTAGAATAAAGCTTAAAACCAGTTTGAAAGTTTAATACATTTACATGCAGAGACTTTGCACATTCATACGCAATACGAAGAATGGCTCAAAAGAATAGATATAAAGAAAGAGATGTCTTTAGGTTAGTTTCCTATACAATGTAGGTCAGCAGAGTTTGGTAATAAATTACGTTTCTTTCTCAGTCAAAGGGAGCAGCCTTTGCTTAACGGATGTAAGAATGAATTAGTAATTGATGGGAGTGTGTTTGCTTTATATTTTAAGATTGACACGATATTGCAACGAGAAGTTAAAGCTCATATTAATGGTATTTTTGAGTATAGACGCCATCTATGCGTCTAATACGTATCATATTGGGACTTATTCCTGTGAAGTTGGGATCCATCACCATCTGTTGGGAAAGAGCTAAATTCAATTAGAAAAGTTCCTTACCAAAATATCCAACAGAGTTTTTAAAGACAGTTGGCAACTCTATAATTCCAGGATCTGCAATAGCAGGCTATATAACTGAATTGCTGACAAACTTGAATAGTGGAACTGAAACAAGGCTAAAAGGTAATAACAAAATGAGAAATTGAAAGTTTTGTGGAAAAAAATTAGAAGACAATTATAAAAAAAGAATTAAACAAATAGTCCAGGAGAATATTGAGACGGCTTTGTGACAACCCTGCTTACCCTAAATATACGAAAGCATCTTAGGAGACCAAGACTTTCTGTAATCATCCACGCTAAGCGACAATATTTTTTCTAACATGGAGCATCTATTTATGATACAAATTAAAAATTAAATCCTCGACAACCTAACACCAGCAGTACAACTCATAACTATTGAAGTGTAGGGTAAAATCATTTCATTTTTTCATGTTAGAAAAGAAACAATCAGGTTGTGAAATATAATGAAAAGTAGAGACAAAGCAAAGAAAAACTATTTAAATTCTGTACGTAATTGAATTGTTTTATTGTGTTGTAATGGTATTTCCTTTTTGATTCTTTAATAATTTAAAATTTGTTTCTATGAAAAATTAAAATTAAAATTTAAAAAAGAGAAAAATCTTTTGATTACGAAAACTTTAAATGGAATTTAAAACAAAAAAATCAATAACAATTTCTATTTGATTTCTAAATTAAAAGCATTTATAGCATGATATCACAATTTCATGGTCTTGATATTAAGAAGGAATGAAAATTCAAAATTAAGCCATAAAAATTACAATTTGTGTACGTTTCCATTTTGATTTACAGACACTCAAGGTGAAACGAAGAAGCATGAGAAATATACAAAATCGATAAAGATGTTGATGAAAAAGCATACAGGAACTGGATCTATTAGCCTCCAAAACAAAACAAAACGCTTTTTTCAAATATTCTTGTAAAGGTAGAGGGTGACACAAGATATCTATTAAAATAAATTTATACCTCAGGCAATAGTGCTTTAATTCGTCTTAGTGACGAAAGACAAAGCTACATAACCGATAAAGCAATGTTCTAAGGCATTGAGGTTATTAATCACTCAGGTTAGATTAGTACGATCATCAGCATGGATTTCATAACGCATAAATAATATGTGAATTTATATGAAAATGTCTCGATTTATACTCAAGTCTATTGACATCGAACAACAATAAATTGTATGAAATATATCGAGTTGCCCCACTCTAAGCCTCTTTCGCTAATTTACGATTTTCACTGATCTTAAAGGCTGATCGAGCTGTCGAACTAAATATACAAAATATAAATATATAAATATAACAAACTTAGTCATACTGAAACAATTTTCATGTTTAACTGAATCAAAGCAAGAAAGTTGCGCGCTCCTATCCTGCGAATTCAGGCCAAAGTAGATGTTCTGTAATGATCACAGAGTAGCCAGATCAGCTGCGTTATTTTACAAAAATCCGTTGCTTGATATCTAACACAGAGAAGCTTACTACCTAGCCTGTCTACAACAAATTTTTCGTTTTCGTTAAAACCCTCGTCATCATTAGTATAACATTACAACGTCTGAAATATAATTAATTATTGCTTTTATCGCTATTTTGAATATGTACCTCTTTTTCATAAGCGATATCCCAACCTGTTGGCATCTTTGTAGATTGCAGAAACTAAGGTCCTTGGAAGAGTGGAGCCAAAGGAAGTTGTTTACATTACTGTTATATGAACTATATATGGTCAGCCAGAACAGTCATGTATACCAGAGTATATCCCTTTGACGATCATTCGAAAATCAAGATACTTTTCTGTCTATCACACCAATAGTTCGTCTGTTGGTTATCTTAACTGCCTCCGTCCTTCCTATCTTCAAATTTAAATAAAATAAAGTGTGTTTGAGAAATTATTGAAATGTTTTATGGGTTTGCTACGGCTTGTCTGGGTGGAGCGCTTCCTAATCAGGTTGAATTTGACTACCAGCATGGGTTATGTTGGTTTTGAAGAGCGCTGTGGGATGTTGTTTATTTGCATACATCTGCGACTTAAAAAACCCTACAAGAAAAAGTCAAGTCTCATTTAATTCGGGTCAAAAGAAGTTGGTAATCATCGACCTATAGTGCTCGTCGTTGACAATGGCCAACGTCGTCCTCAAAAAAATATGAACTGATGATGCTGTTAAATCAAAAATCACATTAAACACTCACTCAACCCCATCTCATGTGGGTTGGTGTTGTTCCAAATTTTAAAATTTTTTTGTTCACACACTCATTCATAAGGTCTGTTTCATAGGGTCTGTTTCTAATTGCTTTAGAGCTCATTTAGCGAATGCGCTTCGTTTCTATCCATGATCATCTATGGTGATTTGGTAAAACAGACTAAATAAATGACAACTATTTTCACAGATGTAGCTTCAACAAGATCAGCATTATCAACTATTTAAGATAGGAAACCTTTGTTGGAAGACCCTATATTAAGCAAATATCCTTCAGATTAACAGCATTTTTAAAAGACTAACGATCAATATATACAGCTAACTAGCGAACGCATAGCTGCGCGTTGTTCCACACCAGGGAAGAGGAAGAAGTTGGTCAACACAAGGGCTACACATCAAAAGCACGACTACCCTACGCTGGAAAATCAGCCAGACAGTTTGAGAAACGAAACTATATCCTTGACATCAATAGATGATAGCTTCATCAAGCTGACGAGGATTGGAGAGTCAAATAAGCTATATCTGCACCTCGCAAGAGATAGGCTAACATTCTCCTCTTCCTCGGCGTGTCTGTACCTACGGCAGACGTCATTAAATGGGAGCCGCATCCTTTCCGCTTGCCTACCCAGAACACAATGACCTGTAAGCATGGCCACTCTGATTGAGATGATGCTACGACCAAGTCCAGGTAACTGGTTGGTACGCCTTCTATCCATCAAGGGCCAGGTGAGCCTAGCATTGGAGCAGGACTAATCATTGACCCAGTATAGGTTGGCGTCTCGAAAGGATTTCCGCGCAATGACTAACTTGAACGAGGCAAGTGGCATACCTAAGTCGATTGCATAGGATTCCGGAAGGAGTGCATCATCTCTGTCGAGCTCGTCGGCCCTGCAGTTTCCCGGAATGTTATTGTGTCCGGGGACCCAGACCAGTGAGACACTGAAGCGCCCAGAAAGAAGGTCGAGACAGCGGCGACATTCTCTAAAGATCCTGGAGTTATTCACAACGCTTAATAGAGATCTTATGGCGGCCTGACTATCATCGAAGACCGAGACACGGGTGAAGGGAGCACCGTTGACGAGGATCCATTGAGCGGCCTGGTAAATGGGCATTATCTCCGACTGAAACACGCTACAGTACATACATCATGCATATATTTATTGTAGGGGTTCCCTTTGGGAGGAAGAGATGGTGGTTTTAACATTAATAAAGGTATACTTTTTAGTATTTTTTCTTAATTCTTTCCTGGATTCAAACCTAATTTGCTTGGTTTTGTAGACATGCATTGTCTTGATATTATAAAATATAAACTCTTCAAGTTATGAAAGAAGAAATAATTCGTAGTTTTAACATAACATTCAATATATTCGTAAGTAACACAGTTTTAAGATGTGAAAACATAAGTCAAGTAACTTATGGATCAATGGACTGAAGTGGTTGTATACCTCGCTAAAACCAATTCAATTTTTCCAGCGTATTTTAAAAGTACCATTGTCTTATACGAAATCATAATTTTATGTTGAAAATCTTTTCAGGTTTAATATAAACGACTTTAAGAGAAATAAATTAAAATGTGCTTGTCTTAAAATGTCTATCCTATCAAACCAATAATGCCCAATGCGCCTAGAGATTTTTCGTTTTTTTCTTATTTTTTCGGTATTTTTCCGGTTTTTCAGCATTGAATGCATCTGAAATACTCTGTCAACCAAAATATTTTTCCATTTGACTGAAAAAAGAAAATAGTACACAACAACAACAACAACAACAACATTGCTAGTAAAACACAGCAGCAGAAAAATAAAATCTCTCATGACACTCTTTAAAGGTGACGTACATGTGACCCAAAAAGCCAAGGAAAAATAAAAAAAAAATGTTTTCCCTGCTTTTAGTAGCTAACGAAACGTAGTATTTGTATTGATCCATTTTAAAGCCAAAATAGATTATATTGGGTATGTTCGATTTATCTCAACGCATGTAACAAGCTTCATATACAATATTGGAGTATATACATAAATATCTATACCATATATAGAAGACATTAGATGAATGAAATGAAAGCAATTACTTAAAATGTTTATTGAAAATTATTTTGTAACTATTTTCAGCTATTAAATGTCAGTAGCAAATTCAATGGAAAACTATTTTTAAGTCATCACTGACAAGTAAGAATATAGTTTTTAAAGTTTATTTAAAAGGCTAAGAAAACAATGTCCTTGAATGTTAAATGTGTGTGAGTGAAACACATGAAGTGAAATATTCGTTCAATTAAATAAATTTCGTTAATAAAACAAGCTACAAAAACAAAAACAACGAACTTGTTTACATAATAACCAAGTAAACAAAAATGTAGCAACAAAAACCAGTATAAAAAGAGGATAAACAAATAAACAAATATGCAACAACAAACATTTCAAAAATAAATGTAAACAAAAATACACAAATAACAATAATGAAACAACCATGTTTAAATTTATAGAGATCTCGAGAAGGAAAAGACACGAACATTCGACTTCAAGATCATTCATAAGACTGTTTACCTTGCCATAAAAAAGGCAAGAAAAAGCAGGCAACGGAGTCAGTAAAAACTCAGTCAGTCTTGCGTGAAGACACGCGTTGTTTGAAGAGAATAATCGTTAATTGTTATTAAGAGTAAAGAAGAATAACAAGCAAAGCAATTGTTGTTGTTTACATCAAGTTGCGAACAGTGGCACACAGAATTGTGGGAATAATAAAGATTTTTAATTAAAACTAAACACAAATTTATTTTTATTTTATTTGCAATCTACGTACTCATATTTTAAACAGTATATACCATCCAATGAGAATAACAGCTAAAATGAACTTCATGGGCAACAAGAAGGGCAGACAAAAAATTACTTAAAAGTATCCGCTATTTTTTTATGTTTTTTTAATTCAGTTTAGGTTAGTTGCGGTATGGTTCACTATTTGGGCGCAAGTACCCTGGAACGTTATGGTATTAACGTGATGGTATTGAACAGTCAAAATATTTAAATGCACGAGAAAGTTTATGTATAAGGAGTCCTTCTTTATTTGTGTATAGCGGAGAGTAATGTCAGCAGAGATGTATGGTAGCTTCGTCCTATCCTTAGAACAACTTAGTAGTGCCCTTTAGATATGGTGACGTACATAATGATAGAGAAATCAGGTGAAGGAAAAGAACAAGTAGAAAGTCAACGTAGTTTAGTAGGCAGTGTGTTGGCTTGTTAGAAGTGGGGCCACGGTTCCAATTCCAGGTCAGACATTTCTAATATAATGAAATATTAAAAAAAAAGTCTTCAGCGACTTCCTCTCAGCAGATTTGTGGAAAAATCTCTGAAAGTAAATAAAATTACCACGAAAAGTTTCTCAAAAATCTGTCGTTCGGAGAAGACTTTAAACTGTAGGTCCTGCCACTCGGTGGTTCTTTATATCTCTTCGAAAACGAGTGCTACCTAGATATCCTCAAGTTCCAAATGTAGAAGAAATTATGGAAGATACTGTGTTAAAAATAGCGAGCATTGGCGGGCATTCGATATCGATCAGGTCCAGATAGTAGACAATGCATTGCGATGACGAATTGCACCTACCGTATGTGAGAACACGATCTGTGTGAGAAAGAAAAACAACAGACTGTGAAGTACCACTTCATTGCAGTACAGGGGAGGGATATGTTACAATGATGGTGGTGTGTTTCCATCTCCAATAAAAGAAAATGCAATGAATTCTGAATTCTTTATGGCTACTGCTGAAAGCAGGGAATCTTCTGAGTTCAAGAACTTACCAAATCTGTCTTCATTTATCCGCATATGGATTGTTTTACCATTTGCAATGAGTAAATTCCTTCAACATTTAGCGAAAGGAATAGCATACCAACTATTTGTTTTAGCATTATGGTTTGGCAGATTTATTAGTATAAGGTTTTCCAACAGAGACTTACGATCTTTAACAGTTAACAGCAGCCATTTTGTTCAAGCTACATTTGTCATAGTAGTTGCCACTTATTCAGTCTGTATAAAAATTACAATACAAATGGGAAATGAGCTCCAGGGTAGTTGGCAACTGAATTCCTAAAATCCATTAAAAAATCATCTTCAGTGATGTCCATTTCTAGACGAATGAGTATGTCGACAAACAAAATTGTTTAAAATCAGCCGAGACCATGTGACACATGATTCATGAGCATTAAATGCACTCCCAAAAAAAGCACTTTTTGTGTATTTTATTGTTCAATATTTCTTTAAGAATAATGTTGGTCAAGCCACCAAAGCTCATCTCACATGGAGGTGATGTAAACTGGCCACCGATTTCGTGCCATTAACGGGATCACAGTTTTTCTTATGGAGTTTTTTTTTTCAAATTCGCTTGGTATGTACGAATAAGCCATAAACCATAGCTGTCCTCAAAGTCAATATAACACAAATCATTGGTCAAATTCAGCCTGATTTAGATGTAGACTTCATCTAATGGCTTCATAGCTCACTGACTCAACCATATACTCACTGCAATAGAGTAGCAGTTGTAGAATGCTATACTAACCTTATGGTCCTTTTTTCTCATGTAAAATTTACTGTCATTCCTTTACTCAATTTACATTTACCCGATTATCTGGAGACAGGCTGAAAGGTAAATTTCCAATGGCTGTTATCCTTTACTGGAACATATTCCATCTCAGCGAAATGGTTATAATCCTTAAAAAATCTCTTCTCATTAGGCTGGTAAGTAGCTCCATAGTGTGTAATCCCAAGATACTACTGCTTACAGCCCTCTTGCAAAATCACTATAAGGATGATGGTTTCAATTACCTAGTCGGGCAGCCACGAACCATAAATGTTAATAAAATTCTAAGTTGATTATATTGGTCTTTTGAAGCTAAGCAATTAATTATTCTAACATCTTGATTTAGTTCGTAACGACAAAATTTATTTACGTGAACTTTTGCAAATCCAATCCCTAAAACGTTAGGGGAACTGAACATACATTTAAACAAATACTCTAGTATTTTCTACTTCTTATTTTCTATTCGGCAAATTAGTTACAATTAACAAATCCGGCCTTTAAAACAAGAAAAAGAAAAAATCTTTAAAATTTCTCCTTAAACTGCCTTTTATCGTTGAACATTTAAGTTTAACAGCACAAGTCCCCGTACAGAGATTAAAATGAAATAAAAAAAAGAAAGAGAGAAAACGGCAAAAATTAATATCCCACACAAAATTTTACCACAATTTTTTTATTATTTTTCTTTAAAAAATGTTTCTTTTTATTTCTCCTTTTTTTGTTTTTTTTTTTTGCTTTTCTCCAGCCAATTAAGTGCATTTGTCGGCCACTATGGTGGTATTACTAGTTGAGAAGGCAGCTTTTGAGTGTAGCATGAAAATTTTTAAAGTTTTAGCCATTGACCGCACAATAAATTGCCGCTTTGGCAGACCCATAGGAAATAGCAAAACGTTAAGCTGAACAAATTAACACAGACTTTTAAAAGAGAGCCCAAAACAGATGGGAATTTGAAAAAATTTTTTTTTTTGATTTAAATGGAATTGTTTTTGTGTAGTCGACATAGGAAACTTTGCCTTGTCGGAAAATATTTTTTATTTTGGCCAGATTGTAAATTCTTGCGTTAGATTTACTTGAAAAGTAAGTTTAATATTCCATAGATTAGCGCCTACAATGGCATTGAAAATAATAGTTTTAATCCAATCGATGGAGACACGTGTTTAATTTTAGGCTGCCCTTAAGGCATATCGTTTCCAAGCTATAAGGGTATAAATAAACTGTATATAATTATAACATACATACTGGGTCATTACAACACTTCAGCCAAGGTTACGAACTAGTTTTTCACACCACTTATGTTGTGTGTGTTAATTATATACAATAGTGGCGGTAACTAAAGTTTAAAGTTGACTCCGAGCGTTAGATTTTTTGAAAAACTTTTTATACCAATTTTATTTTACTCTCAGACTTTTTGCCAGAAATCGACGGAGAGGAAGTCGACGACGAAATATTTTTTCATTTTTCTTTTTTTCATTTTTCTGAACTCGCAGAATAAATAGTTTTTCATACTTCAATTTGTTGGGGGCGTCTGATGTGGGGTTTGAAGCGTGGCTTCACGTCTAATAAGCCAACATACAACCTACTAGACCTTGGCGACTTGAAAAATTGTATCACCAGAGTATAATTGGGAGAATGAATGTGTATGTGTAGAATTATGCTACAGGGATAACATTGCCTAACATTTCAATAACAACCGCTTGCTTTCATTACTCTGTTAGCAGATTTTCTTTCTTGGTTAAACAGAAACATGGCACAGATGGGCATGACACAGATGCAAATGGCACAGATGGACATGGTACAAATGCACATGGCACAGATGGACATGGCACAAATGGATATGGCACAGACGGACATGGCACAGATGGACATGGCAGAAATGGATATGGCACAGACGGACATGGCACAGATGGATATGGCACAGATGCACCTTAGGATTTGCTACATGGATGTAGGACTGGACTGAACGCCTATATTGAAGAACCAGACAACAAACTATTACTCCGGATGAATAAGACAATCCATCTGGTAAGTTCGGCAAGAAGAACAGGTCTAGAGAGTAAATATTAAGAAAACCCAAGCAATACGATTGAACAACAGATGCACAGGCTTCTTAAAAATCGATTATGTAAACAGCTTTTGCTATCTCGTTAGCATAGTGACATCAAGCGGTGGGACTGATGGCAGACTATGCAAAGCAATACCAACTTCTGGGTGCCTAGCTGTCAGCAGAAATCCAAGTCTAACAAGAAAGACAAAAATTTGAGCTTTTAATGACTGCGTAAAAGCAAAACTCCTCTACGAAAGTGAAGCAAGGCTAACAAACACTATCTTGACTCAAAAATTTGAAGTATTTGCCAATAATTGTTTAAAGGTTATCCATCGCACGTTTGGGACAGCCACCACGATATAAAATTAAACTCTTCTTCATATCCAAATTCGTAGAAGGATATTTAAATCACATTAGTATTTGTAAAGTAGCACGCGAATAGAATTCTCTGAGTAGCCGTGATCCGGGCAGACCACGTAAAACTTTAAAACGTTCCATTCTGAATGATTTGAACTCAATCAAACACACTTTGCCAACAATTACAACATACGTACATACATATACAAATCGTCATTATAACCCTTCAGTCAGGGTTATATGTTGTGTCTGTAAATTTTATTAATGAGTGGCAGAACCTACAGTTTCGGAACCTACAGTCGACTACGAACGACTGATTTTTGTGAAACTTTTTTATGACAATTTTATTTAATCTCTGACATGTTGCCAGAAATCTGCTGAGAGGAAGTTGTCGAAGAAATATTTTTTCATATTTTCGTTTTCATGTCTGACCTGAAGTTTAAACCGAGCCCTCACGTCTAATAAGCCAACACACGACCTACTAGACTACGTTGACAATTACAACATTTGCGATGGAAAAGTTTTGTTGAAATCCCAAGTTTAAAAACCCCAATATGCAAGAGAATTTGAACCACTATGATAAATCGCATCCCTTTGAATCTAATTACAGTAGAAGTCCATTAGTCCGGAATGCCCGATAGACCGGCATCGCTCCGAAAAATTTAAAAAAATTTAGTTTTCTCCAAAAGTGTGCAAAAATGCAAATAAAAACGCTCGATAGCTATTCGGAAGTTTTCGGGGTAGTTCGAGATCATCCGGAAGCTCTTTGTTGGAAAACAATTAGCGGCCGGCTAGTCTCAGCTGTCACAACAAATTCAGGTGCAATGCAGCTCCGTTATTCAATCACGAAATATACAGACTGATGAGGAAGAAAACCATCAAGACGCTCTGGCCAAAGTTTTGGATGTCGTTAGAAGTGCTGACAATCCCTTGAAAAACCTGCCTGAAGATGAGGTAGAAGAGTGGCTTCTAATCGACAAGAATGAGCCTGTTGAACAAGAACCAACCGATGAGGACATTATCAACATTGTAGTAAACCCTCAGCCTACTCAAAATCTTCTTTCATCAACAAAACAAAAAGACATTCGCGACATTTTTAAATCTGTAAGAAATATGTGTTACTGTACGTGTACATACATTACATAAAATGTTAAATAAACTTTTTTGTATGTATTTGCATGCATATGTATGTATGTATTTGTAGTTTAATTATTAACCTAATTGTTCTTATAATTACTGCCCGATAGACTGGAATTTTCGGTAGTCTGGCACCGAACCGGTCCCGAACGTGCCAGATTATGGGACTTCTACTGTACCTACAAAAAATTGTGTAAAAATAATGCCTCTGAAATGGTTTATTAAAAATTCACTTCTCCAGCAAATAAAACGCCGTATAACACAATCATCATAACACGTACTCAAAATACGATTTGTTTTAGTATCACACAATCAATTCCACTTATCAATAAAATACAAGCATTCTTGGAGAAATTTAGTACAACTGATGCCTGTATAGATTGGGTGTTTTTTTTCCTTTTTAAATATTTAAACGCTTCAATCAAATATTCTGTTACTTAAAATAAATTTTGTAGAGTCTTCGTATTTACTTGTCTAACTTTTTGCACACAATAATTTAAAATTTACGTGACCTAAATATACAATGAAATGCTAAAAGTTCATAAACATTTGTGTGAACATATGGTGAAAATTTGTTGCTTCCACTAAATTACTTCAACGTATTCAATTTATAAGTCCTTAGGCTGTATACAGCATTCAACAAAATTATGTGTAACTTAAGATAATCTTAAAACGTCAATTATGAATTTATAAACAGACAGGGATTCTGGTATTGTATGCCATGATAAAGTTGTTTATAATGAAGTCAATATATTTTTCATTTTATTTGAAGACTTTATATGTGGAAGTAATACTCGTTTTCTATGTTGATAGCACTAAGACTGGAAAATATCAGAATGAGTGGATAATATTATGATTTTCATTTAAAGAGACGTGAAATCTTTCAGAAATAAGCTTCATGAGCAAACAAATAAGTGGGAGAAATAAAACGATTGAGTAAGCCGCCGTTGTTTGGTAGGTAGTGTGTTGGCTTATTAGACGTGAGACCACGGTTCAAACCCCACAGACGCGCCAACAAATTGAAGTATGAAAAAATATTTCTTCTGCGGCTTCCTATCAACAGCCAAAAACTCTGAGAGTAAATAAATTTGCCATTGTCGACTTTAGACTGTAGGTCCCACCACTTATAGATAAAATTAACACACAAAACATACATAAGTGGTGCCAGATGCTATGGCGTAATTCTAATTGAAGTATTGTAATGACTTGAAATGATACTTTTCAGCTAGTTTTCTCTATCTTTTTCATACATTGCGCTCGTTGTCTTAGCAATAACTAGATGAATGTTGGTTTTAAAACTTTCCAATATTAACCCTGCTGTTAGGTTAAAAAAAAACTTTCGAATATTAGGTAAAGGACCATTTTGGTCCACTTTGTATTTTTCATAAATAATTCGATATAAAACTCTTTTGAACAAAAATTTTAAATAATTTTAATTGTTACTAAAGTTCTGGGATTCTCCATTTCTATACAGATATGTATACCACGAGCATAAGTTTAACTTCAGTTCGTGTTTATTCTGGTCTATTATGAGAGACGATAATTTTCACATGATAACAAGTGCTCTCAGCTTTGATGATGTTATCCACAGAAGGCAACAAAAAAGTAGTGACAAGTTTGCTCCAATTCGTGAATTATGGGACAATTGGGAAGCACTTCTTTCAATGCTTTATAACTGTCATGAAAATGTCACTATTGATGAGCAGCTAATGAGTTTTAGAGGGCGATGTTCCTTTAGGCATTATATGCCTGCAAAGCCAGTCAAATATGGGCTAAAATTTTGGTTAGCTGTAGACTCCAAATCAGGATACATATGGAAAATACAACCGTACCTTGGAAAACCTAAAAATGATAAGCCTGAAAAAAATCAATGAGAGCGTGTCGTGATTGGAGGTTACAGAACAATTGAAAGGGCAAAATATTACAACTGATACTTTTTTTTTATATTTTGAGTTGGGGAAAAAACTTTTACAAAGGAAACTGACATTTGTGGGAACAGTTCGAAAAAACAAAACTTTTATCCCACCGAAATTGCTTCTATTCAGAAAAGTTCCTTTATATAAATCCACGTATACCGGCCATAAAAATAAAACTTGATGGGCACCATGTACAAAACATACGAAATCAATTTCAGAAAATCATAAGAAGAAATCTGCAATCGTTTCTTATTACAACTCTTCTAAAGGTTTGTTATATTTTATCATTATTTATCGTTTCTGTAAAAATAATTTCCTTTATCTTAGGAGGCGTTGATACTGCTAGTCAAATGATTAGCTACTACAGCACTAAAAGAAAAACAAATAGATGGCCAAATGTTTTGTTTTCAAATATAGTTGTTATCTCCGCATTGAATGCATTTATTTTATGTTCGTGGGCTGCAAATGATTCAAATCGCAGAAGACCTGAGCTTTTACGTCAGCTAGCTATGTGCCTATCAGAAGAATACATGTTGAATAGGACAGCCAAACCTAAAAATCCATTTGCGTCAGAGCTTTTGACTCAACTACAAGCATCGTCATCAAATACTGTACCATCTACAAGTGGTGATACACAAAAGTCAGCTCCTAGAAAACGAGGAATTTGCAATTTCTGTAAGTCCAAATATGATGCCAAATGATTATATGCAATAAATGCAAATTGAATGCAAATTGAAGTGAAAAACAATTTGTTTATCTTGCTGCGAAAATAGCAATAAGCCATAATTATATTTTCTTACTTTTACTGATATACCGAATAAAATTAATTGTATGGGCCAAAATGGTCCATAACCTAAGATTTGTAACTTTTAATATTGTTCTGTTCGATTTTATCCTAGATAGCTAAAAACTAACTAAAACCTTTAAAATATAAAAAAAAAAATACCTGAACTGATGTTTTAAGTTGATACGATAAGCCATTGCAAACTTAAATAAAAATTAAAAAAATTTGACCAAAATGGTCCAAACCTATCAGCAGGGTTAAGAGATATTCAAAGAGAAAGCCTAAAAAACATCACATCACATGTTTTTGGTGGTCAATTGACTTTGCCGAAACGTGGCAAAAAACTTTACTCAAATTAAAAGAGAAAACAGTTATGTTACGTGGTGCTAGTGCTCTGAATTGATAGAAACGTTTCTTTCAAAAAATTTTTCGAAAAAATATATTCCTTTGACATACATATACATACATACATATACATTATGCCAGTCATTTATGGGTTCTCTGAGAGCTATTTTCGACACAATTGTGCTTGATGATGTAACTGCTGTATGAAAAATAGTGTTCGAATTACTAGAATTGAATGCTTATTTCTCTAACATCCACTCAGCGTACTGGGTTCTGAATTGTTATCTGCCTTAAATTATTTCGTAGGTGACAGTTTAAGTCACTGTTGTCTAGTAGGTCGTATGTTAGCTGCCTAAACGAAAATCTGTTATGAAAACCCCAGCTCAGACATCTTAAACAAAACGAAATGGGGGAAAATTATTTCTTCTGATGAATTTTCGTCAGAAGATTTGTGGCAGAAACTCTGAGAGTAGATGAAATTGCCATGAAAAGTTACACAAATCTGGCATTTAAAATCGATGTTTGAACTGTATACAGTAAGACACCGCTTAACGCGTGCGATACGTTCCAATAAGTTCCAGCGCTAAACGAAACAGCGTTAAACGAGGCAACTTAACACGTACATATATACTGTGATTGCGACTTTGGAAAATACAGTTGGAATCTTTATTCTGGACAGACTAACAAAATAGCGTTGAAAAAGATACGTAGTATACACCGTCGCTATATACTGCACCGCTTTTGGTTGGTGCGTGGCCGTTTCATTTGCACACATATACATATGTACAATAAGTATCAATACAGTGTGCGATTTAGGGAAATTCCAATACTACCACGTAATACTGAAACAGCGTTAAGCGGAACAGCGTTAAGCGGGGTCTTACTGTACTCATGTACGAAATTAAAGCACACAATCTAATACTATATTCAGACATGCACGTATGTTAAGAAAATCGCAATAAACGGCATTATTGATATCAATATTTCGTATAAAATGTCAATTAATTATTGCTCAATAAATTCATAAATTGTTATAATATTGATTAAAACTTCAAATACAGCACTGTCATAAGTACGTTCAGTGAGCATATTACTATTTTCCGAACACTTTCTATTGATATTTGACAACTCAAATGTCAACAACAAACAAAAACAAAACAACGACAAACAAAAAATGGAAGGTCAGCAGTAAGGGATGAGAAAATATTTCCAACTGATGTCATATAAAAAAGAATTTTAATAACATCACAGACTTGATGTCGTATTTAATTTTTAACTCTTTCGATCCCAATGTTGTTTTATGATAATTTCTAATTTATTTCGAAAAGATATTTATAATACTCTGAACTGAGATATTACTGGGAATCCAGTTCCTGCTCTAAAGAAAGCAGCTTCTGTTTCTGCCTGTCTTCTCCAAGTATGACTGACCTTCTAGGTCTTGACTGATAATCTATAACAGTTCTCGCAACTTCATTCTCGGTTTGTGCAGAATATGTTAATTTACGGGTATATTTTGAAAATACGATGTATTCAGCAGTTAACAAATAAAGACCGTTGAGTTTCATTTTCCTCTAACAGTGCCATAAGCAAAAGCTTTCTTTTCTGCAAGCTATGCAGTATTATCAAATTTTTCTTTCTCATTCTTCTGAGAGAAGCCACTTTGGAGTCAGAAATATTCCCTATTAACTGCAACAGCTCGGCGTTTCGGTTAATCATTAGTAAGAACTTTTCCAATGTTAAATTGTTTTCCATGTTTTTTCTCAAATTTTTTTGGCACTAATTTTCGCGATTAAATTAAAAGCAATGTTGTTGAAGCAATCAACTGTTTTGTTTACCAGCTGTCAAATAAATTTTGTGTCTGAACACTAAAAATATTGTTATCAATAAAACGAATATTAATTCAATAAAAGTACATGTCTGAACATAGTATAAGTGGTGTGAGAAACTAGGTCGTAAATCTGTCTAAAGGGTTGTAATGTGTGATATTTTCTCAGCAGCCTTCTGTTAAAAATTCTGAGCGTATATAAAATTGCCATGAAAAGTTTTCCAAATCTCCCATTCAAAGTTGACGTTGCACTATGGGTTATATGGGTGGTGTGTGAAGCTACGTTGTAATCCTAACTAAAAGTTTATAATGACTAAATAAGTAGGAGAGATAAGATTAAATCGAGCACTTAACCTGTAATCTTGTTACTAAAAAAATATGAAAAACATTTGCCATTAATTTTTACATATTTTTCCCATTACAACTGTCATCCCATAATCTATCATTTCCATTTGAACATGATAAGGCTTTTGCCTGTTTAAAATAAAATAAAATAAAATACTATTTTCATAAACAGATAATACCTGGCTCATTTGTAGCTTGAATAAGACTTTTAAAATATGAAAACCTATTCACACTCTATTATGTTGCGTAATAATTTGCTATTCTAAGGGTTTAACCAGTTACAAATACGTATGTATTATAAATGGCTTCATATAAAGGATACGAAACCTTGGGCATATTAAGCATATTCTGTATGGCATTCTATTGGGGATTTTAATTTTTTAACATTGAATATTAAAAATTACATTTTCTATACCTTTATGTCACATAACAAAATGTTGTAATAAATTTTATTCCTTAAAAAAATGTGGCTTTAAATACATGATTTTGTAGAAAACTTTGCTACATAATAAATGTCTCTTCTATTTGTAAAATTTTTTAATTTTAATTAAATAAATACAATGCCTTGTTAAATTTAATGTAAAAGGATTCTTTAAAATATTTCCGTTTTTTTTTCCTTTTTCTAGTCATAATTTTTAATCATTACGTATTCCATACACACATTACTCTCTAGTGTTTTATAAACAACATTTAAAACCGAATTTATTTTAAATTATGGCACAACATGTGTTCATTTCATTTTTTTCTTTTGTTGGTTGCCTGTGCTTATTTTTTGTCTCAGCTTTCCTATGGCTGATGCTACTGATGTGACGTGACAATAATTTGTAATTTACAGTGTGAAATAATTTTATAAATATTTATGAAATGCCATGAAGACCAAAAACACAGACAGTGTCTGCAAGTTGTTCTTGTTTTTTTTGCAAATTCACTTCAATTTGGTATTACGTTTGGTATTACGTTCAAGTAGTTGAGTTTATTAAGTTATGAGCGTAATAAAGTAAATTATTTGCTGATAATTGTTAAGAATAATAATGCACGAATTAAAGTACAACACCACACATAGAGCTGTTTGGCCATTAATCTACACTGTAAACGATTTTAGTCGCCGTAGTCTAGTAGGTAGTGTGTCGACTTACTAGACGTGAGGCCACGGTTCAAATTCCAGGTCAGACATCAAAATGAAAATATGAAAAAAATATTTCTTCGGTGATTGCCTCTCAGCAAAATTCTGGTAAAAACTCTGAGAGTAAATAAAATTGCTATGAAAAGTTTCTCAAAAATCTGTCGTTCGCAGTCGACTTTAAACTCTAGGTACCGCCACTCATGTATAAAATTAACGCACACAACATAAGTGGTGTGCGAAACTAGATCGTAATCCTGAATGAAAGTTTGTAATGACCAATTATGTATTTATGTAAACGATTTTATTGATTTGAGTCTCTGTTATAAGCATTTGTATGGCACTGCTGGCATCTTTTACGCTCACACAAGAGAATTTAATGTGTTTCACTAAATCCTCAATAATCGATTATTCCAAGGACATTAGCAGATTTAAAGCCAGAAAAATCAATCAAACTCAGAACATTATACACCACGATTGCATGAGTTTGAGGAGATGCATAAAGTTATTTTAGTTTGCTTGGTTAGATGTGGATTTTTTCCTAAAAATAAAATAAGAAAACTGTAATCGAATATCAATTTTTATCTTTTCTGTCTGACTAACCAATTTGATTTATTAGTAGGATATTGCAAAAACAATACTTGTATCATTTAAATTCCAAAACACATCGATTTAAGTTTATGTTTTTTAATTCCTATTTTTTTTTAAATTTTTTTTAATTCTTTTAAACTTAGTAATGCCTCCAAGGTATCAATTTACACCAGCATCATCTGTATACATACGTGATTACATACCCTAGAGTATATTAATAAGGATTATATTAAAAATATTTTAAATATTTCTTAGAAATGCTAAGTAAAAGAATTTCAAAAAAAATATTTGCTTTTCAATTTGGTTTTTGTTTAAAATAGTTTAAAAAATTATATTTAAATTTCTTTGGAAAATAAAACAGAAAACGCCAACACCTTAAGGCTTTTACCGAATATTTACAAATGTTGGAAAGGGATGCCTTGGCATTGCTAACATACAAATTATTGTGCTCCTCTAATGTTTTATATGATATCTGTATTGATCTGACAAATCTCAGTATGTTAGTAGGTGACAACAATGTTAATTCACTATCCAGCACCAGGTTTGCTACCACGTAACGAAATCTACATGTTCGGCTCGAGACAACTACCCACTCTGAATAAATGTAATCTGAGTCTACAGCGTCTCGGCAAAAAACCGAATAGCTGCCTTCCTATCTCATAATATTTTTATGTCCTGAGTTTTGTATCTCTTTTCGAAGTTAAATTGAGCACTTTTTTCGATGGCATACACTTTCGCTTGGAAAATACTCGCGACTTTTCCCATGGGCGGGGAATATTTCTTATACAAATACAATTAGGTCATTACAATTTTTCAGTCAGAATTACGACCTAGCATCTGACAGCACTTATGTTTTGTGTGTGTTAATTTCAGGCATGAAAAAACGGCATTTCGAAAACAGATTGTTTTTCATATGACACCGGAAATTGAATCGTCAAATTATAAATGTCTACAGAAGTTCGCATATAAAATGTCGACTACAAAATATCGTTTTCACTATTTCGAATTAACCGCCATTAATATAACGATTTAAACTATAAAAAATTACGATGCTTTAAATAAATAAAGAACACGAAATTATACCATTAAAAATAAATATTTATTCCTTAAACGATGAGTTGGGAAAAAGGCGTTAAATTTGCTTTTACTTTAATTGATTTTGTCAGTTACTTTTTAACCCGTGTTAACAAAAAGGCCTTAAGAGGCAGTTTTTTTTATTATTTCTAAAGCTAAGCCAGCAATTCTAGAAGCTGATTGAACAATAGAGTAGCCATCGGTCGTTGCCTTTTAGCAACATTCAACTTGAAAATATGTTTGGACTCTTGTACTGTGTATTGTGCCGAGGAATTTTTTATGATTTGAAGCAACAGCCAGGCCAAAGCCTTAGGTATAGTAAGTAAGGATCTCCCTATTCACTATGCGCTATCCGTACTCGGTATCGATCCTTATAGCTTCTGTTATTCACCTATTGGAGAATATGATACAATTACTGAGTACTAGTCAGATACCGTCGCAGTCTAGTAGGTAGTGTGTTGTCTTTTTAGACGTAAAGCCAGAGTTTGAGCCCCAGGCCAGACATCCAAACAAAATACAAAAAGTATTTATTTGGCTACTTCCTCTCAGCAGATTTCTGGCAAAAACTCTAAGAGTAAATAAAATTGCCATTAAAAATCTGTCGTTCAGAGTCGACTTTAAACTGTATGTCCCACCAATCATGTATAAAATTAACACACACAACTTAGTGGTGTGAGAAACTAGATCGTAATCCTGACTGAAGGGTTGTAATGATCAATTAAGTAAGTAAAGTAAGTAGTCACATACCACGCAAGCTGGCCTACATAACATAACCTAATTGTTCATTGCATCCCTTCAGTCCGGGTTACGACTTAGCTTCTCCCACCACTTATGTTAATTCCATATATGAGTAGCGGAAGCTACAGTTTAAAGTCAACTCCGAACTACAGATTTGTCAGGAACTTTTTCATGACAATTTTATATTTACTACCAGAGTTTTTGCCAGAAATCTGCTGAGAGGAAATCACCGCTGAAATATTTTTTCATATTTCGAGTAAATAAAAATTGTCATGAAAAATTTCTCAAAATTCTGTCGTTCGAAGTCGACCACTCATGTATAAAATTAACACACACAACATAAATCGAGTGAGAAGGTAGATCGTAATCCTGACTGAAGTGTTGTAATGACCAAAATTATGTATGTATGTATGCTACGCGGAAGCAAAACTAACAGACCAATGGCTCTGAAATATTGGATACACGCACTGAGATTAATAATAATAATTTCTGTCCAAGCTTTCACAAGGATAATACAGAGTATAGATACCCAAGAACGTCCTCTCTATCAGTCTACGGCAGTTGAAAACTGGAAAGAAAGGACTTTGACGTAGAATTCAAGGGTACATTTATCGGAAAATGTCAGACAGGCATTTGGGGAAATTGTTATATACAGTATTACAGCAGGACCGTATATGACTCGTATTAGCTATGCTTTGAGAGAGAGCAACAATCTTAGATAATCTTACCTTGCTTACTCCATTAAAGGGGCAGTGCATTATAACATTGTGGCAAAGAGATAACATTTGCAACAGATAGCACGACAAAATTAACGGATCTTCTGCAGCCTTTAGTTAGGTCACTCTCGACTTATGTCTTCGGGTAGTTTGATCAAGCAATCACATGGAGTGTGTACACTTTATGGCAGAATAGTAAAAATTACAGAATCGCAAGGGTATTCTGTGCCAGACCTTAGCGTTCTAGACCTAAGAAATGTATTTGGATCTGGATAAGTTTTTTTAACTAGGGGTTATACTCTAAGGGCAAGAAGTACTTTGTGCAGCTTTTGTGGAAATATGTATGCAAATGTTTGTGTGAGCACACTTCCATTGAATGAAGTGATGACGACTTGGGTTAGCACTTTAACAACTATTTCCTTGAGAATTTATCGTGAACTTTAAAATGGCTTTTAGTGTCCAATTCACTTTAAAGCCGTTTGCCAACATTTGCCTTAATTGTGCCAACTTAATTAGCTCACATTCATTTGAGGCGATCAATAATAATAATAACAAAAAAGAGGAGAAAAAGGAGAAAGGGAGTTAAACAAGTGCAGAATAAAAACGAACAAAACTTTCTCGCTGAGCTGCTGGTAAAGTTGAGTAGCAAAAGGAAAAACTTTATCTGTAGAAATGATTGAATTTTACTTACGTAGACGCTACGGTACGGTAAAACAATCGTTTGTGGCGTCCTTTTAAGTATTAAACTGCCATTTGCATTATTGTTTACGAGGGGAAAATGAATTGACATTAAAAATGCATAATACAAGCAGGTTAAATGAAACATACAACCCCCCCCCCCTCAACTCGCTTTATTTCAATTTCTCTTTTCTGTTTTTGTAATTTAAAACAGGATTTTATTGTGTTCTTAACAAATGAAAACATCATCAGTAAGTCGTTTAAGATTCTGGTTGACTTAAGCGCATGTATTTCTCTGTTTTCACATGCAATTTTAATTTATCAATTAAAATTAAATTGAACTGAACTGTACTGAACGGTATTGTAAAAAGAGATGAAAGGAATGACATGCCTGCCATATCAATGTGTGGCATGTTATTTACTCAGCTGTAATGAATGAATTTCTTGAAGGATATCACTGAATCACTGAATGTTATACAATTGTATTGCAAATTGCTTGGCATACTACGGTATGTTTAAAGTAAATAAAGAAATACATACATACATATGTATTGAACAGAATGTGTAGGTACATACATATATGCAAATTGAAGAAATGTTGACATATGTATGTATCTCATGAGTACTTAAAACTGAATGAAATGTTCTATTGAAAAGGAATACAAGAGTGAATTAATATGAAAATTGAAAACAGTTGTTATACTCGGCATATAAATGAGTACTAAAGATGCGTGCCATGCAAAAACGCATGTTTTTATGCCTTGTCAGCATGGCAATGAGTTGCTTAGTTGCCTTCATAAGATGGCATTCAAACCTATACTAGGTATTTTAACGAGCTACTCTCGATATTTTGATGTAAAAAAATAACGATCTCCTATCTTGAAAAGTTCCAAAAGCTCTTGAAGCTTCTATCTTCGCTTTTGCGGCGGTATAAATTCAGTAATTCTGTACTGATCAGTCTGAACGGTTTCTAAGGGGGCTATGTGCCTTGCTTATTAAATATATACTCGTATGAGACTTTTCAGTAAAGATGATACCATGGAGAGAATGAAAAGTGAGCCTCAATGCCTTTTTATGCAGTAAAGAGTGCCATGGAGTCTTCTCTCTAGGGTGGTGAGTCTATGAATTCGTTACCTGTGTTAACACGTATGGTTACAGTGCAGGCGTGATTTTACCAGTATTCCTAACGCATTGTGGAAAATGATTTAAAGGCTCCTTCCTACAACAATTGCGTTGAAAAGGCTGGTGACAAGGTATATTTCATTGAGGCTTTGCTAGGGTAAAGGTGTTGGGTTATACTAGGATTTTAGGAGTTGTGGATTTCCGTATACAGGTGAGATTGAGTTTTAGCTCTTAGTTATTAAAAAAAAGGTCCAAGGCTTATTAGTTCGACCAGCTTTACTCGCTGGTATTTCGGGATATTGAGTAAGCACGAAGTATTAGTAGATTCATGCGAGGGACTGCGAAGTTGTTCCCGATGAAAGCAAAAAAAACATTCTATTTAGAGGAAAAAACTTTGAGAGTAAATAAAATTGCCATGAAAAAGTTTCTCAAAAATCTGTCGTTCGGAGTCGACTTTAAACTGTAGATCCCATCACTCATGTATAAAATTAACACACACAACATAAGTGGTGTGAGAAACTAGGACGTTGTACAATGGGTCAATTCGACCTCCGGGTGCTGTACTTGTCTTAATTGACAAGTACAAGTCCTCTTACCTAACCTAACCTAACCTAGAGCTTCTATTGCAGCCAACTATCCATTTAAATAGCGATCAGTTTTCTAGTCAGCCGAGCTGGTCTGGCTGCCATAGAAGCTCTAAATACAATGTAAGTTAGCACGAGACAAGTTTTCAAACGCAAGAAGTCCCTTGCAAGACTCTCGGAGTTACTTTGTCATTGTGGCATTGGAGGCAATGAGATTGCAGTTAAGCATGGACCTGATAGAGTGGTTACTTTGGAATCTATTGTTACCCATTGAGCTAATCGATAGAAACGAATCAGATGAAGAGTGAATCTCCAGGCCATTAAGGCTACTAGAACGGAATTGATACTGAGACTAGGTGGGCAAACAATTTAGTTCCTGAACAATTTTTGACTGAGTAGTGTGAAGCTGAGGACCACTTTGTGGGTTATAGTGCCCTTATGTTTCTGCAGTATTTCGTGATATGAAAGTGGCCTGAATTGCTGGGTTTTTACTACTTCTCGTTTGTTTTACTTTTGAGGCCTATCTCCCTCCTAATTGCTTGGATTCTGCATTTATTTTCCTGTTGATATTCTTTTCTCGATGTAATCTGCGATACTAAAGGTACCAACAATGGATCTTTCCAATCTCTTGGTTGAAATAGGTTTTCAAAACGACTTAATTCTCGTTCGATGTTCAGAACTTGCCGTTTTTATACTCGTAACATCAAGGGCATACAGTGTTGAAATTTAGTTTTCCATTTAAATGGCCGCAGTCTAGCAAGTAGTGTGTATCTTTTTATTTTACGCCGAGGAGGAGTAAATGTGCCTAACCGCACCACAGGGGTAGTCGTCACTAGCCCCTATTCTGCATTTATTTTCCTGTTGATGTTCTTTTCTCGATGTAATCTGCCATACTAAAGGTACCAACAATGGATCTTTCCAATCTCTTGGTTGAAATAGGTTTTCAAAACGACTTAATTCTCGTTCGATGTTCAGAACTTGCCGTTTTTATACTCGTAACATCAAGGACATACAGTGTTGAAATTGAGTTTTGCATTTAAATGGCCGCAGTCTAGTAAGTAGTTTTTTTAGGATTTTTTTTTACGCTGAGGAAGAGTAAATGTACCTAACTGCACCATAGGGGTAGTCGTCACGATCCCCCGTGTGTGGGGCCCTCACCCACTAAATCTCCCCCTCCTCTTTTAGACTCTTTATGGCCACTCCGGAACTACTGTGGTATTACTTCGAAGTGGAGTCCGTTGGCCCCTTCATATCCATATCCGCGTACGGATTACGTAACGAAATCCGTCCATTCCATTCCATTAAACGTCCATTCTACTTCTCTCATCCAAGTTAATTTTCTTATATCTTAGTAAGTCTTCAGCGTATCTGACTATACTATTCCAATTCTCCTCACTGTTCAGAATTATTTCGCAGAAGTTCTCGACAGTACAGACGCCGACTTTGGCCTCAAGATTTCTTCTTTGCAGTCTCCATCTCTCACAATGAAAGAAAGTGTGTTCCGTATCATCAATCGACGCATCATCATAGATGCAATTTGGTCGTGTAATCTTCCCCATTCTAAATAGGTATTTACAAAAACGACTGTGTGACAGTTGTGCCAGATAGTAGTTAACCTCACCAGATTTCCTCTCCATCCAGCGGGTAATATCTGGGAGAAGTTTTGCCGCCCATCTACCACTCGTCTCAGTGTTCCATTCCTCTTGTCTTTGTTGTATGGTTCGCTTTCTGGCGTCGTCGACATTTACTGTCTCTCCGTGCACGTTTTTAGCCTCCCACACTCTCTTCCGCTCACTTGCCTGTATACCTATAGGTATTACACCACTGATTACCAGTATTGCTGACTTAGATACAGTCCTATACGCCGATGCCACTCTAAGTGCAGCGGTTCGTTGTACCGATGATAAGATTTTCCTTCTACAGTCGAACTTCAATGCCTACACCCAGATCCCACTGCCGTAAAGCAGAATATTGTCCGTTATTGCCATCATTAATCTGCGTCTGCTTTGTATAGGACAGTGTGTATGCATATTAGACGTGAGGTAACGGTATCATCTTCAGGTCAGACATACTCCAACAAAACGATGTATGAAAGAAATATTTCTTCGGCGACTTCCTCTCAACAGATTTTTGGCAAAATTCTGAGAGTAAATAAAATTGCCATGAAAAAGTTCGTCAAAAATTTGGAGTCGACTTTAAACTAAAAGTCCCACTACTTATGGATAAAATTAACACACAGCAGTGGTGTGAGAAGCTAGGGCATAACCCTAACTGAGGGGTTGTAATGACCAATTATGTACTTATATGTATATGTAGTATGTGTGTATTTAAGTCGACCATTTACGAGATTTATTATAAAACAGCTTTAAGCCTATTTATTCGAATGAATAGTGAATAGCAAATCTGAAAGTAAAATTTTGGTGCTACTCTTATTCCATTTGGTAAAAAAATTTTCCTTTCATTTAATTTTGTTCCTTAATTGACTTCATTTATGTGAATGTAATTATATTTTTGTATAAACTTTTAATTCATAAAGTTCATACTTTATGCTTAAAGTACGTTTACCCTGTAATTTTCCACAAAATCAGCTTTAAGGAGATCAGCAAATTTGCATAATTCCAAAGGAGTATTAAGAAATTTCTCATATTGAGTAGTACATTGGCCTTAAACGCATTTCTTAAGAAATATTTGCCTTTTGAAATGCTATCGAAAATATTTATTTGCCCTTAAAAAGAAAAAGTATGTGTGTGTGTGTGTGTGTGCCTGAGCATTTCAAGAATAAAGAAATTTAAAAATTCCATTAGCGGCTGCTGATGAAAAATACTTTTTTTTCTTTTGTTGATTTGTGCTTCAAGGAATATTTTTTAATATTTTTTTTTTAGTTTTTCATATTGAGTGAGTGAATGAGTGAAGGAATGAAGGAACGAAAGAAAAAAATATTAAAATAATGTTAATATTGCTGTCATATTTGTGTAGTACCGCATTTGTGGCTTTTGAAATATTAAAATACACGTACAATATTTGTATTTTCAGTTTTTCTACAGTTTGTTTGGTTTTCGTTTATTTTTTTTGTCACTTATTTTTGTATGGTAAAACTTTTGGAAAAATATTAAAAAAATAAAAGAACTTTACAAACACGTATTTATTTGTAGCTGTTGTAGTATATTTGGGTTTGTGTAACATTGTTTGAAGCCTTTTGAAAGAAAAAAATGTTTTTAAATTATACAAAAAAAGTAGTTTTGATTTTGTTGTTATGTGTGTTTGTCAAATAAAGTCTAACCAAAATTTATTATGAATACATACAAACAAATTGTGAAAAAACTATAGAAGGTACAAAAGCTTTTTAAACTATAATACGTTTAAAAAAATTGTTTTATGCTAAAGTATATAATTTTAAAATTGTTTCCCTAATCGTATACAAATTAACCGCCGTTCTTAACAATTGAACATTTCGGAGACATCATTGAGACGAATTTTGCATAAAGACCTTGGTATGACGCCATGCAAAGTCCAATTGATTCAGGACTTGAAGCCAATTGACCATCCAATGCGTTTTCGCTTTGCTAAGTGGGCCTCCGATCGACTTACAGAAGATGCCGATTTTAGCAAAAAAAAATCATCTTTTCAGATGAAGCTCATTTTGATCTTGGCGGGTATGCATACTAGTAAAATTGTCGCATTTGGGGCACAGAAAACCTGCACGCATACATTGAAACGCCGACGCACCCAAAACGAGCCACTGTTTGGTGCGGATTTTGGTCCAGATGCATAATTGGGCCATTTTTCTTCGAAAATGAGCAAGGAGTTGCCGTTACAGTCAATGGCGATCATTATCGGGCCATGTTGAACGAATTTTTGTTCACAAAAATTGAAGAGGAGGATATTGGCAATATTTGGTTTCAACAGGACGGCGCTACGTGCCACACAGCCGAAGCTACACTCGATGTTTTGCGCCCTGTTTTTGAAGATCGCATTATCAGCCGCAGAGCTGATGTCGTTTGGTCAACTCGGAGCTGCGATTTAACACCGTTGGACTATTATTTGTGGGGTGCCGTCAAAGATAAGTGTTACGCCGACAAGCCAGAGACAATTAACGCTTTAAAGGACAATATTCGTGAAGCCATTGGTGAAATACAGCTGCACACAATCGATAATGTGCTTAAAAATTGGACCGATCGTGTAGGCTACTGCATGGCCAGCCGAGGCAGCCATTTGAATGAAATTATTTTCCATTATTAACCGGAAGGATTGTACTTTCAAATAAAAAAAGAAATTTGAGAAAATATTCAGTAGTTTTTTTTAAGCATTTTCAAAAAAAAAGTTATTTGGCGGACCCTTTGTTAATCATATATTCAACCCTGGACGGTTACTCTTCATTTTTGTGCATTCAGGTTACTCCTCCTTGAATCGACGAATACTTTTATGTTTGACCAAATTTCGGTCTTTTTATTAACAAGATTAGTTGATAACGAAAGCTTGCTCTGAGTAAACGTACGCTGGCCACCCATTTTTGTAACCTTGGATGGTCATTTTTGTACAGTAAGGTTACTCTTCGTTGAATCGACGAACAATTTAAAAAAAAAATTTTTTACGTCTACTCACTGCAAGCTTTCGTTATCAACTAACGTTGTTGATAAAATGAGCGAAATTTGATCAAACATTAAAGACATACATACATATATGATAAAGAGTAAATGAGCTTCGTCGATTCGATGAACAGTAACCATCCAGGGTTAACAAGCGGCATAAGTATTGTTACAACATTGAACACACTTATTTTAACAGAAGAGTTCAACATACCGCCTCATTACCATTTTGTAACAGGATTCTAAATTGTAACAGTTTTCACGATGAAATGGTCAGATAACGAGAACGGTATCGCCATTTGCAGGCACGTCGACCGGAGCATAAAATTGTTTGAGAAGACTGGAGTTCCGTTATCATAAGATAGTGCCCCAACAGATGCATGACTTTGTGCTTTAAAAGGCCTTACCAGAAAAAAAAAATTGGATTGGAAATGCAGACTTGTTTTGGTGAACTATGCTCATAAATTATTCTGTAAAATTTTGTGTGCCAATGAAAAAATTTTTCTCTGCAACCATAGTAGTAGGGGGCATGCTCGATCATCTAAAAATGCATGTAAACTGAATCCTCAAGACGTAATAGGTCATCACCCAGCCTCGATCATGGCTTGTTGGGGTGCCTCTTACTTTTAGGTCACTGACTTGTACATCTGCGTACAAATGACCAAAACATTTGCCAAAGTTTACTGAGTAACATTGTTAGAAGCTATTGTAAAAACGTTTAATAATTCCTGGATCTAAAATCAAGATTCTGAAGCAACTCATTTAACTAAAACCACCAAAATCTAGACATCCTCTGAAGGATAGCCTTTTGGCGATGCAGATTTAAATCCGTTGGACAGTTTTAGAGAACATGGTTCACCACAAAAGATATTCCACTCTCTGGAAATAGTCTGCTTAAGGACGCAGAGGCTTTTTTATTTTGAGAAGCACAAGAACACTTTTAATTCATTGTGTTAGAAGGAACCTATTGGACATATTTCCTGATGTCTCATCGAGTTCGATCAATGTTTAATTTTCAAAATAATTCACAAATTCGTTTTGCCTTATCAAACGAACTAGTGGCGTCTTATCGTTATTTACAAGAGAAGGCATGGAGCTGGTATCGCTTCTTAACCCTTTAATTAATGGCCAAAAACTTTTTATCCCAATGGCACACAAAAAGCCCTCTTCTGTTGGCGTTAATTTCTGAGACAAAGTGTGAAAAGCCTTTCCAAGGTTATTTATTTAAAAGGATACAAGGGAAATCTACATCTACATTGGGCAAAATGTTACGCAGTTACGTCTCTAAATTAAGACCTTATTTTTTTTTATTAGAAATAGCAAAAAAAAAAAACAATCGCTCCCAAGGAAGGTATAATCGTATAAGAAAAGAAACCCGAGAAAAGCCTTCAATTCAAATTAAAAAAAAAAGAAAATGTTTTCATGATAATTTTAATTCAGCTTCGAAAACATTATTACCACATGCTTTAATTTCATTTTAAAATTTAATTTTTTTTCTATATTTTTTCAGCCTTAGGGGCATTTTTCTTTAACCTTTTATTTTGCCTTACAGTGTCGATAATAACAAACTGAACAAGGCTTACTTACTTTAAACATCAGTACTTACATTAGACAGTAATTTTCTTAAAATATTTGCTGTCAGACAGAGTCTGAACCTTGCTTTCTAGAGAGTTCCACCCTTACTTTGAGTGTTTAAAGCATGATTTATATACGCAGCTTAACTTACTCAGCTCCCTAAACAGCAATACTTCATACGAATGTGTTTAAAGCATGATTTATATACGCAGCTTAACTTACTCAGCTCCCTAAACAGCAATACTTCATACGAATGTCAAATCGATGCTCTTTATGGTAGCGAGATCTGCAGCGCTGTAGAGTGGTATCGAACAACAGCCTTTGGATGAGACATGATTAGGAAAAAAAATTAAATGGTCTAGAATTAGTTACAGTTTAAGAAGGTCAAAACGACAAAATGTTTTGGCCTCAGCACGATAGCCCAATCGTTATGGAGTAGGCTACACAGTCTCAGCGACCTTAATCCTATAGAAAATACGTGGAATATTAATCGATATGATATTGGAGTTGAGGTCATTAGGTCGGGAGAAGAGTTTGCTCAGTGGAGCCTGCTTTAATACAATAATAAAATTCTTGACATAACTATTCTAAGATCATGGTCAAACCGATGAGATCTCTTATAGCTGCCTCATACAGATTAATTTCAGTTGCATGGTAGAAGCCTAGGCACTTATTTCTTCTGCTACATAATACTGGGCTTTTTCCACTCTTAAATTTTAGCTGAAGTGATATTTTCTTACTTGAAATTTACGATCTTCTTGCTTCGAAATGTAATTCCAATGTATGTAAGTTCAGTACTTTGTCAGTTTTTCCCTCTTTCGCCTTTAAGGGTCTCGTCTGGTAAAGGTTCTGAATATCAAAATCGATTAATAGCAGGCATAAATAACTTTTCTCGTGTACCCTTTAAACTTGAACAAAATTTCTCTTGACTAAATACTAGGTTGCCGATGCAACTTTAATCAAACCTTTGTCAATGTTAAGCCTCTATATTCTCAATATATATGCACATAATTGGTCATTACAACCCTTCATTCAGGATAACAATCTAGCTTCTCACATCTCTTATGCTGTGTGTGTTAATTTTATACATGATGATACAGATTTTTGGAGAAACTTTCATGGCAATTTTATTTACTTTTAGAGTTTTTGCCAGAAATCTGCTGAGAGGAAGTCGCCGAAGATATATTTTTTCATATTTCGTTTTGATGTCTGACCTGGGGTCAACTATACTTTACAGTTTATTCTGTCTTCCAAAGGAGCTTATGATTTAGTTATTGTTCAGCTAATTTTGATCTGCACTGTAGGTACTTACTTTATTTTATTAAATTTTTTTTTTTTTTTTGGTGAATTTCCTAAAGAATTTCGTAAGGAATCTTTCCAAGTATTTGTATTGTTTCGTAGGCAATTTTATTTATTTTTTTCCTTTTGTAATGCCAAAGTCTAAATGTATTTTTTTATTATTATTTTTTTTTTTTTTAGATTTTAGATTGTGTTTTGGGGCCAAACAAATATTTTTTATTTGGTTGACCACAATTTAAATATTTTCTTCAATTTATTTTCTTCATACTTTCTTCAGTTTCACTTCATTTTATGATTTTAGTTTAGTTTTCGTTTTTCTCTTCAATTTCAAAATCTCAAGAAATTTTCTTAAGGCTTTAATTTGTTTGTATTTTAAATAAAAATACATACAAACAAACAAAATCAGACTTTAAAAGCCTAATTTGATGATTTAAAAGCAAATATTTTTGTTTTCTTTTTTTTTGTTTTATTAAGTTTTAGTTTTTAATAAAGCTTAGCTAACCAATTAAGAAAAAATAATCTATTGAAGTATATGAATATATAGGAGTATATAAATAATTGGTATTTTTTTTTGTTAAAAAAAAAGAATTTTTTAATACCAATTTAATATTGTCTGTGGCAATGCAAATGTTTGTGTAGTACTTACCTTTTTAGTAAAATTGCTGGTATTTCAAATTAAAAAAAATTTATTGCAATGTTATTATTTAAATAAATATTCAATTTATTTACAATAATATTCCACAAAATTTTATTTGGATTTAAAATATTTTTTTTTATTTTCAGCTTTAAATGCCAGAGACAATCTTAAGAACAATCTCAAGGTCTATAAAACAATGTTGAATTTGCAAATTGTTTGTTTAAAACAAATGTACCGTGACTTTCATTTAAAGCTTTTTATCATTAAATTTAAATAAAACGAAGTGTATAGAGATAACTCACTAAATTGGTCATTACAATCCTTGAGTGATGGGATATACAGCTAAATGCCAACCCCAAACGACTGATTTGAGAAACCACAGTGTTTTTGCCAAAAGACTGCCGAAAAAAATATTTTTCTAACACATTACCTACTAAACTACGGTGACTTTTGTGTGTGATACCAACGAAATAATTTATTCGTTTTAAAGATATAGCGATGCCATCATGTGTGGCATATAATATCGTTTAAATGTTAGCCGCAGCTTCTCTGGGTGAGGCACATATGAAATGTTCAATTTTCTATGAATCTGGTGTATAAATCAGACTGAATTTGGGCCCGCTGTGGCTTGTGGCTTATTTGCATGCAACTGCAACTTAAAAACACAACAAGAAAATGTTTAATGAGGTGAATTCGCACTTCCCCTTGAGCTGAAAACACCCCCAAATCGCTCGTATAGGATATATCCAATACGGTATGAACTGTATTGGAACCACATGTCGTTGGTTTAGGCCAAAATAAGTTCTTAATGATCGAACTATAGTGCTCGCCATTGACAGTAATGACATGGTCAACGTCCTTTTAAAGGAAATATGGATTGTTGAAGCAGTCAGGCCAAAATATAGACTTTTTGGGATTGCATTAGACACTCCTGGATCACATTTGCTTATTTACGTATCATGTTCTGTCTTATCACTTTTTATTTGTGTTTATTACATGACTGTTACTATATATAAACTACGCCGCAGTGTCGTAAGTAGTGTGTTGTCTTATTAGACATAAGCCCTCTGTTCAAACCCCAGGTCAGACATCTGAAAATATAAAAAAATATTTCTTTGGCAATTTCCTTTCAGCAGATTTCTGGCAAAAACTATGAGAATGAATAAAATTGCAATGAAAAAGTTTCTCAAAAAAATCTGTCGTTCATAGTTGACTTTAAACTGACAACATAAGTGGTGTGAGAAGACAGGTCGGAATTCTGACTGAAGAGTTGTAATAACAAATTATGTACATATGTATGTATGTAAAGGTTTACAAGTTTCTTAGTTAAGCTGGTCTATGTCTTACTGGCTAATTTTTCGAATCACTAGAGTCTGCTCTTCGCCTCTTTCATTCTGTTCTTCATAACTAGAGATCCGCCAACAATTTTCGATATAACAGAGCTAAGTGTTAACATGCTGTTTACATTTATTCTTTTTTGTTGTTGCATTTTTGTTTACTTGTTTATCACTCTTTTTTATACTGGTATTTTGTTGGTATACTTTTGTTAACTTGTTTATCATATAAACAAGTTCATTGTTTTTTTGTTTTTGTAGCTTTTGTTTATAATCTTAATGTTAAACGATGTAAAAGCAAAACACCATTTTCTTTTTCTTAACAGTACATTTTATTTTTAAAGTTTATTCACAATCCCACCTTAGCAGCTGACAGAGGTCAGCCACATAGATGTGGTCCTGCACGCGATTATAAAGGCTTTTCAGAACCATGTTAAATAATAAAATGGAATTCATTTATAAATTTTTTCACAATTGTTTAAAAGTTAATTGACTTTTTGAACGTATGTTAATCAAAATTAGCAGAAGCATTCAATAAACATAAACCATAAACCTGATAGGTCTGCCAAAAATTTTCCTCTGAAAATGTATTTCAACCTCAGTTCACTTCGATAAACATTTTGACACACAATGTTGGGTTATAATTACTTCTATGAAATTATGATTTTTAAATTTCATCCACAATTATACCTTTTATGACCTTTACAATCATTTGCTGATGAACATAACAAAACCAACAACATTTCATTTATTTAACAAGCAAAATTCATAACTAGAAACATGAACTTTTCGGAATCAATGCCAATCAAAGCAGGTTTCTTTCGGGTTTTACAAGCGAAAAGTGAATGAAAAGAGGAGAAGTAAGTTTGAAAAATATTGCGTTACAGATCACAATTAAAATTCCAGCATAATTATTGCACGAAAACGTATATAATTTTGGGAGAATTTCGTTTTCCTTTTTCTTAAGTTGATTTTATTTGAAAGCGAAATAAGCAAATTAAAGTTATTGAAGCTTATAACCGATACTGTAATTAATTCTAACGAGTTTAGCTCTTGTGGCTGGCAAATTCAAATATTAACACAAAACAGGGAAAAAACTTTGAAAATTTTCAATTTAACCCAAAAGTATATTTGGATTTTCTGTACACCATTTTAAATATACACGAGAGAAGTAAGATGCCTTGAAATAAGTGCCCATTATGAATACCCTAGTTATCGGTAAATAATTGATGAGAAATTTTTCATTGAAAATCGGTTCATATTCTAAGAAAAAGTGGTCTGAATTTTGTGGTTATCTTTAAAGTTCACACACTATAGAACTTCTGTGGTTTATCGGCAAAAACAACATACATAATTGGTCATTACAACTCTTCAGTTAGGATTACGAACTAGTTTCTCATGACACTTTTGTTGTGCGTGTTAAATTTATACATGAGTGGCCGTACCTTCAGTTGAAAGTCTATTCCGAACGACAGATTTTTAAAAGCCTTTCAGGGCAATTTTTATTTACTCTCAGAGTTTTTGCCAGAAATCTGCTGAGAGGAAGTCGCCGAAAAAATACTTTTTGTATTTCGTTTTGAATGTCTGACCTTGAAACCTGGCTTTAGGTCTAATAAGCCGACACACTACCTACTAGAATACGGCGACTTCAAAAACAAAAGCAATAACAAGGTCAAGTTAATTTCCATAAGTTGATCAATTCTTTTTATTATTGCAGTTGCCAAACCAAATGGTAGGCAGTCGACCACCAAATCGGTGGCCGGAATACAACAGTTTTTTTCTATAAGTGAGTATCGATCGTAATTTGCTTCGTTAATTGCTTGGTTCGAGAGAATGAGTTATAACAGGTAGAAATTAGTGCTGAATGTTACTTCCGCTTGTAGAAAAACATAATCAAATATCCGGATTTTTTTAGGCTTTATCGTCACTTATAGACCATGTTTTTCTTTATATATTCTCCCACTCAACTCATTTTTTACACGTAATATAGACTTCCTGAATTCCCATAAGTAGACCGGGCTAGTGTCCTGTAGTAATTTTTAGGTTCAAATTTTTAGCAACATGCCAATCGAGTCATGTGTACCTTTAAAATTAAAATTCATGAAACGTAGTAAAAAAAAAACAAAAGAATGACAGGCCAATCGAGTCGTGTGTAGCTGTGCCATAAAAGTTCTTGAAACGTAGTTACCGACATTGACTGGCAGCATTCGCACTTTACTTCAAGTAAAACTGATGTTATACCACGTCCCACTGTGTTGCTGGAGCAATATACCTCCACAAGCACGTTGTTGGAGCTACAAGTTTTAAAAAAGTAAGTCTGAATCACACTGCCTAAGCGAAAACCATACCAGACAGTTGCTGCTTGAAGGTACATTAGCATGAAAACGTTCCGAACTCCAAATTCGATAGTTTTGCGCATGAACTTAAGGTCACCGTAGTCTATTACGTAGTGTGTGGGCTTAATAGATTTGATGCCACGGTTCAAACCCAAGATCAAACATCTCCAAATCAAAACGAAATATTGGCAAATATTTCTTCGGTGACTTCATCTCACCAGATTTTAAAATGTAGGTCGTGCCACTCATGTGTAAAATTAGCACACACAACATAAGTGGTGTGAGAAGCTAGGTCCGTAATCCTGATTGAAGGGTTGTAATGACCAATTATGTATGTACGTATGTATGTTTGTATTTAGTTAACCAATCAGATGGAAATACGCTTTATCGTTGAAGTTGTTTGTTTTTTTATTTTCATTGACTGTTTGTTTTTACTTCACTACGTATGTATTAATGGTCTGCTGATTTGAGCTCCTGAGTATGCTGAATTGAAAAGGGGTACGTAGGCACTCTACTGCAGTTGATGGTAATCTCCAAAAACATTTGAGAGTCTGAGAGTGAATTAAAGCAATCAACGCATTACTGTGTGCATAACAATGTATAAATAATGGCTGGCTATAGAATATTAGCCGTAGTCTAGTAGGTAGTGTGTCGTCTTATTAGACTTAAGGCCACGGTTCAAACCCCAGGTCAGACATCAAAACGAAAGTCTGAAAATATTCCTTCGGTGACTTCCTCTCAGCAGATTTCTGGCAAAAACTCTGAAAGTAAATAAAATTGCCATGAAAGGTTTCTAAAAAATCTGTCATTCGTCGTCGACTTTAAACTATAGGTCCGGCAACTTATGTATAAAATTAACGCACACAACATAAGTGAAGTGAGAAACTAGGTCATAATCCTAACTAAAGGGTTGTAATGACCAATTATGTTTGTATGTAATAGAATATTCCAAATACAAATGCAACGAGAACCTAAAAAAATGCTTTGTCGGAATTGGTTCATGTCTGAATAGAATTAATTAAAATTAATTAAAATTTAAAACAATTATTCCAATATATGTTTTAAATCTTTATCTTCATTAATTCAATATTTTTCCATAAGCCCACTGCAAATATTTTTTAGTCCACAACAAATTCTTTACTTTCCATTAACTAATGAATGATTCAAGGAAAACTGTAAAACAACACCACCAATAATTGTGTAAAACTTAAAGTATAATAAAATAAAAGCTCTGGCCCTGTATCATAATTTAAGATAAGAGATTATATCCATACCACTCATAACAATCATTGTTCCCGTAGCCAACTTTTTATTATTGAGTTAGAAAAACAAAAAAAGAAACAGCAACAGGTATTCCGGTTTTTCATTATTTTAAGTTTGTTGTTGTTGTTGTTTTTGTTTTCTCTTTTTTTTGTTTATTTTTAACGAAATAAATCATAGAAGTTTTCTACGTTTGCTGCTGGCTGCTTGGAAGCCATCAAAGTAAGTTTTTCCAGTAACGTTTCGGTTCTGTTGCTTTTCCTACAACTGCTACTGTTGTTGTTTCTGTTGTTGCTCCATCATTTCTGGCAAATGCTGAGTGGAGAATAATGCAAAATTCCGATAAGTAAAAATTGTTATGATTGAATAAAAAAAACTTTTAGTTGAGTTGCATTAGTCTTATAAAAGTGATACAGGGTAAATGTTAATATTTCCACCAAAGTTTTGGTTTGAAGAAATTCAATTTTCAAACTAAAATGTTTTACAATTTTCCTGAGTTCAACTGTACATGTATTTAGAACACTGCTTGTAATCTACTTTTTGGCTAAATCTGGATTTCCCTCCTAAGATCTGCACAATTATAATAAGTTTTCATATTAAAAACATTTATTTATAACACTGGTTGTGTAAGTTTTGCATACATATCGGGTGGGCCATCTATCGATTTAAATTTGAACCATGCGTTTTTTCGAATCTGACAATACTTATGTCATTCTATTCTGTCACAAAGTTCAGTCCATTATCTCCACTGAAGGTAATGTATCGATTTACGCTTGGAATTTACTGGAATTTTATTTTCAAAACAGAGACAATTGGTCGGAAATTGCAAGAAAATGTCGTACAAAATTTGGTCACAGAGAAGGACCAACAGTGCCCGATATACGCAAGTTTATTGCTAAAGTTCGTCAAACTGGTTTCATTGTTGATGCGCCAAGACCTGAGCGTGCTCTCACTGTACGAGCACCTGAAAATATGGAAGCTGTGGCTGAGAGTGTGCGTCATTGGGTGTCAATGATAAACAATTTTTTTGTACCCGCTCTTCATGATATTTATGTGAATGATGTTTGGTTTCAACAGGCTGGTGCAAGTTGCCACAAATCCCATGCCACAATCGGTTTATTTCGTCAAACGTTTAATGGATGCTTAATTAGCTGAAATACATACATAATTAACCATTACAAGCCTCTAGTCAGGATTACGGCCTAGCTTTTCATACCACTTATGTTGTGTTTATTAATTTTATACATGAGTTGCGGGACCTTCAGTTTAAAGTCGTCTCCGAACGACAGATTTTTGAGGAACTTTTCATGGTAATTTTATTTTACTCTCAGAGTTTTTGCCAGAAATCTGCTAATAGGAAGTCGCCGAAGAAATATTTCTTTCATATTTCATATTTCATAGTTTTGATGTCTAACCTGGGATTTGTAGCGTGGCCTTACGTCTAATAAGCCAACAGACTACTTACTAGACTACGGCGACTTCACTTAGCTGAAATGGTGATGTCAATTGGCCGCCAAAAAGCTGTGATTTGAGACTGTTGCACTATTTGCTGTGGGGCGCCCTTAAAGAAAAGTATTATGACGACAAACCAGAGACAACTGAGCATTTGGAAGCCAACGTTCGTGATACCATTGCCGACATACGACCCCATACACTCGAAAAAATTGCACGAAAATTGTTCAGCTCAAATTAGGTACTGTGAAGCCGCCGCAGCCATATGAATGAAATAATATTCCATTTGTAAGCGGAACAATTGTACTTCATAACAAAAAATAATAAATTTGGCAAAATTTAAACTTTTAAATGGTCCACCCCTTTACATACATACATAATTCGTTATTACAAACCCTTCAGCCAGGATTACGACCTACTTTCTCTAAGCACTTACATATGTTGCCTGTGTTGTGGCGGTACCTACAGTTTAGAGATTTTGCCAGAAATCAGCTGATAGTAAGTGGGCAAAGAAATATTTGTTCATATTTAGTTTTGTTAGAGATGTCTGACCATGGGATTTGAACCAAGGTCTCATGTCTAATAAGCCACCACACTAACTACTAGACTACAGCGACTGTACGGTGTAAGTTTTATGCCACTTAATTAAAGTACAATTGCAACAGTCATTCCTTTTGACTGCTTGCTTGCATAACTTTTGTTTATTGCATCTCAGCTGTTACATTTGAAACATGTTTCTTCTAGGAATTTCTGCATAGTCGGTTACATAGAAAAATTTCATTCTATCTTTTTATAGCACATACCATCAGTATTTTTCCATTTAAAACTTTCCCTTTTTTGCTTATAATAAAATTGTTGGTTTTCCTTGTTGGATGATTGTTTCTGAAATTTCGATTTTTTTTCAAAAATTTTTCATTTTTGTTTTCATCTATTTTTACTGGGTTCAGTTTATTTTGAGTTGAGTATGAGCTTGTCAGGATTACAAAAATGCTGCTGCTCCTATTGCTGCTGTTGCTACTAACCCAATATATTCGTATGTATGCACAGTGTATATAGTTTTTTCAAATAATATCAAAGAAAAAAAAAGGAAAAACTGTGTAAAAGTATAAACAAGTAAATCCAATGACAAAATCAAATGTTGATGGAAAGTCTCTTAAGCTACAACTTTATTTATTCTTTTGTTTTCACAACAACTTTCGTTTGCCAGAGATGCAGCTTAAAAAAATGAACATCCTTTAAATAAAAAAAACCAAAAAAAAAAGGAAGACAAACTGTCAGCAACATATTCTATTGCAAAATATGCATGAAAAAATTTTTGTCGAATGTGCAAAATATGCATCAAATGCATCAATTGTTCACAGTGGTATTAAAATGCTAATGGATTGGGATTATCTTGTTCAAATGGAAGCCAATTAAAATGACTCTGAACAATTCATTTAGTATTTCTGTAATAAGGCTTACAAAAGCTGGAAAAGTAGCCTTAATTAATTAATCAATAAAGAAGTTAATTAACTCAAGAATTATTTATCATTTCAAAGAAAACAACAGTTTTCTGTTTTAAAACGATATAAACAGACTATAAAACCAGATTATTAGCAATGAGAGAAGAAAAAAAAAACAATTTAAGAAAGCAGGAGCCTATCAAAAGAGCACCTAATGTCATCCGACATAAATCGGTATTGGATGGTAGTTTGAAAATTTATCTCTCAACTAAATATCTAAACCATATGCTAGAACAGAAGCAGCGAGACCAAAACATGCATATACACAATATAAATAAAGGGTGGTCCATTTAAAAGTTTAAATTTAAAAATGCTATGAAACAAAAACGGTTTGAAACTTTTCCAAATTTATGTCTGTGTTGTGAAGTACAATTGTTGCGGTTAAAAATGGAATATTATTTGATTCATATGGCTGCTGCGTCTACCCTCACAGTACCTCATTAGATCGGACAAATTTTCGTGCACTTTATCGAGGTTGTATGGGGTCGTACCTCTGCAATGGCATCACAAATGTTGGCATTCAAATGCTTAATTAAATTTGGTTTGTTGGTATAACACTTTTCTTTAATGGCGCTCCACAGAAAATAATCGAACGGTGTCAAATCACAGCTTCTTGGCGGCCAATTGACATCATCATTTCGGCTAATTAAATGGCCAACATACGTTTGAAGCAATAAATCGATTGTGGCATGAGATGTGTGGCAAGGTGTACCATCCTGTTGAAACTCAACATCATTCACATCAATACCATGAAGAGCGGGTACAAAAAAATCGGTTATCATGGTGCGAAATGTGTCTCCATTGACCGTAATTGTAGTGCCATCCTCATTTTCAAAAAAGTATGGGTCAATGGTGCCTCCGTTCTACCAAACAGTCACTCGTATTGGGTGTTGGTTTTCTGAGCCCCAAATAAGTTTCATCCGAAAAGATATTTTTTTTTATCACATCGACATCATCGTCTAGTTTCTCGTTGGCCCATCTAGCGAAACGAAACCGAAGCGGATAGTCATGCGACACTGTGTACGCACTGGTTTGCCAAGTACTTTGTAGTTCTGATTAAATCAGGCTTTGTTGGCTGTCACTCTAACAATGATTTCCGATACTTATACAGGATATTCTACTTACTTATTAACTTAATTGGTCATTACAATACTTAAGCCAGGATTGGAACATAGCTTCTTACACTCTACTTATGTTGTGTGCGTTAATGTCGTCCGTAAAGGGCGGGAACTACAGTTTAAAATCAACACCGAATGACAGATTTTTGAAAAACTTTTCATGGGAATTTTAATTATTCGCAGAGTTTTTGTCAGAAATCTGCTGAGAAAAAGTCGCCGAAGAAGACTGGGTATACCTCATAATGACTAATGCAAGAAGCTGCAACGATGAAGATGAAGAAGAAACCAAAGAATATCTTCACTGTTCTTGTCCGGCACTTGGGAACCTGAGAAAAAGATATCTTGAATACACAGAATTTAGTGACAAAAGTATGTCTAGCCAAAGGCGATTTGAAAAAAATCTATATACGTTGATAAGACTCTTGGTATAGTTAAGAGATTCGAACCAGGAGCTATAAATATATGAGGTTATCTATTCTGTCGATGTTACAATAGAACGGCTACCAGTTAAATTTAATTTAACTAATGTGTACGACAGCTATGTACACAGCTCTAAAGTGATTGAAAGGTGTATAGGTTTTACCCTCTACACTTTTCTGAGAAACGATTTTATTTGTCCTATTAAGATATCATGGACAGGTAGTGTGGATAGGTAGTGTGTTGGCTTCTTAGGTGTAAAGCCACCTAAGGTCGGAGTCGACTTTAAACTGTAGGTCCCGTTACCTATGTATGTGTAAAATTAGCACACACAACATAATTGGTGTGATAAGCTAGGTCGGAATCCTGACTGAAGGGTTGAAATGACCAATTATATATTATGTATGTATGACTATCAGGGGTATTCTATGCATCGTAACCAGAGGAGTTGTCGAGCCGGAACGCTCCGGAACGTCGTTCCGGTACTTCCTTTTTGGACAGGAACGCGTTCCGGAACTAAATATGATTTCTGAGAACGAGAATTGGCTGACGTTTTAAAAAAAAAAATTAAAAAGAATTGCTGATTTTTTTTTTCTAATTTTTTACAAATCCGAACCCGAACCGGAACGAACCGGCTTGTTTTTCCGAACCGTGAACCGGAGCCCGGAACGCGTTCCGGTAAAAAAAAAATTAGCACAGCACCACTGATCGTAACTGATTGTTGTGCGAGTGAGTCACAATGTTAATTTGTAAAGAAAATGTGAAATGTTTTATTGATTTGTGTAACAATGTCTGAATGAGTTTCAACATTTCATGACAGTTTGGATTTATTTTTCCTAAATGGTAATAATTTGACACCCTTGCTTTGTTTAGATGGGGCAGCTTATTGCCACCACTCGCATCAGTAACGCTCTCAATTGAGGGCTGACTGAAACATGATGATACAAACCATTGTTATATTTTGTTAGAAAAATTTATTGTCATTTATTGTGAGGTAAAAAAGTTTCCCATAGCAATAGAACATCGATTATGTCAATAATAATGCTCCCGGATACAGGTTTCCCCAAATACTGCTTTAAGGAATTGCTACGCACGTAACATGTACTTGAATCTAAAACTGCCAATTCGATTTATAATGAAAATAAACTTCGATTAGTTACTAATCTACAGCGACAAAATTCTTGGGATTATTAAAAGCTGAAAGACAAGGCGTAAATTTATCATCATTACCGGGTAGCATTATCAAAGCGAATGATTTGTTATCTGATACTTACGTAGTTGACTGAAATATTATCGTCTGTAATATCTATGAAATAAAACATAGGACGAAACACCTTTTTTTCTAATGTTTGTCTGTCACTTGAGATAAATATGAGAAGAGCAGTAAGAAAGATTCGACAACATTTCAAGAAACAGCTGCTAGCAATCTGCGTGAAAATTGGTAATATTTTCTCTTACCAAATTACTAAATGCATATGGTTCTCTGATCCACGTAGTACCATCTTTGGCAATAAACATTCTATTTTCATGTTTGTTGCTGCCAATACCTTCGTGAGTTCATAAGAAGAGCTTCTGGTTTCTTCATCTGCACTGTCCTCAGCAGCAGGAATATTACATACATACATATGTACATACATAATCGATCATTACAACTTCTTGTTGTAAATTTGGAAATGTCTGACATGAGGCTTTAGCCTTGGTCTGACGTCTAATAAGCTAATACGCTACGTACTAGGCTACGACTACTTCAATCAATATGAAGAAGATATCAAGAACAGATAATTCAACCTTTTCAATTTCATTCAACACTTAGCTTTCAATACCTTCTCAAATACTATAAATAATGTATTATTTACGATAAAAATTCACAAAATCTTTGAAAACTTAAAAAAATTACATGCACAACAGCAAAGAATCCTTAGGAAAGTCGTATGTATGAAAAATGATACATAAGCCAGAATTATGGAGGTTTTGAATTTTTTAAGTCCTGTTTAAAAATTTCCTTTTTTTTATTTGCTTTAAAATAATGGCGATAACAATACGTATGTACATACATTATGGGTCATTACAACCCTTTAGTCAGGATTACGACCTAGTTTCTTACACCACTTATGTTGTGTGCGTTAATTTTTATACATGAGTGGCGGGACCTACAGTTTAAAGTCGATTTTTGAGAAACTTTTCATGGCAATTCACAGAGTTTTTGCCAGAAATATTTTTTCATATTTCGTTCAGTTGGAGATGCCTGACCTGATGTTTGAACCGAAGCCTCACGTCTAATAAGCCTACCTACTACCACTACCTACTAGACCACGGCGATCACAATACTAACAAATTAAAAAAATATTAGGCATCTTACTTTATCTAAATTAAATATGATCTGAAAAACTGAAATGTATTAACTATTTTTGATACAAAGCTTGATCTACTGTTAAATACGATGGATGCTACTGTCACTTCCGTTTCAAAGCGCTGATCTGCAATGGGATCTACAATATAGGAACACAAGAGCAAATGGCCATCAGTTTGAGAGGACAAGGCAAATAATTTTTCCAATATCTGGTCTGAAATAAATGCGGGTTGAATGAAGTTTGTCTTTCTTAAAGTATTTATTATTAATTACTAGCAACTAATTATTAAAATACCAGAACTTAAATAATTCATTACTATGCTAAATTATTAATTAAATATTTGAACTACGTGTTTAATATTGATTTGTGTCATTGATTAATTACTCATCTAGAAAAAAAAAACAGTAAATATGTTTACATTTTATATTTAATTTTAAAATTTTAATTGTTACACCAAACCACTGTGCGTGTTAAGCTTAAAAATATTTTCAATTTATTTCCGTACCCTTGTTATGTGTGGTAGAAAATATTTGTAGATTTAAAAAAAAAATATGTCATGATTGTTTTTTTCTTTTCTTTTCTTTCTTATTCAAAAATAAAAATAATATTTACAAATCAGAACGCATTTGATGTATGTATGTATGTTCTATTATGCGTCTAAACCAAAAAAAAAAAACAAAAAAAAACGAAGGCATTCCTCCTCCATCACCAAGTCATCACCTGACAATTGATGATTTGTTAGGTTTTCTCTTGCTCGGTTTCTAAGAGGACTTTTGATTTGTTCCTCCCCCTTTTTTATGTTCTGGGGTTTGTTTTCGTCTACTTTTGTTGCAGTTCCGTGCGTACAGTGCCCGTAGATGATGAAGTTGCTGATGATGAGGACGCTGTATCTGATTGTAGCGACGAGCAAGATGACAACGTTGATGATGTCGATGTTATGGATGATGTCTTCTTAGCTTTTGTTGCCACATCATAACTTTTGCAATTACTAAATGCGGAAGCAGCAGACGCTAGTGCTGAAGGTGTTGTCATCAAAGCTGATGACGTTGAAGTTGTTGCGGCTGCTGTTGTTATAGCTAATGAGGTTGTTGCTGGAGTTGAGTTTAATACTTTTGTGGAGGATAATTCTGTTGCTGTTGTTGTTGTTGTTGCTGTCAATATATTTGGTGTCATTACTGTTGCCTTGGGTATTATATTTGCATTTGTTTTATCCGTATTGTTGTAAGTTTGTTGCTGTTGTTGTTGTTGTTGTTGCATGCTTACATTTGCATTTCTATGTAATTGTGGTATAAGAGTTGTTGCTGCTGCTGCCTTTGTATCAGGTGTTTGTAAAGTTTCTTTGGATGACACTTGATTGTCATGTAGTACCATTGGCATTACCTGACAGCAATTAGTTGTATCTTTGCAATTATAGGCAACAGCATCGCTTGAAGTGGCCTGTAAACTATCAACGTTATTCTCTTTTACATTGGAATGTATTACTTCAGTTGTATTAGATGAATTAGATGCTGCTGCTGCTGCTGATGCTGCTACTGCTTCCATAGCTGAACCTACTACCATTATTCGTGGTATGTTTGACTTTTTAGGTTGAGCATATACCACACCCGACGGCAATGCCTTATGACAGTCATCATTTATCAAAGCCATTGGTATTGTTGTTGCTGTTAACTCGGGTATAGTATGATAGAGAGGTGTTGTTGGCTCTGACTTACTACATGTTGGCTGATGTTTGTCATTTGCGATTGAGGGTGGCTGTATGCAATAAACTTTCTCTGTTAGATGGGCCTTTATGTCTCGTTCGGGTGTCTTATGGTAGGGTGGTTGAGATTCAAATGATTGAAATACTGATTGTTGTTGCTGCTGCTGTTGCTGATACTGATGGTATGTGTTGGGCATGTGTGCTGCCTCTCGGGCTAACTTTGGAATATCATAGGTTTGTGTTTGCTGTTGTATATTTAGATTGGTTGGTTTATTGTGTCTTCTCAAGGTTGAATAATAACCCTCGGTGGGTTTTAATGAACCCACTATTAAAGTGTTTTCCGTAATCTCTGGTTCGTCCTCTTCCTCCTCTGCATAGTCATGGGCCACCATTAACGGTGATGTGGTAATATTGTTACTATTTCTGCGTCCAATCGAAGGCTTACGTCCCAAGGTGGCCACAGTTCTAGGTGGAGGTAATGGTGGCTGTTGCTTAATAAAGGCAAAATGTGGAAAATATGAATTCGGTGGCAATGAGTTACGCTTATAAGTAGTGCTTAAGTCCTTGGTCATGGGTGGTGAATCCGTATCTCGTTCTTGTTGCATCAAAGAAGGCAAAACTTTTGGATATTTTCTTCTCTTAATAACATTTAATTGCTGTTCGGCAGTTAGCATTTCTTTGGGTACATCATATTCATCATCTTTGCTGGTTACATTGATATCTTGTAAATCATTTTCCTCATTGCTTATGAAACTGGTTATCTTCTCATTGTGATTGTAATACATTTCCACTGGATCTGAGCGAGAATGCTGATGCATAGGCTGTAAGAGTTCAGTCTCACAGGCTTCTGTAACGGCTGAATGCTGGCGCATTAGCGTGTAACGGCTATTATCCAAAGAATATTGTGGTGTTAAGAGCTCTTGATCTTCAACTTCAATATCTTGGCATATGATTATATTACGACCATCCTGTTTCATTTTTGTTATTTCTATGGGTTCCTGTTCCAAAACACTATTACCTCTGCCCTCTGGTGTTGCATCTATGGCCACGCTTACCTTACAGGGTTGAGGCTTGCCAAATGAGCCACTGCCTCTTAAGGTGCTCGAAAATGAAGAGGATTTTTTCGAATTGCTAGCACTGCTCGGTCTTCTTTGTATAGAGGCCTGTTTTAATGGCCCATTGGTAGATATCCATTCGCTTACCTTTGTATGCGTATCCACTGTGGAACAGCTCAATTGTCTGGTAATTTTAAAGCCATTTATAGGTGATCTTTCCATTTTGACCTGTTCATACGTATTGGATTTTCTCATGGTGTCCATGATAAAGCTATCGTCACCATCATCACCATGTTGTGTTGTATTGGTTTTCGAACGTTTTAATTCATCATCAGTAGTGCCATCATATGACAATATGCCAGTGCCCAATTTACGTTGCAATGTTTTCGTTTTCTTTTTCTTTTGCAACAGAAATGTGGAATAAATGATGACATTCAGTATAATGAATACAATTATTAAACCGATTAGCAAATGTAAAGTTGTCTCTGATTTGGCAACATGCTCTTGATTTTCGGCCTCATCTCCGGATGGCTTAACGTCCTCATTTGCATAAGGACTGTTGTTGTTGTTGTTGTTGATTGTCTTGCCTAAATCATTGAATTTTGCTTCATTTAAGCCAGTTTCTATTGATTTTGGAACACCATTGAATGGCAACTCAAATTGTCTAGAACCATAAATGGCAGCATAGGGTGGTGTACGTGTTGTATACAACATTTTAGGTGTATAACCATTATTATAACGTATTTCATAACCTTGGGTTTTCACTTCACCATCATCATTATCATCATGGCCAACGTCATCATGATGGCCACCATGCATACCCTCACCAGCTATTACAATGCCTTTGTATTGTGTGGATGGTGGTGCATTGTACATATTCTCGGCCTGTGTATCTTTGCCAATGCTACTGGTGGCAGGTGGTGCATATGGTTCTTGCAGTAATAATTTCAATGTTCTTACCGGATCTTCAGCACCATTATCACGTGTACCAAATTTATTCATATGACCGGTTATAACATCTAGTTTTGTGCCATAACGTTTGGGATAAATTGCTGTAGTTCCGCTTATAGCAACTTCCCCAGCAGCAATATTATGCCCATTGTATTTGCTATTGTAATTGTTAGTTTGCAAAAACGGTTGCTGTTGTATTTGTGCAATTTGATTGAGTTCATCGGGCAATTTTTTATTCCAAAAACTCATATAGACTTGCCGGTATTTATAGCCCACTGATGGTGGTATGCCTGACGTTGGAAAATATAAAAATTGAAAAGAATAAAAAAGAAATTGAAATTGAATAGAGTTTCTCATTTTATAGTTTTATTTTATTGAAAATAGATCTTTTTATAAAATATTCAATATTACGTGTCTGTTATATTTTTTTTTATGTTTTTCAAGTAAAATTGCATAAAATTGATTTGGAATTTATTGAAATCTGTTAAAATATGCTTTGCATTATTCATGTGCAAGGATTTCTCTGTTATTTTTTATTACTTTGCATTACTTAAGCTTAAAAGAAATGTGTGGTTAAGGAATGTATAAAAATCGAATTAAATTTTGCCTCTAAAGCACGAAAAATTGAGAGATTGATGGACATTTTATTACAAATTCTTTTTATGGTAAATTGAAAATAAAAGACGAAATATTGCTTCATTTTTTTTTCTCCCACCAATATAGAAAGGCTTTGCAGTCAATAAAACGCGTTCTAGTAACAACAACAATTTAAAAAAATTTCACTACAAGTCCGAGTTTATTGTTTTTTTTTTACTAACATGACCTTTTAACATGTTACCAATGTATTCCATCTTACAACGTGTCGTTAAGGCTTCAAAATCTTCTGTTCACCCCATTATAATGAAGAGAATGCGCAAAATCTAGTTTTGAAGTCGCCGTGGTCTAGTAGTAGGTAGTGTGTTGGCTTATTAGACGTTAGGCCAGGTCAGGCATCTCCAACTGAACGAAATATGAAAAAATATTTCTTCAGCGAATTCCTCTCAGCAAATTTTTCGCAAAAACTCTGAGAGTAAATAAAATTGCCATGAAAAGTTTCACAAAAATCTGTCGTTCGGAGTCATGTGTAAAAAAATTAATGCACACAACATAAGTGGTGTGAAAAACTAGGTCGTAATCCTGACTAAAGGATGATGATAATGACCAATTATGTATGTATGCGTAACATTTTTCTAATATTTCAAACGAGGTTCAGTAAATCACATATGAGAGGATTTCTTATATACAATGTTTCATTTTCTTAGGATAAAACAATCGTGTGTAGTACAACTCAAGGTTTTCTAATCGCATTGCATTCTACCAGGCCTTTGCGGAATTTAAATTTACTCCATTAGAAGAAAGGAAAGCAAACAATTTATGATACATAGTGAGCGCTATATATGGTGGATGCTTCAAAAGTTTCTAGTCAAACTCTCAACGTTACTGCCGGGTCATCAAAAATGTATGTGTCTCTCATTATATTCTTTCCATTTCTAAATTTAAATAAAACAACGTGAGAGTGTAGTCGATGTAGTCTAGTAAGCTGTGTATTGGCTTATTAGATGTGAGACCACGGTTCAAACCTCATGTCAGACGTCACCAACAAAACAATATATGAAAATATATTTCTTCGGCGATTTTCTACAAAACCTCTGAGAGAAAATAAAATTGTCGTGAAAAGTTGCTCAAAAAAATCTGTCGTTCGGAGTCGACTTTAAGCTGTAGGTTCCGCCACTCATGTCTAAAATGAACACACACAACATAAGTGGTTAGAGAGGCTCGGTTGTAATCCTGATTGAAAGATTGTAATGACTAATTATGTGTATATGTTAAGTATGTATGAGAGATATCATCAAACAAATCAAATTATTTTGTTCGTTTTGAAATGTTTATTGATACCATTATATAGGCAATTTGCAGATCCTAATCTGACTCTACTTGGTCAGCATACAAAATTGTGCATTTCTGTTCTTTGATAGATCCAATGAATCAAAGGAGATCTATATGGTCAAGCGTTTCGTTAGATCTGACGAAGAAATTACCCCATTCCGTGAGAGAAAATGTTCAATAGAATCTAAGGCAATCAATTTCGTTTTGTTCACGTGAACTCGGCCTTTTACAAACAATAGTTTGTCGATCTTGGCATTGTGACTTTGGCCTACAGCCGTACACAATTTGAGTTGACCCTGGAACTGTAGTTTAAAAACTATAGCCAACAACGTGTGTTTTCTGAATGGGTTCTGGAGCAGTTGACAAATGATCAATCAGCAAAATTGTAACAACATTTTTGAATTTGGTACGATACCAATAGACATGAAGTCCAAGAGCGTCCAATACATAGCGAGAAAGTCAACGTTTGTTTTGGACTTTTTGTTTGGCAGCGTCCTTGCCTCATATTTCTCTGAACCCAGGTCATCACGGTCGATGGACATCACTTAAGGTTCAATGTTAAGCAACTGTTTTTGGTCTGGATTCAATGATCTGGACATCAACCACCAGTGATTTTAATAGGATATATTTCGTGACATATTAGATATTCCGCATGAGCGATTTGAGGGCATGATCATCTCATGTGGAAGCAGCGTGAAGTGAACACTGCGTTTGTGTGAATTCTTGTGAGGTTTTCTTAAGCCAATGGTGTATACGAATAATCCACAAATGTTCCCCAAAGTTCACATAACCCATGTATACATACATAACATACGTACATAATGTATATGAATAATCCACAAACCACAGTGCGTCCTTCAAAATCTACATAATCAATCCATACATACAAAACATACGTACATAATTGGTCATTACAACCCTTCAGCCAGTTTTACGACCTAGTTTCTCACACCACTTATGTTGTGTGTGTTAATTTTATACATGAGTGGCCGGACCTACAGTTTAAAGTCGACTACGAACGACTGATTTTTGAGAGAATTTTTCACGGCAATTTTATTTACTCTTAGAATTGTTGCCAGGAATCTGCTGAAGGGAAGTTTCCGAAGAAATATTTTTTTATATTTCCGTTTTTATGTCTGACCAGGGGGTTTGAACCGAGGCCTCACGTGGTAATAAGTCAACACACTATCTACTAGACAACGATGACAATTACAACATACATACATACGGACATAATTGGTCATTACAGTCCTTCAGCTAGGATTACGACCTAGTTTCTCACACCACTTATGTTGTGTGCGTTAATTTTATGCATGACCTACAGTTTAAAGTCGATTGCGAACGACTGATTATAGACAAACTTTTCATGTCAATTTCATTTACTTTTGCCAGGCATCTGTTGAAAGGAATTTGACGAGGACATATTTTTTCATATTTCGTATTGTTGGACATGTCTAACCTGGGGTTTGAACCGTGGGCGCACGTCTAATAAGCTAGCACACTACCTATTAAGCTACGGCGACATCAACATAACCCATGCCATCGATAAATTTCCGGCTAATTTATGCACCGCAGTCATGGAAAATTCCAAATTTCGGATGCACTCCACGCTGAGCAGCTCTGGCGGACATTTAAACGATATTATATTCCACACATACATACATACAATGTATGTCTGTAAAACAAATAAAATTTCATTTCTCATACACATTTAGGAGGCGTGTGTGTAATGAAAGACCCGATAGAATCGTATCCTCTTAAATTGAAAACATTATTGGCATTTAATATTAAGGAAATTTAATTAAAGAAGAGTATTATGGTGAACAAATTTTCAAGACACACAAACATTTACGTCAATGGCCACAAACATTTCTCAATGTTGATTGGCTCCCACATAATATTGATTTTGAAAGTGTGACGTGTGTTACAAATTAATTTCTTTTCTCAAATATAGTGTTGTATGGATGTTAAATATGTGAGAAGTGATAATCAATTATTTAATGTCCATATCATATGATTTAATTGTATATTGATTAGAAGGACGATTAATTAATGAAGCAAAACCTAATGTTTGAAGACACGCAAATGTCAATCAAAAAGCAAAAGCATTTAGAAATTGAATGAAAAGATACGAAATTATAAGAATTTATGCAAGCAATACTCAAGTGTATGTAGAATACAATTATTTTTTATAAGAAAATAAATTGAAATTTTCAAATTAAATTTTCTAATACTCAAGACAAATAAGGAAAAAAAATCTTACCAATATTCATATAAGCCTGTGAACGTTTATTAAACTCCGGCCATTCCAGATCATAACGATCCCATTCCAAGGCATGCAAGTTTATAAAATTACCCTTCCAAGGAGCCTTGGGATTGCTGAAAACAAATAAAATTTTTAATACTTTGTTTTGGTGATATTTTATAAGTTTTTTTTTATTTAAAAACTTTTTTTTCGGAGAAGTGAAAAGTGTAAAAAATGTTTAAATTAACAAAAAAACAAAAAACAATATCCTTTTAAAACTATTTGCAGTTTAAAGTTGCTTTAGCTAATACTCATTATGAGATGGTCATCATCCATGGCATGGCGTTTAAAAGAGATTCTAAACTTTTACTATCGCTATGTTCAATGGCTGTCATGGCTGCTGTAGATGACATTGACTCTGCCACCATGTTATTATAATCATTATTACAGAAATTTACTTCTTTTCTCGTTATGCTTTAAAATGTTTGTACTTTTGCACTAAAGCGTAAAGAGCATTCAACTAAATAGCATTAAAGATTACAGTGTGTACAAAAATGTAAAATTTATTTCAAATATTTCGACATCATTGAAAAGACTAGGCTGCCATAGTACAGCTGATAGTACAGCTTATAGTACAGCTGATAGTACAGCTGATAGTACAGCTGACTTATGTATATTAACAAAAGTATATCGTTTTTATATATTGTAGTCGCCATAGTCTAGTAGATAGTGTCATGGCTTATTAGACGCAAGGCCACGGTTCAAACCCCAGGTCAGACATAAAAACGAAAATATGAAAATATTTCTTTGGCTATTTCCTCTCAGCAGATTTCTGGCAACAATTCTGAGAGTAAATAAAATTGCCGTGAAAAAGTTTTTCAAAAATCTGTCGTTCGGAGTCGACTTTAAACTGTAAGTCCCGCCACTCATGTATAAAATTAACGCACACAACATAAGTGATGTGAGAAGTTAGGTCGTAATCCTGACTAAGCGGTTGTAGGGACCAATTATGTATGTATGTATCGTTTTTATAATATTTTAGTTTCATAAGCAACTTCTACGTAACTGCTCTGAAAAATAGTTGTGAATATGCAACAAAAGCATTTTAACTACAATTGGATCAACTCTAGTAGCCAATACACTGCGCCCTAAACAACTATTTTGCCAAAACTCCACCATCGAGATAAAATACTTCAGATCAGCTAACTAGGATGAGAGATATATTATTCATATTAGGTCCATACAGTGTTCTGTACTTACTAACTTAATTACATACATAATTGGGCATTACAACTCTTTAGTCAGATTTACGACCTACTTTCTCACATCACTTATGTTGATTTAATTAATTTTTATACATGAATGGCGGGACCTACAGTTTAAAGTCGACTCCGAACGACAGATTTTTGAGAAACTTTTCATGGCAATTTTATTTACTCTCAGAGTTTTTGCCAGAAATCTGCTGAGAGGAAGTCGCCGAAGAAATATTTCTTAATGTTTCGTTTAGTTGGAGATGCCTGACCTGCGGTTTGAACCGAGGCCTCACGTCTAATTAGCCAAACACTACCCACTAGATCACGGCGACAGCTAACTTACTTAGTTGACCATAAAAACCTGTTTGCCGAAATTCGGACTGCCCTTGAAATTCCCTCTTGTGGGCCTATGTTTGCATCTCACAACAATGTATGTTGAGATTGCATCAACTTGGGATTTCTGATGGATGGATTTCTATATAGACGACTGATAATCTGCGCCGAAATATTCTCTTCTATACGTATGACGTGGGTAAACCAATGTTATCACTGAATGCTTACACTCTGTACAATGTGCGTGTTGTTAAAGAGCTTATAAATTATGGATTTAGCTCTGAAAATCATGGATAACTCGCGTTGGAACGAAGAAAATTAAAATTCTATCCTTAATTATATTTGAAGGCAAATAAAACTGTGCTTACTTGCTACAGAGCAGGACGTAGCTTCAAAGCTGTAGTCAGGTCTTTGTCATTCAATCGCCTATTGAAACTATAAGAGCACGTCTTAATAGTTATTCTTTACCTTTAACGGTAGACATAGTCGCGACTGAACATGCCTGGTCGTTTTTTATTGTAATAATGGAGGTGCTATAGTCATTGCCTTTTAGTAGCGTATAAAAGTGTTGACTCCGTAACCTTAGCAAAGCCTTTACAACTCGATTTACTCACATTATGGTCGATTTACTTTCCTGTTAACTTTTCTTGCATTTGAAAAAGCGTCTCTCCTAGCTTCAGCTGTCTGTAGTTATCAAAAATGGAGCGCAACGTGACGCATGCAACAGTTTCCAAAAGTAGCCTTAGCACACTACTCATCGTATCTTTGTTTTTGTGGCACCCAAAACACATTAGAAAGCATTTTATTCCTTAATCAGGATTACAATCTAGCTTCTTACACCACGCATATTGTGTGTGTGCGTTAATTTTATCCATGAACTGTGGAACCAACTTTTTAATGTCATCTCCGAAAGACAGATTTGGGATACTTTTCATAGAAATTTTATTTTACTCTCAGAATTTTTGCCGGAAACTTGCCGAAAGAAATATTTTTTTCACATTTTGTTTTGTACGAGATGTCTGAGCCAGGAGGTGAACCACGGACTCTCGTCTAAGAAGTCAACACACAACCGACACAGACTTGCGAGGTGCAGATTTAGGTTATTTGGCTCTACAATCCATGTCAGCATAACGGTGTTATCATGCACTGATATCAAGGATATAGCATTGTTTATAGAACTTTCAGGCTGATTTCCAACTGCAACACCTGGACATTACATTAACTACGTATACTTGTGGCATCACAACGAGCCGCTATGCGTGCTCCAGTGAGCTTTGATAAGAAAGCTAAAACTGCAATCTATTCTAACCTTATCGCACCGATTAGACTAAGTCGACTTTCTGTCCTTATAAACCAAGCCTCATTTCAATTATTAGGTTATGTTAGGTTAGAGGACGTGTACTTGTCAAATAATACAAGTACTGTACGCGGAGGTCGAATTGACCCATTGTACAATGTCCTTAAAGAGGTAAATTTAATTTCTATTAAAATTATTCTCACATCGTTTCCACTGTTTCGAACAAGAAGCCCATTTGAGTCCATGAATAGAGCAAAGAGATTGCATGTTGAAAATCTATTTGTACCAGCAAACAAACACTCTTATAGAGATATTCGGATATTCTCATAAAAATGAAAAGAAGAATGAAAAAGTTACAGTTTCTTTTTTTTCTTTTGTATTAAATCTGTTTGTGTGTATTCATAATAAAAATAATAATGATAATACTGTGACGTGGTGATACTTTCTAAGGAATAGCAGTAGCAGCAGCAGCCAGTGCATAACTACAGCAAGTGCCAAAGGATCAGTGGCAGTTTCTTTTTAACTTCAGTAAACTTTAGTTTTCCACGTTCTCCACTTTCTTTTTTTGTGTTGTTTTTTGAACGCTTTATTAAAATGCCAACCTTTTGCGTAACAACAAACTGTGCTTTACAGTTTTCCGTTATTATTGTTTAATTTAATATTCATGCATATCATCTGCTTGCTACGGTGTAGTGCTAAAATACTTACCCAGTTTTGGCGAAGTTACACCAGTACGACATAACGGCTTCGGCTAAAAGTTTCTCTTGTGCTGTATACTGTGTGCCATGGAATAGACCGGCAGATGCCAATGGTGCACCAAATACAAAAGCCAACTCTTCACCAGCAATGCTATGAGGCAACTGCAATGACAAACAGAATACAATGGTAAGTAGAAAATAGATATCCTTTATGGCATACAGTAGTAGTTTGATCAAATAAAAATGCACAGTTGGTGGCGTTATAGTCAATTTTTATAGTACGTTGTGTAATATTATTATGATTATTTTTATTTGTAATTGACTCTATAAACGTTTGTTGCTTTTCTATAATATTTGAAATTCGAGTCCTTTGTTTTTCTACTCTTTTGTTGTTGTTGTTGTTACGCTTAGCTCAGCTCAATTTTTGCTATTGAAGGAAGTACGTTAAAAATGAAATTTAATCAAATAATGTACATAGAATTTCACAAAAAAAAAAAAAATTTTTGTGCATTCATAGACGATTTCAGTTTTTTTTTTGTTTTTACACAACAAAAAAATGAAATTTTTATTGACAACACTATTCATGGCAAATAAAAGTATTTAATAAAGTTTATTTTTTTATTAAGGAAACGAAATATGCTTGTCTAAATGAAAATTATTTTTCTTCTTTTTTTTTTTTTTGGTTTTCGATGAAAAGATTGCTTTACTTTCAACAACAACAATCTTTAATTTTAAAGAATTGAAATTTTGATATGAAAAACAATTTACAGGAGAACCTTAATGCTATAAACACAATAAACGCAACGCTGCAAACCCAGTAATCTCTCAAGAATAGAATACCCATTTCGTAGTGCTTTTGCGCAAACTAAAAACACACATATTCTTATTCTCTTTGGTTAGTCGTCACTCAGCCAGCGACGAATGCACATGTGTAGCGGGTGTACGATTTTTTGAAATATTTTTTGCTTAAAGCAGTGAAAAAAATTTACTATGACTTACGAAACATATTTTATGATAAAAAATGCGTTTGGTGATGCTCAATGCATTTTATGTTATAAAATATTGAAGGAATGTAGGGAATATGTTTTTAGAAGGCACTATTGTTATGGATGATTTTAATGATGAAAAAAAAAGATTATTTTGTAAAAATAAAAAAATTTATTTGGAAATATTGAAAGAGTGGTTACTTGAAGAAGAAAACAATGAAAAAACCTCAGAAAATAAAATGTTAAAAATGGAGTTATCAAGCTTAATAAGTTTGGATATTGTTAGGCATGGTAAACCATTTTCTGATGGGGAGTTCATTAAAAAAATTTTAAATAAATGTTTTCAAAAACTTAATTTTAAGATTATCGAAAATCTTCCACTGTCCCGCAGTAGTGTTATTTGGCTCACTGAACAATTGGGGGCATCTTTAGAAGCCGCGATTGTAGACAAATTAAAAAACTTTACTTCTTTTTCTGTTTGTTTTGATGAAAGTACAGATATTAACGATCTTTGTCAACACGTTGGCATAAATAACGGTAATTTTTGTCCGATTTGATCAAATGAAGTGTCAATCTCTTCACAAGATAATGCACTTTCAGAATGTCATCACTTATTTCATATTTTTTAATTAAAGTTTGCTACTATGAACGGTCAAACGTGAAAAAATATGAAAAAAATTCGCATTTGTCAAGTTTACCTCATCAAACCCCATAGCATATTAAATCAAATAATATATAGATGTATACGATTTTAAAAGCCCATCTTTTTCCTTTCTAATAAGGTTTAAATTTTGGACATCGGTTTAGAAATGTTTATGAAATCAATAAATTTATGCGTAAGCCCAAAAAAAAAAACAGTTTTTGTTAAATAAAACAAGCTTGGAGGTTTGGAGAAAAATAAAAAAAGTATTTTTGAGTTCTACTCAACTAACTAAACTGAACTTAGACGAGGTAGTTACTCGGGTGTATTTAATTTTTTGTATTTTTGATTTTAATGTGAACTTTTTCGAATCAAAATTCTTATTTAATAGAATTTTTTTTTGTTCCACAAGAATACTACTTTAAAATATAAAATTTTCTTTAAGAAAAATCTCTTATATCGCTTGGCCATTACCTTGGAACTATTTTTCAAATAAATTTCAAATTCCATTGACTGTAGTAAATAGTTCACAAACGAAAACAGAAAAAAAATTGCAATACAAGGACATTAATGTTCAACAATAAACCACAAAATATTTGTATGTTTATTACTATGGCTGGCACATACTTTGTGTTTGTTTTTGAAAGAAACCAACAACAACAACTGAATATTATATCTTCTGCTCCAATTTTCTTTTACAACAAACAATATTTTTGGCATTATTTTATTATTAAATTGTTTTCTTTATATTCCTTCCATTTCAGTTTTAGTTTTATTTATACATTGTATGTCGTGTTTTTGGTTCTCTTTAGATTTCATTTTTAATACACCAGAGTCTACATTTGTTGTTAATGTATCGTTTTGTGTAAATTCCTCTTACGATAGATAGTTTCTCCATCACTTGCTGGTAGCATAGATAGTTTGTTTTCAAATTGTTCATGTTTATTGTACGATTGTTTCGTTTTCCTTTACATTTTCTGTGGATGTATGTACTTGGAGTGTGGCATTTACCATTAGTTTTGATTGTGTTTCTCTAATATTATAAGTCTTTATTTCATTATTGCAACTATTATTAGAGACAAAGTTTGTTTAGTATTCGTCGTATTGGACTACCAAACGTGTGCTGTTGTGCCTTTAATTGCTTTTGTGTCCAATAAAATTGTGCTCAATTGTTGGGTATTAAATTCTGTTGAGACATTTAAAGGGCATGATATGGCAGTTTGGTTTTGTTAACTTTAAAACAAATATTGTATTTTAAAACTTGTAACTCTTTTGAAGAAGAAAGATATTATTACTCAAGAAGGAGATGTATTTCAAAAATAATGGAAAATAAACAGCAACAAAGCTTTACGAAATTATGCACTCAATGTATTCGAATCCAGGCAGCAGTTTTATAAGAAGAGAAATTTAGTTTTTGTGTAAATAACTCACCAATTTCTCTGTAGAGAATGGCACTAACAACAGCTAAACATATATATTACATTTAGACTACAATCGAGAATTTCTAAAAAGCTTACAAGTTTTACTATGATTGAGAGCAATAAATGACAAATGACCGACCGTAGTCTAGTAGGTAGTGTGTTGGCTTATTAGACGTAAAATCCTAGGTTCGTATCGCAGGTCAGATATCAAAACGATTTATAAAAAAAAAAATATTTCTTCGGCGACTTCCTCTCAGCAGATTTCTGGCAAAAACTCTGAGAGTAAATAAAAACCTGCCATGAAAAAGTTTCTCAAAAATCTGTCGTTCGGAGTAGACGTTAAACTGTAGGTCCCGCCACTCACATATAAAATTAACTCACACTACATAAGTAGTGTGAGAAGCTAGGCCGTAATCCTGACTGAAGGGTTGTAATGGCCAATTATGTATGTATGAGAGCAATGAATTATCGTGAGTTTAATTACTTATTCTATTGGTTATTGCAGCTCTTTAGTCAGGATTACAACCTAGCTTCTTGAAGCACCCATGTTTTGTGTGTTAATTTTTAACCAAGAGCGACGAAAACTACAGTTTAAATACCGACTTCGAACGAGACATATGAGAAGCTTGTAGGTAGCAATTTTATTTACTCTCATAGTTTTTAGCAGAAGATTGCTGAGAGGATGTGGCCGAAAAAATATTATTTTCATACATCATTATGTTTAAGATGTCTACCTACTAAACTACGGCGACTTCACTTACTTACGTAATAGGACTCTTATCAGGATTATAACTGGCACTCCCACAGCACCCATATTGTGTGTGATAATTTTTATACTTGAGTGACTGGAATCTACAGCTTAAACGTCATCTCTAATCGACAGTGTTTTAAGAAATTTTTTCATGGCAATTTTATTTACTCTAAGAGTTTTTGCCAGGAAACTGCTGAGAGGAAGTAAAAATATATTTTCTTCATATTTCGTTATGTTCCATATGTCTGAGCGAGGTGTTGAACCAAGTCCTGTATTCTAATAACTCAATACACTACCTAGTAAACTCTTAGTGTTATGGCTTCACTTTTTTACGTAATAGGCCATTATAATCCTCTTGTCAGGATTACAATGGGATAACCACAGCACTAATGTTGTGTGTGTTAACTTCTATCCATGAGTGGCAGAACTTACGTCTGACAGGCTGATTCCCAACGAAAGGTATGAGAAGATTTTAATGGCTCTCAGAATTTTTGTTAGATGATTACTTAGAGGAAGTCGTCGAAAAAAATATTCTTTTTATATGTCGTTCTGCTCGCGATGTTAATTCCTAGCTTTGAACTCACGAGATCTTATCTTTATATGCTAACAAACTACCTACTGGACCTGGGTATAATACCACACACAACATAGTTGGTTGCAATGTTGTCATCATGATTTAAGGCTTGCTACGGCTAATTACGTCAGTAAGATATTTGGCATTCTGTACAATTAATAAAAACTAAGCCTACTTTACTCACAGTACCTAATTTTCTTGATCGTATTAATAATCTACTCTATCACATACATACACACATAATTGGTCATTATAAGCCTTCAATCAGGTTTACAAACTAGAGTGTGGTGTGAGATACTTATGTGAATTTTTATACATGAATGGCGGAACCTACAGTTTAAACTCGACTCCGAACAACAGATTTTTTTAGAAAGTTTTCATGACAAATTTTATTTACTCTCAGGAGGGGTTTTGTATGAAATCAGCTGAAAAATTAAATGTTTTTTTCATATTTCGTCATTTTGTATGAGATGTCTGAGCTGGAGTTCGAACCACGACCAACATACTCCAAACTCTATCACATACCAAACCATCTTATTGCAGTCGACTTCAGCGACCGTAGATATTTTTTTAATTTTCATTGTTTGTTATTTTTCTTTTATTTTTTTTTTGATTCAGTTTATTTGAGTTTTGCCATGAAGTTTTAGTGCAAAAACAAAATTTATCCTCCATAACAATTCAATATATTTTCAAAATTATTTTCATTTTTTTATTGTTTATTTTTATAAGTTGTTTTATTTTATTTTCATATTCTTTCTTTCGTTTTGATATTTCGTATTTTTTTGCTATACTTCGAAGACTGTTACAAATTGAAGATGTTCAAGTTTTAGGTTTCTAAGAAGAAAAAAATAAACTTAACTCACAAGGCCATTTTGACAAGTACAGGAGAATTGGATTTCATTTTTGTGCAGTTTTGTAAGACAACTAAAAGAAGAAGAAGAAGAAGCAAAAGCAGAAGAAAACTTAAGAATGTTTATGGTTTTCCAATCTTATAGTTTTTGATGATACTCTAGCGTATGATTCATATTTAATTAAATACTGTTCAGTGCTTATACGTCCAGGTGTCAGTATTTGAAATAAAAATTAACCGTAAATCGAGCCTTAAAAAAACTTCATAATTCTAGCTTATGTATCACTTTTGATACATACTTGTACTACATAGAATGGTCACGATCATTGATAGATTTTGTTAAAAAAATTTAATATTTTAATTCATTTTAATAAAACTATTTATTTACTAAGTCGCCGTGGTCTAGTAGGTAGTGTGTTGGCTTATTAGACGTAAATGCCAGGGTTCGAGCCCCAGTCGATCTCGAACGACAGATTTTTGATTACTAATCTACAGCGACAAAATTAAATATGAGTAGAAAAGGTAACAAACCAAAACAAAAGGAAATAAAACATAAATCAAGCATTACTCCGTAAATCTCTTTATGAAGCTTGATTTATATAAATCTCCTTAAATTAATTTCCCTAACAGTATCTGTAAGTATTCCATCATTAAGTATCAAATTTCAATTAAAATCGCTGCAGGTAATTTTCATTTTCCACAATAAAACTAAAAAGTTTTTGAATTCTGTTGCTAAAAACTTTAATTTGAGATGAAAATATACCAAAAAGGATCATAAAAACATAAGCATCATTATTTAAATATATTTTCTTTAAATTTCTTACCTTTTAGGCGAACAAGAAATTAAATTTTTTAAAATCTTAAAAAAAGGATATATGGGCTGCTCTGAAAGTATGTTAGCTAATTCCAAACTATTTACACAGTATTATTCCTTTCATAAAAATACAAGTTGTGTGATGAAAGTTTTATGAAAATGGTTAAAATTTTCTAACAATAAATCAAGATAAATAGAAAAAAAACCCTTTTCATTCGAATTTCAAAAAAAGTCTTTAAGCATAATTATTAAAGGCTGGAAGACTTTCAGCTCATTCTTCGAAAAGGCGCAATAGGTGTAAATATGTATATCATTATCAAAGCGAATGATTCTGTTATATCATGCGGACGTAGTTGACCGAAATATTATCATCTGCAATAAAACATGGAACGAAACACTTTTTTTCTGATGTTTGTCTGTTACGGAAGATAAATACGATAAGAGCAGTAAGAAAGACTCTACAACATTTCAGGAAACAGCTGCTAGCAATCTGCGTGAAAATTGGTAATATTTTCTCTTACCAAATTACTAAAGGCAGTTTGTTCTGTTCCAATTAGTTCCATCTTTGGCCATAAACATCCTGTTGTCATGTTTGTTGCTGCCAATACTTTCTTCAGTTCATAAGACGAGCTTCTATTTTCTTCTTCTTCAAAGTCTTTAGCAGCAGGAATATTAAATATATAATTAATATATAATCGGTCATTACAACCTTTCGTTATACATTGGAAATGTCTAACCTGAGGTTTGAACGTTGTTCTGACGTCTAATAAGGTAACACGCTACATGCTAGACTACGACTACTTCAATCAATATCAACAGCATATCAAGAATAGCAAATTCAACGTTTTCACTTTCGTCGTTCAATTCGTTAACATTAAATTCTTTCTCAGAAAGCATAAATATTGTATAATTTACGATAAAACTACACAAAATCTTTGAAATCTTTAAAAAATTACTTACACGACACCAAAAAATCTCTAGGAAAGTCGTATGTATCAAAAATAATACATAAGCCAGAATTATTAAGTTTTTGAATTTTTAAATTCCTGTTTGAAATTTTCTTTTTCTATTTGTTTTAAAATAATGACTATAACAATACTTACGAATTATAAAAATATCAGACATCTAACTTTTTTTGAATTAAAATTATATAATCTCAAAAATTGAAATATCATTTTTGATACAAAGCTCGATCTACGGTTAAAGGAAATGAAAAAATTTTAGAAATTATTTCAAAATGTGTTTGAAATCAATACTTTGCAAAGTTCATGTCTGTCTTTTTAACCTTCCATCGGTATATATTCATTCAGAAAACGTCTCAAAAAATAAGGAAATTTATTGTTTTCATGGTAATCATTGCCCTAATTTCAAGCTAATGTAACTAAAAAGATTCTTAACGGTAAAATCATTTCAATATTTATTTAAATTAAAGTAAATTTTATTTAAATCCTAAGTTAGTTTAACCTTTTAGACTATATTGCTAAATCTCAGCGGGCTATATTGACTGAGAGCCGTTCACTCTCTGGCAGAGCCTCACATGTGAAAAAGGCATATAAGGAGCACTACTAAAGAGTTATCCTGGCTGCTGGATTAAGGCGTTGTTAGATTTATTCCTGCTGAGAATTAGTTAGGCTGAAGAACCCCAAATAAACCGGTCGATAACGGAAACTCTTGAAAACCAGGTCGAGATCGAGAATAGATATACCTTGTCCTGACACACTCGCTTTATCGTGGTTAAACACATTGAGGAGGAGGTGGTCATGATAACATAAATAAATAAAATGAACCTGCGGTATACAGTTTGCAACCTAATTCCTAGCCCGAATGGAGTATTGGCTCTGTAACGAAAATTAAAGAGGAACAGCTTCTGTTAATAGAACTAACTGAACTGGAATTCGAATGAAAAACACTGCACATGCTGTGAAGATGTGATGCTCAAACGAGAGACTTATCTCTTTCAGCAAAACCTCTTTCAGCAACAGTATTGGTCACAAGTATTTAAAAAAGAAAGTTAAAAAAACCCTGACCGGATGATGAAATTCATACATGCAGCTCTACAGCATTATGCCAAAGATTGTGTATGAAAATCAGACATGATGCAGGTTTAATGACTTAGTAGAGCATACAGCAAATACTTTCAGAGGTATGTGGTTCATGGAGAAAGGACTGACACCGAAAGAAAGCAGCCTCAAAGAACAGAACAATGTTCTGCCTCTAGCAACATGTAAATTCCTGTATTAAATATCTGAAATATCAATAAGAATCAAGAAAATTTCGGCGAACGCTTTCTAAATTAAATCCAATTTCAATGACAGCACGAAGTACTGGCTGTATCAAATAGCTGAGCGAAAGAAGGCCAGGCCGACAAGATGGTTAAGGCAAAACTTCAATTCCTTATTTATATACATATTTGGTCTGGACCCCTTCCAATGGGCTATCAGCCCATAATAGGTGAGATTCTTTTGGTTTCACCTAATACAGAGTATTCTAGTATTTGACCTGTAAGGTTTTGGGTTGCCATCTTTTAGCAACGGCAAATACGATATTAAGCATCAAATCGAAACCGTACGTCAATGCTATTGGCCCGTAAATTGCATGAAACCGAAATGACTTTAATTTGTATCCTGTTACTTGCAAACATCATTACATTGCTGCATTTGACAATAATTTCCATGAAGTAAAGGCTCCAATTTCTAGTTTTCAAAATTGTGTAATTGTCTGCCTTTGACTTCCGTGATAAAGTTAGCACTTCTTCATGCCTATAGACCCTCATCAGGTTGGCAGGAGCAATATTTTGTTATTTTTTTCTAGTGAGCCCTAAAGACTGCACTACAGAGACTTCTTTAACAAAATTTTTGATGCCGATGAGATTTGCACCAAGCATACGTTCTCTGAAATTCGACTTAGTGCGAAGCATAGTACATACATACATAATTGGACATTACAACCCTTCAGTCAGGATTACGACCTAGTTTCTCACACCACTCATGTTGTGTGTGTTAATTTTATACATGAGTGGCGGGACCTACAGTTAAAAGTCGACTCCGAACCACACATTTTTGAAAAACTTTTCATAGCAATTTTTTATTTAATGTCAGAGTTTTTGACAGAATCTGCTTAGAGAAAGTCGCCGAAAAAATACTTTTTTGTATTTCATTTTTATGTCTGACCTGGGGTTTGAATCCTGGTTTTGCGTCTAATAAGCCATTACACTAAATACTAGACTACGGCGAAGCATAGTAAGTCCGTTAATATTTGATAATCCATTCTTCAGTAAAATGGCAACACTGTTATTGACAATAGGCATTTCTCGCTTATCTTTTATTAAGAGTGCATTAATCTGTGTCATGTTGGTTATGCTTGATAGACATTGGTAAAAGACTGCCAGTTAGGAACAATCGCGTGATCACTTTGCAGGATGAGCCAGTTTTTGGTGAAATAAAAAAAACTGGTCAGAAACTTGTAGCCCCGATTTCGTTTGTATCTTATTTCGACCTGTCGCATAGTTGCATGTAATAGAATTAGTCTCGTAAGGTGAAATTTTCTTATTCGTATTGCCATTTTATATAATTTTCGTATACATCTGCTGAATGTATTAAATTTTCAGTCACATTTAATTCTTAGAATTTCTAGTCTTTACGCCTATCCATTAATTATTATTTTTTTTTTTTTTTTTTTTTTTTTGGAGGAAGCAAAGAATCCTGTGCAGTTATACACTGAAAATATGCTTGAAGTGAAGGTAGCAATGTAGATAAATAAGAAGGAGAAAATTATTCACGAATACATTTTCTTTCATATTAAAATATTTTTTATACACCACTGCGTATGATTAATGCAAGAAATTAAACATGAATTAAATATTGCGTATACGCTCTAGTATGCTCGCGAGAGATAAAATGTTTTCTTTAAGAGAGAAAACAGAAATTTATTTCTTTAGAATGTTTTCAACATATTTTTAAATTAAAACACAAACTTATGAAAACAAAATGAATAAGTTTTCTGCTTTTCTTTATAAATTTCTTTATTTTTAGAGAAATAATTTTATTTATTTTATTATATTTTTCTCCCCTACCCTTGTCAGCGTTGTCAAATACTATGAACGTAACATTTAATGTAAAACTAACACATTTTCTGGTTATTATTTTAATACCACTTTGGCACATCGTAACAATAATACTTGCAAAATGTACAAAAAAAAAAAAAACTGAAAAACTGTTACCAGAATGGCAAGTTAGAGAGCTACACTGAAACAATACAAAACGAGGGTAGGGAAACTGGTTGAAAATAACAAAGAAACTGTGAGCGAAGAAAAAGAAAGAAAGAAATTAGGAAGTAGGAAGAGCCAACCATAATTTTAAACGTGACTATTTTATAACTACAGATTTTTGTTTCTAATTTTTTTTTTTGCTATTTTGTTTTGTTTTCTTTTTTGCTTTTTTTTTGCTTTTTTTTTGCTATTTTTTTGGTAGTTTTTGATATTTTTATTTCTGCTTAGCAGTATGAGTTGTGTGGTGGAAAAGAAAAACATTATGAATGATTTTTTGCTTCCATGTTTCTCTGAAAAGGCTATATAAAGTTATTTATTCTTAGCTTCTTTATTATTTTTCTTTCAACTTTAATAAATATTTGTTGTCAGAAAAAAACAAAAAAAATGTTGCTGTTAATAGTACTTTTTTCATTGTTGTTTTGTAATATTTTAGATGTGTTTTCTTCATGTGTAATGGTTAAACAAATATTGTGAATTAATTTCTGCCAAGAGCAAAGAGTTTTAAAGATTTGAAAAGTTTTCAAGATGAAATTTTTATTTTGAAAGTGTATTTATTTATAGAAATTAAATGTAATTTTCAAAAAATTTCAACCAAATTGCTAACAAAGTACTTAAAAATCTTTTCTTTTTTAGTTTAATAATAAAATTTTACAGTGTTTAACTCGGCATAAAAGAAATATGAAGCAGTAAAACTTTTAAACAAATTTAAAATCGTTTAAAAAGTTTATTTTCTAACAAGCAAAAGCAAATAAATACCAATGAATTTCTAATCTAATGTGTTAAAGATACTCTATCGCAGACTGCAGTACTAGGATTATAAAGGGAATTTGCTGATTTACTAATCACGTATAATTACAGGCACGGTATCCTGTAAACCAGCACCTGTTCTTTATTGTTTAATCGAGTCTTACAAGCGGCTTAAATAGTCTTCTGTGAGAAGCACTTTTTAACTGTTAAAGTATTGGTCTAATACTATTGCAACCTCTGGTGGTATTCATCATCATCAGTAATTGAGTATTTTACCAAAAGCGAAACATATCCTTAAGAGAACCCATTAAATGTTGTGATTCTGGAAGTAATACTTGTAGAGGTAAAGGAGAGAAAATTCGAAAACAGAGGACACGCCATAGTAATACAGTGGACTATACAAGCATTTCCTCCCATGAGATTAACTCTTCAATCATTATGGTATTGTCTGCTCAAGATTAATCAGCAAGCAGGTGAACTCAAGCCAATATAAAGGCAGACAAGCTTGCTAAGTTGGCAGTTTCTAACCCGTTGATGGTGCCAGAATACTTCTGTGAAGTAAGAAAAGGAGTTTGCATTGCATTTGCAAAATCCACATGGCGTTAATCCAATCTAAACCTTAAGTAGGTGGGATTATAGTGGCATGAGATTTGAGTCTTACATAAGATTATCCAAGACTAGCCCTGCTATATGGAAATTAATTGTTGCCAAATATGTTTTTAGAAAAATTACTTAATTTTTCTTAAAGTATACATCAGACATTAGGGTGGTTTTAAAAAATCGATGTCGGATTTTTTCGGCGGCACCCCCCTAAAATGTTTCATTTTGTTAGGTTTTAAGATTGTCAAAGTTTGAGCATGATTGACAGATGTTAACCCGTGCCACTGGGGCCTCAAAATTGTGAAAATCTCGATTTTTTTGGAAGTTTGGCGACTTTGCCGACCCATATCTCGAGAACGGTTTAATATATTTGCCCGTGTCATACATCAAATTGAAGTCGATACTGTTTATAATATTTTATATGCAATAAAAAAATACGTAAATAGTACTCAATTCGAGATAATGAACCCAATGTCGATAAGAACGTGACTAGGTACCCCTAAGAGCGAAGTATAATAATTGTCTTTTTCATTTTATTCTTATTCAAATTTATTCAAGGGACCGACATAATGTGGTTTTGGAGCTATCTGGATACAGCTGACGGCATCTGCTGACTACTTGGAGAACGTATTGTTTTTTGCTCGTCCTTTGTAAGTAATCGGTTGTAATCTGTGATGAGCTTAACTCCTCGCTCTGCCATGTCGTTCACAACTTTCAAGTTGTTTACCATCCTTTGCCCCTCCTGGTAGTTGATATTCTGCGGCCAAGTTGCAGGATCTTTTTCCAGAAATTCGGTGTTAATGTTTAATCTTTTGAACAACAGATAAGTCTCACTTGTAATTAGGGCAGGGAGACCTTTTTCTAGGAATTTCATCACTTTTACGAGAAATAAAAATGTTCACTAGATGATATGACACATAATGACACTAATGTCAAAGTGTAAGTGTTAGTAGCTACTAGTTTGGTTTTACCTGCTTGGGGTCGCCAGTGCTACAGTATGTGGGTCTAAAATTAACGGTATGCCATAGCAAACATATTTAAATTAAATGAAATTCTAAAGTACAAGTATTTGTCCATAATAACCAATAATAATACAAATAACCAATAACAATACAAATAACGCTCTCTGGTTTTAGTCACTTTTTAGGGACATTGGCTCTATTTTTCGGTTGCAGTACTAGTTGCATATTTATTGTGGAGAATACAAAATATTATAAACAGTATGGGCTTTAATTTGATGTATGACACGGGCAAATAGCTTTAGCCGTTCCAGAGATATGGATCGTCGAAGTCGTAAAACTGCCAAAAAAATCGAGATTTTCAAAACTTTGAGGCCCCAGTGGCACGGGTTAACATCTTTCAATTGTGCTCAAACTTTGGCAATCCTAAAATCTGATGGAAAGAAACATTTTAGAGGGGTGACACCAAAAAATTCGGACATATATTTTTTAACCTATGAGATAAAACAACCCTAATCAGACATATAAGAATAACTTTAGTTTAGCCAGTTTAAGGGTCTGCTGGTCGTAGCCAATGTAAACATCTTTTAATACAAAGATGATCGTATATTTTAATATTCATTTTGAGAAATACTTATACTAATCGCGTATAAATATAGACACAGCTTCTGAGCACATCTAGTATTACGTGTAGAAGAGCAATCATTTCAACTATATTTTCAAGCTAAACAACGGGTTTTCTATGCTATCCATGCTACAACGACCCTGAAGAATATCATTAAAACTGATAAGACCAAATAGGTCTAATTGAAAGAAATTTGTAACGGATCTTTTTTTCTTAAATCTGTAACGACGCCGTAGTCTAGTAGACAGTGCGTTTGCTTATTAGACGTGTGGCGATGATTCCAACCTCAGGTCAGATATTCCGATCAAAACTAAATATGAAAAACTTTTGTCGGCGACTTCCTCTCAGCGGATTTCTGGCAAAAACTCTGGGAGTAAATAAAAATTGCCACGAAAAGTTTCTCAAAAAAATCTGTCGCCACTCATGTGTAAAATTAACACACACAACAAAATTGTTGTGGAAAGCTAGGTCGTAGTCCTGCCTGAAGGGTTTTAATGACCAATTATGCTATGTGTGTATGTAACGACGCAAAAAATATATATATTTTGCCGATTTTCAAGAGAATCAGACTTACTAATCAGAACACACAGAACTGCATTACAAAGTACAGGTGATTGATTGCAATATACTCGTAGAAAAGTCTCCATAAATTAACACTTAGAACAAACTGATAAGCTGTATCCTAGAACCGGGGCAATTATTGATCATGCAAAGCCAAAATAGCTGATTTTCCTTAGCAAAACTGTCGAAGTGTTGGAGTCGCCGTGGTCTAGTTGGTAGTGTGTTGGCTTATTAGACGGTTGAAACCCCAGGTCAGACATCAAAACAAAAATATAAAAAAATATTTCTTCGCTGACTTCCTCTCAGCGGATTTCTGACAAAAACTTTTTAGTAAATAAAATTTGCCACGAAAACCTTCTCAAAAATCTATTGCACCGAGTCGACTTTAAACTGCAGGTTCCGCCACTCATATATAAAATTAACACACCTTACATAAGTGTTGTGAGAAACTAGGTCGTAATCCTGACTGCAGGATTGTAATGATCAATAAGTAAGTAAGTAGTAGAATACAACGCAACAGAAAATCAAAAAAAAAAAAATTGATAAACAGAACGGAAACAAATTTAAAAAAAAATCTAACAAGCAGATGATCAAGATGTGCCTATCAAAACTGCATCACTATTGGGGCTCATGCCCCCAATATATATGTTTCCTATGCATAAGAAGTCTAAGGGCCATTACTACAACTTGCCGTTAAAGTTGGGTTTAGTTAAAGATAAATTTAGCTAAAGTGAATCCTTTTTTTTCTTTCGTTTGTAAACAGAGAACAAAATAGATAAAATGCTTAAAATCAAATGAAATTTATTGGGAGTATTAATTTAATCATCATCTTCATCACCGGGCAACCAATCTGCATCATACTCATCGTCTTCGTCCAAATCAAGTTCGCCAATTTCCTGGAAGAGCGTTTCCTCAATTTTAACATTCTCAATGCTGTCACCGGCCTCCAAAAGGAATTTAATATCGGATTCCTTAAGTGTATTATCACGCATAAACAGTTCACGATCTGTGAGTTTCTTCGAATCATTTGACTTTTCTCTTTTGGCCGCTATACCCATACTCTCTTCGAATTCTAATTTCCATTTCATAAATGATTCCACTGTAACACGTGTACCTTCGAACTTTTTACGTTCCGCTTCTTCGACATCCAACAGTTTACATTCACGTTCCTTTTCCTGTGCCTTTTTGTAATCATCCCAATGCTCATTTAACCATTCCTGGGCAGTACTTACTAAACTGAAAATCATTTCCATGCCAATATACTCTTCAATTGATTGTCGTATATGCTCTAGCAGTCTCTTTTCATAGCCCTCTTCGAAATCAACCGGCTCGTCGACTTCCACCAAGGGAGCCTCATCCGGATATGTGGGTGTGTAGGTAAAAACTAAAAAGCAAGCCAAACCATTTTCACCCTGTTCCTTGTCATACTCTTCTGTGGCTATGGGTATTCTAAATTTGTGTATTGTGTTACGATTTCCATATCACCGCAGTATATTGAGTCCAAGGCTTGAATCTCATTTACACATTTAACTTCTTTTCGTTATTAGAACCTAATGATAAAATAAGGAAAACTTTTTCAAAAATATGGCAGTGCCGGATCAACGTCGATAACACTGCTCATTTAAAAAGTTTTTTTTTTTAAATACAGTGGCAACGACGGGCTTCGTTTTTTGTTGTATAGTATATGGTCATTTTCTTTATATTTAAAGTTGCGATATTGAAAATAATATACACTGAGCGCCAAAAGTGAGTAAACATCACTGAACTAATTCATTTTCTTAGGATAGCGAGAAAGGTAAATGAGAATTATAAAATGTTAAAACAAAACCAACAATTCATGATAAAGGAATTTTTTTATATTTAAGAACAAAACTATTTTATACTTAAGAACAAAAGTGTTGACTCACTTATGGCGCTCAATGTATAATACGACAAGTTCAAACATAAACTTAACTTTAAAAGTTAGAGGTAGGATGATCCTCCCTTTAGCTTAGCGCTTACTTGTTTCTTATTGTCCACTTATAATAATGAAAAACAATTTATCTGCCCCTTAAAATTCTTCCTTTAGTTAACGGCATGTTGTAATAATGGCCCTAAGTCAGTTTTAAAGCATTGTTACATAACTTTCGAGGTTTTTTGGGACACTAACTGATCAGAGAATGAATAGGAGAACGTAACACTTCTAAAAAAATTATCAACGCGATAAACGAACAGAACTTTCGGTCCAATGTCAGCAAGTGCGTTAAGTACTTGGAGGACTTAATCTTCGAAGCTCTGAGGAAGTCAATTTAAGAGTCCTTAAAAAGTAATCTAAGCACCATAAATAAAGAAAAAAAAAACATAAAAAATAATAAAAAAAAAATAAAATAAAATAAAAAATGATGAAGTAATGAATGATTGACATATGCAAAGTTTGAAATCTGAAATTCTAACTTTCCAACTTATGTTAGATATTCACATATACACAATATCGTATTAATAATGATATTAACACTTGTATTGCCAGCATTTGTATGATTAATTTTCCCAAGTTTTTGCAAAAAAAAATTTTGGATATTTTCCAAGAAAAAAAAACCAGATAAAATTCCTTATTCCTACGCCAGACTTAATGATTGTAACGTAATTAGTTCTCATTCATTAGACAAAATTCAATCTTGATTATAATATTTGCTTAGAATATCTGCGTTTTAAGAAGTGAATTTAAGTGAATTTAAGTTTTTTGTTAAATTTCAAGATTCTTAAAAGTTTAATAGCTCAGCAGCTTACAACACTATCACATTAAAGGATTTTCCGTCTCTGTAACTTTTCACACTAAAAAAAAACAAAAGAGCGGCAATAAAAGTGTCTAAGCTCTTCAGCGTGACTAAAATACTTATTATGACCGACAGTTTGCCATGACTAACACCAATACTAGAGGGTACACCCACGTATTTATTGAAGTTTACAAACGAATTCCACTTGCATATATTCAAACATATATAGTTTGGTCAGTCGATTGACTGTTTGCATTGGAAAACTGAGTCATTGGCTTAAGGCAACAATGGCACACACACACTCACACGATTCTAGAAATGTCGAAAAGAAAAACTTTTTTTGTTATGAAATTTTTATTTTAGTTTTTCATAAAGTTCCGTGACATTTTTCTGGGATTTTATTTTTCTTTAATGTTTTTCCGAAATATTTCTTTTTGCACGCTACAGTAAGTAGTGGCGTTATGTTCGGATTGGTGATTAAGTTTGACAAAATTTCAAAAATACTTGTTATAAAGGCAACCTAAGTCTGATTTCAGAAAGTTTTTTTTATGGATTTGATAAAATTTGTAGTCGCCGTAGTCTAGTTGGTAGTGTGTTGACATATTAGACGTGAGGCCTGAATAAAACAAAATACATATAAAAAAAATATTCTTCCGCAACTTCTTCTCAGCAAATTTTTGGCAAAAACTCTGAGAATAAATAAAATTGCCATGAAAAGTCTCCCAAAAAAAATCTGACGTTCGGAGTCGACTTTAAGTTTGGTGGTTCCGCCTCTCATGGGTAAAATTAACATACAAAACATGAATGATGAGAGAAACTAAGTTATAGTCCTGACTGGAGGACTGCAATGACCAATTATGTATGAAATTAGAAATCTATTTAAGTTCCAGTATCCATTTAATATAAATGGACTGAATCCACAGTACATTTGAAAAGCCTGCAATGGTTAGTACCCACTTCACCACGGCCTGTTGACAGAAGCAGGCTTGCCTTAACATAGGCGGGATTTACGGATTTGTTGATCCATCCGTTTGTCATTTAACTGATTTGCGCTTGCTTGGTTCGATTATATTAAAAGTGAAAGGTGTTAATTCTCAACATGGAATAGGTAAGTGCAGAGTAGTCGTCTATTTCTGTGTTTTCTTCGCATACAATAAAAAATAGCGCAGCTGCAGCTACTGTGACCTGCTTTTTCTTTTGCTATCTTTATAAATTTTCTTTGCTTCAGTTCTTTGTGCTTCTCTTTCATAAACTTATTTTCTTCTCCTTCACTCCTGTTCTGTCTACTTGTATGATTTGTTTGTTTGTTTGTTGTCTTTAACTTCAATACATTCTTGTTATATTTTGCCCTTGTTACTGCTCATTTCGTTGTTTATTTCTTTGTTTGTTTGGCTTAAATCCAATATTTAACACACAAAAAAACCCGAATCAACAAAAATTCAAACTCATCATCCATATAAGAAATAATTTTCCTGCCCAACAATAGAAATATTCAACAATAAAAGGCAACAGCAGACAATAAAATACCAAAAAACCATACAAATATTTTGAAGACCCCATTATAATTTATCAGCTTTTTTGTTTCTCATATATTGTATGTTTGTTGTCGTTAACATGGTAAGACATCATCTTCACAATCCAACAAACAATGTAACGAAACACATACCCTCGTACAACAACACTGAAAATTTATTACAAACAAAAAAAAAAAAAAAAAAAAGAATTTAAACTCGTCTTAAAATAATATAAACATATTCATTCATTCATTCATTCATTCATTCATTCATTTGTTCAGTAATTCATTCAGTCATTCAGCAATTTATTCAGTTTTATTATGAATCATACCGGGGGTATGTAAATCATTTGCAATGTAAACAAACTGTTGAAAAGAAAGTCACATTATTATGAATAATTTGAAAATGTGGGACTTAAATTGGTGTTATTTGTTTAGGGAAATAACATGAATAGGACTGTTTGTAAATAGACAAGTTAGTTATAGCCACAACAACAACAACAATAACAACAAATAAAGTATAATTTTAATGGCAATAGAATTCAAGTGAAAGGTGTCGTTAATAAACTTAAATTTCCATGGAAATTTATTGAATGTTTTCACACATGATAATAGTATTCAAATTTAAGCAACAGAGCTGTCAAACCTATATGGTAGGTAGGTGAGATAAGCTCTTGAAAGAAGACAATCAGTACTTAATACTTCACTTAGGTTTTTGCTTAGATTTTCTCTTAGATTTCGGTGTAGTTTGTGCTATCAATATGGTACTCATCATGTACTCTTTGCTCGAAGACTGAAGGTCTTGAAAGGATAAATATGTGTACGAATCTTTGGTTGTATTTGAAGTCGCCGCTGTCTATTAAGTAGTGTGTTGACTCAGATCTCGTAAACATTGTGAAAAGCGAGGACACAAAATTGCCATGACATGTTTCCCAAAAAAACTTATTCTTTGTATAAGACTGGTAGTGGTGCAAGAGAGAAAATGTTCAGTCCAAGAAAGGAAGACTTGAAAACCATGGGAAAACTCGCAGGTATTTTCGATGTGAAAGGTTGTGACAAAGGAAAATGATCAGGAAACGGCACATTGTCTAAGCAAGCTCAATCACAGCCAGGCAGGAGAAATGTGCTAGATGCCAGGTCTTGTGAGAACTCAAGCCAATAAAAAGGCAGAGAAGCTCGCTAAGTTGGCACAACAATTCTGTGGAATAGAAGTAGAGTTTGCAAGGGTATATTTAACTAAAAGGAAAATGAAGTGACGCAAAGGCTCATCAAAATAAAGATTTAAACTTTAACTGGGTGGGATTGAGTCTTACATAACAGTATCCAAGAATAGCCTGAATATAATAACATGTCATCTGACAAAGCATTCTAAACTCAAGGAAATTTAACACAAAATGAGAATTCCATCAAAACCAATGGTGAGAAAAAATAACGTCACTTCGAACGTTGCCAATCAATTATCAGGTACTAGGCAGAGAGTCTCAGCAACACGGTTGGATGAAATGTCATCAGGAAACCCTATATAGTTTGGTTGACATAACCGATGGTATTCAAAATTTTCAACATTTTTGTTGTAGTCTATCAAGCAGTATGTATGTTGCTTGCTCGTCGTTAGGCGGGAGCCTTGAACAAAATGAAATGTAAACAAAAATTTCATTCGGCGACTTTGTCTCAGCAGTCTTCTGCCAAAAACCTTGAGATTAAAATAAAATTGCCATGAAAAATTTTCCAATAAATGACGAATAAAATAAACACATACAACATGGCTGGTGCGAGAAGCTAGGTTGTAATCCTAACTATAGAGTTGTAATTACTTATTAATTGTAATTACCAAGTAAGTAAATTATCGGGTCAAAAAAGGTGCTATAATAACAAAAATCAAATTGGTGTGCCCGATAAATGGAATCCATTTTTTGTGGATTCAGTAGAAAAAAGTCGCCATAGTCTAGTAGGTAGTTTGTTGGCTTATTAGACGTAAGGCCATGGTTCAAACTCCAGGTCAGATATCAAAACGAAAATATCAAAAAATTTTTCTTTGGCGATTTCTTCTCAACAGATTTCTGGCAAAAGCTCTCTGAGAGCAAATAAAATTGCCATGAAAAGTTTCTCAAAAATCTGTCGTTCGGAGTCGACTTTAAACTATAGGTATCGCCACTCATGTTTAAAATTAACACACACAACATGAGTGATGTGTGAAGATAGGCCGTAATCCTGACTGAAGCGTTGTAATGTTGTAGGAAAGGGTTGTATGTGTAGAAAAAAAAAGGTATGAAAACTTGCTTAAGGAATTAGTTCTGATTGAACTCCCCTGTTTCGATGTTGTGATATCTTTTAATTTTTTGTCCCCCAAAATCTTCATGGAGATTATAAGCAATAGATGGATGGAGCTATTGTAATAGATTTTTCTCATCTCCGCTAATATATTATTCTCACCATGGAATTTATAGAACTTTACAGCTGCAATAGCTTATATTATTTGATTCGTTTTTCGAGGTTATTTCTTCTGAATAATTTTTGATATCAGAATGCAAATCTGATGAGGAATTGGGATTTACTTGATAAAATTTTTTTTTCAATGACATACATTGCCTCCTCAGTTCATGTAAACCAATGTACAGATTACATGGAGGAAATATGGAGTAAAATAAGATAAAATTTATCTAAGCTTTGCTACACGGAAATGGCTTGTTATCGCATATATATGTTAATATTGTTAAAAATTATTTCATTTTTTTCTTTTCTAAGTATGTATACATGAGGCATATAAGAATAGCGCTAGTAAGCACAGTTAAAGCGTTTCCACGTCAAATGCCAGTGTAAACATCTTTTGATACAAAAAGACGTTTTTGTATTTTAATATTCATTCTGATAAATACTTACAAATGCAGCATTGTAACCAAGAACCTCCCTGCATATAAATTAAAGTAAATGTTGGCTTCCATTAAATTGTTTATTGTTTATTTAGGATACGCTTGAACACAATTTAATGTATTTCTACTGTTGCTTTTAGCAAAAAGGGTCACTATTCTTATCAGTGTTGGTTAAAAACATATAGAAATTCATTTAAATTAGACTTGGTTTAGGAAACCATTTAACTAATTTATTTTCACACATTAAGGAAGGATTTTGATAGGTTGTTTGTCTTTTACTGAATATATTTTATGAAATTGTATTACTTTTTTTTATTTTTTTAATTGCCTTTTAGAATTTTATTTGGCATTGTAGGAAACAAGAACATAAAAATTAAAAGACTATTGATTTATCTTTAAAATTTTTCTAGGAAGTTCGTTCTATGATGGAAACTTTTCGGATAATTTTCAGCCAGTTAGACTCCAGCTATGGCATCTTATAAAATTTGATACCGAGAAATATGTCATGTTGGAAAAAAAAAGTACGTCCCCAACAAGTCGACTTTAAATGGGAAACATAATAAGTTGATTTGGCAAACACCCTCCGAATTATAACAAAGACATCGATGGAAAATCAACATCCATTGTATATCGATTTTATCAACTCCGGTAAAAAAAAATGTGATTTCGTTACAGAGGTTGAAAGAGTCTGCATTGGTACGAAAGAACATTACGCTAAGAATCAGAAGATAGGTTGTAGATATTAATACCAAAGTCCATAAAAGAAAATGAGGTCGCCGTAGTCTTGTAAGTAGTGTGTTGACTTATTAGAAGTGAGGCCACGTTTCAAACTCCCCAGTTCATACATCTCCAACAAACTGATATATGAAAAATATTTCTTCGATGACTTGCTTTCAGCAGATTTCTGGCAATAAGTCTGAGAGAATACAAAATTTTGCAATAAAAAATTTCTTAAAAATCTATTATTCGGAGTTGCCTTTAATCTGTAGCTCTTGCCACTCATGTATAAAATTAATACACACAACATAAGCGATGTGAGAAACTAGATTGAAATCCTGGCTGATGATCTATATTGATCAGTTGTGTATGTATAAAAGGAAACTTGTTTGTTTCGTTTAACCATATCCTTAATATTGCTTTCGGGACTTTCTCTCAGCAGTCTTCTGTCAATAAAAAAATTTAATGAAATGTTTCTCAAATCGCTCGTTCTGAGTTGTTATTAAATTGTAGACAACATGGTTGGCGTGAGAAGCTAAGTTGTAATAACCAATTAAGTTAGTAAGAAAGTTTCCGAATACCCTTCAATAACATGTAGATCTTTAAAATAAAAGGGATCTTGTCGCCAGCTTATGGTAAGTATAAGAATATGTTCTCCGAATACTACTGAACACTGAAGAACTTCTATTTCTAAATCCATTTTCTACAAATGTGTACATTACTCTGAATGAAAGCCGGTTAATATATTCAGGATATGCTAGAGTTGTCTGATACAACTGACAAATCCCTACAGCTGAATATGGCCATCCATATTATTCTTGCCATGTCACAGGAAATTTCTGGCCTCGTTGGCGATGATAAGGCTTCCTTTCTGTCAACCTCATCAGGCCGCTTAATGTCGCGAATTCTATCAAAGTGAAATTCTAGAGAATTTGGCTTAACAAAGTAGATACTCAACTGGTCCACTCAGACGAGTCAACCTCATAACTGTTCGCATGGCGACCTGAATATCCTATAATAGTGCTATGTTACGTAGTTTTTTCATTTTTCCCATCCTAAATTAAGCACACATTTGAATGCCGTAGACTTCCGTAAATACTTGCGAATTCCATCGTCAGTTTCGAGTATGCCACACTGAACCCGAATTACTTTGACTTGAGAATAGATAGACTGCAAAGCACTTTTCAAAATCACGGAAATGACAAGGTCAGAGTTTAGTGGAGTACTGATAGCCAATCATTCCACCAGGTCACGATGTCTACTGAGGAATCTTGTGTTTAACTGATCTCCCTACATCCCAATTAAAGTGTTTTATGATTCTCGTCTTTAGTTCATTATGTACTGAAGTCTTTATGTACTATTCCAAGATAAATTAACTTCACGAGGGCACTTCAGCCGGATATAAAATATTCCCATATGGTTTTGCTCAGGTTAATTATCAATGAAGTCGACGTAGTCTAGTAGCTAGTGTGTTGGCTTAATAGGACAGCACAGACATCAAAACGAAATATGAAAAAATATTTCTTTGGCGACTTCCTCTCAGCAGATTTCTGGCAAAAACTCTGAGAGTAAATAAAATTGCCATGAAAAGTTTCTCAAAAATCTGTCATTCAGAGTCGACTTTAAACTGTAGGTACCGCACTCATGTATAAAATTAACATACACAACATGAGTGGTGTGAGAAGCTAGGCCGCATTCCTGACTGAAGGTTTGTAATGGTCAATTATGTATGTATGTATGCAATTATCAATCTGGTTAACATGTAATACCGCACCTAAACACTCCTGTGTTTGATGTTACAAAGTTTTATTCAAAGTTGCCACTTGTTATCATAACTATGTTATACGCATTGACCTGCGGCATTCAAAACTAGACTCCCAAAATACAAAGAAAAATACTACGAAGTGCAGAAATTTTGCTAAAAAAAGAAGAGAAACTATTTCTTAAAACAAGTGTATCTTTACTATAGGCTGACAAAAAAAAATTGTATGAATAGAAAACACATTTAAGTTAAATAGTATACGCCTTCGTCATTGTAATGCTTTAATTGACCGTAAGCGATGTAAATTAAAAGATAAGTTTGAAACAATGTCAACTAAATCTGTTGCACTTGTTAGGGTGTTATAAGACAGACTTTTGTTTTGAGATTATAAAACCAAAATCTGTCAGAAAAGAGAGGAGCGTTAACAGGTGGAAAGAGCCTGAAATTATAAACGAAGGCTTTAGATTTTCCCAACAGATAAGAATTAAAATTTTAAATTACAATGCTTAACATTGCTATGTTATTTATAAGAAATTCAACAAAAATACTATTCATACAGTGGACAGCAAAAGTCTTAGTATGGCCATATATTTTAGCAATTTCATGAGTTTAAACCAAAAGTTTGTATAAAAAATTAAAGTTTTTATATTTATTTTATTAATTTATTTCTGTTTTATTATAAAACAAAAAATTTTTAAATGTTTTTCATAAAACAAGATGACTAATAGGTACCCCCAAGCAGAACCCTGAGTAAATTTAAAATCCAAAGGCCTAATATATGAAAATGTTATCCTTTGTATTTAGTATAATATTCCATAAGGTCAAGCACTCCATTTAACCCATTGAATGCACAAGTTTTGTTTAGTGTTTTCTGGTGGCACCATGAGCAAGTTTTTCGGTTGACTTTTGTTTGAGGTTTAGCAATTACGTAACCGTTCTTTCAAATGATCTCCTAAATACTCTCTTGAATTCATATGTGGGACAATGGGGGGATTTTTTTTGTCAAAATATATTGCCGTACTACGACGTTTGCTGTCACTGTATGTGTGTGTGTAAACTGAGTATGGATACAGTCCCAAGAGCTTTAAATGGAAACCAATGTAAACCTTAAAACCTTTTCTTGTTTATATAAAATTTAATGGCTTTTAACTTCCCTACTGACTTGTTAGACCCTACTAACAACATCCCTATTACTATCTTAAACATCAATCTTAAAGATATTACTTTACAATTCATTAAATTTCAAACCACATGATTACATACACATGCCTCACATGCCACATAACAGTGGAAAAGTTGTATTTAATCACCCTTAAAAATGCCAACATGCCAAACCCAAAGAGAGAGACAAAAGGAAAAATATTTGGACACATACATAGACATCAAAACAATGGGATAAATACAGACACACAGACTTACATACATGAATAGAAGGCACAAATATTTGCAATTAAATATTATACTTAACAGCTGAAAGTATTTTATTATCGAAAATTTGGTATTTATTCGTTTTATTATTATTTGCAAAGTTTTTATTTACCATGGAACGTGATCTCTTAAAATAGTATTAAAACGAGTGACACAACAGAAAACCCATCTCTTTCAGCCTTCTTGATTTGATCCCTTAACGGTTTACAGGCGTGTATTTCTTTTAACCAAATTCTTGATGGAATACTTAATGCTGTGATTATTCTTCTGGCCAACATAATAAAAGATTCTGTTTCATTGGAAATGTGTCAATTAAAACACAAACAAAAGAAATCCCAAACAAAAGTGAAAACAAAGCATATTGCCTATACGCTTAAATGAACACCGACGTACTAATTAAAAATACATTGAGTCGAGCGTTGCTTATGTTATGTTGTAACATGTGTGGTGAATTTTTGAATTTTTAAATAATTTTATAATTGTTATTGCTTTTGCCAAATCCAAACCGATATTTTGCATTTAATGAGGTTGAATGCTTAATTAAAACAATAAATAAATAAATAATAATTGTGACATTTTTATTATTCCGACATGGCCATAGCTACAGCAGATGATGAAAAAAAAAAACAGTCAGCGAGCGACAATTTGTCCACAGAAGAAGCTTAGAAATTTAAAAGTTTTTAAACGCTCCCAAGCATACATACTTACATACATAATTGGTCATTACAACCCTTTAGTCAGGATTACGACCTAGCTTCTCACTGGCGGGACCTACAGTTTAAAGTCGACTCGGAACGACACATTTTTGAAGAGCTCTTCATGGCAATTATTCTTTACTTTCAGAGTTTTTGCCAAAAATTTGCTGATAGGAAGTCGCCGAAGAAATATATTTTCATAATTTCGTTTTGATGTCTGACCTGTGGTTTCAACCGTGGCCTTACGATTAATAAGCTTACACACTACCTACTAGACTACGGCGACAAAACGCTCACAAGCTTTCAATTTAAATAAAATAAAGTGTGTGAGAGATGAAGTCGTCGTAGTCCAGTAGGTAGCGTGCTGGCTTATTTAGTCGTGAGGCCATAGTTCAAACCCCATGTCAAACATTTCCACAAAAAACGAACGAACGAAAAAATATTCCTTCGTCAACTTCCTCTCAGCAGATTTCTGGCAAAAACTCTGAATGTAAATAAAATAGCTATGATAAGTTCCTCAGAAAAAAAATCTGTTATTCGAGGTCGACTTCAAACTGTAGGTCCTGCTACTTATGGATAAAATTAACACACACAACATAAGTGGTGTGAGAAGCTAGGTCGTAATTCTGACTGTAGGGTTGTAATTACCAATTGTGTATGTATGTGTAAGAGATGTCATTAACATTTTTTTTATCGTTTGAAATATCTGCTGATGCCATTAAAAGTGGAAAATAACATCGTTTAAACTTCCTCATTCTTTTCTTAGTGGGAATTATCCTCTTACTCGCATATACCTGCAAGAAAAAGTATAACGCGATCAAACGGTACGGTCTCGGTGGCAAGTTGACATCACCTCCATATAGAATGACCATGCCGACAAATCGCTCGTGCAGGATACCTAATGTGGCAAAAGCTGTGTGGTACGTTGGGCCGTCTTATGTTGAAACCACATGTCTTTGGTGAGCCTATTAACCAATTTAGTCCACATGAAGTAGATAATCATCGGCCTCACAAGTACTTGGATCTTTGATAACCGACACTGCAAATCAAACTCCCACTTAAAATCAACACGTCTCTATGGATGGTACATGCAGAAAAACATTACTTACTTACTTAATTGATCATTACAACCCTTCAGTCAGGATTACGACCTAGGTTCTCACACCAACCATGTTGTGTGTGTCAATTTTTTATACGTGAGTAGAGGGACCTACAGTTTAAAGGCAACTTCGAACGAGAGATTTTTTAGGTAAGGTAAACTTTTGAAAAAAGACAATCAATCCCTAATACTTCGCTAATATGTTTGCTTGTTGAGCGTGACTTGTTATCACAAGCGATAAATGTTTTACTTGTTAATTGCTGTTTCCATATCAATTGGGTACTCATCATGTACTCTTTGTGCGAAGACTGAAGGTTTCGTTTACTCTCAGACTTTTTGCCTTAAATCTGCTGAGAGTAAGTCACCAAATAAATATCTTTTCATATTTCGTTTTATTTGAGATATCTGGGCTATGGTTCGACGGAGTCACGTCAAATAAGGCAATACACTATCTACAAGATTATGGCGAAACATTACCTGCAAAAATTCAAGCCTTCGTGCACAACTGTACTGTATATAAAAAATCCTTCGCATTTTGTAGCCAATGGTAATGAATTAAACACTTTCCAGATAACGATAACAAATAAAATATTCAATCAATATTTGGCTTTAGCAGTTCGTAGTTAAAAATATGTCTGCATTGTGGAATCTCAAGCCTATTGTTTAACGAAAATTTATGAATTTTTCTTAACACCTATACGTAAAACATAATTATTTTAAGCATCATTATTATATACGCTGTTAAAATACACTTTTTATTAACACTTTTTTTGGTTGAAGCATTAATTAATTTGTATTTTTAGTCAATCACAATGGAAAATTCCAAACAATGTAGTCATAAATATTCCAAAGGTATCCAGTTATGTGAATCATACAATGTGATTCCAAAGTAATATCATAATAAGAATTATTAAATATACGGCTTACTTGTATGTAAATGGAATATTATTTGTTGATTTCCAAAACTGATTTCCCTACGGTCAGCTCGGAGATATAGGCGACGAATCTAATTTTTTCCTGCAAATGAGCAAAAAAAGTTTTCTATATAAAGCGGGTAAAATTGTCGGTGTACCTTTTTTTGTCGATAACTTGCATTTCTGTGGTCGATGAATTGCATTCCTTTGGTCGATAACTTGCATTCCGATGACTTGCATTGTTTTGATAGATAACTTGCATTGTTTTGATCGATGACTTGGTCTATGACTTGCATTGTTTTGATCGATGACTTGCATTGTTTTGATCGATCACTTGCATTTTTGGGTCGATAAATTGATTTTTTTGATCGATGATTTGTATTTTTGCAACAAAGACTTGCATTTTTTTGTCGATGATAAAGCTTCAGCGCCTACATTAGCTTCATCACCGATGTCTCCGATCTCCGTAACAAAATCTGTTTTAGAATCCTTGCACATGAGATCCATTTGCCCCACAATTCCATATTTTATCCGATTTTGACCGCTTCACATAGAGTACTTTTTTGCTACTTTGAAAAACAAAAGTTAGCTTCTTAGTTAGTTAGAACTGCACTTGGTGGACCTGATTACAAAGCTCGCCAAGGCGTAAAATTCGGCTGGCATCAGTGTTATATATTTATAACGCTATATTAATCAGTAAAATATACAAAAACTAAAGCATATTTGCATTATGATACTACTTTTACGCCAACCGATATTTCATTTTATCGCATTCATTATTTTTCGTAAAAGTTTGCAATGATGAGTATCGTTCTGTTGTAATTAAAACATGGAAATGTACGTGGTGTAAATTATATTTTCTGGCTATTGTCATTTGTATACACAAAAAAAAAAAAAAAAACAAAAAAATACGTGAAATTCTTTTGAGAACAGGAAACCTCATATACTTACCTAAACGCGTCCAACGTATTTTATGGCACAATTTTAAAATTCAAACTGAATACCGGGAAGTTAATTATAATTCTTGACAATTATGCAGTAAATTTTTGCAGTAAAATTACATGATATTCTGTATGAATACGGTTCATAGTTGTCATAGAGATGAGATGGAATATACAGAGAGCGAGAGAGAGAGAGAGAGATGGTAAGATACAAACCATATCAGAAATGATGACGCATACAAAGTAAACGGGAAAACAAATTTTGATTATATTTCAAAAAAGCTCATTCAGTATAAAGTGTTCAAGTAGAAGGAATGAAGGCAGTGAAAAATATTGAATAGTTAGCAGAGGATTACTAAAACAAACTTTAAACTTAACTAATATGTACAATCTAAGTACATTAAAATGTACACTACTGATCAGTGTGTAGAAGAAAAAATTATGGGTGATATTCACAAATTTAAGAAAGATATTCCTATTATTTTAAGATATATACGAAGTCGCCGTAGTCTAGTAGGTAGTGTGTTGGCTTATTAGACGTAAAGCCAGGGTTCAAACCCCAGGCCACACATTAAAATAAAATAGCAAAAAGTATTTCTTCGGCGACTTCCTCTTAGCAGATTTCTGGCAAAATGAAAAGTTTCTCAAAAATCTGTCGTTCGGAGTCGGCTTTAAACTGTAGATTCCGTCACTCGTGGATAAAATTACCACACACAACATAAGTGGTGAAAGAAACTAGTTCGTAATCCTGACTGATGGGTTGTAATGACCAATTATGTTATGTTATGTTATTTCTACTCTGTAGGGAATTTCTATGACATCCAGCTTTTCTTAACATAGGCTCTAAATCATGTACTCTAGGGTGGCCCTTAAAATTAAAAGCCAGATTGTCTCCAGTCTCACCCCCCAGTTTGGTGAATATTGGAAAAAAAATGATATTGTCAAAGTTTCAGATCAATCGGTTGGGTTTGCCGCAGGACCGATTAAATTTAGGGAAAACCATAAAATTCAAGTTTCATGATTTATAACTTCAAAAATGTTAATTTTATTGAAAAATATTATAAGAGGAAGATGTTTCCTGTAAAGTTCTAAACATTTTTTACCTTGACAACATTTTTATAATTCCCAGCGTTGAGAAAATAAATTGGAAAGAAATAAATAAACTCGTCATAATCCAAGATTTTATAAGCGTACACCTCATTGAAATATTTTTTTAAAATTTTATATTTTAATTAAAAATAAGTTTAGACAATGTATATACATGCACTTACTTTACTTACTTACTTAAATGGCCATTAACAACAAGATTAACGGATTTTGGCCTGATTCCTCCCGAATTTAATTGACTATATCGAAATTATAGTTATCGGCTGTAATCTGAGATCCAATACACCGCATATCCCTACTTGATGATAACATATACTTCGTTTTGCCCTCATTTATATACATGTAGAAAATTATATTAAATTAAATATTTAAACTGTCTTAAATAATTCACTTTTTAGGTAACCAGAACACCTTTGTCTATAATCTTGTACAGCCTGTAAAATATACTGTTTCTGATGCTCAAATTTCGTCTGAATCGAAATATAATCCTTTGTCAGCTTAACACCTCTTTCCGCTGCACTATTGATAACATTTAATAGTCAAAGAATATTCTACATTTTCGGGATTGAGATACCATAAATGATTTAGTAATTTTTTTAGAGCAACCTGCGCTATATCCTTTTCAATGATTTTAAAATTGTATATTTGTTCTAGTAACATGAAATCATTATGGGGCGCCAACCAACGAAAACCAAGCTTCTATATACATACATATAGCTAATTTAAAGATACATATTTGTCGTATTTCAAATTCTTCTCGAAAATAAAAATACCTTTATGTTATAAATAGCTTTCGCCATCCATCTCGCATGGTGAACAGCACCAGGTGCATTAAGCATTATTGCTTTAGAATTGTGTTTCTTAGAACGCTGTCCTAAAAACACATAACTGTAGTCATCTCCTGATAGTTTTGTTTCGAGCATAGGCTGAGCAAAATTTATAACACGACTAATTGAATCACTAACATGAGATTTTGTTCTTCAGTCATCTATTTCAAATCGAAATTTGTTTAAATTTAAATTTAGCCAGGTTTTTTTAATTCTTTCGAAAAATAAGACATAGAGACCGCCGTTTTTATTAATTTTTGCTTCAAATACGCTTCTCAAAATTATTTCATTTATATGATGTCCACATGGTAGCCATAAAAGCGGCTTTTGTAAAAGATTTTCCACGTTCCATTTATACAACCAGTGTTTACAGCTGTTGTATCAGAAACAATAGCGTTTATGTTGTCTTGAACGCCCCATTCCTGAATGGCATTACATACAGCTGATGCCTGTTCTCATCCAGTTCCACTTTCCAAAGCAGAAACTTGGAGCAAGTTTTCAGTGTGCCCGCAAGATATAATAATTGGAAATCTAACCACGTTTTCATTTACAGTTAACTCTAGTAATAGTTAGCCATCCCAATATAAACATATAACATTAAAGGTACTTATGTCGAAGTTTTTTTCAACTCAAACATATGATTGTGTCGTATTTTTTCTCGGGCTGCTCGAATAGAATTTTTATTAATTATATAGTATTGAGCGTCAAGCTCTAATGCCGCAATAACTGCAATAATAATATGTACAGCTTTTCAGTTACTTATCATGTACGCATACAAAACAGGGGCTAAAATTAGCATAAAAATAAACCGTGGACATCAAGGGATTTTTTAAATATTGCCTTTATTTTGTTAAATATAGGATTAAGAAAAAAGTTGTCAGGGGGAAAGATGTTTGAAACTTTATAGGAAACATCTTCCTCTTACAACATTTTTCAATAAAATTAATATTTTTGAAGTTATAAGTCATGAAACTTAAATTTTATGGTTTCCCCTAAATTTCACCGGTCTTGCGGCACGTCTTAACCCCAACCGATTGATCTGAAACTTTGACAATATCATCTTTTTTTGCCAATATTCACCAAACTGGGGGTGAGACTAGAAAAATTTCGACAAAAAATATTCCATATAGCTAAGGGTCACCCTAATGTACTCACAGCGTGATAAGTACTGTTATTTAAAATCAAATAACTTCAATGTGTTGATTGCTTAATAACATGATTATTCAGGAGATTCAAGGAAAAAAATTAAATACTTTCTGTGAGGTATTTTTTTAACACCTTAAAATACTGCTGTGTATTTCATGCAACCATAAATCGATTGTGATTTGATGCAAAAAAAAACACCATTATATGCTGTTGACACGTTTCGAAATGGAGCATAGCTCCGGTATTGATCAATTTCGTTGGAATTTCATTTTCATACTTACACTAGCATGTGGTCCACCGAAACTATTGTGACCGAACACATACATATAATTACGGCGATTCACATCCGCATGAAATAAACCAGTCTGCATTAGTGGTCCAACGACACGTGCATCTGATAAAATATCTAAAACAACATCACGATGTTCCATGTTTGTAGCCTTAATGGGATTGTTATACATTTCACTGTACCTGAAAAAAAAACCGTATAGAAATATAGAGGAAAATGAATAATAAATGAAAAATCGGGGAGAAAAAGGAAAAACATTGACAAGGAAAAATTGAAAAAAAAATCTGCAAATATTTTAAAAGAAAAACTACAATGCACAACACAATGCAATACAATACCAAACAAAATTAAAATTTAGATTTTATGCTTAAAAAAAAGAAAGCAAACCGTATAGTATACTTGCAAAGATAAAAGAGAATATTGTTGGTGTATGTGTTTGTTTTTGTTTTTAATAACAGATTAAAATCCATTATAGTGGTCTCTTTGGCTAAATAAAATTCAATTCATTTATGCACTGCTAAGCTGAGGTAAAAGTATGGAAGTATTATGGAACAAAAAATACAGTATGTACATACATATAGTTAATTAAAAAAGTTTTCATATACATAAATTTTTTCTAGCTATTCTATAACAAAAGTTAAAAGTTAAAGTGTTACAGGATGATGAAAAATAAAAAAAAAGTCCAAAAAATTATTTAAAAAATATTTAAACTTTTATAACCAACTGTAATAATAAATAATAGTATTCGTATACCTTTATATGTTTACAATTTACTATTTATAAAAAATTAAGAATTTTAAATTTCTCTAAGTATTGTATATAAATTTATGCAAGATAACATTATTAAAATACTTTGTAAGTGTTTGAATATTAAACAATTTTCTTCTTGGCTTTCTTTTCTTAAGCACTTTACCAAGTGCCTCAGGCAGAGCTCATAAATAATGTTTAAATGTTTTTAATTATTTTTTAATGGTTCTTCAATACAATAAATTTTTCTGTTGTTAAGATAATGAAAAATATGTTCTACCGGTATGTAGACATCGTTATCCTAAACAGCGTAGCAACACCGGGAATTCGTAATGATTCTAGTGCACGCAAATTGAGCTCCCTAATAACAGCTGACACCATGTTGGGTTATTCCTCTAAAAAGTTTCTTTTAAAATGTATTTTTTAACAGATACATACATCACTACCGTTTTGATTTTTGCGCTGTGACGTATAAAGCGGCTGCCAGATTCTTAATTTTGCTTTCAGAACCGAAACAGAGTATTGGACTACTGTTAGGATTGTCCTCCTTTATTAGCCAAAAGCAACGCTCTCTTAAGTCGACGTGATCTAGTAGGTACTGTGTTGGCTTATTAGACGTAAGGCCACGTTTCAAACTCCAGGTCAGATATCAAAATGAAATATGAAGATATCAATATGAAAAATTCATTTGTCAGCTACCGCTCAACAGATTTCTGGCATAAACTATGAAAGTGAATAAAATTGCCATAAAAACTTTCTCAAAAATGTGTCGTTCGGAGTCGACTTGTACATAATTCGTCATTACAATGCTTTAGTCAGCATTACAACCTAACTTCTCACACCACTTATGTTACGTGTATCAATTTTATACATGAGTGGCGGGACCTACAGTTTAAACTCGACTCCGAACGATAGATTTCTGATTCCTAAGGACGGCAATTTTATTTACTATACGAAATCTGTTGAGAGTTGAAAGAAATCATATTTCGTTTTGATTGAGATGTCTGACCTGGGGTTTCAACGGTGATCTCAAGCTAGGCCGTGGTGTAAGAAACTAGGTCGCCATCTTGACTAAAGGGTTGTATTTTTTTTTCTTGAGCTGCGGGTGGGAATCTTCTAAAGACGCTTTTGTTCCAACAAAAGCGTTTACTATTCACCATCACTTGTACCTACATACTGAACCCATCCCCCATCCTCCAGCCACTCTCCCCCCGCGGTACTGCCGTAAAGTATTACCTGAAGGAGGGCTGGATAAATTTAAAATAAATTTCGCCTTGGTACCTCCAATCTTCTAAGTTCCAGAATAACCTCAACCCTTCGCTGATTGTATTGCCTCCATAGAATTCCAGAATTCAGAAAGGTTTCCAATGATAGCACATTATGTATGTATGTATGTACATATGTACTACCTAACAAACGGAATTAGTTATGATAAAATGCGTTCTACTCATAGGTGCCAGACAAATGAGGCATCAAATGGTCAAATATTTGAGAAAAAATAAATATTAATTAATTTTTTTTCCAAAAACGGAGATATTTTATATAATTTTCAGGAAAATATTGTTTAAGGATTAAACAATCTATCCCAGTCTTGTTTATTGACACATAAACGCAGCAATAATATTGCAAATATTAAGGAGTCAGAGTATTCTGAGCATTCAGTGTAATGTTGGCTTCAACCGATACATTATTCAGTTCTTTCAGTTCCTTCTTATTTATTTATTAATTACAATACAATTACAAATTATATTCTAATTATATACGAGCGGAGTATCTTGTCCATATTCTCGGTGACAGATCAGAGTCTCTGGTGGGAATCGAACACACAACCCTCACGCTAATAGTCTAGCACACTACCCTACCAGGGCACCCTCCTTCTTAAGATCTTATGATCTTACTATTTACACCATTTGTAACCGACCGAGACTGGAATACAATCTCATGTATGGGTCGGTGCCTCTACGGCTATTTTGAGGTTTCTCGATCGTGTACATTAATGACGGTAGTGCATCCAACTCCATTGAATCATTGGAGCATCGTTGCAATGTGGTTTGTGTTTCACTGTTCTATCGCTTCGACAAAAGGATTTTGCTCGAACGTAGTAAGAGAACTTTTTCCGAAAATCATATATTTCTACGTAACACTCGTCCTTGTCGGCTACCACTTCCGTATGTGGTCGATTGGCCAGTGGATCGCACTTTGCATTACAGTAAAAATACGTCTTTTAATCGGACAATTCGTAAGTGGAACTCATTCACTACAGAGGCCTTTTCTGTTGCTTATGGTATAAATATACACAAGCCTAGTGTCCATAAACACTGTTCTCGCTTTCCTTCTTCACATAACATATTTTCATAGTTCCAAGCACAATGCCATCGATCCCCTGAGTGTTGGTCGTACGAAACAAAATAACGGCGATTTTAAACGAAAGGAAACTAAGGTTTCTTCCCGTAGCCATGACCTACATTCACATTTTGCAGAAATTAAATAATGCTCTTGTAATATTTAAATATTGATGAACAATTTATAATTTCTGTTAAATAGGATATTTACTATACTTATTATGCTTACATATGTATATGATAAGTGGATTAAACATTTAAGAAACTGAAAATGATTTAACTTAAGCCTTTCAATTAATTCTGTTACTTCCATACACAAGTGCCAAGACACTGAAGTTGAGCCCACTTCTACTGTAGTTCTCTTCTCTTATTTTTTGCTGTTTTAAAAGAGGTCAAGTTATCAATGCAATATCAGAAAATGAAAAGGAAAAAAAATGTTTTTTTTATATACGCATACAATGTATTGGAAAACCACAGAATTTTCCTTTGACGAGAATTATCTCAGATCAAACGAATAAAATAATAAAAAAAAGAAGCTGCAAAACTGGCATTTATTTATACCTGGGGCTGTGTTTAGATTCCAATTTTTTTCTTATTGTTTCCTTGTATTTTTCATATGCATGAAAAACTAATCAGGCTTTTCATATTCTCTCTTTTTTTCTTAGATTTTTTTTTATGATTCATGCACAATCAAGATCTTATAATGCCAAGAAATGTACAACAACTGTAAAAAGGAAATGAAGGAATTTCAAAGGATATAAAAAAAATTATTTATTAAAACTAAAAGAGAAAGAGAGATAGAGAGAGAGAGGGAGCAAATACTCATGCATATTTATTTATTATCATATTACACATGTGATTACAACTACAACAACATTTATAAGGAGACAACAAACCGCAAAACAACATTTGGCAAACAACACTTGCATTTACTCATATTTGTATTAATACACACACACACACACATTCTACACCCATACTATACTTACATATTGTAGTATAGTATACCAATACTTATGCATTCATCAAACCACAAGAAAAAATAATCTTTAGTATTTGCTTTATGATTTTACTCTTATTGCACTTTATCTCTTCTAATATATGTATGTATATATATATGTATGTATGTATGTACAGTATATTCCTATCATTCTGTTTGTCTCTTTGCTCAGCTTCTTTCTTTTTGCCTTTGTGTGCGATTTTCTTTTCTAAAAAGCAAAATTCTATGTGTTATCAAACTGATATGCAATATGTTTGAGAGATATTTTACTTCTGCTTATGTTCGTTTGTAAGTTTGTGTGCATTCAAATGTTCACATTTATTTAGAAAATATAAGACTTTAAATATTTCCTCAATTCGCACACATATACTCTTGAATATTAAGGAATTCATACAATTCCTTACCAATAAGGAGGCATTTATGTAAAGAATTAAGGGTAGCAAATGAGTTAAAGTTCAGGGCATGTTTTAAAAAATTTTTTTTATAAATGTTTAGAAATGTAAGTTGCAGAAAATAGAGAGCATTGATCACCCTAAGTATAGTATTTAGTCGTAGTAATGTGTTAATTTTTTTTAATTTACAAATTTGTTTCAAGATCAGAAAAGTGATGTGTCAGATGGCACATATCGTCTGAGGCGACCTTGCAATTCCCATGTACATACAAGGGATTTCTCGTATCGTATCCCGTATTAGTGGTGAGGAAACATTTATTTCTAGTTTCTCCGACCTACTTTCCATATTTAATTCTTCACGACTTGCTTACTTACTTACTTAATTGGCCATTAACAACCCGATTAACAGATTTCGGCCTGCCTTAACAAATCCTTCCAGGCTCCTCTGCTTCTTGCGCGCCTATGCCAGTTGATCACACCAATCAATGACAGGTCTTCCTCGATTTGTTTCTTCCAACCCAAAAAAGGTCGTCCTCTTCGCCGACTTCCGCAGATACCCGCATCAAATACCCGTCTCGCCAGAACTTCCTCTTCCATTCAAACGACATGGCCGAGCCAATGCCTGCCTTAACATATCCTTCCATGCGCCTCTGCTTATTGCGCGTCTATGCCACTTGTTCACACCAATCGATAACAGGGTTTCATCGGTTTGATCTCTCCCAACCAAACAAGGTCGTCCACTTCGCCGACATATGCAGATCCCCGCATCAAATACTCGTTTCGCCGGAGCATCCTCTTCCATTCGAACGTCATAGCCTAACCAGCGCAGCCGCTGGATATTAATACGCTGCATAACGTCTATGTCATTGAGGAGCTCATACAGTCCACTGTTGTATCAGATGCGGAAAATATCACTAACTCGCACTGGACCGAAGATCTTACCTAGGACTTTTCTCTCGAATACTCTCAAGGTTGCTGCATAAGTGCTTAATGGAGTGATGCCTCTACGCCATAAAGAAGCACGAGTAGGATGAACGTCTTGCAGAGTATGAGTTTTGTGTACAAGAGAGGTCTCTGCTACTCAATTGCCTGTTGAGACCATAGTACCACCTTTTGGCTAGAGTGATGAGGCGTACTAATTTTTAATTGCTGCAATAGTCCAGTAGCTAGTAATTGGCCTATTAGAGGCGACATCCTCTCATCAGATTTCTGGCAATTAAATAAAAAATTGCCATGAAAAGTTTCTCAAAAAAATCTGTTGTTCAAAGTCGACTATAAACTGTACGTCCCGGCACTCATGTACAAAATCAACACACACAACAAAAGTGGTGTGTGAAATTAGGTCGTAATCCTGCCTGTATGTAATTGTATGTATGTAATCTTGCATGCCAGTAGCCTCCATAATATCCTGAATTTGTTCCTCGAAAGCTATCTCAATGCCTATGAAACACGCATACAGTGGTAAACGCCCGCACATACGGTCACGGACTGTTTTACGTTAAAACGCACGCTGATTATATGGTCCATAGTAGATCTGTGGGAAATGAGTCTGAGATATTCAAGAAACTAACTCGACAATCAGTTTGTTTGTTTGTAAACTATTAACGCACCAATTGTTAGGATCTGTGAGGGCGCCTTTTTTCGGTAGATTTATAATGACGTCTTCAATCAATTCACTGGGCAAATATTTATTCAGTCAGTCAGTTTAGATTACCCACTTAACATTGGACATTACAAACATTTAGTCAGGATTACAACCTAGTTTCTCACACCACTTATGTTGTCTTTGTTACTTTTATCCATGTGTAGCGGGTTAATGTCGATTCCCAGCGACATATTTTAGAAATTGTTCTTGGCAAATTAATTGAATGAAGAATACTGCTGATAGAAGTTAAATAAAGGAATTGTTGTTCATATTTCCTTTTGTTTGAGATGTCTGACCTGTGGTTTGTACCCTGGGCTTTGGTTTAATAAGTTAACACCCTGCCAACTACTACGGCCACTGTCTACCTATCGACATTAGCTTTGTGGCAAACCATTTAGCTATCCTTTAATGGAGAGAACAAGGAGAAATGGTAACAATAACTTGGTTTCATTGTGGTCCTCAGTGAACTTGAAAGTTTTCTAGCTTATGAAAGGTATAAGAAACGAGGTGGTAGAATTGCTTACAAAATCGTATCTTATCAGTATAGCATTGTAATATCGAAATTTCCTTCCCCTGTTCCAAATTTTATTCACAAATAAACAGTTACCACCCTAATACACTTGCATAGATTTACTTGCATATACACGTACTCATTCGAAATAAGGTAGAATCATCATCATCAACATTATCATCATCAGTGTACGGCAAACACATTCTCTCACTCTCACATATACTACATATGCTCCAAATAGTACACACGTACTTAAATAACGATCTTAACAAAATAAACATTTCAAGGAACATCTCGTGATGTAAGAGCTTGTATGTGTATGTTTTTTTTTTTGTGTGTGTTGGTAACCAATGTAAGAGTATACCGTACAACGTTATGTGCACGTTTAAAGATGGTGTGTGTTGAGATGTTTTTATATTTGTAAAATAAAAGAAAGAGAAAAGAGAGAAAATAAAACAGTCAAATAGGAAATGCAAAGGGAAGGAAATTGTTGAGATTTCCATAAGAGGTTGTTAGAAGACGTTGATGATGTGTTTCTCTATGCACCAACGAAAACAACAACTTTGAGTAGGAAAACAAATATGATTGAAGCAACGTTTCATGTATTTTTCGGCTTTTTCTTTTAAATATTTTTTTACATGAACATATTCGTAAATGTTTGTAAACAAGTGAATAGAAAAGCAAAAAAACAATCTTTATTATTTAATAAATAAAAACGAAAAATAAAAGAGAAAATTATGAGAGAGATGACACTAATGCCAGTGATTTTGTGTAAGAATTATGACAGTGTGAAATAGGCCCAAATAAAAGAAAAACTTAGAAGGCTAGATTTCTTATGGTAGGCTACGTATTATAATTTTTTTTTTGTTTTGCGAATAGTTTACATTGCAGAAGTCTAGGTCAAGTTGTTTGAAAAAAATTTAATGGCATAACAATGTTCAAAAGACTAGTTTAACCGTAGATCGAGATTTGTATCGAATACGATACATTTCAATTTTTGAGGCGATATAACTTTAATTCAGTAAAAGTTAGATGTCTGATATTTTTTTAATTCGTTAGTATTATGTTTTGTCGGGAATAATACATTATTTATGATATTTGATAAGTAATTGAAAGCTAAGTGTTGAATGAAAGTGAAAAAGTTCTTGATATTGATTGAAGTAGTCGTAGTCTAGTATGTACTATGTTAGCTTATTAGACGTCAGATCAAGTTTCAAACCTCAGGTCAGACATTTCCAGTTTACAAAAAAATGTTGTAATGGCCGATTAAATATGTACACCCAAACCTTTTTTACACGGTAGATACGTTCCAGTGGATACCGTGTAAAAAAAACGTGTAAAAAAAGACAAATTTTATGTATGTATGTAAGTGTATAAACAAACTGAAAAGATATACACAGGATTGATGCAGCAGCCTACATATGCCTATAAAATTGAATAACTTTATAAAAACGGACAGATTTAGTTCAATAGTATACACAGAGTTTTTATTTTATTTCATTTTATGATTATAAAAAAAAAGAAAAAATTAAAAAATTCTCTTCCATTTATAAAAATAAAATTAGTTATCAAACTCTTGAGACAAATAGGAACGGAATTATTTTCAATAAAAAATTTTTTTTATTTTATTCGGTCAGTAGAAATACTTATTACTTCTACATCTTCAGAAGCTGCTTCTGGCGCTGGTTTATTTCTTTTAACAGCAAATTCTGTTATAGTGCGTTATGATCCAACTTTGGAAAGCTCTTTATAGAGCTCTCTGTATCTAGCCATACATGTTTGTAGGTCTGATTGAAATTTCACAGCTCTTTCAATTATGTTATCACATGTCAAAAAAAAAAATGGAAGTTAAACGGGATTAAACGATTTTATCCGTATAAAAAGGAGCGAACAAAAAAATGGTAAATTTGTTTAAAAAAACCGTGTTATTTCAAATTCGCGTAAAAAAAACCGTGTAACAACAGGTTTGGGTGTACATATATATGTAATATTCCAACTACTGAAGATTCTGAAGAAGAAGAAAACAGAAGCTCCTTTTATGAACTGACGTAAGTATTGACAGCTGCAAACATGACAATAGGACGTTAATCGAAAAGGATGGTACTACTTGGAATAGAGAACTGTACTAGTAGTTTAGGAAGAAAAAATATTTCCAATTTTCACGCAGATTGCTAGCAGCTGTCACATGAAATGTTGTAGAGACTTTCTTACTGCTCTTCTCATATTTATCTTCCGTGACAGACAAACATTAGAAAAAAGTGTTACGTCCCATGTTTTATTTCATAGATTTTACAAAAGAATAATATTTTGGTCAACTCTGTACGCATGTGATAACAGAATTATTCGCTTTGATAACGTGCTACTCGGAAGTGATGATAAATTTACACCTATTACGCATCTTCGAAAACTGAGCTGAAAGTCTTTCAGCTTTTAATAATCCCAATGATTTTGTCGCTATAGATTAGTAACTAATTGAATTTTTTGGTCGTTATAAATTTTGTGGTCCAACGAAATCGAATTGGCAGTTTTAGATTCAAGTACATGCTACGTGCGTAGCAACTAGGCGTGTTTGGGGAAACTTGTATCCAGGACACCAGACAGGAATGAAAGAGAGAACCTTGTCATTGATATAATCGATGTTCTATTGCAACGCATAACATTTTTACCTCACATGACGTCGGCAACATATGTTTCTAGCGAAATATAACAATGATTTGTGCCATCAGGTTTCAGCTAGCCCTCGATTGGGAGCGGCACTAATGGGAGTGACAATAAGCTGCCCCATCTAAACATTTGGAAACTTATAAATCGCCACAAAGCAAGGGTGCTAGATATCAAATTGTTACCATTTATAAAAAAATAAAATCAAGCTGATATGCAGTATTTGATTTTTACGTAAAAAACAACACTGCAATGTACATCATGTCAAAAATTTTGGCGTAAATTTCATAAAAGTGATAATAAAATGAAGTCACCGTGGTCTAGTTGGTAGTGTGTTGGCTTATTAGACGTAAAGCCAGGGTTCGAGCCCCAGGTCAGACATCAAAACAAAATACAAAAAGTATTTCTTCGGCGACTGCCTCTTCGCACATTTCTGGTAAAAACTCTGAGAGTAAATAAAATTGCCATGAAGAGTTTCTCAAAAATCTGTCATTCGGAATCGACTTTAAACTGTAGGTCCCGCCACTCATGTATAAAATTAACACACACGACATAAGTGGTGTGAGAAACTAGGTCGTAATCCTGACTGAAGGGTTTTAATGACCAATTATGTATGATAATAAAATATAAAACAGTTTTATTAAAACAAATTAAAATGAATTAAAATATTAAAATTATTTAACAAAATCTATCAATAATCGTGACAATTCCATGTACTACGAGTATGTATCAAAAGTGATACATAGCTAGAATTATGAAGTTTTTTTAAGGATTGATCTACAGTTAAATACCTTTAAATGATATTAATTTCCATGTTCAAGTGTATATTTTTACAGTGCTTCCTTTTCCTTTAAAATATTTCAATCATTTCCAAATCGTTTCCACTTTTTACGTGAGTATTAAATGAAAATGTAACTTGAAATTGCACCATTTAAGCACGTATTCGTTTAAGACAATCAAATTAGTGCTTTCCCTATACAGAAAGCAATAAAGCAACAAAAACCTTACATATCCTATGACCCACTTCGCTTCATAGTTGACAATGGAAACAATTACAGTATTTCCTGCTTAGCATTAGCATAAGCAAACTAATTAGCCAAATACACTCAACACACCATAAGATATTCGATTTCGTTTTCAAAATTTCAATTTCTCTATGATGCTTTTAAGAGGTATTATACCACCAACATCTTCTTCATTGTCGCCAATTTTCTTGGTCTCTAACAGTTGTTGGCTGTTTTGTTTATACCAAGTTTAGCTGCATTAAGGGAAGACTTTCTTTAACAGGCAAATATGTGTGTAGTCAAGTGGCAAGGAAACATAGTTTTGTAAAGTTATTGTTGCATATGCAGCTGTTTGTATGAAAATAAACACATTAAGCCTGACAATACATATACATATAGTATACACAAATGTGTGGTGCTGTAATACAAAAGCACCTGGACAAATATATGTGGAAAACCTAAAACACATGTCGTTGCAAGCGTAAGCCTACACAAAACGAAAACTATGCTAAAAAGAAAGTGTTGTAACACAGATAGAAGAGTATTTTTTATTTGTTTTCATTTGTTTATACTTTATTTTACTTCAAGTAAATATACTTGCACACGTAAGAAGAGGGCTTGAAGTACAGTGGGTGATGTAGTGAAGGACATTAAAAGAAAATTTCGATGAAAGAAGCATCAATGTTTTATCGATTTTCGATAAAAACAAAAATATCAAAGTTTTCTGCGCCTCGATTGAACTTTTAACAAAACTGAACGTAGTTATTATCGTGTAGAGTTAATGAAGCGCACCCTGCAACCAGACGATTTATTGTGCTGTCCAAAAACTTACATATTTTCCACATTCTTTTCAGTAAGCTGTTCGGATTCTTACTTACTTACTTACTGGATGGATTCAACCCTTTAGGCAGCATTACGGCCAAGCTTCTCACAGCAATCATATTGTGTGCGATAATTTTATGCATGAGTGGCGGCGTCTACAGTTTAAAATTGAACCCGAACGACAGAATTTTATTTTTTTAGAAATGCTTTCGTGGCAATTTATTTGTTCTCAGAGGTTTGCTAGAAATTTGCTGAGAGACAGTCGCGTAAGAAACGTTATTTTTTATTTCGTTTTATTGAAGATGTTTGACCTGGGACTTGAACCGTGGCCTCATGCATAATATTCCAACATACTACCTACTAGACTATGGCGACTACAACTGAATTGATCATTACTACCCTTTATGCAGAGTTACACCAAACATGTTGTGTGTAATAATTTTATACATGAGTGACGACTACGAACTATTGATTTCTCAGAAACTTTTCACGGCAAATTTTTTTGTTTCGTCTCATAATTTATGGCAGACGTCTACTGAGATACAAAAAATGTCTGAGCCAGTGGTTGAATAAAGGCCTCATTTCTAATAAGCCAACACACTACCTACTAGACTGCTGGAACTTCTGTTCAACATCAGTAAGAATAAACCAACTGTTGCCTTCTAAAGTCGCCGTCGTCCAGTAGGTAGTGCGTTGGCTTATTAGACATAAGGCCAGGATTCAAATTCGAGGTCAGACATCAAAACGAAAATATGAAAAAATATTTCTTCGGCTACTTCCTCTCAAACGATTTCTGGCAAAAACTCTGTGAATTGAATAAAAAAATTGCCATGAAAAGTTTCTCAAAAATTTGTCGTTCGAAATCGCCATTATACTGTATGTTCCGCCACTCATGTATAAAATTAACAAACACAAAATAAGTGGTGTGAGAAGCTAGGTCGTAATCCTGTCAGAAGGGGTGTAATGACCAATTACGTATGTTGCCTTTTAGAATGTATTTAAGTTACATAGACACTTCGTGAAAACAAAGTAATGTTAAGAATCTAACACACTAAGTGTTTATATGGCCTTAAATGTTTAAAGGAAAACGACAGGAATTTTAAAGGCATGAGAATTTTTATTAATTTCAAAGCCTAAAAACCACCATCACTAGCAATAAGTTGGCATTTATGCAACCTCATTGTATTTCCCTTTTTTTCTATTTTCAATAGTACTTTACCTTTCGTTAGATTTCCCTTCTCATTTCTCTCTCATGATTTTTGGATTACATTATCTCAACCTCAAGCCTATTATACTTTCGATAAACCCTCATAAAATTTTTCAATAAATTGTCTCACTGTCATTTACTCTGTTTTGGTTATCAAGAATGATGCTGTAACCAATACGATTAACCCATAATCTGTTTTAAACTCTGCAACACATACCATAAATAAATCAAGCATTACGTTTGAGTAGATGTACATGCATACATATGTATGTATGCCTCTGTGGATAAGAGAGTGTGGGTAGAATTTTGTGTTTTTGTTTTTCTTTATTGTATACTTTCAGGGGAACAAACAATAGGTTCTGTTGTAATTTCAACTATCTCTTCATCGCTTTCTCACTCTCTCTCTCTCTCTCTGTAAAGAGAAATGCAATGCATATGTTGAGTTTTTATGATTCTTCCCAATTTATAAGTGTAACTGTGTGGCCAATAAGATGAACACAAAAAAAACAACGTAACACACTATACAGAATCTTGAGGTAAAAGAAAATCTCAACTTAAGTTGCATGTTTATCAACAATTTTTGTCGTTTTTTTTGTTTTTTTTTTGTCATACCAACATAACCAACCATTGCCACAGAGATATGCTTTGCCAGGTAATAAAGTGTAAAATAGTTTCTTTTATTCTCGTATTTAAACACAGAAACTTTAGCACTGGCAACAGCAATAGCAAGCACTAGCTCTTGAGTTTAACCTCTTATTTAAAATTGTGTTTTACTTTTTTGGCCAACTTAAGTGGGTTTGTAGTTGTAGTATGTATGTAAGCTGTAGCTTGTTAACCCACATCTATTAGAAATCCAAGAAACAAATAGAAAAACGAAAAACGAAAAACCCCAAACAACATACGATACTTATGCTTAAAAGCCTTAAATGTGTTTCACGTTCGGCATGTGTACAGTTTTCAGTGTTGTTTCCTTGAATCTGCTGTAGTTAAGATACCAGTTAAATGCCACATGTAGAATATTATTTCATTTCCTTTTTCTTCTCGCCTTATAAGTGGTTGTAGGTAATCTTAATGTCTTTATTTGTGTGCAGCAAAAACAAGAGCACTTTCCCTTTTTTTCTGTGCAGTTGAACACAGCTGGTTTTGACAAAATATTTTCAGGTCTACACTGTATGTTGAAAGTAGTTTTGAAGAGAATATAATAAGCTTAACAAAATGTTTGTAACAAATTGGCAAATAGGCGTGGTAGTGGACAAAGCCAAACAAATTTTTAGAAAAAAAATTTCATTATAATTTCTGTATTTTCAGACTCCTTAGTAGCTCCTTATAGCTGTCAGCTTCCAAATATCTTTCATATGAAGTGTCATTTATTTAGTGAAAGTCTTGCCATTTACAAATATGGATGGCTTACTAACTCAAGAGCGCATAGGACTAAAACTTCACTTAAACATGGTCTCGTTTCGAGATTTGCAGGGTCATTATAATCATAATAAAATTCACACTAAACCGTTTTTGTTTTGGGAACGCTCTTGAGCTTCATGTAGGTTAATACAAACATACGTACATAATTGCTCATTAGAACCAGTTAGGATTACGACCAAGCTTCTCACACCACTTATATTGTGTGTGTTAATTTTATACATGAGTGCCGGACCCTACAGTTTAAAGTCTTCTCCGAACGATTTGGATTTTTGAGAAACTTTTCATGGAAATTTTATTTACTCTCAGAGTTTTTGCCAGAAATCTGCTGAGAGGAAGTTGCCGAAGAAATATTTTTTCATATTTCGTTTTGATGTCTGACCGGGCGTTTGAACCGTGGCTTTACGTCTAATAAGCCTAGCTACTAGACTAGCTACTAGTTGCTACGTTGCAAATTCGATAATTTTGTGCCTTTATATAGCCATTCGCCCAGGCTCTTGTCGTTGAAGAAGATTTTTCTTGCCTACTACTCCAGAATATATTCTACGAACACATGCCATTGTTATTAGTCGTTCATGGTGCGTTGGCAAAACGACAACTGATTTGATTGATATAGCTTCTACAAGATAATCGTTACCAACTGCCAAAGTTGAAAAATCCCTGGTGGAAAATCCGTTAAACCAGAAAATCCACATACGCATTTGATTACCAGTATCTCACATAAGTCGATCCGTTCATATCAGGCTGAGTGTAAAAATCAGTCTTGAGTGAAGTCTTTTTCGACTATGAATAGTGGAGTACTACAGATAAGGACGTTAACACATTTCAGTCATTCATGAATCACTGGCTCATTATCAATGTAATCTAATCAGAGTCAACCGCAAATCGTTGCCTGGAGTTGGGGCAAACTAGCCAAATATCAATTAAAATCGAAAATTCTGCAGTTGCAACGATGCGAAAACCCAATGACAAGATTGCTAGTGTTGCTATATAGTAATGGAACTGGATGCCAACCCTTTCATGTTGTCGTATGTCTTTCTCATAAATGATGGTACAATTTGTTGTGACCTTGTGAGCTCCAGGATTCATAGGATCTCATCAGTAACTATTAACTGAAATACGTTGTCTTTGTCCTTTCGTTAAGATCATCTTGCTTCAAAATGATGTTCTTAACCTATATTCACAATTATTAGAGTTTTTGTCATCTACCAATTGCACTTTAAACCCTCTTCTCCAATTCATTAACTTCAATTAGGGTCCTTGTCGTTCTACTTGTGTTCCTTTTAAGTGAAAGGATTTTCTGATTTTCCTTAACAAATACTTTTTTACTTTACTTTACTTTTCTTCTTTTCTCGTTCGTTTTTTTTCTATTTGAGAATTTACACTTTCATGCACGTATGCATGTGTGGGTGTGACAGTATGCCTGTGTGTGTTCATAACGTATGTGTAAACATACAGGCAACTTAAATACAAATACTTTCATTTGCATGTGAGAAGTTTATTTAACAGGAAGAAGAGTGTTGGCACGTAAAGCTTTTTATAAAAGACCTTCAGGTCAAATATGTTAAATAATGTTATTGTATGGAAGCGTTAAAGTTTATTTCATACTTGCATACCTAAATACTAATGTACATACGTACATATATAAATATTTTTTGTTTTTACTTCTCATACTTACATAAAATTCTATGATAATTGAAATACCACACACATGCACACATGCTCGATAGTAAATTAATTTGAAAGTTGAAAAAAAAAAAGAATTGTGGGCGTTGAATGTATGTGTTTTTGACGGCAATAGTTTATTTATGTTTTCAATTGGAAAGAAGAAATCTCAGGTTTCATAATCAAAATTAAAACAAAATAAAAGAACTTAAAAAATAATTACAAATTCGTTGAAATTATAAAATTTCGAATATTATTTCACATTTCGAATTCATTAAATTTCATTTTCACGGGCTTTGAAGCAGCCATTAATACAGGCAGATTTGAGCTTAAAGCTGTTATTCATTGCAACTTTAACTGGTTTTATGGCTTAACATATAAATCTTTTTGGATATTTTTTATATGTAATAAAGGAGGGTCGTCGTCAAAGTCTTTCTTGCATATATTTATACAGATACATAATTGGTCATTGTAACTCCCTAGTCAGGCTTACGTCCTAGCTTCTCACAACACTTATGTTGTGTGTGTTAATTTTATACGGGACTGGCAGTTTAAAGGCGATTCCGAATAACAAATTTTTGAGAAACTTTTCTTGGCAATTTTATTTTAATTTCAGAGTTTTTGTCAGAAATCTATTGAGAGTAAGTCGTGGGGAAGGCTGACCTTGGGTTTGAACCATCGGCGTCATGTCTAATAAGCCATCACACTACATACTAGACCACAACGACTTCCTGCATATGCAATGTCACATAAAAAGAATGAAAAGTATCTTTAACATGAGGATTTGAGAAAAATTCCATGCAATTTTGTTTTTCTCTTAAAGTTTTTGCCAGAAATCTGCTGATAAGAATTCGCCGAAGCAAGAATTCGTCTTAGTTCGTTTTATTGGAGATGCCTAACTTGGGATTTATACCATTAGCCTCATGTCTAATAAGCCTACACACTACCTACTAGTCTATGACCACTTCCTCCATATGTAATGACACATGAAAAGATCAGTAATTTAGAACCGAATGGTTAAAACTCTGAGAGCAAATAAAATAGCCATGAAAAGTTTCTCAAAAAGTCTGTCGTTCGAAGTCAACTTTAAACTGTAGGTCCCGCCACTTACAGATAAAATTAACACATACAACATAAGTGATAAGACAAACTAGGTCCATAATCCTGATTGAAGGTTTGTAATGACCAATTATGTATGTATTGTTAACATTAAGAGGCTTTCCTTGCCTCTGCCAGAAAATTGCTGAGAGAAAGTTGCCGAAAGAAATTTTTTTTTTATACCGAAATCTGAAAAAAAAAAATATTTCCGGGGACTTCTTGTCAGCAGTCTTCTGGCAAAAAGTGTGAAAGTAAATAAAATTGCCATGAAAATTTTCTTAACAATTTGTCGTTCAGCCTTGACTTTAAAGAGTTTGGTGCTGTCGCTTATGCATAAAATAAGCACAATATAAGTGATGTGAGAAGCTCGGTTTTAGTCCTGGCTAAAAGGTTTGTAATGAGCAATTAAATAACATATAATTGTGTGTGTAACTGGATTCTCAGCATTCTTCTCTTATGTGGCCAGTAGCGATGATTGATTTTTTGATTGGACAATTATAACAAATTTTTGAGAACAACTTGAACTTATCTTACAACCCACATTTGTTGTTTTATATATATATAAAAAAAAAACATAAATGTTACAAATCATAAAATAAAACATATTTTTTATATGGCGTTTCCGTGTCGGAAATGCTAAAACAATTCATAAATTGTCTGCCACAGTGAAGTGTATGTATTTAGTAGTATAACATCATATTGTTATAAAATATAGCTTACGTCCGTTTGTCAGTCCGTCCATTGCTTTGCCTGTATGTCTATCTGTCAGTTCATTATTTGTCTTCACAATAGTGAATATATGTACGAGTATATGCAGCTGTGGTTTACATAAAAGCCGCATTTATTTTTTTCTTTCTCTCTGCCTGGCTTTAACTCAGCAGAGTTTTTGAAATATGATTTTACATCTCATCAGACATGCATAGAATAAATAGGGTTCGGTTGTTTATATGGTCGACTATATTATGGAACATAAATTTTGCAGAGAAATAGAGAATCTTTTGCCTTTTTTTTGATTTTTATTTATTTGTAGAAAATTTCTACTTTATTACTGGGTATTATTATTTTCATTTTAATGAACAATTTCGAAACAATGGTTTGTTAATATTAAAGTAAATATTAAAATGAAATGAAATACTTATTAAAAATAAAATAAAATAATAAAAACTTTTCATTCCTATCATTCTATCAGTTGGGCCAGTTGATAGTCCAATGTGATTTTACATCTGTGTATACACGGTACATATGTATGCTCATGTAAATTTTTCTATTTAATTTCCTCCTGGGAAATTGATAATAATTTGGTAATTATGTAAGTTCAGTTTTTTTTATTTTCTTTTTGTTTTATTTAAATTTTATTTACAACATTTAAGTGCTAAAAATATATTTTTTTTTATAAACCATATTATAAAACCAAAATAAAAAAATAAAAAAGAAAAAAAAATATTTTTAATTGCTTGCCATTAAAAGCTCAACAAAAAGCTGATTATATTTGACCTGAAGTAATGATTGTGGTCCGTCGGTCGTATCAGTACCAATATATTCTATTCGAATTTTTTTTTTATTACAATACATTGTTTGGCATCGTTTATAGTTCATTAAAACCAAAAGGGGATGGTAGTTGTAATAAAAATGAGAAAAAGTTAATTACAATTGCTTCAAACCATTGAGATTAAAGTGTATTTTTGTAACTTTGATTTTCCTTCTCTCTTATTATTTGTCCTGCAAAAACGTATTGTTTTAAGAAGTAGAACAAGAGGTTTCACCGATATTAATGCAAAATAGTTAAAAAAAATTTATTATGGAGGTCAATAAAAAAAATGTTATAAAATAACTCATTACAGCGATAAATCGATTTGTACTTAAAAATGCTTATAAACTTAGTTCAAGGAAATATATATAAAAAATAAGAGCAGGTTAGAATGGAAAGTAGTTTTGTTTATAAAAAAAAATATTACAATTTGCAACAAGGAGTAACCTGTAGGATATATACTTTGCTAAACGTAGAACTATTCTATGATATAAGACTGTGTCGAAGGCATATATTGGAATCGTAGCGCAAGTTTATGGTGCCAAAGTGAATCACCTGTGCACTTGCTTCTTACAATCTTAATCCGACATTGATATACTGTCTAGGGAAGTTGAATTAGCTAGATAGGGGAAATATGATTACCCTCTGAAGGGCAGACAAATGAGCTTCTGAGTAGCGGCGCTTCTAAGACTGGGAAGAGATGTTTGAATATTCATCTAAAGCAATGATGCTTATTTCATAGTGCTTTTGCGCAAACTAAAAACACACATATTCTTATTTTCTTTGGTTAGTCGTCACTCAGACAGCGACGAATGCACAAGCGTAGCGGGTGTACGATTTTTTTGCAATATTTTTTGCTTAAAGAACCGAAAAAATTTACTATGACTTACGAAACATATTTTATGATAAAAAATGTGTTTGGTGATGCTCAATGTATTTTATGATATAAAATATTGAAGGAATGTAGAAAATATGCTTTTAGAAGGCACTATTGTTCTTATCATAGTGATATGGATGATTTTAATGATGAAGAAAAAAAGATTTATTTTGTAAAAATAAAAAAATTTATTTGGAAAAATTGAAAGAGTGGTTACTTGAAGAAGAAAAATTAGCATATAATTAATTTAAGATTGTAACTTTTCTTGAGAAACTATATTTTAGTTAAATAATATGGCCAAATTTCTATTCCAAATTTTATTGTAAATTCCGCTTTTTGGATTTTTTCCGTACATTTTATTTCAGTTTACACAACTTTTCTTTCAGTGCAGTTCTGTCTCGCTCACCAACAACAAACAAAATTGTTGAATTTTGGACGCGATTGCATATGATAACCATGATTGCCCAGTGTATTCCGCAAAACTCACTGTTTAGTGTTGATTTTCGGCTCGCGATCCGTATTTCTCTGCAAACGGCATTGGCCGGGCCATCACTGTCAACAGGGAGTACTATAGGTCAATGGTTGTCAACTTTTTTTGGCCTGAATGGTATAACGTGAACATGAAAGATGCGATTTTAGCTAGATGGCGCTACATGATATAGAGCTCATGCCATATTGGATATTATACATCAACGATTTGAGGATATGGTCACCTCACGTTAAGGTGATGAGAACTCGCCAACGAGATCGTGCCATAAGACAACGTTATTCTTTTTTCCTTTTTTCTGCATAGTTTCCTTTAGACGCTGGTGTATGCGAATAAGCTGCCAGCCGTAGCGGTTGTTAAAGTCAATATAACCCATATCATCGTTTAACTTCAGCCTGATTTATGTGCCAGAGTCATGGCGGATGCCTTAGCGATGTTATATTCCACACATAATGGCATCAATATATGTATATTTCAAACGAATAAAAAATTTCGATAATATCTCACAACCACTTTATTTTACTTTTTATACTTGACCTAAAATTTCAGCACAGTTTTGCTAGCATTTTGTCTGATATCTTAGCAATGGCAGGAAAGGAATTGTGGCTGCCTTGTTCTTATGAACGAAACACTTCATGTAAAACACATCCGTTAAACAGTGTAGATAGTAAAATAGTCACTGCGCTAAAGCGAATAAATCTCATTTCACCGATTTTCTTTTTCTCAAATCAAGAAGAAGATCTCGTGCGATAGTTGCCAAATATCATTCGCATAATCCAAATCATTAAATGGGATGGAGAACGGCTTAGGTGGTAGAGACCATTCACGATTTACTGGGCCGTTGGTTCAATAGTTCACTGATGCAGACGTTGTTGAACCAGGAATTCTGCATTCACTGACATAATGTTGGTGATTGCCATTTATTTTCTCTTATAACTCCAGCTTTATAAAGTTTGTATATTTATATTCGTTTTAATTTAGTTTTAATGATTATGTATTTTTAAATTCAATTGTTTATCGTTATCTGTGTTTGTTTAATCTGCATCTTAATTCATCAGAGAATTTTTGTAAGTTTTACTCTTTTATTTCACAAGCAAATGCAGGCATGTGCAATAAATGTTTTGGGGGTAACATTTGACATTTGTGCAGTACATAGGGCCAGATAATCGTCAATGCTCTTCCTAGACACATATTTATAAATATCTGGAGTAAATATCCTGCCGAGGTTGGTCAACTAGATCTATAGTGCATTACAATTACAGGAGTAAACTTGCTGGAGATCAGCTTTATTTTACCGGCATTCACTCTCAATCATGCTGCAGCTGTATAAGCCTGAATAGACTGTGCATTTTCTGCCATAACCCATGTTTGTGAGTTAGTAGGCAAATGGCATCAACACGTTCGAAACCGGGCAGGCTACCTTGCAATTCACGATATATTGTTACGAAAATGGAAATGGTGTTACATCGTTTAACATTAAAATGATAAACAAAATCTACAAAAACAAAAAACAATGAACTTGTTTACATCAATATAAAAAAGGGATAAATAAGTAACCAAACAGGTAACAACAACACTGCAAAGACAAGCGTAAACAAAATACACAAACAACAACAACGTAAACAGCATGTTTACATTTATAGAGATTTCGCGAAAGCGAAGTAATTCTCTTTCAAAAGCATTCATCAGTCTGTTTACCCTGCGATATACAAAATACAAAACAGGCAACGGAGTTAGAAATAATTCATTCAGTCTTGTGTGAAGTCGCGTTGCGTGCGAAGAGAATAAACGTGGTATGAAGATCTCCGTTATAAAGATCTATTGAACAATTGCTATTGTTACGCAAAAGTGTGAAAAGAAGAATAACCAATAAAGCAATTGTTGCTGTTTACATCAAGTTGTGGACAGTGGCACACAGAATTGTGTGGACAATAAAGGATTTATTTATGACTAAACAAAAATTTATTTTTATTTGCAATTTACGAACTCATATTTTAAACATTTTTAAAAAGGTAAAAACGTAACAATATTATCCAAAAATATTCCATTTGGTTATTATTGTGCTCAAAATGAAATTAAAGAGGAAAGAAAAATGTGCACAGCCATGATTTACTTGTGCTAGAAGGCTAAGGTGAGAAGTCAGGTCGTAATCCTGACTGAAGGGCTATAATGAGCAATTATGTATGAATGTGCGAATGGTTTTCAATAAAGTGGCAATCTTTGATTTAACAGCTTATTTGACCGCCTACTAAGTATATCACACTATATTACATGATAGACAATATGTGAGGACGCAAACTTGATTACTTTCGCCATAGTAGCGGTTCCAATATTTCGCTAATATACCTCGACACAATATGCGGCATTGTTTTCAAAATAATGTGAATATGTTGACTTCTTTCGGAGGCTCCGATCATATGATATTCGCAACAAAATAAACAAATTGGCCAACTCTGTTGTACTAAAATCATATACGAGTACTCTTCCCTAGCTTAATAACTAGTCTTTTAGCAATTTTCTAAATAAATTTCTTTTTTTTCCCTTATTTTCCTATTTCGTTTGTTTTTTTGATTGTTGTTTCATTCCTTTGTTTTCTTTTCCTTTTTTTGTCACCCTTTTTGTTCTTGTTTTGTTTTATTTTGTTGAATTTAATTCAATGATAATAATGTCCTTTAGATGGTTGTGTCAATGCAAGATTTACTTTATTTCTCTATTATTTTCGCAAAGAATACGAAAACGACTGAAAAAAACCAGTAAAAAGGAAAACAAACTAAACAATTCCATACTTTTTATTTAGTTTTTCTCTATTGTAAGTATATTGTGATATGCAGTTTTCAATGTTTTTCTTTTCATGAATTTTTTTCTTTCTTCAGAGAGAAAAGTAGAAAAGAAAGAAGTGTAGGGAATAGTTTTCCTCATAATATACAGCTGTTGGTAATAGTTTAAGTTTTGATGTGCAGTTTTTTTTTTGTTGATTTTTGTTTTCACTCTTTTTCTGAACGCACACATTATGGTTTAGTTAGTGTTTGTATTATAATGTTAGAGAACAGCATTAGGGGTATTCAGTTATTAATGGAAATTATTTATGTAACTAACATACATTATAATTTATTGTAATTAGTATTCGCCTTGGCTTATTTAGATGTGAGGCCATGGTTCAAACTCCAGATCAGACATTGAAATAGTAATATGAAAAAATATTTCTACGCTGACCTCCTCTCAGCAGATTTCTGGCAAAAAAACTGAGAGTAAATAAAAATTTTAAACTTTTCTCAAACAAATCTGATATATAAAACTAACACACACACAAAATAAGTGGTGTAAGAAACTATGTTGTAATCAGAGATCAGCAAAGAGTATTCAAAAAGATGAGTAGAATCGAATCCTACTCATAATTTCTGATACTTATTTTAATATCATATTCATACTACTCATATTTAAAGTTTGAAGTACTTATCGTACTCATACTTAACAACATGTATAATGCTGCACAAAATAAGTATGATTCGCGCACGAACACTAAAATACTCATTAGAAAGGCGTGTGTTTGCTTTGCTTGCTGTCTTTGTCTTTTTCTTTCTTCTTTTTTTTGTAAATGCAACAACAACTAAGACCGTAAATTTTGATGAATGACTCGAATCACTCGAATCATTTATGAGTATTATAAGCATTTTTCTAAAGTTATGAATCTGAATGAGTAGGCGTACGATTAAAACATATTTCGAATGTTATGAGTTGGAAGTCAACTTGTACTTATAAATCAACGTAGTAGTGAGTGCGAATGAATCTGAGTAGTGAAATTACAATATTGTTTACTCACTTATATTCAAAATTTCATGAGTGCTTATGAGTAGCGAAAAAACGATTCAATGCCGATCTCTGGTTGTAATTGCCAATCATGTATGTATGTTTGCGCATTTACTATATAAACATGGTTAAATTAAAATAAACGTGTATACCTTAAGCTATTAAAGCAGGCTGTTCCATCGGAAGTGCTTGCCCGATTAGCTTAACTGATATTTGACGGCATGATCAAAAGCACAATATCAGATCAGATAAAGTCCATATAATGTTAACATTAAAGGATGGTCATGTAACCAACATCAGTGTATGCTTTATACTACTATCCAGTCCACAGGCTAACTTCAGCTAGACATGTCACTGAAATACTGGATACATCACATGCTAAGGTATAATAATTGCAACCCTTCAGTCCGGATTACGGCCCAGTTTTTCACAACACACTTGTTATGTGCGTTAATTTTTAACCACAAATGGCACAGTCTACAGTTTAAACGTTGGCTCTGAACGACAGGTTTGAGCAACTTTTTGATGGAAACAAATTTCTCTGGCAATATTTACCAGAATGAGAGTGCGGAGAGGGGTACGGCATAGAGGATATATTTTTCTTTTTAATATTTAAAATAAGTCAGAGAGATTTATATTCTTGAGCCCTTTTTAGTAAGCCTACTACTCTCTACTCTAAGGAGATTTATAATGAATATGTTCATAAATTTCGATTTATTTGCCATCAAGCGGAGAGAGAATGTTGTACGCGGGGTACATCTATTTTATGGATTACCGTGATACAAAATCTGCCTGGAACAGACGAAAGTTTTGAACTAGACTGTCATGTGATGAAAGTAACCCACATCTACTGTGCAATAAAAAAATCTATTTTAGTTCATATATTGAAGGGACATACGTTTTAATTAGGGACATAAATCTAGGCATTATAGCTCTACAGAATACATGAAAAAAATCGGTAAAACGACAACAGACATTGGAAATAATAATAACTCTTCAGCCAATTAAATTACGAGCGCATTATAAGGCGTTCGTCTGACGCCTGATCAAACGGTGATTATAGAGAGAACGTTGAAAAGGTAGAACACTGTGTTTTGCAGTATCTAGCCTTTGGACGCTTGAAATAAAAATATTTAATGGATATCAGTTTACCAGACATAAGTCACTATAAAGGCGAATATTAAGTGACCGATGATTTTTCATGGTCAGCATGCAAAAGTCCTATGCGAAATTTACCGATCCTACCTTTAGACCATACATACATACAATACATAATTGGCCATAACAACCCTTCAATCAGGATTACAACTGTAGTGTTAGTTGTTAGTTCTATCCATGAGTGGGAGAAACTACATTTGAAAGTCGATTCCGAATAACAGATTTTTTATATGAGTTACTCTGCGGGTCAATCACAGAAAAAATATTATATTGTTACGTTTTTACCTTTAAAACACGTTTAAAATATGAGTTCGTAGATTAAAAATAAAATAAAAATAAATTTGTGTTTAGTTTTAATTAAAATTCTTTATTATTCGCACAATTCTGTGTGCCACTGTTCACAACTTGAGGTAAACAACAACAATTGCTTTGTTTGCTATTCCTCTGTTTACACACTTTGCATTAACAATAACAATTACTAGGTAATTATCAGACAGAACTTTGTAACGGAGATCTTCAAACCACGATTACTCTCTTCAAACGCACCGCGTATTCAGACAAGACCGACTGAACTTTACTAACTCAGTCGTCTGCTTTGCGTAGTCTTTTATATGGCAACTTAAACAGCCTGATGAATGTTCTTGAAGGCGAATGTTCATGACTTCGCATTCTCGAAATATCTATAAATGTAAACTCGTTGTTTGCATTCTTGTAGCGTTGTTGGTGTATTTTCGTTTACTTGTTTACCATTTTTTATGCTGGCGTTTGTTGTTATATTAACTTGTAAACAGTTTTGTTTACGGCATTGTATTGTTTTTGCAGCTTTTGGTTATAATTTTAATGTTAAGCGATGTAAAAGCAAAATACCATTATCTTGATTTTTCATTTTCGAAACAATATTAGAAGTCGTTTTATTGGAGATGCCTGACCTGGTGTATGAACCCTGGCCTCACGTCTAATAAGCCAACACACTACACTAGCTTCTCACATCACTTATGTTGTGTGCGTTAATTTTATATATGAGTGGCGGGACCTACAGTTTAAAGTCTACTCCGAACAACAGAGTTTTGAGAAACTTTTCATGGCAATTTTATTTACTCTCAGAGTTTTTGCCAGAAATCTGCTGAGAGGAAGTCGCCGAAGAAATAGTTTTTCATATTTTCGTTTTGTTGTCTATCTTGGGGTTGGAACCGTGGCCTTACATCTAATAAGCCAACACACTACCTACTAGACTACGGCGACTTAAGTAAACAAAACTCTAATTTATTTGAGACCAAAAAACGCCGTGATGTATTAAGTTAGGTCGTAATCTTGAATGAATGTTTGTAATGACAAATTATGTATGTATTCAGTTACGAGTGAATACCCCTAATGTTTTTAATTTCTATACCAAAAGAAACAATTTTTCTATTTGAGTTTCGTACCACTGGTGTTGGAAAAATTAATAGTTTCGTCCGTGTGTGTCTGTGTGTGTCAGAGTGTATAAAAGTAAAATAAATGGAATTTATATTGTTATTGTTTTCACTTACTTCTTTTTTATATAATATACGTGTGAAAAAAACTATGTATGTATGTATGTGTTGTATATGTATGTGTTTATATATATTTTTAATTACTTCTTAGTTATTTAATTAAATAAAAGAAGAAGAGTACAAAACGATAGTGTCAACACAGCGTATGGGTAATATTTCTTTAAGATTATTTTTATTTTTTTTATTTTTTTAATTTAATTTTTGATTTAATTAGAATGCTTAGTGGAAGTGTATAGCGAGTGTTAGTGTACAGTGGACTGGTCTTGATTGTTTTAACATGGGTCACCAGACAACAGATTCAATTACAATTCAATGGGCTGTGTATTGTATAAACGGTTGCTGAGTAAAATGTTAATGGAATTATGGTCTAAATCTGTACACAAGCACAAGTTGTAAAGTAAAAATCAAGTATCTCATTTAGAAGGCAATTATTTTATTTTTTATATTCATTTACATTTTATGTTTATATGGTTTTTCTAGAAGAACTTAATCAGCCATTTAAAATACTTATATTTCCAGCCTTAAATAAATTTTATAAAATATACTGGCTTAAGCATTGAGTGCTTGTTACACAACAATCTTTATCGCAAAATCCAAAAGGAAAGATGGGTTTGATTTCTGTTGAAAAAAAATATAATAAATTTCCGTAGAATATTGAAGCCCTTTTTATGTTTCATTGAGTAAGACTGACTAAGTACATAGTGAGTGTCAAAATAAACCGGACATTAAAAAAATATATACATTAATAAATTATTTTTATTTATTTATTTATTTATTATTAATCATAGCTCAACAAGATAATCTTATAAATGAAATTGCTATGGGAGTACATCAAAGAGGAAAAAGTAATAACAAATCGTTCATTATATGAGTAATGAATTGTTTGAAGTACAGTATAAATAAAAATGAAGAAGAATAAGAACATGATTTAACCTCAGGAAATAGCAATCGATACAAAAAAAAATTAGGATAAGAAAATGAGTATATGTAAAAAACTAAATTAGGAAAGATACAAATATAAAGAAAAATACAAACAATGAAATATATTCATATAATGAGATACAATGAAACTTAAATAATAAATTAGAAAAATGAAATTATTTAATTAATTATTTATTATTTAATTAATCACTAATAAAAATGAAGAGTAAAAATGTATAAAACAATCAAAATATATTACAAACTACTTAAACAGAATGTATAGCTCCTTTTTGAACTTAGTTACATTGCCTATGTTCTGAATATAATTAAGTAGTGTATTCCAAAGACTGATGGTGTGTATAAAGAACTGTCGTTTCGACAAAAGAGTCCTATGCCTTAATTGGATAATTTTCCTACCGCGGTTGGATCTAGCAAATCTAATCCTGCTAAATAAGTATACTGGCTGTTCCAAAGTAATAATCTTATGGAGGAGAATTAGGCACGTAATATTCAATAGATTATCAAAATGAATACCACATATCTGGTAAGAAAATTGTGATATATGGTCCTGACGTCCCTTAATAAATACATATCTGGCTATGTTATTATAAGCCAAGTTGAGTTTCCGCCTATCATCCGTATCACAGTTTGCGAAAATTTCCGATCCGTATAAAAGAACAGGAATCAAAAAAGTTTTTGCCAGTTGCAGGCGTATAGCAAAAGGAGTCGAATCTATAATAGCCCATAAGATCCTAAGCATACCGTAAACTTTACCAACGATGACATTAGTGTGGCTAGACCACGTTAGCCGACCATTGAAGATGACACCCAGATTAGATGCCGATTCAACAAAATCAATTTTATTCTCCCTGATAATAATAACCGGCACATCAAATGCTCTCTTAGACCTGGAGAGCAATAAACATTTAGATTTAGAGGGATTTATACAAAGTCCATTAGCACTAGCCCAGTTGTCAATTTTTCGTAAATCATCGTTGATCGTATCTACACATAGTCGGATATTATCAATACAAGCGCTCCTATAAAGCTGATCGTCATCAGCGTACATATGTACGCTACAATTATCCAAAACATCAGGAAGTCGTTAATGTATATACAGAACAAAAGGGGCCCTAAAATTGATCCCTGAGGAATACCTCTTCCAACGTGTACCGAATTCGAGATGTTACCGTTTATGTAAACTCGCTGTGATCTGTTAATGAGATAGGAACGTATAAGGCTACAAGCTGAATTAGAAAAATGAAAGAGGGTCTGTAGCTTCCTCAATAATATTCTGTGATCAACTGTATCAAAAGCCTTAGTGTGATCCAAAAGAACAAAAACGCTATGTAATTTTCATCCAGTTTCAACCTAAGGTCATCAACTACCTTGACTAAAGCAGTAGTGCAGCTCCTAGCTTTCATAAATCCCGACTGCTTATCAGATAAAAAATTATTACTCGTGAGATTATCGTTCATTTGTCTAGCTATGAGGTTTTCCATAACTTTGGACAGGAACGGAAGAATGGCATATGGCCTGAATTCATTGTTAGATTTAGGAATTGGGATGATTTTCGACCGTTTCCATTCATCAGGGAAAGAGGACATAGTTAAGAATGAATTGAATACATGAGAAAAATGCGGTAAAAGTCTAGGTGACAAAGCTTTTAAAAACAGAGGATCTAAGTCATCAGAACCAATCGCATCCGATTTCACAGAAGATAAGCATTCCAAAACCTCGAGCTGACTAACACAACGAAAACTAAAGGGGTTTTCTAGCGGAACAAAACAAAAGGTCATCATGTATGTTACTGTCAGGTGTAGGAACATTAATATTAACAAATTTGTCATTGACATCAGGAGAAGTATTATGGCATTTTTGTCCAATACCAATATCGCGGATTACCTTCCATTTAGCTCTATTATCTAATGCGGAAGCGAACTTCCTGCCGTAAAACAATGTTTTTGCAATTTTAATGTGTTTGGTAACTTCACTACGAGCGGCTTTATGAACGGCTTTCAGATCATCCGTTCTGAACCTCTTCCATCGCCGATAGGCAATGTCGCGCTTTTATCGTTTTATCGTTACTTTTATTTTAAAATTATTTCATTGCCAGTTTTAAAATTGAAACAAAAAAGAAAAATACAAAAAATTTCGAAATATTTTCAAATTTTTTCGGGCACTCTCCTTAAGTGGTAAAAGTTGATTAACAAATTTCACAAATTTCTGAACCAATGCAAAATACCGTCTTAAAATCGAGGAAAGTTGTCAGACAATTATAAAGATTTTCAACGAAAACGGATTGGTTAACAATTTTCAGATATTTTTTAACCAAGACTGTCTTAAAATCGAGTAAAGTTGTCAGACAATTACAATGATTTTCAACGAAAACGGATTAGTTAAAACATTTCTGAAATTTGTTAACCGTATGTATACTTTTGTGCTGAGTGTATGTGCTGGCTGGCTTACTAGACGTGAGCCCACGATTCAAACCCAATGGCAGATATCATCTCCATCAAAACGAAAATTAAAAAATTATTTCTTCGGCGATTTTCGTCTAGCAAAAACTCTGAGAGGAAATAAAATTACCACGATAAAGTTTCTCAAAAAACTATCGCTCGGAAGTCGACTTTAAACAGAAGGTCCAGCCCGCCACTTTAAAGTTAACACACACAAAATAAGTGGTGTGAGAAGTAAGGTCGTAATACTGATTGATGGGTTATAATGACCAATTATGTATTTTTTGACAAAAGTACTATTTGATGCAAAAAGTACTCTTTCAGTTATAATTCAGTACCATTTCAAAATTTCAGTTTTGCAACACTGTCGCATCTAGTAAGCCAACAAACTGTCTACTAGACTATGGCAACTTCTTTAAATATTTATCACTTTCTTTTAATTAATCTTAATTCATGCTGATCGCCTGCAGACCATTATTTATTTATTTTCTTTTTCTTTTTTGGATGACTAAGTTCCAAGCAGCTGTCAAAAAGACAGCCTTTGTGCATAGTTGCATTGAATTGTTTTACAATTAATTTTGAAAACTTTACACAAAATAAAACTCTCCTATTTTATAAAATATTTCTTAAAAGAAAAGCAAGTTTATTAAAAAGAAAAGGAAACGTTCTGGCTTCTTGATCTTATAGAATAAAATAAAAAAAAAAAAAACAAAAGCACACTGTGAACGAACAACTTTTTAAAAACTCTTTAAGCTTATGACAGCATGTGGTGTGTGTCCTATAGTATATGAATAGTTGAGTAGTGAAAAATATTTCAAGTAGCATATGTTGTTATGCTACTGGCTCATGATTGTTAAACTTTACTTACTCCCTTCGCACCCAGCAATAACAAGATAATTTCCTATAGTAAAACAATGTATGTATGTACCATATATATAAAAGCAGATAAATGTACTAAAGTACTGTACCGGGTTTCTTTATTTCTGTTGTAGTTTGGAATTTTTTTTCTTTCTTTTTATCAAGATTTCTCAGAACACACATACATATGTAGTGTAGGTATGCATGTTTGTATGTATTCATGTTTCAAATTGAATTGATCGAATACATATGTATGTTAGCTTGAAAATGTATGCATATAGGTATACGTAAGTGTATGCAAATTGAGTTGTTCATAGTAACGAATAGAAAAAAAAGAAGAAAAGAATTTATTTTGCAAAGACATTCTCTTTTTGACTACTCAACAAGACAACAAAATTGGTTTTAAATAAAACAAGGCAACTACAGCAGCAATATTCAACAGCAATGAAGAAAAAACTCCCAGAATGGCTAGTATTACAATGAAATAAAAAATTTTACAATTTATGTGGTACACAGGTTTAAGAAGAACTAATTCTCAGCTTTACTGCACTAATTTACTAGGAATTTCATAAGATTGCCTAGCACAATACAATCCTCTGAGAAGTCAATTGTCAATTTAAACTCTGTTTCCAGAATTCTGAACAAATTTTAAAAGTTGCCTTCGTAAGCCTGCCTATGAATTACTATGAAGTGAAATGCAAAATTTTATTGCTAACGAGCGCATAGGTTAATGAAAGAAAAACGACTGGCCTGAAGGCTTAGTTTACAAATTGTGTACAATTTTACATGTAAAGGAACAATTAATTGATCAAATTTCACTTTTAATTGACAAAAAGCGCAGGATCTATTTTAGACAACCAAATTGCATCACATATTTCCCAATAAAAATTAGAAATTTGAACGCAAACCTTTATCACTCCTAGAGACCTTTGGTTATGCATGTCATTATTACAAATTGTGAGTTCTTGAAAATCCGGCAAGTCCATTTAAACTGTTGATATCGGCCATGATGAAAATACAATTGATACTCGCAACAATTCATTATGAAATCCAAACGTATTTATGGAATCCAACAATTGTTGCCCACTAATAAGTTAATCTCCAATTGTTCAAAGGGGTTTTGGAGAATTATTGTAATCCGCGAAAAATTATGGATAACAGAAGATTTGCTACAATATCTAGTTAAATAATTATCAGAATAATTTTCAAAAGAAGAAGCACAAGCACATAGTCGCCCTAGTCTAGTAGGTAGCGTGTTGGCTTATGAGACATGAAGCCGTGGTTCAAGCTCGAGCCTAGACATTTCGAACAAATGTAATAAAATACTTCTTTGACGACTTCCTGTCAGCAATCTTCTGGCAAAAACTTTGGTAGCAAATAAAATTGTCATCAAAACCTTCTTGAAAATCGGTCCCGCCACTCATGTATAATTAATAATTAATACTCACAACAGAAGTGGTGTGAGAAACTTGGTTGTAATTCTGACTAAAGGGTTATAATGACTAATTGAGCTAAGTAAGTTAGTGACAGAATACATCTTTCTAGCACTAGTATATCTAGAGAAAGAAAGGCTGTCATTGTCATTAAAACGTGTTGGCAGGACTTGTACAGTTCACGAATCGCATTAATTTTTTATTTTTTGTTGAAAAGGCTTTGCAGCACTGAAACATTGTCGAACTCAATTCCGAAGTTGACAAACAGTAGACATAGTGAACTATTGAAATCCAAAGATTGCCAAATACATGTACAGCATTGTGTAGGATTATTGCAAGAGGGATTAGATCTGAATGCTGCCTGTTTGTTTTGTAAAATTGTACCAACGTAAGGCATTATGCTACTTAGTAATAAGAGCGCTTACACTTGTTTACTACATTATGTGCTGTTGGACTTGGCAATTTTTTTACTGAAATTAATTACACTTTTTAAATATTTTTACTATTTCATACTTCCGATAGCGATTGGCATTTAAGCTTCAATGATTAATCATGCATTGGAAGGTGGAGAAAATAACAAGAATTCGCGCAGAAGACAGAAAAGCCATATGCTACCAGAATATTTAGTTAAAAGAAAAGAAGTAGAACAGGCTTGCCTTTGCAGTAATTCTTCGATAGAGATAAGGACGCATTTGATTGGGATATATTGGAATAACTTTCAAACTTTTTGAGCAAATAAAAGTTAAAGAAATATGTGATAAAGAATAAAAACAGAGCCTACATTCCAAACCCTTTAATCCATTGAACATACTACCCTGTTTTTTGATTTCACGCTACATAAATTTAATTTAAGGAAATATCCGTATAGAAAACAAAAAACTTAAAAAGAAAAATATTGCAAAATTTTGTAAATTTTGCTAAAAGTATTGTTGTATCAATAGACTTTTTTTCTATGAATTTTAATAACAAGGATTAGAAGATACAAGTTTTGTAGCAGAACAGAAAAACAAAAAAAAAAAAAATAAAAAATTAAAAAAAAAGTATGTTCCTTGAACTATTCATGCAACACTTGTATGTTTGTATGTTTATATGTATCATATGTACAGTTTGTTATTAAATTGCAATCATTATAAAATATATGTCAGTAGAATTTAATATTTAAATATGAATAACTCATGGCGCTATCTATCCAACAGCAAATAGAAATAAACAAAAATATAGAAAAAAAACTTACAAGGACCTACTCAATATATAGTTTGCCGTAACACTTTGTAAATACAACTGTTTTATAAATTTATTCGTATATATGTACATACATATACTATATACTCACATATGAAATAAAAGAAAAATTTAAAAAAATTTCATTCAATTTAAAACTTATTTTGTATGTATGTTTTTCTATGTTAGTCGTTCATAAAGGTATAAAACTACTTTTTAAATGTATGCATGCAGTTGTAGAAGTTACATACATATATACTTGTAAATATGTATATACACATGTGTTTTTATAAATATCCTTATATGTTTATGTTTGCATGCGTATGTCCTTGTTTGTTTAACAACATCATAAATTTGTTTTTGCAACAAAATGCTGCCGCTGCTGTGAATGAAGTTCTTTTTATATTTTAATTCAGTTTTTATTTTCACATTTTTGCATGCTACCTGAACTAGGTGGTGTACTTAGTCTATGTTAAACTATGGTTCGTAATGCATTAAAATCGAACTCAAAGGACAACTTAAGTTAGCTTAACTTTCATTCACTGGAGTAAAATCACAGATTACACACATACATACATACATAACTGGTACTTACAACCGTTCAACCAGGATTATGGAGCTAGCTTCTCACACCACCTATTTTGTGTGTGTTAGTTTTACACATGAGTGGCATGATCTACAGTTTAAAGTTGATTTTGAATGATCGATTTTGGAGTAATCTTGTCATGGTTATTTTATTTACTCTCAGAGTTTTTGACAGAAATCCGTTGAGAGAAAATCGTCAAAGAAATATGTTTTCATATTTCGTTTAATAGTTTTGTTAAAATCAATACCATGAAGAGCAACTACAAAAAAATTGCTTATCATGGTGCGATAGGTGTCTTCATTGACCGTAATTGTAGTGCCTTCCTCATTTTCAAAGAAATATCTGTCAATTATGCCTCGGCTCCATAAGCCACACCAAACAGTCAGTCATAATGGGTGCATTGGCATCTGGGTATGGATTTTCTGAGCCCCAAATACTGCAATTTTGCTTACTAACGTACATACCAAAATGAAAATGAGGTTCATCCGAGAAGTGTAAATCGATTCATTACGTTCAGTGGAGATGTTATACCGAATTTTGTGACAGAATAGAATGACATAAGTATTGCCAGATTCGAAATAACCCACCCGGTATTTAACATACTTATGAACACACTTCTTGTAATAAAAGAATTAAACATACCAGGTTATTATCACACGGGTTATGTAATAAGGTATGCAAACCATCATCCTGACACCACGAACTGGCCGGATAACGAGAACTGTTTCACTATTATAGAGCTATTTCAGAAAATTTGAAATTTTTAAAATGCTCTGCTCGCTAGGGTTGCCTAGAAATGCCACAAATCATTAAAGCTTTCAAATAAAAAATTCATCGAGATCATCTTAATACATAAACATTAACACCTGGTAGGTGACATACATACAGACATAATTGGTCATTACAACCCTTAAGTCAGGATTACGAGCTAGCTTCTCACACCACTGATGTTGTGTGTGTTTATTTTATGCATGAATAACGGGACCTCAAGTTTAAAGTCGACTCCGAACGAAAGATTTTTGAGAAACTTTTCATGACAATTTTTATTTACTCTCAGAGTTTTTGTCAGAAATCTGTTGAGAGAAAGTGGTGAGAGAAATATTTTTTCATATTTCGTTTTGTTGGAGATGTCTGACCTGGTGTTTGAACCGTGGCCTCTCACCTCTAATACGCCAAGACACCAGCTACTAGACTAGGGTAATATTCTTGTCTTGTAGTGATCATTCTGGATTTTACTCGAAACACCTTTGGCTAGATATTTTGTTTTATTGAAATGCGGCTGCCCAAAAACCTTTCACTTTCATTACCAAAGTATCAGAAAATAATGAAGAATAGATTCAAAATTCTTGTCGGTATATTTTTTTGCAAATGACGTTATGAAGTATTTGTAAGATTGTATCCAAAAAAAGCCAGTTAGCTATTTAACATTATCTGATAGACATTTAATTCATTTCAACATATTACTTGCAGTAGTCAGTACCAAAAAAAGAATCGAGTACATTGTAGGAGGCATTCGTTGGTACACGTATGAAGTCGAGAACAGATATAGTGACAGGGGAGGGGTTTTATGATCCCTGAGTGAAATATTCCAAGTCCGTCGGAAAATTTAAGGGTGTCTTCCAAATAGCAGTCTATGCTATCAAGAGATGTGCTCAGTTCAATTTGTAGAGGAAGTACAAAGGATCGGGCAAAACAACGCTCTCCGGTAATCAGGCCTCCATTGGAACCCTCGACTTTTATGAGGTTAAATCGAAAATGTTATGGAACTGTGTAGGGAAACTGAAACAACTAGGAAGTGGAAATGAGCATACACTCTGCTGAATCCCAGTTCGCAGTAATGAGCAGGTCGCAGAGATTGCAATGCGGGAAGCATTTAGTAAAGTGTGAAGAGATGTTCGGAAGGGTGTGCTCAGCGAAATAGAAGGGAAGGTTTGAAGGCAGTTGGCAATCGAAATGGGTTTGAGGGAATCTAAACTGGGTATAAAAAATAAAGAGACTATTTCGTCATTCCAGAAATAGGCCAAGTTTAGTAAACGGTCGTTTGATAGTGTGAACTCACAGAACATTTGTTTAGAAGAGTTCATCTTGAAAACCCTACGTGGATAGAATGAAGAGAGGTTCGTCTGGAAACCACTGCGTGGATTGAGTGAAGAGACGTTCGTCTTGAAAATACTACGCGGATTGAAAGAACAAAGAGGTGAATCATCTGATAATATACTAGGAACTAGTAAGTCAGTTTTAAATTACTTTTGATTAAGTTAGCTTTGACGTATAAAGACTTAGCCAATTATTTTTCATATGGACCTTGAGATCATACCTTTCTATACTTGACTATCCACGATTTTTATTTGTTATAAAATGAATAATTTTTCAGCATAAGCACTTCACTTTAATGCTTCTGTCATTAAGTTACTGCATTGATGGCAACATACGATATAAAAGATTCGTCACTGACCGGTTAGATTTTTTCATACTTATTTGGCTTTTATTTCTTGTCTCCTTGTCTCAGTGAACAGTCACATATGCAGACATTTAAAATTTATTTTTAGTTTTTCCGTTTTTTTTTTTGCATTTTTGTTGTCCATGCATTCATACAGTAGCAAAAAAAAACTTTGTCTGATGATAAGTGGTGGGTGTAAGTTGGCTTAGGATGTTGATTTCTGTTTTTTTTTCTCTTTTTGTTTTTTTGTGAATTCTTGAACATATATAAGCGGAATTTAGGGGTTCTAGATTGCAAAAATTTTGAATTAAAAATATTTAGGAGAGATTAACCTCTGTTATGTTAAATCTTTCAAAAAAAAAAAAACTGCACTGAGTTCTGTTGGGCTAAAGTATGGAGGCAGGTAAACTAAGAATATATACAGTGCATGACAAAACAATGGAAACTTTTTCAAAAATTTATTTATGTGTTACAATCGGACGAAAATTTAAAAATCTTTTTAAGAAATCGGCAAAATATTAATGCCTTTTATTAATATGCACTGTTATTAACATTTCTGTATTTTAAAAAATATATAAAAAGACTATATAATTCAGTAATTAAAAAAAAAATAATTCTATTCACATATTTGATGTTGACAAAACAATGGAAACTTTGGAAACTTTTTTAATTTTTGAATTATATAATTCATTTTTATACATAATTTTAATATACAGAAACGTTAATAACAGTGCATATTAATAAACTCCACAAATGTTTTGCCGATTTTTAAAAAACATGTTAAATTTTCGTCCGATTAAGTACATTTTTGAAAAAGTTTCCATTGTTTTGTCAAGCACTGTATGTATGCATACTGTATGTAATATAAGGGTTTTGTCGATTCAACTCAAGGCGTAACTGATACCATATGTCTGATACAAAATGTCATCCAGTCGACAGCATACGCATCATATGTGCCACTACAAAATTGCTCATTACAACCCTTCAGTTAGCATTACGACCTAGCTTCTCACACTGCTTATGTTGTGTGTGTTAATTTTATACTTGAGAGGCGGGACATACAGTTTAAAATCGACTCCGAACGACAGATTTTTGAGAAAGTTTTCATGGCCATTTTATTTTATTTTAGAGTTTTTGCCAGAAATCTGCTGACAGGAAGAAGCCGAAGAAATATTTTTTAATATTTAGTTTTGTTAGAGACGTCTGATTTGTGTTTGAGCCGTGTCCTCTCGTCCAATAAGCCAACACACTACCTACTAGACTATAGCCACTAGATTAGTAAACTATCATTTGCTTTTTAAATGATTGTCCTACCAGAGCGGAACCTTATTAGAGTTTTTTTCTTTGAGTGTAGCAAAAAAGCATCGCATAACGACCTAAAGGTTTGACTAATACATTGTCTTTTAAATGATTTTTCAAGATTGAATATGTATTATCTAATATATTACTCTTATTGTACATACTTAATTGCTCATTACATCCCATTAGTCAGTATTACAACCTAGTTTCTCACACCATTTATGTTGTGTCCGTTAATTTTTATACATGAGTGGTGGGACCTAGAAGTTATTAGACATAAAGCTAGGGTTCGAGCCCCAGGCCAGACATCAAAAACAAAATACAAAAAGTATTTCTTCGGCGACTTCCTCTCAGCAGATTTCTGGCAAAAACTCTGAAATAAAATAAAATAGCCATGAAAAGTTGCTCAAAAATCTGTCGTTCGGAGTCGACTTTAATTTTCGATCTGGCAACCTCTAGAATTTTCTATATAGTTTTGTTATTGTAACTTAAATTTTGTTAATCCATATGGCTTGTTTTTTTGCAACCCTATTTTTAGAACAAACGCTTAGAAGTACAGAAGCAATGTATTCGCAAAAACTTGTTGAGTTAAATTTTTATTTTAAAACATATCTACAATATCGTTGTATATATTGTTACGTTTTTACCTTCTTAAAAAAAGTTTAGAATATGAGTACGTTGATTGCAAATAAAATAAAAAATAAATTGGTGTTTAGTTTCAATTAAACTCTTTATTGTTCGCACTGCTTTTGTGTGCCACCGCTTCCAACTTGACGAATACAACAATAATTGCTTATTCGCTATTCTTCTTTGCTTTAAAGGCAGATCTTTTTAACTGTTTTCTTTACACGCAACGCGTTTTCATAGAAGACTGACTGAATTCTTACTACTCGTTGCCTGCTTTGTCTTGCCTTTTTATATGCGCACATAATCAATTTGATGAAGGTTCTTGAAGTCGAACGTTTGGGGTTTCGCCTTCTCGAGAACTCTATCGCGACTTCATTGTTGTTTGTGTATTTTGTTTATATTGCTTGTTGTTGTCGCTTACTTGTCTATCCCCTTTCCTTTCATACTGATGTTGATGGTTTACTTGTAACATGTTGGTTGTATTTGTTTGTGTAGCTTTTGCTCATTTTAATGTTAAGCGATGTAAACCATTTCCATTTTCGTAACAATATTTTAATGGTACTTCTTTATAAGATTTAATAAACTTATGAGAAATTGAATCGTTTTTCTACAAATTCCTAAAATTTAAAGCTTTGCGGAGAAAAAATTCCCTACTAAAAATTTAAAATTTCTAGGAACTGTTAAAATAAATTCCTTAAATTGCATGCCCTTATTTTAATTTGACGCAAAAATATAAAACCAACAAACCATATTTAATACAAAAGAATGAGTGCAAAATAAAGTATAAAAAATGAAAAAAAAAATTAAAAACAAATTCTAAAGACTGAAATACTTGAACTGTGTATATGAATGTATGCCAGAAAAAGCAAGAAATTTATGAAATAAAAAGGAATCTTCTATCCAGACACAAAGGCAGTGAAAATGTAGAAAAAATTTTGATCAGAGGAAAAAAATTCCTTCACTCTTCTTTCAAATTTATTTAAAGCCTTTAAAGTCTTAAATAATGTTTGTAATTTAAATTCTTACTTTTTTTGCTTTTTCTTAAGCATGTCGATTTTTACCTTTAAAGACTTAAAAATATTCCAAAAAAACAAGAAAAAAATTACAAATTGTTGCAGATAAATACAAGCCAATAAAGAAGAACATTAGATATTATAGACAGAGAGAGAGAGAGAGAGAGAGAGAGAGAGGGAGAGCAATTTAATATAATTCTTCAATAGAAAAGAAAACATGGAAAACATAGAAAAAAAAAACGGAAAAACAAAGGATGATATAGAGATTTTAAATTAGTAGCAAAGCTTTTGAGGATAATGACAGCATTAAACGAGAAAAGCATACAGAAATTACGTTCTAGAAATTTTCTTTCTGTACAACATTGTAAGAGTATGAGTATGAGCATAAGTATGAGTATAAGTTAGCTGTATGAAGTAATTAAATATTAATCATACGTGCTGTTCACTTTTTTTTCTAAAGGCTGTGTAAATAATAAATGTCACATAAAAGATACTTGTTTTTCAAGGCATATGCGACACTAATAATCTGAAATTTTAAAATGATAAAGCAAATGTACGTTAATCGTCTTAGACCATGTAATGCCTTACTGTACTTTGTAATATTATGAGATGACTACGTAAAAGCCGCATAAAGTTATATCTGTGAGCTGCCTGGTGTTTTTGTTTTCCAAGACATTGCTATGTGGAATTTTTGCCTTTAACTTTTAGCTGTTCTGAATGGAAATTATTTATTTGTTTGTAAATAAATGTTTGAGTTCATATTTCTTCATATGTTCACCTATGAAATTCCTGTCAATTGTTCCAACATTAATTGTAATTGAGAACAGTCCATTATACATACATAATTGGCCATTATAAGTCTTCAGTCAGGATTACAGTCTAGCTTCTCACACCACTCATGTTGTGTGTGTTAATTTTATGGATGAGTAGTGGCACCTACAGTTTAAAGTCGACTCCGAACGGCAGATTTTTGAGAAACTTTTCATGGCAGTTTTATTTACTCTCAGAGTTTTTGCCAGACATATGCTGAGAGGAAGTCGCCTAAGAAATACTTTTTTTGTATTTCGTTTTGATGTATGAACCCTGACTTTACGTCTAATAAGCCAACACACTACCTACTAGACTACTTTGACTATATGGTCAAAATATTTAAAGAACTCGGAAAACAACTCATATCAAATTGCATAAGGCAGAGATCCCAGCATGCTTTGGCATGATTAGGGCAGTAAGGACCTCAATGAGGTAGCAGAACGATATGATGCCCATATCACATGAGTACCGCGGCAGAGTGGTATTCCGCGTAACTGTAGAGCTGGTGAACTGTCCTGGCGGGGCACACTGTAGGCTCATAATTGATAAGGCGTTCGTCTATTCCGTCAACGATAGATGGGCGGAGGCGGACACGGGTAGAACTGCGGCCAAAATCTGGTCAAGGCTAGATGAAGGGCGCATGTTTAAACTCCAGAGGGACATGCTCAGTATGGTTGTCGTTGTTATTACGGGTTGAGGACCGCTGTAGTCGGTGGTTTATTCACATGGACCTTTGACTTAAGAAAACCCCCAAGAACATGTCTAACTAATTCAAATCAAACGATGCCGGTGGCTAGTACAGATCCCCTCCAAGCCGTTCTGTTGAAATTATGGTATGGTCTTGCGAAATGCCGTTCTTTTGAAATCACATGTTATTTCAGCGACTGATGGGTGGCTTCGGACACGTTTAGAACGGCGCGTAAAATCTGGCCAAAGCTGGATGAAGGGCTCATGATGGGTTGCTTAAACTCCATAGAGGCACGCTCAGTGTGGTTTTCGTTGTTATTACGGTTTATTGGTCTTGGATACATTGCTAATTATTTCTGCAGAAGCTGCAGTAATGACTAAGAGGAAGAGATCCTTCACCTGCTGGGTACGTGCCTGACACTCTGTCAAAGGAGAAAAAAGTACTTAGGTACTTACTATATGGATGATCTGTAGGAACTGTCACGAATAGCCATTGGCAGTTAAACTCGCTTTATCAGAAGCTCCGAGTGATTCCGAAAATAGGGGATAGCGAAGAACTGTAATAACACAATAGGCCCTATGTGGCCCAAATGTGTCTATTAACTCTGTTAAATGGCTAAGCTTATATTTCTATAAACTACTTTACATTTACGTTATGAATATTTAAAGCAAAAAAATTTTTTTCCTCTTCCATCTTTTGAAAGAAATTTAATATTAAGAAAGGAAAGCTTATATATATGTTGTCCTACTGATGTCTGCATAATAGACAGACTCTACTGCAAGTTCTGAATGTCAAGTCAAAAAAAAAAAATATGTACAAATATTTGCAATACAAATGACATGTTAGTCAATAGAAATGCAGTTTCCATTCTCTTCTAAGTGAGCTGACAATTATACATGACCAAACCACATAACATAGAAGAGAACGGATGAAAATTGTATTGGAAAATAAAAACTTAAAATAGATTCTAGTACCCAAGAAGGGTAAAGACAAAAGAAAAAGTGTCAATTATCAGCAGTAAAAATAAAACTTTGTGTTGTCAAATATATGCTGTCAATAGAGTAGAAAATTTTTACAAAACTAAGAATACAAATATTTATTTATTGATAATCATACATTTGAGTACATATCTTCAAAGCAATCACTATTAGCTCAAATTGATTTCGGGTATATTGGCTATGCAATCTATAAGTAATAGAGCGCATATCCAGATCGAACTAAAGAAGCTAGCAATACAGAAAGACATCTCAATAATACCTCGCACACATACTATGCAACAAAATAAAAAAAATTAAATACACCCAGTTAAGATGTGAGTTTTGTTGAGTATAACTCAAAAATATTTTTTTTATATTTCTTGAACGCTCCAAACTTGTTTTATTTGACAAAAACACACAAATTTATTTATTATGCAAACATTTCTGAACCGATGTACAAACTCGAAACCTTATTAGAAAGTAGAGGGATAAGCCTTTAAAACCATATACATACATATTTGCTCATTACAACACTTCAGTCAGGATTACGACCTACTTTCTCACACCACTTTTCAAAAGAAAATATGAAAATATATTTCTTCGGTGAATTCCTCTCACCAGATTTCTGGCAAAAACTCTGGGAGTAAATAAAAGTTTTTCTCAAAAATCTGTCGTTCGGAGTCGACTTTAAACTGTAGGTCGCACCACTTATGTATAAAATTAACACACACAGCATGAGTGGTGTGAGAAGCCAGGCCGTAATCCTGACTGAAGGGTTTTAATGGCCAATTATGTATGTATGTATGTATAATATGCTTTCCATTGTTATTATTCATAATAATTCTTTAATTCGTTCATTATCAGCATTCAAAATGATTATGAAAATGAAGTTCAGGCCATTATAACTGATTTAAAATTATTTACCTTTAAATCACAATATTTTAATGTCGCAACAATAATTTAAACTTTTTTTTCTTTCTTTCATTTGTTTATTTTCATTTCTAGGCAAAGAAACTATACGATAATGATTGTTAATGTACAAATATGTTGGCATATCAAATGCCTTGTGCATAATTTGATAAGAAAGAACATAAAAAATATAAAATAAATTACAAATACAGACAACGTTTTTCGCTTTAATAAAAGCATTGAAAATATTCAAAATAAACATACTCATTTATAAACTGCATTAACGGAGGGAAAAAGGAAATGAAATGAAATGAAATCATTAGACTTTAACAAAAATGCACATAAAATATGCAAATAACTTACAGGGAGCAGTTGATTTACTATCATGTCTGCAATGCAGATAAGATTGCAAAAAGATAAATACGAAAAGCATAAGAGATTCAATGAGAAGATATAGCGAAATATATGCAATAATATTACAGAAGCAAACGAATGTAAAGAAATAAATAAACATTTAAGGGGATTATCAAAAAGAAATGAAAATAATGCGTTCAGTTATTTATTTATTTTTTCTACGAATTGTTTTAATGCCACTCAAGGCGTATGAGTGATATTTGCATAACGAAACTGAATTAAATATTAATCATACGATATGGGCTACTCAATGTAGTGTACTTTTGTTAAATAATATCATGGAATTAAATTTACACGATTACTCCAAAAAAAGGTATTATTATACGAATTTATTACGTCAATTTAGTGCAGGCTTGAAATATAAATGATCACATTAGTTGAAGAAAAAACATTGTTTGCATCAGAATAATATGGGAAAGTGCATACGTACAGCTCCCATGAAAAAACCCAGCAATTAGAGTAAGGATTACATCATTACTTCAAAGGAGCTGATTGCTTATAGCTTGCCTTAGACTTACTTTGTGCCGTGTTAGCTTTATAAGGTGGCAAAGAATCTTGCTGAGAAAAATCACATCTGGTTTTGGAACATACAACGTCACTTTGTTAAAGGAGAAAAACGTACTTAGGTGCTTAATAAAGGGTCCGCCAAATAACTTTAAAAAAAATGCTTTAAAAAAAACTACTGAATATTTTCTCAAATTTCTTTTTTATTTGAAAGTACAATCCTTCCGGTTAATAATGGAAAATTATTTCATTCAAATGGCTAACAGTTGCATTGCAACAGCTTCTGAAATGGATTCTCGATAAACTTTCGCCGATATTTCAATGTCTTTCTCGCTGAAATACAAGTCCTTGGCACATACGTAAGAATCTTTGACACAAAAACAAGGCTGAAACAGGCTATAACTTCACGTTAAAATTTAATTCAGCATTACACACACTTTTCCTGTACAGCGTGTTTTAGCTAAAAGGTTTGGCGTGTGGTTTTTTTTTTCAAGACAACAAATGTTCGATATGACGCAAGCCTTTTTTACAAATATGACATATAGCCTTTTGAGTGACATTCACCTGTTAGGCGAAGTCGCCGTAGTCTATGTAACAGGTAGTGTGCCTAACATTCCTTACAAAGTCGTAGATAGCAAATTGAGTAATAGGCGTATAGAAGCAATGACGTCCGGAACAAGTTCTGTACACGCGAAATCAAATGCGAAATACATAAATGAATACAGAATTTAGTTGTGGCTGAAGTCTTGACGAAATAAACATTGATTTTCAGTCGTCGTCGTAGTCTAGTAAGTAGTGTGTTGGCTTATTAGACGTAGGGCCACGTTTGAAACCCAAGGTCAGGCATCCCCTACAAAACGAAATATGAGAAAATATTTCTTCGACAAATTCCTCTCAACAGATTCCTGGCAAAAATTCTGAGACTAAATGAAACTGTCATGGAAAAATTTCTCAAAAATCATTGTCACATATTGACAAATACGTGATAATAACGCCCGAAACAATGGATTTCATGACAAAAGTGCATTGGATAAACAAACTCAAAATAGTCAAAAATTAAAACGACACACTATATGGCATTTACCCTGAAAAGCTGGCCAAAAAGGCAAAAATTAATTTAAAGAAATTTAAGAAAGTGAGTACGCAGTTCGATGGACAATAAAATTCTGCATTATATAGCGAATTTTCACGATTTTATGTTGAGATTTGTAGATTTGAGACGATGTCAAAGTCAGGAAAGTCAAGAAAATTAAATGTGTTTTCGGTGTTTGATTGAAATTTTAATAGGTTTATATGATATTTTTTGTGGCTAAACGAATAGAGGTTTTATATTGATTTTTTTATTTGAAAGGTATGAGCAGGTGCTACTTTCAGTTTATATATATATATATATCTCATAGGTTAATGTTAAAATTATTCGTTCAAAATTTAAAAATAAGAAAAATTTTTACATTTTTGTACCCTTCCTAAAAAAAGATAAGGATTTTAAAGGTGAAAGTAGTTTTTAGTAGTTTAATGTTATATACCACAAGAAAATATGAACTCTCTACATTCAGGAACAAAAAGAAAAGTTTGCGCAAATTTACGCACTTATTTTTGGCGATTTTTTGAAAATTTTACTTTTTTTGAAAAATTAAAAAAATTAGACGTAGTGTAATAAACGCATAGGCAATAAAGCCATATGGCTTACAAATTATGCGAGGAAATTCAGTAGATGGAATACCAATCGAGATGTCCTGAATAGGCTACTTTTAAGCAGTGACCCTTTTATAAGCTGCAGTACACAAAAATTGCGAAGGAATTCAGATATTATTAAATTACTCCTTCCTGACATTGATGATGAAAATGATAACGATTTTAACGATTGTAGTTAGTTTCACTTTTTAAGTTTTTTTAAGTTAAGTATTAAATAATGTAAAATAAATATTATGAATAAATATTAATTATCATAGAAGTTTAAAAACTTAATTACATATGCATGTATATCGACTATTATAACAATATGAGATGTATGTTTGATCTTCTTAATGGACCGTATGTGGTACCTAGGGGCACTTATGATCCGATCATAATAAAATGTGATCATAAATGATTCACATTCATACTAAACATGTTCATGTCGAATTTCATCGAGGTAATAAAATTTTTAAGTCAATTTCATAAGGGGCCCTATTTTTGACCAAGGGGCAATTATGGACCGAACATAACAAAATTTGGTAATATTTCATCACGATACCGATGTTTTTAAGCCATTTATAAGCGCAAACGTGAATTTCTAAAGGGGACTTTATATGGGGACTAGGGTCAAATGTGATCCGATTTTCACCAAACATTACACCATGATTTTTTAGTACACAGAACTGATCCATGCTAAATTTTATCATGATTGTTGCATAATTACTATAATTATGTGTAAATAAGTGCAATTTCGGGGGGGATTTGTATGGGGGCTAAGCGAAATCACGGACCGATTTGAACCAAAATCAGTTGGGTTCATCCTTGGGCCTAATTATCACTAACACCATCAAAAAATTCCAGCCATTAACTCATAAAACACTTCTATTAATTTTGGCCAGGTTTTCATGCAAAATGCCACATAGTGTGTCGTTCAGAATCGACTTTAAACTGTAAGTCCCACCACTCATGTATAAAATTAACAGTATTTGGGGCTCAGAAAATCCATACCCAGATGCCAATGCACCCATTATGACTGGCTGTATGGTGCGGCTTGTGGAGCCAAGGCATAATTGGCAAATATTTCTTTGAAAATAAGGACTGCAATACCATTACGTTCAATGGAGACATTTATAGCAGCATGATAAGCAATCTTTTTGCACTCGCTCTTCATGATGTTGATGTTAACGACGTTTGTTTTCAACAGAATGGTGCAACCTACCACACTTTTCATGACTCAATCGATTTGTTTCGTCAAACGTTTGATCGTCATTTGATTAGTCGAAATGGTGATGTCAATTGGCCGCCAAGAAGCTGTGGTTTGACTATGTTCTGTTGCGCAACGCTAAATACAAGTGTTGGCAGACAAACCGGAGACAATTGAGCATTTGAAGGCCAACATTCGTAAAGCCATCGCCGTGATACGACCCCATATACTCGGAAAAGTGCACGAAAATTAGTCCGATCGAATGAGGTACTGAGGTACAATTTCTAATCGGAACAAGTGGACTTCACAACAGAAATATAAATTTGGAAAAATATGAATTTGAAGTCGCCGTAGTCTAGTAGGTAGTGTGATCGCTTATTAGACGTGAGGCCTCGGTTCAATCCCCAGGTCAGGCACCTCCATCTGAACGAAATATGAAAAAATATTTCTTCGACGACTTCCTCTCAGCAGATTTCTAACAACATCTCTAGGAGTAAATAAAATTCCCATGAAACGTTTCTCAAAAATCTATCGTTCGGACTTGACTTTAAACTGTAGGTCCCGCCACTCATGTATTAAATTAATGCACACAACATAAGTGGTGTGAGAAACTAGGTCGTAATGCTGACTAAAGTGTTGTAATGACCAATAATATATGTATGTATGTATGTAAAAATTTCAAACCGTTTTTATTTTATTGCAATTTAAATCACCCACCCTATGTATTATGACGTTATTTACGCCCCTATCAAGTAATAAATTTTTACTGAATCTTATCTTAGCTCAACTATTACATGTTCCCAGGCTTGAAGACATGGTTGGAGGAAGGCAGATTTGACTTCAATAATGAATGCCTTTTTTACCATAGTTTGATAATGTGTTGCAGATACTTCGATCTTATAACCAACTGGCGTCTAGGCACAGTTTAAAATGTATTTCCTGCTGTAACTGTTTTTTCCATTCGTGTATTTTCAACGTTGGATTTTTATATGTTTTACTAGGGCGATGTCTTTGTTTAGCTAGTATAGCTTGTAGTTTTAACGCTATGGTGAATTCAGTTCATTCATTTCTGATAGATAAGCTCTGAATGCACATTTTCAAAGAATCTGTATTAAATACAATATGTTTTTTTAATTCAAAAATGTTATACACCTGCACACGTATCATATCATAACAATTATTCATCGATATTCTTCCATTGTATTTAGTGAAAATATTTTAATTCCTGTGCATATTTTTAAGTTAACATTTGCCAGTTCTACTCAATTATTATGGAAATTCTTTGGTAAAACTATTGCATTTCTAAACAATTATTGTTTATTTATAGCAAAATATTTGATTTTTTAATATTATTGGATAAAAACGAAAAGAAAAATTACAGGTTTCGAACAGTATTTTTAAAAATTAATGGAAAATGCTAATAATTTGACATGAATTTTATTTGAGAAACAATAAATTTTTTACATCCATTAGAGAGTATTTAACGGTAGATCGATCCTTAAAAAAACTTCATAATATTTCCTATGTATCACTTTTGATACACAGTACTTGTATTTCATATAATTTTCGGAATTATTGATAGATTTTGTTACAAAATTTAAATGTTTTTTTTTTATTTTAGCTCATTTTAATAAAACTATTTTATATTTTAACATATTGTTATCACTTTCATAAAATTTACGCCAAAATTTTTGACATGATGTACATTGTAGTATGGTTTTTTAAGTAAAAATTAAACACCTCATATCAGCTTGGTTTTATTTTTTCCTAAATGTAACAATTTGACATCTAGCACCCTTGCTTTGTGGCGATTTTTATGTTTCCAAATGTTTAGATGGGGCAGCTTACTGCCACTCCCATCAGTAACGCTCCCAATAGAGGGCCAGCTGAAACCTGGTGGCACAAACCATTGTTATATTTCACTAGAAACATTTGTTGTCGACGTCATGTGAGGTAAAAAGTTTCCTGTTGCGATAGAACATCGATTACGTCAATAACAATGATCTGGCCTCCCGGATACAAGTTTCCCCAAATACAGCTGTAAGTAGTTGCTACGCACGTAGCATGTATTTGAATCTAAAACTGCCAATTCGATTCGGGTTTTATTATTTTTTATTAGTTACTAATCTATAGCGACAAAATTATTGGGATTATTAAAAGTTGATAGACTGATGATAGCTCAGAGGCGTAATACGTGTAAATTTATCATCACTTCCGAGTATCATCACTACGTACATAGTTGACTGAAATATTATCCTTCTGTAATATCAATGAAACAAAACATAGGACGAAACACTTTTTTCTAATGTTTGTCTGTCGCGGAAGATAAATATGATAAGAGCAGTAAGAAAGACTCTACAACATTTCATGTGACAGCTGCTAGCAATCTGCATGAAAATTGGTAATATTTTTTTTCGCAAACTCCTAAAACGGTTCTCTATTCGAAGTAGTAGCATCTTTTTCGATTAACGTCCTACTGTCATGTTTGCAGCTGTCAATACTAGCGTCAATTCATAAGAGGAGCTTCAGTTTTTTTCTTCTTCAGAATCTTCAGTAGTAGAAATATTACGAATATATGTACATATTTAATCGGCCATTACAACGTTTTTTTGTAAACTGGTCTAACGTCTAATAAGCCAACATAGCACATACTAGACTACGACTACTTCCATCAATATCAAGAACAGAAAATTCAACTTTTTCACTTTCATCCAACACTTAACTTTCAATTCCTTATCAAATATCATAAATAATGTATTATTCCCGATAAAACTTCACAAAATCTTAAAAAAATTACATACACAACACCAAAGAATCCCTAGGAAATTCGTATGTATCAAAAGCGATACATAAGCCAGAAATAAGGAGTTTTTGAATTTTTAAAGTCCTGCTCAAAATTTTCTTTTTTTATTTGGTGTAAAATAACGATAATCACAATACTAACGAATTCAAAAATATCAGGCATCTAACCTTCTCTGAATTAAATTTATTGTGGCTCAAAAATTTAAATGTATCGTTTTTGATACAAATCTCGATCTACGGTTGAGTCGAAAAGAATTCAAGTTTTAATACCCAGAAGGTATGAATATATCTTGCTTTAAAACCTAAAATATAATGCCAATATGGAAATGGCAAATATGAAAATTTTTAATAAAAAATAATAAAAAAAAATTAACGATGATTTTTGATCCGTAAAAATTATTCAATGATTCCTGTGAGCTCCTTTCTTCAAAGTATTTTTAACTAATATTTGTTAATAAAAATTTGAGGCCACTTTAAGTTGTGTTATCTCTGGCAATTTCAAAAGAAATGACACAAAAAAAAAAATTGTATTCATAATAAATGCTGTATAAATTAAATCCTTCATTTAGTTTTCAGTTCATATATTTTTTTCAATCCTCTCCCAAGTATTTAATTAAAAATTCTCTTTCATTACGTAAAATGCTTATTTTGTTATCCTGATTCGAGACACAGCAGCTGTAGCAGTAGCACTTTCGCTTTCATTAACCATTTAAACATAATACGGTTTACACTCCCTAAACATTTGTCTGAAAAAAAACGAAAAAATTTTAAGTCATTTCGCCTTGTTTAAATACACCCAGAAATTAATTTTTTTTTCATCTTTTCCATTCAACTTTGCTTTAAAGGGTTCAAAAAAAAGCAAAATGCTTCAGAGGAAACCGATTTTATTGCGACCCTACACGAAGCCTACAGCAATCAACAAAAAATTTTTTTTTCAAAATATCGTTACATACAAAATACCGAGTACATACATAATTGACCATTAGAACCCTTCAGTTAGGGTTACGACCTAGATTCTCACTTTGCTTATGTGATGTGCGTTAATATTATACGTGAGTACCGGGACCTACAGTTTAATGTCAACTCCGAACGACAGATTTTTGAGAAACATTTTCATGGCAGATTTATTTACTCTCAGAGTTTTTTCCAGAAATCCGCTGAGAGGAAGTCGCTGAAGAAATATTTTCTTTTCATATTTCGTTTTGATGTCTGGCCTGAGATACGAACCCGGGCTTTACGTCTAATAAGCCAACACACTACCTACTAGACTACGGTGACTACCGTTACAGAATCTGTAATTGCAAATTCGACCATGCAGTATTTGCTATGGGCAATTGTTTGATAGTCGCCGGAGTGTAGTATGTAGTGTGTTGGCCTATTAGTTGTAAGACCACGATTCAAACCCCAGGTCAGACATTTCCAACAGAACAAAGTATGAAGAAAATATGTCTTCGGCAACTGTCTCTCAGCAGATTTCTGACAAAAATTCTGGGAGTAAATAAAATTGCCAGGAAAAGTTTCTCAAAAATCTTTCGTTCGGAATCGGCTTTAGACTGTAGGTGTCGCCACTTGTGGATACAATTATCACGCACAACATAAGTGGTGTGAGAACCTAGGTCGTAATTCTTACTGAAGCGCTGGCTAACTGAAAATGGCTAATTAGGTGCGTATGTAATTGTTTGTAAATATTTTTAGGCTTACAGCAATTGTCATAATACGAATACTCTTAGCATTCTTGCAACAAAAGCAGCAGTTATTTTTCTCATAATGAAGTACTCCGAGACCTTGGAGAAATTCACGGTTATATTCCAAGCGGAAGTCTGCGTGCCCAATTCAACTTGAAGAGATACAAAAGACCAAACACAGCAATACTATAACTCGCCATTTGAGCATTCTGCAATTAGGTGATTAGAGAAGAGAAGTTTCCTCGCCGTTGATTGAGACAGACCCATTTTGTGAAGTGGTGTTTGGAAAGCAATGCTTAACCTAAGGGAAACTCAAGAGAGGCAAATACACTTATAAAACCACGTGGATTTAAGACAATCAGAACTTTTGTTGGGAAATTGCAATCAGAAAAATTCTGAGTCATGCATCTAACTATAAACAAATAACGTGAGATTGATAACCTGTTTTTGATAGGACGCTGTAGACTCAGGGTACACTTATTCCGAATGGGGGTTATCTCCTGTTCAACACGTAGATTCTGTGGCGTTGAGAATGAACCATCGGAAGACATTCCTGGATCTAACAATTAACAATAATCCCATCATTCTAGAATTTACTGCAGTAGTACAATCACCTTGTTATATGTGTGGACAAACCACACCAGCGATACTAAAACTCTGCCCTGACAAATCTAAGGCCCAGCAGTATAGCTGTATAGGGTATAAACACTAAAATGTTATAATTCCCCATTAAACGCTTAAGAATACTTTATAGTTTATACATGTACTATATATGTATGCGTGTGTATTCAATATATGTATGTATGTTTGTATGGATAAAAACATAATTGTCGCAAATCCTTTTGTCGTATATAATAATGATAAATGACTCAAACGACACGATGGTAACAAGCAGCTAAAATTGTTATGACAGACAGACAGAAACATAGACAGCCACATAAGCAGACCTGCACTCAATCACAAACACACTTAACATACTCATGTATTACAATGTATGCCATTGTGCCGACAACAAAGGCAACAATTGAAAATAGTAGAGTCTGTAGGACAAACTATCGTACAGAAAAAACTATATACATAGGGTTTGGACGGACATGCATTTAACAGGCTACAAATATGTAACGCCCTTTGCTTCACATACAGCAACAATGCCAAGAATAGCTAAAACATTTATTTAAAAATTACTAGATAATGTTGCTATTTTTGTTGCCGTTTTCCTTATTTTTCATCGTCATTTTTGCTTCATCTTTTTACTGTTTATTAATAGAGCAGGACACACAAAGAGTGTGTTGTATAATAAATTTCGAAACAAAAATTTACAGCTGAAGTCACCTTTGCCAAAGTGAAGGAGAGCAAAATATGCTAAACATTTCATCGAAACTGTGCTATGCTTTATGCTAAGGTGTAGATTCAACTTAGAAGTTAGTCACCCTCAAGCCAAAAGCTCGGGTAAACAACAACATTAATACCAAAACTTTGTAGCCTACTAACATATTTTCTTTATATAGAGAAATTTTCTTTACAAAAAACTTTATCGATAACAAAATTTCTCTATAGAAAACTTTTTCGTTAACAAAATTTCTCTTTAGAATACATTTTCGATAACAAATTTTTCTATAAAACACGTTTTCGATAACAAAATTTCTCTATAGAAAACTTATTCGATAACAATATTTCTTTATAGAAAACCTTATAGATAACAAAATTTCTCTATAGAAAACTTATTCAATAACAAAATTTCGCTATAGAAAACTTATTGGATAACAAAGTTTTTCTATAGAAAACATTTTCGATAACAACATTTTTTTATAGAAAACTTTTTCGATAACAAAGTGTTTCTCTGGAACACGTTTTCGACAACAAAGTTTTTCTATAGAGAATGTTTTCGATAACACAATTTTTCTATAGAAAACGTTTTCGATAACAAAATTTCTTTATAGAAAACCTTATCGATAACAAAATTTCTCTATAGAAAACTTATTCAATAACAAAATTTCTCTATACAAAACTTATTCGATAACAAAATTTATCTATAGAAAACTTATTCGATAACAAAATTTATCTATAGAAAACTTATTAGATAACAAAATTTTTTTATAGACAACGTTTTCGATAACAAAATTTCTCTACAGAAAACTTTTCGACAACAAAATGTCTCTATCGAAAACTTTTTCGATAACAAAATTTCTCCATAGATAACTTTTTCTATAACAAAATTTCTCCATAGAAAAATTTTTCGATAGCAAAATTTCTGTATAAAAACTTTTTCGATAACAAAATTGATCTCTAGAAAACCTTTTCGGTAACAAACTTTCCATAGAAAATTTAAAAAAAAAATATATATTTTTATAGAAAATATTTTGAAAAGATTTCTGTTAATGGAAGATTTGTATACGAAGATAAACGTAAATTGGCCAAATTCTTAGACAACCATCAGATAAAAGATGGATGTAACCTTATAGACCTTGGGAATATTTTCAAAATAAAATTTTAATTAAAATCTGTGTTCTGTGTGGTAAAATAATTGCTAAACAAACTTTCAAATTTTAAGAATTCGTTCTTCTAAAACACTGCCCATATAATGCAATGACAAACTGTTACATTCTTTGCAACTGCATGTGTATGGGTACATAAATTTCTAGTATGGAAATTTTTAACATTCCCACCCACACATATCCATTCATACAAATAACATAACAAGTATATTTGTGCATAAACATGAATTTGTATGAATAGAAGTATTTATGAGTCTCTACAAGGCTCTGTACGTCTGTATTTGTGGATGCGTTAAATGTTTGTATGCATACATACATATATACATACACTCACATTGAATATAAATATTTGAGCGTATGGGTAAATAATGTGTACTCACACTCAGACACATATAAAGATATTTATAACTGTTTATGAGTCTGTTTACTTACACTTATAGTGCGAGGATATATTTTAATATTTATGTATGTATGTATGTATGTATATGCGAGGATTTATTTATACTGTATGTATATGAAGCCAATTTGCATAAACATAAATTCACATGCTTTAGTTTCTTCTCAATTTTTTTTATTTTTCATACTCTTTTTTTCACACTACGCCACCAAAGCAATCAATTTATTTATTTATAGGTATACGTGTGTGTGAGTTTGCCTATGTATTTGTGGGAGGGCTAGTGCGTGTGTGAATAGTATTTGTAGTAAAAGGAAATTTATGTTTACGTTCGTGTATGTTTTGTTGAGTTTTATTGATTCAACTTACTTTTTTAGCGTTGCCGCTAATGCCAAATCGGGACGAACATCAAAACGGCTCTGCATATAGAAACGCAATAAATTATCACGTTCATTTTCACGTAATCCTTCCTCTAAAGCCAGGGCACCCAACGAATGATACGATTCAGATTCAGTGATACCAAACAATAAATCATAACTGCAATGAAAAAAAAAAGAAAACAACAAAGTATAGAAAACAATTGTTGTGTTAGTAGAAATTGAAAAGGAGAAAGAGTCGATAGGCATTAAAGAATGGAATTTTTATTTTTTTTTCAACAAATGCCTAGTTTTAAATATTTATCGATATAGATATTGTAGTCATCACAAAATGTTATGAGAAATAGTTTGCGATTGGCAACTCTGCTTTTAAGCTGTCAAAACGTGAATTACTTAAGCTGTGCTATTATTTCGTTTATTTTACAAGTTAAATTAATAGTTACACGTTCTAAACCACTGAAATATAAACTATCTGTGAATTCTGCATACCAGTTTGTTGGAGTACAGTACAAATACAGTCAGTATTCAACATTTTTGATGGATTTTTTCAACTGGATTTGGTATAAATATTTGATGATATTGTTGTAACTTGCGCCTTTTTTGTTTGTAATTATCAGCTGTTTTTGATATTACTTAAAGATTGCCTCGTATTATATTTATATCACTGTATGCCTAAAAGTATGCCCTTACTTTTTTTTTAAATAAAATAATAACCAGTGTTTAAAAAGGCTAAAATAATAACCAGGGTTTAAAAAGCTACTTTCATAGTAAATCAAAGCTACGAAAAGACTGTAGTTTTAGTAAAAAATAAAAACAAAAAACTAATGAGTTTTAAGCGCCACAGAAATTTGTCATCACCGGAACAATTAACCAATAATAATAACAAGAAGCAATTAACGACTAATATTATGGATAATCAAACTACTCCTGATGTATTTTCTTGGGATAAGCTCTGCAACCTTTTAGATGCAAAATTGAAAGATGTCACCAGAAAGGAAGACCTTGTATCAATCAAAACAGAAATTGAGGAACTTAGAGAAGAAAACGTTAAACTAAGAAATGACATCAACAAACTTACAACCCGCCTTGAATATATTGATCGAAGGACTCGTTCAGCAAATATTGTTGTTAGTGGTCTAAATAGCAATAGTAACAATGAAGCTAAAAATGAATTTACTAAATTATGTACCAACGTACTTAAGGTTAACATACATGTTGTAAATGCGCGTAAATTGCCATCGAAAAATACATTTTTATTTACACTGGAAACAAATATGCAAGCTATCAATGTAATAGCTGCCAAGGGTAACTTGAATGATGGTTCGATTTTCATTCAAAAGGATTATACCAATGAAGAACAAAATGTGAGATATAATTTAAGGCAAATAAATAAAGCTGTTGCAAATCCTCAAAATAATTTGAAGGTCAGGTTGGGTGAATTCTGTATTTTTATTAATAACAAGAGATACACTTGGTCCATGGGAAAAGCAGTTGCTAATTGTAATGATGATGCTGTGTTTTTAAGAAATTTATTGTCTGAAGCCAATTCCTCTATAGATGTCACAGTTCGAAATATGAACAATAATGTTGAAGATGTTGCTGCAACCTCAACAAATGTCCCTGCACAATAGCAATACAACACATGCCGTTTAGTCTCATATAATGTAGCAAACCTTGCAAGTTCTCTTAGTTTAGGAAATTTTGTAACTTTTATAAATAAATTCGATATTTTCTTCCTTTTTGAAACTCATGTCATAGCTGAAAAACGACAACTTTTTACTACATACTTTCAAAATTACAAATTATATTGGATTGATGCAAAGAAACCCCATAATGCTGGTCGTGCTAGCGGTGGATGCTTGTATGGCTTCAAAAAGGAATTACAAAAAGCTTTTAAATTAAAATTTTCGATTCATGCAAATAATAACGTTTTACTAACAGCTAATCTTGATGGTAATTTGTTTTATTTTATACCCCGCTATTTAAACTGCACTAATTGGAACGTGGATTTTGTATCGTTTGAAAATTTTTTACTAGAACTTTCTCCCACAAATTTTTGCATAGTTGGTGATTTGAATGCACGTGTAGGTGTTGAGCAAATTTTAGATCCTAACCTTCTACACAACCTTCCACATATTAATAAGATCAGACACTCGAAAGACACAACATGTAATGCAAAAGGAAGCAGGCTTATAGATCTAGTTGAAAACTTGGGAGGCATAGTACTTAATGGTAGGACAGTTGGTGACGAACAGGGTGAATATAGTTTTTGTGGCGGAAGTGGTAGCTCTGTTATAGACTACTGTATTGGTTCTCAGAGTTTTTTGAACTTCGTTGATGATTTTAGTATTGCTTGTAAACCTTACTCTGACCATATGCCGCTTGTACTTAAACTAATTGTTCCAATGTCTTACAATAGAGCTGCAGCCGATTCAGTACCTCAAAGAATACGATGGAACGATAAATTTGCGTTAAAGTACTCAGAAAATTTAACGATTCTTACTAGAAATACAAATTTTACACCAAATATCTCTGTTGATGAAATGGTACTATCTGTTAAAAACAAAATCTTAAAAGCTAATGTTACTACCATCAATAAGTTTTGCTTTGAACCAAAACAAAAATGGTTCAATTGGAAATGTGCACGTTCTCGAAAAAATATGATGAAACTTCTTAACAAGTATAGAAAAAAGCATACAAATGCAAACAAGGCAAAGTATCTTTCTGCCAAAGCCAAATATCTAAGAATATGCAATAATAGTAAACTTGAATTGTATGAAAAAAATCTAGAACAACTTAACTTTGTTAACTGCAGTAAAGCCTGGTGGAAACTGTCAAATGGTATGAAAACACGAACGTGCATTACGAGGGGTGACTTAACATCAGAAGACTTTCATACACATTTTAGTACTATGCTCGTAAACACAGAACAAGCAAATTTATTACAATGGTGTATGCCTTGTTTTACTGATGCTTTTCTTGATTCACCAATTGAACTCTATGAGCTCTCTTCAGTGCTACGTTCATTAAAACATAACAAAGCTCCAGGTTCTGATGGCATCAGTTATGAATTTTATAGATATGCTCCCGTTTGTTTCGTAAACGAAATTCTTTGTCTGCTTAACCAAATTTTTTTAAAGGAAACCATACCAAGCAGCTTTAAAACGTCAATTCTGATTCCGCTTTTGAAGAAAGGAGATCCAAATAGTCCAACAAATTATCGAGGATTATCGTTAATTGACACATTGTGCAAAATTTTTAATAATATTCTCTTAAACCGTATAACTAATTGGATTGATGTCAACAACATATTAAACGAGTATCAGGCAGGCTTTAGAAAAAACTACTCTACAATTGATAACGTTTTTAATCTCGCAAATATTGTTCATTTAAATAAGCTTAACGGCAAAAACACATACGCTTTCTTTGTGGATTTTTCCTGCGCATTTGATATGATACCAAGGAATTCTCTTTTTTACAAATTATCATGTATGGGGTTATCGTCAAAGATAATTCGCATCTTACAACTTTACTATGAAAATAACACAAGTCAAGTACTTTATGGTAACACATTTTCTGATCCGTTCAGTGTAGACAACGGTGTGAAGCAGGGATGTATACTTAGTCCTATTTTGTTTGCTTTATACCTTAACGACCTGGCTGAAGCATTACCTGGTGGTGTAAATGTAGTAGATGAACCTATAAAAATTCTTCTATACGCTGATGACATTGTCATCTTATCTGATTCGCCAAATATTTTACAGAATATGATTGATAAACTTTATACGTACTGCAACATTTGGTCCCTAAAGGTAAATCTTGCTAAGTCTAAAATATTAATATTTCGCAGTGGAACAAGAATATCGAATAATCTAAAATGGAATTATGGTGAAGATGACATAGAAATCGTTAATAACTATAGATATTTGGGCATGGACCTTAAATTCAACTTGTCTTTCAAAAAACATATAGAAAATAAATTAACTACTTCTAAAATGGCGATTTCTTCAACATGGGCAAGGTACATAAACCACCCCAAAATTTCAAACAGCAACAAACTAAAAATATTTAATGCAGCATCAAAATCTATTATGTTCTACGGAGCCCAAATCTGGGGTTTTAAAAAATATGACGAAGTTGAAAAATTGTTTAGGTTTTTTATAAAAAAGATGCTTCATTTACCAAGCAACACACCAAATTACATGCTTTATATTGAAACTGGCTTAAACTCTTTATACGTTAATACTTTAAAGCTCCACTTTGATTACATTAATAAAGCACTGCACATGCCTAGTTGCAGATTGCCACGTATTTTAGCTGAAAAGGTAATAGCAAAAAAGACGTATTGGGCAGAGGAATGGATCACTTTACGTGGAAATATTAAATTTGTACCCGACAATGCTGAAAATCCTATATGTTTATACTCAAAACAATTTCTAGACCTTTTATCAACTAAGGAAAGAGAAGATCTATTGGCTAACGCAAGAAACTCTCAATTTCACGATTTATATTCGCAGGTTGATTATTGCATGAAACCCCTTTCTGCTTTAGATTTGTCTTCTCGAGCTGCAAGTTTAATAATAAGAGCAAGAGGTGGATTATTAGATATTAATGCCAGGGCCTTCAAAAGTTCATCAGTTGGCCTGTGCTCACTTTGTAACCTAGACGCTACAGAAAACACTCTACACCTAATTGGAATTTGTCCAATATACTACGAGTTCAGATTAAAATATTTTGGAAAAACTACTTTAGATTTGAATGAAGTTCTGAATATATTAAATGGTGCTGAATATGATTACTTTACATTATATAAATATTTGGAAATTTGTCTTAAATACAGGAAACTATTATTAAATGAATTTGAATAAACTCTGTATATTATTGAATTTAATAACCTCTTTATTACAAATTGTATGAAAAAAAAAAAAAAAAAAATCTAAGAAATTTAGAAACAACGTAAATAAATGAAATAACTCATAGCTTTATATATGCCAATCTGGCTCACAACTATCATGTTATGCCAAATATAGATAATATAGTAATATTTAATCTCTAAGATTGTAAATATGTAATATAAATATCTATTAAATAAATAAATAAAAATAAAAAAGAAATAGTTTGCCATGCACGATTTATGTCAACAATATAAAGTCGATAGAAAACTTCAAAATTAAAAATTAAATTAAAATGTAATCACATACATACATACATACATACATAATTGGTCATTACAACCCTTCAGTCAGGATTACGACCTAGTTTCTCACACCACTTATGTTGTGTGTGTTAATTTTATACATGAGTCGACTCCGAACAACAGATTTTTGAGAAACTTTTCATGGCTGAAATCTCCGACTTCTTGCCAGAAATCTGCTGAGAGAAAGTCGCCAAAGAAATACTTTTTGTATTTTGTTTTGATGTCTGGCCTGGGGCTCGAACCCTGCCTTTACGTCTAATAAGCCAACACACTACCTCCTAGACTACGGCGACTTCGATAAAATGCAATCGTACTTTAAAAATAAACCTTATCAAGAGAATTTTAAACGCCATGAATATGGAATGATCCCTAGTTATTGCCTCAACGGGCTTAAATAGGCGATACATAGGTTTTCCGAATTTATGTCTTAACATTTTGGTTTACAAAAGATTTTGATACGTAACAATCTATACCCACAGGATAAAAGATTATTTATATACTGCGTAGACAACCACTTATTAAAAATTGGATAGTAACGCTATCCTGTATACTTCCATATACCAGTTGGGATTTAATATTGCTATTGAATATTGGTTCTCTGTTCAACACAAGGTTGATCATAACTCTACACAGCGATATTACTAAGATATGTATCAGATGTCAGCAATGAATCGTTTTTTCGCTACTCATAAGCGATCATGAAATGATGAGTATGAGTGAGTCAACAGTATTTAAATTCAACTACTCTGATTCATTCGTACTCACTACAACATTGATTTATAAGTACAGGTTGCTATGAGTATGAATATAACGTAGACATCAATCAAACTCATAACATTCGAAATATGTTTGATTCACACGCCTACTCATTCAGATTCGTAACATTAGAAAAATACTTATAATACTCATAAATGATTCGAGTGATTCGAATCATTCATCAAAATTTGACAGTCTTAGTTGTTGTTGCATTCACAAAAAAGAAGAAAGGAAAAGACAAAGACAGCAAGCAAGGTAAGCAAACAACCTTCTAATGAGTATTGTGTAGTGTTCGTATGGGATTCATACTTATTTTCTGATTCTTGTAAATGTTGAGTAAAGGATAGTCGAAATTAACAACATCATGCATATTGTTAAGTATAAGTACGATGAGTACTTCAAACTTTGAATGTGAGTAGTATGAGTATGATATTAAAATAAGTATGAATGCGTATAAGTATCAGAAATTATGAGTATGATTCGCATCTACTGATATTTTTGAGTAGTTATTGCTGATCTCTTATATGTACGTATTACGTGTATGTCTTTTTAATACTGTTCTTACTATCACCTGAGCAATTGAACAAGTTGTATCAAGGCTTCTATATTTTTAAAGCAGCCAACAGATACTACAAATGGTTAGGAGTCCTGCACGTTTACTCTTATTGTTTTTGTTTTCGTATGATTTACACTCAGCTCTATTTGAACGGTCGATACCTCCATCATGTTTGGCTTTTAACACATGTACTTGAGAATATATGCAAGTAAGCAAGTCCGCAAAGATACAATAGAGACCTTAACGAATGCCTATACTACTACTTTACTGTACTCCTTTTAGTATTTTTTTGTTGAGGGACTGTAATGCCGGGTTGGTGTTCATCCGAGATAGCTTAGGTAACATTTGGAGAAGAGGCTTCATATACGGTGCGTCAAAATAATCGCAACATTCTACCATTATTGGCAATTACGAGTGTTAGAGTACGTAAGGCTTTTGAAAAGTACAGGATTACAAATAAACTGCTCAACGTCTATATTATTGTTAAGCAGGCCTCATAACAATATATTACAGAAGTCAGGTGTCTTATCCTAGCCTGAACTTATTTTGTGTCTAAAATTTCAATTGCATTTCTTAAATTAAACAATTTTTACTTCACACCTATGGTACAGGCTTCTAAAAAACCTATTTTTTACCACAGCGAAATAGCAATATATAGAAATAAAAAGCCGTGGTCTTTGACGACGTGACTGATAACATTATTCGCTAGATAATAAGCCTCAACACTCTTCCGGACACGGACGATACGATTCCCATCCGAAGTAATTCGGCTTGCAAACCCTGATGAGGATTTAAAAGAATGCTACAACATTGGATGTTTCTACGATGTTTCGATATGCTAACAGGAATTATGCCATAGCACTGCGCCATTGGCAGTTTATAGTTTATAGTTATTGCCTCAACGGGCTTAAATAGGCGATACATAGGTTTTCCGAATTTATGTCTTAACATTTTGGTTTACAAAAGATTTTGATACGTAACAATCTTATACCCACAGGATAAAAGATTATTTATATACTGCGTAGACAACCACTTATTAAAAATTGGATAGTAACGCTATCCTGTATACTTCCATATACCAGTTGGGATTTAATATTGCTGTTGAATATTGGTTCTCTGTTCAACACAAGGTTGATCATAACTCTACACAGCGATATTACTAAGATATGTATCAGAGGTCAGCAATGAATCGTTTTTTCGCTACTCATAAGTGATCATGAAATGATGAGTATGAGTGAGTCAACAGTATTTAAATTCAACTACTCTGATTCATTCGTACTCACTACAACATTGATTCATAAGTACAGGTTGCTATGAGTATGAATATAACGTAGACATCAATCAAACTCATAACATTCGAAATATGTTTGATTCACACGCCTACTCATTCAGATTCGTAACATTAGAAAAATACTTATAATACTCATAAATGATTCGAGTGATTCGAATCATTCATCAAAATTTGACAGTCTTAGTTGTTGTTGCATTCACAAAAAAGAAGAAAGGAAAAGACAAAGACAGCAAGCAAGGTAAGCAAACAACCTTCTAATGAGTATTGTGTAGTGTTCGTATGGGATTCATACTTATTTTCTGATTCTTGTAAATGTTGAGTAAAGGATAGTCGAAATTAACAACATCATGCATATTGTTAAGTATAAGTACGATGAGTACTTCAAACTTTGAATGTGAGTAGTATGAGTATGATATTAAAATAAGTATGAATGCGTATAAGTATCAGAAATTATGAGTATGATTCGCATCTACTGATATTTTTGAGTAGTTATTGCTGATCTCTTATATGTACGTATTACGTGTATGTCTTTTTAATACTGTTCTTACTATCACCTGAGCAATTGAACAAGTTGTATCAAGGCTTCTATATTTTTAAAGCAGCCAACAGATACTACAAATGGTTAGGAGTCCTGCACGTTTACTCTTATTGTTTTTGTTTTCGTATGATTTACACTCAACCCTATTTGAACGGTCGATACCTCCATCATGTTTTGCTTTTAACACATGTACTTGAGAATATATGCAAGTAAGCAAGTCCGCAAAGATACAATAGAGACCTTAACGAATGCCTCTACTACTACTTTACTGTACTCCTTTTAGTAACTTTTTGTTGAGGGACTGTAATGCCGGGTTGGTGTTCATCCGAGATAGCTTAGGTAACATTTGGAGAAGAGGCTTCATATACGGTGCGTCAAAATAATCGCAACATTCTACCATTATTGGCAATTACGAGTGTTAGAGTACGTAAGGCTTTTGAAAAGTACAGGATTACAAATAAACTGCTCAACGTCTATATTATTGTTAAGCAGGCCTCATAACAATATATTACAGAAGTCAGGTGTCTTATCTTAGCCTGAACTTATTTTGTGTCTAAAATTTCAATTGCATTTCTTAAATTAAACAATTTTTACTTCACACCTATGGTACAGGCTTCTAAAAAACATATTTTTTACCACAGCGAAATAGCAATATATAGAAATAAAAAGCCGTGGTCTTTGACGACGTGACTGATAACATTATTCGCTAGATAATAAGCCTCAACACTCTTCCGGACACGGACGATACGATTCCCATCCGAAGTAATTCGGCTTGCAAACCCTGATGAGGATTTAAAAGAATGCTACAACATTGGTTGTTTCTACGATGTTTCGATATGCTAACAGGAATTATGCCATAGCACTGCGCCATTGGCAGTTTCGTCGAAAAGCTCGGTCTGCCCCCACCAGGATTACTGCAGAGGCTGACATGATGTGGAGGAAACGGAATCGGTACCAATATTTTTGACTGAACATTTGATGATCTAAGCATGGTGGTGAATGTGCCACTAAGGGAACTGGCCAGTTTCATCCGGAGCTCGGGGTGGTTTAGATCCATCACTAAGTGATCACGACAATGGGGCTTACGGGATCGGTAGCAACAACTTAGACAGAATATTTGAAGATCTAAGAATGGTGGTGAATGTGCCACTAAGGGAAGTGGCCGGTTTCATTCGGAGCTCGGGGTGATCACGATAGGGGGCTTATCTCCAACTGGGCAACATAATGAGCCATATAGGATATCGACTGAAAGGCAAACTACCCGCTAACCTAACCCAATCTAACTCCACGAAAAAAAATCACTTGGATATTGAGAGTATATTCGATTCCTTGGCCTTGTATTAAATTGTATTAAAGCAATTAAAATGCTTTAAACTTTTAAAGGAATTATTTTCAGCTAAATAAACATTTTGTATAATTATGGTCATTAAAATTTATGGCCATACATTGCCTGCCCATTATTTTATTGAATTACATTCGCACTTGCATGCATAATATGCGCATAAATGGCTTTAAATAATAACGTGTAAACAGGATTTACTTCATTCATTCATTTAAATTTTAATTTATTTCCATAATCAATGCTTTAATCATAAGACTATCATCTCATATCAACGCATCTCATCTCGTACTCATTAGCAATAATTGTCTTAGTGCGAGGGAGTGTGTGCGGGGGAGGGTATTAAATAAACATTATACATATCTACAAACAGCTTAAATCATCCTTAATGCTTTATCCAATACAATCTTTACGCACTTCCCTCATTCAGACATCAGTCCGTCCATCATGTATTTATTCATGCATATTGTTTTTAATTAATTTAAATTTTTAGAGCACAGCAGCAGCATGCTTTCCTGCTATTTATCCGTCAGGAATTGTTTGCTTTAAGAATTGTTTAGAAGAAGTAAAGGAATTGAGAACAAAATTTCAAAAAAAAGAAAAAAATAAAATGAGAAGAAAACTTTTTCGTTACTTTTTTATTTGTTTTATTTTCGTATTTGTTTCCTACGTTACTTGGTATAATTTTTGGCTTCAAGTAAACGAAATCTGGTTTTAAGAAAATTATTTACTCTGTAGATTTTCTTTTCTTTTGTTTTTCTATTCTCTGTTACATTATGTTTTCTTTCTTTTTTAGATAAATTTTTCTTTTAATCATTTTTTAAAGTTTCTTTTATTTTCCTGTTTTGTTATTGCATTTTTAGTTCTATATTTAATGCCTCATGACGATGTTTCCTTAGATACGGTAGAGGTAAACAAACAATCCTTCTATTATTTCTAAAGCACTTTCAAATGTTCTGCTTCGTTATATCGAGAAATTTTCCTTGGTTTTCAATTTCTATTGGCAACAGTGTAGCGTTTTTATTCCCAGTTTTTTTTTCTATCTTTATCACAATCAATGTTTAAAAAGTAACTGACAGTTGCTGGCACTATAATTGCAAATTATATTTGATTTATTGTTGATATCGGCGATTCCATGATAAAATTAAATTTTTTTTAAAAGACTTCTTAAAAATATTGCTACACAGTTCATGCCACAATCGATTTATTACGTCAAACGTTTGATGGCCGTTTAATTAGCCGAAATGGTGTTATCAATTGGCCTCCAAGAGTTGCGATTTGACAGAGTTCGACTATTTTCTGTGGGGCGCCATTAAAAAAAAGTAATATGCCTACAAACCAGAGACAATTGATCATTTAAAGGGCAACGTTCATGATGTCATCTCGAGATAGGACCCCATACCCTTAAAAAGACTACGAAAATTGGTCCTATCGAATGAGGTACTGTAAGGCCAGCCGCAGCAGCCATATGAATGAAATAATATTCCATTTCTAATCGGAAAATTTTAAACCGTCTTTGTTTGATTGCGTTTTTAAATTTAAACTTTTAAAAGGCCCCGATCCGATATATTCGCTGACTGGATTCAAATTTTGAAAAAAACCAGCCGAAGAACGTTCAATGCGCCCCAAAAAAAAGGCACTTCTTGGTGGTGAGTTGGGCTGGCAGCTTTATCGATCCCTATTTCTTTGAGAAGGGTGAAGTCGCCGTGGTCTAGTAGTTAAGTAGTAGTTAAGGCCTCGGTACAAAACCCAGGTCAGACATCAAAACGAAAATATAAAAAATATTTCTTCGGCGGCTTTCTCTCAGCAGATTTCTGGCAAAAACTCTGAGAGTAAATAAAATTGCCATGAGAAGTTTCTCTAAAATCTGTCGTTCGGAATGGACTTTAAACTATATGTCCCGCCACTCAATTAACACACACACAACATCAGTGGTATGAGAAGCTAGGTCGTAATGACCAATTTATGTATGTATGTATGTATTTCTTTGAGAACGACGTTATTTTTAACTTGGATGATCTGTCCTGAATTGGATGATCTGGACACCAACAACATGTAAATTCAACCGGACAGTGCTAAGTGCCACACAGCTCATGCCACTTTAGATATTTGCACGAGCGATTTGAGGATAAGGTAACCTCATGTGGCGGTGATTTGCGATTTGAATATGTCAGACTTTTTCTTTCTTTGAGTTTATGGCCCAAAGCCACAGACAATTGAACATTTCGAACGCTCTACATCCACAAAAGTCGTGACAGACAGACAGTATTTTACTGTAATAAAGATCGACAGAAATTAAGTCAATAAGTTCGTTTAGTTTTCAAACAACCCTTGGCTTATTAATTTTTTTTTTCAAGGTTCATTACAAGGAAAATACAACGAAAATACAGTCATTAGCTCTTCCTATCTATAATGTCTACGTTATGAATTGGTTGGCCTTGTGGCACTAACTATAAGACTCCATGTAATTTATCTTCTTTCCGTACAGATTTCGCACATGAAATTATTCAGTACTTCCTTTAGTAGAGCTTTATTTTGAAATGGTCGTCTGATGCTTTTGTGCGCATCCATGCAATTCCAACAGCATCTTATATGGCTGCGATGATTCCAAATATTTTGTAGGGTACTCTCTCAGAATGCTTATAGCATTCTGTGTGAAAGAGACACAGACTTTCTTAAAATAGATAATATTGTAGGTCTAATAGGTAGTGTGTTGGTTTATTAGACGTAAGGCCACGGTTCAAACCCCATTTCAGATATCTTTAACAAAACGACAAAAATTCTGAGAGTAAGTAAAAATTGCCGTGAAAACGTTTCTTAGCTGCCGATCCTGCCACTCATGTATACAAATTAACACACACAACATAAGTGATGTAAGAACCTATTCGGTAATCTCCTGAATAGAGTATCCTTTTCATCTGGCACATGGTTTTCTATTTTACTTTTAAGTCTTTCCTATGTTATGAATACTAGTTTCTTCTATTAGGCATAGGAATTCATCTTAGGCTGTAGAAATAACGTCAGATGAGGTACGGAATTCATCATAACCTGCTGTTTTATTATTTTTTAAAATGTTTTTAAAGTGTAATTATCCTCTTATCCTCTTAATAAAAATATGTTGTGCAAAGTTTTCGCAAAATTTTTATTAAGAACCGAGGCTTCTATTGAAGTCACCCATAATTTATTTCACATTTTTTATTCCCTCGTAAGTTTAAACAATTTCAACAGAATCAAGAGAAAAATATTGGAAAAACTATTTGAAATAAATACTTAGTTTTTCCTATGCTTTAGTAATTTAATTGATTTCTTTTTATTAATAGAACGATAAAAATAAACGTTATTTTCATTCGAAGAATAGTAACAAATGTCAAACAGTCAGAGAAATCTGTTTCTCTTTTTTCAAATCAAATCAAAGGATTGCTATTTGCTCACGTTTAATGTACAATAAATAATTGATATCCCTGGTAAAAGTTAAAGCAAAGAAAATAAAGTATATCCATATTCTTTGGTTAAAGTTATTAAAAATTTCTTGCTTCATTTATATGTATGTACGTCTATGTATGCATAGCGAATTTGTATACCTACCGGCTAAAATGTTCTGTATAATGTCCCATGACTTTATACGGTTGATCTGGTATGACGTGACCATCAACAATTGGACCCAGTGATGTTGAAAATTGTGACAAAGTTGTGCGAATTTTTAAAATATCCTGGTAGCTGGAAAATATGATAAATTAAATTGAAAAATATTAATAAGAAATAATAAAAAAAACAAATTCAATATTAAGACTTAATGTTTCCTTGAGAATTAAATTAAAAAGAAAAAAAATTTTATAATTAAACTTAAAATTTTTAAATTTAAAATTACAGCATTTGATAGTCAAATTACTCGCGGCTAAAACCACAGATAATGCGTCATTCACTAAGTGTTTTCTGTCTTTAAATTTCAACAAAACAAAACAATAAGTGTGAGTTAACATCGAAATTTTTTTTAATCATTTGAAAGAGCTATTGATGCCATCGTACAAATGGTCGCCAAGGCTTCCCAGGATGAAACATATCCGAAATGTCCAGTTTTCCATAACTATAGTACATAATTGAAATCGCCGTACACCAGTGAGTAGTGTATTGGCTTATTAGACGTCAATTATAGTAACACAGCTCATGTGAACTGTGCGTAGTCTAGTAGGTCGTGTGTTGGCTTATTAGACATAAAGCTACGGTTCAAACCCTAGGTCAGACATGCCCAACAAAACGAGATATGAACAAATATTTCTTTGACGACGTCCTCTCAACAGATTTCTGGCAAAAATTCTGAGAATAAATAAAAAAACCATGAAAAAGTTTCTTAAGAATCTGTTGTTCGGAATCGATTTTAAGCTGTAGATCCCGCCACTCATGTAAAAAATATTAACACACTCAACATAAATGACGTGAGAAGCTAGGTCGTAATCCTGACTGAACGATTGTAATGACAAATTATGGTATGTATGTATATTGCATACGTTAGTTTTATTTGCTTTAAGGGCCGCACTGGTTTGTGGCATATTGTTGGTAGGCAGATCCATCCAATGGTCAAAATAAGTTGGAAATCATTGACGTTTAGTGCTCGACGTTGGTACGAGGTACGGCACGATAATGCGGTCAGCCCTGAATGCACAATAAACAGTGACTTTCGGAATGTATTGTACACAATTGGATTGGTATTGTCTCCAATTAAGGATTGAGAGTGATTGAGAGTGAGAGATATGTCATTGTGGTCGCGTTTGAATCACTGATTTGTAGTGAGTTCTAACATTTTTTATACGTTCTTCGATAATTATAAATGACTGACGTGCGTAAAACTCATGTGTGATGATGGAACCTATGGTAGTCTTACCATGGTAGTCTTACCATGAGTAGTCTTACCATGAGACTACCATAGGTTGCATCATTGTGCGTAGGGGCGTTCGTAGATGCTCCGAACGACAGATTTTTCAGAAACTTTTTCATGGCAATTTTATTTACTCTTGTTTTTATTTACTCTTGTTTTTGCCAGAAATCTGCTTACAGGAAGTCGCCGGAGAAGTACTTTTTGTATTATGTCTGGCCTGAGGCTCGAACCCTGGCTTTACGTCTAATAAGCCAACACACTACCTACTAGACTACGGTGACTTCAAGGTAGCAGAACGGCCGAGGAAAACTAATGGCTATTTAGAGGAACTATTAGGTGGTTTGGGGACTGTCCCTTAATCCTCTTATTATTTTTGAACGAAATTTTTTTTTTAAAAAAAGAAAAAATAATTTAAAAAGGAGGAAATACATTCACTTCTTGTTTACTGTAATACTAATCCAATAAAATTCACACTACCTATCGATTTAGAGAAAGATAGACCTTGAGGCAAAGTTCTTATGCTTCAAATGACATTTTTCTAAAGAAATCCTTTGTAGGTGTATACGATTTCAATAAAAGATTTCAATATTGAATCAGTATTATCATCTGTTTTTCAATAAGCATTGTCTCCGTATTTTTGGAAAAACTTCAATTTCCTAAGAATTTCTCATTGAAATTAATGTGTACCAAAATTGAAATTTTCTACAGAATATTCTTAAAATCCTGAAATCCTGTTTAAATATTTGTAAAGAAAGAAAATTCATTTAATACAACTGTAATATGGTTTTAATATGATTTTAGCGTATGAATAATATTTTCCATTGAAATTGCTTTTTCATGTACGAATTTTTATTACGGATACGCAAGTCATTTTACCTCCTTGCTTTAGTTTTGTGAGGGGAGAGGGGGAAGAAAAATACAAATATTTTCCTTCAATATGATGTTCAGCATGATATTTAATCAAAAAGTTTTTCTTGTTAAAACAATAATTCTCCAAAGGCACAATGTTTGTATTTTTAAACAAAACATTTGTTTTGTTTTCTTTTTAAAATGTTTCTTTAACATTTTCCCCAAAAGGTAGAACAAAAGAGTCACACTACTGCTGATGGTTTTGCTTAAAATTTAACAAAACAAACAACAACAAAAAACAACAAAAAACATGTATTCTTATAAACTTTAAAACAAAAATTTTCTAAACAACTGATTTTCAACATTTTCATTGTGAATCATTCATGTAGTTTGTGAAGGAAAACTTTCATTTGTACTCCGTGCTTATAAAACAATTAGGGCGGTATATAGAAATCATATAAGAAGAAATTGAACAATACAATCTCCTGTATATTTCAATTTTGGGTGTTGGCTAGTAAGAACAGCTGCCTGCTAAGGGTAACCATTACCGAAGGAAGGGATCAATGAATATTCTACTTCACTAGCTCCTTTAACCCTGGACAGTTACTGTTCGTCGCATCGACGAAGCTCATTTACTCTTTATCATATAACTCCTTTATGTTTGACAAATTTCGCACTCTTTTTCAACCATAACGAAAGCTTGCAGTGAACAGACGTAAATGACCATCCAGGGTTAAAAAATGGGTGGCCAGGGTACGTTTACTAACTACAAGCTTTCGTTATCAAACAACATTGTTGATAAAAAGAGCGAAATTTGGTCAAACATAAAGGAATTACGGTTAAAGTGTTCGTCGATTCAACGAAGAGTAACCTTAATGTACAAAAATGAAGAGTAACCGTCCAGGGTTAAAAATGAATAATGACTCCCTTTGTTGGCAAGAGTAATGGGCCAAATTGGGATACGACGCGATAGTGAGCCTGGATGAAAATAAGTAAAATACTACCAGTTGAATCCGTCGTAATCTAGTAGGTAGTGTGCTGGCTTATTAGAGATGAAGCCGTGGTTCAAACACCAGCCTGGGTATGTCGAACAAAACAAAGTATAAAAAAATATTTTTTCGGCGACTTTCTTTCAGTAGTCTTCTGGCAAAAACTTGAAGAGTAAATAAAAAATTGCCATTAAAAACTTAATCGTTCAGAGCACTTTAGACTTTAGGTCCCGCCAATCATGGATACAATTAATACACACAACTTGGGTGGGATGAGAAGCTAGGATACTTAGAGACTCTAGGATTAACCAGTATTATCTGCGTAAAGCGGATTCGGGCAACTTCCGGGACTAGAAATTAAAAATCTCAATTAAAATGAAGGGGCATGTAGATTGCGAAAAAGTTGGCCGTGATCGAAACTTGTATAGCAGAACAGGCGTTGTCGGGTAAAATTGATTAAGATTATGAGAAGATTGAAGTGCTACTCAAGCATATTAAAGATTCATTACTGCGATATAAAGAGCATTTAAGCGCTAGCAAAGATCTCTAGGGAATGTCTAAGCTCCCAGACAACAGGGGAGTGAAAGGGGGTAAGCAGTCGATTTCAAGGATCAAAGAAAGTTTTGCAGAAATCGAAAAGAAGATAAAGCAGCTGAAACGAGTTGGAGGAGTAGATTGTTCTTTACCTCTTGACTAAGTCGAATGAGACGAGACCTCTTGACTAAGTAGAGACGAGTAAGTGTTTCACCTCGTCACTACAAGCTGATCGTTATATTGAAGGAAGTATTTGGACTTCTATCATGATTTCACTGATCTGAAATACCCTCTTTAACGGCAACTCGAAACTTTCTAACTAAATTAAAGAAAGTTTAAAAAAATATATAATAAATTAAGGCTTAGAAGTGGCCAGTTCAACCTAATATATTTCCAGTACAACAAGTAGAATTAAAATTTTGAAAAGTATATTTCCTTTACCAAGTACGACCCTAATAAGTAAATCATACACTTTAACCTGAAATGAGCTCAGTTTCAAACATATGCCTTATGCAACAAGCATTATCATCAGTAGCAGTAAAATATCAATCAACTAACCATAGTCGAGTACATATTGGAACAAGTATGTACATGTGCTTAAATGTATGTACAGTGAGCGTCAAAAGAAACTGTACATTAAAAAAAATTTACATTAATAAATTACCGTTAATTTTATTTTAAAATTATTTCATTGCCAGTTTTTAAAATTGAAACAAAAAAACCAAAACAAAAAAAAAATACAAAAATTTTCGAAATATTTTCAAATTTTTTTCGGGCACTCTCCTTAAGTGGTAAAAGTTGAGTTTGATGATTGTTAGAATTTTATCCTTAGTGTAAGTACATACTTATATGTATATATAGGTGTTTACATATTAGAAAAGTAAAGTGCGTTACTATATGTATGTATATAACACATACACTGTTGTATGTGTATAATACTATTTTTGTAAATATGGGATTGTGTTCATAAAATTTAACATGTATGTTAAAAGGAAATTGCTTGCAAAAGGCCCTTAAGCTTCAAACATCTTTAATACACTTTAATATACGAATACTATTTCTGATGGACATACACACATGTTGTTTCTTCTTCTTCCACTCAAAATAAATTTGCTTTTCTGTCTGCAAAATTCTTGATAAATTATATGGAATTTGATTTTAAAACTGAACGTCGACATTATACTTCTTTTTAAGTTAAAAATTTTATGTATGTTTGTAAAAAATCTTTGGAAAATTTTTAAAAAATAAAATGCTTTTCTCCTTAATAATAATAATAATAAAAAAATGGATAATAAATGCAGTCATGTGTGATTTATAGTATTTGGTTGAATATTTTTGTTACGATTGTTGTTGCTGGTGCCGGATTTTACAATTGTTCCAGAATTTAATGAAATTTTTTCCTTATAAAACGTAGAGCAGATATTTCTTAGTATTTGAGTGAACATAAAATAGAATCTTAATAATATGCTACACCCTATAAAAAGGATTTATTTTCTCGTCCCTCACAAGAACTCAGCTCTAGAGTAGACTAGAGTCTACACCCATACAAAATTCTGTTGAGCCAGGTACTGAAGGCGAAGGACCATAGGCAACGTCGTGTGTTCCTATGTTCCATTAATAAATCATCTTTAGCGATGAGGCTCATTTCTGCATGAATGGGTTTGTGAACAAACAAAATTGTGGAATTTGAGATGATACCAATGTATGCCGAAAAATATCACTGTTTGATATGTATTTGGAGCCTACGTCGCAGTTGGCCAATGTCAAAGTCGAATTCAAAAGCCTTTTGTCCTAAACCGCATGGTCTGAATATCAACGACATGTGGTTTGATGTTGGTTTGATGTGTATTTTGAAAACACAGTTGGCCACTGTCAACGGTGAAATCTAAAGCCTTTTGTCCTAAATCGCATGGTCTGAATATCAACGACATGTGGTTTGATGTTGGTTTGATGTGTATTTTGAGCCTGCGCTATCAGTTCATATTTCTTTGAAAACAAAGTTGACCACTGTTAATGGCGAAAGCTATAAGTCGACAATTACCAACTCCTTTTGACTTGAACAGGAAACGACATATGGTTTCAACATGACAGCGGTACACTCACTCCATATTGAATATTCAGCACGAACAGTTAGAGAGTGTGGTCATTGCACGGCGAAATAATACAAATTGTCCCCCGAAATCGAGCGATTTGACGCTGTAAGACTTTGTCTTGTGGTGGATTTCCTTAAACTCCAGGTGTATGCCGATAAGCCACAAGTAATAGCGGTATTCAAAACTAACAACAACCCATGTTATCGCTCAAATTCAACCTGATTTATCAGCCACAGCAATGGAAAATTGAATATTTCGGATTCGTACAACATAGGAAAACCGCGGAGAACATTAAAGCAAAAAAAAAAAAAAATAGAAATAAGAAGCGCTTAATGATAGGTCCGATATAAACCATAATCCTTAATATTTAAGTCGTTAGGAAGAATAATTCTTTCCAGTATGGTTAGACCGGTATCCGCTCCATGTTCATTCACACATACATTCTTACATAATTGGTCATTACAACCCTTTAGTACGGATTACAGCCCAGCTTCTCACACTCTTTATGTTGTGGGTGTTAATTTTATACATGAGTGGCGGAACCAACATTTTAAAGTCGACTTCGAACGACAGATTTTTGAGAAACTTTTTCATGGCATTTTATTATTACTCTTAGAGTTTTTGCCAGAAATCTGCTGAGAGGAAGTAGCCGAAGAAATATTTCTGCATATTTAACGTCTAATAAGTCAACACACTATCTACTAGATAGACTACGGCAACTTTCTATACCACCTATTCCACCGAGGATAATAAGACACAAAATTTACTGGCTATAGGCATGAGAATGCCAAATTCATGAATGTTTGCCATTTTTGCCTTTCACTTCCTTCCAATTTTCGCTGAAATCAAATGAATCTATAACTGTCTAACACAAAAAACCCATGAGTTTTGACAAAAATTAACTGACAGAGTTTGCTGACAGAAGCAAGGCTGACATTTCAATTAAGAGGTGGGAAAACCCAAATAGAAAAGTGATAAAAATTATCTGAAAATTATGGAGTATTTTTTTGATGCATGAAATGAAGTGTGCAAAAACTTCGTTATGAATCGAATATATCTACACTTAAGTACTATATTTATTAGTTTAATAACGTAATTTTACATTTCTTTACTTTTAAAATTTCTATACTTCACTTACTTTCCGTCTATATAAGGACAGTTTGTCAATATTGTGCAGTTTCATACACTTCGCTAAAAGGCACGTTTTTTTGTTTTTTTTTTATTTGCTGGACATTACGGGCCAAAAAAAAAGTGTGCAACTTATGAAATAGTTATGGTAGTCATGATAATGGTAAGAGTAATAATAAGTAGTGGCTGATATTTTTCTTATTTTTATTTATTTTTTTTACTTAAAAAATTTTGCCATACTTGAACGAATTTTGGCTTTTAATCTAATGAAAATTGCCATCAAGTGCACAGGAAAATGTTGATGTTTAATCCATATTTCCACAATAGGAAATACACAATATGCCATGAAAATATCGTATAAAAATAATATATAAAGGGTGGGCCATTAAAATGTTTGAATCTAAAAATGCAATAAAATAAAAACGGTTTGAAATTTTTCCAAATTTATTTGTTTGTTGTGAAGTACAATTGTTGCGGTAAGGAATGGAATATAATTTCACTCATACGGCTGCCGCGGTTGGCCTCACAGTACCTCATGCGATCGGACCAATTTTCGGTCAGTTTTTCGAGTGCATGGGATGGTATCACAAATGTTGGCCTTCAAATGCTCAGTTGTCCTGGGTTTGTCGGCAGACATACAGACATACATACATAATTGCTCATTACAAACCCTTCAGTCAGGATTACGATCTAGTTTCTCACACCACTCATGTATGTTGTGTGTGTTGATTTTACACATGAGTGGCGGGACCTGCAGTTTAAAAACGACTTAGAACGACAGATTTTTGGGAAACTTTTCATGGCAATTTTTAATTTATCCCCAGACTTTTAGCCAGAAATCTGCTGAGAGGAAGTCTCCGAAGAAATACTTTTTTGTATTTCGTTTAGATGTCTGACCCTGGCTTTACATCTAATAAGCCCTCACACTATCTACTAGACTACGGTGGCTTTCACTTTAACGGTGCTTTTGATGCAATAAATCGATTGTGGCATTAGATAGATGGCAATTTGCACCATTGTGTTGAAAACAAACATCATTCACATTAACACCATGAAAAGCACATAGAAAAAAATCGGTTATCATGGTGCGATACGTGTCTGCATTGACCCTCGTTTTCAAAGAAATATGGGCCAATAATGCCTGCGCTTTACAAGCCGCACCAAAAAGGCACTCGTGATGGGTGCATTGGCTTCTGTAATACCACGTGGGGGTTTTCTGAGCTCCAACTACCGCAATTCTGCCAATTAAAGTACCCACTAAGATGAAAATGAGCTTCATTAGAAAAGATGATTTTTTTTGGCAAAATCGACATCATTATGAAGTCTCTCGTTGGCTTAAAATTTCCAACGTTGCTCAAACATAAATCGATTTATTGTATTCACTGTAGATTATATACTGAATTTTGTGACAGAATAGTATGACATAAGTATTGCCAGATTCGAAATAAACGATATTTCAAATTTAAACCAATAGATTGCCCACCCGATATATTTTTAAAGATATAGATATAGATATTTTATATTGAAGAGCCAGTGACGGTAATTTTAATTAAACTTGACTTGTGACAAAAAAAATAAAAAATATTTTCAAGAATATTAGTGTTCAACAAATAATTTTAAAAGAAAAAAAATGAAAAATAAATATTTATTTATGTTTTCTTACAAAAAGTGTTTGTTTAACATTGATGGGAATTTTATTTAAAGTTTGATTAGACACAAATCAAAAAAGTTTTCCCATTACGGCAATACGTGCTAACAGAGTTAATGGTTATGTAAACATAAAGTAAAGTTTGTAATAAAAATTTAAATAAATTGTAAACAAATCTAATGTTTGTACATTTCAAAGCACAAAAGTTGAAAATAATCTTTAAAAATACTTTAACTCTTTTTTTTTAAAGGAAAAAAAATTAAAACATCAAATTTATTTACTGAATTAAACTGTGCTTATGTGTCAAAACTTCAAAATTAAAAATTAAATTAAAATGTAATCACATACATACATACATACATACATAATTGGTCATTACAACCCTTCAGTCAGGATTACGACCTAGTTTCTCACACCACTTATGTTGTGTGTGTTAATTTTATACATGAGTCGACTCCGAACAACAGATTTTTGAGAAACTTTTCATGGCTGAAATCTCCGACTTCTTGCCAGAAATCTGCTGAGAGAAAGTCGCCAAAGAAATACTTTTTGTATTTTGTTTTGATGTCTGGCCTGGGGCTCGAACCCTGCCTTTACGTCTAATAAGCCAACACACTACCTCCTAGACTACGGCGACTTCGATAAAATGCAATCGTACTTTAAAAATAAACCTTATCAAGAGAATTTTAAACGCCATGAATATGGAATGATCCCTAGTTATTGCCTCAACGGGCTTAAATAGGCGATACATAGGTTTTCCGAATTTATGTCTTAACATTTTGGTTTACAAAAGATTTTGATACGTAACAATCTTATACCCACAGGATAAAAGATTATTTATATACTGCGTAGACAACCACTTATTAAAAATTGGATAGTAACGCTATCCTGTATACTTCCATATACCAGTTGGGATTTAATATTGCTATTGAATATTGGTTCTCTGTTCAACACAAGGTTGATCATAACTCTACACAGCGATATTACTAAGATATGTATCAGATGTCAGCAATGAATCGTTTTTTCGCTACTCATAAGCGATCATGAAATGATGAGTATGAGTGAGTCAACAGTATTTAAATTCAACTACTCTGATTCATTCGTACTCACTACAACATTGATTTATAAGTACAGGTTGCTATGAGTATGAATATAACGTAGACATCAATCAAACTCATAACATTCGAAATATGTTTGATTCACACGCCTACTCATTCAGATTCGTAACATTAGAAAAATACTTATAATACTCATAAATGATTCGAGTGATTCGAATCATTCATCAAAATTTGACAGTCTTAGTTGTTGTTGCATTCACAAAAAAGAAGAAAGGAAAAGACAAAGACAGCAAGCAAGGTAAGCAAACAACCTTCTAATGAGTATTGTGTAGTGTTCGTATGGGATTCATACTTATTTTCTGATTCTTGTAAATGTTGAGTAAAGGATAGTCGAAATTAACAACATCATGCATATTGTTAAGTATAAGTACGATGAGTACTTCAAACTTTGAATGTGAGTAGTATGAGTATGATATTAAAATAAGTATGAATGCGTATAAGTATCAGAAATTATGAGTATGATTCGCATCTACTGATATTTTTGAGTAGTTATTGCTGATCTCTTATATGTACGTATTACGTGTATGTCTTTTTAATACTGTTCTTACTATCACCTGAGCAATTGAACAAGTTGTATCAAGGCTTCTATATTTTTAAAGCAGCCAACAGATACTACAAATGGTTAGGAGTCCTGCACGTTTACTCTTATTGTTTTTGTTTTCGTATGATTTACACTCAGCTCTATTTGAACGGTCGATACCTCCATCATGTTTGGCTTTTAACACATGTACTTGAGAATATATGCAAGTAAGCAAGTCCGCAAAGATACAATAGAGACCTTAACGAATGCCTATACTACTACTTTACTGTACTCCTTTTAGTATTTTTTTGTTGAGGGACTGTAATGCCGGGTTGGTGTTCATCCGAGATAGCTTAGGTAACATTTGGAGAAGAGGCTTCATATACGGTGCGTCAAAATAATCGCAACATTCTACCATTATTGGCAATTACGAGTGTTAGAGTACGTAAGGCTTTTGAAAAGTACAGGATTACAAATAAACTGCTCAACGTCTATATTATTGTTAAGCAGGCCTCATAACAATATATTACAGAAGTCAGGTGTCTTATCTTAGCCTGAACTTATTTTGTGTCTAAAATTTCAATTGCATTTCTTAAATTAAACAATTTTTACTTCACACCTATGGTACAGGCTTCTAAAAAACCTATTTTTTACCACAGCGAAATAGCAATATATAGAAATAAAAAGCCGTGGTCTTTGACGACGTGACTGATAACATTATTCGCTAGATAATAAGCCTCAACACTCTTCCGGACACGGACGATACGATTCCCATCCGAAGTAATTCGGCTTGCAAACCCTGATGAGGATTTAAAAGAATGCTACAACATTGGATGTTTCTACGATGTTTCGATATGCTAACAGGAATTATGCCATAGCACTGCGCCATTGGCAGTTTATAGTTTATAGTTATTGCCTCAACGGGCTTAAATAGGCGATACATAGGTTTTCCGAATTTATGTCTTAACATTTTGGTTTACAAAAGATTTTGATACGTAACAATCTTATACCCACAGGATAAAAGATTATTTATATACTGCGTAGACAACCACTTATTAAAAATTGGATAGTAACGCTATCCTGTATACTTCCATATACCAGTTGGGATTTAATATTGCTGTTGAATATTGGTTCTCTGTTCAACACAAGGTTGATCATAACTCTACACAGCGATATTACTAAGATATGTATCAGAGGTCAGCAATGAATCGTTTTTTCGCTACTCATAAGTGATCATGAAATGATGAGTATGAGTGAGTCAACAGTATTTAAATTCAACTACTCTGATTCATTCGTACTCACTACAACATTGATTCATAAGTACAGGTTGCTATGAGTATGAATATAACGTAGACATCAATCAAACTCATAACATTCGAAATATGTTTGATTCACACGCCTACTCATTCAGATTCGTAACATTAGAAAAATACTTATAATACTCATAAATGATTCGAGTGATTCGAATCATTCATCAAAATTTGACAGTCTTAGTTGTTGTTGCATTCACAAAAAAGAAGAAAGGAAAAGACAAAGACAGCAAGCAAGGTAAGCAAACAACCTTCTAATGAGTATTGTGTAGTGTTCGTATGGGATTCATACTTATTTTCTGATTCTTGTAAATGTTGAGTAAAGGATAGTCGAAATTAACAACATCATGCATATTGTTAAGTATAAGTACGATGAGTACTTCAAACTTTGAATGTGAGTAGTATGAGTATGATATTAAAATAAGTATGAATGCGTATAAGTATCAGAAATTATGAGTATGATTCGCATCTACTGATATTTTTGAGTAGTTATTGCTGATCTCTTATATGTACGTATTACGTGTATGTCTTTTTAATACTGTTCTTACTATCACCTGAGCAATTGAACAAGTTGTATCAAGGCTTCTATATTTTTAAAGCAGCCAACAAATACTACAAATGGTTAGGAGTCCTGCACGTTTACTCTTATTGTTTTTGTTTTCGTATGATTTACACTCAACCCTATTTGAACGGTCGATACCTCCATCATGTTTTGCTTTTAACACATGTACTTGAGAATATATGCAAGTAAGCAAGTCCGCAAAGATACAATAGAGACCTTAACGAATGCCTCTACTACTACTTTACTGTACTCCTTTTAGTAACTTTTTGTTGAGGGACTGTAATGCCGGGTTGGTGTTCATCCGAGATAGCTTAGGTAACATTTGGAGAAGAGGCTTCATATACGGTGCGTCAAAATAATCGCAACATTCTACCATTATTGGCAATTACGAGTGTTAGAGTACGTAAGGCTTTTGAAAAGTACAGGATTACAAATAAACTGCTCAACGTCTATATTATTGTTAAGCAGGCCTCATAACAATATATTACAGAAGTCAGGTGTCTTATCTTAGCCTGAACTTATTTTGTGTCTAAAATTTCAATTGCATTTCTTAAATTAAACAATTTTTACTTCACACCTATGGTACAGGCTTCTAAAAAACATATTTTTTACCACAGCGAAATAGCAATATATAGAAATAAAAAGCCGTGGTCTTTGACGACGTGACTGATAACATTATTCGCTAGATAATAAGCCTCAACACTCTTCCGGACACGGACGATACGATTCCCATCCGAAGTAATTCGGCTTGCAAACCCTGATGAGGATTTAAAAGAATGCTACAACATTGGATGTTTCTACGATGTTTCGATATGCTAACAGGAATTATGCCATAGCACTGCGCCATTGGCAGTTTCGTCGAAAAGCTCGGTCTGCCCCCACCAGGATTACTGCAGAGGCTGACATGATGTGGAGGAAACGGAATCGGTACCAATATTTTTGACTGAACATTTGATGATCTAAGCATGGTGGTGAATGTGCCACTAAGGGAACTGGCCAGTTTCATCCGGAGCTCGGGGTGGTTTAGATCCATCACTAAGTGATCACGACAATGGGGCTTACGGGATCGGTAGCAACAACTTAGACAGAATATTTGAAGATCTAAGAATGGTGGTGAATGTGCCACTAAGGGAAGTGGCCGGTTTCATTCGGAATTTTATTTAAAGTTTGATTAGACACAAATCAAAAAAGTTTTCCCATTACGGCAATACGTGCTAACAGAGTTAATGGTTATGTAAACATAAAGTAAAGTTTGTAATAAAAATTTAAATAAATTGTAAACAAATCTAATGTTTGTACATTTCAAAGCACAAAAGTTGAAAATAATCTTTAAAAATACTTTAACTCTTTTTTTTTAAAGGAAAAAAAATTAAAACATCAAATTTATTTACTGAATTAAACTGTGCTTATGTGTCAAAATCAACTCGATTGCAATAATTTTGTAATTGAATCTTTTGTCTGAAATTCATTCCCCCTTGATATTGTGTCAAAATTAGAAATGTGTGATTACCGTTTAACAAGTATTCACTCACTACGGTAATTTGTTATGTTAAATTTTAATTATTCTATTGGAAAACGAAATTAACACAACGTTTAATTGATTCCTTTGTGGGTGTTGTTTTTGTATTTTCATTCCAATATATAACAATAATATTATTAGAGAGAGAGAGAGAGAGAGAGAGAAACAAACCTAATATTAGTTATGCATATATTTAATTACATGTATATTACATATAGGATATAATGTCCCTACGGGGTATATTTGTGTATTTTAAAGTGGACGGGGGTACAAAAGGTTTATTAGTAGGCTGTGGGATGGAAAAAATAACTTAAACAGCCTCATTCAATATCTTTGCATAAAAAATAAATATTTTTATAAATTTTAAGTTATTAAATTACAATTTTTTACTACAGCCCTGTGTTAGGTAAGAGAGAAATTAATTTCTTTATGAAAGGGACAAATTCCCAAAAAAAATTTTAGGGTACTAAAACAAATTTTAATTATTCTACACTTAATTATTTCTACTCTTTCTTTTTAAATTTTTTGGGCCATTTATCGGTTTAAATTTGAACCATCGGTACTTTCGAATCTGGCAATACTTATGTCATTCTATTCTGTCACAAAATCAGTATATTATCTTGAGCAACGTTGGGATTTAATGGGCCTACGAGAAACTGCACGATGATGTCGATTTTGCAAAAAAAAAATTCATTTCTTCGGATGCAGACCATTTTTATCTTGGTGGGTTTGTTAATAGGCAAAATCGACGTATTTGGGGCTCAGGCAACCCACACGTGACCTTACAGTTTGGTGCGGATTGTGAAGCGTACGCATCATTGGCCCCTATTTGATTGAGAATGAGAATCTCACAACCATTAAGGTCAACGGAGGCACTTATCGCACTATGATAACTGATTTTTTTTGTACCCGATTTTCAAGGTACTGAAGTGAATGATGTTTGGTTTCAAAAGAATGCTGCAACTTGCCACACATCTCATGCCACAATCGATTTATTGCGTCAAACATTTGATGGCCGCCTAGCTAATGTCAATTGGCCACCAAGAAGCTGCAAATTGACACCGTTGGTCTATTCCATGTGGAGCGGCATTAAAGAAAAGTGTTATACTAACAAACCAAATATAATTGAGCATTTGAAGGCCAACATTAGTGATGCCATTGCCGACATACGACCCCATACACTCGAAATAGTGCACGAAAATTTCTTCGTTCGATTGGGTTTCTGTAAGGCCAGCCGAGACAGTTATATGAATGAAATAATATTCCATTTCTAACCGGAACAATTGTAACTCACAGCAAAAAAAAAACAAATTCGACAAAATTTCAAACCATTTTTGCTTTATTTCATTTTTAAAATTAAACTTTTAAATTTCCCACCCTTTATATGCAATATTCTGATGAGTATAATAACACATACATACTTAAAGTCCCCGTAGTGTAGTAGGTAGCGTGTTAGCTTACTAGATGTAAAGCCAGGGTTCAACTCCAGGTCAGACATTTCCAATAAAAGGAAATACCAGAACAAAAAAAATGTCTTCCGGTAACTTCCTCTTAACAGATTTTTGGCAAAAACTCTGAGGGTAAAAAATATTGCCTTGAAAAAGTTTATCAAAAATCTGCCGCTCGGAATCGACTTTAAAGCGTAGGTCCTGATACTCATGTATAAGAATTAACACACACAATGTAAGTAACGTCAGAAGCTATTTCGTAATCCTGACTAAGTGTTGTAATGATCAATTATGTATGTATGTATGTGTATAATAAAAAAATTTTCCCATCATCACTAAAGACGCACGAAGATGATATTTATAGATCTAGTATTCTGTGAGATTTCTCTGCTAAGCTTCGAATTTTTGTATCGGAAGCCATAAATTCTTTTTGGAATAATTGGGCTTTTGAAGATTCAGTAGTTTGGTACGCTGACAGCAAATTTCTTGCAATAAATCTGCATAAGGGGGCCAGGAATATAATCTAAAGCAAGTTTAATAAAAAAATATCTGAAAGTCAAGGAGCACAATAATTGAAGTACATTATAACTCAAATTCATTTCTTTTCGTGCCATGACACAATATTAAAAACTATATGCAGTGGACAGCAAAAGTCTTAGTACGGTAATATATTTTAACAAAAAAAGTCCCCACAGGCTTAATACTCCTGCACAAAGTCCCGATATGACTTCAAGAGAGTATTTAGGAGATCACTTGAGAGAACGGTTACGTTATCGCTAAACATCAAACAAAAGTCAACCGAAAAACTTGCTCATGGTGCCACCAGAAAGCACTAAACAAAACTTGTACATTAATTACAAATGGGTTAAATGGAGTGCTTGACCTTAAGGGATGTTCTACTAAATAGAAGGGATAACACTTTCATATATCAGGCCGTTGAATTTTAAATTTACTCAGGGTTCTCTTTGGGGGAACCTATTGAGTCATCTGAAACTTTTCCTTATTTTTCTCTTGTTTTATGAAAAACATTAAAAAATTGTTTGTTTTATAATAAAACAGAAATAAATTAATAAAATAAATATATAAACTATAAATTTTTATACAAACAATTGGTTAAAATTCGTGAAATTCCTAAAATATATTGCCATACTAAGGCTTTTGCTGTCCACTGTATATGGGTGCCAATCAAATTTTAAAACAAGTCAAAACAAAATTCTTGTCCAGCAAAAAAACTCATAGCATTCTAATGAGTAGCCGGGTTATAGTATAGTCGAGTCAACCTGTTAGTCAACCTGTTAGTTATCATCTGAAGTGTACTTTATTTAAGGTTTTAAGAAATTGCAAGCATTACAGATGCAATTAATGTATGCTCTGCCGAAAATAACGCATCTGTTTGAGAAAGCCTGTTGTTTCCATGGGTTACCAGCAGTTGGTCCTTTCTAACGGCTCTTTATGGCGTACAATTAAAATCAGTTAACCACTCAAATACTATAACTTACAATGATAGTTTCTTAAATAATATTTTATTAATATCGTTAAGGTCAATTTCTCACTTTGGTGATTATGTCAGTCAAATACGTCATCAAGTAAAATTCTTTTTATACCATAAGAATATACTTTGTCACTCACCTAACAAACAAAAACCCTTTAAAATTCGTTTAGTAAAAAAAATAATGAAAATAATGTGTTTAATTACGTCTACACATGTAAGTATGTATGTACATATGTGTGAGTATACAGTTGTGTTTGTGTTTAGTATTGTTCGGTTTCATTTTATTTTTGCGCACAATAACAAAAATAACAATGACATTTGTCGTGTTACAAAGCAGAACAACAACAATACAAAACATTATTTTTCCGTTCCTACATACACACAGGCACATACACACTCATTCTATAATACTCAAAGAGACGCGAAAAATAAAGAAAAAAGGAACACATAAAGCTCTCATACACATTCAAAATGTAGACGAATATTTTCCTCCTGTACTCCCTAATCAGAAAATACAAAACAAAGTTTTCTACGGATTATTTGTGTTTTTGTTGTATTAACGTTATTGTATGTTTGTTTTCATTTTATTTTGTTGTACTGTTTATTTATGTTTCCGCATAAGTTGTGAAAAAAGAAGTAAAAACAACAACTAATTTAGTATGAAAGCTTAAACAAATACAAGCAAAAAAAGAACAGCAGCAACTAAAACAATGGTTTTGAATACAAAATATTATTCGTTTGAGAGGCATTAAACAAAAACATCAATTAAAAACGTTTAATTTGTCAAAGCCGACTTAAATAGTAGGCTACGGCCGTTATATCGGGTCCGCCATCTAACGTTTTTTTTTCAACTAGTGCTTATTTCGTGTATGGTAACACTTAGCTCATGTCTGATTTGACAGATATTTAGTTTTATCCGTTGGACTATTATTTGTGGGGTGCCGTCAAAGATAAGTGTAACGCTGACAAGCCAGAGACAATTGACGCTTTAAAGGACAATATTCGTGAAGCCATTTGTGAAATACAGCTGCACACAATCGATAATGTGCTTAAAAATTGAACCGATCGTGTAGGCTACTGCATGGACAGCCGAGGCAGCCATTTGAATGAAATTATTTTCCATCATTAACCGGAAGGATTGTACTTTCAAATAAAAAAAAGAAATTTGAGAAAATATTCAGTAGTTTTTTTTTTAAAGCATTTTCAAAAAAAAAGTTATTTGGCGGACGCTTTATAAGACAGGCTTCCGGATAATCGTTTCTATTTGTGAGAGTTCCACTAAATTATGAATTCAATGTGTAGTACAGTCTGAATTCCACTGGCAACGAACAAATGTGCCCTTGCTTGTTTTGTATTCCTTGTATCACATTCCAATGCAGTATCTATAGAACAGTGAAGGACAACTGATTCAATAAATTAAATTGGAAGTGAATCTTCGTCCAGAATAATGTCCACATTTTTAGAGCTCCTAAGTATGAAGAAGCCGTATTCTAGTAGGTAGTGTTTTGGCTAATTAGACGTAAAGCCCGGGTTCGTATCCTAGGTCAGATATCAAAACAAAATATGAAAAACAAAATATTTCTTTAGCGACTTCCTCTCAACAGATTTCTGGCAAAAACTCTGAGGGTAAATAAACCTGGCATGAAAAAGTTTCCTAAAAATCTTTCGTCCGGAGTCCGCGTTAAACTGTAGGTCCCGCCAATCATGTATAAAATTAACACACACAACATGAGTGATGTGAGAAACTAGGCCCTAATCCTAACGGAAGGGTTGTAATGCCCAATTATGTATGTATGTAAGTATGAGATTTCATTTCGTGTAGTATTTCCGGCGTCATTTTATAAACACCTGTGCCAGTGAGAAGATCATCATACTACCCAATGTTTACAATACATTCTACATATTTGCTGATGAAATACTATCTAGTCCTTTAACACGGACTTTCGAAATTCGACCGTTGATAACGGCCATCTTTTTTTTAGTTATATCTGTCAAATTATTTGTTTTTTATTCAGTTTATTTTTTTTCCAAATCACCATGGACGACTAAAGATAAAGATATGCGTTCGCTGAATGGGCTCTGGATCCTGTTGGCAATGGATGGACCAATTTTCACTGAAAAATCATCTTAAGTAAAGGGAACCCATCATCAGTTGGGTGAATGAGTACTTGAACAAAGAAAGAGATGAAAACCAAGAGCGTTCATTGCATCCAAAATGTTCATAGTTTAGTATGGATTGTGGACGGCCAACGTGATCAGCCAATATTACTTTGATAACGACGAATTGAATTGGATAATCTGGACACCAATAAATTGTGATTTCAAGAGGATGACTAATACGTGCCTCACAGCCTACACCACATTCGGTATTATTCGCAAGCGATGTGATTTGACTTATTCTTGTGGAGTCGACTTGATTTGCAGGTGTATGCGAATAAATCACAAGCCACAGATGTCCTCAAAGCCTACATAAACTATACAAATGGTCAAAGCCAGATTTATTTATGCGCCAGTGCAATACAAAATTGAACATTTGTCATATAGCGAAGAATAAATTCGTTGTTCTTTTTAGTGGCTCGCATGATATCTACATACTTTGAGCAGAACTTATGAATAAGTACATATGCAAGTGTATTGTCTGCACCCAACACGTTGCTTTAGTTTAAAGACTATCTTTCAATTTCATTTCACGGTCATTGCAAAATTATTTTGTGACATGTTTTTCGACAAAAAAGCAGATGATAGCCAACGTCATTTACGCTAAATTGAATGCTGTGCATAGCAACGAAATGTGGTTTCAACAGGAAAACGCAAAATGCCACATTCGATATTGTGCACAATTTGAGGGCATGGTCATCGCCAGTGTTGAGGATGTGCACTTGACCACCGTGTTCATACGATTAGACCACGTAGACTTTTCCTTGTAGGAAAAATTTAGCTGTCCTGCCATCGGTTAAATTCAACCCGGTTTAAGTGGCAGAGTGATGGAAAATTGAACATTTTGTCTTCGCTCTATCCACAGCAGATCTTTGTTTGATATGTTATTGAATACATAATGGCATGAGTAGGTCTTTAAAACAATTAATAAAAATTCGGTGACTCACGTAACTATTTAATTATTCTTTGCAACATTTTAGTCAGGATAACGCCCTCGTTTCTCACGCCATCCATGCTGTGTGTGTTAATTTTATCCATGACTGCCAGTCAACTTAAAGTCAACTTGAGAAACTTTTCATGGCAATTTGTTTACACTTCTAGTTTAAGCCAGAAGAAGAAGTTGCTAAAGAGATATTTTCTTATATTTCATATCGTTGGAATTAAGACCTATCATCTAGACTAAAGTGACTATTATTGAAAGTTATTTGCTTAAAAACCCAATCAGCATATCTACTGGAATATGAATGGCCAACTGATTTTAATTCTTGAAGGAGTTGAATTTCATATGGATGGGGTTGCATGTCTTACATTTACATACATACATAATTGGTCATTACAACCCTTTCGTAAGGATTACAGCCTAGCTTCTCACACCACTTATGTTGTGTGTGTTAATTATATACATGAGTGGTGGGACCTACATTTAAGAGGCGATTCCGAATGACAGATTTTTGAGAAAGTTTTCATGGCAATTATTTATTTACTCTCAGAGTTTTTGCCAGAAATCTGATAAGAGGAAGTCGCCGAAGAAATATTTTTTCATATTTTGGAAATGAATAGTCTAATAAGCCTAAACACTACTTAATAGACTACGGTGCCACTACACTGAATCCATCGGTATAATCAGAATGCGTGATACTTAGATATGCACATACATCAACATACGTATCAACTATTTTACTGAAGGACTTATGAAGCCAGAAATTAAATAAAAGTTTTTAATTTTACATTATGAAAACACAATAAAAGTTTGAAAAACAATAGAGCAACCGAATGAAGAGAGATAGATAGAGGGAGAGAAGAGAGAGGACAAATATAAGGCAATATAAGCAAGTGGATTGAAGAACAACATTAGTTATGTTAATTTTAAATAAGCCAACAACCAAACGTTCTTATGAGAGTATATACCAAGCAACATATGTTTGTGTTTGTGCATACATACATACATATACATATGTGTTCATATAATATTAGTTTAATTTAAACATGTAGTCAGATGCACTCAATTCATGGAAAAAAAATTCAGAAAATTTTTACTCGCATAACTTTTGTTTGGGAAAATTTGTTCAAGAGTTGTTTAGTTTCTCTTCACTTTTGTTTTTAGTTTTTCTCACAGAAAATTGAGCCTCACAATGCCACCGTGGAACTGGAAATGTTTACGAGAAGAAGAAAATAAAAAGAATAGAGAAGTAATATAAATGACGTAGCCTCAACAGGCATCAGATACAATGTCATCGATTATTGTGTTATCTGGTAGCGCGTTGCAGCACCTAATACAACAGTCATGGCGTTATCGAATGACATCGCATGGATTATGAGTTGTATGCTCTTTATATTGACTTCGAGGTCGTTAAACATATCAAAGTACAACATCTACGTTGGATTAGGGACGTCGTATGTACAAGTTAAATGCTACGGTGAAAATATCCTTCGAACATGTGTGTGGGGATGAGGCAAAATAGAACGACTGAGACTTGAATGAGAAAAACAGATTGAAGACCTGAACAATTTAAGGAAGAGCGTGAGCGAGGGTTTAAAAACAAAGAAAAAAAACTTCAAAATACGAAACAATCAAATCGAAATTTCCTTGACTAAGTTTTAATATTTGCTAAGAGATGGCGCATCCAACGGATTTCAAGACCATCATCTTATCAACACGAAAACGCCAGCTTATGTGTAACAGTTGCCGTAGTCTAGTAGGTTGTGTGTTGGCTTATTAGACGTAAGGCCTCGGTTCTAAACCCCTAAACGAAACTATGCATAAATATTTCTTTGGCGACTTCCTCTCAGCAGATTTCTGGTAAAAACTCTGAAAGCAAATAAATTATTGCCATGAAAAGTTTCTCAAAAGTCTGTCGTTCGGTGTCGACTTTAAAATGTAGGTCCCGCCATGTCATGTATAAAATTAACACACACAACATAAGTGGTATGAGAAACTAAGTTCTAATCCTTACTGAAGGGCTGTAATGGCCAATTATGTATATAAGAGATGGCGCTACATGACCATATCAAGAGGAGAAGAATGAAGTGCCATACTTTTAGAATTTAAGGGAACGTAGTTACACTAAATTAAGCTACCTGCATAACTCAATTGATGACCCAATATATGCTTTCATTATCATCAAAATGGTTGAAAAACCCGAAGCAAACTCGAACTTTGAGCAAATAACAATCGTGGCAACAAATTCCGTCAAAGATGCTTGACGCTATTAGAAGTATTAATCAGCTTGATCACGACAAATCTAGACGGCGTTCAGATATAAACCTTTATTTCGTAAATCGCAATAAACGCCATTATTGAGCTCAATATTTCATATAAAGTTTCAATTAATTATTGCGCAATAAATACGCAAATCGTTATAATATTGAGTAAAACTTAAAATGCAGCACTGTCATATAACTTTCTGTTGATATTTGACAATTCAAATGTCAACAACGACAAACAAAACAAACGAATATTGAATAAGCAGTTGAACTGCTTATATTATTATGTCTGAAGACTTAAAATATTGTACTCAATAAACCGAATATTGACTTAATAAAAGTGCATATCTGAACATAGTATTACAATCCTCTAAAGCTGCATTGCCACAAAATTCAATTGAGACCAGAATTTAATCATGATATTAAAGTTAGAGGCTTGATTTCCTAGGCTATGCACTTCCCAACTCGTTTATGTATTCAACATGAAATTTGTTCGCGTTCTTATAACTCGTAAAGATTTGAAATTCTGGCATAAAGCTACCGTACCGAAGCAGTTATGAGAAAGTTTTGATGACGGCACGATCTCCAAATACATCTAGGCCATGCGTATGTTTAATAACCCATGGAAAGTTGATCTTCACAAGAAATGAAATAAATTGGTCTCTACGCATTCCTTTTATAAACAAAAGGGACCTTTTTATGCTCTTATATATTTTCTTTTCGTACTCGCGCTCAACGAAAACATACATTTTAAATTATTCAGTCCTGAAACCACTGTAATGTGATAAGCTATTGCAAATAATTACAGATTTTCACTCTTCCCATATGTTGGTGTCTTTCATATGTGCAACCAGCTCATGCATACCCAAATGTGGTTTGCGTTTGTGTACGTTCATATAAAAATGAGAGATTTTACTTTGAGAAAAGCAAACAAATAAAAACAAACTGCAAGGCAAGATCAATACCTGGACGTTATTAATGGAGTTTTGAACATCATAATGTTAACTTCCTTTCGTTCTTTTTTATTCGCGCTTTATTGGTCAGACAGCCAGAATGAATTTTTAAACAGCTGGGGTGGAATGGTATAAGATACATTGGCTGTCCTAGGCTGGTGCAATGAGTACATGTCCTACAAATGCTTCGCTAGAGATTCTGTCGAATTTATGCCTTCTGTGAAATGGACACCAAATGCATGAGCAAGCATTGTGACTTCATAGATCGAGTGGGTTTACAATTCCCTCCTTTACTGCCTCCTGGACAGAACTAGCAAACTCTATAATTTTGTGGAAATGTTCCGCAACAAGACTAAGTAAAAAAATTTTATTGACCAATTTGACAGCAACATATCCATTTAAGGGAAGGTATACGGATGATTCAAAGACCGATAGTGACACGTAGGAGAGAGTGTTCAGCCTCAGTGTAAAACGTCGGAAACTTGGGAGAAACTGGAAGTAACCTTCCGAGCGGAAGTTTACATCAGCGGAAGGTATGGTATAATCCAATATTATGCCGAGTGTTTATGGTGGAACTCACAATGGATAAATAGTGCTCCTAATTGAGACGTTTCACTGCTAATACGATGAAATGCCACCCTTCCAGCCTAAGCAAATATAATCTATGATGGGAAAAAATTTGTGTTTGTATATCAGGAATATCTAAGCATAGTAACCGGCATTCTGAGCGAACCTGTGTTGTCTCAAGGAAATGGGATTCGCTGCAAGCCCAATATATTAAATCTGGGATGCGGGGATGAATCTCTAGAACATATACTTGAAACATTTACGACGTTAATTTATTGCATAAGGGAACACTTGTGTGCTTATCAAGTACTAGTACTAGATACTAATATATAGTAGAAGCCCACCCTAAAGTTCGCTGGGAGAACATGGTTCATAGAGCTGTCAGTGCATACTCCATATGGTGTACCCCATATGGCCATACAACAGTTTGTGTGGTCAAATGATCTACGCGGCTAATTGCCTGCTCCAAAATGTGATATATAAATTGCTCAATAAACTCGTCTTAAAATAGATTCATGGTTGGATTATTACCAACTTTTGCGGCCTGAATTGCATGATTTCGACATGTAGTTTCAACAGAACGTCGCTACGTGCCACACAACGCATGTTACATTGGATATTCTCCAGTTGCAATTTGAAGTCATGGTCTCATGGAGGTGTCTTGAACTCTCCACCCACAGGATTACAACCTGGCTTCTCATACCACTCATGTTGTGTGTGTTAGTTTTCTACAGTAGTGGCGGGACCTACAGTTTAAAGTCGACTCCGAACGACATATTTTTGAGAAACTTTTCATGGCTATTTTATTTGCTCTCAGATCAGGCCACCCAGATTGTGCAATTTGGCATCGTTAGACTTCTTTTTGTAAAATTTTACAACTACAGGGCTGGCAAAGCGAAGAAAAGACATGCCATACGTCAAATTCAGCCAGAGTTATACGCCAAAATTACAAAAAATTGGATATTTTGAATACGCTCCATCCAGAACAGTAGCGAACATTTGAAGGATGTTATATTCCACACACTCACATCAATGAATGGCTTTTAGGTTGTAGTGGTAGCTTTGATACCAAAAGCTCACTTGAGCATGCATAGCCGCCCATTGTGATGCCACGGGTAAGCGCAGTCCCACTACTGACCAAATTCCCACTCATAGAGGAGCTGTTCATTTCTTGGAGTAACATTGTTGATGATTGTGCCTGAATTCATTTCAATATTTTATTGTTGGAAAACCTCTAAAAAAAATTGTTTCAATGTAAAATGACTCATATATGGATATAAATCTCTGTAGCATATTCCATTATATATGTATGTAAACCTGCAAAAAGTTTGTTTATCGTTGCTTTCAACTCATATTGACAAAAGTATTAAAAATAATTTATTTAAAGGTGGTTGTTTTCGACACATGTCGGTATGTGCAACTTGTAGTATATATATATATAAGTAGTAAACATACGTATGCACGTATTGTATGTATATGTATATATATGTTTGAATGTAGTTTGAATTCTGTTTTCATTTGTTTGTTCCTTATTTGCATGAGTGTTTGTGTGTGGTTTTGTACAGTAAAGTTTTCATATTTGTTGTGCTTGTTAAAGGGTTTTCCTTAAAATCATTATTTTTGTATATGCATCTGTGTGAGTGTGCATTTATTTATTTATAGTTGTATAGTTGTACAACATTACACATACAAAAGTGTGTAAAATATTTGGCTCTGGTAATTGGTTTAAGGTGTTTGCTTTTAAGGCACGAGAAATAGGCCATCGCCTCATCTTTATTATACCAAAAAGGTTGATCAAATAATCAGCCATGTAAAGTTTTATCAGTCAGAAAAACAAAGCCAGCTAAGCGGATAGCCGATAAAGGATTTTACAAAAATGCTTTTGAAATATTTAGTAAGCATGTTAGGCAATAAAAAAAACGAACACAAGGATTAAATTGTCTGGATTGTTTGATCTGTTTTAATTCTATTTCATTTGATATTCCAGAAAATTTTTAAAAATAACTTTTTATTTCATATTTGAATTGAACTTAATACGAGAAAAACGTTTTTGATAGGAATGAAAAATTGGTTTCAAATACAGTATAGTCTATGACTATACCTATGATTTCAGGGGATCATTAAATTAATTAAAGAACAAATAATAATAAATGTTCTGCTCTTCTTTCTATTGTTTCCTATATGCCCTCTAAACATTTCAGATTCTTAGTTCTTAGAGTTTCTTCATGTGTACCGCAATCTAAGCCACACTTTCATACCTACATACATACATAGTTGGTTATAACAACCCTTTATACGGTGTACATATATGCTCCTTTATTGCGTAGATCCTAATAAACTCTATCATTGAGATCAATATTTCATATAAACTTTCAATTAATAATTGCGCAATAAATACGCAAATTGTTATAATATTGAGTAAAACTTAAAATGCAGCACTGTCATAAGTGTGTTTAGCGAGCATATTACAATTAACCGCACACTTTCTGATATTTGACAACTCAAATGTCAACAACGACAAACAAAAAAAAAAAAAAAAATAAAAGCAATGTTATTGAAACAACCAGCTCTTTTGCTTGCCAGCTGTCAGATGAATATTGAAAACACTTAACACTGAACACTTAAAATATTGTAATCAATTAACCGAATATTGACTCAATAACAGTACATATCTGAAGTATTAGTCAGCATTACGACCTAGTTTCTCACACCACTTATGTTGTGTGTGTTAATTTTATACGTGAGTATTGGAACGATAGATTTCTGAGAAAATTTTCATTCAAATTTTATTTACTCAGAGTTTTTGCCAGAAATCTGTTGAAAGGAAGTCACCGAAGAAATATTTTTTTAAATTTCGTTTAGTTGGAGATGTCTGACCTGGAGTTCGATCCGTGGTCTGACGTCTAATAAACCAACACACTACCTACTAGATTATGGCGACTCAGTTAGGTGAGTGGTCAGTTTAGAGATTGTTCTTCCATTAGATGCTCTGATGAACATGATTTGTTTCATCATAATAGCCTTGTGGATTTTCTTTGCTACACATACAACTTATAGCGTTTACTATGTAGAAATTATTGGCATCCAAAACGCTGTACATCGGTTAAGACTGGCTGTAGTTTCAACGAATTAAATTAATACAAATGTGGAGAACCGCAGGTCAGGGAGTGTAAAGATGAGATATAACATCTGGTTGGCTGTTATCTACTTAACTTAATTAATTAGTCTTTGCAACCCCTCAGCTTCTAACGCCACTAATTTTGTGTGTGTTAGTTTTATCCATAAGTCGTGAGACCTACAGTTTTTAACAATAAATTCTTGAGAAACTTTTTCATGACAATTTTATTTTTGCTGAGAGCATATTGCCGTAGAAATAAATACATACATAACTGCTCATTACAACCCTTTAGTCACAGTATTTCTCCCACTTACGTTGTGTGTATTAATTTTATACATTAGTGGTGGAGCCGACAGATTAAAATCGATTGCGAACAACAGTATTTTGTGCAACTTTTTCATGGCAATTTTATTTCACTATTCGAGTATTTGCCAGACATCTGATGAGATGAAGTCGATATATTTCTTTTTTTCCTTTTTCCGTTTTTGTTCGAGACGTCTTACCTGGGGTTTGAACTACGAAGACTACGACGACATCATTGCCGGTGAAATATTTGTTAATATTTCAGTTCGTTCCAGATCTTGCAGCACTTAAACCCATAAGAATAAATAAAAATTTTAAGCAAAGGTAACGCTGTATAATGTACAGGCGGGATATGGTAAATGCTCATACAAGCCCGTTTAGTAATAAAGACCTTAAGATATAATTTGTGGAAATTTAGCAGCCGAGAGATACAGACTTTCTTCTTTTTTTTTGTTGATAATAATTCACTAAATTAGATTTCAGTTGCAAAAAGAATTTGCATTAAAAAATAATTTAAAATAGCTTTCTTAATACAACTGAGTAAATAACTTTTGATCTCCATGATAAAGATTATGTATGGTATCGCTAAATAAGCCTGTATAAGGAAAATTAAACAAATTTTATGTTCAAAAGTATTAAAAGATATTATTAAGCATATTGTTATCGTATTACTAATATAGTTCTAATGCTTACAATCTATTGTTTCTATAAAAATGCTACACTTTTGAATAATGCCATCGTGCCATACCTATTCAAAGGACGAACAAAACCTTTCTCTCTATACTCTTAACAATTTCCCTTTTATTATAACTTGTATTATAAACTAAATTACATTTTAATCCTTTAAATTATTCAAATACATTTTCCCTACAGCTTAAAATCTATGGCATTCAATCATTTCAGACTAGGGTGTGATTTCAAAATAATATTTTCTTGCTTTTTCTTTTTTCTTCTTTTGTTTGTTTTGTTTTCAAAACTATAAGAAAAAAAATAATAGTATTTGAATATAGAAATTTGTATTCATAATCATTATTTAAATGTTTTGTAAAAAGAGTAAGAACAGTGAGTGGCAAAAGTATTACGAAAACGTACAAACAAAAAATAATTAAAAATAAAATAAAATAAAATGAGTGTTACGGCACGGTATAAATGAGCCGGCTTTAAATAAAACACAAAATTTTTAACAGCACTCCTTGTGCATTAATTTATTAATATTACCCTGAGCGATGAGCGCTTTAAAACAATTTTGTAGGCTTGTGTGCCTTTAACCGACTGACAAATAAATTTTCTAATTGATAACTGCTAACTTCAGATGCCTATGTGATACATATGTAAATAGGTACCGTTATAATTAATAATAAGTTCTCTTATACACATTTCAGGAAGAAAATAATGTATAATACAAAATATAATTACAGTTAGCGAATATTTGCTATTTTAAGAATTTTCAAATTTAAGACTTTTATGGGAACTATCCTAATATTAATATTTGACTAATATTTCATATTATAATGATTTTTTGAAATTAGTTTCGTTTAAATAAACAATAAATGTTAATAAATTATAAATCAGTGAAAGTTCATTATCAAGTGGATTTCGGCGGCAACATTCTCCCCCTCGTAAATGAGTCCGTGGACGAGTTTACCCTTCATTATTGGCGACGTCTAGTCTTGCTATCTTCACCGTTGGTCGTTGGAAAGTGCCATTTTTAGTTTGAACCTTCGCCTGACGTACCTGACCATCTTTTGCCATGATTGTTTCAATTATTTTGCCTTTTGGCCAACAATGCTTCGGTAGGTTTTCATCAATTATGATGACGATATCACCGACTCGTAGTGGAACTGTTTTTTCATGCCATTTACCTCTTCTGATAAGAGTTGGTGCATATTCCTTTATCCAGCGATGCCAAAACTTATCTGCAAATAGCTGAGTTTGATTCCAACGCTGTCGTAAATCAACTTCTTTGTAGTTGATGGGCTTGAGGCCACTTGACTTGGCCCAGTAACAAATGGTTTGGTGTAAGTGGCTCGTCGTCGCACGTTTCCAGTGACACAAAAGTAAGTGGTCGTGAATTAATAATGAATTCTACTTCAGATAGAGCACATTTTAGGGTTTCATCATTAAAATTCATATGGGGACAAATATGATATAACGCAGTTTTCACCGAACGTACAAGTCTTTCCCAGGCTCCACCCATGTGGGGCGCGGCAGGTGGGTTAAATTTCCATCTGATGCTTTCAAATGGTTTTGAGACCTCAGCATGATCAACTTGAAGACTAAATATTTTAGATGTACTTATAAAGTTTGTGCCATTATCGGTGTATATTTCTCTTGGCGTTCCTCTTCGAGCCATAAAATTTTTAATGCACATAACACAGGAACTGGTATCGAGACTGTGAGCAATTTCAAGATGGACTGCTCTTACAGTTAAGCAGGTAAATAAAACGCCCCATCTTTTCTCCTTTCTTCTTCCCACGGTGACGTAAAGCGGTCCAAAGTAATCTATTCCCACAAATGTAAACGGTCTTTCGAAACTTGCTAACCGAGCAGGCGGTAGTGAAGACATTTGTGGCATAACTGGTGCGGCATTTGCATTTTTGCATATTTGACAAGATTTCCTTACGCTTTTATAGAGTACTCGTAGCTTAGGTATGTAATATTTACTTTTAATATTGTTGATTACGGTCTCATGTGACATGTGATGAAATGTTTCATGTTCATAGCGAACTATTAGAAACGTCACATGGTGATTGGTAGGCAGTATTATCACATCTTCATAATTTAAGAATGATACACGACCCTTAGCTCTTAATACTCCCTTGTCATCTAGGAATACATTTAAAGATATTAGTTTACTGGTTTTTGGAATACTCTTACCCTCTTTTAAATAATATATTTCTTCATGGAATTCACTGTGCTGTGATTTTCGGTACAATACGGACCTTGCATCTTGTAGCATTTCGAATGAGACTTCTGTTGGCAGCTTCCTTTTTTCACATTGTGCTTTAAGCTTACCCAAGTAGAGTTTAAAGGTAGCTACAGTTCGGTATAGTCTTCTCCAGTTGGAAAAATTCTTAACGTTGAGTAAAATGTTCATTTCTTCTCCATTAATGAGTAGTAAACGATGTCGAATTTCTTCTTGATTGCATTCGCCCAAATTGTTGCAAGTTGGCCATGTTGACATATCTTCCTGAAGAAATTCAGGACCAGAAAACCACAAGGAGACATCCCATCGTGTTAGAACTTTTGTTGCTAGATCCGCTGGGTTCATTTTGGAGGGTACCCATCGCCATTGCGTTACTTCTGTTGTTTCTAATATTTCGCCAACACGATGCATAACAAATAGTTGGAACCTTTTGGGATCCATTTCTAGCCACCGTAGTACGGTTTTAGAATCGGTCCAAAAATATTTCGCGGTAAAATTTATACGTGCAGTATTTGCTACCTTCTTGGCTAGCCTAACACCCGCAACAGCAGCTTGTAGCTCCAGTCTTGGTATGGACATCGGATTTAATGGAGCAACTTTCGACTTGCCTGCAGCGATAGTCACATCATAGTTTTCTTGATACACAATACGAATATAAGAAACTGCAGCATAAGCGTCTTCGCCAGCATCAGTAAATGTATGCAGTTCAATATAAGTTGCCTCGTTAATGTATTGGGAGTAGCATCGAGGTATTCGAATAGAAGCTATGTGTGTAATAGCCGTTTTCCAATTTTTCCATTTCGGTAATAGAAAGTCAGAAAGCTCCTCATCCCGATCGATGCCAGATAGCCAGACTTCTTGTAGAAGAATTTTTAAAGTATGTAGTAGTGTAGCATGATATTAAACCCAGACGGTCAAAAATTGACATCAGCACCTGAAGTAGTTCTCTTTTTGTAGGAGTTATTTCTTTGGTACATCCTTCACGCCGCAGTCTGACAAATTTGAAAATATAGAAAAATGAGTCGTTATTAGGGTCCCAATACATCCCCAAAACCTTTTCTGTATCTCCTAGGTCTTTTCGCTTCTGATCTTGGGAAGGACCATCCTGTAGGTGAATGACGACCTCGCTGATATTTGAAGACCAATTTCGAATATGGAAACCTGCGGCAGCATGAATAGCTTTTACTTGCGACGCTAATTCAATGGCTTGTTGAACGTCGTCTACACTATCGATGAAGTCGTCTACATAATGTTTATGCTGAATGGATTCTACTGCCCGTGGAAACTTTTCTTTGAATTTTTCAGCATTGAAGTCGCGTACATAATGTGATATGCATGGAGCACACGAGATACCAAATGTTAAAGCTCGCATTACATAAACGCTTGGATTATAAATGTCATCATTTGTACCCCACCATAGGAATCTCTGAGCGTGCATATCGCTCTGTCGTACATTTATCTGGTGGAATATTTCGGCAATATCGCCGCAAACTGCAACTCTTCCTACACCAAAACTTAGCAAAACATCAAACAAAGATTTTAACAGATCGGGTCCCCTGCTTACAAAGTCATTAAGAGATGATCCATTAGATTTGGCAGCGGCATCCCACACCATCCTTATCTTAACGGGCTTGTTGGGATTTTTTGTAATAAATATTGGGAGATACCACACTCGTTCCACAGTTTTGATTATCTCTTCATCACTTAACTTTACGGCATAACCTTTCTGTAGCAAATTATCAATTTGATTTTGTAACATAATTTTTAAACCGAGCTCCTTTTGAAATTTTCTATTTAGGCACATGAGGCGCTTATAAGCGTTGTTGTAGCTTTCAGGTAGCACAAGAACATTATTTTTCCACAATAACCCAACTTCATAGTGTCCATCAACTTTCTTGCACGTGGCCCTCAGGATCTCCATTGATTTCTTATCTTCTAAGGACAGCAATGACGCTTTTGGTGATTCTTCTATATTGAAACTATCTTTCACCATTTTATGCAAATCATTGTAATGCTTTTCACATTCACAGCGATGAATATTTAGCCACTCACCTTGGCTAGAGCGTCTACTATAGCCCTGAATTGTCCAGCCTAACCGCGTTTTTGTGCCAATCGGTTGATTCCACGGTCCTTCACGGATCTTTAGCGGCACTGCGACACTCCAGTTGTTTAAACCAATTAAGATACTCGGCCTCACCTTTTTATAAGACTGTATGGGAAGTCCTCTTAAGTATGGATATTTATTTACCATATCTTTCATATTTAATGTCTGCTGGGGTAGATCTAAATTTTCAACCGTATGCACACACTGAAGTGTAAATTTATCACCATTGTTTATATTGGCAATATTTAGCGACGTTTTTACAGATGCATTTTCTTGGCGAGTGGTATTGCCCGTCCACCTTAAGCATAACGACTGCTCTTCACCATCAAGATCAAGTAGATCAAAAACTTCCTTTTTGATTAACGACACAGAAGAACCTTCATCAAGAAATGCATATGTATTAATATATCCACTTCTTTTATACAGACGAATAGGCAATATTCTGAAAATTTGCTTTTGATTTTGGCCCGGCGGAGAGTGCGAGTTAATTGTTTCACTGATAGTGTTATTTGCTTGTGTAGTATTGTTCCGTCGCGAAGACGAGTTAGATTCAGTAGAATATTTATGCAGCAATTTATGATGCTTAATACTGCAGCCATCAATACCGCATTCTTTTCTGGCAAAGCATTTACCTTTGTGTTTATTCAGACAATGACGACACAAATTGTTTTTCTTCACTATATCCCACTTTCTATCCAAAGAAAACTGTTTGAAATCTTCGCAAACTGCTACTTTATGCTCACTATTGCACACAAAACACTTCAATTTAAATGTTTGTCGTTCTTCAGTATGAGTATTTATATTAGCGTTTTTAACTGTGGGTACGACTGAAACAACTGTGCTCGCGGCATCAGCGATTTGAAAAATCCAATAACTAAATGTTTTCATTATAGGTAACTTATTGTCTTTTGGGTACGTAGCCCAGCTTAATTTATATTGGCTAGAGAGCTTGTCAACTAGTTCCTTTACTAACATGGGGTTATTCATGTAGTCATTCATTTCGCAGACCTCCATGGTGGAATATATATTTTTTACACACAGTGCAAAATCAATCATCGACTCCAACTTATCCTTCGGTGGGGGTATTTTTCTCGCCTTTTCAATTACTCGCTCTAAAATATGTTCCGGTCGTCCAAAACACATTTTTAAAGTATAAATTATTTCCGGCACCATTTGAGGTAGCATGAGCCTACTCTTTACCAAGTCCCTTGCCTTTCCTTTAAGGCAGGCTTGAAGCCGTATCAAATTTTCTGCATTTGAATAACCTGCTAACTCTGTACTATTTTTGAAGGTGCTAATAAACAACGGCCATTCCTCAGGATCTCCACTAAAATGCGGTAAATCGCGGGGAATTGCTTGGCGTGCGGCCAGTTGTGATGGAGTAGGACCAGAAGAAAAGTTCCAATTACAAGTCACGTTAGAAGGATTTTGCTCAAACTCACCTTTTTCCCCAATTTGTGATAATAGATGGTATTTTCTTTCGAGAAATTCTTGTTGTAAACGTTGCTGCTCCTCCAAAAATTTTAGCTGTAAATCCACTTGCGCTGAGAAAGTCTCATTCTGTTGCTTTGGTGCTGCCTTTTGTTTATCCGTATTAAATGGAAATGACGATAAGTTAGTAGCAACGGTTGAAGTAAAAGGCTTTGAACAAGATGGCCTTCCTGGAGAGGAGTTGTTGGTGTTCGCTTGGCTGTAAAATGGTAAATTTATTTTTGTGCTCATAGGTATCGGTGATGTTGAGACTGCATTGCTTGATGGTAAAATCCTATTGCCGATTTCTCCTGCGATCGTATTAGCCAGTTGCTGTGTCTCCCTTAAAATCGTTGGTGATGACGTTGCCTGCGGCTGCTTTGATAGAGCCATAGAATTGGCTATAGCTGGATGATTACCTAAGCGACTTGTGGTGCTTGTGGTTGCTTTGCCGTTGTTGGAATTACAACCTTCACAATTCCAGCTGACATCAGCAACTCCACTGTTTACTGCGGCACAATCATAATGATACCACTGATCACACTTGTCGCATTGTACCATGCGATCATTATCCACTGCACTGCATTTTTTGCAATTGTGGTCTGTTGTTACGTCTTCGTTTTCAGACATTTTATTTCCACTTTCCTTTTTTATTTTTAGCGTAACCAAGTAGGTTTATTTTACACAAAAATTGTTTTAAAGAATTGTTACGGCACGGTATAAATGAGCCGGCTTTAAATAAAACACAAACTTTTTAACAGCACTCCTTGTGCATTAATTTATTAATATTACCCTGAGCGATGAGCGCTTTAAAACAATTTTGTAGGCTTGCGTGCCTTTAACCGACTGACAAATAAATTTTCTAATTGATAACTGCTAACTTCAGATGCCTATGTGATACATATGTAAATAGGTACCGTTATAATTAATAATAAGTTCTCTTATACACATTTCAGGAAGAAAATAATGTATAATACAAAATATAATTACAGTTAGCGAATATTTGCTATTTTAAGATTTTTCAAATTTAAGACTTTTATGTGAAGTATCCTAATATTAATATTTGACTAATATTTCATATTATAATGATTTTTTGAAATTAGTTTCGTTTAAATAAACAATAAATGTTAATAAATTATAAATCAGTGAAAGTTCATTATCAAGTGGATTTCGGCGGCAACAATGAGAATAAAATGCTACTTCAGCGACTTTCTATCAGCAGATTTCTGGTAAAAACTCTTAGAGTAAATAAAAATTATCATGAAAAGTTTCTAAAAAATCTGTCGTTCGGAATCGACTTTAAACTCACATAAAATTAATACACACGTCATAAGGGGTTCAAGAAATGAGGTTGTAAACCTGACTGAACAGTTGCAATGACCAATAGGCTGTCCCGAAAAATTATTTTTTAGATTTCCCTAACGCAAGACCTCCTAAAATTTGCGTAATTGGTCGTAGATTACCAAAACGATTTTAAAAATAAAATGAAACTATATCTTCAGGGTTCTACTATTCTTCAAAGTTTTGAAAAGTAGTTATTTTCATGATTATATTTCGACACCTAAATTAAATATGCCACGACTATGTTTAACAACAACACTCTACTGGCGACTACGAATTTGCTAGACACAGTGGAGTTCGTTTATAACGTATACCGTTTATAACGAATTTTTTATAAAAAAAAAAAATTCCGGAAAAAAAATTTTTCCGAACCCAAAACATAAAAAATAACAAAAAAAATATTTTTAAGTTCTACCAAAGAAAATAAAGTATAAAGAATGTGCATTTTAACATATTTTGGAATATTTTTAATATTATATTTTCAATGACGCGGGGGGAAAGATAGAAGGGAAGGATACAGAAACCAAGAGCGTAACAATGCGTTGTTCTCATCGTGCGTTTTTGTTGTTTGACCACTTTTTTATTTATTTTTCTGGTGTTAAAAACAGACGTCGGTACCAATGTCCCTCAGGGGAAGAACATCTTCGGCTTTTTACACACATAGGACACGAAAATCAAGAATGTTCGTTCAATTATACACCCAAAGAAATATCACAGTAGAATTCACTAATATCAATGAGAAATGATTTCGATATTTGGAAGAATACTTGCCAAGTTAAATACGGTGTCTTTAGGGATTTAGTGCAGTACAATTTTTCTATATCTTCCTATCACTTATACATATCATTGGGTTAATGCGTAGACTCGAAATTATTACTAACAATTTTCCTCTAGGTTAACTCATGCCTTTGGTTATGGATTGGTGTGTAAGAGAGAGAAAATAAGTTGAGAGAATTTATTTATTTAGAGCCATATAAAAGTGTTAGTAATATACTCTATTTTTATTTTAATTTCATCAACATACATATGTAAAGCTGTCTATCTTTGGCTTGATAATTTTAGATAAATAAAAATAAAATAAAAAATTCATTTTATTATTTATTAAGAACATAAGCTCTTTGGCTTAAAAATTAGGCCATGTTTTTTAGATAAATAAAAATAAAAAGAATAAAAAAACAATCTTTTATTAAAAGAAAAAGAAACGAGCATTCCAAAGCATTTAAATAAATTATACTATGCGACAAAATAAGAAAATGAAATACGCCCAGCTAATGACATAGAAAATTTTTAACACAAAATATTCTTCGAGTGTTATTCTGAAATAAAATGATAAAGCATCCGCAACACATGCGTTATTGTCGCAGTCTGATCGACAACTAAATCAAAAAACACAAGAATATACACATGTACATATGTACGATGAGAGCAGCACATTGTTACGCTCTTTGTTTCTGTTTATTTTCCTTCTGTCTTCCTCCCCCCTCATCAAGAAATGATTTTTAAAAAGATTTTGGTGAGAGCGGGTCGTAATGTTACAACCCGCCATAAGAAATTTTACTTCTACATGATGCGTATTCTTTATATCCATATTCTTTGGTTCTACTCAACCTAGTGAATAACTTAGACTATGTCATTAGCTGGGTGTATTTCATCTTTTTTATTTTGTCGCATAGTGTTATTGCCATTTACCAACTGCTGTAGAACTCATTCTAAGAAACATGACATCGTATATGTCATTCTTTTCAAACTAATTTGAAAGATGTCCGTTGTGAATTGCCAAAGTTCGAAAGTCCCGGATGGCAGAGGCTACAAATTGTGGTAGAAGGTAAATAGAATGTTAATATTGAAAATATATATGTTTCGTCAGTTCTGTGCAATCTACTGGCCTACCGACTACGGATGGTTGTGCTCTATTTGAAAGATTAAGTTTTCATATTATACTACAACACCATCCATAGTAATAGCGTTAGAAAAATAATCCGATGAGTCAAGTATTGCTTGCATTATCTTAAAGAGATAAGAAACTTCAATGTTTCTTTTACTGCTTCGAAAAATAGTGTGATTTCGACATTGCATTTTCGAGTCTAAAGCATCGCGCTACAGAATCTTTTATTCACTGGACTCGATCGGTTTCGAATGAGCCAAATAAATATCCATGAAAATTTTACTGTCAATTGAAAATATACGAAAAATAGCAGCTTAAGTGTGAGATATAACAGAACGTTTGAATGTCCTATATAAATCGACAGAAACGACTGAGAACACCAAAACCAATATATTTCAATGTAAGTGTACTGTAATGCATTATGTTAAAAACTTTGGAAATGTCCAGATTAAAATTTCACTCTCGTCAAATCGTTTAAAGTACTGGTTTAATCCTACGAAGTGTAATACCGGCAAATAATCAGTTAAAACGGCCTTATGAAAACCGTATGTCGTTGAAAATATTGTTTTATTCTAAATATTTCACATTGTAAAGTTTGAAAATTTTCTATTGACCAGTAGTTTAAATTTTTTAACTCACTGTAGATATGTATGAGTAAATAGTTTGGCAGAGAGTACACATACATATAGTCTACAGTCATGCATATTTTTGTATTTTTTTCTCATTTAATTGTATTGTATTACCCATTTACTACGAAATAAAATAGTTTAGAATATGAAAAGAAATTTTTATAGAAAATAAAATTTTCTCTTATTTAAAGTACTAGCCTAGAGGATACCAGAATTCCTTTCTTTAAATCCAGTGTATGGAAAGTGGTATTTTTAAAATTTTTAAATAAAATCTAAAAAAATATCAAATTTTCGTTTTGGATGCAAAAATTGTTGTTGAAATTTTTAAACGTAATATACTGATACACGTAACAACCGGAAATGAAACAAGTTCATGAAATGAAATTTTTGATATCCCAAAAAATATTCTTAAGTATCTTAGAAATGTTTTGATCAAGTTAATGCATAAGACGTACATATTTAACAAACTTGTTTTCCGATATGGTTTACATGCATACATGTATACATGAATATCGACAATTATAGCTGAAAAGGAATACGACATAAATAGCCTCATCAGATGAAATTCCTTCAGAAGTTTCATTTCAGTGAAACTATTTAATCACAAAAATTGCATGGTATCCCAAATACGATGATAAAAATGCTAGCAAATGAAGTGACTATCGTCTGCTGTATTACATAATAAAAGTATTACGAAGAATAATACAAAAGTTGAGCTGAGAAGTACCTGGATCCAACACAAATTCTTGTGTGAAATGATAAAGTCACTGCCATATAGCGAAGTATAAATTCGTTGGTATTTTTAGTGGCTCGCATGGTAACTACTTTGAGCAGAGCTTATGAATAAGTACACATGCAATTATATTGATAACTTTAAAGACTCAGCAATCTCGATCAATTTCAATTTCACGGTCATTGCAGAATTATTTTACGGCATGTTTGTTCCAAAACAAAAAATGCAGATGAATACCAACTTCATTTAAATTAAATTGAATGCTGTGCTTACCAACGGCACGTGGTTTCAACAGGAAAACGCAAAATGCCACATTCGATATTCTTTACAAGCGATTTGAGGGCATGGTCATCTCCAGTGGAGAGGATGTGCACTTAACCGCCGAATTCATACGATTAGACCACGCTAGACTTTTCTTTGTAGGATTTTCTTAAGTCGCAGGTGTATGTGAATTAGCCACGAACCTTAGCTGTCCTGTCATCGGTCAAATTCAACCCGGTTTAAGTGCCAGAGTGATGGAAAATTGAACATTTTGTCTTCGCTCTATCCACAGCAGACATTTTCTTTAAAACAATTAATAAAAATTCGGTGACTAATGTAATTATTTAAATGTTCTTTGCAACCTTTAAGTCAGGATAACGAACTAGTTTCTCACACCATCCCTGCTGTGTGTACTAATGTTATCCATGACTGCCAGTCAACTTCAAGTCAACTTGAGAAACTTTTCATGGCAATTTGTTTACACTTCTAGTTTAAGCCAGAAGAAGAAGTCGCTAAAGAGATATTTTCTTATATTTCGTATGATTGGAATCTCAGACCCGTGTCTAATAAGCCTAAATACTATCACTTGTTATTTGTTTAACTGATTATAATTCTTGCAGGAATTGAATTTCATATGGATGGGGTTGCACATCTTATACATACATACACACATAATTGGCCTTTTGTAAGGATTACAGCCTAGCTGCTCACACCACTTATGTTGTGTGTGTTAATTTTATACATGAGTGTTGGACCTACACTTTAAAGTCGACTCCGTATGATTGATTTTTGAGATATTTTTCATGTCAATTTTATTTGGTCTCAGAGTTTTTGCCACAAATCTGCTGAGAGGAAGTCGCCGAAGAAATGGAAATGTCTGACCTGGAGTTTGACCCGTGGCCTCACGTCTAATAAGCCAAAAAACTATCTACTAGACTACGGCCGTTTCTTCATCTTGCACGTACATTGTTTTATTTAAATACAAAGATGGGAAGAGCTTTATGAAAGATCCAATTTAATTCAAAAATAATGAATAACTTTCAAAATTTGATGGTCAAGTACAAACTATGCTAACGTTTTCCAATGGAAGCTGTATTTAGTCCAGCCTTAACTACAAATTTCATTCATTTTCATTCATTGCTCCATCAAATTTGCCACCATTTTTCTTTGGTTTTGAACGCTTTCAAGTTTTCTTACTACCCTATTGGGATTATTATAAAAGTACTAGGATATCGTATTTATATGTGAACAGCCGCGGTGCTATTATACGCTTTAAGGTTGGGTTCAAGGAATCTTTGCCTATTTGCTAATCTTTTATAAATTTTGAATACCGAAAAGAAACAGTTTGATGTGTTGTATTTTATGTATTTTTGTAATAATGGTAGATGAGTTCTTTTTCCCAAATAATAAAACACATACTCTCCATATCAATATCTCTCTCATACTACTAACTAAACGAGAAAAATAATAAAAAAAATAATTCTTCTTTTCAGACGTTAAAATTTGCTAACAACTCTTTGCTATTATCGTAGTTTTATTTGAATAAAAAATTATGACTTTGAGTTAACCATTTCATATCCATTGTATGGTAGATAACATGTATTATTAAATGGAATACTTGAATATAAAGAATGCATTCTTACTTAAAAACAATTTATTAAACACGTTAATTAAAATTTTATAATTATGCCTGGGAGGAATGAAATTTTATTTAAAATTATTTCAACAATGTTAAAACTTTAAAGAAAATTAGAATTATTTACTGAAATTAAAAATTAAGTTTTTTTTTTAGTAACACATATGTACTATGACGGATAATAAATAATTCAATTAAAATTAATCATACGCCAGCTGTTGCCTACAAATCGATGCGAACTATACTAAGCGCTACAAACACTGAAAAAGAAAATTGAAAGTTCAACAACTGAAATGTTAATTACGTTGGTAATAAAATGTTTGTAATATTACGTTGGTTTTCAGTAGTCAGCTGAGAGTTACAGTAAACATCGTTAAAAGTCATAATCATTGGCTACAATTTTTTTTTTTTAATACCATCAATGCCCATTGATCTTGGACTTCACTAGAGCAGTGAATTGTATTGAAAATAGGAAAGTATAAAAAGAATATGAATACGTACAGTATTAGGTCAATATTGGGACAGGCCACCAAAAAACAAACCCCTTGCTATAATGCATTGTGCGATTTGCAGGAGAATAGAACGAGAGAGCAGATGTAGCTTGTGAGACAAACAATTTCTATGTATAACTATGCTACTATAGGACGCCAGTCTCTTACATCTCTCTATCAATTTCCGTTAAAATAACATTAAAACAGTACGGGACACTGTGTGAGGTAAGATCAGTGACAAGAATCTGGAAGATATCCCAGTCGGACCACTGCAGGGTACGATGCGATAAGAAAGAGTTAGATAACTGTCTAGTTGATAGCGTTTAGCGGGCCTTAATTCCAAAGAAACGCAATATAAGAAAATACCTCTTCACAACTTCTTCTGGCATAAACTAGAAGTGAAAAAAAATATTGCCATGAAAAGTTTCTCAGGTTGACTTTAAACTGCCAGTCATGGATAAAATTAAAACACACAGCATGGATGGTGTGAAAAACTAGTTCGTTAGACACTGCCTGTGTAACTATGTAGAAGTTTAGATGACGTTAAGGAATATGGGAAGCTGTTTCTTTGGGTGTTTCGATTCTCTGTCTAGACATGAACGACATGAAATCTCTCTCGAGATATATACGTGCATTACAATCCTTTAGCCGTGATTACGATTTAGCTTCTCATAACACTTGTAAGTATTTATTTTATACATGAATGGCGGAACCTAAATGTTTAAAGTCGACTCCAAACAACATATTTTTGAGAAACTTTTAATGGCAATTTTATTTACTTTAAGGGCCATTATTACAACTTGCCGTTGGGTAGATACATAATTGGTCATTACAACCCTTCAGTAAGGACTACGAATTAGTATCTCACACCACTTATGTTGTGTGTGTTAATTTTATACGTGAGGGGTGGGACCTACAGTTTAAAGTCGACTCCGAACGACAGATTTTTAGAAACTTTTCATGGCAATTTTATTTACTCTCAGAGTTTTTGCCAGAAATCTGCTGAGAGTAAGTCGCCGAAGAAATATTTTTTGTATTTTGTTTTGATGTCTGGCCTGGAGCTCGAACCCTGGCTTTACGTCTAATAAGCCAACACACTACCTACTATACTACGGCGACTTCTTAGTTAAAGGTAACTTTAAAGTCAGCTTTAACTTCTTTTCGTTATTACAACTTAATGATAAAATAAAGCTAACTTTATTAAAAATATGGCAGTGACGGAACAATATTGATAACATTCCTCAATTGAATAAGTTTTTTTAAACGCAGTGGCAACGACAACCTTCTGTTTTGTGTTGTATTTGCTCATTTTGTTTATATTTGAAGTTGCCATAGTGAAAATAATATATATGTATGGCAAGTTCAAAAATAAACTTAACTTTAAAAGTCACGGATAGGATGAGAGAGCATCATAGCTAAACGCTCACTTCTAGCTTATTGTCCGCTTATAATAATGAAAAACAATTTATCTGCCCGTTAAAATCCTCCCTTTAGTTAACGGCACGTTGTAATAATGGCTCTTAGAGTTTTTGCCAGAAATCTGCTGAGCGGAAGATGTCGCCGAAGAAATATTTGCTCATATTTCATTTTGTTGGAGATGTCTGACTTACGTGTTTGAACCATGGCCTCAAGCCTAATAAACCAACACACTATCGCGATTACTTCCGAGATATATAAAGAGATTAATTTGAGTGAGCAGTATTGCTCTCTGCTATATGATGTGGTTTTCTTTTTCGCTTTTATCTTCAATTCCTACCTCCATCTGTTTGCTACTTCATTTCTAATTTCACCTTCAATTAGATCCGACGGAAATGTACGTTCAACTACTGTTAATGAGTGAATGAAAGGTTGGTAGTCATCACAGACTAGTAGATAATGTGCTGCCTTTTTAGACGAGAATCCGTGGTTCAAAACCCAGCTTAAGATATCTCGAATAGAACGATATGAACGAATTTTTTTCGGCGACCTTCTCTCAATAGTCTTCTCAAATTTGTCGCTCGAAGTCAATGTTAAACTGTAGATCATTTTACTTACAGATAAAATTAACACATACAACATGAATGCTGTGAGAAGCTTGATTGTTATCTTGACTAAATGAGTTGCAATGTGTAATTAAGTAAGTAAATTATCCCAGGTGCCCTGTTCTCGAATAGATTAGTTGGATAGTCTTGTATCCAATAGTAAATACGATAATAAAATACAAAAAGAGGTATTTAAAACAAATCTCGAGTTGAAGTCGCCGTTGTCTAGTAGGTAGTGTGTTGGCTTATTAGACGTGAGGTCACGCTTCAAATCCCAGGTCAGACAACTCCAACAAAAAAAACGAAATATGGAAAAAAAATTTCTTCGGCAACATACTTTCAACAGTTTTCTGGTAAAACCTCTCTTAGTGTGAATAAAATTACCATGAAAAGTTGCTCTGTAGCTTGTCGCAACTCATGTATAAAAATTAACACACACAACACACACATAAGTGGTGTAAGAAGCTAGGTCGTAATCCTGACTGAGGGATTGTAGTGACCAATTATATATGTTATACTGTAGATTTTTTGTAGGTTTTATTTTCATTAACAGGATATTGATTGCCTATTGTTTGAATAAGTTGTTTATCAAATACCTCAATTATTTTAAATACAGTTTTTAGCTTAGAATAGCAAAACAAACAAACAAATACCTGGGAATTTATAGTTTTCCACAAAATTAAATTCAATTTTCTAAATCCATCAAATGTTGATTAAGAAACTTAATTTCCTTTATTGTCCTACTCAAGTAAATAAATGCTAATGTAAATAGAAATACAATACACACCACAAAAACCAAATATTTAGATTAGAAAATACAAAAACACACAGAATGGCAGGAAAAACTAATAAAAAGAACGTGTAGCATTTGCTACAAAAGAAACTAAAATACATACATTGTAAATAAGCCTCAAGTATGATAGAGTTTTTAGCATATATACGTGAGTATTTTCTTTTTAATATTCTGTTTTCCTAAGCTTTTACTGTACTTTAGCTATACATTACTGTTGAGTTAATCTTTAGATTTTAGTTTCTATTTATAAAAGCCTTATAATTTATTTAACAGCCCGCAAATGAATTCATTAGTTTCTTTCTGTGTTACATTCTGGTTTTCTTTCTGTGTGTGTATATGTATCTGTGTGTGTGTGTGTTTATTTTAACCAAAAACCCACAACACTATCAAATATAACCAAAAATACTTGAGATTTTTTAGGCAATAAATGTAATTGAAATATTTGCACAACAAACAGCAACAAAATAACTTATATTTTGTGTGCCTTTCACAAGCAGCCATGACCTCATTAATAAATAATTACTTGGTATTAGAGTGTCGTTACTAAAGGCGCATTACTAAGAAAGAGAGAGAGAGAGAGAGACAGAGAGAGAAAGAGAAAAAAGAAAAAAAAACGATTTGTAGGTATACTATGGCTTAATTAAAATCTAATGCCTTATTATTAGCGTGAAAACCCACAAAAATTATAACAATTTTGCATTAATATTAGCAAACAATTAAATACCCACACACTTAAAATCATCACAATAAAATGGCCGAATTACATGGCCTAGCTTAAATGAATTCAGTCAAAATTTGGTAAACGATTAAAGCTTTAACGGCTCATTTAGTGGCTATGGCTGTGGCTTTTCTAACGAACGTTATAACGCTTAACGCGTAAACGTTTGTAAATATTAGTAAACGCTGAATTTTCATACACACACACATACATACATTTGTATTTACAGAAATACCCCCGTGGCAATTATGGAAAAATGCTAAATAAATTGCTCCAGAGACTATTTTACCATACCAGCGACCATTACATTGGGGGGGAGGGGCATTAAAAAGGGTTTTAAGCACAACCACAAGAAATTTTTATACATTTTTGTCCCTGTGTTGTTGGATGGTATGGTAAGCATTGGCAATGGCATAATGGGGCAAATCAATTCAATTACTTACCGTTTTTGGCGCAAGCATGATAACATTTCTTCATTGTCATCGTTAAGCGGACAATTAAGGCCATGAGCAATTTGCATTGTCAGCTGTAGTGAATGATTTGTAGCAGCCCAATCAGACATGGCCGAACCGGACATCAGTATGGCACGATGGAATAAACCTTTATGGGAAATGAAGAAAACAAAAAACAAAAACAAATGAACAAAAATCATGAAAGAAAACAAAAAGAAACGAAAACTAAAGTCACAAAAATTAAAACATATATGATAAGAAGGATTTAAAAGGGGACAAATAATGTCAAACAAAAGTGAAATGCGAAAAAGATACTGTCAAGCATAATACTTTAGTTAACGTATCAATTGAAGCAAACGAATATGAAGAACAGCAGGTGAAATTTAAATATTGAATGGGTCAGCAAAAATTTTTCATATGTAATCGATATTGCAGTCGAACTAAAACTGACGTATGCTGACTCTCTGCAATTGTCCTGTATTATCAATAAATAATGAAATGTTTGTGCTAAAAATTTTATGTAAATCACTACCAGCTAAGGAAGTTCAGTCGATATATTCTAGTTATTAAAAATTTCAAAGATTTTATGGGACTGTGTCCGGAGTAGCCGAATCGCCTAAGTAGAGAAAATAAGTTTACCCTCTGCTAAGTCCCACGACATGTAGAAATTCTCGATACTAAGCATGTAGGCAACCTTGCGAGAAGGGTAGTTTGTACGCAATGACACAAGAATCCTTCTGAGGAATGGGAGGGGATATTGGTAAAAGTAAAGTCAACGAAAAGGAAGATGAAAAGAGGCTAAAAGCCATCCCTATACATACAATTTGTATGGAGTATACCGAAATAACGCGGCGGCAACACTTTGCAATTGAAGAATCAGATTTTGACACAACATTCAATAGTGAAATTGATTGCAAAAGACAACAAATGTAAACAAAGAAATACTATGGGAACAATAAAATATTTGTAAAATATAAGCAGGGTTGTTAATATATGTTGTTTATCGATCTGAGCTTTGGAAAACGTTTCGCATGCCGCGCTTATTTAGAGATGGCTGTAAAGCTCTTCTCCAACCAAGAGAATTTGAGGCAATCGACATGTTTATTGGGAAACTACAATAAGAGGAGATAGGAGTTATGCATCTGAATATACAGAAATAACTTGAGATTGACAACCGATCTTTTGATAGGACTTATTGCACTTATTCAGAATGGGAATTGTCTCGAAGTCGCCGTGGTCTAGTAGGTAGTGTGTTGGCTTATTAGACGGGAGGCCTCGGTTCAAACCCCAAGTCAGGCATCTTCAGCAAAACGAAGAGTCTGTGGTGGGAATCGAATCCACGACCCTAACGCTAATAGTCTAGTACACTACCCTCTAGACTACCAGGGCACCCTCCTTCTTAAGATCTTATGATCTTACTATTTACACCATTTGTAACCGACCGTGACTGGAATACAACTCTTATGTATGGGTCGGTGCCTCAACGTCTATTTTGAGGTTTCACGATCGTGTACAGGAGAGGCCGTAGTAGCTCGTTAATGACGGTAGTGTATCCAACTCCATTTAATCATTGGAGCATCGTTGCAAAGTGGTTTATGTTTCACTGTTCTAACGCTTCGACAAAAGGATTTTGCTCGAACGAAGTAAGAGAACTTTTCCCGAAAATCATATATTTCTACGTAACGCTCGTCTTTGTCGGCCACCACTTCCGTATGTGGTCGATTGGCCAATGGATCGCACGCTGCATTACAGTAAAAATACGTTTTTTAGTCGGACTATTCGTATGTGGAACTAGTTCCCTGCTGAGGACTTTCCTGTTACTTATGGTATAAATATACACAAGATTAGTGTCCATAAACACTGTTCTCTCTTTCCTTCTTCACATAACATATTTTAATAGTTCCAAACACAATGCCATCGATCCCCTGAGTGTTGGTCGTACGAAACAAAATAACGGCGATTGCCTTTGTTCTTTCGATGGTAAAATTAGAAACTATACTGGAAGTTTTAAAATTGTTAGGTTATTTAGGAGTTGCAATTTTATGACTTTTAAGGGGATAAAAAGTATAAAATACAGAAAAATTATCACTGGTATTCGAAAGTAACTTAGAAATATAAAACTTTACTCCTAGTTTCTACTAACATAAATTTCCAATAGTAACAATTGCAAAGTAAATACAAAGCGTAAAGAGGCTTTGAATGTACTAAAGTTAGGAATATGATGTAAATTTTTAATTTTTAAAAATCGTCAATATAAGGACATACATAAATCGTCAAATCGTCAATACGATATTTTTGGAGCTCAAAATCGTCAAAATGACGATAAATCGTCAAATCTGGCAGCTATTTGTGTAAACAAGAATAACGAATAAAGCAAATTATTGTTGGATTCATCAAGTTGTAAATAGTGGCACACAAAATTGTGCGAACAATAAAAAATTTAATTGAAACTAAACACAAATTTATTTTTAGTTTGCTTGCAATCAACAAACTCATATTTTAAATGTCTTTAAAAAGGTAAAACGTAACAATATCTTCGGCGACTTGCTATCAGCAGATTTCTTGCAAAACCTCTGAAAGTAAATATAATTGCCATGAAAAGTTTTTCAAAAGTCTGTCGTTCGGAGTCGACTTTAAATTATAGATCCCGCCACTCATGTATAAAAATTAACGCACACAACATAAGTGGTGTAAGAAACTAGGTCATAATCCTGACTGACCAATTATATTGTCTCGAACCCAACATGTAGATTCTCTGGCGAAGAGAGTGAATCATCAGAACATATTCTTGGAACCTGTGGAGCCTTAATATGTCGCAGTATGAAACACTTGCATGCATATTAAGTGCTAAACAGGAAAATATTATTGTTGACGCTTAGAGGACACTGGGCTTGAAGGGGACCCTATAAGTATGTTCAATAAAGTTTGAGGAGAGTACAATAGACCCTAAGGTCACAGTAGCAAAGCATCTCTTCAACGATGATAAGAATACTAATACAAATGATTTATGACTTCTCCATACTCGCTTAGCTTATGACGGAAGTCTGTATGAATTCGTTCTTGGATTCTGTATGCTTGCGATCTTTTATTTACCTGGGACCAGGAAACCACAAGATGGTAACCGTTGTAAGTCGCGTTATTTCCAAGATATTCTGCGATACGGAGCATAATCATTCTAAGAGTCTCTTGATCGCTTTACCCCCAGTAAATTTTTGTATTCAGATTCAATATTATCTCGATATGAAAATTCATTTTTATGGACCTTTGAAACCATTTTTTGACCTGTATTATGCTACTATAAACGGTTACTCTAAATGCAATCTAAAATACAACTGAGTTTAAAATATTTCCCTACCATCTTGTGCGGTGACTCTTAAAATAGTTTCCAATGAGAAACTCAGTTACATTTGCTGTACGTTTAGCTAAACGTTCTTTGATTTCAATTTGCTTTTTTAAATAAGACATTAAACGATAAGAATCGGTTCTGAAGAAATGTCGGTCAGATTTGGTAATTTCTAGTTGATTTGTCTAGAGCCGCAAGCCAATAATACGGTATCGACGTTGTGTTCAGACCGTAGTTCTATTAAGTCCACTAAGGTTACATGCATGCATACATAATTGATCATTACAACCCTTTAGTCAGTATTATAACCACTTATGTTGTGTGTGTTAATTTTATCCATAAGTGGCGGGATTTACAGTTTAAATTCGATTTTGAATGACAGATCTTTTTTTGAGAAACTTTTGTTGGCAATTTTATCATCGAAGAAATATTTTTTCATACTTCGTCTTGTTGGAAATGTCTGGCCTGGGATTTGAACCGTGGCCTCACATCTAATAAGCCAACACAATACCTACTTAGTGTCACCGTAGTCTATTAGGTAGTGTGTTGGCTTACTAGACGTAAGGCAACGGTTCAAACACCCGGTCAGACATCAAAACGAAATTTGAAAAAATATTTCTCGGCGACTTCCTCTCAGCAGATTTCTGGCAAAAAAAAACTGGGAGTAAATAAAATTGCCATGAAAAGTTTTAACTTGTAGATCCCGCCACTCTTGTATAAATTTAGCACACACCATGGGTGGTGTGAGACTGCTAATCCATAATCGTGACTGAAGGGTTGTAATGTCCAATTACTAGACTAAGGCGACTACAAGGTTACTTTGTTTAAATAGTGCCTTTCTGATTCTCTCCAATTCTAGGCAATAGAATATACAGTATATTAGGAGGCAAAGGATACATTCCGATGTGTCCCCCATTACAAACTGACTTGGCAGAGTTCTTGCAAGTAGAGAACGTTTGGAAAATAAAAAAACTTTTTTTGTTAATTTCTATCTCCATATCAAACGAAGTACATAAGGAACCAATCAGCCTGGTTATTTTTATAGCGAATTCAGATTTGCTTTCTCTTTCAGAGAACAATTGAGCACTTTAAGTGAACTTTATTTAAAAACTCTTTGCACCCACTCGTACATTAGTCTATTCACGGCAGCTAATTACTTTCACTTTAACTTTACATTACATACATTACACCACATATCATGAACTTCAAAGGAAAATCTTTAAAATTTATCTTCAGCGAAACCTTCTATAAAAATCTTGGAACAGCTTAACTACTCAAGTAAATATCTTTTGCAAATTTCTAAAGTATTCTTGGAAAAGTTTAATTTAATTTTTTACCCACTCGTACATTAGTCTATTCACGGCAGTTAATTATTTTCACTTTAACTTTACATTACACCACATATCATGAACTTCGAAGGAAAATCTTTAAAATTTATCTCCAGCGAAACCTTCTATAAAAATCTTGGAACTGCTTAACTACTCAAGTAAATATCTTTTGCAAATTTCTAAAGGATTCATGGAAAAGTTTAATTTTACAACTCTTGCTTGTTAAAATTAATTTTTGATTAACAGGAAAGAACTTAAAACGAAGAGAAGCAACATTTTTAAAATTTACTTTCAAAATGACGTTTTAAGTCTTTTAATTTTAAATTCATATGCAAATTTATTAACAAGCTGGCTGATATAAAACGCCATTCTAACGGTTTCCTTCAGAAATAGCAAAAATTCAATTTAAAACTCATAAATGTCCACAAAATGTCATTCCGACATCAACTTCAGCCTTTGCAATCACATACATGCAAACAAGAAAAAAAAACCGTAAAAAGCAGAAAAACTTCTCCAATGCACTTGCTGGTTGTGACACAGTTTAATTCGTATAAAACGGAAAATAACAAAAACAATAATAAAACTCACCTGAAGCTACAGGTGATACCATAAGATAGTTGATACATGCCGCACCAGTTGTATGACCCATTAATGTAACACTATTCTTATCGCCACCAAACGAATGAATATTCTCTTTTATCCAATGTAATGCAGCTATTTGATCAAGTAAACCAAAGTTTGCAACTGTATTCTCATTAATACTCGGTCTCATGAAACCTGCCGTGGGAAATAGAAATGCAATGAGTGAGTAGTAGAGAGAAAGAAAAAAACAACAACAACGAAAAACAAAAAAAAAGAGTGGCAATAGAAAATGTGATATTAAAAGTTTGTTACTGGCAACGCGTAACGTATAGTGGATGTGACAGTTAAAATGAGTGAATGAATGAATGACTTAACTTACCGAAAATACCCAAACGATAATTCACTGTAACAACTATAACTTCACCGTAACTGGCTAACACAGAACCATCGTAGGCATTTCCGCTATTCCATTCAAATGATTCACCATGTATGTAGACAACAACAGGATACAAATGTTTTTGCATAAAACTTTCATCGTCATCATCATCATCATCTCTATTCGCATTGGAGGCATAAGCAAATTCAGGTGAAGCACCACCACCACCATCACCGCCATCACCGCCAGTAGATGAAGTTGCGGCATCGTTTTCATTTGGCACATAGATATTCAAATACAAGCAATCCTCATTTTCCGTTTTAAGATAAGGCAACAAACGTGTCAAATGCTTATAACGGCCTTTAGACATTTTAGCTGTACCCTGCAAAGAGATATCCGGTAATTTTTGAGGACACACAGGCGGTAGATGATGAGCCATTTTTAAGCCTTGCCAGGGTAAGGCAGCACCTAAAATATAATGGAAAAACTTTGCAAATTATCAATAGGCTAAGCAGAGTAGTAAGTATTAAAATAGTCAATTAAAATTACGTGGGTTGTGCTAAAAGTGACAATAAATTGTCATTAAAATAAACTAATTTTAATGATTTTGAGGGCCACAAGGAGTACGTCAGGATAACAAGATACGCCCGCCCATAAAGACGTACCTGAAGGAAAAATGTATTTTCCTAGTTATGATGCAAACTAGAAGACGGTAAACTTTACACCCCAGAGATGGTCAAACTATCACAGAACTGAATTCTATTGAATCTTTATACTAACTATACTCCCTTCTGATGTCTTTAATGAGCTTCAAGATTTATAACTGCCGCCGTGGATGAAAATTGGAACTACGGTGAATGCTGGTGAGTAACGTACGAGAGTGTGGAAAGTACAGCCGCCACCAATAGCGCTTTATAAACAAAGAGGTAAAGAACTGAGAGAATACATGAACCCCAACGATACCATAACTTTTTTTACTATTACCAATTGCTATGGGATCTAAGTACTGCAAGTCGCCGTAGTCTAGTTGGTAATGTGTTGGCTTATTAGACGTAAGGCCACGGTCAGACATCAAAACGAAAATATGAAAAACAACTTATTCGGCGACTTCCTCTCTGCAATCGTTCGGAGATGACTTTAAACTGTAGATCCCGCCAATCATGTACAAAATCAACACACAACATAAGTGGTGTGAGTAGCTAGGCCGTAATCCTGACTGTAATGACCAATTATGTATGTATGTAAGTGCTGCAACTGTTGTTGTTTTAAATCGATTGTCGTTAAACCAGTAGGCAACATACATCATTACTGGTCATTAAAACCTTTCAGTCAGGATAACGACCTAGGTTCTCACACCACTAATGTTGTGTGAGTTAATTTTATACATGAGTGGCGGGACCTATGTCAACCCCGAACGACAGTTTTTTGATAAACTTTTTCATGGCAATTTTATTTACTCCCAAAGTTTTTGCCAGAAATCTTCTGAGATTAAGTCGCCGAAGGAATATTTTTTCTTATTTTCGTTTTGTTCGAGATATATGACCTGGGGATTAAACCATGGCCACACGTCCAATAAGCCAACACACCATCTACTAGACTAGGCAACAACTAAAGTGAATTTGTTTAAGTAAAATCCCCTCGAAATACTAGAGAAATTCCAAAGTAAACAGATCGGCATTTACCGCCTAATTGCCGGCTGTCAGAGTTCGGAATATATAAAGTGATGCCCATATATAAAAAGCTAGACTAGACAAGGATTAAATAAGTTGTCATTTATTCAGACAACGTCGTGTGTTCGCTAAAAGAGCAGTTGATCCAAATTTTCATCGGAAAATCGTCTTCAGCGAGGAACATGAACAAACAAAATTGTCGAATTCGAGATGATACCAAATCACATGAGATTAAAAAGCGTCCAATACATGCTGCTTTTGAAAATGTGAACACTAACGACATGACGTCTTAACAGGACGACGCTACGTGCCACACAGCACCTGTCACATTGGATATTCTGCACGAGTGATTTGAGAACATTAGACATTTTCTTGTATAGTTTTCTTAAGTCCCAGGAATACGACCATTGCGGTCCTCAATGCCAAAATAACCCAGGCCATCGGTCAAATTTAACCCATTACTATGTCATGGTCATGAAAAATTGAGCATTTCGTATGCACTCCACTCAGAGAAGCCGTGCCGGACATTTGAACGAATTTATATTCCACACATAATGACATCAATAAGTTTTTCAAACGAAAAAAAAAAAAAATTTCAATGGTATCTTACGCACTCAATGCTTTATTTAAAATTAAGGATAGGAAAGAATACCTTGTAGTACTCCTCTGTTAGGTAGGTCATAGTCAGTGGATTTGTAAAGCTCTTTAGCAGCATAATTCTTATGCGAAACGCTTTTGTTGCAAATTTTTAAACGTTTGTTATACTTCCCTTTTCGAATTAAAAAAATGCACATCCCCTAGATTTTGTTTATATATAGGGTGGGAAATTAAAGAGTTTAAATTTAAAAACGCAATAGAATTGTTCCGTTTAGATATGGAATATTATTTCATTCATATGGCTGCTGCAGCTGGCCTCACAGTACCTCATTCGATCGGACTAATTTTCGTGCTCTTTTTCGAGTGTATGGGGTCGTATCACACGCAATGGGATCACGAATGTTGCCCTTCAAATGCTCAATTGTTGCTTGTTTGTCGGCAAAATACTTTTCTTTAATGACGCCCCATAGAAAATAATCCAACGGTGTCAAATCGTAGCTTCTCGGTGGCCAATTTCGGCTAATTAAACGGCCATCAAACGTTTGACGCCATAAATCGATTGTGGCATGAGATATGTGGCAAGTAGCCCATTCTGATAAAACCGAACACCGTTCACATCAATACCATGAAGAACGGGTACAAAAAATCCGTTATCATGATGCGATAAGTGTTTCCATTGATTGTAATGGCTGCGCCGTCCTCATTTTCAAAGAAATATGGGCTTATGATTCCTCCTCTCCACAAGCCACAACAAACAATCACTCGTAATAGGTGCAGTGCTTCAGTAAGACCATGTGTGGGTTTTCTAAGCCCCAAATATGGCAATTTTGCTTATTAACGTAACGACCAAGATGAAAATGAGCTTCATCCGAAAGGATAATTTTTTTTTTTTTTTGGGGCAAAACTGATATCTTCGTGTTGTTTCTCGTTGGCCCATCTAGCGAAGCGAAAACGAAGCGGATGGTCATGCGGCTTCAACTCTTGGACCAGTTGAACTTTGCAAGACGTCATACCGAGAACTTTGGGAAAAATTCGACATAAACTAGTGCGTCAAATGTTCAATTCATGAGAACGATGATGAGTTGATGTTGATGTATTCTCTCCCGCACATTCTCAGCCACAGTTTTGATATTTTCTGCTGAACGCACTGTACGATCAAGCTCACATCTTGACGCATCAACAATGAAACCAGTTTCACGAACTTTAGCAATAAACTTGCGTATACCGGGCACTGTTGGTCTTTCTCTGGGACCAAATTTTGTATGACATTTTCGTGCAATTTCCGAGGAATTGTGTTTGCTTTGGAAATAAATTTCCAATAAATCGAAATGTTGCTCAAGCGTAAATCGATTCATTACGTTTAGTGGAGATAATATACTGAATTTTGTGACTGCATAAAATGACATAAGTATTGGCAGATTCGAAATAACTGATGGTTTAAATTTAAACCGATAGATGGCGCACAGTATATAAAAAAATGTTTAACGTTTCTTTAGTGTACTTTTATTAACTACCAAACCAAGCCATTGCGGCACCACGACTATGTCTTAATTTTTCATTTAAATTTTAAACGGCCTAATAAATATTTTAATATCCTGTTAATAAGTGGTCATAATCATAAAATTTATTTACAATGTTATCGTTCAACATTCGTTTTATGCCGTCTCTTAAAGTATTTTGTCTAAAAACATGTTAACAGCCTGAAATAGCCGTCTATATGGGCAAATAGAAAATTTATAGAAGACATCTACAATAAAAATAAAAATGTTTATTTAAATATTAAATTAAGTTTTCATACAATGTTATTTCCATTGTTTCTTATACTTTTAACCACTAGTTGCTCTAGTTTATATTTGTTGTCTCTACTCTATTTTTTAATAACCTTGTTTGTGTCTTTTTATTGTTGAAACAAGGCTTTTGCCCTCAACTGTATTATTGTATAGCAATGGCTTTCTGACTCTTCTTTTGAGAAGGAGATAAAAACAACTCAAGTCTTTTTATGTTTCTTTATTAATATTCTTATGAGTTGCTGTATTATTCATTTTCCATTTCATTTTCAACTTCTACTTTTTGCTTGATGAGTTCAGGAAAAAAAAACTTGCTTTTGATTGTAATTTTGCTTTAAGTTTTTATTGTTCTCCATGCAGACTTTTGGTCACCCAAGAACAACTTATTGTTTGACAACGTGGCGTCGTTGTATAATTTAAAATGAAACCCAATAGGCACTTTAGCTAATTAACAGCTTGACTGGGTTGTTTCTCATTTGGGTGACTGAACGCAGACTTTTGTACACACTTAGTGTGTCATGTATGACAGCTTTAGCAATACTTTGGCTTATTGGGTTACTTTAACCATATTACTTTGAAAGCATTCACTTCTAGCTCTCCCTCTCTCTTTTTCCCTCTCTCTCTCTCTATGTCTTTCTTCCTCTCTCTTTCTCTCCGTTCTGGTTTTCTGTATTGTGCAATTGAAATAGAAATCTTTTTTTTCTTCTGCTTAAAACCAAAACTAGCCGGTTAGTATTACCCCTTAAGTAAGCATGTATAAAACACACAAACAAACTTGTAAACACACATGTGTATTGGGTGTTCGAAAAAGTCCTGTGACAAATTGCCGTTAGATGACTTTTCAATGTTTTGAAATACTTAGAGAAAATTGCTAACATTACATAGTCATAATTTCGTTCTTTAAGGTTAGAATGCGTGGCAGACTATTGAACAAATTCACGAATTTGAAGGATATGATGCTGTGATGCCAGAAACACAACAGGCTAATATTGTGATCGTTTTCAATTTGATAATACATACATATATAATTGGCCATTACAACCCTTCAGTCAGGATTATGGCCTAGCTTCTCACACCACTCATGTTGTCTGTGTTAATTTTATAGCGGCGGGACCTACAGTTTAAAGCCGACTCCGAAAGACAGATTTTTGGGAAACTTTTCATCACAATTTTATATACTCTCAGAGTTCTTGCCAGAAATCTGATGAGAGGAAGACGCCGAAGAAATATTTTTTCATATTTCGTTTTGATGTCTCACCTGGGGTTTGAACCGTGGCCTTGCGTCTAATAAGCGAACAAACTACCTACAAGACTACGGCGACTACTCAATTTGATAATTCTGATATTAAAAATGCTCTTCAATCTGATCGTTCAATCGGTATAAAGGACAGATAAGCACTGATAAGCCTAATTTTTGCAGAGCTAAAACGAAACGATATGTTATAATTACAGGCAATGAGAAGTGGATCTTATAATAATGATGATAAGCAAAGTAAACGGAATCTTTGCAAACGAAGAAGTTATTTCAATATGATAACGACAGACATACACCACTTTTATAGACCAATAGATACTGGCAGAACTTGGATTCAGAAATTTTTAAGAATTCACCATATACACGGGAACTTATACCCCCAGATTATCATATGCTTCGAGCTGTACAGAACTTTATGGGTGCAGAAATTTAACTTCCATGGAGCTGTGTTCAAATTACCCTCAGTAAACCCAGAAGTTCAACTTTAACTCTGACAGGCCAAAAATATTTTCGCTCAAAATGGCAAACTCATGTCTCAGTAAGAATGATTCTTTTTAATGGTTTGTAAAGAGAACATTTTCCGATTAAGTACATACATACATACATATTGGTTTAGACAATCCATCCAGACAGGATTAGGAGCTAGCTTCTCAAACCACTTATGTTGTGTGCGATAATTTGATACATGAGTAGCGAAGACCTACAGTGTAAAGTCGACTCCGAACGACAGATTTTTTTGAAAAACTTTCAAAGGAAATTTTATTTACTCCCTCAGATGTTGCCAGAAATTTGATGAGAAGAAGTTGCCAAAGCAATAATTTTCATATTTCGTTTTATTGGAGCAGTACTCTGGAAAAAAAATTTTTAATTTTTTTCTTTGTTCTTTCTAACCAAACTTTTTCAAACACCCAAGCCAAATATGATTCACATTACTTGCATAGAGATTTGAATATTAAAACCAATTCGACACATCTTTTGTTTGTTTTCTGTTCTTTGACTCACAGACGACATACACGTCAAACTCTAGAGCAAATCAACATATAATAGTACTTGTATGTTGTATGTGTATCTGTGTACATAGATATTCTTATGAGTAAATATACACACATCGTACATAGGTATGAATATGTTAAATGGTTTGTGAATGGGTGTATATCTGTTATAAACCATGAGTCAATAGTGTGGGTCACACGTTGAGATTTTTTGTGGTATTAAAAGAGTTTTTGAATGCAAATACCAGATACAGTAGAATCTTAAACAGAAAGAAAAACAAAATTTAAAATACTAATGATAAGTATGTGGCATTGCAATTGTGTCAGCATAACAGAGTGGCAAGTAACATCACTGTAGACGCCACAAAGTCATAAATGGACCATAGAAATGCATTTTTTCGGTTTTAAAATAAAGATTTGATTTGATTCGGCAAAAGGCAAAGGCATACAGTATCGCAAGTTATTGCTTTATCTCCAATTTATTTCCAATTTTGTCTTACAGTAATCTACACTTTTACAGATGACAGTAGTCTTTAAAGTCTCACATCTGGCTTACAGCCTGTTTCCAAAACAGTAAAACAAGTCACATTGCGATTAGTTATCTACCCTTCTGTCTTTAATAAATTCATTTCGGGGCAACAACCTATGTATTTAAGTTGTATCTAATTTTTGGTTGTATCTCATTTTCAGTGGAATATAGGCTCCCTAAATAGTTAGTCTAGTAGATATTGTATTGGTTTATTAGACGTGAGGCCACGGTTCAAACACCAGGTCAGATATCTCCAACAAAACGGAAATATGAAAAAAATATTTCTTTCGGCGGCTTCATCTCTGCAGATTTCTGGCAAAAACTCTGAGAGTAAATAAAATTGCCATGCAACACTCACACATACATACATAATTGGCCATTACAACCCTTCAGTCAGGATTACGGCCTAGCTTCTCACACCACTCAGGTTGTGTGTGTTAATTTTATACATTAGTGGCGGGACCTGCAGTTTAAAGTCGACTCCGAACGACAGATTTTTGAGAAACTTTTCATGACAATTTTATTTACTCTCAGAGTTTTTGCCAGAAATCTGCTGAGAGGAAATCGCCGAAGAAAATTTTTTTTCATATTTCGTTTTGATGTCTAACCTGCGCCTTGCGTCTAATAAGCCAACACACTACCTACCAGACTACGGCGACTACTATAATCGTAATGAAAAGTTTCTTGAAAAATCCGTTGTTCAGAGTCGGCTTTAAACTCCGCCACTCATGTATAAAAATTAACGCTCACAACATAAGTGATGTAAGAAACTAGGTCGTAATCATGGCTCAAGAGTTGTAATTATCAACTATGTATGTATGTATGCTCTTGTATAATTTGTTGCCGGTTACACTGTATGACATATGAACACGCAAATATCAAACATGTCTTACATATTGGAACAAGTTTTTTTCTTCTCTACAATTACCACCCCAACGCTATTACGAGTCATACGAATAAATAAGCACGAATACATCAACAAAAAACTACACAGGAAAATGGGAGATTCATTACACACATATGAACCACCACAATACAAGGAGAAAAGAAAATAAAGTTTAAAATGAGACTGAATTTAGCGTGTTAACTAGAGATACGTATTAAAGACGAACATACCACAGATTTGATTTTAATTTAAAGATTTAAAACAAGACAAAAATTCACAAGATGACATGTACAAACAGAAACAACATCAAACCCAAATTAGAACAAAAAAAAAATTGAAAAAAATTCCAAACAAAATTTAATTTATTCCATGGCTTACTACAGTGTCTTATGGTATTAAAAAAATCCTGGAATTTTTTGTCTTTTCTTTTCTTTAACTTTTAATACGACCAAATCTATGAATTTAATTACGTTTCTTTTGTGCAACATTTTTCGTTTAGCGCAAGATTAAACAAAAAAAGAAATTCCCCGGTTAACCTCCATAAATTAGAAAATATTCCGTTCCATTCCATCCATAAGAGAACAACGTAATTTTACTTTTCTGCACAACCATACAAAAGTTATTGTTTTAAATATTTTGCTGTTTGGGGAAGAGGAAGGGGTTAGAGGTTTTTGTGGTGGTAGAATTTAATTTCACTGCAATTTGTAGACGTCACAGTTGCATGTTAAAACGTTGCTACGTAATGTACGAAATAAGGCAATAGAAACGAGATTTTATTTGAGTTTTTGGCGGAAAAGACAAAGGTTTACTGCCATACATACAGCAATAATTTACATGTTCGCTTTGAATAAAAGAATACATGCTTGCATGAGCTATTCCACTAAATATCCTGCAAGTCATTGAAAGTTTTTGCCTTACAGCTACAAGCACTTTGCATATCTACAAAGTATACTTACTTTACTCTTTAGCGTTTGAAAATTCAAAAATGCACTTACCAACGTTAGGTAATGAGTTTGATAGAAATGAAGTCGCCGTAGTAGTGCAGATAGTATGTTGGCTTATTAGAAGTGTGACCACGGTTCAAACCGCAGATCAGACATCTTCAACAAAACCAAATATGATAAAATAATTCTTTCGGCGACTTTCTCTCAGCAGATTTCTGACAAAACCTCTGAGAGTGGCATAAAATTCCAATGAAAAGTTTCTCAAAAAAATCTGTCGTTCGAAGTCGACATAAACCATTAGTAGGCGCCACCAGTCATACTTAACATTTGAGAAGCTAGGTTGTAATCCTGACAAAGGGTTGTAATGACCAATTGTAAGTAAGTATGTAGTACAACTATCCAAACACTGTCCGCTTCCTAAAGAGTCTTGCTTTAAAAAAAATATTCATAGCAGTGCCTGTAAAATCTTCAGGATAACGACATGGGACCTCTATGGTCTTATGACAGTTCAAATGTGATGGAAGGAACAACAACAGACGAAGAAGTTTACTTGCTTTCTATGCCGAATACTATGCACGCATTCTACGAAAGAAAAAAAATCTTATCTGCAAGCAGCATATCACGCATGGAGTAAACGTCAACCAGAGGTCAGCAATGAGTATTCAAAAAGATGAGTACATTCGAATCATACTCATAATTTGTGATACCTATACGCATTTATACTTATTTTAATATCATACTCATACTACTCATATTCAAAGTTTGAAGTACTCATTATACTCATACTTAAAAATACGTATGATGTTGTTTATTTCGACTCTCCTTTGCTCAACATTTACCACAATCACAAAATAAGTATGATTCGTGTATGAACACTACACAATACTCATTAGGAGGTTGTTTATTGGCTTTGCTTGCTGTCTTTTTCTTTCTTCTTTTTTTGTAAATGCACAACAACTAAGACTGTCAAATTTTGATGAATGATTCGAATCATTCAAAACATTTATGAGTATTACAAGTATTTTTCTAAATTTATGAATCCGAATGAGTAGGCGTATGAATCAAACATATTTCGAATGTTTGATGTCAATGTTGTACTCATACTCATTGTAACTTGTACTTATAAATCAATATTCTAGTGAGTACAAATGAATCAGAGTAGTTAAGTTTCAATATTGTTGACTCACTTATATTCAAAATTTTATGAGTGCTTATGAGTAGCGAAAAACCGATTCATTGCTGACGCATCTGACGCAAACCGAAATAAAAACAAATGACAGCCATGTGACGAATAAGAAACCAGCCTGAACTAATAGGAAAACAGTCCAAGGTTTAAATAAAATTTTCTAAAAATCTACTTACAGAAGTTTTTCCTTATGACTTTACTTACTTAGTTAATTTATCATTACAATCGTTTAGTCAGGGTTACAACCTAGCATCTCACACCACTTATGTTGCGTTTGTTAATTTCATACATGAGCGGCGGAAACAACAGTTTAACTTCTACACTGAACGCCAAACTTTTGAGAAACTTTTCATTGTAATTCTGTTTACTCTCAGAGTTTTTGCCGAAAGAATGCTGACATATCTAAGCTGAGGCTACTGTCTAATAATAAGATTTCTTATATTTATCTGCTCTTGTTGAGCAGATCGAAAGCAGTCTTTTGCAGGTCTGTAAAGCAGTGTAGAGTTGTGCTTAGTTAGTTATTCTATTTGAAAAGAGGTAAGGCCATATCGTATTGGCTATGAATTAAACATACTCTTGCTAGTCAGAATTTTTCCAAATGGCTTAATTGGAGGGGCCTCATGATTTCTTTTAATTCGAAATGTATACGATGAATAATTGTTTAACTTCTGTTGCATTTGATCACGATACACTTGGGTTTGTAATCAAAAGTTGTAATATGTACAGCACTCTATCCTAATGAAGGTCCTAATACTTATACGAAAGCTGTTAATTTCAAATTATTTGCATAGCTTGACAATTCTTGGATAGCACCATGCAGTTACTGCCGTATACTCTTCGCGTTTTATGACTGCACGTATAGGCATCATTCACACTTTTCAGCAGAAAAGTGAATATAGCTGACTCACTTCAAATCAATAACTACGGGAACAACTATTCGACTATGTTCGTTGCAGTGTTTTGAAGAAAACCTAAAAACTCCGGAATTCTGTTAGTATTTGTAGGTCATTAAAATACATATTCTACCATACATTTACCATGCATGCATGTATGCATGTATGCATGTTTCTGTATGTATGTTTTAAGATATTTCCTGTTTTAAAACTTCTTAAGATATGCATTTCAAGGATATGTGTTTGCCTAAACCCGTACACAATTTAAGAATGATATGATATGCCTGCGTGTGCATGTGTTTGTTATTAATTTTATTTAAACTTTCTTGGCTACTGCATTTCCAATTAGTGGTTTTATGGTTTCATATTTCATTGGGCTGTACTCTTTACGATGAGCAAGAAAACTTTTGTAATATCTGTGATGCTTAAAGAGATGAAAGAGAGGAACTTAAGGAAATTAAATGGAAAAGTAGTAATCGCAGTATTTATGGAAAGAGTTGGAAAGCAAAGCTGCTGCACAATAGATAACAAGATGGGACATTAGTAATGGACTTTGGTGGCTAAACTGGCATACAATTACATTTGGCATGTGAAACGACTAGCTGGACTTAGAATGACTACTGTATAGTAAAATGACTTGAATGGATCATATAGAGAGCATCTCACAAATGGCAAGTCGTGCCGTAAGGCTTGCAAGTAATCCTGGTTTGCATTCCCAGAAATTATGAACTGAACGTATGAACTGATGGTCCAAGCAATAGTTACCTTCGGTTGGGTCACTGCCCGAATAGAGTTGCATAAGAAACAGAGATTAGCGTCTGTAGACAGAAAAAAAAACAATGAGAACCTGCCTCATAGTGTGGGGATATTTTTCCTCTTCGGGAGAAGGTAGACGTGTTAAAATTGATTCCAAATTGACTGGAGAGCACTATGTAAATATTTTGGAAGAAAATCTTTACAGCAGTGAGGAGGAAATGGGCTTGGGGGAGTTTATCTTTCAACAAGACAACGAACCCAAGCACACGAGTAAGGTCGCTAAAACATATTTTGAAGAAAATAATGTTGAAAAATTTGAAAGGCCTGCTCAAAGCCCAGATTTAAACCTCATAGAGCATCTTTGGGATATCTTAGATGACAAAAACCCGATGGAGTCCAGAACAAATATTTAAACATTTTGGGAAAAATTGCAAAGTGAATGGAGGGCAATTCCTACAAGTACTTTGAAGAACCTTGCGCTAAGTATGCCGGAAAGATTAAGAGAAGTCATAAATAACAAAGGCGGAGCAACTTCGTACTAAATTTTGAAGTTATTTATTTATTTATAATATTTTCTAGTGAAGTGTTACTTTATTTGGTCACTTGAAATTCCGTATGTGCCATAGAGTTTCTATTATAAATAGAAAATATAAAGAAAGAATTCAATGTTAAGATACTTTTTAGATAAAATAATAACCGAATTAAAAATGAAACTATAATTTATAAACATTTGAAAGCAATAAACATATGCTTTAATCAAAAAACAAAAAATATTTCAAACCGCACTTTATTTTGTCCGACAGTGTATGTTAAGTATGCCTTGTGACAGGACGCTGTAGACTCAGGGTAAAATTTTTCAGAATGGTGATCGCCGTAGTCTAGTGGTTCGTGTGTTGGCTTATTAGACGTAAAGCCAAGGTTCGAGCCTCAGGCCAGACACCAAAACAAAATACAAAAATTATTTCTTCGGTGACTTCCTCTTAGCAGATTTCTGGCAAAAACTCTGGGAGTAAAATAAAATTGCCATGAAAAGTTTCTCAAAAGTCTGTCGTTCGGAGTCGACTTTAAAGTGTAGGTCCCGCCACTCATGTATAAAACTAACAAACACAACATAAGTGGTGTGAGAAATTAGGTCGTAATCCTGACTGAAGAGTTGTAATGACCAATTATGTTATGTATGATCTGCTGGTATCTTGATGAGAACAGAAGGAGATTTATGCAGATTACCCTATGATCTAGAGATATAGAGGTCGGCAGACGAGAATGAAGGAAACTTTTGATAAGAACTTTCTCTAGGGGTACCCAATAAACCTAATTGTACGGAATGGTCATGCAATTTACCTAAGTTTACATATTATCGGAATCAAAATTTATTTCTATATCTGTGATCTGTGTGATTACTAAACTGCAAGACTACTACAACAACTGAAAAAAATGCAGTTTTAAGGTTAAATTTCTACGAAAATTAAAATATTTTCTAATGTTTTTTAGAAAGTACTATTATGGCATACATTTTCCTTGAGAATATTCGAAACTACATGTTTAACAAGTTTCATTAAATAAAGCCAAATTAATTTAAATTTCTTTCCAGGAAACTTTTACATCATTTTATGCAGTTTTGCTTTCTTTACTAATTTCCTTTCCATTTAATTACTATCTACGCTTCATTTAATTGTAACATCAGGAAAAATTCTTGGAATTTTTCTTTTTCATTTTTAATTTTTTTTTGTTTTTGCATTTACAATCTAAAATCAACAGCAACAACTATAACGTAGCAACTTATACTCATTAAAATGTACATTCGTTGCATGGAGAAGCAGCGAAAACAAAATTTATAAAAAACAAAAAAAGAAAACCTAGAAGAGTACTTACAAAAAAAAAAAATTATAATGAAAGTAAGTAAGAAAAAAAAAATAAACCCAGTTCAGCTGCCACATATTCATTATGCGGAAAAGAAAAAGAGTTGCAAGCAGTTGTTAGTTGCATAAGCATACGAGTATAAAACTGTTGCACACACTCTATACTGAGAGAAATCATTATAAAGGCAACACTTGACCCTTTAACAGACTTACTACAAAATCAAGCTGAAAAGAAATGTTAGAAAAGGGAATCGGAAATTGGTAAATGCTTAGATACAGACGTACATATAAGAGTATATTTACGTATATTTCTTTATGTACGTACTTTGTGTTTCTGTTTTAGAAAGCAAAAAAAAAAAAAAAAGAAAGCGGAACAAAACTTTGTAGTTGAATGAAAATTTATAGACAATAACATAAGGTTGGGGATAAAGTAGATTCTCATTTGTATGCGCTAAAAAATCCCTAGAAAAATAACAGTTACGCAAATATTAGGTTAAGTTAGGTGGCGTCTCATCCTTAAAAGGCAAGGTGCCACTTAAAGCAGAGTTTAGGGCCATTGTGATACCACAATTACTAACCTTTCTGCTGTCAATGACTTTGAAGCTTTCCAAAAATGAACTAAGAACACTTAGTTTAACTGAGGCAATCGAAACAATTGAACTCTGTCACATATCGGAGATATTGTACCGTACCAGATCTGACCAGTTCCGTAACAATATCTAGCGCCCTGATAGCCTAGTTGTTAGAGTGCTAAACTTCAAGTGCCAAGGCCGTGGATTCGATTCCCACCCAAAGACTCCGCGCCTTTGTGATTGTCTAACATTATATGTGATTACTAACAATAGAAAAAAGGAAATGAGAATTATTACTACAAAGTAAATCTCGAAAAAAGGTGACGAAGGTTTATACACTGCCATTAAAAAAAAATTGTCGCACACTCCCCCCCCCCTTTTATTTCTCCTATGAACTATTTTTCCTGCGTTCCAACAAATGCTGTGCATAAATAGGGGTCATCTCCTGAGTGTTGGTCTTAAAAAAAAAATCTGACGATATTCTTATCTTGGAACCCATCTACATACATACATAATTGGTCATTACAACCCTTCAGTCAGGATTACGACCTAGTTTCTCACACCACTTATGTTGTGTGTGTTAATTTTATACATGAGTGGCGGGACCTACAGTTTAAAGTCGACTACGAACGACAGATTTTTTGAGAAACTTTTCATGGCAATTTTATTTACTCTCAGAGTTTTTGCCAGAAATCTGCTGAGAGGAAGGCGCCGAAATTATGCTTTTTGTATTTTATTTTGATGTCTGGCCTGGGGCTCGAACCCTGGCTTTTCGTCTAATAAGCCAACACACTACCTACTAGACCACGGCGACTTCATCTAACCCATCTAAGTGTTACCTAATACGAGATTTCCTTGAGAAGTACCCGGCGTTCGTGAATGAGAACGGACATAGTTGGAATTCTAAAATCAAATTGATCCGAATGTGTATGTATTCCGATAATTTCAGCATGCCCATTATGAAGGTTAAGCCGGAATTTAACTGCATTAAGCTTTACTGCCAACAGCTTAGCCCTCTGTTGCAATAGAAGATCAGAGGGTTTAGCAAATAATACTTTAGTTGCAGTGAAATAGAGTGGACTATCTCTCTGTCGAACAGTCTGCAGTAATTTTGGTATTTGCACATCGTTCATCAATCATAAGCAACGTAGACCGAGATTGGTTCTACCACGGCCCGTAAAAGCCAGTACATGATGTCAGGGCTAAGCGCCAAATGTTGCATCCTGTATGCGTTTCAAACACGATTACATCAGTAGACCAAGATTGGTTCCATCACGGCATGTAAAAGCCAGTACGTGATGTCAGTGCTATGCGCCAAATGTTGTATCCTGAATGCATTTTAAACCTGGTTACCCCCTTTTAGCGAGAACTACGGTGTAGTTTCTCTCACATCAACAACAAAGATTTTATGAAGTCTAGGACTCTTCACCGCTTGGAAAAAAGTTAGACGCAGCGGTCCCACTCATTATCAATAGCAATACCAGACATTAGCACAGAAGGTGTCTTTTGTGTCTAAAGATACGATGGCGGTTCTATCATCACATGATACAGATGAGGAACCCTCTGTTTATCTGGAATATTTGCTTAAAGAAACTGAAAAGTGCAACTTATCTGGAAAAACATAAATACATGTGTACAATTGTAACGTGAGTTGTTGTATTAAAATAACAAATATAACGAAATAACTTTTTCTATTACCGACTAATTAAAATGCATAACATACCTGGTGGCATAAAGCGACGGCTACCCACAGGAGCCTCTGCATACGGCAAACCAAGATATTGATCAACGACACGTAAACCCGAAGAGGGTGGAAATTTACGTTTAGTACCCATAAGACGACCCTGTTTGATAATAATCTCTCTGGTATATTGTAGTTTCTCGGGTATAATATGACGACGTTCTACCGGTGTTGAATGGGCAACGAATATATTGTTGACTTTGTTTCCTACAGTTGCTCTTACTGTTGGTATTGTTGATGTTGCAGTTGATGGTAAACTTTCTATGGCTGGTGCAAAGGAAGTGGGTGAAATAAAATAATAAGTTGGCCTTAAAGTAGTTGTAGCTGCTCTGAGTTTTGCTTTGCCAGTGCTGGTTGTAGCGATGTTGGCGGTGCTGGTGGTTGTGCTTGTGGTCGGGGTGCTAGGAGTTGTTGAGCTTGTTGTTGTTGTTGTTTGTGTGGTTTGTGGTTGCAACATTATAGCCGCACGTTTCACCGTAGACAATGTTACCGTCGACATATATTCGTCGCTATACAGTGGCTGTAATTTAATGTGGCTAATATTGCTTTTAAGTAGATTCTGTAGATTCTCTTTAAAATCGTAAATCATTGTCTGTGGATCATTAATGTTTTTATTTTGATGTTGTTGATGTTTATTTTTAAACTGACGTTTGCGAAAATCTTTAATTTCATCGGAAATATTCTCCAGGGAATCGGAATTTGTCATAGCATGGCCAGTCGTATGATTAGTTTGCTTCAGTTTATTCTCATGTTGCTTTAGCATTTGTTGCATGAAATATTTTGTTGATTCAGCTGTTGTTCTCGTTGCTGCTGATGCTGCTGATAATTTTATGGCATTTTTCTTTTGTCGCATATCGTCTTTGGATTTTGCCAAGTTATTTTTATCGACATTCTTGTCATTGTTCCCGTTTGCCTTGTCAATAGCGTCGACAACGTCTGTAGACATATCGACTACATCACCTATTACTTCTTTTGTTGTGCCTTCTTTTGGAAACCATTGTTGTTGCCTCTGCAGCTGCAATTGTTGTTGTTGCTGCTGTTTGAGTCGTCGTATGGATGAGTTGGCTGCTGCCAGTGCAGCTGTTCGTTGTAGCAATAGTTGCAATTGCTGGTGGTGCTGTTGCTGTAATTGTAGCTCTTTAGCTACGGCAGCACTTGTACATAGTAATTGATTGTGATGTATGCTGATAAATGTCAGCCAGAAAATCCAAAATATTGTTGAATGTTTCATTTTCTACGTTTTTTATGTTCTTTTTATCCACTTTATTGCTATTTTTCTGTTTTGCTATTGCTATTGCTGTTGCCGTTGCCTGCATTAGTTGTTTCATTTAGTCTTACGTTTGTTTTTATTAGGGGCATTAGTTAGAGTTTTATAGAGTGAATGTTTGTGTTGTTTTTTAGTTTATTTTTTATTAAAGAATTCCTAAGATTCTCTCTCTGTTTTCTTTGTATTTTTTTATGGATTCTTTGGTGTTTTTTCAATTCCACTTTGTTATTTTATTGCTTGCTTTTAAAATTCCTTTCATTTTCTTTTATTTTAATTTTAGTTTTTGTTTTCATTTCAATTCAAATATTCTTATCCATTCAGTTTTACTGTGAATAGATTTTTCTTTTTTAAATTTCTTGCTTAAATAGTTTATGGTTGCTTTCAACTTGATCTTCTTATTTATTTCAGTTTGTATTTCGTTTTATAATTTAGTCTCTCACAATTAAATTGAAATATTATTTCATTTCAGTTTCCCTTATTCAATCTGAAATGACTGAAAAGGTTTGAAAACGAATTTCATTGTGGCTTTCACTCTTAATTCTAATGAATGAAAATTCATTCTAGTGGATTAGCCACTACCTTGGGTAATAGAAATTTTAAATTAATGATGAACACGTAAAATTAAATGCGAATAACATAAAAAAATTAAAATTTTTTTAATTAAAAAAATAGTTTTTTATAAGTGTGTAAAGGAATTATCAAATTCGTTCAAAATCCCTAAATAAACTTCAAAACTTTTATCGATAATATTCACTGTGGTCTTTTTGAATCTTTTTGTGCCCTCATTTTGACATGACAATCGTAAATTGCTAATGGCAATGGTAACAAGTGTAGTGATTGATAAACATGGCTAAAAGGGGCGCCTTCACAAATCCTAACAACTAGCGCGGCATTCATTTGCTCTGTGTGGTTAACAAAGTGACGTAATTACATACATACATAAGTGGTCATTACAACCCTATTTCGTTTTGTTCAAGATATCGGACCTGGTGTTTGAAGCGTGGCCTTACGTCTAAAAGGCCAACACACTACCTACTAGACTATGCAGGAAATGAAAGGAAATCACACAAGTAACACCGGTTTAGAGGCAAGAACAATATGGATTCCATTACCCCAAATATATACAAATATATACATTAGTCCAGGGTTTTACTTGAGTTTCGCTATGAGAGCACACCCCACGGTGCTTAAAGCACGGCTGGAAACAATGCGCCTACCAGCGCCCCCACGTACAGTGATTCAACCACATGATATACATAAGCATATCATTGATTGCATTACCATGAGTACCAATTCGAATTTTGACAATGGTTAAGAGTATAATGCCACACCGAGCTTGCGTTCTCTCCGCACCGCAAATATATACAATCATATACATAAATAACTTGCGTCTTATCTTGGAGCGGACTGTAGGATAGTGTTTATCTATGTTTTACACATGGGATTGGGAAAGCCTTCGCTCAACTGATTCACGGTGTTAGCAAGAGTGTAAACCTTATTGAATGTCTATACACCACAACGGTACTCTAAGTAGGACGGTGGCGGTTGACATATATATGTAGGTGTTCGACAAGGCTGTGTTCTGTCATCACTACTATTTATCATAGTTCTGACAGATCAACAACCCTTATTGATCCAGATAAAGAGACACAAATTGCGTTACCTCGGCCATACATTTAGAAGGCCTTTGGACGATACCATCAGAATTGCCATAGAATAGTATGTGCAAGGGAACAGAAAAAAAGGACGCTCTGCACACACGTGGAGGAGACAAGTAATAACCGAATTAAAAATCAGCGGAAAGAGTCCGAATGGAGTGATGGCGTTTGTACAAAATAGAACTTTATTCAGGAAATTTAGTAAGACCCTAAGCTCTTAATAAGAACCACGGAAAATTGTACGTACATGTATAGAATGGTAGTTAGGAAAAAGGATAAGGGAAATAGCATGGAATACAATCTTCCCATGAAAATAATTGTTACTGGCCAGCATTATGGAAAATTGGAAATACGGTTTATAGTTTTAAAGCTGGAAAGGATTTTAAATCTCTTTCCGCACAAGCTTTATTGTAGTTGGCTCAGCAGATTATACCACTGGTCGACACGACACACAGTGACACGGATCGAATATTGATCATTCGATAATCTTGGGAAAATTGATTGCATGTCACCATATTATTCTTAGGGTTATAAAGGAATGGAAAAATGATAAAGTACAAATCTTTACGGCTCAAGAATATACAGCTCGAGAAAGCTAAGAGAGCATAACTCTGTGTTCAAGCCAGAAAGATCGGTTGTTGTTGTGATTCTTGGTGAGGACAACTTGTATGGAAGACATACTTTGTTATTGCCAAGCTTTCTGATAGCCAAGCGTTGAATTCTTTTGCTAAATAATAACCTGCTAGTCCACATCTCATGAAAAATCATCGCAAAATGGATGAAATTATTCTCGATGTCTCAGTTGGGGTTGTTGGAGACGCAGCAGTCTAGTAGGTAATATGATGGCTTATAAGACGCAAGGCCACGGTTCAAGCCCCAGGCCAACATCTCCAAAAAATGAATAAGAAAAAAGTATTTCTTCAGTGACTTCCTTTCAACAGATATTTGGCAAAAACTAAAAAACAAGAGTTAATGGAATTGCTATGAAATGTTTCTCAAACACATGACTTTAAACTGTCGGTCCTGTCACTCATGTATAAAATTAACACACACAAAATATAAGTGGTATGAGAAGCTAGGTTGTAATTCTGACTAAAGAGTTGTAATGACCAATTATGTTATGTTACATGTCATAGTTGAGGTTATTACTGGATTTTATATTCTAGATACTTAAGCAAGGCTTATGGGCCATTGATTTCTGCTAGAATAGCAGAGACGAGAATGACAGGCTTAATTACTTTTGAGGCCATTATTACAACTTGCCGTTAAAGTTGGGTTTAGTTAAAGGGTAACTTTAGCTAAAGTGAACTTTAAAGTCACCTTTAACTTCTTTTCTCTATTACAACATACAGATAAAATAAATTTAACTTTTTAAAAATTATGGCAATGCCGGAGCAATGTCGATAATACTGCTCAATTAAACAAATTTTATTTAAATGCAATGGCAACAACGGGTTTCGTTTTTTTGTTGTTGTATATGCTCATTTTGTTTATGTTTGAAATTGCCGTATTGAAAATGATATATATGTATGGCAAGTTCAACCATAAACTTAACTTTAAATGTTAAAGGTAGGATGATCCTCCCTTTAGCTTAACGCTCACTTCTACTTTATCGTCCACTTATAATAATGAAAAACAATTTATCTGCCAGTTCAAATCCTCCCTTTAGTTAACGGCAAGATGTAATAATGACCCTTAAAGGTCAAGAGCTAAGGTTTACCATCAAACCCATGTCCACCTACAGCTTTAGCCCGTTATTCAGGCGTTGCCATATACCCATATATTCCCATAATACAAAAAATGCCTAAGCAATGTTAAAACGTTTCCTACTCTTCACAAAAGTTCTTAGTTTATGAAAATAAATACTGAAACAAAGTAAAAAGAGAGGAGAGAATCAAGATAGAAAACTTTTCTATTAAACTTCTTAAACACCAGCATAGTTTGATAGTTAAACTTTCTTGTATACAGAGGTAAGTGGAATGAATGCCTGTGTGATTATTGAAAAATCAAAAGCGCTCAATTTAAAACAATTTTCAATTTATTTTTCTCTCTGCCTTTCTCTCTCTCTCTCTCTCTCTCTATCTCTTATTTCTTCTCATTATATTGGACCATTTAAACTTTCATTTCTTTTAAAGCCATTACCATCATTATTATCGCATACATTTGATGCTAAAGGCGACAGAAGTAAAGGAAACGGAGTAGAAAAGAGAAGAAATTAGAAAATAAAGTAAACTAAACATTTGCAGAAAATCCATTTGAAATAGAAAGAGAAAAACTTCATCTCTCTTATTTTTAAACAAAGTGTGTTAATGTTTTACAATTAATTTTTCTTGTTTTTCTTTCTTTTTTTCGTTTTTTCACTTTTTGCTTTCTTTTATTTGAATTTGTGTTGAACATTTCAAAATAGGGGAAGCAGAAAGTATGAGTAATAAAATCTATAGAAATAAAATAGTTCTTTAACCCCAAAAAAAAATTCTTTTATGCTAATAAAACATGCAAAATACGAGCCAAGAAAAACAAGACAAAAAAAAACAGTCACATGTATACACTGTGTGAGCATAAATTAACGATAAAAATCTCTTGAAATAGAAGACAAACAAAAAATTAAAATGAATTTGCTATGGTAAGGTCGAATTAAGGTTTGTGCTATGTTAGGAGTAAAGATATAAAATAAAACCATTCTAAATACATTAGAGGCTCTAACATTATTTTCAAGATAAACAATAATTTCCAGGAACAAGATAAAAACATTACAGATACGTAAATAAAGGCATACATAATTAGTCATTACAACCCTTTAGCCAGTATTATGATGATTCAGCTTCTCACGCCGCCTATGTTATGGGACCTTGAGTTTAAAGTCGAATTCGAACAACAAATTTTTTGAGAAACTTTTCAAGGCAATTTTATTTTCTCTCAGAGTTTTTATCAGAAATCTGCTGAGAGTAAGTCGCCGAAGAACAATTATTCAGATTCATTTTGTTGGATTTTGTTCTGAGAGTAAGTAATAAAATTGCCATGAAAAGTTTCTCACAAATCTGTCATTCGGAGTCCACTTTAAACTGTTGTTAAACGAAATGTGAAAGTTTCCATCACTCTGGCGCATAAATCCGGCTGAATTTGATCGACAGCATGGGTTATATTGACTTTAAGGACAGCCGTGGCTTGTGGCTTATTCCATCTCAGTGGCCATTTCATATTACTTCCTCGTGAGATGATTATGCCATCAAATCGGTCGTGTAGAACATCGAACGTAGCAAGAGTTGTGTGGCACGTAGCGCTGTCCTATTTAAACTTCGTATAGCTAATGTCGAAGATTCCGTGGTCTAGTAGGTAGTGCGTTGGCTTATTAGACGTAAGGCCTCGGTTCAAATCCCAGGTCAGGCATCTCCAACTAAACGAAATAGAAAAAATATTTCAGCGGCGACTTCCTCTCAGCAGATTTCTGGCAAAAGCTTTGAGTGCAAATTAAATTGCCATGAAAAGTTTCTCAAAAATCTGTCGCTCGTAGTCGACTTTCAATTGTACGTCCCACCAAACATGTATAAAAATTAACGCACACAACATAAGTGATGCTAGAAACTAGGTAGTAATCCTGGTTAAAGGGTTGTAATGAAAATTAGGGCCAGTTGCCAAATCATTCAGTGAACACACGCCGTGGTCAACGGTCGTCCATGGTGGATTTTAAAAACAAACGAAACAAATGGCATTTAATTTAACAGATGCAGCTTCAAGATGATGGCCGTGGTCAACTGTCAAAGTTGGAAGGTCGCTGTGGTTAAACCCTATACAAGTATATAAATTCCAGAAATTTATTGAAGGAACATTGAAGATTCCAGGGTTTTTGTTTAATTTCAACCCAGCTGCCATTACGAAGGCTTAGGATAAAATGTCTGTAAAGCAACTAATTTGGGAATCTTGAAACGTTTTATTAAGCCTTCTTGTTTTTATTAAAATGTGCTTTTTACTTCAAGTTATTGTTTTTTGTTTGTTTCAGTTTCATTAACTGAAGTCTACTACACAAGCAAGTATTTGACTTTAGGTTGATAAGGTTGTCAACTATTGTTGCCTAGAAACGGGCCCTATGCAAATGTTTAAGGCTTTTGTACTAGCGTTGAGGATATTTAAGAAATCATGGAGTTCTATTCCTTCACAAGAGGTGACGCTGCCTGATCTTCGAATGATATTAGTTCTTGATGTTATACTTTGTAAACGTCATGGGGTTTTGTGGATGTATTGAATTGAAGCAGCTTGAAATCACTTCCAGATTGGAAACTGATTGATTCTGACCATGGAAAACAGTAAAGCAAATTTATGCAATTTAGTGGAATAATGATTTTCATAGGAGAACTCTGAGGTGTCTACTGCTATCATTACGAAATTTTAAAATGTGTCAAGAACACTTTATTTACCTTTTAAGAAACATATGATTTCAATTAAGTCAGATAGGAAAACCGTATGCCTACTTTTGTGGGTTAGTATATTACAAAAGTAAACTGAACTTGTCCAAGTGAACCGAAGAATAATGAGCTATACTTCTAAAACAAATAATTTCTACACTGAAATTACTTTAATTTAACAATGTCTACAGTTTTGTCAACAAATTGTTTCCTCAATAATTCAAATCACTTCCAATTACAAATCGAAATTTCAAAAACTAAAAATAAAATGAAAACAAAAAATGTTTACGTGCTACTACAACAAGCCTTATGACAATTTCTAAATATTCCATTTGCTCTGCCATGGACCCCAACAATCCAACAATCAAATGGAATAGAATGAACATTTTTTTCTTTCTTTCTTTCAAATGGCAAAGACCGAATGAGATGCACATCAAACATACGAGTATATATGCGGCATATTCATACTTGATTGCGTATGGAGCATGTTTTCGTGCATATTAATGCATATGCCGCGTATATAAATAGAAATGCCTGTGCCCGCATTGGATTTGTAAACACCATATGAGTAAGCGTGTGTGTGTGTGTGTGTGTGTGTGTGTAGCATAGTATGTTGAGCATTGCATAGTATTTTAAAAATAACTCGAGAAATATTGTTTGAAAACATAAAATGAAAGAAAAAAAATTTAAAAATAAAACTGAAAATACACACATTTTAAGAGGGTGACTCTCAGCTGTTTTATTTTTTTTTTATACGATTTTTAAATGTATTTTTATTTAATACCCTACTTTATGCTTTTATGACACACAATTTTTATTGCCCGTTCTGTTAATCTTTTTATTTTTGTTTCCCCACAATATCGATTCCCACTTAAATGGTCGTTTTGTTTATTTATATTGTTTTCTATGACAAATGGCCTGGAACCAGGCATTGCTATGCGGACATTTTAAATGTCTTTTTTAAAAACATTTTAATGGAGCCATTGCCTTAAGAGATTTTCACCGTTAGCTTTAGCACGAGACAAATGCTTTACATTTTAAGCAATAAACGTTCAATGAAAAAGAAAAAGGACAAATAAATTAAAATAATAAAACTGATGGAATCTTAATTCCTTAGTAAGGCAGTAAATCACTTAAAAAAATGTTTTTAATTTAAAAAATTGTTCTCTTCTCTTGGCAGATGAATTCAATCAAAAATAAAAGAAAAAATTAATGCATTTGACGTAAGCACAGGCTTTGAAAAAGTTTTTTCTAGATGAGCCAACAAGAAACTGCACGATAATGCCGACTTAGCAAAAAGAAAAAAAAAATGTTCGCAGAGAAGGACCAACACTGCCTGGTATACGCAAGTTTATTGCTAAAGTTCGTGAAACTGGTTTCATTGTTGATGCGCCAAGTCGTGAGAGAGCTTGTACAGTGCCTACACCTTAAAATATCGAAGCTGTGCTTGAGACAACATCAACTCGTCATCATTCTCAACAATTGAATATTTCACGCACCAGTTTACATCGATTTTTTCAAAAAGATCTCGGTATGACGCCTTGCAATGTTCAATTGGTTCAAGAGTTGAAGCCGTAAGACCATCCAACGAAAAACTGCACAATAATGTTGATTATATAAAAAAAATAATTTTTTCGGAAGAACCTCATTTTCATCTTTGTGGGGTACGTTAATAAGCAAAATTGCCGTATTTGGGACTCAGAAAACCCACACGCGGTCTTACAAGAGCCAATACATGTGACTGTGCGCCTTGTGAAGCGGAGGCCCATATTTATGTGAAAATGAGCACGGCGCAACCATTACGGAGACACCTATTGCACCATGATAACCGATTTTTTTGTATCCACTCTTCCATGGTATTGATATGTAGTATGTTTAGTTTCAACAGAATGGTACAACTTGCCACACATCTCATGCCACAATCGAGTTATTGTATTAAACGTTTGACGGCCGTTGAATTAGCCGAAATGGTGATGTCAAATGGCTGCCAGGAAGCTGCGATTTGACACCGTTGGACTATTTTCTATGGGGCGCCGTTAAAGAAAAGTGTTGTGCCGACAAGCCAGAGACAATTGAGCATTTGAAGGCCAATATCGAGTAAGGTTCCCATACACTCGAAAAAGTGCACGAAAATTGATCTGATCGACTGAAGTAGTGTGAGGCCAGCCGCGACAGCCATATGAATGAAATAATACTTCATTTCAAACCGGAACAATTGTACTTCACAACAAAAAATTAATAAATTTGGCAGAATTTCAAACCGTTATGGTTTTATTGCATTTTTAAATTTAAACTTTTAAATGGCGCACACTTTATTTTTGTTTTAAGGTTTAGTCCCATCTATCCAGGCTCTCTATTAAAAAAAATCAATTTTAAGCAACTTTTCCTGCAGCTAAGATAATCTGCTTCTAATGAAATTAATGACAATCAGAAGGCCTTTTACGTAGGCTATAAGAAGAGAATTAAAAATGTTTTCCTTAGATCTACCGTCGAAATTGATTCTGACAAGAAATTAAACATGGAAACACTTTCATACAATTATCACCAATTAAAAACTGTTTATAGCATAAAATATTCAGCGGAGTAAGTAGTCCAGTTTGAGGTTAACTTTTCTGTTAGATTCACATACCAATTGCAGAAGGTTTTTAATGTCACCGAAAATTCAACATTTCAATGACGTTTTATCACAGTAAAGCAGATGCTAATATTAAAAAGTTTTTTAAAGAATGCAATTCGTCGTAGTATGATAGTTAATATGCTCCTTTATTAGATGAGAGCCCACAGTTCACATCCCAGCTCATACATCTCGCAAAAACAAATATATGAAAAAATATTTCTTTCGACGACTTTTCTCCGTAGTTTTCTGGCAAAAATTATGAGAGTAAATAAAACTTTCGTGTAAAGTTTCTTAAATCTGTTGTTCGGCATCGATGTTAACCGTAGTTCCCTCCACTCATGGCTTAAATTAACACACAAACCATGGATGGTGTGAAAGGCTAGGTTGTAGTTCTGGAAAAGGGCGTCTTATGGCCAATTTGGTCAGTTTTTTTTATTAATGAAGCAGTATTTTCAATACTTTGTTCGATGTAATCTAGTGAGCGATATGAGGTTTGAAAAATTCGGAGATCCAACTTCAAGCACCAGGTTTGCCATCTTATAAAAAAAAAAAAGATGAAAAATATTTCTTTCAACGATATCCACGCCTCAGCTTTCTGGCAATTTTTTTAAGTATAATCAATAGGCTTAAACAATCTTTTTAAGTCTGTTGTTCAAAATCGTCATTAAGATGTTCAAATTCCAAAAATATATCGCCCAACATAATTATCGCCGTACAATTATCATTTTAATTGGAATTTGTGCAATTCTTGACCTAAAATATTACATTTTCAACCTCAAATGCATGCCTGACACATCTTTGCGCAGGGATGAGCAGAAGACGACAGGGCACATATTTTTGATGGCGTTTCGTTGGACAAATATTCAAAAACCAACGTTAATGGATTTCTTTATAGAGATTGAGCAAGTTTGTCAACTGACCATCAAAAATATTCTGGCTCCCATATAAGGAGAAAAACTCTGAAAACCATTCCCAACATTACTCCCGGATTAGATGAACTGTTATCGGTTCGTAATTATGGAGTCTTTCTTTTTGACTTTTTTAAGTGATTGTCAGTCATTGCAACTTATCCGCTACCGTGTGGAGTACAGTATGCCAAATTCAGTTGTTCTGTATGCCCTGTGGCATCACACTAGTGAATCCAGACACGGCCTGTGTTTATAACTTTTAATTACAAATGAAAATAGTTAGTTTTCATACGCCCATGGGTCTCTGAAATGGTTGTATTGGTTTAATGATAACTCCTAACCGTAGTGCGAACCGGATAGTTGATTTCGCCGTGTGAAATGTAATTTCTGTAATAACCAATGGGTTTCCGAGAATGTGAACTTTGTCAGTGAAAAAAGTGTTGCCGTAAATTCAGCACTGACATCAAAACCAGCCTATCTTTGGAGTTGTAAATGCTCATCAGGCTTTGCTTTCAAAAAAAAAAAAAACGCCACAATGAACTATAAGATTACACCGACTGATAAGAAGACCGGAAAATCGATAAATTTTCATTGTCCGCCACACTTTGCCTCAGAAAAGTCACATTTCGGCAATGCGTACTTTGCATACATAAATATTTGGTCATTACAATCCTTCATCTGGATTGCGACGTAGCCTCTAATACCCGTTATGTTGTGTGTGTTAATTTTATACATGAAGAGCGGGACCTACAGTTTAAAGTCGACTCCGAATGACAGATATTTGAAAAGCTTTTCATGAGAAATCTGCTGAGAGGAAGCCGGCGAAGAAATATTTTGTCATATTTTGTTTTGCCTGGGGTTTGCACCATGGCCACATGTCTAATAAGCCAATACCTTACCTATTAGACTACGACGAGTTCCAGTTGGAGTTATCTAACAGAAAAAACCATAATGAGCCATAAAATTAGACCAACGGGCAAGAAGACCAGGGAATCGATAAATTGTCATTGCCCGGCCCTCTTTGCCCAATTAAGGGCATATTGTCGGTATTGCGTACTTTGTGCTAATGCACAGACCTGAAATCCTTTGAAACACGTTCCGTTTCTTCAAATTGCTTTACAGTCTTGCCATTTGTTTGAACAGCAGGTCAATTAAGGTGATCATAATCACTCCAATATGAATTCAGACTCTCTACGAAGTTTTAAGTATTTTTACTAATTCTTCAATTATTAAACGAACCATTTGCATTACTAGCAAACGTTTACGTGCTACAAATAGTACAGGGGGTAGATTATGATCTCAATAGATACAAATCCTAAGACAGGCTTTCTAGATCCATCAACCATGCCATTACTTTTGTACTTAACTTAGTTAGCCTTTATCCCAAAAAGCTTAGTATAACATACGGTATTGCATAGTCGCACAATGCTACTCAAAACTTTTTATTTGTTTTTTTTTTTATTTTTGTCTTTGACTTTTGGCTCAATTTCCTCTGATTATATTGTATTTCTCATTCCTTTCTTTTTTCTTTGCTTCTTGTATTTTTAATGAATAGTTTTAAGAGTTTTGTTGTGTTGTCATCGTTAAAGTTCCTTTTCATTTTCTTTTTTTTTATCATTTTAGCCGCTTTATCTTAATGCTAAAGAGGCCTGTGAGTGTAATTCGCTGCATACTCTATACACACATACATACATACATATTATATCTTTATAACTTTAACTAACTGTGAAACTGTGTATGTGTGCAATATTATGTTTTTTGTTTTGTTGTTTTCATAGCTAATTAAGAAATTTAAAATGCCAAATAAAAACAACACAATACAACAACAGTACGTTGAAATGTTTCCTTAGCATGAACTCATAATAAATGAAAATCATTTTTATAACACGATTTTCTCTTTTTTTTTTTGTTTGTTTTCGTTTTTTTGTCTTCAGTTTTTATGTGTAAATTAAAAAAAATTAATTTCTCAAAGAATTTACGTTAAAATGATTTTCATATTATTTATATGACCCAGTAATTTATTGAAAAATACTTTAAGAGCTTAAAAGAAACAGCCATCTACAGTGGTTTGATGGTACAAAATTTTGAGGCAATTAAAGTGTGAATCATAATTGAAATATAAAAAAAGGCCCTGAAGCCATCTAAGACATCATGTAGAGACAATGAAATTTGATAGAAATTATAAGTGAGTCTCCTTAAAATATTTCAAATGACTTTCTTGTCTCAAATGGAAATGATTTCAAATGTTTTTGTACCAATAAAATTTTGTTGCTCTCTTCTGCTGAGTAAAAGTTATAAAATATTACACGTAGTTAAACAGAATCACTGTCACTTACTTACTTATTTAGTTGGTCATTATAACACTTTAGTCAGGATTACAACCTAGCTTCTTACCGCACTCACGTTGTGTGTGCTAATTTTATTCATGAGAGGCATTAAGTCGACTCCAAAGATAAAGTTTTAAGAAACTTTTTATGGCAATTTTATTTACTGATAGAGTTTTTCCTAGAAGACTGCTGAGAGGAAGTCGCCGAAAGAAATATTTCTTCCATATTTCACCGCATTTGAAATGCCTGAGGTTCAAGGGTTGAATCACGAGCTTTCGTTTAATAAGCCAACACACTGATTTCTAGACTACGCCGACTGCATTGTGACACTCGTGTTAAAAGATTCGTGTCAATAATTGACCAGTGGCCGTAGTCTAGTAGGTAGTGTGTTGACTTATTAGAAATGAGGCCAGGGTTCAAATTCCAGGTCAGATATCTCCAACAAAACGAATTATGAAAACATATTTCTTCTTGACTGTCTCTCAGCAGAAAAAATCCTGAGAATAAATAAAAAATTGCCATGAAAAGTTTCTCAAAAATTGTCGTTCGGAGTCGATTTTAAACTGTAGGTCCCGCCTCTCATGTATAAAATTAACACACACAACATGAATGGTGTGAGAAACTAGGTCGTAATCCTGACTGAAGGGTCGTAATGACCAAATATGTATGTAATTGTCCAGTCTATCAAGTAAGCTTGTGTTGATAAATTTTTCTGCAGTATTTGACATTGCTTGGCCACAGGGCGTTGCTCAAAGGATATTATTTCGGTGTTAATATGAATGGCATACCGACGGCTCTAAACTCGATAGTGGGTTTGGAAGCTGTGTCTACTGTGGGAAACTGGACCTAAATATTTCTCTCCGTCTGCCGGACTACTGCAGTGGACGTCAGGCGGAGGTGATGGTAATTTACCGGGCCGCTCAATGGATCCTCGTCAACGATGCTCCTTTCACTCGAGTCTCGATCTTTCTGATAGTCAGACCGCGATAAGATCTCTATCGGGTTTCGTGATTAACTCTAGGATCGTTAGGGAATGTCGCCGCTGTCTCGACCTTCTCTCACGGGCTTCACCAGTGTCTCTCTGGTGTGGGTCCCCGGGCACAGTGAATTTCCGGGTACTTTAGGGCGACAAGCTCGCCAGAGCTGGTGCGCTCCTTCCGGAATCCTCTTCTGTTGAATTGAGAATGCCACTTGCCTCGGTCAAGTTGGCCATTGCGCGGAGGTTTTTTCGGGACGCCAACCTATCCTGGGTCAATGAGGAGTCCTGCTCCACCGCTAGACTCACCTGGCCCAAGATGGATAGAAGGCGTACCAACCGATTAATTGGTCTTGGTCGTGATGTCATCTCGACTACAGTGGCCGTGCTTACAGGTCATTGCGTCATGGGTAGACACGCGGAAAGAATGAGGCTCCCTTTCAACGACTTCTGCCGTGGATGCAGGTCCACTGAGGAAGAAGAGACTGTTGTTCACTTTCTTTGCCAGTGCCCGTCTCATGCTAGGTGTAGATATAGGTTATTTGGTTCCCCATTCCTTGTTAGCTTAACGGAGCTATAATCCATTGACATCAAGGCTATAGCTTCGTTCATCGAACTTTCTGGCTGGTTTTCCAGTGCGGGGTAGTCGTGCTTTTGTTGTGCAGCCCTTGCGCTGACCAACTTTTTCCTCTTCCCTGATTTTGGTGGAACTTGGTTAGTACAGGGACTGCGTTCACCCGTGTCATCATAACGGGCCGCTATGCGTGCTCAAGTGAGCTTTGTGATATCAGAGCTACCACTCCGACCTAACCTAACCTAATATGAATGGCATTCTGCAGTCCAGAAGCTCTGTTATTAGGTGCCTTACAACTGCTTACTGATTGCTGGAAACATTTCTAAAATATTGGAATGAGCTCATAAACCTGCAGATATCTATGCCAAGTATAGGCTAATTGACTATTATTATGAATATTGAAACCATACGATCTATTGCGCTTGACCTCAAACCATATAGAATATGCCTACAATGCCGACTATAAATCTACTGCCCATTCAATTTTCGGGATACTGCACGGTGTCAATAAAAACAATTTCATGTCCATCACCTGTATGTCATCATAAATTTTACATATTGCTTTTGAGACGGCCTTTATTCTAAGCATTTATTCTTTGAGTTTACAACACCTTGTGAAAGGGCCTACTAATAATTGAAACTATTTATGGATAGTTTAACGCATGATCTCCTATTGTAATTGTCCTAAAAAAGTTTGGATTGCTTCATACCCATTTGGTTTCAGAAGAGTCTCAGCCTCAATTTGTCTTCCCTATGTCTCAAACATCCCTTCCCACTCTACAAAGAGATCTTGGCCCCCATCAACGGTTTGGAAACTTCCATTGCCATAAGTTCATCTGCCTGAGTCCTGAGCAGGACGTTGCTCAAAGCAATATGGACTGATGAAGCCGTCAGCTCAAGATCCAAGCGATTACATTTGCAGGAACTATTTCATTGAACGATCTGAATCTTATTTGGATTGGGTTTGTTCACGTATCCATTCATGCAGAAATGGGCCTCATAGCTGCAGATGATTTACCTACCTAGGAAAACTGGTACAGAATACATTCAGCGAAAACACGTTGTTTCCCTGCTGATCCATGATGAATTGCACAAACGGACTGTATAAATGACAAGCAATTTGACGGACGAGAGAGACAGATGATGGTTCCTGTTGCAAGAAGGTTGAGTACACGATTTCTATCACATACCCTGGTGAGGTCTTTTTTTTAAATAAAAAGAATTATGACCTAGTTAATCACACCACTTATGTTGTGTGTGTTAATTTTTTTATACATGAGTGGCGGGATCTACAGTTCAAAGTCGACTCCAAACGACAAATTTTTGAGAAACTTTTCATGACAATTTTTTACTTACTCTCAGATTTTTTGCCAGAAATCTGCTGAGAGGAAGTCGCCGAAGAAATACTTTTTGTATTTTGTTTTGATGTCTGGCATGGGGCTCGAACTCTGGCTTTACGTCTAATAAGCCAACACACTACCTATGAGAGAATACGGCGACTTAACAATTTGGAACATATTTTTTATATAAAAAATTACGTGTATTGACGATTCAAAATTGTAGTCATAAATTCGGGTAACTCCAAGAGCAATTTGTTATCAATTCCAAGAAAAAATTCAAATTTTTTATGGCGTTTTCACAAACGATAAAAACTCTTTTGGATTTTGAATTTTTAAAGCCTTTACGTAAAAACCCGTTGACGACGATCTTTGTCAGCAATAATGCCAAAAAATTAAGGCACTTTTCTTCTACAGTTTCACTGTGCCCCTAATTTGAAAATATAAACAAACGTAACCTACAACAACAAAAATCACAAAACAAAACAAATCTATAAATAACTAATGAAACTGTGGCATAAAACGTAAAATGCGTAAGAGAAATAAAAAATGAAAAATAAAAATCGTTTTTCTTTTTTCATTTTTATTTCATGTTTTAAAAATAAAAACTCAAATCTTTTATTGAGCAAAACAAAAAAAAAAAAGAAAAACAAAAAAAAAGATTCGTTAAGAAAATTGGCAGGTTTATGCCACTTGGATTTTGTATATTTTCTTTCTCATTAGATTGCTAACAAGTAGATTTGTTTACAAAAAAAACGTTTCAATGTTTTTCCAAATTCAAGTCAATAATTTGAATTTTTATTGCCTTCAATTGAAGTGTTTATTTTTGATTTGCTTGTTAATCTTTAGCCTTTCAATGCAAATGATTTATTTAAGTCAAGCACATGTTTTACGATGTTTTTTTGTGGAATTTTTTTTTATTTATTTCTTCTCTACGATTTCAATTGTATTTCAATCTGGCATTTACAATCGGTAATTTAAAGAAAGAAAAAAATAAATAAATGTTATGAAAATAATTCTGTTTTATACGTGTTTTGAAAGGAATATACAGTGGCCAGCACCGTACTAAGGTACGGCAATATATTTTAGCAATTTCATGAATTTTAACCAACAGTTTGTATAAAAATTTATAGTTTATATATTTATTTTCTTAATTTATTTCAGTTTTATTATAAAACAAACAATTTTCTAAAGTTTTTCATAAAACAAGAGAAAAATAATGAAAAATTTCAGATGAATCCAAATGTACCCCCATGGAGAACCCTGAGTAAAATAATTGAAAATTTGCCTAATTTTGGCAAAAAAATCATCTTTTCAGATGAAGCTCATTTTGATCTTGGCGGGTATGTAAGCAAGCAAAGTTGTCGCATTTGGGGCACAGAAAACCCGCACGCATACATTGAAAAGCCGACGCACCCAAAACGAGTCACTGTTTGGTGCGGATTTTGATCCAGAGGCATAATTGGGCCATTTTTTCTTCGAAAATGAGCAAGGAGTGGACGTTATAGTCAATGGCGATTGTTATCGGGCCATGTTGAACGAATTTTTGTTCACAAAAATTGAAGCGGAGGATATTGGCAACATTTGGTTTCAACAGGACGGTTCTACGTGCCACACAGCCGAAGCTACACTCGATGTTTTGCGCCCTGTTTTTGAAGATCGCATTATCAGCCGCAGAGCTGATGTCGTTTGGCCACCACGGAGCTGCGATTTGACACCGTTGGAATATTATTTGTGGGCTGCCGTCAAAGATAAGTGTTACGCCGACAATCCAGAGACAATTGACGCTTTAAAGGTAAATATTCGTGAAGCCACTGGTGAAATACAGCTGCACACAATCGATAATGTGCTTAAAAATTAGAGCGATCGTGTAGGCTACTGCATGGCCATGGCAAGGCAGCCATTTGAATGAAATTATATTCCACTATTAACCGGAAGGATTGCAATTTCAAATAAAAAAAGAAATTTGAGAAATCGTTCAGTAGATTCTTTTTAAAGCATTTAAAAAAAAAAGTTATTTGGTGGACCCTTTATGAAAATGTTGTACCTTGTATTTAGTAGAATAACCCTTAAGGTCAAGCACTCCATTTAACCCATTTGGAATTGAATGTACAAGTTTTTTTTAGTGTTTTCTAGTGACACCATAAGCAGCTTTTTCGGTTGACTTTTGCTTGAGGTTTAGCGATTACGTAACCGTTCTTTCAAATGATCTCCTAAATACTCTCTTGAAGTCATATCGGGACTTTTTGCAAGAGTTTTACGCCTGTGAGGACTCTTTTGTAAAAATATATTGTCGTACTAAGACTTTTGCTGCCAACAGTAAATTCTTTTTATCTGTGAAATAATGATTTGTGTGTGTGTACTTGTTTAACCCATTAAATAGTGGCACAAGGTTAAATATGGAATTCAATCATATGATTGATACGTACATATGTATGTTACAAGCTTAGAGCCGTAATTTGCCGGTTTAAGATGACAGTAATATAAGAATTTAGAGATGGTCTACTATGTGAAATCTGTCATATACATACAAGAATTCAATCTCAGATTGACGATATAAAATTAATAAAAAAAAACTCACACCATGGGCATGCATTTGAAGCTAGTTTTCTAATTCAATTATATGCCGATTTTATAGATAACATTTAAAAAATTTTTTTTTTGGTTTATAATTATAATTCCACATATCCACTTGCTTTAAGCAAAAACTTTTTTAAAAAAAGTTCAAAGTGCAGGGTTTGATCTGTAGACTGAATGCATCAAAGTCTCCCAGTCAAGCTGTCTCAGTTTCATATCAGAAACGTGTATGGTCTGGCGTTGTTATGCTAGAATACAACACACAATATCTGTTGATCAGTTCCAATTGTTTGCATGAATCTTTATTTCGTTTTTAATTCTGCAAACCACTTAGCATTGGTATGGCTCGATGTCAATCCTGGCTTTGCAACCATGTGTGAAGCTTAACCTTATTTCGTCAATGTTGCTTTCACACAATGTTGTCATAGGCGATATAATCTTAATCATTAGCTTTAGAATTGGCTTGAATTCCTTCCGAATTAGCAGTGCTTGAGAATTGTTTCGATTTCGTACATAAGCCATTGTGCGATACTTTCGTAAATAAACACAAAATATCTAATCAACGACAACATTTGCAACTGCCAAATGATATCGATCAGTTAATAAACTATTGAATTCTATTTAAGGTTTAAAGTCTGGGATTGGTTTTTAATTTATCCCTCAAAATTGAATCAGCAACAGTATTCCTCTCAACAAAGCATGCAGTAGTTAACTCCTGCCAACATTATAACCAATTGAGTCATTTTGTGTGTGCTATTGACAGCAGACTATCGCGTTATTTAACGAAATATAACAACGGATTTAACACTATATAATGTAAAATGGCCCGTCAAAGAAATATTTGATGACCCCGACAAGTCTTATTCGGAAGAGATAAGGACTACTGGAGAAACATTAAAAAACTGTAAAAATAAAATAATTTTTTTTTTATACAAAATCTTGTTTATCTTCATTTATAAGTCCCGAAACTATTGACCCGATCCTCCGAAAGACTAACGTCAACATCGCAAGTTATAAGAACATCGGGTAGCACCAAAAGAAAGAATAAAAAGCGTTGAGAAAAGTTACTCACCAGAATACATTTTAATATCTCAGGTTTGAGAATGAAACCTGAGTCTCACAGAAAAATAATCCGAAATCCATAGGTCCATACATATGTATGTATATCTTTGCAGACAGTAAACATGAGTAACTCCATGTAAACAATTTATACGACTTCATATCTTATGCCTCGTTTGGAAATAATCTGTTTCTTTATACTTTTCAGTTTGAAATAAATCGACTACAGATCTATACAGAGGAAATTGATAAGTAAATTTCAGGCTATGAGATATGACGATAAATATTCAGGCGAACTAAGCTTAAAGTATTAATGGCATGTTTAAACTAGTTACGGACTGTATGTAATTATCATAAAGAGCACGATTTTGCTGTCGAATCTCAAGTTTAACATCATCTTAGGAGCTGTAAGCAATCATGACAGAGTTAATACTATGCAACAGGAGATACAAAGTCTCTCAAAATGTTATCGCTGGAGTAGCTGTCACTCTATCTAATATTGCTAAACATCTTAGAATCATATTGGAAAGCAAACCAATATGGATATGAATATATAATCTAACACTACTGAGACGATAACTGCCCTTTATTGCTGTAAGAAAGCCGAACACATAAATTAGGATAACAAATCCAAAAGTTTGTACCGACTTTAGGTCTTCTTACCAACTCAAATCAACTCAATTTTATGAAACTACGCTTCAGCGTTAAACAGACCTAAGAAAAGAAAACATAGACCAGAAAAAGAAACATAGAACAGAATTTGGATTTCATAATATTCGGATTGTTATTGTCTGGTACCTGACAAGTCGTAATAAAGAATGCTTGGGTACCTCCAATAAAGTTCAAAAAAGCCCACACATACATCAACTATCAGGATAGTTTGGAAATGTCGGCCTGAATATGCCGGTAATTCAGTGGCACGTTATAGGACGCAACTACGCTATTCTAATTTACGCGGTTAGCTAAACTTGTCATAGGTACTCATATATAAAACCCACAATCAAAATATTCCAGACTAAATCCATTAACAACACAAATCCCTGTAATCTGATCAACTTGGACCCCTTCCGGCGTCATATGAATTTAGAAAGTGTAGGTATATTGTCGAAGTCGCCGTTGTCTTGGCTAATTAGACGTATAGCCAGGGTTCGAGCCCCAGGCCAGACATCAAAACAAAATACAAAAAGTATTTCTTCGGCGACTTCCTCTCAGCAGATTTCTGGCAAAAACTCTGGGAGTAAATGAAATTGCCATGAAAAGTTTCTCAAACATCTGTCGTTCGGAGTCGACTTTAAACAGTAGGTCCCGCCAAAACAACACAAGTGGTGTGATGACCAATTATGTATGTATGTGTAGGTATATTGTAAAAGGCGAAAGATTTATTCGACAACTGAAGAGAAGCCAGAACTTGAACCCGCCGTAATCTAGTAGACAGTGTGTTCACTTATTAGACGTGAGGCCATAGTTCAAACCCCACGTCAGACATGTATACAAAATATAGCAGATTTCTGACAAAACCTTTGAGGGTAATTAAAATTGCCTAGAAAAGCTTATTAAAAATCAATTCGGACTCGACTTTAAACTGTAGGTCTCGCCACTCATGGATAAAATTAACACAAACAACTTGGGTGGTGTGAGAAGCTAGCTGGTAATCCTGACTGAGGGGGTTTAATGGTCAATTATGTATGTAGATACTTAAAGAACTATTACTCGGTAAACCATACAAAAACAATAGAAGTTATGTAAGAGCACGATGCTTTGTGGATGTCAAATGCTCCCATAGAAGGCATAGGAAAAAGTAGGAGGAGTATTGTGCTTTCGCTTTCAATAGTTTAGTTTTACTAATTAAACTCCAGTATTTGCTCGTGGTTAATCAGTCATAATTATTATTTTATTGTTTCCACGGAATATTGTGAAATAATTGAGAATTTTTAAATGGTTTCCCGAGTTTACAAGTGTGCCTACATCAATGTATAGACAATAATTGATATATTATTGGTTATAACGTAAACAATAGTGGTTACAACTAATTGATGTGTGTGTGTCTGTGCAAACTACTAAAATAAATGATGTCCAATGATTCTTAAATCAAAACGATTGATGCGGTTTTAGTTGATATTGAAACAAAATTTATTTCCTTCCGATTTTTTTTGCTGCTGTTTAAAATTCATAATAAATTGCAAAAATAAATGGAAATTTAAATTTAAAAGCCAATGCAAAAAACTAAATCGCATATATTTTTATCCATTTAGAGTATATCGTATAAATAAAAATAAAAAACTACAAATAAAGTGTAATTCATTAGAACTGTGAACACATTGAAAAACATGTTGTAATAATGTGCTACCAAAAAAGAAAATATTGGGAAAAACTAATGGAAATTAATTGATTATTTGTGAGAAGAAAAAAAAATAAATTAAAAACAGAAAAAAAACTTAAAAAAAGAGAATAAACAACACAGTAATAAAAGCAAATTAATGTAGTGTAAATATAATACATACAACAACAAAATGGATAATAAATTGGAAATAAATCGGTTCTGGTAATCGAATACATATTGTTTACAGACGGATATAATGAGGAAATGAAATTAATTTAATAAATTTGCCCAAAAAAAAAATAACAAACAACATCTCTGTGTGTGTATTTAACAAGAATGTTAATTGCCTAAAGGAAATTAAAAGCAATAACATGAGATAGGCTTCTAGTAAGAGCAGGAAAATTAATAAAAAGAAAACACAAATTAAAGAAAACAAATAAATGTTTATAAATGTTTGATAAGGTTTTAATTATAGCTTTATTTGAATTGTAAATAATTAGACCATGTTTAAAGGATTCAATAACAAAAGCGCCATAAGTGAGTCAACACTTTTGTTCTTAAGTATAAAACGGTTTTGTTCTTAAGTATAAAAAAGTTCCTTTATCATGAATTGTTGTTTTTGTTTTAACATTTTATAAGTAATAAATAAACGTTTTTATTTTTGGAAATTTATTCGACTATTCTCATTTACTTTTCTCGCTATCCTAAGAAAATGAATTATGTCAGTGGTGTTTACTCACTTTTGGCGCTCAGTGTATATGGGAAATTGGTTTCTATTTGAAAATTATATTGAATTATTTGAAATACATAATTGGTCATTACAATCCTTTATTCAGGATTACCACTTAGCTTCTCACACCAATGGCGAGTACCAGATTCTTAAGAAATTTTTTCATAAAAATTTTATTTACCCTCAGAATTTTAGCCAGAAATCTGCTGAAAGTCAGTCGCCGAAAAAATATTATCTCATATTTCGTTCTGTTGGAGATGTCTGTTGTGTGTGTTAATTTTATTTGTAAGTGGCTGAACTTACAGTTTAAAGTCGATTACGAACGACAGATTTTTGAGAAAAATTTCATGGCAATCTTATTTACTCCCACAGCTCTTGCTTGACATCTGCTAAAGGGAAGTCACAGAAGAAATATTTTGTTCATATTTCGTTTTGTTGGAGATGTCTGATCTGGGGTTTGAACTGTAGCCTGACCTCTAATAAGCCAACACACTACCTACTAGACAACAAAGACTTCAAGTTTTGGGCTTAATCGATCGAATTCTGAATTTTGATGGGCAGAGCAGACAGTGACAGTTTAAGGTCAGTTAATGTACCCTGAAACATACATTTTTTGACATGGCTTCGATATTATATATATACTCCAAAGTATAGTGTATCACACTTATATAATTTTTTTTTTTTTTTTCCTAAAATAGAATAAGTGGCATGGTCCCATTGGTAACGTGCTCAACTTATGTGCCGAGGCCGTGGGTTCAATTCTCATCAGAGACACTGAATCATTAAAAAAAAACAAGAAAAAATGTCAAACATTATCTTTTATCGCCATAAATATGATTTTCACCTAGATTTCCGTATATAAAATTTTTTTTTTAATTTTCAAAACCCAAATAAAATGTCACCCCTTAGAACAGTCCCACAGTTGTTTGAATACATTTGCTCCTGTTACTTAAAAATATAAAAGATATAGAAAAAACTTAAAATGTCCGGAACGGAAACTGGAATTCTAAATTATTTCTACTGCCATCATTGAGTCTGGTGAGGTGTGAGAGTGGTGAGGTCTATTCGCTATCATTCAGTATGATAATGAAAAAATGTAATGTTTTCAAAATGCCCTGCCTCAGCGTTGCCAGAATGATGATTTTATCATATTTTTGATGATTTTTTTTAACTAAAATATGATTTGATGATTTTTCTCCAAAAAATATGATTTTTTTTCCAAAAATATAATTTTTTTAACAAGCCTTTTATGTTTCAGTTAAGTAATTAATTACAGTTGCGGTTACGTTTTATGCATTGTGTGGATTGATCCAATTAAGATACAAATGCACAAAAATGCAGCACTGATTATTTTCAAATGTTAACGGCTTTTACTTAACGCAAATCAGTAGCAATTTGAGGAAAATATTGAAAATAAAGACGTTTTTTTAAACGCCGAAGATGTATATTTAGGAGTATTTGTAAAAAAAAGATTTCTGAAACAAAATTTACCAATAGTGAATTAACTGAATTCACTAATTACTGCGTTTCATTTTACATTGAGTTTTGCAAACAATTAACCAAACGTTTTAATTTTGAAGATACTCCTTAAAAGAAATGTCATCTATTGATCCACATAATATTATTAATAAGAAAGTTTCTTCATTGTCTCCACTAATAGAAAGATTTCCAAATTTAATTAATGAAAATGATTCTCAAAACCTAGACGATGAATTTAGATAGCTTCGTCACATAAATTTCAAACAATATTTTCAAAACTTAGAATTAATTGTGAAGATTTTTGGGTCAAAGTTTCTAAAATAACTCGTGTTGATAGCGATTTAGTTTTTCCAACATTGACGAAATTTGTGTCCAGTATACTTTGTCTTCCCAGTTCATCTACAAACGTTGAACGAATTTTTTCTAAAGTTAATTTAAATAAAACTAAGTACAGGATCAGGCTTGAAAATGCAACATTAGAAGGTATTTTGTTTACACAGGATTATTTACTAGTTAAAAGGTGTTCTTGTTTTAATTTTAAAATTGATGAAGAAATTGTAAAAAATATGAAACTTTCCCAGTATTATAATTAAATTATTATAGAAAACTACTAAAAATTTTACAAAACTCTACTTTCCTATTTAGATCTCATTTTTGTACCTTATAAAATTACTACTTACATATCGTCGGCTGGCCTGCAAAATGGCCTTTTGGGATATTTCTTTTTAAGTCTTATTTGTGGTCCATCTCTATTGCAAAAATTTGTCCAACGTCTCCGCTGGTTCCAAAATTATTGCAAAAATATTTAAGTAGTTTTGTATGACTTTCATTTAAAAATTATGTTGTTTTTAGGTCTTCTGAAAATTACATAGGCCAATTTGAAGGCCAGACGACAATATATATGTATGGATTTTTTAAGTTAATTTTAATTAAATTGAATTTTCTTTTATGTATAATATATATATTTTTTGTTTGTTTTGTTTGTATATAATATTTTTGGTAAAACACGTAATTAATTTAAAATTGTTTGATTATCGGGTTATATCATATCCTCGAGAATAAAGTTAACATATGATAACAAAACACTATAACCAATCAATGTAATACATTTTTATTTTGAATTGTGATTTATTTTTTAATGTTTTACAAATAAAAGTTAAAAAGTGATGATTTTTTTCCCCAAAATATGATTTTTTTTCCTTCAAATGATGATTTTTCACCAGAATCTTCTGGCAACACTGCCCTGCCTGATCGCAATTAATTTTATGTTCGTCTACCGGTGATTAAAACTGTGGGAAAAGACTCAACCACACACACACACAGATCGAACGCAACTAATCATCAAAAAGCTGTCGCAAAAGTCCAGGACGCATATTGTTAAAAAAAACACATAGAACTTGGACACATAGAACACACTGTACCGGACCTTTAGTGACTGTAGCATTGGACAAAAAAAAAAAAAAATAATAAATGATGTGAAAAACGCAAAGGCTTTTTGCTGAAGTACTTTGATTTTATTTATCGATGAAATATGTTTTTCAATTCAAGAAAAATTTAACAAACCTATGTTCAAACAAAAACAGTTTCAGTTATTTGTTGTTCAGTGGATTGTCTATTACCATGGGGTCACAGACTTGCATTTCTGTGAACGAGGGGTTAAAACCAGAAAGATTCTGCTTTAGTTTATAATGCTAAAACAGCCCAAACCTGGCTCTGAAATAATTTATCAACATTTAGCTCCTCTGAAGAATGGCCGTCTGAAGGTTCTGTGGTCAGTATTATTCGCCGTAGTTTTGTAGGTAGTGTGTTGGCTTATTCGAAGTGCGGCGACGGTTCAAACCTCGTGTCTGACATCTTCAACGAAACGAACTATGAAACAAAATATGTATAAAAATACTATGAAAAAGCTTCTCAAAAATCTGTCTTCGGAATCGAATTTGAACTGTAGTAACACGCCACTCATATATTGCATAAAATTACCACACACACATAAGTGAGTGGTGTGAGAAGCTAGGTTGCATTGTCGCTATGTCGCTTTGTATGCATTACCATGTTGGTTTCCCATGAGAGATACCCTAACACTGATTCTCTTAACCCTGGGCGGTTACTGTTCTATGATTAAAAAAATGGGTGGCCATTTCACTACAAGCTTTCGTTATTAACCAACATTGTTGATAAAGAGAGCGAAATTTGGTCAAACATCAAATAATTATATGATAAAGAGTTAATCAACTTCGTCGTCCAATAGTTGATTCAACGATGAGTAACCTTAAGGTACAAAAATGAAGAGTAACCGTCCAGGGTTAATGTAGTTTTGATTCGTGTTAAACCCAATTTTCCAATTAACGAGGTGCCTGTATCTATTAATGATTGGCATAATTTATATAAATTTTAATAAATACTAAATACAACTAATTTGTTTATGAAGAAAAAAAAATAAAAAAAAAACTGAATAAATAAATTTCTCTTAAACGAAATCATTTTCGAATATATTTTTAAATCATTTTTCTCTAGAATTCTAGTTTTTCTTTACTTTTATACACTTAAATAAAAACTATTGAAATTAAATTTCACTTTCAATTAAATTCTTAATCACACTTTATAAAGCAAATTGAACTGAAAACTATCAAACTCTGAGAGTGAGAGCAAAAAAAAAATTTTGTTTAAAAAAAAAATCCCATCAAATATTAACTACAATAAAAACAAAAATCAAATCAATTAAATTATTTTTAGTCATTGAATTTTCAAACACACATACTGTATAGACAGTCGTATTTATTCTATAAATTTCAATCATTTCAATGCTTTTAATTTTTATTGCTAGAAAAAAATATTTTTTTTTTAATTTTTTGTGTTTTTTTCAATAAATTTTATTATAAAAATATGAATAAATTAATTTGGGAGGAAGACTAATAAACATACAGAGAAAAAATCGTATATAAAATTATTTTCTGTGTTTTTAAAATAAAATTCTGAGAGTTCTAGGTTAGGCTGGAGTGGTAGTTTTGATTACCAAAGCTTACTTCAGCACACATAGTGGCCCGTTGCCGTGCCACAGGTAGGCTCAGTTGGTCTGTACCAGAGATCAGCAATGAGTATTCAAAAAGATGAGTAGATTCAATAGATTCATAATTTCTGATACTTATACGCATTCATGCTCATTGTAATATCATACTCATACTACTCGTATTCAAAGTTTGAAGTACTCATCGTACTCATACTTAACAATACGCATGATGATGTTGACTTCGACTCTCCTTTACTCAACATTTACAAGAATCATGATTCGCGTACGAACCCTACAATACTTACGATCGGGTCTGCCATCTAACGTTTTATTTTTCAACTAGTGCTAATTTCGTGAATGGTAACACTTAGCTCATGTCTGATTTGACAGATAATTAGTTTTATCCTTCCGCTGAACGAATATGGACCATCCAATGCGTTTTCGCTTCGCTAAGTGAGCCTGCGATCGACTTACGGAAGATTCAGATTTTGGCAAAAAATCCTCTTTTCAGATGAAGCTCATTTTGATCTTGGCGGGTATGTAAACAAGCGAAATTGTCGCATTTGGGGCACAGAAAACTCGCACGCATACATTGAAAAGCCGACGCACTCAAAACGAGTCACAGTTTTGTGCGGATTTTGGTCTACAGGTATAATTGGGCCATTTTTCTTCGAAAATGAGCAAGGAGTGTCCGTTACAGTCAATGGCGATCGTTATCGGGCCATATAGAACGAAAAAATTGAAGAGGAGGATATTTGCAACATTTGGTTTCAGCAGGACGGCACTACGTTGCACACAGCCGAAGCTACACTCGATGTTGCGCGCCCTGTTTTTTAAGTTCGCATTATCAGCCGCAGAGCTGATGTCGTTTGGTCACCTCGGAGCTGCGATTTGACCCCGTTGGACTATTATTTGTGGGGTGCCGTCAAAGATAAGTGTTACGCCGACAAGCCAGAGACAATTGACGCTTTAAAGGACAATATTCGTGAAGCCATTGGTGAAATACAGCTGCGCGCAATCGATAATGTGCTTAAAAATTGGACCGATTGTGTATGAATTTATTGACTGAAATTATTTTCCATTATTAACCGGAAGGATTGTACTTTCAAATTAAAAAAGAAATTTGAGAAAATATTCAGTAGTTTTTTGAAGCATTTTCCAAAAACAAAAGTTCTTTGGCAGACCCTTTAGAAGGTTGGTTGTGTGTTTACTCTACTTGCTGCTCTGTCTTTTTGCTAACAACTAAGACTGTGAATTTTGGGGAATGATTCAAGTCACTCGAATCATTTATGAGTACTATAAGTATTTTTCTAAATTTATAAATCTGAATGAGTAGGCGTATGAATCAAACATATTTCGAATGTTATGAGTTTGATGTCAACGTTATACTCATACTCATTGCAACCTGTACTTATAAATCAATGTTGTAGGGAGTACGACTGAATTAAAGTAGTTGAATTTCAATACTGTTGACTCACTTACATATATTCAAAATTTGATGAGTACTTATGAGTAGCCAAACAACGATTCATTGCTGTCCTTTGGTCTGTACACTAAAGCGAGTCTACCCAATGCTTCAAACCAACCTGAAAGTTTAATAAGCAAAGCTATATCCTTGATATTAGTGGATGATAATGCCGTTAAACTGAAATCACCTTAGTCTAGTTCGTAGTGTGTTGGATTATTAGACGTGAGGCCACTGTTCAAATAACAGATCAGACATCAAAACGAAATATGAAAAATATTTCTTCGTCGCCTTCCTCTCAGCAGATTTCTGGTGAAAACTCTCAGAGAGTAAATAAAATTGCCATGAAAAATTTTCTCAAAAATCTGTCATTCGGAATCAACTTTACAATGTAGGTCCTGCTATTTACGGATAAAATTAACACACACTACATAAATGATGTGGGAAGCTAGGTCGTAATCATGGGTGAAGGGTTGTAATGACAAATTATGTATGTATGTAATACCGTTAAGCTAAGGAGAAACGGAAAGCCAAATATCGTAAATCTGTAGCTCGCTAGAGATGGACATTGACAAAGACAGTGGATAACAGAGCTTTCTCTTCATCAAACCCACACCCACGGCAGAACTCGCAAATAATGGATAGTTGGCGTGACACTCATGAGTGGCAACCGACACTAGCTATGAATTGTTTTTCTTTCCTTTTAAATTCTATAAAAATGATATGAACTTCTATGAGACATCAAGTGCCACAATTTGACTTTAAATTTCATTTAATTTACAGTAAAAATTCCTCTTCTTCTTAAGTTTAAAACATGTTAAATTATGTTTATTAAATTGTGAATTAGTGACCCAAAAAGAATTTGAATATTTTGAAAACTTTTTTGTCAGATTTTTTGAACACTTGACGTTTCATTTCTTTTTTTTGTCTTCTTAAAAATAATAAACAATATTTGCATTGGCGTCAATATTCGTATATTGTTTTTGTTTTTTCAATTTTCTTAATAAATTATTAAAAAAAAAACTACACATGCACAGGGTAGCACAAACATAATGTGTTTTGTTGCGTCTTAACCTCTTGTGTAGCAACAGAGCTTGATGTCAACTGGTAAGGAGGAACCACTAAGAACTTCTGTGGCTTGTTGAATAAATCAGTAGTATAGCGAAAACCAGAATTTCGATATTTACCAATTTACTTTGACCTGAATTAAATGATATGGACACCAACGATATGTGGTTCCAATATGACGACATTACGTACCACACAGCTCATACGACATTAGAAATTGTGGACGAGCAATTGAAGAGTATGATTATCTCAAGTGAAAATGATGTGAACTGGCCAACGAGGTCGTGCAATATCAACTCCTTAAGGTCGTTACTACAACTTCCCGTTATAGTTGGGTTTAGTTAAAGGTGACTTTAAAGTTCAATTTAGCTAAAGTTACCTTTAACTAAACCGACATTGCTCCGGCACTGCCATATTTATGAAAAAGTTTACTTTATTGAACTTTAACTTTAAAGTTCACTTTAGTTAAAGTTAACTTTAACTTCCTTTTGTTATTACAACCTAATGATAAAATAAGGTAAACTTTTTCAAAATTGAAGTTCACTTTAGCTAAAGTTACCTTTAACTTCTTTTTGTTATTACAACCTAATAATAAAATAAAGTACATTTTTTCAAAAATATGGCAGTGCCGGAGCAATGTCGATAACACTGCTCAATTAAACAAGTTTTTTTAAACGTAGCGGCAACGACGGGCTTCTTTTTTTATATGATCATTTTGTTTATATTTGAAGTTGCCATATTGAAAATAATATATAATATGGCAAGATCAAACATAAACTTAACTTTAAAAGCTACCGGTAGGATGATCCTCCATTTAGCTTACTTCTACCTTATTGTTCACTTATAATAATGAAAAACAATTTATCTGCCCGTTAAAATCCTCCCTTTAGCAAGTTGTAATAATGGCCCTTAGACTTCTTTTTCCTCAAACTTAACATTACCGATGGCAGCGGTCTAATTGAGTCTGATTTATGTGCCATAAGTCATAAAAGATTGTACATTTCGAATATGCTCCACCCAGAGAAGCTGTGGTGGCGGACATTTGAATGATATTATTTTCTATTCCACAGATAATGTCAGCAATAAGTCTTTTAAACGAATTCAATAAGACCTCTCACAAACTTTGTTTAGTTTAAACTTAGTATAAGATAGAAAGCGCTTCAAAAACCACTCAATAGTTACAGCATTGCATTTTTAAAGTTAACACATTTATGGTCGAGCCTCGTATTCTTATCTTTTCTATAATATATATGCAACATATGGTGGAAAGATTTGTATTTAAGGGTTGTGTTGGCTTAATAAACGAGAGTTTAAGAGCTTTAACTTCAGCTGTAGCCTCTAGAAAAAGAAAAGCATTACGATAAAAGTCGTCTACCGACATTTTCTAAGCCAACCTTCTCGAGAAGCCAATGCATTAATCAACGACTAGCATGAAATGTTTGAATTGGGAATTCTATAGACAGTGTGCTGACATATTAGACATGAGACCATACTGTTCACACTCCAGCTCAGACATCTCCAATAAAACGAAATACGAAATGTGTCGTTGTACTGAGTGTATTGTGTGGGTGAATATACAACACTGTGTGCTTGTTGTTGATAATTTTCATATAAAAATCCGATACACTTATACACATTTTTTCATATGTTTTTAAAAGTTGTATTGGTCTCGTGCTATCAGTTGATGTAGTATGCCAGTAAGCAAGAAGAATAAAAATACAAAATAATTTTCTACATAACTTGAGTCAACAATTAACATTTCAAAATTATATTGTTCGCACAAATAATTAATTAATTTACTTGTTGCCATAATATTATTAATTTTGTTGCTTGAAAATTAAATTATGAATATTGCTATTCTTCTTCTTATCGCTTTTTGGCGTTTGGAATACGAAATACACAATACAGCATAGCTTTTAGCGTTCACAAACAAAAAGTGTATTCAATACAACATACGTGATACAAAGTGCTGTGAATTGGCCACATGTTGTTGAAGCAACCAGCTATTTTGTTTACCAGCTGTCAAATGAATATTGAATAAACAGATGAACTGCGTATATTATTATGCCGGAACACTTAAAATATTGTACTCAATAAACCGAATATTGACTCAATAAAAGTGCATATCTGAACATAGTATAACAAACACTCTGAGAGTAAATGAAATGAATGAAATGAAAGTTTCTCAAAAATCTGTCGTTGGCAATCGACTTTCAACTGTAGTAATCCACCTCTCATGTATAAAATTAACACACACAACATAATTGGTGTAAGAAGCTAGGTTGTAGTCCTGACTCAAGTGTTGTAATGGCCAATTATATATGTTTCGTATGTGTATAGGAAAAAATATTAAAATAGTTTCGATTGCCTTAAGGAGAACGTGAAGAGAGCTTCCATTATGAATTCACAAAAAAATAATTTTTTTTTAGTTATGGAAACTATTTTAAAAACCAATTTATATTGCAAATTAACTATTTCACCACCCTGTATGTATACATTATATAAACATAAAATATTTTCAATATTAAAAGCCATCAATTTGTTTATGATTTTATAATAATAATGAAAGATTTATTTTTATTTATACACAATATTTTTTGATTTATTTTTTTTTTTTTGTTGTTTTAGTTGCAGTAATAGATTTTCTATTTTATTATTTTCAAAATAATAATTTTTTCCTGTTAGCAATTTAAATTTACACCTTTTTCCAGGTTTAAGTATTTTTTTAGTTTTTTTTTTTTAGTTTTTAATAAAAATTTAAAATTTCACAACAATCAATTAATTTTGACATGATTTTTTTATTTTTTTTTTATTTTCTTTATCCATCAACATATGATAGTTTTCCTCGAATAATACAGCAGAAATTTCCATTTTTAAACAAAAACATTTTTTACCATTATTTTCTAAAAAACATTTATAAACAGCGCGTGTTAGAGTGCGCCACATTTTATTTTATTTTTTTTTTTTTGTTTTTTTATCATTTATTTATTTATTTATTTATTCACTTTTCTTTTTTGCTTTTGTTTTTTCAGATACAAATTCCATATGAGATAGAAATGATAATAAATTACATTGAATAACAACAATTGACGTTTATTTTTGAATTTTTCATAATTTTCCCTCTCGAAATTTTTGAATTTCTGTGTGTATTTATACCGTATTTAGTGACGTTTTAATTTTCTAAATTTGTTTCACATAAATTTTACACAATCTTCCACGCAAAATCAATTTACATACATGCATATGCTCTCCCATTTACATTTATTTTGATTTTTGTTATTCAAAGAAAACATATTAAAATTTACAAAATTTTTCTTAATTTTAATTTTAATTTTGTTGTTCTTTGTTTTTTTTTCAAATTTATTTTTATTGTTTCTTTTTTAAAAATTATTTTCTTTTATTACTCTTTTGTTGATCTTAAAATATAAAAACACTATCGACACCGCATAATTAAGTCCGCGTGCAATGTTTCACGATCGCATGTTTCTCTCCAACTGAAAGGTGCTGTTCGAGAATTTTTCGCTGCGAAAAAGAAAATCTTGTCGAAAATTGAGCACAAGAATATAAATATTTTTTAAATTTCTCAGTATATTAAAGAGATCAAAAGGATTGCAAAGAACTCGTCGAAAATGAAAGAGTATGTGGCCGATTTCTCTTTTCTTATTGTTCGTAAAAATTTTAGAAAATTTCCTCAACTAGAAGACCAAGTATAAGTATTTAATCGAATAATTATTTATCTGTAAGGCTAGTAACTTAGTAACCCATCTGGTCTTTCATTAAGCGCTTCCTATCATTAAATTTAAATAAAAGAAGGTATGTGTGAGATATCATTAACATTTTTGTTTGTTTTAAGGCGTAATACGTCTAATATAACATAATTCAAGGGCTTCTCTAGAAGGAGTGCAAACAAAACAACCAAGTTTCCATGACTTAGACGCTTAATTCAGACTAAATTTGACACATGGAATAGGTTATCATGGCTTTGAGGGCCTCTGTGATTTTTGACTTATTTGCAACACCAGGAAGCCCAGAACAAAAAGTACCCCATTGGACAAATCGCATGACCTCGGTGGTCAACACCTCACCTTCACCTGAGATGAAATTAACCTCAAATCGCTTGCGGAAACTTTAATGTGACAGGAGCTGTAGCGCTGTCCTGTTGAAATCACATACTGTTGGTCATTCAATCATTCACTTCTGGCCAATAAAGTTAGTAATAGTCGACCAATAGTGTTCGCCGTTGAAAGTAACAACATAGCCAAAAATCGTTGTGAAGGAAAACACACTAAAGAATCACTTTTTCTAAATGCATTGAACTCTCTTAGGTCTTGAAGATGACCTGACCAAAATCGTTCCTAAAGAATATGGCCGGATGACTCCGCAGCAGGCTCATGAATTTCATGTGATTAGATTCGTCCCATATTTGACAATTTTGTCTGATCAAATACCCAATTCATCCAGCAATGAGCCTCATAGCTAAAGATGATTTTTCGATTAAAATTCGTGTCAGTTGACAACTGATCCAGAGCCCATTTAATCATTGTCTATAGTAGTGCATGGTAACTTGACAAAGCAAACTGACAAAATGCCAACTTATTTGGCAGGATGTAGCTTTAACAAGAAGTCCCGTATGAACTATCAAATTTCGGAAATTCCTCCAAGGAAAGTCCTACACAATAACTTTTCCTATCGCAAAACACACTTGTATATGTATGTGAGCTCGTTTGCTGTCTCTCTGTTGGTCCATTCCAGCTCACACTTACATTAGCAGAATTTTACCTCGAAAAACAATTCGCCATTTAGCCATTGGGACAGAGATCTTTGTATTACATCCAAACATCCCCATCCCTATACCTGATGCGCTCGTAAGCCCCTTCAGGCTTCTAAAATCACCAAATGAATTACCGTAAATCGAGTATTTTCGGTGAGAAAACTAGATTTAGAAGCCGTCGTAGTCTAGTAGGTAGATAATTAGACGTAAGACCATGGTTCAAACCCTAATTCAGACATCTCCAACAAAACGAAATATGAAAAAATATTTATTCTACGACTTTCTCTTAACAGATTTCGGGCAAAACCTCTGAGAGTAAATAAAATTGCTATGAAAAGTGTCTCAAAAAATCTGTCGTTGGGAGTCGACTGTAGGTCCCGCCAATTATGGATAAAATTAACACACACAACATAAGTGGTGTGAGAAACTAAGACGTAATCCTGACTTAAGGGTGGTAATGACCAATTATGTATGTTTGTATGTAAACTAGATTTCGAAACTTTGATCAAAAATGAATTTAAGATTTATACGCTCTGTGATCTAAACTTCAATTCGGATTACTTCACAGAACATTCATTTGATCATAGTTCAAACTGTGCCTCAAAGAGTTCAGCATACATTCAGAATACTTTTTCATAAATATGTGCAAATGGCCGGACAAGTCTCTTTTTAAAGACTACCCAAGCGTTTCTTAGAGATGTCCTCTCCCACGTTAGCAGTTCCAGTGTTCAATTGAAGACAACTTACCTACTTATTTAATTGTTCTATACAACATAGATTCTCAGACCATCCATGAGTGTCGGGACCTACAGTTTAAGGTAGACAGCGAACGATAAATTTGAGAAACTTTTAATGGCAATGTTTCTTTAACTCTTAGAGCTATAGCCAGCAGATTGCTGAGTGAAAGTCGTCGAAGAAATATTTTTCTTTATTCATATTTCGCATTTTTTCCGAGATATCTGAGCTGGGATTTGAGACACGGGCTAGCGTCTTATAAACCAATACAGTACCTACAAGATTATGGCGACCTCAAAAAAAAAAAAACACTTCCTCTTTTTTTTTGGCATATTCAGTAATTTTCTCTCTTGTAGTAATTGCAATAACTTTACTTATAACATCACATATGGATGCCAATACGTGGAACTGAATTTGGTTATCGATATGAATATAGATTTGACATGAAATAATAAATATTTATCTCATTTCTTTCATTACAATTACATTACAACAGCCTGTGGTTTCAGATAGACCTGCCTGTTTTGAGCCAGAACATGTTCAACATAAACTGAACTTTACTGATGCCCTCAAAGTGATCGCAACTTTAGATAACGATACCATAAAATTATATCGGAACTTAAAGGCTAATGATATGTGTTCTAAAGCCTTTGATACTGCCATGTTTCAATTGGAAATTACAACCCTTCACTTCGGATTACGGCCTAGCTTCCCACACCATTCATGTTGTGTGTGTTAATTTTATACACGAGTGTCGGGACCTACAGTTTTAAAGTCAACTCCGAACGACAGATTTTTTGAGAAACTTTTCATGGCAATTTTATTTTATTCGCAGAGTTAATGCCAGAAATCTGCTGAGAGGAATTTCCCGAAGAAATATTTTTTCATATTTCGTTTTGATGTCTGACATGGGGTTTGAATCGTGGTTTGAACCTTACGTTTCAATTTGCTTTTCTTAATTATATTGTCGTTGACTGAATTAAAATGTTTTTGGTACAATAATTTTGCAATAGCACGTTAATGTGCAAAGTACAACTGCTAGAGATAATTTCCAAACAACTATAGGTACTTCTCTAGTTTACTTAGTATTTACTGCCACCTAACAGGTGATGAATGTTAGATGTGAGACTAAAAATAACTACTTTTTGCAATATTTTCCTACAATCTGTATAACATTTTATAGTCTCTGCGAAAACAAAATCCTTCTGTTATATAACAACGAGAAATACAATATTTTGTTGACCTTATAGACTTGCTATCACTATCCATCCACTTAATTATGTTGTGTGTTTAAAATACGTTTTTTCGAAAAGTTTTTCTTGCTTAAGAAAATTATTGTCATAATTAGCCTATTTTACGCCTTTTAAACTTTAAACTTTAATCCACATTATTTATGTCATGTTCCTGTCTTGTCTCACGAACAATTTTTGTGCGTCTTGTCTTCAGTTCATACACTTTTGCTCTGTGCTTGGCATAATCTTCATTTTATGTAGTTGTAGACTTTCTGTTTTTTTTTGTTGTTTTTTTTTTGGTACTTTTCTTGGCTTCTAATGGAGTCTTATGGCAGAATGTATAAGAAATTTAAAACAAAAAAAAAAGTTTACTTAAGTCATGGAATTATGCACATAAGAGGTACGACTTAACAGCACTTACTCTTTAAGGCCTTAAGACACATTCTAATGTCTTAAAAAAAAAACTTAATTTGTATGGATTTAAATCTTGTTTTTTCTATTTTTTTTATCTAATTATTCAAACAGATTATACAGTTTTTGTTTTATTTTCATTTGTGATTATTTTTTGCCTTGTTTTTATATTTTGTTTACTCAGTTTAAGAAACTTTTAACAGCAGCTTTCATTGTCTGTGATTAAAGATTTATGTGTACCTCTCTCTTTCTCTCTGTCTCTCTTCTAGTTTATAGTTTTTGATGTTTTACTTGTGATGTTTGTTTTAATTTTTGCTGAGAAAAAAAAAAAATTAAATTAAAATAAATAAAAAATTCTATGTTCCACTTAGGAATAAACGAAATACCAAAAATTTATAACGAGATCCTAAAGGATGACTGCATGAAGTGACTCTTTTATCACCTTTTTGTTGCAAGTGATTTGAAACCTCAAAAAAACCTTGTACCACAGATAAGCAACAGGCAGACATAAAAAAGTTTCAAAGTGACACTAGAGTGACACTAAAATTCTACAAAAAAAAGGTAGTCAAACTGTTTGAATATATTTTTAAGACTGAACTTTTCAAAGAAACTTTATTTTGCTTTACTTTCAAAAGCTTTTCTAAAAAAGGTTTTTTTTTCTTCTAAGTCCCTTAGTTCGTTTTGAAATGTTGTGGTCTCCTGGTTTTTTGTTTTTTTGTTTTTATTAATTATTTCACATTTCAACAGACGCCACTGATGTTGTAAATCTTTACATTTAATTACAAAATAAACATTCTGTACTCATGTTTGTATCATAAATTAAACCAACAAAATATTCCCAATGGACACACACGTACGTAGAATTACTATGACAAGCAAAAAGCAACTCATGTTCATGTGATTATACTCATATGCCTGTGTACACATTATGAAAGAAAAGTGTTGAGGTGGCCTCTAAAAGGCCTGTATTAACGGGTTAAATGCACCTTTCGGGATGTAGAAAATTAGATTTTCTTTTATCTACATACATACATACACACCTAACTGGCCATTACAACCATTCAGTCAGGATTACGGCCTAGCTTCTCACACAACTTTTCATGGCAATTTTTTTTACTCTCAGAGTTTTTGCCAGAAATCTACTGAAAGGAAGTCGCCGAAGAAATACTTTTTGTATTTTGTTTTGATATCTGGCCTGGGGCTCGAACACTGGCTTTACGTCTAATAAGCCAACACACTACCTACGAGACTACGGCGACTTCATTTGCACAGGATTCCTATGAAAAATATGGAACAATCACTATTCCAGTGAAAATACTAGAAGTACCATAAGAATACATAGAGTAAATCACACCAAAGGGAATAGGCTAGCTAAATGGTGGAAATCGATACGAAATGTTAAGTTAGGTTGGATTGGTAGCTTTAATAACAAAAGCTCACTTTAGCATGCATATCGGCTCGATGTGACGCCTCGTGTAAGCGCAGTCCACCGAAATCATAGAAGAAATTGGTCAACGCAAGGGCTGCCCACTAAAAGCACGACTAAAAGAAGCTATATCCTTGATATTAATGGATGATAACTCCGTTAAGCCGACAAGAAATGGAGAACCAAATAACCTAACTCTAAGCCTGCGAGAGATGAGCATTGGCAAGGAAAGTGGATAACACTTTCCTTCTCTTCAGCAGACCCACAGTCTCCCAAATAGCCTAAATCTGCTGAGAGATAGGTATTGTTAAGGAAAATGGATAACAGATTAGTTCTCTTCTGCAGACTCACAACCTCGACAATAGTCGTTCAAAGGGAGTTATAGTCTTTCCGCATGTCTTCCCATTACGCAGTGAGCTGTGAGATCGAGATGACCTTGCAATCAAGTTTGAGTCTATCCATCATGGGTCATAAGAAATGTTAAAATCACTCAATATTTATACAGGAGATAATGAAGGAGACGACGGAGTATCCGCAAATGCGAAAAATTAACATGGGCATGGTGGATGATAGAATAAATTGAAAGAAGGGAACTGCATAAACCAGTAGCATCCTAAAGCAGCGGGTAACTGCGCTATCATATCATTCACAAAAGAAAAAGCCCCTGCAATAATAATATGCAAATCAAAGACAAAAATAAGGTTTTCTTTTACGGTGTTCAGATATGAACCTTTATTGCATAAACCACAATAAACGCCATTATTGAGCTCAATATTTCATACAAAATTTCATTTAATTATTGCGCAACAAATACTTAAAACGCAGCACTGTCAAAAGTGTGTTTAGTGAGCATATTACAATTAACCGAATACTTTCTGTTGATATTTGACAACTCAAATGTCAACAACGACAAACAAAAAGAAAGAAACCAAAATCAAGAAACAACCAGCTGTTTTCTTAACCAGCGGTCAAATGAATATTGAATAAGTAGCTGAACTGCGTATATTATTATGTCTGAACAGTTAAAATATTGTACTCAATAAACCGAATATTGACTCAATAAAAGTGCATATCTGAGCATAATATTACAAAGGTTATTAAAAAATAATGGAGCATTAATGCCGTAGGAATTACTCCGGTAGTAAAAAAAGTGGTTCGCAGTTGTTGCAGGTTATTTCGCATTCATTCGTCAAAGCCTTCGTGTTAATATTTTTTCCATAACCCTTTCAGTTAGATGTCGTCAAGGTTTCTTTGTTGGAATATGTTGCCTTAACATGGAATTGTAATTTCAAGGCTTTGTAAATATCTTCGTAAGGCCCAGCACATTAAAGCCTGGTCAATTATAAAATTATAACAATGTATGCATTCTAAGTATGGTAGGTATGTATGTAAATACGAATGTGTGTATAGTATACAGTACCACTTTCGTATGCGACATGATATAGGACATACATATGTATATCGTCTATATACCATAAATATTGTATCAACACACACTTTGAATCACAATCCACTTGTACTTTTAATTGAATTTATGATTACTGTACGGAGGGAAAGTTTTGGTAACGTATTATTTATATGTAAAGGGGTTATTTGAAAGGCCTGTTAGAGTTTATTACTGACACGTTTTCAAATTTAGCCGAAAATCTTGAACATTATCGCTGAAGTTATTAGCGGTTGGTAGAGTAACTGTATAATTATTGTTGAGTAATTTGTTTCGCTGAACACTGACACCGGGGTGCTGGTTTGCTGTACGTAATTGTGCCTATTGTAAAGGAAAGTGCGGCTTCTAAATGCATATTATAAAGGAAAGTTTACATGAAATTTTCTTATTTCTTGGAAATTGTACCACGTAAGGCTTTTGTACACGTAGTCAATGAATTTGGCTATGAATGACATTCATATTTGCTCTATTCTTCAGACTTAGCTGCAGACCGTTTTTTACGCACAAACTAAACGAATGGCTTGAAGGTAATAAGGTTTGACTTCAAAAAAGTCAGCTGTTCATAAGCAAATTTATTTTGGTTGAAAGTTTATAGTGGAGCGTTGTATAAAACTCAAAGTCGATTCCGTTGAAAACAAAAATTATATTTCATACTAACGCCAGTGTTTTATACAAAGAGTATCGAACTCGACGAATTTATGCCAAAACATGTTTCCTTCTTTCTATTAAGACTTGGCAGATACTCATGGATCTCTGTTCAAGTATTCGCGAAAATGCAAGCAGACAGTGTGAACTCACGGCTGGGAATAAAATGTGAAGCAAAATGTTTCGGGTTGTTCTCTTACTGTTTCCAAAACTTACTAACTTTTTTACATGAGCAAAAACAGTACTCATTATAAATCAAGCATAATTTGATCAAATTTAAAAGGATGCAGTTTTCGAGCCTAGTCTGCTAGATAGCTGTTGGACCAAGGATTCCAAACAGTTTTTATTACTATCGGGATCTACTTACGACCGGAAATATCGATGACGAAGGTGCGGAAGCAAATATGCACATATCTTTATCATCAACAAAAAATGCAAGTTATCGGCCTAAAATGCAAGTCATCTACTAAGGAAATACAAGTTATCGACCTAAAAAATTCAAGTTATCGCCCAAAAATGAATTTTAATGACTAAAAAATTGCAAGTCACGTACAATAAAAAAGTCATCGACCACAAAAATGCATGTCATCGACCAACAAAAACGCAAGTTATCTACCGAAGCAAAATGCAAGTTATTAACCAAAACAGTAAATCATCGCCCAAAAAATGGGAGCCGCGAACAAAAAGTACAAAAAAACGCAATACACCGACAATGTAGAGGACTTTATTTTGCTCATTTGAAGACAACAATTAGCTTCGACGCCTATATCTTCGGTCCCAAATAACGCTCGGCCGTAAGGGAACGTATTTTGAACTCCTTGAGACTATGGCTATCTAGGTCCATTTCTCCCACTAGGTCCTTTTTTATCCAAATCTGTATGATTTGTAGGAACACTTTTTTGTTAGGAGAAAAAATATTGATTTCATCGCCTATATCTATGGTCTTAAGTAACGCCCGTCTTTAAGCAAACCGGCTTTGGAATCGTTGATCTAATAGCTAGCCAGTCTTAAAAATCTCTGTTAACTTAACATGCACTATATAAAAAAAATATAACTTTCGTAGCTAACATCACACAGTAATATTTTAAGTGCTACGAACTGTGTTGTGTTGAGCCCATTTAACCCTTTTGCATCTATTGGGACATATGTGTCCCACTGAACGATCACAGACTCCTATTATTAAATTGTTACTGTAAAATGATTCAGTTGTCCCATTTAGTTATTTAGAGGCTAAAGAACAGTTACATATTTTCATAACACAGAAAAATTGCGTATTTTCATAACACAGTCTGTTTAGTCATAAAAAGACTGCAGTGGTATCAAGTGTTTGCTGTGCTGAAACCCACGAAGCGTGGAGTAAAAATGTGGATGAGATGTGTTTCTCTCAGTGGGTACGTATATGATTTTAACATCTACTGCGGTAGAGAAGAAGGACCTACCATTGGCACTCTTGGAGAACGTGTAGTAAATAATCTTGCCAAGACCATAAAGCACCCGGACGTTACGCTTAGCTTTGATCGTTTTTTTACTAGTGTTTATCTACTTGAAACTTTGAATTTTCCGGCATTAGGTACGGTAATGACTAATAGAAAGAACTTGCCAAACTGTCAAAAATTACCGAAGGGTGAAGCTATTTTCAAATCGTGTAGTTCTGGAATTATGTATACAAAATGGCACGATACGAAGGAAGTAGCAACTATTAGCAATTGTCATGGTGCTACAATGGTATCAATAAACAAAAAGCAACATAATGGTGAAATACAAGTTGTGCAGTGTCCGGAAATGATTAAATTTTACAGGAATATAATGGGAGGCGTAGACCGAGCTGATCAGTTATGCGGAATGTACGAACTGGACCGTAAATCACAGAAATGGTGGAAGAAAGTTTTTTATAGACTATTGATGATGTCAGCTGTAAATTCGTGTATCATTTATATGAATTTACATCGTAAGAAGGAACCATTTCTTGACTTTTTAGTACTGTTAGCAGAAGGTCTCATTGCAGAAGGACAGAAAACTGCGACCGTTAGGGGAAGCCTTACTAATGCTGGTTACCATTCCAAAAATAAGAAAATTTATGCTCAATCTGCTACTCACTTACCAATTGAAGGACCTACAAGACGTCGATGTGCAGGTTGCCAAAAAAATAAAATTGAAAAACGGACTAAAACTTTATATCAAGAATGTCAACTTCCATTGTGCAAGGATTGTTTTGCGCCGTTTCACAAATAATTTTAAATATTTACCTTTCATTTTTTTTTAATGTACAAAACGAATTTTGAAAGAATAAATAAAATTTCATAAATCTTATAAAAACAGATATTGATTTACTATATGCGTTTTTATAGGTTTAGGCCTAATGGGACTTATATGTCCCATGCCAAACTCCTGATGGGACATATATATCCCGTGCCCTAAATTCCTTCCTAGGGTAGGGGCACTACCAAAAAAGCTATGTATGTGTTTAATAAGCATATCTATGCTAAACTGACCTCTTATAGTATTTGTAAACTAACTAATCGTCCCCCGTACCAAAAGGGTAAATACAAATTTTAAATTGCTTGATGACATCTTTGTGTTTTATTTTAGACTTATGAATTTCACTACCAGCCAGTGCTTCGCCTTCGTTATATTTATTTAAAATTTCACAATAGTTCGTTATACCGTGTAAAAAATCATATTTTTGTTCATCATATGAGGTACTCAGTAGAAAAAATTTGATTGTTCGTTAAATGCTAAAGGGTTCGCCAAATAACTTTTTTTTGAAAATGCTTTAAAAAAACATGAGTGACCATAGTGCTATAAAGACTTCAACAATAACGCTAAACGTTTTATTTGCAGTTTCTACACACTTTCCTCTCGCTCACTCAATACTTATTTTTGATTTTATTTATCTTTTTTGAATTACTCGTTAGCTATTACCTTGTGACCATGCGGCTAAGCTTTCCAGTTCTCAATGAAATTTCAAATGTAAAAAATTTGCAATAAGTTTCTGTGCTTATAAAGGGTCCGCCAAATAACTTTTTTTTGAAAATGCTTTAAAAAAAACTACTGAATATTTTCTCAAATTTCTTTATTTATTTGAAAGTACAATCCTTCCGGTCAATAACGGAAAATAATTTCATTCAAATGGCTGCCTCGGCTAGCCATGCAGTAGCCTACACGAGAAGATGCCGATTTTGGCAAAAAATTATCTTTTCAGATGAAGCTCATTTTGATCTTGGGTATGTAAACAAGCAAAATTGTCGCATTTGGGGCACAGAAAACCCGCACGCATACATTGAAAAACCGACGCACTCAAAACGAGTCACTGTTTGGTGCGGATTTTCGTCCAGAGCCATAATTGAGCCATTTTTCTTCGAAAATGAGCCAGGAGTGGCCTCTACAGTTAGTGGCGATCGTTATCGGGCCATGTTGAACGAATTTTTGTTCACAAAAATTTAAGAGGAGGATATTGGCAACATTTGGTTTCAACAAGACGGCGCTACGTGCCACACAGCCGAAGCTACACTCGATGTTTTGCGCCCTGTTTTTGAAGATCGCGTTATCAGCCGCAGAGCAGATGTCGTTTGGCCACCTCGGAACTGCGATTTGACACCGTTGGACTATTATTTGTGGGGTGCCGTCAAAGATAAGTGTTACGCCGACAAGCGAGAGACAATTGACGCTTTAAAGGACAATATTCGTGAAGCCATTGGTGAAATACAGCTGCACACAATCGATAATGTGCTTAAAAATTGGACCGATCGTGTTGGCTACTGCATGGACAGCAGAGGCAGCCATTTGTATGAAATTATTTTCCATTATTAACCGGAAGGATTGTACTTTCAAATAAAAAAAGAAATTTGAGAAAATATTCAGTAGTTTTTTTTCTTAAGCATTTTCAAAAAACAAAAGTTATTTGGCGAACCCTTTATGGTCACTGAATGGAATGTACGTTAAATGGGTAAACTACTGTACTTTTTTCTGTAGGTTAAAATGCGTAGTTTTCGTTTTCTTGCAATTATTCGATGATTGAATTACAAGTGCAGATTTTCTCAATTTTCCATAGTCTCTTTAGGAAAATGTAAAAGTAAATTACTTACCATTCTCCATTTGCTATCTCTCCCTAGTCTGCATATTTTTAGTTCTCTAAGTGCATGCAAATGCATGTAATATCATTATGATTGGTAACACTAAATGCTTCTATTTTATTGCTGTATTGCACTTTAGTGTCCTATTTTTTTTTCTTTTTTCATATATTTTAAGCGATTTTATGTAAATTCTCTTAATGGCATTAGATATGAAATTAGCCTCGCACTGCTCTCTGTATTCTCTAATGAATATAAATTAAAATTATAAGAGGAATTTAATGATTTCTAAAGAGAACTTGAAAAAGAAGTGAAAAGTGCATTAAAAAAAAAAATAAAGATGATAGAATAACAGCGATTTGCTTAATGGTGTTTAAAGAAGTGCTTCTCTCTATTCAATTTGCTGTCAGAGTGTTTTTTCTCAAATTAAGCACACCTAAAGCGTTTTAATGAACTTAATTAAAGTGGTTCGTTCGTTTTCATAAGTTTTAAGTATTTTTTAATGGAATATTTTATGGCGATGAGGTTGATTAAAGTGAGGTTATGACAATATTTTTCTTGTTTTTGTTGCTATTAAGAATACGTTTTTAATCAAAAAGAGAAAACGTTGAAGTAATAAATACGAGCAAATATTTAAAAAAAATTTAATAAAATTCTGTGCGTCCTAATTAGTGTACTAGTTCATACGGATTAAAGTTGAATTTTGGAAGAGGATCACAAATCTCAAATCAAATAAGTTTATACCCAGTTTTTAATTTTAATCAAGTACGTATTTGTTCTTTTTTTGTAATTTTTAATTCCAACTCAATAGTGGATTGAGCGTTTCACTTTCCTTTTTTTACTTATCAAAAGAGGTACCAATGGGGCACAACAATCAATTGATGGGGGTCGTCAGAAATATACGCCGCTGTACTATAAATTATATTTGGTTTAAATTTAATCCATCGGCAATACTTATGTCATCCTATTCTGTCACAAAATTCAGTACATAACCTACAGTGAATATAACAAATCGATTTATGCTTGAACAACGTTGGTATTTATTGGGCCAACGAAAAACTGCATGATGATGTCGATTATGCCAAAAAAAATCATCTTCTCGGCTGAAGCTCATTTTTATCTTGGTGGGTACGTTAATAAACAAAACTGCCGTATTTTGGTACTCAGAAAACCCATAAGTGGTCTTAGAGAAGCCAATGCCCACATTAAGAGTGACTGTTTGGTGCGGCTTGTGGACCGGAGGCATCATTAGCCCATATTTCTTTGAAAATGAGGACGGAGCAACCATTACGGTCAATGGAGTCACCTATAGCACCATGATAACCAATATTTTTGAACCCGCTCTTCATGGTATTGATGTGAACGTTGTTTGGTTTCAACAGAATGGTGCAACTTGCCACACACCTCATGCCACAATTGATTTATGACGTCAAACGTTTGATGCTGGTTTAATTAGCTGAAATGGTAATATCAATTGGCCGTTAAGAAGCTGCGTTTTGACATCGTGGGACTATTTACTGTGGGGCGCTGCTAAAGAAAAGTGTTATGCTGACAAACCAGAGACAGTTGAACATTTTGAGGACAACATTCATGACACTTTTGCCGAAATACGCTCCCATACCCTTGAAAAAGTGCACGAAAATTGATCCGATCGAATGAGATATTGTGAGGCCAGCTGCGGCAGCCATATGAATGTAATAATATTCGCTTTTTAACCGTAATAACTGTACTTCACAACAAAATAATAAATTTGGTAAAACTTCATACTTGCCCACCATGAATTCATGAATTCTCTATTTTATGTTTGCTTTGTATTCTGTTTTTTTGCTTCATTAAATACACGAATTAATCTTGTTGAAATTCTTGCATTTAAATTTAAATTCCTACTTTAATTGTGCAAAATTTGTAAACGCTGTGTATTAACTTATTTTAGAATTTAATTCTCGTATTGAATACCAAATATTTGCATTACTGCTTGTACTATGCATTATTTGGATTTCATTTTTGATACCATTAACAAAAATAAATCGTACAAAAATAAAATTCTAGAATAAATTTTTAAAATTTGTTTTCTACCAAAAGAAAAAATTGTTTTTTCTACAGCAAAAGCAAATTGGTTGTATGCGATTTATTAGTGGACCACATATTAAAGCGTTGAATGTTTGTAGTATGGCCACCAACAAACTAATGCATATGGTTGTGCAAAAACTACACAGAATTTTAGAGAAATTCATGAAAAATTATTTCTAGCAGCGGGTTATACTTCATTAATTTAAAAAAGAATTTCAAAAAAATTAAAATGTTGAAATTTTTTTTTGAAATCTCAACGAATTTTGTTCAAACAAAACGAATGTTTTTTTCAAATTGCTAAAAAAAATTAACTAAAAATAACTTTAGGTTCAGCATACCTAGGCAAGTTATCAGTCAAATAATAGAGGAGTTAACAGTTGAATTTGAAATCGCCGCAGTTAAGTTAATTTGTAAAAAAAATTAATTCTTCGGCGATTTCACGTCAGTAATCGACGAAAATTTTGAGTGTAAATAAAATTGCAATAAAAAAGTTTCTCAAAAATCTGTCGTTTGGAGTAGACTTTCAACTGTAAGTCCAGCCACTCTTGGATAAAACACACACAACATGCATGGTGTGAGCAGATAGGTTGTAATCCTGACTAATGGTTTGTAATGCCTATTTAAGTATGTAACAGAGATCAGCAATGAATCGTACTCATAAGTACTCATGCAATTTTGAATATAAGTGAGTCAACAATTTTAAAATTTAACTACTCCGATTCATTCGTACTCACAACAACGTTGCTTTATAAGTATGAGTACAATGAGTATGAGTACAACGTTGACATCGAACTCATACCATTCAAAATATGTTTGATTCATATGCCTACTTATTCAGATTCATAAATTTAGAAAAATACTTATAATACTCATAAATGATTCGACTAATTCGAATCATTCATCAAAATTTACAGGCTTAGTTGTTGTTGCATTTACAAAAAAAAAGAAGAAAGAAAACGCCATACACAGCAGACAAAGCAAACGCACAAACTTCTAGGAGGTATTGTGTGTTGTTCGTACGCGAATCATACTTATTTTGTGATTCTTGTAAATATTGAGTCTTGGAGAGTCGAAATCAACAACATCATGCGTATTGTTAAGTATGAGTACGATTAGTACTTAAAACTTTGAATATGAGTAGTATGAGTATGATATTAAAATAAGTATGAATGGGTATAAGTATCTGAAATTATGAGTGTGATTTGAATTTACTCATCTTTTTGAATACTCATTGCTGATATGCTGTGCCACCATTGCTGATATGAGTATTCAAAAAAATTAGTAGATTCAAATCACACTCATAATTTCTGATAAGTAAGTATGTAAGTAAGTAAGAGTCAATTTCTTACAGTGTACCAGATCAAGCGTGTCTTTTCCCTTGAGTCATGACAGATGGTTGTCAGTGATCCTATGGACAGAAAGGCATCTCTATAATTATTGTATTTCCAATTAATTCCCTTGCTTTCAAGTTTGTTACATCGTTACTTACATATCCATACAGCACTAAAATATTCTCTATTATGGTGTAGCGCAGCTGGCATAATATTCTCGTTAATATTGTACTTAAATTTTACAATGTATTTTTAACAAAATTTATTTTTATTTTAAATATTATTTTTAAATGTTTATTTTTAATGAATTCCTGGTATTTTAGCGCCTTTGCAATATTTATTTATTTTCATATTTTTGTATAATTTAGCACCAATTTATTTATATTTTTATACGTTTGTAAGTATAAATAATAGTTTTAAATGGTTTATTAAAGTACAACAAATATAACAACAATTCTTGCACACATGCTTTAAATAATATAAAAATAATTGAGTTAAAATAGATTTCATTTAAAAAATAACAATTTCAGAACAGAAGTGTATCCTAAACTATAAATACATCGAGTAAAAACGTCATATTCTTCTCTAAAAAACGCTATTGTTTATAAAAGCAATGTTCACGAAAAAATTTAGTCCTTTGGTTACATTTTGTAGACAATTTTATTGTGAATGTATATACCATATGTAACAAGGGGCAGATATAGTTATCGATGGTTATCAAAGGCACGGTATGCAACAACCGTGGTCCAGTAGGTAGTAAGATGAGGCCACTGTTCAAACGCTAGGGCAGATATGTTCAACAAAACGAAATATGAAAAAAAAATATATATCTTCGGCGACTTCCTCTCAGCAGATTTCTGGCAAAAACTCTGAGAGTAAATAAAAATGCCATGAAAAATCTCTCGTTCGAAGTCGAGTTTAAACAGTAGGTCCTGCCACTCATGCATAAAATTAACACCCGCAACATAAGTGGTGTGAGGAGCTAGGTTGTAATACTGGCTGAATGTACGTATGTATGTGTGCAACAACTTTTCCCGAATAAATTCATAGATAAAAATTTCTTCTCCGACCATGTTTGTTGGAAAAATCAATTTCAATGGAGATGCCAGACATCCAGTAAAAATGGGTATCCAGTAAAAAATATTTGATGTTTGAACACAATAAAAGCAATGCAGCGAACACATCATTCTCTCAAAAATACAATAAGGGAAGGTGATTATTATAAAGGCTGCGCGACAACAAGCAAATATTCTGTTGCTTTGCTTTTACGCTAACTTCTACGTTTATTTGCAGCAATGAAAGTATTATTGCTCACAGTGAGAGGATTAATGCTGAAATAGAGGTTTTAAAAACATTATGTATGAACGGTTTAGTTTTTTATTTGTTTTGTTTAAGCTTTGCTGCCTTACGCTGCAATTACAAAATTGTTGTGCTTGCTGCTTTGCGTTTATTGTGTTTATAGCATGATGCTGCATTATTTTGCAATGATCATTGCTATGTAATAGTATCATATGCTCAATACACCCGTACCACGCTTTGCGTCGTTTCCTTTGGCGTTTTTTCGAAGATGCGTCGCTGCTGAATTCGTACTAATTTTCACTCTGCGTCGTTAAATTTTCGAAGTTGGGTTTTTTTTTTTTTTTGGGTTCGAGTTATAATTTTTTTTTTTAAATTTCCTTTTCAAAAAGATGGCACGGCTTGCTATAAAATCTTGGGGATTCCCTTTCTAACTGAAAATAATACAAAGTGAGGTATGTGTATCTAATATTTTGTCATTACTATTGTGTGCTGTTGTTACTAACCATTGTTGGAGTTTTCTTCTTCTACAATTATAAACAATTTCATTAAATTTACTTCTCTTTATGTATATCGAATTTATTTCATTCAATGCTGTTGTTTGTTTTTTCGTACAAATTAAATCTTTTCTTTTATAGAAATTAAATTAAGGTCCTCCTTTTGTTTAAAGATAACTTAAAGGGAGAGAGTTTTTAATATAAAAGTTGCTCAAATGTCACTCAGTTGTCAAAGACTTTAACGTTCGAATAATTTTCTTTCTTTGTCAGATGGCAAAGGGAGATAGAGAGAGTGAGAGCGAGAGAAAGAGGATTAAACTAAGTTTAAAATTTTTGGTATAAAAATTTTCTTCTTAAATATTCGAACGTTAAAGCGTCCTTGTAATCCAGCCATTATTTATTTTCCAAATAAATGTAACACATAATAATAAACAAGAACAGCATGAGTTAAACACAGACTATTTACACGTACTCTCTCCCATATACATTAACATGTTTGTATGCTTTTTGTTTTTTTTCCTAAAGATTTCTGGAATAATGATGTACAAAATGTAAGCGGCGCGGAGAAAGTAACAACGTCACTGAGACTTACACAATACAAGAGTGCGTGATGTAGTCAATGTTGTTACTCAGCTCACGTACTATCTCTAATACATACAATGGCATAATGATGTAAATGTTCATAAACCAAAAAAAAAAAAAAAAAAAAAAACATGTCAGATTTTGTTGTTGTGCATTTGGTTTTTAACTCATACTTTGCGAAGACTCTAACACGAACACGATTTACTTCTTTTACATTTTTTGGAGATTTTTTCGTATTCGTTTTCATATTATTGATGGTGGGTTGTTATTTATTGTTTACAAACAACACGAAGACAATTTGTGTAAGAGGCAGACAGAAAGAGAGAAAAAAAATTGTTGATTTTAGAAAATAAATGTTTTACAAAATGAAATTTAGAGGACATGTTAAGTGAACAAAAAAAAAAAACAGATGCAAGCAGTACTCAAAAGTTTACTCACTCTCTGAGCACGAGTAAACAATGTGTTTTGCTGCAATATGTTACTTCAAAAGGGTTAATGGTCGTGCAGCATAACAGTTTGTTGACGAAATTGTACTGAAAAATTAATGTTTTTGGAAGACTTGAATCATAAACAGTGGTTTGTCAGATTTTTTTGTTGTTGCAGTAATTTTCCTATGGTGTTTTGTCACGAAATAGCACTTGTGCGAGTACAATATTTGGAAAAAAAATATTTTTTTTTTGTGCGTCCAGCCTCACACTAAATCTTATTGTAAGGGGTGGGCCATTTAAAAGTTTAAATTTAAAAATGCAATAAAATAAAAACGGTTAGAGATTTATACAAATTTATTCTTTTGTTATGAAGTACAATTGTTGCGGTTAGAAATGGAATATTATTTCATTCATATGGGTGCCGCGGCTGGCCGCACAGTACCTGATTGGATCAGACCAATTATCGTGCGCTTTTTCGAGTGTATAAGGTCGTATCTCGGCAACATCATCACGAATGTTTGCCTTGTCTCTGGTTGGTTGTCATAATACTTTCCCTTCACGGCGTCCCACAGAAAATAGTCCAATGATGTCAAATCGCATTTTCTTGGTGGCAATTGACATCACCATTTCGGCTAATTAAATGTTTAACGCCATAAATCAATTGTGGCATTAGATGTGTGGCAAGTAGCCAATTCTTTTGAAACCAAATATCGTTCACATCAATACCATGAGGGACGGGTACAAAAATCGATTATCGTGGTACGATAAGTGTCTCCATTGACCGTAATGGTTGCGCCGTCCTCATATGGGCTTATGATGCCTCTGGTCCACAAGCCACACTAAACAGTCACTCGCAATGGGTGCATTGGCTTCTGTAGGACTACGTGTGGGTTTTCTGAGCCCCAAATACGGCATTTTGCTTATTAACGTACCCACTAAGATGAAAATGAACTTCATCCGAAAAGATAATTTGTTTTTTTGCAAAATCGATATCATCGTGCAATTTCTCGTTGGCCCATCTAGTGAAGCGAAAACGAAGCGGATGGTCATGCGGCTTCAACTCTTGAACCAGTTGAACTTTGCAAGACGTCATACCGAAATCTTTAGGAAAATTTCTAGTGCGTAAAATGTTCAATTCTTGAGAACGATGACGAATTGATGTTGATGGATTCTCACGCACACTCTCATTCCTATTTTCTGGTGTACGCACTGTACGATGACGCTCACATCTTGACGCATCAACAATGAAACCAATTTCACGAACTTTAGCAATGAACTTGCGTATACCAGGCACTGTTGGTTCTTCACTGCAACAAAATTTTGTATGACATTTTCGTGCAATTTCCGACCAATTGTGTTTGTTTTGGAAATCAATTTCCAAAAAATCCCAATGTTGCTCAAGCGTAAATCGATAAAATATGTTCAGTGGAGATAATAATACTGAATTTTGTGACAGAATGGAATGACAGAACTATTGCCAGATTCGAAATAACCGATGTTTCAAATTTAAACCGACAGATGGCCCACCCGATATTTTGCAAACAAGGTTTATGAATATGAAATGGGCAAATGTAATCATCCGATATCTTGAAATATCTGCTCGAATGGTATTTCAGCAAGAAATAAAAAATATTAAGGAAGATTACTTCTGATGCCCTCACATCGAATGCAAGGCAAGATCAGACAATACCTCTTATCAAATAATATCAATAGGCTTTAACTACCTCTTTTTTAATTAATTTAAATTTCTAATTCTCAGTACATGAAAAGAAAACTGAATTTATGTACCCTCTGAACCACTGTGCATGTGACAGCAAACTACATAAACAATTATGGTCACAAAATAGTCAAACCAAACTTTATGACTTTCTAACGGACCAGTTTTTTTTTTCTTCTTTCCTTAAACGTTGAGACAATTTGACGCAATAATTTTTCGAAGAACATGAGATTTTTTTCTCTTTTTCGTAAAGAAAAAATTTGAAACACTCCAGACAAACAATCATTTAGTCACACAAAGCAAAATGAATAACATGAACTGATATTCGGAGTGATAATATACTGGGCAGTGCTGGACTGTAGTAGTGTGGCAATGATGGATACTGTTGACTTTGACAGCACACAGACACAAGCAATTATACATGCACATAACGATTTACGGTAGAATTTGCTTATAACGAATTGTATTATTTTGAAGTGCAGTGTGTTGGCTAATTAGACGACAATCCATGTTTAAAACCCTGGCGGAGACATCTTGAATAAAGCAAACTAAAGCTAGTAGTCTTCGGGCAAAACACTTGAGAGTAAAATAAAATTGTCATTTTCTCAAATCTATCCTTCAAGGTCAACATCACTCATGGCTGCAGGTTGTAAACTTGACTAAAGAGTTGCATTAAGCAATTATTAAGTTTCCTGATTATATCGGGTCTTTCAGTAGGAACTTTCGATATTTGGCAGTTGATACCGGCCATATTGTTGAAATATATGTATCGAAGTGGTTGGCATTTGTTTATATTCCGCCCTAACGACAGGACTATTGGGTAAGTGGTGGGGTTAATTCGTGCCCACTAATTGAATAAGCTATCGAAATGCAAGATCAACCCAAAATATAGTCGCTGACCGTGAGAGTGCCTATTCGTTTTGCTGACCAGAAATTTCAATTTCGCTGACCACAACTTATGAAATTTTGAGTACATACAAAATTCAACTAATCCAGAAACTGAAATTAAGCGACCATAGACAACGACATGTGATTACTGATTGGACTTTGGAGCAGTTGGTGACTGACCCTACTTTTCAACGAAAAACCTTCTTCAACAATTAGACACATTCTAGATGAATAGGCACGTAAACATACAATCTTGGCGAATTTGCAAGAGCGTCAAGTGCATACGGAAAATTTACAGTTTGATGTGTATTTTAGGCTAGCGGTGCCATTAGACCTTATATGTTTGAGAATGACGTGTGCTAGGCCATAACTGTCAAGAACATTAATGTGCATCAACTTATTTGGGACACAACTCGATGCCTTGTAGTTCCAACAGGTTAGCACTACATTTCACACACCTCGAGCCACACTGGCGATGTGAGATTTGACATTTTTTTTGTAGCGTTTTCATAAGTCGCAGGCGTGTGTGAACGGCATACACGACTAGACGGGGTAGTCTAGTAGGTAGTGTGTTGGCTTATTAGACGAGAAGCCACGTTTCAAACTCCAGGTCAAACATCAAAACGAAATATGAAAAAATATTTCCTCGGCGACTTCCTCTCAGCAGATTTCTGACAAAAACTCTCCGAGAGTAAATTAAATAGCAATGAAAAGTTTCTCAAAAATCTATCGCTCGGAGTCGACTTTAGGTTCCGTCACTCATTTATAAAATTAACACACACAACATAAGTCGTGTGAGAAACTACATCGTAATCCTGACTAAAGGAATTGTAATGACCAATTATGTATGTGTATATGTATGTATGCGAACAGCAGCAAAAGGACTGGTAAAAGAAAATTATGGTGAATATTGGTGTGGGGGCCTATTTACCATCTTTTTCTAAGGAACTCAATAATAATGCGTGAAGATTACCATTCTACTTTACAGGAACATCGTTTATTTTTGATTTCAAAATATTCACAACATAGTTGGCCAATTCACACAACTTTCTATCGCGTATGTTGTATTGAATACACTTTTTGTTTGTGAAAGCTAAAAGCTATGCTGTATTGTGTATTTCGTATTCCAAACGTCAAAAAGTGATAAGAAAAAGAATAGCAATATTCATAATTTAATTTTCAAGCAACAAAATTAATAATGTTATGGGAACAAGTAAATTAATTAATTATTTGTGCGAACAATATAATTTTGAAATGTTAATTGTTGACTCAAGTTATGTAGAAGATTATTTTGTATTTTTATTCTTCTTCTTGCTTACTGGCATTTACATAAACTGAGCACGAAACCAATACAACTTTTTAAAAACATATGAAAAAAATGTGTATAAGTGTATAGGATTTTTATATGAAAATTATCAACAACAAGCATACATACATACATACATAATTGGCCATTACAACCCTTCAGTCAGGATTACGGCCTAGCTTCTCACACCACTCATGTTGTGTGCGTTAATTTTATACGTGAGTGGCGGGACCTACAGTTTAACGTCTACTCCGAACGACAGAATTTTGAGAAACTTTTTCATGGCAGGTTTATTTTACTCTCAGAGTTTTTGCCAGAAATCTGCTGAGAGGAAGTCGCCGAAGAAATATTTTTTTTTTTTTTTTTTTTATATTTCATTTTTGATGTCTGACCTGGGATACGAACCCGGGCTTTACGAATAGTAAGCCAACACACTACCTACTACACCACGGCGACTTCAAATAAACAACAAGCATACACTGTTGTATATTCGTCCAGCAATACACTCAATACAACGATACAATGGCTTGTGTGAATTGCCCAAGTATTTTATAATAATATTGCGTAATTCGTTACAACCAAATTTCACTGTATAAAAACACTTGACGCATAGTGGCTCATAAATTCCTGTTCTTGCCATACCAAACGTGCAATAAATGAAGCTCAACTAGAGCCATCCTCTCTCCGCAGTTGATACCAACCAGTTTGGTAATGTAATCACTTTTAGTGGAAATGTTTCATAATCAAAAAAAATAAAAAAATTGTTTGCAACATAATCGTCAATGAGTTTTACTCGAGTGATTTGTTTTCTAATGTAGTAAAGTATGTCTGTGTGTCTATGTGTGTGTTTGAGTGTTTGTGTAATATTAATAAACTGCAACAAATTATTTTTTAATTAAAAATAAATAGAACTCTTGAGATTTTTTAATAGAAAATAATACGATACGATACGATTTATTATTGTTATTAATTTTTCATTTTCAATTTCAATTTCAATATTTTTTCTCACATTTCTTGTTTTTATTGTTGCATCACTTTTTTTTAGTTTCTTTGTTATCGTTGGTGTATTTGGGTGTCAGTTTTATTATTTTTTTTCTTGCTTCTGCCATTATTTTACCGTCTATTGGGTTGGGGTTTTGTTGTTATGGATGCAAGAACAGAATTATTTTTTATAGAAATTTTTTATTTCTTTCTGAATTATTTGTTTCGTTTTAATTTTAGTTTTTCTTGCTATTGTTGTTGTTATTATTGTTATTATAATTTTTTGTAATTACAATCTGTAGCTGAGTGACTGGCTGTCGATGATGATGATGATGATGTTGATGCTGGGATGATGTTGCCGCTGTGGCCATGACAACGGAGAATGAAAGAAACAACAGTCAGGGTAAAAGTTAGTGAATAAAATGCAGCCATAAAGTTGATTGAAAAAAAAAATACATTTTAAAAATACAGAACGTCAAGGGCAGTGGAACAGGAAACGGATATGACATATTTAATGTGAAACAGATGTGCAAGCACTAGAATTTTGTTTTAAATAAAAAATTAAGAAAACTTTAATAAAATGTTTTCAAAATAAGACCTTAAGAGAGAAAGAGAGAGAGAGATAGATAGAGATAGAGACGTGAATGAGATGTGCTTGTGCTATTATTAGCAGCAATGAATTTAATTTCCTATGAAGTTAATTGTAGAGAGAGGGTCAGAAAAAAATTTAGTTTGGAAATAAAAAAAAAATATTTTTCTTAAATGCATACATATGTATGAAATGAAATAAGAATTAAAAAAAAATACAAATGAATGTTTTCTTTACTGAATTGAGTAGTGCCTCATGGCTACCCCGATGGCTTAGTTGGTAGTTTGCTAAATTTTAAGTGCCGATGCAATGTATTCGATTCCTTCCAGAGACTCTGGGTGTTTGTGATTGTCTGATTGTCTGTCTGACAAAGGGTCACCAGTCCCGAACTGTTTGGAGTTCAACTGGTAGCAGACTGGACTGCGAAGCTCGACCGGAGGCTTAATTCTGGTACCACGAGGTCGGGAGCCCCAGAGATTCGTCTCTGCCCGACAATAGTGAGGCCCCCTTGTGGGAGCAACGTGGTGGCTTTGGTTTAAATCCAAATCGCGGGAAGAGCACAAGCTCGGTGTGGCGTTGCACTCTCAACCACTGTAAAAAGCGGAGTTTAGATAGTCTCCCACCCCTAACCAAGAGGGAAGTCTTGTCCAAATGCAAGGCTTCGAATTGGTACTCACGTATGGTGATGTCACCAGTGGTATGCTCATGCATATTATGTGGTTGCATCACTGTGCGTGGGGCGCTGGTAGACGCAGTGTTTCAAGCCATGCTTTGAGCATCGTGTGGTATGCCGTCATGGCGAAACTCACGTTAAACCCTGTACTAATGTCTGCCTGACAATATGTGTGAGCACAATAGAAAAAAGAAAGTGAGAATTATTACTAAAGTGGCAATTTCCGAAAACAAAGTGATGAAGTTATATACAGTCAAAGAAAAAAGTCTACATGCAGTGGTAACTTTTATCAAATTGAAACAATTAAAAATGTTTGAAGACAAAAACGAATATCAAAGAAACTATCACCTAGAAATTATTAGAAAACCACAAAAAAATTAGCAGGAAAAAAGTCTGCATACAGCGGTGTATGTAGACTTTTTACTGTGACTGTATGTATGCTGGTCATTAAAAAAAAATGAACTATCTTTCCTGTATTTCAACACAATGCACTGCATGAATTGGGGTCATTTCCAGAGTGTTAGTCTCAATAATGAAAAAAAGGAAAGCGTTACAAGAAAATGGAAAACTTTGGTTAAATTTGTTTACGATTAAATGTAATTCTATTTTTCTTTTTTTATTTCATTCTTACATATTTTGCAAAAGTGGACTCCAAAGCACACATAACACTTACCATTTTTGAAGTAAGGATGCTTAAGTAATTTATCCTGCACATGGACTCTGTTTAACGTAAAACCAGTGTTCAAACTAGATTTTCATCTTTCTATTGCTTAATCATATAAAAGATGGATGTCTAAATACTTAACTTCTTGAAAACGTAACAAATTATGCCGAGTGAATATTATTTCCTATTTCATATATTTTTTCCAACTTCTTTTCGGACAACATGGCTTTCTCTACATCATTGGTCATTACAGCCCAGCCAGTCATGATTACAACCTACTTGCTCACAGCACTTATAATGTGTGTTATTTTTATACATGAGTGTCGGGTTCCAATAATTTAAAGTCGACTCCAAACAATAGATTTTTGAGAAATTTTTCATGGTAATTTTTTATTTACTCTCAGAGCTTTTGCCAAAAATCTGCTGAGAGTAAATCGCCGATGAAATATTTTTTCATATTTACTTTTATTGGAGATGTCTGACCTGGGGTTTGACCCGAGGCTTCATGTCTAATAAGCCAACACACTACCAACTAGAGTACGGCTACCTGATGCCTATTATACTCTACTTTTAGGTTTCAAGAAAGCTTCTAACGATGTTTTATAACGTGTGATTTTTTAGCTATTATCTTCTTGGCAACACTGGTTTATACAGCTCATGCACGTTTCCTGTTTTGTTTCACTGTCAAACATCTTCAGCTTGGTCTATAATTTAACCATGAATCGTCTTACAAACGAACAACGCTTGCAAATCATTGAATTTTATTATAAAATGCGTGCTCTGTTAAGAAAGTTCATCGCGCGCTTGTTTCATTTTATGGGCAGTTTAATCGACCCACTGAAGCGGCTATTCGGGCTATTGTGAATAAATTCGCACCAAATTTACATTTTTGGACATTAAATCACCAACACGTAGAGTACGAACTGAAGAAAATATCGCAGCTGTATCGGCCAGTGTTAATGATGACCATCAAGTATCGATTCGTCGCCGTTCGCAGCAATTGGGCCTCTGTTACTCAACAACGTGGAAATTTTTTTTGCCCAAAATGCAAGAGCTTGACTTGAATGACATGTGGTTTCAACAAGACGGTGCCACATGCCACACAGCACGCGTAACAATGGACTTATTGAGAGGCGAGTTCGGTAAAGATTTTATTTCACGTTCGGGACCGGTCAATTGGCCGCCTAGATCGCGCGATTTAACGCCTTTAGACTATTTTTTGTGGGGCTATGTTAAAGCTCATGTCTATACAGACAAGCCCGCTTCAATTGGCGCATTGGAAGACAACATTGAAGCATTTAATCGTGAGATACCGGCCGAAATGTTGGAAAGAGTATGCCAAAATTGGACTAAGCGGATGGACCGTTTGAGGCGCAGTCGCGGTCAACATTTGCATGAAATAATCTTCAAACATTAAATTATATATACCGTACTATTGATTCAAATAAAGATTTGATGCATTTTTCTGAATGTTATGTGTTTTTTTTTTTTTTTTTGAAAACTTTTCCTATAGCTTTTAAAAAATCACCCATTATATCATTCCAGAAGTAATATAGGCACTAGTAAGTTCAGAGCTGAGAAATTACACATGCTACGATCCTATGGGGTAAATATCGTGGGTATTGCTGAATTCGCTCCGTTTTGTTATAACAAAATTCTTCAATCTTTACATCGAAAAATTTTTCATTCTCATATTTCTTGTAAGCCTGAGACCAGAGATTCTCGTATTGTTTTATAAATTTTAGGTGATTTTTTGAATTTTTTTATATTTTTTCTAGACAAACTTTCAATTTTATATCGGTTTAGTTCTGATGTAAACAATTGAAGATATTTTTTTAAAAATTTGTTTAAAAGTTTTTGGGTTGCTTATTAAATTATCTTCTTCTTTTGAATAGAGAATGCTTACGTAACAGTTTTAAAATGTTTCATTTATATTACCGTATCTCAAGGTTTTTTCTTTTTTTTTGGTATAAAATCACACCACTTAGTCAATCCTTATTGCCCCTGATTACTCATCTCATTATCTTTTATTTACCTTTTGAATCAACAACAAAAATTTACCTTCAAATTTAAAATATTTATAAACAAGACAACAAAAAAAAAAAAAAAAAAAAATACAACGAATACTGAATAGATTTTTAAACAGCTTCCGAAACTAGAGTAAGAAATTATTTCAATTTCACTAATAAAAAATAAACAAAAAAATAAGCAAAACAAAACAAAAACTAACTGTAAATAAAAAGCAAATAAAGAAATAGAAACAAAATGTTAAAGTTTTTAGGTCCTCCTTTTGGCCACAGATAGTTGAACTTCAATGCTGAACTAGAAACTGCAAACAGAGAAAAAAGAATATGCAAAAAGGCCATTTACGTTGTATGTACAATCAAAAGCAGCAAAAACTACTTTTTTTCTTATTTCTAATAAAAAAACCGAGGAAAACTCTCTAAAACAGAGAAATGGCGGACAAAAAAAAAGGAAATTTTAGATGTGAGGTCAAGTTTCACTATTTAATGCCCTACAGAGTACAACACGCTCTGTAAGATTAAATTTTACGACTGGTGACAACAATCACGAGTAACAATTGTTCGAACTTCAAAATTTAAAACGCTGCTTTATTTATCCATCCCTGAAATGTTAACGTCCGCAACCAGAATCTCCCTTTGAGAGAGAGTAGGATTCAATCAACAAAAAAAAAAAAAAACGCCCTCATACTTATACTCAATTCTTGTACATAGAGACCGACACCTTCAAGGCTTTGCAAACAGAGCTGAACCTGCTATTAACCCAGGACCTACTGCAGTCCTGCTACAGTACAGTAACATACAAGGCTGCAAATTCTTGTTTAATGAAATTGCAGCAAAGCGAAGTAAATCAGTCAGGATTATGGACCTAGTTTCTCACACCACTCATGTTGTATGCGTTAATATTATACATGAGTGTCGGGACCTACAGTTTAAAGTCGACTGATATTTGAGAAACTTTTCATGGCAATTTTATTTGCTCTCAGAGTTTTTTTTGCCACAAATCTGTGGAAAGGAATTCACCAAAGAAATATTTTTTCATATTTTCGTTTTGAAGTTTAACCGTAGTCTTACGTCTAATAAGCCAACACACTACCTACTAGACTACCGACGACTTCGAAGTAAATCATTAGAATATGTTTTAAAAATTGTGACATGCCTACGTTCCTTAGCTCTTTCGAAAACTTAACCTTAAATTTGGTGCTCAATTTACAAAATGGTTTCTTTTAATGATTTCTGGCTATCATTGTGTATACTTTGCGAATATCGCATCTTTACATAGAGTTTTCTTGTTGTATACCTTTGCACTGCTTTTTAGATACATAAAGTGTTGTTGAAACAATTTTCCGCCTTCTTCTGATTGTTTATTCGCATTTTCTAGCTGAGCAGGTGATTAGTCTACTATACTAGGTCCCAAGGTGATAAGATTACTGTTCACCGTTGGCTAGACACACAATACTGTGTGAAAGTATGTTGGGCTTTTGTCTTAATGGTAGTGTAACTTGGCCCAGTAAGTCCTATTGGTGCTGGGACTTTAAAGTAATATTCGTTGTTAACGCTATGCTTCATTGTCGTCGAACAATGACGAAGATTTATTAGCCTTCTTCGGGATTCGAAACTGGATGATACGGGCGTGTAGTACAGCACGAAGATCTACCCGCTGCAGATATATTCCGAAAAGAGTTTTTCTTTCCTTTGACGGCATAATTCAAGATCACAAGACAAGTTCGAATTTGTAACACTTTCGGATGAATTGAAACATACATTATCGGTATACCAACACATTATTGCTGTATAAGACACGCTGAAATTATAGCTTTAAGACAGTTGTCCAGCAAATTTAATATCAAGGAATACTGAAGGTTCGCATATTGCCTGCATTGAATGCCTTTTTGTGTTTTAAAATCCAATCTGTTAGCAAATATTCTGAGGTATTTTGAATTATTCTGTAAAAGTAAATTTAAGATTTTCTTTCTCTCTTACTGCATATTAATACAGTGCTTTATCAGATTTAAGTTCAAGAATTTTAGCCGTATGTTAATAGTTTGAATGGCTTCATTTGCCCGAAATTTTTATCTCTTTCAGTTTTTTAAGCCAGCCTTTCTCGTAGGACCAATTATAGTGGAACTTCTGCCATAATATGTTTACAAGTGACGTCTTTGTCCGTCCCAAACCTTTGTGTAAGATAAGAAGATCCAATGAATGCGATAACAAAGGAGAAGTGCAGGCGACAGAATATCTTGGCACTTGGGATCTGAGTCGAAAAATTTTTGGGCATTAAATACAATTCACAGAATGTCTAAATAGTGACAGCCAATGGTTATGGTCAAATAGGCACGATTAACATCAATAACAGATCTCCATACACACAAAAGTACGAATATAGGTAGCAATGACTATTGCGTAAAGATGCTACTGAAGATTTGCCATATTACTGCTATCAAATGAGCAATTGTACTGGCCTCAATCTAAATAGAGTGTCTCTTAAAGTAGTCCTCCAAACTTACCTGCCTATCTATACCTTTCCAGCACTGTTCCCTTCTCGGACATATTAATGTCTCCAATATTCCAAGAAAATCATTATCACGGAATCTAAATGTTGGCTTCGATACGATCCCTATCGTATAATTTCAGTCTACCGTACAGTTACCAACCTGAGGTTCTTTTTGGTTAGTCTTATGCAAAACATAAATCTTCCCTTATTGTAATTTCTTAATCCAAGCTTAGATTGTCTTAAGACCATTTGGTCTTTATAATCGATTAGATTTGGCTCCATCAGTGGCTTATTAGCTACTTTTCTAGCAAACTCATTTACCTGTTTATTGTCGTGAAGTTTTTCGTGATCTGTGGCCCATCAGAGGGGAACACCCTTTTCCCTACTTAGCTGATTCAGCTTCCCCAAGGCATGATGTACATAGTTTCCGAGTTTCTTAGGAAATTCCAAGATAAGGCATAAAATAAGGAATTAAGAGATAATGAGAGCGTATGGCAATTATATTAAATGAGAAGGACTGTGTAAATCGCAGTGGTCTAGTAGGTAGTGTGTTGACTTATTAGACGTAAGGCCACTGGTCAAAACGAAAATATTAAAAAATATTTCTTCGGTGACTTTCCCTCACTCTTAGAGAGTTCTGACAAAAACTCTGAGTGAATAAAATTGCAGTGAAAAAGTTTCTCAAGAAACTGTCGTTCGGAGTCGATTTTAAACTGTTGGCCCCGCCACTCATATATAAAATTAACACACGCGACATAAGTGATATGAGCTGCTAGTTCGTAATCCTGACTGAAGAAATGTAATTATCAATTATGTATGTTATGTATGATAAGTAACTCTGCTGCCAGTATTAGCTAACATGTCCTAATAGGGTGGTTTTAAAAAATCGATGTCGGCACCCCCTAAAATATTTCATTTTGTTAGATTTTAAGATTGCCAAAGTTTGAGCGTGATGGAAAGATGTTAACACGTGCCACTGGGGCCTCAAAGTTTTGTAAATCTCGTTTTTTTTTTGGCAGTTTGGCGACTTTGCCGACCCATATCACGAAAACGGTTTAATATATTTGCACGTGTCATACATCAAATTAAAGTCGATACTGTTTATAATATTTTATATGGAATAAAAAAATACGTAAATAGTACTGAATTCTAGATAATAAACCCAATGTCCCTAAAAACGTGACTAGGTACCCCTAAGAGCGAAGATGGAACCTTTTGTGAAAAAACCCATTTTCCTTCCTATATTATCAATTTTTGGAATGAAAACAATTATGTATTTAAAAAATCAAGTATAATAAATGTATTTTTCATTTATTTCATATAATGTGGTTTTAGAGCTATCTGAACTACTTGGAGAACGTAAAATCATAAAAGCAAGAACCACCTAGCTATGCTTTTGTTTTTTTAATAACAGACTCTGAACCCCTGGACTTCTACTTAAAATATAACAATACATTTTTAAACTAGTTTGGTTTTACCTGCTTGGGGTCACCATTGATACCGTATGTGGGTCTAAAATTAACGGCATACCATAGCAAATATATTTAAATGAAATGAGATTCTAAAGAACAAGTATTTGTCCATAATAAACAATAATAATATAAATAACGCATCTTCGCTCTCAGGGGTACCTAGTCACGTTTTTAAGTACATTAGCTCTATTTTTTCGGTTCCAGTACTAGTTGCGTATTTATTGTGTTGAATATAAAATATTATAAATAGTATGGCCTTTAATTTGATGTATGACACGGGCAAATAACTTTAGCCTTTCAAGAGATATGGATCGCCGAAGTCGCAAAACTGCCAAAAAATGGTGATTTTCAAAATTTTGAGGCACCAGTGGCACGGGTTAACATTTTCCAATTGTGCTCAAACGTTGGCAATTCTAAAATCTGACAGAAGGAAACATTTTATGGGGGTGCCCCCAAAAAAATTCTGAAATTTTTTTTTACCCTATGAGATAAAATCACCCTAATGTCTTAACCTATACCATGAATCCGTAAAAAAAATTCTCGGGAAACATTTCAGTCCTTAAAAAGATTTTATTTGCGATTAAAGGCCTATTTACAAAAATTTATTACAAAATCTACAAAATTTACAGGAATTTGTTCCTTTACAGTTAATGCCTGAATTATTTTACTTTTTGCCTTGGTAAAGATTATGGTCAATACTGTGCTTGCCTTGCTAACAATTAAAAAGTTTAAACCATAAATTCTTATATTATCTGAAGCAGAATATTTATTAGAAACAAAAGAAAAATTATGCAAGTAAACCCCTATCAAAGCAAACGTATTTTTTTATTTCTAAAATTTTTAAATTTCAAACTGCAATCACAACAAACAGGCCACAATTTAGTCCTTTTGGCCTCTGTGTAGAATAAACTCAAATACAAACAATTTTGTTTTTTAAATTGTTGCTCATTTTTTCTTTTTCGTTTTTTTGTCCTCTTCATTCCATTATTTGCAAAAAATTTTTTGTCATTTTTTTTTCCAATTCAAGTTGTATAGAATACACCACAGCTGGTTTATGTGCCAGAGCTTAAAGTATAATATTTCATGCCAAGCCTCAACCTCAACGTTTTACGTTTCTATCTCTACTTTTGGCGAATTTTTTTTTCGTTTTTTTTTCACTGCATTTGTCTCTACTTCCTGCGCTTAAAGTTAGAAGCGAGTGAGAGAAAGTGCAAAAAAAAATTCATTCACCGTAGTAGAGATTTTGCCAGTAAAATTTATAGAAAAAAAGATCACAAAACGTATGAATTACATTGTTTGGGTATAGAAACACGCAAACAAACTCACAAATAAAAACGAAGTGAGACGGAGAGAAGAAAGAAAAAACCTTAAGTACTGTTTGAGATAACTTCTTAGAAATGGCTGGGTTTTAATGCAAAAGTTTTACTTAAGGCACCTTCATTTACCGGTTGCATTACAATTTCTAAGCTGTCTTGCTGTTACTTTTTTCATTCGTTTATTTTTTTATTTTTTATTTTAAGTTACTTCCTTGAAAATAAAATTAAAAAAAAACCGCTGGTGCTGTAAAAAATGGACGTTTTTCTTTTTGTCTTTGTTGGCTTTGTGTGACTGCTTCAGAATTTTTAACGCGGCTGTCACTGAAGTGGACACAGTGTTAGAAACACTTTTCCTTGTTAAATTCTATACTCTGTGGGTAGTTTTTTGTATAAATAAGCATAATCCTCACCAGTTTATGTCTAATGCTGTTGAATACCTTTAGCAGTGACAGAGAAAATTCGTAAGTGGTTAACTTAAATGATGATTTGATTGGATAAATTCGTCCTACGATATGTCTCCATAGGCTTAGCTTGTCAAATATATTTCAACATATTTGTAGAGCAAACATATTTCTTGAGCGATTCATAAGGATTCTAAATGGCGTATTGAATTGTGCATCAACGGATTTAAACGCTGGCCTCCCAATCCAATAAAAGTTTTTGTCTACAAATTTAGATGCTTTTTTAACAACAAAATTCAGGGGATATCAGTGCATTGTGGTGGATCTACTTAAATACATTTTGGGAGAGAGGAAAGACAAAGAGTAGTACTGAAATAAGTCTATCTATGTATGTTGTTAGTAAAAAAAAAACTTCTACAGGAAACATGGCGCGCCTGATGCATGGATTTTCCCTGTAATACATTGTTTCACGAATGTGTAAGTACATACATAACTGGTCATTACAACCCTTCAGACAGGATTACAACTTAGCTTCTCAGACCAATTATGTTGTGTGCGTTAGTTTTGTACATGAGTGCCGCAACCTACAGTTTAAAGTTGACTCCGAACGACAGATTTTTGAGAAACTCGTGTAAGTGCTACGAGAAAAAAACAGTTTGTGTCTCTTACGCTTGCGTGAACCAAAGTAATCTATTTAGAGTGAGCAAAACATAGAGTTAAAAAATGATTTTTTTTTGTTTTTAATGTTCGTGTTAATTATTGTACGCAGCTCTGCATATCCACCATATTCAAACCGTTGACCAGGCTGCCTCATTCGATTGCACCAATTTTCTTGCATTTTCTCAAGTGACTGGGGGCGTATCTTAGCAATGGCATCACAAATGTTGGCCTTCAAATGCTCAAATGTCTTAGCTTTGTCGGCATAATAAGTTTCTTTTACGTCGCCCCACAGAAAATATTCCAACAGTGTCAAATTGCAGCTTCTTGGCGGCTAATTGACATCACCATTTCGGCTAATTAAGCGACCATCAAACGTTTGATGCAATAAATCGATTGTGGCATGAGATGTGTGGCAAGTTTCACCATCATGTTGAAACCAAACATTATTCACATCAATACCATGAAGAAAGGGTACAAAAAAATCGGTTATCATGGTGCGATAGGTGTCTCCATTGCACATTTTCAAAGAAATAAGGGTCGATGATGCCTCCGCTCCACAAGCCTTACCTTATTAACATACCCACCAAAATTAAAATGAGCTTCCTCCGAAAAGGCGATTTTTTTTGGCAAAATCGCCATCATCGGGCAGTTTCTCGTTGGCCCAATAAATCCTTTGCTCAAGCGTAAATCGATAGATTACGTTCAGTGGAGATAATATACTGAATTTTGTAACAGAATAGAACGACATAAGCATGGCCACATTTGAAATAACCGATGGTTCAAATTTAAACCGACTGATGGCCCACCCGATAGAACAATATAATGATCTGGAATTTAAATGAATTTATTTAATTTGTATGGCATTTATTCTGAGTCCAACTTTATTGGATTTTTGAATAAAAAGTTGTGGCCTATTAAGCGTATCAGAGTAATAGACCGTGAGTAATGCCGTACAATGGCTCGTGGATAAGTGTTATTTTTGCGACGGGTAATTATTTCGATAACTATCCACGTGTGAATCCATGTGTAAATTCTGAAACTTTTAAATAAATTTGCCCATCCTGTATATATAATTAAGGTCGCCGTAGTCTAGTAGGTAGTATGTTGGCTTATTAGACGTGAGGCCTCGATTCAAACCCCAAGTCAGACATCTCCAACTGAATGAAATTTAAAAAAATATTTCTTGGGCAACTACCTCTCAGCAGATTTCTGGCAAAAACTCTCCAAGAGTATATAAAAATTGCAATGAATAGTTTCTCTCATTCAGAGGCAATATTGAACTGTAGGTTCCGCCACTTACGGATAAAATTAACACACACAACATAAGTGGTGTGAGAAGCTAGGTCATAATCTTGACTGAAGGATTGTAATGGCCAATTATGTGTGTATCTATGTGTGCATCTACTTACATACATACATACATAATTGGTCATTACAACCCTTCAGTCACGATTGCGACCTAGTTTCTCACACCACTTATGTTGTGTGTGTTGATTTTATACATGGGTGGCGGGACCTACAGTTTAAAGTCGACTCCGAGCGACAGATTTTTGAGAAACTTTTCATGGCAATTTTATTTACTCTCAGAGTTTTTGAGAAATCTGCTGAGAGGAAGTCGCCGAAAATACTTTTTGTATTTTTATTTTGAAGTCTGGCCTTGGGCTCGAACCCTGGCTTTTCGTCTAGTAAGCCAACACACTACCTACTAGACTAGACGGCGGTGCATCTATTTAATAACTTACAAAAACTTAAGTCTATAGTCTAGGTTTTATATTGCAAAACACATTTTGGATGTTGAATTTCCGAAATCTGTGTTGGCTTATTAGATGAGAAGAGACATTTCCCCATAATTGTTCTACTGTAGCAGATGCTAGAATGATAAAGTTATCACTTTGTTGGTGCCTATGACCTGCCTATGACCTATGTTGTCGATATTATTTTCCCTGATAGGTTATGGTCAGATATCTAATGGATTGCAGAGAAAAATAATTGGTGGAATAAAAGCCTCATAATATTTAGTATTTGAAAACTATGATAAAAAAATCCTAACAAGATTACTTCAAGAAATGTAAACAAAATTACACTTCAATTTAAACCACTTATGTTGTTTGTTAACACACCAGTTTTCTCCATCACTGTTATTAGCTGCATGGCCGTAAATAGAGAATGAAAAAGTAAAATATTTTGATTTATTTCTCCATCCAGTGGCTTGTAGATTTCATCATTTTTCATTACAGCATTTCCTAGATTTTTTTTTGTTTTGTTTGCCTCAGTCTTTGTTCCGTTTTCGAGTTGGAATACGTGTTGCGATGCACACAATATTAAATCTGCTGTACTACGCTGTTAATGTTCACATAATGTGCAGCTTAGCTTTGGCTTTTTTGTGCAGTTTTTTTTTTGACTTCCCTTTACATTCACAACTAAAATGGAATTTAAAAAAATGAAAGAAAAAATTATTTTAATTTTTATGCCAGTTTTTAACGTCACTTTGTAAGCATTCCGTGATTTTATTTTATAAAAACCTTTAAGCCAAGTCATTGGATATTGTATGAAAAGAGCCACGTTCTTTTTTTTGTGGATTATTCACTGCGGCTTACTTTTCCCACAAAGCATAACAGTAATGGATACTGTGACTAGCTTTTGTGGTTTTCTGAAAAATGAAAAATTATTTAAAAGTGTTGCAGTTGTAACTCAACTGCAAGTGATGCAGTTGAATGCAGTCAAAAAGTGTATAAGCTGCGCGTTTGCTGGCCTTACTTTGTTACCTTCACAAAAGTAATGATTTTATTCAGCGTAAAAAAGTGTTTGAATTTTTATTTTTGTTTTTTTTTAATTGCCTGTTGAGTGTAAATGCTGCAGCTACTCTGGGTCACTATTAATTTATTAACACGTTTCTTTTTCGTATAATCACTACGTTTTTCTATTAGTGAGTGCAGCTTTATTCGTTTTTATTCCATTTTTCAATGTTGTTGCTGACACTTGTAATGCCTCTCCAGTTGTGGTTTTGACGCTGGTAATTATTGCTTTCTATTAAATTAAAATTTTTTTCTTCTTCTGCTTCTGCTTCTATTTAATCCATATTTAGCGGTTCTAAGGATTACTTTTGTAGCACGATTATTTGCATTTAAAGGCTGCTTATATTTGTAAAGAAAATATTGTGCTTAATTGGTAATAAAATGTTTAATTTGTAAGTGTTTTAAAGTGGAAAATTTCTTTGCAAATTCTTTGATTCAGATCTGTAAGTTTATTATTCAAGAATTGAAGGCCTTGGCATGGTGTGTAGTCAAAGTCCCATTTAAGCATCGTTTATTTAATTCAGCTCAGAGTCTTCTTTTATCTTGCAATCCTTAGAGGCCGTCTAAGGAATATAGTGGCTCTCTCTCACTTCCCAACTATTTCCTGGCTTTGTGCCAATTCCAATTTGTCAGACGACGTTTGTGTCGCATTGAGATGACACAATATATTTGCTTTTGGTCAAATAACAGTAGCACCGTGTGTCGCCACCTATAAATGTGGACCGAAATTTGATAAAAAAAATTTGATTCCTACTGTGAAATGGGACTCCTTGATTGGAAAGGGAAAAAATAAAGAAAGGATAAGACTCTTCCCAATCCAAACGGCGATTAAAACCTTTATTAAAAAATTACCATAAAAGGAGATTTGAGTCATGAATCAGACTATCTACGAATAATCAGTATTTTGGCAGGGCGCTGCAGACACATAGTACACTTATTCAGAATGGAGGCTATCTCGAGCCTAGTAGATTATATGATGTTTAGGAAGAGTAATTGGAACATATTATTGGAATCTGTGGGACATTAATGTATTCCATTAAGAAACATCTGGGTTCTTATCAAATGCTAGGCAAGGCTTTGTGATCTGATCTGCACCCAGGTAATTCTCCCTAGAATTAATGCCACATAGGTCCTGAAAATGTATTCCAATGATTCATTCTCATCGTCATAGACTCGCTAAACTTGAGACAACTGCCATTTAGAATAAGTATACCCTGAGTCTACAGTACCGTGCCAAAAGGCCAGTTACCAACCTCAAATAATTTCTGCATAGTCTGATGCGTGTGTCAAATCTCCTCTTATTGTAATTTTCCACCAAACAGAGAAGAAGAGAAGAGTATATGCCTCTCAATTTCTTCCCTTTCGTTGTGCATACCTTTACAAACATTCGCCCCCATTCAATAGAGGGATTCTGGCTTATTGGTGGCGTTGGAGCTCCCCTTCTCACAAGCTTGTCTGTTTTCCTATTGCCAAGAATTTCTGCATGACCTGGCACTTAGCAGAGGTTAACGTTATTTTCCCTATCTAGGGACAGTTCCACAATGCTCGAGTAGATAATCTTGTTATGTACCTCCTATGCATTGATCTGCAACTGACTTGCAAGTTGTTCTCAAGGTGCGTTACATCTTTTTTCCAAACCTCTCTATTCGAGAACAATGTTTTAAACTTGTTTGAGAAGATAAGAAGCAATGTGGTTGATACTTGTAAACATTTTTAGTTTCCTTAGGGTCCTCTCGTGAACAATATTTAAACGGTGCCTTTATCCTGCAGCTTAGAGGCGAAAATGGTTTGAAAGCAAAGGTTTACGTCTTCGGTTTACTACTTTCCATTTTGCATATCCTTTGCCACAATATCTTCTATTTTTATTGAACTGTTATGACCGTCTGAGAAGTAGCCGTAGTCTAGCAGGTAGTATGTTTCCTTATTAGGTGAAAGGCCTTGGTTCAAACCCCAGGTCAGACGTCAAAACGAAAAATATGAAAAAAATATTTTTTCGGCAACTTCCTCTCAGCAGATTTCTGGCAAAAACTCTGAAAGTAAATAAAAATGCTTTGCAAAGTCCCTCATAAAATCTCTCATTCAGAGGCGACTTTAAACTGTAGGTCCCGCCACATATGGATAAAATTAACGCACACAACATAAGTGGTGTGAGAAACTAGGTCGTAATCCTGACTGAAGGATTGTAATGACCAGTTATGTACGTATTATTATAGAATAGCCTAAAATTTGGACTTTCTAACTGAATGATTCCCTTATCCTTTAAAGTTAAAAATAAAAACATTTTTTAAGGAATTTCACCACTTAAATTCAATTGATCAAAACAGTTTTTATTCGATTTTTTTTTGTTTTATTTAAGAGCCCATAAAATTCAATTGACTTCTTCTTCTATTTCTCTCGTTTTTTTCCGCAAACATTTTTCGTTTCGTTACGGTTGTAAAGCAAGCCATATGGCCACTGTTTATAGTCTTTAATTTTCTTGCTTGTTTTTTATTTCATTTTATTTTCTCTCCCACTCTCTCTCTCTCTCAATTGTTTTTTTATTATATATTCTGCTGTTGTTTCCTTTAACAATTGATGTTGTTGTAGTTTATTTGTTTTTTTTTATTTTAAATTTAACACAACAACAGGATGTTAGACAATTGATAGCGCATATCCATGCCATCATCACAAATACTTAAAATTGATGCAGTCATCCAACATCCAACATCCAGCATACAACATACAACAATACAATAGAGTAAACGCACATGAAAATATAAATATTTCTAAACAATTTTTATTGATTTGCAACTCAACTAAAACACTCAATACCATTTCCGATGATCGGAGGTTTTTTATTAATAAAAGCAAGAAAAAATAAAAAAAAGAATTGGAAAATAATAAAAAAAAAATGGGAATATAATAACGCAATCACTTTTATGGTGCATTAAAATGAAAACTTCACAACAAACCATTGAAAATGGCACTGACTTCACTTCACTTCACCCTATAACTATAGTCTGTTGTGTAGTAAGTTTAGAAAAGAGATACTCTTTCTCCGGAATTATTTCTATTGAACTATGAGGATATAAACATTATATTGCAGACATCGGCTGCCTTCCAAAATGTATCAATACAAAGTTTGTATGCAGTTCTACTACTGTATATAAACTATGTAGCTATGCAAAGTAACCAATGCATCAACTATAAATCCGATGCCTGATTGCTTTTTGACTGCGTTAAAAATACACATTGACGACGTTTTGAAATAGAATACATGTTTTGTACAGCGGCATTATGAAACACGATACTTTCTTCAAACACAAAGCAAAAAATCTTGATGTTTAGAAAACCCAGATCGGAATTACAAATGTCGGAAGGGTAAGTCAATCGAGCGAAGACAAGAATTAGAGATGATATGTCTTAAAGAATTCAAGAACATTATGCTACCATTGTGAATTCAACCTTTATGAGCACAATATTTTCATTTGATACTGAGTGGAAGATATTATACTCTGGCTGTCAAGGAGTCGCTTACTGTCATATTGTGCAAATCATCATTTGATGCAGAATACCTTCCACGGCTTTCTTCCAATACCCCAAAACGGCAGAAATAGACAGCGAATATAGGGAAAACTGTAATTAAAGATCAAAGAACTGCATGCCTTAAGGAGACATGCATAATTTTACTACTAGTGCAACAAGTAAATACCCAAATTTAAGAAGAAAGGCCTGAAAAGAAATTAAAAATTAAAATACCAGAGAAACAAATCAAAACCTGACTTACTATCCACCGGAAAGGCGAACAAATTGCAAAAGGACATCAACTAAATAAAAACTACTGCTTCAGGCAAGTGCGTATTGCAGCTGATAAGCATACATCGGGAAGGCGCATACCGAGTATTAGTGTGCCACATATAAAGAAAGAATGCTATCTAATTGTCTAGGCCAGGTTGCTATTTCGGAAATAATAAGGATAATATTTTCTCATGTAGTCGCCGTGATCTAGTAGATTGTGTATTGGCTTATTAGACGAGAGGCCTCGGTTCAAACCACAGGTCAGGCATCTCCAACTGAACGAAATATAAAAAAATATTTCATTGGCGCGTTCCTTTCAGCAGGTTTTTGGCAAAAACTCTGTGAATAAATAAAATCGCCATGAAAAGTTTCTCAAAAATCTGTCGTTCGGAGTCGACTTTAAGCTGTTGGTTCCGCCACTCATGAATAAAATTAATGCACACAACATAAGTGGTGTGAGAAAGTAGGTCGTAATCCTGATTAAATGGTTGTAATGATCAATTATGTATGTATGGATTCCCTCATGAGGAATTCTACACTGAAGAAATTAGATTAACATGGCAATATCACAGTATATTGGAAGGACTAAAAAGACCCAAATAATCAATTGAGAGAGTTCAAGTCGTACCCACATATCTCTATTCTAAACAGAGCAAAAGGCACAAACTATTCTCATTAGACGAAAGTAGAAGAAGAAATGCTGAAGAATTGGTTGAGGCGATAAAACTCCTTAGTGTTCATTAAATATTTGGGCTTAAAGATCGGAATTCGTTTTATCTCCAAGAATTACAAGAGCTAGGCTTGCAGGATTTCAAAAATAGCTCCAAAACCATAGTGTTGAAAGATGTCAAATATAGGAGCATATCTCCTCGTATTTCAGTGTTACTATACGTATTGAAATATCGAAATGTGGCGTATATCGAAGAATCTTTGACCGGCCAGACATTAACATAGAAACTGCCACTGTCTACTATTACTAGCAAAGTTTCAAAATTCAAAATAAACTTACGAGATGAGTTCGTTTATAACGTGATTTTAAGGTTCCTCGATACAGCCCAGAAGACAGACGCTGCATTAGCCGCTCCCAGCCGGGAGAAAAGACATCCAGTGTTTTAGTGTCCTAGATCTTGGTGTATCGAAAGTCTCTAGGTGTTCCTTGGCTTCTTGAGTCGTGAGGATTCCACTCAAGTGCCATTCATTCTGAGACGCCAGCTATTTAGTTTCAGTCTTACCACTTATATTTGAAAGGCATTGCCTTATCTGACACCTGGAGCCGCGTTCTGCAGAGTTAAAGCTCGCCCAAGAAAGCATGACGAATAACGAAGGGATTTTCCATGTCTACTAGTGGGCTGATCGCATTGCAATAAAATACAACATAGGGTTCGGGGTAATGGCAGTGTATGGTGTTACGCTACCTACAGAAAGTTTCCATTTCGAATTTAATACCAGCGCAGGGTATGTCAATCATTAGAGTGCCCGTGAGCTAATTTTTTCCCCTTTACACCGCTTGGGAACATATGGCTTCCACAAAGCATTTCCATCCGGTTGAGTGTTGTTATTTTTGCATCTTTCATGTAAGACTGCAGTGTCCTATATCTTGGAGTAACGAAAGTCTCAAGGTGTTCCTTGGCTTCTTGAGTCTTGAGGATTCCACTCAAGTGTCATTCTTTCTGAGAATGATAGGTACCTCTACATGAATTAAAATCCCAGGCTGTTTCTCAGAAATTACTCGAATGATTAAAATCTTTTCTATGTTTACGCCATCCAATTTAGCAAAACCAAAACGTTACTTTCACAAACATCTTCATTTGCCTGTAGAGGCCGCAAGGTCCCTGATGTCGTAGCATGCAAATGCTTGAATTTAAATGGTTTCCACGCATTCCAACTTGTACTTATTTTACTTTTGCGACAATCTTGCTCCCTCCTTTTTGTTGGCGGATCATATACTCCACTTTGATCGACTGTACTTCATTAATTGTTATTTCTGTAGGTTTATGTATCAATGCCTTACTGAATTTTTCAGCTGAAAGTCCTTTTTTTTTCGTTGTTGCATTATTTTTCGTTTTCCTTTTTTTCCTCCTTTTACTTGTTTATTTCTTTACAATTCTTTTTTTTTTTTTGTTACACTCTCTCCCCTGTTACATGTGGGAATATTTGATTGTTTAGTTTGATGTTTTTGCGTTGTTGTTGCTGTCTCTGTATTACATACATATTTTACGTTTATTTTTACAATATTTCTCTTGATATTTTCGGTTAAAAATTGTTTCCAAAAAGTGTAACCAACCAACATTCTAAAAAATGATCAAATCTATTTGAGCAATAAATGTGGCACAGATTAGTGGCAAGATGTTTTTTTAGTTTTAAAAAATTAAGAAACACTACACAGTGTAAACAGTCTTACTACTATTGGATTATTCGGAAAGTAATTTCGTTTTTTTTTTTTGTGGAATTGAAAGACAGTTTGTGTATAATATTGTTACGTTTTTACCTTTTTTAAAACGTTTAAATATGAGTTCGTTAATTGCAAACAATGTAAAAACAAATGTGTTTAATTTAATTTCAGTTAAACTCTTTATTCTTTACACTACTTTTGTATGCCAGCGTATACAGCTTAACGATATAACAATAATAATCTGTTTATTCACTTTACTAGTTCACACAAGTATTCACTGGATCTTTACAACCACGACTTATTTTGATCACACGCAACTTCACACAAGGCTGACTGAATTCTTACTGACTGCTGCCTGCTTTGTCCAGCCCTTTTATAGTCCGACACAACCAGTCTAACGAACATTCTTGAAGTGGAAGGTTGGTGATCTCGCCTTCTACAGAGCTCTATTGCTAATACATTGTTGTTTGTGTACTTTGCTTATGTTGTCTTTCCCTTTTTGTCACATACATGTTGTTGTTGGTACCAGACGCAACCAGGTTCATCGTACATATGTGTGTGTGCATCTTTAGATAATCAACACGTTCATTGTATTCTTAGTGTTAGTGTGTATTTGTATCGTGTGGCTTTTGTTTATCGTTTTTGTTGTTAAACGATATTAGGTCGTTTTGATTTGCGTAACAATATCAATCAAGTAGTCGATAAACTATTGAATTTGATAAATTTAACCTCAGTCCAATCTCACGCATTGTTATTCGCCGGTTCGCATCAACTAATGCCTTTTTTGCGTCTTTATCAGCTTCAACCGGCCCTCCTGAACGTAGTGCATCTTCGACATGAAAATTGGCGGACCGAAATTTAGCCAACCAGTTCTGGCACTGGCGTACTGTCAACACACCATCTCCATATATATCGACCCAATTCTTTCTGGCTTGAACAGCATTTTTACCCTTTCTGTAGTAAAACAGTTGGCCAATTCACATAACTTTGTATCATGTATGTTGTATTGAATACACTTTTTGTTTGTGAACGCTCAATGCTATGCTGTATTGTGTATTTCGTATTTCAAATGTCAAAAAACGATAGGAAGAAGAAGATCAATATTCATAATTTGATTTTCAAGCAATAAAATGAAAATTATTATGGAAAAAAGTTAATTAATTATTTGTCTGTGCGAACAATTATAATTTTGAAATTGACTCAAGTTAATAAAGAAAATTTTTTGTATTTTTATTCTTCTTCTTGATTACTGGCATTTACATAAACTGATAGCACGAAACCAATACAACTTTCAAAAACATGTCGAAAATGCTGCTTATCACTCTCCATACTTAAAAGGGCACCAACCAAAAACTACTGCGTAGAATTAATTGCAATTTTTCACACACAAGCCTTACTATATGAAATTAAATTCACTGTCGGGAAAAAACGAAATTATTGACCGAACAACCCAATAAATTCAATGTAATATAGAGGGGCGTTGTTAAACTCGAATGCTCGAATTGTTGGAAGATAAAAATTATGTCGGCCATTTACTCTCAGAGTTCTTTCTGCAGAAGCGTTGATCTGATTAGACTTTAAATTGTAGTTCTCATCACTCATGGATAAGATGTACACAGACGTAATGGATGTATTGTTAGAAGTCAAACCGTAATTCTGAATAACTAAGGCAGACTGCAGAGATACCACATTTCTTCCATTCCAACCATATAAACATATAAACAGATTATTGCGGAGTGATTAGTGGCTGAGTAGCAATGATATTTGCTTGTCTGGTATGTAAATGGTATTACTTGTTGGCGTACTGTGTTTCAACATCTCTTCTTGTTTAACGAATGCCGAAGATTTGTCATGGAAATTTCGGCTCATTCAAAGGTATGTCTTATATGAATTCCGGAACATGGGGATATCGTTAGATTACATTGCTCATGAGCTGGCCAGGATGTCGGTACGAAGGTCACAATCTCCGACATGTTACAGGCCATAGGTATTCCAATTGTATTCAGTTAATTTGGATATTGCCCACTCGTTTTACGGAGTAGCTCAGTCTCGTTGCCAGCAGGAGGGTACATGAAATATTGCCAGACTCTGCTGGGCACGTTTGGACAAAAATAGAAGCTATTCACTTCTCTGTCCTTAAGTTGCATGGCCATCTACTTTCATTTTAGTTGTTAAAAGACTTGGCTTTCCGACAAATGACTTCGGCAGCAGTGTGTGTTTTCAACTCATTTGTCAGGGTCCTCTCACTTTCTGACATCTTTGACCGAGCTCTATAATATAACGACTGTTGCATTATCAAGATTTATTTTAGACTCGGTTTGTTATTCTGTAGCATATTATGTTTCATTCCTTAGTCTAGTAGATAATGTGTTGGGTTATTAGACGTGAAGGCGTTGTTCAAACTCCAGCCAAGACATCTCGAACAAAAACAAAATACATATGAAATATTATTGTTTCGGCGACTGCCTCTCAGCAGTCTTCTGGCAAAAACTCTGCAAGAAAAAAATAAAATTGCCGCTCCTCATTTAACACACACAACATAGGTAATGTGAGAATCTAGGTCCATAATCCTGACACGAATGTTGGTCTTCAAACGCTCAAATGTCTCAGGCTTGTCAGCATAATATTTTTCTTTAACGGCGTACCACAGAAAATGGTCCAACAGTGTCAAATCGCAGCTTCTTGGCGGCTTATTGATGTCACCATTTCGGCTAATTAAAAGCCCATCAAACGTTTGACGCAATAAATCGATTGTGGCATGAGATGTGTGGCAAGTTTCACCATCCTGTTGAAACCAAACATCGTTCACGTCAATACCATGAAGAGCGGGTACAAAAAAATCGGTTATCATGGTGCTATATGTGTCTCCATTGATCTTAGTGGTTGAGCCGTACTCATTTTCAAACTAGCCTTACCAAACAGTTACTCGTAATGTGTGCATTGGCCTCTGTGTGGGTTTTCTGAGCCCCAAATACGGCAATTTTACTTATTAACGTACCCACCAAAAAGAAAATGAGCTTCATCCGAAAAGATGATTTTTTTTGGCAAAATCGAAATCATTGTGCAGTTTTTCGTTGGCCCAATAAATGCCAACGTTGCTTAAACGTGTGACAGAATAGAATGACATAGGCATGGCCACATTTGAAATAACCGATAGTTCAAATTTAAATCGATAGATGGCTCACCCGATAGAACAATATAATGATCTGGAATTTAAATGAATTTATTTAATTTGTATGGCATTTATTCTGAGTCCAACTTTATTGGATTTTTGAATAAAAAGTTGTGGCCTATTAAGCATATCAGAGTAATAGACCGTGAGTGATGCCGTACAATGGCTCGTGCATAAGTGTTATTTTTGCGTCGGGTAATTATTTGGAATGCATCCCTGTGTAAATCCTGATACTTTTAAATAAATTTTTCCATCCTGTATATATAATTGAAGTCGCCGTAGTCTAGTAGGTAGTGTGTCGGCTTATTAGACGTGAGGCCACGATTCAAATACCAGGATAAGAAAAAATATTTTTTCGGCGACTTCTTCTCAGCAGATTGGCAAAAACTCTCCGAGAGTATATAAAAATTTTCAATGAAAAGCTTCTCAAAAAATCTCTCATTTGGAGGTGGCTTTGAACTGTAGATCACGCCACTTATGAACAAAATTAACACACAACATAAGTGGTGTTAGAAGCTAGGTCGTAATCCTGACTAAAGCGTTGTAATGAACAATTATGTATGTTATGTATGATCACCGGGTAGAATTAATTGTGGTATCACAATAGACATAAATGCTGGCCTTACAACCTACTCTTACTTACAAAGAAAGTTAACTGTTTAACTCGTGTGAATATCATTGAAAGTTTACGTATAGTTTTTGCTAGATTTACCTTTGAAGTGTTATTTAAAGTTGGTCTCATTTAGTGTTACACCTCAGAGCGGGATATCGTTAGTTTAGCCAGTTTTTCATTCACTTCGTTGTTATTTTGATTGCAAATGATTTGTTATACTGCAACTACTGCCACAACTACTACTGATATATATTCAAATTGCAACCGAATGTTGCTTTTAAAACATGTTGTTTTTCTGTTGTTTTTTTTTTCTCTCTATTTTTGAAATGCATGGTATACGCATGTACATACATATGCAATCTATGAGTCAAGAACAATACATTGTATGGATCTATAACTCTATCTTTATATTATTGTGAATTGTAAAACTATATGTATGTGATATTATTTTATTTATTTGTTATTGTTCTTGTTGTTCTTTCGCTAGTTACAATTTTCGAAATGTATTACGACGCTTCCTTTTATTTGTTTCTTTTTTTCATTTTTATTTTTTTTTTTTGTTGCTTCAGTTTTCTTCTTTCGAATTGTTAATATTTTTCGTTTTTCTGCTGTTTTTTGTTGCATATTTTCGGTATTTTTTGATGAAATACAACTGTTTTGTGTTACGCTTGTGATTGTGGAATAAGTAAAGGAGTGGGGGGGGATAGCTTAAGGAAGTATATAACAAAAGCAAATATAAAGAAAATGAAAACATTTCTACCACAATGCCACCGGGTGAAGCGATAAATTGAGAAAAAATTTCATTTTCTATTGATACATCATCATCAGTATCAATACCATTTTGTAACGTCATTCACATCGTTCGTATTCGTCGCTTACAGTCACAAGCACAGGCACTCAGTCATTGTTTTTTTTTTTGCATATTAAAGAGGTATTGTTTTTCTGCCCTTTTCCTACTTCTCAATGTTCGATACATACATACAGTGGATAGCAAAAGTTTTAGTATGACAATATATTTTTTTGACAACTTCATGAATTTTAACCAACAGTTAGTATAAAAAAAATTTAAAGTTTTTATATTTCTTTTATTAATTTATTTCTGTTTTATTATAAAAAAAAACATTTTTTTAATATTTTTCTTAAAACAAAAGAAAAATAAGGAAAAGTCTCAGATGACTCCATACATAGGTACCCCCAAGGAGAACCCTGAGTAAATTTAAAATTCAAAGGCCTAATATATGAAAATGTTATGCCTTGTATTTAGTAGAATATCCCTTAAGGTCAAGCACTCCATTTAACCCATTTGGAATTGAATGTACAAGTTTTGTTTCGTGTTTTCTGGTGCCACGATGAGCAAGTTTTTCGGCTGACTTTTGTTTGAGATTTAGCGATTACGTAACCGTTCTTTCAAATGTTCTCCTAAATACTCTCTTGAAGTCATATCGGGACATTGTGCAAGAGTATTAAGCCTGTGGGGACTTTTTTTTGTTAAAATATATTACCGTATTAAGACTTTTGCTGTCCACTGTATATATATTGTGTGCTGCATAGTATGTTATATCGGTAGTTTATATTTCTTTCAATGGTTCAAAGGTTAAATGGATGAACAATCATTGCTGCAACATCAGCCAACAATGCTTGAGTTGTAAATTTAAACAAATCAAGCATTTTTCTGTTGTATTTTTTGTTATTTTTTTAGAATTTTTTCATTTTCTTGGCATTTTTTGGGGGTTTTTTTAAACAAAAGCTCAACAAGAAAATGTTGTGGTTTCAATGCAAATTAAAGTTTTATTGTGTATTGTATTTTATTTAAATACAGTGGTTTGCATACATACATATATAGACAACCAACCTAGTAACAAGCCAAGTTATTTATATTGAAGTTTCTCGTTTTATTTCTTTTTGTTTTTTTGGTTTCATTTGCTTTAAATCAATTTGCGTTTAATTTGCCCCTGCACGAGTACAAGGGGAAAGTTTTTTCTTTTTTGATTTTCCACAAAATCATTTACTTTTTCAAACTTTTTAAAACCCTTGACGGTAAAAGTTTTCAATGATAACTGAATACGTAGTAATATTATTGAGACCCAAGGAATATTATTCGATAAAAAACCGAATTTTTTAAATAATAGGAAGGTCATGTATTACTCGTTTGAACAGTAGTTTTGTTTATCCTAATTGGCTTGTTAAACGGGAACCCTGGTTCAGGTATCGCGATGAAAACGAAATATTAAAAAATTATTCTCTCGAAGACTTTCTCTCTGCAGTCTATGGCAAAAACTCTGAGAGTAAATAAAATTGCCATGAAAAGTTTCCCAAAAATCTCTTTTTCGGAGTCGACTTGAAATTTTAGGTGCCGCCACTCAAGGATAAAGTCAATGCACACAAAATGGCTAGGTTGTTATCCTGACTAAAGGACTTTAAAGACAAATTAATGAAGAAGTAGTTGTTATTGAATTGCGTCAGCTACATATGTAGGATACAAGTAATCTACAGTTCTGTTAAGAGTTCGTTAAACGGCTTATCGGTTTCATTAAAAATATTTTGGAGATTTCAATCTGAGGTAGCCAGGTAAAGCTATCATTAAGCTTTCTAAGCATATGGGCAGTCGAATAGTAATTGCGTTTCCTAGCTTCGTTAGTCTCCTAATGTGGCTAGTCGTATTAAGTTATTCTTTGAAACTGTGCAGGGCTAGCAAATCTTCATGATGATATGCTAACAGCAATAGAAAAAACTCCGCTTTAGAAGACAACTGTAGCAACCGATTTGGAGCCATCGAATAGTATTAACTTGACTCACGTCTTTTCCACGCTTGCTTACTAGATCATCAGATAACACATATGTTGGCGAAAGCAAAAAGCCTATGGATTTGAAGTTCGCTGGGAATACGGAGTATTTTAAATAAAATACGAAGATATTTACATATTCATGCACTGCTGCCATTGGGTTATGTATCGTTCAACCCTGCTGTTAGGTTAAAAAAAACTTTCGAATCTTAGGTAAAGGACCATTTTGGTCCACTTTGTATTTTTCATAAATAATTCGATATAAATCTCTTTTGACAAAACATTTTATTTCATTAAATTTGAAAGCAAATGGAAAGATTTAGATAAATCAACATTGCAGGCATATATTGGTGTTATAATTCTTGCTGGTGTTTATCGGTATATAAAATATTTCTGATCTTTTGTATACGTGAAGTGGTTATTATAATATTTTTTTATTACAGAGGCAAAAACGAAGGTTTGCATGGTTTGTTTGGTGCAAGTTTTGGTCGTCCAATATTCCGGTCTATTAAGGGCGAGTATAATTTTCAAATCATAACAAGTGCTCTCTGCTTTGATGAACATCATCAAAAGAAGACAACAAAAAAGTCGTGACAAGTTTGCTCCTATTCGTGAGTTATGGGACAATTGGGAAGCACTTCTTTCAATATTATTATAACTGTCGTGAAAATGTCACTATTGATGAGCAGCTAATGGGTTTTAGAGGACGATGTTCCTTTAGGCATTATATGCCTGCAAAGCCAATCAAATATGGGCTTAAAATTTTGGTTAACTGTAGACTCGAAATCAGGATACATATGGAAAATACAACCGTACCTTGGGAAACCAAAAAATGATAAGCCTGAAAAAAAAATCAAGGAGAGCGTGTCGTGTTGGAGGTTAAAGAAGAATTGAAAGGGCAAAATATTACAGCTGATTGCTTTTTTTCATCTTTTGAGATGGGGAAAAATCTTTTACAAATGAAACTGACATATGTGGGAACAGTTCGAAGAAACAAAACTTTTATCCCACCGAAATTGCTTATATACAAAAAAGTTCCTTTTGTATACATACATCCACGTATACCGGCCATAAAAATAAATGATGGGCACCATGTACAAAACATATGAAATCGATTTCAGAAAATCATAAGAAGAAATCTGCAATCGTTTCTTATTACAACTCTAATAAAGGTTTGTTATATTTTATCATTATTTATCGTTTCTGTAAAAATAATTCCTTTTATCTTAGAGGCGTTGATACTGCTGATCAAATGATTAGCTACTACAGCACTAAAAGAAAAACAAATAGATGGCCAAATGTTATGTTTTCAAATATAGTTGTTATATCCGCATTGAATGCACTTATTTTTTGTTCAGAAATTGATTCTTGGTGGGCTGCAAATGATTCAAAACGCAGAAGACCTGAGTTTTTACGTCCTCAAAAGAATACGTGTTGAAAAGGACAATCAAAACTAAAAATCCATTTGCGGCATAGCAATAGCATCGTCATCAAATATTGTACCATCTACAAGCGGTGATACACAAAAGTCAGCTCCTAGAAAACGGGGAATTTGCAACTTCTGTGTGTTCAAATGTGATGTCATAGCAATAAATTTGTATACAAATTGAAGGGGAAAATAATTTGTTCATCTTTCTGCGAAAATAGCAATAAGCCATAATTATTATTTTTTCTTACTTTTACTGATATACAGAATAAAATAAATTGCATGGAATAAAATGGTCCATAACCTAAGATTTGTAACTTTCAATTTTGTTCTGTTCGATTTTATCCTAGATAGATAAAATCTCACTAAAACCATTAAAATATAAAAAAATACCTGAGCTGACGTTTTAAGTTGATAGGGTAAGCCATTGCAAACTTAAATAAAAATTAAGAAAAATTTTTATCAAAATGGTCCAAACCTAACAGCAGGGTTAACAACTCTGGCGTATAAAATATTTGAATATACCCGCAGATAAGGGCTACGGATTTTTTTATTTCAAAAGTAAAGCTAAGTGTAACATGGAAATTTAATGTAATTATAAAGCTTAAACCCTAACTTCGTAAACGACATACAATATCACTTAAATGACCGCCTCTGGTTTGGTTGCCGCCACCAATCTTTAGATGGTGTTCTCGTTTACTACTCCGCACATTTCGGTAGTTGTCTGGGCGATAACTTGACGAATGTTAGGTTTCAAATGCTCCCACATTAGGAAACCAATCGCTAAGACATGGGACGACGACTTAGATCTAATAATTTTGCATAAAATAACTTTTTCTGGAAACTTTTCATGGAATTAAGAGCACGTAACTCATGCCACTGTCTTATTGCAACCACATACCGTCCAGTCCATAATCTTTAATTGCAGGTGAATAATATTCAGTTATCATGCAACCATTATGTTCTGCATTGACGTTATATGTTCTTCTAGGGTTATTTTTGTAAAATTACGAATCAAAAATAACTTCAGAGCGTAAAGCACAAAAAAATTTTACCAGGGGTTTGAATCGAGTCCTCACGGCATCTATATTCTTTCTAATAGAAACGATATTTCGCTTACATTTTGATGATGCATAGGCCTAACAAAATCAGTAAAGTTTCCACTGCCTGGCCCTTTAATGATCGAAAAGTTACAACATTCGAATAACCATTCTTCTCTATTCTGTTCTATTTCTTATTCTTTTATTCTCTATCTATTTTGATCCATTCTTGGGTTATTATGCGATCCATACATGGTATGGATAGTAAACCTTTCACTAGATCAAGGTATATAACAACCAAAAGACCTGTTATACCGGCCGTTTTGAAACTATGGTTAACCCGATATCAGTTCGTTGAAGCACCTACAGTTGTACGCTTGAGTTGGATGTTCTTAGCAGTAAAGCAAAACAATTTCTACTCTTCTAAATGTGAGCCAGTCTTACTCAAGACTTGTTCGTTGTTGACGTTAGCCTCCTCTCTGGAGACGCAAAGGTTCCCAAGGTTCCTGTTTGTAGGCCAGCACTTTTACCACTACAACCACCACTATACCACACCACAATACTCGTATATTATGAAAAAGTATTAATTAAGATCTGTAGAACACTCTATAACTGTCCAGCACTTAGTAGGTTGAAGTTGAAGACCCTGGGCAGAGACTTCTTCGAAAGTTTAGGCTCTTTGTCGAGTGCCGACATTAGTACGTTGAGCTGGTTGAGAAGTGCGAGGGCTTCAATATTATAGTTACGCTCTCTTGTATGTTTGTGGTCTCTGTATTTCCTTCGTCTCCTTATCCGCCATTGCCAAACTTTTCTCCTTTGTCCTATCTCCTTTATTATCCTCTCTCACTCTCTTTTTCCTTTCGGACATACATAATTGGTTATTACTATCCTTTAGTCAGGATTGCGACCTAGCTTCTCACACCACTTATGTTGTGTGTGTTAATTTTTACACATAAGTGGTGGGACCTAAAGTTTAAAGTCGACTCCGAACGACAAATTTTTGAAAAACTTTTCATGGCAATTTTGTATACTTTCAGATTTTTTGCCAGAAATCTGCTGAGAAGATGTCGTCGAAACAAATATTTCGTTTAGTTGATGATGCCTGACCTTGGGTTTGAACTGAGGCCTCACGCCGAATAAGCCAACACACTACCGACTAGACCACGGCGGCTTCAACACGGTGGGTTGAAGATTAGTTTTGACCTCCGAATTAGGAGATTTGTTTGAATTTCCATATCATTTGAGTGAGCTTTAACGAATATTCGGCCAAAATCTGTTGCTAAAGCAATTGCATTTTTATTTTGTTGTTTTTCAAAAATATTGAAACAAAAAAAGTTCTTCAAAAGACGAACTGAACATTCACATGTGTTCAGTTGTACACAAATTTATGGTCGGGTGTTTACATAAGTTTTACATTCAACATTTTCTATATGTTTTCAGGGAAAGGGTTTCGCTTGCAAGTTGCCAGAATACGTACGTATATTTTTGTTTATATTTTTCTGCTTGAAAGCATACCCTTCAAAATCAACGTTGATGTGATTGTGATTATGTGATGGCTACGCTATGGCTATAAACAAATTTTTGAGTTGAAGAGGGGAATCCACAAATACATTTCGAATTACATAAATATGCCATAAGTAGTGGCAGCATCGGTGAATGAACTAAGTTTGTTGTGTTTATGTTGTGAGGATTTTGAATGTTGTTTGTTGTTATTTTTAAAATGGTAAGAGTTTTAAAGTCAATAAATTTGCAAAATTTCTAAAAAAAACAAAATTGTTTTCTTTTCTTCCATTTCTGCCATACTCATTTTATTGGGGGGAAAAACCATTTAAAGAAATTTAAGGGGAACGTTTATCAGCATTTTAGAAATTTTAGTGAAAAACTTTTGGAGTAAGAAAACTCAAAATGCAACATCTTCTGCATCACTAAATATGTAACGTAATGGATGCTCATTTCATGTATACGTATGTACATATGTATATTGCTTATGCAATTCTCCCCTAATAAAAACTACATACATATGTATGTATGTATGTACAATACAAGAAATATTTTCTTGTCAGTGAGTATATAAATACCATGAGTTAAATCGTTCAAATTGAAAAAATTAAAGAAGGAAAATATAAATAAAATACAAAAATAATGGCAAAAACAAAATCAAGAAAAAAAACATTGAAAACAACATGCGTAAAACATTGAGAATACATACCAAGCAGCAGCAGTAATAACTACAGCATTAATATCAACAATAAGAGCAACATTAACCACAACATAAAAATGCCAAATAAACCCCTAGCGCGTGCTAACATTCTTTATATCATGTTATGTCTATACATTAGGGTGGTACATTTGATACGTGTCTAAAGATAACTTTAAATTTGAAATGCTTAAGCAAATGTAAATGTAAAATGATGCATAGTGTGGGTGGTTGCAACAAATATTTCCAGCCCCGAGCGCCGTGACCTAATGATGGGTCAGAGAAAAAGTGATTGTCTTGGTATTATCATTATGGAACTCAGTTCTTCTTTCTTTTAACAGTGAAGATCAAAATTATTGATTTTCCCAGTTTGAAGAAAGTCTTAAGTGTGGTCATTTCATAAGAGTTTCGGTCGACCTTTTCTGTGATTTCCCTTCGTGAAATATTTTTGCTTAATATGTCGAAACCAACGTAAACGTTGAACTTTAATGCGTCCAACCACATCAATTTTCTCACAAAGTTCATGTATTCCATCATTCATTGGAGGCATACACTCCTCGCCAATGCAGACATTTCACGAAGCATTTTTCTGTCAAAGGCATTACTTTATAACATCACAGCTAGTATCAGGATCGTGAACAGTGTAATTTTAATTGGTGGATACGAAATAAATTATTTGGGCAATTCACACAAGCCCTTGTATCGTTGTATTAAGTGAATTGTTGAACGAATATGCAACAGTGTATGTTTGTTGTTGATAATTTTCATATGTATAAAAATCCGATACACTTATACATATTTTTTCATATGTTTTTAAAAGTTGTATTGGTTTCGTGCTATCAGTTCATGTAAATGTCAGTAATCATGAAGAAGAATAAAAATAGAAAATATTTTCTCTGTAACTTGAGTCAACAATTAACATTTCAAAATTATTGTGTTCGCACAGATAATTAATTAATATACGTTTGTCCATAATATTTTTCATTTTGTTGCTTAAAAAATAAAATTATGAATACTGGTATTGTTCTTCTTATCGATTTTTGACCTTTGGAATACGAAATACACAATACAGCATAACAATGACAGCTCACAAACAAAAAGCGTATTCAATACAACATACACGATACAAAATCATGTGAATTGGCCAATTGTCTGGTTTTATTTCTAAACTGAAGTCACTCGTTTCATTTGTAACTGTACCAATATAGATAAATACGTCAAGTCTTTTTTAATAGTGGTTATCAACGTTCACATGATGACTAAATCGTGTGGACTATCTGTGCGTTGGAAATGGTAACCAGCATTTGGAGAGTTTCTTTCTATTCATTTCAATAAAATATTGCTAATGAGATGAAGCATATACACTGACTCAAACAATTGCCCGTACACTAAGGTATTGAAAATATAATTTAATGTAGTTTGGAAAATATATATCCAATGAAAATGAGTTTCTGATTTTTAAAAAGTGCAACATGCATATTACACAAATACAAACACATAAAGGTTAAAACGGAAATAAATTTTATTGAAATAACAAAATTAAAAAAATACTTCAGAAACCAAACTCAAAAAATTATCCGTACAGAATAATATTTATACCTTAAAACTAATTAATGTGGTTTTAATAATGGGTGTGATATCTTTTGGCTTTAATAACCTCTTTTAAACGGTTCTTCATTGATAATAATAATTTACTAGTAATTTCTTGACCAATATTCAGCCATTAATCGGTAATAACGTTTTTGACCATTTCCTTTCCAGTGATTGTAGGCTGACGGATTTTTTTCTCCAAAACTCCCCATAGATGCTCTACGGGGTTAAGGTCTGGACCCTGAGGCTCTCTTTAGTGTACTCATTCTTGTGTCCTTCGTCGGTGCATAAGCACATAACTCGACTGTTAGACTCTTTAAGTAATAACTACGGTAATTTTTGTCCGATTTGATCAGACGAAGTATCAATCTCTTCTCAAGATAATGCACTTTCAGAATGTCATCACTTATTTCATATTTTTTAATTAAAGTTTGCTACTATGAACGCACAAAGTTGAAAAAATATGAAAGAAATTCACATTTGTCATGTTTACCTCATCAAACCTCATAGCAGATTAAGTCAAATAATACATACGTATATGTATATCGTTTTAAAAGCCCATCGCTCTCCTCTCGAATAGGGTTTAAATTTTGTTCAGAAATTTTTGTGCAATCAATAAATTTGTACATAAACTCCTAAAAACAGTTTTTGTCAAATAAAACCAGTTTGAAGGGCTCAAGAAATATAAAAAAATATTTTTGAGTTCTACTCAACAAAACTCACAACTTACAATATGTCATTAGCTGGGAGTATTTAAATTTTTTATTTTGTCATATAGTGTTATAAAAGTCATTGTAGAAGAAATATGGTAAAAATTGAAGAAAAGTATTTATATTTTTAATATCCTCTTAAGTAAAGTTTACTTATGATATTCCGTATATAAATATTCAAATCAATTAGGTTGTGGTGCAAGGTTCTTGTATTTACATGGGATAACATTATTTACCAATATTTGATTTACCCTAATAGTGTTTTTGGTTTTTGTTTTTTATGTTGCCTATGAGTTAAAGTGTGTAAGAAAATACTCAAAATTAAAAAGGCCCCACTACTTTCAAAATTAGAAATTGATAAGAAATATCATTGTTCAGTTATTCGCCTGAAAAATTGTTATTTTTTTATTAAAAATCGGGAATACGATTGTTATTTGGCTACAATTATTATTTTTTTTTTTTTTTGCTAATTTATCAGCATATAATGGGAAAACAATTTTTTCTTTTTAAATATTTTCAAAATCTTCGCGACGTTAGGGCCTGACATTGTGTTTGGCACGGAAAAGTATTTGTATAACAAAAAAAAAACATTAAAGATTTATTTGCAGGCCTTTAAACTTTTAGCGACATCTCATGCTTAAAACATCTGGCCGTTTATATCAAATATACTTACAATACACATAATGGGGTACTTGTTGTTGCTGCAGCTACAGTATATCTGTTACACTTGTGCCTATTATTGTTGATGTTGTTGCAGTTGTTGTTCGGTATTTACTTTTGCTTTTTGCATTCATTTTTATTTTGTTATTTTTCTTAAATCTTACAAAATGATTATGAACTCTTCTGTGTATGACTGTGATCATAGTAATAATGCCTTAAATTGCCGATGTTGCATGTCCTATCCACTTTGTATTTGCAACGAATTTTTTACATATGTTGTACATACTATAGTTACACTACACAACCATAGGTGGTCTCCCCACATGCAATCATTTTTAATATTTTAAAATATTTCATTTGAAATTCATTAAAATGATTTGGCTGAACAACTACAAACAAACTGAGATATTTTTAACAGTTTGAGTGTCATTATTACAACTTGCCGTTAAAGTTGGGTTTAGTTAAAGGTAACTTTAGCTAAAGTGAACTTTAAAGTCACCTTTAACTTCTTTTCGTTATTACAACCTAATAATAATATAAAATGTTAATTTTTCAAAAATATGGCAGTGCCGGAGCAATGTCGATAAAACTGCTCAATTAAACAGGTTTTTTTTAAAGCAGTTGCAACGAAGGGCCTCTTTTTTTGTTGTTGTGTTTCATCATTTTGTTTATATTTGAAGTTGCCATATTGAAAATGATATATAATATGGCAAGTTCTAACATAAACTTAACTCTAAAAGTTAAAGGTAGGATGATCCTCCCTTTAGCTTAACGCTCACTTCTACCTTATTGTCTACTTATAATAATGAAAAACAATGTATCTGCCTGTTAAAGTCCTCCTTTTAGTTAACAGCAAGTTGTAATAATGGCTCTAACAGCGTTTATTGTAAAACTTTATAGGTACGTATATAAATTTATGAAAATTATTGGCCATCGTTAGCAAATCTTCTTCTTATCATTCATACGACATAATGATTTCGCTTAAAAAAAATTGTCTTTTTCTAATGTCAAGAACAAATTATGCTAACTTTAATGATCATATACAGGATCCCGGTAGCAATTTCCTTCGGTTCTAAACTTAAGGATGAGATTGATGGTAAAATTTGCTCTGCGAAATACTTTATGTATGACGCCCAGAGGTCTGTTGTGTATTTTAGGCAGAATTAATTCATAGTCATTGATATTCTCCTGCTAGTATCTTTCCCTTCTCTGATAGGGAAACTACATTCAAGCACAACCTTAAACTCTTAATTGGTTAGCAACGGAGATCAGCAATGAATCGTTTTTTCGCTACTCATAAGTAATCATGAAATTTTGAGCATGAATGAGTCAACAGTATTGAAATTCAACTACTCGGATTCATTCATACTCACTACAACATTGATTTATAAGTACAGGTTGCAATGAGTATGAGTACAACGTTGACATCGAACTCATACCATTCGAAATATGTTTGATTCATTCCGATTCATAAATTTAGAAAAATACTTATAATACTCATAAATGATTCGATTTACAGGCTTAGTTGTTTTTGCATTTACAAAAAAAGAAGAAAGAAAAAGACAAAGACAGCAAGCAAAACAAATACACAACCTTTTCATGAGTATTGTAGTGTTCGTACGCGAATCATAATTATTTTGTGATTCTTGTAAATATTGAGTCTTGGAGAGTCGAGATCAACAACATCATACGTATTGTTAAGTATGAGTACGATGAGTACTTCAAACTTTGAATATGAGTAGTATGAGTATAATATTAACAGAATTAATAATTAATGCGTATATGTATCAGAAATTATGAGTATGATTCGAATCTACTCATCTTTTTGAATACTCATTGCTGACCTCTGGTTAGCATATGGTGCCTTACTTTTGAGCTACTCTTGCAGCAGTTTTTTTGGGACTGTTTCATATGGATTTTAGGTCATTTTGATAGGAGTTAAATGAATTAATGGAGCAGGAGTTAATTAGATTTACGTAATTGAATAACAAAAATACTTCCTAAAGCAGATACACATACATACATACGTACATAATTGGTCATTACAACCCTCCAGTCAGGATTACGACGTAGCTTCTGTCACCATTTATGTTGTGTGCGTTAATTTTAAGCACGAGTAGTGGGACCTACAGTTTAAAGTCGACTTCGAATGACAGTTTTTTTTCAGAAACTTTTCATGAGAATTTTATTTACTGTTAGAGTTCTTGCCAGAAATCTGGCGAAAGGCAATCTACTTTTTAATATATCGTTTTTATTTCAGATGTTTGACCTGGGGTTTGAACCGTGGTCACACGTTACCGATACTCTCACATATTCACCTGATCTAGGTTGGATAGAATCTGTATCAATCAACCACTCAAACTGAATCGTAGAGACATTTCTGCCCCCATATTTTATCTACTTGGTAATGAATAGGCGTGCGAAGAGACTTCATTTAGCTTCTAATAACTTCAGCAGACATTATAGATCTCTGGCAGAGAAAGAGAACATAATACATTTCATATGGTCGCACACTTCCTGCACTCATTCTTGCTTAAGAGTTTAACAAAACTGACGCTTGCTGACAATCCCTTCAATAACTAAACTTTCAGGCTCAAATACAGCTCAGTTTGAGGGAAGATACGCATGATGTAGGGCCAAACTGCTGTGCTGTGTACAGCAGTTGAGACTAGTCAATCTGGTTTTGTTTTTAGGTCAGTGGTGTAACAAAACGCCAACTAATCTTCCACATCTAATCCTATCATGCGTAATTGGTTCACCTACTATTAAATGTCGACCTCTTTTACAAGAAACTTATTTTACTATTGATCTACAGGGTATTCTCTAGTCAGTCTATACCATCTGTAATGTTGTTTTTGTATTATTATTATATTGTAATACGTTTAAACGTATGCCATTATATGTATTTATTATTAGCCGATTGGCGTTCTTAATTTTTATTTTCGTCACATCAACAAATGCTTATAATAATCGCAATACCCACATTGCTTTTCAATCCCATATTGTGTGCGTGTGTGTAAAATTATTTTTAAATTTTTGAATTTTTTTTCTCGGTATTGGTAGCGTAAGCTGCTTTTATTTTCTTCCCCCATTTTTTTGGGGGAAAAAAAAAAATGTTGCTTTTGAAATGACATTTTTGTAGTATAAACGTAAAATTCTGTCCTTGTTTTCTTTTTTTGGAACTGCGTAGGAATCATGGATTTGGAGATTATGAATTTATTATAGGACACGCTTAAAGAATTTTATAAATGATTTTATTATAATAAAGAAAAAAATGCATTTAATTCCTTAAAAAGCCATAAAAAGTGTTTTTTGTTTCGGGTTCTATGTACCGAGATCTGAGAAATTTAGGGATCATAAAGGAGAAAATGTTGGAAGAAATATGCTTTTCTAACTATGCAGGTTCTAAAGTGATAAGTTTATCAACTATGGTTGCTTAGAGAAACAATATCCTAATAAAATTTATTGGGTTGTGATACATGGTCTAGAGTTAAGGTCCTTTGTCAACTATATCGTTAGATTCTTTCCATATTTGATGTTGACTTTATATTCCCTTGGGACGAAGAGATGTGTTAATTTATGAGTTCGAAAACCATGATGAAAACTTTTATATCTTCTCGTGATTTCGAACATTAGGAACACAAGGTTTTATCTGTTTTAACCGCTACATCACCATGCCGCCGCTTCTGTAAATATTTTGTTTATTTCAAAATTAGTAAAATACATACGTACATAGCAGAGATCAGCAATGAATCGTTTTTCGCTACTCATAAATACTCATGAAATTTTAAGTATGCGTGAATCAACAGTATTGAAATTCAACTACTCTGATTCATTCGTACTCACAACAACGTTGGTTTATAAGTATGAGTACAATGAGTATGAGTACAACGTTGACATCGAACTCATACCATTCGAAATATGTTTGATTCATATGACTACTCAATCAGATTCATAAATTTAGAAAAATACTTATAATACTCATAAATGATTCAAGTGACTCGAATCATTCATCTAAATTTCCAGTCGTAGTTGTTGTTGAATTTACAAAAAAAAAAGGAAAAAAGACAATGACAGCAAGCAAAGCAAACACACAACCAACCTTCTAGTAAGTATTATAGTGTTCGTACGGGAATCATATTTATTTTGTGATTCTTGTAAATGTTGAGTCATGGAGAGTCGAAATCAACAACATCATACGTATTATTAAGTATGAGTACGATGAGTACTTCAAACTTTGACTATATTTATTAAAATAAATATGAATGCGTATAAGTATCAGAAATTATAAGTATGATTCGAATCTACTCATCTTTTTGAATACTCATTGCTGATCTCTGATACATACATACATAATTGGTCATTGCAACACTTCAGTCAGGATTACGACCTAGATTCTCTCACCACTTATATTGTGTGTGTTAATTTTATATATGAGTGGCGGGATCTACAGTTTAAAGACGACTACGAACGACAGATTGTAGAGAATCGTTTCCACGGAATTTTTTTTTACTCACAGAGTTTTTGCCAGAAATCTGCTGAGAGGAAGTCGCCGAAGAAATATTTTTCTTTTCATATTTCGTTTTCCTAGAGATGTTTGAACTAGGGTTTGAACCGTGGCCTCACTTCTAATAAGCCAACACTGTGTACTAGACTACAGCGACTACGTATAATAGGTTAGAGGACGTGTACTTGTCAAATGAGACAAGTACAGCACCCAGAGGTCAAGTTGAGCCATTGTTTAAACATATAATAAGTAAGTAAAATATCTGAAGACAAATTTAAAACGTGTACAGGGATAACTCTATGAATAAAGTGTAGTCAGATGTAGTTTCTACGATTTTTTTTCCAGAAATTCCAATTTCCAATATGCACCCAGTTTTTGTCTGGCAGCCTCAAAAATATACGAAATGTCTATTTTTCCATGGCTCTGGCGCATAAATCACACTGAATTTGACCGATGCCATGGGTTATGTTAGCATTAATGATCACTGTGGTTTGTGGCTTATTCGCATACACATGCGAATTAAGAAAACATCATTGCGATGACCTGTTCAAATTGTCTCTATGTGAGATGACCATGTCCCTTATGTGGCACGTAGCGCCGTCCTGTTGAAACTATATTCTGATTATATTGAAATCATTCAATTCAGGCCAAAAGAACTTGGTAGATATCGACTTAGGGTGTCCGGATCATCCAATTCAGGTCAGATCATGAAATTCAGGTCAGATCATCCAATTCAGTGAGTAGTCATCGACCTTGAGTACTTGCTGTTGACAGTAATAACCTGGCCAAAGTTGTTCTCAAAGAAATATTGACCAAAGATGCCGCCGTCCCAAAACCCATGTCTAACAGTGACTTTATCGGGATGCATTAGACCCTCTTAGATCTCATTTTAAGCTGTACCGACCCAAATTCGACAATTTTGTTCGATTACGTACTCATTCGGCCAGAAGTCGGCCTCACTGCTGAAGATAATCTTTCGAAATGAAGCGCTTGGTACGGTGCCTAAAACAATTTTGATAAAACACGTGGTGTTGATTTGCATTCGTCCATAATTAATTAACAATTGAAGCCTCAACAAGATGGCCGTTATCAACTGTCAAAGCTCATAAGTCCCTGTTGGAAAATCCTGTTTTTCGAGTCTTCTTGCTTGATGTCAACGCTAACGGACAGAATATATTTCTTGTATGTTTGTGTATGTATTAAAAAATTCTTCTAATTCTTTAAAATCAAAGCCCCCACAAAATACCTTTAAATGGAAACATATGCAGACTCTCTTGCAATTGAATGGGGTAAGACGTGCGACTATAAATAAAATATAAATTCTAAGAAAAATTCAATCAATAGTTTGAAATCTTAACAACGGAATATTTTTAAAGAATTGCAATAATAACGTATAGTGCACGGCAAAACTGAAAAATACAGAAAATATTTCTTATTTACTCACTGCATATAAGCCAAGTGTTTAAAAATAGCATCACGAAATACATACAAAATGTGGACAACAACCATTGAACACATTATATTTCCCGATGGATTATTAACAAAATAATAAATTCATTAAACATTCACAATTGAATTCTTAGAAATATTTTAAAAGTTTATTAACATAAATGTTATCAAATGTAGGAAAATGTTAAAAAAAATGTGTTTCTGTAAAGCTTTAAAAGCCTTCAGAATTGAAGCATTTAGAACGCAAACCAGAAGTTTATTGGTGATGTTCTCTACTAAACAAATAATTTGTGGATTTCATGTCAGTCATTGGGTTAATAATTTTATTTGATATGTTTGTTATCTTATTCACATGATGTGATAATATAGTGCAAGAGCTTTGGGGTTTTGTAATAAGAAAGCGAACACATGTTATAGTTAGCAAATATATTTGAAAATAGCAAGTTCTTCACTTAAGTTGTAAAAGTTAAAAAAAAAAATTTTTTTCATCCTTCAACTACGTATATAAAATCTTACAGGATTCAATTAAATGTAATTTAACATGAAGTGTACATAACAGATTATTTACAGCTGTTGAGGGTTGCCACCGAACGCTGTTAAATTAAAAATCCGTTTATTTATTTATTAATTCAAATACAATTACAAATTATATTCTAACTATCAGATTGTACCAGGCGTTGCGCGGGTTAATGAAATGAAAAATGTTTGTAAATTAAAAAAAACAGTGATTATTTGTTGTTGTTGAAGAAATTTAAATTTTTTTATTATTAACACTTAAAAAATACAAAAATCAGTAACTTAAGTATATACGTATGTATATTAAAAATACAAAAAATAAACTTATTCTATTATTAATAATGGGTGATTTTTTAAGAGCTATAGGAAATTTTTTCGAAAAAAAACACATAAAACAGAAAAATGCATGAAATCTTTATTTGAATCGATAGTACGGTATATATAATTTAATGTTTGAAGATTATTTCATGCAAATGTTGACCGCGACTGCGCCTCAAATGGTCCATCCGCTTAGTCCAATTTTGTCATACTCTTTCCAACATTTCGGCCGGTATCTCACGAATAAATGCTTCAATGTTGTCTTCCAATAAGGCGTCAATTGAAGCGGGCTTGTCTGTATAGACATGAGCTTTAACATAGCCCCACAAAAAATAGTCTAAAGGCGTTAAATCGCATGATCTAGGCGGCCAATAGGCCGGTCCCGAAAGTGAAATAAAATGTTCACCGAACTCGCCTCTCAATAAGTCCATTGTTACGCGTGCTGTGTGGCATGTGGCACCGTCTTGTTGAAACCACATGTCGTGGAAGTGAAGCTCTTGCATTTTGGGCAAAAAAAGTTGAATATCATCTCACGGTAGCGCTCACCACTCACAGTTACGTTACGATTCGCAGCATCTTTGAAGAAGTACAGTCCAATGATGCCACCAGCCCATAAACCGCGCCAAACTGTGACTTTTTCTGGATGCATTGGTAGCTTTTGCAATGCTTCTGGCTGATCTTCACTCCAAAATTGACAATTCTGCTTATTTACGTATCCAATGAGCCAAAAATGAGCTTCGTCGCTGAAAACAATTTTTCGATAAAGAAGTGGGTCTTCGGCCAGCTTTCCAAGAGCCCATTCACCAAAAATTCTGCGTTGCGGTAGGTCGTTCGGCTTCAATTCTTGCACCAGCTGTATTTTGAAAGGCTAAATCCTTCCGCAAAATTTTACCCATTGTTGAGTAACAGAGGCCCAATTGCTGCGAACGGCGACGAATCGATAATTGATGGTCATCATTAACAGTGGCCGATACAGCTGCGATATTTTCTTCAGTTCGCACTCTACGTAAACGTGTTGGTGGTTTAATGTCCAACAATGTAAATTTGGTGCGAAATTTAGTCACAATATTCAAATAGCCGCTTCAGTGGGTCGATTAAACTGACCATAAAATGCAAGAAGCGCGCGATGAATTTTCTTAACAGAGCACGCATTTTGATAATAAAATTCAATGATTTGCAAGCGTTGTTCGTTTGTAAGACGATTCATGGTTAAATTATGGACCAAACTGAAGATGTTGGACAGTGAAACAAAACACGAAACGTGCGTGAGCTGTTTAAACCAGTGTTGCCAAAAAGATAATAGCTAAAAAATCACCCGTTACTTATAGGAATATTGAGTACATACATACATATAACTATTAAATAAATGCAATATAAACTTATTCTACAATTAAATTAAATAGTATTATTATTTTGATAAAACGCTTCTATACACAATATTAGCTGTTTTACCAGTTGGGGTAAAAATATATAAATTTGTCCCACTTGGTACCCGTGAGCAGTCTACATACAATTGACCATGAGAAAAACATGGTGTCTCCAAATTTAAACCGGCCACCTTCAATGTTTGACCCTGAGACTTATTAATGATCATAGCAAATGCTAGATTTTTATAAAAATCAATTTAGAATTGTAAACAATATTTTTAAATGTGATTTTTAATTGTTTTGTATTGAAATTCAAAACTTTAAAACGTTCTCGAGAAAAGTTAAAAAAAAAACAACAAAATAACATAATACTATTACAAAAAAAATATTTTTTTCTCGTAATCAGTGCGTTAACTGGCATCGTTTGGGAGGTATTTCTACAAAAAAGGTGGCCATGGGACACCCTATTGTATAAATTTTTCTTTAAATTTAAAAAAAAATTATTATTGGGTCATTTTTGCATTAAAAATAACAATAACTAAAAAACCGGTTTATCGGTTTCTTAAAAAATGCAATTTTTCAAATTATTCGAAACCGGTTTAACAAACAACCCAGTTTTTTGAATACTCTAAGTCCTAAATATAAATACACTCAATTTGCCCGTTTTTCGCCCCTTTCCCCTTTTTGGACCCCTTTTGGTGCAACTTTATAAACGGAACACCTCCAATAGCTATTTGGGGAACTTAACCAAGCTAAATCGTAAAAAATTACCCATAAAACAGATAAAATACAGCATTTATGCATAAAAGAACTAATACTTTTGCCCATTTTTCCTCCCTTTGTCCCATTTTTCTCCCCTTTTGGTCAAAATTTTCAAAAGATTTATAGCCAGGCGTTCAGGCGTGATTGGCTAACAAACAAATAAAAAAAACAGATTTACAGAAAGCGGAGTAACTTGACCACCGGAGTCTCTGGTGGGAATCGAACCCACGACCCTCACACTAATAGTCTAGCACACTACCCACTAGACTACCAGGGCACCTAAACATCGTTTTAATAAGCTTACAATGTAATAGGTTTTGTATAAAAATTCTATAGCATTGGATATCAACAATTGAGCTGCATTCTCTTCTATACGCTGCAAGTGGATGTACCTCGTTCCACCATTTATTTATCATTGTTGCCAGATGTGGTTTGGCCACACTTCCCCTCCGAATTCCTATCAATTGCAGTCCTGATTATATTGCACAAGAGTCTGGCATTAATAGTTTTCAACCTCCAACTAAATTTTAGTATGCTTGTGCCTAGAATGGAGTAAAAAAAATCCATTGGACTCCCATCAATTGCAGCCGCGATAGTATCGCACAATAATTTTCTATCTCGATCTCAATTTTAGTATGTTTATGCCCCGAATTGGGAATAGCTGTTGATAGGCAAAAATCCGTTGGAATAATCTAGATTGTCCTGAGGCTATATTCCACGATTCGCATCCATCTAGGGTGACTGACTTTACACAAACTTTAATAATGTTTTCTTCCGCGAGTTCCCCAGTGGGTGTAATTAGCCACAGGCTTGTCAAGTCGTTTTAATGCAGCTCTTAATGTTCTCTCTGGAGCCTCCATTCATTCTAATAATACAAACATACATGTTTAATTGCTCATTACAACCCTTCAGTTATGATTACGACCTAGCTTCATGAGTGATGGGACCTACAGTTTAAAGTCGATTCCGATGGTTTGATTTTTAAGAAGCTTTTTTATGGCAATCTTATTTACTCTCAGAGTTCTTGCCAGAAATCTGTTGAGAGGAAGTCGCCGGAGATATATGTATGTTTTCATATTTCATTTTGTTGGAGATGTCTGACCAGGGGTTTGACCTGATGCCTACAGCGACTAATATTACCCACCAGATAGAAAAATGATAGCAAGTTCTCTATCTATTGCTGCTGTAGTGTGAAGTATTAATCGTGCTATATCTCACGGCCATGGTTTTGAGTATTTTTGACTTGACCCTACATATTGCCGCATCAGCATTCACTTCACGTTAGTTTAGACTTCATATTATTGAAGTTATACGAGTCTCCCCTGCATGTAGCTTACGTTCTCTCTGGTTTTTCTCTCATCATAATACTTCCAATGAACTTGTAGCAAAGGCGGTAGGGGGCAACCATGATAAAGTCTGACATTCAGGCTTATGGGAAAGATTTTCAGGGTTACAATTATTGATATCGATTTCTCCAGTATATATATCCATATAGCGAGTGCATTCGATGAGACGAATGCAATTTTAAGATCGACGGTTATTGTGTCTTCTTTCTATGATATGTATGTAGGTGGTCGATACTGGTTACAACTTTGCTATATAGACGATCTACTGTATTGATGATCTAAACGAACTGTCAAACACATTGACATTGGCAATATGCGGCGCATCATCTGATGCTGCAAATTGTTCCGAGATTAGTAGAAAATAGAAAACTGTGATATCACAATGAGCCTCACGTGGTCTAAGGACTGGAGCTGTTCCTACCTGCAGGACTGTCTCAATAGCCTAAATTTACACTCTGCAGCGGCCTGCAAAACGTAATTGAGTGAGTTTTTCTAAATGCATTGAATACTGACTTTATCGCGCTTCAAATAAAGGGTCCGCCAAATAACTTTTTTCTTTTTGAAAATGCTTTAAATATATTATATTAATATATATATATTTAATATATATATTTATTTATATATATATATATTTTATCAAATTTCTTTTTTTATTTGAAAGTACAATCCTTCCGGTTAATAATGGAACATAATTTCATTCAAATGGCTGCCTCGGCTGGCCATGCAGTAGCCTAGACGATCAGTCCAAATTTTAAGCAAATTTTTCACAAATGGCTTCACGAATATTGTCCTTTAAAGCGTCAATTGTCTCTGGCTTGTCGGCGTAACACTTATCTTCGACGGCACCCCACAAATAATAGTCCAACGGTGTCAAATCGCAGCTCTGAGGTGGCCAAACGACATCAGCTCTGCGGCTGATAATGCGATCTTCAAAAACAGGGCGCAAAACATCGAGTGTAGCTTGAGGCTGTGTGGCACGTAGCGCCGTCCTGTTGAAACCAAATGTTGCCAATATCCTGCTCTTCAATTTTTGTGAACAAAAATTCGTTCAACATGGCCCGATAACGATCGCCATTAACTGTAACGGCCACTCTTTGCTCATTTTCGAAGAAAAATGGCCCAATTATGCCTCTGGACCAAAATCCGCACCAAACAGTGACTCGTTTTGAGTGCGTCGGCTATTCAATGTATGCGTGCGGGTTTTCTGTGCCCCAAATGCGATAATTTTGCTTGTTTACATACCCGCCAAGATCAAAATGAGCTTCATCTGAAATGATGATTTTTTTTGCCAAAATCGGCATCTTCTGTAAGTCGATCGTAGGCCCACTTAGCGCATTGGATGGTCAATTGGCTTCAACTCCTGAACCATGATGGTGCCAGTTTATTTAACTTTTTTCACAAGATAACGAACATGCGGAGCTGACGGTGCTTCTCTTCTTCTAAAATCCGTATGCAATTTTTGCACACATTCTGCAACATTACCATGATTTTCAAAGTAATGTCGCAATATTTCCCAGCGTTCCATATTCGTTCAGCGGAAGGATGAAACTAATTATCTGTCAAATCAGACATGAGGTAACACTTACCATTTACGAAATAAGCATTAGTGGAAAAAAAACGTTAGATGGCGGACCCGATACTATAATAAAATTAAATACTATTGATAAAATCGTTATCTACACGTTTTCCATTTTTGCCATCTCTAATAACGTGCTGTTTAAACTTTTTATTTTATTAACACCGGCAATATAACTCAACAGGTTGTTCTTTTGTTGAAAGGAATTGAGAGAAAATAACCATTTAAGGATATTTTCTCTTACCTTGAAAGGCAAACTGTTCCCAGTAATTGTTCGTATAGAGGATATTTACTCATTTCTCTTTGCATAATTATTTTTCCAATAACAATACACAGCACAGGCGCTTTACAACGGTAATTTTTTAGTACCTTCGGTTAACACTGGCGCTAGTGTAGCCTTAACAAAGCGCTCTCAAAAACAAAGAGCAGAGAAAGAAAAACATATAAATTTCCTTGGAAAACTTAAATACAAATTAACATGAATACAATCTCTGGAAAAAGTTTACAATTTTAATATCAGTTTACGTTCGATATTTGTGTTGATTGGTAACGGTTGGCATTTTTAAACGAAAAAAACAAAGAAAAATAAAAACAAAAAATCAAATCCAAAAAAAAAGAGGAAAAAAATTTTAATTGAAAAGCCTATACAAAGCGAAATAACAAACGGAGTGTAAGCGAAAGGAAAATAATAGCCATCGAAGGCTTAAAAAAGGAAAGCAAAATACAAGTTTAAATTAAATTCTGTACGCGCTTGAAAGTTTTACGGTCCGGGTTATTAAAATTCAATGTGAAAAAGGAAAGAGTTTTTCCCGTTTGTTTGGCATTCGGCTTTTAAGCAAACAAGGAAAAATATCTCAGCTTGAAAAGTTGAAAAAAAGGTGAACAAATTAAAATTTAAGAAAATAAATAAAAAAGAATGAAAAAAGTATAAGATTTCAAAGAAAAAGGAAAATAAAACAAATTTAAATTGCAAAAAAATTTAAATAAAAAAGAAAACAAAAATAATGGAGAATACATTTTCTTTAAAAAAAAAATAATAAAACAACGCCCTTGAAACAACAGAAAAACAAAATATTAAAAGGAATAAATTGAAAATATTTTACAGAAACCAAAAAAAAAAAATTGTAATAACAACAACAACAATAATAATAAATACAATAAAAACAAAATCATGTAAATACTTGCTTCGTTACTTAGAGGAGCTGTTCTATTGCGGCTTTTGAACATTAATGCGTGGTTTTATGCCACGAATGTAAATGAGAGTGTGTGTATGCATTTCACTGAGCATGGAACAGAATGTTTGATGAATGCTTAAAGTATGCTTTATTGTATGCGTTTGTGTCTGTGTGTGTGTGTGCTTAAACTAATACATAAATTTATTTTTTTTACATTATGTACATATGTATGTATTAGTGTGTAAAACAGTATTTCTCTTTTTAAGTGACACTTACACACAGTGCTGTTTAAAAATATGCTAATGGAAGTGTGGTTCGTAAAATGAAAAATTAAATTTAAATTTTCAAAGATGAAAGCCAGCCATTTAAAGCAGTATGAAAAATCAAAATGTTCTTTAAATTTTATAAATACGATTTCATAATAAAAATGGAATCTGTTCTAAATGAAGATATTCAAGAAATTTTAAAATATTGTAATTGAAAGTGATGTGAAAAAAGATATATTCCAAAGCTTTTGAAAGCCAAATGAAAAAGAAAAACTGTAATGGAAAAAGCATATTTAAAAGATTTTAACATGCAAGACTAAAAAAAATAGGTCCTTAGAATTAAATCAAGATTATCAAAAACCCCAATCAAAGAGTCCTAAATGCTTTGTAAGGGAAATGCGATTCTGAAATGTAAACTTAATAAGAAACTAATGAAGACTTTAAAAGTCTTTGATGTTTTTGAAATAAAGAAATTGTTTTCATCTTAAAAACAATAAAGAAAAAAAAATATCCCTCCAGACCCCAACCACGATGTATGGGACTTGCGACAAATAAATGCAAATTTAAAGGACTATCATAACAAAAAAAAAAAAAAAATTTGATGAAATCAAATCCTATCCTTCAGCAAAACCTTTTTACAAGAGATCTGAAATAAAAAAAGAATTGTTTAACATGGACAAGCAATTTTTTTTTATATTATTGTTCTTTACTGTGGCCATAGGATGGCGTAATCCGTACCAATGGAACCACTACATAAATATTACTGTTGAACTATTAAATAAACTACTAATACAACATGGATAAACGTTTAGTGTAGTTGAAAACGAAACCCAATAGCAATAGCAATAGCAACAATAACGATACATTACATACATAACATTATTGGTCATTATGACCATTTAGTTAGGATTACGAAATAGCATCTCACACCACTCATATTGTGTGTGTTAATTTAATACACAAGTGACGGGACCTATAGTTTAAAGTCGACGCACAACGTCAGTTTCTTTCTGAGAAACTTTTTATGGCAATTTTTATTTACTCTCAGATTGTGCCAAAAATCTGCTGAGATGTCATATTTCATTTTGTTGTCTGTAGTATGAACCGTGGCCTCATGTCTAATAAGCCAACACACTATCAACTAGACCAACGGTACATTAAGATTTGGGAAATATGGTACCAAAAACATCAAATAATCTCGACACAAAATTATTTGAAGAAAATAATTTTAAGGAGGAAACCGAATGTGAAGTAATTTTAAGAAAATAAAATTATTTATTAATAAAAAAATGTGTGTTCATTGCGAACAAAGTGTGAATAGAAAACGATAAACATTTTTCTAATGTTTGGATAAACATTTAATTGATCCACATTGTAAGTGATTGTAAAAACAATCAACGACATATAACTTTCAAATTCCACATAAAATCATCTAAAATAAAATCGTCTCTTCAATTGTCCCATTATTGTGTAATGTAGGCTGTCATAATACCGTATACATTTTCAATTACACTCCTTGCTTTGGACAAACGATAAGTTTTTGAATGTAGTTGATTGGCCGCACACAATATGTTTTCCAATATATTCCGATTCGAAACCGCCAGTGTTCAGAACATATGGCACTATTCTGGATGGTAGTGGTTACGGTGAAGACAAATTGCATTTGTTGTTCCGTCAGATAGTCGGGCATATAAACCGGCATTGCCGTATAAAAAAATGTGTACGTTGCAACGGTGTTACCCATAAGCACAAAACTAGGTATTCCTACAATTTCAGAAATTAATTCTGATACACTACATATATACATACATAATTCAGTCAGATTTTCGGCCTAACTTCATGCACCACTTACGTTTGTGTGTCTTAATTTTATACATAAGTGGCGTGACATACAAAGAAGAAGAAGAAGATTCAAGCTTACTTCATAGCATTGAAAGCTGTTTCGATATTAATGCCTAGCTATCTAACATGCTGGCTATTCAGGCTACTCATGTGCTGATCTTAATTCTTTCAATGATTTTATCGACATTTTCAATTTGCGTAGAGCAGTACGCGATGAAAGCTGAATATAAAATAGCAGATGGAAAGCGAATTATTTATAAGATATACAGCTGGAAATTAAAGTCTCCATAGTGTAGGTAAGGCCACAGTTCAAATCCCAGTTTCAGACATCTCCAATAAAACGAAATATGAACAAAATATTTCTCTGGTGACTTCCTCTCATAAAAATTGCCATGAAAAGTTTCACATAAAAAATCTGTCGTTCTGATCCGACTTTAAACTGTAGGCACCACCAGTCATGTATCAAATTAACACACATAGCATTGGGTAGTGTGAGAAGCCAGGTAGTAATCCTATATAATGACCAGTTAAGCAAGTAAGTAAGTGGTACACTGCAGCACGATCGAGGGTACTATACACAAAATAGTTTTTGTTATCAAAATAAAACTTTACACTTGTTAACTGAGACAAAGGATTAATAAAATCGTAGTAACAGTAGTTATTAATTTTATTTGTATTATAGAATAGTATAACGGCTTATTAAAATTTTGTAATGCACTCTGCTCATGTTTAATATTAAAAGAAAAAACTTTTATTTATTTCTAATGGTGCGTTTTTCTTTGTTTCCCATCGATAGCGAGGTGTGTTGGAAGAGTGATGCTTGTTACTTGAAGTTGACAATTTTATCTTTCTTTTTTTTGTTTTTGTACAAGGTTTTTTTAAACATCTAATGAAACAAGCATACTTAATTTGCATATTTAAGGTACAAATTCTCGTGATGATTTAATATTACATGAATTTTGTTTTTCTCTTCTTTCAGATTCAAACATCACAAATAAAAAAGAAATTGTAATAGAAAAAATACTGCCAAGTATAAGAAATAAAAAATAGAAACAAATTTATAAAGAATATGGTTTTAGAAAAAAAACTAAAAAGTATAAAAAAAATAAAATAAAAAAATATAAAAAAAATTATAATTTTTAAATAAAAAAAAATTTAAAGAAGTGAATTAAAAAAAATTAAAAATTAATTTATCAAGAGATTAAATTAAAAACAAATTATTGAAAATTAAACCAAAAAAAAAAAACAAATTTAAATAAATGAAATTCATCGAAAAAAAATTTTAAATTTAAAATAAAAACCAAATTCAAGTGAATTGTTTAAAATTAAAAAAATTTAAAAAACAAAAAATAAGAAAAAATAAAAATAATTAAAAAAAAATGTGAGGCCCAAAAACATTTTTTAAATACAATTGACTGATGAATAAAAGTTTTATGGTTTATGCATCGCCAATTTATTAAGTCGTCTGCAAAATTTTCGTGTGTAAAAAAATAAAGGAAAGTTCAGCAAAAGTTTGAAACCAATCAAGGCGTTTAAAACAAATCAAAAAACTCTATAGCAACAATAAGGATTAAAAAAAGCATACAAAAAAAAAACACAACAGCAAGCTTAAAGTGAAGAATCATGGCAAAGCCTTTATAAAAAGTTGTAGAGAAACAACGACTACAACAAGAATACAAGCCAAAAGTAAAAAATAAAAAAAAATCCAGTTGCTTAACTGTACTATATTATCTCTAAAAAGTCAATTTCATCATCACAGTATGGGCGTATTTTTTTTCCTTAAGTGAAGTGTTATAAATTGTGCTGTAATTAAGTGTGATTAATTCATTGTTACTTCAGTTTAATTTTCATGGCAACATAAGATTGATAATTAATGTTCGCAAAAACATTCTTAAAAATACAACAACGAGCTCAACATCTATAACAACCTCTCCAAACACTTGACAATTTAAAGGTTGTTTAGCCTTTTGTATGTGGATATTCCCAAGATATTTGTATTGCCTGCTTAGCAATTAATTGAAAGGTAATTGCAATAACAATTTTATATAATAAATTTTAATTTTATTTGTTGTTGCTTTTGTTTTTTCTGCAAATACTTTTGCTGTATTATTTTTTAATTCATTTAAAAGCCTGTCTGTCGCAGTAATTCATATGGGGGGGATTAAATTTTGTATCGTTCAGTTTCGCTTGACATTTGAAATTTTACAAAAAAAAATATTATGGATTAAATATTTGAGAGTTTGTTGTATTTGTGCATTGTTATTTTTTATTTTATAGATTAAAACCTAAAAAAATAGATTTTTAAAATGATTTTCAAAACGGCTTATTTCAAGGTAAACGTACAATTGACAGTAAAGGATTATAATTGAAATTGAATTGGAAAGAAGTAATTTCGGTTGACTGTAAATAGAAATAAAAATTAAATATAATGAATAATGAATGAAATAATGGTAATAATTGGTCGTTACAATCCTTTAGTCAGGATTACAACCTAGTTTCTCACACCACTTATGTTGTGTGCGTTAATTTTGATACATAAGTGGAGGGACCTACAATTTAAAGTCGACTCCGAACGACAGATTTTTGAGATACTTTTAATGGCAATTTTATAAACACTCAGAGCTCAGAGCTTACATTCTGCTGAGAGGAAGTCGCCGAAGAACGACTAATAGTCTAACACACTACCCACTAGACCAGAAAAACTCTAGAGGGTGCAAATAGAACGATCTCAGTGTCCAGTTCAAATCACTTCCACATGAGATTAGCTTGCTCTTAAAAAGCTCGTGCTGAATATTTAATGTTGATCATACATATCACCCCCATGTGAGATGATCATGCCCTTAAGAAGCTCGTGCAAAATATTTAAAATGTTGAATAAGCTGTGTATCACGTGTGCGCCATCCATGTCTTTGGTATCGATATCATCCAATTCAGCCCCCAAAAAACTAGATAATCATCAACCCATATTGTTTGCCACTGACAGTTATGGCCTGGCCAATGTCGTTTTCATAGAAAAATAAACCGACGACGCCGCCAGCCTAAAATCCACGCTAAACAGTGACTTTTGTGGAATGCATTAGACGCTCATTTATCTGATGCATATTGGAATTGTCTAAAATTTGATGATTTCGTTTGTTCACGTATCCACTCACCCGGAAAAGGGCCTCATCACTGAAAACGATTGTTCGGTGGAAATCAGTTCAGCTGTCAATTGCTATGGACCGAATTCACCAAACACATATCTTTGTAAATGGCAAACAAACTAATTAAATTACTATTAGTTTGACAGATGTAGCTTCAAACAGATTGCCGTTATCGGCTGTGAACGTTCGCAAAACCCTGGTGAAAGTTCCGATACAAGAGAAATTCGTGGAGGCTTAAAAGTTTACCGAATGAAGAGGTTGTAACTTACATACATACATACATATGTACATAATTAGTCATTACAATTCTTTAATCAGGATTACAACCTAACTTTTTACACCACTTATGTTATGTGTGTTAAATTTATATACGAGTGGCGCGGACCTATAGTTTAATGTCGCCTCCGAATAACACATTTTTGAGAAACCTTTTTATAAAAATGTTATTTTACTGTCAGAGTTTTTGCCAGAAATCTGCTGAGTGCAAGTCGCCGAAGAAATATTTGTTCACATTTCGTTTTCGGAGATGGCCTCACGTCTAATAAGCCAACACACTCGCAGCTAGAAATATTCTTTCATATTTTGTTTTCATGGCCTCACGTCTACTAGACTACGGCAACTTGTACCTTATCTCTCGTAAAAGGCGGATGCAGTGTCTTTCAGTTTTATTTGTAGGTTTTTTCTAGAACAAATTCTCTCAGGATCATGCGATTTAATGCCATGTGCCTTTATGCAAATAAACAAGAGCTCAACTCATCAACTCATCGTTGAAAGACAGTCAGTCACATGCCTTTGAAAAAGTCATAGAAAATTTCTTGAAACTAGTTGTGGCCGTGCTTAGTGTTGTGGCCAATTCAATTTCATATTTTCTTTGGTGTAGAATGTTCATTAAAAAATCATAACATAAATTAATTTAGTTGTACAAAATTAATTTGAAATCAATTAATGCTTGACAAGGCCAAGAGAATTATCTCCAACAATAATAAGTATTAATATGGATATAATTTGTATTGTATTAAGTGAAGAATTTTGTTGTTTTTAAAGAAATTTTTTTATATTAAATACCAATTAAATTTGAAATACATACGAAATCAAAAAAATTACATTTCTCGATAATTTATTACCCACGTAGTCACAAAAAAACTCAAACAATACATTGGCTTATAAAGAAACAGATTTTTTTTTGTTACATTTTCTAGCGTGGTGGGTTATACACTGCATGTGCGCAAGAATAACAAATTTTGCGTGTGGGTTATTAAAAATTCCATTTAAATTGACTTTGACTATTCGCAGAATTTTTAAAAATTTTTTTTTTTTCAAAACGTTAAATAATGAAAGTTCAACAAATCATATTTAATTATTCACATTCGAAGAAAAAAATATAAAAGAAATGTGCAGAGTATAACAGATTTTTTAAATTAAAAAAAAATATTTCTGGCTTGCGATAAGTATTTCTTTTATGTCTGAACATCATTTTGATTCTTTTTCTTTTTTTTCTTGCCTAAAGAAACCATACAATAATGGAACAAAAAAGATATTAAATTGCTGTTGTTGTAGACAAATAAAAGGGATAAAGAACAAAAATTTATTTCTAATGCTACATGCTACAGAAATTACAAAAATTATTGTCTTATTAAAATGAAATAATACGAGTGAATTGTTATTAAAGTTTATCAAACATTAGATTTTTTTTAATTTATTTAATTTCTCCGTTAGTAATCACTTAAATTAGCAACCGTTTGATGTTGTTTTGAATGTTCTACGTTGAGTTTTATTGTTACTTGTCTTATTTTTAATTATTTTAATTGAAAGAGTTTCTCTTTTTCCCTCTCTTCATTTCTCTTTTATTTCCACAAAGCTGTAACTGTAACACTCACTGCCAATTACTTAATGATTTCCAATGAAATAATTCCATTTAATTGAAGTGATTTGCAAAAACATCAAACAAGTTTATTAGCACGTTAACGGTATAAGGCTTTACACTTCAAAAAAAAAAGAGAAAAATATCATTTAAAAGCATGGCAGGATAAACCAATGACACCAAAGCTTGCAAACCATTTAATATTTTTTTAGTAAAAAAAATAATCCCGCGGTATGGAAAATGTGTTTCCATAGAAAAATTATATTCAAGGATGTTGCTACATCTGGAATATTGTATGATGAGCAGCTAGAAATAGTCCAAAAGATACTATGTACCCTCTTTGATTCTCTGATGCAAGCGTTTTGCCGCCCGGCTGCATCATTAAACTCCTGTTCTCCAAATACATTTATTATCGCCGCCTTGTAACTAAAGAAGCGAGTTATCGTAAGAAGATTCCTGATTTACTCTTTTTACCTCACACTGTGGTACATGTTATATACAACTCGCCATACCGTGAACTTGTTGTGAATCTCATGTTTTCAAGGAGTCCCTTAACGCTCAAAATAATACGCCTGAACCCTACTAAACTATTTTATAAGGGGGTATGCGAAGGCTTGTCCCCAATTACCAAATCTCCAAGATAACTTTACAACAGCTATTAGTGAGATACAGAAAATATTAACCAAAATTTAATCTCACGTATTGTTTACTAGGGGTGTAGACGCGGCTAACGTCTACATTGCCTGATAGTTAAATAATAAATTTCTTGCATTGTTTTTTAAAGTTTCCATCAGTTTTATAATCTATTAGAAAAACAAAAAATAATGTAATTTCTTAAAAGCTTATAAACTAATTAATATACCGCCCTCTTATATATATTATGTTACCGCAGTATCCTCAACCAATATAAATTTGCCTTTGCAATTTGACCATCGCTACAAAGATTTGATGCTACATAGATATTAGCTGTCGAATTTTTGTTTCCCAAAACTATTCATTTAACATCAACGATATAAATTGCCAACAACGCACTCAACAGTGTAATAAATTTGGTAACATTTTTCTCTCTAGAAGTCGCATTATTCACTGGCCACCACGTTGATATGATTTACCTCTTCTGGATGCCTTTTTATGAAGTTATGTTAAGTGATTGAAGTATTGACAGCTTATATTCAAATTTCCATAGACGTCGTACATATATACATACATACATAATTGGATATTACAACTCTTCCGTCAGGATTGCGACTTAGCTCCTCACACCATTTCAGTTGTGTATGTTAATTACACACATGATTGGCGATAGTTTAAAGTGCACACACAGTGACAGATTTTTAAGAAACTTTTTCATGAAAATTTTATTTACTCAACGATGAAATATTTTTTCATATTACGTTTTGTGGGAGATGTCTGACCTGGACATGTTTGTACCTTGGCCTCACGTTTAATAACTTCACAGACGACGTACAGTCATATTTTTTGGAAAACATAGTAAATAATTGACTGATCCATGGAGTCAACGGAAATTTGACGGATATCCTATTAAAAAGTAAATGCCATGGAATTATCCACAAACTTATAATAAAATATTTTTATTTAGACACTTCTGTTTTATATTCGCCGCAGTCTAATAGGCAGCGTGTTGATTAATTAGACATGCGGCTTCGATTCAAACCCCTGGTCAGACATCTCAATCAAAACAAAATATGACAAAATATTTCTTTGGCGACTTCTTTTCAACAGAGTTCTAGCAAAAATTCTGAGAGTAAATAAGATTGCCATGAAAAATTTTCTCATAAATCTGTCGTTCGGAATCGGGTTTAAACAATAGGTCTCGCCACTCATGTATAAAATTAACACACACTACATAAGTGGTGTGAGAAGCTAGGTCGTAACCTTGGCTGAAGGGTTGTAATGACCAATTATGTATGTATGTATGTATATAGCTTGTATTCAAATTTAAATTTCTCAAGCTATGTAACCAACACCGGATATACATTTAACTTTTTTTCTCGTGTGCTCGTACTTTTGCTTGGTTTTAAAATGTCATAACGATTCTTATATTGACTGTCTTTTGTTTGATTTTATTTCAAAGAAATCTAAAAAATATTAAAAATTATTCGCTATATTTGACATGCAATAAAAATTTAAATATGTTGTGTATGTATGTACATACATATGTATATTAATATTTGTGTATACAAAAATACCAACAAAGCTTACGCTTTGCGTTTAAATAAATCAAGCGAAACAAAGAAGTCAAATGAAATTATTTTAATTATTTTAGAAATATTCCTGTATATTTTTTTCTATTTTATAAAAGAATTTTTATTATTAATTACAAACAAACAAATAATCAAACAAACATTTTTATTAACATTATGAAAATTTATTTAATTTGTTTATAAGAGAAAGCAAAACAGAGTTTAATGGAAATTGTTTTCATTGTACAATAATAGCAATTCAAAAAGAGAAGGAAAAACAGACAGAAAATAACAAGAACAACAACAACAAAAGTAAAAAGTATAAACGTAAAAGCAATTATAATGTATGACATTTTAAAATTAAAATTTATTCGAGCGTACATTAAATGCTTGCTTTGACATGTGTAGCGTATGAGTGATATTTATTTCACAATGAACAACAATAACACAAACAATAACATCTACTATAACTCTTGCTGTATAACAGTTGAGTAAATGAATTTTATGTGTTTCAGCATGTGCATGCGTCTGTGTGCTTGTGTGTGGGTATTTTGTGTAAAACAGTGAGAGCGTTTAACATGCAATGTTAAAAAAGCCCCTTAGGCGTATACGTTATAAAAAAATAAAGAAAAAACATTCACAAGCACTGTTTATAACTGTGTATGTCTCTCTCATTGAGTTTCTGTTTAACACAGCCATACACCTACACTAACGCACTTGTTAACAAGTTTATTTGCTAGCAAACTAAAATATGTTCGTTAAACTAAAACAATGCAAATAAACTAAGTATTTGAGAGCAACTAAACACAACCACAACAGTGTGTAGAATTTTATTTGATTTTGAAATTTTTTTTATTTTTTTTTGTTTTAAAAAATTGTTTTAAAATTGTTTAATAAGCCATTAGGTTTTTATTTTTTTATTCTAAAAGCCTTGAAAAATTTATAACAGAAACAAATATTTTTTTGTTAATTTTATTTTCGTAAACTATATTGCCTAACAGATTTAGCCCGTGTTAAATATTGTGTTTTAATTAACAATACATCTATTTAACTTGTTATTTTGTTGTTGCCTCTAACATTTCAATGTTTGTACATGTACATTGTATTGTATTTTAGCCATACTCAAAATTATTGTTTATGACATTGCGGTTGCCATTTAGAACACTCTGACATTTATCATAATTAGGCATTTTAATTAATTAGTTTGTACGTGTGCCTGTTAAAAACAACTCATTAACAAATCCATCATTGTCATAAATTATACTTTTGTGTAAGAGTGTTGTCGGTTTTAAGAATATCGCTTTGGGTAAAAAATGTTTTATTTTTTTGTACTTCAATAAACGCTAAATAAATGAGACAAGAGTTATGATGAAATAAAATTAAAAGAAATTTAATTAAAAAATATAAACTAAAAAATAATATGCAAACCCTAATGGTATAGACGTTGTAATATAGTGTAGTGTGGTCAAAAAGCCTTCTTTATTATTTTCGTTTATTAAAGTTTAAAAGGCTTCAATTACTTAACTAAGGAGTGCGTAAATTTGTGCGCACTTTAAGCCATTCAAACAGTGATTATGGTGTTGTTTGCTTTTTAGTGTCAATTTTATCAACATTCATAACAACACAAAGCAAATTTGGGAATTGTGTTACCCTCTCTACACTGTATAAGTTGACACAACATTCGCCTCTATTGGGTTCGAAAAAGCGGACTAACTGGCACGGAAGGAATCTAAGATTTCTGGTGAAGAGACGACTGAGCAAATAGTATATGCGCCCCTACAAAAATACTTTTTAAAATTGGAAAAAAACAGCATGGAATTCAACAAACCATAGGTGGTCTAACATACCTGGTTGCCGAATTTCAAAACTGCTATATCCAGCAGTGGACAGCAGGAAAACTAGGGGACTGCTTGAGTTCGCACTCTAACAGGAACTCTAGCAAGACACTACGCTATTGCCAGTTTCGCTGACAAGCTTAATCTGCCCCGACAGGATTATTGCAGGAGCTGCCAAGAGCGACCTGCACTTCAAAACGAGAGAACGTTTGAAGATCTGGGCACAGTGGCGAACGTGCCACTAAATGAACTGCTCAGTTTCATTCGGAGCTCAGAGTGATTCAATGGATTAATATCTAGTAACACTTCTTCTCAGCATATTTCTGGCAAAAACTCTTAGAGCAAAAGATAAAATTGCTCAAATTTCTCAAAAATTTGTCGTTCAGAGTTGACTGTAAATTATAGGTCCCGTCCTTTATACATGAGGACGCACACAACATAAGTGGTGTGAGGAACTAGGTCCATAATCCTCACCGAGAGGACGCCGCCGAAAAAAATTTTTTTTCGTATGTATTTCGTTTTGTTCCAGATGTCTCAGTCAGGAGTTGAAGCATGGGTGTTCGTTTAATAACACCAACACACTACCAGATTTCAAAAAGGTTGATACTTTATTGTGTTATGTTTTTAATATTTTAAAAGAAGAAGTCATGTTCGATGTAGAAGTTAACATTATGAGCACTAAGTTAACCAGAAATCATTAGCTTACGTAAACGATTTACATATCATGATATGAATGCGATGTTAGTCATCGAATGAATAAGAGGCTATGTGAACTCTACGACATTATGGCAATGTTTGTGTGCAATGTAGGTGTAATAGCTGCAATAATGGAAACGTTGTTCTTATAAACAAGAGTGCTTCGGTAAAATTAAGTCCCCGTAATGTAGTAGGTAGTGTGTTGGCTTATCAGATGTAAGGAGTCGACTTTAAACTGTAGGCCCCATCACTCATGTATAAAATTAACACACACGCAACATATGTGGTGTAAGCAACTTGGTTGTAATCCTGACTGAAGGGTTGTAATGACTTATTATGTTGGTATGCACCGACAAAATGTTGTTTTAATTATAAACCTCATTACGAATTGTGGAAGGATAATGATAGTATAAACTCCGATGGGACTGCCACGATGCAGAATGCCTTTTAAGACATGAAATTACACTTCAATTCAGTCTAAATATCAAATAAAATCAAATTAAATCCTGACAGCAGGGTTGTAATGACCAATTATGTATGTGTATGTACATATGTATTGATACCTTACACATCCTTAATACAGAGAAGAGAGAATAAAGAAAGAAAAATGAATCCTTTAGTCAGGACTACGGCTTAGCTTCTCACACCACTCATGTTGTGTGAGTTAATTTTATACGTGAGTGGCGGGCCCTACAGTTTAACGTCGACTGCGAACTACAGATTCTTTTGAGAAACTTCTTCATGGCAGGTTTACATACTCTCAGAGTTTTTGCCAGAAATCTGCTGACAGGAATTCGCCGAAAAAATATTTTTTTTCATATCTCGTTTTGATGTCTGACCTGGGATACGAACCCGGGCTTTACGTCTAATAAGCCAACACACTACCTACTAGACTATGGCGACTTCTAACTTTTTCAATAAATTTATTAATTAGAATACAATTACAAATTAAATATTGTTACGAAAGTGGAAATGTTGTTTTGCTTTCACATCGTTTAAATTTTAAATAAAAGCTACAAAAACAAAAACAATGAACTTGTTTACAGGATAAACAAGTAAACCAAAATACAACAGCCAAAAACTGCAAGAATAAATGTAAAAAGAAATACAACAGCAAGCAAAAATAAACATGTTGTTTACATTTATAGAGATTTCGAGTAGACGATGTCATTTGCCTTCAAAAGCATTCATCAGACTGTTTACCCTGCAATATAAAAGGCAAGAAAGAGCAGCCAAAAGAGTCAGTAAAAATGCAGTCCGTCTTGTGTGAAGACGCGTTGCGTGTGAAGAGAATAATTTTGGTTTGAAGATACCCGTTATGCCTTGGTTACCGAAGCGTAAGAAACGTAAAATCGTAACGTACGTAGCCTTAAAAGCGTTTGTGTAGTTATAGAAACGTTCAAAATGGGACATATGTCAACGAAGAATGTAAATAAAAACGAAACAGAACACAAAGCAACACACAAACGAACACAACACAATGTAAAGAAATTGGTATACAGACTCATCATCAGTGTTGCCGTTTTTTGTTCAATGTGTAGATTATTCCGGATTTGGTTATTATTTTTCTTATGAAAATAGCATTTGTTTTGTTTGTTAAAATTAATTAATTAGTGAGACTATAATTTTATTTTGTTATTTTTTGTTTCTTTTGTTCTCAATTATAATTTAAATTTGAAAAAAAATAAAAAACTGTGTATTTAATTTTGGTCATATTTGATGATTTTTTCACAAATGTTGGTTACAATATTTTTTTTTTCGTGGTAAACTGCTCATCATCTCTCATGTTCAAATGTCATGTAAAAACGTGGGAGAATTCTGTTTTATACAGATCGTTCCGTTTTGCTAACAAGAGAGAACGTTTCGGTAATCGTTTACATTGTTTTCCATATGCTAAAAAGAGAACGTTCGCTACGGTACGTTACGTTACGTGTTGGCAACTACAGCATTATAAAGATCTGTCCAACAATTGTTATTGTTTACGCAAAAGAGTGTAAAGAAGAAAAACAAACAAAACAATTGTTGTTTACATTAAGTTGTGAACAGTGCCACACAGAATTGTGCGAACAATAAAGAATTTAATTACAACTAAACACAGATTTATTATTATTTTAACTGCAATCAGCGAGCTCACATTTTAAACGTATACAAGCTGAGTAACTTCGACCATATGCTCGGTGAAATGTAACAGATCAGAATCTCTGGGACGGGAATCGTCACGCTAATATTCTAGCGCACTACACACTATGCTACCAAAGCATCCAATTAAATAAATTATTTGATAGGCAATATAAGTTTTAATTGGTGTCAGGAAAAAAGACGTCATTCACAGAATCATGTTAGTTTTGTATTAAAAATTATTTTCTTGTAAAGTATTCCTAAAATATTGAGCATTCCCCTTTCGAAAGCTGTAGTTGCATATGCGTTATTCTGTCTCTTGTAGTATATTTCAATATTTAAATATTTTTTTGTTAAAATATTTAATTAAAATTGTGTTCGTCGTTTCATTTGGAAAACAATAAAAAAAGAAAATGAATAAAAAATAGTTTATTTTGTAGATTTAATGTTTGTACAGCCATATTTGCTTTAAAACAAATGCCCTTTGAAATAAATTTACAAAAGAAAAGGCCGAAAAGCGATATAAATCAAGGGAAAGAATTTTTTTAATTTAATTTCTGTTATTTTATTATTTATACCCTACAACTGGCTAAGTAGTTGCATTGAAACTATAATGGCATTGGTAACCGTTTATACCAATAAATGAAATAATGCTTCATACCATACAATCACTTCATAGGGTATTTTATAATCCTAACTAATGGCATAAGATTTTCTTTCTTTTTCATAACACCCCTTGTTGAAAGTCCTTTGGCTTTGTTTTGTTTTGTTAATTTTAATTAAATGACACCACAAAGAGGAGCTGAAATTGAACAGAGTAACTAAAAAATAAAATATGCGTGCAATTATTTATTTTAAAGCAAACAAAATCGTGATTTATTTATTGTTGGTTTCTTTTTTTTTTGCTCTCATCTTAGATAATTAAAAAATGAAAACGTAATTTCTAGCTCATAATGTATGCCCATAACAAATTGTATAAGAAAATAAAAAAAAAAAATGCGTCATTATATGCTAAAATAGTCAGTCAATAATGGTAATTTCATTTTTAAATATCCACAACGTATTTAACCCGACTAATCTGTTAATATTAACTGGTCACATGTTTTATTCCATATGTTTATTACATACAAACATCGTGTCTTCCACCAGGAACTTTCAAATTTTGACAACGGATAATGGAAATATCATTATTGATGCAATTATGTGTGGCATATAACACGAATTGTTCATGACTTGTTCATGCCAATGGCATGTCTTATATTGAAACGCTGCATAAAAAGTTCAACGGGATTAAATTCCATGACAACGTTGGCTAGTTTGCATCACCTCCATGTAAGATGATCAATGTGTCATGAGCCATGTGGCATGTGGCGTCTTCCTGTTGAAACCACATGTCGTTGGTGTCCAGATCATCCAATTCATGCCAAAAGAAGTTAGTAATTATCAGCATATAGTGTTCGTTGTTGACAGTGATGGCCTATAAAACGTCGGTTTTGAAGAAATAAGTACCGATGACGAAGTCGCCGTAGTCTAGTAGGTAGTGTGTTGGCTTATTAGACGTAATGTCACAGTTCAAATCCTAGGTCAGACGTCAAAACGAAATTTGAAAATATTTCTTGGACGACTTCCTCTCAGCAGATTTCTGGCAAAAACTCTGAGAGTAAATAAAATTGCCATGAAAAGTTTCTCAAAAATTAGACGTTCGGAAACGACTTTATATTGTAGGTCCCACCACTCATGTTTGAAATTAACACACACAACATAAGTGGTGTGAGAAGCTAGGTCGTAATCCTGACGGAAGCGTTGTAATGACCAATTATATATGTATATATACATGTATGTAAGTACCAATGACGCTGCCTAACACTAAATTTGTACCAAACAGTGACATTTTTAGGAATTTATTTAAAGCTCTTGGATCTCGTAAGGATTGCTATTGTCACAAATTCGACAATCGAATTGTGCAGAAACCGACTGCTGGAGATGATTTTTCGATGAAAATTAGTTTCATTTGTTAGTTGCCTCAGAGACGATTTATCGACTGCATATCGTTGTCTAAGGTCGTCCATGAAAATTTGGGAACAGAAGCTGAATAAATCACAGACGTAGTTTTAACAATATGGCCGCTAGCAACTGTCAAAGTAAGAAACTACATACACACATATATAATTGGTCATTACAACCCTTTAGTCAGGATTACAACCTAGTTTCTCACACCACTTATATTGTGTTTTTTAAATTCTATACATGAGTGTCGGGACTTATAGTTTAAAGTCGACTCAGAACGAAAGATTTTTGAGGAGCTTTTCATGTCAATTTTTTTTCATAAAGAGTAAGTCGCCAAAGAAATATTTTTTGTTTTCATATTTCGTTTTGTAGCAGATGTCTGAGCTGGTGTTTGAACCACGGATCTGTAATGAGTATCCAAAAAGGTGAGTAGAATCGAATCCTACTCATAATATCTGATACTTACATGCATTCATATTCATCAATTTATCATGGAAACTACTCATATTTAAAGTTTTAAGTACTCATCATATTCAAACATAACAACTCGTATGATGTTGATTTCGACTCTCCATGACTCAACTTTTACAAGAATCACAAAATAAGTATGACTGGCGTACGAACACTACAATACTCATTAGAAGGTTGTGTGTTTGATTTGTTTGCTGTCTTTGTATTTTTTCTTCTTTTGCAAATGCAGCAACTACTAATACTGTAAATTTTGAGAAGTGACTCGAATCATTTATACGTTTTATAAGTATTTTTCTAAATTTATGAATCTGAATGAGTAGGCGTATGAATCAAACATATTTCGAATGTTATGAGTTTGATGTCAACGTTGTACGCATACTCATTGCAAACCTGTAGTTTTAAATCAATGTTGTAGTGAGTACTAATGAATCAAAGTAGTTAAATTTCAATATTGTTGACTCACTTATATTCAAAATCTCATGAGTACTTATGAGTAGTAAAAACGATTCATTGCTGATCTCTGGTTAGACACGTCTAATAAGCCAACACACTACCCAATAGACTACGGCGACTTTCAAAGTCTCCATTGAAAGTCTATATGTATTTTTCGAAGTCTACATGTATTAGGTATAGGGGATATATCTACTCTAAAGACTGTTTGATGAATAGTACTACGCTACTAATATGATCGACATATAGTGCGCGGGCATGCAGATCGTTATTGACCTTCTTGGGTACTAGTGTAGAGCGAAGTAAGACCCTTGCTCACTAATATGAGTTGGATACCTGGCAAAGGTGGTCACAGCTTAATATTTCGCAGAACGTTGATACATTCTAGGTGGCAATCAGGCAATACATACATACACACATAATTGGTCATTACAACCCACCAGTCAGGATTACGACCTAGCTTCTCTCACCACTTATGTTGTATGTGTTTGTTAATTTTATACATGAGTGGCGGGATCTACAATTTAAAGTCGACTGCGACTGATAGATTTTTTGAGAAACTTTTCATGGCAATTTGTTTTGTTAACTCTCACATTTTTAGCGAGAAATCTGTTGAGAGGAAGTCGCCGAAGAAATATTTCCTGATATTTCGTTTTGATGTCTGACCTGAAGTTTTGAACTGTGGCCTTACGTCTAATAAAACCATGGCGACTTCAGATTTACTAGTAATTTTTATAATTACCAACTCGTTAATCAATTTATTCGATACTAATTACTGATTCATTTGAACCTTGTGCGTTGCCAAATCGTTTTAAGGCCTAATGAGATGATGCAGGTATTTAATACGTACAGCGATCAATTTTCAGAATCTAAGTGAGTTGCACAGTCGAAGAGAGAATAATGTAAAGTGTGAAATTTACTTTATGGAGTAGTTAGTTTTGAGTTTATGCAGCGTAAAATTTACTCTTGGATTGCTTTAGTCCGTTGATTGCGCTCCATATTATGGAACAAATTTTTTATGACTTTAAATTGTTTGTCATTATTATGCATCAAACTACAGCTTCAATTCCATTGCAAAAAAATTAAAACTTTTGCTCTACAAAAAAAAGAAGAGAAAAACGATGGAATTAAATATTCGTTGTCAATAACGTTGAGCGCGACAAAATATTGAATGGCGTTTAACCAAAATCCGGCTTAAAATTATATTTTTTTTAACTTCGTTTCTTTTTTCATTTTAAATTCAGTTTTGCTGTGTTTTTTTTTTGTTTTTTGGAAAATTCAATTGTTTTTAAAGTGTATAATTATAGCCATGATTGTGGTACAATGTGGTATGTTAACTTTTATCTTTTTTACATGATAAAACTGTTTTTGTTGTTGTTGTAATTTCATACTCTTTTTTTTTGTTTCTTCTTTACACAAAACATGTGTAAGTTTAAGTCAACAATTAAAATGTATAAACATTAAATTAACGACTTGTTCCTTTGTATGTGAAAAAAATATTTAATTTTTTTTTTTGGTTTTACGTTGGCCCTGTTAAAGAAAAAAACACATGCAAATGTTTGTTTGGATTTTTAATATCATTTTGCTGTCATACAAAAATCCAATTAAATTAATCATTAAAACTGTTTCGTGTTGAAATATTGTACAAACAAAGAAGTTAAAAATAATGAAGGAAAAGAAAAGTTGTATGTAAAAACACACAGTCAGAGAGAGAGAGAGAAAGTGAGTGTGAAAAATAAGGGAAAAATTATAGGCCTTATGTTTTATATAATTATTTAACCCTTAGGGTTTAAGCATATGCAAGACTTTATGGCAGTTTTCTTTTGCTTTTAATTCTTTCAATATAATTCATGTTGAAATTTACTACCCTTACTTTAACAGTAAAAACTCTCATAGATTGTTATGGTAAAAAAAAATTCACTCCTACTTTATTGCTTACATTAAAACAAAAACAAAAAAAACAAAGAAAACACACAGAAAAAAATTACACACAATAAAGACGTTAATGAGCTGGTGATTTAATTTCAAATGAAAATGTTCTCTTAATATTGCAAAATTTCACTTTTCCTGCTGTATGCTTCTTCTCTCCTTCATTGCCTCCATACTTATACAGGATAATTAAAAGTGAGAAATTTCCATGTTATATACCTTTTTTTTATTTCCCTTAATGATAAAGGGTTATTTCTTTACAGTTAAATTGCTTAACGTTCAACTCAAACAATACATAGATCGCCGAGTTCAGAGACTGAGAAGACAAACAAAATAAATTAAAAAATTAATGACATGTTCATGAAATATATTTACGGATGATGAAAAGGCTGAATGAGAAAATAATTTAAAAAAAAAAATAAATTCCTCAATTACAAATGCTATTCATTCATTTCTTACATATCAAAAGCAAAGAGTGATATGATCTGAAGAAAAAGACATCGTTCTAATTTTCCCAACAATTCCTCTGACAGGAGCGTATCAGTTTTTCTTAATTCTGAGGCATAAATCAAAATGAATTTGTACGCTGGCATGGGTTATGTTAGCATTAAGGACCGCTATAGTTTGTAACTTATTTGCATAAGAAAAAGTCTAACCCGACCAAGGCGTACAATCTCAGAGAATAGTTCACATTATCTTCACATGGGATAACCATGCCTTTAAAGTACTCGTGCAAACTGTGTTACATATTCCGCCGTCTTGTTGCAACCACAATACAGTGCAAAAGAAGTCGAGAATCGTTGAGCCATGTAACAGTAATGGCCTGGCCAATGTCGGCCTCAATGAAATATGGACCGTTGATGCCGCCAAAATTAAATCGCAAGGCGATTAGTATCAACCGAAAACAGACATGCCTATTCCTCCAGAAATGGACCTCATCGCTGAAGATGACTTTTCGATGACAATTCGAAGTTAATTGGCAGCTTCTCTAGAGCCTATTCAATGAATATAAGTTGAAAACATAGAGAACTAATTTAGCAGATTTAGCTTCAACAAAATGGTAGTCGCTATTGAAAGATCCTATGTTTTCAAAGTAACATTTCTTATTTGCCCATATGCCTCTAGACAATCTGCACTTTTCCGCCGAAAAGTCGAATGTGCACTCTTATTGATTCCCCATCACAATGATTGCCAGACTGTACCTACAGCTTAAAGTCGACTACGAGCGACAGATTTGGGAGAAATGTTTTCAGGCAATTTTATTTACTCTCAGTGTTTTTGCCAGAAATCTGTTGAGAGGAAGTCGTCGAAGAAATATTCTTTCATATTTCGTTTTATTGGACATGTCTGACCTGGCGTTTGAACCGTGGCCTCACGCATAGCTGCCAGATTTGATGATTTATTGTCATTTTGACGATTTTGAACTCCAAAAATATCATATTGACGATTTGACGATTAACGCCATTATTTTGACGATTTTTAAAAATTAAAAATTTACATCATATTCTTTATTTTAGTACATTAAAAGTCACTTTAAGCTTTGTATTTACTTTGCAATTGTTACTATTGGAAATTTATGTTAGTAATTACAAGGAGTAAAGTATTATATTCTTAAGTTACTTTAGAGTACTTGTGATGATTTTTTTTGTATTTTATTCCTTTTTAATCCCATAAAAGCCAAAAAATTACCACTCCTAAATAACCTCGTAGTTGAGAATAATTTATCACTTGTCATTCGAATATAGCTTCTAGTATTACCATCGGAAGAACAACGGCAAGCGCCGTTATTTTTTTTTTCGTACGTATAACATTAAAGCAAACTATGAAAACGTGTTATGGGAAGAAGGAAAGAGAGAACAGTGTTTATGGACACTAGGCTTGAATATTTTTATACCATAAGTAACAGGAAAGACCTCTCCAAGAATTGAGTTCCACATACGAATAGTCCGACTAATAAACGTTTTTTTTTCTATAATGCAATGTGCTATCCACTGGCCAATCGACCACATACGGATGTGATGGCCGAAAAAGACGAGCGCTACGTAGGAATATGTGATTTTCGGCAACAATTCCCCATATTTCGTTCCAGCAAAATCCTTTTGTAGTAGCGATAGAACAGTGAATCACAAGCCACATTGCAACGATGTTCCAATGATTCAATGGAGTTGGATACACTACCGTCATTAACGAGCTACTACGGCCTCTCCGGTCGAGAAAAAAGTTAATAAACGAAGATGAGAGACGCTAGCTTTTAATTTCTAAAAAAAATTTTAAATGTATTATTTTTGAACTCAGATATGTATACATACATTGACTTTTATATGTTTTACTACAATAGAAATAATTTTGGTTTTTAAAAACTTTTAATTTATTTATTTATTTCTTCTGACGATTTTTTGACGATTTCAATAAACGTCTTTGACGATTTTGACGATTTTTTTCAAATATTTGACGATTTTGTGCCTCATTTATCTGGCAGCTATGGCCTCATGTCTAATAAGCCAACACACTACCCACTAGACCACTGCGACTTCACTGTCTATTGCTAGGCTTTATTAAAACATTGTTTGGCATGCACCTGATAAACATATGCTGTAAGACATTTTTAATTTCAGTTCATTTCTTTACCAGAAAACATTTCCTATCTTTCTTACGATTTTTTTGCTTTGAGATTGAGCCACTCTATCGTAGGCCCTAAGACGATAAGATTTACATCTGAATAGAATGTATAGAAAGAATTAAGTACTATAGTTTCTGTTCTTCCTATAATACTTACTTACTGAATTAACAACCCGATTAATGGATTTCAGCCTGTCTTAACACATCTTTCCAGGCGCCTCTGCTTCTTGAGCACCTACGCCAGTAGGATCAAATACCCGTCCCGTACCCGTGGATGTTAATACGCTGCACAACGCCCATATCGTTGAGGAGCTCATACAGCTCATTGTTGGATCGGATGCGACAATCATCGCCAACTCACACTGGACCGAAGATCTTACGTAGGAATTTTCTCTCGAATACTTTCAAGGCTGCTGTAACAGTGCTTAATGGTGTCCATGCCTCTGCGTAATAAAGAAGCACGGGGAGAATGAGCGTCTTGTAGAGTGTTAGTTTTGTCGCACGAGAGAGGTCTCTGCTACTCAATTGCCTATTGAGATCAAAGTGGCACCTGTTCTAAAGAGTGATTCTGCGTTTGAACTCCAGACTGACATCATTTTTGGTAATAACGGCAGAGACAAGATAAACAAATTGCTTGACTATATCGAAAGTACAGATATCGGCCGTACTCTAGGAACCAACCACTTGTCAACAGCATAAACTGCGTTTTGCCCTCATTTTTTGTCAGACCCATCTACCATCTCATCTACGCTGTTTATGTTACAGTTATTGGTTAGGTTAGGAATCCAAGCATTACCTGCGGAGAGAATTTTATCTTTTTAAGATTTAGAATTCAAAATCAGGATGAAAACTGGGTTCGAATTTTGTGAGTATTATAATTGGATGTGCGATTTTATTTAAAATAACATTCAGTAACGGCTTACACCCAACAGAATTTTTTCTTACTGTAAATGGCATTAAACTTAGCCTGGTTGATTGCTTACTAACCTAGTATGATGTGTCACAGCATTTTGGACTTCTGTATCCTTATGAGATAACTTAAAAAAGTCATAAAATTTTATCAACAACATTATCAAGCGTAGCAATAAGTATAAATTTCCATACTTATTGAATTTGAAAATTTAATTCAATTTGTGTGAATTTATATTTGTATATTTATTTCTTTTACTTTTGTATTATTTTTCAAAATGAAAATTCGAGCAATTCTTTCAAACATTTGCATATTTAGACCAGTTAAAGGCCATAACATATAGAAAATAAATTATGAAACTATTTAAAGAACATGTCCTTCTTTTTATTACTCTTGACTACATTCACAGTAATTACTTACTCGGAAAAGTAATAAAAGAAAGCCAGGACTTGAAGAAAGAAAATTGGGAATGAAAAAAAAAGAAACTGGAAATAAAAGTTTTATTGTTTTGTTGTTTTGAATTAAGAGTATCTGTATTAGACTTACTTTAACTTGGCTCTTGGAATGATAGAAAGGTCTAAAACAAGAACAGAAAAAAAAACGGAAAGACAATAAAACATTGATTAAGGAAATAATGGAAAAGTTTTTCCAAGTGCTAGTAAAAATAAGCCCGACCGACATTCTCAAAATGACAGACGTAGAGAAAAAATAAAAGAAGAAAAAGAGAGAGAGAGAGAGAGAGAGAGAGAGAGATGATAAAGTCATAAAATTACACAATTAATTATCGAACTTTCAAGAGTTATATATTTTATAGACAAATCATGTTTATTTAATTAACCTAGTTCACATGTACAGTGTGTACCAAAAAAAAAGGACATTAATAAATTACCGTTATTTTTATTTTAAAATTTTTTCTTTGGCAGTTTTTAAAATCGGAAAAAAAAAATACCAAAAATTTCGAAATATTTTGAAATTTTTGCGTGTACTCTCCTTAAGTGGTGAAAGTAAGTTGAGTTTGGTGATTGTTGAAATTTTATACTTAGTGTACAATTTCTTTTGATGCTCACTGTATATCTTATTTTTTTATTTGTATATGCAGTAAAACCATTATTTAATTACTAGGGGAGTGTAGTAAGATGATGATGAATTCCAATCAGCAACATTTTTATGGGTATTGCATTGGCCTTCTAATACAAGAAGAGCATAAAATCTTAAACGTGACATTAAAAGCATGAACTGTTATATTTTTCTATTGGGTCATTTCAATTCAATCTGATAAACTTTCCGTCATTACTTGATGGATTGAATAGTAATTTCGTGGTTCAGTTTTTAATTGATTTCCTATTTCTTTATCCAATTTTATGTCTTTTTTTTTTTAAGTGGAACGAAAAGAAAATCTTTCAATTTCAATTAGAACTAAAAGAGAACCCCCCAACTGCCCTAGATAGCGGTTGGCAGATAGACAAATGTATGTAAATAAAGTATTTTTTTAAGGTCGTATATAACACAAGCCTACTAGTAAACATACAAAATAATTTAAAGAATTAGGAGTAAAACTTCTCAGATACATTTTCAGGGGTCTGTTATGATTAGTCGCCGTAGTCTAGTAGATGGTGTATTGGCTTATTAGAAGTGAGGCCACAATTCAAGACATCTCCAATAAAACGAAATATGAAAAATTATTGCTTGGCGACTTCCTCTTAACTGATTTCTGGGAAAAACATCAAAGCCATTTATAGTCTTGTTGTGCACTTACCTTTAACGTATGACAACCTCACTTTCTGCAGAAAGTCTCCATTTCGGATAAACTTTATTAGCTTCTGTCAGTCTATTGGGAAGATTTATTTATTTATTTATTACAATACAATTACATGCTCGGTGTAGTGTCACAGACCAAAGTCTTTGGTGGGAATCGATCCCACGACCCTCACGCTAATAGTCTAGCACAATACCCACTAGACTACCAAGGCACCCGAGGTATGATTTATGTCTGGTAAAATATCATCCCTAAAATATTGTGATCTCGAGCTTGCAAAAGATGGGTATTTATAATTTTGATGTCTACACAACATGCCCTGCAAACATCTTTCTTCACAATGCCAGTACAGTGCAGGAGGAGGGGTATGCTTATTAGGTGAAATGCTCATGGTTTTCCACTCATCAGAGTATCTTTGTAATTCTGCCTACTGTATCGTTGTTTTACAATATTCAATGCAACGTTTCTGACCGCTTTCGCGGCTGGGTCTTCAATGCAGTGAAAGGCATTAGGTTATCAAAGACTTTGGCTCTTTTAATGAGTATATTCGTTCACTCTCTGATGATTAGATCCTCATATACATTCCATGCCTGGTGTAATCTTTTCACATACCTGGATGCTATTTCCCTAGTTGTTTAAATCCCTTTATGTCATATGTAAAAAAATATCACTGAACCCGATCATACTTTCCCTAATGGCATGTAGCTCCGCTAAAAGTATCGTATTATGGACTGGTAATCGGAGGCATACAGTGATTTCTAATATTTTTATGTAGAGTCCTTGTACAGTCTTATTGCCACGTTTAAAGACATCACGACCACCTGCGTAAGGAATCCGAAGTCGTCTCGACCATCCGCATAATGGTCCCATTTGGACAAGAAAGTCGACCTGGCATTAAGATGATGCAATTGATTGCATGTAATGCCTTACATATCCTTAAACCTGTAGGACAATTATGCTTTAATGGGAGAATCCGCCCAGTATCCCAATTATACGTTTGTGATACTCTTTGTGAGTTTGGTACACTCTTTCCACAACCACTTGTAATTGCGTAATATTTCTGATTTAAACCCCTTCTTAATGAGTCCCATTTCATAAGGGACATGCGTTGATACATTTAATTAGGAATTGTTGTTCTATCTGTGCTAGTCAAAGCCAAGCCATTTTATTTCAAACAATTTCCTCAGGGAAGTTAAGGATGACGTATCAAGCTTTCTTAGCCTTAGAAAGAGAGCTGGACATTAAAAAACGTTCTCATTATATTTCTTAGATTCATTAGTCCTGTAGAAATCGAGTGCGAAGGCAGCCGTTTTGTTGCTCACATTCCATTAAGATTCCAGCAGAGTAGCTTAGCCGTAAAACATATCTTTTATTCTAACTGAAAAGTGTTAGCCATGGAGGAGAGTGTATTCCTAATTTTCATAATCAAAATGTAACTAAACTAGGAAGGTCACGCTTCTCTACCAATAGAACAAAGTATTACAATTCCGCAAATGCCGTTATTTTGAGATAATGACAGTTGGCAACCCTATAATCCTAGCACGTCCTCAGGTGGCAAAATTTGATTAACGAAACAGAAAGAAAACACGCAAAATTATGTGCGTTAAGAATAAAATAAAAAAAAAAAAACTTTGAAATACGAAACTAATGTGCAGGGAATGGCTGCTACATCTGTAAGGCATTGTGTGGGAACAAGGAAACTACATAGATTGTGATAGGGAGAGGAGCAGTAGTAGAGTTTATAAACCTTAAATTTGAATACGTTGTTAAATACTTCCGCTTTAAGAGTGGCGCTAAAAAAGTAAGTGCTCTTAGAAGGCCTTATAATACTACTGGCTAATCAATCGTGTAGGCATTATTGCAATAAAATAAGAAAATCTTGTTGCCTATTTGCAAAGAGTCCGCCAAATAACTTTTTTTTTTTGAAAATGCTTAAAAAAACTACTGAATATTTTCTCAAATTTCTTTGTTTATTTGAAAGTACAATCCTTAATATTAATAATGGAAAAGAATTTCATTCAAATGGCTGCCTCGGCTGGCCATGCAGTAGCCTAAACGATCGGTCCAATTTTTAAACACATTATCGATTGTGTACAGCTGTATTTAACCAATGGCTTCACGAATATTGTCCTTTACAGCGTCAATTGTCTCTGGCTTGTCGGCGTAACACTTATCTCTGACGGCACCCCACAAATAATAGTCCAACGGTGTCAAATCGCAGCTCCCAAAAAACGACATCAGCTCTGCGGCTGATAATGCGATCTTCAAAAACAGGGCGCAAAACATCGAGTGTAGCTTCGGCTGTGTGGCACGTAGCGCAGTCTTGTTGAAACCAAATGTTGCCAATATCCTCCTCTTCAGTTTTTGTGAACAAAAATTCGTTCAACATGGCCCGATAACGATCGCCGTTGACTGTAACGGCCACTCCTTGCTCATTTTCGAAGAATGAGCCTCTGGACCAAAATCCGCACCAAACAGTGACTCGTTTTGGGTGCGTCGGCTTTTCAATGTATGCTTGCGAGTTTTCTGTGCCCTATATGTGACAATTTTGCGGACCCTTTATTTGTTTCTTCCCGATTCAAGCTGTAAACATATTTCCACGCGAATTAAAAAAAAAACTCCAAACTTATGTTTGCCGCATCTGAACATATATTATAATTCAATTATATTTCCTTGCATTAGTTTTCATTAATTCTTCATGATGCTAATGATTGTAATAGTGTAGCCATTACGATTACAGACACCAGTCACTAATTTAGCAACACTTTATCAAATATTTAGTAGTCATTGGATATTTTCTTTTTAGAAGCATAATCACTATACTCATCAATATTGAGATTAAAACATAAATTCTGTTTATTTTTTTTAAAAGTCGCCATTAAAATAAACTTGTACATTTATTTGGCAAGTCTACATTTAAGCTTTTTCCTCTTGCTGCTCAAAGTAAATTTGTACACAGTAAAAGAAAACTTACATTATGTAAAGGAAATTGTCTGAAAGAGTGTACAGAGAATATCTTAAAGAGTTCTTATTTAAGTTTAGAATTTTTCAGTTTTCTTTAGTTGGATGATTTTAAATTATTGGATGTATTTATTTATGTCGAAGTCTTTTTGGCTCATTAGGCGTGAGGCTACGAATCAAACCTCAGGTCAGACAACTTCAACAAAAAGAAAAAATATGAAAAAATATTTCTTAGGCGACTTCCTCTCAGCAGATTCCTGGCAAAAACTTTGAGAGTAAATATAATTGCCATGAAGAGTTCTCAAAACTCTGTGAACTTAAAACTGTAGGTCCCGCCGCTCATGCGTAAAATTAACACACACAAAATGGGTGGTATGAGAAGCTGGGTTGTAATCCTGACTAAAGTGTTATAATGACCAATTAAGTTAAGTATTCTGAGACGGTACCAGTGCCTTAACATATCGGACAGTATCTTGAAAAGATTGCTGGTGTAAACTAGAGTATCGCAGAAAACTCCGAAAGTTTTGCAAAGCACTACGCAATGAATTTTGACAAAATCCTCCACCTTTAGGCATACAAAAGTCATCTTACTCAGGATCTCAAAGCAGTAGATCATGTAAAGCAATAGATCACGTAATGGAACCAATTGATGTCAATGCGAATTTTGCCATTTTCCAATGAAGCGCATTTCCATGGCTTAGTGAGACCACAGATTCATCGAAAAGAAAATTCAGAAAATTCTCATGCACTCTATGACAGAAAAATGCATTCACAACGAAAAAGTGTTTGATTGTAAGTTGTCTTCAAGCGGCATGATTAAATTTATTTTTTCAAAGAAATTGTCATTACTTACATAAACAAAGTAAAGGTGTTCCTGCGTCTGTCTTCAACTGGACGTCATGGACATTTGCTATTGTTTTTCGCCTAATGTTTCATCCTTGTAACAGAATCATGCTTCCTCCTGATGATATGGTCAATATACCTTCAGTTTCTCCATTTAAATTGTTTCAGTAAGAGTTTCTCGTTGTTTAAGATTCTGAACTCCGTGGTGGTGATGTTAATAAACTAGAATATCAGCCATAGGACCCTGAGACACATGTTGTTAAATGCCAGTAGCTTTTGTGCAATCGAAATGGTGTATAAATTGAATTGAATTTAACCGATGGCATGAGTTATGTTGGCTTTAAGGCTGACTGCGATGTGTGGCTTATTCGCATACATGTGTGACTTAAGAAATCACGATTGAATCGTACAATCACCATGGCAGTTTCACATCACTTCAACGTGAGGTAACCATGCCCTGAAATCGCTCGCGTAAAATATCTAATATACTGTATGACACGTAGCACTATTGTGTTGAAACCCCTTGTTGTTGATGTCCAGATCATCTAATTCAGCCTAAAGTAAGCAGGTAATCGTCGAACTATAACGATCTTCGTTAACAGTTCTGGCCTAGCCAACATTGCTCCCAAAGAAATATATATTCCAAATGCTTCGCAAGTTCTTGGATCTCAAGTGGATTATTATCGTTTTCAGTCCGACACTTTTGTTAACTCACGTAAATATTCATTAAAAAATTATTTCATGCTGAAAATGATTTTGCGATCTGAATTAGTCTCAGTTGCCAATTGTTCTACAGCTTATTCTGCAAAGGTCATTGCCTATGGCCGTCCACGGGGATTCGGCTAAATTCTCAATAAATACCAGAGATCAGCAACGAATCGTTTTTTCGCTACTCATAAGTACTCGTGAAATTTTGAGTATGAGTGAGTCAACAGTATTGAAATTCAACTACTATGATGCATTCGTACCCACTACAACGTTGATTTATAAGTACAGGTTCCAATGAGTATGAGTGCAACGTTGACATCAAACTCATAACATTCGAAATATGTTTGATTCATACGCCTACTCATTCAGATTCATAAATTTAGAAAAGTACTTTTAGTACTCATAAATGATTCGAGTGATTCGAATCATTCATAAAAATTTACAGTCTTAGTTGTTAGCAAAAAAGGCAAAGACAGCAAGCAAAGCAAACAAACAACCTTCTAGTGAGTATTGTAGTGTTCGTACGCGAATCATACTTATTTTGTGATTCGTGTATAAGTTGAGTAAAGGAGAGTCGAAATCAACAACATCATGCGTATTGTTAAGTATGAGTACGATGAGTACTTCAAACTTTGAATATGAGTAGTATGAGTATGATATTAAACTAAGTATGAATGCGTATAGGTATCAGAAATTATGAGTATGATTCGAATCTACTCATATTTTTGAATACTCATTGCTAATCTCTGATCCATACATACACAATTGGTCATTGCAACCCTTCAGTCAGGATTACAACCTTGTTTCTTACATCGCCTATGTTGTGTGTGTTAATTTTATACTTGAGTGGCGGGACCTACAGTTTAAAGTTGACGCCGAACGACAGATTTTTTTGAGAACTTTTTCAAGCCAATTTTATTTTTTGCTCGCAGAGACTGCTGATAGGCAGTAGACAATGAAATAATTTTTTTTATATTTCGTTTTTTGTTGGAGATGTCTGGGCTGGGGTTTGCACCGTGGTTTCACGTCTAATAAGCCAACATACTACCTACTAAGCTACTGAATTCTCTTTATTAAGTTCTAATTTGGTGTTGGGTAGAATATGAAATGCTCAACTACAAAGGCGAGAAATCTTAGTTAAAATGGTGAGAGATGGTATAGTTTGCTTTGTGATACTTTCTTTACTGATCTGGACCGCTTTGGTGGATAAGTAATCAGAAGATATCTCGTATGGATTGTTTGGATGGAAGCCTTTTAATTTCATTAATATTTGAAAAATACAATGAAAAAATTTTTTTTCATTCGAATCCGAAACTGGACCTAAGACCTTAGAATCCAACATCCATTTTCAAAAGCTTTTACTGTATTATTCTCACATTATTTTTCTTTGATTCTTTCATTTACTTACTGTAACTGCTACTGCTACTTGGACTGTAGTTTATTTATGCAAAATATTCTAAAACTTGAGTTTGTTTTTCTATGTTTTCTTTAAATTTTCTTGATTTTTTGTTGGATCTGCTTTCAACAAAATGATGGTCTTCTGTGTTTCGTTAGAGATTTGACTGCCCAACAAGTTTTGTAACTTTGTTGTAGATGTGGGTAATGGTGGCAGCAGCACCATGTAGCACAGTGTTAATAAAAGCGTTGATGAGCGTTGATACGTTCGAAAAATGGTCAGAATGAAAACGAAAAAAATGAAAAAATGAAAAACGAACTCAACAGAAAGGAAAGATAAATTATATGCGGTTAGTAATGATGTTAATGGTGGTAGTGGCGGCAATGGAATATTACAGTTATTTATATTTACAGCTGCTGCCATGTTATCCTACTTTACTCTCAAAAAACACTCTTTCACATTTACTTGTACAGCCAGCCAGTAATTGTTCAAAAATTTAAAAGCGTGGTTTGGGGGGCTGGTAGCTGTTGAAGTATAAATATTTCATCGTTGTTGTTGTTCAGTTTTGTTGGCCCTTTGATGATTTATATTTTTTACTTCATTTTATTTCTCTAGACTTTATTTTATATTTGAAATTAATGTATTTAAATATTTCAAATTTCAGTACTACTTTTAACCTCTTCTTTGTCTCTGTCTCTGTCTCTCTCTCTCTCTCTCTCTCTCTCTCTCTCTCTGTTTTCTATTCTTTGATAGGCAATCTGTAGACAGGTTAAAGTACTAGGGGTTTTCCATTATATTTTCGCTTATTTAGTCAGTCTGCTATCAACAAAGGTGTTGAAGGTTAAGTATGGAATACTTTTTCCATACTTCAAACAATTTTAAATATTTATTTAAAGTGTTGTTACAAAGCGAAGAGAATGGATCAAATTGTTGTAGTCATTAAAATTCTATCATGTAAAGGAAAAAGTATAAAAACACACAGCAACCGCTAAGTGTTAATGATAGAAGTGAAATTCATTTTTGGAAGGAATATGAGTATGAGAACGTTTTATAAATTTAAGGTTCATACAACAGGAAAATTAAGTCTGCTGCTATGTGTGAGTATGGGTATGAATGTGTAAAAAAGTATGTAGCTTAATACGTTTATTTCGAAAAAATTTATTCAAAATAAATTACATATCATCCGTAACAACCTATTTCAAACAATGTGCTACCACAACAATATCTCTTTCTCTAATTCGTGAGGCCTCTGGAGCTCCTGAGAAAGCCACGAAACAGAAGTTAGTTCAATTGCATAGTAGAAGTTATTTTTTCTACAAATGAAAAATTCTTTAATCTTCGACGTCATGTCCGCATCTCTTGCAAGTCATTGGCGACGCATGAGTGACCATAGTGCTATAAAGACTTCAACAATAACGCTAAACGTTTTATTTGCAGTTTCTACACACTTTCCTCTCGCTCACTCAATACTTATTTTTGATTTTATTTATCTTTTTTGAATTACTCGTTAGCTATTACCTTGTGACCATGCGGCTAAGCTTTCCAGTTCTCAATGAAATTTCAAATGTAAAAAATTTGCAATAAGTTTCTGTGCTTATAAAGGGTCCGCCAAATAACTTTTTTTTTGAAAATGCTTTAAAAAAAACTACTGAATATTTTCTCAAATTTCTTTTTTTAGTTGAAAGTACAATCCTTCCGGTTAATAATGGATAATAATTTCATTCAAATGGCTGCCTCGGCTGGCCATGCAGTAGCCTACACGATTGGTCCAATTTTTAAGCACATTATCGATTGTGTGCAGCTGTATTTCACCAATGGCTTCACGAATATTGACCTTTAAAGCGTCAATTGTCTCTGGCTTGTCGGCGTAACACTTATCTTTGACGGCACCCCACAAATAATAGTCCAACGGTGTCAAATCGCAGCTCTGAGGTGGCCAAACGACATCAGCTCTGCGGCTGATAATGCGATCTTCAAAAACAGGGCGCAAAACATCGAGTGTAGCTTCGGCTGTGTGGCACGTAGCGCCGTCCTGTTGAAACCAAACAAAAATCCGTTCAACATGGCCCGATAACGATTGCCATTGACTGTAACGGCCACTCCTTGCTCATTTTCGAAGAAAAATGGCCAGATTATGCCTCTGGACCAAAATCCGCACCAAAGAGAGGCTCGTTTTGGGTGCGTCGGCTTTTCAATGTATGCGTGCGGGTTTTCTGTGCCCCAAATGCGACAATTTTGCTTGTTTACATACCCGCCAAGATCAAAATGAGCTTCATCTGAAAAGATGATTTTTTTTGCCAAAATCGGCATCTTCTGTAAGTCGATCGCAGGCCCACTTAGCGAAGAGAAAACGCATTGGCTGGTCAATTGGCTTCAACTCCTGAACCAATTGGACTTTGTATGGCGTCATGCCAAGGTCTTTATGCAAAATTCGTCTCAATGATGTCTCCGAAATGTTCAATTGTTGAGAACGATGGTGAATTGATGTTGATGGCGCTTCACGCACACTTTCTGCCACAGCAGCAATATTCTCGGGTGTACGCACTGTTTTTGGCTTTTCACGCTTTGGTTTATCGATGAGGATGCCAGTTTCTTTCACTTGTTTCACAAGATAACGAACATACGGAGCTGACGGTGCTTCTCTTCTTCCAAAATCCGTACGCAATTTTCGCACACATTCTGCAACATTACCATGATTTTCAAAGTAATGTCGCAATATTTCCCAGCGTTGCTCAAGCGTATACACAACCATATTCGTTCAGCGGAAGTATAAAACTAATTATCTGTCAAATCAGACATGAGCTAAGTGGTATCATTCACGAAATAAGCACCAGTTGAAAAAAAAACGTTAGATGGCGGACCCGATACCATACCATGCCAATTCATTCTGTCTACACTTGCCTAGGGCATCCACATGATGTGAATATTGTACCGATCTATCATCTCCAATGCCTTTATAACCTCCTGGCTGCCACACAGTGTACCAGAGTATATTCCTCTGTAATTATTACCCTAGCAGCCTATATAAACAATACTTTTCCTTGTAGACTCTGTAATGATCCCTATAATGAGCCTTACAACGACTCCGAAAATATGATTCATTCAACTTTAAACCACAAAGCAGATAAAGATCTGTATGGCACGTCAGATTTTCAATCCCTGTCATTTGTAATATATATCTTGGAATTCCTCGATAGGGTAACGTGTCAACAGTACTCAAAGCATTGCACGATACACGAAGAAACTCGTAACATTTACAAGCATTTAACTTGATGCTCAGTTAAGGATGTTACAACGAAGTTGGTTTCTCATGTAAATTACAACAGATATTTAGTCTGTACGGCTGCAAAAGTACTCCACTTTTTCATACGCAGTAGGGCTCAAGAAGTTTCATTATGCATATCAGGCGGATTATCGTTTCCGCCAAATCGAGTTGAAGTTAATCAATAGACCGACAAATTCCCTCCTTAAGAAACATATGTACATATGGTAACTTAGTTATGACAACTGCTGTATAGATGCAGTGAATCAGTTTTAGCTTGAGGCCTCATATCTTTCTCAATACTTTACCAAAAGCATAGACAGCAATAAAGCAACGAAGTCGTTATATTTTAGAAGGTAGTGTATTACCTTATTGGACGAGAGCCTGTGGTTTAAACCTCAGCTCAGACATCACGAATAAAACAAAATTAAAAAAAAAATATTTCTTCTGGCGACTTCATCACAGCAGTCTTGTGTCAAAAATTCAGAGACGAAAAAAATTGCCATGAAAAGCTTCTTAAATCTGCTGTTCAGTGTAGACGTGTTGGCACTAACACACACAACTTGGCTGATGGGAGGAGCTAGATTGCTAGATTGTTATGATGACTTAAGAATTGTAATCGGGGACTAGGCCTTTTCCATCCCATCATCAGAGATAGTTTCTCAACTAAAATAACAGCTAATTTCACGCCAAGTAAGGAAGACAGCTAATTTCATACACTTCAGTACAGTAGTAAAGCGAAAGCATTGAAAAAGTTGTACTGCAATCGAAACAAATAACTGGTGATTTTTTAGCCATTATCTTTTTGGCTTAAACAGCTCACGCACCTTTCGTATTGTGTTTCACTGTCAAACATCTTCAGTTTCTTATCTGTGTAATTCCTCCACTTCCCATTCTCCCCTTTCCCACATCCTCTCCTTTTTAATCCCTTCCCTCCGTAAGGACGTTGTACAATGGGTCAATTCGACCTCCGGGTACTGTGCTGTCTTTATTGACAAGTACACGTCCTCTAACCTAACCATCTTCAGTTTGGTCTATAATTTAACCATGAATCGTCTTACAAACGAACAACGCTTGCAAATCATTGAATTTTATTATCAAAATGCGTGCTCTGTTAACAAAGTTCATCGCGCGCTTCTTCCATTTTATGGTCAATTTAATCGACCCACTGAAGCGGCTATTCGGGCTATTGTGACTAAATTTCGCACCAAATTTACATTGTTGGACATTAAACCACCAACACGCTTACGTAGAGTGCGAACTGAAGAAAATATCGCAGCTGTATCGGCCAGTGTTAATGATGACCATCAATTATCGATTCGTCGCCGTTCACAGCAATTGGGCCTCTGTTACTCAACAATGGGGAAAATTTTGCGGAAGGATTTAGGTGTGAAGCCTTTCAAACTACAGCTGGTGCAAGAATTGAAGCCGAACGACCTACCGCAACGCAGAATTTTAGGTGAATGGGCTCTTGGAAAGTTGGCCGCAGATCCACTTCTTTATCGAAAAATTGTGTTCAGCGACGAAGCTCATATTTGGCTCAATGGATACGTAAATAAGCAGAATTGTCAATTTTGGGGTGAAGATCAGAAGCATTGCAAAAGCTAACAATGCATCCAGAAAAAGTCACAGTTTGGTGCGGTATATGGGCTGGTGGCATCATTGGACCGTACTTCTTCAAAGATGCTGCGAATCGTAACGTAACTGTGAATGGTGAGCGCTACCGTGAGACGATATCCAACTTTTTTTACCCAAAATGCAAGAGCTTGACTTGCATGACATGTGGTTTCAACAAGACGGTACCACATGCCACACAGCACGCGTAACAATGGACTTATTGAGAAGCGAGTTCGGTGAACATTTTATTTCACGTTCGGGACCGGTCAATTGGCCGCCTAGATCGTGCGATTTAACGCCTTTAGACTAATTTTTGTGGGGCTATGTTAAAGCTCATGTCTATACAGACAAGCCCGCTTCAATTGACGCATTGGAAGACAACATTGAAGCATTTATTCGTGAGATACCGGCCGAAATGTTGGAAATAGTATGCCAAAATTGGACTAAGCGGATGGACCATTTGAGGCGCAGTCGCGGTCAACATTTGGATGAAATAATCTTCAAACATTAAACTATATGGACCGTACTATCGATTCAAATAAAGATTTCATGCATTTTTCTGAATTTTATGTGTTTTTTTTTGAAAAATTTTCCTATAGCTCTTAAAAAATCAACCATTATAATTAGAGATGGGCATGCCTGGTCATGATTCGTTGTTAGCTGAGTTAAAATTTTTCAACAACTAATTTCTAATATTGTCCAGCTGGAAGACAACGCTTTTATATTCACGATATTTTTCATCCAAACAGGATTCAAACGAATAAACTATGTTCTCTTAGTACTTTATTATGATCGTGTGGCTTGTTTTTTTTAATTGGTTTTATTCGATAAGGCCTCACTAATCGCAGCAATTACAGTGCGTTTACTTGACCTCAGGAGATTTTACTATGACTTTGATTCGAATTCTTCCTTTGTATACATTTTGATAGGGTTTAGTATTGAATTGGATACCGTCTTGATATGAATCATGATAATGAATCCAGTTCTTTTATGACAATCAAGCAGGGACTAACCTTGAGTTTTGGCGATATTTAAAAAGTAAAATCTTGTGTATTTTAGAATTGCTTTCCCTTTTTAGACAATGAAGGTAATTTCTACTTAAATTTGTGTTAAATGCGTTAAATTTAAAAAAAAATTCTTAAGAAATTATATTTCTTTTTTTAATTGATAAATTTTCCATTTGCAGTATATCGATTTGTATTGTTTAATTTTTTGGCATACAATCAATATTTAATTGTCATAAACAATTTCTATAATTCTTGCTTATTTCAATTAATTTATTTCTTTTCTTTTTTTTTTCATTCGTGCAATACACTTTTAATTCGCTATTGTTAAAGCGAAAAAAGTAAAGAATGTCTGCGTATTGTTGTGTTTTTTTTTAAATTTTTTTTTTAATAAATCACTCAAATGCCATAATTGTTATAAATGATTATTCGAGTATGTGCACACAACAACAATTAACATCATTCAAATACAGACGACCATGTACATATATACCATCCAAACAGTGTTTTATAAATAAATTTTACTTGTATGCGCTTTTGAGTCAAAAGTTTTTTACCACGATTTTTCTCGTGTTGTTTTTATTTTTTGTACAATAACAGCTTAAATGTGAATACAAAAGAATTCGTTTCATGCTAAAATGTAATAAATAAACGAAATAATTTTGTATGGATATGAATAATTTTCTTAAAAAAAAAATCATATTTTTTTCCATGTTTTGAACATTTTTTTTTTGGTTGTATTTCTTATCACCATTATAGTTAATTGAATAAATTTTTATGGGCATTTGTGTGGGTAATTGTGCGTTAGTATATAGAAGCACTTGGTAATACAGGTAGAAAAATTATGAGCCATAATTTAAATGAATTTACAAATGAAATAAAATAATTTTTGTATGCTTTCATTGCCACACTATAGCAACTGTCTGAAATTGTACCTTTGAGTGTTGCTTGTATGGCACATAATTTTAAGAGATTGTGAACATTATTAACTTGAATCTAGACAACAAAAATATTTTGAATTAATTTCAATCCGTCTTTATATTTTTACACAACTTATCGTATCCTTATTCAGTGGGAAGAGTCTCTATTTCTAATATATATATTCATTTGATGAGGAGTCTGTTCTTGAGTCTTTGTCTGGACTAAAACTTACATATTTGTCTTGCTCTGACGGGGTACCGGCCTGTACTTTAAGAAAGTGCTCTGTTGTCTTGAGTGGTCCTTTGACCTTTATATTCAATGGGCTTCTAAGGGCTGGTCATTTTCTATCTATTTGGAAGAGTTCGTTTATAATTCCTTTGCATAAGTCGGGTAATAAATCCAATATTTCCAATTACAGGGGCATTGCCAAACTCAGTGCTATTCCCAAGTTGATGCAGAAACTGGTGACGGATTATATCTTTTTTAATACGAGATCTTTAATATCCCTTCTCCAGCATGGTTTTTTAAAATATAGGTCGACTGTCACTAATCATCTTGAATTTACTACTCATGTTTTCAGGGGTTTTTTCGCCAGAGCTCGGACTGATGTAATTTATACTGATTTCAGTAAAGCTTTTGATAGGGTTGATCATAGAATTTTGCTTCATAAACTGTCATGTCGTGTTCCGCAGGGTAGCCGTTTGGGTCCTTTACTGTTTTTATTGTTTCTTAATGATCTTCCTTGTGCTATTTCTGATTGTAATATTCTGATGTATGCTGACGATGTTAAATTATTTTATACTTTTGATGATGATCATGGCCAGGCTGTTCTTCAGCGAAATATTGATTTGTTTGTAACTTGGTGCAGAATTAATTTAATGGATCTTAACTTGAAAAAATGTAATGCATGGTTTTTTCTCGTGGTGGCGTAATTTCGTCCACTTATGTGATTAATTCTTGCCCTTTGGAAACTGTGACTACATTTCTTGATTTGGGAGTATTATTGGATATGAAATTGTCTTTTATTGATAATATTAGTATGATGATTGGCAAGGCTCGGGCTGTTCTTTGTTTTGTGAAGAGATGGGCCAGAGAATTCATTGATCCTTATATAGCAAGACTGCTATACATTTCACTTTGTAGACCTATTTTGGAGTATGCGTCTATTATTTGGAATCCATACTATCGTTGTCATAGTGTTTTAATAGAGTCTGTACAGAAGCAGTTTTTATTATTCTGTTTACGTGGCTTAGGACGGGATTGTGCCAATGTGTTTCCGTCATATGAGGCTAAATTAGGTTTGATAAAACTTCCAACTTTAGAACGTAGAAGGGCTGTTTTAGGGGTTTGTTTTGTTTTTAATCTGGTTAAAGGTGATATCGATTCGGAGTTTTTGCTTTGTAACCTGAATTTCAGTATTCCAGCAAGATTTTCACGGCACTATCGTCCTCTTTCTTTAGATTTTTATTGAACGAACTATGGATGTAATTTTTCTTTTCGTAGATTATGTAATGATTTTACTTATATTATGATTTTATTGATTTTAATTGTAGTGTTTGTAATATAAAACGTAGCTTATATGCTGGCATTATTATATAAAAATGTATTTTCGTTCTTGTCATAGGTAGTTCCTGTTTATTGTTACTTTATTCAGCTTGTGATTAAGTTCTGTAGCTGATCTATGTTCGCGTTGCCATTACTTTTCCCTTACACGCTACAGTCCGGACTGTTCTGTGTACGTGTCCCTACGTAATGGGGACGAGCCCTCAGCGGTCGGGTGAGGGTGGGTTATTGTGAGGCCGGGACGTTCGAAAAAAAACAGAATTAAGGTCCTCATGTTACTGAGAGAAATAGTTTGGGTTTTTTGGATTTCAGATTTATATCTGAAGTATAAGTAGTAAAAATGTAAAAAAAATATTTCTTATTATGCTGCTTTTCTCCTGCATTCGAACGTTAATTCCAATCATGCCTCTTCGTGCGTATAATATTCGAATGCAATTATTAGCAGGGTTCGGAATAAGTATTGACAGACAAATTAATAACACATAAGTATTTAGTGAGAGTATCATTTCAATTCTTTTTTTTTAAATGACTGAACGTAATTAAAAAATGGGCTATTTTGGCTTTGGGAAGCTTTGTGGCTCATTCGCATACACCTGCAGTTAAGAAAACCATACAAGAAAAAGTCTTACAGTTTAAAATCGTATGATCTCGGTGGCCAAATTAAATTACTATACTCTCAAGTTGATTGTGAGGAATATCCAATGATGTGTGAATTGTGAGGCATATAGCGCCGTTGGAACATATGTGATTGATGTTGAAATCATTGAATTTAGGTCGGCAGAATTTGGTTTATTATCAGTAATGGCAGGATCAACGTTGTAGTTAAGTAGATATGATACCAGATCACCAGTAGTTAAGTAGATATGATACCAGATCACCAGTCCAAACCGCGACTTATTCGTAATGCATTGAGTAAGTCAAATTCGACAATTTGTTTTGTTGACATACTCATTTATCGAGAATTGGATCTTATTGCCGAAAAGGATGTTCCGATGTAAATTAGGGTCAGCTGTAAACTGCTCCAGAGTTCTTTCAGCGAATACATATCGTTATTTGTGGTCGTTTATTGGGAATTTGACAAAACACACTGAATAAATCACAACTACTTTGAGAAATGAAGCTTTAACAAGATGATCTTTAGCAATGAAAAATTATCCTATAAGAAGGCCTATTGGAAAAACAAAAATTTTTCTGTTTTCCAATTGCTTTTTTTTTGATTTATTTCCATTTTATAGGGTGGGCCATTTAGAAATATAAATTTAAAAATTCAATAAAACAAAAACGGTTTGAAATTTTTCCAAATTTAATTCTTTCTTTTAAAGTTATTCCAGTTAGAAATGGAATATTATTTTATTCATACGGCTGCCGCGACTGGCCTCACAGTACCTCATTCGATTGGAATAATTTGCGTGCACATTTTCGAATGTATGGGATCGCATCGCGGCAATGGTATCAGGAATGTTGTCCTACAAATGCTCAATTGTCTCTGGTTTGTCGGCATAACACTTTTCTTTAACGGCTTCCCACAGAAAATAGACCACCGACGTCAAATCGCAACTCTTGGTGGTCAATTGACATCATCATTTCGGCTACTTAAACGGCCATCAAACGTTTGACGCAATAAATCGTTTGTGACATTAGATGTATGGCAAGTTGCACCATCCTGTTGAAATCAAATATCTTTCACATCAATACCGTGATGAGTGGGAACAAAAAAATCGGTTATCATGGTGCGATAGGTGCTCATTTTCAAAGAAATATGGGCCAATGATGCCTTCGCTCCACAAGCCGCACCAAACAGTGACTCTTAATGGGTGCATTGGCTTCAGTAAAAGCATATGTGGGTTTCCTGAGCCCCGAATAAAGCAATTTGCTTATTAACGTACACACCAAGATGCAAATAAGATTCATCGGAAAAGATGAATTTTTTTTTTTTGGCAAAATCGTCATAATCGTAGAGTTTCTCGTTGGCCCAATAAAGCGTAAATTTATTCTTTACGTTTAGTGAAGATAATATGCTGAATTTTGTGACAGAATAGAATGACATAAGTATTGCCAAATTAAAATTTAAACCGTTAAATAATCCACCCGATATATAATTAAACACACGTATGAATTAGGAACCTTTGCAGAGACTTTAGCTACACATTTTATTATTTCCATGCTTCATTTCTACATGTGTAACAGGGTCAAATGATTTGTTTTGGTTGTATTATGGATTTTACACTTGTAACAGATTTATATGACATGTGTTACAGATATTCTCACCTCCTTCCTCATATTAAAAAATGAAAATAAAAACAAAAAAAAAACGAAACTGAAGTACATAACATAACATTATCAAAACCTAGTTTCATGGCTAACAAAAATGTCAAATAAAAAAGAGAACAGAAAAGAACATCGTGCCACATCACATGCTTATGTTATATTGGCGTGTAAATTGTTATATTTTGTCTGCCTTTAAAATTGGTCGATTGAATACGATTTTATTATGGTGGCTGTTAACGTGACATACTCGCCATGGCATAGTATGGTACACACAGCTCTGGTATTGGTGGTGGTAGAAAACACAGGCAATTAATTTCACTTGTTTTATGTATGTGTTGCCACTAAAACACTATGCGAGCAACTGCTGCCTTCTATAGTTGGTGGTAATTGTAGTGGCGGCATCATATACCATTTCAAACATGACGTAACCGGTATACCGGTATATACAATTTGTTAACAATGGCTGTGTATTTATAAATTTACACTGCCATACCATATACATATGTATGTATGTATGTATGTTTGTGTATAAAATGTATGGAAAAAGGCAAAAAAAAATAGAAAGAACGCGTTGCAATAGTCGTGTAAAAAATTGAAAATTAATTAACGCTGCACAAATGTTATGAGCATGAACAACAACCATGAATGACAGTGGAACACAGGGTAAGAGTGCCGGATAAGTGAATGTATGCAAATGACTTTTTGAAAATGATGTTATGATTGCGTTTTTTTTTTCTTTCTATTTTTTTCGTTTGTTCCTGCTATTGCTGTTAATGCTATTGCAGTTTGTTGTTGCAACAACAGCTGCCATTGTTGTTATGGTATGTTTGTAATAATTCTTTCTTTTCTATGCACTTTTTTTCATGTTGCCATTGCACATTTATGAAAGGTTCAAAACAACAAAAAGCCAAGTAAAAAAAATATATATGAAAACAAAACGGATATAAAAGAGATGAAGTGAAAAAGTGCACAACAAACAAATGCTTACTTTTATGTCATTTATGTGTGTGTGTATGTGAGTATGTGTGTGTTGAAATTACAACAGCTAATGGGGTTAATAATTTTAAATGCATCAATAAATATGGTATGGTCGAGTAATGGAGACGAATAAATTCTGATTGTTAAAATTTTCTGAAGTAATTAATTGGAGGTTGTTACTGATAAGGTTAATTAAAATAAATTTATTTACAATTAACACAAACGAGAGAAATATAAAATTAACTTTGAAACTGGCAATCTCCACTTACTACTACAATTATTGGACCAGCAAGTATGCATTTACATTTGCAGTTAATAAATCTTAATAACTGCATTTTTTGATAATTCCAACATAGAACAAATTCCACATCCTTATGATACAACTTTCGGTAGTACATCGCTAAGTATCAAAGTATTCACGATGTCTGGTTATGACTTATCATGTCCCATCTCTCGATTTCAAATTTTTTTTCCTTCATGCCAACTCAACTTGCTTTGGTTACACTAGGACAAGGTCCAACTTAAACTGAGGCCTATTGTGATACATACATAAGTAATTGGTCATTACGATCTTTCAGTCAGAGTTACAACCCATCTTCTTACACCACCTATGTTGTAAGTGTTAATTTTATAAAGGGTAAGCCAAATAACTTTTTTTTTAAAGCTTTAAAAAAAACCTACTGAATAGTTTCTCAAATTTCTTTCTTTATTTGAAAGTACAATCCTTCCGGTTAATAATGGAAAATAATTTCATTCAAATGGCTGCCTCGGCTGGCCATGCAGTAGCCTACACGATCGGTCCAATTTTTAAGCACATTATCGATTGTGTGCAGCTGTATTTCACCAATGGCTTCACGAATATTTTCCTTTAAAGCGTCAATTGTCTCTAGCTTGTCGGCGTAATACTTATCTTTGACGGCACCCCACAAATTATAATCCAACGGTGTCAAATCACAGCTCCGAGGTGGCCAAACGACATAAGCTCTGCGGCTGATAATGCGATCTTCAAAAATAGGGCGCAAAACATCGAGTGTAGCTTCGACTGTGTGGCACGTAGCGCCATCCTGTCGAAACCAAATGTTGCCAATATCCTCCTCTTCATTTTTTGTGAACAAAAATTCGTTCAACATGGCCCGATAACGATCGCCATTGACTGTAACGGCCACTCCTTGCTCATTTTCAAAGAAAAATGGTCCAATTATGCCTCTGGACCAAAATCCGCACCAAACAGTGACTTGTTTTGGGTGCGTCGGCTTTTCAATGTATGCGTGCGGGTTTTCTGTGCCCCAAATGCGACAATTTTGCTTCTTTACATACCCGCCAAGATCAAAATGAGCTTCATCTGAAAAGATGATTTTTTTGCCAAAATTGGCATCTTCTGTAAGTCGATCGCAGGCCCACTTAGCGAAGCGAAAACGCATTGGATGGACCATATTCGTTTAGCGGAAGGATAAAACTAATTATCTGTCAAATCAGACATGAGCTAAGTGTTACCATTCACGAAATAAGCACCAGTTGAAAAAAAACGTTAGATGGCGGACCCGATACATGAGTGCCACGACGTACAGTGTCAGGTTGACTTCAATCAACAGAATTTTGAGAGACTTTTCTTGGCAACTTTATTTATTCTCAGATGTTTCTGTCAGAAATTTGCTAATTAATAGTCAACCCATTCTTATCTATAGGAAATCAATTCGATTACAAATTGAGTCTTTTCACTGCTGCAATTTTTATATTGAAGAGTTCAGTCCAGTATGACAGAAGGTCATCAGAACAGCTAACTAATTGTACACTGTCTATTAATCTGCAGTGACATTGGTGTTTGCACACTGTAACGTGACGTAAATATTGTAAAACAACGCTGGTTGCATCAGTTCCTGAGAGCGGCAGTTTGTAATGTCGCAGATACTGCTTGCGACCTTTTTATAGTCGTAAAGCGGTATGATTTACACTCTCAATTATGTTGACCACAGTTATCCTTCTTGAAATTAAATCCCATTAACGATCGGCCAATTGAAATTACATCATTGCAGTTTCTCCAACAGATTTCCGCAACGATATTCATAGCATGAGTGAAAGAATTCAGCTTGTGGTTGTGCCTACATACATACATATATAATTGGCCATTACAACCCTTCAGTCAGAATTACGGCCTAGCTTCTCACGCCACTTATGTTGTGTTTGTTAATTTTATACATGAGTTGCGGGAACTACACTTTAAAATCAACTCCGAACAACAGATTTTTGAGAAACTTATCATGGGAATTTTATTTACTCTCAGAGTTTTTGCCAGAAATCTGCTGAGAAGAAATCGTCGAAGAAATATTTTTTCATATTTCGTATTTACGTATAACCTGGGACCTTACGTGGCCTTACGTCTAATAAGCCAACACACTACCGCCTAGACTGTTTGTGCCTCTATTCACTTAATTTGACATGATATTTTCGAATACAAAATCCCTAAACTTCTTCCTTAGTTTGCTTCTGCATGTCCCCTGCTGAAATTGAAAAATGCATGTTGGGCGGTATCGTTTCTTCTTTTTTAGTAAATACTGCCGCTGTTGCTTACAAAGCTTAGCATAAACAAATCTTCTGGTATTCCAGTACTGGTGCTGAATCAGTGTTTTACGGTGCTCGTTCATCCATTATCTAAGTTTTTCTGTAACTCATTTTGTGCCAGTATTTCTTCATCTTGGCGGAAGCTAGCTAATGTCTCTTGAATCTTCAGAAAGGGGGCAGCTGAAAACTACAGAAAGTATGATAAAAACTATATTCCCTCAATACATTTTGAATGCCCAAAATTGCTTGTTCTCAAGTTTTCAAACATCGGAGAATGAGAGAAGCTTTGTAGTCTCTTATTCTTCCTTTTCATTGCAGTTACTATCGATGTCTTTGTAACATATTGCTAGTCTCTGGGTATGAAAACTCAAGGTCCAGTTTCCTGTTTTATCTGCTGTGAGCTTCTTATCATGGATTCTGCCTAATTAAGGCATTAATTTTGTTCTTCGTATATCAAGTATATCGAACCAAATGTCTCTGGTCTCTGTACAGATTGGTGCAAATTCTAATTTCTCTTTTACAAATGAGAGATGAGATTTGCTTGCCTTTCTGTAGAGAAATCCCATTCACAGCTAAGAAATCCTTTGAATTACCAATTGTGTCAGCCTTGATTTTACCTTCAATGCCAAAGTTTTCAGAAACCTACACTATCGTAGACGTTGCATGCGTTGTTGTCTGTTGATTAGCTAGGCAGAAGTCTTTACAGCCAGTATTATAGTCTAAATGGTAATACAGTAAGCGGGTAGTCAACGGTGCAATGTAGGATACAACATGATCTGATAAGATTCCGATGTCGGCCTTGATAAGGATCCTTCGATTCCAAGATGTTTGACTTTAATAGATAGAGTCAGAGTTGCTTCGTTGTTAACGTGGGTAGTGAATTAAATGCTTTTCTATGTCTAATGTCAGCTTAAATTTTTTTAAAATTTCAAAATGTTATTTGAATCTCTGATCACAGTTGCTTTTGCCAGGTTGTGTTTCATAAGCGAATATCATGCCGCATTGTGATACTAACCTTGATTGGCAATTAGTGCAACAGGAGCTTAAAACAGTACTAAAAAATCGAACCAAGGAATAACATGGAGTCTCTCACGCCAACTCGAGAATTTGGATTATGCAGATGATATTTGTCTACTCTCGCACAACGTCGCCAACGTGCAGTCAAAACTCGAACACCTAGAAAGATTGGCTCGCAACGTGGGACTTGAGATAAATATCACGAAAACCAATGCCATGAGAATTAACACCACCAGCGCAGAAAACATTATGCTACAGGGCCAAATAGTCGAGTACGTCGATAGCTTCTGCTATCTAGGCGGTACTAAGACAGCAAACGGCAGCGCAGAACCAGACCTAGATAACAGGCGCAATAGAGAGAGAGCATGCCAATTTTGGCAAAACAATCATCTTTTCAGATGAAGCTCATTTTGATCTTGGCGGGTATGTAAACAAGCAAAATTGTCGCATTTGGGGCACAGAAAACTCGCACGCATACATTGAAAAGCCGACGCACCCAAAACGAGTCACTGTTTGGTGCGGTTTTTGGTCCAGAGGCATAATTGGGCCACTTTTCTTCGAAAATGAGCAAGGTATGGCCGTTACAGTCAATGGCGATCGTTATCGGGCCATGTTGAACGAATTTTTGTTCACAAAAATTGAAGAGGAGGATATTGGCAACATTTGGTTTCAAAAGGACGGCGCTACGTGCCACTCGGCAGAAGCTACACTCGATGATTTGCGTCCTGTTTTTGAAGATCGCATTTTCAGCCGCAGAGCTGATGTCGTTTGGCCACCTCGGAGCTGCGATTTGACACCGTTGGACTATTATTTGTGGGGTGCCGTCAAAGATAAGTGTTACGCCGACAAGCCAGAGACAATTGACGCTTTAAAGAACAATATTCGTGAAGCCATTGATGAAATACAGCTGCACACAATCGATAATGTGCTTAAAAATTGGACCAATCGTGTAGGCTACTGCATGGTCAGCCGAAGCAGGCATTTGAATGAAATTATTTTCCATTATTAACCGGAAGGATTGTACTCTCAACTAAAAAAAGAAATTTGAGAAAATATTCAGTAGTTTTTTTTTTAAAGCATTTTCAAAAAAAAAGTTATTTGGCGGTCCCTTTACAATAAAATTAAAATACCGCCTTACTTAATCTCTTGTTTAGTTGAAGACCCCATACTTTTTTATCAGTTCGCCATCCTACACATTCACAAACATTTTTTTATTTCGTTATTGAAGTTTTTGACATTAAAGAGCCACAGAATTGACGTTATTTTTTATTTTTATTTTATTAACGTGAAAATTCTTTTTTTTTATAAGGTATTAACCTTTCTACCTCTCCAGGGACCATTTAAAGTGAAAGTACTTTAAGCGACAGTATTTTGGCGTATAAAAAAATCCGCAATTTTTTCAATATAAAAATAACCATTAACGGCTGTACAACAATATTAAATAAAATTTATTTCTGAAATACTAACCGAGAAAATGGCACATGAAAAACAACAAAACATTTGTAAGTGAATATTTGGAAAATAAAATAGAAAAATAAAATAAGCGATAAAAATGCCACATAAAATATTTCACAATTTCCAATATACGTATGTATGTGAAGATTAAATGTAAAATTTTTTTATCATTTTTTAAATCTTCATTATTCATATGAAATGCTTTAGACATTCTTTTATTATAAACGATTATAAATGATTGAACTTCCCAGAAGCAATTACAGGATATTATTTTTAATGACTTCCTGTTAATTTTTTAATTTATTCTTTAGAATCTTTACATACATGTACTCATTAATATGTAATTTTCTTTAAATATATTGTCTTAAATACGAATATCTTTTTACATTATTCTTCTTTTAAATTGTCCTTCAGTTAGCTTAGGTCCATAATAGGGCTTCTGTGAAAGTTCTAATAGTAGATTTCTAGGGAAAATATGCGTTCAGCAACTTTTACATTAGTTGGCGGTTATTATTCTGCGATTTCCCCTCAATAGCCTTTCTAGCGATATCATCTTATGCCTTTCTTAGTATATTTTATTATTTCAACTTCCATACACATGTTAAATGCCTCTTCTTCTTCATTCAGCAGTCAACACTCACTATCGTTGGCCTAGAGATGCATAGCAATATCAGCAATTGCATCAAGACTGTAGTTGAACAAAAAAAAAAATGTGACAGTACAGGCTATTGTCGACTACAATGCTTTCATCTTCTAAAGACTTGTGGTTCCGTTATCGAATACAAGTTTTTTGAAACTTACCACACTTGATAAATTTCTATTGAAAAGAAAAATTACCAGAAGCCTGTGATGCAATATATCAAGAAAATTTTTTATTCCCGTTTGTGTTAAATTAGATGGCGGTGTGTTAAATTAGATGGCGAACTCTCACTCTAAAGTTAAAATCTAGGCCCATTCTTATGTCATTAGCTTATATCCAATCTGAGAATCAAATGGTACGTATTTTGCAAATATTGCTCAAAGATGGCCCGTGTTGCCAAGAATATCCGCCTTATAGCAGTTCGCTCCTCCGCCTCCACTTCATATCTTCAGTAGAGTCATGGGAACAAATGGCGAGAGGTCCATAAGAACCACTACATCGCGATAGATGGCTATACTATTCAAGAGAAAAAGATAATTATTTGTGCCACCATACCCTCAACGAAGTTGAAGCTTCATGTACAACGAACGGAGAATAGCCATCTTAACTGAGTAACGGCAACACTTTTCGCAAATGACAGGACGAAAATTGCAAGCTTTGTGCTTAACCAAGCCAGTTCATCAGCAACGTAAATTCAAACGATATTTTTAACTCCTGCAATCCATCAAAGTGATACTCACTTTCATTGGAGAGAGCGGACGTTCAAGCATTTGATAACAGCTTGGCTGTTCCAGTAAATCTGGAAATTTTTAAGGAAAATCTAATTACTTAACAGGAGTTACCCAGTTTTATCGATAACAAGTTGCAGTGATTAGACTGCCTGTATGAAAATCTTAGCAAAGAATCTTTATCCAGCATTTGAAAGACATTGTCGGCAAACGCCATATTGTTAGACCTGAAATTCTTAGTTCGAATCATAAAATTTAATCCACCACCCTGGAGTATAATATCTGATGTAAAGACACTGCTTTCCTCTGTTTAATGCATTTCGACAGTAATTTCTTGCCGGGGAGTTTATTCACTGGAATTCTGCTTAGGATCTCAATATATCCTAAACTACTACAGTAAGATCCCGCTTAACGCGGGGGGGATACGTTCCAATAAGTTTCAGCGCTAAATGAAACAGCGTTAAACGAGGCAACTTAGCACGTAAATATGTATACGTCTAGTAACGTTGACGACAACTAATACATCAACTGTGACGTAGGAAAGATGCGTTCGTACTGTAATTGCGACTTCGGAAAATATAGTTGGAATCTTTATTCTGGACAAATGTGTGTTGAAAAGGTTACATAGTATACAACGTCGCTATATAGCGCACCGCTTCTGGTTAGTGCATGGCGGTTTCATTTGCACACATATACAACAAGTATCAATACAGTGTGCGATTTAGTGGAATCCCAATACAACTGCATAGTAGTGATACAGCGTTAAGCGGGTCTGTTTATGTCCAAATAAAGAGACTGTATAAATAAATAAAGGGACTGTACAACTTGCGTCCAATTATCTGTTTCTATGCATTCTCTCCGGCCATACGTCACTGAAAAAGTGAGCGGTCAGTGGTATTTTCGGCAATCTTCGCAAGGAATCTCATACTTCGGGCTCTTGATGTTGGAATCTTTGGATCATGTAGTAAAATTGTGACTATGATAAGGTATTACTTTATGGGCATACACTGCCTATGTGAGATCCGTTAAAAGCTACGGATGCACTGTCTGGCGGAAGACAACTTCATGAAAAAACTTAAATGAATACAGAGAACTGATTGGCCACGGGCTCAAACCCCAGATCAGATGAAAAAATATTTCTGCGGCGACTACCTCTCAGCAGATTTCTGAAAAAAATTCTGAGAGTAAATAAAAATTGTTATGAAAAGTTTCTCAAAGAAAAGTCTGTCGTTCGGAGTCAACTTAAAACTGTAGGTAACGCCATTTATGGATAAAATTAACACACACAACATAAGTGGTGTGAGCAGCGAGGTCGTAATCTTGACTGAAGGGTTGTACTGGTCAATAATGTATGCATGTATGGATGTATGTAGGAGTACAGAAAACTGAATGTTTTAAAGCAAGGTCTGTCTGGTTACTTAAGATAGAAGATATTATTCCATCTGCTGCATATTCCATTTAACGGTTTTCATTCTCAACCCGTGGTAGATAGAGATATAAATCCAACACCTATATGCTAAGTCTCATCCTTAAGAAAGTAATAAAAATATTAAAAAATTTCCCGTTTTTATGATTTCCGCAGTAATAAAATCCATACAGATACCAATTGCTTTTCAAATAAAATCTTCTTGTTTGTATTGTTTTCCTTCGTTATCATAACAAAACAAAACAACACCCCCATGACGCATAATATAAAATGTACACACGCGTTTCTAATATGAACAAGAAAACTTTGTCCTTTAAACTCGGCAAAAGGCAAAACTGGTAACAAACAGAAAAACCAAGTAAATTACATTCAGTGCTGAGGAGATAGTTCTCTATGATTTTATTACCATGCTTGAAAAAAAAAATTTTTTTTCTCTTGTTTTGAGTGTATTTTTTAAGCACACGTGTGTGGTATTATGTACGATTTAATTTTATTACTAACTGTAGTTTTACTAAAATGATAATCATCGTTTTAAAAGGAAAGGATATTAAAATAATTTTGAATGACGTAATCCTTTACACTAGTGGGCGCACAGTCTGATCGGTTTTTGTTTTTTTCTGTCAAATATCTACTGATCAGATTTTCTTTATTAACCGTAGATCGATCCTTAAAAAAACTTCATAATTCTAGCTATGTATCAGTTTTGACTACATACTTGTATATCATAGAATTTTCGCAATTATTGATAAATTTTGTTATAAGATTTAAATGTTTTTATTTATTTTAATTCATTTTAATAAAACTATTTTATATTATAACATTTTATTATCGCTTTTATGAAATTTACGCCAAAATTTTTGACATGATGTACATTGCAGCATGGTTTTTTAAGTAAAAATTAAACACTTCATGTCAGCTTGGTTTTATTATTTTCTAAATGGTAACAATTTGACATCTATCACCCTTGCTTTGTGGCTCTTAATAAGTTTCCAAATGTTTAGATGGGGCAGGTTATTGTCACTCCCATCAGTAACGGTCCCAATCGAGGGCTAGCTGAAACCTGATGGCACAAACCATATTATATTTCGCTAGAAACATTTGTTGTCGACGTCATGTAAGGTTAAAAAGTTTCCTGTTGCAATATAACATTGATTATGTCAATAACAATGTTCTCTCTATCATTCCTCTCTGGTGTCCCGGATACAAGTCTCCCCAAATACGGCTATAAGCAGTTGCTACGCACGTAGCATGTACTTGAATCTCAAACTGCCAATTCGATTCCGGTGGAACATGAAATTTATAACGACCATAAAGTTCAATTAGTTACTAATCTATAGCGACAAAATTATTGAGATTATTAAAAGCTGAAAGACTTTCAGCTCAGTTTTTGAAAATGCGTAATAGGTGTAACTCTGTCATCATTATCAAAGCGAATAATTCTGTTATATAATACGTACGTACTTAATCGGAATATTACCATCTGTAATATATATGAAATAAAACATAGGACGAAACACTTTTTTTCTAATGTTTGTCTGTCACGGAAGATAAATATGAGAAGAGCAGTAAGAAAGACTCTACAACATTTCATTTGACAGCTGCTAGCAATCTGCATGAAAATTGGTAATAATTTTTCTTCCCGAACTGAAAAAACAGTTCTCTATTCGAAGTAGTACCATCTTTTTCGATTAACGTCCTATTGTCATAAGAGGACCTTCTCATTTCTCCTTCTTCAGAATCTTCAGTAGTAGGAATATTACATATATATGTACATATTTAATCGGTCATTACAACCTTTCTTTGTAAACTGGAAATGTCTGACATGAGGTTTGAAACTTTGTACCGTGTAGCAAATATTTACTTGTTGAATAAGATAATTTAATTATGTCGTTAAAAAAGTTCAAAAAATTCGATGGAGTCTAGTAGGTAGTGTGTTGGCTTGTTAGACGTGAGGCCATGGTCAGACATCTCCATGAAAACGAAATATGAAAAAATTTTCTTCGCTGAATTACTCTCAGCAAGTTTCTGGCAAAATTTCTGAGAGTAAATTAAAATTGCCATGAAAAGTTTCTCAAAAATCTGTTGTTCGAAGTCGACTTTAAACTGTAGGTTCCATGCCACTCATGTATAAAATTAACACACTCACAACATGAGTGGTATGAGAAGCTAGGTCGTAATCCTGACTGAAGAGTTGTAATGACTAATTATGTATGTACATATGTATGTAATTAATTTCTAACGATTTTATCTATTTGTCCAGTTTCTTCTCTAAATGCTCGCCAAATTCCATTATAACTACATTATCACCATAAAACCATAATTTTAATTTAATTTCGAATATTTCCATTGGCCTTGTATTGTTATTTTCAAGTTGATTTTCAAATTGTCATCATTGAGTGATTGGTTGGTGTCTTAACAGAATTTGAATAATATTTTATCATTTGTTTTTGGGAAAACCATAATTCAAATGAATTTAAAATTGATGGAAAACAAAGAAATCAATTTTCCAACTTTACCTTTCAACCTAAAAAAATATTTTTATTTACAATAAATATTAACACTTGCCCACATACATAGTATATATGTAAACATTTATTTGTGTTAGCATAACTATGTATGTATAGGTAGGTATGTACATATGTATGTGTGTGTGTGCATAATTGCTTGTTTGCATATGTGGTTGTTTTTATTATCTTCAACAATATAAAACAGGGTTCGTCAAAAAATTTTTGGTTATGTGTTAGTGAGTAAGAGAGAGAAAATAAGTTGAGAGAATTTATTTATTTACAGCCATAGAAAAGTGTTAGTAATATACGCTGTTTTTATTTTCATTTCATCAGCATACATATGTAAAGCTATATAACTTTGGCTTAATAATTTTAGATAAATAAAAATAAAATAAAAAAATCCATTTTTTATTAAAAGAACATAAAGCTATACATCTTTGGCTTAGAAATTATGCCATGTTTTTTTAGAAAAATAAAAATAAAAAGAATAAAAAATCCATTTTTTATTAAAAGAAAAAAAGCGAGCATTCCAAAGCATTTAAAAAATTTATACTACGCGACAAAATAAAAAAAAATGAAATACGCCTAGCTAATAACATAGAACATTTTTAACATAAAATATTTTTTGAGTGTTACGCTGAAATAAAATGATAACGCATCCGCCACACATGTGTTCTTGTCGCAGTCTGATCGACAACTAAATGAAAAAACACAAGAATGCGTGTGAGTTCTCTTTGCACAACTGTGCTATGAAATGGTAAACTATGATATAAAAGGACCTTGATATTGTCATGTTTCCTACTTTGTTTGTTTATTTGATTATGATTAATTGAAAATAAACATACATATACACAATACAACACACTCACACTTGCATACTAACACAAACATATGCTCTCTTATACGATATGTATGTATACACTTACATATCTGGTATAGATATTTACTCGTACTCAAAAACTGTCATAAAATGGTGACAAAAGCAGAAAAAAGGAAATGGAATAAAAAAAACGAGAAAAAACCATTAAATTGTTAGACAAATAAATGTATACACACATCGATATATACTTACAGGAACACCTACATACATTTGTAAAAAAAAACAATATTGTATACATACTTATAAGTATGTTTGTTTAAAACAATGTCGATAAATAACGTTGTGCTCTTTTATTGGCACTTGTGGTTAAATAACTAGCAAAGGGGTTATAAAATATTTATTACATCGAACATCTGAAATCTCAGTTAAATATTTCATTACTATTCGCCTACGTAAGAGGCTACATTTTTACATAAAAATATGTATTCTAGAATTTTTTTATTCTAAACGCTGGTGCATTATAGATTAAATGCAGTAACAAAATCGTAATATTTATTGCAATAAAACCTAATACTATGTTCAGACATGCACCTTTATTGCGTAAATCGCAATAAATGGCATTATTGATCTCAATATTTCATATAAAATGTCAATTAATTATTGCTCAATAAATTCATAAATTGTTATAATATTGGTTAAAATTTGAAATACAGCACTGTCATAAATACGTTCAGTGAGCATATTACAATTTTCCGAACACTTTCTATTGATATTTGACAATTCAAATATCAACAACGACAAACAAAAAAAATAAAATAAAAAAAAAAAAAATAAAAAAATGTTTCAACAACATTTGGCCAATTTGTATCGTGTATGTTGTATTGAATACACTTTTTGTTTGTGAACGCTCAATGCTATGTTGTATTGTGTATTTCGTATTACAAACCTACTAGAACCATCGGTATTGTCAGAAATTGACAATTGACCTTAGCTCTTTAAAATGAGCCCAAAGCCAAATTGTTTGCATGCACCCTTAAAGTAGGGGGTGGGTTTATATCAAGGGGTGCAAGAGAAAAAGAAACACATTACGGTGGTCCTTAAAAATTAATCAGATTTATTTGAAAATTGTTACTCAGGGGTTTTTGGGGTCGCTGATTATAGATCTTCATTCAGATTTAAAAAATTCAAAATGGCGGATCCAATATGTCGGTCGAGGTTTATAAAAATTAATCAAACCATATTGCATCCGCCATTTTGAATTTTTTAAATCTGAATGAAGATCTGTAATCAGCGACCCCAAAAACCCCTGAGTAACAATTTTCAAATAAATCTGATTAATTTTTAAGGACCACCGTAATGTGTTTCTTTTTCTCTTGCACCCCTTGATATAAACCCACCCCCTACTTTAATTTTTTGACAATAGCGATAGTTCTAGCACGTCAGAGTTTAGCTCTACAAATTTTCAAAAATGGCCAAAAACGCTATTTTTAGGGGTTTCAACCCAGTCTTTCTCGAAAACCTGATGTGATGGAAGGTTTTCGAACCCAGATTCGTGTTTAGCACGCAAAATGGCTTCGGAAACAACTGGAGCCATCTTATTTGCAAAACCCATGCAGGGCTGTGTTATTAATTATCTCTACGTACAATTATAATTTTAAAATGTTAATTGTTGACTCGAGTTACATAGAAAATATTTTGTATTTTTATTATTCTTCTTGATTACTGATATACTACATCAACTGATAGCACGAGACCAATACAACTTTTAAAAACATATGAAAAAATGTGTATAAGTGTATCGGATTTTTAAATGAAAATTATCAACAACAAGCATACACTGTTGTATATACGTGCAACAATACAATCACTACAACGATACAAGGGCTTGTGTTAATTGCCCAATTGTTTTAATTTTGTTTTTTTATTTTTTATTTTTGTTTGTCGTTGTTGAAATGTGAAATGTCAAATATCAACAGAACGTGTTCGGTTAATTGTAATGTGCTCACTAAACACACTTATGACAGTGCTGCATTTTAAGTCTTACTCAATATTATAACAATTTGCGTATAAATGTGCATATCTGAACAACGTATTATACTGAACCCAAATATCAAAAATGAATTAAATATCAAAATAAAAATATTTAACTCGAGTTTAAAATCCGATTTCCTATAGTGGTGTTATTGGGAAGATAACCTTAATGTAAAGAATATTCCACCACAATCACAGAACAGTAAAGATCCTATTAAAACAAAGATATATATTTTTAATATCAAATGAAATGGCTTTAATTGAATAGAAAATTGTATAAAATTATTGATTTCGTCAACCGTAAGTTGTGCAAATTTTTGCAGCATATTTGAACGTATTACACCAAAACCTTTATCAATTTTGATTTCAAGCAGTTCAATTTTCCCATTCTTCAATCACATGATCTTGGAGGCCAATTAATTGGATTATAATCAGAAATTACTCCTTATTCAGAAGTTTATTTGAGTTAATCAATAGCAGTGCGTGCCAGTAACAGCAATACCAGCTAATTCATGCACGAAAAATTTGTCATCATGCCCCTATACATTTCACCATTGGTCAGTATAACCCTTTAGCCTGGATTACAATCTAGTTTCGCACACCATTTATGTAGTATATTGTTAATTTTTATCCGTAAATAGAGGGGACCCACAGTCGATTCCGAAAGACAGGTTTTTTAGAAACTTTTCATGGCAATTTTATTTACTCTCAAAGTTTTTGTCAGAAATCTGCTGCGAAAAAATTGTCGAAGAAATATTTTTTCAGATTTCATTTTGTTAGAGATGTCTGACCTGGGATTTGAACTGTGTCCTCACGTCTAATACGCCAACACATATACCTACTAGACTACGGCGACTTCCGAAAGGTATACATTTTATTGAAAACAGCTTTCTATCTTCCAGGTCACTGAGGACTTTAATACACTTTACTGTTTGCATTCTATAGGCGTATATGAGATTATGAACACGCCTTCGACCTTTATAGTTCCGCCTTATCATCAGTTGGTGCCTATGAAACGACGACACTATCGACTTTTATAGGAGTTTGGGGTGTACATACATGCATGCATAATTGGTCATTACAACTCTTTTGTGATGATTATGAACTAGTTTCTCACACCTCTTATGTTGCGTGTGTTAATTTTATACATGAGTGGCGTGTTACTACAGTTTAAAGTCCTATTCGAAAGACGGATTTTTTGAGAAATTTTTTCGTGGCAATTTAATTTACTCTCGGAGTTTTTGTCAGAAATCTGCTGAGAGGAAGTTGCCGAAGAATTAATATTTCGAATTTTATTATGTTCAAGACGTCTGACCAGGGGTTAGAACTGTCGCCTTACGTCTAATAAGCCAAGAAACCACCTACTAGACTACGGTGACCTCAGAAAGATATACATTTTGTTCAAAACACCTTCCTACCTACTACAACATTGAGGACATTAGTGCACAATACTGTTTCTGTTCTGTTTTACTATAGGCGTGTACGACACTGTCAATAAGCCTTAGACCTTTGTAGTTCCGCCTTTCCGTCAAATGTGTCTTGTAAAACGACGACGCTATCGACTTTTATAGGAGTTTGATGCTTAGTTAGCCAAAAAAGACTTCATTTGGTACAGAGTTCGGAGAAACTACACATCGTGTGAAGTATGCCATGTGCATTCATTGCCTTTTCGAGTCTGTTATTAATGTATTGGGCGGTAACACCGCTTTACCAGATGCGAGAGCCTAGGTTCATAAAAACTTCTTAGACTCTGACAGCATAAGCTGTCGTATTCCTCCCCATTGTAATGGTTTAAGTAATGAAATGTACAAGAAAATATTGTAGGTGACCTGAATTTGAATTTTAAAAACGACATTTTTAAAGATCGTCGCTGTAGTCTAGTAGGTCGTGTGTTGGCTTATTAGACGTAAGACCACGTTTCAAATCCCAGGTCAGACATCAATACGAAATTTGAAAAAATATTTCTTCGGCAACTTTCTCTCAACAGATTTCTGGCAAAAACCCTCCGAGAGTAAATAAAAGTACCATGAAGTTTCTCAAGTTTCTCAAAAGAAATCTGTCGTTCGGAGTCGACTTTAAACTGTAGGTCTCGCCACTCATTTATGAAACTAACACATACAACATAAGCCAAGTGAGAACTAGGACGTAATCCTGACTGAAGAGTTATGATGACCAATTATGTTATGTATGTATACATATTTTATTTTGTATTTGTGCGTCGCCGTGGTCTAGTGGGTAGTGTGTTAGCTTATTAGACGAAAAGCCAGGGTTCGAGCCCCAGGCCAGACATCAAAATAAAATACAAAAAGTATTTCTTCGGCGACTTCCTCTCAGCAGATTTCTGGCAAAAACTCTGAGAGTAAATAAAATTGCCATGAAAAGTTTCTCAAAAATCTGTCGTTCGGAGTCGACTTTAAACTGTAGGTCCCGCCACTCATGTATAAAATTAACACACACAACATAAGTGGTGTGAGAAACTAGGTCGTAATCCTGACTGAAGGGTTGTAATGACCTATTATGTATGCATGTATACATATTTACAATTATTTTTGATACATATTTAAATTATTTTTGATATACTGTGTATATTATATATCGTAGAATACATACATTAAAATATGTATGAGTATTTCATTTACCACTACATGTATATATATTTACTACCATTTATGGAAAAGTTTCTAATGAAACAATATTGTTGAACACTAGTTGTAACACAGCTATTCCAACAATATCTCAACGATACTCGTACAAATGAATGAAAAATATTTTTATTTGCTTTGATAATGAAAAATTATACCACCAACCATAATATTATGTTTACATGATAACATTGTATATATACCATATACATAATACTATACATATATAAATATGTTGTTGTTGTTATATTTGCAAGTATGTATTTCTATGTGGCATTTAATTCATATATAAATTTTTTTTTAAATGAATAACTGTTTGTTGAGTCTGTTGGTGACATGGCTTTTGTAGAAAATAAAAAATTAGGAAAATAAATTCCAATAAAACTTTAGAAAATGTTTAAAATATTTATTAAAACAGCATGAAATCTAAATTATTGTTTGAACATTTGTAAATTAGAAATAAATCTTAAGAATTTACCTGTAATGTATGGCATGTTATTTGAATGGCACAATAAATTTTATGAATTATTAATAAATACTAAGGATATTTTATAAGGAAGTCAAGGCATACACTATTGAAATCAATCAAAAGCTAATACAAAACATTAACTTAGAAACCAATTTAAGAAAATATTACAAAATTTAATTGAAATTTCTTACAAAGCTAACACAGCTGCCAAAAAATGTTTACTTTACAAAGGCTTTTCAAAAAGTAAAGGATGAGAGCCAATTAATAACATAAGTAGCACAGATTGACAAATTGTTCAAGGGAGCGAATAATTTATTTTTTATCGCACACGACTTCAAACGACAGATTTTTTGAGAAAATTTTCATGTTAATTTGAATTACACTCCGAGTTTTTGCCAGAAATCTGCCGAGAGTAAGCCGTCGTAGAAATATTTTTTTGTATTTCGTTTTGTTGGAGATGTCTGACCTGGGGTTTGAAACGAGGCCTCATGTCTAATAATCCAATACACAACCTACTAGACTATGCAGACTTAATGACAATGATCTGAGTCGTAAAATAATCATTATAGAGTTTTGTCTGCCAACAGTTATTGCCGAACGTTAACAGTTAATGATGACCATTATTTTGAAGCTACATTTGCACAAATGAGTTGTCATTTGTTTAGTCTGTTTTGTCAAATCACCATGGACGCAAATATCTTGTTCGGGCAACTCACAGTGAGCCTCGCCTATTTAACAATCGGGGAAATCCTACTGCTGAGGATTTACAATGGTGAATTTACAATGTGGAGGATAAATTCAAATTCACTAATTCAGTAAACGATTTACCAACACGATTTGCAACATCTGTCGAAAATATTGCCACTGTCCGTAAGTGTGCTCAGGAATATCCGCACAAAATTCAACTGAACCTTCGACACAAGGTAAATGACCACACAAAAGATCTGAGATCGCCCATTTTTCGATGAATGCATAGTGAACAAACAAAATTGTCATGAGATCCAAGGGCGTCCAATACATGCCGAAAAAGTCACAGTTTTATGTGAATTTTTGGCTGGAGGTTTAATGGCAGGCCATTTTTCTTTGAGAACGGCAATGGAAAGCCATCACTTTCGACGGCCAGCACTACAGATGATAATTACCAATTTTATTGAGTCAATAGTCGGTTAATTGAGTACAATATTTTAAGTGTTCAGACATAATAATATACGCAGTTCAGCTGCTTATTCAATATTAATTTGACAAAACAAAACAGCTGGCTGTTTCAACAACATTGTTTTTTTTTTGTTTTGTTTTTTTCTTTGTTGTTGTTGACATTAGAGTTTTCAAATATCAACAAAAAGTGTTCGGTTAATGGTAATATGCTCACTAAACACACTTATGACAGTGCTGTATTTAAGTTTTACTCAATATTATAACAATTTGCGTATTTATTGCGCAATTATTAATTGAAACTTTATATGAAATATTGAGCTCAATAATGGCGTTTATTGCGATCTACGCAATAAAAGTGCATATCTGAACATAGTATTAGGCAATCTGGAGCTCAAAGCCAACGAAACGGGGGTACGTGCTATATTAGAAATGAATTTTAGGTAGAGGTGAGGTAAATTAGGCTCCAGGGATTTGATCCGTTAAACATTTTCTTGTGATTTATTTCATCGATCAAGTTTAGCCTCTGCAATTGCACCATTCTATGTTCTTTTTTATGTTCAGATCATAGGCAGATGAGGTCGTAATCGTCGGTGTAGCAATCTTCCAAACAAATAGTTGCAATAAGTTGATCGCCACTCATGTATAAAATTAACACGCTCAACATGGTTGGTGTAAGAAGCAAGGTCGTAATCCTGCCGAAAGGTAATGTAATAACCAATTAAGTCATTATATGTATATAATGTTGCAATCATCCTCCAACCTTAATGCCGCCAATAAGTTAATGCAAGCGCCTATGGTCATATATAATTTATGATAAGCTGAGGCCGTTTAAGATAGCTGAGGTACCGTCAACGCTGTAATTTGTAATAGAGTGTATTCATCTTACAGCTATTATCAGATATTAAAATGTTGTAAAGGTGATCGACACCGCAGTGACATCGACAAACTTACCATACCCAGGTCGTATGCTACTGTAACCATATTGCTTAATGCTGCAGCCTTATTCAATTATCGCGTCAACTATCAATTTTACAGTTCCAAATAAACTTCACATGAAACTAGAGATTGTTTCTGTGGTTTTCATTTTCATTTCTATTTTCATGGAATTCATTTAAATAATTTTCATGGAATTTAATAAAATCCATAATTATTTATTTTAATATGCATAATTAAGCCACATTTAAGCAACAGCAAAGGCAACAATAACTATTAAATAGAAAAATTAATTCAAGAACATAGTTTTCATGGAATAAAGTCAGTGTAAGCATTTGATATTGAAAATATTTTTAAAAATTTCAATGGCCTATTTTATTAAAATCTTTAATTAAATAAATAGTAATAATAACAGAAAAAATATTTTTTTATCTTTTTTCCCATTTCCAGCATAGCATTCTTCTACAAGGACTATTTAAGTATTTTTCTTTTTTTTCTTCGTTTTTTTTTAATTAGTCTCTCCTTCTTAAAAGTCAAGCACACTTAATCTGTATAATTATTTCATTTGTATTCAATTGCCCAACTCCTCTAAGAATACATATATATTTTTTTTTTCTAATTTAAGGCAATTTTGTTGCCACGGCAAGTGTAAAAATTTATTTTTCATTTAATATTTAACACTTAAAGTGACTGCTTGCCTGCCTGTTAGCCTGCCTGCCGTCCATTGAATACATTTCACATTATTTTGTTGACCCATAAGGAGTGGTCTATGAAAGAAAATATTTTTTTTTGCTTTCTTTCTTCTCAATTTGCTTGGCATTCAGTTTCAGTTTCTGTTTCGGTTTTTATTTTCCTTGAATTAGCATAGAAATATTCGCTTATCAGTTACAATACAGTTACGCAACATTATGATTTGAGGCACAATTTGTTGAGTGCGTATTATTATGTCGTAACTTTTGACCATTTTCTTTTTAAAATATTTTCTGTGTTCATTTTTCATCATTCTCTCTTTTATAAAAGTCAAGTCAATTAAGAAATTTTCAATCGGTAAGGACTGTCTTTGGATGCCCTATCTCATAATTTGTTTTAAAGTAGTTTTGTTTAGATTTGTATGTTCATTTTTATGCCGTTTACCAGTTCCTTTTTATGAATACATTAAGACTACGCTTATCTCTGCTTAACGCTGTTTCAGTATTTCGCAGTAGTATTGGGATTCCCCTAAATCACACACTGTATTGATACTTGTTGTATATGTGTGCAACCAAAAGCGGTGCACTATATAGCAACGGTATATGTACTATGTATCTTTTTCAACACACTTTTGTTAGTCTGTCCAGAATAAAGATTCCAACTGTATTTTTCGAAGTCGCAATCACTGTACATATGCGGTAGTATTGGGATTCCCCTAAATATATATGTGTGCAAATGAAACCGCCATGCACTAACCAGAAGCGGTACACTATATAGCGACGTTTTATACTATGTATCCTTTTCAACACACTTTTATTAGTCTGTCCAGAATAAAGATTCCAACTATATTTTCCGAAGTCGCAATTACAGTACGAACGCATCTTTCCTGCGTCACAGTTGACTTATTAGTTGTCGTCAACGTTACTAGGCGTATATATATTTACGTGCTAAGTTGCCTCATTTAACGCTGTTTCGTTTAGCGCTGGAACTTATTGCAACATATCCCCCGCTTTAAGCGGGGTCTTACTGTATGCTGGCTTCTACAGATTTGGACTTTGTTGCAGAAATAGACGCAAACAACAGGTTCAATAAAATCGTTATAAAGAATAAACGCTCGACCAACACTGGTACATCGATGAAATGCAAGATCCTGTCGAAAACATTGCCTCTCTTCGTGAGAGTATGCAGGAGAATCTGAGATAATTTATTTCAAAACGCTCACAAGAAGACAACTTTGCGCAGACTACAACTTGGTGAATTTTGGTGAACTGACCCAAGCACTGATTGTGAACTATCATAGCAGTCGTCAACGGCCCGAAATTTTCATCGGAAAACTATCTTTAACGATCAGTTCCATTTCCGAATGAATGGATATGTGAACAAACAAAATTGTGGCTTTTGAGACGATAACAATAGGCATGAAATGCAAGGCGTGCAATGCATCCCGAAGGTGTCACGGTTTAGTGTAGATTGATCCAGCAGAGATCAGCAATGATTATTCACAAAGAAAAATCGAATCATACTCATAATTTCTGTTACTTATACGCATTCATACTTATTTTAATATTATACTCATACTACTCATATTTAAAGTTTGAAGTACTTATTGTACTCATACTTAAGAACACGTATAATGCTGTTGATTTCAACTCTCCATGACTCAACATTTACAAGAAGCACAAAATAAGTATGATGCGCCTACGAACACTAAAATACTCACTAGAAGGTTGTGTGTTTGCTTTGCTTGCTTGTCTTTGCCTTTTTCTTTTTTCTTTTTTTGTAAATGCAACAACCAAGACTGTAAATTTTGATTAATAATTCGAATCACTTGAATCATGTATGTGTATTATAAATATTCTTCTAAATTTATGAATCTGAATGAGTAGGCGTATGAATCAAACATTTTTCGAATGGTATGAGTTCGATGTCAGCGTTGTACTCATACTCATTGCAACTTGTACTTATAAATCAACGTTGTACTGAGTACGAATTAATCAGAGTAATTAAGTTTCAATGTTGTTGACTCACTTATATTCAAAATTTCATGAGTGCTTATGAGTAGCGAAAAAATGATTCATTGCTGATCTCTAATGTCCAGGACTATTCAGTGGAGAAAAAGGGCTCCTTGCTGTCTACTTCATGTATAATTTATACGAACTATTAATCAAGGATTGTAATGAACAACTATCGTATTTAGTCGGGCTCCGAAACTAAGGATTTCAGTTGATTTTTTGTTCCATCAACAGCGGTCTAAACCCCGTCAGTATTTGCTGAAATGCTGAAAATAAAGTCCTTTTGAAGAAATTATAAAGAAAAGTTCTTTGGCCACCACTGAAGGTGAATGACTTTTAAACTGTCGTTATAAACTAAATTTAAGTCACCGTAGTCTAGTAGGTAGTGTGTTGGCTTATTAGACGCAAAAGCCTGGGTTCGAGCCCCAGGCCAGGCATCAAAGGCAAAATGCAAAAAGTATTTTTTCGGCGACTTCCTCTCAGTAGATTTCTGGCAAAAACTCTCAGAGTAAATAAAAATTGCCATGAAAAGTTTCTCAATAAATAAAAATCTGTCGTTCGGAGTCGACTTTAAACTGTAGGCCCCACCACTCATGTATAAAAAAAATTAACACACACAACATAAGTGGTGTGAGAAACTAGGACGTTGTACAATGGGTCAATTCGACCTCCGGGTACTGTGCTTGTCTTAATTGACAAGTACACGTCCTCTAACCTAACCTAACCTAATCTTATAAAATAAATTGGTTTTGAGTTGTAAAAAAGCTTTGCCGCTTCTTATTTATAGCGTTCAGCGTAAAAGTAATAGTCGCGTCTTTATAATTAGGAAAGATAGCTGCTTTCATTACATTGTTTGTTTGTAGTGCCTTCTTCCAGGCTCCTTAAGTTTTCTCTTAGCATGGGTTAGTAAGTGAAGTCGTCGTGATCTAAAAGGCAGTGTGTTGACTTATTTGACGGTTCCAAGCCCAGGTCAGGCATCTCCAACTAAACGAAATATGAAAACTCTGAGAGTAAATAAAATTGGCATGAAAAGTTTCTCGGAATAGACTTTAAACTGTATGTCCCGCCACTCATGTATAAAAATTAACGCACACAACATAAGTGATGTGAGGAACTACGTCCTAATCCTGACTAAAGCGTTGTAATGATCAATTATGTATATATGTATGTATGTATTGGTTACTTAGAATAAGCCAATATTTATTATGATTTAGGGTTACCATACTGAAATCTTTATCAATTTCTTAAATTAATTTTATTCAAAAACAGGATAACAAAAAATTCTGCTTATAGGGTATGTTGCAATTGTTGTGCCTTCTAACATTTAAGGTACATTCGTATCTGGCAGAGATAAGAATATACTTCTGTAATATAGTCTCTCTGTCTCTCTTTCTCTTCCTCTGGCACAATTGAAATAAAATAAAAAAGAAGACAAGTGGCAGAAGGAGAAAAGTTTAAATCTAACAAAAGCTGCAAATAATTGATACAAAATAAGTGGCCATAGCATAACAAAATGAGGCGGAAATAATCTTAAAAGGGAAGAAATGAAAAAAAAAAATACTTTTGAATTGTGCGTATGAAAAAGCGGTGTCAAAAGGCACACCCTTAAAGAAAAAGTACCACAAAGGACAACGAATAAATGAAAATATGTACTTAAAAATATTTTAAAAAGGCAAGAGACTTTTTTTTCTGAAAGCAATTGGAGTTTAATTAAATTTTGTTGTACTACTTGTATTTAAGTTCATTTTAAAAGCTTCTACGAAAATTATGAAAATTCTAAAATGAAAATGAATTTTAAAGAATGATAAACAAACACAAATATATACCATAAGACATCAAAAGAAAATTTACATTGGTCCAGTGCCTCTTTGTTCCTTGTATTTGCAGTACAAAAAAAATTAAAATAAAGACTTTTGCTTTGATGTATAGCATTATGAACTATTAAATCCTTTATACATATTAACTAACATGGTTCTCACTGTATTATACATGGGTGTTGTTGTTCATATTTTTTTCTCTTTCTCTAAATGTAAGCATTGCATGAAAGCCAATGTCATTTTCCTTTTCATTCATTATGTGAACGCATTGAAAGAGTGTGTGTGTAAAATATCTTGTAAAACAAAAACCAAAAGCAGCACACAAATACATTAAAATAAAGATGACGACAATGGACTGAATTCATCATGTTACCCTACAGATATAGGATAATTTTGTTTCAATTTAAAAAAAAAACATAAAATCTTTTGAGGTTTAAAAAAAATGGAAATATGGGTCGAACTACATTAAATACGAGGTTGTATTGTATTCTGAAAACATATTCACAAATAAAAATTGTAAGGGCAATTTTAAAGCACTTTTTCTCAGACAATTTATTGTAATGCCTTCAAGCATCAACCCACGCATCTTGAGAAAAATATTTTTTTGACGACACACTTCTCCGCAATCTATTGGTAAAAGCACTGAGTATAGAATCTCCACTAGAAGTAGCAAGAATGTATATGAAGCTCTTGCAAAAAAGGTTTCAGGGAGCTAGAGTTACTTAGAAGGGAAAAAAGCAAATTAGAAAGGACAGAACAGAAGTTGCAAACACATTTCCCAGACAGTAATGAGGATAGGGGGTCAATTAAATCTAGCAACATAAACAGTCATAGTAGAAGTCGCCTCAGTCTAGTAGGAAGTGTGTTAGCTTATTAGACGTATAGCCAGGGTTCGAGCCCCAGGCCAGACATCAAAACAAGAATACAAAAAGTATTTCTTCAGCGACTTCCTCTCAGCAGATTTCTGGCAAAAACTCTGAGAGTAAATAAAAATTGCCATGAAAAGTTACTCAAACCACTCATTTATAAAATTAACACACACAACATGAGTTGTGTGAGAAGCTAGGCCGTAATCCTGACTGAAGGGTTGTAATGGTCAATTATGTATGTATGTATGTATGTAACATAAACAGTCAAAATCCGGCAAAGATCTTATGCATACCATTCACAAGAACGAAAAAAACTTCCTAAAGAAAAAAATTTAAGTCTTCTGTGTAAGATCGAAAGATATATTCATTTCATTTGAAATCGAAAGTTCAGAACAGAGCAATACAATATAGCAGTCAGGCTGCTATTCGAGCACTCAGCTCTTAGAAGATTAAATCGAAGATAGGACGGGGGAGCTACATCAATTAAGTAGGGAAAATATGGTTACCCTCTGCTGAGTCTCAGATCAAGTTGCAATTTGCGACAATAAGCACGCAAATGAGCTTTAGGGAAGGGGAGCGCCTAAGACGCTGATGCGTCCAGATTCTCTCTGTGGAGTGGGGACAAATGATCTGAGAGGTATACTCAACGAAAAGGTATACTTAAAGGAAAGGAAAAATAGGCAAAAATAAATAATTTTAAAATGTTTAAGGCAATCGAAAATTTCGTTGGAAAATTACAATAAATGGAGATTTGAGTCATGCATCAGACTATACAGGAATAACACCGCGTTGGTATTCGATCTTTTGACAGGGCGTTGTAGTACAGTGTTCAGAGTACGAATTGTCTAGAATCCAACATATAAATACTGTGTTGATTAGAATGAATCAGTTGAACACACTCTTGACGTTTGTGTGACATTAATGCATCTCATATGGGATATTGCTGGGCAGGGAATTGCTGTTTTCGGCACCGAGCAGAATTCTGAAGTCTGGCAATGGACCTGGAGAGGATATTATATGGACACCATATTAGATTGAGAAGGGTATAATGGCACCACTTCACGATGATCATGATAAACTAATTCACAGGAAAAAGCTTCTCCAACCTGTCAATTGGAGTCGACATTAAAATATATCTCTTGCGACTGATAGATAAAATTATCACCGTGAACCTTAATAATATACACAATCTTCTGATTTACTCGGATAGCTAGGCTTCAATTAAGTGCCTATCGAACGTAGTTTCGACGTTCGTTCTTTAAAGGCAACTCTTATATGGGCTCCGGACACAGCGATGTCGTTGGAAATTGCATTGCTGATGAGCTGGCCAGAATCGGTACGGAGCTGGCAATTTGGGACATCTTATATGGCATACATATTCCCATTGCCTATTTGGATATTGTCCACTCGATTTAAGAGGAGGCTCAATCTCGATGGCAGGAGGAGGGTACGTGCAACATTACCAGACTCTGCTGGGCACGTATGGATAAGGAAAGAACTGAGTCACTTATGTCCCTACAATGGCAATTCTTACAGGCCACTGTCCTTTTCGTACGCATGCCGTAAGACTTGCATTCCGACTAATGATTTTTGCTGGAGCTGTGTGTCTGAGAAGAAGGAAGAAACTGTCTTTCACCTTATGTACCATAAAGAAACAGAGATATATGGCCTCTTTGACCGAGCTTTCTAATATAAAAATTATTGCAAAAGTAAGATTTATTTTGAATTCGGAATGCTTTTTCTCTAGCGAATTATTGACCTCTGGGTAGAATGTACTAGTGTATCATAATGGGCCTAAATGCTGGCCGAAGTAGGACCTTTTCATTCGAGGGAATGCGCCACCTAACCTGGCCTACATATGCATAAGACAGTAAATATATTTAAAAAAATATGTTAAAAAAGCACTGCATTTTCAAGAGTTTCGAAGTCTATTTTGAAACTTTGTGCTTATTAGTGACAATTTTGATATTCATTAGAGTATTGTTGTAATATCACATTGTTCAGCAAAATCTTTCGATCTTAAGGGTCTTAAGGCTTTTTGGCAAGTCTCCAAAAAAATAATTTATTTTATTATTCGCAACCGTCGGAATGATATTTTCAAAGTAATTTTAATTTAAATTTAGTTTCATAGCCATAAAAATATCAATAAGTTCTGTGTGTAAAATAAATTTTAAAATGTTTTAAGCTTTTCTTTAATTTATTTTGTCTCCTAAATTAACATTATTTCGTTTAGCTTTTAGTTTTAAGGGGCAAATTATATTATTGCCTACTCTTGACCTCAGCTATAATATGCTAAACATTTTAAGAAATAACAATAAAAAGTCTCAACAGAAATCAAAACAACAACAACAATAATAAATATTATAACAAAAAAAAATAAAGATTTTCAAACAACAACTGACGCCTTTAAGCCAACAGCCATTGTTTGTCATTAACAAGGCCAAACGAACAACCATTATTTTGAATTTTTTTTTTCTTCATCATTTTGTTTCTTCATTTTCCAGTTTGCCACTTTTTTTCTTGTTTTTTAAAGGATGGCAAAATAATTTAAATTTCATTGCAGACAAAGACAAAGCAGGATAAGGCAAGCCAACCCCTTTTTGCCACCATAGTTATCTGAATACATATTTCAATTCACTTTTCTAAACAGTTTTCGCTTGAACTAACAAAACCAAGCAAGTTTAACCTTTTTAGTAGCATTAGCGCTAGTAAAGGGCAAAAAATGATAAGAAAACCCTGAGAATATTGTGATTATTTTATGAAAGTATTAAAACAGCTGCCGCTTCAGCAAATATGATGCTGCTATGCTCTTCAAGCAGCCAGGCAAATATTAAATATTAATAACGTTACTTAAGGAAAAATATTAAATAAAAAAATGAACCGTTGACGGAAATCAAAGCAAATTTGAAAAATGGAGGAAATTTTTAAATGAAAATTATTTTTTTTTTTGTACCAGAGATGGTAATGGTGGGATATTACTTTGCTGCTTGTATTTACAATGATAAACAAAAGCTACAAAAAACAAAAACAATGAACTTCTTTATCATGTAAAAAAATGCTAGTAAACAAAAATATACCAAAAACATCAGTAAAAAAAGGGGATAAACCAGTAAACAAAAATGCAACAACAAACAATGTAAACAAAATACATACACAAATAACAATGAAACAACGATGTTTACGAACATTCGACTTCAAGATCATTTAACAGACTGTTTAACTTGGCATATAAAAGTCAAGATAAAGCAGGCAACGGGGTCAGTAAAAATTCAGTCAGTCTTGTGTAAAGACCCGTTGCGTGTGAAGCGAATGATTGTAGTTTGAACATCTCCGTTATAAAGATCTGTCGAACAATTGTTATCGCTTACGCAAAAGAGTGTAAAGAAGAATAACAAACCAAACAATTGTTGTTGCTTACATCAAGTTGTGAACAGTGGCACACAGAATTGTGCTAAAAATAAAGAATTTATTTAAAACTAACCTCAAATTTATTTTTATTTTATTTACAATCTTCGAACTCATATTTTAAACGTTTTAAAAGGGTAAAAACGTAACAGTATTATAGGATAACTTTCGTCAATAGGGTTATGCTTTAACACATTCTGATAACTTACTTGGCCATTCGTTTAAAGTCTCATTCCTATAGCTTCTCTTTTTTATAAATCTAATCTAATAATACTGTTGAAATGTGTGCTCAGTTAAGTATAAGGCGTTCGGAGTCGACTTTAAACTGTAGGTCCCGCCAATCATGTTTAAAATTAACAAACACAACATAACTGGTGTGAGACCCTAGGTCGTATTCCTAACTGAAGGGTTGTAATGGCCAATTATGTATGTATGTACATATGGTAGAGATATTCGAAAACTTATGGATAGTCAAGCAGATCTAAAAGCTTTGTATGGTGTTTACACGATATGTCTAATAGGGATAGCGAAACATTTCTATACTATAACTCAATATTAAACAGCTGCTTAGATAGGTACTGAACTGATATTTTCTGTGGCTTCTCTCTTCAAACTGATGTAGATAGCATGATACTGACGTTGGCCTTGGATCGATGGCGCAACACGACCGATTTAGTTCTTTTATAATCATGTGATATTATTTGCCTGTACATGGTGGTCATTACTCTTCATGTGAGAACACTAGTGCGAATGCATTACGGCTTTAGCTTGAGATGTAATGACGTGAATAAAAAGATGAGAATAAAATTATCACCCTCTTCCTTTATTATTACTCAAAAAGAAAAGAAAATAAATAGAAGATAGCTTAGCTTGTGTTTGTGGAACGAATTTATGGTTTCATAAGGACTTAAAAAAAATAAGGCTGTGATTTCCTTTTCATTCTATTAATTCTTATTGAACGAAATAGAATCTTCTTGATTTTCAAGATTTGAAAACTATGATAATAATTCCTATTATTTTATAGCGTAAATCTAATTACATTGGTCTTACTCCAGGCAATGAGCTATTCTCTTCAAAAAAGCTCATAATTATAGCTGAAATCGATTTATTGTAGACCTCAAATTGGTGTAAGCACCAAGTTTAACCACTATTCTCCGGTGTTATGCTTCCTGGAGTGATTATAAAGCATTCTTAAACTTTTCAACATTTTTGCGAATCTTGCATATATTTTCCTACTAACTAAAGATTATTTCATATAAGTGTAACACGCCTGCTCATTTTTAAAGGTATCAGGCAGTTACCTCACCAATAGCATATGTAATGTTGGATTTCAAGACAATAATTGCGATCGGATCGTCCATATAACAAGGAGACTTCATGTAACATTGTCTTCACTTGCAGCGACTATCACTCTTCAGATTTCTGGCAAAAACTCTGAGAGTAAATAAAAATTGCAATGAAAATGTTTCTCAAGAATCTGCCGTCCTTATGGATAAAATTATCACACTAAACATAAGTAGCGTTGGTCGTAATCCTGACTGAAGGGTTGTAATGACCAATTATGTGTGTATGCATGTACTATATACCCTTTTAAATCTGCACTTTAACTGCTTAAAGTTTATATCATTTAAAATTAAAAATGCAAGGCTAAAAAACCCTGTTGTTTTGTTTGTTTGTATTCTTATGGCCTTAAAACTTATTAACAACAAAAAAACCTAAAAACTATTAATTTTTGTTTGGCAAAAACGTTTTCATTTTAGGTTTTTTTAACCTTTTTTTAACTTATTTAAACAAAAATTTATTAGAATTGCCTACGAAAAAGCAGAGTAAAACATTACGAAACTAATTAAAACTTTTCAAATAATGTTTATATATATTTCTTCTTCTTCTTCTATTTTTTCAATTTTTTTTGTCTTTATTTCTAAACTATTTTCATTCTAATGTTTGCACCAAAACAAAACATTAGAAAAAAAAGCAGAGGTGCAACACATTAATATGAGTTTCTCTATTTTATATTAAGAAACTGTGTGTGTTTTTTTTTTGTTTTTACTGTTTTTTTATTTTCTACAACACTATGTTGCATGTGTTGTGTGCGGCCTTGTTCTAGTTTAGGTGTTTATATGTAACAGTTATCTCATCATACTGATGAAAGTGATACACGCATATGGCCATACATATTGTCTATATGTACATTCATGTGTGTTAAGAGTTATGTATACATAACGTACAAATGTTTACTTGAAAATATTAACAGTGGTGGAGAAAACAATATTACAACCTACATTTTACTACTGCCAGGATTTTTAATATATTTTTTCAAGATTTTGCTTCACGATCCAAATTGTTTATGAGGCTTGTTAGAAAATTAACGTTAAATATTGCGTACTGATTTAATTGATACAAACAACCTTTTAGTCAGGACAACAATATAGCTTCTAACACCAACCATGAGTGTTAATTTTGTCCTTGGCGGCGGGACCTATATTTTAAAACAACGTCTACGAACAAGAGATTTGAGATGTTTTTGCCAAAAATAATTATTTTATTATATATTTTGCTACAATGTTTGTTAGATAATTACTGTTACATGCTTGTCTGGATGAATCATAAAAAATATTGGATTTACTGGTCCTCCGTTTTTGTCTTCAAAGCTTCTTACGCGATCTGTACTTTACATTCGTGTACTCAAATGTAAAATTACAAATGTTGTGTCCTTTAAAAGCAATAAATATAAGTCGTCTGTCAAAATACCATTTTGTTGCTTATCGTAATAAGTCAGATGTAAACTACATGTCGAAAAAATCAAATGTAAAATACATATCGAAAAAATCACGTACAAGTCGTGTAAGGATGCGATTGAATGCCGTAAGCTAATGTGTTGGCTATCTAGACTCGAATTTCGAGATTCAACCTCAGTACCGACTGTTAAGAAAAAAGCTGAAAAATATTCTTCCCAAAATCGTTAAACTGTAGTTCCCGCCTCCTTACTCCTGATTATATAAATACAACGCATTCGTTATATTTTGTGTGCGTTAAATTCGAAGTCGCCGTAGTATAGTAGGCAGTGTGATGGCTTATTAGACGTGACCCCACAGTTCAAACCCCCAGGTCAGACATCTGTAACAGAACGAAATAGGAACAAAAATTTTCTTCGGCGACTTCCTCTCAGCAGATTTCTGATAAAAACTCAGACAGTAAATAAAAAATTGCCATGAAAAAGTTTTCAAAAATCTGTCAGTCGGAATCGACATTAAAGTGTGGATGCCACCGCTCCTAAAATAAAACTAACACAGACAATATAAGTAGTGAGAGAAACTAGGTTATAATCCTAGCTGAAAGGTTGTAATAACCAGTAAGTGAAGGTTACCGTGAAGACACATATCATTCTACTGAATGCACTTCTACACAGAGGGGACAATGCCTGTGTAAAGTATACTTTACTACATAACAGTGAATAATTGAAAATGACAACCGCAATATTCCGGAAACTATAAGCATAAATGCTTACGTTTAACATGCCATGAGCTTTGGTAATCCATAATTTCACATAAAGGGCTGTGGAACAGAATGAAGGAAGGAAAAAGAAACCCGCCAAATAACAAATAGTAGGTATAAGTGGTTTGGGCATACGTTATCAAAATCTGCGGACAGCATTACAAGGAAGTAATCACCCGGGGCGACAAAATCTCAGAACACTGTAAACGAACTCTGGTAAAACAAAATCTAACATACGGCAAAATTAAACAACTAAAAAGCAACAGAAGTAACTCGAAAAATCTTTATCCCACGTAAAATAAATAAACAACTCTCGTGACTTAAAATTTTTTTTCTGTCAAATCTTTTGCAAATAAAATCCTTTTTTTCGCAATTTCAGCGAATACTGTATGCATGTCATACAGTCATACACGTATGTGGTATTCATTTGTATTATTTCATGTTACAGTTTTCCTAGATCTGTGTTATTGTTCGTGTGTATGGAAATTTATTAGTATTAAAATAATATACATATCGTCACCTAAAATGTAAAATAACGTATCATCACTTTTCACAATTTTACAGGAGAAGCAAAAAACGTTATAAAATGGAAAATATTTCACCTAGTAATGAAAAATTTTGTAGCTAAGCTCAAAAAAGGATATGAGATCAATTCCAGAAGAAAAAATAATATTTTTCAAAAAAGGTTTTGAGGTTATGTTTGTTACGTTATTTTGAATTTAAATTTTCTAAAACAAAATGACGTATCATCAATTAAAAAATTTTAATATGAAGTGGAAAAATGCGAAAAAATATCAGAAAGCGATTAAATGAGGTTCAATAAAAGGCAATGGAGTTGTTTGTTTTTGTTAATATTTAACTAAACACAAAATATAATTCATTTAAGGTTTTTTTCTAAACACATTGTAGTTTACATACTAAGTAAACATGATAAAGGCAAAATTATTTATTTTTTTATAAATAAGAATTGACATTAGGAAATTGGTTATTATTTAAAGGGTATGTTATCAGGTTGTCATTTAGACAGTCTGCTGGAATCAAAGTTTTTAAGTCTTCCAAATGTTGCCATTTCTTTTTGGAAATCGGTATTCTTTGGGTATGCAATTGTTTTGGTTTAGTGACATTGAATATTTTGGTGTTCAGTTTTGGAATTGGCTGGTAATCGTTTGCGAAACAAGTTTTAAAATAAATAGTTCCCGTTGAATCGTACGCCAAAGCACGAATCATATTTACCGTAGGGTCTCCAGACTTTCCACATATGTTTATACAAAAGCAAATTTTATTTAAGTTTATTTTGGGATAACGTATATTTTACCTGGCCTAATTGAGGAGTACAATTTGGGAATTGCTTCATAATCGAGAAAATAATCGTATTGCAGATGATGAACATTAAATGGAAATGGCTTTGTTCGCGAATCTCTTATGAAAGACACTAGTTGTGATGGCAAATGTATTTGTTTATTGTTAATTTTTCGTTGAATAATTGTATGCGTGGAATCGCATTCCATTTGGGTATTTTATATTATTAAATACTTATGTTCAATTGTAAGATTTTTCTCAATACATACAGAAATTTAAGCAATCGTATTACGATTTTGATAGAAACATCCATCGGAATATATAATAATATAATAATAATTATCTCAGAAATATTTCCCTGAGAAATACCTTCATATTTCAATCCACACATCCGACTTAATTTACTATTTACTATTTTCTCTTTTATTTTTACTTTTCTTAGATATTTTCACATTTTCATTGTAATTATTTTCAATATTAGAACACATTTTGTATATTTTCACCAATATTTATAAACTTTTTTTTTTACTAATTTTTACATTAATATCAAAAACTCACATATAAACAAAAGAAAATTCCATAAGCAGAGGAATACTTTTTCTAACAAAGTAGGCTAGTTTGTTAGAAAAACAAAATTTTAAGTTGTGTTTATACTTGTTACAAATGTGATGATACGTTGTTTTGGTATATAAATATTGTGTACTTGAAGATACGTTATTTTGAATTTTCTTTATAAAATCGTTATTTATTTCTAATGAATCATACTTAGTCAAAAAACCGATTTTAATTTTTTTGATGATCCATTGTTTTGCATTTTAGGTGACGATATGTATTCTGCATATAATATTTGTGTATGAAAAAAAGAAACATATTGTATGTGTAGATATTATATTATTTAATATAGATTCTCTGTTATGATTTTTATATAAAAAAAACATGCTCTTGCATGTGGTCAGTATTAATTAAATATGAAAAGGTCAATATCGATTGTAAAACAACAATTATAGTGCGACTGATTTTGAAACTTTCATGATATCGAGAGGTTTTAAATTGAATTTCATAAAAACACAAGGTATGCTAACCTTACAATGTTTTACAGAGGATTTAAATGAAATTTATGGAAACTAGATAATTGAGCTTTAAATTACACAACCAAATAAAATAAAAATTAAAAAAAAGACTTTTTTCTCTACAGGGCAGAATTTTAAGCTGGACAGAAAGGCGTTTACCACGCATAGGCTTTTTTTTATAGATTATCAGAAGCAAATTACCTTACAAAAGTTTACATCACTTTAAATCCTTTGGGATTGAGAGAAGTGTACGCGTCTTTTTCACTGGGTATACCCTTCCCACTCCTACACTTGTAACCTCATACGCCTGCTTATTGCCCTTAATTTCTACATAATCTGCAACCATTCAAGGCGACAGCAAGTATTAATTTCGAGTCAAATACATACATAGAACGTAAGTGCTCGTATTTGGCGTATTTTGGCCGTAGTCTAGTAGGTAGTGTGTTGGCTTATTAGACGTAAAGCCAGTGTTCAAACCCCAGGTCAGACATCAAAACGAAATACAAAAAGTATTTCTGCGGCGACTTCCGCTCAGCAGATTTCTGGCAAAAACTCTGAGGGTAAACAAAAAATGCCATGAAAAAGTTTCTCAAAAAAAATCTGTCATTCGGAATCGACTTTAAACTGTAGGTCCCGCCACTCATTTGTAAAATTAACGCACACAACAAAAGTGGTGTGAGAAACTAGGTCGTAATCCCGACTGAAGTGTTGTAACGACCATTTATGTATGTATCAGATTGTGTTGCTTTGTCCAAATTTACTACAAGTTTTCCTTGGCTTTCAGGCATCGAAGATGCCCAATGCTGTCCTTCAACCAATTTTCGATTTCTTCTATAAGAGTGTATTGTTTCCAGATTGTTTAATTGATTTTTACTACTTAGTCTCGTTGCATTGTGCTAAATTCCCCCAGATTCTTGTTTTATCCAGGAGAGTTTAAAGGCTCAAACTCACGGATAATCAATGTATTATTTCAGTCGACCTCTGAAGAATCTCGTATTCAAGCTGTTTCCAATTATACATACATACATATATACATTTGGTCATTACAAGTCTTCAGTCAGGATTACAATCTAGCTTCTCACACCAATTATGTTTTGTGTGTTAATTATATACATGAATTCCCTAGTTTAAAATCGACAGCGAACGACATGATTTTGAGAACCTTTTTCATGGCAATTTTATTTACTCGCAGAGTTTTTACCAGAAATTTGCTGAAAAGCAGTCATCGAAGAAATATATTTTCATATTTCTTTTTGTTGGAAATGCATACTAGACTGCGGCCACTTTTCAATTATTCTAATAATATTTTCATAGGCTCTGGTGTTCAGTGGAATATGGGACCTACATTTAGGGCTACAGTAGGAGAGGTCCATATTTTCCCGATTATGTCGATTCATATCAGTTTCTGTATATTGCACAAATTAACCTGTGCCACTTTCTATTTAGAAGTACATACTCACACATAGAATTAATCCAACCAGCATGATGTGCATCCAATGCAGTATTCTTGGTTTTTTGGATGTGTCGTTGTCCTTAATATTTTCTCTGTATATAAATATAAGCTTCCCACATCAGATTTTGTGTTATTTTTCAGTGCTATTCCCACATATTTAGCCTCTGTTTTCTGTAAGTAGAATAAAATCATGGATTCGCAGTAGTCTAGATGGTAGCGTTTAGGGTTACAATTTCAAACATCAGCTATTACATCTTAAAAAAAATATTTTTTGCCAATGCTCTTCTCCTGTCAGAAACTCTGAGAATAACTAATTGGGATGAACAAAAAAATTAAATCCAAACTACAGATTTGAGAAGCTTTTGCGTGGCTTATCGTGTTTGTATTCGTGATGTTTGTATTGTTAATAGAGAGCAAATAAAATTGCCATGAAAAGTTTCTTAAAAATCTATCGTTCGGAGCCGATTTTAAAACTGTACGGCTCCTCACTCATGTATAAAATTAACAAGCACAACATAAGTGGTGTGAGAAGCTCGATCGTAATCCTGACTTGAAATGTTGTAATGGCCAATTATGTATGTATGCATTGTTTATTGTGAGAAGAAATAAGGCTGGAGATTCCATTTCTGAGAATAAACACTTAGTCTGCCAGAACAGAGCTGTAAGCTTATGATCTACTAGCCTGTGTTTTTGCTACACTTTAACTTTCATTTCATTTACTAAAGACAGAAGCAGCTGCAATAAAACAATATTTTTTTTTTGTTCTACCCTTACAATACCGGCCATATGATAAATGATGCTACTGTTTAAATGCCAAAATATCTTATCATACCTTTTGAACAATTAGACCTTTCGAGAGTTAGCTGCAAGCCTCTTTAAAAAAAAAAAAATATAAAACAAATGATGCAACAGAAGGAAAGACAATATTTTATGATTTAAAGTTTTCAACAATAAATTCTCCATTAAAAGCAGAGAAAAACCATTAACCAACAAGATGTCCATATCCTGCAATCAAAACTTCGTTAGCATTTGTATACCAAGCATTAGGTTGCGTTGCATATTTTCTTGCCTTTAGAGTTACGAAACTAAACTCATTAGACATGCCACTTAAATATGGTTATACAGCCTTAACAGATTGCTGGCTGGCAGATTGTTTTAGCCAAATTAGAACTACCGTTTTATCTTCTTTCTTTCTATCTTTACTACTGCCTATACATATTTGTTGTAAAGCACTCAAAGGACATTAATAAATATGTACCAATATTTTACCTTTAACAACATACAGGTCAATTAAGGTAGTAGCAACAAGAAAAAGATGGAAAAGCAAAATAAAAAATATAACACAGAGTAATATACTAAAAAAAAAACAAATAGAAGATGACAAGAAATGAGGCAGCATAATAACATCAATAACATAACAACACAACAACAACACAATACAAGTAACAACGGAGACAGTAGCAGCAACTGTAGCACAATATAAGAAGAAGAAAGAAAAAATTTTTCATTGAAAGAAAACAGGGCATTTTACTAACAACAAAAATCAACAATGAAGACAAAGTAGAATGTAGTATAAGACTGGCTACAACAAGAGACAACAACAGTAACCAGCAAGTATTATTGTGAATGAGAATGTGCCTAGCAATACAACACAATACAGAATGAAAAGAGCTAAAAAACAAATTTCTTGGTGTTAGTATACACACATATATTTACAGGGTGTTTAAAAAAAAGTTTCTTTGTAGCATTTCACGAATGTTGCAAAAAAATAACACGCGAAACTCAATCATTGAGAATGCAGAAGGAGGAACAACTTGATAGCTATTAAAGTAATGTCAGTGAAAGATCGCTCTCTCTCTCTAAGGTTGTTCTAAATTATCTTTCTCAAGTCCCTTGCCTTGAGGAATCTCAAAAAGTTGTTCGATGTCAGCAACATCATAAATAACCGGGTTTTTCTTTCTGGTGTAGTAGGTAGTGTGTTGGCTTACTATTCGTAAAGCCCGGGTTCGTATCCCAGGTCAGACATCAAAAATGAAATATGAAAAAAAATATTTCTTCGGCGACTTCCTCTCAGCAGATTTCTGGCAAAAACTCTGAGAGTAAAATAAACCTGCCATGAAAAAGTTTCTCAAAATTCTGTCGTTCGGAGTCGACGTTAAACTGTAGGTCCCGCCACTCACGTATAAAATTAACGCACACAACATGAGTGGTGTGAGAAGCTAGGCCGTAATCCTGACTGAAGGGTTGTAATGGCCAATTATGTATGTATGTATGTATACATTTAAACGGCAAGGTTTCCGTGTATATATATTATCACATACATACATCATTAAAATCCTTTAGTCAGGATTACGACCTAGCTTTTCACACCACCACTTATTTTTTGTGTATCAGTGAAATTTTTCTATATTCCTGTTCGACATGTCGTGTAAATAACATCCAAGGCTAGTCCACTAGTTTTCGAATATCGATATCTACAGTGAGCGCCATAAGTGAGTCAACACCCACTATAATTTTAAATTTTCTATTATGTTCTTAGGTATAAAAAAATTCCCTTCTCATGAATTGTATTTTTGTTTTAACATTTTAAGCGTTTTTATTTTTGGAAATTTATTCGACTATTTACTTTTATTTACTATATTTACTTTTCTCGCTATCCTACGAAAATGAATTATTTCATTGGTGTTTACTCACTTTTGACGCTCACTGTATACATGTATGCATACATACATATACATATACATATACATAATTTGTCATTACATCCCTACGATCCAGCTTCTCAAACCACCACCTATTTCCAGACATTAGTGGCACGATTTACAGTTTATAGTCGACACCGCACAACTCTCAGAGTTTTTGCCAGAAATCTGCTGAGAGGAAGTCGCCGAAGAAATATTTTTTTATATTTCGTTTTATTGGAGATGTCTGACCTGAGTTTTGAACCGTGGCCTCACCTCTAATAAGCCAACACACTATCTACTAGACTACGGCCACTAGTGCTCTCCTCAACACAGTGTCTGCATATTTCTGTCCTGCATGCTTGCTTTTTAAATCGCGTAGAAGCTTGCAAACTTCTTTTATATTTCATACAGCTTCGGCTCATATCAGCCTTCTAGAAATATCTATCCTAGCCTGAATAGCTCAACTGTCAAATATTATTGCTAGGTCTGGTCTTCACTAGCTGGTGCGACAGACTCAAATTCTGTAGAACTTCAAAAGCAGCCATATTCTCATACTCAGGGGGTAATGCTAAGGCATTTTATGCTATTTATGTAGCACCATCTGCATTGTTTTCAAGTTTGCTCAGTCTGGCCCTGTAATGATTTTATAATCATTGTGGTATACATTCAATGACACACTTTTAAAGTGCACCTACTAGATTTCCCTGGAAGTCTTCTAATATATTTGGTGACAAAGCAGTTGAGAAGCACACATATAAGCCGATTTTATTGACACCATTGAAGAGGATTTGGCCACGAAGCTGTTGCGATATAATTCCCGAAAGTTCAAACAAATGAACCGACTTTGATGACGCCATTGGAGAGAAATGTCCATGAGAAATATTGTCTCAATTTAGTATTGAATCGATTCTCCAAATATAAACTTATTTTTAAAACAGCCTGTTCCTGAATGCTATACAGCATAGGGTTGAAGAAAAGCTATCAAGACCACATGACAGACATCAATTTGAAAAATTATCTTTTACTAACAATGACACCAACAACAACAACATTATCATAGTAACATGAACACAGCCAACACAGCAACAGCAACAGCAGAAATAGCAATAATAAAATGGAACGTTAAATATTGGTAAACGGCAACTAACCAACAACAACAACAAAAGTAACAGTATTGTTGAGTAGGCACGATAAAAAGGGGTCATGTTGTAAAAAAATAAAAACGAAGTCAAAAGAAAATTGTGATAAAATTCAAATAAAACAACATCGTAAAATTGTTAAAGAGCATGTAAGTGTAAAGTATGCAGGAAATAGGGTAGAAATACATAATAAAACACACAGCCAAGGAATAAACGCAATGGTTTCTGATACCAATGTTCAGTTCAGTCAGTTAAGCAGGTTTCTGCTAGCAATACTTTAAGAATTATAATCGAATAATCCATCAAACAGCGTTTTCCCTTATACGTGTACTTTTTGTATTGATTTTAAAAAGGCCTTCGACACCATAAAACGTAGTGCAATATGGAGAGCAATATGATGGAAAGACCCCTTTTAATTGGTAAAAATTGTTTCTCAAGCAGTGTATAACCAATCTATTTTACAAATTCTTTATGACAGAATTAGCACTACTGTGTGAGGTCTGTGTGAACAACATCCTGGCCAAAAAAAAAAAAAAAAAAATATGGGTACTTCAATCGATACCTCAATGATTTTCAAGACAATATTCAGAAGGCACATATTTTTTCAGCGACTTCCTCTCAGCAGATTTCTGACAAACACTCTGAGAGTAAATAAAAAATTAAAACACACAACATGAGTGGTGTGAGAAGCTGGGCCATAATCCTGACTGAAAGCTTGTAATGACCAATTCTGTAAGAAAAATGCGTTTACATTAGATACTTACTAAATTGGACATTACCATCCTTTAGTCAAGATTACAACCTATTTTCTCACAATACCATGTGCATGTTAATGTTTTCTTCAATTCCTATCGACAGATTTGAAAAACTTTTTACTACAATTTTATTTACTCCCAGAGGTTTTGCCAGAAGCCTGCTGAAAGGTAGCGGCTTAAAGGAATATTGTGTTCATATTTCGTTTTAATCAAGCCATTGTGCATGTATACAATAATATTTTAATGACTGCCTCTGGATTAGTCCCATGAAAAAGTTTCTCAAAAATATGTCGTTCGGAGTCGACTTTAAACTGTAGGTTCCGCCACTCACGTATAAAATTAACGCACACAACGTGAGTGGTGTGAGAAGCTAGGCCGTAATCTTAACTGAAAGGTTGTAATGGCTAATTATGTATGTACATATGTATGTATCCGCCGCAGCCGTGACTCAAACCTCAGCTCAGACATCTCGATCAAAACGAAATATGAGAATAAAATATTTCTTTTGTCGACTTCCTTTCAACATAATTCTAGCAAAAGCTCTGATGGTAACTAAAATTGCCATGATATCCGCCCCTGATAGATAAATTGAACACAGCAACATGGGTGATGTAGAAAGCTATGTTGTAATCCTGACTAAAAGAGTTGTTATAAACAATTAAGCAAGTAAATAAAACAATGGGTATAAATCATGAGGACCACCATGAAATTGCGTACGTAAAAGGTCTGAATGGTGAGAAGGAAATAACAATGCATCGGTTACACGTAAGCAGAAGTAAATAAACTTTAACAAACTTATTTACGGATATTTTTCCTGTATTAAGTCTTACTAAGAAAATTAATAGTCGATCAAGTTCAACTCTACATTAAGGTACGAGTCGATCTAAATTGTTGCTGATATTTCAAAGGCTTGTAATCATACGATGGTTCTAAGCTGGGAGCTATTTTACCACTTCAATATGCGAGATGAGTTTGCAATATTTTCTTCAGAGTTTGGACTGAATACAGCCTTCTGGATCAATACGTATTTGCCAGACAGAAATTGTTGCAAATTAACAAGGTGCAGACCGGGTAAACGGAAGTTTTTTTTCCAAAATCTATACGGACAGCCGGTAAAACATTGAGAGCTTTAGGTCCCTGCTGATCTGTCTTCGCTTTTGATTTGTCTCTTATTAAGATGTCTTCATAGTTTAATATTCGGATCATTTATGTTCAATTCTGGGGTACAGGAGTATACAAGACAATGTAAAAGGCCATGTGCTTATAAGGAGAGTCATCGTCTTTTGGGTTCCAACGGCTTTGAAAGATTTGAAACTGCTTATTCTCTTGTGCATACTCAAACTTTGAGGCGGGTGCGAAAAACTGATGAACGGCTGGTAATAATCACAGAATAGTCAGACACACGGGGTTTCTGGTGAGGACGAAAATTATCAATGTGATTATACTTTTTTTTTGCAACTGCTCAACATTGTACCATAGCGAGACACGCAAAGTTCTTGGACGTAAGTGATATAAACAATTGTTCATTACAACCCTTCAGTTAGGATTATTACCTAGTTTATCACATCACTTATATTGAGGGTGTTAATTTTTGGACATAAGTGATGGGACCTAAAGTTTAAAGTCGACTCCGAACGACAGATTTTTAAGAAGCCTTTGCAATTGCAATTTTATTTACTCTCAGAGTTTCTGCCTGTAATCTGTTGAGAGCAACTCGCCGAAGAAATATTGTCTTCATATTTCGATATGTTGGAAATGTGTGACCTGGGATTTGAACCGAGACTTCACGTCCAATAATAAGCCAACACACTACCTACTAGACTACGTTTACCCACTAGTGGCCATCTACCGAAAACAGAGTATATATTTTCAGCAAGCTATTCGATATCTCTGATTTAATGGTAAATCGATCTTTGTATCGAAAATGATACATTTCAAGTTTTAAGACACTATAACTTTAATTCAGAAAAAGTAAGATGCATGGTATTTTTTAAATTTATTAGTATTGCTATCGCCATTATTTGAAATTAAACTAAAAAAGAAATTTTTGAGCAGGACTTAAAAAATTCAAAAAGTTCATAATTCTGGCCTATGTATCCTTTTTGATACATACGACTTTCCTAGCTATTCTTTGGCGTTGTGTATGTAATTTTTTTAAGTTTTCAAAAGATTTTGTGAAGTTTTATAGGGAATAATAAAGGGTCCGCCAAATAAAAAATTTTTTTTGAAAATACTTAAAAAAAAAACTACTAAATATTTTTTCAAATTTCTTTTTTTATTTGAAGGTACAATAATCCTTCCGGTTGATAATGGAAAATAATTTCATTCAAATGGCTGCCTCGGCTGGCCATGCAGTAGCTTACACGATCGGTCCATTTTTTAAGCACATTATCGATTGTGTGCAGCTGTATTTCACCAATGGCTTCACGAATATTTTCCTTTAAAGCGTCGATTGTCTCTGGCTTGTCGGCGTAACTCTTATCTTTGACGGCACCGCACAAATAATAGTCCAACGGTGTCAAATCGCAGCTCCGAGGTGGCCAAACGACATCAGCTCTGCGGCTGATAATGCGATCGTCAAAAACAGGGCGCAAAACATCGAGTGTAGCTTCGGCTGTAAGGAACGTAGCGCCGTCCTGTTGAAACCAAATGTTGCCAATATCCTCCTCTTCAATTTTTGTGAACAAAAATTCGTTCAACATGGCCCGATAACGATCGCCATTGACTGTAACGGCCACTCCTTGCTCATTTTCGAAGAAAAGTGGCCCAATTATGCCTCTGGACCAAAATCCGCACCAAACAGTGACTCGTTTTGGGTGCGTCGGGTTTTCAAAGTATGCGTGCGGGTTTTCTGTGGCCCAAATGCGACAATTTTGCTTGTTTACATACCCGCCAAGATCAAAATGAGCTTCATCTGAAAAGATGATTTTTTTTTTGCCAAAATCGGCATCTTCTGTAAGTCTCACTTAGCGAAGCGAAAACGCATTGGATGGTCAATTGGCTTCAGGTCCTGAACCAATTGGACTTTGTATGGCGTCATACCAAAGTCTTTATGCAAAATTCGTCTCAATGATGTCTCCGAAATGTTTAATTGTTGAGAACGACGGTTTGGTTTATCGATGAGGATGCCAGTTTCTTTCCCTTTTTTCACAAGATAACGAACATATGGAGCTGACGGTGCTTCTCTTCTTCCAAAATCCGTACGCAATTTTCGTAAACATTCTGCAACATTACCATGATTTTCAAAGTAATGTCGCAATATTTCACAGCGTTGTTCAAGCGTATACCCAACCATATTCGTTCAGCGGAAGGATAAAACTAATTATTTGTCAAATCAGACATGAGCTAAGTGTTACCATTCACGAAATAAGCACTAGTTGAAAAAAAAAACGCTAGATGGCGGACCCGATACAATATTTATATATTTGATAAAAGCGAAAAAGTTGAATTTTCTGTTCTTGATTTTGATTGCAGTAGTCGTAGTCTTGTATGTACTACGTTAGCTTATTAGACGCCAGACCAATTTTCAAACTTCAGGTTAGCATTTCCAGTTTACAAAGAAAGGTCGTAATGACCGATTAAATATGTACATTAGGGTGACCCTTAGCTATATGGAATATTTTTTTGTCGAAATTTTTCTAGTCTCAACCCGCAGTTTGGTGACTATTGGCCAAAAAAAAAAGATATTGTCAAAGTTTCAGATCAATCGGTTGAGGTTAAGACGTGCCGCAAGACGGGTGAAATTTAGGGGAAACCATAAAATTTAAGTTTTATGACTTATAACTTCAAAAATATTAATTTTATTGAAAAATGTTTTAAGAGGAAAATGTTTCCTATAAAGTTTCAAACATTTTTCCCCCTGACAACTTTTTTCTTAATCCTATATTTAACTAAATAAAGCCCATATTTAAAAAAATTCCTAGATGTCCACGGTGTATTTTTATGCTAGCCCTTGCTTTATATGCCAACATGATAAGTAACTGAAAAGCTGTACATATTATCATTGCAGTTATTAAGGCGTTAGACCTTGACGCTCAAAACTATATAATTAATAAAAATTCTATTCGAGCAGCCCGAGAAAAAATACGAAACAATCATATGTTTGAGTTGAAAAAAACTTCGACATTAGTACCTTTAATGTTATGTGTTTACATTCGTACGGCAAAATATTACCAGAGTTAACTGGAAGTGAAAATGTGGTTAGGTTTCCAATTATTATATATGGCGGGCACACTGAAAACTTGCTCCAAGTTTCTGCTTTGGAAAATGGAACTGGATGAGAACAGGCATCAGCTGTGTGTAATGCCAGTCAGGAATGGGGCCTTCAAGACAACATAAACGCTATTGTTTCTGATACAACAGCTGTAAACACTGGTCGTATAAATGGAACGTGTGCTATCCTGGAAAATCTTTTACAAATGCCGCTCTTATGGCTACCATGTGGACATTATATACATGAAATAATTTTGAGAAGCGTTTTTGAAGCAAAAATGAATAAAAACGGCGGTCTCGATGTCTTCCTTTTCGAAAGAATTAAAAAAGCCTGGCTAAATTTAAATTTAAACAAATTTCGATTTGGAATAGATGACTGAAAGAACAAAATATCATGTTAGTGATTCAATTAGTCGGGTTATAACTTTTGCTCAGACTATTTTTGAAACGAAACTATCAGGAGATGACTATACTTTTGTGTTTTTAGGACATTATCCTAAGAAACACAATTCTAAAGCAATAATGCTTAATGCACCTGGTGCTGTTCACCTTGCGAGATGGATGGCGAAAGCTATTTATGCCATAAAGATATTTTTATTCCGAAAAGAATTTAAATTGAAAAATTAAGAAGAAAATGATTTGCGAAAAATATATATCTTTATAAGAACTAAATATATAGAAGCTTGGTTTTCGTCTAGTTCTGCAATTATGGCGCCCTATAATGATTTCCCCCACAGACAAAACAAAATACAAAAAGTATTTCTTCGGCGACTTCCTCTCAGCAGATTTCTGACAAGAACTCTGAGAGAAAATAAAATTGCCATGAAAAGTTTCTTAAAAAAATCTGTCGTTCGGAGTCGACTTTAAGCTATAGGTCCCGCCACGTATGTAGGTATAAAATTAACACACATAGCATAAGTGGTGCGAGAAACTACGTCGTAATTCTGACTGAAGGTTGTAATGACCAATTATGTATGTATGTATAATGATTTCGTGTTACTAGAGAAAATTTACAATTTTAAAATCTTTGACAAGCATGCTCTAAAAAATTACTAAATCATTTATGGTATCTTAATCCCGAAAATGTAGAATATTCTTTGCCTATTAAATGTTATCAATAACACAGCGGAAAGAGGTGTTAAGCTGACAGAGGATTACAATTTGATTCTTACGAAATATGAGCATCAGAAACAGAATATTTTACAAGCTATACAAGATTATAGACAAAGGTGTTCTGGTTGCCTAAAAAGTGAATTATATAAGACACTTTAAACATTAAATTTAATATAATTTTCTACATGTATATAAATGAGGGCAAAACGAAGTATATGTTATCCACAAGTAGGGATATGCGACGTATTGGATCTCAGATTACAGTCGATAATTATATTTTCGATATAGTCAAGGAAATCCAGAAGGAATCAGGCCAATATCCGTTAATCTTGTTGTTAATGGCCAGTTAAGTAAGTAAGTAAAGTAAGTACATGTATATACATTGTCTAAACTTATTTTTAATTAAAATATAAACATTTAAAAAAATATTTCAATAAAGCGTACGCTTATAAAATCTTGGATTATGTCGAGTTTATTTATTTCTTTCCAATTTATTTTTTCAACGCTGGGAATTAGAAAAATGTTGTCAAGGTAAAAAATGTTTAAAACTTTATAGGAAACATCTTCCTCTTACAACATTTTTCAATAAAATTAATATTTTTGAAGTTATAAGTCATGAAACTTAAATTTTAGGGTTTTCCCTAAATTTCATCGGTCTTGCGGCACGTCGTAATCCTAATCGATTGATATGAAACTTTGACAATATTTTTTTTTTGCCAATATTCACCAAACTGGGGGTGAGACTGGAGAAAATCTGACTTTTAATTTTAAGGGCCACCCTAGTGTGCATACATATGTATATATATAATATTCCTACTACTGAAAATTCTGAAGAAGAAGAACGCAGAAGCTCCTCTTATGAACTGGCGCAAGTATTGACAGCTGCAAACATGACAATATGACGTTAATCGAAAAAGATAGTACTACTTGAAATAGGGAACCGTATTAGTAGTTTGGGAAGAAAAATTATTACCAATTTTTACGCATATGGCTAGCAGCTGTCACATAAAATGTTGTAGAGACTTTCTTACTGCTCTTCTCATATTAACCTTCCGTGACAGACAAACATTAGAAAAAGTGTTTTGTCCTATGTTTTATTTCATTGATATTACAGAAGGATAATATTTCAGTCAACTATGTGCGTATGAGATAACAGAATCTTTCGCTTTGATAACGTGCTACACGGAAGTGATTATAAATTTCCAATAAATAATCCCAATAATCCAAAAAATTTCATGGTCCACCGGAATACAATTGGCAGTTTTAGTTTCTTTTAGCCATATTTGGGGAAACTTGTATCCGGGACACCAGAGAGGAATGAAAGAGAGAACATTGTTATTGACATAATAGATGTTCTATTGCAACGGGAAACATTTTTACCTCACATGACCTTGACAATAAATTTTTCTAAAGAAATTTAACAATAATTTGTGCCATCATGTTTTAGCTAGCCCTCGATTGGGAGCATTACTGATGGGAGTGACAATAAGCTGATCCATCAAAACATCAAAAAACCAAGCTGACATGAAGTGTTTAATTTTTACTTAAAAAACCATGCTGCAATGTCCATCATGTCAAAAATTTTGGCGTAAATTTCATAAAAGTGATAAAAAAAGTGTTAGAATATAAAATAGATTTATTAAAATGAATTAAAATAAATAAAAACATTTAAATCTAAATAAATAATAAATAATCTAAATTCTATGAAATACAAGTATGTATCAAAAGTGATGCATAGCTGGAACTATGAAGTTTTTTTTTAAGGAGCGATCTATGGTTAATAATGGAATTCGTTACAAGCCTTGTAAAGAACTTTGCATTTTGTCTCTACGGTAGAGACTCTATTTAATTGGAGTCTCATGATACAAAAGCGAAAATGGCCAAACAAAAGAGTCCACTAATGGAGAGCTTAAAGAACAACAACAATTTTCCAATTTAAAGATTAGGGGCCTATTTGTCAAGTTCATGGTTCTAGGTTGACTTATGCTCTCATAAATTTCAATGAGTGAAAAAACAGAAACAAATTGTTTTCGAAATTCTACAAAAAAAAAAACTGAGCCGCCTTTCTCATAAAAGCTAAGCAAGTCAAATAAAACCCAATAATACGATTAAAACGATTTATGGCAATAAGCCGGAGAATAGAACCGAAAGGAAAAAAGAAGAAAACTATTCAGAAAATAAAAAATAAAATCAACTATTAAAGGAAAAGAAGAGCAACTATCTGACTCAATATGTACAGACGTGATGGTATTTCTATTTAACCAAAGCGTAACTAAAAGTATGTCTCTGTATATGAAATATGTGGCCGGATATCAAGTGCTACAACAGACAAAACTTTATATGTACATGCATACATGTATGAATGTATGTATGTTTATAATTTCTAAATGTAATGGTTAGAATAACAACAAAGTGTGGAGAAGGAAAAGAAGAAAATGTAAAAGAATAAAACAAAATAAATAAATACTCATGCAAGAGGCCATTATGCTGTATAAATAAAAGATAGAATGGAATGGAATGGAATAGAAAAAATGCTTATTCATACGTCATGTGAACGACAGGTAAAATTGTCTTTATTCTTTAATAAATTGCTTGGCCTACAATAAAAAAGTGCTATTGAAACACAGATATTTACAGACACGTTTAGTTATGGCATAATAATGTGGCTGTTATTTGTGCTAAAGGGTGGTTTTAGTTTACTAAACCTATAAATAGGCTGCAAATACTAGCAACAACAACAATAATTTAAACAAATGATCATGATTCTGCCACCTACAAATCCTATATTTTTTCTTATTAAAGTTCGTATCGTAAAAAAAATATTTCGAAAATGCCATGTAAACAGGAAAAAAGGGGAAAAATTCTTTAAATTCAATAAAAATGTTGGAGAAGAAAATAAAAAAAGAAAAGGAAATTGACAAAGAAAAAATGTAAATAAATTGATGGCCTTTACGGCCTTTTTACCCTTTTTTATTCCCCTGCCTATCATATTTAAATGGTAAAACTGGAAAACAGCAATTCATTGCTATAAATTGGCATAAAATCTTTGACACATCGAATAGCAGCAGCAGTGTCAGTAGCAGTAACAGCAGCAGTATCAGTAGCAGTATTTGAGTTATGAAATAAAAAAAAACAAAATAAAAATAATAAAACAACTGACATAAAAACATCACGTTCTATTGCTGGTAATGCCATAGACTTAGCAAAAGAAGTGTTTGGACTCGTTGCCTGCTCTTGCCGTCTTGTTTTCCTAGTTTATGATTGTTTTTGTGTTTGTATTCTAATTCGATATTTTTCTCTCGTTTTGCTCGTATAACTCTTGTTTTTTTCATTTTATTTTATGAGGAAAATTTTAATATGATTTCATTGCTATTTCACCGAGTAATTTATGTTTCATTGCTGCTAAACAGTGACAATTTGAAGTTTTTTTTATTATTATTTTTCTGCATATTGAAGAAGTCAAAAAGCATTCATACTAATTTTATCATGTTTTTAAATTCCACTCAATAAATTAAATTATGAATCTACATGGCATGTTGAAAATTTTCAACTGAATTCTTTTGTTTCTTGGCCCGGAATTTGATGGATTGTTATAATAACACAAATTTCTAGACTTAAAAAATCTAATCAGTAACTAACAATCTCTTTAATTTTAGACGTGCTGACGATTGGTTTCCAAATTTAGTGCTTTAGATGTCGATAGCCAGTTTTCTCAAGTTAATTGAAGACGGATTTACATAAGATACTTACTTACTTAAATGGTGATTACCACACTTTAGTCAATATTACAACCTAGCTTCTTACACTATCCATGTGTGTGTATGTTAATGTTATCGTCAACTCTGAACGACAAATTTGAGAAATTTTTGGATTTACTCGCAGAGGTTTTGTTAGAAGATTTAGAAGAAAATGCTGAAAGAAATATTGCTTTCATATTTTGTTTTAATCGCAATATTAAGCTCTGCACTGGCTTTCGTCAAATAAGCCAACACAATTTACAGACTTACGACACATACATACATACATACATAATTGGTCATTACAACCCTTCAGTCAGGATTACGACCTTGCTTCTCACACCACTTATGTTGTGTGCGTTAATTTTACACATGAGTGGCGGGAGCTACAGTTTAAAGTCGACTTCGAACGATAGATTTTTGAAAAACTTTTTCATGGCAATTTTATTAATCACAGAGTTTTTGCCAGAAATCTGCTGAGAGGAAGTTTTCGAAGAAATATTTTTTTTTTATATTTCCGTTTTGATGTCTGACCTGGGGTTTGAACCTTGGGCTAACGACTAATAAGTCAACACACTACCTACTAGACTACGACGACTACGGTGATGTGATATGCTATCGCGAAGTGAACTTCATTGCTGGAAATTAAAAAATTCCAAATCCAGATACAAACTACGCTATAATGAGCCATCAATAGACTCAATTGGTGAGAATGCAGTAGGACCGACTAATTCGGGTTATCAGTTACACTTTCTCTAACTAAGTAGCGAAATTATCGGGAGCGCGTACATTGCGACAATGTACAGGCCTGACTGTATATGCAACGATTTCAGTTTCTTTACCCTGATTGTTTCTAACAACCATAAGTTCTCAAAATGTAAACACTTTGGAGTACTCTTGTAAGTTCTAATTTGTTTATGCTTTCTTTACTTCTTATGCGATTCATATTTATGAATTACAAAAGTTTCACTGAATAAATGACACTTCAAGTGAAAGACAAATGGACAACCGGATACATATTTATGTTATGAGGCTTAAATGAAAGCATATGATTTAATATACATTCTAAGTACCAATGTTCATCTACATTGACTAGACAGAATTTGGCATTACAAAGTCGAAGAAATATTTTTTCATATTTCGTTTTGATGGAAATGTCTGATCTGGGGTGTGAGGTGTGGTCACACATCTAATAAGCCAATACACTGCCTAATAGACTACGGCGACTATGTAAACCGATCACGTATTCAAAACTTATTCTCATGTAATATCTTTAACCTAGATATGTAACCTGTAAGCAACTTCTTTCCCAATTTACAAGACTTTCCTTAAATAATATATATTTCTGTGAAAAACCACGGTAGCGAACATATATTTTAAACAACTACTTAATCTATAGTCTATAACCCCATATTAGTTTCATTACTTTGTTTTTTTTTCATACATACTTTAATTTAACAGCCAGAAATCAATTACCTTTACTCGAATGCTACTGTTTATTGCGAAATATTGAATCACAATTCCCAGGAAATGTTAAAATAAATAAAATTGCTACAGCAAAAATATATTTTTGAATTCTGTTTTCATTTTTTAATTTCTCCAGAGACATTAAAAGAGAAATTCACCCTCAAACAAAGAATGCGATCAAATCAAATTAATTTAATATCAGCCATAATATGAGGAGAGCGTACGAATAAATTTATTTATAAAAACTAATACTAATGTGAAGTAATTTTAGGCTGTAGTTAAAATTGAAGAAAAAGTTGTTCGAGTTCTAATGCCTAATAAGAAAAGGGTCTTTCATTTAAAGCTACCGATATTTTAATTTGTATTTGCCGTAGTCTAGTAGGTAGTGTTGTGGCTTATTAGACAAGAGGTCACGGTTCAAAAACCAGGTCAGACATCTCGAACAAAAGGACTGCGAAGGCCAGATTTGAGAAACTTTTTACGGCAATTTTATTTGCTCTCAAAGGTTTTGCTATAAGACTGAGAGCAAGTGGCTGAAAGTAATATTATTTTCATATTTCGTTCAGATCGAGCCATTGTAAATGTATACAATGATATTTTAATGACTGACATTGGATTAGTTGATCAGCAGTTGATCCTTTTAAAGTAGTTTTCAAACACTATTTCACACATTTCGGACTAGCAAGATACCTTCAAATAGCATAAGTCGCTATAGTCTATTAGGTAATGTGTTAGCTTATTAGACATGAGGTCAAGGTTCAAACCCCAGCTCTAACATCTGCAATAAAACGAAATATTAAAACAAAATATTTCTTCGGCTACTTCCTATCAGCAGATTTCATTCATATTTCTGACTTAATTTGAAATGCAAAAAGCAGTTAATCAGGATAGTAGTGGCCGTAGTCTAATAGGTAGTGTGTTGGCTTATTAGGTCAGGTCAGACATCTAGAACTAAATATTGAAAAATATTTCTTAGTCTACTTCCTCTCACTTGATTTCTGGCAACTCTGAGAGTAAATAAAATTGCCATGAAAAAATTCTCAAAAATCCGTCGTTCGGAGTCGACTGTAGACTGTAGGTCCTGTCACTCATATATAGAATTAACATACACTCAGCCACAAAAGTATACATACGGTTAACAAATTTCAGAAATTTTTTAACCAATCCGTTTTCGTTGAAAATCTTTATAATTGTCTGACAACTTTCTTCGATTTTAAGACGGTCTTTTGCATTGGTTCAGAAATTTGTGAAATTTGTTAATCGGATGTATACTTTTGTGGGCCCGTGCAGGGCCACAATTCAGTTCAATATCAGAATTTTTTTAACCAATGCAAAAGACCGTCTTTAAATCGAAGAAACTATAAACATTTTCAACGAAAACGGATTGGTTAAAAAATTTCTGAAATTTGTTAACCGTATGTGTACTTTAGTAACTGTGTGTATGTATGTTGTGTGTGAAGATAGGTCGTAATCCTGACTGAAGGTTTGTAATAAACAATCTTGTGTGTATGAATGTATTGTTTTCAATCATGGCAAAATTTTTAAATATAAAAATATTCCCAAAATTTTTCTTACTTACTCCTTAGCATTCTTAATACTTTTGTTGTTTTAGCCATGTTTCTAAACTATTGATAACTCAATATTATTTCAGTTTCCAATTTGATGTCTTTTTTTCTGCTTCTTGGTTATTAAAATAAACAAACAACAATAAAAACAGAAAAAAAGAACAAAGGAGAGAGAAAAAAATCCATTTAAGCTTAATGGTCATCTATAGCCCAAAGCTTTAGAGGATCTGATGCGTAACTGAATGTTTTCTTTCGACATAAATACCATACCATACCATAGGCTTCACTTTCCATTTCTATTTTTCACTTTTGCTGTCTTCTGTTACAGGCAGGATTTTTTGTTGTTGTTTTTACTTGTTTAAGTTATTCACATCCGTACAAATATGTTTGCAGTATTAAATGTTGTAGTGAGTTTAAGTTTAACTTTTTGCTCCATAAAATTTACACGCAAATCTTTTGGCATAAATCCTAGAATTTCATACGAACACATAAGAACATATGTATGTAGGTATGTATGTTCTGTTGGCCTGGTATTGGGTCAGTTATGAGGGACATGAAATGGTTCCATGCCACAACATACGTACATTTTAACATACAATCTAAGAAAATTAATTGAAATAAGATATGTTTGTGCGCCAATGTGGGTTAAGAGTTGCCTAAAGCCGCTACACACATACAAAATATGCAGCATTGTGTGCCTCGTAATAGATGGAACTCTTCTGGTGTCAACAAATACAATCGGTAATATTGGTTAAATCGGCCTCACTTACGATTTTTTAAGTCCCAATGCGATGCTCACTAAGATACTGCTTACAACATGCTGAAATTCTACGCATTAATTTTGATTTGTCCATGATGATATATAAGCCAGCATTAGCTATACTCGTAGCAATTCATTGGGTTTTTTACTGTATTCTGGAAAAGTTATAAGACAGAAGCTATCTTCAGCCTAATCGATATATAGTGGTCCAACCAAACGTGAAGTCTCCACGAAATACCATGATGCCTTGACATCGCATAGATACCATCAAAAGCTCGTTTGAAGTACGAATTAAAAGTATGGGCCCCCTTTAAACTGACTGTTCAACAATGACTCTTAAACTTTTGATGTGATCAATGCATGATTGGTTTATTTGTCTTAGCTGAGGTTCGACTGTGGTAGCGATTGCACAGTACGTAGGCTTTAATTTGATAAAACGCGCTTAGGAAGTCGCTATAGTAGGTAGTATATTGTCGTAATAGACGTGAGACTATGCTTCAAACCCCAGATCAGACATCTGCAACAAAACGAAATATGAACATATATTTGTTCGGCGACTTCCTCTCAACAGATTTCTGCCAAAAATACTCGCCAAGTAATTTAAATTGCCATGAAAATTTTGTCAAAAAGCAAACTGTCGTTCGGAGTCGACTTTAAACTGTAGGTCCCGCCACTCATGTATAAAATTAACACACAAACAACATTAGTGCTTTAAGAAGCTAGGTCCTAATCCTAACTAAAGGGTTGTAATGCCCAAATATGCATGTATGCTTAGAAGTGTATGATTATCCAATTGGAACAATCTTGTAGGTTTCTTCGAAAAGTTAATTCCAGGACCGTTCCTTACATCATATGGAACTTTCCCATTTTATTAAGGGTTTATTTATAACATTGTCATTGCCTGAAGGTTTACTAATGTTTCTGTAGATGATTTTGTAATGGTATGTCTGCTTTTTGTATTTTACAATGCATTGATGTTATATAATGTTGCAGATGGTGAATCATAAGATCTCAACTGCTGTAACTTGATCAAATCTCTCTGATTGTTTCGCAGAGGCTTGCTATTGCGATAACTGTGACCTGAAATCTTCTTCGTGATATGATACATATCATTGTAACGCCCTGTTTCATAGGCTTATTGTGCATCTTTATCTGAATTCTGTACTCATTTCCGTTTTTATTGTTTTGCATTACACTTATACACTTCCTTGTGATATTTTCTAAGTATATTCGAACTACTCATTCATTTTCATTTTTTTTTTTTGTTAAACGGACTGATTGAGACCAATAATCCATCGCCTTTTACGATTTTCTTGCTTTGTTGTGTATATTTGGTTCATCTTTTGTATGAATGTAAACTTTTAAAACTGTTGACTTCCTCTACTCGCACGCACAATAAGTCATTCTTCTTGGCAAAATTATAATCCAAAAAATTTAAATCCAAATTCTAAAGACCCGTCCTACTATCTACTTACGTGCACGCTCATAAAAACACATGACAGTCAGGTCCTATTCTTCTATTTTGATTAAGGAAAAGTCAGTAATCATGCACGCTACCTTACTCTCTATTGCGTGAAACGTTGTGATTGTCATCATTGTTGAAGAAGTAAAAAACGCACCCAACAATGCATTTTTGCAGCTGCAGAACAGTCTGGGGTGACTTGTTCTTCACAGCAATTTAGGTTTATGGATGCAACTACTGGACCATAAATGAGTTTCGCATCTGTTAAAAAAAACATTCCGGGAAAAAAACATATTTCAGACATGGCATGAATGTTGATAATAAAATTCATTGATTGGCAGGCGTTGCAGGTTATTTATTTATTTATTTACTAATTAGTAATTAGTTTCACAGACCAGAGTCTCTGGTGGGAATCGAACCCACGACCCTCACGCTAATAGTCTAGCACACTACCCACTAGACTATCAGATCATACCGATGCAGGTTTGTTAGTTGTTTTATGGTGAAATGCCATATCGTACAAAGCATTTTTAGCATTGCCATATGTCACGATTCTTCTGAAAGTAATCGTGCTTGATCGACTGTAGCTTTCTAAACCATCTTTTCAGATGAAGCTCATTTTGATCTTGGCGGGTATGTAAACAAGCAAAATTGTCGCATTTGGGGCACAGAAAAGCCGACGCACCCAAAACGAGTCACTGTTTGGTGCGGATTTTGGTCCAGAGGCATAATTGAGCCATTTTTCTTTGAAAATGAGCAAGGAGTGGCCGTTAAAGTCAATGGCGATCGTTATCGTATATTGGCAAAATTTGGTTTCAACAGGATGGCGCTACGTGCCACACAGCCGAAGCTACACTCGATGTTTTGAGCCCTGTTTTTGAAGATCGCATTATCAGCCGCAGAGCTCTTGTCGTTTGGCCATCTCGGAGATGCGATTTGACACCGTTGGACTATTATTTGTGAGGTGCCGTCAAAAATAAGTGTTACGCCGACAAGCCAGAGACAATTGACGCTTTAAAGGACAATATTCGTGAAGCCATTGGTGAAATACAGCTGCAAACAATCGATAATGTGCTTAAAAATTGGATCGATTGTGTAGGCTACTGCATGGCCAGCCGAGGCAGCCATTTGAATTAAATTATTTTCCATTATTAACCGGAAGGATTGTACTTTCAAATAAAAAAAGAAATTTGAGAAAATATTCAGTAGGTTTTTTTAAAGCATTTTCAAAAAAAAAAAAGATATTTGGCGGACCCTTTACATTTTTTTATACCCTACAGCATCCATGAGCATGTATGATATCTTAAACTACCACAAACACGTTGTCTGCTTTCAGGCAAGAATACTTTTGTGTTTGTTTTACTTGTTAAAATTGTGTTGAAAAATAAAACAAAAAAAAAGGATTTCATTGGATTTGTTTTTCTTTACAGCATATATGTATGTATGTCTCCTTAGCATTACAGATTTAAGAGTTTCAATAAAATTTATAAAAATAAATTGCGAAGTTATTGTCATACATATCCACTGTATCCCTAACCAATACGGTAGTACTCATCACTACCAACAACATCAGGATAAAAGTGTTTGCCTTGAAGTGATATGTTACTTTTAAGGCCACTGGCTATTTCTTGGGATATAAATATGACAACAAAGTAAGAGACAATAAAAGCTGGAACCAAACATAAAAGCTTCCACAGGCATGGGTGTAGTTGGTAAAGTTTCGTTAAGTATATTTCATTTTAAGATTTAACACTTACGAACCTCGTACATAAACATAACACCCCACGTTGTTTGCGCTGGTATATGTATCTTTTGTTATTATTTTTAGACTCTATGTGTGTACATATATGTCATATGGTGTATCCTATTATCCTTGCTCATACACCATATGTATATACATACATACAGTGGATGAGTTTACATTTGTGTATTTTGCATTGTGGACTTAGGGGGGGGGGTATATCATTTTGAGATTTGTTTGTTGGCTCAATTTGAAAAATTGTTATAACCTCTCATGCTACCATTAAGGATGCTTAAATGTTGGTTTTGTTTTTATTTTTTTTTGTTGTGGATTTTTGCCGTTGGTTGCTGTTTTGTTTTATAAAAATTGTTTTCGTTTCTTTTTCCAGTTTTAAAATGATTTCGTTGATGTTGGTGTTGCTGTGTGTGTGTTTGGCTTTGTTTTAGAATGTTTGTTTATGTTGATTTTTGAAAATCCTTGCAAGAGCAATTTCATTTATAAATAATTTTCATATACACTTTTCATATTCGTTTGTTTCATTTTAAGTTTCATTTATGGCAGGCAGCATGCAAAAAAAGCAAGAAGACAACATGTATGAGAGACAGCCCACACATTCAAATGTTTCTTCTTCTTTTATGGCGATGCTCTTTTCCTTTTCCTCCTTTTTTCTTTTTTTTCTTTGCTTTCTTAAACATTCAACACCAGTATGCCTGTTTTTTCTTTGATAAGACTTTATTAAAAACCAAAAAAAAAACGTCTCCCTACATACTACGTACATATGTATGTATGCATGTGTATGAGTATATGAATTTTTGTTTTATGGCCGCTTACGCTCATGCAGAGTTTTTAAATTATGATTATGAAAATGAAAAAAAATGAAAGATTTTGTGAAAACTTTATGCTCGTAAAATACTAAATCTAAATGCGGTTTTTATTACAAAAAAAAATATATATTTTAAGCATATGAAAAAGTCTACATTTGCGATGACTGTAATAGCATCTGCATCTTGCTTTTTATGGTATAAGGTTTCCAGAACTCCAAACTTTTACGGTTTACTTATTTAATTGGTCATTACAACCCTTTTAGTCAGGATTACAACCTAGCTTCTCACACCACTCATGCTATGTATGTATGTATGTTAATTTTATGCATACTATTTAATGTCGACTCCAACCCACAGATTGGAGAAACTTTTCCTGATAATTTTTGCCAGGAGACTGCTGAGTCTGACTGGTTATCGAAAGAAGTATTTTTTTCATATATCCTTTCATTCTTCAGTGTCTGAGCCGGTGGCTGAACATACATGCATTATTGGTCATTACAATCATTCAGTCTGGATTACAACCTATGTAGCTTCTTACACCACTTATATTGTTGTGTTAATTTTTTTTGCATACATAAGTGTTGGGACCTACAGTTTAAAGCGGACTCCGAACGACAGATTGGAGAAACCTTTTTTCCCCCAGTTTATACCAGCAGACTTGCAGAGAAATTTTTTTTTCATATATCGTTTCGTTTTTAGATGTGGTTGAACCACCAGCGCTCTCTATCTCAACACACTATCTACTGGATTACAGCGACTCCATTTATACAGTGTATTGCTTTTATTTATCGGTCTTTTCAAGTAAGTTAGCTCTGTTCATGTCATTGTCATGTGTCTCTAAATACTGTAAGATCTGTGTTATTAATTCTGTGGAACAGAATATCCAACACATAATGGAGTAGAGCCTATGTTGTTTAGTGACAGATAAAGGCAGCAATAATATTGCATCATCTTAATCTATGGGTGGTGTAAATACTAAGGAGACAGACGCTCTTGATATTCTGAGCATTCTGAGCATTCAGTGTAATGTTGGCTGCAACCGACACATTTTTCATTTCCTTCATTTCCTTCTTAAGATTTTATTTATACTATTTAAGAGGTTGGTGCCTCAACGTCTATTTTGAAGTTTCTCGACCGCGTACAGGAGAGGCCGTAGTAGCTCGTTAATGACGGTAGTGTATCCCACTCCATTGAATCATTGGTGCATCGTTGCAATGTGGTTTGTGTTTCACTATTCTATCACTACTACAAAAGGATTTTGCTCGAACGAAGTAAGGGGACTTGTTCCCGAAAATCATATATTCCTACGTATCGCTCGTCTTTCTCGGCCAGGACATCTGTATGTGGTCGATTGGCCAGTGGATCGCACACTGCATTACAGAAAAAGTACGTTTTTTAGTCGGTCTATTCGTATGTGGAACTCAATTACTGCAGAGGTCTTTCCTGTTACTTATGGTATAAAAATATACAAGCATAGTGTCCATAAACGCTGTTCACTCTTTCCTTCTTCCCATAACATATTTTCATAGTTCCAAACACAATGCCATCCATCCTATGAGTGTTGGTCGTACGAACAAAAATAACGGCTCTTGCCTTTGTTCTTCCGATGGTAATAATAGAAGCTATACTCGAATTTTTAAAATTGTGTGCAACGACAAGTGATAAATTATTCTCAACTATGAGGTTATTTAGGAGTTGTAATTTTTGGCTTTTAAGGGGTTAAAACGGAATAAAATACAGAAAAATCATCACAGGTATTCGAAAGTAACTTCAATTTGTATAATACTTAAAGTGGCTTTTAATGTACTAAAGTTAGGAATATGACGTCAATTTTTAATTTCTAAAAATCGTCAAAATAAGGTCGTCAAATCGTCAATACGATATTTTTGGAGCTCAAAATCGTCAAAATGACGATAAATCGTCAAATCTGACAGCTATGATAACAGCTGTAGTCTTTTCGTAATTGTTCTTAATCCTAGTCGGAAGACATTACACGTGCATTAACTATTATAAGTTGAATTTGTCAAAATATAAGTGAATTTCTTCATACTTAATACGTCTTTCTTTTTTGACGCTGTAGTTTGCGTTTGCTCCTGTACCGCCATTTTCTGTAACCATACTACGTAGATAGCATAAGTTATTTCCATGTTCGTTTGGCTGGCCTTATAATCTGATATTTGCCACACTAATATTGACTTTGATTGTCTCTTGTTATCTGCTTCAAGTCCGATGGTTCGTTTCAAACTTCTAGATTTTCTGGATTGCCTTCAATATGTAGTGTAAGTGCGAACGTACATATGTCATTTCTATTCATTTCCTACCATGCATACATACATAATTTATCATTACAACCCTTTAGACAGGATTACAACCTAGCGTCTCACAGCACTTATGTTGTGAGCGTTAATTTTATACATGAGTGGCGGGACCTAAAAAGAGAAACTATTCATGGAAAATCTATTTACTCTCAGAGTTTTTGCCAGCTGAGAGGAAGTCGCCGATATTTCGTTCAGTTGGAGATATCTGACCTGGGGTTTAAACCAAAGCCTCACGTCTGATAAGCCAACACACTGCCTACTAGTCTACTCATTTCCTACCATTAATTTAATTAATTAAGGTTTTTTGTTGTTAAGCGGATGGATAGTCTATTATACCGAGATCTAGAGCAATTAAACGTCATCGTATACCGAAAGCTTCGTTTAACTTTCCTCATTTAACTGGTGCTATTATTTGAAGCTACACTGTTTATTAAACATAATATTTTTTGTACGAAATTAACAAGAGGCTCGTATTTTTTTTCTTTTCTAATGGCAAATAATCTCTTTCACGTTATTAAGTTTTTTTTTTGGATATTTTCTTAATTATTTTTAATGGCCTTGTTATACACTTTATTTAAAATACAATATTAAAATACATTTCAAGATTAAATTTAAATTTTTATAAACATTTTTGCTGCAAATAAGGCATCAAATATTTTTCAAAAACACTAATAATGATAACAGATCTGTATCTGGTGTAATTTTTTAACATAAAGTTGTTTCGTTTTTTTTTTGTTTTTCCTTTTAAGCCAACAGAATATCAAAAGGCTGAATCAATTAGATGGCCTAGGGAAACAGAGGTGGTATCTCGAAAAACCTAGACATTTTTGGGTTGACACTGATGACTGTTACGCACAGTATTGCTACGATTTGCCAGGAGCTAGTAAATATTGCATAGAAAATCGTTCGAATGCAACATAAAAGTCTACATACATACATAATTGGTCATTACAACCTTCAATCAGGCTTACGACCTAGGTTGTCACACCACTTATGTTGTGTGTGTTGATTCACACATAAATACATATATGTGGTGGGATCTACAGTTCAAAGTCGACTCAATGCAATCCTTCAATCAGGATTACGGCCTACTTTCTCATAACACTTGTTTGTGTTAATTTTGTATATGAGTGTCGATTGCATAAGAGTATAGCTCTGATAATAAAACTCTTGTTAGAAATTTAATATGGTTTTGGTAAAAAAAAAACAAGTTTGATCACAAGATTTGATAAGTACGGTCGCCGTAGTAGTATTTTATTGGCTTAATAGAGAGTTCAATCCTCGAGCCTGACATTATGAAAAAAGGCAAAGATGTTTGAACTTGTCATATTACATATTATTTTCAATATGGCAACTTCAAATATAAACAAAATTAGCATATAATGGGTGATTTTTTAAGAGCTGTATGAAAATTTTTCAAAAAAAAAACACATATAATTCAGAAAAATGCATGAAATCTTTATTTGAATCGATAGTACGGTCCATATAATTTAATGTTTGAAGATTATTTCATGCAAATGTTGACCGCGACTGCGCCTCAAATGGTCCATCCGCTTAGTCCAATTTTGGCATACTCTTTGCAACATTTCGGCCGATATCTCACGAATAAATGCTTCAATGTTGTCTTCCAATGCGTCAATTGAAGCGGGCTTGTCTGTATAGACATGAGCTTTAACATAGCCCCACAAAAAATTGTCTAAAGGCGTTAAATCGCATGATCTCGAACGTGAAATAAAATGTTGACCGAACTCGCCTCTCAATAAGTCCATTGTTACGCGCGGTGTGTGGCATGGGGCACCGTCTTGTTGAAACCACATGTCATGCAAGTCAAGCTCTTGCATTTTGGGCAAAAAAAAGTTGGATATCATCTCACAGTAGCGCTCACCATTCACAGTTACGTTACGATTCGCAGCATATTTGAAAAAGTACGGTCCAATGATGCCACCAGCCCACCGGCTTCAATTCTTGCACCAGCTGTATTTCGAAAGGCTTCACACCTAAATCCTTCTGCAAAATTTTCCACTTTGTTGAGTAACAAAGGCCCAATTGCTGCGAACGACGACGAATCGATAATTGATGGTCATCATTAACACTGGCCGATACAGCTGCGATATTTTCTTCAGTTCGCGTGTTGGTGGTTTAATGTCCAACAATGTAAATTTGGTGCGAAATTTAGTCACAATAGCCCGAATAGCCGCTTCAGTGGGTCGATTAAACTGACCATAAAATGGAAGAAGCGCGCGATGGACTTTCTTAACAGAGCACGCATTTTGATAATAAAATTCAATGATTTGCAAGCGTTGTTCGTTTGTAAGACGATTCATGGTTAAATTATAGACCAAGCTGAAGATGTTTGACAGTGAAACAAAACACGAAACGTGTGTGAGCTGTTTAAACCGGTGTTGCCAAAGAGATAATAGCTAAAAAATCACCCGTTACAACAAAAAAACCAAGCCCGTCGTTGCCACAAAGTTTAAAAAAAATTTATTTAATTGAGCAGTGTTATCCGGCACTGCCATATTCTTGTAAAAGTTAACTTTATTTTATCATTAGGTTGTAATAGCGAAAAGAAGTTAGAGGTGACTTTAAAGTTCACTTTAGCTAAAGTTACCTTTAGATAAACCCAACTTTAACGGCAAGTTGTAATAATGGATTTAAAAATTTTTTATTATACAAAATTTAGTTCAATTTCGTAATAAAAAATACGACATCAAATGCAAATATAATTCGCCTTAAATAAGTAATAAATTGTGTACAAGTATTGTAATACATTTTTTACATTTCTTGTTAATTCTAGCGTAAATTATGTATGCCTTATAAAAATATTTACTATGTACGCATTAATTTTTAAATAAAATTCATAAACCATGATTAAATATTCATACAATTTATGGTTGGAAAATATTTGCAATCACAATCAAATGTTAATTTCAAATTTTTTTGCTCTTCAAAAAAAAAAAAAAAACAAACTTCTTCAGTTGACTTCAGCAGCATAACAAATCTAAATTCAGAAAAGTTTTATTTTTTTTGCATGAATTGTTCGATTTTTTTTTTTGGTTTTTTTTATGTGAAAACTCACAACATATTTAAACTTATGGAGAAAAGCAATTTTTTTTCTGTCAATATTCAAGGTGAATGTGGTTTTGGCGCCTTTTGTTATGCTTCATATATTTTATTATTTGTTACAAATAACTATGTTATAATATTTATGTATAAATATTATGTATCCCTGTGTTATATTGGTTTTAATACGTGTGTATGGCTTTGTAATGTGGTTTGTGTGATTTATAATGGTTTCATCTATGATTTCATAGACCCATAAATTTCAGTGTTTATGTATGCCTTTGACTTGTGGTTTATATATACATACAACAGAGGTTCTGATTTGTTGTTATTATACACACGAGATTATTTATGTAAAATTATTAGAATAGAAAAGAAAATTTTTATTATTACAGTTTATGATGTCTTTATTAGCTGGGATTCTATTACAGGTTATTTGTTTGGTTCATTAAATCAAACAAAATTTCAATTGTCATTCGTTAGATTGTTGTAAATCTTTTAGAATACAAAATAAATATATTTTGACATTAATAAACCAATTTTATGATTTTTCTTTTTATGTTAACATAATTATTATGCGATATTTTCTGTTTTTTTAAAAAATAAACATATTTTTTACTCCTGATTTTAATGAATTTATATCTTCTATTGCAGGTAAATATCTTCAGACTATCAAATAATAAAAACTCTTTGCAAACCAGGTTAGTTATTCCTTTATAGCAGCTTACGTCACAATGCTGCTGTTGACATACATAAATCCAATGACACATCCTGGTTTTGATGGATGTGAAATTAAGCGATTTAATGAATAAATAAGCCCACCTAAGACTTTAAAAATTTTGTGTTTGCCTTAAGCCTCTGCTAGGATCTTTGAATTACTGAAAATTACTTCTACAATTACTTTAACATATCTAAACCTAGCGTATTAGCGCAGGTTCAATTCCTTCCCAATTACATATCTGGAGAACTATCTCCCTTGATGATTTAGTTTAAGACCGCATTGATTAATATTCTATTGGATTGGTCACTGCTACTGTGATTGATGATAATCTAACGATTAGGTTATGTTAGGTTAGCGAGTAGCTTGCCGTGAACAGGCAAGTTCACTCGATGGCCATATGGCCCATTGTGTTACCCAGGGTAGCGTAAGTCGCCTTGTCATTAGCCGTTTGTGGTGGCATTGAACCACCAAGAGCTTCGTATGAAACCAACCAGTTCCTTTAGTGCCACGTGAGCCAACATGACCAGATCTTTAAAGCTTTTGTCACCCAAATGGCATCTGTTCTGGGGTGCAAGGCACTCGCATAAAAGGTGTTGCACGGAATTCGTTTCCTCTACATCATGGCAGCTTCTGCGGGAATCTTGGTAGGACATAATCAGCTTGTTAGCGAAACCCTTTAGAATTCTTGTTATAGGTGCGAACCGTCCTCTTGTCGAACTCAAGTAGTTCCTTGGCTTCCCTGTTGTCCACTGGTATGTGGGACCACCTATGGTTTGGTGAATTCTATGCTGCTTTTTCCAATTTGGAAAAGTATACCATATATTCCCTCTATCGTCTACTTCTCAGACATCACCAATTCCTTCCATAACAGTTCGTCCTTTTCGTTCCTCTCTATGCCACAGAGGCCCGGAACCCAGTATAGGCGGGTGTTGTGTCGACGTATACGGTGCAGAGAGTCCATGCAGCTCCTGACGACCTTTGATTTGACAAATTGGCATCCCAGTGCTTTGATTGCTGTTTGACTGTCCACAGGTGTGAATCAATGAATCAATTGAGTTTAGTTTAGGTCTCCCTAAAAATTATAGGGAAATGAAGCCCAATATGGTTCGAATACTGAAACCATCTTTAGCTCGCTTAGTATCTCAGATCAGTAAGCTTAACTGTTTGATAGAGGCCATAGTGCTTCTTTTGCCTACCATATATCCAGTGGATAAAGAAATGTTTTCTCGGTTCACTTGTCTTTTCACTGTCTGTGGAAATCCGGTCACATGAAGGCTTCATTATTTCCTTATGACAACAACGAGGTTGAGGGTGCTGTTTTAGCCTTCTATCGAATAGTGATCAGATTTTCAACGTTATTTTGAAAATATCTTCAGAATATATTGTGTGATATTCTGGAGAGATTGTTGCAGCCACTAAAGAATGGCTCTCTTCGGGTTTTTCTAAAAACAAAGAATTTCTTTGTCTCGATGATTGTCAAATTAGCCTTGACGTTCTGCCGGCTAGTCGTATTTTATGTAAAATTTTTGAATTTTGAATTCATTTGATTGCAAAATGAATTCGTTTTATGTGACCCCAAAATTATTTCGAAAATGCCAATTTATTGTACAATTTCCTCGATCTGGGCTGGGTACTGCTTGAAATTATTCTGAAATTTTTACATGAATAACTGCCAATAATTTTGAATTATTTTCTTGGGTTTAATTGCAGTCTGCACGTTTTTGACAGCTTATGAAGACTTTGATATTCGTGTCAAATGTAGAATTTCTGAACAGAGCCAAACATGTATGATGCATTGATTACATTTACTATTTAAAAATAAAATTTTATAAAAAGAACTTGCCGTAGTCTAATAGGTAGTGTGTTGGCTTATTAGACGTAAGGCCATGGTTCAAAATCCAGGTTAGACATCAAACTGAAAATATGAAAAAATATTTCTTTGGCAACTTCCACTCAGCAGATTTCTGGCAAGAACGCTGAAAGTAAACAAAATTGCCATTAAAGTTTTACAAAATTCTGTCGTTCGGTGTGGACTTTAGACTGTAGATCCCGCCACTCATTTATAAAATTAAACGGACACAATATAAGTGGTGTGGGTCGTAATGCTGACTAAAGGATTGTAATGATCAATTATGTATGTTTCGTCAAAAGTTGTCAATATTTCTGGCCAAACTCTGTGTAACCTATTAATTAAAAATTGTTTAATTGGCTACCTTCCAAAATGTTAGTTGCTTTGTGTTTGAACAAAGTATCGTGTTTCATAATGCCGCTGTACAAAATATATATAATGTATTCTATTTAAAAACGTCGTCAATGTGTATTTTTAACGCAGTCAAAAAGCAATCAGGTATCGGATTTATAGTTGATGCATTGTATGGTTACTTTGCATATCTACATAGTTTATATACATTAGTAGAACTGCATACAAACTTTGTATTGATACATTTTGGAAGGCAGCCATTGCTTTTCTTTAATTTCTACATCTATTGAATGCTTAAAGAGTTTGAAAGACAATTTTACAGTAATTTTTCTCTCCCTCCATGCAATATTGTTTACAAATTTTATGTTGAAAACTTAAAGCCTTATGTTCTACAGTGTGCTACTAAACTGTACAAAATATCCCTAATCACAGAACACTTTTTTTTAATTTATCACTTCCCTTCTATACAAGCAACTGCCATAATATTATTGTTACCACCAGCTTATCAAACGACGACAACAACAACTCATACCAACCAGTGTAGGTGCTTTGCTTTACATTCAGTTCCGTATTTGCACTGGTAGCTTGTAACTATACTGCTGTTCTACACCTAATTAGAGTTAATTGGTTGACACATAGTCTCTGACTGGTACAAATGCAACTTTAAATCATTTTTGTGACAAAGAAAACTCGTAAAATGTTTTGTAAAGTGTAGTGGCATCAACAAAACTTTGACAAAAAAAAAAACAATTTCGACCCTAGTGGTGTAAACAACTGATTTCTTAAATTGTCTTTCATTTTAGTTTCAGTTGAAAATAAGTTGCCAGAGGGAAAAAAGAAAAAACAAACAAATAGAAGGAAAAATTGTTTGCAGTTTTTTGGGTTGCTACGATGGTCGTCAGATAAAAGGAATACATCTAAAGAAAATTTTAATTTTTTATGCAAAATAAAGAAAAATTAAATTTTTTTTAATAAAAAATTCAAATTTTGTTGACCCTTCAATAATCCCTATACTCGAAGTATATGTTCTTTTTTTGTATTTATTTATTTTTTTTCAATCATTTATTTTTTTTTTTTTATTTTTAAATCATTTAAACATTTTTTGCACTTCTACCTAAAAGCCTCATTTACAATCACTTTTACAAAGGAATTAAATTTTTCAAAGAAAAAAAAAAAAGTATTCATAAAGAGTACCATATTAGAAGGGATTTAAGAGAAAAAAAGTTTCACTTTTTTTGGTATAAAATTTTATGGTCTACTGATCGCTAAATGCGATAATACAGGCTCTAAGGGTGTAACAACTGTTAGATAGGCAGACAGCAAAGAAAAAAAGAGATACTGGCAACAAACTGAATAAATAAGCAAGTGTGCGTATTACGAAATGACAATATGTAATCCCAAAGGAAAATTCCTGTATAATGTGTTCTAATACTTACATCTACAGGGATAGATTATACAGTACAAACTCACACACGCTTACACTCTTAGATATATACATAAGCACACCCTTGCGCAAATTATTACTCCCATTACAAAACAAGCAAGAAAAAAAGCCTGTTTAACAACATATTCACGCTCTTATGCATACAGACAACCAGAACCCAAAATTAATACTCTGTTTTAAACACACACACACATATATTCATATATATACACAATCTCATACAAATATATAAACACTTTGATGACAATAATACCATGACGACATTTTCAAATTGAGAACATAAAATAACATTATTTTGTTGCTATAGCCCCTCTCCCTATATTGCTTGTTACGGAAGTATTAAAACTCATTGGAGTATACTTTTTGGTGTTTAACCCCCTCTTATTATTTTTGTTTATTTTGCTGTATTTAGCCTTTGAGAGTGAAGGGAATTTGCTTTTTTGCGTTGAGTAATTACTGGAAGAAAATGTTTATAAATGAATTGTAAATTTCCAAGTTAACCTTTCTGAAATTGAAGGAAAAAAAAGCGTAAAACATAGGTATTGTAGGTGTAAATAATATTAGTATTGCAAGAGAAATATGAAAATTGGGAAATTTATTGCCCCAACTTACAGGGCTTTGTTGATTTTTAATAGTACGACGAGAAGAAATTGATCAAAATCGGATAAAAAAATGAAACTGGGGAGGAAATAGACCTAGTGGGCTGAATTAACCTTGTATCAAGGATTACAAAACAGTTTTTGTTACGAACGAGCAATATTTATGGTCTCTGATCATCGACCAAAAATGCTAGTCATCGACCACAGAAATACACATCATTGACTAAAAAAAATACAAGTTATCGACCATAAAATGGAAGTTATCGACCATTATATCTAATTGCAAATCATCGACCAAAAACTACATGACATCGACTAAAAAATGGATGTTATCGACCAAAAAAAAATTCAAGTCAAAGTAAATGTAAGTCATCAAACAAAAATATTCAAGTCGTCGCTCAAAAGAATGGAAGTCATTAAGAAATAAATGTAAGACATCAACAATTTTGGCGGTTTTGGGTAGAAATTTTTTTTTTTTCATTTAAAGAAACAATTAGCTTTGTCGCCCATATCTCTAGTTCCAAATAAAGCACGGCCGTAAGGCTTTTCAGCCCACTAGGACAATTTCCACCACAAGGTGCATTTTTTTTCAATTTTGCCTGATTTATAAAGAGCACTTTTCTTTGCTAATTTAAAAAAAAAAAGAAAATTAGCATCTTAGCTTCTATCTACGGTCTTAGGTAACGTCCGGCAGAAAGGAAACCTGTTTTGGAATCCTTAATCCAATAGCAATCTAACCCACTAGGTCCGATGTGCGAGTGCTCTTTTAAATTGCGTTATTTAAATCAAAATTTCTAAAATGTAAATTAAAAACCTAAATTCATAAACAATTCATTCAATATTACTGCGGACTTCAATATGATGAAGTCGCAAGTCACATGAAATTTAAGATTTCATTCATCCGCCATATTTTCCAATAAAATTTCATTTCTTTTTTGTAGCCCCAAAGAATTTTTAATAAATTGTTTAAAATTAAATCTTTACATGACCGCAAAATGAATTTCATTTTCGAATCTATAATACCGATGTATGTGCGTACGTATGTACATATGTCTATATGACACAATGTAAATTTCAAAGGTTTGGGTAGAAAATGAAATTTTTTCGTAATAATATTGTCTCGTCCATAAAATGAAATGGCGCAGTCTGTATGCCACACTTCAGATATTTTAAAGGGTTACATCCAATTTAGTTGTTTCCGCCATAGAGCTTCCATGTAAAGGTAGTATTTTCACTTTCCAGCAGTGTAAGTGTATATGTATGTGGGCTTTGGTGAATTTTTAAATTTGCATGTGCGAGAGCATTCTTGTGGCTCCATGTGCTAGGCATTGAATACAAAAAACTTTAAAGAACAATTTTTTTCTCAGCGTTTTTCTTTTCCCATTTTTTCCATTTTTCAACTTCACTTTACCATTTTATTACATTGTTTTCAATTCCTATACGAATTTCTTTTGTTCTTGTATGTGTATGTGTATGTGTTTGTATTTCTTTGTAACCGTATCTATTTGTGGCATATTCATGCATGTATTGTCATAACAGTTCACGATATTCGAATTGCTTTCATTTATGAGTTTTGTATCACACATGCCTTGGTATATATGTATGCGTACTTTTGTGTGCCTGTGTATGTGTGTATTTGTTAAACTCAAAATGAAAACGAAACAATATAAAATTGGTAAATGATATTTTTTTCCTTATTGTCATTGTAAATGATTTTTGCCTTCTTTGGATTTCTCTTTGTTTTTCAATACTTTTTGATGCTGTTGACACCAATTCGCTCAATTTTTTTTTCTCCCATTTTGCTTCTTGTTTTGCGACAGTATTGGATTGTACTGTCAATTCCTTGATTTCTGTTTTTTTTTTCGTATTGTGCCAATACTGAGTGACACAAAACAAGTAAAAAGGATAAAAAATACTATTTATATACAGTCATGCAATACAACTGACACCCTACTCTACAATCATATTAAGAACACATGGTAGCGAAGTATATATCGACGCCTCCGTTCTATAACATTCTAAGTAGAAAAAGTGTGTTTTGAGTTATGAGCTCTCAAAGTTTTCACGCGATATACGACTATATGTGTATTCTAAGTAGATTGCTCCCTATAACTTCTGAACGGATCAGCGCATCTTAACCAAATTTTGACAGTATTTAAGTTAGAGAACGTCGAATTTAAAAAAGCAAGAACATTAAAAACGTTCCAAGTACACTTAGGACGTTATAGAATGGAGGCGACGTTATTATGTGTGCATGACTTCTGGAATCAATTGTATGCCGAATAAATTTAATTTTAGATTGAAAAAAAAGATATGTGATATGGACATTCAGACAGGCTTGTTCTGTTGCCTGGAAACCACGAAGCAGATATGAACAGCCTCATTAACAACTCTTTGTAAAAGTTACCACTTCTATCGCATAGAATAAAAACGATTGGGACAATTTTGCATACATACATACATAATTGGCCATTACAACCCTTCAGTCAGGATTACGGCCTAGCTCACACCACTCACGTTGTGTGTATTAATTTTATCCATAAGTGGCGGAACCTGGAATTTAAATTTAATTCCGAAAGACACCTTTCTGAGAAAATTTTCATAACAATTTTATTTACTCTCAGAGTTTTTGTCAGAAATCTGCTCAGAGGAAGTCGAGCAAGTCGTCTGACCTGAGGTCGGAGACGAGGCCCTGCATCAAATAAGACTAGACTACGACGACTCCATAGTTTGTCATACGCTATGTTTCAATTGAAAAATTATCTTCAGCATAAAGTCGCACTAGCCGAGCGAAGAGTTTGTTTGCTTATTAGACGAAAACCCGAGATTTAAACCTCAGCTCAGGAGACTAAAAAAATCTAGGAGTAGGTGAAAGTTCCACGAAAAACTTCTTACATCTGCTGTTCTGAGTTGCCGTTTAACTGTAGTTCTCGCCAGTTATCGATAAATTTAAAATAACCAACATTGGTAGGGCAATAAGCTAGGTTGTAAACCTACTAAAATTTTGTAATAATCAATTAAGTACAATTTCTAAAGTCACCGTAGTCTAGTAGGTAGTGTGTTGGCTTATTAGATGTGAGGCCACTGTTTAAACCCCAGGTCAGACACCAAAACGAATTATAAACAAATATTTCTTCGGCGACTTTCCTCTCAGCAGATTTCCGGCAAAAACTCTCAGAGTAAATAAAATTGTTATGAAAATTTTCTCAGAAAGCTGCCTTTCGGAATTAAATTTAAATTCCAGGTTCCGCCACTTATGGATAAAATTAACACACACACTATAGTTAGTGTGAGAAGCTAAGTTGTAATCCTGACTAAAGGGTTGTATAGACCAATTATGCATGTATGTAATTAAGTAAATAAGTAGCGCTTTGTGGATTGGCGATATTATTCGGCTACACTTCTTCAAAAAAGTTGAAAATCTCAGAATATCAGTAGATCAAGTAAGGTTACCTTATTTCCCAAGTAGAAAGATTTTTATTAGATTAGCATGGGGTTTCAACAAGACGACTGCATATTCCACAAGACACAAGGTGCGAATTTTGGAGCACATTATTGGTCCTTAAGAGCATGTAATGTAACTTCATTAGAATATTTTTGTCAATAATACGTAAAATCTCTCATGCACAATGCCAGTCCTGGAAGAAAACAATACAGCTTCCGCTTATCACGCGTAATATTTATGAGAAATAATCTTTAAATAATAAAAAAAAATAGCCATTTATTTGATTCTCTTCGGATTTTCTTTCTAATTTCTAAAACTTATCAGACGTTATAGGAGGTTAGAATAGATAATAATGGATAAACATCTTTTGGAGTGCGAATTACAATCCAATAGCAGTTAGTCCTTAGTCTCTGATTTTATGAAACAATGTCAATTAATAGCAGACACAAGTAAGACTACATCAACCATAATCATTTTCATCAAAGAGTGCGTGTATTTATAGTCGAGATAGTGCGGTCATTACTGCCTGTCTATTCGGTAGTTACCCCCTAGCCGACCACCTACTATTCTTAGATTGTCTATAGAGCAGAGGCTCATGTACTTCTTTCAAATAGAGCTAAACCCGTAAGGTATTGTTAGCTCCTACAAGGTCATGTGCCTTTATATTTCCAGGACACATATTATTCGAATAAACTCGATTAAACTCTTCAGCTATTGCAGCTCAGCTAAGTTATTCTACAGCCTCTTTAATAGCAACGATCTGTGCCTGGTAAATGCTTTTAGTAATCATCTGTAATTCTCGTTGTTACTTTTTGTCCAAGTTACATGTACAATTTGAAAAACTTTCAAGGCACGGATAAGTCGTGGTATCATTAATTCGGAATTCAGGCGTGACAATCGGTCTATTGGACTTTATCTATGAGCTTCGATACATATAAATTAAAAACTATGATTTAAACCAAAGTCCAAAGACTTGCAAATGGCTATCGTGCTTTAAGTTCAGTAAGTGATTCGGAGCTCGTCGTAAATTCATTAAAAACATCACTACCAGTACAGAGGAAGAGAAGTATTAAAATGGAAATATGTATGAGTGTGTATTGGTGTACGATTAAGTGTTTCTTTCTGTTCGTGTGAAATATGAGTCATTTTACATTGAAATGAAGAAATCCTGATATAAAGTTAGATTAGATTAATTAATATTGATACCGGCCTATGCGTCCTGGATATTTTAATGTATATACATATGAACTCTTGATGTAACGCAATGCTGCTATAATTGTAGGTTAGTTTTTTTCCATTTGAATTTGTTTTTATTTACAGTGGTTTTTGGCGAGTATTAAAACTTGTCGTGTATTATTGCTGATTTTCTGATGCTCCAGTAGCTCTAATTTTCTTAATTAAAGTATTCTTATAAAGTATAAGTGGTCATCACTTGCTATAGTTTTTGTCGAAAAATATTCTTCTTCTTTGTTGAGGTACACAATGGCTGGAGAGTATGTTACAAGCGCTTGGCAGTCAACGACTTACGGCTGATGTACTGCCTGTATATTATGAGGAAACGTATTTAAAAAGCCTGTTTCTGTTAGAATAATGGTTTCACAAAATTGAGTGATCTTGTTTGCCATGCATACAGACGAACGTGTGAAACCATTTGTCTTACAGAAACAGCACATTTGTATCTGATTGCATGATACGTCGACTTATGATATTCTGCTCCGCGAGCGACAAGATCTGACATCATCCCGCTGCGGCGTATATTCTAAGGGGTGAACAGATAAATGTCGTAGTTATTATTCAGTTGGTGTTGGATGATTGGGAAGCCAGCGTTCAATGACTTATGAATATTAGGCAAATAGTTCTGTAGTTGAAGCTGTTTACTTCAAATGCCAAAGCCTGAAGCATAATAATAGCATCGTCCGAATGATTTTTGTGCAGTCTAGTATAAAATAATTAGAGTCTGAGGATCGTATTCTTTTTTTTTCTTCTCATCATGTGGGTTTTATCTACCGCTCTGGGAACTATTAAGTCTATAGCGAATACACTTCTTAACAAGGAAGAACAACCTGATTGGAATTGTATGACACATACTGTAACTTCGGCTTTAGGTAGTTTGGCTTATGCCTCCAAACAGTGATTATTATTGACGGACATTAGCGGACATAACATTTTTTGCTTCTGTTATGGACCCAAGAGTGGATCAAAAGCGTTTGCCAGAAAGGGCTGAAATCAAATGACTGATCTTATCTCCTTCTTAAAAACTGTACTATGGAGTAAATGGAGTCGTCGTAGTCTAGAAGGTAGTGTGTTGGCTTATTAGACATGAGGCCTCGGTTCAAACCCTAGGTCACACATAACCAACAAAAACGAAATATGCCGATTTCTGGCAAAAACTCAGAAAGTAAATAAAATTGCCATGAAAAAGAAAAAGACGTTCGGAATCGACGCTAAACTGTTGGTTCCACCACTTATGACACTTGAATTAACACATAATAATTAATACATGTGAGAAGCTAGGATGTAATCCTGGCAGAAGGGTTGTAATGACCTATTATGTATGTATGTATGATTGACATAAAGACACCAAACAGTACTAGTGGTAAAGAATTCAACAGAATTTTCTAGACGTCACTTATCCATACCACTTCTCCGATATGGATATTCGTAAATAAGAGCGTGGTGGTCGCAAAATTTGCAATGCTTAAATAGTTGTTGGGTATACTTTAAGTTGTTATTTCTTAATTCAAGGTTGAACTCATTAAAGTCGTTTTAAAAATTCAAATCAATATTCTCCATATTCTTTCTTGTTCATGCAAAATGTCTCATAGTTTTATAACTGCCTGTAAGTACATATGAATGTGTGTGTGTGTGTGTGTGTGAGTATTTGAATTTGTTTATAGCAACTCTTTACAATATTAAAGTGTTTTTTTTTCTTGTCTGGGAAAAGCACTTGAATATTTCTGTATATTTGTATGTGTATAGTTAAGTAGAAGAATTTCTCTCCATTGTTTTTCTCTTCATTATTCCCTTCGCTATTTTTTTTTTTTGTTTTTCTTTTATTCCTTTTGTTTTTTCTCATTCAACCATATTCTGAATTTTTTTTTTTGAAACATTCCAATTGCATTATGGTGAAATGTTTATGGATTTTCCAAGGACACACATTTCTTTGTGTAGAATTTAATTCAATACAAGAGTATATGTGCTGGGAAAAAAACCATAAATTCTTTCTCAACATTGCAATTTAAAAATATAAAAAAGGATTTTCTTACTTTTATTCTTTTCTTTTTCTGCTTATCCCTTCTTTCTTTAAAAAAATTTTCTTTAATTAAAAATCAAAGCCTTGAAATACATACAATAGAAGAAGAAAATAGAATAGGAAGAAAGAGGATAAAAATAAAATGATTTTTGCTTTTAGGCAGTATTATTGGGCATAAAATTAAACTGTCAGCAGAAGTTTTGTGTTAAGAATTATTTTGTTGGTAAACAATAACAGCAATCACATGGGTTTATTTGTATATGTGTGTTGATTTTATATTTAAAAATTTGCTAAGGGTTAGGAAAATAAATTTAGTTGGTTTTGATTTTCGTAAATAAATTGGCATAAAACTTGATTGAAATTTGATTAGAAATTATTGTAAAAAATTAATTTTAAGGGACTTATTAATACAGCCTTTGCAAGAATAGTCGTCAACTCGAAAATGTAGGCGAAACTGACTTCAACATAATAATAAAAATTGCAATGATACAGTTAATGGAGCAAGGTACCGTGCGATGATTACTGACTATTTTTACATTACATAAAAAAATTGAACTTGGTCGATATATATAATTTGTGTTAGACGTTGTCACACATCAAACTCACCCTATACAATAAACATATTTACAGGCGAGTTTGAAGAGTAAATAATCAGATGTTTAGGAACAGTCCATTGACCACCAAAGTCGTGATAGTTAATTCTATTTGACGATACCCACATTTTCAGTGTGTGTTGCTGCGAAAAAAAGGCCAAATTGCAAATTTTTTATGCCTTTTGTTTTATATTTTCGAAACCCATATGCTTAAAAACAAATCATCAGTCATACAATGTAAAGACATCGTAGTCTAATAATTAGTGTGTTGGCTTCTTAGACTTGAGGCCACGTTTCAAACCCCTGGTCAGACATCTGCAACAAAACGAAATATGAAAAATATTTTTTTCGGCGGCTGGCTCTTAGCAGATTTCCGACAAAAACTCTGACAATAAATAAAATTATCATGAAAAGTTTCCCAAAAATCTGTCGTTCGGAATCGACTTTAAACTCTAGGTCCTACCACTTATGAATAAAATTAACACACACGCGACTTAAGGGTATGAGAAGCTAGGTCGTAATCTTTACTGAAGGATTGTAATGACCAATTATGTATGTCTGTATGTATAGGAAAAATAGTACATCCATCGACAAGTTCAGATAGACTTGTCCAATGTCAGCTTCCTTAAATCAATCCCTCCATTCGTGGCTTCGTTGTTAAGCTAACTTCACCATTAGTGGGTTTCATTCACAACATACATAATTGGTCATTACCACTCTTTAGTCAGGATTACGATCTAGCTTTTCACACTACTTATGTTGTGTGAATTAATTTTTATACATAAGTGGACGGACCTACATTTTAAAGTCGACTCCGAACGACAAATTTTTGAGAAATTTTATTTACTCTCAGAGTTTTTGCCAGAAATCTGCTGAGAGGAAGTCGCGGAAGAAATATTTCTTAATGTTTCGTTTAGTTGAACATGTCTGAACTGGGCTTTGAACCGATGCCTTACGTCTAATAAGGGAACACAGCACCTACTAGACTATGGCGACTACATTTCTGCATGATCACGATATTGACCCCGAATTTCTTAATTTTAAAGCTGTCGTGTGAAATTCTGCAGTTTGCGTTTTTTTTTTAACTACAATTGATAACCGCTTGCGATAAATTTTGCGATGACTACATTGAATAGAAGAGATGAGAGAGGACATTTCTATATAGTCTTGGACTTTTTAAATTTTAAAGCTCTCATTAGAAATTCTACAGTTTGCCTGTTAAATTTAAATTTCGTCTGGTAAGCTCTTGCGGTGAGTGTGGCCTCCAAATTTTTTATGCATGGATAGTGGTGTTATTCTCATAGGTTATTAAACCATTGAACAATTTGATCCATATTAAAAAAATGTACTTAAGTTTCTATTAATTTATGCCGGTTTAATAAATTTTTCTTAAATTTTCTCTAGCAAAGCAGCTGTACTCATACAATAGTCAAGTTCATAAATCTTTTTCCAACGCTATCGCTGCAAATCAATGCGAGAGTATATTTACCTGCTTTTAACAAAATGTTGACAAACAAAATGGCAATAAATTTTCTTCGATTCTAGCCCCCAGTATATCTTTCAAACGATTCTTTTGTCCAACTGTCACTGAACGCATGAATGTGTGACAGTTGTTTAACTCTGCACTTTCATTGACAATAAATTTATCGAACAGAGAAGTAGAGAAGGTTTGTGCCAGATTCAAGGAATATACGTGTTTGTATATGTGTGAGTATATGTATTGTGCTTATGTGTATACATATGTATGTATTTAGTGACTTGTAACTGTCATTTAAACATCTGTAATTGTTATGCTAATGTCAATATGGTTGACCGTTTAACAAGTTTTAACTTTCGTTTGGCATTTGATTAGTTTATTTGATTCCCAGCGTGCTACAATCCTTAATCGATATACAAGCACAAACACATTCAGTGTGCATGTATTACACCTACACGTGGGAATAATAGGAAATTTGTACGCACACATATACGTGTGTATAATTCTTAAAGTCTAAAATGGCAATTTATGAACGGATTTTTCTTAACTATTTAAGTCCAAATTGCACCTAAAAACGAAATATTGTGTTTAATATTGTCTTTCGTCTTCTGTATGTATTTGTTTCTGTTGTTCCTGGGAATTTTAATTATTTAAAATCATTCTCATCCAACACAGTCTTAGTGACATAATTGTAGAGAAACATTTTAAAGTTAAGATTTCATCCTTTTCTGAATTTTAAATGCAATAACATGGCCTTACATTACTTAAATGAATTTTCCAGGAAATATGCCTTAAGGGACTTGGGTGAGAAACACATCTGTAGGCTGTTTTGATTTATAAATGCTCAGGCACCGAATAAAAACACACTGAAAAATCTTATTTAACATTCAAATTGAAAGGAATTCCCAACAAAACAACACTTTTAAACAAATTATTTGCGTGCGAATAATCGTAATAACGCTGTGGAATTTTTAACACAATCTTTCGATTTCAAATCAAATATTTAAAAATTTAAAGCTCACATAATTAAATTTTATAAAATGATTTTTACCAAAAAATATAATGAAGATATTCAATGGAATTGTTGCCAAGTATTGATTTTCTTTTTAGCAAATTTGCCGCATTTGATTGTTAATGGTCAATTTTGTTTTCTACTTGTTTGTCTTTATGATTTCAAGAGTTTGTTGTAGTAAAGAAGAGATTAAAAACACCAAAAGAGATTTTAAATATTAGACTGACATAAATACTGAGAATATGGCAGCCAATAATTAAACTCAATTAAAGTCTAAATCAGGTATTGCTCACAATTGGTGGATATTACCAAGCGAATTCTCACAATTAGTCGTTGGATTGAAATATGCAGAGTATCTAACAAGCAATAGAAAATTATGGAGATTATCGTTGGATTATTATCGTTAAAAATGATTTTTTTGATAGAAATTAGGGTCAGTTGCCAACTGCTCTCGAGACCATTCAGGGAACGAACGTCTTTTTATATAGTTGTCCATGGTAATTTGATAAAATAAACTGAATAAATGACAACTAATTTCGCAGTACATGTCGCCGAAGTCTAGGAGGTAGTGTGTTGGGTTATTAGACGTGAGGCGACGGTTCAAACCCCAGGTCAATCGTCCCCAACAAAACGAAATATGAAAAAAATATTTCTCAGTAGATTTCTGAAAAAAAAAACTCTGAGAGTAAATAAACTTGTCATGAAAAGATTGCTCAAAAATCGATCGTTCAGATTCGATTTTAAACTGTAGGTCCCTCTACCCATGTATAAAAATTAACGCACACAATGTAAGTGGCGTGAGAAGCTAGGTCGTTAGCCTGACTGAAGGATTGTAATGACCAATTATGTAAGTGTGTCTATCAAAATTGATGTTTTGTTCAGGCAACATTTTGCGGCTGATCGCCATAATCGTGCTACCGGGAAGACTATTCACAATATAGTTTTTAAATATTGAATCCGCCGGTTCAGTAAACAATCGACCAACAGTTGTACGAAAACATCGTACCTGCCCGTAAGAGTCTGCGAGAGAATTCGAGGTAATATTTTTTTAAGTCAGACATCTCTGACAAAACGAGATATGAAAACATATCGGTGACTATCTCGCAGCAGATTTCTGGAAAAAACCCTGAGAATAAATAAAATTATCATGAAAAGTTTATTAAAAATGCTGTCATTCGGAGTCAACTTTAAACTGTAGGTTCCGCCGCTCATGTATACAAATTAACACACACAACATAAGTCGTGTAAGAAGCTGAGTCTTAATCCTGATTGAAGGGTTGTAACGTTATGTATGTATGTAATTTCAGGGATGTGGCTTCAACAAGAGGATTGCTATCAACAATCGCAGGGAGTTCTGAAGTTCCTATATATTATTTCTAGCTTAAGGTTAGTTTTTGCATATAAACGATATAAAAATATTGAATTCCAATAACGATTCAAAAATCTTTTTTTGTGTGGCCCTAATACTTTTCCATAAAATTTCATTAACACTTTGCACATACTAAACAACAGTAAATGAAGTGAAATTGAAATAAAACCCACATAAAATTAGATTTTTATCATCACAATAATCAATTAATTTTCTTAATTATTTGTGTTTATTACCAGCCTAAGATCATAGTTTATTGATTATTTTCTTTTCTGGAATTTCATTTATATTGTGTGTGTAGGTGTGTGTTTGTGAAAGTAATCTTTTTCTTTCAGTTCAACTAAATGGAATTCATTTGATTCGAACGATTAATGGGTAGGAGTGATTGAACGTGAATGTGTGTGTAAACAAACATACGATAATGCATTGCGGTTAAAATGGTTTAATTTTCAAATGAATACGTATACATTTTCATTTAAACAAAGCATTCTTGAGCTTTTTGCGGTAAGTTTGGGGAATTTTTATGGTTTTTACTTTGCTTCTGCACAAGGATAATTTCTAAACGAGAGGTTTTATCAGTTAATTTTGTCCTAGTAAATGTATGTACATATTCACATATGTAAGTGAAACAGAAATATGTGTATGTGTCTATACAATATTACAATATAAGTATGTGTGTGAGAGAGTGTGTTTGTGTTGAGAATAAGACAAACAATTGTGGTTGTCATTAATTGCTTATTTTCAAAAATAGAATAAATGGCTCACATGAGAATATTGGGGTTTCCTGATGGTGAGTTACAAAAAGCAAATATTTGAGAAAATATTTTTGGTTTTAATTAAAAAGGTTTGATAGCTTTTAATTGCAAAAAAGAAATGTTTGTGGTAAAGTAAATATTAATATGGCAAATGCAAAAAGGTGTTTTCTTTTCTTTCGTTTAAATAAATCATGTAAAATTCCATGAAGAAGCAGATACATTTGAAAAGTCATGCTGTTTTCTTAGAAATATACAAAATAATGCTGAAGCGTTTTATTTATTGATCAAATCGACAAATTTTAAATTTCGTTCATCATTTATTAAGCAATTTAAAATCATTTATTTCGCCTTTTTTACTTTTTCCGACCTGGAATTGTAAAAACACTCCCTTCAAAGAAATAAGAAATAAGATGTGGTACAGCAGTAGTCTGTTTATCCACCAAATTGCACACAGAAATCTCTTTTATTGATTTTATCAAACACTTGATCAAATTTTTATATACATTTTTATGGAATTTGCTACTGATTTCTTTCGCGAATTTGAACTACCGTTTCAACTTATATGTATATACTTAGGATCATCCACTTTAACCTAAGCTAATATGATATCTCAGTTAGGTTAGGTTATGTTAGATAGTGTCATAAATACAAGAAGTGATGCCACACATATTTTTTAAAGCTCCTTTGGAGTAGAATTCCCAAAATTTGTTTAAAAAAAATCTATTTTAAAAGGTACATATAATGTACATACATAATTGGTCATTACAACCCTTCAGTCAGGACTACGACTAGTTTCTCACACCACTCATGTTGTGTGTGTTAATTTTGTATAGGAGTGGCGGCACCTACACTTTTTGAAAGCCGACTGCGAACGACAATATTTGAGAAACTTTTCATAGCAATTTTTTATTTACTCTCGGAGTTTTTGCCAGTAATCTGCTGAGAGGAAGTCGCCGAAGAAATATTTTTTCATATTTGACGTCTGACCTGGGGTTTGAACTCTGGCCTCACGTCTAATAATCCAACACACTACCTACTACACTACTGTGCCTTCTACATGTAGCGTAGTATGTTGGAAACAACCCATTCCCTGTAGGATAGCCAATAAAAATAAAAATTTGCATGACATTTCAATACAAATTTTCCAACCACGGTTTGTGTCGGATTTCGTCAGTATCAATCTCTCGATTCTAGGGTTCTTAATGGGTTAAACTGTCTCATATTTATATTTACATTAAAGTATTGTACATAAACGATCAAAATGTTTATGTGACTTTGAAACTTGCCAACCCACTACCAACGATGGCATGCACATGTCAAAAGTTTTTGGTATCGTCCTTTATATTAAAGTCTAGCAAGCCTTCTTAAACATTAACACACATACACACTCTCGCAGCATATCCTAAAGGTATGTTACATTATTTCCAATGTAGATTTCATTCACGCCTAAACCTAACATAGGGCTCAGAAGTTTTACCATTTTTACATACACTTTATTGTGCTACTTTTTCACTTTCGCAGAGTGTGTGAGAGAGATAGAGATAAAGGGAGAGAGAGAGAGGTAGTGGTAGTGTGCGTGTGCATGTGTTCTCTATGAATTAAACCACAAATGTTGTGGTTTATTTATCTACGTCCAAGGAAAATATTTGCTTAATGAGAAAATTCTTTTTAGTTTTTTGGCAACAAATTTTTTTCCTGTTTCTCTCCAAAATAGTTTTGGAACGAGCGAAAGGCAGAATTAATATTTTTTCTAAGGAATTATTTTGCTGAAAGGTATGTTTGTATTTTATCTACATTTTCGTTGGTTTTTTTCCTTTCTTTTGTGACCCCAAAAATGAAGGAAATTTAGAAAAAAAATATGTAATAATTATGTAAATACCCTGCAGCTAAGAATTAGTAACAGTCTTAAATAATCTTTAGTTTTAAAGGCTTTAATAATGGGTATGATTAATGAATTATTTTTTGTTGGCGTGAGGGTTTCTTTTATTAGAAATTAATTTGGATATCCAGGTGAACAGGTGCTGAAAAATAAAGAATTTTTTTTATTTATTTATTATGTTGACATAATTAGTTGCCATTAGTTATGGGTATATATGGTTTCGGTTAAGTTTTTAAAGAAATTATTGCGAAAGGAGGTAATCGGCCTTAAATTTACGAGCTCCTGTGTTTTTTATTTACTGTGTATGGAGTAATTTAAGTCGCCGTAGTCTAATAGGTAGTGTGTTGGCTTATTAGACGTAAGGCCACGGTTCACGCCCCAGGTCAGACATCAAAATGAAATTTAAAAAACTATTTCTTCCTCTCAGTAATTTTCTGTCATAAACTCTGAAAGTAAATAAAATTGACTAGGAATCTACTTTAAACTGTAGGTCCTGCCAATAATATATAGAAATTAACGTACATAATATAAGTGATGTGAGAAGCTAGGTCGTAATCCTGACTGAAGGGTTGTAATTTCCAATTATGTATGTATGTGTATGGAAAATATCAGTTTATCGTGTTTGGGCTCTTCTCACAGCCTTTGTGTATTTGAATAGGATACAGAGGCGAAATCTCGTTTGAAGAACTGTGACAATGCGAAACAGTTCCATAACAATGCTAGAGAGCTATTGAATTTTAACGCATTATACATATAAATGTTCACGAATGCCCTGCAACTACTTACTTACCTACACGCTTAATTGGTCAATACAATCCTTCAGATAGGCTTACGAACTAGTTTCTCACACCACTTACGTTGTGTGTATTAATTTTATGCATGAGTGGCGGGACCTACAGTTTATGGTCGTCTCCGAATGAAAAATTTTTGAGAAACTTTTCATGGCGGCTTTATTTATCCTCAGAGTTTTTGCCAGAAATCTACTGAAAGGCCGTCGCCGAAGAAATATTTCTTTTGAGGACTACACTTAGAATAATTGAAGTCATGTCTAAATGGAGATTAACAGTGTAATCGTGACCTGATTAATCGTATGATCCTAGAGTCACCTTTTGCTAGATCCCAGTTTATGCGAAAATTCAGGACCATAAGTAGTCTGAATAACTTTGCGGTGGCATTCACGACGCTATGCATAGACACACTGATTTGGATGAAAGAATCTAAAGTTCTATTGGGTAATTACCATGTAAACAGGTTTGAGTTATGCGCCCAAAAATACGAACCGAGTACTGTAGACTCGAAGAACATACATACATACATAATTTGTTATTACAACTCCTTCAGTCAGGATTGCAAACTAGCTTCTTACATCACTTATGTTACGTTTGTTAATTTTATTCATAAGTGGCGGGACCAACAGTTTAAAGTCGACTCCAAACGACAGATTTTTGTAAAACTTTAATGGCAATTTTATTTACTCTCAGATTTTTTTTCCAGAAATCTGTTGAGAAATATTTTTTTCATATTCCGTTTTGCTAGAGATATCTGGCATGAGGTTTGAAATGTGGGTTTACGTCTAATAAGCCAATACACTACTTACTAAACTAAGTTGACTAATCAAACACCGCCATGATGAGGAGATTGAATCTCTGGAGTATTTATTGGGTACCAATGTAGACTTAACGCTTCTCAGAAAACAACACTGGAAATAGATCATCTGATTTCAGTACAACTTATTTATAGATTTAAAAAAAATGTAGATGCATAGAAAATATTATTGTAGTCTGGTTGGTGGTGTATGGACTTACTATATGGGGTCTTGTGAGTTCTAACCTCAATTCTAACGTCTCGAAAAAAACAAGAAATATATGGCTTTAGGCTCCTCATCAGTCCTGTGGCAAACGGTCTAAGAGTAAATAGAATTGCCGTGGAAAACTACTCAAAAATCTGTTATTCGAAGTCGACATTAAATTGTAGGTCCCACCACTCATGTAGAAGAAGTAACATACGCAACATAAGTGGCGTGAGAAGCTAGGTTGCAATCCTGACTGAAGAGTTGCAATGACCAAATTATGTATGTATGTATGAGAATCACGTTGAAAAGGAAATAAATCGAAAAGGGGATTACGTATGATAGCTGTGTGGGAAAGAGATGATTAATGACTCAAGTGACTTTGCGCAAATGTTGCCAAAGCCAGTATTAACAAAAAGCTAGGTAATGCTGGGTGTCTGTTGAGATGAGAGGAGCAATACTTATTTCGTGGAGTAAACCAAAAAGTGTGGAACATATCGACTACACATATTTAAAAAGTGTACCGTACTTGCTTTTCATTATGTTTTTGACTTAATTTTTAATTTCCATTAAAAAATTATGAAATTTCATTCATTCTCATGCTATTTAATTGCCAATCACAAAATTTTGGAATGCAAAGAATGAAGAAAGGGAAAATTTATATGTTTTTGGAATTATGCGTTTAGTATTAATTACAGAAAACTTTTTGCCATAAACTTAATTACGTTATCACATTTATCTTAAGTTTTTACATTTTTCATTGCTTACTTGACGTTCATAATAATAAAAATAAAAATTTACTTTTCTTAATGTCTGAAAAACCATAATAATTTAAACTCAAAAATTTTAATAATTTTATTAAATTAACAATAATTACCACGAAGACGTTGGCAACGTCAAAAAACAAAAACAAACAAAAACAAAAAGTGAAAGCCAAATGGTAGTCATGTTAGAGCACAAGTATTCGAAGAAGTTCTTAACGACCACAGTGGCAATAAAACACAGGCGAAATACCAATTTAACCAACAATAATAAAAACAACAACAAAAGCTATAAATATGTATAATAAGGTTAACAAAACAAACCTTTAAGTAGACAGCAAGATGCAAAAAAAATAAGGGTTAACACCTCTATAAAGTGGTTTGATGTACCGAAATAGAGAGAGAGAGAGAGAGAGGAAGGTAGAATAGCATGATATCTACAGAATATCATGGTATGTAATGGCATACTTTTGTGAATATTTTACTACATTTTTTTCCTAAACACTATTCTAATTAAGCTTATTAAAGCCGACACTTATTTATTCCTGCAGTCTGTCGGTCTCTCTCTCTCTGTCTCCCTTTTTTACAACTCATTCATATCTAAGCATTATGATAATGCCAAGAATTTTTATGACCTAAAACTATAAAATTTTGTTAGAATTCTTCAAAGAAGTTTCAATTTTAATTTTTCTTATTCTGCCACTACTGGCATTGGCATATTATTGTGGTTATTACTGAGCATTTTGGCTGATAAATGTTGGCGTTTAGTTGTTAATAGCGTTGATGAAATAGAAAATTTATTCCCTCGTAAAAGTTTTCTTAATTAGTAAATTTAAAATAACACAAAATTATTATTATTATGCAGAATTTTTTAGCTAAACGATTGTTAAATATTTATGAAAAAGGGTTAAAGGACGACCCTTTAAAATGCTTTTCGCTGGCAAAGAAAAAAAAATTTTTTTTTTTTTTGAGTAGTTTACAGTGTAGTCTTCCGCACTATAACTTTATTAACTTCAAGCGGATTGCACATTTAACCCTCAAATATGGTAGGCATTTACTTTATTATGGGTTTAGTTTAACGACTAAACAGGTTTTTTAGTAAGAATATACCTTTTATTATTTTAAAATAAAAAATGAGAGATAAGTAATTTTGACTTTCTTTTCATAGGATTGTGAAGAAAATATTGTTACGTTTTTACCTTTTAAAAACGTTTAAAATATAAGCTTGTAGATTGCAAACAAAAATAAAAATAAATTTGTTTTCAGTTTTAATTAAATTCTCTATTCTTCGCACTGTGCCACTGTGTGCCACTGTTCACAACTTGATGTATACAACAATAATTGCTTTGTTTGGTTATTCCTCTTTGCACTGTTTTACGTAAACAATAAAAATTTGTCAATTTTTTCGATAGATCTTTATAATGGAGGTCTTCAAACCACGATTACTTTCTTCAATCACCACGTCTTCACACAAGACTGACTGAATTTTTAGTGGCTCCATTGCCTGCTTTGTCTTGTCTATTATATCGCATGGTAAACAGTTTAATGTAGGCTCTTGAAGGAGAATGACTTTGCCTTTTCGAAATCTCTATAAATGTAAACATGTTGTTTACGTTATTGTTGTTGGTGTATTTTGTTTACATTTGTCCTTGCGATGTTGTTGTTGCCTTTTTGTTTACTTGTTTATCCCTTTTTTAATACTGTTTTTTGTTGCTATATTTTTGTTTACTTGTTTATCATTTAAACAAGTTCATTGTTTTCGTTTTTGTAGCTTTTCTTTATAGTTTAAACGATGTGAAAGCAAAACACCATTTTCATTTTCGTGACAATATATTCCAATTAAGTATGGCCCCCCAAAGTTCTAATGGCAGGTAGTACTCTATGAAATTTTCGATAACTTTTTTCCAGACATGTGATTGTATTACAGCGATTGAACACATTGGATTTGAATTTGAGATCATGAAATGTTTATGGTTTACACGCAATTATACATTTAACGTAAAAATATCACTGCTTTAAAACCCATGAAATTTGGTGACCAATTGTTATCAAAATTTCTTAAGGTATCTCGTTTTGGAAATACTTGCTGCAATGCAAAGATTGTTGCTTGCATGTGTTGTTAAAACTACATGTCGTCCAGATCGATATTTTTCGGAAACGATAAGAAATGAGTAACCAAGAATATGCGTTTCGTACTGGTAAGCGTTGGGCTCTAACAAATGAAGTTCCCTCTTCCTGCTGAGATCCATTCAAGAGAACGTCAACTCTATCGATATGCCGTACAATAGTGATTCGTAACAACTACAGTAGTAATTTAAAAGAATGAAATTAATCACTTCTCTTCATATCCAGATCAATCAAACAAAACCCATCAATAAGTTAATTCTTTTTGTACAACATTCCGAGAATATCCAGAGCTCTCTACAAGTTCTAGCCACTTAATTGGCAAAACAAATTCTTTTATCTTGGTACCTAAACAACAGAAATCTTTCAAGCCGATAATTTAATGCGAAATATCTCTGAGGATTCCGCGTTAATTATGGGCAAGAATGGATACCAATTATTAGAGACTTGAAAGCCGCATGGTTGTTCAAGAAAATGATAAAATTTTCAGAAAAAAAATTAATGAACTAAAAATATTGCGTTGATTTGATTGTTTCCATGATCTCCGTCTGTAATGAACTGCAGTGGTTACTGTACTGTATGCAAACGTGTTGTAGCGTGTCTATAGTCCACTTTGACCCAAAATATAACTGTATTGAGCATTACTGCTACCAAGTCGAAGGCGAACTATTTGAGTGGTGATGTGAACAACTGACTGTTTCGATATAATTTTCTAATCAGGATGAATATCCTATAAACATCATCAAATCTTTTAAGTTGCTTGGCTAAATTTAAGAGCGCGAATTATAAATTCGTCAAAGCATAGAACAGTTAACCCCCTAGTAAGTTGTGACATTTCAGTGGCTTAAAGGAACACGACAGTTAATTCTTAAACTGATGCTAATCTAATTGCCAATTTTTCTCATTTTCTTTACATCTCTACTTTCCGTCCTTAACGAAGATCTGTATAAAGCTAGATCAACCATTTCGTTTTAGATTAAAACAGGATGAAGTCTACTGTAATATTTCACAAATTGCTAACAAATTTCCACATAAAACAAACGAAAAAGGTTTTTATGAAATAGAATTTAGGACTATAAGATAACTGTAGAGAACATATCTTTAATATTCTCCTTTAATTATGATCTTCCTCTTTCAATTTTCTATTTTTCTATTTTTATTCGAAATAAAACTCATAAACGAAAACATAAATAAAGCTTAACATTTCTATAATCATGGGAAACTGTTTGTTTAACAGTGCAAAAGTTAAATTATTCTATAAAAATAACAAAAAGTTAAAATACGCATACTTATACATGTACTTGTGTACACAAGTATGTATTAACACATATTACGTATACGTCTGTATATTCATACATACATATTCGAAATAAAATGAATTATAAGTGGCACAACAAACAGCAATGCAAGGCAACAAAAACAAACAAAATTTCAAACAGGAAAACTAACAACAACAACAATAGGAACAGAAACAAAAATAAAAACAAAAACAAACACGGGAATATAATCATATAGAAGTATGGAGTATTAAACAACAGATGCCATTAATTTGTTTTCCGTTTCCAGCATACTTTCTTTTTCCTTCTTTGTTTTTAACACTTCTGTCTGTATTTTATATCCTTTAGTACGGTTATAAGGCGATATAATTAAAGCGAGAAATTACTACAGGGTGGCTGATATATAATGCAACAAAGTAAAGCGCTATATTCTTATAATTTTATTGTTCAAAAGCAAAAAATGTTGGAAGTAACATCAAATTTTAGAATCAGTTTAGATTTGTTGGAATTGGCCACCTTTGGTACGAATTATGGCCTTCAAACGGTCGACAAAGCCATCAAAGGCTGCACGAAAGTGGCTCTGCGGTATTTTGGCCCATTCCCGGCAAAGCGCAGTCTTGAGATGATCGACACTTTGGTATTTTTTTAGTGAGAACCTTACTTAAAATGCCCCAGGCGCAAAAGTCCAACGGATTGAGATCCGGAGATTTTGGTGGCCATTGTGCGGTAGAAATGCAGCGAGGAACCTCCTTTTTAAGTCATTCTCGGTTGACGCGTGCTGAATGCGGTGGTGCTGAGTCCTGTTGGAATGTCCATGGTCTGCGGCCGAAATGTTTGTCTGTCCAGGGCTTCAATACTGTCTTTAAGACATTATCCCGATAATATTCGGCATTTATTTTGACACCACGGTCGATGAATACGAGCGGGGAGCGACCATCGACCGTTACGGCGGCCAACACCATTACCATCGGCGGCGCTTGAGTTCTGGTGGTCAATCGCAGGTGTAAATTTTCAGCTGACCTCTTTGGCTAGTAAACCCGATCATTTTGTTTGTTCACAAACTGCTCAATTTGGAATGGCTTCTCATCGGTAACTGGCCACTTTCGTGCAAGCGAAGTAACTCCTTGGCTCTTTCCAGTCTAACTTTTTTTGTCCATCGGTGAGCTCTTGCACTTTTTGGAACTTCAATGGCTTTACTCCAAGCTCATTTTTCAATATGTGTTGCATCCGTTCTCGCGATATGTTCAGCTCACGAGCAATTTTTCTAGCTCTGCGGCGTGGCTTTCGATCAAATTGGCCTTCACTTTTCGGATCATTTCTGGTGTTGTTACCGTTTTTTTTCGTCCACTTTTTGGACGCGCTGCATCACTGCCAGTATCACGGTAACGAGCAATGGTACGACAAACAAAAGGTTTATTCACATTTAAATGCTGAATGGCCCTAACGATAGCCACCTGTGGTTTTCCAGCCAAATATAAAGCAATCACACTATCACGCTTGAATTCCATCACGAATAACTTTTTTTCTGAGTGCAGTAGATCAAAATGCTTTTGTAAGCTTGTAAATAATAAAATGAACTGTCACTGGAACAAACCTGTCAGCTGTCAGACGAGCGGTTTACAAATGATAACAACCTGAAGTTGGTTGCAATACATATCAGCCACCCTGTAGACAATTACTCTTTTTTATTTTGGAATCTGCTGTATACTCGTATATGCAATCAACTATTCTATGATTATAGATTTAGGTATAGTAGGTACTGTGTAGGCTTATTAGACATGAGACCACGCTTCAAACCCCAGATCAGATATCTCCAACGAAACGAAATATACAAAAATATTTCTTCGGGCAACTTCCTCTCAAAAGATTTCTTGCAAAAACTCTGAGAGTAGATACATTTGTCATGAAAAGCTGCTCAAAAATCTAACTTTTGGAGTAAATTGTAAGCTTTAGGGCATAAGTGGCGGGGAAAAAACATTAACACACACAACATAATGTTACGAAAATGAAAAATCTATTTAGTGGTGTTTTGCTTTTACATCGTTTAACATTAAAATTATAAATAAAAGCTACGAAAACAAAACAATGCAGTAACCTGTTTACAAATTATCGTACTGCTTAATATAACAACAAACACCAGCATAAAAATGATAAACGAGTAAACAAAAATGTACCAACAATACTACAATAATAAACGTAAACAACGATGTTTACATTTATAGAGATTTCGAGAAGGCGAAGCCACGAGCATTCGACCTCAAGAACATTCATCAGATTGTTTACGTTGCCATATAAAAGTCAAGATAAAGCAGCTGACTCAATTAATGAAGTTCAGGCAGATGTAGAGCATTTGAAGAGAGTAATCGTGATTTGAAGATCTGTCTAATAATTGTCTAGTAATTGTAATTGCTATTGAAGTCGCCGTGGTCTAGTAGGTAGTGTGTTGCCTTATTAGACGAAAAGCCAGGGTTCGAGCCCCAGGCCAGACATCAAAATAAAATACAGAAAGTATTTCTTCGGCGGCTTCCTCTCAACAGATTTCTGGCAAAAACTCTGAGAGTAAATAAAATTGCCATGAAAAGTTTCTCAAACTCCCACCACTCATGTATAAAATTAACACACACAACATAAGTGGAGTGAAAAACTAGGTCGTAATCCTGGCTGAAGGGTTGTAATGACCAATTATGTGTATGTATGTGTAATTGTTATTGTTTATGCAAAGGATATAAACAGAGGAATAACGAAGAAAAGCAATTGTTGTTGTTTACCTCAAGTTGTGCCAAGTGGCACACAGAATTGTGCGAATAATAAAGAATTTTAATTAAAACTAAACACAAATTTATTTTTATTTTATTTGCAATCTACGAACTCATATTTTAAACGTTTTTTAAAAAGTAAAAACGTAACAACAAGTAGTGTGAATAGCTAGGTCGTAATCCTGACGGAAGGGTGTGTGTATGAATGTACATATATAGTTTCACTTAAGATTAAAATTATTCCCTTTGGCTTTTTTAAAATCATTAGAAAACGAAAAAATATGTTTTTAATATCAATGAACACATAATTTTCTGACAATAAAGTTTAAATCTGAGTTTGGTCATACAGCGAACGTTTTATGTTGACAACTCTTCTAATCGTAAATGTGACAATTTTGTATGAATAAATAATTGGTCATTACAACACTTCAATCGAAATTACGGCTTAGTTTCTCACACCATTTATTTTGTGTGTATTAATTTTCAGTTTCTGCGGAGAGGAATTCACAGAAGAATTTTTTGCTTTAGACGACTGACCTGGGATTTGAATTGAGGCCTCATTACCTGCTAGACCATGGTAAGCACCGAGTGAAAAAATGGGCCTTCTTGTTGAACAAAAATTTTGAAAGTTGCTGTTGCTTTAACTGTTTACTTGCTGCGTGTGTCAGACTTTATCTGGATGAAAGCGCAATTAAAAAATTTAATAGATGAGAATCGGATAATTCCAAAGAAATTGCCACGAAAAATTTTTCAAAAATCTGTCGTGCGAGGTCGACTTTAATCTGTAGGTCCTGCCATTCATGTAAAAAATTAACAAACACGACATAATTGGTATGCGAAACTAGGTCGTAATCTTTACTGAAGGGTTGTAAAGACAAATTGCGTATGTTACGATCAGATTATCCACAGCAAACTATACATTGCCTTTACTGACCACTTTTGAACTATGTTTAGTTGTTAGGTGACCCATACTACAATTTATACTTCAAATGGAAGATATTTAACAGCTGTTAGCCTTGCCTGAATAATCGAATTATTGAAAGGAATAAATGGATAATCGGATAGATAAACCCCAAAAAGTGGTATATGCATGCCATAGTGCTACTGAATCTTACAATCTTAAATGCTTCTTCATGGATTACAGTTTTGTTTATAATCCCAGAACTCTGCTTCACAACAATTTTTCGCTCCTACACCATTTTCACAGAATTAAAGATTTTCTATGTTTAAGTCCTTTGTTTTCATTTAGCCTAAACGCATGAAAAGCTTCAAGCAATTTAAGCATTATTTCATATACAGAAAACACTCACAGACAAATGAATTTTACACAAATATAGATATTGCAATAGGAACACATACTTACATACATATATTCATTTGTAATTGACAAATACACACATGTTAATAGCAGCATGTGAGTGCTGATTTTATTTGGAGGATACAATAGGAGAAGTATTTTAAGGCCCTCATGCCCATGCTTTAGGACTTTTTTACATTTTCTGATTTATTTTCTTTTTTTTACAAGCCTGAGAAAAAAATAAAAGTTCTTCTATCAGAAGACTGTTAAATAGTAATTTTTTAATATGGAATTATTAAAGCCCTGTTAAAATTCTTTAATCCTCCACTGTTTTATTATTTCAATTCACAGTTTTTGCAACAAAAAAATGAATATTTTCATTCTATTGAAAATTGTGTAAAAACGTTGGATGTATTATTTAAATCTAAAATAGAATAAAAAATATAAAAAAATTGTGATTATTAACCAGGCTTAAGGCGTTACAAATAATGAAAAATATTTTAAAAAATGTACTCGTGATATTAAAATAAATATTTCAGAAAAAAATTTGAAAAACAATTCGTAAAAAAAATTAATAAAATATAATAGAATATAATAATTAAAAAATAAAACTGAAATTTAAATCAATTAGAATTCAATAACCGAGTTTAACTAGGACAAAAAAATCAATATTTTTCCCCAGGAAAAATTTTAATTACAATCTGGTTTGACAGTTTAAATCTACTTCAGTTTCAAAATGAATGCAGAAAATTTAAAAAAAAATCAGTATTTCTTTTTCGCCATAGTTATTTATGTAATGTGTTGGCTTATTAGACGTGAACCCATGGTTCACACATGGTTCTTCGCCAGCTTGCTCTCAGCAGATTTCTGGCTAAAACTCTGAAAGTAAATAAAATTGCCATGGAAAGTTCCTTAAAATTCTGTCGTTCGGAGTCGACTTTAAACTGTAGATTCCGTCACTCATGTATAAAAGTTAACATAAGTGGTGTGAGAAACCAGGTCGTAATCTTGACTAAACGATTGTAATGATATATATGTTTGTATACATATATGCACACAACATAAGTGGAGTGAGCAGCAGGGTTGCAATTCTGACTAAAGGGTTGTAATCACCAATTAAATAAGTATGTTGTCTAAATGGTGGACTACAAGCCCGAGTTAAAAAAGAAATTGCGTTCATGATTTTCGAGGTAATAAAAATTTAAAAAACTTCTGCTTTTGCGCTTATTATGTTTGAATTTAAATACAACCAAGTCTGTTTGAGATATCATTGACATTTTTTATTCGTTTGAAAGACCTACGTTTATGGCTTCATGTGTGGAATATAACTACACCACGGCTTTGCATTCAAAATGTCTAAGTTTTCCATTTTAACGTATAAATCAGGTTGAATTTTTCCAATGTAGTGAAGTATGTTAGCTCTGAGTGTTTTGTGACTTATTGGCATACATCTGCGAATCAAGAAAACCTCACAAGAAAAATTGTAACATGATCAAAACGCACAACCTCTGTGACCTGTTCAAACGACCTCCACAGGAGATGACCATGCGCTGAAATTGCTCGTGCAGAATATCCAATGTGGCATAAGCGGTATGGCACGTAGCGCCTTCTTGGATTCGTCACTTTTGCAATGCTTAAATGCATAAAGCATGTTTCTTTACGGACTGGACTGGACTGATAACCAGTTACCTTAAGGCTGGAAATTACTAACATTAACACTATGATGAGGGGAAGTCCTATTAGTCTTCGTAGTGAATTTGGATCTGCTGAGAGGTACCTTTCTTTTGTGAAAGCACACTATGCCTCTGATAGAATGGAAAAAGTAGTTCTTAAATGCGTTACTAGAAAAGAGTAATGAGACCTATAGTCTTTAGCCTTTTTTATGGCTTGCTTTATTGCCTTTAGATTGTACAGTTGGGAGGTTCTTGTTTATATGTAAGTGCACTGGAGTTACGCCTACCGAACTTGGTGATTATAAAGGGATGAAGCATTTCATCACCCCCACAAAAACAAACTAACAAATGCTTAACTGGCTTCTTACTGTGCTTCTCGCTAAGCAGGTAGCTAAGTTCGCTGCAAATAGACTCAATGCCCTGTCTCGTTGACGTATCGTCCCTTCTGGTCACTTCTCTATTGTGGAAGTTGATTCTGTGGCCCCTTGGAATATCGATTATCTCCCTACGGAATATTGTCTTGACAGGGACATCACTTTCTGATCCCGAGTAGGGAGGACTTGAACAGTGACATGATCGTCCACCGAAACTCCTGGATATATAAACCGACGGCTCTAAACTCGATAATGAGGTTGGTACTCTGGGAAACTGGACCTGAACATTTATCTCTGACTGCCGGATTATTGTATCGTGTTTCAGGCGGAGGTAATGGTCATTTACAGGTCCACTCAATGGATCCTCGTCAACGGTGCTCCTTTCACCCACGTCTCGGTCTTCTCTGATAGTCGGGCCGCCATAAGATCTCTCCAAGAGTTGTGAGCTCCAGGATCGTTAGGAAATATTGCCGCTGTCTCGACCTTCTTTCTGGGCGCTTCAGTGTCTTACTGATCTGGGTCCCTGGGCACAGTAACATTCCGGGAAAATGCAGGGCAGACGAGCTCGCTACTATGCCACTTACCTCGGTCAAGTTGGCCATTGTGCTTAAATTCCTTCCTGACGCCAACCTATCCTGGGTCAATGAGGACCCCTGCTCAGCCACTAGACTCACTTAACCCTTGATGGAGAGAAGGCGCACCAAACAGTTACTTCGACTGGGACGTGGCATCATCTCAAACACTGTGGCCATGCTTACAGTTCATTGTGTTATGAGTACACACGCTGAAAGGATGCAGCTCCCATTTAACGACTTCTGCCGTGGGTGCAGATCCGCTGAGAAAGAGAAGACTGTTATCCACTTTCTTTGTTATTTGGTTATTTGGCTCCCCATTTCTTGTCAGCTTGACGGAACTATCATCTATCGTTTACCAAACTTTCGGGCTGGTTTTCCAGCGTAGGGTAGTCGTGCTTATAATGTGCAGCCCTTGCGCTCTTCTTCTTCCCTAGTTTGGTAGAACTTGATCCGTACAGGGACTTAACCTGTGTCGTCACAACGGGCCGTTATGGGTGCTCAAGTGAGCTTTTGGTATCAAGGCTACCACTCCAACCTAACATAACCTAACCCAACCTTTTGCTGCCCAATTTAATGCGATGTTCTGAGATTCAATTATAATACATGCTTGGATTTTTAAGGACTAAAACAGACTTCTTTACTCCTAGAATATAGCCAAAGGGTGTTCGCTGTAGGCAGTTCGGTATTCATGTATTTTATGATTATCTGATGCTCTGCATTATTTATGTAGCTTTAATTGACTACAATTTTATAATACGAAAACTCACCTTCACTAATTATTTCCACTCAGTTTTAATCAATAATCTTAAAATAACATTTTAATCCTTATATAAATCGCACAATAAATATAAAATGAAGCAAAAAGTTAATCCTTAAAGAACTAAAATTAAACATAATTGTTTTATTAGTTATTCTTTAATTCTACAACTTCAACTTTTAGCAGCAAACGTAATAACATAATGGCCGTTAGAGGAGGAGAAAATAATAAAAAAAAAGAAAATTCTCTAAAGTCAGTGCAGCCCAATTGAATACTAAAAGTAATGTTTGTTGTGTGGTGGTCAGAGTGCAATTGGTGGCAATGGCAGTGTTATTTTCTATAAATATTGATAGAGAAAATGTATTTCCGGCAAATTTAATCACTTCATTGTGTACACATACAAACAAACAAAACAAGCAAACACACATATGCACGCATACAAACAATTATATAAAAATATGTATACACACACACAGATGGAATAAACGTAATAATTTGGAAAGATAGCACAGCCATAATGATAACAACAAAAACCAATAACAAAAAATACTCTCATATAAACTACAACTACATTAACTAACTCTCTATATAGATGCAGAGGGAGAAGCGAGTTGTAGGTAGAGAGAGAATTACCAAACAAACAATACGGCTTTGTATTGTATTTATTTCCCCATAGACTTTGTGTATACGTGTTTAGTTATCATCAGATTATTATTATTTTTATTATTGAATTGTATGTGCTCAAAATACAATGGCAGATAGACCACCATGTACATACATACGCACATACATAGATCTTTATGAGCAGTGAGAAATTAAAGTTTAAAGGTTTTAAACAAAATTTGTAAATATTTTTTAAAAATTTATTTCAATTCTATATGTTCTGCAAATTGGTTTTAGCCTAATAACGTTAGTTTATATACTGATTTACTATTTTCCATATTACGGCAGGCAGGTAAAACTTATGCTAAGTGCGCCTCATTGTGATTCCCCTAAGCGTTCAGAAAAAGCATCTTTCAACCCCATTGTCCTTTCTTGACAAATCAATGATATAATCCGCTTCGTAGCAGATCGGATGCTTTTTTCTCCTACGACATAGGCTGGGCATGTATACAATGAGGCGATAACTAGTTTTCTCCACTTTCTTATCTCTACAACTCCTGTAGAAGTGTTATGAGTAGCCAGAAGTGAGTGCTTTTTAATGATTTCAACAACAAAGCAGTTCGTGGTTCCTTGGATTGTGAGAGGATTTCGCGTGCTTCCTCTTTCAAGACTTGAAAAAAGTTTGCAACGTTAACTTGTTGTATCGGAAGCGGCCCATGCGCCATTAACAGAATCTGTTAATATTCTCATCTAACAGATTATAAATGTAGAGAATTCTTTCGAAAATTAGATTGTTTTGCAACACCCGGCCAGCTTTACAGTTTCTCGGAATACCGTTGCATGCAAGTACTCGTATGATGAGCATCTTGTCTCGAGACTGCCCCAAACCATCCTAAGTGTCCATAATATGAAAACTCAGTGCCGTGATAGCTGCGTGACTATCACAAATTATGTTTATATCGCTTCCAGAGAAGACATCGAAATGAACCAGTAGCCTTATCGCCACACAGTTTCATTCAGTCTAGTCCTTTAAGTTCTACGCGGCATTGTATACCAAGTCACATTTATCTTTATTTTGAACTTCATCGAGACAGCATGGTATATTATGTAGTCATCATTGCTCCCAAAAGTTACCAAATCCATCAGCAATATCAAGTGACCAATATTCGTGCCGTGTCCAGACATGTAAATACCGCTCAAATAGAGTAAAAAATGAAAAAGACGCTAGCCTGTGTTGGTATATTAGGGTCAACGTAAACATGTTCCTAAAGGGTTCATTCTGCTATGTACAGATGGATTGCGAACAGATATTGGAGCTGGAGTGAAAGTTTTTGGTTCCAGAATGAAATTTCCCAAACTCATAGGGAAACTCGCAAATGTCTTCCAAACAGTCATCAATACTTACGAAATATGTGATCAATTCAACGAAATATGTGTCTAATTCAACGAAATATTTGCCCAAGTCAACTTGTACAAAGAGCACTAAAGATGCGACATCGTAATACTATCTAACAGTCAGACCACCCACCCTCCAAGCACTCAGTTTTCATGAGATTAACTTGAAAATAGTATGGAATTCTCTGTAAAAGCTGAATAAGCTAAGTAATAAAGGGTTACTCATGACATGAAAAATTGGTGGAAATAAAGGGGAGTTAGCACACACCTGCTGGGGGAAGGGATATACTCATCAAAAGAGATAATAAATATATGCTAAGACTTACTCCAGCCAAATGGATTTGAAGCAATCTGAACTTATATTCTAAGAGATTTGAGCCACGAATCAGACTGTTGAGGAATAAACTAAGATTAGTAAATAGCCTTTTGCTTGGGAACTGTAGAATCAAACTACGTTTGTTCAGAATGGGGATCATCTAGAACTCAATATGTATGTCAGAGCTCAGAGCTCTTTCAAAGTACAAACGTTTTGTTGGTGACCAAGTCTTTCTGAAAATTTTTCTGCATCTGATGTCTGACAGTGTGGATGAATGTTGAAAAATTACATTTACAATTTTACAAAAGTCTTTCTTTTTTTTTTGTTGGAAAACAGTCTTTTAGTTCAGTTTTTTAAATCAATCCTTATATGAACTCTTTAACTCAATAAAAATAATTTATAATTTGTCTTGTCTTGGTCTCCATATAACGCGGTACGAATGATGTGATTTGTACTAATTCCGAGTTTCTTACAACGCGGTTTCCATACAACGCGGTAGACGGTTTCCATAGAACGCGCTACGAATTAGCCTGGTTTGTACGATTAAATCCGAGTTTCTTATAGCGCGGTTTCCATACAACGCGGTACGCACTCTCCGCGTTATAGGAGGGTTGACTCTATTTATAAATGCTTTTACTGTCTGCAATTCCTCGAAGGGCTTAAAGATATACAAAATTTTTCTAGTATTAGCAGTTTCCATTGTATTTACGCCTACAAAAAATTGCCTCTAAGCAAATCTCCTGTGCTGTTCCTTTTTCTTCTATTATCTCTTTATATATTTACCAATTCCTTATGAACACTTCGTATATTAACTCATCAAACCAAATAAAATCAAATTCCATACGGACTTATTGTTTTGCTAGGTAAAGCCAATATTCTGAATTTTATTATTTCAGCTTGTGCCACAAATAATAATTCCTTCTAATAACGTGTTATCGGTCATTAAAAGAATTGCAAAAATAATATTTATTGTTATTATTTTATTTTATATTTTCATTTTTGCCATCAGTTTGCGTTTCGTGTATGCGCCAGCCACTATTTCTTCGAAAATCTTATCTTTATAACCAACTTGCTGGCTGTTCGTATTTATATGCGTTTTAATATTTTATGGCAGCAAAAATATGAAATAAAAATATATTATTTTGTATGAAGAAACAGAGACCGTAAACTCAAATAAAATTCAACAAGAGCGCCTTTATGGTACAGACAGAAATATTTCATTTGAAAAAAATTTGATGAATTTTTATTATATTTTACGTGAAGTAATAAAAAATAAACTTATAATGTAAAGAGAAATGAAAAAGTCTCATATTTATTTATAAAGAAAGGGATTTCTGATGTTAAAGCAATAAATTTCTATTCATACTTGAATAGAACTTGACCAAAGTCGGATGTGAAATTATTTCAGAACAACTGAATCTTAGATTGTCCCTTGCTATGCCGGGTTATTGCAGTACTTTACAGGCTGACATAATGGCTATTAAAATTGCCGCCATGCCAATTTGGTATCAAATTGTGTCATATGGTATTATATACATATTTACCGACAGTAAAGTAGTAGCCATAGTCTAGGGTATTGACTTATAAGACGTGTGGCCACTGTTCAAACCCCAGTTCAGACGTCTCCAACAGAACGAAATATGAAGAACATATTTTTTCATCGACTTGCTCTCAGTAAAAACTCTGAAGTTGGGTTTAGTTAAAGGTAACTTTAGCTAAAGTGAACTTTAAAGTCACATTTAACTTCTTTTCGTTATTACAACCTAATGATAAAATAAAGTAAACTTTTTCAAAAATATGGCAATGCCGGAGCAATGTAGATAACACTGCTCAATTAAACAACTTGTTTTTAAACGCAGTGGCAACGACGGTCATCGTTTTTTTTTTGTTGTATATGCTCATTTTGTTTATATTTGAAGTTGCCATATTGAAAGTAATATATATGTATGGCAAGTTCAAACATAAAATTAACTTTAAAAGTTACGGGTAGGATGATCTCTTTATCCCTTCAGCTTAACGATCACTTCTACCTTAATGTCCACTTATAGTAATGAAAAACAATTTATTTGCCCGTTAAAATCCTCCCTTCAGTTAACGGCAAGTTGTAATAATGGCTCTGAGCTTCTCTAAAAATCTGTCGTCTGAAATCGAATTTAAATTGTAGATCCCGCTACTAAAGTATAAAATTAACACACACAACATATGTAAGTGGCGTGAGAAACTAGGTTGTGACCCTGACTGAAGGTTTGTAATGACCAATTATGTATGTGTATATGTATGTAAAGCAGCCCTTAGGATCCCAGAGAATGTTTACACAACATCTCAGATTGCCTAAGAATGTAGGGTGTCCCTGGAGGAGATAGCGAGACAGCCAACGATTACATACATCCTGGACACAGGCACATCGAAGGTAACAAATAGGGCAACGCACTTGGCAATGCCATGGAAAATTAAAATGAATTGCTGTCTGTGATAGATGCTCCTCTACAGAGAGGCAATACAAATGGTCTTACAAAAACTCCTTTCGTTTGCAAAGGTAGGATGTGTTAATGAACCGACTTTTAGAAACACCCAACAAATCTGACCCGGTGTGAGTATATGCAGAACAGAATTTCCAATTGAACCTATTAAGATTCCATTTTAGGAACCTCATAGCACTGATAACAGGACCCTGGACTCTGACTGTTTGCACTAGAAGACCAACAACAGACCAACGCCTTGCCAAAGCTGGCATGAGATAGGCATTCCTCTACAAAGAGGTAAACAAATGATCCCATAAAAACTCTATTCATTGACAAAGATAGGATGGATTAAAGAACCCACTTGTAGAGACCCATATTGATCTGGGTCATTGCAAGGAAGAAGACGAGACCCTTGAAAATCGTTTTTGCTATTGTCCGGCGCTTGGAAACCTGAATAGTAGAATTCTTAGAAACCTAGAAATGCATACCTTGGATTTGGTTACAAAATGCGACTAGCCAAAGGCGATTTCAGAAAAATACCTACATTTATAAGAGAGGTTAAGAGATACCAACTACAAGCTATAATTATAACGGATAAGGTAATATCGGTATTAAAACCGGACCTGAGAGGTCCCAAGTAAATTGTGCTCGGTAAGATGGCTGCCGGTTTAACCTCTTCTAACCATACTTGATGGTTAATCTTCATACGAATAATGATTTGATAAGAGGTCCCCTTAATTAAATTAACCAACAAGTATAAGAAACTTCTAACTCTGACGTATACTTTCGTAAAAAAAAGTTTCTTAATTTCTTTACTACTTTTTTTTTGCTGTCTTTATTACTTAACACTTCCTTAGGATTATTACAGTGTTAAACAGAAGTAAAAAATGAAGAAAAAAAATCAACCTCAACTTTAATTTCTCTCCCAAACTAAATTGTAAAAATAGGTTTTATTATGGCACCATCAGTTATGCAAACTTTCGAAGGACTTATTTCTCTTATATAAACAAAATCCTTTGCTTCTTATCATCCTTCAAAAATAATAAAAAAAAAAATAAACAAGAAAAACAGAAGACATTGCTTAACATTCATAAACTTACAGTATTTTAGGCAATAAACCAACAGGCACTAGAACGTGACTTTTACTCTTTGTTTTTAATTAAAATTACGGCGAAAAGGTCATTCAAGACAAACGCAACGCAGTAACAAGCAAAATTTTAACTCAGTTAAGTAACATCAAGAGCCACAGCCCACTTGTTTGTTGAAGCCTTGAGTAGTTGCAAAATTTATAAGAGGATTCTACGGCCAAATAATTGTTAAGATTGTGGTGAATTGGAGGTTTTCTTGAAGACGAGAAAAATATATTTTAAATGTTTTTAGAATTGTTTTTGGAAGCCGTTTTTTAATAAAAAAAAGGAAAAAAAAACTTAAATTAATAAACTGGTCCTCACAATTTTTTAATAAGAAAAAAGTGCAACCAGCCACCAAAATTTAAGTCCAGCGTTTAGTATTGGGTTTAGAGTTTAGAAAAAAAAAATTAAAATTGAAATTAAACAGAAAACTGCTTGGCTTCATAGCAGTTTTATGTTAAACTAATAAGAGTTTTGATTAACATTGAGAAGATGGTTTAAAATTTGAGAATATTGGCCACAGAGTTTTGCTCATCTAGCAATGAATGCCAACAGCAGGTGATCCCTTCATGAGCGTTTAGTTGCAGATTCATTTTAAAGGACAGCGTTTAGGCTCGCAATTAATATTCGAACCGAGAATCATGCATTGCCTAAGGGAAACCAGTCTGAGTCCCAAATAAATCTTGTTATTGCAGCAATTTTTAATATTTCTTTTCGTAAAAAGTTACTGCTGAGCTTTAAACTCGAATCCTTTGCCTAGTAGGCCAAAACACACTCACTACGATACGACAATAATATTCAAAATTGCTTAACATTATTTTCCTACATTGTGGCAACTTCTAGAACATTATTGTTGATGTGAACTCTCATCATAAAGTATGTAATAGCGAAGGAAATGAAATCGCCGTAGTCTAGTAGGTAGTGTGTCATCTTATTAGACGTGAGGCCGTGGTTAAAATATTTCCAACAGATATCTCTAACAAAGCGGCGACTTCCTCCCAGCAGATTTCTGGCAAAAACTCTGAGAGTAAAATAAAAATTACCATGAAAAGTTTCTCAAAAATCTGTCGTTCGGAGTCGATTTTAAACTGTATGTCCCGCCACTTATATATAAAATTAAAACACACAACATGGGTGGTGTGAGAAGCTAGGTTGTAATCCTGACTGAATCGTTGTAATGGCCAATTATGTAAATGTATGTTTAGTTCTGAGATGATATCCTGTAGGACTGAATTCTTTAGTCTTCATGTCCTACCCTATCTCTCTCCAAACAGGTTATTTAGCCATTACCGCTGTCAGCACTAAAATGGAATGGAATATACCCAGACTTTCTATAACACCTAAGGCTGGAGTTCACCTAACTCTTTAGGAAGATATTTGTCGACAGCCTTCGATTGAATCACTTGCCATCAGAAAGGTGGCGATTTAAAATGCTCTTTATATCGAGGCGCAAGTACTATATCACACCCTAGGTTTATAGATCTGTTAGTCCTTCCTCTTTTTCCTGAGGACGACATTGACATCAGTCTACATTAAACCTTAAGTGCTAATTTCGTATCCACACTGTAAAGAGAAGTCCGTTGGTACCGTCTGTCATATGATAACGATAGTATAGATAGATAGATATAGAGATGGTATTCAATAATAAAAAATTAAATAAGCTCTCTGACAAGATTGGTTCTACAGGAAACGATATGGGATCTACTTCGTGAAAGCACCAAATACCCGACAGTAAGGAATTCGCTCATCTCTAGAAAATGTTGAACAGTAAAGGATATGGGAACTACTTCGTGAAAGCACAAAATGCAGGTCAGTAAAGAATTCGCTCATCTCTGGGAAAGGGAACCCCATGCACGCGGAGAGAACAAAGCTCTGAAACAGAAAGTGAAAAACAGTCTCTTTCTCTTCCTCACGCCAACATCTCCTGCAAAAGTTGTTTGATGGAATGTCAAATCTAACGGTATGCCTTTTGAAGGGAAATGAATGGAACACATGGCCATGATATCAAAGAATATAAGTGAATTAGTGCTGTTTCTTTTATAAACCGTTACAAACGGCGCACTTTGCATTTTCATTGCTAAAGAAACCTGTTCTATTAAAACACACATCCCAAGCAGCATAAATTCTGATAATAAAATTCAATAATTTGCTACTGTTGTACATCTCCTAGCGCATCCTTGGTGAAATGGCAAATCTTATATTTTTCTTACTGTTGAATCTAACTGCAAAAATTTCACCTGTTAGTTTAATTAGAAATATGGTTTAAGTTTTAAATATGTTGTTACGTTTTTACCTTTTCAAAACGTTTAAAATATAAGTTCATAGATTGCAAATAAAATAAAAAGAAATTTGTGTTTAGTTTTAAATAAATTCTTTATTGGCCGCACAATCCTGTGTGCCACTGTTCACAACTTGATGTAAACAACAACAATTGCTTTGTTTGTTATTCTTCTTTACAGATCTACAGATCTTTATAACTGAGATCGTCAAATCACATTTATTCTCTTCACAAGCAACGCGTCTTTACACAAGACTGACTGAATTTTTACTGAATTCGTTGGCTGCTTTGTCTTGCCTTTTATATGCTGACGTAAACAGTCTGATGAATGATCTTGAAGTAGAATGCTCGCGGCTTCGCCCTCTCGAGATTTCCATAAATGTAAATATCGTTGTTCCATTGTTGTTTGTGTATTTTGTTTACATTTTTTGTTGTTGCATTTTTGTTTACTTGTTTATCTCTCTTTTTTATACTGGTGTTCGTATATTTTTGTTTACTTGTTTATCATGTAAACAAGTTCATTGTTTTTGTTTTTGTAGCTTTTGTTTATCATTTTAATGTTAAACGATGTAAAACAGTTCCATTTTCGGTAACAATATGATCTACCAACATAACATTTTACATCTGTTGAAACTTCACTTAAATGAAAAATCTCTTCCAGTTTGTAGTTTTTTAAATCAACTTTTTAACTTCAAATAGATTTCACACTTTTCGATATTTAAGTCCCAAATGTTGTGTTTGAATTAGCATGCCAATAAATGAAATATTTGCAATTGAAGTTGTTGTTATGCAAACTAACAAGGTTATGCTGCATATGTATGTATATGACCCTGTGTAAATATTTTATAATTTTTTTTGTTGTTTTGTATTCAAGCTTCTGCACTTTGGCATTTCACACTATATGTTTTTAATACATTTTATTTTCATTTATTTTTTTTTAATTTTAGTTTTTTTTTTAATGTTTAATAAAATCGAATATGGTTTATTGAAGTGTGCATAATTAATATGCCAACGTTAATTCGCAAAACAACACAAATTTATATTTTATAATTCAAGCAGACATATTATACATAAATGTTGTATATTTTATATGTATGTAGATGTGCATGTATATTATGTAGGTATTTTAAATCATCATCATCATCATCATCATAAATACATAATATTTTATAATTTCATGATACATTTTTTTCGCAATCATATTTATGTCAAGGATATACTTGACATGATGTTGTTGTTGTATTAAGGAATAAAGAAAAAAAAAACTATTTAAGTTAAGTCGTAGTTAGTTAAGGCTGTTATGAAGCCCTATTAAGTAATTTTTCTTTAAATCTTCTTGCAATTAAGGTGATGTATTAAATACCAAGTTCACAAAGAATACGTTGTAAGTCAAGAACCGACAACACTTACATATATTGCAACCCTTTAGTCAGGATTACGACCTAGTTTCTCACGCCACTTATGTTGTGTGTGTTAATTTTATATATGAGTGGTGAGACCTACAGTGTAAAGTCGACTCCGAACGACAGATTTTTTTGAGAAACTTTTCATGGCAATTTAATTTAATCTCAGAGCGTTTGCTAGAAATCTACTGAGAGGCAGAAGCCAAAGAAATATTTTTTCATATTTTCGTTTTGATGTTTATCCTGAGGTTTTAATCGTGTTCTTACGTCTAATAAGCCTATGCACTACCTACTAGACGACTTCGAGAACCAACAACAATATACTTTATTGAAGGACAGATAAATACGCTCCATAACTGAGAAGGTAAGGGTAGATATTAAATCTTAGCTTGGATTTTCTTCATGGAAATCTTCAAAAATGTGTATTCAGTGTTCGCCAATTACTGCGTTTGATTGAAATATTGGCACCCGAATCAAAGGCCATTAGTTACTTCTTTAGCTGCATTATCTATTAGTGTAATACTCTTACCGAAGAAGGCTTTTTTTTACCACTTACAATACAAACATATTCAAATCTGAAGTTTCACTTTGATTCCAATCACATCATTTATTTATTTTTCCAATTCCAACACAATGCATTTCATGAATAAGTATCCTGAGTAAAAAAAAACAAAAAACGGGTTTGATGATTCTTTTGCTTCTCAAATAAGCATCAAACTGCTGCCTCTTAGGGTAGACGTAGTTGATTTGATTGCCTATACAAACTCATACAGTCAGGCAAGGTTGATATACTAGTTTATACCTCCTATAAACCCAACCTATTTTTATAACGTAAAGGGTCCGCCAAATAACTTTTTTTTTGAAAATACTTTGAAGAAAAACTACTGAATATTTTCTCAAATTTCTTTTTTTATTTGAAAGTACAATCCTTGCGGTTAATATTGGAAAATAATTTCATGCAAACGGCTGCCTCGGCTGGCCATGCAGTAGCCTACACGGTCGGTCTAATTTTTAAGCACCTTATCGATTGTGTGCAGATGTATTTCACAAATGGCTTCACGAATATTGTCCTTTAAAGCGTCTCTGGCTTGTCGGCGTAACACTTATCTTTGACGGCACCCCACAAATAATAGTCCAACGGTGTCAAATCGCAGCTCCGAGGTGGCCAAACGACATCAGCTCTTCGGCTGATAATGCGATCTTCAAAAACCGGTCGCAAAACATCGAGTGTAGCTTCGACTGTGTGGCACGTAGCGCCATCCTGTCGAAACCAAATGTTGCCAATGTCCTCCTCTTCAATTTTTGTGAACAAAAATTCGTTCAACATGACCCGATAACGATCGCCATTGACTGTAACGGCCACTCCTTGCTCATTTTCGAAGAAAAATGGCCCAATTATGCCTCTGGACCAAAATCCGCACCAAACACTGACTCGTTTTGGGTGCGTCGGCTTAATAATATTAATTTAATAATTTTATAAAGTTTTGTATTTTACTCAAATCGCCTTATGTCTAACACGTCCTATCATAACAAAAGGTTACTTTGAAACATGTTTTGTACGACATTACTGAACGATTGAAGTTGATTTATCCGGTAAGGGCAGATATAGATAATTGGCAACTCAAAAGTCTCCGTGCGGCCACGGTTCAAACTCCGAGTCAATCATCTGAAACAAAACGAAGTATGAAAAAAATATTTCTTCGGTGACTTCCTCTCAGCAGGTTTGTGACAAAAAAAATCTGAAATTATATAAAATTGCCATGAAAAATTTCTCCAAAATCTGTCATTCGAACAGTTGACTTTAAACTGTAGGTTCTACCGCTTTTAGATAAAATTAACATACACAACATAATTGGTGTCAGATGCTAGGTTGTAAGCCTAACTACAGGGTTGTAATGTAAATGTATGTGGTTGAGACCTGAGTGGATTTTATTGTTCAACATCACGAGGGATATTGCTGTGCCATAGGTTAGCTATCGATTTCATAAGTGTACAACAGTGTGATATTTTCCAAAATCTCAGTGAGGTAGTAAGAAGTTATTAATCTCTGTGCTAACCTAAGTTGTAGCATATCTCATGATAAACTCAATATACTGCCTCTTCTCAGTAATGCTGTGATATGCAAAACAGCACAAAAAATTTATTTATTTTATAATTGCCAAGTACAAATTACATTTAATAAAAATAATAAGAAAAAACGACAACAACAACAACAACAATATTTATGAGCAATTAATTTAATAATAATTACATTAAATAACTGAATGATAAGTACAGTTTTTTTCACAGTGCTACCCTTTATAGTACCTCGTACACTTACTATGTAGTATGTATAGATACGAGAGTAGGTGTTTAACTTGACGTTATGATATAAAACCGTTAATTTTAAAGTGACAATGAGTGAGTAAGCAAGTGAGTGCGAATATAAAGTAAATGTTTTTTTCTTTTTTCACTCTCTTTTTTTTTCTGTTTAATAAATATTTACAACGTTAGTAATGAAATTATTTTTTTTATGGAAATAGAAGAGTATTTATGTACCATTAAAGAAGGGAGGGAGAAAGAATAAATATGAATTTAAAACGAAAATTATATGGCCATGGTTCATGGTGTAATAATTAGTGTTATTGTGCATATTTGTGTAATGTATAGTTTAATGTTGATATTTATTATGCAATTAATAAAAACGCAATTGCAAATTGCCAGCAGCTCTACAGCATTATTGTATGGATTCCATTAATGGTGTTACATTTAATAGGAAGTGTTTTTAAATAATTAAAATTGATCGCATTTTGAAATGAAACACAAATCAATAAAAACACACTTTAACGGAAACGAAATTAATAGTTTCAATATATTTTCAGCATTATTTCAGTATTGATATGTGATGACGTGTGTTTCAGAATTTTTTGTGTTATTATATCGGCTTAACAATCATTGTGTGCTATTTTATATGCACAAAGAGGCAAGAATAAACAATCAGCAAAATTCCTCATCACTATAACGAGTAATCGGGGGGCCAATCACCTGCTTGACTAGAACAATAAAAAATTATTAAAGACAAGGAAACAAGGCAGGCTTCTTCTGCCACGAGGGTTACTAAAAAGAATACAGGGTTTAACAACAATTTTAATTCGAATTTTAAGTCGAATGTGGAATTCATGTTCCTTAGTTATTAAAAGTGAGAAAAAAGTTTTTTACAATCGAACCAGATTATCCATTTGCAACTTAACTCCAAAGTACGAAACTTGCAGACATTTTTCAATCACAAATATGTACCATAAGCAGTTGTCCTCAAATGGTGTTTAATTCAATATGTATACAGAAATTACCACACGACAATACCATCTGACGGCAGTTAAATTGCAATCCCAAAACTTTGCTATTTTGACCTCAATTCAAATTTAACCAGTCAGCTTATAGTAGCTCAAGTTATCGTAGAAATTCTGAGCAATATGGCTGGCAAATATGTTGTCAGTACATACATACATAATTGGTCATTACAACCCTTCTGTTAGGATTACGGCCTAGCTTCTCACACCACTCATGTTGTGTGCGTTAACTTTATACGTGAGTGGCGGGACCTACAGTTTAAAGTCGACTCCGAACAACAGATTTTTTAAAAACTTTTCATGAAAATTTTTATTAACTCTCAGCGTTTTGGCCAGAAATCTGTTGAGCGTAAATCGCAGAGAACATATTTTTTTTTTTAGTTTTGTTGGAAATGTGTGGCCTAGGATTTGAACCGTGGCCTCACGTCTAATAAGCCAACACACTACCTACTAGACTGGGGCAACTTCAATACAGCATTAGGAAAGTTATATCGAGAGAGTCGAATACTCTTATCAACCTGTACTCTTGGCAATTGCCTTGCATCACACTTAAGCAATCGGCCATTTTACCAAACATTGTAGACTTAAGGAACATTTATATATGTATTCTTACTTAATTGGTCACTCTAACGCTTTAATCAATACTTAAACCTAGCTTCTCAGACCACTTATGTTGTGTGTTTTAATTTTATCCCAGAGTTTCTGGCAGAAGATTGCATAGAGGAATTTGATGAAATAAATATTTTTTCTATTGGATGTTTGATTGGGGATTTGGACCATCTGCTCTCCCTTAACAAACCTACAAACTGCTAACTCCATTTCAAAAGCATATACTTATGTGAAGTCAGATTCACACGCCTTGACTCCTTACCTTGCAAGAAAAGCCATGTCTTTAGCACAAAATAGGATTACATTTAAACTTTTTGTTAAGGCCCAATACTTCTTGCATGGACTACTGTACTTATGTATCTGGTGGGCCATATGTCAGTTAAAATTTTAGCCATCGGTTATTTAAAATATGGCAATACTTATGTCATTCTATTCTGTCACAAAATTCAGTATATTAACTCCACTGATCGTAATGAATAGATTTACGCCTGAACGACGTTGGAATTTATTGGGCCAACTAGAAACTGCACGATGGAAGTAAATTTTGCCAAAAAAATCATCTTTTCGGATAAAGCTAATTTTCATCTTGGTGGATACGTTAACAAGCAAAATTGCCATATTTGGGGCTCAGAAAAATCAGATGTGGTCTTACAGAAGCCAATGCAACTCATTAAGAGTGACTGTTTGATGCGGCTTGTGGTCTATATTTCTTTGAAAATGGAAAGACTTTTGTACCCGCTCTTCATGGTATTGATTTGACCAATGTTTGGTTTCAACTTAACGGTGCAGCTCGCCACATATCTCATGTCACAATCGATTTATTACGTCAAACGTTTAATGGCCGTTTAATTAGCTGAAATCGTGATGTCAATTGGCTGCCAAGAAGCTTCGATTTGACACCGTTGAACTATTTTCTGCGGGGCATCGTTAAAGAAAATTATTATAACGACAAACCAGAGATAACGGGGCATTTGTAAGCCAACATTCTTGATGCCATTGCTGAGGTACAAGTCCATGCACTCGAAAAAGTGTACGAAAATTGATTCGATCAAATCAGATACTGTAAGGCCAGCCGCGTTGGCCATATGAATGATATAATATTTCATTTCTAAACGGTGCAATTGTACTTTACAACAAAAACATAAATTGGGAAAAATTTCAAATCGGTTTTATTTTATTGCATTTTTAAATTTAAACTTTTAAATGGCTTACCCTATACATGAAGTGTTATTGTACAATCAAAAAAGTAGAGACGCTTTTATTTCTTACAACAGTGTTGTAAGTGAAAATAAAACCAAATTTTTATATCTTTTGTACCTTTCAATAGAAAAACTTGAGAACTTTCCATTTATTCTATGAAAAAAAGGAAGAAAAAAAAACAAGTAAAATTGTGGAAAGAAAAGTTTCAATGCCTTGTGTCTGCGTCCATTCATGGCATTAGAAAATTTTATGCAAATTATATTACAAACAAATTATTTTTTATTTTCTAAAAATAAATAAACAAAATAAATATTTATTTCTATACAATTTGGAAGTTTTTCTTTTACTTTTTCTTTTAATTTTTAAAAGATTTTTATTTTCGCATGAGATTGCTTGTTGGATGCATGGTTTTATTTCTAAAAAAAAAAATTTCTAAAAAAAAGGTTTCTATTATTAAACTTTCTTAACAAATATTTGTTTGTTTATCTCGTAATTGTTGTTGTTTTCTTATTTAAAATCTTGGTCAAGTTTTCTGTTTGTTTATTGTTTAGTTTTTATTTTTATTTGTTCCCCAATTTTTTTTTTTTTTTTGGTATTTTCTTAAGCGTTTTGTCGTAATCTTAAGACACAAATCTTAATAGACTACTGACAGAACGTAGACGCCACATTTACAAAATGTTGAGAGTTGAGAGTTGAGAGAATGTATGAAAATAAATTACAAATAAATTAGACATAAAATGTGAAAGCCAAATAAAAACCGAAAACAACAACAAACTATAGCACAACAACAACTCAAATCCAAGGAAAAACATATTTTGCAAGAAAATATGTGTCGAATACAAGCAAAAAAAAAAATTAAAAAAAAGTCATGGCAACTTGCAGAGGAATACAAATAACTAAAAAGGGAAAGAAAAATAAGAACAATACACAGTAAATTATTACAATGTTTTCTTAGATTTATTCTGAGAAATTCTTAAGAAAATGAAGAATTTTTTAAAACGAAAGAAATTGCCTTTATCATGAAAAATTATTGTCTGTTGTCCACAGATACTGTACTGTAATCATTTATATTCCAAGAATGAATGAAGAAATTGTAGAGAATATGTATAAATATAGATCCGGCTAAAGAGATAAGTATTAAGGTTGATATCTCTATGAGAGTGAAATAATTGGTTATTTTCACTGAAGGCAATAAGCGCATGATAGAAAAGGCAGAGCAAAATAATGACTTGTATTTATTTCCAAATTTCAGTCAGTCAGTGTTTACTATGAAGTGATACAGAAATTTATCATGTTCATAAGTAAGTAAGTAAGTAAGTTTCTCTTACTTAACCCTGACCAGTTACTGTTCATCGAATCGACGAAGCTTATTTAATCTTTATCATATAATTCTTTTATTTTTGACCAAATTTCATTTTCATGTATGTTAATTGGTTATTACAACCCTCGAGTCAGAATTACAATCTTAATATTCACACCACCCCTGTTCTATATGTTAATTTTATACATGAATACCGGGATCAACTATTTAACGTCTATTCCGAACAAAGGATTTCAGAAAATTTTCATGGCAAAAAGAGTTCAAAGGAGGAGGGGGAGATTTAGTGAGTGAGGGCCCTACACACGGGGGATAGTGACGACTTCCCCTAAGGTGCGGAGACGTACATTTACTTCTCGTCAGCTGGAAAAAAAAAGATACAAATTCCAGCGCAGACACTTCGAACAAAGGGGAATATTAAATAATATTCCTTCGGCGACTTCCAATCAGAAAATTTCTGGTAAAAACTCTGAATGTAATAAAATTGCCATGATAAGTTTCTCAAAAGAATCTGTCGTTCGGAGTCGACTTTAAACTGTTGGTCCCGCCACTCATGTATAAAATTAACACACACAACATATGTGGTGTGAGAAACTATGTCGTAATCCTGACTGAAGGGTTGTAATGTCCAATTATGTATGTATAGAACGGCTTCTGCAGAGACCTTAATGGGGTAGATAAAGACAAGACTACAGAACAATTTTACACATTCTTCGGCGTGTGCAGATGTGTGAAGAACGATTTTCGGGTACGTACTTAATATTTTCCATAGGCAACGTTGTCAAGTAGGTAGTGCGTTGGTTTATTATATGTGAGTCCAGGGTTCTAACTCCAGGTCAAACATCGCCAACAAAACAAAATATGAAAAATATTTCTTCGGTGACTTCCTCTCAGCAGATTTCTGCCAAATCTTTCAGAGCAAAATAAAATTGCCATTAAAAGTTTCTCAAAAAATCTGTCGTTCGAATGAACGGTTGTAATGACCAATGTATGTATGCATTTTTCGCCAGAACTTGTTTAGCTAGATGTAAGGTTGTCAAATTGTTTCAGAAATAGTAGAGAGAAATTATAAACATTTGGTATAATAGGCACAGGATCTATAATAAAATCCAAGTAGGCTATCCATAGGTGTGGTGACCATCTGTCACATATATTTACTAAATAATTAAAATGACTAATAAAAAAAAATATTCGTGCATATTAATATTTGAATAATTTTTTTATATCATTTCCCCTCTTCACCTCTTTTCAGATACATACTCCTCAACAACATTTGTGAAAAAATAAAATCATTTCCTGTAAGTAATGCTTTTGCGCTTAGCGTACAAAACTGTTTTATTTCTTATTCATAAAAGTACCGTGATTGTAATTAATTTTTCTTTTTTATATTTTTTTTCATAAAGTTGTCTGCATTCAAGTATAATTTGTGAATAAATCGTTCTCTGGCCTTCAAAAAGCAATTCAAATTGAAAACTTCAATTAAAAGTTTCAGGGGAAAAAAAAGAAATAATTTCTCTATAAAAACAGATTTTAATTTATTAAAGAAACATTATTTTTCTGTTTTTTCTTTTTCTCTTAGCAAAAGTAAGAATTTTCACTTATTGTTCGCAAGTAATTTTATAGTTACAAAAGCGATAACAACAACAACAACAACAGCACAAATAAAAAAAAATAAAATCTTAATGTTTATTTACCAAGTTATTTAAACAACACTAACACATGGAAAACAAAACACACACATACATACACATACATTAAAAAAATATTTATTTAAGGTGCAGCATACTTTTAGGGTTTGTTACCTTTTCAATCAAGGCAGTCGTAAGGATTCATTGCAAAAAATTTTGTTTTTACTTCTCATTTCATGCACCACCCTAATGTTTTAATCACATATGTTACAATTTACATATATACATGCCATACTACGTACCAATAGTCCTCCTTACTCAATACCTTGTGTGTGTGTATGACAGCAAAACTTTTCCTTTTTGTTTTACAAAAAAAAAAAAAATTTGTATAAATTTTCATATACATTGTGAAATGTAAAGAAACAAGGAAACATATTTATAAAAGATGAAGAGGAAGAAGAAGAACAGAAAAAACAAAAATTTGTATAAAATTTCACAGGTAATCAGGGAAAAAGTTTTATGTTTGTTTTAGTTAGAGAGCGTTCTTTACTTTTATTGTGCTTCTTTTAAAGAATTTTTGTATTTATTTTGAAATAAAAAGTGAAAAATATTTTGCATGCTACATAAAAATATAGAGGTCTTTTCGGTTATAAACACATGTTACCAGAAGACAATTTCGTTCGTATGACGTAAGAATTACTTTCAAATTTTGTTTATCAATCCAAACGATTTATTTTAATGGCCGCAACGGTGCCTAGGCAGCAAGTATCAACTCTGGAACTCCGTTTATTCATCACAGCATCTGAATAGTGGACTTGCGGTGATCCCTAACACATACAGTATGTGGCATAAATAAGTTTCCTAAAAGAACATAAAAACATACATATATGTGTAGTTATTCTATATTTATTTTTCTCAAATATTTTTTTCACTTAAATTATACACTAACTCTAGTACCTATAAAAAAAAAAAATTTTTATCAAAAACAACTTTCATGTGTGTAATGAAAATAAAATGTTGCAAAAATAAGTTTCCATTTCCTTTAATAACAGCAGTGTCCACCGGAGCGAAGAGACATCGTGGAAAGTCTGTCTTGCGTTGTGTCTACTAACTTTAAGCATTCTTCAGGAGTGATTCGACTCCAGCTTGAAATAATACAATTCTTCAACTGGCTAAGGTTTTGTGGAGCTGGCTCGGAAATATGAATTTTCAACAAGGCCCAAGTGTTTTCTATAGGGGAGAGGTCAGGGCTTTGGGGAGGCTACTTCAAAACAGTTACATTTTGCTCCGCTAAAAATTCGACAACCTTTTTGGCGGTATGTATAGGAGCATTGTCCTGTTGGAATAAAAAATGTTCACCTCTTATGCGATTTCCTTCCGGAATGGCCGTGTCTTTTAAAATATTTAAATATAATAATACATTTACTTTTCCTTCTAAGATTATTATTTTACCAACGTCCCTTGTAAGACAATGCATCTCTTGGTTTGGGCTACACATGGACCATGCCAGGAGAATAATTTAATCTTATCATTGATTCGTCTGTCCATAAGACGCTATTCCAAAATTCTCGAAGCTTTAGTATGTACTCTTCGTAAAACTGCATTCTTTTCCTCATATTTATTTTGCTAACGTATGGAATTTTTCGAGCCACACGTTCATGTTTACCACTTGCTTCGTATAGTGTAGGTTGATAGGGCATCCTTTCCTTCACTTAGCAGCTGTGACCGAATTTCTGGCACAGAAAGTAGTGGATTGACTTCGGAAATTTCCTGAATTCTTCTATAGACTCTTTCGCTGCTTGCTTTGGGACGTCCTGGTCTTTTTTTTTTTTGGACAAACTCTGTTTTCCTTTTTATAGGCAAGGATAACTTTGCGAACTGCTGTATGAGATTTTCCAAACTTTTCTCCTGTATAACGCATATTATGGCCATCTTTATACAGATTAATGATAGCTCTTCGTTCTTCAGTAGAAAATTGCTTAAATTTGTCCATTATTTTTAAAAATTTAGCATCGTCCTATTCAAAGTTAAAACTAATTTTGTATTACAATTTTTTTTTTCTTAGTTATAAAGCTACTAACAAACTTACTTTTCACAATTTAATATTTAGACAAAACAAAAAAGTTAATTCACTTAAAATTTTTAAATTATTTTTATCAGTAAATGATTTATAGGCACTTGTTTTCCTATGGAAACTTATTTTTGCAATGCATAAATTACAAGATATTTAAAATTAAATTTACAGTTATTTTAGCAGAAGAGCAAACTTTGCAAAATTTCTCTTAAATTGTGAGGTAATACAAATATTACAGTGTCCCCAGTTTCCCGACTGCTATAATTGACTTTGGAAATTTATTTATGCTACATACTGTATGTTTTTTAAATCTGCAATGCCCTGGCAGTACGGCATTTACCATCAAAAAACACAAATCTCTTGCCGACATGATTGACTACCAAAAGTTTAATTACTTCAAATCACTTTAATTTGATTGGAGCGAGGCAAAGACTACTACCACATAACTACCAAAAGTTAAATCATTTCAACATTGTTTATCCATCTTTCCTTTCGCCAAAAATATTCTTCCAAAATCGCATTACCATTGTATCAAAAGATTTTGGCTCCATAATCGAAGTAGATGTTATCTTTCTGGCAATCATCATGGGGTTATTTTATTTCCACCGTCTAGCTGACTCAGTTTCCCAGACTGTCTCATACAAATGTAGCGTTACCCTCATCAGATGCCATCTAAATCATACAATGTTGTTTACAATGCTTCTTGATGGAGGAACCACAGTAGGTTGTATGTGTTCCTAACCCCAGCTCAGACACCATGAACAAAACGAAATATGAAAAAATACTTCTTTGGCGGCTTCTTCACAGCAGATTTCTGGCAAAAGGTCTCCGAGAGTAACTTAAATTGCCATGAAAAGTTTCTTAAAAACCTGTTCGAAGTCGTCTTATACTGTAGGTTCCACCATTCATGAGTAAAATTAACACACACAACATGAGTCTCGTGAGAAGCCAGGTTGTTACCCTGACTAAAGGGTTGGAATAACCAACTAAGTAAGTAAGTTTGTATTCCCCATTAGAACACTTCCCGCAAAAATTTAAGCCCTGGAAAAAGATCAGTATCATGTTATAATTGCTATAAGGTTGCTTCTTTGTTAATTGCTATCCGCGGTTCATCATGAGTGAAGCTAGTTTGAGATCATTTACTATCCCCTTTGCAGGTGAAAGTATGCCAATGTCACGTATGAACTCGTTTGCTACACTGTCTCTTGTAAAGACATCAACAGTATTGTTATCAACAAAGTTCACGTAAGCAAGAGCTTACATGATCTAGGAACTCATCACACTATCTCACTATCTCCTCTAGGGACGAGTGTCGACATGCTTGTATAATCTTAGGTTTGCTAAACACATATCCTATGAACCTAATAATCGCTTTACTTTCAATATATTTGCAGATATCTCCAATCGATATACTCTGACAGTGGATTCGCACAGCGTTAGCATTTCTAGTCACTATTTGTGCCTAAATAATGCAACAGTAAGCTGATGCTCTAAAGGACACTCTAAGATTATAGGAACAATTTTGAAGAAAAATTAAGATTCCTCTGTGATTGTGGATGATCTGGATATGAGGTTCTCTGGGAAGGTATGTTCGGTATTTTTGTTTTAAAATTCGAAAGTGAGTTAAGGCATCATGTAGTTTCTATACTTCCTTGCTCTTATGACATACATACAAACATAATTGGTCATTACAACCCTTCAGTCAGGGTTACGACCTTTCTTCTCACACCACTTATGTTGGGTGTGTGTTAATTTAATACATGACTGGCGGGACATACAGTTTAAAGTCGACTCCAAACGACAGATTTTTGAAAACTTTTCATGGCAATTTAATATGCCAGAAATCTGCTGAGAGGAAGTCGCCGGAGAAATATTTTTTTCATATTTTCGATTTGATGTCTGACCTGGTGTTTGAACCGTGGCCTTACGTCTAATAAGCCAACACATTCTTATGACACTTAGTCTGATTGTTACATGTTGCACCAAGATGTTGCTTAAGATGTTGTAGTCTTAAGAACACCTGTTATCATGATTGCCATCGTCCTCAAAATGCAATGATGATTACTTTGCTCCATAGAAATGTATTCGAGATAGCCATGTATTTTATTACCTTTTCTCAATTGTTGGCCTATTTACAGAAATTTCATTATTGAGCATATTTTCTTCCCTAAGCTTGCTATGCAACCGCAGGACAAATAAGCCCCAGATCACCATCCTACTGTGCATGAACAGAGGAATAAAGTGTAAAGTTTTTTTTTTCGATTTTATTTTGTATAAGAATGGAACAAAAGAAACTGTGAGTATAAATTAAAAATTTCAATATGGTTCTTAGGGCGCTGGCCTGGAAATTTAATGGGGCCCTTTTTCTTTCTCTGCCAGTTTAAGTTTTTAAGTGCGTTCTTAGCTCTTCAGCTACTGCTACTGGTGAAGCTAATTAATTGTACTTTTGCTTACATAATGAAAAACCTTTTTATTACCTTTTTGTTTATCCAAATGAAAGGCATTAAAACAAAAAGAAAAACAAGAAAAAAAACGAGAAAAAAAAATTTAAATAAAAAACAAAGAACTTAAGTATGAAACATAAAAGTCTGGTATCTTATTGCTGCTGGCTGTTCAGAAAAAACTTGGCTATTTTCTTGCCTTCTGTTTTGCGTTCTTCATCAGACCACAATCTACCCGGGCTATTGTTACGCTGCTTTATGGCTTAAATAAATGCTAAGCAATTAATTTGTTTTAAATGCAGGCAACGTTTTATGCGTAAGGCAGCCAGTACTAGTCCTGCATATAAAAACATAAGTTTCTGCTGTAAATATTCCGGCAGTCTTTTTTTTATGGCTTAAAGTCATATTAAGACATTTAAATTTAATACTTGTGTGAAAACTGATAAGAATTTGTTCTTCTTTTTTTTCGTCTTTAAATACTGCAGACGGTGTTATATCTCTCAATTTCTCATACATTTTATAGGCAAAATAAAGGCCATGTCCCTGCATTAAATATATCAATGGTTTGTTTATCTTTAAGCCATATTTTAAGTTTATGGTTTCGTAACGTTTAGCAAAGTTTTCTATTATAATTCTTGGTGCTCTTTAGTCTTTCTTCTTTTTTTTGGAAATTTTTAGCAAAAATTATTGGCATTTTATCAAGAGTCTCAAAAAAGCAAGCCCCACTATGTACTTGGTACGTATGTCTCATGGCAAAATTGTAGTAACATTAAATTAAGCAACTACAACTACAACTAAAACTACAAATATCATGTCGTCCTATTGCGGAAGTTTTCATTATTATTTTTTCTTGATTCTTGTCTTTTGTTGTTGTTATTTTTTTTTGTCTCTTTGCTCCGCCGTGTTCTTAATGAGGGAAAAAGGCTTTTAAGGAAAAACATGCGTTCATATTTGCTGTATGTTTTTTTTGTCTTTTTTTTTGCTTTAAAAGCATTTTTCCTTTTGTATGTTCTCAGCGAGTGCATGTTTATGAGATCACAGTGTTTTTGTGGCCCAATTACGCTTCAAACCAAGAAATGCTTTTCATTTCCTTATAAAAAAAAAAAAAAAACTTAACAGACTTGGTGAGTTTTATAAGTATCAGGAAAAGGAATTTCAAATATGCTTAAAGAACACTTAAAAAGCCTTTAGTTTGCAAGCACTTTAGGGGTCGTATTAATGCATTCTTCAAATACATTATGTAGGCAATCTGGTGCTAGTTTCACATATAACTTGAAAATGAAGAGAAAATTGGTTCTAAAAATCGTTTACGGTGTGGATTCTTTATGTTTCGGTAAGCTTGACCCTTCAAGGATATACAAAAGTCAAATCTATTCAACAAAGAGTGATAAAAAGTTTGGAAAAACTAAAGGAAATAATATAAATCCACTACTAAAAATAGTAAACATTTCGTAGTCCAATGAATCACCGCCTGATCTATGTCATGCAACAAAATTGTATGTGTAATCTTAGATTCTTCCTTACAGCATACGATTATTTAACCATAAATTGTGACTAGAAATGTTACCGCTGTGCGAATCCACTATCACAGTGTATTGAGTGGACATATCTACAAATATATTGAAAGTAAAGCGCTTATTGGGTTCCAAGGATATATGTTTAGTAAGTCTCAGATTATAGAAGGATATCGAGTGTCCCTAGAAGACATATTCCCCCGATATTCCTGGATCATATAACAGTGAGACAGTGTAACGAATGAATTTATACATGAAATTGGCGTACTTTCATCTGCAAAGGGGATAGTAAATGATCTCAAACTAGCTTCACTCATTCCCACAGTAAAGATGGAATAATGAACCCCGGCTAGCCATTAACAAAGAATGAACCTCACATCTGTTGGCTTGCTCTAGACAACTCCAGGTATTGGACATCTGCGAAAACTGTAATAATGGGGTACACAAACTTACTTACTTAGTTGGTCATTACAACCCTTTAGTCAGGACAACAACCTAGAGTCTCATGCGATTCACGTTGTGTGCGTTAATTTTGTTTATGAATGCCGGAACCTACAGTTGTAAGACGACTTCGAATAACAGGTTTTTAGGAAACTTTTCACGGAAATTTTATTTATACTCCTAGTTTTTGTCAAAAGAAATATTTTTTTTAAATATTTTGTTTTGTTCGAGATATCTGAATTGTGGTTTGAACCATGGGCCTCCGTATAATAAGCCAACAAACTACCTATTAAACTATGGCAACTTAAACTAGGTTGTCATTAATTTAGTTTGTTGTTTTAAATCGCAACATGTGCAAATAAAAAAAAAATTGTGTCATTAAATTTGACGTTTTGTTCAGGCAAGGAACTGCTCACTTCGCCCGCTTTACAATCGCCATAGTCATCCTACCGAAATGACCATTCGCATGTCGGCGAAATGCAGGTTCTGTTAATAACATCACTGATGGCAGTGATATTGAATAAGTATCCGATGATTTCAGTAAAAATTTGCTCGCAAGTTCTCAACTTGGAAATTTTATGTCATGATTTAGTTCTGCACTCGTACAAAATTTAACTCACCCAGAAACTGTTGGTAGACAAAGTCGTGTGTGCGCTGAATGGGCTTTGGAGCAGCTGTTAACTGATCTTAATTTTTAAAGCATTGCTTGAATTCATGTATCGCGATATAGCAGTCCATGATTCATATACATACAGTGGTATTTAGAGACAAAGCTTAAACAAACCCAAATCCAAATCACAAGAACACTCAAAAAATTTCGATCCTATTTTATCTGTGAGAACACATTTTAATAAAGTCTTTAGGAAAGCTAAAAACCTGTCCCTTTAACTAGAAATTATCGATTTCCACACTTCAAGTAACTCTCAAAATTTGTTTAACTTTTCACTTTTACAGCAAAAATTTCAATGTTTCGTTAAAAAAAAAATTTCTCTTAACGTTTATTGCCTTCATTCCTTCCACGAAATACCCCCCATATTTTAAATGCCAACATCAGACATACATATGTACGTTCTGGTTGTGTCGACACTTTAAGTTTTGATGTCTTTTTTGTTTGTGTTTATTTCAGAGAGATGAGTTATAAAATCCAATGCAGACACTTGGGGAGAATTACAAATGCAGGATTTTCAAATTGAGTTCATAAACTTTTTGAGCATTTCCATATCACAGAATATGTGTCGAAAGCAAAGTAAAGGGAATCTATTTTCAAATTCTGTTTTCTTGGAAACTTAAATATTCAGTTTTAACGTTGTCATGTTGTTTGTTTATGGCCATATTGTTAATGTGTGATGATGGGTGTTAAAGATTTTTGGTTGATTATTTTAGTGTTCAGAGAAAGAAATTTATGTGGGTTTTAAATTGTGTAGTAAATGAAGAATTAAAATTTTGTTTTGCTTTGGAATGAAAGGTTTTTAAGGTAAGAAAATTAATTAAAAATTTTGGGAAATTATAAATGAAAATAGAAATTTAATACAGTCTTTGAGAGTTCATATGCTGTTCAGATTTCTTCTATTGTTGTGGGGAAAATTTAATACGGCCCCACATAAATACCTGAACGGGTGCTTAGACACTGTTGAAAACCTGTAAATTCTTTGAAAATAAACATGGCTCAGATGGCTCAGAGTTGGATAGGTAAATTGGTTATGATGTTTATATCCTATACTTGCTAACTTTCTGATCACTGCAGTGTCATCCTCCACTACTGCGGGATGGGGAGGATCCGCTGAAAGGTTTTTAATTATATGGGTCCCCTTGGGCAAAGTAGAGCCTTTTATGTCGATAGTTGTAAACAAACATAAACAGAAGTCTGCAAAATTTTGAATAAATCGGGAAAAGATTGAAATTGTAACAAGTTTCTGCGAACACTGCAATGAGACTGGTATGAAAGCACAGAACCGTTGGTCACGCCTAAGCCTTGGATATCAGAATCTGCTTTCGATCCTGCTTTTACAATGCAGCGACAGCGGAAAGATTCTTTTACAATTCTTCTCGAAAAATTTCATTCAGGATTATACTAATGGATGCAGATCACGCAACAAATTCGAAAATGGAATCTTTTAAGAAAACCGGAATATTAGATCATCTCTTATACTATCAGACTATTGTAGTACATTTTAGACTGAAATATGGCTATTAATGATTAATAAAAGTGCCGCCAAGAAATCGGAATAGGTGCAATACATTATATGCGATTGCCTGCACTTCAGGACAGACTTTATCGATTTTTTGGTTACAGAACGTTTGAATATCTGGCCATGGTGGCGAAAATGCCGCTAAGAGAACTGTCCGGTTTCATCTGCAGTTCGTGGTGGTTCAAACTAAACACTAACAGTTCATAACAAGGGGGACTTACCTCACACTGGCTAACACATTGGGCCATAAGGGCGCCACCGAGGGAATTTGCTTGTGAGCGGCATTAGATACATGTCTTATACATTAAACCACATCTAATATTGTCCAAGAACGCCGGGTGTCTCTGTAAGAGAGAGAGAGACATTCGACGGTTTCCCTCATTTGGGTTGCTGGACACAGGGACATCCAAGGTAACAACAATGCCGACGCACTTGCAAGTGCTAAAGAAAATTCAAATGAATTGATTTGATTGATTAATTTTTGCCTCTGCAGAGAGGCTAGAAATGGTCTTACAAAAGCTCCGTTCATTGGCAAAGATAAGGAGGAACGTGTAGAGACACCAAAAAGGTCTGGTTCGCCTTGGATATATGCAGATCACAATTTGCATTGAACCTATCAAGATCCCATCTAAGGAACCTCATAGCACTGATAACGAGACACTGACTCTAGCTGTAAGAGTGCACGTCAAGAGACTGGCAAGATCTTATAACAACTTCTGCAGAAGCTGCAACGGCCAAAAAGAAGAGAACACAACAGAACACTGTCACTGTCCGGCGTTTGGGAACCTAGGAAGACGCATTCTAGGACGCCCAGAATTTAGTGACAAAATGTGTCTAGCCAAGGGTGATTAGGGAAAACTCCACACCTTCATAAGACTGTAGAGGAAGCTATAATTGTAACGGAGTACATAATATTGGTGTTACAATGGAACCTTATAGAAACTATTAAGGCGTCTACCAGTTTGGCATTACTTTGGGAGAAATGTTTAAAAAGAAACTAAAAACTAAAGTAATGGGGAAATCCTTTAATTTTAATTTAATTTGATACAATAGCGCTGGCAATGGGATTTGGAAATTCGAAGATCTACAACAATTTCTATTTTTAAATTTTTTTTTTTTTACTTCAACCAAAGCATAATGGTGCGTGTACTTTATATTTTTACAATTATATTACGTCTACGCCATGTATATACATACATAAATAACAATAAGCGATAAAATAAAAAAAAAAATGAAATACACCCAGCTAGAGACATAGTGTAGGTTGTGAGTTTTGTTGAGTAGAACTCAAAAAATTTTTTTTATATATATCTTGAGCCCTCCAAACATGTTTTATTTAACAAAAACTGTTTTTTTGGACTTTACGCACAAATTTATTGATTATACAAACATTTCTATACTGATGTCCAAAATTTAAACCCTATTAGAAAGGGGAGGGATGGGCCTTTAAAACGATATACATATATGGATTATTTGACTTAATATGCTATGGGGTTTGAAGAGGTAAACTTGACAAATACGATTTTTTTCGTATTTTTTCAAGTTTGTCCATTCATAGTAGCAAACTTTAATTAAAAAATATGAAATAAGTGATGACATTCTGAAAGTGCATTATCTGGTGAAGAGATTGACATTTTATTTGATCAAGTTGAACAAAAATTATCGTAGTTATTATTTAGAGAGTCTAACAGTCGAGTTATATTTTTCATATATATTTATTTTTTTAATGAACTTTTAGTTCAAAAATTTTGAGAATTTTTGATGGATCTTGATTGCTTATCGAAAAATGTACTAATTTCACATTTGAGCGACTATCAGAAGTTGACCAATGTTTGCGGAAAGCGAAATAATTATATTTGCAAAAAACATAAATATTAGCCGACTTCTGGTAGTCGCCCAAACGTGAAATTGACATATTTTGAGGTAAGCACTCAAAATCCATCAAAACTTTTGAACATTTTTGAACTGAAAGTTCATTTGATAAGGTGACATATATAAAAAATATAACACAACTGTTATACTACTTTAATAATAACTATGGTAATTTTTGTCCGATTTGATCAAACGGAGAGTCAATCTCTCCACAAGATAATGCTCTTTCAGAATGTTATCACTTGTTTTATATTTTTTAATTAAATTTTGCAATTAAGAATGGCAAAACGTGAACAAATATGAAAAAAAATCATATTTTCCAAGTTTACCCCATCAAATCGCATAGGATATTAAGTCAAATGATATAAATATGTATGTATATCGTTTTAAAGGCCAACCCCTCTCCTTTCTAATAATGTTAAAATTTTGGACATTGGTTCAACAAACAGTTTTTGTAAAATTAAACAAATTTGAGGGGTTCGAGAAATATAAAAAATATTTTGGAGTTCTTCTCAACAAAGTTACTCTGTTGTATTTTCGATTTCGAATCGTGTAATTATTTAACTTAAATTTTCTCGTAATGCTTAAAAATATTGAGTATTTTTTTTCAATTCATCTCAAAAATTCTTTTCGACATCCTTTATACTTGACACGATTTCTTTTCATAGAGAAAATATGTCGATATACCATTCTACATCAGTACACATACATATATACGGTTCATTTATATACAATACAACATGTATAACATTTCCATTAACATTGTTGGCGTTGTTATAGTTTTATGTGGCTTGTAATATTTCTCTTTTCAACCGTATTTTGTATGTATTTTTTTTGTCAAAAACTTGTTACAACAGAAATTCCATACACTGACATACATACATATGTATACGTATTCTGAAAATAAAGGGGAATTGCAGTAAAAGTCATTGCACTTATGCCAAAAAAGAAAAGAAAATAAAATCAGAATAAAAAGAGAGAAAAGAAAACAAGAAAAAAACTCCAGACTACATAACTTTCACATTTCGTGTGTATTTGGAGTGGAATAATAATAAAAAAAAATACAAAAAAATATATTTTTCAAAACTCCCATTATGGCAGGAGGGTAAACAACCAAAAAGTTTTTCTGTTTTTTTTTAGAGAATTTAGTTTTCCACGTTCACTAGTCGCTCGATACATTTAAAGAAAACTTTTATAAATTTTTAGATTTCTCATAAGCGTATGGAAATTTTTGAGAAATTGAGTGAAGTTCTCCAAGCTGTGCTGAGAATGCATAATGCTTCACGGGAGTTAAATAATAACAAATTTCGTTAATACAAGTATGAATTCGTGTATTCTGAATTGTATATTCTTTATTGAACGAATTGTTGTTTGTTTATTTATCACATGTCCGTTTATCTGCTTATTGGGCGTATTAATATGGTCTGCTTCGCCTTAGTCCTTAGCCCTACTTTTTCAGAAGTTTTTACTCAGACTGTGAAGTCTCCTTTAGATACACTCAAAGCTATGTTAGAAAAGCCAAATCGAATTTGAGCAAATTTAAGAATTTGAAGGCTCCAAATTGTTCCAACACATAAACTAAAAGCAATGTTATACCTTAATTGGTGACAGAAGGCGCACATTTCTAACCTTTGTGCCCCGATGACCTGTTTGGTAGTGTGCTGAACTTCAAGTACCGAGGCCGTGGTCTAGTAGGTAGTATATTGGCTTTTTAGACGTAAGGCCACGGTCAGACATCAAAACGAAAATATCAAAAATATTTTTCGGCGACTTCCACTCAGAAGATTTCTGGCAAAAACTCTGAGAGTAAACAAAATTGCCATGAAAAGTTTCTTAAAAATCTGACGTTCGGAGTCGACTTTAAACTGAGGGTCCCGCCACTCATGACTCATGTATAAAATGAACACACACAACATAAGTTGTGTGAGAAGCTAGGTCGTAATCCTGACTGAAGGGTTGTAATGACCAATTATGTATGTATGTATATGTGACAACATGTCACAACAGAAAAAAGAAACTGAGAATTATTACTGAAACAGCAATTTTCGAAAAAAAGTGATGAAGCTATACACACAGGTGCCTTTCTCCTATAAACTAACTTTCCTGCATTCCAACAAAATGCACCGCATGAATAGGAGTCATCTCCAGAGAGTCGGTCTCAGAAAAAGAAAAAAAAAATAATACTCTACGTTTTGTCTACAAAATAAACTAATATTTACGGCAGTAAGCTGCACGTTTAAAATCTATAAGCAAGAGTTTAAAGCTGCTAAACGGCAGCTAAATCCTAACAGTTCTTTTCGTAGTATGGTTTTCACTGTTGTGAGTATGCGATTTAGTATTAAACGAATTCAGCAGCGTTATACCCCTACAATTCTTTCCAGTATCATAAGCACCACATCCTGTTTCTAAAGTTTCAAGTTGGACTTTTGCATTCACAACCTCCTTACTATGATTGTCACACCTTCTGCGACTGGCTCACAACCATATTGTAAAGCTCAGAATGCATGTTTTCGAGTCCAGTAACCTCTGATATCTTAGGATTTGACAGTTAGTTCAGTATTTCAAAGAATGATGGCATTGCTTTCGAGATTCGCCCCGCAAAGAGCGTCTGCTTTTCGGCCAAGTCCAATCAGACATTTATTTATTTGATGTTTTTTATTTGATGTTTTTTATTACAACGAGGCCTATTATCTCGTAATGGAATTTAAAGTATACCTCGTATCTAGATCAGATCAATTGCAATCTGGCTGATGAGAAGTCACAACATTTGTATCATAAACATGCCTTCCACTCTGCGTTATGAGCTTCCATTGTATACAAATTGAAGTCGCCATAGTCTAGTAGATAGTGTGTTAGCTTATAAGACATAAAGCCAGGGTTCGAGCCCCCAGTCAGACATAAAAACGAAAATAAGAAAAAATATTTCTTCGGCGACTTCCTCTCAGCAGATTTCTGACTAAAACTCTGAGAGTAAATAAAATTGCCATGAAAAGTTTCTTAAAAAAATCTTTTGTGCGGAATCGGCTTTAACCTGTATAATAAGTCCCGCCACTTATTTATAAAATTAACACACACAACATAAGTGGTGTGAGAAGCTAGGCTGTAATCTGAAGGGTTGTAATGACCAATTATGTATGTATAGAAACAGATGCCTTATTTATGTAAAAGAAGATTAAGACAGGCTGACTTTTTTGCTGGGTAATTTCAGTGGGAAGGGATTTTAGAAGGTTTTAGAAGTAACCGGCATTGTAGACTCAAAGAAATTTGTTCAGGGTAGAAATCGCTTCTGGAATTTGCGTGTTGGCTTATTAGACATGAGGCCACGGTTCAAACCCCCAGATCAGACATCTCCCAACAAAACGAAATATGAACAAATATTTCTTGGGCAACTTCCACTCAGCAGATTTCTGGTAAAAACTCTGTAATAAAATAATAATAAGAAATAATTCCCAAATCTCTGTTGTTTGGTGTCGACTTTAAACTGTAGATCCTGCTACTTATGGATAAAATTAACACACACAAATTGAGTGGTGTGAAAAGCTAGGTCGTATGCCTGACTGAAGGGTTGTAATGACGAAATTTGTAGGTATGTACGAATCGCTTCTAGTCCAATATGAAGAGATAATTTTTTTTTTTGAATTTGGGTGCCAACAACACAAGACTGTAGTAAACATATAGATAATAATAACGAATATGCTGCCATTGACTCTAAGATGGTAATGGATGACTACGGGCATTTTCCATTTACTTTCGATATCAAAACTATTTTAAATGCAAAAAAAATATATATAAAAACCAGCATAAGTTGTGAGCACACATTGTGAGAATTTTAACCAAAAAACAAAATAAAACAAAAAAAAAATTTTTAGGAACTTTGTTTTCAGAAGAAAAAAAAACAACTCAGATGAGGAAACGATGAAAAGATGATGACGATGATGATGTTGTTGATAGGAAAAAAGGTAACATAGTAGTTCACAACACATCTAAAGCAACAGAACAAAAACCGATAACAATATAGACTACACCAGCAAAAAACAAAATATTTTTTTTTTAAACATACATACGTATGTACATACACTATTAAACAAATCTGTAGTATAGTACACATAAGTTTACTCTGTTATAATTTGATAATTGTTATAAAATTTTTGTGTAACAAAAAAAAGTTTTGAGTAACAAATAGAAGAGCAAAAAAAAATTTTACGTTCCAGAGAGCTTATTTAGTATATGAAACAAGCAAAACTAATAAATTTTCACTTAAGGGCAAAAGACTATTTCTAGTACCAAATTTATCTTCAGTTGTTATCTGTTATTTTATGGTAACAATTCTATTCAAAATTAGAACATTTTTAAAAACTGACAGCAGGAGTTTCGAATATTTCAAAAAACCCACTTTTTGAGTTTAAATATATACGGCAGAAGGAGAATTCTATTGTATAGTATGTATAGACAGGTAGTAAGTTTGCTTAAAATGGTATAATAAAGCATATGTCACTGGTTCTATATTTCATGTAAATGACACGTTATTAGGTGTTATCTGCACATTAAAATAAATGTCGTTTTTCCTCATGAAAGTTTTCATTTAAATATCAAATACTTAAAAGAAATATACATACATAAGGTTTCAAAAATTTTGCAAAATTTTTCTAATGCATAACATTTGGTTTTAATTAAGGACCTGATTTCTATGTACGGCTAAGTTCAAAGCCAAAAATGTTAAGGTAAGGGTGTTTTTTATAGAGGTATAGAACTTTAAGTTACAATAAAACAACTATGGATTATTCGATTGACATGAATTTTATTTATCCGAAAGATAATCTTGTGGCATTACATTTTAAATATGATTTTTGGCATATGACCGCCACGGCTGGCGCGGATGTAGTCCAATCTGGACGTCCAATTTTCGATGACTTTTTCCAACATTTGTGGCCGTATATTGGCAATAATACGGCGAATGTTGTCTTCCAAATGGTCAAGTGTTTGTGGCTTTACCGCATAGACCAATGACTTTACATAGCCCCACAGAAAGTAGTCTAGCGGTGTTAAATCACAAGATCTTGGAGGCCAATTCACAGGTCCAAAACGTGAAATTAGGCGGTCACCAAACGTGTCTTTCAATAAATCTATTGTGGCACGAGCTGTGTGACATGTTGCGCCGTCTTGTTGAAACCACATCTCCTGGACATCATGGTTATTCAATTCAGGAATGAAAAAGTTAGTAATCATGGCTCTATACCGATCACCATTGACTGTAACGTTCTGGCCACCATCGTACGGACTAATGATTCCACCAGCCCATAAAGCGCACCAGACAGTCAGTTTTTCTGGATGTAACAGTGTTTCCACATACACTTGAGGATTACCTTCACTCCAAATGCGGCAGTTTTGTTTGTTGACGTAGCCATTCAACCAGAAGTGCGCTTCATCGCTAAACAAAATTCGCTTATGAAAATCGGGAACAACGGTAATCTCGTTTTGGGCCCATTCGACGAATCTACGCCTTACTTGATGATCGTTTGGCTTCAATTCTTGCACGAGTTGGATTTTGTAAGCACGCAAACCAAGATCCTTCCGCAAAATCTTCCATAAAGTGGATGGACACAGATCCAATTCCTGTGCTCGATGGCGGATGGACTCATTCGGGTCTTCCTCAATGCTACGCTCTACAGCAGCAATAGTTTCTTCTGTACCCACCGTACAGCGTCTCTGGGGATGCGAGTTATCAATAAGAGTAAACGTGGTGCGAAAACGTTCCATGGTTAATCGAATTAACTGCTCTGAGGGACGCTTTAGGTTAGAGGACTTGTACTTGTCAATTAAGACAAGTACAGTACCCGGAGGTCGAATTGACCCATTGTACTGAGGGACGCTTTTGTCGACGATAAAATGGACGTAGTGCGCGACACGTTTTCCGCACAGAACCATTATTTTCGAAATAAAATTGCACTATTTGTAAGCGCTGTTCAGGCGTGAGTCTATTCATGATGAATTGCCAAACCAAACTGAGAATAAATCACTTGACAGCTGTTAAATCGGTCGCCATCTTAAAAAGTAATGCCAACTTAAAGTTCTATACCTCTATAAAAAACACCGTTTATAAATGTGTTATGAGTTATGGCATATTAAGTTGTAGTACAACCTACAATCTGTTCAAAGATCTAATTGTACGATTTTCATGGAAATTTATCTATTTCCATACCGAACAAATTGAAGGCTTTGTGGTGAAAAGTTGTATTGAATTTGGAACGCTATCTGGGACATATGAGATCCAAGAGAGTCCACTGCGCATCGTAAAAGTCATGGTTTTGGCCAGGCAATCAGTGTCAACGGCAAGCACTGTGAGATGATTATTGCCAACTATGTACTTTTGGTCTGAATTATTTTATTTATTAATTACAATATAATTACAAATTATATTCTAATTACAGTATAATCTCGATAATCCGAACAATTAAAAACCATGTGGTGTCCGAAATGTTGAAGTGTCCGAATTTCCGAAACAAAAGAAATAATTTAGAAATTTACAAGATATTCACTTTAAAATGAAATGTTTACATTCAAATTAATATGCCAGTAAATTAAAATCATTTTTATAAAATATTTTTCATTATTTGTTGCACAAATAGTCAGACATTTTTATCTGACGAAGTTTAATTTCATTTTGCTCTTTGTATGCAATTTCTCTGAGGCTTAAAAGTTTTAAAATATCCCCAGCAGGAAGTTCCTGTTCTTCGCAATATTTTATACAAATATTAAGGGCAGATGTGGCTGGAGAGTGCTGTATTTTTGGAACATTATTGCAACATTCTTCATTAAATGATTCAAGCTCATCATTTTCATCAGTCTCATCGTCAGTAGTCTCAATTTCATCATTCAAGCATTTGGTAACCTCATTAGAATTATAAATATCAGGTGCTAAGTAAATCAACTAGTTCGGTGGAATCTCTGTGTCTTAGCCTTGACAAAGGTATTTCATCATCTGAGTCCCATTCTTCATCATACAAAATTATATTAAAATATTTTTTAAGGATATTTGCATTAATGTACAAATTCTTAAGAAACTAAACTAAAAATAGACAGTGAAGTTTTTGTGCAAAAGCAATAGGAATAAGTACTGTCCGAATTATTGAGGTAGAAAAAATTGATTGTGTCCGTATTACGGAGTCTACTGTTGTAATACAATAAGTTTCCGGATTACCGCAGTGTCCGGATTTGCAGGTGTCCGGAATATCGAAATTATACTGTATATACGAGCGGAGTAACTTGACCATATGCTCGGTGTAGTGTCACAGGCCAGAGTCTCTGGTGGGAATCGAACCTACGACTCTCACGCTAATAGTCTAACACACTATCCACTAGACTACCAGGGCACCCTGGTCTGAATTAAATCGAATATAAATTTAAATCATTAAAAGAGCTTTAAAAAGATTGAAAACAAATTAAGGGGTTATGCGTTCTCTTGATGGAACACAACACACTCATTAGCTGTTAATCAGAATCAAAGGTTCAACCAGGTTGTAGAAGCTTAAAATGTAAAATTTTTTCTAATTTCATCAAACTCACTAACTTCAGTCAGGATTACGACCTAGATTCTTACGCCTTAAGTCGCTTAAGTGTGTTGGCTTATTAGACGTAAAACCAGAGTTCGAGTCCCAGGCCAGACATCAAAACAAAATACAAAAACTATTTCATCGGCGACTTCATCTCAGCAGATTTCTGTCAAAAACTCTGAGAGAAAATAAAATTGCCATGAAAAGTTTTTCAAAAATCTGTCATTCGGAGTCGACTTTAAACTGTAGCTCCCATCACTCATGTATAAAATTAACGCACACAACATAAGTGGTGTGAGAAACTAGGTCGTAATCCTGACTGAAGGGTTCTACTGACCAATTATGTATGTTCTTACGCCTCTTATGTTGTGAGTGTTAATTTTATACAAAAGCTGCGGGACCTACAGTTTAAAGTCCACTACGAACGACAGATTTTTTAAGAAATTTTCCATCGGACTTTTATTTATTTTCAAAGTTTTTGTCAGAAATTTGCTGGGAAGAAGTCGCCAAAGAAATAATATTTGGTTTTAGTGAGATGTCTTGAATGGGGTTTAAAACACGGCCCCATGTCTTATAGGCCAACACAGTACCGACTACATTACAGCGACTTCAATCAAACATTCAGCTTAGTTTCGTTTTGTGTCAATCCTGGTTTTGCATTGTTTGCAAAGCTATATTGAGTTGTGTGCTTAGTTTTGTGTTGAAGTCGCCTTAGGCTAGTAGTATGTTGGCTTATTGGACTGAAGCCTGTGACTTTAAGCCCAGCTCAGACATTTCGAACTAAACGAAATATGAACAAATATTTCTTTCAACGATTTTCTCTCAGCAGTCTTTTACAGTCTCAGCTTTGAGAGCAAATAACATTGCTAAGAAAATTTTCTCAAATCCGTCATCCTTAGACGACGTTAAACTGCTAGTTACACCACTCATACATAAAATGAACAAAACTGGGTGATGTGAAAAAGTGTTTTAATCACTAATTAATGGCGAATTATAATGGTTAATGCCCCACAAGCCGCACTAAACAGTCACTCGTAATGCGTGCATTGGCTACTGTAAGATCACGTGTGGGTTTTCTGAGCCCCACATACGGCAATTTTGCTTATTATCGTACACACCAAGATGAAAATGAGCTTCATCCGAAAAGATGATCTTTTTTTTTGGCAAAATCAACATCATTTTCTCTTTGGCTCATATAGCGAAGCGAAAACGACTTCAACTCAGAAACTAATTGAACATCGTAAGGCAAAATTAGTTGTAAACTGGTGCGTAAAATTATCAATTCTTGAGAACGATGACGAGTTGATATTGATGGATTCTCATGCACATTCTCAGCCACAGCTTCGATACTTTCGGGTGTACGTACTGTACAAGCACGCTCACGTCTTGGCGCATCAACAATGAAACGAACTTTCAACCTTTTCTGCAATCAAATTTTGTATGACATTGTCGTGCAATTTCCGACTAATTGCCTTCGTTTTGGAAATAAATTTCCTAACGCTGCTCAAGCATAAATCGATTCATTACGTTCAGAGCAGATAATATACTGAATTTTGTGACAGAATAGAATGACAAGTATTGCCAGATTCGTAATAATTACATACCTACAACCCTTCGGTCAGGATTACGACCATTCTCCACACCATTTTTGTTGTGTGTGTTCATTTTATACATGCGTCATGAGTGGCAGGACCTTCAGTATAAAGTCGACTCCGAACGTCAGATTTTTAAGAAACTTTTCATGGCAATTTTATTTACTCTCAGAGTTTTTGCTGAGAGGAAGTCGCCAAAGAAATATTTTTCATATTTCCGTTTTCTTGGAGATGTCTGACCTGGGGTTTGAACTCTGGCCTGACGTCTAATAAGCGGACACACTACCTATTAGACTATGGCGACTTCTAGATTCGAAATAATTGATGTTTGTAATTTAAGGCGATAGATGGCCCACCTAAAATATAGTAATTGGATGTACATTTGGATTTAATTTAAATTTTGGAAATGGAAAATATGATTATCTTCAAAACTCTATTGATCACCACCATGTTGAAGTTTAAATAAGATTTAAAACAATTAATTTAAATTAAATTCTGTAATTCCAAATAATTTCTTTTTAGGAAAATGTATACATACATATGTACATATACATATATGTATGTATATATACATATATATTAAATAAAATAGAAATCTGCCATCATTTATAATTTGTGGCAAATCAGTAATATTTGCCATTAATTTTCCAAAAATGGCAGTTATAAATAGGAAACGAAAATTTAATTATTTTATTTTGACAGCCTTTCAATTTCACATTCTTATCTGATTCACTGTTTCCAATGCTCTGAGTTCAATTTTATTGTTTTTGTTTTAATTTTCGGTTATTTATAGTATTTGTTTAATGTAATCCAACAAATCGTAAATCTTCTTATTCGCCTACAAGTTAATACCATTAAATTAAGAGCCATATATATACACACAACAAATCGTTTAAATAAATGATGAATTCATGTCATTAAATTTATTGTTGGCGGTAATAAACTGAATCATTACAAGACAATTTTTTTTATATTTCAATGGGAAGTTAAATACAGGAAATCTTATTAATTTCTGTGTATATCGTATACTTTAATGGTGTTTGTAATAAAAATAAGATTTAAATTTTTGTTGTATTAAGCATTAATATTTTAATAACATATTCAACGACAATTTTTGCTACATGCGATAAAATGACAGAAAATATTTGAAACTGATTTGAAAGAAGTAACGACTTTCATATATCGGAAAGGCCATCTCTCGGTTTAAATTTGAACAATCGCACTATGTGGCATTTACCCTGGAAAGCTGGCCAAAAAGGCAAAAATGAATTTAAAGAAATTTAACAAACTGAGTATGCAACAAAATTCTGCATTATATAGTAAATTTTCATGACTTTAAGTTGAGATTTGTAGACTTGAAACGATGTCAAAATCAGGAAAGTGAAGAAAATTAAATGCGTTTTTAGTGTTTTTTTGAAATTTTAAAAGGTTTATATGATATTTTTTGTGGCTAAACGAATAGAGGTTTTATATTGTTTTTTTTATTTGAAAAGTATGAGCAACTGCTACTTTCAATTTTTTTTTTAAGTATTTTTAAGTTAAGTAATGTAAAATAAATATTATGAATAAATATTAATTATCATAGAACTTTAAAAACTTAATTACATATGTAAGTATATCGACTATTATAACAATATGAGATGTATGTTTGATTTTCTTAATGGACCGTATGTGGTACCTAGGGGCACTTATGATCCGATCATAATAAAATGTGATCATAAATGATTCACATTCATATTAAACATGTTCATGTTGTATTTCATCGAGGTAATAATATTTTTAAGCCAATTATAATTGCTAAACATATTTTCTTAAGGGGCCCTATTTTGGACCAAGGGGCAATTATGGACCGGCCATAACAAAATTTGGTAATATGATTTAGATTTACAAAATACACGTTCAAACGGAAATTCATCACGATACCGATGTTTTTAAGCCATTTATAAGCGCAAACGTGAATTTCTAAAGGGGGCTTTATATGGTGACCAGGGTCAAATGTGATCCGATTTTCTCTAAACTTTACACTATGATTTCTTAGTACACATAACTGATTCATGCTGAATTTTATCATGATTATTGCATAATTACCATAATTATGTGTAAATAAGTGCAATTTCGAGGGGAATTTGTATGGGGGCTAGGCGAAATCACGGACCGATTTGAACCAAAATCAGGTTATCCTTGCGCCTAATTATCACTAACACTATCAAAAAATTCCAGCCATTAACTCATAAAACACTCCTATTAATTTTGGCCAGGTTTTCAGGCAAAACGCCACATAGTGCATCGGTTATTTCGCATCTGGCAATACATATGTCATTCTATTCCTTCACAAAATTCAGTATATTATCTCCACGGAACGTAATGAATCGACTTACGCTTGAGTTACGTTGAGATTTATTGGAAATTTATTTCCAAAACGAAGGCAATTATTGCTCAAGTTTCTGAAACTGGTTTCATTGTTGATTCGTCAAGACGTGCAGTGCTATACACGAAAATATCGCAGCTGTGGCTGAATGTCTGCGTGAGAATCCATCAACATCAACTCGTCATCGTTCTCGTGAATTCAACATTTCACTCACCAGTTTATGTCGAATTTTGCGAAAAGTTATTGGTATGACGCCTTGCAAAGTTAAATTGGTTCAAGAGTTGAAGCCGAATGACCATCCGTATTGTTTTCGCTTCGCTAGAAGGGCCAACGAGAAACTGCGCGATGATATTGATTTTCCAAAAAAAAAATATCTTTTCGGATGAAGCTAATTTTCATCTCGGTGGATATGTTAACAAGCAAAATTGCCGTATTTGGGGCTCAGAAAACTGACACGTATTCCTACAGAAGCCAAAGCAGTATTACGAGTGACTGTTTGGTGCGGTTTGTAGAGCGGATGCATCATTGGCTCATATTTCTTTGAAAATGAGGACACCACAACCATTACGGTCAATGGTGACTGTCATTGCACAATGATAATCGATTTTTTGTACCCTTTCTTCATGATATTGATGTTAACTATGTTTGGTTTCAACAGAATGACGCAAGTTGCCACACATCTCATGCCACAATCGATTTGTTGCGTCAAACGTTTGATGGCCATTTAATTAGCAAAAAAGATGATGTCAATTGGCAGCCAAGAAGCTGCGATTTGACACCGTTGGACTATATTCTGCAGGGGGCGATGTTAAAGAAAGTGTTATACCGACAAACCAGTGACAATTGCTTATTTGAAGGCTAAAGTTAGTGATGCCATTGCCGAGATACGACCCCATACACTGGAAAAATTACACGAGAATGAGAATGTACCAGTTTTGTTAAGCGCTTTCTGTTAATATTTGCCGCCAAGTTTTTCAATTGTCTTCTGCTTGAGGTTGAACGACTATGTAACCGTTCCACCAAATGATTTCGTAAATAATCTCTTGGAGTGATATAGCGCAACCGTTTGTGCAAAGGTATTAAGCCTGTGGAGACTTTGGTAGGCAAATCACATCTTCACAACAGTATGTATGGGTTCACTCTGACAACTCCCAGTGGATTTTTCTCAAGTGTTTCTTAGGCAATATTTCTTTTTGGAGAAATTAATTGGTAAACAGTTGGCGTGGTGTAGTAGGTAGCGTGTTGGCTTATTAGATGTGAGGCCACGTTTCAAACGCCAGGTCAGACATCAAAACGAAATATGAAAAAGTATTCCTGCGGTGACTTTCTCACAGCAGATTTCTGACAAAAAAACTGAGAGTAAATAAAATTGCCATGAAAAGTTTCTTAAAAATCTATCGTTCGGAGTCGACTTTCAAATGTAGGTCCCGCCAATCATGTATAAAATTAACGCACACAACATAAGTGGTGTGAGAAACTAAGTAGTAATCCTGATTAAAGGTTTGTAATGCCCAATTATGCATATAATTGGAAAACAACGCCTGAATATTGCGAATTTTACAATCAGATAACGTAGAGCTTCTCCTATCAATTGACATATGACATCTGACTATTTTTTATGCAGAAACTCGATTCCCTTTCAAAAGCCACAAATATCTGCCAACAGTAAAGAGTACAGTTATTATAATAAAATCAACGATTTTTTTTTCTTTTGGCATTGAAGAGTATGATTAATAATGTTCGAAAGTAGGTAAAACTTTTTTAATTGAATATGTTTATACAACCTTAACAATTCTAAGTACTTTTTAATTTATTTTTCTTCAATTCCATCTCTACGTATTATTATTATTTTAATAGCATTTTCTGTTGGCACTTTTTAATGGAGAGCAAGACAGGAAGAGAGACAGAAAAATTTAATTCGGTTTTATCTTCACTTTTACAGTTCGCAACAATGCCAACGTTAAGACTCAAGTGTTTCTAAATCGTGTTTTAATATCTCGTTTTACAAGTAAATTTCATTTTAAAATATAATGAAAATAAATTACGTTTGCTTGAGTTAACCGGGCTTACCAGACAGTCAACAAACTAAATGACAGGATACATACAGTAACAAATACTCACACCCCTATATGTTGCGCTGTCTGTCTGTCTGGCTGTGTGTTAGTGGCAGGCTGTACAAGTAGACAAACAAATATTTGATGGCGTAGAAACTAAATATCAAAGACATTAAGCGTAGGCATTAGATTGAATTTCCTTAATATTACAAATCTTCTGTAAGGAAATACAATTTTCTTTGCATTTTCCATTTTACTCGTATTTAAGTTGTTCAGAACAAATATTGCTGCTGGTGTTTCTTTCAGTTAGATTTTGTTTTTTCATACTTTCCACACAGCTTAAGTTGGCGGAAGATGTAAATTATTTTGTCTGCGTATGAAACGCATAAATACAGGCTTTAAGGCTATAAATGTCTAAGCAAAGGAGGTGTAAAATATTGCCACACAGCTGAGAATCTTTTTCAATTGAATGCTACTAATGTAACCTACTACTTCTGTCTATGACTATTTAATATAATGGGTGATTTTTTAAGAGCTATATGAACATTTTTCAAAAAAAAGACACATATAATTCAGAAAAATGCATGAAATCTTTATTTGAATCCATAGTAGCACGGTCCATATAATTTAATGTTTGAAGATTATTTCATGCAAATGTTGACCGCGACTGCGCCTCAAATGGTCCATCCGCTTAGTCCAATTTTGGCATACTCTTTCCAACATTTCGGCCGGTATCTCAGGAATAAATGCTTCAATGTTGTCTTCCAATGCGTCAATTGAAGCGGGCTTGTCTGTACAGACATGAGCTTAAACATAGCCCACAAAAAATAGTCTAAAGGCGTTAAATCGCACGATCTAGGCGGCCAATTGGCCGGTCCCGAACGTGAAATAAAATGTTCACCGCACTCGCCTCTCAATAAGTCCATTGTTACGCGTGCTGTGTGGCATGGGGCACCGTCTTGTTGAAACCACATGTCATGCAAGTCAAGCTCTTGCATTTTGGGCAAAAAAAAGTTGGATATTATCTCACGGTAGCGCTCACCATTCACTGTTACGTTACGATTCGCAGCATCTTTGAAGAAGTACGGTCCAATGATGCCACCAGCCCATAAACCGCACTAAACTGTGACTTTTTCTGGATGCTTTTGCAATGCTTCTGGCTGATCTTCACTCAAAAATCGACAATCCTGCTTATTTACGTATCCATTGAGCCAAAAATGAGCTTCGTCGCTGAACACAATTTTTCAATAAAGAAGTGGATCTTCGGCCAACTTTTCAAGAGCCCATTCACCAAAAATTCTGCGTTGCGGTAGGTCGTTCGGCTTCAATTCTTGCACCAGCTGTATTTTGAAAGGCTTCACACCTAAATCCTTCCGCAAAATTTCCCACGTTGTTGACTAACAGAAGCCCAATTGCTGCGAACGGCGACGAATCGATAATTGATGGTCATCATTAACACTGGCCGATACAGCTGCGATATTTTCTTCAGTTCGCACTCTACGTAAGCGTGTTGGTGGTTTAATGTCCAACAATGTATATTTGGTGCGGAATTTTGTCACAATAGCCCGAATAGCCGCTTCAGTGGGTCGATTAAACTGACCATAATATGGAAGAAGCGCGCGATGAACTTTCTTAACAGAGCACACATTTTTATAATAAAATTCAATGATTTGCAAGCGTTGTTCGTTTGTAAGACGATTCATGGTTAAATTATGGACCAAACTGAAGATGTTTGACAGTAAAACAAAACACGAAACGTGCGTGAGCAGTTTAAACCAGTGTTGCCAGAAAGATAATAGCTAAAAAATCACCCGTTACAATCCATATCACCATATTAATTACACAACATATGAGCCACCCTGTACACAACCGCAAAACCTACAACTACTGGAGGCATAAAATATTCGTATGAGCACAAAAAAAAAAGAGAGAGAGAAGGAAACAAACATTATTATGAAAACGAAAACAAACTTTCTTCCAAAAATGTTTATAACCAAGGAAACGGAAATACTATATGAAAAGGATGTGTAAATTTTATAAAAAAAACTCAATATCGAAGAAAAAAAAACGAAATTGTTGAGATAAATACTTTAATAAACGAGAATTCAAATTGAACCGAAATAATATAAATAACGGATATCAGATATAACATACGAGGGCCGAGCAATTTATTACCGTGAAATTTAATTTCATTAAGCTCGTGTTAAAATTTTTGGTTTGTCATCCTGGAAGTACAGCAGTGAATAAATCTTCTAGCTCCCCTTTTATTGTTAGCCATGGGACAAATTGTATGAATGTTGTGTATATCTTCTCAACTCATGGAACACTAGCGTTAACAGTGAAACAAATCACCTACGACAACACATTTTCAGTTGAAAAATTCGAAGTACAATAGGTTTCCTTTGTGGCAAAATATATCCGTCTGAATGTCTTAAATCTTGAGTCATAAGGAAGACTGTTGTGATGACTCACATTATCATTGTCTGAGAAAGCATCAAATCCAGTACTATAGTATATTTTTGAAAAATCTGTAAGAACACTGACAACAAAGCCATGGAAGGGATTGCATGATTCCAACCTGTGTATTAATTGACGTTCACTTTGAACATGTTACTGGTAATACAGTAATCGGCTATAGGAACTATTTCATCTTTGAAACTTTGCCGAGAATATCGCCATGATTACGTATCCTAGCAAACCAAAAAAACCCATAATAAACAAGTCAATAGAAGCAGCAGCGTCTAGAAATCGTCGATAAGTGAAGTAAGAAACAATCCTCCTCTGTATGCCCAAGCAAACTTTTATAAACGTGGAGCCGATTGGAAGCCGAAATATTTGGTTAGTCTAGCATAAATATGTTCTTAGAGAGGAAATCTTATGCAAAATGCATACAGATTCAAAGTTCTGCTCCTCTAACACTTTTCGCAAATGCTAATAACACTATTTGATCGAATGTAACAAAGTTCAGTGCATAATCTGCTCAATTCTGCACACACACTTCCAATAGAATGCTGCCATAGTTATTGGGGTCTACCTAGGTCTTAGCATGGACTTCATTAAAAAGTCTTTTGCCAAACACATTTTATTATGACTCTCTCTGCAGACTGGTTTGAAGTGTTGATTCCATGAGTCTTTTTTGCAACAAGGATCACCGAGCCTTAACAGTTGATAACGGCCATCTTGTTTAAGTTACATTAGTTAAACTAGTAGTTATTTATTCAGTTTGTTTTGGTAAATAACCATGAACGCATTCAACAACACATGCAAATAATGAAAATTGTTTTATCAAAATGAGTGTTCGAGCATTCGGGCAACGTACAAATGCCATTATCGTCCTACCAAGACTTTTTGCAATATAAAACACAAATTCCAGTCCAACTAACACATGGATGTCAAGGAAGCGAAAAATATGCCCAAAACATAACCGCTGTCTGAGAGAGTATGTAGGAGAATCCGAGGCAGTCGATTAATCGAATCGAATTTTCTCAAACCCCAACTTTACGTTGTGACTTGTGCTTGCACCCGTACACAATTCAAATGACCGAGGAACCGAAGGTAAACGTGTATAGACACCAAGGTGTGCTCGCTGAATTGGCTCTGGAGCAATTTGTAACTGATCTCAATTTTCGTTGATAAATCATCCGCAGCGATTAGATTAACTTCTGGAAGAAATGCACATGAAATTCAATATCGTGCCAAATATCACGAACAAGTTAGGTGTTAGGTGTAGATTTTGAGAACGTTCTTTGAGAACGACGTTGGCCACTATCAACGGTGAAGAGTAAAGGTCAATGTTTACACACATCGTTTAGACGAAATTGGATGATCTGGACACCAAATGCATATGGTTTTAAAAGGACAGGAGTTACGTACAACACAGCTATGCCACATTGTATATCCTGCACGAGGTGAAGCAAACTGGTATCGAAGAGCGCTCGATTTAACTCCATTAATTTTTTCTTGTGGGGTTTTCTTAAGACTCAGGCAGATGTGACGAAGTCGCCGTGGTGTAGTAGGTAGTGTGTTGGCTTATTATTCGTAAAGCCCGGGTTCGTATCCCAGGTCAGACATCAAAAATGAAATATGAAAAAAAAAATATTTCTTCGGCGACTTCCTCTCAGCAGATTTCTGGCAAAAACTCTGAGAGTAAAATAAACTGCCATGAAAAAGTTTCTCAAAATTCTGTCGTTCGGAGTCGACGTTAAACTGTAGGTCCCGCCACTCACGTATAAATTAACGCACACAACATGAGTGGTGTGAGAAGCTAGGAGAAGCTAGGCCGTAATCCTGACTGAAGGGTTGTAATGGCCAATTATGTATGTATGTATGTCAGGCAGATGTGAAAAGCCATAAACCACTGCGGTCCTTAAGCCCAACATAACCCATATAATCGCACAAGTTCATCCGGATTTATTTATATTCATGTAAGATTAGACAGTTCGAATGGGTTCCACTCAGAGAAACCATTACTGCCACACATAATGGCGTACATACATACTGTTAAAAATAAATTTAAGTTTAGTTTTAATTAAAATTCTTTATTATTCGCACAATTCTGTGTGCCATTGTTCACAACTTGATGTAAACAACAACAATTGCTTTTCTTTGTTATTCCTCTGTTTATATCCTTTGCGTAAACAATAACAATTACTAGACAATTATTCGACAAATCTTTGTAACGGAGGTCTTCAAACCACGATTACTCTCTTCAAATACACCGCGTCTTCACACAAGACTAGCTGAACTTCACTAACTCACTCGCCTGCTTTGCCTTGCCTCTTATCTGGCCGATGAATGTTCTTGAAAGCGAATTTTCGTGACTTTGACTTCTCGAAATCTCTATAAATGTAAACATTGTTGCTTACATTCATTATTGGTGTTTGTGTATTTTGTTTACATTTATTCTTGTAGTATTTTTTGTGGATCTTTGTTTACTTGTTTACAATTTTGTCTTATGCTGGTATTTGTTGTTTTACCACAAGCAGCACGATAATTTGTAAACATGTTAGTTTACTGCATTGTTTTGTTTTTGTAGCTTTTGTTTATAGTTTTAATGTTAAGCGATGTAAAAGCAAAACACCAGTGTCTATGTAACATGTGTGTGTAAATTGTATACATGAGTGGCGGGACCTGCAGTCGACTCCGAACGGCAAATTTTTGTAAGACTTTTTCATGGCAATTTTATTTATTCTCAGAGTTGCCAGAAATCTGCCGAGAGGAGAAATCTTTTTCACATTTCGTTTTGTTGGAGATGTCTGGCCTGGGATTTGGACAGTGGTCTGAAGTCTAATAAACTAAGGCACTTCCTACTAGACTACACATACATACATAATTGGTCCTTCAGTCAGGATTACGACCTAGTTTCTCACACCACTTAGGTTGTGTGTGTTAATTTTTACATGAGTGCTGGCACCTACAGTTTAAAGTCGACTCCGAATGACAGATTTTTTGAGAAACTTTTCATGGCAATTTTATTTACTTTCAGATTTTTTGCCAGAAATCTGCTGAGAGGAAGTCACTGAAGAAATACTTTTTGTTTTGATGTTTGGCCTGGGGCTACGACGACTATAATGGCAGCATAATATCACACACACACACACTTTATTTAAGTATAAATGTAGGAAGACCATAATGAAAAAATCAATAGAAGTTGTTGGCTTTGCCTTAAACTGAAATTGATACCAAATTTAATGAATATGATATATTTTGCTGTTTAATGTAAAAGTTTGATTGCAAAAGTATGTCGTATTTTAAATGTTTATAACTAAATCGTATATACATACATATATACATATGTACGTACATTAGTTTTGCTTTTGACAGATCTCAGTGTATCATATTTAAATGTTTTTAATTCGAAATACGAATATGATTTCAAAATTCTCTGGAATACTAAATTTTATTGCGTAGTTCTGCGCTTAGCAATGTTTGTATATAAAAAGTATTAGAAATTATACAAACCAAGCAAGAAAATTAAAAATAATTTACTTTTCTCACACTAACATTTTTGTAAAAATTAATTTTATAACTTTTAGATGATACTACCGTATCAGATATCTGTCGTGTTAAAAAAAAAAAAAAAAAAAAAAACAATTTCTCTTCTAATTTCTTAGGGTTTGTTTGCTTTTCCCCGCATATTATTTTAATTAATTTCTCCCTCCTTTTCTGCTTGTCAGAATAATTACTTTTGAAGGAAGTGAAAAACTTTTTTTTTAAATATTTAAAAGGAATTTCAAACATTTGATTTAATTAAATCAGGCAAATTCTATACAAATGTACGGCATATTAGATGATTATGATTTAAATAATCTTTAGCTAATTAAAAATTAAATACCTGAAGTTATTTTTAATTCCCATTTTTTTTCTGTCAAGTTAATAACATTGGCAAACATTTTTTATTGAAAAATATCTAAAAACCCAAACAAATTCTGAAATCTTGTAAAAAAAATCTACAAATTTTATAAGAAAACATTCTCCCTCCACATTTCATAGTAACCATCATTTTTGTCATTATTAACGCCTTAATTAGAGGAAAAGAATTTTAATTTAAGCATGATAATGTTGATATGGATGAAATATTTTAAAGATATTCTCCTAAAAGGTGGCGCAAAAGTAAAATATATGCATGTTATGATGGGAAGTGCTTACAATTTGGTGGTAAATGGGAAAATGAGACATTTTTTGAAGCAAATTTTGTTTGGCAAAGTTTGAGCAGATGTGTGCAAATTATTTGCCTTCAAATTAAGCATTTTTAAAGGATACATATTTATACCGGATCACTCAGAATCAGAATAAGAGATCTCCTTGACATTTTTGATTTTCATTTGAAAGGTCTATTGATGGCATATCTATGGAATATACATACATACATACATAATTGCTCATTACAACCCTTTAGTCAGGATTACGAGACTTAGCTTCTCACACCATTTATGTCGGGTGTGTTAACTCTATACATGAGCGGCGGTACCTACAGTTTAAACTCGACTCCGAATGACAGATTTTTGAGAAACTTTTTCATGGCAATTTTATTTACTCTCAGAGTCTTTGCCAGCAGTCTGCTGAGAGGAAGACGCTGACGAAAGTTTTTTTCATATTTCCTTTTGTCCGAGATATCTGGCCTGGATTTGAACCATGGCCTCATATTTAATAAGCCAACACACTACCTTTTAGACTACGACGACTTTATTTGTGGAATGTAACATCGATTAAATGTCCGCAACAGGCTCTTTGGGTATAGCGCATCTGAAATGTGCACTTTTCTGTAACTACTGCGAGGGCATGTCTTATGTTGGCTTCGAGGTCCGATGTGGTTTGTAGGTTATTCGCGTATAACTGTTACACAAGAAAATCCCACAGTGAAAAGTCTAACGGTGGCCAGTTCACATGATTTTCCCTTCAAATCGCTATTGTCCAGGTTATCCAATTTAAGCCAAATGTTACAGAGACGACCTGGTCATTTTTCTGAGTTTCGTAGTAAAAATATAATCCAAGGCAAGTACATCTGACAAGTGACATGCTTGATGAAGTCATTTGTTTGTTCAAATCATTCCTTTTGAGTGGCGCCAATTGTGGATGTTTTAAATGGTGCATAAACTGAATAAAATAACGCAGCCCTTTCCGACAAATATTACATAACTGGTTATTACAACACTTCAGTCGGGATAACGACCCAGCTTCTTCCACCACTTACAGTGGACAGCAAAAGTCTTAGTACAGCAATATATTTTGACAAAAAAAGTTCCCACAGGGTCAGTACTTTTGCACAAAGTAGGGTATTTAGGACATCATTTGAAAGAACGGTTACGTAATCGCTAAACCTCAAACAAAAGTCAACCGAAGAACTTGCTCATGGTGCCAACAGAAAACACTAAACAAAAACTTGTAAATTCAATTCCAAATGACCTTAAGGGTTATTCTACTAAATACAAGGCATAACACTTTCATATATTAGGCCTTTGAATTTTAAATTTACCCAGGCTTCTCCTTGGGGGTGCCTAAAACTAAAACTAAAACTGTTCCTTATTTTTCTCTTGCTTTATGGAAAATATTAAAAAAAATTTTGTTTTATAGTAAAACAGAAATAAACTAATAAAATAAATAGATAAATTATAAATTTTTAAACAAACTTTTGCCTAAAATTCATGAAATTTTCTAAAATATATTGCCGTACTAAGACTTTTGCTGTCCACTGTATGGTGTTTGTGTTAATTTTATCAATGAGTGGTGGGACGGACCTACAGTTTAAAGTTGACTGCAAACAAGAGACTTTTAAGAAACTTTTCATGTCAATTTGATTAACTTTCAGCGTGGAGTTTGAACCGTGACCATACCACACCAAACTGTGACTTTTAGACCCAATTGAGTTGCTATCGTACTAAATTCAACAAATCTGTTCATCTACGTAGCCTTTAATTAACGTACCATTTCTAATGAAAATTAAATGAAAATGGTTTTTCGATTAAAATTAGTGTCAGTTGCCTACTGCTTCAAAGCCCATTCAGCGAACACATGTAGTTGTATGTGGTCATTTACGTTTAATTCCTGAATCAGTTGCAGCGAGTTACGAAGCTTTTGTGAGCAACGCGAAACCGATTGTCTTGAATTCTGCCACACACTCGCACTTTCGTTGCGGTACGGCTATTGGTCGATCGTTTACTGAACCAGTGGACTGGGTAGTGATTACAATCTCTGTAGAACGATTATGGCGATAGTAAAATGAGCCAAGTGCACAGTACATTGCCCGAACAAAAACATCCAATTTGATAAAACAATTTTATTATCAATCATACATGATGAATGATGATTTCAGAAAAAAAACTGAATAAATGTCAACTAATATGACAAATGTAGTTTCAACAAGATGGTCGTTATCAACTGTCATAGTTCGGAAGTCCCTATTAAAAAAATAATAAATTATTCCTACAATATTTCTGTATTTTAACCCTGGACGGTTACTCTTCATTTTTGTACATTAAGGTTACTCTTCGTTGAATCGACGAACACTTTAACCCTAAATGGTTACTGTTCGTCGAATCGACGAAGTTCATTTACTCTTTATCATATAATTATTTTATGTTTGATCAAATTTCGGTCTTTTTTATCAACAATGTTGGTTGATAACGAAAGCTTGTAGTGAGTAAACGTACTCTGGCCACCCATTTTTTAATCCTGGATGATCATTTTTGAACAGTAAGGTCATTCTTCGTTGAATCGACGAACAAAAAAAAAATTTTTTTTCGTCTACTGACTGCAAGCCTTCATTATCAACTAACTTTGTTGAAAAAACGAGCGAAATTTAGTTAAAAATAAAAGAGTTATAATAAATAATAATAATAATATATAATAATAAAAGAGTTATATGATAAAGAGTAAATGAGCTTCGACGATTCGACGAACAGTAACCGTCCAGGGTTAATATGAATTTAAATTTTTATGATATCAACACAATAAACGCAACACAGCACGCACAACAATTTTGCAATTGCAAAGGCAAGCTGCATGCATGTTAATTATAATATAGACAGCATCAGCAAAGCATAAGCAACACAAATAAAAAAAGATACAGGTCATTCATACGTTATTAATGGTGCTACTAAAACGTTTTTTTTTTCTTTCGAACGTCCCCGGCCTCACACTAACCCACCCTCACTCGACCGGGAATTCCCGCCTAGAACATAAAGCCATATATTTACTTTGTTAAGTATGTATTTTTTATTTTAAATTCATATTAATGAAATCAAAAACATAAAAAAATAACTATAGAAACATATAAAAGGTAAAGTTTTTCAAAAAATAAATAATTCAATGTATTTTAAAAACTAGTTAAAAATATATACATGTAACATAAAAAACTATATATCTATTAACATATTTATTTAATACCTTTAAAATGAGTTTTTAGAAAATTCTCGCTTTCAACAGATGTTGGCTTAATGGTTAATTTAATTTAAATGTTATTTAAATGTTATCTTTTGCATCGTTTAAAATGTCCTCAAAATTTGTATCTTCTAAAATATCATTATCGTTTCTATTCGTTTCTATTTCTTCTAATTCTATATTTTTTTCAGTAAAAAGACGGTTATAAATTTGTTCTGCATATAAAATAATTGAGTGTTTTGAAGCATTCGGAAAAAATTTATTATTTTTATTAAAAATTTCAGGACCTTTCGAGTATTTGGTGAAGGTATACAATTTTATATCTCTTCTTTCTCCAATTCGGTATATAAGAGATTCAAACATTGTCTTTCCTAGTGAAATATTAATTGAAGAAATTTGTTGGCATAAAGTATTCACTATCACTTCAGCTATTATAATATTAACTTCTCGACGACATAAAGCTTCCACAGCTAATTTTATTGGGTTTAAAACGTCCAAAAGCTCCTGCAAATTATTTATATTGGATTCTATCCATAGATCACCTATTTCGAAATCAATGAGGCTTTTCTTTATTGCATTTTTATAAGTAAAAGTTTTTCGATCATTGGAACTAGAGAATTTCATCTGGTTACTATATCCAATACAAGGCAGATTTCCTTATTATATCCGGCCAATACATCTTTTTGTAACACAATTTTTTGCTGGACTCTTTCTAAACAATTTAATAACACGACGAGTTTGTTCTAATACCAATTTGTAATTAGTATTGATAAATGTTGCCAAATAGTAAAAATTTTTCATTCACAATAATTCCCGGGAATTCCCGAACAAATTTCCCGGGATTTCAGGATTGAAAAATTTGCGGAATTCCCGTCCCGGGATTTCCCGTGAAAAACACTAGTATACACCCATGTATTCTATTTTTGACAGATTGCTGCGTTTGATGCGTTGCGTGTGTGTTTACAGAGAACGATGCGTACTAAAAGCGAATCATCGGTAAAAATTTTGCTCAGCACAGCAAATTAGGGCAAACTTTTTTCGTTCACATTCCTTAATAACTAAAGTAATAATATTTGTGGGGTTTTTCATTTTGCAATGAAAGTAAATGAAAACTGACTACAGAAATGATCCTGTGAAGTATAGTCTTGTAGTTGCCATAGTCTAGTAGATAGTGTGTTGGCTTATTAGAAGTAAGGCCACGGTTCAAATCACAGGTCTGACATCAGAACGAAAATATGAAAAAATATTTCTTCGGCGACTGCCTCTCAGCAGATTTCTGACAAAAACTCTCCGAGAGTAAATAAAATTGCTATGAAAAGTTTCTAAAAAATCTGTCGTTCCGAGTCGATTTTAAGCTGTAGGTCCGGCCACTCATGTATGAAATTAACACACAGAACATAAGTAATGTCAGAAGCTAGATCGTAATCCTTACTGAAGGGATGTAATGTAACCAATTATGTATGTATGTAATGATATTTGTGATGAAATAAAGCTGAAGTTGTTATTTCTAACAAGGTTATTGACCCATTGGAGTACAGTGTCTTTATAGCTTGTAGCGGCATTTACATAAAATCAGTTTTTCTTAGAGACCACATAATCTTGTGGTCAATTGGCCAGTATATTGCTCTTGTCCTTACATATGTAGAACACTCTTCTTGGAGAAGTTATCACAGTATTTTACAATTTAAATTATATCTCCTGACACTAAATTTATAAATTTAAATATCGTTTTAATATTTTATCATGCAAGTGACTTTCTAATTCTGTTTTTAATTATCCCTACTGACATTATAGCCTGATTCTGAGCCTTAATAGCATTACAAGTTTCATTTCATTGCAAATTAATTTTTAACTGTCAACCGTTTGCACGGATATTTCTATTTCGAATGTTTTGTATGCTTTAGCTGTGATACTTTTCATTGCTTTGGATTTTAATTTAATCCTCCTATAACACTGGCATAATGTTGATGATGATGTCATTAATACATACAGATGACTAAACATGTTAGTCACTGTCAGTGAATGGAGGCACAGAGCTAAAGTGAGTAACTAATTACGCAATTAATGCTTCTGCATAAGACATTCACAAAAACATACGAATGTTTAGATATTTTCAGTATTTTTTTTCTTTTGGCTTGAAATAGCATAGAAATTAAAACAAATACTAAAATAATATGAGTATTTTTCAGCATCATTTATTTACTATTTTATGCGACTGTATTTGTATATGTGCTTATATGCTGATATATGTCTGCATGTATGTATGTATGTATAATAGTAAAAGTAAGTTAAACAGCGTAGAACAGTGTAATAGTGTCTGCTGTTTATTTCCTTTTTTCTTTCTTCTCTCTCAGTAAATTGCTTTGCTTTCCTTTGCTGTCTATGTATGTGCGTTAGAGGCTTTTTACTTTAACATCCAATGTCTAATGGTCGTTGTGCTAGTGTATGTTTGTTTGTGCATTTGTTACGGTCTTCAAAACAACAAATTAAGTTGTCTTTAAGTAGATTTGGCAGTTGAAGCAGAAGAAGAAGATGGCAAGAATAAGAAAAATTAAGGTAAATTACATTAAGAGTTGGAAATAATTTACCTCTAAGCACTTATTTAGTATGTAGATTTACGTTGTTTGTTTGTTTGTTCACGGCAATATGAGTTCTGAGATCATTTTGTAAATGATAAGAAATTTATTTTCGGTAGGAACGTTGACACACATCCGTTTAAAACGGATATTAAACTTGATTTCTGTGCGATTTAAAAGATTAGCTACAAAGTCTTTGTGTTTTCTTTTTCGGAAAACAAAATTATTCTGTTGTAATGAAAGACTTTTAAGAGTTTCTGAATACTTACAGGCTTTCATGGATCAAATAAATATAGAGTATGGATATTTCTATACGTAGAATTCCATATCGTATTTCCATGTAGTCGCCATAATCTAGTTGGAGTGCGTTGGCTTTTTAGACGTAAGCCCTCGGTTCAAACCCTAGCCCTGACATTTGCAAATAAGCGAAATATGAACAAATATTTCTTTGGCTACAACCTCTCAGCCGTTTTCTGCCAAAAAGTCTATGGGCATATAAAAATTGTCATGAACAAGTTTCTCAAAAATCTGCCGTTCGGACTCGACTTTAAACTGTAAGTCCCGCGCCACTCATGTATAAAATTAACACACACAACCTATGTAAGTGGTGTGAGAAACTAGGTCGTAATCTTGACTGCAGGATGTATGTATGTATGTATGTATTTCAATGTAAGCAGCAAGGACGAGATATAATTATTGGATTCTTCATGAAGCTCATCCCTTCTTTAAATTGAAAAAAAGGAGTGTCTGTAAGAAATATCATTCAAAATTTTCGATTCGTTTAAAAGACCTATTGATGCCATTACGAATATAACATCGTTTAAATGTCTGTCACGACTTTTGAAATTATATAAATCATGCTGAGTCCGTGGCATAAGTTATGTTGGCTTTAGCGACCGCTGTGGTGTGTGACTTATTTGTATACATCCGTGACTAACGGGGTCAATATCCAATGTGGCCGTCCTGTTGAAACTACATGTCACTAATATCAGTATCATACAATTCATGTCAAACGATTTAAAAATCTTCATGCATGCATACATACATAATTGGTTATTACTGCTTTAGTCAGGATTTCAACATAGCTTCTCAAACCACTTCTGTTGTGTGTGTTAATTTTATATATGAATGGAGGGACCCATAGCATTTCTGAGAAACTTTTCATGGCCATTATACTTACTCTTAGAGTTATTGCTAGAAATATGCTGAGAGGAAGTCGCCGTCAAAATATTTGTTCACACTTCGTTTTGATGGACATGGCTGACCTGATCTCACTACCTACTAAACTACGGCGTCTAAGCTAGCAACCAAACAGCACCAAACTAACTGACTTTTTCGTAATGTATTGGACGCTTTTGGATCCCATATGTATTGGTATCCTCCCAAATTCAATTATTTTGTGTGTGGCCCTCATCGCTGAAGATGATTTTTCGATGAAAATTGTAGTCAGTTGCCAAATGCCCCAGAGCCCATTCAGTGAACAAACATCGTTGTCTACGATCGTTTACCTTCAGTTTCCGAGTCAGTTTAATTTTGTATGGTTGTAGAATCAAGTCACAATGCAAAATTCATGATCTGCGAAATGACAAATTCCCTTCCTTAACAATGTCATATACAACGGAGTTGCTTACTAATTCAATGAACTCGAAATTGTTCACAATATTCATTATGAGAATGTAGTCTTGTTGAAACACATATTCGTTCTTAGAGATTTGACAAAACAGTGTCAATAAATGGCAACAAATTAACAGATGTACGTACCTTCAATAAGATGGCCGGTTATAAACTGTAAAAGTTCGGTAGTACCCGTTGGAAGACTCGATTGTTTGTTTGGATAGCACGAAGCTGTACTTATGGCTTCCTGTTGACTGAATTGTTCCGGATCACCAAGGTAGCAGAGCTGCTCTGCGAAGGCACTGACTTTTGATTTTGGTAGAAGACTCGTTAACAGCTATAATAAGAGTGGTGTGGTGAGAGTTCGAAGAAATTCTACTATGCAGCTGGGCTTCACTTAAATTATTTTTTCATGTTGAATGTGATGGAGAATGGATACTACATGTCGGAATTAAGGATATTGAAGAATTTCGAGATTATTGTGACTATTATGAATTTAAAATGGACATTGTGCTGTGAGGGAGAGTACAGGAATGAATGTCGCCAATAAACTATTATCAACCCTAACACAAAGTCGAATTTCGTCAAAAATTTTTAACAATCAGGCGTAAGACTGTGGACATCTTGTATGAATCACACGAATACTTCGCAAAATTATAATCGAATTATTATTAAATAGAGTGGCAACTTGTTATTCAGTTTGTTAACTTTTAATGTGAGTTCGATACAATAACCCAAATGGTGCTATGCACGAAATGTCAAGAGAATCTTTGGTCTTTATGAACAAGAAACTGCCGTTACAGTGAGTACCGATCGATATCGAACTATGCTGATTGTTTTCCAAAAAAGTCGTCGTGGTCTGGTAGGTAGTGTGTTGGCTTAACAAACGTGAGGCCTAGGTTCAAACCCCAGGTTAGACATCAAAACAAAATATGAAAAAATATTTCTTCGATGACTTCCTCTTAGCAGATTTCTGGCAAAAACTCTGAGAGCAAAAAAATTGCCATGAAAAGTTTCTCTAAAATCTATAGTTCGGAATCGATTTTAAACTGTAGTTCCGGCCAGTCATGTATAAAATTAACACACGCAACATCAGTGGTGTGAGAAGGTAGTTCGTAATCCTAAAGGGTTGTAATAACCAACCAAAAATCATCAGGTAAACGTCAAGAAGATTGTGCATCTTGCCTATTCACTGGTTAACAGCTTTGATGGATGAATTTTTATGAGGCTATTTCAACTCTTTCGTTTATGCCTAAAAACTATCAGTTCTTGCAACATTGGTAGCTAATTTTCAGGCCGCTGTATATTGAAATTTTTAACATATAAATTTTAAACTTGAAAAAACTAAAAAAAATTTTAATCCTGCAATAATTAAATTTTTATTATGCTCTTAAAAAAGCACCCTGTAGTATGCTAAAATTTGTTTTTCAATTTATAATAAAAAACGTTCCTGGTAACAGTATTATTTCCTTCAAGGACATAAAAAAACGAAACAGATTACTGCTGGGAAGGCCCCTCATAAATCTCTGAGCCGTAGAAATTAAACCAGAATTTCTTTCAAAAATTTAATGTATTTTAATCAATTTAATTTAAGCTGAGTTAAATTAACTTAAAAAATAAAAAAAATAGAATTATAACAGCTTATCAAAGAATATTTAACGCAACTTAATAAAAACGTTTCACGCTCATTTTTTTTTCTTTTTTTTTCTTCCTGACAGGTGTTTTAATTTAACATTTTCATATAGAAGAACAATTTTTCTTGTTGCTTTTGTACTTTCTTGCTGCATGCCACAATGTTCCTGCTGTTAGAATCTACATGCTGAGACAGGCAGAGAGAGAGAGAGAGAGAGAGTAAAGGCATGTTTGTGAATGTATGGGTATATAAGCATTGTTAATTTAGAAGAAGAAAAAAAGAAAAGCGAAAAAAAATTATGGAAAAACAACAGCAACGTTAATAACAAAAACAATATTAAGTTGCTCATATAATGCCACATAGCTTAAAGGCCTGCAGCAGACAACAACAACAAAAACAACAATAATAAAGGCAATAATAATGAAAACAAAAGCAAAAGGTATAAACACTTTAAGGGCCAAACGAATGAGTAGAGGTACTAGTAGTACTAAAAGAAGGTGTAGTAGCATATGAGCCTTACATGTGAAAATGTGAAAACAATTTAACAACTACACAGCAACAGCAACAGAAAACTAAAATGAAAGTGTATTATTTGGAACAGAAAAAAAAACCAAACGAAAGTAAATAAACGAAAGTGCTAAACGTTATAGAAGTTATAATAAAAAAAAGAGAGGATATGCACACTGTTTTAACTGTTCAGAAAACATGTCATTCTATAACACGTACAGCAACATCAGCAGGTGCATGCAAATGTAGGCAATTTCCTACAGTTGCTGCATTAAATTAAAGAAGAAAAAAAAGAACGACGTAAAAAAAAACAAACAAAAAATCAAAAAACATGAAAAAAATTGTTTTATTTTCCACTTTAAGTTTTTCACACATTTTGTAAAATTTTTTTGTTTTTGTTCTCTTATGTGTATTGAAAAAAAAGGAAACAACAACTGACTATGTATAGTTATATGGATTGCAACATTGTAGTCTGTCTACCAACAACTATAACAAAAACCCGGAATTAAGAAAATCCTCTACTGCTACTAGTGTTGCCTTCTATACTCCTACATGGCGCGAACTCTATACGAATACATACTGAAACTATAAAGAAAGTATAAGTGTTTGACAACACATACTCACAACTCGAAATCTCTTCAAGAGAGAGAGATAGAGAGAGAGAGTGTGTGTGTGTGTGTAAGTGAGGGATATTATACATATGAGCTCATGCAAAGAGGCCTATATTGTACAGTGGAGAGTAGTAGTAACACAACTCTATGCATACATATGAGTACATTATTTGAAGAGTTACATGAGTGTTCTTAGGCAAACAAATGCTAAAAGACAACAAAAATCTCTAAAAAACTACACATACAGAGCACAATACAATATAACAACGACCAAAAAGAAGAGAAAAAAAGGCAAAAAAAACCTTTTAAGTGCCTCTTCAGCGAATAACATTTTTAAGTGCTTAACACGCTGCCAGCACATAGCAGAGTGCCTAAGAAAAAAAAGGAACAAACACTCACTATAAGGCAAATAACAATATTGGCAACAACATAATTTACTGGCAACATTTTATAAATGAAATTTACAAAAATCTACTTGCAGCATATGACAACAACAACAGCTTAATTTTTGTTAAACAAAAAAAAAACTTTCAAAACGAAACAAAGCAAAAAACAAACCGAAATTAGAACACAGACATAAGGGCAGCATTATAAAACCTACATACCCATACACTAATCATCCACACTGCTCTTCTTTTATTTATCAAGAATTACTATAACAACGCAAGTATTTAAGAAAAACAAAAGTAAAGAAAATTAGAAAAGAAGAAGAACAAAAACAATTGTTCCACCAAACGAAAAAGTACGAAAAAATAAAAATCGAGTCGGAATACAAAAAATTTTACAAAATAAAGTTGCCTTTATTTAGAAGAAACGGTTGCTTAAGCAACCGTAAACATAATGATTATGTTGCATTGTTCTATGCAACAACATATAAATGCAACGCTAAAGAAAGTTATTCCTCTACTGACAACACAAACCCAAGAGCAGCCAGAAGCTTTAACAGCTGTTGGTGGAAAACGAATAAAATCCCAGTGTCTGGTGGCAAAACGTAGCAGAAGAAAATCAATTTTTTCAACGTTCAACACCACCTTAATATCCTGCTGCAATATCACTACAGTATTACTAACGATAGTAATTGTTTTACAATGTCTACAACACGGTAGCATTGTCTCTGCCACTGGCATTAGTAATAGTAACAATTATAATAACAACAACAACAATAATAATAACAATAAAGGTTCTCTAAGTAGTAGTAATAATAACAACAATTTAAATACAAATAATTTAAATTTAAGAACATCAGCTTTATTAGCAGCAGCTACAACATCATCAGCATCAGCGTCAGCATTGTCAGCGGGGTCATCATCATCATTAGCCAACTCTATGTTATCAAATACAGTGCCATCTTTGGCATTGACAGCTGTAAATAGTGTTGGTGGTGTTAGCAGCAGTAGTTCTAGTTCCTCATTGTCACTTATATCGTCATCATCTACATCATCCTTAACGTCTGCATCATTATCGTCATCGTCGTTATCGTTATCGTCATCATCATCTTCCTTATCAAATTCGCGTAGCAGTCGCCAAAACAGTAACAGCAACAGCAACAACAACAACCACAACAATCAAAATGACCAATTACCTTCACAACTTTCATCACGTATTATACATACACGCAATGGTGCTTTATCGGGTGTAATTGTACAATTAGATGGACGCCATTTAGATCCGGTGGAGGCCTATCGTGGCATACCTTATGCCTCACCACCTGTCGGCAATTTAAGATTTATGCCACCAGTGTCGGCAGCTATGTGGTCAGGCGTCAAAAAGGCAGACAGGTAAATGAAACATTATTTTTGTTTTTCATTCTTCTTCTCTTCTTAATATTCTCATGGTTTTTTTTTTTTTTGGTAACATATCTAATGTTCTTCTGAAATCATGCAAAAGTTTTAATTCCTTTGCAAACAGTTTATGGTTTCTGCATTTTAATGAATGCCTTTCCCTATGCTACACTGTGTTATATTTTATTTGCACCTTAAGTTATGCTTTAACAAAAAGCATGTGTCATGATTTATTATGTTAGTTTGTATAAAGTTTGTGTGAAATTATTTGTAGCATACTTACGGGTAATTAAATATGCCATAGTCAAATTTGCCGTTAATTTGCATATGGGCCATAATAATTTAATAATAATTGTTTGCTTGCGTGAAACTATTGTCGTTTTCGTTTCTTTTACTGTCTACATTACTGGCTATAAAAGTTTCGAAATTTTTGGCTAATTGTAAGAATTCAGTTCGGTTTTTTTTCTCTGTTAACCTTGTAATTTAAATTAAGTAATTAAATAATTTGAAAGGAATTCGTGTATAATATTGCGTTTTTAACATGATTAATAGCAGCTATTAAAACGAATGATTGAAGACCTTATTTTATGAATTTATTTTTATGAATTGTGAAGTTATTAATCTTTTTAATGAAATTTGTATGCAGGATACACTATGTCGTTTATAAAATAAAGTATTCCACTATGAACAATATACTGTTGCGAAGACAATTTGTTTCTTGGAATATTATTCTTGAAATATGAAATATGAACTAGAAAAACAAACATTAAGAAAAGCACCATAGGAATTATGGAAATAGAACAAATTACAATAACAAAACTATATAGTGGACAACGAAAGATAATACAAAATAAGCAGTAGAGTTCTAGAAATTTTTGGACCAAAAATAATATCAAATCTTTCAACAGAAACTTTCCAACTTTGACAGTTGAACGGCTATCTTGTTGAAGCTACATCTGTCAAATTAATTCTCATATATTCCGTCTATTTTGCCACGTGCAAATAGTGAAAGAGGTCTATCTAGAAGTCGCCGTAGGCTAGGAGGTAGTGTGTTCAAACCCCAGGTCAGACATCATATATGAAAATATTTCTTCGGCGACTTCTTCTCAGCAGATTTCTGGCAAAAACTCTGAGAGCAAATAAAATTGCCATGAAAAGTTTCTCAAAAATCTGTCGTTCGTAGTCTACTTTAAACTGTAGGTCCGGCCACTCAAGTATAAAATTAATGCACACAACATAAGTGGTGTGAGAAGCTAGGTCGTAATACTGACTGAAAGGTTATAATCACCAATGTGGGTCTATCAAAATGGGTGCTTTGTTCAGGCAGCATTCTGCGATCTTCATCAATTTAATGATCGCCATTAATCGTGTTTCCGGGAAGACTTTTCGCAATGTTAGGTTAGGTTAGGTTAGGTTAGAGTGGTAGCTTTGACCAAAAGCTCACTTGAGCACGCATAGCGGCTTGTACTAACCTGTACTAACCCAGGTCCTCTAAACCAGTCAGCGCAAGGGCTGCACATTTAAAGCACGACTACACCACGCTGGAAAATCAGCCCGAAAGCTTGATAAATATCTATCAATATCCTTGACATCAATGGACTATAGCTCCGTCAAGCTGACAAGGCTTGGAGAGCCAAATAACCTATATTTGGGCATTAACAACGAAAGTGGATAACATTCTCCTCTTCATCTGCAAACTCGGCAAAAGTCGTTAAATTGGAGCTGCATTTTTTCTGCGTGTCTTCGCAATGTAGTTTTTAAATATTGTATTCCCCGGTTCAGTAAGCAATCGAACAACAGCTGTACGTCGACGAAGCCAAGAATATGTCGAAAACATCGCAGCTGCCGGTAAGAGTTTGCAAGAGAATCCGAGGTACTATTTTTTCAAATAAATAAAGAGATGCTGTGTTTTAATTAAAACAACTTCACAAAGTTATCAGTGGCTACTTCATTCATGCATTTCCTACTGAGTTGCATGAAAACTCTCATAAGTTAAGTTCGTTAAACACAAAATTTACGTAATTTCAATGGATCTCTTCTAAGCCAAAATCTTACTTTTTATTAAAAAAGTTATGAATCTTTCTTAATCACGAGGTAATTGTCAAAAAATGTTTTTTTGCAACCAAAATACCTTTGTGCATCGTCTTGTTGTGAAACAGGTGTACAGATGCTGTCCAAAAAGTATTGGAGTTACATACATAATTGGTCATTATAACCCTTCAGTCAGGATTACGACCTAGTTTCTCACACCACTTATGTTGTGTGTGTTAATTTTATATATGAGTGGTGGAACCTACAGTTTAAAGTCGACTCTTAACGACAGATTTTTGAGAAACATTTCATAGCAATTTTATTTACTCTTAGAGTTTTTGCCAGAAATCTGCTGTGAGGAAGCCGCAGAAGAAATACTTTTTTATTTTGTTTTGATGTCTGGCCTGTGGCTCGAACCCTGACTTTACGTCTAATAAGCCAACACACTACCTACTAGACTACGGCGACTTCAAATATTGGAGTTATTATGTCCTCAACTGACTATTCTTTCAGGGTCATTTTCAAAAAAATGCTTGCTCGTTATACCTCCAGCCATACCAAAACGTCAATTTTTCTACATGGTATGCAATTTTTCTATGTATATGGGGCAATTGTGGTTAGTTACGCGTGAGAAATGAAAAAAAAATATTGTTTGAAAAACGATAGGTTGTTGATTTTTCATGTAGTCAACATATCTAAGGCATTATGAATGGCCAGTCTTTAATTAATTTTTGCGTAAATTGAACGTATAGAGAATGCAAAATGCATCATATTGAGCCGTAAATTAAGCCCAATTGTTGAGTACGTCTTTGGATCGAAAAATTCGTGTTTTCACACTACACTTTCGCTAACAAAAGTTATACTAAAATTTTTTTGCAACACTCCCCCTTCCTTTAAATTTCATCCATGCACAGATTCCAAGCCCCGATTAACGTTGTTTCGATTTACGTCGTCAAATTTTTTGTTCCTTCTAACTTCAATTTGCGTCGTCATTCGATTTATTTCGCTTTTTTTTGGAACCAACTGCAACTTAAATCGAGGGATTAATGTAACTTTTTTACAGTACTACTACAGTTACATACTACTACAGTTACATACTACTTTGTAGTATGAGCAATATGAAATTCGATTTACGTCGTTTCGATTTACGTCGCCTTTTTCTGGAACCAACTGCAACGTAAATCGAGGGATTACTGTATTATGATTATAATGCTTGTTAAGTGATCATAAGTGAGTCTCACCATTTATGCTATATTTTTAAGCGTTTTCCGATTGCTAAATGATTATTTTTCGTAAATTACAAATCTTTCACTAAATAAGTAACACTTCAGATGACAGACATTTAACAGCTGACAGTCCTGCAAGGCCGATAGTTTTGTAATCACCGCTGTCTGGTAGTTAATGTGTTATCTTCTTAGATGAGAGCTTATGGTGCAAATCCAGCTAGACATTTCGAACAAAACAAAATACGAAAAATATCTTTCTTTTATTGACCCCCTCGCAGCAGTCTTCAGACAAAAAAAAACTAAAAATTGTTTGGAGTCGATATAAAACTGTAGGTTCCGACGTACATGAATATAATTAGTTTGTGAAGATAGCTTGAAATTCATGAGGAATTAAGAAATGGTACTTCAGTTAGCAATGAAATGTTTTGGTCCGTTGCGCCACTTTACAAGAGGCAATGTGTACACCGTACACAAGACACAAATACACACTAACAAATACATCAAACACGTTCCATGTAAACTAACAACAACAAGCATGAGAGAAAAAGGGATAGAAAAGTGTGCAGAATGCACAAGCAACAATGTGGTCGCGATAGAGTTCTCGAGAAGGCCAGAACACGAACCTTCCAATTCAAGAATGTTCGTTATACTGTTTGTGTTGGACTATAAAAGGGCAAGACAAAGCAGGCAACAGTCAGTAAGAATTCAGTCAGCCTTGTGTGAAGTTGCGTGTAAGCAAACAAGTCATGGTTTGAAGATCGCCCTTGTAAAGATCTAGCGAATAGTGGTGTGATAAGAATAACGAATAAACAGATTATTGTTGTAGTTATAGTTATATATGTGGTACAAGTTCGAACAGTAGCCTTATGTGCCACGTACGGACAATAAAGAGTTTAACTGAAATTCAGCCTTTTATTTACTGATTTTGAATGTGTTCGTTCTCTCATCGATATAATCTATAACTTCTAAATTTAACAGTTCTATAGAATTTATGACAAAATCAATTTAATTGTAATGAAAGAAAAACAATGAATGTGAAATCGTTTTATTTTTGATAGTAGCTCGACCAATTCAGAAATCGCTCAAAAGTGTAATGGACGTTATTTGCTTTAACTTAACATGACTATACCATGAATATTTGCTGTTAACATTGATGTAAGTCGCTGAGAATTTATCACTAACTGGATCGCCAATCAGCAGCTATTTGCAGAACGAAACTTAGTTGCTACAGATTACAATATATTTAGGCAGGCTATTCAGAATGATTTCACATTTAATTTACAAAAATACTGACGTGAAAAATGTAAGACCATTTCATTTATTTTATTTGCAATTCGGCGGTCATCTAAAAAATCTGAATTACGTGTAACTTACACAAGTAACTGGTCATTACAATCATTTATTCTGGATTACAACCTAACCGCTCAAACCACTTATGTTGGATGTGTTAATTGTATACGTTAACCTATAGGTCCCAGCTAATAGCCGTCTCCCGCATGACTCTCAGAGTTTTTTGACAGAATTCTACTGAGAGGCAGATCGTGAAAAAATATTTTTTCATTCATTCATTTGCTTCGAGATGTCTAGCCTGGGATTTGAAGCTTGCTATCTCATATAATAAGCCAACACCCTACCTACCACCAAACTACGGCGACTGCACATTAACACGCAAATTAACAACGTAAATTTGGTTTTATTATGATTGAAATTCAACATATTGAATATGTCAATAATACAATAATGAGGTTGATTAAAGTTCATAATAAAATTTTATAATGATTTTATAGCATAAATTAGGTTCTCAAAATCTCTCAAAAATTTAAAGGCAAAAAGTTAAAAAATTAGCTTGATGACGTATACGCATATTTATTGTATACAAATAAAAATTACTTATACGCTCCATATAAAAAGTTAAAGAATTTATTTGTTAACATAAACGTGTATTTATTATACATGAATTAATATTACGCATACGCACCGTACAAACCTCAAAAAGATTATAGACATATAAATTTTGTTGCATACTCTGTGGGGATTGTGGAACAATGTTTCTAGGTGGCTTTTTTTTAATACAAATATTTGGAGGTCAGCAGTTTTAAACTCAATAAAATTACACAGGCTACCAGCAGTAAAAATAAGCCAATAAAAGTATTTATTTATGAAATTAACATAAAACACATACAATAATCCGATGCATTCTTTGCATACATAATCAAAGAAAAAAGTCTACATACACTGCTATAGAAACTGTTAGAAAAATCCCAAAAAATTAGAGGGAACAAAATCCAAAGAAAAAAAGTCTACATACAACGCCGTACGAACATACATACTTACATCGCTGTATTTACACCGCTGTATGTACACCGCTGTAAGTATGTATGTTCATACGGCGGTGTATGTAGACTTTTTTTCTTTGACTATATCTCTGTGTGTAGAATTCGTATAACATTTAAAAAGCAAAAATTTTTGTAAACAGAAATAATTTCTTAAACATGTTTGTTTATGCAAATGAGTATTCAAAAAGATGAGTAAAATCGAATCTTTCGCATAATTTCTGATACTTATACGCATTCATACTTATTTTAATATCATGGAACCTCTACTCATATTCAAAGTTTGAAGTACTCATCATATTCATACTTAACAACACCTATGATGTTGTTGATTTCGACTCTCCATGGCTCAACATTTACACGAATCACAAAATAAGTATGATGCGCCTACGAACACTAAAATACTCAATAAACGGTTGTGTGTTTGCTCTGCTTGCTGCTCTGTCTTTTTTGCTTATGTGTATTTTTTCCTTCTTTTTTGTAAATGCAACAACAACTAAGACTAAATTTTGATGAATGATTCAAGTCACTCGAATCATTTATAAGTATTATAAGTATTTTTGTAAAGTTATGAATCTGAATGAGTAGGCGTATGAATCAAACATATTTCGAATGTTATGAGATTGATGTCAAAGTTGTACGCATACTCATTGCAACATGTACTTATAAATCAACGTTGTAGTGAGTACGAATGATTCAGAGTAATTAAGTTACAATATTGTTGACTCACTTATATTCAAAATTTAATGAGTGCTTATGAGTAGCGAAAAAACGATTCATTGCTGATCTCTCTGCTATAGATTAAGTGACTAACAGTGATGAAAAAATTGTTGCTTAATAGGAAATTAATTTCGATTCCATTTTAGAATGTGGTTTGTAGACATTCTTTTAACACTGGACGGTTACCCTTCATTTTTGTACATTAAGGTTATTCTTCGTTGAATCGATGAACACTTTAACCCTAATTGGTTACTGGTAGGCTCATTTACTCTTTATCATATAATTCTTTTATGTTTGACCAAATTTCGCTCTATTTATCAACAATGTTGGTTGATAACGAAAGCTTGTAGTGAGTAAATGTACCCTGGCTAAACATTTTCTTAATCCTGGATGGTCGTTTTGTACAGTTACTCTTCGTTGAATCGAAGAACAAAAAAATTTTTTTTCGTCTACTGACTGCAAGCTTTCATTATCAACTAACGTTGTTGACAAAAAGAGTAACCGTCCAGGGTTAAACCAATAACTACGACTTTAAACTAGATTTTGAAGATTCTAATGCTTTTATTCACCTAAAAGTATGTTAAAGTTGTTCAAAATGTCTTAACGTATGACAGTATTAATAAAAATGTTTATTTTTTGAAAGCGCTCTTTTATTATTTCCCCATTCTACGTTTAAACATTACTTTTATAACACCAAGCCAAGCAAGGAAATTGTATCAAAAAAATCGATATGCGAGGGCATATAAAAACGGAAAAAAAAGAAACCAAAAAAGTAAAATCATTACAAACGAAGTGTAAAATTTTTGCTTTAACTCAGGTTTTTTACGAGTGCAAAAAATAACGCATTTACACACGTACAAACATACATATGGTATTTTGGAACTTTAGTCCTGTTTTATATAAGAAATATAACCATTTTGTTAAGACTTTAATAGCCAGCTTGTAAATGCTTTTATTGCGATTGCATAGAATATTTTGTGGGTAAAAATAAAAAAATAAAAAATAAAAATGCTTCTCCAAAATTGTGGTGGTTCATGGAAACAAACATTCATTGTATTCCATGTATGTATGTATGTAAGCCTTTATGCTTGCCATAGAGAAAGTACAATAATCATAATCCAACCAGAGTCGATGTTTTAGTCATAAAAGCAAAAAAAAAAACCAAAAACTTACATAGAAAAACTTGGAATTAACGACCGGTCTAATAAAATCTTAATGAATGCGTAGCATTTACCCACAAAAACTGAAAAAAAAATAGAAAAAATGAAAGAAAGATTAGCAATGAAAGTAGTAGTATAACTGATTTTTATGTATAACAGTTTGGTTAAGCAAAAGGGCACAGCTACCAAGCTGTTATTGGGCAATAACACGTATGAAGCTTATGTTCAACGTTATTTAATGGGCTTTTGCCAAACGCGGAACAATAGATGACAAATTTAGTGGCAACGGAAAAGGCAACATTGCTTTATGAAATTAGGCAACAGTTTTTGGTTTCATTATTTTCATTTTATTTGAATCATAGCTTAGAGGAATTAAAATAAAAAAAGACTGGGTGTTAAATTGGTTCAGGGTGGAATAAAACTTTGATTATCAATGAAAAAGTGTTTTAGGTTAGTTTAGATTATTCCTGCTTCCTCTCCTTTATCCTATCCCCTCTACTTATTATCCTCTCATCTTAAGGACGTCTCTACAATGGGTTAACTTGACCTGCCGGTACAATACTTGTATCATTTAACAAGTACAAGTCCTCCAACCTAAACCTAAACCTCAATGGCTTACTTATGCAGCTTACTTGGGTCGTACAAAGTCCAATTGAAACACCGATATTACCTATTCCGTCATATATTTACAGCTTCCGGTTGGCAACTCTCAACCATCTCAACAGTGTTGCAAAGGAGTGTTTTTCCCCGAATCTCCTTTGTCTAGACATATTTAGTCATTGGATTGTGAGCGTCCCAGGAATTCTTCTTCTTAGCACCGTGCAATGGCAGAGAAGATGTGCTGTGCTCTGCTCTTCGTTGCAGCTTCTGCAGTCGACGTTATAAGTTATTCTCAGTCTAGTGGTGTGAACACCCAGAAGTTCTGTTACAACTGCTATGAGGTTCCTGATGTTCTGTGGTCTCCTCTTTTTTCACGTCGTTGCAGCTTCTGCAGAAGACGTTACAAGGCATTCACAGTCTCCTGGCGTGAACACTTAGAGGCCAGTGTTCTGCTATAAGGTTTCTTTGATCGAATCTTGATATGTGCAATGCACATTCTGCTCTGCATATATACAATTCATCTGGTTCGTCTGTCTTGTGTCTCCCATCTTATCTTTGTCAATAAACAAAGTTTTCTTAAGACCATTAGTTTGCCTCTCTGCAAAGGAACGCCAATCTGATGTAAGAATTCATTTGAATTTTCAACGGTGAGACCTTTAGCAAGTGCATGAGCTTATGGTTTCACCATCGATGTCCCTGTGTCCAGCAACCCAAATGAGGGTAACTGTCGAATGCCACGCTATCTGTTCCACAGACGCCCGGAATTCTTGTACAATCTTAGATGTGGTGTAGGTATCTAATGCCGTTCTCGGACAAGTTTACTCGGTGGCCTTTATAGCCCCATGTGTTAGGCAATGTGATGTAATCCCTCTTGTCATGATCTGTTAGTGATGGTTTTAAACTGAGCTGCGGTTGAATCTGGTTAGTTCTCTCAGTGGCACGTTCGCCAGCCTTGTCCAGATCTTCAAACCGTCTGATACCCAAAAACCTATGACATCTGTCCTGGAGTGTAGGGCACCTGCATAAAAGGCGTTGTACCGATTTCGTGTCCTTAACGGCAATTTAAAGAGGCATTTTTTTCGCCTGAAAATGGCTGCAATAATCTAATTGTGCAAGTGACAATCTAATGTTCAGTAGTTCTGAAATGATTCCATATACGACTATGTTGCTTGATCTGGATTTATCAATATAAACCTAAGGTGTAAGCCGTTATCATAAAGGTATTGTGTAGTCAATAGCCGAGTTTTTCACCATAGCATCCCTGATTTTAATCCCGATGAGATCCAAGAGCGTCTAATACATTTCGAAAAGTCAGTTTTTGGGTGCTGTTTGGTATCTAGCCTAGTCTCCGCAGTCTAGTAGGTAGTTTGTTGGCTTATTTGACCTGAAGCCACGGTTTAAACCCCAGGTCAGACATCAAAACGAAATACGATAAAATATTCCTTCGGTGACTACCTCTCAGCAGATTTCTGGCAAAAACTTGGAGGTTAATAAAATTGCCATGAAAATGTTTCTCAAAAAAAAAAATCATCCGGAGTCGACTTTAAACTGTAGGTCGCGCCTCTCATGTATAAAATACATACATAATTGATCATTACAACCCTTCAGTCAGGATTACGACCTAGTTTCTCACACCATATGTGTGTTAATTTTATACATGATTGGTGGGACCTACAGTTTAAAGTCGACTCCGAATGACAGATTTTTGAGAAGCTTTTCATGTTAATTTTATTTACTCTCAAAGTTTTTGTCAAAAATCTGTATAAAATAAACACAGGCAATATAAGAAGTATGAAAAGCTAGGACGTAATCCTGACTGATGGGTTGTAACGACCAGTTATATATGTATGAGCAGGACCCGAAGAAGTTGATTAGAGTCTCTTAGATATGTGCCACCCATTTCCAGTTTAATTCTTTTCCAAGATGCAGAAGAATTCTAATTCTCAGTAGCATGATCTCTCGTTCCTGAAATGCTTTTGTCGCATCAAACAGCTGCTATTTTACTTACCATCACTGCGGTCTATTCCAAATTTCATTTAAAAAACTCCAAGTAAATATCGTAATAAGATTTTCTATTTCCTACAAAAAAAAGAAAAGAGGAAATAAAAAATGTGGACATAAAACGAGAGAATAGTAAAGGACTTCACTTTAAAAATGAATGCATTTATGGCACTTTGAAAGAAAAGTTTAATAATTTTCCAAATGTAGCAGCAGCAGCAACAGCAGATAATATGGATAAAACCAACAGAAAGCATGGAACGTACATACAAGTAACGTATTGGCTGGCAACAAGAAAACAGTCGTTTGGCTGCTTCAAATGAAATTAAAGCCAAAGGCTACAGGAAGATGTTTAAATACTAATAACAAAAGCAAAAAAAGATTCCAACCGAATAGTAGTGGTTACTGCAACATGTATCCGAGAGATATTAAAAGAGAAAAATTAAAATCTTGTTTCGAAAGAACTTTTGTGGGCGATGAATATGAACGCAACTATTGATGTTGATGAAAACGAAATGAACGAAACTAGTGCCAAATGCCTGTGTTGCTGTATAAAAAACGAATTGAAAACTTAAGAAAAATATTATCATTAATACTTATGCTAAAGAAAATGATACTCTTGAGAAAATTAAAATTAATTTTTATTTTCTTTTTAAATTAAATTTTATTTCATTAAGCTTCTTAGCCAGCCCAGCCAGCCACTAACCAAAGAAATGGTTGAAGAAAATATTTTTAAATCGAAATGAAATTGAATTTAAAATTGAAAATGAAATTACAATGTAATAACAACAGTAAAAAGCATTTCAATTTCTATATGCAGGCAGACAAATTTAATTTTTTTATTTTTTGTTTTTTTTTTTTATTGGATCGTAAACTAATTTTACATGTTCAACAAGCCCAAAGATTTTATTTATTTTTTATATGTCCTATGGCCAAGGATAAACAACAAATGAAAATAGAACTAACAGTGTGACAATTTAGGACGAACAGGATTAGGGTTAAAATTATATGACATTTAGTTTTATAGTCTTGTTTATGTTACAGTACAGTTTGAAAGGAGCTATATGTTGACGTTTTGACTGGTACAAACGTCTTAAGGCAATTAATAAAACAGAATTCCACTATGCGAATGGAAGATAATTCCATAGAAAACATGCTGGCATGAATGTTATCGGTTGTTAGCACAAAAGCATGAAACCTCAAATGAATCTCGAGATGAAGACAGAAAAGCTTTAAAAACTGCTTTGTAGATAAGCGGTACGAAACCCTACAATAATATCATCGAAATTCGACTGAATGATAACCTTAGAGGTGGAAGAAACATTTCAATATTTCTGTCAACTGTCCACATACATACCAACATATTGCTACGTTTTGATCCTTTTAAAAACGTTTAGAATATGAGTTCGTTGATTGCAAACAAAATAAAAATAAATTTGTGTTTAGTTTCAATTAAATTCTTTATTGTTCCCACTACTTTTGTGTGACACTATTTACAACCTGACGAATACAACAATAATTTCTTGTTCGCTATTATTCTTTACTTACAACACAGAACTTTTCAATGGAGATCTTCAAACCACGTCTGTTTTTTTCACACGCAACGCATCTTTATACAAGACTGACTGAATTCTTACTACTCGTTGCCCGCTTTGTCTTGCCTTTTTATATGCTCACGTAAACAGTCTGATGAAGGTTCTTGAATTAGAATGTTCGTGTCTTCGCCTTCTCGAGAACTCTGTCGCTACTTCATTGTTGTTTGTGTATTTAGCTTACGTTGTTTGTTGTTGCTTTCTTTCTTATTTGTCTGTCTTCTTTTCTTTCATACTGATGTTGTTGGTATATGCGAGCAAGTTCGTTGTATTTGTTTTTGTGGCTTTTGTTTATCGTTTAAATGTTAAACGATGGTACACGGTTTCCATTTTCGTAACAATATATACATAATTGGCCATTACAACCCTATGGTCAGGATTACAACCTAGCTTGTCAACCCTCTTATGTCGTGTGCGTTAATTTTATGCATGAGTGGTGTAACCTATAGTGTCAACTCCGAACGAAAGATTTTTGAGAAGCTTTTCTTGGCAATTTTATTTGCTCTCAAATTTTTTGCCAGGCATCTGCTGAGAGAAAGTCGACGAAGAAATGTTTTTTCATATTCCATTTTGTTAAAGATGTCTGACCTGGGGTTTGAACCGCGTCCTCACGTCTAATAAACCAACACACTAACTACTAGACTACGGCCACTTTAACTGTATACCTCCCGATATTTCACAGTTTATGTCATTCCAATCTGGTTCAAAGATTGATTGTATACTGCCCGTCTTATAAATCTTTGTCTGACATAAATAGTAAATATGACGTCCTTTTTAAAAATTAGCTCTACAAGACCCTCTCTAAAAATAATTTTTAGTGATAAGTACATGGAAAAACAATATTTTCTCGATGAATTGGTACGTGAAGACGATTCCAGTGGAGCATGTCCATTGACCCTCGAAAAATTCACTATTTGGTGTGGATCGGTCCATATTTCTTTCAGAATGACATTGGCCAGGCCATCACTATCAGGGGAGAGATGATTACAAACTTCTTTTGACCTGAAGTGTATGATCTGCATACCAACGACATGTGGTTTCAATAGGATGGCGCTATGTGTCACATGCCACAGCATGCTCTACGAGATGGTACCGATCGTCTGTTTCCGATTTTCTTTTTTCTTGTGGTGTTTTCTTAAGGTGCAGATGTGTGCAAATAAGCCACAAACCACAGCTATTCTCAAATCCGACATAAACCATGCTATCGTTAAAATTCATATTATGCACCCGGGTAAAGGAAAGTTAAATCTTTCGAATGCCACAAGCAGAAAAGCCGTACTCCATACTGAATGGCATCAATTGGTCTTGCAAACGAATAACAAATTTTCATGATATTCGATTTCACACACACATAGTTTTATTTAATTTAAAGATAAGAAGCGCTTTGTAGAAGATCCGACAATAATGTTTATTGTTGATATGATCACCTGTGGAGATCCAGCAATGTCTGATCTGAGGAGTTAATTGTATGGGAGAGGAATTTTAGAAATTATTTCTCCGGAAACACATACAGATTTTTGCTCGGGTATGTTCGTTTATCCATGGACAATTTGCAAATCGATCATCCTAACACCTACCACTGTAAACTTATCACCTGATTACCTGCTGAACTTAGAAAAATTAAACTTTACATAGCATAACCTTCCAAATGAAATATTAAATGGATGTGCATTGAAAAATGTAGTTTATAATCGCCTTTACTTTTACCATAGCATTACACTGTGCAGCATCTGGGGTGTACGTCTGCGGTTGTTCGTCTTGTCGAAATTGCAGTATCAGAGTCTTGTACGGACAATAATTTTTTTTGCCTGCCTCCCAATTTATTTTGATTTCTATTTTTGTATCTTCTATTTCTCTGGAAACGAATACAGACTTTGCAATTTAAGCCACACAATGTTGTTGTTTCCAGTTGGTTATCAGGTGAATGTGCCTATATGCACAAGGAGACGTTTAAGCAGGACGTATCATAGCCATTTATTTGTTCCTGTTGGTAATTTTTGTTTATTTTTACTTGTTTTGTTTCCTTTCGAATATTTTGTACAACTAAACGTTGTGTTGTACCATTTGTTTGGTTGTTTTTTCAGGATTATAAGAAAATAATTTTTATTTATTTTTATTTTCAATTTTATTTTGGCAAATAACTTTTAGATTTTCCTTTAGATTGTTGACTCTCAGGGAAAAAGGCATAAAATTTTATTTGTTTTCATTTTAATATCCTTAAAAATCAGATTTTTTAAAATGTTTTTTTTTAAGGAAAGCAACAAGAAAAAAAGAAAAACTAATAATTTCTTAGCTTATTTATAAAATAAAAGAGTTATTTTGTTTTCTATTTTTATTATTATTATCATTAAAATAAATTATTTAAATGAAATTACCTTTCCTTTTTTTTTGGTTTTAAATATTTTGAAAAGTACAAATTATTTTCAGTCCCGATAAAAATTTCTTACATTAAGTAAGTTATTCTACACGATTAGGTTAAGATGTAGCAGCCGTTGTCCATTGCCGGTAATTCCTTGGATGCCCACGTCTGCGTCGAGAGGATTACATTTATAAACACTTTTAACGGCATCGCCTACAGTTCTGAGGAGTATGTGAAACTCAATGTTTCATTGTACGATGAGTTTTAAGCATAATTTTATTCTTAAGTGAACGAAAATGTACTATTCCTCCGTCTCATCACTTCAATCTGTCACTGCATATGGGATCTGTTTTGGTTAACGTTAGTCGTCGTAGTCTAGTAGGTAGAGTGTTGCCTTATTAGACAGGAGGCTATGGTTCAAACTCCAAAAATATTTCTTTGGCGACTTTCTCTCAGCAAATTTTTCGCAAACACTCTGAGAGTAAAATAAAATTGCCATGAAAAAGTTTCTCAAGAAAAACTGTCGTTCAGAGTCGACTTTAAATTGTAGGCCCCGGCACTCATGTATACAATTAACACACACAACATAAGTGATATAAGAAGCTAGGTTGTAATCCTGACTAAAGGCATGTAATGACCAATTAGGTTATGTATGTTTGGTCAGTAAGAATTAATAAGAATCACATGCATCTCTCGCCGTATTGTCAACTTCAACTTCTGATTATGCAGAGAAAGGCTATAGGCTCCAAACTTTACATAGCTGATCTAGACCTGAGAGTTTTAGCACCTTTTTAATGCTAAAATTTTTTTAAAGGAAAATCCCAAAAATGTTCAATAATCAATTAGGAGACCGGATGATTAGGCTAAAGAAATTAGTCAACAGAGTCTTATTATCTTGAAGAGGAGATGCATAAGTCCTGAAATTGTAAAACTTGTTGATTCGTATCCACTTCACTTTACTTCTCTATTAGCCGCCAACGTTAAATAAAACAAAGGGTGTGTGAGATAGCATTTAAATTTTGTTTCCTTTTATTTGTGATTTATTCGCATACACATATGCGACATAATGGGATCAAATCGCCTTCACGTGAGATGACAATTTAGGCTAAAGGGAGTGGGTAATCCTCGGTCTATAGTTCTCACCGTTAACAGTAATAGCCTGGCCAATACATTCTCAAAGAAATAAAGACTGATGACGCCGCCACACCAAAATCAACAACAAACTGTGACTTTTTCTGAATTCATTGGACGCTCTTGGATTTCATTCGAGACGATACAAATTCTACAATTTTCTTTACTCTTGTATACATTCGTCATTGAACCGTTGAATGGTTTTTAGAAGCGAATTATATAAATTAATAAATCGATTGTGGCATGAGATGTGTGGCAAGTTGCACCAGCCAAATATCGTTTGTTTTAATACCATGAAGAGCAGATACAAGAAAATCGGCTATCATGGCATCATATGTTTCTCCATTAAGCGTAATGGTTGAGCCGTCTTCATTTTCAAAGAAATATGGGCAAATGATGCCCTCACTCGTCAAGCCGCACCGAACAGTCACTCATAAGGGATGCATTGGCTTCTGTAAGACTACGTGTCGGTTTTCTGGGCCTCAAAGACGGCAATTTTGCTTATTAACATACCCACCAAGATGAAAATGAGCTTCATTCGAAAAGATGATTTTTTTTGACAAAATCGACATCATCATGCTGTTGTTTGTTGGCCCATCTACCGAAGCAAAAATGAAGTGGACGGTCATACGGCTTCAACTCTTGAAGTCTTGAATTGAACTTTGTAAGGCGGCATACCAAGCTCTCTACGCAAAATTCAACGTAAACTGTTGCGTGAAATGTTCAATTCCTGAAAACGATGACGAGTTGATGTTGACGCACACTCTAAGCCACAGCTTCGATATTTTCAGGTGTTCGCACTCTACAAGCACGCTCACGTCTTGGCACATCAACAATGAAACCAGTTTCACGAACTTTCGCAATAAACTTGCGTATACCGGGTACTGTTGATCCTTCTCGGCGACCAAATTTTGTACGAAATTTTCATGCAATTTCCTACCAATTGCCTTAGTTTTGGAAATAAATTTCCAATAAATACCAATTTTTCTCAAGCGTAAATCGATTTATTACGTTTAGTGGAGGTTATATACTGATTTTTGTGATAGGATACAATGGGATAAGTATTGTGAGATTCGAAATATTGGATGGTTCAAGTTTAAACCGGTAGATTAAACCGATAAACCGATGTCTATGTAATTCCTCTGCTTCCTATTCTCCTTTTCCTAATTCCTCGACTTTTTCCCTTTTCTCATCTTAAGAACGTTTTGTAGAATGGGTCAACTTGACCTCCGGGTACTCTACTTGTCTCATTTGACAAGTAGACGTCCTCTTACCTAAACCTAAACATTGCCTACTCGACAGTAAGAGTTTGCAGTCTAATAATAGTTTCAATATTATTCGCGATAACTTTAATAGATAGACTTGAAAAAAATATACTTTTTCTTTGGTTAAGTAATTTAAATTGTGCTATTATTTGCACCGCCACTTTATATCATCTGCCGTTTAAAGAATTTATTTGAATATTTAATGAAGTATTGTATTACGATTATATTAAATAAGGACAATTTGTTAAAATGCACATAATTTTAATGAGTTTCGTTTACTAAATTCCCTGAAAATCGTTCATTTATATTTACATAATTTAATTACGAATTTTTTAAGCGTCAAAGGAAAATCTGTCAGCTACACCACACGATAATGAAATATTCGTTAAGGGCAAAATTAGCCTTAGGTTATATACATCAATCACATTTCATTAACGTTTTTTTTTTGTTTTAAGACTAGCAAAAGAGGAAATTCTGTAAGGTATTGTATTGTATGGGAAAGACATTTACTCTCACTACAGGGGAAAAATCAAAATTATTGGCAATGTTAACAAAGGTCTCTTAAATGCTTGATTACATGTATTGCCTGGAGATTGAGCAGGAGCTGGGCCTGGACCAGCTAACAAACTCTTGATTAAATTTATGTAAATGTCAACTAAAACACAATTAAAGAGAAAATAAATTTTGTTTCTCTTTTTTGTTTACCTTTTGTTTTAACCTCTTAAGTGAATAAATTCTGTGTTAAATAAACCTGACATAAAGCCAAAGCAATACGAAAAACAAAAGTGAAACTGATTGAAATAAAAGAAAAGAAAAGAAATTAAATGAAAAGAGAAATATCAAAAGATAATATTTTTTTAAAAAAAAGGCAAGAAAGAAAACCCAAGCAAAGTATTTAAAACCATTTCTTGAAAGGTTAATTTTCTAATATTTTAAGAGACGGAAAATGGAAAAACAAAAGAAACCGAAAAAAGAAGGTAAATTTTCTTAAACAAAAAAAGGTCAGAAAGTAACATTCGAAGAAGAAGAAAGCAATCAAACACACTCATTTTTGCATAAACAATGGCGTGGAAATGAAAAAAAAGGATTTAAAAAAAAAACAAAAATTTCGCCTTAAAAATGCCAAAAAAAAAGTTTGTTTCACTTTTCAAGTGATAAAGCGAAACAAGAAAAAAATTAAATAAACCCACAATCGTTCACTCAGCCGTAGGCGTAGACAACTTACGATGACATTAGCTTCCATTTTTTTTAAGGGGGTTTAAACAACAAAATAAAGGTTACCATTAACTTTCTTAATATAAAATTTTTTGACAAATGCTCCTTTAAACAAAGGAAGAAATTTTTATAATTTTTTTTCATAGGGAATCACACCTACTTATGAAAGAATGAAAAATATTTCATAAAAGTATTCGTTTTTTTATGAAAAAAAAAACGAAAGAGAGCAAAAATATTCATAAGTTAATTAGCTAATGAATATTTTTCCCCCTGTAAGGGAAATATTAATTTAAATAAGGTAAAATATTTTTTGGATTTTTTTTTTAAATTTTTTTTAATGAAAAGTTTTAGCAGAATAAATGTATTTTATTTTATACCAAAAAAGTATATATCCACCCTCCTATATTATATTTATAAAATATTTAAATTAAAATAAAAATGTCCGGTACATTGTGTTCTGAAGAGTTTGATTACAAATTTGAAACGAACTTATTATTAAACCTTAACCGTAGATCGAACCCTAAAAAATCTTCATACTTCTAGCTTATGTATCACTTTTAATACATACTTGTAGTACATGGCATTGTCACGATTATTGATAGATTTTGTTAAAAATTTTTAATATTTTTATTCATTTTAATAAAACTATTTGATTTTATTACACTTTATTATCACTTTTATGAAATTTACGCCAAAATTTTTGCCATGATGTACATTAGCATGGTCTTTTACATAAAAATCAAGCACTTGATGTCAGCTTGGTTTTATTTCTTTCTAAATGGTAATAATTTGACGTCACAGCACCCTGCTTTGTGGCGATTTATAAGTTTCCAATTGCTTAGGCAGGACAGCTTATTGTCACTCGCATCAGTAACAATTTCAGATGAGGGCTGGCTGAAACCTGATGGTACACACCATTCTTGTGATTCGTTAGAAATATTTGTTGTCAACGTAATGTGAGTTAAAAAATTTCCTGTTGCAATAGAACATCGATCTTTAGTTTCCCCAAATACTGCTGTAAGTAGTTGCTACGCTTGTAACATGCACTTGAATCTAAAACTGAAAATTCGACTTCGGTGCACCACGAAATTTATAACGACCATCAAATTCAATTAGTTACTAATCTACAGCGACAAAATTAAATGTGAGTTGAAAAGGTGATAAAACAATACAAAAGGAAAGAAAACATAAATCAATACCAAGCATTACTCCGTAAATCTCTTTATGAAGCTTGATTTATATAAATATCCTTAAATTAATTTCCCTAACAATCACTGTAAGTACTCCATCTTTAAGTATCAAATTTCAATTAACATCGCTGGAGGTAATTTTCAATTTCCACAGCAAAACTACAAACTTTTTGAATTCTGATGCTAAACGACTTTCATTTGAGATGAACATACACTGAGCGCCAGAAGTGAGTGAACACCACTGAAATAATTCATTTTCTTAGGATAGCGAGAAAAGTAAATGAGAATAGTCGAATAAATTTCCAAAAATAATCATAAAATGTTAAAACAAAAACAACAATTCATGATAAAGGAAATTTTTATACTTAAGAACAAAACTGTTTTATACTTAAGAACAAAAGTGTTGACTCACTTATGGCGCTCAGTGTATACAAAAAGGGACATAAAAACATAAGCAACATTATTTAACATTATTTTTAGGCGAACAAAAAATAAAATTTTTAAAAATCTTAAAAAAGGATATATGGGGTGCTCTGAAAGTATGATACCTAATCCCAAACTATTTATACAGTATTATTTATTACATACAACTACAAGTTGTGTGATAATAGTTTTATGAAAATGGTTAAATTTTCTAAAAAAAAATTAAGATAAATATGTATATTTTTTTAGAAAAAAAAATCCTTTTCATTCGAATTTCAACAAAAAGGCTTTAAGCATGATTATTAAAGGCTGCAAGACTTTCAGCTCATTGTACGAAAGGCGTAATATATCATTATCAAAGCGAATGATTCTGTTATCTCATACGTACGTAGTTGACTGAAATATTATATATTATATATATAATTAATATATAATCGGTCATTACAACCTTTCGTAATAAATTGGAAATGTCTGACCTGAGGTTTGAACATTGGTCTGACGTCTAATAAGGTAACACGCTACATACTAGACTACAACGACTTCAATCAATATCAAGAACATATCAAGAATAGAAAATTCAATCTTTTCACTTTCGTCCCACACTTACATAACTTTCACTTACTTCTCAAATACAATAAATAATGTATTATTTACGATAACACTTCACAAAATCTTTGAAATCTTAAAAAAATTACATACACAAGAAAAGTCGTATGTATCAAAAATGATACATAAGCCAGAATTAAGAAGTTTTTGAAGTTTTCTTTTTTTATTTGCTTTAAAATAATGGCGATAACAATACTAACGAATTACAAAAATATCAGGCATCTAACTTTTTCTGAATTAAAGTTATGTAGTCTAAAAAATTGGAACGTATCATTTTTGATACAAAGCTCGATCTACGGTTAACTGTATCGATAACATATTCTTCGATAAAATTTTTTAAGGCTATTACTTTAGCAGTGTAGTCTAGGTATTCTAAACTTAAAAACTAATGCAATTGCAGAACTCTGCATAACTTTAATTTCCACATTTAAGAGAGTTCTGCAGTTATCGATAACATTCAAAATCCCAAATGTTCAAGTCGCACGCTATATGGCAGTGTATAGCATAAAACTCTCACTGTGTGTGCCGCATTGTCAAAGATAAAAGACTTCTGACGTTGTTATGATGAAACACAACTCGTTTTCTATCGATCAATTTTATTCATTTTAATTGAATTAATTAATTCACTTTCAATAATTGTTGACAGTCTAGATCAGAACTAATTCTTCTGGCTTGCATGGAGCAGAGGTACGTTAGTACTGCGACTGTACCTTACAGGGTATCGTTATAATGTCTTCTCCAAGCCTGACATACTTGACTTGAATATGTTTCTCGGTGTCAGCTACATATGCCAGATCCCCCTGCAGCATTTGGTATGCATTCAATTGCTACCTTTTGAAATGCATTATTTCCTTACAGATTCCAAGAATGTGTTCCGATAACTACCCACTTTCTGAAGGACTGTACTCTGAGTCGACAGTGTTTTGTTGGGACCTACAGTTTTAAGACAATTTTATTTATTCTTAGAGTTTTTGCCAAAAAAACTGCTGCTTTGTTGTAGATGACTGTCCTGGTGTTTGAATCGTGGTCAAACACGCCACAATACCTACTAGACTATAGTGACATCAACTTTTCATTGCCACTAAAAATTCACGTTATAAATTGTTTGATGTTACTGCCATCTTTAGCGCCATTGAATGGGAGTCTATCAAAATGGGTCTGGCAGACAATGAGCGCAAAAAAAGTATATGTTGTCGACAAGTAGAGACGTGTGGCGTATCGAATCCTATATTATGTCCGATAACTATACTGTCGATGTTGTCAGTAAAATTTATTCATCTTGGCTCCGTAATTATCAGCAAAAATGATGATCAAGCATAGGAACACTCTTATCAACAAGTGCTACATGGTCTCAATCAGAGATCAGCAATGAATTGTTTTTTCGCTACTCATAAGCACTCATGAAATTTTGTATATTATGAATAATATTGAAATTTAACTACTCTTATTCTTTCGTACTTACCACAGTGTTGATTTATAAGTACAGTTTGCAATGAGTATGCATACAGCATTGACATCAAACTCATTCCATTCGAAATATGTTTGATTCATAAGGCTACTTATTTAGATTCATAACTTAAGAAAACTACTTATAATATGCATAAATGATTCGCGGGACTGAAATCATTCATCAAAATTTACAGTCTTAGTTGTTGTTGCATTTACAAAACAAAAAAAGGCAAAGACAGCAAGTAGCACAGTTAAGTATGAATATGATGAGTACTTCAAACTGTGAGTATGAGTAGTAACTATGAGTATGGTATTAAAATAAATATGAATGCGTATAGGTATCAGAATATGAGTATGATTCGATTCTCCTATGATAAAAACTTTTATTTTATAAGTTGCTCATGCTTGCTTCTTTAAGTTAGATAAGCATGGACACCATTAAGTACCGATGCAGCAGTCTTGAGAGTATTCTCGAGAAAAGTTCCACGTGAGATTTTCAGTACAGTGCGAATTGACGATGGCTGCCGGATCCGATATAATAAAGAGCTTTATGAACTCCTCAACAACATGAACATTATGCAGAACATTAACATCTAGCGACTGCTCTGGCTTGGCCATGTTATTTCTATGAAAGATGATGTTCTGGCGAAGCGGGTTTTTGATGCTAACGCTCCGAATATCATTTCATTTTAAATGTGGATATCTTTTCTGGTTTAATCTTTAACCTATTAGTGGATAAAGTTCTCTGCCCACTCTCCTTCTATAATTTTCATCAATTATTAATAAAAATGATGTGATTAAATAGTCTAAAAAACATTTTTTTCAAAAAAATGTATAGTTTTGGAGTTATAGACCGTCCGTTATAACGGACACTGCGCACTAGGTACACTTACCGTATGATAGATTTTAAAGAATTCTTAGGGTTGAAAGCCTTTATCATAATTTTTGCAAATAAAATTTGTTTTACTTCCAGAATATCCACATCGATTTTCAATTTTAGAATATTTAATAAGATTGTTTCTACCATCATATCGTGTATATGCAATTAATTTAATTATTCGCAAACTTCTTGTACATGGGGTACCATTAGGTTTGCCAGATTTCGATTCGCAAAAAGCTGGACATTGCGTTTTAAAAAGCTGGACAAAACAAAAAAGCTGGACATAAAAAATACTGAGAAAATGTTAGTTTTGGTGTTGTCTAAATAATTTTTATTAAAATATCCATTGTTATCAACATATATACATGTGTATTATTATTTAAAAATATTACAATTAAATAAATTCATTGCATTCTTTAAAATTTATTTAACTAAACTTAAATTTTTCGGTTCAGTCCGTCACATACATATTGGCATATGCATATGTATGTAGGAATTGAAATTAAATACTAAAAACAAAACAATACAAAATAACAGTTCAGTCTAGTTTGATTTTGTTTATAGTAGTTTGCACTTCGGTGAAAAAAACGTTTGTAATAAACTAATGATTTGACATAGATAACATGAAAATTATTGCCCAAGTTACTGCAGTGTACTAAAAAATTTCTGTTTAGCTGGACAAATTAAATTTTAGCTTGAAACTGGACAAGCATCAAAAAAGCTGAACAATCCAAGTCCAGTCAGGCTGGCAACCCTAGGTACCATACGTTTCAAGGTAAGAATTAGCAAGATTTCGACGAAAAATGTGAAGAGACACACATGTCAGACCATTGGGATGATAGTTCTTTAGCAGCAGCCAAGCATTAGAATAAGGGGCGTCAAGGAGGTATGCAAATATTGGCCACCACCATTTCGCAAGCAGTAGACTACAACCATCTTATGCCATGTTTTATTAAAAACCACTTTTGGTTGGGAAAGAGTTACATAGCCTCTTCCTTCGTCGAATCGTTGGCTCGATTTAATTAACATCAAAATTTTTTGCATTTGTGACAACATCCTTCCATCAAATAAGCAATATATTTCCATTATTTCTAATTGAATGATCTACAGATGCGCTTTCCTCTTTTTTCATAATCGGGAATGAGCGAATACGATTTTCTTCATGCTCATCATCAGTTTTATAGCCATCTTGATCAGTATCGGACCCACCTAGTGGAGGAATTGTATAAAGTGGAATATCATTGAGCTCATTGTCGATAAGGTAGTCCAGTTCAAACAATATTGCGGAAATTGTTGGTCGATATATGAACAAAAATTTTACCCAATTATCGTTTAACAATTGCACTACGTTCACAGTGTCAATTTTAACGGACGTTACATTGAAAGTCACATTACGCGCATGGTATTATATTTTATCATAATTTTTTTACATCAATTAAGTCATTATACTTATTCACAAATAATAAAACACAAAAACTAATAATAATTCACATAATATTTAAAATATTCGACTTTCTTACCTTGTTTGGAATTTACGCTTTTTTACAAATTGATATTCCACATTTTGCATAAAACGCAACACTCAGATCGCATTTTTTGAACAGAATGTAATAAATCTTGCTTTGTTGGAATGTCAGCAACAACATATAATACTTGTTATTTAGAAATTTAAATTTTAGGAAGTGGTATAGTAGAAAATTGGAGTGTCCTTTATAACGGACTCTGCGCACTAATGGTTAACCAATCTATACCAGAGAACCGAAATTTTTCGGTCAACCGAAATGTTTGTACCTTAATTTTCAATGAAAACTTTTCTTTGCCTCAACAAAAAATTTTCTTTCGAATTACATGCAATGTAAACAATTTCAATTTAATTGCTGAGCATAACTTTTCATCAATTATTATTATTTGGCAATTAAATTTAATTTTATTCTTGTCTAAAAAAAAAGATGAGAATCTAAAAATTAAAAAAAAAAAACAAATAATTGTCTCAGTGGACAACATTTATGCAACATCATCTAGTATACCATACACACATATTTAATAATAAAATAAAAACGAAATACTCTTAAAATTGTAATAACAATAATGCCCATAAAATTTAAACTGCTTTAGTTAGAAATTGTAAATGATATTTTGCTCTTGGGTCATATTACAAACGTTGTATGTATGTTTAATAATATTTGCAAATTAAATCGATAATGAGTTAAACATTTGAGCAAGCATTTAATGATTCGGGTTTACTTTTAATACAGCATTAATATTAATTGATTTTCCATAACAACTTTCTAAATAAGTTGAGTTCAATAAATTTTTGTTATCAGATTTGAATTTTACCGGCGGCATTATTTAGATAAAGTTTCATTTATGTATGTATACGCAATTTAACTATTCAGATGATAATGATGATTTAAAGACTATTTAACTAAAACATATTTAAATAAATATTAAAATATTAAGTTCAGTTCAATTGGATAGTGATGGAAGTAGAATTGGAAACATGTCTTCATATTAGTTTTCAACAGTTTCCACTTTTCTAAACGAATTTCGATTAAAAGCCCTACACAAGCGCCATAGTCTATTAGGTATTGTGTTGGCTTATTAGACGCAAGGCCGCAGTTCATACCCCAGGTCAGAGATCAAAACGAAAAAATGAAAAAATATTTCTTCGGCGACTTCCTCTCAGCAGATTTCTGGCAAAAACTCTGAGAGTGAATAAAATTGTCATGAAAAGTTTCTCAAAAATCTGTCGTTCGGAGTCGACGTTAAACTGTAGGTACCGCCACTTATGTATAAAATTAACACACACATCATGAGCGGTGTGAGAAGCTAGGCCGTAATCCTGGCTGAAGGGTGGTAATGGCCATTTATGTATGTATGTACAAGCGAAGCAATTATGTTCGCTACAGATACACTGTGCTTAACTGCATTAAGGCATCATTCGCTTAGCATGGATATATATGGTGGCGCATCTACCGGTTCAAATTTAAAACAGCCGATATTTCGAATCTTGCAATACTTATGTTATTCCATTCTATCACAAAATTCAGTATATTATATCCACTGAACGTAATGAATCGATTTACGCTTGAGTAACTTTAAAATTTATTGGAAATTTATTTCCAAAACAAAGGCAAATTGGTAGGAAATTGCATGAATATTTCGTACAAAATTTTGTCGCCGAGAAGGACCAACAGTTCCCGGTATACGTAAGTTTATTGCTAAAATTTCTGAAATTGGTTTCATGGTTGATGCGCCAAAACGTGAGTGTGCTTGTACAGTACATACACCCGAAAATATCGAAGCTGTGGTTGAGAGTGTGCGTAAGAATCCATCAACTCGTCATCGCTGTCAAGAATTGAACATTACATGCACCAGGTTACGTTGAATTTGCGAAAAGATCTTGATATGACGCCTTATAAAGTTCAATTGGGAGTTGAAGCCACATGACCATCCGCTTCCTTTTCGCTTCGCTAGAAGGGCCAACGAGAAACTGCGCGATGATGTCGATTTTGCAAAAAAAAAAAATTATCTTTCCGCATGAAGCTCATTTTCATTTTGGTGGGTAATTTAATAAGAAACTCACACGTGACCCTATAGAAACCAATGCACCCACTGCGAGTGACTGTTTGATGCGGCTTGTGGAGCGGAAATAAATAAATTGGCCCACATTTCTTAGAAAATGAGGACGCCGCAACGATTACGGTCACTGGAAACATCATCATGGTGCGATGCATGATAACAAATTTTTTGTACTCTTCATGATATTGATGTGAACAATGTTTGGATTCAACAGAATGACGCAACACATCTCATGCCACAATTGATTTATTATGTTAAACGCCGTTTAATTAGTCGAAATGGTGTATCAATGTATTAACAAATTGAGCATTTGAAGGCCAAAATTTGTGATGCCATTGACGAGATATGATCCCCTACACTTGATAAAGTGCGCGAGAATTGGTTCGATTCAGTGTGGTACAGTGAGGCCAGCCGCGTTGGCCATATGAATGAAATGATATTCAATTTCTAAGCGCAACAATTGTACTTCACTGCAAAAAAATAAATTTGGAAAAATTTCAAAACGTTGTTGTTTTATTGTATTTTTAAATTTATACTTTTATTTGGGCCACCCTATATAACTACAGATACTTACATAATTGGTCATTAAAGCCTTTTAGTTAGGATTATGATCTAGCTTTTCACACCACACATGTTGAGTGTGATAATATTATACATCAGTGGCGGATTCTTAAGTTTAAAGTCGATTCCGAATGACAGATTTGTTAAGAAACTTTTCATAGCAATTTTATTTTTCTTCCAAAATTTTTTGCCAGAAATCTGCTAAAAGAAAATGGCCGAAGAAATATTTTTTCAAATTTTGTTTCGTTAGAGATGTCTGTCATGCACATTGAAAGATCAATCAATTATAAAACGATTTGAATTATAATACAATGAACCGAACATTGCCATAAGCTGTATTAAACTCAAATCAAAATCAAATCACAAATCAAAAACCATTTGCAGACCACAAATTATTGAGAAAACTAAAGAGTACATACCATAAATATGAATTCATTTAATTTAATTTCATCTCTCTATCTCTATATGCCAACAAACAAAATTTATTCCATTGAGAGAAATATTTTATGTATTCGATTCAGAGTATATTCTTCATACGTTTATCGATAAGCAACTTCAATATTCAAATTAAATAAAATGTAATGAAATTAAGTTCTGTTTAAGAAACTGAAAATAGTTTGTATTTCTTTGTTTTTTTTTGCTCTTTCTCTTGAATGGAATTTATTGTTGAAAATTATTTAATAGAGTTTCAATAGAGTAGACTCTTGATATCATAGTTTATGATTTATTATTAGCAAATAATCTAATGCCAGTTTAAGGCAAGGAGTATTATTTCGTAAACCTTTTTTGCCCACATTGCCACAATAACACTTTTGTCGACATTTTGATTTTGACAACAGCAACCACCAAGTGAAAAAGGAACATAAGTTTTCCATTCGAAATTCAAAAGGATTTAAAAGGGAAATTATACGTTTAACAGTCATTATTGTTGAAAATCATGCATGCATGTGTTTGCAAATGAGATTTAAATATACACACATACATGTATATGTATATATGTATCCAGTATTTTGTATATACAAATGAGAGTGTATTTATTCGAGTATTAATCCTTTGACAATTTAAAAGTGAAAAACCCAAACGTATTAAAAGATGTTTAAAACAAATACAGCATAAAGCAAATGTTAAAACTGATTATAATACTCTACCACAGATACAAAGACACATATGTTGACATACATACATACATATATGTATGTATATGTATATATGTACAAAAGACCACAGCTTATAAAAGTATATATAATTGGCATTAGAACAGCATCAGTTTTTATATTCTGACTAATTTAAGACCACAATTTATAAACAATTTAAAATTCAAATGCCATTAAAATTATTGCTTAAAATCCTGTGTGTGTGTGTGTTGTATCTTTTTTTTATTGGAATAAAAAGGTATCTTAAGTTGCAATATTTTTAATTTAAAAAGGCAATTTGCTTTGAATAAATTATTCACTTTTAATTAAAAGTAAGAACGATGAAATAAAAAAATAATAAAAATAAATGATATAAAAAAAAGACACCACATTCTATAAATATCGGGTCTTTCATTAAGCATTGCCTATTTTAAATTTCAATAAAAGGAAATGTGTATGAGATATCATTGAAATTTTTTCGCTTGGACTACTTATTGATTCATATATGCCTGGGTAGACGGTGTACTTATGTCAATTGTGGCAGTATGTTTACATACATACATACATAATTGGTCATTACATCCCTTCTCATACCACCCATGTTGTATGTGTTAATTTGATGCATGAGTCGCGGCATCTACAGATTAAAGTCGATTCCGAAAAATAATTTTTTTAGAAACTTTTTATTGCAATTTTATTTATTCTCCGAGAGATTTTGCCAGAAATCTGTTAAGAGGCATTGGCCGAGAAATAATTTTTCGTTTTTTGTTCTGATGGAAATGTCTGACCTGGGCTTTGAACTACATATTAGACTTCGTCTAGATATTCATGAAAATTTCTCTGCAAGAGAAGCGATATGTTCCGTTTACAATTTATTAATGGGTATAGGGAAATCTGTATTGCATTCGAAATGTCTAATTTTGCCTGCATCTGGTGCATAAATCAGGCTGAATTTGACCGATTGCATGGGTATTGTTAACTATGAGGACTGCAGTGATTTGCGACTTAAGAAAACTCCACAAGATAAATTCTAACCGACCCAAATAACACGAACTCGGTGGCCAATTCACATCACATCCACGTTAGATTAAAGTCAATGCAATTTAGGTAAAAAAAAAATTATCCACCTATAGTTAACAATGATGGCAAGGCCAACATTATTCTCAAAGAAATATAGTTCCATGACGCTGGCAGCCCAAAATCCACACCAAACAGTAACTGGTAATTTGGCAAAACGAACTGAAAACCGCTTTACAAAACTACACATGCCTTGCAAAAGTTATCTTTCACTTGTGATATCTTCCATTTTTAAATATGGAAAAGCTTTATACATAAGCTTTTTGGGCAGTGGATCGCACAATGCATAATTACAGACAGAATTCGTTCCTTTGCTTCACCATCTGTATGAGTTAATAGTCGCCGTAGTCTAGTAAGTAGTACTTACTTACTTAATTGGCCATTAACAACCCGATTAACGGCTTTCGACCTGCCGCAACACATTCTTCCAGGCGCCTGTGCTTCTTGCACGCCTACGCCAGTTGGTCACACCAATCGATGACAGGGCTTCCTCGATTTGGTCCTTCCAATGGATACAAGGTCGTCCTCTTCGCCGACTTTCACATATCCCCGCATAAAATACCCGTCTCGCCGGAGCACACTCCTCCATTCAAACGACATGGCCGAGCCAGCGCAGCCGCTGGATGTTAATACGCTGCACAACGTCCATGTCTTTAAAGAGCTCGTACAGCTCGCTGATAAGGATGCGGTAATCATCGCCAACTCGCACTGGACCGAAGATCTTAAGCAGTACTTTTCTCTCGAACACTGTCAAGGCTGCTGCATCAGTGCTTAATAAGGTCCATGCTTCTGCGTCATAAAGAAGAACGGGGAGGATGAGCGTCTTGTAGAGTGTAAGTTTTGTCGTACGAGAGAGGTCTCTGCTACACAATTGTCTATTGAGACCATAGTAGCACCTGTTGGCAAGAGTGATCCTGCGCTTGATCTCCAGACTGACATCATTTTTGGTGGTAACGGCGGAGCCAAGATAAACAAATTCCTTGACTATTTCAAAAGTATAGATATCGGCCGTAATCTAAGAATCAATACGCCGCACGTCTCTACCTGTCGATAACTTACAGCCAGACCCATCTTAGTGGTAAGTAGTGTATTGGCTTATTAGATGCGAGGCCATGATTCAAACATTAAGGCAGATATCTCCAACAAAACGAAATCAGCAGATTTCTGGTAAAAACTCTGTTAGTAAATAAAAAATTACAACGCAAAGTTCCTCAAAAATCTGTCGTCCAGATTCGAATTTAAACTGTACGTACCGCCACTCATGTATAAAATTAACACACGCAACATAAGTGGTGTTAGAAGCTCGATCGTAATACTGACTGAAGGGTTGTAAAGACTAATTATGTATGAATGTATGTATGTTTAACGTATGTTTAACTCTCCATCTTCAGAACCTTTTGCTGCCGCTTATTAGATACAAACTTAATATCCAAAAACAATTTCTTCCCATAACACAGTTTACTCATTCCAACCAACACAATGCACTACATGAGTAGAAGCCATCACCTCAAAAATAGTTTAAAAAAGAGTAAGCTTTATATCGGGTGGGCTCTCTATCGGTTTAAATTTAAACCATCGGTAAATTCGAATCTGGTAATACTTCTGTCATTCTATTTTGTCACAAAATTCAGTATATTATCTCCACTGAAGGTAATGAATCAATTTACGCTTGAACAACGTTGGGATTTATTGGAAATTTATTTCCAAAACAAAGGCAAATTGGTTGGAAACATTTTTGCGAAAAAAACATCATCTTTTCGGATGAAGCTCATTTTCATCTTGGTGGATACGTTCATAAGTAAAATTGCCGTATTTGGGGCTCAGAAAACTGACACGTATAACTACAGATGCCAATGCAACCATTACGAGTGACTGTTTGGTGCGCCTTGTAGAGCGGAGGCATCATTGGCCCATATTTCTTTGAAAATGACGAAGGCGCAACCATTACGGCCAGTGGAAACACCATAATAACCGCTTTTTTTGTACCCGATCTTCGTTGTATTGATGTGAACGATGTTTTTTTATTCAACAGGATGGTGTAACTTACCGCACATCTTACGCCACAAATGATTTATTACCTCAAACGTTTGATGCTCGTTTAATTAGCCGAAATTGTGATGTCAAACGATTTGACACCGTAGAACTATTATCTGTGTGGAGCCGTTAAAGAAAGGTCTTATGACGACAAACCAGAGATAATTGAGAATTTGAAGGCTACCATTCGTGATGCCATTGCCAAGATATGACTACATACACTCGAAAAACTGCATGAAAATTGGTCCGATCGAATGACGTGCTGTGAGGCTAGCCGTGGCAGCCATATGAATTAAATAATATTTCATTTTTAACAGGAACAATTGCACTTCACAACAAAAGAATAAATTTTACAAAATTTCAAACTGTTTTTGTTTTATTGTATTTTTAAATGTAAACTTTTAAAACACACAACCTGCCTTCTAAAGTATGCTACATTTTTTTTTTCATTTTTAAAATACTGACTAAACATCACTCATACGCCATGTAGCATATTTCCTATAATATCATTATAAGAGAGAGAGAGAAAGAAAGAGAATGAAAGAGAATGAAATCAAATCATTCTTATAAAGTTTAACCTACTTTTCGAATGCCTTCAAATATTAACAAATTTCCAAAGGCTGTAACAATAGAAAAAGTTTACAACAGAACACACACACACACACATACACAGACTTTTTATAAAATTCAAACAAACTTAATTTATCTCGTTGTTAACACAGTTACCCATTTGAATATCTAAAGAAACTATCAAAAAAAAAAATAAAACAAAGGAGAAGAAAAAAATTGTTACACAGAACATATTTAAACAGGAAACTTTAGTAGAGAAGAAGGATAAAAAAGAAAACAATGGAAAAAATAGGTGAAAGGAAGAGAGTTAGGCAAACAAAAATTAATAAATATTTACACATCAATAACGTTTTACTTTCATACATAGTTTTATAAACGAAATGCTAAGAAAAAAGGAAATATTTTTTGTTAAAAAAAAAACAAGGATAGAATAAACAGTAAATATTGAATGTTTTTCCTTTCTTTACAGATTCAGTCCTGTTTGCCCACAACGCTTACCCGATATTGCCAATCAAACAGCGGCTTTGGAACGTATGCCAAAGGGACGTCTGGAGTATTTAAAACGTTTACTGCCATATTTACAAAATCAATCTGAAGATTGTTTGTATTTAAATATTTATGTGCCCATACAAGGTAAGTTTTCTTTCTTACTCCATTTATTTTTTCAGAAGTTTTAGCTTAACCAACTGAATGGTGAAAAGAAAAATACGAATCCTGAGATGACAAACCATTAAGAATTTAAATCAAATATTTTTTCTTATTTTTTTTTTTTTTTTTTTTTTTTTTTTTTTTTTTTTTTTAAGAAAACATTTAAAAATAATACTTGCATGGTCTAAAAGAAAGAGAAAATGTAAAGAGAAATGAAAAAATCTTATTTTAGTAAATTTAACACCTTGGTAAACCCTTTTGCTGGTCCCTCTTCATGTTTTCAAGTTTTGAGATTTGCTTAATGCTGGTGTTATTTTTTTTGGCAAAAAGACGAAAAAAATATGCTTGACAGTTACATTTAAACACAAAACACAAAAACTGTCAGAAAGATAAATGTTTTGACAATCATTTCTTGCCATTTCCATCTCTATTCCCATTTTTTTAATTTTTTTCTTTTGCTTCATAACCATCTAAGGAATTATGCAAATTATATTACCTACCTATGGAAACGTCAAAAGAAAATGTTGAATAGTAAGGGGCATAAAAAAATTAAATCCGAAAAATTTCCATAAAAACCCTATATGAGCACATTAAAAGCAAATGAGACCCAACATAAGTTGTTGGCCTAGTCAAGTTCTTACGGAAATGATTAATGGATTTTTGCATACACGGGTATATGTATGTTACCTTGTAGTCTTGAAGAAAACTATCTGGTCCGCCATCTAACGTTTTTTTCAACTAGTCTTTATTTCGTGAATAGTAACACTTAGCTCATGTCCGATTTGACAGATAATTAGTTTTATCCTTCCGCTGAACGAATATGGTTGTGTAACGCTTGAACAACGTTGGGAAATATTGCGACATTACTTTGAAAATCATGGTAATGTTGTAGAATGTGTGCGAAAATTGCGTACGGATTTTGGAAGAAGAGAAGCACCGTCAGCTCCGTATGTTCGTTATCTTGTGAAAGAAGTAAAAAAAAACTGGCATCCCCATCGATAGACCAAAGCGTGAAAAGCCAAAAACATTGCGTACACCCGAGAATATTGCTGCTGTGGCAGAAAGTGTGCGTGAAGCGCCATCAACATCAATCTACCGTCGTTCTCAACAATTGAACATTTCGGAAACATCATTGAGACGAATTTTACATAAAGACCTTGGTATGACGCCATACAAAGTCCAATTGGTTCAGGAGTTGAAGCCAATTGACCATCCAATGCGTTTTCGCTTCGCTAAGTGGACCTGCGATCGACATACAGAAGATGCCGATTTTGGCAAAAAATCATCTTTTCAGATGAAGATCATTTTGATCTTGGCGGGTATGTAAACAAGCAAAATTGTCGCATTTGGGGCACAGAAAACCCGCACGCAAGCCAGAGACAATTGACGCTTTAAAGGACAATATTCGTGAAGCCATTGGTGAAATACAGCTGCGATCGTGTAGGCTACTGCATGGTCAGCCAAGGCAGCCATTTGAATGAAATTATTTTCCATTATTAACCGGAAGAATTGTACTTTCAAATAAAAAAAGAAATTTGAGAAAATATTCAGTAGTTTTTTTAAAGCATTTTCCAAAAAAAAATTTTTTGTCGGACCCTTTACTTGAAAATCAAAAGAATTTTATTAAAGTTTCATCAATTTAAACGCAATCTCATGACAGAAAATAACCTGAAAATGTCTTACATTGCATTTAAATTATTAAAGGATCTGAAGGATCTACACTTGTCTTTGCTTTCTCTTTAAATTTTTTTTGTTTTCTAGGGAACTTCCTTGTTGGGTTTTCTTTCCGATTTCACGCTTGGCAGGTATTTGATTTTAAAACCTTTAAATGCTTGCATCGGTTATATCGCACAGCACCGTATCACTGGTTTATCAGTTTATGCGGTTGTTGAAGGAGTTGCCATCTAAAACTACCTGTTGATTTTGCATATTTACATAGCAATCCACTTAATATTAGTACAAATGACAATATTAGGATAATAGCCACTCTATTCGCCAAAAAGCCACCGTATGTGAGTCCATTTGGAGCCTAACAAACTACATCAATTTAAACAAATCAATAGCTTTACCTTACCCTTGCTCTCTCTGGTTTTAAAACTTTTTTTGTTATTGCAAATCTGCTCGCTCTGCTTTCAAGGCAATGAATAATAATGTGTGACATTCAGTTGAAGCCTTCAAGAGCGTCAACTCTATTAGAGGTTTACAAAAACATAATTTTCCTGACACGTTTTTTTATGTTAATGTGTCTCTGCCATCTCACAGCATTCTACCTTTTACAAGAAGATGACATTTTTTATTGAGCCTTCCAGATATGGACTTTCAGTATTGACTTCCGAATTTTGACTCTTGATAACGACCATCTTTTTGTAGATACATCTTTTAAACTGATTGTCGGTTATTCAGTCTGTTTTGTTAAATCACCAAATCACATAGGCGTTGACATGCGTTCACTGAATGTACTCATTATTTTCAGCGTAAAATAAATTCAGCGATGAGTCCTATTTCTGGCTGAATGGGTAAGAGAACAATCAAAATTGTAGAACTTGGCATGATACCAATTCATATGAGATCCAAGAATATCTGAGAGTGTATCCCAAATAGAGATCAGCAATGAGAGTATTCAAAAAGATGAGTAGAATCGAATCATACTCATAATTTCTGATATTTATACGCTTTCATACTTATTTTAATATTATACTCATACTACTCATACGCACAGTTTGAAGTACTCATCATATTCATACTGAACTACACGTATGATGTTGTTGAATTCGACTCACCATGACTCAACATATACAAGAATCACAAATTAAGTATGATTCGCGTACGAGCACTACAATACTCACTAGAAGGTTATGTGTTTGCTTTGCTTGCTTTCTTTGGCTTTGTCTTTGTATTTTTCTTTTTTTTTTTTTTGTAAATGCAACAACAACTCAGACAATTAATTTTGGTGAATGATTCGAGTAACTCGAGTCGAATCATTTATGAGTATTATAAGTATTTTTCTAAACTTATGAATCTGAATGAGTAGGCATATTAATCAAACATATTTCGAACGTTTCATAGTCATTGCAACTTGTACTTATAAATCAACGTTGTAGTGAGTACGAATGAATCAGTGTAATTAAATTTCAATATTGTAGACTCACTCATACTCAAAATTTCATGAGTGCTTATGAGTAGCGAAAAAACAATTCATTGTTTATCTCTGTTCCCAAAAAAGTCACTGTTCGGTATGGAGGTTAGGGCTGGCGACATTATCGATCCAAATCGACTTTCGCCAGGCCATAAGCATCGCTTTGCCAAAGTAATTTTGTCCAGAGGTTTATATTTCCTTCAAAAGTCATCCTTGTATATGCCTTCAAGCATTATACTTATTACTCCTTTCCTTTTTTAATGTTTTCTATATGGCAAGTAATATTACTCGAGAGTTTTGACACTCGAAATAGAGTATATTTTCATCAGCGATCGCTCTCAGTTGTCTTCTGGCAAAAGCTCTAAGGGTGATGTAATAATACCAAAAAAATTCTTAAACCTGTTGTCTGTACATGATATTAAATTGAAGGTCCCGCCCGTGTGAAAAAAAACCGCACTCAACATGGAAGGTGTGAAAAACCATGTCGTATTCCAGAGTACATAACTGGCCCTTACAACTGTTCACCAGTTATGTTATGCCTATTAGTTTGTACATACACGTGGCGTGACCTATAGTTTAAAGTCGACTCCGAATGAAAGATTTTTGAGAAATGTTTTCATGGCAGTTTTTATTCACTCTCAGAGTTTTTGTAAGAAATTTGCTGAGATTTTCATATTTTGTCGTGTTGAGATGTCTGACGAAGAGGTTTAACTGCAACCTCAAGTCTAATAAGCAAACACATTACCTACTAAACTATGGCGACTTCACGCATACTTAAATTGAACTGAAATTTCTTCACAGGCCACGTTTGAGTCTTGGTATACGTATTTTGTATTCCTCACAGATTCCACTTGGCCAGAGATACACAAATTGATACACAACTTGAAGTTCATTGTATTATGACTGACATTATGTAATGCTAGAAGTAGGTAGTATGTTAGCTGATTGAACGAGAACACGTGGTTCAAGCACCAGCTTAGATATCTTGAACAAAATGAAATATGAGAACATCTTTCCTCGGTGACTTTCTCTTAGCATTCTGAGAGTAAATAAAATTGTCTTGAGTTTTTTAAATCTATCGTTATAAGGGCATGTGCAATCATTGGTTCCTCTACTCACTCAGAGCTTGGATGAGAAAATAGGTTCTAATCCTGACTAAAGAGTTGTACATATACACCAACTAAGTAAGTAATTAACATGAGTAGTGTAAGAAGCTAGTTTGTAATCCTGACTATACGCTTTTGATAACCAACTATGTATGTAACGCCGAACATGTTCTATTGTGGTTTACATTTTACCTCATATTCGACTTCACTTTCTGCCTTTATATATATACATTTATTTTATTTAATTTATTCTTCGAGTAGGGATTAGTGGAGTAGAATATTGTTACGAAAATGGAAATGGTGTTACATCGTTTACATATAAAATAATAAACAAAAGCAATGGACTTGTTTACATGATCAACAAATAAACAAAAATATATCAACAACATCAGTATAAAAAAGGGATAAACAAGTAAGCAAACATGCAACAACAACACTGCAAGGACAAACGTAAACAAAATACACAAACAACAATAACGTAAACAACATGTCTACATTTATAAAGATTTCGCGAAGGCAAATTCATTTTCCTTTAAGAGCATTCATCAGACTGTTTACTCTGCGGTATAAAAGGCAGGACAAAGCATGCAATGGGGGTGAGAAAGAATTCAGTCAGTCTTGTGTGAAGACGCGTTGAGTGTGAAAAGAATAATCGTGGTTTGAAGATCTCTGTGATAAAGATCTGTCGCACAATTGTTATTGTTTAAGCAAATGTTTATAAAGAAGTATAACCAATAAAGAGATTGTTGTTGTTTACATCAAGTTGTAGACATTGTCACACAGAATTGTGCGAACAATAAAAGAAAAATTAAAACAAAATACAAATTTATTTTTATTTTTATTTGCAATCTACGAACTCATATTTTAAACATTTTTAAAAAGCTAAAAACGTAACAATATAATGGAATTTTTTTTAATGATTATGGTCAAACTGTAAAGTTTTTAATCGATTATTGTTATTAGTTATTTACAGTTGATTAAATATGACAATATTCGGACATAATGTTTAACAATTCAATATAAAAAGTTTTCCTCTTAACTCTTAAGTGTATCCCTAATTAGGTTGATTTAATGTCTTTTAAAATAAAGAAAGAAAAAAAACAGTATAAAGTGGTCAAAAGTTTTCTTAAGAATGTTTTTTTTTTGCCAAAAATGTTTAAATAAAAGGTACATTAACTGATGATAAAGGATGACATTTTTATTCTAATATTTCTTGTATTCTGCCAAATTTTGTTGCCATTTTTTTTAGGTAAAAAAGTTTCATTTTATAATGCTGGTGCACAAAAGCAAAAGATATGCCTACAGGCTTAAATGTATTTAAAAAGAAATAAATCTAATTTTTTATATTTGTTTAACAAAATTTCAGAATCATAATAATAATACAATAATGAAATGCCCAACACAGACAGCAATATTTAAAATAATACGTAGATTTTTTAGGTTTTAATCCAAAAAATAAGAAATTTGAAAATAAAGAAAATAAGAAAATAACAAAAACTAAAAATGGAATAAATTTTGCCTTTTTGTGTGTGTAATAATAAATCACAAAACAAAAGAGAAATACAAAAAAGAAGAAAAATTTTTTTTGCTTTTTACAATTTTTTTTACTTCTTGGGTTTGGCCAATAAACATATTTTCCAGCAAAATGATTTATAGTTTAGTGAGTTAAAACTGGCCAATAGAATTATGAAAGCATTAAAATATCTGAAATGGATATTGGGTTCTCAAGAAAATTCGTTTAGAAATTTGAATAAAAAAGAAACTTTTTTATAATCAAATTGAATAAATTTAAGGCCGATGATCTCTCTGCTTCCCTTTTTTCAATTTTCGGAGTTCTATTAGAACTTTAGCCATTTGTTACTTCACTGCTACCATACAATTGTAGCATTCAATATCTCAACGATAAGCTGGCATGACCTGAAATCCATTTCACATGGTCACCTAAATCTCTGACAGCTGACGCATCTTTATTCCCATCCACATAGTAATTTACAGTAAACATAATCAATCCAGAGCTGAGGAATGCAAAGGGTCTTCCATTATGGACTTTCTAATTTTTACAGTTGATAAGGCTTATCTTGTTCGTCAATATTTTTTTCCCAGTACCTCTCCTCTTGGGCATATATGGATTCCGTAAAGCATTGTTTCCATTCTTTTTAATCTATTTTCTGTTGTTGCAGCTAAGCAAGTTAGAGGTCCGCTGTAACAAGTTCTAGCATTATGGGATTCCCATCTATCCGTTGCCTAGAAGCAACACCTTCCGATTTTTCCAATTGCAGGTTGCCTCAACACCTTCTTAGATGGATTGCAATGGAGTGGTGTGAAGCCACTTAATTTGAAATTCGAAAACCGCGATGAACAATTTTTTTTCTTTTATTATAACTCCATTAGTATGCGAACCCGGGCTTCTCGACTTGTAGGCAAGCTGTTTTGACCACTTCATTTATCATTTATTCAGTTTGTTTGTCTAATCAGGTTGGCTGATCACAGACAACGATCTTTGTTCGTTGAATGGACTGTGAAGCAGTTAAAAGCTGTCGATAATTTATTCAATAAAAAATCATCTTCAGCTATGTGGCACATTTCTAGATGAGTAAAATTAGCATATTTGAAACCACACCATGTGCCACACAACTCTGGTCATATTGTATACGAGCGATTTGAGAGTAAGATCATCTCATGTAGAGATGTTGTAAACTAGCCACTGAAATCGTGCAATTTGATACCATTCTATTTTCTCTTGTGGCGCTACAGGTGTATATATGTATGTTTGTAAGCCACAAGCCAAAGTGATGCTTAAAACCAATATAACCTATGCTATCGGTCATATTCAGCCTGATGAATGTGCCAAGCTCATTGAAAATTGGCAATTTCGAATGCACTTCATTGTTACTGTTATTTCACTGTCTAGTAGGTAGTATGTTGGGATATTAGACATGAGGCCAGGCTGAAACCCCAACAAAACGAAATAGCTTCGGTGTCTTTCTCTCAGCACATTTCTGACAAAAACTCTGAGAGTAAATAAAATTGCCATGAAAAGTTTCTCAAAAATCTGTCGTTCGGAATCGGCTTTAAACTGTAGGTTCCGCTACTTATGGTTAAAATTAACACACACAGCATAAGTGGTGTGAGAAGCTAGGTCGCAATTCTGACTGAAGGCGTTTGTTCTCCAAATGCTTACATTAGTGCTAAGGTCTTCGATGTCTTTTCTATATCCATTTTTCTTTAAATAGTGTTCGCGTTCATGGTGTCATGTACTTTTTTAGTTCCAATCCATATATTTAATCGACCAGAGCCGAATGCATTTTTGCCGTCAGAATTACTAGATTGAAGGCGATCAAACCATTTTTCATTAGTCACAGAATCATCCTTGTAAACTTCCCTAATAATTCTTCCCGTTTTTGTAATAGAATAGCAAAATGTGTCAATAATGTTTTGAATTTTTTTTTCACGGAAGAATGAGATTTTAATAACATTACCAAAAATCTAGTGCTGTAACAGTCTACTACTTTTCACTACTCGATACTACTCAATACTTTTCATTTGGGTACTCAATACTACTCGATACTTTTAACGGCTTTTTAAATTTAAAAACGTGGTATTTTTCTGTTTATTTGCTTTTTATTATAAAAAATAAATAAATTTGAAAAGTTAACTTTTATTTCAACGTTAATTAATTAAAAAAATTAAATTAATTAAAAAATTTGTACTTTGAGTGTGTGCCACAAACGGTAGCAATTTACTCCAAAAAGTAAATTTTTGACATTTATAAGTTAATACCAGCTCATTGGGCGACATACATTTTTGACAAATGAAATGAAAATTTTGAAAACTATAAAATAAAATATTTTACAAATTAAGTTACAAATTCAAAATTTGTTTTAGAATTATATGTAAAAAATCAATATAGCGTACACAAAGTGTTTCTTTTGTTAAAAATGCAGAAGTTCTTGAATGATTAGTGGTATATGTCAAAATTTACTACAGGTAAGAAAGATTTCATTTGGCAAAGAAGAAAATGAAAGAAAATGTTCCTCACCATATGAAAAATTTGATTGAAACAGCTTTGTGTTTGTTAGAAATCATTGAAATGCAAAATTAATAATTTTTCAACATTTTCACTTTTTAGTGAATTGCGCCTTTCTGCCAGGATCTTACCAGCTTTTGAAAATACTCTCATTCACTAGGGACTGACGTTGCCACAATAGCCAAATATTTGTTTGCAAGTTTAGCTAAAAAGGGATATTTATTTTCATTCATTTTCCACCATTCTAAATGGCACTTCTTTCTGTGCTCATTTATATATTGTTCCAATACAGCAAATGATTTTTTGATATTATTCTTATTTGCATTTGATTGTTTGTCAAAGTCAGCCCAAATAGATTTTTCACTTAAAACCTCCTCCAATAAATTGTCTAATTCAATTTCTTCATTTGTGTCCATCTCTTCCAAAAGGATATTAATTTTAGATTTACAAATATTTAAAGCATTTCCATCACTAAATGATTTTAATTTGAATCGAGGATCAAGAAAGCTTGAAATTGAATATATTTCATTAGTTTCACACATATGAAAAGGTCTGTTTATATAAATTTAAACAAATTATGTTGTGCTTATTTATGTAACTCAAAAGTATTGAGTACTTACTTTTTAGTATTGAGTATCCAAAAAATTTGGTGAATACTCGATACCCACTACTCAATACGTTAACAGCACTACAAAAATCCCACTCTCTCGGGAACCCAGTATAATTTGTAATGGTTAAAAAATATCCATATTAGTCGCCTTTAAGTACAGAGTTTTACATTTAATTCTTAAAATATGCTTTAACTTTTCTTTGGTTTTAACTCCTAAATGTATGCTTTGCTTTTAAATAATTTCACAAGAAATTAATTTACAATTTTTTTTCGATTGTTTTAAAAGCTGTTTGGACCTTTTAGTTTTTCTTTTTCTCTTATGCTTGTTTGTTTGTTTGTTACAGTCCTGCCGTATTTTAACTTTAAAAGAAAGTTATAATTTAGTGGCGCATATTAATATCTGCTGTATATGCTTAAAAAGTATTCTTATGGAAAATAAAAGCAAAAATATACGGAATAATTTCCAGAAAATAACAATCTTTAGTAGAGAAAGTTTTCACTTTTTTCTCTTTCTTTGCTTTGTTTTCCTGCTTTCCACTTCAACTTTTTGAAAGATTTTTTTCTTTCTTTTTTTATTGTCTTTTCTTCTACGCCATATAAAATATGTTCAAGTTTTAAAAGTAAACAAACAAAAGTTATGGAGTGGTAGTAGCAATGGCACTACGTTTACCTTCTCACTGTTTTGCCGTTAATGATAGTGTAACAATATTCAATAAATTCCTTCAAAAAGTTTTAATTTTTTTTTCTTTTTGGAAGCTACATACCTCATCATATTATGGCCTGATTTTAGTTGCAACATTTGCTCTTCTTCTATATGTTGAAGAATGTTGCACACATTTTCAGAGATCTTTATTTAAAACAAACAAAAAAAATATATAAAGGAAACTCTGCCAATATCAACAAAAACAAAAAAAATCATCGAAACTTACTTTGAAGTTTCTTTTTGCAACGTCTTGAAACTGTGAAGTATTTTCTCTGTTTGTTGTACGTTTTTGTAAATGAGCCCGAAAAATTATAAGTTTTCCAGAAATTATGTTTTCCCCAAGGATATGTATGGCATTAAAAAATTTATGATTTTTACTGGTTGACTACAAGTTTAAACATGCTTATTTGGCCAAATTGTTGCTGTTTTTTTTTTGTTTGGTATTAAATGTTTGAAGTTAAAGGAAATGAAGCAGAAAAACAAAGTTGCAAAAATGTTGCCTTCTATTAGGAATATTGTCTGAAGCCCTAAAGCCATAAAGATAAAGGCAATAACTTATATTTCTGGTTGTGCAACATAAAAGGTAAAGTTAATAGATCAAATCAAAATTCCTACAATACATGAATTACGTTGTATTACTTCTAATAGATGGTTTCCAAAAAACATTTGTACGACCACTTAAATAAAGTTATTCAAGACTTTTATTATGGTTTACCCCGGCATTCTCTGAGCGGCAGACATATAAGGAAACTATATTTTATGACATTTGTACTAAAAACAGCCCAGGATATTGAATTTGAAAATTCCGTTCCCTCAATTTGAATTTGAAAAGTAAACCTTGCTTTAGAAACTCATTTACCTTAAACACCTTTCAAGTTATGTTTATCATTGAATCTTAACTTGATGTGTTCAAGGTGTCAATGCTAAGAAGTTAAAGATTGGACTAAGAAACGCTTGAAATCACTTGAGATACTAACTTCATTACTAACTTGACTTTAGAAACCTGTTTGTTGGATGTCGCTTCTTTTTAGGCACAATTTGCTTTGCGCCTTCCTTCACTTTTCTCATTTTGGACCTTCCAATGCAGGCAAAGGCTTCCTTTAATGTAAAGCTCACGGATCCCCGCACATAGTTCCTGGAATTTGCAGTTCCATCCGTATGATATGGGCAAGCCAGCATAGCTGCTGTATGTAAATGCACTGAATAAGGTTCATATCATTGAAGGAGTCATTGTTCCGGCTTCCAAACCGGAAATCATCATCAATTCGCAATTCTTCTCTCCTGAATCTCTTAAGGCAGATAGATAGGTTGGAGTACGTGTACTTGTCAATTAAGACAAGTACAGTACCCGGAGGTCGAATTGACCCATTGTAGGCAGATAGATAGCTGTTGCGCTTTGTGCCACAGAGAAGCACTGGGAGGATAAGTAACTTATCGAGAATTAGTTTTGTTGCACAAAACTGTTACTCAATTGCCTATTAACACATCAAAAGAACCTGTTCACATGAGTTATTCTTCACTTTGTCTCCGTTCTACCTCCGGCTGAACCAAACTCATTGACAATGTCCTTAGCCGGAACATGGAATCCGTTACGCCATCTGTTTCTATTTCCCGACAGCATAAACTACCTTTTGCCAACATTTACTGCTTTACCCAACCCGGCAGACTAACATCTTGATTGATATATCCAAAGATGTAGATATTATAGAAGTAGGAACGTAACTCAACACTTATAGAAAATAGTGCCATTGTGATAAACTTCCACTATCCCCAAAACATTCCCAATGCTGCCTTTTCGAAAGCCTCATACAGTGTAAAAAGTTTAAAGAGCATCCTGATGAAGCAGCAATAGTTGCTCAACATCAAAAAGTCTTATCAGCTTCTCAGGAATATCGAGGTCAGATATTAAAGCAAGAATGTGATCCTTTTAGGGCTATAGAATGTGTGTCAACTTGCTTTTCCTGAGTCTTGTGCAGAGTTTAATAAGATCTACTCACTGAAGGCATGTTTTATATATAAGTCGCATTTGAACTCATCGTAGTCTAGTAGGTAGTGTGTTGGCTTATTAGATTGTAAGGTCACGGTTCAAATTCCAGGACAGACATCTCCAACAACATGAAATATGAGAAAATATTTCTTCGGTGACTTCCTCTCAGCAGATTTGTGGCAAAAACTCTGAAAGTAAATAAAATTGCCATGAAAAGTCGACTTTAAACTGTAGGTCCCGCCACTCATGTATAAAATTAACACACACAACATGGGTGGCGTGAGAAGCTTGTATGTATGTATGTATGTATGTATGTATGTATGTATGTATGTATGTATGTTTTTTTTTTTTTTTTTTTTTTGTCTTGAGCCGGAGGGTGGAAACTTCGAAAGACACTTTTGTTAAAATAAAAGGGTGCACGATTCACCATCACTGGTGCCTACGTACTAAACCCACCCCCTACACACTTCAACCACTCTCCCTCCGCGGGACTGCCGTAAGGTATTACTTCGCGGAGAGCTGGTTAGCTTGAAAGCTTTATCACGTTAGTTCAAATTTCGCCTCCGTTCCTCCAGTCTTCGGAGTACTATCAAAACTTCAGCCATTCTCTGGCTATATTGACTCCATAGAATCCTACGATTCAACAGCTCTTCCATTAGCCGGTTTGGTCCTAAACTCGTTTCCCCGGGCCATCTAAATCTGGGACAGCATATTAGAATATGCTCCGCATCTTCCTCCTCATCTACACAGTTTGGGCATATAGGGGAAGTGTCATGACCAAATCTGTGCAGGTACTTCCTGAAGCACCCATGACCAGTTAGGAACTGAGTCACGTAGTAGTTCAGCTCGCAATGTTTGTTATTCATCCAAAGGGTTACATCATGGATAAGGCGAAATGTCCATCTTCCCTTTAAACTGCTTTCCCATCATGACTGCCATTTGTGCATGGAAGTCCTTCGTTCCTCCGCTTTTATAGCTGCTATTCGTCCCGGGTGCTCGAGACGGCGAAGGTATATCCTCCTCATCTCATCCGCCAATATATCTATTGGTATTGTCTTTGCCAACACCAATACCGCTTCATCAGACACTGTCCTGAAGCCACTTATCCGTCTAATCGCGCTTAGACGATACACCGAGGACAGTATCCTCCTTGTCGTCCCCACGGAGAGTGCCTCCGACCATATTGGGCAAGCATACAGCATTATCGACGTTATTACCGCCGAAATTATCCTCCTTTTGAATGGACCTGGTCCTCCAATATTTGGCATCATCCTCGCCATTGCTCCCTGTGTTACAGATGCTTTTTCGCCGATGTATTTCACGTGCTGCTTGAAGTTCAACCTGTCGTCGATAATCACTCCCAGGTATTTTATCGCCCTCTTCGATTCGATCCTTGTGCCTCCAACGGTCACTTCCATCTTCTCCACTATCTTCCGGCCGCTTATCAAGACGGCCTCTGTTTTATGCGCAGCAAGTTTCAAACCTGCTTCATCCAGCCATGCTCCAACCTTTCGAATCGCTGTGTTCGTTTTCTCCTCTATTTCCCTTACCGTCTTAGCTACCGAGACTATGGCTATGTCATCTGCAAAGCCCACAATTGTAGTCCCGTTCGGCAATCGCAATCGAAGTACTCCATCGTACATAATGTTCCATAGTAGTGGCCCAAGTACAGAGCCCTGCGGGACACCCGCCGTCACTACGTATTCCTGCTCTCCTTCATCCGTTAGGTATATTACCTTCCTGTCCTGAAAGTAATTGTTCAGTATCTCCATTAAGTATGGCGTAGCCATGTTAAAGAGGGCTCTCATAATCCGCCCCCAATTCGCTGAGTTGAACGCGTTTCTAACGTCAAGTGTGACAACCGCGCAGTATTCCTTGGTGCCAAATCTCCACCTTTCGCCCTCTATTGCATCTCTTGCAATTTCGACCACTCTTCTTACCGCGTCAGTAGTGGATCGTCCTTTCCTAAATCCGTATTGCAGGTCCGAGAGAGCTCCTCCTGCCTCGGCACACGTCAGTAGTCGATTGTATATAATCCTCTCCAGTATTTTTCCCATCGTGTCAAGTAGACAGATGGGCCGATACGACGATGGTTCCCCTGGCGGTTTACCAGGTTTTGGAATGAGAACCAATTTCTGCTGCTTCCACCTACGTGGAAAAACACCCTCGACGAAGCATTTGTGGAACACCCTGGCGAACGTATCCGGTCTGAGCCGGATAGCCGCCTTAAGTGCCCTATTCGGGATTCCATCTGGCCCCGGTGTTTTCATATCTCCTATTCCAGTGCATGCTGCGAGTACCTCCTCTCCTGTTACCTCGGGTATGGTATGAATGGCCTCCGGCTCCCTACTTATAAAAGTGTAGGGCTGGCCACGTGGGAATAATGTACCAATGATCTCCCGTAGCAAAACTGGACAACCTAGTTTAGGCTGTTCTCGAGCACCGATTCTCTTGCAGACGACTCTGTACGCCGTCCCAAAAGGATTGATGTCAGCTTCCTGGCATATCCGCTGGAAGGATAGTTTCTTGCTCCTTTCAATGGCTCTTCTAAGTTGATGCCTTAGATCCTCATAGGAACCCCGTTCGGTTTCCCATGTCGGCTTTCCTCTCGTACGCTGGGCCCGTCTTCTCGCCCCAAAGCATGCTGACCGCAGTCTTCGAATTTCGTCATTCCACCAGTAGCAGGGGGAACGTCCCCTACACACAGTTCTCCTAGGCATAGCAGCATCACATGCAGTGTTGAGCATTTGGTATACGCCGCTCACTAATTCTCCGACCGTGCTGCCAGTCGTATGAAAAGACGACAACATCAATCTATACGTCTCCTCGTCAAAGCGGGAGTCCTTCCATTTCGGTCCCGTAAACTTCGGCAATCCGTTTCCTCTCGTGTTGCGCCCAGTAACCGTCATCACAATTGCCTGATGGTCACTATTCGTGAAGTCCTCAGTTAGCCTCCACGCGGTCCGCGAAACAAGGCCATCGCTCACAAACGACAAATCTATTATCGAGCTCGATCCAGCTCTCCTAAATGTGCTTCCTCTTCCGTCATTCATCAGCGCCACAGGAAGGGAAGCGAACGTTTCCAAGAGGCAGCGACCCCTGGCGTTAGTATATCTACTACCCCATTCGGTCGCCCAAGCGTTGAAGTCTCCTCCTATAATAACGGGGGTGTTCAAGCGCACGTGTGACGCCAGCCTCTCCAGCATATGTTGGAAGTCATCTATTGACCACCTCGGGGGAGCGTAACAGCTGTAGACGAAAACTCCCTTTATCATGGCCATAACAAAACCAATGTCCCGCGCATAGGTTTGCTGGAAGGGTAATGAACCACAAATCCATATAGCCGCAGTACTAGATCCGTCCGTGATCCAAGTACCATTCCTCGGTACCCGATAAGGTTCGCTTATAATTGCGACATCGATATTCTCCTCCTTTACCCTCTGGACCAATAGGTCCTGGGCAGCTCCGCAATGGTTCAGATTAACATGTATCAATTTCATCTCTTAGAACGTGATTTAAGAGCGCTAAGAAATTGCGGACACTTTCCGCTCCCCGCGATATGGTTGGCGGATTTCGGGTCGTCCACTTTGCAGAACATGCAAAGAGGTTCCCTTTCGCAATTTCTGGCAATATGCCCCTCCTGTCCGCACTTACGGCATGTTCCCGAGCGGTCAACCTTACTCCTGCACTGACGAGCCATGTGCCCAAACTGCAAGCACCGGAAGCATTTCGTCGGTATGTTTCTCTCGCGAATCCTGCATATGACCCAGCCGATCCTGATTCTACTTTCCTTCAGGAGAATAGCTGCAGCGTCTGCGTCAAGGCTCACTGTAGCAGTTTGCGTCCCACCATATGCCCTCCTAAGGGTAACTACGTCGGGCTTACCGAAAATCTCGAGGCCTGGGATCTTTCGTATAGCCTCATATATATCCTCCTTCTCCGTGATCTCGTCGATGTCCTTGATCTCAATTGTCCTCATATCCTTTAGAGTGCGGACGGACGCGTTTTCTCCTAAGAGCTCTCCTATGGCTCCCCTGAAGTTCTCCGTGTGCTCCCCGCTCCTGCGGAGTTGGAGTAGTAGACCACCCTTTGCGGTTCTCCTAATTTTGGTCACGTTTTCTCCTAATTCGCAAAGCTTAGGGTCCGTTTTGACTCTCCTCAGAATGTCGGCATACGACGTGTTATCCTTCGTCGCAATCACGATCGCATCTGGCTTCGTTTTCCTCTCCTGTGGTTTCTTGTTCCTCCTTTTTCTTTTCGTGACTTTTTGCCACCCTGGTTCCTTATTTACTCCCTTAGTATTCTCCTGCCGGCTCAAGGTCACATCTGTAGTTTCCCTCGCTGGAGCCCCTGCTGCAGGATTCGGAGTTCTCCTCTTTGCCGCAGGAATTTCGGAGGTCTCCTCATGTTTCCTCTTCGTCTCCTGGTTCCTCAACAATGGCGATGTTTGTGTAGCAGAACTGCTGCGGTTAGTCGCCTTGGTAGTTTGTCCCTGCAACTCGCTTGCGTACAGGTCATATAGGGTTTTGATAGAGTCAATCGCATCCCTCATCGGCTGGTGGATTGACCTCCTTTTCCCATCCTCCAACATTTCAATCAGACTTCTGATTTGGTCGCCGAGTTGACCAACAACACCGCTGGCCGCTGACCCCGTGTCGCCTCGCGACGGTTCTGATCCCAGGACCACTAATCCCGAATCTTTCCCGTTAACTGGGGATCTCGGAGTTCTCGTGCTCTGTCCAAACGGGTTTATTTCCCGATTACGCACTGGAGACCTCGGTATTTTCGAGCTCTGCCCAAAAGCATTTAGCTCCAAAGCATTCATCTCACATGATTTCGTCGGTTTATTTGTTGTATTTGTTGTTTTATTTTTGCTCATCATTTCAATTTGGGCCCCAACTCTCGGCCGTTATCCTAATCCATCGTTGTAGTCGTCACGAAAGACCCCGTGGTTATCTATGCATAAGCAGGGAGGCCACGCGAGGGTTGACACATAACCTCATGGGAATATGTGTTCAGAGCCAGGTCGACGTAAACCAGGGATTCACATCTGGTCCTACAACACCAACTTAACGGTGACAAATCAGGAACGTACCGACAGACTTGCCATAGTTTTAACGGGGCGGAGGCAATGGCAGCATTAGCCCAACAGCCATTTCGGCCAGCTTTCACACCGCCTACTAAAGGGCCGGAATACTGCCGTCGTCAGCCAATATCGCCAATTCACATACGTCTTCCGGTATACCATAATTAGAACCTTACCGGGCTCGGTTCTAATGCCCGAATCACGGGCGTCGATATGATGAAACTAAGGGGACCACGGAGGCGTTACTCTCCTATTTTCCCATCTCTTGAGGGAACCCTCTGTGGGGTGATGCCTAGTTAATGGCGGCATCGGTTCGCCATGTCGCAGATAACGTCTTCGGTCACTTGTACCCTTTTGTAGTACGCCTCATCATCTGCCGCTCTTGGTAGGGGACTGCTTATTGGTTATTCGCAGCTAACCTACCTAGGGTAGACCGTTCAGTTATCCGCCAGCTACTGACCCCCATGGTGGCCTGAAGCTCAGCCCCATGTGTATGTATGTATGTATGTATGTATGTATGTATGTATGTATGTATGTATGTATGTATGTATGTATGTATGTATGTATGTATGTATGTATGTATGTATGTATGTATATATGTCTGTATGTATGTAATAAAGCCTAAAGTTGAATGGCAGCAAGTCGTTTGATATCGCAATTTGAACACTGTCGAGTGTAGAAGTTTGTGATCAGCATTAGACCTAAATTTCAGGCAGTCACTTTTAGTCATTCATATTGCTTTTGTGGCACCCTAAACCTATTGGAGATTTAAAAGCCTAATCCTTCATAATAATATTGTTACGTTTTTACCTTTTACAAACGTTTGAAATATGAGTTCGTAGATTGCAAATAAAAATAAAAATATTTTTTTATTTTTATTTTCAAATCAATTCTTTATTGTTCGCACAAATCTGTGTGCCACTGTTCACAACTTGATGTAAACAACAACAATTGCTTTGTTTGGTTATTCTTCTTTTCACTCTTTTTTCACGCTCAACGCGTCTTAACACAAGACTGACTGAATTCTTCCTCACCCCATTGCCTGCTTTGTCTTGCCTTTTATACCGCAGGGTAAACAGTCTGGTGAATGCTCTTGAAGGGGAATGACTTCGTCTTCGCGAAATCTCTATAAATGTAGACATGTTGTTTACGTTATTGTTGTCTGTGTATTTTGTTTACGTTTGTCCTTGCAGTGTTCTTGCTGCATGTTTGTTTACTTGTTTATTCCCTTTTTTATACTGATGTTGTTGCTATATTTTTGTTTATATGTTGATCATGTAAACAAGTCCATAGTTTTTCTTTTTGTAGCTTTTGTTTATCATTTTAATGTTAAACGATATAACATCATTTCCATTTTTGTAACAATATGTTACCGCCGACAAAAGGAGGCTACAGCTATTGATGTTCTTCTCATTCAAATACATGACATACATAAGTAATTAGACATTACAACATATCAGTCAGGCTTACGACCTAGCTTCTGTATGACGGGATCTAAAATTTAAAGTCAACTTTAAATTTTAAAAAGATTAAATAAACTTTTCATGGCAATTTTATTTACACTCAGCTTTTTGACAGAAATTTGGTGAGAAGAAGTCACCGAAGAAATATTTTTTCATATCTCGTTTTGTTGGAGATGTCTGCGTAAGGGTTTGAAGCACGGATTCTGGTCTAAGATCTAGTCAATCTAAGTGCTAAAATATGGTGGCAGAATGACGTTAGAATACAATAGCGTTTCTGCTGAGAAAAAAGACGAGGAAAATAGATAATGACAAAGTAAAGAGAACGTTACATTAACAGGAATAATGACGACAAAAATCAAAGAAGTTACTAAAGTACAAAGATACATACATAGATTAGTTACAACAACAAAACTATTCGTTAAGAATGTCAAAGTTACCAGATGGGAATTAAATGGACCAAAAGAAACACGAGAGGAGTTACAGATGTCTAGTATAAATCTTAACGTATAAACACTGTTGTTTTATACTCTGGGAAGTTTGATTTTTTTTTCAGTTAAAGTATCGTGTAATATAGTTGATGTCAGTGTTATAAATAAGGCAGTCATTAAAATAAAAAAATTTTTTCTTAACTAAACCGAACTAAAAATCTTTACATAGCGCAAACCTACGTGAAATTTCCAAAAATTGTAATACTGTCCACCTCAAGACACAGTTTTTCAAAATTAAATTCGTCTAGCTAGTATCTGATGTACAAACATTGCACAAACATTACAAAAGGGAATACTAAATCGATCGCACTAAGAATATTTAAAATTTATGTAAAAAAATAAAAAATGAATTAAAAATTAACGCAATATACCACCACCATAACCACGTTATACCCCCTGGTATTGTAGAGAAAAAAAAAGGAAATCACAGCATGTCTTTAGCACACACACAATGGTTTAATAAAATGCTAAGCTTCATATATAATAGCGTTGAAAATATATTATAGAATATAATACAAACAACAAAAAAAGGAAAAAAAATATCACAGAGGGTGTATTTTACGTCTGTAATAAACGTTCTAATTTCAGTTTTTTCTTCTTCCGCTTCTTCTTCTTCTACTTTTTCATTCATTTAATGTTATTTAATTTTTCACTTTTCTTTCCGGCAATGAATCCCTCCAAAAAAAAGGAAACAATTTAAGTATAAAAAAACAAAACAACAAAAAAATTCTAATGATAATAATACCATAATGAATAGAAACTGAAGATGTACAAAAACCTGAGATTTAATTATGAAGTGCGTGTGAAATAGCGTTCTTGTTTTTTTCTTTGCATACATGTTATTAGAAGAGAAAAATTAAAAGTAAAGAAAAAAATTTAATAAAAAAATAAAGAAATGTAAAAATACGTTTTTTTCTTTTTTGTTTCTCTGCCTTCACCAGCAGTAATATTTTCTACATGCCTTCGTTACATCGTGAACCGTTCTTTTCATTAGAAACCACAAAATGTCATTAAAAACAGAACTCAAACCCAACATCATCTATGAGTTGTCATTAACACACATACAGTTAGCACAGCGGTACATTTTCTTTTTTCTTGGGTGGGAGAAAAAGTATATTTAGGGACAATATTACAACTTTGCCTTAAAGTTGGGTTTAGTTAAAGGTAATTTTAGCTAAAGTAAACTTTAAAGTAAACTTTAACTTCGTTTCGTTATTACAATCTATAGATAATATAAAGTTAACTTTTTCAAAAATATGGCAGTGCCGCAGCAATGTCGATAACACTGCTCAATTTTTTTTTAAACAAAGTGACTTTGCTTATTTTGTTTATATTTGAAGTTGCCACATTGAAAATGCTATTCTTCGCAATCTTTGGATGACGCAATATTTCACACCAATCCATATTTAATCCATAATCTAATTTATGGTTGTGAGCTGTTTGCTAGCTGCGATGCGCAGTTTTAATGTTACGTTTAACAATATTGCACTATATGTGTTTGGTATTAAAAAATTAAATTAAAAAACAAATTTACAATATCACGTTTGATAATTTACTGAAGTGCCGAGTACTTTTGCATAGAATTATCTATCGGGTCCGCCATCTAACGTTTTTTTTGTTTCAACTAGTGCTTATTTCGTGAATGGTAACACTTAGCTCACGTCTGATTTGACAGATAATTATTTCTATCCTTCCGCTGAACGAATATGGTTGTGTATACGCTTGAACAACGCTGGGAAATATTGCGACATTACTTTGAAAATCATGGTAATGTTGCAGAATGTGTGCGAAAATTGCGTACGGATTTGGAAGAAGAGAAGCACCGTCAGCTCCGCATGTTCGTTATCTTGTGAAAAAAGTGAAATAAAGTGGCCAAAAACAATGCGTACACCCGAGAATATTGCTGCTGTGGCAGAAAGTGTGCGTGAAGCGCCATCAACATCAATTCACCATCGTTCTCAACAATTGAACATTTCGGAGACATCATTGAGACGAATTTTGCATAAAGACCTTGGCATGACGCCATACAAAGTCCAATTGGTTCAGGAGTTGAAGCCAATTGACCATCCAATGCGTTTTCGCTTTGCTAAGTGGGCATGCGATCGACTTACAGGAGATGCCGATTTTGGCAAAAAAAATCATCTTTTCAGATGAAGCTCATTTTGATCTTGGCGGGTATGTAAACAAGCAAAATTGTCGCATTTTGGGCTCAGAAAACCCGTACGCATACATTGAAAAGCCGACGCACCCAAAACGAGTCACTGTTTGGTGCGGATTTTGGTCCAGAGGCATAATTGGGCCATTTTTATTCGAAAATGAGCAAGGAGTGGCCGTTACAGTCAATGACCATTGAACGAATTTTTGTTCACAAAAATTGAAGAGGAGGACATTGGCAACATTTGGTTTCAACAGGACGGCGCTACGTGCCACACAGCCCAAGCTACACTCGATGTTTTGCGCCCTGTTTTTGAAGATCGCATTATCAGCCGTAGAGCTGATGTCGTTTGGCCACCTCGGAACTGCGATTTGACACCGTTGGACTATTATTTGTGGGGTGCCATCAAAGATAAGTGTTACGCCGACAAGCCAGAGACAATTGACGCTTTAAAGGACAATATTCGTGAAGCCATTGGTGAAATACACAATCGATAATGTGATTAAAAATTGGATCAATCGTGTAGGCTACTGCATGGCCAGCCGAGCCAGCCATGTGAATTAAATTATTTTCTAATATTAACCGGAAGGATAGTACTTTCAAATAAAAAAAGAAATTTGAGAAAATATTCAGTAGTTTTTTTTAAAGCATTTTCAAAAAAGAGATCTAATAGGGGAAAGAAGATAAATTGTATAAAATAGTCCAAAGCTGCCTCTGAGCAACACTTTTTCATTAACTCTATTCGCCTTTGGAGCCAACTACCCTCACAATTACAATTAATATCCAATGCAAGCCATTTTAAAACTGCCATATTTAAGCACTTTTCGTAGTTATGTTTTTCTTTTTTTTTTGTTATTTTGTGTTATCTTTGTCGAAAATGTTACCTTTTTAAAACAAAATTCTGTATAGTATAGTTTAACTTTGGTTTTTCTTAAATTTCTTAGGTTTCTGATATTAAATTGTTTCTACTTTTATATTATTTTAAAAGCCTTGTTAACGACAATTAACTAACCAATACTTTAAAATAAGACTTGTTCTTGTTGTATTAAATTTACTGTAAATAAATAAATAAATAAATAAATAAAATAAATAAATAATCCTGTCTGAAGGGCTGTAATGACTAACTATGTATGTATCCAATAGCCTTTCCTAACACAGTTCTACAAAGAAATACTCGCAAGATTTTTACGGATATTAATTATTATCCACTATCTTATAAGACATTCAAATAATGAAATTAAAATTTTATAGTTTCCATTGTTATTTGCTTTGCTAGATCGCACATAACGACCGCAAGCGTCAAGTAGTCGCATTAGACAAAGTGTGACACTGCACAGAGCATTATGGCCCCTATTCTTCTAGTCGCTATATTAATCGTATTTTAAATTGTCATTGTTTTTTGTCTTCACAAAGAAATATTCCATGTCATCAGATTATATTGAAGTCGTTTGTTCAAGTACCCATTCATCCTACCAGAAAGAGGTCTCATCACTGCAGATGGTTTTTAGATAAAAATTAGGGACAGGAGCTCAATCAGAACAGAATTCATTTTCTAGAAAAGTCTCTGATGCTTTGGCTAAACGGCGTGGATAAATGACAACTAATTTGCCAGTTGTACCTTCAGTAAGATGGCCGTTATCAACAGTCAAGGTTCAGAAGTCTCTGCTGAAAAATCCGCTATAAGAGTCTTCAATCTATTGAACTTTGAATCACTAATCGGGAAATACAGCAAAAAACTTTTTTCATTGAAATCAACAGAGCGATTAACTGACAATGGATCGTTTGCGGAACACGTTTACACCTGCTGATAATGTGCATTATGTTCGACACTCACTCAGGAAACTGCAGTCACTGTACAGGCAAGCATTTAAGAAGATCCACAGCAATCACTTCGTTGCCTTTTCTCAGCGAGTTCGGTTGGTTTCTTTGCCCACTCGGTCAATGTGTTGAAGCACAAATTTATAATGAATTTCGTTTCAAAATATTGTTCGCCGCTGAAGCCCACATTTGGTTAAATGGATACATAAATATGCAGAATTGTAGCACTTGGACTGAGGATAATTCACCAGATTTTGTACAAACATTTTTACAACCAAAGAAAATTACATTTCGGTGCGGAGAACAGAGTGTCATAAGTTTTTAGATTTATAAAACATAATTGTAGCCATAGTCCAGTAGGTAGCATGTTGGCTTAGTATACATGAGGCCTCTGTTCAAATCCTAGTTCAGACATCTCCAATAAAACAGAATATTAAAAAAATATTATTTCGACGACTTCCTCTCAGCAGATATCTGACAAAAACTCTGAGAGTCGATACAATTGTCATGAAAACCTAGTCAAAAATCTGTCATTCGGAGTCGACTTTAAAACTGTAGGTCCCGCCACTCATGTATTAAATTAACACACACACACAACATAAGTGATGTGAGATTCTAGGTTGTAATCCTGACAGAAGGATTATAATTACCAATTATGTATGTATGTATGTTTGTAGTTTAAATAACCTTTAAATTACTGTATGAACTAAACTTTGATTTTTTCCCTTTTCTTTTGTATTTTTTTGTAATTCCTATCGAATTAATTTCTTTCATTTTCTTTTCGGTAACAAAAAAATAAATAAAAGAAATCGATTCAAAGTTCAATTTGAGACGTCGCAATATTAAGCCAACAACAGTCATACCAAACAGCCAGAGGATGAAAAATTAGGAGACTGAAATACTTTACCTCCCCCACTGTTTTCATTTTGTTGGTTTTTGGTCAATTTTAATTAATTCCAAAAGTTATTTAAATTTCAAATATTTAGACTGGCATTGATTTCAAATGGAAAATTTTCCGTTTCGCTAAAAAAAAGGGCCAAAGAAAAGAAAAACAAAATTAATAATGAAATGATAGACACGACGGTATTTAATTGCTGATGGTCCTACACTTATTAGAAGGATGAGCAATTGATAAAAAAAACATAATTGATGTACAACTGTTTAGAAAAGTTAATTGCATTTGAATGTAATTTCGTGAGAGGGTCTCAGGTGGACATATTTTTCGTTGGATAGCTTACAAGAAATTTTACAACGAAATAGAGATTCTAAGAAATATTTTAAAGATTCGAAGATTTTAAGTTCAAGCTTTAAACACACTAATTATGTAGAGATTTCTCAAATGTCAATAAAACACACTAAGAACACACTAAGCAAGACAGGCTGAATTTATGGGATCACCATAAATCGACCATTTTGTCATTTTACGTTATACTTTCATATTCAGAAGCGATAGTTTTAGTAGTGCATATGTTGCGATGATGCAAAGGGCTAAGCATATATGCAACACTTGCACTCTCCCCATATTTATTTACAAATTCTACAATTCCATGCAAAGTAGATTAATTAAGATGGTCGTAATCATCCCGTAATGCTCGTAAAGGGGCCACGTTTGAAAGACTGCTTTTGTGATAAGTATTGTATATTCTTCTTGTTTTTCTAACGATTCATATCCATAAATGGCAAGACTTTCACTAAATAAATGCCACTTCAGTTGTAAGATATTTAACAGCTGCCAGCCTAGCTGGTGGTTTTCAAACAAATAAATTGCAAACCCGACAGTACAGATGAAAATTTATTTGGTCAATTCACACAAGCCGTTGTATTCATTGTATTGTTGGACGACTATACAATAGTGTATGCTTGTTGTTGATAATTTTCATGTAAAAATCCGATACATTTATACAAATTTTTTCATATGTTTTTAAAAGTTGTATTGGTTTCGTGCTACCAAATTCTGTGAATGCCAAAAATTATGAAGAAGACATACACAATACAGCATAACATTGAGCGTTCACAAGCAACCAAGTGTATTCAATACATACATACAATACAACATACACGATACAAAGTCGTGTGAACTGGCCAATTATTTATTAATTACAATACAATTACAAATTGTAGCTGATGGAGTAACTAAGTCCGGTGCTCAGTATATTGTATATGGAACAGTGTTACTAGTGGGAATTGAACCCAGGTTCCTTAATCTAATAGACTAGCATGCTATCCACTTGTCTTAGAGAAAATTTTTAACAATTTTCCCATTGAAATATTGTGAACTTGTGAGCTTTACTCTATTTCAAGATAAAGTTAAACAAACTTCTCCGTAAGACAGCAATGGAATCTGTCCTGGCACAGCTAGGACACCATTTTGTGTGTGTGCGTTAATTTTTATACATGAGTTGTGGGACCTACAGTTTAAAGTCGACTCCGAATGGCAGATTTTTGAGAAACTTTTCCTGGCAGTTTTATTTACTCTCAGAGTTTTTGCCAGAAATCTGCTGAGAGGAAGTTGCCGAAGAAATATTTTATCATATTTTGTTTTTTGTTGGAGATGTCTGACCTGGGCGTTTGAACCCAGGCCTCATGTCCAATAAGCCAACACACTACCTAACTAGACCACGGTGACTTCCTTTGAGACGTAGGTGTGTATATAAATGGCCGTCAACACCAAGACAAAATATGATCCATTTTTTTTTTATTTACTTGTCATGATAAGGTGCCTTAACAGTGCGACCATACAATCTATTCTTCGCCACTTAAATTTAGAAAATATCCTTCTTTGAATGTTCAGAATGCTGCTCGGAATTAATAGTGATAAACACGTGATCTGGGACACATTAAGGCCCTATTGGTTTCAAGAATATGTTCCTGTGATTCATTATTATCGTCACACTCAGTGGCATTTACCCTGAAAAGCTGGCCAAAAAGGCAGAAAAAAATTTAAAAAAATTCTAGAAACTGAGTATGCAGTTCGATAGACAACAAAACTCTGCATTATATAGTGAATTTTCACGACTTTAAGTTGCGATTTGTAGATTTGAAACGATGTCAAATTTTTTTGAAATTTTAATAGGTTTATATGATATTTTTTTGTGCCTAAAGGAATATAGGTTTTATAGTGATTATTTTTTTATTTGAAAGCTCATACCTTTCCTGCTAATTTCAGTTTTATATATATATATATATATATATATACATCTCATATATTAATGTTAAAATTATTCGTTCAAAATTTAAAAATAATAAAAATTTCAAATTTTTTTACCCTACCCTAAAAAAAAGATAAGGATTTTAAAGCTGAAAGTAGTTTTTAGTAGTTTAATGTTATATACCACAAGAAAATATGAACTCTCTACATTCAGGAACAAAAAAAAGTTTGCGCAAATTTGGGCAATTATATTTGGCAATTTTTTAAAAATTTTACTTTTTTGTAAAAATTAAAAAAAAAATTGACGCAGTGTAATAAACCCATTGGCAATAAAACCATTTTTAATAAAGCCATATGGCCTTATTTCTCAATAGAATGAGAAATAAAACTATATGGATTCAGTAGAAGCGATACCAATCGAGATGTCCTGAATAGGTTACTTTTAAGAAGTGACCCTTTTATAAGCTGCGGTACACAAAAATTACGAAGGAATAGAAAAGCATTTTCATCAGATTCTATTAAATTACTCCTTCCTGACATTGATAGTGAAAATGATAATGATTTTGACGATTGTAGTTAGTTTCACTTTTTAAGTATTTTTAAGTTAAGTATTAAAAAAATAAATAAAATAAATATTATGAATAAATATTAATTATCATGAAGTTTAAAAACTTAATTACATATGTAAGTACATCGACTATTATAACAATATGAGATGTATGTTTGATTTTCTTTATGGACCGCATGTGATACCTAGGGGCACTTATGATCCGATCATAATAAATGTGATCATAAATGATTCAAATTCATATTAAACATGTTCATGTTGAATTTCATCGAGGTAATAATATTTTTAAGCCAATTATAATTGCTAAACATATTTTCTTAAGGGGCCCTATTTTGGACCAAGGGGCAATTATGGACCGACCATAACAAAATTTGGTAATATGATTTGGATTTACAAAATACACGTTCCTATCGAATTTCATCACGATACCGATGTTTTTAAGCCATTCATAAGAGAATTTCGAAAGGGGACTTTATATGGGGACTAGGGTCAAATGTGATCCGATTTTCACCAAACTTTACACCCTGATTTCTTTTTACACAGAACTAATCCATGCTAAATTTTATCATGATTGATGCATAATTACCATAATTATGTGTAAATAAGTACAATTTCGAGGGGAATATGTATGGGAGCTAGGCGAAATCACAGCCCCGATTTGAACCAAAATCAGTTGGGTTCATGCTTGGGCCTAATTATCACTAACACTATCAAAAAATTTCAGCCATTAACTCATAAAACACTTCCATTAGTTATGGCCAGGTTTTCAGGCAAAATGCCCCTCTGTGCGTCACAGAGAATTTATATGTTGGGCTCGAGATAACTGTCATGCTGCACACGAACCTGAGTCTACGTTGTCATGTCAAAAGACTGTGTCATAAAGCTTAAGTTATTTCTTGATAGTCTGATGCATTGCTCAGATCTCCTCTTATTATAATTGATTGCATCAAGCCGGCTTAGTTTAAGAAGAGTCTTTGCCTTTCTTTATTGTCCCTTTCAATTCAAATTGAAAATTACCTCAAGAGGAAAACAATAACAGTTGGTGGACTTAATCCACATAGACTATCCAAATCTTTTGTCCCACATTGAAAACCTGCATTAAGATTCAAATTTTTTTTTCTTTATTTTAAATAAAATCTTTATTGTTTCATAAGAATAAATGTTGCAGGAAATGGTGTAAATGATTTTACATCATAACGGATGCTGCTCTAGCATATTAAGACAACATGTAAGACTAATTAAGTGTAAAACTTAAAGATTAAAAGCAAAATCTTCTGTTATTTTCTTTTCAAACATTTCTTTGCTTCCACACAATCAAACCACAACCAAGCAATTTCGAACAAAAAAAAAATGATTTCTTCCCTTAAGTATCAGTACACGTGCAACAAGCCAGTGGCTAAAATTGTGCCAAATCATTATCTTTGTTAATAGACTAACAAGCTGTAGCACACAAATACTCATACATATACGCAAGGATTCTAAGCAATTGTAAAAGCAAAGCAAAGCAAAAAAAAAAAGATGTATGAGTAGCATGTATATCCTGTAAATAGCTTAGCTTAAGGACAATAAGTAAAAACGGGATACAAACGACACAACAAATCATTTTTCAAAGCATTTCTATGGTGAGTGAAGAAATAGTATTTTAGTGGCTGCAGAGTTAGTAAACTTTGGCCCCTTTTACCGCATAAAACAGACACGAAATAATTGATAACATTTTCAACAAAAGCACATAAGTCTTCTTGACATTATGATATGTTGTATTTTTTGTTGTTATATTTTTTTATTATTTATTTTCATGTTGTTGTTGTTGTAGCTGTTGTTAATGCCATTATTTCTTTTCGTCCTTTCATGTGTATTAGAATGATAATAAATTTTATTGTCAGCTTCAAGTGGATTAGAAATGCAGCATAATTTTCTGTATGCGTATGTGTGTATGTAAGTGTGTTACGGTTTTCTTATATTTCTTGGTAAGAGATACAATAATTTAAAAAATACCACCAAGAAACTCTTATGACCCGAAACAAACACAAAAAAAAGAACAAAAAAGTGTACGGAAAAGTTCTGCAATGGTCTTAAATCAATTTGATTAAGGACAAGCGTTGGTGTTAATTTCAGCTTAACAGCTGTTTATATTGCCATGAAAATATATACAATATGGGCCAATTTATTGGCCAAAGATATGTAAAGCATTAAAATAGTAAAGTTTTCTTTAAAAACTTTAAGTGCTTGAGAAACAATTTTTTGAAGCACGCACAGGCAAGCAAAAGAGAAGATTTTAAAAGTGTTTTTTCATGTATTTACACCTGACATACTGAAGCAATGCTTTACGATTTCAGGCCATGACATTACTTACTTAAGTAGTCATTATAATCCTTTTACTGAGGATTACAACTCAGCTTGTCGTTCTTCGCTCCGGAACCACCCGACTCATCATCGGCCAAGGATTGTCTTCCCAGTGAAAGCTGTATCAGCCGGAAGTTTTTCCCAAGGCAGATATTTCCGGAGACAACAGCAGAACTGTTACAACAACAACAACAACCCAGCTTGTCACAGCTGCCAATTTTTTTATTCACACGCAGCGGGACCTACAGTATTATGTTGTCTTCTAGCGACACATTAAAGAAACTTTCCATGGCAATTTTATTTCCTTTTTGACAGAAGACTGCTGAGAGCAAGTCACCGAACGACGTATTTTTTTTTAATTAGGTTTGTTTAATATGTCTGAGCTGAGGTTTGAAGCACAGACTTTCGACTAATAAGCCATGACACTACCTACTAGACTACGGCGACAATGCAACAGCAGCAGATAGAAAACCCAAAGTATGTTGAAAACCGCATTGACCAGTGTGGAGCAACCAACACATTTCGCGGTGCACTTAAGTATGAAAATTCTTTAAATGTCTATGCCTGTGTTACACTACGCCGACTTCAAGCCCATGGCAATAACATGGAAATTACTTTACAATGCAATGGTGGCAGATAGTAAGCTTTCTTTGATTTTGCTAACTGAGACGTAGAGAACGTTGAAAACCGCTTTAAACAATGTGGAACACTCTAAACATGTCGCGGCGCAGCGGGATGTCAATTGTCTTGTAGAGATGTAATCAAATCAACAGCAAATATAAGTTATGGGCTTAAACCAGGCAGAAAAGAATTACGATTGAGCCAAACATGTTTTAAGCAGACTATTGTACGATATAACTTGAGCTGCAATTGGCTTGAAAAAAGGCTCAAAAATTTGTTGTTCGTAGTCGGCTTTAATCAGTAGGTCTCGCCCTCATGTATAAAATTAACACACTCAACATGGCTGGTTTAAGAAGCTAGGTCGTAATCCTGACTGTAGGGTTGTAATGATAAATTATGTATGCATGTAATTGGCTTGAATTTTCAAGGCAGCCGACGGAAAGGATACATAAGCCACACCAGGCACAAACAATTAGAAAAAGAGGAGTTAAAGAACTACTACTAATCGCCGTAGTCTAGTAGGTAGTATTTAAGCTTATTAGACTTGAGGCCACGGTTCAAACCCCAGGTCAGACATCTCGAACAAAATGAATATTTGTTAGGCGGCAGATTTCTGCAAAAACTCTGAGGGAAAATAAAATTACCATGAAAAAGTTTTTGAAAAACTGTTGTTCGGAGTCGACTTTAAACTGTAGGTCCTGGCACTCATGTATAAAATTAACACATACAATACAAGAAATATGAGAAAGTAGGTCGTAAGCCTGACTGAATCGTTGTAATGACTAATTATTTATGTATCCATGTAAAGGAAACATAATAATCGTGGAATGCACCATAGGCGCTCTAGAATTTAGTACCATGGCTTTCTATATGCTGCAAGTGGGTATAAATAGTTCTTCACGTATATCGTATAAGAACATAAGGCTATGAGATTAACTGTTGTCAAAGAAAATTGTTCCGGTGTTAAGCAAAATTACTAACATTTTTGCAGCATATAAGATGCACAGAAATTTTCAAACAAATTTAAGAAAAAAATTAATTACTCGTCACATATAAGTACACTGAACTAGTGAAAGTTGTGCTGTATTTAAGACGGAATAACTAAATTTTTCAATTTATTGTACATGACTCCATGAATCCAGTCACTTAAAAAAAAAAATATTTTCTTTTTTAATATAATTCTCCTCTTAAAACATTTTCACAAACAATAAATTCCCGTATCGACATCAACTACATTGTTTAATCTTCTTATTATCTTTGAAAAAAAAAATTCAAAATAAAACGATGGTTAAGAGCATAATTCGTAATTTTTGTTTTTATTGCCAGGATAACGTCATACTACTGATGGATGTTTTATACCGCAGAGAGAAATAAAACTAAAGAAAGCCAAACGACCGTTTTCAAATTTTAAAATCATAAATAAATACAATTTTTTTCTTATTTTATTTTCTTTAATTTCTCTCTCTCTCTCTTTCTCTACTTCAAATATTAATGGTATTTTTGTTTTTGTTTTTGTTGTTGTTGTTGTTTTGTTATGGTCTTATTTGGCTTCTTGAAAAAGATTCGATTGGATATTCCCATAATTCTCCTCTCTCTTATATAATTATTTGCTTAATGATTTATATCTGTTGGAAAAACAAGTAAAAATTTGCGAATTTTTTTTAGTGAACAATAAAAACAGTTATGGCTGCTGTTTTTTCCTTCTTGCTTCTCATTATTTGTTGGCCTTTTGTTTTTCTCAGCCTTTTTCTATACAGCAGCCGCCTTTATTATCAGTTTTTTTTTTCATGTTCTGCTGGCACTATTGAGTGTTTATTTTTTTCCTTCATCTTAATATTATTGTGCTATTGTTATTGTTGTTGTTGTTGTTTTTTGCAAGAGTACTGATTTTCAATGATACTTTATCGTTTCGTTTCAGTTTTCTTTCTTTTTCGTGTTGTTAAATGTATATTGACTGTTAATATCTAGATTTGGCAATGAATTGTTGTCCTACAATGGGTTATGGCCTCCTTTTAATCTTTCTGTCACAACAAGAAGTTTATGTTGAGCGAACAGATATGAGATTTCAAATTATTGCCCTGTGATGGGTTATGTCCTCCTTTTAATCTTCCTGTCTCAATAAAAAGTTTATGTGGGAAGGACAGGACCTTTAAATTATTGCCTCATAACAGGTTATGGCCTCCTTTTAATCTTCCTGTCTCCGACAGATATGAGACCCTGCCCTATAATGGGTTACGGCCTCCTTTTAATATTCCCGTCTCTACAGGAAGAGGACAGGGCCTTTAAAATATTGCCTTATAACAGGTTATGGCCTCCTTTTAATCTTTCTGTCTCAACAAATAGTTTTTATTGAGCCGACAGATATGAGACCCTGCCTTCAAATTGCTTGTGCCAATTATGCAATGTATTGTGAGTACTGTGGCACGTAACGCCGACCTTTTAAAACCATATGTTGCTGCGGTCCAGATCACCCAACTTCAGGCCAAAATAAGTTGTTTATCATCGACCAGTGACAGAGATAGTCTGGGCAAAATTATTCTCAAAGAAATATGGACTGATGACGCAAGCAGCCGAAATTCCGCATCAAACAGTGCTATTTTCGTGACTTATGGAACGTTTTTAACTCTCTTAAGTTGGTATCGTTCAAAATTTTATAATTTTTGTTTTCAATTACTCAGATAGTCGCCGTGGTCCAATAGGTACAGAGTTGGCTATTCCCTGTTTCAAATTCCAACTCAGACAACAACAAAACAAAATATAAAAAAATATTTCTTCGGCCACTTCTATTCAGCTGGAAGTAACCTAAAACTGCCATGAAGTTTCTCGAAAATCTGTCATTTGTGGTCGGTATGTCCCACCACAACATGAGTGGTATGCGAAGCCAAGTTGTATCCATAGTATGTATGTATTGGATTTCATGTCGACTGGTATTGTCCCAACAATTTCATTTGATCGAATACCCATTCATGTAGAAATGGGGCTCATTACGGGAAACAATTTTTCAATGAAGAACCAAATTAAAATTATTTGCACGTGTTGCATTTTCCTTTTCTAATTTACAGCAAATACATCTTACGAAGCTCGTGTGTTTGAGATTTAGATGGAGTTTGACATTCGACAATGATGCTCGGATTCAGACCTATGCTATGCAGTCCTCAAGTTTTGTGGCCTTTGTAGTGACACCTAGAATCCTTGACGGTTTCAATTTTGGCGAATGTCATGGTTTAGATTTCAGCGATTCAGAATCTTAAGTTATGAATCTTTAGACTTTGACAGTGACTAACAAAAAATGTTCTACAAAAGATAATATTCAAAGTTTAGTTTGTATTAACTACAATGGGATTAAGACGTAATTAAGTTCTGTTCTTTTATTTTCCGAACGTCCCCGGCCTCACACTAACCCACCCTCACCCGACCGCGAAGGGCTCGTCCCCATTACGTAGGGACACTTACACACTACAGTCCGCACTGTAGCGGGTAAGAGAAAAGCAATGGCAACGCAATAAATAAATAAATATTAAATTAATTATAAATATTATATAAATTGAATAAAGTAACAATAAACAGGAACTACCTATGACAAGAACGAAAATACATTTTTATATAATAATTTACAAATTAATGCCAGCATATAAGCTACGTTTTGTATTACAAACACTACAATTAAAATCAGTAAAATCATAATATAAGTTCAAATCATTACATAATCTACGAAAAGGAAAATTACATCCATAGTTCGTTCTATAAAAATTTAAAGAAAGAGGACGATAGTGCCGCGAAAATCTTGCTGGAATACTGAAATTCAGGTTACAAAGCAAAAACTCAGAATCGATATCACCTTTAACCAGATTAAAAACAAAACAAACCCCTAAACAGCCTTTCTACGTTCTAAAGTTGGAAGTTTTATCATACCTAATCTAGCCTCATATGACGGAAACCCATTGGCACAATTCCATCCTAAGCCACGTAAACAGAATAATAAAAACTGCCTCTGCACAGACTCTATTGAATCACTATGACAACGATAGTATGAATTCCAAATAATAGACGCATACTCCAAAATAGGTCTAACAAGTGAAATATATGGCAGTCTTGTTATATAAGGATCAATGAATTCCCTGGCCCATCTTTTCACAAAACCAAGAACAGCCCTAGCTTTGCCAATCATCATACTAATATGATCAATAAAAGACAGTTTCATATCTAATAATACTCCCAAATCAGGAAATATGGTCACAGTTTCCAAAGGGCAAGAATTAATCACATAAGTGGACGAAATTACGCCCCCGCGAAAGAAAACCATGCATTTACATTTTTTCAAGTTAAGATCCATTCAATTAATTCTGCACCAAGTTACAAACAAATCAATATTTCGCTGAAGAACAGCCTGACCATGATCATCATCAAAAGTATAAAATAATTTAACGTCGTCAGCATACATCAGAATATTATAATCAGAAATAGCACAAGGAAGATCATTAAGAAACAATAAAAACAGTAAAGGACCCAAATGGGTATCCTGCGGAACACCAGAAGTAACATATACAGTCTTAGACAATACATTCCTAAACAATACCCTCTGAGTCCTAAGGGAGAGGTAGGAGTCTAGCCAATGTTGAATAATATCAGGAATACCAATTAATGACAGTTTATGAAGCAAAATTCTATGATCAACCCTATCAAAAGCTTTACTGAAATCAGTATAAATTACATCAGTCCGAGCTCTGGCAAGAACACTCCTGAAAACATGTGTAGTAAATTCAAGAAGATTAGAGACAGTCGACCTATATATTAAAAAACCATGCTGGAAAGGGGATATTAAAGATCTCGTATTAAAAAAGATATAATCCGTCACCAGTTTCTGCATCAACTTGGGAAATATTGGATTTATTACCCGACTTATGCAAAGGAATTATAAACGAACTCTTCCAAATAGATGGAAAATGACCAGCCCTCAGAAGCCCATTGAATATAAAGGTCAAAGGACCACTCAAGACAACAGCGCACTTTCTTAAAATACAGGCCGGTACCCCGTTAGGGCCCGGCCAGTATGTAAGTTTTAGTCCAGACAAAGACTCAAGAACAGACTCCTCATCAAATGAATATATATTAGAAATAGAGACACTTCCCACTGAATAAGGATACGAAAAGCCGCTACTCAGATCAGGGCCCGAGTCCAACTGCCTATAAGTAGACTGAAAAAGGTCAGCAAACATATTAGAAATATCAAGGTAACTAGAGGATGCTACGCCCCCATAAAACATCTCAGTAGGAAACAAAGATGATCTACGTTTAGCTCGAACGAATTCGTAAAACGACTTAGGATCGCTAGCGAAGTTCGATCTGACACTAGTCATACATATATTCCTCATAACAGTAATGCGGTCTTAGCAGTATATCTGTCGATGTATACTTTCTTCTAATATGGACTTAATGTGAAATGATTTCTTAGAAAGAAGTGCAAAAATATGTGGCTGTTACCCTCTTCTCGATATTCGCTTCAGAACTTCCTTAAATTAGACGTCTATAGACCTCATTTAAGTCTCTTGTGTTGTATTTCAAATTATTTCCTATTTTTTTTTTGTTTTGGTTTTTTTTTCTCTTTTGTTTTTTTTTTCCTTTTGTTTTAACTTTTTCCACTTTAGCACTGCTTTTCATTAATACTGACATTAAGTGCTCATCTTTTCCTTGTTATAAATATTCCGTAACATCGTTATTTTATTTATTCTTGTCTTGTCTTAACTTTCTAGGTTAGTTTCACTTGGTTTCGATTATTTTTTTCTGTTTTGTTTTTATTGTTGTTCTATTTATTGTTTTTCTTTGTTTAAGCGGAAATTTATTTTGACATTGAAGACGCATAAATAATGATTTATGGCTGAAAATGAATTAAAAAAAGAAAGAAAAGAAATTCGTTTTCATTGTTCAACGGCACATGAATTCTGTATTTTTTTTTTTGTCTTTTTTCGTATTTTTTTAGAGGACTTATAAGACAAGAAAACTATGGAAAAATTTTTTTAGTAATGTTTTACATTTTTTGTAAAAGAAGACAAAAGAAATGGCAAAAAAGGAAAAATGTCGAGAAAAAGGTTTGCACCCATTTTAACTTTTCCGGTACAATGGTTTGAGTTTTGCCATTCATCCTTCATTTAACAAGAAATCATTAAAACAATGAATGAATGAATGAATGAATGTTACATGTTTGCCATTGTTAAGGATACTCAGTGTCAATTTATTAGCCTTACCAGCGACTATGTGCTATACAAAGACTGTTACAATAGCGCTACTACTACCTCTACTCTCGAATGAAATTGTAATTGAAAGCAATATCTGAATCAAATGTCCTTTAAAGCCCTGTTGTAACAGCGAAATGTACCTATTCCGCAATATATCTCCAACTCCTGTCTATCATAGTTTTATGACTGTTTGGGTTTTTTCCAAGTTACCTCTGGCTAGACATATTCCGTCATTAAATTTATGCCGCCGGTTGACAAATGACGAAAAACTGCAGCGAAATTCGTCTGTCATCTTCAATTCTTTTTTTTTCATTACAGTGTGCAAGTTTAACTCATATCGTCTACAGTATATATTTATAACGGTCACACTGGTCCTATTTTGTAATATCAGAAAGAGGAAGGAAGTGCGTCAGCCATATTCCTAACTTTAATAACATCACGTTCAGGAACTCACATTAGGAATGATGTACGATGAGTCAATCTGTTGGATGTTTCAGTATCTTTCGGAATAGTACTGGAAAATACCCAAGAAAATTTAAATTTTTAATACCACTCATCACTCTTATCCCTAACAGAACATGGGAAAAATACCAGATACATGCATAACATACATACATAAGTGGTCATTACAACCCTTTAGTCAGGTGTATGAGTGGCTTGGGATATTTCTGTCACAAATGTGGAGAGACTTCGCTTACCTGCAAATGACTTCTAAAGTAGTTCTTGAGTTTTTGAGCATATTTACAGGCAGTTTCAGGCTCGATACTCATTTGAGTCACCGTTTCTCGATATTCTAACGAAACTAGCGACAAATAATAGATCTCGAAGCGATCCTTAAATTCATTAATTTTTCAGACATAATTTGAAACGCAAAGACCAGTTAATCAGAATAGTAGTGGCGGTAAACAAATAGGTGGCTTATTAGATGTGAGGCTATGGTTCAAAACCCAGGTCAGACATCTAGAACTAAATATTTATTTATTTATTTATTTATTTATTTATTTATTCATTTATTTATTTATTTGTTATTAGTCATAGCACAACAAGATAATAATCTTATAAATGAAAGTGCTATGGGAGTACATCAAAGAAAGAAAATAATAACAAATCATTGATTATATATGTAATGAAATGTTTGAAATAATGTAGAAATAAAAATGAATAAGAACGTGTTAAAATCACGGGAAATAGCAATCGATACAAAAAAGGATAAAAAATGAATATGTGTAAAAAATAAATTAGGAAAACTACAAAGAACAATATATACAAATATAAAGAAATATACAAACAAAGTAAAAATATATTCATATACTAAGATACAATGAAATTTAAAGATATATTAAGTAAAAAAATGAAAAATTAAAAACAATCATTAATAGAAATAGAGAGAAAAAAATTCATAAAAAAAAATCAAGATATGCTAAAAACTACTTGAACAGATTGTATAACTCCTTTTTGAACTTAACTGCATTGCCTATATTCTGAATATAATTAGGTAAAGTATTCCAAAGACTGATGGTGTATATAAAAAACTGGCGTTGTGACAAAAGAGTCCTATGTCTGTGTTGGATAATCTTCATACCGCGGTTGGATCTAGCAAATGTAATCCTACTAAATAAGTATATTGGCTGTTTTAGAGTAATAATTTTATGGAGGAGAATAAGGCATTTTATATTTAATAGATTATCAAAATTAACTCCGAATATCTGGTATGAAAATTGTGATATATGGTCTCGACGTCCCCTAATAAAAACATATCTGGCTATATTATTATAAGCCAGGTTGAGTTTCCGCTTATCATCAGTATCACAGTTCGCGAAAATTTCAGATCCGTATAAAAGGACAGGAATCAAATACGTTTTAGCCAGTTGCATACGTATGGCAAAGGGAGTCGAATCTATAACAGCCCACAAGTTCCTAAGCATACCATAAACTTTACCAACGATGACGTTAATGTGGTTAGACCACGTTAGCCGACCATTAAAGATAACACCCAGATTGGATGCTGATTCAACAAAGTCAATTTTATTCCCCCTGATAATAATATCCGGCACAACTAATGCTCTCTTAGTCCTGGAGAGCAATAAACATTTAGCTTTAGAGGTATTTATACAAAGTCCATTGGCCATAGCCCAGCTATCAATTTTTCGTAAATCACAGTTGATGGTGTCTATACATAGTTGTATATCCTCTATACGCGTGCTTCTATAGAGCTGAACGTCATCAGCGTACATACATATGTACGCTACAATTATCCAAAACATCAGGCAGGTCGTTAATGTATATACAGAACAAGAGAGGCCCTAAGATTGATCCCTGAGGAATACCTCTTCCAACGCTTAGCGAATTCGAGATCTTGCCGTTTAGATAAACTCGTTGTGATCTGTTCACAAGATAAGAACGTATGAGATTACAAGCTGAGTTAGAAAAATGAAAGAGAGTCTGTAGCTTCTTCAATAATATTTTGTGGTCAATCGTATCAAAAGCCTTGGTGTGATCCAAAAGAACTAAAAACGCTATGTAATTTTCATCTAGTTCCAACCTAAGATCATCAACTACATTGACTAAAGCAGTAGTGCAGCTCCTAGCTTTCATAAATCCCGACTGCTTATCAGATACGAAGTTATTACTCACGTGATAACTATTTATTTGTTTAGCCATGAGATTTTCCATTACTTTAGACAGGAATGGAAGAATGGCAATTGGCCAGAATTCGTTGTTGGATTTAGGAATGGGAATGGTTTTCGACTGTTTCCATTCATCAGGAAAGGACGACATAGTTAAAACTGTATTGAATAAATGAGTCAAATACGGCAAAAGTCTAGGTGACAAAGCTTTCAAAAACAGAGGATCTAAGTCGTCAGAACCAACCGCATTCGATTTTACCGCAGATAAGCATTCCAAAACCTCGAACTGATTAACACAACGAAAACTAAAGGGATTTTCAATCGGAACAAAACAAAGGTCATTATATATGTCACTATCAGGGGTCGAACACTGATATTAACAAATTTATCATTGAGAGCGTTTACATCGACATCAGCAGAAGTATTATGACACTTTTGTCCAACACCAATATCACGGATTACCTTCCATTTAGCCTTGTTATCCAATGCGGAAGCGAACTTCCCGACGTAAAACAATGTTTTCGCAATCTGAATGCGTTTGGTAACCGCACTACGAGCTGACCTATGGATGGCTTTCAGATCGTCCGTTCTGAACCTCTTCCATCACCTGTAAGCAATGTCGCGTTCATAAATTAAAGCTTTAATTTCAGTATTAAACCACGGTTGGTGTTTGGCTCTAACAAGTTTAGTTCTGACAGGAACACAACTGTCGTATAGCAGACGAACATTTTGCTGAATTAGTGCCACCTGGTCATTTACATTATCCAGTGAGTAGATTTGGTTCCAACAGACATTATCCACACTACTATTCAAAACTGCAAAATCGATACTTTTAAAATCACGGTATGTGATATGCCTGTCCACAGGACTCATAGGCAGATTATAAGTTAAGAAAAGAAGATCATGATTGGAAAAGCAAGAGGCAGAGATTTGATCATATAAAAGTACCTTAGTCATATCATTAACAAATACAAGATCAATTAGACTGCTGGAAGTAGAATGGAAGTGAGTTGGTAAGGACACATTCACAGGATTAAGATGGAGAGACAACATTGAAGCAGTTAACCTATTATCTAGTAAAAGATTATTATTAAAGTCACCTATAATAATAATGTCGTCATATTGAACGGAAATTTCCTCAAGAATAGAAATGAAAGGATCAAAATTTATATTGGAATTCGGTCTATAAACACAGCCTAATAAAACCTTCTTCTTATGTGTGGATGAAATTTCAAGAAATAAATATTCAATTTGACTACCAATTTCAGTCATTAATCTTACTTTAGACGGAATACCGTTTCGAACATAAATTGCAACTGCGCCACCTTTTGCCCTCGTTGCCGTATTGTTAACAAAGATTCTCCTGTCTGACCGGAAAAGCTTAAAGCCCTGTAGACTGTAAACTGAATCCTGAACATCCAGAGGAAACCAAGTTTCGGAAACGCAAATAATGTCGATTTCTGCTGCTACGAATAAATGCCTAAATTCATCAATTTTATTGTTCAGACTCTGTGCATTTATATGAACAATGTTGAGACCAGTTCTTTGTTTGGCTAAAACTCTAATCATGCTGTACACACATTCTCTGGAATAAGAACTGCTAGAGTTCATCAGATTGTACGTAAGTAGTGGCAATGCAATCAAAAGCTAAGTAAATTATGATAAATAAGCGCAAAATAAAAAAGGAGTTATACATACAAATAAAGAAGAAAATAAAAATTGAATTAAAGTTGAACAATAAATTAAAGTTGTACATCATCATTCATATGAAAAAATATTTCTTCGGCGGCTGCCTCTCTGCAGATTTTTAGTAAACACTCTGAAAGTAAATAAAATTGCCATGAAAAGTTACTCAAAAATTTGTTATTCGTAATCGACAGTCCCGCCACTTATGAATAAAATTAGCGTACACAACACAGGTGGTGTGCGAAGCTAGGTTGTAATCCTGACTGAAGGGTTGTAGTGACCAATTAAGTAATTAAGTAAGTTAGTCAGGATCTCGGTTAATTCTAGAGCATCACATTATGGGCATTACCATATTTTTCCACTTTCTTCTATTCTATGCTATAGGGTATCATATATTCAAGTTGCTACAACCGTAATTGTGTTTCTAGTCTTTTAATATTTATGGTTTCTCTCTTATATTTAATGGGGTTTCATTTTTGGGAGGACTTAAAAAAGCAAATGACATTCATATATTCATTTATTCTATGTTCTATGAAATGAACGAACAAAGAAACACTAAAAGGAACGGAAATTTGTTTTTATTTTGAAGAAATATTAGCAGCATAAATTTAATGGAAAGGAATACTTTTCAATTTCATTTTGAAATCTTCTTATAAATCAAAATGCTTTTTTTTTAGTATTTAAAATACATAGTTTGTCTCTAATTACAAAATTGTCTGCATAAAGGGTATTTAATTAAAGCAAATTTTCTTAAAGCCATGTTCCATCATTTTCAAAAAGCTTAAATCGAGAAAATATTTTGAAATTTCTAAAAAAAACTTTACTAATTCTAGTATAAACATTTTAATGTCACATCAATATCTTTGTCATTTGATTGCAAACATTATTAGAAAATGTTAAATCTAATGCATATCCTGATATATCCCATGGCTGATATAACCCATGGCACACTATACGCCTCATAACCTCTCTGTAACTTTAGAAAAATCTGATAACACCCATACAGAGGAAGAGAGAGAGGGGAAAAAAGAAAGAAAAACAAGAAAACTCTGTATGTGAACATTAAACCATCTGTCGGAAAGTTAAATAATCTCTCTTGTTTTATTGACATATTTTGTGTCATCGATTGTGCATTCAAATGCGAAAAACATTATAAATAACACATGAATATGCATTATATTGTTTATGCATATATGCATGCATATGTTTAGTCATATGTACATACGTATTGTACAATAATAAATATAATAACAAGCACAGTAGCAACTGCTGTTGTATGATAAAATTTAAATAACTTCAAGTAGAATTAGAGAACAGGAAAATGGAAAATTTTTCTACTTTGCAAAAAAAAAAAAACGGACAAAACAATTGCATAACAGACACAGAAAATGCATTAAGAATTGATAGGAAAATGTATACGTTTGTGCATTTGCAATAAACTTGCATGAATGTAAACAACAACACAACAACAGTGGGTGAAAAAATTATTTGTATGAGAAACTATGTCGTAATCCTGACTAAAAGGCTGTAATGACCAATTATGTATGTATGTATGTATGCGGAAACAAAGAGAAGTTGGACACGAAATAACATCTTCTCCGGGTTGAAGTTGTTTGTTTGAAGTTGTCTGGGAAGTTGTTTGTTTGAAGCCTTGAACTCCACATCGAGAACCGATATTCATAATCGTCAGAGGTCTATTATGGGATTACCCTGGCTGGGTAGAAACGATATGTTGTTGACGTCCAGATCATCCAGTTAGGCCTTAACACATTGGTAGCTATGAGTCTATAGTGCTCTCCGTTGGCAGTGATGGCTTGCCCAAAGTTTTTCGTCATGCATTGGATGTTTTTGGATCTCATGTACATTTTTATCGCCAAAAATTTGACAATTTTATTTGATCACGTATCCATTCATCCAGAAATAGGCCACATCGCTGAGGATTATTTTTTAATAAAAATTTGTGTCAGTTTGCAATACTCATTTTGATGAAACAATGACAATTAATTTGACATATCGACGCCTCCGTTCTATAACATTCTAAGTCGAAAAAGTGTGTTTTGTGTTATGAGCTCTCAAAGTTTTCACGCGACATACGACCATATGTTTATTCTAAGAAGATTTTTCCTTATAACTTCGGAACGGGTCGGCGCATCTTAACCAAATTTAGGCAGTATTTAAGTTAGAGAACGTCGAATTTAAACATGCAAGAACATTAAAAACGTTCTAAGTGTACTTAGAACGTTATAGAATGGAGGCGTCGATATGTAGTTTCAACAAAATGGCTTTCAAAAGTTCGGAAGTTGTAGTCGCCGTAGTCTAGTAGGTAGTGTGTTGGCTTATTAGACGTAAGACTTCGGTTCAAACCCCAAATCAGGCATCTCCAACTAAACGACATACGAACAAATATTTCTTCGCAGCAGATTTCTCGCAAAAGCTCTGAAAGTAAATAAAATTGCCATGAAAAGTTTCTCAAAAAACTTGCAGTCCGGAGTCGACTTTGTTGACAGCCATAAATTGGCCTCTATTAAAAAAATTTACAAGTGAATAAACTTTTTGTACGCACTGTATGTATTAAAGCTGGCAAGCGCATGTAACAAAACAAGACAAGGTGAACAAATATTTTTATCGGTTTTATATTTTGTAGTACAATAGGTTTCCTATCTATCGTACAGGAACAGTACGTCTAAATACGTTTTAGTGCTGCGTAATAAAAACGGAAGTAAACTATTGAAGGAAACTTATACATTTAAATGCATTTAAAAACGTAAAAGAGATTGATTTACAGGGACAATCAGTATTTTATTGAAAAAAAAAATAGTTTTCAAGTGGAACTTTTGTAATAAAAAAAATGTCGTGTAGATCTTTTGAAGACAAGCTTAATTCCTTTCGTTTGATGGATATTTAAATACGGCTTTAAGTTTATTTTTTTAAAGGCAAATAATTGTAGGATTTAATCTCTTCTCATAAACATACATAAATAGAAAGAGATCACGTTTATTACTGATGACTGTTATAACCAATTTGGTACGTCAAATTCGCTTGCATATGTAAACATAAAAATGTTGCTTGATACCGATAAAAATTTTAATGGCTATAAATAAATGGTAACTTGGGTTTTGAAAATTTAAAAAAAAAACAATCAGATCAAGTGCTAAAGTGTTTGAAATATTCACGTGTTAAGATAGCTGAACTGCAATTTACATTTTCAAGATTCTTTCATAGCAACGTTGTACACGACTATGCCGAAGAAACAGGCATCTTGGCCGATATCTCTCAACAATGTCAGTTGTAATGCTGCCTTACCGAGCTAGAATCGTGGCAGGCTTTTCCTTATATATGAGAGACTCTACATACATACATACATAATTGGTCATTACAGCCCTTCAGTCAGGATTACGATCAAGTTTTTCACAACACTCATGCAGTGTGTGTTAGTTTAATATAGGAGTGGCGGGACCTACAGTTTAAAGCCGACTTCTAACGATACATTTTTGAGAAACTTTTCATAGCAATTTTATTTACTCTCCGAGAGTTTTTACCATAAATCTGCTGAGAGGATGTCGCCGAAGAAATATGTTTTTATATTTAATTTTGATGTCTGACCTGGGGTTGGAACCGTGGCCTTTACGTCTAATAAGCCAACACACTACTGACTAGACTACGGCGACTTCAAACTCCTAGTAGATTTATGATATCTTGCCTTGGAAGTTACTAAATAGCCTTTGAATGCTTGCTCTTATTTAACTTAATTGGTTATTACAATCCTTCAATTGGGATTACAACCTAGGTTCTTACAACACTTATGGTGGGTGTGTTAATTTTATCCGCAAATGGCAAGACCAACAGTTTAAAGTCAACACCGAACGACAGGTTTTTAAGGAACTTTTCAGAATTTTGCCACAAATCCCGCTGAGAGGAATTCGCCGAAGAAATATTTTCTTATATAACGTTTCATTTGAGGTATCTGACCTGGGGTTAGTACTGTGGCCAACACATAGCCTGCTAGAGTAATGCTTGTCCTTCACTCTAAATTCGAAAAATCTGTTTGTGCAGGCAACCATTGTGAATCTTGATCCAACATTTAAATGCAAACGACGGTATGTGGTATGCCAACTCACATCAGTTTTTTCAGCAGCTGGTCTTCCAGATGGTCAAATATAATTGGCCGCTTAATGCGACAGTAGACAACTAGAAAAAGAAATAAAACTGTCTGTAGATTGCTTATTTGGAAGGATGAAACCGGATGTTGATTGCATTACTTGTATTGCCCCTTTGCTGTACTGGCCATATGTTTCTTAAAGGAATTTCAACAGTAATGAATAATAAATTGTCTTCATATTATTTTCCAAAATAATGTAACAAATGCCTTCAGAGTTATTTTTACACTTTTAACGAAAACAAAGTTATGACAGAAACTTGACTTTCTTACAAATTTTTTTGCATCAAATTATATTCAACATCCATATGAATAAATAATAAGACAAGCGTATCGGTGTTTGAAATATGTAGTCTTCCCTAATTCATATAAAATTTGGATTTTTATAGGCCATACGTATGTAATTTTCAATTTCTTATGCTTGACCTTAAACGAAATGTCTTCAACAAAAAAAGTCAAAAAATTTAAGAAAGACTTCAAACCAAACAAAAAAAAGGGGAACATTTGTAACACACAAAAATACTGTATAACATTGAATATAAATGGTCTACTCAAAAAAAAAGGTTTTCAATTTGAATGAACTTAAGAGGAGAATTTTCAATGAAACATTTCAAAACTCTCAGACAAACTAAATGGGGTCAATTTGAGGTCTTGGCAAATGAAATTGTTTGCATATAAATATGCCCATTTAGAACTTAAAGCGTTTTTAAAGCACCTTAAATGGACAGACAATATTGATTGACTGCCATTACATTTGAATGATTTTTAATATGGACGTTACAGTATGTCTGTCCAGCATAAAGGCGAGGTATTCAAATGGCTGAAAATAAAAAAAATGTTTGTTTGAAATAAAAATTATAATTTGAAATTAAGGTATTAAAAATTGATGTAAACAATTTGTAATATACAGTGATGGAGAAATAATAGGGCTATTTTAAAATTTAAAAGTTTTCATAACTGCTTGTCAATCATTACGAATGAAAACATAAGACAAAGTATGCCTCCTTTTTAATTATAAAAACAAACACCTTTTTCCTCTTTTTATCAACACTGTGTCGAAGCTCTCCTCATTTTTATAAGCTCTTGGCGTGGCCTGTTCATTGAGTTTCTTAATTTGAATTCAACTTCCAAGCAAATAAAATACCAAACGTGCGAAAAAGTCCCTTAGAGACTCTATTGTAGAGTTATCAAACAAGTTCAGTTTAGAACTATGATTCTGCAACTCTATCAGAATATTTGGGGTAGTAGCCAAGCATAAATTGCCTCTTCATTGGCATTTAACAATCGGTAGACAAACGTTAGATAAGTACAACCCTTATCTGTGGTAATGACCCCTTTAAAGACAGGCTACATACGAATTCCTCTCTCGCCAACATATTTTTTTAGTGATTATGACGCAGGTATTGCATGATACACTTCAATCATATTCTTGAGGACTCCGAGCAATAACTGCTGCTTTCTGTAGTGCATTTTAAATTGTGCTTCTTTACGCAGGATCACTGTGTTTGTTTTAAAAAATATCTAAAGATCTCATACAAATCGAAGGCAAAATGAGTAGAACTAGCACATGTACACCGAAATAACCGCTGAAATCGAATCTACAGAGGTGCTAGAAGCTCTGGCATACGGTAGAGTAAAGGCATGAGCCTTAAATACTAAGTGTAGTACAAAGGATAACATGACAGATAGAGTAGTTGAGAGCTCCTTTCTCCCAATATATTGTTACGCTCAAGTAAATTTGGACTAGAACAACTGGGGACAGGACATAACAATACTAACTGATAGTTGGAAGTACTCAGTTCGAGATTAGTACGGCCAAAGTGAATCAAATAGGTAGCAGCAATAGTGGAATCGTAAATGTTCAGCGGTGAACAGCCAGAAGAGAGCCTCCAACGTTTCTGGGAAAAGGGAAGATGGAAGAAATTGGATACTCTTACCTAGTTTGACGGTTCGAAATGGTCTCGCATCAGTCTATCCTATCTCAGGCAAGTTTACTAGGTGGCCTTTTGGTCCATTGTGTTACCCAGTGTGATTTTTATGATCCGTTAGTGGTGGGCTTAAACCACCCCGAGCTTCGAATTAAGCCGGCCAGTTATTTTAGTGGCACATACGCCACCATAGCCAGATCCTCAAATAGTCTAAGTGCAGTAAATATTTCTTTCATCCCTTCAAGCCTGTAAGGTGAGGTTCTGTGGTTATAGTGCGACGTTACTGCATTTCAGAGAAAAATAGATGGAGCTGATTGCTTTTGATGTAATAGCCATTAAGTCATCTTTACTAACATTGGGCGATATTCTGCGTTTAAATATTTGGCATACGGTTTTTGCTAAATTCTTTTCGTATGTATTTTCCTTGTTTTAGTTTAAAATTTTCCTGGTTAGGCATGTTCTAGGGTTATAGGGTTCCCTTCAAACGTTAGTTAGAAACAATACCTTCAGCAAAAAACCTATTGGGTAGTTGTATTGGGTATAGCAGTAAGGAACTGTCGCACCATAAGGGCTACTCTTTACCAAGATCTTTCCATGATGTTCGTTATGGATGCTGTTTTCTCTAGGTGGTGAGGATGAATTAGTTGAATTTCTAATTCGAAAATATTTGCTCGAAGATTGTTCACCTTCGGATTTATTCTCGACAATAGCTCGCGTAGTGGCTGACTGCAACGTTTTCTTGTATGCGGCGTTTTTCGCTGCGGCCGCCTCGCGATACTCCTCATCGTACCATTGATTTCGTTGGGGTGGGCGCTTGAAACCAAGGACTGTTTCTGCAGCAGTATGCAAGGAGTGGGAGATGTTGTCCACCAATGTTGTTGAGATTAGATGGGGAACGATGGAGCTTTTTAGAGGCTATTGATGTGGTTTTCATTGGATGCAGTTTTTACGCGGTGGCTTCCAAGCCCTACGCACAACCCAGATTTAACTACCAGAGGATTGGACTACGCTGCATGCATTAGTTAATATCTAGCGGGTGCTACTGCGTGTCAACTTGAATACATCAAGACAAGGAACGTCTAGGTGGTCGCCACGTTGACCACAGTCAGAAACTTTACCTTGTTTGCATGCATTCCATCCCTCCTAAGGACTAAGGCTATGGCGACTTTTGCTTTAAATATGAAATATTTTAAGGAAAAAAATTAAGTTTAAAAAGAAAATCCATTAAGAAGAAAATTGTAAAAACCATAAGCCATATTGCAGACTTACTAATTAAAATTGCTTTCGTTTTATATGAACTGAATTTACGTATTCGGGCGAATGCTGCCAAAGGGAAATTCATAAAAAGTAATAACTTCACATTTCCACAGAAATTATGTTTTCATTAAAATGTCATTTAAAAAATTAAAATAAAACGAAAGAAATACGCTGGCAAATGAAAACTATAAAAATAATTCATTATTTCGGCATTACAATTGCTTTTTGGGGTAAATCATGAGCGTTCGTTTGGCAGCTTCTGTAAATGTCTTGAGTTTCATTAAGCCCTTTCAATTACCCTCACCCACACACACTCAAATTGAGCTGACCTGTAATTGATTTTTCCTTTTTTTTTGTATTTTGTATTTTTTTTTTTTTTTATTATACATGGCGAATATAGTATTTTTTAATTGTATTCCTTTTGTTTTTTTTTTTTTTTTTGATTCCATTGCTTATTGTCAATTTGCTTTTATGCCAGTTGACTGCGGGTATTAAACGAAAAGTACTTGCGAATATGAAATGAAATGAATTGAAAGAAGAAACTTTTGTAATTTACCGAAATACAATCTTGACTTGTTCACGAATTGCCTTTTGTTTTATGGCCAGAGCCATAATGTTTGCAATTTCATTTCCCTGAGAGTATGATTGAAATTAAATTACAAAAGTTACGATAGACATCAGTCATCAATTTTCAATGGTATTTGCATTTAAGAGTCGGGTGTTTTTTCATTTTTTATTTCATGCAGTTGTTGTATTCTAGGAAAATCTGTTTTATTGTTGCTTTTGAAGGCAATTATTTCAATAAGAAATTGCAAAAAAAAATTATTTTTCCATTAAAATTGTTCAGCGACAGTTGGTATTACAGCAACTGTAGGAAAATCATAAATTTTGTAAAGTATTTAAGAAAACATAGGTGAAGAGCATGTGTTGACAAGCTGCTTAAGATTAGATATCGGATTTATCACGGGGCACTGCTGGATTAGGTCGCTGACGGAGATTTGGAACAGATCCCAGCCGGACTATTGCAGGGTATGTTGCGATGAGGAGGAGTTGGAGACTGTCGAGCACCTCCTCTGTAACTGCCCAGCCCTTGGTAGGTTGAGCTGGAGGACCTTTGGCAGGGGTTTCTTTGAGGGTTTGAATTCTGAGTCGAGAGTTGACATCAAGGCTCTCCACAGATTCATTATTGGTTTGAGCTACTTGAGAAGTACTAGTGCTTCATCAGTGTAGTCACGCTCTCCCTTTTTGTTTTGTTTTTGGTCTGCGTAACTCCTTCGCGTCCCATTCTCCCCTTTCCAACTTCCTCTCCTTTTTGTCTCCTATCCATTCTATTATCCCTCCTTTTTAAGGACGTTATGTACAATGGGTCAATTCGACCTCCGGGTACTGTACGTGTCTTAATTGACAAGTACACATACTCTAACCTAACCTAACCTAAGATTTCGAAATTGTTTAATTCGTAATGTGACAAATAATTTCAGAAAATTTATCAAACTTTCCTTATCTAAACCAACACTTGGTCGAAACTCGTTTGATTTTTATAAACTCTTAGCCTCGTCTGTTCGTTAAGTGTACAAATTTGAAATAAAATTTCTGGCAACTAAAATAAAAAGTTCCCGAATACATACGTAATTGGTCATTACAACCCTTCAGTCAGGATTACGACCTAGTTTCTCACACCACTTATGTTGTGTGTGTTAATTTTATACATGAGTGGCGGGACCTACAGTCTAAAGTCGACTCCGAACGACAGATTTTTGAGAAACTTTTCATGGCAATTTTATTTACTCTCAGAGTTTTTGCCAGAAATCTGCTGAGAGGAAGTCGCCGAAGAAATACTTTTTGTATTTTATTTTGATGTCTGGCATGGGGCTCGAACACTGGCTTTTCGTCTAATAGGCCAACACACTACCTACTAGACCACGGCGAATAAGGTTTGTTTTATTCTTGAAAGCTATTTCGATTTCTCGGTTCTACCAGAATGTTTAAGACAGTTCTCATGTCATAAATTGCAAACTCACTTCCACTTCGTTCATTGGATTCTTCATCTGACGCAAACGAATAAATCTTTGTTTCGTCAGACCATTGTTCCAGTTACTATTGCGAAGGTAATGCCTTGCGTAAGCTGAATTTTCAATTGCTGACAAAGGTACTTTTCAATAAGTCCGGACTAAAAGCATAAAACAAGATGCTGATCTTACGGAAAACAGGCGCAAAATAGCTAGACGCAGACTTTGACAGTAAACTGACTTATACCAGCATTTCGATGGGTGCAAGAAATATTGAAAGAAAGCCTTGAGTGTGCAACTTAGTGATGATGCATATGATATGTACCAGGCTAAAGAGGTCAATTGTAAACTGATGTCAGCTCAGTTGGAGTTTATGTTTTATTTTTTTTTCTCAATCTTCTTTATTTGTTGCTTGTTGATTGCCAATGTAAATGATAATGCGATTACAACGAAAAAAAATTATAAATTTTGTCAATATTGGAAATGTTATGCCGGCTTATGATCTATTTTAGTTGGTCATTCACTTGCTGTATGCCAGTCTATTAATATCTATTCAATATGAATTCTAAGTTCGGATGGATTTTGAGCAGAATCTGTAACCTATATGTCTCAAATTTTTTTTTTGTAATTCATTATAAGTTTTTTATAAAATTTATAGGATTTTTTGATATATTTTAAGAGTATAATAGATATCAACGATTCTTATGTGATAGTTGCTTTAGTTTAACTAAAGAAGATTCAGATCGATTGACTTAAATGTTCTAAAATATTTTAAAAATATGGAAAAACGACTTTTTTCTTTGGAATTTTAATGTATAAACTTAAATTTGATTAATAATTTTGTCCTATAAAAATCGAGAGAAAACTATTCTTTATTTAGTTTATAGGCGACATAGGAGCCCAAAACTTCGTATACCACAATCTTTCGAACTTTGCACAGTTAAGTGCAATTCAATTTGGTTTTCCAGTGCACATTTCTTTTTTTTTCACTATAAGCCGAAGAGCCCTGTCATATGCGTTGCCATAAGTGCTCAGTAATGTTCGCCGTTTCACCATGTATAGCATACCAAACCAACAATACATATGTACATAACATACTTATATACATAATTGATCATTACAACCCTTCAGTCAGGATTACGGCCTAGCTTCTCACACCACTCATGTTGTGTGTGTTAATTTTATACATGAGAGGAGGGAGTTACAGTTTAAAGCCGATTCCGAACGACAGATTTTTGAGATACTTTTTCATGGCAGGTTTATTTATTCTCAGAGTTTTTGCCAGAAATCTGCTGAGAGGAAATTGCCAAAGAAATATTTTTTTTTTTACATTTCGTTTTCATACCTGAACTGGGATACGAACCCGCACATTACGTCTAATAAGCCAACTATTACCATAAGCCACTACCTATTAGACTACGGCGACTTCATAGCAAACCAACAGTGCTTGCTTTTATTAATAAAATTCATGCTGCCTGAGGAATATGTTTCGTAAGCCCATAAAATTATTTTCAACTCTCTAAGGATAACGAACCGTATAACGTACCAAAATGTTTCACCAATAAAGTACCATATGCCACAAGGAAGAAAATATCACGAACTCATTGAGACGAAGAGTTTAATAAACAACCTCAGATTTGGGAGCAGTTTCAGTGTGATGTTCGCTAGAACCGACACAGTGCCGTAGCTTCTTAAGACAGTGCAAGAAATACTTCACTTCGTCTGATTTTCTTACTATTAACACCACTTACATATACTCGAAAGAGAATAGAATACAACTCTCACGTATAGGCCGGTGCCTCAACGTTTATTTTGAGACATATCGACCGCGTACAGGAGAGGGCAAAGTTGCTCGTTAATGTTGGTAGGGTGTCGAACACTTCTGATTCGTTGGAGCATCGTTGCAATATGGGTTGTGATTCACTGTTCTATCGCTATTACAACGGACTTAGCTCGAGCGAAATAAGGGAACTTGTTCCCGAAACGCAACACTCGTCTTTCCCGGCGAGCACATTCGTATGTGGTCGATTGACTAGTGGATCGCACACTGCATTACATACAAAATTCGTTCTTTAGTCGAACTATTCGTATGTGGAACTCCCTACGTGCAGAGGTTTTATTATTATTATTATTATTATTTATTCATATAAATCCAAGGGATTAAATCCAACGATTATATTAATTTAAAGAGCACTAGCTGTTAAGGCCATCATCTCGGCAGAGATTTTAATTTTTTGGCTTTTAAAGGCATAAAATACAGAAAAATTTTACGGAAAAAAGTGTTCGCAAATAAGTTAAAAATATAATACCTCACTCCTCGTTATAACTAATTACAAATTTGCAAATCAAATACAAAGCTTAAAGGGGCTTTGAATGTATCAAAATGAAGAAAATTATGTACATTTTTAATTTCCAAAAATCGTCAAAATAAGGGCATTAAAAATGGTCAAATCGTCAATATGATATTTTTGGAGCTCAAAATCGTCAAAATGGCAATAAATCGTCAAATCTGGCAGCTGAATTTTAAAGAGATTCCCTTTTGCCAAAACCGATTGTCAAAATAATAAATGAAACGACAATTTTAATATTTGAAAAATAATTCATTTAGCCACCCATCTCTTGTCTTCTAATGTTACACATCAATTTCATTGAATACACATTTCGTTTTTTCATTTTTTTTTTTTTTGTTAATTTTCTGCTTTATAGCCTGAAATTCAAGTTTTAATGGAATATCTCGAAATAACATTAGTGTTGAAATTTATACAATTTGTCGTAAGGATTTTGTGGTTTTAATGCTACACGTATCTCCATATTGCCATCTATCTTTTCTTTACCTTCTTGTTTTTTTTTTGAGGCACAAAATTTCAATATAAACCTCTTCGTTACTCCCAGACGTATAAGCAACATTTCTGTTACTCATACGTTTAGGTGGAGGTGTACATGAGCTTCTATTACATGTTGCTGCTGCTACACGCATTAACATTTAACAATATAATGTGGCGTTCAAGCGTAAAACTGCTTAAGTAAATTGAAAAAAAAAACAAAAAAAAATTCTATTAAGAGTACAACATCGGAGTAGAAGGAAAGAAGAGAAGAATCACTAGCAAATCGTTAAAGAAGTTATAAGGAAGGGATAACAGCAGTTACCTCTCTCTATAAGCGTTTTTCTGTAAAATATCGTATGTATGATATACGAAACCTGTGTATCACCTTATTTTCCACTTAATGTATGTTATATTACACATAAGGATACATGACAAGCAAAGTGCAAAAAAAAAAACAAAAAAAAAGTAAGAAGTTCTAACGACTTTAAACTCTTCTTTTCAGCTTTTTTTTCCTTTACTTTTTTCTCTTTGTCATGTATTTCAATTTTGTGGCTTAAATAAGATATAAAATACTGCGAGACGAGCGAGAAGAAGATAATGAAAACGAAAAATATAAATAAATAACCTCTAAACGTATTCAATTTTCAGTTTGAGAAACTAAACGAAATATTCTTAAAGAAAGGAGAAATAACCTTTTTTGTTTGTTTCATATCCTTCCATTACGCTCTTACTGTAAGAGGTAGTGAAGTGGAGACGTAAGTTAAACCGGAAGATGATGAAAAAGTTAATACGCTTACAATCAAAATGTTTATCAGTGTGTGTAACTACAGTGTCAGGTAAAAAAACAGTGAACATTTCAATTCGAATGCTAATAGAATCAAATTTCAAAGTGTTGTTTATATGAAACCCATGAAAGCCTTCCTAGGATACCTAATAAAAAAAAGCCCGTTCTATGAGAAAGCAATAATTTTAGAACGACTCAGCATACCCTAGGTCAGACATCAAAACGAAATATGAAAAAATATTTCTTCAGCGACTTCCTCTCTGCAGATTTCTGGTAAAACTCTACAGGAGTAAATAAAAATTGCCATGAAAAGTTTCTCAAAAATCTGTCGTTCGGAGTCGACTTTAAACTTTATTGCCCCCCATTCATGTATAAAATTAACACACACAACATGAGTGCCGTGAGAAACTAGGCCGTAATCCTGACTGAAAGGTTGTAATGGCCAATTATGTATATATGTATGTATGTATGTATGTATGTATGTATGTATTTATGTATATATGTAATATCAGCATAACCTTGATCGAAAGCTGGATATAAGCCTGCAATTGCAAAATCATTCGAAATTTCGCTGAATCCGAATAATAGATGTTTGACAAGAGATTTTCTTTGAGCGCTTTCTGTCTTTGATTTAAAAAAAAATAAAGTGCATGATATTTATCACAGAAACCATAGTAGTTTAGTTAAACATGATGCCTTGATTCAAATCCCACATCATAAATCCCACACAGAACGGCATATAAAAAAATATTTCTTCGGCGACTTCCTCTCAGCAGTTTTCTGGCAAAGTCTCTGAGAATAAAATTAAATTGCCATGAAAAGTTTCTCAAAACTGTGTCGTTCGAGGAGACAGCATTGCGTCAGCATTGCGACCCAGCTTCTCACACCACTTATGTTCTGTGGCTTAATTTTATACACGCATGGCAGGACCTACACTCTAAAGTCAACTCCGAATGACAGATTTTTGAGAAACTTTGCATCACAATTTTACTTTTCTCTCAGATTTTTTGGCAGAAATCTGCTGAGAGGAAGTCTGAGGAAATATTTTTTCGTATTTCGTTTTGTTGGATATATTTGACCGTGGGTTTGAACCGTGGCCGCACCAACACACTAACCTCTAGACCACCGGCCACTTTCAAATTAATATGTTCAAACGAAGTTTTCTTTTTCAATTAGTTCAATCGGTACCAAAGTCATAGCAAAATTAATTGTTATACCCTACCACCATAGAGGTTAAATCAATGTAAATCGTGGTTTTCCAGCAAAGGAGGGATTCTTGCCCGTCAGACAATATAAGAACAAAAAAAAAAGTGTAAAAAATATTGAGAAGGCCACGTAGGCTGTGCCGCCTCTTGACAAAGAGTAGGATTTTGTCAGCAAAATGCTCCTTACCATTGCACACCATATACATTCAAAAGACGTTGTTTCTGGGAAAATATTTAAACGCTATATGGTGTAATAAAGGGAGTTACATTGAAGTTTTTTCTGTGTAAACAGAAATTTGTGGTTGCCTATAAGCAACGCTTTCTATGATAATGCATCAGTGTTTATAGGAGAAAAACTTTGCCTACTAAGTTCTTCTGTTATTCAAGAGATGCCGCTGTCTGATTCTCTTGTAGGCTTCATTCTCGGCGTTATCTTCATTAAGGAGTTAGAGGTCACGGATTTATTGAATAGATTATTTAAAATTGATTGAATTTTTTAAATTCGCAACATACATACACAACATAATTGGTCATTACAACCCTTCAGTCAGGATTACGACCTAGTTTCTCACACCGCTTATGTTGTGTGTGTTAATTTTATCATGAGTGGTGGGACCTACAGTTTTAAAGTCAACTCCGAACGACAGATTTTTGAGAAACTTTTCATGGCAATTTTATTTTCTCTCAGAGTTTTTGCCAGAAATCTGCTGAGAGGAGTCGCCGAAGAAATACTTTTTGTATTTTGTTTCGATGTCTGGCCTGGGGCTCGAACCTTGGCTTTACGTATAATAAGTCAACACACTAACTACTAGACTACGGCGACTATCATTAAATTCACAGCACGTAATGAAAATTTCATACAAAAGGGTATACAAATAGAAACTTAAAGCTATTCGCCAAAACCAAATTCCGAGAAGGAATTAATCCTCTCTATACGCAACTGTACAACTTCGTTGCTATCTACAGCACATACATATATAATCTTAGAAATTGTTCGGAAATAATGTTAAAGGACTATAATGTAGAAAATATTTTCTTAAAAGTGCCACTATAAAGTGTGAGTGTCTTTTTCCAAAGTACTTGTAAAGTCATGTATCTCTGTATATCTACATACGTAAGTATATATGTACGTTCGTACATACACATCTAATTTATCTGCACATAAACCTTACAAACGTATGCATAAGTATAGGTTTTCAGCCCTACATTACTGCTGTTTAAATTGAAAAAATATATACAAAAAAAGAAAGAAGAAAAATCTTGAGGATAAGTAGACATAGGAAATTTTTAACAGAAGAAAAAACGGAAAAAAATTTGACGTTAGCAAATGTAGTTGTTGGTAAAAGAAACTACTTTTTAGACTTGTAAACTTACCGGAACATATTAATGCAACAAATTTAGTGGAAGTAAATCACAAAAAAAACACGAAATAAAATTTCCCGACCGTAGCAACCGTAAGAAGGAAGAAACATTTTAAGAACTCTACGGAAGTTTTTTTTACGAAAACGTTTATGATATAATATTGTAGTTGAGAATAAAGCAAAAGAAATTCTTTTAATATTTCATGCTGCAGAAATTGCTCAAAAAGAAAGTAAAAAACAAGAAAAATTGAATTGAGGAAAAAAAAAACATACCAGGAAATATAAAAAATTATATTAAGAAATAATATGTATTTAAACTATGGCAACATACGTTGCTATTTTAATAACGCATTTCTGGCGCGTATGTGTGTGTTCAAACAAAAAGTTTGATAAATTGAAAAATAACACATGGTAATGACAATTGATTGAAAGTTGTGTGCTGTTATGGCAGCATACATTTATTTCTTTAAAGGATTTCAAAAGTTTGAAGAAATCATCATATTTTTGCCGAATTTCATTTCAATATTTCTTACAATGGAAATGTAATTCTTATCTTTTATTGACAGGCAAACAAAGAAAAAAATAAAATAAAAAGAGAAGATTTACCATAAAAGTACGACAATCAAATAAAAAGTGTTTGTCAATCACCTTCTGCATTGATTGATATGCTAAATTTATTTATTTCATTGAAATTTATAGCGATCATGGCAACATGATTTACGAAATTTAATTTATAATCGTTTCAATACATATGTACATTCATACATATATAATTCGTCATCACAACCCTTTTCTCAGGATTACGACGTAGCTTCTCACACCACTTACGTTGTATGTGTTAAATTTATACGTGAATGGTGGGACCTACAGTTTAAAGCCGACTCCGAACGACAAATGTTTTGAAAAACTTTTCATGGCAATTTTATTCACTTTTTGCCACAAATCTGCTGATAGGAAGTGGTCGAAGAAATATTTCTTCATATTTCGTTTTGTTGGAGATGGCTGACCTGGGGTTTGAAACATGATCTCATGTCAAAAGCCAACACACTACCTACTAGACTACAACGACTTCCTACGACTTTTGTCTGCTTTTAACATCACATTCAGCCATACGAATTTGAACTTTCCCCAGGTCCAAAACATCTCCGTTCCAAGACATCTACTTGGGAGAATGATTTAAATTAAGTCATCAAATAAGCGAGCAAACCAATAACAATTAGTAAGCTCAATAGCGGAAACTTGTTAATATCTATTACGTATACAGTTGGTCATTACAACCCTTCAGTTAGGATTACGACATAGTTTCACACACCACTTATGTTATGTTTAAAGTCTATTCCAAACGAAAGATTTTTGAGTAACCTTTCATGGCAATTTTTATTTAATCTCACTGTGTTTGTCACAAATCTGCTGATAGCAAATGGTCGAAGAAATATTTCTTCATATTTCGTTTCGTGGCCTCACGTGTAATAAGCCAACACACTACATACTAGACTACGGCGACTACTAATTTCTATTAGACACCACAAATTAGGAGCGTATGTCAAAGGGACGAAGAAGACTTATATGAACAGAAAGACTTAGCAACCCCTTTTGTACTCAGTCTGTATTTGAAGTAATGCATGAGTGAATGAAGAGAAAATCTCAGGAGGAGGTAGTTTGTAGTGATACTAAAATGGATGTGATTACATCCGAAGTAATTTTTGTTACCACGATATAAAAAGATTAGTTACCAGGCGATAATATTTTGGAAAAAGGATAGAAATATTGTTACGTTTTTACCTTTTTAAAAACGTTTAAAATATGAGTTCGTTGATTACAAGCAAAATAAAAATAAATTTGTGTTTAGTTTTAATTAAACTCTTTATTGTTCGCAAAATGTTTGTGCCACTATATACAACTTGATGAATCCAACAATAATTTACTTTATTCGTTATTCTTCTTTACACACTAGCAACAACGATCTTCAAACCACGACTGTTTGCTTCACACGCAACGCGACTTCACACAAGACTGAGTGAATTCTTACTACCCGTTACCTGCTTTGTCTTGTCTTTTTATATGCCCACGTAATCAGTCTGAAGAATGTTCTTGAAATCGAATGTTCGTGTGTTCGCCTTCTTGAGAACTGTATCGCGACTTTATTGTTGTTTGTGTATTTTGTTCACATTGCTTGTTGTTGTGTTCTCGTTTGCTTGTCTATCCCCTTTTCTTTCATACTGATATTGTTGGTTTACGTGTAACAAGTTCGTTATATTTATTGTGTAGCTTTTGCTCATTTTAATGTTAAGCGATGTACACCGTTTCCATTTTTCGTCTTCATAACGGTGGAGAATACGTGGTATATAATAATAAAGTGGTTGACTACAAAATCCGATAAGTCCCAGTTAGATTGCGGGAGCAGATGAACGAATATACATTTTGGATATTGAATTTTTTTAATTAAAAGACCATTTAGAAAACCACTTGACTCCTCACACTTTACAGATGTTAACAATAACGATCAAAACCATTAGAAGGTCAGGCAGTGACTTCTCTACAGGAAAAGTAGAAGTAAAGTTCCGAAGTACCGTAACTAAAACACCAAAACAAAATATTTTTAAACAGAGTGTTTCTGAACAACGACAGACGATACGTTAGATAATATCAAAATCTATAACATTTGTATCAGACATCAGCGATGAGTATTCAAAAAGATGAGTAGTATCGAATCATCCTCATAATTTCTGATACTTATACGCATTCATACTTACTTTAATATCATGGAACCTCTACTCATATTCAAAGTTTGAAGTACTCATCACATTCATACTTAACAACACGTATTATGTTGTTGATTTCGACTCTCCATGACTCAACATTGACAAGAATCACAAAAAAGTATGATTTCCGTACGAACACTAAAATACTCACTAACAGCTTGTGTGTTTGCTTTACTTGCTGCTCTGTCCTTTTTCTTTTTTCTTTTTTTGTAAATGCAATATGAAACAAAAGGGGATAGACAAGTAAGCGCAACAACAAGCAAAAGGCAAGACAAAGCGGGCAACGAGTAGTAAGAATTCAGCCAGTCTTGCATGAAGACGCGTTGCGTGCGAAGAGAACAGTCGTGGTTTGATTATCGCCGTTGAAAAGAGCTGCGTTGTAAGCAAAGAAGAATAGCGAACAAGCAATTATTGTTGTATTCGTTAACTTGTAAACAGTGGCGTAAAAAAGTAGTGCGAACAATAAAAAGTTTAATTAAAAGTAAACACAAATTTATTTTTGTTTTGTTTGCAATCAACAAACTCATATTTTAAACGTTTTTAAAAAGAAAAAACCTAACTTCATTTTACATTGCATATGCACATTAAGTTTTAATTTTCACTTGTATACATAGAGAAAAAAATGTAAATGACTCCCCAATTATAATTAATTATAATAATTATGTGTGTAGCTAATGACGAGTAAAAAAATAATTCGCGCTTTAAAAACTAAACAGAAATCATCATAGCTTTAGTACTTACATACTTTCTTGCTTAATTGGTCATTACAACCTTTTTAGACAGGATTACAACTTAGGTTCTCACACCACCCATGTTGAGTGCGCCAATTTTATCTATGAGGAGCTGTATCTATCTACGGTTCAACGTCATGGCCTCGGTAGAACAACACAGTGGGGATGTGTTTCGACACCAGGTGTGGGCAGTTTAGAATTTATTGAGTAAATAATGAATAACGGAAAGTATTTAAACATTCAAAAGAACAAATTCACCTAAAATTCGGAAGAATTAAGAGTTTGTGGTGGTTTTTATGTACTTTCAACAAGTCTATGAACATAATCATTCTGCTGTTAATTTCAAGATATAATTTGCCTACCAAGGTCCCCACAGACTTAATACTTTTGCACAAGGTTCCAATATGACTACAAGAGAGTATATCGGTTCGATAGAATTTTCGCTATTATTGATAGATTTTGTTACAAGATTTAAATGTTTTTATTTATTTTAGTTCATTTTAATAAAACTATTTTACATTCTAACATTTTATTATCGCTTTTGTGAAATTTACGCCAAAATTTTTGACATGATGTACATTGCAGCATGGTTTTTTAAGTCATGTCAGCTTCGTTTTATTATTTTCCAAATGGTAACAATTTGACATCTAGCACCCTTGCTTTGTGGCGATTTATAAGGTTCCAAATGTTTAGACGGGGCAGCTTATTGTCACTCCCATCAGCACCACTCCCAATCGAGGACTAGCTGAAACCTGATGGCACAAACCATTGTTATATTTCACTAGAAACATTTGTTGTCGACGTCATGTGAGGTAAAAAAGTTTCCTGTTGCAATAGAACATCGATTACGTCAATAACAATCTTCTCTCTATCATTCCTCTCTGGTGTCTCGGATACAAGTTTCCCCAAATACGGCTATAAGTAGTTGCTACGCACGTAGCATGTACTTGAATCTAAAACTGCCAATTCAATTCCGGTGGACCACGAAATTTATAACGACCATAGAATTTAATTAGTTACTAATCTATAGCGACAAAATTATTGGGATTATTAAAAGCTGAAAGACTTTCATCTCAATTTTCGAAAAAGCGTAATATATGTAAGTGTATCATCACAGTAGCACGATATCAAAGCGGTTCTCAATTCCAAGTAGTACCCATCTTTTTCGATTAACGTCCTATTGTCATGTTTGCAGCTGTCAACACTTGCGTCAGTTCATAAGAGGAGCTTCTGTTTTCTTCTTCTTCAGAATCTTTAGTAGTAGGAATATTACATATATATGTACATATTTAATCGGTCACTACAACCTTTCTTTGTAAACTGGAAATGTCTGACCTGAGGTTTGAAACCTAGTCTGACGTCTAATAACACGTTCATAGCTATGTCAGTCATATGTGTCTGACGCTAAGAAGTTCTGCATGAGCCATGTCAGTCATATGTGTCTGACGCTAAAGAAGTTCTAAATGAGCCATGTCACACATATGTGTCTGACGTACGCGATTTGTAGGCCACACTATTTTGGAATTGTATTTTACAAATTTATTTTTGTAAAATACGCATTTTAAATAAATAAATAACGGGTGATTTTTTAGCTATTATCTTTTTGGCAACACTGGTTTAAACAGCTCACGCACGTTTCGTGTTTTGCTTCACTGTCAAACATCTTCAGTTTGGTCTATAATTTAACCATGAATCGTCTTACAAACGAACAACGCTTGCAAATCATTGAATTTTATTATCAAAATGCGCGCTCTGTTAAGAAAGTTCACCGCGCGCTTCTTCCATTTTATGGTCAGTTTAATCGACCAACTGAAGCGGCTATTCGGGCTATTGTGACTAAATTTCGCACCAAACATTAAACCACCAACACCGCTTGCGTAGAGTGCGAACTGAAGAAAATATCGCAGCTGTATCGGCCAGTATTAATGATGACCATCAATTATCGATTCGTTGCCGTTCGCAGCAATTGGGCCTCTGTTACTCAATAACGTGGAAAATTTTGCGGAAGGATTTAGGTGTGAATCCTTTCAAAATACAGCTGGTGCAAGAATTGAAGCCAAACGACCTAACGCAGAATTTTTGGTGAATGGGCTCTTGGAAAGTTGGCCGAAGATCGACTGCTTTATCGAAAAATTGTGTTCAGCGACGAAACTAATTTTTGGCTCAATGGATACGTAAATAAGCAGAATTGTCAATTTTGGAGTGAAGATCAGCCAGAAGCATTGCAAAAGCTACTAATGCATACAGAAAAAAGTCACAGTTTGGTGCTGTTTATGGGCTGGTGGCATCATTGGACCGTACTTCTTCAAAGATGCTGCGAATCGTAACGTAACTGTGAATGGTGAGCGCTACCGTGAGATGATATCCAACTTTTTTTTGCCCAAAATGCAAGAGGTTGACTTGCATGACATGTGGTTTCAACAAGACGGTGTCACATGCCACACAGCACTCGTAAAATGGACTTATTGAGAGGCGAGTTCGGTGAACATTTTGGCGGGTCAATTGGCGCCTAGATTGTGCGATTTAACGCCTTTAGACTATTTTTTGTGGGGCTATGTTAAAGCTCATGTCTATACAGACAAGCCCGCTTCAATTGACGCATTATTGGAAGACAAAATTGAAGCATTTATTCGTGAGATACCGGCCGAAATGTTGGAAAGCGTATGCCAAAATTGGACTAAGCGGATGGACTAATTGAGGCGCAGTCGCGGTCAATATTTGCATGAAATAATCTTCAAACATTAAATTATATGGACCGTACTATCGATTCAAATAAAGATTTCATGCATTTTTCTGAATTTTATGTTTTTTTTTTGAAAAATTTTCCTATACCTCTTAAAAAATCACACATTAAATAAAAAAAATTTTAATATGGGCTATGCCAGTCATATATGTGTGACATAAAAAATAGTGTTTTTCAGGGAATTTTTTTCTGTGATACACTAAATTTCCTTGATACATTTCTAACTCAATTATCTAATAACGTTACCGTGGCCCATGTGAAAATTTTTCTGATATTATCGTGACGATGAACGTGATAAGCTAACATAGTACATACTAGACTACTACTACTTCAATCAATATCAAGAACAGAAAATTCAACTTTTTCACTTTCATACAACACTTAACTTTCAATTCCTTATCAAATATCATAAATATTGTATTATTCCCGATAAAACTTCACAAAATCTTTGAAAACTTCAAAATATTACATACACTACACCAAAGAATCCCTAGGAAATTCGTATGTATCAAAAGCGATACATAACCCAGAATTATGAAGTTTTTGAATTTTATAAGTCCTGTTTGAAATTTTCTTTTTTCTTTGGTTTAAAATAACGACAGTCACAATACCAACGAATTCAAAAAAATATCAGACATCAAACTTTTTCTGAATCTCAAAACTTGAAATGTAACACTTTTGATACAAAGCTCGATCTACGGTTAAGTTTACTTAAAAAGATAAAGGCGGAGTATATGGTATTGGTTCATACAAAGACGAGCACGGCTAAATTTTCATATTTCCTAATTATTTGCATATACTCGTATGCCAGGTATTATAACAAATTAATTTCAATTACATTTTGCCCCTTAGATTTGAGTGTTTTTGGATGTTGCTGTATAAAACGAGATACCCTACTTAAAAATTAATAATTTTATACAAAAAAGGCATACATTTTGGGAAAAACTGCTCAGCTGTAACAGGGAAAATAACTTTTCGGTTGTTTTGTCATACTGAAATTTATGACTTTATTTCATACCCGGCATTCTGCCGGAGAATGATGATACCTAAGCAAAACCCATATGGTTTGCTTTCAAAAATTTTCTAGAGTTTTACTAAACATGAAATTTAATAGGGAATAAGAAATAAAAACAAAAAAAAAATAATAAACAAACTGACAGCCATAAATTTCGAACAGTAAACAGCAAAAGTGCTGCTGAACTTTACTTGGCTCACATTAAGTCACGTCGAAGGCAAAGGCAAAGGCAAAAACCAACCCTAGCGATACATGTATGAGCGATAAATATTTTAAACAACAACAAAAATGTTTATAGACCATAGAGATTTTAAGTATTTTTCACATCAAGGAAACCAGAAAAGCATAACAAAACATTTCAAATCCTTAGCGTTTTGAATATTTTTTCCCAGCCCTACACAAAACGCTAAGATTTCCATAAAAATCCAAATCCATGTAGCAGCAGTACCACCAACCACCAACCACATTAAATCAAAGGTCACTTTGTTATGGAGTCTTTTGCAGCTTTCGTAAGAAGACGAAGAAGATAAAGTGTGTGTAAATACGTTAAATACGCCTGGTGCGTGACACATAATGCTGCAATTGTCGTCTCATCAATTATTTATTATACGGCGGTAATCTTTTGTGGCCCCTTAAATGCCAACCGGAAAAGTTAAAAAGCATGGCGATAAAACAAAGTAAATGTAAAAAAAGGAAAGACGATTTAAGTACCTGAAATATATGAGCGTTTAAAAGGAAATAAGATTGTTTTGCTTATTTTAACAATCGTAATATAAAATTTGATCGCCACATGAAACTGATGAAAATGGAAAAGTAAATTGACTAGAACGCGGCTAGATAAACAAGAATTACGAAATTATTCTACTCTTAACAAAATGCCAACGGATTTTAATTAATTAACCTAGAAAAGCTTAAAAATTTATGTTTAAATCATAATAAAACAAAGAAAGATATTTTTTTATATCAATGAAACGGGCTTTGTTGGATGGAAAATGTTATGACAGGCGCCTAAGGCCATATTTCGCCACCAATTCTTCGAATATTTGTTTCCAGGTGTTTATTTGTCTCTGGTTTTCGACGTTGGCAAGCGACCTTGCATAACCTAAAATAAAATATTCGAAGTGAGTTTAAATCGTGCGATCTTAAACAACGATTGTAAACAAAATGAGCAAATACAACAAAAAAGAAGAAGTCCGTCAATACCACTAAGTTTAAATAAAACATGTTTAATTGAACAGTGTTATCGACATTGCTCTGGCGCTGTCATATTTTTGAAAAAGTTACCTTTATTTTATGTTATATGTAGGTTGTAATAACGAAAAGAAGTTAAAGGTGACTTTAAAGTTCACTTTAGCTAAAGTTACCTTTTAGGTTAGGTTAGGTTAGGTTAGAGGATGTGTACTTGTCAATTAAGACAAGTACAGTACCCGGAGATCGAATTGACCCATTGTACAACGTCCTAGTTTCTCACACCACTTATGTTGTGTGTGTTAATTTTATACATGAGTGGTGGGACCTACAGTTTAAAGTCGACTCCGAACGACAGATTTTTATTTATTGAGAAACTTTTCATGGGAATTTTTATTTACTCTCAGAGTTTTTGCCAGAAATCTACTGAGAGGAAGTCGCCGAAAAAATACTTTTTGCATTTTGTCTTTGATGCCTGGCCTGGGACTCGAACCCAGGCTTTTGCGTCTAATAAGCCAACACACTACCTACTAGACTACGGTGACTTAAATTTAGTTTATAACGACAGTTTAAAAGTCATTCACCTTCAGTGGTGGCCAAAGAACTTTTCTTTATAATTTCTTCAAAAGGACTTTATTTTCAACATTTCAGCAAATACTGACGGGGTTTAGACCGCTGTTGATGGAACAAAAAATCAACTTAATCCTTAGTTTCGGAGCCCGACTAAATACGATAGTTGTTCATTACAATCCTTGATTAATAGTTCGTATAAATTATAAATGAAGTAGACAGCAAGGAGCCCTTTTTCTCCACTGAATAGTGCTGGACATTAGAGATCAGCAATGAATCATTTTTTCGCTACTCATAAGCACTCATGAAATTTTGAATATAAGTGAGTCAACAACATTGAAACTTAATTACTCTGATTAAGTCGTACTCAGTACAACGTTGATTTATAAGTACAAGTTGCAATGAGTATGAGTACAACGCTGACATCGAACTCATACCATTCGAAAAATGTTTGATTCATACGCCTACTCATTCAGATTCATAAATTTAGAAGAATATTTATAATACACATACATGATTCAAGTGATTCGAATCATTAACCAAAATTTACAGTCTTGGTTGTTGCATTTACAAAAAAAGAAAAAAGAAAAAGGCAAAGACAAGCAAGCAAAGCAAACACACAACCTTCTAGTGAGTATTTTAGTGTTCGTAGGCGCATCATACTTATTTTGTGCTTCTTGTAAATGTTGAGTCATGGAGAGTTGAAATCAACAGCATTATACGTGTTCTTAAGTATGAGTACAATAAGTACTTAAAATTTAAATATGAGTAGTATGAGTATGATATTAAAATAAGTATGAATGCGTATAAGTAACAGAAATTATGAGTATGATTGCGTCTAATAAGCCAACACACTACCACTTTACTAAACCCAACTTTAGCGGCAAGTTGTAATAATGGGCCTTAGTGTAACAAACTCAACGATAAGTTTAACGATTAGAATCATTATTTTGTTTAAAAAAAAGTTTCAATTGCAATCGTTAATCTGGTGTAAGTATATCCATAATGAAATATCAAACCAAACTAAACTAAAACATGATTGCTCATAACTGCCCATTACTCAGGACTACAACCTTACTTCTTACAATACTGATGTTGCGTGAGTTAATATTATCCATGGGTGGCGGGACTTACAGTTTAAAGTCGACTACTAATGACAGATTATTTGAGAATTTTTTCATGGCAATTTTATTTACTCGCAGAGTTTTTGCTGAGAGAATGTCACCGAAAGAAATATTTTTTTTTGTATTTTGTCTGAATCAGGGTTAAATAAGCTAATACACTATCTAGACAATAGCGAATTCTATTTAAAAATCAACTATCAGCTGTTAACTCGTTTGCCAAATAAAACAGTATTGCGTACCTAGTATTATAAACCTTTACAATAGAAAACTTAAAGTTGTTGGCCTAAAAATTCAAACAATATTTGTCATATTTGTTCCTTAATTTCAAGAAACTTGTTATTTTCAAAACATATTTTTGCTGTTTTAGATTTCCTTATTATTTTTGATTTGTTAGCATTTGTAGTTCTTTCTTTTGTTCTGCCTTTGTTTATTTCTTTCTTTCATTTTTTGGCAAACAGATTTGTTTTTTTTTTCTTTTTGGCATCATAAACTTAATTTTATTGTCTATCTAGGAAGCAATCATAGCAGGTGTTAGACATTTCCAATTTAGCCAACTACCATTACCTGAGGAAATTGTTATTTTGTTTTTTTTTTTTTTTTTTTTTTTTTTTTTGTTACAAAGTGTTGTGTATGTGAATGTTAGAATATTTTAATATATTATTTGGCCCCATAATTTTGAGAAAATTTTTTCTGTTTTTATGTACAATCAACACAAAAAGTTATGAAAATTTTAACGAACCGTTCTGTTATTTGTTTTTCAGTTTTAATGGGCTCCATCCCAAAATAAAAATGTCAAATCAACGTGCTTTTGGGCAAATAAAGTTAGTTGGATGTTAAAGGTTATTTACCATCAAAAATAATACGAAATTATTTTCGTATATTTTTATATGGTTACACAAAATGAGAGATAATTTTTTATGTTTTCCGTACAGGGGGTTTCAAAATTGAGATCTTACTTGAGCAGCGGTTAGGAACAATAAAATAAAATAATGTGTTTATTTATCATTATAGGTTTCCTTGAATTTTTGGGCAATTCGCCTAACCTTTCTCCAATGTTATCTACACATTCGTAGAAAACGATTTGCTGAGGTAATCAAAATTAATTTATTTTGTAAACTGATATCATACTTCGAACCAAACTTCTTATCGTTTGGCCGAGTTAAGAAAAGGGTATAGCCTAGGAAAAATTACTTGCGTACTCCCTTTCTGCCTTTTTATTGACAAAAATCGATCGTTTTTTCTCATACATACATACATACATACAAGAGATAAGCAATGAGTATTGCAAAAGATGAGTAGATTCGAATCATACTCATAATTTCTGATACTTTTACGCATTCGTATTTATTTTAATATCATACTCATACTACTAGTTTGAAGTACTCATCGTACTTATACTTAACAATACGCACGATGTTGTTGTTTTCGACTCTCCTTTACTCAATATTTATAAGAATCACAAAATAAGTATGATTCGCGTACGAACACTACAATACTCACTAGAAGGTTGTGTGTTTGTTTTGCTTGCTGTCTTTGTCTTTCTTCTTTTTTATAAATGCAACAACAACTAAGACAGTAAATTTTGTTGAATGATTCGAATAACTCGAATCATTTATGAGTATTATAAGTATATTCGTAAATTTATGAATCTGTATGAATCAAACTTATTTCGAATGTTGTGAGTTTGATGTCAACGTTGTACTCATACTCATTGCAACCTGTACTTATAAATCAATGTTGTAGTGAGTACGAATGAATCAGAGTAGTTGAATTTCAATACTGTTGACTCACTCATACTCAAAATTTATGAGTACTTATGAGTAGCTAAAAAACAACTCATTGCTAATCTCTGATACATGCATAATTGGTCATTACAATCCTTCAGTCAGAATTACGATTTAGCTTCTCATATCACTTATGTTGTGTGTATTAATTTTGTCCATAAGTAGAAGGAGCTACAGTTTAAAGTCGACTTTGAAGGACAGATTTTTTGGAAACTTCTCATGGTGATTTTATTTCGTCTCAGAGTTTTTTGAAAGAAATCTGCTGAGAGGGAGTTCGTTGAAGAGGTCTTACCTTGGGTTTGAACCGTTACCTCATGTCTAATAAGCCAACACACTGCCTACTAGACTACGACGGCTTCAAAAATCATCGCAATGATTTTATTGCTTGTCACAACCAACTTAGTCTTCTTTGGAATGAATTTAGGCCTAGAAACCTATTATTTTGATTGCTGTTGCTGTGCACGTTTATCGTTTAGAAATAGATTTTGTTTTGTGGCAACTGCTGTAACCATATTTCGAAAAGGGATAGCAAGTGAGGACACATTCGATCAAAGAGCATAAGGAGTAATTAGCACAAAGTCTCGATTTTGATGGAAATCAATACTGAACATATGTGTTATGGAAAGGAAAGAAATATATGACCTGCAGTTCCCTATTGTTTACGAGAAATTTAAATTTTTTGCTTGTGGTTAATTTTTTGCAGAAACAGAAATCCAACGTTTTGTCTCTTCGAACATACTCAAGGAAATTTGGTGTACTCCAGCATTGCCAGTGAGTCATTAAATTGCCCCATAGGTTGTGCTATCAAATATTCGTGCGATATTTGTTATTGTTGTTGTACTCTCTGGTGATCACATGGTTTCGAAATGATTTACTTGAAGTGAGAACAACATGATATAATGATGCTTAAGACACATGGTTTTAAAGTCTAGCATTTGACCACTGCATCAGAGTATTAGTTCGATGAGGTCTACTCTGAATTTAAAGGAGGTGACTTAAAAACTATATTCTCAGAATATAACAGTTCGTCATGGACAATTTTGTCCTTCGAACGCTCCAATAACGCTCTGTAGTAGTCACTTTTATTGTTTTTTTTTTACTTTTTTTTTTTTTTTTGTTATGAATATTATACCCAAAGTACATAACTTGACCAACCGATTAGTGAGTGGAGTCGCTTTACCATGTGCAATCAAATCAGATGATAATCGTTTTGATTATGTTGTGAAATAATGGAATCATAGTTTATATGTTGTTAGAAATCGAAATATAATTTCGGGTTGTTTTTGTGATGGAACATAAATTCGAACCATGAAGTCGTTGTTGTTTGTGGTCGTTTGTAACCTTGAGAGGCAACCACTTTGAATAGAGCTTTCGAATGAATTCGTTGTTGTTTGTGGTGGAGTACGGCTATTTCGATCATCCCAAACAATCGGTCATCTAATAATATTTTCTGAAATATTTTTATTTTAAATTTTCCTGGGTAATACCATACCGTTTGAAGTCGCCGTAGTTTAATAGGTAGTGTGTTGGCTTATTAGGCGTAAGGCCACGGTTCAAACCCCCAGGTTAGACATCAAAACGTTATATGAAAAAATATTTCTTTGGCGACTTCCACTTAGCAGATTTCTGACAAAAACTCTGAGAGTAAATAAAAATTGCCATGAAAAGTTTCTCAAAAATCTGTCATTCGGAGTCGACTTTAAAAACTGTAGGTCCTGCCACTCATGTATAAAATTAACACACACAACATAAGTGGTGTGACAAGCTAGGTCGTAATCCTGACTGAAGGGTTGTAATGAGCAATTATTGAATTAATTATTATAATACCATACACTTCTTGCTGTTTTCACCGTCTCTAATGTCAAACATATTTCAATTTTTCTTAAACGTATAAACTATGCTGAATAAAGCTTGAGGATATTTGAAAAGCTAAATTCTCGAAACACAGTTTATAGGCGGATACTTTAAAGTGCTAAAATTTATTATAACTGCAGGAGCTATGGCAACCATAGATTTCAGTCTGTGGCAGCTAATTCCCTTTCTCTTATTTGTTCCTTTTATCAAAAAATATACCTTTTTATGTCATTTCCTTTATCCCGTACTTATTTTGTACGTCTAATCAAAAAAAAAAAAAAAAAATGAATTTCTTTTAAATTCTCCTACTTATTCCCTTTTTCTCCGCATACTCATCCTCCGAACAACTATTTTAAAATGAATATGATGTACACACACACAATATATTTGAAAACTTTCTAAAATGCTATACTTTTTACACAACATAAAATCAGATTTTCATTCGCTGAAAATAAAAAGTAATTTCACTTGAAATCCACAACAATGCTTATATGACGCAACGAGTTGTAAAAGAAGTTGTCAACTATTAACGAGTTTTATAATGTTGACATCATTTCATTGAAGAGTGAAGTTCTGCGCGTATTAGACAAGACAAGAAAGTTGTTGAAGACACAAGTATCATAATCATATTAAAGAAATCAACAAAAAAAATAATCATTATTATCGAGTTTATAAATGGCGTTATTGCTTTTATTGTTGTTCGTTGTTTTGTTGAGACAAATACGAGGAAGAAAAAAAAGTAAAAATGAAATTGGAAAATTTTTTTCTTTTAAAGCATTTGTTTGGATTTGAAGAAATTTTACAATGCAACACTAATTTTGCAAAAATATTGGGTTTGTAGCGGCAGCCACCATAGTCTCGTTGGTAGTGTATTGGCTTATTAGACAAGAGCCTGTGCTGCAAACCACAGCTTAGACTCGAACAGCAGTGTTTTGTTAAAAACTCCGGGAGTAAATAAAATGTCCATGAAAAATTTCTCAAATATGTCATTCGTCCCCACAATTCGTAGATGAAATTAATTCATACAACATAGGTGGTGTGAGAAACTATGTAGTAATCCTGACTAAAGGTTGTTAGGACACATTAAGTAAATTAAAACATGGATTTTCGGTTGAATTAGTTAACAAATTGTTCTCAAAATATAATGCCTCTGCTAATATCAGTTGCAGATAGTCGCCGTGGTCTAGTAGGTAGTGTGTTGGCTTATTAGTCGTGATTCTCCGGTTCAAATCCCAGGTCAGACATCGAAACAAAATATGAAAAAAATTTTTCTTCGACGACTTCCTCTCAACAGATTTCTGGCAAAAACTCTGAAAGTAAATAAAATTGCTATGAAAAGTTACTCAAAAAAAAAAATCTTTCGTCCGGAGTCGACTTTATAAAATTAACACACACAACATGAATGTTGTGAGAAACTAGGTCGTAATCCTGACTAAAGGGTTGTAATGACCAATTATGTTATGTATGTAATATCAGTTGCACACGGCACTTTAGGCTTCACTTTGTTAGAACACACAAATTTAAGTTACATTTTTCTGTTAAAAGTTACATATGCTTACTCGCAGAGCCAAATTGCAATGAAGTTCCTAATGAACGTCTTCTTGATGTTCGTCCATGTTCAAGAATGTCTAGGATTTCTTAGGAAAACTTCGAATTTTCGAAAGATAACTCTTATATGAATTCCAGGACATCGCAAATAAACTGGCCAACACAGAACATTAGAAACTTTACAGTCGATTGCCTGAGGTACCAACGGTCAGCAATCTCCATCAAAATGAAATACGAAAAAATATTTCTTCGGCGACTTTCTCTCAGCAGATTTCCACCAAAACTCTGAGAGTAAATAAAATTGCCATGAAAACTTTCTCAAATATCTACCTTTCAGAGTCGGCATTAAACTGTAGGTCACGCCACGCATATATAAAATGAGCACACATAGCATAAGTGGTGTTTGAAACTAGGTTGTAGTCCTGACTGAAGGTGTGTAATGGCCAATTATGCTATGTAGTATGTATGTTGTTAGACACGGTGTTCTACGCCCGATTAATGCGGAGGTTCAATTTCGTTGGCAGTGGGTTGATATATGAAATATTGCTAAACTCTGCTGAACTTGTATGCATAAGAAGAGAAATGACTTTCTTTTGTCCTTAAATCTCACGACTATCAATTGCACAATTCCGATTCTCATCAACCACGTCTTATTGGAAGACCTGACTATAGACTTGGCGAATGACTTCTGCAGGAGTTGTGAATTTGAAAGAAGTTTGTGTCAGTGCAGTGCTCTTGTCATAATAGAGATGGAAGTTCATAAGTTCTTATTTTCTGCCATTCTTGACTGAATTCTCTAATATAAAAGTTCCTGCAATCTCAAGATTTATGCTGGAGTCCTACGTTAATTTCCTGTGGATATTTTCAGTAGTATTACAGTGGGCCTTTACGCTGGTCTAAGTAGGGGCTATTCGACCAATATCTGAAAAAATTTAACAAATCAGTGGAAACATTAAGAAAGACTAGCACATAAGCTGGTAAGATGATACTGCTAGGTGACTGGCATCAACATTATCAATGTTTAATTTTCCAAATGAAGAGAATTGAAAAACTTGATGCACTTGGATAGAATTGGACTAAAACTATTTTATGGACGCAGACCAATACGAATATAATGCCACGTGCTTTGTCTTTAGGTAACCACTCAGAGTTATTACGTGTCCGGAGGCCTTGTGTAACAATATGTTGGTGAACCACCTTAGAAATTGTGTTTCTAATAATTGTAAAATAATTTACAATATTCTTCAACCCTATCATTGGATTTGTAAAGAGGATTTCACATGAAGATATTGTTACGTTTTTTACCTTTAAAAAACATTTAAAATATGGGCTCGTAGATTGCAAATAAAATAAAAAATAATAATTCACTCGCCTGCATTGCCTTGCCCTTTACATGGGAGGGTAAACAGTCTGATGAATGTTCTTGAAGGCAAATAATGTTCGTGGCTTCGCATTCTCGACATCTGTATAAATGTAAGCATCATTATTTACATTCATTATTGTTGTTTGTGTATTCTGTTTGCATTTATTCTTGTAGTGTTGTTTGTGGAGATTTGTTTACATGTTTATAATTTTTTTTATTGCTAGTGCTTGTTGTTATATCAAGCAGTACGATAACTTGTAAACTGGTTTGTTTACTGCATTGTTTTGGTTTTGTAGCTTTTGTTTATAATTTTAATATTAAACGATGTAAATGAAAAACACCACTATCTTGATACTTCATTTTCGTAACAATATCCTCAAAAATATAAGAAAACCCTTTCAAAATTCCAATGGAAACAGTGTTACTTTTCAAATAATGAAAACTAAAATCGGAGAGAAAAAAATCTTTTCTTTTGTTTGCTACGGTGAAGAGTTTCTAACAAGATTGAGGGAACTAGGAAAAGAGCACACATTCACAACTTTGGTTTGCAAAACTATCGTTACACTCTTTTAAATCCAATACATTTAAAAGTATTCACATGTGTATGGCACTAATCATCATCATCATTATTATCATCAGCAACATCAACAAGACATGACATCAGAGTAAATTTTGTTACACAAAATGAAACAAAAAACAAAAAAAGAAAATGACAAAAAAGTTGAAAGTTTTTTAAATGGTGTTTACATGTTACATTCTGTGGTAAAATTTTCTTAGTATTTCAGTTCATACACTTTGAATTGTTGTTTGTCGTTGTCTTTGTTGTACAAAAAAGAAACGAAAAGGAATTTTCGTAACCCTTTTTCTCTAATATTCGAATTTTTCCTTGTTTTTTTTTAAGGATTTCTGCTCTACTTTTTTTTTCTCGCTAGAGGGAGGATTTTGTAAAACTGAGATTTCTGAAGATTTGCTCAAACAATTTTTTCTGGTTTAATAATGTTACAGAAAATATTTTCTTGTTAAAATTTTTTTCGTTAATTTTCTTTCATAAAATTTCCTTTGTATTTTTGTGGTTCGTTGTTTTTGGGTTTTTAAGAAAAACTAAAATAGCAGAGTAAGAAAATATACCCCCTTAAGTGTACGTATTGGAAAATAAAAGCTAGGATTTTTATTTGCCCTCATATCAAAGTATATGCATGTCACTTACATGGCTTATTAAATTTTGGGATACATATTCAAACAAGAAAAATATTGGATGACTCTACGCATTGTTCCTTATCATACAGAGAATAAAAGGCGTTCAGAAGTTGTTACTTCCTCAATTTGGTGAAAAAGAACTCATAGCAATGTCCAACTTATGCAGTTGCCGCAGTCTAGTTGGTAGTCTCTTAGCTTATTAGACGTGAGGCCACGGTTCAAACCACAGGTCAGACATGTCCAACAAAACGAAATATGAAGAAATATTTCTTTGGCGACTTCCCCTCAGCAGATTTCTGCCAAAAACTCGGAACGTAAAATAAAATTGCCATGAAAAATTCTCAAAAATTTAACATTCGGAATCGGCTTTAAACAGTAGGTCCTGCCACTCATGTATAAAATTCACACAACACAACATAAAGGCGTGTGAACAACTGGGTCATAATCTTGTATGTATGTAAAGTACCTAAACCAGATGAAGGGATCATAATCCAACTGCCGAAGGAATAAGATGGTAGTGCATACAGAAACTGAAGAGGCATCACAATGATAACTACGTTTAAAAATGTTGCAACTTAAATTGGCACGCTGCAGTTATGTTTACTAAAAGCAGATATACTATCTAAACACAAATGAAAGCTTTAGGCCTTACCGCTGCTGCAAAGAAGCCATTTTAGTGGATCAGTCATTTGAATGACGGTCTTCATTAACTTAATTAACTTGGACAATACATTTGATACTCTGCATCATCAGTTAATCGGTGATGCGATTAAATGCAGTGTATTTTTTTAATTCACATACATATGTATGTACATACATAATTGGCCATTACAACCCTTCAGTCAGGATTACGGCTTAGCTTCTTACACTACTCATATTGTGTGTTAATTTTATACGTGAGTGGAGGGACCTACAGTTTAAGGTCAATTCCGAAAGACAGTTTTTGAGAAACTTTTCATTGCAATTTTATTTACTCTCAAAGTTTTTGCCAGAAATCTGCTGAGAGGAAGTCGCCGAAGAAATATTTTTTGTATTTGTTTTGATGTCTGGCCTGAGGTCTGAACCATGGCTTTTGCGTCTAATAAGCCGACACACTACCTACTAGACTACGGCGACTAATCGGTCATAATTGATCCTTTAGTTCGGATTACGACTTTTCTTCTCACACCACTTATGATGCTTGTGTTAATTATATACATGAGTGGCGGGTCCCGAATTAGAAAAGTCGCATCCGAATTTTGTGAAACTTTTTATGGCAATTTTATTTACTCTCAGAGTAAATTAGAGGTAATCGCCAAAGAAATATTTTTTTATATTTCGTTTAGTTAGAGATGCTTGTCCTGGAGTTTAAACCGAGGCTTCGCGTCTCATAAGCCAACACACTACCTATTATACTACGGCGAACATTTTTTAATTTAATATAATTTTTTAATTTGCGAACTCAAACCCCCACCAAGCCAAGTACTGCTTGAATGCTTGCTGAGCGATCATATTAAGGCACATTCCGTAGTACGCTTTTATTCAACATCGTCTGAATTTGTTTAAGCAGCAAGCAATATGTATTCCGGGAGACATCACACACATAAGTAGTTTAGTTGATGATCTCGTTTGATTAAATGATTTTTCTACACAACTCTAACTTTTTCCATGTGTAAATGATATTGGTCGTCTTGAATACGCACGTCACTGGCAATCCTTTTAAGACCTCAGAGAACAAAATGAAATTTAAAGACTTCAACTGATTTACTGTCTTCGTTGGAGCATTGTCTAGCTTCTCATGATATTTGTAGAGAACTTTGATTCAAACTTTTCTTTTGATTCAAACCTTTCCCTTAAAAACCTTTTCCCTCATACAACAATTTTACCATTCGCCAATTAAATGCACAAGTATATGTTTGCTTTTAAATGTCTTCATAGCTTTATTCATTGTTTTGTCAACTTAAATACTTTACTTTCATTATTTATTTTCTTGTATTTTAAGCCATTTTTACGATTTTAGACATTTATCACCAGGTATTTTGTTGCATTGTTAGTATCGTTTAAAATCATTGAAGCTTAAAGAGAGTGAAATAATACCAGAACTCAGTTGTATACACAGACGTAATAACGGTAAATAGAAAGTATTTACAAAGCTTGACATATTCAATATTAATTCAATAAATTAGCGAAAGGTGTGAATAGCACCATTGAGCTGCTTCCAATGTTGAGCCATTAGTCAATGAGAAATGGATGGCAAAATGGTTGGTTGGCTTCGTTAGCTGTAGTAGAGATTGCAAGCAAATTCAAAAGAGAAGATTTGTTGGCACAATATTGTAAAACTAAAGGATGAATTGGCACTGATACGTTGTAGGAATGTTGGTGCATTTAAGGCACAGTGGGTTAGAAAAGTGTGTAGACAGTACAGGCAAGAATTTTATTAAAAAAAAATATTTAAAAAAATAAAAAAAAGTTCAAAATTAAACTCCCATTGCAGTTTAAAATATTTTGGTAAAAGAAATTTGGTATGCAAAACAAACGTCTCCTAACTCACTGTGCCTTAAACTGAGAATGTTTAAGAGGCATTACATATGAATATACTTTGAAATACTCTTCCTGTCCTCTTGCTTTCATATACCACCAAGCAATTTTTAACGCTTTTCTGCATACACAAATACAAACTATGAAAAGGAAGTCTGTATGAATATATTTACTAAACACATACATACAGACACATAGACAGCTATTTACAGAAAGTTAGTGACTTCTACTCACTCACACAATACAAACAGTTTTAACGCTTTGATAAGCGATTTCTCTTCTTGCTGCTTTTCTTTCTCTCTCATCGCTCTTTCAATATTTCTTTTGTTGGATTTTCGGTTTGTGTTTATGTTCCCGTATTCCAAAAGGAATAGAATTTTTGCTCAATTGTGGCATATGTAAGCCTAAGTGGCTGTGTGTTGCTTTGCGTATCATACATTCAAGACTCTTAGTTGGTGCGTGATGTAGCAGAAACAAACAATACGTCAGTGTCATAAAGCGAATGAGAAGAATATAGAAGATTTTTCCTTTCAAAAGATTCAAAAACTTCTTTTTGATTTGGAATCAAATTTTTAGTTTTCTTTTCAAAAGGATTTTATGTTTAGATTTGAAAGAATAACAAAAAGAATTGAGTAAAAATAAAGAGCCTTAAATAATCTAATTAGGAAATGTTAAAGGGTTGTCACTCATTTCATAAATACCTCCTCCAAGCCAAGCCAATTGCCCTGATAAATCACAGTATTTATCCAACACCCAAGTGTTCCCTTTTGGGATGCTTTAAGGTTTCACAAGTTTCAGGAATATGCACCGATTATTCATTCTCATTGTTGTACTCGAGGCAATACCCATTCCGGATACTTGTACGCTGAGTCGAAATTGCCCTGTCAAACTCAATCTATTTCTTGGTATTTTGAAGCATGACTTTGATCTCCTTTTTTTTGGTTGCCCCAAACCCACTTGGAGTCTTTGCCTCTCTTTACTTTGCTTTCGATAAGTTTCGCTTTAAAAATATTCCCTCACGCTCCACAGAAGGGTTCTGCATCCATTAACAGCGTATAACCTCCAGTCCTCGTAAGCCTGGACTGGTAGTTGCCCAGAATTCACACAAAACCTGTGGCCTATCAGAGGGTAACCTTATTCCGTGTACCAAGCTGATTCAGCGGCTTTATTCGATTTAACTTCATAAGAACCAAATATTTGACTGTAAGATGATACAGTTATGTTCTGTCTTTTTACCACCTATCGCCATAGTCTAGTAGGTAGTGTGTTGGCTTATTAGACGTGAGGCCTTGGTGCAAACCCCGGGTCAGACATCTCCAACACAACGAAATATGCCTCTCAGCAGATGTCTGGCAAAAAATAAAAATTTGACATGAAGAGTTTCTCAAAAATCTGTCGTTCAGAGTCGAATTTAAACTATAGGAACCGCCCGTCATGTCTAAAATTAACACACACAACATAAGTGGTGTGAAACGCTATGACGTATCCAACTCCAATTGAACTGTTTTGAGATTTATTCTGTCTGCCCTGACAATTGCCTCATAGGTCACTCACTATTCCAAGGTTGTATTTCGAGGATTTCCCTAGCTTGCATGCCTATCCTGATATGCTCTACATATATGAGCTCTGCCTGTTTTCTTACTATCGTATGCTATTCAAAATATTTTACCTACATTTTCAGCGATAATGTCTCTCCCACTCTCATGAAATCGCCGCAGTCTAGTACGCAGTGTGTTGGCTTATTAGACATGAAGTCATGATGCAAACCCTTGGTCAGACATATCGAACAAAACGAAACATGAAAAAATATTTCTTCGGCGACTTCACCTCAGAAAATCTGTTTTAAAAACTCTCCAAGAGTAATTAAAATTGCAATTAAAAGTTTCCCAAAAAAAATCTATCTCTCGGATTCGACGTTTTATTGTAGGTTCCGTCACTCATGTATAAAATTAACACAAACATAAGTGGTATGAGAAGCTAGGTCGTAGTAGTCCTGACTGAAGGGTTGTAATGATAATTTATATATGTATGTATGTATGTACGTAGTGACTTAAACTGCTCTAAGATGACAACATAATACGTTCTTGGAGCTGCGAATAGTAATTGTCGTTTATCTTCTTTCAATTCATTTATAGAGTGAGGTCCAGTTTTTCAACGATACAGTTTTTTAACTGATTATTACAACCCTTTAGTCAGGATTACAAACCAGATTCTCATAATACAGTTTAATTTGAAATAATAGCAGCCAATTCTTTGCCTATGATGAAATATTAAGAAGATAGAGAAAATGTATTCAAGTTATAGACAAAACCTTCTCAAATTCAACATAATTAGCTTCCTGTCTAGGTAAAAGAGAAAAATAATATAATTACGAAAATGGAAATGGTGTTTTGCTTTCACATCGTTTAAATTGTAAACAAAAGCTACAAAAACAAAAACAATGAACTTGTTTACATGATAAACAAGTAAAGAAGAATATACCCACTAAAAACCAGTACAAAAAAGGGATAAACAAGTAAACAAAAATACAACAACAACACTGCAAGAATAAACGTAAACAAAATACACAAAAAACAATAACGTAAACAACAGGTTTACATTTATAGATATTTCGAGGAGGCGAAGACATTCTCTTGCAAGAGCATTCATTAGACTGTTTACCCTGCGATAAAAAGGCAAGACAAAGCAGGCAACGGAGTCAGTAAAAAATTCAGTCAGTCTTGTGTGAAGACACGGTGTTTGAAGAAAATAATTGTGGTTTGAAGATCTCCGTTATAAAGTTTTAGTAACTTTTATTGTTTACCCAAAATGAGTGCAAAGAGTAATAACAAACAAAGCAATTGTTGTTGTTTACATCAAGTTGTAAACAGTGGTACACAGAATTGTGCGAATAGTAAAGAATTTTAATTAAAATTAACACAAATTTATTTTTATTTGCAATCTACGAGCCCATATTTTAAACGTTTTTAAAAGGTAAAAGCGTAACAATATGAATATGCTGGACGAGTATGTTTACCAACAAATTTCTATGTTCGGCTAGACGACAATAACCAACAGTCTTAGAAATCCGGAGGCATCGAGCAGGATCCTCAACTAAAACCCACAAGGTAATCGCAGAAGAGGAAGTGTAGAAAAGACTTGAAGAGGACTGGTGGATACAGAGCAGCCGAACAGCTAGATATAGATGGTGTGAAATAAAATATATGTTTACAGAAATTATGAACGAATTTTAGAAGACTACAATGGGATCAGGTTGTAGGATATTAACAGAATGTGAAAATGAATGTAAAATTTTGTAGGATAATGATCACATTACTGCACGCAGTGTTTACGTGTACATGCCAGTTTATTCCTTTTCATGTTACAACAACATGACCCACATACATATATATAGATTTTGTAGCATCCTTTTGACAATCGCATCAATATTATTCATATTTTGTGTATTCATAATTTTCTCTTTCGATTGATTTTATATTTCAAATAAATTTTTATCGCAAAGAAAATTGCTTTATATTGTACATGACTTTTGTAAATTCAATTCCTTTTTTCAATTCTGTTTCTTTCAGTTTTTTTTGTTTTTTTTTGCAATAAAATGCATTTGCCCAAAATATAAAACATACTAACATTTACGGCAGAGAACAAGTAGAAGACGAAATAGTGGCATAAAAACCCACTTCATTGTCAAATTTCCTTTTTATTGCATGAAAGTTTATAAAGGAATTACAAAAACAAAAAACGGAATAAAAAAATAATTTCTTTTTCTTTTTCGTGATCAATTCTCTAATGCCTCAACTTGCAATGCGAACGTGCAACATTTTACTTTTCTTTTAAGAAAATCTCAATAAAAATTTTTTACTCTACAGTTTCCCTTTTGCTCCGTTTTTTTTTTGCTGTTAAAGTGTAAAGTTTTTTTCATTTCATTTCCAGTGTATTAGTGTAAGGAAATAAGTGTATGGGTTTTATTGACAATGTAATCATGGTTGGCATTTGTGTGCATATGTGTGTGTGTACGATTGTGGCAGCCAGAGAAAGAATTTAATTTTTTTTCCTGAGACCCATAGTGCATTCCTCGATAAACTCTGAACTTTTTGGCAGAGTTTTTTCCCTTCCCTTTTTGCCAAGACTAATAACAAATGGAATTTATTGATTTTGAACTACTTAGCGTTGCTATGTGCAGTATAGAATGCAGAGAAATAAAATTAGAATATTGAAAAAAAGCAAACTCTGTTGCTTGCTATGCTTCGGAAAAAAATACCACTCAATCACGATCTGTAGTACATGGAAAAAGTATTATGAAATCTGGTCTAAACAATCAAATTCAGCTTTTGTTTTAATTAAAAAATAAATTTTTTTTGAGTTCAATAATATCATCAGCTGTTCCGATTTCATTTCACACCATTAACAGACTTCAGAAGAGATTAATCAAAATTTTCAAGTTAAACTTGCTCAACCGTAGATCGAGCTTTATATCGAAAATGATACATTTTTATTTTTGAGACGATATAACTTTAATTCAGAAAAAGTTAGATGTCTGATATCTTTTGAATTCGTTAGTATTGTTATCGCCATTATTTTAAACTAAATTAAAAAAGAAAATTTTAAACAGGACTTAAAAAGTTCAAAAACTTCATAATCCTGGCTTATATATCGCTTTTGATATATACGAATTTCCTACGGATTCTTTGGTGGTGTGTACGTAATTTTTTTAAGTTTTGAAAAGATTTTGTTAAGTTTTATCGTAAATAATAAATTATTTATGATATTTGATAAGGAATTGAAAGTTAAGTGTTGGATGAAAGATAAAAGGTTGAATTTTCTGTTCTTGATATTGATTTAAGTAGTAGTAGTCTAGTATGTACTATGTTAGCTAATTAGACGTCAGACCAAGTTTCAAACCTCATGTCAGTCATTTTCAGTTTACAAAGAGAGGTTAAATATGTACATATATATGTAATATTCCTACTACTAAAGATTCTGAAGAAGAAGAAAACAGAAGCTCCTCTTATGAACTGACGCAAGTGTTGACAGCTGCAAACATGACAATAGGACGTTAATCGAAAAAGATAGTATTACTTGGAATAGAGAACCGTATTAGCAGTTTGGGAAGAACAATTATTACCAATTTTCACACAGATTGCTAGCAGCTGTCACATGAAATGTTGTAGAGTCTTTCTTACTGCTCTCCTCATATTTATCTTCCGTGACAGACACACATTAGAAAAAAGTGTTTCGTCCTATGTTTTTTTTTCATAGATATTACAGATGTTAATATTTCGGTCAACTACGTATGTATGAGATAACAGAATCATTCGCTATGATAATGTCCTACTCGGAAATGATGATAAATATAATACGCCAGCTTTTAATAATCCCAATAATTTTGTTGCTATATATTGGTAACTGATTGAATTTTATGGTCGTTATAAATTTCGTGGTCCACTGGAATCGAATTGGCAGTTTTAGATTCAAGCATATGCTACGTGCGTAGCAACTACTTATAGCCGTATTTGGGGAAACTTGTATCCGGTACACCACAGAGGAATGATAGAGAGAACATTGTTATTGACGTAATCGATGTTCTATTGCAACAGGAAACTTTTTAACCTCACATGACGTCGACAACAAATGTTTCTAGCGAAATATAACAATGGTTTGTGTCATCAGGTTTCAGCTAGTCCTCGATTGGGAGCGTTACTGATGGGAGTGACAAGAAGCTGCCCCATCTGAACATTTGCAAACTTATAAATTGCCACAAAGCAAGGGTGATAGATGCCAAATTGTTAAATAAAACCAAGCTGACATGAAGTGTTTAATTTTTACTTAAAAAACAATGCTGCAATGTACATCATGTCAAAAATTTTGGCGTAAATTTCATAAAAGTGATAATAAAATGTAATAATATAAAATAGTTTTATTAAAATTATTTAAAATAAATAAAAACATTTAAATTTTGTAACCAAAACTATCAATAATTGCGAAAATTCTACGCAATACAAGTATGTATCAAAAGTGATAGCAAATATTATGAATTTTTTAAGGATCGATCTACGGTTAATTCTTGCCGGATCATTAAAAATGTATGTGGTTTGGCGTTATTTTGATGAACCACAAAACCTTTCACTTTTAATGAATTGCTTGTATTAACCTTTTTAATAGTCACAGATTGTAGAAGTTCTCAATGAACAATTCTCTTCAAGTCGCTCTATTCAAACATATCCATGGCATGTAATCCCTTCCTTCAGCAATTTTTAAATCTTTTCTCCATTTTAGTAATGAATTGAAAATAGAAGTTCAGTTCATTAAATTGTTTACTGTTATCTCCAGTTGCTTAGGAGCCGGTCTTTCTTAATATTTTTTTACGATTTCAGGCGACTGCCGATTGAACACAGCAGTGTGCGTCTTTACTATTTTTATACTCACAATATCGCCTCCGTAAACTTCATATAACTTTTTATCAGACTGCTATGTGTTCTTCCTATTTCTGTAATTGAAAAGCCAAATGAATGATTCTAGACTCTACTATAAATAGTTAGCCAGGATAAGGCAAATAATTCAATTAAAACTGAAAGGTTTTGTGTTCTATCAAAACAACGCCAGACCACACATTTTTAATGATCCGGCAAGAATTAAGCAAGTTATGCTCTTCTAAAAAAGCATCACCTGTAGTACCGTCTCGTGGAAGTTATATTACCAGAGACATTATATTAGCATTATATTTTAGAATCATCCACCTAGACTACGGCGACTTCTTTAGGACAACCAATGTTTTAATATTTTCAGCAAACGGAGTAGCTTAGACCTTATGCTCTATGTTGGGAACTGAAGTCAAAACTAACATACTGAAAGACTAGGGCATTAGTAGTACAGTATAGGACACTGTAGTGTATACATGTTGTAGAGTACAAATGAATACTCTGATATAGTTCAGTATTGGGTTACACCAAAATTATTACAAAGTGTTACTTTGTTTATATTTGTGTGTGTTATTTGTGTAGTAATACTTTCAGTTTCTGAAGTGTGTCACTAGTGTAAACTGACCTAAGGGTTGTGAATTCAGAACATGTGCCAAATAGAACACTTTGGTATATGTTTAATTCAAGTGCAACAAAATTACATTAAGTATATTTTATTTTAATTATTTTGAGTAGAGTTTATGTTATTGAGTGAGTTCAGAAAGTCACTCATAGAATTAGAAAATGTATTAGTATGTAAGACCAAATTTAAATAAAGATCAATCATCTTATTTTGATCACTGAACTAAACAACAGGTTCTTTTATTTCTTACAACACAAATACCTTTACTCCCACCGCACCGGATTTTAGGCTATAATTCTATATGCGTTCCATTTTTATTTTAGGTTTAGGTTTAGGTCGGAGTGGTAGCTCTCATATCACAAAGCTCACTTGAGCACGCATAGCGGCCCGTTGTGACGCCACGGGTGAACGCAGTCCCTGTACTGACCAAGTTCCACCAAAATCAGGGAAGAGGAAGAAGCTGGTCAGCGCAAGGGCTGCACAATCCACAATCCATGTTTGTATTAGAAAAATAATTTCGATTTCTGCAGAACATTTATAAGTAGACTGCAGTCTTCTCGCTCGTTCTAGCCGCATTATATAGATGAAGTGGAAGAAGAAAAGAGACAATTACTGTTCGCATATCCAAGAAGTATTATCTTGTCATCTTAGAGCTATTTAAGTGACTACCACCAAAGATAATAAAGTATAAAGAATGTGCATTTTAACATATTTTGGAATATTTTTCAAAAATATTTCAGGACGCGGGGGGAAGATAGAAGGGAAGGATACAGAAACCAAGAGCGTAACAATGCGTTATTCTCATCCTGCGTTTTTGTTGTTTGACCACTTTTTTAATTTATTTTTCTGAAATCACTTATTCTGGTGTTAAAAACAGACGTTGGCACCAATGTCCCTCAGGGGAAGAACATCTTCGGCTTTTTACACACATAGGACACGAACATCAAGAATGTTCGTTAAAAAGAGCGTAAAAATACATTCAGTTGCTTGTTGCTATTCAGCTTGTCGCTTTTTTTCAGACTTCAATTATACACCCAAAGAAATATCACAGTAGTATTCACTAATATCAATGAGAAATGATTTCGATTTTTGGAAGAATACTTGCCAAGTTAAATACGGTGTCTTTAGCGATTTAGTGCAGTACAATTTTTCTACATTTTCCGCTCACATATACATATCATTGGGTTAATAAGTAGACTTGAAATTATTACCAACAATTTTCCTCTAGGTTAACACATGCCTTTGGTTATGGATTAGTGAGTAAGAGAGAGAAAATAAATTGAGAGAATTTATTTAATTACAGACATATAAAAGTGTTAGTAATATACGCCATTTTTATTTTCATTTCATCAACATACTTACGTAAAGCTGTCTATCTTTGGCTTAATAATTTTAGATAAAAAAATATAAAATAAAAAATCTATTTTATTATTAAAAGAACATAAAGCTATCCATCTTTGGCTTAAAAATTAGGCCATGTTTTTTAGAAAAATAAAAAGAATAAAAAACCATTTTTTATTAAAAGAAAAAAACGAGCATTCCAAAGCATTTAAAAAAAATATACTATGAGACAAAATAAAAAAATGAAATACGCCCAGGTAATGACAGAACATTTTTAACACAAATTATTCTTCGAGTGTTATTCTGAAATAAAATGATAAAGCATCCGCCAAACATGTGTTCTTTTCGCAGTCTGATCGACAACTAAATCAAAAAACACAAGAATACACATGTACATACGTACGATGAGAGCAACACATTGTTACGCTCTTTGTTTGTGTTTATTTTCCTTCTGTCTTCCTGCCACCTCATCGAGAAATTGTTTTTAAAAAAGATTTTGGTGAGAGCGGGTCGTAATGTTACAACCCACCATAAAAAATACTTCATAATGCGTATTCTTTATATCCATATTCTTTGCTACTTCTTCCACAAAAGAGCAAGAAATCTGTTTAGAAACAAAAACGGGCTTAAGGCTATCGAGAGTAGTCAGGAAAAATACTGTACATGGTCCTGATTAGCAAAGACAAGAACCTAATTGTATGTTTCTTAGATTTATTACATGGTTAATAACGTTCCATTTACAACGTTCTAAGTGAACGTTGCTCGTTTGTTGAATTATTCTAATTAAACTGAAGCATTTCCTTTATACAAACTTTTATTGAAAATTTTTCATTTATATTTCGTTTCTGTAAACAAAAGTTTATATTCTATTTTAGCAGCCAATTCTAGCAATTTCATGACTTTCTGGCCAGTAAGAATTTAACGATTTAATTTGTTAGTGCCAGATTTACAACAAACGAAAATTAAATGTTTTTTTTTGTTTTTTTTTTGTTTTTTTTTTACTGAAACAAGAAATACAGTACTTGTAACCCCTATAAAAAATACTAGAGCCACCATAAAATTTAATTAATAATTAAGTTTAGGTAGGTAGGTAGAAGTGGCTGTTTAACAATTTCCAAATTTTAACGCTATTAATTTAAGCTATTTTTATTCAAATTATATACAAATATAATTCGTGATACAATTCATTTTCGTTTACAAAAATACGAAGAAAAAATAAACAAATTTTGCTTAAGAATCGTAACAATGTTTCCTTTTTATTTTTTATGTCTTTAACCTTCAGTAGAGTTCGTGTTATTTTCTTATTTTTCTTTCTAAAAATTAACGATAAATAATAAACATTTTTATTGCCTTTATAAATATTACGGTTTTATGAAATCACAAACGTGAGTGTGAATTTTGCAGTCGACATTTGTTCAGCAAATCAAATCAACATCAAATAAAGCCCCAACCCATAGGGCAGCCCAAGCAGCCATCCAAACAATCAGTCTTTTCATTTACATTATATTTGTGAAGTACTGAAATAGGCCCCCACATATATTTTAAGCATTAAAGCAATCAAGCTTTCTTTTCATTTATATTGCATATACACGCAAAAGTCATAAACATAAATTTACACCTGCCAACAAATCTTGACTCTGATAGAGGGAGAGAGAAAAGCCTTATACTTGAAATGACGATGATAGAAGAAGAGATTTGTATGAAAAGCGTTTTTATTTATGGTTGTAAGTAATTTGAGGAATATTGTATTGTACACGCCATGCTCATACATACATACATACACTCTGCCACAAAAGTATACATACGGTTAACAAATTTCAGAAATTTTTTAACAAAAAAAAATCTGAAATCTGAAATCTGAAAATCTTTATAATTATCTGACATCTTTCTTCGATTTTAAGACAGTCTTTTGCATTGGTTCAGAAATTTGTGAAATTTTTAACTTTTGTGGGCCACAAAAGTATACATACGGTTAACAAATTTCTGAAATTCTCTAACCAATCCGTTTTCGATGAAAATCTTTATAAGTCGATTTTAAGACGGTCTTTTGCATTGGTTCAGAAATTTGTGAAATTTGTTAATCGGATGTATACTTTTATGGGCCTGTGCAGGGCCACAATTCAGTTCAATTTCAGAAATTTTTGAACCAATACAAAATACCGTCTTAAAATCGAGGAAACTACAAAGATTTTCAACGAAAACGGATTGGTTAGAAAATTTCAGAAATTTGTTAACCGTATGTATACTTTAGTAACTAAGTGTATATATCAATGAAGATGTATGTATTACTTTGTCTTTATATAGAAATCTAAAGAAATGCTTATAAAAATATAATTTACCCAGATATGTAATGAAATTAAAGCGTTTGATGTATTGCGTTTTAATGAAGGCGCGTTTTTATAGCCTTCAAGAGCAAAATGTTGTTTGTGGCTTAATTTTGTCCAGCATTCGTGAGGGTAATGAATTTTATGTAATTTCGGAATGCTTGCAATTTGTTTGTAACAGCAATATTGTACAGTATTTGAAAATTTTTTTGTTTTTATTTAAATCTTGTGCAGATTTAATTTAAATTTCAAATTAATTTAAAATAGCCCGAAACGTTTAAAAAGTTTAAGTTAAGAATTTCTTTATTTTGAAGAATTCGAGTATGCGTCAAGGTCCGTCAACATCCGTCATTTTTTTATTTTAATTCAATTTAAATTCTAATCAAAATCGAGAAACCTCAGAAGCATCCTACATTATCAGTGGCCATTTCACATTACCTTCACATGAGATAATCATGCTCTCAACTATCTCCTTAAGAACAGTCAATGTGACATAAGCTATGTGGCTCGTAACGCTGTTTTTTGAAACTACATATCGGTATTGTCTAGATCATCCAATGAAGGCCATCAGAAGTTGGTAATCATCGACCTATAGTGCCCACCGATGAGAAATATGGACCGAAACCAGCGCAAGAACATAATCTACACTAAACTCTAACTTTGTCGGGATGTTTTTTACGCTTTTGGATTTCATGTCAATTGGCACCCATTCATCCAGAAATGGGCTGAAGAGTTCGGAAGTCTTTTTCATAAGACGTAGTAGAAATGTGGACCCTTATAAGCATTTTATAAATATTGCAAAACAAATAACTGTATACAAAATCCACATTTTCAAGAATTCGAATATGTGTTTTGATACGTGAGCATGCGTGAACAAGCGTTTTATGAGTTATCAAATATTATCATTCGATATGTATAAGATAGTGATTTTGATGTAATTTTTATGCCTTTATAATGCTTGGATTATAACATTGAGCACAAAAGAAAACGTCATTTGAATTTGTTGCTGGAGCCGATCATTCCCTTAAGAGTTTTAGAACATTCTTTTAAGACAAGTCATAGGAGACTATTCTTAATAATAGCCTTCAATTTCACTAACAATGGCGAAATCCTCTGTAGTGTAACATATGTAACGCTGTCAGTCTCCGCAAATTCTTTACATAATCTTGCCCCTTTCCTAATCTAATTTATAAAGGTATTGCATGTTAAAACAATGCGTTTACTTTTACTGAAGTTCTTCGAACACTTATCAACTGAAACATCAATTATAATAATTCAACGTTTAGTGGCCGGAAATAGCTTCGCAATAAAGAAAACAAAAAAACCGGAAGTGTTCATTGCTGATTCAGCAATCAGTAGACAAATTCTTCACTCCGTATTGAGAAATATGTGGAAGAATGAAACCTTTTCGTCTGACTGAATGCAAGAAGTAATGCAGATGATTAAATGTTAGCGTTCTCTGACTTTAAAATGGTTTTTATATTTCTCAGCTCTGTTTAGCTCAGTTTTTTGTGGGTAGTGTTTCAGAAGTCGCCGTGGTCTAGTAGGTAGTGTGTTGGCTTGTTAGACTTGAGGCCATGGTTCAAACGCCAGATTTTCTGGCAAAAACTCTAAAAGAAAATAAAATTGTCATGAAAAAGCTGCCCTGTCCTTCGGAGTCAACTTTAAACTGTAAGTCCCAGCACTCGTGTATAAAATTAACACACACAATATAAGTGGTGTAACACACACAATATGTGTGTATTCGAAAATGTGGTATATTTTGGGAATTTGTAATCTTGTACTTTCAGAGAAGTATGGTTGACATATCCGTCAATCATACGTCAATTGCCTTTGAAACCCAAACGTAAAAAAATCAAAACTTGTGCAATTGCTTTTAAGTTTTAATTGATTTTAAAACAAAAATCAAAAAAGACAAATAATGATGAGATTTACTTTAAAAATAGACAAACAAAGGAAAAGAATCACTGTTTCATTTCGAGTCATGAACTCTGGCCTATGGGCCATTAATCATTGTGCCTGTTTTTCTTTTTTTAAATACCAATTAAAGTAACGTATTTTATATTTAAATATCGTATTTATTGAACAGACTTTTTGCTCAACTAATGATTATAAGCCCCTATAGAAAAGCCATTAAAAATGTGGCTCTAGTATGTATTATTACGCTTCTAGGTCTATCTCTCTGGAGTTTTTTTTTGCGATTCGTTTGAATTAAAGAACCTTTTTTGCCACATGCACATGCCATTTTTTTTATACTTTTCTGTGTAAAGTTCGTTACACTTTTTTGTTGTATTTTTTGAATAAATACGAAATATATTTGGATGAACATTGACAAATGGATTTACATTTTATATGGACAATAAGAGAAATAGCATTTAAATACAACGCCTGTATAGTATAACTGCCACTTTGACAGATGAAATAATACATTCACATACACACACACACACACGCGCAAAAACTGAAAAAAATGGGGGAAAAATAAGACTTCTGACATATAAATGCTGCTGATAATTGACAGCTGGCAATTTTTAATCAAACGCAAATGAATCTGTAAGAGAAATGGCAAAAGGGTGGAAGCATAAGGCAACAGACACCAGGAAAAAAGTAAAAAAAAAAGAATTTCGACTGCTGTTCTCCAAAAGAAAAAGAAAAATTAAGAACAAACAGAAGAGAGAAAAAGATAAAATGAAATAAAATAAAATTCATTAATTAATGCGCTCTTAAACTGTCTTAGATATACTTCTACCATAAAATAAACAAATTAAAAGCGAAGTGAAAAACCATGATAAAGAAAAACATTCGAAAAAAAAATTCGAAAAAAATTTCTTCTGTTTCTGTTCAACTTGTATTTGCTTTCATTTTTGTATTTTCCTTTAATGCTTGCTTTATTTCAATTCTTTGCCATTACAGTTGCCTCAAGAGATTCTTCAGCGAGTAGCAGTAGTGGCAGTTCAAGCTCCTCCTCAAGTGGTGGTGGTGGCAGTGGTAGCAGCAGTAGCAGTAGTAGTTCATCAACTTCAACGTCTTCACAAGCCAAACTGCCAGTCATGGTCTTTGTTCATGGCGAATCTTATGAATGGAATAGCGGCAATCCTTATGATGGTTCTGTATTGGCCAGCTTTGGTCAAATGTTAGTTGTAACCATTAACTATCGTTTGGGTTTATTAGGTAAGTACACCGTTAGTGTCTTTAATTTGTTTTAATTATTTAAAGGAATAATAAAAGTTCTGTTGGAATAATCGTTTTTATTTTACTTTATTTTTTTTTTTAATTGTACCGTGTGTCATTTGCAAGGCAAGAGTGTATTATTAGTTAAGAATGCTTAGTCGAAAGCGTTTAAACTGGAGACTCAAATGTTATCAATCGATATCAAAAAGTTAATTCATTTTCTTTGCATTGTTAATTGCTTAAAAAATGTTAAATAACCGCTGTTATCGCTCTTGGCCATTGGCGCGCATAATTTGATTTTCAATATTCTCTGTTGTATTATGCTTGAAAGGCTTATTCAAACAGATGGATCGTTTTCATACACTCTACCACTAAGCTTCTCTGTTGCCTTTCGCATACAATTGCTAATAGTGGCAAGAGATCGTCAAGACCTCTGATATGTCATTGGAAAATCATATGCGTGCATTCCACTGTGACAAATGACGTCATATCTCTTAAATTAGTCTTTTTTAAAAATTATAATTTTGTTGGAGTTTTACCATCGCTTTAGTTGTCCTACCGACAGTACCATTCGCAATGTGGTGGATAAATTCATGTCAACTGGTTCGAAAGCTGTACGTTAATGAAAAGTAAGAAGTACTAAAGAACCGAGTCTTTCTAAGACCACACACAACTTGGTTCATTTTGTTGAAATGACGTTGAAACTGGGGCTTGCAGCCGTGTAAAGTGCAACTTACAGGTAAACTGAAGGTAAACAACCAATGACAATGACATGTGTTCGCAAAATGGGCATCGGGAACAGTGGCAGCTGACATTATCTTCCAAAGGAATGATTATGCGAACACACAAACAAATCAAGTCAAATCAAACCTTTAGTGAGGTTTACAACCCAGCTTCTCACACTACTCATGTTATAGCTCTTAGGTCGGAGCGGTAGCTCTGATTACCAAAGCTCACTTGAGCACTCATAGCGGCCCGTTGTGAAGCCACAAGTAAGTGCAGTCTCTGTACTGACTGAATTCCACGAAACTAAGGAAGTATTTGATCAGCGCAAGGGTTGTGTGTGTTAATTTTATTTATGAGTGGCGGGACCTAAAGTTTAATGTCGACTTCGAACGATGGATTTGTGAAACTTTTCATAGCAATTTTTTATTTATTCTCAGAGTTTTTGCCAGCAGACTGTTGAGAGGAAGTCGTCGAAAGAAATCGTTTCGTTTTGTCCAAGATGTCTGTGTCGGTGGTTAAACCACAATCTCTCTTCTAATAAGCCAACATTCATACTTCTCATGTTGTGTGCGTTAATTATATACGTGAGTGGATTTTATTGGATTATATACGTGGAGTTAACCTGTAACGTCGACTCCGAACGACAAATTTTTGGCAGGTTTATTTACTCTCAGAGTTTTTGCCAGAAATCTGCTGATAGGAAATCGCCGAAGAAAATATTTCTTTTTTCATATTTCGTTTTGATGCCTCACCTGGGATACGAAAACGGGCTTTACGTCTAATAAGCCAACACACTACCTATTAGACTACGGCTTCAACTCAAATTGGAAAAATATTTACATGAAATCGGATATTTTGTCAACAATATGCAGTCTTGATAATTTAGTTGTAATCATGGTCATTAATTTACTTATTTATTGAGAAACCATTGAGTTGTGACTTAAAGCTTCCTTTCCTTCCTTTAAAACAATATTTTCCTAAAATATCTCCTCTAATATTTATTCAAAATAATTTGTCTCAATCAAAACAAAACAAATTTTTCTTTTTATCTACAAAGTTATGCGTTTAAACAAAGCAAACAATATAAAAACAAGTAAAATATTGACCCTATTTAAGCAATAAACATTCACTTTTATTGTAAAAGAAATTCCTGTGCACTTTTTATCAATGAATTTCCACATGACTTGCCTCTGATAAACTTTTGAAAAATATTTTCTGCACTAAAAACTACACTTTTCGCATGGAAACCATTGTATGAAACCTGGGAATGCTTTTGAATTTTTCTGTGTATACAATGAATGGCTATTGTTTCATTGATAAAGGATAATGAAATTTAAATTATATTTTGTTATAAAAGTGTATTGTTGTTGTTGTAAACAATTTTAAATTGCTTTTATGTTTTAAGAGGAAAAGTGTTATTTATCATGATCTTAATAAAGTGAAAATTCTAGGAGAAAAATATTTATCATGAAACTGAATGATTTTCTGAAAAATTTCTGGGTAATACTACTTAGTGGAATAGTATTGCTTCAGCATAGCTTAGCAGATAATTCTTTAAACTCTATTTATCAAGAAGAAGAGAACTAAAATTGTGGCTGAATAACATTAAAAACTAGGATGCAGTTTGAAAAATTGCAGAAATTCCCAAAAACAGTTAAAAAAAATACAAAAAAAATGATATACCGGCTGCTAAAAAAATAACAAACCGGACGCTAGGGTATCTAAGGAAGTGTGATAAGCTAGGCCGTAATCCTGACTGAAAGGTTGTAATGACCAATTATGTATGTATGTATGATAAGTGCCAAACATATAGTGATCAAATCTGATGATGATGATATACTGATGACTTGACACGAAGTTGGAGATAACGTTTCGCAGAACATTAACAGCGTATCCGTAAAGGGTTGTATATTTTTCAGTCTCAAATATTAAACTGTGATTTAGGGTCAGGGACCATGCATTCGATTGTTTTCAGGTATTTTTTGGCGGTAGCTGGGCCTTTTCTTGCTAATTATTGGAACGTTAGGGAATTAGTTGCGGTCGCCGTAGTCAAATAGGTAGTGCGTCGGCTTATTAGACGTGAGGTCATGATTTAAATCCCAGGCCAGACATTTCCAACAAAACGAAATACGAAAGAATATTTTTTCAGAGACTGCCTCTCAGCAAATTTCTGGCAAAAACTCTCAAAAATTTTTCGTTCGAAGTCGACTCTAAACGGTAGGTCTGGCCAGTCATGGATAAAATTAACAAACACAACATAAGTGGTGAGAGAAGCTAGATCGTAAGGGTTGTAATGGCCAGTTATATATTTGTGTAGACGGTTATCCATTTTAACACTGTCTGTTACGTAGCCCCACGAAATAAAAATTTAACAGACTGCGAAAATTTAACAGATGAAGTTACCGTAGTATACCAGGTATTGTGAGACTGCGATTCAAACCTCAGTTCAGACATCTCACCAGATTTGTGGCAAAAACTGTGAGAGTAAAATAAAATTGCCATGAAAAAGTTTCTCAAAAATCTGTCGTTTAAACGATAGATGTCGCCATTCATGGGTAAAATTAACACACACAACATATATAGTGTGAGATACTAGGTCGTAATCCTGACTGAAGGATTGTAATGATGACAGCCAAGTAAGTAAGGAAAATTACGTGATCTTAGTGGCCAACTGACATTTTTTTGCAAAAAAATCGTAAATCGAGCTTTGTTGCAAGTAGCACCGTCCAATTCATAATCAGCAATTGCAGATGAATTACAACCGTTTATTATAAAATCTGAGAGCTATGAGTTGACAAAAAGAGTGCTTCCATGATTATTTTTGGTACAAATGTGATAAAGTAACATTTCTGAACCGTAATGCACGCCTAATTGTCAATTTTTATTGATGCAACAGCTCTTTTACAATCACTCGTCGATTACGCAGGCCACAGAGGCGACAAGTTTGCATGTTAATGTAATCACCGAGATTGAATTTTTCGTTCGACAAATCAATACTGAAAGCCTGTAGATGTGGCACTCAATTAACCCATTAACGCCCAAATGAGAACCACAAACAATTTTTAAAATTCAATCTTTATTTCTAGATTTAAATAACATTTTTTATAGTACTATAAAAGAAAAAAACAAAAAAAATATTCTAAGTTGTGTTTTTTGAGGTGTACTAAGTTTAGTACAATGACCGGTTACGTGTGGTATTTTGCAAAACATCCTCTTTCTAAATAAAGTGTTTTCAGGCACTTACAACATGATGTTTTAACTCGATTTGAGCATATGACACATCGAAGTTGATGTAGAATTTTTTGGGGATTGTGGCTATTATGTTTTTTTCTTCTCCTTCAATTCTGGAAGATGTTTGCCTACATTTATTCTCCTTCTTGTCACTGAGATATGTTCGTGCTATATGTCTGCAAGACCATAATTGATCCACACGATTATTAGGGTTTGCAATTTAATATAGTCTCCATGCATTTGAAACAGTCAAGTCCACTAAATAAGTAAACAAGACCCACCACCACTTTTTACCTTTTACAGCAGTTCGGTACATTCCTATAGACTGGTCCATCTGATCTACTCCTCCAATAGCTTCAGTGTGTTTTTGATCTGGAGGAGATGGAAAAAACGAATAAACGGGAGCACATTTTCTCCAACTTGGGGACTCAACACTAGCACTAGACGACGCGATCGTTTGTAGGGGCTCATCGCCATCGCTGCTCCATACATCTTCAACCGTAGGTCTGTAAGTAACCACCTCTATATTACCGAGCACATCTCGAGGAAGTTTATTTTCATATAATTCATCGTCTCCACCTTCCTCTTCGTCAGTGAGAACATCCAAATCGGGTGGCAGCATAAGTAACGTCATTTTCATTATTTTGGCTAATAATGTCACATATTGCCTCTTCCAACCCAAAATAGTTTTTGCTACGTCAGTTCGCCATTTTATATCTTTCAAAGTATTTTTTAAATAATAACAATACGCTATTCAAAAAAAAAAGCAATCAAAAAACCAGGAAAAACTTTTATTCTAAAGCACAATGCCGGAATGAAAACGTATTCACTGTACTATTTTATCTTACCTTGAACGCCCAGTGTACTAAACTCAGTACAGCAACACTTAATATGCTATAGCTCAAAAAACTGTATACGAACTAAACCGTTTTATATTATTAGAATGTGATGTTATATAGTAAATAAACTGCTTTTCAACGTTCTTCAAAGTTAACGGATGTAAAATAAACTAAATAACCATTCACAATCCCACAAGAAATAAATCGCTAGCCAAAATGGAGATTCTCCTCATTGATATTTTTGAACTATGATTTACAACAGCTACGTGGATGTTGCATATACTCTTATTGACTGGTAGCAAGCGTTGCCAGAATAAAAAACTACATTTTGTAATTTTTACTTCGACTTTAAGTTGTGTACTATATATATATATAGCGGGCGCAAATGGGTTAAGACAGCAACGGCGTTTCGAAAAATCAGCCGCCTTCAACGGTTGCATCAATTGGATTTTTATATGTATGGAGGCATAAATATACCAGAATAAGTTGAAAGACTAAGAATGCCGTGAAACAGACAATTTCCTGATACGCTGGCGTCACCATATCTTTAGTAATTTAAGTCTCTTCAAGTGTCTTTATAAACTGACAGATTTTTTTTTCTTTTTTTTTTGTAGAAGGTCGATTATGACGACTATAATTATACTGTAATATCCCATTGGATTTGGCTTTTTTGTTCAACGATCCATATTCGTAAATGGCTAGACGTTTTAATTAAAAATTGATATTTCAGATTAGGGCTCTGGCGGACTGAAGGTTTGGAATCACTCTTATTGATTACAAGTATGATTGAAACAATAGCGGAACTAGCATTGATCCCGAGTAACTTGTATAATGTCCTAATTGCTAAAGTAAATACGGCAATATAGTGAATCATAAGGTCATTACGACGGCAGTAACACCGCATATTATGACGCAAGAGATGTGCGAATTGCAGAAGAAAAACTTGTCGTAGGAGGATCTGATGAAGACGTGATGAGGACGAGATTTCATCAACCGCTAATGAGCCAGCAGAATATTTAGACAAAACCTAACTCTGACGAAAACTAGTAATACCAATACCACATGTTGGTCCATACACTAACCCTTGTTTGAGGCAATGTATTTTGGTTTAATAACCGATAAGCCCAGTCACTGGTTTGTCTGCTGGATTTCATATTATTGAAGAAATCGGACTGTAATTAGGCTGACTAAGCGCTTCACTGTGATTTATGGGGGCACTTTTCAAATATTATTGGCTTGTAATAAGCGTTTATACCGACTTCGAATAGTATAGTTAGGAGGGCCGCGTTGTCCTAAATTTTTTTAAATCTAAAAATGGATATGTAAAGATTTTTAAGGGCAGAATCAGTTAAAGAGATCACAAGTTAACAATTTAGTTTCTTATTTGATGAAATTCTCTGGTTTTTATTTCTCGCTTTAAAATTTATTTCTTTTTCTGAAAATCTTAATAAATTTTGCAATAAAATCATTATAATTACGGCATTTAAGTATTTAACGTGTTTGTGTGTGTAATTGTAGGTTTCTTAAATGCAAACACAGATCGTTATTCTAAACTGCCAGCGAACTATGGTTTGATGGACATTATAGCTGCTTTACATTGGCTCAAAGAAAACATTGCAGCCTTTGGTGGTGACCCGCAAAGTATAACATTGGCCGGTCATGGCACAGGAGCAGCATGTGTTCATTTTCTAATATCATCAATGGCAGTGCCAGAAGGTAAGCTTTGCACAATACTATGCAACATACAAAATCAAACTAAAACCATTGCCAGCATAGACCGCAGAAATATAAATAAAATTTAAATGGAATACGTTTTAAAATTTAAAACATTTCTAACCACATAAAACCATACATTTTGCTTCTATTTTGATTGTTTGTTTTTTCCTCTCTCTCTCTCTCTCTCTCTCTCTGTCTCTCTGCCTGTCTAAATATGCATTTTAAAAAGGATTACTATTCAATCGTGCCATATTAATGTCTGGCTCAGGTTTGACACCCTGGTCGTTGGTTAGTAATCCGGCCAAATATGCTGCTATTGTAGCACATCATGTCAATTGTGCACCCGATTTGCCACATGCACATTTTATGAAGTGTTTAAGAGAGAAACCATTGGAACAATTGTTGAGTGTGCCCATACGGCAGCCAGAATTCGGTTTTGCCTTTGGCCCCAGCATTGATGGTGTTGTTATAGATGGCGGTGACTATGTACCACCACCGGCTGGCTCACTCAATGCTCAGGCATCAACATCGGCTGGTGGCGGCTTGGGCGGTGAGGATGGCAATGCAGCACACGGTGGATGGGGTACGCCAGGACAATTGGAGAATATAGGTGAGTTTATTTTATTATAAAATAATATAAAATTATATGTATTTAAAACCAACTTAATGCTAATAAACCTTAACCTGTAATTATAATTAATGCTGCAGTACTAATGAGGAAAACAGCCATTAACAAATTATCCAGGTAAGTACGCATATATTTAAGAGTTTAGCATTTAAGTTTCTCTCTCTCTCTCTCTCTCTCTCTCTATCTCTTAATCAAAGGGACACATATAAGACCTTTAATGACTTTAGTTGGAAATTTAATGTATCTTCAATACATACATTATATGCTAATGAATATACAGTGAGCGTCAAAAGTAACTGTACACTAAGAACAAAATTCTAACAATCACCAAACTCAACTTTTAACACTTATAGAGAATGCCCGAAAAAATTTCTTGTAATTTTTGTAATTTTTTATTTTTTTATTTTTTGTTTCAATTTTAAAAACTGTCAATGAAACAATAACGGCAAATTATACTATGCGACAAAATAAAAGAAATGAAATACCCCCAGCTAACGAGTTGTGAGTTTTGTTGAGTACAACTTAAAATTATTTTTTTTTATATCTCGAATCCTCCAAACTGGTTTTATTTGACAAAATCTTTTTTTTTTTTTTTATTTTACGCACAAATTTATTGATTACAAAAACATTTCTGAACCGATGTACAAAATTTCAACTTTCGTGGAAAGTAGAGGGATGAGCCTTTAAAACGATAGACATTTATATATTTTTCAATTTAATATTCTATGAGGTTTGATGAGGTAAACTTGGCAAATGCCAATTTTTTTCATATTTTTTCAATTTTTTCAAAAAAAAAAGAAATAAGTGATGACATTTTTAAAGTGCATTCTCTTGTGAAGAGTTTGACACTTCGTTTGATAAAATCAAATAAAAATTACCGTAGTTATTATTTAAAGAGTATAACAGACGTGTTATAATTCAAAAATTTTCAGAATTTTTGATGGATCTTGATTGTTTATTGGAAAATGTGTCAATTTCATGTTTGAGCCACCACCAGAAGTTGGCAAATGCTTGCGCAAATCGAAATAATTTCCAAAAAAAAAAACACAAATATTAGTAGACTTCTAGTAGTAACCCAAACATTAAATTGACATATTTTTCAGGTTCCATCAAAAAGATTGAAAATTTTTAAACTGAATGTTCATTTGATAAGATGACATATAACGGGTGATTTTTTAGCTATTATCTTTTTGGCAACACTGATTTAAACATTTCACGTACGTTTCGTGTTTTGTTTCAGTGTCAAACATCTATAATTTAACCAATAATCGTCTTACAAACGAACAACGCTTGCAAATCATTGAATTTTATTATCAAAATGCGTGCTCTGTTAGGAAAGTTCATCGCGCGCTTCTTCCATTTTATGGTCAGTTTAATCGACCTACTGAAGCGATTATGCGGGCTATTGTGAATAAATTTCGCACCAAATTTACATTGTTGGACATTGAACCACCACCACGCTTACGTAGAGTGCGAACTGAATAAAATATCGCACCTGTATTGGCCAGTGTTAATGATGGCCATCAATTATCGATTCGTCGCCGTTCGCAGCAATTGGGCCTCTGTTAATCAACAACGTGGAAAATTTTGCAGAAGGATTTAGCTGTGAAGACTTTCAAAATATAGCTGGTGCAAGAATTGAAGCCGAACGACCTATCGCAACGCAGAATTTTTGGTGAATGGGCTCTTGGAAAGTTGGCCGAAGATCCACTTCTTTATCGAAAAATTGTGTTCAGCGACGAAGCTCATTTTTGGCTCAATGGATACGTAAATAAGCAGAATTGTCAATTTTGGAGTGAAGATCAACCAGAAGCATTGCAAAAGCTACCAATGCAAACGGAAAAAGTCACAGTTTGTTGCGGTTTATGGGCTGATGGCATCATTGGACCGTTCTTCTTCAAAGATGCTGCAATTCGTAACGTAACTGTGCATGGTGAGCGCTACCGTGAGAGGATATCCAACTTTTTTTTTGCCCAAAATGCAAGAGCTTGACTTGCGTGACATGTGGATTCAACAAGACGGTGCCACATGGAACACAGCACGCGTAACAATGGACTTATTGAGAGGCGAGTTCGGTGAACATTTTGGCGGGTCAATTGTTCACATAGATCGTGCGATTTAACGCCTTTAGACTATTTTTTGTGGGGCTATGTTAAAGCTCATGTCTATACAGACAAGCCCGCTTCAATTGACGCATTGGAAGACTACATTGAATCATTTATTCGTGAGATACGGGCCGAAATGTTGGAAAGAGTATGCCAAAATTATACTAAGCGGATGGACCACTTGAGGCGCAGTCGCGGTCAACATTTGCATGAAATAATCTTCAAACATTAAATTATATGGACCGTACTATCGATTCAAATAAAGATTTCCTGAATTTTTCTGAATTTTATGTGATTTTTTTTTTTTGAAAAATTATCCTATAGCTCTTAAAAATCACCCATTATAAAAAATATAACACGACTGTTATACTATTTAACTAATAACTACGGTAATTTTTGTTCGATTTTATCAAACGAAGTGTTAAACTCTTCAAAAGAGAATACACTTTAAGAGTGTCATCACGTATTTTATATTTTTAATTAAAGTTTGCTGCTATGAATGGACAAACTTGAAAAAATATGAAAAATAAATCATATTTCCAAGCTTACCTCATAACATGTATGTAAGTTTGAATCACATGTTTATGTATACCGTTTTAAAGGTTCATCTCTCCACGTTTCAAAAAATTTTGAATTATAGGAATATGTTAAAAAATATTTGGGTAAAAGATAGGCTGCCTTCCAAAATGTATCAATGCAAAGTTTGTATGCAGTTCTACTACTATATATAAACTATGTAGATATGCAAAGTAACCAAACAATGCATCAACTATAAATCCGATGCCTGATTGCTTTTTGACTGTATTAAAAATACACACTGACGACGTTTTGAAATAGAATACATTGTATATATTTTGTACAGCGGCATTATGAAACACGATATTTTGTACAAACACAAAGCAATTAACATTTTGAAAGGCAGCCATAATCTTGTGTGAAAAGATCAAAATAACCGTTTTTCGAGAAATATAAACAAAATATTTTTGAGTTCTAGCCAACAAAACTCACAACCTACACTATGTTATTGAAGTCGCCGTAGTCTAGTAGGTAGTGTGTTGGCTCCTTAGACGTAAAGCCAGGGTTCGAACCCCAGGTCAGACATCAAGACAAAATACAAAAAGTATTTCTTCGGCGACTTTCTCTCAGCAGATTTCTGGAAAAAACTCTGAGAGTAAATAAAATTGCCATGAAAAGTTTCTGAAAAATCTGTCGTTCGGAGTCGACTTTAAACTGTAGGTCCCACCACTCATGTCTAAAATTAACACACACAACATAAGTGGTATGAGAAACTAGGACGTTGCACAATGGGTCAATTCGACCTACGGGTCCTGTACTTGTCTTAATTGACAAGTACACGTCCTCTAACCTAACCTAACCTACACTATGTTATTAGTTAAATGTATTTTGACTGTCGCACCGTATTATTAATGTATATTTTTTTTAATGCACAATTTCTTTGGTGCTCACTGTATGAACATATATATGTTAAAAAAACTATATTGTATTGTATTTACTAAGGTAAAATCAATATCAAATGAAATATTCATGAAGCGAATAATTGTTAAGGGCACTAAGCTGTTGATAACTTAATAATCAGGCTTAAAGTGTAAATTTCATATGTAAAATCACATGCAAGGTAATATGTGTAATAACAATACGCCCCCCTTTAGAAATTCTGTTTGATTTCTCAAAATAAATGTTTATGAATTAACAAAATTAGCGTTTTGTGATCCAGAAAATTTTATTTGATTGGCTGTCAATTTATAAAATTTTTTCATTTTTATTTTATATTTATTTTCCAATAATATATGTATACATAGGCTGTTACAGTTCTACGAAATAATTACTAATTAAATGTTCATAAAAATTTTATACATTTTCCAGTGTAAATGCACACAGTTACTAAAGTATACGTACGGTTAACAAATTTCAGAAATTTTTTAACCAATCCGTTTTCGTTGAAAATCTTTATAGTTTCCTCGATTTTAAGACGATCTTTTGCATTGGTTAAAAAATTTCTGAAATTGAACTGAATTGTGGCGCTGCACAGGCCCACAAAAGTATACATCCAATTAAAAAATTTCACAAATTATTGAACCAATGCAAAAGACCGTCTTAAAATCGCAGAAAGATGTCAGACAATTATAAAGATTTTCAATGAAAACGGATTGGTTAAAAAATTTCTGAAATTTGTTAACCGTATGTATACTTTTGTGGCTGAGTGTACATACATACATATTTTTAAATACAGCTGTTATTAAGCAAATAGTTTTATTCCTGTAGAAAAAATTGTGTGAAAACAGGAAGCATACTGTGTAGATTCGTTTGTTCCACTCCAAATTTATGGATTTTATTCTGGATTTTATATGTCATCTTAAAATAAATCACGCCTTATCTGATAGAAGCAACGCCAACGTAAAATTTGCTTAACAATTTTTTCTTTTCGTCATCATGCCCAGGTACATGATAAATAAATACACTGTCTTTTACGTTTAAATTATTCAGAGTGTATAGCCAGCTAAATCGTTATATGTAGCAGCTCCGCAGTTGTTATAACACGTAGTTAGAAAATATGTTTAATATGTCGAAGACAACAGTTAAGAAATGTTCGTAATCATTATCTAGCGACAACACATCTGAATTCCTAAAGAAAATTGCAATCTAATCATTTATTCCTAACTTTGTTTACGGACAACATACATACATACATAATTGGTCATTACAACCCTTCAGTTAGGATTACGGCCTAGTTTCTCACTTGACTTATGTTGTGTGGGTGTTAATTTTATACATGACTTTCGGGACCTGTAGTTTAAAGTCGACTCCGAACGACAGATTTTTGAGCAACTTTTCATGGCAATTTTATTTACTCTCAGAGTTTTTTATTTACTCTCAGTATTTTTTATGTTTCGTTCAGTGAGAGATGCCTGACCTGGGGTTTGAACCGAGGCCCCACGTCAAATAAGCCCACACACTATCTACCAGACCACGGCGGACTTATGTTATTATTTTGCCAAGCCTTTGCGACAATTCCATAATCTGCTTTCATCATGTTCATTTATCAACACCACCACCATCAGCAGCGTCCATACTATACAAATAAGAAAATTTATATACAGTTCCGTAATTGTAGCCTCACACAGTGATAAATAAGGGCGTGTCATTTCCCATAATTAGTCCTTCAGTCTCTTTCCGTTTTATCCTCAAAACTGTGTTATTGAAATTTAACTAACAGACAGACATGTGTAGTTCAAGACCATGTGGTCTGTGTGCCAGATAACAAATATATATCATCTGTTTGGCCATGTTGTTTAAAAAGGCATTGTCTGTTAGTGTATACAGTTATTTAGTTTTTCTCTAGTTTAACATAACTGTGGTCTCACACATGAAGTCGCCGTAGTCTGGTAGATAGTGCGTTGGCTTATTAGACGTGAGGCCACGGTTCAAACAACGGATCAGATATATATTTCTTCGGTGACTTCCTCTCGGAGCTCGGAGAGTAAATAAAAATTGTCATGAAAAAGTTTCTCAAAAAATCTGTCGTTCGGTATCGACTTTAAGTTGTAGGTTCCGCCACTCATGTATAAACTTAACACACACAATATAAGTGGTATGAGATGCTAGGTAGTAATCCTGACTAAAGGCTGGTCTGTGGTCTCACACAATAATATATTAAGCAAGCATTACGCTGTCCTCTTTCTTTCTTTAAAATGAGAGAAATAGAACGATGTAGCTAGCCAGTTCTCATCACCACCACATGCAAAATATCCAATGTGGCATAAGCTGTTTGAGACGTATCACTATCCGTTGCCATCACATATCGTTGATGTCCATATTATCCAATTTACGGCAAAAGAAGTTGATAATTAGCTGCCTATAGTGCTTGCCGTTGACAGTGATGGACTGGCCAAAGTCGTCAGTCCAGCCAAAAATTCACATCAAACTGAGATATTCTAGGAAAGCATTGAACTCTCTTGTATCGCATTTAAATTAATAATGTCCCACATTCAACAATTTTATTTGTTTACGTACCCATTTACCCGGGAATGAGCCTATGCCCAGATGATGATTTTTCTATGAAAATTACGGTCGGTTGCCAAATGCTCCAGAACCCATTTTATGAACACACGTCACTGCGTACGGTTGTTTATTTCAGTTCAAGCGTCAGTTGAATTTTGTACGGCCGTAATCATGAAGCGAAATTTACCAAATTGGGATCTGCGACAGGCTCTTACGGATTACCCAGCACACTCTTGCGGACAGCGATTATATTTTCAGCAGATCTTGGGTTTTGTCAACTCCAAGTTATTCACCCCATTTTCGAATTATCCTCTCAGTAGTATGATTTGGGCGATCATAAAACTGTCCAAGTGCGTGGTGCATTGCCCGAATGATGAAACAATTTTATTATTTGTAGGTAATGTAGAAGGAAGTAACGTGTTGGCTTCTTGGACGTAAGGCCACAGTTCAAAACCCAAGTCATACATTAAAATGAAAATATGAAAAAATATTTCTTCGCGACTTCCTCTCAGCAGATTTCTGGCGAAAACTCTGAGAGTTAATAAAAATTGCCATGAAAAGTTTCTCAAAAATCTATTGTTCGTAATTGACTTTGAACTGTAGCTCCCGCTACTCGTGTACGAAATTAACACACACAATATAAGAAGTGTAAGAAGCTAGGTCGTAATCCTGGCTGAAGGGTTGTAGTGATCAGTTATGTATGTATGTATTGTTGAATGCTGTATACGTCCATGATGATTTGGCAAAACACACACTGAATAAACGGGTATTAATTTACAGATGTGACTTCAACAAGATTGCCGTTATCAACTGTCAAAGTTCGAAGGTCCCCTTTGTAAGACTCAATGCAATTTAGAGCGTTTTCACTACAATGCGCTTTAAAATACTTGGTATTTGATAATGAGCTTGGAATGAGTATGTTTGTTTTGTCGAGATATGCTAGATTGCAAGGTTGCGTGATGTAGAAGTTAAAGTAATTGTCCTTAAAATCAACAACTAAATGTTAGAATACAGGAGAAGAAAACTTATGTTTTTCATGATTTTGAAATTTTAAAAATAAAAACCTTAAATTTTTCTTTTTAATAAGCTTTATAGGAAGTTTCCTGACAAACGCGTGATAAGATAATAAATACATATCATAGTAGATGAATCAGTGCTTAGCTGGCGCCTTATTATTGAAAATGGCATTAATTGCATAAGCTAATCGTGGTTATAATTTTATTTCGCTTTCGATTGTAACATATTACGTTAAGCAAATCTGCTTTCTTATTACTAATTCGCTGATATCTGCTTATGATAACATGCATGCATACATTTAATAATTTACACGCATCATTTACAATTTTGAATTTTGAATTTTTATTGCGTTATTATACATTCATTTTCTTTCATTTCGTTTCTTTTCGATTCAATTGATTTCCATCATATTCATTTGAATTCGATTATATTCATAATTCAATATAGGAAACTAACTACGATGTATTGTACATACACACACACGCGCACACAGACGCAGCATTCCTAAGTCTACATGGTTGATTATATTTAATGTAATCTATACATTGATTTCATATTTACATACATACAATATATGAATCTTTCATTGATTCATCATGCATTGATGCACACATACATACGTGCGTACATTTATTTTTTTTTCTGTAATGGCCTGTATATTATATCTTATAAAAAGTCACAATTGATGCAATTGTAACGGAGAACACCAATACGATTGCTTCAAAGGAAAAGGTTTTTGTTGGCTTTTAAACTCAAATTGGTTAAAAAAAAATTTCCGAAAAATGTTTAACTTACACGGTCAGAACATAGGAGTAATTTGCTCGATTTTGTTTTGACAATTCCGTTGTTAAACTTGCACTTAGCTCTTGTCAGCTAGTCAGTGCAATGTCATAATTGTTATCACTATATAGTGGAGATATAAACCATAAATTTCATGGTAATTTAAGAATGTTAAGTCTCTTCAAGCGACTAGCTTTTGAAATACGTTGTGTATTTATGTTACAGATGAATTAATGACAAGAATTCCGATTGTCACAACGAAATCAATGCATTCTAGGCTACAAAGTGGTTTATAATTCCATAAAAGAAGTGTGTTACATGCATACGGCCCCAGCTTCTCACACCACTCAATTTGTGTGTGTTAATTATATACATGAGTGGTGGGAACGACAGATTTTTTGAGAAACTTTCCATGGCAATGTTATTTACTCTCAGAATTTTTGCCAGAAATCTGCTAAGAGGAAGTTGCCGAAGTAATATTTTTCACTTTGATGTCTGAACTGGGTCTTGAACCGTGCCTTACGTCTAATAAGCCAACACACTACCTACTAGACTACGACGACTTAAGCAGTGTGTTAACTTATTCTTAATTTGTCAAACGTAGTGCGGAGGTATAAAAAAATTGCCCGTAACAATAGCCTTTTCTAACTGATTTTCTCTGTAAACAGAAAAAAAATTGGCCACTACCAGCAACTTCCTACTAAAATTCTTTCTTCGGTGGTACGTTTGGGAACTTTTACTTGCAAGTGATTTAGAAGCGCACCAAGAACTGCTTAACACAGTAACTACGATTTCAGAGCTTGCTAAGGATAACATAAGCAGAAAGCAATACCATTCAATACTGCATCATTCAGTGATTAAACATATCAGTATGTTCGAATGGAACCTTAATCTATTGCAAAATGTTTGGCTCACGTCATTTCAACTTTGCATTAATCGATCTTCTGCACGTTCTAGCACATGTTCCAACACGTCTGACTATAACTAGCGCTGGTCGAGTAATATTGTTATGTCTTCGTAGTGTGTGACCCCTTTCATAACGTATTGGTATTCTGCCATTTCGCTGAGAAGTTGCTAATGTAATGCCAATCATGAAAATTTGTAAACATTGTACACATAAGTGGTCGTTCCAAACCCTTCTGTCAGGATTACAACCTAGCTTCATGCACCATTTATGTTGTGTGAGTTAATTTTAAATATGAGTGACGGGACCTACAGTTTAAAGTCGACTCCAAGCGACATATTTTTTGGAGAAACTTTACATGACAATTTTATTTACGGTGATAGGATTGAAATGGTTAACAGAGTCACTTGGAAAAAACTAAGGAAAATTTTATTATAAATTTCTTGAAAATATTGCAGACACTTTTTATGTAACGGTATACATAATATGCTCAATACAATACCGTACATATGTATGTTTATTTTATAATTTAATTGAATTATTTTATTCATATCGAACACACATTATGAAACGTTAGAAAATCTGTTAAAAAAGAGAATAAAGTAATTGAATAGCGTTGCGGATAATTCTTTCTCTTTCTTTCTTTCTTTCTTTATTTTTAATTGCAATCACGTCCTTTTGTTGTATATTATCATAAGCAAATATTTCTTTATTGTTGACGTTGTTGTTGTTGTTGTTTGTGTTTGTTGTTTCTTATTGATGTTGACGTTGTTTGAAAACATGCTGACTATACCGTTTATACACATAAATGATTTAAATGCATGTACGTAAGTACGTTTACATAAATATTGCATATGAATGGTTGAATAAATTATGAGTATTGTATGCTTGTGAAAGTTTATTTAATATTTTATTGGATTTTAATATGTTCGCTTCATACATCATGCATTACATTACGGCATTAAGAATAACAACAATAACAACAATAACAACAACAACGACAATAAGGCGGAATTTCTTAAAGAAAGATTTTTGTTAATTAGCAAAACCGATAAGATGGTATAATACGATGGCATTATCTTACATTTTAATAAATTACGCACCAAAGTTGTGTAATTCAACAAAATACAGAAGACTTTGACATGAAAATGTATAAAAATTGTGAAAGTTAGAAGGATAAGAGATATGATGAACGCATTAGTTGGAAAAAAATAACACCAGGGTATGTGCAAAACTATGTTCTCTACGATTATAAAACAAAGGGAATTCTTTTAAAAACCAATTAAACAAGACTACAGAAGGTCGGAAGAACTTTGAAATTCAATATTCAGAAAGTAAAATTTTATTTATTTATTTATCAATTAGAATACAATTAAAAATTATATTTTAATTATATACGAGCTGAGTAACTTCGACCATATGCTCGGTGTAGTGTAACAGACCAGAGTCTCTGGTGGAAATCGAACCCACGACCCTCATGCTAATAGTCTAACACACTACCCACTAGACTACCAGGGCACCCGAGAGAGTTAATATTGGAAATACGCCTCTTTGAAATACTGTGTCTCTCTATAACACTTACTTAATTGGAATTATAACCCTTTAGTCTGGCTTACAACCGAGCTTCACACAACACCGATGTTGTGTGTGTTAGTTATATTCATGAGTAGCTTGACCACTGAGAGGAAGCCGCCGTAAGATATATATTTTTTATTTCATTTTGTTCGACATACCAAAGCTGAGGTTTGAAATCACAAGCCTGTGTCTAGTATGGCGACTTCTCTCTCTGCAAACATCTGTATCTCTGACTGCCATTCTCTGTATAATTCTCTATGAGATGTAGGAAAATTCATTAGAAGTTTGATTACATACATATACGTAATTGGTCATTACAACCCTACAGTCAGGATTATGGTCCCAGTTTCTCACACCACTCATGTTGTGTGCGTTAATTTTTATACATGAGTGGTGGGACCTGCAGTTTAAAGTCGACTCCGAACGACAGATTTTTGAGAAACTTTTCACGGCAATTTTATTTACTCTCAGAGTTTTTGCCAGAAATCTGCTGAGAGGTAATCAAAAAAGAAATATTTTATGATATTTCGTTTTTTTGTTGGAGATGTCTGACCTGGGGTTTGAACCGAAGCCAACACACTACCTACTAGACCACGGCGACTTTACGTTTGATATACGCCCTATATTATTTCAAAACATGCGAACTGTTCGTTGACTCAGCGTGCTAATTTTACGAAATTCGCTTATATACATGCGCACATTATTGACCATTAACACTCTTTAGTAGAAATTGCTGGCCTAGCTTCACCCACGAACATGTTGTGAGTGTTAGTTTTATAAGTGAGTGCCGTGATCTCAAATTTAATGTGCACTCAGACCATCAGATTTAAACAGCTTTTTCATTGCAATTATTTCTTTATATTTCGTTTGTTGCTAAGATGTCAGAGTTTAGGTTCGAAATCCTTAGGTCTCGTTTAGTATGCTAACACGTTACTTATTAGACTAGGATGATCACATAATGTAATCCCAACTTTGGTTGAGAATAGTATGAATAGGTGCTGTCCAGCAAATTACAATATACTGGAATCATTGCACACGCAACTTCGTTGCTCATTACTAAAGATGTACTCTGTTAACAAACGCTAGCTTTTTCGACATTTCACAGCAACGTTTAAGAAGTTTTGACGTCAGGGCATGAGAGTCTGAAGAAATATTAATGACCTTACACAACTCGGATCACACTAAATATCTGAACATATACGGCAATGCCTATGATATCAAATTGAAAGGCACTCTAAGATCGATTGGAAACTTGGGAATCATAATCGACATTACTGTCGATTTTACAGACTGCAGTACACCAGTTTAGATTTAGCTTCGAGCTATTTCCCGAACAGGCTAACATTCTCAGTCAATTCATTCAACCCTAAGTATCCTTGTTGTCATGCCATTGACAACAAGACATAGGACAAAATTTGATTTACCGACCACCCTGTGTAAGTTGTTCAATTACGCGATACTTAAGTATCAGAATATTATTCCGTCAGACTCACAGCTACCTTATAACATCGATATGTATTGCAGTTAAAATTATTAAGCATACAGAACTGCTATTAGAAATGCTCTATCTTTTCTGGATGAAATGTCACCAAAATGCAGAATCCTTTATGACTCTGACACATAAATCAGCCTGAGTTTGGCCGATGGTATGGGTAATGTTGACTTTGAGAAATGCTGTGTTTTGTGGATTTTTCGCATAGAGCCGTGACTTACGAAAACCTCACAAGAAAAAGTCTAACGGGGACAAAACTCACGATCTAGTGTTCTAGTTCACATCATATCCATATGAGATAACTATGACATCAAATCGGTCTTGCAGAATGACCAATATTGCTTGAGCTGTGTGGCACGTAGCTACATTCTGTTAAAACCATATGTTGTTGGTGTCCAGAGCATGCAATTCAAGCAAAAAGAAGTTGGTAATTATCGAACTATAGAGCTCAGCGTTGGCACTGATGGCTTCGACAACGTAGTCCTCAAAGAAATACAGACTGATGGTGACGCCAGTCAAAACTCAACATCAAATAGTGACTTTTTAGGAATGCATTTCCTGTGGATTGGTATCATCTCAAATTCGAAAATTTTTTTGTGCAACCAGAAACGGTCCTCATCGCTAACGATAGTTTTTCGATGGAATCTATGGTCAGTTGTCTATTGCTCTAGAGTCCATAAGCTTTCTATGGTCGCTTATGGTGATTTAGTAAAACTAACCGAATAAATAAAAACTAGGTGACGTGGTCTAGTAGATAGTGTGTTGGCTTATTAGACGTGAGGCCTCGGTTCATACCCCAGGTCAGGCATGTCCAACTGAACGAAATATGAAAAAATATTTCTTCGGTGACTTCCTCTCAGCAGATTTCTGGCAAAAACTCTGAGAGTAAATAAAATTGCCGTGAAAAGTTTCTCAAAAATCTGTCGTTCGGAGTCGACTTTAAACTGTAGGTCTCGTCACATGTGCATAAAATTAACGCACACGACATAAGTGGTGTGATCCTGACTGAAGGGTTGTAATGTCCAATTATGTATGTATGTATGCTATGTAGGTGACATGTAAAAAATACAATTAAAATATAAGAAAATGCCCGAATGTTCTATTAATCCCACCACCATGCAGACTTATATGAATTTCGAACATGTTCAACATGTTTTTATTGGCTTCGTTTATAAAACTAGAATTTTAAATACAAAACTAAGTACATTTACGGCATCCGTAAATCAAGTGTTTTTATTATCATCACGTGCAATACACATAAAGTGAGTAAATTATGTCAGTATTTTAACCGATATGTTTCTGGTTGCCATGTAAATTTTATTAAATCAAATATAATTGTCGCGTTACACTTGTATTAATTACAGCAACACTAATTACATACAATTGCATACATAAACTAAAACTGAAACCACTACAACTGTAATTAGTATGTGTGTTGGTAAATGCAAAGCCTATAGAATTATGTACGTATGGAGGCATGCATGTTGACAAACTTCAATAGCAAATATTTACCACTACTTTAACGTGAACATACACATTCACACACACACGTACACACAATGCAACTAAGAAAAGTAACAAATGTTGTAAATGCAACACAATTCGTTAAAGGTACCACCACTAAATTTCATAACATCCCGTATTAAATGAATAAGGCAAGCTTAAGTTAAAGTAAAGTAAAATATCTTTAGAAACGTTTCAGAATGCAATCACAATTATTGTTGCCTTATTCATCCTGTCGTTTGGTGTACTATTTGTAAGGATGTTAATGTTCCTTACAACCGCCAGGTAATTTTTTCTCCTGTCTACATGCATTTGAATATTTGGTAATGGGCGTAGTTTATGTTCATTGGCATGTTAAACACACATGTTGATTTAGATTAATAATGATAAAACATGTATAGCGTTCCATGTTAAATATGTATGTATGTATGGATGTATATAATAAATGCACTTTAATTACTGTGTTTAATAAATAGCTCTTCAAAGAATAAATTCATAACTTTAGATTGGTTTTGAAGACTTGAAAATTCTATTTTATATAAAAGAGGTCAATGTAAACGAAAAAGTTAAGTACAGTGAATCGCATACTCCGTAAAAAACGAAAAAATGTAAAAAATAAAATGAATGGAAGTGAAATTCAGCAGCCTAAAATAAAACATGAAGATCAAGCGCAGGATCACTCTAGCCAACAGGCAACTGAATAGCAGAGACTTCTCTTGTACGACAAAGCTAATACTCTACCAGACGCTAATCCTACCCGTGCTTCTTTATGGCGCAGAGGCACTGATGCAGCAGCCTTGAGAGTATTCGAGAGAAAAGTCCTACGTAAGATCTTCGGTCCAGTGCGAGTTGGCAACGATTTCCGCATCCGATCAACGACATAGACGTTGTGCAGCGTATTAATATCCAGCGGCTGCGCTTGCTCGGCCATGGCGTTCGAATGGTGGAGGATGCTCCGGCGAGACTGGTATTTGATGCGGGTATCTGCGGAAGTCGAGAAAGTATTATAATCGATTGGTGTGACCAACTGGCGTAGGCGCGCAAAAAGCAGAAGCGCCTTGAAGTATGTGTTGCGGAAGGCCGAAATCCGTTAATCGGGTTGTTAATGGCCAATTAAGTAAGTAAGTAAGATGTCATTAAGTCACCGTAGTCTCATAGGTAGTGTATTGGCTTGTTAGATGTAAGGCCACGGTTCAAGCCCCAGGTCAGACATCAAAACGAAAATATGAAAAAAAACATATTTCTTCGGTGATTTCCTCTCAGCAGATTTCTGGCAAAAATTCTGAAAGTAAATAAAATTTCCATGAAAAGTTTCTCAAAAAATCTGTTTTTCGGAGTCGATTTTAAACTGTAGGTTCCACCACTCATGTATAAAATTAACACACACAATATAAGTGTTGTGAGAAACTAGGTCGCAATCCTGACTGAAGGGTTGTAATGGCCAATTATGTACGTATCTGCGGAAGTCGGCTATGAGCACGACCTTGTATTAGTTGGAAGGACCAAATCGAAAAAGTCCTATCATCGATTGGTGCGACCAACTGGCGTAGGCGCGCAAAAAGCAGAATCGCCTGGAAGGATGTGTTGCGGCAGGCCGAAATCCGTTAATCGGGTTGTTAATGGCCAATTAAGTAAATAAGTAAGATGTCACTAAGTCACCGTAGTCTCGTAGGTAGTGTATTGGCTTATTAGACGTAAGGCCACGGTTCAAGCCCCAGGTCAGATATCAAAACGAAAATATGAAAAAAAAAACATATTTCTTCGGTGACTTCCTCTCAGCAGATTTCTGTCAAAAACTCTGAGAGCAACTCAAATTGCCATGAAATGTTTCTCAAAAATCTGTCATTCGGAGTCGAGTTTACTGTAGGTCCCGCCAATCATGTATAAAATTAACACCAACACAACATAAGCGGTGTGAGAAACTAGGTCCACAATCCTGACTGAAGGGTAGTAATGACCAATTGTGTATGTTATGTACGATGTCATTAAGCATTTTGATATTTGTATCAAATCGGCTCAGTAGAGAAGATACAGAGACTAGCTTGTATAACAGTGTCAATGAAAACTGGTCCTACTGCGATAATGCAAGCTGAGTTGGACTTAAATCCATTGCACATAGTAGTGAAAAACAGAGCTTCGGAGAATATGGTTAGGTTGGCGGCAGACAAGTCTAACATAAAATTAATTATCGAATTTAGCGGAAGTCCATGCCATAATTCAACTTGCATAGAATGTACAATAGACGGTATATAGCAATACTATCTGACAGTCAGGCCATTATTAAGTATTTAGCTTCTACAAGATTAAATCAATGATAGTATAGGATTGTCTAGGGAAACTGAAACAGATAGTTAGAGAAAATGTGATTACCCTCTGCTAAGTCACAGATCGTGTGGAAATTCATAACAATGAGCAGGCGGATGAGCTTGTGAGGAAAAGGGCTTTTAATGAAGCCAAAATCTTTCTCAAAAGTGAAGACAGATGTGTGGAAAGGTATACTTAACAAAAGGGGAAGTTAGAGGGGGACAAAGACTCTTCTCAAAACAAATGTAAATTTGCTGGAATTAAAACTCTCAGTCAGGATTACGACCTAGCTTCTCACATCACTTATGTTGTGTGTGTTAATTTTATACATGAGTGGGGATACAGTTTAAAGTCGATTCCGAACCACAGATTTTTGAGATGCAATGGCAATTTTATTTACCCTCAGAGTTTTTGCCAAAAATCTGCTGAGAGGAGGTTGCCAAAGTAATATAATTTTTTATGTTTCGTTTTGCTGGAGATGTCTGATCTAGGGGTTAAATCGTTGCTTCACGGGGAATAAACTGCTAGACTACGGCGACTACGCTGTAGGGGTAATTTCAAGCAGTACAATTGGTTGTGTGCTCGTAGTACTCTTTACGAAATTTATAGGCCAGACATCAAAACAAAAAGTATTTCTTCGGCGACTTCCTCTCAGCAGATTTCTGGCAAAAACTCTGAGAGTAAATAAAATTGCCATGAAAAGTTTTTCAAAAATCTGTCGTTCGAAATCAACTTTAAACTGTAGGTCCCGCCGCTCATGTATAAAATTAACACACACAACATGAGTGGTGTGAGAAACTAGGTCCATAATCCTGACTGTAGGGTTGTAATGACCAATTAGGTATGTATGTATAGTTATTTTTCGCGGAATCGCTGTACTAATTGTGACAAACAAAAACCAAAAATCCAGAATAAAAAAACAAAACAAAAAAGCTTATTGAGCTACCAAATGATAATGAACTCTTTGTTTTAATTTTCTTCTTTTCACTTCGTTAGTGCTTCCCACCTACTGGGGATTACATTTTTAATCAAAATCTGTAAAAAGTAAATTTAAACTTACAAATTATAAGAAAAAAAATTTAAAGATGATTTGCCATTTATAATTGGATCCCCAGAGAGAAGAAATTTGTAAGGGCGACCAAAAAGCAAAAAAAGAAAATTTATTTAAAAGGTCATTTCTCACACTTCTAAGTGCCCCCAATAATTTCTATTTGTTTTGTAGCATGTAAACCACTCAATAGAAAAATGGTAGAAAATAAATATAAAAAATTACTAAAAGAAATAATAAAAGAAGATTACAAGAATATAGCCAAAAAAAAGGAAAAGGAAGTAAGGGAAGCATTGAAAATATCTTTGATTACTTTTATATCCATACACAATATGAAGGAACCCCATTTATGATGATGAAGCGATGTCCACTGCCAATGTTTGAAAAGATAATTTCGTTTTTCAGTTGAGAAAAAAATGGTTACCCCTTTCTCAAATTAATTTTTTTTTTAAATAAAGGAAGTGCCATTTACAATTGAGGATGCTGGCCTTTTTTTTTTCTTGGGTGACCTTTGGTTTTTGTGAGGCGCTTATTATTTGCCCCAAACATAACAGAAATCTTTGTCAAGTTGGGCATATTTTGGTTGTCAGTAAATCTTTTTTTACTTTCTTTTTATTGTTAAAAATAACTCATAATTTGAGTTTTGCTCTTTTATTTTTTTGTTGTTGTTGTTGTTTGAATACTTGTTCCTTTCAACTCTTTGTTAAAAAGAAATTTTTTTTTTTCGTACCAAATAAATGAATGAACATTTGTGGCCAGTTTTTTCGATCCTAAAAAAAAGGCCGAGCAAAATCCAATTGCTTAAAAATGCTTTACTAAAAAAAATAAAAGGGGTACCACAGTTGTATGTTGAGTGTATGGTAGGTATGCATAGTTAAATTTTCTTTGTCACAAATAATAGTTTTTCTGTATGGGCAATTTATTTTTACTACAACCACCACCACCATTACTATTTCAAAATTATTGTTGTTCTCTGGTTTTACTTCCGTTTTTTTTGCATTTACATGCGACAGTTTAAGTGTGTATTTATGTGTTCGATCATTCGTATTTCACTCACTCACTTACTCACTGGCTTATGCATTCATTCGATAGCCTACAAACAATTTATTTACAGCCAGCATGGTAGCTTCATTAAAAATTTGTTTTCGATTTTCAAAAGCTTTCACCCCAAGAGTGGGTGGCACAAAGATATGTTTTTTGGTTTGTATGGAGAGTGGCAACAGAAAGAGGTTTTATTTAAAAGCCATTATTTGTAAGCCATTGGGTTTATTTGCATATTATTAAAGCCTTAAAAACCTACAATGGAAAATAATAAATAAAAGCAATAAAAACCAATCAAATATTAACTGTAGATAATCTGTAACTGTTGGAACAGTTTTTATTAACAATAAAAAGAGTACCTAAAATGAAAACACGGCTCTAACGACAGGTCATTACTGCCTTCATGAAATTTTGCGTGACTATCTCACAGAGACGTGGCTGTATCTCACCGAAGACAAATTATATAACGGGTTAGAATTCAGAATTCTATTCGGTTTATTCGCATAAGTCCGAAACTTCACAAAATCCTAAAGAAAAATAATCACATATCTAGAAATCAGACGGTCTTAGCGGCAACTTGACATCAGAATATTTTGAGATAATTTGTAGTTTTCGCCGTAGTCTAGTAGGTAGTGTGTTTTCTTATTAGGCATAAGGCCTCGATCCAAAACCCCGCGTCAGTCATTAAAACGAAAATATAAAAAAAAAATTTCGTCGGCGACTTCCACTCAGCAGATTTCTGGCCAAAACTCTCAAAAATCTGTAGTTCGGAGTCGATTTTAAACTGTAGGTCCCCGTATGTATGTATGTATGTATTTTTTTTGTCTTGATCCGGAGGATCAATTCTTCGGAAGACACTTTTATTCCAACAAATGAGTGCACGATTCACCATCACTGGTGCCTACGTACTAAATCCACCCCTACACACTTCAACCACTCTCCCCCCGCGGGACTGCCGTAAGGTATTACTTCGCGGAGGGCTGGTTAGCTTGAAAGCTTTATCACATTAAGTCAAATTTCGCCTCCGTTCCTCCAGTCTTCGGAGTTCTAGCATAACTTTAGCCATTCTCTGACTATATTGAATCCATAGAATCCTACAATTCAACAGCTCTTCATTAGCTCCATTAGCCGATTTGGTCCTAAACTCGTATCTCCGGGCCATCTAAATCTGGGGCATCTAAATCTGTTAGAATATGCTCCGCATCTTTCTCCTCATCTACACAGTTTGGACATATAGGGGAAGTGTCATGACCAAATCTGTGCAGGTACTTCCTGAAGCACCCATGACCAGTTAGGAACTGGGTCACGTAGTAGTTCAGCTCCCAATGTTTGTTTTTCATTCAAAGGGTTACATCAGGGACAAGGCGACATGTCCATCTTCCCTTTAAACTTCTCTCCCATCGTGACTGCCATTTGTGCATGGAAGTCCTTCGTTCCTCCGCTTTTATAGCTGCTATTTGTCCCGGGTACTGGAGACGGCGAAGATATATCCTCCTCATCTCATCCGCCAATATGTCTTTTGGTATTGTCTTTGCCAGTACTAAAACTATTTCAAAAACAAAAACAGTGAAGCCACTTATCCGTCTAATTGCGCTTAGACGATACACCGAGGACAGTATCCTCCTCGACGTCCCCACTGAGATTGCCTCCGACCATATTGGGCAAGCATACAGCATTATCGACGTTACTACCGCCGAAATTATCCTCCTTCTGAATGGACCTGGTCCTCCAATATTTGGCATCATCCTCGCCAGTGCTCCCTGTGTTACAGGTGCTTTTTCGCCGATGTATTTCACGTGCTCCTTGAAGTTCAACCAGTCGTCGATAATCACTCCCAGGTATTTTATCGCCCTCTTCGATTCGATCATTGTGCCTCCAACTGTCAGTTCCATTTTCTTCACTATCTTCCGGCCGCTAATCAAGACGGCCTCCGTTTTATGTGAAGCAAGTGTCAAACCTGCCTCATCCAGCCATGCTCCAACATTTCGGACCACTGTGTTCGTTTTCTCTTCTATTTCCCTTACCGTCTTAGCTACCGAGACTATGCAAAGTCATCTGCAAAGCCCACAATTATAGTCCCGTTTGGCAATCGCAGTCGAAGTACTCCATCGTACATAATGTTCCATAGTAGTGAGCCAGAGCCCTGCGGGACACCGGCCGCCACTACGTATTCCTGCTCTCCTTCATCCGTTAGGTATATTACTTTCCTGTCCTGAAAGTAATTGTTCAGAATCTCCATTAAGTATGGCGGCGTAGCCATGTTAAAGAGGGCTCTCATAATCCCCCGCCAATTCGCTGAGTTGAACGCGTTTCTAACGTCAAGTGCGACAACCGCGCAGTATTCCTTGGTGCCAAATTTCCGTCTTTCGCCCTCTATTGCATCTCTTGCAATGTCGACCACCCTCCTTATCGCGTCAACAGTGGACCGTCCTTTCCTAAATCCGTATTGCAAGTCCGAGAGAGCTCCTCCTGCCTCGGCACACGTCAGTAGTCGATTGTATATTATCCTCTCCAGTATTTTTCTCATCGTGTCAAGTAGGCAGATGGGCCCATACAACGATCGTTCCCCTAGTGGTTTGCCAGGTTCTGGAATGAAAACAAATTTCTGCTTCTTCCATCTACATGGAAAAACACCCTCGACTAAGCACTTGTGGAACACCTTGGCGAACATATCAGGTCTGAGCCGGATAGCCGCCTTAAGTGCCCCGGTCGGGATTCCATCTGGCCCCGGTGTTTTCCTATCTCCTATTCCTGTATGTATGTATGTATGCATGTATGTACGTATGTATGTATGTCTGTATGTATGTAAGTATGTATGTATGTATGTATGTATGTATGTATGTGTGTATGTATGTTCTTTTTTTTTTTTTTTTTTTGTCTTGAGCCGGAGGTGGGAATCTTCGAAAGACACTTTTGTTCCAACAAAAGAGTGCACGATTCACCATCACTGGTGCCTACGTACTAAACCCACCCCCTACACACTTCAACCACTATCCCCCTGCGGGACTGCCGTAAGGTAATACTTCGCGGAGGGCTGGTTAACTTGAAAGCTTTATCACGTTAATTCAAATTTCGCCTCCGTTCCTCCAGTCTTCGGAGTACTATCAAAACTTCAGCCATTCTCTGGCTATTTTGACTCCATAGAATCCTACAGTTCATCAGCTCTTCCATTAGCCGGTTTTGTTCCAAATTCGTTTTTCCCGGCCATCTAAATCTGGGACAGCATGTTAGAATATGCTCCGCATCTTCCTCCTCGTCTACACAGTTTGGGCATATAGGAGAAGTGTCATGACCAAATCTGTGCAGGTACTTCCTGAAGCACCCACGACCAGTTAGGAACTGGGTCACGTAGTAGTTCACCTCGCAATGTTCGTTCTTCATCCAATGGGTTACATCAGGGACAAGACGAAATGTCCATCTTCCCTTTAGACTGCTCTCCCATCGTGACTGCCATTTGTGTATGGAAGTCCTTCGTTCCTCCGCTTTTATAGCCGCTATTTGTCCCGGGTACTCGAGACGGCGAAGGTATATCCTTCTCATCTCATCCGCCAGTATATCTATTGGTATTGTCTTTGCCAATACCAAAACTGCTTCATCAGACACTGTCCTGAAGCCACTTATCCGTCTAATCGCGCTTAGACGATACACCGAGGACAGTATCCTCCTCGTCGTCCCCACTGAGAGTGCCTCCGACCATATTGGGCAAGCATACAGCATTATCGACGTTATTACCGCCGAAATTATCCTCCTTTTGAATGGACCTGGTCCTCCAATATTTGGCATCATCCTCGCCAGTGCTCCCTGTGTTACAGATGCTTTTTCGCCGATGTATTTCACGTGCTCCTTGAAGTTCAACCTGTCGTCGATAATCACTCCCAGGTATTTTATCGCCCTCTTCGATTCGATCCTTGTGCCTCCAACGGTCACTTTCATCTTCTTCACTATCTTCCGGCCGCTTATCAAGACGGCCTCCGTTTTATGTGCAGCAAGTGTCAAACCTGCCTCATCCAGCCATGCTCCAACATTTCGAATCGCTGTGTTCGTTTTCTCCTCTATTTCTCCTACCGTTTTAGCTACCGAGACTATGGCAATGTCATCTGCAAAGCCCACAATTGTAGTCCCGCTTGGCAATCGCAGTCGAAGTACTCCATCGTACATAATGTTCCATAGTAGTGGCCCAAGTACGGAGCCCTGCGGGATTCCCGACGTCACTACGTATTCCTGCTCTCCTTCATCCGTTAGGTATATTAGCTTCCTGTCCTGAAAGTAATTATTCAGAATCTCCATTAGGTATGGCGGCGTAGCCATGTTAAAGAGGGCTCTCATAATACGCCCCCAATTCGCCGAGTTGAACGCTTTTTCAACGTCAAGTGTGACAACCGCGCAGTACTCCTTGGTGCCCTCCTTTCGCCCTCTATTGCATCTCTTGCAATGTCGACCACCCTCCTTATTGCGCCAACAGTGGACCGTCCTTTCCTAAATCCGTATTGCACGTCCGAGAGAGCTCCTCCTGCATCAGCACATGTTAGTAGTCGATTGTATATTATCCTCTCCAGTATTTTGCCCACCGTGTCAAGTAGGAAGATGGGCCGATACGACGATGGTTCCCCTGGCGGTTTACCAGGTTTTGGAATGAGAACCAATTTCTGCTGCTTCCACCTACGTGGAAAAACACCCTCGACGAAGCATTTGTGGAACACCCTGGCGAACGTATCCGGTCTGAGCCGGATAGCCGCCTTAAGTGCCCTATTCGGGATTCCATCTGGCCCCGGTGTTTTCATATCTCCTATTCCAGTGCATGCTGCGAGTACCTCCTCTCCTGTTACCTCGGGTATGGTATGAATGGCCTCCGGCTCCCTACTTATAAAAGTGTAGGGCTGGCCACGTGGGAATAATGTACCAATGATCTCCCGTAGCAAAACTGGACAACCTAGTTTAGGCTGTTCTCGAGCACCGATTCTCTTGCAGACGACTCTGTACGCCGTCCCAAAAGGATTGATGTCAGCTTCCTGACATTTCCGCTGAAAGGATAGTTTCTTGCTCCTTTTAATGGCTCTTCTAAGTTGACGCCTTAGATCCTCATATGAAGCCCGTTCGACTTCCCGTAGCAGGGGGAACGTCCCCTACTCACAGTTCTCCTAGGCATAGCAGCATCACATGCAGTGTTGAGCATTTCGTATACGCCGCTCACTAATTCCTCGACCGTGCTGCCAGTCGTATGAAAAGACGACAACATCAATCTATACGTCTCCTCGTCAAAGCGGGAGTCCTTCCATTTAGGTCCCGTAAACTTCGGCAATCCGTTTCCTCTCGTGTTGCGCCCAGTAACCGTCATCACGATTGCCTGATGGTCACTATTTGTGAAGTCCTCAGTTAGCCTCCATGCGGTCCGCGAAACAAGGCCATCGCTCACGAACGACAAATCTATTATCGAGCTCGATCCAGCTCTCCTAAATGTGCTTCCTCTTCCGTCATTCATCAGTGCCACAGGAAGGGAAGCGAATGTTTCCAAGAGGCAGCGACCCCTGGCGTTAGTATATCTACTACCCCATTCGATCGCCCAAGCGTTAAAATCTCCTCCAATAATAACGGGGGTGTTCAGGCGCACGTGTGACGCCAGCCTCTCCAACATATGTTGGAACTCATCCATTGACCACCTCGGGGGGCCTAACAGATGTAGACGAAAACTCCCTTTATCCTGGCCATAACAAAACCAATGTCCCGCGCATAGGTTTGCTGGAAGGGTAATGAACCACAAGTCCATATAGCCGCAGTACTAGATCCGTCCGTGATCCAAGTACTATTCATCGGTACTCTATAAGGTTCGCTTATGATTGCGACATTGATATTCTCCTCCTTTACTCTCTGGACCAATAATTTGTATTAACTTCATCTCCTAGATCGTGATTTAAGAGCGCTTTGAAACTGAGGACACTTCCTGCTCCCCGCGATATGTTTGGCGAACTTTGGGTTGTCCACTTTGCAGAACATGCAGAGTGGTTCCCGTTCGCAATTCCCGGCAATGTGACCGTCCTGTCCACACTTGCGGCATGTTCCCGAGCGGTCAACTTTACTCTTGCACAGGCGGGCTATATGTCCAAACTGCAAGCATCGGAAGCATTTCGTCGGAATGTTCCTCTCGCGAATCCTGCATATGACCCAGCCGATCCTAATTCTACCTTCCTTCAGGAGAATAGCTGCAGCTTCTGCACTAAGGCTCACTGTGGCCGTTTGTGTCCCACCGTATGCCCTCCTGAGACCTACTATGTCGGCTTCAGCGAAGTCCTCAAGACCTGGAATGTTCTGTATTGCGTTATATACATCTCCCTTCTCCGTGATCTCATCAATGTCCTTTATCTCAATTGTCTTCCTCTCCTTTAGAGCGCGGACAGTCGCGCACTCCCCTATGAGCTCTCCAATGGCTCCTCTGAAGTCCTCCGTTCGCTCGCCGTTCTTGCCGAGCTGAAGTAGTAGCTCCCCTTTGACGGTTCTCCGAATTTTCGTCTCGTTTTCACCTAATTTACAGAGCTTAGGGTCCGTTTTAACCCTCCTCAAAATGTCAGCATACGATGTGTCATCCCTCGTTGCTATCGTTATCGCATCAGGCTTTGTTTTCCTCTCCTGAGGTTTCTTTTCCTTCTTTTTCTTTTTAGTGACTTTTTGCCACCCTGGCTCTCCAGTCGATTCCAGAGGTTTACCTGCTGACTCAGAGTCGTCTCAGTAGTCCTCCTAACCAAAGCTTTCGGTGCAGGATTTGGAGTTCTCTTTGCTTCGGGAGTCTTAACAGTTTCCTCCTGTCTCCTCTTGCCCTCCTGATTTCTCATCCAGGGCGAAGTTTGAGTTGCAGAACTGCTGCAACTCTTCTCATCAGTTGACTGCCCCCTCAATTCACCTGCGTACAGGTCGTATAGGGTCTTAATAGAGTCGATTGCATCTCTCATCGGCTGGTGGATTGATCTCCTCTTTCCATCCTCCATCATATCAACTAAGCTCCTAATTTGGTCTCCGAGTTGACCAAAAACCCCGCTAGTCGATGCCGTCGTGTTGCTTCGCCTCGGTTCCGACCCCGATGCCACCAATCCTGAAGATTCTCCATTCACTGGGGATCTCGGAGTCCTCGTACTCTGGCCGAATGGGTTCATTTCCCGATTCCGCACAGGAGATCTTAGAATCCTTGAGCTCTGACCGAAAGCGTTCAGCTCCAAGGTATTCATATCGTTCGTCGTCTTATTCGTAGGTTTATTTCTATTGTTCATCATTTCATTTGGGCCCCAACTCTCGGCCGCTGTCCTAATCCATCGTTGTAGTCGTCACAAAAGACCCCGTGGTTATCTATGCATAAGCAGGGAGGCCACGCGAGGGTTGACACATAACCTCATGGGAATACGTGTTCAGAGCCAGGTCGACGTAAACCAGGGATTCGCATCTGGTCCTACAACACCAACTTAACGGTGATAAATCAGGAACGTACCGACAGACTTGCCATCATTTTAACGGGGCGGGGGCAATGACAGCATTAGCCCGACAGCCATTTCAGCCAGCTATCACACCGCTTACTAAAGTGCCGGAATACTGCCATCGTCAGCCTATATCACCAATTCAAATCCAATTTCCGGTATACCATAATTAGAACCTTACCGGGCTCGGTTCTAATGCCCCAATCAAGCGCGTCGTAGTTCGCCGCTTCGGTGGAACTGAGGGAACCACGGAGTCGTTACTCTCCTATTTTCCCATCTCTTGAGGGAACCCCCTGTGGGATGATGCCTAGTTAATGGCGGCATCGATTCGCCATGTCGCAGATAACGTCTTAGGTCACTTGTACCTTTTTTGTAGTACGCCTCCGTATCTGCCGCTCTTGGTCGGGGACTGCTTATTGGTTATTCTCAGCTAGCCTACCTGGGATAGGCCGTTCAGTTATCCGCCACCTACTGACCCCGATGGTAGCCCGAAGCTAAGCCCCATGTGTGTGTATGTATGTATGTATGTATGTTTTTTTTTTATAGCTTTACGAGCTAAAGGTTGGGAATCTTCGAAAGACATTGTTAGCCCGGCCTACCAATGTGCACGATTCGCCGCAAGACTTACTCTCGGCTTGCTAAACGCATACGTACTAAACCCAACCTAGTTCGTCACACTTTCAACCATTTGCCCCCCCGGGACCACAATCAAGTATTACTTCGGGGGGGTGGAGATTCAGCGAGTGCTGCCTTCAAATTCTGCTGACCTTGCTCTCTCAGCCAATCTTTGCTGCGTCAACACCTTCCTTGCGAAAACACATACTGCGTTCCAATTGTCACATGAGGTTAACATCAGGTTAACTATGTTATCGGGCGTTACCTGGAATCCTACTGTCCTCTCCAGGCAATTTCGTTGAACAACATATCGCGGGCAAGTAAAGAAAACGTGCTCCGCCGTCTCCCTTTCATTGGGGCATTCTGGGCATGCCTCGTCTACATCATGACCATACTTATAGAGATATGCTCTATAACATCCATGGCCGGTTAGTAACTGTGTCAGGTAGAAGTTCACCTGACCGTGTCTCCTTTTGGTCCATTCGCCTATGCTCGGTATGAGTCTGTGGGTCCACCTTCCCTTGGTTGAATTGACCCAGTCATGCTGCCATCTATGCATAGCGTCATCCACTAACTGAACAGGATTGGGGAGATCCATTCCCCTCCTTGTGTCATGTTTCCTCCGCTCTACATCCACTACTAGCCTCAGGGGCATCATCCCCGCAATCACCAATGCTGCATCAGTAGACACCGTGCGGAAGGCAGAAATCACCCTGAGAGCTGATCTCCTGTAGGCCGTTTCTATACCTGCTCTATAGGTCTTCTTATCCATGGCCCCGGGCCATATAGGGGCCGCATATATAGCGATCGAAATCACTACCTTCATCAGTAACCCCCTCCTCTCCTGTTTTGGGCCTCCAAGGTTAGGCATTAATCGGGCAAGTGCACATGATGTCGCCGCACACTTTCCACCGACGTACGCCAGGTGTTCCCTAAACGTGAGCCTGTTATCAATCATTACTCCCAGATATTTAATCGCCTGCTTTGATGTTATGCGCTGGTCGCCTACTGTTATTGTAATAAATTCTATCTTCTTCCTACTGCTTACAAGTAGTACATCCGTCTTGTGATCAGCAAGTTTGAGACCTATTCCCGTGATCCAGTTCCTGACCATACCAACCGCAGTGTTACATGTTCTCACTAATTCATCTAAATGTTTTCCCCTTATCACCAGGGCAATATCGTCCGCAAAACCAATGATCTGTGTACCTCTAGGGAATCTAAGCCCCAGTACACCATCATATATGACATTCCATAGTATTGGGCCCAGCACGGAACCTTGCGGGACCCCCGCCGATACCGCATATGTCTTCCTGCCATCATCTGTGTCATATAAGAGCACTCTATCCTTAAAGTAGTCCTTAATAAGTTCCATCAAGTAGTTCGGTACATCCTTTCCATCTAGGGCTGTTAAAGTGGCATCCCAATCCGCAGAGTTGAATGCGTTCTTGACGTCCAGGGTGATGATAGCGCAGTACTCCTTATCGCCCTCCAGCCAGCGCTCACCACTGATAGCATCCTTTGCTATTGTCATAACCATCTCTATTGCATCTATTGTGGAACGGGCTTTTCGGAAACCAAATTGGCGATCCGACAAGCCTTCTGCCCCCAGGAATGCTTCCAGTCTCCTACAAATTATCCTCTCCAAAAGTTTTCCAGCTGTGTCGATCATACAGAGCGGGCTGTAGCCCGATGCATCCTGCGCGTTGTTACCCTTCGGAATTAGAACCAGTCTCTGTTTCTTCCATATCCTAGGGAACGTCCTCTCTTGAATACAAGCATTAAAAACTTGTCTAAACAGCTCAGTATTACTTTCAATGGCCGCCTTAAGCGCAATGTTTGGGATCCCGTCGATCCCCGGTGCTTTGTTAAGTTTCATTTCCCCACAGACTGATTCCAATTCCTGCCTGCTGACTTCTGGGATTTCCTCCGGTGACCGTATATCCCGCACGCAGTATGTAATTTCGGCTTTGTGCGGAAAAAGGTCCGCAACGATTGATTGCAGCTTAGCTGCACATGACGTTGCTGGTGGTCGGAAGCAGTTCAGCTTTCTCATCACCACCTTATATCCAGTTCCCCAGGGATTCTCGTCCACATCGGCGCACTTTTCCCTGTAGCATCTTCTCTTGCTGAGCGCAATGGCCCCATTAAGGCTGGTCCTTCACCTTCTTTATCTTTCACGCAGTTCTGCAAATTCATCCCGGCCTCTGGCCCTTTGGAATAGCCGCCGTGCGCGCTTGCGTTTACGCCTCAGATCCGCTATATCCGCGTTCCACCAGTAGACGTGTTTCTTCCCAGACATATTACGCCTCCTTTCCATAGAAACGTTGCAAGCCTCCGTTATGGAGCGCATAAGTTCCGTCGCCTTGTCATTCGCGTTCCCGAATAACCGAATATCCTCCAATGCGAGGACAAAGGTTTCCCTGTCAAAGGTGGAGTCCTTCCAAAGAGGGTTCGGCGGTGCGGCAGGAACGTTATGTCCCGTAGAGCGTTCCCGGATCTCAAAAATGATAGCCTGATGATCGCTATGTGTGTAGATGTCAGACACCAACCAGGTAGATGAGGTCGCCAGTGAGTCGCTGACGAATGTCAGGTCAATTTTAGAGCAGCGTCCATTTCTCGAGAATGTATCCCTATCACCACTATTAAGTAAAACTACCTCCAACGTTGCAAGTCGTCGAGTAGGCATTCTCCTCTTGGATTAGTGAATGCCGAGCCCCATTCAACAGCCCAAGCATTGAAATCCCCGGCAATTACCACAGGTCTCACGTTCCTTGCTTCCTTAACGATGTCATCTATTCTGCGTCTATAGTCTTCTATTGATAGGCTAGGGGGAAGATAACAGCTGAAGAAATGTACCCCATTAACGGTGCATTTCACAAAGCTCTCCCACCTGTCGTCGACATTTCCCATTGGGAATTTACCACAGGACCACATCGAAGCCCTATTGCATTTGCTGGCTATCCAACGTTGGTTTTCAGGTGCTCTGTAGTGCTCACTCATTACTGCCAAGTCTATCCTCTGCTCCCGCACCGTCTGCTTAAGTAGCTCCTGCGCCGCTTCGCAATGGTTCAAGTTCAACTGCAGGACTCTCATTTACCTGAGTATGTCAACTTCCGTCGTGCCGCTAGATAGTGTGCGCACTTATGTCCTCCCGTGTATGCTTCGCGTCCGCATCCGGATCGCCTCTACAAAGAAGGCAGTGAGGGTCACGGTCGCAAGCCTTGGCAATGTGACCTTGCCCTCCGCATTTGAAGCAGTGTTTGGACCAGTCACTATTACTGCTACACTTCCCTGCTACATGCCCGAACTGTAAGCACTTGTAACATCTCCTTGGGGTTACCTTTCTCAGTAAGCGGCAAACTGTCCACCCTACACGCAGTTTACCAACTTCCTCTGCCCTGCCTGCCAGCTTCATAGGGATTGCGATTACCGCCGTCCTAGTACCTCCTGGAACGTTCCTGATCGTCTTGAGAGCCGACGGTTGTATTTCCCCGATTTGGTCCCTCCATGCGGCGATTATTTCCTCCTCAGTTGTTACTTCATCCAGGTATCTTAGTTCGAATGTAGCCTAATCAGTTATCGTTCTGACCTCTATCTCTTCGGCCAATAAGCTCCTTAGCTTAGAACGGTGCATCTCCGTAGCCACCTCTGCCGATCTTCTAAACTCCAGAAGGATTTCGCCCCTTTGTGTCTTCTTCACAAGCTGGACATCCTCGCCAACTGATTTAAGCTCCGGGGCATTTCTTACCTTCCTTAGAATGTCCGCAAACGATAGTTTCTCGGTTGGCTTTATTATCACTGCGTCTGGTCTTGGAGGTTTTCTGCGCTTCCTAGTTTTCACGATCCAATCATTGTGCTCCTGGGTGTTTTCCACTGTTGCTGTGGGCACTACCACAGTCTGGTTCGTAGCAGTTGCTGGTCTCCCAGGCGAGTCACTATTCCTAACCTCAGCGGCAGGCTTGACTAGTCCACGAGGACGGGTTGTCCTGGTCTTCTTTGGAGGTGTTCTCCTTGTATGTATGTATGTATGTATGTATGTATGTATGTATGTATGTATGTAAGTATGTATGTATTTTTTTTTCTGGAAATCTTTGCTGCTATAAATCGCTTGTTCCACGTTTCGTCGTGTTGATGCGTTTGGAACCCCACAGGAACTACGTTCCTGTAATGAACGCCATTCACAGCCACTGCAATATTGGTTTGTTCTTCAAAAATGTGACGCACAATTACATCGGCTGTTAAAAATCCACACCAAACAGTTGCTTGTTGTGCATGTATTTGTTTTTCAAGGATTGCATGCAGATTTTCTGGGGCCACAAATTCGACAACTTTGTGTATTCATAAAGGCATTCAAATTGAAATGCGTTTCATCGAAGTGGATGAATTTTTTTTGGAAAAGCAATGCCAATTGAGTTCACATTTTTCAATACCCATTGGACGATTTGCCTGAGCATTCTATGGTCTGCTAATTTGAGCTACTGAGTAAACTGAATTCTGTATGAATGAAGGTTGAGGTCTTTTGTTGAACTTTACTACGTAGTCCTTATGAAATTTGTTGAGAACGATGCCTTATTGATGTTTTCGTTTTTTCGAAGATTCTTTCGTTTACTTACTGTTCATAACCGATCCGGTTTATTCAAATATTTTAACCGCTTTTCGTATTATATGCACTTTCTCAACTGAAAATTCTTTGAAGTTAGCGAGCGAACTTAGCAAAACTTTTCGAACGTAACACGTTGTTGTTTCTTAAAGTGCTCCGTTTATAATAATCGAACTAAGCCCTGGGTATTGTAGGTATAGGCAGCATATAAGCAGTCACGAACAATAATCGAAAAATCCCTGAAATAACTCAAGTTTGTCCTACTGGCTAGTGCAGCTAAAACCAGCTGCCTGTATTAGACGCAAGGCAACGGTTCAAACCCCAGGTCAGACACCAAACGAAATATGAAAAATATTTCTTCGGCAACTTCCTCTCAACAGGTTTCTGGCAAGAACTCTGAGGGCAAATAAAATTGCCATGAAAAGTTTCTCAAAAATCTGTCGCTCTGAGTCGACTTTAAACTGTAGTTACCGCCACTCATGTATAAGGTTAACATACACAACATGAATGGTGTGAGAAGCTAGGCCGTGATCCTGACTGAAGGGTTGTAATAGCTAATTATGTATGTATGTATGTATATAGGAAGGTGTGTCCATATATTCCTACAAAAAAAATTGACAACGTAACCTGCGTATCTCCTCACTAAAAAACACATAATCATATGACGATGGTTCCCCTTAGATGTAAGGTGCCGATATGGCTACTAGTTGATGAAATATTACTTATACTAGTGACAATATGAAACAGTAAAACAAAGGCAATATGAGACTTGGCATGAACTAAGACAGCCATGTAACAGTCAAAGCATTAGGCCAAACTCTTCTAGCAATGTAAAGTCAGCTATTATGATTTCTGCTAAGGACAATTTAGCACAGAGAGGATGTCAAATATCCTGGCGCGAGCAATCCACCAATGCAAACTGTTAAAGGACTTGTGGTGAAAACAAAGTTTCAAAAACTTCACAGCGAATGTGGCAAATTGTTCACAGAAAATGTACGATGCAACAAATTCGAATTAGAATTTATTTATTTATTAATTACAATACAATTACAAATTATATTCTAATTATATATGAGCGGAGCAACTTAACCATAAGCTTGGTGTAGTGTCACAGACCAGAGTCTCTGGTGGGAATTGAACCCACGACCCTCACGCTAATAGTCTAGCACACTACCCACTAGACTACCAGAACACCCAGAGAACTTAAAAAATCTACTGCGATACAAATAAATACTTGATCAGATTTTCATAGTGCTTAACACACATCCGGAAAATGAACGCAACACTAATTCCCTTTGGTCTGCCCATAAATGAGGTCATAAATGTGATCTTAAATTCAATAAGTCACTAGTTTCGAAAGGAATCTCTGTTGATATATCCACGCTACTATAGGAAGGCTTAATAATCAGCATTCACAAGAAGTGAATTTTACTCCTCTTTTTCTTTCTTTAAGACACATGATGGGACAAGAACATTAACCGCTGCAACACGCCACATAGTTACTTACTTAATTGGGCTTTACAATCCTTAGGCAAAATTCTAACCTAGTTTCTCACATCCCCTATTTTGTGTGTGTTAATTTTTATCCATTAGTAACGGGAACCAATACGCTACCTATTAGACTATGGTGATTTCATATTATGTTTGATCAAATCAATCTCGAATGCGAACACGAAAGTGTGAATAACTTTTATTGCTTCTGCAAAATCCTAAATTAATCATTTAATAAATTGCCTTCCATATTGATTAATTACAATATTATGTAAACAATGACCAGATCACGCAATGGCACATTTTTATTCAATTATTTCAAACCTAGTAAGTTGACAAAAAAAAAATTAAATCATCTGCCTTCAAGGAATTTATCAAAAGGATCATTATCCATAATGTTTATTAATTATTCAGTTATTATTGACTGTCTGATATTACACACGGAATATTAATTTGAAATTATAATCACTTGCAACAGCTATTGATTTCGTTACACAATTTTGATTGGATGGCATTATTTTATAAATTATTTCGAAATAATCATAAGAAAAACAGCCTTTTTTTGCGAGGGGGATTTCTTCTTCTTCGAAGCAATTTAAAGAAGACAATACGATATTTCTTATGGCAGCATGTAATCTGTGCGTTAATATAAGAAAATGAAAATTTACATAAATTTTATGCGTATATTTCTCAATAATTTTCTTGCAATTATCATAAGATTTTCCTTGTATTATTACTTCTTCGAACATCTCCTCTTTTTTTCACTTCTTTTATATTCGGTAATATTTATATATTTCCCTGCAATAAGAGTTATTAACCGTTCGCTTTTAACCTAAAGGGAATTTAATTTATTCTCTTGCTTTAGCATCACTTGAACCATAATCATCAACAGTGATGAGTACAACGGCATATTATGATTGTATTATACACACTTCTTTTGTGAATAAGAAAATGGAGAGAGAGAGAGAGAGAATTTGTTGCAGAAAAGCCTTCATTTGATTTTGAATTTCTTTGGAATTTTACATTTCATATTACGACTGACTGTATTAACAATTTCATTTCATTTTTCTCATTTTCTGTCGATATTTTTGGCGTTTTTTTATTTCTTTTTCTTTTTCTTACAGATACGATTTAATGGCTGGCGTAACACGTGCTGAGGCGTTTTTCTCTTTCAATTCGGGTGATGTTCAGTATGGCATTGAAGCTGATAGACGTTCCAAAATATTAAAGGCCTACGTGCGTAATACGTACACGTATCATTTAAATGAAATATTTGCTACCATCGTTAATGAGTATACCGATTGGGAGAGGCCAGTACAGCATCCAATTAACATCAGGTAAACGAAATTATTTTTATTCTTAATTTATATTTTCATTTCCACTTCCATCTTTATTTTATATTATTTTACGCAAAAATTTCTAGCATAAAAAATTGAAAATGTTTTAAATGTTTTCCTTCTCTCTGCCTTAAGTATTCTTTGAACTTCAATAATTACGACACTCATATTGAATGAGTGGGTGTGTGGTTTAATGTATCCCTACTATAATTATTATTACCAAATATATCTCATTTAATGGAATTTAATTGAAATCTATAATGGCATACGTACTATACACACAGGGGGTGACACAGAAATACAAAAAATTATTTTTAAAATTGTTGCAATTTGAAAACGTCAGAAAAAACCTTTTTAATTAGAACCCTTAATGTAAACTTTTTCAAAACTTGCTTAACTTTTTCAATCTATAAACTTGGCTTACAACAAGTTTTCTTAGAGAGACCCTAGCTGAGATCTTAGCAATGTTAGAAAGCTTTAATTACCCCTATGGCCAACATTTGTCTCCAAGAACTGATCATTCCGTCCTCAGCTTACATGGCCTGAAGCAGATAGCAAGGCCGCATCCATGGAAAGAATCAAAAGAGAAATTATTCCAAGCTCTGAAGTAGCTGTTATATGTCGGTTTTGTCATACTAATTTCCTGGGGACAAATTTGTTGGCACAGAAATATATGCGCTCTGATATGGTATTAGGCGGCATTATTTCTTAGGTATTTGATGTAACGGAAAAAATCATTAGCTACTACAGCTGAATGCCTTTGAAGCACGAAAGAAATTCCTGTCGTAAGCGAAGTGAGAGCTTAGCGGTGTTTGAATGCATACAGCACTAGCACAAGTACCTGCCTAGCCAATATTTTCTGCTAAGAACCGCCAATTTCACGCTCATATTACTTAATTCTCCAATACAACCCTTAGGATTAGCACCCAGCTTCTCACATCACTTATGTTGTGTGTATTAATTTTATACGCGAAAGGCGTAGCCTACAGTTTAATATCGATTCCGAATGACGAATTTGAAAAAATTTTCTTGGCAATTTTATTTTACTCTCAGAGTTTTTGCCAAAAGCCTGCAGAAAGCAAGTTGCCTACATCCGCACTCTATCTACTAGACTACGGCGACTTGTCGCACTCCTATTTACTTGGTGTATAATGTACATATCGTTTAAGTTCCGGGACACAATGATATCACGGGAAATTGTAGAGCGGATGAACTGGCCAGACGCGGCACGACCATCGAGCTCTCCGACGAATTCTTATGTATTGGGATCCTCCAGGCTCATGATTGATGAAGAGATCACGGACCGCAAGTGGGCAGCTTCGGAAAAGGGCAGAGTGACGGGCATGACCCGGCATCGGCTGGATAGAAAACGCACTGCAAGGCTGCTAGAACTTCAAAGAGGCGTGTTCAGTGCGGTTGTTGGAGTCGTGACGGGTCATTGCATTGTGGGTGTCCACGCGAGGTGCATTGGTCTGGGGCACCTCGCGAACAATTTCTGTAGAAGCTGCAGGGACGAGGAGGAGGAAGAGACGGTTCTTCATCTTCATGCCCGGCACTATGTCAAAGAAGGAAGGAAGGATGGTGCCTACTACATCGATGATCTGTAGTTTGAGTCGCTTCATTGTAAGCTCTGGGAGGTTCCATGACTAAGCGATAGTAAACACGAAATGTGGTATCACAATGTTGACCCCATGGGGCCTAAGTGAGTCCATCAAATTCATTTGAGGGGACGGCCACTTATACCTACCTGTTAAACGATATTGTGAATGCAACGTCAACAGCCGTGGCCTGTAGCGAATGCCAAAGAAGCGTAGAATGCCAATAAGAACTCTTAATTTAATATCGTTGTTTTGAACGATGTAACGTTTTTATTATAAATGTCAAAACCACAAACTTATAAAAATGAAAATCCAGGTGAAAAAGGTAATTTAACCTTTTGTCTGAAGTTTTTAATCCATTAAATCTATGATTTCAGTTTTTCATCCAAAGCTCATATAATAACGTCAATTATTTCATTAAGTGCTGTCGTGTATCCAGAAACCTTAAATGAAACATATTGAACGTATTAAAAAACTATTTAAAAATATCGATTGCTCATGGTAAAAGAAGAGAATAATTAAAACAATGCAACGGCTGATGAACTGCAGCTGAATTAATTAAAATCTGAGCAGACATGCAATATTGTATTGTATTGCGGCAGAGGACTCTGATTGAAAATGCCCTTGAGTTGATGAGTTAAACAAAAAAAACAAAAAAAAAAGAAGACGACAATTCAATTGATTTTATAATTAATTTATGTAAGGCAAACTAAGTGGCAATGAGGTATTAACGATAAATTAAAAACAATTATTTACAAGGTATTGCAAAAGTAATGATCTATTATGAATGGCTGAACGTTTCGCAAGAAATGTACGCAGTGAACTCAATAACATTCGTTCTACCCTTTCTACAACAACTTTTTCGTGCAGATTTATAAGAATTACTTTTCCGACGAACTTACCCGTTATATGTATTCTAATGACCTACCTTCTCGTATAACTCACTGTGGAATTCAAATGTATGCCGATGATGTCCAACTCTACTTTAGCTGTTTTAGAACTGACATCGACAATTGTATATTGAAACTGAACCAGGACCTTGACAGTATACATATTTAAATGGGCCACTACGAATGGTCTTTGCTTGAACGCTAATAAGTCTAAAGCTATCATAATTGGAAAAATTGTCGTTTTGCCGAACTTACTGCCACCATTAGTCGTTGGGGACTCGCCCATAGATTTAGTACAATATGCCAAGAACTTGGGTTTTACTTTTAATAGTCAACTCTCCTGGACAGACCATGTTAATATGATTTGTGGGAAGACGTATGCTATGCTTAGGAATCTTTGCAGGACTTAATCCTTTACGCCTGTTAATATACGTATGCTCTTGGCGAAGACATACCTGATTCCAACCCTCTTATATGGATGTGAGCTTTTTGCGGGTTTGGACTCTGTCAGCAGGAATAAACTTAACGTGACTTATTATAACGTTGCAAGATATATTTTTGGACGCACTAGATATAGTAGTATATCGTATTTTGCCTACAAAATCTACGACATGACACTGGAAAACCTATTAAAATATCGTATGCTACTTTTATGTTAATGCAATTCGTTCATGGAACCAACTTCCGCCAGAAATTCAATTGAAAAGCAATGTAATACAATTTAAAACTGCAATTTTAACACACTTTTCCTGTCTTTAAAATTTACCATTTAATTCAATCCAATTTAAGGCTAACTTAAATTTAATTAATATAATTTTACTTTCTTTGTGAAATTTACATACATATATATAACGATCATAACATTATATAAACAGTACTATTAAATAAGATTAAATGATTGTTGTACTGAAGTTAATCAATAAATAAATAAATAAATATTCGTTATAATTTGTGGATCTGTCAATCGGCTAAGGTATTACCGCGTGTAAAATAAAGACACTTTGATCATTACCGATAAACAAGTGTCTCCAAAAGCCTTGGATATTGTGTACACGGCATCAATTCTGTTTGCGATTTGTCGGAAGGCGATTCATTCGAATGTCAGGGTAATTAGAATCGTAAAGCTTGCGATTAATCATTCAGGCAATTGTTAGATTGTATTCCAACACCAGACCACCAAGACATCAAACACAATATTTCAAAGCTTTGGAGATAATGTACAATCCGATAGCCATGTATTACACTGTTGTCTGTGCTGTTCGACTGACATCTAAAACTGCAAAAGTTAATCGCAAATACAATAGGCCAGAAGTTGAAAGACAGCGAAATGCCTTAATAGGCATCACAAATAGATGTCTTCCATATGAAATAGAAATAACAACAACGCCAAAGTTAATGAAATTTCCAGCAATGGCGCATCTGGCCTAACAGTCTTTGGATTTCAATGACGTCATTAAAATTCTTAAAAAAAAATTCGTATTTTCTCGTATACATATTCGTATTGCTCCTGTTAAAGTCAACTTAATGAGAATATTTTTACGGCAGTGCTATAAATATCGTACTCCTCCTTCGCATACATACATACATACATACATACATACGAGTACATAAGTTTGGTCTTTACAACCCTTCAGTCAGGATTACAATCTGGCTTTTAATTTTATATACAAGTCTCGCTATTTTTGAGAAACTTTTCATGACAGTTTTATTTACTCTTACAGTTTTTCTTCGAAATCTGCTGAAAGTAAATCGCCGATTTCCGCACACTATCTACTAGACTACGGTAACTTTTCGCACTCCTATTTACTTGGTGTTAATCGATATTGTGAATACAATATCAGCAGCCGTGGCCTGTAGGGAATGCCGGAGAAGTGTTGAATGCCAATAAGAACTCTTAATTTCGTTTTGAAAATTTCATCCTCATAATCAAAGACAAAATATTCTCGGCTTTGAGCGGAAGATGTTGCATACATTGGTAAATCATGCGAACAGCTAGTATTAAAGCCATTAGGTTCGATTCTCATGTAGTAGGGCTGCAAGTCAATATGTATTTCTAAAATTAACCTAATGTCTGGTGACTAAGTACCAAATTCTGCATCACACATTAATGTCGAACGCGAATTTGTCGAATATTTAGGCACCTTCAATTATCTGGAAAGCATGGCAACTACAAAAAGTGGTTTTGAACATGGAAGCGTATATTAATGAGGCGATAGCTGAATTTGGTATGCTTTCGGTACAACAGTATTGCTGAGGCTGTACGCTTCCTGATAGTCGGAGAAGACTGTTCACAACAGTGGCTTAAATTCCATGTCGAGTTGAATGGTATATAAGGTTTTTTCGAAGTCTATGAAACATTAGTATAGTGGAATACTCCATTCGTCTGTTAGTTCTACAATAAAGAATGATCGGTTTGATTGAAATCTAATCTAGCCGTACACTGATAAATCTGCTTTCAGAAGCTCTAGGGGTGTATTGTCGGGTGCAGGGGCTTTATTCAATGCTGAAATCGGTTTTGTATGGGCATTTCCATGTATTCTAGGCATAATGCAATCGAATGCTTAAAAGAGCTCTCGGTAATATTCATTCTATGTCATTTTCGTTTGATATGCATCAAAGATGCCAAGTCATGACATTACCTTTAAGCTGCCCTGTAATATTAAAGAAGTAAATAAAATTTAATTAAATTTCTATTTGCGTAGTACTATTAAAATATTCATTATGAAAATCATCACAGCGCACTAAGTGCCATTTACCCTGTAAAGCTGGCCAAAAGGGCAAAAATTAATTTAAAGAAAAAGACAACAAAATTCTGCATTATATAGTGAATTTTCACGACTTTAAGTTGAGATGTGTAGATTTGAGACGATGTCAAAGTCAGGAAAGTGAAGAAAATGAAATGCGTTTTTGGTGTTTTTTTGAAATTTTAATACGTTTATATGATATTTTTTTGTGGCTAAATATAGAATAGAGGCTTTATATTGATTTTTTTTATTTGAAAGGTATGAGCAACTGCTAATTTCAGTTTTATATATATATATTTTTATATATATATTATTTATTTTATATATATATATATATATATATATCATATATTAATGTTAAAATTATTCATTCAAAATTTAAAAATAATAAAAATTTCACATTTTTTTACTCTACCCAAAAAAAAAGATAAAAATTTTAAAGGTGAAAGTAGTTTTTAGTAGTTTAATGTTACATACCACAAGAAAATATGAAATCTCTACACTCAGGAACAAAATTTGCGCAATTATTTTTTGCGATTTATTAAAAATTTTACTTTTTTTGTAAAAATTAAAAAAAAATGTATGCAGTGTAAAGCCATAGGCAATAAAGCCATATGGCCTTATTTCTCAATAGAATGAGAAATAAAACTATATGGATTCAGTAGAAGCGATACCAATCGAGATGTCCTGAATAGGTTACTTTTAACCAGTGACCCTTTTATAAGCTGCAGTACACAAAAATCGCGAAGCAATAGAAAAGCATTTTCATCAGATACTATGAAGTTACTCCCTCCTGACATTGATGATGAAAATGATAACGATTTTAACGATTGTATTTAGTTTCACTTTTTAAGTATTTTTAAGTTAAGTATTAAATAATGTAAAATAAATATTATGAATAAATATTAGTTATCATAGAACTTTAAAAACTTAATTACATATGTAAGTACATCGACTATCATAATAATATGAGATGTACGTTTGCTTTTCTTAATGGACCATATGTGGTACCTAGGGGCACTTATGATCCTATCATAATAAAATCAGGTAAAATGATTCACATTCATATTAAACATCTTCATGTCGAATTTCATTGAGGTAATAGAATTCTTAAGCCAATTATAATTGCTAAACATATTTTCTTAAGGAGCCCTATTTTGGACCTAGGGGAAATTATGGACTGACCATAACAAAATTTTGGAATATGATTTAGATTTACAAAATACACGTTCATACCGAATTTCATCACGATACCGATGTTTTTAAGCCATTTATAAGCACAAACATGAATTTCTAAAGGGGACTTTATGTGCGGACTAGGGTCAAATGTGATCCGATTTTCACCAAACTATACACCCTGATTTTCTAGTACACAGAACTGATCCATGCTAAATTTGATCATGATTTTTGCATAATTAACATAATTATGTGTAAATAAGTACAATTTCGAGGGGAATTTGTATGGGGGCTAGGCGAAATCACGGACCGATTTGAACCAAAATCAGTTGGGTTCATCCTTGGGCCTAATTATCACTAACACTGCCAACAAATTCCAACCCTTAACTCATTAAACACTTCTATTAATGTAGGCTAAGTTTTCAGGCAAAATGCCCCTCTGTGCAGCCTTTAAATAATTCTTATGTTTCTTTGTAAAGCATTTTAAAATTGTTTTACAATTTATAATACAATGCTTACATATATTAAATCCGTATACTACACGTAATTTTCTTTTTTCCTTTTAATGAATACAATGTTTAATTTAAAAAAAGTAAATGAAAAAAAACGTTGTTGTTGTTTCCTAAACATAAGCAACAACCAACCAATTTTTAAATTGAAAAGAAAAAACAAGTGTGAAAACGAAATTCTCTATAAAACCAATCAATTTAATATTTTATATACATACTGTATTACATACTGTATACAAAAAAAAAGAAACAAAAATTGGATTGGCAGTGGGAAGGCAAAAAAGTTTTAACAATTTCCCACAAATTACAAATTGTACACATACGCACATACATAAAACTTTTCAAATGCCGCAACAACATTATAATAAAACACCAATCGCAGGAAAAAAAACGTATTTTTTTGTCGGTTCTACCCAACTAACCAAAATCAGCATCAGTTTGAAAAAAAAATAAAAATAAAACCCTCCTTTACATCCAGCAACCATCACAAGAGTGACTTTCAGCACCTTCCATGTGGGAGAAAATTTTAAAATACGTTTGCAGTTTGAAAGGTGTTTAGCAAATAACACACCCCTAAGTACACAATTTAAACTTGTTTCAGTATTTTATTACGTTGGTGTCGCAGTTTTATTTTTTGTTACACGTTAGTGTCTGTATGCGGTTTTATTTTTATATTTTTTTTTTTTGCAATATCTTACCCTGCTGCCAACGTTGCTGGGGCCAAACACTTTTGAAATGAACCCAAAATATTTTTTTATTTTTTACTGATTGCTAGACTTCTACAATTTCATTCGTATTCAATAAATGTCTGATTTATTTATATTTAAACGGAAGTTAGATAAAAACGCATAAATATTTTACGAGCTTTATATGGCTGGTCTTATATTTGGAAAATTTTTTCAATTTAATTTCTCATTTTTTTAGTTTTCTTTTTCTTTTTTTCAATTCAAAAATATTTTTTTATTGTCTGTTTAGTGGAAAAATGAAATCATGAAACTAAATACAATGAGAAATGATAGAATATCTAACGGCATGTTTTAGTCATTGACAGAGTGAACAATAAAAAGTACAAACAAAAAGTAAAAAAATGTTGAATTATTGTTCTGTACTCTGCCATCAGGCTTATGGGTTTATAAAAAATGTTTTGGGCAAATAAAAAAACACAAATCTAAAAAAAACACCTCCCTCTGCCTACACTACTTTATAGCCCTTATACCACGACGACAGTAATTTATAATTCTTCTGAAGAAGTTCCGGTTTCCGAAGAAGACACTTACTAAGGCATTAATGTCCCTTAAATGACCATCTCTGGATTGGTTGCAGCAAATAGTTTTTGACCATTTTTTCCTACATTTCACAGAGTATTTCTCATACAACTTGGTTGTCAAATGCTCCAACATTAGCAAAAAAGTCTAACGCTGTCAAATCTCATAAACTTTATGGCCAATTTGAAACTGCTCACGTAATACAGCCAAAATCGATCGTATTGTGTTTGATTCATGGTACCGTCTAGATGAAATCATATACTGAACCTAGTTCATAATCTTCAGTTTCAAGCTGAAAAGGGTCTGTTATTACACGCACACACCGTACTCACTAATTTTCGAAAAATATGCGATTCAATGACACTTCCCGGTTAACAATACCAACCAAACAGTAATTTTTTCAGATGTTACGGCTTTGTCACCATTATTAATGGTTTCTTAGAGTCCCATACATAAGAAATTTCCTTGTTGATGTAGCCATCCGGTGGGAAATGAGCTACATGGCCGAAGTAAATTTTATTTGTAAAACAACGTTGAAAGCCTGTTGCTCCAGTATATCCAATGTGGCATGAGCTGTGTGCCACATTGTGCCATCCTATAACAGCTACATGTCGTTGATGTCCAGAATATTGGAATGGAATATTGCTCGCCATTGACCTCGATAGTCTGGCCAGCGTCTTCCTCAAAAAATATGGACCGATGACGCTGCTAGTCCAAAAATCAAACCAAATAGTGATTATTTTGCTATGCATTGTACGCTCTTAGATCTCTTGTGGCTTTGTGTCGTTCCAAACTCAACAATTTTGTTTGTACACGTTCTTATTAATCTAAAAACGAGCCTTTGAAGTTGATTTTTCAATGAAAATTCAGCAAAAAAGTGTAATTTACCTGAATTTTCTGTCAATACCTAATACACAACCCAAGTCAATACCAAAAAGTTCGCCGAATTCTCATCTATGTAAAGCCAAATTTTTGTGAGTGTCTGAATCGGACTTCCCGCACAGCGGAGATTTTTTCTGCATATCTTGCAATACGTTGACGTATGGGTATAGTGGACTTGAATTTATCCACCATCGGTCTAAGCACGAACGTTTAGGACGACCATAGAATGGGCAAAGTCCACATTAGGTTGCCAAACATACATACATACCAGAGGTCTGCAATGAGTATTCAAAACGATGAGTAGATTCGAATCATACTTATAATTTCTGATATTTATACGCATTCATACTTATTTTAATGTCATAGTCATACTACTCATACTCAAAGTTTAAAATACTCATGGTACTCGCACTTAACAATACTTATGATGTTGTTGATTTCGACTCTCCTTTACTTAACTTATACACGAATTACAAAATAAGTATGATTCGCGTACGAACACTACAATACTCACTAGAAGGTTGTGTGTTTGCTTTTGCTTGCTGTCTTTGTCTTTTTCTTTCTTCGTTTCTTGTAAATGCAACAACTACTAAGACAGTAAATTTTGAAGAATGATTTAAATCACTCGAATCATTTATGTGTATTATAAATATTCTTCTAAATTTATGAATCTGAATGAGTAGACATATGAATCAAACATATTTCGAATGTTATGAGTTCGATGTCAGCATTGTACTCATACTCATTGCAACTTGTACTTATAAATCAATGTTGTAGTGAGTACGAATGAATCAGAGTAGTTGGATTTCAATACTATTGACTCACTCATACTCAAAATTTCATGAGTACTTATGAGCAGCGAAAAGGCGATTCATTGCTGAGATCTGATACATAGAAACAGAAATGGTAATTACAAACCTTCAGTCAGGATTACCACTTAGTTTCTTACATCTTTTCTGTTGTGTGTATTATTTTTATGAAAGAGTGATGGAACCAAAATATTGAAATGGGCTCCATTTTATTGAGAAAATTTTCATGGCAATTTTTATTGAATTTGCCAAAAATCTGCTGAGAGGAAGTCGCTGAAGAAATATTTTTTTTCATATTTCGTTTTGTTGTAGATGTTTGACATGCGGATTGAACCGTGACCTCACGCCTAATAAGCCAACACACTAACTACTAGACTACGTCGACTTCAAGCCCAAGTCGCGACTCAAAACTCGTTAAGTTATAGTCTTCGAAAAGCCGAGTTCTTATAAGCCATAATAAATCTACTGCTTCGGATTCTGCTGTACACTTTCACGGACAGAGGTGATGTTTTATCTTGCAGTACGTCGACGTAAGGTTGTTGATCGATATTTTACTTAGCCAGTGTACTAAAATTTATCTACCGGTTTGAGAGTATGACAATCGGAAAATAGCCAAAACGCGGCTATTGACTAATATATCCATCCATGATTCATAATTTGGAAAAACAGACTGGCATACATACATAATTTGTCATTACACAACAGTGCAGTCAGGATTATGGACCTAGTTTCTCAAACCACTTACAATGGTGTGTATGTTAATTTTATACATGAGTGGCGGGACCTACATTTTAAAGTCGACTCCGAACGATAGATCTTCTGAGAAACTTTTCATGGCAATTTTATTTACTTTCAGAGTTTTTGCTAGAAATCTGCTGAGTGGAAGTCGCCGAAGAAATATTTTTTTTTCATATTTTCGTATTGATGTCTGACCTGGGGTTTGAACCGTGGCCTGACATCTAATATGCAAACACACTACCTACTAGACTACGGCGACTTTGAAACAGACTGAATAATTCACAAATCATCTTAGAGATGTAGTTTCAAGCGTTATGATGTATCAAATTTCGAAAATGTTTCGTTTGGAAGATCCGATCTTCATGAATGCTGTCTTAAATTTGTAACAAATGTATTCTGAGGGTGTAACTTTTTCTCCGCCATGTGAAAATCTAAATAATTTCAATAATTTTTCATAAATTATTTTTCTTTTTCGGCAATATTTCGGCAATAAAGCCTCAATTATTTCAATTGCTGGGCTGGTTATCATTTTCATTTCGCCTGAAAAAATTCAAACCGTAATGACAATTAATGCCCTGAAAATAGCTTCCCAGAGTTGTATTTTAATTCAACAACTTTTTCTGCCTCAGTCGCTTAAACATGTTTGGTGTCAACAAAAAAAAAAAAAAAAAAGAAATCCTACACATTTAAAACACAATTTAATATTTTTTTCACGGTTTATTTATTTTTTTTTTGTAATTTTTATATTCGTTGTCACTGATGTTTTTCGTATATATTTTTCCCGCCTATATTTTTATTTTTTGGTTTATACTTAAATTTTTATTAAAAATATATTGTATTTTGTGGTTTTTATTATCATGTCATTTCTGGCCATGCTCTACATTGTTGAATTTCCTATTTTTTTCCCAAAAAAAAAAATTGTTTTCCAATGCATATAAAATAAAAAAAAATAAAACATTTTTATGGTATTTATGCATTTTTTTTGTATTTTGTTGCCGGAAAATTTTGTTATAAATATTTCTTTTTTTTTCTTGTTTTCTTTTTTTTGTTTAAGTTTTGTCATGAATACTAAAAATTATTGTTAAATTTTTAGAAATAATTCAATAGAAACTCAATTTAACTGTTTGTGTTTGTTGCGTTGTGATAAAATTGAAAAAAGAAAAAAGAATTGAAATCATGAAATGCATTTAAAAAAAGTTTTAAATTAAAAACGTGAGTCATTCTTTAACATTTAATTGGTAAAAGATAAAAAACATTTCATAGTTAAATTGTTCTAAAATTAAATTTAAATCTATTTAATCTAAAAAACTGGTTTTAAATAGAAAATGTTTTATTTTCATTTATTTTAAATGAATTTAAAATTTTTCCAACAATAAATGAAAAACCTCTTTAAACCTTCAATATATTTTTCATTATTTTCTTTCTGTAATTCTTATGCAGCACACAATAACAAATAGTAACACATGATAACGAGATCAAGCAATTGAAATACTAGTTTTCAATACAATATAGAAACCTTAGGTACCCTTTGTTTTAAGCCCCCTATAAGTCCAATGTAATGGTGCAATAATTTTACAGAAATAGAAGCAATTTTCTTTTATATTTGAAATGTTTTTTTTAAGGAAGTATAAACCGTTTGAGTTTTTTATAACGGGTCTGCCATCTATCGATTTAATTGGAACCCTAGGTTATTTTGAATCTTACAATACTTATGTCATTCTATTCTGTCACAAAATTCAGTATATTATCTCAACTGGGATTTATTGGAAATTTATTTCGAAAACAAAGCACAATTGTTCGGAAATTTTTTTTGACAGAAAAATATCATCTTTTCGAATGAAGCTCATTTTCATCTTGGTGGTATGTTAACAAGTATTTGGGGTTCAGAAAACCCACACGTGCTCTTACAGAAGCCAATGCCATTATGAGTGACTGTTTGCTGCGACTGGTGGAGCGGATACATCATTGGCCCATATTTCTTTGAAAATGAAAGACACCTATTGCGCCATGATAACCAATTTTTTTGTACCCGTTCTTCATGGTATCAATGTGAACGACGCGTCGTTTGGCCACATGCCACAATCGATTTATTGCGACAATCGTTCGATGGCCGTTTAATTAGACGAAATGGTGATGTCAATTTGCCGCCAAGGAGCTGCGATTTAAAACCGTTGGACTATTTTCTGTGGGGTGCTGTTAAAGAAAAGTGTTACACCGACAAGCCAGAGACAATTGAGCATTTGAAGATCAACATTCGTGACACCATTGCCGAGATACGACTCCATACTCATGAAAAAGTGCTTGAACATTGGTCCTATCGAATGAGGTACTGTGAGGCCAGTCGCGGCAGCCATATGAATGAAATCATATTCCATTTCTAAACGGAACAGTTGTACATTACAACAGTTTTTATTACATTGCATTTTTAAATTTAAACTTTTAAATGGCCCACTCCTTATAACGAAACTCAATATCAATCTGTTTGAGGTTTATTTAATGAAATTGTGAAAAAAAATTTTTGTCTTTGCAGAGATGAAACATTAGAAGCTTTAAGTGATGCCCAGGTTGTGGCACCAGCAGCTCAAACCGTGGACTTGCATTCAGCGGATCATCGCAATTCCTATCTTTATGTTTTCGACTATCAAACCAGATATGGGGACTATCCACAGGTAAATAAAATACTTCTTAAAAATAAAAAAAATAAAATAAATTCCTTTATTTGCTTGTACAATATTTGATACTCCATTCATTCCGTGGCCGTAATCTTAGTACTTTAAATGATTTGTACATTTCCCCATGAATAGTTCAGAGCCAAGGCAAATTTCCTATTGTTTGCTCGCCTGAATAGAATGAAAAGGTATCGTTTTAGAGTTTTTGCGGGGCATGCTTAATCCTGTCTTATTTCCCTGGTCTTATCATAATTTTAATGAAAGCCTTTAAGGCTTGTTAGCTATTAGGTTTCTATACCTAGCTTATTCTAGCTTAAAAATTTCAGAGTCGGTCTTTTAAGACCCCATTGTAACGCAAATAGAACGCGATAGAACTTAAACAATTGGCCGCAGTTTTCATAGTTTTCCAAATCAATTGACTAGGCACTCTCTGTCAATCACTAAATAAATTTCCTAAGAATCCTTCTCAAGTGTCGGCCAACGACAGAAATTATATTTGTGGTCTACTTTTCTACCTCGTTATTACAGCTTCTGCTTCTGGTGTGCACACAGAAGCCAGTACTCGTTATACTGCTATGAGGTCCCTAAGATAGATTTTTGATTAGATTTTTAGTTTCAATGCATTTTTGTTTTGCCAAATTTGGACCAGATCCGTCTGATTTCTCTACGAGTGGGTTTATTACACCAGCATCCTTTTGCAAACAAGTGAAGAGTTTTGTTTGCTCCTCCGCAAAGAACACTAATCTCATATATGAATTTATTTGAAGTTTCCGTTGTATCATTCTTTGTAAGTGTGTTAACTTTGCTGTTACCTGATGAGTCCAAGAACTCACATTTAATTACCCGTCGAATTTCTCGTTATATCCTGCAAAGATGTACGGCATTCTAGGACAATCATAGATGTGGTGTACACATTCTCTAGGGCTGTAAAACCCGTTTTACTGTCAGTATATATGCGTGTACTTCTTTTCTATGCACTCGAAACTTTTTTTTGGATTCTGAATAGTACTACAGTAATAGGCCAGTGCGAAGGACTTCGGTCTATATCCGTGAGTAAATACTTTAACGACGGACTTTGGAATTTGAGAACGATTATCATAATAGAATATAATCGGTTTTTGGAACGTAATACCAGTTTCGAAACCGGTTTCGGGTTGTTAGGCAATTGGTATATACAGATCAACTATATCCCTGTTGTTTGTATGAATATTAATATGAAAGAGGACATATCTCGCAACGCTGAACAATGTACAGAAACATGTTTGGACATCACGGGTGTTCTGAAGTCCAAGCCGCAGGTTAGCTTCGAGGTCATTTTGTCTCTACAACCATTGGACATCCTCCTCCAAACTGTGACTGCTAGAACTGCACTGAGGCTTAAGTTGGCAGTTTTTTTTAGACCATGTACGGTGAGCTACCCTTCAATGCTATGTGAAGTATCATCTGGGTTTTAGATGGGACTACATGGTACCAAGGACAACATTTACACTCTCACACAAAAAGCACGGTTTGATAAGGCTGTCATCTGTGACGGTGATATAATCATCTTAATCGAATGCTCAAGAATGGAATGTGGAGCTGGATCTGGGGTCTATTCTGACAAACTGGTATTGCACGGGCCATGCCCACGCATTTCAGGAGCAGATTTTTGCTATTGAACAAGCTGCACGTATGGTTAAAACCGGGCACCTACCTCCTTCGAACTTGATCATATGTGCGGCATTCTTGCCAAATCAGAGGGCGTCAGTAGTTGCATGGACTATCTACACCGTACATGTTGGCGAAACACCCAGCTCTACTCGGTTCGGGGTCACTGTGTTATAGAGAGGAACGAAAAGGTGCACCAACTGGCACGAAATGGGTCGAAGATGCCCCCCGACAAGAATACATTTCCAAATTCAAAAAATCTGCATGGAATTTAACAAACCGTAGGTGGTGAAGTCGCCATAGTCTAGTAGATACAGCTTATTACGCGTAAGGCTGCGGTTCAAACCACAGGTCTGACATTTCCAACAAAACGAAATATGAAAAAATATTTCTTCGACGAATTGCTCTCAGCAGATTTCTGGCAAAAACTCTGAGAGTTAATAAAATTGTAATGGCAAGTTTATTTAAAAATCTGTCGTTCGGAGTCGATTTTGAACTGTATGTCCCGCCACTCATGTATAAAGTTAACACATACAACATAAGTGGTGTGAGAAGCTAGATCTTGACTGAAGGATTGTAATGACCCATTATGTATGTACACATTAGGTGGTCTAACATACCTTGTTGCTGAATTTCATAACTGCTGTTTCCAATACTGGACATTAAGAAAACCATGGAACTAGAACAGGAATTCTAATGGGACACAAGCTATTGAAAATTTCAATGACAATCTTGGTCTGCCCCAGTAATATTACTGCAGAAGCTGCCATAATAGGGAAAGAACGGAATCCGTACAATGCCTTTTATTTGAGACCGCGGCACTTCAGAACAGACTATGTCTTTGTAACAGTAACAGAATGTTTGCCGGTTTCATTCGTAGTTCAGGGTGTCCAAAACCACCATCAACGGATCATGACAAGAGGGCTTAACTTATACAGGGTAACACAATGGATCATATGGGCCACAAAACATCATTACTGCGTTCACGGCCACTTTTTATGCCACCATGTCTAATATACAAATTTCTAAAAATATTTGTAATGAATTTAGTTCTCCTGGGGTTTAGTGAGGAAAATCAATTTGTATAACATTTTCGTTTACATTATTTCTTTTTTTGTTTTTAATGTGTATTCAACTAATATTTATCTATGCAAATAATACAATACAATACAATACAATTTATAAAATTAAAAACAACAATTTTTTTCCCCAAATTATGGTAAACAAAGCTGGTATTGTCAATCCACAAAAAAAAACGAAACAAAAAATCAGCCTCTACTGGCGTATGAGTGATATTGAAATTCAAATTACAGCGAAATATCAGTCATACGTCAATAATAAAATGCAAAATACAATCAAACGACATAGAAAAAAAGAAAAAACATCAGCAACAATAACTATGTGAAATATCAATCAATTATTAAGAGTTTTTATGCAAAATTATGCGAAAGAAAAAAAAAACCAAAATACAAGAAAAATTGAAATAAAACAGACAACCAACAGCCACCATGACATCGACCAGAAAACCATTAAAACAAACACACTGAAAATATAAATTTAATATCAATCATGTAATTTTCGGCAAAACAAAAAAAAAACAAAAGAATTATACGATGGCATTTATTTTATTTAAATTAATGTTTGACATTTCATTTTGGCTACTGTTTTTTCTTCAACTTTTTTCTTGCCAACATTTATTTGTCGTTTACATTTTTTTTTTGGCTTTTTATTGGATTTTAATTTATTGTGATTCACTGCTTATGTGTGTTATTTCAGCGTCAAGGCTGCATACATGGTGAGGACCTGCCGTATATCTTTGGTGCCCCTCTGGTGGGTGGTTTTAATCATTTTACGCGTAATTATACCAAAACAGAGATAAGCCTGTCCGAAATAGTTATGCTTTACTGGTCGAATTTTGTAAGAACGGGGTAAGTATGGCTCCTGAAACTATAAATTTAAAAATTATTTTCAATTTCTTTAACTAAAGGAATCCTAACGAGCAACTGGAAAGTGATCATAATAGTCGACAGGAGAGAAGTCGTTATAAAATCATCGAATGGACCGCCTATGAAAGTGTTCATAAAAAGTATTTAAATTTTGGTAAGTGAATACTTATTCATTTGTTTATTATTTAAAAACAAAAAAATTTTTCATTTGAATACTTATTGCGTAGCAAGAATAACATTTTGTTTCTGTAACACACATGTGTAAAAGTTTCTTTTGTTTTACTTAATTTTTTTTCCCTGTACTTTTCACTGCATTTAGACACGAAACCCAAACTGAAGAATCATTATCGTGCCCATCGTTTGTCATTCTGGCTGAATTTAATACCTGATTTACATAAGCCTGGTGGTGATAATGTGCCAGCTGCCCACCATCAGCTAAGCGATGACGATGAAATGGACAATAATATTGCCAGTGATGCATCCATAAAACCACTCAATCCACCCTATTCGCCAGGCATTGGTAATGCTGCTTTAGGGAATTTTAGCATCTTTACGAATCAAGTGTTTTCTCTGCTAAATCTCAGTTCACCATCATCCTCGTTGCAACGTAATGGTACACGCTACACAGGCAGTAAAATGTATCCCGATGACATGATGGATGGTGATGGCCATGGAGCTTCACAATCATCTCAAGATAATGATGGTTTTGCTGCCTACTCTACCGCTTTAAGTGTAACCATAGCCATAGGTTGTAGTCTTTTAATACTAAATGTGCTTATATTTGCTGGCGTCTATTATCAGCGTGACAAAACGCGTCTAAATGAGCCTCGCTCGCAGACCAAACTGAAGCGACAAGAAAGTGGTCAAATGCCGAATAATATCTGCGGGGACCTGGAGACCTTAACAATACACAGTAAAAGTGATCCGGCCACCATATTGTCACATCATCATGCTTTACAGCATCATCAATTGCCGCCACCTGAATTTGCCGATATACCTCATCGTGCACCACCGCCACCCAAACACTTGAAATCTCTACAGGATCCTGGCGGGGGTGGGGGTGGTGTAGGCGGCAATGGCTCTGCTGCAACAGCTACCATTATGGGCTTAATGCCACCGCCACATGCTCTACAAGTTATGGGCAATCAATGTGGCACTCTTACCAAAAAGAGTTGTATGAAACAAAGTTCTTTGCAACAGCAACAACAGCCACAACTAAGCCAACAGCAGCAACAACAACAACAACAGCAACAACAACAGCAAATGATTGTAACACATCAGCATCAAATGCAAAATGCCCATAATCAAACGATGACAACATCATTGACTGGAGCGGTTGCACCGCCGCCACCACCCACCGTACAAGTAAGTACAGCTCAAACTATGCAACAGCATCAACTGCAACAACAACAGCAACAACAACAACAACAACAACAGCAACAACATCCCTTAATGGATGAACTAAGAGTGTGACATTAATTGACCGTACGTTTTAAATGTGATCTCTAAATACTCTTCCAGAACAAAGGAAAACAAAAATAAGAAAAACAAACAAGCCGTAACTCAAAACGTTAAATTATTACGTTATGATACGTTAACGATAACGATGTTTTCATTTCTTTAATTTCTTCTTCTTCTTCTTCTTCTTAGAGATTACAAATAGCGTGCGTTCTGTGTTCTACACTTAATTTTCAACAGTTTTTAGCTAAAAAAAAAAAACAAAGAAAATAGAAAAATTTATAAATAAATAAATTAATTAATAAATAATAATTAATTAATAAATAAATTAAATGTTCTTGGAAATATATATGAACAAATAGAAGATTATTAAGTGTTAAGTTTTCATTTAAACAAAACAGTGTATTTAAGAAAACATTTTCCATTTAGTCTCCTACTATTGTTGTTTTTGAATTTCATGCCTCTTCTTAGAGAATCTGTGTACATACGTATATATTTAGTATAAATATACATAAATGAAGAATTAATAGAAATTAACTAAGTAAGTAAGTAAGTGTAGTTAATTACCACTCTCCGGAGACAAGTGGTATGAAGAAAAAAAGTGTAAAAAATAAATTCTTTTTACCTTTAGGACCAAAAAAAAAAAACGAAAAAAATATTTCTTGAATTTTTTTTGTTCGGTGTACATAACTTAAGTCTTGTCTTGACTTTTTAAGAAATATTTGAGGAAAAAAAGATCTGTTTTTTTTACAAATTTATTATAATTTTGTTTTTGAATTCTATTTTGAAAAGAAGTTCTTTGGGACTTCACATCAATTTACCCCCAATAAAATTATGGTTACAGTAAAAAAAAATGTTTTGTATTGGCCTAAACAACTGATTTCGATTCTCTGTCACAAAAACTGGACCTGTGGATGCTGCTCTAAAAGAAAATATAATGTCAACCTGTCTTAACACCATCACTTAACCACCAGATGGCATTGCTTCCAAAACACAGATAAGCAGCACACACTTACAGAAAACTCCACTTTATCTGAATTTGAAAGTGAGTTCTATAGTTTCAACAGTCTGCTCAAAGCTTTTGGAATCGTTACTATACTTGTATATCACTTGAATCATAATTGTCCTACTCATATGCCCGATTAAACACCTATTTTACGCCTCAGAAACAAAGAAGACTTAACAGAGTGCAGAAGCTGTAGAGACATAAAAGTCCTTAACATGTTAAAAAAAAAGATTGGTGCTAATACATATATACATACATAATTGGCCATTACAATCCATCAGTCAGTATTACGACCTAGTTTCTCACGCCACTTATGTTCGGTGTGTTAATTTTATACATGAGTCGCGGGACATACGGTTTAAAGTCGGGATCTACAGTCTAAGGCTGATTCCGAACAACACTTTTTTTTTGCAATTTTTATTTATTTTCAGAGTTTTTGCTATAAATCTGCTGAGGGGAAATCGTCGAAGAAATATTTTTTCATTTTTCGTTTCTGATATCTGACCTGCGGTTTGAACCGTGGCCTCACGTCTAATAAGCCAACACACTACCTACTAGACTGCGGCTAGTAGAGAGGTAAAATTAGTGGTGATGGTCGCTCTAATATTCCCCTGCAGAAAAGTAAAGTCCATATGGCAGAATGGTTTAAAGTATCAAAAACCTTTTTAAAGTCGATGAATATCAGGTGATATGAATATCGCTTCTATAGCGGACACTCTGCTGCTGGTAATTTAATGAGTACATTAGCAAAAATTTTAAGCCGCCGTAGTCTAGTAGGTAGTGTATTGGCTTATTAGACGTAAGGCCACGGTTCAAACCCCAGGTCAGACTTCAGAAACGAAATATGACAAAATTTTTCTTCGGCGACTGCCTCTCAGCAGATTTGTGGCAAAAACTCTGCGAGAGTAAATAAAAATTGTGCACGGCAAGATACCCGCCTTTCTAACCCGTTTCATTGTGGTATTATGATTAAAAATTTGTGCACATACTCGATATTTATTGTGTATCATTAAACATGATGTTAGTGTAATCCTTTAATGATTTACCACTTATCTTTGTCTTTTTATTTTATTTTCATATTTTTGTTATAGAAATTTAATTTAATTTAAAGTATTTATTACATGTTGTTCTTCCAAAGACTGAATTATTATGGTAAGCATAGGTTTAAAGGCATCACAACTTCTCCTTGATTGTTAAGGAAAATAAAAAAAATATTTCAAGGATTTTGTTGTTGTTGAGCGGTTTTTTACTACAATTGCAAGCTAAAAAGGGATGATGAGAGAAAAGTTTTGATGCTTTTAAACGTATGAGAAACACTGTATGTAAATTAGAAAGCAAAAAAACAAAAAAAAAAGAAAACAGAAATTAGCTAAATAATAAGATTAGTATTAAAATTATTTGTGTATATGTATGTTAGAATAAATAAATAAATAAAAATCGAAAAAAAAAACAAATAAATAAATGGAATATTTTGTTTCAGTTAGTTTTTATTTTAAATGCTTTTTGAAAAAAGCACACTTATAAACACACATACATAAATATATATATGGTATAATAAGAAATAAGTGAATTTGTGTATAAATTATTATTAACAATAACAGGAATGTATATTCTAGTTTACAAACATAACATAAGTATTTTAAAATGAAGCATACAAGATAATATGAAAAGAAAAAAAAAATAATCCTAATAATTGAATCAGATTAAATTGTAATAAACAAAACCAAAAATTTTTAATTAAGTTAGAAATTTAAACATTAAACTATAAAACTTAGGAAAATAAATCCCGAGAAAATATGTTAAAATCAGTTAAAAAAAATGTAAAAATTTAATTAAAAAAAATTACATTTAAAATTATTTATAAACAGAATTAAAATGTTTCATAAATAAATAAGAAAAAAAATTCAAATAAAAATTTAATATACTAAAAAGTATTTAAAAATATACAAAAAAAAATATGTTTGTAAACAAAAATTAAAAAAAAAACTATACTTAGTTATTAAAATATATATAAAAAATACATTTTGTATAAGCTAGTTATATTGAAATAAATTAAGTTAAAAAACCTAAAAACATAAACCCAAGAATCATAAAAAACCTAAAATATTAGATTAAATTGAACATTAAATTTCATTTAAACTTGTTTAAGTTAAATTCAGAAATCTTATTTAAAAATAAAAAAAAAATAAAATAAAATAATATTACTATTAAATACTAGACCTTCTTATATAAACAATTGAAAAAATAAAAATTAAAAAAAAAATTATAAAAAAAGAAACTATACTAGGCGGTACCATAAAAGTTGATGAAAAAAATATAAAAAAAATATAAAAAGACACACTAAAAATTGTTATTTCAACAATAGTAAATAATAATAAAAAATTAACAAAACAAAATTATAAATAAATTTGAAAATCATGTGTAAAAAATACTACAGCAACAGAAAAACTAATTTAATTACAGTAAAAAAAAGAAAAAAAAATAAACTTAAAAACAAACTTAATATTATAAATATAAAACTAAAAAAAATCAATTGTGGTATATAAAAATTAAAAGAAAAAATGGAAAAAAACTATAAAAAAGAAACAACCAAAAACTATATACGAAAATAAAAATTAAAAAAAAAAATATTTAAAAAATAAAAAAAAATTCAAAGTTTTTCTAAAAGTTTGGTTTTCAAAGTGTAAGTATCTGTATGGCCTTGCTTTCAAGCGATGATGATATTTTCTAAACAAATGGAAAAAAACGTATACAAGTATTACGGGTTCGATGCAGCAGTGTTTTTAGTTCATTAGTTCACTGGGGTCTTAGGAGATCCCATTGTAATACTGATTATTGCAATACCCCTATTTATCTATACGGTCTGGCTGGTATTCTTCATGCAGACTCTTGATTTTATGTTCAAAACTCCTACGCCTCAGTTTTCCCAATGTCGTACAAAAACAGAAAAGTTGTCACCTCTCCTTCAGAAGTCCTAAGTGCGTAATTTCAACTTTAATTCTCATCCAGACTTTTGATTTTATGCTCAAAACTCCTTTGACTTAGAGTTTCAAATGCCGCACTATGTGGCATTTTGCCTGAAAACCTGGCCAAAATTAATAGAAGTGTTTTATGAGTTAATGGCTGGAATTTTTTGATAGTGTTAGTAATAATTAGGCCCAAGGATGAACCCAACTGATTTCTGTTCAAATCGGTCTGTGATTTCGCCTAGCCCCCATACAAATTCCCTTCGAAATTACACTTATTTACACAGAATTATGGTAATTATGCAACAATCATGATAAAATTTAGCATGGATCAGTTCTGTGTACTAAGAAATCGTGGTGTAAAGTTTGGTAAACATCGGGTCACATTTGACCATGGTCCCCATATAAAGTCCCCTTTAGAAATTCACATTTGCGCTTATAAATGTTTTAAAAACATCGGTATCGTGATGAAATTCGGTCTGAACGTGTATTTTGTAAATCTAAATCATATTACCAAATTTTGTTATGGTCGGTCTATAATTGGCCCTTGGTCCAAAATAGGGCCCCTTAAGAAAATATGTTTAGCAATTATAATTGGCTTAAAAATTTTATTAACTCGATGAAATTCGACATGAACATGTTTAGTATGAATTTGAATCATTTTACCTGATTTTATTATGATCGGATCATAAGTGCCCCTAGATATCACATACGGTCCATTAAGAAAATCTAACATACAACTCATATTGTAATAATAGTCGATATACTTACATTTGTAATTAAGTTTTTAAAGTTCTATGGTAATTAATATTTATTCATAATATTTATTTTACATTTTTTAATACTTAAAACTACTAACTTACTAACTAACTTAAAAATTAAAAATACTTAAAAAGTGAAACTAACTACAATCGTCAAAATCGTTATCATTTTCATCATCAATGTCAGGAAGGAGTAATTTAATAGTATCTGATGAAAATGCTTTTCTATTTCTTCGCGATTTTTGTCTACTGCAGCTTATAACAGGGTCACTGCTTAAAAGTAACCTATTCAGGACATCTCGATTGGTATCGCTTCTACTGAATTTCCTCGCATTATTCGTACGCCTTATGGCTTTATCGCCTATGGCTTTATTACACTGCGTCTAATTTTGTTAATTAAAAATAAAAAAGTAAAATTTTCAAAAAATCGCCAAAAATAATTGCGCAAACTTTTTTTTTGTTCCTGAATGTAGAGAGTTCATATCTTCTTGTGGTATATAACATTAAACTACTAAAAACTACTTTCACCTTTAAAATCCTTATCATTTTTTTTGGGTAGGGTAAAAAAAATTGAAATTTTTATTATTTTTAGACTTTGAACTAATAATTTTAACGTTAATATATGAGATATATATACATAAAAAAAACTGAAAGTAGCAGTTCCTCATACCTTTCAAATAAAAAAAAATCAATATAAAACCTCTATTCGTTTAGCGACAAAAAATTATCATATAAACGTATTAAAATTTCAAAAAAACACCAAAAACGCATTTAATTTTCTTCACTTTCCTGACTTTGACATCTTATAAAATCTACAAATCACAACTTAAAGTCGTGAAAATTAACTATATAATGTAGAATTCTTAAATTCTTCTTAAATTAAATTCTTCTTAAATTAAATTCTTCTTAAATATTATTAAATAAAAAATTCATTTTTGCCCTTTTGGCCGGCTTTTCAGGGTAAATGCCACATGGTGTGCCGTCCAAAAAAAGATAAGACGTAGTTCGCTATAGAAGTCGTAGGTGTGTAATTGAACTTTAAATGTGTATTCTCAAAAGCGAATACATAAATACATGCATACATAATTGATCATAACTACCCTTCAGTCTCGATTACAATTTGATTTCTCACACCACCCATGTTGTGTGTGTTAATTTTCTACATGAGTGGCGGGATCTACAGTTTAAAGTCGACTAAGAATGACAGACTTTTGAGAAACTTTTACATGGCAATTTTATTTACTCTAAGAGTTTTTGCCAAAAATTTGCGAAGAGGAGAAACCAAAAAAAATCTTTTTGTTGAGATTTTGTTTTGTTCGCGATGTCTAGGCTGGTGTTTGAACCATGGCCTCTCGTCTAATAACTCAACATACTACGAACTGGACTACGAATACTTCAACATTATATTTAAATGGTATCTGGTTAGGTTTTATAATTTATATTTCTAACTTATGAAATTGGCTCCTTTACGAAGGAGTAATTTTCCCATCTTGTTTTGCAAAGGAGTACAATCTATGCCAACGAATTTGATTTTCTCCCTGCAGAGTAATGCCAATCTAATGTATAAATACATTCGCGTTATCTGTTGTATCAGTGTTTGCCAGTGTGGTACCTATTGGCCAATTCTCACGACTTTGTATCGTGTATGTTGTATTGAATACATTTGATTGTTTGTGAACGCTCAATGATATGCTGTATTGTGTATGTCGTATTCTTCTTCATAATTTTTGTCATTCAAACAATTTGATAGCATGAAACCAATACAACTTATTAAAAACATATGAAAAAAATGTGTGTAAGTGTATCGGATTTTTACATGAAAATTATCAACAACAACCATACACTTTTGTATAGTCGTCCAACAACACAATGAATACAACGATACAATGGCTTGTGTGAATTGACCATATGTTGTTAACTTTAATAAAGCCTTGTCCAAGTACACACTGTTGACATTCTTAAGCAATCTTTGATGTGGTGTACACATCTCTAGAAATCTTATGGCCGTTTCTCTGCCTATATTAGATGTTATACCGGATTTTCTTAACGGATGTCTTAACACTTATCGTAGCATGAATGGTACCACAGTAATCGGGTAGAAGAAAGAACAATTTAATAATCGACCATTCTATTCTGAATTTTACGTTAGACTTTGTCGCGTTATCTGGATCCATTAGTGCATATGTGAAAAACGTTCTCTTCTCATAGTGGACTCTATATGATATTTAGTTCTGGAATTTGGATCGAAAGCATGCTTAACTACCGTGCAATGAAAAGGGGGATCCAGTTCCTACCATATATTCGCTCATTCTCTCGAATATAGTTAAGAACAGTACCAGTGCCTTATATTATGCACTTCTGAGATCATCTACTATAGTGATCGTTACGAAACTTCTAATGAGCTCATAACGATTTTCATGATTCCTTTTCACATTATCTCTATTCATTCGTGGTAATCTTTCGCTTCAGAAGTGATTGCGTTTTTGTTGAGTAAATCACAATTAGAAATTGACTCCTTCAAATTTTTCACTTTTAAACTAAATTTGCAATGAAAATAAGACTTCACACGTGTGAGAAGTTGATTAAATTAAAGTAATCGTAATGAAATCGCCGTTATCTAGTAGGTTAGACGTAAGGCCACGGTTCAAACCCTACGTCAGACATCTCGAAAATATGAAAAAAATATTTCTTCGGTGACTTCCTCTCAGCAGATTTCTGGCAAAAACTCTCTGAGAGTAAATAAAATTGCCATGAAAAGTTTCTCAAAAATCTGTCGTTCAGAGTCGACTTTAAACTATAGTTCCCGCCACTCATATATAAAATTAATGCACACAACATAAGTGGTGTGAGAAACTAAGTAGTAATCCTGGCTGAAGTGTTGTAATGAATTATGTATGTTATGTATGTATGTAACCGTAATTAGCTTTTGCATTCACAACGAAAGATATAAGATTGGAAGTATACACAAATTTTTTCGTGCTCACTCCTTATTTATTTAGACAAATGCTTACCAGCTAGAGAGAAGTCTTTAAGGAAATCATTTTACATTTAAAATTTCAAAATTAAATCAATACGTGAGTAGAATAAGTATGTATAGTGAAAAGGAAAACTAATTATAAGTTTTCATTCATTATTGCATACAAATTAAATGAATTTAGTATCTTTGCTTCCATGTCAGTTAAATGTATACTGTTCATGCATTCGTTTTGTTTATCATCACATTGACTGCTAAAGAGACTGTTTCTGCTTGATTAACAAAATTTCGAATTTATTTCAGATGATGATAATTTTTAGTCAGCATTTGGTTAGCATTTACCCATACGTATACATATATATACATACAGTGAGCGTCAAAAGAAACTTTACACTAAGGATAAAATTCTAACAATCAACAAACTTAACTTTTACCACTTAACCCTGGATGGTTACTGTTCGTCGAATCGACGAAGCTCATTTACTTTTATCATATAACTCTTTTATGTTTGATCAAATTTCATTCCTATCAACAACGCTTCGCTCCGTTCAACAACGTTAGTTGATAATGAAACAGTGTTGCAAAACGGAAATTTTGAAACGGTACTGAACTATAATTGAAAGAGTACTTTTTGCATCAAATGATACTTTTGTAAAAGATACATACATACATACATACATACATACAGACATACATACATAATTGGTCATTACAACCCTTCAGTCAGGATTACGACCTCGTTTCTCATACCACTTATTTTGTGTGTGTTAATTTTATACATGAGTGACGGGAACTACTGTTTAAAGTCGACTCCGAATGACAGATTTTTGAGAAACTTTATCATGGCAATTTTATTTACTCTCAGAGTGTTTGCCAGAAGGAAGTCGAACAGAAAAACTAACGACTTATTCGTGTTGGTCACACACAAGACATGAACCGCTGATTCGGAACGTAATAAAACGTAATGTAAAATAAGTTCGTTTTTAGCATATGAAAAACAATTCAAATGCTTACCGAAATTACATTACGGTTCGGCAAGCGTTTTCATTGCTTTTCGTGTTCTAAAAACGAATGTACGTTCCGTGAACGTTTGGTTAACCGGGGCTCAAGCCTAATTCTACCTTTAACGTTGCGTTGAACATGTTGCTAATGCATTAATAGTTGAAAAGCACAAGACATAAAATATGTAACAATAAAAAAGTACTGAAAGCGTCGCGGGGGTACTGCGGTATTTTTGAAATGAATAAGTACTGAAAAAAGTACTAAAGTACTGAATTAAATCAAAGCTTGCAGTTAGTAGACGAAAAAAAATTTTTTTGTTCGTCGATTCAACGAAGAGTAACCTTACTGTACAAAAATGATTATCCAGAATTAAAAATTGGGTGGCCAGGGTACGTTTACTCACTACAAGCTTTCGTTTTCAACCAACATTGTTGAGAAAAATTTGGTCAAACATAAAAAAATTATATGATAAAGAGTAAAAGAGCTTCGTCGATTCCACGAACAGTAACCAATTAGGGCTAAAATGTTCGCCGATTCAACGAAGAGTTACCTTAATGTACAAAAGTGTTACTCTTCGTCCAGGTTTAAGAAGAGTTTTCGGGCACTCTCATTGACAAATTTCGAAATTTTTTTTATTTTTATTTTTGTTTTTTAATTTTAAAAACTGGCAATGGAATAATTTTAAAATAAAAATAACGATAATTTATTAATTTATATTTTTTCTTGATGTACAGTTTCTTTTGACGCTCATTGTACCTGTATAACTAATGTACCCATTTAAATAAATAACTTTAACAACAAGCCTATGTAATTATGGCATTCATATATTTGAAATTGTCGTAATTCTTGCAGACACTATGTCCATTTAAAATATTCAATTGCTTTTCACCTGGCAATCTCATATACTTTCTCCCTATCTCTCTGACTCTACCTCTCACTACACTTACAAAATTAACAGTTGTCATTACAATAGTTCATGTTTTAATCACAATAATTATTTCTTTAGCCATAAATAAACATAATAACTCCTTGTCATTTATTAAGATTTCTGATGTGCTTCATTGCCATTGTGCCCATCATTACCAGTAAAAGCAGCAGTAGCAGCAGCAATAGCAGTAGCTGTAGCTGTTGCAGCATTTCATTAAATAACCTCATTCTCGACATTATTATTATAATTTTGTGGCATTTAACTTTGGTGGATACCAGTGTTGACTGACTGTTTCGGTGTTTGGTTGTCGTCATTCGTTTTGTATCAGTACTCTTGTCCCATTTTGGCCTAAGTAAACATTATGGCATAATGTTGTATGAGAATTTTCAATGTTTTTGCTCGATTTACTTAAAATATATCCTTGACCATTTCAAATATTTACCAGAGCTACTACAACCTACCATTGTAAATATATATGGAAATACTTCATATTAAAATAACTTGTAAATTAATAACAGGGAAGTATACCCATACAGTCACAACTAAGTGGCCATTAAAAAACTTAACAAGAAAATGTGTAGTCATAGGCTGCATAGGTTTCTTTTTTGACGAATCATAAACGAAGTTAAGGTTGTGGTCGCCGCTAAACTAAAAGAGAGCATCAATTCGAATCTTAACTCTGATATCTTAAAGAAGAAGTAAACGACAGTAGTACTCTGGCAAAAGCTCGGAGAATAAGTAGTTGGCAATTTGCAATGAGACTGCTGGAGCTCACGCTAGATTAGGTTGAATTTCTGAGGGCGATTTGATAGTTGGTGCTGATTCCCCATTCTGCCATCTCTACGGCCTCATCACTAGATAAGTCATGGATTTTTTTTTTGCGGGAAGGAGGGAAAATGCTTTATGCATTCATGATGGTCATCACCAGACATGAGATGTCGGACTCTCCCACTGGGTATACCGACTAAAAACCCGCCTTGTCTCCTTACCGGGGTATCATTCCACCTCGGAACCACGGTTGTATTACTTCGAGGTGGACCCCTTTTCTGGCATATGTTCCAGTTCCATCGTCGTCAGCCTACGTCCAGGCTACGCTCTATTCTCAGTCCGCTGCGTCTAGGTCAAATTTCTTCCTTCGCAGGACATTCTCCACAAAGTGTTTTACTGCGTTCCAGCTCTCTTTACTGTTTATCATTTTCAGCACGACGTTTGTAGGGCTAATGACGCCGATTTCAGCTTCGAGTCGCTGACGGCTTTCGGCCCATCGACAACAACTGAAGAAAGTGTGTTCGGAATCATCTAACGTTTCTTTCTCTTCATAGATACAAAATGGCGAGCGGCATTTCCCCATGTGATGCAGGTATTTTCTGAAATATCCGTGACCTGTCAGCATCTGGGTTATGTAGTAGTCTACTTCGTCCAGCCCTTAGTAGGTTGACTTTGAAGACCTGGACAGGTTCTTCTTCGAAGGTTTGGACCGATATTAAGGCTCTCCATATATTCATTAATAGGTTGAGCTGGGTGAGAAGTGCTAGGGCTTCAATATTGTAGTCGTGTTTTTAATCCGTCTCCTTATCCTTCCTTTCCTACCTCTTATCTTGTTCCGTATCTACTTTATTATCTTCCCTCTCCTTTAGGACGTCATTTTAATATGGCTGGTGGTAGAAGAAACTGAGCCGTAATCTAGGCAATGAGATTATAATGGCAAATGTAACGAGTGATTTCTTAAACGTTTTGGGTTTTAAACATTAAAAAAAAACCACAAAAAATGTTTAAGAGTTATCCTAGCTAAATACACCGAACTTAAAAGGCATCAGTTGTCCCTGCTAAGTAGAACAGTGAAGTTACAAGTTAAGTAGTGTACGAGAGGCTATTATTTTGCCTAGTAGCCTATACAATGTCTCTGTATAATGGCAGCAAACCAGTGTTTTGTTAGCCAATTGTATGAAGCTCTCGAATGTTCAAGACTTAATTGATAAACGTTTCCTCGTAAAACGCCTCGCCAGGTTACAAATACGATCTTCACTTTGACACACATTGCATACTCCAGTTAATAAAATTTCTTTACATATCGCAACTTGTACTATAATTTGAAATTTATTTTGAATTTTTTAAACCCAAATTGTTTAGGCTTTAAAAATTCCACAAAAACCTCATTCCTTTTTCTGCTGTTATGCATGCAGACACTATAATTACAGTGCGCCGCTCTACGAAATTAAAAATTTAAAAAGTTTCTTAAACATACCAGACTATTTAAATTGGTTATCGTTCTCATTAAATATTCATTTGTCAATAGTTGTTGTGACAGTTGTTGCTGTTGCTTCTTTATTATGATTGCCACTGTTAATGAAATTATTACCAACAACTCGGGTAGTTTGTTTAAATCAAAGATTCTTGTCAAGTACTTTATAACCTTTTATGGTATCCCTTTGTATGCAAAACTATACTGCTTGTAGTAGTATTGTAGTAATAGTAGTAGTATTAGTAGTAGTAGTAGTAGTAGTAATAGTAGTAGTGACAGTATTTTGTTTGTGATGATGAATTTTAATAATTTATCACATTTTCTCTATTAAATTGTATCTGGGCTTTGTTGTCAGTGTGGGTTGGTGCATGAATTTGTTTATACATATTTATAATGGTACTCCGTATCAGAATAACAAACAAAGAAGCCAGGGAGTGAAGGAAGGGCGGTGTATAACGTGTAAGTTTGTTATATTTTATAAAATTAATATTTTACCATTGGTCTGCTTCTCTCCACCTTGATTATTAATAATAAATGTTGTTACCTTTTTTAGTTGGTATTTATGTATGTATGTGAGAGAACAGCACTTTGTCTGTACGTTCTATGATATACTCCATTAGTATCCATATACGAGGGCAAAGCCAAAAGTCTCTGCTCTGTTTCCATCTTGCTAGACTTTCAGCAGCAAATTTTTTACCACCGGATATAATTTTGCTTTCGTTTTTGAAGTAGAAAGTAATCTACGGCAGCAAAAGCCGGTGAATAGGACACGTAACGGGTGCAATTCAAACTTTAATTCATTAAAATTGACCATGGCTATAATGAATATGAATGCATTGTCTCAATAAAACAACACTTTAGTATAGACGTTGCACTATGTGGCATTTTGCCTGCAAACCTGGCCAAAATTAATAGAAGTATTTTATGAGTTAATGGCTGGAATTTTTTGATAGTGTTAGTGATAATTGGGCCCAAGAATGAACACAACTGATTTTTGTTCAAATCGGTCCGTGATTTCGCCTAGCCCCCATACAAAATCCACTCGAAATTGAACTTATTTACACATAATTATGGATCAGTTCTGTGTACCAGGAAATCGTGATGTAAAGTTTGGTGAAAATCGGATCACATTTGACTCTGGTCCCCATATAAAGTCCCCTTTAGAAATTCACGTTTGCGCTTATAAATTGCTTAAAAACATCGGTAATGAACGTGTATTTTGTAAGTCTAAATCGTATTACAAAATTTTGTTATGGTCGGTCAATAATTGTCCCTAGGGTCCAAAATAGGGCCGCTTAAGAAAAAATGTTTAGCAATTATAATTGGCTTAAAAATTTTATTACCTCGATGAAATTCGACATGAACATGTTTAATATGAATGTGAATCATTTATGATCACATTTTATTATGATCGGATCATAAGTGCCCCTAGATACCACATACGGTCCATTAAGAAAATCGAACATACATCTCATATTGTTATAATAGTCGATATACATATGTAATTAAGTTTTTAAACTTCTATGATAATTAATATTTATTCATAATATTTATTTTACATTATTTAAAACTTAACTTAAAAAAACTTAAAAAGTGAAACTAACTACAATCTTTAAAATCGTGATCATTTTCATCATCAATGTCAGGAGGGAGTAACTTCATAGTATCTGATGAAAATGCTTTTCTATTCATTCGCGATTTTTGAGTACTGCAGCTTATAGAAGGGTCACTGCTTAAAAGTAACCTATTCAGGACATCTCGATTGGTATCGCTTCTACTGAATTTCCTCGCATAATTCGTACGCCATACGGCTTTATTGCCTATGGTTTTATTACACTGCGTCAAATTTTTTTAATTTAAAAAAAAAAATTTTTTTTCAAAAAATCGCCAAAAATAATTGCGCAAATTTGCGCAAACTTTTTTTTTGTTTATGAATGTAGAGAGTTCATATTTTCTTGTGGTATTTAACATTAAACTACTAAAAACTACTTTCACCTTTAAAATACTTATCTTTTTTTAGGGTAGGTTAAAAAATGTGAAATTTTTATTATTTTTAAATTTTGAACGAATAATTTTAACATTAATATATGAGATATATATATATATATATATAAAACTGAAAGTAGCAGTTGCTCATACCTTTCAAATAAAAAAAATCAATATAAAACCTCTATTCGTTTAGCAACAAAAATATATCATATAAACCTATTAAAATTTCAAAAAAACACCAAAAACGCATTTAATTTTCTTCACTTTCCTGATTTTGACATCGTCTCAAATCTACAAATCTCAACTTAAAGTCGTAAAAATCAGTGTATAATATAGAATTTTGTTGTCTATCGAATTGCATACTCAGTTTCTTAAATTTCTTTAAATTCATTTCCGCCTTTTTGGCCAGCTTTTCAGGGTAAATGCCACAGTGCGTCGCCAAATACTGTTTCTCTTCTTTGATGGTAACAGAAATAAATCCTGTACACCGATTACAGGCAACAGAAATGATGGAATGGTTAGGTCTACTCCAATATGGAGGTCCACTCCAATATGGAGGTCCATTCCAATATTATACGCGGGATTCCAACTGTAACAAGGACTCCAAAATAAATCTCCCTAATATGTTAACCATTATTTTGAAAAGTTCTAAAAAAAATTTAAATAATTTGCATGTCTAAGCAATTCCGCTGCAATTCAATGTATATGAGGTGGACACTGACACATGAAATGAAAAATTAGCAGAACTTACTCCAAGACGTCTTCCAACAGGAATGTCGCCTGTAATAACTGCCATAAGGAGGTGGATATCCATTGAATGCAAAGAAAAATGATTGTCAATTAACTTTTAACCCAGAAAAGTCCAGAACATGCATACATAATTGGTCACATTACGACCTAGCTTCTCATGTCACTTATGTTGTGTGTATTAATTTACATGAGTGGCAGAATCTACAGCTTAAAGTCGACTCTGAATGACAGAGTTTTTGAGAAACTTTTCATTGCAATTTTATTTACACTCCGAGTTATTGCCAGAAATCTGTAGAGTGGCAGTCGCCGAAAAAATATTTCGTTTTATTCGAGATGTCTGACCTTAGGTTTGAAACGTGGCCTTACGTCTAATAAGCCAACAGACCACCTACTAGACAACGGCGACTAACAGAATAGTCTAGAACAGAACCTGTTAATACAGCAAGTACAGTCTACATATAGGATATTAGGAGGACATTCTCTTAAACTAAGGCAATCGTAACTTTTATAATTGGTATCAATTCCAAAATTGCAAGATCTATGGCTCCCCTCACACAAAAGTGAGCTATGAATTGTTCGAAATTACTTGCACAACTTTAGCATTTCAGTTCTCTGTATGACCATGATGCCTCTAAAAATACTTTTTTTTCAGCAGCCAAGTTCGAAAGTCTAATGTATGAATATTTAATATGTATACCACCGCCTTGTTCAACATTTAGATCTGAGGAGGACAGCCAAAAATCTCGCGTATTTCCAACCAGACGAGGAATTTCGTGTTCAAATATATTTTCGCTAAAATTGTAGCGAATAATGATTCTTAGTATTCCAAAGTGTTCCTAGTCAGGACTAGACTGCTCTTGACTTCAATAGCACGTTTGCTGAAAGCCAAGTAAGATTCAGTTGTGATCAGAAGAGCTGAGTGTCTGAAGCCTATAATTACGCTGATGTTTACACAATGCTTATCCAACGTGAACACGAATAGTCAGGTTGGCTCCAATGTGACGTCTTAAAGCTAGGAAAGTTGCTAGCAAAACTTGTTCAAAGCGCTTATAGAGTTGTTAAACGCTTTCATTAAGTTCTGCCTTCCAGAAGAGTGTAGAAATGAAGAGGCTTTCCTACGTTATTAAGTTGGCCAAAAGCTTGCCGTTTGGTTGTAATTCGAATTTGAATATCCTCTGCACTGATTTTGAGTAATGATAAAGACAAATCTAGTTGGTAGTAGTAGACTTCCAGCAACTATACAAGCATGTTACGTGAGCCTTCTGTTAAAGATGCATTCTATACTTACACCATCAGACTGGCAAGATAAGGTTAAGCTATATCTGCACTTGAGGTTAAGCAATGTAAGTTAGCGAAGGATGAAACATCTTTCAGAAGAGCAGCCTTTTTATACTGAACCCTGTTGGCGTGTCTGTTTGTTAGAATTGGCAGCAGAGTTGGATGCAATATCAGATAATCTGAAACCAACCATGAACTGAGGCCACAACAAAAAAGAGACAAAAATCTGTTGGATTATATACATAATACATAATTGGTCATTACTACCTTTTAGTCAGCATTACGACCTAGTTTCTCATACAACTTATGTTGTGTGGGTTAATTTTCATATATGAGTGGTGGCAGCTACAGTCTAAAGTCGACTCCGAACAACAGATTTTTGAAAAACTTTTCATGGCAATTTTATTTACTCTCAGAGTTTTTGCCAGAAATCTGCTGAGAGGAAGTCGTTTAGTTGGAGATGCCTGACCTGAGTTTTGAACCGAGTTCTAATAACCTAACACACTGCCTACTAGACCACGGCGACTTCTGTTGGTTTACATAATGGTAATAAATTATTTCCATATTTATCAATTCCCTGACATATTGTTGGTAGTTTTGATCAAAAATTTTTTCCAATCTGCTACTGCCACCTACATATACGTCAGTTTGTCTAATTTTCGAACCGCCTCCGTATATGATTTTCTATGTTGTTGACCCATATTTAAGTACACAAAGCAATTTCTTCTCTCTTTTCTGTGTTTCCTCAGCATGAATACATGTTTCTTTACTTGAATAGAATTTCCCTTTTTTTTTGCAAAATTTTCTGTTGAATGTTTTTTGTATCCTTTGGGGTAATATAAGATTGTTGCATTATTTCGTTTGTATCCTTTTTGAGTTTCTAATATGTATTTTCTTTTTTGTTTTCTTGGTTTTTTCTTTACGTGTTGAAAAGCTGTACTTTCTGTTACAAGTTGTAGATTTTTGATTTTTGGTTTTCTTTCTTACGTTCATTTTCATGTCTTCATTTTATGGACTATTCTACGAGGAGGTTAATAAATTTAGTTCTTACGAAAGGCTTGTGACACTACAGGCAGAAAATATTGGTTATAGGAAACATAACTAATGAAAATTTCTTATATAAAAAACTAACATAAATTTCCTACCACTCTTTAAAGGGTAAAACAGTAGGCTTCAGAGAATTGGGATTTAATTTGTTACGGTTAACAAAACTTATAGTAAAATAAAGACAATTTTATGATTCCTAAGGTAATATAAAGACGGCCTAGAAGGATACGGTTTCTATTAGTGAATTGAAGAAATTTTTACGACAAAAAAAAAGTTAATACAAATTTAAATGTTGTTGTTCAACTTTTTAGTAATTTTTTTTAGTTTAAAGAATGAAAAAAAAACACTTGATTGATGTTTTTTTAAGAACTTAACTCATGTCTAAGAAGCACTTGGCTATTGTTTATTTTTTTATAATTTTTTTTAAAGAATTCTTTATAAGGGTTCTGCAGTCGAAACTCATGTCATATTACCTTTCATACATCACATACAAACAAACATATTTTCATAATATTACAAATATTTTTCAATCATAGGAATTAAGATAGACACATAAGGTGCATTGAGATACCTTTAATCCACTTCCCTTAGTCTTTACACTTCCTGTCAACTACCGTTAGATCTCTTAGAGCGTAAACATCTACACCAACCAGAGGTCAGCAATGAATCGTTTTTCGCTACTCATAAGTACTCATGAAATTTTGAATATGAGTGAGTCTACAGTATTGAAATTCAACTAATCTGATTCATTCGCACTCACTACAACGTTGATTTATAAGTACAGGTTGCAATGAGTATGAGTACAACGTTGACATCAAACTTATAACAATCGAAATAAGTTTGATTCATACGCCTACTCATTCGGATTCATAAATTTAGATATATACTTATAATACTCATAAATTATTCAAGTGACTCGAATCATTCATCTAAATTTACAGTCTTAGTTGTTGTTGCATTTACAAAAAAAGAAGAAAGAAAAAGACAAAGACAGCAAGCAAAGCAAACACACAACCTTCTAGTGAGTATTGTAGTGTTCGTACACGAATCATACTTATTTTGTGATTCTTGTATATGTTGAGTCATGGTGAGTCGAAATCAACAACATCATGCATATTGTTAAGTATGAGTACGATGAATACTTCAAACTTTGAATATGAGTAGTACGAGTATGATATTAAAATCAGTATGAATGCGTATAAGTACCAGAAATTATGAGTATAATTCGATTCTACTCATCTTTTTGAATACTCATTGCTGATCTCTGGTATATACTCCCTGCAGCTATTTCAGAACGCTGTCCAAAAATAAAATATCTACCATGAGTGGCCTTAATGTAATTTCTCGTAATGGCTTGAACAACCTTACTGAATGTGTTCCAGTGAAGTTTGAGCAGATCAAATTTGGCCAGATTTGACGCTCTATTCTGTTTGTATCCATAGCCGCTAAATCAGTGTTGCTGGACTATATAACTACATGTTAATTATAAGATTACAGATCTTCCCAAGGGTTTCGAATGCAGAGAACCCAAAGAAAAGTGAAGGGTTACGCCACGCCTGGCCAGTTCGTCTGCACTACATACATGCAGAATTGGTCATTACAACCCTTCAGTCAGGATTACGACCTAGCTTCTGACAACACTTATGATGTGTAAGTTAATTTTATATATGAGTGGCGCGTTACCTACAGTTTAAAGTCGACTCCGAACGGCAGATTTTTTTTCCAGAAATCTGGCGAAAAATTGTCGAAAAATTGTTTTCATATTTTCGTTTTGATGTCTAATAATCAATCTAATAAGCCAACACACTACCTACTAGACTACTGCGACTTCATCTGCTCTACAGTCACCATTATATTCTGATAACCAAATGATATGTATGTCATACTGCTTCGCTACCTCATTGAGAGATTCGTGACTGTCGTAAGCCATTTTGAAGTTGATTACATTAGAATCCAGTGGTCTGACGGCCACCTGGCTATCAGATATAATGTTAATATCCCTTTGTGAAATATTAAATCGATAGTCTTATGAAGTGAGCTTCATAAAAATTTCATCATCCACAGGCATTGTAAAGCGTTCGAAAAAACTCAACGGAGTCCTTATCGGATACATTTTAAGCCATTGTTATAACAGAATCGTTTCGGAGTTTTGAAAACTTACCTCTTATATTATTATTCGTTGATCCTACATGCCTCTAGCTACCGATAATGCTAAAAGAGTTTTTTTCTATCGACAAAAAATTGTTTTTCAAAAGACCTACAGTATTCCATAATGAATACAGAATTGAATTATCTGTAGCCTTTCGGGGAAAATTTCTTTACCGACACATTTAATTCACTTTAAAATTTATTTTCTTTGTCATTTTTACAGCATCCTGCTATAACTGTCGATCTGTATTGCTTCTATTTTGCTACTTTAACTCATTCTTATAATTTTCTTTAGAATTTCTTTATAAATTCGTGTTGCATGTTGCCGTTGTGCCATTAAATCTCAGCACACTTGTCATTTTCTTTTCAAATTTTAATTAATTTTGTTGCTATTCTTGATTTTTCCTTGCCTCACAACTACTACCGTCGAGACATTATGATTTTCGTCTTATTTGTGTGCTACCATGCCACCACGCCATCATGCCTCTTACGGTGTGCAGACTCATCAAAGTTCATAATAATTGGTATTTGTGTGTGTGTATGTGTGTGATTCAAATAAAACGCAATTGTGTGTTGTTTACGAATTGATGGAATCTATTCTACGCTTTAGTTGCTGCTGCTTCGATACAAACAAAATTTTTTAATTGATTAAAACCTGTACACAGATACTCAGCCCAGATACTCAAAGACACCGTAAGAAACATCTAGTCACGTAGCAGTAACAATCAAAGGTTATATTGTACGTGTGTATGTATGCGTTTTAAAGTTAATGGCTGGGTATTTCGTTAATTATTCCACGAATTTTGATACGAATGGCAAGAGTTAAGCAGAAAATTGTTTTCTTTTTTTTTTGTTAATAATGATGTGTTTTTATTTCTTTGAGAGCTTGGAAAGTATGGAAAGCAACGTATTCTGTTATAATGGATTGAAAAGCTAGACTGTAGTCCTGACTAAAGGGTTGTAATGGCCACTTAAGTAGGACGTAATCAGTAGTTGTAGCCTTCAGTAATTAAAATTTACACCTTAATTTTAAACAAAGAATAGTTTCAATTCATCAATATAATACTTTTCAAAGGATGGCGTGATAAAGTGTGTAGAGTTCCTGACTTATGTACAAGTATCGGGGGTTCAATTATATTCAAATATAAGGAATTAGTAGTCGCCGTAGTCTAGTAGGTTGTGTGTTAGCTTATCAGACGTGAGACCTCGGTTTAAACACCAGGTCAGATATCTCGAACAAAATGAAATAGAAAATAATATATCTCTTCGGCGACTTTAAATTGTAGGTCTTACCACTCATGTATAAAATTAACATATGCATTATAAATGATGTGAGAAACTATGTCGTAATCCTGACTAAAAGGGCTGTAATGACCAATAATGTATGTATGTATGTATGTATGTATGTATGTATAAGGTATTTTACTTCATGGATGTATTGAAATAAAAAAAGAAGAAAGAATTCATTGCCGTCAACAGAAGGCATTTAATCAGGCTGAGCCACTGTTTGAGAAACAGAAGACTCAATGAGCGTAGTTCCTCACCATAATATTCAATGCAACAATTCAGTATGTTATCGCTGAACGAGTGCTTTTAAGGCAATGACGATGGTAATTGTAATACTCTAGAATCTTTAGCAGTACACCCATTATGTTCACAGCGGACAAAACTTGGTTAATAAGACTCAAAACAAGCAGAAAAAATAATAAGAATGTGGAGAAAATGCTTTGTAACCGCTCTACGTTTCTTAAAGGAGCAAAAGAAATACAAAAAAAAACCGTTTTTATCACAGTGGCTATGCTTTTCCAATATAGAGCTCAGTAGTACAGAAGTCGCCGTAGTCTAGTAAGTAGTGTGTGTAGTTATTATACACGAGGCTAGGGTTCAAACCCTAGGTCAGACATCTCCAAAAGAACGAATTATAAAAAAAATGTATTTCTTCGGCGTTTTTATCTCAGCAGATTTCTGGCAAAAAAAATTGCCAATTAAAAATGTTCTCAAAAACCTGTGTCGTTGGCAGTCAAATTTAAAAAGGAAGGTCCCGCCACCAATGAAATAAAATTAACACACACAACCCAAGTGGCGTGAGAAGTTAGGACGTAATTCTCCCTGAAGGCATGTAATGACCAATTAGTTATGTATGTATATATGTTTGCAAGATCTATTCATGCCATTATGTGTGGAATATAATATCGCTCAAATATCGGTCACGACTTCTCTGGGTGGAACGGATACGAATGTCCAATTTTTCATTAATCTGTCGCATAAATCAGACGGGATTTGAGCAATAGCTTAGGTTCTGTTGGCCTTGAGGACCGCTATGGTTTATTGGCATAACTGGGTCAAATCACATTGAAGTTGACATTCCCTGCCACGTGAGATGTTCTAAATAGCTTGTGCAATATAGGATGCTGCGACACGTAGGGCCATCATGTTGAAATCAATTATGACCAAAAGAGGTTGGTTATCATTGACCCATAATACTCAATTTTGGCCAACACTGTTTTCAAAGAAATATGGGCCGGGGCTGGGCATGTCAGCCCAAAATGCACACCCAACAGTGACTTTTTCGGAATGCATTACACGTTTTTGGCGATCACATCGTACAGAAATCGAATTAATCGCCCATTCAGCCTAGTTGGCAAACACAGGTTGCTGAATAAATGACATCTATTTTGACAGATGTCTGATGTCCTCTCAGCAGTTTTCTGGCAAAAGCTCTGTGAGTAAATAAAAGTACCATGAAAATTTCCTCAAAAATCAGTGGTTTGGTGTCGACTTTAAATAATAGGTGCCGCCACTCATGTATTAAATTAACACACACATTTATGTATGTATGCAAGTATTTTGGCAGATGTAGCTTCAACTGAACAACAATATGGTTTTGTTTACCTACTTCTGTTGTCATATTTATTTACTTTATCAGTCCTTGTCAAAATACTTTCTTTACGTTGTTCACTCTTTTTCTTATAAAACCCAATGAACCATTTGAGGATTTTCTTCTTAGAACAGTAAGAAAATTGCATTGCAGTGGCAAGTACAATAACAAATTATACTTAAATTATTACGTTCTGAGAAGCTTAGAGCAAATGCTCAGTGCTGTGTAACGGACAAGAGTGTCTGATGGTAAACCAGCCCACGACCTTCACACCAATAGTGTAGCACACTGCTTACTACACTACCAGATCAGACTGATTGCAAAATAAATTATTTCATGAATTAATGAAATCAACAAACAGAATTGGTATGTCTTTACTTGGTCCTTTGATTTTTAGAAAAATTCTCCAGAATTTTGAAATATTCTTGCAAATTTATAGTTTCCATAACCATACAATAACATACCCAGTTCAGTTAGGAACAGTAATTTCAGTTGAATAATAATTGCTATGGCTATGCAGTTAAACAAGAATTTTGTAATTGTGTCACTTAAAATAAAAACAAAAACAAAACAAATTTCTTCATTATAAAACATACCAAAACACCCACTAGCCACCCACTACCACTGACACTGAAATGTCAATCGCACGGAATGACACAAATTGTAATGATGATCGTAATAATATTTGTTTTTGGGCTTGATTTGTTATCATCATTTGTGTTACATTTTTTTTTGTTTTTGTTTCGTAACACTGTTGTCTGCTGTTGTTGTTGCCTGTAGTTTTTGATAGTTTTTCGTAGATTTCTGTTAATTTTTCTACTGTGCCCTAGTGCAACCTATAGCAACCTACTCCTCTACGTACCGAAATTTGTGTGTGTATCAGTGATTTAGTTTTAGAATGCCGTTTACAGAACTTAGAATAGAAACCAAAAAAGGAAAAAAGAAATGAAAAATAAATTTAAATAAAATACGACCGTATAAACTGGGCGTTCGAATACGACTGTGTAAATAGTGGTAGAGAAAATTAAAACGAATGCAAAAAAAGCAAAAAAAAAACGGTGGAAAATTTCAAATAAACAAACAAACATACATTACGACAAAACAACATCAAAAGCAGCCATAGAATAAAATAATTTGATTCAACAGATAGGGTGGCGCAGGAAAAGTGTTAAGAAAAAGAAGAAGTATTTATTGCTAGTAGGTAGTGTGTTAGCTTATTAGACGTGAGGCCTCTGGTCGAACCCCAGCCTAGACATCTAAATGAAAATGGAATACGAAAAAATATTTTTTCGATGGCTTCCTCTCAGTAGGTTAGAAAAATTTGCTGTGAAAAAATTCTATAATATCTGATAAACTGTAGGTCATGTATAAAATTAAAACACACAATATAAATTCTGCGGAGAATCTAGGTTGTAATCCTGACTAATGGGTTGTAATGACCAATTATGTATGTATGTGTGTATGGTACAGATAAAATATCACGAATAACAAGATCTAAACCTGCCGAAAAAGTCAGCAATTAAATTAGGTTTGAATACTTCGTTAACTTAAGACTTCATATGGGACTTACACGGTAGAGAATCAGTCTTGTTTTCGAATGAAGTCGAAAGCATTGGTAAGAACCTATAAAAGTGTACCCGGTCTGACTCTATTAATTCATTAAAAATATACGTAACCACATACCATTTTAGATTTATGAAATGACAAATCTGCTGAGAATTAAATACTATTTGGGATATGGATGAAAATTGTATGCATCACAGTATCATGTAGATTCTGTGGCAGAGGTAGCAATCTATCGGTCTTATGGAATATTTACATACTACTTTCAGATTTTAGAACTACTAAGCTATCTTAACATATATGCTTGCATAATTGGTCATTACAACCCTTCAGTCAGGATTACGACCTAGCTTCTCTCACCATATACTTTTGAGAAACATTTCCAGGACAATTTTATTAACTCTCCGAATTTTTGTCAGAAATCTGTTGAGAGGAAGTCGTTTTCTTGGAGCTGTATGACCTGGGGTTTGAATCATGGCCTGTCGTCTCATAAGCCACTATATTACCTACTAGACTACGGCGACTTCATACTTGATATTACACTTAGGACACTTATTTTTATTGTTCATTTTGATCGAGATGTTTTAACTGGGATGGTGAAGTCGCCATGGTCTAGTAGGTACAGTGTTAGCTTATTAGACGAAAAGCCAGGATTCGAGCCCCAGGCCAGACATCAAAATAAAATACAAAAAGTATTTCTTCGGCGACTTCCTCTCAGCAGATTTCTGGCAAAAACTCTGAGAGTAAATATAATTGCCATGAAAAGTTCCTAAAAAATTTGTCGTTCGGAGACGACTTTAAGCTGTAGGTCCCGCCACTCATGTATAAAATTAACACACACAACATAAGTGTTGTGAGAAACTAGGACGTTGTACAATGCGTCAATTCGACCTCCGGATACTGTACTTCTCTTAAATAACAGGTACAAGTCCTCTAACCTAACCCAACCTAACGTAACCTATGAAAACGCTTGCAGAACCGTAATGTAATATCGTTAAACATTTGCATTGCTCTTCATATGCTAAAAACGAACTTATGTTACGTTACGTTCCATCTACGTTTACTAAACGGGGCTTTTACGTTTTGTTACGTTCCGAATCAGATGTTCCGATGTTTTTGGCTAGTATATAAGGAACACGAATAAGTCGTCAGTTTTTCTGTTCCATGCCATAAATAAATATTCTAGTACTAGACGTGAGCCCACGGTCCAAACGCCATGACCCCATCAAAACGAAATAGGAAAAAATATTTCTCCGGTGATTTCCTTCTGCCAAAAACTGTGAAAGTAAATGAAATTGCCATGATAAAGTTTCTCAAAAATCTATTGTTCGGAGTCGTCTTTAAACTGTAGGTCCCGCCACTCATGTATAAAATTAACAGACACAACATAAGTGGTGTGAGAAACTAGGTTGTAATCCTGACTGAAGGTTTGTAATGACCAATTATGTATGTATGTATGTATGTTTGAGCTGGGTTTTGAACCGTGGCATCATGTCCAATAAACCAATAGATTTTGTTACATACATACATAATTGGCCATTACAATCCTTCAGTCAGCATTACGGCCTAGCTTCTCACACGACTCATGTTGTGTGTGTTAATTTTATCGTGAGTGGCGGGAACAACAGATTTTTTGAGAAACTTTTCATTTCAATTTTATTTACTTTCAGACGTTTTGCCAGAAATCTATATGAGTAGGAAGTCGCCGAAAAAATATTTTTTCATATTTCGTTTCTGGTGTCTAACCTGGGGTTTGAAGCGTGGCCTTACGTCTAATAAGCCAACACACTACTTACTGAGTTGTTAGAATCCGCTATTATTGAAGCAATTCTTTCTTAAACGGGAGTTTGCTTGTTTTACAGCCTTTAACATGACACTGTTTTACTAACATTTGATATTTTTAAACATGTTTCGTGTAGTTCTGGTAGCAATGGCCTTTTGTAAGCATCTCTCTTTCGCTAACCATAATATCCGTTTCCGTTAACTTGCTCTGATTGTTTTATATCCTGTCGCGCTGTCACTCTATGCTGAGAGACATACATACAACAGCATAAAGAAAAAAGCAATAAAAAAAGCAAAAATCCAGCAAAACATAATCTGAATAAATAAAAAAAATTTAACATAGAATAACTACTGAAAAAATATACGCTTTAGCTTGCAATGAAATGGAGAGAATGTTGGTTTTTTTGTTTTTGTTTTTTCTGTCCTTTTACATTTTGGCTTTTCATATTTATTTGTTGTTGACTGTTTCGTATTATTTTAGAATTTTTTTTTCTTAAATTCAGTTTGGAAAACGGCAATACAAACAGCACAGTCGAAATAGCAAAAGAAGAGGTAATTTAGTTCTCATTTAAGTTTAAAGCTTTTTTTGTTGCTTTTTCTGCTTTTCAATTTGATACTGCCAAAACAGAATAGCTGGCTCTTGAATTCAAAGAATCAAAACGCTGTATTCGTTTCAACATTGAATAACAAACACAACACAAAAGCAAGGAAACCAGCAACAGCAGTTGGTGCCTTTTTTATTATTAAATGGCCTTGAGAATATTGTTAAAGTTTCACTAGCTTTTGATAGTGTTTTCTTTTCATTTTTTTCTCATACACTTTTAAGCTGATTTTATACATTTATTTTCTTCTTATTGTGAATAATAATTTTTTGTTTTATTGTTATAATACCGAACTCACTAAAGTTTCTACAACAACAACTTTATAAAATTCTCATGCCTTGGCATTTAAAAAAGATTAAAAAAAAAACATTTTTAAAATGAATTCTAAAGATTCATTTAAAAAGAAATAGAGTGTGGGGAAATTTAATAAAACTTTTAATTTTTTTTTTTTTCAAATTAAAAGGCTGCTCTTATAATCCTTGTACAGCATTTCCTAGAGTACTAAAATTTTATAAGTAGTCGTTGTTGTCTAGTAGGTAGTGTGTTGGTTTATTAGACGTAAGGCCATGGTTCAAAACCTCAGGTCATCAAATGATTGGGCGTTTAGAATATGTTCATTTGAAATGTTTTATACATCGTGATATAAAGCCAGACAATTTTTTAATGGGCATTGGATGTCATAGATTTTGGCTTAGCCAAGAAATATCGAGATCCAAATACTAGGCAACATATTCAAAGCAGAGAATATAAGAATTTGACAGGAACAGCTCGTTAGGTATCTATCAATGCTCATTTAGGTATTGAGCAATCACGACGGGATGATATGGAATCTTTCTGTTATGTTATGATGTATTTTAATCGAGGTATTCTACCATGGCAAAGAATGAAAGCTAACAACAAAAGTCAGAAGTACGAAAAAATATCTGCAAAGAAGATGTCTACTCCCATAGAAGTACTATGTAAGGGATTCCCTGCAGAATTTGCCATGTACTTGAATTATTGTCGCAGTTTACGATTTGAGGAGCAACCAGATTATATGTATCTTAGACAACTTTTTAGAATTCTCTTCCGTACTCTTAATCATCAATATGATTATATTTATGATTGGACAATGCTTAAACAAAAAACCCATCAAAGTCAGCCGAATACAGCACTTTTGTTGGGTCAAGCTGAAACGCGGAACGATAGAGAAAGTGAAAGAGAGAAAGAAAAGGAGAAACCAAGTGGAAAAACCGTGCTGTCTGAAAAAACATGCAATTACTATTATATTTGCTGGTAGAAAGTTGTTTAAACGTATGAATTCCTGTATAATTCAACCTAAATTTATTTTAAAAATGCTGCATAAATTGTGTGCAGTAATTAGTGAAAAATATATATCGATAATTACTAATTTTAACAATTTTGAATTATATCAATAAATGCTAACTGTATTGGAATTAAACAATAAATACGAAACAATATATAATTGGTCATTACATCCCTTTAGTCAGGATTACGACTTATTATCTCACATCACTTATGTTGGGTGTATTTATTTTATTCATAAGTGGCGGGACCTACAGTTTAAAGTCGACCACCGAACGGTGAAATTTTTGGAGAAACTTTTCATGGCAATTTTATTCACTCTCGGAAAGTTTTTACCAGAAATCTGCTGAGAGAAAGTCGCCGAAGAAATATTTTTACATATTTCGTTTTAGTTGGAGATGTTAACCTGTGGTTTGAACCGAAGCCTCACGTCTAATAAGCCAACACACTACCTACTAGACTTCTGCAACATTGGCATTGTAAATTGCTATTCTATTGTGTTGTATTCGAATAATTACATTTTTTTTTAAATTGAAAAAATCTGTTAACATTTTAAGTTTAGTTTTTGTAAATAATAAATATTTATTTTAAAAGTTCTTTATAATCCCGTATTTATTTATTTTAATGTCTATATATGGATTTTATAAAATCAAAATAAAAAATTTTAAATAAAATTCATCAAAAAAAAAAAAAATACATCAAAAGGCATAAATTACTGTAAAAGTAGAATTAAATTATTATTTAAAATACCCAGAGTCAAATGACGAAATTTAACACGCGTTGGATTGTCGTTTAACAACGCTACACTCAAAGGATTTAATGACGTTGGCAGATGGCAGATGAATGGTGGCTGTTAAAAGGAATTAATATTGACATTGAGCTTTATTTCTCGCCTATTTTTCGTTTTCTTATTTCTACTTCCTTTATATTTGTTTTCCTCTTCGTGTTTGTAATGTTCTTTCTGTTACATTGAAAACCTTTTGGAAACTGTCTTGGCTTTGTGAAAATTAATAAGCTCTCTAGAGTATTTCGATATAAATTATCCTTTTAAAACACCATTACCATCAAGCGAATAAGTATAAAGAAAATGTCTTAAAATTCTTTTCAAATTTTTACTCAAAATAAATACAATTCAGCTGTTTGCTTACTTTAAAGTTTTATGATGTTTAAAATAGCAAAGCTGCCAATAAGCAGCGGTTAGTGTTATAAAGTGGGGCGGGAACGTTTAAAAGCAAATACAAGCAAAGTCTTTAACTTAATATTTACTGTTTAAAGGTCTTGGTTTCACCATTTTGTTAGCTATGAAGCCTTGAGCCATATTAACTCCTTTCTTTCCCTGTCTTAAATCTCTTTTGTTGCTTTCTTTTATTATTCGTTGCTTTTATATTAACCATGAAAAACAGGAACAAAAAAAAACAACACACTTTTGTTTATTCGTCACAAATGGTATTAAATGTTCTTGTCAGTTAAAAGCTTTTCTTTAAACGATTTGTGCCTGAAGGGCTTCACATAGAAATACTGGGGGTTAATTAAAAACCTCTTTACCATTGACAAAAAAAAAAGAAAACAAAATCTCATGAGCTAAGCATTAATGCCGCATAAGTTTCTGTTTTTGTGAAATGCCAAAATGCTTTGAAAAATCTGCTGTAATTAAATACATAAGATTGCTAAAGGCTTAACCCTTATGGATATAAAAACAGGCATGGAAAATTAGGAAAATTAGGGTACACACACACATACACATCTTGTTACAAAAACATATGCATTTTTTAACATTTTACAGTTAAAGTTCATTGCCATATTTGACTGAACTCAATGGGAAGTCGCCGTAGTCTAGTGGGTAGTGTGTCGGCTTATTAGACCCCAGGTCAGACATCAAAACGAAAATATGAAAAAATTTATTTTCGGCGACTTCTTCTCAACAGATTTCTGATAAAAACTCTGAAAGTGAATATAATTGCCATGAACAGTTTCTCAAAAATCTGTCGTTCGGAGTCGACTTTAAACTGTAGGTCCCAACACTCATGCATAAAAATTAACACACACAACATAAGTGGTGTGAGAAACTAGGTCGTAATCCTGACAGAAGGGTTGTAATGTCGAATTGTATGTATGTATGTTTTTTCTCAATAGCACTTCGTCTAATGCCATCGAATGCAAACAGTAAGTACAGAAAAGCAAGTCATTCAAGAGAATGCGTAGAGTGGTGATTCATACTGTGAAGCTTAGTTTGGCCGAAAATCTACGTGTACTTCTCGTAAATTGTTCCCTATTTCTATCTGAAGCCTGAGTCTCTGATGGCTGCCAGGTTATGTAGAAATTCTCGATAGTGAGCAAGTAGATGAGCTTGCGATGAAGATAAATTCTACACCGCTGATGGGGACCAGAACGCTTCTGAGGAATGGAAGCAGATGTTTTAGAAAGTGTACCTAATAACAATGAGAGGCATCAACTCTTATCAAAACAAGTGGGTTTGAGGCAATTTAAAATTTTGTTGCTTAATTACAATAAAAGAAGCTCTGTGTCTTGTTGTAGCACTGTTATCGATTTGTAGCGAATTTACATAATAAATGGTTTCTATATCGGATTATCCCTTTAGTGGCTATAAAATTCGCCATCTGGCAGGGCTATCAGTTGTTAAGTATCTTTAGACTTGAGTGTCGTTTATCTAGTGAATGATTTGCCACTTACAAAGATTTAAACATTATTTAGCCTGCATCGGCATTTTTAGACTGATTTTAACGATAAATATTAAAAAATAATAGGAGAGTGTATTATCCATCAGAGCCATTAGATAAAGAACAGGAAATGTAGAACTTCACAACGATATTATAACAAAAAAATTGGCTAGGTTTGGACATATTTTGTGGCAACCTTAGGCTAGTATAACCTGAATGAATTGAAACTCTCCAGAAGTTCTATAGTACACTGCTAGATTTCGAGTATGACGAAACTGTTTTGATTTGGCACTGCAATGGAATTAAAATCCGAAATCCCAAATGGAATTACTTAAAGTCGCGATAATAAAGAGTTATTTAGTTTCGGTTGCAAAGTAAAGTTAAAAAAACTAAAAGTTTTTCAAAAATCTGATGTTCGGAGTCAAAATTAAACTGTAGGTCCCACCACTCATATATAAAATTAACACACACAACATAAGTGGTGTGAGAAACTACGTCATAATCCTGACTGAAGGTTTCAAATGAGCAATTATGTATGCAAAACCGAGAATGCATTTTCTGTGATATAAGCTTGCTTGAAGTCGAACTTTGTGGGTTTTATTTTCTTACTGCTGTGAAAGTGTTAACGATTCACACTTCACTCAATCAACGTTCACCATTACGTAAATATTGTACATTTTACACTTTGTTATATGCCGCATTCAAATGTTAATTATATATGTATACATTAAATATTGTTAATATTCATAAAATTCAAATTATAATCATTAAATATCCCCTTTTTTTCTTTTTCAAAAACTGCCTCTTTTTATAGCTTCTCACAATGTCAATAATTTTCATTAAAACGTATTATATTTCATTTAATTTTCTCTTTTATTATGTATGGAAATTTGTTTTAAATATTAAACAAAATTTTATTTACAATTATTATTAATTATTCAATAAGGCAAAAAAAAATTGACAATAAATTTTATGCAAAATAAACAAAAATTCTATAACGAAGGACATAAGCAGCATTTATATACTGCGTGAGAACGACAATAGAAATGTATGTGCGGCTAAAGGAATAAAAAGGCCTTATTTAGATGAAGAAAAAACTACCAGACATTTAAAAGAATAAAAAAAGGCAATTTAAGTAAAATGTTTAAATATTTATTAAACATACAAAAAAAAAAAACTTGTTATTGTTATTGCAATGGAATTGTAACAAATGCTTTTTGTATGCCAGCCTAGCAATGCATATGGCTAACAAAATAGTAAAGGTTGGAATGAAAAAGAAGCAAGAACTGTGAAAGCAAGAGAAAAACTTTTAATTACACGACACAACAAAACGTAAAAAGAACAACAAATCAAACAGAAAATGACCGGAAACTTTTAATAGGCTTTTAAAAAAAATTTCAATTTTTTTTTCTCTTTTTTTAAACAATTTTTAAATGCTCCACGTACATCAGTTTGCAAAATATTGTTCTCTTTCAAGCTGTCCATTTCCATACTTATCTGCTGTTTGGTTTTATAAACAATTTAAAAATAAAGTTTCAAGACAAGAAAAAGTGATTGTTTCCCTTGTAACTGACAGTTGTTCTTCCGTGTTTTTTTCTTCAGGACTAAAATTAATTGAAATAGGACTTCAGGCTCTTTAAAAGATGTTCTATTAAATATCTGTATAAGAACGTTCAGAGTTTAGAAACTTAATTGGGAAAAGAAAATAACCAAGAACTGCAAAAATATAGAAATTAAATTTTTTTTTATTAGACATTCAAGAACACCAGCCTATCTTACCAATATGATGTAATACATATGTACATACATAATTGGTCATTACAACACTTTAGTCAGGATTACGACCTAGCTTTTCACACCACTGATGTTGTGTGTGTTAATTTTATACATGAGTGGTGGGACCTACAGCTTAAAGTCGATTCCGAACGACAGACTTTTGAGTAACTTTCCATGGCAATTTTATTTACTCTCAGACTGTTTGCCAGAAATCTGCTGAGAAGATGTCGCCGAAGAAATATTTTTTCATATTTTATATTTCATATTTTTGTGTTGGCTTATTAGACGACAAGCCAGGGTTCAAATAGCAGGTCAGACATCAAAACAAAATACAAAAAGTAATTTTTCGGCGACTTCCTCTCAGCAGAATTCTGGCAAAAACTCTGAGAGTAAATAAAATTGCCATGAAAAGTTTCTCAAAAATCTGTCGTTCGGAGTCGACTTTAAACTGTAGGTCCCGCCACTCATGCATAAAACTAACACACACAACATTAGTGGTGTGAAAAGCTAGGCCGTAATCTTGACTGAAGGGTTGTAATGACCAATTATGTATGTATGAATGATATATATGTACATCGATTTAAAGTCCCATCTCTCTCCTTTCTAATAAGGTTTAAATTTTGGACATCGGCTCAGAAATGTTTGTGTAATCCAAAAATTTGTGCGTAAAGTCCAAAAAACAGTTTTTGTCAAATAAAACAAGTTTTAAGTATTCAAGAAATATAAAAAAAATATTTTTGAGTTCTACTCAACAAAGCTCACAACCTACACTATGCCATTAGCTGGGTGTATTTTACACTATGTCATTAGCTGGGTGTATGTCATTCTTTTTATTTTGTCGCATAGTTAAATTTTAATACCGTTTTTGTCAAATAAATCAAGTTGAAGGGCTCCAGAAATATAAAAAAAATATTTCTGAGTTTTACTCAACAAAGCTCACAACCTACACTATGCCATTAGCTGGGTGTATTTTGACTGTAGCATCGTGTTATTAGGAATTCAAAGACTTGAAATTTTGCTATTTCATTGGCTTTTAAGCTCCATTAATTTAAATAACTTGACTTCATTGTTGTAAAACATACCTAGTTTAAGACGCAGTAAATTTGTTTTTTTTTTTTGTAAGTTTATAATCCGCTTTATTACTGTGCATTCATTTTAAACCAATTATATATCCCAGCAAATCCTATATTAACTTCTGCTAACGTGGTGCATATACATACTATTTTAAATAAACACATGTTAAATGTCCAACTTAATTATCTATTTTAATATGATACTATGGATATACATACATACATACATATGTAGCATAAGTGTGTAAGTATGTATGGCCAGCATCCATTTTTATTGCAAACATTTGTTATATTTAAGATACGTTTTCCTAAATAAAACCACTAATTGGCTTTCGGTTTTTCTCATCTTTTTGTTTTGTGCGGTCTTACCTGACATTCAAACCTCATGATGTTTTTTTTTGTTAAATTTTTTTATTTTTTTTTTTGGTAAAATAAATTAAATCTAATACATAAGCCAGTTATATATGTAGGTATCCTTGGAAAAACTTTAGTTTTTTTTTACTTTTTTTTACAAAAAAAAAAATTTTAATATAAAAACGTATTTAAGAGCAGGTATAATGAAATGTAGAAAAAACTTTGTCTGGTGGATTTAAAACAGAGAGAGGAAAACAGCAAAAAATTAATAGAAAATCTGGTAAAAAGAATTAAATTTTGTTGTAACAATTGTGAGGCTGCTACTACTTGTTTGTGGTTTCCAGTTTTCCTCGTTTTGTTTTCTATTTTTATTTGCGGCAATTGTTATTATAACTTTCGAAAAAGTTGGTGAAAAATTACTCGAAGTAGGGCGGCATACATAGATTTAAATCATATGTTTCTGCTCACTATGAAGTTTAATGTCATAGTCTAGCAAGACCGAGGTTCAAACCCCATCTCACACATCTCGAATAAAACGAAATACGAACAAATATTTCTTCTGCATCTACCTCTCAGCAGATTTCTGTGGGAAAAACTGTGCAAGTAAAAAACATTGCCATGAAAAGTTTCTTAAAAATCTGGCTTTTGAAGTCAATTACAAATCTTAGTTTACGCCCCCTAAGGGTGAAGATTAATACACACAATATACGGTGGATAACAGCAAAAGTCTTAGTATGGCAATATATTTTGACAAAAAAGTCCGCACAGGCTTAATACTCTTGCACAAAGTCCCGATATGACTTCAGGATAGTATTTAGGAGAAAATGCAGTACTGTCGTAAGTGTGTTGAGTGAACATATTACAATTCACTGAACACTTTCTGTTGATATTTGACAACTCAAATGTCAACAACGACAAACAAGAAAGAAAAAACAAAAAAAAAAAAACAATAAAACAATAAAACAAAATAAAATCGTTGTTGTTGAAAGGACCAGCTGTTTTGTTTACCAGCTGTCAAATGAATATTCAATAAGCAGCTGAACTGCGTATATTGTTATGCCTGAACACTTAAAATATTGTACTCAATTAACGGAATATTGACTCAATAAAAGTGCATGTCTGAACATAGTATTACTCAGCCATTGTACATTGACATCCAACCGATCATTGAATTTATTAAACTTTCAGTCTGGCTTTCAGTTATATCTCTAGAGAGTAATACTTTAAAACGAAGCCCTAATGCCTATTGTCGATAGTAGTTAATCCAGACTTAGGTGCTAGCTCGAGGGCATCGCTTCATATGGACTCATGTGGTACTCAACGAAAATGCTGATCTTCCCTATCCCATCGCATTATTCCATTTTGTTAATTTACTTCTCTTATGCGACTTGTGACATCATTATAAGTGTTCAGTCGAGAGTGAATTCCATACGATGTTGTGCAATACATACATACATACATACATACGAGTATACATACATAATTGGCCATTACAACCCTTCAGTCAGGATTACGGCCTAGCTTTTCACACCAATAATGTTGTGTGTGTTAATTTAATACATGAGTGGCGGGACCTACGGTTTAAAGTCGATTCCGAACGACAGATTTTTGAGAAACTTTTCATGGCAATTTTATTTACTCTCAGAGTGTTTGGCAGAAATCTGCTAAGAGGAATTTGCAGAAGAAATATTTTTTCATATTTCGTTTTGATGTCTGAGCTAGGGTTTGAACCACGGCCTTACGTTTAATAAGCCAACACACTACCTACTAGACTTCATGCAATACATACTTTTAATGCCAACAACGAACACAATCCTTCTATAAGTCAGTGAAACCCGGCCGAATGTAGTAAAGGCCGCCGAAAAAAATCAGGAGACCCCAAAATGTTGAAAGTATTGAAGACAAAAGAAGGCAAACCTTTCAGGCATAGCAATAGAGGTGTAAGGTTAAACCTTTTGGTAGATGAATGGACAAAGCTATTCCAGATATAAATCGATGGGTAGAGAGGAAAGTTTGTAAAGCGACTCTTCGAACACGATTATATTCGCAAAGACAAGAGACGATCGACTCTACAGAACAAACAGTCTTTCTTTTATTGTAAAAGTTGGAGCAAAGAAAGAATTAATTTTGGGGATATTGAGGAATCGGCTCGTGCACTAAAGAAAATTTCTACAAGAGTGTGCTTAGCTAAGTGTAGTGAAAGTGTACTGAACTTCAAGAATATAGAATAGTTTCAATTTTTGTATTGAAAATAAATATTAAAGGGCCCGGTAAGACTTCTGCTTCGAACTAATAGAGAATACCTGGAGTCCAGATCGTGCACTTAGATTCACACAGACGGAAGTGACTTCTTCTATGGAACGTTTAACTACAATACCATTCCCTGGCAAAAGACAACTACTGGTTTGTATACCAGGCTACCTGATGATAAAATAAAAACATGTGAATTAAAAAATTAAGCTTCCTAATAGGGTCTCAGTCTCAGAACATAGCCAAACCAATATTATTTTAACCCAAGGCTTTAATAAATTGTAATTTTTTAAAAGATAAGAGAAAAAAAGCTAAAAAATATGTTTCCAACTTTTTGTAACTATTCCCTACGGTTTGCTTCACCCTAATGATTTGCATGCAATTTGAGATCACATATGGTTGTGCTGCAAGGAAGACAAATCTGTAAAATAAAATTTAAATAAAATATGAAAAAAGCCAAAAAAAAGCTAAAACAACGTAAAATACATTAAAAAATAACAAAGCGGAAATCATATAAAATTTTAGCGAAATGTAACAATTGACACGAGCATGTAACGTTTAATTTTTGTTTTAACAATGCCACAATATTACCACAATGGGCCACAATAGAACCTTGATTGCAACTGAAAGGAACAAGTTCATGTTGCTACACGTGTTACGCTTACTGAAAAAAAAATGATTTTTTATTAAAAGCAAAGAGATTTTTTGTTTGAATTTATTTTTTAAATTCCAAATAAGATAGTGAAGCAATAGCTTAAAAGAAACTAAATATGGCACAAAATTTTGGTAAGAAAATTATTTAAGTTTCCAAAATAATGACTTCGTAATTAAAAGAAGTGCCCAAGTCTTGGAATCATTACATCTTGACAGTTAAGAGGCTTATAACAGAGATCAGAAAACTTCTACACTAATAGTGTAATCCAAAAACCTTGCTCCGAAACGAATCATACATAACATAACATACATAATTGATTATTACAACACTTTTGTTAGGATTGCGGCCTAGCTTTTTACACCACTCATGATGTGTGTGTTAATTTTATATCGGGTCCACCATCTAACGTTTTTTTTTTCAACTAGTGCTTATTTCATAAATGGTAACACTTAGTTCATGTCTGATTTGACAGATAATTAATTGTATCCTTCCGCTGGACGAATATTGACCATCCAATGCGTTTTCGCTCCGCTAAGCGGGCCTGCGATCGACTTACAGAAGATGCCGATTTTGGCAAAAAAAAGCTCATTTTTTTCATTTCAATTGTCGCATTTGGGGCACAGAAAACCCGTACGCATACATTAAAAAGCCGACGCACCCAAAACGAGTCACTGTTTGGTGCGGATTTTGGTCCAGAGGCATAATTGGGCCATTTTTCTTCGAAAATGAGCAAGGAGTGGCCGTTACAGTCAATTACGATCGTTATCGGGCCATGTTGAACGAATTTTTGTTCACAAAAATTGAAGAGGAGGATATTGGCAACATTTGGTTTCAACAGGACGGCGCTACGTGCCACACAGCCGAAACTACACTCGATGTTTTGCGCCCTGTTTTTGAAGATCGCATTATGAGCCGCAGAGCTGATGTCGTTTGGCCACCTCGAAGCTGCGATTTGACACCGTTGGACTATTATTTGTGGGGTGCCGTCAAAGATAAGTGTTACACCGACAAGCCAGAGACAATTGACGCTTTAAAGGACAATATTCTTGAAGCCATTGGTGAAATACAGCCGCACACAATCGATAATGTGCTTAAAAATTGGACCGATCGTGTAGGCTACTGCATGGCCAGCCGAGGCAGCCATTTGAATGAAATTATTTTCCATTATTAACCGGAAGGATTGTACTTTCAAATAAAAAAGAAATTTAAGAAAATATTCAGTAGTTTTTTTTTAAAGCATTTTCAAAAAAAAAAAAGTTATTTGGCGGACCTTTTACATGAGTGGTGAGACTTACAGTTTAAACTTGACTCCGAATGACAGATTTTTAAGAAGCTTCTCATGAAGAAATATTTGTTCATATTTCGTTCTGCTTGAGATGTCTAATCTAGGAAACGAATCAGACGTCTCCAAACGACAGATTTTTGAGTAACTTTTCATAGCAATTTTTATTCACTTTCAGAGTTTTTGCTTGAAATCTTCTGAGGATAAGTCGCCGAAGAAATATTTCTTTATATTTCGTTCAGTTGAAGATGTCTGACCTAGTGTTTGAACCGAGGCCTCACGTCTAATAAGGTAACAAACTACCTGCTAGACTACGGCGACTGATTGCTGGTGAATTTTTAATGACTGAAGTCACCGCAATATAGACTAGGCGAGAACCCGCGTTCAACCCTTGGCTCAGATATGTCGAACAAAACGATAAAAGAAAAAATATTTCTTCGGCGACTTCCTCTCACCAGACTTCTGGAGAAAACTTTGTGAGCAAATAAAACTCGTGTGAAAAATTTCTCAAATATCGGTGGTATGGATTCGGCTTTAAATTGCAGGTCCAGTCCCTCATGTATAAAATTTAAATACACAATATGGGTGGTGTGAGAAACTAGGCCATAATGTTGTCTCAAGGGTTGTAATGACCAATTAAGTAAGTAAGTAAGTAAGAATTCAAGCTACAATGCTGTGCGATTTCGGAAAGAAGAGTGGAAAGTAGGTGTCCCAATATGACAACGATTAGTTTTGAGAAGACAACAGTCGCGAAGGCCAAATCATAATTAATCTTAATCGCAGTATTTTGCAATCATTATTATCTTCATTTCAATTAAATTGGACACATTTCTTTACACACATTTGTACTATAAATTCAATTTGTTTTCACTCCTACTACCTAATGCTCCAGAAGCCATATACTGCTATATTTAAAATAAAATAAAAATATTTTTTATATACCAACAGCATGAAAATTTTGTACAGCCTACATTAAAAAAATATGTCACCTATTTTCCTTCAATAAATTTTACTTTCATGTTGTTTACATACCACTAGGATGCGATAAGCCTTTTTACTTTCACTAAAACTTATGGTTTTAATAAAATTCCATAACGATGCATGCATGTACTAACATTGTTGTACCCTCCACATTTCTTCAACGTATGATTGATATGAATTAATTTCATGTGAATATCACTCATACGTAAAGGTGTATAACATCAAAGCCATAATTAAACACGTTCCTTCTTTATTGTATCCTTTGTATCGTAGTCAGTTTTTGGAAAATTTCATTACTTTTCCCTACCAAAAGAAGAGAAAAGAAAAAAATGGGAATTGTGTTTGACATGTGGTTGCTTTGTTATCTTTAATTTAACCACACCCAACTAAATGGAACATCGTTAAACAAGTGAACAACAACACATTTTTTGCCACTTTATAAAATCATCAGCCATAAACATTAAAAAAAAGAAGCAAAACATAGATAAACGGAGAAATGTACAATTAAAAAACCAAAAAAAAGAAACAACAAAATAATAGTAAAAATAAAAAAGTGACGGTGTGTTAGCGAAGTGTTCAAATTATGAATACCAGCGAATTCTATTAATAATGACTCCAGCAACTATAACACACAAAAAAAGAAAATGAAACGAAAACAATAACAAAAACAATGTTGACAATTGTCCTACAACAACTACTACCTTGCTAGCATGAAACACAATAACACAATGGCCGCGGAACTTACAACGTTGGAAAGAATACTATATTTCTACCCGGTATTTACTTGTATATTAACAAAATCCTCTGGTTTTTAATTAAATTAAGTACCTGAGTAGAAGAGGAACAAATAAAGCCAGAAACAACAACAACTATAACAATGACAAATACTAGTTCAGCATAAAACCAACGACGTCATCATAAATGCCAGAAAAATGAATGAAAACAGTCGATATGACCAGCTTTAACACTATTCGCACGAATATGCTATGCTATGCTATGCTATATTATGCTAAGCTATGGTATGCTTTGCTATCACTATGCTATGCAATGATATGTTGTTCTAATACTATAATATGCTATGTTATGATATGATATGCAATGATATGCTGTGCTCATACTATACTATGCTATGCCATGCAACACTATGCTATGCTAATACTATACTATGCAATGCTATGCTAATACTAATACTATACTATGCTATGCTTTGATATGTTATGGTTTGCTATGCTATGCTATGTTATGCTATGCAATGCTATGCTATGCTAATACTATGCTATGCAATGCTATGCTAATACTAAAACTATACTATGCTATGCTTTGTTATGCTATGGTATGCTATGATATTCTATGTTATGCTATGCTATGCTATGCAATGCTATGCTGTGCTAATACTATACTATGCTATGCTATGTTATGATATTCTGTGCTATGCTAATACAAAAAAATATTCTGCTATGTCACCGTCTCTTATTACTGTTTTGGCTTATTAAACGACAGCCCGTGGATCATACCCCAGCTTAGCTAATCTATCATTTTGAGATGATGGTTAAACTGTAGGTCCCTCCACTCATATATAAAATAAACATGGATCATGCGAGAAGCTAGATTAAATCATAACCTTGACTAAAGGATTGTGATAAACAATTAAGTGAGATAGTTTGGGCAAGGATTTCTATATGCCTGGTAACGTGAGAGCATTTTTATGCACTACGATGGATATTTCTCCAGAATTTACGTTTTGAGTTCCACGCTCGTTGAAGTGTTGCAAACACAGCAAGCGACTACAATTTAGATTGAAATTTTATATGACCTTTCCATGACATTCTTTGATGCATTGTTCAGCTCAAGAGGTGATTAAGATACGGGGCCGAAAGTGGAAATGGGTCATGCAACCAGGACTGCAATAGACCATAAGAGGTGATTAGAGGTTTGCTAACAAATGAAATACACTCCACTAATCGTTTTCCGGCATTCTTTTTGTCAAATTTTAAATTCTTGCCATTATGTAAACTTTAACCGAGATAAGTATAAATTTTCTGTAAAATAATTTCATATTTTTGAAAGGGTTTCGCTAGTGTTAAAATTCTTACAGAAAAAAAATTTGAAACTGTTATCAAATACACGTGAATAAACGTTAAGCAGTTTTGCAGGCGTTTGTGGAGATGGTTTTCTAGAAAGTGTGTCATTAAAATGGCATAAATTAGCACAGTTTGATGAAAGCTTGCGAAAATTATAACACGTAGATATAGCCATGGTATCTAGCAGTGGCAGCTTAAAAAGGCTGGACATAAAATATACCTTCAATGGTTTTCTATTATGATATTAATTTAACAATTTCATCATGCATATAATAAAATGTAAAACGTAACAGCCTACCACTTTACAGGAAAGAAAGTTTTTAATTTCCAGAGAAAAATAAAAAGTTTCATTCTAATGAAAAAGTTAATGCTTTACGCAGAAGTTTTCCCAACCGAAACAATAGCAAGGAAAGCAACACAGGAATTTCAAAGAAGTTTGTAAAATGGAAGGATGATGAATATTGAATTAAATTTAAGATTAAAAAATATTCGATTCAATTATATTCAGAAGAAAATTATTTTGTTATTTCAGTACCATGCCATTACCAAAAAAAAAAGGGGAGGAGAGATTTAGTTTTCCTTTTTAAAGGAAAGGATTAAATACAGTGGCCTAAGGTAGCTACAGGATAGGAAATGAATGCAAAAGTCTGTAAGACAAGATATAAAATGGCTGGGAAATATTTTTTTATTCTATGCTAAGGTGGTGGTTTTTTCGGAAAATAATTTAACAACTCCTAGTATAAGTGATATAACATACGCTAACATAGCCAAGATTACGTGTAGCAAAGATTAAGGCATGTTTTATGTTAATTCTTTTCATAAAATTGCTTGTTAGTTAGTAGAACTACAGAATTCCTGTGTATAAAGTAAATAGGAATGCTTGTAGTTCACAACAATTAAATCTATTGATGTGGATTAAGTTTGTTTTTAAACATATTGATGAAGATATACCGAATAATTCCTAAATTCGGTGCTAAATAAACCATATTTTAATTTCCTTCAATTATGCATGGAAATATAGGGTAAGCCATTTAAAAGTTTAAATTTAAAAATACAAAAAAAAAAAAAACGATTTGAAATTTTGTAAAATTTATATATTTATATGCATATGCATATGCTAATGCGGCTAGCCTCACAATACGTTATTCAATCGGACCAATTTTCGTGTAATTTTTCGAGTGTGTGGGGTCGTATCTTGCAATGGCATCACGAATGTTGGCCTTCAAAAGCTCAGTTGTCTCTGGCTTGTCGGCGTAACACTCTTCTTTAGCGGCGCCTGATAGAAAATAGTCCAACAGTGTCAAGTCCTAGCTTCTTGGCGGCCAATTGGCATCACCACTTCGGCTAATTAAACGGCCATCAAACGTTTGACACAATAAATCGAATGTGTCACGAAATGTGTAGCAAGTTCCGTCATCCTGTTGAAACCAAATATCGTTTTTATCCATAACATGAAAAGCGGGTACAAGAAAATAGGTTATCCTGATGCGATAGGTGTCTCCATTGACCGTAATGGTTACGCCGTCATCATTTTCAAAGAAATATGGTCCAATGATGCCTCCGCTCTACAAGCCGCACCAAACAGTCACTCGTAATGGGTGTATTAGCTCCTGTAAGACCAAGTGTAGATTTTCTGAGCCCCAAATACAGCAATTTTGCTTATTAACGTACCCCACCAAGAAGAAAACTAGTTTGATCCGGAAAGATTATTTTTTTTTTTGGCAAAATCGACATCATTGTGCAGTTACAGAATCATAAATCGATTCATTACGTTCAGTTGCGATAATATACTGAATATTGTGAAGGAACCTATTGAAAAATTCGAGATAACCGATGGTACAAATTTTAAATGATAGATCGGCCACCCGTGTATGCGTGGTCTAGTAGGTAGTGTGTTGGCTTATTAGACGAAATGCCAGAGTTCGAGCCCCAGGCCAGACATCAAAATAAAATACAAACAATATTTCTTCGGTGACTTCCTCTCAGCAGATTCTGGCAAAAAATCTGTCGTTCGGAGTCGACTTTAAACTGTAGGTCCCGACACTCAAGTATAAAAATTGACACACACAACATAAGTGGTGTGAGAAACTAGGTCGTTATCCTGACTGAAGGGTTGCAATGTATGTATGTAGATGGGCCGATATATACTGAATAACATGGAAAAATTGAATTGTTATTTCCAATTTGACAAAATCTTCAATATGTTGCATTAATTAAGATAAAATGTGGCCTATATTTTGGCAACAAGTTCGATTAGAAACGTTCATCTGGGATATGGTAACAAATATTTTTGCTCTTATTGCTCACACGGTCAGAAGTGTTGGACCTAAGGTCGTCAAATATTAAAGAAAAGTTATTACCATTGATAGAGATTACACTTCCAAAATTATGCCTCACCAACCGTGGTAAAAGATTTCAGTATGATTTCAGTGTGTCGGCTTACCGGACCTACAGCTTTGGTAACTTGTCAAACAATTTTTCTTCCGCCTACGCTCTCTCAGTTGTCTTCTAGCAAAAAATCATAGAGTAAGTCAGCTGCCTGAAAGAACTGTTCAAAACTCTCGTACTAAGTTTGGATACTAGACTGTAGGTCCCACCACTAATGGATAGCACCCAACATCGGTGGAGTGCGTAGACAAATTTCTATTTTTCAAAGATTTCAGACCTGAGTCTTGAACTCATGAGGTCTAGTTTCGTAAGCCAATATAATAATTACTAGATTATGGTGACCTGGATCAATCTGAAAAGGTGGGTGCGTTGATTTTTTTTTTAGTTTTCAAGGTTTTTAGAGGTTGCAACAAAAAAAAATTTCAGTTTTTTTCATTTTCATCCAATTAGTAAACTTATAACGGAAACGACCTTTCTACATTTATTTATTTTTTTTTTGATGATAGGTTTATCGCTAGCTAGTAGCAACGCTGTTTTTGATGCTTTAGGTGCAGTGGTGCGGAACTTTACTGATGGACTTTTACTCTTTCTCAGGGTATGAAATTGCCTAACCTTCCTTTTGTGGTAGTTATTGATTTCTTACTGATTTCATCTTCATTTAACCTTTATGTCAACAGATAAAAAATTATACTTACGTCAACAGAAGCATACCCGGGTATGTTCATACATTTTATATGGAATTTATTTTGTTGCTAAGTTTATTTTGGTGTTGATTTGGTTTTACTTACTTGGTGGGTGGTGTAACGCACTCTGGTTACGTACATACTAAAGACTTATGGAAAACGACCTCACTTCCCTTATATCGAGGCCCATGAGCGTGCGGCGTTTTTGGAATATAAGCCCCTTTATACTTTTCGACAACGGAAACACACGTCAACAGCGTAAAAAAGCGATAAAGCTGCAGCCATAACGGACTTATTTTTAATACTGAATGATAATCTACGTAGCAATTACGTAGCAGGTCCAAAAGTGGTACCGGGTATACCCAATAGATACCATCGAATGGGTATGTGACTCCGTCTCATCCTATCCAATGAAGGGACAAATGTATACTGGATTGGCCGCATCCGGGACAAAAACGTAGGCGAGAGGGTAGTGGAGGTCTTTTTCGTCAATCATTTTTGTGGAAGTGGACGGAATATTGTTTGTGATAATTTCCTCATAACAGATAACGTAGCGAAGAGTTTAATGATGGACAGCAGTTTATCAATCTTAGGTACAGTGATCAGAAGACGAGTGTTTGTACCACTATATTTCACTTTATCTAAAGGACGGGAAGTAGAGTTAACTACATTTGGCTTCAGTAACAATATTACCTTATGCTCTCACATCAAAAAAAGAAAAAAACAAAAAAAAAGTCGGCTATAGGTCTGCATTATTCATACGAAGTGCAAGGTCCAAAGAAAAAGCCACTCTCGATCTTAGATTACAACAAATATAAAGGTGGCGTCGATAATATGGATATAATATTGAACAAGGCGACGAACAAATAAATGGCCCTTGGCTTTATTCTACAATATACTAGACCTCGTAGCCAATAATTTACGTTGCGAATAACTCAATATTGAAAGCTTCCACAGCTACTGTAGAATACACAGCCTCAGCGAACAACTGGTGAAGCCGGAAAAAGAAAACAGAGATAAAAATAAACATGTTACAAAAATATTTTCAACACGCAATGCTATTGAAGCCATATGTGGAGAATCTTTGAGCGTAAGAGGCGCAGCAGATAAAAGCGTGGAAGAACCTGACAGCACTGGTTGAATGAAAGTAAAAGGTAATTGCCACGTATGTACAAAACTTCGGCCAACCAGCAAATACTGCACGTTATGCAACAAGCTCGTGTGTGCCGTTCATTCAAGTTATATGCCGAAATGTAATAAATGCATTTAAGAAAAATTAGTATTTAATATTTTCTATGTCTTCCTATATTTGATTGAATTTTAATCTTATTATTAAGAAATTGTGAATTAAATTCAATAAACATCAAACATCAAAATATTTTCATTATACATACCCAGGTATGCAACTGTTGACGTAAGGGATAGGAATCAAAAAATGGCCACATCTTTGACCCCAATTCGCTATTTTGACTCAAGTCTAGGAATAAGGTAGAAAACACTACTAGTGAGGATATCATGATATCAGGTTAATTCAATTATTACTTCCTGAGATACGGCGATTTGAAAACACAAAACATACCCGGGTATGTATCTGTTGACATAAAGGTTAAACGTAAAAAGTTTGTACATTTGCAACCAAATGGTAAGCAATTCATAATAATACATTTAATTTGCAACACCTTGTTTGAGAAGAACTTAATCATTTAAATTTTAAATTATTTTGTCACTGAACGTTTTACATCGCTTAACATGAACAATTAATTTCAATTTCATTATTTAACAAACATTTTAAAATTCCTATCAATGTTTGGTAAGTAAATGTTTACATAGGAAAATAATACATTTTATACAACGAAGAATCGCGATAGCATAGCAACACAGTTATATACCAGGGCCAGTTAATATAAGAAAAAAAACAAAACCTGAATAAATAAACCAAAAAAGTTATAAACGGGTTGTATCAAACTGTAGATAAAATTTATTCGAATTTATTAGCGAAAGTTTTGGGGTTAAAAAAGGTTGAACAACTACTGATATTTTGTTTGTTTGATTATTTTTTTTTTTTGTTTAGTTTTTTAATTTCCAATTAAAGACGTGTCGTCATTAGTTGTTCATAAGGGTGAATTAAATAATTTAACAGCCAAAACATTTTTAAAAACAAACACTAGAAAGGCAAATTTAGCATTTTAATTACGAGAGAGATAACAGTTGCTAAACAGTCTCTGTTAGAACTAAAACTTTAGGGTGCAGCTTGTTCCTGTTGAGTGAAATTTGTGACAAGAACGCCCAATGCGTTGTACTCATCGTAATTAACCAAAAAAGACTATCACAATTTTGGTTTTTCTGAACTCTTTTATGTGGACATTTAACTCCATTAGATCCCTTTTTAGCTCATGATTACGATGATTGGCTACCAAATGATTGGTAACCAAATGATTCACATAATACTGATATTCTTGCTGCAACTTAAAAGGCATTGAAATTATTTCCATCCAAAAAATTCATAACATGCCAATAAAACTCAGCAATTAGCTGAGCTTAGCTTAAAGCAGCGATAAACTTTTCTCTTGTTCGGCAAAAGTTCCAGCAGGAACTTTTGAAATTCTTATTGAATTTATATAATTGGTCATTACAACCCTTCAGTCAGTATTACGACCTAACTTTTCACGCCACTTATGTTGTGTGTTAATTTTTGTGCATGAGTGTTGGGACCTACAGTTTAAAGTCGACTCCGAGCGACAGATTTTTGTGAAGCTTTTCATGGCAATTTTATTTATTTTTTGCCAGAAATCTGTTGAGAGACTGTCGCCGAAGAAATATTTGTTCATATTTTGTTTTGTTGGATATGTCTGATCTAGGATTTGAACCGTGGCCTCATGTATAATAAGTCAACGCACTACTTTCTTCATCGACTCTCGCAAATAATAAAATTGTTTTCTTAAAATGGATGTTATATTCGGACAATGTACCACACGCTTTGCCTCTTTTAGGATCGCCATAGTCATCCTATCTATTGTGGTGAATAAATTCAAGTCCACTGTTTCGATAAACTATCGGCCGACTTCCGAACGCCGATGAAACATAATATCTGTCACAAATATCACCATTGTCCGTGAGAATGTGCAGGAGAATCCAAGCCATCAACCACGAGTGAGAACGCGGCTTTAGCAGACCACAATTTGGCGTCACTTGGGCCTCACGCACACATACTTAAGTGGTCATTACAACTCTTTAGTCATGATTAAGTGACAGAACCTACAGTTTAACGACAGATTCTTGAGAAATTTTTCATTGCAATTTTTATTTACTCGCAGAGTTTTTGCCAGAAATCTGTTGAGAGAAAGTCACCGAAGAAATATATTTTCGTACTTCGTTTTGTTGGAGATGTCTTGACCTATTGTTTGAAATGAGGCCTCATGTCTAAAAAGCCAACACAATACCTATTCGACTACGGCGACTTTTCTTGGGCCTCAACCCTTACAAAATGAAACTGATAAAGGAAATGAGCGAAATGAAGCGAACATAAGGAACGATGTGTGTTTGCTTGCTTGGCTCTGACCCTTATTTTAAAAGAACAATTTTACAATCAAATTGTAAATTACAAATCCACATGAGATCCAAAAGCGACCAGGTTAGGTTGGAGTGGTAGCTTTGATATCAAAAAGCTCACTTGAGCACGCATAGCAGCTGAACGCAGTCCTTGTACTGACCAAGTTTTACCAAGACCAAGGAATAGGAAGATGTTGGTCAATGCAACGGCTGCACATCAAAAGCACAACTACCCTACGCTGGAAAACAAGCCAGAAAGTTTGATAAACGTAGCTATTTTCTTGACACCAATAAATGATAGCTTCGTCAAGCTGACAAGAAATGGAGAGCCAAATAACCTATATCTGCACCTCGCAAGAGATGGATCCTCTTCCTCAGCGGATCTGCACCCATGGCAGAAGTCGTTAAATGGGAGCCGCGTCCTTTCCGCGTGTCTACCCATAACACAATGACCTGTAATCATCGCCACTGTTATTGAGAAGATAAAAGCAACCAAGGCATTTTAAAAAAATCACAGTTCGATATGGGATCTCAGTTGGCGTAGCCATAGGTCCATATTCATTGGAAACGACCAACGGTGAGCAGTATTGGTCAATGGGTACAAACTTCGCTTGGCTGGAATTGGCTGATCTGGACACCAACAGCAAGGTGCTACGTGCCACACTGCCTATGGTACATTTAATATTCTGCACAAGGGATTTGAGATCCTTAGGATGTAAACTGATCACCGAAATCATGCGATTTGAATCGTTAGTCTTTTCTTTTTTGTGGAGTTTACTAAAGAAGCCGGTGTAGAAGTATAAATTACAAACCACTGTGATCGTTTAAGCCAAAATAACTCATGCCTTCGGTTAAATTCAGCAGAACTTATGAGCCAGAGTCACGGAAAATTGGACATTTCGGATGCGTTTTCTCTAAAGAAAGCGTAAGTGGTATATGAACGATGTTATATTCCACATATAATGGCAACAATAGGTTGTTGAAACAAATAAAAAATGTCTGTTATATCTTACGCCTATACAAACATACATAATTGGCCATTACAACCAATCAGTCTGGATTATGACTTTGCTACTCAACACCACTTAAGTTCGATTCTGAACGAAAGATTTTTGAGACACTTTTTCATGGTAATTGTATTTACTCTTGGAGAGTTTTTGCTAGAAATTTGCTGAGAGGAAGTGATCGAAGAAATACTTCATTTCGTTCGAGATGTCTGATCTGGGGTTTGAACCGTGGCCTTATTGTCTAACAAGACAACACACTACCTACTAGACTACGTCAACTTGAAATGCAGAAAGTTGGAAGTTGTACTATTTGGTGCTGTAACCCATGCATAACCCATGCAATATGTTAAATTCAGCAGATTCGCTCTCTCTACAGAAGGCGCGACTGACATATTTACGATGTTATATTCCACACATAATGGCAACAATAGGTCGTTCAAACGAATAAAAAATTGTCTGTTATATCTTACGCCCGTACATACATACATACATACATACGTAATTGGTCATTACAGCCCTGCAGTCAGGATTACGACTTTGCTACTCAACACTACTTAAGTTCTGTGTGTTAATTTGTATACATGAGTGGCGGTTTACTACAGTTTAAAGTCGACTCCGAACGAAAGATTTTTAAGAAACTTTTCATGAGAATTGTATTTACTCTCAGAGAGTTTTTGCCAGAAATCTGCTGAGAGGAAGTCTGGCCTTACGTCTAACAAGCCAACACACCACCTATTAGACTACGGCGACTCCTAACACCTACCTTGTGTTGTTGAAATTTGAAAATAAAAAGCATTTAGTGCAAGACCTGATACATAAGAAATTACCTTCAATTACCATTTACCTTCGTTTTGTAATTAATTAGGCTTTAGTATCATGGTTTAGTGTACGTTATTTTTGCATTCCTTATCTTGTCTTAAGACTGGTACATATTCTTTCCTTTCACAAACTTCATTATATTTTAAAGCTGAATAGAATTATTGTGTTTAATAATTATTATTTAAAAAACAAAAATATTCTTAAATTAATCCAAACTCATGCTATGAAATTAGTTTTAAAATTCTGAAAAATTTACTATTGATGTGCCTGTTATCTGGTATTAGCACACAGCACACAGCACACAGAAAAAGATGTTGAAACGAGAATCTTCTTGTAAATAATAATTAGAATTTGTTTTAGGCTAAAATCCTATTTACCTGATGGTTATAATTTTGTATTTCTCTCTTTAGCCATGTAACACTCATACCGGCCTTAAGGGAATTTCGTTTTAAAGCCTTAGAAAATATGATTCTGAAGAACAGTAGATTCCTATGACCGTTTATTTCGTACTACTTGGAAATGTTTCCCTGTTTTTTTTGTTGTTGTTGAGTTGCTGTTGTTTGTATTTCTATAAACTAAACATGCAACATAAATATGAAAAAGGTTGTTGTTGTTGTTGTTATTGTTGTTGTAATGAAATCCTTAGAGTATCAAACATAAATAGAAGTTCTAAGTGGCAGCAATAGTAGTTACCATCTACAAGAGAGATTTTGTATGTGAGTGTTTATTTTAGAAAATGAAATTTTATATTTGCTCATAAAATAAATTGTTTAAGGTAACTGCTACTATTTTAATAAATGTTATATTTCTCTCTCTTTCTCTCTTTCTCTTTCTCTCTCTGCTCTTTTCCTTTTTTGGGCTGCTTTAGTTGTTAAAACTAAAGTTTGCAATGGCAAAGCAAATATTGTGTCCTTTCTAAGAGCCACTATTGCTGCCACTTTGAATTGTTGGCCATATGTCTTGCTGCGTTGTGCTCTGTGTTGTTTTCTTAAGTTACCATATTTGTGAGTATGTTTACACACTCTAATATGTTTTTAGTTTATGTATGATTTTATAAATATCCTGTGTTCGTTCTCTTCCTTTATGTTGATCAACTTAAGGTGTAAAATTTCCTTAAAATTATTGCAAAATCTTATTTTGTTTTCTTTGTTTCGGAGAGAGCAGCATTATGCTTTCAGCTGTTAAAAATGCCAGATATTTGATAAATAAATTCATAAAATTTTATTTTTATTGCTTTAAAAGCATACAAATGCCAATAGTTGGTATAAGTTATAGGGGAACGTTATTAGCAGCAAATATTGTGATGGAAATTTAATAATTTTCAACAGAAAACAAATTAGTTTTCTACGGTCAAGTTTAACTCCATAATACCCTACACTTCTATAGATTTTCATATCAAAAATGAATTAAATTTACAAAGTTAAGTATTTTTGTAACATGTGGCAGTGCCATACGCACAAAGCTAGCAAATGAAATTAATCTAGTCATAGCTGTATCAGTAACGGTAACCTACCAAGCAAATAAACTAGAAGATGTACATTTCTCTAGTGCATAAATAAAGTGTCCCCTCAAGTAAAAATTTCCTACAAAACATGAAATGCTGCCCAATTTTGGATTTCAAAAGTAAAGTTAATTAAAGCCCACACAAGGCTATCATTTTGATGAAACCTTTATTTCAAATACGAACACAATATCATATAAATATCAGCCTCTAGATTGCTTGCAGCAATCATTGCTTTCTTTCAAATGCTCCAACGTAAGGTAATTATCCGCAAAGACACGGCCTTCGGCATGACCACACAAAGAATGTCTGACTGTGTCAAATCTTATGATTTTTATGGTAAATTGCCTTTCCAAAACATAAAACAACTCTTTTTGGAAACCTCTACTATAAAACAGCCTAAATCGGTTGAGTTTCATGGCTCTTGGAACTGATTAGTAGGAACCATATCTCATCCAGTTTCTAAACTTTAATAGAAAGTGAGAAAATAACGGGTTATCATACGACCATAGCGTTTTAAAGAGGTGGCAACGGTTCTTCTAGGCTCAAACACCTCTTAATAACATCTGCATTCCATAATGAGCATCAAGCAATTACTAATTCTGGACAAAATGGCTTTTCCACAATTACGTCTGGTTTTCACGAGCAGCCTTATTTTTGAAGAAAAGTTTGTTGAAAACATCAGAAAAGGCTATTGTTCTAGCACCCTTTTGATGCTTAGTCCAAGTGTTGAGTTCGTATTTACTTTCCTGTCAACTTGTCTTGGCAGTCAGTGAAGGATAGCAAGAAATTACTTGGACGCTCTAGTACAAAAAGCAAGCGTTACGATGATTGCCTCTCACTTCACAATGCGCCCTTAAAACTGATTGCTTTTCTCAAAAAAGGTTGCAAGCTATGCTAATTGGTTTGTTTTTATGAGAAAATAGATTTAAAAACGGTGCCACAGCTACACAGCACACAATACGTTGAATCTATAGCAAGGTGGGTTCGCTAAGTAAATAGTCTCATGGTTTGTAATATTCCACTGGTCGATTCGATCATAGGATTTGCTGATTTTGTACTATTTGTTATGGGGACACGTATAGTCTCTCGTGTACAGAGATGCAAACATACATGCATGATTGGTCATTACAACCCTTCTGTCAGGAGATTACGACGTAGTTTCTCACACCATTTATGTTGTGTGTGTTAATTTCATACATGAGTGGCAGGACCTACAGTTTAAAGTCGACTCCGAACGACAGATTTTTGAGAAACTTTTCATGGCTATTTTTTATTTACTCTCAAAGTTTAGCCAGAAATCTGCTGAGAGGAAGTCGCCGAAGAAATACTTTTTGTATTTTGTTTTGATGTCTGGCCTGGGGCTCGAACCCTGGCTTTACGTCTAATAAGCCAACACACTACCTACTAGACTAAGGCGACAGAGATTAGTCAGCCATAATTCCATACTAGAACACAATCTAGCACCATGGACGCGATACCGCTGAAATGCTACCAAAATTTTAACTCAGGGAAGCAGCACTCACTGCATTCATGCTGCAACAACATTTTCATGAAATAATATTTAAAATGTTCTCGTTGTGAAATAAATATGAACGGATGACGCCGTTAGCCCAAGATCCACATCAAACAGTAACTTTTTCGTTATGCGTTGGACACTTTTGGATCTCATGTGGATTGTGTATCATCCCAAATTCGACAATTTTGTTGATCATGGACGTCATCGCTGAAATTGAGATCAGTTGTCAACTACTGCAGAACCCGTAGTCCTGTAGATAGTGTGTTTTCTTATTAGATGTGAGACGACGGTCAAAACCCCAGATCAGACATCTCCAACAAACTGAAATTTTAAAAATATTTCTGAGATTGAATAAAATTGCCATGAAAAGTTTCTCAAAAAATCTGTCGTTCAGAGTCGATTTTAAATTGTAGATCCCGCGCCACTCATGTATAAAATTAACACACACAAAATGTGTGGTGAAAGAAGCTTGGTCGTAGTCCTGGGTTGTAATGACCAATTATGTATGTAAGTATGTATGTCATTCGACAGATGTCTCTTCAACAAAATGCCCGTCATGAACTATCAAATTTCCGACGTCCCTTCTGGAAGACTCGCAACCATTTATCGCACCAAATAAATACCATTTTTTTATTTACTGTTAAAATTTGTATAATTTTTATTTTAATTTTCAAACCCAAAATGTTAAAACACCAGCTGTTACGCACTTAGTAAATTCCTAATATCCCTGTAGCGTATGAGTGATATGGAATTTTTATTAAGTAATACTCATACGCTGATGATGAAGTAATAAATGCTGCAACAATGTTGTTAAACATCTTAAACCACTACGCAAGTGCATACAAACACACATAAAGATGCAGAAGTTTTGTGTGTTTACTTAAGGAAAATCATTATGCTACACAAAAGACGTGATTTAGAAAACACATGCGATGCGTCAAACTTTAATAAATCCAGCAGCATAAAATACAAAAAAGAAGAAGAAAACAAAAAAAAACAGAAAGTCAGCCAAAAAATAATGAAAAGCGAAAAAACGAAGAAAATGAGAAAATGAATGGTGAAAGAGAATGAAAAACAAGAAATATTTAAAGTAAAAATAACAACCAGAAAATGTAAAAAATTTTCTAAACCAACAAACGAAACATTCTTACATTTCAAGGGAGATGAGCTGAGTAAAGTACGTTAAATATACAAATAACTACAACAAGTATACACACATACATATGTACAATACACATATGTATACGTAATATACGTAAATATTGGCACACGAAGTTACAGACAGGCAACTGCATGCATAAGTAAGTGTATGATAATATGAAGGCGCATATGCGTACGTAAGAGGTTTGTTGCACTCGGTGTAGAATGAAATTCTATAAGTTTTTTTTTTGCAAATTTTCAACAGTGAACCTCGTATGCACAATATTTTGTGGATTATACAGTTATAGCAGTAACAAGCAGCAGCAGCAGTAGTGGCATGCGTTTATTTGTGGCACAAACCCAACGTTGTTAGTCATTTTTTGGTTATAAAACTGCAGGCAAGCATACAAACATATATGTTTGCAAATGCGTGCCTGAAAAGAAGTGTGTGTATATGTGTGGCTGTGACATCAGCACATGATGTAGCAGAATCCCCCTCTTGCCAACCATCATTGCCACATCACGCAAATAATAAATATCTGATAAAATGTTTAGCAGTACTGAGAATACAAAATATGTGTACACAAGTGCAATATTTTATTGGTGGCTGTGTTGTTCTCGTTGCTGTTGCAACTGTTGCAACAATGTAGCATAAGCAAGAATATAAAAATAGATGCAATAGCTGTAGCAAGTAATAGAAACATGAGATAAAAATTGCTAAACTTGCACATTTTTCAAATGGTTTTTCTGTTCTTTTTTTCGTTTTCGTTATCGTTTTCTTGTATTTTAACTGACTGTTCTAGCTATTGCCACCATTGTAAAGTTCTCTTTTCATTTCATGTTTTACTGCATCATCAGTACCAGCATCACGTAATTTTCGCGCTTTTTAAAACACATGATATAAAACAGAAAACTAAGTTGAATAATCTTCAAACTCTGGCAAAGAGATTAATTAGTTGTTGTAGCTGCCAGAGAAAAGTACGTACAAAGTTGATGTCGTTTAACTAGAACTTTGGATAGAAAGCAAATTATAACAGAACAAAAAATTTATACAATTTGATTTAAAACTACAAGGTTAAAGAAATATTGAGAAAATCGAATCGCTGCAAATAATCTGCAAGAACATGGCACTGTGGGCGAAAAAAGTTAATATACACTAGCGATCAGATATTATTTTCTTATGGAATGTAATGCAGCCAGAACTACGATATTAATTTCTTTTTATTTACCTATGTCGAAATATATAAGGTCTTTGTTTAAGCGCTTCCCATTTTTAAACTGAAATAAAACAAAAAGTATGCGAAATAGCGTCAAAATATTTGACTCGTTTCACAGGCCTACTGAAGTTATTATATGTTGAATACAACATCGTTCAAATATCCGCCATGCTTTATTATTTTCCATGATTATGGCGCATAAATCAGGCTAAATTTTACCGATGGCATGTCTTATATTGGCTTTGAGGACCGCTGTGGTTTATGACTTATTTGCATACACCTGCGGCTTAAGTAAATTGCACAAGAAACCGTTTAACGCCGTCAAAATGCATGATTTCGGTAGCTCGTTCACATCACCTCCATGTAAAATAACCGTCCCCTCAAAATGCTAGTGCCGGAAATTCCGGGTGGCGCGTGCACTGCGTTTTAAGAAAACCCCACGAGAAAGAGTCTAACGAGGTCAAATTGTACGTTTTTGGTTGCCAGTTCACATCATCTCCACGAGATGTGACCATGCCCTGCAGTTGCACGTGCAGAATATTCAATGTGACATGAGCTGAGTGACATGTACCACCATCCAGTTGAAATCGCAATTCGTTAGTGCCCAGATCATGCAATTTAGGCCGAAAGAAGTGGGTAATCATCGACCTATAAAGCTCACTGTTGACAGTGGCGGTTTGGCCAGTGTCGTTCCCCAAGACTTATGAACCGATCAGGTCAAAAGAATTTGGTACCCATCGACCTATAGTGCTCGCTGTTGACAGTGGTGGTCTAGCCAGTGTCGTTCTCCAAGGCCAGAGACCGATGACGGCGGCAGCATAAAGTCCATACCAAACAGTGACTTTTTCATTATGCAATGAACACTCTGGGATCTCATGTCAACTGGTATTATAGCGAATGCGATAAATTTGTTCCTTGACGTTTTAAAGATAATTTTTTTGAATGAAAATTAAAGTCAGACAGCGAACACACGTCGTTATCTACGATCGTTTACCTTTAGTTTCTGGATCATTTACATTTTTTACAAGTGCAGACGTCACGATGCATAGTTCGCAAAATTGTGATTTGCGAAAGGCCTACTTGCTGTAAGCCTAGGCAAAATCAACTGCTTCGGAGTCGTATGCAGACTTTCATGAACAGCGACGATGTTTTCGGCAGATCTTGGATGTACAAGTATTGGTCAATCGTATATTGAACCTATGAACTTGAATTTGTCCACTCTATTGGAAAGAGTCTTCTCGTTTGGACGATTATAGCGATCGTAAGGTGGGCACATGTTTGATTAGCACAACAGACTGAAAAAGTACAACTAATTTAGCAAAGGAAAAAAGGGAGCAAACACCAATCTGCACGATTCACCACCATTGCATCAAATACTCAGAGGGTGTTACTTCTAACCCATTATCCTAGGACTTTCTACAGCAGACCAACAAAAATAGATTTAAGAGACGGAAACAAGGCGGAACGCCATATGCTCCCAAGAGGAGTACTGGAGAAACATTTAGCAGCTGTAGCTTCAACAAGATGACCGTTATCGACTGTCAAAGTTCGGTAATCCATGCTTAAAGTCTATTAAAAATTTTTTTTTGCTTTCACTCTTCATACTCACTACAGGCATCAAAATATTTTTTAAAACCGAAATTGTTGTAAATGCATACAGCATTGAGCAAATGTTACTAGAGCTGTCTCACCTAAACAGCATAAATTTGTACGACATGTTGTCTGTGCTGTAGGACATTACTACCCTCAATAAAATGAACTTGAAAATTATGCGTTAAATTATGTTGTTTAGAAAACTAAAAAAAATTTATTTTCAAAATAAATTTCATCAAATGCCCACTGTTCTTCATCAGATAGAAATCTTGGCATATGTCGGTTGAAATAGTAAATCATTAACATTTAAAAGTGTACATTATATATGACTATTCTCTTTTCTTTTTTTATACATTTTCTCTCGTTTTTCTTTTAAGTCTTAAACATAATTTCCAAACAATTAAATCTCTGCACATATTATTGGCATATCTCCAGTTTGTTTCCTCTCTTTTCTTTTTTTTTTTGCTTTTTTTCATCAGTTTTTTCCTAACCATCTTTATCATTTACGTACTTCTAATACAGAGATTTACAAATCGCTACAAAAGCACAAGATGAAATTTATATAGAAATGAAAATATATTAATACAGGGTGTATGAATATGATGCCACAGATACTCGTACTTACTTATGAATCTGTTTGGTATATACATGCATGCTTTTTTTATTTATTCCTACACTCGTTTTCTGAAAATTTCCTAATAGAAAAGCAAATAGTTGGCTTTTGGTAGGTCTTTTAATGTAGGAAGGTTGTCTAATAAAAAAAATGTTTTTAAAAAAGAATATTAACGAAGGATATTGAAGTCGCCGTAGTCTAGTAGGTGTGTTGGCTTGCTAGACGTAATGCCAGGGTTCGAGCTCCAGGCCAGACATCAAAACAAAATACAAAAAGTATTTCTTCGGCGACTTCCTCTCAGCAGATTTCCGGCAAAAACTCTGAGGGTAAATAAAATTGCCATGAAAAGCTTTTCAAAAATCTGTTGTTCGGAGTCGACTTTAAACTGTAGGTCCCACCACTCATGTATAAAATTAACACACACAACATAAGTGGTGTGAGAAACTAGGACGTTGTACAATGGATCAATTCGACCTCCGGGTACTGTACTTGTCTTAATTGAGTACACGTCCTCTAACCTAACCTAACATAATGAAGGATATTTAATAACAGCACATAATATACCGAGCACTAGCCGATAATACTCAATGAGTAAAAACGTGAGTGAAAACCCTAGAATGTAGGCAACCTAAAGCAGATTCTTTCTTCTTCTGTGGGAAATCGCAGAATACTTTAACAATCCTTAGTGGCAACTTAAGAAAAAAATGTCACTCTGATCCCTGATTACATACATTGAGAGAAAGGCAGTTGCAGCTGTCATATTTATGCTTTTCATCTCTCCCAAATGACAAAAATTTTTAAACTCTTTCAGTTTTGGCTACTTACAGTCAAAGAAAAAAGTCTACATACACCACTGTATGTATTCTTTTGGCAGATTAATACCTTCGAAGTGGTCAAGACAAACGTAAACAACAGCGGCAGCAACAAAGGCAGCCACCGAATCGGTAATTCTGAATAAAAATGTTCAAACAAAAAATCTTCGAAAACAAAGTTTTAAAGCTTTAAAGCATCATCAAATTAAAGCCTTTGTATAAATCTCACCTTCACAAATATGTACATTCTGTCCTAATGCTTAACCCGAGATGATAAACAAACCACATGGTTTTTACGGAATATGTTACTGCAGTATCAAAGGGTTTAAGCTGTGAGAAATCATTTTAACATGACGAACGATGCCTTGAAGTTGCCGTATTATAGTAGGTCGTGAGTTGGGTTAGTAGACAAAAACCTTACTCAGACTTCTCGAACAACAGGAAATATGGAAAAATATTTCTTTTGGCGACTTCCCATACACCACTGTATGTAGTCTTTTTCCCGCTGGGTTTTTCTAAATGTTTGAAGAAAAAGCGAAGTTGAAAAAAATTTTACGAAGAAATTATTGGGAATGTGTATGTATGTGAACTTTTTCTTTGACTGTATATCTGACCCCTCATCACTACACCTACGCCTCCTTTTTCGAATAGAGGAAAGCCATGAATGTAGCTGGTAGTGCATTATTTGGTTCAAATCCCAGCTTAGAAATATGAAAACAAAAGTCTTCCTTTAAGCAACCTTCTGGCATAAACACTGAGCTTAAAGTCAAATTGCTGGGAAAAGTTTTTTTTAATCGACATTAAACTGTAGGTCCCACTAACGCATGGATAAAATTAACACACACAACCTAGGTGGTGTGAAAACCTAGATTGTTAACGTGACTAAGATTTAAAAAAAACAATGAAGTAAGTAAGTACGAAGGCATTCTAATCATATTGCCTAAAAAAGGTGACCTTATTGTAAGTTGAAACTTTTATTGGATCGTATATTCTCTCATAAGTAAAACATATCAATACTATGCGAACAGTTATTCAGCAATCGGCGAAATCTCACTCACCACTTTTCATTTAACATAGTCAGCGCTGTACAGAATATTGATACACGCGACCAAATCACTTCTCTGATATGTCGCCTATACTTTGAAGCCTTGTGTAAAGCAAGTTTTATAATTCCAGATAGCAGACCCTTAATTTAAACACAGATATCAGACAGTGTAGTTTACTTCTCCTAACCATGCTTAATACTGGTTAACATCGAACAATCTTAGAGGCATCTGACGATATTCAGCGCCGCCTGTCAGATGTTACACTCACCTAAAAATCTACAAATATTCTTCATAGGATGTATGAATGAATACAAAGAGCCATGTATTACTAGAGCGGCCGGTAGAGCTAATGTGGATGAAGCTAACAAGACACCAAGTGCGTATACCTCACATAGCAAAGTCAAGAACTTGTTATACATATTGAAGAGCGAAATTCTATGTGTTTCAGGGATAAACTAAGGAGCTAGACTAGGCCAAAAAAAAAAAATACAGAAATTTAAACAAAAGGATATTATCAACTAGGCAAGACCTTTTGCTTGATATTTTGTTACTCACACTATACAGGAGCTGTTATGAAGTTGCCGTGGTCAAATAGGTTGTGTGTTGGCTTATTAGACGTGAGGCCTCGGTTCAAACCCCAGGTCAGGCATCTCCAAATAAACGAAATATGAAAAAATATATCTTCGGCGCTTTCCCCTCAGCAGGTTTCTGAAAAAACCTCTGACAATAAATAAAATCGGCATGAAAAGTTCCGCAAAAGTCTGTTGTTCGGAGTTGACTTTAATAATTAGGTCCTGTCGCTCGCACAACTTAAGTGGTTTTGGGAAGCTAAGTCGTAATCGTGCCTAATTAAGGGGTTGTAATGATTATACATATGGGGATTTTCGAGTCAAGTGACCCAATTTTTAAAATCGATCTCTTCCGATGAAATTTGCACCAACGTTAGTACTATTGGATAGTAGGCCAGACAGACAGAATTTTCAGCTCTATCAGTCAAGAACTGCCGGAGTTAGAGGGGGTCAAAGTTGGACATTTTAGTCATACAGAATTTTTTTAAAATGTGTGTAACTTTTCACCTATTGGTCCTAGCAAAAATATTTTTTTAATTTTTTAAAATTTTTTTTTATTTGTTTTTAAATTATTTTTTTTTTTAATTTTTTTTTCAAAATGGGCCTTTTTTTTGCTCAAAAGAAAGCTTATACAATTTCCTTTAAGGCCTTTATAATCGCTAAATGGTATGCGAGTGGGATATCTATCAAAAAAATTATTTTTTAACTCAAGAATAAGATTTTTCAATATTATTTCAATATTTTATTTATTACTTATAATACGAAATAACAACAATAATAAAAAATTTAATAAAATTAATATATAAATTTTGAAATTGCCAATCTTTCGTCCTTCTTATTTATTGCCTTCATTTTCTGCTTTTTTGCCAATCCTTTCTTGAAGTTAACAGGTACAGCTGCTGATTTCGCTGCTGCTTTCTTTTTTGGCTTTGGAAAGAAATCACATTGAGAAGATGCAGAAAACTTTTTCAACTGGAGTCTTCCATCGATATGTGGTACAAAAGCATGGTATTGAGCTGTACCATCAATTGTTATAGCAGCGTCGAATCTACTCTTCAATGTTTTTAATGTTTCATCATGATCATCTTTGCTACTAAAAACTATTTCAGTTTCTTTACAATGGTTCTTTGCCCATCGGAATAAAGCGTTCGCATCTAAGATGCGATCTTGATGAGAGCACTACAGGCTATACCTTGCTGCATTTCTTTTGAGATTTACTCCTATGCCATCACATGCTCCTTTGCCATGTGCAGTTGGATGAAAATGCCATTCAGCTGGAATTCCAAAACATTTTTCGTGAGCTATAAGATTTGCGAAGCTATTTTGGTTTTTAAAATGTTGATGAGCTCCATCCGAAATGTAGTATATCTTCTCCACTATAAATTTAGATTTTAGATAATTTAGAATTATCTTCTGGTATTCATAAACTGCAGCGGTATCATATTTTAAATCATGGCATCCTGAATAACATATTTATAGTTCTCTGAAATCATATGAAATCACGAATTCACCAGACTTCAAATGTGTCTTCAAATCATTCAAAAATGACCATTGCTGTTTGACTAAAAAGTCATGGGTTCTCAAATTTAGCAAACCTTTGCATATTTCTTCCACAAAATCATCCTCATTTAAAATTACTGTTTTTAAGGTACATCTTTCAGTCTGAAGCCAAGATTCAAATTTTATCTTATCAATACATTCCCGATCAAAAGAGTTCATTAAATTCTCCTTAATGAATGTGGTCTCCGGGCAATTTAAACATTCGCCTAAGTGGCATGAAGTTGTTACATAAGGACACATAGTCAATTTAATGCCATCGCGGTAATTGTGCAAATCTTCTGAGGAATCATTTGTCAAATACTTTATGTTAAAGTGTTACTTTATGGTAAATGCAAACGCATACTGTGTGAGTTCCGCTGCTTCTTGCCAAAACGCAATGCTTTGGCCTCAGTTGGGTAAATTTTGTAAATCCAATTTTGACGTCCTGGTGTTCAGATTGAAATGTTGCATATAACTCATTCAGGTTACATACACGTATGTTTTAGTATGGAGATTAAAGATACACCACATGTGACAGCATAGAGCCAACAAGATAATCTTTGTGAAATACGACAAATAGGATGGAGCTAGAAGCTCCATTTCTGAAGTGGCGTATAAGAATATGCAAATAAATAAATGTTTCATATGATTTAGCAAACTTCGGTATACTTTTCATACCACCCACGCTGCTTCAAATCAACTCAAAAGTAAAGCGTGCTGGCATAGAAGCTGTTTTGTGTAATTCAAACTTATATTTTGGTTGGGTCTTTGCATGAATTCTCGTTTTACGTTTTACGTTCTACGTTTCTATATGTTTTCTTTTTCTTTATCCATTTATTTTTTTTTCTAGCATGACTTTTGGGAGTTTTTAACAATGTCATTGCAGTTAGTTGCCATAAATTTTTTTGACTAACATACATGCATACAGTGCAACATCAGTGGCAGTAGAGCAGCAGTGGCACATATACAAAAAAACAAAAAAAAAACTATAATGAAACACTCATGCACAACATGAAAAAAATTGTATTGTATCGGCCCCTTACAGTTCGCTAGTTAAATACAAAAGCAACAACAAAATCAGTCTAGAAAATAAAAAAAGAAGAGAATCCTCTCGCCCTAAAAGAAAGAAAGCCTGTATAAATATTAGAAATATTTGTGGCAGTACACTTAGCAGCAGTGGTACAAGAAATGTGTTTTGCAGACGATGACATAGTTCGTAAAGTATGTTGCATCAATAAATTTAAATTAGCAGTTGCTGTAGCAGTATGTACATATTTTCTATTCTGTTATGTTTTTCGTCTTCTTTTTCTTTTGCCTTCATACTGCTACAGACAGACACTAGTTTTTGTTTTTGCTTCTTTTTTTCGGTTTACAAAATTATGAAGGCAGTGAAAAAGACAAGAAATACCGCTGAAAACAAGAAAAAAAAACAAAAAACAAACGCCAACGTTATGAAATTGTACACGAACAAAATGGGGTCATGTTTTCTAAAATCAGTAGCATATTTGTGGGCCATTGCTTCCGTGGTGGGTGGTGGACTGAATATATTTGCGGACATGTTGAATTTTTTTTTTATATTTTTATGTATTTTTTTGTTGTTGTTGTTCTTTGTTTAAATGTAAATAATAACTTAAAATATGTCTACCAATAGAAATTTTGTTTTATGGAACTTAAGACAGCCTTTTTTATTAAAGTGAGTGTGTAAGCCAAGCCATTTTTTATACATCTTTTCAAATAAATGGTATTCATAAAAATATATTAAATTTAAATGTTAATTCATTACTAAAAAACGAACTTCTTGTATATCATAGAGGAATTTAAAAAGGCAATGAGAAATAGAATCCACTACGAAGATACAGTCTTAGATATTCGTTTGACCGCAGTAGTTCTTGTCTTCTTTAATTTAATTTTTAGCTTCTAAAAATTAAGTAAAATTTAAGAATATTTTTAACAATGTTTTAAACAATTCAAAAAAAAATTTACATATTAATGGACATTCCTTTGAACGCATTTCTATTTTAAATTAAAAATCAAAAAAAAATTTAAATTTTAAAATTTTTGTGGGATCAACATCATTACCCAAAACCGAAATGTTGGGTTGTTTGGAAAGTAATTTCGTTTTTTACAGACAGAGGATTTAATTGTATTTTACTGCACACTTAAGCCGTATAATTTTTATATGCTTTGAGAGCTCATATAGCAAAGCTTGTGTGTGAAAAATTCCAATTAATTCTACGCAGTAGTTTTTGGTTGGTGCCCTTTTAAATATAGACAGCGATAAGCAGCATTTTCGACATTCATACCTTACTGTTTTACTACAGAAAGGGTAAAAACGCTGTTCAAGCCAGAAAGAAATTGGTCGATGTGTATGGAGAAGGTGTGTTGACAGTACGCCAGTGCCAGAACTGGTTCGCTAAATTTCGATCCAGCAATTTTAATGTCGAAGATGCACCACGTTCGGGATGGCCGGTTGAAGCTGATAAAGTTGCGATAAAGGCATTAGTTAATGCGACCCGGCGTGAGATCGGATTGAGGTTAAATTTATCAAATTCAACAGTTTATGACCACCTGAAAGGCCTGGGATTATCCTCGAAGCTCGATGTATGGGTTCCCCATGTTCTCACAGAGAGAAATCTCTGTCGCCGCATTAACGTCTACGATTCGTTTTTCAAACGTCTCGAAAATGATCCGTTTTTTTGAAGCGCATCATCACTGGGAACGAAAAAGCGATTGTATACAACAATGTCAAACGCAAGAGGTTATGGAGCAAAAAAGATGAACCGGCTCAAACCATTTCCAAAGCCGATATTCACCGAAAAAAGGTAATGCTGTCTGTTTGGTGGAATTTTAAAGGAATCTTTTTTTTTGAGATTTTACCGGATAACACAACGGAAGTCTACTGTCATCAGCTGGACAAACTGAATGATGCACTTCAACAGAAAAGGCCAGAACTAATCAACAAGAACGGTGTAGTGTTTCACCAAGACAACGCGAGACCTCACACAAGTTTGGTATCTCGCCAAAAGCTTTTACAGCTTAAATGCCATTAAATTATGCCACTACGAGAAAGATGGCAAAAGGACGGCCAATATATAATTTAATAAAGTATGTGTCTGTTTATTATACGAAAAATGTCTTTCATTTTCACAAAAAAAAAAAAAAAAAAAAAATTACTTTCCGAACAACCCAATAGAATGGTCTGGTTTGTGGGTTACTCGTATACATGTGTGACTTAAGAAAATCCCACAATAAAAAGTCTAACGTGGTCAAATCGTATGATCTCGGTGGCCAGTTTATAAAATCTCAATGTGAGATGAACATGACATCAAATCACTTGTGCCGCATTTCCAATCTGGCATGAGCTATATGACGCATAGCGCTGTTCTATTGAAACCAAGATCCGCATCCAAATCCATCGAATTTAAATCTAAAAGGTTTAAGTAATCATCGACCTATAGCGCTTGCCGTTGACAGTGATGGCCTCACCAACAAAGTTCTTAAAGCAATATGCCACCGCCAATACAAAATCCATACCGGGATGCATTGGCTCCCGCTCTTGAATCTCAGGTGGACTGGTATCGACAATTTTGTTTGTTCATTCATCCAGAACTGGGCATTATTGTGGGAGAGATGAATTTCCGCGCGGTACGTTGCCCAAACAGAACAACCATTTTGATAATACAATTTTATTATTAGCACGTGTTTCGTTGAATGTTATATTCATTCACACTTTTATTTTGCAACGCAGTTTGAATGAATGATAACCAAATAGAAGTAGCTTCTATAAGATGGCCTTTATCAACTGTGGAGTGTCCTGTAGAAAGACCCTATATACCAGTAATGAAGGTGTGTTCGATTTGAACAATCTTCCAGACCGTTGAGCTTTTTATAGTTATATTGGCAACTGTCTTCTGGTCTGTTCCTAAATGATCAAATGAAGACTTTTCCGGGCACATGTATACTGATCACTCTCCGACGAAACGCCTCAATAGAATTAAATTTGAGTTCATTAATGGACAACAAACAACCACGCAACCCAGAAAATCTTAAATAGTTTTCAAACGATATCCATTTCCATTAGAACACGGTATGGCGAAACACTACCCTTGCCTATGAAAATCGTTCGGAAGGCGTTAAATTACTTGATGATATTACTGTGTCGTTCCCCATTAGTTTCTATGCTGAAAAACACAAGAGTGACATTCTCGGTCAACGTCTAGCGTAATCAGTATAAGTACTCTTACATACATACATACACAATTGGTCATTACAACACGTTAGTCAGGATTACAACCTAGTTTCTCACACCACTGATATAGACTGTGTTAATTTTATACATGATTTGCGTGACCTACAGATGTTTGAGAAACATTTTCATAGCAACTTTATTTACCCTTAGAGTTTTTGCCAGAAATCCGCTGAGAGGAGGTCGCCGAAGAAATATATTTTCGTCATATTTCGTTTTGTTGGAGATGTCTGATGGGGTTTGAACCGTGGCCTCACGTCTAATAACCCAACACACCACCTACTGACTACGGCGACTACAAGTACACTTAGGTTGCATTATCTGCCCAGACATTTATACGAATGCATGAGAATCTCAAAATGGTGTGATCCATACTAGGATCCTCAATATCTGAGTTTAAGTCTATCTAGGAGAGGATAAACTTACTCATGACAATTCCTATTGTAAACAAGTTCGATATTCCAACTGCAGCAATTGACAACGGCTGTTATTCAGTAGCACTTTCCTAATATTTTATGTCGTGTCAAAACCTTAATGAACTCATGTGTCCGCTTAACTTAACCAAAACTAAATTTAATGCATTGGGCTTCAAGCATATTTTTCAAATCTGAGTAAAATTTATAAAATTTTATATCCCTTTTCGTTGAATTTTGAGATGGCACAGCCCAACTGTTACAAAAGAAAATTCCATTTGAAGAATTTTTCATCAAACTGTGTCTTACTTATTTTCCTTTACAAGCATTCTTCTGAAATCTGAAATCATTCTTCACCTGCAATAAACATATTTTGGTTCTGTAATATTACGTCAATATATTGTCAGCTATTGAAGGCAAAATTTCAATTAAAATCAACATCGTAGAGGTTTGAATTGAATTTGAAATTATTATGAATAACTTGATATGAATTTTGTAATTTTGTATTCTGTCATGGTGAAACAGAGGAAAATGTATACAAACTTTAAACGTTAAATCACCAGAATACTGCTACAACAATTGAGACTTTCACATGATGACAGCTGTCATCATTGTTGTCACTAGAATAACCCCTCTGTGAAACAAATGTACATACAGATATAAACAAAAAAAAAAACAAAATATGCGGAAAGGGAAACAAATGAAATTGTAGTGAGATTGTACACAGCATAACAGCAAAAGCAACAACATTCATGAATAATGAGTACATTTTACTTTCGCCCTTAAGTTTGTCTCTTTTTCAACATTCAACAAAAATTCTTAGAAGTAATGCCATATGAATTCTTGGAATATAGCAACAACAAAAACAAATAAACAAAAACAAAAATACAAGAAAGCAACAGTAATACAAATAAAATATGGCAACAAACAAAAACACTAAATGAACTCATAAATTAAATGAAGAGCACTGAACAAAAACGAAAAAAGAAGCTAAACACACTGTAATATAGAGAAAGAAGTAACAACAATAATAACTGTACTCTATTGCCATTACTTCAAAAAAAAAAAAGAAAGAGAAAGAGAAAGTTAAATGAAATGCATAGGGAAATGAAAAAAAGAAAAATAAAAAAATTTAAAAAAATATATGCAATAAATATGCATTCCATTTGCTCTCCTCCATCTTCTTATATTGTGTATAATATTCGAGAATAATTGCGTAATTTTTCTTGCTTTCTTTTAAATTTTTTTGTTGTTATATTTTCTTTTTTTTATTTGTTTGTAAATAACATTTTAAAATGCTGCTGCATTTTTTTACCCAAACATGATAATTTTTTTTCTTGCAGAGAATTTGTGTTAAGAATGTTTAATTTAAGGAAGCAAAAATACAAAAAATATTTCCTTACCCGTAGATCGAGGCTTAAAAAAATCCATAATTCTAGCTTATGTATCACTTTTGATACATACTTGTAGTAACATAGACTTGTTACGACTATTGATAGATTTTGCAAAAAAAAATTCAAATACTTTTATTTATTTTAATTCATTTGAATAAAACTATTTTATATTCTAACATTTTATAATCACTTTTATGGAATTTATGCCAAAATTTTTGACATGATGTACATTGCAGGCAGCATGGTTTTTTACGTAAAAATCAAACACTTCATGTCAGCTTGGTGTTATTTTTTCTAAATGGTAATAATTTGACATCTAGCACCCTTGCTTTGTGGCGATTTATAAAAATTTTCAATTGTTTAAATGGGGCAGCTTATTGTCACTCGCATCAGTAACGCTCTCAATTGAGGGCTGATGATGGTACAAACAATTGTTATATTTCGTTAAAAATATTTGTTGTCAACGCCATGTGAGGTAAAAAAGTTTCCTGTTACGTGCGTAGCATTTATTGAATTTAAAACTGCCAATTCGATTTCGGTGGACCATGAAATTTATAACGACCATCAAATTCAATTAGTTTCTAATCTACCGTGACAAAATTATTGGAATTATTAAAAGTCGAAAGTGTTTCAGCTCATTTTTCGAAAATGCGTAATATGTGTAAATTTGTCATCACTTCCTACTAGCAGGTTATCAAAGCGAATAAAAAAACTTTAAAAAATAAACATCCAAAAACTATATACGAAAAATAAAAGTGAAAAAAAAAATATTAAAAAAAAAATTCAAGGTTTTTCTAAAAGTTTGGTTTTCAAAGGGTAAGTATCTGTATGGCCTTGCTTTCAAGCGAAGATGATATTTTCTAAACAAATGAAAAAAACCGAATACAAGTATTACGGGTTCGATGGAGCAGTGTTTTTAGTTCACTAGTTCACTGGGGTCTTAAGAGATCCCATTGTAATACTGATTATTTCAATACCCCTATTTATCTATAGGGTCTGACTGGTATTCTTCATACAGACTCTGGGTTTTATGTTCAAAACTCCTACGCCTCAGTTTTCCAAATGTCGTACAAAAACAGAAAAGTTGTCACCTCTCCTTTAGAAGCCCTACGTGCGTAATTTCAACTTTAATTCTCATCCAGACTTTTGAGTTTATGCTCAAAACTCCTTTGATTTAGGGTTTCAAATGCCGTCCAAAGAAAGAGAAGACGTAGTTCGCTATAGAAGTCGTAGGAGTGTAATTGCAACTTTAAACGTGAATTCTCAAAAGCGAATACATAAATACATGCATACATAATTGATCATAACAACCCTTCAATCACGATTACAATTTAGTTTCTGACACCACCCATGTTGTGTGCGTTAATTTTCTACATGAGTGGCGGGATCTACAGTTTAAAGTCGACTAAGAATGACAGACTTTTGAGAAACTTTTTCATGGCAATTTTATTTACTCTAAGAGTTTTTTAAAATTTGCGGAGAGAAAGACCCCAAAAAAATCTTTTTGTTGAGATTTTGTTTTGTTCGAGATGTCTAGGCGGGTGTTTGAACCATGGCGTCACGCCTAAAAAGTCAACATACTACGAAGTGGACTACGAATACTTCAACATTATATTTAAATGGTACCTGGTTACGTTTTATAATTTATATTTTTAGCAGATAAAATTGGCTCCTACACAAATGAGTAATTTTCCCATCTTGTTTTGCAAAGGAGTAAAATCTATGCCAACCAATTTGATTTTCTCGTTGCAGAGTAATGCCAATCTAATGTATAAATACCTTCGCGTTATCTGTTGTACCAGTGTTTGCCAGTGTGGTACCTATTGGCCAATTCCCACGACTTTGTATCGTGTATGTTGTATTGGATAGACTTGAACGCTCAATGATATGCCGTATTGTGTATGTCGTATTCTTCTTGATAATTTTTGACATTCAAACAATTTGATAGCATGAAACCAATACAATTTATTAAAAACATATAAAAACATATACACATTTTTTCATTTACACAATTTGATAGCACGAAACCAATACAACTTTTAAAAACATATGAAAATAATGTATATAAGTGTATCGGAATTTTATATGAAAATTATCAACAACAAGCATACACTGTTGTATAGTCGTCCAACAATACAATGAATACAACGATACAACGGCTTGTGTGAATTGACCAATTCTGTTATCTCATACGTGCATAGTTGACTGAAATATTATCCTTCTGTAATATCTATGAAATAAAACATAGGACAAAACACTTTTTTTCTAATGTTTGTCTGTCACGTGAGATAAGTATGAGAAGAGCAGTAGGAAAGACTCTACAACATTTCAAGAAACAGCTGCTACCAATCTGTGCGTAAATTTGTAATATTTTCTCTTCCCATACTACTAAAGGTTCCAAGTAGCAGCATTTTCGGCGATAAACATCCTTTTGTCATGTTTGTTGCTGCCAATAATTTCGTGAGTTCATAAAACGAGCTTCCGTTTTCTTCTTCTTCTTCAGACTCTTCAGCAGCAGGAATATTACATACAAACATACATAATCGGTCATTAAAACCTTTCGTTGTAAATTTGAAATGTCTGACCTGAGGTTTGAACCTTGGTCTGACGTCTACATACTAGGCTACGAATACTTCAATCAAAATCAATCTATTCATTTTCATCCAAATACCATAAATAATGTATTATTTACGATAAAACTTCACAAAATCTTTGAAAACTTCAAAAAGTTACATACACAAAACACCAAAGAATCCGTAGGAAAGTCATATGTATCAAAAATGATACATAAGCATGAATTCCTTAAGTCCTGTTTAAAATTTTCTTTTTTATTTGGTTTAAAATAATGGCGATAACAATACTAACGAATTAAAAAAATATCAGGCATCTTCACTTTTTCCCATCAGAGCCAATTAAGTTAAACTTTGATTCGTCGATCCACAAAACTATGGCCCCTTGTTCTTTTGACCAATGCAAATACCGTATAACAAAGTCAAAGCGTTTTTTCTTATTAACCTTACTTATAAGTGGCTTCTTGGCAAAACTTGACTTTCAATCTATCTGGGACAGTTTAAACTCACTAACAATAACATTCCTTGAAATCTTGCTACAGATATGTTGACATCCACTGTTCTTGAACATCATTTGGCACATTTCTGGCGTTACCTCGCTGATAATTTGTTGAAAAATGATTTTCAAATGTTCCCACAGTAGAGTATTATCCGTTTAGTTTTTTATTCAACTCCACAAAGAAGTTACCACTGAACGTTATGAATCGATTTACACTTGAGCAACTTTGGGATTTATTGGGCCGAATTTTTTCTCCGAAAACTGACACGTGTTCTTACAAAAGCAAATGCACCCATAACGAGTGACTGTTTGGTGTGGCTTGTGGAGCGAAGGCATCATTGGCCCATATTTCTTTGAAAATGAGGACGGCGCAACCATTACGGCAAATGGAGACACCTATCTCACCACCGCTCTTCATGGTATTGATGTGAACGATGTTTGGTTTCATAAGGATGGTGCAACTTGCCACACATATCATGCCACAATCGATTTATTGCCTCAAACGTTTGATGGCCGTTTATTTAATCGAGATTGTGATGTCAATTGGCGCCGCCAAGGAGCTGCGAACTATTTTTTGTGGGACGCCGTTAAATAAAAGTTTATGCCGCCAGACCAGATACAGTTGAGCATATGTAGGCCAACATTAGTGATGCCATTGCTGAGGTGTAGTCAACGTAGTCTAGTAGGTAGTGTGTTGGCTTATTAGACGTAAAGCCAGGGTTCGAGCCCCAGACCAGACATCAAAACAAAATACAAAAAATATTTCTTCGGCGACTTTCTCCCTGCAGATTTCTGGCAAAAACTCTGAAATCAAATAAAATTTCCATGAAAAATTTCTCAAAAATCTGTCGTTCGGAGTCGACTTTAAACTGTAGGTCCCACCACTGATGTATAAAATTAACACACACAACATAAGTGGTGTGAGAAACTAGGTATTAATCCTGACTGAAAGGTTGTAATGATCAATTATGTATGTATTGCTGTTATGTATGTATTGCTGAGATACGATCCCATACACTTGAAAAAGTCCTTTAAAATTGGTCCGATCGAATGAGGCACTGTAAGGGCAGCTACGGCAGTCCTTTAAAGGAAACGATATTCCATTTCCAACCGGAACAACTGTGCTTCACAACAAACAAAATAAATTCGCATTTTTAAATTTAAAGGGTCCACCCTATATTTAATTGTGCAATAACCAACAAAATTGCTCTCTATTTTTGGAATAATTTAGCAAAAAAAGAAATTAAAATTTACCTTAAAATATGTTGTTAGAAATTGAAAAATTATTTTATTACAGAACGACACTCGTTTACCAAATTAATTTGCTTTCACTTTGTATATATTCCAGAGCAAATACAATACAAAATATTCATATTTCTATTCACATGCCAAAGTTGGCTCAAAAATTAAGTCATCCTTTTTGTTTTTATTGATAACATTTCCTTCCCCATTTCGGGCCTATTGCCCGGTTATAAAAATAAAATCATTTATTTTTATGATCCGGCTACCTCATATCACTTTACTTAACAGTATTTCTACAGAATTAGTTATTGAAATTGTTAAACAAAAAGCCAACAACAACAAAAACAAAAACAATATAGGAAAAATAAAGGAAATTCATAATGCCAAAAGCCTATTAATACATGGCCATTTAATGTTATTATATTCCTCTACCATAAATAGGAATGTGTCTGTTTATATATGTATATATATATATATGTGTGTATGTTTGGAACAAAAAATAACAATTTAATCAATAACAATGAAGTTTTTTTTTATCAGGCCAAAAACGAACTATTTTTAGCCCCTGCATAGAAGACAATGACTGTATGTAATGGCTACAAAATACACACAGATTTTGTGAAATGGCGATAAATGTAATTATAATGTGTCCTGCCTGACATAATCTATAATTTATTCTATTTCTGGTGTATGTGATAGAAATTTATGTGTGTATGAGTGTGTAAAATTGAGAAAGTCTTTTATGAGTTGGAAATAAATTTTTGGTTAATGCTAATGGAAGACCTTACTTGTATTGAAGGCAATACAATTATTTTAAAGGAGATCGTCTGAAATCAATTAATGTTTTATTTGATGTTCGACAAGGAAGACTTTTAGCCCCTTTGTCGATTTTCTTATTTATACTTAAGCCCACCAAATAGCATTAGACATTCTAAATGGTTAATGTAATTAGATAATGTACAAGTCTTTTGAAGTTATAAATATCGTCCTGATCTTATTTTCGTTTCCACAAAAATAGTTGGAGAGAAGAGGCTTTCAAAACCATCATGACCTACGCCTTCAAAGCACTGCCGTTGTTAGGCAGCTTTTTTTATGATATGAATAGCTTGCTTACTTAATTGGTCATTACAAGACTTCTGTCAGGATTACGACCTAGCTTCTCACACCAACCATGTCGCGTGTTTTAATGTTATCCATAAGTGTCGGGACGTACAGTTTAAAGTCGACTCTGGATGAGAAATTTTTGGAAAACTTTTCATGACATTTTTATTAACTCTCAGAGCTTGTGCCGGAAATCTGCTGAGAGGCAGTTGCTGAAGATATTTTTTTTATATTTCGTTTTGTTGGAGATATGAACCGTGGACTCACGCCTAAGCCAACATACTACTTCCTAAACAACGGCAAACAATCCTGACTGATGGGTTGTAATGACCAATTATGTATGTTCTCAACTGTTTTGCCCAATTAGTGAAGGCACCATGTTACATATCAAATGTTGAAGGACATCACAGTAACTCCCTCGATATTTTTCTTTTTTCACATCCTTAAGGCTTTCACATCTCAGAAACGTTTAACTTATATGAAGAGGGTTGAACTTAACTATTTTTTTTTCAACGTTTCAACAGAAAACTGAGAAAAAATATTAAAAAAAGTAATTTTAATTTAGCCTGGACACAAACCTTGAATTAATAGGATGTGCGAACTTGTAGTAAGAGCAAGACCGGACCCTTTAGAAAACTGATGCAATAAGGACGTCGCCGCAGTCTAGTAGGTGGTGTGTTGGCTTATTAGATGAAAGGCCACGGTTCAAACAACAGGCGACTTCCTCTCAGCAGATTTCTGGCAAAAACTCTGAGGGTCAAAAAAATTTCTCAAAAATCTGTCGTTCGGAGTCGACTTTAAACTGTAGGACCCGCTACTCACGTATAAAATTAACACGCATAACATGAGTGGTGTGAGAAGCTAGGTCGTAATCCTGACTAAGGGGTTGTAGTGACCAATTGTGTATGTATGTTATGTAGAAGGACTATACGCAATCCTTGTCCTTTTTCTAGGAAAAGTAAGAGATTTTGATCATATCGAGCTTGCACAGTTCAATAACTTATTGCCATTAGTGTTGATAGTCGGTTTTCTTGATTTATATCAAGCTTTTCCTCTGATCATATTGTAAAAGTTGGTATAGATTGTATCCCATCAGCTGAATTCAATCGATAATTCTAGTTTGTGGCATGTACTGTATTTCACATTCAATATTTAAAGTTTCATTTGGTTAACCAAAGCCGTTTTGTAGGCGCAATTTATTGGAATTTTTATTTGTAATAATTTCATTTGAAAATACGCAAATATTATATATTTTGCGGCTATAAAATAACATTTTTTGTTTGTAAAATTACAAACTGAAAGTAAGTGAAATGAACAATTAAATTTTCTTTCCATAGAGTTCAATTACCCACAAACAAATATTATGATTATAGTCGTTCAACAGTTTAAAATGGGGTCATAATAACGGCGAAATATTCCGTTTGTTCACGGTTGTGGAAAGAAAAACGAGAATGTTTCATTGCTTTAGTGAAATACGAAATGGAGAGCAAATTAATAGGAAAAGATTGAAAAGAAAAATTACAATGAAGTTAGCAAATCAAAATAAATTATTATTTAACTTCTTAATGTGCATATCATAATACTTCTCAACTAGCGTTATATGATTGTTTAACCGTAGATCACGGTTTGTATCAAAAATGATACATTTAAATTTTTGGGACTATATAACTTTAATTCAGTAAAAAGTTAGATGCTTGATATTTTTTAATTCGTTTGTATTGTTATCGCCATTGTTTTAAACCAAATAAAAAAAAGAAAATTTTAAACAGGACTTAAAAAATGCATAAACTTCATAATTCTGGCTTATGTATCATTTTTGATACATACGACTTTACTACAGATTCTTTTGTGCTGCGTATGTAATTTTTTGAAGTTTTCAAAGATTTTGTGAAGGTTCATCGTAAAAAATACATTATTTATGGTAATTGAGAAGGAATTTTCTGTTCTTAATACGTTAATAGTATTGATTGAAGTAGTCGTAGTCTATTACGAAAATTGTTTCCATATTAGAAGTCAGATCGATGTTCAAACCGCAGGCCAGACATTTCCAATTTATAACGAAAGGTTGTAATGACCGATTATATATATATATTTATATATATGTATTTATTATTCCTGCTGCTGAAGACTCTGAAGAAGAAGAAAACAGAAGCTCGTCTTATGAACTGACGAAAGTATTGGCAGCAACAAACATGACAATAGGATGTTTATCGCCGAAGATGCTGCTACTTGGAACAGAGAACCGTATGCCTTTAGTAGTTTGGAAAGAGAAAATATTACCAATTTTCACGCAGATAGCTAGCAGCTGTTTCTTGAAATGTTGTAGAAACATTCTTACTATTTTTCTCATATCTATCGCACGTGCAAACATTATAAGAAAGTGTTTCGTCCTATGTTTTATTTCATAGATATTACAGAAGGATTATATTTCAGTCAACTATGTACGTATGAGATAACAGAATCATACGCTTTGACAATGTGCTACTCGGAAATAATGATAAATTTATACCTATAATGCCTTTTCGAAAAATGAGCGGAAAGTCTTTCAGCTTTTAATAATCCCAATAACTTTGTCACGGTATTATAAATTTCGTGGTCCACCGGAATCGAATTGGCAGTTTTAGATTGAAGTAAATGATACTTGCGTGTCAACTGTTTACAGTCAATCAAAGAGAGAGCATTGTTATTAACATAATCGATGTTCTATTGCAACGGGAAACTTTTTTACTTCACATGACGCTGACAACAAATATTTTTAACGAAATATAACAATGGTTTGTACCATCAGGTTTCAGCCAGCCCCCAATTAAAAGTGTTACTGAACGGAGTGACAATAAGCTGCCCTATCTAAACAATTGGAAACTTATAAATCAGCATAAAGCAAAAGTGCAAGATGTCAAATTATTACCATTTAGAAAAAAAAAATAAAACCAAGCTGACATGAAGTGCTTGATTTTTACGTCAAAAACCATGCTGCTGCAATGTACATCAGGTCAAAAAGATTGGCGTAAATATCATAAATGTGATCAAATGTAATAATTTAAAATAGTTTTATTCAAATGAATTAAAATAAATAAAAATATTTAATTTTGTAACGAAATCTATAAATAATCGTGACAATTCTATGTACTACAAGTATGTATCAAAAGTGATACATAAGCTCGAATTATGAAGTTTTTTTAAGGCTCGATCTACTGTTAAATAAGTTTCTAATAATCTCTTTAAAAATAATATTTTTTCCACCAGATGCTATTTATAGCAGATGCTATGCAATACATGCGGCATACATAGAGGCCTACATATTTTATTTTATTTATAACATATGAGCCGTTCACTGCACAAATCGATTAACTCCATAAAACAATAAATTGAGAAATGCGATGAAATAATGTAAATTGTTTTTTAAAATTCCCTTTACAATATAAATTCAAATATATATTGTAGAATACATAAATACATATATAGTTTTCATCTAATGGTATATAAAATTAATAAGAAAGAATAGCGAAAAAAATAATGTCAGTAATGTTATAAATTTCATGTGACTGGTGGAGTTAATCGATTTGGCAACTGCAAAAATACTAAAGGTAAATTAAGTATTTAAATTTTTTAAGTTTTAATATTTCTATTTTGCCCGGTACACGAATCAGACTACATATGTTATTATTTTTTCAAAGTTTGCAACATAAGTTTTTATGTAATTTGTAGGACACGACAAAATTTCTTGAGACCCACAAGATACTTCAGTTTCTGACCAAACAAACATGTCGCTTATATTTTTTACTGAATTCAATACATCCGAAATTATAAACATATACATTTCGCTTATAATAAGCTGCAGATGTAGTCAGTTTAGGAAAGCCTAAAGATTTTTCTAAGTCGAAAGAAATTACAAAATTTTTTCTAATGCTGGCATTCGGTCGGCAGCCATTTGATAACTAGCCCGTTCTGCCTATTTTATGTGGGGTTCCCTTTCAATTTTTGCCGTCTTAATTCCCTCACCGTCTGAATATTGAATTTTTGTTTGCAAAGCGTCACAATTTTGGCACGTATCTTTTGATGGTTGTTTAAAATGTAAATTAAATTTTGTATAGAACACATTATAGTGATAGTTTTCTTTCACTGGTACGATATTTTCTTTTTCACATTGTGTGACGTGTAATTCGTACATTTTCTTAATATTTAAGTCAGGATGTAAATATTGTCGTCTTGCATTATGAGCCCTTTGAAAACATTTATGTCATCTATTTTATTGCTTGCAACACGGTCTTTGCGCTGATCAACCAAAAAAATAACTTGTTCTTTAGTTCACTCATCTGATCTTTAAAACATTTTATGCAAACGGGATTATTAGTTTTTTCTTTTCGAAGGTAATATGCGCAAGAACGTGATCTTTGGTCTTTAGTTCTATTCGTGAGACGCCTTCTTTTTACTTCTTTAACTTTGATTCTGATTTAAAGAAATATTTCGGTCAAGTTGACTACGTAAATTTTAAAATGCGTTGCGTTTGCTAGTGGTGCATTTGAATTACGTTATTGAAACGATTTACATAAGAGTATGGAGTTAATCAAAATGTCTTCTGAAATAAATTACTTATTATTCAATGGCCCAAAAAATTTTGTCGTTTAATGGTGCTAATCTTTACTATTCAGGAAAGTTATAATAAATATAAAAAGTTATGACTATCCCAAGTGCTTTGACAATTAAATTTAAGATTTTTCAAAAAGTGGAGTTAATCACTTTGTGCACTGAACGGCTCATATAATAAACGTTCAAATCATATTATATTTGCATTAATTATATAAGTTTTATTTCAATTTTATTTTTAGTATTATTATTGTATTTGAAATTTGTGTTTGTTTGTTATTCAATTTCCGCTTTTTAATATCCGTTTATTTATGAACATAAATTGTTCATTTTAAAATGTAAAACACAAATGAAATAAATTTACTTTTATTGCCATTATTTTCATTTAATTTTTTTTGTTTTGTTGTTGTTTTTGTTTTTCTTTTATTATTTTTAATTTCGCGTATAGAATAAAAATAAACCGATTCTGGGTTTTCCCAAAGCGCAACTTATTTAATACATTCAACTCATAAATATTTATACACAGTTCGCACGCATTATTATTATAATTTACAAAAAAAAAAAAAAAAAATAAAAAAAAATAAAAAAAATCAGTGCTCGACAAACTTTTTTCCGTAAACACAATTCACAATAATGCACAAACGAAAGAAATAAAAATTCAAAAGAATGTTGCAAGTTATAATAGGAGCCGTATATATTTTTTAACCCAAACAATCAAGGAGTATGTCGGCCAATCTTATCGTATTACATACCACGATAAAGAATACCAATGTGCCACTTAAATATATGATAAGAAAGTAAATAAAATAAGAAAATTGTTGATAAGTACCTGCACTTATTCTTATATCTTATAATCGCTTATATGTTAAGAAAACCCCACAAGAAAATGCCACAAGAAAAGCCCATAGAAAAAGCCTAATAAAATCGAATCGCACATTATCTCTGGCCGGTCTCGTGAGATACCATGGCTTTATATTACTCCTGTAGAATATCCACTTGTAGTCGCAGTAGTCTAGTAGATTGTATATTGGCTTGTTAGACGTGGGGCCATGTTTCAAACCCCAGATCAGACATCTCCAACAAAACGAATTATGAAATTTCTTCGGCGACTTCATGGATTTCTGGCAAAAACTCCAGAAGTAAATAATATTGCCATCAAATGCAAACACCGTGGTCTAGTGGGTAGTGTATTGGCTTGTTAGACGTTTCAAACCCCAGATCAGATATCTCCAACAAATATGAAAAATATTTCAACGGCGACTGCCTCTCAGCAAATGTCTGTATGAGAATAAAATTTTCTGAGAGAAAACAATATTGCCATGAAATATTTTCCAAAAAAATCTGTCGTTCGCGGACGACTTTAAAGTGTAGGTCTCGCCACTCATGTATAAAATTAGTACACACAACTTAAGTGATGTGAACAATTATGTATGTATGTACATATGTATGTATGAGCTGAGTGTCACATAGCGCCGACCTGTTAAAACCAGATGTTGGCATGCAGATCATGAAATTCAAGCCATACAAACCTGGTAATCATCGATTTCTAGCGCTCGTCGTTGACAGTGATGGCGAGACCAACATTGCTCTCGAAGATATGTGGACTGGGGTGACTTTGCCTGTCTAAAGCTCAAATCAAACAGCTACTTTTTGTGACGTATTAAACACTCTGGGATATTATGCTAATTACCAATCGTCCCAAATTCGTCCAGAAATGGGCCTCATCACTGAAGATGATTTTTGTGATGACAATTAGGGTTTGTAGCCTACTGCCCCAGAACCCATTAATCGAGCACGTATAATTTTCCAACGTCATCCATGGTGATTTTGCAAAACAGACTAAATAAATGACAAGTAATTTGACAGACGTGAAGCTAGGCCGTAATCCTGACTGAAGGGTTGTAATAGCCAATTATGTATGTATGTATGTATGAGAATATAAGTCGCCGTAGTCTAGTAGGTAGTGTGTTGGCTTATTAGACATAAAGCCTTGGTTCAAATCCTAGGTCAGACATCTCGAACAAAACGAAGTACGAAAAAAAACATTTCCTTGGCGACTTCCTCTCAGCAGATTTCTGGCAAAAACTCTGCGGGAGTAAATAAAATTGCCATGAAGAGTTACTCAAAAAAGCTGTCTTTCGCAGTCGACTTTAAACTGTAGTAGGTCCCACCACTCATGTATAAAATTAACGCACACAACATGAGTGCTGTGAGAAGCTAGGCCGTAATCCTGACTGAAGGGTTATAATGGCCAATTATATTATATATGAGAATATAATGCAAATTTATTTATATTTGGGTACTTCTGCCATCACACAAGCATAAAAACAAACGTTTTTATGCACGGATATTGGAGACTGAATAGTGCCCCATATGGCGTGGAGCATGTGTGAACAATAACAGCTTCAGGTTTTTGAATTATGCAAATATTAATTAAACAAATTTTCTACTTTCATAACATGTTCGAGAGGTAATTTAATCGAATAAATATACATTGTATAGCCAGCCAAAAACATTAAAAATAAACATTAAAAACCAACATGAATGGCCTTTGTTGTATGGCATGAAATTGAAGAGCAATTATTACACTTTTACTATGTATACCCACCCTACATCAGCATTACCAATGTTGTATTTAAGATAGTTCTCAATAAATAAATTAAATTGAGGGCCGGTTTCTGTAAGGCGAATTGTTTTCAGACGAATGTCAGTTATATTCTGGTGAAGGATACCATAAAGTCTTTGTTTACTAACTTCTTGGCTTGTAAAGAAAATTACTGTGTTATAAGGGAAAATATTTTTGAAAAGAATTCAATTATTTATTGATTTAACTATCACTAAAAGTTAGAATGTCGATGCAATAATTAATGACTCTGACTTCCAATGAAGGGAAGTGAAGAAAAATCCATACATATGCTAGTTCTACTAAAATACCACACATTTAATCCACTTCCCGATACATACATATGTATGTAGCGACCAGTTTATTTGCACTTCTCAAGTTAACTGTTCCCATTTACTGTCTTCACAACGGCAATTCTGGCCTTTCCAATTCGCTTTTCATATAGCTATTATCCTTTGCCCTCAGTGACATAACGTTTATCCTAAAAACATTTTTTTCTCACATTTAACATATCTAAGCTCCTTATTGTATTATTGTGTGGTATTACTGGTAACTTTTGAAATCGCCATAGTCTAGTAGGCATTGTGTTGGCTTATTAGACGTGAGGCCACGGTTTTAATTCCAGATCAAACATTTCAAACGAAACAAAATATGAAAAAAATAACTGTTTCTTCGGCAACTTCTTCTCAACAAATTTCCTGCAAAAACTTTTCGAGAGTAAATAAAATTGCCATGAAAAAGTTTCTCAAAAAATCTGTCGTATGATCAGAAAGTTTACAACTCTCTGTGCTCCTTGGTTTCTCAGGAAACCAAGCTCTAAAACTTTTCCATTCAACTGAGTGAGCATGGCACCATGAGACTTGAAAGATTTTGTTGCAAAGACGGAATAAACTCTGATTCTTATCTATGAAAAGAAAATCAAATTACGATACATACATAATTGATCATCACAACCCTTCAGCCAGGATTTTGACCTAGTTTCTCACTTCTGTTTTGTGTGTTAATTTTATACATGAGTGGTTTTTTAAGAGCTATAGGAAAATTTTTCAGAAAAAAACACATAAAATTCAGAAAAAAGCATGAAATCTTTATTTGAATCGATAGTACGGCCCATATAATTTAATGCTTGAAGATTATTTCATGCAAATGTTGACCGCGACTGCGCCTCAAATGGTCCATCCGCTTAGTCCAATTTTGACATACTCTTTCCAATATTTTGGCCGGTATCTTCACCGAACTCGCCTCTCAATAAGTCCATTGTTACGCGTGCGGTGTGGCATGTGGCACCGCCTTGTTGAAACCACATGTCATGCAAGTCAAGCTCTTGCATTTTGGGCAAAAAAAAAGTTGGATATCATCTCACGGTAGCGCTCACCATTCACAGTTACGTTACGATTCGCAGCATCTTTGAAGAAGAACGGTCCAATGATGCCACCAGCCCATAAACCGCACCAAACTGTGAGTTTTTCTGTATGCATTGGTAGCTTTTGCAATGCTTCTGGCTGATCTTCACTCCAAAATCGACAATTCTGCTTATTTACGTATCCATTGAGACAAAAATGAGCTTCGTCGCTGAACACAATTTTTCGATAAAGAAGTGGATCTTCGGCCAACTTTCCAAGAGCCCATTCACCAAAAATTCTGCGTTGCGGTATGTCGTTCGGTTACAATTCTTGCACCAGCTGTATTTTGAAAGGCTTCACAGCTATATCCTTCTGCAAAATTTTCCACAGAGGCCCAATTGCTGCGAACGGCGACGAATCAATAATTGATGGTCATCATTAACACTGGCGGATACAGCTGCGATATTTTCTTCAGTTCGCACTCTACGTAAGCGTGTTGGTGGTTTAATGTCCAACAATGTAAATTTGGAGCGAAATTTAGTCACAATAGCCCGAATATCCGCTTCAGTGGGTCGATTAAACTGACCATAAAATGGAAGAAGCGCGCGATGAACTTTCTTAACAGAGCACGCATTTTGATAATAAAATTCAATGATTTGTATGCGTTGTTCGTTTGTAAGACGATTCATGGTTAAATTATAGACCAAACTGAAGATGCTGGACAGTGAAACAAAACACGAAACGTGCGTGAGCTGTTTAAACCAGTGTTGCCAAAAAAATAATAGCTAAAAAATCACCCGTTACATGAGTGATGGACCCTGCAGTTTAAAGTGGACTCCGAACGACAGATTTTTGGGAAACTTTTCATTCATTCATTTTTGAAATCTGCTGAGAAGAAGTAGCCGAAGAAATATATTTTTGTATTTCGTTTTGGTGGAGATGTCTGACCTAGGGTTTGAACCGTAGCCACACGTGTAATAAGCCAACACACTACCTACTAGACTACGGCGACAAATTACGACAACAAAGCTACATTAAAAGATCAGAAATTACGGTTAAGAATAACAAGTCAACAGTCAGTTCTCGAAGTTGCTCGACTATAAACGGAGTATGAATAGAGCGAAAAATAACGTTGAAAGTTAAATGTTAGGAGCATACGCTGCTGTATTATAAAATTAATACATAACATACATAATTGGCCATTACAACCCTTCAGTCAGGATTACGGCCTAGCTTATCACACCACTCATGTTGTGTGTGTTAATTTTATACATGAGTGGCGGGACTCGACTCGGAAGTCGACTCCGAACGACAGATTTTTGAGAAACTTTTCATGGCAATTTTTAAATACTCTCAGAGTTTTTGCCAGAAATCTGCTGAGAGAAAGTCGCAGAAGAAATACTTTTTGTATTTTGTATTGATGTCTGGCCTGGAGCTCAAACCCTGGCTTTACGTCTAATAAGCCAACACACTACCTACTAGACTACGGCGACTTCTTAATTAAAATTGATAATTTATTTAAATAAAGAATTAGCACCAAATAAAATAAACAATTTTTTTTTAATGCAATTCTCTAATCGATAGGAAAAACTAGCTTTTATAAGGTAAAGACGTTACAAAATACATATTTTCTTTGCCAACAGATTATTGTTTGTATCATAATGTAAAAACAAAATGCTTCGTGAGTATTTTAAAAATGATTTCCGGACCCAATTAAAATTCATTCACTTAATTACAAACATTTATTTTGCTTTTTCATATATTTTCCATTTAGATTCCTAGAAATAACTTCAATTAATTGAACAAACTTTACAGTTTAAAAAATATATTGATGTTAGGACCTGTTTGCAACAGTCAACAGTCAACACTCAATTTGAACTTTTGCATGGTTTTCCTACAAAATTCTTTAATTTTATTTTTTGATATGATTTACACACACACAAGCTTTTTTTTGATTTTTTGTTTTAAAAAAATATGAAAACACGCATGAGTTGACAGAAGCTTTTTCGTGTGTAAATCTCCCTACTTTCGTTTACACATACCACGTACCTTCGTATATAAGTTTAATAGTAGTAGCCATGTGTGTATGTTGTAATGATGGTCGTATGTGTCAATCTTGTTTTTTAATACTTGTGCTTACCCCCAGCTTTTACATGTTGCAGCTGTTCGATAAACTTTATTTTTGTGTATCTTTTTGATTTTTCTTTTCATTCGTTTTGTTTTTTCTTTTTTTTGTCATTTTTTGTGTGTTTCTTCTTTGGTTTGCATTAAATTTAATAGAAATATACGAGAAGTGTTAGTAGTTGCAGCAGTTTAATGCTTAGTTGTGTGTACAAGCAGGACTTTCCTTCAAGGTTTTCATTTTAAGTCCTTTTTCATGTACAACACTCCGTTGCACATACTGTATATATGTACATAGTTACATACATTAATACATACATATGGATGTGTATGTGTAACTAACACATTAAACAAGCGCAAAAACAAAAGTGCTGAGTTCGAAAGGAAAGTTTTATTTTTAAACAAACAAAGTATGTTGGATGAGCAGCTATAAAGCAAAAGGACAGAGATGTATGACATTTTTAATTTTACTAAGAAAAATTATGTATTGTTTAGGTACGCAGGTTGTCTGAGAAGTCTGAGATCATGCAGTAATGTAAAAATGTTTGTATAGACTTTGAGAAATTATCTACAGAGTCGTTACTATAATCTTTTCATGGTTTATGATGCATAACAACGAGAACAGGTTAGCTTAGGTTAGGGGGCGAACCCACTTTGAAGGGCAACAATTAATATCCAACCCGGAGATCAAACATTTCATATTGGAACTTAAGTCAAATTCATAATAAATTTTGCTATTGCAGCAATCTTTATATAGAAGAGTTCATTCGAGGATGAAAAAAAAAATGAAAACCTATGAACATCCTCCTCCTCGTGGCAAGAACAGGCAATATAATATAGAATAGGAATAGGCGTGCTGCCTATCACACCCAGCAAGGAATATCAAGATTGTGGCCTGCGTAAATCAGAATGCAGAATAAATGCTGAAGACTATCAGTTCTATTATTCTCTATACAAGTTAGTACCAGCTAAGCGTGGCAATATTGCACGTATATCCTGTTGCCACTTTAATGAAACCTTTCTATAAAATATGCACAGAATACTTAGTTTAACTGAGGCAATTGGAACATATACGGCCTGAAACATATTAGAGATTGTGAGCAATATACCTGTCTTAATGAAGGCATCAGCAACGAAATCCCTGCGTTCTGCAACCAGTTTAAGAGTTACTGAAATTTTCCTAAGAAGTCTGCGAGATTCATGGACGTGCACGGACATTAAGGTAAATTTCTGGGACTGAATATTCAAATGAATTTTGAAGAAAAATACAAAGCATCCTACAAACAATTCGTCGCTTTCAAAATGGCCATGATATTTGCCTTAAGGTATACACCACAGCCTAACTTGTCCAACATTCTAGAGACGTCACTATAAACCTCAGCACTTAGTAGGAACCTCCGAATCTTGAGACCAGAAGTCTCAATTAAAATGCAGTGACATGCCTAGCCACAGATTGTTCCTGGAAAGTCGTATGCATGACTCAAATATCATTTCATTGAATTGGAATTACCCAACAAAAGCTTAGGCTTCTTCAAATACATTTATTTTGTGCAGAGCCTCTGCGTCTTTCTGCTTTTTCCATTCGCTAAGTACACCCTTTCAAACATACCTTCGCACTTAGTAGGAAGGTATTGGCCCCATAAGCCGTGAGAAAGCCTCCCTCCTTTCAACCTTATGTGCTTACTTATTGTCATGAATTTCAATATTAATTGAGTGTCAGCAAAGGGTAATCCAATTATCCCTCCTTAGCTGATTCAGTTTCTCCAGACAGTCCCATACATTATTCGAGTAAAACTCAGAGGAGCCAACTGCTTCGATGATGGACTGACTGTAAGACAGTGTAATTATTCACATATTTCGATGGCGTTAGACTCGAAAAGAGGGAACTGAAATGGATTAGTAATTCAGTTCTAGAATCCATATACCATTCCTTGGGTTTACACCTCCAAATTCCTTGCAAGAGGTTTGCATGTAATTTTGCAAACAATCCTCGCATTTCTATATGAAATTTAAGTGCAAAATCCCAGCTGTTAGATACAGAAACAGAAGAAATTATTTCAAATGAGCTTTAATTTATAAGGAATGGTCAATAAAACAATTTAAATATTTAGAAAATAATATCTAAAGGATTAGTTTTGTTATAATCCAGTGAAACAGTGAAAGCTTGTACAAGATATTCATTTAATTTGAAGTCAAAACGATCATTATCATCTTGATGCAATACTAGTTTAGACAACTTTTAACAATTTTAAGGGGACAGTAGTTTAGTTGCGGTATATGACGTCATACGTCATGACGCATGACGTATATACGTAATTTGCTATCATCATTTCGTATCCAAATTAAAATGTCCCATTTACTTTAGCACCCGTAGCTTTTTGTTAACAAATTGGTTGGAGAGACTAAAAGTCTAAACTAGGTTTCAATAGATAATTTCTTGTTATAAAAAATATTGACCGCAAATGCAAGCAATTTTGTTCCTCTACACTTGGGTCTTTATTTACAAGGCTATCGAAAGACGGAATACCCATGTGCTCTTGCTCAAGTCTCAGGAACACGAAAAATAAACATCAAAAGGTACTTTGAAGGTTACTTCATTTGTGTTAATACAGGCTTTACATAGCTGTTGACCTATATAAACATTTGTGAAATTTACTATCCCATAAAGACTTCTGCAATTTCCCACGAACGTTGCCTCTTAGGGTCATTCATTGTGTTACATACATACATAATTGGTCACTACAACCCTTCAGTCAGGATTGCGACCTAGTTTCTCACACCACTCATGTTGTGTGCAATAATTTTATACATGAGTACAGTTTAAAGTCGACTCCGAACGACAGATTTTTGAGAAACGTTTTCATGACAATTTTATATACTCTCAGAGTTTTTGCCAGAAATCTGCTAAAAGGAAGTCGCCGAAGTCGTCTAATAAGCCAACACACTACCTACTAGACCACGGCGACTTCATTCATTGTGTTAGGTTAGGTTGAATTGGCAGCCACCTCAATGGGCATAACTTACATGGGTCATATGAGATTCCGTCGTTGTTACTTACAACTCCTGGTAGGCTCAGCCATTCCGTTAGTCTTATGAAGGTTTCAAATTCATTTTGGTTAAACACGTTCTGTCCGGATACCCAAGAATCCTTCTTTTTAAGTTTCAAAGCATTGTACAATGACAGAGGAGATGTTTTAGGATCCCCTCTCTTTACTCTTCATTACAGATTCTGCAGAATTCTTGATATTACCAGTCATCGGGCGTGTGTACATCTTTATAATTGCAATGAGATTTCTTTTTAAGCCTGGTCTCTCAGGCTTAATGCGAATATGAATTCTAAAGGGTCCGCCAAATAACTTTTTTTTTGAAAATGCTTTAAAAAAACTACTGAATATTTTCTCAAATTTCTTTTTCATTTGAAAGTACAATCCTTCCGGTTAATAATGGAAAATAATTTCCTTCAAATGGCTGCCTCGGCTGGCCATGCAGTAGCCTACACCAGAAGATGCCGATTTTGGAAAAAAAAATCATCTTTTCAGATGAAGCTCATTTTGATTTTGGCGGGTGTGTAAACAAGCAAAATCGTCGCATTTTGGGCACAGAAAACCCACACCCTTATGAGTCACTGTTTATTGCGGATTTTGGTCCAGAGGCATAATTGGGTCATTTTTCTTCGAAAATGAGCAAGGAGTGGCCGTTACAGTCAATGGCGATCGTTATCGGGCCATGTTGAACGAATTTTTGTTCACAAAAATTGAAGAGGAGGATATTGGCAACATTTGGTTTCAACAGGACGGCGCTACTTGCCACACAGCCGAAGCTATAATCGATGTTTTGCGCCCTGTTTTTGAAGATCGCATTATCAGCCGCAGAGCTGATGTCGTTTGGCCATCTCGGAGCTGCGATTTGACACCGTTGGACTATTATTTGTGGGGTGCCGTCAAAGATAAGTGTTGCGCCGACAAGCCAGAGACAATTGACGCTTTAAAGGACAATATTCGTGAAGCCATTGGTGAAATACAGCTGCACACAATCGATAATGTGCTTAAAAATTGGACCGATCGTGTAGGCTACTGCATGGCGAGCCGAGGCATGAACCCCTAATAGGGGGAACCATCAACATGTTTCACTATATATTCCAGGGATCCTAATGTACACATTTTCTAGGCATCTAATGGCTGCTTTAGTGTCGGTAAATACATGCCTACATCCACATACATACATGCATAGATTATTGGTCATTCGAACACTTCAGTCAAGATTACGACATAGCTTCACACACCACTAATGCTGTGTGTGTTAATTTTATCCATAAAGTTTAAAGTCGGCTCCGAATGACAGATATTTTGGGAAACTTTTCATGGCAATTTTATTTACTCTCGGAGTTCTTACCAGAAATCTGCTGAGAGGCAGTTGCCAAGAAATATATTTTCGTCATATTTCGTTTTGTTTGAGATGCCTGGCCTCACATCTAATAAGCCAACATAATACCAACTAGACTACGGCAACCTTGTTGATATCCAACCTATTGGCCTGAGGCTGAACTGTCATTTTCCTTGCAAAGCAAGTGATAACTGTATAACCGACCGACTATACAAATATTTTGATTGTAAACTTTCAAAAAATTTTCTCTCACATGCAAATATACTTAAAAAGAGAAAGTTCAAGTGCAATTTGAAAAGTTTTCTTAGTTTATTTGGCAAATTTGTAGTTTTACTACCACTTCATATTTGCATTACGTGCCACAATTTTGATATACTGATTATAAGTAAAGATTGAATGAAAAGAGAGAAGAAATCTGAGAAATTCAAGTAAAATAAAACGAAAAACATATTGACGAAGGAAAGCCATAAGAAATTAGTATTTTGATGGCAGCAATTTCAAAGTAGTGGATTTTGACAGATGATCATGGTATAAAATGTTTTCTATTTTTTTTTTATTTAAAATTTAAAAAAAAATTTTTTGTTTTTGAAAAAACCTTTTTTGTTACCAAAAAAAGAGAAAGATTGACAAGAAAATTTGTTTTGGATGGTGCTGTTAAGTTTTTAGTGTATGCAAGCTAAACATGGTCATGTTACTTTTGACCAAAAGAACAAGTTTTTTTTTTTTTTTTAAATAAAAATTTGAGTAACAACTCTGTATACGAAAAACAAACCAAAGGAAATATCAACAACAAACAAACAACTTTGGATTTTGTGACAAACAAACAACAACAACAAGCAACAAAGGACAAAACTAATAAAGCTACAAATGAATAGGGGAGTAAGAAAAGTAACACAATATGAGGATAAAAAGGAAAAACATCATTGAGGTTGTATTGAGGTTTTCGAATTTCTGCTCTTAGCTTACATCTTTCCTTCACTTAAAAATTGTTTGGAAAAATGTTTTGGTTTTTGTATTCCAAAGAAAAACGAAAAAGGAAACAAAAATAAAATGAAATCCATTTTACTGATACCCGTAATACCTACAAATAAATTTAAAAAAAAAAATCCCAAAAACGGACAATATTTTTATGGGAAAACTTCACTAAAAAAAGAAACTTTTTTCATGGCAGTTGTTCACTTTGTTTCAAATTTGTTTGTAACGGTAAAAATCCCATAAGAAACGCATTTTAAATTAAATTTTTCTACATTCCCACCCAGCTGCTAGTCATAGCTGCTGATGGTATAGTCGTAATTTTTTAAGGAAGGGAAAATAAACTGAACAGCATTGAAATGTATGCTGAAGTTTACACACACACACACACTTTTATTTTTGCAAGTTTTATTACACCAATCTACATGCAGTTGCTGTCTAAGCTTTGTTTGCTTTCGTCATTTGTCATATGAAGCAATTTTTAGATGAAATCCGTTTACAGGTTTTAGTTGGTTTTCTTTTTTCTTATTTTCTTATTTTATTTGAAAACTTTTCATATTACTTTGGCATTAAAGCAAATAAAAAAAGAGAAGAATCTTTCTCTCTCTCTTTAACCAGAGAAAGAAATAAAATGTTAAGTAAGCTTTTTAGCTTAAAAGTGAATATGTGGAAATGCAGCACTTTTTTTGGACATGATTTAAGTGTACCATAAAATCCATAATCCTTTCAATACAGTCATACGATAATGTTTGAAGGAAATACATTTGCAAGACCAAATAAAAGCTTTCTTTAAAAAATAACTTTAAAAAACGATAGGATTTTCTTTTTCTCAACTGCTTGACAACTTACGATATCAAAAAGTATGGTTTGACACCTCAAAATGTCAAAACTGTGTTACCATATTTGTTCTCTAAGGCTCAGAAACTCATCACGAATCGTTTTTAGCCACAACAAAGTTTCCATATTCTGCGGAAGCAATTGGAATAGTTATTGTTTCCGCTGGCCACCCTAATTTTAAGTCAATAGGATTAATTAGTGTAAATCCGCTTAAGTTATGTGGTTTGTAAAGAAGAAAAGAGAAAAAATAAAGAAAAGAATTGATCTTGTAATCGCCGTAGTCTTGTAGGCAATATGTTGGCTTAGTAGACGCAAGGCCACGGTTCAAACCCCAGCTCAGACATCAAAACGAAATATGAAAAAATGTTTCTTCGGCGACTTCCTCTCAGCAGATTTCTGGCAAAAACTCTCGGAGAGTAAATAAAATTGCCATGAAAAGTTTCTCAAAAATCTGTAAAATGTAGGGCCTGCCACTAATGTATAAAATTAATACACACAACTTAAGTGGAGTGAGAAGCTAGGCCTTAATCCTGACTGAAGGGTTGTAATGGCCAATTATGTATGTATGTGAATTTATCTCACTCTCGATCAACCCCCAAAGAGTAAGGTACGTGTTTTATTTGTGAAATATTTAATTTTGCATTTTACTAATACTTTTGTATATTCCCTTTTTGCTCAAAATTAAAATATATTAGTTTGGATAATTTACCAAAATTCCCCCAGAAACAGTTATTGAACGTTTATGGACGAATTTTACGATTCAACATTCAACATTTACGATTCGACAATGAAATGTACGTTTCGAATCGAATATTATTGCTGTAGAGTATAGTTTTGAATAAAAACAAAAGATACACTGATCCGTCACCATTCTCAAACTATTGGCCTTTGACTAAACATAAAATATAATGTAATCATCTTGGCTTCCTCACTTAATTGGTCATTACAACCCTGCAGTCAGGATGACGACATACATAGTTTCTCACATCACTTATACTGTGTGTGTTTATTTTGTTCATGAATAGCGGGGCCTACAGTTTACAGCCGACCCCGAACCACAGATTTTTTGATAAACATTTCATGGCAATTTTATTTGCTCTCGGAGAGTTTTTGCAAGAAATCTGCTGGGAGGAAGTCGCCCAAAAATTTTTTTTTCAAATTTGCCAATAAGCCAACACATGACGTACTAGACTGCTTATGACTTCATCGTCTTCAGCTTGTCTTACACTCTTATAAAAAATAGACAACCAGTTCAAGAATTGAAGCCAAACAACAATCGTTTGCTGGGTATTTTTACTGATTGGAGTCAGGCATCTAATCATTAGCGAATCACTATTAAATCTAATAAATTTTGTCTGTTTCGTGCGTTTTCTACTCTGGTATCATGATCGATCCTTATATCTTTCAAAATAAACAAGGAGCTACAGTGATTAGCAAGCACTATCGAATCATGCATCATATGGATACATACATACATACATAATTGATCATTACAACCCTGCAGTCGGGATGACGACATAGTTTCTCACATCACTTATGCTGTGTGCGTTAATTTTTATACATGAGTGGCGAGACCTATAGTTTAAAGTCGAATCATTACAACAGATTTTTGAGAAACTTTTGGCGAAAATTTTATTTCTTCTCCCAATTTTTGCCAGAAATCTGCTCAGAAGAAATGGCCTCACGTCGTAGTTGTTTTAGTTAAAACTGGTCATTGTATTCTCGATTCTCATGTGAAAAATACTTGTTCTGGATTCTGTAAGAACTGCGGAGATGAAGTCGAAAAGAAAACAATTTATCACCTATTAGACGTATGACCTGCGTTGCGGTGAATGAGAAGATGCTCCTTAGATCATGGAATACATTAGGAAACTAAACGAGATTACTTGGAACTTTACAAGTTGCCAGCATTAGGATAATAAAGACAAGGTGATATAACAGTAGGTCATCCTAGTCTACCACATTCCTTTTTTATGTTAATGGTCACCCTTACCTACTTGGCTACTATGACCTTCCTAGTATTATTACGACTGCATACTTTCTAGGGCATTCCTGCAATGTTTGCTTCAAGCCTACTACCCTAACTTGCACTTGATATGTACACAAAGTCCAGGAATATGTTCTTAATTTTATTCTCATCGTCACAGAATCTACGTCTTGGGCTCGAGACATACCAAATTCTGAGCCTACGGTGACCGTTTATCAATCTCAGATTTTTATTTTTTTTTAATAAATCTAACACATGACTGGGAACCCACTTTTTTTGAGAAAAATCTTTGACTCCGCTGCACAGAAGCGTTCAGGTCCAATTTGCGGCTTGTAGGCTCCCTCCCTCATAAGGTTGTCTGTTTGCTCATTGTCTATAATTCCTTGCAACCTAGCAGAGGATAAGTTTCTTCTGCCTAGCTAGTTGAATCAGCTTCTTCAGACAGCTACATTCTATCCTTGATTTAATCTCATAAGAGCCGAGTGCTAGAGTAAATGACAGACCGTAAAGGGTTGCCTCTGCACTGGGTGCAGTGATTAAGAACTGTTTTCTATATGTAATCCTATTTTTTTCAATCTTAAGAAGTAGCGGTGACTGATCATCATCATGTTTCATGAATGTATTATTTAAAGGGGTTTGAATTAAGCCTCTTAGGGTTATTATTGCAACTTGCCGTTAAAGTTGGGTTTAGTTAAAGGTAACTTTAGCCAAACTGAACTTTAAAGTCAACTTTAACTTCTTTTCTTTATTACAACCCACAGATAAATTAAAGTTAACTTTTTCAAAAATATGGCAGTGTCGGAGAAATGTCGCTAAAACTGCTCACTTAAACAAGTTTATTTTAAATGCAGTGGCAACGACTGGCTGCTTTTTTTGTTGTTATATTTAAAGTTGCCATATTGAAAATAATATATAATATGGCAAGTTCAAACCTAAACTTAACTATAAAAGTTACCAGCAGGATGATCCTCCCTTTAGCTTAACGCTCAATTCTACCTTATTGTCCACTTATAATAGTGAAAAGCAATTTATCTGCCCGTTAAAATACTCCCTTTAGTTAACGGCAAGTTGTAATAATGCCCTTAATTTTATAAATTCGAGGACTCTGATGAGAATTTTTTTATATTCTCTGAGGTTTAAACAAACATTAACCAAGTTTGTAATCGTTAACTTAAGCACTACGCCACACTCCAAATTCACTTACTTTAATCAATTTCATCCTTAAATGGATTACAATTTTATTTGCTAACAATATACACAGTGGAATATGGTTTTCAAAAGTTTTTTCTCGGTACTTTTTATCTAAAATTACTTTCTAATTGCCAAGCCATTCTCGATATATTTTTTTGTATTTTTTTTCTACTTTTATCTTGTGGCTCTGCATATGACAGTTGAAAACTTTATTGGTTTTAGCATTTCATTTAATAGTTTCATCTCTCTTTTCAAAATTAATTTTTCTTTTCTGCAGCTGCACATTAATGCAATTAGAAGCCAACAACCAAACATTTGCAGAAATACAATCAAATTAGAAATTAACCATAAAAAGGGGGGAAAAATGAAGGTTAAAAAAGGCGAAAAAATAAATTCTGATTTCAATTTTTTTAATCTTCTGATGCTAGTTGGAATCGTTTTTATAATTTTGAACTAAGCTCGTATGATGGAAGGGAATAAAAATTAAAAAATATTGTTTTATAGGGAATATATGCTGAGCTATTATTTTTATTTTTTATTATTTACTTATTTTTTAAATTAAATTCATTATTTTGCAATGTTTGCCTTTCATTATTTTTTTTCCTTTGCCACCACAACTCCAAGCAATGTGATTAAAGTTGATCAATGTTTGGTTGGCTGATGGAAATTGTATGGATTCTGTGTTTTTATTAATGATTCTTCTTCTCTTCCTTTTTTTTTGATATTAATTTCTCTCTTAGATGCTTGGCGGTACAGGAAGAATAATGGGCAAAAGTTATTCATTGCAACGTTTGTTATCTTTATTTTGTATCCGCAGTTTACAGGCATAGCCCACCACTCCATAAGGCTACCGAATCACTGCTGTGTCTTCCACGCGAAAATGGTGTCCATATAGTTCCTTAATTAATTGGTCATTATAACTCTTCAGGCAGGATTAGGACCTAGCTTCTCACAACACTTATGTATGTTGTGTGCGTTAATTTTATCCATAGTGTGGATCGATTCCGAATGGCAAATTTTTTGTGAAACTTTTGATGGCAATTTTATTTACTCTCAGAGTTTTGCCAGGAATCTGCTGACAGGAAGTCGCCGAAGAAATATTTTTTCATATTTCGTTTTGATGTCTGACCTGGGGTTTGAACCGTGGCCTTACGTCTAATAAGCCACTACGGCGACTTCGAGTGCGACTGGCAGGACCTACAGTTTTAAAAGCGACTCCGAATGACAGCTTTTTGAGAAACTTTTCATGGCAATTTTTATTTACTCTCGGAGTTTTTACCAGAAACCTGCTGAGAGGAACACGCCGAAGAAATATTTTTTGTATTTGGTTTTGATGTCTGGCCTGGGGTTTTAACCGTGGCCTCATGTCTAATAAGCCAGCACACTGCCTACTAGGCCAAGGCGATTTCCATATATGTAGATGCGATAAAGAATATTAAAATGAAAATATCTCTAAAAAGGGCATTACGTTCCAAAGTAACGAAATGAAAAAGGTATTTGGATGCCGCAAACATCTCTGCGAGATAACAGAGCATTACAACATTCAAATTATATGGGTACACTGACACAGTGGTATTTTAAACTGGCCAGGCGTAACCCAAACATCGAACTTGCCATTGAGTTTTCTATATTTAAAACTACTTTGAAGTCTTACAATGCAGTTATGGATTGTGTCAATGCCACATGGGTGGCTTCGGATAGTGCTTCAAAGCTGCAAAGCCACACACAAACAAAATCTGTACAATATCCTAACTCACTCAGTTTGTCTGAAATATTAGCTTAGGTCTGCTATTAATAATTCTTGGAAGTCGCCATAGGCTGTTAGGTACTGCTTTGTCTTATTAGACGAGTTTCTGTGGTTCAAAACCCAGCTCAGACATCTCGAACAAAACGAAATATGCGCAAAAATAGTTCCTTCAGCGACTTCTGGCAAAATTTCTGAACGTAAATAAAATTGTTATCGTTCGGAGTCGACATTAAACCGTAAATCTGGCCACTCATGGACAAAATTAAAACACACAAGATGGATGGTGTGAGAAGCTAAGATGGATTCCCAAGTAAACGGATGTAATGACCAATTAAGTAAGGAAGTACGTATGTTCCTGATGAAATGTAATTGATGGAGCATAAAGAGTAGATTCTTTCGGCAGACTGTCAGTTCGAGAGAGCAATATGCTCTGGTTTTCCTCAAACCCTACAAATAAAGCATTCACATGGTCATAACTGTAGAAAACTTAGACGACGTCCATGCTAACATGTCGGCTTCACCCCAAAACGATTTTAAAACTTTTATTGACTGCCTTTAAGGAAAACGTTCAGAAAAAAAAATCGTCAATCTTAAGTGAATATTTTTATCCAGCATTGAGAGAAGGAGTGGGTAAAATCTTACAAATTTTCTTATACGCTGTATGCTTTTTATGCAAATTGATCCACATATAGTGAACATGTGTATGAAAGAAAAAATCTCTTTCTTTGTATTTACACCGGAGGCATGATATACGCCACTAATTAAACATGAAAGCGAACAAATTTTTAATTTTCAACTACAACTTTAGAGTATTGAAGCAACTTTATGCTGCAAAGAAATAAAAATTTTGATTGCGTTCTCTGCTTCTTTCTTTTGAATTTCCAAAATGAAATGAAAATGTTAAGCATGTTGCCAAATCCAAAAGAAAAAAAAATAGAAAAAAGCGTAGAAAACATAAAAGAGAACGTTTGTATTTCTATCAGTTTTATGTGTATCTATCAATAGTTTTTCCTTCCCCTCTTTTTCTTCCATTTTTTTCTACTCCATTCGTTGTTGAGTGGAAAGAAGATGAATAAGAAACATTAACTGATACACATTTGCATAATAAATCTGTTTTCAATGGATTTTCATTGCTTTTTAGCATATTTTCATGTCATATGAATAAGAGCAGATGTGGGGGAAACAAATAAAATCAGCAGCCAGCAGAAAATGAACGAGCGAGTGGGACAAAACACCAAAAAAAAAAAAAAAAAAAAACCAAGATATACTAAGAATGAAAAGGAAATAAATTTCACTCTGTTTATATCTTTAATTAAAATAGTTTTTTCTTTTTCCTTTTGCCTTCCTTCCTTCTTTCATTTATACGAAAATTTTTTCTGATATCCTTACTGGGTAAACTGTGATTTAGGAGAAGGCAATTAAAATGCCATTAAACTTTTTGTTGTACGAAACGTTTTTAATATGAATTTGTTTAAGGGGAATTAAAAACCAAAAACAAAAATATAATACCTTATGGATATGAATTGGATTGTGTAGTTTAATCGATTAGAAAATTGTTTTTCCCTATTGTATAATGAGGTAAATTTAATGTACTATACTACAGGGTATTTAAAATGTGAGTTTATATTGAATGAATTTCAATCAACACCGCACAACACTGTGTTACAATTTATTAAGTCGGATTCACTCACACATTTCAACGATAGCCACCAGTATGGACTTCACTTTACTTAAATGCTCATTACAACCCCTTATTGTGGATTAATCTGGGATTATCACACTTAATTTATATCCAAAGTTTACCGGTGACATCGAATCAAAAAATTTGAGTATCTTTTCACAGAAATTCTGTTTACACTCCAGAGTTTTTGGCAGGATATTGCAGAGAGCAAAGATATTTGTTCTTATTTCGTTTTGTGGTTTAAACCATGGACTGTCATCTCCTCTCTCCTCTTATAAGACAACACCCTACCTACTAGACTACGTCTACAACTTCACGCATTCCTTAAACACCATATCAATAACGATACAGCGCGCTTCAACATTTATACGATGCCGACTATAAAGGTTGGCTTTGGAAGTATGTTTACCAAAGTACCGCTTTCATACTGCTTTAAAATGACTGCCTCTATAGTTATCACAGTTATTGGCCTCTGTCGCTTGCTGCCCCTCTTTTCACATTCCATCAAAGTCATTTTTGTTTATCTTCAGCAACACTTTTTTCGTCACGCACTTTCAGCTTTTTTGTTCTCCTATCGTTTATCATCTCTATGAGGTTTTGCGGCGCTTATTTTGGCATTGATTGCGCACTAAAAGAATCAGTGAATTTTAAGTAACCACAACCATAGAGCAGCTGTATTATGTAGGAGTTTTATTATCATTATTATCGTCGTGAAGAGGCACTTGGTACTGCGGCCATAGGATTTATTACACTCTCCTCAATCTTTATATGTTATCCCCATAATGTCCCTTCCAAGCCTATTGTCTTGGATATCAATAATGACAATTCATTGTCCAGCAATTGATATGCACCTAACGCCTTTCGTCCTGGTATGCATTAATGCATCCCACAAATTCCACGAATATGAGTGGATTATTCATTATCCTCATCGTCACAGAATCTACGTGTTGGTCTCCATGAGGCAATCGTCATTCTTAATAATTGTATTTTGGCCACCTACGAACCTCATGTTATTCCTGAATAGTTTCATACATAACTTAGATCTCCTCTTATTGTAGCTTTCCAACAAAAGATTGGGTTTCCTCAATTCAACTTGATTTGAAAATAGCCTTTGACTTCGTTGAGCATGTTTTTGCGAACATATGTTCCCAATCCACAGAAGGTTTCCGGTCTCTTGAGTGGCAAAGAAGCTCCCCTCCTCATTTCCGAGAATTCCCACATGGCCTTATAATCAGCAGACGGTAACCTTATTTCCCCTACCTAGTGGATTCAGGTTGTCCCATATTATCTTCCATTTAACCTCATAACAGCCGAATGCTCGAATGGTGTGCTGCTATGTTCTGTCTTTTATACCTGCTATCCAATTTGAATTGAGTACATCTTTTGATGACACAGATTTCCGCTGCGAAGATATGCGCATGTTTCCCCATGGTCCTTGGATATTTTATCCTGGTATCAAAAACTACAGCTCCTGTTCCAAGATCTGTTCTTGATCTGTATGTCATAAAATAATTCCAAAAGAGTATGCAGCTTCCAGATTACATACAAACATACATAATTGGTTATTACAAACCTTCAGTCAGCATTACGGCCTAGCTTTTCACACCACTTTTGTTGTGTAAGTTAATTTTATATGAGTGGCGCGTTATCTACACTTTAAAGTCGACTCCGAATGACAGATTTTTTGAGAAACTCTTCACGGTAATTTTATTTACTCCCGCAGCGTTTTTGCCAGAAATGTGCTGAGAGGAAGTCGCCGTTTTGTTGAAATGGAATCGGTTACATTCAGCTGAATTTATGTGCCAGATTCATGGAAAATTTGACATTTCAAATGAGCTCTCTCTAGAGAAGGGTTGACAGACATATTTACGATGTTATATTCCAAACATAGTGGCATCAATAGGTCGTTTGAACGAATAAGAAAATGTCTATTATATCTCATGCCCATACATACATGCATACATACATACATAATTGGTCATTACAACCCATCAGTAAGGGTTACGACTTAGATTCTCAACACCACTTAAGTTGTGTGTGCGGCGGGTTACTACAGTTTAAAATCGACTCTGAAGGAAATATTTTTGAGAGACTTGTTATCAGAATTTTAATTATTCTCAGAGTTTTTGTCAGCAAATATATTTTTTTCATATTTCCTTTTGTTAGAGATGTCTGACCTGGGATTTGAGCCTAATAAGCCAACACACTACCTACTGGACCATGAAAACTTTAAGATTACTTGCAGATTACTGCATTCAATTTTGATACTAAGTCTCGTTGCAAATTATTTCCAAAAATCTTAGAGTGCTCTAGAGCACAGTTAATAAGGGAGCAGTAAATTAATCGATTTCCTTAGCTCCAGAAATCCCCTAATGAATTTCATGATAAGCTTTCCATAACCTCAGTTTTCGCTACCATGTGCGAGTGACTTAAATACAACAGTTCCTCCAGCGTCGCTGTAGAACAGGATCTCATTTTCTCTGTTATGCCATCGTACACTAATATCTGCGTTTTGTCCAAGTCCATTTGAGCTGTTTTCAAATTTATTCTAATTGCCCAGACAATTACTCAATAGATCACTGTTGTTCATGGAATTCGGGACGTCCCAGTAATTAATAAACTATGAAGCTGAGATAAATTCACCACTTCGAGGAAACCAATATAAGTCTCCCATCAAAAGCTTATCTAACTTGAATTTGTTTTAATCTGAATATAAAATACATTTAAAAGTATATTTGATTAAGGAATGAAATTTTGTAACAATTTTATTACAAACAACAATAAGAATTTGTTTTAAAAATTTTGTTACTTATTGTCATCAACTCAACTTAATCTATTAAAATATGACTTCAAGTATTGCAAACTCAATGTAATCGAATAGAAATTACAAAAGATTTCTTAGAAGTTAAAGAAAAAGGGGAGAAAAACAGAATTTAATTATATAAAGAGTATAATTTAACTTTTAAATAAAAAATAAGAAAATATTTGTTTGTTTTGCTTGTACATATAATCAAATAATTACTACTGCTTCTCGATACACCTTTTTCATGTGCCCTACATTAGCATTGACGGCAGGGTTATAGTGTATATTGTATATGCATGCTGGTGAGAACTACAGGCATTTAATTAAATTAAAAATTCCTGTGTTTTACTTCAAAATAAAGAGACTCTGTATTTGTTCTTATATTACTGTGGATTAAATTCTTGAAAATTGACACACACTATCCCCTCTTTCCTTTCTCCTATAAACCATCTTTCCTGTATTCCAACACAATGAACGGCATGAAAAAAAAAGAAAAAAAATAAAGAATCACTTACGATTTCTTCTGTGAGAAGTCGCCGTAGTCTAAAAGGTAGTGTGTTGGCTTATTGGACGTAAGACCACGGTTCAAACCCCAGATATTAGACATCTCCAATAAAAAGAAATAAGAAAAAATATTTCTTCGGCGTTATCTTCTCAGCAGATTTCTGACAAAAACTCTGAGAATAATTAAAATTGTGATGACAAGTCTCTCAAAAACATTTAGTGCGAAGTCGAAACTGTAGTAACCCGCCGCTCATGTATAAAATTAACAGACACAACTTAAGTGGTGTTGAGAAGCTAAGTCGTAATCCTAACTGATGGGTTGCAATGACCAATTATGTATGTAAAGTCACACAGATAATTATACGTACCCCTCTAAAAATCATTTTTTAAAAAAGTAATGAACTTCTAATCTAAAATATCTTTACATTAGCGTCTGTAACGACACATTTACTTAAATAAAGAAAAAAGTTTCCCAAAATCTATGAATTTGTGACTGCAGTTTGCTTAAAACCAATATGACACCACAGAAAATTATACGTACGACGTATATTTCGTATAAAATTTCTCCAAGGGTAGCCCGGTATATAAAATGTATTGTAGATAAAAATCCTATGACTACAGCCGTAGAAATATGAAATACCGCGGAAAGTGATCACAGTGTTATTGTGCATTCCGAAACAGTTCTAAGTGTTGTGAGAAAGAACGGTTTCCGCAGCCAAGTGCCGAAAAAAAAGCCCCGATTGGAATTAGCCCAATAATATATGGACAAGTCAACTGATTTTTGGGCGAATGTAATATTTAGTGATGAGAACAAATATAATTTGTTCGGCTGTGACGGAAAACAAAAAATTTGGCGTAAAAATCAGTTGACTTGTCCATATATTATCATTTTTAAAAAAATGATTTTTAGGGGGGTACGTATGTATGACTGTATGTATGCATGTATGTATGGACGTGAGATATAATAGAAATTTTTTATTCGTTCAAACGACCTATTGTTGCCGCTATGTGTGAAATATAACATCGTAAATATGTCTGTCAACCCTTCTCTAGAGCGAGCTCGTCTGAAATGTGCAATTTTCCGTGACGCTGGCGCATAAATTAAGTTGAATGTAACCCATTGAATTTCAACAAAACGGCGATTTCCTCTCAGCACATTTCTAGCAAAAACTCTGAGAGTAAATAAACCAGGGCGTGATCCTGACTGAAAGCTTCTAATGATTCTAATTATGTTAAAGTATTCACATTCTTGCAAGACGCCGCAGTCTGTTGGCTTGTTAGATGCGGGCCAGTACCTTAAATATCAGCTCAGATATCTCGGAATATGAAAAAATATATCTTCGGTGACTTCTTGTCAGCTGTCTGCTGGCAAAAATTCTGAGAGTGAAATAAAATTGCCATGAAAAGTTGGTTAAAAAATCTGTCGTTCGCAGTTGTCTTTGAACTGTTGGTCCCAGCATTCATAATTAACACAAATTTTTGTTTCCTAAAATAAATTGTATTGTAAAATTTTGATATCTTACAAGTTGCCGTAGGCTAGTAGGTAGTGTGCTAGGCTATTAGACGTAAGGTCTGGGTCAGACATCAAAACGAAAATATGAAAAAAAATATATCTTCGGTGACTTCCTCTCAGCAGATTTCTGGCAAAAACTCTGAGAGTGAATATAATTGCCATGAAAGTTTCTTAAAAATATGTCGTTCGGAGTAGACGTTAAACTGTAGGTCCAGCCACTCATGTATAAAATTAACACACACAACATGAATAGTGTGAGAAGCTAGGTCGTAATCCTGAAGGATTGGAATGGCCAATTCTGTATGTATGTTATGTATAAATTGCATTGTAAGGTTATAGAAGTCGCCGTAGTCTAGTAGGTAGTGTCTTGGCTTAATAGACGTGAGACCATGATTTAAACTCCAGGTCTCAGCGACTTCCGCTCACAAGATTTCTGGCAAAAACTCTGCGAGTCAAATAAAATTGCCATGAAAAGTTTGTTGAAAAATCTATCGTTCGGAATCGAATTTAAATGGATAAAACGAACACAACATTGTAGGGTATTATATAAATGGGTTTGGCCAAGCCAGAAGAGAAATAAAATAATAATTTTGAATGTGCTTCAGTTGGCCAGGGTGTTTATAATTCCCACTTTATGCCTGCCTGTTATCATCATAATACATTATAATGAAAATGGTTTTTATTTGTTTTGTTTTGTTTTTGTCATTGTTATTGTTTTTTCCTTTTAATGTAATTTCATTATATTTAATACAGAAATAACAACAGGAAAATGAAAAGGAAAATTATTAATTTTTTTTTCTATTTTTTTTTTTGTAGAAGAAAAACAAAGTTGTATAATTGAATTTTTATTATAACTTAGAGAGAAAAGAAAATTTAAGGGAAAAATTGCAAATGAATATAAAGAAAAAAAGAAGAGAAGAATTTTTTTGTCGTACGGAAAATATTCTTCAAAACTGAAACTAAAGATGGAATCATATCATTCAACATCATGCCATAGCATCTAAACTAAACTAAAGCTCATGGTACAGGTGTCGAAGTAAATGGCAATATGAGAGAAAGAGAGAGACAGAGACAAACTGAAAATAATTTGAAACGCACAAATTAAAGTTAAATAAGTGAAATTGAAAAAGTTTTATAATTTAAAAACAAAAAATACATTTTTACATACATACATACATACATTCTATACATCTCAGTGTATTGTATAAACAATTTACTATTACGCGCATAATGATGTAAAGTGTCTTCATTGCCAATGGCAGCATAAAAACAACGCAAAGAACAACCGAAAAAAAACACACACACACATTTTATGTTTTTCTCTCTTTTTTCAGGTAAATTCTTTGCTAAACGATATAAAATGAGTTGTAATGGCGTAAAATTTAATAAAGAAATTACCTCGTTGATGTAAATATTCTAAAAAAACAAAAACGACAGCAGCATCTAACAACGACAACAAGATGAAATTGCAATTTCATTGTACGTATACAGCTTGAAACATAAATTCAGGTCGGGGAATATCCTTAAATAAGGGCTACACTCTTGTTGGGGATGCAGTGAAAGTCTTGTTTAATTAAACGAAACCATTTAAACTTTTTGCATTCGAATGGCAATTCTCTTTCTAATTTATTTCAAATTTTCATTTGAAAATTGTTTTTAAAATTATTTTAAACGCTTACAAACGAACCATACAATGGGATTCAATAATAAGCAAGACAGATGGAATGAAACAAAGTTGTTCGGATAAAAAAAGTCATTTTATTCGCCATTTCATTCCTGTGCAACATGCCTCCAATTTTTTTATACTTCCAATAAGACTTTTATGCGATAAACTTATCGATGCAGTCAAATCTCTATCCGCATTTCTTCAGACTGTCTCGAATTCATATTTCATTCACGGTTACGAAATAAAAAACTGATCCATGTTACCATAGAACAACACTTCCATGTAGTTGTCACACGATTCTGTTTGTGGTCGAATATAAGCTAAAGCCAGAGTCATCTGGCAACAAAACTTTCTCGTACCCATTGGGTCATGTGAGCTGTAAATGGTTTTCACAATCGTTCCCAGTCTTCAAGCTCAGATCGGCCAAAAGTATTTCCACAACCTCAAGTAAGGCGTCCGCCAAATAACTTTTTTTTTTTTTGAAAATGCTTTAAAAAAACGACTGAATATTTTCTCAAATTTCTTTTTTTTATTTGAAAGTACAATCCTTCCGGTTAATAATGGAAAATAATTTCATTCATATGGCTGCCTCGGCTGGCCATGCAGTAGCCTACACGATTGATCCAATTTTTAATCACATTATCGATTGTGTGCAGCTGTATTTCACCAATGGCTTCACGAATATTGTCCTTTAAAGCGTCAATTGTCTCTGGCTTGTCGGCGTAACTCTTATCTTTGACGGCACCCCACAAATAATAGTCCAACGGTGTCTAATCACAGCCCCGAGGTGGTCAAACGACATCAGCTCTGCGGCTGGTAATGCGATCTTCAAAAACAGGGCGCAAAACATCGATTGTAGCTTCGGTTGTGTGGCACGTAGCGCCGTCCTGTTGAAACCAAATGTTGCCAATACCCTCCTCTTAAATTTTTGTGGACAAAAATTCGTTCAACATGGCCCGTTAACGATCGCCATTGACGGTAAAGGCTAATCCTTGGTCATTTTCGAAGAAAAATGGACCAATTATGCCTCTGGACCAAAATCCGCGCCAAACAGTGACTCGTTTTGGGTGCGTCGGCTTTTCAATGTATGCGTGCGGGTTTTCTGTGCCCCAAATGCGACAATTTTTCTTGTTTACATACCCGCCAAGATCAAAATGAGCTTCATCTGAAAAGATGATTTTTTTTTGCCAAAATCGGCATCTTCTGTAAGTCGATCGCAGACCCACTTAGCGAAGCGAAAACGCATTGGATGGTCAATTGGCTTCAACTCCTGAACCAATTGGACTTTGTATGGCGTCATACCAAGGTCTTTATGCAAAATTTGTATCAATGATGTCTCCGAAATGTTCAATTGTTGAGAACGACGGTGAATTGATGTTGATAACGCTTCACGCACACTTTCTGCCACAGCAGCAACATTCTCGGGTGTACGCACTGTTTTTGGCTTTTCACGCTTTGGTTTATCGATGAGGATGCCAGTTTCTTTCACTTTTTTCACAAGATAACGAACATACGAAGCTGACGGTGCCTCTCTTCTTCCAAAATCCGTACGCAATTTTCGCACACATTCTGCAACATTACCATGATTTTCCAAGTAATGTCGCAATATTTCCCAGCGTCGTTCAAGCGTATACATATATTCATATTCGTTCAGCGGAAGGATAAAACTAATTATCTGTCAAATCAGACATGAGCTAAGTGATGCGATTCACGAAATAAGCACTAGTTGAAAAAAAAACGTTAGATTGTCTACAACATTACCCAGTTCTCCAAGGTACCTATGTCTTACAAACAATATGATGTTGTTTACGGTGAAAGGATGTCAAATCAACGGGAGTGTCTTTTATGATATATAAATAGACATTGCACTCATAAATAGAAAGCAGAAATTCAAGTTGCGATATAGTTTACTGCTAAAGGATCGATCGACACTTTCAAGCACCGCTACAGCACCCTTGAGAGTATTCGAGAGAAAAGTCTTACGTAAGATGTTCGATCCAAAGCTAATTGGCGATGATTTCCGCATCCAGCCTAATGGTGAGTTGTATGAGATCCTCAACGACATCGATGTTATGTAGCGCATTAACATCCAGCGGCTGCGCTAGCTCAACCATGTCGTTCAAATGGCCTAGTATGTTCCGGCAAGATGTGTATTTGGCGCGGGAATTAGCAGAAGTCGGCTTAGAGGACGACCTTGTTTACGTTTGTAGGACTAAATTAAGAAAGCCCTGTCATCGATTGGTGTGACCAACTGAAGAATTACCGCAAAAAGCAAAGTCGCCTCGAAGAATATGTTAAAGTAGTCCGAAATACGATAAAGGAGATCTTTCTTAATGGCCAATTACGTAAGTAAGTAAATAAACGATCGTCTAAACTATGGAACTATGTACATGGACTTTGCAGAAAGGTAACGAAGGGCACAAATTTATTGTCTACTCAAAAATCAATACTAAGGATGACATAGATATGAAAAATTTCCCAAAAAAATTTTAATACCCTAAATTCCAAAGTATGAAAACGCCAGAGATTTTTGCAATGTTTCTATGCTTTACATGCTATAAGAAAAAATAAAGAATAGGATTGCAGTCATAGAAGGTTAGTGATAGAAAGAACCTGAGACTCTTCTTAAGATTGAGAAAAGTTTTCGGTGTTGCATCAGAATATCCAGTAACTGGCTTTATTTTCAAAATAGAAATCGTTTCAATCCCAATAATACGTTGATACTCACATGTTTGGAACTTGTATAGTGTTAATGTATTTCAGATAGAAATACCTAAGAGTTGTCAGGCATTAGGTGGGGACGTCTATAGATTCAACAAACTGTTGACTGAGGCTTGTAGTTGAGTAAAACCATATTGACTGCAAAATGGAGAGAATGGAGAACCTCACCATTCATGGTGGCGCTATTGTTACAGAGGATGACCAGTTGAGTAATAAGAAGATTCTAAATAAACTTAATCGTATTAAATTAACATAAAAATTACGTAAACGGGCAACAATCGCGTTCGGACTGAGGTTGTTGAATACATTCTAAACGGCATTAAAGTGCAAACCGAGATAACTGAGTAAAGTGCTGTCTTCACTGATTTGCCCCATGTGTAAGCTTATGATGCAATAGACAAAATTGAGAAATCAGAGGCTCAAAAGCTCTTTTCTGTCTTCTCATAAGAAGTTCTTAAAAATCTGTTGTTCGGAATCGTCATGGGTAAAATAAACGCAAACAAAATAAGTGGTGTGAGAAGCTGGGTTGTAATCCTGACTGAAGGTTCGTAGTGACCAATTATTTATATACATACATATGTATTCATGTATGTAATAAGCTCAGTACATACATAATTTATCATTACAACCCTTTAGTCAGGATTACAACCCAGTTTCTCACACCACTTATGTTGTGTGCGTTAATTTTTATACATGAGTGGTGGGACCTACAATTTAAAAGACGATTCCGAACGACAAATTTTTGAGAAACTTTTCGTGGCAATTTTATTTACTCTCAGAGCGTTTGCCAAGAATCTGCTGACAGGCAGTCGCCGAAGAAATATTTTTTCATATTTCGTTTTAGTTGGAGATGACTGACCTGTGGTTTGAACCGAGGCCTCACGTCTAATATGCCAACACACTAACTACCACAACGACTTTATAAGCTCGGTGTATGGAACAAAATAGTTCGTCATGGGTAAATAATATAATTTCTTTAAAGTTTTATATAGAGAACAAGCTTGATGAAAATGGCTTTCTAAATCCGAATTATATTAGTTTCTTGTGTTCCTCTGTTCTTTAAATAAAACTAATTAAACAGTACCATCTCTGGCTTGCATGTCTTAATTTTCTAAAACTAGTGCATATATGCCTGTGCATAGAATCTGTATGATTGGATGTCTAACAAGAGAATTTGTTATGCAATAATGTTAAAAGTATATAAATATTCCCTATAAATATGTATGTATATATTAACGGGTTGTGTTTAAAATATAATTACACAGAGGTTATCATTTTACCAGCTAAAAAGTTGATCATGCAACATTTGTAAGTCAAAAATTAAATAAAACATGAGGAAGTCAGCTTCATATTGCATGGAAATGTTGTCGATTTAAAAAAAAATAATAAAGAAACTTATACGTGAATATGTGATATTCCATGCATATATGTGTTATAATTATAAATTAATTGCTAAGCAAAAATTTATAATTAACAGTTAAGTATAGAGTTGGCAATAATAGCATCAACGAAAATAATTTCTATTTTAATAAACTTAACTTGCATTAGAGTTTAATAAACAGTTAGTTAACGATTACACAATTCATCAGAGAATTTTCTTTAGGTTTCGAATATGGTGCTATTTTTTCACTCTTGGCTGTAGAAATATTTAATATTTTTTTTTTTATTTTAACCTGATAATATTATTAACTTTAATGACTTGTCCCAGTAATAAATTTTAATTAAAAATAATGGAAATATTCAGTTGCAAATAGAATTATTAGAATAAATTATTTAAATTAAAAATGTCCATAATTTTAATACATTAACTCAGATTATAATTTAAAAACAGTTAGTGGTTTATACGACAACTAGTGTGAACTATTTACGGAATTAATAATTATTTATTTTTAATAACAATATATAAACTGCTTAGTAAATAAAATATAAATCTGGCAATTAATATTTTATATAAAGCAGGTATTAACCTGCCTTTAATATGATTTGTAACCAGCTTTAGCATGTCAATCTAATTTCCTTTATTTTGCACTTGAGGTAATTTACAAGAGATCATGATAGGATGTGACTAAACCAACGATACTTGTTTATGCACACTTGCTGTTTACATACATAATTGGTCATTACAATCCTTGTGGACCTAGTTTCTCACACCACTTGATATGTGTATGTTAATTTTATACATGAGTGGCGAGACCTACAGTCTCAAGTCGATTCCGAACGATAGATTTTTGACAAACTTTTCATGGCAATTTTATTTACAGACAGAACTCTCAGCAGAATTCTGCTGAGAGTAAGTCGCCGAAGAAAGAAATATTTTATTTTAATGCGTTTTCTTGGATATACCTGACCTGTGGGCTGCCTACTGGACTACGACAACTTCTCTATTTAATATCTTCAATTGCACGAACTAATGATCATATGATGATCATATGGGTCCTTGTACTGCCTTTCTGTTTGTCTTTCCAACTTCGTTTGTGTTCTAGAAAATTTAGCTACACCTCAAGCCATATTTTATAAGTATAAGTAGTCTAGTAGGTAGTGTGTTGACTTACTAGATGTGAGGCCACGGTTCAAACGCCAAAACGCAATATGAAAAAATATTTCTTCGTCTACTGCCTCTCAGCAGATTTCGGGCAGAAATGCTGTGAGTAAATAAAATTGCCATAAAATTTTTCTCAAAAATTTGTCATTCAGAGTCGACTTTAAACTGTAGGTCCCGCCACACATGTATAAAATTAACGCACACAACATAAGTAATGTGAGAAGCTAAATCGTAATTCTGGCTAAAAGGTTGTAATGACCAATTATGTAAGTATTTATAACGCTAAATCAAAGTTTAAGACACCACCTATATATGTATTTAGAGAAATATGGCCTTTTTCCATAACGCCTGTAAACAAGTACAGGGGGCTAATTCTGGCAGTCGTATACGAACGAATTTTTACTCGAACGTGGGATTTTTTTTAGTTTTGGGATTCTCTTATTCATTATCGAGTAAAGTGTATCGAAATTTCTAATGATGGCATTCCATAAGGTGTGATCATTCGAATGCCACCTTGCGAGTTTTTACTCGTAAGCACTAAAGCTTTCGAATGTAAAATGTAAGTAACAAATTTATAATAATTTATGAATAAACAATTAATTCCAGTATTTGTAGGTCAAAACTTTCAAAAATTAATTACACCCAGAAGGAAATTCTTGGAAATTTAAGCATTCAGAATTGGCAAAGATTATTATACCAAATACTTCTCAGGGAAAGGCAAGAGCTAGTCACCTATGGGAACAGCTCACAGCTAAGCTCAATGCTTCCGGCCCACCAATCAAAGATGCAAAAATGTGGTGCAAGGTAGTTTAACAAACTCTTGGTTTAGTTTAAATAATAAATGTATAAATATATGTATGTCTTTAGGTACCAAAAGCAAAATGTTAGAAAGAAGGTTTCATTCAATAAATCTTCAAAAAAGAAAACGGGTGGCGGACCGTATGAGGAAAATGGAAGAACAGACACTGTCTACTGCTGGAATTGAAATTTCTGTTGAGGGTCTAAAAAATTTCCAAATTTTTGGGACTTCAAAAACATCAGAAGTCAGCCCAAAAGGGATTTCCGACAAATAAAATGTTACCCCAAAAAATATAGTATTAATGACGTATCTCCCTGCTGTTTATCGGATTATGAAGAAGACAAAATGGAACCCACCATGTCAGAAGAAACTTCAGCCCCAGCTAATAATAAAGTAAAACCAAATTATATTATCCATACGAAATATTACAATTTTAATAAAACTTTTCTTCCTTGGATTAATTAAATTTCTTTTATTTTTGTAAGAAAACGTATGTTTTTTGTTTAAAATTTTTGATTTTTAATCAGTGCTGTAAAACGAAATAATTAACTCGTTTCACAACACCTAAGCAACAAATCGATTCGTTTCGTATCGAGTAACATCATCAGAAAATTTCTCGCTATCGAAATTATTTTCTATTCGAACGCAATTTCGATCACGACTGCGAGAATTAGACCCCTGGACGCTGTCGTGGCTATTTAGTTAGCATGATCAACAAACTGTTGACTGAGGTAAACCACATTGAGTTGTAGTTGAGTAAAAATCATATTGACTGCAAAGTGGAGAGAATGGAGAACCTCACTATTCGTGGTGTTGTTATTGTAACAGAGCAGGTTACCAGCTGAGAATTGAGAGGAAGCTAAATAAACCCTATCAAATCTCAATTAACATAAAAATTAAGTAAACGGGCAACAATTGCATTAGGACTGATGTTGTTGAAAACACCCTAAATGGCATTAAAGTGCAAATCTATTTCCACCCGTGAGATAACTGAGTTAAGTGCTGTGTTCACAGATTTGACGTCAGTGTAAGTGAAATTGATCGTGTTCTTAATAAGAAGCTCAATAACTCTTTTTTGTCTTCTTATAAGAAAAGAACAACGCCTAATTGACACCGTTTCAAATCAAGTGATTGGAGTTATGCATCAGAGACCAGCAATGAGTATTCAAAAAGATGAGTAGTTTCAAATCATACTCATAATTTCTGCTACTTATACGCATTCATACTTATTTTAATATCATACTCATACTACTCATATTCAAAGTTTGAAGTACTCATCGTACTCATACTTAACAATACGAATGATTTTGTTGATTTCGACTTTTCTTTACTCAACATTTACAAGAATCACAAAATAAGCATGATTCGCGTACAAACACTACAATACTTACTAGAGGGTTGTGTGTTTGCTTTAATTGCTGTCTTTGTCTTTTTCTTTCTTCTTTTTTTGTAAATGCAACAACAAATAAGGCTGTAAATTTTGTTTTCATTATTCGAATCACTCGAATCATTTATGAGTATTATAAGTATTTTTCAAAATTTATGAGTCTGAATGAGTAGGCATATGAATCAAACATATTCCGAATGTTTTGAGTTTGATATCAACGTTGTACTTATACTCATTGCAGCCTGTACTTATAAACCAACGCTGTAGTGACTACGAAAGAATCAGAGAATCAGTTGTAGCGAAAAAACGATGCATTGCTTATCTCTGTTATGCATCGGACAATCAACAAGCACATTGTCTATCCATAAGCATTGTGGACTTATGTGGACAATGGACAAAGGACAACTTTTCTTAGAATACAGATCGATTCAAGTATCCGTGATGAGAATAAATAATCAATAAAACACGTACTTGGAAACTGTGTGACATTAATACACTTCTTGAAACACTTAGGTTTTTATCAAATCAAAAGCAAAGAGTATTGCCTACTGATGCCAAAAATAATTCTAATGTTTGCTATGACAGTAGAAAATGAGGAGACATTGAGGTCAAGGGCAATCTAATAAATCTTTTGATTGCAATATTCTCAAATAAATACATTCTGTTTTTTTTACATCCATTTTGTAAGAAAAACTAATCGGTGCCCAGAAAATGGGAAGATGTTTTCATATTAGAAAAGCACAACATTTGACACTCTTTCAAATCAGAGAAATGAGTTAAAAAAATACTGCTATTCAGTCCTGGAGAATTAAATGACTCGAGGCCTTAAATTTTCCAATATGCAAGTGATTCTTAGAAGATGATGCTTCAAACGAATTTCAACCAGGAGAGTGAATGTCCAGATTGTGGTAGTCCGTATATTGTAAATACCAGGTCATCTGTAAGACTGGCTGAATATTCTAAGGTATCATCTCGCCTCAGCAAAAGATTCGATATCATCGTAGAATACTCCACCAGTGGATAGAAGGCGCACCAACCAGTTGCTTGGACTTGATCGAAACATCATCTCGATCACAGTAGCCATGCTTACAGGTCACTGTGTTATGTGTAGACACGCGGAAAGAATGCAGCTCCCATTTAACGACTTCTACCATGGGTGCAGATCCGCTGAGGAAGAGGAGACTGTTATCCAATTTCTTTGTCAATGCCCACCTCTTGCGAGGTGCAGATATAGGTTATACTCTTTTCAGCTTGACGGAGCTATCGTCCATTGATGTCAAGGGTACAGCCTCGTTTATTAAGCTTTCGTGCTGGTTTTCCAGCGTGGGCTAGTCGTGCTTTAAATGTGCAGCCCTTGCGCTGACCAACTTCTCCTTGGTTCGGAGGAACTTGGTCAGTACCGAGACTGTATTCACCTGTGGCTTCACAAAGGCCCGCTATGCGTGTTCAAGTGAGCTTTTGGTATCAAAGCTACCACACTTACCTAACCTAACTTCACTCCACCATGCAGTTCTTCGATCGTTTAATGGTGTACTCAAAAATTTTTTCCTGATCTTGTAGGTTACCATTTACCCGCCAGTAATGAAGAGTTTGTCATTTAAACTCCTAAGACCCATTTCCGATTACACCAGCTTGGCTCAGGTTTACTCTTGTATACAGAGAATTTAGATTGAGAATGCAACGCTTGGACAAAGCGCACTTAAATGTTCTGTTCTATCGATTAAGCTGTAGGGTTTAAAATTTATATTGTAAATAACAACAAACTTTATAGAGGTATTACAACAAACATAATTTCGTGAAATTAAACAAATATTTGCCATAATTTTTATGTTTGCTTCTCTAGATTTCAAAGTTGATCATGACCTAGTTGGGATATTGTTTCAAACAATTTGTTTACTTTCTACATAACAAAGGAAAGCGAAAAATCTTGAGAATAATTTATACAATATTTAATATTTACAAACCGAAAACATTAAATATTTCTAAAACAAATTTTTTTTCTTAAAAAAAATTTAATAAATTTTGTTTATTTAGGTGCCTTGTATTTAAAAAAATAAAAAAATGAAACAGTAAGTATTTTAGTTCATAACCTGTGCTAATGAACCATGTGTTAATTCTTATTGTATAGGCAGTACGGTTAGAATTAAATATTAATTCTTAGTTAAGGGTATACATTGTTTTATATTATTAAAACTGATTATTTAGGCAAAATAAATTATTTATAAAGTAATTAAAACTTAAATACTAATTTTTAAAATAAATATTTATCAAACACTAATATAATGACAGAGTAAAATTAAAGCCTATAATTACTGTTATGGAATAATTTGAAAATTAGAATTAAATTTTTTTTATTTCTCTTTATATATGACTAACTATCAGTAAATATCAGTCTTAACCGCGCAGTGCAGTCTCCTAAAACTAAAAAAATTGGTTGTATGTGCAAGCAAAGAAAGTAATTTTTATGGACATAATAATCTATATTCCTTATATACAGTGTGGACAGCAAAAGTCTTAGTACGGCAATATGTTTTAGCAATTTCATGCATTTTAGCCAAAAGTTTGTATAAAAATTTATAGTTTTTATATTTGTTTTATTAATTTATTTCTGTTTTATTATAAAAAAAAAACATTTTTTTAATATTTTTCTTAAAACAAAAGAAAAATAAGGAAAAGTCTCAGATAACTCCATACATAGGTACCCCCAAGGAGAACCCTGAGTAAATTTAAAATTCAAAGGCCTAATATATAAAAATGTTATCCCTTGCATTTAGTAGAATATCCCTTAAGGTCAAGCAATCCATTTAACCCATTTGGATCTGAATGTACAAGTTTTCTTTAGTGTTTTCTGGTGGCACCATGAGCAAGTTTTTCGGTTAACTTTTGTTTGAGGTTTAACGATTACGTAACCGTTCTTTCAAATAATCTCCTAAATACTCTCCTGAAGTCATATCGGGACTTTGTGCAAGAATATTAAGCCCGTGGGGACCTTAATTTGTCAAAATATATTGCCGTACTATGACTTTTGCTGTCCACTGTATGTAGTACGTGTTTGGAAAATCGTATACAAGAAAAAAATAATAAGGAATAAGGAGCTCATTGTAAAGTAAGAGTATTTCACCGGAACACAATCAGTAGCAGTAGGGTTAGAACAGGAAATACAAGTAACCACGAATCAATAGATTAATAATTGGTCATTACAACACTTCAGTTAGGATCACAACCTAGCTTCCTACACCACTTATGTTGTGTGTTTGTTCATTTTATACTTGAGTGGCGGGACCTACAGTTTAAAGACTACTACGTACGACAGATTTTTTTTGAGAAACTTTTTCATGGCAATTTAATTTACTCTCTGGGAGTTTTTGCCAGAAATCTGCTGAGAGGAAGACGCCGAAGAAATATATTTGTTAATATTCCATTTTGTTCAAATGCCTGAACTAAGGTTGGAACCGTGGCTTCACATCTAATAAGTCTACAAACTACCTACTAGACTACGGTGACTTCCATCTAAGAAATTAATTCTCCATAAATACTCTGGGCAATTGTACACGAATCATTGTGCTGTATGAAAAAGGTGGACACTACGTAAAAGTATTTCATTGGAGCACAATCAGTAGCAGTAGAGGTAGGACAAGGAATGCAAGTCAGCATGAATCAATAGAGCTCGATAAACTACTGTCATAACCGACCATCCAAGACGTGGATGGAAAAAGATTAAGGTGAAACCAATGCAATTGAAAGTATAATAACCACAGAGAACGTTGCATTACATTTTCTTGCCACAAACATCAAAGATTACAGATGGCATATTATTTATGCACAGCTTGTAGCCAATTAGCAAACTTCAGATGTAAGATCATCCTGCTATTGCGTATATTCTATTTCGACTAGAAATTTTATTTTGAGATTAGAATAGAATATTTCAATTATGAACTGCAAAACAACTACTGCAGCATGTTCAATATCAGCCAAATTTTTATATGGTGTTAATGCATCGGGAATAAGCTTCATAACTTCCCTTCTTTACTCATCTTATCTCATTTTTTATATCTTGTTTTATCAGAAATACTTTTTCTTCTCGCATTGGCTTGTTAAGTTCTATAATTTATGTTCTAATCATATTCCAGTTCTTCCGTGGAGCAACTAATGTTATACTGAATTTCCGATTTAACAACCACAAGTTCTGCTTTCATTTTACAATACGCTCAGTAGTTTTGTCTAGTGCCACGGCTACAAACTGTTGAGTTTTAATTCCTACAGCGCTACAGAATACAGCTGGATACAGAATATGTTTACCTCCATTAAAACCTTTGCCCGATGAGTAGGCTAACGAATTTTAAATGTATACTTATTCGCATATGTGATCTATTATTCGGTAAAACTGAATAGTAAGAGTGAAAGGAACAATTAAATTACTACATACTCTTTTAAGAAATTAAAGGGATCAGATAGGATAGATAGGTCAAGAGCGTATGACAAGACACAAACGAACGAGTAAGGCCACAAAGTGAAGTATTCAGTGCCCATGAAGAAACACAGAAAATTCCACCAAAAGAAAGTTGATGCCGAGTTGAAAGATTAATTCAAGTCGGACAGGAACTATAGAGTACGGACAGGAACTATAGAGTACGGGATATTTGTTGACTAGACTCTGAGAATAAATAAAATTGTCATATAAAGTTTCTCATAAAATCTATCGTTCGGAATCGAATCGAATATGAATTGTAGTTGCCGCCACTCATGTATAAAATTAACACACACCAGATAAGTGATATGAGAAGCTAGATTGTAATCCTGACTGAAGGGTTGTAACGACCAATTATGTATGTATGTACGTAAATATGTATCTACCAGTCATGTCGAAATCCTATCACTGATCTCTTTGTATGACTCGAGATTAGAATGGATAGCTGAATCGGAATAATAGGTCAATTGAGATTAGCGAGAATGAGTAGTATAGGGGGATTTCCTTTTGGCGACACGAAATATAAAGGACACTCTTCTCAAGTCAAAAATTTTTGAGGCAATCTAAACTTTTATTTAGTATATACAAGTGATTTGAATTATGCATCAGACTATATACAAGCAGACTGACTATACATATTGAACTTATGGACAAAGAACAGAGAATAACTTTGTTTTTAGAATACAGATCAGAGATCAGAAATGAGTATTCAAAAAGATGAGTAGATTCGAATCGTATTCATAATTTCTGATACTTATACGTTTCCATACTTATTTTAATATCATACTCATACTACTCATATTCAAGGTTTGAAGTATTAATCGTACTCATACTTAACAATACGCATGATGTTGTTGATTTCGACTCTTCTTTACTCAACATTTACAAGAATCACAAAATAAGTCTGATTCGTGTACGAACACTACAATACTCACTAGAGGATCGTGTGTTTGCTTTCCTTGCTGTCTTTGTCCTTTTCTTTCTTCTTTTTTTTTTTGTAAATGCAACAACAACTAAGACTGAAAATTTTGATAAATGATTCGAATCACTCGAATCATTTATGAGTATTATAAGTATTTTTCTAAATTTATGAACCTGAATGAGAAGGCGCATAAATCAAATATATGTATTTCAAACTTATGAGTTTGATGTCAAGGTTGTACTCATACTCATTGCAACCTGTACTTATAAATCACTGTTATAGTGAGTACGAATGAATAAGAGTAGTTGAATTTCAATACTGTTGACTCACTCATACTCAATATTTCACGAGTACTTATGAGTAGAGAAAAAACTATTCATTGCAGATCTCTAATACAGATCAATTGATGTATAGGCTCCGTGATGATAGGAATTAATAACTAGAACACATACTTGGAAACTGTGTGACATTTATACACCTCAAAAGGAAACACTTGGGTTTTTATCACATCATAAGCAAGGAGTATTGCCTACTGATGCCGAACATAATTTTGAAGTTTGCCATGACAGTAGGAAATATGGAGACATTGAGGTTAAGGGCAATGTAATGAATCTTTTGATTGCAATATTCTCAAATAAATACGTTCTGTTTTTTTTTTACATCCATTTTGTAACAAAAATCAATCGATGCCCAGAAAATGGGAAGATGTTTTCTTATAAGAAAAGAACAACGCCTAATTGACACTCTTTCAAATCAAAGATTGCATTTAGAAATGAGTTCACAAAAAACTGCTATTCGCTCGTGGATATAAAACCATTTGGTTGCAAAAATCTATCGATGCCCAGAAAATGTCGATGAATTTTGTGATAAAACAATATAACATCGATGTTTCTTTGCGATGTAATACATCGAAAAATATCCTTCTGAGGCAAAAGGACTGAAAAAACAGGTGAGTAATTGTGAAGAGGTATGAAAATTATGTGTTATGGTTAATGCCATGAAATAAATTCAAAATTCATAAATAAACGTAAGAAACAAAAAAAAAAATACACCTGTATTCTGTGAATTCTCATAGGTGGAAATTAATTCACATATTATAAGATTTCAAATGTTTCTGTTTTGAATATAAAATTCATTTGAAAAATTTAAAATTATTTTCTACACCGCATGGTAGCCGATGACACGTCTGTTTATACAGTAAATATATATGTTTGTACATTAAGAAATTTTATTAAGTCTTTGTTTTTTTTTTGGCTGTTATTATTGTTATTGTTTTTGTTTCACAATGTTTATAATTTCGCTTAATGTTTTGTATACAAACATTTTGTAAACATTTTCATTTAAATACGGTAAACAAAAAGGCAAAAACAAAAAGTAATAAAGAAAACTGACTGAATGTATAAATCCAATGAAAATTAAAAATTAAAAAAAACGAAATAAATTCTACACAATTTATTCTCTAGGTGTACGAGGCATTATCATTAAATACTGCTAGTAATAGTGACCAAACGAATACTTACAAACGAATACAGACGGTAGTATTTAGTAGAACTTAAGCATTTAGTGAGGGTTCAATAATAGAGGACAGCGCAACACAACAATAATAAAATTGTATTTCATAGAACAACAACAACAAATAAAATAAAGGGCTGCGCAAATGATCCTCAATACAAATGCCACAAGTTAAAATCAAAGTTCGGAAAATAAAGAAAATAAAATAAAATAAAATAAAGTATGAAATAGTAAAGCATGAGATTTAGTGAAACAGTTTTTAAAAGCAACTCAAAACTAGAACATCATCAACTGATTAGTGTAAAGAAATATTAAAAAAAAAATTAAAAAAAATTATAACAAAACAGTAAATGAAATGAAACATTAAGTAATTAAATCATATGGATTATTTATAAAAAAAAAACAAAAATAGTAAAAACCAGAATACATATGTTACAATTTCAAAATTTTTCACACGTAAACAGTGATCTCCAGACACTACGTTGTGCTCTGTTTTATTAAGTTTTTGGCGGAAAAAGTTTTTTGATAAAAACAAAATAAATAAATAATGAAATAAATGTTAAAAAATATTTTGGTTTCTATACAATTTATTCGTGTGAGTGGTAGTAAATTCTTTCCAAGAAATATTAAAAATAAATAAAAATTAAAAAAAATAATCAGAATAATCATAAGAATAAAAAAAAAAATATTAAAAATATTTTTATAAAAATATGGAGTTAAGTGTCGGTGTATTAGAATTGTTAAAACTGCTTGGCAAGTAAGTTATCTGAAACAAAAAAAAAATAATAATAATTAAAATTATAACAAAGCGTTTGTAATTTGTTTTTAATTTCTCTTAATTGTTCAATGCTTACTGTCAAAACTCAAAACAAAAAACAAAACTAGAATATTTGTTTAATTTTAAACATATTTTCTAAAAAGTTAAAAAAATGAGTAAAAATTCGAAATGTTAGCGCCATATTCTGCGTTTTTCACATTTGGGTGCCCCGATGGCATAAATGGTAGTGTGCTAAGCTTCAAGTGTCTAGGCCAAGACTTCGGTTTCCACCAGAGCTTCTAGATATTGTGATTGATTGCTTGTCTAACATTATATATGTATGTTTACTCACACTTGAAAAAGAAAGTGAGAATTATTACTGCAAAAGCAATTCCTTAAAAAAAAAATTAAAGAAGTTATATACACTAACCATAAAAAAATTTATTGCACACTAATCCGTTTTTCCTTTCTCCTATAAACTACGTTTTCTCTATTCCAACACAATGCATTGCATGAATAGGGATCATCTGCTGAGAAATCAAAAATGTATACTGCATCCTAGGTTGCTGAAAAGGATATGTAAAGCCTTAAAAATATATTGCTGTTACAGGCAAAATAGTAGTGAAATGGTTTATTTACTTTGGTTTTGTTAACTTCGATACACCCTGTTCTGTGTGGCCAATGTTATTGAAATCAGCGAAAAAATGTTGAATGGCAGGCCCATAAACAACAACCCTACTAAGGAAATATACATCAGCAAACAGTTATCAAGCATTTTAAAAAACCGGTTAGCATGACATATGGGTGTCATATGCATTACATACATACATACATAATTGATCACTACAACCCTTCAATCAGGATTACAACCTAGCTTCTCACATCACTTATGTTGTGTTTGTTAATTTTATCCGCAAGTGGCGGGACCGACAGTTTAAAGGCGATTTCGAATGATAGATTTTCTTGGAACTTTTCATGGCAAATTTTTATTCACTCTCAGAGTTATAGCCAGAAATCTACTGAGAGAAAGTCGCCGAAGAAATATTTGTTCATATTTCATTTTGATCGATTTGTCTGGCCCGGTGCTTTATCCATGAAACTGAAATCTAATAAGCCAACACACTACTTACTAGACTACAGCGAGGTCATACGCATTAACAGTGAAAAATGCACAGGTCTGTCCCATTCAACACACAAACTCGATCCATTTGTAAAGCGAGATATTGCGGGCAATGGTAATTGGATCACGTAAGACAATAATGTACGAAATAGATCAGGGACAAAGCCAGATGATAGTGGCAAAAACGCCAGTAAGGGTTATGTTGTGCATCTGGTGGAATTAAAAGGGCATTGTTCACTATAAGCTTTCTCCATCTGGTCGAACGAAATTTAACTAAATCGAAAGCAACCAATTTAATTCAAAAAAAAAAAACAGAATAATGTGAAATTGATACATTTTCCGATAAACAATCAAGATCCATTAAAAATTCTGAAATTTTTTGAACTAAAAGTTCATTTGAAAAAATATAGATATGATAAATATAACTCGACTGTTAGACTCTTTAAATAATAACTACTGTAAATTTGATTCGATTTGATGAAACGAAGTGTCAATCTCTTCACAAGATAATACTCTTTCAGAATGTCATCACTTATTTCATATTTTTTAATTAAAGTTTGCTAGTATGAACGGACAAACATGAAAAATATGAAAAAATTTGCATTTGTCAAGTTTGCCTCATCAAACCGCATAGCATATTAAGTGAAATAAAACATATATGTATGTATGTCGTTTTAAAGGCCCAGCCCTCCCCTTTCTAAAAAAGTTTAAATTTGTGACATCGGTTCAGAAATGTTTGTATAATCAATAAATTTGTGCTTAAAGTCTAAAAAAAATAAGTTTTAGTCAAATAAAACATGTATTGAGGATTCAAGAAATATAAAAAATATTTTTGAGTTCTACTCAACAAAACTCACAACTTACACTATGTCATTAACTGAGGTGTATTTCAGTCTTTTTATTTTGTAGAATGAGTCAATCCCTTTCCATTCTGTAGGCGATCTAGAAGCAGTCTCAAATAAACTTCGACCATCGATCCATATATGAGAGTTGAGTTCTATTCTTGGTAGCATATATGTAAATGATGTAGATAATAAGGCAATTAATTGGAGTGAAGTGTTGTTGCACCGACTTTTTCTTATAGGCCATTTACACTACAGCGAAATCTAGTAGATTAGATTTCAAATCTTGCTCAAAATCTACATCGTTTACACTGGATTTATTTGACAGTAGCAGGATTTCATTTTAATAACAAAAACAGCTGACTGAAATTTAAAAGAAAATAATAATATTTTAGTTTAACCCTAATCAAGTCAGGAAAAATTTTTACAAATCCAGTCAAAATGTGTCTCAGAGGCACATGCAAAGAATTTATGTATTAATTTTGTTAACTTATTTTTATTTTATTAAATTTTTTCTTCTCAGTTACATAAATGAAATATTATTTATTTATTTTCGCATTTTAAGCAAACTAGAACTTTTGAACAATGCTCGTTGCAAGTATTTTTGTGGTAAATACTGCAAGACTGTTTACACATTCTGCATATCTTCGGTGGGCACATATAACATCTACGTCGCATATCTGTCTGCCTTGGCTGGTTTGAGAATTCATCCTCGTGTTGAATGGACCGAACATTGGACAAATTATTTTTAATTAATTTTAGAAGACTACGGCAAATAATGGGTACCAGACCTCTTCGTAACTCATTATACCTCATTATAAGTCATTATTATATTTAATTTTGTTGTTCACCAACAATGGGAGTAATAGTTAACGTTCCCATATGTGCCTCATAGACACATTTTGACATGATTAAGAACATTTTTGATTGAAACAAAATAAAAAATAAAATGAAATTAATTTATTACTTGAAATTTGTAAATTCTAAATAAAACAACTGAAAGTAGGAATTCAAGAAGCAGTAAGAACTAGAACCTATATTTAAGGAAGTTACAACATGACCAAGTGAAATATGTGTCGGAGAGGCACATGTTGACTTGATTAGGGTTAAATTGAAATGTCATTTTTTTTCTGCTCAGCGTTGTATTTTTAAGTACTATTTGACAAAACACATAGTTGCATTTGTATTTTTACTAGATTTTGAGTAGATTTTGCCAAAATCTACTAAATAAGTAGATTTTGTTTTGTATGGGAAATCTAGTTAAAATCAACTAGATTTGGCTCGAAATCTCATAAGTACTAGATTTCGCTGTAGTGTAAAGGGCCTATTACTCTCTTTCGACACTTGAAAAATATGTTGGTCGCGCTGTCAAGTTTTTAAAATTTTTTTCTAAAAATTTTATAATTTTAAAAAATGTTTGTTTTACCTCTTTGACCTCGCCTAAGCTAAGTAAACAATTTGACCTATTTTTACGCTGATACTGATACAATTTATTGTACCCAACTACTGATAAGATTAGTCCAACCATTGACAGAAATATTCTGATAACGTCAAGCATTAGCGGGACAGATGAAAACCACAAAATGCTTTAAAAACTTAATTAAATTGCATTTGATATATGTTCTAGAATTACTAAAAACAAACAAATGTTTTTCTAATTTATACTTATAAGGCACTCATTTACTTCCATTATAATTTGAAATTTATTTTAATTAATGTCCATACGAACATAGTAGTTCCTCAGAGAGGAAAAAACATACAAAACAAAAGAATGTTTTTGAAAAAAAATTTAAATTAAAATATAAAATATAAATTCCAAATGTAGCAATATTCCAGTGGTATATTTTGGACATTTTATTGTATATTTTTAAAGTATTTAATTAGCATTATAAACATTTCATATGTAAATCATCGCACTTTGCCTTTAAATTTTATGGAACATTACTTAGCTGCTTCACGAATTTATTACGAAACACAAAAAAACAAGTAAAGGTCTGCCAATTATTATGACAAGGAAGTTATTGCAATTAAATTAATTAAAAAAGTAGAGTTTAGACATTCAACACTAAGATTCAAGTTTAATTATAATCACAATAAATAAATAAAAATTATTCGAGTTACATTAGCAATACACATGAATAAAGTATAATTCTCTGTAAATTCACGCTAAAGTTCCTGTATTTTACTTACTCACTTACTCATTAAAACCATTTAGTAAGGACTTGCACCTAGCATCTAACACCCCTTATGTTGTGTGTGTTAATTTTATACATGAGTGGTGGGACTTATAGTTTATAGAACTTTTGAGAAACTTTTCATTGCTAATTTTATTTGCACTTTAAGTTTTTGCCATAAGTATGCTGACAGGACGTCGGTCAAAGGAAATATTATTTTTTAATACTTCTTTTTGTTCAAGATTCCATTGCTGTATTCTATTTACTTGATATATATGTATATATAACAATCCAAATCTTCATAATTGGTCATTACAACCCTTCAGTCAGGATTACGAGACCTAGCTTCTCACATCACTTATGTTGTGTTAGTTAATTTTACCTATAAGTTGAGGGATCAACAGTTTAAAGTCGACTACGAACGATAGATTTTTGAGAAACTTTACTTGAAGATTTTATTTACTCTCAGAACTCTTGACAGAAATCTGCTGAGGGTAAGTAGCCGAAAAAATATTCTTTCAAATTTCGTTCTGCTAGAGATGTCTGACATGGGATTTGAACTGTGGCCGCACGTCTTATAAGCCAAAACAGTACCTACTAGACTACGGCGACTTCATCGCTCAAATTATTTGTCACCATGGACGACCGTAGAATACGGTGTGTGTCAACCTCATTTTCTTGCGCTATAAGCAAATTAACTGCATCGTGCAATTCATATGCTGGATGTCAATAGGACTTTCTTAACAAAATATTGACATTCATACATACATACATAATTGGTCATTACAACCCTTCAGTCATGATTACGATCTAGCTTCTCACACCGCATATGTTGTGTGCCTTAATTTTATACATGAGTGGCGGGACCTACAGTTTAAAGTCGACTCCGAACGACAGATTTTTTAGAAACTTTTCATGGCAATTTTTATTTACTCTCAGAGTTTGCTGCCTCAAATCTTCTGAGAGGAAGTCGCCGAAGAAATATTTTCATATTTTCGTTTTAATGTCTGAACTGGCCGTACGACTAATAACCGCGCCAAAACAATACCTACTATACTACGGCGATTATAAATTATTTAATCAAATTATTTGCCACCATGGACGACCGTAGAGTACTGTGGGATTCAATCATCTCATTTTCTTGTGTCATAATCAATCTAACTGCATCATGCTATTCTTTTGCTGGATGTCAATAGGACTTTCTTAACAAAATATTGACATTCATACATACATACATAATTGGTCATTACAACCCTTCAGTCATGATTACGATCTAGCTTCTCACACCACATATGTTATGTGCCTTAATTTTATACATAAGTGGCGGGACCTACAGTTTAAAGTCGACTCCGAACGACAGATTTTTTTAGAAACTTTTCACGGCAATTTTATTTACTCTCAGAGTCTGCTGCCCGAAATCTGCTGAGAGGAAGTCGACGAAGAAATATTTTCATATTTTCGTTTTGATGTCTGAACTGGGATTTGAAGCGTGGCCTTACGTCTAGTAAGCCGACACACTACCTACTGACATAACAGATTCGCGTAAATTATACCCGCAGCAGTATAATATGTTTAATGATCGATAAGAACAGGCACGAAATCCTTATATTAGATTACTAACAACATGTTGTAACTGCTTTTGCACCAAACTACTATACTTTCTTATAACTTAGTGAACTTTGAAAGCCTCTAACTGTGATATGATCCTTATCCCACTTTGGGCTCCACTTAGATATGAAGCAAACCTGAATACCATTATTGATGGTGCAAAACCCTCACCTTCATCGATTGCTCTCATAGTTTACAAAGCGGATTTATATTCCTCAAAAGAACATTTCCCTTCCTTTAACTAAAATTTCACATTTACAGTAACTTTTCTTTGAAACTGTGTGGAGGCAAGGAAATTGGCTCACTAAGTTCTACGCTTTTATGCTGTCTGACTTTCAATCAAACGTGTTTTTTGTCGTGTATTGGAATGGAAGTACTGTACTAAAAGATTGTTTGTATTGCTATTGCTCCCACCAGACAGCAGGTTTCCAGGTAATGTCTTCCTTAACCCGAATGGCCTGATTAACCTCCGTATGTTCACCACCACCAATAAGTATTACATCCCACCTAGTAACTGATAGGACCCTCTTACTTACATTTCATTATGAAATGCACACCTACGCCTTCTGGATATTCTTTCTGCTTATAGCAGAATTGGCATTTTCTGTTCGATGCGAAAGTTCTTCAAGTTTGTAATGTCCGGTTAGAAAACCGGCTAAGCTATAATATTGCTTCCTATAATATCCTGACGTTCGTAAGTTAAAATTTTGGCATGCTTTTCCCAATGTAATGTAAAATTCCAGGGTAAAATTGCAATTGACTTGTCCATATGCAACTAGAATGATCGCTGGATGTGTTCACCAAACTCGGCTGTAATAGCTGAATTTGAGGAGGTTTTTGTACGTTTAAAACAATATCGTTTGAATTTGCAATAACACTATGCGACAAAATACAAAAAATTAAATACACCCGAGTAACTAACTACCTAGTCTAAGTTGTTCAGTTAGTTGAGTAGAACCAAAGAAAATAAAGTATAAAGAATGTGCATTTTAACATATTTTGGAATATTTTTCAAAAATATTTCATGACGCGGGGGGAAAGATAGAAGGGAATGATACAGAAACCAAGAGCGTAACAATGCGTTGTTCTCATCGTGCGTTTTTGTTGTTTGACCACTTTTTATTTATTTTTCGGCACCAATGTCCCTCAGGGGAAGAACATCTTCGGCTTTTTACACACATAGGACACGAACATCAAGAATGTTCGTTAAAAAGAGCGTAGAAATCTTGTCAGTTTTTAAAGAAGAAGGTTCATGTCGCTTTTTTCAGACTTCAATGATACACCCAAAGAAATATCACAGTAGTATTCACTAATATCAATGAAAAAAGATTTCGATTTTTGGAAGAATACTTGCCAAGTTAAATAGGGTGTCTTAGTGTCTTTCCGATCACATATACTTATCATTGGGTTAATAAGTAGACTTGACATTATTACTAACAATTTTCCTCTAGGTTAACACATGCCTATGGTTATGGATTAGTGAGTGAGAGAGAGAAAATAAGTTGAGAGAATTTATTTATTTACAGCCATATAAAAGTGTTAGTAATATATTCTATTTTTATTTTCATTTCATCAACATACATATGTAAAGCTGTCTATCTTTGGCTTAATAATTTTGGATAAATAAAAATAAAATAAAACATCGATTTTATTATCAAAAGAACATAAAGCTATCCATCTTTGGCTTAAAAATTAGGCCATGTTTTATAGATAAATAAAAATAAAAAGAATAAAAAACCATTCTTTATTAAAAAAAAAAAAAACGAGCATTCCAAAGCATTTAAAAAAATATACTATGGGACAAAATAAAATACGCCCAGCTAATGACATAGAACATTTTTAACACAAAATATTCTTCGAGTGTTGTTCTGAAATAAAATGATAAAGCATCCGCAGCACATGTATTCTTGTCGCAGTCTGATCGACAACTAAATCAAAAACACAAGAATACATACACATGTACATACGTACGATGAGAGCAACACATTGTTACGCTCTTTGTTTGTGTTCATTTTCCTTCTGTCTTCCTCTCCCCTCACCCAGAAATGATTTTTAAAAATATTTTGGTGAGAGCGGGTCGTAATGTTACAACCCGCCATAAGAAATTTTACTTCTACATGATGCGTATTCTTTATATCCATATTCTTTGGTAGAACTTAAAAACAATTTTTTTTACTTTTCTCGAACACTCCAAACCTGTTATATTTGGCAAAACTGTTTATTTGATCTTTTCACACATAATTATTGATTACCCAAATATGTTTCAACCGATTTTAAAAATCCAAAGTTTTTTAGAATGGATAGAGATTAACCTTTCAAACGGTAATCATAAACATTTTGTTCAAACTTATATGTTATGAGTTTTGATGAGCTAAACTTGGAAAATATTATTTTATTTGTTTTATTTTTTCATGTTTGGCCATTCTTAATGGCAAAATTTAATTAAAATACATGAAATAAGTGGCAACATTCTGAAAGTGCATTATATTGTGAAGAGATTGACATTTCGTTTGATAAAATTTAACAAAAACTACCGTAGTTATTATATCAAGAGTATAACAGTTATGTTATATTTTTTTTTATTATTTTTGAGTTCTAGTCAACCTAGCGAATAACTTAGATACTTACTTATTGTAGTTTCTTGAGTGTAATTAGTTCCCCTTCATTAATACCTCATACAGTATTTCGTTTCAGTAATATGGTCGTATATGTACATACATACATACATACTTATATTGTTTATACAATCTTTTTCATTTGACATTCACTTCATTTATTTATTACATACTCAATACGGAAACACTAATAGATCTTCACTTTGATGTAAAGTTTTTAATTGCAACATGGGATAATAACAGCAATCAAGCGTTGCACATTTACGTTCTAAGTAAATTGATCATTTTTTAATAAACCGTTATATAAATAATAAGTGTCTTAGGCATTAAAGCACGCTTATATTTAATAATTAATTAAAAAATGAGTGAAATTACAATTAATTAGTCTGCCATTGTTACGTATCGTATTAAAAGCTCTCCATTAACTTGGAATAATACTTGTTGTATTGCAATTCATAAATCACTTTCATATTAATTTGTTTTTAATAGATTTTGTAACAGTTTTCTTCAGAGTACTTCTGATTTATTGAGTAGTTGAAGCTATATTAAAAAGTTTGTGTCTTTAGAGAATGTTTCCTAAAGTTAAAGAAACTGAACAAGAATTACTTTATACTGCATGCTTAATTAACTTAATTGATCATTAGTTACTGTTGAATTAATGTATGTTAAGAAAATGACTTTATGCAAAGAACTATATGTTAAGTATTTTAAGTATGGATTTATTTATATTTCAAGACAAGTACACTGTTCTTATACAAAGTCGTAGCACAAGTGATATACTAAATTTAAGTAATAGTACTTTAACCGTTTGCCTGCTAAGCGATTCTGGTGAGAACGTTCGAAAATTGCTGGAAAACTACAATTAATTATTATAGTAAAAAAATCTACAAAATTCTAATAACCTATGCACAAAGAGAAGACCCTATATCTCGTCTTTTAATTTTATTTTTGCTTTTTGACTAAATTTTTACACTGAAATTCGCAGCGCAAATGCGATTTAAGTAACAAATGAACGCAGCGCTTTTGTGCCGCGTAGCAGTCAAACGGTTAAAGCAATTGTACTAAATAAATTAACGGGATCATCTCTCACTAAAGTAGTACTAATGAGAGATATTATAAATAATTAATACAGGAAAAAGGAATTAAGATAATAGACAAAAATAAAACTGGTTTTTCTACATTCTTTAGATAATGTACTAAAATATTTTAATATGTACAGCTGAAGTTATCTAATTAGTAATATCAAAAAGAATTATGTTTACTGATATGATATATAATAAATAGGGTGGTTTTAAAAAATCGATTTCGGATTTTTTTTGGGGGCACCCCCCTAAAATGTTTCATTTTGTTAGATTTTAAGATTGTCAAAGTTTGAGCATGATTGAAAGATGTTAACACGTGCCACTGGGGCCTCTCGACTTTTTGCAGTTTAGCGACTTTATCGACACATATCTCGAGAACGGTTTAATATATGGGCATTTTGGTGTCATGTGACCCAATTTTTAAAATCGATGTCTTCCGATTTGGATGAAATTTGCACCAAGGTTAGTACTATTGGATAGTAGGCCAGACAGACAGAATTTTCAGCTCTATCAGTCAAGAACTGCCGGAGTTAGAGAGAGTCAAAGTTGGACATTTTGGTCATACAGGGTTTTTTTTTTAATGTGTGTAACTTTTTACCTATTGGTCCTAGCAAAAAATTTCCAAAAATAATAAAATTTTTTTTTAAATTAATTTTTTTTTAATTTTTTTCAAAATGGACCTTTTTTTTGCTCAAAAGAAAGCTTATACAATTTCCTTTAAGGCCTTTATAATCGCTTAATGGGATGCGAGTGGTATATCTATCAAAAAAAATATTTGTTAACTCAAGAATAAGATTTTTCAATATTTGGCATAAAAACGTACTGCCTAAATGATCATGAAAAAGTATTTATTTGTCCTTTCGTCCTTCTTATTTATTGCCTTCATTTGGCATAAAAACGTACTACCTAAATGATCTTAAAAAAGTATTTATTTGCATTCTAAGGACATTCGGAAATTAGTCCTTTCGTCCTTCTTATTTATTGCCTTCATTTGGCATAAAAACGTACTACCTATATGATCATAAAAAAGTATTTATTCGCATTCTAAGGACATTCGGAAATTAGTCCTTTCGTCCTTCTTATTTATTGCCTTCATTTGGCATAAAAACGTACTACCTAAATGATCTTAAAAAAGTATTTATTTGCATTCTAAGGACATTCGGAAATTAGTTTTTTATAAACAGTGTTAAAGTTTGGACGTATGTTTCGCACGCTAAAGTTTTTCGCTTCTTCTCGTTTGGAAGTGTGTGTCCAAATCGGAAGACATCGATTTTAAAAATTGGGTCACTTGACACGAAATTGCCCATATGTATTTGCCCGTGACATACATCAAATTGAAGTCGATACTGTTTATAATATTTTATATGGAATAAAAAAATACGTAAATAGTACTGAATTCGAGATAATGAACCCAATGTCCCTAAAAACGTGACTAGGTACCCCTAAGAGCGAAGTATAATAAATGTCTTTTTCATTTTATTCTTATTTAAATTTATTCAAGGGACCGACATAATGTGATTTTGGAGATATCTGGGTACAGCTGGCGGCATCTGCTGACTACTATTTAACGTATTGTTTTTGTTGCTCGTCCTTTGTAAGTAATTGGTTGTAATCTGTGATGAGCTTGACTCCTCGCTCTGCCATGCCGTTCACAACTCTCAAGTTGTTTTACATCCTTTGCCCCTCCTGGTAGTTGATATTCTGCGACCAAGTTGCAGGATCTTTTTCCAGAAATTCGGTGTTAATGTTTAATCTCTTGAACAACAGATAAGTCTCACTTGTAATTAGGGCTGGGAGACCTTTTTCTAGGAATTTCGGCAGTTGTTTTTTTTAGTTTGGGTCGAATATTTCTGGAACACTTCTCATTTTCTTCTGCTTGATTTTTTTACAACAATACATTTTTAAACTAGTTTGGTTTTACCTGCTTGGGATCGCCAGTGATACAGTATGTGGGTCTAAAATTAACGGTATACCATAGCAAACATATTTAAATGAAAATAAAGTACAATTATTTGTCCATAATAACCAATAATAATACAAATAACGCTCTCAGGGGTACCTAGTAGGGATGCCAAACGGGATTGATTTTCAAAAATCCCGAGATTCGGGATTTCGAAATCCCGATCCCGAAATCCCGGGATTTTTCGGGACAATTCGGGATCCAAAAATCCCGAAATATCAAGGGATTTCCCGAAATATCTCGGAATTTCGGGATTTTCTCTTAATAAACAATTGTTTTATTAAAAATTTCATTAATTTTTGATCTTTATCACAATATACATGTTATAAAATAAAAAACAGAACAAAAAGTAACAAAAATAAAAATAATTCATCGGTGTCTCCATACATATGTACATATATGTATAAACACTTTAGTGAAGAAACAAAATACCTACTCTTTTAAAAACACTATCTATATGCAGAATATATGTAACTATTCACCTCTAACACCTCATGATTCAATCAAATCTATTTCTTTAGAAAATTGATTGTCTAAACCATCAGCTGTATTAACAGATTTTATTGGACTTCGAGGGCAACGTTTAACTTTTTAACAATGGAAGTTAGGTTCTTATTCAGTTCGATGTCGAGTGATATAGAATATTCACTTAATTGTTGCATGATACACTTGAAAAACTACATGAGTGTTATTTAATGTAATATTGAATAAAAAAAACAATGCCGTAGACTAAATTTTTTTTCTTACTTTATAAAGTGTTTATGTATGAATTTACAATCCCGAAAATTCCCGGGACAAGTTTTAAAAATCCCGGGATTTTGTGATTCGGAATTTCCCGATTGGCATCCCTAGTACCTAGTCACGTTTTTAGGGACATTGGCTCTATTTTTTCGGTTTCAGTACTAGTTGCAGAATATAAAATATTATGATGTATGACACGGGCAAATAACTTTAGCCGTTCCAGAAATATGGATCGCAGAAGTCGCAAAACTGCCAAAAAAATCGAGATTTTCAAAACATTGAGGCCCCAGTGGCACGGGTTAACATCTTCCAATTGTGCTTAAACTTTCGCAATCCTAAAATCTGACAGAAAGGAACATTTTAAGGGGGTGCCCCAAAAAAAATTCGGACATATTTTTTTTTACCCTACGAGATAAAACCACCTTAATATATATATATATATATACACATATATATATGTATAAAAATATATATGTATACAAAAAAATTCGAATTCTGTTGCCAAATATATTTTCGGCAACATTCTACACCTGGAGAACGAATATTTTCAAAAACAGTATATAGTAAGTAGTAGACGGCCTATCGTTGAGAGTACATTAGTCGACACATGAAACTCCGCTATGATCGGACTCACAGCGTTGCCTTAGGCTCCGCCTTTTACGTTTTTAGCAGCTTCAAGATTATCCTCTGACATTTCTTTAAAAGGTTCACTGGAATTTTCTGGAAGGAGAAAATTTTTAAAAATAGGTCTTTTAAGTATTTTATTTTTAGTTTGTACTGATACTACCCTTATCTTTCCGTCACCTCCTGAATGTGTATCAACAATTTTTGCAAGAAGCCATTGAACTGGTCCACATCTGTCATCTGCTACTAGTACCAAATCTCAAATATTGGGATTCTGAACGCTTCTTAACCATTGTGACCGAGCTTGAAGTCGATTAAGGTATTCTTTGTACCATCTTTTCCAAAAATGCTGTTCTTTTCTCTCGATAGCTTGCCAACGTGAAAGATGGTTTCCCCTTTGAGCTAATAAGTTTTCTTCTTGAACACACTGTAGTGGTTCGCCAATGAGGAAATGTGCTGGTGTTAGTGCATTAAAATCCAACGGATCAGATGATAAAGGACATAGAGGTCGCGAATTCAAGCAACTTTCAATTTGACAAAGTAATGTATTTAGCTCCTCAAATGTAAGTAGTCGATCAATGGTAACTCGTCTTAGATGATACTTCACGGATTTTACGCCAGCTTCCCATAATCCACTGAAACTCGGCGAGGCCGGAGGTATGAAATGCCAATTGGTATAATTTAGACTCAAAGCATGTTGTAACTCCTCTGGCAATTAAAAAGAATTTGAAGTTCCTTTGATGCGCCTATAAAATTTGTACCGCAGTCTGAATAGATGTCAGCGCATGTGCCTCTTCGAGAAACAAATCTCGGAAAAGCTGCCAAGAAAGAATTTGTAGTAAGATCTGAAACCGCTTCTAGATGAATAGCCTTCGTGACCATACACACAAACAAGCAAATATAACCCTTTGTTATAACAGCGGACCTTAAAGTAGACGATTTAATATTTAATGGTCCAGCATAGTCAACACCACTGTGTTTAAAAGGTCTAGTAACGTTAAGTCTCACCAAGGGCAAGTAGCCCATTATTTGTTGTGAACTTTTATCTGCATATTTAGAACACTGCAAACATTTACGTATAACGGTTTTTTTGATTAACGCTGGACATCGATTTATATACATATACTACAAGACTACATCTACATACATAGCTGCCGTAGTCTAGTAAGTAGTGTGTCGGCTTATTAGACGCAAGGCCACGGTTCAAATCCCAGGTCAGACATCAACACGAAAATATGAAAAAGAAATATTTCTTCGGCGACTGCCTCTCAGCAGATTTCTGGCAAAAACTCTGAGAGCAAATAAAATTGCCATGAAGAGTTTTTCAAAAATCTGTCGTTCGGAGTCGACTTTCAACTATAGGTCCCGCCACTCGTGTATAAAATTAATGACGAATTATGTACGTATGTGTGTACATCTACATACCTACAGTTCACCGTCAACTTCGAATGACGGATTTGAGTAACTTTTCATGGCGATTTTATTTACTTTCAGCATTTTTGCCAGAAGACTGCTGAGAGGATTTTATTTTTCAATACATATATCGTTTGCATCTTATAAGGCAACTAGACTGCGCTTAACAGAGTTATGGAATGCGCTTAACAGAGTTCTAGTGTTAAACTTTACTGGGCCATAATAGCTAATGAAAGACTATTCTTACAAAATATGTTGACGGTTTTGATGCTGAACCTTATGTTCAAAACAACTTTACAAAATGGTTGTTGGCCAAGTAGTAAGGCTGAGAAAGGCAAAATTAAAAACGTTTTCTTTTAAATGTGTGCAATGATAAAACCAATCTGTTAAAATTAGCTGCTTGAGCCCCTGTTCCGGAAAAATTTTAGTTTCAAGAGAATACAAAGACCATCAACATGATGCTTAGTTGTGCTTTATAAAGCAATTAAGTGGCTCTCTCTAGTTTAAATGAAATGAAAAGATTGCCGTATTCAAGTTTGAAGAACTAAGACAAATACTCATCATGGTTTTCTTATGTTAGAAAGTTAAGAGGCTTCATCACCGTTCAAATAATGCATACAGGGAACTGACAGACACCCAAACGTGATCAGATCAACTTTAAAGACGCCGAAAAAATATTTTTTTCGTATTTTGTTTTCTTAGAGATGTGTGGATTGGGCTCTAAACCACGGGCTTATAACTCGACAAGTCTATACTCACTTGCCTTTCTTAAAAATTTTATGGTCTGATGCCTTCAACTGAAAATTACTTGAAATTTGATTCTGTTTTAATGGTTCTGATACAGGTTGTTGTTATGAAGTCGCCGTAGTCTAGTAGGTAGTGTGTTGGCTTATTAGATGTGAGGCCACGGTTCAAAACGAAATATGAAAAACATTTCTTTCGCTGACTTCCGCTCATTAGCCATAGGGCAACAACTCTGCGAGTAAATCAAATCGCTATGGAAACTTTCTTATAAAATCTGTTGTTTGGAATTTAAACTGTATGTGCCGCATAAAATGAACACACACAACATAAGTGGTTTGAGAAGCTAGGTCGTAATCCTTACTGAAGGGTTGTTATTGGAAATTATGTGTGTATGTGTGATACAGTTTGTTTCCAATCATTTCTACTTCTTTATAAGACTGATAACAGATGGACCCCTTGATATATTTATTATTCAGACTGCAAAAAATTTCCACACGATATTCTGTAAGAGTGCTGTCATGCATCATCTTAAAATAAAACTCTTGTCAACGATTTCCTTATCATAGCATAGCTTGTCAGGAATAGTTTGCATCTTAGAAAACCAGCGGAAACTCGAGTTACACCCATTGGATTTTGATACAGAAAACTAAGTTTACAATAAAAAATAAAAATAAAACAAAAAATAAAAATTTCTTATTATTTCAGTTTTATTGGCCATAAGATTGAGCAGAGTCGCTTGGCAACCAATGAATATGAAACCGTCTACACCAGCTATGGCAAGATCAGAGGCATGAAACGTAAAAATGCCTATGAAGAGTTTTGTAAATATTATGCCTTTGAGGGTATACCGTATGCTAAGCCACCTCTAGGAGACTTACGATTTCGTGCACCACAACCACCAGAACCTTGGCATGATGTACTCGATTGTCTGCACTACAAATCGAAATCATTACAAATCGATTTTCTACGCAGAATGACATTGGGCTCAGAAGATTGTCTCTATTTGAACGTGTATGCAAAAAAGGTAATTTTTTTCTACAATTTTTTTTAATTTTTTTTTTCACTGTTTAAACGCATTTTTATATTTCAGTTGACCACTGAAAAGCCTTTGCCGGTAATGGTTTATATCTATGGCGGTGGTTTTCAAACAGGCGAAGCTACACGTGAACTATATTCACCCGATTATTTCATGCAAAAGGATGTGGTACTGGTAACGATTGCATATCGTTTGGCAGCTTTAGGTGATTAAAAGTTTTGAATGAAATTTTTAAAAGCAAAGAACTGAACTATAATTTATAAACATTTCAGGTTTTCTAAGCTTAAATGATCCCGATTTGCAAGTGCCCGGTAATGCTGGCCTAAAGGATCAAATAATGGCCTTAAAATGGATTCAACAAAATATTGCATACTTCAATGGTGATCCCAATAATGTAACACTTTTTGGTGAAAGTGCTGGTGCCGCTTCTACGCACTATCTAATGTTAACACCTCAAGCCAAGGGTCTCTTTCACAAAGCGATTTTAATGTCGGGTACAGTATTATGTCCTTGGGCCTGTCAGCCACCAAAAGATTGGGGCTATCGATTGGCCTGTTTGATTGGTTACAAAGGCAATAATAATGATCGCGAGGTTTATCGTTATTTGGCCAAACAAAATGCCAGCAAATTGATAATAAGAGACACAACTTTATTAACGAAACAGGAAAGATTTGATAATTTGTTATTTGGTTTTTGTCCAGTTATAGAGCCTTATCTAACAAAGGAATGCATTTCGAATACACCTTTTAAGGATCTACTGGCCAATGCCTGGAGCAATGACATACCATTGATAATAGGAGCCAATTCTTTTGAAGGCCTATTCCATTATAATACCATAATGAAATGCAATTATTTGGTTAATGATTTGTCAGATTGTGTTAATCTCTTGCCGGATGACATCAAATCCAAACACACAGAACAAGAACTTAAGCAAATGGCTAACAGTCTAAAACAAGCCTTCTTTGGTCCAAAGGCACCCAGCATTAAGGAAACCTTATTTGATTATATGGATCTCATGAGCTACAGAACATTCTGGCACGGCATCTATAGAATCATTTTAGCCAGATCAGCCTATGCAAGCCAAATGTCAACCTATTGTTATGTTTTCGATTTTGATTCGCCCACATTTAATCATTTTCGCATCTTAAATTGTGGCCGCTCTATGAGAGGCGTATGTCATGCTGATGATGTTTCTTATATGTTTTATAATGCCATTGCTGAAAAGCTTTTACCCACCATGCCCGAATACAAGTGCATACAACGCATGATCGGCATGTGGTATTGTTTTGCCTTGAACTCGAATCCGAATTGCAAGGAGATACAACCGGTTTGCTGGCAGCCAGTTACAAATGCCATTGACTTACAACAGCCTATTAAAGCTTTAAATATTAGTGATGAAATGGAATTTAAAAACTTGTCCTTTCACAATAAACTACAAATCTGGAATAAGTTCTACACAAAGGAATCGTTGTACTAAAAAAATGGGTAGGAGAAATAAAAAACAAAACCAGTTGAATGAAAAGAAAAAAATACTTGCCATGGTTGTGATATTTACGTTTAAAACAGAAAAAACAAAGAAATAAAAGTAGAATTTTAATCATTAGTTCTTAAAGGTGCAACAATAATTTTAAATACAGGGAGCATCAAAAGAAAATGTACATTAAAAAATATACATTAATAAATTACCGTTAGTTTTTATTTTAAAATTGTTTCATTGCGAATTTTTAAAATTAAAACAGAAACAAAAAATTTCGAAATTTTGCAAATTTTTTCTGACACTCTCCTTAAGCGGTAAAACTTGAGTTTTATTGTTCACTGTACTTAAATAATTTTTTTTATCAATAAACAAAATTGCTTTTTTATTTGCTTCTTAGTAAGTCCCTAAGTAAGGTTTGATATGGCCAGTTAGCCATTAAACGATCGAACAAACAATAATTTTTCCATAAAATAATTGAAATTATAAAAACAACAAATAAAAATCAATTACAATAGTTCGAATAAATAATTGTTAATACCTGTTTGCCAACATTTCAACTGCAAAACAGTATTGATTACATATTAATATTGATTGATAATCTTAATGAGTTTGATTGTAATTTAAATGAACAAAGCAAACTGCAGTGAATGTATGATTTTATTGCTAAACAACGACGAATAGAACAGACTGAGGTATATGAATGTCATCATTAATTGTTTATTAAGAATTAAAAATAAGTAAGACGGCCAACTTGAAGTCGTAGTAGGTAGTGTGTTGGCTTATTAGACGTAAAGCCAGGGTTCGAGCCCCAGGCCAGACATCAAGACAAAATACCAGAAGTATTTCTTCGGCGACTTCCTCTCAGCAGATTTCTGGCAAAAACTCTGCGAGTAAATAAAATTGCCATGAAAAAAGTTTCTCAAAAATATGTCGTTCGGAGTCGACTTTAAACTGTAGGCCCCAACACTCATGTATAAAAATTAACACATACAACATAAGTGGCGTGAGGAACTATTACTGAATACAATGGGTCAATTCGACCTCCGGGTACTGTACTTGTCTTAATTGACAAGTACGGGTACTGTACTTGTCTTAATTGAAAAGAACACGTCCTCTAACCTAACCTAACCTAAGACGGCCAACTTGGACCTTGACTTCAGACCCTTGAAATTGATACCCATGTCTCCAGAGTAGGGTGTTGTATATTTTTTATATTATTTTGATATTACGAAAGTCACCACAGTCAAGTATAAATAGTTAACGTGGTACAGATATTTAGACGTTAGGCCATGATTCATACCCCGTCCCAGACATTGCGAACAAAACGAAATATGGAAAAATATTTCTTCGGCAATTGCCTCTCAGTAGTTTCGCAAAACATTAACAGCGAATCTGTAAAGGTTTTTATATTTTTCAGTCTCAAACATTTTGCTGTGATTTCGATGAGACCTTCATTTCCTTATGTGCCAGAACCTTCCCGCTATAACCGAAATACGATGTCAGTTAAATAACCGTCTCTGGTTTAGTTGCTGCATTCGATCTTTTTGACTTATTTTTTGGCAAGTTTTTCTGGCGATATCTGGGCTATATCTTGCAAAATATGTGAATGTTAGAAGATTATCCATTATGACAGTGTCTGTTACGTAGCCTGAAGATAAGAATTTAGTAGACTATGAAAGCTTAAAAGACGGTGCTGCCGTAATTGGCTTTTTCGAAGCTAGTCTCTGGTCCAAACTCCAGCCCAGATATCTCGAAACGAAATATGAATAAATTATTTCTTCGGCGACTTTCTCTCAGTAGATTTCTTGAAAATCTAGAAAAAATCGGGGAGTATATTAAAAATTACCATGAAAAATTTTGTCAAAAATCTGTGGTTCGAAGTCGACTTCAAACCGTTGGTCCCGACACTCATGGACAAAATTAACACACACAAAATTGGTCGTGTGAGAAACTAGGTCGTAATCCTGACTAAATTTTTGCATCAATTAAGTAAGCAAGATATTAAAACCATAAGAGAGGTTGCCTGACCACTGCAGTATTTTGTAGGCGGAGGTACTGACCGTTTTGAATTTGGGCGGCGGGGGTTTCTCTGAATATCTCTCGATTTAATTTGAAAACGGCTTGCGATTAATTCCTTAACGCCGAAAATTTCAGGTCAATCAAAGGTAATTCTTACACAGGTTCCTGGACATAGAGATATCGTCGACAATTGCATTGCTGATGAACTGATCAGGGTCGATACGGAGTTTACCATCAGGGCATAGTTAAATCAATTAATTTAGTAGGTATTATCCACTTGTTTTGCAAGGGTAGCACAATTTCGTTGGCAGCAGGAATTTACGTGATGTATTGGACTTGTAAGGATAAAAAGAAGATTGCTTCATTGTTATACTTAAATCGCATGCCTCTCTGACCTTCTTGGCAGCATGCCGATAGACTTTGGATTCCGTTGAGTGACTTTTATTGGAGTTTTGCGTCTGTGGAGAAGAACATAAATGCAGACCTTGTTCGTATCCTAACCAACAGTCGAGGCGAATTAAACAAGTTCTAACATACATAACATAATTGGCCATTACAACCCTTCAGTCAGGATTACGGCCTAGCTTCTCACACCACTCATTTTGTGTGTGTTAATTTAATGCATGAGTGGCGGGACCTATAGTTTAACGTCGATTCCGAACGACAACAAGTTCTAACACAGAAGTGAAAAATTTGAGCTCAGTTTTCAACCAAACTTTACTTCACTTTATTTAACGGCATTTGATATCATTATTTAGAGTTCTTATTGCCGCCGAAAAGTCGCCGTAGTCTAGTAGGTAGTGTGTTGGCTTATTATACGTAAAGCCAGGGTTCGAGCACCAGGCCAGATATCAAAACAAAGTACAAAAAGTATTTCTTCGGCGACTTCCTCTCAGCAGATTTCTGGCAAAAACTCTGAGAGTAAATAAAATTTCCATGAAAAGTTTCTCACAAATCTGTCGTACGGAGATGACTTTGTGGTGTGAGAAATTAGGTCGTAATCTTGACAAAAGGTTTACAATGATCAATTATGTATGTATCTTAACAAAGATTTTAACAATTTTTATTGATTTCAGGCACTCCGAACAAGTATTTGAGTTTATAGGTCTTTAAATAAAGAATTCAGGAAAAATATGTACTTATTTTAAAAGAATTACTTTTAAAATATTTGAGACAAATATAACACCAGTTTACTCGGTAAGTCATATGCATGTAAAGCGCACTTAATAACTGTTTGTTTAAACATTTCTTTTATTTTTTAATAATTTTATAAATTGTCTGGCTGTCAGCGATTTGCTGTCATTTTGTTTTGCTTAATTAATTTAATACAATAAAAAATAAAATAAAAAAATTTTTGTTTTTTCTTAAATACGCATACAGTACAAGAGCATACAGTAATTAGACAATGCAATGAGAGACTGAATATGGGTAAAAAACGAACTGAAAATATCTGACAGATAATATTTTGTATTTCATATAAACAGCTGTTAATGTTTACGAATATGACAAAAACAAAAAAGACTGTGGCGAAGCAGAATAGACAAATAGTTTGTATAACAAAATGATCACAACAAAGAAAATTACTAAAAAAGAGAACTAAGCATGTGCTGTTAGTAACAGCATAAACTAAGAGAATATATGAGGCGTAGTATATACATATGTACATTGTTCATAAAACATTCATTAGAAAAAATTTTCATCATAAAATCTAGCGGGAAGCAGTTTCCAATTTTCAATAAAAAATCAGTTTCGTTTATAAAAAAAAAATAATTATAGTCGTGGCAGCCATTCGATGGATATATTATTCCATACTTAATCGAAAATGTTTTCTTTACAAACGAATACAAGTAGTGGCAGGTATCTTAAAAATGCTTATTTTTATTTAAAAATAAAAAAGTCCATTCTTACTGAGGCATTCTTTACAACATAGGTTCTAATAGAAGTAATTTTAGGAAAATGTAAAACTTTATTATAAACTATTAAACACTTATAATTTTTAATATAAGGTCTTCCAAGAGGGCCTTCCGAATTTCGAAAATTTATAATGATTGTCTTTCTGAAGCTACATCTGTCAAATAAGTTATTATTTATTCAGTTTGCCCTGTCAAATTACCATGCACGACCATATACAACAATCTGTAGCAGTGGGCAATTAACCCCTAATTTCCATTGAAAAATCAATGATAAGATCCGTATTTCTGATTGAACCAACAAAATTTTGAGAATTAAGGACAATATCAATCCACATGAGATCCGAAAGCATACAATATATCCCAAAAATACTACTGATTGGTATGAATTTTAGATTGTAGAGCTCTTAGGTTCTTATTTCTTCGAAAACGAAATCGGCACTATGGAACGATGATTACCAATTTCTTTTGTACCGAACTGGATCATTTGGACACCAACGACATGTGGTTTTAACAGAATAACACTTTGTGCCACACAGCTTATGCCCCATTTGATATGCTGCACGAGCGATTTGGAAACGCGGTCATCTCGTGTGGAGGTGATGTGAACTCGCAACCGATATCGAACGATTTAACCTCTTTAGAGTTTTTGGAGGATTTTCTTAAGTCAGAAGTGCATGTGAAGAAACCACAAACAATAGTGGCCCCTAAAGCCAAAGTTAAACCATGCTCTCCATTAATTCAGACTGATTTGTGCCTTAAAATTATAGAATAATTGACATTTCGGTTGTGCTCCGCCCAGAGAAGCCGTTGCGGATATTTTAAAGGCGTTATAATCATCAATATTCTCGTCAAAACATCATTCAAACAAATAAAAACTGTCGATGATATCTCCCACACTCTGTTTTATTTACATTTAAAGATACATACATATTTACATACATATTTGGTCACTCCAACCCTTCAGTCAGGATTACGACCTAGCTTTTCACACCACTTCCGAACAACAGATTTTTAAGCAACTTTTTCACGGCAATTTTATATAATATATTCTCAGGGTCAGGAATCTGTTCATATATCGTTTTGGGGTTTGAACCTTGTCCCCACGTCTAATAAGCCAACACACTACCTAATAGACTACGGCGACTACATTTAAAGATATAAATTTATTTATATATACAGCAAAGTATATGTCCGAATTTTTTTGTAGTCACTCCTTATCTTGATCTATTGCTTTCACCATAGCTGAGCTCTTTATGAGAATATTTTAGAATGAAAATCTTCTTACTTTAGCAACTGTGGCTTTATTGACAAGAGGAAAAAAAAACAGTATGGTATGGAGAACAAGCTCTCATGTGCATGGTCAAAATAAATTGAATCGAAGTCGCCGTAGTCTAGAAGGTAGAGTGTTAGCTTATTAAACGTAAAGCCAGAATTCAAACGCCAGTTCAGACATCAATACGAAATACAAAAAAAGTATTTTTTCGGCGAAGTTCTCTTAGCAGATTTCTGGCAAAAACTCTGAGGATAAATAAAAAATTGCCATGAAAAGTTTCTTAAAAATCTGTCATTCGGAGTCGACATTAAACTGTAGGTCCCGCCACTCATGTATAAAATTAACACACACAACATAAGTGGTGTAAGAAACTAGGTCCTAATCCTGACTGAAGGATTGTGATGACCAATTATATATGTATGTGCGTGAATATTATATCATAGTGTCTACTTTCATACCAATAAACAAAACAAAGTACTGAATCACAAGCGACTAATTACGCATGAAAATAATTTTTGTCCACTTTTTTATAAAATTTATAAATTTATTCAACTTTTATGCAATAATTATCATGTAATACAGGCATAATATAAATCGTATTTAAACTATGTATATATACACAGGGCCACAAAAGTATACATACGGTTAATAAATTTCAGAAATTTTTTTACCAATCCGTTTTCGTTGAAAATCTTATAATTGTCTGACAACTTTCCTCGATTTTAAGAAGGTCTTTTGCATTGGTTAAAAAATTTCTGAAATTTGTTAACTTTTGTGGACCTGTGCATTCCTGTGCAGGCCTACGATTAACAAATTTCACAAATTTGTGAACAAATGCAAAAGTCTTAAAATCGAGAAAAGTTGTCAGACAATTATAAAGATTTTCAACGAAAACGGATTGGTAAAAAATTTCTGAAATTTATTAACCGTATGTATACTTTTGACGCTGAGTGTACATATTTAAGCAACACATTTAATCTTATACATATATATATGTACATATATGAACGTATATGATCCAATTTTAAGTGCAATATTTATCAGTTTTTTTTTATATTTTACTGGGTTACTTGATCTGCCACATGTAAATAAAGTTTTCTTTATAAATGTTTGTTTAAAAATTTTTTTATTATTATTAATTGTCTGACTTATTGCTGTTTTGTTTTGCGTAATTAATTTAATGCCATAAAAAATATATGTATAAGCATTTAAACAATGAAAAAAAATTAAATCTTATAAAAATATATGAGTCGCAGAGCAATGCAAATAAAGATTGAGTATCTCAAAAAAGAACAAAAAATATCTGATAGATAATATTTTGTATTTCATACAAACAGCTGTCGAATGTTTACGAATACGGTGTAAACAAAAAAGATAGTCTTAAAGCAGAACAAAGAAATAGTTAGTATAACAAGAGAAAAAAATAAAAGAGTATAAAAGCATATGCTCACTAGTTTCAACTCGTTTTTGTTAGTATTTGCTAGATACAGATCACATGTATATACAAAATGCAGTTAGTAAGAGCACATTTAAGAGATTATAATACGAGTATCTATGCATATACATATATATTGCGAAAAATTAAAACAAAAACATTTTTTAATTGAAAAATTTTTTTATGATTTGTAAACAAACGAAAAATTAACAGAATTTCTAGTTAACTTTAAAGAATTCATATCAAAAATTTGCATTTTAAGACGTATAGAACATAGCTTACACAACAAAATACAATAACTTACGCCCGAATTTATATTTTGATACGTTCTATTTATCTGAATATAATTACAAAATATAACAATTATATCTAGAAATAAATCTTATAATAGTTATGATGTATACATTAGTTAATTCACATTTTAAGCTTAGCAGATATTGAGTAAAAATTCATATTCATAAACAATAAATTAATCAAGTCACATTTAACCATTTGAGGGCCATTATTACAACTTGCCGTTAACTAAAGGCAATATTTTAACGGACATATAAATTGTTTTTGATTATTATGGGTACCCAATAGGATAGAAGTGAGCGTTAAGCTAAAGGGAGGATCAACCTGCCGGTAACTTTTAAAGTTAAGTTTATGTCTAAACTTGCCATACTATATATTATTTTCATTATGGCAACTTCAAATTTAAACAAAATGAGCATATACAACAAAAAAACGATGTCCGTTGCCAATGCGTTAAAAAAAACTTGTTTAATTGACAGTTTTATCGACATTGCTCCGACACATATGTTTGGAAAAAGTTAACTTTATTTTATCTGTAAGTTGTAATAACGAAAATAACTTAAAGTTAACTTTACAGTTCCCTTCAGCTAAAGGTACCTTTAACTAAACCCAAGTTTAACGACAAGTTGTAAAAATGGCCCTGAATGTGGCAATTTTATCTGTCAATCTTGTTACTTCTGTATTAATAATGCATTGCCCTTATAAAAAATATTCCACTATTCACTAAAGCCTGCATTAATTTAAGAGACATTATTTTTTTTATAATTGAACATGAAATCGTGTTCTCGGAGCAACACAGAACCATAAAAATACATATGGAGATAGGTCCTGCTCCGTGAGTGTAATGGAAATGGAAAGTGATCCATATACGGGCACTCAGATTTTTGGGGCAATTTTTTTTATAAATTCTACACAGTACACCCATGTTAAAATAGATTGCCTCATTATTTTTGGTTTTATGAATGTAGGTTTTGTTATAAAAAAAAACCGATATGACAGCGCTACCAAACAAAACTGAGGCATATTTCACTCGAGTTTTAAGGAAAATTAAAAAAGATAAATAAAGTCTTCAACATGATTCAAAAATTACGTCAACAGCGAACGGCATCTCTCTACTGAGTTCAGTTTAGCTGAATCCGCTTTCGGTTTTGGTTTTATTGTAAAACACTTATTATAGCTCTGGCCCGTACTTATCAGAAACGATCCTCAAATAATTTCTGGCGAATGGCAATAAATGTCAACTAATTTGACAGATGTACCTCCAAAGGGTGGCTGTTATTAACTGCCAAACTTTGGAAGTGGCTGTTGAAAGACCTTAGAGTAGTACGACAAAACGATGGATACGTGATCTTTATCACGATTAAGTAAAATTATGTTTAAGTCGGGGTCCAATAGTTCAAGTAAACATAAGGCCGCAAAGCCAAAAAAGTTTCGAATCGCTTCGAAAAATACGTTGAAACGGGCCAGCGGACCAGCGGTTGGTCAGATAATACCATCCTTCATTTCCAATATATTTTCATAGAAACCGTTGATTGGCATGAATTTTATATTGGAGAGCTCGTAGGTTCTTATTTCTTCGAAAACGAAATCGGCACTGTAGGCCGATGATTGGCAATTTATTTTGTACTCAAATGGGTAATTTGGACACCAACAAACATGTGTTTTTAACAGAATTGCACTTTATGCCACACAGCTTATGCCCCATTTGATATGCTGCACTATCGATTTGAAAACGCAGTCATCTCGTGTGGAGGTGATGTGAACTCGCAACCGATATCGAACGATTTAAACTCTTTAGAGTTTTTGGAGGATTTTCTTAAGTCAGATGTGCATGTGAAGAAACCACAAACAATAGTGGCCCCTAAAGCCAAAGTTAAGGTCGGCAAAACCAACGGTCGGCAATACCAACGTTAAACCATGTTCTCCATTAAATACAGACTGATTTGAGCGTCAAAATGAAAAAATAATAGACATTTCGGTTGTGCTCCGTCCAGAGAAGCCGTTACGGATATTTTAAAAACGTTGTATTCCAAAGCGTCAAAAGGTCTTTCAAACATACATATATAATTGGTCAGTACAAACCTTCAGTCACGATTACGACCTAGTTTCTTACACCACTTGTGTTGTGTGTGTTAATTTTAGTCATGAGTGGCGGGACCTACAGATTAAAGTCGACTCCGAACGACAGATTTTTGAGAAACTTTTCATGGCAATTTTTATTTACTCTCAGAGTTTTTGCTAGAAATCTGCTGAGAGAAAGTGGCCGAAGACATACTTTTTGTATTTTGTTTTGATGCCTGACCTGGGGTTTGAACCCTGGCTTTACGTCTAATAAGCCAACACAATACCTACTAGACTACGGCGACTTCGATATATATCTTACACACACTTTACTTTATTTACATTTAAAGATACATATATATGTACATACATAATTGGTCGTTGTTCCTAAGCATTGACAGATGAATCGGCTATCATGCTAGACATGGAAAAGCTTGTCTAATGAGACTGCCTTTCATTGTTCAATAGATTAAAATCAAATAGATTAAAATCAAAATCACTATTGACTAGCCTATAACCTGCTATATACATAACAGCATATATCATGTTTTACAAAAAGGCAGAAAAAGAAAAGAAAGAATACTGTGTGGTATTTTTGACTTTTCCCAAACTCTGCTAAACCACAAAACTGTTTGGCATCATAATTGTTTGTTTTCTGGTCAAGAAATGTGTGATATTTACTTATTATCATTCGAAAGAAAGCAGAAGACAAAGCAAAAGTATCTAAAAGATATGCAAGTGTTTCTTTTAGATAAATGAGCTTCAACTGCAGAGAGTCATAATAAAATCAACCACAACACGAACACAACATTTACAGTGAGTCAGTCACTTTTAATATACATATGAGAGTAAAATATCTTGTTTTTTTATTTTTGCAAATGTTGTAGATGACGTTGAGTAAGAACACTGGTTAATTTGAAATAAGCAAAGCAATCGAAATAATTTCAGTCATACGGAGGCAATTGTCAGAACAGAACACACTTTAGAGGAGAGACAAAAAAAAAGAAAAAAGTTACATTGAAAACGCATTAAACAGCGGAAATACTATATTTATACAAGAGAAACGCAATAAAACCAAGAAAATAATTTAAAGTTTTGCGATACCGGAACGCCAAAATGTCAAGCAAGTGAGTGGTATTGAAATGAACTTGTAAAACCATAATAAAGAAGAAAAAAAAACATTTTTTGTTTTTTGTTTTGCGGTTTCAAGTGAATTGATTGTAAAGACCACCTTGGGGCCTGTCCAAGGCCACAAATGCACGGGCGTATATGATGACGTTTACTATGCATTCGAAGGCATACCCTTTGCTGAAGTGCCAGTGGGCGAATTACGTTTTCGTCTACCCCAACCCAAGAAACCTTGGACCGAGGTGCGTGATTGTACAAAGGCTGTGGCAAAGCCCATACAAAAAAATCCTTTAACTAATCAAATAGAAGGCAATGAAGATTGTTTGTATGTGAATATCTATGCCAAACAGGTTGGTAAAAATTATTTTGCAAGAGTGTGGGGGTTTGCTTGCTCTTAAATATAGAGAAAGATTTTTTTTCTCTTTATGAACATGGTACTCTCTATTCTCTTAATTTAGTTGAACTCTTCAAAACCTTTGCCGGTTGTAATATTCGTTTTTGGTGGTGCTTTTGAAAGAGGTGATCCAACACGAAATTTACATGGTCCAGATTATTTTATGATGAAAGATATGATTTTCATAACTATTGGCTATCGCTTGGGAGCATTGGGTAAGTAGTAATGATTCATAGAAACTGTAGTCTAATCGATTACATTATTATCGAGTTTGCATACAGATAAGGGCTGTGGTATAGACTGACTAATGTGAACACATACAAACCAAATGCTTAGGTCGGGCTGGTAGCTGTGATATCAAAAAGCTCAATTGAGCACGGATAGAGGTCTGTTTTGACGCAGTCTTTGTACTGACCAAGTTCTACCAAAACTAGGGAAGAGGAAGAAGTTGGTCAGCCCAAGGGCTGCACATTAACCAAATGCTAGAAGTTAGAATTTTATAATGTACATCATATGTTTTGTAAATAGTTTATGGTTGTAATAAAAAAAGGTAAACGTGTTGGTCAATTCCCACAGAGGCTACTATCTGGATCCACTTATTTCAGAATAGTATAAAATATTCTATTCAAAGTATTTTAATGCAAAACTTCTTTATAAATTATTCCTTTACAAGGCTTCATCTCCTTCAACGATCCACAATTGGAATCACCTGGCAATCTTGGCCTTAAGGATCAATTGATGGCCTTGAAATGGCTGAACGAAAACATTTCACGCTTTAATGGTGATACCGAAAATATTACGCTTTGCGGCGAAAGTGCAGGTGCGGCATCGGTGCATTATTTAATGTGTTGCCCTCTGGCAAAGGGTCTCTTTCACAAGGCCATCTTAATGTCGGGAAATTGTATATGTCCTTGGGCCTACAATCCCTTAGAGAATCTTAACCAACGCCTGGCTAAGGCATGTGGCTATGAAGGCCCTTTAGAGGATGAAAAGCAAATATATGAATATTTACAAAAACTACCAGCCGAAGAACTGGTGAAACCCTATTTATTAAGCAAAGATGAGAATTTAGATGATTGTTTCTTTAATTTTGGACCACGCATAGAAACTTACCCGAATGATACGTGCATCATAAAGGAAAATCCTGAAATGTTATTGGAAAACGCCTGGGGTAATGAGATACCAGTATTAATGGGTGGCACTTCATTCGAGGGTCTTTTAATGTTTCCACGCGCCCATTATACACCCTATATTTTAACGGAATTGGAAGAGAAGCCACAGCACTTTTTGCCATTAAAGGTAAAGCAACAGAACAGTGTGGAAAAACAAATGGAATTGGGTAGAAAACTTAAGGAGGCACATTTCAAAGACAAGAAAGCCATCATGGAAAATGTTTTAAATTATTGTGATGTATGTATGAATTCAATTTCTATTAATTAACAATTAATTATAATTTATTTTATTTGCATTTTAGTTTGCCTCGTATAAATGTTTTTGGCATCCCATATTACGTGTATTAAAATCACGTATTCTCAGTGGAAAGGCACCAACGTATTTGTATCATTTTGATTTCGATTCACCTGACTTTAATCATCAACGCATCAAATATTGTGGCAAACAAGTACGCGGTGTGGCACATGTTGATGATCATTCATATTTATTTTATGGCAATTTCTCATGGAAATTATCCCCAGAGACAGAAGAATATAAAACCATTAAACGTATGATTGATATTTGGTCGTCGTTTGCCTTCAACTCTAATCCCAATTGCCAACAAACCGCTGAGGTATTAGAAGGCAATTTATGGTTGCCTGTAACAAGTGTAGACAATATAAAATGCTTGAATATTGGCAGGGAATTATTATTGATTGATTTACCTGAAATGGAAAAACTACATGTGTGGGAGCACATCTACAAGGTTGAATCCTAATAACGATTACAGCAAACGATATTGAAAAGTGTGTGCAGAAATATGTATGTATGTATGTGTGTATTAGAATTTGAAAAAAAATAAATAATTAATAATATGAGTTATTAAAGTATTATTACTAATAAAAATAAAATTAAAATATTATTTAATAAATATGCAATAATACTGTGTGCTTTTAAAACATATGCAAAATTCTATGCCTTTTTAGTTTTTTATTTATAAAGTTTTGGTTCATGCAATAGTTTTTCTCCAGAAAGTTAATAATTTTTCTGATGGGATTATAAAGAAATTTTTCATTATGATTTGATCAAATAATTGGTTTTGTTATATACATACATGGGTAATGGGGTTGGAAGCGGCGTCTACTCTGGGAAACTGGACCTGAACATTTCTCTCCGTCTGCCGGACTACTGCAGCGTGTTTCAGGCGGAGGTAACGACAATTTACCGGGCCGCTCAATGGTTCCTCGTCAACGGTGCTCCTTTCACTCCTGTCTCGGACTTTTCTGATAGTCAGGCCGCGATAAGTTCTCTATCGTTTTTCGTGAATAACGCTATGATCGTTAGGGAATGTCGCCGCTGTCTCGACCTTCTTTCGGGGCTCTTCACCAGTGTCTCACTGGTGTGGGTCCCCGGGCACAGTAACATTCCGGGAAACTGTAGGGCCGACGAGCTCGCCAGAGCTGGTGCGCTCCTTCCGGAATCCTCTTCAATTGAACTGGGTATGCCACTTGCCTTGGTTAAGTTGCACATTACGCGGAAATTCTCTCGGGACGCCAACCTATCCTGGGTCAATGAGGAGTCCTGCTCCAACGCTAGACTCACCTGGCCCTTGACGGATAGAAGGCGTACCAACCAATCACTTGGTCTTGGTCGTAACGTCATCTCAAGCACAGTGGCCGTGCTTACAGGTCATTGCGTTATGGGTAGACACGCGGAGAGAATAAGGCTCCCATTTAACGACTTCTGCCGTGAATGCAGATCTGCCGAGGAAGAGGAGACTGTTATCCACTTTCTTTGTCAGTGCCCGTCTCTTGCTAGGTGTAGATACAGGTTATTTGGCTCTCCATTTCTTGTCAGCTTGACGGAGCTATCATCTATTGATATCAAGGATTCGTTCATCAAACTTTTTGGCTGGTTTTCCAGTATAGGGTAGTCGTGCTTTTGATGAGCAGCCCTTGTGCTGGCCAACTTCTTCCTCTTCCCTGATTTTGGTGGAACTTGTTCTGTACCTGGACTGCGTTCACCCGTGACATCACAACGGGCCGCTATGCGTGCTCAAGTGAGCTTTGTGATATCAGAGCTACCACTCCGACGTAAACCTAAACCTACATACATACATAATTCATCATTACAACCCTTCAGTCAGGATTATGACCTAGTTTCTCACACCACCGATGTTGAGTGTATTACTTTTGTACATGAGTAGCGTGACCTACAATTTAAAGTCGACTCCGAACGACAGATTTTTGAGAAACTTTTTTCATGGCAATTTTATTTACTCTCAGAGTTTCTGCCAGAAATCTGCTGAGAGGAAGTGGCCGAAGAAATACTTTTTGTATTTTGTTTTGATGGCTGGCCTGGGGCTCGAACCCTTGCTTTACGTCTAATAAGCCAACACACCACCTACTAGACTACGGCGACTTGTTTTTTATACTGCAAACAATTAATCACCGTAAGTCCTACAATGGACAAATGGGTGCTTTCTAAAATACTTCTTTATTAAGAAGAAGAATGTATTCCATACGCTGCTAGTATCTGCAAGAGTAGTCGTAATACCCTTATCCAAGTCATGTGCAGTGAATTCGCCGCAGTCTAGTAGGTAGTGTGTTGGCTTATTAGACGTGAGGCCACGGTTCAAACCCAGACCAGATATATTCACCAAAACGAAATATAAAAAAAATATTACTTCGCCGACTTCATCTCAGCAGATTTCTTGCAAAAACTCCACGAGAGTAAATAAAATTGCCATGAAAAGTTTCAGAAAAATCTGTCGTTCGGAGTCGACTTTAAACTGTAGGTCCCGCCACTCATGGATAAAATTACTGCACACAACATAAGTGGTGTGTAAAGACGTAGTCCTGATTGAAGGGTTGTAATGGTCAATTATGTATATAAGTGATCTTAATGTCTCCCTATGAAACACAATTACAACTACGTGTCCCTACTCCTGTTCATCAGAATACCTGAGGGGCTCTATCAATATGCAGTGATAACTGCCTTCATAGTTTGCAATTACTTCTGCATGTCTCCCTATGAGACACAATTACAACTACACGTCCCTACTCCTGTTGATCAGAATATCCCGAGGGGATCTATCAAGATGTCTTTATAACTGCCTTCCTAGTTGGCAATTATTTTCGGATGCCTGTCTACCATTCACAGCCTTTTTAAATTCACATTGAAGTTAGAGTTTATAAAAGAGTACAAACATAGCCCAAAAACAGTTTCCCAATTCAGTGGAAAGTGTAAGGTTTTGCCATCCCTGACAAGTTTCTTCTCACTTACTATCTCCTGTACGTTCTTATGGCTAGAGAACCACATGACTCAAATATTAATCTGTTCAGCCTACTCATTAAGATATTAGCGTCAGTCATGGTTTGTTTTTGTCTTCAGGTACATTGATTTCAAGGTTTTGCAAAGACTATAGGCCTACCAATGTTTTACGGATTTGGAAAATAAAAATTAAAGAAAAACTAAAAAATTTTGCAAATGATATGTTTATTTTAGGACAATTAATGAAAGCATGTTTCTCACTAAAGTTTTTTTCCCATATAAATGTTGTCCGGGGGTTTGTCGTAGATGGTCTATTCAAGACCTTCAATTTTGGCATGCTCTGTCGCAAAGGGACATTAAGAGCTAAAGCTTCATCTAAAACTTTGAACTCTAGGACTAGGGGAAATGAATAACTGTCGTATCATAATGTGCCATATGTGGCCTAAGTGTGTCTATTCTAACTGCTAGAGTTGTCTGCCAACACTACCTACCTACAACCTTCCAAAGCTTATATGGTGCAGTTTCATTAACAAGTTTTTCTAGCTAAGCAAGTGATTGCAGATGATAGGTTTCTGCCGTTGCCTAGGAATATCGCCGTCTGTGGGACATACTTATGTCAGATGTAGTGGTGAGTACATTTATCTTATTGTATGTTTCTTACTCTTCAAAAGGTGGTTCTTCCTTACATTCCCATGATAATTGTTGCTGATGTTAACTTATCAGTGGCGAGCAGTATCTCTAATGAGATGCATATTACGATTTACTTAGTTATACTAGCTACTCGATTGACATAGAGACCTAACTGTGTTAGCACCAGAAAAGTAAGTGAAATATTGCTGGACTTTATCAATCTTGTATGGATAAGAGGCTTGTCTTCTGCATGTCCTTACATCCCACAATAGAAAGATAGAAAGCGACTATCTTTCACCTCATATGTCAATGCCCTGTTTTTGCCATGAAGTTTTAAGGTCTTATTTTATCAGTTTCTCGTTAGCCCATCTGGCGAAGCTGATGGTCAGGCAGCTTACACTGTTAAACCAATTAAACTTTGTAAAGCGTCATACCGAGATCTTTTCGTAAAATTCGACGTGAACTGGTGCGTGAACTGTTCAATTCTTGAGAACGATGACGAGTTGATGTTGATGGGTTCTCATGCACACCCTCAGCCACAGCTTTGATAATTTCGGGTGTACGCACCGTACCAGCACGCCCACGTCTTAGCGCATCAACAATGAAACCAGTTTCACGAACTTTAGCAATAAACACGCGTACCTGACCTTTTTGCGATCAAATTGTGCACAAAATTTTCGTGTAATTTCCGATCAATTGCCGTTGTTTTGTAAATAAATTTCTAATAAATTCCAGCGTTGTTCAAGCTTAAATCAATTCATTACGTTAAGTGGATAAGCCTGATTCGAAATAACTGATACAAATTTAAACTGATAAATGGCCCACCCGATGTAATGGTTGCTGCAATAACAAGATTTATTTATTTATTACAATACAATTACATACACACATAATTGGTCATTACAACACTTCAGTCAGGATTACGACCTCGCTTCTAACACCACTTATGTTGTGTGCGTTAATTTTATACATGAGTGGCGGGACCTACAGTTTAAAGTCGACTCCGAACGACAGATTTTTGAGAAACTTTTCATGGCCATTTTATTTACTCCCGCAGATTTTTTGCCAGAAATCTGCTGAGCGGAAGTCGCAGAAGAAATATTTTTTTTATTTTGTTTTGATGTCTGGCCTGGGGCTCGGACCCTGGCTTTACGTCTAATAAGCCAACACACTACCTACCAGACTACGGCGACTTCAGCAATGCCGGTAACACTGCTCAATTTAACAATTTTTTTTTAAACGCAGTGGCAACAAAGGGCCTCTTTTTTGTTTTATTTACTTATTTTGTTTATATTTGAAGTTGCCATATTGAAAATAATATATAATATGGCAAGTTCAAAAATAAACTTAACTTTAAAAGTTAAAGTTAGGACGATCCTACCTTTAACTTAACGCTCACTTCTACCCTATTGTCCACTTATTATAATGAAAAATAATTTATCTGCCACTTAAAATCCTCCCTTTAGTTAACGGTAAGTTGTAATAATGTATAGTTGAATATAGTAAAGCAAAGACAGCTTTTTGCAACGACTACATTCATTGAGTAAACATTTTTTAACATTAAATCTGTTCATAAACATCTGCTGCTGTTAAACAGAATTCCATTAATTAACAAAAAAAAAAACGTTTCACAACAACAATTAAAATCATCAGAAACTCTCGTATAATTATTGTGAGTCTCAACGAATGCAATTTATTTAAATAACTGCCGTTGCAACTACACTTTCTTCTATAAAGCATTTGCGGTCTTGAAATTTACTTTTCTGGTAATCTGGTTGTGAAAAATGTGGCAAATATTTGTAATAAAAATTTCGTTCTGTTTATAATAATTTGATTGGAATGTTTTTTAAAATAGTCATCTTATCAATAAAATTGTTTTCATAAATTTCAGATTAAATTACTACAGAGCACAACAACACCAAACACGTACACAAATAAGTGGTTGAGGTATCGGAAAACGAATGGAATTTTTAAAAACTCAATACCCTCTGAGTGTTTTAGGTGACAACATCGAATGAATTTAATTTTGAATTTCTTTTAAATAATGGTGGAGTAAGTAAAAACGGTTTTTAAGACATTGAAAAAAAATTATAAAAAAAATTTAAAATTTTATAGAGATCAAGCCATAGTGCAAACCACCTCTGGCAAGGTAAAAGGCCAACAAAGGGAAACAGTTTATGGTGATAAATTTTATTGCTTTGATGGCATACCGTATGCCCAGCCACCGTTAGGTAGTTTACGATTTAAAGATGCCCAACCCGTTGAAAGCTGGCAGGGCATAAGGGACTGTACTCAAATCGCTAATAAATCTGTACAGTGGAATCGTTATGAGCAACAGGTTCAAGGTTCAGAAGGCTGTTTATATTTGAATGTGTATGTTAAGAAATTTAATACACGTCCACGCCTGCCAGTTATGGTGTATTTGCATGGTGGTGGCCATAATACTGGCGATGCGATGCGTTTGTCTTGGGGTCCTGACTATTTCATGATGAAAGATGTGGTTTTTGTAACCATAGGCTATCGATTGGGTTTTCTGGGTATGTGGATTTCTTATTTATTTTTTTTTTATAATGAAATCCATTTTTTTTTTGTTCTTTTAAGGTTTGGCCCGTTTTAAGGATACATCTTTAGAAATACCTGGCAATGCTAGCCTTAGAGATGTTATTTTGGCCCTTAAGTGGTTACATGATAATTGTGAAAATTTCAATGGTGATGTGGAGAATATTACACTATTTGGCCATAGTTCGGGTGGTTGTGCTACTCATCTGCTAATGTTATCACCTGCGGCTAAGGGCCTATTTCATAAGGCAATCTTAATGGCTGGCTTTTCTATAGAAATGCCAGAATTACCGGACTTGCAATTTAGATTAGCCAAGCATTTAGGTTATCAGGGTGCAGAAAGTGATGAACAGGCCCTTTATAAATTCTTTTGTAGTGTGGAGGCTCACAAGTTGGTAGGCTTCGATATATGGACTGATGAGGAAAGAGGAAAACATGGTCCCTATCCATTTATGCCCACTTTGAAGGTTTATAGCAATGAAAATACAATAGTAGCTGCAGATACAGCGCTATTACAAAGAAATACTTGGTCCAATACTATACCAGTCATGATGGGTTGCACATCCAATGAGAGTCTCCTAAAACATAAACATTATACCACAGATGAATCGTTATACGAGAAGTATCGTACACATCCAGAAAATTTACTGCCGAAAAAATTACAGAATTTAAAAGATAACAAGTTAAAGCAGAAATTTATTCAGAAAATCCGTGACCTACACTTTGCCAATAAAGAAGTTAAATTGGAAAATTACGAATGTGCCATGGAGGTATTGTACAATGCTTGAAGTAACCTATAAATTTCATTTTGAATTGTATAAAATTCTTTAATTATAGAACGACTCTTATGCTTGGTACCATCAGCTACATCGCGTACTCCAGTCTAGATTAAGGCATGCTGCAGCACCCACTTATGTCTACCGTTTTGATTTTGATTCCCCCTTCTTTAATCTCTATCGTCTGAAACATTGTGGTCCCAATGTGCGCGGTGCTGGGCATGTTGATGATTTATCGTATATTTTCTTTATGCCCGGTTCATTTAAATTGGATAAAAATACTCCGGAATACCAGTGTATAGAACAGATGATTGAATCTTGGTATTGCTTTGCCAAATCGTCCAATCCCACAAATTCTAAAATACAACCTGCCTACTGGGAGCCGGTTTCGAGAACCGGTATTCCAAAGGTTTTAAACATAAGCTACGACTCAACAACAGTCATTAGTCAACCGGAATATCACAAATGCTGTGCCAGGGATGAAATGTACAAAGAAGCTGGCATATTACCGTATTAGCAGTGATGCTTTGTGATTAGTGATATTAAAATTAAATAAAAAAACTTTTTTAATTCAAATTTAATTTGGGTTTTTAGAGAAGTAGTCTTTTGCGATTATTTTAAATAAAAATTATAAAATTTGTTTATAAATTTCAGCCGTTATTTTCTTATCATACAAGAGAATGGAAAAAATATAGCAACCGAAATCGAAAGTTTCATAATAAACGTCACACAGGGAATCTCAAACTTTATTATTTTACAAACTGGGACAGATTATGTATATAATCGTTTAATTTTTATAACACACACCCATATCTTCGATTATTATGCTATCAACCAAGTCATACACTACGTTAGGCTTTAGAATTCAGTCAAAGAAATTAAATTTGAAAAGAAAATCTAGTGAGTCGTATAAGAAACTCACAGTTTACGTGCGAACAAACGGAAATAGGCTTTAATCATATCAGAGAAGTACCATAGGCAGCGGGAATAGTCAGCCAAAGAGCAAAGAACTTCCATCCTTCTTCAAAAGCCCACAAACTTCTACAGCAGATTTCTGATTAGAGAAAAATATCGACAACGTTTGCAACAACAGCAGTAGTAAATAAAACCTATCTTTTTTATAACGAAACTGACCTGACAAATCCTGATAAAATTCACACTAAAATTTTAAAAACAGAAACTCCATTTTCTAAGGATAAATTATATAGAAACTGTAGGACGATAGAGAAAAGAAGGCATTAAGAGGGTCTTATTATTGTTATTGTCGTGAAGATGTGAATTAGTATTGCAACCATACGGTCTATTGTATTCCCTTCAAACTTAATAGAATATCACTATAATGCGCTTACCTGTGGTATCACAATGGGCCGCTATACCTGCTCAAGTGGGCTTTGGCAATCAAAGCTACCACTTCGACCTACCTATCTACCTACTGCAATGCCTTCACCAAGCCTATTGCCCAAGAAATTTTCAGTGTGCCACTCTCATCCAAGTGTTTCTGCCTGGAAAGCGTTAATGCCTCACAGGTTTTAAGAATATATACGGCGTTTCACAGAATTCTGGTATTATCAAAGGCGTGAAATTCCCCTCCTCGAAAGGATTCGTGTACTTGTTAATTACCTAGAGTTTCCGCATTATCGCTTTAACCCAGCGAAGGTTATCTCTATTTTCCCTACCTAATCGATTCGGCCTCTACAGACAGTTTCATAGTGTCTTCGATTTAAACTCATAAGAACCGACTCAAACAATGTCGGTCTGATTGTCAGATAGTATTGCTATGTTCTGTATTTTGTAACTCATATGCAAGTTGAATTGAGAACATCTTTGACTTCCGCTTGAAAGATTTCTGCGAGTTTTCCCATTGGCTTGGAATATTTTATACTGGAACCAAAAATGTATGCTCCTGTTTCCAGATCCGTTTTTGATTCATCTGTTTACACACATAATGGTTCCTCAGTGAATAAATTATGCAGGTTCCAGATTACCTACATAAGTACATAATTGGTCAGTACAACCCTTCGGTCAGGATTACGACCTTGTTTCTCACACCACTTATGTTGTGTGAGATAATTTTTATACATGAGTGGCGGAACCTACAGTTTAAAGTCGACTCCGAAAGACAGATTCTTGAGAAACTTTTCATGGCAATTATACAGATTACCTCACTCTTTTAATAACAAAGACTTATCGCTAATAACATCGGGAGGCAAAATAATCCCCCAATCGCGTTAATAATCTTATAGCCACGATCACAAACTGTAAACTTAGCTCTTCACTTGATGAATAATTTTACAACGAGGCTCAACCGAAATATGTATGTATGTACCATGCCATAGATTATGGTGATTCCTTTATCACATTCCTTTGAATTAATTCATGTGACGATCAAACATTGTCAACATTATTCAAAAGATAGCAAACTATTCTGCAATTGATGATGCAATTCAGATGCTGTTTGGCATTTCACGCGACCCTCATGCTTTAGTATTTACAATGATTATCCGTTTGATGAGCCTGAGCAAGGTATGCTTTTGGATTTTTCTGAACGCACTCGAACAGTCCATTCCTGGGTTCTGCTTTCACATTGAGTAGTTTTCTTTTAGAATTTTTTGCCGATATATTTGACAATGAATTCTTTTTTTTTTTTTTTTTTTGATCAAATCTTTGAGGAAATTGTGATGAATCAATACCGATCAGCAATTAAAAGAATCGAATGCAAAATTTTTATTTTTTGTTCTTTCAAATCACTGATCATTATAACAACAAAATTATTGTTGTTGAGTAATTGTTTAATTGCCTCCCTTATTTTTAATTATTTTTATTTTTAGTTTATATCAGATTATTCCTCACATAATAGTGTTGTATTGGAAATAAATGTTGAGGAAAATTTTTGCCGAATTTATTATCTCAATTGCAATTTGATTTAGAAACTGCTTGTCATGCCTTTCATATGCAAAGATCATTATCATGACAATACTTTAATACTGTTAGCTATTCAGTGTTTAGGGTATATTAATTTCAAATATTAGTTTGTAAAACGCAGCCATGAAGTACATTGTATACCTTAAGTAACTAAAAGAAAAAATTATCTGAAAAAAAAAAACCGATGTCTCCTCCACCTGTTCGATTAGATTCATTTAGTTTTTCAGCTAAGCAGATCATTAATCCATTGTACCAATTCCTAGAATGATAGAGTTGCCATCTCTCGTTTAACTCGTAATACTATTCTACAAGTTCTTGTTTTGGAATTTAGTGAAGAGAAATGTTGTTCATTGAGGCCTTTTCGTCCGATTTTTGTTGTTGACATTAGGCTCTCAGTTTTAATATGAAAAACAAAAAATTTGTTAAACGTGATGTATATAGCCTTCCCTTCAAAAAGCTGATATATTTTTTATAAAAATTTTAAGCGCTTTTGTTTTCAGAAAACTGAGCATATCTTCAAGTTAATATTCAATTGTAGATAGAAAAACTAATAGACTTCGTCGTGATAATCGCAGAAATTCATGGGCAATTTTACTTACTCACAGAGCTTTTGCCAGAAATCTGCTGAGAGGAAGTTGCCGAAGAAATATTTTTCATATTTCGTTTTGATGCCTGACCTGGGACTTGAACAGAGGCCTTACGTTTAATAAGCCAACATACTACCTACTAGACTACAGCGACTTCTTCTTGCTTTTGGGAACATAGAAATTATTTAAACATCATTCAGCAGTTTATAACAATTTCCTAAAATTTTTAAACATTTTTAAGTTGGATTAAGTTATTGACCAGCTGAGGCACAAAAATTTCATAAAATACGTAATTCACTATACATTCTGAGCATTTACTTTCTGTCTTTTAAAAAATAAAAGAATTTCAATTCCTAGCAGGGTATTCTTAAACTCACTTTTATCATTCATCGATTTGCTGCTTATCGACGATATGATGTCGAACGTTGTCATTACAAATTGGATCAGAAGTTTTTTATGTCACAAATGATAAGATTATTTTTTTTTTATAAATAAATATAAACAAATAATTAAAAGCTTTCTTTTTTACTTATTTATCTCTTCTAAGACTAAAAGAGAGCTTTAACTAAAAAGAGAAAAATAAACCAAAAAAATAAAAATTAAATTAACATGAGTTTGCATAGAAAATACACAAAAAATTTTTGTACATTTAGTTCGTTAATAAACTCAATAGTGCTAACAGCTATCGAAACCAGCATGACAGAAGAGTAAGTTTGATTGCGTTATTTTATGAAAAATATTCCATCAAATTGATTACAAAATTAAAACATAATTTCAGTTTAAAATATCAAGAGATTTCCTTACCCGTTGGCCAACTTAGAGGCTGTGTAAGGAAAACCATATACGATGAGGAATATTATAATTTTGAGGGTATACCCTATGGCCAGCCACCAGTTGGCAATTTAAGATTTAAAGCTCCCTTACCCGCAAAGCCATGGACGGGCGTAAGAGATTGTTTGGAGTTTAACATTAAGCCTGTACAGAACAATCCTTATTATGGTAAAATAACTGGTTCGGAAGACTGTTTGTATTTGAATGTCTATGCCAAGAAGGTAAGTTAACATTATGTTAACAGAGTTAATAAAATTAAAATTGAAAGTCATTTAGTAATGAAAATTAGATAAAATGAATTGTGAGACCAGTGCAACAAAGGCTTTTTTGGAGAAAATAGTCTCTTTTAAGGCATCTAAAACCACTGGAAATCGAAACAGATTTTTTTGATAACATTTTTAATGGCAGCTGGAACCGTTTATAAACCCTTAAACATTAATTTTCCAATATAGGTCATTAATTTTCCAAGGTCGTCGTAGTCTAGTAAGTAGTGTGTTGGCTTATTAGACGTAAAACCCGAGTTCAAACCCCAGATGAGACATCAAAACGAAAATATAAAAAAATATTTCATCGGCGGTTTCCTCTCAGCAGATTTCTGGCAAACACTCTGAGAGCAAATAAAATTGCCATGTAAAGTTTCTCAAAAAATCTGTCGTTCGGAATCGACCTTAAACTGTAGGTCCCGCCACTTATGTATTAAATTAACACACACATCATGAGTGGTGTGAGAAGCTAGGCCGTAATCCAAACGAAGTGTTGTAACGGCCAATTATGTACATATCTAGATGAGTCCACATCGTTTATTTTCCTACTTAAATTTAATTATTCTTTTTTTTTTGGTAAAATTTTGGTTTAAAATTTTAAAAAGAGAATATTTTTAACAATCACAAGGCAACTGTGAACAAATTTGTATAAAAATAAGGTGCAGTAAAGTTAGGGTAGATCCGACGCATAGACCTGCCATACTCAATTGGCCCTCTACGAATAGCAGTGAGATGGACTCAAACCATAATTTAACAAGTTTTAACTAACTGTACAACTATCTTTTTTAATGCTCAAAGAATTTTTAGGTTCTAATTATTATAACCGCCTTTCAACATCTATAGATACCAGATCAGCTAAGCCTTCAAGTGTTTATATACAACGATAGACCTTAACAAAGGAAGTTGTTGCTAATTTCATGCTTTCACAACAATAATATGGCAGGACTAGTGTACTCCTTCAAGCATAGATTAGACAGTGTCCAGTCAGAATCGAGTGTATGAAATTCTAGTTTCAGCCAGTAAGCTCTTACGTATACACAACAGCCAGGCCCTTTTCCATCTTTGACTAAATCAATTTCCGTACTGCCTAATCTATCTCAATTTTAAATCAGAAGCAAAGTTACCAATCATGTGTTGGATGTCGGTAATCTGCTGCCTTAACCAGCTTATCATTATACTCTTACGAACATATAACAGTCAGGCCCTTTTCCATCTTTAACTACATCAACTTCCGTAGTGTTTAATCTACCTCAGTTTTAAGCCACAAGAAAAGGTACCAATCATGTGGAAATCTGCTGTCTTAGCTAGCGTATCATTACCCGCATGAACTTTACTCGGGGATAATTAATATTCGACAGCTCGACATCCCATTAAGGGATATCTGGTATCATCTAAACAAAACCGATGTTATGTAAACACTTTTCCAGAATCTTAAAGCTAGTTGGCTATATGTAAGGAATAGGATATTTCTATTGATAACCCCTTTGACTGCAGCAACTTCAGTTTGAAGAACTGATCACCTAAAGGTAGTCTATTTCCCGAACATCATGTAAGCCAATTTCCAGACTTTTATAGCATCTTGGCTATCCGTAGGTTAGGTTAGGTCAGAGTGGTACCTTGAGCACGCATAACGTCCCGTCTTGGCGCCATATGTGAGCGCAGTCCCTGTACTGACAGAATTCCACCAATCCCATCGAAGAAGTTCGTCAGGACAGGGGCTGCACTGGCTATCCGTAATTAATGGCCATTCAATGGGAATTGATAAACCATAAGATTGTAGCAAATTCAGTCTAAAGAAAGGCTAGTCTATTTCCCCAATTTAGACGTCTTTGCTAAGTCGTTTAAAATCCATTCATAAAGAGCTCAAGACAATTCCTATTGTAAGGAGACGAGTCCATCGTTACAAATCAGCACGGAAGACAGGTATTTTCTGAAGTGAAGAAAGTTTAACATTAAAAGGGGTTTTTAGTAAGTAAGTAAGGTACCTTGAATAATAGACCAATTTGACCGCACGACCCTTATAATCTGTATTAACATGACATACCCTTATGTAATGGCTTATAGCAAGAAGTTATCTGCACTGACCACTGACATAAAATTTAAAACATAAGATAGGTTGGTACTAAAGTACTTAAACAATTCCCTTTCGTACTTTTTTGCGCTCATTACCATTATTTTTCTCTTAGTTAAAGTCTGCGAAACCTTTGCCAGTTATGGTTTGGATTTATGGCGGTGGTTTTTCAACTGGCGAGGCCACAAAGGATCTCTATAGTCCCGATTATTTTATGAAAGAGGATATAGTGTTGGTTACTTTCAACTACCGACTGTGTTCCTTAGGTAAGTGCAACAAAATGAAAATGTTTTCTCGCATGACTTTAATTCCAACATTTTGCAGGTTTTCTTAGCGTTTCCGATCCTTCTTTAGAAATACCCGGTAATGCTGCCTTAAAAGATCAAATTTTGGCTTTAAAATGGGTGAAACAAAACATAAAACATTTTAATGGTGATAGCGATAATATAACCGTTTTTGGCGTAAGTGCTGGAGCAGCTTCAACGCATTATATGACTTCTACGCCTTTGATCAAAGGCCTCTTCCACAAGGCCATTTGTATGTCCGGCTCAATGCTTAATACATGGGCAAATACACCGCAAAAAGATCATGCCTATCGTTTAGCGAAATACCATGGCTATGAAGGTGAAAATAATGATCGTGATGTGATTACATATCTGCAATCTTTGGAACCTGAAAAGTTGGTAACACATGATATTCTAACGGACGAGGAAAGGCGCAATGGCATAATGTTTACATTTGGTCCCTGTATCGAAGCGTACAAGGGTGACGATTGCGTGATACCTGAAGAGCCCAGAGAAATGTTGAAAACCGCTTGGGGTAATGAAATACCCATTATAGTGGGTGGTGTTGCTGATGAGGGCTATTTAATGTATCCCAAATTGAAAATGTTTCCTCAGGCCATGAATGCCATTAATAATGATCTCGAAAGAATGTTGCCGTATGAGGTGAGAGAGCAAGATAAGGAGAAGTCCTTGGAAAAGGCTAAGCGTTTAGTAAAGGCCCACTTTGGTAACAAGACACCCAGTAATGAGTGCCTAGAAGAATTTTTAGATGTGAGTAAATGAATTGAAATAGTAAACGATCCAATATTGAATTTGTTTTACTCTTTATAGTTTTATGGCTTTAAAGCTTTCTGGCATGGCTTTCATCGTTCTTTACTTTCACGTCTTGCCTATGCCAAGGCACCCACATACTTTTATCGCTTTGCCTTCGATTCGCCCACATTTAATCATCATCGCAAACGTTTCTGTGGCGAAGATATTGAAACAGGTGTGGCTCATGCCGATGATATTTCGTATATCTGGTATGGCAACCATGCCTGGAAACTGGACAAGTCTAGCAAGGAATATAAAACTATAGAGACAATGATTGACTTGGTAACTAGCTTTGCTAAAACCTCCAATCCAAATTGTAAAGCAATTGAAGGCATTTCATGGTTGCCCTTGGCTCACAATGAGGCCAATTTGGCCCTTCAAATAGCTGATGATTTGAAATTTGGAATCATACCCGAAAAAGAGAAATTCATCGTATGGGACTCCCTATATAAACAAAATGAATTGTATTAAAACTAATAATCATTGTATACACTTAAGCACATATTAAATAAAATAAAAACAGTAAACTTTTATTATTTAAATATTGTTGTATAAAAGTTTGTGTGCGTGTGTGTTTGTAAAAACTTCTGACAAACAGCTGATAAATATTGTATTTAAGAAAACAAAAAAAAAAAAAAACGAGTGCCTGAGTACCCAACATACTGTTGTTGTCTATGGAGAAAAGCTTTTGCTGCTCACACACTGTGCAAGTTTTAACATTCCACTGTTAGTTGTTGGGCTTCCGTAAAGCAAAGCGGTTGTCTGAATAAAATATCGTTGGCGCTGGGGGAGATTTCGTTTTCAGGTGAGTTAAATTTAAGAGAATTATTTAAGAGTTTATGAAGAGTAAAAGAGTAAGAATTAAATATTGCCAGACATATGATAAGAATTTCTTATCTTGTGGTCTAATAAAATATGGGACAAATATTAATGGAAAATAAAAACCGTTGCATTTGCATTTGTTTTCACTGTAAACTTATTTGTTGTAATGAAACTAACGCTGATTTTTAAGGTACAAGAGCTTTGGTGTTTTAACTTGAATTTATAGCAACCGATTGCAATGAGAAGTGGAAATTTCTGTATCTACTTGACTACATGCACTCAAGACGAAGAACTGTTAAAAATCACTACTAATCACAGTGTGTTTAGACGTGAGGCCACGGTTCAAACTCCACATCAGGCATCTGAAAATAATATTTCTTCGCCGACTTCCTTACAGCAAGTTTCTGGCAAAATCTCTCGGAGAGTAAATAAAATTGCCATGAAAAAGTTCCTCAAAAATCTGTCTTTCTTCTATACGGAGGACAGTTGCACTACAGCTGCGTTGACAGCTATCGAAAAAAAAGAAAAATTCCTACTAATAGCTTTAGCAATCTGTATTAGTCATGGACATTAAAAACCAAACATCGATGTTTTTTTCGATGCAGTACATCGCAGGGAAGTTTTCTATGTCATTCAAACTCTTTATTGTGTATCCTCGTAATGTCTGCTGCTGTCCTGTTGCTCTGGCAAACTTCAAGCTGCTGTTTGACTTCTGTAAGGATATCTCTGCCTATTACTTGATACACATAAATATACATCCATACATTGCCCAGTACAACACATCCGTCAGGAATGCAATCTAGCTTCTCACACCACCCATGGTGTGTGAGTTAATTTAATGCATGAGTGGCGGGACCTACAGTTTAAAGTCTGTTCCGAACGAAAGATATTTGAGAAACTTTTTCATGGCAATTTTACTTTCAGAGTTTTTTTTTCCAGAAATCTAATGAGTGGCATTCGCCAAAGAAATCTTATTTTATACTTTGTTTGGTTGGAGATGTCCGATCTGGGGAATGAACCATGGCCTCCCGTCTAATAAGACAACACACTACCTATTGGACTACGACGATTACTTACTTGATATACAGCCAGAGTGGTTCCAAGTATGTGTCCTGCTGATTTGTTCACCTCACTACGGAATCTTCAAGTTGGGCATGAATCCATCTCTATCCTAAAACAAGTGTTTTTTTAATCTACTATGCCCAACAAAATGGCGATTACTATCCTCAGGCTCCTTAGTCTGATGCATAACTAAAACCACTTCTCATTGCAATTACCCAATAAAAGTTTAGATTGTCTCAAAATCGCTTGGCCTCAGAAAAGTATACGCCTCTCATTCCCTTTTCACTCGTCGAATGTACTCTCCCAAGCCTCTCTTTTTGATGTACAGAAAGGTTCTGGCCTCATAAACGGCGTAGAAGATACCCTCCTTGCAGGCGTATTTGCTTCTTTATTACCTCGGTTTTCCATATGACTTGCCTAACCTATTCCGCTTTCCAGTCTTAACTTTAGTCAACTTTTTTGGAGCATGAGTGTTAGATAGTATGCTAAGAATTGTCCTCTGTATTTTCTGTTTAAATCGAATTGAACATATCCTTCGATGGCTTAAATTTTCGTTTAAATCCGGGGTACTGAATTCATTCATTCATTCTGTCCCATTATATGCCCTCGACCCATCTGTATAGCATAGAATAGTTTCCCTCCTATAACTGTACATAACCTCCGAGTTTCTCTAGGCACTCTTATTACGTTCTCATTCTCGTAGCGAAGCGTTTCGTAAAATCGTGGTTTTTTTCTGGTACTGTCTAGGGAACAGTTAAGGAGAGAAATATCACTCATTGGAATTGTCTAGTCATGATCTACTGATGAACCTAGGGTTAGATTTATCCCCCAATAATCTAACCATTGTCTCCAGGGCTCTGATCCTTACAACCATAAATCCAATAGACCCAGCTATTATTGGATAGGTTTTCAATGACACGGTTATACCAACTCAATCCTATTTCTGTATCTTTTCGAACTAAACTCGATTCGTTTTCAAATGTTTACCCCAGTAATAGGATTAGAGAGCCTTGTACATTCTTTAAATGAAATAAAAAATTCTCATCACAATTCTTTTAACAATCTTTGAACGCTCTCGATTAAAGCTAGTCGCTGCCGTAAATAAATGTTTCTAAACTGTTTCACACAACACTCGCTTAAACTCAAGTCCATAAAAACCGTTCATTTAGTCGGCATTATCGTAAAAGGCAGATTTTTTACTTCAATACAAAAGAGAAGCTGGTCTAATCACCCCAATATAATGGATACACAGCAAGTGTTTGATTTTATAACCTTATTTACCTCCAAGTAAATATTAATTTTTGAAACCTTTTAGAGATCCAGTGCTGAAAATTTCTCAAGGTCTTATTAAAGGCCTAAAACGGAAAACTGTTTACGGTCATGACTTCTATAGTTTCGAGGGTATACCGTATGCCGAACCTCCATTGGGAGAATTACGTTTTAAGGCTCCAGTAGCAGCCAGCGGATGGTCAGATGTAAGAGATTGTAGTGAATTCGATAAGAAGCCTTTACAAAAGAATCACGAGGGTGAGGCAATCGGTTGCGAAGACTGTTTGTATTTAAATGTGTTTGCCAAAACGGTAAGTAATTTAACAAAAAATAGCTTCTCTTTAAATTTGAAATAATTTTCTAATCTTACAAAACTTTAGTTAAAGACCAATGAAAAACTACCGGTTATGGTTTGGATTTACGGTGGAGCATTTAATACCGGTTCTGGCATACGGACTAAATACAGTCCCGACTATTTTATGCAGGAAAATATTATTTTAGTCACCTTTAACTATCGCTTATCCTCACTGGGATTTCTAAGTTTCGCTGATCCAGCTTGTGAAGTGCCCGGTAATGCAGGCTTAAAGGATCAGGTTTTGGCTTTAAAATGGGTCAAGGAAAATATATCGTATTTTGGCGGTGACAACGATAACATCACTGTGTTTGGTGAGAGTGCTGGTGGTGCGTCAGTGCATTATATGACCATTTGCGAACAAACAAAAGGTCTTTTCCACAAGGCTATTTGCATGTCGGGTGTTGTTAAGAATCCTTGGGCTTTTAGTGGCCCTTCAACACATTGGCCTTATCGTTTGGCTTGCGAGAAAGGCTACAGTGGCCCTAATGAGGATAAATTGGTTTTGGATTATCTAAGGAAAGTACCAGCCGAAGAACTAGTATTGGTGGATAAACTAAATTTGAAAGCTGTTGGCCAAGGCGGTTCTTATGCTTTCATACCCTGTTTAGAGCCTTATGATAGTGCAGATGCTGTTATTAGCAAACCTCTGGAGGAATTAACTGCCAAAGCTTGGGGCAATCAAATACCCATGATAATAGGTGGCACTTCCTTTGAGGGTTTAGTAAGATATTCTCAGATTAAAAAGAAAAATGTTATCGAATTATTTAATAAAAATCCAGAATTATATTTCCCGCTTGAGCTACGAAAAACATTAACAGAGGAGAAGACAAACAAACTGGTACAACAACTCAAGGAACTACATTTCAAAAATACTACCGATGTTATGGGTTTCATGGATGTAAGTTGAAATATTTTAGAAATTCAAATTCACAAATTATGTTCGAAATTTTTTGTCTTATAATTTCAGTACGACTCCTTTATATCGTTTTGGTTGGGCATACATCGCATAATCAAAACCAGAGGTTCTGCAAATGCCACGCCTACTTATCAATATATTTTTGATTTTGACTCGCCCACCTTTAACCACCATCGTACTATTTTCTGTGGTGATGATATTAAGGAGGGTGTTGCTCATGCTGACGATTTGTCGTATATATTTTATGCTTATTATTCATGGAAATTGGATAAGAATTCAAAGGAATATCTAACCATACAGCGTATGATTAAAATGTGGACTGCATTTGCCAAGACTTCTAATCCCAATTGTGAATATACTAAAGATTCGCCTTGGAAGCCTGTACAGGAGACTGATGCTTATAACTGGTTGAGAATATCTAATGAATTAACTTTTGAGCAAGTGGATGAGAAATTTAGAAACAAATTGAATTTCTGGATGGATTTATATGAGGAATGAATTTATTTTTTAAAATGTTAAAGTCAACTTACAAATCTCTATACAAATAAATTTAAACACTTAATTACAGTAAGAAAAACTACCATTCAGAATGCACTGTTTACCAGTATTTTATTGAGTTTTTCCATGCAGGCCTTTGGGTTTATCCCTCACATGGGTCCAAGTGTACTAGACGACTAAAACAGATACAATGTATCATCATAATGAAGTATAAATAGCAGCGTGCAATACTAAACTTACAAGATTTTTATATCCGCCGCCAGAAGCCATCAATTTTAGTGGAAATTTCCAGACATCATGTCATTGTTAGTTGAGTAAACCGATCAAGAGATTCGGAACTTGAAAGGTTTATCTCGAGTAATCAAAGGACAAAAGAAATACAAATTTGTAGAGTTCTTGTTTAGCCAAATAAATCCTTAAAGAATCACTGGCAGTTTAAAACTAGTTTGAGTCATCCGATAGAAAGAAATGTGAACGTCACATAAATTAATTCCCGTGGTCGCCGTAGTTCAAATTTCCGCTCTGACATCACGGATAAAAGAAATGTTGAAGAATATTTTTTTTACCGATCTCTCGTCAACAATCTTCTAACAAAAGCTCTGAGAGAAAAAGCTCCTCAAATCTGTTGTTCAGAGTCGACGTTAAAATATAGGTTTCGTCACTCATTTATAAATTTAAGACACTCAACGTGGGTGGTGTGAGAAACTAGGCAGTAATTATATCTAAAGGGTTGTAATAGACGCTACTTCTGTCAAATTAGTTCGCATTTATTTAGTCTGGTTTGTTAAATCACGGAGGATGGCCACTGACAAAGACGTGTGTTTGCTGAATGTGCTCTGGAGCCGTAGGCAACTGATCGTAATCGCGTTTCTGGATGGGTACATGCACAAACGAAATTATTAAATTTGGAATGATGCCATGATACATGGAATTTAAGGTCATCAAATGCATCTCGCAGAAGTCACTGCATGGTGTTGGTTTTTGTCTGGCGGCGTCAGCCTTCCATATTTCTTTTTAATCGATATTGCTCCGATTATCACTGTCAACGACGAGCACTCAATAGTTACCAACTTCGTTGACGATGCTATATACTACGCAGCTCATGATACATTGATCGATTTGATGATCCTAAGTTGAATTGACGTGAACTGATAACTTGTTAGACTTTTTTGGCTTGGGCTTTCTAAGGTCGCAGGCGTATACAAATAAACCATAAAGCACTGCGGTCCTCAAAGCCAGCAGAAACGATGCCATCGGTCAAATTCAATCTCATTTAAGCGTAAAAATTGTACAGTTAGAATGCGATCCAAACAGAAAAGCCGTGGTGGTCATTTGAATGATGTTAGCTTCGCAGCACTACTTATGTTGTGTGTTTTAATTTTATACATGAGTGGCGGCACCTACAGTTTAAAGTCGGCTGCGAATGACAGGTTTTTGAGATACTTTTCATGGTAACTTTATTTATTCTTAGAGCTTTGCCAGAAATCTGCTGAGAAAAAGTCGCGCGAAAGAATATTTTTTCATATTTCGTTCTGTTGGAGATGTCTGACCTAGGTTTTGAACCGTGGCTTCAAGTCTAATAAGCCAACACACTATCTACTAGACAACGGCGACTTCAATGGCGTCAACAGATCTTTTAAAAGAATTACAAATTCACACACAGCATGTATAAAATTAACACACGCAACATAAGTGGTGTGAGAAGCTAGGTCTTGATTCTGACTGAAGGGTTGTAATGATCAATTATGTACATATATACAGGCATTGTTTGATTTAAATTTAGAGAACAGGAAACATTTAATGAGAGATCCTTTAAAAATTATTGATTGCATTGCTAATAAATTCCAATAAAACATACATACATAACTGGCCATTACAACCCTTCAGTCAGGATAACGGCCTACCTTTTCACACCACTTATGTTTTATACATGAGTGACGGGACCTACAGTTTAAGGTCGATTCCGAACGACAGATTTTTTGAGAAACTTTACATGGCAATTTTTAGTTACTCTCAGAGTTTTTGCCACAAATCTGCTGAGATTAAGTCGCCGAAGAAATATTATTTTCATATTTCTGGTGATGTCTAACCTGGGGTTTGAACCGCGGCTTCACGTCTAATAAGCCAACACACTACCTACTAGACTAAGGCGATAAAAACAGCTCATTTTTATACGCTACAACATGGACAGTAATCGATCTCAAATGTAACGATTGCTTACATATATCGGTTTCGCATTATCATATCGATATGAAGGTATTTTGTAAAGTTTCCTACCTATTGAGCTGCCGTACTTCCCAATTGTCTTTTATTCCTTCTTGTTCATGAACCCATACAAGCATGCCATGTTACAAAGAATCAAAATATTTTCCATCAAAATTAAATTTAAAAATTTAAACATTTGAAAGAATAATTTAAAATTATTTTAAAAATTCGAATATTTTGGGGCTTTTACTGTTGCCACACATAAATGTTGCTGAATTGTTTTAGACACTGCGCTCTTAAATTGAAGTCTATAACAAGCGTTCCCTTAAAAAACATATTCATAAAGAGCAACTATTCTGTCAATCCACAAAAGAGAAGTGTGCCAACCAATACACAGTAAGTTTAACAAATTTGAAGACTCTTTTTAATTAAATTTTAAATGTATTACACAGAGAACCTATTCTGAAATTACCTCAAGGACTTATCAAAGGCTTGAAACGCAAAACAATATACAATCATGACTTCTATAGTTTCGAGGGTATACCGTATGCTGTGCCTCCTTTAGGAGAATTACGTTTTAAGGCTCCAGTAGCAGCCAGCGGCTGGTCGGATGTAAGAGACTGTCGTGAGTTCAATAAAAAGCCTCTGCAAAGAAAACGCAGAGGACCAGTGAAAGGCACAGAAGACTGCTTGTATGTAAATGTATTTGCCAAAACGGTAAGTGAATCAATCACAAAGATTTTCAATAAAATTTTTATTTAAAAAAAATTCTGATTTTCATAAGCTTTAGCTGCAAGAAGGAGAGAAATTGCCCGTTATGGTGTGGTTTTATGGTGGTGCTTTCAATATCGGCTCGGCAGTAAGAGCTTTGTATAGTCCCGACTATTTTATGCAGGAAAATATTATTTTAGTCACCTTCAACTATCGCGTATCCTCATTGGGGTTTTTAAGTTTCGCTGATCCAGCTTGTGAAGTACCCGGTAATGCAGGCTTAAAAGATCAAGTTTTGGCTCTGAAATGGGTCAAAGACAACATATCATATTTTGGCGGAGACACTGATAACATAACAATTTTTGGTCAAAGTTCTGGTGGTGTTTCCGCGCATTACATGTCGCTTTGTGAACAAACAGCGGGCCTCTTCCATAAGGCCATTTGCATGTCAGGTGTTGCTTACAATCCCTGGGCCTATAATGAATCGTCAACTCACTGGCCTTACCGTTTGGCCACTCTGAAGGGCTACACTGGGCCCAATGAGGATAAATTGGTCTTGGAGTTTCTAAGAAACATTAAAGCTAAGGACTTAGTATTGGTGGAGAAACTAAATTTAGAAGCTAAACGTCAAGGAGACTATTTTGCTTTTAAACCCTGTCTAGAGCCTTACTATAGTAGGGATGCGGTTATAAGCAAACCTTTAGAGGAATTAACTGCCAATGCTTGGGGCAATCAAATACCCATGATAATAGGTGGCACTTCTTTTGAGGGTTTAGTAAGATATTTTCAACTTAAACTTCAAAACTTATTGAAAATTTACCATAAAAATCCAAAATTATATTTCCCGCCTGATATACAAGCAAACTTAACACCGAAGAGAACGGAGACACTTTTACAACAAATTAAAGAATTGTACTTTAAAAATACCTCAGAGATAATTGGATTTATGGAAGTAAGTTAAACTGTCTTAGAAAATTTCGCGAAACTTTAAAATTATTTCTCTTGGAATTTATTTCTTTCAGTACGATTCCTTTTTATCCTTTTGGTTGGGCATACATCGTGCAATTAAATCCAGACAAGCCAACAACTCAAGAAGAACTTATCAATACCTTTTTGATTTTGACTCGCCCAACTTTAACCATCATCGTGCCATATTCTGTGGCAAGGATATCAAGCGGGGTGTGTCACATGATTTGTCGTATTTGTTTTATGCAAACTACTCTTGGAAATTGGAAAAGTATTCAAAAGAATTTCTAACCATACAACGCATGATTAAAATGTGGACTGCCTTTGCTAAGACTTCCAATCCCAATTGTGAATATACTAAGCATTCAACTTGGAAGTCTGTTGAGGAGACTGGTTCCTATCAGTGGTTGAGAATTTCGAATGAATTATCGTTTGAGCAAATGGATGAGAACTTTGAAAAGAAATTAAATTTTTTATTGGACTTGTACGAGCAGTGATGGTGATTGCAAATCGTCTTTAGAATGTATATCTGTATGTTTATGTGCATATGTTATGTATATGAATATATTCAGATATAGATATATACTTTCTTTCTTCCCCGATATTGCTATTTAATCAATAAACCTTACTGATAAGGAGTGAATGAATGCTTTATCTTATTGATGTTTAAATCAAGCTCAACTGCTCTTTTTTCGAACAATATTTTTCTGTTCTTTTCGAATTGAAGTAAGTCACAATTTAAGATTAAATTTTGTACGATCCACACAGAAGGTTCAACCACTTGAGTCATGCTTGGCATGATGTAAACTAGACGAATAGAAGTCACCGCAGTCTAGTAGGTAGTGTGTTGGCTTAGTAGACATGAAACCTAAAGGTCAGACATCACCAACGAAAAAAAATATTTTTTTGGCGACTTCCTCTTAACAGAGTTCTGGCAAAAGAAGCTGAGAGCAAATAAAATTGCCATGAAAAGTTTCTCAAAAATCTGTCGTTTGTAATCGACTTTAACTTGTTGTAGGTCCCGCGCCACTCATGTATAAAATTAACACACACAACATACTTGACGTAATCTTCCAAATATTCAGTTTAATGGGTTGGCTTATTAGACGTGAGGCCACGAAATATGAAAAAAATATTTCTTCATCGACTTCCTCTCAGCAAAAACTATCTGAGAGTAAATAAAATTTGCCATGAAAAGTTTCTCAAAAATCTGTCGTTCGGAGCCCACTTTAAACTGTAGGCCCCGTCACTTATATATAAAATTACAACACACAACATAAGTGGTGTAATGACCCAAATTATGTATGTAAGTATGTATGTGATTACAATAGGATATAAAAGCACAATTATTTACACAAATTCCTGTAGCCTTGTGCTCTATTCACTTCAATTCTCTGAAGTGGTTTTAACTCAATCCCCTATGTATGCATCCAAGTTTTCTCTATGTTCACTCAATGGCTGTCCTAATGATGCCAGTAACTTGCGTTTGTGATTGTTTTAAATAAACCAAACCAAACCAAATTCACTTTTCCCCCTTTATTATTTGATTGCGATTGAGACACGCTCAGTATGTCCTATGTTTACGTTGATTGACTAGAAAATTGCCTGAATTCGTCTCAGTCATCATTTGACAAACATTTGTGGTTTTCAATCTGAACTCTATGATTTACTTCAATTTAACTGACTTAGTCTTCCAAATATTCAGTTTAATTTCCGTGGAATTCCTAGAATGTCGCCATAGTCTAGTAGGTAGTGTGTTGGCTTATTAGACGTGAGGCCACAGTTCAAAAACTAGGTCAGACATCAAAACGAAATATGAAAAAAATATTTCTTCGGCGACTTCCTCTAAGCAGATTTCTGGCAAATATTTTCTGAGAATAAAAAAATTTGCCATAAAAAGTTACTAAAAATCCTATTCTTCGGAGTCGACTTTAAACTGTAGTAACCGGCCACTCATGTATAAAATTAACACACACAACATAAGTGGTATGAGAAGCTGGGTTGTAAAATTTACTAAAGGGTTGTAATGACCAATTATGTATCTATGGAGTTCCTTGACAAAGAAAACCTTTCGTTTCAGTCATCGGTTAAAAATGCCACAACTATTTGCAGAGCAATATACCTCACGCTGCTAAAAATGATTAATTTAGTGTGTTGCAAGATATTCCATGAGGTCCACATGCGGTATAATTCTCTGTACGCTTGGTAGACATTATTAAACCGATTCAGAACGGACAATCGGGTGCCTCCAGTTGCCAATTGCGATTGTAATTGTACATAACATAGCCGAATTGTTCACATAGTGTCTGATTTATTGGAAAAGAAGTACCATTCCTTTCAACTAAAAGGTGCAATTGAAAAATTATGAACTGGACAACACGATCGATATCAGCTTTAGTGGGTAGTAGTTAGCAAAAAGAGTACTTTAACGTCAAAACGTTGGCTGCCTATCGAAATTATTTTTTTAAAGGCAGCGTGCCAAGAAGCTTGGTGCCTGGAAGTTAGAATAATATTTGAAGAAATATTTAACCATACAGGGCATGATTAAAATCGATGTCTCCATTTTATAACATTCTAAGTGTGCTTAGAACGTTTTTAATGGTCGTGCATTTTTAAATTCTACGTTCTCTAACTTAAATACTGTTTAAATTTGGTTAAGTTGCGCCGATTCGTTCCGAAGTTATAGGGAAAAATCTGCTTAGAATACACATATAGTCGTATGTCGCGTGAAAACTTTGAGAGCTCATAACTCAAAACACACTCTTTCGACTTAGAATGTTATAGAACAGGGGCGTCGAAATGTGAACTACATTTGCTAAGACATCCATTCGCAATTCATATTGGAAGTCTGCTGAGAAGAGTGGTTCTTTTAACTGATTGATGATTTCGAAGGGATTATCGTTTGAACAAATGGATGGAGATAAAGAAGGGACTGTATTTGAGAGCGTTTTCTCTTGAAGTAACATTCCTATTCTCTTCAATGGTCGTGCTATATTAATTTTATTGCTTTATTATGTTTTTAAAACTTGGCAACTCTGCTGTTTTACTTTTGATTACATGCTCTCTATCGCTCTCTTTCGCTAAAAATAAAATAAAATGAGATCAGCTGTGGTTTTTTTTTTTATAAAAATAAACAGACACAAAGTAATATAAACAACAAAAAAAAAATATTAAATAAAAATAAACAAAAATAACCGGCTGTTTTGTTTACTCATGACAACAACAATAATAAAAAAAATTAAATTGTAAATATTTTTATCAAACAGTTTCAGTATGAGTGTTTAATAACGAAAAAAAAACATTCGCAATTTTTTTTTTACATTTTTTTAAAAAACATTCTTGTTTTTTAATATTCTTTATGAATACAGGTAAGTAGGTATGTATGTATGTGAGTTTGCTTTTTTTTTAATTCCAAATATATTTCAAGTGCCAATAATTGCTCAAAAAAGACGACAAATTATTAACAAATATTACGATTTGAAATTCTTGGCAAATCTATGAAAAACTAAAATCTAAACCTACAACAACAATAATAAGAAACAAACGTTATTTAAATAAATTAACAATAAAAATATTCCTTATATGAACACTTAATTCATTACGTATTCCGATTGTATCGGTCAGTATTTCAGTTTCAGTTTTTAATATTTTTTTCTTGCTTTATCACATTGAATTCGGTATGAAAACAGATGCTTTTTTAAAGACACTGTCAAGCACACACAGGCAAACATGTATCTTAAAGCCTCTTAAAACAATAGTGTTGTGGCTGATATTTGCAAAGTGGTGAAATGGTCAATCGAATCGAATCGAATCGATTTAATCGAATTTAAAATGTTCAGACCTTCTTGCATGCACGTAGCAAATAGTGGTTACTATCGCGGTACTACCTGCATCAAGAGGATGAATATGTTTCGCTGCTGCTTTTAATACGTAAACTTGCAAAGAGGATATGGAGCTAGATTAGTCCTTCACTTTGCAAAAACCATTAAACTATTTGCAGAGCAGTGCTTGACTGGAATCCAATGTGCAGCTGTCATCCGGATAGACAACTTAAATCTTGTAATTGTTCCATTATAGATGACCTGAAGCTAACTAATAATACGAGTCTAACTCTTCAAATGTTATTCATAAATAAAGTTTGTTGGAAAAGTTTGACCAGCAGATATAACCCACACTGTCTTGTCTGACCTTGAGGACAGTTTTAAAGTTTCTGCGTGTTTTTAAATGAAATGATTGTAGTCGCCGTAGTCTAGTAGGAAAAAATATTTCTTTGGCAACTTCCTCTCAGCAGATTTCTGACAAAAACTCTGTTAGGAAATAAAATTGCCATGAAAAGTTTCTCAAAAATCTGTCGTTCGGAGTCGACTTTAAACTGTAAGTCCCGCCAATCATGTATACAATTAACACACACAACATGAGAAGCCAGGCCGTAATCCTGGCTAATGGACAATTATGTATGTGATTGAGAGGTACAATATTCACATCATATGGATACCAGGGTCTAGTTTTATACCTGGAAATTTCAGAGCGAATTGACCAGATGCGCCATAATCAGCTCAGGATGTGTCACAGCCTCAATGGGAACCTTCATTGCAAACTAATTTATTGTGAACAGTACTGTGACCATATGATCTATTGTACCCTCTTAGGGAGTATTCCTTTAATGTATCCTCCAATCGTCTGGACCTATAAAACTTCATGATGTTGTTCAAAGTCAGCGAAAGGAATTCTCTGTCCAGTACATGAAATTCTTCCAAGTGTTTCATTCTAGAATCATTAGTGCCTCACAAGTTCCAAGCATGTATTCTAATGATTCATTCTTATGATCATGGAAGCTCTTTTCCGCAAATTTCCACATGGCTTCGAAGCTAGCAGAGTGTATTCCTACTTGTTTTATCCCAGCAAGTCCAATACCATATTCCATTTTGGCTTATAGAAGCCAGATAGTATGGTTATGTCCTATCATTCTGATGGTATATACTTCTCTCGGATTGGGAATATTTCATTTTGAAACCGAAAGCTACCACCCCTGTTCGCAGATCCCATCTTGACCCATCAGTAGTATAACACAAAATAACTCCTCGAACAGTATGTGGTTTCTATTCATTTGTATCACTAAGTTTCGTTGAAAAGCATTTACCAAAAGAGTCTAAAGGTTCTGTGCAGGCGACAGTTAAGGAGAGAGCTGTCAGTCACTCGATTGTTTAAGTCATGGGATACCCCAATTAATTTTACGTTAGATTTTGCTACCATTATCCTAACCATAGCATCCAAAGCTCTGTTCTTAATTATCATCCAACAGAGTTACCAGTGCAGCTGTAGGAAAGGTTCTCATTGCCCCTGGTTATATGCCACACGCTGGTCTCTGTATTTTGCCCAACTCCAATTGAACTGTTTTCAGACAGATTCGTTCTGTCTGCCATCCAGACTATGGCCCCATAGATTACTTTTGATAGGGTCTTAATGATTTAAATCTAGTACATAATTAGTGAATTATATTCACAAGATTTCCCAGCCAAACTTCACTGTGGCATGTCTGGCATTTGCTGAGAAGCTTGACCATATTTCGGATCAGAACTCCTTTAACATCGTATTGGCAGCTGGGGATGCATATAAGATAGTGCTATGAAACTGCCTAAGGCAACTCCAAAAGTGGGCATTAATTCATTGGAGTGATTACTGGATTTTAAGTTTAGAACACTCACGCAAACACCTTAGGTCTTGGTAAAGGGGGCAATAGCTTCTTCAGAATATGCAAAGACAAGAAAGAAGCATTGACTATTCATCTTCTACTGAATAAATTCTCTGCGTTATGTCGCAAAAAAGGGAAACGCTTGTGCGTCTGTCATGCAGCTGATCTCACTCACAGCTTTATAATGAGGTACGGATGGTGGTTACAAGATTAAAAGACGACTGTGATATGAACACCATTAGACTACGTATGTCTATCCTATGTTTTCACATAATGATTATAATTGTCATCCAATTTAGCACGGTTATACTACTGATCCACGATTCAAACCCCAGGTCAGACATCAAAACTTAATATCGACGCCTCCGTTCTATAACATTCTAAGTCGAAAAAGTGTGTTTTGAGCTATGAGCTCTCAAAGTTTTCAAGCGACATACGACTATATGTGTATTCTAAGAAGATTTTTCCCTATAACTTCTGAACAAATTTTGACAGTATTTAAGTTAGAGAACGTAGAATTTAAAAATGCAAGAACATTAAAAACATTCTAAGTGTAGAATGGAGGTGCCGATATGAGAAAATATTTCTTAGGCGACTTCCTCTCAGCAGATTTCTAGCAAAAACTCTACACGAGTAAATAAAAAATTGCCATGAAAAAGTTTCTCAAAAATCAGAGTCGACTTTAAGCTGTAGTTCACGCGCCGCTCATGTATGAAATTAACACACACAACAGTGGTGTAAGTGGTGTGAGAAACTAGGTCGTAATCCGGACTGAAGGACCAATCGTGTTATGTAAGACATAGCAGTGATTCGATAGCCGTAGGCAGTGGAATATTTCTGAATCCACAACCCACACAGTTGTATTAGTGATTGGATACAAAATTACATAAGTGGTGTGAAAAACTAGGTCGTAATCCTAACTGAAGTGTTGTAATGATATATGTATAATGTATATGGTTTATAATGTGCCAGTTTTCTTTGCTTTCTAAATACCATACCACATCTGTTTATATTTTTAATATTTAAGGACTCACGTACTTGCATAGCAATAGAAAGCAATTGCTTCACTTATCAGCCTAGCTGAACAAGCATTTCTCATAAGGTTGTATGTATTATTTTTGAAATGCCTTTTTCTATTTTAAACAGTTTTGCTTAGACCAGCATTTATTTAATTTGTAGGGATATGTAGAGAATACAATCTCAGAAACCAAAACATTAACCGATTAAATGCCGTCGTAGTCAGTCGTAAAATTATACACACTGCCGGCAGGCAATATTATCAATAAGTGAACAAAAATATTCAATGCTCGATAATGAAGTCTACAGTACAATGCCACACGCCACCGCATAACGCCAATGATATTTGCGTTACGTTACTTCAGCTTCAACTGCTAGCTCTACAGATACCGATACGCATACACATATGTATGTATATTGTATGTATATTGTATGTATATATAAATTATTTGTTTTTGTTTTTTTATTGTTTTTATTTTTGTTAAACGAAAAAAAAATAACAAAAAGACAAAGAAAGAAAACAAAATCATCAACAACAACCACATTTAATGCTTTTTTTACGCTCATTTTTTATTATGAAATTTGTTTTAATTTCAGTTACAATTTTTAATTCATACAACACAGTTGTTTTAGTACAATATCTCTGTCTTCTCCTTAAGCTTTGCTATCTAGCTTGTGTTTCTATTTTTATTTTTTTTTAAAGCTTCAAAATAAAAATAAACTTTAACAAGAAAGAAAAAAAAGTAGAAAAAAAAAATTAATAAAACCGCATAAACATTTGTAGTCACCATCAACGAGACATCGTTTTGAATGTTGAAACATTAAACATTCAGCAAGAAAGTTGAAACGGAGTGCTAGAAATTGAAATCACAACCGATTTTATTTCTTTGAAACCAAAAACGGCTAAAGAAGATTAAAAAAAAATTTTTTTTATTTTTTTTTCGTTTTGTTTGAATTTTTTTACCTGTTGAAGAGTATATAGCGAAGCAGAGTTTTTAAACATGAATTTCAACGTAAGCTTTATGGAGAAACTGAAGTGGAGAGTCAAGTAAGTTTGAAATGGAAATTTAAATTAAAAGTAAATATTGAAATGGTGGTGTTGGAAAGGATACCATATAAAAGCCTACAAATACACGTTTTATATCTGAATTTTTACCATGAATTTCAACTATTAATTGCTTAAAAACAGCTGTTAAAGCTATTAAAGACTCAAATAAATTTTTTTCACATTTTAATATAAGGCCAGGGATTTAAAGAAAAAAAGATCTTTTGTGTTAAAATTTTTGAAGTGCATCTTTTGATTTAACTATACTTTACTACGAGGTTGAAGTCCCTGTAATCTAGCAGGGAGTGTGTTGACTTATTAGACATGAGGCCTCGTTTCAAAACCCCCGGTCAGACATCTTCAACAAAACGAAATATGAGCAAAGATTTTTTCGACAAATTTCTCTCAGCAGATTTCTGGCAAAAACCCTGTAAATACATAAATAAAAAATTACCATTAAAAAGCTTCTCGGTCCTGCCATTCATATACAAAATTAACACACATAACTTAAATGGCGTGAGGAGAAGCTAGCTTGTAATCCTGACTGAAGGGTTGTAATGACTAGTTAAATAAGTAAGTAACGATCTGTATGGACAACAGTTTCGCGTGGAAGACACAATAGTGATTCATTAGCCAATTACATACATATGTCTGTAGATTAGATCCTATAAAGTCTTGTTTAGTCGCCATGGAAACTCTCAGCTACTGCCATCTATTTCGTGTAGGATTGTGTTGATTCTGTCGAAATTAATTTTGGCTCTAGATAATCAAAAATGCTTCGTCTCAGAGAAGATATTCTTTCTTTCTTATTACAGATTTTGCAAAGACATTGTAAGATAAACGCTAGTGTGAGGTCCTAAAATAAACAAGTTGAATGGATAAAATTTGAAAAGGAATGAGAGCTTTGATTACTAAAGCTCACTTGAGCACACATAGCAGACCGTTATGAGGTCACAATACAAGAGCACACACTGTACTGAAGGATTTCAACTAAACTCGTCGCAGATTACGTGAAATGACTGACGAAAAAAATGTTTTGAAATTAAAAAAAAAAATTTAATTAAATTGAATGTGAGAAGTTGTGAAGTACCTGGTCTGTGTACACCAGGATTGCTTAATTCAAATAAATTATTTTTTATGCTAAGCTTTCTATGAAAATTTTATTATTTTGCATACGGATTAGATATTGGCTCATATTATTCACAGACTAGAACCTCTTAAATAAAAAGACATGCTATGCGTTCTAATAAAATAATTTAAAAAACATTTAACTTTACCGCCATTAAATTATTGTTTGTGAGATCAATAAGATTAAAAATAAAAAGAAAACACCCTCAAAAAAATTTAATAAATTTTTAAGTTCAAATAAACCTACAGCACTTAATCATTTGCAATAATTATAATTATTTTTTTTTCGCATTCATTTTTACAATAAAAATGACCACCAACAAAATTAAAGCGTTATTCCACTTGAAGAATCTCATGATTAGTAAATGCTATGCCCATATATGCTCTTGTGGTTTTGTTTTTGTATTTTTGTATTTTTGTGTGTTTAGAATTCCAATTTTTTTTATTTGCAACAGCTTAAAATTAATTAAAATAAATAAATTCTTTCATTAAATGAATCATATTATCATATAAATTGCTTAAATGATGACTAGGCTGCCTGCCAACAATGTTCTAGAAAATGAAATTTTTTAAATAATGGAAATTTTTTGTCTCCCGTTCTACAATAGTTAGCGAAAGATATCTTAACCCAGTTCTACAGACAATATTATGCATGTATGTATGTACACATATGTTTGTTTAATAAATTAATAACGTTTCTAATGAATGCACTTGTTTAAGCTTTGAGTATGAGTACCACAAAAAAATTATTTCAAAAGGCATTCTTTATTGCATCATAATTAAAAATGTCACGTAAATTTGTTTCGATGAGTTTCAATACTTATTAAAAAAAAAATTAACGAATCTAATTAACAAAAGGTAAACTCGTTAGATTTTTTAAAATATAATCGTTTAAGTCAATCACCAATAAAATTAAATTTTCGATACATTCATAAGGGTTCTTTTCTCTGTATAAAGAAATTCCGATGGCGCCATGGACTTTTGCAATTCGAGAAGCCTTCTTTTTACCTTCCTTACATACACTTACATACATAATTGGTCATTACAATCCTTTAGTCAGGATTGCGACCTAGTCTCTCACACCACTTGTGCCGTGTGTGTAAGTTTTAAACATGTATGGAAGGACCTGCAGTTTAAACCGACTCCGTACGACAAATTTTGAAAAACTTTTCATGGAAGTTTTATTCATTCTCAGAGTTTTTACCAAAAATCTTCTGAGAGAAAGTCGCCGAAGAAATATTTTCTTCATATTTCGTTTTGTTAAATATGTCTAACCTGTGGTTTGAACCGTGGCCGCACGTCTAGAAAGCCAAAACAATTCCTTCTAAATTACGGCAACTACTGTGTAATGATTATCTTCCATGTCACTGACGCATGCAGTGTAAGACTCATAGACCTATGACACACCACAGCCCCAGTAGAAATCATTCGAGCGAAATCCAAGGCTATCGCCATGCTTTCCTATGGCCAGTAGTCCATGAGAATGGGTTGAGGACAACCAATCCTGATCCATTTTTCTTTAAATCCAGTAGAGTATCGCAATATACCATGTACCGTCCTGCTGCCAATGAAGATGAGCCACCTAGTAAAATAAACTAGGAGATAATCGGAACATCTATGCGCTATCGTCACCGCTTCTAATTATATCCCTATCTCCTGGACACCATTTGATAGTTACATTTGAATTATGGGAAATTTTCCGGGGAGATCCCCGGATTTCATGGTTAATGACGGACATTGATGAAGCATTCATTCAATAGTTACTTAATAGCAACCTAGCTGTCCGTAAAAATATAGAGATCTTCAGAAACAACAACCATTAATCTGACGTATAAAGCAGGCTGAGTTTGATCGATCGCACTACCTAGGTGGCTAGTTCACATTACCATACCATGAGATGAGCATGCCCTCAAATCGCTCGTGCAAAATATTCAATGTGGCATGAGCTATGCAGCACGTAGCGGCATCTTGTTGAAACAATATATTGTTGGTGTCCGGATCATTAAATTCACGCTAAAAGAAATTGATTGTCGTTGAGAGAGTTAGCCCATAAAAGTCGTTCTTAACGAGATATGGACCGTTTTTACGTGTTCTTGAATTCTTTCCATTCATGGTGATTTGACAAAAAAAATCTCTAATATGAAAAGCCTATTATAACACCCTATACAGTGGATTCGTTGCAGCATTCGATCCTTTCGCGGCTATGTTCAAGCCACTTTTACGCACATTCGTAAGACATCCCGGTGATAACTTGACAAACATTTATTTTCAAATATTTCAACCTAAGAAGATTATCCACGTGGGCACTGGTCTCGTTTAGTTCAGATTGGTTGTGCACAATTTACAGAGGCCAGCAGTACATGTTGATTATCAATCTCTGGTCATTGCTAGAAAAGAATAAAACCATCATTCCATTGATCTGTATAGACGAGCAACAGGCAAAGGTTAGGTTAGGTTAGGTTAGAGGACGTGTACTTGTCAATTAAGACAAGTACAGTACCCGGAGGTTGAATTGACCCATTGTAAAACGTCCTAGTTTCTCACACCACTTATGTTGTGTGTGTTAATTTTATACATGAGTGGTGGGACCTACAGTTTAAAGTCGACTCCGAACGACAGATTTTTATTTATTGGGAAACTTTTCATGGCAATTTTTATTTACTCTCAGAGTTTTTGCCACAAATCTACTGAGAGGAAGTCTCCGAAAAAATACTTTTTGTATTTTGTCTTTGATGCCTGGCCTGGGGCTCGAACCCAGGCTTTTGCGTCTAATAAGCCAACACACTACCTACTAGACTACGGCGACTTCAAACAGGCAAAGGTTCCTGTACAGAAATTTTTTCAATCCGTTACTCCTTCCGTAGGAAAAGTTTTATAACAACTTCAAAGGCTCTAAGGGTAACTAAATCTGTAAATGTGGAGATAAATCAAATGCTGAGGAACGACGTTAAACTGAAACATAAAAAACTTAGGTAGTGAGAGATGCCAGCTTTGTATTCTGGACTAAAGTGTTATTTAACTTTAACAAATTTCTAAATGAATGTTTTTAAGATAAAGGATTTATTCAACAGATAAAGTATCTAATAAAACATTAAGTAAGCGTTTGAATATGTTAAAATTGTTAAAGTTGTTTGGAATTATTTTCATTTCTTTTGGATTCTTTTAAAGTTACAATAACCGTCTGGCTGTTATGGAGTAAGACTGTCTTCTCTTTGTTCAAAATTTTTTTCTGTTTTTTGTTTTTTTTTAAATGTCAAGCTTATCGATTCCATTTTAATACTTGAATACTCCAATTAAATGTAATGTTTTGTTGTGTTTTCATTTTATACCCACTTTATCTGAAATGACATAATTTTCTTTAATAACTTTTCATATTCTATGCTACACAGTGGTGGAAGAGATTATTTGTCAACACTTATCACTTGCCAGTGCCATTAACACTACATAGAAAACATACTTTTACTTTCTTAAAGAAAGAAAAAAAGAAAATAATTGATAAGACATTTATATTATCATTGGATTCCGTTTCCCCTTACTACCCGTATAAATGTGAGCGTTAAGCAAGAGTTCAAAAAGATAAGAACTATTTAATGCACACAAGTTGCTACATTGGAACGGACAAAGATGATATGAATTTAAAAATAAAAACAGCCTTGACATTAACATGAAATATTTTATAAATCATAAGAGCAAATATTTCATATGCAGAATATAAGTAAGATTCTATGAATAAAACCCTAGGATTTGATCTCCTATACTTTGCTGATCAAATCTTATTAATCATTTGGTGAGTAAAAATAAAATAAAATAATATTTTTTCATTTTATTTATATACAGTTTAAAACCCCCTTATTTACAACTCTTCGGTAAAGTAGTTTGTGGTAATTAATTATGATTTATAAATAAAAACCACAGAAGATATTTTCATTATTTATATTGTATTTAGCACCCTGTGTGCTCTTTCTTAACGGTAATGTTATTCTGGACTTTATACTTCCTTAAGCATATATACCAGAGATCAGCAATGAGTATTCAAAAAGATGAGTAGAGTCAAATCATACTCCTGATTTCTGATACTTATACGCATTCATACTTATTTTAATATCCTACTCATACTACAAATTCAAATTTTGAAGTACTCATCATACTCATACTTCACAATACGCATGATTTTGTTGATTTCGACTTTCCTTTACTCAACGTTTACAAGAATCACAAAATAAGTATGTTTCGCGTACGAACACTACAATATTCACTAGAAGGTTGTGTGTTTGCTTTGCTTGCTGTCTTTGTCTTTTTTCTTTTTTCTTTTTTTTGTAAATTCAACAACAACTAAGACGAATCACTCAAATCATTTATGAGTAGGCGTATGAATCAAACATATTTCGAATGTTATGAGTTTGATGTCAACGTTGTACTCATACCCATTGCAACCTGTACTTATAAATCAATGCTGTAATGTCTACGAATGAATCAGACTAGTTGAATTTCAATATACTCATACTCAAAATTTCATGAGTTCTTATGAGTAGCGAAAAAACGATTCATTGCTGATCTCTGATACATACATACAATTACAATCCTTTAGTCAGGATTGCGATCTAGTTTCTCATACCACTTATGTTGTGTGCGTTAATTTTTTTAAACATGAGTGGTGGGGCCTACAGTTTAAAGTTGACTCCGAACGACAGATTTTTGAGAAACTTTTCATGGCAATTTTGTTTACTCCCGCAGTGTTTTTGATATAAATCTGCAGAGAGAAATTGGCGCCAGGAAATATTTTTTCATATTTCGTTCTGTTGGAGATGCCTGACCTGGGGTTTGAATCGAGACTTCACGTCTAATAAGCCAACACACTACCTACTAAACTACGGCGACTATGTATTATCGCAATAGGTCTTATTAATAGCGATAAGAATCGGACAAGGCGCCTCCCTCAATGTAAAAATAAAATGACTCAAGTATAACACTTGAGGGTATTATAGGAGTGATAGTAAAGAGGCTTTTACACTATGGCACTATAGTTAACGTGGTAATGCTGTAGCATATAGGGGTGACTGCGAACGAAATTCTTAGCATCTGCTACGATTGCACTGAAAACATAACCGGACATGTTCCCCAACTCCCTGAAAGAAAAGTAAAACATGAGGAAGCAAAACATATGGAGAGCCACAGTGGTAGGTGGCTGTTCGTGTACTGAGCACAGTAAATAAGGGTCTTGAGAGGATAATATCTATCTAAAGGGTTGTAATGACCAATTATGTATGTATATGCGATCCATTAGCTTAGCAGGCATAAAATATTTGTTATTTAGTTTGTTTAGGAGGGGCCACATATAAATATTGGTTGTGGTAAATAAAATTTATAGTTTAGTGTGCTTTCCAAAGATCCTCTGAAGATTTGAGATGGATTGGTGCACTCATCTCAACAGTTGGGCTGTAGGTTTTAAACGAACATTCTTTTTCATATAACTCATGGCACAATAAACCACATTCCGATTAAGAAAAAAAAAATACCCTCAGTTTTTCTATATAAGTAATCTGGCACAGTGTAACGAGACAAACAAGTGTAGTAAAAACAACACAGGGAAAGTTATAATTTAAAAAAAAGCACAGACCTAGTGAGTAAGACATTTAGACTTCAAAAATAATTGAAACACAAAAAGAATTAAGATTTCTTTAATTCATATATGTACTTATGTACGTTTAATGTTTAGCAGACATTGTTTTAACACCACTTATACCACGACCACTAATAACAACTTCATTATTAGGCCTCCAAAGAAAATAATTTTTATAAATGATAATCACGTCTAAATGCGAACAAATGCCAGACACATGTATGACTTGTGTATTGAAGCAAATATATTCGAATATATGTATATTGATATACAATGTGTCAATAATGACGAAATAGTTTGATTGATAAATAGATGATTAATTTAGCGAAACATAACCTCATGGCTGTGGTAAACCAAATGTTGTTGGTGAATAAAATATAATGAACTAAAATTAGATTATAGAAGAAAGGAATTACTTTCATATACAGAAAATTGTAAGAGAAATATTTTCAATGCATATTAATTTCAATGCCACAACATTTGGAGGTAAAGCTCTACTAACATAATGGCTTAGTGACCACGAACTCAAATCCTAAAACCTCGAAACATGAAATTTAAATTTTTAAATTTCCTTAAAGGAGTACAAGTTGTGATGGTAAGGGATATTTGAAAATCCCTTAAATTATTCTTAAATTTGAATAGCATTTCTTCCATTATCTTTTTTGGGAGCTTATGACTTCCCCAAACCATATCCATTCATACACTGCTATTATTGAACCTATGTTTTCTACGTCTTCTGTGTGTACTTCAACTCTCTCTTGTACAAGGGCATGCCAACCACAATTCTTGCCTGGGAAAATAACATTAAATCTGCCATTGAAGCATACCGTAAAAGCTGGAAGAAAATCAATTACTGCTAACAATATTTACATGACATAATCCTTAAAAAGTCGAAGACAGGTATTGATTTAACACCCCACATTCAACAGTATTTCATTCACTTTCGTAAATTTTTTTTTCAACCCAAAGGCGTAAAGGACCACGCGTTAGTTATGACTCTGAGGCACTTGTTGATCAGTGAATATTTACACCTATATTGTACAATTTGGAGGCGGATTATATTTTTCCCATCTCCATCTCTCTCCATATTTCTTTCGACAGTTCGGAAATTTCCCATGTTTGGCGTCTATATGCGCTTCTGCTTCCTTCAGTTTACCCTGCAAGCATATAAATATCAAGCCACGATATTTAGTCTGAGAAAATATTTTCGAAAAATTTTCTAAAAAATTTAAATTAAAAATATTAAATTTAATAAAACAGCGAAATAATGTTGAAAGGCAAAAACATATATACGCTTTTTTGTTTCTCTATAGAAGCGAAAGAAGAATTATCTGAATAAAACACAAAATGCATGTGGGTTTTTGAAAAATATTCCAGAATTTCAATTAAAATAATGAGAACAGAGACAAAGTCGTATAAGAATTAAATTTAAATACCTAGCAGTTATAATTTATATGCATACGTATACTCTACAAACAGATGAAAACGTATGTTTGTTTGAATTTCTTTTTATTCGTGATGTTTGCACAGTGTCTTTCCACCTAAAGTTTGTTTTTTTTTATAACAAATAAAACACATACCTTCAATGAGATTTATTTCAATGGATAATAAATAATATCAGGCAACGAAGCATTCTTTTACCTGTCCACTTTTTTGGTGAGATTGTCATTGAAACTTGAAATATACCGGTAATTCTAAATGGTATACAGTCGTTGGAGGATTCAATTAAATTATGATAATTAAAGAGTATTATACAAAAACTGTCAATAGAAAAATAATTAATTTATAAAAAAAATTCGATATAAATAAATTCGACAATAGAAAAACAATCGATATCAAAAGATCAATCAATCAATGCAAAAGAATGTCTATTCGAAATTTATCGATAAAATAATAAAAATTAGCTTTTAGATTACAAGAAGTATCTACAGATAAATTATTCATAGCAATAGATCTCTTGAATAGGCAACTTTTCGATAGTTAAAATTTTATAGACAATTTTCCGATAAAAGATTACTATAGCAAATTTTTCGATAACAAAATTTTTCTAAAAAAAATTTTTCGATAAAAACAGATTTCTATGGAAAAATTTACAACAGACAGAATTTTTATTATTTATTTACTTTCTATAGAAAATTCATCGATAACAAAAGATACCATAGAAAATGATTCGATTATAAAACTTTTCTAAAAAAATTTTTCTATACCAAAAAATTTCTATAGCACATTTTTCGATAACAACGAATTTCTATAGTAAATTTCTCGATAACAAAAGATTTCTATTGCAAATTTTTCGATAACAAAAAATGTTTATAGATAATTTATCGATAACAAAAGATCCAAAAGAAAATTATTTGATAACGAAACTTTTCTAAAGAAAATTTTCGATAACAAAAGATTTCAATAGCAAATTTTTCGATAATAAAAGATTTCTATTGCAAAATTTTCAACAAAATTGTTCTAAAGAAAACAAAAGATTTGTATAGGAAATTTTCGATAAGAAACGATTTGTATAGCAAATTTGCGATAACAAAAAATTTCTAAATTGTTCTAAAGAAAACAAAAGATTTGTATAGGAAATTTTCGATAAGAAACGATTTGTATAGCAAATTTGCGATAACAAAAATTTCTGAAGAAAATTTATAGATAACAAAAGATTTCTACAGAAAATATTTCGATAACAAAATATTTGTATATGAAATTTTCGATTACAAATGATTTCAATAGAATATGTTCGATAACAAAAGATCTTTGTAGAAATTCATCGATAACGTAAGATTTTTATAAAAAATTCATCGATAACATCATATGTCTATGGGAAATTTTTCGATAACATAATATTTCTGTAGAAAATTTATCGAAAAAAAGATTTCTATAGCAAATTTTTCGATAACAACATTTTTCTAAAGAAAATTTTTCGATAACGGAAGATATCTGTAGAATGTTTAGCGATAACAAAAGATTTCTATAAAAATTATCGAAAAAAGATTTCAATAGAAAATTTATTGATAACATAAGATTTCTATAGAAAATTTATCGATAACATAAGACTTCTATAGAAAATGCATTGATTAAATAAGATTTCTGTAGAAACTTTATCGATAACAAAAGATTTCTATAACAAATTTATGGAAATAAATTTCTATAGAAAATTTATTGATAACATAAGATTTCAATCGAAAATTTATCGATAACAAAGATTTCTATAGAAAATTTATCTATAACATAACATTTCTGTAGAAAGATTTCTATAAAAAATTTATCGAAAAAAAGATTTCTGTGGAAATTTATTGATAACATAAGATTTCTATAGAAAATTTATCGATAACATAAGATTTCTATAGAAATTTATTGATGACATAAGATTTCTATAGAAAATGTAACTATGACATAGGATTTCTATAAAAAATTTATCGATAACATAATATTTCTGTAGAAAATTTATCGATAACAAAAGATTTCTATAGAAAATACTTCCATTATAAAAGTCCATATGGAAAATTTGACCGTTAAAGAAGTTTCTAAAGAACATTTTTCGATTATAAAAGTCCCTATAGAAATTTTTGCTGTCATCGAAAATTTTTCGATTATAAGACTATTTATAGAAAATTTATCGATTAGAAAAGTTTCCATAGAAAATTTTTCAATTAAATTTCAATTACAGAATTCTTTGGCTATGAATAATTTCTGTTAAAAATGTACCTTCAAAAATGTGTGCGTTCAAAAATTTCTGTGGAGATGATTTTAATAAAATAAAACCAATTGACGATGACGATTTTGCGATAACATATTTTCCGATAACTAGGGGTTTCTGTAAGTTATATAAAATTTTTGGTAGTAAAATTTTGTAAAAATAAACCATGGAAAGTAAGGTGAACAGCGTTAGAAAATGTTTGACATTTTTCCAATATTTAATGTTTTTATTTTTAACATCATCACCAGCCGTTTGGTTTATTAATACTTCGTATATTTTTTTTATAAATCCAAGCATTCTATGAATGGAAAGCTTGTTTTACATTTCATTATAAAGCGTAAGCAGAAAAAGGCTCTGTCATCTATAAATTGTAAAGTCTAAAAACTGAGTTGATAATTTAAAATTTTTTCTCATTCTTTTTATCAATTAAACAAAAAAATAGTATTTCTAGTAGTAAATGAATTAAATTGATATTTACAATGCACTTGATTATTAATATGCATGTATAATGACTTATTGTTTGCTTTTTATTTGAGCTCATTACAACAACAATAAGAATAATAATAACAATAAAAATATTATCAACAATTGTATGTTTGTATGTTGTCTTATAGACACAAGATATTAAAACAAAATGATTAAAAAACAAACAAAACAAAAATAAATAAAAATAATAAGAAAATCAACATGTATTACAAGTGTACACTTACTTAAATATATTCAACCACACCCATGCTTAAATAGATAAAAAAATAATAAAAATAGTAGAAAAAATAATAGAAAAAAGAACGCATTTATTCATCCATCATAACGTATGTATGTATATTATTAGTGACTAATTTGTTATTTGCTTTCATTTGTTTGTTTCCTTCAAATTTTTTTATGGTTTTTTAAGGTGAAACCATTATTAGTGTCTTTTACTATGTTTGCTTGTTTATCTTTAATTTAAATAAATAATTTTTTGTTTTATTTCGATAACAAAACTAACTCACTTTCGTATTTAGAAAAATAGCTTTTATTGTGTGAATTTTCATTAAAAAAAATCGGTTTTTTTTTGCTGATAAAACATTAAAATTAAATGACAGACATTCAAATGCAAGGCAATGCAATTATTTTAAATGAAATTTGTATTGTCATCAGTTAAGCTTATTTTTAATTTAATGATATGTATTCTAAATTATAATTAATTTTTTTTTATTGTTTTGTTTGTTTTTGCATATATGCACATAAATTAACTGCATTGTATGGACAGGGTTATACGGTATGTTAGAAATAAAATTTTTGTTTGTATAGATATCAAATCAAATTTAATAGTGAACTTACTGCGTAAAAACTACCTTGGGATGAGTATTTAATAATCTGCAACTGTTTAAATACCTGTATTAGAGATTCATAAACATATACGAGGTTTGGCTTTTAATTCAATTTAATTACTCTAATGTGTCCCTTATCTGTATGTAACATTGCCTACCGATCGGGATTATATCTCAAATGAAAACTTTAACTTTATACATGAGTGCGGGGTCGTCCATTCAAATTCCAATCCGAACATCGTGTTTGGGAAATAGTTGCTGCCACAGCTTTTGCCAGTTATGTGCAGCAATGTACCAATATCCAGCTTTATCTGTACAAATTAAAAACAAATTTACCTTTAAATGCTTACTAGTTTTAAAGGTACCACAAGCAATTACATTTTTTTTATCCTTTTTTGCTTCCATACTGAATTCAAAGCGGTTGCAACAAACAGCTTTATGTTCATATTATTTCTTTGCTTAGCATAAAATTAATAAATCAAGTCTAGTTGAGCTATTGCTAGCTATTGTAGCATACCCTAGGATGAGAGGATTGCCATCAGTCATTGCCTTGAATATACATTTGGTTGTGATGTTGAGTGCAGATGGTGAGAAGCTTCTTTTCTTTTTGTCCACTATGATGTATGTACGTCAAAGGTCAGACGGTTTCCGATATGAATTATTTGCCGGGTAATTGAATGCTCATAATTTTTTCAACTCGAAATCTAAAAGGAATAAATTTCTCCCTTCTCCTGGATTGCTAGGATGTGTAGTAAACACTTTAAGCTTACGTTTGTATTAAGCGTAAGTTGTAAATCTAATTAAAGTAAATCTAGAAGTTATCATTATTTCTTAATTAAATACACATTGTAGCACATACAGATACTTTAGACTGAATACGCTTATGAAGTTGTGCTCCAATAACTGTGCTTGTCTACCTGCTTTATAGTAGCTATCAACGCCATTTAGCTAGAACCAGTAACTTCTGTCTAAGACAACAAGTAGATATGAAAAGTTTATTATAACTTACATGGAAGGTTATCGATAAATTTTTTTTAGAAAAGTTTTGTTATGGATAAGTTTTCTTTCTTTTCTATTATCGAACATTTTCTATAAAAATCTTTTGTTATCGAACATTTTCTATAGAAATCTTTTGTTATCAAACATTTTCTATAGAAATCTTTTGTTATTGAAAAATCTCTATAGAAATCTTTTGTTGTCGAAAAATTTCTATAGAAATCTTTTGTTATCGGTAAGTTTTCTTTAGAAATCTTTTGTTATCGAAAAATTTCTATATAAATCTTTTGTCATCGAAAAATTTCTATATAAATCTTTTGTTATCGAAAAATTCCTATAGAAATCTTTTGTTATCGAAAAATTTCTATAGAAATCTTTTGTTATCGAAAAATTTCTATAGAAATATTTTGTTATCGAAAAATTTCTATAGAAATATTTTGTTATCGAAAAATTTCTATAGAAATCTTTTGTTATCGAAAAATTTCTATAGAAATCTTTTGTTATCGAAAAATTTCTATAGAAATCTTTTGTTATCGAAAAATTTCTATATAAATCTTTTGTTATCGAAAAATTTCTATATAAATCTTTTGTTATCGAAAAATTTCTATAGAAATCTTTTGTTATTGAAAAATTTCTATAGAAATCTTTTGTTATCGAAAAATTTCTATAGAAATCTTTTGTTATCGAAAAATTTCTATAGAAATCTTTTGTTATTGAAAAAAATCTTTTGTTATCGAAAAATTTCTATAGAAATCTTTTGTTATTGAAAAAAATCTTTTGTTATTGAAAAATTTCTATAGAAATCTTGTGTTATCGAAAAATTTTCTCCAGAAATATTTTGTAATCGATGCTATAGAAAATGTTATCGAAAAGACATAGAAATTTTTGTATTATCGAAAATTTTTTTATGCATATTTTCTTACATTTGAAAATGTTTGATAGATATTTTACTACTTTTAGTTGTAAAAAACTTTTTGTGTGTTACCGAAAAGTTTTGTGTTATTGAAAAATTGCAATTCAAGCGATTGTTCATTAATGTTGCATATTGATCTGTGTGACCGGCTATTGTGATTAATGATTGAGTGGCGAGTTTACCGTCACCAACAGGCGATTTTCATTAATTGTTTATAGATTCGCTTAGTACACTATGTTTATCAAGTTATTTGTAAAATATTTACTTTAAGCTGAACAACTCAAAGTAAATGTTTTTTGGCAATAGGTACTATATTCAAAAGTTATTAAGCGGTATTATTTTCCTTATACAATTGAAATTTCAATGAATTGTAATAAGGAAATATGCAAATTTCCTCCGTTTCATAATGTCCCATTAAGGCTACTTAGCAGGTGCATAAATTTTTAAAAGTACCTGTATTTAAAATTTTATAACTCACCATAATAAGAGTATTTAATGAATGAAAAGTAAACATATTTATTATTATTATTTTTTTTTTTTTGCATAATCGATTACAGATAAGTTAATTGACGAGAGGTAAATATTAAAAATCATTAATTCTGTGTCCTTCTCCTGCCCCTCTTAAGAAAAAAGTAAATTATTTGAAAAACTTAAGCAATAAATCGGCAATTGAATAATAATTTTCTGTATCAAATTGGGGGTATGCAAACAAATCCCACCATAGACGTGGAAATATGTCAATTATTAGCGAACCATTAAATGTTTAAAACAATTATTTAAATAAATTAGTGTGTATGTGTGTGTCATTTATTATAACATTACTCCTTAATGTATGCTCTGAAAAACTTTTACAAATTAAATTAATTTCCTCTGGCAGATAATTTCATCGTTTATTTCTCTTCATTTTGTGCTTCTCTTTTACGGTTTCTAACTTTTTCTATGGAATGATGGTTTTTAATGGATTTCATTTTCTCCATCTATTTTCAGATGCATTGAAAATAAATTTCTAAACTATCGCCTGACTACCAGTGAAACAGTTGTGTGTGAAACCGAATATGGCAAAGTAAAAGGTATTAAACGTTTAAACGTCTACAATGATTCGTATTACAGTTTCGAGGGCATACCATATGCACAACCTCCCGTGGGTGAGCTGAGATTTAAAGCACCCCAACGACCAACACCTTGGGATGGTGTACGTGATTGTTGCAATAACAAAGATAAGTCAGTGCAACATGATTTAATTACGGGCAAAGTGTGCGGTTCAGAGGATTGCTTGTATCTAAATGTCTATACGAACAATGTGAGTAAATCTTTAATGATTATAACAGATTTGATGGGGCATAAAATAATTGTATCTGGGAGAAAGGAAGGCAAATAGAAAAGGAAATTTACAGGCAATTTAAAATAAAAAGAAATTTTTAAATTTCAGTTGACTCCAGAAACCAAACGTCCTGTCTTAGTGTTCATACATGGTGGTGGCTTTATATTTGGTGAGAATTGCCGTGATTGGTACGGGCCCGATTATTTCATTAAAAAGGATGTCATTTTAATTTCCATACAATATCGCTTGGGTGCTTTGGGTAAGTTCTTCTTCAATACTTATTTATTTAATCTTCAATTAAGGGGTTGTAAATGTTTTTTCTTTAAAGGTTTCTTAAGCCTGAACTATGAAGGCCTTAATGTGCCTGGCAATGCCGGCCTTAAGGATCAGGTAATGGCTTTGAGATGGATTAAGAACAACTGTGCCAACTTTGGTGGTAATCCCGATAATATAACCGTTTTTGGTGAAAGCGCTGGTGGTGCCTCAACCCACTATATGATGTTAACCGAACAGACTACTGGCCTCTTCCATAAAGGTGTATTAATGTCAGGCAATGCCATGTGCAACTGGGCCAATACTCAGTGCCAAGACCGTGCCTACACTTTAGCCAAATTGGTGGGTTACAAAGGGGAAAATAACGATAAAGATGTCTTGGAATTTCTGATGAAAGCAAAAGCCAATGATTTAATTAAAATCGAAGAAAAAGTTTTAACGCCCGACGAGCTGGAGAACAAAGTAATGTTCGCTTTTGGTCCCACTGTGGAACCTTATCAGACGTCCGACTGTGTTGTACCCAAACATCCCAGAGAAATGGTTAAGACCGCCTGGGGTATTTCGATACCCATTATGATGGGCAATACTTCGTATGAGGGTCTCTTGTTTGCTACAAGTATGTACATAGTTTTGATGGATGCGTTTGCATTGCAAAGATTATTTTAAAATGTTTGTTTGTTTGTTTGCTCTTTTTTGTTAGTTATTAAACAACATCCTGAAATCCTTAAAGAACTAGAGACTTGTGTAAATTTTGTACCTCCCGAATTGGTTGATGGCGAACGTACCGCCCCCGAAGTTTTGGAATTGGCTTCAAACATTAAAAAGGCTCATGTTACAGGAGAAACACCAACACCGGAAAACTATATGGATGTAAGTATTTATTGTTCTTATTATACTTACTGCCGGAATGGTAGTTATCGATAAGAAGCATTTTTATGAAAGCAGTAACAGGACATAGCTATACTATCTAGCAGTCAGAACGCCATTCGAGAGCTCGGCTCTTATGACGTTAAATCGAAGATTGTATAGGACTGTCTGGGGACAATAAGGTTGCCCTCGGCTGGATCACAGGTAATGAGGAGAGATTGCCCGCCATTGACTTAATGGGGCCAGAACCATGCTTGGAAGAGGATGCTGAAGATAAAGAGAGGCAAAGACATACGTACATAATTGTTCATTACAACCTTTCAGTCAGGATTACGACCTAGTTTCTCACACCACTTATGTTGTGTGTGTTAATTTTATACATGAGTGGCTCGGGACCTACAGTTTAAAGTCGACTCTGAACGACAGATATTTGAGAAACTTTTCATGGCAATTTTATTTACTCTTAGAATTTTTGCCAGAAATCTGCTGAGAAGAAGTCGCGGAAGAAATGTTTTTTTATATTTCGTTTAGTTGTAGATGCCTCCTGTGTGTTAATTTTAACAGTGAGTGGCGGAATCTAATATTTAAAGCCTACTCTGGAGGACAGATTTTTGAAAAATATTTCAAGAGAATTTTATTTACTCTTAGAGTTTTAGCCAAAAGGTTATTGAGCCGTAAAAAGAAATATTTTTTAATTTTTCGTTTTGTTTGAGATGTCTGAGTCAGGGTTTGATCTGCAGTCTGTTGCGTAATAAGCCAACACACTTCTTTCTAGATTAGGGCGACTATATCATAATTTCTGCGTTTATAGGCAGTTTTATATTCTAAATTAAAATTTTTTTGTAAAGAAGAGTTCCAATTAACATAATAAAACGATGTCCTTTATTTACAGCTTTGTTCACATTTCTATTTCTGGTTCCCTATGCATCGTCTTCTTCAATTGCGTTTTAATCAAACCGCTGGCACACCCGTCTATTTATATCGTTTTGATTTTGATTCTGAGGAAATTATCAATCCCTATCGTATTATGCGCTGGGGACGTGGTGTTAAAGGTGTCAGTCATGCCGATGAGCTGACATATCTATTCTGGAATCTATTGGCAAAACGTTTACCAAAGGAAACACGTGAATACAAAACCATTGAACGTATGATTGGCATCTGGACACAATTTGCCACTACCGGCAATCCCTATAGCAGTGATATTAATGGCATGGAAAATATTTCCTGGGATCCAGTTAAAAAATCCGACGTAGCCTATAAATGTTTGAATATAAGCGATGAATTGAAATTTATCGATTTACCGGAAATGGAGAAAATTAAATTGTGGGAATCGATGTTCGACAAGAAGAAGGAGTTGTTGTAGGAAGACAAAAAGACAAGAAATTTCAAAACCAAAGAAATTGAAGAAATAAAGAAATTATAAAGGAATTGTATATTTAATCTCACATTTATACGTATAAAATATATTTTATTTAAATAAACAAAAACAAAACAAACAAAAAAGTAAATGAAAGTAAATATTAAAGTAAATATAATACGTAGATGTTATAAAGTTATTATTATTTAAATAAATCAATTTGTTTTTGTTTTTTTATTTTATTTTCTGTTTTCTTTTTATTCTAAATAAATGTATGAAATTATTATTAATGTCTTGTTTGCATTCTGAATAATTTGATTATAGAAACGAAACTGTAGTATAATTCCACAAAAAAAAAGTTGTTTTTTTAAATAAATTTTAATCAAAATTGCATGTCTTGTCTAAATTTGCATGATAGTTTTACACGAATAATTATTCAAAAACAATATTTATAAACAGACGGTTAATTAACAAATTACAGTGTTTTGAATACGGCTTAAAAATTCAAGAGAGGCGTTTCTCAAAATACTGTAACGTTATTAGTAAATTACACAGTTTGTATGAAATATGTATGTATGTATTCCAAAGGATATAATTTTTTAATTTAAAGCTTAAACGACCATATCAACTATCCTCCATACATACATGAAATGTTTTAACAGTTATAACGGTTATAGTAGTTCAAAAGGATCTTCATGCCGGCAGATTCGGTTTAATCGTAGTTGTGTTGACCAATCAAATACGTTGCGTATCGTAATTGAACAGTAGTAATCGAACACTACGTAAGGAATCAAATGACTGACATTTCCCTCCTTAACTACACATACATAATTGGTCATTACAACCCTTCAATCAGGCTTACAACCTAGGTTCTCACACCAATTATATTGTGAGTGTTACTTTTATACATAAATGGCGGAACCCTACCGTTTAAAGTCAACTCCGAACGACAGATTTTTGAGAAACCTTTCATGGTAATTTTATTTATTCTGAGAGCCTTTTGCCAGAAATCTGCTGAGAGGAAGTCGCCGTAGAAATATTTTTTAATATTTTCGTTTTGACGTCTGACCTGGGGTTGGAACCGTGGCTTCAAGTCTAATAAGCCAACGCACTACTTACTAGACTATGGCGACTTCTAGCAGTCATAGTAATTCTGAAGACTCCTTACGCCGGCAAATTTTCGGTTTAATAGTTGTTGTGTTAACCAATCAATTACACTGTGTATCGTAATCCAGCAGAAGTAATCAAACCTAAGGAATCGAATCACTGACAGCTCCCTTCTTAACTGTTATGTGGAATGACTTTGGGAAGTGCTTCGCAGAGAAACCAATAAATTACACGAAAGTAATTAATTTGGAAAAGTCCGTTGAGAGAAAAGTAGTAATAATGGAGGAGAAGATCAACACGGGAACCAGTGCGAATCGTACCATAAGGTACCGTTACGATAGAAACCACCTTGCTTTAATGATAGCTCACCCCTATCCGTATTCAAATTCCAATTCGAGACAGTAGCCAGCAGAAATGGATGGGACGATGGGGAGAAGGCTTTGGAACTAATTTTGGCGTTAGAGAAAACTGCAGGCTGTTTATTCTCTTAAGCCTTTAAATGGCATGAGTATTGTGTCCTAAAAATTTTGGTTACAAGGTAATTATGGTATAAGCTACCTAAATCTGTCTGTTTTACCACAGCTTTTGTAGTTTGGCCGCCAAATGAGAAAAATGGATGCCGGCCATATGGGCCAAAAGTATTGGTTTCTGATTTCTTGCAGTGTTTGCAAGTTTTTTTAGGTCCTTGCAACTATTCAGCAACATGATCTTTTTTTTTCCATTGCACTGTATGTCCTTAATGACGTTCTGCGTTTTTTCCCTACAGCAGCTGGTTGTATTTGGCTAAAAGCGTACAGACCTTGTGCAATTTGTACTTGAAACATCTTGAACAGAATCTTCTGCAGTAGATTTGCAATATAACGCATTTAACCATATCAGGAAGGTAATGGAAAATGCGCACCGCTGCTTCTATAGTTTTTATGCGAAGGCTGTTCTTTCCCTGTAGGAGGAACTTTTTTGTGGTATACAGAGAATTTGGTCACAGTATACAATATTCAGAACCCGTGCGGAAACTTTCAGGTATCTTCCAAGCTTATGCCATCGAAACTTACTCGTACATACATAACATACATAATTGGCCATTATAACGCTTCAGCTAGCTTCTCAACACCACTCATGTTGTGTGTGTAAATTTTATACATGAGTGGCGGGATCTACTGTTTAAAGTCGACCCCAAACGACAGATTTTTGAGAAACCTTTCATGGCAATTTTATTTACTAACAGAGTTTTTGCCATAAATCTGCTGAGATAAAGTCGCCAAAGAAATATTTTTTTCATATTTCGTTTTGGTGTCTGACCGGGGATTTGAACCGTGGCTTCGCGTCTAATAAGCCAACACACTACCTGCTAGACTTCGACGATATACAGAAGACAAGACAGCAATACCAACTGACAGTCAGGTCGACATCCGAGCACTCGGCTCTTAAGAAGCTTAATGGCAGATAGCATGGGACTGTATGGTGAAGTTGAATCGGTTATGTAGGCGAAATGAGCTTGCCCACTATAGAGTTCCAAATCATGTGAAAATTAGCGGTAATGAGCAAGCAGACGAGTTTGCGAGGTGGGAGCTAGAATCATAAAGTTATCTGGCATGTACTCAATCCGAAATGTGCTCGACCCAAAATTATTTGAATGATTACAGTCATGAAGTATAATACGGAACTAGTCCTGTTATACAAGCGGATCCTCAGCATCCATTTCATAACCACTTCGGGAGTGAAATAAGGTTGACCAATTTCCCAGTCTTTATTTGCTTTTGTCCTTAATGAACACTGAAATTGCATCATATAAAATAGAAGTAAACCTTGATAGTTTGGAATTTGCGGAACAGCATATGTTTCGTTTCACATAACCTCTTGGCTCTACCAGCTTGGCTGTAAAGTAGCCCTGGAGATAAATATATGAAAAACTTATTCCATACTACTGAACAGTAGTTGCATAGATTTTATACAGACCGAATCAAGTACATAAACAGATATTGCTATCTCAATAGCATAGTTACACCAAAGGGTGGAAATTAGAAAGACGTCAAGGCTGGATTTATTTTGGGATGCTTTACTGTCGTTTGGGGAAATACAAGTCTATAATTTGAATTTGCCAGTACCTGCGTAAAATCAACACTACTTTACGAAAGTGAAACATGGATATAACACATATATTGCGAATGATTTTTTAACCCTGGACGTTTACTTTTCATTTTTGTGCATTAAGGTTACTCTTCGTTAAATCGACGAAAAGAACAACACTTTAACCCTAATTGGTTACGGTTGAAAAAAAGAACGAAATTTGGTCAAACATAAAGGAGTTATATGATAAAGAGTAAATGAGCTTCGTCGATTCGACGGACAGTAACCGTCCAGGGTTAATAAGCATGACTGATCAGCCAAATTAAGGCCTTTGGATGATATCAAATCAGGCGCCCATGTAAGTGCAAATTTGCAGAAACCAATGACCATGAATTGGATTGGAGTGGAAAAGAGTGCATGTGTGATCAAAACGGCTTAATGACCGTGAATTGACAGATGTTTACTTAAAGTATTGAATTTATTTTTTCATTATTAGAAGCAAATACAGTAGAAGTCCATTAGTCCGGCATCCAACAGTTCGGAATGCCCGATAGTCCGGCATCCGTCTCCGGAAAACTGTAAACATTTACGTTTTCTCCAAAAGTGTGTCTTTAAAACAAATGAAAACGCTCCAGAGCTATTCGGAAGTTTTCGGGGTAGTTCGGGATCATCCGGAATCTCTCGGTATTGTTCGGAAACAATTAGCGGCCGGCTAGTCTCAGCTGTCACAATATATTCACGTGCAGTGCAGCTCCGTTAATCAATCACCAGGTCTACAGACTGATGAGGAAGAAAACCATCAAGATGCTCTGACCAAAGTTTTGGATGTCGTTAGAAGTGCTGACATTCCCTTGAAAAACCTCCATGAAGATGTGGTATAAGAGTGGCTTCTATACGATGAGAATGAGCCTGTTGAACAAGGACTAACCGATAAGGACATTATCAACATTGTAGTAAGCCCTAAGCCTACTCAAAATCTTGAAGGAAGTGACTCAGATGCCGAAACGGAAGAAAAAGAAAAATCAGTTGGGCAAAAGCCATCACTAAATAAGTTTATCTCTTTTGCTGAGGCTATTTATTAGTAGCTACAGTGCTTCAGAAATTATTGATTTCCATATCATTAGAAATAAATTTTATTCTAAACGCCAAAAGTCAAGAAAACAAAAAGACATTCATGACTTTTTTAAATCTAAGTGAAATATGTTTTACAGTACGTGTACATACATTATATAAAATAAACTTTGTTGTATGTTTTTGCATACTGTATTTGTAGTTTAATTATTAACCTAATTGTTCTTATAATTACTGCCCGATAGACCGGAATTTTCGGTAGTCCGGCACCGAGCCGGTCCCGATCGTGCCGGATTATCGGACTTCTACTGTAGTAAGATGTAGAATGAGTATGAACAACTTCCAATAAATCAAAATATTGAATTGAAAATAAAATAATTTGATTATGTACCACCCTAATGTTTAATATAATAAATTGATAATCTACGGTCATAAAAGTAGCACCTGTATATTTCATTTCATCGTTTGATTGCTCATTACGAATGAAATAAAATTATTCCAATAAAAAGTAAATAAAAATAAACAAAACCATATTTTTGTTATCGTCTCGTATGTCTACTACAATACGAGAGAAACATATCTAGGCGTAATTTAAATTGTTTTGACATTTCATTTCGTCTTCCCTAATTAAGTCAAAGTCACTACAATTTTTTTTTTTTTGGCGTATAAATATTCTATCACTAATAACTAAAGCACTGAAATACAAAGTCCATTTGAAAGAATTGCTCCAAAGTTCAAATGAATGAAAGTCATCAAGATTTGTTTGAAATATTCTTCATATTAATTGTGTAATTATAATGACAGCAACCTGTACTCATCATTATAATGAATGACTCTTTCATTTCTAACAGTAATAGAAACAGTAACAATAACTGCAATTCGAATACAGTTTTTGTAGTTGTTAAATATTTTATAAGGCATATGAAAAAAAACCCATATTTATTTTGTCTATACATATGTATATGTATATAGTACGTACGTATGTATGTATAGTACATATGTAAGTATGTTAACAATGTCATATTAAATTGCTTGCATATGCAGTATTTGAATCAATTTATTTTAGAAAGATTTAACGATAATTGAGTTACAGTAACGTGATGGCAGTTAATCACAATTCTAACTAGAAAATACAAAGCCGGTTTATAAACGTGACAACTCTTTAAACAAATATGCTAGTTTGGTTGCGGAAAACAAATTTTATTAGACTTCAAATGATAAAAACGTTTTAAATTAATTTTTGTGGTTCCTTTACACTAAAAAATGGCTAAGTGAGCGGAATATATGGGAGAGCATATGTTATCTCACACATGCATTACAATCCTTTAGTCAGGATAACAACATAGCTTTTCACGCCGCTTATCTTGTGTGTGTTCCTTTTATACATGAATTGCGGAACCCTACAGTTTAAAGTCGACTCTGAACGACAGATGTTTTGAGAAATTTTTCATGGTTATTTTCAGGGTTATTTTTTGCCAGAAGACAGTGGATAGAATATCAATGAAAAAGATACATTTCGTCTTAGACATTTAAGTCGAGATATAAACCATTTACTCTCGTCCATTAACCCAACACACTACCTATTAGACTACGGCGACTTGAGAGAAAAATAAAATATGCCAGGTGACGGACGGAAACTAGCAAACCATGGAAAGCGCTTGCAATTCGTTCAATGTGTAATTAATACCAAATTTCAAAGTAGATGTCTCCATGAATACAAAAAATTATTAAATTCTCCTCATGTTACCATGAAAAAGAAATGCACCCACAATAGCGAACTGCATAATGCGGGTTCCAGCGGTGTAGACATTATTTTGAAGACGAGGCCGAAATTGCAGTGACTGTGAACTGACTTCGTTTGGGGAACATGATAATCGAATTCTTATGGTCTGTATTGGGCTGGTCCCTACCTGACACAAATTGTCAGCAACCATTGGTTTATAGCAACAACGATCTGTAGAAACAATTATGGCCACGTTGATCATGCGACTTAAGGCCGTTCTATTTTTTTCTTTAGGGGTTTTAGGCAATCTCGGCATTTTATGCTGTTAAAGCAGAAATAATACCTGAATTATAATTCGATATTCATGAGATATAGTCACATACATGCATTTACATAATGAAGCATTACAACCATTAGGATTATGACCTAGCTTCAAACACCACCCATGTTGTCTGTGTTAATTGTATACCACAGATAAGCAATGAATCGTTTTTTTCGCTACCCATAAGCACTCATAAAATTTTGAATATAAGTGAGTCAACAATATTGAAATTTAAATACTCTGATTCATTCGTACTCAGTACAGCGTTGATTTATAAGTATGAGTACAACGTTGACATCGAACTCATGCCATTCGAAATATGTTTGATTCATATGCCTACTTCGAGTGACTCGAATCGTTCATCAAAATTTACAGTCGTACAGTCCTTCTAGTCAGTATTGTAGTGTTCGTACGCGAATCATACTTATTTAGTGATTCTTGTAAATGTTGAGTCATAGAGAGTCGAAATAAACAACATCATTCGTGTTGTTAAGTATGAGTATGATGAGTACTTCAAACATTGAATATGAGTAGTATGAGTATGATATTAAAATAAGTATGAATACGACGTATAAGTATCAGAAATTATGAGTATGACTCGATTCTACTCATCTTCTTGAATACTCATTGCTGATCTCTGTTGTATACATGACCGACGAGACCAACAGTTTAATGTCGACTCTGAGTGACATATTTTTCAGAAAATTTATCATGGCAATTTTATTTTATTCTCAGAGTTTTTGCCAGAAATCTGCTGAGAGAAAGTCGCCGAAGAAATAGTTTTTCATATTTAGTTTTCTTCGCGATGTTTGGGCTGAGTTTTGAAACGTGGCCTCACGTCTAATATACCTGCTAGACTACTGCTCCTTCAAATGTAAAAGAGTCATGGGAAAATTTTATGAGTAATAGCCTGTCATCAGAGCCATGGTTCTTAATTGACGGCTATTTTACTTCCGATCTAAGAAAGAATCGCCACCCATTTTAGTGAGTCGCGCTTTACCTTTGAAGGCAATAGTGTTTTCATTAATAATCACAATAATCTAGCCTTGTTCAAAGCCAGCCTTATATTCACATTCAGGAAAATTTGTTTAGAGTTTTTAAAAAATCGATCAATGCAAGCAAATGTACACTTGGCATATGTATGTGTCCTGAGGCGAGTAACATGATGTACTGGATATATATCTTCTATATATGTATACATACATACGTAATTGGTCGTTACAACCCTTCCGACAGTTATGTTGTGTATGTCAATGAGAGGCGAGACCTACAATTTAAAGTCGACAGATTTTTTGAAAAACTTTTAATGGAACTTTTATTTACTTCCAGAGTTGTTGCCGCAAATCTGTTGAGAAGAAGTCGGCGAAGAAATATTTTTCAAATATTTCGTTTCATTCGAGATGTCTGGCCTGGTATTTGAACTGTGACCGCCACTACCTACTAGGCTACCAACATATTCCACACAAAAAAAATCGCAGTTTGAGTAATTCATCAAAATGACTAAAAGGAAATACAATTTAAGCTGCAGTTCAACACCCTGGCTTAACCCATTTACAGCCAAACAAAAACTACAAGTTAAATTTTTAAAATTTCAATGTGTATTTATTATTAACAATGCAAAAAAACAGAAACGTAAAAAAAAGTAAAAAATAAAATAAAATTTAGGACATTAGAGGGGTGTACACAAATTGGTACAATGGCCACTTATGAGTGGTATTTTGCAAATAAAAATTTTTTCAACGCAGAGCGTTTTTTGCATTTTTTTGCAACCCTAGCGGCTTCTGTTGTGGCAGATGACACAGCGCATACGCTTAGGAAACTTTTCTGGAACATGATCTGCGCCGTCTAGATGTAGACGCTTAATATTTGATAACGAAGGGCGAGAAGAATGTCTTTTGGACGACTGTTTTAGATAAAACCTAGCTATGGATCGACGAAATTGTAATTGATCAACAGCATTTTCTTCACATAATTCTTGTAGGCGCCACGCATTTGATATAGCCATATCAACCATGTAAGTAAATAAACACCACCACTATTTTTTGCTATGTATGCTAATTCGGTATAAAGATATAGATTGGTCCATTTCATCAACTCTGCCATTGCTTTTGTTGTAAGTTTGGGACAAGTGAGGTATTTGCATAACAGCTTTTTGTTTTTTTTTTAGAAGACCATCATAAGAATCGTAATTGGTCGCCAATGTGCAAATACTGTTACCCTTCCAGCGGACCAGTAATAACTCATTATTTTTGTCAAATCTGAAATTGAAATCGGCTCTTGAATTTTTCATCATCTCTTTTGCATTTGGCAGAGGACATTTCTTAGTGCAGTTTCCTCGTATTGTTCCTGTGGCACGGTAACCTAAATTACGCAAATCATTGAGTAACTCAAAACTTGTAAAAAAAATTATCAAAAAAGAGCTGCCACACAAACTAGCAAGAAAGTGAAATGGCAGACAGGTGGCATTACTATTTTATCGCATTATTTTTAGAACGTTTGTTTCAAATTAATAACTGACATAATTTGTGTAAAAAAAAAATAAAACAAATTTAGTTTATAATTTGTTTTTAGTATACTTGTGGCCATTGTACCGAAATTGGAACAGCATTATTATATGTTTTCTAAGATCTTATACATTTGTTGTATGAAACTAAGTATGTTTTTCAATGTTTCACTGTTTATTGAATTTTATATTATAATACAAATAACGACTATAATTTTTAGATAGAAAATATAACTTTGGTTTCTATTGACCGACCTCTACATGTGTATTATTAGTGAAGTTTAATAGATTATTATAACAATAACAATAAATATAGTTAAATTGCTTCATTTAATATTTATTCAGAGCACTTTCCACTATTCAATAATGCAAAAATAAATAAACTAGAGTAAATAGGTTTTGTATACAGCCTTAATAATTAAGTGTTCCCAAATTGGCACAGTGACCGCAAATGGGTTAAGAGAACGTGATCGGATTAATTTATCATAAGATTAAATTGTATTTTGTACTTACAAAGCAATTTTAGTCAGTAATTAGTGCGTTACTCATATCAATTTGTACGAATTATAAAAACACCTAAGAAAGTTGCTTGCATAACTATAGTGATAGAATATACGTAAATTAACGCTTGATCAAGCTTTGAAAAACCTATTGATGTTATCAATTATATTAAAAGATTATATTTTAAAACAAGATTATAATGTAAAACAAGAAATAATAATTGGAACTTGCACTTTGAGTGCAAGACTTACATGGCATGGAAAAATATATAATTTTACACGTTCTAAACAGTAAATTAAGTCACAAATTTTATGAGTTTAATTAAATTATTTTGTATTAGCCACGTGATTTATAAATTTTTTTTATTCATAAGCCGGCATTAAGATTTATTTGCTACAATTTTAACTGGAACTAAAACCACTTCCTGCGAATTTCAATTCACATTACTTCTCTGGTCAGAAATTTTTAATCCAACGTTTAATTTTAATGGATTTTTAAAGGTTTTTTTAGCCAGCAATTGCAATAATTGCCGTGAAGTTTCTAATTAAAAATGACTGTACAACTGCTTTTAACTCGAGTGTTATAAAATGTTCTTCAAACTGGTTTCAATGCAAATAAAATTTATTCCAAGTCGTGAATTTTTCTTGTCAGCGTTTCTATATTTCTTTAATAATTTAGCGACAAACAAGTAAGTCATTTCAACGTTTTCAATATTTCTTCTACAAAACCAGCTGGAATGTAAGCAATTGAAGACAATTAAAAAATATTTTTTTTATTCAATTACAAGATCATTGTCAATGACATTGTGAAGCCGGCAAAAAAAATAAATGAAATAAAAACAAATGAAATAAAATTTTTGTTTTTTAAGATTATCATGAACTTCAGAATCACATGCAGATGTGACCATAGACGAAATAGTCAAATGTAGAGCTAAATAAATCACCTTTTTTATTTTAAAAACCAAAGCTTTTTTAAACTAAATATATGCCGTTTGGTCGATGATCTTTTTCCATTTCTCGGATTAAGCTGTTATTTCATCAGTGTAAAGTTTCTATGCTTTGTGAGTGGAAAACCGTTACATAACTTTTGCAGACCTGTATCGAATTTAAATTTATATTAAGTTAGTGCAAAGTTAAGTCTACATGTATCGCTGTGCCAGGTCACAATTGTTTAAATTTTTCACACTAACGGCTGTCCCACATTATTTCCATCATCTATATTTTATTTTATTTTATTTTCAAAGTCAAAAGATAGCCTTGATATTTGGTGTTGTCTAGGACCCACTTACTACTTAATTTCAGATATTTTTTTACGATTCTTAAAACTATTGAAATACTGTTTTACTGTGAGACATCCAACCGTTAACATCACTCCGTTTGCCGAGAGTGAGATCGTTCTGGGACCACGGACTAAGTTTTGCGTCGGGAGATCTTCCAGGAGCACAAACGTCATACTCGTTGCATCATACTCAAAATCATCCTAAATCATCTGCATAATATGCCCGCCACTTGAATAGCCAATCTTGTTGTAGTTTCTGATGCTGAAGAGCCCTGTTTTCTCTACCGACTATGACGAGTTTGCTCAAAACTTTCTGGCGAACAGTTAGCCGACATTCCACTTGATACGCAACGGATACATCTTGGTAATTAAATTATTAACGGTTCATGAGCAGTCAAAAAACTTATCTAATAATTAACGTTCTTCAGGAACTCGTTACGTTACTCGGAGTTGGGATACATTTGTAATTTCTGCTGGCTTATAACGGTTTTGATATTTTTGGATTGGACAGGATCTGTGTGAGAAAATAATTCAATAATTCAATTTGATGTGAATCCATATTTTGGCACAAGTTATGAGAGCATATGTCCATTAATCGTTGTGTGGCTTTTCCCATCTGTGATACCACTTCCGTACTTGCGTCGTTGCTGATCCATGCAAAGACGGGGCCATTTAAAAGTTTAAATTGAAAAATCCAATAAAACAAAAACTCAATTGTCTCTGGTTTATCGGCATAACACTTTCCTTTAACTGCGTCCCTCAGAAAATAGACCAATGGTGTCAAATCGCAGCTCCTGGGTGGCCAATTGTCTTCACCTTTACAACTAATGAAACGGTCATCAAACGTTTGACGCAATAAATCGATTGTAGCATGAGATGTGTGGCAAGTTGCACCATCCTGTTGAAACCAAACATCGTTAACTCCAATACCATCAAGAGAGGCTACAGCCTTATTTTCTAAGAAATATGGGCCAATGATGCCTCCGCTCAATTGGCATCATTGGCATCTCTAAGACCACGTGTGTGTTTTCTGAGCACAAAATACCAAAATTTTGCTTATTAACGTACCCACCAATATGAAAATGAGCTTCATTAGAAAACGTGGCCCATCTAGCAAAGTGCAAATGAAGCGGATGTTCATATGACTTCAACACTTAAACCAATTGAACTTTGTAAAGCATCATACCGAGATCTTTTCGGAAAATTCGACCTAAACTAATGCGTTATATTTTCAGTTCTTGAGAACGATGACTATTTGATTTTTCTGGATTCTCGCGCTCACTATCAGCCATAGCTACGATATTTTCGAGTCTACGCACTGTACGAACACGCTCACGTCATGGCACATCAACAATGAAACCAGATTCACGTACTTTAGCAATAAACCTGCGTATAATGGGCACTGTTGGTCCTAATCTGTACGACATTCTCGTGCTAAATCCGACCAATTGTCTTTGTTTTAGAAATAAATTTCCAATAAATCACAACGTTGCTTAAGCGTAAATCGATTCATTACGTTCAGTGGAGAAAATACACTGAATTTTGTGACAAAATATAATGACATATGTACTTACTTACTTACTTAATTGGCCATAACAACCCGTTTAAGGGTTTCGGCCTGCCGCAACACATCCTTCCAGGCGTCTCTGCTTCTTGCGCGCCTACGCCAGTTGGTCACACCAATCGATTTGGTCCTTCCAACGGATACAAGGTCGTCCTCTTCGCCGACTTCCGCAGATTCCCGCATCAAATACCCGTCTCGCCGGAGCATACTCCTCCATTTAAACGACATGGCACAGCCGCTGGATCTTAAGACGCTGTACATCGTCTATGTTGTTGAGGAGCTCATACAGCTCACTGTTGGATTGGATAAGGAAATCATCGCCAACTCGCACAGGACCGAAGATCTTACGTAGGACTTTTCTCTCGAACACTCTCAAGGCTGCTGAATCAGTACTTCATATGGTCCATGCCTCTACGCCATAAAGAAGCACGTGCAGAATGAGGGTCTTGTAGAGTGTTAGTTTTGTCCCACGAGAGAGGTCTCTGCTATTCAATTGCCTATTGAGACCATAGCAGCACCTGTTGGCAAGAGTGACCCTGCGCTTGATCTCCAGACTGACATCATTTTTGGTGGTTACGGCGGAGCCAAGATAAATAAATTCCTTGACTGTTTCAAAAGTATAGTTATCGGCCGTAATGTGTGAATCAATGGAATGACATACATAAGTATTGCCAAATTCGAAATAACTGATGATTGAAATTTAAACTGATAGATGGCCAACCCGATATATACATAAATCCGACAGAGTGGTTATTCACTGGCATTTTTCCAGGATATTATGACGATTGTCTCTTCGGACAGTACTTCGCATGTGTTCGAGAGTCTGAACCTAACTTCTGTGTTATCTGTATGGATGGCATTGGTTTTTTCAAATTTAAATTTTATCCCTGAGAGCATAGTCAGTAATAATATGTTATTGTTGCGAGGTCAAAGATAAAGTTTTAGAAAAAATACTAAAATTTATTATTTCTTTTCAAAAACAAAAAAAAAAATCGCTTGAAGACTGATCAGATATAAAGTATACGATTTAAAATTTAACATAAATAATCAATAATTTCAAATACATTCAATAAATTAAATAATGTGGAATATACGTCAATTAACAACCACATTTTGCAAGTCATTTTTCGTTAATTTTCTTATATTCTGCTTGAAATTTGCTGCCAACAACAATGAAGTAATTTAACATAGAATCGATAAATAAAAAAGGAAAATATTTTATTCTGTTAAATTATATCTACGTTATGCATACGTCAACAATATCAGGTAGAGGCCTATTAAAAATATAGAAAAAATAAAAACTTAAGATAAACACGAACTGGGTGAGAATAACAGTGGCAGCTAAAACAATAGGACAACAAATTTCAATTCGATTTAGAAATGAAAAATCGATTTTTTTGTGTGGTTTTTATTTAACAAAACACACACCTAATTAAATAATTATTTCTAATCAAAATTAAAATTTTTATAATTTCAGTTACCTGACGTACACCATGTAATTCGTGTTCTATCATGTATTGTGGTAATAAAAATCTAATTGCAAAAATTACAAGCTTATTAAAAATGTAGCAGCACATCCTTTTCCTGCTATAACTACACACATGCATACTTTTTGTTTTTTTGATATGAGAAATTATCACCTCCTCCCCGCCCCTGTTGTTAATAAATATTTTATTAAAATGGAAAATTAAAACGGTGTGCATGTATTGTTGAATACCTGTTGTTGTAACTGTTCTTGATATTTGAAATTGCAAAGTGAATTAATAACACTCTCGCATACATACATATACTCCAAACACACTCCACAAATAAACCACAGGAATAATTGATAACGACAAGTTTAAGAAGCCAGAGAATGAAATGAAATGAAAAAAAAACACACGAAAAGGAATTGCAGCCAATAATATTTTGATTTCCAATAAACAATAATAAACCACTTTACAACACTCCATGTTTCAAACACAGTTTGAACATATATATGTATATGTACATATGTATGTATGTATGTCTGTATTGCTATATGACCTAGAGGTGTTTGAGCAAGTCTCTTCTATTTTTTTTTTTTACTTCTAATTGGTGTTTGTTTAGATGTCTCAGACTCAGAAGAGCGTGCTAGTTGTGCTAATAGAAAAAATAGCTTAAAGTGGCATAAGAGTTTATGCTGCTTAAAAAATCACAACACAACAGCTGTAGGGAGGGTTGTGTGAGAGAGAACATTATTATTGTTGTTTATACTCATGCTCTTCTTTTTTACGTAAATTTATTTTGCTCTACATTTAATGTGTGCAAAGAATGTATTAAAAGCTATTTTGTTTATATGTGGGCAGAATATGTATTTTTTGTATGTGGGTGATTTCACACTGAAAAGTGTTTGAATACCATATGACGTATATACATCTAATCGTATACAATCATAGTTAAATGTGCCAAAAATGATTGTTTGTAAGTATGATTATCACCAAAATTTGGGCTTTTTTTGGCTTTTCCAGTATTTAAATTTTAAATGAGTGTCTTAAAAGATACAAAGTCGCTGTATTCTATACATCTAGTAGGTAGTGTGTTGGCTTATTAGACGTAAGGCCACGGTTCCAATGCCAGGTCAGACATCTCCAACAAAACGAAACAGGAAAAAAATATTTCTTCGGCGACATCATCTCAGCACATTTCTGGCAAAAATCCTTAGAGTAAAATAAAATTGCCATGAAAAATTTCTCAAAAATCTGTGGTTCGGAGTTGACTTTAAACAGTAGGTCCTCACTGAAGGATTGTAATGACCAATTACGTACATACATATGTATGTATGTCATCATATTACAACGTATAACTGATTAAAGTAAGATGAATTGTTGATATTGATAACCACTTTTAATCTCTGTCATACTCTGTCGGGCAGCCTTAAAACAAACTTTGGGAAGGGAAAGTTAAAAATTTTAATTCCAAGCAAGTGAACCGACAGAAACCATATGAAACCTTAAATATAGAGAAAATATGTTCAAAATATTGAAAGCGTTTATTTCCTTGATATTTAAACTTGCTAGTGAGTCATTATTTTTAAATTTTTATTAATTTTATTTTTTTTTATTTTTTTTTTTTTTTTTATTGAAATATTCACTCAAGTATTCATTCAAATATTCACTCAAATTGTCAGTAGAGCTTGACCTATTGTAATAGAGAATTTTAAAGAGAGAGAGAGAGAGAGAGTGAAGTATCGAGAGTCAAAAAAAAAGGTCTCGATCCATGAATAAAGCTTAAACCGTCCTTCCGGCAATGTTATCAGCTGTTAGGTATTAGCCATCTGAAGCGTCATTTATTTTGTCAAACGTTAGCCAATTTAAAAACGCCTAAAGAGTGTTAAAACGCGATACAAAAGTGATGATTTAAACGTGATCACTTTTCTACCATTGCAATGTCGTTATGGCCGACTCACTGTACATCAAATTAGAACGATTATAAAGAAACTTGTAAAAATTGGTAACTGTGTGCAGACGTGTACGCACTTACTTACTTATTTACTTAATTGGTCATTACAACCCTTCAGCCAGGATTACGACCTACTACGCCTTAATATATGCACTGTTGAACATTTCGCTTCTATCGAAAAAAGTCCGGCGAAATAGATCCGTTATCGCATATTTTTCACTCTTATTGGCACCTACATCAACGGAAATTCTGTGTCACGCAACTTACGAAGCCAGCTGACCATTCACAAAGACGTAAAAACGTAGATATATACATATATTGATCCTGGAGCAAAAGGCTTCTGCTTTTTCAAACAAAATTTCCTTTAGCGATACAGCACATTGCTTATTTGATGGTTACTTCAACAAGTATATTGTATTCGTAAAACCTAGACACGATTGTGGGAAGGCCACTGCATTGAGAAAAACTAATTGTTTGGTGCACATTATGGCCTGGAGGTGTCATTAATCCATATTTTTCGCGAAAATAATACTGGTAGAACCGTTAATGATAATTCAATGCACTATGGCCGTTAATATCCATTTTTTTTTTGTCTTTTTTTGGCTTAAACTGGTGGTCATGAACTGAACGGAGCCATGAGTCACAAAATATTTTGGCTTTATCGCATGAGAAGTTCCCTGAATATGTGATTTAACGTTATGGCATCAATTGATTGCCACGATAATGGAATTGCATGCCTCCAATAATGTGTCTAAGCAGACAATCGACTAGCGGTAGAGTATTAGAAAACCAACATTTTTCAAGTTATCAACGAAATGTGTGAATAAGAATCGAGACTGAAATACAGAGTTCCATGATTCAATCGTTCGCCAATCGTCATATATTTCATTTTTGCTAAAACGATATGACCACGTCTATCATTCATACTGTTTACATTGAGATATTTTTTCACCATGCATTTACTGTGGAATCACCCATATAGACAATTCGATGTGAACGTGTGTGTGTATTTGTATTGGTATTGTATTGTATTTGAAATACTTTAAACACAAACTCAACATGATGCTCTTATTGCTGCTGCCTTTTTTTGTATTGTATTCGTTCGTTTCGTCGGTTGGTCGGTCGTTTGGTCGTTGTTGTATGCTTGCCATTTGGTGCTGTTGTTGTAGTAGATATGTCTATATAGTACTCGTACTTGTAGAGAATTTTGGTCAGTAGTGTGTTTCATATTGCAAACGCTTTCGACTACTGTCAGTTATCAAACAACCCTTGTGCAAAAACGTACGTTTACAATAAATAAAGAAAAACAATTTTAAGAGAATCAAGAACAGAAAAAAATTGAAATAAAAAAAGAAATTTTAAGAAGCACAAAACAAACAAAATAAAAAATAGAAGCAATTTTTGGAAAAATAAAAGCACATCAGCAAATTCTATAGAACAGAGCAAAAGACTTATTGGTTTTGGTTTTGTTTTTTTTTTGTTTTTGTTTTTTTCTTTTTCCATTTTTTTTTGTGTGTTTTTGTTTATATGATTTGTTTTTGTTTTAAGTTATAATTTTTTTTTTCTATTTTCCGTTCGTGTGTTTATAGTTTTGGAAAATTTAAAAGTCAAAAAAATAATTCCCAAAAACAATATTCTTTGTGTGAAATTCTGAAGCAAAAAAAAAAAAGAAAAGAATAAATTTTTTAAGTGGCAACAAGTGAGTGCTTTTATAACACACAAATTCTAAATTCTAAACAATTGTGGGAAAATATTGAAAATTCAGTCAGTCAAGCAATGAGACCATAGGAAGGACAAACGAAACGAAACGAAACGTTACGAAAAACAAAACAAAAGAAAAGTGTCAAGTGTTGCTTGCTATTCTTGCCAGAGCTGCTGCTGCCGTCGTCTACAAATAGAAAAAAAAAGTACAAAAAAGTACAAAAACAAAAAGGATAGAAAAATCGCTTTATTGATTTTATTTTGTGGTTGGTGGTTTCTTACCCCCCAGGCGTATAAGTATTTTTGTTGCTCCTGTTCAGGCACACATACGCAACCAATTCCTCTCAAAGCATGCACGATATTTGCCAGCCAAACCAATATTAACATTGTGGGTGTGTGTGGAGAAGGAGTTCTTAAAGTGATTTGAAGTGAAATTAAAGCGTGTTTTTTTTTGATGAATTCCGTTATTTATTTTTGTACTACATTCCCTTACAAACAACATGTCATTTAATATACCAATTGCCGAACAAATGCGTTTAGCATTAAGGTAAGTGTGTTATAATATCAAATAATTATATGGAATTAATGTCAATTGCCAGAGAGGGTAGAAGAAATTTATTAATTAAGTGCGTATACAATGTTTTTGTCCGCCAATTTTTTTTTATTTGTTTTTTTTTTTCTGTGGCCCTTAATTATCAAATGAACGTTGTACATGTTCACAGGGGTCACAGTAAGTTGTGACATGTCATTTGTTACGTTGCTATGCATATGACTTTTCGCGAAAGTATTGTTGTAGAGAATTAACTGGGTTTATCCAAGCTGGCAAACATGAGTTTTATTTATAAGAAATAACCACAAAATTATAATTTCAATATTAAAATAGAATTCTTAATAAATTAATCACTGCATTCAAATCAAACAATGAATAAATTATTCTCAAACTGATAAGATCTACTATATAGGCATACCTAATCTTTATTTGTGTTCCCAATATCATACATACATAATTGGTCATTACAACTTTTCAGTTAGGATTACCACCTAGCTTCTTACATCACTTATGTTGTGTGCATTAACCCATTACTGCCCAGTGGCAACATAAGTTGCCAGCAGAGGTCTTAGTTTTTATGCTCTGAGAAGAAATTGAGTGTAAAAAAACAAAACGGTAACCGTTAGAAAAAAAAGTAATTCGGACATTAATGGGTTAATTTCATACATGAATAGCGATACGAAGAGTTTAATGTCGAGTTCGAACGACAGATTTTTGAGAAACTTTTCATAGCAATTTTATTTACTCTCAGAGTTTTGGGCATAAAACTGCTTCCTTTCATGAATCATCGTTTTGTTGAAGAACTGAGGTTTGTCTAGACTACGGCGACTTGAAGTTCCCAACATCTCTTAAAATTAAATTCGTTAACATTTATTTGATAACAATGGCTTGCCATAAAGCAACTTCTCTTTATTCTTATTATTTTTCATGTTCAGTTGAATTAATCAACGGTTTACAGTAGCAAGTCCTACAAAGGTTGGCCCCAATTATGGGCAATCTCTCTAAAAATGTATTTTATTATCGATAAACTCTTCCTCAAGAGATAACCCATGATATTTATTATTAATCTTTAGAAATTTTTTCCCTTTCTATCTTCACTTAAAGCAAGTCTAGTTTTCCCGAAGTCTTAGATATTTTTTACATATCTTATAATGGTTTTAAAATATCGAATTCAGGCCAAAACGAATATATAATGAAGCGTATTCGAATAGTTGAAATTGAATTTTCGTGGTCGTCTTATAAAACATGAGGTCGTGGTTCAAACCCCAGCCCAGACATTTCCTCTCAGCAGATTTCTGGCAAAAACTCTTTATAAATGAAAGCATTTCGGTAGAGCTGATATCGTTACACCTTTAAACTATGTGAACCATAACCTTAACCATGATCTGTAGGCTGATGGTTTGTACTATCTGGTAAAGCATATTCACCCATTGAATTAGTGTTTGGGATCATTATTTTGCTAACTATACTACTGTAATTGCTTATTATCCATAGAAAAGGCTAGACGTCTTCGACATTACCTTAATGAACTGTTTTATTTGTAATTAAGAAAATCATCGTAGTCTAGTAGGCAGTGTATTAGCTTATTACACTACAGCCCATGGCTTAAACCCCAGCGCTGGCATTTCGAACAAAACGAATTATGACAAAACATGTTCCTTTCGTTGACTTCCTCTCACCAGTCTTAAGGCAAAAACTGTGTTGTAAAATACACATACGTTAGCAACATAATGAAAGATTTAATTACTTCTCCTTTTACTATGTATATAATACAGTAAACCATGGCATTCAAAGCATTAATTTCAAGTTTATTTCGCTACATCGATGCCCACCATTGTCACAAACTTTGCAACACGAATTTCAAGGGAATTCTTGTAATTTAAAACTTTCGACTTAAACAGCGAATTGTTTAATTAGCATTTTACACCCATTTTCTCTTGCAATAGCAGTGAAAGTCTCTTTAAGTTACATTGACAAGTCCTTCAAACAGCCGTCAATACAATTAAACACTTTGAAAATTGATCAAGGCTGCGCAGTTAAGGAGAAATATTTTGCGTAGTATTGAATTCATTTGCACAAACTCATCTTAATTGCTGCTTACAATTTCAAGTTTTTAGTTGAAAAAAAATTCTTTTTTAATTTAAAAGAAAAAAAATTTTCTTTTTAGTTGAGTTTGTAACCGAAGTCAATCAATTGTAAAATAATTGAGTGAATGAACAAATGCCCCTGCTGAGCTGTATCAAAAGTGTTAAATAATTGATTATTCTGGGAAAACCAATAATAATAAACGAAGGTGTAAATGCATGTGATGGCAAACAACACCTTTTAAATTATTTGAAAATTTAAATTGAAATTTTTTTTTATTTGATTTCCTACAAGGTTTTCTTTACGTTTGATTCGAAAGGGAATTTTTTTTTTCTCTACAAAACATTTAAAAAATTAGAAATTCATATATAAAGTTTAATTCGATTTTTTGTTTGTTTTAAAAACAAAGTTTGATATTTGAAAAGTAGGTTTTTGACAGGACTACGAATTTAATTTACCCCCCCCCCCAAACATATACGCAATTGATTATAGTACTGGTACGATATTATAAAATGGAAAGCTTTTCCGTTTTATTAATTACAGGGTGCAACAGTTAAAATACACACGAGTAACTTCTTAGTCTAAGTTGTACAGTTAGTTATTATGAAAAATATCAACAACAATCATACACTGTTGTATGTTCTTCCAACAATACAATGAATACAACGATACAACAGCTTGTGTGAATTGACCACATGAATACAACGATACAACGGCTTGTATGAATTGACCAATTGATTACCGAAATATATTTAAACCTATTTTAAAAATACAAAGTTTTTTAGAAAGAGGAGAGAGAGAGGAGGGCCTTTAAAACGGCATACTTAAACATTTTGTTCAAACTTATTTGTTATGAAGTTTGATGGGGTAATAAACATGGAAAATATTATTTTTTTCAAGTTTGGCCATTCTTAAATGCAAAATTTAATTAAAAAACTTGAAATAAGTGGCCATATTCTGCTAGTGCCTTATATTGTGAAGAGATTGACTCTTCGTTTGATAAAATTGGACAAAAATTACCGTCGTTGTTATTTAATTTACTATTTAACAGTCATGTTATATTTTGTATATAAGTCGTCTTATCAAATGAACTTTCGGTTCAAAAATTTTAAACATTTTTGATGGATCTTGATTGTTTACCTGAGAATTTTCTCTTTGAACGTTTGAACGACTGCCAAAAGTCGTCTAATATTTCCGTTTTTCCGTATGACTCAGCTGTTATATCCTTTAAATCATAATTACTGTAATTTTTGTTCAGTTTTATCAAATGAAGTGACAATCTCTTCACAAGAGAATTCACTTTAAGAATGCCACACCTTATTTTATAGTTTTCAATTAAATTTTGCAATTAAGAATGGCCAAACTTAAAAAAAAATAAGAAAAAAATAACATTTTCCATGTTTACACCCATCAAATCTCATAACAAATAAGTTTTAACAAAATTTTTTTGTATACCGTTTTAAACGCTAATCTTTCCACTTTCTAAAAAAAACTTTGGTTTTTTAAAATCGGTTTAAATATATTTGGGTAATCAATAATTTTGTGTGAAAAGATAGAAAAAAAACCGTTTTTGTCGAAAAAAAAAAACGAGGAAAAGAAATTGGAAGACGCCAGGAGGAGGGAGTTATATTTAGATTTGTTTACAATGTCCGTATTACAAATGCGGATAGTGCAGCGATTTATCATTATAATGCATGTTGCAATAGCCAATCGACCACAAATATATTTTCCACACAATGTGTTAAGAACGTTGAATTCGCCGTAGTCTAGTAGGTAGTATGTTGAATTATTAGACATGCGGCCACGGTTCAAACCTCTACTCAAACATGAAAAATATTTCTTCGGCAATTCCTCCCTGCAATCTTCTGGCAAAAGCTCTGGGACTAAATAACATTGCCATGGAAAGGTTTCCCAAAAATCTGTCATTCAGAGTCGACTTTAAACTGTAAACTCCAATTAACTTGTGAATAAAATTAACACACCTAACATACGTTTTGTGTGAAGCTAGGTGGTAAGCCCGACTCTGAAGTGTTATAATGACCAATTAAGTAAGTAAGTGATTAGTACGTAAAAATATTTGATTTCCGAGATCAAGTTCCTTTAATTCATTAGAGTTTATGCCGTTGTTATTAGAGATAAATGATTGTGATGGTGCTCTAATGAATCAACATTGTAGGATAACCTCATGCCTTTTGTAAGTAACTTCGTTTACTACTGCATAACATGAAGTTGAAAAGTTTCAAAATAAAATTCGTTGCTTTGATTCATACAGTAGAGTTCTATTCCATACGCGTTGAAGTATGTTTTGAAATGTCTCCAAAACCCAAGACACTTGATAGATACTATTCACACCTTCAAAACCGGTAAATGACTCATTGAATTTTCATTCCCAGAACTTTACACTAGAGGTTCTGGTGCCTACCTAGTTTAACTTAATGAGGTCTCTGAAAGAATAGATATCTTTGAAGGATATAGCAGATCCATTGATTTGATGCGAGAACTTTTTTTGGTAAGATAATGCCTGCTTAGCCAATAACGAAGAAAATTTATTTGACCGGAATCCTTGCTTGGTTATCATAATAACGAGTCAGAACTTTCTCCATCGAAATATAACAAGAGATTTATTCAGGCAAAGCCAAATATCTTTAATCTTCAACGCAAAATTAACGTATGCTATGAGTCTTATATTCTAACAGAATATCGTGGGGTAGAGTATAAAGTGCTTAACCACAAGCCCAATCAATTCAGGTTCGAATCCGGGGAAGGAGTGAAAAGTGTTCAACATGGCTTTCGTAATTTATTCTTTTCAAAATTAATTAATTATTAAAAGGCGTTTCAGAAAGAAAAATGATCCCGCCATATAGAGTTAACGTCAACCATCAGATTGATGCTACCTTGTAAGTAAGGCAACCATTACTACAACAAATAAAAAACCCCAATACGTATTCACTGAGTGTGGCATTGTTTGGCAATAATCGAGGAAATCTAAAATAGAATCTCCTACAATAAACCAATCACCCAATCATTAATGAAATTGAAATTTTGTGCCCTTTGTTTAGTAGGTAGTGTATTAACTTAATAGACGAGAGCCCCAACTCAGACATCTCAAACAAATAAAAATTTGAGCAAATATTTCTTTAGCCACTTCCTTTCAGCAGATTTCTGGCAAAAGCCTTCAGAGAAAATATAATTGCCATGAAAAGTATCTCAGGAAACTGTCGTTGGGTGTATTGCAAAATGACAAATGTGTATGACACTCCACATGAAAGACATTCAACAGTTGACAACCTTTTTGGACCAGCAGTTTTGCAGCTACTAATTAAAAACTCTTTAATTATAAAACTTTCTTTCGAATATTTACGGCCATTGTTACAACTTGCCGTTAAACTTGGGTTTAGTTAAAGGTAACTTTAGCTAAAGTGAACTTTAAAGTCACATTTAACTTCTTTTCGTTATTACAACGTCGTGATAAAATAAAGTTAACTTTTTTAAAAATATGGGAGTGGCGGAGCAATGTCGATAACATTGCAACACGTTTTTTTTAACGCAGTGGCAACGACGAGCTTCGTTTTTTGTTGTGTATGCTGATTTTGTTTATATTTGAAGTTGCCATATTGAAAATAATATATAATATGGCAAGTTCAAACATAAACTTAACTTTAAAAGTTACTGGTAGGATGATCATACATTTAGCATATTGTCCACTTATAATAATGAAAAACAATTTATCTGCCCGTTATAATCCTCCCTTTAGTTAACGGCAAGTTATAATAATGGCCCTTTGAATTGTCTTGGCTTTAGTTTGTCGAATTAGAAGTTCATAGTAAGCTAGAAAAAACAAATACACCTGACGTTAAGACGTATTAAGACGGTGTTAATTAATAAATTTTGTTTTTATCTTTCATTTATTTTTATTAATTTGTTGGCACATATGATGTATAGACACGAGTTATTTGATTTCAGACAATAAGTCATATGTTTACGTTTTTAAAAAGAGTCTGAAAAATTAGAATTAGTTTTCAATGACCACTACTGGGACTTATAATCTTATCATGAAAAAAAAAACAAATGAAATGAATATTAATCGATAACTGAAAGTAAATCATTTAATAAAATCTAAACCTTATGAAATATAATTCATTATTATTACCTTCAGTTTATTTTTAGTATAGATTAACATTTCTAAATTAAAAATACTCGAAAGTTTGTTAAAAATACATCTCAAACCCCAATGGATTGCGTTTTTTTTTTTGCAATACAAATAAGAATGATTAGTTGGCTTGAGATTGATAAATTAAAAGTATTTTCTTTGTTTTTGATTTTGTATTTTGCATGTTTATCTAAAGCACACATGCACTATAAAACTTAAGTACGTCAGTATACATAAACTTTTAAAAAAATTTCCCATTTTTGATTATCAGTAGAGGCAAGCGTTTTATGGCTCATAAATCCAAATCCACATTCGTTTTATCATTTATTGGCATTTTTTTCATTTCCTTAACAATAATTTATGTCTGCGAGGAAACATTGTTTGTAATTATAAGTATTGCAACTGCCATACATATCGACGTTCTAGTGAATATTTTATTTAACAATTAACATCAGCATTAAATTAGTTTTAGGCTTTCTAAGCATTTTATTTTTTTGTTATTTTTTTATTAATTTTCAAAGGTTAGAGAATATTTATTTAAAATCTAAAAAATATAATTATTCGATAATCATTTATTTTAATATTAAATCTCTGTATGTATTTACTATTTATGTAAAGCTGTAGTCAAATGAATGTTTGTTGTTGATGTTTGCACTTGTCGTTGTGCTAATTTAATATGAAGTCAAGTTTAATTTGTATTATTTAAGCATGTCAATAACTGAAAATGAATAAGTAGAATTAATCATTAACCTATACAATAAATATGTTTAATAATTAATAACAACAACTTCAAATGTTTTCAATAGAATTTAAGTTTAATTTATTGATATACAACAAAAGGCCTTCATGTTGAAGGCGTTAACTATTTAATCTACACAATAATAGAGAAGTGTTAAGTGAACTTACAAATTATTATTTTCAATATTAACTTCTAACTCTGTTGAAAATACAAAACGGCTCTTAAACTGAGTTAATTTTTTAAAAAATGCACTACATCTACGACTTACTATAGACCATAGGCTAGTGGTGCAGTATAACATATTAGATTTTCTAATGCGTATCAAATCCACAAACCTCACACATCAAATTTTAAGATACTTTCCAATAAATTTTAAATTTTTCTTCTACTTCTTCACGTTTGTTTCAACTTGATTTATCTTCAGTTTAGGCAGATAATATTTCGATAACTAACTGTTTCTATGGAAAATACTTTGTTATCGAATAATTTGCATAGCCAACTATTCTACAACAAAAAACTTTTAAATAGAATTTTTCAATAAGAAAGATATTTTATAGAAATTTTATCCTTAACAAAAATTTTCTAAAGAGAATTTGCCTGTAGAAATTTGTTCTATAGAAAATTTATCGATAACAGAAATTTTCTGTAGATATTCTATTGATAACAAACATCTTCTACGGAAATTTTATACATATAAAAAATTTTCTCTAGAATATTTACCGCTAACAAAAATTTTCAGTAGAAAATTGTTTGATAACAAAAATTTTCGTTTAAAATTTAGTCGATAAAAAAATTTTGTATATAAATTTTGCCGATAAAAAATTTTGTATATAAATTTTATCGATAAAAAATTTTGCAGATAAATATTATCGATAACAAAAATTTCTTATAGAATTTTATCGACAACAGGAATTCTCTGTATAAATTGTATCGATAACATGAATTTCCTTTTAAATTTTATCGATATGAAAATTTTTATAGGAACATTTTCAATAACAAAAATTTTCTATAGAAATGTTGTCGATACAAAAAATTTTCTGTATAAATTTTATCGATAACAGAAATTTTCTGTAGAAATTTTATCGATAATAAAAATTTTCTGTATAAATTTTATCGATATAAAAATAACAAAAATTTTCTATATAAATTTTATCGATAACAAACATTTTCTATAAATTTTGATAGAAAATTTCCAGTAGAATTTTTTCTACAGAATATGTTTTTATAAAAATATTTCTATGGTTTTGAGAACGTAATACTGAACAATTTTTTCCTAGACACCTTTCGACGGGTTTATGATGATTGATATTGTAGTTATACCTTCTGGATACTACATATAATCAGAGGTTACATACATAACATACATAATTGGTCATTACAACCCTTCAGTCAGGATTACGACCTAGTTTCTCACACCACTTATGTTGTGTGTGTTAATTTTATACACGATTGGCGGGACCTACAGTTTAAAGTCGACTCCGAACGACAGATTTTTGAGAAACTTTTCATGGCAATTTTATTTACTCTCCGAGTTTTTGCCAGAAATCTGCTGAGAGGAAGTCGCCGAAGAAACACTTTTTGAATTTTATTTTGATGTCTGGCCTGGGGCTCGAACCCTGGCTTTTCGTCTAATAAACCAACACACTACCTATTAGACCACGGCGACTGCAAATCAGAGGTTTAGTGTATGAATTATTTGCAACGTAATTTGTAGACTTATTTCTGTTCAATAGAAATAAATCGGTTACTATAGTATACAAAATCTGTTTTCATGTAATATTTTATATTTACTGCAACATACATATATGTATATAGAAACGAAGAAAGTGTTATAGTCCAAAAAAATTCTTGGAACGAAAGGAAGCGTTAAAGTCAAAAATACTTGATAAAAACCTCAATAATTCTGGTTAAAGTATCATTGAAAGTGGACAAAGTTTCAATCTTTCGAACTCACTAATTTTCAAAAAAAAAACATTTAGGCAACCAATTGACTTATTTAGTTTTTATTTATTTTAGAATTAGTTCCACAGAGCAACAACGGGTAGCAAAAGAAGTTGCGATAGCGGTATTTTTTAGAAAAGTTTCTTTTGACACCATAATATATCGAAATACATACAAGTATATCTTTGTGACGGTAATTGAAAGAAACACATATTTTTAAACGAATTTGTGAAAATTATACGTTATAAACAATTTCATTTTATTGTTGATTTTATTTAAATTGCATAATTTTCTGCTTTAATAATATAATAAACCTTTACCCTTAATACGAATGTGTACATACATTCAAATGAGTAAACATATTTCATTTCATTTGATAGAACTTACGCTTAATTTCACCAACCTTGGAATCTGTACCCATGTGTTGTGTGTTTAAATATTTCTAATTGATTGCCCTAAACCTTTAACTCAATTAAATACTTGAAACGGCACATCTTTATTTTATGCCTAACGCTGGTAAATATAAATTCTATCAATCAATTGATATCGGAAATATTCTAATGCGGTGTCTGTGCAGTTAATCTGTCTGTCTGTCTGTCTACGTAAAACACTTCAACGTCATTTATTTTTCGTTTAATTTTTATTTTTTTTTCTGCTACAACAAGAACTCTGATAATGGAGTGTTATAAGCAAATGAATAAACCAACAGACACACAATAAAGTTAATAATCTCAGGGATGTGTATACATAATCGCAAATAGTTAAATGAGTGTGGGTCGTATTATGATGTACTCACAATAAACTCATCTTTAAAGTATACGGTGTGTGTCAAAAGAAAGTTTAAATTTGTTTGTTCTGCATCGTTAACTAGGGTGGTGTAGTAATTGAAATTTTTTTAAAACCAATCCCAATAATCCAGGGCTATGGGCGTTATGGTTATCCAATTTAAAATCTGTCTAGGAAAGCTCTCCATTGACTTAACGAAAGTATAGGAAATGATCCAACGAAAATATCAACGAACATCATAATAAGGCAAGACAAATGCACCTCATGAGTAGAGAATGGAATTCGCTGAGCAAAGTCCTCAACCACTACACCCAATCTTACAATACTTTACAATCAGACAGGGCTCTGTGTCTCTGCACGTCTTTTATCTCTGTCGTATGGAACTGCTATTATCGTCCTAGAATCTGCATTTGTAGATCAGCCACCTGCTCAGCTGAAAAAACTGAAAGAAAAGAAATGAAAAGAAGACTGTGGAGATAGTTTGAAGCTGTAAATTTCCTTAAGGAATAAGGGAACAAAATTGCTTTTTTGAAAGACTTTTTAAAAATTCCCCTGAATATAAACTTTCTTTTGTCATACCCTGTACATTCCAATCAAAATCACACATTAAATTTTAAATGCATTTCATAAAAGCATACTTAGTCTTGTCTGAATGAGTTCTTGTTGTTTTTGTTGTTGTTGTTGTTGAGTTTAGTATATGTTTTGTATGGCTGATTGGCTGGCTGACGTTTTTACTTTGCTTTTGGAAGAAATTTTTGTTATTTTTTCTTTACTTGCCATTTTGAGTGACAATACTTACATACATTTATATGGCTGTGTGTATATGGATGTGTGCATAAGTCATGTTTTGTATTAATAATCATAATCATCACCCGGATTTTATATTTCAATTCTATTCTATTTTTATAAAAAAAAAAGAAAACAAAAATGAAGAAGAAAAAAAATTTATTTTGTATTCCAAAATGCTCTGATAAGCAAATGAATGATTCTTCTAAAGAATCATTTATTTAATGCAAATCAAATTAAAATACAATACGAAACAAAACAAAACAACAGATCAAACGACATTTATGTATGTAGTTTTATGATATCTGTCTTCTATTCTATTATATTCCATTCCATTCTATTCTATCCTATTCAATTATATTGTATTGTATGTAATTGCATACACATATTGTAATGGGATAATAGAGACAGAGGTGTAAAGAATCTTATTTTCTTTTATTATTTAATGTAAATAAGAGACGACAATCTATACAACAATACATGGCATACGTGGCATACATGGCATACAAAGTATACAAAGAAAGTTTTTTTATTGGTTGCTTAAGTAGTTAAATGAGACTCCAAGTAGTTGGACTTAAAATTATTTAGTCTCGAGCACAGGAAACTATGATCAATTGGCTCCATTGCAATTAAATTAAAAGAAAGTTGCCGTAATCTAGTAGGTATTGTGTTGACTTATTAGACTTAAAGCCAGGCTTCAAACCTCAGGTCAGACATAAAAACGAAATACAAAAAAGTATTTCTTCGGCGACTTCTTCTCAGCAGATTTCTGTCAAAAACTCTTAGAGTATATAAAAAATTGCTATGAAAAGTTTCTCAAAAATCTGCCGTTCGGAGTCGACTTTAAACTGCAGGCCCAGCCACTCCTGTATAAAATTAGCACACACAACATAAGTGGTGTGAGAACCTAGGTCGTAATCCTGACTGAAGGGTTGTAATGGCCAATTATGTATGTATGTAGGTTAAGCTTTGAGAAAAACTTGGAATAACCTAAACACATGAATGTAAATAACAGTAAATAAGAGTACACAAACATAAACTCTTTGAACTTTGTTATAGATTTCCTATTTCTTTAGTTTTCTTAAGATACAAAATACTCACTTATTTACTTGCTTAACTTGTCATTACGATCCCTTGGTCATGAGTACAATCAGAGATCAGAAATGAATCGTGTTTTAGATACTCATAAGCACTCATGAAATTTTGAGTATAAATGAGTCAACAGTATTGAAATTCAACTACTCTGATTCATTCGTACTCCCTGCAACATTTTTTTTATAAGTACAGGTTGCAATGAGTATTAGTACAACGTTGACATCAAACTCATATGCCTACTCATTCAGATTCATAAATTTAGAAAAATACATATAATACTCATAAATGACTCATAAAAACTTACAGTCTTAGTTGTTGTTGCATTTACAAAAAAAGAAGAAAGAAAAAGACAAAGACAGCAAGCAAGGCAAACGCACAACCTTCTAGTGAGCACTGTAGTGTTCGTACGCGAATCATACTTATTTTGTGATTCTTGTAAATGTTGAGTCATGGAGAGTCGAAATCAACATCATGCGTATTGTTAAGTATGAGTACGATGAGTACTTCAAACTTTGAATATGAGTAGTATGAGTATGATATTAAAACAAGTATGAATACGTATTACTATCAGAAATTATGAGTATGATTCGATTTTACTCATCTTTTTGAATACTCATTGCTGACCTCTGATTACAACCTAGCTTCTCACATCACCCATGTTGTGAGTGTTAATTTTAACCATGTTTGGCTGAATCTTTAGTTTAATCTGGACTCCGAACAATGGATTTTAGAAACTTTTCATAGCATTTTTATTTATCTATTAGAGTTTTTGCCAGCAAACCGCTGGCATATATTGTTTTATTCTAGCTTTCTAGGCCGTAAGTTGAACCATGAGCTCTTGTCTAAAAAGGCAAGTCTCTTGAGAACATTGCAATTGATAACATAAGTGTTTCCCGAAAACACCATCGTTCTCAGCAGCTTTTAACTACACAAAGTACTACGCAGTAAGCTTTGGCAAAATACCTTCACCTTCATGTGTACAAAGGAGATCAAACCTGCAGTTCATGGAAACCACCGGCAATTCTTTCAATTGGTAATGGAGCACAGAGAAGCCAATGCTAAATTTTCGAATTTCCAAGTGAATGTTGTAGTGAATATAGAATATGTTTGAATTTGATGCTCAGAAAGTCCTCATACAGTCCATGAAAAGCAAATGCTTGCACAATCATGTGATACGAATTTTGAGCAGACTGCTTGATAGAGCCTTGCATTTTTGAAGATGTTGAAAAAATTGCGGTGAATACATACGGCATACATTACAAAAACATGATAACGAAGTTCTGGTCAATCATGTACGCCTGTACAACATACATACCTACATATATAATTGGTCATTACAGCTCTTCAGTCAGGATAACGACCTAGCTTCTCACACCACTTATGTTGTGTGTGTTAATTTTATTTATAAGTGGCGGAAGCTACAGTTTAAAGTCGACTCCGAACGACAGATTTTTGAGAAACTTTTCATGGCAATTTTATTTACTCTCGCGTATTTGTTAAAAATCTGCTGAGAGCCAGTCGCCGAAGAAATATTTTTTTTCATATTTCGTTTTGATGTCTGACCTGGTGTTTGAACCGTGGCCTTACGTCTAATAAGCTACTAGACTACGGCGACTTCTATAGATTTTATTGCAGCAATGATTTCCAGAACAAATTCTCTCAAGTTCTCAGTTCTGACCTCAACTGACCACCAAAATCTGGCAGTTGCAACGCCATGCAATTTTTTCTTTAGTACTTAATTGGTTATTACAACCCTTTAGTTAGGATTACGGTCTAGTTTCTCACATCACTTATGTTGTGTGTTTTAATTTTATTTATAAGTGGCGGAAGCTACAGTTTAAAGTTGTCTCTGAATGACACATTTTTAGAAAACTTTACATGCCAATTTTTACTTACTGTCAGAGTTTTTGTCATATAATTTTTTCATGTTTCGTTTTGCTAGAGATGTCTGGTCTGGGTTTTGAACCAGGGTCTCACGTCTAATAATTTAACACACTATTTACTAGACTACGGCGACTTGCGATTTTTTCTTTAAGGTTTTGTACAATCTCTTGATTAAGCGATTAAATCAGAAGTAATCCGAATGATATCAGTCTGATTGTTTTTATTTGGCGTTCTTACTGGAACACTATTGCATACATACATACATAATTGGTCATTACAACCCTTCAGTCAGGATTACGACCTAGTATCTCACACCACTTATGTTGTGTGTGTTAATTTTCTACATGAGTGGTGGGACCTACAGTTTAAAGTCGACCCCGAAGGACAGATTTTTGAGAAACTTTTCATGGCAATTTTATTTACTCTCAGAGTTTTTGCCAGAAATCTGATGAGAGGAAGTCGCCGAAGAAATATTTTTACATATTTTGTTTTGATGTCTGGCCTGGGACTCGAACCCTGGCTTTACGTCTAATAAGCCAACACACTGCCTACTAGACTGCGGCGACTAAACACAATTGGCTTTTTGGAAATTAAGAAGTGTATGTACAATTTTTCCTTGCCTTAATGATCGCATTCTTTTATGTCTCTGCCAGTTATACTCTCTTAATCTTAAATAGAATATAAGTGACTAGCTAACACATATAAAGTCTTCATTGAAAATATTATTAAATAAGATTATATCCGTATGTTAGAGAATTTCATTTGTATGCAAATGATCCATAAAATCAACAGTAAATGAATTATAAACGAGTGTTTTTTCTATTTTCTTTTAATTTTTCTTCTCTTCTTTTTTTCTTTCTTTCATTTGATTTGATTTTCTTTACGCATTATGCTTATTTTAACGATTCCTATTGATATTTTTGTTTTTTATCGCATATAAATTCAAATGAGAAAACACATCTGCTGCATACGTAAAACATACATATATTAATAGTGCGAGCGAGCAAAAGTTAATGAGGGCCAGAATTCCGATAACAATTGATACATTTGATAAGACAACATAAAGTTCAGTATAGCAGATGGAATTTGTTATTCTGTTTATTACGACACAAAAATATTATTCAAGTCCTATGCCAACTGAGCTTATCAGCAACGTGCGCCTTATTTGTTGAAAGCGGACCTAAACGCCGATTAGTGATTAGGCAATGACGAGCCCATCAGAGACAACACACAAAACTAAACACTAAATAATATGCTGAGTCAATTTCAATTTCATCGAAATGCAGTCCAAATTTCATTTGTTAAGAAATTTGTTGAAACGCTTTGACACACAATTTACTTAAGGAGATAAGGCTTTGCTAGAATTTTAAACAACACTATGAAGAATTTCACATTTATTGCTTCTAAAGGTTAAATAGTTCAATAAGAAATTAAAATGATAATCAAATATGGTAGACAGACAAACAGACGTCTGTCTGCATTAAATTCCAATCAACATTTAATACAGTTCATCCTTTAAATGCCTTTATTTTTGTTTTAATTCAATTGCAGTTACGTAAAATTCAAAACCAGACAGAAACGTTTGCGTTCCGATGAGAAGGTCATTGTCGATACCACATACGGCAAAATTAAAGGTGTTAAATGGCGTTCGATATATGGCCCCACAACATATCACAGCTTCGAAGGCATACCATTCGCTAAGCCTCCAGTGGGAGAATTACGTTTTAAGGCACCCGTTGAACCAGAACCTTGGACGGATGTTAAACGTTGTACTCGCGTTCGCTCGAAACCCTGCCAGTATAATATTATTTTGAAACAAGTTCAAGGACGTGAGGACTGTTTGTATTTAAATGTCTATACGAGAAATGTAGGTAGCATTTGTTGTTTTATAAGAGACAAAAAGCAAAAAAAAAACAAAAAAAAACTTATTCATGATAATTTTTTTCAGTTAAAACCTACAAGACCAATGCCTGTATTGGTATGGATATATGGTGGTGGTTTTCAAATGGGTGAAGCCTCAAGGGATTTATATAGTCCGGACTATATAATGATGGAGAATGTTGTTCTTGTAACAATTGCCTACAGATTGGGACCATTGGGTAAGTAATTCAAGTTTTGTTTTGTTGTTTGTTATTGCCTTAGTATACATACATAGGAAGTCGCCGTAGTCTAGAAGGTAGTTTGTTGGCTTATTAGACGTAAGGCCGCGGTTCAAACCCCAGGTCAAATATCAAAACGAAAATATGAAAAAATATTTCTTCGGCGACTTCCTCTCAGCAGATTTCTGGCAAAAACTCTGAGAGCAAATAAAATTGCCATGAAAAGTTTCTCAGAAAACTGTCGTTCGGAGTCGACTTTAAACTGTAGGTTCCGCCTCTGATGACTAAAATTAACGCACACAACATAAGTGGTGTAAGAAACTAGGTCGTAATCCTGACTGAAGGGTTGTAATGACCAATTATGTATGTATGCATGTATGTACACCCAGCCACAAAAGTATACATACGGTTAAGAAATTTCAAAAATTTTTATGTTTATAATTGTCTGACAACTTTCTTCGATTTTAAGACGGTCTTGTTAAAAAAAAATTTCTGAAATTTGTTAACTGTGCATGCCCACAAAAGTATACATACGGTTAACAAATTTCAGAAATTTTTTAACAAATCCGTTTTCGTTGAAAATCTTTATAATTGTCTGACATCTTTCTTCAATTTTAAGACGGTCTTTTGCATTGGTTCAAAAATTTCTGAAATTTGTTAACCGTATGTATACTTTAGTAACTATGTGTATGTAGACATGTATCATTACAATCCTTTAGTCAGGATTACGAGACCTAGCTTCACGTGCATTTTATGTTGTGTGTGTTAATTTTGTAATTTTATATACGAGTGGCAGTTTTTTGAGAATCTTTTCAAAGCAATTTTATTAACTCTCAGAGTATTTGACAAATAGTTGCTGAGAGGAAGTTGCCGAAGAAATATCTTTTCATATTTCGTTGTGCAGAAGATGTCTGACCTGGGGTTTGAACCGTGGCCTCACGTCTAATGAGCTAGCATACTACCTATTGGACTATGGCGTCTAAGTATACCCATAGATTGGACCAAATGTCTATCTGAAGAACCTAAGAGTGTTAAATTTCTTCGTCGATTGCATTACAATATTTACTACATATCAAGAATTAGAGTTAGTCACAGAAACGGTCACAGAATGGTCATTCGATATCACTTCGTGCGATAGTCAACCTTTGCCAGCTCTTTCGTTAGTCCTCCTTAGTCAGATGCAGTACTGGTTATACAAGTTATTTTTATTCGTAATGCTTCATTAGAGTTTTAGGAAAGTTCTCCACCGAACCCAAGTGCTTTTGTGACAATAGCATCGCCAAGATCTTATGGATCAAGGGTTCTCTTTCCATTTGCTGTTCAATAAATCTCGAACTATTATACGCAACATATGCGGCATTTCGGCGTTGAAGACATTTTAGTGATCCTGTCGCTCACAAAGTGATTTGTGTAACCTTAATTTCCTATCAGGAACAGGGTAAGGTTTCAGCTAAGCTCTTCATAACTTTTGTTAACCTATCTTTGAATATCTGGCACCATGTTGCGGATCTACTGACTGTTGTATCGCTGTCAATATCTGTGTTACCAGCTTCACAGTGATATTATTTAATACAAGCGTATATGCAATGTTCTGGCTTTTAGATTTCCCTTCACCCCGTGGTATTATGATCGAGTAATAGTTGTTAACTATTGGAATCAAGTACTCAAATGTAGTTGATTTTCCCTGTAATAGATAATGAGCCTTCACTCCGCCGAGTTCAGTGCTTTTTTATATTCAAGGCAATAGTGGCAAAGTATTACAGGCCCTCCTCAATTGCCTTGCTAGATATATTTTTGACGAAACAAATTGACTAAATTATCAACCTTATTTCCTAAACCATACTGCTTGAATAAAATAAGCCTGGTCACCTCTATAGCCCTCAATAGTCTGGCCATTTTAAAACCATAAGATAATGTTTAGTATGTCTCGATCCATTCAGGCACCATTATGACTACCTTCCTCTTTCAATGGAGTAAGAATATTTAGGTAGAGTCTACTTCACTATTCTGCGGATTTATCTCCACCTGATCTTTATAAGTTTTAGCGCTTCTAAACCTGGCATTGCTCAATCATAAACTGACCTGAACCTCATTTTTCATAAAGCAATGTAAAGATTTCCTAACAATAAAGAACCTGAAGTCCTATTTTCGTTGCTTTTATAAGCCGTGGAGTTAAGTTTTCTAGGCTGGATATTGTTCAGGACCGTAGTCCAAACTGACTAACAGAGGTCTATGAATTTTAAACCAAAAAAAACTGAAGCAAATTTAAATATTCTGCTCTTAGGAACTGTTTGTTACTCAAACCTGTCAATCGTATTATTACATGGAAGTCGCCGTAGTCTAGTAGGTAGTGTGTTGGTTTATTAGACAATTATTAGACCGTGGTTCAAACCCCACTGCAAACATCTCAACAAACAAAACGAAATATGAAAAAAAAAACTTTGGCGACTTCCCCACTGCATTCTTCTGCGAAAAAACTCTGAGAGAAAAAAAAATTGCCATGAAAAGTTTCTGTAAAATGTTCCGCCACTCATGTATAAAATTAGCGCACACAACATGAGTATTTTGTGAAACTAGGTTGTAATCTTGCCTAAAGGGTTGTAATGACCAATAAAGTAAATGGACTAGGTTCTCATATCCCAACACCAATACAAAAATGAACTTAATCGGATTAAGCCCTTAAAGTTTAATTGTTTAAGCGTAAGTTCGTTAACCCTTTCATGCCCGAATTTTTTGGACCAGAGCTAAAAATTTTTTAAGGACATGTGTTTGTTAGTTATGGCCTAAATATGAAGTGATATTAAATTCGTATTATTATACGTATTCTCGTTTTACACGTTTTTAACCAAGCTTGTTTGCAAAAAAAAATTTTTTTAAAAAATTAAAAATTACGGAATTTTACGGGCATGAAAGGGTTAACTGAATATTTTTAAATTTGTTTCTCTTATTTTCATTCTAGGTTTTCTCAGCCTTAGCGACAAAGACTGTGATGTGCCTGGCAATGCGGGCTTAAAAGATCAAATATTGGCCTTGAAATGGGTGAAAAACAATTGTCACTTTTTTGGTGGCGATTCCGAAAATATTACAGTGTTTGGTGAAAGTGCTGGTGCGGCCTCAACACATTACCTCACATTGACGGAACAAACAAGAGATTTGTTTCACAAAGCAATTGTCATGTCTGGCTGTGCTATGGTGTCTTGGGCCAATATACCTCAGCTAGATTGGGCCTACAGGTTAGCCAAAGCAACAGGCTACAAAGGAGAGAATAATGATAAAGACGTTTATGCATTTCTAAAACAATTAAAAGCCTGTGGTATGTTTAAAGTCTGCGATGATCTATTAACCATGGACGAAAGGCTGCATAGCAGATTGAATTTTAGTTTTGGTCCTTGTGTGGAACCGTACAAAACTGAGCATTGTGTTATCGATAAAGAGCCTTTGGAAATGCTTAGAAATAATTGGGGCAATAAAATACCTCTACTGATAGGTGGCAATTCATTTGAGGGTCTCTTATCTTTCCCCGAGGTACGCAAGTATCCTGATTTAGTAAATAAACTTGGTGATGGTGAATGTTTGCCACCCTCTGATGCGAATTTAACAAAAGAACAACGTTTGGAATATGGACGTATGCTTATGAAAGTATATTTTGGTGATAAGCAACCTTCATGGGATACCATATTACAGTATAGTGATGTAAGTTATGGTACTGCAGTTAAAGATGTAGGGAAAGTATTTGATTTTCGTGTTTCTGTTTGTGTTACAGGTACTTTCGTATAAATATTTCTGGCACGGTATACATCGCACTTTACTGGCAAGACGTAAATATGCAACAGCACCCACCTATTTGTATCGTTTCGATTTCGATTCGAAACATTTTAATTTGATGCGCATCATCTCGTGCGGTCGCAAACAACGTGGTACCTGTCATGCTGATGATCTATCATATCTCTTCTATAATGCGGGCGCAAAAAAGCTCAAATATCGCACCGCCGAATATACAACCATACGTCGTATGGTGGCAATATTAGTGAAATTCGCTGAATGCGGTGATCCCAATATACCGCTAACGGATGCGGTTTGTTGGCCTACGTTAAATGGCTGTTGCAGCAATGTCCATGATAAAGAACAAATACTACATGAGAAACAACAACAACACGAACAAGAACAACAGAACAATAAAAAAATAGACAATGATGACACTGTCAATGGCAGTGGCAGTGGCAGTGGCAATGGTGAACATGAGAACGACAATAATGATGATGATGATGAGCAGGATGCTAGTGCTAGTGATTGTGTAAATAATGATGGCAACACAAATTTGTTATTGCAACAGGATGAGCAACATAAGCAACAACAACTACTACTGCAACAATATTGGCCACCGATTACATGCAGTGATGATGGCACCACATTCAAATGCTTAAATATTTCAGATGAATTGGAAGTGATTGATTTGCCAGAAGCTGAAAAACTAAAACTCTGGGATAGCATGTACGAAGATAAATCTCTCTTATATTAGTTTACATACTCGTACATACATACATATTATGTCGTAGAATAAATTTATTAAGTTTTTAACATAAATGCAACAACAACAACAACAACAAAGAAAAACCAAATATTTTTAAAAGAGAACAAATATTTTATCACAAAACCAAAATGTATCATCAGAGTAATATTTTATGGCACCAAAAATTTAATGCAAATACATACCAAAATTTTCGATATTATTGTAGATTTTAAGAGAAAACACTTTTTTTGATATTATTTTTCTGTTAAAAAAACTTATCAAATTTTGTATATTTTAAATTCCATTCAATGACGGTTGTTCTTTAAAAGAACACTATTTTTATATAGAAAATCTTGAAAAGAAAACTTTTTTTTAGAATTTTTGCTTTTAAAGTAGTTTTAGCCATATTTTTTATTTTTAACCCAAATAAATAAATTATTTTTTAATAAAAAAAAACGGATTGTACACAGTTTATTTATGAAAACCCTGCTTCAGTACTCTTCTTCTACCGGGTAGACCATCTATCGGTTTAGATTTGAACCATCGCTCACAAAATTCAGTATGTTACCTCCAGAAGTCCTTAGAAGGACCTTAGAACTCGCCGTGGTGTAGTAGGTAGTGTGTTGGCTTACTATTCGTAAAGCCCGGGTTCTTATCCCAGGTCAGACATCAAAAATGAAATATAAAAAAAAAAAAAATATTTCTTCGGCGACTTCCTCTCAGCAGATTTCTGGCAAAAACTCTGAGAGTAAAATAAACCTGCCATGAAAAGTTTCTCAAAAATTCTGTCGTTCGGAGTCGACGTTAAATTGTAGGTCCCGCCACTCACGTATAAAATTAACGCACACAACATGAGTGGTGTGAGAAGCTAGGCCGTAATCCTGACTGAAGGGTTGTAATGGCCAATTATGTATGTATGTACCTCCACTGAACTTAATGATTCTAGTTACGCTTGAGCAATGCTGTAATTTATTGGCAATTTATTTAGAAAACAAAGGCAATTGATCGAAAATTGAACGAAAATGTCGTACAAAATTTGGTCGCAGTGAAGGATCAACAGTTCCCGGTATACGCAACTTTTTTGCTAAAGTTCGGGAAACTGGCTTCATTATTGATGCGCCAAGATGTGAGCGCAGTCGTACAGTGCGTACATCCGAAAATATCGATGCTGTATCTGAGAGTGTGCTTTAGAATCCATCAACATCAACTAGTCATCGTTCTCAAGAATTTAACATTTCATGCACCAGTTTACGTCGAATTTTCTGAAAAGATCTCGATATGACGCCATACAAAGTTCAATTGGTTTAAGAGTTGAAGTCCCAGGGCCATCCACTTCGTTTCCCAACGAGAAACTGTACGATGATGTCGATGTTGCCAAAAAATCATCTTTTCGGATGAACCTCGTTTTCCCCTTAATGGGTACGTAAACAAGCAAAATCGCCGTATTTGGGACTCAGAAAACCCACACGTTGTCTTACAGAAGCCAATGCACCCATTACGAGTGGCTCTTTTGATGCGGCTTGTGGAGCGGAGGCTCATTGGCTCATATTTCTTTGAAAATGAGGACGGCGCAACCATTACGATTTTTTTGTACCCGATCTTCATTGGAATTGATGTGAACGATGTTTTTGGTTCGTGTAAAATTTCAAACCCGTTTCTTTTTTATTGCATTCTTAAATTTAAACTTTTAATTGGCCCACCCTTTACTACCGTACATTGTTCATTACAATTTAAAAACCAGACTCCAAGTACAGGACTGCTGTAGCAAACGCACTTCCTGCGAAGTGGGGATAGCAGCCAGACTGTAGATCGATATGACATTATGAATAGCCAGGTTGTGACGCATATATGTACCGAACGATCTTTGATTTATAGCATAGCAATGCTATCTGACAGTCAGGCCACTATACGAACACTCGTCTCCTATGAGGTTAGGTCGTAGATAGTATGAGACTGTCAGTGTAGCGGAACCAATGTGTTTGGAAAAATATGATTACCTTTGCTGCTCCCCAGGTCTTGTGGAAATGATTGGCAATGGACAGGATGTAGAGCTTTCGAGGAATGGAGCATCCACGCCACTCTTGGGGTCAGAATAAATCTGTGAAGTGGGGGGAGATATTTGGAAAGGTAAACAGTTTTAAGGCAATCCAGTTGAGTTAGCATCAAACTATCCAGGAATAATCTGAGAGTAGTAACAGGTGACTTGACAGAGCACTGTTAATCTAAAGTATCCTTGTTCAGAATGGGAATCGTATCGAAGACTACAATTAGATTCTGTGGCAATGAGAAGCAACCATTAAGGCATTAATGTGTCCCAGAAGGAAATACTTGGATACATATCAGGTGCTGGGCAGGAAATTGTTGGCAGCAAGCAGCATCCTAAAGTTTAAAGACTTAGAGAACACATTATAGGAATACTCTGTAAAGTTTGAGGGGAGTAAAATAGGTTGTGTGGTCACGGTAATGTGGCACGTATTCATGTGGACAGTAATACCGATAATTCCATAATTCTATATGAAAGTGAGACAAGGAAACACGAAAGAACATTTCATCTTTTATGGGTCGTTGTCGGCTCAGAATATGGGAAATATTGTGGCTTCTGTGTATTTACAATGAGGCGCTCTTGTTTGATACATACAGTGAGGGGCACAAATGCGTACATGTTTGTATTTTGAACGCTTTTTATTGAATAAAACTAAATGTAATAAAGAAAACTTCAAGTTTTTATCATATATTTAGCATTTAATATAAAATTTAAAACAGAAATCATCAAGCCCTAAGAAAAAAATAAACAAAGCAAAATCAACTCGCATGTAATCAGTTTTGCACGCCTCCATTTTATGTCTTAATCTCGTTGAGCGAATATTTTTTGCAACTTATCGAACAAAAATCAATTTCTATTAAAATATTAAGAAACTCTCGAAATCAACTGAAGATAGTATTTTAGCTTTGACTGGAAGTGGCTATTCTACCAAGGAAATTTGTAAACAACTTGGATTTAGTCAGTCAGTAGTCATCAGAGTCCAAAAACGGTCTGTTGTTCCCTAACTTCAAGACAGAGGTCGTAAAAAACTACTAACTAATGCATATGCTCGTCTAATGCTAACAAAAATGAAAAGGGATACATTTTTAACACCCAAAGGAGCTTTTTGGCAATCGGGAAAACCATTAGCCGAACGACGGCAAGTAGAGCTCTTAAAGATATTGTCTATACCTCAGCAGTCAAAAAGAAAAAAACTGCACTTTCGGCTAAAAATGTAAAGGCACTGTTAAAGTTTGCCAGAGAACACAGAAATTGGACAGTGGACGACTGGAAATATGTGATCTGGACAGACGAATCAAAATTCAACCGCTTTCAGTCCAATGGTAAGCAATATTGCTGTCGCCGCCATTGGGAAAGAATTGAAAGACACCATGTTAAGGAAACGGTGAAACACGGTGGAGGAAATGTCATGGTATGGGGTTGCTTTACATGTTGGCACCTCGGACCACTGCAAAGAATCAATAACATTATGAAAAAAGGAGATTATTTGAGAATTTTGCAGACCCATCTTCCCGATTTTGTCGACAAGATCACCTATCCTGCGCAAGAAGTACTTTTCCAGCTGGATGGTAACCCCAAACACACCTCCAAAATCGTTAAAGGGTGGCTTAGTGAGCAAAATTTTTAATTAGTGCAGTGGCCAGCACAAAGTCCCGACCTCAATCCGATTGAGAATGTGTGGTCAATCGTGAAGAGACGATCGAGACAGTACTGACCAGCCCCAACCAATTTAGATGAGCTTTGACAACGGATTCATCAGGAATGAACAAATATTCCGAAAGAAATTATAGAGAATTTGGTGGAGAGCATGCCAAGTCGCGTAAATGAGGTTTTACATAAAAAGGGTCTTTGTAAAATATATTAAAAGTACTCGTATTCCCTACAATTTTGGAATGGTGCAAAATTGAGTACATCCAAGTTATTTTCCTCTTGATTGTTTTTTCTTAGAATATGATCATCTTAGTTTTGAAATTTATATTATTTTGTTAAGTACTAAATACTGAAATAAAAACGAAAAAAAAAATTTGAATTGCTTTATCATTTTTATTTTCATGCAATTAAAATTGCTCAGAGTACAAACATATACTCATTTGTGCAACCCACTGTACCAATGCTGAAATCGGTCCTAGATTTGATAGCTTGCTATTTGAGTCAACTAGCGAGACATGTTGTAATTGTTGTGAGCAAGCAGATCGATATCATTCGCATAGTCGAGATTAGTTAAGAAATCGTACAACCTCCAAGTCATGATTTTCGAAGACATTATTCTTTCTAAAGTCGAAGACAATATTCATAGTCGTTGGGGAAAGTAGTGAGCCTAGTCTCACTCCTATAGTTGATTGGTCTGCAGTCAGTTGTTGTCCAGAAACAAGATCCTGCATTGCCTGCAGTAGTGAAAAAATATTGCTTGAGTAATGCCCTTTCTTTTGATCGCTCTTCGTGTGCTTCTCGTATCAGCAGTCGTAGGCCTTTCTGAGTGGAACTAAGGATGATTAAAGCATTATCATTTAAAAAGAAATTTTAAAACCATGATAAAAATTGTTTTATAGAGTTACTTTTAGGCATATACTCTTATTTATTTTTTTAATTACTCAATTAAAAGTCTATTTAGCACTCACTCCACAACTTATGTACATTTAAAGTAGAAAATTGAGAATTTTCAACAAATATTGTCATTATATAGAGCTGTTTCGGCCTAAACAAATAATATGTAACAAATAATAGAAAAATATCTTAATAATATATTACTATGTTGTTGTTGTTATTGTTATTGTTGTTGTCGTTGTTGTTGTTTAAATACTACAAGCCTCTGGTAAAGTATTTTATGATTGCCTCTAATTAAACATCATAATAATTACAATCATGTAATTTTGCCCTTATTTAGTTCCCCTATAATTTTGTCTCCAATTGCTGTTAACCACTACACACGTATACAAACCGAAAATAAAACAATACAACTACAAATGCAATGGGAAACATTTATGTTTTTTTTTTTTTTGGGAGAATAATTTTGTGTGTGAGTGTATACGTAATTTTCATTTCAATTAAACAGCCTTAAGTTATACTATTCAAATACATTTGAAAACTATAGGACTGTTGTTGCTGGTTTTTTTCGACTCTTATTTATATTTGCTTGCTGTTAGGCAAACTAAAAATAATAAATATGCTAATGGCAATACACCTGAGACTTAATGTACGACTTGGCAGGTCCAAATTACTGCAAGTAAGCAAGTCTGACGGAATGCTTTATGCCTCATACTTACTTACTTATTTAATTGGTCATTACAACAGTTTAGTCAGCGTTACAATCGAGTTTCTTACACCAGCCATATTGTAAGTGTTAACGTTGTGCCTTATAGGCAAGGTCTGCAGAGTTGGCAAACTTTTGTTGCAAAATTTTATTTACTCTCAAAGTTTTTTCCATAAGACTGGTGAGTCGAAGTCGTTAAAAGAAATATTTTTTGAGATATCGTTTTATTAGAAATATCTGAGCTGGGATTTGAACCACACTGGTTCTAGTCTTATAAGCCAACAAATTATCTTCTAAACTACGGCGAATTAAGCTTGATATTTTTTTTTTAATTCAAATCTTTCGAATCTGAATTACTCACGTTTGTAGTCTAGGACGTTGACAAAATCTCTATCCCATATACAGTCAAAGAAAAAAGGCTACATACACCATTGTACACCGTTGTATGAACACTTTTTTCACGCCAAATTTTATATTATTTTTTTGCCAATACTTTAATAAAAACAGCGTGAAAAAATTCGGTGGTGTAGGTAGACTTTTTTCTTTGACTGTATGTTTATACTCTGCCTTTTAATTAATTCTGAACAAAACTTTATGAATATATAAAATCAGTAACAAACGAGTATTTGAGCACCTCTAAATAATATTGTCTTCAGATCTTTGGCATAGAGAGGTAGTCAATTTGGACTATGACATTAAAAGTGTTTTATCGTTTCTATGCTCTCACGGCATTGTTCAAACGTCACTTGTATTATGTTGGGCCTACTGTTAGTGACCTTTTAAAAGTTCCCACTTATCTTACTTAATGTACTACAGTAATTGCGTTACCAATAGCTATGAACGTGGGTGTATTTAAAATGGCATTGACTTTCTCACATTTAAGGAAATATGTCTTATTTATGTGACTATCAAGGCCATAGTGTATAATATTAACATTAAATTAATATAACAATACCACTTACACCAATAACAAATTATTATTTACACTCATACAGATTCATATACACACATACATATCCCTGTATACACTACACACACAACAGTAGAGAACCCTCTGGTATTTTAATTTCATACATGCTACATACACTTACGAGCATAAAAGTGGACCACAAAAATGATGCCATTTACATTGAAAATTTTGAAAAAGCTGCTGGCAAGGCAAAACCAGCAAATAAATGATGAAATTAAAGTGAGAAAAAAGAAGGGGCCACATAAAATTATAAACTTAAAGACAAATTACAAATGAGGGCTACGGTTAAGGTATGACTGACTATTTAAACAGCAAATGTTGGTAACCAACAGTTTATTACTCAATATTGGTGTGTGCAACACGTTATTTACTAAAACTGTAGATGAAAATGGCCAAGCAGGTGATGAATATGGTAATAGTTATACAAGTTTTGTTTCCATTTCCCCTGTTATTTTATAAACATTTGCTAATTAAATATTGGAAGAACTATAACAATTCTTTGCCAAAAGAAAACTCAATGTCTGAGTACAGAATTTTCTTCATTTTGAAGAAGGAGTTGTAAAGTACATGCTAGTCAAATAACTAAATTTTCAGATCCTTAATTACATTTTCTTTAAATAAATATCCATAAAATTTACATTCATTTTGTATTTTAAATGGAACATAGAATGTCCTTAGAAAGTCCTTAGGCGAACATATACGTGAAGGAGTATTTCAATTAACATTTAAACGTCATTCTTATTCCAATTAATATATCGGCTGTTTTATTTTATTTTCGCATGAATACTATTAATATTGATGAGGATGGCTTGACAGCTGGGAATGTCAAACTGTGTTGACGTTTCTATTCACTAGAGTCTGACAGGCCATTATGTATTGTTTGACAGCAAAATAATGCCTTTAACTTGTAAAAATATGATTTTAAAGAAAATAAATCTGATTTACGTTCAACATAATTACACTATTCAGCAAGCATTTCGTGCAGTTATTGTTTATTTTCGTCACTGATTTTATTGTTCTCGATACAAAACCTTCAACACAAGACTAAGAAATATGCCTAGCAAAGAGAATATTGAACAATACAATGACAGGATCATTTATCGCCTGCCTTAGCTCTGTGTCTCATAAGAGTTTTAGCTTACTTACTTAGGGCCATTATTACAACTTCCCGTTAAAGTTGGGTTTAGATAAAGTGAAATTTAAAGTCAACTTTAAATTCTTTTCTTTATTACAACCTAATCATAAAATAAAGTAAAATTTTGTCAAAAATATGGCAGTGCCGTAGCAATGTCAATAACATTGCTCAATTAACCCATTAGTGCCCAGTGGCAACTTAAGTTGCCAGCAGAGGTTGCTTTAGTTTTTATGCTCTGAGAGGAAATTGAGTGTAAAAAACAAAACGGTACCCTTAGAAAAAAAAGTAATTCGGGCATTAATGGGTTAAACCAATATTTTTAAACGCAGTGGCAACGACGGGCTTCTTTTTTTCTTTATTTTATGTATTTACTCATTTTGTTTATTATGAAGTTGCCACATTGAAAATAATATTAATAAGACAAGTTCAAACATAAACTTAACTTTAAAAGTTAGCAGTAAGACGATCCTCTCTTTAGCTTAACGGTCATTTTTACCTTATCGTACCTTATAATAATGAAAAACAATAAAATCCTCCCTTTAGTTAACGGTAAGTTGTAATAATGGCCCTAAATGGGTCATTAGAACCCTTCGGTCAGGATAAGGATCTAGCTTCTCACACCAATCATGTTGTGTGTGTTAATTTCATTCATGAGTGGCGTAAGCTGCAGTTTAAAGTCGCCGCCGAACTACAGATTTTTGATTTTTTTTAATATTTCGTTTTGCTTCAGATGTCTGAGCTGGGGTTTGAACCACGCCCTCACATTTAATTAAGCCATTACACTACCTACTAGATTACGGCGGCTTCTCGGCTTACGTGCCTACAAGGCACTAGAATTGAACTTAAACCATAATGGCTTGGGTCACATTTTAACTTATCGAAGTCATTTGAAGCTGCCAGTAGATGAGCATTTTCATCAAAGAATTGTGTTCAGTTATGAAGCTCATGTATGCTTAAATGTCAATAAGCAAATTTTGCCATATTTAGAGCGCAGAATATCCTCAAGCCTTTAACGAATCACCATTACATGTGTTGTATGATTCGCACAATAGCAATGGAATAGAATGAGTCTTTAACACTAGAAAAACGGACAGGGGTCATTTGACCCATTTCCAAATCTAACTGCTAATATTTCTTTTATGAATTATAGCAGAGATTTCTTACTTCGTGACTTTTAATAATATTCCATAAAATTTTATTTAAAAGTATTTTTTTTTTATTTAGGTATTCCAAATTGCAATTATTAAAGCAACTACCTAAAAAGACGGAGAGGGGTCACCTGACCCTTCACTTATCTGTTTATTGTATCAATTACTTTTCCCAATTTTTATTTCATGAAATTGTTTAAGTCTTCTCTAGTATGCCGTTATGTAATTTCAGCCAACGCGCAGGTTCCTTTTACTTATTTTTATCCGTTTTTCAAAAGATTTATGACTAGATCTCTTCGGAACAAAGATATTGTAGCGTATTTGGATTATGGCTTTACAAGAACTGGACAAATTCATCTCAGTTTTGTACGCTAGGGGTGCTTGTGGATTCAATAATATATATGTAAATGGGTTATGGAGAAGAAAAATAAACTTGACCAAAAACATACATAATTGGTCATTACAACCTTTCAGTCAGGATTACGAACTAGTTTCTCACACAAAACAGAGGAAATTCACCTTAATTTCGTATGTTTGGAGTCGTTTTAATGAAAATTGCAAATCCTGTTATAGACCGGGTGAAAACATCGCTGTTGACGAACAACTCTTTCCTACAAAAGCAAGATGCAAATTTACACAATACATGGCGAATAAACCCGAAAAATTTGGTATAAAATTTTGGCTTTGCGTAGATGTCAAATCGAAATATCTGCTCAACGGCTTCCTGTACTTGGGAAAAGATGACAATATTCCACATAACATTACGCTTGGAGAGACATTGTAATGCGTCTAATGGAACCTTTCGTAAACAAAGAAAGACATGTACCGACTGACAACTATTTTACCTCAGTATCGGTGGTGCTCTTCAAATGTACAACTCTAGTTCGGTCAGTCAATAAAGCGAGACGGGATGTTCCACCATATGTAAAAAATTGAAATTAAATTTGCATGCCCATGAAGTTCTAAAAACCGAAAATAATAAGCGCCTTCTGACAGTTTACCAAGCAGAGAGACAAAAAATGTTTTATTGCAGAGTACTTTGCACGATGTGGTTGAAATAGATAAAGGTTATAGCAAACGCAAACCCAACAGCGTAACTCTTTATAATTCAACTAAATTTGGTGTTGATGTTGTTGGCTAGAAAATATAGCAGTCAAGCTCAAGATGATGGCCAGTACAAGGTTTTTTCAACATAATGGACTTGTCAGCAATATTCAAACCAACCACAAGTTCCACATATGCATTCAATCCATAAAAAGACAATATTGTCATACAACTGGCTGCAAAAACAAAGCAAATAAAATGTGTGAAATATGCCAGAAACCCCTATGCGGAACATGTAATATATCAAAATATTTTGTATTGCTCAAAGCAAAAACAACAAGTACTGTTAGTGCTTTGAATGTACATACCTTTATTATATGTGCGTACACATATAAACTTGATTTCTTTTCAAATACGTATTCTTAAATATTTATATTTTTGTTATAAACTAAGAATACAAAATGTACAATTTAATTTTTTTTATATTTTAAATAAATAAGCAAATTTAAAATTAAATTTTGAAATTCAAATGTAGATTTTTGCTACTAAGACTTAAAGGGAGTCAAATGACCCCTGCCCGTCTTTTAAGGTATATTAATTCTCCCGTGTTTCTAGTGTTAAATCTATAGAGAAGCAAGTTTGATGAACAATTAATTAATCTTACGTTTTCGAGTACTCCAGTAGAAATCTAGATCATGCGATTTATTTTGCACTAGACTGTTTTTATGGGTGTGGCTGAAGAGAAGTCCGCTTCAGCTTGTGATTTAACGTCATTGGACTATTTTTTGTGGATATGCCTAAAATCTTAATCAGAGACAAGTTATTTTCAATTTTAGCCCTGGAAATCACTAATACTGCTGGCATTATCAAGATACTAGAATATTTGTTAGGACAAGTATAACAAATAGGAGTTCACTAATGAACTTACTAGGCCGCGGCCTTAGTTCTTTTTTAATTTTTAAAACCCGCACGGTTAAAAAATCTCCCATTATTAATATTCATACGAAAATGGAAATGGTGTTACACCGTTTAACATTAAAATGATAAACAAAAGCTACAAAAATATGATCAACAAATAAACAAAAATATAGCAATAACATTAGTATAAAAAAGGGATAAATAAGTAAACAATCAGGCAACAACGTAAACAAAATACACAAACAACAATAACGTAAGTAATATGTTTACATTTATAAAGATTTCGCGAAGGCAAAGTCATTTTCCTTCAAAAGCATTAATTAGACTGTTTACCCTGCGATAAAAAGGCAAGACAAAGCAGGCAATGGAGTCAGTAAAAAATTCGGTCAGTCTTGTTTGAAGACGCGGTGTTTGAAGAAAATAATTGTGGTTTGAAGATCTCCGTTATAAAGATCGAGTAATTGTTATTGTTTACTCAAAAGAGTGAAAAGAAGAATAACAAGCCAAGCAATTGTTGTTGTTTAGTTCAGCTGCTTAATCAATATTCATTTGACAACTGGTTGTTTCAACAACATTGTTATTGTTTTTTTTTGTTGTTGGTGATATTTGAGTTGTCAAATATCAATAGAAAGTGTTCGGAAAATTGTAATGTGCTCACTGAACGTACTTATGACAGTGCTGTATTTCAAATTTTATTCAATATTATAACAATTTATGAATTTATTGAGCAATAATTACTTGACATTTTATATGAAATATTGAGATCAATAATGCCGTTTATTGCGATTTACTCAATGTAAGTGCATGTCTGAACATAGTATAACAATATGTTTGGAAAAGTTCTATAGAGTTCCAAAGTTTTTTTTTTTTATTAAATTTTTGAAATTAAAATGGAATAAAAAAACATTTTAAAAGCTTTTCAAATTCAACACTTATACAGCATACCGTAAAGAAACGATCGGACGTGTTTAATTATAATTTTTCAAACCCATATGTATGGCATGTGTTATATTGCCTCGCGTTGCCTTTAAAATTCCAATCTTAATTCTTTTAACATTTTAAAAGTGACAATTATGTGACGTATTTTAATCATTTATTTTCGATAAACATGTTTTTTTCTTTTCTTATTAGAAAGCAAAAAATAAAAAAAAATTATTCTTTCAATGCGTCATCCGGCGTTGTCTTGTCTTGTCTTAACTGGTTTTTGTGTAATGTATTCTTATCGATATTTGTTTAAAATTAATAAAAGTTAAAAAAAAAATTAAAAGTATCTTGTAGTTCTTTTCCAATCTAATAAAAACAATATACAAACGAACTGATTTAGTAACTGACAGACGGGCTGATTCATCACTGCATAACCCATTCACGTGAAGGCAAAAACTTGAAAACACTGTGGCGGTGTTTCGGAGCATTTTTTTGGAATACTCAAATAAACGGATAATGAAGAGTATAAAAGTGAAAAATTCTGATCTGCAGATATGCCTAAAAAATGGTCAAATAATCCAAAAGCCTATTTAGAAACACATCAAGTCTAACTGGATAAACTAAAGATTGTTTGCATGTGTTACAATAAATAGGGTGTTGACAGACGAAAATGACGACCCTAAAGACTGTAGTCTAGTAGGTAGTGTGTTTGCTTATGAGATGTGAGGTGTTGGTTCAAACTCCAGCCCTGACATCTCCGACAGAACGAAATCTGAACAAATATTTCTTCGGCGACTTCCTTTCAGCAGTCTTTTGGCACGAAGACCATGGTTAGAATCAAGCACGGTGTGTGTTACGCCTTATGAAATGAAGTCGTTAAAGCAATTTGGAAGCAACAAACTCTTTTAATTGAGGGAGTGTTCTGCAATACACGTATAAATCACAGCCAGATTGTGGGACTGGTGTGGAGTGTTCGGTCACAGAGTGATGTACTCTGCTTTCGTGGAGTTCGTTTCAAACTCATGGTTTCCTTCCCAGCGGAAGATTGCTTTATAGAAAAGTAAGTTCAATTCAACTTATGCAGGCAGTTAAAAGAACAGCACTGCTATGTGAATATGTGACTATGTCTGGCCACCATCCGAGATGTAGTGTCATGAGTTTGGCTCGGTTCAAATTGGTAGAGGGAATAAGGTTCAGTGCAATGAGTGGAGAGGTGAGCTTGTCATGCCTCTGATCATGCCTTTCTATGACGCGGAAAATTGTGATGGAAGAGTGTACACGACTAAAGAGAAGTTAGAGAGAATGGAAGATTTATTCTAAGCCAGACGAAATTGAATTTGATTGAAATAATCAAAACGTTTGCTAAATAAAACAAAATATTGAAGCATTTACGTAGCCCAACAGCCCAACAGCCCAACTGGTTTTCTAACCTAGCATTGTAGACTCAAAAAACATGTTTAGGAATAGAAAATGCTTCAAGCTTAATATGCAGAATTTGTGATGAGAAAAACGAATCACTAGAACACTTACTTGTCATCAGGGCGGCATTAAAGTATTTTAGAACGTAATACCAGGATTCTTATTGCGTTTAATTCAGGAAATAATTCTTACTGGCACCGGATCGGAATATAATTGAGATTCTTCGGAGAAACTGGATTTGGGAAAGACATCGAGTTTATTTAGTGTGTTTATTTGAACTTAGAGTTTAATGGTATATTTCAACACCTTCTTACTCCGCTGAAGACCTATTATCGAGTTATCGGGTTAATCACATTAAAAACGTATACAAAGTTATTCCTCGAAAAAATCTAAAATACTCGTTTTTTAACAGCTTTCATGCTGCAAAAAGCTTCATGGCATTTGCAATAGAATCTGCAGAATCTTAATGAGCTTTCCCTTTGGTATCTATAACAACTGAACCATATGTTCAAAGCTTTTGAATTGAATTTTCTGTTTTTCTTTTGATGCCTTTTAGTTTTTCATTCGTAAACTCAATAAAATGAAAAAAAGTTGTGGAAAAAAATCTAACAAAACAAAATAAGAGAATCAAAATAAAACAAACAATTAAACAGGTTAACCGCACACTACCAATGGGTATATTGTATGTGGCACGCTTATAAAATGTGTGTACATATGTTGGTATGTGATTCATGCCTCATTTGTAGAGGCCTGTGTTTGTGCTGCATTATTTGCTTTTGCATGTTTTTTTCACACGCACATGTACGTGAGTTAAAATGAGTTACTAATTATTATTTGGGGGATCTACTTTCATGTTTGTGTTTGACCTAATAAACACACTCAAATGTTAGAAGTAGGAGTTTAATTCTGTGTCAAACTTTAATTTTATTACAGAAATGATGAAAGTACAAAAAGTAATTGTTATTAACATACTTATGGAAATTCAGTTCAGATGCATTTATGAAGAGTTTTTCAAAAATCCGTGATTCGGAGTCAACTTTGAAACTGTAGGTCCCAGCACTCATGTATAAAATTAATACACACAACATAAGTGGTGTGAGAAGCTAGGTTGTTATCCTGACTAAAGGGTTGTAATGACCAAATAATAAAGTAAGTATGCGGCATATTAAGTGAGACATACCAAGTATCCCCTGTTCCAAGTGGACATAATAGGAAGCTTACTGACTTAAATAAGTATTGTTCTTTCATTTTTATTTTATTAAATAGTAGAATGGTAATTGCAATTCGTTCTTACTTCTCTTAACCTGAAATATTATTGTTTTCTAATGCAATAGCCTAGAAAAGTTTACCCTTTCGATAAATATAATTAATTTTATAGACTTATTCGTGTTGCTGTATATGCAAACAAAAAAAACCTAAATTCGTGACTCAACACCATCTGATTGCGTGTGAATTTTATATTATTTGCCTGTGTGTTATTTTTAGTTCCACGAATCTTATCTTGTATAGAATCTAAAAGAAAATATAATTAATTGGGCTCTTTTCTACTTGTATGGGCTACAGAATATGCAATTGAAGACAGAAATATTCGACGAATTAGCTTACAACGAATTATAGAAAAAAGCTAACACCATTGTGTTACAGTAAAATCGATTGGCTAAAAGTAGCGTATCATTCTGTTGTAAGAGACTCTAAAATTATTCGATTTTTTTAATTTCTGAAAAATAAAACACAATGCCCTGTTTGCAAAATGTTACTCACCATCAGAAAGTGAGTGGCTAATATTTTTAAAGTAAAGTAGGGAGGCACTTTTTTATTTTTAAAATAAAACTCGTATTCTTTTTTAAATAAAGTTTTGATTTTTTATAGGACTGGAAACAAGACATACATATGTACTTATATACATAATTGATCATTACAAGCCTTCAGTCAGAATTACGATTTAGTTTTTCACACCACTTATGTTGTGTGTGTGTTAATTTTATCCATAAGTAGAGGGACCTGCAGTTTAAAGTCGACTCTCAGAGTTCTTGCCAGAATCTGCTGAAAGGAAGCCGTCGAAGAAATATTTTTTCATATTTCATTTTGATCGATATGTCTGACTTTGGAGTTTGAACCGTGGCCAGACGTCTAATAAGCCAACACAGTACCTACTAGGCAACGGCGATTTTTATGGACCAAAACACATCTGTATAATAGCCAATAGCCTTTTCATGTAATTTTCGATAATTTTTTCGCAGTAATGACTACTGAATTTAAGCTTAACATTTTCCGGTTTATTCGCATAAACGCAAGATTTCTTAGAATACCTTAGAAAAAAAAATTATGAAATGATCTTGATGGCCAGTTGGCATTTGAATTTCTTTTGATAATTTGTTCTGCAAAAACGTTGATGCAACGAATCAATTGATCTCCACTTGGCTTGACAGATGGCACTGCCATACTCATACCACATATCGTCCAGATTCATTCCCTGCAATTGTTCCTGTAAAAAAATACTGTTCACATTCATGCCTGACTGCGTTGCCACCAGACAGTTGCTAGTTGTGGATGCACTTTTTTCTCATAGACTTCGTGCGGTTTTTTGAGCTCCAAATTCTACAACTTTCTATAATTACTAAGACATTTAGATGGAAATGCACTTCATCGAAGAAAATGAATGGTATGGACTACACTCTGCTCATTGAGTGAATTGCCAAAGCTTTCCATGATCTACTGGTGTCCAATCAAGTTACTCTAAGATTTTTGTATTTGAGGAACATATGTGTGCCTGAGCTGTACAAAATGCCTTGGTCAAGGGTTTATTAAATTTGTTATAGAATGTGTGACATAAATTGACTTAATTTCTGAGTTATCCCAAATAAAATGACTTCTCTTGAAAGTCTTTACAATATTTGACACGAGATGGCAGGCTCCACTTCCAATCGATAATAATACTACACGATCCAATGAGTGCTACTATATCGAAATTTTGAACTTAAAATCAAATTAAATTATAGAATAATGAATCGTCGTAGTTTATTAGGTAGTATGGTGGATAAGACGTGAAGCAACTGTTCAAACCCCAGGTCAGATATCTCCATCAAAACGAAATATGAACAAATATTTCTTCGGCGACTTCCTTTCAGCAGATTTCTGGCAAGAACTCTGAGAGTAAATAAAAATTTTGCATGAAAAGTTTCTCAAAAAAAAAAAATCAGTCGTTCGGGGTAGGTCCCGCCACTCATGTATAAAATTAACACACACAACATATGCAATGTGAGAAGCTAGGTCGTAACCCTGACTGAAGGGTTGTAATGGCCAGTTTTTATATGTTATGTGTGTATAATGAACACGAAGTTTCCCACCTATTTTATTATAATTTCTTTGTTTTATTTCAGTTCTATAAAGTTTTTCCATCCAAGCAGCTGATTGGCCTGGAGTAGGTCATAGTATGATAGGGTCATTTGTTGTTGACTAGCAGCAACTCCCTCTGTGAAAACGTATTGTGTTACTGAATTGAACTCTTTTCAAAAAGGTAACGCAGACTTCCTATAATGATCGTTGTTGATGTAACAAACCTCTTTAGAGGCTCAGTGTTCTTCTGGATGTATAATTTTTCTACTTCAATGGAAAATCCTTCAAAAATATCTATGTTTTGTTATGAAACTCATTACACACTTGTTCAACTATCTTAAGTAGAATAAATCTGCCGCAAAAACTTCTTGTAACGATTACAACAACTTACCAGAAAGACGTTTGCTTTGATTATTTCTTAGTCCAGGCACGTAATAATAAACTCATATTTAATATGATGTTTTACACACGTTTAATGCTTAAAGTAACCGAAAAACTTTTCGTATTACATTAGCGAATGACCGCAATTTCCTCAAGAGACTTAATAATCAAATTCTGTATTGAATTATCGATAATAATATTTGAAGTTAATAATTCTTTTTGTTGTTACAACATACGTGTACGTACAATGGTAATCGTCTTGTTTATGTTGTAGACGAAATTGATTTGTGTGGGCGTGGGTGGTAGGCGTTTTAGATTTGTCGAATATATCTGTTCCCCCATAATTTAAAAGTGAGTGGAAAAATTTGATTTTTTTTCAGATCAAACGTTTATCATTTTGATTATTTTAGATTTCTACTAATTAAGGTTGGCAGTTAATAACATATTTGAAGATTCTTCAACATTTCCATTAAACACAAATACATTCTATACTATTGTCATCAGTTTATCCTGATTTGTATATGACCGTTTTACCTCGATGTCTTCGTAAGTGATCTACGTATCATTAGCAGTAACCATACTTTTCTAAAATATATCGGTTTTTGTGTTGTTTAAACATCATTATATCTTGGTTTACATACATACAAGCATAATTGGTCATTGCAACCTGTCAGTCAGAATCACGTCCTAGCTTCTCACAACACCCATGTTGTTTGTGTTAATTTCTCACATGAGTGGCGGGACCTACGGTTTAACTTCGACTCTGAACGACAGATTTTTGAGAAACTTTTCATTGCAATTTTGTTTACTCTCAGAGTTTTTTTCACAAATTTTGAAAGATTTAGTCACCGAAGAAATATTTCTTCGTTTTGTTGGAGATTTCTAACCTCTGCAAAGACGATATCATGGTACTTTTATTTATTTACGTAACAATATATTACGACCGGGTTGCTGACGTTTCCCTGGAAAAAAACACCTTCTGCTAGGCAGCAATTGTACATTCTATAGAACGTGTTCATTCTGTAGTGGAAAGTGTGTGGAAAAGTTCTGTTCCAAAAGTACAGCGTAGGATTATTGTAGACCTTTCATTCTGTTTTAGGGATCAACATCAGCGCTATCTTACGATCTTTCAATTGCAAAGTAATTTCCTTAATCTCTGCCTGTCATGTGCGATACCCTACAAGAGATCATCAATATTTGGCTTATTTAGCCTAGCCCGTTTGTGTAGATATGGATGCATGAAAAATGCGCACTACAAAGCTTACGATTTGCTACAAATTCATTGAAAAATCTTGTTACTAACACTATAGCAGCTATAAACATACATTGACCCTAGGCACACACCCCTACACATAAAAATATCTAAAAACGACTTATGTAGAAGCTGTAATGACGACGATAACGAAGAGATCACTGAACTTCCTCTCTGTCATTGTCCCACCCTTGGGAACGTAAGACGTAATATTTTTCAGCATCCAGAATTTACCAACAGAACTTATCCAGCAGACGAGCCCATGGTTCAACTGAAATATGAAAAAATATTTCTTCCATGACTTCTTCTCAGAACTTTTCTGGCAAAAGAGTAAAAGGAATTGCCATTAAAAATTCTCAAACTTTAAATAAAGGGTGTTTTTTATAGAGTGATTTATTCTCAGTTTGGTTTGGCAATTCCTCATGAATAGACTCACGCCTGAACAACGCTTGCAAATAGTGCAATTTTATTTCGAAAATAATGGTTCTGTGCGGAAAACGTATCGCGCACTACGTCCATTTTATCGTCGACAAAATCGTCCATCAGAGCAGTTAATTCGATTAACCATGGATCGTTTTTGCACCACGTTTACTCTTATTGATAACTCGCATCCCCAGAGATGCTGTACGGTGCGTACAGAGGAAGCTATTGCTGCTGTAGAGCGTAGCATTGAGGAAGACCCGAATGAGTCTATCCGCCATCGAGCACAGGAATTGGATCTGTGTCCATCCACTTTATGGAAGATTTTGCGGAAGGATCTTGCTTACAAAATCCAACTCGTGCACGATTTGAAGCCAAACGATCATCAAGTAAGGCGTAGATTCGTCGAATGGGCCCAAAACGAGATTACCGTTGTTCCCGATTTTCATAAGCGAATTTTGTTTAGCGATGAAGCGCACTTCTGGTTGAATGGCTACGTTAACAAACAAAACTGCTGCATTTGGAGTGAAGGTAATCCTCAAGTGTATGTGGAAACACCGTTACATCCAGAAAAACTGACTGTTTGGTGCGTTTTATGGGCTGGTGGAATCATTGGTCCGTACTTTTTCAAAAACGATGGTGGCCAGAACGTTACAGTCAATGGTGATCGGTATAGAGCCGTGATTACTAACTTTTTCATTCCTGAATTGAATAACCATGATGTCCAGGAGATGTGATTTCAACAAGACGGCGCAACATGTCACACAGCTCGTGCCACAATAGATTTATTGAAAGACACGTTTGGTGACCGCCTAATTTCAGGTTTTGGAACTGTGAATTGGCCTCCAAGATCTTGTGATTTAACACCGCTAGACTACTTTCTGTGGGGCTATGTAAAGTCATTGGTCTATGCGGTAAAGCCACAAACGCTTGACCATTTGGAAGACAACATTCGCCGTATTATTGCCGATATACGGCCACAAATGTTGGAAAAAGTCATAGAAAATTGGACGTCCAGATTGGACTACATCCGCGCCAGCCGTGGCGGTCATATGCCAGAAATCATATTTAAAATGTAATGCCACAAGATTATTTTTCGGATAAATAAAATTCATGTCAATCGAATAATCCATCGTTGTTTTGTTGCAACTTAAAGTTCTATACCTCTATAAAAAACACCCTTTAGTTACTCCTATGAATCATACATACATATATAAAATTAAACATGCACAACATGGGTTGTGTGAGAAACTAAGTCGTAATCTTGACTAAAGGATTGTAATGTCGAATGAAGTAAGTCTAGCAAGATGTGATTGGATGCAATCGTACAGTGGGTAGTGTGTTAGACTATTAGCGTGAGGGTTGTGGGTTCGATTCCCACCAGAGATTCTGGTCTGTGACACTACACCGAGCATATGATCAAAGTTACTCAGCTCGTATATAATATAGAATATAATTTGTAATTGTATTGTAATTAATAAAAAAAATAAATAAATAAAATACTGATTACTTGAGATATGTATGCGTTAAAAAAGTAATGGACTTATTTATCCCAAAATTAATAAGTATGTATCGACTAATAACACATCACTTTTATTAGGTCTTAAATTATACACAATCCCATTCAAGGCCAAACAAATGACAAAGTAACCACTTAAACCTAATAAAACATTATTGGCTATATTTGAATGTCGTTAGAGAAAAAAAAGACAAAACATTTGAAATCAAAATGAACAGAAATATACGCACAAAATAGGTTTGCTTCCGCACCCAATACGTCTGGTATGTGAATATGACTAAACCACATTTTTTTATTTTTTTATTGTTTTTATTTTTTTTTTTATAATTTATATAACCAAAGACGGCAAAGAATTGCTTACCTAATATGTTTTGATAAAAATAAACTTTAATTCCAGAGTAAATAAAACCAGAAATTTTAAAACGCCAACTTAAGAATGCCGCTTCAAATAAAAACAAAATAAAAAAAACTGAAAGTAAAGCAAAAGCTTTAGAATAACGAAACACAAACAGCAATACAAACAAACTTGACTTTGAAATTTTACCGCCAACAACTAGTACCTCAAAGATACACATACATAAGCAAAAAAGCTTTTAAAAATTTCAACGAATGTATCATGAAGTAATAACAACTGTTAGGACAAACAAAACCAGCTTATTTGTAAGGCAAACGATTTTGTATTCCTCTGCCCTCCTTGATTATTGAACTTGTGTCATAGGAAAAATGAAAATTATGTTTTAAAAAATTCAGTCGCCGTAGTCTGGTAGGTAGTGTGTTGGTTTATTAGACGTAAGGCTACGGTTCAAACCCCAGGTCAGACATCAAAATGAAAATATGAAAAAATATTTTTCCGGCGATATCTGGCAAAAACTCTGATAGTAAATAAAATTGCCATGAAAAGTTTCTCAAAAAATCAGTTGTTTGGAGTCGACTTTAAACTGTAGGTCCCGCCACTCATGTATAAAATTAACACACACAATATGAGTGGTGTTTTATAAAGCTAGGCAGTAATCCCGACTGAAGGGTTGTAATTCTGTGTTTATGTATGTAAGTTCAATTCGGGGGTAACCATAAGGTCGTATTTCTGGGTCTATTTCATAATGTCTTTGCCTCTATCTGACTTCAAAATACTATTTTGTTTAGCATGAATCGCTCACTTACGTTTATTGAGATGGAGTAAAGAGAACAGTGGATTTTGGATTGCTTCTAGCAATTGTATCAAGTCTTTAAGTTACTGATAGCCTTGGCATAATTGAAACAAGCCAGCATGGAACAGAAGAACGAAGACGACAATTGTGCTTTTAACTTTAACGAATGAACATAACATACATACTTGATCATTACAACCCTTTAGTCAGGATTACATCCTAGCTCTTCACACCACTTATGTTGTGTGTGTTAATTTTATACATGAGTGAAGTGACCTACAATTGAAAGTCAACTCCGAACGATAGATTTTTGAGAAAATGTTCATGGCAAATTTATTTACTGTCGGAGTTTTTGCCAAAAATCTGCCAACGAAATATGTTTTGTATTATATATATATATTATATATATTATATATATATATATATTATATATGTATTGTTCTTCAGAAACTACAACTTTTGCATCCATTTGGAAACTTATGGATTCCATCAAAAAAAAAAAAAACGCTAGTCTTTGACTGAATGATGTTCTGCTCTGAAGTGAAGCGTATTGTTCTGCAGTGTTCTGCATCAATCGAAACAAACAAACGGTGGTCCATAGGTACAAGTTCTTGGCTCACTGTAATTTCCTCTGTATTTTCCACTATGTTAATCTGCGTCCCAATATGTCGCTAATCATTGTCTTGTTGGAAAGTGAACACCTCAGTTCTGGTTACATATTTAAGGCGATTTTCGGCTAATGCTCGCTTTAAATGTATTAAATGTTCTCTGTACAGGTCTCCCGTAATAGTCTGACCCAGTTTTAGTAGCTTGTGATGGGTTCCACACTTCTGATCCCACCAAATACAGTGCATTAGCTTGGCGCAATGGATATTCTGTTTGGGCGTAGATTTTGCTTTGGCCGCATTTCAATATGATTTCTTGGGCTTAGAGAGAATCTAGTTTTCATTGCAATTGATAATTTAAAACAAAATTGATTTCTTTTTAAAGCGATCAAACAGCATTTCAGTCACACAAAATCTCCTTTCAAGGTCTCTCGACTTCAGTTAATGTGGCAGCTAGTTTCCTTCATTTTGAATGAATTGCTTAAATGCTTTAAAATGACAACTTGTTACGCCTGACGACTGATCGAGTAATATTTCGAATTTCAAACTTTTTTGGTTGTACCGGCCGCTCTTTATTTTTAATGTTAAAATCTTTGTTTTTGAAAAGTGAACCCAGCGTATTAAGCGTACTCACCCTATAATTCCACAAGTAAAGGATGCCTTAAACACATGCAGTTTTAATTGCAAAAAAGTGTCCACCCAAATGCTGTTTTCTCGTCAGTTAAAAAGATTTTCCATCGAGAAAATAAAATATGATGTGCACAGCTAAACCAAACAATATTCACTGATTTTGATAGCTTAAAATTTGCTCTTTCCAATGACGTATACATATGTACATACATAATTGGTCATTACAACCCCTTAGTCAGGATTAGGACCTAGTTTCTCACACCACTCATGGTGCGTGTGTTAATTTTATACATGAGTGGCGGGACCTACAGTTTTAAAGTCGATTCCGATCGACTTATTTTTGAGAATTTTTTCATGGCAATTTTATTTACTTTTCGAGAGTTTGTTTCCTTTTTATGTCTGATCTGTGGTTTGAACCGAGATCTCACGTCGAATAAGCCAACACACTACCTACCAATAACCACTAAATACTTGATATAAATCAACGTCTACGCAAGTACTGAAATCGAATATAAATCAGCCGTTTTGCAGTTATACTGCTAATCGAAATCGCTTAATTAGCATTACTTTTAATGGTTGCTGTTATGCTTTTGGATTTTGTTTTTATTTCCATTGAAAACGGCAAACAGTAGCAAACTATCAGATACATGCATACAATACACACCTATACATACAAGGCAATAAGCACACTTACATTCGCACATTAAGAATTTCACACGGAAAACACAGAACAAATGATTTTCGAATTGGTGAGCAATTGTTTAATGAAGGCAAGAACGGACAAACAGTTGACGAGTTGCCTTCGCTAAAGGCACACATAACAGACGAAAAATAAGAGAAAAACACTTTAAGAAAAAAAAAACAAAATAAAAAAGAAAAGTTTTGATGAAAAATATTAAAAAAAAAGAAAATTCTGAGAGAAATATAAGCTTTTTTAAGCCAAAGAAAAATAAGAGAGAAACAAATCATAATTTAAAGAAAATAATTGTTTTCTTAAGAAAATTAAAGTTTTTTTTAAAAGAAAAATAAGAAAAAAGCTTTAATAAAATCTATGCAGGAATATATTTGAACAAGAAAAGATAGAGCTTTCACTTTGATTATATGATTCTGTGAAAATTGTATACAAAAGTGCTGTGTTTGTGTATGTAGAACATTAAGGATGTTGAAAGTTTTTTTGTTGAAGGATTTATAGGCTACAGAAAATAAACAAAGCTTTTCATTTCATTTAATACGGAATACTAAACGTGATAAGAATTATGAAAATAACTGAAATTCATCAAGTGCAAGTTTAATTGAAAAAAGAAAAGAAAAAAGTTATCAAGAAATTTATTTTATTATATAAATAAGTGTGTCAAATATATTTTTTATAAAAATATATTTTTTTAATAATACAAGACAATATTTTTTTTTACTTAAATTCTACTACAATATGGGCACCATGCCGACATTGGAACAAATCAAATTGGGCCTAAAGTAAGTGATTTTTTTCTTTAAATTAAATTCTTTACTTTATAACGATAACTAAAATTAAGTGTTTAATTTTAAAACAATTGTTCACTTAGTTAATTAAACAATAATTCCCATAAATATTTTTTATTTTTTTTTATTTTTTTATACGTATTATACACAATTAGTGATTTTACTTTTATTTTTTAATTTTTTTTTATATTTTATATTTTATACGTATTATATACAATTAGTGATTTTACTTTTATTTTTTTTTGTTTTCAATTTTTTTTTGTCACATCATTTCCGTTGAACAAATTTTAATTTTCTATTTTATTTCTCAAATACATGGTACATACATACATGCGATATATTATAGAAAATAATTTATTGTCTTTCACGTTGCAACAATAAAAAAAAGAAAAGAAAATTTTTGTCAAAAATCGGTTTATTTTTATCTAAAATACTACATATTGTCATTCAAGTTTATATAAAAAAACAAAAAAAAAAACAAAAAAATAGAAAAATAGTGGCAAGAAAAACCAATAAAAAAAAATTTGTTATTTCTAGCCACTCATGGCTACAGTGTAGCGCAAATAAAAGCATTTAAAATATAAAAGGGGGATTTTTTCTTATCATTTAATGTGACTCATGTGATGTATTTTGCTTACACTAAACAACACTTTATCAGCCCATGAATTACATGGAATTTTTTTAAAGCTATGTATACTGACGTCCCTAGATTGTCAACCCCATTTTTGGTTTTGTTGTGGAATACATATAAAATTAGTAAAATAGCTCCATATAAGTATACCGGTACACAAGTTTTGTGCTTTAAAATAATATAAGGGTGATTTTTTAAGAGCTATAGGAAAATTTAAAAAAAAAAAACACAAAATTCAGAAAAATGCATGAAATCTTTATTTGAATCGATAGTACGGTCCATATAATTTAATGTTTGAAGATTATTTCATGCAAATGTTGACCCCGCTTATCCAATTTTGGCATACTCTTCCCAATATTTTGGCCGGTATCTCACGAATAAATGCTTAAATGTTGTCTTCCAATGCGTCAATTGAAGCGGGCTTGTCTGTATAGACATGATCTTTAACATAGCCCCACAAAAAATAGTCTAAAGGCGTTAAATCACACGATCTAGGCGCCCAATTGACCGGTCCCGAACGTGAAATAAAATGTTCACCGAACTCGCCTCTCAATAAGTCCATTGTTACGCGTGCTGTGTGGCATGTGACACCGTCTTGTTGAAACCACATGTCATGAAAGTCAAGCTCTTGCATATTGGACAAAAAAAAGTTGGATATCATCTCACGGTAGCGCTCACCATTCACAGTTACATTACGATCCGCAGCATCTTTGAAGAAGTACGGTCCAATTATGCCACCAGCTCATAAACCGCACCAAACTGTGACTTTTCCTGGATGCATTGGTAGCTTTTGCAATGCTTCTGGCTGATCTTCACTCCAAAATCGACAATTCTGCTTATTTACGTATCCATTGAGCCAAAAATGAGCTTCGTCGCTGAACACAATTTTTCGATAAAGAAGTGGATCTTCAGCCAACTTTCCAAGAGCCCATTCACCAAAAATTCTGCATTGCAGTAGGTCGTTCGGCTTCAATTCTTGAACCAGATGTATTTTGAAAGGCTTCACAACTAAATCCTTCCGCAAAGTTTTCCATGTTGTTGAGTAACAGAGGCCCAATTGCTGCGAATGGCGGCGAATCGATAATTGATGGTCATCATTAACACTGGCTGATACAGCTGCGATATTTTCTTCAGTTCGCGCTCTACGTAAGCGTGTTGGTGGTTTAATGTCCAAAAATGAAAATTTGGTGCGAAATTTAGTCACAATAGCGCGCGATGAACTTTCTTAAAAGAGCACGCATTTTGATAATAAAATTCCATGAATTGCAAGCGTTGTTCGTTTGTAAGATGATCCATGGTTAAATTATAGACCAAACTGAAGATGTTTGACAGTGAAACAAAACACTAAACGTGCGTGAGCTGTTTAAACCAGTGTTGCCACAAAAGATAACAGCTAAAAAATCACCCGTTATAAAACATTTGTTTGAAATAATTGGGAACAGATCAGATGAATTTATTCTAAATGTCCACCTTGAATTTTTACTAGCAGCTTAAGACTGACGAATCATCAAAAGCCATACGTAACTCGTCAATTAGAAAATTGACCACAGCACGAATAATGAATGTCTTAAGGGAATCAATAAATCATAAGTTAATCAATTGAAGTCGTCGTAGTCCAGTAGGTAATGTGTTGGCTTATTAGACGTAAAGACTCGGTTAAAAGCCCAGTTCAGATATCAAAACGAAATATGAAAAAAGATTTATTCGGCGACTTCCTCTCAACAGATTTCTGGCTAAACCTCTCGGAGAGTAAATAGAATTGCCATGAAAAATTTCTCAAAAATCTCTGGTTCGGAATCGACTTTAAAACTGTAGATCCCGCCACTCATGTATAAAATTAACACACACAACATAAGTGCTGCGAGAAACTAGTTCGCAATCGTGACTGAAGGGTTGTAATGACCAATAACATGTGTATGTAAGGGAATCAATGATGAGGTTTCTTTTGAACACAATTGTAGTCCAGCAAGTTAAAATCACAACTGCCAGACGCCCAATCTGCAGGAGAGATGAACTGGAACTAGGTTTAGCTGGTTTATGATAGGCCATTACAACCATTTAGTCAGGACTACAACCTAGCTTTTCAAGCAACCCATGTTGTGTGCGCTAGTTTTATGAATGAGTGGCGTGACCTATTTAATGTCTTCTCTGAATGACGGATTTAAGACACTTTCCTTGGCAATTTTATATAATCACAGGGGATTTTTTGCTCAAGACGGTTGAGAAGAAGTCGCAGAAAGAAATATTTCGTTTTCTTTGAGATATCTAAGCTCTGATTTCAATTAAGGGGTCTCGTCTAATAAGCCAACACATTAATTAGTAGACTACGGTGGCTTCTGTAAGCAAAATAATTTCAGAATACATTTTTTTTGGCTCCTTTGTTCACAGAAATGCAAGTCAGTGACCACATTATAATAGACACCTAACCCATGATTGAAGCTGGATGATAACCAACCGAGGAATCTGTTCAGATTCCTTCTTAACATAGATGACCTTGCAAATTTTTGCTCAAATTTTCAACGTTCTTTAACAAAAAAGAAAAAAAAACGGTCAAAAAATATCCAGTATAGCGTTTGAAAGTACCAGGTTTCAAGTTATCTTTAATAACACAAAATAAAAAAAAATTAAATACACCCTGCTAATGACATAGTGTAAGTTGTGAGAACTCAAAAATATTTTTTTTTATATTTCTTGAACCTTTTTTTATGGACTTTACGCACAAATTTATTGATTACACAAATATTTCTGAACCGATGTCCAAGATTTAAACCTAATCAGAAAAAATGGAGATATGAGCCTTTAAAACGATATACATATATATATTATTTGATTTAGCATATTTGATAGCATACTACTGATGATGTAATCTTGACAAATGAAACTTTTCTTCATATTTTTTCAAGTTTGTCCGTTCATAGTAGCAAACTTTAATTAAAAAATATGAAATAAGTGATGACATTCTGAAAGTGCATTATCTTGTGAAAAGATTGACTCTTCGTTGGATCAAATCGAACAAAACTTATCATAGATCTCAACGTATAAGACCACAATGATCAATTTGAGAATAAATTTTTTGCTATATTTTTATTCTTCGCTACACATACAGCCATTGTTTGACTAAAATGAGATGTTGTTGTGATAATCTAACAACAGCTGTTTTGTTTTCGTAATTTGTTTGTAAACATTTAAAGACACATGTGAGAATATTGAAATTCTTGAATATTGTTTTTTTAATGAGTTTTACAACAACAACAAAAATTGTAATTAAGACAAACAAACATGTTTTATTGTAGGAAACTGGTCATATTCCATAATAAAATAAATAAAAAAAATTTTTTTAAGAAAAAATAACACAAAATAGAGCATAAAATAATAACCAAATTGGGTTAATCGACGAAATTCTATACACAAAAATTTTAATGGAATTACTGCCAAATAACATGCACGCAATTCACAGATTAAGGGCCATTATTACAACTTACCGTTAAACTTGGGTTTAGTTAAAGATACCTTTAGCTAAAGGGAACTTTAAAGTCACCTTTAACTTGATTTCGTTATTACAACTTACAGATAAAATAAAGTTAACTTTTTCAAAAATATGGCTGTGCCGGAGCAATGTCGGCAAAACTGCTCAATTAAACAAGTTTTTTTTTTAAGCACAGTGGGAACGAAGGGCCTCTTTTTTTGTTGTTGTGTTTCCTCATTTTGTTTATATTTGAAGTTGCCATATTGAAAATAATATATAATATGGCGAGTTCTAACATAAACTTAACTTTAAAAGTTAAAGGTAAGATGATCTTCCCTTTAGCTTAACGCTCACTTCTACCTTATTGTCCACTTATAATTACAATAAAACAATTTTTCTGCCCGTTAAAATCCTCCCTTTAGTTAACGGCAAGTTGTAATAATGGCCATAAATGTAATCAACTAGTAGGGTAAGGAATACCAAGCATATGGTTTAAGTACATTTATTTGTTTCTTAAATTTACTAAATGATTAAACAGTTTTGTTTTCATTCTTCATTTGTGCGAAACTTTTAATTAAAAGCACCACAATAATGATGTTAATGTTAGTGATTGAGAAGAGAGATTGAGAGAAGCATGTTTGCGATAGAAAGAAGCCCATAAAAAAAAAACTGTCATTTATTAACTACCTTTTTTGCAGTCAGTCAGGTGCTCGCCAACAGGGTTGATAATGTTTTATTGTTTTTTCTTCTTTTTTTTTCTAATTTTGAAGAGGAAATACTTGATTAGAACAACAGGTATTTTTTTTTTTTTCATTTGAAGTCTTCTATATATAGAAGGAGAATATGCATGTCAAATCAAATTAAATTGATTTGGTTTGCTAGCTAAGCAGGGGGTTTTTTGCTTAATTAAATAATTCTTTTAAAACTATTTTTAGTTGGCATACAGTTTTCATACCCTACTGTAGGGGTACATGTTAGAAATACATGCATAATTGATTATTACAACCCTTCAATTAGGATTACAACCTAGCTGCTTACACACACTTAAATTGTGTGTGTTAATTTTATACAAGAGTGTTAGGACCTATAGTTTAAAGTCGACTACGAATGATAGATTTGTTTGAGAAACTCTTCATGGCCTATTTTATTTACTATCGGAGATTTTTTGCCAGAAATTTGCTGAGAAAAAGTCGCCGAAGAAATATTTTTTAATTTTTCGTTTTTTTGGAGATGTCTGACCTAGGCTTTGAACCGTGGCCTCACGTTTAATAAGCCAGCACTCTACCTACTAGGCTACAAAATTAAAAAGGAAGTATCTTATAAAATCAACCTAAATTTTATTCGCCTATCTCAAGCAGATAGATAAACAAGTTCAAGGCCATCACGATTTCTGACCTGAAGGCATACATATCCGGCATTAGCTGACTGACAACGAAAGCTTTCTAGTATTCTGTGAATTTTTATCTTCGATGTCAATTTATCACTCTTACATTTAACATTTTTATTTTATTTATTTATTCTTTCTTGCTTTTCCCGTCTCTTGATTTAGTTTGGTTTTACTATAAAATAATTAAAAGCTTAATAACATACAGACTTAACTATTGGGCTCAGTGGGAATTTAAAAATTATTAAATGACATCAGATATTGAATAACAGCAATGACTCAAATAAATGCTTGAAAAAAAATACTAATTGAAGAAAATAAAGCGTTCACTTATATTTAATTTAACAAAATAAAAATTGCTATTTTTTCTCTTACAAATCTTCTCAGAATTCTATAGAAACTAAATATCATTCGAGCTTTATAGAAATGATGGGTAACAACAGTAATTTGTTAAGGGAATGCCCTTTTTTTGAAATTTCCTACTTTTTGTTATCCTCACTCATGCAATGTATTCTTTTGGAATGAGGAAAATAGTTTAGAAAAAGGCTGTAGTATTATTAGATTAGATTTTAATCTATTTTGTAGGTTACAGGAAAATCTTCTGCAGGGATAGTGCTGTTAAAAAACAAAATCTTTGTGTAGTGCTCTGTGTGATTAACTGATCAATTGATCAAAGATGGATGGCGATAAGTCCCTTTATTTCACTGGAGCATAATCCGTTGAACGGAAGTTGCCGTAGTCTAGTAGGTAAAATGTTGGCATATTAGACGTAAGGCCACGGTTCAAACCCCAGGTCAGACATCGAAACGAAATTTAAAAAAATATTTCTTCGGCGACTTCCTCTCAGCAGATTTCTGGCAAAAAACTGAGATTAAATAAAAATTGCCATGAAAAGTTTCTCAAAAAAAATTTGTCGTTCGGAGTCGACTTTAAACTGAATTTCCCGACACTCATGCAAGAAATTAATGCACACTACATAAGTTGTGTGAGAAGTTAGGTCGTAATTCTGGCTGAAGGGTCGTAATGACCAATTATGTATGTATGTATGTATAATCCGGTGAAACTCAAGCCAATGGTTTGCCAAAGAATAACAGAGTTGTGTACATTACAGTCGTTAATGAGCACTTTCGCCGTCTGAAGCACGCGGTCGAGAAACCTCGAAACAAACTACATGGCACCGACCCTTACATGGAAGCTGTATTCCATTTTTGGTCGGATATAAGTATTGCATAAGACCCATTATTAGATGTGAGGCCACGGTTCAAACCCCAGGTCAGACATCTCGAACATGAAAATTTTTTCAAAAAACATGCAGATCCCGCCACTCATGTATAAAATTAACGCACACGACATAGGTGGTGTTGAGAAGCTAGGTCGTAGTCCTAACTGAAGTGTTGTAATGACCACTAAAGTAAGCAAGTAATAAGTATTGCAAATCATAAGACGCTCAATGAAGTGAAGTATTTCTTGCGTCATCTTAAGAGGGACCGTCGTCTGCAAAGGGATAAATATGATTTATTTATTATAGCTTTGCTGAAGAAAGTATTCACAAAACCCAGTCATTCAAAGTTCGTAATGTGAGATAAGAATGCAGTTAACTGGCATAGTTATTTAAAGTCATAATTAACATTCGCAAAGAAATGATAACACAAGTATTATTGTCAGCATTTATTCTAAATCATAGGTTAACACAAAAATATAGCAGACTTCATGACAATTTTAAAATATAGTGACCAAAAAGTTCTCTCATGCAATAACCTATAATAAAGAAGGCGGATCAATAAGTCCATGTCATATTGAATTTTTCGCCTTACAGGTGTGAGTTGAATGCTTTAAAAGTTCAAAGATCCCTTGAAAACAAATAGAACAGATTGTATATTCTGTACTTCATATACACAATTGGTCATTACAACCCTTTAGTTAGGATCACGACCTAGTTTCTCACACCACTTACATACATGTGTTGTGTGCGTTAATTTTTATGCATGAGTGGCGGGACCTACAGTTTAAAGTCGACTCCGAAAGACAGATTTTTGAGAAACGTTTCATGGCAATTTTATTTACTCTCAGAGTTTTTGCTAGAAATCTGCTGAGAGGAAGTCGCCAAAGAAATATTTTTTGATATTTCGTTCAGTTGGCCTCACGTCTAGTAAGCCAACCCACAACCTACTTAGCATTTGAGTATGGGAAGAGATTTCGCAAGATGGGTGCCCATAAGTCAAGGTTTTTACTATTATATAACGAGTTTTAGCGCAGGTTTCTAACCACAGATGAAGGTGAATGAACCAAAACTCAACAAAAATCAAGCAAAATAAGGATTCACAGGACTAGTATGAGATGATGTGTCAATGGATAATGCCACTAAAATTCTCGAGTAAAAACTAGTGTTTAGGTTTATGCTGAAGTGAATTCCAACTGTACCTTTATTGCTATTGACAGCTTGTCTGATAGTGATAAATGAAAACAATGATCTAGAAATTGTTTAAATCAAATAAAATAACCTTTTAGCATTAAATTTCTTTATCTGCTCGTGCAAAATAAGTATTTAAACTGAGTATAAATTTTGAATATTTTTTTTATTATTGAAAATAATCTCAAAAATAATGTGGCATTAGATTATAATAAATGTTTGCTTATGGAAAATAGAAATAAAAATTATAAAAAAAACAAATCAAATTTGATTAAATTCCATATGACACAATAATAGAGTGTGGGATGTATAAATATTAACAGCGCAAAAAAAGAATGACTAGACTACAGACAAACAACACATCGACTGATAATTCGACAGACATTACAAAATACAAGTGACATAAATTTTATTAAAATTGTTTTTAGTGTTCATATGGCGAAAAAAAAATTTAACACGTTACTGAATACATGACATAATGATCGCTGAATTCTTTTTATGGAATTTGTTTATTAAAATGGATTTGATTAAAGGCTACACACGTAGAAATTTGTATAATTTGGAAAATATTTTCAAATTATTTCTAAAACAGACATTGAAAAACTTGTTCTTCTTGTTTTGTGAATAAATCGGATTTCATTGGCAGCACTGATGAGACAGAAAAGGTGATAATGGTTCCTCTAAGAAGTTGTAACCTTACTTTAAGGGCTTTAACACCTTAGCGGGTGTTGGAAGCGTAAAGAAGTCAAAGAATAAAATGGTAGTTAAACTTCGAATTGTCGTTATTAAATCTCGTGATATGTAAATAAAATTTTTTTGTGTGATTTGAGCTTGAGATAAGGCTATTCCGTGGCTTTTCACTTTTGACCAAAAATACTAAAAATCATGATCCAATGGTCCTATGTTGTTTGGATATATCAATGCAGATCTTTTAATAAAGTCGTACGTTAAATGCTTCCTATCTTTCAAATCAAATAAAACAAAAAAAATTATTCAAAATTTTCATTCATTTGAAAGACCTGTTGATGCTATTTTGTAGGGAGGATAACATCGTTCAAATGTAAAGGTTTCTTTTTGTAGTGCACATTCGTAATTTCCAATATACCATGAAACTAACTCATAACTCAGGCTGAATTGATAGTGTTACGTTTTTACCTTTTTAAAAACGTTTAAATATGAGTTCGTTAATTGCAAACAAAGTAAAAACAAATATGTGTTAAATTTCAGTTAAACTCTCTTTATTATTTACACTACATTTGTGTGTCAACGTATACAACTTAATGATACAACAATAATAATCTGTTTATTCACTTTACTAGTTCCTATCACACAACTATTCGCTTTATAACGACTTGTTTTGTTCACGCGCAACTTCAAACAAGGCTGACTGAATTCTTACTGACGGCTACCTGCTTTGTCCAGCCCTTTTATAGTCCGACACAACCAGTCTAACGAACATTCTTGAAGTGGAAGGTTCGCGATCTCGCCTTCTCGAGAGCTCTATTGCTAATACATTGTTGTTTGTGTACTTTGCTTATGTTGTATATCCCTTTTTGTCACATACATGTTGTTGTTGGTACCAGGCGCAACCAGGTGCGTTGTACATATGTGTGTGTGCAGCTTTAGATAGTCAACACGTTCATTGTATTCTTAATGTTAGTGTGTATTTGCATCGTGGGTCTTTTGTTTATCGTTTTTGTTGTTAAAGGATATTAGGTCGTTTCGACTTGCGTAACAATAGCATAGCATGATTTATATTTGTTTTGACGGCCGCTGTGATTTGTGGCTAATATGCGCTTACTTGTGGCTTACGAAAATCCCACTAGAAGAAGTATAACTGTGTCAAATTGTAACATCTCAGTGGCTAGTTTCCAATAGCTCTATGTGCCATTGAATCAATCATGCAGCATATCCAATGCGGCCTGAACTGTATGGCACGTAACGCAGTCCTAGTGAAACAACATGTCATTGGTGTTCAATTTATCCAATTCAGGCAAAAAGAAGTTGGTAATTGTCATTGCCAATAATGACCTCGCTAACATCATTTTAAATAAATATGGACCAATGAAGTTGCCAGCCCAGAATCCATACTAAACAGTGACTTTTTGAGGTTGCATTGGATCCTTTTGATTCTTATGTCGATTGTTACCGCCTCGAATTCGTCGATTTTGGTTATTTAAGTACATATTCATCCAGAAATAGGCAAAAAAAAATGGTAAACAACGATCTGTAGTGCTTGTTGATGACAGTGATGACCTGGCTAATATCGTTCTCGATAAAAAAAATGGACCAATGAAGCCTCCAGCTCAAAATCCACACCAAACATGCTGAATTGGACATTTTTGGATCGCGTGGGGATTGATATGCGTCACAAACTCGATATTGTTGTTTGTCTAAGTAACCATTGACTCAGAAATGGTCCTTCTCGCTGAAGATGATTTTTCTATGAAAATTAGGCTCAGTTGCCAACCACTCCAGAGGCCATTCAAAGGTAGCTATGAAAAAAAATATATAAATTTCGTAAGAATGTTTTATAGTTTAATTAAGTAAATTTTTCTTCGTGTACCTTCTTTGCTTTTATCCAACTATACACACCATCTAAATCACACAAATACAATAAATTAATGATTGTGTGGAAATAATAAAAACGCCAAATAAAAGTGAAACTTGAAATTATTATGATTTGTTTAGAATTTTTATTACAATTGATTTGAATTTTTGTTTTCCAATTTAATTAAGTTAGCTGGCATGCCAATACTTAAGAAATTTTTGAAAAGATAAGCAGCAACTTTTAATTAATTAAGTTTGCTTAGAACAAAGTCAAGAAATTCTTTAAAATATTTAAATTTCATACAAAAAAAATTCTGGCTCCAAGGAAAGTCAATACAATTGCATCATGTAAACACTGTTTCACAACGGAATACCATAAACAGTTATACACACTTTAGATATCCTTTAAAAACAATTTTCAAGGTTTTTAAACGATATAAAAAACAGCCATGTTAAGCTTTTTTCATTCATAATTTTTATTAAATGCGTCTGCATGCGAATGCAAAAGCTTTCGTTTATATTCTGCAAACATAATCCAACTCGTGCAGAAAAAGTTTAACAAGGAAAAAATTTTGTTTTTTTTTTTTGCGAAAAATTGTATTTAAATTAGCAGGCATCATCGACAAAAAGGTACCAGACTTTGTGGTGCCGTTATCATAAAGCTTTTCTTTGTTGTTTGCATTTTTCGTGGTACTTTTATGGGATGATTGCTTCATTAAGTTTCAGGTCATTATCCACCACAGACTTTTGTATTTTAAGTAACAAAAAAACGTGTCATAAATGAATCCCAAATTGAATTATCTTTTGTGAAATGAATATGAGAACTCAATTAAGAAAATTAAAGAAATGGAAATTAAATTCATCAACCATAACGATTTCTCAATTCATGGCCATATCAATGACTTGTTTGCAATTATAATTTGACAAACTGTGTTGTGATTAGCATCACAGCCCACAAATAAATTCAGAAAAACTTAGGACTCTAAATGTTACCAATACATAGAGGAGAATACCAAACAAATTCCAAGAATCAATTCATACAACAGGGGCTTTCGACCATCTTTTTGAAACCACATGTCTCAAATTGGTTGTTTTACTAAATCACCATGAATGGATCATACGACGTGTATTCTAAAGCAGTTGGCAAGTGTCCAAAATTTGCAGCGAAGAATTATCTTCAGCGTTGATGACAAATTCTGGATGAATAAGTACGTGAATAAACAAATTCGTCGAATTCGCGGCAATACCAATCCACATGAGAACCAAAAGGTTACACTGCATCGCGAATAAGTCACTGTTTGATAAGGATTTTGGGTAGGCGACGTGCTTGGTCCATATTTATTTATCTGAAAACGATGTTTATCAGGTCATTAGTGTCAACGACGATTACCAATTTCCTTTGGCCTGAACTGGATAATCTGGATATTAACGACATGTGCTTTTAATAAGACGATGCTATGTGCCACACAGTTCACGCCACGTTGTATAATCTACACGAACAACTTAAGGCCATGATCATCTCATGCGAATGTGATGTGAACTGGTTACTGAAATTATGCGATTTAACGCCGTCCGGCTTTTTCTTGTAGGATTTTCTTAAGACACAGATTTGTGCAAATAAACCACAAATCACAGCGATCGTTAAAGCCAACATAACACTTGAAATTGGTTAAACCCTAGAGTCGTAGAAAATTAAACATTTGGGATGCCCTTCACGCAGAAAAGTCATTGCGGATATTTAAACAATGTTATCCGGCACCCATAATGTCATCAGTAGGTCCTTCAAACGAATAAAAAATTTCGATCATTTCTTACATACACTTAGTTTTATTTGAATTCAAAAATAGGAAGCCCTTCATAGAAGATCATATTAATTGTTCTTCGAAAAAAATTCGAGATGTTGTTTGCACGATATATTTTCTGTAAAAAAGGAAATACATTTTGAATTTTGTTTCTCTGGTCCGTCATTTCTAAGGGTACCTAGAAATGCCTGCCTAGATAACAGTAAATACCAACAACTTTGATTATCTGCTGTTTAAATAGTCGGCTTAATGATCAATGTGAAGAAAATCAAATTAATAAATATGGAGTCTCTAAAGTCTATTAGGTAGTGTGTGGGCTTGTTAGGCGTAAGGCCGCGTTTTGAACCCATTTCAGATATCTTGTATAAAATGAAATAGGAAAAATACTTATGAGGCTAACTTACGCTCAGCAGTCTTCCAGTCTAGTCTACTCGAATAAAATTGCTATAAAATGTTTCTCAAAAATCTGGCATCCTGAATCAATGGATAAAATAAACACACAACATGTGGTGGTATGCCCAAAGAGTTGAAATGACCAATTAAATAAATAGGGGACTAGCAATGTTTGCGCTTTATGCTATCAGTCCAACATTTTTTTGTGACTCAATAATTTTTTATGTACGTTTTCTTGTAAATATTTTAAAAACATCTCAAAATAAATCCCCCTTGAATTCTTTGCATGGCTTGCATTTGAAATATTTTTAAACCTGCTGACATAGCTTTTTTCATTGTAATTGATACGATATAAAAGCGCAAAAGCCCTTAGTTGGCTGTTAGCCTGTACATGATTTAAAAAAGAAAAGTTTTTCTTAAGAATTGTTATCTTATTTTTATGTTCTCGCTAATGAATGGTGCAATTGAACTTTTTTATTGTAAAACTTTTCCAAATTATTCACTGAGAAATTTAGCAACGAAATGTTTTCAATCATTTGCACTGACTAATCAAATAAATAAATAATTTCTTCAGTAAATCAATTCAAGTTAATTCGATTCAATTCGATTCTCTTGTATTTGAATATTTATTTAAGAATTATTTTCTTTTAAGGCTGAAAGAAAATTTTGTGATTGGAATTGCTTTTCACATACATATATCTCATGATGGGCAGGGGAAAAATATAAGAACTTTTATTTGAATGTGTTTTATGCATTTTATTCACGTGTTTAAATTAATTCAAATGGTTTTTTATTTACCCCAACCAGCAAAAAATAAAATGCTCAATAAACACCGAAAAGAAAACAAAAAAAAAAAAAAAAAACAGAAAATAACAGATTAACGAATATTTATAGAGAATTTATTTTTATTTATTCGAATTCATTCGCGTAAATTGGTTTTTGGACCAGATAGCTATGTACTACATATGGCACAATTGTCATATGGGCTGTTGCTGGCTTTGTTGTTGTACTGTATATAAAATATATTTTAGACGTTGTTGTGTGGTGACGTTGATGAGGCCGGCTGCTGATGTATATTATTATTTATAGACTCATTATTATTGTTATTATTATTGTTACGGTTATTATTGTTATCCGTTTATTATTCGTTGATGTACCGGTTGTCGTCATAATTTTGGCTTCAATTCAATTTTTTTTCATATATGTGCAGGCATTTTATATTTAAAAATTACGTTTTTATATACTGTATACATATACAGTGAGCACCAAAAGAAAACTGTACATTAGAAAGTGTACACTAATAAATTGCCGTTATTTTTATTTTCAAATTGTTTCATTACCAGTTTTTAAAATTTAAACAAAAAAAAAAAATATTCGCAATATTGTAAAATTTTTTCGGGCTCACTCCTTAAGTGATAAAAATTGAGTTTGGTGAATACACTAATAAATTTCCGTTATTTTTATTATAAAATTGTTTCATTACCAGTTTTTAAAATTTAAACAAAAAAAAACAATAAAAAAAATTTTGAAATATTGTAAAATTTTTTTGGGCTCACTCCTTAAGTATTAAAAATTGAGTTTAGTGAATATTGTGAATTGTATCCTTAGTTTACTACTGTAGTCGCCATAGTCTAGTAGGTAATGTGTTGGCTTATTAGACGTAAAGCTAGGGTTCAAACCCCAGGCCAGACATCAAAACAAAATACAAAAAAAATATTTCTTCGGCGACTTCTCTCAGCAGATTTCTGGTAAAAACTCAGAGAGTAAATAAAACTGTAATGAAAAGTTTCTCAAAAATCTGTTGTACAGAGTCGCTCTTAAACTGTAGGTCTCGCTACTCACGCATGACATTAACACACACAACATGAGTGGTGTGAGAAGCAAGGCCGTAATCCTGACTGAAGGGTTGTAATGACCAATCATGTTATGTATGCACAGTTTCTTTTGACGCTCACTGTATGAAGTATATATCTACGTTTTTGTATACTGACTAATAAAAAGAATATGCAATTATGTTTGCATTAAAATAAATGCCTTAATAAGATATATATTTTTATTTATATTTAAAGAATATATTTTTTTTTATTCAGTTTAAAATGGAATTCATTTTCCAAATACCCCCCAGCCTGATAATTTTTAAGCACAAAATAATAAAAAAAAAATTATGTTTAAACAAAATCAATCAATCCCAGCATTGTATGTGGCAAAAGACGAACAAAATGTTAACATACATTTAAAAAAAAAATAAGATGTTGCATTTAACTTTTCAATAATCTCTTCATGAAGCTTACTGACACCTGACTCCACTGCGAATGTAACATCAACAGCGAACATTATTGGAAGGCAAGGTAAAGCCAAGGCTTAATAAAAAATAAAACTCTATAAAAACATTATCTCACACACTACAATTACTAGAAAACTTCAGCACAAGAAATTGTTTAGACAATGACAGTTGGTAACCCTATTATTCTAGGAACTTTTTAGTAAAACATAGCATTTCTTAAAAAACTTTTTAAATTCAACTCCAGAAAGCAAAAAAATATCGAAGAAGTTGGGGCCTGCTTTCTGACAGCCGTAATCGCTACACACATTTCCTATTGTACCAGTAACGATCATAGTGTCACTACTCTTTTGCATCTGATGCCAGGAATGTAATTCCATATACATAAGCACTTGCTCTGTGTTCATGACTTCACGGCTGCGATACCATCCAACTAAGGAAATTCCTCAGCATGTGTTTATGGAGCTACAATGTCCATTTAAAAAAATAGTTTCTCTTACCATACTTGAATAGTCTAATACATGACTCAAATCTCTTGGCACTATAATTGCCTATCAAAAGTTTATATTCCTTTAATCCATCTCTTCTTCATCAAGCATACTACCCTCTTGATAAACTAATACGGCCACCCATTAACCTGAATTCATTAACCTGACTTAAGCTGATTAAGCTTGCCCAGATAATAATTTCTTGTCAATCTTATCGCAGCTAAGACCTTAAATGGCCGCCTGGCTGTCAGACAATATTGTTGTGTCGCTTCTTGTATACATTCTATCAAAGTTTGGTTCTAGCACTACGGCCGATGCGCGAGTTTTCTCATGGTTCGTGAATAGTTCCACTCCTGTACAGTTCTTGATCCATTCTTACACCACAGAGAAGAGTATGTAGCTTCCAAATTACCGCATTTAGTTTTATTAGTTAGTTTCACTGCAAAGCCGATCATATATTCTACTGGTTCTGAACAGGAGATAGTTAAGGAAGAGGGAGATGACTGCATCTTGATTTGGAATAAAATTTTGCTATTTGCAAAGAAAACACGTGTGGGCTTATTAGATACTAGGCGGAAAGTTAACCTTACTGATAGCGAACATTATTAAACGGTTCGCCAGAGTTACAGGATTGTGGAAACCCTTACAGGTACCCCCTTACAGTACGATAGACTGTTTGGGTATTGTAGTTTTTAACTCAATTAAACAATAACGGTTGTGGGAATGAAATGTATCCACTAGTTCCAGTAGTGCTTCGAGGTCTGAATTTCTGTAACTATGACTTTAGAACTTATTTGAATGTATGGGACAAGCATTTGATATGGAGTATTAGAGTGATTACTGTCAATACCGCAGTAGAGCTTTAAAAGTACTGAACCTCCAAAGTAGTATACCAGGTACTAAAGCCTTTAATTATTTACGACCTGAGTAATTTAGACCACATGCTCGGTTTAGTGTAACAGACCAGAGTCTCTGGTGGGAATCGAACCCACGACCCTCATGCTAATAGTCTAGCACACTACCCAGTAGACAACCAGAGCACCCTAAGCCTTTAATTAAAGTTCGTATATCTTTAAAATTATAAGTTCCCGATAGCATAAGTAGAAGTAATGAAAGTGTTAATATTGTATCAAAGTACATACTACGTAGGCTCACATCTGATGATAATTTATTAAAAGATATGAAATCATAAACCAAAGAATTTTTCCAATCTGAAACAAATCTAACATATCTTCAGATTGTTTTGCGTTAAAATAATCATAAAAAAGTACTTTTATTATCTTTTTTAAAGTATTTTCAAATATTTTACCATGAAAACCAGTTATTACTTAAGCACCAACTATACCTTATGATAACTTATCTTCTCAAGAAGTCATACAAATAGTTGGAGGAAATTCGTCATGGAATTTAAAAATTTCTTTAACTTTGTTTTGAAATAAATATGAAAATTTTGATTTGTTTTAATAACAAATTAAATGCGGCTTATTTAATTAAACTTTTCATAATAATATGTATGTTTATCGCGATTATAAACACGCATATGATTAAACAAATATGATACACTCTCCGGCAACAAATGAAATGCAGGAACAGAACAAAAAACAAAAACTGTCAATTAAATGAAATTAAAGTTTCATCAAGATAATGTTGAAAAATAAAATAAAAAATATTTTATTTGTTATTAAAATAAGTTCGAGAGTAAAATAGAACAGAAATCATTATATGACATATTTTTAATGGTTTTAACACATACTTAATGACAGTGATAATAAATATAATTTGAATAAAATCACGTATATTTGATAATATGTTGTATGCATGCAGAAATTAAATTTAAATTTAAATGCTCGCATATGAAATTTATAAATATTGTTTATGAAACTATTCAGGCATAATAAATACATTTTTAAATAATAGTTTTATAATAAAATCATAAAATGGTTTATTGATTTTCATTTAAACTATTAAATTTAAATATTTGAATTGTTTTAAACACGCCTACTTTTCATGCATTTATGTAAAGTTTTTTTTTCTTTGCCTTGGGATGGTCTTTAATAAACAAACCATTTTGTTTTTGTATTAAAATTTATTTGAAGATATATATAAAACTTAAATATTCTGTCTCATGTTTTTTTGTGTATGCGTTAAATTATAGAATCATGAAAATCAATCTAGTGCACCAACTTTTAACTGCGGGTCAAGTCCAACTGAGCTGTTGATACTTAGGTTAAACCTTCACGTACCGTACTTAAGTTTTCTTTCCACGCTTGCAATAAATCCCTCAATTGTTCCCATTGAGGAGCTCCAAATGTACGATGCATTGTGGAAGAGATGTGAACTTTGCGATTGGCTTGATCAAGACGAGTGCGGACCAATTTTGTTTTCAATACTTCAATGACAAATGCCTCAACTCAACATCTTCCTTTATTTGTAATTCCTTAGTAAGAGTTTTGAAGCTCATTTCGGGATTGCTCTCAGCCAATTGCATGAAAGTTAACAGGCGCATTTTCTTCATATTTTGTTCATGATTTAGGCTCTGAGAGTTTACAAACTCTTTATGGCCTTCGTAGAATTGTATATAGGCTGGAAGTTTTTCAGAAACAAATATAGACAGTAAATCATGAATCAAATCGCCTTCCAAGAAGCGTACAGGTTTCAAAGCCAACAAGAGATCTAAAAGGAATGTATTTGGCCAAAGCAGAAACAATACATTTCATGGCATCCTCGCGGGCAACACAGGTATTGTCAGCGGTATAAGTGCCCAAGAGTTCAATCATTACCTTGGCCGAAAGCTCAAGATTGGTATCCTTGGTAACATCATGCAACAGACGATACAATTTTTGCATCTGTTCTGCCGAGGGAGGATAGTTGGCAAATTGCGATTTCAATTGATCGACACCGGTGAAAACTTCCAAAACCTGATCACATTGTTTAGCTACCTGCACCAAATAGTAGTAGACATGATAACGCAAGGGCGAGGCAGTAAGTTATTAAACAAACGCCACAAATACTGGAGGCATACTTTTGTCAAAGGAACATTTGGAGCTTTAGTCATTTTTTCGCAATAAGCCAAAATTATATTTTCCCCACGATCCAATCGTAATCATAATTTATACAATACTGTTGAGTATGCAATCAATCTGCTGGGGTTCACCATCCTTAAAGCAAACATAACAAACACCAACGATTTTGTGGAAATCGTCTTCTACTCCCTTGCTAGACTTTTCTGATGAGATTTCAGCACCTAGATTCTTAAAATACTTTCTCAATTCTTATACCTGTTCGTCCACGGATAAATCTATAAAAACTGGTGGGATGTTCATGTTTGCCATTAATTTTTTATTATTTATTAATTTTTGTAAATTATTTCTTTATGATTTGCCCAACACACGCCGTCTCTTTATAAACTCAACAGTAGAAAAGTTGTTCTGAACTTGTCATGCATTTACGAGATTATTCCGAAAATTATCATGTGAAAATACAAAAACTACTTAGTAAGGTCAAAGTCCCCGTAGTCTAGTAGATAGCGTGTTGACTTATGAGATGTGAGGCCACGATCTCTTTTTACGGCAGATTTCCTTCTCAGCAGATTTCTTGCAAAAACTCTGAGGGCCATTATTACAACTTGCCGTTAGCGAGGATTTTAACGGGCAGATAAATTGTTTTTCATTATTATAAGTGGACAATAAGGTAGAAGTGAGCGTTAAGCTAAAGGGACTATCATCCTACCTTTCATTTTTAAAGTTAAGTTTATGTTAGAACCTGCCATATTATATTATTTTCAATATGGCAACTTCAAATATCAACAAAATGAGAAAACACAACAACAAAAAAGATGCCCTTCGATGCCACTGCGTTTAAAAAAAAACTTGTTTAATTGGGCAGTTTTACCGACATTGCTCCGGCGCTGCCATATTTTTGAAAAAGTTAACATTATTTTATGTTGTATGTCGGTTGTAATAACGAAAATAAGTTAAAGGTAATTTTACAGTTCCCTTTAGCTAAATGTCCCTTTAACTAAACCCAAGTTCAACGCCAAGTTGTAATAATAATAATGGCCCTGAGAGTAAATAAAAATTGCCACGAAAGTGTTCTCAAAAAAATCTTTCTTTCGAAGTCGAATTTAAACGCACACAACATAAGTGGTGCCAGAAGATGGATCGTAATTTTAACTAAAGGTTTGTAATAACCAATTATGTTTGCTTGTATGTACTTTCTAATGTTTGCCATACATACCATAGCTGCTGACTTTTTTCCTTTCAGAGTGGAAGATTGAACACTGATTGACTGTCTTATTAAAATCAGATGGTAAAATATGTTACAATATGGCATATGAATCTATTTTGTAAGCAAATAATCTTGCATTTAGGAATCGTTCACTAACAGCCAATATCATGCGATTTAGTCCCAATTATTTGTATTATTTGTCTTTAGTTTTTGTAAACAGATGTGCTGTCTCTTGTCTTCAGGGTCAAGATAGCCACAATTCCAGCTCTGTAGTCAACATTACAGTTGTTGCTGGTACATGTACCGGCGAAATGCTGCAAAAAGTATACCAAAATCTCAAAGAATGCCAGTAGACAACTGTACAAGAAGAACCGTGGCTGAAAAATCCAAAAATAATTCCGTCTACACACAACATCACAGCGTCTGTGGCGACAGCAGGAGCGATCAACATTCATCAAATGTTGAAAATAGGAGATCAGATCAATAATCCTTTAAGTTGTTTAATGAAACACAAGTTTTTGGACAAAAAGTCCCGTAAGTTCTTTTGCTCTGAGCTCTATGCACTTGTACTTTGTCCAATCGCTCTGAAAAAAAGAATTCCTGATGTCATCAAAATATTTTTACCTATGATGGGATATCATCCTTGGATTGAAGAAATAATCACTCAGACCTAGAGACCGGAAGATAGGAAGTTAGCTTAGATCTTAGATTTTTAACATCGAAACCTTACTTGAAATTTTCTGATGCAAAAGAATTCTTTGCCCACATGAAGTCGATAATCTTTTTATAAATAATACGGCTTGTATTTCAATAAATGGTTTCTTCGACTTTATGTGCTGACACATCAGTTGGTTGATTCCCACCGAGAAATCTACTATTTTGAATGCTGCCTAGTCTCTGATGTGCTAAGTTTACGGCTTTGGAATGGGGCAAAAATGTGGCCAAGAGCTTGCGCTTAATGATTCATACATACGTACATAATTGGTCATTACAACCCTTCGGGAAGTCGCCGAAGAAATACTTTTTGTATTTTATTTTGATGTCTGGCCTGGGGCTCGAACCCTGGCTTTTCTTCTAATAAGCCAACACACTACCTACTAGACCACGGCGACTAGACCACGGCGTTTAATGATTACATATTTTAAAAAGTTTTATATGATATCAAATACATTGAACATCCTTGATGAAGGCGTAAAGGAAGAGGTAAAGGGAGTTTATATTGAAAAACAAATTCAACCGATTTCCAAAGTTTGTTAGGTCGTTTAATTTTACTGCGGCACTCGTATTTCCATTTCAAAAATATGATCTGATGTTTAGCTTATTTAGAGATTATTTTCTATTTTTCTTATATTGTGTGTTAAATTGTTTAAATTGTTATAGAATCGGTTCAAGGTCAATTTGTGAGACAGCTCATAACACAATCATCTTAATTACAGTGCGTTTTTCTCTTATCACATAGAAAAAAAAAACACGAAAACAAAACAAAAAAATATTTAAATTATTGCCATGGAAAATATTGCTTAATTTGCAAATAATCTTGAGCAATGCCGTCTGGTTTCAAATGGACTATAACGTCTGTGATTTCATTTCCCTCAAGTTTTATAGCCAACAAAACTATTTTCATTCGCACATTTTTTCTTATGTTTGTTTTCGAGTTGCGTTCTTTTTCCCAGAAGCTTTTAGCAGTTTCCGCTGGTTTCTACTGGATTGTGGTGGTTAACATAAAAATAAAAAGAAAAACAGTCAGAGAGGGGGTGTAGACACAATTGACTGTTAGTTGAGCGAGATTCTTTTTATTTAAATTTAATTTTTATAATCCATCAAATCATTTCCCAGTTATGCTGAAGAAATATATAAAAGCTTCGCCAATAAATATTTCAATTTTAAAAGGTATTCATAAGATTAATCCATTAAACGTCCGGTGAATATGATGGCATATAATTGGCACAGTGGTTAACGGGCACGTACATTATTCATGCCATGAATTGGTTCTTTACAATCCTTGATTGATCCCAAAAATAAAAAATTCACACTAATGGTTCCACCATTCATTTTTGAAGGACATAATCAATAATATTTCCATTGATTCGAAAACCTAAACAAGGAGTGTCTTTCTCTGTATTTAGATTAGAATAAATTAGTTGGCACTTCGAAGAGCATAGTTTACTTCGATGCTATAAGGAACTGTTGTCATAAAATAGACCGCCATCTCTCAGTTATTCCGTAGGTATAGATTCTCTTCAAATCATTTATGGCAAGACACGTTCTATCAACAAACTCAGGCAAAAATGTTCTGTGGTCCGTCGCCTTTTGGGCAGTACAAGTTCTGGTGACAAATTCTAGGTGCGCAAGAATCTTCAGATTCCCAAAGCCCAGACAATTTCAGAGAAGATGTTCCGTATTACATTCTTCTTCCTCGTCATTACAGCTTCTGCAGAAATCGTTGTGAGGTATTCCCAGTCAGCGAGCGTGTGCACGGCGGTGTCCTGTTAAAGCAGCCATGGAGCCTCTTAAATGGACTCTGGTAGGGTTTAAAACATACTCGTACATACATAATTGGTCATTACAAACAGTCAGGATTACGACCTAGCTTCTCACACCACTCATGTTGTGTGCGTTAATTTTATACATGAGTGGCGGAACTTACAGTTTAAAGTCGACTTCGAACGATAGATTTTTAAGAAACTTTTCATGGCAATTTTATTTGCTTTCAGAGTTTTTGCCGAAAACTTTTTCATATTTCGTTTTGTTGGAGAAGTTTGCGCTAGGGTTTGAGCTAGGGTCTCACGTCTAATCAGTTAACATACTAGACTACGGCAATTTGTGATTTTTTCTTTAAGGTTTGATGAAATCTCCTCATTAAGCGAATAAACTAGTAATAATCCGAGTCATATCTGTCTGATAAAATCATGGAAAATTTCATGACAGTATTAATGGCCTGTCTTCAGAAATCTACTGAGAGGAAGTCGCCGAAGAAATATTTTCGTGTTGAGATCTGACCTGGGGTTTGAATGGTGGTCTTACGTCTAATACGGCAACACAATACCGAATAATCATATCGAGCCATTTATGTCAGGACACTCTTAAACCGGGTTTATTACCCCAGTTTAACTTTGCAAATGAGTGAAGTTTACGACAGACGGTTGGTTTTTGTCCAGACATATTAGGCATTTCTGGACAATGTTACGTGTAGTGCTCTCACTCTTAGTTAATTTAATGGCCGCTTTGTTGTTGCAACAGATTTCTGGGAAAAATTCTGTGATTAAATAAATTTGTCATGAAAATGTTTCTCAAAAATTTGTGGTTCGGAGTTGACTTTAAAATGCAGGTCCCGCTACGCATGAATAATATTAACACACAACATGTATGCTATGAGAAGATAGGTTGTAATCCTGACTAAAGCATTGTAATAACCAATTAAGTAAGTAAATACAGTGGACAGCAAAAGTCTTAGTACGGCAATATATTTTGACAATAAAAGAAGTCCCCACAGGCTTAATACTCTTGTACAAAGTCCCGATATGACTTCAAAAGAGTATTTAGGAGATCATTTGAAAAAAACGGTTACGTAATAGCTAAACCTCGAACAAAAGTCGAACGAAAAACTGGGTCATGGTGTCACCAGAAAACACTAAACAAAACTTGTACATTCAATTCCAAATGGGTTAAATGGAGTGCTTGGCCTTAAGGGATATTCTAATAAATACAAAGCATAACATTTTCATATATTAGGCTTTTGAATTTTAAATTTACTCAGGGTTCTCCATGGGGGTACCTATGGGGTCTTTTATGAAACTTTTCCTTATTTTTCTCTTGTTGTATGAAAAATAACGGGTGATTTTTTAGCAGTTATCTTTTTGGCAACACTGGTTTAAACAGCTCACGCACGTTTCGTGTTTTGTTTCACTGTCAAACATCTTCAGTTTGACGAACAACGCTTGCAAATCATTGAATTTTATTATCAAATTCGTGCTCTTGGAAAGTTGGCCAAAGATCCCCTTCTTTATCGAAAATGTATTCAGCGACGAAGCTCATTTTTGGCTCAATGGATACGTAAATAAGCAGAAATGTCTATTTTGGAGTGAAGATCAGCCAGAAGCATTGCAAAAGCATCCAGCAAAAGTCACAGTTTGGTGCGGTTTATGGGCTGGTGGCATCATTGGACCGTACTTCTTCAAAGATGCTGCGAATAGTAACGTAACTGTGAATGGTGAGCGCTACCGTGAGATGATATCCCACTTTTTTTGCCTAAAATGCAAGAGCTTGACTTGCATGACATGTGGTTTCAACAAGACGGTGCCACATGCCACACAGCACGCATAACAATGGAATTATTGAGAGGCGAGTTCGGTGAACATTTTATTTCACGTTCGGGACCGGTCAATTGGCCGCCTAGATCGTGCGATTTAACGCCTTTAGACAATTTTTTGTGGAGCTATGTTAAAGCTCATGTCTATACAGACAAGCCCGCTTCAATTGACGCATTGGAAGACAACATTTAAGCATTTATTCGTGAGATACCGGCTGAAATGTCGCGGTCAACATTTGCATGAAATAATCTTCGAACATCAAATTAAATGGACAGTACTATCGATTCAAATAAAGATTTCATGCATTTTTCTGAATTTTATGTGTTTTTTTTTGAAAAATTTTCCTATAGCTCTTAAAAAATCACCCATTATTAAAAAATTATTTGTTTTATAATAAAAACAGAAATAAATTAATAAAATAAATATATAAACTATACATTTTTTTACAAACTTTGGCTAAACTTCATGAAATTGATAAAATATATTGCCGTACAAAGACTTTTGCTGTTCACTCTATGTTATCGAATAATAGTTCGGTATATCATTCGTTATTTTTCATACATTATTTCATTATTTCAGCCTGTATAGCAGTACAGTAATCGAGTGTTGCAAGAGATAGTTTCAACTCAGCTGTTGTGTTCTCTGGGTGGTTTGTACCGTTCTCATAATAGAACTCATGTGTTTTTTTCATTGAAAAGCTAGAACTGAAAGTGGATTCAAGTATCGTGTAGTTAAGTCGCCGTCTAGTAGGTAGTGTGTTGGCTTATTAGACGTTAAAGCCAGCGTTCGAGCCCCAGGCCAGACATCAAAATGAAATACAAAAAGTATTTCTTCGACGACTTCCTCTCAGCAGATTTCTGTCAAAAACTCTGAGAGTAAATAAAATTGCAATGAAAAGTTTCTCAAAAATCTGTCGTTCGGAGTCGACTTTAAACTGTAGGTCGCACCACTCATGTATAAAATTAACACGCACAACATAAGTGGTGTGAGAAACTGGGTCGTAATCCTGACTGAAGGGTTGTAATGACAAATTATGTATGTTATGTTATGTATGTAGTTAATTTGGTATGATCGTAGGTTATATACTGCCTTACTCTTGTAGTGCTAAGTCTCATTGTGGCGTTCTTAGTCACTTGTTTGCCATCTTATCTATTGTTGGACATTTAATGAAAGTAAGTAATGTCTTACAAGATACAGTTCTAAGAGCAACTGTTATTATGATTGCTGTTAAAAGCTTCACTTATCAGTTTATAATTAAAACGTCTATTAATATGAGAGGCACTGGGGCACTCAGATATATTTTTAATCAATTATTTATTATTTAAAAGAAATGACACAATTAAAGTGTCCAATACATCACATGGAAGTCAGTACTTAAATTCTTGAGTGTTTATTTAAATTCGTTTGAAAAATATCACACCCGTACCCTTAAGTAATAAGTTTTTTTATTTAAGATGGACGGATATTTCCTCTCCTTTAGTAATTTGTTAATTTTTTTTTTTGCACTTTCAGAATGGTCGACTTTAAAGTCCAACAGAGACGTTATCGCAGCAAAGAGAAAATGATAGTCTCAACATCTTATGGACCTGTTAAAGGCGTTAAACGCAAGTCCATATACGGTGATGTATTTTTCTCTTTCGAGAGGATTCCATTTGCTAAGCCACCGGTGGGTGAATTAAGATTTAAAGCACCACAAGAACCAGAGCCCTGGACAGAAGTGCGCAGTTGTACATCGGCTGGACCGAAACCTTTACAAAAGCATTTTGTTTTTCAAATGACAGATGGTTCCGAGGATTGTCTATATTTAAATGTGTACACCAAAGATGTAAGTGTAATAAAACTTCATAAAGAAATTTTAAATAAAAAAAAAATTAAAATTTCTTGTTTGTTTTTTTTTTTTTAGATTGAACCTATTCGACCCTTACCTGTTATGGTGTGGATATATGGCGGTGGTTTTCAATTTGGTGAAGCCTCACGTGATCTCTATAGTCCCGATTATTTGCTAAGAGAAGATGTTGTTATCATTTCCATTACCTATAGAGTAGGACCCTTTGGTTTCTTGTGCTTGCAAGATCCCAATTTTGATGTGCCCGGTAATGCGGGTCTTAAGGATCAAGTAATGGCCTTGAGATGGGTTAAAGCCAATTGTGCTAGATTTGGTGGTGATCCAAACAATATTACCTTATTTGGTGATAGTGCTGGTGCTGCTTCGGTCCACTACATGATGTTGACCGAACAATGTCGTGATCTCTTCCACAAGGCCATTTGTATGTCTGGCTCGGCTTTGTCGCCTTGGGCTGTTACACCACAACATAATTGGCCATATCGTTTAGCTGTGGCCGCCGGCTATACAGGTGATAATAATGAAAATGAAGTGTTTGAGTTTTTAAGGAATGCCAAAGGATCAGATATTATTAAGGCCAACGATGATTTGTGCACAGATGAGGAGAAACGTGAACGTATAGGCTTTTCGTTTGGTCCTGTTATAGAACCCTATGTAACGGAACATTGTGTGGTGCCTACAAAGCCTATTGAAATGATGAGAACTTGTTGGAGCAATAAAATACCGATGATTATTGGTGGTGTATCCAATGAAGGCTTGCTTTTGTATACAGGTGAGTGAAAGGAGAATTCTTCGCAAGATTTCAAACTGATTTTTGTTATCGATAACTTTCAGAAACTAAAAATAATCCTAAACTAGTAAATGAATTGGGTGATTGCCGTTATGTGGTGCCCTTGGAATTAAAAATGGATCGTAATAGTGAGCTATGCAAAGAATATGGCCAGCAACTAAAAACAACCTATTACGGCGATAAAGAACCCAGTTTGGAAACTTTAAATGAATATTTATTGGTAAGTTTGAATAGTTTGAAAGCCTTAAAAAAATATTCGAAATATTAAGTATTGTTCTGATACATTCCAGATGGTCTCCCATGAATATTTCTGGTTTCCTATTTATCGCACCATTTTGTCACGCATGGAATATGCCGCAGAAGCTCCCACCTATGTATACCGCTTTGATTTTGATTCAAAGCATTTCAATCATTTACGCATTTTAAGCTGTGGCAAAAAAGTGCGTGGCACTTGCCATGGTGATGATCTTTCCTATTTATTCTACAACTCGGTAGCACGTAAACTTAAAAGACATACCAAAGAATACAAATGCATTGAACGTTTAGTAGGCTTGTGGACTTATTTCGCAACACATGGTCATCCCAATTATGATCCAGAACACAGTGATTTATGGCAGCCAGCTTCGACGGCAGCTTTGGAAAAACGTCAACTAAAGTGCCTTAATATAACGGATGAATTGAAGGTCATTGATGTGCCCGACATGAATAAGTTATTGGTATGGGAAAGCTTTTATACGCGCAACGAACTACTATGATCGAACTAATTTAGTTACTACAGTTAAGTAAACTTGTTAGAAGAGTGTTAAAAATTGGTAAAATAGATGATATTTTTATAATTTCCGTTTATCATAGAAAAAAACAGCTTGATTTAAAAGCTTTATTGTAGGTACATGACAAAATGTCTTGCCTTTATATGTATATTATTGATTTATATTAAAATTTGTTTTTATACGGACTTCAGAAGTCTTAGTGGTTTAAGTTTATGTCCTCAAAAATTTTAAGAGAAAGCTTTTCGGTTAGTTTTTTTTTTTTTAATTATTTGTAAAAAGAAAATATACAAAGCTTGCTAATGTCATTAAAACTACGGCTATGGCATTTGAAAAGTTTACAGAAAACTTTTTAATCCTTATTATATGTGTTTATTTAAAAAACATTTTCAATATTATTTCAATTGTGTATTTAGGTTGCAAAAAATGTTTGTTTTAATCCTGCAAAGCTTTTAGATAAGCTTATTATTTTGACTAATTTATATCTAAAGTTTTCATAAGTCTTTAAACTTAGTAAAGCTTACAATCCAAACATTATAATGATTACCAGATGGTTGGGAAAAATTAAATTAAGTGAAGCTTTATTTATCAAAACGTTTGTTTTAAAAAAGTACAAACTTCATAACACAAAAATTAATCGTATAAAAAGTTGTCAACAAACTTTTCCAAGATCAAAGCTTTTTTAAAGTGAAGCCTATATTTTGCATATTCTCTAAGGCTCTAAGGTATGCTTGCATACTAAGTCCCAGTTTCTGTAAAATCCAGAGTTTATATTAAGTCTCCAGCAAAGCTTTTTCTAAAATAGAAAAACTTTTCAAAATTTTGCTTAAAGCGAAAGTTTTTTTTCTGAAGCTTAAAGCTTAAAGCATCTTTTATAACATATTTCCGTTGTTTTAAAAGCTTCGAAGGCTTTTATTTGTTATTACAAAAGAAAAAGCTTAATAAACTTCTCTCTGAAGCTTAATGCTTGCTGACATCTTTTACAATGTCTTTTCATTGCTTTAAAAGCTTCTAAAGCTTATATTTGTTTTCTCGAGGGGTTAAAGAATGTTTTTTGCATAAACTTAGTTTAATCTTAGTTTAGTTAAGTTAAGCCGAAAAGCTTTCGAAATTTTGTTGAATTTAAAAAAAAAATAATACAACAAATTTTAAATATTTTGTTTAAATAAACCTTATGTTTCTACAGAACGAACGACTTTAGTTGTTTGACAATTTGCAGGAAAATCACTCATGAATATTTGCGATAGTTTCTTATAAATTTTCAAACGTCTGAAATCGGTTCGAAGCTAAACTTATTTTCCAGGCTTTTTCTGTTACTAAAGCTTTATAAAAAAAATGGAAAATAACTACTGCTTATAAGTAGTATAATAAGAAGATTAAAATAAAATATTAAAGACGCAACTTAAGTACCTTGGAACTGTTTTATAAATAAAACAACTAAGCTTTTACAATTAAGTTCGATTGAAAGTCTAATACAAATAAAACAAAAAAAAAACTTATTTTACTAACTAACTGTTCCTTGTATAGGGATAATTTTACTAAAGGATTAAATTGAATTAAAAAAAATTTTAAACTTTAATTACGCTAGTTTAAGCAACTGGCCCAAGGCTATGTTTAAAAAATAAAACATAAAATATATTTTATGATTAAAGCTTTAATTTTAGATACGAAAAAAATAGTGTTTTTTAAAATAACGCTTTCAAATTAAAAAAAAAATAAATTAATTAATTAAATTAACATAAAATAATGAAATTTTAATACAAAAAAAAAACAAACACAAGACCCTCCGTAAAACTAAAGTATTTAACCATTAGAAATAAATTTAAAAACACTAGAAATTTATGAAATATTTTTAAATTTCTACAGCCAAATTATTTTGCAACACAAGAACTCCTTTTAAATGATATTATTTTGAAGAGACATAATATTTGTAATACACACTTAGAAATCTAAAACAAAAAAGCAAAAAAAAATATTCAAATAATTGTGCACAAATTTTTTTAAATGTATTTTTGTAAAGAAAAATATTAAAAAAAAGCTAATAGAGAAGCATAACAAAATATATCGAATGTTATAAAATATAAAATTATAATTAAAAAAAAATCAATAAAATTTAAAACAATATTTCAATCTTAGCAGGTTTTAAGATGAAAAAAAAATGTTTAAAATATGAAAATTGTTGAATTGGAAATATTGAATCAATAAGCAAAGAAGAAAAATAAACAAAATTTAATTGAAGAAAATTTCTAATTTCTTGTGTTTGAATTCCCTTTTTAGATTTTCCGAAAAAATTTCAAAGAAATTGAAACAAATATCTTCTAGGATGTTCAAAGAAAAAATCTATTATTACCACAAAATCAACAAACAAATGATCAGCCTCTTGCAATTAAACAGTTGTGCAACAAATTTTAAAGTAGCCGTAGTCAAATAGGTAGTGAGTTGGCTTATTAGACGTATGGCCGTGGTTCAAACTCCAGCCATCTCCAACAAAACGAAATAAAAATCAGCCGATTAAGGGTGGATTTTTGACGGTCGACGTCATCGATGCATGGCGTCAGGCCAGGCTGTTACTGTGGCTTTTCAAAAGTAACTTATTTCAAGCTGGCATTGCATGCCAGATGGTCTACGTTTCCAACTGTCATCGTCTAGTTGTAGAGAGCGTTATTTATTTGATTCCAACGGTTCTTGTGATGTCGTCTATGAAAATCTTTGAGTTTGATTAATTGCAAGAGATTGATAATTCTGTGAAAGCTGATGAGGTTTCCATGAAAATCTCAATAATATTTGCTTCAGGCATACATGCATACATAATTCGTCATTACAAATCTTCAGTTAGGATTACGACCTAGCTTCTCACACCACTTATATTGTGTGCGTTAATTTTATACATGCGTGGTGGGACCCACAATTTAAAATCGACTCCGAACGACTGATTTTGGAGAAACTTTTCATGGCAACTTTATTTGATCTCAGAGTTTTTGCCAGAAATCTGCTGAGAGGAAGTCGCCGAAGAAATGTTTTCATATTTTCGATTTAATGTTTGACTTGGGATTTGAATAGTGGAATTACGTCTAATAAGCCAATACACTACCTACTAGGCTTTAATAACAATCTACTCTAAAGCACAAACAAAATGAAGCAATTTTATAAAAAATTTAACAGGGATCACGTGACTAATGCCTGCTAATAAGTGCTATGTTGCCCTTTTAGTTTTGAGACGAGATATTTAAAAATTATTGACTTACTGAGCCACCCTAGTACGCATACTCGTAATAATGTTAAACTATTCTTAAAAACAGAAACTATGAATTTACAAAATATTTTAATCTGTAATCTGTTTTCGTATGACTGCCATAGACAGTCTTATTTAAACAAACATAGAACTTGATTGAAAGTTAAAAACATGATTTAATCAGTCATGTTCAAGGTAAAACATATTTGTAATCATGCGATAGTAAAACCACTTAGAGAAAAAGACTCAACTTATTTTTATCACAAATGTTGTTTGTTGTAGATGAAGTGAATAAATTATGAGATTTTTTTTGTTTTTTTTTATAATAAAATACATTTAATTACGTAAGCCATTAGAAAAGTATGACACTCTTGCGGTTTTCATAAGTAAATAAAAAGAGAAAACAATTTTTAAAATTCCAGGCAACGATCTGGATTAATTTTAACTCGGAAAACATTTAAAAATGATTATCGAGTTTCTCGACAGTGTGTAAAAAGTTTCTAAAGGCCTAAATACATATTTTGAAATCATAACTTTCCTTTAAAAGCAAATCATTTAAACTCCTCGAGAGCTACACTTTCACAGTCGCAAATGAATTTAGATTCCATATTATAATGTTGAGTATTTATTGCAACTAGCCACTGTGAAACCGGTACTTAAAATAAAAACTTAGTCAAATGTTACTCTGTTAATAGCAAATGTTACTGTGTAGATAACATAAAGCTTTTTTTATAATCATTTCGATCTACATACAGTGGGGTGCACAAATGAGTATATGTATGTTTGTACTCTGAGCAATTTTAATTGCATAAAAATAAAAGTGTTAAACAAATCAAATTTTTTTTTCGTTTTTAATATAATATTTAGTACTTAACAAAATAATATAAATGTCAGAACTAAAATAATCAAATTCTAAGAAAAAACAATCAAGAAGAAAATAACTCGGATGTACTCAATTTTGCACCATTTCAAAATTTTAGGGAATACGATTATTTTTAGTATATGTATAGTCCAAAGACCCTTTTATGTAAAACCTCATTTACGGGAATTGGCATGCTCTCCACCAAATTCTCTATAATTTCTTTCGGAATTTTTGTCCATTCATGATGAATCAGTTGCCAAAGCTAATCTAAATTGGTTGGGGCTGATCAGTACGTCTCTTCGCGATTGACCACAGATTCTCAATCGAATTTAGGTCGGGACTTTGTGCTGGCCACTGCACTAATTAAAAATTTTGCTCACTAAGCTATTAATTAACGATTTTGGAGGTGTGTTTGGGGTCACCATCCAGCTGGAAAAGTACTCCTTGCACAGGATAGGATGCATTTTTTCATAATGTTGCATACCATGACATTTCCTCCACCGTGTTTCATCGTTTCCTTAACATGGTGTCTTTCAATTCTTTCCCCATGGCGGCGCCAGCAATATTGCTTACCATTGGACTGAAAGCGGTTGAATTTTGATTCGTCTGTCCAGATCACATGTTTCCAGTCATCCACTGTCCAATTTCTGTGTTCTCTGGCAAACTTTAACAGTGCCTTTACATTTTTAACCGAAAGTGCAGGTCTTTTCTTTTTGACTGCTGAGGTATAGACAATATCTTTAAGAGCTCTACTTGCCGTCGTTCGACTAACGGTTTTCCCGATTGCCAAAAAGATCCTTTGGGTGTTAAAAATTTTTCCCTTTTCATTTTTGTTAACATTAGACGAGCATATGCATTAGTTAGTAGTTTTTTACGACCCCTGTCTTGAAGCTAGGGAACAACAGACCGTTTTTGGACAACTCCAAGTTGTTTACAAATTTCCCTGGTAGAATAGCCACTTCAGTTGATTTTTGTTCGATAAGTTGCAAGAAATATTCGCTCAACGAGATTAAGTAATGAATATTAAACTAATATTTTGTTAAAAAAGTCAAAGTAGGGCAAAAACATGAAAAAATAACGATAGTTTTTGATTTCGTTTTTGCAAACATATAATAAAGTGGAGACGTGCAAAACTGAGTACATGCGAGTTGATTTTGCTTTGCTTGTTTTTTTTTTTCTTAGGGCTTGATGATTTCTGTTTTAAATTTTCTTTTGAAGTTTTCTTTATTACTTTTAGTTTCATTCAATAAAAAGCGTCCAAAATACAAACATGTACTCATTTGTGTACCTCAGTGTACGTAAAATGAATTTATGGTCCGGTTTGTTAGAAAAATCTCCCCAACCAAAATGCAATTATACGATTCAAAGAAAAGGTACCACTAAAACCAAGTTTTTTTCTTATTATCCTCAAAGTTTCATCTGAATATAACGTTAAGGCATTAGAATTTGATTTTCTTCGCTTAAGACTTACTTGTCTTGAAGATTAAAGCAAATTGTGTTCTTAAGACCTTCAGACAAGATCTTAGTTTTTGAGTACACTACAAGCAACAATAATAATCATTAACCGCATAAAGGACCACTGGGAGAGAATAACATTGGCACCTATTGACACAATTTATGTAGTGGGTATTCCTCTACTGTCCACAATCATTGAGAAATGTGAAGAATCCAAACATCACTGTCTTAGACTTTGAAAAAGCGTTCAACAGCATTGACAGCACGCAAAATGTTAGCGACTATGAAACAGAGTTATACCGAAAAGCGCCTAAGCTATGAGCAGGTTAGACTCCTCTATATATACGAGCTGAGTAACTTTGACCATATGGTCGGTGTAGTGTCACAGACCAGAGTCTCTGGTGGGAATCGAACCCACGACACTCACGCGAATAGTCTAGCACACTACCCACTAGACTACCAGGGCACCCGACCTCATCTATACTTTTTATTGATAGAAGACATCCATAGGGCAAAAGAAAATTGGAGGCAAGGAAATCGGTTTAATTATGTGACATATGCAGATGTTAGATGATGCATTGACTTTGTAAACCTAAACATACGGTTCTTAAGATAAACAGGAGTCAATATATAGTTACACAGAAGACCAATCAAATGATAATTTTTTTAACTTGTTTTATGTGATAGATGAAGTCGCCGTAGTCTAGTAGGTAGTGCATTGGCTTATTAGACGTAAGGCCACGGTTCAAACCAGAGGTCAGACATCAAAACGAAAATATGAAAAAATATTTCTTCAACGACTTCCTCTCAGCAGATTTCTGGCAAAAACTCTGAGAGCAAATAAAATTGCCATAAAAAGATTCTCAAAAAAATCTGTCGTTCGGAGTCGACTTTACACTGTATGTCCCGCCACTCATGTATAAAATTAACACACACAACATAATACCGTGTTCAGACAGGCATTTTTATTAAGTCCATATTCGTTTATTCGTGAACAAAATTTTATGTGTTCAGACACAGAATATTAATATTTTTTTGACAGCTGGTAAACAAAACAACTGGTTGTTTCAACAACATTGTTTTTGTTTTGTTCGTTGTTTTTCCTGTTTTGTTTTTTTTTTTTTTTTTTTGTTTGTCGTTGTTGATATTTGAGTTGGCAAATACCAACAGAAAGTGTTCGGAAAATTGTAATGTGCTCACTGGATGTATTTGTGACAGTGTTGTATTTAAAATTTTGCTCAATATTATAACAATTTGCATTTTTGAGCAATAATGAATTGAAATTTTATATGAAATATTGATCTCAATAATGGCGTTTATTGCGATTTACGCAATAAAAGTGCGTGTCTGAACACGGTATAAGTGGTGTATAAAACTAGGTCCATAATCCTGACTGAAGGGTTGTAATGACCAATTATTTATGTATGTATGTGATAGATTTGAATGAAGAATCAGCTCTGGATATTGCTGGTAAAATAAGAAAATTAGATCATTTCTAAGTAAACTGGTTCCAGTGGGGCAAATCAACAAAGCGGCCTTTACCGTAAGCTAAGCATTTTGAATCTGTAATCTCGTTGGCAGCAGGAAGGTATGTGCAATATTACTAGACTCTGCTGTAAGCCTATAGATAAGTAGAAAGACGACTCACTTCTGTTCTTAAATCGCATGGCCCTCAATTATACTGTTCTTATGGAAGACATGCAGAAAGACTTGGCATTCCGGAAAATGACTTCTGTAAGAGCTGTGAGTCTGAGGAAGATGAAAACACTTTATTTAATCTAATCGCGATAGGTCGGTTTAGCAACGATTTCGTCAGTCAGGGTTTGGCGTTCAGTTAGTGAGGACTGCTGCGACTGTTGAAAAAAAAAATATTTTTTCTCAATTTCTCACAGCAATTTTCAATTAATTTAGCCCAAACCCATAGAACTCAAACGGATAAAGATTACTACAATAGCAAGATTTATATTTGCTTCGGGTTTGCTTTTTCTAGGGAATGTTTAAAGCCCGGGTTCAGTTAATTGCTCAATGCTCCCTAAATGCTGGTCCAAGTGGTACGTCTTTCTTTAAAGGGGATTCCGTCAACTTATTTAACCTTAATGTGTACTTCTGTTGGGATATACAACCTGGAAAATCATCAGAATGTTTACTTCTTCCGTCTAAGCCTTTGTAAGCAGATGTCATGGAAGAATATGTTAAATATTCTTCCAAACATCTCAAACAATGCAAGCCCAGCAATTACTGACAGCTTCGGAAATTCCTAAAACGAGGTGGAATTTGATAAGCTATAGTCTCCAAAAAAAAGGAAGCCTGGCAATGGACACTTCTAATTAAACTGGGACACCTTGTATAACGATATAACACCGATCAACCGAAAATTAAATATGCAGAATAGATATACACTTGAATGTATAAAGATCAACCGTACAAAATCGTGTCAGAGGGCGGACCAATTTTGGAGGAGTATACTCCTACGGGAGATGAGGATGTGTACTTATATAGATATTTGGGTGGAACAGGAGGTATTCTGTATATACATGTATCCGGCTTCTGAAGACGTGAATATGGGTTTAAATCAGTGGTGCTCGAACACATACCATCATAGTTTTGGTTGTTTTGGTAAAGCAGCGGAGAACAAAATTCAACTTAATTTTTGAGAATCGTACACTGGGAAAATAAAAAATTGGTTTATTGTGTTGCGTGTATGTTATTACATAATAAACTTATGTGTGTATGTATGTATATATGTATTGATGAATATATTGATGTATGTGTGTATTGATGAATATATTGATGTATGTGTGTATGTATGTGTGTATTGATGAATATATTGATGTATGTGTGTATGTATGTATGTATTGATGAATATATTGATGTATGTATGTATGTATTGATGAATATATTGATGTATGTGTGTATGTATGTTTGTATTGATTAATATATTGATGTATTTATGTATGTATTGATGAATATATTGATGTATGTGTGTATGTATTTATGTATTGATGAATATATTGATGTATGTGTGTATGTATGTATGTATTGATGAATATATTGAATATATTTTTTATAAAAAAAAAATTACGACATAAAGTGCGATAACACACAATACATTGTGCATTACGATCCATATCCCTATAAAAAAGAAATCATATTCCCAATTTTCATCAAACGTTTTGCTGCGTGTATTTGCAAAACAAAAAATCATTCAAAAAAGTTGCGTAGCGAGGTCTTGCTTCATCAAGTGCTAAACATCAACTGAACAACAACAACAAACACACCTATCACATGTGATAGGAAATATAGATTTTGAGCGTCACTGGTTTAAATTCATGCATTTTATTATACTAAAATTTCTTCCATTAACAAATATATTGTTTTTTAATTGAACATTAACATTTCGACACATCCATCGCTGTAAATCATACTACTGAGAGCCGTTAACATTTTTATAACAGAAACAGCTGTTCAAGTGTACTGTTAATAGGAAATGTTAATATAACGTGCTCATTATCTACAAATGAAAACCGGCTCACCTAATTTAATACAAACAGACCAACACGATCTGTTTTGTTGCTCTTTTAAAAAAAACCCAACTTTCTCTTCAACACAATAGTTTACGATAGACATTCAAAGTGCAAACTTATACGAGCGGACATCGATTCAAAGAATTTTTTTAATAAAATTTAAAAAAAAAACATTTTTTTTTTGTTTAAATTATTTGATTAAATTAGTATAGTTGGCTGGTTAACAAACGTATGAAGCTGGGTAAAGGTGATTAAAAAAATTACAAAAAACAACAGAAATTTTGTTGTTTTATTGTGATGTGCATTCGCTTTGTAAAGTACGAATTATAGGGGCACCGGAGAAATAAATCGAAAAAAAATTGTTAAACACAAAAAAAATTAAAAACAAAACGTAAAAATTAGTGCGTTTTTAAGAAATCACAACAACAAAAACAATAGCAACAAAAGAAGTGAAATATTTTATACATTTTAACCGTTTTCACAACAACTAACCATACAAACGTATGTACTTATATTGTATGTTAGCAACTCATTGCAACTACCTGTTGTAATACAATGATAATTTTGATATAATAAATGTGTGTGTGTTATGTTTTCAATAATTTAAAGAATGTGTGTCAGAGTGTCAGAGAGAGAGAGAGAGAGAGTGATCATTTTGTATTATAAACATTTGTTTTGTATGGCTTTTAGATACATTTTTTAGATACCCAGGTGCGTTTGTATATATCATTGGATTCATTCACGATATTTGAGTGTTGTAATCTTTGCATGTTTCTTTAAAGAGTGTGTATTTCTTTTCATCAAATTCGTTTCTTCTTTCGTTATTCTTTCTATTTTGTTTTAGTTAACAGATTCGATGGAATTTTTTGTGATAAATAAATAAAGAAGAAGACCATAAAATAATAAATTTTAAAAACAAAAAGAAAAGAAGAAAAAAAATTTTTAAACAAAGTCTAAAGACTTTCTTTAAATTTAAACTCTTCGTTAAAAAAAGAAAGCCACGAAAAAATATACGAAAATAACAGCATCTTCATCACCGTTTACAAGCGACTTTCAATATGAGTAACATACGTGTCTGGGATATGCTAAAATTTAGCGTCAAGTAAGTAAAAAATAAAATGAATTTTTAATTAAATTTTTTAGAATATAATTTTTGTAAAAGTGCACACAAAAAAATATAAAAACTATACTTAATGATAAAATTATTATTTCAAGAAATTTTTTTCAAAGTTCTAATGCGTAAAATATATTCAGCCTTTAACAACTACAAAACCAAATGTTTTCTAGAATTTCACTAAATTTTCGTTCAATTTTTCACTGCTTTCAAATGCTTCTATTACTACTGCCAGATACCTTTCAATAGAGCGCAGTTCTAGACAATTTATTGAATTATATTGTCTGGTTACTTAAACAGCATTATATGCTTGGTGTCAATCAATCACCTTTTATCTTCACATCCGTTTATTTTGATAGTATTTTCTGCTCACCTGCCTGCTCATTACTAGAAATTCCCAACATAAGGGACCCACTTGCCTCGATCAAACTGGCCATTGCGCGGAATTTTTCCGAGACGCTAACCAATCCTGGATCAACGAGGAGTCCTGCTCTACCGCTATACTCACCTGGTCCCGGATGGATAGAAGGCATACCAACCAGTTACTTGGACTTGGTCGCGGCATCATCTCAATCACTGTGGCCATGTTTACAGGTCACTGTGTTATGGGTAGACACGCGGAGAGAATGCGACTCCCATTTAATGACTTCTGCATTTTCTTTGTCAATGCCCATCTCTTGCAAAGTGCAGATTTAGGTTATTTGGCTCTCCGACCCTTGTCAGCTTGACAGAGCTATCGTCCATTGATGTCAAGGATATAGCCTTGTTTATCAAACTTTATGGCTGGTTTTCCAGCGCGGGGTAGTCGTGCTTTGGATATGCAGATCTTGCGCTGACCGACCTTCCCCTTCCGGGGTTCGGGGGAACTTGGTCAGTACAGGAACTGCCTTCACCTGTGGCATCACAACGGGCCGCTATGCATGCTCAAGTGAGCTTTTGGTATGAAGCTACCACACTAACCTAACCTAACCTAACCTAACCTGGGACCCAACAGTGGATAAAACTATTTTTCCTACCAAGCTAATTCAGCTACTCCCGAGAATACCGTACTACATTGGAGTCGCCGTAGTCTAGTAGGTAGTGTGTTGGCATATTAGACGTAAGGCCATGGTTGAAACCGCAGATTAAACTTCTCCAAGAATATGAAATACGAAAAAATATTACTTCGACCACTTCCTCTCAGCAGATTTCTGGCAAAACCTCTGATAGTAAAATAAAATTGTCATGAAAAGTTTGTCAAAAATCTGTCGTTCGGAGTCGACTTTAAATTGTACGTCTCGCCACTCATGTATAAAATTAAAACACACAGCACAAGTGGTGTCATAAACTAGCTCGCAATCCTGACTATTGTGTTGTAATGACCAATGATGTATGTACATATCTATGATAGTATTTTCTGCAAACTTTTATTAACACAAATATCGGTGTTACCATGTTACCGTTACAAATGAAGGAAATGCCTACCATATTAGAATTTATATTTTTTTTTGCACTCGAAATTTATGCTCAATATTTCCAATTGAATACGATTTATTCTGCAAGAGATTTTGAAAAATATTTCTGATCGTCCACTAAATAACCGAAAAGTAAAACCCAAATTTTTCGGTCTTCAGTATTTTGCTTTTGTCAGTCACTTTTTGAATTATAAACATCTTAAGATCAGCATAGATTCAGAGTATTGCACTTTTAAAGCACTTTTATTCCAGAGATATTGGCAAATTTTACTTGTTTGTCTGGGGACTTCAAATCTTTCCTTCCATTTTCACGTTTACTTACTGAAAACCACTGCATATTCTATGTATCGGGTCCGCCATCTAACGTTTTTCTTTCAACTAGTGCTTATTTCGTGAATGGTAACACTTAGCTCCTGACTGATTTTACAGATAATGTTGCAGAATAAAAGAATGAATTGATCTTGGCGGGTATTGGGGCACAGAAAACCCGCACGCATACATTGAAAATCCGACGCACCCAAAATGAGTCACTGTTTGGTGTGGATTTTGGTCCAGAGGCATAATTGGGCCATTTTTCTTCGAAAATGAGCAAGGAGTGGCCGTTACAGTCAATGGCGATCATTATCGGGCCATGTTGAACGAATTTTTGTTCACAAAAATTGAAGAGGAGGATATTGGCAACATTTGGTTTCAACAGAACGGCGCTACGTGCCACACAGCCGAAGCTACACTCGATGTTTTGCGCCCTGTTTTTGAAGATCGCATTATCAGCCGCAGAGCTGATGTCGTTTGGCCACCTCGGAGCTGCGAATTGACACCGTTGGACTATTATTTGTGGGGTGCCGTCAAAGATAAGTGTTACGCCCATAAGCCAGAGACAATTGACGCTTTAAAGGACAATATTCGTGAAGCCATTGGTGAAATACAGCTGTACACAATCTATAATGTGTTAAAAAATTGGACCGATCGTGTAGGCTACTGCATGGCCAGCCGAGGCAGCCATTTGACTGAAATTATTTTCCATTATTAACCGGAAGGATTGTACTTTCAAATAAAAAAGAAATTTGAGAAAATATTAAGTAGTTTTTTTTAAAGCATTTTCCAAAAAAATAAAGTAATTTGGCGGACCCTTTATATTTACAATCAGTGACGAAATACTTGGATTAACGCCTATGGGCTTTATTTGTGTATTTTGGGTACGACTCACCGGTTTTCCATTTTAGAAATTCAATTAATCTTGTTTTTGACAGACCATAGAACGTTGTTGGAGTTCCTAGGATGTACAATTTTCTTAGTTTAGGTTAGGTTAGAGGACGTGTACTTGTCAATTAAGACAAGTATAGTACCCTGAGGTCGAATTGACCCATTGTACAACGTCCTAGTTTCTCACACCACTTATGTTGTGTGTGTTAATTTTATACATGAGTGGTGGGACCTACAGTTTAAAGTCGACTCCGAACGACAGAATTTTGAGGAACCTTTTTTCAGGCAATTTTATTTACTCTCAGAGTTTTTGCCACAAATCTGCTGAGAGGAAGTCGCTGAAGAAATACTTTTTTTTTGTATTTTATCTTGATGTCAGGCCTGGGCCTCGAACCCTGGCTTTACGTCTAACAACACACTACCTACTAGACTACGGCGACTTCACAATTTTCTTATCTTTGCTGAAAAGATGTATTTTGGGAGGTCTGTAAACCATGTTATCAGTTGCCGCAAGCCTTTTACTCATTGTGCGGTTACACAGAGAATTATTTTTTTATGACTAGAATGGTTTAATATTTCGGCTATGGATTAAATATTTAACTGAATGGAACTAAACACTTTACTTTTGGAGAAATACAAGGACCAAGTTTTTGTGTTTTTATTTTTAATAATCATTATTTCAAACATTATTTAAAACTTGAATTCAGTTTAATATACATATCAGCTCTTGCCATTTATAGAAATTTTGAATTGAAACCAATTTTCTAATAATAAAACAAATAAATTCTGTGTTATAATCTAACAAATATGACAAAAATATCGCTAATTGTTTTTATTTGTTTTTGTTTTTATTTTGACTAGTCATACTTTCATTTGTTTCCTTATCTCGTATATAAATTTATTATGATTCAGAAAAGCAATGAACTTTGAATTTTGTACCCACAGCTGCAGTGTTTTCTTTGTGTTTTTTTATATTAAAATTACTAATTAAAGAAATTTTATAACATGTTCTATTATTTGACTAAAGGGTCCGCCAAATACCTTTTTTTTTTGAAAATGTTTTAAAAAAACTCTACTGTATTTCACCAATGGCTTCACGAATATTGTCCTTTAAAGCGTCAATTGTCTCTGGCTTGTCGGCGTAACACTTATCTTTGACGGCACCCCACAAATAATAGTCCAACGGTGTCAAATCGCATCTCCGAGGTTGGCAAACGACATCAGCTCTGCGGCTGGTGCTTCTGGTGTAGGCTACTGCATGGCCAGCCGAGGCAGCCATTTGAATGAAATTATTTTCCATTATTAACCGGAAGGATTGTACTTTCAAATAAAAAAAGAAATTTGAGAAAATATTCAGAAGAGTTTTTTTAAAGCATTTTCAAAAAAAAAGTTATTTGGCGGACCCTTTATTTTATTATATCATTAGAACACGTCGTGTATATTTTTACTATTTCGGTTTTACAGCATTAAATTTTTTTTTTTTTGGATTCTTAAATTCAGAAACAATTTCTACATCAATTAAAATATATTCTCATGCATAGTTATAAAAACATTCCTACACATTTATGTGGATTGGTCTGTAATTTGAGGATGGAAATGGTGTACCCTAAATAGGTCCGAGTAGAACGAAATCGGTATCGTGAATATTATTTTAATATTTTAGAATATTTTGACTGGATATAGAAAACGTGTGTGTTTAAACTTCATAGTGATACCATTAAAATAAATAGTAATCGGGGAGTAGCTGCCGAATATTAACATACTTATTCATTTCTCTATCTTCATGAGAATGAATAATTACGAACCTTATTAGTGTCTGTGATCACCGCGCATTGTGTCATAGAGAAACATACATAGCTTATGCACAGGCTATTACGGCTACTACCATAGCTCAGCAGATTGAAATGAAGTAGCAATATAGAACTCCTGTATATATTGAACTCCTGTATACTCCTGTAGAAAATATATAGAACTCCTGTATGCCGTTGCCGTACTCTTTCGCGATATTACGTCCAATCTTCGATGATCTAGGTTAGTTAGGTTAGTTTAGGTCGGAGTGGTAGCTCTGATATCACAAAGCTCACTTGAGCACGCATAACGGCCCGTTGTGATGCCACGGGTGAACGCAGTCCCTGTAACAACCAAGTTCCACCAAAATCAGGGAAAAAAGAAGAAGTTGGTCAGCGCAAGGGCTGGAAAGCCAGCCAGAAAGTTTGATGAACGAAGCTATATCCTTGATGTCTATAGATGATAGCTCCGTTAAGCTAACAAGGAATGGGGAGCCAAATAACCTATATCTACACCTAGCAAGAGACGGGCACTGGCAAAGAAAGTGAACAACAGTCTCCTCTTCCTCAGTGGACCTGCATCCACGGCAGAAGTCGTTGAAAGGGAGCCTCATTCTTTCCGCGTGTCTACCCATGATGCAATGACTTGTAAACACGGCCACTGTAGTCGAGGTGACAGCACCACCAAGACCAAGTAATCGGTTGGTACGCTTTCTATCCATCTTGGGCCAGATGAGTCTAGCGGTGGAGCAGGACTCTTCTCTGACCCAGGATAGGTTGGCGTCCCGAAAGAACCTCCGCGCAATGGTCAACTTGACCGAGGCAAGTAGCATAACCAATTCAACAGAAGAGGATTCCGGAAGGAACGCACCAGCTCTGGCGAGCTCGTCGGACCTACAGTTTCCCGGAATTTCACTGTGCCCGGGGACCCACACCAGAGAGACACTGGTGAAGCGCCCCGAGAGAAGGTCGAGACAGCGGCGACATTCCCTAATGATCCTAGAGTTAATCACGAAACCCGATAGAGATCTTATCGCGGCCTGACAATCAGAAAAGATCGAGACGCGATTGAAAGGAGCATCGTTGACGAGGATTCATTGAGCGGCCCGGTAAATTGCCATCACCTCCGCCTGAAACACACTGCAGTAGTCCGGCAGATGGAGAGAAATATGTGGGTCCAGTTTCCCAGAGCAGACACCGCTTCCAACCCCATTATCGAGTTTAGAGCAGTCGGTATATAGTCAGGACTTCCGGGGGGACGACCGTATTAGGATTCCAGTCATCCCTACTCGGAATCAGAGAGAGGAAACATCTGTCAAGACAATATTCAGCAGGGAAATAGTCCATGTTCACAGGGGCCACTGGATCAACCTCCAGAATAGTGGAGTGACCAGAAGGTACAATGTGCCTTCGATGATTTAAGTCGCCGAAGAAATATTTTTTCATATTTTCATTTTCATGTCTGACCTGGGGTTTGAACCAAGGCCTCACGTCTAATAAGCAAACACACTACCTAATAGACCACGGCGACTTCATTGGGTCAATTACTACTCTTACTTAACCTAACCTAACATACTCCTTTAGCCCAGTGGGTTCTATGTTATTTTGCGAGTGTAAGGGTTTTGAGTTCGACCCAGATCTACAAGACTTCAAACATTTGTTGTTAGAGTCGTCTCCTGATGAAGCAATATATAGAAAAAAAAGGATGACGATATTAAGCCTAGCTTTTTTTTGTTTACTTCACTCACTCACCATCAAAAAGATGAAATAAATTGCAAGATTTTATGTTTAAAAGTGCATTCAATTCAAAAATAAAATAAAAAAATTAAGGCAACTATTGCGCTTATTTATTGGAACCCAGCTCCTGCGTATCATATAAATTTTCCATCGTCTGAAAATGCTTTTCTTAACAGCAAGTATTGCCGCCATCAGCTAATGATTAATTTAAGTTTGTTGTTCTAAATAATGCACCAAATTTGTCAGTTTTAGTTTCCTTCGATTATTTTCTATTTTCTAAATGTGGTTTGGTGGGTAAAGTTTTGCCTACAATGAAGAGGTAAAGTCTACGACTAATGGCTTAGGCAGGCAGTCTTTATCGGATATCAAAGGAATTGAATATCTCTGTGATAAATGTATCGTTTTTAAAGGAGTTTATGTTGAGAAATAATTGCATATTTTCATCTAGTTATGCTAGACCTATGGATGGAGATATCATCCATGGTGTATGAAATAATGCACTATTTAGGGTATCATGTAGTCGAACTAAAGCATTTGTAGTTTTTTTTATTGTTTTATTTGTTGTTATTTATTTAGTTTTTTTTTTTTTTTTGGATACTAAACAAAACCATAGAGTCAGCATATGTGAACGCAAACACCAAACGTGGTTTTGTAAGCAAATAGTGGATGAAAAAAAATTGTTGGGATGTTGCAAAAAATTGTGACCAGATTTTAAGACTCAATTTTCTTTTTTTCGTTATTTCGTTTGTTTTTTTTTGTTTTAATTTTAAACTTGTTTTTAAATTGGGGAGACTGGATTGATTACAAAATCTTAAAGCAATACGAAAGAGAGAGAAAAAATATAAATATTGGCTTTACAATTGCCAATAAACCAGACAACAAATCTGGGAAAAAAAATTTTATGCATTAAATTGCAATGGAATTGAAATTATTTCTTCGTATGGGAATGTGTGTTTGAGTGTTTTTTTTTTGTTTATTAAAAAACTTTCAAAAACAATTTGCAACTGTAGATACTGGCTAGTGTTTCATCCTATCAAAATAAAATGTTTGTGTACATGGGAAAAATTTATGCGACTGTCAATTAAGACTGATTTGTGGCAATATAGCTGAGTTATTAATGAAGAGCCAAGGGGCTTACTAGCTACAACACGCTACCTCCTCTTCAACTCCAAGTGAATTGTTTATTATCCTAATATTGTTTATTTTGAATGATTGTGTATAAAACTAAATAGAATTTGACCCTAGCAATATAATGACTTGCCTCTCTTTAATCTTATTAATTAATCGTATAATCTCGAAATTCAAATTTCTTTGCACTTTTGAACCCTAAAATTAAAATTTAATTATAAAAATTATTTAAATCCGTTTGCTAACAGTCAATGTGATTAAAAATTTAATGGAATACACAGCATTTGTGTGAAATTACTTCAGCAATGAAAATATTTTTATATGGAATTAATTGGAATTTTTGTTAATTAAAATTTTTATTACACAATTACAAAATAATATTGTAATGGAAAGATGGGGGACATTCTATCAAACCGTTTCGTACAACTACAATGTCCCCACCACAACATCGAATACAACATTCATTGTCCCTGAGTACATTGATGTCACGATTGGTTTAGACCCAAGCTATTTTACCAGGGCAACGATAGATGGCAACCCTATCGTCCTAGAACCAGCTGCAGTGGCCAAAATAGCTGCTTAATTGGAAAAACTTTATGTAACCAATACAAAGCAAAGAAATAATAACGGATGGGCCATCTAAAGGTTTAAATTTTAACCATCGGTTATTTTGAATCTAGCAATACATATGTCATTCTATTCTGTCACAAAATTCAATATATTATCTCCACTGTACGTAATGAATCGAATTACGCTTAAGCAACGTTGGGAATTATATGAAATTTATCTTCAAAACAGAGACAGCTGGTCGGAAATTCCTAAAATTGCAAAAAAAAAATATCTTTTCGGGTGAAGCTTATTTTCATATAGGTGGGTACGTCAATAAGCAAAATTACAGTATTTGGGGCTCAGACAAGCCACACGTGATCTCATAGAAGCCATTGCACCCAAGTGACTGCTTGGTGCGGTTTGTGGAGCGGAGGCATTACTGTTTTATATTTATTTGAAAATGAGGACGGCGCAACTTATACGGCCAATGGAGGCAAGTATCACACCATGATAACCGATTTTTTTGCACCCGCTCTTAATGGTATTGATGTGTACGATGTTTGGTTTCAATAGAATGGTGCAAATTACCACACACCTCATGCTACAATCGATTCATTGCGTCAAACGTTTGATGGCCGCTTAATTAGCCGAAATGATGATGTCAGTTGGCCGCCAAGAAGCTGCAATTTCGTAGCGTTGGACTATTTTCTATGGGGCGTGTTATACCGACCAACCAGGGGCAATTAAGCATTTGAAGGCCAACATTCGTGATGCCATTGCCAAGATACGACGCCATACACTCGAAAAATGGTACGATAATTGGTCCGATCGAATGAGATACTTTGAGTCCAGCCCTGGCTGCCACATGAATGAAATAATATTTCATTACTAACCGGAACAATTGTACTTCACAACAAGGTAATAAATTTGGCAGTATTTCAAACCGTCTTTGTTTTATTGCATTTTAAAATTTAAACCTTTTGTTAAGGTAAAACATTTTAAACTGTGATATCATTAGAGACATTAATGGAAGTGGAAAAATTGCAAACAGCACCATATAATTACATTCTTTTCAATCACTTACGGAAATCTTGGTGAACCGGTTGACTAACACTTTACTAGAATGTTAAAACAATATTTCAAAATACAATATACATATGTGTTATGTACATATGTATGTATGTTACTTGTTTTAAATTATTTTCCTTTAAACCCAATGCCTTATAATAAATAGTTTTAAAAAATTTATTACTTTGATTTGATAGTGGTCTGTCCAGTTTTACTACATTTTAATTGTTTATTATTAATTCATATCAACACGTGATCAAATGTTACAATGATTTATTAACACTTTGTGTAGATTACAGCTTTAGGTTTTAAAATACAACGAAGTTTTAATAGAGGCGTTGTAGGCTGGTAAATGAAAAATAAAAAAAATTGAAAACGGCTTCGGCAAGTTAATACAAAATCTATATTCAGAGTATACAACAACGTAAAAGAATACTACTTTGTATAATATGTAAGTCTTTCTTAAACAGCCACAACCTTATTGTACCTGAAAATGAATAACCACGCCACCCAAGGTGTGCGTGATAATTTTATCCATAAGTGTCGTGTCCTACAGTTTATCGTAGACTCAGAATCACAAATTTAAAAGTCTTTAAGACTGATAGCATTGCCGATGTCGTTTCATTGCTTCGAGATATAAAAAAAATTTACTATTAAAGGCAAGCTCACTTAGGAAATGATCGACAAGCGTGAACGAGGTGGATCACCTCTAGAAATTGTTGAACTAACGAGTGTTATTTTATCTTTCGTATAAGTTTTGATATGCAATAAATAAATAGGCTCAGCGTGAAAAAGTAACGTAATAAACAAGTCCTGATGGTATAGTTGGCAGTTTGCTAAACTTGAAATGATAAGGCCGTGACCGAGGTGGATCACCTCAAGAAATTGAACTAACAAGTGTTATTTTATCTTTCGTATAAGTTTTGATATGCAATAAATAAATAGGCTCAGCGTGAAAAAGTAACATAATAAACAAGTCCTGATGGTATATTTGGCAGTTTGCTGAACTTGAAATGATAAGGTCGTGACCGAGGTGGATCACCTCAAGAAATTGTTGAACTAACGAGTGTTATTTTATCTTTCGTATAAGTTTTGATATGCAATACATAAATAGGCTCAGCGTGAAAAAGTAACATAATAAACAAGTCCTGATGGTATATTTGGCAGTTTGCTGAACTTGAAATGATAAGGCCGTGACCGAGGTGGATCACCTCAAGAAATTGTTGAACTAACGAGTGTTATTTTATCTTTCGTATAAATTTTTATATGCAATAAATAAATAGGCTCAGCGTGAAAAAGTAACATTATAAACAAGTCCTGATGGTATATTTGGCAGTTTGCTGAACTTGAAATGATAAGGCCGTAGGTTCAAATCCTGCCAATGTCTCTGGGTGTCTGTGACAGTCTGATGGTTTGTCTGACATAACATAGGATTAACCAAAATAGAAAAAAGAAAGTGAGAAGCCTAACAAAGTAATTCTCGAAAAGTAACCGTAGTCTAGTATAAAATCAAACCCCAGGTCAGACATCTTCAACAAAACGGAATTTGAAAAAAATTTCTTTTGCGGCTTCCTCTCAGCAGATTTCTGGCAATAACTATGAGAGTAAAAAAAATTGCCGTGAAAAGTTTCTCAAAGAAAAACCTGACGTTCGAAATCGACTTTAAACTGTAGGTCCCGCCACTCATGTATAAAATTAACACACACAACATCAGTGATGTGAGAAGCTAGGTCGTAATCCTGATTGAAAGGGTTGTAATGATCAATTATGTATGTTTGTACAAATGTTTTTACCCCGAGTAACCCCCTCAAATAATCCATTCTGAACGCTTGCTGACTCGTCAGAGTTAATAACATAAGCAGTAAACGTATTAAGAAGATCAGGCCACCTCTTGGGAAAGAGTAGCACTAAATAAGTCAGATTTCTTACCACTACAGTCAATAGGAAAAAAACGTATTCGAACATATTGTTTCCATTTAAGGATAAATGGCAACCCTATCATCCTAGAACCTTGAAATATTAGGCCTTCTTACATCATTCGGTTGTGTATGTTAATTTTATACAGGAGTGGCGGGACCTACAGTTTAAAGTCGACTGTGAACAACAAATTTTTTGAGAAACTTTTCATGGCAGTTTTATTTACTCTCAGAGTTTTTGCCAGAAATCTGCTGAGAGGAAGTCGCCGAAGGAATATTTTGGTTGTTATTGATGTCTGAGCTAGGATTTAAACTTAAAGTCTACTAGAGTTCGGCAGAATTCGAAGATTTCGTATCTTAAGAGCCTGATTTGTGTTTATTTATGTGGTTCATAATATGACATGCTTGTGTTCTGCATTGTTGTTAGGCTTGCCTCCCATTTATGGTAGTCATTATATGTCATACAAAAAAAAAAAAGAACAACATTTCTGAGGAACTGCTTTTTAATAAAGGAATGTAGACGGAATACTTGGGATACCGTTTCTATTGAATCTTTCAACTATTCTTCCGGTTGATCTAAGTGAATGCAATGGAGAACAATGAAGAACATGGTTACATACATATTCCATTCTAAATTAACAGACTTTAGAAAAGGTATTGCTATTTACCTTAAAAGTTATTAGAAAGGCATAATGGCTTTCTGAAAAAAAACTGAACTTCGGAGTCAATTTTAAACTGTAGGTCCCGCCATTATTGAAATAAAATTAACACACTCAACATAAGCGCTGTGAGAGCCTAGGTTGTAATCCTGATTAAAGGGTTGTAATGATCAGTTAGGTATGTAAGCAAAAAATTCTTGTTTCAGCTGAGTGAATTCATAATACCTCCCCTTTCTTTTCTTTGTATTTTCTGTAATTCTTATTGCATCTTGTACTTTGTAACTTAGAATAGTTTTAGAGCTTTGAAGCAATAGATATTATAAACTGTTATAATTTAATATAAGTCTACAATTTGAGGAAGTTAAAAATAATAAAAATTAAACAACCCTATCATCTTGCGCTATGCATCATGACTTAGTTGAAATGATAAGATTAAAACTAATACAACTTGTTCGTTATTATAATGGAAAGTATTTATAATCAGTTGTTATTAAAACAAAGTGCTCTTTCATACCTGTTTTGTATTTAGAAACAGACAATAACAAATTTAAAAACGTTTTTGTCATCATGACTTGCTGTAATCGATGAAATAAAATAAATAAAATTTCAAAAGAAAATATTGAATATCGCTGCTATTATTGTTTACAAAGTTAATAATAATTGATAACTGTTTATCGATAAATAAATTTAAAAAAGTTTTTTATTTTTGTTAACAAACTTGGCAATTCTCTTTGAAAATGCAATAATCTTCTTGACTTGTTGACCCAGTCTTTGTTTAAATTTATTACAAATCAGCTTCAATTTGAATGTCACATAAGGCTTAGGTGTGTGTGGAATAGAAATCGTTGAATTAATTAAAAAAAAAAAACATGTTTACGAATAAACAAAACGTATTGAAGTAAAGCAATTTTTGGCAATTTGTTTTTGACGGATGACATGTAAATTAATGACATGTGAAACGCAACTGTGCTCTCCTATTTTTCTTTCAGTGCCTCCTTCATATTCGTTTAGATTTCTAAGGAAATTTATTAACTGATTAGATTTTGTTTAATCTTTCCAGTGTTATTGTAATTGATTTTTAAAAATGCGCATTTTATTGTTGATCGATTTATAACTTGGAAACTTTCAAACGTATTTCAATCGTCAACGTAAGTGGAGGATATGCTGAAAATAAAGGACCAGTCTTCTTGGTAATCGGAAATCAGTTCCCCCAATGCTATACCAACTATTTTAATTTATTTTGGCCGTAGAGGCAGTGCCATTTGCAGAAGAAGCTTTATTGCCAAGTTTGAACTCGACAAAGCCCTCACTCTGCGAAATAAAAGTGATTTGCACACAGCTGCTCTGTCTAGCAGTGACATTTTTCTTTCTTTAAGAGCCCCTCTTTGAGGATTGGGTCCAAAGAAATTACCTGATTGCTCTATTATTAGACAAGTACACGACACTGTTCTCGCTTTACTTTTCAACCTATAAAAGAAAGGGTGGGGCATTGAGGTGCAGCATCAAAATCTTGTGTTTTTCTTCAAATCTTCAATGATTACTATTCTCATGCCAAGCGGGTTTTATAAAATATTACAGGTAGTTGGAGAACAAGGGCCAGTATATTGAGAACGATAACTCTATCGTTTATATTCCCCTGTCTACTTCAGAACAGTGTCTTGTTCATTGTTTTAAATCGAAAAGAGTAAAATAAGTTTGAAAAGGTACAAATCCTGCAAAGAGATGTTAGCTCACTAGGCTGATTATGTTAACCGCAAAATGACTATGACTATGACTATGAATTTCGTAAAAAAGGAAGCTTTGTTTTGGCATTAAAGGATTCACGATGAATTGGCAAAACTTAAACAAAAAAGTACAAAATGTCAAAAAAATTTTGGTACTCTCAGCTATCAAGCCATAGCTACCGATTTACTGTCGTTTAACTGGGTTGGTTTACATATGATATTTTATTGTTTTGGTAACGAAATCTTATCTTTCTAAAAAGATAACGTGCTAATGTTGTCTTTGAAATTCATTATGAAAGCCACTAATAAGCAAAATATTTACAAAACACTCAACAATTTTAACATAATACTGTAAACGGCGTGTTTAAATAAAATGTATGATAGTGTAGCTTGCTGCATGCATGCCACGAGTTAAAATGACATGCTTATACAGCTATGGAGCGTTGCTTTAAATTGTAACCCTGATTTTGTTTGCAAGCGTTTTATAAAAATGGCAAATCGCCACTTCCTAACGTTTGGAGAAGCAAAAATTGTTTTAGAAAGAAAATATTTCTCTGCTCGATAAAGTGAATGTTGTCATTAGTTGTTGCATTTTTATTTACTAGAGTACAGTTAGAACTGTTGTTACTTTAAGTACTCTTTAATAGTATGGTGGACATCATTGGAAAGAAACTGCTATCCCACAGGACATTGGCAATCTTTTTATTTCTTAAGCCATTTGATACGGAGAGTGTTGGCCCGGCCATAAAGCGTACTATCAACATATATTTGCGAATAGAAAGATATACCCGTTATTATGAGGTATCTAACAGAATACAATACATAACTATTAAGGCCATGTGCATCACTGTTGTACCGTATCGACAATTCTGGTCAAAAAGAGTCCGAATATTGTTGCCCGTGAATTCCAGATAGTACATGAAAGACTTTCATAATACAATCAGAATATACTACCATCTATGAAACCATAATACGGTTTCTTAGGCGGAGAAAGTTTTGTGACAGAATGTGTGAGGAAATGCTCAGTGCAATGACATCAAGAAACACAAGATATACGCCTGTATTGAACTGTAAAGAGGCGATTAAAAATTTTCCATTAATTAGAAATAGAAGTCATCTAGCGAAGAGAATGAATAATCAATTCAAAAGATGTGAAGAAATAATAAGAATTTGGGGGCAAAAAATTTTTAAAATAAACACTTAAATTGTGTTTTCAAAAAACATAGTAATCGTTGTTCCGATACCTAAATGTATACATAATTAGTCATTAAAACCTTTCCGTCAGGATTATAACCAAGCTTCTCATACCACTAATGTTGTGTATGTTAATTTTATACATGAGTGTCAAGACATATAATTTAAAAACGACTCTGAGGGACAGATTTTTGAGAAACATTTCATGGCAATTTTATTTACTCTGATTTATTTATTTGAATCGAAGCCTCACGTCTAATAAGCTACGGCGTTTTGAAAAGTTTCATCCACAAAATATAAAGTTTTTACTGATACATCTGCTCGCAATATTATAGTCTGCAGTACTATACTGTAACTTTATGTTCTACCAGAGCGCACACTTCTATGATTAACTCTACCCACAATAAAGTAATAATAAATGAATAAATAAATGTAAAACCTTATTTGTAAAGTAAATTGTAAATAAAAATATAAAAATTTAAAGAAAACAACACGTTATGAATACAAATAAACACCTCAAAAATTGTTGAAATGAAACAAAAAAAAAACACAAAATAAATCAACGAAAATTAAAAAAAACTCTGGCGAATGGTTTAAATTGTCGTAAAATTAATAGAGTGTCATATGAAAATAAAAATTTAAAAAAAATGTTAATAAAAAATAAATAAAACACGAAACAATAGAGCATAAAAACTAAACAATTACTCATGACAAAATTATCACTAAAAATATTGTATTGTACTCATCATATTGTTGGCAGCATTTTAATTGATGTGCAATATTCCGCTGAGAGTTTATGGCTGGCTATTGCTGGACTCTCTATTCATATGCATGCACTTACGCTTTTATACACAACAAACTAACCGGCATTAAAACGTATATTCGTAATACAATAAAAACAATAACAAAAGCCGGCTATTGGCGAGTTAAATATTACACAATAATTTTATGTTTTTTTTTTTTTTTTTTTTTAAGCCATAAAAATGCAAAAACAATATGTGAAATACTTTTACAAAAACAACAGTGTTTTAATGTGCCCATCGTCATTATGGCCATCACGTTTTGTAATACAATAACTGCAAACAATAAATTAATAATGTTTCATTTAATTCAATTCAATTCAATTCAATTCAATTTAATTTATTTACCTTTACTCACCTACATTTCGTTTATTGTTTTCATTTCAGGGCTGTGGATTATAAATTCGAACAGTATCGTTTGAATACGGGCGCTACAATTATGGTGAACACACCTAAAGGTCAAGTTAAAGGGGCCAAACGTTTGTCGGTTTGGGGCAATTCGTATTACAGTTTTGAGGGTATACCATATGCCAAGCCCCCTTTAAATGAATTGCGTTTTAAGGCACCTGTACCATTAGAGCCATGGCAAAATGTTTTGGATTGTACCGGACCAGCACAAATTCCATTCCAATCGAATTATATTTTTAAGAAATACAAAGGCTCAGAGGATTGCTTATATTTGAATGTATTTACAAATGAGGTAAGTTTTAAAAGTTTTTATATAATATGTCCGTCCATATATACTATAATTGGTCATTATAACCCTTCAGTTAGGATTACGACCTAGATTCTCACACCACTTATGTTGTGTGTGTTATTTTTGTCCATGAGTGGCGGCTCGAAGTCGACTCCGAATGACAAATTTTTGAGAAACTTTTAATGGCTATTTTATTTACTATTAGAGTTTTTGCCAGAAATCTGCTGAGAGTAAGTCGCCGAAGAAATATTTTTTCGTATTTCGATGATATGTCTGACCTGGGATGTCCGTCCATCTATATCTAATCTAAAATGCCTTATCAACGTCTAATTCTAAAACTTAAAAACAAAAAGAACTTAGATTGCTCTGGTAGTCTAGTAGATAGTGTGCTAGACTATTAGCGTGAGGGTCGTGGGTTCGATCCCCACTAAACACTCTGGTCTGTGACACTACACCGAGCATATGGTCAAAGTTACTCAGCTCGTATATAATTAAAATACAATTTGTATTGTATTATAATTAATAAATAAATAAATAAATAAAAAGAACTTAATTCACTCGGGTCAAATATATTCAATGATTTCTGAAAAAAGTCCCTCAAAAATAATATCTTACGTCCACCATTTTATTAGAAACTTTGGAGAGAGAGTTCTGGTCTGATTACAACTTAATTTGAAGATGTATCATTAAGTGGCAACCTTCTACCCTGAACATTTTGGACTCTCTCCCTACGCCGCAAACCTAAGTAGGATAGATACACTTAGGTCAAGTATGGACCATTGCAATAGCCCATTCATCTTCTCCCCATGTCTTGCATAAATATTCAGAATGAAATTTCCGGCAATTAATTGAACATCGAGGTTAAGTGTGCTGCTTTGATTTTTTCGTTTGCCACTTATATTTATATATTTGGCAAGCTTTATTCGTATCGCATGCATCGTTAACATTGTTAACGTAATCTATTACTGCATTGCTAATCCTAAGCTTGCTGGTTCCCAATATGAACTTGTTGTTTATTGACCATATCTAGTCAAGTCAGTCGATCTGTAGATCTTAACTCATATGAGTTGAATGTTGTACCACTCTTCTGCTTTGTATTGAAACTTAGGTATTCCACAATCCTCTTACAGGTCATTATGCCGGAATCAAGTGCTGTGACAGCTTTGTACTGATACTTGGGGTAATAGACAATAGTCTTACAGGTCATTATATGGGAATCGAGTGTTCTGACAGCCACCTAGTAATCGGAATGTATGCTTGTCATATTCAATAATCATCACAGTAGACTGTACGGCCTGACTTCTTTTCATTCTTCTTTTCTTTCATTCTTCTTTTTACACTGGGTAACGCAATGGGTTATATGGGTTACCAAGTGAACTTGTCTGTGAACAGCAAGCTACGAGCTAACCTAACCTAACTGACTAACTTCTCACATGCACCATGTTGTGCGTTAGTATTATCCGTGAGTTCTGGGACCTACAGTTTAACGTCGATTCCGACCAGAAGCTGTAGAAAGCGTTCGAATGGAAATCAGAGCATTTGAAGAATTTATATTTAATTTCCTCAGTACGTTAGAGATGAGATTTTCAATCGAAGATATTGGCTAGTAAGCCAACACACTATCCACTATTTCCAACACCTACTAAAAAAAAAACTACTTCTGGAACAGTGTTTTACATATGTGGAGTGTGTTCTAAGAATGCCTTCTCTTCGTAGTGTATGATGAGGTCCCAAGGCTGTTTCATAGGCGTAAGATGAGTGCAAAAGGTGGTGGCAAGAGTCTCTACTTCCGTTAGTTCTCATTCCGTGGTATAAAACGTTTCATGTAACATATTTCCCTGCTTCGAGACAATTCCCCAAGTCTCCAAATGACAAATAAATTTGGGATGGCAGTTTCACAAATTGTTCTACAATTACTCACAGACTATTAAGTTTTTAAATCGCTGGGATTTCTTCTTCAATTTTGACTTCTAATATCAGCAAGAAGTTTGTCGTTGTAAAGTCCATTCTAATCTCTCCTCATAAAACGTTTATATTTATAAAAATTTTATTTTTCACCCTTTCCAGATTCCCTCTTCGACACCCCGCCCTGTAATGGTTTGGATTTTTGGCGGCGGTTTTCAAATCGGCGAAGCCACACGTGATATGTACAGTCCAGATTATTTTATGTCTAAGGATGTTGTTCTTGTCACTATAGCCTATCGTCTAGGACCCTTTGGCTTTTTAAGTCTTGACGATCCTACCATCAATGTACCCGGTAATGCTGGTATTAAAGATCAAATAATGGCTTTAAGATGGGTACAAGAAAACATATCTACATTTGGTGGGGATCCCAATAATGTGACATTATTTGGTGAAAGTGCCGGAGGGGCTTCCACACATCTGTGTATGCTAAGTGACTCTGCGAAAGGTCTCATACACAAAGGCATCGTAATGTCGGGTAGTGTATTATGTCCATGGGTTTTGCCACCGCCTAATCAGTGGGCCTTTAGATTGGCTAAGGCTTTGGGCTATAAGGGAGAGGAAAAATCCGCTGATGTGTATAAATTCCTACAAACTGCATCAGGAGCTGATATCCAAAAGGCAGTGTCTTCAATATTAACCAAAGAGGAGAAACACAACAGAATATTGTTTGCTTTTGGACCAGTGATAGAACCCTATAAGTCCAAGGACAGTATATTAACTGAAGATCCTTTGGAGGTTTTGAGAACTTCATGGAGCAACGATATACCTTTGATGATAGGGGGCACAAGTTTTGAGGGTTTATTATTCTATCCCGAAGTGACAAGACGCAAGGCAACTCTTAATGAAGTGGGTGATTGTGAAAATCTCTTGCCTATGGATGTTAAAGTCGAACGCCATAGTATGGATGCCAAAGAAATGGGCTTAAAAATTAAAAAAGCTTACTTTGGTGAGGAGGAATGTAGGCCAGAGACCATGATGAAATTTTTAGAGGTAAGTGTGGTAAATAATTTAAAAAATTAAACGGAAAAATTAATTAAAAACAAACGTTATTTCACCTGATTTCAGATCGAAAGTTATAGAGAGTTTTGGCATCCGATTTATCGTACAGTGCTATATCGCCTCAACTATGCCTCTGCTCCTACTTATGTCTACCGTTTCGATTTTGATTCGCCTGATGCTAATGCCATACGGAATATATTGTGTAATCGGGAAGTGAGTGGTGTCTGCCATGGCGACGACTTGTGTTATCTATTCCGTTTCATTTTCTCTCATCGCTTGGCAATAGATTCCGACGAATATCGCACTACTCGTGCAATGGTGGATATATGGAGCAGTTTTGCCGCCAACGGTGATCCTAATTGCTCTGCTCTACAGGCTGTTAAATATGAACCTGTTGGGAAAAATAAAACTTTAAAGTGTTTAAATATTTCCAATAGATTGGAGTATATTGATTTGCCTGAATTGAAAAAAATCGAAGATGTTTGGAATACTTTCTACTCCAAAGGCAAATTGTAATTCAAGGCGAATATAAAAAATGTAAAGGAGCCGGCTACCTCATGTACATAAAGGAAGAGTGAAAAGGAGTGGCGTTAAAATATATTAATGCAGCGCCATGTTATTTAATTAATTGCCCAGTTTTTTTTTTAAGATTATTTCATACTCATAAGGTTACAGCGAATTGCGTTTATGGTTAGAATTAATATATGTATGTATACTTTAAGTTGTTTAATTATAAATTATGAGCACTTGTGTGATTTTTTTAATGCTATTTTTAACAATTAAAATTAAAGTTTGTATATAAATGTATTACATATAAGATAAAGAGGGTTTTAATATAAAAAATTATTAAATACAAGGCAATGTCGTAAATTAACTGAAATTTTTTCTACAAAAAAAAAAAAAAAAACTTTCTTTAAGAGCAAGATGACCGAACCACAGGGCTAGTCGATCCGCAGTACCTGTATATTGCGTTGCATTGATAAACATATGGTGAAATGCGGCTTTTTGTAATACCACAGGCCAAACAGTTGTGTATGAACGGGTCATGATGCAAATTTCTTTGTGATGCCCGGTTCTTGTGCATATCCTTAAGAAATCACTCGACAGCTGATACGGTTCCACTATTTTATGAAAAGGACAGACAGGTTTGGGTTGTTACATTACAAAGTAACGAATTGAATAACATGCTCCCTTGTGTGTCCTTATCAACTTAATAGAGGTGTGTGGAAAAACATTCTTTCTGGTTTGTTTCTTCGACACAATTTATACAAAAGGGTTTATTTATTTCGTATAAATAACACCATTGCGACAAAATAAAAAAAATGAAATACACCCATCTAATGACATAGTGTAAGTTGTGAGTTTTGTTGAGTAGAACTCAAAAATATTTTTTTATATTTCTTGAACCCTCCACCCTATTTGACAAAAACGGGTTTTTTTGAACTTTACGCACAAATTTATTGATTACACAAGCATTTCTGCACCGATGTCCAAGAATTAAACTTTATTAGAAAGCAAAGGGATGGGCCATTAAAACGATATACATATAAAGAGTCCGCCAAATAACTATTTTTTTTGAGAATGCTTTAAAAAAAACTACTGAATATTTTCTCAAATTTCTTTTTTATTTGAAAGCACAATCCTTCCGGTTAATAATGGAAAATAATTTCATTCAAATGGCTGCCTCGGCTAGCCATGTAGTAGCCTACACGATCGGTTCAATTTTTAAGCACATTATCGATTGTGTGCAGCTGTATTTCACCAATAGCTTCACGAATATTGTCCTTTAAGCGTCAATTGTCTCTGGCTTGTCGGCGTAATACTTATCTTTGACGGCACCCCACAAATAATAGTCCAACGGTGTCAATTCGCAGCTCCGAGGTGGCCAAACGACATCAGCTCTGCGGCTGATAATGCGATCTTCAAAAACAGGGGTCAAAACATCGAGTGTAGCTTCGGCTATGTGGCACGTAGCGCCGTCCTGTTGAAATCAAATGTTGCCAATATCCTCCTCTTCAATTTTTGTGAACAAAAATTCGTTCAACATGGCCCGATAACGTTTACCATTGACTGTAACGGCCACTCCTTGCTCATTTTCGAAGAAAAATGGCTTAATTATGCCTCTGGACCAAAGTCCGCACCAAACAGTGATTCGTTTTGGGTGCGTCGGCTTTTCAATATATGCGTGCGTTTTCTGTGCCCCAAATGCGACAATTTTGCTTGTGTACATACCCGCCAAGATCAAAATGAGCTTCATCTGAAAAGATGATTTTTTTTTTTCCAAAATCGGCATCTTCTGGTGTAGGCTACTGCATGTCCAGCCGAGGCAGCCATTTGAATGAAATTATTTTCCATTATTAACCGGAAGGATTGTACTTTTAAATAAAAAAGAAATTTGAGAAAATATTCAGTAGTTTTTTTAAGCGTTTTCAAAAAAAAAAAGATTTTTGGCGGACCCTTTATATATTATTTGACTTAATATGCTATGAGTCTTGATGAGGTAAACTTGACAAATGCGAATTTTTTTCACATTTTTTCAAGTTTGTCCGCTCATAGTAGCAAACTTTAATTAAACAATATGAAATATGTGATGACATTCTAAAAGTGCATTCATTATCTTGTGAAGAGATTGACACTTCGTTTGATCAAATCGGACAAAAATTACCGTTGTTATTATTTAAAGAGTATAACAGTCGAGTTATTTAAATTTAATTTCAAATCATTTAAAATAGACTGTAAAAATCTAACAACAAAATTAAATCAGAAAAGCTTTAAGTCTGTTATTCTTTTCGGAAATAGAATTTTCCTTTTTTTTTTTGTTTTAATATTCTCTCATGAATATTGAGAAAAATAAATTTAATTTAACAAGTTCTCGCCTTTTTTCAAATATTTTCATACAAAAAAAAATTCTTTTTTGCTAATCCACATCGTATAGGTAAGTCGTCATCAATACAACCGCAGTAGAGTTACCATTTATCCCTAAGGGAACAAAAACAATAACAACAATAAACAGCAACAAAATAATTTACTTGTTTGTTTTTTTTGTTTTTTTTTTTGTGTTGTTTACAGCGACAAGTGGTATTAGAATTCTCTTCTAAACCGTTTTTTCCAGTTTTTCTGTTGTCCAAATCCATCATTGGAAAGAAAACAAATTCAAAAAAGGATGGAGAAACTAAAACTGAACCAACGAAGTGTTAATGGATTTTTTAGGGGCCATAGTGATAACAAAAATAAATAAATTTACAAAAACAACAGCTTAAATGTATATATACGCCCTATACAAACACGTATGTATACGAATAACATTAAAAGGGATTACATGCTCACGTGCAAATTGCAACGAATAGTAGTGACATTAAGCACGGGCATCAAAAAAAAAAAAATAAAAAAAATTAAAAAAAGAGAAAAAAGGATAGAGATTTACTAACGTGCTTGTGTTCATCAAGCTTTTTGTTGTTGTTGTTTGTTTTCCCAAAGGATCAACGTCTAAAACAACAATAAAAGGTCAGATAGGGGCTCAGAGCTTGCTTTTCAACCGTAATATTTTTAATAAACATTGTTTTTCACAGAAACTGGATTATGAGACTTAATAAAATCACTTCGTAGTTAATAAACAAGTGCACTATAGGACCAAAGGACTGTAGGACGGAGGAGTGAAAAAGGTGAACATAGTAAGTTAGTTTTTTTTTTTGCTATTTTCGTATATTTTGTAATTTATGCAGATAGGCGAACATTTCAATGACTCATGTAAAGGAAAGACAGTTTTTTAATTCCCCAAACAACATGTGGACACAACCAATACTTTCCCTGAGTTTTGATTAGTCGTCATACTTTTTATGTCGCTTTATGATCCACCCTCATTGTACTGCTCATTTTCTATCTAAAATTTCGTGGTGTTGCTAAGTCCATATTGTTTCTTTCTTTCGATGCACTAGCTAGTTTTACTGCCAATAGATTTCCTTATTCACGTAATTTTGCTGGAAAGTATTTTGAACTCTAAGGGGCTTAGCTAGGTTGGTTTTCATTGATCTATATTTGAAATTACTTACATAATTGGTAATAACAAGCCTTTAGCCAGGATTGCGACTTAGCTTCACACAGTATATTTGAAGTATTCGTCTGAACATGCGGCAACCAAATGCTTGATGGCACTGAATTTCTTTTTACGCAAATTCTACGTCTTGCCATCAGTAAGTCTTGCATCGTTTGTGCTTTGAAAATCAAACTCCTTAGGTAGGCACTAACAATCAATTTCTTTTATGGCCTGTTCCATAACATGAAATTGTGTACTATGCAACCATCTTAAGCGTATGGATTTTATCGTGTAAATTATTATATTTTTATAGTTTAAAAGTTCCATAAGTAAAATACATATGTACATGTCATATGACATTTTCAAGTCAATCTATATAATTATAACAATAGTTTTTTTTTTTAAATGTACATACATACATACATATTTACATACACAATTTATCATTAACATCCCTTCACACCACTTATGTTGTGTGTGTTAATTTTATCAATGAGTGGCGGGACCTACAGTTTAAAGTCGCCCATTAATATGCCCATATACTACCTACTAGACTATGATGACTTCAAAAGTACAAAAGTAGAGTTAAATAAAGAAAGTTATTATTCATAAGTACCCTGATAATCTAGTAGGTAATGTGCTTGACTATTAGAGTAAAGGTCGTGGGTTCAACTTCCACCAAAGACTGTGGTCTATGACACAACACTGAGCTCGTATATTATTGAATATAATTTGTAATTGTATTGTAATTAATAAATAAATAAATGAAATAAGTTCTGGACTTGCCAACAACATTACTCACATGGTACATATTAATTGTGAATTTTTCCTATCGGGTGGGCCATCGGTTTAAATTTGAACCATTGGTTATTTCGAATCTGGCAATACTTATGTCATTCTATTCTGTCACAAAATTCTGTATATTATCTACATTGAATGTAATGAATCAATTTACGCTTGAGCAACGTTGGTATTTATTGGAAATTTATTTCCAAAACAAAATGTCGTACAAAATTTATTCGCATAGAAGGACCAATAACGCCCGGTGTTATTTATTTACTTACTTACCCATATTTCTTTGAAAATGAGGACGGCACAAACATTTCGGTTGGTCAATGGGACGCACCATGATAACGGATTTCTTTGTACCCGCTCTTCATGGTATTAATGTGAACGTTGTTTAGTTTCAACAGGATGGTGCAACTTGCCTCTTATGGTGCAACTCGCCTATACGCTCAAAAAAGTGCACGAAAATTAGTCAGATCGTAGAGGTACTGTGGCCGAACGCGACAGCCATATGAATGAATTAATATTCCATTTCTAACAGTAACCCTATATATTGAGAAGTGCCAAGAACTGAACAAGAAAGTGAAGAAATTCTTTCTTCAAAATTCTTCTGTTCTTTCTGCACCTATTACAATTTTCAATTTATTATCATCAACCTTAAACTACTAACTGTTCTAATGATATTTAAAATTAAATTCATTTACAATTTACATTCCTTAACATTAAATTATTTTATAAAAATATATTCCGTGTTTTTTTTTAAATTCTGACGATAATTTTTCCCCTTGTCTTCTGTTCTCCATACCCGAAAGGGGAAGCATTTAATCTGTCAGAAACATTAACTTGTAACAAACCATTATAAAAATTCGAAAAGACTACAGACCAGTTACTTTATCCATAAACAGTTTGTGGACAACAAATTTAACAAATAACAGCAGCAGCACCAGCAGCAGTAAAAATGTCATAAAAAAATACAGAGAATCCCTGCAACGTTGCGTTGATGAGTTTGGTTCTCATCATGGCCCCTATGTGTGAAGGAAATAGCAATGGGTAGGTCATGTTTATGTACTATACATGCCTAAAGGAAGAACTTTATTTTGCTGTAAATTTACTCGTATTTTTCTTTTTTTCTACGTCACACTTTATAAAGCACCCTTGGTATGTAAAACGTACATACATATTTGAAATAAAGTGAAAACCATTTATTGTTTTATATTGTGGTTGAAATGTAAAACAGATTTCGGTCAACTTATAGCATTTACCAACATATGGACTCTTCATAAAATTGCAAAAAAAAAAACGAAAATAAAATTATAAAATTAAAAAATAAAAAATTCATATGAATGTGTATATGAATATGAGAATATAAAACCGACTGACCAAAAACCAAAATAACAACACCCCAGTCAATAATCTTTGAAAACTTTTATAAAAGCCCTGTTCTTTGGTTTAGTATGGCATTTTATTTTTATTTTTCAAATGAAAAGGTTAAAGCCACAGTAAAAAAACTGTAAATCCCGACACTCATGGATAAAACTAACACATATGAGGTGGGTAGTGTGACAAGCTAGGTTATCATCCTGGCTGAAAGATTATAATGATCAATTATGCAAGTAATGTTAACGCAAATTGTATTGTCTTTCAGTCAGTACCTTTAAACTGGTATACTCAATAGGAGATATCTAAAGTGTGTTTTTATAGAGTTTAAGGAAAATTTTAGAAGTTCATATATATATTAAGTGTACTCAATAAAGGATGACGTCATATATCACGTTTTCAAACCAGAACCTGATACAATGGCCACATACATACATAATTGGCCATTACAACCCTTCCAACCAATTATGTATGTATGTATGTAATTATTCATTTTATTTTATGAATTTATGTGTATTAACGAACACTTTATTTTAAATTAAACTAAAATGCTTAGGGTAGCCTTAGGGCAAAAAGATTTGTGACAACCATTTTTTTTTATTGTCGTCTGCAATGAAAATCATTTTTTTTATGGTCTGTACTAAAACAAGTTATTAAATAATTAAACAAATCAGTTCTAATAAACTAAAAATTTTAATTTGAAAGTTAATATTTGAAATAGAAAAAAAAAAGACAAAAATAATTATTAAGGAGGTGTCCTGTTGACATCCGGCAAATAAGGGGGTTTCTAACACTTTGATTTTCATAAAATAAATACAATTAAATATTGCAATAAAATTAATTGCAATATGAGGTTCAGAAAATAAAATTCATCATAATATAAAAAACGTTTGTCTTTACAAATGTTTAACGATTGGAAGTTGCAAAGGCCAAAAAATTAATTTAACGTCTAAAGCTTCTTATAATCTCATAGAAGGCGTTGCTGCAATGGACAAGAAAGTTAATACGAGATGTCTATTACGATATGGCAATCAATTGAGATTATAAAGCCTCAACTGGACGGCTTGAATGTGAGCAACATGTAGTTCCAGCAATACAGCGTCACCTGCCATATGGCGAGTGGAAAAATGAATTTGTTGCGGCAACTGTTTCCAAAACTTAAGAAATGGCGTAGTCAAGTGTTCACTAAGATTATGAGTTTCTGTACGATGCAATTTTTTTCACCTTGGCCTGTAAATACTAACAAAGTAGATTACATTTTGAAATTTTATCTGCGAAGACACTGCCCAAGCTGTGTGGCATTAACATAAAAGTAGAGGTAAGAATTATTTAAGAAATCCAACATCCTTAAAAATTGATTTCTTCATCGCATTTTCAGGCGAGAAACAGCACCTAATGAGTCAATCATTCGACAATAAAAAAATATTAAGAAATGCAGGAGTTTATGAAAATTAAGACTCCAGTGCGTTACCGCAATGGTCAGTTTTTTGAAATCATTGTAAAAGAGAATTTCAAATTTTATTAACCACTATGCACCCAATTTTGATGAAAGACCTCCATCTTTATGTATACAGGCTTTAGCTTAGTCAGGAGCTCAAACCATTAGATCATGAAAGGCAACGGCAATTCGTTCAGTGGAGAAACATGAAGTCAATGCCAATTTTTGTATTAAAAAAAATCATCTTCTCTGAGAAAACTTAATTCCATTTGAATGAAAATGCCGAATTTCTATCTCAGAACATCTCCATTTAATCCACAGCGAGAAACTTTCTCGTGCGGGTTTTGGTCAGGCATGCGTACCTGGGCTTCACATTATTTTGAAGACGAGGGTAAAATTGCGGTAACGATGAATTTCGTTCATTTCAGGCACATGATTACAAAGTTCTTGAGGCCTCAGTTGGACGGCATGCATATTAACAACATGTAGTTTCATCAAAACAGCGTCATTTGCCATATGGCGAGTGCAAAAATGAATTTGTTTCAGCAACTGTTGCCAAAACTAAAGAAATTGCGTGGTCAGGTATTCACCAAAATCATGTTTCTGTGCGACGCAATTTCTTTCTTTGGATTTTATAAAAATGTAGGATTTATGCCAATAATACCAACTCAATTACATAGCATTCACTCAGGATTACAGCCTAGCTGCTCACACCACTTATATTGTGTGTGTTAATTTTATACGTGAGGGGTGAGATTTTAAAGTCGATTCGGAACGACAGACTTTTAAGAAGCTTTTCATGACAAATTTATTTACTTTCAGAGTTTTTGCCAGAAATCTGTTGAGAGGAAGTCAGCGAAGATATATTTTCTCTTATTTTCTTATGATAGAAATGTCTGAATTGCGCTTTGAACCGTGGCCTAACGTCTAATAAGCCAACACACTACTACTAGACTACGGCGATTTCTTAACACAATTCCTAAGCTAAAATTCGAGATACAATATGTCATTTGTGAGATTCAGCCATAAGTGTGTAATGAAGTCATGGAAAATTGCATGATAACAGTAATGGCCTGTCATCAGAGCCGTGCTGGCCATTTGCTGGATATTTTATTCCATATTTAATTGGAACATGGCTATCATATAATACAATAAACAACGACTTATAAAACCACAGGAATTCCATTTCATATACTTTTGTTTTTTGTTGGTTGCAGTTTATAATTACTAGCCTTCAGTGATCAACGCCTAATAATATTAAAAATAAAAAATTCGATTCAAATTTGTATTTAAAGAATAAAACAACAAAACCGCATATTGTATAAATATTTATTTACATAACACATGCACCCGTACACACTTGTGTATTTAAACATTCTGCATAATTAATTTAGGAAAGAAATACAAACGCAATGCTTCCCAAAAAAAAAGAGAGCAACAAATAAATAAAAATGAATATAAAAATAAAAATAATTAATAATTTATAATTTAATAATTAATTGAAAATAATGATAAAAAAAAATAATAAAAAAAAAATAAAAAATTTAATATTTAAACGAATAACACAAAGCAATAATGTAATATGAAAACCACAAAACAACATGTTAATATTAATAAACAAATAAATTTTATTGTAAATAAAATAAACTAGACTAAAATAAAATAATTTACTTGGCTTAAATACTTTATTTTATACAAAAAAAAAATCAATTTGTTCTACGGTTAGTGATTTTCAAATGCTTTGAAAAGGATTTTGAAATGTTCATCTGTATTGTAGCTTTTCGTAATGTAATGGGGAGATTTTTTAAAAGCTATAGGAAAATTTTTCAAAAAAAAATCACATAAAATTCAGAAAATGCATGAAATCTTTATTTGAATCGATAGTACGGTCCATATAATTTAATGTTTGAAGATTATTTCATGCAAATGTTGGCTTAGTCCAATTTTGTCATACTCTTTCCAACATTTCGGCCGGTATCTCACGAATAAATGCTTCAATGTTGTCTTCCAATGCGTCAATTGAAGCGGGCTTGTCTGTATAGACATGAGCTTTAACATAGCTCCACAAAAAATAAAAAAAAAACCGGTCCCGAACGTGAAATAAAATGTTCACCGAACTCGCCTCTCAATAAGTCCATTGTTACGCGTGCTGTGTGGCATGTGGCACCGTCTTGTGCATTTTGGGCAAAAAAAAGTTGGATATCATCTCACGGTAGCGCTTACCATTCACAGTTACGTTACGATTTGCAGCATTTTTGAAGAAGTACGGTCCAATGATGCCACCGCACCAAACTGTGACTTTTTTGGCGTGGGCTGTTTAAACAACTGTTGCCAGAAAGATAATAGCTAAAAAATCACCCGTTATATACGCCATCATAAGCCACCTATTGGGTTGTTTGAAAAGTAATTTCGTTTTTTTTTTGTGGAAATGTCATAAACTGCTTTGTTTTTAAATTTGATAAATTTAACCTCAATCCGATCTCACGTGTCGTTATTCGCCGGTTCGCATCAACTAATGCCTTTTTTCCGCGTCTTTATCAGCTTCAACCAGCCTTCTCGAATGTGGTGCATCTTCGACATTAAAATTCCACGATCGAAATTTAGCAAACCAGTTCTAGCACTGGTGTGCTGTGAACACACCTTCTCCGTACACATAGGGAAATTTCTTTCTGACTTGTACAGCATGATATGTTGAAAATGCTGCTTATCGCTCTCCATATCTAAAAGGGCACCAACCAAAAACTACTGCGTAGAATTAATTGAAATATTTCACACACAAGCCTTGCTATGTGTGCTCTCAAAGCATATACAGATTATACCGCTTTAGTGTAAAGTTGGGTGCAAAAAAATACAATTAAATCCTCTGTCGGGAAAAAACGAAATTACTTTCCGAAAACCCAATACATACGAGTACGTAGTAGAGTTTTCAATTTACAACCACTAAAACCTTCATTCTATTAGTGTTTGTTAAACCGCAAATATTTATATTGATTAACTTTTTTTTTTTTAGGGTGGGCTCAGCGTACAGCAACAACAAGCGTTATTTAGAACTCAATTTGCAATCTGTTTTCATATTTTTGTTGTTGTTGTCAGTAAAATAGTTTTATGGCTTACAAATAAATTATTATGGCAACGATATTTGAAATTTTCTAAAAAAATAAGGTGACCGCATGCAACACTTAATCAATGATCACCACTCATGCAGTTCATATTGATGGGGGTTGACAAAGCCATTCCAAATGGGGGAAAAAAACTCTGTTGTGGTGGTGATGGAAGTAATAGATTTGAGACTCAAGCCAAATATCGATTTGAAAAGATTTGAAGAAACTGTAATGCTAAAAAGGAAATTTTCTAGCTTCATGTCCTTTCTCATTTGTGAGTTGGATCCAGAAATATGAAAATGTTCTTTTCTAGCATCGAGAAAATACCGAAATAATAGCCATAAAATAAAATTAAATGACTTGAAGCTTAACTCCTAAAAAACTCTACTGAAAATTTATTGCATAGCTCCAAGCGGTTTGGTGGGAGCTTACATTGAATTGCCATCCTACAGGACGATAACAGTTTTAAAATAGTTCTGGATAATGTCAGCAAGGCTCTGGAAAAGTTCCATCAGAAGTTCTATTAGGTTGGATGACAACAAACTGCAAGACCAGTAAAAATAAGTTGAGGAAAAGCTTAAGCAATACAATTCGACATTTGAAGTCGCCGTGGTCTAGTAGGTAGTGTATTGGCTTATTAGACGAAAAGCCAGGATTAGAGCCCCAGGCCAGACATCAAAATAAAATAAAAAAAGTATTTCTTCGGCGACTTCCTCTCAGCAGATTTCTGGCAAAAATTCTGAAAGTATATAAAAAATTGCCATGAAAAGTTTTTCAAAAATCTGTCGTTCGGAGTCGGCTTTAAACTGTAGGTCCCGCCACTCATGTATAAAATTAACACACACAACATAAGTGGTGTGAGAAACTATGTCGTAATCCTTACTGAAGGGTTGTAATGACTAATTACGTACGTACGTAATGCAATTCGACAGCAGTACCATTCGAAAGAAATGATGAAATGATAGAAGTAGCGGCGTTCACTACGTTCTTGTCTTAGTGGTGGATAAATTCGAGTTAACTGCTTCAGTAAACGATCGACCAACACCCGTAAGTGAGCGGAATCTCAGATTTACCGAAAACCTAACCACTATATGCGAGACTATGCAGTACAATCCGAGAAAGTCAATTTTGTGTCAGTCACAAAAACACAGCCTTTCACAGACTAAAAATTGGTGAATTTTACGTCTTGTCTTGGACGTATATCCGTAAAAAATTAAAACTGGTTCCGGAACTGAAGGTAAATTACGATAGAAAACAAGGTCTTTTCGCTGAATAGGATCTGGAGCAGTTGGCATCTGAACCTAATTTTTGTCGAAAAATTCGTCTATTCACAGACTAAAACTTGGTGAATTTTATGTCTTGACTTGGACGTATATCCGTAAAAAATTAAAACTGATTCCGAAACTGAAGGTAAACGACGATAGAAAACAAGGTGTTTTCGCTGAATAGGCTCTGAAGAACTTGGCATATGAACCTGAATTTTGTAGAAAAATAATTTTCAGCAATAAGGCCTATTTCTGTACGAATGTGCATGTGACACAAGCAAAATTGTCGTGTTTGGGACAATAACAACCTACATGAGATCCAACAGCTTCCAATGTATCCAAGAGAATATGGTGTCATCATCCATATTTCGGTGACGTTGGTCAGGGTATCACTGTTTACGGGGAGCACTAGAGGTCGGTGATTAACAAGTTTTTATGGAATGAATTGTATTACCTGGACACCAACGACATGTGGTTTCAACAGGACGTCGTTATGTGCCGTATAGCTCATGCCACATTGGATATCCTGCACGGGTGATTTGAAAAAAATGGTTATCTCGTGTGTAGATAACGTAAACTGGCCAGCTAGTTCGTACGATTTGATTCCGTTCGAAGTATGCGAATCATAGCATTCTCCAAAGCAAATATAGACTCTACCTTCTAACAAATTTATTCTGATTTATGCGCCAGTGTTTTTTCCACCCACGGATGCTGTGATAGACATTTAAACGATGTTATATTCATCGGTAGGTCTTACACCCGAATAAGAAATTACGTTGATAACTCACACACACACCTTATTGCATTTAAATTTAAAGATAGGAAGCTCTTAATGATAGATCCGATATAATAAAAACAATTTCTTCTTCCATGTATTCAAAAAAATAAGGCTTTGCTGGAGTCGGTTCTTTTTAAAGTTCATATATTTTTTCTATTTTTTTTTTAATTTTTCGCTTATTTTATTTAAACAAAAAATAAAGGCAATGAATCCATAAATTCAGAACCATTTCTTCTTCTAGTTATGGTGAATTTTTTTTCCAACTGCTATTAACAAGCATATCAAACCATTTTTATATGAGGAGGTCATATTTATACTTCATTAAGTGTCAATTTCAGATAAATTATTGCGTTTTCTTTTTTTCGTTTGTTAGAGGCAAAAGTGAAAAAATTCTAGAAAAATATATGAAACGAAAACAAAAAAGAAGAAAAGGAAGAAGGCGATAATTTCATGAACCACCCCTTGTTTAGAAAACAAAAGAGAAAATAATTATATGAGTTTACATATACACATACATACATACATATTTAGATATATGCAATAGTTAGAGAATATAAAATAGGCTAGGGTGCCCTGGTAGTCTAGTGGGTAGTTGCTAGACTATTAGCGTGAGGATTGTGGGTTCGATTCCCATCAGAGACATTGGTCTGTGACACTACACCGAGCATATGGTCAAGTTACTCCGTTCGTATATAATTAAAATATAATTTTTCATTGTATTGTAATTAATAAATAAATAGTAAATAAAATAGGCTACGCATTGTAATGTTTGAGATGTTTCTAGAAAAATCGCATCGTATTGAAACGCTTGATTTTGGTGAACAGTTGACTACAGGATTTGTTTAAGATAATTTGTGCTGGAAAGCGTTGCATATTGAATTTTGCACTTGCGACATTGCATGTAGCACACATGTAGTTCATATTCAGAGATATCGGTCCCAACTTGAAAAAAAAATAAGAACAAATTACGCAGCCTGACTAAACTCTAAACAGTTGCTCGTTGTGGAAGAATTGTTTCTCAAGCAATACATACATAATTCATCATTACCACCCTTTAGTTAGGATGGCACCCTTGTTTCTTACACCACTTATGTTGTGTGTGTTAATTTTATACAGGAATGGCGAGATCTTCAGTTTATAGTCGACTCTGAACGCCAATTTTTTAAGAAACATTTCATGACAAATATATTTGTTCTCAGAGTTTTTACCAGAAGACTGTTGAGAAGAAGTCACTGAAGAAAGAATTTTTTATACTTCGATTTTTACTGATGTCTGAGATGCGGTTTAAACCACGGCCCCGCGCGTAATAAGCTAACACACTACCTACTAGACTATAGACGTCTAGTTAAGCCTACAAAAAATCCGTTATCATGTTTCTGTAACAAATGGCGTGTACAGTCACAGAGACATTGGGCTCATCTTTATAAATAAGCCCCAACCACTCAGCCTGACTAAAATCGGTATCAAACAGTTGCTCATTGTGGTCGAAATGTTTCTCAAGCATTGCAGGAGGATTTTCTGAGCCATAAATTCGACATTTTCGTATATTCACTAAGCCATTCAGATGAAATAGGTATTGATTTCCCTTCTCATTGAACGAATCGCCTGCTCTTTTCACGGCCTAATAGTTGAAGGCAAGTGTACATTAAGGTTCAGATCTTTGGTTAAAATTCGCCGGGTAATACATATATACATAATTGGTCACTACAGCCCTTCAGTCAGGATTAGAACCTAGTTTCTTACACCACTTATGTTGTGTGTGTTAATTTTATATATGAGTTGCGGGACCTACAGTTTAATGTCGACTCCGAAAGACAGATTTTTGAGAAACTTTTCATGGCAATTTTTATTTACTCTCAGAGTTTTTGCCAGATATCTGCTGAGAGGAAGTCGTCGAAGAAATACTTTTTGAATTTTATTTTGATGTCTGGGCTTAGGCTCGAACCCTCGCTTTACGTCTAATAAGCCAACACACTACCTACTAGACTACGGCGTCGGGTAATGCTTTGTGAAAACTGATGTGGTTGAGAACGATGCCGAAAAGATAATTTCAAAGAGACTCCCTGCTGCAGCAACAATTTTTTCAAGAGCTTGATCGATACGTTATCGAACAGGAGCCTTACAGTCCATAACCAATACAATTTAAATAAAAATTTTTGATTACTTTTCGAATGGTTGACAGGATAGGTTCACTTTTTTGAATGTAAATGCTTTAAAGTTTGTAAATGTGGTGCTTTGGGGAAATTTTTCAATTATATCTGGCCAGGGGTAGTAGTCAATAAGGATTCCAAAGGTGTAACATATAAGCTTAAATTTTAAATTTGTCTTCTTGCCACCATCATTTAACGTATATCCTTTATTGCAAGCAAAATATGTACACATCATATTTCCTTTTTTACTTTGCCACTCTTTACATATTTAATGCCACTGCAACAGCAAATCCCAATAACTCCAAATGGTCTAAAAATATTCACTTCTTTACAAGTAATCTTACCGCCAAGAGCGGGTGTCAGCAAATTCTGGCATTGAGTGTTATTTTACCTCCAGTCCTTTTAAAAATTACAAAAAAAAATCAAGGAAATAAAAAGCAAATAAAAAAATTTTTAAAAAAAGAAAATAAATGTTGAAAAAGCCAACAAAAAGGCACAAATTTTATATGAAAAGAAAGAAAGAAAAAAAAATGCAGTCAAGATTGTAAAAAACGGAAAAAAGGGTATATAATGAGAGGGTGTTAAAGAATTCCTGACCGCGGCAATAAGTATGGCTACAAATCATTAGTTGGCATGAAATATGTTAAAAGCCAAATACAAAAGAGGCATTACACACACATACACACAATAAAAAAAGGAAAAGGAAAAACAAAAAAATATGAAAAGGACGTGATACTTTTCACAGCATGATTTTGGCCAACACACTGTCTGTGTGTTGTTTGGTGAGTTAGAAAAAATATTTTTGTTTTTGCTTTAAAACGAATATGCTCGAATAATTAAATGTTTATGATGATTACAACAGCATTTAAGACGAGTAAATGAAGTCCTTAATTAAATATTTTATTTCTCTTTTATTTATTGATAACAATTTAGTCGGCATAGTTTAGTAAGTAGTGTTTTGGTTTATTAGACGTGAGGCTACGTTTCAAACCGTAGGTCAGACATTTCCAATAAAACAAAATACGAGAAAATATTTCTCCAGCGTCATCCTCTCAGCTGATTCCTGGCAAAAACTCTGAGAGTAAATAAAATTGCCATGAAAAACTTCTTTAAAAATCTGTCGTCCAAAATCGCCTTTAAACTGTAGTTCCCGCCACACTCAAAACAAGTGTTGTGAGAAACTAGGTTGTAATCCTCACTGAATTGTTGTAATGACCAGCTATGTATCTGAAGTTGATTGACAGAAGTTCGACTCTAAAACTATGCACAATTAGCTTACAAACTGTTAGATCCAGTCATGATTTTAGGCTGACAACCTTATCAGTCCACATTTCTTTGAGAATGAGCACTTTAAGTGTCCTTGTTTCCGCCTAATTTGTATGATCTGGCCGCCAACAATATGTGGTCTCAACTGCACGTCACTACGCACACAGCTCATACCGCATGAGATAATATGCACCAACGATTTGATGGCATGGTAATCTCACATGGAGTTGTTGTGGACTGGCCGTCAAGATCGTACAATTTGACCTGTTTAGAATTTTTTTTGTAGGGTTTTCTAAAGCTGCAAGTGTATGCGAATAAGCCAAAAGCCATAGGAGCCCTAAAAACTAACATAAACTACGTAATCGGTCGAACTCAGCTTGATTTATGCGTCAGAGTCATGGAAAAAATTAACATTTCAGATCTTTCTTCAGGGCTTCAGTGTCACACATGTCTGGGTCCCCGGACACTATGACATTCCGGGTAACCGCAGAGCCGACGAGCTAGCCAGAGCTGGTGCACTACTTCCGGAATTCTCTTCAATCAACTTAGGAATGCCACTTACTTCGTTCAAGTTGGCCATCGCGCGGAAATTCTTCCGACACGCCAACCTATCCTGGATCAATGAGAATACTTGGCTCTCAATGGATAGAAGGCTCACCAAATAGTTACTTGGACTTGGTCGTAACATCATCTCGATCACAGTGACCATGCTTACAGGTCACTGTGTTATGGGTAGACACGCGGAAAGCATGCGGACATCAGTGGACCTGTCAAACTAATTACATGTTCGATGATAACGATGGGAAGTTCTTAATGAAATATCCTAAACTGCGTAGTTATTACTTTCGCTAAGAATTAATACAGTGGGTATTATAAAAGAAGTCGTCGTAGTCTAGAAGGTAGTGTTTGGGCTTATTAGCCACCGTTCAACCCGCACGCCACATATCTCCAACAAAATGAAATATGAGAAAATATTTCTTCGGCGACATACTCTCAGCAGATTTCTGGCAAAAACTCTGAGAGTAAATAAAATTGCCATGAACAGCTTCTCAAAAATCTGTTGTTCGGAGTCGACTTTAAACTGTAGGACCCGCCACTCAAAGAAAAGGTAACACATACAACTTGAATGGTGTAAGAAGCTAGGTTGTAATCCTAACTAAGGGGTTGTAATGACCAATTATGTAGGGATTGTAGAGGAATTGTTTTCCTAATTGCCATGTCTAGCATAGGTTAGGCTAATAATTCTAATTTTTTTTTTGTTTCAAGCAGAGAGAAAAATATTGTTGAGCATTGTTCCACTTACTGAAGAATTGGCAGAGAAGATGGAGCGTATTAAGTAAGTTTTTGTGGAACTTTACACACAAAAAATGTATTTCTTTAAACCAAAATGATGCCATAACACTATCAAACAAATTGCCTGTGGTTAATTATATAATAATTTCCCAGGTCTCGGTCTCACAAGGAGAAAAAGATGAATTTTCTTATCTTCTTCTTCTTTATGATTGCTCTGAAAGATGTTTTGTAATAATTTTCAGTTCAGTGGATTTCAAAAGATTTTTGCCTTTAATGCCATAATTTGTTGTTATTAATCATTTAGAAAACTATTATAGTTTATATTTCTACCATTTCAAGCATATTTTTTTGCTTTACAGCCTGGCATAATGAGTTAGTCCCTCCAAAAAAAGACAAAAAGGTATACGATGAAGAAGAAGAAAGAAACGAAATATTTAAATTTCCTTTCATGTACGTATGTCTCTAGATGATGCGCCAGCAACATTCCCCAACTGTACACACTTGAGTTAAGAGAGTTAAATAATCATTCTGCCTGAATGGTTGCACGATATTGTGAAACTACACTGTGTGTGTTTGTAGAAGCATTTCTTGGTTTTGTCGTTTTCGTTTAAAAAGAAGGAAAATAAATGGAAAATTTATAAGAAGGCAAAAAAAGAGAAGAAAATTGAAAAATTCTTTTCAGTTTTCTTATAAATGTTCTATACTTCTGTGGTTAGTTATGGTTTGGTTTGGAAACTAAAATGATAAGAAAATTGTAATGATGAAACCAACCAACTTATGACTCCCCGGAGAGATAGTTGAACGATTTCGAGTATACTTGTAACAAAAAAAAAAAATAGAAACTGCACTGCCACTAAAAAATATACTTATGAAATGTCTTAATAAATGAATATGGGGGGATACGGCATAAAGAAAGACGAAAAAGGCAAACAAAAACTATTAAAAAAAAATAAAAATAAAGCACATCACAAAGAGAACGATAAAAAAACCAAAAATTGTTTAAAAGCAAGGATTAACAATTATTCCCATGGTGAAATACTATCTCCAACGGAATATTTTTACTTCAAAAGAAGAGTGAAACCGAAAATAAAAAAAAATTATTTAGCGAAGTGGAAAATTAGGAATAAAACTACATTCTGTTGGCATAACAATGAGCATAACACACGTATTTATAATAAAATATTGTTAAAAATATCTTCCTTCCAACGACCTAATTTCATTATAATGACTCTTATTCAACTTTCAAGTTTAACTTCTTCAGCTTCTTTCCTTTCTTTTAAGCAAACTTTGTGTGTGAAAAGCTTTTATCTTTCCATACTGTAGTTTAATATCCAAAATAATTTGTAAAATTGTTAAAAAGTTTCTGTCATTTCTAGGTTGATTATTCACTTAAACTGATTTCTTTATTAATTAAAATGATGAACATGTAATGCTTTTAATGTAAATTTAATTATCATAATGATTTAATCACAGTTTATGTTTGCCTTTTAATCACTGCTTTTACAAGGCAAAATATTAAATTAATCAATCAAGACTGTAGACATTTTTATGATATGAGCTATAAAATTATAGGAATTTTTGTTCAATTAACAACAATTAACGCAGGAATACAAACTAAAACGTATCCTTTATTAAGTCTTCAGAAAGTTTTATTCAGTCAACAGACTTAGATCGTGAGATAATGATTTACAAACAGAATATAAGAGCAATTGCTGACAGAATACCTCATGTATCCAAGCATGTCAGACAGATCTCGAATTTTCACAAAAAATTACGCACAAATTCACCTTGTAAGGATGGATGAAGGATTTTTACAGACTAAACTACCTCTGTCGCCGTAGTCTAGTAGATAGTGTGTTGGCTTATTAGATGTAAGGCCACGTTTCAAACTCCAGGTCAGACATCAAAACGAAATATGAAAAAAAATTTCTTCCTCTCAGCAGATTTCTGGCAAAAATTCTAAGAGTAAATAAAACTGTCATGAATAGTTTCTCAAAAATCTGTTGTTCGGAGTCGACTTTAAACTGTAGATCCCGCCACTCTTATAAAAAACAAACGCACACAACATAAATGGTGTGAGAAACTACGTCCAGAATCCCAACTGAAGGATTGTAGTGACCAATTATGTATGTCTGTAAACCACCTCCGTCGTATGTACTCTGCCCCATTTAACAATCGACAATTGTAGTCATCGTAGTCTAGTAGACTAGACGGGAGGAAACGGTTCAAACCCCAAATCAGATGTCTCCAACAAAACGAAATATAAAAAAATATTTCTTCGGCAACTGCCTCCCAGCAGATTTCTGGGAATAAAATAAAAATACTAGAAAAAGTCTGTTAAAAATCTGCTGTTCGGAACTGACTTTAAACTGTATGTTCCGCCACTCATGCATAAAAATTACCACACACAACATAATTGGTGTGAGAAGCTAGGACGAAGGGTTGTAATGATCAATTACGTATGTATGTATTTAAGAATTGAAGGGTATAACCATCGTAGGTAAGTCTAACCTCATAATATTGGAAAGGAATTTCCTGATCTTGTTAGTAGACGTGTACTCTACAAGTTTAATGAGACTGTATTCAGCTCCTTATTGGGAACATTGAAAAGGCTCTGGCATATAAGCATTACCCACTAGAAGCCTTCATTGACGCAGCAATATCCATTCAAAGGCTGTTATCATGACCCAAGACTAACGCAATTTTACTGCCTCTGTTGTGAGGTACATTGTGGAAATGTTGACTGTCATTTCTGCCTCCATTGCAAGGGGTTTCATAGCAAGAAAAGTGCACAGAGCTGTACTGTGAGGTGAAGTTTTTTCGCTCTTGCTTTGTAGAAAGCCTGATCCAACGATGTGGTTTTAAAGTGTATGTTGTGCAGATTACTCAGCCCTGCATGGGTTTTGCAAATAAGATGGCTCCAGGTGTTTCAAAAACTTTCCATCACGTCAGGTTTTAGGTTGTTGAAACCCCTAAAAACAGCGTTTTTTTGCCATTTTTGAAAAATTGTAGAACTAAACACTGACGTGCTAGAACCATCGCTATTGTCAGAAATTGACAATTAATCTTTGCTCTTTAAAATGAGCCCAAAGCCAAATTGTTTGAATCCACCCTTAAAGTAGGGGGTGGGTTTATGTCACATTACGGAGGTCCTTAAAAATTAATCAGATTTACTTGAAAATTGTTACTCAGAGGTTTTCGGGGGCGCTGATTACAGATCTTCTTTCAGATTTAAAAAATTCAAAATGGCGTATCCAATATGGCGGTCGAGGTTTATAAAAATTAATCAGATTTACTGTTTAGATTCGTTTTCAGCGCGCAAAATGCCTTCGGAAACACCTGGAGCCATCTTATTTGCACAAAAAAGTCCAAATTTTGCAGGGCTGTGTTATTTGACCATTATAGTGGAAAAGTTTAATCCGCATACACTTTCTTAAAGAGCAACTATATATTTAAGCTTAAAACAGAATGGAGCTCTTTACATCGTTTTGCCTTACATCTCTAAAAACGGCATGTACTCGATTTGAAGCCTTCGATCTACTATACGTTATTGACTTTATTTTGATGTGGGGGCAATCGCCAACGCAACTGCAGACTGCAGAGAAATTCGGCAGGCAGTTATCTGCCCTGATCACCAGGGCACTCTTTATCATTCCACCTTCAGCAAATAATGCTGTAAACTTTTGGCTCCCCTCTAGTTTTCTGCTGACAGTAAGACTTAATCTGGTTAAATCCTTACTTAACCTGGACTATGAACATGCCATTATAGTAGTGGACACCCTTTCTTAAAGGTGCAACTATACATTAAAGCTTATAACAGAATGAAGCTCTTTACATCGTTTTACCTCACACCTCTAAGAAGTTCTTGTGTTAGATTTAAAGTCATAGACCTGCCATCACTCATTTATTTACTTTATTGAGCCGTGGTATATGGTGTGCAACCAATAATCCTAACTATGGTTTTCTGTTCTGAAGATCTGAAGGTTCGCAGGGGATGCTTGAAGTCAAGACCGAGGGGTCCAAAAGTATGAAAAGAGTAGGCTGTGGTATATATGTACATATATTAAGGATTTCGTACAGGCTGCACAATTGAAATGTTCATGAATCAGTGTTCTATTTGAACGGCATGTGGTCAGGCTTGGGATTCCTTCAAATGACTTCTGCTGGAGCTATAGATCTAAGGAGGAAGAAGAGGCTGTCTTTGCTTCACTTGTGTCAATGCTCTGCTGTTGCTTTGATGAGTAGGAAGTTCTTAACCTCTCTGACATATCTTTTGCAATAATAAGAGTTATTTTAGCTTGATTCCTGAGCATATTATTGTGGTGTCACAATTGTGATATTGTTGTACCACACAGACCCCAATCGCCAGCTTAAGTGGCATGATCTTGCTCTTCAAGTAAAATTTTTATATATTGGAATTCCTTATCCTGATTCCTTATTCCTTATAGGTCTACCATATCCTTCTACCATTCCTACACAAGTAAATTTTCCCGCGCATTTAGTAAGTGGGGCTAATTCCTTAAGGTAAATTCAATATTTCCTTCTACGTCCTTAAATCCATTAATTTTGTGTATTTTCTTTAATCTACACAAACAAATGACTTACACTTCCTTCGTTACTGAAAATTAACTCAAGTCAAAAACCATATCCTGCTTTTAAGCATGCATTATTGCAATTAGACTCAGAAATCCAGAGTCAAGAAAAATTTGTAAAAACAATTCATTTTCTTTCACTCTCCATACCCTTACAGACTAACTAGCACTTTATACATTGGCTTGTTAGCAAATATCAAAACACATGTAACAATAAGAACTCTTTGTTTAAATAAATATGTTTGCACACATAAATATACAAGCATACAGTCGTGAAATAAATAATAGCGACAATTTTATTTCTCTTTAATTTGTAGAACAGTAAGTTAGCAAGTAAGTTGGCATGGCTGTAATGATGGAGAAACTATCATTGATTGTGTTTACACTGAGAAAAACCAGAAAATTTTTCAAAAAATAATTAGAAAGGTTACAGGTCAATTTGTTCTATTTTTATAATCGTTTCATATGATTAGAATGATGACATGAATTGCTCCAAAAGTAAACCATTCAATACGATACACTTAAAGAAAATTCCAGAGGTTGGAGGAGCAAAATATGAAGCAACCGAACGTAGGAATATACTTTTAATTTGCTCCTCTAAGAATAACCTCTGCTAGTTATTCTTACTCACTTAGTTAGTCATTACAACGCTTTACTCAGGTACACAATCTTCTTAAATTAACCAGGTTGTATGCGTCAATTTTATTCACGAGTTGGTGAGATCTACAGTTTAACGTCATTACCAAACGGCAGATTTTAGACACATTTCATGGGTATTTTCATGGGTATTTACTCTCAGAGATTTTGCGAAAAGACTGCTCAGAGAAAGCCGTGTAACGAAATATTTTTTCTTTTCATTTTATTATTTCGTTTTGTGCCAGTTATCTGAGGTGGGGTTTGAACCTCGGGTTCCCGTGTAATAAGCAAACACAGAATTTACTAGATTACGACAAATTTTATAATATATAAATAAATAGATGTTTCGTTTTGTTCGAGATGTCCGAGGTGGGGCTTGAACCACAGGCTCTCGTCTAATAAGCTAACATAATACCTACTAGATTATGAAAAAAATTTTTTTTTGCTGAGAGCAAGGCACTTAAGGAAATATTTATTTCTTTTTGTTCGAGATGTCTGGTGTATGGTTTTGAACCCTGAGTTTCCGTCTGACAAGCCAACATAGTACCTGCTAGATTATGATAAATTTTTCAAGTCATTTCAAATGCTTAAAAAATTAACCCAGTATTTCTGTTGCCGAATTGGGTATTATGTAGATGTCCTACAGAGCAATATCTTTTTGTTTGTGGAGGATAGAAATGCCATTTGCTGGCCCAATTTATACAGGATAACAATCCAAAAGAATTCCTCCAAAACTGTAAAACCGCGGTATCTGGAAGACTAAGCTTGAAAATACTTCATTAGGATGAACAAAGAAATATTTTGAAAGAATTTTCGGCAGAATTTGAAGGAGAGGAAGAAATCTTCTTAGTATACGTTTATATTCCAATTTATGCTTGGCTTACAACCCAGTCAGTTTGTAAAAAATGGTTGCCTCAGCATGTAAGTCAGTAATCCTAATAGGTTAAAGGAACAGTTCTATAAGCATTTTTGTTATTGACTTTACAGGGATACTTAATTGGAGTTTTCGAGACAATAGTTCTCTTGATCACGCGAAACTAAAAATTTACGGGTGTAGTTAGTATTAGCCATATCCGTGCATTAAATCGTCATGAGGTGGTCTCTAAACAGGTTACCTCACACAATGGCCGTTCGTTAAGCTAGCTAGGCATGACCAAATGCGTAATTGAACTGTAGTGTAGAATCAATACCATACAGACAGAAATCTTTCAATTAACATTCTAATGATGCTTTCTACTAATTGTAGGCAAATATTGGGTTGTTCGGAAAGTAATTCCGTTTTTTTTTTGTGGAAATGAAAGACAGTTTTCGTATAAATCAATCAAGTGGTCATAAACTGTTGAATTTTAAAAATTTAACCTCAATCCCATCTCATGTGCGTCTTTATCAGCTTTTTTGCGTCTTTATCAGCTTCAACGGGCCTTCCCGACATCAAAATTGCCGAATCGAAATTTAGCAAACCAGTTCTAGAACTGGCGTACTATGAACACACCTTCTCCATACACATCGGGCAATTTCTTCCTGGCTTGAACAGAATTTTTAACCTTCCTGTAGTAAATCAGTAAGATATGTCGAAAATGCTGCCTAACGCTCTTCATATTTAAAAGGGCACCAACCAAAAACTACTGCGTAGAATTAATTGAAATTTTTCACACACAAGCCTTACTGTATGAGCTCTCAAAGCATATAAAATTCTACGGCTTAAGTGTGAATTTGGGTGCAAAAAAATACAATTAAATCCTCTGTTGGGAAAAAACGCAATTACTTTCCAAACAAAAGTAGCTTTGAACGAAAGCGGAAGCAGTGTTAATGAAAATTGGATATCAATTTATTTACATTGCAAGTGGCATGAAAAACTTCTGCAGCAGAAGCATTCCTTTTTCTGTGTCATACATTTTGCGATTCGCAGGCCAATTGACCAAGAAAACATGCATTTTACATGAAAAACATGTACAAGAGAGAAACACAAGACAACTGGATGTTCCAATATGTCAATAGAGTTGTATATCATATCATTATTAATGAGCACCTTCGCGTTCTTATTTACTAGATCAAGAATCCTAAAAAGAAACTGCGACACACCGGCTGGATATGCCAGAAGTTCTTGCCTGCCTGCCGTATAATTCTTCATTAAGTTGTTCTGCTTTCTTAGCACTCCCAACGAAAAGAAACCTTAACAAACTCTATTAATCTAGCCTAAGATAAGATATTTAAATTAATTATTTAATTTAAGGTAATGCTGAAAAATTACGTCCTTATTATTACTGCCAACACTGTAGTCTCTTACAAAAAAAGAAACAAAAGAAACACAATAAGAAAATATTCCTGAAAATTGTTACAAAAGAAAATATTTTCTTTTTCATAGAAAAGACCTACTGACTGAGTGACTTACAACTATATATACATACACATACACACACAAGGACTTTATATCAAAGAAGAGAAAAACAAACAACAAATTTCATTACATTTCAAACAAATGCAACCAATTACAAAAACAACAAATTGCAAACAAATAAAAAAAAGAACGAGAGTTGGAGTATAAGAAAAAGTTCTTTAGAGAAGAGAAATAAAAAAACAAAAGAGAGAAATAATTGTTGGCATACATATTAATTTGAAGACGCACAGGAGGAAGGTAAAGCTCGCCTAAAAAAAAGAACTACGCATACCAACATATAAATGAGAAAAAAAAACGAAGGATTTGTGTATCTCATTTAGTCTACAAATACATACATACAAAATCTCTTTATTATTGTTGTTTACATGTATGTATGAACGTATGCATGTATGCATGCAATTTTCAAAGCAAAAATTTAACAAAATTTTCGTTTTTTTTCATTCTTATTCCTTCTCTGTCATGCTTTCCCTGTTTTGCTTTAAGCTTTTAATGTTTTAGCAGCAGTATCGTTAACATTACAAGTTTGATATTTTATTTCCGTTTATGCACTTCCCTACTTTGTATGCAAGCAGTCTAATTGTTGTTACAACTGTTGTAAAAATAGCAGTTGGAGTAGCAGTAAACATCGTATTACTGTTTCTTGTCTTAAGTGCTGTGAATACATACTTACACTTCTTAGACATGCTCTTCCCAAAAAAAAGAAGACAATTATCTTAACAGCAACAAATATACAAAAAAAATTCAAATGAACTAACGAACGAAGGAAAATGTAAAAAAATAAACCAAATTCTTTCTGCTCTTTTTTAAGCTTTCGTTTCCTTTAATGCTTTCATACTGTTGCCATAGCTTTAGTTTCCTTATGTTGTTGGTTAGGTTTTATACATTTTATTTGTACGCTACATACATAATTGGCCATTACAATCCTTCAGTCAATATTACGGCCTAGATTCTCACACCGTTCATGTTGTGTGTGTTAATTTTATACATGGGTGGCGGAACCTACAGTTTAAAGTCGACTCCGAACGACAGATTTTTCAGAAACTTTACATGGCAATTTTATTTACTTTTCGTAGAAGAAGAAATACTTTTTGTATTTTATTTTGATGTATGGCCTGGGGCTCGAAACCTGACTTTTCGTCTAATAAGCCAACACACTACCTACTAGACCACGGCGATAGAACCCATAGCTTTGGTCAATACAGTCTGACTTATGTATGTTACAGATTCATGGAAAATTGTACATTTTGGATGCATTCCATCTAGAGAAACAGTGGCGGATATTTGAACGAAGTTGTATTCGACACATGGGTACATAATTGCCCTTGAGTCAGGATTAACACTTAGCTTCTTGCACCACTTATGTTGTGTGTTAATTTTATACATGAGTGGTAGTTTAAAGTCGACTTCGAACGACTGATTTTTGAGAAACTTTGCATGGAAATTTCATGAACTTTCAAATTTTTGCCAGAAATCTACTGAGAGGAAGTCAGCGAAGAAATTTTTTCTTCATATTTCATTTCGTTGGAGATGTCTGACCTGGGTTTTAAACCGTGGCCTCACGTCTAATACGCCAACACACTGCCTACTAGACTACTGTGACATATACTGGCACCAATACGTCGTTCAAACAAATAAAAAATTTCAACTGCTAATACATACATACCTCAAAACCTTGGGCAATCAAGGAAAAGTATTTCAAGAACACTAGCTTCTGGGTAAATGGTAAATTATATTTTCATAAATAACAACAGTCCCAGAAATAAAGAGCCTGTTGCGCATTGTCCAATGTTGGCTAAGAAGAGATTAAAATTGTTGGGGTTACCACACTTACATACATACATTAAACAACATCACAGATGCCTTAACCGGAGAAAATCATTGACTTTGTAATCTCATCTGGTCACTATAAAGTTACAGATCATACAGTTGATACAGGCCACAAGCATCTAAGAGCTACACCATGTGGGGAAACCATTTAAACTACTCGGCATATTGTCTTTGTATACAAGAGACTTCACGTAGTCGTTCAAATTAAAAAATTTTTTGGGACTAAATAGGCTGATATTGGCGGCTAATGAATTGCTCCAAAATGTGAAGTTAATTGCATAACAAAATCGTTTTTTAATATGATACCGCAAGCCGGGTGGCATCTATTGTTGAAACTACAAGTAAGTCATGCCATAGAAGTGCAACTATACAATATATTGTACTGCCCTCAATCTATATAGGCTATCCATATAATATCTTTTTAAAACCTTGAACTTTCTGATGTCTGATACACATAAGCCAACACACTACCTACTAGACTACTTGAACTGTCTGATACATAACGCAAATCCCTTTTAATTATAATAACCTAAAACAAGTTTATATTGTCTCTGTTTGGGAAGAGTCTCTCTTTTATCTTCCGTTTCGCTGAGTGTACTATTCTAACAATATTGTTACGAAAATGAAAAAGTCTCGGTACTGATGTTTTGCTTTTACATCGCTTAACATTAAAATTATAAACAAAAGTTACAAAAACAAAACAATGCAGTAAACAAATCTGTTTACGAATTACAGCTTAATATAACAACGAACAACACCATAAAAAAATGGTAAACAAGTAAACAAAAATATACCAACAACACTACAATAATAAATGTAAACAATGATGTTTACATTTAAACAATGTAATGTAAACAATGATGTTTACATTTATAGAGATTTCGAGAAGGCGAAGTCATGAACGTTCGCCTTCAAGAACATTCATCTGACTGTTTACTTTGCCATATCAAAGGCAACGCAAATCAGGCGACTGAGTTAGTAAAGTTCAGTCAGAATTGTGTGAAGACGCGGTGTGTTTGAAGAGAGTAATAGCGATTTAAAGATCTCCGTTAAAAACATCTGTCGAATAATTGCCTAGTAATTGTTATTGTTTATGCAAAGGGAATGACAAACAAAACAATTGTTGTTGTTTACATAAAGTTGTGAACAGTGGTACACAGAATTGTGCGAATAATAAAGAATTTTAATTAAAACTAAACACAAATTTATTTCAATCTACGAGCTTATATTTTAAACGTTTTTAACAGGTAAAACCGTAACAATATGTTATACTCCACAGAAAAGTTGTGGCCCCGCCTTTATACCCAACTTTTTACTATTTTTATAGCTTTTCCCAGAATAATATTTTTGTTCTTTATTGTTAACTAAAATGAACATTGTATATTACATGGGATGACAAACTTTACTGATTTTGTTCTACTATTGGTTGTTGATATTATTCACTCTGTGGTAAAGGGGGGTTAACTCCTGGACGGATTTTTTGGCAGATATTAAATACTTTTAATTTTTAAAAGTGTGAGGGGAAATTTCGTTGTTTTATACATCTCTTGACTTTTCAACAAATCACTGATATACGTCCGTTTGAATGTCATAAATATTTTCTAAACCAGTGTACATATTCATAAAAAGATTTTCATAAAAATATTCCTGTTAGAAACAAAAATGGTGACAATAAATAAATTTCTTAAGAATTTTAGTAAATATGCCTTTAATACCAACTGTAGTGTAGAAAAACAAAAATATTTTTCCTCTTAAAAACTTGTTTTTTTCTTGTTTTTAGAAATTTTATTTCGGAGGAAAATATTTTTGTTTTATTTTTTTCAATTTTTATTCTCTACAATTTAAGTTTAATTAACCTAAAAGTGCCAGGCACTATTTTGCTCATTTCAGTTGAAATGAAATGCATTTTCTTTCGTTCATTCCTACTTTTTTGTTTTCTTGTTAATTTTAGCGAATACTATCACTATACGGTTCTTAAAAACTTTCATTACATTTGTTATCAACAACTCTGGCTATGAGGCAGAGAAAATGAAAAAAAAATGAAAAACAAACCACAAAAAGCATACAAATTTGCAGTTTATTTTTGTTTAACGCTTTGCTGGCTGTCACTAAGAATAGACTGGACAAATAAAGTGAAATTATTTAAACAAATTAAGGCGAAAAGTGATGAAAAAGTAATGAAAAGTAGTATGTTTTTGTATGTTCGGGACCACTTACTCCATACAAAATTTGGTGCATGCATAGCTGTAAAAGAGTAAGAACATTGCAGCATTGTGAAATGAATTGTGTGCGATCGGTCTTTAGGTTTGTACCATGTATTATGAAAAGGTAATGCTTTTTAATGTGTATGTGTGTGTTTGTGTGTTAAAATTTGGGAGAATGCATATCTGGAAAAGAATTAAATCATTATAATTTTCAATTTTTCCCTACAAATTTGGAATCATACCTGCTTATTATTGTTCATTTTATTTGTATTGCTTTTCAAACGAATGGTTGGACGGACAGAATGAGTGTGTGCACGTTTCCTCTTCTACATCCCAGAGTACAAGTAGACTGTAATGTGAAAATGTATATACGTATGCACGAATGTTTGGACGGACAGAATGAGTGTGTGCGTAACATGTAATGTGTATGATCTTTTTTTTTTTTTAATAGTAAATTCTTGGCACGTATTGCTCATGATCACAGGTAGAAGAAATAGAAATATAAACTAATAAGAAAGGGTAGGTTGGTTGTGCGGTTGTTTTTAATTTGATGAGAAAGAAATGTATAGTTGTTCCTGTGCGTTTTTTTTCACGCATAAGTATAAGTAATATCTGTTTTCACATAATTGAATTTACTGATTGATCTACAACACCCCAGAGTATAAATAGACTTGTTTTTAAGGATTTAGAATTTTTTAGTTTTACTGTTTTAAATAAATGAAATTATACAATAATGAGATTAATTAAAACAAATTAGTTTTTTATTTTTTGAAAATTTTATTACATATTTCTTTTTTTCAGATTTTTACAGATTCGAATTTAAAAATACGTTTATACAGATTAAATAACTTAAGTGTTAACAAATATTGTGTATAGAATGTTTGACATCGACAAATGTTGAAAGATTGTGAATAAGTATTTTCACAATAATACAAACGTATGACACATTAATACATAAAAATGGATTACTTATTTTACTAATGTTATATATCCTTATTTCATTTATAAGTTTCATAAATAAATCTATATGTTTTATTAATAGTTCTTCCAATTCAGCTGATGTTACCATTTTTGTTCCCCTTCTTTAAAAATTTAATAGTAGGTTGTGTTAGTGCGGGACGATGTACTCTGAATTATTTCATTTTAATTTATATTTATTGAATAAAAATTTTAAACACAAGTGCCCACAATTAAATGTATTAAATTTTTGTTTTCGTTCATAATTATATTCAATAGGAAATTTTAAGTAGTTGACAATCTCAAGTGGTGGTTGTAAGTTTCCAAAGCTATCAAAGTATTCCTTATAGTTGTGGTTTTTATAATATGCTACCCAATGTGTTCCCATACCATTTGAATCATCTAAATTAACAATGCCGCATTCTTGTTTGAATGGTTTTTCAGGTAAAAAATCACGCATGAAAACACCCCTAAAATGTTTGAGATGTCTTCCATATTTATTCAAATCCAAATCTGTTAATGGGCGATTGGGAAGGTTATCTAATAGTTTTTTGGAGCTGGACTATAGTAGAGACCATATCCAGTTTTGAGGTACAACCCTTTACCCATTGCAATTGATTCCATATATCTATTATGACGGTTAGCTTCAGCCAATTGTTCTTTTCCATTTTTGATAGCATTTACTGCTTTGACAATAGCGGATCCTCCACTTGCCAAACCACCAAGCGCTGCCAATGCTGTTAGTACGGGAATAAGTGGAAGAAATCCTCCAATTTTCGGTACAGGTATAACTCTCGGTATTATAATGTCTGCTCGCTTTTTCCCTTTAAAATTTGAATGAATAGCCTTTTGAGCTATTTTAACAGCATCATTTATATCAAGAGGTTTCTGTTCTTTCAATTGTTTTAAAGTTTTTCTCACAGTAGCTGTGAATAATTTCTTATTACACTTATTCATTTTTCCTTTTCTTTTCTTATGTCTCTGCTCCTTCAAACCTAATCCAAATTTCACTTTAGCTTTCATAGCGTTTGTCACAAACCACGCGTTAGCACGTTCTTTAATATCACTCTCTTTAGATTTAACTCGTTGCCAGGCTTTTTCAGCTAATATTTGATCTGTTTGATGTCTTGTGTCTATATCTTTTGATTGTGGATATGCAATATCGTGCTCTCTACAAGCTGCGTCTAATAAATTTATACCCTTATCTCCTCTTGCTAAACGTTTTTCAAGTTTTGCACCAGGTCCACAAAACTGATAACCAGGTAGATGTAATTCAACAGGTACTTTATTTATTAAGTTGTTTACAAATCCTCTTCTCATCTTACACTGGCTGAGGTTTTGTTTTGACCCTAGATTATATCAATTTTTTTTTCATTACTTTTATACCTCTTCGCAAAAATAGCTGAAATCAAGACGATCTCCTATATATACAGCAATTTATATGATTTCAGTATGTTAATTTTTTGATATTGATTTTGATCTGCTTTGTATCTGATCACGATCTACTTTATACCTGATCACGATCTGCTTTGTATCTGCTCACGACCTACTTTATATCTGATAACGATCTACTTTTTTGGTTTTTGGTTTTGTCTATTTTATTTTAATTTTTTTATAATTTTTTTTTGTCATTGTCATGTTTTAGATAAACATTTTCAATCTCGCTTTTTAAATTGTTTATTTGATCAACTAGATCATCATATATTTGTGTTATATATTTTTCGATTATTATATTTTTGTTTTTATGGTTATATTTATTAAAACTTTCTCCAAATTTATTAATATAAGACATCTCTTTCACTCTTCTAATAAATTATGTTAGATTCTTTAAGTTCTTCGATAATAGAGATTATTTCGTTTTGATGATTGTTGTGACCAGAACCTTCCGATGAAAGAAGTAAACGTAGTCTGTCAACTAGTTCATTAGGATCATCCCAATGTATGTAATTTGATTTCAGATTATTTTGTAATTTTAGCATTAAACCACTGCCTTTTGTTAAAATGTTTGTTGTTGTTTCGAATAAATGTTTAATTATTCGTATATATTTGAAGGCTCGTGTTCCTTTCACTTGTTCATTAGGTTCATAGCGACGTTTATGTGCATTGGTATTAATTAAAATCTCTTTATATTTTTTCAAATCATTTTTAGAATAATGGAGAGGTTTTTTATGAAATACTAGTTCAAATAATCCAGGCGTCATTTTCAATTTCATATTCCCTATCTGCATAGTATTATCTCTATTAAATATTAATTTTTCCTTGCCATATCTCCAACTACCGTCTACATCTTGATTAAAACCATAAATTTTATCCAATTGCTTATTATTAATAAGTGTTTGTATATTTTCAAATAATGGAGAGCTTTTCGTCAGCTTTAAACATTGTTTTCTTTCCAAGTTCTTGATACATGTACTTGATACAGGTCTATTATGGTCATAGTTTTTTTCACCATCATTATCATCAGTTGAAATATTTTCATACTGAAAATCGTTATTATCACCGTTTACATCATCGTAATCATCGTCATCATCAATAGTGTTGTCTATATCCTTATGCTTATCTTCAAGTTTTCCGATGATTTCATTATCACCATTTACGTCATAATAATCGTCATCATCAGCAATAGTGTTGTCTGTATCCTTATGCTTATCTTCGAGTTTTCCAATGATTTCATTATCACCATTTACGTCATAATAATCTTCCTCATCATCTATAGTGTTGTCTACATCCTTATGCTTATGTTCAAGTTTTGGGATGTTTTCATTATCATCATTTACATCATCATAATCATCGTCATCATTAATAGTGTTGTCTATATCCTTATATTTATCTTTAAGTTTTCCAATGATTTTTTTAAGTGGTTTTGTTATTGGTTGAAAGGTATCTTCTAATAAATTAACTCTATCTATTTGATTCAGTTTAATATTTTTTTAACTTTTTCTTTAGAATAGCCCTTGTCTTTACAAGATCTTCCAACACTTTATTATGGTAATTTTTAGACATTATAATAATTTTTTTATTGAATTTGATCTGGTTATGATCTGCTCGCTATCTGATTATGATCTGCTTTGTATCTGATTACGATCTGCTTTATATCTGATCACGAACTGCTTGCTATCTGGTCACGATCTGATTTATACCTGATCACGATCTGCTTGATGGCTTGTGTCTATATCCATTGATTTTGAGTACGCTATATCGTGCTTTCTACAGTCTGCATCCAATAAATTATTCCTTTATTTCCTTTATTCTTGCTATTCGTTTTGAAGTTTTGTATCAGGTACAGCTGGTATAGCTGGTATAGCTGGTATAGCTGATGTAGCTGGTATAGCTGGTATAGTTGGTATAGCTGGTATAGCTGGTATAGCTGGTATAGCTGGTATAGCTGGTACAGCTGGTATAGCTGGTATAGTTGGTATAGCTGGTACAGCTGGTATAGTTGGTATAGCTGGTATAGCTGGTATAGCTGATGTAGCTGCTATAGCTGGTACAGCTTGCTGTATAGCTAGTACAGCTTGCTAGTATAGCTTGCTAGTATAGTTAGTACAGCTTGCTAGTATAGCTAGTACAGATTGTATAGCTACTACAGCTTGCTAGTATACCTAGTACAGATTGTATAGCTTGCTAGTATAGCTAGTACAGCTTGCTAGTATAGCTAGTACAGATTGTATAGCTTGCTAGTATAGCTAGTACAGCTTGCTAGTATAGCTAGTACAGATTGTATAGCTTGCTAGTATAGTTAGTACAGCTTGCTAGTATAGCTGGTATAGCTGATATAGCTGGTATAGCAGGTATAGCTGGTATAGCTGGTATAGCTTGCTAGTATAGCTGGTGTAGTGTTTCATGCGAAGAGGTATGAAAGTAATGAAAAAATGGTTATAAACTACAGTCAAAAGAAAAACACCTAATCAGTGTAAGATTGGAAGAAGATTTGTAGACAACTTAATAAACAAATTATATGTTGAATTACATCCACCTGGTTATCAGTTTTGTGGACCTGATACAAAACTTCAAAACGAATAGCAAGAATAAAGGAAATAAAGGAATAATTTATTGGATGCAGACTGTAGAAAGCACGATATAGCGTACTCAAAACCAATGGATATAGACACAAGCCATCAAGCAGATCGTGATCAGGTATAAATCAGATCGTGACCAGATAGCAAGCAGTTCATGATCAGATATAAAGCAGATCGTAATCAGATACAAAGCAGATCATAATCAGATAGCGAGCAGATCATAACCAGATCAAATTCAATAAAAAAATTATTATAATGTCTAAAAATTACCATAATAAAGTGTTGGAAGATCTTGTAAAGACAAGGGCTATTCTAAAGAAAAAGTTAAAAAATATTAAACTGAATCAAATAGATAGAGTTAATTTATTAGAAGATACCTTTCAACCAATAACAAAACCACTTAAAAAAATCATTGGAAAACTTAAAGATAAATATAAGGATATAGACAATACTATTAATGATGACGATGATTATGATGATGTAAATGATGATAATGAAAACATCCCAAAACTTGAACATAAGCATAAGGATGTAGACAACACTATAGATGATGAGGAAGATTATTATGACGTAAATGGTGATAATGAAATCATTGGAAAACTCGAAGATAAGCATAAGGATACAGACAACACTATTGCTGATGATGACGATTATTATGACGTAAATGGTGATAATGAAATCATCGGAAAACTTGAAGATAAGCATAAGGATATAGACAACACTATTGATGATGACGATGATTACGATGATGTAAACGGTGATAATAACGATTTTCAGTATGAAAATATTTCAACTGATGATAATGATGGTGAAAAAAACTATGACCATAATAGACCTGTATCAAGTACATGTATCAAGAACTTGGAAAGAAAACAATGTTTAAAGCTGACGAAAAGCTCTCCATTATTTGAAAATATACAAACACTTATTAATAATAAGCAATTGGATAAAATTTATGGTTTTAATCAAGATGTAGACGGTAGTTGGAGATATGGCAAGGAAAAATTAATATTTAATAGAGATAATACTATGCAGATAGGGAATATGAAATTGAAAATGACGCCTGGATTATTTGAACTAGTATTTCATAAAAAACCTCTCCATTATTCTAAAAATGATTTGAAAAAATATAAAGAGATTTTAATTAATACCAATGCACATAAACGTCGCTATGAACCTAATGAACAAGTGAAAGGAACACGAGCCTTCAAATATATACGAATAATTAAACATTTATTCGAAACAACAACAAACATTTTAACAAAAGGCAGTGGTTTAATGCTAAAATTACAAAATAATCTGAAATCAAATTACATACATTGGGATGATCCTAATGAACTAGTTGACAGACTACGTTTACTTCTTTCATCGGAAGGTTCTGGTCACAACAATCATCAAAACGAAATAATCTCTATTATCGAAGAACTTAAAGAATCTAACATAATTTATTAGAAGAGTGAAAGAGATGTCTTATATTAATAAATTTGGAGAAAGTTTTAATAAATATAACCATAAAAACAAAAATATAATAATCGAAAAATATATAACACAAATATATGATGATCTAGTTGATCAAATAAACAATTTAAAAAGCGAGATTGAAAATGTTTATCTAAAACATGACAATGACAAAAAAAAAATTATAAAAAAATTAAAATAAAATAGACAAAACCAAAAACCAAAAAAGTAGATCGTTATCAGATATAAAGTAGGTCGTGAGCAGATACAAAGCAGATCGTGATCAGGTATAAAGTAGATCGTGATCAGATACAAAGCAGATCAAAATCAATATCAAAAAATTAACATACTGAAATCATATAAATTGCTGTATATATAGGAGATCGTCTTGATTTCAGCTATTTTTGCGAAGAGGTATAAAAGTAACGAAAAAAAAATTGATATAATCTAGGGTCAAAACAAAACCTCAGCCAGTGTAAGATGAGAAGAGGATTTGTAAACAACTTAATAAATAAAGTACCTGTTGAATTACATCTACCTGGTTATCAGTTTTGTGGACCTGGTGCAAAACTTGAAAAACGTTTAGCAAGAGGAGATAAGGGTATAAATTTATTAGACGCAGCTTGTAGAGAGCACGATATTGCATATCCACAATCAAAAGATATAGACACAAGACATCAAACAGATCAAATATTAGCTGAAAAAGCCTGGCAACGAGTTAAATCTAAAGAGAGTGATATTAAAGAACGTGCTAACGCGTGGTTTGTGACAAACGCTATGAAAGCTAAAGTGAAATTTGGATTAGGTTTGAAGGAGCAGAGACATAAGAAAAGAAAAGGAAAAATGAATAAGTGTAATAAGAAATTATTCACAGCTACTGTGAGAAAAACTTTAAAACAATTGAAAGAACAGAAACCTCTTGATATAAATGATGCTGTTAAAATAGCTCAAAAGGCTATTCATCCAAATTTTAAAGGGAAAAAGCGAGCAGACATTATAATACCGAGAGTTATACCTGTACCGAAAATTGGAGGATTTCTTCCACTTATTCCCGTACTAACAGCATTGTCAGCGCTTGGTGGTTTGGCAAGTGGAGGATCCGCTATTGTCAAAGCAGTAAATGCTATCAAAAATGGAAAAGAACAATTGGCTGAAGCTAACCGTCATAATAGATATATGGAATCAATTGCAATGGGTAAAGGGTTGTACCTCAAAACTGGATATGGTCTCTACTATAGTCCAGCTCCAAAAAACTATTAGATAACCTTCCCAATCGCCCATTAACAGATTTGGATTTGAATAAATATGGAAGACATCTCAAACATTTTAGGGGTGTTTTCATGCGTGATTTTTTACCTGAAAAACCATTCAAACAAGAATGCGGCATTGTTAATTTAGATGATTCAAATGGTATGGGAACACATTGGGTAGCATATTATAAAAACCACAACTATAAGGAATACTTTGATAGCTTTGGAAACTTACAACCACCACTTGAGATTGTCAACTACTTAAAATTTCCTATTGAATATAATTGTGAACGAAAACAAAAATTTAATACATTTAATTGTGGGCACTTGTGTTTAAAATTTTTATTCAATAAATATAAATTAAAATGAAATAATTCAGAGTACATCGTCCCGCACTAACACAACCTACTATTAAATTTTTAAAGAAGGGGAACAAAAATGGTAACATCAGCTGAATTGGAAGAACTATTAATAAAACATATAGATTTATTTATGAAACTTATAAATGAAATAAGGATATATAACATTAGTAAAATAAGTAATCCATTTTTATGTATTAATGTGTCATACGTTTGTATTATTGTGAAAATACTTATTCACAATCTTTCAACATTTGTCGATGTCAAACATTCTATACACAATATTTGTTAACACTTAAGTTATTTAATCTGTATAAACGTATTTTTAAATTCGAATCTGTAAAAATCTGAAAAAAAGAAATATGTAATAAAATTTTCAAAAAATAAAAAACTAATTTGTTTTAATTAATCTCATTATTGTATAATTTCATTTATTTAAAACAGTAAAACTAAAAAATTCTAAATCCTTAAAAACAAGTCTATTTATACTCTGGGGTGTTGTAGATCAATCAGTAAATTCAATTATGTGAAAACAGATATTACTTATACTTATGCGTGAAAAAAAAACGCACAGGAACAACTATACATTTCTTTCTCATCAAATTAAAAACAACCGCACAACCAACCTACCCTTTCTTATTAGTTTATATTTCTATTTCTTCTACCTGTGATCATGAGCAATACGTGCCAAGAATTTACTATTAAAAAAAAAAAAAGATCATACACATTACATGTTACGCACACACTCATTCTGTCCGTGCAAACATTCGTGCATACGTATATACATTTTCACATTACAGTCTACTTGTACTCTGGGATGTAGAAGAGGAAACGTGCACACACTCATTCTGTCCGTCCAACCATTCGTTTGAAAAGCAATACAAATAAAATGAACAATAATAAGCAGGTATGATTCCAAATTTGTAGGGAAAAATTGAAAATTATAATGATTTAATTCTTTTCCAGATATGCATTCTCCCAAATTTTAACACACACACACACACATACACATTAAAAAGCATTACCTTTTCATAATACATGGTACAAACCTAAAGACCGATCGCACACAATTCATTTCACAATGCTGCAATGTTCTTACTCTTTTACAGCTATGCATGCACCAAATTTTGTATGGAGTAAGTGGTCCCGAACATACAAAAACATACTACTATGAAAAAAATAATGAAATTCATTATGTACCAAAAATTAAAGACAATTAGAGGCTCTACTAAGATTTGGTTATTTTGAAAATAAAAAATAATCAAACGAAATGTTTTACTAGCTTGAGAGATCTATTGACGCCATTGATGTCATGCAATATAACGGTTTCTCTGAGAGGAGCATATCCGAAACGTCAAATAGTCCAAATAGTCCATGATTCGGCATCCCGCAGAAAATAGATCAACGGTGCTAAATTTCAATTTCTTGGCGGCCAATTGGCATCACCATTTCGGCTAATTAAACGGCCGTCAAACATTTGCCTTAATAAATCGATTGTGGCATGAGATGTGTGGGAAGTTGCACCATCCTGTTGCAAACCAAACATCAATACCATTAAGAGCGAGTACAAAAAATCGGTTATCATGGTGCGACAGGTATCTCCATTGAACTTAATGGTTGCGCCGTTTGCATTTCCAAAGAAATAGGGGCCAATAATACCTCCACTTCAAAAACCGCACCCAACAGTCACTCGTAATGGGTGCATTGGCTTCCTGTAAGACCACGTGTGAGTTTTCTGATCCCCAAATACGGCAATTTTGCTTATTAACATAGCCATCAAGATGAAAATGAGCTTCATTCGAAAAGATGATTTTTTTTGGGCAAAATCGACATATTTATGCAGTTTCTCGTTGGCCCAATAAATCCCAATGTTGCTCAAGCGTAAATCGATTTATTACGCTCAGTGGAGGTAATATACTGACAGAATAGTATGTCATAAGCATTGCCAGATTTCGAAATAACCGATTGTTCAAATTTACACCGATTGGACGCTCTTGGTTCCCATGTGGATTGGCAATGTACAAAATCAGAGAGTTTTGTTTGTATCAGGCACACATTCATACAGAAATGGTCATAACCGCTGAGATATTTAGCGTCAGTTTCCAACTGCTTCAGAGCCTTTGCAGGGAACTGATGTTGTGGTCAATAGGCGATGGATTTTGTATGATTAGAAGCCCAAGACACGAAGCAAAATTCGCCAAGTTCTAGCCGAGTTCTTATAAGCGACATGAAATCGACTTTTCCGGATTCTCCTGCACCCTTTCACGTATGAGGGTTTGTCAATGGTTTTCCGAGCCAATGGTACTGGTAAATCTATTGTGGTGACCGACTTCCTCGGATTCTCCTGCACACTCTCACGTATGAGGACTATTATGGCGATCGTAAAACAATTGATAAAACAAAAATTTATTATTTGCACGTATTATGCAATGCTATATCCGTTCATGATGCTTTGGCAAAACTCTACTCATGTATCAAATGAACACACATAACATCTAGTAGGTAGTGTGTCGGCCTATTAGACGTAAGGCCACTGTTCAAACCCCAGGTCAGAAATCAAAACGAAATTGTGAAAAATATATTTATTCGGCGACTGCCTCTCAGCAGATTTCTGGCAACAACTCTGAGAGTAAATAAAAATTGCCATGAAAAGTTTCTCAAAAATCTGTTGTTCGGAGTCGACGTTAAACTGTATAAATTTCAACTAGACTTAAATGAAAATCGTTTTTTTTTAAATATGTTTTTAAGATGTGTTTAAAATTTATTTCAAAAATTTATTTGTAGCTGCCTGCTGGCTACAATACATACATATATTTATTTATATGAAGCCATTTTGAATTTAAAATAAAAACCAATGAAAATAATATAAAAATATAATACATTTGCAAACAATGTTAACGAGTGTTAACGTAACTGTTAACGTAACTGTTTCTGAATGCATTTTACATGAAATTATTTTCAATTTATTATTAATCATACGCACTGATATCGTAGCAGTAAAAATAAATGCTCATACGCAACATTGAACCCGGATGCACATCATTGGCCGATGATGATGGTTTAATAACAAAAGATCTGATAGTTTTTTTTATTGTATTATTTAAACAATTTGTATTTAATTAATATATGTATTGTATTTTCAATATTTCATTTGAATTTGTTGTAATTTTCTTTGTGTTGTTTTCAGCTTTTGTTAGTATTTATTTTATTTATTTCTTGCGTAATGGCCAGAGCATTCATTTATAAGCCATATTAATAACAATTAAATGCGTTGACATAATACCACAAACTGCTACACAAATGCATGCAGGTTTATTTAATTTTTTTTTATGTTTTTTACTGATTTTCCTGTTCGTTAATAGTCAAAAAACATTTTTTTTTATAATAATGTTAATGAAATAAGCGGGTAATAAACCACAATTTCAATGTTGCATAAGCCATTAAAAACTAATCATTTAATTTTAAATTCAAATCTTTTTTTATATTTTTTCTCCTTTTTTACCGGCTTATTTTTCTTCCTTTGTATGAAACAGAAATTGTATTTGTGCAGTTGGTTGAACTGATAAATAAATTTATTTAAAAAAATTAAATTTCGATTCAATAAATAAATAATATTATGGCGTAACCTTTAAATGTAAGCAGCTTTAGCTTTTTTTTAACAATTAAGCCATGATTTTAATTTTTTTTTCAACATTTTTGTTTAACTAAGCAATTAATTTTTAATTTTTTTTTTCTGTTGTTGTTACAATTCACGCAAATGCATTCAATGATTTTGTGTTTATGTAACTGACAGGTTAATTAATTTAATTACCATTAAATACAATCAGGCTAACGATTGGTTAAATTAAATTTAAAAAGAATTGCATCTCGCAGGCAGAAAATAATGTGTTTCATATTGAGTACATAGACTAACTCTTATCATTTTACAGGGAAGGTACCCATCTATCAATGCAAAAATTAGAGAAATATTGTTATTCGTAATGTCTCATTTGAAAGCATAGTTAACACTACCGTTTATTCATAACAGTCTCGTATAAGAAATTCAACAGGAAATTTACAAATAATTAACACCTAGTAACACTTAGCTCACGTCTGATTTGACAGATAATTAGTTTTATCCTTCCGCTGAACGAATATGGTTGTGTATACGTTTGAACAATGCTGGTAAATATTGCGACATTACTTTGAAAATCATGGTAATGTTGCAGAATGTGTGCGAAAATTGTGTATGGAGTTTGGAAGAAAAGAAGCACCGTCAGCTCCGTATGTTCGTTATCTTGTGAAAAAAGTGAAAGAAACTGACATCCTCATCGATAAACCAATTGACCGTCCAATGCGTTTTCGCTTCGCTAAGTGGGCCTGCGATAGACTTACAGAAGATGCCGATTTTGACAAAAAAAATCATCGTTTCAGATGAAGCTCATTTTGATCTTGGCGGGTATGTAAACAAGCAAAATTGTCGCATTTGGGGCACAGAAAACACGCACGCATACATTGAAAAGCCGACGCACCCAAACGAGTCACTGTTTGGTGCGGATTTTGGTCCAGAGGCATAATTGGGCCATTTTTCTTCGAAAATGAGCAAGGAGTGGCTGTTACAGTCAATGGCGATCGTTATCGGGCCATGTTGAACAAATTTTGGTTCAAAAAATTGAAGAGGAGGATATTGGCAACATTTGATTTCAAAAGGACGGCGCTACGTGCCACACAGCCGAAGCTACACTCGATGTTTTGCGCCCTGTTTTTGAAGAGAGCTGATGTCGTTTGACCACCTCGGATCTGCGATTTGACACCGTTGGACTATTATTTGTGGGGTGCCGTTAAAGGTAAGTGTTACGCCGACGAGCCAGAGACAATTGACGCTTTAAAGAGCAATATTCGTGAAGCCATTGGTGAAATACAGCTGCACACAATCGATAATGTGCTCAAAAATTGGACCGATCGTGTAGGCTACTGCATGGCCAGCCGAGGCAGCCATTTGAATGAAATTATTTTCCATTATTAACCGGAAGGATTGTAAAAAGAAATTTGAGAAAAAATTCAGTAGTTTTTTTTAAAGCATTTTCAAACAAAAATGTTATTTGGCGGACCCTTTATTATGTAACAAAATTCAGTATATTATCTCCACTGAACGTAATGAAACGATTTACGCTTGAGTAAAGGATTTATTGGGCCAAGGAGAAACTGCACGATGATGTCGATTCTGAGGAAGAAAAAAATCATACTTTCGGATGAAGCTCATTTTCATCTTGGTGGGCACTTTAATAAGCAAAATTGCACTTTTAGGGGCTCAGAAAACCCACTCGTGGTCTTACAGAATCTAACACACCCAATACGAGTGACTGTTTGTTGCGGCTTGTGGAGCGGAGGTATTATTGGCCCATATTTCTTTGAAAATGCGTACGGCTCAACCATTACGTTTAATGGAGACACCTATTGCACCATGATAACCGCTTTTTTGTACTCGCTCTTCATGGTATTGCAGGGAAAGATGTTTGGTTTCAATAGGATGGTGCAACTTGACACACATCTCATTCCACAGTTGATTTATTGAGTCAAATGTTTGATGGCCGTTTAGTTAGCCGAAATGGTGTTGTCAATTGGCCGCCAAGAAGTTGCGATTTGACACCGTTGGACTATTTTCTGCGGAACGTAGTTAAAGCAAAGTGTTATGCCGACAAACCAGACACAATTGAGCATTTGAACAACAACAACATTCCTGATGTCATTGCCGAGATACGATCCCATACACTTGAAAAAGTGAACAAAAATTAGTCCGATCGCAGCTACATGAATGAAATATTATTCCATTTCATTTCACAACAGAAAAAATAAATTTTGCAAATTTTCAAAGCGTTTTTGTTTTATTCCATTTTTAAATTAAAACTTTTAAATGGTCCACCCTATATGTATGTGGATCAGGCATAAATAAGTTCTTTTTATTTTAAATATAATGTTTATTAACTTTTTAAGGTTTAACTAGGTTTAACTGTTTTAACTAAGGGTTCTCTCTACCCGATAATCAATATCGTTTTATTAGATTTAATAACGTTACAAATTATTTGTATGCTTTTTTATCGTATTCACTTTTACAATAACGGTAAATATTTTATTTAAATTATGAAATAAGTAAATCAACAACAACAATAAATAACAACATTTTACAAAAATTATAAACGTCTGAATGATTTCAACAAATATCCTGTGAATTAATAATTAAATGGATAAAAAGGAAAAATTAAAGTTTTTCTCTGTGTTTTGCTGTTTTGTTTTCTTGTTTTCAAAATAATGCAACTCAGGTGTTAAGTTACAAACTTTCCAATTATGGCAACTGCAATATAAATCCTTACAAATAAACATACATACACGCACATGTGCAATAAGAGTAAATGAAAACAAATATTCCCAAAAGAGTGAAAATCTTTAATTAAAAATTTTATTTCATGTTTTCATTTGCTTTTGTATTTGTGTGTATGTGTGCTTGGGAATGCATACGTGTGTGTGTATCTGTAGTAAATGTTTTCTTGTATAATTTTAACAACAAAAGTTTTCTCTGCCATTCTTTACTTTTGTTTTATTTGGGGAAAAAAATATTTTTTGAAAAAAAACTTTTACTTTGTAAATGTAATCGTCGTTTATTGCTGTATTGTAAGGATATATTGTGCTAAAAGAGAAATAATCTGTAAGACAATGAACACATATGTATGTATGTGGTAAAGGGTAAATTTTTTAACAGCAAAATTTCTTAAAGTATATAATATCATATACGAAAATGGAAACGGTGTAACATAAAAACAAACAAAAGCTACACAAACAAATACAATAAACTTGTTGCAAATGAACCAACAACATCAGTATGAAGGAAAAGGGAACGCAACAACAAGCAATGTGTACAAAATACACAAACAACAATGAAGTCCCGATAGAGTTCTCTAGAAAGTGAAACCACAAACGTTCGACTTCAACAACCTTCATCAGACTGTTTACGTGGGCATATAAAAAGGGACGACAAGGCAGGCAACGAGTAGTAAGAATTCAGTCAGTCTTTGCATGTGAAAAGAACAGTCGTGGTTTGAAGATCGCCGTTGTAAAGTTCTACCGAACAGTTTTTAGTGCTTACGTAAACAGAAGTGTAAAGAAGAATAACGAACTAAGCAAATTCTTGCTGTAACATCAAGTTGTAAACAGTGGCACATAAAATAGTGCGAACAATAAAGAATTTTAATTAAAACTAAACACAAATTTATTTTTATTTTGATTGCACTCGACGAACTCATATTTTAAACGTTTTTAAAAACGTAAAAATTTAAAAAAATTTTTATCTGGGGCCATATGTCTACCATTTGCTTTTCAAAGATTAGTTCATGTTAATAAGGCCTGAGTTTGTCTTAGTCTAGTGTGCAGTATTGTTTGATGTTTCAAACATAAACCTCAACATCAACGAAATACGAAAAAATATTTATTTCGATATTTTTATAAATTGCCAGGAAAAACCATTTAAAATCTGATGTTGACGGACTCGACGTCGAACTACAGCTTACTTCATCCAACCGACATGAAAGTTGTGACTTTAGTCAGGCAATAATCGTGAAAAATGTAACTACCAATAATGTATGTTCGTTGCCAGCAGCTGCTTTACATGTATGCGAGCAGGGCTTTAACTTTGACGTATTTTTTGCCAGCATTTCTAACGGTATATTACCAATGGCAGCTGTAATTTGGTATTGCGTATATACGATAGAGTTCTCATATTGCCAACAAAATAGTCTTATGGGATCCAATTTGCATGATCTTCGCGTCTGAAATATGAATTTCTCATCAGAAGCTTAGGATATTGAGTGTTGTGTGAAATAAGCCACCGTATTGTATCCTATGTCAACTGAGTTGAATCCTCCATTCTGAGTAAAAAAGGATTGAAATCAGAGACTGTAATGTTACGATTTTGCCTTGCTTTGCATACGTGCATCATGTTACAATTTTTTTTTGTTACTGGAAAGCCTTCGTGTTAAAAAGTCACCGTTTCCTTACAGCCGTATGTATGTGTTGCGATTTTCTTTCCCAAAACTGTTGTATGTAGATGTGTATGTTTGCATTCAATGAAGTGCAAAAGATTTTTCTTTTCTTTTCCTTTCGTTTTGGCTCAAGTTTTTGTTTTATACCATATAACAGAAAAAAAGAGAAACAAACCAAAAAAAGTTTTAACACTTGAGCACTTGTTAATCTCAATTACGCGAAACAAAATTAGTGTTAATCCTGAACTTTTTACATACACACACACACACACACACACCGCACACCAACGTACACAAGCCTTTACTGTATAGTTGGGAAATAATTTTCAAAAGCGAAATATTTGCCGTTCTCCAGCATGTGTGTATGTGTGTGTTACATTTTACAGATACAAAGTTAAGTCATCCATACAAATCCAGTTTATTTTGATAAATTGAATCGAGTTCAGTGTACGAAATATTTTAAAATTGAAAATTTATTAGCGAAAGATTAAAGGAGAAAAGTTTTATTTACGGCAGCTATTTTTGTTGTCGCCGTTTAAGGTTATCGAATTTAATTAATTTACTTACCAAAGAGTTAAAAAGGTTTTTAAGTACGAAAATTTCAGTTGATCAAAGTCCTCTATGTGGTGTCACAAAATAAGTGGTTGAAATCACAAGTATCGTATAAGGTAAGCCTGCAACACTTAGATTTGAGTCTGTTTATAAAGCTTCTCAGTCTATCAATTAATTCAAGAAATGGATAATGAAAGTATAAAGACCTGTGTTGCCAAATATGGTTAGCTTTCGTTTAATATTAATTGATTGAAAACTATTGAAAAAGGGGCACCATTAGCTGAACCTCAAAATTCATAGCAAACAAGGCATATCACAATTAGTTGCAGCTTAATAAAGATCCTCATGCATATTTGTAAGAATTTTAAACAATATAAAACACCCAATGCAACTGTTTAGCTCTGAATCAATGTTTAAGAACATTAGACGCTAACTTCTACATGTGCGATGACTTTATGTCACTACCAGGTTAATAACTGTTCGTTAAAGACATTTAAGCTTTTTCTGTTTCACAATAACGTTGAATAGGCTTACATTGAAGTCGCCCTATTGTAGTAGGTAGTGTACTGGCTTATTAGCTGTTAGGCAACGGTTCCAACCCCAGGTCAAACATCAAAACGAAATATGAACAAATATTTTTTCGAGGATTTCTGGCAATAACTCTGAGAGTAAATAAATTTGCCATGAAAAGTTACTCAAACTGTAGGTCCCTCCACTCACGTTTAAAATTAACACACACAACATAAGTGTTTTAGAAGCAAGGTCGTAATCATGACTGCAGGGTTGTAATGACCAATTATGTATTTATGTATGTACGTTCTAGTTGAGATCATATCGGATAGGTATAGGTAGTCTGGTTCCAGCAACGATCTTCTTTATTTTATTTATGGGTGATCTTATTTTTATTTTTGAACGCTCGCATCGATCATATACCCTAGAGTCTGTATGCAGCTTGTGCTTCTACTGGGATGATATTTATCGACTTAAGTTTATCCTAATCGAGCATTGCAGTACTTATGAAGTTTAGTATGTTTAACCGTAGTTGGAGAAATTATTTTTCTACGCAATTTTTTCGAGCCCATGGAGAAACACACGAATATTTTCCAAGCTGGGCTCTATGTCATTGACATCCAATTGAACTTGGTTCGGAGATAGAAAAACAATATAATATACTGTCTGACACTGAGGTTACTCTTCAAGTGCTCGGCTCTTATAAGATTAAATCTAAAATTGTATGAGACTGTCTGAAGAAGCAGAATCGTCTATGTAGAGAAAATAAAGTTCCCCTCCACTGGCTAAGAGATCATGTAGAAATTCTCAGCAATGGGCAAGCAGACGAGCTTTTGAGGAGGTAAACATTCACGACACTGATTGAATCAGACTCATAGAGTGAGGCTGGATGTTGACAAGATAAAGAGAGGAAAAGGCTCTTCTCAAACCAATTGGGTTTCATGCAACCGAAAGTTTTGTTGGGAAACTACAATAAAAAGAGATCTGTAATATACTAACCAGGAATTAACAAGAGGTTAGTAACCGCTATTTTAATAGCTCACTATAGACTCAGAGACTCTAAACATACATACATACATACATAATTGGTCATTACAACCCTTCAGTCAGGATTACGACCTAGTTTCTCACACCACTTAATTTTTTTTTTAATTTTGGTTCGGTAGAGATGCCTGATCTGGGGTTTGAACTGAGGCCTCATGCCTTATAAGCCAGCACACTACCTACTAGACTGCAGGGACTTCAGATATAGGTATTGACTATTCAAATCAGTTCTTTAAGAATATTTAACCTACCCAGGATGCTAGAATATAGCCTTCTTTCGCTGCGTTAATTAGAATTTTAATGGCTCGGATAAAACAGAATATTGTCCAGCCCTACCCTTGATCAGTCAACCGTTTCAAACAAATGCTGGAGTTAAGCAAGGATGCCCACTATCACCTCTGTTATTCACTATAGTGCTGGATGAAATCATAAGCGGAGTCTGTTCAAAGAGAAGAGGAATAACATGGAGTCTCTCACGCCAACTCGAAAATTTTGATTATGCAGTCAAAACTCAAACACCTAGAAAGATTGGCTCGCAACGTTGGACTTGAGCTAAATATCAAGAAAACCAAAGCCATGAGAATTAACAACACTAGCACAGAAAACATCATACAACAGGGCCAAATATTCAAGTACGTCGATAGCCTCTGCTATCTAGGCAGTACTATGACATCAAACGGCGGCGCAGAAACAAACGTAGATAACAGACTCAATAGAGCGAGAACAGCACTCCATATGGAGAAGCTCATACGTATCTAGATGTACCAAGCTAAGAATATTCAACGCCTGTGTAAAATCAACGTTTCTATATATTTAGTAGGGAAACTTGGCTTATATCTAACACCATCACGCAAAAACTTCAGGTATTCATCAATAAATGCCTAAGAATCATATGTAGAACATTCTGGCCCAACACCATCAGCAACGCAGATCTCTGGACTCGCACAGAGGAGAGAGGCACCCATACAGAAGCAGATCAAAAAGAAAAAATGGAGGTGGATCGGCCATACATTGAGAAAGAAGCCCAACAGTATTTCAAGAATAACGCTAGAATAGAATCCCCAGGGCTCAAGAAACCGTGGCAGACCAAAAAACACATGGAGACGCACAGTCTTACAAGAACTAAGGCTTAATGGCTTGACATGGGAAGGCGCAAAAACATCAGCGAAGAATCGTATTAGATGGAGATGCTTTGTGGAAGCCATATGCTCTCTAGAGGGACAATAGAAAAAAACCCTTGATTGCAATACTTGTCACATTGAATTACGATAATCGTCTTTATAGGCGACAAACAAATGAAATATTATTCATGCAACTTTTTCCGAATTCTGTTCTGGAATTTGGATTGCAATCTCACAGTATTGCAGTATATGCGGAAGATACAAGAGGCCCTTATTTGTCGATAATATTACCAGAGTTGCTTTTCAATCAAAATGAAATTTATTTGCAAGAAATTATCAAAATATTCTGGAAATTCAAATGAATTAATTGTTAAGTCATTAAATAACCAAGAAATTTCGACCATTTGGCTTATTCATGCATAAGGAATCTAAAGGCCAGGTCTTAATTTTCTTTAAATATCCTTGGTGTTAATAAGTACGCATGTATGTATGTATTTGTATTCATTTTCATTAATTAACAAGAGGTTAGTAACCGCTATTTTAATAGCTCACTATAGACTCAGAGCACTGTAAACTTATTCACAATGGTGATTATTGTGAGCTCAACACTTTGTAAAACAATCTTGGTACCTGTGAGGCATTAATGCCTTCCATAGACTCATGAATGAATATCAAATGCTAGGCATGGAATAGTCACCGTTGACATCGAACATACAAACATACATAATCCGTAATTATAACCCTTCAGACAGGATTATGATCTAGTTTCCCACACCACTTATGTTGTGTGTGTTAATTTTATACACGATTAGTGGGACCTATAGTTTAAAGTCCGACGTACGACAGATTTTTGAAACACTTTTTCATGGCAATTTTATTTACTCTTCAGAGTTTTTGACATAAATCTGCTGAGATGCGTATTTGTTCATATTTCGTTTTGTTGGACATGTCTAGCCTTGGGCTTAAAACGCGGTTTGACGTCTAAGACACAAGACACTAACACATTACCTACTAGACTAGAGCGACTAGCATTCCGCATTCCTAAATTTGTATGGGTAGTAGGCGTGAAGGAGAGATTAGTGGGATAACCTATCTATACTGCAATAGATCGCATGGTCGCGGAATAAAGGCACCTCTATACAATAACAATAAGAATAATAACAATTTCTGGGCAATTGGCTAAGACTTTAAGAGCATTTATTTCCAAGATATGTGTTCACATTCTGTGAATACTTATTACAAACTGAAACAATTTTATTTAAAGTCCATATTTCACGTGCTTGATTTACTCGGAAATGAATCCGTGTCTAAGACAACTTACTTAGAAAATGCTGATAAAACTGCAGAGGCAAGAGAACTGCTAAAATTATACGAAGAAAAAAATTAAGTCAAATTCTTAAAACCACAACACCCAATATGGGCAAGAGGTGTCGTCTGTGTGGATAACAACAAACCGCAGAATATAATACAAATAATTAAGAAGAAGGCCAAGTACTTAAGGAACGTTTTAAGTTGAAGAATCTGCAGATTTCGAATCTTCTGCACAGATAACAAACTACAATAAAGCTCAAAACAGGCTAGAATGAAAGAAAATAGTTGCACCGACTAAAGACCATATCGTGCTGTAAAGCCATAAAATGATGATGACACATTTGCGTGTTTTACCCATTCTCATGGGCATTTGGCTAAGAGTCGAAATTTGCTTTTGAGATTATTGTAAACTCTCCTATAGACTGGAAACATTTCAATGCACATACATATATCGATCAATTGTTTTCTCCTTGAATCACAGAAGAAAATTAATTTAATTACACCCACAATGAATCCTTTGGCTGTCATGATGATGTCTTTTCATTGCTGCGGAAATTCTTTGCAAATGAAAGACAATATTTTACCAATAAAAAGCCATATTTTGCCTATTGGCAGCGTTGTTGTGTTAACGATATTTCTTTCGCTGACGCTGTTTTCAAACTTTTGCAACATTTATTTGCTCAGGCCATATAATTTTTATGCCCAAAAAAGAAAACGAAAAAAAGTTTTTTTTTTGTTTAAAAACTTGTGCACTTTGTTGAGTGCATGTGTGTAAAAAGGATCATAAAAAAAAGTAGGCTGGGAGTTTGGCACATACAAATTCTGTTGCTGCTGTTGTTGTTGTTCTTATTATTGTTGTATTGGCATAAGAAATTATGCACTCAACAAGAAACTTAAATAAAAATAAGAAGTAAACAATGCAACAACAACAGCAACTGAAACAACTTATACGGCAATAACGCTGGCAAACTACAAGTGCATAACTCTTGGCTACTTCAAGGAACATTTATTGGAGGAGAGCGTAATCACAGAGAAACAACATGAACATGTAAAGTCCACGAAAAAAGAAAAACAAAAAGAAAAACAGAAAACAAACGTAAAAAGTTACGTTCATTCGCTCTTTTCGCCTTGTTTTTTTTTTTGTTTTTGTTTTCATTTCATTTTGTTTTGTTCAGTTTCCTTTTTGCCTTTAAAAATATATGAGCCACAGTCGAATGAAAAGTGGGAGCATAATAGCAGCCGGTATGAAAGCGGCCATAAGTAAGAAAATGGCTAACAAACATCAATGGCATGTTTAGTTGAAAATAGTCGAGAAGTTTTCCAAGCGCTTGTAGACTTCAAAGGAGGAAGGAAGGGAGGGAAGCAAAAAGGAAACGAATTTATAAATGTTTGTAAATGCATAAAGTCAAAAACTGCCAACATAAAACACTCAATGTTTTGTTTTTTCGTTTTTTTTTAAATAAAGAACAGAAAACCATGAAAAAATCAACAAAAATTGATTTACACACACACACACAGACACACCCAAACTACTGTGACAGGCAAAATTATGCCATTTAAATAGGAACTGATTATGATTAGCAATACGATTTAGGGTAGAAAACGGTCTCACTACCTAGTAAAGCATTACTTCCAGTATATTGCTAAGCGGAGAACAGATGGCTGAACCAAACTCTATCTAGGTAGCATGGCCATTGGATGTACCAAATCGAATAAATTAGACGAGACATGCATTTACTTCTTCGGCTAAAGTCCTCTTCTCAAACTAAGTGTGAAAGTCAAGCAGCAATCAATGCGGAAATGCTTGAACCCCACTTCGTCACATTAAAATGCGTCAGGAGTTGCATGGACCCTCTACACCGTCTACTCGATTCCGGGCCACTGTAGCATAGAGGGAAACGAAAAGGCATACAAACTGGTACGAAAGCGATCAGCGACGTCTGAGTTAAGTGTTGAGTTGAGTTGAGTTAAGTGCAGAGAAGACGATAAAGGCGATATATACGCCCCTATAAGAATACTTTTTCAAATTGGAAAAAAGAGCATGAAATTCAAACAACCGTAGGTGGTCCAACAAACTGTTACGTTTAGCAGTGGACAGCAGGAAAATCAAGGAACTACTTGAGCATGACAAGAGAGCGATTCGCACTCTAATAGGAATTTTAACGGGTCACTGCGCCTTTGGCAATTTCGCTGACAAGCTCGGTCTGCCCCACCAGGATTAAGGCAGAAGTTAACATGATGTGGAAGAAATGCAATCGGTACAACAGCTTTTATGTGAGTGCCATGCATTTCAAAACAGGCGTCATCGGTTTTTGGCTGATAGAACGTTTGCAGATCTGGGCATGGTGACGAATGTGCCACTGAGGGAACTGTTTGGTCTCATTCGGAGCAAGGGGTGGTTCAAACCCATCACTAAAGGATCATGACACAATAGGCCATATGGCCCACCAAGGGAACTTGCCTATGAACGGCAATTTACCCGCTAACTTACCCAAACGGAACTCAGTTGTGAAGAACATAGGAAATATTAGATACACATAGAATTACATCCCTTCAGTCAATCTTCTTATACAACATATGTTGTGTGTGCCAATCTTATACCTGAGTGGCGGGACCAACAGTTTAAAGTCGATTTCGAACGATAGATTTTTGAAAAACTTTTCATGGCAATTTTATTTCCTCTCAGAGTGTTTGCCAGAAATTTGCTGAGAGGAAGTCGTAGAAGAAATATTTTTCTGATTTTCATTTTCCAGGAGATGTCTGGCCTGCGATTTGAAGCCAACACACTACCTAAACTACGGCGACTTTCAAGCCATAATATAATTTGATCTTTAACATGATTTACTTAATTTGGAACTCAAAATGCTTAAGCCTGCCGACAGGCCCACTTCTCCAGGAAACATAGGACATACACTTTTTTAAAAAATATAAGCGATATCGATCATCCACACTTCAAACCGCATTATCAGAATAGTGGAAAAAGACGCCGGAGAAAATCATGACAACTAGGGTCCATTGGTTTTGAAAGTACTAGGATAAGAGTAACTTGGATACAAGCAAAACGCTTGATACAGCACATACGAGTACACCTTTCATTCCTGAAAATGCTTTGACTTTTCGTTATTCACAAAATATAAAGCAGTTTTTACTTTAAAATGCTAAACAAATGTTTAATTATTGTCGTTTACCGTTCTTTGATTACTTACTGTACAGTGTACACTGTAGCAATACATACATAAAACATAATATTCTAAAGGGCATAATAGTGAAAAATTATTTTACAAGTTGAGTGGAAGTATAATATTTCAACAGACCTGACTTTTAAGAAACCCCTGTTCTCCCTTAACCACATCTCTCTCTCGCTCACACTAATACTATTGAAAAAAATATATAGTTTTCATATAATTTTCATTTTGCTTTAGTTTAGTGGCAGTTGTGTATCACAAGTAGTAGTAAAAATAATAAACACATGCAAACAAATGTTCACAATACATACATACATAACACACGAACACATCATTCATTCTACACTTATGAACTGAAAAGGGTAAAGAGCGAAAAAGAGAGCGATAGAGAGAGAGAGAGGAAGAAAATAAAAAAAGGAAAAAGCAGTTTATGTGTTTATTGCTCTACTTGGAACACTTGCAAATAATTGCGCGACATACTTTGTTTATGTGGAAATCATGGTTGTACATGAAAGTATTTTAAAAAGAGTTCATGTTTATAATAATATATTTATAAATAACGGAGACACACACACACATATACACATACAGACACATAAACAAACTAGCAATAACGAAAACAACATCAACGACAACATCAAGATTAACATTAACACACAACACAACAACAACTTTAACAAACTAACAAGGCTGAGCATGTAATAATACAACGCAGCGTAACACAAACGAAAACGAGAAAAATACAACATTTGAGCTCTCAAACTCATACAAATATAAGCTTTGCTATTAAAGCCTTTTTATTAGTCTGTTACATATACATACACATACGCATACATACATAGACTGCCATATTTTTTTTTTGCTTGCACACAGAGATTTGAACAACAAATTAAATTCTCTTAGAAAGTAGTAGGTCAAGCGTATACATGAAAAAAATTAAAAAAAAAATGTTTAACATAGGAAAACAGAGAGGTAAAGAGCAGGAGAAAGCACACATACATATGTATGTACATATATGTATATGCTCAGTTTACATATACACATTGAAGTGATTTGTTAGATTTTTGAGAAAACCATGTTCTTTAAATTGAATACAAACATACATATGTACATGTATATGAGTGTGTTTATACTAATACAGAGGAGTATTTTAAATAAAGTCTTTCTCTATATAATCTTCATATTAAATTGAAATTATAATTGGAAGTTTAATGCACGTAAGTAAACTTTATAGGGCATACAGTACACGTGCATTTCTTTTTTTCTATCGCTAGTACAGACGACCTGTACTACTAACAACTGTAGGTTAAAGTCATACAGGTTCAATAATAAGGAGTGCGTATGAAAATATGCATGCATAGGCATGCAATTTACCTTATGTAGACATAAGAAAGTATTGAGCGGAATTTCTTCTATTAGGGACTTTATTTATTTAACAGTTAGTGTTACCAATTCCCTGGTACTTCTGTTTCACTTATTATTGAACTTCTTTTCATTTTGATATCTTTTTTGAATCCAACATTTTGAATTTTTAGAAAATTTGCTCGATTGGCTGAATTTGAGCGAAGGCTTGGGTAGCATAATTACCTTTGAGAACCACTGTTATTTGTGGCTTATTCGCATACACCTGCGACTTAAGAAAAAAGTCTAACAGGGTCAAATTGCATAATCTCAGAGTATGCTCTACATTACTTAAATGTGAGATAACCATGCCCTCAAATAGCTCCTGCAGAATATACAATGTGGCAAGAGCTGTTGAAACAACATATCGTTGGTGTCTAAATTACCCAATTCAGGCCAAAACAAGTTGCTAATCGTCGCCTTTAATGCTCGTCGTTGGCAGTGAAGGTCTTGCCAACGTCGTTGTCAAAGGAATATGGACCGATGACGCCGTCAGCCGTACATTCACAACAAATAGAGACTTTTCGGATACATTGAACATCCATTGATGTCATGTGGATTAATATCGCGCCAAATTTGACAATTTTTTTTGCTCATGTACCCATTTATCCAGAAAGGGAGCTCATCGCAGAAAAAAATTTTCGAATATTAAGTTCAGATATTAACTGCTCCAAGGCATATTCAACACAACACACTTCGTTGTCTACGGTCGTTCATGGTGCTTTAGCAAAATAGATTGAATAAATGACAACTAGGTTGAGAGATTTAACTTTAACAGAATTACCATTATCAACCTTCACAGTTAGGAAGTTTCTGTTTGAAGACTCTAAACATACATACATACATACATAATTGGTCATTACAACCCTTCAGTCAGTGGCAGGACCACCAGTTGAAAGTCGATTCCGATCAACAGATTTTTTGAGAAACTTTTCATGGCAATTTTATTTACTTTCAGAGTTTTTGCCAGAAATCTGATGTGAGGAAGTCGCCGAAAACTAATTTTTTTTTTTAATTTTGGTTCGGTAGAGATGCCTGATCTGGGGTTTGAACTGAGGCCTCATGCCTAATAAGCCAATACACTACCTACTAGGCTACAGCGACTTTAGACATAGATCCTGACTATTCAAAACAGTTCTTTACGAACATTTAACCTACTCAGGATGCTAGAATATAGCTTTCTTTCGCTGCGTGAATTAGAATTTTAATGTCCCGGATAAAACAGAATATTTTCCAGTCCTAGCCTTGATCAGGCAACCGTTTCAAACAAATGCTGGAGTCAAGCAAGGATGCCCACTATCACCTCTATTATTCACCATCGTGCTGGATGAAATCATGAGCGAAGTCGAGAATTTGGATTATGCAGATGATATTTGCTTACTCTCGCACAACGTCGCCAACGTGCAGTCAAAACTCAAACACCTAGAAAGATTGGCTCGCAACGTTGGACTTGAGATAAATATCAAGAAAACCAAAGCCATGAGAATTAACAACACTAGCACAGAAAACATCATGCAACAGGGTCAAATAGTCGAGTCGAGAAGCTCATATATATCTAGGCGTACCAAGCTAAGAATATTCAATTCTTGTGTAAAGTCAAATTTACTATATAGTAGCGAAACTTGGCTTATATCTAATACCATCAAAAACTTCATCAATAATGCCTAAATAAATGCCTAAGAATCATGTGTAGAACATTCTGGCCCAACACCATCAGCAACGCATATCTCTGGACTCTCACAGAGGAGGTAGGAACCCAAACAGAAGCAGATCAAAAAGAAAAAATGGAGGTGGATCGGCCATACATTGAGAAAGAACATTATTACAATATTACAAGAATGGCGCTAGAGTAGAATCCCCAGGGCTCAAGAAACCGTGGCAGACCAAAAAACACCTAGAGACGCACAGTCTTACAAGAACTAAGGCTTAATGGCCTGACATGGGAAGGCGCAAAAACATCAGCGAAGAATCGTGTCAGATGGAGAGGCTTTGTGGAAGCCATATGCTCTCTAGAAGGCTAATGGAAAAAAACCCTTGATTGCAATACTTGTCACATTGAATTACGATAATCGTCCTTATAGGCGATAAACAATTGAAATATTTTTCATGCAACTTTTTCCGAATTCTGTTCTGGAATTTGGACTGCAATCTCACAGTATTGCAGTATATGCGGAAGATACAAGAGGCCCTTATTTGTCGATAATATTACCAGAGTTGCTTTTCAATCAAAATGAAATTTATTTGCAAGAAATTATCAAAATATTCTGGAAATTCAAATGAATTAATTGTTAAGTCATTAAATAACCAAGAAATTTCGACCATTTGGGTTAATTTTCTTTAAATATCCCTGGTGTTAATAAGTATGCATGCATGTATGTATTTGCATTCATTTTCATTTTCCTTATTGATTTGAAAATTTATTGTAAAACATTTATTTCAAACATCCTCACACACATACACCCATGCATACACTTACATTTAAGGACATTTATTTTAGTTGCACATTTTAGTGGTCTCAATCGAATACACACACACACACACATGCTGCACCAACGTCATCACCAACACCAACACCAACACCATCATAAGTCATTTAGGAAAAGTAATTTTCTATTTTGCAGTCATTTGTTAAAGTTCGAAACAGCTGACAATGCTACACAGATAAATTAGTGGTGGTGGTGATGGTAACACTCATACACGCTCGCACACATACAACACATTAACTTGAACTCGTTGAGCACACAATTGTAAAGTGAAGACCACATATATTAGAAAAGCTTAAACGATGGCCCAATATGCACATACGTACACATTGCCGCACAATATAGCCAGTCTGCCTCTGCCTAACTGCTGAACGGAGAGAAAAATTACTGTGTGAGAAACTATTTTTGCATAAAAAAAATTGAAAAATGCAGAAAATATGTTGAGCCATATGAATTTGCAGTTTGAAAACCGCGTGTGTAACATGTTGTGCGCCCATTTTGAAAACTGTTGCCTGCCTGTGATGCATATTTGCAATTGAGAAATAAATATTGCATTTCAAAACTAAATTAAAATTAAAAAGTCAAAAGCAAAAAAGAATAACAATAATTGAGTTGAATATGCGGAAGAAAAGAAATTATAATGAGTACAGTAGAAAATAGCACAGCAAGTTTGTTAGTTTTAATATCCTGTGTCAAAAATTTCATAAGTGATGATGTGTTTAATAGTTTTTGAAGTAAACTTTATCTGATTGCCCGCAATTACAGCAATTACCAGCTGGTTGTAGCAAAAAATCACAAAAAGCATAAACTCTCTAGTAAATTTAATTTAAATAAAACTGAAAACACACACATGTAGGTGTCTGGATAAGTGCCGAAAGGGATATCTGAAATGAAATTAGATGCCCCAGTTAAGTGGCAAGAGAAGCGTTTTTCAAATGTAGCACAACTCTTCATCAAGATCGAAAACATCAATTATCATCGATTTATGTAGGGCCTTTCAGCAGGGACTTCTGAGCTGTAACGGTAATATAACAGCCAATTTGTTCAAGCCACATTTCTCAAAATAATTATCATTTATTCAGTCTGTTTTGCTAAATCTTTGCGTTCGATAAAAAAGGCTCTGAATCAATGACAATTGACAGTAATTTTCATCACAAAATCACCTTCAGCGATGAGACCCATTTCTGCATAAATGCATTTCTGAACAAACAAAATTATCGAATTTGATACGATACCAATTCAGCTGAGGTCTAAGAGCGTCCAATGCATTCTCAAAGAGTCACTGTTTGCAGTGGATCTTAGGAGTGGGTCACTTATCGGAAAACGACCAGCCCATCAATATTAACGGCATTCATTATAGATCGATGATTATTATCTGCTTTTGGCATGATTTGGACGATTTGTCCAACAAACAAGATGTGATTTTAATATGTGCTTTTCGTTCTACATTGGATATTCTGTACGAGTTCTTTGATGGTCATCTAACATGGAGGTGATGTGAACTGATCGCGGAGATCGTTCAATAAGAACCCATTAGACTTTCACTTGTAAAGCTTTCTTAAAACACATTTGTATGCCAATAAGCCACAGACAACATCTGCCCTCAAAGCCAACATTACCTATGTCACCTTCTGATTTATGCGTCAGAGTCTTATTTCAAATGCGTTACACCTAGAAAAACCATGGCGATGTTATATTCCATGCATAATGGCACCAATAGGTCATTCTAACTAATAAGAAATTTCAATCATATCTCATACACACTTTCGTTTTATGTAAATTCAAAGATAGGAAGCGCTTAGACAAATAAACTTTACTCCTTAGTCAGAATTACAGTCAATCCTCTCACATGAGAGGCATACTTGTTTACTTAATTGGTCATTACAATCCTTCAGTAAGAATGACGATCTAGTTTCTCACACCAAATATGTTGTGTGTTTTAATTTTATAAATGAGTGGCGGAATCTACAATTTAAAGGCGTTCACGAACGACAGATTTTTGTAAAACTTTTCATGGCTGCTGAAAGGAGATTGTTGAAGATATTGGATGTTTGGAGTTTGAACCGTCTCCTTACGTTTAATAGACCAACACACCATATATTAAGCTCTGACGACTTCACACTTTAACGTCTACTCCGAATTACTCTTATAATTATGAACGCACATGAAATAAAATGTCCGTCAGAAAACCTATCACAACACTGAATCAATTTCTTTTCTCATGAAAATTTTCATATTTTTCCACAGAGATTTTGTTTGCTCGTGGGTTTTTTTTTCTTTAGACAAAGAAAGCAATTGAAAATCAGCAAGATAACGCTCATCGTACGAGACTAATCTGAATGATTCTTCGGTAGTTAAATATACTTCGTATAGTCCATATCTAGCTAAAAGTGATTATCACCTGTTATTGTAATGGGTGATTTTTTAAGAGCTATAGGAAATTTTTCAAAAAAAAATAAAATTCAGAAAAATGCATGAAATCTTTATTTGAGTCGATAGTACGGTGCATATAATTTAATGTTTGAAGATTATTTCATGCATATGTTGACCGCGACTGCGCCTCAAATGGTCCATCCGCTTAGTCCAATTTTGGCATACTCTTTCCAACATTTCGGCCGGTATCTCACGAATAATGGCTTCAATGTTGTCTTCCAATGCGTCAATTGAAGCGGGCTTGTCTGTATAGACATGAGCTTTAACATAGCCCCACAAAAAATAGTCTAAAGGCGTTAAATCGCACGATCTAGGCGACCAATTGACCGGTCCCGAACGTGAAATAAAATGTTTACCGAACTCGCCTCTCAATAAGTCCATTGTTACACGTGCAGTGTTGCATGTGGCACCGTCTTGTTGAAACCACATGTCATGCAAGTCAAGCTCTTGTATTTTGGGCAAAAAAAAGTTGGATATCTCACGGTAGCGCTCACCATTCACAGTTACGTTACGATTCGCAGCATCTTTGAAGAAGTACGGTCCAATGATGCCACCAGCCAATAAACCGCACCAAACTTTTACGTATCCGTTGAGCCAAAAATAAGCTTCGTCGCTGAACACAATTTTTCGATAAAGAAGTGTATCTTCGGCCAACTTTCCAAGAGCCCATTCACCAAAAATTCTGCGTTGCGGTAGGTCGTTCGGCTTCAATTCTTGCACCAGCTGTGTTTTGAAAGGCTTCACACCTAAATCCTTCCGCAAAATTTTCCACGTTATTGAGTATCAGAGGCCCAATTGCTGCGAATGGCAACGAATCGATAATTGATGGTCATCATTAACACTGGCTGATACAGCTGCGATATTTTCTTCAGTTCGCACTCTACATAAGCGTGTTGGTGGTTTAATATCCAACAATTTGGTGCGAAATTTAATCACAATAGCCCGAATAGCCGCTTCAGTGGGTCGATTAAACTGACCATAAAATGGAAGAAGCGCGCGATGAACTTTTTGAACAGAGCACGCATTTTGATAATAAAATTCAATGATTTGCAAGCGTTGTTCGTTTGTAAGACGATTCATGGTTAAATGATAGACCAAACTGAAGATGTTTGACAGTGAAACAAAACACGAAACGTGCGTGAGCTGTTTAAACCAGTGTTGCCAAAAAGATAATAGCTAAAAAATCACCCGTTATATAAGACCTGTTACTAAGTACCATTAAGTAGCATAATCTTTTATTATCTTGTTTTGCTTGCGAAAAGCTTAAAAACGATTGCATGTTTTCGTGTAAATTTTTTCAATAATTTTTTTTTCTTCCTTCCATCCTTTACTACTCATAGTTATAATGACTAATTTTTGTTTTGTTTTCTTTTATATAAAAAAAAATAATTCTTATTTGTTGAATACACACTTTTATGGTTATAAATTTCTTTGTTTTTCACACTCTTCGTAAATGCAGCGTAACCCCCTCTTTATCAAAGTGTGTTTATGTATGGTTTCATGTCCGAAAAGTTTTTAACAATCTTGTAATGAGAAAACTTTTGAATACAATTCATTTCTTGTGAATACAATACATACATATGTATGTATGTATATGTACTTATACCCCATGGCTCTTTATTTATATGTGTGTGTACAGTTTTTCTTTTTAATTTCTCCGGGTAATGTCTGTGAAACCGATATACTTATACGTATAAGTTTTCAGTACAACAAGTTAAACTTTTGCTTTTGGCTCTCTTTTGTTCAACTCGATCTTATTATTTGTCTTTCAAATAACAAACAATAATATGAGCAAGTAAATGAAACAATAAAGAAGTCAAAAGAAAAGGAAGAAATGGAATGCAACAATGAAGAGTTAAGGTTGTAGGTGAATTAAAAGTGAGCTACATTGGATACATAGCTTAAGCTTAATTGGCCATTGACAAAACGATTAACAGATTTCGGCCTGCCGTAATACATCCTTCCAAGCGCCTCTGCTTCTTGGGCGCCTACGCCAGTTGGTGACACCAATCGATGACATGGTCGTCCTCTTCGCCGACTTCCGCAGCTCCCGGCATCAAATACTCGTCACGCCGGAGCATCCTCCTTCATTCGAACGACATGGCCGAGCCAGCACAGCCATGGGCTGTTAATACGCTGCACAACATCGATGTCGTTGAGGAAATCATCGCCAACTCGCACTGGTCCGAAAGTCTTACGTTGTACTTTCTCTCGAATACTCTCAAGGCTGCTGCATCAGTGTTTAATAGAGTCCACGCCTCTGCGCGGGGAGGATGAGCGTCTTGTAAAGTATTAGTTTTGTCGTACGAGAGAGGTATCTGCTACTCAATAGCCTATTGAAAGCATAGTAGCACCTGTTGCCAAGAGTGATCCTGGGCTTGATCTCCAGACTGGCATCATCGGAAGTATAGTTATCGGCGGTAATCTGAGATCCAATACGCCGCATGTTTCTGCTTGTCGATAACATATACTTCGTTTTGCCCTCATTTACTGCCAGACCCATCTTAGTAGACTTCCGTTCAATAGCACTAAAGGCAGCAGTAACATCTCGCCCTATGATGTCAATGTCGTCAGCGTACGCAAGCAAATGGAGACTTTTTTTTTGAAAAATATTGCCATTGCTAATCACTCTCGCCTTCCACACAACATTCTCCATGATGAAGTTGAAGAGGTCTCATGACAAGGGGTCGTCTTCTCTGAATCCTCGCACGGCATTTAAATGTTCGGAGAGGTCCATTCCTACCTTGACGGAGCTGCTGGTATTGGTCAACGTCATTCTGCATAGTCTTATCAGCTTCCTAGGTATACCGAGATCAGACATTGCGGCAAAAACACGATCCCTTATGGGGTTATCGAAATCTGCCTTATAGTCGACAAAAATATGTTGTGTGTCGAAAATGTTTTTCATGGGTCTTTTCTAGGATTTGACGTAGTGTGATAAAGCCGCACTGATAAGGTCCAATCAGTGTTTTGACGAATGGCTTCATTCGTTCACACAATACGCCCGAATGAACCTTATTCTCCTTAGGGAGAAGGCTTATATCCCTATAGTTGGCGCATATCAGAACAGGACAGAGGACACTGAGATTCCAATCGTTGAGCATACTTTCCTCTAGCCATATTTTGTAAATAAGCTGGTGCATACCTTCTATCAACTCATTACTTCCGGTCTTAAACAATTCTGCGGGGAGGCCATCAGGACCTCCAGCTTTATTGTTTTTAAGACGCATAATCGTGACTTTGACCCCAACCCCGACGTTAAATTTGGGTTGTGTATCGAACACCTCCCCAGCAACTGGCCAGTCCTTAGTAGGCTGATGTTGAGAACCCTGGCCAGGGGCCTCTTAGAAGGTTTGGACTCTTTGTTGAGAGCCGACATTATGACTCCCCATAGATATATAAATAGGTTGAGCTAGTTGAGAAGTGCTACGGCATGAAGGCTGTAGTCCCGCTCTCTTGTGTGTTTGTGGTCCATCATTTTCCTCCATCTCTTATATTCTCTCTTTCCTAACTCTTCTCCTTTTCAATTTCCCAACCTCCTTCACTATCATATCTTTTTACCCTCTACGACGAATTTACAATGGGTGGTCATTTTGACATCTGGGTATTCTACTTGCCCCAATGACAAGTACACGTCCACAAACCTAAGCTAACCTCAATTTTAGAATTTTTTGCAATTTTCCATTTATTTGTTTCAGTGAAACGATTTGCGACAGGGTGGGGGTTTTCATATTTTAAATCCTTATTTTAAATTGATGCATATGGAGACAATAGAAACAATGAAATATGAAATTTTATCTTCTTTCGATTGTTTATCATTTAAAATATCAAATTATTATTGTAATTTAAATTGTAATTAAAATTTATTGCATTCAAAAAAAAAACCTTTCAAAGGAAAATGTTTTAAATGTATTACTATCAATGAGATTCATAAACAATATTAAAAACAAATATTAATTAAAAATAAAATAATATTTTTACAATATGCACGTGATATCCTATGTCGTTCTCATAATAATTCAAACTGAGCAACACCATATCCAACGAACCATCAATATAAATAAAAAAAACGTTACCATCTAACGAGAACACAGAATAGGTTCACTTATCAAAACAAATTTCGAGATCAAATAATTTGTTTTAGAAATGTATTCAAGGCATTTGATAACACAGCCCTGCAAATTTGGACTTTTTTTGTGCAAATAAGATGGCTTCAGGTGTTTTCGAAGGCATTTGGCGCGCTACACACGAATCTGGTTTCAAAAAGTTTCCATCACGTCAGGTTTTCGAGAAAAAGACGTGCTAGAACCATCGCTATTATTAGAAATTGACAATTGATCTTTGCTCTTTAAAATGAGCCCAAAGCCAAATTGTTTGCATACACCCTTAAAGTAGGGGGTGGGTTTATGTCAAGGGGTGCAAAAGAAAACGAAACACATTACGGAGGTCCTTAAAAATTGATCAGATTTACTTGAAAATTGTTACTCATGGGTTTTTGGGGTCGCTGATTACAGATCTTCATTCAGATTTAATAAATTCAAAATGGCGGATCCAATATGGCGGTCAAGTAAATCTGATTAATTTTTATAAACCTCGACCGCCATATTGGATCCGCCATTTTGAATTTATTAAATCTGAATGAAGATCTGTAATCATCTTCTGAATGAAGATCTGTAAAAACCCCTGAGTAACAATTTTCAAGTAAATCTGATCAATTTTTAAGGACCTCCGTAATGTGTTTCGTTTTCTTTTGCACCCCTTGACATAAACCCACCCCCTACTTTAAGGGTGTATGCAAACAATTTGGCTTTGGGCTCATTTTAAAGAGCAAAGATCAATTGTCAATTTCTATCAATAGCGATGGTTTTAGCACGTCAGTGTTGAGCTCTACAATGTTTCAAAAATGGCCAAAAACGCTATTTTTAGGGGTTTTCAACCCCCTTTTTCTCGAAAACCTGACGTGATGGAAAATTTTTGAAACCAGATTCGTGTTTAGCGCGCCAAATGCCTTCGGAAACACCTAGAGCAATCTTATTTGCAAAACCCATGCAGGGCTGTGTAATTAGTCAATAATACACTTTAGTCAGGATTACCACCTAGCTTCTAACACCACCCATATTACGGTACGGTGGCGGTACGTACAACATAGCAGCGACTCCGAACGACATACTAGAGGACCTATTCATGGCAATTTTATTTATTTATTTATTAATTACAATACAATTACAAGTTATATTTCAATTATATACGAGCTGAGTAACTTAGACCATATGCTCGGTATAGCGTCACAGACCTCACGCTAAAAGTCTAGCACACTACCCACTAGACCAGGGGTCGGCAAACTTTTGAGATGGAAGAGCCAAAAATTGCAATTTGCAAAACTTAAGTTTTAAAAAAGCCACAAATTTTTTTTACAACAAAAAAGTAAAGTTTCTTGATAACAAAAAAAAACCAATACATTTATTCATAAAAAAATATATACATATTTATTCTTTTATTATTAGGTAGATACTTATTATTTAAGTAAAAACTTAAAAGAGTTAAACATTTACTTACTAACTAACTGTACTTCAGTAACAAACAATTGATCAAAAAAATTCAATGGGAGCGATGGCTTTGCATAGTTTTAGAAAGTTTGGATAAATTTGGATGATAACTTGTTGTTTTAAGTTTCAAACACGACTATAAATTTTCATTTGTTAGTTGGCTTCTAACTTTACTTTTAATTATATTCATGTACGAGAACGCTTTCTCGCACGAATATGTCGATCCAAGGATAGTCAGCACTCCAAATGCCAACATTTTCACCTCACTGTAGCAATCTGGAAGACTATTCCATGCGTCGAATATAAGCGCCTCAACTCGCAGCATTTCTTCTAAATCTGTCCACTTTTTTTGTGTTATGTACATATATTTCTGGACCTCCAACTCTTCCAACTTGGTTTTCAACTCTGTAAATTTTCCACTCCACAAAGCTTTACTTTTTAAATGGATCAGTTGCATTTCTAGGGTATCATCCAGTATCAATTGCCAATGGCTCAATGTGGATTTCATTACTGTCTGTGTTGAGAGGATTTACTATAAATGCTAAAGTGGTTTTGTTGGTTTTGAATTGATCAAATCTGTCAGAAAATGCCTCTTTAATATTTTTTTATAACTGTGCTAAAGTAATTCCTGTCAACAGTTGCACTAGTTTTATCGCGATATTGCTTTAGAAATTGAAAATGAAGTAATTTACCGCTCTGAATATCTTCAGCTAAAATAATTAATTCTTCTACCAAAACATAGGCTGGGTACCCCTTTCCTTGCAGTTTTAGATTCAGCTCATTTAATTTCGCTGTGATACATACATCGATTCTAAACAAATATTTTTTTTTTTTTTGATACAATAAATAATATATGTGTATGGAACTAAAGAGCCACAGCTTCACATCCAAAGAGCCGCATTTGGCTCGCGAGCCGTAGTTTACCGACCCCTGCACTAGACTACCAGGGCACCCTCATGGCAATTTTATGTTTGGCAGAGTGTGAAAGTTAATTCTATCAATGAGTGGCGAGACCTACAGTTTAACGTCAACAGATACTCATATGAGAAACCTTTTATGACAATTTTTTTACTCCCAGAGTTTTTGCCGTTAAATTGTTGAGAAAAAAATGTTTTTTTTATATTTCGTGGTGTTTGAGATGCCGGAACTATGGTTTGAACCACGAGCTCTCGTCTACTAATACATGTCTAGACTATGATGATTTCGAACTATTTTCCTGCTTCAAATTGCCTCCTTACTTACTTAATTCATCATTACAACCCTTGAGTCAAGATAACGACAGACATTCCCACACCACTTATGTTATTTGTGTTAATTTTATCCATAAGTGGCGGGACATACAGTTTACAGTCGACTCCGAACGACAGATATTTGAGAAATTTTTCATGGCATTTTTATTTACTCTCATAGTTTTTGCCAGAAATCTGCTGAGAGAAAGTCGCCTGAGAAATATTTTTTCATATTTTCGTTTTGATGTCTGACCTGGGGTTTGAACCGTAGCCTTGAGTCTAATAAGCCAACACACTACCTACAAGACTAGGGCGACTCCTCAAGAACTATGCATTTATACTTGTTTCGACGGATATTCGATATGACTGTTCTCTCTATTTTTGCGATATTTCTATAACCCGGAAACCATATTCGATTGACGATAATTGATTGAAATTGCCGCGAGTGTCGATTAAGGACACTATGACTTATATCAATCACTTCTAATCTGAAGAGTGAGTTTTAAACCTGAAGAGATTTGATTGCTATTAGACAAGTTATTTGTGCTGAAAGTTGAAGATCAGGATCATTGCCTCGTCAAAAATATACTGCAGTAGTTACGGAGGCTAGCAAACTAAAGAACGAGGAGGAGGCTCCTTTCAAAGAACGTTTCACAGCCTACCTTCAGATTATATCTGAACCTTTGAACTTCCACAGAATCACTAGCCCTGACAATATCTGAGGACAAGACGTTCCTGCTTGGAATTCTTTTGGTAAATCTGTAACCAAGACTAGATTCAGTATTTGTCTGCAAGGCTTTAGTACATCCACAATATAGGTTTTCGTTAAGAAAATTCTAAAGAAACAATGGCTTTATTTTGTAAACGAACTTTTTTCTAACACCAATATTAAGTGGATTTTCAAACATTAACGTTTCTTTTTTTTGCACATACACTTGTAACTTGAATAGAAATAATTAGGCTTCTTTAAATAAAATTAAATGATATGCGATATAATCGCATGGTTATATTTACAATGCCATTATTTACAATACCTAAGGCGAGTGAACTTTGTGTAAATAACGAGAATATTTTAATTGTTATTCAAAAATTTACTTTAAAACATAAATAAATTATTATTATTGAATATAATCTTAAGGCTCTAAAGCCAAAGTAAATAAAATGAATGCAATAAATATGATTATTCACACAATTACATACATTGTCATCCACATAAAAACTCATCATAACAATAGTATCGTATTTCATTAAATTTTAAGACAAAAAAAATTATTTCATATTTATTTTCAATCAAATTAGTTTAAAGTCAAGGATTTATTTCCATGTAATGGGTGTTATTAAATTTGAGTTAATCACCCTTATTCTGTTTGTCGTCGTCGACGCAAGACGACGTCGACTTCCATAAATGCAGTTGCACGTCGCCAAACGATTTCTAACAAAACATTCGGCATTCTGCCCACAGGTACCAGAACATGGGTCTTTACATTTCTCATTAACACGTGCCCTGTTCGACGGGCAGTCGGAATTAAACATTCCGGTCGACAACCTTCATAAGGATTGCCAAATTAATCAGGTAAACATTGACAAGATGCAAAGCCATTTTGTTGGCGGCATTGAGCATAGGGTCCACAAGGCGATGGATTGCAAGGGTCGACGACTTTAGGTGGATTTTGTTGTATGGTAGAGCATAGCACAAATGGATTGCCAGTATAGCCAGACTCACAATAACACATTGGAGTGTGGCTATTAACACGACAAACTGCATTTTGGCCACAAGGTCCTGAGCAGGGATCCTTACATATCTGATTAATACAAGTTTCTTGCGAGGGACATTCAGAGTTTGTAACGCATTCATTCTGGTCAGCAAGTACATGAAGGTATTGTCCCTATATCCTTACAAATCTATTCGGACCACACGGTGAAGGTTGACAAGGATTCGTAGCAACAACATCATTTTAAGGTGCAACTACATCCTTGTAGCTTGTGAGATAAGCACCGAAGACGTGGAAGCCGTTATACAAGTAAGCATTAGAGAAAATCGTAATCAATTAAAACGTCTTCCTTTTGGGGTTGTGTCCTTCAATTTTATGGAAGATTTTAAGAAAGATTCTACCTTTTCAAGAATTTAAGCCCAACGTGGGGAGTATGTTGCAGTAGTCTAGTAGGTAGTATGTTGGCTTATTAGATGTAAAGCCGTGGTTCAAAGCCCAGCGCAGGCGAACAAAACAAAATATGAAAAATATTTCTTAGGCTACTGTCTCTCAGCAGATTTCTGGCAAAAACTCTGAAAAGTTTCTCAAAAATCTATTGTTCCGAGTCGATTTTAAGTAAGTAAGAAAAGCGCTCTGAAGATATTGTTGTCATTATACAGTTAAGCATTGAAGAAAATACAAATCAAGTAATACATCGCCCTTCCAAGAATGTGTACTTCCACTTTATGGAGGACTTTACGAAATTATCTTGGATTAAAAGCTTTGGAGATTTTACTTTTGCAGGAATTAAGACCCATAGAATGAACGCAATTTGATGTTGTTATTTAATATCCATTCAAAATGTTGTTCTTCAGAGAAGTCCACTTCAAGTTGAATGCCGTTTGGATAAATAAGTAAAGAATTGTCACATGTGGAGAGAGTATAATTCAAAAAGTTTAATGCGTTTTCTGAGCTGACGGTGTCTTTGGTACATATGCCTTCAAAAACGTTTATGTTCAGAATGTAACAGTCATTGGTGAATGGTATAGAGACATGAATACAAATTTTTTCGTACCTTTTTGAAATCGCAACATGGCCTCATAAATATTTACTTGAATAATTTAATTGGCCTTTGTCGGATTTCGTTCTGCTTTAATACTTACTTCCGGGCGCCTCTAAAACACACGCGTTCGTCTGTTTATCATACCAATCGTTGACAATACTTCTTCATTTCGATTCGCTGCAGAGATTACATCATAATTGATCGCCTTGCCTGTAACCTCATACGAAATCCAAAGGTTCGGATTGCTTGGAGCTACAGGAGTTGTCCAACATCATTCTGCACAATTTTATTCGTTTCGCAGGAATATTGAGCACTGTTACATACATACATATATAATTGGTTATTACAACCCATCAGTCAGACCACTAATGTCTTCTGTGTTAATTTCATACATGAGTGGTGAGAGAGTTTAAAGTCGATTCCGAAAGACAGATTTTTATTTTTTTTTAATCTCAGAGTTTTTGTCAGATATCTGCTGAGAAGATGTCGCTGAAGAAATATTTTTAAATAATTCGTTTTGTTGAAGATGTCTGAATTGGTCTGATTGAACCGAAGCCTTGTGTTTAATAAGCCAACACGCTACCAACGACTTCAGGCCAGTTACTGCGGCAAAACTATGATTCCATACTGAGCTGTCGAATGATGTATGTATGTCGGTGTCGTTTTCAGGGATCATTAGTGCTTTGGGCGAGCAGCTTCAGTCGTTTACTTTTAAATATCTTTGGTAAGTAATCTTGATTTTGCTTTTAATGATTCAGACTGCCATGATTGAATGACGGGGAGCTCTCACAGAAATTGCGGATCATTCGTGGGTGACAATAATTTGGGCATCAGGACATAGGCATATCGTTACTGATGCACTTACTGTTTTAGAATATGTGACATGGCATATGTACTCCGATGACCGCTCTTGGTCGATGTACCACTTCTTTTTGGTCGATGTAACAGAAACCACAGCTTCGTTGACATCATAAGACGGTGTGGAGGCTTACGGGGATCTGCTATGTGAATAAAAAGGGAACTAAATGCGATATTCCCTTACATCGTGTGATCATCTATTGCATTACTGTGAGACCACACACAGCCCAGTGGCCTATTGGAAGACATGCCGATAGATTCGAATATCTTCGCTTGAGGTTCTCAACATCTCATTTCATGTCATCATCTTTGACATTCAGTACTAATAAGTCCATAATTGATAGCGCCCAACTAAACAATTTTCTTACAACCCTGTAAGAGTGGGGGTTGCCATAGTGTTTGTCATGTTTTAACTGTTGAAGTATTAAAACGTTTTAGGGAACAGAATGGTGGTTCTATAGTTTTTATTCCATTTCATTACTTTATTGTTACAATAAACGCTTTGTTCTAACCTTTTGGAAATGAATTTAATTTTCAAATCGCGTACTCGTGTTGTTTTATATCCTCCAAAAAAAAAAATTCCCTTTAACGTTGCTTAAACAAAATTAATTGCTGATAAAAGTAACCTTTGCCAGCAACGCAAATAAATATGTTCTCTTTAGCAGTGGCAATCTCGTAAATGCTTCTTAAAATGGAATACCAAACAAGGACCAACAAATTTATTACAGCTAATTTCATTTCTCAACCATTCCATGATATTTTTTGTTTTTATTTTAATTTTAAATTGTAACATATCTATGGGTAACGAACCCTTAAAAGATGAACTTGTTCGTGTGTTTTGGCAACTTGTTTTTCCATAGAAATTATAACTCACTTTGGGACAATCTATAAACTCCACTCATATGGAAAGATTCTTAAGAAATAGCAAGTAAATCTTAACCCCTTGTTTTTTTTCTTTTGTTTTTTTTTTTTTGATATGTCTTTTAAGAAAATTATAATTCCTCTGTTACTTGTATAGAAGATTACTTACACAAACTTTGTTATTCCCTTAAGGGAGGCACCCTTATCGTTCGAAAAACAAAAAAAGCATTGGAATGCTTTATTCGACTGGATATGGAATATAATTTATAACATCACATGTTAAAATACTCGTTCACACAAGTGATGAGAACTGTTGTTGAAAACACAAAAAGTTAATCCGCCAATTTGCTGTATATGGCAGTGAATAACAGTGTGACATAGAATTTATGAAACCTACAGAATATCAATACATACATAATTGTACATAATTGGTCATTACAACCCTTCCGTCAGGATTACGATCCAGCTTCTCACACAACTTATGTTGTGTGTGTTAAATTTATACATGAATGGTGGAACCTACAGTTAAAAACCGACACCGAACGATAGATTTTTCAAAAACTTTTAATGGCAAATTTTCTTTACCCTCGGAGTTTTTGTCGTAAATCTGCTGAGAGGCAGTCGCCGAAGAAATATTCTTTCATATTTAGTTTTAATATCTGACCTCGGCTTGGAACCGTGGCCTCACGTCTAATAAGCGAACACACTAACTACAAGTCTACGGCAACGACGACAAGCCAGGAATAGGTTAGGTTAGGTTAGAGGACGTGTACTTGTCAATTAAGACAAGTACAGTACCCGGAGTCCGAATTGACCTCCTAGTTTCCCACACCACTTATGTTGTGTGTGTTAATTTTATACATGAGTGGTGGGACCTACAGTTTAAAGTCGACTCCGAACGACAGATTTTTGAGAAACTTTTTCATAGAAATTTTATTTACTCCCAGAGTTTTTGCCAAAAATCTGCTGAGAGGAAGTCGCCGAAGAAATATTCTTTCATATTTAGTTTTGATATCTGACCTCGGTTTGGAACCGACTACTACTACTACTACTACAATCTACTACGACAATCCAGGAATAGGTTAGGTTAGGTTAGAGGACGTGTACTTGTCAATTAAGACAAGTACAGTACCCGGCGGTTGAATTGACCCATTGTACAACGTCATAGTTTCTCACACCATTTATGTTGTGTGTGTTAATTTTATACATGAGTGCTGGGACCTACAGTTTAAAGTCGACTTCGAACGACAGATTTTTGAGAAACTTTTTCATGGCAATTTTATTTTTTGCCAGAAATCTACTGAGATGAAGTCGCCAAAGAAATACTTTTTGTATTTTGTCTTGATGTTTGGCCTGGGGCTCGAAGCCAACGCACTACCTACTAGACTACGGCGACTTCTTAAAGGAATAACTGACCAATAAATGCTTCCAATTAAAATGCTCATCTGCATGTTCTATTGTAAAATTCACTTTGTTTGCATTCTTTATAAAAATTGTACATTGTCTTGCAAAAAATATTACCTGTCACATTGTCCTCTTATGTACACAAGTCTCTGCTCTTTCAAGCACATTCCTATTCGACTACTTAGAGACTATTATTGTTGCTATTTTTTATATCATGCTTTGGCTTGTGTTTAACATATTTGACATTCATTATAAAGGTCGTCTAAAAATCTTAGCAGAAATTAAAATGAAAAAAATGTATTTTCAAGAAGAGCTAATAACAGTAAAAAGACGAGGTTCGTAACCGACCAAGGGATATCCTACTTTATGTGGAAATTATTATGATTTATTTATGAAATGAATATTTCGTCAAGGGCTGGTAAGAGCAGTGGCTTGATGAAGTAAAGGGTCCGCCAAAAAATTTTTTTTTTGAAAATGCTATAAAAAAATTTTCTGAATATTTTCTCAAATTTATTTTTTTATTTGAAAGTACCATCCTTCCGATTAATAATGGAAAATAATTTCATTCAAATGGCTGCCTCGGCTGGCCATGCAGTAGCCTACACCAGAAGATGCCGATTTTGGCAAAAAAAAAATCATCTTTTCAGATGAAGCTCATTTTGATCTTGGCGGGTATGTAAACAAGCAAAATTGTCGCATTTGGGGCACAGAAAACCCATACGCATACATTGAAAAGCCGACGCACCCAAAACGAGTCACTGTTTGGTGCGGATTTTCGTCCAGAGACATAATTGGGGCATTTTTCTTCGAAAATGAGCAAGGAGTGGCCGTTACAGTTAATGGCAATCGTTATCGCGCCATGTTGAACGACTTTTTGTTCATAAAAGTTGAAGAGGAGGATATTGGCAACATTTGGTTTCAACAGGACGGCGCTACCTGCCACACAGCCGAAGCTACACTCGATGTTTTGCGCCCTGTTTTTGAAGATCGCATTATCAGCCGCAGAGCTGATGTCGTTTGGCCACCTCGCACCTGAGATTTGACACCGTTGGACTATTATTTGTGGGGTGCCGTCAAAGATAAGTGTTACGCCGACAAGCCAGAGACAATTGACGCTTTAAAGGACAATAATCGTGAAGCCATTAGTGAAATACAGCTGCACACAATCGATAATGTGCTTAAAAATTGGACCGATCGTGTAGGCTACTGCATGGCCAGCCGAGGCAGCCATTTGAATGAAATTCTTTTCCATTATTAACCGGAAGGATTGTACTTTCAAATAAAAAAAGAAATTTGAGAAAATATTCAGTAGATTTTTTTAAAGCATTTTCAAAAAAGAAAAGTTATTTGGCGGACCCTATAGTTAAAATGCTTGACTGTAAATCCAATCATTCTAGGTACCATTAAAGCGGGTAGCAGGTAATTTTTTACGTTTTAAAAAATTCATCCAGAAGCTGCATTGCCTGCCAGAGAGGATACCATTTTAAATGTCCACAACGTGGACTTCCATAAAAAACGCTTTTATCTCTGGAGGCTGATAGCATGTATCCATGTTGGCCGCAGCGTTTGCTGTATGATATCTCAGTGCACAAGTATAGCCCTAAATCGCTCTTATTAAGTTTATAATTAGATCCTTTAAGTCTCGACTATGAAGGATTGTGGGTACACAATTTATCCATTTCTCCTTAGATTGATGCTTAGATTATTGCCTAGATTGATGCTTAGATTGATGCGTCGATTGTTGCTTAGATTGATACTTAGATTGATGCTTAGATTGATGCTTAGATTGATATTAAAAACAGTTTCTAAATCAAGTTTTTATGTCGAATGTCGTAAAAAGAAAGTTTCTGACTTGATTTGACTACATACTCAATATATTTGAAGGCATTGTCTTCAGAGTGTGTCCACTAGTACAGGACTTCAAATCAACCGCTAAAGATAGGTATTATCAAGCGAAAAGCAAAATTATTATCAGCAAGAGTGACCTTACTATAACTCAAACGGATATCATTGCATGATTGTAAGATCAGGAGTATCGTATCACATGTAATAAAGTCTGTACCGGATTATCAGTAGAGACTTGCGGATAATCTAAGTATAGACTTGAATGTACAATCAAACGACTTAAACGAAATTGGAACATTTCCAACAAAACGAATTATGAAAATTCGACGACTACCTCTCAGCAAAAACTCTGAGGGTAAACAAAACTGCAATGAATAGTTTCTCAAAAAATCTGTTGTTCGGAGTTGACTTTAAACTTTAGATCCTGCCACTCATGTATAACATTAAAACACACAACATAAGTCGTCGTAATCCTTACTAAAGAGTTGCATTTTTGGCGAGCAAGACCATTTTTAAGTCTATGCAAAATAGAACGTCAAACCTTATTGAGCACTACCAGGGCAACACACATTTTTACGCTTCAACAATTTATACTGAATAAGAAAATGACGACTATGATAGTGCACAAATACTTACGAATGAACCGTATATTATCACTCGCAAACCCTGCTAACCTTGGCGGATGGAAAAACGTAAAAACGCAACGAAACAAAAAAAAAAAAAAAGAAAAGGAATAAAAACTAAACAGATTTTCCTTTCGACAATATTAAGTCGTTTTACTTATTTGAACATATTTTTCAAGTTTTTATTTTATTTTTTTTTATTTTTTTAATTTCCTATAAACAACAGAAACGCTTATGTATGTGTAAACACATCTTTTGAGCCATGGTGTGTACGAAAAAATTCTACATACAACATGCCTTTCTTGCAATTACACTTGTAGCACGTATTACTAAATGCTTGCTGCACTAAAACAATTTTATTGTATAAGTAAATACGTGTATGTACATATGTATGTATGGGTTTGTGTTAGTTAATATTGTATGTACATATGTTATGTATATACATACTTCGTTATAGTTGCAGTGCCACATTTAACTAGATTTACTTGAATCTTTATGTGTGTGCGTTATAACGTGGCTCGTAAATTAAATAAAAGTTCAAATGATGGCAATTAATAAACTTTAAAAGTTAATATGTGTTCCAACTTGTTCTAACATTTTTACAGTAAAATGTAATAACAACAACAACAACTATAACAAGAGTATACATACATACATATATATATGTACATATACGTTTATTCAGTAATAGTTGTTAGCAATTGTTAGAACAGTTGCATTAGCAGCAATCGTTGCTGCGTCTTTACTAGTGTCAGTATTTGTTATCAACTATTACGTGCAACAAATTTTATAGTTTCTCATTGTTATTGTTTTTCTCTTGCGATTGAACTGTAGAAGTTAACTAAAGTTTAACGATAATGAGGAATTGTTAAAAGGTTTGTGACAAGTAGATCTACAACGTGGGAAATAATGCCAAGGCAACTTATCATGGTTGTCAAGTTACTCCAAATCAATGAAGAGAACAGGATAATTGACATAGGCCAGGGGAATGCTTGATCACGCCCTCCTCTAGTAGTTCATATTGAATAACGTAGCGTTAGCAGCAAAGGATCTAAAAGCAAATGACGTTTAAAGGACTCTCTTCGAGAAACAGAGATGACCCCGCTTTCGCTGCGATATTTGTTTGATATGACATAATTTCCTACACAGACTTAAGGTTAAAATAACGAAAATGCATGCAATTGCCATAAAAATTTGTCTACGTATTCATGCATAACATAATTGATCATTACAGCACTTCAGTCAGGATTGCGGCCAAGCTTCTCACACCACTTATGTTGTGTGTGTTAATTTTATCCATAAGTGGCGGGACCTACAGTATAAAGTTGACTCCGAATGACAGATTTTTTTGAGAAACTTTTCATGAAAATTTTTTATTTACTCGACGAGTTTTTGTCAGAAATCTGCTGAGACGCAGTTGCCGAAGAAATATTTTTTCATATTTCGTTTTGATGGAGATATCTGACCTGGGGTTTGAACCGCGACCTAATGTCTAATAAGCCGACATACTACAGTTTAAAGTTGACTCCGAATGACAGATTTTTTTTAGAAACTTTCATGGCAATTTTTTATTTACTCGACGAGTTTTTGTCAGAAATCTGCTGAGAGGCAGTTGCCGAAGAAATATTTTTTCATATTTCGTTTTGATGGAGATATCTGACCTGGGGATTGGCCTCACGTCTAATAAGCCAAAACACTAGACTACGGCGACTTCTGTCTGCGTATTTACATCAACAAAACAGGAGCAATTTGAATTAATATCGTACATATCCTTACTGCCTTATCTAAAGAAGAGGTTCGTTCAATCATTCTATTATCACAGACACAACATACATACATAATTGGCCTTTACAACCCTTCAGTCAGTATTATGGCCTAGCTTCGCACACCACCCATGTTGTGTGTGTTAATTTTATATATGAGTGGCAGGACCTACAGTTTAAAGTCGACTCCAACCGACAGATTTCGAGAAACTTTTCATGGCAATTTTATTTGCTCTCAGAGTTTTTGCCAGAAATCTGGTAAGTTCTAGGTCGTAAACCTTGATATGACCAAATTAAGTTAAGTTAAGATGCAAACATGAAGTTGCCGTAGTCTGGTAGGTAGGGCGTTGGCTTACGAGACGTGAGGCCATGGTTCAAACCTCAGGTCAGACATCTCCTGATGTATAAAATTAACACACACATAACATGGATGGTGTGAGAAGCAGGATTACGACCTGATTGAAGGGGTCAATTATGTATGTACATATGTATGTAAGCCAGCCTTCCCTGATAAGGTATTACAATAAGCAATATCGGTCTGACGGAATGGAGGGCACCTTCATTTCTAATCAAGAAACATCTGTAACAATGATCTTAAATTTTGAGTTTATTGGCTTCCTATACCCTGGCTAACAAAGTCGATTTGTGCCATAACGTATCTACAATTCGCTTAGATCCCTACAAAGCTAACAATTCAACTTTTTAGCTTTTATTTTTGTATACCTAGCATGTGTCTTTACTCTCCCTACACAGACATCCTTAACCTTAAATAATGACTTTATTCTCCCTGCCAGTAGTTTTACATTTTTTTTACCCTTCCAAACGATAACAGCACACTTGCTAGCATTATAACTGGCTCCATAAATGAAATGAATTTTTAAGCTGTTGTTGCGAATGACGATGACTCCATAGAAGTGTCTGATGTTTTTCACAGCGCTAATTGCATTTTTCCGTTTTTATTTTCAAGTTTTCTTTTTTTTCTATTTTTTCTTTTGCCATTTCAATTTTCTTGTTCTTATTGGTTTTGTTTTCATTTGCGGAGAGAGAGAGAGAGAGAGCACAAAAATGGTTTTTATTGTTTTCCGTTAATACCCGTATTGTACTGGCTGTACGAGTACTCGTAAAAAGATTAGAACAGTATTGTGTGTTATGAGTACTGAAATTATATTGTTGAGGTTTTCTTATTTATTTTTTTTTGCTATTTTTGCTGTTCGGTTTTCATTCTATTTTCATCTGGAGTCCATTCTTATAATAACTTTATAAAAGAGAATTTTTTTTTGGGAGTGAAATTATAATTGGTTTTTTAGATTAAAAAATTATTCGTGAAAACTTAATAAAATTACACGTTTGTTTGAAAGGATAAAAACAATTAGAAGCAGAGGCAAAGGTCAAATTGTTTGGCAGCATTTAGGTATTCAGCGTGGCAAATGGGTGGGAGGTATACAATTATTTTGCAAAAACAGAAACACATTTAAAGGAAATGGTATGGCAACCTATTGGAAAACAAATGCAACTTGTTGGCCACACTTTTTTGGGGAATTAAATTGTTATACAAACTTGCTTTAGAAACACTTGTGGTCCCTATTATCTGTTATTATCTATACCTCAGTCACTTTGCAAGTCTACACACTCATGGGTTTGGACGTATTCTATGCCATACAGACAGGATTCTAGTTACAACGTTCTTATTTGGACCATATTGTGGCGTACCGTATAGTACTGAAATCGATCAATGAGTTTCCACAATTTTTATGTTTATGGTGTTCGTTGATATTAAGGAAGCTAGCCTCAGAGTGTTTTGACTGCAAAGACAAGAAAAAAATCCTCGAAAAATTATTCCCACCTCAGTGTAGGGCGTTGCATGGCCATATCTTTTCCTGACCATATCACTAGCGCTTCATGTCATAAATACAATAAACTTAACGTAGAAAACACAGAAATTTTGCAACAACACTTTGATTGTTGTCGCGTTGCCTTTTAAAGAATACATTTCCCTACACATCCACGTTGAAGTCGCCTCAGTCTAGTTAGTAGCGTGTTGGCTTATTAGACATGAGGCCACGGTTCAAACTCCAAAAAATATTTCTTTATTTGATTGCCAAAAAACCTGAAAGTAAGCCTAGTTTATATCTCCATAATAACTTTTAGTAGATCATGCTCTTGTATTGCCGCATCTTTTTCCTGTGCCCAGACCTAAAGACACTTATAAAGGGTGTTTTTTATAGAGGTATAGAACTTTAAGTTGCAACAAAATAACGATGGATTATTCGATTGACATGAATTTTATTTATCCGAAAGATAATCTTGTGGCATTACATTTTAAATATGATTTCTGGCATATGACCGCCACGGCTGGCGCGGATGTAGTCCAATCTGGACGTCCAATTTTCGATAACTTTTTCCAACATTTGTGGCCGTATATCGGCAATAATACGGCGAATGTTGTCTTCCAAATGGCCAAGCGTTTGTGGCTTTACCGCATAGACCAATGACTTTACATAGCCCCACAGAAAGCAGTCTAGCGGTGTTAAATCACAAGATCTTGGAGGCCAATTCACAGGTCCAAAACGCGAAATTAGGCGGTCACCAAACGTGTCTTTCAATAAATCTATTGTGGCACGAGCTATGTGACATGTTGCGCCGTCTTGTTGAAACCACATCTCCTGGACATCATGGTTATTCAATTCAGGAATGAAAAAGTTAGTAATCATGGCTCTATACCGATCACCATTGACTGTAACGTTCTGGCCACCATCGTTTTTGAAAAAGTACGGACCAATGATTCCACCAGCCCATAAAGCGCACCAAACAGTCAGTTTTTCTGGATGTAACGGTGTTTCCACATACACTTGAGGATTACCTTCACTCCAAATGCGGCAGTTTTGTTTGTTGACGTAGCCATTCAACCAGAAGTGCGCTTCATCGCTAAACACGATTTTGTCGACGATAAAATGGACGTAGTGCGCGATACGTTTTTCGCACAGAACCATTATTTTCGAAATAAAATTGCAGTATTTGCAAGCGTTGTTCAGGCGTGAGTCTATTTATGATGAATTGCCAAACCAAACTGAGAATAAATCACTTGACGGCTGTTAAATCGGTCGCCATCTTGAAAAGTAATACCGACTTAAATTTCTATACCTCTATAAAAACACCCTTTAAAAAGACGGCGATTTGCAAGTCTAGCAGGTAGTGTGTTGGCTTATTAGACATAAGGTCTCGGTTCAAACCCCAGCTAACGCAAATCCAACGAAACGAAATATGAAAAATATTTCCTCGGCGATTTCCTCCCAGCAGATTTCTAGCAAAAGCTCTGAGAGTAAATAAAATTGCAATGAAAAAGTTTCTCAAGACCCTGTGGTTCGGAGTCGACTTTAAACTGTAGGTCCCGCCACACATATAAAATTAACACACACAACATAAGTGGTCGGAAAAGCTAGGGCGTAATCCTGCTTAAGGGTTGTAATGACCAATTATGTATGTATGTATACATATATTATATATTATTATAATTATGTGTGTAGTTATACATACATGTATTCTATTTTTGAGAGATTTCTGTGTTTGCTGCGTTGCGTTCATTGTGTTTATAGCAGCAAGTGTCCGACAAGGTTGTATTCTTTCTCCTATCATGTTTGTAATAGTAATCGACGAATGTATGTGTATATATTATTCCCAACAAGAGCATCACCTAGCTTGCTTCTCACTTAATTGGTCATTACAACCCTTTAGTTTACGATTACAACCTAAGTTTCTCATACCACCCATATTGTTTGTTAATTTGATCGCCAGTACTGTTTAACATTGAGTTTGAATGACAAATTTTAGAAACTTTTCAGCTTTTCTTGTTAATTTTATTTGTTTTCACAGTTTTTGCAAGAATCTTTCATAATTTGTTTTGTTCGAGATAGTTTGAACCACATCCTCTAGCAAGCTAATAAGACAACTCTCTATCTACCAGACTAAGGCATCCTCTAGCGCCTAATAAATATATTGAACACCTTAATGACATGACTTCTGCTGATGATATTGCATTTAAATGCATAAAGGGAAGCCGATGGTGTTTTCGCAATGAGAAATTCCTGTACAAAGCTTTAGAAAGAGTGCAGAAAAACACCTATTGCCGTTGAAAGGGGGATGAGAAAAGAGTGCTGTATTCACCATACATTGGGGAAGCGCACACATTAAATAGCAAAAATGGCAAACCTAACATTTCGTTACTGGCCGATTACGTATGTACGTTATATCACTGTAACAGTGAAACTAATTTATTGCTCTGGTAATCAAGTAGTACCTGTTAAAAGGCTTGATAATATTTTGCAGAATTATTTTTATAGATTGTGGCTTCAAAATTTGTTGTGATATCATAATAAGTAAATGCTTTACTTAATAGCTCATGCTGTTGCTGCATAAAACAATATCAGACGATCTACGGAACATGATTTTTTATTGAATTAAAGAGTATAAGGCTGTCATGAAGCAGCGTCTCCTCCATATTGACTTTATTTTTTGCTTTATTTAAGTTTCATTAATCAAATTTCTTTCAGCCATACAGTGATTGGTCTACTGTATTAGCCCATGGCTGGATATAGATTACCAATGGCCACTGTCTCAAAAAAATTTCTTTGTGAAAACGCATCACTAGTATTCTTCATCCAAATGTGTCTCTCTCACATTTTTGTGATGGATTCCATAAGAGATTATTTAGAGAAGAATTCTTAATTATTTAAACGCATTCGAAACTGAATTGTTTAAGGTTTTAATTGAGGTCTTTAACTCCTCCTCCTCCTCCTTTATGAGTGCTCCAATAAAATGCATAAATTTCATTATGATGTCGCCTTTTTAAATTCTTGCATACATACATATACATAATTGGCCATTACAACCCTTCAGTCAGGAATACGGTCTAGCTTCTTAGACCACTCATGTTGTGTGTGTTAATTTTATACATGAGTGGCGGCACCTACAGTTTAAAGTCAACTTAGAACGACAGATTCTTGAGAAACTTTTTCATTTCAATTTTATTTACTCTCAGAGTTTTTGCCAGAAATATGCTGTAAGGAAGTCGCCGAAGAAATATTTTTTTATATTTCGTTTTGATGTCTGACCTGGGGTTTGAACCATGGCCTTACGTCTAATAAGCCAACATACTACCCACAAGACTACGGCGAGTTTTTCTTGCATACGCTTGAAGCAAATATTTCAATCATGATCCATGAACCTATGCCTTAAACTCATAATGAGTGTGTCAAGATGAGTGAATAAATTTCATAAAGAAATTTTATACTCATGATTATTATTTTATATCCTTAAGGTATTAAGATATGAAAAGTCATTTTTAAATCTAATTTTATAAATAAATACTCAAAAGAAGTCTTTAAAATTAAGCTGAGTTTTAAATTTTAAATTTTACCTAGAATTTCTTGTTACAAATTCATACGCTTTTAATATGTCTCAGGTGATAAGTTGTTTTTTTTTTTTTTGTTTTTCATTTCATTTTAAATCTCTTTCGCTGTGCTGGGAAAAGCAGTCATCTTTTTTACCGCTGGCTAAAATCCATTTAAAAACCATCAAATGTCATTTGAAATCTAGTTTAAATGCACGTTACAAATATTCTTTAAGACAAGTGACAGGACTTATGCTGCAACAGTACAGAAGCCGCATCACACACTCGCAGGCTCACACTCACTGGCAGTTGATAGTGGCTGGCATGTTAGGAAAATAATTCTCTCTCTCTCTCTCTCTTTCTCGCAGTCTCTATCTTTCTTTGATTCTTATGTTTTTATTCTTATTTTTTCTTTTTGCTGATTGTGTTGCTTACGTTAGAAAACCACTTCAAATGGCTAAAGACTGTTACATATGGTTTGTGGGAAAAAAATTACACGAAAAAGAAAAATAGAGAAAGCGAGATAGGGAGAGAAATAGAGAGAGAAAAACAAAGAAAACGTCTAATATAGTCAAGTGTTGTAATCTTATAATGTAGTGTCAGTGTATTAATAGGATTTCAAATATATGTATGTATGTATGTATGCATTTGTCGTGTGCTTATTCTTCTTATTTTCTGTATATATGTGTGTATGTGTCATGGCATCGAAAAATACAAAGAAATAATGTAATTCCCAATGCTTGACACCGCTTGTGTTTGGACTCGTACAGCATAAAAATGCCATCGAAATGCGAAATGTTCGTGTATATTTCATGAGTTTCTTTCTTTCTTTCTTGCCTATGTTTTTTTTTTTGAGATTTTCTTGCTGTTATTTTTCTTCTCTGCATTCCTAGAAGAAAGTAAGCACAGTTCAATGACTCATAGTGAACTAACAAATAACGATTGCTACTTAAAAATTTATATATAAATTTTATGATTTATGCTTTTGCATTATGGATACGTATGTTATATGTATGTATGCATGTACATTTATGCCAGTGACCATTAGATTTTCGGTAGAAGATTTACCCTCGAAATAATTTCTATAGAAATTCATGTTTTCTTTAATACTTTTTTGCTTTAGCAAAAGATATATTACCATTAACCTGAAGATTAATGGCTGTACTTAAAGATATTTTTATATTAGAATTCACAACAACAGCAACAATAGAAAAAAAATATTAGAATATCATATGAAATTATACTTTAAGAGCTCATTTGCTGACTTTATCATAAAAACTTTATGAATTTCTATTGCATTTTGGAAAGACAGAGAGAGACCTCTTTAATGGCAAAAAATTTTGTTGATACCATTACGGAAGTCAGTTCCTTAACACTTTGATATACATACATACATACATACAGACCAGAGATCATCAATGAGTATTCAAAAAGATGAATAGATTCGAATCATACTCATAATTTCTGATACTTATACGCTTTCATACTTATTTTAATATCATGGAACCTCTACTCACATTCAAAGTTTGAAGTACTCATCGTACTCATACTTAACAATACGCACGATGTTGTTGATTTCGACTCTCCTTTACTCAACATTTACAAGAATCACAAAATTAGTATGGTTCGCTGACGAATACTACAATACTCACTCGAAACACTCGAATAATTTATGAGTATTATAAGTATTTTTCTAAATTTAGCAATCTGAGTGAGAAGGCGTATGAATCAAACATAACGGGTGATTTTTAAGCTATTATCTTTTTGGCAACACTGGTTTAAACAGCTCACGCACGTTTCGTCTTTTGTTTCACTGTCAAACATCTTCAGTTTGGTCTTTAATTTAACCATGAATCGTCTTACAAACGAACAACGCTTGCAAATCATTGAATTTTATTATCAAAATGCGTGCCCTGTTAAGAAAGTTCATCGCGCGCTTCTTCCATTTTATGGTCAATTTAATCGACCCACTGAAGCGGCTATTCGGGCTATTGTGACTAAATTTTGCACCAAATTTACATTGTTCGACATTAAACCAACAACACGCTTACGTAGAGTGCGAACTGAAGAAAATATCGCAGCTGTATCGGCCAATGTTAATGATGACCATCAATTATCGATTCGTCGCCGTTCGCAGCAATTGGGCCTCTGTTACTCAACAACGTGGAAAATTGGGAAGGATTTAGGTGTGAAGCCTTTCAAAATACAGCCGGTGCAAGAATTTGAAGCCGAACGACCTACCGCAACGCAGAATTTTTGGTGAATGAGCTCTTGGAAAGTTGGCCGAAGATCCATTTCTTTATCGAAAAATTGTGTTCAGCGACGAAGCTCATTTTTGGCTCAACGGATACGTAAATAAGCAGAATTGTCGATTTTGGAGTGATGATCAGCCAGAAGCATTGCAAAAGCTACCAGTGCATCCAGAAAAAGTCACAGTTTGGTACGGTTTATGGGCTGGTGGCATCATTGGACCGTACTTCTTCAAAGATGCTGCGAATCGTAACGTAACTGTGAATGGTGAGCGCTACCGTGAGATGATATCCAACTTTTTTTGCCCAAAACGCATGAGCTTGACTTGCATGACATGTGGTTTCAACAAGACGGTGCCACACAGCACGCGTAACAATGACTTATTGAGAGGCGAGTTCGGTGAACATTTTATTTCACGTTCGGGACCGCCTATATCGTGCCATTTAACGCCTTTAGACTTTTTTTGTGGGGCTATGTTAAAGCCCCATTGGAAGGCAACATTGAAGCATTTATTCGTGAGATACCGGCCGAAATGTTGGAAAGAGTATGCCAAAATTGGACTAAGCGGATGGACCATTTGAGGCGCAGTCGCGGTCAACATTTGCATGAAATAATCTTCAAACATTAAATTATATGGACCGTAGTATCGATTCAAATAAAGATTTCAGGCATTTTTCTGAACTTTATGTGTTTTTTTTGAAAAATTTTCCTATAGCTCTTAAAAAATCACCCATTATTTCGAATGGTATGAGTTTGATGTCAACGTTGTACTCATACTCATTGCAACCTGTACTTATCATTCAATGTGGTAGTGAGTACGAATGAATCAGTGTATTTAAATTTCGATATTGTTGACTCACTCATACTCAAAATTTCATAAGTACTTATGAGTAGCGAAAACACGATTCATTGCTGATCTCTGATACAGACATAATTGCTCATGACAATCCTTTAGTCAGGATTATGACCTACATGTTTGGCACGACCTACAGTTTAAAGTTCACTCCGAACAACAGAATTTTGATAAACTTTTCATGGCAATTTTGTTATTTACTCTCAGAGTTTTTGCTAGAAATCTGCTGAAAGGCAGTCACCGATGAAATATCACATATAATAAGCCACAACCTACTAGACTACGGCAACTACAACACCTTGATATCACTGGAGAAAAATGTCTGTATCCTGAAATATTTGCTCGAAATAATTAGGCACTTAATGAATATGTATTTTGAAACGCTGGTGATCTTGCTAATGAATTAAAAGGATGTCTAATAATAAAGAAGGAAGACTTAATTCCGTATAAAAATTGAAGATACCTCACTCTCCTTAGCATGGTCAACAGGGTAACTGCTAATGTACTCAACAAACGAATGGCAGATACCCTTCCCAACGATTTTTGAAATGAATCGGCTGATTTCCATCCTGGCAAGTTTGGATTGGGAATAATTCAAGAACAGATGTAAGTCCCCATAGTTTAGACAGTAGTGTGTTGGATTATTAGACCACAGACCACGGTGGTTCAACCCTAGGCTCAGATGTACCAAACAAAACGAAATATGAAAAAATATTTCTTTCGGAAACTTACTTTTATCAGTCGCCTGGAAAAATATTTTAAAATTAAAACAAAAGTTTCTCAAAAATCTGTCCTTTGGAGACGACTTTTAAACTGTAGATTCCGCCACTCATGGATAAAGTTAATACAAACAATATGAATGCGGTGAGAAACTAGGTTGTAGTCCTAAATGACCAAATAAGTATATGAGTATAAAAGAAACGATTCATTATTCCTGATATTCCTTTCAGAAGGCTTTCGACAGCCGTAAATCACTTTACCATATAGAATGTACTTCAGCGCAGAGGGATACTAGAGCAACTCATATCACGAGTTAATATGAAAATATATAGAAATCGCTGTAGTCTAGTAGGTAGTGTGTTGACTATTTAGACGTGAGCTCGTGGTTTAACCCCAGATTTAAGCCATCTCGAACATAATCTTAGCTCATCTTCTGGCAAAAACTCTGTGTATACATATTAGTTATTTCGTGTCAAGTGACCCAATTTTTAAAATCGATGTCTTCCGATTTGGATGATGCACCAAGGTTAGTACTATTAGATAGTAGGCCAGACACAAATTTTCAGCTGTATCAGTCAAGAACTGCCGGAGTTAGAGGGGGCCAAAGTTGGACATTTTGGTCATACAGGGTTTTTTTAAAATGTGTGTAAGTTTTCACCTATTGGTCCTAGCAAAAATTTTCGAAAGAATATTAGATAGCTATTTCGTCAATCTTTCCAAAAATAATTTTATTAATTATAAACATTTTTTTTAATTAATATTTTTTTAAATGGGCCCTTTTTTTCGCTCAAAAGAAAGCTTATACAATTTCCGTTTCCTTTTTTCCTATTGGTCCTAAAAAAAATTTTCCAAAGGATATTAGATAGCTATTTCTTCAATATTTCCAAAAATAATTTTTTTAATTTTTTTATTTTTTTTTTATTTTTTAAATTATTTTTTTAAAATTTTTTTTCAAAATGCGCCCTTTTTTTGCTCAAAAGAAAGCTTATACAATTTTCTTTAAGGCCTTTATAATTGCTTAATGGGATGCGAGTGGGATATCTATCAAAAAAATTATTTTTTAACTCAAGAATAAGATTTTTCAATATTTGGCATGAAAACGTACTACCTAAATGATCTCAAAACAGTATTTATTTTCTGAGGAATCATCTGTCAAACACATTAACATTTTCATGGTAAATGCAAACGCATACTGTGTGAGTTCCTCTGCTTCCTGCCAAAACGCAATGCTGTGGCCTCAGTTGGGTAAATTTTGTAAATCCAATTTTGACGTGCTCGTGTTCAGATTGAAATGTTGCATATAACTCATTCAGGTTACTGAGAACCATCGTCTTCTGCATTTAGACTTTCTGGTCATCGATTCGAACAGACACCCAGTCTTGCATTTCTGGCATCATTCGACTCATATCATCTTGCTGATAAAATTGAGTTACTAGAGCTTCAGTTTCGCACGCTAAAGTTTTTCCCTTCTTCTCGTTTGGAAGTGTATGAATCCCATGCTCAGCAACCAAGTTTTTAGCAATTCTTGCTTTTCGTTGAACAACGAATTTTTGAACAACTCCATAAATTTTTGCTAGGACCAATAGGTGAAAAGTTACACACATTTTAAAAAAACCCTGTATGACCAAAATGTCCGACTTTGACCCCCTCTAACTCCGGCAGTTCTTGACTGATAGAGCTGAAAATTTGTGTCTGGTCTACTATCCAATAGTACTGGTGTAAATTTCATCGAAAGACATCGATTTTAAAAACTGGGTCACTTGACACGATATTGCCCCTATATAAAATTGCCATGAAAAGTTTCTCAAAAAATCAATCACTCAGAGTAAATTTTAAATTATAAGTGCTGCCACTCATCCATAAAATTAACACACACTCAACATGAATGGTTTGAGAAACTATGTTGTAATCCTGACAAATGGGCTGCCTTCCAAAATGTATCAATACAAAGTTTGTATGCAGTTCTGCTACTGTATATAAACTATGTAGATATGCAAAGTAACCAAACAATGCATCAACTATAAATCCGATGCCTAATTGCTTTTTGACTGCGTTAAAAGTACACATTAACGACGTTTTGAAATAGAATACATTGTATATATTTTGTACAGCGGCATTATGAAACACGATACTTAGTTCAAATACAAAGCAATTAACATTTTGGAAGGCAGCCATGGGTTGCAATGATCAAGTATTAAGTAAGTAAGAATATATATGAATCGTGGAACAAGATGAATACATTAACAAGTCACGACATATATGTACGTATACGAACTGATAATATTGTTAGAATTTAAAAATATGTTTTAATTTTAATATTTTGTTTAAAAATTTGAGTTTCTAAGAATTCGCAGCATCAAACAATGCAGTTGTAGCTTGTTGGGAAGGAATGGAAGGATTATTTCTATGGAAATCTTTTACACAAGAAAATCTGTCTTTTCAAACTTATCTGCCACTCTAATTAGATACGATTTTGAAAAATAACTTATGAAAGCTTTTGTTCCAATTGATCTAAATTGACATGAACAAAACAACAAACATTTTTACAAACATAACTACATGAAAAACTAAAAGAAAAAAGGAATAAAAACAATAAAAAAATAAATTCTTTTAAAACAAATTTTTTTTTCGTTGATTCGATTTTTATTTAAAACTGACTGGCGGCAATTCACTCAGCTATGCATCATCATTGCTCAACACAGATATCCGCATGTACAAGAATATAGAATTGTGCTCCTATTTACACACACATACACATACCCATACACATGAATGCAAAAGTATTTGACATTTTTTGTAATTCTTTTTCTCTTGTTGATATATTTGTTGGATTTTTCTAATACGACTAGTAGTGGTAGTAGTGGTAGTAGTAGTTCCGTTGTTGTTGTAGTGACTGTCAGTTAAAGTGAAATGAAAGTTCATCATTGATGTCAAACGTTGGTTGTATTGTTGATGGGATTTAGCTGGAGAGCTATGAAACAGTGACAGACAAGTCAATATTCTATTTTTAAAACGTTTTGGCATTTAGCTGTTGTTGTTGTTTGATTGTTATTTAAGATATACTATACATACGTATATATATATTTTTTTTTTATAAACCGTTTTATAACTTTAAATGCAGTTTTTTTTGTTGTCTTTTTTTCCTTATAAGAATTGTCATTCTGGATTAAACTCATTCCGAATTGGAAATTTGTGGGCAAAGAAATGAAATTGTCAACCGGGGGACAAAAAATATAAAAATTGTAGTTACACTAACAGCTTAAGTTCACACTGGGCAACACAATGAGCCATATGGCACACCAAGTGAAATTGCCTGTGAACGGCAATCTATCCGCTAACCTAGCCTAACAGTTTAAGTTGTGTGAGTTATTAAAAATTCGTCAATTAATCTTTTCTGATCTCTATGTTCAGATGACACTATCTTCGTAAGATAGTTTAAAAGGTTTTCAATAGCAATTCAATGCAAATTTTCTATAGGCCCCAGATTTCCGATACTAACTGCCGAAAACTCTACCTTCCGCTGGCTATAGCTTTCAAGTTTTTCTCGATTTTGAGTATTATTTCCGCTGTATTGGAAAGCGTAATTTTCTTTCTTAAAATTTACTTCAGCTTATCTGCTCCAAACCTGAAGCTTACAAACATAACTTGTGTAGTGTACACGTCTATGTCAGCGCAGCCTAAACAATCAGGAGGATTGCCTTGTACGTATATGTAACGATAGTTTCGAAATCCTTCATGACCGCTAAGCAAATGGGTAAAATAACAGTTTACCTTACCACGTCATCTTTTCATTCATGATTTCATTCCCATTGTTATTCTAAAATGGATAGGCTTGAGGAAAAATCTTTCTTATGACGGATTTGGTACAATTGCCTCCTCTCTTCAGGGGAGTTGTTTTAAATTGGAATCATCCTTAGTCAAATGTTGGCGGCAACTTCAGACACAGTTCGATCTCAAATGCATTAACCCATTAACGCTCGACCCAGAACCCGTGAATTTGGCACAAACAGCCTTTGGAGTATTTATATTGATATACATAAATATTTTTATTTTTTTTAGTGTCGTGGGGTCCTCTGTACGGCATGGGTATTTTTTTACCCACTTCGACATAAGTGTGTTCTGAAATAAAATATTTTTCTCTTTATTTTATGACAGCTAAAGCCATAGTTAAACTATTTTAGAGAGCTTTATTGAAAATGTGCCTTAAAAATGAATTGTGGCATCACTCTAGTCTTTCTGTGGATGACATAAAGGGCACGCCAATACGATTTGGCTACAAATACTGGGTGTTAGCTTCTATGATAGGATATTTTTATTCCTTTATCCCATATGCTGGCGCTTCTGCTAATAATAATGCTGACTGCGGCCTTGAAGAAAACATGGTACTACGACTATTAGATAATACTTCAAATCCAAGCCGATATAACCATTATCTCGAAAAGGTTATTTTGCAACAGGTACTGTTCGAGATAATCGGAGCAATCACGCATTGTTGGATGATATTAAATTGATGAAAAAGAAACCTCGGGGTTCATCAGATTTTTGCTTTGACAAAAATAATAATATTATTGCAGTTCGGTGGAACGATAATTCGATAATTACCTCCACACATATTTATTATCATGTTATACCTACGTATGTATATATTTTAAATCTTTCTGAAGGTGGTGACTGTGATGTCTAATTTTTTGGATGTAGAGCCGCTGTGCAAAATCAAAAGATATAACAGTAAATATCGTAAGATGGTTGTCGCTGAAAAACCATACATAATAAATGCATATAATCAGCGAATGGGTGGAGTTGACTTATTCGATAATGGCGTCAACAATTATCGTATTCGAGTCCGCGAAAAAAGTGGTATTGGCCATTACTCACTAACGCTATTGATGCAGAGCTATGGTAAACGCATAGAAAGTACCCTATATGTGCAGGGGATGTGAAGGTTTATGACCTATGAGCCAACAAGATTTTCGGGTTAGCGTTGTTGAAGCGTTGGCAAAAAATTCGTGAAAATCGACGCTGTGATGGAAAAGTTGTCACAAATGTACAGCAAATAGCAAAATGCACTGACAAACTTGACCACATGATTGATAAAATTGGAAAACGCGTCCGCTGTGCGCAATGTGGTGCGAAAACAAAGTACGGTTGTACAAAATGCGGTTTGAATGTGCATCCAAGGGATTGTTTTGCACAATTTCATGACAGAACTCCCGAAAATATAGAAAAAAATAAAGAAAATGAATGATTTGAAATTTCTATTTGAAATTAATTTTTAAAAGTTTTATAATAAAATGAATTGTTTTTTCATACCAATGCCTAAGTGGATATTTTTATACCCATGTCATTTAATCGCACCTGTAGCTTAGGTAAGTAGACCAATTCAGGTAAAAGTTTTTTATCGGGTAGAAGATATATAATATTACATGGCATCTCAAGGTTTTCCTGAGAATATCAGCCACACATATTTCGCAGGAGTTCTTGCTACAAAATTTTGATTTTGAAAAATTCGTGATCTTTGACCTTTTTGCTGTCATTCAAAATACATATGTGAATATCATGTCTTACTTTTTTTTAAACCGTTCTATGTCTTCCTTATTCGTTACTAAAAAAGTGTTTGGTCTCTCGTTTAGTTGGGTCAAGATAGAATTTTTTAAAAAACCTTTTTATGGGGATTTTTGTACCCATTCGACGTTAATGGGTTAAGGTATTACAAAGCCTCCTGACTTCCTATTTGTCTTGTTCTGATATGAAATCCTGTAATTTTTTTATTCGCATATTAATAATGCTTTACTTCTGTTGTACTTTTTTCTTTTGCTTTGTTGCCTCGTTTTAATTTCATTTATCAAGTTCTTCTAGCAAAACAGGCCTTACGTTGATAGGCGTGCCATGAAAGTACGCCTTTTGAGCAAACTTGCTTAAAATGTGATATTCCTTGTTGTAATGAGGAACCTTTCTCTTCAAGTGTCCTACTCCATCTCAAAAAAGATATGGACCTACTTGACTATTCTATGAATGATGTTTTAATATGATCTTACATAAATTTTCAAGGTTCCGGTTATTTTTATTGAAAGGAAAAGGACACTAGGGATAGGTAGAGCACAGAGCGGCTCGTTGTGATGCCACATTAGGTGATGCAACAGAACTAACAGACGAGTCCTGCTTAAATAGACTCAATAGTTAGAATCTGGACATCTCGCGACTTCCTAAGAATCAAGTTGAAAACCATACTGAAAGCTCAATGGATGTAGTGAACGATCTCGAATAGGCCCTTTAGGCTACAAACAAGGAAACAGGAGTAATTTGCGACGAGACCGAGAGGGCGATACTGTACTCCTGCTCAATCGATTCATACCTATTAGAGGTGTCATTTGCAGGTAAGCGAAGTTTTTCTGCATATACAAGCGACAGAAGCGTCCTAGCAAAGATTCAATCCATGTTGTTGATTGGTACGTTTCCTACCTAATGGAGGCCAGAAGGGCCTGGATATAAAACAAGATTTTTGAGCTCAAGATTTCCCCAAGCGTGGAATAAATAAGAGAACCTAACCTATTTAGTACGTGTATGCCTTCTGTAGCGAGTCCTAGAATAAGCCTGTGATCAGGAACCTTTGTTCGATTGATACAAAAGTGTCAAAGAGTCGATACATATGGTCGCCTCTACCGGTTGATACATTAAGAGTGCACCTGAAAGAAATCAAATTACTGCTTGGCTATCAGAGATAAAAGACATGTTAATATTACTTTCTGAATATTAGTTACGCCCTTTCAACGAAAAGGAATTAAGGTTAGGTTAGGTTAGAGGACGTGTACTTGTTCCATTGTACAAAAGGAATTAAAGTCACCCAAAATTTTGAAATTCGAAAACCACAATCTCGTATTCCAGGTTCGAAGGTTGGCAGAACTTAAAAAAATAAAGAATGGTTTTGTGCCAATGACATAAAAGTTATGCAGCAACTAGACCAGGTTCTCTGAACCGTTTTCAATAAATTTTAATTTCATGTTTTCGAGTTTGAGTGCTCTGATCTGTTGTATTCAATCGAACACTTTTGGCGAAACATATCAAGGATAATACAACTGCTGCAGACGAGATAGTTTTTCTTCGGGTTAAAGGTACCGCAGAACAGAAAACAGTAGATAGAAAACAGTAGATAGATTATGATTGATAGAACATGATTGATAGATCATGATTGATAGATCATGATTGATAGGTCATGATTGATAGATCATTATTGATAGATCATTATTGATAGATCATGATTGATAGATCATTATTGATAGATTATGATTGAAAGATCATGATTGATGGTTCATGATTGATAGCTCATGATTGAGACGCTTAAAAAGCTCAGCAGAATATAACAATCGAAATATAAAGCATTGAAGTGTGCACAGCTGTCGGTTATAACTGCACTCAACCTCCTTTCATTGATTTAAATTGCAAGACATTAATTCTACATTAAATAAAAATAAAAGCTTCGCAATACAGCATTTTATAGAAGACATTAAATGTCATTGGAAATGCGTTAACAATGGTTTATTATCAGTGATATGCTGCGCGCTTTTATTACTTATTTGTCATCATTGTGACCTTTTTGGAAGGGGCACCATTGTCAGCGTGTCATGTCAGCCAACAATATTTTCGTTGATTTATGACAAATATTTCAAACTTTTATGACTATATTTGGTTGGTAATTAATTTTTCTTTTTTTTCAAAATTTCTTTTCTTATAAAACATTTTGTTTTTGTTATTCTTATTGCTGTTTTAACTTTATTACCAAATGATGGAGCTTTTTTTGTGTGATACGTTCATTGTCGCTTCATTGGCAATTTTAAGCATTAGAATCCATACATAAAAACAAAATCAGTTTGAATGTAAAATAAATAGAATTTATTTGCCTGATCATTTATGCAGAATAATGAAGGAAACCAATCAGTAGAACAAGGCCAAAGAGAGGCAAAAAATAAAAATAAAAAAATGAAAAAAAAAATAAAAGAAAAGTTGAGAAAAATAATATGTGGGAGATAAAATATCAATCAATGTCATTTCGAGAAATAAGCAAATGAGAGGTTACTATTGCCACTACTACTACTACTGCTAATACTTTTAGCTCATTCACACATATACAGTGAAAGAAAGATATTGAATTATACGAGGACAACTATTTGTTGCCTAAATAAAAGGGCAGTGCAAAGATATACAGAGAACTTCGGCTTATTTGGAAGATCAATAGTGTGATTGTCAATCATTAACATTTATTTTAGTATTAAAATGAATTTGTCTAATGAATTCAGTTTCGAAAATTCGAGAGGCATATTGCAACATACTAATGGACTCGGAATTTATAAGACTTGCCTTGTAGTTAACAATGAAATACATTCATACACACTTAACAACCCTTTAGCCAGGATTACGACCTAGCTTCTAATACAACTTATGTTGTGTGTGTTCATTTTATCCACAAGTGGCCGCAACTAAAATTTTAATCGATTTCGGACAAAAAATTTTTAACAAAATTTATTTTTTTAATTTACTCTCCGAGTTTTTGCCAGAAATATGCTGAGAAGAAGACGCCATAGAAGTACTCCTTCAAATTTCGTTTTGTTGGAGATGTCCGAGCTGGGGTTTAAACCGTGGCCCTAGACGTAGCGCCTATATAACATCAAACAAAACGCATATTCTCAGGGATTTTTCCATGGCTCTGTTTCATAAATAGGGTTAAATTTGATTGATAGCATGGGTTATTTTGGCTTTGAAGACCTCTGTGGTTTGTGCTTTGAAATCGCATTATCTTGGTGGCCAATTCGCCAATTCGATCACAGAATTCACGCCAAAAGAAGTTGGTAATCCTATACGAACATTGTTGTCAAAGAAATATAAACTACTGAACTGCTTTACAGAATTTGTTTCACGACCAAAATTAATCCGAATTATAATCGAATTGGTCGTGTAGTTAAAGGAGTCCAATAGGTAAAGGGGCAATGTAAGATTTAAATGATCAGAACAGCTTTCACATCCAACATTGTTGTGTTATTCTAAACAAAATCAAAGGCAGGTTCAATTCAACATGTCAACAGTTCCTAGGATTTTAGCGGGACCATTTACATACATACATAATTGGCCATAACAACGCGTTAAACGGATTTAGGCCTGCTGCAACACATCCTTCCAGACGCCTCTGCTTTGTGCGCCTACACCAGTTGGTCGATGACAGGGCTTCCTCGATTTGGTCCTTCCAACGGATGCAAGGTCGTCCTCTTCGCCAACTTCTGCAGATTCCCGCATCAAATAACCGTCTCGCCGGAGCATCCTCCTCCATTCGAACGACATGGCCGAGCCAGCACAGCCGCTGGATATTAATACGCTGTACAACGTCTATGTCGTTGAGGAGCTCATGTTGTGTGTGTTAATTTTATACATGAGTAGCGGGACCCACAGTTTAAAGTCGAGTCCGAACGACAGATTTTTGAGAAACTTTTCATGGCAGTTTTATTAACTCTCAGAGTTTTTTCCAGAAATGTTTTTTTTTCATATTTCGTTTTGATGTCTGACCTGGGGTTTGAACCTTGGCCTTTCGTGTAATAAGCCAACACATTACCTACTAGATTACGGCGAAGTCAAAGGTTAATTAAAACATTAACTGTACTGCGCTACCCTACTGGCAACTATTACCAATACATTTGTACTGCATGAGTATGAGTGAAGTCCCTTGGGTGACAATGTGTTTGTCTGTCAATATGTCGTCTGTGAAAGTTTTTTTTCTCCAATCCCTGTATCAATTTATTCCTTTAGGAATCGAAATGCTTAAAACTTATGGCATGTTATTGAAGACAATTGACCCGAATGCAAATGTTTAAAAATCATCACAAGCCACTCAATCATACACCAATACTTCTACACAACTGTGGTATATACACAAACACACACATTTATAGAAATAAATATGAGTATATCAATTGTCGTACTTATACATACAATAAGTAAAGCAGTAGTACTTGTAGTAGTAGTAGTAGCAGTAGTCGTATTAGTTGTAGTATTAGGGGATAGACAGTTAGTTTTAAAGGCCATATTATCTATGAGCATGGTTACCACATCTTCAAATTAAATACTCACACAGCGCTTTGTTGGAAAGTAGCATAAGTCAGATACACAAATCCAAACAATTGCTGATGATTTCAATGATTTTTCTTGATTTCTCTCCCGCTATCTTTCTTTGACTATAACAAATTGACATTTGATACGTGTCTCCTTAATAATATTCTTACATTTTACAATAAAAATTTATTGTATTGGAAGCGATACGAAAAAAAACACAATAAAAATTTATTTTTTTTTTGTTGTTGTGTGGCAATCATATAATGGTAACTGCCACCAAAGTTGTTGTTGCAACTGCCTTTAGTGGCAATTTCAGTGCAATTTAAAATTGCAATAGAATAAATGTTATTGTTGAGAGACAAAAAAAGAGAAAAAATAGAATGAAAATGTACAATGATTTGGCGACTTAAAAAGTAAAAAATAAAGAGGAAATATAGATCCCCAGCAATTGTTAAAATTTATGAGAAAAATCAAAATCGTTTATAAAAATCCAATAGTTTCCTCTATAAAATCCAAATGGGGAATATTTCGAAATCAAAACGACTTGCATTTGTATCATTACAAGCGATTTTATTTGTATATCCATTGCAATATGAATAAATGAAAAAATTTTCGCTTCACTTAGAAAACAGTATTTGCTTCTGATACTGGCAGCTAATTGATGGTATTGGTAGAATAAAAAAGTTTCTAACTTTCGGGTTAGTCTCTAAAACTAATATGAATAGTTGGTAATTTTTAATCAGAGATTGCGAAAGCCTTTATTGAGGCTTGATATTGACTATGACATCTCAAATAAGTTCAAGACATTCCTTTCAGATAGAGAGCGGGCATAAAAAGGTGCGATGAACCTCTTAAATAAATATATATAGGCCTAAACAAAGGGTCCTTGAGTAAAGGGAGCTTTACGACCCACTAGCATAAGTCTAACACCATCTATGTTATCGCTGATAGATAATCGCTGCTAAATATGCAAAAAAAAATTCAAGTTTCTAGTTAGAATGCTGTAGCTGAACGCCTTTTCAGGTACATACATACATACATAATTGGTCATTATAACCCTTCAGTCAGGATTACGGCCTAGCTTCTCACACCACTCATGTTGTGTGTGATAATTTTGTACATGAGTGGCGGGACCTACACTTTTCATGGCAATCTTGCCAGAAATCTTCTGAGAGGAAGTCGCTGAAGAAATATTTTTTTTTCCTATTTCGTTTTGATGTCTGACCTGGGGTTTGAACCGTGGCCTTACGTCTAATAAGCCAATACACTACCTACAAGACTACGGCGGTAGGTAGTATGGTAGAAATAGTTCACTCAATTAAGCAGCTGGATGTTTGCAGCATCTTCCACCTCGGGAATAAATATTTTTTCAATAATTGGGGCCTCCAACAAGGACTTCAGAACATTGACAGTTTACAGCGACCGTCTTATTGCAGCTATGTATGTCAAATTAGTTGTCATTGAAAACATCATGTGGTCGTCATATGGGATCTGGAGCAGTTGACAACTGACCTTAATTTTCATCGTAAAGTCATATTCAGCCATGAGGCTATTTCTGACGGAATGGGTATGAAAATAAACAAAGTTGTCAAATTTGAAACGACTCCAATCCACACGAGATGCAAGAGTGTCCGTTGCAATCTCAAAAAGCCACAAGCCACAGGGGTTTTCAAATCCAACATAACCCATGCTATCAATCAAATTCAGCCTGATTTATGAGCCAGAGTCATGGAAAATTGCATATTTCGGAAGCGCTCCACCCCGAGAAGCCGTGGCATACACTTATATGATGTTATATTCCACACATAGTGGCATTAATAAATCTTTCAAACGAGTAAAACATTTTGGTGATATCCCACACACATCTTGTTTAAATCAAATTTAAAAATAGGAAGCGCTTAACAAAAGAATAGAGATATCTTGTTTGGAGACGAGTGCTGCGTTGAGCCGTCTTTTGTTTTCGGCTAAGGGAATTGGGTAGAGTAGATGGCAAGTTGAGATCCCTTGTTTGAAATTTTAATGTATTTAATGACAGACTTTATTCTAGCTAGCATAAGGACAGTAGCCTAGCCATAGCTAGGGAGCTAATTTGGTCGACATTGAATAACTCGTCAACAAAATATAGAGAATTAAAACGTAAATAAAGTTGCATAGCGATTTACAGATAATTTTCCCATTCACTAGATTCTTACAGTTATAAATGTGCTTACTTTGGGAACAACCTTCGTATTTTTTCATATGTTTTTCAGATTTTGGAATTTATTGGCAATTTTTTCAATTGCTTTTGACATTCTAATTAAAATACGATTTTCTTTCGTTTTTGCATTTCGTAACCATGATTTTTAAATGGTTCTTGGCAAAAAGGTATTCTTTGAAATCTTAAAAATATCACAAAATGTTTCCACTTGTGACATGCCACTGTGCATTCACATTATCATTAACCTCCATTCGTGTAATGAGTAGTAAGTAGCAAGCGATTCTACGAAAAATCATTCAAATTAAAATCATAATTTCCAACGATGTACGTCGAGTGCAATTAACATCATGAACATCATCATCATCATCATTGTCATTATCATCATGGTTATTATTATTGTTTTTATTATAGTTGTGTTGTGTTGTTGCAACATTTGTAATTATTAATGTAACTATAGCAATAACAACAGCAACAACAACAACAACAACAGCTGCTAATATCAGCATATTGTACGCAATTTACATGCAAAATAATTCTACTTCTTTACACTGCTTAATTCCTTTGCCAGTCAGTATTCTGTTTTCTGTTTTCTGATTCTCTCTTGTAGGCAATAACAGTTAAAGGGAATGCGTTCTCTGAAGAGCTTATGTACTGGGATTTAGAAGAAGGGCAATGTGTATGTGTATGTGTGTGTGTGTGTGTGCAGTAACAAAATATTATTGTTTGGATTACTTTATAAGCAAAAATATGCATTTTATTATGCACTCAGTCAGTTAATAATACCTTATTTCCAATGCTCATGCTTTCTGCTCACGAGAGATGGTGGTAGCCTTGGCTATAAATTCATATGAAATAAGCTGAAGGGAGAAATACAAAATTCTGTAGTTCTGTGTATGAAAATAAAAATGGAATTATTTTAAAGGCATCTCAAACTATTACTTAAATGATTTTTACCTTTTTTTTAACTTTTTTTAACTCCTTGGAAAGATATTTAATGTATGTTTTGGGTCCTTAAGTATTCCCCTGAAATTTCTATCTACAAATCGGTGCTGCACACAGTGGTCCAAATGCTCAATCTAGCCGGACAAAAGTTATAACTCGCTTTGGCAAAGACGTACCGACATGAAACTTGGTACGTTTATAAATTTCATCAATATAAACAATTAGAGAGAAAAAATCAAATGTATATGTGTGTGTATGAGTGTGTGTATGTATGTAAATTTGTTTTTTTGGGGGTCTGTTTGAAGCCTAACGACGACAAACGACTGAACCGATTTTCCTAAAATTTTCACACCGTATTTCTGTAAGTGTGGGTGGAATTATAGGCTAATTATTATTCAAAAGTTTTAAATGGGTGAAGTGCCATGTCTACCTTAAGAATTATGTATTAAAAGTCTTATATCATGGAAACTGCAACAGCTAGAATCTTTGAATTCAGCATGGACAACTTTGGTATCCACATAAACATTTGTGGGAAAAATGGTTGAACTAGCTACAGTAGGCGTGTTACCTCCCATATAAATAAAATACTAAAATTCTTATATCTGGGAAAACTATAACGTTCAAAATCCCCAAATCATGTATGATGAAATTTAGTATCGATATTAATATTTTGGTTAACAATAGGCGGACTAGCAATAATAGGCGTAGCACCTTCCATATCACATGGATACTAAAACTTGAATATCTGGGAACACCTAATTTTATTCATATTGTAATGAGAGTAGCAAGGCTCGCTGGGTATAGGTAATCTCTATATATTTTATAACTTAAATTGAAAGAAGCATCTTTAGAAAGAATTATTTCAAATTATTTTCATATATTTAATAAAAATTATACAAAAAAAAACAAGAAATACATTATGCTTATTTCAATGTATATCTGATACACTTTCAGAATCTAGATGCCACTCTGGCATTGACGCATCTGATAGCAAGGCAGGAACTTCTAGATCCAAAGGTTCTGTACTCCGGGAATGAATAGAAGGCTTTTTAGAAAAAGAGGATATAATAGGATCTGAAGATGACAGAAAATAATGAAAAAGATCATACATTGTTTTAAAATACACTTCTAACCAATATTTATTTTTATCTTCTAACGTGAGCCTTGTTCGACTGGCTTGCGGCTAATTTTTCGTTAATGCATACAAACATTCGAGCAGATTGCCTTAATTTTCTGTAATCATCATTCATCATTCTTAATACCAATCTTAGCAACAACGTGTTTAACAACAGCATCAGTTTTCTTAGTTAGTTGTTTTTCATTACGCCAAGTATTATACCGCTTTTTTCTTGTAATGGACATGTTAAACTCTAAATGAAATAAAAATCGTTTGGGCAAAATCCGGCAGCTAATTTTTAAACATTAAAAAGCTACATATATATAGATGACGACAACATGAAAACTAAAGCTTAAGTACGATAAATTACCATTTGAAATTCTAATTGAATTCGGACATTAAACAAAAATTTCACATTTCAAACACACATGTACATAATTGCATTTTATTTATAAACAAAACATATTTTATGAAAAATTTAAACAGTATTTTTTTACTCATACCTTTGCTATATAAATTATACGAGCAAATTTTTTTTAATTGTCTTATTATTTTTGCACGGCAATTTCACTCGCACTGTTAAATGTCACTTGAGATATTACTTGTATTTGAAGCAATATATCAATGCTAGTGTAGCTGTTTAAAGAAAAAAAAATATGCCGTTATGTACTTTAGACACTTGTCAACATATTACCGTACAAAAAATTTACTTTTTAAATATTTTAAAAAATGACTTTTGTCCGGCTAGATTGGGGTTTTGAACCACAGTGCTGCAGTTGGCTTAAATTTTCTTGCATTATTTCTCATTGAATTCTTCTCAGATTTCTTTTAAATAAATGTTTGGAGTTTGTAGTATGTCTCGTCCTCATTAACAACATCTCTCAATCATATAATATAGGGTAATTTTTTAAGAGCCTCATATTTTTAAATTTAAATAAAACACAGTGTGTGTGAGAGACACATGCTTACACTAACTTACTTAATTGGCCATTAACAACCCGATTAACGGATTTCAAATCAACAAATCCTTCCAGGAGCCTCTGCTTCTTGCGCGCCTTTGCCAGTTGATCACACCAATCGATGACCGGCCTTCCACGATTTGGTCCTTCCAATAAATACAAGGTCGTCCTCTTTGCCGACTTCACCAAACACTTTCTTACTTATTTTGCCATTAAGAACCCAATTAACGGATTTCGGCCTGTCGTAACTCACCTACGCCAGTTGGTCACACCAATCGATGACAGAGCTTCCTCGATTTGGTAATTCAAACGCAAACAAGGTCATCCTTTTCGCCGACTTTCACAAATCTCCGCATCAAATACTCGTCTCGCCGTAGCATCCTCATCCACTGAACGACATAGCCGAGCCAGCTCAGCCGCTGGGTGTTAATACGCTGCACAAGGTCTCTGTCGTTGAGGAGCTCATACAGTTCATTGTTGCATTGGATGCGGAAATCTTCGCCAACTTGCACTGGACCAAAGATCTTACGTAGGACTTTTCTCTAGAATAATCTCAAGGCAGATGCATCAGTGCTTAATACAGTCCAGTTTAAATGCTGCCTGACCACTACAGTGTTTTTCAAGCAGAGGTCAGAGCAATTTTGGAAGCGGCGCAATGCTTGTTGAGTGGCGGTTTTTTCTCTGAAAATCTCTTGATATACGCTGACAGTCAGGCTGCGATTAAGCCTTGAACGAACATAGTTTCAACATCCGTCCTTGTTTAATGAATGCAGAGGACTTCTCAGAGAAATTTCGCATCATTTAAAGGTAACTCTTACATAGGTTCCTTGGTATAGAGATATCGTTGATGAACTGACAAAAGCCGATACGGAACTAGCAATCTCCAGCATGCTAGAGGGCATAAGTATTCCCATTGCTTCAGTTAACGTGCATACTATTCATTCGTTTACAGAGAAACTGAAGCTCAATGTCGTTGACAGCAGGAGGATACGAGGAATATTGCAAGACTTTGTTGGACTCGTATGGATAAGAAGAGGACTCATTCACTTCCATACTTAAATCGCATGGCCATCCATAGCACAATAGTGATATATACGGCAGAAGTTTTTTGGTAGGGATGCTGAACGAAGTCGTCGTAGTCTTGTAGCTGGTATGTCGGCTTATTAGACATTATATCGCGGTTCAAACCCCAGGTCAGACATCAGAACGAAATATGAAAAAATATTTCTTCTCAGCAGATTTCTGGCTAAAACTCTGAGAGTAAAACAAAATTCCCATGCGTCTCAAAAAAATCTAACGTTCGGAGTCGACTTTAGGTCTCGCCACTCATGTATTTAATTAACACACATAACATAAATGGTGTGAGAAGCTAGGTCGTAATCATGACTGAAGGGTTGTAATGACTAATTATGTATGTTTGTATGCTGAACAACTCAGTATACCGGCAAATGACTTCTGCAGTATCTGTGGGTCTGAAGAGGAGGAAAATATTACTTATCACCTCATGTGTTTTTATTCTTTGAAGAAATAACCTGTTACTACTGGAATACAAAAGCTGTAAAGAAAAGGTCATTGCAGTTCTAGTACAATATTTTCAAAAATTTTATTTTTCGAACAATAAAATACAGATCATGAGTAAGTGAACAATTAATCATCATCCCCAATTACTGACTATCAAAATTTTCCATTTAAAGTTTCTTTCATTCAGTTTTATCTCATTCTTCAATTATCAAATAAATTGCTTGAGCAGCAAGCAGCACCACAGTTTGGATTATTTTTTTCTGCCAAAAATGGAAAAAAGCGAACAAAACGAAAATTTTCTGTGGTTTTCTTTTACTCTCTTCTGTTGTACGGTGTAAAATGTAAAATAAATGAAAAAAAAAAAATTGAAAATTAAAATAAAAAGTTTATTTTAATTGATTTCTTGTTTTAATTAATGAACGAGCATTTTGTAATTTAACTTCCACTTCGGTGCTTCAACATAGACTGGCTTAAATAGAATGAAGGCAGCAATAAAAACAACAACAAATATAAGCTTTAACACTTAACCATAAGCTGGTGTATAGAATCTTTAAGGTTTGTGGAATATTTCGTAAATTTTATTAAGGCCCAGCAAAATATCCAAAAATCTTACCACAAAGCATACATACATACACACTTAAGCCCTATTTTGTTGCTGTTGTGTTGTTGCAATTTGAAGTAAAATTATTTAAAAACTCATTATTCTTCTGAGGGCAAATGGTTTTGAGCTGTTGCTGTCGTCCTCTGAGACAGATTAAAACAAATTTAAAGCGCCAGGGAATATGCTGAAGCTGTTGGGTCAATTATTTTCTTCGTCTCTTTTTTTGGCGTTTTTATTAAAAGTTTGAAGTTTTATTTCAATTTTATATTTTCTAATTTCACCGGTGCTTAGTTGAGTTATAAATTTGTTAAGATAATGGATTTTGTTTTAAGCTTAATCCTGTTACAAAAGTTTTTTTTTTTAATTTTCATTTAAAAATATGAAAAAGGATGGATTATTTATTATCTCAACCTACAAAGACTTTCTTTATGGCCATTTAAAATCCATTTTTGTCACATGATGCCAGATACAGATTATCATGAGGTTGCTGCAAGCAAGTCTATATTTAAGTTTAAGGATTAGCCAACGATAACGCTGTTGTTGCAAGCCAATATCTAACGATCTGTGTACTAGTATACTAGCCCACCATGTCCGATGATGAGGCAAAAGATTTAAATCTTTTGCTCACCAAGATATTATACACGCAAGATTGGGATCTTGTTATATTATATATATTGTTTACTTTAGCACAATCACTTATCAAACATACATACATAATTGGTCATTAAAACGCTTTTGTCAGTATTACGACCTAGCATCTCACACACCACTTATGTTGTGTGTGTTAATTTTATACATGAGTTTCGGGATCTATACTTTAAACTTGATGCCGAACGATGGATTTCTGAAAAACTTTTCTTGGCAATTTTATTTACTCTCCAAGAGTTTTTTCCTCTGCTGAGAGGAAGTCGCTGAAGAAATATTTTTTCATATTCCCGTTTTGATGTCTGACTTGGGATTTGAATAGCGGCCTTATGTCTAATAAGCCAACACACTACCTTTTAGTTTACTACGACTTCATAACACAATCACTTTCGCTTCTGAAAATAGCAAGTATTAGCGCTCGTCCGTTTCAGCGTTATACTCTTGCTGGTGTTCGATATACTGCGGTCTACCTTGCGTTATTGTAAATTGTCTTGGAACACGTACACAATCCGATCTCAAATTAGCCATTTCATTGGGCCACAACCAAACTGGTGATGGGTGACTTTCTTCATCTGGCCATATATGCATTACATTCTTGTGTGATGTACGGAATCAACTGCTCTGCTATTTGATCGTGCAGCTCCCGCGTTGACCAGTTTCTTCTAGGACTTGTGTCAGTATGAGGACTGCGCTTACCCGTGGCATCACAGCGTGCCACAGTGCATGCTCAAGTCACCTTTTGGTGTCAATGCTACCATTCCAACCTACCTACCTATCTACTATTTGATCTATTGAACCATCTAGCTTCACGTCTTCGATACCGGTTACAAAAAGTAATTGCTTCGATGGCGTAAACTTTTGTCTTATCTATGATTACAGCACAGTGGTCACTATGATTATCTGAAACTCTCCAGTTTATTGACAGTGTACGTACTTAGGTAGTGTGAAGTCGCCGTAGTCTAGTAAGTAGTGTGTTGGCTTATTAGACGTAAGGCCACGGTTCAAACCCCAGATCAAACATCAAAATGAAAATATAAAAAAATATTTCTTCGGCGACATCCTCTCAGCAGATTTCTGGCAAAAACTCTGAGAGTAAACTAAAATTGCTATGAAAAGTTTCTCAAAAATCTGTCATTCGGCGTCGACTTTAAACCGTAGGTCTCGCGACTCATGTATAAAATTAACACACACAACATAAGTCGTGTGAGAAGCTAGGTTGTAATCCTACTAAAGGATTGTAATGACCAATTTTATAATTTTAAACTATTATCTACAGTCGATAACTATCTCTGCACCGAATGGGCTACAAAAATCATGTATAAGTCTACTGAACCGTATACAGTTCATAACAGAACAGTCGGGTTGGTACAGATCCATTTTGTGTATATTCTTCTTAGAGTTTGGGAGAGTATTTGAAAACCTTGAAGTAGCCGCGGTCTAGTAGATAGTTTGTTGGCTTATTAGACGTTAGACCTCGGTTCAAACCCCAGGTCAGGCATCTCCAACTAAAAAAAATATGACAAAAAGTATTTCTTCGGTGACTTACTCTCAGCAGGTTTCTGGCAAAAATTCTGAGAGCAAATAAAATTGCCATGGAAAATTTTCCCAAAAATCAGTCGTTCAGAGTCGACTTTAAACTGTATGTCCCACCACTCATGTATAAAAATTAACGCATACAACATAAGTGTTGTGAGAAACTAGGTTGTAAAATTTTGTATGCGTGTATTTGACATCTTTTCGTACTGAGATATATAGAAAGATAACATTCTCGATACAAGCTGTTTACGACAATATGAACTGTGAGGGTTTCACCATGAATAGAGAAATCAGTGAGTATAGGAAAATTTCGTAGAGTTCGCTGTTGTTCTTTAAACAAAATATCATAAATTAAAATAAATATTTAAACATTTAAAACCCCTATTTTATGTAGAACGATTACTATTCATATACATCGAAATATGATTTAAGCAATTTAAAGATAACAAGAAAAATAAATCCAAAACAAATGCAATCGTCCGTCGTACGAATTGAAACAAACGAACAATGTTGAATAAATTTTTGGTTTTAATTTTCGTAATCAATTCGAATAGTCCGACAATCATAAAAACATTAAAAAAATAATTCTCAAAAAGAATATGAAATTGAATGTGTGAGAGGGCATCTGCTTTTACCGGCAATTGTATGGACTCGTGTTTAATAAACAATTCAAAAGTCATTACAGCACAGTGTGTGCAATTCATACGTAAAACGAGTAAAAAATAATGCAAAACGGCAATCGTAGAAATTTTTAAAATTTAACCATGTAGAGAGTTATTAATTTATTTATTTGGATCTTGCCATTATGCCTTAAAAATAATCTTCGATTGAAGTCCAAAAAAAATAGTTTTTCACAGTCACTTCTGAGTTCTGGGGGCAACATATGTAACAATTTTACTGCTTAACACATCGTAACGAGTGAGAAATAAGCTTCATCGTTGAAACAAATTTTATTCAATCAGTATCAATTAATCTTTGTGAATGGATTTTTCAGAAACTATTCATTGCCATTTTATTTACTTTCAGAGTTTTTGCCAGAACACTGCTGATAGGAAGTCGCCGAGGTGAATATTTTTTCCTCTTGTTTTTGCCCACATCATAGCTTGGTTTTGAACCACGGGCTCTCCTCTATTAATTCAAAACACCATTTACTCGACTACGGCAATTTCAACGTGCATTAAATGATGGTCCAAATTTCTTGGTGGATAATCTGTAACTTAACTGGTCATTACAATCCTTCAGTTAGAGTTACGACCTAGCTTTACATATCACTTATGCTGTGTGTGTTAATTACAGTGTTGGAAAAAATAATGGAAACTCATCAAAAAACGTTGAAAACATCCCCATATCATTAGAGACCCGGAACCCTGTTTGACTGTCTTTTTGTGCATTTTGGAACAAACTCTTTATTGGCAGGGCAACATACAAAACATTTTCCGTCTGATGGAGCACTTTGTTCCAATTTTTTCGACTTTGGTGTTATCTGGCAAATTGTAACCTTTTTTGTATATATTTATTTTACTTAAGAGAGGTACTGACCTTGGACTTCGAGGCTATTTCTTATAGTACTGCTTATTACTGGAGCATCTAGTATATTTTTAAGCCCATTAAAATTTTTTTTGGAATGACGTACTAAAATTTGATCAAAACGCGTGGACGTTTGCCTCTTTCTTCCTCTAGTTTCGATATTTTTTGTATAGTGAATCACTTAAATACTTTATGCTTAGAACACTTCATTATGTGGGCTATTTTTCCAAGTGATAAGCTATCAGATCTTAACTTAAGGATAACATTTCTTTCAGCATCAGTGGTATGAACACCTCGATCCATTTTTTGAAGAATTTAAAACACACACTCAACCCGAAAATTTTACAAATGGTCAAAAAAAGATATTTTAACTCAATTTTTACCACTTCTAAATATTTCATGTAAAAACTTTATTTATTTTAAATTTAAACACGGTTTTAGAAAAACGTTTCTATTAATTTTTCAAGCTAAATTACGTATTTTCTTACTTTTTCCTGAAAACTAATAAATTAAAAGAGAAGAAAGCAATAAAGAAAGTAAATAATAAAATACCGTTACATTAGCAAGAATTTGACAGTAATTTCCAACTATAAAAGTTTATAACGAAAAAGTATACAACATTTTAATGATAATAATCGTTTCCATTATTTTTTCCAACACTGTATATATGTACATAAGTGCCGGGAAGAAATATTTTTTTTCGCCGAAGAAATATATTTTCATATTTTGTTTCGTTGGATATCTGACCTGGGTTTTGAACCATGGCCTCACGTCTAATAAGCGAACATACTACCTCCTAGACTACGGCGACTTCAAGACTGAATAGTCTGTACCAAAAAAAAAAAAGAACCGCATGCGTTATGTATGGAGTTATGAACCTCTATCCATTTCTTACAAGATTTTATCAAGAATTTTATGTGAAAGAATAAAAATTAAAGCGAAAATGTTAGAGGTTTGATCGAGCAAATCTACCACCGACCAGATATCAACACTACGACAATTGGTGGAATGAAGTCACAAGAAACAAATCCAAACGTTTCACCTATTCGTCGATTAGAAGGCCGTCGTTCGATACACCGATACGCGCACTCACTCACTGATACGACTTTATAAGTCAAATAGATAAGGACTGTTATTCTCAGGATACACATGCATGTACCGAGCATTTCGTGATGTGACGTTTACAAAAATTTAATTGAAATTGATAACTGTGGCTTAGGCGGTAAAGGATGATACAACTTAGAGATTAGTTTAGAGATGATCTTTCTAGACTTGATAAGAGAAACTGAAGTGCATGATCAAGATCAATAGGTTGTGTTTTTTTAGAAGAAAACCCTGAGTAAGTAAATCGAAATTCATGCGATAAAACAGAACACTGTTACGATACACTATACTCCCAATAGGCCAGGAAGACAACACAAATATTTGTAACTAAAATCAAATCCAACAAAACAAACAAGCAAGAGCCAATGCACAAATCTAAAACTCTATTTATGAATTTTAAAAATTTGAAAACATTGTTTCAAGGCTTAGAGGCTTCGTTCATAGAAAATCATATCTGGAAAATCCAAAATCTATGCTACACCGACGCCAACCCATCTTATTTAAATAAAATTGAAAATAAACTGGAATTAAAATCAGTAAATAATAGTTGTTATGCACTTACACGTGCATCACTGTGTGTACATGTATGTATGTATGAATGTACAAGTCATATGCTTAATACATGTACAAAACCAGGCAGACTGTTTTTGAAAATGTTTTTCAATTTTTCTTTCCTTCCTTGTATTTCTAACAAACAAAACATGACATAGACTGAAAAATCAACACAATAAAATTGCATAGAATTGAAATAAAATAAACAGAAGAGAAAAAAAACAGAAACAAAGAGGAAAAATTTAAACGAAAATATTGTAAAAATACGAAACAAAAATCTAAAAATGAAAAATTTCCTGAACGAAACTAAATTGTTTGGTTCCATTTCGATTGGTACTTGCACAGGCAGAGTTAATTAATGGTGAATTCATTTAAAATGAAACAGTGATTATGGGGCCAGAGTGTTTAAAAGTTATTTTATATTCAAACACAGTCACCTTTGAACTCTAAACACTCTCTTAAATGTTTGCCAAAGATTGTTTATCGTTGTAGAGATCATTAAAATGGATTTGGGCATGAGTTATGTAACCATCTAACCCATGAGCATGAGTTATGTAGAAGTCGCCGTAGTCTAGTAGGTAGTGTGTTGGTCTTTAGACGTAAAGCTCGGGTTCGTTTCCCAGGTCAGACATGAAAACGAAATATAAAAAAAATATTTCTTCGTTGACTAACTCTCTGGCAAAAATTCTGAGAGCAAATAAAATTGCCATGAAAAGTTTTTCAAAAATCTGTCGGTCGGAGTCGACGTTATCCTGTAGGTCCCGCCACTCACGTATAAAATTAACGCACACAACTTGAATGATGTGAGAAGCTAGGCCGTAATCCTAACTGAAGGCCAATTATGTGTGTATGCATGAGTTATGTTCATTCATTACCGAGCTATTTCGTAAGGTTTGACAACAAAAATTATCTTCCGGGAAGAAAATTGCAAATAAGGGAATAATTCATAAATTTTTTTGCATAATTCTCTCTGTTCTTTACATTTTGACAGAATCAACTGACAAACGTCTATTGACAGATGTAGTATCACCATTCAGTTACAAGATATATGTATGTGAAAATGAAAATATTGATCAAATATACTAGGCTAGACTATCAGGTAGTGTGCTGGCTTATTAGATGAGAGCCTAGCCCAGACAACTCGAACTTAACGAAATATGAAAAAAATATTCCAGTCGGCGACTCCCTCTCGGCAGGCTTCTGGCAAAAACTCTGCGAGTAAATAAAATTGCCATGAAGAGTTTCTCAAAGATCTCTCGTTCGTAGCCTAGTTTAATTTTTAAGTACCGCCACTCATATAGAAAATTAGCACACACAACATGGGTGGTGAGAGATGCTAGTACGTTTCAATTACACAATTTTCATTCTGTGTATCGATGCCAGATCGGAACATCTAACATTGACAACGATCATCACAGGCAAGGTTAGGATGTGACAGTCCTTGGAAAAGTGGTATTCAATTTGAAAAATTTATCACAACTATACGATCATACAGTACAATAACACCATTAATTTTCATGGCAGCGATAGGTGGCAACGTTATCATAGTAAAACCTGTTCTAGTAGACCTATAACCTGGATAAATGCTTTGTAGCAGTGCATTGTTTTTTAAAGGAGCATGGAGACCAATATCTAAAAAAAATTATCGACGTATGTATGCAAATGCAGTAAAAATAAAGCCTCCTCATTTAGACGGATCTAGTTTACATCTTAGTATCCTGAAAATAGTCTTGAAAATCGTTAAGGCTAGAGAACTACGTAAAGTAGTACAGCGTAGTGGTTTCTTGTGTGAGAACTCACTTTAATTATTAACCTGGTTCTATAAGCTTTATTACACGATCTTTGTACAGTACAGTTGCGTATACAGAGAGCATTTTACTACAACTGACTGGCAATGGCACCTTTAGATCTATTTTTTGGTCATTTGTTACAGCCTGGTAACTTCCAGAAACTGGTTTGTTGATTTGTTTTTGTAATATTCTGTCTTCTCGATCTTACGTGATCTTTTGAAACGGTTTTGTTGTTGTTTTTCTCTATTCTTGTTATTTGTTGTTGTTTTAGAATTTGTTTTTCTACATGTTTTCCAAATAAAAATTTTGTGTTTATGCTGTCTTCTCTTTATTTTTATCGAAGATTTCGAAATCCTAAATACTTTAGTTTTGTTCATATTTATTAAGATTTTTGACTCTGCTATCCATAGCTTAAAAGTAAAGCATTGTGTAGGCTGACGCATATGTGGGCATTGGCTTAATAGATGAGAGCCTGTGGCTCAAACCCAGGTTATGAAGTTTCGAACAAAATGATATGTGAGTCGTTGCGTTAAGAAACTATGAATGTGAAGGAGAATGTCCAGGGTCATAAGTTTCTAAGTTTGTTTTTATTCTAAGGAAAAATTTCAATTTTCTGAATTCATTCCTAAGTGTCTCTGACTTTTTCATTTAAAATTGAAACTCTTTAACTGTGTGCGCCTTTTTATGGCTGGTGTTACCAAATTGCCGAAAATAACAACAAGAGCAACAAATCAAAAAGTATGGATGTACATACATACGTACACATAATGGCCTAAAGAAATGTTGATGTATGTGGTAAATTATGGAGCCATACATTTTATTTAAACAAATATTTTTTCGTTCACTTTTTTCTGTTGCATTGTGATATTTGTTCCCCCATTTAATTTTTGTTTTTTTATTCTGTTTTTCTCTTTTGATTTTTTGAAAGACACAACTTTTTTGTGTATTCTATGCCACAAAATATTTCCAAAATACAAAACAAAAAATGAATACTAAAGACAAAAATTTATTACATGTTGTAAAATTTTGTATGTATGTATACTTTGGCTATTTTTTACTTTATTTTCAATCATTTAATATTTAAAAATATTTTCGAAAATACCAAAATATTACAAACATTTTTTGGTGCCATAGAGTGGTTTGGCGTAAGGGGAAATGCAATAGTAAAGACCATTTTGAAAATAAAACGGAAATGACCAATTTGGTGTTGTTTAGGTCGTTGCCACTTGTAAGTGTAATCGGAATAAAAAAGAAATAACAATTTTTTAACTTATCGTCTAAGTCCACCACATGTGCTGAAGTTAGTGAGAGATTAGGTAAGCGTATGAATTTTATTTTATTTTCTCTTTATCTAGACATTTATCGTATGTTACCACTTGTCTAGTGTTGTTTGCTAAACTGTTTTCTTTCTTTGTAAACGAAATTATTGCAGAAAATGTTTAAAACAGGAAATTTAAAAACTGTCAGCACTTGTTGTAAATTCAAATATGCGGGTTGTTTTTGTTTGTTTTGAAAATGAACTCTTGTGGTGAGTTGCTTTCATATATAACTGAAAAAACCTCTTGATTTTCTTTTAAATTCTATTATTATTAAACCTTCATATAGAAGAATAAACGAACATATAACATTTGCATCTCATTAAAACACATAAGGAGTGCGCACTTAAAAATTTGGCATACTCTTTCCGTTATAAAATTTCAAATAAATGGTGAAATTATTTTACTTCATTTTTAATTTAAGAAAATGCATAAAAAAGACAGGAAAAGAGCCTAACAATGCATTAAAAAAATTTATGGGGAAGTAACTTACTTACTAAAGAAGCCAGACAGTATTACAAGAATGGCGCTAGAATGGAATCCCCAGGGCTCAAGAAACCGTGGCAACACCTGGAGACGCACAGTCCTACAAGAACTAAGGCTTAATGACCTGACATGGGAAGGCGCAAAAACATTAGCGGACAATCGTGTCAGATGGAGATGCTTTGTGGAAGCCATATGCTCCCTAGAGGGGTAATGGAAAAAAAACTTAGTTACTTAACTGGGCATTAACAACCCGATTTACTGATTTCGTCCTGCCTTAACAAATCCTTCAAGGGGCCTTTGCTCTTTCCGCGCCAACGCCAGTTGGTCACACCAATCGATGACGGGGCTTCTTTGATCTGGTCCTTCAAACACAAACAAGGTCGTCCTCTTCGCCGACTTCCTTAAATCTCCTCATCAAATACCCGTCTTACCGGACCATCCTCCTCTATTCGAACGACATGGCCGAGCCAGCTCAGCCGCTTGGTTTTGATATACTGCATAACGTCCATGTCGTTGAGAAGCTCATACAGTTCACTGTTGGATTGGATACGGAAATTATGGCCACTGGATCGAAGATCTTACGTAGGACTTTCCTTTCGAATACTCTCAAGGCTGCTGCATCAGTGCGAAACTTGCCACAATCAAAGCATTAGAAAAGTATTTAACTATAATAGCATATAGCATGTGGAAAAGGAAAAAATTAAATCAGCTTACCTACAATACATACATACATAATTGGTCATTACAGTCCTTCAGTCAATATGACAACCTAGCTTCTCACACTACTTATGTTGTGTGTGTTATTTTTATACATGAGTGGCGGGAACTCCAGTTTAAAGTCAACCACGAACGACAAATTTTTTAAGAAACTTTTTTATAGCATTTTTATTTATTCTCAGAATAATTGCCAGAAATCTGCAATATTTTCTAAACTATTTCAACGTGAAATGCCTCATATACATACATACATAGCATTGAAACTGTCTTGTAGAATTTCATTTAATGGTGCGGTCAGTTTGTACATGTTGATGTTTGGTGTATGTATGTGTATTTGTATTATTGTGTCTGCATTAAAGTACAAAAATCCATTTAAGTTACGTTAGCCTCCATGTCCAATAAACTACACGTTAATTTCGTGGGCATTATACCTTTATAAAGGTGTTTGTTCGGTTTTCTCCGTCTTCCTTGCTGTGTGATCAATTAATTTATTTACATAAGCATCTTATAAGTAACGGCTGATTATAAATCAATTTTGCTTGGACTTGGATTTGTTTGGACATAACATGCCTTTGAGGATAGATTGTGTGGCTGGTGGCATGGTGCTCGAAAGCAATTATTGTTGAGCAGCGAATTAAGATTCAATACACTTATTAGATAATTTATGAAGCTCATGCAGTTGCCTAAATAGTAGACTAAATTCTAGGAAATATAAACGATTAGAATTTCGTTTATGAAATCTCAATTGGAAATAAATCGTTTCATTTAACATTAAATTTCTTCATAAATAGCTCATATAAATGTCACTATATACCTTAGCTTTGTTTAATGTTCTTATTTTGATTGTAAATGTAGCCGTCCAATAAAAGAAACGGAAGTTAGGAAATTGTTTAACGGAAAGTCATCAAAAGAAAAGTCAACAACACTTTGCTAATGAATACAAGGGCAGGTTCTAAAATGTTTAAAATAAACGAAAAAAAGATTTTTTTAAGGTTTTTAACTGAAAAAATTTTTAAATTAAAAGAAAATTTGTTAAAAAAACACAAAAATATTTGCATTATCTGCCGAACAGCATACATACATATGTACATAATTGGTCATTAGAACCCTTCAGTCAGGATTACAACAGTTTAAGAGTCGACGCCGAACCACAGATTTTGAAGAAACTTTTTCATGGCAATTTTTATTTACTCTCAGAGTTTTTGCCAGAAATCTGCTAAGAGGAAGCCGCCAAAGAAATATTTCTCTCCCATTTCGTCTAGTTGGAGATGTCTGGCCTGGGATTTGAACTGTGGCCTCAGGTCTAGTAAGGAAACATACCAGCTACTAGACTACGGCGACATAAAAGGACATAACGACAACAAATTTGATGATCGTGATCTTATGCAATTGACGTCATTCTTCTGGTAACTTCGCATTCAATAAAGTTAAAATCGGTAGCATTATATAGCTCATGGCATGATCGTATTGAAAACACCCATATAACGTACAGTTTTTAATTTTCAACTGAAGGCCAAAAAAGTTAGTTATCATGCTACTCAAGTGTTCTGGATGAAGAGTAACTGTTCTTTCATGATCATACATAACATACATGCATATGTATATAATTGGCCCATCACACATTGGTCCAAATGCACAATCTAGCCGGAAAAAAGTTATAACTCGCTTTTGCGAAGCCGTACCGATATGAAACTTGGTACGTTTATAGATTTCATCAATATAAACAATTAGAGAAAAAAAATCCAATGTATATGTGAGTGTATGAGTGTGTGTATGTATGTAAATTTATTTTTTTAGGGGTCTGTTTCAAGCCTAAAGACAACAAAACGACTGAACCGATTTTCCCAAAATTTTCACACCGTATTTCTGTATGTGTGGGTGGAATTATAGGCTAATTTTTATTCAAAAGTTTTAAATGGGTGAAGTGCCACGCCTACCTTAAGGATTAAGTATTAAAAGTCTTATATCATGGAAACTGCAACAGCTAGAATCTTCGAATTCAGCGCGGACAACTTTGATATCCACATAAACATTTGTGGGAAAAATGGTTGAACTAGCTACAGTGGGTGTATTACCTCCCATATAAATAAAATACTAAAATTCGTATATCTGGTAAAACTATAACGTTCAAAATTCCCAAATCATGTATGATGAAATTTAGTGTCGATATTAATATTTTGGTTAACAATAGGCGGACTAGCAATAGTAGGCGTAGCACCTTCCATATCACATGGATACTAAAACTTGAATATCTGGGAACACCTAATTTTATTTATATTGTAATGAGAGTAGCAAAGCTCGCTGGGTATAGCTAGTCTCTATATTTATTATAACTTAAATTGAAAGAAGAATCTTTAGAAAGAATTATTTCAAATTATTTTAATATATTTAATCAAATTATACAAAAAAAAACAAAAAATACATTATGCTTATTTCAATCTATATCTGATACACTTTCAGAATCTAGATACCTCTCTGGCATTGACGCATCTGATAGCAAGGTAAGAAGTTCTTCATCCGAAGGTTCTATACTGCGGGAATGAATAGAAGGCTTTTTAGAAAAAGAGGATGTAATAGGATCTGAAGATAACAGAAGAAAATGAAAAAGATGATACATTGTTTTTCGCGAGACATTTTTCTTGTGTGATGTTCTCTTATATTTCTGAAATCTTTATTTCTAGATTCAAGAGCTTCTTCCGGTAACATTCCAATAGCAAGTGCTGCACATTGAATAATATCAGCACCATGGATAAGAATTTTATGTACATTTGATGGCATGGCATATGTACACTTGAGAGCAGATTGCCTTACTTTTCTGTAATAGCTATCCGTTTCATCACTCTTAATACTAATCTTAGCAACAACGTGTTTAACAACAGCATCAGTTTTCTTAGTTAATTGTTTTTCATTACGCCAAGTATTATACAGCTCTTTTCTTCTAATGGACATGTTAAACTCTAAATGAAACAAAATCGTTTGGGCAAAATCCGGCAGCTAATTTTTTAAACATTAAAAAGCTACATATATACAGATAACGACAAACTAAAGCTTAAGTACGATAAATTACCATTTGAAATTCTAATTGAATTCGGACATTAAACAAAAATTTCACATTTAAAACACACATGTACATAATTGCATTTTATTTATAAAAAAAAACATATTTTATGAAAAATTTAAACAATATTTTTTTACTCATACCTTTGTTATATAAATTATACGAACAAATTTTGTTTAATTGTTCTTATTATTTTTTCATGACAATTTCACTCGCAGTGTTAAATGTCACTTGAGATATTAATTATTTAGCAAAGAAGCAATTACTTGTATTTGAAGCAATATACACATCAATGCTGGTGTAGCTGTTTAAAAAAAAAAATATGCCGTTATGTACTTTAGACACTTAAAATTTACTTTTTAAATATTTTAAAAAATGACTTTTGTCCGGCTAGATTGAGGTTTTGGACCACAGTGCATCAGTCAGGATTACGGTCTGCTCACACCACTCATGTTGTGTGTGTTAATTTTTTTATACATGAGTCGCAAGACCTACATTTTAAAGTCGATCCCGAACGATAGATTTTTGAGAAACTTTTCACGAGAGTGAAGCAGAAATCTGCTGAGAGGAAGTCGCCGAAGAAATACTTTTTGTATTTTGTTTTGATTTCTGGCCTGCAACACACTACCTACTAGACTTCGGCGACTACTTAAGATGGCCGTTATCAATTGTCAAAGTTCGGAAGCCCATGTTGCAGGAATTGATGCATGGAATTGTGCTTGAAAGTTCAATGATCGTATTCTTATTGTTCCAAATAAAAATTGCATTTAAACTTACAAATTATTTGTATATAATTTTCGAAATCTAAACGTTTAGAAAATCACCCGTTACAATACAAAATAAAAATCCATCATATTTACTTGTAAACTTTTTTGTAATTTTTTATGGAAATTTGTCCTTTCTAAATAAACAATTTTAAATAAACAATAAAAGAAGGAAGAAAAACAAAACGAACACTAGAAAATAAACAAGATTTTAATTTTTAATTTCCTTGTTACCTGTAATACTAAGCGACCACAAAGAAGGCGGGACGACAGTTGGCCACGTAAACATGAACAAGCATAACAACCCACCTTGTTTAATAAAGTCAACACAAGGCAAACTATAATAACAACCAACAAGTGCAACAACATAAAATAAAAACAAAAAACAACAACAACAACAACAACAATAACAATTTTCTTTGTTTCTTTTATTTTCTCCGAATGTTTTTTTTTTTTTGTTAAATTTTGTTATTAAATGGAAACCATCGCACTTTTTCAAACTTCTGGCCACCTTTGGGCACTGGCAGAGGACATAAAAGGAATAGAGAAATAAAGTTTTTTTGTTTTTGTTTTTTATTGTGACTACAAGTTTTCAAACTTAAACAACAGCAGCCAGTAAAGGAAAAAGAAAACTAAGAAAAAAGAAGAACAAGGTACAAAATAATAAAATGGCTTGAAATTTTGTTAAAGAAAATGCATAAAAATGTCAAAGAAGCAGCAGAAAAAGCAAAAAATACTGAAGAAATAATAAAAAAAATAAAAACAAGGAAACACAACATGCCCATTAACAAAGCGAAAAATTAAAGACATTTTAAAGTTTCTTGGTCGTTTTGTAATGCTTTTTTTGATGTTGCTCTTTTTCTATTTACCTTTTGATGCATTTCAGAATTCAGAAAAAATTTTCTTTGATTTGAAATCGAATTTTTTCTCCCCTTTTCATCCAGTTCATCGGAACAGGCCAAATGAAGTTGATAATCATGGGCCTTTAGTGCGCGTCTTTGGCTTGCCCAACGTTGTCTGCAATAGAATATGTACGAATGACTCCGTCAACCCAAAATTTACACTAAACACAACGCATTGGATGCTGTTGAATCTTATGTGCTTTGGTGGTATGGTCCCGATTCGAATCCAGTCATGTAGAAAAAAGGCCCATCGCTGAAGATGATTTTTCGAATAAAATTTGGATCTGTTAAGAACGTAGTCTGGTGAGTAGTGTGTTGGCCTATTAGACATGAGGCCGCGGTTCAAACCCCAGATGAGACAACTCCAACAAAACTAAATATAAAAAATATTTCATCGGCGACTTCCTCTCAGCAGATTTTTGGCAAAGCTGTGAAAGTTCTCAACACTCTTGTATAAAATAAACACATGCAGCATAAGTGGTGTAAGAAGTTCCCAACTGAACGGTTGTAATGACCAATTATGTATGTATGTATGTAGGTATGTAAACTAAAATCTTACTAAGCATGGAGTTCCAAAATCACACAATAATTGCCACATGTGTGCAGCCTTAAACTATAAATCGTTATTAGGATGTAAGACCTCTACTCACACCCGCAGCGATGGTATCGCTAGTTCATAATCTTAACCAATTATGTATGTATGTATGTATGTCTGTTGACAACTGCTCCAGAGTCCTTTCAGCGAACACAAATCGTTGTCTATGGTAGTTTACCAGCAGATCAAGGGTTAAGTGAATTTTTTATGGGTACGGGCTCAAAATCATGACGGAAAAAGTTATAGTCTTCGAAAGGCCAAGTCCTTGTGAACGCCGCAAAATCGTCTATCTCGAATTCTCCTGAACAGTTTTGGCAGATTGATCCTTTATTTATCCTGCAGTCTGATTCGGATAAATCCGTCACATTACGAATTGTCCTATCGGTAGGACGATTATGGCGATTGTAAAATGAAACGAAATGCGTGGTTTGTTGTTGTCCCAAAAGAACACCCAGTTTGAAATAAACTATTTGCTCATGTTGTGTGAATAAATGATAACAAATTTTACAGATGTAGCTTCAATAAGATAGCCGTTATCATATTTCAAAGTTCGAAAGTCCCATTTGAAAGATCCGATATAATTTTGTGTTACATTGATGCCAAATTCCTAGAACATTTCGTTGCTGGAAATTAACCACCTCTATTGCTGTCATTTAGCCGCTATACTATGCTAAACTTAAGAAAAGAAGATTCAACATGCTAGGCTTGTCCAAGAAATTAATTTCTTTGATTGCCAACAATCCTGAAAGTAAGCCTAGATTATATCTTCATAATAACTTTTAGTAGATCATGCTCTTGTATTCCCGCAACTTTTTCCTGTTCTCAGACCTAAAGAGACTTATAAAAAGACGGCGATTTGCAAGTCAAGCAAGTAGTGGATTGTCTTATTAGACATAAGATCTCGGTTCAAGCCCCAAGTCAGACAAATCCAACGGAACGAAATATGAAAAAATATTTCTTCGGTGACTTCCTCTCAGCAAAGTTCTTGCAAAAACTCTGATAATAAATAAAATTGTGCTGAAAAAGTTTCCCAGAAATCTGTCGTTCGGAATTGACTTTATCGCTACTCATGTATACGGAACGGAAGTGATGTGAGAAGCTAGCTGGTAATTCTGACTAAAGGGTTGTAACACGACTAATTATGTGTGCATGTACGATTTGCAAGACTACACAGAGAAATGATTAACAGAAATATTTCGTAAATTAACATTTATTTTCGGAGATGGACTTAGCAGTTCGTTGTATATGTTATCCAGTTCTGTGTTATTGTTTTTCAAACAGCTTATGAACAGAATAAACAGAGATTTAGGTAAATTCGTCTAAATATCTGCCAAATCGAGTGTCTTTCGCTTGTAAAAGCACATATTTTCCATTTCACTCAACAGATCTTTCTATTTTATTTGACCATTTCTAGCACTTAGTTTAGTAAATCTAACGAGTCTTATCGCCTAAAGTTTTCGCCATATTTACACGACATTTTTTAAGTTTTTTTTATTTTGTTTATCGCTTTCCAGTCGCCTTAGTCCAGTAGGTATTGTGTTGGCTTATTAGACGTGAAGCCTCAGTTCAAACCTCCGGCCAGACAAGATTAACGCACACAACATAAGTGGTGTGAGAAACTATTTCGTAATCCTGACTAAAGGGTTGTATTGACCAATTATGCATGTGTATCGCTTTTCATTACTTTTTTCTTTGTGCACTAAATGGTCATAGGCCAGCTGGACTGGAGAGAATGTTTGTTGGTTGGCTGCATTTTCTACTTAAGTTTCCCATCTTTATGAGTTGCGCTAAAGGAGAAGCATCGAGGGGAACAAAGCACATATGAAAACATCTATTTAAACTTCATTCCTTCCTTCCAACGTATGACGGATTCCATGTATCTTAGCCTTTAAACACTGTTTACTATTTGACACCATTATTATGCTTGCTTTTAAATATTTTTCGTTTTATAAACCCTCGCTTGAAATTTCAGTTTTTTGTTCATAAAAAAGCGATGTTTTTATTCTGTTAACAAAGGTTCAATTTCAGCCACTATTTCCGCAAAATTTTCTTTTTGCTGTAAACTTTAATAATTTTTCCAGTTTATTTCTTTTATTCAATTAATTTATTATTGGTCGTATATAACAAGTATTGAATACTCTTTAATTGCTATTTTATTTAAAAAAAATGCACCCGTTTGGAAAAATGTAATTGATGCGCCTATAGAGTGTTATTTTTTCTTATTAACCCATCAACATGCATTCGTAAGTAAAGATTTATTTTAGATATTCTGGAACACTCTACTCCAGTTAACGATAATTAAAATTGAAATCAAAGCTGATATACATACTTATACTAACTACTTTGACGACGGAAATCTCCAAATATTTGTAAGATAGCTTAGTTTTGTTTATGTCGCCGTAGTCTAGTAGGTAGTGTGTTGGCTTGTTAGACGTAAAGCGAGGGTTCGAGCCCCAGGCCAGACATCAAAACAAAATACACACAATATTTCATCGGCGACTTCCTCTCAGCAGATTTCTGGCAAAAACTCTGAGAGTAAATAAAATTGCCATGAAAAGTTTCTCAAAAATCTGTCGTTCGGAGTCGATTTTAAACTGTAGGTCCCACCACTCATGTATAAAATTAACACGCACAACAAAAATGGTGTGAGAAGCGAGACCGTAATCCTGACTGAAGGGTTGTAATGACCAATTATGTATGTATATTAGTTTTGTCTATAAAACAGGCTAACATCTTTCGGAATACGTAGATAGTTTGTGCTATCTAGGCAGTATAGTGACAAGAAATGGCGGCGCAGAATATTCAAAAGGCTTATTAAAGCCAGAGTGGCATTTGGACAACTACAGACAATATGGTTCAAATCCCAGGTCAGATAAATCCAAGCAAAACGAAATATGAAAAAATACATCTTCGGCGACTTCCTTTCAGTAGATTTCTGGCAAAAACTCCTCGAGAGTAAATAAAATTGCCATGAAAAGTTTCTCAAAAATCTGTCGTTCGGAGTCGACTTTAATCAACATAAGTGGTTTGAAAAACTAGATCGTAATCCTAACTGAATGATTGCAATGCCCAATTATGTATGTATGTCTGTATACAGACGAACCCAGCTTAGAATATTAACCACGCGTATAAATTCGACTTGTTCGGAAGTGAAACCTGGTTAATATCGAACTACAGGCATTCATCAACAAGTGTCTCAGAAAGATATGCAAAATATTCTGGCATTATTACATCAGAAACATGGATCTCTGGAACCTTAGCAATGAGGACCCTATAATAACGCAAATAAAACGTAGAAAATGGAAATGGATCGGCCATACTATCAGAAAGAATACTGATAGTATAGCAAGATCTCCAAGCTCAAGAAACCTTGTTCGGCCAAGGAACACCTCGAGGCGTTCGATATTCCAAAATCTAGGACAGTGCAATTTTACAGTCAGCCGGATAAGATGGTTGATGCATTGAGGAAGCCTTATGCTCGCAAAGAGCGATAATGGAAAAAATGAAAAACGAAGCGATCATAATTCTTCCAAAGAAAAAACAATTTTACAAAGCGCGACGGTAACTAAATAATGATATTTCTTAACCATAAAGCCTTCTCAAAAACATATTTAAAAAGTCTTGCGCAATAGAACTTTTCTCCGAGTCTCTTTTAGACTCAGCTTGAAATCGGCACTTATTTTCCCAATACTGTAAACAGCTTATTTTTACTGTTATTTTATTGTAGTTGAATAATCTCTTACATTCGGCCACCATTAGCATGCGGAAAAATGTAAAGCAATTTTGCTATTAAAGTTGTGCACCTTTAAAGGAATCACCCTTTCCATATACTAAAAATTAACAATTTTTATTGGTCTCTCGTCACAGAACAATACTTTTAAATGTAAACATTTTTTATTCACTTCAACGTAAATTATTAATTGCGAGAAGAAAAAAAATTTTAATCAAGTGCCGTTCAATTGAATCTTGTAAACTCCATATTATTTTGATATCAAAAAAAAAACTTTTTTCAGATGGATGCAAATAAATATTTTTAAACAATACACAAATGCAATATAGTGACCCAATGCAGTGTGGAGTACAGTTGATAACATTAAAACATAAAACAGGGGAGAGTTTTTTTATTTATTTATTTATTTATTTATTTTATTTATTAATCATAGCACAACAAGATAATAATCTTATAAATGAAAGTGCTATGGGAGGACATCAAATAGGAAAAAGTAATAACAAATCGCTCATTATATGAGTAATGAATTGTTTGAAGTACAGTATAAATAAAAATGAATAAGAATAAGAACATGATTTAACCTCAGGAAATAGCAATCGATACAAAAAAATTAGGATAAGAAAATGAGTATATGTAAAAAACTAAATTAGGAAAGATACAAATATAAAGAAAAATACAAACAAAGAAATATATTCATATAATAAGATACAATGAAACTTAAATAATAAATTAGAAAAATGAAAATAATTAATCACTAATAAAAATGAAGAGTAAAAATGTATAAACAATCAAAATATGTTACAAACTACTTAAACAGATAGTATAACTCCTTTTTGAACTTAGTTGCATTGCCTATGTTCTGAATATAATTAGGTAGTGCATTCCAAAGACTGATGGTGTGTATAAAGAACTGTCGTTTCGACAAAAGAGTCCTATGCCTTAATTGGATAATTTTCCTACCGCGGTTGGATCTAGCAAATCTAATCCTGCTAAATAAGTATACTGGCTGTTCCAAAGTAATAATCTTATGGAGGAGAATTAGGCATTTAATATTCAATAGATTATCAAAATGAATACCACATATCTGGCTATATTATTATAAGCCAAGTTGAGTTTCCGCCTATCATCCGCATCACAGTTTGCGAAAATTTCCGATCCATATAAAAGAACAGGAATCAAAAACGTTTTTGCCAGTTGCAGGCGTATAGCAAAAGGAGTCGAATCTATAACAGCCCATAAGTTCCTAAGCATACCATAAACTTTACCAACGATGACATTAATGTGGCTAGACCACGTTAGCCGACCAATAAAGATAACACCCAGATTAGATGCCGATTCAACAAAATCAATTTTATTCCCCCTGATAATAATATCCGGCACATCAAACGCTCTCTTAGACATCTCCAAAACATCAGGTAGGTCGTTAATGTATATACAGAAAAAAAGGGGCCCTAGAATTGATCCCTGAGGAATACCTCTTCCAACGTGTACCGAATTCGAGATGTTGCCGTTTAGGCAAACTCGTTGAGATCTGTTAATGAGATAGGAACGTATAAGGCTGCAATCTGAATTAGAAAAATTAAAGAGGGTCTGTGGCTTTCTCAATAATATTCTGTGATCAACTGTATCAAAAGCCTTAGTGTGGTCCAAAAGAACCCAAAACGCTATGTAATTTTCATCCAGCTTCAACCTAAGGTCATCAACTACTTTGACTAAAGCAGTAGTGCAGCTCCTAGCTTTCATAAATTTTTGTTCGAGACAACAAAAAAAATCTGTGAGGCCGTTCACTAAGTCTGTCAAAGTACGGACGTGAGATACTATTATGACAGACATCACGGTTGCCACAAAATGTTGCTAACAAGCGTAGACAGAAGGCTGTAGTTGCAACTCAAATATCTCTTAACAAAGCACCAGATCCAGTATCCTCATTAGTCTTGAATACATCCGTATAAACCTTAATGTTTTACCCGTTTAGGGGTTCAATCTAGAACAGATCCTGACCTTGAATCAATTTTCAAAGTCTAGTGAAGAGTCAAGTAATCGAAAAGACGCACTATGTGGCATTTAACCTGAAAAGCTGGCCAAAAAGGCAAAAATGAATTTAAAGAAATTTATGTAACTGAGTATGCAGTTCGATAGACAACAAAATTCTGCATTATACAGTGAATTTTCACGATTTTAAGTTGAGATTTGTAGATTTGAGACGATGTCAAAGACAGGAAAGTGAAGAAAATTAAATGCGTTTTTGGTGTTTTTTTTTTGAAATTTTAATACGTTTATATGATATTTTTTTGTGGCTAAACGAATAGGGGTTTTATATTGATTCTTTTTATTTGAAAAGTATGAGCAACTACTACTCTCAGTTTTATATATACATATATATATCTCATATATTAATGTCAAAATTATTCGTTCAAAATTTAAAAATTATAAAAATTTCAAATTTTTCTTCCCTACCCAAAAAAAGAAAAGTATTTTAAAGGTGAACGTAGTTTTTAGTAGTTTAATGTTATATACCACAAGAAAATATGAGCTCTCTAAATTCAGGATTAAAAAAAAATTTTGCGCAAATTTGCGCAATTATTTTTGCCGATTTTTTGAAAATTTTACTTTTTTTTGAAAAATTAAAAAAATTTGACGCAGTGTAATAAAGCCTTAGGCGATAAAGCCATATGGCGATACCAATGGAGATGTTATGGATAGGTTACTTTTAAGCAGTGACCCTTTTATAGGCTGCAGTACACAAAAATTGCGAAGGAATTCAGATATTATTAAATTACTCCTTCCTGACATTGATGATGAATATGATAACGATTTTAACGATTGTAGTTAGCTTCACTTTTTAAGTATTTTTAAGTTAAGTATTAAATAATGTAAAATAAATATTAAATATCATAGAACTTTAAAAACTTACATATGTACATCGAATATTATAACAATATGAGATGTATGTTTGATTTTCTTAATGGACCGTATGTGGTACCTAGGGGCACTTATGTATGATTCACATTCATATTAAACTTGTTCATGTCGAATTTCATCGAGGTAATAAAATTGTTAAGCCAATTATAATTGCTAAACATATTTTCTTAAGGGGCCCTATTTTGGACCCTAGGGACAATTATGGACCGACCATAACAATATTTGGTAATATGATTTAGATTTACAAAATACACGTTCATACCGAATTTCATCACGATACCGATGTTTTTAAGCCATTTATAAGCGTAAACGTGAATTTCTAAAGGGGACTTTATATGGGGACCAGGGTCAAATGTGATCCGATTTTCACCAAACTTTATACTCTGATTTCTTAGTACACAGAACTGATCCATGCTAAATTTTATCATGATTGTTGCATAATTACCATAATTATGTGTAAATAAGTGCAATTTCGAGGGGAATTTGTATGGGGGCTAGGCGAAATCACGGACCAATTTGAACCAAAATCAGTTGGATTCATCCTTGGGCCTAATTATCGCTAACACTATCAAAAAATTCCAACCATTAACTCATAAACCACTTCTATTAATTTTGGCCAGGTTTTCAGGAAAAATGCCACATAGTGAGACGGTGAAATTCATTTGAGTGCACAGCAAGCATTCGTGCTCGATCATATGCTCTAGTTATCAATGGCCCTAAAATTTTCAATCTCACTATGCTATAATCAGCTTTAGTTTGGAAATAAATAATGATTGTTTGTAAACGCCATAGAGGGACATAAAGTTAAGGAGAAAAGTCTATATACACCACTGTATGTAGACTTTTTTCTACATACACCACTGTGTATAGACTTTCCCCGCCAATTTTTATATTTTTTCCGCAATAATTTCTACGTTATAGTTTTTTTTTTAAATTCGCTTCTTCTTTAAACATTCTTAATTGTAAACGCCTTTAACAGCGCTATAACATCTTTTTCAATTTGAAAAAACCCGCGTGTATGTAGACTTTCTCCTTTAACTGTATGTATGTTACTTCATTGGCGTAAATGACTGCTTTTTCCTTTTTCGTTACCAATAGCAATACTACCGCTCTGTTTGTGAGCACTGGTCTTACTATCGTTGTGTACATCCTAATAACGATTTCTAGTTTAAGGCCGCAAACATGTGGCAATTATTGTGTGATTTTCGGAACTCCATGCCAGTTTACATATATACATTTATGCATACATAATTGGTCATTACAATCCTTCAGTTGAGATTATGACCTAGCTTCTCCCATCACCAATGTTGTGTGCGTTAATTTTATATATGAGAGTTGACTCCAAATGAGAGATTTTTGGGAAACTTTTCATGGCAATTTCATTTAGTCTCAGAGAGTTTTTGCCAGAAATCTGCTGCGGGGAAGTTGCCAAAGAAATATTTTTTCATATTTAGTTGGAGATGTCTGAAGCGTGGCCTCACGTCTAATGAGCTAACACATTACCTACTAGACTACGGCAACAACTTCCAGGTTAGCATTGATTTTTCACGTGGTCCTCAATATGTATTGCATCTCCATGAATTCTACTGAGCCTCAAGTCCGGTATTTGGTATTTGTTAACTCGCTTTTGGAAGAATTAATATCCAATCAGGGACTCAGTTCTTAATGTGACTTAATGTGACAAAACGTACGCAATCCTCTCCTATGTGAGAAGCACCATAACATAGGAGCGTGCTACAATTATAATTTATAACCAGAAGCTAATAAAAGGGAAATGAATCCTTGATTACTGTTTGGTCTAAAACTCCCTGACATTTCATGATTGGGCTTTCGAAAACAAATGGTTCATCGTTTGGAGATAGTCAAACGATATGGGCATAAACGCAGATGCCGATGCGAAGCCTGTGATTGTTGGGGAAAATGTTAAGGAGTTCGTTCGAAATTAGCAGCCATGACATGACGATATTTGATGACTCTTGTGCGGAATCTTTCAAAATTAAGTCGAATACCTAATATTCTTCATAAGGCATTAATAATTCCTCTAGGATTTCTTATTCATATTTTCGATGCTTATGTGCAGAAAATTTTACCCGATGCGTTTGCCAAGAATTACTTCCATAATGAATACTCACTATGATGGGTACCCTTTACTAGAAAGAATGAATTTCTAAATTGTCTTCTTATCTAACGTGCCTGCCATGAAAAGTAATAAAAGACGTATCTGTGGAAGTAATTCCATGGAAATAAATTAATCACAGGCTTATGAAACTTAAAAGGGACTACAGCAGTTTCAGGAACTCATGTTCATTAAATCACAGCAAAATATATTTCCGTCAAGTCTTCTCAGAAATTAATTCACAATTTTTTTTTATCGTTATAAGCTGAACTTAAGAAATATATTCTTTCCAATTAAATCGTTTTTAAAAAATAAATTGTAATCTTAATGCACAAATCAAAATAAAATCCTCCAGAAAAAAAATTCGCACATTAAACGTATTCGAATGCTGACACAAAAACAAAAATTGAAAACCATCACAACTTACAGAAAAATATTGACTCCAATATGTCTTTCTGTAAAATAAAAGATTTCATTGGAAATGGAAGAAACCCCAGTGAAAATGTATTCTTATGACTGGCATCGACAACAACATCCCCATCATCATAATCATCATCATTGCAAATAACAAAATCACTGCTTTTTACGTAGATTACCATTCAAAGTACCATTTTTTTATATAAAAATAAAATGCGTGGGTTGTTAAAGAAAGTTCCCCTTAAAATATAACGTAAACAAAAATTCGAAGTCACCTTAACAAATAAACTTCGAAAAGATACAAATTAAACTAATCAGTCTTATTAAATTGTTTTCCAAAGTTTCATTGTAGCACAGTGTTTTTGTGACAACCCATGGATAGGTTGGTTGACAATGTAAGGAAAATAATATTTTCTGTTTAACGCAACAAAAATTACAAAATCAGCGAATGGCAAAAAGTGAATTTCTTTTCCTTAACAGAAAATTAATGACAATAATGTCATAATAAAAGCGAAATGCTTTAAATGACAGATGAAAAGAAAAACCAATGAGCCAGAGGTGTCACCATATGACTCGTTCTCAGTTCATTTTTCTTTAGAAAATGATGTTTTAATCTTAAATTTAAATTATTTCAGAGGATCACTGCACACAATCGATAATGTGCTTAAAAATTGGACCGATCGTGTAGGCTATTGCATGGCCAGCCGGGGCAGCCATTTGAATGAAATTATTTTCCATTATTAACCGGAAGGATTGTACTTTCAAATAAAAAAAATTTGAGAAAATATTCAGTAAAGTTTTTTTAAAGCATTTTCAAAAAAAAAGTTATTTGGCGGACTCTTTAGTTTATATTATATTGTTAAACATATTAACAAGAAAAACCCAGCATTTCTTGCCAAGAAAGAAAATTTCACAAATTGATATTTATTTTGATGACACCGGAAAAACTTGGAAACCAAAAAAAAAAATTGGAGAAGGAATATGAAATTTGATTTTCCTTAAAGACTTGTGTTTCATTCTTAAAGTCACAAACGCACCTAAATTTAATCCTAGTATTTACATACATAATACATAATTGGCCATTACAACCCTTCAGTCAGGATTATGGCCTAGCTTTTCACACCACTTTTGTTGTGCGTGTTAATTTTATACATGAGTGGTGGGACCTACAGTTTAAAGTCGACTCCGAACTAAAAATTTTTGAGAAACTTTTCATGGCAATTTTATTTACTCTCAGAGAGTTTTTGCCAGAAATCTGCTGAGAAGAAATACTTTTTGTATTTTGTTTTGATGTCTGACCTAGGGTTTGAAGCCTCGCTTTACGACTAATAAGGCAACACACTGCCTACTAGACTACGGCGACTTAATCCTAGTCTTTGACATTAAAAAATTTTTAATCGTTTTCTTTCTCACTTTCTCCTGAATTCTTAAGCAGTAGCAAAAAAGAAAAGAAAACTGAACACAAACTTTTACTAGAGTATTTAAAATCGTTGAGTTTATTATGTTTGTCTTCTGTGTTCTCGGTGTCGCTTGCATTATTAAGTTTCTAGCCACCAGCCGACAACACATCATATAGAGAAAAAACTTCTTTTTTAAAAAAAAGAATAAACAGCAGTTTGAAATAAACAGCAGTTTGCAATCGAGTGTAATTCATGGATACATCCAAAAATGCTACACAGTAATATCGACGCCTCCATTCTATAACGTCCTAAGTGTACTTAGAACGTTTTTAATGTTCTTGCATTTTTAAGTTCTACGTTCTCTAACTTAAATACTGTAAAAATTTGGTTAAGATGCGCCGATCTGTTCCGAAGTTATAGGGAAAAATCTACTTAGAATACACATATGGTCGTATATCGCGTGAAAAATTTGAGAGCTCATAACTCAAAACACACTTTTTCGACTTAGAATGTTATAGAACGGAGGCGTCGATATATTTGATAGTGGCATATAATTCAACAGTACACCCTATACAATTTGATAGACGATATTATTTTTCTAGGGGTTCTGATATTCTTTGCATCACTGTCCGATTCAATTTATGTATTCTGACATAAAAATCCCTTTTAGCAGAGAATATCATAAACCCTGTGGGGATATAATGTGCGGGGATATAAATATTCTGATTTATTTGAATTGTTGTTTTTGTGTTAATACAAGGACAAACAGTCTTACGTATCAGACAAAGGAGATCACCATCGATACGTTTTTCTCAGTGAGATGGGAAGACTGCAACGAATGTTAATGTTTCGCGTTGAAATTAATGTTTCACATGAAAGTTTCGTTTGTCGCAAACAGTTGATTAATTTTAATAAATCATGTCCTCTTGTAGAGTTATTATGCTTAGCTTCCTGTTACTCGATTAAGAGCCATTATTATAACTTCCCGTTAAAGTTGGGTTTATTTAAAGGTAACTTTAGCTAAAGTGAACTTTAAAGTCAACTTTAAGTTCTTTTCATTATTACAACCTGATGATAAAATATTGAAGTTGCCGTGGTCTAGCAGGTAGTGTGTTGGCTTATTAGAAAGTTTCTCAAAAATCTATCGTTGGGTGTCGACTTTAAACTGTAGGTCCCGCCACTCATGTATAAAATTAACACACACAACGTAAGTGGTGTGAGAAACTAGGTCGTAATCCTGACTGAAGGGTTGTAATGACCAATTATGTATGTATATATGTAATGATAAAATATAGTTAACTTTTTCAAAAATATGGCAGTGCCGGAGCAATGTCGATAACACTACTCAATTAAACACGTTTTTTTTAAAACGCAGTGGCAACGACGGGCTTCTTCTTTTTTGTTGTATTTGCTCATTTTGAAGTTGCCATATGGAAAATAATATATAATATGGCAAGTCCAAACATAAACTTAACTTTAAAAGTTACCAGCAGGATGATCTTCCCTTTATCTTAATGCTCACTTCTACCTTATTGTCCACTTATAATAATGAAAAACAATTTATCTGCCAGTTAAAATCCTCCCTTTAGTTAACGCCAAGTGGTAAAAATGGCCCAAAGTCTTTTAAAAAAGTTGTCATTGAAATGTGAAAAGTCCCATAGTCTAGTTAAAGGCTGTGTTAGCTAAGAGGGCGAGTACTTTTTATTCAAACTTCTGCTCTAAAATCCTGAATTAAAAATATATCATTTGCTAACCATTTTTCAGCATATTTCAAGTAAAAGCTCTGTGAGTATTTAATTGCTATGAAATATATTCTGAATCGAAGTGAAACTCGTGAATATAATTAACATACACAATGTGGATGTTGTGAGAAACTAAAGAATTTTATTACCCAAACCGTATTTAATATTGTAATCTTTAAGTGCTTTTATGATAAACATTCTAAAGTATTTCTCCCGTCTGGAATTTACTTCACCCATAGATTTTAAGCATAATTACCTACAAATACTGCTGAGAGATATCGTCATTATTAAATGGACCATCATCTTTTCTTTTTATTATTAAAATCACTTTCTTCACTATATGTATAGCACTTTACTTTACTTTCCTTCAAGATGTTGAAGGTTTTACAGATGAAGTTAAAAAGACCTTATGCAAATATGTAGCTTTCGATCAAACCTCAGTTTTGTCTTAAGTAAATAACGTGATGTTAATTTTTGTTGTTGTATATAATCTATCACGTGAAACTATATATCACAGATATGTTCTCTTTAACTGTGTAATACTGGTTTTTCTTCGTTAAATTGAGAGTATAGAAGTATAGAAGTGGGAATATGTAAAAATAGAAAAAAATAATACATGGGATGCTGAAAAGAATACAGTTGTAAGACCTTGAAAAATTAAGTATAAGGGAAGGTATGCCAACTAACATTACTGAAACGTATATGACTAATTAAAATACTGTTTTTGGATAAGAGCTGAGTAATTATTAAAATGATGTATTACAACCGATAGCCGACCACAAATCAAGCTTGGTGCCTTGTGCCAAGAAATCAGGTATCACAATGACTCTTTAGATGGGTACAGTATTTCATCCTATACTCAGGCACTGACAAACCTTGAAACCATTCTCAATAGTTTAAGAAGGAAAGAAATCTAAAAAGATTCGGAAATTTCCATGAAATCTCTATGAGTTGTCTTATAAAATAATTACTCGGTTTGATGGCAGAGCACCTGATTAGATTACGGAATAAAACAAATACTGTGGTCTGAATATTTTTTGAAAGCTTAAAGGGTTTCTCTTACTGTTTGGAGGAGAATAACTATCATTTTGATAAAAAAAAGTTTTCGAAAGATATGTCGCCACGGACGCAAACAAGATCGCATAAGAAAAAACATCTTATTTGGGTAATCGTTGACTGCAAGCTGAGCGATGCCACCTTATCTACAAGGCTGTTTCAAATATGACTGTATCACAATTTTAATGAGAAAATATTAACTGATTTAAAGGTCACATTTTGCTTATCGCTGAAATAAATGAGTATTCAGCGATGTACAAGGTCGCTGTAAAATCTCTCTATAGAGTTCGCCCTGGGATGAAACCTTACTTTTATATTGTATATATTGGAACTTAATCGACTTTTTAGTCTGAGTAGTATAGTAGGTAGTATGTTGGCTTATTAGACGTAAGGCCAGGCTTCAAATCCCGGGTTAGACATCAAAACGAAAATATGAAAAAAAATTTCTTCGGCGACTTCCTCTCAGCAGGCTCAGCCCTTGCGCTGACCAACTTCTTCCTCTGCCTGGTTTTGGTAAAACTTGGTCAGTGCAGAGACTGCGTTCACCTGTGGCATCACAACGGGCCGCTGTGCGTGCTCAAGTGAGCTTTTTGATACCAGAGCTACCAATCCGAGCCTCCTCTCAGCAGATTTCTGGCAAAAACTCTCTGAGAGTAAATAAAATTGCGATGAAAAGTTTCTAAAAAATCTGTCGTTCGGAGTCGACTTTAAACTGTAGGTCTCGCCACTCATGTATACAATTAACACACACAACATAAGTGGTGTGAGAAGCTGGCTGGTAATCCTGACTGCAGGGTTGTAATGACCAATTATGTATGTATGTATGTGATAAAATATAACAGTGTTTTTCTATTTTCTAACATTTGTAGGGTATGTGGGGAAACACGTTTCGTAAATCACTGCAAAACGCTGTACGAAAAAGTGCTTTACGATAAGCATTTGCCAAATGTTAAAACAATATCCTGTAGCAAATGTTTCAATGCTCAGACGCTCGTAAATGCCATACGCCATACGCCATTTGTTGTCTTCGTCTATGATTTGCTATTTGTCTGTGCAAAGTTAAATACATAGTCAAAGTTTGTGTATGTATGTATGTACATGTATATGTATATATGTAAGGCAACAAAAACTCATAAATTTATAGAAAAAGAAACGAAAAAACTGAATATTTGCTTCCTTTATTTTTCTTTTTTCTTGCTCCGACAGTACAAATATTGCGTGTGGTTCTCCTGAGAAAGCAATAGAATGAAAAAATCAAGACAGCAAAGGAAATATGTATGTATGTATGCCATTTAGAAATGGAAAAATAATAACAGTTTTAATATCAACAACAATAATCAGTATGGAAGTAAAAAAAAAACTATAAATAAGTTGTAAATTAAGGCAACAAAATACAGAGAAAGACTGTAGAAAAGAAAAATCATTTCGATTATCATTATGGAGTTGCTGTATTAAAATATTAAGGAAATGTTTTCATTTCAGCATTATGAAGTCAAACTGTTCAAGTAATTTTTCTTAATGATTGTTTTCCTATTTTTTTTTTGAGTTGTTGTTGTTATTGTTGTTTATATTTCAAGATTTTTGTCTTAATTTGTAGCCTTATTACACTTGTTCATGGTTTATTATTTCTTAGTCTTTGCAAAATTTATGCCTATTCATGGGTTAATGGTATCATATAAAATGGTCATTAGCCGGCATAATACAATACGAAGACAGAAGTCTTATGTTTATCATTGTTAATGTTCTTTTTTTTATTATTCTCTCTGCAGATATAAAGGCTTTCTGTATAATTTAAATAAAATTGTTAAATGCTTAATAAAGAAATAAAATTTTAATGATAAGACTTCGTAATGGCTCTCTACTGCAAAGTATTTTGTTTTATTTTATTGACTTCTGTTAAGAAGACATAATAAATACGAAATAGATTTCCTTTTTGCTATCTGTAGATAATAGAATATTTATATTTGAATTATTAAAAAACAAGTGAAAAAGAAAAACTTTAATTAAAATTTATTGAAAATATTTAGTTTCAGCCTTTGGCTCTTACATTCATAAAGAGATTATGTTTTCAAACGTATGTATCTGTAGTTGCAAGCGTCCAAAGGAAACTTAAGATTTTTTCCACAATTTTACAATTACTTCATGCAAAAATAAATTTTGAGCTACTCATCATGGTAATCAGGAACACAAACATAGAGTTACCATAGGTAGCATGATAGCAAAAAATAATAAGAGAATGGCAACTCTTTCAAACCCACAAGGAAGATAGCTGCTATCATTTTTAATTTCTTGAGATATGTATGTACCTATGAACTACTTAATCATTACAACCATTGAATAATATTACGACCAAGCTGCTCACACCACTTATGTTGTGTGTGTTAATTTTATACATGAGTGGTGGGACCTACAGTTTAAAGTCGACTCCGAACGACAGATTTTAAAGAAACTTTTCATGGCAATTTTATTTGCTCTCAGAGTTTTTGCCAGAAATCTGCTGAGAGGAATTCGCCGAAGAAATACTTATTTTTTGTATTTCGTTTTGATGTGTAACCTGGGATTTGAGCCGTGGTCTTGCGGTCGCCGAAGTAATACTTTTTGTATTTTGTTTTGATGTCTGGCCTGGAACTCGAACCCTGGCTTTACATCTAATAAACCAACACACTACCTACTAGACTACGGAGACTTCCAAATCTATCTATGGTAGGGGGGGATTGTTTCACCTGGATACAGTTTGACGAGATTACTCTAATAAGTTGTTATCTGACTCCCAATGATGACGTGGGAACCTTTGAGGAGAAATTGGCCAGAATCGAGGATGCGATGACGCACATTGGCGGCAACCTCATAGTGGCAGGCGACTTTAACTCCAGAGCTGTAGAGTGGGGAATGTGGAATACCAACCCAAGAGGCAGACGAATTGTGGAGATGGCAGCTCGAACCGGCCTGATCTTCGCGAATTTGGGGAACGTATCTACTTTTAGACGACCGGGATGCGAGGGCACTATCCCTGATATAACTATGGTCTCGGAGAGCATATGTCACAGAGTCAGGGACTGGAAGGTATTGGAAATATATGCGGGTAGTTATCATCAGTACATACCGTACACCTTTGCTTCGAGAAATAGAGGAGAGGAGAACAATTACACTTCGAACAGTAGATGATGGGATGCACGAAAATTGGATTGGATTGAATTGACAGATTGTGTGGCAGTGTTGAGCTCTCGGACGACGCGAGGACGAGAGGGGAACAAACTATGAAGATAATAAGACGCGGATGCCCTTGTTGAGACCCCCGAATAGCATGAGGAAGGCTGTGTACTGGTACGTACACCCTTACGGACTAGGACACAAAATTGTAATGGACAAACTGAACAGGAGGAAACCAGTGGGAATTATGGACGAACGAGTGATGAGAAATGTAGTGGATACACTATTCCCTACTCATGAATCGAGGATCGAACAACGGCAGAACACACTCGGTATAGAATTCTTACCATTTACCGAAGAGGAGCTGAAAATAGCTGCAGCCGGACTAAAACCCGGCAAGGCACCGGGGCCCGATGGCATCCCGCCTGAGGTAGTGCGGGAAATTGCCGATCAAAGACCGCAACTCTTACTGGGAATGTACAACGCGTGCCTAAGAGAATGTATTTTCCCCGAAATATGGAAGAAACAACGACTGGTCTTAATAGGCAAGGGAAAGGGCGACCCGGAGCACCCATCCGCGTACAGGCCACTGTGCATGCTGGATACGTCAGGAAAGCTGCTCGAGAGGCTTTTGAAGCCACGGCTTACCCCTGCTATTGAGAATAGTGGAGGACTGTCTGCTCGGCAATATGGTTTTCGACCCGGTCGGTCAACAATTGGCGCTTTGAGAGAGGTGACTGAAGCGGCTATGGTCACACAGCGTGGTAGTCATTTTACGAGGCCTGTGGTACTGCTTGCCACTTTGGACGTCAAAAACGCGTTTAACAGCCTTAGATGGAGCGATGTACTGGATGCTTTGGAGAACAATTTCTCTGTGCCACATTACATTCTGGCCATGGTAAGCAGTTATTTGAGTAACAGGCAGCTGGTGTATAGCACAAGCTCGGGATCAAGAGTGAAACAAGTAACATCTGGAGCGGCACAAGGATCTATCATCGGCCCCGACCTGTGGAACATTAGCTATGATGGAATTCTGATGTAGGATATGTCGGACGGAAATTTCTTGGTTGGATACGCAGACGATATCGCAGCTGTTATCACGGCCAGGAACACGGAAGAGGCACAACGAAAATTGAGACGCGTTATGCTAAGGACAAAAGCATGGTTGGATTCCCACGGCCTAGACCTGGCCATGCATAAAACTGAATTGCTGCTAATCACTGGTCGTCGTATCCCCTTGCATGTGAACATGAGCATTGGAAACGAGGCAATTACGACCGAGAGCTCGGTGAAATACCTGGGAATAAGGCTCGACCCCAGACTGACATTCTCGTATCAGATTCAGTACTCGGCTAACAAGGCCCAGAAGATCCTCGGACAGGTCAGCAGAAAAATGGCGAATATTGGAGGACCGCTACCGGCGAGACGAAGACTCCTGATGGATGTTGGAAACAGCTTTATGCTTTATGGGAGCGAAATTTGGGCCGAAAACCTAGATGTTAAGAAGAGGGCAAACTCACTTGTATCGGTACAGAGAACGGCTGCATTGCGTGTCGCGTCGGCGTACCGTACAGTGTCCGCTCCGGCCGTACTGGTGATAGCGGGTATAATCCCTGTGGATCTGTTGGCGGCAGAGCGGATGGAGATTTATAAGGCGAAATCGGCTGTAAATCATATAACCGGTTACTTCAGGGAAAACACCATTTCAAAATGGCAACAGCGATGAAGATAGAGGAAGATGGACCGCGAGACTTATCCCGGACATAAGGCCATGGATCGGTCGAAAATTTGGAGAGATAAACTACTACGTTACACAGATGCTATCGGGTCACGGATATTTGAGGAAATATCTGCACAGAATGGGCAAGGCCGCCATCCCTTACTGCCTGTACGAGGAAGGGGAGGTAATTGATGACGCAGAGCACACTGTTTTCGAGTGTGCACGCTGACAGAGCTATCGCTCTGTACTGACGTCAATAGTCGGAACGATCACAGCCGCTAATATTGTCGGGGTTATGACTGCGAGTAGTGAAAATTGCACCTTGAAGCAGCAGAACGAGTAAGCATGTCGGCATAGGTGATACTGTCACACGTGCCGGGCGTAACCGAGACGATGATCTAGACGAAAGGAATAGTGGAGACGCTTAGATGACTCCTCAACTTTCGATTCGCAATCCGGACGCGGATATGAACATGAAGGGGCCAAAGGGCCAAAAGGACTCCACTCCGAAAATATACCACCGTAGTTCCGGAGTGGGCACAAACAAGTCCACAGGAGACGAGGGGGGGATTTAGTGGGTGAGGGCCCCACACACGGAGGATGTGACGACTTCCTCTATGGTGCGGTTAGGTACATTTACCCCTCCTCGGCGAAAAAAAAAATCTATCAATATAACCACGTAATCCAGCTATAGCTACATCACAGGAATGACAATACAAGTAAATGAATTATTTACTTGAAGCGATTAATGCTGGCCACGATGCTGGAAAAAAGTTGTCAAAAGATCCTGCCTGGAACATCTGCGGCAAAGAATATGACAGGCATTATTTAATTAAAAAAAAACCTTCTAAAAACTATTGTAAACAACAGATCTCAGAGCACTTTCGTAAATCCTTTGCAAATATATGGAAGAATATAAAAAGAATAAATAAATAAAAGGTAATATTACACACTTTAAATAATTCCTAACAAAGACATTTTGTTAAAAGAATAGTTTTCCGATAAATAAACGAAAATTAAATATTTTTTTCTCTCTGGTTGTCGCTCAAAGAAATCAAGAAAAACTATTGAATTTTATGAACAAATAAAGAAAAAAAACTTTACTTGTTTATTTATTTTTATTTTATCTTGTTTTTTTTTATTGTTTTTACTTTTTTTTATTGTTTTTTTAGTTTTATTTTCAATAAATATTGTTTTTGTGATGCCTCTTGTTAGCTCCATACGGTTATAAAACCGCATGCAAGTCTGAAAACGAAATATAATTTACATTGCAAAATATCCACAGACAGAAAGAGAGAGAGAGAGAGCAATGGCAGAAAACAATTGAGACATACATACACAAATACAGTCACACACTCCTTTATACACAAACTAAACCTATACTCTCCTCGTATTCAATAAAATAGATTTTTCGTTACTAGAAACATGTAAAGGAAACAAAACAGTAAAAAATAAAGGAAGAAAACTGTTAAACACACACGTACAATCAACTATAATTTCTTTCTTTCTTTCTTTCATATTTTTATTTATTTGCTTTTTTTTTGTTCAATATGATATTGTAGTTGGTATACATCGGTTTTTTATTACAGTATTTCATATTTTTGTTGTATTGGTTAGTATTGAGAAAGAGAGAGAGAGAGAGAAAAAAAGATAAATAATGATACACAAAGCACCGTTTGTTACATGCACTCTCAGGAACACATGAATTCAAACTCAAACCTACACACACACACATGCATGCATACTCATTTAAATATGAGTGATTTTACATCCTAATAATAAGGATTTTGTAAATACATATTTGAAGCAATTTTCATGAAACTGTGAGTTTGCTATTCATAAACTTTTTCAATATTTTCATATTTCCACGCGGACAGCATTTTAATGTGAAACAACCCATATGCTGTAACCAATATAACGTTATATTCAATTGAATACAATTCACAGAACTAAAGAAAATGAATGGTTTAAAGCAGTAAAAGAATTATTAATAAAATGGTTTTTTGTTGTTCTTTTTTTGTATATTTTTAACGAAAATATAAATCTGGCAACGTTCTGTTCGTTGTATGACTGGAACAATGATATATGTATGTATTGGAAAGGCATATGATATGGTGGAAAATTTTGAACCAAAAAATATAAGCTTTCAATACAAGGAGTGCTCACGAAAAAATTTGGTTAATTATACTTTACTATGATTGAAAAAATAAATACTGTTGGTTTGCTTTACAAAACGTTCTCTCTCACTAAATATGTACGTGCAAAAGGTTAGGTTAGGTTCTGTAAGGTTAGCTTAGACTAGTTTAGGTTAGGTTAGGTTGCATTCGTAGTGACATTGCACAGAAAAGAATTGAAAGTGGAAGTAAAACACAATACTGTAAATTGAAATAGTTTCTGGCAGAGAGAATAAGAAACACACGAAATATAAGGAAAAAGAAAGAGAATGAAGAACAGGAGAGTTAATAGAAGCAATATAATCCATAACCATTATAACCCAATATGACAATACATACATACATACATAATTGGCCATTACAACACTTCAGTCAGGAGTACGACCTAGTTTCTCACACCACTTATGTTGTGTGTGTTAATTTTATACATGAGTGGCGGGACCTACAGTTTACAGTCAACTCCCAAAGACAGATTTTTGAGAAACTTTTCATTGCAATTTTATTTACTCTCAGAGTTTTTGCCAGAAATCTGCTGAGAGGAACTCGCCGAAGAAGTACTTTTTGTATTTTGTTTTGATGTCTGGCCTGGGGCTCGAACCCTGGCTTTACGTCTAATAAGCCAACACACTACCTACTAGACTACGGCGACTTCTCTATATGACAACACAGTTTGTAAATCTTTCTAGATTCTCAAGTTTACAGACTTTCAGGTTCACTAGTTCCTGAACAAATCGAATACTTAGTCATTGATGCCTATGAACCTGTAGATAAGGACAGTGGCTCAAATACAGAAATCAATGATATCCCTTTCCAAAATTTGTTTGTTTTTTTAATCAACACCTCACAAGAATCATATCATACGTACTTTCAAACATAATTAGTCATTAGAACCCTTCAGTCGGGATTACAACCTAGCTTCTCACACCACTTATGTTGTGTGCGATAATTTTTATACCTGATTGGCGGGACCTACAGTTTAAAGTCAACTCCCAACGACAGATTTGTTTAAGAAACTTTTCATGGCAACTTTATTTACTCTGAGAGTTTTTGCCAGAGATCTGCTGAGAAATATTTCTTCATATTTCGTTTTGTTGGGGATGTCTGACCTGAGGTTTGAACCGCGGCCAACATATTATTTACTAGACAATTTCTTCACAAAAATCGAGTGAGACATTTGCAAAGAACTATTTTAGTGCATGACAGTGAGCTTGACGTTAAACCCAAATACTGTCATTTATAAGAAGAATAAAACTTCTTAAATGAAAGTATACTTGCCTCCTGCGTGAGATAATATTACAGAAAATGTAGATAAAATATTTGGGAATAATGCTGATGAGTAAATTGATATGAATGCTTCATATATAGCGAGCATCTCTTGACAGAACATGCCATAATGTTATGCTGTAGGCTTGCAGGAAAATCTTAGGGATATAACCGAGGAATTATGCACTGGATGTTTACCATAATGGTGGTGACATATGGAACCACTGTCTGGGCAGAGAGAACAAATATAAAAGCAGCTCAAATGAAGTTAGAGAAGATACAGAGACTAGCGGTTGTTAATAGATCAACAGTAAGCAAAAACCAGTCTGCTTGAAACTTTAAGTCTGCTGCACATTGTTGTCAAAATAAGACAGTCGGAGACTATGGTTAAACGGAGGCAAGTCAAAGATAAAATTTGTAGGTCATTTCATGACTAAATGCATGGAATGGCTTACAGTTCCCACCTTAACAGGATCGGTAGTTGACTTTATGATGTTGACAAAGGACTCGCCACGAGATATAGTAATAACAGCGAATGGAGCAACCCTACAGAAAGTTTTTGGCTTTTGATTTCCTTTTCGTCCGCCTATTAGCCTGGTTATTGCTGTGAATTCTGACATGAAATGGAATCCAGCAAAATGGAATCATAAAGCTTTCTGAGGTAGTTTCATACCATTTTCAAGCTGGGCTCATAAGAACTAAGTGTTCAGATGGAATTGCCTCATCCCGTTCTTTGTACTTCCTGTCCAGAATACACCTTCGATCCTGTTGCACTATTTGTACTCGTCTAAACCTTATTTCACGGCATTTTCCCTTTCTTTATACGTTATATGTAGCTTTCAAATTGCTTCATTCACACTTATTATACAGTTTTGTTGCATAGCGGTTTTCAAATTTGCAATATTTTCTTATCTGTCTTAGGGAGCAGATGTGTTAGCTGTACTCTACTCGATATGTCTGGTCACGATGCCCTCTAATGAATATCGTGTTCGACTTATCTCCCGTTAACCCAACCTTAGACTGTATTGCTGTGGTTCTCATTACCACATACAATGGGCTTAAATCGCACAGAGTCGCCAGTTCCGCTTTAAGGCAGGCCTTCATTGAATGATTCTTGGGTTCCACATTTTCGCTGATATTCTTTATTAAGCAGTCGAATGATATTCCATTTGGGAAGTTTCCTGGTTCTACTAATCAGCATAATCTTATGCTGACCCATCTTGGTCGATTTAGTTCAGGAAGACATTTAAGATATAAACTACAGATCAAATAAAATAAAATTTTGTTTTATTTTTAACTGAACAATGCCCCTACAATTGAAGTAAATTACAGTGACTGCACTGTACCCTGTTTATGACAACGGAATTTAAGAAAAAAAAAAAAATAAAAAACAAAACTCCATTCCACAAACAGGTTTTTTTATATCACTTATTGGACATACATACATATTGCAAATAACAGTTTTTTTAACGATGTACTTTTACAAACACATTCATAGAGTTTCCATTTATTTATTTATTTATTTGTGTGTGTGTGTGTGTGTGTGTGTGTGCGCTTGTGTTTGTTTTTATTCCATTAAAAACCATTATATCCTGTTCTACATGCCACACTAGGCCATGACATATTTATTTGCTTCTTTTTTTTTGGTATTATTTTGGCTCAAACGGCAAACAATTGAAATCAATTGTATTGAATACAAATGTACCTTTAAAATATTTTCATAAAAGTCTATGTACATATATGAATGTGTGATTGCATATTTTAGCGGTGGTATACGAGTATGCAAACGATTTTCCTTAGTATTTTTTTAAACAGTTGTAATCAGTTGCACACAAACCCACGAAAAAAAAGCGGGAAAATTCAATAGAAAAGAATTGTGCTTTTGTGTATTGCAAAATGCCTCCTTGTAGATACATGCTCTGGTCGACGTTTTGGCACATTGAAATGTCTGATCAAATCGAAGGTCTGATAAATTGGCTTTCGTATGTATGAGGGGTTATAATGAACTGTTATGTATGTATGTAATGGGTGATTTTTTAAGAGCTATAGGAAAAATTTTCAAAAAAAACACATAAAATTTAGAAAAATTCATGAAATCTTTATTTGAATCGATAGTACGGTCCATATAATTTAATGTTTGAAAATTATTTCATGCAAATGTTGACCGCGACTGCGCCTCAAATGGTCCATCCGCTTAGTCCAATTTTGGCATACTCTTTCCAACATTTCGGCCGGTATCTCACGAATAAATGCTTCAATGTTGTCTTCCAATGCGTCAATTGAAGCGGGCTTGTCTGTATAGACATAAGCTTTAACATAGCCCCACAAAAAATAGTCTAAACGCGTTAAATCTCACGATCTAGGCGCCCATTTGATCGGTCCCGAACGTGAAATAAAATTTTCACCGAACTCGCCTCTCAATAAGTCCAGTAGCATGTGGCACCGTCTTGTTGAAACCACATGCCATTCAAGTCAAGCTCTTGCATTTTGAGCAAAACAAAAGGTGGATATCATCTCACGGTAGCGCTCACCACTCACAGTTACTTTACGATTCGCAGCATCTTTGAAGAAGTACGGTCCAATGATGCCACCAGCCCATAAACCGCAACAAACTGTGACTTTTTCTGTATGCATTGGTAGCTTTTACAATGCTTCTTGCTGATCTTCACTCCAAAATCGACAATTCTGCTTATTTACGTATCCATTGAGCCAAAAATGAGCTTCGTCGCTGAACACAATTTCTCGATAAAGAAGTGGATCTTCGGCCAACTTTCCAAGAGGCCCATTCACCAAAAATTCTGCGTTGCGGTAGGTCGTTTGGCTTCAATTCTCGCACCAGCTTTATTTTGAAAGGCTTCACACCTAAATCCTTCCGCAAAATTTTCCACGATGTTGAGTAACAGAGGCCCAATTGCTGCGAACGGCGACGAATCGATAATTGATGGTCATCATTAACACTGGCCGATACAGCTGCGATATTTTCTTCAGTTCGCACTCTACGTAAGCGTGTTGGTGGTTTACTGTCCAACGATGTAACTTTGGTGCGAAATTTAGTCACAATAGCCCGAATAGCCGCATCAGTGGGTCGATTAAACTGACCATAAAATGGAAGAAGCGCGCGATGAACTTTCTTAACAGAGTACGCGTTTTGATAATAAAATTCAATGATTTGCAAGCGTTGTTCGTTTGTAAGACGATTCATGGTTAAATTATAGACCAAACTGAAGATGTTTGATAGTGAAACAAAACGCTAAACGTGCGTGAGCTGTTTAAACCAGTGTTGCCAAAAAGATAATAGCTAAAAAATCAACCGTTATGTATGCATTAAGACTTTGACCTTTTGAAGATATTTGATTCCTTTCTGGGCGCCAAAAACTAAATCAAAAGGCCAAAAGCAAATATATGGAATACATAACGCGATATGCAATTGATAACTTTGAGTCACAACTTACTCATTCACTTACTTAATCGGTCGTGGCATTTCTCTAGTCAGGATTACAACCTAGCTTCTCACACCAGACATGTTGCATGTGTTAATTTTAGCCATCAGTGGTGGGGCCTACACTTTAACGTTGACTCTGAACAACAAATGCGAAAAATTTTCATGGCAATTGGCACAGCTTTTGTCAGAAGATTGTTGAGAGAGGTAGTCGTCGAAAGAAATATTTTTTTACCATTTGTTCCAGATGATTGAGCTAGGTTTTGAAACACTGGTTTTCGTGTAATACGTTAACAGACCACCTGCTGCACTATTGCGACATCAAATGTTGGAACTCGGGCGAAATTAAATTTAATATTAGAAAGCTATAAAGCTAACCAGCCCTCCGCGAAGTAATACCTTACGGCAGTCCCGCTGGGCTGGACAGTGTTTGAAAGATTTAGGGTGTGGATTTAGTACATAGGCACGAGTGATGGTGAAAAGCGTGCACGCTTTCAAAAATGGAACAAAAATGACTCAAGACAAAAAAACTATGGCGACACCAGAACTTAGATCCGAGTATTCATGGGCAACACCAAGTCCATATTGCTGCATGAAAAGGGCAGGGCATCTCCTTCCAAGGAATGACGGTACGACGATATAAGCAGGCAAAGTAGAATCTCCTTGGGTCCTACCAAATGCTTAAGTGAGCTTTGGTAATAAAAGCTACCACCCCATCATATCTACTTACCTACTAGATCTTCCTATAATACGAATTGTACGTATTCCGTTTTCTATATGTATCTCTTGTCTGGCATTTCTCAAATTTCCTGAAATTCTGAGCTTCAAGTTGTCAAGTGCCAGACAATGACAGATTTTCAGTGGTCTACTCTTCTTCGATGTTATTACTGCTGCTGTAAGTTGTGTTGGGGTATTCAAAGCGTTTGAGCGAGTGTATCCAGTTGCCATTGCTCGTTATAACTGCTAAGATGATACTAAGATAATTTTCTTCTGCTTATATCCATACATATCAAATTTTTTGGGTCCCCGTACAAATATGTAAATTGCCCCATCTTGCGTTTGCGAATGAATGAAATTTGTTTTCTCGTCTACAGAGAAATGCCACTCTCACATGTGAATTCGTTGTAATTTTCTGATGTCGAAACCTTGGCAGGTGCAAGTGCAAGAAATGCCACTCTCACGTGTGAATTCGTTGTAATTTTCTGATGTCGAAACCTTGGCAGGTGCAAGTGCAAGAAATGCCACTCTCACGTGTGAATTCGTTGGAATTTTCTGATGTAGAAACCTTTGCAAGTGCGACTGCTATGTTGTGGCTTTTAAGTTTATCTCATGAGGGTAATGCAGACTTAGTGTCCCTTACACATGCAACATAAACAGTTTATTTTGGCTCTGGAGATGTAGAAAGTTATGTTGCATAAATCCTAAGCTTTGATACAAATAAGCTTGTGGGTCTGATATAATTTTGTAACAAATCTGATGGCGAGTTATGCAGTCAAGCTTATCATATAAGGTATGCTCAAGCTTCAGAGCACTTAGATTCATTTGTTGGAACCGAACCTGCATTCGGTTTCATGACTAGCATATTATGTAGTCGGTTATTGCCGACTATAACTTCGTTGTTTATTTTTTTTATTATAATGCAACACATAATGTTATAAAGCAGTGATGCTCAAAATCCAAATTTCCTATCACATGTGATAGGCAAAGAATATTCTGCTGACGCTGCGTTGATACACGTACACTATAAGCTTACTTGTGCAGTTTCTTATAATGATCGTGTGTTTGTTGCTTTGTTTGTTGTTTTGTGTTGAACTCAGAGAACAAAATCAATTCAGTTGATGTTTGGCACTTGATGAGGTAGGACCTCGCTACGCAACTTTTCTGAATGATTTTTTGTTTTTTGCAAATACACGCAGCAAAATTTTTGATGAAAATTGGGAATATGATTTTTTTTATAGGGAATATGGATGGTAATGCACAATATATTGTGTTATCGCTCTTTATGTCGTAATTCTTTTTTTTTTTTTTATAAAAAGTCATTACGAGGCTAGCCATGGTTTTTTCGACAACATTAAAGGAAATGATAGGACTTTAAAATTATTGCAATTAAAAGCAGAATTTTTTTAAAATTCATGGTTGACGAAACGGACGTACCAAATTACAATAATTTACCATATAATGACGTTAAATTGTCGTTGCCTTTTAAAAATTCATCATATATAGTTGCTTTGGATTTAGGAAAGCAGTGCCGTCCATTTGATGACAGAAAGTTCTTTTTGAATTTGACGACAGACGTATTGATACATATACATACATACATCAATATATTCATCAATACATACATACATCAATATATTCATCAATACATATATACATCAATATATTCATCAATACATACATACATACATACATCAATATATTCATCAATACATACATACATGCATGAATATATTCATCAATACATACATACATACATCAATATATTCATCAATACATACATACACACACATACATCAATATATTCATAAATACATATATATACATACCCACAATATATGATCAATAATCAACACATACATACATACATACATACATACATACATACATACATACATACATACATACATACATACATACATACATAAGTTCATTATGTGCATGCACGCAACACAATAAACCTATTTTTTATTTTTTTTATTTTCCCAGTGTACGATTCTCAAAAATTAAGTTGAATTTTGTTCTCCGCTGCTTTACCAACACAACTAAAACTATGATAGTATGTGTTTGAGCACCACTGTTATAAAGAGAATGTGATTTTTTTTAACATGTCATGGCAACATCCATACACCATACATGTATGTGGTGGACATGATATGTTTGTTAGTTTTGTTGGTTAAAGAAATACTCGTATACACACGTATATTTTCAAAGTGGCAATTAAAACTGCACGCTCAGCAGCAGGACAATAACAACCAGCAACGACATTGGCGACAGCTACAACTACAAAATAATGATTTTATTGTGTTTTTTTTTTTTTTGGTTTGTGCAATAAAAATATTTGGGAAACTGTTTCCAAAAAAAGAGCAAAAAAAACACAAACAAACAACTGTAGAGAGTATGAAAAACAAATTATTAAAATTAATTACAGTCTGTGTTGTTATTGTTTTCTTTCTTTTTTTTCATGCTAAAGTAAGAAAAACACATTTTTTGTGCCACCAATTTCATATGTTCAGTTTGGCATAAAATGCAGCAGCATCATAAAAAAAAAAACAGAGACAGAGACAGAGACAGACACAGAGACAGACAGGAATATTTGCAACATAGAAGAGCAAAAAAAAAAACAAACAATTTTAATTCAATTTCACACTGTTTAGGGATTTATTTAAATAATTTGTTTTTAAAAAAATATTTTTTTTCCTCTTCCTTTTTATACAAGGTATTATTACATTGGTATTATTTTTTATTTTGTTTTAAAATATTGGGTGGTCGACGAAGATCGTTTGAAATTTTGAACAAAAATAAACGTCGTTTTCTTATATTTGAAACAAGATTTTTTTATACGAACTATGTGTCTTTGTTAACAACAATGCATATATTGGCATTTTTGTGGCAAGACCACTATTCAACTATTGTCGAACCCTATGTTTTTCTAAGCAAAAATATGTTTGGCACACCAGAACGAGGAGAAAATATATATTTTTTCCTTTATTCCTCTGCTGTTTCTCCTTATCGTCTCCAATAGCTTCACATAGTTTTCCAGCAGCTTTCTGCAGTATCGGGGCTTCCAACAAGGTCTTCTGAATCTTGACGCCATTTTGTGGAACCTACATCTACCAAATTAGCTGGCATTTATTCACTTTGTTTTGCCAAACCACCATGTACGGTTAAAGCATTCAACATACATAATTGGTCATTACGACCCTTTAGTCAGGATTACGACCTTGTTTTTCACACCACTTATGTTGTGTGCGTTAATTTTATAGTGGTGGGACCTACAGTTTAAAGTCGACTTTGAACGACAGATTTTTGAGAAACTTTTCATGGCAATTTTATTTACTCTCAGAGTTTTTGCCAAAAATATGCTGAGTGGAAGTCGCCGAAGAAATATTTTTCTCATAATTTCGTTTTGATGTCTGACTTTGGGGTTTGAACAAATCTCTCGCGTCTAATAAGCAAACACACTACCTACTAGACCACAGCGACATTCAACAACAAATGCAAATAATAATTTTTTTTATGAAAATAACTGTTTTGTTCGGTTAATGTATCGTGAGCTTGGCTTATTTTACAATCTCCATAATCGGTCTACCGGGAGGACTAATCTCAATGTGATGACTAAATTAAAGTCCACTAGTTCAGTAAACGATTGAAGAATACTCATGTGGCGACGAACACATTGCCACTGTCTGTAAAATGATGATGTAATCTTCACACACCACATCTTAGCGAACTTTGTGTCGTGACTTGGACCGGCATTCGTACAAAATTCAACAGAAAAAAAAAACTGAAGATGAAAGTCGCCGTTGTCTACTAGGTAGTGTGTTGACTTATTAGACGTGAAGTCACGGTTCAAACCCCCAGGTCAGACATCTCCCACATAACGAAATATGAAAAAATATTTCTTCGGTAACTTCGCGACTTCCCCTTAGCAGATTTCTAGCAAAAACTCTGAGAGTAAATAAAATTGCCATGGAAAAGTTTCTCAATAAATCTGTCGTTCGGAAGCGACTGTAAACTGTAGGTCCCGCTACTCATGTATAAAAATTAACGCACACAAGATAAGTGGTGTGAGAAGCTGAGTCGTAATCCTGGCAGAAGGGTTGTAATGACTAATTACGTATGGATACATGCATGTAAATAACTGAAGATAAACGACCAAAGACAACGACCAAATACAACGACATGTGTTCGCTAAATGGTATCTGGAGCAGTTGGCAAATGACCATAGGTTAGGTTAGGTCTGAGTGATAGCTCTGATTTCACAAAGCTCACTTGAGCACCATAATGACCCTAATTTACATTGAACAGTTATTTTCAGCGATTAAGCTCATTTCTGCTTGAAATTTTCGAATTTGGGAGGATACCAATCCAAATGAGGCCTAAGAATGTCTAATGCATTCCAAAAAACTCAGCGTTTAATATAACCTTGCCATTGTTGTCAACGTCGAACACGATGTTATGTGACACAGAACTCATACTACATTCTGCCCAACGAATTTGAGAACATGGTCACGCCATATAGAGCTGATGTGAGTAGGTCACTGTGGTTATTGCGATTTGATTTGGTTATACTTTTGTTTGGGGAGTGCCAATATACTACCGGTCAAATTCGGTCTGACTTATGCGTCAAAGAGAGGTAAAATTGAACATTTCCGAGCGCTCTACTCACAGAAAAAGTGGTGGACATTTAAACCATGTTATATGCCACACATAATGGTAGCAATAGGTCTTCCAAACGAATAAAAAAATGTAACTATGAAGGTACCTACGTTGTCTGTTGTAATACAACCTGGGATATTGCATTTTAAAGCAATCTGCCGACAAGTTATAATCGAGCTCTTTCGAATACCCAATAAAATTATTTTTGTTTTAAAAATAATTTTTAGACGCCAATAATTTTTTTTCTCAACATGCATACAAGACGTATGTATTGTATTTAAAATATTTCCGTTTTTTTATTTTCTTTTAAGTAAAAAACATTAGAAAAAAAAACGATTTTATTAAAAAACACAACACAACACTTGCAATTTCTGTTTGAAAGGAATTTTTATTGATTTCACTGTCCTTGTTGTAGCTTAGTTCTCTCTCTCTCTCTCTCTCTCTTTCTCTCTCTCTCTGATGTTTCCTTCAGTTTTATAAAATGGAGAAAATTGAAATTAAAAAATTCTTTGGAAGTCATTAAAAAGAAAAAAATATTTAAAAAATCTTTCTTTCAACAACAAATTTGTATGTGTGCTGTTTGCATACGTAATAGAATTGAACACATGCCATTTGGAAAAAGGAAAGAAAATGTTTATAAAAAATCGGCATTTGTCATGCATTTATTGTTTGTGCGCCTTGGCTCTTTCCTTGGGAACATTTAAATCTATTTTATTGAAAACAATTTCTGTAGAAAAGGAGAATGTAAAGTAAACTTTTGTGCATTTTGAAATTGCATTTTTATTACTTTCAATAATACTTTAGAAGGCAAAGTAATCTAATGTTGACTCTTGGCCATGTAATGCTGTATGCAACTTGCGAAAATGTTGAATTAAATCAATGGGTTTTCAACGTACAACTTTTACTTTCAAAAATTATAAAGAAAAAACAAAATCAGACAATTTTTGTTCAAGTTTGCTCTTCTTTTTTGTATTTTTCTATTCGATATTCGAATATAAGCAACCATGCAATAAAATTAAAATTTATATTCGTACCAAGACTTTCTCTATTTTTTTGCAGTACTGAAGAGGTCTGTTCAAGCGGGAGAACAGAGAGCTTGAAGCTCTATAACACGCAACTGACGATAGGCAGTGCCACCCTTACCATTAATGGTGAACGCCGAAACTAGCAAAAATCTACAAGGAATTCACAACAGAGAGGATTATATTAATGATGGAGAGCAACTGACCACACAACTGTACCATCTGGTTCATATTGAATCGCAGCAAACAACTTCAACACTCTAGGAGGAACGACTAATTATGGAGATTAAAATTCAGAAGTCACCGTAGCCTATTAATTAGTGTGTTAGATTATTAGGCGCGAGTCCAATGTTCAACCCCTAGCTCAGACAACTCAACCAAAACGAAATATGAAAACAGCAGTCTTCTGGCAAAAACTCTGAGAGTAAATGAAAAATTGCGACGAAAAGCTTCTCATGAATGAAATTAACGCACGCACAAAATGGTCATACGTCTGACGAAAGGCAGGTATTGAGTATGGCGATCTTTACATGCAGCGCCGTCAATGCTGTGAAAGATTGCATTTATATTGCTTCTTGGGTAATTTCAAGTTTTCCGGAAGGCTTTATGTGTGTTATTCATTTATTGAGTGGAAGGTTTTTCCACTACGGAAAGCAACTGCATTTTCGATACGTTACATACATAATTGGTCACTACAACACTTCAGTATTACGACTTAGTTTTTCACACCATTTATGTTGTGTGTGTTAATTTCTTACATGAGTTGCGAGGACCTACTTCGACTTCAAACGACAGATTTTTGAGAAACATTTTCATAGCAATTTTATTTACTATTGGAGCCTTTGCTAGAAATCTGCTGAGAGAAAGTAGCTGAAGAGATATTTTTCAAAAATACGTTTTGTTGGAGATGTCTGATCTGGGTTTTGAGACCTGGCCTCACGTCTAATAAGCCAACACACTACCTACTAGACTAAGGCAACTTCATTGCTCCAAATCATATTGATGTACTTTAAGGTGACCTTATTGGTTTTTAAATGAAGAACATATTTAAAAAGATATCCGTTTTCAACAATTTTGAATATAATTGGCCTGCGAAGGAAATGGTTGCCTTACTAAATATCTTACTACGATCTTACGGTCATGCTGGCACTTTTATTCTTTAGGAATTCAGCAGTAATGTCATTGAAACAAATAAAAAAAGGAAACAAATTTTAAATTTATTTTATAGTTTTTATGTAAAATTTATTAATTTTGTTTAAAGTTCAACAACAACAACGACAACAACCACTTCCAAAAATATTTTTTTGAATAATTTTTTTTTATAAACTTGTATTGTGTTGAAAGGAAGATATGATTTGCTTTTAACAATATTAATCTACAGAGACAATCTCTATGTTCTTAGATTAGATTACCCTATCCGTATCCTTTTCTTTATGTTTTTATCACTCCATCAAAAAACATAAAATATCCTTGTAAGTTAATTTAGAGAAAAGCAAGACGAAAACATAGACATGTAAATAATTTATTAAGCGTCCCTTTATTTTTTTCGATCCTTAACACAAATATGTCAACATTATTATGAAAGGAAACTAAGTAACACTGATGACATACATACATATGTACATACATACATATTGGATAGCCATGAGAATAATGGTAGAAAAAGGACAACGTGCTGCTTTTGGTAAAAAGTTTTTCCAGCGAAAAGTGTGAGGGTGTTGCTATTGCTGACAGTAGAAATGGCCACGATATTAAACATGTGACACTGTCTATTTTATATAATTTTATTATATCCTTGATGAAGTTTTTTTTTTTCTTTTTTGATTGTATTGATGTAAGTGGGAAAAAAGAACAAGAGCTCAAAAGGTCTCTTTATTTTTTTTTATTCCAAAATATTTATTTCTTATTTATAAGGAAACAGATTTCAAGTGTATTTGTTTTTGATGAGTATTTTTATTTCATATCTTAATATAAATATGCACGAGGGCACTACCAACAATTAGTCGATTTGATGTAGAGATGGAAAAAGGGAAACATAAGGAAAATATTTTGAAGATAAGTGATAACTTTAAAAAGCATGCGTTTAAAATTTTAATGTCTCATTTGCAGATATAAAGCCAACAACTTTTAGAACTGAGGCTGAAGCAAGAGTTGTGAATATCATGTTAAAGGATTTGGAAGGCATTATGCTACCCAATACTTTATGGTCGGTAAACGGTGCCAAATGAGATATAATAAGAAATAATAATAATCCTGAATAACATCTCGTTCTCCTTTAACCGTAGATTGAGCCTTTAAAAACTTCATAATTCTAGTACATAGATTTTGTAAAAAAAATTTAAACATTTTTATTTATTTTAATTCATTTGAATAAAACTATTTTATATTATTATATTTTATTATTACTTTTATGAAATATATGCCAAAACAGAATGTACATTGCAGCATGGTTTCTTACATAAAAATCAAATACTTCATGTCAGCTTGGTTTAATTTTTTTCTAAATGGTAATAATTTGAAATCTAGCACCCTTGCTTTAAGGCGTTTATATAGGGCAGCTTATTGTCACTTGCATTAGTAACGCTCTCAATTGAGTAATGGCTGAGGGCTGATTGTACAATAATAAGTGTAAATTTATCATCATTTCTGAGTAGCAAATTATCAAAGCGAATGATTCTGTTTTCTCATACTTACGTAGTTGACCAAAATGTTAACATCTGTAATATCAATGAAATAAAACATAAGACGAAACATTTTTTTTATGTTTGTCTGTCACGTGAGAGAGCAGTAAGAAAGACTATACAACATTTAAGGAAACAGCAATCTGCGTGAAATTTTATAATATTTTCTCTTCCCAAGCTACTAAAGGTATACGGTTCCCTGTTCCAAGTAGTACCGTCTTTGGCGATAAACATTCTATTGCCATATTTGTTGTTGCCAATACTTTCATCAGTTCATAGGACAAGCTTCTGTTTTCTTCTTTTTCAGGGTCTTCAGCAGCATGAAAATTACATGAAAAAAATAAGCGTGGAAATAGAAGATCGAATAGTCGTTATGACGGAAAATGGACAGTCATGCAGAGAAAAAGCTAAATCTTTAAAAATAGCCCATAGTACTGTGCAAAGTGTTCGTAAAAGACGAAATATATCATCCAAATGTATCATAACTGGTCGTCCAAGGTTGTTAACAGACGCAGATCCTCGGCATATTGAGCGATTAATGAGAAATAGGGATACAAGGACACAAGGAAGTTAAGATAGAAGGTATAATGAATAAGGAAGATTATCTCAATATTCTTCAGACTAATTTGCCAGAATATGTGGACAAAAGTGCATATCCCGAGGAGGATATACACTTTCAACAAGATGGAGATCCTAAACATACCTCCAAAATTGTTAGAAATTGGTTGTCTAACCAAAAATTTAAATTACTTAAATGGCCAGCACAAAGCTCGGATCTCAATCCTATAGAAAATTTGTGGGCTATTTTAAAAAGAAGACAGGCCGTGTATGAAAGAGCTCCAACGAACATGGATGAACTCTGGCAAAGAGTACAAGAGGAGTGGAACAAAATCCCAGATGAAATCATACAAAAATTGGTGGAGAGTATAACAAAGCGCATTAAAAATATAAAAAAGAACAAAGAATTGTGGACAAAGTATTAAAAATCGCTTAATATTTTTAATTTTATTTATGTTCTTGAAGTATGGTATATGATTTCTTTTAATTTTTTAACTTAAACATGTAATATAATAAACAAGTAATCAACCCTGAAACATTCATCTTGCGTTCTCATTCATTAACGATTTTATAAAGGTTAAAGGGCGGAATCTGCCAACATGAATACACTTTTGCTCGCCACTCGATCATTTCAACCTTCGTTGTAAAATGGAAATGTCTGACCTGAGGTTTGAAGCTTGGTCTGACGTCTAATAATTTAACACGCTTTATACTAGACTGCGATTACTTCAATCAAACTCAACCTTTTCACGTTCATCCAACACTTAACTATCAATTCCTTCTCAAATACCATAAATAATGTATTATTTACGATAAAACTTCACAAAACCTTTGAAAACTTAAAAAAATCTTAAAACACAACACCAAAGAATCTCTAGGAAAGTCGTATGTACCAAAGTCCTGTATAAAATTTTCTAGTTTTATTTGGTTTAAAATAATGGTGATAACAATGCTAACGAATTAAAAACTATCAGACATCTAACTTTTTCTGAATTAAAGTTATACAGTCTCAAAAATTGAAATGTATCATTTTTGATACAAAGCTCGATCTACGGTTAATTCGTTCAGGTGACTCTATCCAATAGAGCTAAGATTTATTCAATTTAATGATTTAAAAAAAACAAATATTCCTGTTTGATTTAAGCCGTGTTATTTGAAGCATGAAAGAGAGGCGAGCCCAATAATTTCAGTCTAGAACCTATAACGATATCATTATCCATCGATTTTTAACTGCCGTTTACCCAGTATTTGCAGCACAGGGTATTGTAGCCATTTAAAACAATAGATTTAAACAGTTTTCCCAGAGTCCACTACCCAGTATATTCCGCTAACGTTTGGAATATATTCTTTCCAAATTTATTCATACGATTAGTTTTTCAATTGCCAAATTTAGGTCAAGTTTGCCTGGAGATGGTGCAGGTTATTAGAGTAACCTGAGTTGTGTTACAGTCTTTGCATGATCTCATGCATTTGTATTAGGAACTATGAATGTCGATGCTGGGAGCACACATGCAAGTTAGTAGAATTTTTGGCAGCATCAACATAACAGTGCCTTGACAATATCATAAAAGTGTTTCGACACTACCAGCACTGCATTATTCGCGTATGCTACCGTGGATAATTTTCGGATATTTTTCGTGATAGAAAAAACAGCAGTTGTAGCCGTGGGAATAATTTCAAATGGTAACATTGACCATCAGGAAGCTGTAGAAAACGTTTTCAGATGAACATCTTCCCGATTGAATAAGCTGCGGAAGTAGCGACAGGATTAATTTAAAATGGTAACATAATGTTCTACGTTGTCTACCGTGCAACGATGAAAGTTGTTACACTAGTCAAATTCTTTATGATGCAGGTCATGTGATGACAGGATCTGTGATGGTTTTTAGGGACCTATAATATCAATGGAAATGAGGATACTGATAAACTTGTTGGTATGCTCTTATCCTTCCATTGACAATAAAAGTTTTTAGTTGGATATGCAATGGATCTATCACCTAACAATCAAAGAAGTTCACAAAATTAAAGGCATATATACATACATAATTGGTCAATACAACCCTTCATACAGAATTACGACCTAGCTTCTCACGTCACTTATGCTCTGTGTGTGTTAATTTTATACATGAGTGGTGGAATCTACAGTTTAAAGTCGACTCTGAACGACAGATTTTTGAGAAACTTTCCATCATTATTTTATTTATTCTCAGAGTGTTTGCCTGAAATCTGTTGAGAGGAAGTTGCCAAAGAAATATTATTTATATTTCCTTTTGTTGGAGCCGTATGACCTGAGATTTAAACCACGGTCTTACGTCTAATAAGCCAACACACTACCTACCAGACTACGGTGACTTACAGTTAAGTTGTTTTTGAGCAGGTCACCTGTAATGTCGATGGCAATGAGAAAACTGATAAGCTTGTTAGGATGCTCTTATCCCTTCATTGATGTTTATAGTTTTTCGAACATTTTGTATGCCATGGATCTACCAATTAACAGCCAAAGCTGTATACGAAATTGAATGAATTGTATTGTATCGGGTGGGCCATCCATCGGTTATTTTGCATCTGGCAATACTTATGTCATTCTATTCCGTAACAAAATTCAGTATATTATTTCCACTTGAGCAACATTGGGATTTATGGGACCAATGAGAAACAGCACAATGATATCGATTTTACCATGCCTTTTCGGACGAAGCTCATTTTTATATTGATGGGTGCAGATGGGTAAGCAGAAATCACGTAGTTGGGAATCTGAAAACACACACGTGGTCTTACAGAAGCCAATGCATCCATTACGAGTGACTGTTTGGTGTAGCTTGTGGAGCGGAGGCTTCATTGGCCCATGTTTGTTTAAAAATGAGGACGGCGCAATGGAGACACCTATCGCACCATGATAACCGATTTTTTTTTGTACCCGCTCTTTATGGTATTAATGTGAACGACAGGATGATGATGATGATGTTTTCAACAGGATGATGAAACCGCGAAAGCAAATTGTTATGGCGACAAACGAGAGACAATTGAGCATTTGAAGGCCAACATTCGTAATGCCATTGCCGAAATACGACGCCATACAGGAGAAAAAATGCACGAGAATTGCTCCGATCGAATGAGATGCTGTGAGACCAACCGCGGCAGCCATATGAATTTCTAATCGGAACAATTGTACTTCACAACAAAAAAATATAAATTTGGACAAATTTTCAGCCGTTTTTGTTTTATTTAAACTTTAAGTCACTTACCCTATACAAAAGTCGAACACACTTCTAACTGCAACCAAGCTTGGAATTTTTTGGTGTGAATTTGCATGGTTTTCTATTAAGAAAAATTCAAAGACTACTTTTAAGTCCTCATATTAATGAAAAAGCCTAAGTAGATGAAATAAAAAGCGACATTTCAGAATAACAAATCAAAAATTGAACTCAAGTTCTTTTTTTCTGGTAGATTTAGTACGTTCAGCTTATTTTCTGTTTCAAAATCAGATAACGAGGCTATTGATTGGAACAGCTGTAAGTGTATAGAGCTTAATGGTAGATCGAGCTTTGTATCAAAAATGATACATTTCAAATTTTGAGACGAAATAACTTTAATTCAGAAGAAGTTAGATGCCTGATATTTTTATAATTCGTTAGTATTGTTACCGCCATTATTTTAAACAAAATAAAAAAAGAAAATTTCAAACAGGAATTTAAAAATTCAAAAACTTCATAATTCTAGCTTATGTATTATTTTTGATACATACGACTTTCCTAGAGATTTTTGGTGTCGTGTATGTAATGTTTTTAAGATTTCAAAGATTTTGTGAAGTTTTATCGTAAATAATACAATATTTATGGTATTTGAGAAGGAATTGAAAGTTAAGTATGGGACGAAAGAGAAAAGGTTGAATTTTCTATTCTTGATATGTTCATGATATTGATTGAAGTAGTCGTAATCTAGTATGTAGCGTGTTACCTTATTAGATGTCAGACCAAGGTTCAAACCTCAAGTCAGACATTTCCAATTTATAACGAAAAGTTGTAATGACCGATTATATATTAATTACATATATAATATTCGCGATGCTAAAGACTTTGAAGAAGAAGAAAATCGAAGCTCGTCTTATGAACTGAAGAAAGTATTGGCAGTAACAAAGATGACAACAGGCTGTTTATCGCCAAAGATGGTACTACTTGGAACAGAACAAACTGCCTTTAGTAGTTTGGGATACAAATTCATTACCAATTTTCACGCAGATTGCTAGCAGCTGTTGTCTGAAATGTTGTAGAGTCTTTCTTACTGCAGATGATAATATTTCGGTCAGCTACGTACGTATGAGATAACAGAATCATTTGCTTTGATAATGATATATTTACACCTATTACGCCTTTTCGTAAAATGAGCTAAAAGTCTTCCAGCCTTAAACAATCATGTTTAAAGCCTTTTTTTGAAATTCGAATGAAAAGGAAATTTTTTCAAAAAAAAAAATATATTTTTATCTTAATATTTTGTTAGAAACTTTTAACCATTTTCATAAAACTTTTATCACACAACTTGTAGTTTTATGTAAGAAATAATACTGAATAAATAGTTTGGGATTAGCTATCATACCTTCAGAGCAGCCCATATATCCTTTTTTTAAGATTTTTAAAAATTTAATTTTTTGTTCGCCTAAGAGGTAAGAAAATTAAATAAAATATATTGTAATAATGATGCTTATGTTTTTATGTGCCTTCTTGGTATATTTTCATCTCAAATTAAAGTTTTTTTGTAACAGAATTCAAAAACTTTTTAGTTTTATTGTGGAAAATGAAAATTACTTCCAGCGATTTTAATTGAAATTTGATACTTAATGATGGAATACTTACAGTGATTGTGAAGGAAATTAATTTAAGTATATTTATATAAATCAAGCTTCATAAAGAGATTTACGGATTAATGCTTGGTATTGATTTATGTTTTCTTTCCTTTTGTTTTGTTTTATTACCTTTTCAACTCATATTTAATTTTGTCGCTGTAGATTAGTAACTAATTGAATTTGATGGTCGTTATTTATAAAGGGTGCTAGACGTCGAGTTATTACCATTTAGAAAGAAATAAAACCAAGCTGACATGAAGTGCTTGATTTTTATGTAAAAAACCATGCGAATGTACATCATGTCAAAAATTTTGGCGCAAATTTCATAAAAGTAATAATAAAATGTAATAAAAGTAAATAAATAGTTTTATTAAAATGAATTAAAATAAAAACATTTAAATTTTGTAACAAAATCTATCAATAATTGCGAAAATTCTATAAAATACAAATATGTATGTATCAAAAATGATACATATCTAGAATTATGATGTTTTTTTAAGGCTCGATCTACGGTTAAAGAAGATGATGTTACATATAAAAAATTTTATTTTTAAATGTACTGTCTTTCCTCTTGAAGGTTGTATAATTTTTGGCACCGCCATCGTATATACTTCTAGTTTTATTGACTCTTACATCTTCTATACCTTAAGGCTTAGGCTATGGCTGGCTAGCCATACACTTTTTTTTTTCTCTTTAATGCTTTAATTTCTTATTTTTTTTTTTTGCTTTTATTTCGTATGATAATTCAATTTTTATTTTTACCCTCTGTATCAAATTCCATTTACCATATAACAGATTTTATTGTTTTATTAGTTCATATTTCGGAAATTTGTGTACTTTCCATAACCTCTAGACGTTATTGCATATTTTCATTATGGTTTGCTATTTGCGTTTGTGTTTGTGTTAATAAAAATAATTCCAAAATTTTATTATGATTTCCGGTGAAAGTCCTTAAAGCCTACAAGAGTGTTGTGTACTCGTACAGATGAAACAATAAGGCAGAAAACTCATTAAATAATAATGTGGGGGTGTTATTTAAAAACGCAAAATACAATAAAAAATTAAAAACAAAAGAAAATATTTTTTTAAACAAAAAACTTCAACCATAAAAGACAACGCATAAATTCTTTTATCATAAAATATTATTTTGCCATTGTTTTTGTTATTATTGTTGTTATTTTAATGTTTGTTAAATATGACTATAAGATTTATGGTAACAGCAACAACTTTATAAGCAAACTTTTCCAATATTAACCCATTGTGTGTAGGCACAATAGGGTACACTGATGTTCGTATTTAAATATAAAAAATTTCACATGTCAAATCCACACACGTCAAACTCCTAACTCTGTATTGAAGTATTAAAAGCCGCTTTAAACATGGTTATAAAGTCGACAAGACTTTAGATTATCTCTACCTCCTCTCAATTGAGGAAAATCTCGGGCTTTGCTCTACCTACTCTGACTCTTCCTGTTCTCTATTCGCTGTTTGAATAGGCTTACTTGCGGAAAGGGAAGTTGGAATGCCTAAACTATCAGCTCTTTCTAAACTTGGCCAGATTTACAAGACTTTCATACGAAGCTGCTTGTTCGTCGTTGGAATTATCACTTCAAAGATCACATCTTAGCCAATCTGATTCCCAATGTAGAGAATTCAAATGTTCGGCGGTTGTGCCACTTCGTGTGCCATTTCGTTCTCTCTGGAGTTTTCCAGAATACCACTGTGTTCCAGTAACCATATGACATGCAAGTTGTATCACTCTGCCATATCGTTGAAAGAATTCCGAAAACGGTTTTTGAGTTTATTATGTGAGAAAACGGTGCCCTGGCAGCTATCCGGTTTTCCTTGCAGTGATATTCGTAATAATCATCACAGCAGCCTAAGTGTTCGAATAGACGTCGCATTGGTAACGTGAAACACTCAAAAGCCTCAATCCTTAGTTTTATTTATGAATACGTAAATATTTGTACGAAGTTGGTGACGAGGTATGGCCGCCATGAACTTCTCGGAGAATTTTTGGTGTGATATTATGTTCCCGAAAGTTCTTTAGTTCGGTATGATCGTCCTATCACTGCTCAGTCAGTCAGTAGTATCTGTAAAGTGTAAGTGACTATTATTCCCAGCACGGCAGTCGGCGTGGTCTAGTAGGTAGACTTATTAAACTTATTAGACGTGAGGCCTCGGTTCAAAGCTTAGGTCAGGCATATCCAACTGAACGAAATATAAAAAAATATTTCTTCGGCGACTTCCTCTCAGCAGATTTCTGGCAAAAACTCTAAGAGTAAATAAAATTTGCCATGAAAAGTCGACTTTAAACTGTAGGTCCCGTCACTCATGTATAAAATTAACGCACACAACATGAGTGGTGTCAGAAGCTAGGCCGTAATCCTCACTGAAGGGTTGTAATGGCCAATTATGTATGTATGTGTATATGTATGTATGATAGATTAATGCACTTTTACTGGAGCAGCTCTGCTTCTTAGTGATAGCCTGTTTGCAAAATTTAAATTTTCATGCTAACAGACGTATGTGGTTTGTCCGTATTTGAAACACCGAGGAGTATACCATTGTGGCTCTTGATTAAGACCTGGAGAGATAAGATAATAAGAAACGTAACTGGCTTCATTTAATCTCATGTACGTCTCTTTACTCAGTGGTCCATTAAACAAACCTTACGGGCCATTATTACAACTTGCCGTTAACTAAAGGAATGATTTTAACGGGCAGATAAATTGTTTTTCGTTATTATGAGTACCCAATAAGATAGAAGTGATCGTTAAGCTAAAGGGAGGATCATCCTACCTTTAAGATTTAAAGGTTACTTTATGTTTGAATTTGCCATATTATATATTATTTTCATTATGGCAACATCAAATTTAAACAAAATGAGCATATACAACAACAAAAAAACAAAGCCCGCGGTTGCCACTGCGATAAAAAAAACTTGTATAATTGAGCAGTTTTATCGACATGGCTCCGGCACTGCCATATTTTTGAAAAATTTTATCTGTAAGTTGTAATAATGAAAATAAGTTAAAGGTCACTTTACAGTTCTCTTTAGCTAAAGGTACCTTTAATTAACCCCAAGTTTAACGGCAAGTTGTAATAATGGCCCTAAATGAAATTGATATTTAATAACAGCTCAGAAAAGGATAAAATGATGCCAAGTTTTTCTGTGTTGGTAGCCCATGTTTTAATATTTTTTGTTTTTGTTTTTTTTTTTTAATTCGCTCCCCCATAATGACCATAAATCGATATTAATGACATTTTATAAACGTACCGTACACACATACATACCGTAGGACTCATTACGCTATGCGTGTATAAGTACGTAAGAAGGTAAGTTGCGTATTGTATCTTTTTATGTATTTACTGTGTTTTAAAAAGTATTTGTTACCAAACCATTATCACCACTACCACCACCATCAACGTCAACGGCCTGCCATCATTATTCTCCCCATCATCAGCTACAACAACAGTATCCGCATTATCATCAGCTATTGTTTGCTGTGCTGCATTTTTTTTTATTCTTCATTTTTGTTTTTGTTATTGTTTTTGTTTTTCTATAGACAACATGTATTTGTGATTGTCCTGGCCATTATGTACCATTTTAATGGCTTGACTGTGGTTGTGCGTAAACAGCCAACACCTGCTGCCAGTGACATTAACGACACCTATGAGAGGCAAAGCGAAGGGTACTACTATCCACAGTGTTTAATGCTACAAATAAGGATATTTCTTGTTCTTTTTTTTGCCTTTAACAAGGCTGTTATTGTAATTTTTTTGTTTTCTTTATGCTGTTTAAACAAAATATCAATAATCGCTTTTCTATAGACCATTATAACCGCTATTTTGAGTGGTTAACGACAGTTGTACAAACGCGCAAAAACGCAAAAGGTGTGTAATTTAGTTGTATGTATAGGTAGTGTACAGATATTTATCAACATTTAGGTTTGAGGATTAACTACAATATTTGATAGAAAAAGAAACAAACAAACGAAGAGAAATTTATTAGAGAAACGAAATTTTAATCTTCAGATTTTATGACCACATGCCCAGTATTCTGTAGATTAAGCACCGTGGTATTAAGCACAAATAGCTGTTACGTACAGCCCCTTCTCATATCATGCAAAAGTCTTTCGTGAGAATGACAAGTCTATTGACATGCCTTTCAGTAGGGCAACGGTCTGTGAAAACAGTAATAGTTCACACTTCTCTTACCAACATCAGTTCAACTGAGCCCAACAATATTGTACCCCCTACATAATGACCGTTAAGTAACCAGCTTAACTAAGAAAATCGGAACTCTTATGTCCTGTAATATTTTGGAGAATGTGAGCTCCGTACTTGAACATAAGTACGTAAGAAATGCAGTTTCCGATGATATTCCTATGAAATCCAAAATTTTCCTTTGTAATCCCTCTCCTCATGGAAAAGGAGGAACGTCGGGTAAACGTTCGTGTAGGACATGATCACAACATAGATGTTAAAGTAAGTACAGTAGCCTTCCGATTTAACGAACATTCGATTCAATGGACATCGCATTTAACGAACACCCAATTTTTTTTTTAATGAGTACCTCATATGGCGATCAGAAATTTTGTTTTGTACTCGATATAACGAACAAATATAAAAAAATAAAATGAACCCACAGACTTGGAGAACTTAATATGTGTGAAAAGCAACATCGGATAATTAATGGTCCTATAGTAGTGTGTTGGCTTATTAGACGAAAGGCCAAGGTTCAAACCCCAGACATCAAGACGAAATATGAAAAAAAATATTTCTTCGGCGACTTCCTCGCACACAACAAGAGTGGTGTGAGAAGCTAGGCCGTAATCCTGACCGTAGGGTTGTAATGGCCAATTATGTATTATGTAGTGGGGGAAATCGACCTTAAAGTTTGCAAAACAGGTTTTCTTATGGCATGGCGTTACTTGGGAATGATATAGGCGTCGAAGGTAATTCTTTTATTCAAATGAAAGAAGGTCTCTATACACATAAATCGGGGAATAGGTCGATCATTTGCATCTTTTTTGGTCGACGACTTGCATTTTTGACCGATAACTTGAATTTTTTGTCCATGATTTGCATTTTTTTGGTTGATGACATGCATTTTTTGTCGATGACTTGCATCTTTTTTGTTCGATAATAAAGATATTGGATATTAGCTTAGTCACCGATATCTCGGGTCCTAAGTAATGCCTGAAAGTAATAAAAGCTTTTTTGGAATGCTGGATGCGACGACTACCCAGCCCAATTGGTCCTTTTCCCCCACAATTTCACTTTTTATACGACTTTGATTTTTTTTAAAATGAGCGGATTATGCTTGATTTTTATAGAGGACTATTTTTGCTCATATAAAAAAAAGTTAAGCTTCAGACTGTAATGAAAACTGTTTTGAAACCCCTGATATCAAGTATCCAAGCTACTGCAGCTGATTCCTTCAACATTATATTTTAAGTCTTAATTTTTTCCCGATTTATAAGGGGTATATTTAGTTTATTTAGATCTGTTAACTTGATTATCTATGATGAGAAAAGAAAGGTTTTCCTTCCTCTATCTTTTAATTTTTATACAACTTTTTCTATTCTTGTGATTTTTAATCGATTTATACTTTTTATACTTTTCCAAACTTTTCAATTATGTTAACTTAACAGTCACTGTTAACTTAACATGCACTATAAAAAAAGAATACAACTTTCTTAGCAAAATATTAAAAATACTACATATACTTTGAGATTCGAATAAAATGAAGGACGCTTCTCCATTTTTACTTGGTACTTGATATATCGAACAGGCCTGGAAACAATTATGTTCGTTAAATCGTAAAAATAATACTTCTACTACTGAAAAATGCCTTTTTAGCAAAATCCTAATAACTAATAAATATTGTGTCGCTTTCAATACGATTGTAAACCCGCTTGAAAAACACTAAAGTTGTCATACAGCCTATATGAAAATCTAATGTCAAAATCCTTAACCCTTTAACGCCGAATGGGTAGAAAAATACACAAAAAAGGAGATTTTTTAAAAAATTAGTTAGGGCAACTAAACGAGAGCCCAAACGGTTCTTTAAGAACGAATAAATAAGATATAGATCGGTTTAAAAAAAATAGTAAAGCATGATATTCACATATTTTGAATGACAGGAGATGGTGGAGTTGCGATTTATGTTTGTAATGGTATACTTTGTAAGGAAAAATTATTAAATCACATTGGGAGCGAGATTGAATATTTGTTTCTAGAAATATCAACAGGCGATGGTCCGAAACTTCTTCTTGGTTGTGTATATAGACCGAATTCTAGTTTAAATTTTGATCCTTTTATTTCAACTCTTGAGGATATTACCATTCGATATGACGACATAGTTATTGTAGGTGACTTTAACAATAACCTTCTACTTGATAATCCCCTTATTGGACCAATGCTCTCACTTCACCTCAGTCCTGTAAATGTGTCAACACCTACACATTTCCATTCAACATCCAGTAGCTTGATAGACCTTATCTTTGTGAATCACATTGACAGGGTATTGTTATATGACCAAATTTCTGCTTCCTGCTTCTCCAACCATGACCTTCTCTTCCTTAATTATAATTTGTCCGTAACTCGTCCCGTGGACAAATATATTACGTATCGTGATTTTGGAAACATTGATTATGCAACTCTGAATATTGAACTGGATAGCGTATCTTGGGACCAGGTATACACACTGGGTAATGCGAATGACCAATTATCGTTTATTCAGGACAGAGTGCGTTTGCTCTATGACAGGTGCGTTCCTGTCAAAACCAAGCACATCAAACCTAAACAACAGCCCTGGTTTAATGCGGAAATAAAAGCACTCATTGAGAGGAGGGATAGAGCTTACAGGAGATGGAAGAGGTTTAGGACGGATGATTTCAAAGCTTTACATAGATTCACACGGATGGAAGTTACCAGGATCATAAGAACTGAAAAAAGATTGTATTATGGCGGAAAGTTTTCCAATGCTATGGACAACAAGTCTAAATGGAATGTAATTCGTGAAATAGGAATAGGCCGAAAATGTCCAAAGGCCGATATTGATGTGGATGTGGACAAGCTTAATGACCAGTTCGTAAATTCTAGGGTCCCATGGTCTAACGGTGAATTGTATGATGACCTCTGTTTTGTTCCACCACAGTATTCCTTTAGCTTTCGTTGCGTAAATCAGTTTGAGGTGTTGGAATGTATTTCAGCGGTAAAATCGAATGCAGTTGGTTCTGATGATTTGCATCCTCTATTCTTGAAGGCTCTGACTCCTAAACTTTTGCCTTACTATACTTACTTGTTCAATACAGTTCTGACTAAGTCTTCTTTTCCTGAAAGTTGGAAACTGGCTAAAATCCTTCCCATTCCCAAAACTAATTGTGAGTTCAGGCCAATTGCAATCCTTCCTTTTTTATCCAAGGTATTGGAGAACATCATGGCCAGACAAATCGATGAATATCTGAGAGGCCACAATTTCTTAACGGTTAATCAGTCGGGCTTCATGAAAGGTAGGAGTTGTACTACCGCTCTGGTAAATGTGGTTGAGGAACTTAGGTCGGAACTTGATGGGAATAGTGTGGCGTTCTTGGTTCTGCTTGATTACTCTAAGGCTTTTGATACAGTCGATCATGCGGTTCTATTGAAAAAGCTCCGAAAACTGTTTTATTTCTCCGAAACTGCCTGTAATCTAATTTATTCTTATTTGACGAACAGATGTCAGAAGGTTCATTTCAATGGCAATGTTTCGGATCCACTTACTATTAGTAGAGGTGTTCCCCAGGGGTCTATACTTGGACCTTTGCTGTTTTGCATGTATATAAATGATCTACCTGATGTTTTGGTTAACTGTAATGTTCACATGTATGCTGACGATGTGCAGCTTTACACATATACTCCAAGGGAGAATATTTATTCTTGTTTGGACTATATTAATCGTGACTTAGCAAGGATTGACGGATGGGCCTCGGCCAATGGACTATGTATCAATCCTTCTAAGTCTAAATGTATTACACTTTCGAGAACAAACGGATCATTTGTCGTACCTGAATTGAGTATCAGGGGAAATAAAATTGAATTTGTCAGGTCGGCTACTAATCTGGGTATTGTCTTTAATGACAAATTATCGTGGTCTACCCATATAAGTGTCATTGTTGGCAGAATTTATGGCATGCTTCGAAATTTGTGGGCTGTCATAGATTCAACTCCTTTTGTCATTCGCATGCAACTTGCTAAAACGTACTTGATTCCGGTAGTTTTATATGGATGTGAGATATACGCAAATTGCAGTTATGATGACAACCAGAAACTTAACCTGGCGTACAATAACATAGCCAGGTATGTTTTCCTTAAGGGGCGTCGGGATCACATTTCTCATTTAGCTTACCTGATTCTTGGTATCAAATTTGATAATCTCCTGAAAATTAGATGCCTCCTTCTACTTCATAAAATAATTTACACGAAACAGCCGAAGTATTTATATTGTAAAATTAAGTTTGCCAGATCCCACCGGGGTGTGGGGATTATACAGCAACGATTCAGGACTCTTCTGTCTCAGCGACAGTTCTTTATACACACCATTAGTCTTTGGAATTCCTTACCAAATAACATCCAAAATCTGGGCAATGCAAACGCGTTTAAAAAGGAGTTATTTAAATTATTTTCATAATTAAAATTTTAATCTCATATTTGTAAATTTTGTGATTTTATTTTTTAGGTCATCATTATTATTGTTATTATTATTATTATAATTATTATTATTATTATTATTCTTATTATTGTTATTATTATTATTATTATTATTTTTATACTTTACCTTATTAATTTAATTTAACATTTATATACATAAATTAACTTTCTCTAATTTTTTATATTTAATTAATGTTAATTTTTTATACCTTATTGATTGTAAACATAGCACTGTCACTTATAAGATTTAGTATCTTGTTGTGCTATGTAGATCATTATAAATCAAATATATAAAAAAAAAAAGTCAAAGATCACGAATTTTTCAAAATAAAAATTTCGTGGAAAAGAATTTCTGCGGAATATGTGTGGATGATGTTCTCAGAAAAACCTTGAGATGCCATGTAATATTATATGTCTTCTACCCGATAAAATACTTTTACCTGAATTGGTCTACTTACCTAAGCTACAGGTGCGATTAAATGACATGGGTATAAAAATACCCACTTAGGCATTGGTATAAAAAAACAATTCATTTTATTATAAAACTTTTAAAAATTAATTTCAAATAGAAATTTCAAATCATTCATTTTCTTTATTTTTTCTATATTTTCGGCAGTTCTGTCATGAAATTGTGCAAAAGAATACCTTGGATGCACATTCAGACCGCATTTTGTACAACCGTACTTTGTTTTCGCACCACATTGCGCACAGCGAACGCGTTTTCCAATTTTATCAACCGTGTGGTCAAGTTTGTCAGTGCATTTTGCTATTTGCTGTACATTTGTGACAACTTTTCCATCACGGCGTCGATTTTCACGAATATTTACCAACGCTTCAACAACGCTAACCCGAAAATCGTGTTGGCTAATAGGTGGCAAACCTTCACATCACCTGCACAGATAGGGTACTTTCCATGCGTTTACCATAGCTCTGCGTCAATAGCGTTAGTGAGTAATGGCCAATACCACTTTTTTCCTCGAATACGATAATTGTTGACACCATTATCGAATAAGTCAACTCCACCCATTCGCTGATTATATGCATGTATTGTGTATGGTTGTTCAACGACAACCATCTTACGATGTTTACTGTCATATCTTTTGATTTTGTACATCGGCTCTACATCCAAAAAAATTAGACATCACAGTCACCACCTTCAGAAAGATTTAAAATACATACATAGGTATAACATGATAATAAATATGTGTGCAGGTAATTATTGAATTATCGTTCCACCGAACTGTGTTAATATTGTTATTTTTGTCAAAGCAAAAATCTGATGAACACCGAGGTTTCTTTTTCATCAATTTAGTATCATCCAACAATGCGTGATTGCTCCGATTATCTCGAACAGTACCTGTTGCAAAATAACCTTTGCGAGATAATGGTTATATTGGCTTGGATCTGAAGTATTCTCTAATAGTCGTAGTACCACGTTTTCTTCAAGGCCGCAGTCAGCATTATTATTAGCAGAAGCGCCAGCATATGGGATAAAGGAATAACAATATCCTATCATAGAAGCTAACACCCAGTATTTGTAGCCAAATCGTATTGGCGTGCCCTTTATGTACATTTTTAGGGAATGGCAACCATAATATTCGATCATCTGTTCATTCATAGAAAGACTATGAGTGATGCCACAATTCATTTTTAAGGCACATTTTCAATAAAACTCTCAAAAATAGTTTAACTATGGTGTTTAGCAGCCATATAATAGAGAGAACAAATTTTTATTTCAGAACACACTTATGTCGAAGTGGGTAGAAAAATACCCATGCCCTACAGAGGTCCCCACGACACTTAAAAAAATTAAAAATATTCATATCAATATAAATACTCCAAAGACTATTTTTGCCAAATTTCACTGAAATCGGACCACGGATTCTGGTGTCAGGCGTTAATGGGTTAATACAAATCCATGCCACAGCAGTGTGATAACGTAAAGATAAATGCGAAAATAGATTACGATATCACAAAGAAAAAAATTCATATTGTTGTGTGCTCCACAACTATTTTCCTGCACTGTTATACCATAATCAGAAACCTTTATTACATTCTGCCATTAAATTAGGGAAAACTTTGTGTTGCTGTAAAATTTCTGCATGCATTTCCATTTTCCTAACCTTATTATTCAATATGCTATTAAAGTAAAAGGAAAAAACTTAAATGAGGAAACACTGAAACCTGATACAAAAACAAAGACCCGTAATATTTACAAGTAGAATGTTACAAATTCCTGGGCAATCTTACCTTTTGGAAGGAAAAAACGTGACAATGAGTAATTTTTACTCAAATACTAGCACAGGAAACTGCTGCGTGCAAGTGATGTGATATACAATCTGAGGAATTTGTTAAACAACAACGACAAACAAATTGTTTTGCTTTTTTGAAGACATTTTTTTTTTTGATCATAAAATTGTTACAAACTTTTGTGAAAATATACCTGTCAGTTGTTGTTATTTTTTTGTATTGTTGTAATTTTTGTCTTGGTACTTGTTTATTATTACAAACAATTTCATGTTAAATTAGTTGTATTCACTAACAAGTCGTTTATATTTTTGGTGACAGAGATTTCAGTCACAGCATCACACTAAAGACGATATACAGGTTGATGTTGTCATCGTGCATAGAGAAGGACCTGCCAGTTGCCATCCCAAAAAAAAAAAAAAAGAAATGAAACAATAATGTTGACGAGAGAATAAATTTGTTACTGCGACAGCATGAAGAGCATGAGATGTATTGTCCTTAAGTTTGAATGCCATTAAAAAACATAAATTACAACGTAAGCAGCAATAGCAGCAGCAGCTCATTGCACAGTAAAGTACAGTTGGCAGTATTGGCAGAGTTGATATTCAGCGTCCACCTTTTTATGTTACCCCAGAGATTTTTAGTTTATGTGCTTCCCACTACAAGGTTATTTAAAGTTGTTGTTTAAATATTTAAATTGAATTTTAAAGTTGCTTTAATTTAAATAAATCAAAAAAAAAAAACAAAAAAAATCCCAAACCATATACTTCAAAGTAAAGTTCATTAGGGTTGTTTAAAAGGTTTTTATACGACGTAATATTGAAACTTCTTTGTTGCAACCCCAAGTACTTTGATATGATTAAAACATATTTAAATGAGAATCAGGTTAATTTTCTTCTCTAACTATGCAAGGAAAGTAATTAAAATTGTAACGTAATAAATGATAAAATAATTTAAAAGCATCGTTTTTTTTCTTTTCTAATTTATTCTGCTTGCAATTCAAACTGGTTTGAGGTCTCTTGTCAAAAGGTAAAAGGGGTTAAAATAGCTACCTACGGTTTTAGGTTTTTTGCCATGAATTTAAATAATTAGTTTGCCTTTCAAGTTTCTGAATTTCAAATAGCAGCCTCATCTATGGAAAAATAAAAAAAAATGCTTACTCGTACATGTGGCAGACATAATATGGTTCAGTGAAAAAAGATTAAATTAGCGATAGTCTAGTAGGTAGTGAGTTAGCTTATTAGACGTAAGGCTATGGTGTAAACGCACAGGTTAGACATCTCCAGCAAAAACAAAATATGAAAAATATTTCTACCTCTCAGCAGATTTCTGGCAAAAACAGAAATTGCCATCAAAAGTTCCTCAAAAATCTGACGTTCAAAGTCGACTTTAAACTGGGACCACCGATGTATAAAATTAGTGTGAGAAACTAGGTTGTAATCCTGACTGAACGGTTGTAATGACCAATTATGTAGGTATGTAGATGAGAAGAACGGCCATGAACTAAATGAGAAGACTGTGTTAAAGAAAATCTTCAAAAACTCAGTATTATTACATGGCAACTAAAATCCAAAAAACAAGGATAAATGAAAGAGAACAGTGGCACAGTTTGAAGGTTTTAATGGGTTGCATATCATTTTCCTTTTATTTATAAAAAAAAAATGGAAATGTAAAGAAATTTTTAGGGTTGATGAATTCAAAATTAAAAAAAAAAGTTGATGCTGGTAATAAAATTCAAATTACACTATGTGACAAAATACAAAAAATTAAATACACCCGAGTAACTACTTACTCTAAGTTGAGTAGAACTCAAAAATACTTTTTTTTATTTATCTCGAACCCTCCAAACCTGTTTTGTTAAAAACCACGGTTTTTTATTATTATTTTTTTCTTATTTTTACAAGTTTGGCTAGAAGAGTTGAAGAGTTTGTCACTTCGTTTGATAAAATAACAGCTGAGTCATATTTTTTATATATGTATGCTGTCTTATCAAACGAACTTTAAGTTAAAACTTTTCAAAATTTTTGGTGGATCTTAAGTGTTTATTGAAAAACCGGTGCTTTTTCCGTTGGACCAACCAGCGGAAGTTGGCTAATGTTTGCGCAAAGCGAAATAATAATATTTGCGAAAAACGGAAAACGGTAATCGTTCAAACGTTAATTTGATAAGATGACATATAACTATAAAAAATATAACATGACTGTTATTATAATAACTACGATAATTTGTTTACGATTTTATCAAAAGAAGTGTCAATCTCTTCACAATATAATGCACTTTCAGAATGTCGCCACTTGTTTCATATTTTTGAATTAAATTTTGCAGTTAAGAATGGCTAAAATTAAAAAATAAGAAAAAAAAATTATATTTTCCTAGTTTACCTCATCAAACTTCATAACATATTAGTTTGAACAAAATGTTTATGTATATCGTTCGAAAGGCTGATCTCTCCCCTTTCTAGAAAACCTTGGATTTTTAAAATAGGTTCAAACATAGTGGGTGATTTTTTAAGAGCTAAAGGAAAATTTTTCAAAAAAATAACACTTAAAATTCAGAAAAATTCATGAAATCTTTATTTGAATCGATAGTACGGTCCATATAATTTAATGTTTGAAGATTATTTCATGCAAATATTGACCGCGACTGCGCCTCAAATGTTCCATCCGCTTAGTCCAATTTTGGCATACTCTTTCCAACATTTCGGCCGGTATCTCACGAATAAATGCTTCAATATTGTCTTCCAATGCTTCAATCGAAGCGGGCTTGTCTGTATAGACATGAGCTTTAACATAGCCCCACAAAAAATAGTCTAAAGGCGTTAAATAGCACGATCTAGGCGGCCAATTGACTGGTCCAGAACGTGAAATAAAATGTTCACCGAACTCTCCTCTCAAAAAGTCCATTGTTACGCGTGCTGTGTGGCATGTGGCACCGTCTTGTTGAAACCACTTGTCATGCAAGTCAAGCTCTTGCATTTTGGGCAGAAAAAGTTGAATATCATCTCACGGTAGCGCTCACCATTCACAGTTACGTTACGATTCGCAGCATCTTTGCAAAAGTACGGTCCAATGATGCCACCAGCCCATAAACCGCACCAAACTGTGACATTTTCTGGATGCATTGGTAGATTTTGCAATGCTTCTGGCTGATCTTCACTCCAAAATCGAGAATTCTGCTTATTTACGTATCCATTGAGCCAAAAATGAACTTCGTCGCTGAACACAATTTTTCGATAAAGAAGTGGATCTTCGGCCAACTTTCCAAGAGGCCTATTCACCAGAAATTCTGCTTTGCGGTAGGTTGTTCGGCTTCAATTATTGCACCAGCTGTATTTTGAAAGGCTTCACACCTAAATCCTTCCGCATAATTTTCCACGTTGTTGAGTAATAGAGGCCCAATTGCTGCGAACGGCGACGAATTGATAATTGATGGTCATCATTAACACTGGCCGATACAGCTGCGATATTTTCTTCAGTTCGCACTCTGCGTAAGCGTGTTGGTGGTTTAATGCCCAACAATGTAAATTTGGTGCGAAATTTAGTCACAATAGCTCGAATAGCCGCTTCAGTGGGTCGATTAAACTGACCATAAATGGAAGAAGCGCTCGATGAACTTTATTATGAGTTCTACTCTTTCTTTTATGAGTTCTACTCAATAACTTTGACTATGTAGTTACTCGGGTGTATTTTCACTGTCGCACCGTGTTATTATTGTATTGTTTGAAGCTGATTAAAGTTTTAATCAATGAAATATAACTGTTTAACCGCTTAAGGGCCTATATTACAATTTGCCGTTAAACTTGGGTTTAGCTAAAGGTACCTTTAGCTAAAGGGAACTGAAAAGTTACCTTTAACTTATTTTCGTTATTGCAACTTACAGATAAAATTTTTCAAAAATATGGCGGTGCCGGAGCAATGTCGATAAAACTGATCAATTAAACAAGTTTTTTTTTAACGCAGTGGCAACGGCGAGCTTCGATTTTTTTGCTGTATATTCTCATTTTGTTTAAATTTGAAGTTGCCATAGTGAAAATAATATATAATATAAACTTATCTTTAAAAGTTACCGGCATGATAATGCTCCCTTTAGCTTAGCGATCACTTCTATCTTATTGGGTACTCATAATAAAGAAAACTAATTTATCTGCCTGTTAAAATCCTCCCTTTAGTTAACGGCAAGTTGGAATAATGGCCTTACTGTTTCAATTATATACACATCTATTGTAATTAATTGTTATTAAAATTTATTCTTCCCCATTAGTTAAAATCGTTTGTATGAAAATACCGACTTTATTTACTTTATTACTGTGATGATGTTTAAAATATTTGTTGTTAATCTGCATAAGCATTTTCTTAATCAGTCTTCTTATATTTTTATTTTCTTGCTAAACTGATTTAAAACAAACATTAATTAGCACAATACAATATATGTAAGCATCATCGTATCATTGTTATCTATATTGAATATTAAAAGAAATTACTTTTAAATAATACAACATTTCCTATTGATTATTGCAATCATAAATAAAGGGTGTTCAATAAAAATTTCATGCTTTAAAAATATAATTTAAATTACTTCAAACTATTCCTGTATTCCGGCGGTTGTAATTAAATACAACAAAAAGAGAAAATACAACATTCCTCTTAAGCCCGTGCAGAAATATTAAAATTCCATAACTGTTAACCCCTGTTTGGTAAGCCTTTTTGACGTGATGCTTCTCCTCTGTGTGTAACTGCTTTTATTTCATAGAAATATTCATATTTACACCTACACAGACATATTTACAAGCAATTATTTGTTATGTGTTTACGTACATATGCAAGCATCGACATACTGTAGGCATATATGTGAGTTTGCTTTGCATATGCATCTGCATATTTTAATAAGGAGTGCCACTTCAATGCAGAGATGCCAGATAATTTTTGTTTGGGTGCATATGTTATCTATTTCTGACACAATTCATCTTCCTTCCGTAAGGTAGGTAGGTAGGTTGGAATGGTAGCTTTGATGACGCCACAGGTGAACGCAGTCCATGTACTGGCCAAGTTCCATCAAACTAGGGAAGACGAAGAATTTGGTCAGCGCAAGAGCTGCACACTAAAAGCACGACTACTCTACGCCGGAAAACCAGATCGAAGGATTGATAAACGAAGCTATATCCTAGACATCGACGGATCTTAGCTCCATCAAGCTGGCAAGGGTTGGAGAGCCAAATAACCTATATATCCACCTCGCAAGAGATGAGCATTGACAAAGAAAATTAATAACAGTCTCCCCTTCCTCAGCGGGTCTGCACCCATGGCAGAAGTCGTTAGATGGGGCTGCATTTTTTCCGCGTGTCTTCCCATAGCACAATAACCTGTAAGCATGGCCACTGTGATTGACAAGATGTTACGACCAAATCCAAGTAACTGGTTGGTACTCCTTCTATCCATCTAGGGCCAAGTGAGTCTAGCGGTGGATCAGGAACTCTCCAATGGGTCAATATCCAGCATAGGTTGGCGTCCTGAAATAATTTCCGCGCAATGGCCAACTTGATCGAGATAAGTGGCATACCCAAGTTGATTGAAGAGGATTCCGAAAGGAATGCACCAGCCCTGACGAGCTCGTCGGCCCTGTAGTTTCCCGGAATGTTACTGTACGCAAGGACAAAGGCAAGTGAGACACTGAAGCGCCCAGAAAGAAGGTCAAGACAGCGGTGACATTCCCTAACAATCCTAGAGGTATTCACAACACTCGACAGAGATTTTATGGCAGCATTTTATGACTATCAGAGAAGATTGTGGTGCGGGTGAAAAGAGCACCGTTGATGTGGATCCCATGAGCAAACCGGTAGATGGTCATTACTTCCGCCTGAAACACGCTACAATAATCCGGCAGTCGGAGGGAAATATTCAGATCCAGTTTCCCAGAGTATTCTTTTGTAAGGAGCACAAGCGAAATTTTTCTAAACGATTCTTCATAATGCTAGATTCCCTGCTCGAATACTTTACATCTATCTGTCTGGCGAAAGTACAGTTGGCATACCCTGTTTTCCTTTGCTACATCAGGAGATTCCAGTCAGTTACATGCGTCAGGTAATAAACATCGTCATTTCCTTTTACGGATTTCCTCGTGAAGTACATGTTTATAGTCTTTCGTTTAGTAAGCTATAGAGCCCCAAAGCTTTATTTTTTTGAGATTCATTTGTACTGAATTTTTCTTCTTCTGCTCTGGGAAAACCCTTTAGTCTGGCAACTTTGTTTCTAAAAACACATAGTCTAAGTATTGGTATTTATTTTGCATTTGCTTGGTGATGTGCCACTTGCTCTCAATCATGTTTGTTGTTGCTTTTGCAATAGCAAATGTTGTTATTTGTTAAAGGGATATGCATTAAATGCCTAACAATTGTTATCGCATATTTGCACCTAAGAAACCTAAAAAAAACCGAATTTCCATTACAATAACATATGAGGCCATAATCAAATGAATGATAATACAGGAGGGTTAAGCATTCAGTTAATTTATATTTTTTTCGTACTATCACCTGACCTCGTATATTATGTGAGGTGTAAGTATATTTTCATAATTTTTTCCACACACAGTTTTCAATAATTATTTGAGAATTATTGAAGGACAGAGTTTTATGAGAAATTCCAATGTGTGACAATAGCCCTTATCAGTAAATAAACGCCTGTTTCTATGCATAATTCCCAGTATATGTTAAGAACATTAATTTTTAGACGATTAAAGATTTGTTTTAATTTTTAAATTGCTTTACAAAGCAAAGGAAAATGATTTATGCCTTTCATTATTGATAATATTGTTTGCATTTAATTACATACGTACATATGTACATATGTATGCTTGAATATTTCTTGAAATTTATCGATTTGTTTTTACATTAAATAGGATTATATTCGAAGAAAATTAATTATATTTTGTACAAATAGGTTAGAAAGCATTTTAAGTTTCTTAAAACAAAAGATTAACAAAAAACAGATTGGAAATCATTTGTAATTTTCATAAGGATTATGAAATTCATAACAACAATCATAATGACTTTATGTATCGTAATAATAAAAAAAAAGTGGTATGTTAGGTTCTAATCATAATTCTGGCATTACAATTTGAAATTGTAGTCCCTGAGAATAGATTCTATCACGTCAAGCACAATTTCAAGCTTTTGAGAATTTGTACAGACATATCCTGGGTCAATGAGAAGTCCTGGTCCCTGATGGATAGAAGGCGTCCCAACCAGTTACTTGGACTTGGTCGTAACGTCATCTTAATCACCGTCGCTTATAGGTCATTGTGTTATAAGAAGACCCTCAGAAAGAATGCATCTCCCATCTAAAGACTTCTGCCGTGGCGGCAGATCCGCTGAGGAAGAGGAGACTCAGATGTTAGTTATTTGGCACTCCATTTCTTGTCAGCTTGACGGAGCTATCGTCTATTGACGTCACGAATATAGCTTCGTTTATCAAACTTTTTGTTTGGTTTTCCAGCGTAGCGTAATCGTGCTTTTGATGGGCAGCCCTTGAGCTGACCAACTTCTTCCTTTTTCCTGGTTTTGGTAGAACTTGGTCAGTACAGAGACTGCGTTGACCTGTGGCCACAATGCGTGCTCAAGTGAGCTCTTTGATATCAGAACTACTACTCCGACCTAAACCTAAAACAGACATAGGTTCACCGACACAGAGGGGCATTACTCGACCTAACCTACTAAACAGAAAAAAGGGTATCTTTTGCAGAGCGCAGAGCTCATGCTGGTGTAAAACAAGACAAAGAAAAATTTAAGAACATTAACTTACATCCTCTTCTGCTCTTCAATACCATGTGCCCTCTACGATGTGCGATTCTACAATCCCATTTGTGATCGAAAAATAACCGTTATTTTCAAATTTTGTGAGTTAACGTATGTTCGATTTCCGCATTTTTTTTCTGTTATGTTGGTACACATGCTACAGAATCTTTGATCCATTTTTTCGAATAGTAAAAACTCGAAGAGCACACAAAAACACGACTAACCTTTTTATCTGTCAAAAACAAACTGACAATCCAAAATGGCTGATATTGTTAATATGCATATATAAGAGACATGTGCACCAACATAACAGAAAAAATGTGAAAATCGAACATACGTAACTCACGAAATTTGAAAATAACGGTTATTTTTTGATCATACCTCGTACATTAAGTAAATCGATACTTCTCTTGCTTAGTTCAAAGAGGAAGACTATTGTGATTTAATCAACCTGATATCGATCAAAATAATTCACAGATAACTTCGCAGCAATAATAATCCGCATTCGAGAATCCGACATAAGAACGCTCTTCGATACTAGGTCTGATATAATAATTAAACCCTTCAATATAAATAAATATTAGAACCTTCAATATAATATATACATAAATTGTCACTCTTCGGGATAAGTTTCCTGATATGTTCCCATTGCCTTAATAACCCTTAGAACTCCAGCCTGAAAAACACTTAATCTCGCTAGGACATCATTAGTTTTCTTTACTTTGATTTTCACAGATGAAAACTCTTGCTTCAATGGTCGTCTCTATTTTGGAGCCATGATTGAAGATATTCAAGCCATTGAAAAGTTTATCTGAACCAGAGTTTCTTGTCAGATCGATTATTTTGAAACTCTTAAATAGATAACCTGGAATTAAAGGTGACGATAGGCAAGTAAGTACGAAGTGAAGCGAAGAATTCTTTTGAAATAGAACTGAAACCCTAAGCTGGGTCCTGAAGTTGCCGTAGTCGAGTTGGTAGTATGCTGGCTTATTAGACGTGAGGCTACTGTTCCAACTACAGATCAGGCATCTCCAACAAAACGAAATATGAAATAATATTTCTTCTGTAATTACCCCTCAGCAGATTTCTGGCAAAAACTATCTGAGAGTAAATAAAATTACAATGAAAAACTGTAGGTTCCGCCACTCATGCATAAAATTAACACGCACCACATAAGTGGTGTGAGAAGCTAGGTGGCTGAAGGGTTGTATTTACCAATTATGTATGTATATATATATATGTATGTATGCATGTAATTCACATCAGGTGCAGAAAAGTCTTAACAGCACTTAGCAGGCAAATAGAAAAGATATCAAACCATTTACATATGTGACATACATAATATCGTTAATTCAAGTAGAGAGAGAGAAAGACGAACCTTCTAACGGGTGATTTTTTTGGCATCACTGGTTTAAACAGCTCACGCACGTTTCGTGCTTTGTTTCACTGTCAAACATCTTCAGTTTGGTCTATAATTTAACCATGAATCGTCTTACAAACGAACAACGCTTGCAATTCATGGAATTTTATTATCAAAATGTGTGCTCTGTTAAGAAAGTTCATTGCGCGCCTCTTTCATTTTATGGTCAGTTTAATCGACCCACTGAAGCGGCTATGCGGGCTATTGTGACTAAATTTCGCACCAAATTTACATTGTTGGACATTAAACCACCAACACGCTTACGTAGAGTGCGAACTGAAGAAATTATCGCAGCTGTATCGGCCAGTGTTAATGATGACCATCAATTATCGATTCGTCGCCGTTCGCAGCAATTGGGCCTCTGTTACTCAACAACGTGGAAAATTTTGCGGAAGGATTTAGGTGTGAAGCCTTTCAAAACACAGCTGGTACAAGAATTGAAGCCGAACGACCTACCGCAACTCAGAATTTTTGGTGAATGGGCCTCTTGGAAAGATGGCCGAAGATCCACTTCTTTATCGAGAAATTGTTTTCAGCGACGAAGTTCATTTTTGGCTCAATGGATACGTAAATAAGCAGAATTCTCGATTTTGGAGTGAAGATCAGCCAGAAGCATTGCAAAAGCTCCAATGCATCCAGAAAAAGTTACAGTTTGGTGCGGTTTACGGGCTGGTGGCATCATTGGACCGTACTTCTTCAAAGATGCTGCGAATCGTATGTGTGAATGGTGAGCGCGACCGTGAGATGATATCCAACTTTTTTTTGCCCAAAATGCAATAGCTTGACTTGCATGACATGTGATTTCAACAAGACGGTGTCACATGCCACTCAGCACGCGTAACAATGGACTTATTGAGAGGCGAGTTCGGTGAACATTTTATTTTACGTTCGGGACCGGTCAATTGGCCGCCTAGATCGTGCGATTTAACGCCTTTAGACTATATTTTGTGGAGATATGTTAAAGCTCATGTCTATACGCACAAGCCTGCTTCAATTGACGGATTGGAAGACAACATTGAATCATTTATTCGTGAGACACCGGCCGAAATGTTAGAAAGAGTATGCCAAAATTGGACTAAGCGGATGGACCATTTGAGGCGCAGTCGCGGTCATCATTTGCATGAAATCTTCAAACATTAAATTATATGGACCGTAATATCGATTCAAATAAAGATTTCATGCATTTTTCTGAATTTTTTGAAAAATGTTCCTATAGCTCTTAAAAAATCACCCATTATAAAGGAATCGATGATTTTAAAGAAGTTTTTAAAAATGCGTCAAACTGTGCATTTTAAAGACAATAGCTTCGACCTTAAGCCTATGAGCAGTGGTTATTGTAATCGATTACACGATATTCGTTCAGTGGCATGTTCCTTAAATAAGACATTAAAGTACGACTTACACTAAAGCAATATAATCCTAACAAGCTACATACAGGGGACTATAAAAACTTTATGTTGAAGCTTCTTAGTTTCTAGATTACCTAACAAGTGCAGCCAAAATCCAGGCGCATCATCATTTAACGTTGGGTGTATGATTCCAAAAAATTAGAATTTTAGTGGAATATCTGGCCTAAGGAGGCAATCTCACTTTGAATACTATTAAAAGATATAGAATACCAGGTTGTATGTCTTTTAAGAATGGTTATCGATAAAAGAGAACAATTAGATCGATATCTGCAATTGTAATATGAAATGGTAACAGTATTGTCAATTTGGTTTGTATCTATTCCTGGGCAACAACCCTAAGCTTACACCAACAGATAGCTCAAACAGAATGGGAAGTAGATATTGGCGGATAAAACTTCCCAATGTTATTGGAAGATACATGTTTTGGATGCAGAAAAAGGTTGCCAGACATAAAAGCCTTCAGGTAAATCGCTTTTCATTAGTAGACGTTCCTCTACAGATTTTTTTCCATTACCTCTCTAGAGAGCATATGGCTTCCACAAAGCATCTCCATCTGACACGATTCTCCGCTGATATTTTTACGCTTTCCCATATCAGGTCATTTAACCCTTAGTTCTTGTAGGACTGTGCGTCTCCGGGTGTTTTTTGGTCTGCCACGGATTCTTGAGCCCTGGGGATTCCACTCTACCGCCATTCTTGTAACACTGTTGGGCTTCTTTCTCAATGTATGGCCGATCCACCCCCATGTTTTTCTTTTTGATCTGCTTCTGTATGGGTTCCTCCTCTGTGAGAGTCCAGAGATATGCGTTGCTGACGGTGTTGGGCCAGAATATTCCACATATGATTCTCAGGCATTTATTGATGAATACCTGAAGTTTTTGCATGATGGTATTAGATATAAGCCAAGTTTCGCTACTATATAGTAACGTTGACTTTACACAAGCGTTGAATATTCTTAGCTTAGTACGCCTAGATACGTATGAGCTTCTCCATACGGAGAGTGCTGTTCTCGCTCTATTGCGTGTATTATCTACGTTTGTTTCTCCGCGGCGTTTTTTACCATAGTACTGCCTAGATAGCAGAAGCTATAGACGTACTCTACAATTTGGCCCTGTCGCATGATGTTTTCTCTGCTAAAGTTGTTAATTCTCATGGTTTTGGTTTTCTTGATATGTATCTCAAGTCCAATGTTGCGAGCCAATCTTTCTACGTGTACGAGTTTTGACTCCATGTTGGAGACCTTGTGTGAGAGTAGACAAATATCATCTGCATAAGTCAAATCCTCTAGTTGGCGTGAGAGACTCCATGATATGCCTTTTCTCTTTGAACAGACTTTGCTCATGATTTCATTCAACACGATGGTGAATAACAGATGTGACAGGGGGCATTCTTGCTTGACTCCAGCGTTTGTTTGAAACGGTTGACTAATGTTGCCGTTATGAAGAACTGAGAGGTCTGTGTTCTCGTACATAGCTCTAATTTTTTTGACTATTTTCCGGGGTACTCCTTTATTACTCAATGCTTTCCATATAGCAACTCGTTTGATGGTGTCGAAGGCTTTCTTAAAGTTCATCTGCAAAGAGCAGTGACTTTTTCCAAAATAGAATGAATACTGCCTCAACGCCAAATCATAAGTACAACGTGCCAAATTTGTTGCAAAAAAATTTGTGATTCAGCACCAGTAGTTTATTAATGGGTCTAGCATCGTTGGTATTGTTGAAAAGTCACAGCTTATGGTTTGGGAAGATGGCTTATTGGGATGCATATTTTGTAAGGGCACCTTTACGCCCTGATCTAGGTGGGATTGTTTATATGTGCTCACACCTAATCTTTACATACGAAGACCATTCACTGTCTTCAACTCGTGGCATTCCTGGTGTTAACCGATAGCGAGTGTTCTTAGTGAAGTAAGATAAAAGCGAAAGAAAACAACGAATCTGTTCAGCATTTACCCCCGAAAACAGTCTGAAAGTACCAGATTGGATTCGGGTTTTAAGAACATTAGAGTTGACATTAAAAGGCAACAATTACTTCAAAAAATTGTGTTTCTTTCCTAAATTTTTTTCTAAAATAATAAACACAAGCAGAATTAAAAAAAAAAACATCGTGTATTTAATGTTGCTTATTATTGTCGTCTGCAATACAAAAAATCCAATCAATTACAGCTTATGTGTAGAGGACGATGGTTAACAAAGCAGCATCTTTGTATTTGTAAAAAAAAAAGAAAAAACAACAAACACCTGTGTAAACAATAATAAACCATTAAAAAATTAAAAAGTTAGAAAAAAATAATCATCATCATCATCATTATCATCATCTTTTACATGCACGTGCTCAGACACATTGTCACATACTCACATATACTTTTCTTTAGAAAAACACACACACAGTTTTCCTTTTTTTTTGTGTAGGTATGCTGCAGACATGTATTACATGTATATGTATGTATATGTACGTTTGTTTTTCATGTAATTGTTTAGATTTCTGTGTAATTGCATGGTTTTGGATTAAAACAAAATTTTCAAATTTCAACAACTTTTCCAAGTATTTACTTCAATACACACAAGTATATAGTCTCTCTCACGTTTACGTGTTAATATTCTCCTTTAAATTTAAGCTTCAAAGTAAACAAGAATGCATTAAACAAAGCAGTATTTATGCTTCTCCTTTAATAACAGGTGCTGTTTTGCATATTTTTAACTCATATAAGTCACACCAAATTAATGCTGTTTTTACATTATCAAGATGAATTTAAATTTGAGATTATTTCAGGGATTTATGCCATGTAATGAAGAATAAAAAAAAATTGCTTTGAAATAGAGAAGAAGTGTATACAAATATTATTGGGGTTCAAATATTTCTTGGATTTTATTTGAAAAGAAATATTTAAATCCCATTATTTGGAAAAATCCAACAATTTAATTGCAGTCATGTTCCAACACAAAAAATTTTGGAAATAATTTTTAGTTGTCAACACTATTTGTCTTGCAACTGATACCATAAACTTTTTGATTTCAAAGTCTCTCCTACCATACATACATATGTGCATACATACATACAGGGTGGCTGATATATAATGCAACAAAGTAAAGCACTATATTTTTTAAATTTTTTTTTTAATTTTATTGTTCAAAAGCAAAAAATGTTGGAAATAATATCAAATTTTAGAATCAGTTTAGATTTGTTCGAATTGGCCACCTTTGGTACGAATTATGGCCTTCAAACGGCTGACAAATCCATCACAGGCTGCACGAAAGTGGATCTGCGGTATTTTGGCCCATTCCCGGCGAAGCGCCGTCTTGAGATGATCGACACTTTGGTATTTTTTAGTGAGAACCTTACTCTCCAAAATGCCCAGGTGCAAAAGTCCAACGGATTGAGATCCGGAGATTTTGGTGGCCATTGTGCGGTAGAAATGAAGCGAGGAACCTACTTTTTAAGCCATTCTTGGTTGACGCGGGCTGAGTGCGGTGGTGCTGAGTTCTGTTGGAATGTCGACATTTTCCCGATAATATTCGGCATTTATTTTGACCCCACGGCCGTTACGGCGGCCCACACCATTACCATCGGCGGCGCTTGAGTTCTGGTGGCCAATCGCAGGTGTAAATTTTCAGCTGACCTCTTTGGCAATTAAACCCGATCATTTTGTTTGTTCACAAACTGCTCAATTTGGAATGGCTTCTCATCGGAGAAAACCAAATTCGGTAACTGGCCACTTTCGTGCAAGCGAAGTAACTCCTTGGCTCTTTTCAGTCCAACTTTTTTTGTCCATCGGTGAGCTCTTGCACTTTTTGGAACTTCAATGGCTTTAGTACAAGCTCATTTTTCATTATGTGTTGCATCCGTTCTCGCGATATCTTCAGCTCACGAGCAATTTTTCTACCACTTTGGCGTGGATTTCGATAAAATCTGGCCTTCACTTTTCGGATCATTTCTGGTGTTGTTACCGTTTTTTCGTCCACTTTTTGGACGCGATGCAGTATCACGGTAACGAGCAATGGTACGAGAAACAAAAGATTTATTCACATTTAAATGCTGGAGGGCTCTAACAATAGCCACCTGTGGTTTTCCAGCCAAATCCATTATATACATTCCACTATCACGCTTGAATTCCATCACGAATAACTTTTTTTCTGAATGCAATAGATCAAAATGCTTTTGTAAGCTTGTAAAAAATAAAATGAACTGTCACTGGAATATATCTGTCAGCTGTCAGAAGAAGGGTTTACAAATGATAACAACCTGAAGTTGGTTGCAATATATATCAGCCACCCTGTACGTGAGGATTACGATCTAGCTTCTCACACTACTTATGTTGTATGTATTAATTTTGTCCTTAAATGGTGGGACCTACGGTTTAAAGTTGACTCCAAACGACAGATTTTTTTTGTGATAAACTTTTCATCCGAGTTATTGGCAGAAATCTGCTGAGAGGATGTCGCCAAAGAAATATTTTTTCAAAATTCGTTTTGTTCGAAATGTCAGACCTGGAGGTTTGAATTGTGACCTCATGTCTAATACGCCAACACACTGCCTGCTAGATTACGGCAACTTCCGGATCCAGTTTATGGCTTCAGTTGTATTTAAGAATAACTATTTCTCACTTCACTTCGTACTAACTTACCTATCGTCACCGTTATTTTCAGGTTATTTATTTAGGGTTTTCAAAATAGTCAATCTGACAAGAAAGTATGGTTTAGATAAACGTTTTAATGGCTGGGATATCTTCAGGCATGGCTTCAAAATACAGACGGCCATTGAAGTAGAAATTTTCATGTGTGGAAATCAATGTAAAGTAATCTTATGCTCTACTAGCAGAATTAATGTTTTTCAGGCTGCAATACTGGGAGTTATTAAGGCCACGAAACTAGCCAGGAAATTTATGCCGAAGAGATCAAGAGTGACAATTTATGTATGTATATAGTACGGCAGCATTGAAGGCTTTGAAGGGACTAATTCTTAGATCAGACCACCTGGTATCGAAGAGCGTAGAGTGTTCTTATGTCTGATTCTCAAATGCGGATTATCATTGCTGCGAAGTTAGTTTGACCAAGATCAGGTCGATAAAACCATCAATAGGCCTACTCTTTGAACTAAACAAGAGAAGTTTCAATTCACTTAATATATGCAAATGGAATTATAGGATCGTAATCCTACAGAAGTCGCCGTAGTCTAGTATGCGTTGGCTTATTAGACGCAAGACCACGGTTTAAACCCCAGGTCAGACATCAAAACGAAAATATGAAAAAATATTTCTATGGCGACTTCCTCTCAGCAGATTTCTGGCAAAAACTCTGAGAGTAAATACAATTGCCATGAAAAGTTTCTTAAAAATCTGTCGTTCGGAGTCGATTTTAAACTGTAGGTCCCGCCACTTGTGTCTCAAATGAACACACACAACGTGAGTGGTATGAGAAAAACTAGGCCGTAATCCTGACTGAAGGGTTGTAATGACAAATTATGTATGTATGTATGTAATCCTACAGATACGATACTGGTCTTATGCGTTATTAAGATGGGATTGGGAGATATTCTATAAATCTTAACACTGCATGGACTCTTCTTGACACAAGATGAATAGATGACTTAAGGTTAGCTCTGACGCATAATAAGTAGGATGAGACTATCTTTCCTTTTCTTTTCTCTTCTTTCGTTTCTTTTCTTCTTCACCTTTTCACCTGACTTTTATTTTGTATAGAATTTCTTTTCTACATTTTCTCTTTATCTTTTTACTTGCTGGCGAGTCGTCATAATGAATCAGATATGTCATCGAGTGAAGACGATTTATTGATTCTTTAATGGCTCAGTATAATTACAAATCTTTTGATGGCTTTTATCGAAATAATCGTTGTGTAGTCAAACTTTCCATTCCATTTTCTTACTTTAGCTGTCCTAAGGCTACTATTTTCTAAAAAAGTTTCTTTTTTTTAATGCTCCATACAGCCCAAATGAATATATGAACGTATGGTGCATGCTATGTAGTCGAGCATTTCAGCACACACACATAACATCTAAATCAAAGACAATTAAGCCACAAATTGAAATTAAAAATTATTACATTTAATCAAAATTTTTGTTTTTATTGCAATTGATTTTATTTTTAAAAATTACAAAATCGATTTAATTTCAAAAGACAATTGCGTTATACAATGTCGTCAATGTCCTTTTTGTAATTAGCAGTCGATTATTACACTTTATTGAATAGAATTTTAAATACTTTTCATTTCATTCTTTTTTTAGCCTGAAGTAGCTTTATGAATACAAGAAAAAAACGTATTTATTTTTTATTCAAATTTTTCTATTTTAGAAAATATTTTTTCCCCTAAATTGCTAACAAATAACTAATCAAAGTTAAATTACTTCAATAGTTTTAACGTAACAAAAAAGAAAACATAATTAAAAAAAGAAGAGATTTTATAGAAAATATTACAATATAATTAAATTTATAAAATTTAGAACAAAACAATACATACATACAAATATTTAATAAACATTTTTTGTAAAATATTTAATAAATGAAAAATTTTAAACGTTATGAAAATATTCGATTAAATTTGTTGGCTATTGTTTGCGATTGGTTAAAAGAGTGCTACAGTAGGTAAATATGGTTTAATAATAAGCAAAAATATTGTTGCGTTATTAACAAGCACTCATTCTGGTCTTCCAACATTTTCGATTAGCGGCCATCTTATTGTCAATTTACTTACTACCTAGTCATTACAACCCTTTGGTCAGCATTACGATCTAGATTGTCATGCCGTTTATATCGTGTGTGTTAATTTTAATGCTTTTAGGAAAGAGTTGAACAGATATAGTGGTAAAGTCCTTAACTACAAATTCGATTTATAAATAAATGTATTTTAAGTCCAGAAAAATAACAAACATTTGGCATGGTTTTCGAATTACTAACCCTAAGAGTATTAAGCCAATTGATCCCTAAAACCACTATAAGCGAATAAACAATGAACTTCATAAGCAAGTTAAGCCACCACCTAAGAAAGAGTATAACTTTATCAGCCAGAAATAGCGCACCACAAAGTCTACAAAGTCCAAGTGGAAAATGTTCAGGAATTGCTGAGTAAGAATTGTGTACAAAATAATACTTAAATGAACTTCACTTCACAGGGAGACTAGAATAAATGGTAGAAAAAAAATCCATCTCCAAATAATTGTTCATTACAACACTTCAGTCCGGATTACAATCTGCCTTCTTAAACCACTTGTGTAGGGTGTGTTAGTTCTATATGTGAGTGGCGGGACCTACAGTTTAAAGTCAACTCCGAATGACAGATTTTTGAAAAGCTTTTCAACACAATTTTATTTACTCCCCGAGTTTTTGCCAGATATCTGCTGCTGAGAGGAACTAGCCGAAGAAATATCTTGTCATATTTCGTTTTGTTGGAGATTTCTGACCTGATGTTTGAACCGTGGCATCATGTCTACTAAGCCAACACACTCCCTAATAGATTACGGTGACTTCAAACTTGTTGTCTTTTATTCAGTCTGTTTTGTCAAATCACCCAGGAAGGATATAGCATTGAACGACTCGTGTAAACAACAAATTTTACAGTTCTGTTTGGACCACATACCAGAGGCTTTTCATTAAAAAATCAATCTTCAGTGATGAGGTCCACTTCGCATATCATCGGTCAACCTCATTTACAATGAGCTAGAGTCGTGTAACATTATACATTTCGAATGCGTTCTACCCCAAGATACCATAGCGAACCTAAGAACGATGTTATGTTCTATACGTACTGCCAGTAAAAGGTCTCTCAACCAAGAAATTTCAATGATATCTCAAACAGACTTTGTTTTATTTAAATATGAGGATAGGAAGCACTTAATAAAAGACCCAATACAATAGAAAAATTAAATAAACCACATGACTACCACATGTATTATGAAATCTTATTTATAAAGCAACATTCTGCACCAGGAATTCTAAATTATTTCAATTTTCAACTTGAAATGATGGTGAGATAAAGAGAACCGTCTTGCTGTTTAAAGTTTGATATAAGAAATGTTGATATTTTGCAAAATCTTCATCCACTCGGAATAAGTCATATGCTTATCTACCAATTAAGGGGACTGGAGATATTGATAAAAACCACTACCTGACAGGCTGTCCGCACACAGTTCGAACACAAGAACTTATTAAGGTTGACAAATCAAAAATTCAGCGATTACTGCCAGGAAAATAAACGTCGCCCAAAAGTTCATGAATCAAATTGTTTTAAGAGGACTTGGGAGTTGTAACTTTCGAAAACCGTATCGGACAAATCTTGCCTGCAGCTTAAGGATGTAGGAAGAATGCAAACATATTTTGGTGAAGAACGCTGATAACTTGCACAATCATCTAAGGATGCATTTAAACTGACTCCAGCGTCAACGATAGTTTAGTAGAGTGTCGCTTAGGCTGGCTCACAAGTGGTCAAATCATTGGCCAAAATTTACCAAGAAGACTTTTGGTTTGCTTTAATCGAATAATGTTCCAGAGGCAGCCGTGAATTCTTCAGCAATATTCTGCTTATAAAGCTAAAACTACACAAACAAACCTAATTTGACTCCTGCTAGAAAACAAATTAAGGACAATTTTAGATTATTTGTTTAACCATAAAAGATACCTCAAAATTAATGCTATTAAGACAGCAATGAGTCGTGCTGAGGCAAATTTTTCATTTTGAAAAGCTTTATTTAAGACGTGCTTTAAGGTTCAAAACACACATTGTATTTAATTTAATAGCATAAATTTTATTTCACCATATCTCCAACAATTATATCCACCTCCTCATCCAACTTTATCGGTTTTTCTTCAGGCTCGCTCAACAGACACAAATTTAAAGCCTTAACAAATCGTCTTCACTCAGTTCTAAATTCAAATTTTTTTCTTTCATTTTTTTGTTGAAATACTTGCCCACATTGTAAATTAAAATCAATTATATTTGCTAAACAAAAACAAAAAATTCCATTTTGTCTATTAAATCAATGGTTATAGACTTTTTTCTATTTTTTTTTTCTATTTTTTCCCGGCACTTTGTTAGTTTAAATCGATGCTGGACAATAATGTCGAAACAAAATGGAATCAATTATTCCAGTATTTTTTTATTATTTTTTTTTGTTCAATAGAATGGGGATTTGTTTTTAAATATTTTATCTGTAACGGTAAAAAAAAACTGTTGTTAAATAAAATAAAAACATTAAAATTTCCAAAGCCGCCAGTTTGTTTTACAACAACTGAATTATAAACAAAAGAAACAAAAAAAAATCGATTTTATTTGAACAATGTTCGTGCAAAAAAATTTAATTAAAAAAATAGAAAATAAATCTTTTAATAAAGCAAACAAAAAATTTAACACAAGATACGGGTATACATACATATGTATGTAGATTTAAAAACTAAAAATAGAGATACATATTTATTATGATCCGATACAATTAAAGCCGATATTATTTCTAATACACGACCACAAACTAAAGAGATTTACATTGATATACGAGCACTGCGATAAAATGTAAAATCTTTCGATTATTTCACTAAAGCACGGTCCATTATAGTGCTTGTAGAACATGAAAACACAAGTCATATTGTGATAGTGCATCAAGGAATCAAACCAGGGGTTGTATAACCCTAAACCTTCACTTTCCCCTGAATGCTGTCGAGAAGCCTCAAAGCACACTATGTAAGCAAAGCATTGGTGAATACAAGAGAGTCTGGTATTTAATTTTCTGTTGAATATAAGTGCCTGAAATAGTAAGGAGACCAGCTGAAGTGAATTATTTCTTAAATTACCTTAAGCTAGCGAGACACTTGGATACTTCTGCATTATGTTGTCCCACCTAGAAAATCAAGAGCTTCTGGCTCTTCAATCTTTACACTAACCACAGTTACTGAAGACACGCTTATTTGCGTAAACAATATCGGGTCTTTCGCTCATTAAAATCGCCTCTATTCACACTACCAAAGCGCTTGATTTACGGTCAGAGCAGTAAGTGACAAACACACACACAATTGGTCATTACAATTCGTCAGTCAGGATTACGACCTAGCTTCTCACACCACTCATGTTGTTTGTGTTAATTTTATCCATCACTGGCGGGTGATCTACATTTTAAAGTCGACTTCCAACGACAGATTTTTGAAAAGCTTTTCAGGGTAATTTTATTTACTATCAGAGAGTTTTTGCCAGAAATTTGCTGAGGAGAAATCATTGAAGAAATATTTTTTTATTTCAGTTTTTCGGAGATGTCTGGTTACAACTGGCTGCTATGGGCGTTCAAGTGAGCTTTTTGGTATCAAAGCTACCACCCTAACGTCCCTACCTGACCTGGAGTTTGAACCGTGGCCCCACGTCAAATAAGCCACCACACAGCAACAAATATAACAGCAATTTGCAAAACAGTACATAAGATTGGACACTAAAGAGAGTAAAATCATTAAGCAACACGAAATACAGTCTAAATGAGATTTCATGAAGAACTTATCTAATGGTTGTGATATTCTTAAGATATCGATAATAAGTTACTGCCAATACTTCCTCTAAAATATCCATCGTCCAGCACAGAAATCATTTATTGTTTAAAGTAAGTAGTGTGTTGACTTATCAGACACCAGGCCGTGCTTCAAATCCCAGCTCAGACATCTCGAATAAAACGAAAAATGAAGAAATGTTTCTTCGGCCACAATCTCTCAGCAGTCTTCTGCTAAAAACTCTGAGAGTAAATAAAATTGCCATGAAAAAGTTTCTCAAAAAAAATCTGTCGTTCGGAATCGACTTTAAACTGTAGGTCCCGCCACTCGTGTATACAATTAACACACACAACATGAGTGGTGTGGGTAGCTAGCCCGTTCCTGACTGAAGGGTTGTAATGGCCAATTATGTATTATGTAAGTAATCCTGTAGTCAACCTTACCCACTGTCCTTCAAGAGCTTGGTGTCCCCTGTCACGCTGTCGAGGCTTTGACGACCGACCATGGGCGGTATAACCTTAATACCTGCACGGTTTAAATCCCGCACTTTGTAGGCCTGGTGACGATGTTGGCAACCCCAATACCAGAATCGGACCCTATAGCTTAATAAGCTGTACATCTTAAATAACTTTAATTACAGAAACCATTGGCCCTGTTCTTCCTAGAGGAGTAAAAGTAACATACATATATAAAGCATACATAAGACAGAATTTATCTTTAAACTCGCCAGCTAACTATGGATAGAACTAACACACACAATATGAGTGATGTGAGAAGCTAGGTTACAATCCAGACTAAATAGTTAATAATTTCAATAAATTTAGTGAAAAAGGAATTTTAAAATTTAATCGGTTTGTAAAGCTTGCATATTCTTTACATGCTAAACTAAATTTGTGGTCTTTAAAATCATTTAAAAATGTATTGATTTTCTTTTCATAACTCAAAAGAATAATGATTCCACCATAATATATCACACTCTAATAAGCTACTTAAAGACTTTCAACACCTTGACATTCACAAAAAGTTAAAAGAGAGGAAAACGAAAAAAAAATAAATTTAAAAACAAATTCATATTCATACGCTGTATTGTAGTTGAATTTTACATACAAAATCTCAAATCAATTGCCTTATTTTACACATGCAATATACATTTTACATGAATGCTTGAATTTGCCTTTTTATAAGTACTTGTGTGTATACGAATGTACATACACACGAGGGTATATGTATATAACTGTGTAAATACATTTGCAGTTGGAAAAAGTATACATTTTGTCGCCGATCTTACTTTAACATGTCATTTCATTTGAAAACATGTTAAATCTATTACCTTACCATTGAATATATTGTCATCATTTATCAATGATTCCATTGCACAATGGGTTGGTATATGTATGTGTACCTGTTATAATTCCGCAATTTTATATTGAAGTCTTACAGTAGTATTCATTAATTCTTTAGGACGTCAATAACATGTTTGTCTACTGAATAGGCTTTTGAGCGGTTGGCAAGAGACCCTAGTTTTGATTGAAAAATCATCTTCAGCGTTGAGGCCCAATTCTATATTTATGGGTATTTAAATAAACAACAAAGTCGAGTTTGTGACGAATGTCAATATACATCAGTTGCAAGAGTGCTCAATACATTCCGTAAAAGTCACTGTTTGGTCTCCCATATTTCATTGAGAACGACGTTGGCATTGCAATTCTCCACGGCAAGCATTATAAGATAATGATTACCAACTTCTTTTGGCCTGAATTCTATGATCTGAAGACCAACGACTTTTTATTTCATTTGCACGGCGTTATGTGCCCAACAGCTCATGCCACATTGGTTACTCTGAACGAGCGATTTGAAGTCATAGTCATCTCACATGAAGTTGTTGTGAACTGAACACCAAGAATCTACGACCTCGTTTGAATTTTTTTTCTGGGGAATTTTTTTAAGTCGCAGTACAAATTCAAACACAGCAGATAAATTCAGTTTTATGTTTGCTTTATATATGTTGCTTTTACTCCTCTAGGGAGCACAGGGCCTCTGGTTTCGATAATTAGAGTAATTTAAGACGTACAGCTTATTAGGCTATAGCGTGCGATCCTGATGTTGGGGCTACCAACATCACTACCAGGCCTGCAAAGTGCGGGGATTTAGCCGTGCAAGTATTAAAGTTATACAGGTCGGTCGTCAGAGCCTCGACAACTTGACAGGGGAAGAACTTAAAGGACTGTTTGAAAAGATTACATACATACATATATACATATTTGGCTATTACAACACTTCAGTCAGGATTACGTTCTAGTTTCTCACACCACTCATGTTGTGTGTGTTAATTTTATACACGATTGGCGGGATCTACAGTTTAAAGTCGACTCTGAACGACAAATTTTTGAGAAACTTTTAATGGCTATTTTATTTTACTGTCATAGTTTTTGCCAGATATCTGCTGAGAGGAAGTCGCCAAAGAAATATTTTCATATTTTCGTTTTTATGTCTCACCTATGGTTTGAACCTTGGCCTTACGTCTAATAAGCCAACACACTACCTACTAGATTACGGCGACTTACTTCCTTTGGAAAGGATTGGCTGTGTGAAAAAGAATGTGTTTTTCGAACGGTTCACTTTCCTATAAGCATGTATGTTTTAGAGTCATGGAAAATTGAACATTTCAGTTGCCATCCACACATAGCAACTGTAGTTGGCATTTAAACGATTTTATATGCCACATGTAATAGCATCAATAGGTCCTTTCCAACGATTAAAACGATTAAAAAACAGTGGTAACTCAAACACACTTTGTTTTGTTTTAATTTAAAGGAGAGGAAGTGCTTAATGAAAATAATAAATAATATGTGACCCATTGTACAATCAATCGTCTAGTGATGCATGGTAATAAATACTCAATGCAAGTAGGGAAATCAATGTTCACTTACAACATGTAAGCAGTGTTGAGCTAATATACGCGCCTCTCTCTCTACCTCTGTCTCTTTCTCCCTATCTATATTATCTTTAAATATGCATATGCTTTTTTGTTTATGCATACGTATGTATGCATACACATTCACTTAAACATGTCTATTTATTAGGGGTTTTTGTTCAAATCTAACTTATTGTACATCATAATACTTTAAGTAAATTGTCAACGATATAAAACACACACAGAAGAGAACAGAACAGAACAGAACAGAAGCAGAACAGAACAGAAGCAGAACGGGGCATAAATGCTTTACACTAATAACAGTTATTGACACGGCGAGGAGAATTTTACACAGCCATTAAACAAATTGAAAATCTGTTGACGTACAATACATACATACATACAGTGGCGAGCAAAAATGGATGCATCCTGCCACATTCTTAATAAAAGTACTATAAAATCCTAAAGAAATAAGCAAATTAAATAAAGCTTCGGGTATATATTACATTTTTTTTATATTTTTTGAAGATATAAAAATAAATATAAAAAAATTAAAGGTACTTCATTTATTTGCTAAAAACTTAAACAATTCGATTATTCCGCTTTTGCACGTATTCGAAATTTTTAAGTAGTTATTAATTTTTAATATTTTGTCCATAGTCCTTTATGTTTTTATGCTTTTAATGCGCTTGGGTATACTTTCCACTAAATTTTCTATGGTTTTTTTTTGGTACTTTTCTCCATACATCCTGTATCCTAGTCAAAAGTTCGTCTAAATTGGTTGAAGCTCTTTCATATGCTGCCAGTCTTCTCTTGATAATTGTCCAATAATTTTCTATTGGATTTAAATCAGGGCTTTGTGGTGGCCATTTAATCAATTGAAAATGTTGATGGGGCATCCAATTTTGAACAATTTTGGCGGTGTGTTTCGGATCGACATCCTGCTGGAAAAACAGTTCTTCTTCAGGGCACGCACTTTCTTCAATGAATTCTGGCAATTTTGTTTGAAGGATACTGAGATAATTATACTTTCTCATTACACCCTCTATTTTCTCTAACGGACCAACACTCCACCAAATAAAATATCCCCAAACCATCAAATTTCCACCTCCATGTTTGATTTTCTGTTTTACCTGATGCATTTGAAGTTTTTCATGCGGCTAGTGCCAATAATACTATTTCCCATCTGATTGAAATCGCTTAATTTTTGTTTCATCCGACCAGATCACGCATTTCTATTCGTCAACTGTCCATTTACCATAAGTTTTGCAGAATTCTGAACGAGCCTTGACTGTTTTATGCAATACAGCTGGCTTTTTTAGCTTAATGGCGGATACCAACCCGATTCTGCGAAGTGCTCTTCGGGCTGTCCACTCGTTTTTCTTGCAGATCCACCTTTTTCTAGTAGAAACACAATTCTATTTTCAATTTCAACACTTATTTTTTTTATTTTATTAATATTATAAGACCAATTCTTAATAGGGACGATAATTAAGTTCAAATCACTACTGACAGCTTCTAATTATTAAAATGATGCAAAGAATATAAAATAAAAGAATTTGTATCGTTTTTTGCAGTAATTTGTATTGTTTTTTGCTTTTATGCAAAAATTAGCACAACGTGCAAAAGTGGAAGAATTGACATCAAACACGTTTATTTATTAATTTCTCTTTGGTAAAATTTTTTGAATTTTTATTTTGAATGCACTAAAGTAATGAAATTTAGAAGAAAAAACCTCAGCAAGAATAATCATATTCCACACTATTAAAATTTTACAAGATAATAAACGCGAAAATTAAAAACATGCATCCATTTTTGCTCGCCACTGTATGTATATGCATACATATTGTATGTATGCAATGTAATGTAATGTAATCGTATGCATATATTGAAAGTGAAAGCAATGTGGTTGGCATTATTTTCAATGTTAAAACGATATTTTAGTATGTATTTTCAATTCGATTTTTTCAATCACGATATTGCTTAAAAAATTCTTTTTTAAAAATTTTTCACTAAACATTATAGTCCCCGTAGTATTAGTTCATCGTATTGTAAATGTGCCTTTAAAATGTTAGTAAAACAGAACCATGTAGAGTGTTTACCAGAAGACTGCTGAGAGGCTCTAATGTAACGCATTTTAATATCATATAACCTTCAATGTCACTGTAGGGCAGGTTTTCATTGCCCAGTTTATATCGGGTGGGCCATCTATCGGTTTAAATTTGAACCATTGGTTATTTCGAATCTGGCAATACTTATGTTATTCTATTCGGTCACAAAATTCCACTGAACGTAATGAATCGATTTATGCTTGAGTAACGAAGATGTCGATTTTGCAAAAAAAAATCATCTTTTCGAATGAAGCTCATTTTCATATTGGTGGGTACGTTAAGTTGTATATAATGGGTGATTTTTTAAGAGCTATAGGAAAATTTTTCAAAAAAAAAAAAAAAAAAAAAAAATTCAGAAAAATGCATGATATCTTTATTTGAATCGATAGTACGGTCCATATAATTTAATGTTTGAAGGTTATTTCATGCAAATGTTGATCGCGACTGCGCCTCAAATGGTCCATCCGCTTAGTCCAATATTGGTACACTCTTTCCAACATTTCGGCCGGTATCTCATGCTTCTTCCAATGCGTCAACTGAAGCGGGCTTGTCTGTATAGACATGAGCTTTAACATAGCCCCACAAAAAATAGTCTAAAGGCGTTAAATAGCACGATCTAGGCGGCCAAATGAATGGTCCCGAACGTGAAATAAAATGTTCACCGAACTCGCCTCTCAATAAGTCCATTGTTACGCGTGCTTAGTGGCATGTGGCACCGTCTTGTTGAAACCACATGTCATGCAAGTCAAGCTCTTGCATTTTGGGCAAAAAAAAGTGGATTTCATCGTAGCGCTCACATTTCACAGTTTCGTTACGATTCGCAGCATCTCTGAAGAAGTACGGTCCAATGATGCCACCAGCCCATAAACCGCACCAAACTGTGACTTTTCTGGATGCATTGGTAGCTTTTGCAATGCTTGTGGCTGATCTTCACTCCAAAATCGACAATTCTGCTTATTTACGTATCCATTGAGCCAAAAATGAGCTTCGTCACTGAACACAATTTTTCGATAAAGAAAATAAAAAAGAAAAAAAAAAGAAGTGGATCTTCGGCCAACTTTCCAAGAGCCCATTCACCAAAAATTCTGCGTTGCGGTAGGTCGTTCGGCTTCTTGTAACAGCTGTATTTTGAAAGGCTTCACACCTAAATCCTTCCGCAAAATTTTCCACGTTGTTGAGTAACAGAGGCCCAATTGCTGCGAACGGCGACGAATCGATAATTGGTGGTCATTATTAACACTGGCCGATACAGCTGCGATATTTTCTTCAGTTCGCACTCTACGTAAGCGTGTTGGTGGTTTAATGTCCAACAATGTAAATTTGGTGCGAAATTTAGTCTCAAAAGCCCGAATAGCCGCTTCAGTGGGTCGCTTAAACTGACCATGAAATGGAAGAAGAGCGCGATGAACTTTCTTAACAGAGCATGCATTTTGATAATAAAATTCAATGATTTGCAAGCGTTGTTCGTTTGCAAGACGATTCATGGTTAAATTATAGACCAAACTGAAGATGTTTGACAGTGAAACAAAATACGAAACGTGCGTGAGCAGTTTAAACCAGTGTTGCCAAAAAGATAGTAGCTAAAAAATCACCCGTTATATATTATATAATTTCCATATTTGGGACTCAGAAAACCCACATGTGGTCTAACAGAAACCAATGCAGCCATTACGAATGTGTGTTTGATGCGGCTTGTGCAGCGGAGGCAGCATTGGCCCATATTTCTTTGAAAATGAGAACGAAGCAACCATTACAGTCAGTGGAGACACCTTTCGCACTAGGATAAACGATTTGTTTGGTACCCGATCTTCATGGTATTGATAGAAACGATGTTCGGTTTCAACAGGATGAAGCAACTTGCCACACATCTCATGCCACAAATGATTTATTGCGTCAAACGTTTGATGACTGTTTAATTAGACGAAATGATTATGTCAATTGGCTGCCAAGAAGCTGTAAATTGACACCGTTGTACTATTTTCTGTAGGGCGCCGTTAAAGAAAAGTGCTATGCCGAAAAACCAGAGACAATTGAGCATTTAAGCATCACATTCGTGATGCCGTTGCCGCGATACGACCTTATACACTCGATAAAGTGCACGAAAATTGGTTCGATCAAATGAGGTACTGTGAGGCCAGCTGAGGCTTCGCAATAAAAAAATAAATTTGTCAAAATTGTTTGATTGCACCACCACCTATACTAACAATACTAGTCCTTTTATCTTGTTCAACTCCATTTAAGCTGTTGCTAAAACTAATTAATGATTCCATTGGGCACTTCTGGCATCCAGTGCAGAAATTTTGAATCAAAAACCTTGAATTGCATATCATTATGGCAGATAAAATGCCTCTTGAGTTTAAATCAAACTTGATTCTAAAAATAATGCTTCACTTAGCAATACTATAAGTGTTGCTGTTAACCAGTGTAACTTTCTTTCTTTTTTTTTTTTTGTTTTTAATTAAGATTTTGTACTATGACTGTAAATTCTTGACCTAACGAGATAACTTTTTTGCAGGCCCACATGAATTGGCATTTTTTTTTTGTCTTACCAACCTAAGAAAGTTTCATTACAAAAGACAAGACAAAAAATGTTTCAGTCATTCTGTCATGTCTTCAATTTATCAATTACGATGAATTTTTATTCTCTGTACATACATACAAGTGTAATTCAATTCATTAGTAAATTTAGCAAAAGTACGTTCAGACATAACTGCATAACAGACTCAATTATATGTTGATGTATACAAAAATTGTTCGCAAAAAAAAAAAATTTTGCTGGTAAATGCATCATATTAATGATACTGCTGTTGTTGGCTTCTGTTGTATGCTGCTAAAACATAGACGATTTGCTTTAGAATTGAAATTTCGCCTCCGAGAAAATGTTTCCATTACAAGGTATTCAACTGAATTTTTTTTTCCAATAACAAAAATACCTGAAGGTGACATCAATATTGGCAGATAATTGTATATTTTTCATGTTGAAACAATTTGAAAATTTTGAAACAAACAAAACTTTTCTAAAGCATGATACATGAACACATACATGGGAACATATAAGAATGTTTTTATTCGAATACGTATGAAATTAGAGTATACAGATAAAGAAATCAAAACCTGGACTTCATTATTCAGGGTCCAATTAAAAAATTTTAATTTGTTTTTAAAAAAATTTTTTAGTTAAAAAAGAAGCATTTTAAATAATAATAAAAAAAACAATTTGTTTAAATTACTAAGACGATAAATAGAAGAGATTTAAAATCATTAAAAAAAAAAAAGATTTTATGCTTAACATTATTTGCATGCGGCAAAAAAGCTTGTGTTTCTTTTTATTAACGCCCAATAAAAGCTGGATGTTAATTAACTAAGATTCTTGATATGAAAACAAATACAACTGTGTTGTTTTAACGTTATAAACAAGTTAACAAAGTGCTAATGTCGGTATAAAAACATGTTATTACTGTGTGATAAACGTGATTAAAAAAATAGATTATCAAGCACCGTAGGAAACAATGTGCAGACAATTGTTTAGGGCCAGAGCAAAATACATTAGCAAAGCCATTAATTGGTCACTATAAACCTTAAGTCAGTATTTCAACTCAGCTTCTCCCTGTTATGTGGGTTAATTTCATCACCATGAGTGGTGGGACAAACAGTTTAATTTTGCCTCCGAACGACAGATTTTTGAGAAACTTTTCATAGCAATTTCATTTAATCTCAGAAAGAGAATTCGCCGTGAGCAATATTTTTTCATAAGTCAACGAAAAGTGCACTGTACAGAAGCTGTAGCCACTACGGGCAATCATTAAAGAAGATTCTAATCAATCAATTCGTAGCTAATCTCAGCATCTCATTTTGTATTCTTCCACTTTATGCAAGATTTTATGAAAGGAAATTTGCTTTCAAAAGCTTTCATAATTTAACTTGTTCAGCAATTAAAACCAAGTGAACACAGTATGGGCTTTAACGAAATCTAATATTGAGCTTTCATTAAAAATTTTACTCTTGAATGACCCACATTTTTGGTTGAATAAGTACGTAAGTAAGCAGGACTGTGATTTGAAGTAATAATAATCCGCAAGACTTTTGTCCAAACACGATAACATCCACAGAAAATACTTGTTAGGTTCTGTTTATAGGCTGATGGAGTCATTCCTATCAGTCAGCATTACAACCAAGCTTCGCAAACCACTTATGTTGTGTGTGTTAATTTTTATACATGAGTGGCGGTACCTACAGTTTAAAATCGATTCTGAACGACAGAATTTTGAGAAACTTTTCATGGTAATTTTCTGTTTATTCACAGAATTTTTGTCAGAAAACTGCTGAGAACTCGCCGGGGAAATATTTTGCACGAAAATATGAAAAAATATTTCTTCGGCGAATTCTTCTCAGCAGATTTCTGACAAAAACTCTGATGTATGATAAAAATGTGTTATAAGCAAAAAAAACCTCAAAAATAATCTTCAGCGACAATGCTCAAGTTTGGCTCAATGGGTGTAGGCGAACAAACAAACAAACAAAACTGCTAAGTAACCAGAGACAGTTCGAGATCAGATGCCAGTTTATGGCATCAACAGACCGGATTTTATCAAGCACGATGAAAATGCAATATTACAATCCGTCACAGGAGCCGCGTACCGAGGCAGTATCACAGATTTTGTGTCAACTATTGCAGAATCCCATTTAGGTTATGCCGTGGTGCCATAAACATATTGAATTGCGAGATTTGCGGCTGTGATATTACGATTTGACCAAACACGCCTTTTCTTGGGGATAAGTAAAGTCAGGATTACAACCTAGTTTCTCACACCACTTTTGTTGTGTGCGTTAATTTGTATTCATAAGTGGTGGGACCTACAGTTTAAAGTCGACCCCGAACGACAGATTTCTGAGAAACTTTTTCATGGCAATTTTATTTACTCTCAGAGTTTTTGCCAGAAATCTCCTTTTCTATTTCGTTTAGCCTGACCTGAGGTTTGAACCTGGGTCCCACGTCTGAGAAGCCAACACACTACCTACTAGACCACGGCGACTTTAAAGTTTCTTGTACAGTTAAACAAGCTACAATTCCAGTCCTCGAATTCAACATTACAATAATCTTTGTTTGTGACTTGTATGACTTTCTTTGACCATGTATGACAGCCTATAATATTTGGTTTCTGGATCTACAAGTAAATTAAAAAAAATTACAATCCTTATCGCAGTTATAAGATTTAAGCAAACAATTTTTAAGATTCCAAAATTTCAGCACCTTTTTACGTTCATCTGTTCAGTTTTCCGTTTGTATTTTATTTACTTTTTTCAGTGGAAAATTTCTTCTAGAAATTCTTATCCAAAGTTTCTCATCTCTTTTTAATTTATTTTGACAACTTTAACTGATTTTATGTAATAATAAAAATTTAATTTCCATTTCCATTATGTTAAAGGGAAAAAAAAGTAAAACGGATGATGAAAAACATACACACGAAAACTCTACACTCGATATTCATAAAGAATTTTAATGCGTATTGCGTGCCCCTAAAATTATGCACACATTTGACTGGTATGCAAAAATACAATGAGATTTTTCATACACACAAAAGCAAATACGCATACACACTAATACAATAACTCCTCTATACGTTTTAAGCAAATGAGACTCACATATGCATATATGTACGTACACACAGCATGTAGCAAAGGGGCCAGTGTGCGTAAACAAACATTTTATTTTTACGTTATATCTGTAATTGTGTGATAGTTTCTCTTCTATATGTACACAAAGACGCACACACACATTATGCCAATACATACATACATATGTAGAGAAACTTTCATACACAGAGTAGCAGGGAAACAAAAGTAACATTGTGTACTAACGATGACAACACAGAACCAGAAGGACAGCACAAAAGCATGCAAAATGTATAAAGAGAGGCAGAAACACAGAGATATGGAAAGATAGGTAGACAGGCAGATCAACAGACAGGAGGATTAACGGACATATGAGTAGCAAAAAAGGCACGAAAGCAAAAAAAATGTACCAGAAGGATATGCTGTACGAGACATATAAAAACCTTATGGACAAATACATCCATAGACAGCACGTAATACACACATTGGGATGCAGGAGACAGACAAATAGATGGAAATTGTTTATGTATGAGTACAAAAACAAATACTATGTACATACGTATGTGAATACGTTAATACAATATGTAAAGAGCACTGTTGCTGACATGTTTCTGTTAAAAAATGTTTTTCTTTCGTCTATACACACACACACACACATTTATAACGAGACATACAATTATTAAAATATGATAAATATACAGATACAGATACATGATAATACTCATGGTCGTACTCTACCTACACACATAAGGTTTAGTCAGGTGTTTTTCTATTTTTTTTATTTGCTGCCTAACAAATAGGTGTTAAAATGTTTCGCATTCGCAATAAATATACATGTATGTACATGTTGTGTATGCAAAAATTATGCTCTGTGCTTAAGTGCACTTATTTTACGCACAGTTTTTAATTTTAATTTTTAAGCTCTTGTTTGATTTAAATATTATATCCTGACCACATGTTATTTTTTAAAAACAGGGCATGCTTACGAATAAAATTTGAGCATACTTCCGATTTATAACACGATGCGACAGACAAAATACACCCAGCTAATGACATAGTGTAGGTTGTGAATTTTGTTGATGTCCTGATGAACGAAAACGGTCGAAAATCATCTCAATTCCTAAATCTAACAATGAATTCAGGCCAATTGCCATTCTTCCGTTCCTGTCCAAAGTAATGGAAAACCTCATAGCTAGACAAATGAACGATTATCTCACGAGTAATAATTTTTTATCTGATAAGCAGTCGGGATTTATGAAAGCTAGGAGCTGCACTACTGCTTTAGTCAAAGTAGTTGATGACCTTAGGTTGAAACTGGATGAAAATTACATAGCGTTTTTGGTTCTTTTGGATCACACTAAGGCTTTTGATACAGTTGATCACGGAATATTATTGAGGAAGCTACAGACCCTCTTTCATTTTTCTAATTCAGCTTAGCCTTAGACGTTCCTATCTCATTAACAGATCACAACGAGTTTACCTGAACGGCAACATCTCGAATTCGGTACACGTTAGAAGAGGTATTCCTCAGGGATCAATTTTAGGGCCCCTTTTGTTCTGTATATACATTAACGACCTACCTGATGTTTTGGATAATTGTAGCGTACATATGTACGCTGATGACGTTCAGCTCTATAGGAGCGCTTGTATTGATAATATCCGACTATGTGTAGATACGATTAACGATGATTTACGGAAAATTGACAACTGGGCTAGTGCTAATGGACTTTGTATAAATCCCTCTAAATCGAAATGTTTATTGCTCTCCAGGTCTAAGAGAGCGTTTGATGTGCCGGATATTATTATCAGGGGGAATAAAATTGATTTTGTTGAATCGGCATCTAATCTAGGTGTTATCTTTAATGGTCGGCTAACGTGGTCTAGCCACATTAATGTCATCGTTGGTAAAGTTTACGGTATGCTTAGGAACTTATGGGCTGTTATAGATTCGACTCCTTTTACTATACGCCTGCAACTGACAAAAACGTTTTTGATTCCTGTTCTTTTATACGGATCGGAATTTAACATAGCCAGATATGTATTTATTAAGGGACGTCGGGACCGTATATCACAATTTTCTTACCAGATATGTGGTATTCATTTTGATAATCTATTGAATATTAAGTGCTTAATTCTCCTCCATAAGATTATTACTTTGGAACAGCCAGTATACTTATTTAGCAGGATTAGATTTGCTAGATCCAACCGCGGTAGGAAAATTATCCAATTAAGGCACAGGACTCTTTTGTCGAAACGACAGTTCTTTATACACACCATCAGTCTTTGGAATACACTACCTAATTATATTCAGAACATAGGCAATGCAACTAAGTTCAAAAAGGAGCTATACATTCTGTTTAAGTAGTTTGTAATATATTTTGATTGTTTTATACATTTTTACTCTTCATATTTATTAGTAATTATTTTCATTTTTCTAATTTATTATTTAAGTTTCATTGTATCTCATTATATGAATATATTTCTTTGTTTGTATTTTTCTTTATATTTGTATCTTTCCTAATTTAGTTTTTTACATATACTCATTTTATTATCCCAATTTTTTTGTATCGATTGCTATTTCCTGAGGTTAAATCATGTTCTTATTCTTGTTCATTTTTATTTATACTGTACTTCAAACAATTCATTACTCATATAATGAGCGATTTGTTATCACTCTTTCCTCTTTGATGTACTCCCATAGCACTTTCATTTATAAGATTATTATCTTGTTGTGCTATGATTAATAATAAATAAAAAAAAATAAAAAAAAAAATAATTAAATTTATTTTTCTCATATTTCTCGAACCCTTCAAACTTGTTTTATTTGACAAAAACCGTATTTTTGATTTTTTTTTACCCAAAACTATTGATTACACTATTTAGAATGGGGAGAAATGAGCATTTAAAATCGTCTACACAAACATATGGTTCAAACATACACGTTCTGAGTTTTGATCAGTTGTTTGACGGTTAGTTTTGTCAAATAAAATAAGTTTGAAGGTTTCAAGAAATATAAAAAAAAAATATTTTTGAGTTCTACTCAACAAAACTCGCAACCATAGCTGCCAGATTTGACGATTTATCATCATTTTGACTATTTTGAGCTCCAAAAATATCATATTGACGATTTGACGATGTATGCCCTTATTTTGACGATTTTTAGAAATGAAAAATTTACATCATATTCCTTACTTTAGTACAATAAAAGTCCCTTTAAGCCAATTCAGGTATTACATTTTTAAGTTACTTTCGAATACCTGTGATGATTTTTCTATATTTTATTCCTTTTTAATCCCTTAAAAGCCAAAAAATTACAACTCCTAAATAGCCTCGTAGTTGAGAATAATTCATCACTTGTCGTTGCAGACAATTCGAGTATAGCTTCTAATATTACCATCTGAAGAACAAAGGCAAGCGCTGTTATTTTTTTTTGTCATTATGTTTGGAACTATGAAAATATGTTATGGGAAGAAGAAAAGAGAGAACCACGTTTATGGACACTAGGCTTGTATATTTTTATACCATAAGTAATAGGAAAGAACTCTGCAGGAATTGAGTTCCACATACGAATAGTCCGACTAAAAAACGTACTTTTTCTGTAATGCAGTGTGCGATCCACTGGCCAATCGGCCACATACGGATGTCCTGGCCGAGATAGACGAGCGTTACGTAGGAATATATGATTTTCGGGAACAAGTCCTCTTATTTTGTTCGATCAAAATCGTTTTGTAGTAGAGATAGAACAGTGAAACACAAACCACATTGCAACGATGCACCAATGATTCAATGGAGTTGGATACACTACCGTCATTAACGAGCTATTACGGCCTCTCCTGAACACGATCGTGAAACCTCAAAATAGACGTTGAGGCACGAACCTCATAAATAGTATAAATAAAATCTTAAGAAGGAACTGAAGGAACAGAAAAATGTGTCGGTTGCAGCCAACATTACAATGAATTTTCATGCTTAGAATGTCAAGAGCTTTTGACTCCTTAATATTTACACCACCCATAGATTTAGATGATGCAATATTATTGCTGCCCTTATGTGTCAATAAACAACACTGGGATAGATTGTTTAGACCTTAAAAAATTTTTTTCTGAAAATGATACAACATTTCTCAATTTTTGGAAAAAAAAAATTATAAATGAAGATGAGGAACGCTAGTTTTAATTTCTAACAATTTTTTTTAAATATTTTATTTTTGAATTCAGATATGTACATACATTGACTTTATATGTTATACTATAATAGAAATAATTTTAATTTTTAAAAACTTTTAATTTAATTATTTATTTTTTCTGACGATTTTTTGACGTTTTCAATAAACGCCTTTGAAGATTTTGACGATTTATTCTCAAATATTTGACGATTTGGTGCCTCATTTATCTGGCAGCTATGCTCGCAACATACACTATGGGTGTATTTAATTTTTTTTTATTTTGTCTCGTAGTGTAATTAGTGTTACTCAGAGTACGTGCCACTTTTAAATTCGATGTAGACGTTTTACATACAATTTGCTTCATACTAAAAACTGTTTCACTGGCATAAAAAAACTTTACAGTACTGCAGGGAAACCTGCAAGTGAAAAAATTAAAGAAAGGTTTTGTAAACTCAAAACCGCCAAATATCTTTATACCAACAACATGAAAAGCTGAGAGCCATTTGTAAAAAATAAAGTTGATAATTTTTTGTATTCAATAAGTCCTTCAGATGGAAACGCGCTATGTCAGAGCAAATAATTTTTTTTCGAAGAATTGCCGATGACTTCACTTTACTCCATTATCCACAGAACGAATTTCCGTGGCTTTCCATGATCTGCTGGTTTGAGTTCCTAAGTGGACTAAATTTTCGACTTATGAAAGTGAAGATATTTTGTTAAAACTCACTGCCAAGTGTTGAAGTCATTGCGCACGATCTGCAATACAACAATTGTTTACAGCAGCAATGTTTTCAAGAGATTGCCCGGTACTATGTTACACAGAAGATTTACTGTTGTTTACTGATCTTTTTTGACACTTCAATTTGCCACATTAAGTGCACTTTCTTAACTGAAAATTTTCCAAAACTTTCCCGTTACTTTGATACATAAGTATGTACTCATACTCATATTGTACATAATTGGTCATTACAACCCTTCAGTCAAGATTACAACCTAGTTTCTCACACCACTTATGTTGTGTGTGTTAATTAAATACATGAGTAATGGGACCTACAGTTTAAAGTCGACTCCGAACGACAGATTTTTGAGAAACTTTTTCATGGCAAGCAACCTGCTGAGGGGAAGTCGCTGATGGAATATTTTTTCATATTTTGTTTAGTTGCAGATGTCTGACCTGGCCAACGAAGCCAACACATTACGTACGACACTACGGCAACTTTGTGTTGAGAAGCTTATGTTCAACAAAACTTTAAAGAATTGTGTTTAATAGTTTCCTAGTAATGCTGCATTAGTTTTCCTTTTTTTATAAATTTTTGTTTAAATTTGCTTGTCACCTACTGTGCATTGAAATCAGGTTAACAAAATTCATTTTAAAATTTGTGTTTTTTTTCTCTTTTTTTCTACTCAAAATACATACGATAATTATATGCAATTTTAAAACAAAATATTGGAGAAAAAAAAAATCATGAGTGATGGGACCTACAGTTTAAAGTCGACTCCGAACTACAGATTTTTGAGAAACTTTTTCATGGCAATTTTATTTACTCTCAGAGTTTTTGCCTGAAATCTGCTGAGATGAAGTCGCCGAAGAAATACTTTTTGTATTTTTTGTCTTGATGTCTGGGTTGGCTTTACGTCTAATAAGCCAACACACTACACACAACACTACGGCGATTTCATACACAGAACAATTATGGTTCATAACCGATTCAATTTACTGGAATTTTTCCAAATTGTTGCCACATTAAGTAAACCTTCTTGCGTTTGCGATTCAATTATAACTCATGGTTCTTTAGTAAAAAGCTTTATTTATAAATATCAGAATAAACGTAGGTGACAGCTGTCAAATTTTAGAGTTTCCAGTTGCTGAAAAAAACTGCGTTAAGTTAAAAAAAAATGGCCGCCAACTAAGACACCCTTTATATGTTATTTTTGTTGTTGTTGGGAGTTGAAAACTTTCAGTGTCTGGAAACAAGGCTTGTTAAAGTGAGACATACACTGATGGCCACTATATTTAATGTGTGATGCTAACAATATGAATGAAAATACGTATATAAACTTAACAAATGAATATTATTTATATATGTACAATGTATTGTACATACGTAAAGCATACTGACCAAAAAAAAAAAAATGAAAATATTTATTTATATTGTTGTATATGACTGTTATATGTGTACATATTCATTTGTATGTACATATGTAGATGTATGTGTATGTATGTATATGGTGGTACATATTGACATGATGAATGTATGAATGAATGAAACCTTAGCTTGTTTTTAAAATGAAAATGTTTTTAATTGCATATGCATTGTATTTATTACAGACGTAATGCAGGGGTAACGCGTTTGATGTTTATGATTTTGATTTCGGCGAAACTCTGATATGATGTTTTACACATAAAACGTCGCACACATATACAATGTAGGCCGATTTATTTATTAACTATTTTTATTTATATGGATGTTATTGTTTTAGTATTATCATTGAATAATAAATGCAAATTTTCAGCTTGTATGTGGTTGGTTATCATGACATCCTTCCCCAACAAGTAAAGTGAATCGACTCTGAACGACAATTTTTTTTTTAATAAACTTTTCGCAGCAATTTTATTTACTCTCAGAGTTTTTGCCAGAAATCTGCTTAGAGGAAGTCGCCGAAGAAATATTTTTCATATTTTCGTTTTGATGCCTGACTTGAGATTTGAACCGAGGCTTTACATCTAATAAGCCAACACACTACCTACTAGACTACGGCGACTTCAACTTTCCACCTTTCGAGTTTCTTTTAAATTCACTTCATTTTAGATATGACCGGAATGTGAAAAATTAATTTTTTAGAGACTTTTATGATTTTCAGCTAAATGCAACATGGCACTAATCTGCAGGAGAGATTCTTGATGGAAGCCTAATGAACACATACATACATACATACATAATTGGTCATTATAACCCTTCAGTCAGGATTACGACCTAGTTTCTCACACCACGTATACTGTGTGTGTGTTTATTTTATATGTACATGAGTGGCGGGGCCTACAGTTTAAAGTCGACTTCGAACGACAGATTTTTGAGAAACTTTTGATGGCAATTTGATTAACTCTCAGAGTTTTTGCCAGAAATCTGCTGAGAGGAAGTCGCCGAAGAAATACTTTTTGTATTTTGTTTTGATGTCTGACCTGGGGTTTGAACCCTGGCTTTACGTTCAATAAATATCTTACCATATTCTCAGCAGCAACCAGAATCATAGTAGAAGTTATCGCAAAATTTCAGTAGGAAGAAACTGTATAAGCAGCTGGTCTGGTCCTGCATCGGGTTGCTTGTGACTTCCAAGACTGTTAGAAGACAAGTTTTCTTTACATATGCATGCGTGTCTATTTTTCTATATGTTCCCAAGTTACGTACCTGTAGTAAATTTCGCGTTCTCACGAACACTCCTATGTTTGTTTTTTTAATCCACGCAAAGAATATTTCCAATATTTCATGTCCAAAAATAAGGTATGCTATGTTGTTAGATACATACATACATACATACTTGGTCATTACAACCCTTTAGACAGGATTACGACCTCTCTTCTCACATCACTTATGTTGTATGTGTTAATCTTTATGCATGAGTGGCTGGACCTAAAGTTTAAAGTCGACCCCGAACGTTAGATTTTTGAGAAAATTTTCATGGCAATTTGTTGCTTACTCTCAGAGTTTTTGCAAGAAATCTGATGACAGAAAGTCACCGAAGAAATAAGTTTTCATATTTCGTTTTGTTGGAGGGGTTTAAAGCGTGGTTTCACGTCTAATAAGTCAACACTCTAGCTAGGCTATACTATGAGCAAATATTTAGTTTTCGATTCTCATCTTCAAGGAGTCTATATTTGGCCTTAAAAGTGCTACGGCAGGCAAAATTGCGTTTAATATGCTTAGGCTAGCTCTCGATAATATGATGCATATTTCAAACCACTTCTTATTGTATTTACTCATCAAAAATTTCAATTGTAGCAAACCCACCAATTATCGCTTCTTCTCATCTTACCAAATATGCCAGCAAAAGGAGAATGACTCTTAAAAACATATTTAAATACTAATGCTGACTCAATCACACTTGTATCGAATGCAAACGAAAAATTTATGAAAGTTTTTAATTAAAAAAAACGCCACTTATCTTGGTTTTCTTTTTTTCGTTTTTGGTCATTTTAACACTGTCAGCTTCAGCACAAACACTATCAACATTAAATATTGACGACATGGAAGGGATGAGTACCTAGGCATTGATTTTTTTTACAATTTTGTTGTTAAATTCTATCCAAATTCCATGCTTTTTTTATTTTATGTTATTTTTTTTAGTTCGATGTCATCCATGGACCTGAGCATATAAAAGAACGGTATTTTATGAGTCCATGGTAGGTACACCCACAAATATGTGTACAAAATTGCATGTTATTTTCAATCAAATACTCTGACAGAATTTATTATACAGCATGTACTACACCACTACTACTACAGAGTTAGTTATATTTGTGGGTTTATTTCGCTTTCAAAAAAGGGTGTCCACACAAATGCCGACAATTTATTAGATTTGGAAACTGTTCACTAAATTAAATATTTAAACGCTCTAGTTGAACAACCCTTTTTTTACACTCAATAACTGTGTGTGCGCACCCATATGTTTTTGTTTAAACGTGCTCACATGTATACTCTTCTGTTTAGTGGCCTAATATTGCTTGTGATTTAATTTTTTTTCTCCAATATTTTGTTTTAAAATTGCACATAATTATCGTATTTTGAGTAGAAAAAAAAGAGAAAAAGAAACACAAATTTTATAATGAATTTTGTTAAACTGATTTCAATGCACAGTAGATGACAAGCAAATTTTGAAATTTAATTCTCCTGGCAATTTCACAGATGCCGACATCATTTAATTAAAAAATATGCTGACGATTAAACAAAAATTTAGAAAAAAAAGGAAAACTAATGCAGCATTACTAGGAAACTATTAAACAAAATTCTTTAAAGTTTTGTTGAACAAAAGCTTCTCATTTGCAGTTGCGGTAGTGTCGTACGAAATGTGTTGGCTTCGTTGGCCAGGTCAGACATCTCCAACTAAACAAAATATGACAAAAAAATTTCATCGGCGAGTTTCTCTTAGCAGATTGATTGCCATGAAAAAGTTTCTCAAAAATCTGTCGTTCGAAGTCGACATTAAACTGTCGGTTCCCATCACTCATGTATAAAATGAATATACACCACATAAGTGATGTAAGAAACTAGGTCGTAATTCTGACTATAGGGTTCTAATGACCAATTATATATGTACGTTTATAGGCTTTTCAATTACTATCATCAGTTGCCGCTACAATATTTCCTGTTTCTTCGTTGAATTACACACTAAGGCTATATAGGCTAGATGGCTCTGTAATGAAATATTTCATTAGTCAACACAATAGCTTTGTTTGAAAGGCCACACATTAAACTAGGGACTTGAAGTCTCTGGAGGCTACTAGGTAGTGTTTTGTCTTATTAGACATGAGGCCATGGTTCAAACCCCAGGTCAGTTATATCCACCAAACCAAAACTTGAAAAATGTTACATGGGCCTCTACCTCTCATCAGATTTTTGGCAAAAACTCTGAATGCAAAATTCTGTTGTTCAGAGTCGACTTTAAACTGTAGGTCTCGCCACACATGAATAAAATTACGCACACACCGTGGGTGATGTGAGAAACTAGCGCATAATCTTGCAAATTCATGATGCTGGTAATGCATCAGTAAGCTCTGAGTAAACGATTCTTGTGCTCAAATTAGTTTTAATTTCATTAAAGCTGCCAGTCCCCCTCTTATTCCACTCTATCCTATCTTTAGCCTATAAATGGAGCTGTTTATCCGGGTGGAGCAATCTTTAGAATAACAACCTAGATTCGTGAAAGCATGCAACAGTTTTCAGTCCGTGGCAATTCCAATTGAGTTAATCTGTGTATCAGAACTCAACTAACTTAATTAGTGCGGGAATAAGCCAATTGGTGTGAGGACTGAACATCGCATAGGTCTCTTGTACGGCTTTGTACTATATTCGATTCTCATGCCTGCACTAACATTCTGGGTAAAGACAATAGGTTTCCATCTGCTTATGTGTTATGCTGCTCAATATCGAATAACTTTCTATTAGCAGCTTGCAATGGCTCCTCCATTAAATACTCCACAGCGATTTTCGTTAAACGTGCATGATGACAATTATTTTGATAGGCTTTATTCAGAAACAGACAATGTTGCCCTTGTCTAGAAGCATCTATTAGTTGACTTCTGTCAAAGTTTTAACTGCTGCTTCACTTGTTGGCATCCGCCAGGCACTCATAGCAGGCAACCGCTTGCATGAAGGGAAAAAGGAGACTTTTGAGTGCTCATTAAATATTCTTTTTGCGAAAGACAATCCATTAAACAATAATTTACTGAACTTCTTTTTGGCCGCACAAGATGCCGGATTCAGATTTCTACACCCAAAATAATTGAAAAAATTCCGTGCTATGGTGTTGATGGTATTGATTGATCGAAGATAGAAAGTTCAGGAGATTGTATGCAGCCATTTCCATTTAAATGGCTTTGTAGTTTAAATTTTGAATGATCTAATCTGTATGGTATTCGGTCATTATTAAACACAATTGTAAGAATGATCGAGTTTGTTCAACTACAATATGGACGACTTCTTCTGCTAGAGCTTTTCTTGCCATTTAAGAAGGTTTATGTTGGTTTGTCAATCAATAATGATACACATTAAATGCTTTCAATCATTGGAATCGACTTATTGGACCGATTTAATAAAAATTTGAAAAGAAACCAGACACCAATTTTTTTTTTTAATTGGGACAATATAGGTTTCATTTGCGAAATGAATTAATCAACGAATTTCACTGCTCCCCCATTCATCTTATTTTCTGCAATTAGACTCGAAAGAGATACTTTTCATTTTCGACCCTGAAAAGTGGCCCGATGGATGGAATTTAGTGTCCAAGGATGAAATAGTCTTACAAAACAAACCTTTTTTGATGGACTCGGCAAATTTTACTCTTTGAAGAGGGATTTCAAAATTATAGAAATGATCGATAAGGTCTACGAATAATAGATAGGAGACCATGGGGAAAGGAGGAAAAATGGAAAAACAATTTTCCTATTAAACACTGACTGTTTTTTAATAGAAATCTTTCCATTTGAATGCATAAATGAAGAGAAATAAAAATGAAAAAATGCAAAAAAGCAGCATAAAAAATTGTTTTTTCTCTCAATATTGTGTTATTGTTGTTATTGCTGCATAAATACTGTCAGCAATTTTATAAAATGATTTTTCATGTCTATAATGACGACAGGGATGAAATTGAAAACGAAACGTTTGTTTTTCTGTGGACATTGAATAAAAAAAAATGAAATGAAAATAAAATATTTTATGTGGTCAACTAAATGGAAAAATTTTATTTTTTTTTTAGTTTTTATTTCATTTTATTTTATTTTTTTTTTTCAGTGTATAAAAATTCCACATATAAACGGCCAAGTTCATATGTGATAAAAATAAATCTAAAAAAAATAATTTCAATGAGGAATTCTTAGTTTTATTTTGTATACGAAGCACAATTATTCACACACGATTTCATTTAGTTTTTTTTAAATCATTTTTACATGTCTAGACATTGAGTTGGAATTTTTCTTTTCTTGTTTGTAAATAAAGTCTGACTATTTCTGTATAAATGTTTGTAGTCTAGTGTTTGATTAAAATTATCTTATTTGGTTTCAATGGAAAATTTTTAATTTCAAAGTCATTGTCATCATTAACATAAGGTTCGATATGAGGTTATGGCAGCAGGTTATCAACATTTGAAAGTTATTCGAATTGTCATCGACAAAATTTCCTGACCTAATCAAAAAAAAAAAAAAAATTGAATTTAAATTGCCGTGCTAAAGAAACTTCTGCACGAAGTGTGTTTTGGCTTATTAGGCGTGAGGCCATGGTTCAAACCCCAGGTCAGACATCTCAAACAAAACCGAAAACACAAAACACATCAATCGCAAATAATTGCATCATACACATACATAATTGGTCATTACAACACTTCAGTCAGGATTACGACCTAGTTTTTCACACCACTTATGTTGTGTGCGTTAAGTTTTATAAATGAGTGGCGGGCCTACTGTTTAAAGTCGGTTCCGAACAACAAATTTGTTATTTTTACTCTCAGAGTTTTTGCCAAAAATCTGTTGTGAGTCAGGCGCCAAAGAAATATGTTTGCATATTGTCGTTTTGATGTCTGACCAGGGGTTTGGTATTACGTCTAATAAGCCAACACACTACCTACTTGACTATGGCGACTTCATCATTCCTCTATCAAATCGACTTTCTTGGTCAAACTGATTCCCGTAAGGACATCTGTATATAAAGAAAAACCACAAACTAAACTCTTCCTCCGACTGACACTTTACAAAACGCTGAGATAAACGTGATCAGTTATAATTTGGTAAGCTTGTAGAGGAGGAATTTGAATATCTTCACTGAGAATGTAATTGCAAAAGCCTCCAGGTATATAGAAACAAGAACTGAAGAAATGAATTAAAGAAGACGATTAAAAATTACTTCACTCTACGCAATAGAGTCAGAGTATTACATACCCTAACCCAATGCCTTTCAGTTCAATGAAGGTCGAGCTGAAAAAGTATATGAAAACGTTGCTACAACTATTGTGGAACACTGTAGAAATAATTAGGAATACTCTGGAGTGATTTCAAAGAGGGAAAAGCAATGAGTATTTTAAGCGTACCCCGGGTAAACTCTGCCTTATATACCTGCAAACTTAATTGGTCATTACAACTTTTAAGTCAGAATTACAACCTAGCTTCTTACACCACCCATGTTGTGTGTGTGTTAATCTTAAGCATGAGTGGCTGGACCTACATTATAACATCGATTCCGAACAACAGATTCGGAAAACGCTGCATGTTAATTTTGTTTATTCTAAGAGACTGCTGGGGGTTTGAACAACAGGCTATTGTCTAATGAGAAAACACACCACCTACTAGACTACGGCGTCTTACACATACAGCTAAGCCGAAAGGCGTGGTGGAAAGCAATGAATATCTGGCATGTGATGAAGATATCGAAACTATGGAACACTTTTTATGTCAGTTTCCGGATTTCCTTAAGATCCCAACATTTTAGGAAAGTCACTCTGCTTAAAATACCTCATCTAAGATACTGTCAAGTGAGGGAACATAAAGAGGTTGTACAAAATACAAACTTCCTTCAGAAAGCATGTATATGTAATGCTCCTAATGACGAAAGCATAATAATTTTGTAGAATAATGACTTCAAATCAATAAAACGGAATTCATTCACATTGTTCTGTAGTTTCCTCTATAATTACAGGGAGATTATTCTCGGCGATTCCATCAACATTAAGTGGTTTATTGGAATTCAGATTATTGGAGGGCTTCACGACGCTTTACACAGTTGGACGAAAGTCAGATATTCCTGGAACATCTTTACCCGGGTTACACTCGCAGCTAATATTAGGTTTAGGTTAGGTTAGGTTAGAGGACGTGTACTTGTCAATTAAGACAAGTACAGTACCCGGAGGTCGAATTGACCCATTGTACAACGTCCTAGTTTCTCACACCACTTATGTTGTGTGTGATAATTTTATACATGAGTGGTGGGACCTACTTTTCATGGTAATTTTTATTTACTCTCAGAGTTTTTGCCAGAAATCTACTGAGAGGAAGTCGCCGAAAAAATACTTTTTGTATTTTGTCTTTGATGCCTGGCCTGGGGCTCGAACCAAGGCTTTTGCGTCTAATAAGCCAACACACTACCTACTAGACTACGGCGACTTCAATATTAGGTTTTGTAGGAGGAGATTTTAGAAAGCGATGCACAAGAGGAAACACTGTGTTAATGATCACGGAGTTAGAGAAGTTATAGGAGAATTTATTTATTGAAATACGAAATCACTTTTACAAGTTAGAATGCTATTTTTATTGTCACAACTGTGACTCAACTGTGACTGTGGTCATCAATTTTAACTGTTGCTTTACTTCGTGGCACTTTAAGTAAATAATGTTCATGTTTAATGCTGTACACATAGAAACTCTGACATTTTCTTACATACATACACACACACTGTTATACATACATATGCGATTGGTTTAATAATGTTGCTGAGTTGTAAACATATACATACGTATGTAAGTGCGTGTCTGTGTATGTGCGAGTTAGTGCTGTCTGCATCAGTTGTTTGCTGCTTGTTTGGCATCATGGCTTATTGTTTGACCACAAAACCACAAAAGCTTTTAAGCTTAAGCCACTGCGAAAATGTTGTTGGCCATATTTATTAAAAAAAAAACAACAACAAATATTTTATGTACATGCATATATTCATAACAATACAAAAACAATAAACATTTTTATTTGAATACAGCATTTGCATGTGTGTGCGTGTCCCTTATGCATCAGGAGACTTTTTGTTTGTGGATTTCCGTATTTGTTTTTCATATTTTCTCTGTGATAAAAACGACAAAAAAAGAAAATGCAACTAAAAAGTAAGAAGCGTTTAAAAATTAAATAATTTTAAATGGCTTAAGTGAGAATTTTAGCGGTTTTAACATTTCCTGTTTGCAGCAAATAATATTAAGTATATCCGGCCCACCACAAACGTGGTCTGTTTTTCCATTTTACTTTTGGCCAAAAATCAAAAAGATTTGCAAACAAAAAATAAAAAAAAACAAGAAAGAAATTTAAAGCCCATTTTAAGTAATTTCTGCTGAAAGAGTTTCTTTTTCTTTTCACAAATTTACTTCCTTTCATTTCAATGTTGCCAATATTACATTTTAAAACTAAAAACGATTTACTATAGGCTTGCAATGGGAATAATTATTATTGGCCTGCATTTTCAATAATTTTTGATTACTTACAGCGAAAGCAATAAATATACATTTCTTTTCAGATTTTATTGATTATTGTGCTAGTTTACCCTCAGTTACTTACCCTACATTAGTTTAAAAATTTAATAAGTTTGTAGTGATTTTTGCAACACTCAAATTATTGAACATTTGAGGACGTGTATAGCCAGAATGGCAAATACAAAAAGGACTCGAAGTTCATTATGTTCGTCTTAGAAAGGAATCAAAAGAATTGGGAAGTCGCCGTAGTCTAGTAGGTAGTGCGTTGGCTTATTAGACATGCTCAGCTCAGACATCTCCAACCAAAACGATGTATAAAAAATACTTCTTCGGCGACTTCCTTTCAGCAGATTTCTGGCAAAAACTCTTAGAAACCTCTAAAATTGCTATGAAAAGTTTTTCAAATATCTCTCGCTTGGAGTCGACTTTAAACTGTAGGTCCACCCACTCATATATAAAATGACAACATACAGACAAAGTGGTGAGAGAAAATAGGTCGTAATCCTGATTAAAGGCTTGTAAGGACCAATCATGTATGAATGTATATAAAGAAAGGGAAATAAACAGAGGAATCAGTTACCCGAGAAGGAACACACTCTTTTCAGCCAATATAACCCAAAGCGAACACCCAAAAAAGATTTTATATTCTCAAAGAAAGCCAGTCCGATTGGTATTCAACCTCTTTCAGTCAAGTTCCGGACAGCAACTGTGTCATCTATATATTTTCCCTGCATAAATCCGCCAGAAATCTATTCCCGATTCCCATCAACTCATAAAGAACCCAATTATCCTATTCTCTTTGCGTTTATTCCAACCCAGCAACTTCTGTCAATTGATGGTCAAAGGCCTCTAGCCATTCTGGTCTGTTCGCCTAGCACCTCTACTTTCTCATCAAACCATATCTTCCGATGAATGGCATAATGGCAGTAAGTTGGATGATTGTATCATCAAACGAGTGAGACTCGGATCTAGTAAAGGCAGGAATTATTTCATTCTCTGGAATATCGAAGTTCTGCAATCCACTAGTAACACACCAAGGTCCTTACAGTATCCCTACGGTCAAAAGCTACTCGTAGCATACACCAGGTCGATCTGCCGTCCTCAAGTGCTCTTGGCTGTTAATGAAAATTAAGTAAGTATTCGCATTAGAACAAGCTAAATCAGCCAAGGGATAAAAAGAGTTCAAAACAGTAAAAAAAATATCCTGGAGAACCCCGCAGTTGTTGCTCAATCTGTAATAAACCTTGCCTCCGAGCTCACATCCAATTGACTCAACACAACATCAATTCCTTATAAAATTTTAAATTTTCCAATTTTTCCAGTCAATAAAGGAGATAGAAAACTTCCGCTGACTGTTATTCAGGGTAATAAGTGTTCGAACAGTACCAAAGTAAAGTTTGTGTAGCTTCAAGCTGAGGCACAACTCTCAACACAATTTGTGACATGTTTTAAGTGTTGTAGTCAAGTTGTATATTAATTTTTAATTTCTTTCAATATTATTAAATTATTGTAAATGATGCCATTGGAAATTTTACAGTGTGCTACAAAAATAATGTCACAACGTGAATATGTCTTAATTTTTAATATGTGAAGTTAAAAACAATAAGAAAATTGAGAATAGCTCACGTGACCTGTGGAACTGGGACAAACAACATTTTGCTTTAGTGGATCTGGCCTTGATCACGAGAGTAGAGACCTGTCGAACTAGGATAAGCAAGCAACATTCTGCGCGATACGGCCTTGATCATGTGAGTAGAATCAGCATGATTGTCAAACAATCAGTGGAATGGTTCTTATAGACTTATCACACGTACATGGACTTTGCGAAAACCTTTGACACTCTTTCACATTAAACGGTTTGGTGTCTTGAGTCTCAGAGAAGATAAAACATTTTTTGTGAGCGTTTGAAACGATACCTATGCTGAGTATTGCATGGTAATAAAGTTGGAGACATCATTGCAGTCAGACCGGCATACGGTTGTCTTTTTCAATTAATGTTTTCCATCACAAGATCATGCTTACTGTCAGGGGTCAGAAGAGGACTGCATGGACATTTGGGAGACCAGAATAATTTCTGACTCATTGCGCACGGGTACTCAGATGTGCTGGGTATGATAAGTACGAAGGTAGAAACTTGGCTGAAGGTCAATGCAGAAAGGCACAAGATCATATGTTTTAATGTTATCATGTCATTCACATTTGTTGCAGGATAACAAAGGCCAGTGGCATATTAATCCTAGATTATTCAATTCCATTATCAGGACAGTACTACTTTAGGACTGTGTATCTTGACATGGAGCACCTTCGGTCAAAACCAGTATTCTACGTTTTGTGAATTGAACCCTCCGTAAGATTCTGGGTATTTTTGGTCTGAAAGTCTTAAAAACAATGACATCTAACAAACGGCAAATGATTTATACGCGCAATTGATTTTGGATTACGCACATACTCAGAAAGCCACATATGAACGTTACTTGAATGTGAAAACGGACATGTTTGAAAGGAAATAAAGATTACGTCAAATGAAATGGACTTTTGGAACAACTTTATTGTGGATCTGTCTTGATGGTAGGAAACAATATTTATATGATCATAATTACTAGACTTTACAATCAAAGATTTGACAAGCCTTTCTTACAAGTCAACCGATTTAGAGCTGCAATATTCCTAACTATAGTGGATCATTAAAACTTCAAACATATATCACTGGCAGAGAGTTTGGGGGACCAATTTACGACGCTAGTATGGTTGGGTTAGGTTAGAGGACGTGTACTTATCAATTAAGACAAGTACAGTAGCCGGAGGTCGAATTGACCCATTGTACAACGTCCTAGTTTCTCACACTACTTACGTTGTGTGTGTTACTTTTATACATGAGTGGTGGGACCTACAGTTTAAAGTCGACTCCCAACAACAGATTTTTAAGAAACTTTTTCATATCAATTTTTATTTACTCTCCGAGTTTTTGCCAGAAATCTACTGAGAGGAAGTCGACGAAGAAATACTTTTTTTTATTTTGTCTTGATGTCTGGCCTGGGGCTCGAACCCTGGCTTTATGTCTAATAAGCCAACACACTACTTTCGAGACTACGGCGACTTCAAGTTATATAATTTACGAGGATTGTTTTATAAAAATTGAACTTCATTAGTTACGTTCAGGATGAAGTCAAAATTCTCACCTCATTTGCGTTTTAGGTATTCTAATCATGAAATCAGGTGTATCGGGTGAGGACCGAGATAATAGCATTTCCAAAGTAGTCTAAGCTTCGGAAGAGCGTGATTTCCAAAGGCATGGTGTGCGTGGCACAGTGCAACCAGCACCTAGACAGGCAGATGCAGAGGTTAGAATTACGGGTTACAAAAGGAAAAAGTTAAAACAATATAAGTTGGAGCTTTTTTTTCAAATGGCAATGAATTCATTACATGACTTTACTATAACGCCACCTGGTATGTGCTAAAAGAAAATAAAATTTATATGAAACGGACAAACAAGCAATACGAATATGAAATAATTTAAAGAATATAAATTATTGGTTACATACATACGATCAACAATATATGTTGACTTACGGCTGTAGACTGAATGCAATATTGACTTGAACAAATTGCATTAAAGAAATTGGTTTAAAACAAACAATTCCCAGCATTTGGCCGAATTGCATTGGAATAAAACAAAAAGGAGATTGAATCGATAGTACGGTTTGATTAATTCATGCAAATGTTGACCGACACTGCGCCTCAAATGGTTCACCCGCTTGGTCCAGTTTTGGCGTACTCTTTTCAACATTTCAGCCGGTATCTCACGAATAAATACTTCAATGTTGTCTTCCAATGCGTCAATTGAAGCGGGCTTGTCTGTATAGACATGAGCTTTAACATAGCCCTACAAAAAATAGTCTAAAGGCGTTAAATCGCACGATCTAGGCGGCCAATTGACCGGTTCAGAACGTGAAATAAAATGTACACCGAACTCGCCTCTCAATAAGTCCATTGTTACGCGTGCTGTGTGGCATGTGGCACCGTCTTGTTGAAACCACATGTCATGCAAGTCAAGCTCTTGCATTTTGGGCAAAAGAAAATTGGATATCATTTCACGGTAGCGCTCACCATTCACAGTTACGTTACGATTCGCAGAATCTTTGAAGAAGTACGGTCCACTGATGCCACCAGCCCATAAAGCGCACCAAATTGCAAAAAGCTTTTGCAATGCTTCTGGCTGATCTTCACTCCAAAATCGACAATTCTGCTTACTTACGTATCCATTGATCCAAAAATGAGCTTCGCCGCTGAAAACAATTATTCGATAAAGAAGTGGATCGCCGGCCAACTTTCCAGAGCCCATTCACCAAAAATTCTGCATTGCGATAGGTCGTTCGGCTTCAATTCTTGCACCAGCTGTATTTTGAAAGGCTTCACACCTAAGTCCTTCCGCATAATTTTCCACGTTGTGGAAATTGCGACGAATCGATAATTGATGGTCATCATTAACACTGACCGCTACTGCTGCGATATTTTCTTCAGTTCGCACTCTACGTAAGCGTGTGGGTGGTTTACTGTCCAACAATGTAAATTTGGTGCGAAATTTAGTCATAATAGCCCGAATAGCCGCTTCAGTGGGTCGATTAAACTGACCATAAAACGGAAGAAGCGCGCGATGAACTTTCTTAACAGAGCACGCCTTCAACAACATTCAACAAACTGTTTACCTTGCAATATAAAAGGCAAGACAAAGCAGGCAACGGAGTCAGTAGAAATTCAGTCAGTCTTGTGTGAAGATGCGCTGTGTTTGAAGAGAATCATCGTGGTTTTAGATCTCCGTTACGATAATCTATCGAACAATTGTATACGCAAAAGAGTGTAAAGAGTAATAACAAACAAAGCAATTGTTGTTGTCTACATTGAGTTGTGAACAGTGGCACACAGAATTGTGCGAACAATAAAGAATTTAATTAAAACTAAATACAAATTTATTTTTATTTTTATTTGCAATCTATGAGCATGTATGTATGTAATTTACCAAAATTTCGTATTTTCAAAATATGCATCCATTTAGGAATGTGTGAGCAGAAGAACCATAGCTGTCAGATTTGACGATTTATCGTCATTTTGACGATTTTGAGCTCCAAAAATATCATATTGACGATTTGACGATTTATGCCCTTGTTTTGACGATTTTTAGAAATTAAGAATTTATCTTAATCATATCCTAACTTTAATCCACTTTAAGTATTATATTTTTAAGTTACTTTCGAGTACCTGTGATGATGAAAATATGTTATCGGTAGAAGAAAAGAGAGAACAGCGTTTATGGACACTAGGCTTGTATATTTTTATATCATAAGTAACAGTAAAGACCTCTGCAGGAATTGAGTTCCACATACGAATAGTCTGACTAAAAAACGTACTTTTTCTGTAATGCAGTGTGCGATCCATTGGCCAGTCGACCACATACGGATGTCCTGGCCGAAAAAGACGAGCGTTACGTAGGAATACATGATTTTCAGGAACAAATCCAATTATTTCGTTCGAGCAAAATCCTTTTGTAGTAGTGACAGAACAGTGAAACACAAACCACATTGCAACGATGCACCAATGATTCAATGGAGTTGGATAAACTACCGTCATTAACGAGCTACTGCGGCCTCTCCTGTACACGACAAGAAACCTCAAAATAGACGTTGAGGCACCGACCTCATAACTAGTATAAATAAAATCTTAAGAGGAACTGAAAAATGTGTCGGTTGCAACCAACATTACACTGAATTTTCATGCTCAAAATGTCAAGAGCTTCTGACTCCTTAATATTTACACCACCCGTAGATTAAGATGATGCAATATTATTGCTGCGCTTATGTGTCAATAGACAACACTAGGATAGATTGTTTAAACCTTAAACAGTTTTTTCCTGATAATGATATAAAATATCTCCATTTTCGGAAAAAAATTAATAAATAAAGATGCGGGGCGCTAGTTTTAATTTCTAACAAATTTTTTTTAAATATTTTATTTTTGAATTCAGATATGTACATACATGGACTTTATATGTTTTACTACAATAGAAATAATTTTGGCTTTTAAAAACTTTTAATTTATTTATATTATATTTTCTGACGATTTCAATAAACGTCTTTGACGATTTTGACGATTTATTCTCAAATATTTGACGATTTGGTGCCTAATTTACATACAGTCAAGAATCCATTCTAGAAATTCACTGAGTGTGGAGCGTCAATGGATTTTCTACACAACTTTTCATTTTGCTGGCTAAGCCTATGTCACATAACATCTTCTAATTAGTTTCATCATTGTTTCAATACCAGGAATCAAGTTTTTGCAGCTAAGCAGCTGATACGTCTACTCTAGCAGGTTCTAGAATAACATGTTTGCTAAGCTGCCTAGAGACAACATTCTCCATAAAAATGCATGGCATTTAGTGGTGAGGAATTTTTATATTTGAGTCAAAGCATTTCTAAACATTCATTTCTGACCTCCTGATTGTGGTTATAATTCTGTTTCGTAGTGTGCGTATATAAGTATATTGTATATCATGCTTGTATTTAAAGATTCAATTTTTCTGTTTATGCAACATTATTAGACAATATTCTGAAAAAAAAAATACAAAAAAAATAATTGAAACAAAATTTTGCATAAAAACATAATAATAATTAAAATATTTTTATTATTCAATACATAATTTTTAATCAGATTATTAATGAAATAGGAAAACAACACGATAAACATTCATTTTCATTAATGAAAAGAACAAAAAAATTTTAGTTTATTCATTACTTTGCTATGTTTAAGATTTTCTGTTAATAATTTATTAAAGAATGTCTTATTAAATAAACATGTTTATTCTCAAATAAGACTTAATCAGACAGAAATTAATAGATTTTATCGGTACGCTTAAAAGAGGTGGTGCATAGAATTTATGCTGATGTTTGTGACAATTTGAGCATGAAGTTCTTGAACAGTCTGATAATTAGACTTCGAATTATATTATATTTTCGTATCAATCCACATCTATTTTGTTAATAATGTACAGATGGCAGTGGTATACACACAACTTTTGCATATTTAGACGAAGTCTATTCTGTTTTAAAGGGCAGTTTCCTTCATCGATCAGAACAAACAGTAGCAAATCATAGCATAGTAGGGGCCATAAGATTGTTGAGGCGAAACTCAGGCATTGTAACAAGTGATCATGCTTTGTCATGATGGAACATTACTCCCTTCATATAGACCACCTCTAATCATTATCATATTGGAAGCCAATGGGAAAACTTGCGGAAATTCTATACCATCAAAAGATGTGCTAAATTCAACTTGTATAGATGCGACAAAGGACGGTACATAGCAATATTTTCAGACGGTCTGGACGCCATTCAAACACTAGGTTTCAATAAGATTAAATGGAAGCTAGTATGGAGAAATTGAAACAGTTTGGCAGGTACATCAAAATACCCTCTGCTGGGTCTCAGTTCATGTGAGAATTCACGCCAATGATAGATGAGACTGTGTGGGGAAATTGAAGTCGCCATAGTCTAGTAGGTAGTGTGTTGACATATTAGGCGTGAGGCCACGGTTGAAACCCTAGGTCAGACATCTCCAACAAACGGGGAAAAATATTTCTTCGTCGACTTACTCTCAGCAGATTTCGGGCAAAAACTATGAGAGTAAAAATTGCAATGAAAAATTTTTGAAAAACCTGTCAATTGGACTCGACTTAAAACTGTTTGTCTCGCCGCGCATGTACACACAACATAAGTGGTGCAAGAAACTAGGTCCTAACCATGAGTGAAGGGTTGTTGTATATATGTATGTATGTATGAGCTGGCTGATAAGCTCGAGGGAAAGGGAGCTTCCGCCACACTGTTAGTACTAGAATCTTTCTGTGGAGCTGGGGCAGATATAGAGAGAAAGTTATACTCAACAAAGGGGAAAGAATAAAAACAGACAAAGACTCTTCTCAGACCAAACGCATTTGAGAAAATCAGAACTATTGTTCAGAAGTAAGAGATTTGATTTGCGTATCAAGCTATTCAGGAATAACCTGATGTTAGTAACTGATGTTTTGGCAGGGTACTGTAAACTCAAGCAAAATACGTACTCAGAATGAAGATTGTCTCGAACTTAACATGTGTAACGATGAAAATAAATTCCCAGAACACATTATTGGAAACTGTAGGGTGTTACTGCATCCCAGAAAGAAACAATGGAATACATATCAAGTGCTTGGTCGGTAACTCACGTTGTTGACACCTGGGCAATAGACTTGGAGAAAGACATTATAAGCATAGTCTATAAAGTTGAAGGGGAGTATAATAGATCATTCTAAGGCAGCGCTTCAGGACAATAATGCCGATGTTATTCTCTCTGAAAGAGAAGCAATGGATTATCTGGAGTGGGTTTAAGACTCTTTTAAGTTTTAAACATTAACCCTTTCATGCCCGATGTTGCCTATAGGCAACATTGTACATTTTTGTTCATAAATTCCGTAATTTTTAATTTTTGTAAAAGATTTTTTTTTTTTTGGAAACAAGCTTGGTTAAAAACGTGTAAAACCAGAATACGTAGGACTCTGAATTTAATATGACTTCATATTTAGGCCATGACTAACAAATACATATCCTTAAAAAAATTTTAGCTCTGGCCCAAAAATTTCGGGCATGAAAGGGTTAAAATCCGTATTAAAAATTTCTTCGGCGTTTTTCGTATTTTAATCTCACAATTGCATGTCACCTACTTACCTATTGCTAGAGTTAATGTAAAAATTGTAGCGTACAGTGTAGAGTTCATAATTTACCATGCCATTCCGCTTATTATTAGAATAACAAAAGGGGTTATGTTCGACTTCCATGAAACCAAATTTAAATTTGTGAGTTAATGCGTAACTCCTAACCTAACCATACATTTCGTTTGTGTTGTAGAGTGAGTTACAGTCATTTGGGTTGTTCTTCTTTTAATCCCATATTTAATTAGCATTTCAATTCACTTCCTTTCCCTTGACATAGATAAACGTAAATAGATTTTTTTCTTAAATTCTAATTTTAAATTATTAAATACGTGTATAAAGCAAAAAATTTGAGAAAAAAAATTTGCATAAAAAATTCCCATCCACTCCCCAGTAAAACAACAATGACCAGAACTATTAAGTTGATTATGGAATTTTGAAAGCAGTATAGAGCAGCATTATTAATATTTAATAATGCAAAACGAAAACTAAAATAAAAAAAAAATAAAAAAATTAATTATAATTTATTTTGTTTTTGTTTTTGTTTTTTTTTTTAATTATGACGTAAGTTTTGTTAAATATTTGAGTGTTGTTTTGTTACTACCGTGTTTGAGTAGAAAAGAAATGAAAAAAAAAACACAGACAAATAGAAAAGAAATGTGTTAATTTGATTTGAAGTTTTAATTTAAATATTAATGATAACATTTGTAAATTACACATTTCATTAATAAATTAGAATGTGTTTCAACACAAAACTAGGCATTTAATTTAAATATTTATTTAAACACTGTAGTAAACACATCAGTTTTTATTGCCCTCTACTACAGTTCATGGATTTTAAATCGTTGCCAAAGACCATAAAAGAAAACAATTTAAAACCATTTGATTAACAGATTTCAGTCAAATTTATTGACGAAACATATAAACTATACAAGATTATTTGCTAAAACAAAAGAAGTCCATAAATTATAATAATTATAGCAGTTATAAATAAATTTATCTGCTGAACTCTGTATGCCTATTTAAATTGTACGAAATGGATTCGAAAAAAATATCCACAACATTGGTGTTACAGTGGAAACTTGATAGAAAATTACACGCGTTAAAAAGGTAGATACTGTTAAGGCCTTTGGAAATGATTTTAAAACCGAGATAAAAACAAATTATAACCTGATTGTACAAAATCAAGGACTCAAAACTTTTCAGCCAAGTTTCTGCCGCTACATTAAAAATAAATGTGGTGTGGTGTTGTTACGTTTCTGTTGATCAATACTGGCCCATTTAATTGAATCGCTTGCCCTAATCTCATTAATTGTCGAGATTTATGTTATCGATAAGTTTCTTATAGAAATAAAATGTAATCGAACATTATTCTTTTATCGATAAAATTTATTGAATAATATTTTCGATAAAATTTTCACAGAAACATTATTTTATAGAAAAATATTTAAAAATATGGATATTTAAAATATGACTAAAACTTATAAATTTCATTAAATTTTCTATAGAAATTGAAAGTTATCGATAAATTTTTTATATAACTTTCATACATTTTTTATTTGACGTTTTTATTTTTATTAAATATATTTTTTATACAATATTTACGTTATCGATATATATATTTTTTATAACATTCATGTTATCGTCAATTTACGACATAAATTGAATGATATTTATAAAATTTCCATAAAATCTGTACTTTAGAAACATTATGTGATCAATAAATCATCTTTTGGAACTTTATTTGAGTGAAAAATTGCTTAAATAAACTCAATGGGATCGATAAGATTTCTATTGGAACTTTATGTGATCGATTAATATTCTATAGAGATTTTGTGTGACCGAAATCTAATGTTATCGATTAATAGAAATTTCGTCTGACCGATGAATTTTCAAAAAAGAAATTTTCTATAGAAATTTTGTTATCGGTTAATATTTTTTAAATAAATATTCTGTGGAAACTTTATAGAAACCGAATGTTATGTAATGTACTATATAAACATAAAATGTTTAAGTGCTCGGTGAATTCTCTATACAAATTTTATGTATTCGATAAATTCTGTATAAGAATTTTATGAAATCGGTGAATTCTGGATAAAAATTTTATGTAATCTATATATTTTCTATAAGAACTTTATGTAGTCGATAAATTTTCTGTCAAAACTTTATATTATCGATGAATTTTCTATAAAAGCTTTATGTTATCAATTAATTTTCTACAGAAACGTCGTTTGATCAATAAATTTTCTATATTTCTATATATTACGTTCGCTGAATTTTCTATAAAAACATTATATGATCAATAAATGATCGACAAACACTTAATGTTATCGATAAATTTACTATAAAATCATTGATCGATAAATTTTCTACAGAAACTTTCTTTATGTATATAGTATACACAGGTACTTAGGGTTGTCGATAATTTTCTCTTTAATGCTTGAAGTTATCGCTACATGTTTTAATGAAACTTTGAGTTATCGATAAATTTTTTCAAAGAGTTTTATACTATCAATAAATTTTCTAAGAAACTTGATGTTATCAATAGATTTTGTGCAGAAGATAGTACATGTTATAGATAAATTTTTGGCAGAAACATTTTTATCGATAAATGTTTCCTACAAACTTTATGTTATCGATAAATTTTATGTTATCGATACATAATGCCCTAATGTTGTACATGTTCTACCGAGTTGGCCATAATCAAGTAATTGTTATTAATCTAACCTTCTTTAAAGGGTTATTTCAAGTTAAGTATTTCGTATATGAAAATTTCATGTGTTGGCTTCCTTTTTTTATAAGTAAAAAAATTTTAACATTTTGTTTCGTTTACCCTAAAATAGTTGATCATATGATGATAGCTTCACTATTATTTTAACAATTATTTTAACCTTTGAATCTCTTTTTTTTTAAGTTTGTTTTAGTTTAGTCACACGTTAACCACGGTATCTATGGTTTATCATTCAAATTAATTTAAAGCAATAGCCATACATTAATCACAAAATTTATTGGCTTTAGTCATAAAAAAATAATAAAATAATTAAGCATAAATAAAAATAAACATAAAAAACATGAAACAATATTGACAAGATACTGATCGTAGATATATACGTATGTATTTTATAAAACCGCATAAAATGTACTTCACCATGAACTTAAAAAATAAAAAAAAATAAGAAACCAAAACCTTAAAAATAATCAATTTTAATTGAACTTCATCGTCATCGGCTATCCATCTACGCTTAAAATGAATTAAAAAAAGTGAAGGTGTTACTTAGTTTACGATTGAATCTTTAAAAATTCTTATGCTTTTTACAATTTTTTTTTGTTTCGAAGATTTTTAATGGAATACAAATAAAAATTTTATGTTTTTGGAAAAAGACATAAAAACCCGTTTTATTTAAATCGATCTGTTGTTTTAGCCCCCAGAAAACAAGAAAACCGTCTTAATGATGCGCCAAAGTATGATCTTCACTTTGTGTGCAGACATACATACAAACTGATATACTTTAACATTTTAGGTTACACGCATGCTCATATCAGCTCTTTAGCCAGCATACCCGCTGGCATGATACAACCAACAGAGCAACATGTGTATAATACAGGTTGCTACCACATTTATTTCTGTTGCTGTTGGCAGTTGAAGCGTATGGACCATATGTTATTCTTAGTGACTGGCCATTTGATTCGGTTATTAACTGAGAAAATACAAAGCAAAATTGGTGGAGTATACTTACAGCATGGTGTGCCAACTGAAGAATTGAATTTGATACGTGATATTAAGCACTATAACTGATTGATCTACAGTACAAATATTTGATAGGTGAGGTTATTTGTGACGGATATGAGTGTCGATAAAAAGCGGCTATTCTAGGCTTTTTAACGATTTACTGGTGTGTTAGTTTATTCCGTAATTTTTCTAAAAAAAATTTCAAAAATCACAGTAAATATACATTGCTTTGGGTAGCTACTTGACTATTTAGTAAAGCCTATCTTGCTTAATCCAGATATAGGACCATAAGAACCATATGTAGCAGACATGCCTATACATTTTGGAATAAAGCCTGAATAGTTGTAACGCTATCGCTAATAGTTTTAATTTTTATATTTCAAAATCGTTGATGTGATCGATATCCATAACACGCAATTAGGTGTGTCTGTCTGCTAACCCACCAGCAGTTAGATCCATATATTCAAACAAAAATGTTTTGTCATATCTTTATAAGATGACTGGAGTTTATGTTGAATCTGTTGAAAGTTGCCTGTAAAAATCAAAATATCTCTGCCTTATACTGGATAATATAGTTCCTTATCTTGAAGATTATCTTCTTATCCACTCCTTTGATTATGATCAATCAATGACTAACATGTCCTTGCATCCTATCAACAATCAAAATAAAATATTTCGTCATTTAAATATGGTTGGAGATTCATTATAAAAATTAATACCCAAGGCCTTCAGGATTGCCTAACTACCGATAAAACTTATACATAGCCGATGTCATCAAACATTTAGACATAATCTGCATGCAATTTCACCGTTAGCTTTAAGTGTCACTGCATCTAACACTGTAGTCTAGTAGTTAGTGTTTTGGCTTATTAGGCGTGAGGCCACGATTCAAACCCTAGGCCAGACATCAAAACAAAATATGAACAAATATTTCTTCGGCGACATCCACTCAGCAGATTTCTGGCAAAAAGTCTGAGAGGAAATCAAATTGCCATGAAAAATTTTTCTCAAAAATCTGTCATTCGAAATCGACTTTAAACTGTGGGATGCGCGACTCATGTATAAAATTAACAAACACAGCATAAGAAGACACAGCGTAAGAAGCTAGGTTGTAATTTTGACTGAAGGGTTGTAATGACCAATTATGTACATATGTATGTGTGTAATAGATTAATGAAGACCTCGGATGTGAATTCTATTAAATTTGCCTTTTTACCGGAATTGTAGCGTTGACCCTCTTTTTTCAAATGTCAAAAATTTCCGTCGTCAATCACAGCTCTTCATACAACTGGCGTTAGCATTTATGCCGGTTTAGCGGTATTATATTGAAGAAGTTCCGCTTGTATATTATCCAAACCACTAAAAGGTATATATAACCGTCGACTAATTCGAATAACTATGGATTGTTTTTCCAACCGCATTTACTCTTACTGATCTCTGTGCATCGCATGAGACGCCGAACAGTTCGCACTGAAGAAACTGTAGCTGCTGTATAGAGAAGCCTTAAAGAAAATCCACGTCCACTTTATAGACGATATTCAAGATTCAATTTGGACAGAACATTAAATCAAACGCCGATTATTTTTTTCGTTTGTGTAGCGTGTTTTTAATTCGTTTAAAACATACTAATCTTTGCTGTTTGTGTTGGCAATACCTGCTTGATTTTTTTATTTTCTTGAATTTCATTTCTCATAATATACATACGAACGTCTTTTGGTTTTTCTTATAAAATCATGCTGCGGTCTTAAAGATATTTTCAGTCTATTTTCACATTCGTTTGATAGGGTTTATGTCATACGTTTCGTTTGATTGAAAGAAAAAAAAGCGGTAGAAAAACGAATTTCAAATTAAGAAATCATGAAACCATATTTACTTGTAAGTTTCTTCAAAAGTGTTAAATAAAATTTTGTTTAAAATTGGAAAAAAAAGAAAAAAACTAAGCTTGAAATAAAGTTAATTCAAGAAACTAAAACCATGTGTTAATTATAAAAACAGTTACAGATGGATACTAACTAAATTAATAACATTTATTAACATAAAATATGGATCATGCATATATTAATTCAATAAAAGAATCCAAAAAGGAAAATAAACCAGATTTAAGAATTAAAATAAATGAAAATAAAAACCTGTCGTTAAGTTTATAAATTGAAATTTATTATGAATAAGAACGAAACCTAAACTAAATGAATTTAATTAAAGTTCAAAATCACACAAGAATTTTAAGCTTTTAAGCAAGAAAATTAGAAATGAAAAAATAAGGAAATAATATATGTTAATATGTTAAACTATTTTACGTGCTGAGAGTTTTGCCCCAGGATCTGACCTTAGCCCATGAGACCTTGAGACAACAAGGAAATGTAATTCGCAAAACAAGTTCAATGTACTGTAACAGCATACTGCATGACCTTAAAGCATGACGTGTGTATTAAAGGCAGGAATGATTTATTATGTTTTTACTTTGCATTATGCGTCATGCTTAATTTCGTTTTCATAAAACTTTAATTTCTTGACAAGGGCATCCTTTATCAAAAAAAATACGTGTTCAATTCGAAACCAATCGTTTAAAAAAACATAGAAAAGGAGAATTATATTGAAGGCTTCTCGTGATGTTGCCAAAACAATTTACATTTTGAATCAGCTTTTCATTTAATTTTTCTTATTTTTTGGTTTTTTCTTAAGGCTTGAGTTTAGATTTCTACCAGTTATCAGTTGCTTTTTAATGCCTCAAGTTTGGTTTAGTAACTGAAACAATTAAATATGTATCCACCAACTAATCAAATAATTTCCGAAATGATTGATAAAATACATGATTGAAGAGATGATTGATTGCTTGAACATTGATGCGGTAAGATGTTGGTATGTTTTCCAAAGATCCGTTGGTTTCTAAGTTCATCAGGCTATTGTTTTTTGATATATAGAAGATGATAATACTTAGCGGTAGTCTAATAGGCAGTGTTTTGGCTTATTAGACTCAAAGCCAAAGTTCTAACCGTAGCCCACACAAAACGAAATATGAAAAAAATAATTCTTCGGCAACTTCATCCCAACGGTCTTTTGGCAAAAGCTCTGAAATTAAAAGAAAAGTTGCCATGAAAAGATCAAAAATTTGGCTTTTTGACTTTAAACTGTAAGGGTGGTCAACCATGGATAAAATTAACACACCTAACACGGGTGCTGTGAGAAGCTATGTTGCAATCGTGGCTAAAGGGTGGTAATGACGAATTAAGTAAGCAGTAGAGGGAGAAGAAGAGGATTTTGTTTGATGGACAAACTGGCAAATTATTGTTAGAGTGTTTCTTAATGGCCAGTGTATGAGAATCGTAATTTTTTTAATTAAACTCTAGTTTCCATAGAGTGTAAAGTTTTATATTCTCGAGTGGAAATCCATGTGACAATTACCCCATTGACAGTCTAGCACAATATTAACTATTCGCTCGAATAAGAACGATTTCAATATGCGAAGGACCAAATAATCATGGAAGCTGTAAATATAACAGAGTCAGACATCTTTGATGTAGTGGACATGAAAATTCAATGTGACATTCTTCTCTGCTGCCAGAGTCTTTTTCTATCTGAAAACTTTTATGAACGGGCCTGGGTCTAGTCCATTTTGAGGCTTAACGACCACATATAGAAGAATATGAAGGTGCTTATAGAAGACATTAGCTCAATAAGGTCAACCAGTAGGTGCCAAACGCATGTTAGAAGTTGGATACATTAAAACTTTCCAGCCAAGTTCTCTTAGTTATTGTCGAGTCAATTATCTACTTGCAACATTTTTCTGTTGATCAAAGGATCAATTCTGTCCATTTTAAATGTTTGTTTCAATGGCGTTAATTGTTGATATAGAGATCAGATTAAAAGCAACATTTTTCTTTTTCTTTCAATACCAACTGACACCCAACATTACCTTCTTGTATCAATTCCAGCTACTACCTCCGTGATCCTTTTTTTTAGGGGATTCACATTCGATTCAAAAATGGTTCGAACTGTTTTGGCGGTGAATTGAAACTCGCTCCACTAAATTACATAAATACATACATGGATTACGGCCTAGCTTCTCACACCACTCATGTTGTGTGTGTTAATTTTATACATGAGTGGCGGGACCTACTGTTTAAAGTCGACTCCGAACGACAGATTTTTGAGAAATTTTTCAAGTCAATTTTTATTTACTCTCGAAGAGTTTTTGCCAGAAATCTACTGAGAGGAAGTCGCCGAAGAAATATTTTTTTAAATTATGCATTTTTAATTCATGTGGCATTCAAGCATCGAGCTTTTTCTACTGTTTTAGTTATTAATTGAGGCTAGCGAGATTCATTTTTAACTACCAAACCGATGCTGTGTAAACGAGCTGTTACAGCATAGTCTCCATAATTTTAACCGATTTTTTCCAGCAGTCTGTTATGCATTCTCAGTTTTTGTGCAGTATAAAATTTATATGTAACGGTAATGTATCTAAATATTATCACTATACAGTCCAGCACTCTACCAACTGAGCTAACGAAGGTATTACCGTAATCCAGTATGTAGTGTGCTGGCTTATTAGACGTGAGGCAACGATTCAAACCCCAAAACGAAATATGAAAAATATTTCTTCGGCGACTTCCTCTCAGCAGATTTCTGGCAAAAACCCCGAGAGTAAATCAAAATTGACTTGAAAAATTTCGCAAAAAAATTTTGTGGTTCGGAGTCGACTTTAAACTGTAGATCCAGCCACTTTTAAATAAAATTAACACACGCAAGATAAGAAAGATGTGAGAAGCTAGGTTGTAATCCTGACTGAAGGGTTGTAATGACCAATTATGTATGTATATATGTATTGAAATTTTCAATCTGTTTTGAATGTAAATAAGTTGTACAAAATAATGGGATTTTAATAATGTCTGCAAAGGTCAAGTTGAAAATGTCATCTTTCAAAGTTGCCTGATGCAATTACCAGAGTAATGACTTGTAAGAGTTATTTGCTGACCATATTTACTGACATGATTCTTGTAAATTGAATTTTTAAATATTCCATAATCATTAGCTGTAGTTGGTTTTATTTCAAATCCATGTCAAGGGGAAATATTATTTTTAAAATTACATTTGATGGCCTCATTCAATATTACTTGAATATTATTTTCAATTTTCTTTGTTTTCTCATTAAAATGCTTTATGATAAGCATTTTTTATGCTGTTCATTGCGATGAAGCACGTTCGCATTACATTTTTAAACTTGTTGGTCATTTCCGGTGTAATTCAGCTAATCTTACAACTCATTTGTAATAAAATTAAAAAACAAGATTTGTTTTTAAATTAAAAACAAAAATTTCTTAAATTCTCTGTAATGGTTGCTTGTATATTGTATTAAAAATTGCAAAATTTAATTTAAATTTTGCTACATTATTTCATTAGAATGGCATTTGAAAAACGAATTAATTTCTAATCACTTAGATAGCCATTTATCTTCAGAATTTATGGCTTGTCAATAGAAAAAAAATCTTTAAAATAAGTAGAAAAAAAAGAAGAAATATTTTAGAATGTTGAATTTATAATATTTTGCAAACAATTTTACGTAAGAGTAGAACCACAACAGACCTTCAACAAAGAAAATAAATGAAAAAAAATTAATGGAATTTTTTTAATTTTAAACCCAGAACTTCAAATTGAGATCAAATGGAAAAACATTAACATCAACAACAAGACCAGCTTTTTTTTGCTTTCATGCAAAAGCCAGTTGCTAATGTCATGCTAGTGACTATAATAACGACCTTCCCACCAAAAAAGGTGAATGAACGTAAATGGCAACTATCCATACGATACGATAAGAAACTAATGATAAACACAATCTTTGTTTCTTTTTTTTTTCTTTTATTTATTTATGCAAAACAATTAATTTAAATAAAATTAATTTCATAAAGAAGTAGAAAATAAAGAAAAATAGCAATCAATCGTTATTTCAGCAACAGTTTTTCAACGATTGTTAGGCTTTAAATAAATAAAAAAAATTTATTAAAAATTATTTCTTTTTTAAATAAACAACCCTTTCAACAATATTATTTAATAACTTAAAACTCTTCTTTTTAGTTTTTTTTAATCCATTTAACAAATGATCAGCTAAAGTTCAATAAACCACAGCAATATGGAAATACTTTGTTTTAAAATCATTATTCAGAAAGAAGTTTTAAAAATTCATAAAATTCCTTAACACCACGAAGATTTTAAATTAAATATCAATCAATATGTTCTCTTATATGGATGGTTTCATCATTTATTATTTGAATTTAATTTGTCTCATAAATCATTTGATTTTTTTTTTTTTTTGTAAAAATTTTGCCAAAATTAATTCCTTAACACCAGGGAGTTTTTAAATCATGTTTTTGAATATACATACCTTTATAAGCCATACATTAAACATATATTAACGATTTAAATTTGAATATTAAACCTGTCGTAACTATTTCAATTTGAATAAATGTCATGCAAATTAAATTCCTAAGGCGTAGGGGTATTGTGAATGCATAATGCGATATCGATTGATGTATACCAAGTCGACCCCGTTTGTCAAGGTTTCTGCTTTAGATATGCAGATCGGAAATTGCACATAAATTGACGTATCTTTCTTGTTTTTGCAGTAAAAACACTACGACTTATCGATACATCGATCATTTATTAATCAACATCGATAAAACATCGATATTTTTTATTCGATGCATCGAAGTAAGTAAATATCTTCCTGAAATAGCTCCGGTTGAGTTTGATAAGTTACAGCGATAGCCATCCGTTGGTATAATCGTGGTAATGAGAATATGTCCTTCAATAATACTGCTGTTCCTCTAGGATTTAAGCCTATTGAAGTTGGATTTAAACCCAGTGAGATCGCCGTAATCTACTTGGTAGAATGTTGGCTTACTAGACGTGAGGCCATGGTTCAAACCCTAGGTCAGGCATCTTCTCAGCAGATTTCTGGCAAAAATTCTGAGAGTAAATGACATTGCCATGAAAAGTTTCTCAAAATGTCTGTTCTTTATATAAAATTAAAACACACAACATAGATGGTGTGCGAAGCTATATTTTAATTCTGATTGAAGGACTGTAGGAACCAATTACGGTATGTATGTGAACGTAAGTAGTAACATGCAGACTATAGTTAGATTCATAGGAAACAAGACTAGCGCAAAATTAGTCAAGAGGCATCAAGGGTTATCATTACAAAAACTTAACTGACCCCCCAAGACAGTACGACGGAACTCTATTGCTTTGAGTAACGTTTCGCAACGCGACTGGATAATAAAAATAAAAGAAGTATTTTGGTTGCTATATACTCCTTTAAGACAGAAAGAGACAGAGAGGGAGAGAAACCATTCAGTAGTATATTGATGGCTAAACTACATGCAGTGGGACAGTTCCTACTAGTATGAGGTCACAACATTTCTGTGGATTACAAAGAAGCTTTGAAATGTTATGCTCGGCTTATGGATATTCTTCTCAATACGAACGGATTTCAGACGATCTTCAGATTTTGTTTTGTACAATGAAAAGCAAATTGAGGTCTGGAAAACTCGCCCAATTCTAGTGAGTGGGTTTTGGCTTATTAAACATAGGCCATGGTTCAAATCCCAGAACCGACATCTCCAACAAAACGAAATTTGAAAAATTGTTTCTAGGGCGACTTCCAACAGATTTCTAGCGAAAACTCTGAGAGTAAATAGAATTGCCATGAAAAGATTTTCAAAAACCTGTCATTCAGACTCGGCTTTAAACTGTAAGTCCCGCCACTCATGTTTACAATTAACAAACATAAGTGGTCTGACAAGTCTGACGTTCCTTTATCGACTTGCAGTAATGACTTTCAGATCATATTATCTAAAGTAATTTCGAAGCTAATTAGCCACTATTGTTTTATTTAACGTCGTAATGACCAATTATGTAGTTCTTTACCTATGAAACAGAATCTGGCAGCAGTTCTGGGGCAGCTAAAGATCATATCCAAGTTATAATCGCGTAACCAAATAGATACGATATCTCGATCATACAAGGCGGGAGAGTCTCACACAAAATTATTGGTAATCTTCTCTTCGTGCTCATTAAAACATATACAACAAATGTCTCTCTCAGGAAGACTTATAATTTCAACCATGCTTTTATTATTGCAATTTCCATAAGTAGTAGTTTAAGACAAAAAGTCTTAAATATATTAAAGATGCAGAGGTGAAGAGCCACTTGTGTCTTACGTAGATACTTCATAGCTAGAGTGCCATATGTTAACATTTGAAATATTTTGACTAAAGTATTTCGGCATCAGTTGCCATCAGTTGTCAAACAAAGTTTTACTTTCAGCTTGATTGAAATAAAATCAAACCGCTTGGAAACTCAATCACAATTAAGCTGCAATTCAGTCGATACTTTTTATTACTCCAGCTGTTGTAGCTGGCCCATAACTATAAAAAAAAACTTTTTAAAACTTCACTATTACACAGGGTATCATATGTTTGGTTAACATTGAATTAATTCTACAACGGCCCACCCATCATTACCACAATTTGTGCATTTAAGAAATTGTTTTCTTTGTACAGTACAAGGCCGTTAAATGTATTGAATCTTTATGACTCCTTTGAGCCTATAAATTCTTAAAAAGTACAAATTTAATCTGGTTGGAAGTACTTTTTTTTTGTTTCTGTTTTGTTTTCCTTTCAGCCGTTCGACTCAACTACTTTCACGGCATGTGCAACTGTATAGGAATAATACTTCAGCTGTATATTGCTGATGATGTCGTGTGTTTAAACTTTAAGCAATAATTTTTGTTTTGGTCTTCTTCTTTTTCTTTACCGTTTAAACTGTATCACACAATATTTCTTAATGTTTTTGCTGTTTTTGTATTCATCTCTTCCTAGGTATTAATCGCAGCTGTGACTGTAAATTGTCTCGTGACTGCAATAAATGGTGAAACAGCCAGCGAGGCATTGACAGTGCCATATATTGATATGCTGTTGCCGCCGTACGAAGATAAGGCAGACAGTGGTGGTGAGGCATCAGCAGCAAAGGCAGGAATTAATGTTAAAGCCAAGGTAACGTCTGTTTTAAAAACAACGAAATCGAAAACAACTGCAAAGACAGCAACAACAAAAACTACTGGGACAACGAAAAAACCCATAATAAATGATGTGAATAATAATTTAGCTGCACCATCGATTGAGGCTTTATTGCCACCTTTATTTGAGGCTAAACATGAAGATGAAGTTACAACAACAACGAAGAGAACAACTACAACAAGACCTACTACGACTACAAGAAGACCAGCTACCACAACAAGAAGGCCAACAACCAAGAGAACGACAACAACAACACGTAGACCTATTACAACAACCACCACCACTTTAAAGCCCACTAAGGCCACTAAAGTACAAGTGCCTGATTTATTATTGAATCCTCTATTGCCACCGCTTGTTGACAATGAAATTGTTGCTAAAGATGAAGTGACTGCAACAACAACAACCCAAAAGCCTTTGTTTAAAACTACGAAAAAATCTTATTACCAACAACAACAACAGCAACAACTTAAGCACTTGCCAGTTGATAACAAAAAAGATCTGAAAAATTTCAATACACTTAAATCAGGGGGGCTTAAAACAAACAATAAACATGTTGCTGAAACTAAGATACAAACCAAAACGGTAACATCTTTACCAAGCAACATTGAATCTGTGACAAGGCAACATGTTGCTAAGCAAACTACGGCCTCACAAGAAAGACGTGCTTCAAACAGGCCAGCAAACTACAACAGTAAGCAACAGAACTATAATTACGATTTGTACTTTGGTTCGACAACACCACGACCACTTAAAAACGGTCTACCAACCATAACACCATTTCCACATCGTTTAGGCAGATAAACAGTATGCATGTGTATATCATCTACCTATCTATGTAAACACTTTTATAAGACTTAATTTATTTTTAATATACGTATACTAAATGACAAAATAAAATAAAATCATACAAAAAAAAAATACATATTATTTACCACCAGGCCTATTCATTTTCAATATCTTTCAGCATCAGCATTATAGTCATTAACATTTTATTGATTACAATCAATATCACTTGTCTCATTAGATATATTGACAGTTTAAGTTTCAATATTTATCTTTTGGCTTCTTTATGTCTATCTAAACATTGATTTTGTACGTCGGTTTACATACAATATGTATGCGCAGGTTGGTATGTATATACATACATAGTACATACCTGCTTACAGTTCTTACAACATTACTTAACTATTGAGTTACGCATTAAGTTACCTAAACTAATTGATTTTGTACACCTTATGCCACCTTCTCATTGGCATCAGTAGCAGCTTTTATTGCCAGTAAACATCGTGTGCCACAAACATTCAAAACTGACATTATTTTTAAATCCTTTCAAATACGTAGCATATGAGTATTGATTTTAATCTAAAGCCAATGCAAACGACACTATTGAAGTATTTACAATAATAATAGAAAAATTAACCCATGAATAGAGGAGAATCAAAGACACAAACATGAAATAGATGAGAAAGATCTTCTAACAATCGTATGAATGGCTGCAGATAAAATCCTTAAATTTGTAAAACTCAACAGGCATTAAAAGTCATGCCTGCATTTCCTTCTGGAACTTGTATCCGTTAAACTTTACTTAATAAATCTAATAAAGGGTTATTAATTATTCGGTTTCAAAAGCCTAGTTTAATGTAACACCTGAAGTCGCCATAGTCTAGTAGGAAGTCTGTTGGCTTATTAGACGTGAGGCCACGGTTCAAACCCTAGGTCAGACATCAAAACGAAATATGAAGAATTATTCCTTCATTGGCTTCCTCTCAGCAGATTTCTGCCAAGAACTGTGTAAGAAAATAAAAAATTGCCATGAAAAATTTCACAAAAAACTGTCGATCGGAATCGACTTTAAACTGTATGTACACATGGCCAACAACTCATATATAAGATTAAAACACGCAACATAAGTGATAAGAGAAGTTAGGTCGTAAACCTGACTAAAGAATTATAATGACCAATTATGTATGTATGTATGTATCTAACACCAAAAAATCTATGATTATGATGAAATTTTCATTTTCTTACGTATAATGCCTGGTCCCTGCTATTATGTACGAAAATGTCCGCCACATAGTTTGAATCATTTGATATTGGTTTTCAAATGCCTCAACTTTTGGTAATTATCTCTGCAGATACGGTATTTATTATAGCCCTACAAAAAGGTGACCAATGACGTCAAACCGCCATATCTTAGTTACCAGTTGAAGTCACCAAAACGTAAAATTACAAATTCTGGAAACTTGTTAAGTATATGAGGCTAAATCGGTCGTTTTGTGTGACTATTGACGCGTTCTTATTAAAACCATATCTCGTTGAGTACGAGCGCTCTGAATTAACAGTAACGGTATTTTTAGGTGGGTTAGGCCCATTGATAACACAGTCGATGTTTTCGGTGGTACATATACTACACTAATGCTCACGCTTGACCATAACTATAACTGTTCCAGTCTCTGTCAACGCTTTTAGTAAATTGTCAATTTCTTGCGCAGTACGTCAATTGTGACCGCATAATCACCCCAAAAAGATCGAAAAGTTTACACAGTCTTAAGGAAGTATAAAGAGACTGGCAGTGTTACACATATAGTCAGGTTTGTGCTTCACCTCATTGTCTGCACTGTCGAAAATACCGCTTTTGTTAACTAAAGTGCGAAGAATAATCCGAATTAATCGATTCTATGCGTTCTCCGCAATTGGGCTTAACTTAAGGCTAATGATTGCATATTTAGCATTTGTTTTTGTACACCCATCCATATTAAGTTCTATTTATGCAAGAAGTAAAACCAAATGATCATCCACAGCATCGCAAATATGCTTATAGGGTACCAAACCTCTAGGCTTTCAAAGCTGATTTTTACGTCAACACGAAAAATTATCTGGTGCGGGTGTTGGACCACCGAAAAGCAATTGTGAAAAGGCATCTGCATCTGGAAATTGATGATAATGCCGCCAGCAATTGCAGTGGATGTAAATGTGATTCGCTAACGGTTGTCTTCTCTTCAATTGCACCAATTGTAGTTATTGACATAGCCATTTAGCTTCCTCACTAAACATAATTCTTTGACAAAAATGCTCGTCTATGGCCGGTTTGCAATAAGCCAAATGAGCAAAAATGCAACGCAGAAGTTGATCGTTTGGCTTCAATTCGATATGTTTCTTAAGCACATAATTAGCTTAAGCTTTGTTTAAAATTTTCCATGCATAGTCGCAGGACAAAAGCCATCAAGTTGAAACGACAATGAATCGACATATCGGCATCTTCTTCAAGACTTCGAGCCACAGCAGCAGTACTCTATTCGTTAAGCGCATATCTTAGTCCTAATGATGGTTTTGAATCAAGAAGAGTAAAATTTGTATAAAAACCATCAATACCTACATTCATAATTGGTCAATACAACACTTCAGTCAGGATAATAGGCTAGCTTCTCATACCACTTATGTTGTGTGTGTTAATTTTATATATGAGTGGTGGGACCTACTGTTAAAAGTCGACTCCAAACGACAGATTTTTTGAGAAACTTTTCATGGAAATTTTCTATTTACTCTCACAGATTTTGCCAGAAATCTGATGAGAGAAAGTCGCGGAAGGAATATTTTTTCATATTTATTTTAGTTTGCCAACACACTACTCGATAGACTATGGTAACCTTAGAACCAGGCGTTCCAGGAACTACGCGATGACATAAACGTAAACCCTTACCTAGTCCGTACGGACTAGGACACAAAATTGTAATGGACAAACTGAACAGGAGGAAACCAGTGGGAATTATGGACGAACGAGTGATGAGAAATGTAGTGGATACACTATTCCCTACTCATGAATCGAGGATCGAACAACGGCAGAACACACTCGGTATAGAATTCTTACCATTTACCGAAGAGGAGCTGAAAATAGCTGCAGCCGGACTAAAACCCGGTAAGGCACCGGGGCCCGATGGCAACCCGCCTGAGTTAGTGCGCGAAATTGCCGATCAAAGACCGCAACTCTTACTGGGAATGTACAATGCGTGCCTAAGAGAATGTATTTTCTCCGAAATATTGAAGAGACAACGGCGGGCAAACTCACTTATATCAGTACAGAGAACGGCTGCATTGCGTATCGCGTCGGCATATCATACAGTGTCCGCTTCAGCCGTACTGGTGATAGCAGGTATAATCCCTGTGGATCTGCTGGCAGTGGAGCGGCTAGAGATTTATAAGGCGAAATCGGCTGGAAATCACATAATCGGTTACTTCAGGGAGAACACCATTTCAAAGTGGCAACAACGATAGATCGAGGAAGATAGAGGAAGATGGACGGCGAGACTTATTACGGACATAAGGCCATGGATTGGTCGTAAATTTGGAGAGGCGGTTTGAACGACTACGTTACGCAGAAGCTATCGGGTCACGGATATTTTAGGAAATATCTACACAGAATGGGCTAGGCCGCCTCCCCTTACTGTCTTTACGAGGAAGGGGCGGTAATTGATGACAAGAGCACACTGTTTTCGAGTGTGCACGCTGGCAGAGCTATCGCTCTGTACTGACGTCAATAGTTGGAACAATCACAGCCGCTAATATTGTCGGGGTTATGACTGCGAGTAGTGAAAATTGGACTTCGGTAGTGAATTACGTAGACCGCATCCTGAGACGGAAGAAGAGAGATATTGAGGCTGCAGAACGAGTAAGCATGTCATCATAGGTGATACTGTCACACGTGCCAAGCGTAACCGGGACGCTGATTTAGACGAAAGAAATAGTGGAGACGCTTAGATGACTCCTCAACTTTCGATTCGCAATCCGGACGCGGATATAAACAAGAAGAGGCCAAAGGGCCAAAAGGACTCCACTCCGAAGTAATACCACCGTAGTGCCGGAGTGGGCACAAAAAAGTCCACAGGAGACGAGGGGGGATTTAGTGGTGAGGGCCCCACACACGGAGGATGTGAAGACTTCCTCTATGGTGCGGTTAGGTACATTTACCCTTCTCGACCAAAAAAAAAAAAATGCCAACCTTAGAACGAAAACCATCAATATATACAGCAACTGATTGCTTAAAAGCATTGTTCTCGTGTGAAACGGTTCATGTACATTTGCTAAAGCTTGCTGAACAAAACTATTAACATAGTTTGATATTCATATTGTTATCGATATCGATAGTTTTCATACTGATTAAACAAAAACACCAGATATATGTATGTAGGTATGGCTGATATTTACCATTTTTAAATGATTAATAAAATGATGTCCCACACATTATTGAATTTCTAATGTAATTATAAAATTCTGTTTATATTGGCTTTAGAAACTTAATTTTATAGGCATATTTTGTATTTCTATTTAATAATTTAAAAACGATTATTATGATTTCAATATGTATGTAGAATTGCCAGAGTATATGTATATTTGTTTATAAAATTATTATCTACTTAAATAATTATTTATTAACACTAGTTTGTCTTTACGGGTATATGATATATGCTTTTGCATACAGTTTTGATTGCTAAATGCCAGTACAAAACAGAATAGAATCAAGAGAAAGGAATTCAAATAAACTAGTTTTTGTTTAAATATTATGTATGTACGTTTGAATGTATGTGGATTTATATTGTATTTGTTATTAAGAATATTATATTTACATAGAATATAAATTAATTTTATGATTATTTTTCGTATGGCAATTTAAACTACATAGCATTTGTGAAATAAGATTTATTGATTTTCATTAATAATGTGGTATATTAAGAAAAACGAACTGAAAAGTAATCATGAATGATGGATGAACTTAATTTTATAAACGTTTTTGATTACAATATTTATTCAGTTAATATAGAAGTTACTTAAATGAATTCTAAGTGGCTCTCTGCACTATGGGGTAATACACTACCACACTTCCCTGTCTCAGTAAGACATATTTTTTTTTTATTTCATTAGGAACATACATCTATTGACACCTAATTAGAAACGCTTTAAAATTTCATAAAATATTGAAATAGTTTTCATATTGTTTATTCTTTTTAAACCATTTGTTATTTAATTTTATAAAGTCATAAAAATTAAACAAAATAACTTAACAAATTTCTTATTGCTAACCACTTAAAAAAAAGAACACAACTTTTTCAAATATTGACTGCGACACCTAATTAGAAACGATAAAAACCATTAGAAAAACACTGAAGCTGTTCTGATATTTCTCTATATGTCTTTTCAGCTTTACGCAGTTCGAAAATAGCGCTCCTTACTACAGAAGTGCAGCTCTTACATTTTCTCATTAAAAAACTTAAAAATATTAGACTAATATATTTAAACATATTGAATTAAAAAAAATATTTAATTCCTTTTTTCTAAATATTGCCTTTCACAGCAAAATTTAAACAATAAATGATTGTTTCTAATTATGTGTCGCACTTTTTTTAAACTATACTAAGAACGTGTTTTCAAGTTTGCAAAAAAATAATGGTAATTGAAATGCTTAATAAAGAAAATAAAAGCATTTAAAGGTAAAACAGAGTAATAAACAAAATACAAGTATTTGGAAGGCAACATAACGGTAGTTCTCCCAAAATATATTTATACTTTGCGCTAAAGTAAAAAATGCGTTTCTAATTAGGTGTCAATAGGTGTATGTTCCGTTTAAGCATGGTTTCCATGCCTCTGATGATAGGCCATTCCTGTCATTATGAAATTTCCCACGTCTTTTTCCCAGCGATATGGCAAAATCTCAACGATAACACATTGGATCTTGAAACCTGCACTCAGAAATTATTTCCGGTTTATTTGATGTCGCAATAGTCTACTAGGTAGTGTGTTGGCTAATTACACGTGAGGCCACAGTTCAAACCCAAGGCCAGACATTGCGAACAAAATGAAATCTGGGAAAAATATCTTTTCAGTGACTTCCTCTCAGCAGATTGTGACACATGTGGTGCAATACTAGCGTGCTTAAATCACATTTCATCCAGGTCCATTACGTTCCTATAACGAATGCCATTCACATAAAATTACAGCCCTTCAGTCATGATTACAACCTAGGTTCTACCACAACCATGTTGTGTGTGTTAATTTTATACATGAGTGGCAGGACATGCAGGTTAAACTACAGATTTTTGAGATAGTTTACGAGGTAATTTTTTTTTTTTTATTTTCAGAGTTTTTGCCAGAAATCTGCTGAGAGAAAGAAACTTTTTTTTTAAATTTCGCATTGTTGAAGATGCCTGACTGTCTGGCTTAGTCATGCCAACTTACCAAAACTCGCACTAGATTGTTGCTCTTTGTGGGTGCATTTTTTAAAGAAATATTTTTTGTATATTTTGACTATGAAACATTTACATTAACTTTGTTTGTAAACAATACAACAATAATTTTGCCTATGCAAACAAAAGCATATAGTGAATTAACAATAACAATACCACCAAGAACAGAAATTATACAAACAGTAAAATTAAATATAAATGAGGACAGCATCATATTTAATAATGAGTTAGAAGACGGAATTTTCTTAATACTAGAAAGACGGACAGGGGTCATTTGACCCATTTACAAATCTAACTTGTTATATTTCTTTTATGAATTATATCAGAGATTTCATACTTCGTGACTTTTAATAATATTCCATAAAGTTTAATTTAAAAGTAGTTTTTATTTTATTTAGGGATTCCAAATTGCAATTATTAAAGCAACTACCTAAAAAGACGGAGAGTGGTCATCTGACCCTTCACTTATCTATTTATTGTATCAATTACTTTTCATAATTATTATTTCATGAAAGTATTAAAATGCCGTTATTTTTTGTTTAAGTTTTCTCTAGTATGCCGTTATGTAATTTTAGCCAACGCGCACATTGCTTTTACTTAGTTTTATCAGTTTTTCAAAAGATTATTTATGAATAGAACTCTTCGGAACAAAGATATTGAAGCATATTTGGATTATGGCTTTACAAGAACTGGACAAATTCATCTCAGTTTTGTACGCTAGTGGTGCTTGTGGATTCAATAATATATATGTAAATGAGTTATGGAACAAAAAATGGGAAGTTGCTTTTTCTTCATAAACTATGTCTAGAGACCGATTCAAAGAAATAATGAAATATATTCGTTTTCACGTGCGAGAAATCTATAAACCCAACAAATTTGGTATACAATTTTGGGTTCGCGTAGATGTCAAATCGAAATATCTGCTCAACGGCTTTCTGTACTTGGGAAAAGATGACAATCGTCCACATAACATCACGCTTGGAGAGACATTGGAATGCGTCTAATGGAACCTTTGGTAAACAAAGGGAGAATTGTGAAGACTGACAACTTTTTTCCCTCAGTATTGGTGGTTGTGACAGTCAATAAAGTAAGATGGGATGTTCAACCATATGTGAAAAAATTTAAACTAAATTTGCATGCCCATGAAGTTCTAAAAACCGAAAATAATAAGCGCCTTCTGACAGTTTACCAAGCAAAGAGACAAAACATGTTTTATTGCTGAGCACTTTGCTCGAAGTGGTTGAAATAGATATAGGTAATAGCAAACGCAAACCCAATACTTTATAATTCAACTAAATTTGGTGTTGATGTTGGCTAGAAAATATAGCAGTCAAGCTCAAGACGATGGCTAGTACAAGGTTTTTTAACATATTGGACTGTCAGCAATAAATGCATGGGTGCTATTCCAAGAAGTAACAGACAAAAAAATTCGTAGAAGAGAACTTATTTTACAAGTAGCGTTTGAACTGAGTCACATTGACTAGCAACCGCAAGCGGTAAATATTCAACCACAAGTTTCACATATTCAATCCATAAAAAGATGATATTATCATACAACTGGCTGCAAAAACAAAACAAATAAAGCGTGTGAAATATTCCAGAAACCCCTATGCGGAACCTGTAAGATATCAAAACATTTTGTATGCTCTGGATGCGTGATTTCAAAAAAATCGTATCATTATTGACCTATTTCAAGATTTCGATATATCCTCGATCTCGCATAAATACATTCAAAGCAAAAACAACAAGTACTGTTAGTGCTTTGAATGTACATATTTTTATTATATGTACGTACACATATAAACTTGATTTCTTTTCAAATACGTTATTAAATGTTTATTTTTTTTGTTATAAACTAAGAATACAAAATGTATAATTTATTTTTTTTTTATTTTAAATAAGTAAGCAATATTAAAATTAAGTTTTGAAATTCAAATGCAGATTTTTGCCACTAAGACTTAAAGGGAGTCAAATGACCCCTACCCGTCTTTTAAAATATATTAATTCTCCCGTCTTTCTAGTGTTATTTAATTCGATACCACCCAAGAACGGAATGACACATATAAAAATTTTAAATACAACGATCTCTACTGTAACCTTGAAGGGCATTCAACTTCAGACTGACCTACTTAAAAATTATAATACAGTCAACCCTCCTATAACGCGGTGAGTGTGTACCGCGTTGTATGGAAACCGCGCTATAAGAAACTCGGATTTAACCATACCAACCAGGCTAATTCGTAGCGCGTTCTATGGAAACCGTCTACCGCGTTGTATGGAATCCGCGCTATAAGATACTCGGAATTAGTACAATTCACATCATTCGTACCGCGTTATATGGAGGACAAGACAAGATAAATTATAAGTTATTTTTATTGAATTATGTACTGTGAAAGAGGTCTGAGATGACTGAAATCGATGTTGTAGACGGCTATGAGATAAGTTTGCATGTTTATATAAACATGTTGTTTATATATCTCGGCTGTGCTTTTGCGTTGAAAATAAAACTGATATTAAACGCTCTTACAATATCTAGTTACTAGCGTCATTCACAGACTATGCGGAAGGAACTTATGGGATGTTGTTGAACGGAAACCGCGTTCTCAGAGTAACGCGTTATAGGAGGGTTGACGCAATTTCAGCCCCGCGTTATATGGAAACCGCGTTCTGAGGGTACCGCGTTATAGGAGGGTTGACTGTATATTAAATTACAATACTATAAACAATGAGGAACGTTTTAACAAATTAATAAATACACTTAACATAAACAATAGTGTGGTGGAAAGATAAAATAAGCTAGATTTAGAAGTAGGTGATCTAGTATTACTAAAAGTAGAAAATAGGAAGAAAAACCAAAGTCCGTATAAGGGACCATATAGAATTATAAGTAGAAATGGAGTAAATACTTCAATAGACTATAACGGAAAAACCAAACAATTTCACAATAATCAATTATAACCATATAATTCTATTTTATAAGTTTACATTAATATTTACTAACTAATTTTAATATTAAGACATACATATAAAAAAAATATATATATATATATACTATATAAAATATAAATAAATATACAATTGTAAAACTATTTTAATAAGAAATATTATAAAATTGATTGTTACCATGCATGTGCTTAGAAAAATCAATTTTTCTCTTAAGGGCCAGGGTGTAGTGAGCTCTTTCATTACACACTGCTGTACTTTACACAAAGCATTAAACACACACACGTACATACTGAGCCCTTTGGCCACAAACAAATTAGATTCTGATGTAGGCTCAAATCGGCAACAACTTTGCCTTAGTTTTTATTCAACAATCTCCTTTTGCCCTTACTAAGGTAAGATCGGCAGTTGTTATTGCGTAACCAAAGGCAAACACTGCCGGTTACAAGAATCCTTTTATTTATATCCTTATAACCAAGCCATAAATATAAATAAGCCAACAAAATTCTGTACGCATGAAGGTAAAGTTTTTTTTTTTTTTTTTTTTTGGTTAAAATCCGCTGCGTAAGACTTCGTGGAATTTGAAGATGTTGAGAACAATGTCGAAGTGAGGTTTTCGTTACTCTCTTGTTTACAACAGCTATGTTTTCAAGACAACGATAGGTTGGTTAACAATCAGGCTACTCGCTATAACTGATCCAGTTTCTTCAAATATTTAAACCACGCTTCGAACTTTTTCAACTGGATATTCTTCAAACTGAAGATGCTTACTCAGCACAAACTTGCAAAATATTTGTGACAAGTTGTCCTTTCGTAAAGCAACCTATTTTTCAATATCATTAGAATCATATGTGACTGCTGCCGAATTTCAGAGTTGCCACCTCCACAGTTAACTGAGACATCCACTGACTTTTAAAAAATGCAAAGAATTTTTAATGCTGGTTTTATCCTCTTTTAAAAATTTTACACATTTTTTTTCAATTTTTCTTTGTTTGCCTTTTATTTCCACATTTTTAGGTTCTATTTTTCCGAAAAATTTTTCCCTCTTCTAAAAACATATGTTTGCCATACTACTTCAGCGAAATACTGTAGTCGTTGAAATGCGCTACAAAAGTTTTTATTTCCTTTAAATTATGTTTTTTCCTTCTTTCATCCTTTTGTCAGATTTTGTGCTTTTCATAATAGTTTTCGTTTGTATTTGTGTTTTTTTTTTTGGTTTTTATTTTCATATTTATTTTAGTCGTTTTGGTTGTTTGTAATTTTTTAATATTTTCGGTAAATACAGGAAATTATTTTTTAAATATGCTCACATGCCAGAATTATAAAAAAAGAGGAAACTTGGCATTATGCTTAGGTTATGTACGAATCGAAAGCACTGCACACTTGAATTGTAAGGTACTGTTATGGTTACATTAGTTCATAGCCACTAACAATACATACCATTTTATACCATTCCCTAACAAATATATCAGAAAATGAAAATGAACACATGCTATAATACAGATGAGAGAGAAAGGCTACCTCATTTAATACAGACATGAATCCGACACAGTATAAGCAGATGGTAGCCCTTTCACTGCCTGGTTTTAGTACGAGGTCTACTCTATTACAGAGATGGCCAAAAAGACTTCCAATGTTTATTTTGTAAGAACTGTTTGATACCAAGTAAAGAGATTCCAAGAAACGTTGTCGGTAAGTTTTCCAGTGCCATATATTAATGCAACGTCTTACCCTAATTTATAATGTTTAATGATACACTATTTTACTGCCTAATTGCCGTTATAAGATAAGAATATATATATATATATGTATATATATGGATATATATATATATATATGTATATATATGTATATATATATACGATATATATATATGTATATATATGTATATATATATATATATATATGTAAGATAATAATAAAAACCACTAGACGTCCCACAAGTCCGATAATTAACCTTCATCTCTGCTAACGTTACTGCTGCAATCACTAAAAAGTCAGAGAAACATCAATAAAATCATCACCTGGTAAAAGATTCAACGAGTTTCTGTCAATGCATTCCAGGCAGTATGCCCAATCTATTGAAAAAGTGAGTTAGTGACAGCAAAATTCTTTTAAGATAAACGGATTTTTTTTTGCGATACATGAAGGCATATTTGCTGATATCAGAATACAGAAAAGATTTGGATTTAAGATACTGGAACCATGTCCTTTGGTTTGTAGATAGGAACATTTTGAAGTTCTCGCACTCATACATACATAATTGGTCATTACAATGCTTCAGTTGTGTGTGGGACCTACAGTCCGAACGATGTATTTTTTGAGAAACATGGCAATTCGTATTCACTCTCAGAGTTTTTGCCAGAAATCTGCTGAGAGGAAGTCGCGAAGAAATATTTTTTCATATTTCGCTTTGTTGGAAATGTCTGATCAGGAGTTTAAATGAAAGCCTCATGTCTAATAAGCCAACACATACTACACATACTAGACTACGCGACTCAAAAGTTTTATAGGTTCTAGGATAACAGGGTTGCCATCTATCGTTCTTAAGACTGAATGTCACCTTTGGAAATTTCATGAAACATTTACGAATGGTCATCGCAAAAAAACATTCTCTTTGCGTTTATATGGCTCAAAATTTTAGCTGGCATCCTGTGACTTTAATTCTTTGTCTTGCTGTACCTTTCGAGAAACAATTTGACAATCGACACTCATTTCAAACATTTGCATGTTTTTTACTTGAAATTTCTGCTCATTTTCTAGCCTTTCTGATAATCTTGATTTCATCGATCTTAGTTTCTATCACATTATGTTGGAATCTTTTGTTTTATTGATCTCGAAGACTTCAGTTTATGTACGCCACCGAGGTTTTAAAATATTTTACATTTAAACAGTTGCTCAACTAACTCAAAACGAGCGATGCGGCATTTAGAAACACTCCACGGCTCACACTATGGCTTGACCTAGCCATTAGCAATGCACGCCCCAAAAATTTATTGCGCAAAACAAACGTAAACTTTCTTTTAAGGAAATCATTACGAATATCTTTACCGCACAACATTAACCATATTATTCAGGGAACAAGAACTTTATCACATAAGTACTCGTGCTATATAACACTTAAACACACTACTTCATACAGACATTTTTCATATTGATGTTACCAAACGTTGACTCTTACATTTTCCTGGTAACTTGGCAACATTCGAAGAACTACACGCTGATAAATATAGTATAGGCAGGCATATTGAATTACTAGGCTGTTACAATATTACATTGTGAGCACATTTTATATACACGTGCAGCAGAGCATCTTAACAAATAATGTTCTTATTGGCCAAGAGGCAAATACAAGTAGCCAAAGAAAGACTTGTATTTTGTTGGGCCATAACAAGTCATACAAGGAATCCATAATACCAACATAAAAGCCTGCTTTAGAGTACATTTTTATGCCTTCATCAAGCATGCAACAAATGTAAGTATACTCCTACTACACATACAAAAAGTGGTAGAGAGCAAGAGGGAGAGAGCGATAAAGAGAGTGAGCGACATTTGGTTCATATTTATGATTTGAATATGTTTTTGTTGTTGTTTGTGAAACAAAGTTTTTGTACACATTGTTTATTTAACAACTGCTTTGTGTTTAAGTAAGTATTTGCATGCAGGCATATGTGTGTGTGTGTGGTATATCCGTTGGCAGTGTGTGTGTGTGTTTGCATAAGTAAACTTATATCCGTTTGTGTTTTCACTTCCATGTGTATGTGGCTGTGTAGGTGTTCAGTATTTTTCACAATTATTTCATAAATTTCCATCACATTTTCTAGTACGAATGTCTTTCAATTTTTTTCTTTTTTAGTTTTTGTTTATGCTGCACGTTTAATTTAATATTTGTTCGCGGATAATTCGCAAAACCCCTGATATTTCTTTCGTTTCCTTTATTTTTTTTCTTTTTTTTTGTTCTCCTCTTTTTCTTACTTTACATTCACATTTAAAAAGCAAATACTTTTATAACATTTTTTTTGTTATTTTATTGTTATTTTTGTTGTTTTTGTTGTTTTTCATATGAAAAACTTTTATTTTGTTTTGCATGTTGCATGTCATGTGAAAATAAATTTTCGTTATTTTTCACGTTTTATTTTGTTGTTGTTGCTATTGTTGTTACATAGTTAATGTATAAATATTTGTAAAAAATAAGTTTTGGGTCCATTAAATTGCAATTGTTCCGTATTGTTGTGAATTCTTGCACAACAAAATAGTTTTTCTTTTCACAAATGAATGAAAATTTGAAGAATTTTTCTTTTTTATAAAAACAATAACGTGGCCTTACGTTATTTTAATGTAGAAATTATTAATTTTTAGTAGGTTTTATGGTTTTATTTCTATAGATTGGCGATGGTATCTTTGAAATTGAAACAAAAAATCATCATATAAGTTATACCCTCTCCTGTGATCCATCAACAATTTCAGTGCTACAGTTAACTAAATAGGCTATTACAGGCTCATAAAAATTTGCCTATGGCTGACGTCATTTATTTAAAGAAAATATGTATGTCTATTGCTAGGTATTATCCCCAACTTCTTATAATTTCCCTGCTTTGCTGCTATTCAATTAATCTAGTTTTTCCAGGTATATAATTTGTCCTTTGCAGCAGGCTCTAGGATAATAGAGTTGACAGCTTGAAACAATATCGAAAAAAAATGTTTTGTTTTTGATTTCTGGCAAAAACTCTGAGAGTAAATAAAATTGCCATGAAAAGTTTCTCACAAATCTTTCGTTCGGAATTGATTTTAAACAATAGGTCTCGTCACTCTTGTATAAAATTAACACATACAGTGGTGATGTTGAGAAGCCATGACTGAAGGGTTGTAATGACCAATTATATCTGTATATATGGTAACACTCTGCTGTGTCTCAGATGAATATCGCCGGAACTTTCACACCAATAATAGGGGCCAGACCCTTTAGAAAGACATCTACCAATTGGTAGATTTCAATCTGTCACAGTGATTTCAGTGCTTTGAATCCTATGCTTCCTTAAGAAATTACCCCCGTTGAACTTTAAACAATGCACTTTGCTTCTTTGGTTTCTCTCCTAAATTTAAAATGTTTAAATTCATTAAAATTCTCTGGTTTGTAATGGTTCACTTTAGGCATTTCACCATCATAGCTACATCGCCGTCGTTAATACTCTGAAGGTTATCCTTTTTTAACGTTTATAGAAGCCTCTCCCAAATTTTGTTTTTTATTTAAACCCATACCCATCTAACCAAAAGATCTGAACAGTGTATGAATATTATCTAATAAGAGAAAAGAACGAAGTATTTTCCTCTGATACACATTGTTTATGCTCTGTCTTTAGGTCTTGATTTTATCTGTCTTTTTCGCTATTAAATCTATAGACAGTCGGTATAAAATCTTCAGCAGCGCTTTGATCGGTGTTTTCAAATAGTTAAAGACATCATCTGTGGCAAAGGAACCATGTTATTATTATTCTCGCGTAAAGGTACTAACGTCTTCACACCAAATGTATTGTTGTACGGCATTATTGAATCAAAAAAATCCCACACAGGTTTGAAATATGTTGTTGTGATTCACAGACCTGCTGCCATTCTGATTCTGTGCAACTATTGTTTGAATCTACAACACCCGACAAACTATTCATAGATAGTCTAGTACAAAATTCAAATTTCATTCCCCGCTAGACCTCAAGTTGCTCTTACTTCTCTTCAACACACACGCAGGTATCCTTGGAAAGCTTGAACGTAGTCGTTTGAATATTTAATCCTTGTTGAGGCTGCTATTACATTAGATAAAAAGATACCAGAACTTGGATTCAAATTAAAGAGTCTTCTGAGCGTTTTTTTTACTACAATTCGCTAGATTAAAAACCACCACTCTTTCTTCAGTCAACGTAACCTCACAATAAGTTCTAGAAAAGTCTGATATCCGCTTTCAAAAAAGTGTTAAAACCCTTTAGGTTATTCAAACTTCTTCTTCCAAGACTCAAAAACAACCGAGACAATACTCTATTGTCTCTAACACCTCCTCATTTCTATAGCGGGCTTCTCACACCACGTATTTTCATTTTATATATGACTGGCCGGACCTACACTTTAAAGTCAACACCGAACGACAAATTTTTGAGAAAAATTTCATGACAATTTCACTTTCTCGGAGTTTTTGACAGAAATCTGCTGATAGTCAGTCGCCAAAGAAATATTTTTTATATTTTCGTTTTGATGTCTAACCGGGAGTTAGAACTGTGAGCTAACGCCTAATAAGCCAAGACACTACTTACTAGACTACGACAACTACTGAAAATGAAAATATTCAGCAGGAATCTGTAACAGATTTGCATTAGAAACCTGACAACAAAATACTCGCGAAGAAGCCCAATAATGAAACCCAGTTATTTTGCCGAGCTCTGGCTCCTTCAATTAGAAGGACGAGGAACTGGTCCAAAAATTTTTGCGGCCATTCCCTTATGAGTTGAGATTTGACAGATTGGGTTTTCGGTACAAAAAGCCAGTTTATAATTTGAATAAGGACCAAGAGTTTAATAGTACTACTGAATGTAGGAACCCAACAGAAACTCATTTTAATTCAGTCCAAATTATCCCAACTTAACTTGTGGATCGTGTTGCTATTAAGGTCGTTGGACGTACCGCCGATAATGGCATAAGAGTCCATGTTAAAAGCAGCGAGATTGGCTGCAGTACATAGTTGCCGTAGTCTAGTAGGTACTGTGTTGGCTTATTAGACGTGAGGCCACGGTTCAAAGCCCAGGTAAGACAATTCCAACAAAACAAAATATGACAAATCTCAGCAGATTTCTGGCAAAAACTCTGAGAATAAATAAAATTGCCATGAAAAGTTTCTCAAAAATCTGTCGTTTGGAGTCGACTTTAAACTGTAGGTCCTGCCACAAATGTATAAATTAACACATACAACGTGAATGCTGTAAGAAGCTAGGTTGCAATCCTAACTAAGTGGTTGTAATGACCAATTATGTATGTATGTATGTAAACTTTAGGACAAGACTAAGCGTTATGTGGAAATTTTGGAATTTTTGAAAACAATTTCTTATAAACTAAATTTATGCTCTTATGAGCAACCAATAATTAAAACAGGCAGCATAATATTCTCATTTTCTTTTTCTTTTTGCAACTGGTTTCATAGGAAACAATTAATTTTCATTAAACGGCTATCGAAACGTTTATCATTTCTGGTGTTATTGTTTTTTTTTGCAGATAAGATTCGATATATGTATGTAAAGTGGCCTTAACGGGATATAAATTATCTACTCAAACCCGTTTCTAAAATATTAAGATTAAATAATACGCCATATTTTTTTTCTTGTTTTCTAAACATTTCCTTCTTCTTTTCTGGTCATTTATATTGCCTGTACAAGCATACAAACCCATGGTTTTCATATGTTTTGCAGAGAAATACCGACAATATGTTAACGAAATCGATACTATCATGTGAACCCTTTACGGGCGATATTTTTTATTTTGTTGCCATTTTCTCTTTCGTTTTTGTGCAATTTTTATTTCTTAATAGAAATACATTTTGGCATACACATGCACATATACCCACAAGTGATTGTATTATAAACTTATGGATGTATGGATGTATTTATACGTTAAATACGATATATATTGTATGTGTATGTGGTTGTTGTCGATATGATTAATTGTGACAGTGTGCAAAGTACTACAGTTTCCTTCCTCTACCAAATGGTCATAGAATGGTCCCATTGGCGTTTCTTACTTACGGTGTTTTTTTACTTCACTCTCTTCCAGGCGCTCTCTCTCTCTCTCGCTCTCTTCCACTCCTTTAAAATACCATTTTTACTGTTCAAAATTTCTCTAGGTTATATGGTAAGTGTGTATGTATGTATGTGTGCAGTTTAATCGTAGTGGAGAAGATAACTCTATAGATACCCTAGAGTTACACCTACACTCTTAGCCTCTGTGCATGCACACAATAACCCATGCATACATACATACATACTTAACAGTGTACAAGTGTATTTGTAGTGGTTGGTTACGTTGAGAATATGATTGCGCTTGGCATGGCAGCTGCTTTGGGTTTTTTCAGTTATTTTTTTTATTTGCATATGGGTGTGTGTGCAAATTTACTACCACATATTCAAAAGCCGTGTGCCCCTCGTGTATGCATATATTTATAACGATTCTTTCTTTTTTTTTCTCAATTTATTCTACATCTTCTTGTGTTCAAGTGGTTTAAAATTTATGGCATGTTGGTAAAATGTGTTTAATGTGTGTGCGAAATAAAGCGAATGAGAAAAAAAATGTTTTATTCGAGGGAAAAAAATTGCTAAACTTAAAATAGCTATAGACACATACACTCATACACACTCATGCACACACATCCATAGCGTGCATTTATAATAATTCAAATGGAAAATATCTTCCGCTGCTTGCGAAAAAAAAAAAGCAGAACGAAAATTACAAAACATATTTACGTTATTAGGTAGTAAGAGAAGCAGCAGTTTTCTGAAGAATAATTTTTTTTAACGCTCCGTGCTTCTTTATGGCGCAAAGGCATGGGCACTATTAAGCACTGATGAAAAAGCCTTGAGAGTATGAGGGAAAAAAGTCCTACATAAGGTCTTCGGTTTACTGAGAGTTGGCGATGATGAGCTCCTGAACGACATGGACAGCGTATTAACATCCAGCAGCGAGACGAGTATTTGATGCGCGGATTTACTGAAGTCGGCGAAGATGATGAGGATGACTTTGTTAGAGTTCACATACATACATACATAATTGGCCATTACAACCCTTCAGTCCGGATTACGGCCTAGCTTCTCACACCATTCATATTGTGTGTGTTAATTTTGTTTACACATGACTGGCGGGACCGGCAGTTTAAAGTCGACTCCGAACGACAGATTTTTGAGAAACTTTTCATGGCTAATTTTATTTACTCTCAGAGTTTTTGCCAGAAATCTGCTGAGAGAAAGCCGAAGAAATATTTCTTCATATTTTGTTTTCATGTCTGATCTGGGGTTTGAACCGAGGCCACATTACCAACTAGACTACTGCGACTATTTGTTAGCATTGGAAGGGCCAAATCGAGGGAGCCTTATCATCGATTGGTGTGACCACTGGCGAAGACGTGCAAGAATCAGAGGCGTCTGGAAGGATGTGCTAAGGCGGGCCGAAATCCGTTAATCGGTTTGTTAAGTAAGAAAGATAATGATACGGTCTCAAGAAGGAAAGTTTGAAAACATCAGTAAATTGATGTACTTTACTGTACATATTTCGACTCCAAACAACAGATATACTGCAAGACAAGTAGTTAGTTTCAGAACTTTTGCCAAAAGTCTGCTGAAAAGGGCTTCTTCGAACTCGAAACTCTTACCTAGTAAGCCACAACACTAACCACTTGGAATACGACAATAAAACAGCTCATGAGGTTAAGAAACATTTGATACACGTCATGCTCTTTTTTATAAAGTCACGATAATTTACTCAGCAAGTTTTTAAACCTGGTAAATTTGTTTTGTATCGGGTCTTTCAATAAGCTTTTTCTGTTTTTAAATTAAAACAAAACAAAATATGTGTAAGTTTACCATCAAAGTCGTAGTCTAGTAGGTAGTACTTACGTATGTTAACATCGACATTTTTTATTCTTTTGAAAGACCTGCTAATGCCATTATGTGTGGAATACAAGATTGTTCAAATGACCCCCCACGGTTTCTCTGGTTGCAGCGCTTCGAAATCTCCAATTTTCCATGACTTTAGCGAATAAATTACGCTGAATTTGTTCGTTGACATGAGTTGTTTTGGTTTTGAGGAGCGCTGTGATTTGTGGCTTATTTGCATACAACTTTGACTTAAAAAACCATAGAAGAAAAAAGTCTAAGGAAGTTAAATCTCACGATCTCCATAGTTAGTTCACACCATCTCCACATGAAACCACCATGTCCTCGAATTGCTCGTGCAGCACATCTAATGTTGTGTTCAGATGACCCAATTCAGGCCATGAAATTTCAAATAATGAGTCTCGTCATACGATGACGTTGCGAGCCCAAAATTCACACCTAACAGTGACGTTTTCGGGATGCATTAAATACCCCTGGATGTCAGGTGGACTGCTATCGTATTAAATTTGATATTTTTGTTTGTTCACGTATCCATTCATTCAGAAATAGGCGACATCGTTAAAGATGATTTTTTCAATTAAAATTAGGACCAGTTAGACCACTGCTCGTATGATCGTTTAACTTCAGTTCCTTGATCGGTTGAAGTTTGTACGCGTGCAGGCCCAAATTACAACGCAAAATACGCCAAGTTCTGGCATGCAAAAGGCCGAATTTTTACGAGCGACATGACATATTCTCCTATACACTCTAACGTACAGCGGCAATTCTCAGCTTATTCTATTAAGTCACGAAAGTAATTTTTCTCTAACCTCACAGAATCATGCTTGTAAATTTAACGTGGGGTAAAGAATTGTAAAAAAAGACCAAATTTATGGCAGTAATTAAAAAATTGTTGTGGAGCTCTAAAAAAAATGACGTTAAAATTATAAAAATTATTAAATTACACAGTTAAAGCAATTAACAAAATTAATAACGATACCTGAAATTGGCATGAATTAAATGTGACACAAATTATTAAGAGCTTCGCTAAAAGGGATGTGCAGGAGAGAGAGAGAGAGAGAGAGAGAGAGAGTGGTTGAGAATATTAAGTGGTGACTACTGCATTAGAAACTTAAACAGATTTGTAATATAATTTGACAGGTGTTAACTGCAATTTATGACAGCAAAAGAAGAGCATGAAAAATATAAAACACGTTGTAAATTAGAATGAATGAAGAACTAAGCGTACACTAAATGGGAAATGTATACAACATTAAGTAGTAGAACTGTAAATTATGTATGGTATGTTGAGATAAAAGGTTGGGGTGCCTTATAATTAGGATAGTTAGGCAAGATTATGGTAAACAAACTTGTATTTAAATGGTAAATATGGAGTTTTGACATTTTCTTCAGGTTAGATGGGGTCTCTCTCTTTGGAATAAACAAAAGACTGAACATATTGTTACCGTTTAACATTAAAATAATAAACAAAAGCTACAAAAACAAAAACCATGGACTTGCTTACATGATCAACGAATAAACAAAAATATAGCAACAACATCAGTATAAAAAAGGGGATAAACAAAGTAAACAAGAAGGAACAACAACACTGCAAGGACAGACGTAAACAAAATAAACAACGTGTTTATAGAGATTTCACGAAGGCAAAGTCATTCTCCTTCAAGAGCATTCATCACACTGTTTACCCAGCGATATAAAAGGCAAGACAAAGCAGACAACGGGATCAGAAAGAATTCAGTCAGTCTTGTGTGAAGACGCGTAGCGTGTGAAGAGAATAATCGTGTTTTGAAGATCTCCTTTGTAAAGATCTAACGAACAATTGGTAGTGTGTACACGGAAGAGGTTAAAGAGGAATAACAAAACAAAACAATTGTTGTTGTTTACATTAAGTTGCGAACAGTGGCACACGGAATTGTGCGAACCATAAAGAATTTATATAAAACTAAAAACAAATTTATTTTTATTTGCAATCTACGAACTGAGATTTTAAACGTTTTTAAAAGGTTAAAAGCGTAACGATATCTAGAGGCTTTTCAATTTGTATTGAATAAGTGCTTACGAGCACTATTTAGGCTTTTTATGGCGCTAAAAACTGCACTTCCAAGCTGTTCATTACTCAATGAACGTGTCATTTAAAACTATGCTAATTTGGTAGTATTATGGAGTTTTTGTAGAGGGTAAGAAACTGTAGGCAGTCATTCTCTATTATAAATAAGATTCGAAACCAGTATGGCCAGTCCTACACGGAGCGGCCAAAAGAAGTTGCTGATCTAAGACCTATAGTGGCTATGATTGGGAATATTGTTTTAGAAAGGTAAAAAAGGGAGTACTGTTCATACACATGACATTTGGTTGTATTTACCAGAAAAGAAGTTGGTAATCGTAGACCTATAGTGGCTATGGTTGGGTATAGTATTTTAAGAGAGTACACATGAGATTTGATCGTACTTACCAGAGATGAATTTTACTGGAAAAGTGTTTCCCATACTTTTATTTCACTGAAGCTCATTTCATTGCAATATCATTAAAACGTTAACGAGGAAGTAATCCATACTCCTCTAATGAATCAATAGAGTCTGATTACCAAATAAATTCGACTTCTACTCAGGCTATAAGGATGTACATACATACATACATAATTGATCATTTCAACCAGGGCTATGACATAGCTTTTCACGTCACTTATGTTGCGTGAATTAATTTTGTACTTGAATGGCGTCTCCGAATGGCAAATTTTTTGAGAAACTTTTCATGGCAATTTTATTTACCTTCAGAATTTTTGCCAAAAATCTGCTGAGAAGAAGTCGGCGAAGAAAAAGTTGTTCATATTTCGTTTTACATGAGATGTTGACACGTCTAAATAGTCTACACACTATCTACTAGACTACGGCGACTAAGGCCATATGGATATATTAATCTTAATAGCCGTTGTGTAGATCTTATTTGCCTTTTTAAAGAAAAATACTTTCTCTAAATTCTTAAACTCTAGTGCAACTTAAGCTCAAAATTTTGCCTGCAACTTAAGCATTTCAATATTACGACAGCATAAAGGCTTCAACAATACAATTATAATTTTTAAGCGGCATAAAATGCCAGTTGTGGTGTCATCAAACCTTTTAAATTCTTTGAATAAATTCTGACTTACTTTAAGGGACGCGCATTGATTTGCAAATAATTTTGCATTCACTGACAGAATTTCGATTGTAATGCTAAAAAAAATTCTATTGTTTTTGCTGCTTTATAGATGTATCTCAATGTCTGCATATATGTATATAAAGTGTGATTTTTTTATTTCATATTTTTTGGGTAAAATTTTTTTTAAATAAAAAAATGCTCAACAGAGATACCATTCTGCCATGGACACAGCTTGCAAAACATAAAATTTTGTTTTCAAATCTCGTTATCTTCCACAACAAAGTTCAATTTTGGGTCAATTGGAAAGTAATCAAAAGAATTGCCGAATTTTAACAACAACATTTCTGTAAATTTCCGTGCTAAATTTATTACTAACTTTTCTTATCCAAAATGTATGAATCGAGCTTAGATAACATTTGTTTTCAAAAACCTGAGACACATGCCAATTGGTTTGTGATTTCGTGAACAGCAATCTAAGATCATACGACTTAAACCCAGTAAACAATATTCTACAAGTCCCAGAGGCGTCTGCATAACTTCAACTAGCTGTAAACAGAAATATTCGCAGTAGTCTAGTGGTTAGTGTGTTGGCTTATTAGACGTGAGGCCTCGGTTCAAACTCCAGGTGAGAAATAAAAACGAAAATATGTCTCAGAAGATTTCTGGCACAAAAAAAAAGTTTCTTATAAATCTGTCGTTCGGAATCGACTTTAAACTGTAGGTCCTGCCACTCATGTATAAAATGAACACACACAACATAAGTGGTTTGAGAAGCTAGGTCGTAATTCTGACTAAAGCTCTGTAATGACCAGTTACATATGTACGTGTGTATGTAAACAATATACTTTATCACACCAAATAAATATTTCACAAACTCTTTCAATTTGTTTTTGAATTTTTAAAGCCGAAATATTTAAAAAAAAATCACCCGTTTTTAGCATTTTATTGGCTCTGCAATATAGTAGACATGTTGGTAAAGCTGTTGTGCGAAACGGAAACGTTTAAACATCTAGTGAGTTATTGGTATGTATGTGTGTATTTTGCCTTCAACATATAAGCCTGTGATATATGTATGTATGTATGTATGTATGTTTGTAATACTTTTTGAATAATTTAAAGCTTGAAAAAAGGAACACTCCAATACAGGCGCATGTATGTATGTTGTATACATATTTTATTCAATTTTAAACCCAACAAACAATCAATCGTAGATTTTAAAAGAGTAGAAGAGTATGGCATTTGCCTTGAAAGTGAAATTGTTTTGGTAAACATTTACATACGTTCTCCCCAGCATACTTATATTGATTGTTGCATGACAAATATTTGTTTTTATTTTTCTGTTATAAAAATACCTTGAATTACAAATTAAAAACAAAAAAATTTAATCAATTTTCAATTTTCTAAACAAATAAGGGAAAACTCACTTTTCGACATACATACATACATAAGCCAAAATAATTGTTGGTTTTATTTCGAAAATTGAATGTCGAACGAGATTTTGAATAAATCAGGTTGCAAATTATAACTTCAGCTGCTGATAGAATTCCATTTTTTTTTTGTTTTCGTAAATCTATAAACTTACTGCTGATTAATAAGCTGGAGTTATGAAAGGCTAATATTGAATGTTCAAGAACAGAAATACAAGTTAAATGTTTTCATGAGCCTATAAAATTGAGACAAACGGTTCCCTGCAAAGCTTATTAATTTCAAATTGTTTCATTTTTTTCGGCTTAAACTCTGGCTTCTAATTGTCGGTGTCTTTTTCAATCTTAGCTTTAAAGCGTAGCAAGGATTATGACATATTGTGTTTGGTCACGAAATCTATTTACCTGGAATTCAGTGACTTAAAGTCTCCATAGATTATCGAGCTTTATAAGCGATTTCTCTACTCAACTGAAACTAGCAATACTTTGTACCCAATGTAGCAACTTTCACAAGAAAAAAAAAACCTCCTGCGACGTTATCCACCTACGAAGTCAGTTATTTATGTAGACGTCTTCAATAAAATAATACTCAAGAATTTTGAAGTCGTCGTGGTCTAGTAGGCTTATTAGACGTGAGGCCACGGTTCAAGACCCAGGTTAGACATCTACAAAGAAACAAAATGTGAAAATGGCAAAAACTCTGAGAATAAATAAAATTGCCATGGAAAGTTTCTCAATAAATCTGTCATTCGGAGTCGACTGTAACCTGTAGGTCCCACCACTCACATATAAAAATAAAATATGCACTTGGACTTTGTAGACTTTGTGGTGCGCCACTTCTGGCTAATAAAGTAATACTCTTTCTTAGGTGGCGGCACTGCTTGACCTGCCTATGCTGTTCATTGTTTATCCTCTTAAAGTGGTTGTAGAGATCAATTGGCTTTCTAGATGGATTATTTGAAGGATAGTTAATACTCTAAGGGCCATTATTACAACTTGCCGTTAACTAAAGGTAGGATTTTAACGGGCATATAAATTGTTTTTCATTATTATAAGTGGACAATAAGGTAGAAGTGAGCGTTAGTCTAAAGGGAACATCATCCTGCTGGTAACTTTTAAAGTTAAGTTCATGTCTGAACTTGCCATATGATATTTTATTTTCAATATGGCAATTTCAAATATAAGCAAAGTGAGCGAATACAACAAAAAAAAGAAGCCCGTCGCCACAGCGTTTAAAAAAGACTTCTTTAATTGAGCAATGTTATCGACATTGCTCCGATACTGCCATACTTTTGATAAAGTTAACTTTATTTTATCATTAGGTTGTAATAACGAAAAGAAGTTAAAGGCGACTTTAAAGTTCACTTTAGCTAAAGTTACCTTTAACTAAACCCAACTTTAACGGAATGTTGAAATAATGGCCCTTAAGGTTAGTAATTCGAAAACCATGCCAATTGTTTGTTACTTTTCTGGATTTGAAATACATTCACTTTATAACTGGCACTTCTAGTTGAGGACTTTATCACAATCTCCGTTCACGTCTTTCCCAAAAGCATTGTTCTAAAACATAGCAAATACAGATGCATTTTAAAATGGACATTTGTTCAACTACGAAGACAGAACATCGGCGAAAGAACTGAATATGGGTTGGTTGGTTATCCTCTCTGTAAAAACAGCTTGCCCTTAGGCAAGCATACTGTCTATTGCAGAACTACCTAACGTGGATCAGTAGAGTAGAGGTCGGTAAATGTAACAAAGACCTATTCCGGTACCAAATACATTAGACTTTATGTGCGATTTAACATTTGATGATTTTTTAACCATAAATATCGTTTTTGACGTTCGTATAACTAAATATTATTCTATATCATATAATATATCTATATCTATATTCTATATCTACGGCTAAGCGAACATTCAAAAACAGCAATTTTAGCACTTTTTATCACCATTTCAGCAATGATTTTGCAAATGGTCTGAGCTCAGCCTAACGTGCCTTTTCGTATAGAAAAACACTTTCTTTAGAAGGCAGCTTTCTCTCACCAGATTTCTGGTAAAAACTCTAAGAGTAAACGAAATTGCCATAAAAAGTTTTCCAAAAACCTGTCGTTCGGAATCGGCTTTAAACTGTAGTTCCGGTATAACATTTAATGCACACAACATAAGTGGTGTAATCCTGACTAAAGGGTTGTAATGACCAATTATGTGTGTATATTATGTATGTACGTGTATAAATCAGGAGGTCTTTTTGTTGATGATCGTATTGAGCAAGAAAATACCTTCAACCCTGAAGATATATTCTCAGTGGAAAATATTTTTCAAACAGCCTGAATTTTCATAACAAAATTCAATGATTTCCATACGTTATATGGTGTTCAGATATGCATCTTTATTGCGTAAATCGCTATAAAGCCCTTATTGAGCTCAATATTTCACATAAAGTTGCAATTAATAATTGCGCAATAAATACGTAAATTGTTATAATATTGAGTAAAACTTAAAATGCAGCACTGACATAAGGGTGTTTAGTGAGCATATTACAATTAACCGAACACTTTTTGTTGATATTTGACGATTCAAATGTCAACAACGCCAACCAAAAAAAAAAAACAAAAAAAAAAACAAAAATGAAAAAATGAATTGAATAAGCAGCTGAACTGCGTAAATTATTATGCCTGAACGTTTAGAATATTTTACTCAATTAACCGAATATTGATTCAATAAAAGTGCATATCTGAACATAATATTAGTCTATTCATGGTAATATACTCGTACTAATCCTTAGTAAGCATTTTTGATATTGCCACAAGAAACCCCTGAAGACATTTAAACTGAAAAACCAAAAAGCAAATCTATCACCCGCTGTATTAATAAATAAATTGAACAACAATTCAATACAGTCAACATGCAAACTATTGTTTTATAAACAATTTTAAATTATAATTTTAAAACGCTCTCTTGCCTTCACTTTAATTAATCTCCGTAAATCAATTTGCTTTTTCACCACTAACCTTATAGTGAGAAAGTTGATGGCAGGGAGACAAAAGAACCAAAAAAAAAAAACGACACTCAACTAATAAAGTTTTCAAAGCAGGTTCTTGCACAGTTCCACTTCAATGGATTTATAATGTAATAATTTTGCACACATGCACACAAATATCTAAATATTTCAATATGCATTAAACGTACATATGTACATCTTAAGTAACATACTTAAGTTTAAGTAAATGCTTTAAGAAATACATACAAGCAAGCTGAAAGGAAACAGGAGCAAAATAAAACATCTTTAACAAGAACATTTACCAAGCAATAGATCTTTTGACTAACGAAAGCTTTTACTCCATAGAACATAACCTTTTGCTTGCTCTCCGCTCCCTCTCCGTCTCCTCCCTAATGCCTCAATTGCACTTCAGCTTAAGTTAAGCTCAATGTTATGTTTCCGTATACACATCCTGTTGCCGTTAAACATTATAAAGCATGTTTCCTTAGTGTGCGTTGCGTATAATATTTAGAATGCGTTTATGTGTTCACACACACATACATACAATACACAAAGATGTATAGGTGTGTGTTTACACCCACACTCTCTGGTATTTACGCATCCATGCATTACAATGCATTATTTTCTCGTTTTACTTTTCTAACTGCAACAGAATACAAAATGAGTACAACAGAATTTAAGCTCAACGCAAACTCGAGCTGTTTGTGAAATTTATGTTCATAAATTTCAAAGTAAAACTACAGCTACTGTGCTACTATAAAATTCCTAAAAGGGTATAATAAATACAACGCACAACAACTACAACCTAATAGTGGAAGCAACAACAATACAATACAGTAATAACAGCATTAGTAGAGGAAGTAGAAAAAACGACAGAAAAACTGCTGCAAAAGAAAATGTTTGCCAACTAAAGATTGAATTAAAACACCGCATGGCTAAAGCAAATGCAACAGAACATGAAAACGGTGTGTTGCATAGTCAAAGAAGTACAAGAAAAATCAAAGAAATAAATACAAGTCTTTAACCATTTTTAAGTTTATATTGTGAAGGGTATTTTAAAGAAAGAAAGAAATAAGAAATCGGAATCCCATTTTCAAAATTCGAAAAAACAATATCGAAAAAAATTCTTTAAGGCTAAAGGTAACTGTCAGGATTATGACCTAACTTATCACACCACCAACGTAGTGTGTGTTAATTGTATCTCTAAGTGGCAGAACCTATAGTTTAACATCCACTCGGAACGACAGATTTGAAAAACTTTTCTTGCCAATTTGTATTTACTTTCAGGAGAAAACACTTCGAACAGAAAAGATATACAGATGCCGGAACTGAACCGCAATAAAAGCTACATACTAAATAACATTGTCACATACATACATAATTGCTCATTACAACCCTTCAGTCAGGATTACGACCTAGATTTTTGCACGACTTATGTTGTGTGTGTTAATGTTAAAGTCGACTCCAAACGACAGATTCTTTTGAAACTTTTCATGGCAATCATGTCAAAAATCTTCTGAGGGGAAGTCGCCGACGAAATATTTTTTATTTTTTGTTAGGTTGAAGATGTCTGACCTGGGGTTTGAACCGTGACCTTACGTCTAATAGGCCGACACTCTACCTACTAGAATACAGCGACTACCATACATTGTCACATTATGTTGCGAATATCAGCATAATTAAAAATAAATTGTAGGGACCCTGTTGACGGCTGCATTCTCACTGAACTACTTCAACCACATTCAGATGCTTTAGCGAAAATAATCAATCGTAACTAATCAGATAATAAAAATTCCGAAGAAGAGATAAATGGCGGCGAATGACGATATTGAATACGATTTACAGAAAACCGGTCATAGTTATTATAGTGAATTTTTTATGTTTTTATGCATCCCTGAAAGTCTGCACAAGCGTTGGATTCGCTGATTTTGAGGGCAGAAGTTCTAGGACTTCAATAGTTAAGTCGCGCACTCTTGTGTGTTTTGTTAGTCTGTGTAATTCCTCTGCTTCCTTATTTTCCCTTTCCTATTTCCTCTACTTTTTCCCTATCTCCCCTATTATCCCCCTCCCTTTGGGACGTTGTACAATGGGCCAACTGGATCTCCGTGTACTGTACTTTTCTCAATTGCCAAGTACACCTAAACCTTTTACAGTGAATTTAAAGCAAACTATATAACAAACAAGCAGGTCAGCATTGTAGCTGAATACATCAGATGTAAGTATACCATACGCATCAATAGAGAGGGTCTTCAATTTTTTTTAATTCTGGCAAAAATGTCATGAAAAGTTTCTCAAAAATCTAACATTCGGAGTCGACTTTAAACTATAGGTCCCACCAAACATGTATAAAATTATCGCACACAGCATAAGTGGTGTAAAAAGCTAGGTCGTAATCCTGACTGCAGGGTTATAATGACCAATTATGAATGTATGTAACATGTCAACAATGTCAATGTCATACCACAGGGAGGTGATTTGAACGGACTGCCGCACTATGTGTCATTTACCCTGAAAAGCTGGCCAAAAAGGCAAAAATGTATATAAAAAAATTTAAGAAACTGAATATGCAGTTCGATAGACAATAAAATTCTGCATTATACAGTGTATTTTCACGACTTTAAGTTGAGATTTGTAGATTTGAGACGATGTCAAAGTCAGGAAAGTGAAGAAAATTAAATGCGTTTTTGGTGTTTTTTTTTTTTTGAAATTTTAATAGGTTTATATGATATTTTTTTGTGGCTAAACGAATAGAGGTTTTATATTGATTTTTTCTTTATTTGTAAGGTACGAGCAACTGCTACTTTCAGTTTTATATATATATATAAATATATATCTCATATATTAATGTTAAAATTATTCGTTCAAAATTTAAAAATAATAAAAATTTCACATTTTTTACCCTACCCAAAAAAAGATAAGGATTTTAAAGGTGAAATTAGTTTTTAGTAGTTTAATGTTATACACCACAAGAAAATATGAACTCTCTATATTCAGGAACAAAAAGAAAAGTTTGCGCAAATTTGCGCAATTATTTTTGGCGATTTTTTTAAAATTTTACTTCTTTTTTGAAAAATTAAAAAAATTACACGTAGTGTAATAAAGACATAGGCGATAAAGCCATATGGCGTACGAATTATGCGAAGAAATTCAGTAGAAGCGATACCAATCGAGATGTCCTGAACAGGTTACTTTTAAGCAGTGACCCTTTTATAAGCTGCGGTACACAAAAATTGCGAAGGAATTCAGATACAATTAAATTACTCCTTCTTGACATTGATGATGAAAATGATAACGATTTTAACGATTGTAGTTGGTTTCACTTTTTAAGTATTTTTAATTTAACTATTAAATTACATTATTTATGTTTGATTTTCTTAATGGACCGTATGTGATACCTAGGGACACTTATGATCCGATCATAATAAAATCAAGTAAAATGATTCACATTCATATTAAACATGTTTAAAAATGTTTAAGCCAATTATAATTGTTAAACATATTTTCTTAAGGAGCCTTATTTTGGACCAAGGGGCAATTATGGACCAACCACAACAAAATTTGGTAATATGAATTAGATTTACAAAATACACGTTCATACCGAATTTCATCACGATACCGATGTTTTTAAGCCATTTATAAGCGCAAATGTGAATTTCTAAAGGGGACTTTATATGGGGACTAGGGTCAAATGTGATCCGATTTTCACCAAACATTACACCATGATTTCTTAGTACACAGAACTGATCCATGCTAAATTTTATCATGATTGTTGCATAATTACCACAATTATGTGTAAATAAATGCAATTTCGAGGGGAATTTGTATGGGGGCTAGGCGAAATCAAGGACCGATTTGAACCAAAATCAGTTGGGTTCATCCTTGGGCCTAATTATCACCAACACTATCAAAAAATTCCAGCCATTAACTCATAAAACAATTCTATTAATTTTGGCCAGGTTTTCAGGCAAAATGCCACATAGTGCGCCGATTTGGTGTGAAAGCTTGCGCTAGAATTTCAATGACATTTCACACACATACTTTGTTTTATTTTTATTTTAGAGACAGGAAACCGTAAAGAAGATCCAATATTTCTAGGCGTACAGTGTATTCGTATACTGTGCATCAAAACCTGGCGACATTGTTAAAGGGAAAGGTGATATCACTCGAAAACACATACCAAACTTTGAGGTCCTCGACAGCTCTTTTTTTGATAAGAATGCCATAATATTCCATGGAATTTTCTAAACTACGGCAGATGGCAACCCTGTAATACTAGAACCTGATTAATATAAGACGTGTGCATGCCAGAAGTAGTCGCCATGGTCTAATAGGTAGTGTATTGGCTTATTAGACGTGAGGCCACGGTTCAAACCCCAGGTCGGACATCTCCAAGAAAATGAATTACAAAAAATATTTCTTCGGCGACTTCCTCTCAGCAGATTTATGGCAAAAATTCTCTGAGAGTAAATAAATTTGCCATGAAAAGTTTCTCAAAAAAAATCAGTCGTTCGGAATCGATTTTAAACTGTAGATACCGTCACTCATGTATTAATTTAGAGATGCTAGGTAATAATCCTGACTGAAGGCTTGTAATAACCAAATTATGTTTGCATGCATGAAACAATTTTGGGACGCTTTGGAGAAAGTGTTTAGAGCTCGAAGAGCTGTTTATTCCCAACTTTGATACATTTTTTAAAATTTTTTTCCTTTTTTTGCTCTTGTAAACATCCCTTTGAATTACAGTCAAAAGCAACTGCGAAGTGAGTGAGTACAGAGAATGTTTGTTGTTGCATTGTAAGTGTAGTATATAATACGATATATTGTATTTTTTATGACTAATTACTATACAAGCATTTCCTTTTCACTTGTTTTTCAGTTCTTTTTCACATTTTTTTCATTTATTTCAGTGAATGCGACATGAAGTATTGCCCGCTACACGCAGCCAGTAGCAATGATGGCACCTAGGCAGGCAGCCAGGTAAATTGTATAGCTGCTGTTAAGATAGAGTTGAAGGAAATTGCATTAGTCGCACACTTAAAATCCATTAAAAACACTTGATTAGCTTAAGCAAGAATGAAGCAAGAGCACCTCGTTGCATTCATTGATAAATTATGCAAATGGGAACTGGTGGCAGGCAGCAAAAAAGAAAATGAAACTTGGAGCATAACACGAAAAAGTGTAACAGAAGAAGAAAGGAGAAATGGAAACAGGTAAACAAGTGAAAAGATATTAAAAATGTAGTGTTTTATAATTTACATAATTCAAGGTGTTGTCCAAGTTTTTCACGCTTTTCTTCTCTATGTTTTGTCTGTCCGTTTCACTTCTTTTTTTCCATTTGCCAGGTTAATTTAATTAATTTGTATGCAGCTATTTGTTGTTATTGCTTTTTATTGCATTTCATGTTAAAAAGAAAAGCAAAAAAAAAAAAGGAAACATTTTTTTTGTTTTTGTTGTTCATGTTGTTTAGAAACTTAGTTGCTTGCAACTAAAATAGGTTTCTTTATGAAACTTTTTACAAAGCCTTCTTATAAAACCCCCACTTTCCTTAAGGCTCATAATAGACATTTTTGATTTTGTTACGCTGATGCAACAATAAAAATTTCATTTAATAAAAACCGTGTCTTTTTTCTCTTTCTTTGCCATTTTCGTTTCCCCCAATGACCGACTATTCTGCTTTAAAAACTATTTTCCTCTGTGCATTTCGCTTTCTTTTTTTTTCCCGCACTTGACGCTTTTTTCACCCATAATTCTTTAAACGTGCAACTGCTGCATTGAGCAACATGGGGGAAGCGGGTAACGTTCATAAATTGTTGTTTGTATGTTGTTAAGTGGAAAGTTGTGGAAATAGTCATTGCAGTTGGTAGCTTGGTAGCATTGTAGTGTAAAGCTTTTCTTGTAGACATAAATAAATGAAGCCATTTGTTAAGTGAGTTGAAAAGTTGCCGGCTCGTATTGTTGGACAACAAACCATTGTTGCTGGCAACAAAACTTTTACTTGAATAGCGTAGTAACACCTTTTGCAAAAAGGCATCTTTCTATTGCATTCATATGAATGTATGAGCGCATGTATGTATGTATGTATGTCTGTACGAATGTTTTTCTGAAGCTATGAGCGGATATGAATAAGAAAAAAATTGTTATAGGAAACTATTGCAAAAGTATAGGATAGGAAACTTTGTTTCTTTTTTAAATTTTTTTCTGTGAGCCAAGAAAATTGTTAGCAATTTCCATTAGTTGCTTGTCATTATTATTTTGCAGAGTGTACAGTGGTGGATAGAAAAGGGTTATTAAGGCTTGGCAAACTCATAAAAAAAATTAAATTTATTTACTGGTTCAGCTCAATTAAAAAATTATGTGTAATCAATGTATGCAAAATTTTATTAGTAGCACTCCTTCAGGACTAGATAAGTAGATTGATTGAAAAATAAAATTTTTTAAGGAATCTAGGCATATGAGCTGCTTAACGAGGTATAGATTGCTTCCCAATTCTTTTCCGGAACGTAAATATGAATTTGTACATCAAAGATTTCTGTTTAGACATTAACAACCTTGTATTTGTAATGTACTCGTAATGGGTGATTTTTTAAGAGCTATAGGAAAATCAGCACCTTTGAAGAAGTACGGTCCAATGATGCCACTAGCCCATAAACCGCACTAAACTGTGACTTTTTCTGGATGCATTGGTAGCTTTTACAATGCTTCTGGCTGATCTTCACTCCAAAATCGACAATTCTGCTCATTTACGTATCCATTGAGCCAAAAATGAGCTTCGTCGCTGAACACAATTCTTCGATAAAGAAGTGGATCTTCGAACAACTTTCCAAGAGCCCATTCACCAAAAATTCTGCGTTGCGGTAGGTCGTTCGGCTTCAATTCTTGCACCAGCTGTATTTTGAATGGCTTCACACCTAAATCCTTCCGCAAAATTTTCCACGTTGTTGAGTAACAGAGACCTAATTGCTGCGAACGGCGACGAATCGATAATTGATGGTCATTATTAACACTGGCCGATACAGCTGCGATATTTTCTTCAGTTCGCACTCTACGTAAGCGTGTTGGTGGTTTACTGTCCAACAATGTAAATTTGGTGCGAAATTTAGTCACAATAGCCCGAATAGCCGCTTCAGTGGGTCGATTAAACTGACCATAAAATGGAAGAAGCGCGCGATGAACTTTTTTAACAGAGCACGCATTTTGATAATAAAATTCAGTGAGTTGCAAGCGTTGTTCGTTTGTAAGACGATTCATGGTTAAATTATAGACCAAACTGAAGATGTTTGACAGAGAAACAAAACACGAAACGTGCGTGAGATGTTTAAACCAGTGTTGCCAAAAAGATAATAGCTAAAAAATCACCCGTTATAATACCCATAAAGGCGCTGTAGCCTAATAGGTAGTGTGTTGGCTTTTTAGACGTAAGGCCACGGTTCAAACTCCAGCCCAGACATCTTGAACAAACCGAAATATGAAAAAACATTTCTTTGGCGACCTTCATTCCAAGCAGTCTTCCGACAAAAACTCTGAAAGTTTTCAAAAATCTGTCGTTTGGAGTCGACATTAAACTGTAGGTTCCGCACTCATGGGTAATTAAAGGGCTGTAATGACGAATAAAGTAAGTGAACGGCATTTGCTACAGGAACATGTTAAGCGAGTTCTTGTAGCCTCAAGTAGATAGTAAGAAATTCGTAGCTCAAGTGGTAACCAAGATCATGCAATACAGCGCTGTGTGAATTTTTTCTCTGGAGATAATTGTGAAATCTTGGGCTTATGCGAATAAACTAAATAGAAACAATTCTTGAACTCAATTCGAAGATCCAACTCTTCATTGCTGAGGTTCAGCCACATCTCTGTGAAAAAATTCGTAGAACATCTCATTGTAAAAGTAATGGCATGTTGTCAGAGCTGTAGTAGTAAGTGAGGAAAAAAAGATAAACAAAGGAATATTACACATTTAGGACTTTCATATAGGGTCTTCCAACAGGGAATTCCCAACTTTGACAATTGAAAACTGTCATCTTGTAGTCTGTTTTGTCAGATTACCATACGAGCAGTTGTCAAGTGGCACCAATTTTCACTGAAAAATTTTCTTCAGTGAAGAGCCACATTTCTGGAATGAATAAGTGTGTGAACAAAGAAAATTATCGATCTTGTTACGATATTGGGATGATTGGGCAATGGATGCCAAAAAAGTAACTGTCGGCTATGGATTTTGTGCATCATTGATACATATTTCTTTGAGAACAACATTGACAAGGCCATCACTGCACTTTAGCACTTTAGGTCTATGATAAGCAAATTCTTTTATTCTGAATTGTGGTTTCAACATAACAGCGCTAGGTGTCACACAACTCATGGATATTCTGCAGAAGTCAATTGAGGGCATGGTCATTTCACCGTCTAATACCATTTATGGAAATGTAATGCGTTGTTCAAGTGCTTTGCCACAAATTATGTTGGAAAGCTTAGAGGTCCCTACAAATTAAAATCAAGGCTTTCGAATTATTGTTCTTTTTATTTGACAAAATTAAATTCGTCATCAGCCAAGTATGTTAACTCAAGGAAGGTATTACAGGCTACTGAAGGGATGGTATCCCATGTGCCGATTTCGTAAATGAATATTTTTCTTTAATGTTTTTCATTTCAATTTTGCATTTGCTCTAATCAGAGGATTATCTGAATTTGTTTGCTTAAACATTAAGAACTTAAATCGTGCAACATAATTTGCTTTTTATTTGATATGGCCAATACTGTTGAGAAACTGTTTTTCTGGGCTTTATAATCTACCCACCTCAGTTGGATGTTTTTTCCTTTTTTTTTGGAATTTCGTTTCTCAAATAAAAACATTTATTTCCTATACAAGGAAAAACTTTTATTCTCTTATTCTCTACACAAAAAAGAAAAAAATCCGCTAAAGAAACTTAAAATGAAAAACCAAGAGAAAAGTAAAGAAAAAAAAAACAACAGAAAATCAAATAGAAACATAAAGAAGAAGAGGTGGAGAAAAGAAAAATGTTTAACAATTTTTCTTGTCTTCATTGCTTCAGGTTTAAAATTTGTTGTGACACAAATGATGATTGTCGGCATTCACTTGTATTCCTTTGTTTGCTTGCTTGCGTTGTTGTTGTTATTGGTTTCCATCAAATCCAAAGGAGGAGCGTAAGTGTTTAGATTGGTGCTGGTGGAATTTGCATAATCAAATGGATCAAAAGATTGTTTGATTGCAATCGTTAACAAATGCAATAAAATAGTCTACCGCAGTATAATTTATTTTGCCAAGAATCATCGCCAACGATTAGTTTCCCTAGAAGTGTTATCGTTGGTGTTGGAAATTAAGAAGCTGAAGGCAAAGTTAATGAAAAAAAAAATTTGAAAGCAAATGAAATTTATTTCATTACAACAGAAAATAAACGGAAAACTTGGAAATTTGAAAATAATTTGTAACTTGACAGAATTATAAATTTTTGGTAGAGCGTAGTTTGCCCATTGATTGGCATCGGGGGGTACAGGATGATTCAAAAGTGGGCATGTCGTACAAAAAAATGGCGTGTTTTTATTGAGCCCCACGTACGCTTGGAATGAAGTCGCCGTAGTCTAGTAGGTAGTGTGTTGGCTTATTAGACGTAAGGCCACGGTTCAAACCCCATTTAAGACATCAAAACGAAAAAAATATTTCTTCGGTGACTTCCTCTCAGCAGATTACTGACAAAAACTCTGAGAGCTAATCAAATTGCCATGAAAAGTTTCTCAAAAATCTGTCGTTCGGAGTCGACTTTAACATGCTCATCGCCATGTCAGTCATATGTGTCTGACGATAAGAAGTTCTACATGAGCCATGTCAGTCATATGTGTCTGACGTACGCGATTTGGTGAATCACAAATGTCCGACGCAAACGACGCTGTGTTCAAAATAACAGGTTAATACTTGTTGTTCTTGTTTGGATGCGTGAGACATATAAGACTGACACGGCTTGTCGAAAAAAAGGTTAAATATAGGGCCATGTCAGTCAAAGATGTGTGACATAAAAAATAGTGTTTTTCCGGGAATTTTGGCAAAAAAAAATTTTTCTGTGATACATTAAGTTTCCTTGATACATTTTTAACTAAATTATCTAATAAAGTTACCGTGGCCCATGTGAAAATTTTTCTGATATTATCGTGGCGCTGAACGTGTACTGTAGGTATCGCCACGCATGTATAAAATTAGCACACACAACATAAGTGGTGTTAGAAACAAAGTCCATAATCCTGCCTAAAGGGTTGTAATGACCAATTATGTATGTATCTTTGGAATTCATCATTGAATATCGTTAATCACGTACATATTGTTACGAAAGTCAAAAATCTAAGAACTGGTGTATTGCTACAAAAACAAAACAATACAGTAAACAAACTTGTTTACAAATTATCGCACTGCTTAATATAACAACAAACACCAGCATAAATTAAATGGTAAACAAGTAAACAAGAAATACACCAACAAAACTACAATAATATAAAGATTGCGAGAAGGCGAAGTCATGCTAGAGCATTTATAAGGCTGTTTACTTTGCCATCAAAAAAGGCAAGGCAAAGCAGACGACTGAGTTAGTAAAGTTCAGTCAGTCTTGTGTGTAGACGCGGTGTGTTGGAAGAGAGTAATCGCGGTTTGAAGATATCCGTTACAAAGTCTGTCGAATAATTGCCTAGTAACTGTTATTTCTTAACCAAAGGGTATAAACAGAGGAATAATAAACAAAGCAAATGTTGCTGTTTACATAAATTTGTGAACAGTGGCACACAGATTGTCAATTCACACAAGCCGTTGTATTCATTGTATTGGTGGACGACTATACAACAGTGTATGCTTGTTGTTGATAATTTTCATGTAAAAATCGGATACACTTAAACACACTTTTTTCATATGTTTTTAAAAGTTGTATAGCTTTCGTGGTATCAAATTCTGTGAATGCCAAAAGTTATGAAGAAGAATACACAATACACAATACAGGATAGCATTGAGCGCTCACAAACAACCAAGTGTATTCAATACAATATACACGATACAAAGTCGTGTGAATTGGCCAAGAATTGTGCGACTAATAAAGAATTTTAATTAAAACTTAACACAAATTTATTTTTATTTTATTTGTAATCTACGATAAACATTGCCATTAGTTCAGAGCGCTATTACTTACTTACTTACGTAATTAGTCATAACATTTTAGTTGGTCTCGATTACAACATAGCTACTCACATCACCCGTGTTGTGTGCGTTAATTTTATCCATGAGTTGACTCCGAAAAGCAGATTTTTTTTAAATTTACTATCGGAGTTTTTACCAGAAAGCCGCTGAGAGGAAGTCGCGGAAGAATTTTTTTCATATTTCGTTTTGTTCTAGATGCCTGTGGTAGGTATTAAACCACGGACCTCGTCCAATAAACCATCATGCTACCTACTACACTGCGGCGTCCTCAATTTCCGAGTACTACAGCCCTATGAAATCCGGTCGTATGTACACACATACATATATGGAAGTTAAATGAACATAATGAATTGCATTATGATGCAAGAAGAAGTTTTCAGAAGTTTCATGGAATTTGCCATCGTCAGTGTTTTTGTGGAGAAATGTCAAAGACCACCATCAATGCTGATAATCTCCTAATGTTGCATCATTTGAAAATCAATATTCGTTAAGTAATTGGCGAGATATGCTGTCATCATAGTCTAGTAAGTAGAGACAAGAACCTGTGGACACCTCGAACGAAAGGAAATATGAAAAAATATTTCTTTCGGTGACTTCCACTTAGCAGTCTTTTGCGAAAACAAAACTGAAAATAAATCAAATTACTATGAAAAGTATATCAAATCTGTTGTTCGGCGTTAGCGTTAAACTGTAGATCCTGATACTCAGTAGTATTATAAGCTAAGTTGTAATAATGAAGTGAGTAGGTATTACCGAGATCTTCGAAAACTATTTCAAAAGTATATACCGTTGCAGTCTGTCAAGAAGTTATAATTTAAATCGAATTAAATCTGATGTTTCTAAGGGCCATTATTAAAACTTGCCGTTAACTAAAGGGAGGACGTTTTTAACGGTCATATAAATTGTTTTTCATTATTATAAGTGTACGATAAGGTAGATGTGAGCTATAGGGAGGATCATCTTACCGGTAACTTTTAAAGTTAAGTTTATGTTTGAATTTGCCATATTATATATTATTTTCAATATGGCAACTTTAAATATAACAAAATGAGCAACTACAACAAAAACAAGCAGCCAGTCGTTGCCACTGCGTTTAAAAAACTTGTTTAATTAAGTAGTTTCATCGACATTACTTTGGCACTGCCATATTTTTAAAAATGTTAACTTTATTTTATCACTAGGTTTTAATAACGAAAATAAGTTAAAGCTGATTTTAAAACTCACTTTAGCTGAAGTTACCTTTAACTAAACCCAACTTTAACGGTAAGTTGTAATAGTGGCCCTAAGTCTTATAAGAACAAAAAAATTCATGAAAATCAATGCTTTATTTGTGTTTTATTTAATTTTACTATCGAAACTAATGAATAAATTTTTTTTTACTTCTGCCACATGGCAAATCCATTATTTACAACATAATTGGATAAGTCGTTTTACATTGTAATGTAGTTTTTTTTTGCACTAAAAATTAAAATTAATATGAAATATTGAAAGCAAGAACGTATAATACAGGGAGAAAAAAAGAAAATCGTAAATGAAGAAAATATTTTTAAAGGAAATCCATTCCAGAAAGTATAGTGAAAATGGAATTATTTTTCTTTTTTTCAGTTACGTTTTGAACATGCATTTTCTTGTATACATAAGATTATGAGAGAGCTGCCATTAAGGTAGATTCAAATATTATTTGCCATGCTTTATGCTAATTTTTCAATCTGTAGTATAGTATTATGATTACTACGTAGAGCTTAAATATATAAAAAAAACTTGCCTTACAATTTTTTCCGTATCCGTTTTTATTTGAATATTTTCTTTTATTTTCTTTATTATATTTTCTTTATCTCTCGTTTATTTTTATATACGCATTTATAAGATGATAAGCCAAAATACTGAGTATAAACCTATTTACATGCAGTTGGGATTAAAGAAGTAGAAAACTATTGTGAAAGAGTAAAACTATTGAAAGAAAGCTGAAAGAAATTTGTTTGTTTATTTTATAAGATTATCAGGCAAATATTGATTAGACTTGGTTTCCAACGAAACAGAAGAACTGTTTCTCTCAGGATTACGGCCTAGCTTCTCAACATGCGGTCTCATGCTTTCTGCGGTTGTTAAAAGATTCGTACTCATCAATGGTAAGCTATCAACTAAATAAATGATATTTTAGATGAAAGATATTTAACAGCTGACAGTTCTGGCGGAGTAATATAAAGCTATTGAAGTAGCTTTTGATGCACTACATACACATACATAATTGGCCATTACAACCCTTCAGTCAGGATTAAGGCCTAGCTTCTCCGAACCACAGATTTTTGAGAAACTTTTCATGGCAACTGTATTTTACCCTTAGAGTTTTTGCCAGAAATCTGCTGAGAGGAAGTCGCCGAAGCAATATTTTCATATTTTCGTTTTGATGTCTGACGTGGGGTTTGAACCTACTAAGCCAACACACTACCTACTACACTACGGCGACTTCATTTTGAAGCACTACAACCAAGGCATTATTTGTTATATTTAATCGGCTTTCCTCCTGAACACCTATTAAGGCACAGGGTTAAGTTGTTGGGAGCAAGACTCAATGCAGTCAAATACTGGCTCATTTTGGACTATGGACATGCTGCTATTTTGAAAAGACATAGGAACATTAGGCACGATCATATGATTCCTTATATCTTTCTGATTCGATTTTACAATTCGGACTTTTGGTCTAAAGTGGTTCCCAGTGTTCCCCAATGGGACCTTTGAAGCTTACACTAATGTTTTAAAGGTGAGTGACAAGATGGGTTGTCGTTTATTTTTAAAGGTTCTGATATTAAACTCACCTGTAGACTGCCTGACCACTGCAGTGTTTTCCAAGGCAAAGATCATGGCAATTTTGATTAAATACTTAACGAAAGAGGTTTTAACGTCCGTTCCTGTCCATAAATGCCGATTATTTCTCAGAGAAATTGTGGTAACTCTTATATGGGTTTTCGGGACGTAAGGATATCGTTTGAAATTCCATTGCTGATGAGCTGCCCATAGCCAATGCGGAGCAAGCAAACTCTGGCATGTTACAGAGTAGGGTAGGTATTGCGATTGCCTTAGTTAGTTTGGATATTACATACATACATAATTGGCCATTAAAAAGCCTTTAGTGAGGATTACAACCTAGTTTCTCACACCACTTATGTTGTGTGTGTTAATTTTATACATGAGTGGCGGTGCCTGCAGTTTAAAATCGACTCCGAACGATCGATTTTTTTAAAAACTTTTCGTGACAATTCTGTTTTACTCTCAGAGTTTTTGCCAGAAATCTTCAGAGAGGAAGTCGCCGAAGAAATATTTTGTCATATTTCGTTTAGTTGGAGATGCCTGTCCTGGGGTTTGAAACGAGGCCTCACGTCTAATAAGCCAACACACTACCTACTATACCACGGCGACTTCCAACAGCAGGAAGGCACGTGTAATACTGATAAACTCTGCTATAGGACTGACACGCTTCTGTACTTAAATCAATCAATGTATGGCCATTGCACAATATTGATTCTTATGGGCCATAGGTCTTTTGGTAGACTTGCCGAAAGGGTCGGTATTCTGGCTAATGACTTCTGCAAGAGCTGTGCGTTTGAGCAAGAAGAAGAGACTGTCTTTCACCTCATGTGTCAGTGCCATGCTCTTGTCATAAAGAGGCGAAGAATTTTGATATCTCACTTTCTGACATCTTCGAGCTTTCCAATATATATAAAGATTGCTGCCATAGGAAATTAATTATAAATTCTATTACGTTTCTAGTGCTATATTTCGTAACACAACTATTCAATCATTTTAAGCAATTGCATTATTTGTGGGTGTAACCGTAACATTATACGTACTGTGCTTGCAAGTGGATACATTAGCATTAAACTTTAAGAAATTGTTTCACAGTCATCATCGTTCTTGCTTGTACCTGTATAAATGTTTGCTGCACAAATATATGCACACATATATATACGTAATTGCCTTAAGCTACATATGTACATACAGAGATACATATATACACACATATATACATATATATATATATACATAGTTAAGTAGATGTGTATGTAGAGTACAATATTATTATTACCACGATATCTTATTTTCCTTATTACACTGTGCAGCATTAATGATTATTAAAGGCAGGATACTATATGCGCTTAAACGATTTTGGTTTCGATTTCTTGTTGCACACAACAACCAAACAGAGAAAATATAAAATCGTAACACCTGTTATATGGTGTTACTTGAGTATATGTACATACAATGTAATAAAATTTAAAACGCTTACTCATAAAGACGTTTGAAATTAAACTCAAGTTGCATACAGTATCAGCAGTGGCTATGTGTGTGTGTGTGTGGGGGGGGGGTATTAAAATGTTAAGAATTTTTAATCGAAAGCATTAAATCGGCTTTAAATTAAGGATAATGCAACACATGCAGCTGAATTGCTTTGCAAAGTTATTGAAAATGGGGCCAAGCTTGATAATTTAGAAGGCTTTATTAACATACGTTTGTTACATAGGCTCTCCTCCACGCCAAATGGCATGTTTTACAATGAATGAGAATGGGACTGTAATAGATTGGAAGATAAGGCGGTAATATTATTGCTAATATCACTTACGTGTACCAAATACTTTCTTTGAAATTACTAGCTGGTGTAACTATTCTCGAATCTTAAAAGAATTTTACTTGAAGCGTTTCCAAGCAAACTAATTGCGAGTAGCAGTTTATCTACCATTTGTAATGTGTCCGACACACTATGTGGCATTTTGCCTGAAAACTTGGCCAAAATTAATAGAAGTGTTTTATGAGTTAATGGCTGGAATTTTTGATAGTGTTAGTGATAATTAGGCCCAAGGATGAACCCAACTGATTTCGGTACAAATCGGTCCGTGATTTCGCCTAGCCCCCATACAAATTCCCCTCGAAATTGCATTTATTTACACATAATTGTGGTAATTTTGCAACAATCATGATAAAATTTAGCACGGATCAGTTCTGTATACTAAGAAATCATGGTGTAAAGTTTGGTGAAAATCGGATCACATTTGATCCTGGTCTCCATATAAATTCCCCTTTAGAAATTCACGTTTGCGCTTATAAATGGCTTAAAAACATCGGTATCGTGATGAAATTCGGTATGAACGTGTATTTTGTAAATCTAAATCATATTACCAAATCTTTTTTATGGTCGGTCCATAATTGCCCCTTGGTCCAAAATAGGGCCTCTTAAGAAAATATGTTTAACAATTATAATTGGCTTAAACATTTTATTACCTCGATGAAATTCGACATGAACATGTTTAATATGAATGTGAATCATTTATGATCACATTTTATTATGATCAGATCATAAATGCCCCTAGGTACCACCTACATTCCATTAAGAAAATCAAACATACATCTCATATTGTTATAATAGTCGATGTACTTACATATGTAATTAAGTTTTTAAAGTTCTATGATAATTATAAAAAAAAAAAATATAAAAAATTATAGATAAAATTTTCAAAAAATCGCCAAAAAATAATTGCGCAAATTTGCGCAAACTTTTTTTGTTCCTGAATGTAGAGAGTTCATATTTTCTTGTGGTATATAACATTAAACTACTAAAAACTACTTTCACCTTTAAAATCCTTATCTTTTTTTGGGAAGGGTAAAAAAATGTGAAATTTTTATTATTTTTAAATTTTGAACGAATAATTTTAACATTAATATATGTGATAAATATTTATATATATATATAAAACTGAAAGTAGCAGTTGCTCGTACCTTACAAATAAAAAAAATCAATATAAAACCTCTATTCGTTTAGCCACAAAAAATATCATATAAACCTATTAAAATTTCAAAAAAAAACACCAAAAACGCATTTAATTTTCTTCACTTTCCTGACTTTGACATCGTCTCAAGTCTACAAATCTCAACTTAAAGTCGTGAAAATTCACTATATAATGCACAATTTCTTTGTCTATCGAACTGCATACTCAGTTTCTTAAATTTCTTTAAATTCATTTTCGCCTTTTTGGCCAGCTTTTCAGGGTAAATGCCACATAGTGCACCATTTATTCAACTGTGCGGTATTTTTGCTAAATTTAGTTAAATTTAGCATCACGAAAGACGCTCTTAGCCCACGGTATTACAGCCATTGAGTTACTGTATTGCATTAAAGAGAAGCTGCTGCTCACAATCTATTTCAGCTCCTGTATTTACATTGCAATGTTCTTAATCACATTTCAGTCACTTTCATCAAAGATGTAAAGAATGGAATTACCAGTATTCTAAGGGCCATTATTCCAACTTGCCGTTACCTAAAGGCAGGATTTTAACGGGCAGAAAAATTGTTTTTCATTATTATAAGTGGACAATAAGGTAGATGTAAGCGTTAAGCTAAAGGGAGGAACATCATACCAATAACTTTTAAAGTTAAGTTTATGTTTGAATTTGCCCAATATTCCATAAATATATTTAGAGAATACTCCAGTCAGGATTACACCACTTATGTTGTGTGCGTTAATTTTATCTATGAGTGGTGGGACCTACAGTTCAAAGTCGACTCCTAACGACAGATTTTTGAGAAGATTTTTCATTCGAATTTCTGCCAGAAATCCTTTGAGAGAAAGTCGTCGAAGAAATATATTTTGTCACACTTCGTTTTGATTAAGAAGTGTGACCTGGGGTTTTAATCGTGGCAGCACATCTAATAAGCCAATACCTACTAGACTATGTCGACTTGACATAGAGCATACGTAATGAATTGATAGATAAGAGAATAAATGAATTCATTTTATGATACAGACAGCGGTGGATTAAGTCCTATCTTTTATCCAAAAATGATTAGGCCCTGAATGGAATTTATTTCTATTTAATTTTATTTCAGTAATTTTAAGTTTCGATAATGGTTTCCAACCATCTGGTAGGATAGTTATACGGGATAGAATAATCAATCGATACCGAAGCCTAATCGATGCTACCGTTGACTGTTGTTCTGGTAGAAGCTTAAGAGTAAACTTAAAAATCTCAAAAAATTGATTTTTCACGATTTTTAGAGCTTCTTTAGAGCGATAGAATTAAGATAGAAATTTTGGAGCGACCGGAACAAACAATAATCCGATGGTGGCAGGTCTAGAGAATATTTTGGGTGTAGCATTGTATCCCATTCAAGCTGTAAAAGCTTTTGGCGAGCGACCAAACTTATGTGAGGTCTCGCATTGTCTTTGTGAAACACTACACCTTCTCTGATAATTAGTTCTGGCCTTCTCTGTTGAAGTGCATCATTGATGACAGTATACTTCCGAATTAATAGTTGTGTTATCCGGTAAAAGCTCAAAAAAAAAACGATTCCTTTAAAATCCCGCCAAACAGACAGCATCACCCTTTTTTGTGAATTTCGGGTTTGGAAATGGTTTGAGCCGGTTCATCTGTTTTGCTCCATGACCTCTTGCGTTTGACGTTTTTGTATACAACCCATATTTCGCTTCAAAAACGGATCATTTTCGTGACGTTTGAGAAGCGAATCGCAGACGTCAATGCGGCGACACAGATTTCTCTCTGTGAGAACATGGGGAACCCATACATCGAGCTTCGAGGATAATCCCAGGTCTTTCAAGTGGTCATAAACTGTTGAATTTGATAAATTTAACCTCAATCCGATCTCACGTGTTGTTATTCGCCGGTTCGCATCATCGAATGCCTTTTTGTTTGCATTTTTATCAGCTTCAACCGGTCTTCCCGAACATGGTGCATCTTCGACGTTAAAATTGCCGGAACAAAATTTAGCGAACCAGTTCTGGCACTGGCGACCTGTTAACAAACCTTCTCCATACAAATCGGCCAATTTCTTTCTGACTTTAACAGGATTTTTACCCTTTCTGTAGTAAAACAGTAAGGTATGTATGTCGAAAATGCTGCTTATCGCTCTCCATGTCTAAAAGTTCACCAACCAAAAACTACTGCGTTGAATTAATTGGAATTTTTCACACACAAGCCTTACTATATGAGCTCTCAAAGCACATAAAAATTATACGGCTTAAGTGTGAAGTTGGGTGCAAAAAATACAATTAAATCCTCTGTCGGGAAAAAACGATATTACATTCCGAACCACCCAATAGTACAATGCGTTCTTGAAATCACTTTTTTCAACCTGGCGCACAGTGGTCCAAATGCTCAATCTAGCCGGACAAAAGTTATAACTCGCTTTTGCAAAGCCATACCGACATGAAACTTGGTACGTTTATAGATTTCATCAATATAAACAATTAGAGAGAAAAAATTAAATGTATATGTGTGTGTATGAGTGTGTATGTATGTAAATTTGTAAATTTTTTTTGGGAGTCTGTTTGAAGCCTAAAGACGACAAAACGACGATTTTCCTAAAATTTTAACACCGTATTTCTGTATGTGTGGGTGGAATTATACGCTAATTATTATTCAAAAGTTTTAAATGGGTGAAGTACCACGCCTACCTTAAGAATTAAGTATTAAAAGTCTTATATCATGGAATCGCAACAGCTGGAATATTCGAATTCAGCATGGACAACTTTGATATCCACATAAACATTTGTGGGAAAAATGGTTGAACTAGCTACAGTGGGCGTGTTACCTCCCATATAAATAAAATACTAAAATTTGTATATCTGGGAAAACTATAAAAGCCAAAATCCCCAAATCATGTATGATGAAATTTAGTGTCGATATTAATATTTTAGTTAACAATAGGCAGACTAGCAATAGTAGGCGTATCATCTTCCATATCACATGGATACTAAAACTTGAATATCTGGGAACACCTAATTTTATTTATATTGTGATGAGAGTAGCAAAGCTCGCTGGGTATAGGTAATCTCTATATATATTATAACTTAAATAGAAAGAAGAATCTTTAGAAAGAATTATTTCAAATTATTTTCATATATTTAATAAAAATTATACAAAAAAAAAAACAAGAAATACATTATGTTTATTTCAATCTATATCTGATTCACTTTCAGAAACTAGATATCACTCTGGCATTGACGCATCTGATAGCAAGGCAAGAACTTCTCCATCCAAAGTTTCTGTACTGCGGGAATGAATAGAAGGCTTTTTAGAAAAACAGGATATAAAAGGATCTGAAGATGACAGAAGATAATGAAAAAGATCATACATCATCATTGAAATTCTAATTGAATTCGGACATTAAACAAAAATTTCACATTTAAAACACAGATGGACATAATTGCATTTTATTTATAAACAAAACATATTTTATGAATTATTTAAACAGTATTTTTTACTCATACCTTTGTTATATTAATTACACGAACACATTTTTTAATTGTTCTTATTATTTTTTCACGACAATTTCACTCGCACTGTTAAATGTCACTTGAGATATTAATTTTTTAGCAAAGAAGCAATTACTTGTATTTGAAGCAATATACACATCAATGCTGGTGTAGCTGTTTAACGAAAAAAAAAATATGCCGTTATGTACTTTAGACACTTGTCAACGTATTACCATACAAAAAATTTACTTTTTAAATATTTTAAAAAATGACTTTTGTCCGGCTAGATTGGGGTTTTGGACCACAGTGTGGCGACCACGATTTAGCAGAAACTACTTGTACGATTTCGCTGAAGTTTTGGGACAGTGTTCCTAAGAAATGTAGTTCCAGCCCAAACTAGAATATTGTTGATCAGTCAAGAATCTATTATTTGTATTAAACAATTAGGAGGGAAAAAAGGCGAAAATAAGGGAAACAAAATTTCAAAAATGAGGCCATTTTGTAATTTTACTTCGAGGTTTTCTTAAATCGCAGGTGTAAGGGAGGGAATAGGCCATAAACTAAAATGGTGCTCAAAGCCAACATAAATCATACCATTGGCTCAAATTCAGCTTGATTTACACGCCTTCGTCATGGAAAATTAGACATTTCGGAAGAGCTTCATTCGGAGAAGCCGTGACGGATATTTGACCATGATATCTTCAATGAAATCTCACGTACACTTTGTTTTATTTAAATTCAAATATATGAAATGCTTATGAAAAGGTCTGTTTGTTTCGTTTACTCCTAGTAAAATATGTAAGCCGAGAAGGAAGTCAAATATTTTTTACGTACACTTATTACAAGCGTACACTGCCGTTAAAACTTAGTCTCATGTGATTTTTGTATCTCTTAATTAAAATATCAATCTCGTTTTGTTCTGGTTTTATTTTTTTTTTAATAACAATTTCATTTTGTTGACTTTTATACAATTTATGTATGTATGTATGTGAAGTATCTTATCATATGAGTAATTACTCTGTGCACACACACACTTATTGCAAATAATAGCAATTAAGTGCCCAATCTTTGTAGAAATCTTGGCAGAAAAGAACAACGAAAGCATTTAAGTTGAAAAAGTCCACATGGAGATTTTCCGTACATTCTTTGCTTACCCCTGTTTGGCTTTGGAAGCAATGGAGGCAAAGTTTACTTAACTAATGAATGCAATCTAATCGTCTAAGTAATACTAGAACTTGTGAGGAGTTATTTACCCAAAAAAAAAAGATACCAAAAATTCGTATATTTGTAGATAATTATTCATAAGATTGGCAAATAACAAACCAAAGAGTTTACTCTGCAACACAATTTTTTAATAACCAAGTGTTGAGATAAAAATTAAAACAAAAACAAAAATAAAAAAATAAAAAATTTTAAAGAGAATTGCTGAACAAATATTTTTTTTTTTGAATAGTTTTCTTGAAGATTCAAATTTCTTGATAAAAGTGTCTTCAAATTCCTTTTTGTTCAATTACAATCTACTTTAGATAGGGATTTCTTAATTATGTTTATCAGAAAAGAAAAACGATATTTTCTTGTTGTTAAAAATTCATTTTTAGTTGTAGTTTTTCTTTCTTTACGGTTAACCGAAATCATTTTTCATTTCCATTCACGTTCGTTCACTTCTTGGGGTTTCCATTTTATCATTGATTGTTAGTGCTGAAAAGTGGAATTCTGTCACATTTTCTCATTTTCTCATCTTTGCCAACAACAACATGAACATGACAAAAGACAAATTTGTTTAAATCATTGTGACGTACTAACATAACGTCAGTGCGGCAGGCAGGCAGTCAGGCATTTGTAAATAAAATTTTTTCTTTTTTTTTTTCTTTCTGTCTTTCACAGAGATGAGCGTAGCAAGAGGAATAAAATTCCAAGAGATTTCATCAAACCGCTTATGAATACACTGATGTTTGTTTGACAGTGAGAGTACAAAACCACTTTGTTAGATTATATTTGTTTTAACATACCACACGAACGTTACTGTATGCTTAGGACTGAGGGCAGAGAGGGAGAGAGAGAGAGAGAGAGAGAGAGTACATTTCATGTGTAAAAGCCAAAGAACTACAAGGACACTGACAGAAAAAATTGTTGTGTGTTAAGGAAAAACGAAAATCCTTCTTGAAGTGGAATAGGAACTTGGCGTTAAGAATATATTTCACCTTTCACAGACTAAGACGATCTGTCTGTCTATGTGTTACCCATCATTTGCAAGCTAAAAAACCCCAATATTTCGGAAATGAAACTATACCAGTCATAACTCATCTCAGAGGTGTGGATTGGAAGAAGTTATGGCAATTTGTACAGGACACAACAAGACCACACGATGGCTTAATTTAATGCCAATTGGTATGAGGCCTTCAACCTGCCTACCTACCTACCTTAAACAGAAATAATTTTACCATGTGCTACTATAGTATTAAAATGTATCAGTTTTATATGCCCTGTGAAATTTGTTAATCATGTTTTTACCATTCTTCCTTCATCCTGGACCTGCAGAATCCTGCAGTGAACGTTGTCTAACTAACTGTGTAAACAAGGAGCTCGTAACCAACGTAAAGAAACATGAGGAGGCTTACTTCAGTCATAATTTATGTAATCCAAAAGTCATTATGGACTGTTAGACGTAATGAGGCGATTCTCTTGAGTGTGATGAGAACTAGAAACGATTGGACATACCATTAATGTAAGGGGTCCGCCAAATAACTTTTTTTTTTTGAAAAGGCTTTAAAAAAAACTACTGAATATTTTCTAAAATTTCTTTTTTTATTTGAAAGTACAATCCTTCCGGTTAATAATGGAAAATAATTTCATTCAAATGGCTGCCTCGGCTGGCCATGCAGTAGCCTACACGATCGGTCCAATTTTTAAGCACATTATCGATTGTGTGCATCTGTATTTCACCAATGGCTTCACGAATATTGTCCTTTAAGGCGTCAATTGTCTCTAACTTGGCGGCGTAACACTTATCTTTGACGGCACCCCACAAATAATAGTCCGACGGTGTCAAATCGCATCTCCGAGGTGGCCAAACGACATCAGCTCTGCGGCAGACAATGCGATCTTCAAAAACAGGGCGCAAAACATCGAGTGTAGCTTCGGCTGTGTGGCACGTAGCGCCGTCCTGTTGAAACCCAATGTTGCCAATATCCTCCTCTGCAATTTTTGTGAACAAAAATTCGTTCAACATGGCCCGAAAACGATCGTCATTTGATTGTAACGGCCACTCCTTGCTCATTTTCGAAAATGGCCCAATTATGCCTCTGGACCAAAATCCGCAACAAACAGTGACTCGTTTTGAGTGCGTCGGCTTTTCAATGTACATATGCGTGCGGGTTTTCTGTGCTCCAAATGCGACAATTTTGTTTGTTTACATACCCGCCAAGATCAAAATGAGCTTCATCTGAAAAGATGATTTTTTTTGCCAATATCGGCATCTTCTGTAAGTCGATCGCAGACCCACTTAGCGAAGCGAAAACGCATTGGATGGTCAATTGGCTTCAACTCCTGCACCAATTGGACTTTGTATGGCGTCATACCAAGGTCTTTATGCAAAATTCGTATCAATGACGTCTCCGAAATGTTCAATTGTTGAGAACGATGGTGAATTAATGTTGATGGCTCTTAACGCACACTTTCTGCCACAGCAGCAATATTCTCGGGTTTACGCACGGTTTTTGGCTTTTCACGCTTTGGTTTATCGATGAGGATGCCAGTTTCTTTCACTTTTTTCACAAGAAAACGAACATACGGAGCTGGCGGTGCTTCTCTTCTTTCAAAATCCGTACGCAATTTTCGCACACATTCTGCAACACTACCATGATTTTCAAAGTAATGTCGCAATATTTCCCAGCGTTGTTCAAGCGTATACACAACCATATTCGTTCAGCGGAAGGATAAAACATGACATGAGCTAAGTGTTACCATTCACGAAATAAGCACTTGTTGAAAAAAACAACGTTAGATGGCGGACCCGATAGGAGGATTGATACGAAGGCTTTACGATCACCTTTTTCTGATTAAAGTTCTTTCTGTTTCATGCGGAAGTACAAACTTCTGGTCATTCATCAAAAGAATGGTTATTTTCGTTTCTACTTTTAAAATTAAAGACCCAGCATGCACCAAACCTATTGATAAGTCTGAGATATCTTCAAAAATTTACAACCAGTCAGTCAGCAATAAACCGATCAGAGATTAGCAATGAATCATTTTTTGCTACTCATAAGCACTCATGAAATTTTGAATATAAATGAGTCAACAATATTGAAATTTAACCATGTACTCTGATTCATTCGTACTCACTACAACGTAAATTTATAAGTATAGGTTGCAGTGAGTATGAGTACAACGTTGACATCAAACTCATATCATTCGAAATATGTTTGATTCATAAGCCTACTCATTTAGATTCTTAGTTGTTGTTGCATTTACAAAAAAAATAGAAAAAGGACACATAAGCAAAAAAAAGACAGAGAAGCAAACAGAGCAAATACATAATCTTACACTCAACCTTTTAGAGAGTATTTTGGTGTTCGTATGCGATTCATACTTATTTTGTGATTCTTGTAAATATTGAGTCATGGAGAGTCGAAATCAACAACATCATAGGTGTTGTTAAGTATGAATATGATGAGTACTTCAAACTTTGAATATGAGTAGTATGAGTATGGCATTAAAATAAGAATGAGTGCGGCGTACAAGTATCAGAAATTATAAGTATCCAGTCGAAATCAACAACATCATACGTGTTGTTGAGTATGAATATGATTCGATTCTACTCATCTTTTTTTGTACTCATTGCTGATCTCTGCAACCGAAGCCTCAATCCGTAAGATAGCCACATGTAACTACGATTGGTATATTATTTCGAGAGGTTAAAGAATTTTTTACTGATGTAAACTTAAACAATCCGTCTGAGCCGAATGGTATTATGGCACTTTTATGTTCACTTGTCCATTTGCTATTCAGTGCCTCATACAGTGTCAGTATTTTACGAGTCCATCCAATGATTTGATAAGAGCAACTGTGTGACTCTAATTATTTTTTAATTATAAATATAAAAGCCAGATAAGTTCAGGCTTATTTCAGGAGTATCACAAGATTATTTTTATTAAATCCTGGAAACTATTGCTAAAAACAAGTGTCAAAAGAAGTATTCAAGAGCATTAGTTCCTGAAAGTGATATAAGAAATCGTTCACTTCATATATTCATGTGACCTGACTTATGGCTGAAGGAAAAAGAAAATTGAATTTCATGTATGGGTTGGTGCAGTCTATTAGAGCTTCTGCAAAGTAATGAGTTGGATGATTATCCATGCCAGGATTCTAGTAATTTAATAGAGCATAGCCAAAATGGATCTAGTCCCCGAATACCACTGCGTGTTTCCTCATCCACAACCCATAAAACTAGTCATCCCTTGAGTGTGGCACAAAGAAAGCAGTTACAATTCATAAAAAGCCTTTGTTTTTCTGTTTTAAATATATCGCCTGCATATGAGTCTTGCTTTTATGCTACCAGAAATAAAGTATGAAATGGATTAAAGAAGTTCTGTTGGACTTTTCAAACGACTTGAGACGGACACAAGACGTAGAGAAATTTACCACTCTCTATGCTATTTTTGAATTATCTTTTTCGTTTATAGTTTCTCTTTTCACTTTCTTTATCTATGGCCATCTCTTAGGTTATTTGGCTCTCCATTCCTTGTCAGCTATCACCAATTGATATCAAGGCTATAGTTTCGTTCATAAGAATTTCAGGCTGGTTTCCATTTTAGAGCAGTTGTGCTTTCAGTGTGCAGCTCCCACGCTGATCAATTTCTTTTATGAGTTGGTGGTGGAATTTGATCAGTACGGGGATTGCGCTTACCCGTGCGAAACTATCACTCCAACGTACCTATCTTATAGTTTTTCTTACGACGTATGGAGTTTGGCCAAACCGGAGCTTAGTAACATCATCGTCTTTATTCTTTTTTATTTTACCTTCGTCTGTTCTATTCAACTTTTTCCTGCTGTACTGTATAAACTACTCGATTGATTGTTTACTATGATCAATTTTTTGAAATTGTATTTCTTTGCGTGTAAAATTGATTATGATAAAACCTTCAAATCATCCTCTTAAGGACCATGTTTATCTTATGTTAACTTCATTATTTGTATACACAGTAATGGTAAGGCAAATTTATTTATTATCATGATTGATAATTTCGATGATTCATGCGTGTAATATGGGCCAGCAAACTTACTAAAAACACAAATAAAACTACATACTCATGGTAGTAAAACTACTCAATCATATGTACATACGCTCGTTATAAGCTACAATCAAAAACACTTATGCTTGCCAAATACTGTAGATTAGCAGATGAAATGTTCGTGATGAAATATATTGGAACTGATGATGATGCTGCTGCTGCTGCTACTGCTCTGTGTTATTGTGTGGTGTTTATGATGACATGACAGAAAAGTAAAAATTTTTGTTGAATTTTTTTGATTTTTTATTCGTTTTTCTGTAGATGTCTTATCTGTTGTTTCAAACAATTAGAGTATCAGGCTGATATTTGATATATATATATATATATATATATATATATATATATATTATATTTTTTTTTTATTTTTTTTTAATTTTTTTTTTTCGTTTCCGAGACTGAAGGAGAAAGAGTTAAAGAGTTTTTCGGTTGGCTATTTAATGCTTTGTATTTGGCCACCCATACGTATGAGTAATATATTGTTATACCGTATAACTTATACGCAAGGTACATAAGCATTTGCATTACTATCAGTTGACATACTAAAGGTACAGTAACATCTAAAAAATATTTGACTCAAAACATAAAATATTTCTTTGCCCAAGTGTGACCACAAAATAATTTTGAGTGGCAAACAAAAAAAAAATTGTTGATTTCGGGCAAATAAAATTATTTGCCGTCAAACAAAAATGTTTTAAAGGTGACCACCCTGTGTCAAACATTTTCATGATTTTTGGGCAAATATTTATTTGCTCTTACATACACACAGTTACTAAAGTATACATACGGTGAAAAAATTTCAGAAATTTTTTAACCAATCCATTTTCGTTGAAAATCTTTATAGTTTCCTTGATTTTAAGACGGTCTTTAGCGTTGGTTAAAAAAAATTTCTGAAATTGAACAGAATTGTGGCCCTGCACAGGCCCACAAAGGTATACATCCGATTTACAAATTTCACAATTTTCTGAACCAATGCAAAAGACCGTCTTAAAATCGAAAAAAGATGTCAGACAATTATAAATATTTTCAACGAAAACGGATTGGTTAAAAAATTTCTGAAATTTTTTAACTTTTGTGGGCCTGTGCGGACCCACAAAAGTGTACATCAGGTTAGTTAAAAAATTTCTGAAACTTGTTATCCGTATGTATACTATTGTGGCTGAGTGTATTTTTCGTAAGGTCAAACAGTGGCAAATAACAGCTGTTTAAGGCTGTGTTGCCTACTAGCAAAACTAAAACACTAGCAAAACTAAAACACTAAAATCGCAAAAAAATTGATGAAATTAAATTTGAAGAAAGTAAATAGAAAATAATTTATGGAAACCTTTTTATTCGTTGTAGATGTATTCATTATATACGTATAAATATTTGGGTCTGAAATTTAAATATATGTTAATGCATATATCATTTGTTATACCTTTCTAGATCAAAGCTATTCAGGGGTTGTAATGATTTTTGCAGTAAAATGGTTATTTTTTTTAAATCTCATTAAAGAAAAATATCTCTGAAACGACTTAACTCTGCAGTACATAAAAATAAAGAGTTCTTGTTTTTGTAATAGAAAATTTTTAATTTTTATTGCAATGATTTTGATTTTTTCTCCAAATTATCACGACAAATTTTGTTCCAGAAAATAAGCAGGTTAAAATATTCAAAGTACAATGTTATGAATGGAACTCTTGAAGGGGACAGTACGACGGTACGGAGAATTTCAAATTAACGCAGCAACATAATTCCAATTTTCCTTTTACACAAGCATAGTTCATTTTGGAATTCAATCATTTTGGAGCATACATTTTCAACCAGTGACATAAAAACCTTTCTCAAAAATTTCTATAAATATTTTCAAATTAGACCTAAAAGAAATCTATAATTTATGGGGAATTTCGTGTCAAGTGACCCAATTTTTAAAATCGATGTCTTCCGATTTGAATGAAATTTGCACCAAGGTTAGTACTATTGGATAGTAGGCCAGACACTTTATCAGTCAAGAACTTACGGAGGTAGAGGCGGCCAAAGTTGGACATTTTGGTCATACAGGGTTTTTTTAAAATGTGTGTAACTTTTCACCTATTGGCTATTTCTTCAATTATTAAAATTATTATTATTATTATTATTATTATTATTATTATTATTATTATTATTATTATTATTATTATTATTTTTATTATTATTATTATTATTATTATTATTATTATTATTATTATTATTATTATTATTATTATTATTATTATTATTATTATTATTATTATTATTATTATTATAAAAAATTATTATTATTATAAAAAATTATTTTTTAATTCAAGAATAAGATTTTTCAATATTATTTCAATATTTTATGATAAAATTGAGTTATTTCAGTTTCGCACGCTAAAGTTTTTCCCTTCTTCTCGTTTGGAAGTGTAGGAATCCCATGCTCAGCAACCAAGTTTTTAGCAATTCTTGCTTTTCGTTGAGACGTTCCAAACTCGGTCAACATGACTCAACTACATGACGATGGGGCAAGAGTAAGAAGTTGAATTCTTTCAGATCTACTCTGTGACGTTTTGTACTTCTTTTTTATTTGTTCAAAAACTTCTACTGCAACCTTGTGATGTTGATTTTGGCACTCATTATTAGGTCTTATAGGTTCTACTGAAAAGTTAGAACAAACATCATCTCCTGCAGAACTGTCAGCATTTTCAGAATTGATTTTGTTCTCATCTGGAATAACCGGTAATGTGTACAACTTTCCCATCATTTTCCTGCACGATCCACAAATTAGCAAATGTTTTGAAAGCTTTGGGAATTTTTTCAATAAGTTGTCGGAAATATTTCGCATATCTGATGATCTGTGCTTCTTTTTGTTTAAGGGATTACAAGAAAAACATTTCCTTTTTGGAAGCGGAAGCCATTGTGAAGATTAATTATGTAAGTAATTAGTTAATAACGTACGTCCAAACTTTAACACTGTTTATAAAAAACTAATTTCCGAATGTCCTTAGAGTGCAAATACTTTTTTAAGATCATTTAGGTAGTACATAAATATTAAAAATCTTAGTCTTGAATTAAAAAATAATTTTTTTGATAGATATCCCACTCGCATCCCATTAAGCGATTATAAAGGCCTTGAAAGAAATTGTATAAGCTTTCTTTTGAGCAAAAAAAAAAGGGCCCATTTTGAAAAAAAATTTAAAAAAAAATTCATTTAAAAAAATAAAAAAAAGTTTTTAAAAAATTAAAAAAATTATTTTTGGAAAGACTGAAGAAATAGCTATCTAATATCCTTTAGAAAATTTTTGCTAGGACCAATAGGTGAAAAGTTACACACATTTTAAAAAAACCCTGTATGACCAAAATGTCCAAATTTGGCCCCCTCTAACTCCGGCAGTTCTTGACTGATAGCGCTTAAAATTTGTGTCTGGCCTACTATCAAATAGTACTAACCTTGGTGCAATCCAAATCGGAAGACATCGATTTTAAAAATTGGGTCACTTGACACGAAATTCCTCTTATATATATTCGATTTCCAATTTTTTGTTTTAACATCTATTTTAAGATATGTACTTAATTTCAGCGATTTTCAAATATGGTGATTGGCTACACTTGAAAAATGTAAACATTTGTTACATTTAAAATGTTAATTTTATTGTGATTAAAAACAAAATTTTTCTCTGCATCCTTCTTCTTTTCTACCCTGAAGCCATTTCCCAACCCCTAGCCGTCTTTCTTTTTTTTTTTCTTCGCAAATTTTCACAGAAGCTCCGCAACACAAAATGAAAAAATATTCACCTTCTATTATGGATGAAAATGTGTATACGTATTTTTGTTTTCCAACATTCTAGCCAAACATTTGTTTTGTGGCAAATATTTTTTAACTGTGACCATATGACTAAACATGTTTGACCATACTTTTGTTTGCCGCTATTTGATGAAACAAAAATGGGAAAATAAATGTGCGTAGTGTGACCACAAAATAAAATTTTAGTTGTTTCAGTCATATTTCGGGCAAACAAGGAAAAACAAAATTGTGGCAAACATTTGACATATCTGACCGTACCTTAAGTTTTGAATTGAAGCAGATTTAAAACTCAGAATTATTTTCAATTTCAAATGCATGCCATTAAAATCATAAACATTTTTTATACTCGTAATACAAGTAATTTTTATTTTTCAATTTTTTTTTTTGTTTTTTTTTTTTTTTTTGGTTGGCAATAAATCACTTTCAAATATAAATTAATAAATAACACATGTACTAAAGTTTCCAACAAATTACACATTCAATGTGTAATGTAACAAGAAATTTATCGAAAACTTTTCAAATTGTTATCCATTAAACTCATGACACCACCCACTTTCATAAAAAAAAATTTTTAACGCTGCTGCTATTACCTTGATTTTAATATTAAAAAATTTATTTTTTAAGATTTTTTTATTTTTCCCATGCTACTGTTCGAACATGTTTCAATAACTAGAAAAAAAATCAAACGAACTTTAACTGCAAATGCTGCTCATTTTACTGCAAAAAAAACTTTACTTTATATTTTTTCTTTTTGTTTTTCATTTGATTTGAACATTATTTTGTGTAAAAATCTCCTAAACACAGATATAAAAAGAAAATAATAGAAAAAGCGAAAGAAGAGCGAAAAAAAAACAACAAAAATTTGTATTGAAAAAATAAAAATAAAATTTTATAATTCAACACACATACCATATTGCAACAATTCAATCAGTTATCGTGTCTAAACGATATGCATATACTTGTACCCCCGCCGCCAAACCATACGCTATGTTTTCTTTAGAAATCAGAAAGGAAAGCAATGCTGCGAAATCCAATGAAACCAACTATGTTTGGCACATACATATGGGATGCTTATTAAGCAGGAAGTTCTCCTTATAGACTCCCAGACGAGATTTTGTAATTCGGGAGAGCAAGACCTCTACATAACAAAAGAGTAACACTACCTCCGTATGCTATTAAAAAAAGTATGTAGCAGGATGGTGTGGATCTGAAAGTGACATGAAAAAGGATTAGAATACTGACAACTTATTGAACAAAATTTAAAAATTTTCTGTGTTAGATGCAAGAGCCTGCTAGAAGTCTTAAAGGGTTGACTCAAAGAAACAATATTGGGAAGGTAGAAAGGTTCGGTTACAGTGGCAATCGACTCAATGATAATAGTCTAGGTTAGGTTAGCGGGTAGCTTACTGTTCGCAGCCAACTTCACTCATTGGCCCATTGCATCAACCAGTGAGAGGTAGGCCCTCTAGTCACGGTCCGTTAGTGATGGGTTTCGACCACACCGAGCTCCGAATGGCACGTTCATTTCCATGCCAAGATTTTCAAATGTTCTGTCAGCCAAAAACCGATGACGTCTGTTCTGAATTGCAGGGCACTCGAATAAAAAGTGTTCACACGACTCCGTTTCCTCCATGTCATGGTAGTCTGAAGCAGTTTGAGCTTGTCAGCGAAACTGCAAATAAAGCAGTGTCCCATTATAATTCCTGTTAGAACTCAAGTAGTATCCTAGTTCTCCCACAGTTGGACCATCCACGGATTGTTGAATTCCATAGGGACATAGTTTACTTGGCCTCAATTATTTAATTGGTCAGGAAAACTCTTCAGTCAAAATTAGAACCTAGTTTCTCATGGCAGCCCTGTTGTGTGTGGTAATTTTATTAACTAGTGGCGGGACCTGCTGATAAATATCGACTCCGGACGTTTAATTTTATTCACTCTCTCAGAGAGAGGAAGTCGCCGAAGAAATATTTTTTAATTTTTCTTTTTGTTCGAGACGTTTACGATGGGGCACACGGCTTCACGTCTAATAAGCTAACACACTAACTACTAGACTACGGTGACTTCAGCAATCTGTTGCATAGAAACTGAAGCAACTATTCATTTACGGTAGTGGTTTTGAAGACCTGCAATACATTCTTCCATTAATTATCTCAAAACTCTTCCTGCTTGGTATTCTATTCACCAATGGCTTATTCCGTGCACTTGAGTGACATCACATTTTGAGTCATGCATAGTCCGTAGAGTAAGTATAATACAATGCCACTTAAATTCATGTCAGTAATCCAAATGAAAATTTTATTTTCATAAATCTTGACCTTATGCTGGTCACATTAAAAGGCTACACTTCAAAGCGAAAACGAGTGGAAACCAATAGTTACGATAACAAATAAGGAAAAAAGAATATTGAAAAGAAATACAAAAAAAAAACAAAAACAAAAAAATAGAAACGTAAACCGAAATCGTTACATTTAAGAAATTGTTGATAGTAACATTTGAATGTACAGAGAAAAGGGCCAAGAAGCCAAGAAGCAATATGAGACGAAGAAAAGTGGCATTCAACTACAAAAAGAAAAATTATTTCCACTGCATTGGCGCCTTGAAAGTTAACGATTACATTTCATTGCTCATACCACATGCAATTTAGCAAAAATTTTCCAAAAATGAAACGGTAAACGATGGCGAAGCTTATGCAGGTCCAATCGGGAGCCACACACACAACAGAGCACATAGTGAAAGCAGTTAAAACGGCAAACTTTTCTTCAGAACAAAATCAAGAGGAAACAAAAATTCCTTAAGAAAGAAAAAGAAAACAAAAAAGTTTTCTTTTCGTTTTCTGCACAGCGTAGGAAAAAAACATTTTAAAATTCACCTGAGAAATGTTAAATATAAGAAATATTAGAACAAGCAACAAAACTTTCTTATTGCTTTACAAGGATATTTTTCTTCTTCTTCTTATTCTTTTATTTTTCGTTTATTTGGCTTTTATTTCGAAAAAAAAATTTTTTTTCTCAAGAATTTTTTTTTAAATAAATACAGAAAAAAAATTGAAGAAGAAGCCCAACAACATAGAACCTGTAATCAAATGCAATGAGGTCACTTAGCTGGTTAACAGTTTAGCAAAGGAAAAGTTTTTTCGTTCTTCTTTTCTCCCTCTCTCTCTCTCTCTCTCACTCTCTCTCTTTCTCTCTTTTAATTTTTAGTTGCGGGAATTTCAAGTCATCCCCTAACACCCTCTGTTAGTAATTGTCAAGTGACCTTTGCTACACTCTACAGAAGTTTGTGATTTTAAAAAATTTTTTATTTTTTTTTTTTTAATTTGAAAGCAATTTGAAATGAAGGTATTATAGGAACGGCGATTAGTTGTCATGCAATTACTTAAAGGACGTTAATACAGCTGAGACTTGGCATTATAATTCGGATTCAATGGCTCAAGTTATTCCGGGAATTGCAACTGGAATTCTGACCGCACATTCAAAGACCATTTGTATTGGATAGGCAACTGTCACAAGTCTAATATCTAGATGCTGTAACGAGATATCAAAACATATATATACATACTTGGACCCTGTCCGGCGGTAGAATCAAGAATTTATTGAATACAAAACACATAACCTGAAACGAGGTTTCGAAATTTAATTATTAATTGAACCAAGAATTATAGTCTACAACAGGAGCAAAGGATAACGCCCATTATGGTCATGAACCATGGTCCAACGGAGGAATTAATATTGGCGCTTTTATTAAGCGCTTTCTAAAGGGTCCGCCAAATAAATGCCTCGGCTGGCCATGCAGTAGCCTACACCATCGGTCCAATTTTTAAGCACATTATCGAATGTGTGCAGCTGTATTTCACCAATGGCTTCACGAATATTGTCCTTTAAAACGTCAATTGTCCAACGGTGTCAAATTGCAGCTCCAAGGTGGCCAGACGACATCAGCTCTGCGGCTAATAATGCGATCTTCAAAAGCAGGGCGCAAAACATCGAGTGTAGCTTCGGCTGTGTGGCACGTAGCGCCGTCCTGTTGAAACCAAATGTTGCCAATATCCTCCTCTTCAATTTTTGTGAACAAAAATTCGTTCAACATGTCCCGATAACGATCGCCATTGACTGTAACGGCCAATTCTTGCTCTATTTCGAAAAAAAATTGCCCAATTATGCCTCTGGACTAAAATCCGCACCAAACAGTGACAGTGCGTGCGGGTTTTCTGTGCCCCAAATGCGACATTTTTGCTTGTTTACATACCCGTCAAGATCAAAATGAGCTTCATCTGAAAAGATGATTTTTTGCCAAAATCGGCATATTCTGGTGTAGGCTACTGCATGACCAGCCGAGGCAGCAATTTGAATGAAATTATTTTCCTTTATTAACCGGAAGGATTGTACTTTCAAATAAAAAAAAAGAAATTTGAGAAAATATTCAGTAGTTTTTTTTAAAGCATTTTCCAAAAAAAAAGTTATTTGGCGGACCCTTTATCTTTAAAATTAAAGAAAACAAACAAACTCTATGTGTAATTGTTTCTCCTTTGATAGACCTATTGATGTCTTTGTATGTGAAATATTAAAGTCCCCCTCTGCTTGCCTTTGTGGAGCATATACGAAATGTCTAATCTATCATAATTCTGCCTTATTAACCAAGCAGAATTTGCTTGTTGATAACATGGGTTATGATGGCTTTAAGGAACGCTGTTGTTTGAGCATACACGGTATGAGAGACCAGTTGACATCACCTCCACACTACACCTGCCTTGATATGATTGATCGTGTATTCAATATCGCTGGTGCAGAATGTTCAATGTGGCATCAGTTGTGGCACGTAGCGTTATTCTATTGAAAGCTTATGTCGTTAGTGTCCAGATCATACAAAGATCGTACAAAGATGAACAAAAGAAGTTAGTAATCATCGAGAGCCGTAGACAATGTTGTTTTCAAAGATATATGAATTGATGGTGCCGGCAGTTCACAAGCAACCTCAAACACTAACTTTTTCAGGAGGCATTGGTCGCTCTTGGATTTCATGTGGATTGGTATCATTTCAAATTCGGTTTATTCAAGAAATGGTCCGCTTTGCTGAAAAGTTTTCACAACGAAAATTAGTTTCAACCCATTTTAGCCCATTCAGCGAAAGTACAATGTTGTCTGTTTACGTCACATGCCCTCAAATAGCTCGTGCACAATATTCAATGAAGCATGAGCTGTGTTGCACATAACGCTGTCCTGTCGAAACCACATGACCGCTGATAGCAAGGCAATTCAGACCAATTCAGGCAAAAAAAATGAAAGAAAATCAGCAACATGGGGAAAGAAGATGGCGGTTGGCGTTGATCATCGTCGTTCTCAAGAAATTATCCATCCATGATACCAGCAGTATCAGGGATGCACTGGATCTCATATGTATTGGTATTGGCACGTTTCTATTCATCCAGAAATGGGTCACATCTCTGAAGATGATTTTTTGATGAAAGTTTGAGTCAGTTTCTGAAATCGCCGTGGTCTAGTAGGTAGTGTGTGGGCTTATTAGACGAAAAGCCAGTGTTCGAGCCCCAGGCCAGACATCAAAATAAAATACAAAAAGCAAAAAACTCTGAGAGTAAATAAAATTGCCATGAAAAGTTTCTCAAAAAATCTGTCGTTCGGAGTCGACTTTAAACTGCAGGTCCCGCCACTCATGTATAAAATTAACACACACAACATAAGTGGTGTGAGAAACTAGGTCGTAATCCTGACTGAGGGGTTGTAATGACCAATTATGTATGTGTTGAGTCAGTTTCTAACTGCTCCAGAGCTAATGAAAACACATCGTTGTCCAAGGGTCGCCAAAGGTGATTTGGCAAAAGAGACTGAATAAATGACAATTAATTTGGTAGATGTACATTCAAAACGATGATCGTTATCAACTGTCAAAGTTCGGAAGCCTCTACTGGAAGACTCTATATATTTGAATAAACCATCTCTTTATTATTTAGCGTCTAGAGTTTACGACATTGGAAGACAGAATACTTTCATGAAAGGAGACGTACTGAAGGTTGACGTTCTAAATTTTAATAACAGTGTTGCATGGAAACTAACCTGATCTTAATAAGAAGCCTTATTCAAGTTCACTTCCACTTTGTGTCGTTGCCTATTTCCATTCCAAACTATTTTATTTCAATAGTGTCCTCTGGAAAATCTTATAATTCTCTTCATGTACATATTTTGAAAGGATTTTCACATTTTATTGTTTCACAGAAATTTATTGCAGCACGTTTCGTTTCATTTCAGATTACGAACGTCTTTTCAAAACAAAAATCAATCATAGGAAGGAAGTCCAAGTTGTTTAATTATTTTTTATTTTTTTTTTTCATTGCCTTTTGAAGAGTTTGCCTCTGTTTTTACCGTAAATGTTTTCCTTATTACCTTTTCATTCATTTTCTGTTGCTATGTGGGGGGGGGGGGAGGGGGGGTTGGTGTCAAAATCAATATTATCCCTTGATAAACTTACTTTTTAAGATTTTGAAGATAACAAATGATTTCATAGACAAGGTGTTGCGTTTACCAGCATAGAGGAAGACACAAGAAAAATTGGGGAAAAGAATTTTAAGCAGCAATTGCAAGTAAAGGGTCGCAACCAAAGAATTGCTCGGGATGTTTGCTTTTACCCTTAATATTTGTCTAAAGACAACAACAACATTTTGTTGCAGGTAGAAGATTAAGACGGAAACATTTGAAAAATTATTGAAGCTGAAGTACGAAATTTGTTAAACAATTATTGGCAGTTATTAATGATGTTTCTTTTATTCTTATACTTTTTCCTCTTCTTTTTTCGTCTTATAACAAATTTACTTCACTTATTATTTCGGAAATATTTGTACTTCATTTACTTAAGAATACACTACTTAAGGTGGCAATAAATAATACCTTGTTTTTGTTAGTATCCTACATAGAATGTGTGAAAGTGCGTTGTTCTTAAAGAAAATTGCTTAAACAATCAAAGGAATTTTAAATTTCATAAGTAATATTGAAATGCCAACAAGTTTACGAACTACGCCTAAGATGAAGAAGATTTCTTTAAATATTTTATAAGATATTTTTAGCATATCTACCGGTCATTGCTGCACGGTAATTCTCCTCTTCTCTTACAGAAATAACAAGATTTCTGCAGACTCCAATGTTGTCTTTACTATATAACAGAAGCAAATAAATATTATTCCACTTTATAAGGGTTTGATGTTGGCAATATTGGTTTCTAGACCTCACACAGCCGACTGATTGTAACCGCTAGGAAAATGAAGTGGGGTTGGCACCAGACATCAGCAATGAGTATTCAAAAAGATGAGTATATTCGAATCATACTTATAATTTCTCATATTTATACGCATTCATACTTATTTTAATATCATACTCATACTACTCACATTCAAAGTTTGAAGTACTCATAGTACTCATACTTAACAATATGCACGATGTTGTTGATTTCGATTCTCCATGACTCAACATTTACAAGAATCACAAAATAAGTATGATTCGCGTACTCACTAGAAGGTTGTGTGTTTGCTTTGCTTGCTGTCTTTGTCTTTTTCTTTCTTCTTTTTTTTTATAAATACAACAACAACTAAGACTGTAAATTTTGATGAATAATTCGAATCACTCGAATCATTTTTGAGTATTATAAGTATTCTTGTAAATTTATGAATCTGAATGAGTAGGCTTATGAATCAAACATATTTTGAATGTCTTGAGTTTGATGGCAACGTTGTACTCATACTCATTGCAACCTGTACTTATAAATCAACGTTGTAGTGAATACGAATGAATCAGAATAGTTGAATTTCAATACACTTGACTCACTCATACTTAAAATTTCATGAGTACATATGAGTAGCGAAAAAACGATTAATTGCTGATCTCTGCTTTGCACCGACTAAGTAGTTTCACAATTCAGTAGTCCCAGACAATCAGCACATTTTTTCACAAATTATTATCATAGTCCAGAACCACATTTGAGGTTGAGGATAGCACCCGTAATTACGTCTTTACAATCGGCAACCTTTTTGTTAACTTAGTTTATGCCGCTGCAAGAAGGCAATTGTACCTACATTAAGAGAGGCAAGCATGTCTTTATAAGACCTGTTTCAAGGATGTTCTACAGACCCAAAACGTTTAGACGCTTACCATTTACAGGTAATTTCCTCAGTGGCCCATATGGCCATTTAAATTACCCAGTATTAGTTACGTCGCCTTGTCATGATCCTTTAGTGGTGGGTTTGAACCATCCCTAGCTTAAGATGAAACGGGCCAGTTCCCTTAGTGGCACGTTCGCCACCAGATTTTCAAACTTTTTGTCACCCAAACATCTAGACGTACCACTCTAAAGGCCATTATTACAACTTGCCGTTAACTGAAGGCAGAATTTTAACGGGCAGATAAATTGTTTTTCATTATTATAAGTGGACGATAACGTAGAAGTAAGCGTTAAGCTACAGGGAGAATCATCCTACCGATAAATTTTTAAGTTAAGTTTATGTTTGAACTTGCCATACTTATATATTATTTTCAATACGGCAACTTTAAATATAACAAAATGAGCAAATACAACAAAAACAAAGCAGCCAGTTGTTGCCACTGCATTTAAAAAAATTGTTTAATTTGAGCAGTGTTATCGACATTACTCCGGCACTACTATATTTTTGAAAAAGTTAACTTTATTTTATCATTTGGTTGTAATAACAAAAAAAAGTTATAGTTTACTTTAGCTAAAGTTAGCTTTAACTAAACCCAAGTTTCACGACAAGTTGTAATGATGGCCCTAAGAATTTTAAATACATATTTAAAGCCTACTATATTTCTTGTTCAAATGCTTGATTACTATTCATGCGGTGCATTGTGTAGGATCTGGGAAAATAATAATTGAAAAGTGGTAAGAGGAAGTAGGAAAAATTTCTATTGTAAGAACGTTCCATATATGAACAGTGGGGTTGAAAAACAAATTTATTATTGCAGCATTATGATATCTACTGGCAAATGGACCTAGAATAGATGTATTCTACTAGAAAGGCAAATGATCTTGACAAGTTCATTTATTTTGGTAAAGCACTAACAAGGACTACTAACGGAAACTTCTCCACTAAGACAGTTAATAAAGTTCCTCTCGTTGAACCTACCATTGTCAAATGACTGTCACTTAATCAATCTGTTTCATCAAATCACCATTGGCGATCATAAACAAGGAAATGTATTTGCTGAATTCTTCATGAATGAATGAAATTATCGAATTTGGAAAGATCCAATAGCACTCAGTGCATCCCGAAAAAGTCACTGTCAAGTGCAGATTTTGAGCTGACGCTGACTGCTCCATTTACTTTGAGAAGGATCTTGGTCAGGCCATCACTTTCAATGCCAAGCACTATTGAGCGATGATTAACAACTTTCTTTGGCCTAAATTGGATGGTCTTGACACCAATGACATGTAGTAGGCGCTAAGTGCCACACAGCTCATGCTTCAGCTCATTTTATACGACAGATTTGAGGACATATTTACGTCACTTGGAGGCGATGTGAACTGGGTTGTCTTAAGCTGCCTGTGTATGCGAATAAACCACAAACTACAGCGACACTCGCTTGAATAATGTCTAACCTGGGCATATGCTATAGGGTATACTTCCACAAGTACGGGCACGACGTGGATGAGACGTGTCCATCATTTCGCAATACGAGCGATGCAGCGGAGCATACACCCATTACTTGCCCGCGCTACGAATACCGACGAAATTTCCAGGAGAGGACGATCGGACCCCAGGTGACTCCCGATAACGTGGTTAACCTGACGCTAACATCATGCGAAAACTGGAACGTGGTATGTTTCTTCGCGAAGTAAGTTCTACTACAACAGTGGATAATAGAGAGAGCAAGAACAGCAGAAATGGATAGCAGCACTCGCTGAATCTTTATCTAGGTTGGGTTGGTAACTAGGTTGGGTTTAGTAAGTATGCGCTTAGCAAGCTGAGTGTAATTCTTGCAGCAAATCGTGCACATTGCGTAGCCCGGGCTACCAAGGTCGTTTAAAGATTCCCAGCCTTTAGCTGGCGTAGCTATAAAAAAAGGTCTTTAAAATGAACAAAAAAATTTGAATATATCTCACACATATTTTGTTTTATTTACATTTAAAGATAAGAAAGGCTTAGTGAAAGACTCTTTATAAACCACTGACAGTCGTTTAAATAAGCCATTGTAATCACTGATATTGTAACCATTAGTTGATTTGATATTGACATTAAATATGATTTTATTATCGAAATCCACATAAACAATACCATAACACCAGCTATTGCTGGTATAAATTATAAATTTAGCCATTAAGTAATGGCCATATTGCACTTAAGCAAAAATTAATACTTAAACAAGAACATATAAGGACATATTGAGTTGAGAAAATCACATTATTTAACATTCGTTCTCATTTCAATTTCTCTAAACTTCAACTTTTAAAAATATATTTGTTTTGTTTTCCTTTTTAAATTACCAGACTTAATACAAAATAAAAAAAAAAATTGGGTGAAATAGTCTATGTTTGCATAGACTCGTAGTATGGTGTATACATACATACAGTCTAATCTAAATATATTTTTAATGAAATCAGTTTTTATTCTCTCACGTTAATATTGGCTTCATTTTCATTCTACGCCCATTACAGCTTCCAGAGTTTATTTTTTCTTTTTTTCTTTACTTTTGTTTTATTTTTATTTCCACTTATAGACCTGCAATCTAAGGTAACATTTTGTAGTGACAATGAACACGTACCTAAGGACAGCATAAACATTTTAAATGGTAAAAAAAGGGATAATACAAAAGCAATAGAAAGAAACGAATAGAGGGAAAAAATGTAGAGAGGAAATAATAAAATAATGCTTGGAAAAAATAAAGAAAACAATAAAATTGACAAGGAGAGAAAGCCAGCAAGTAAGAGAGCAATCATGGATAAAACGCGTTTGTATGATGTCCCCTACATTATAATATACAAAACGTAAAAGAAATTTAAAATTTCTAATGCAAAAAGTCGCCGTAGTCTATTGTGTGTTGACTTATTAGATGTAGAGACCACGGTTCAAACCCCAGGTCAGACATAAAAACGGAAATATGAAAAATATTTCTTCGGCGGCTTTCTCGCAGCAGATTTCTGGCAAATAAAATTGCCATGAAAAGTTTCTCAAAAAATCTGTCTTTCGAAGTCGACTATAAACTGGGACTTTTAAATAAAATTAACATATACAACATAAGTGGTGTGAGAAACTACGTAGTAATCCTAACTGAAGGGTTAATTCAAAAATTAGGTTCATGGCTTAAACTAGTTCTATGAGCTTAAGTAAATGTTTTTTTTTTGAGACCAACTCTTAGGGTATGTCCCCTAAGAATAGGGCAACACAGGAAAGATAGTTTATAGGAGAAAGAGGGGATAGTGTGCGTTTTTTTTATTTTTTGTGACCAGTCTATGTACCTTCGTGCAGCGACCATCAAGTAAAATCGGTTGAAGCTAGTAGTTACTGTGTTGGCTTATTAGATGTGAGCCCACGATTCAAACTCCAGGTCAACAAAACGAAATTTGGAGAAAATATATTTCTTCGGCTACTTCCAGATTTGTGACAAAGAAGAAAATAAAATTTCCATGAAAAAGTTTCTCAAAAACCTGTTTTTCGGAGTCGACTGTAAACTGTAAATCCTACCACTCGTATATAAAATGAATACCCGCAACATAAGTGCTAATTCTGTCTGAAACGTTGTAATGAGCAATTATGTATGTATGTAAATATGTATGTATGCATGTTATCCAGGGTGAGGCAAGCTCCTTGTCATGATAATTCCGTGGTGGGTTGGAGATACCCCAAGCTCTGGACTAAACCGGCCAATTGCCTTGTGTTAAAGGTGTCTAAGCACTTGTTAGCATCGTCACGGGCATAATATGGCTAGGCGGCTAGGACGTAATTCTGGCTAAGGCGTTGTAATAACCAGTTATGTATGTATGTATATATGTTTATACCTTCGTCACTTTTTTTTCTTCGAGAATTGCTTTTAGTAATAATTCTCACTTTCTTTTTCTATTGTGAGTAATCACACATAATATCAGAAAAACAACCACCCAGAGCCTCTGGCGGGAATCGAACCCCTGGCCTTGGCGCTTGTAGTTGTGCAAGCCACCAACTTGTATATCGGGGCACCCATCATAAGATATTTTTGAAATTTTATTTTCTTATGTAGCATACAACAAATTCTATCCACTTCCGTTTTGAATAATGAACTTAAAACTATTTTTACAACATTTCAACTGATGGTGGAATTGACTGACAACAAGAAGAGTAGCAAATAATAGCAAAAGATGGGTGGATACAAACCTAAAAAAATAAGAGCACAACTGGAACAAAATGATGTTGATGCTGATGCTGATGTGCAAAACAATTTAATGCCTGGCAATTAGTGATGGCGGATAAGGATGTGAAAACATACCAGACATCGTTTGTCGCAAATAAAACACATCACATGTGGTAAGAGCAGCACCTACCGACGTCGACGTGTGGTAATAGTCCAATATATCCATACGAGTAGTAGTGGAATCCTAATAAACTGTGTGTTATTGTTTTCAGCATATACAGTACAGTGCAATTGTAAATGCAGAATATTCTTCATTTTTTTTCCTACTTAGTACTCATCTTGTATTGTTTTTAGTTTGACAAACCATAACTGGGGGGTGCGTTTTATATAGAAAAACCACAGAAAAATTCAAGTTTCATTGAGTACTTGTTACTTGTGGTAGTGGTTGAGTATATTTACACTGACTGCTGTTAAATAATTTTTTTTTTTTTTTGGCTGCAAACATAGTCAACCCGAGTCGAGTGGAGAAATGTATGAGAGAGAGTCTAAATACAATAAATGAGTTCTAACCACAGCAACAGCCGAGAGCCAGTACACAAAAAATAAAAAAGGAACAGCAGCACGTAAGGAAACGGAAACAGAAATGTGGTTGAAAAAAACGTACTTTTGTTTATCATTTAATATTTTTGTTTTTCTTTTTGCTTTCAATGTCTCCATATAACTGCAAATTGTTATATATTTTTTTTATATTTTTCTTTGGAATGGCCTGCGTTAGTTATTAAAAAAAACATTTTTTTTTGTAAATTGTAGTGCCAGCCATTGCGTGCACGTGCATTTGTTTAAACGGATGCATAAATGTTTTGCAGTACAATAATAATGGCGATGCATTAAAATTTTTATTAGTTTAAGGAAAAAGTGCATTTGGTAAGTGACATTTGTTTGGTACAATTTTAATATTTAAACATTCATTTTAAATGAAAGACATTTTTAAAAATAGAGCCTTAAACCGTTTAAGCCTAGCGAGACTTTATTGTCATTTTTTAAGGCACTTTGGGCATTAAGTTTTTAGATTTAAAATTGTAAAGAATTCAGTGAAATTAACAGTATACAGAGCTGGAAAAATTATCCAAGCAGTCTAAACAGTTAATAACAATTTGTATTTCACCTAACTTAAAAAATGTGGGTGCCCTGGTAATCTAGTGGGTAGTGTGCTAGACTATTAGCGTGAGGGTCGTGGGTTCGATTCCCACCAGAGACTCTGATCTGTGACACTACACCGAGCCTCTGGTTAAGTTACTCCACTCGTATATAATTAGAATATAATTTGTAATTATATTGTATTTAATAAATAAATAAATAAATAAATAAATAAAAAAAAGTTTTCTATGATTCGATTTCTTAAAGAAATGTTGAGGAGAAATTTCTAATTCATTAAAAAAAATTTAGTACGACAAACAGCGTAATCATCCGCTTAATAACGCACTATTCACACTGACAGGATAGTAAGTATCTGGTAGGAAAATATTAAAATTGTTTTATATCCATAAAGTGTCTTCATATTTCTGTCCATATCTTGCAACTAAGCAGAAAAGCAGCTGACTATTACCATGCAAATGTTGTTGTTTATGCACCCATGCACTCCAAAAACTGTAAACATGCGCAGGACTGTTCAGAGAATTGCTGGACTTACAAAAAATAGCATCACTTACCATCGCTTTTGGAAACTCTGAATGCTATACCGAACATAAATTATGCATTCTAGTGTACGATTACAATAACCCATCAAGCGTGAGCCACCTGTACGAAACGCTACTGTAAGTTGGGCGAGATAAGATAAGCAAGAGGTTGGATAGAATCTGAACAGTCTTCACATTGCACCTGGGGCCACTTAATAATGGGCAATTTCGTGTCAAGTGACCCAATTTGAACTTACGGGTTATAGGGTAGGGTTAGTACGTGGGGTTAAGAGGGGGTAGGGTATATAAAAAATAAGCACAAACCTTTTAGTATGTGTTATGTTAATAATAAATATGAGTGTTGTTTTATTTGTATATGTTTTCAGAAACGTTATAAACGTATTTATTTGTATTTGTTTTATAATTTGTTCACAATTGTTCACAATTTGTTTGATGTTTTAAATTTATAACAATGTTTTTTATTTATAACAATGTATTTTAATGTGTAATATTTGCTTTTACTTATTGTATATATTTGTTCACTATATCCTTTTGTTATTACAATATATTTCTTATTTCAAATTGCTTTAATTAATTTCATATATGTAAGTTCACACGGGTTTTCTATTTAGTGTTGTTTGCGGATCGGAGATCGATAATCAACTGACTAACTAGGATCAAAACAATCATGCAGGAGATGTTGATGAAAATGTGTATGATGATGTTGATGTGTGTTGGTGATGTTATTGTTATTGTTTGTTAAAGATGTTTGTGTTGTCCTATTGGAAGTCAGGGTTAGGGTTGTGTATTTGTTCACTCGTGTGAACATCCTCCCGGGCCGGCAACCTGCGAATAAAAACAAATTATTTGTAATTGTCCAAAAGGTGGGCAAGGGTATTAATTTTTTTCTTTTTTCACTCGTGGTTTCAGGGTTTTCCCATGGGTACAGATTTTCAATTCCGACCTGGAGATCAACCATAGCTTCTTGTGGGGTGGAACCTGAAATTAGACTTTGGGTGGGTATTAATAATTGTGGGTGTTTTGGGTAAAAATTTGGGTAGGTAAGGATGGTGTTCGGGTGAGTAATGGGTGTGTAACGAGGATGAAAATGGAAGATTTGAAGGAGTTAATTAGTGGGTGGGTAGAACTACGACCTTTGTTATGGGTCGAGTTAAGGTTCCGGTTGATGTCCGAAGTTCAACTACTCTAGGTAGTCCATCGGAACCTGGGTGAGTTTTAGTTACTCGTCCGAGTAACCACTCATTTGAAGGTAGATTGTCCTGTTTAATGACGACAATGTCATCCACTTCCACAGGACGTTTAGGGTTTTTCCATTTATAACGTTTATGGAGCTCCTTCAAATATTCATCCTTCCATCTTTTGCAAAACTGATGGTGTTGAATTTTCAACCTTTGCCATCTGTTTGCTAGGGTAATATTTCCGTTACTAAAATCGGGTTCAGCGGGTGATAATAAGGGTGAGCCAATTAAGAAATGACCTGGGGTTAATGGGTTAAGATCTTGAGGGTTTTCACTCGACGGGCTTAAGGGTCTTGAGTTGAGGCATCCTTCTATTCTAGCCAATAGGGTTGCTAGTTCCTCAAAGGTATATTTAAAATTTGCGAGCTTCTTAATATGGGACTTGAAACTCTTTACGCCGGCTTCCCATAAGCCTCCCATATGTGGAGCTCCGGGTGGGATAAAGTGCCACGTCAAGTTTTGAAAGCTATTGGTTGATGTAACCAATCCCTTCAACTGTTTGAGGAATTCCTGTCGCTGCTTTTTAATTAGTTGGCTAGCTCCAACGAAGTTGGTTCCATTATCGGAATACACAGCGACAGGGCATCCCCGCCTCGAAAAGAATCGGGCAAATGCCGCCATAAATGCTTGGGTAGACAGGTCAGATGTGGGCTCTAAGTGGATAGCTTTGGTAGAAAAGCAAACAAATACGCAAACATAACCTTTGGTTATCCTACATGTTCTACCAATGTAGGATTTTATGTCAAATGGTCCGGCAAAATCAACTCCAACAGTATTAAATGGTCTGCTAATTTGGGTACGTTCGGGGGGTAATGCAGCCATAAATTGGGTAGTTTGACGATTCCTATATTTCGTGCAGGGTACGCACCTATTGACTACAGAACTGATAAGATTCTGCAGTCTCGGAATCCAAAAATTCGAGCGAATTACTCGCAACATTAGACGATTTCCGCCGTGTAGGGTTATAAGATGAACGTGTTGGGTTAATAATTTAGCAAAGGCGCTAGGGTAGGGTAATAAAATAGGGTGTCGTTCATCATATGTTAAGTTGTTGGAGTTTGCCAATCTGCCATTTGTGCGCATGATATTCTTTGCGTCCAAAAAGGGTATAAGGGTGAGTAAATTGCTTTTCTTGGGTAAAGGGTTCGATTTCTTCAGACAAGAATATTCTTCACTGAAATATTGTGTCTGACAAAGAATTATCAGTCTATCACGGGTAGCTTTGATTTCATGCGCATCAAGTTCAATATTCGGGTGGGTTAATAATCTATTGAGTCTTTCGTCAATAGATTGTGGAATTTTTCGACCCAGAACTACGCTGTCATGTCGAATTCCATTTCTTCGAGTAACTGATGCGCGATCACAAAATCGATAGACATATGACAATATTCTAAGTGCTTTGGACCATTTAGAAAATTTTTCCAAAATGTCCTGGGTAGGGTGGGTAGAATCCATAGATGTTTTTGGGTTCAAAGTCGTAGAGAACGACTGACAAATTTTAGCTTCAGCTTGAGTTTCGTAGGGTAAATGTGTTGTTGGCCACTTTGTTGGATCTTCCTTCAACCATGTTGGTCCATTCCACCATAGCTTGTCGTCCTTCAGTTTATCTGCGTTGCATCCACGACTGGCAACATCGGCTGGGTTATCGTAAGAGGCCACATGACTCCAGTTCTTGGTTCCTACAGCCTCGGCTATTGCAGACACACGGTTAGCCACAAAGGTGTTCCATGTAGTCGGAGGTTTGTTGAGCCATGCCAAAACTATTGCGGAGTCCGTCCAGAAATACATTGGGTATTGGGTTAATTGCAGCTGGGTAATTATGTTCTGTGCCATTTTTGCCAACAACACTGCACCACAAAGTTCTAATTTCGGTAAAGAAATAACCTTGATAGGTGCAACTCTCGTCTTAGCGACGAGTAGGGTTACGGACATAGGTCCTTTTATGGGTATAACTCGTGCGTATAAAACCGCCGAGTATGCTTTTTCAGAAGCATCTGAAAAGCCATGAAACTCAATTTTTGCTGAGGGTGAAAAATTTATCCATCTAGGAATTCGAATATTGTCAATGTCATCATAAAACTGCAAAAACTTGTGCCATTTAATAAGTGTGAGTGGGTTAAGACATTCATCCCAAGCTGTATTATCCTGCCAGATTTGCTGCATCACGATTTTGGCGGATATTATAATTGGCGCTAACCAACCAGCTGGGTCAAAAAGTTTAGCGATGTCAGATAAAACTGTTCGCTTAGTGTAGGCTGGTTTTCTCTCTATTTTTGGGGCCTGAAAGAAAAAATTGTCCTCTTTTGGATTCCACCGAATGCCTAGAGTTTTAGGGTTTTCCGATTCCGGAAGGGTGAGTAAGGCGGCATTGAGTTGGTGGTCCATGGGTAAATTATCTAGGAGCTTTTGGGTATTTGATGTCCACTTTCGTAGAGGAAAACCAGCAGATTCGAGTGCAGTGATTAACTGTTTTTGAGCGATTTCAGCCTCTTGAACAGAATGAGCACCGGCTAGTACATCATCGACGTACATATTCTCTCTCAAAATTTGAGATGCAATTGGGTGGGTATCTTGAATGTCTGCGGCTAATTTGTGTAGGGTTCTGATAGCCAAATAAGGGGCACAGTTAACGCCAAATGTGACTGTTTGCAGTTCGTAATCTTGAATGGGTTCGTTGACGCTTTTACGGAATAAAATTCTTTGATAGGGTGTGTGGGTAGGGTTCAATTGAATTTGCCTATACATCTTGGTGATGTCGGCATTAAAAACAATCTTATAAAAGCGCCATCTCAAGATTGAAACAACCAAATCTTGTTGTAGGGTAGGACCAATGTGTAGGGTATCATTCAAGCTGTTGCCGTTCGAAGTTTTGCTCGATGCATTAAAAACAACTCGAACTTTTGTCGTAACACGATCGGGTTTAACAACAGCATGATGGGGTAAATAATAATGGGTGTTTGAAGAAGTGTTAGGGTTATAAATAATGGGTTTCATATGACCTAAGTCAATATACTCTTGTAGCGCATTATCATATTCAAGTTTTTGATCGGGTTTCTTTAGTAAATTCTTCTCATTTCTTAAATATTGAGCCATCGCTATATGGCGCGAGTTTCCTAACTCAAGTTGAGGGTTACGAAATGGAAGAGTTACTTGATAACGGCCATTGGGTAAACGACGGGTAGTTGTCGTGTAAATTTTCTCACAAGTACAATCATCTTCGGATTGAATGGGTTCTTGTCGAATTTCTTCAATTTCCCAAAATTTGGTCAAAAATTGATCAAGCCTGACAGAACTATAATACGAGACGATTCTTCGGGTAGGGTGAGAATCTTGTACTGGTCCGGTTAAAATCCAACCAAACTCAGTTTCTTGAGCTATTAATGTGCCAAGAACATCTTTCTTAACACCAGCTGTGATAATTTGTGGGTAAAAATCGCTACCAATTATAATATCAACTGGGCGGCTTTCATAAAATTTAGGATCCGCCAATGGGATCCTGTCCAACTCTTTTATGAAAGTAGGGTTTAAGTTTTGGGTGGGTAAATTGCGGGTGAGGGTTTTGACAACAATTGCCTGAATATTCAATGAAAATTCCTTATTAGTGTTAGAACCAAGATGTATATTACACATCTTGTTCGAACGTGCTGAAACAACCTCATTTAGACCTGAGATTTCAGCAACTATGGGTAGGGTGGGTAAGTGTAATTTGCGCCTTAGCTTATCAGAAATGAATGAAAAGTCTGATGCTGGGTCAATAAGCGCTCTAGCAGGGAATTCTTCACCGTGTATTTGAATATTCAAGGCAGCTGTGCCTAATAATTTAGCTCTGTCGTCTAATTGGGGTTTGCTTGATTGGGTTTGGGTAGAGAAAGTCTGTATTGCACTTGGCGTAGAGGGTTTATCGTCATTCTGTAGGTTAGTGTTTGGGTTGGGTTTGTGTAAAAGGGTGTTATGTCTGCTGCCACAGTATCTGCATGTGAATGTACTGCGACATTCTGATACCATGTGACTAATGGCCAGACAATTGTAACAAATTGAATTCTTTCTTACGAATTCAATTCTTTCATTTACTCCCAGGGAAGTAAATGATGAGCATTCCCTCAAAGTATGGTTACTTTTGCACAGTTTGCAAAATGAACCATCGGGTTTTTCCTGGGTTTTTTGATAATTATGGGTATTTGGGTGGGTTTGGGTTAAATTCGAGGGTTTGCTTTGGAATACGTTTGTGGATCGGGTATCCTTCCTATTATTGTGTGTCACATTATGGAACGTTTTTACTCTTCTGTCAATTCGATTGTTGATGTCCTGGAGGAATTTGTGTTTTGGTTGGGTGTTTGGGTTAGGGTTGGGGTTACTTTCCGGAACATCATTGACAGAAGTGAGTTCCTTGAATGTATTTGTTAGAAATATATCCACATCTGTCCAGGAAGGCATTTCAGCACAATCCTTTAGGGTTTTCTCAAATTCCCTTCGGGTTTCTTTGGGTAATTTTGTCAAACAGAGATATACTATGATAGGATCCCAATTGTCCGTATCTATCTCCAATGTATTCAAATTTGCAATACAGCAATTTATCTTTCTCTGTAATTTTCTTATTGAAACACTGCACATAGTGTTTACCGCTGGTAAATTTAAAAGGGTCTTAATTTGTGCGTTAATTTGCATCCTTTTATTTTCATATTGATTTACCAGTTGGGTCCAAGCAATAAGAAAACCATCATTAGTTAAGGGTGCATTGTCGACTATTTCTTTAGCTTCGCCGCTAGTCTTATTCTTAAGGTAGAAAAGTTTTTCTACACCACTTAGGCGGGTATTATTGCCATAAATGGCCTTGAATAGGTCTCTGAACGAGGCCCAAGACTTGAAATCCCCACTGAATGTTTGCATATCGCAAGGGGGAACGTTAAATCCAACTGATTGGGTGGGTTGTGTGGGTTGAGAGGGTTCGGGTGGGGTGGTGTTTGAATTTTTGGGTAGAGTTAAATTTTCTATAGACTCATCTATGGAAATCATAGATGACCTATAGAATTTTTTAGCCGATCTCACATTCCTGGAGAGGCCATTAAAATTTATTGAATTGGCTACTTCGGGTTCATTGAGTTGTGGCGACTCTCGGATCTGTCTGAATTTTCCGTCAATATTCGACCACAACTCTTCCAATTCATTCTTCATGAATCTCAATGCGGGTAGTGATTGAGACTTCTCTGTACTGGCCTTAAAATCTTCCTCAAAGGCACTTAAATCCTGTTGGATATAACGTAGAATATTGGCGGCTAAAGATTTTATTTCCGACATATTTATTTTTTCTAAATTTAATACGCAGAGGATTGGAAAAAGTTATTAAATTGCGATAGTAAATAGAATTATCGCGGGTAAATTTGGTTAAAAATGTTTATTTCAAATTTGAAATAAAACTAATCAGCAGACAAAATTGCCTATTGGGTATCCTTTGTGTTTTTGTTGCACTACACAAAGAGAACGGCAATATGTGTTACTCACAATATTTTGAAAATATTATCGAAAAAAAGGGTAAGTATTGGGTGGGTTTTATAAGATAATATTTCTTATTGTGAGTTTCTTTTTACAAATTTAAAAATTCGCGATAAAATTACACGATAATTTATAAAATAAATGTAAATTGAAAATGTTCAACTTACCTTGTCTGCTGAGGGTAGGGTACAAACCAATTTTATTTTTCCAATTCCTCTTTGTGTGATGTTTGTTGTGTTGTGTTCGTGTGCAATGTTAATAATGTTAATTTGTTAGTTGCTTATATTTGTAATTGTTTTTGATTTGTTTTTTTTTTTTTTGTTAGTGAACTGTATTGAAATGCAATTGTTAGTGCATTTTATATTTTTCAATTTTTTAATTTTTGTCACTATGTACTTTGTTGTTACTTGTTTTGAATTTTGTTCAATTTTTTATTTGTCTTTTCTCACTTTTGATTTTGTTTATGTTTTATTTTGAAAACTGTACAAGATGTGTACATAATGTGTATTTTGTTTCTATTTTTTTTGAACCTTTGTGAACTTTTATGTTTCCTTTTTAATTTATATATATATTATATTTATATATTGTTTTGAAAATGTATAATTTTTGTTTCTTTAATGTAATATGTGTTTTGTTTGTATTTTTTGTGAACTTTAGTAACTTTTGTGCTTTCCTTTTGATTTTAGATTTGTTTTTAACTTTTATTTTTACAGTTCTATGTAATATGATTTTATTTTTGTTCTTGTATGATTGATGTATTATTATTTTTGATTTTGCACTTTTTTTTACTGTTTTATATATATATGTTGTTTTTGTTAGTGTACTGTTTCTTTTAATGTGACCTTCTGTAATTATTGTTTGTGTTAATTGCTAATTTGTGTTTTTTGATTTATATTTAAGTATTTTGTGCACTTTGATGTTTTTAGAATGTTTTTATGTTTTGTGTACTGTCTGATTTATGTTTTACACTGATTTTGTTAGTGTATATGCTTGTGTTTATTTTATTTTGTATATTTACATCACTTTGTACTTATTTATATTCTTTTGATTTTTAATAAAATTTAAAAGTTGGGGTGTTATGGGGTTATAAATTATAGGGTGGGGTAGATTTTTCACAAATTAGGGGGTGTTTTGTGGACTGTATATATACGTGTCGCTGTCTCTTCTTTTTCCTTGAAGGACCATGAACGTACGGGTTATAGGGTAGGGTTAGTACGTGGGGTTAAGAGGGGGTAGGGTATATAAAAAATAAGCACAAACCTTTTAGTATGTGTTATGTTAATAATAAATATGAGTGTTGTTTTATTTGTATATGTTTTCAGAAACGTTATAAACGTATTTATTTGTATTTGTTTTATAATTTGTTCACAATTGTTCACAATTTGTTTGAAGTTTTAAATTTATAACAATGTTTTTTATTTATAACAATGTATTTTAATGTGTAATATTTGCTTTTACTTATTGTATATATTTGTTCACTATATCCTTTTGTTATTACAATATATTTCTTATTTCAAATTGCTTTAATTAATTTCATATATGTAAGTTCACACGGGTTTTCTATTTAGTGTTGTTTGCGGATCGGAGATCGATAATCAACTGACTAACTAGGATCAAAACAATCATGCAGGAGATGTTGATGAAAATGTGTATGATGATGTTGATGTGTGTTGGTGATGTTATTGTTATTGTTTGTTAAAGATGTTTGTGTTGTCCTATTGGAAGTCAGGGTTAGGGTTGTGTATTTGTTCACTCGTGTGAACACAATTTTTAAAATCGACGTCTTCCGATTTGGATGAAATTTGCACCAAGGTTAGTACTATTGGATAGTAGGCCAGACATATGTACATTTTCAGCTCTATCAGTCAAGAACTGCCGGAGTTAGAGGGCCAAAGTTGGACATTTTGGTCATACAGGGTTTTTTAAAATGTGTGTAACTTTTCACCTATTGGTCATAACAAAAATTTTCGAAAGGATATTAGATAGCTATTTCTTCAATCTTTCCAAAAATCATTTTTTTAATTATAAATATTTTTTTTTATTAATTTTTTTTTAATTTTTTTTTATAAATGGGCTTTTTTTTTTTTTTGCTCAAAAGAAAGCTTATTCAATTTCCTTTAAGGCCTTTATAATCGTTTAATGGGATGCGAGTGGGATATCTATCAAAAAATTTATTTTTTAACTCAAAAATAAGATTTTTCAATATTATTTCAATATTTTATGATAAAATTGAGTTACTAGAGCTTCCAAATCCGAAGACATCGATTTTAAAAATTGGGTTAATTGACACGAAATTACCCTAATATATTTGCCAGCTATTGTTACTGTACCCCCTTACGGTTTACAGAGTGAGTTTCATGATATCCAGAAAGCTTATGCCATGCTCAATACAAAGCATGCTTCTGTTAAAATCATTATCTGTTACAAAATGCTTATGGAGCCAGGCAAAACACCACGCGAATTGAGAGCCATAGAGGTTCATAAGCTCATGACCAACAATGTCAAAGGTCTTTGAAAAACTGCTAATGTTCAAATTGATGATCAAAATTAATTGATTGATCAAATTTAAATGGAGTACTCTGGCTTTAGGTGGAAACATATCGAATTAAATTATTGATTAATGCAAAACTTTTGTTTTGATGATATTTTTCTTTCCAATTTATCAACGTATTCTTCTGTAGGACCCATTGGTGCCATTATGTGTGGAATACAAGATCGTTCAAATAGCCGTCACCGTTTCTCTGGGTAAAGCATGTGGGATATATCGAATTTTCCAAGACTCCGGCGAAAGAAGAGAACTGAATTTGATCATTGGCATGGATTATGTTGGCTTTGACTATCATTGTAGGTCAAATCGATTTCGGTGGCCAGTTAATACATATCCACAGTAGATGACCATGCCCTCAATTTGCATGTGTATAATAACAATATGACATTAGGTATGTAGCATTTAGCGCGGTCCTTTTTAATTCAGGCCAAGAAAAATTTATAATTATCATCCCATAGTGCTCACCATTGAAAATGATGGTCTGGTCGTTGTTATATTCAAAATACTTTGGACCGATGATATCGTCAACCCAAAATCGGTATCAATTATACGTTCTGGGATCTCTTATGGAAATAACATGTGCTTTAAGCCAATAGAATGATATTTAAAAAACCATAAAATAACTACAAAAAAAAAATTCTGTATTGTTGACTTGCTTGCTTATTACAAACAACTCTATACACGAATTCATGTATTAAATTATATACAATTAAGCATTTCTTGCTATTTCTCTCTCTCTCTCTCTCTCTCTCTCTCTCTGCCATGCTGTGCACTTTGGCTGTATTGTATTGTATATTTTCTGTACAATAAACCTGAAAACCTGCTTCTTATACAGGCTCATGCGAACACCGGTTCACAGTTCACAATGGTGGCAGCAGAAACGGATGCGCGTTTGTATACAATGAATATGAAATTTAAATACATTCAAATCTTTATGCATACATACGCACAGAGTAGGTGTGTATGTATACAACAATCACACTCATACGCACCGGAGAACAAACGGCCGTATAAAATATATACGGAAGTGAACTTGTTGCGGCGTGTAACGTATTTAATTTATATTCGCAAATGTGTGACAATAATGCTGAATTATTTGTGCATGTGTATGTATGTGTGTTTATTTCTCTTTTTGAATACAACCACCACTAACAGAAACACACACACACACTTGTATATGAAGTAGCACGTAAACAAACTCACGCATATATTAAAGAAATTTAACTCGTTAAATTTTGTTTACGTAGATGCGTGTATATGCATGAATAAATACTATACACTGTACAGCCTTGGTTGCGTATTTAGACTTCTATTGATTTCAAATGAAATTTCTTCACAGCAAAATGAAATGAATGATGTTCTTCATCCAATCATCTTTATCTAACTCCACGCACAAGATTCCAATCGATAGAAGTTTGTATTTTCAATGTCTAAACACACATTTTCTTTTTACAAGACGAAAGTTTTCAGAAAGACTCTGTCAATATGTTCTTGGCAACAATTTCAATTTTATTTTGATACCTTCATGTATGCTTATGTCTTTCCACGGTTGCCTTGTAAGTTTCAGTCGATAAGCTCTCTGGTGATGTCATTTAGTGGACCATGCCAATTCAGTTCCAACTAATTCTCTTAATTAAATTTACAATCTGCAGTTGCTTCATCCTTAAGCTGATTTGTAACAAAATTTGGAGAAAAGATTAACGAACACATTGGTTTTAGTAAACACTACCAATTTCAAAATATCTCTAGGAGCACAATTCCCTGTTTCAGGGCTGTATAGAATAGAAGTCGCCGTAGTCTAGTAGGTGGTGTGTTGGCTTATTAGGCGTGAGGCAACGGTTCAAGCCCCAGGTCAGACATCTCCAACAAAACGAAATTTGAAGAAAATATTTCTTCGCCGATTTCCTGTCAGAGTAAATAAAATTGACATGAAAAGTTTCTCAAAAAACTGTCTTTCAGAGATGACTTTAAACTGTACGTCCCGCCACTCATGTACAAAATTAACACAGACAAGTGGTGTGAGAAGCTAGATTGTAATCCTTACTGAAGGGTTGTATCGAATATCATAAGCTTCCCTTGGCTAAAAAGGGTTCGGCCGTTACAAATTGATTTTGAAACAATAAAGGTTTCTCTCGCGCTTGTTACTTGATTTTTAATACTGTCTCCAGCACCACCATTCTTTATCATAGTTTTAGTCTTATCAAAGCAAGCTTTTCTGTTAAAGCAGATAATTGCTGCAGTATAGCTGAAGTTTCGTGCAATAATGAGGATAACGTTCGCAATCTGCGAATCTGCTTTAATCTAATCACGCAAGATTGGCCAGGTTGCCTGATGGCATTTACCATAAATGAGGGAAATAAATTTAATCGTGATACCTTTGTACAAAAGACCCCTGCATAGAACATTGTAGTCCAATATGTCTAATAGAGAGATGAGAGTAGAGATGTAGGAAAATAGATTTGGTGGTTAAATAAATGATTTTAAAGAAAATAAAAATTCGTGGCTTGTGTAATCCTTGTGTAAAAAATATGTCTCATTTTTATTGTCGTAAAAAGGTGAGTTAGTTCTGGAACAATACGATATATTGTACTATCCTTTAGATATCTCTTACAAATGCTATTATCCTAACAAACTTTGGAATACGGCTCTGTGTCAAAAATAACAATTTATAAAACTTATATGCATCCATCATTCTCATTGTCATGTGTGTGGTAGAACCGATCTTCATTCTGAAAAAGTGTACTTACTCTGAGTCCACAGTGCCCTGCCAAAAAATCGATTACCCATCTCACATACGCTCTGGTTGTAATTTCCCAACAAAATATTTCAAATACAGTTGATTTGAGTATAGATTTTGCTTCTCTTTATCTTTCCTTTGAGGTCGCCGTAGTCTAGTAGGTAGTGTGTTGGCTTATTAGACATAAAGCCAGATTTCGAGTCCCCGGCCAGACATCAAGACATAATACAAAAAGTATTTCTTATAAAATTAACACACACACAACATAAGTGTTATGAGAAACTAGAACGTTGTACAATGGGTCAATTCGACCTCCGGGTACTGTACTACTTGTCTTAATTGACAAATACACGTCCTCTAACCTAACCTAACCTAACATATCTTTCCTTTCTTTGAGCATAATTTTATTAACATCTTTCAACACTCCAGAGAAGGATTTTGGTCCCACCACCAGCATGAAAACACCCCTTCTTGCCTGCTTGCTCATTGCCAAGAATTCTCTTATAAACTGTAACCAGCAGGAAACATATTGTTACGTTTTTACCTTTTAAAAACGTTTAAAATATGATCTCGTAGATTGCAAATAAAATAAAAATAAATTTGTGTTTAGTTTTAATTAAAATTCTTTACTGTTCGCACAATTCTGTGTGCCACTGTCTACAACTTAATGTAAACAGCAACATTTGCTTTGTTTGTTATTCCTCTGTTTATACCCTTTGATTAAAAAATAACAGTTACTAGGCAGATCTTTGTAACGGAGATCTTCAAACCACGATTACTCTCTTCAAACGCGCCGTGTATCCACACAAGACTGACTGAACTTTTACTAACTCAGTTGCTATGCCTTGCCTTTTAAGTGGCAACGTAAACAGTCTGATAAATGTTCTTGAAGATCTCTATAAATGTAAACATCATTGTTTCATTATTGTTGTTTGTGCATTTTGTTTACATTTATTCTTGTAGTGTTTGTTGTTGAATTTTTGTTTACTTGTTTATCAGTTTTTTGTATGCTAGTGTTTTGTTGGAATATTTTTGTTTACTTGTTTTTGTTTTTGTAGCTTTTGTTTATAATTTTAATGTTAAACGATGTAAAAGCAAGACACCAGTAACAATATCTTAAGCTGTTTTTACTAATTACTTGAACTGAAATGTATGAAATTATCTACAAAAATACTGTTGCTTTAGGTATGCTTGTTTGTTTATTTCGTTCATTCATTCGTTCGCTCATTCATTCAGTTGTTTATAAATATTAACAATATCATAGTTTATTGCTGTTTTATTAATTAAAATTTATATTATCAATTTAAATGTAAAAATGTTTTAAATATTCATAAATAAAACGCACACATTTACACCGATCCGCCGTACAATACACGAATTGCCATTATACGCCTACAAAATCCGATTGTGGGGTGGGTTAACGCACCTTTTTCCTAATTTCCATTTACTTACTTTTTTGTGTGTGTGTGTGTTTTTTTTTTTTGTTTAAAGTTGGTTTACAAAATAATTTTTTTTTAATTTCAAATTCTCTTTAATTTTATTTATATGTGCCTCTCTCTGTAGGCAGTGGTGGTACAATTATCATTTAGTTGTACGCTGGTAAATTTCAGAATTTTATTTAAACATGGATTTGGTTTATTTGAAATAAAATTTATATTTTATTGAGCATCGTATACCGTGGATAGTTTGAGTCTGTGTAGGCTTTTGTAACAGCCGATAAAATGGCTTCCGTTTGTTGTTATTAACAGTTGTACTGAATAGTTCGTAGGCCACAAGCTTTAAGTTTACATGACAATTAGTTGAGCTTAACCTTCAAAACATCCGTCGTGCTATTAGTTTGATGGATACAAAATTTTAAGTGAACATATGTGAAGAAAAAAAGTCCAGTGTCCAATATAAATGGAAATATTATTCTAATCTGTAGAAGACGGTGGATTTGTTATACGGTTCATTTCCAATCAATATTCCAAAATAAGATAAAATAATTAGGTAAGGTTTCTCGTATTGTATCTGAACGATATTTCTTAGACTCGATATATAGTAGAGGCCGTAGTCTAGTAGGTAGTATGTTGGCTTATTAGACGTGAGGCCAACGGTGCCTATTGTTCGGGGAAATGAAGTAGCTTTTAATGATCGCCAGAATTTGAATCCATGGCATATTATTATACTAGACAACCAGCTACGTTGTGATCAATAGATAGACGTACCCGTAGTCATAATTAGGTAAGAAGTTACAAATTAACTGCATTCTTCGGCTAATACTTTTTGGATAAAAGATAGGACTTAATCCGCCGCAATGTTGATGTCACTGTATCATAATTTACAGAAAATAAATTGATTTTTTGTCTCACCTAGCATTTCAATACCCTCTCTATCTGAAGTCTATGTAGTCTAGTAGGTAGTGTGTTGACTTATTAGACGTAAGGCCACGGTTCAAACCACAGGTTCGATATCTCCAACAAAACTAAATATGAACAAATATTTCTTTTGCTGATTTCGGAAAATAAATAAAATTGCCATGAAAAAGTTTTTCTTAAAAATCTGTCGTTCGAAGACGACCTTAAATTGTAGATTCGCACCACTCACATAAAAAATTATCGCACACAAATAAGTGGTGTGGGAAGCTAGGTCGTAATCCTTACTGAAGGGTTGTAATGACCAAATATGTATGTATGTTATTTGATATACGGTACCATTAAGTCGAGTAATATTGTAAAGTAACATGTGCTGATACAATTTGTAATTTTTTGTAATTAACTTCTCTAAACAAAAAAGCAAAAAATATTTGCAAAATGAAAATGGATGGAAAATTAAACGGGACAGCAATGGAAATTAAATAAATTATTTATTTCAACTTTAATGAACACATTGTTTACGATAAATTTTTAGAAATAGTAAAGGGAGTACGGGATACTCAAGCCACAAATGTTGCAACAGTCATCACAAAGGAAATATTCCAGAACGAAATATTCCACAATGAAATATTCCGAGTTCACGGGTATCTTAAAAGCGGAAGTCTATGCGATCGAAACATGTGCGCAATTCTACTTAATATGAAGTACAAGCCGCCATACGAGTACACAGCTCTTATGAGTTTAAAACGAATTTTATGGGACTGTGTGAAGAAGCTGAATCTGCTTTGTACACCGAATAAGTTTACCTGAATAAAATTTCTATGCCATCGCAACATGTGAGCACTTCAACTTGACTATAAAGTAGAAAAGACAGGCCGCCATTTGATTTATCAGCTCTTATGAGATTAAATTCGAAATTGTATGGGACTGTATGAAGAAGCTGAATCTGCTTGGTACACTAAAAAAATTTACCTGAATAAGGTTTCTATGTCATCGCAACATGTGAGCAATTCAACTTGAATATGAAGTAGAAAAAACAGGCCGTCATTCGATTACTAGGCCTTTATGAGTCTAAATCGAAAATTATAAGGGACTGTATGAAGAGGCAGAATCAGGTAAGCAAAATTAAAATATTTTACCATCTACTGGGTTCCAGATGACGTGACGTACTCCATACTGAACAAAAATACAAGCTTGCTACGAGGAGAGCTTCTATGCTGTTCTGCGAAGAATGAGCGGATGTTTGCAAAGAGATGCTCAACGTAAGGGAAGAAGAAAAAGGGCAGAGAAGGAGGAGGCAAAAATTTTATCAAACCAAGATAATTTCAAACAAACAAAATTGATAATCTAAGTCACTTGTAAGACTCTCAAGAAATAATCTCATGTTAATAACCAGACCTTTCACAAAGTTGTGTTGACTCAGGTTACATTTATATTCAGAATGTGTGTGAATTGTCTCTAGGCCAACATGTAGATTCTGTGACGAAAGAAGAAAATCCTGCGTGCAAAACAAGTTTTAGGCAGGGTTGACTCCGATTAGCATTTTGCAATTTATCAGGCCTTTAAGTTTGTAGTTGACCTTATAAAGTATCCTATAAACTATAAGGGGAGGACTAAGGCAATTCAATATACGATCTGCGCTCTGCAGTACAATAATTTAAGGTATGGTTTTAAAAATATTTCGATTTTGTTGAGATATTGTAATTCGTGACCTTGCTTAAGTATTGCCAAATCATATTTTATGCTGATAAATGAAACAGAAGTCTGTTATGTAGGATTAATAAATGTCAAACCTGAAATCTTGCAAACAAAAATATTGTTAAAATTATAAACAAAAGATACAAAAACAAAAACAATGACCTTGTTTACATGATAACCAAGTAAACAAAAATGCAACAACAAACACTGTAAGAATAAATGTAAACAAAAATAAACAAACAACAATAATAAAACAATGATGTTTACATTTATAGAGAGCTCGAGAAGGCGAAGCCGCGAACATTCGATTTCAAGATCATTTATCAGACTGTTTACGTTGGCATATAAATGGCTAGACAAAGCAGGCAAGGAAATTAAAAAAATTTGGTCAGCCTTGACGGAAGACACACGGTGTTAGAAGAGAATAATCGTAGTTTAAAGTTCTCCGTTATAAAGATCTGTCGTACAATTGTTATTGTTTACACAAAAGAGTGTAAAGAAGAATAACAAACAAAGCAATTGTTGGTGTTTACATCAAGTTGTGAATAGTGCGAACACAGAATTGTGCGAACAATAAAGAATTTTAATTAAAACTAAACTTAGATTTATTTTTATTTTATTTGCAATCTACGAACTCATATTTTAAACGCTCTTAAAAGGTAAAAACGTAATGATATGGAACATCATAAGGCAGACCAATTTTTTTTTTCGTTTTTGCAAATACGCAAAAATGCAAATGCGATTGTTAGAAACAAAAATTATGAAGAATATGGCAATAAGAAACCTAAGACGTTAGTTTTTTAACTACAAACACCGTCTGTGCATTTATTCGTCTAATGCAAGTAAAGGGTCCGCCAAATAATTTTTTTTTTTTTTGGAAAGTGCTTTAAAAAAAAACTACTGAATATTTTCTCAAATTTTGTTTTTATTTGAAAGTACAATCCTTCCGGTTAATAATGGAAAATAATTTCATTCAAATGGCTGCCTAGGCTGGCCATGCAGTAGCCTACACGATCGGTGCAATTTTTAAGCACATTATCGATTGTGTGCAGCTGTATTTCATCAATGGCTTCACAAATATTGTCCTTTAAAGCGTCAATCGTCTCTGGCTTGTCGGCGTAACAGTTATCTTTGACGGCACCCCACAAATAATAGTTCAACGGTGTCAAATCGCAGCTCCGAGGTGGCCAAACGACATCAGCTCTGCGGCTGATAATCCGATCTTCAAAAACAGGATGCAAACCATCGAGTGTAGCTTCGGCTGTGTGGCGCGTAGCGCCGTCCTGTTGAAACCAAATGTTGCCAATATCCTCCTCTTCAATTTTTGTGAACAAAAATTCGTTCAACATGGCCCGATAATGATCGCCATTGACGGGAACGGCTAATCCTTGCTCATTTCGAAGAAAAATTGCCCAATTATACCTCTGGACCAAAATTCGCACCAAACAGTGACTCGTTTTGGGTGCGTCGGCTTTTCAATGTATGCGTGCGGGGTTTCTGTGCCCAAAATGCGACAATTTTGCTTGTTTACGTACCCGCCAAGATCAAAATGAGCTTCATCTGAAAATATGATTTTTTGCGAAAAGTCGATCGCAGGCCCACTTAGTGAAGCGAAAACGCAATGGGTCAATTGACTTCAACTCCTGAACCAATTGGACTTTGTATGGCGTCATACCAAGGTCTTTATGCAAAATTCGTCTCAATGATGTCTCCGAAATGTTCAATTGTTGAGAACGACGGTGAATTGATGTTGATTGCGCTTCACGCACACTTTCTGTCACAGCATCAATATTCTCGGCTGTAAGCACTGTTTTTGGCTTTTTCACGCTTTGATTTATCGATGAGGATGCCACTTTCTTTCACTTTTTTCACAAGATAACGAACATACGGAGCTGACTGTGCTTCTTCTTCTTCCAAAATCCGTACGCAATTTTCACACACATGCTGCAACATTACCATGATTTTCAAAGTAATGTCGCAGTATTTCCCAGCGTTGTTCAAGCGTATACACAACCATATTCGTTGAGCGGAAGGATAAAACTAATTATCTGTCAAATCAGACATGAGCTAAGTGTTACCATTCACGAAATAAGCACTAGTTGAAAAAAAAAACGTTAAATGGCGGACCCGATACAATCACATATACACGTTCAAGCAATTATATTAACAGATATATGCCTAAACTCAATATATTTTAATTATTTTGAAAAGAAAAATAAAAAATAATAATGAAAACGAACAAAAAAATCTGCAGCCTTTTTAGGAATCAAATCCAAGTTAAGTTGAAAAATTTTGACGACAATAATACTCCGTTTAAATAAATGTTTGTAAATGAAAAACTCAAATAAATTAAAATAAAAGAAATTATTTGCAAAAAATATTGGAAAAATCTTAAGCAAATACGAGCACACGCAAAAGAAATGTACTGAACAACAAATGGTTGGCATTATAATTGAAGCATTCAAGTGTAAACCAAAGGGAAAGCAACAAAAAGAAAAATAATTAATGCGAGATGTAATGTATGCCACAATTTAATAAACAAAGGAGGCTGGAAAAAGGCGAAAAATAAAATCAGGATTTAAATACAACGACTGGTGAAATCTCATTATTTAAGACATTATGTTCAGAGGCTAGGGTTTGAAATGTTTTTAACAAAAAAAAAATAAATAAAATATAATACGAGTATCGAGTAAACATTTAAAAATCCTTGCATTTATTTACTATTTCTATGGCTTTGTATTAAAAATTAAATTTTTCTTTTTTGATAAGTTTTTATAAGTGATTTCCACAAATAAGGCCAGTAGACTGAATACATAGGCCAATAATAGAAATGCCAATGCCGGGGCAAAGTGTTCCAGGTCCACTTCAACTTGATCGCCGCGTATAGTTGAACAATCGATTTTATTCACCTCCCACTTTTTGTCGTTATAGGGCACCAATGCTGCTTCTTGAAAAACAATGACGGCTCGGTTTATGAACTCATGATAGGGCGACTGTTTGCGTATACCCAGGGCAGCATAAAATGTATACGGAGGATTAAACATGATTTCTTGCAGTTCACAGAATTGTGATTCCGTCAAGGAGGCTGTTGAGTACAAGTATAAAATGAATATAAATATTTGAAAAACAAAACATTAATTTGTTAAAATGTTATTGTGTTTTAAAATTAAATTTCTACGTTTATACACCACATGTATTGCTTGTATATAAGTATATCATGGCGCATAACACTGGGCGACAGTGCAAATACACCCGAGTATTCACTAGGATGAGTAGAATTCAAAAATCTTTTTTTTTAATTTTCTCGGACCTTCCAAAAAAACGGTTTTTTGATCTTTTCACACAAAATTATTGATACCCAAATATGTTTGAAACGCTTTTAAAAATTCAAAGTTTTTTACAAAGGAGAGAGATTAGCCTTTAAAACGGAATACATAAACATTTTGTTCAAGCTTATATGCTATGAAGTTTGATGAAGTAAATTTTATTATTAAAAATATTAAATTTTTCTTATTTTTTCAAGTTTGATCATTCTTAATTTCAAAATTTAATTAAAAAATATGAAATAAGTGGAAACATTCTTAAAGTGCATTCTCTTGTCAATAGTTTGACACTTCGTTTGATGAAATTGGCAAAAATTAACGTAGTTATTATTTGAACAGTATAACAGTTTAATCATATTTTTATATATGTTGTCTCATTAAATAAACTTTCATTTCAAAAAATTTCTACATTTTTGATGGATCTTGATTGTTGAGCTACGAATTTGCTCTTTGCTCGTTTGAACGACTACCAAATGTAGTCTAATATTTCCGTTTTTCGCAAATATTATTTCGCTTTGCGCAAAAGTTAGCCAAATTCCGGCGGAAAAATAAGACATCATATATAAAAAAATAGGGCTCAGCTGTTATACTCTTTAATTCATAACTACTGTAATTTTTGTCTAATTTTATCAAACAAACTGTCAATCTCTTCAGAAGAGAATGCACTTTAATAATATCACCACTTGTTTTATAGTTTTTAATTAAATTTTGCAATTAAGGATGGCCAAACGTGAAAAAATAAGAAAAAAAATAATATTTTCCAAGTTTACCCCATCAAAACTCATAACATATAAGTTTGAAGAAAATGTTTATGTATACTGTTTGAAAGGCTAATCCCTCCCCTTTCTAAAAACTTTGAATTTTTAAAATAGGTTCAAACATATTTCGGTAATGAATAATTTTGTGTAAAAAGATAAAAAAAAGTTTTTGTCAAATAAAACAAATTTGGAGGGTTCGAGAAAACTAAAAAAAAGTATTTTTGACTTCTACTCAACTAACTGAACAACTTAGACTGGATATTAGCGTGGTAGCGTGTGTATTTAATTTTTTGTATTTTGTCGCATTGTGTAATTATTTTTAAAAATTTCGTCTGTTTTTTTTGCAAATATATTTTTCAATACAATTTCTGTTTTGTTTTATTTGCCATGGCTGGTTGATGATTGTTGTTGTGATTTATTTGTTAATTAAAAGCAAAAAATTGTTTTCAATTTTATTTAAATGCAATTTTAATTCTGCAAAAGTCAATTTCAAACTTATTTGTTGCCTTTTATTTGCCCACATACTGTATTATTCCTTTGTTCATTTCACAATCAGACGGAAAATATCTTTGTATTTATGCGCAGCGAATGCCAATACAAATAATTAATCATGCTTTATTAATTTATGTCTGTACACAGGTTTTAATATTTTAATAAAGATGAAAAAAAAACAAAAAAACAATCAAAAAATAAAAATAAAACAAACATAAAATGAAATGCAAATTAATACCAGTGTAGGTGGGAGGCTACTTGAATTCAGATTGTTATTAAAAATCATTTAAAATAAACATGAGGCTTAAAGAGTTCAACTGTCAATGGTTTCGGTAGGCGTTCGTTGCAAACAAAGTTACCCCCAACAAGCCGCCTCAGCACTTGTTTCAAAAGTGCGGTTGTCTAACAATGTATGAATGTGTTAATGGTTTGACACTCGATTACCATTCAATCCATATGTGAATAAGAAACAAAACTCTTCAAACTAAAGGGCTCGAAAGCATTAAGAACATGGCACACTCTTGTACTCTACTGTAATCCTTAGAGCAGTAGTCAAGACGTAGTAACAATGTTCATAAAATAAACCGTGTATGAAATATCAATGAATTTTTTTACTTGTTTGCCCTTCGACCTTTGGTAACGATGGCCTGTTCAATGTCTTTCTCAAGGAAAATGGAATGATGACGCTGCCAACCTTAGACACTCTTAGAGCTCAAGTGTATTGATATTTTCCCATTTTTCATTCAAACATAAATGGACCGCATCGCTGAAGACGATTTTTCGATAAAAATTATCGTCAGTTGTCAACTGCTTAAGATGCAATTTATCGAACACACATCCATATCTATCCGTCCATGGGGATTTGGCAAAACTGACAGTCAAAATAACAACGAATTTGACAGATATGGCTTCAAAAGTTTGGAAGCTTCCATTTGAAGACCCTATATAATAGTGAAGAAAGAAACAAATCGTTAAACGAATTACAATCTCAACTGTGACCTCCATTCTCGACAATCAATATCTGTTTTGCCTATTAAAGCAAGACTCAGTAAGAACGTGTTTTTTCAAATAGGTGCTACAGCAACACAGTCGCCTTGATTAACTTTGTGACCAGGAACTTTGTGTCTAGGAACTTACTGGGATGCCAACCCCTTAAATGATTACAGGTTGAGTCCGAAAGGAACTCATATTAGCAGCCACAGAAGATAATAAATTTCACATCCTACAATATATCCAAGTTCACAATCATTTGTAAAGACTTCTATCGAATCTAAAAGGATGACCAAAGCAATCATCGTAGGCAATCTGCCGGACACACACCAAAATAGGTCCAACAATTCTGAAGAGGTTTTTCATTGAGCTTATCCTAGAAATTCTGCTGGCTTAAGTAGCTATGTGGCCTTTGAGTCATAGATCCGGATTGGTAAATACTCCCCTATAACTAAATTAATAAGTGCTTAGACACCTTTAACCCATAAGGACTGACCAGTTTCGTCCATAACTTAGGGTGGCTAAAACCCACCTCCCAACTAACATAACAAGGGGCTTGCCTCACTCTGTATAACAGACATACATAATTGGCAATTACAACCCTTCAGTCAGGATTACGGCATACCTTCTCACACCACTCATTTTGTTTGTGTTAATTTAATACATGAGTGGCGGGACCTACAATTTAAAGTCGACCCAAATCGACAGATTTTTTGAGAAACTTTTCATGGCAATTTTATTTATTCTCAGAGTTATTGCCAAAAATCTGCTGAGAGGAAGTGGCCGAAGAAATATTTTTTCATATTTTCATTTTGATGTCTGACCTAGGGTTTGAATAGTGACTTTACGTCAAATAACCCAACACACTACCCACTAGACTACGGCGACCCCAGCACTAGATAACACAATAGGCCATATGGGCCATCGAGTGAACTTGCCAATGATCGGCAAGCTACCCGCTAACCTAACCTAACCTTTATACCAAGTAAAGCCTACTGAAACATTAAGTGTGGTCCTCCTACAAATCCTCTAAAAATAAACAGCAATGCCTTAAAGTAGGATGGAAAAATGAGTTGTAGTGAGTATATGGAGGACTTGAATATCACACACGCTCACAATGTCTTGCAAAGTTATGCTCTTGGCGATGGTGTGGTTCAGTATTAGTTGACAATATTCGGACAGCCAGGCAGCCAGAGATTTCCTTTCGAAATTTAGATCGACATCTGTGCGATTTATTCGCAAAATGGGGAATTATTTCAAAGTCTCCATTACTTGGTTCCGTTTACATATGGACATGCCCTTGGTTACGATTAGGTCGGGAATTTGGAATCAATTTCAATTCATATCTAATGTTTTCTGGACGGAAGAGAGGACTTGGTCAACCACTGAATTATGCAGATTAAATCTTCATCTAGGGTAGGGGATTTACAGTTTGATTCAATTGTAGTGACATTGCCTACTGGGAGGTATGCCCGTCGGCTAGACTCCTTCTAAGTGTTTTATGCAGAAACAGCGATCCAGATAAGTAGGAAGAAATCGAAAGTAATATAGCCTGATATGTAATGGATCTAAATGGCTTATAACTCTTAGAGCCATTATTATAACTTGGCGTTAACTAAAGGGAGGATTTTAATGGGCAGATTAATTGTTTTTCATTATTATAAGTGGACAATAAGGTAGATGCAAGCGTTAAGCTAAAGGGAGGATCATCCAAGTGGTAATTTTTAAAGTTAAGTTTATGTTTTAAGTTCCCATATTATATATTATTTTCATTATGACAATTTCAAATGTAAGCAAAGTGATCATATACAACAAAAAAAAACGAGGCCGCGGTTCCACTGCGTTTAAAAAAAATTTGTTTAATTTGAGCAGTGTTATCGACGTTGCTCCGCCACTACCATATTTTTGAAAAAGTTAACTTTATTTTTTCTGTAGGCTGTAATAACAAAAATAAGTTAAAGGTGACTTTAAAGTTCACTTTAGCTAAATATACCTTTAACTAAACCACAGTTTAACGGCAAGTTGCAATACGGCCCTAAGAATTTCAAATACATATTTAAAGCCTGCTATATTTTTTGTTCATACGCATGATTACTATTCATGCGGTGCATTGTGTAGGATCTGGCAAAATAATTATTGAAGAGTGGTAAGAGGAAGTAGGAATAATTTCTATTGTAAGAACGTTCCATATATGAACAGTGGGGTTGAAAAACACGGCATTATGATATCTACTGGCAAATGGACCACGAATAAATGTGTTCTACTAAAAAGGCAAGTTAAAGATGACCTTAAAGTTCCCTTTAGCTAAATGTACCTTAAACCCAAGTTTAACGGCAACATGTAATAATGGCCCTTAATGTAGGTGTGCAGCAGATACCTTCTCTTTGAACAATATGTGGTAATACTGTGGACCAACATGCAAGCATTTACAGTGACATATTTAAAGTGCTTCTCATTCTTCCTTTTTAAAATTAAAAGAGCACAGTATTTAATTCCTCTTTAGAGGAGTTTGATTTAAATCCTCATCATAAATTTTTGTTTCAAAAAAAATACATTTTTAAATATATTCGCACGAAAACGCATTTAAAAGTCATTGAGCATAAACAATGAAAATTCATACGTAAATTAATGGCATTGAATTATTAAAATACTACAGAATTAAAGGAAATAAATCATAAGAGTGCATTAACAAAAGCATTATAAATGCATAAAATTAAATTGAAATTAAATAATCATAATGAAATATAATGGAATTATTTAATTAAAAACAAAAGCAAAAATAAATTGGAGTCTGTGATATTAATAATTAACGCATCTGGCTATTACGTTTATGGCATAACAATGAACAGGTAATTAAACTATTTGAATGCAACTAATTTTGCTAAAAAAAAAAACTAAATAAAAAACATATGAAAAGAATTAAAATGCTTTTGGCTAATTATGGTGTATGCTGGCTGGCACACTTACATTTCAATAGGCGATATGCCCGATCTATGGCCACATGAAAGGCAAAATTACCAGATGTTATGCGCCTAACACCCTCCTCCAGCGATACGATGTTGCGACATTGTGTATGTTTATTGCAAATACGATGTTTGTAAACATTGCCTATCAACGGATTTGTATTGTTGATAAAAACCTCATAATTGTACGGAACATTCTCCATGCCCAACTCCATGTTGCTATTGTATAATGCTTGTAAATTGGTTATGGTACGTGGTGGCTCCGACAGTAATGAGCTCACAATGAATGCCCCATAGAATTGCATTAGCAAAATTGAAAACACCGATACGCTTAGTATTAGTAAACGTGTAGAGTTACAGCGAAATATTTCGGGCGTTGGACCCTGCATGAGTATGGCTTCCATAATGCATAAGATAACAAAATCGAAATGGTTTTCCACAATCATCGGTGGGCCAGCAGCAGTTGGATTGGCTGCGGCAGTATCGGCATCATTACAATATCTGCTAAGTAGCTGATGTTGCTGTTGCTTTTGCTTTTGCTGCAATGCCATAAACACTTTGTATTCAATGTGCACATGTATGGCCAACAAGAGTATCGTTACAACAATTAAGGCCAAAACACACCACCATACCAAATCGGCTAAAGGTTCAAAGAATATATTGCGTATGCTCGCATGTTTGGGGTGACGAAAGATGAAATGTACCCTGTTGAGATTCATTTCCCATAAATGATTCATGTGAATATAAAAGGAATTAAAAATAATTGAAAACAGAGAAAACTTACTTTTCATAATGTATCTTATTGGTGTACACAATATATTTTGCTCTCTTTGCCACATATCTTAGGGGGCATAAGGAAAGTTCAACCTCACCTCTGTGTAAGAGACCAACAATACCCGACCAACTGCCATTAACTTCATTGCCCCAAGAAGATGCAATTTTTAAATCAAAACTAAAAACCCCAATAAAAAGAAACGATCTAAGAAAAGTTGACAATAAAAACTTGGAATAGAAAATTACGTGGCATTGTAAAGATACAGCATGTGATTCAACAATTGAAATGTTTTACGTTGCATGGCATCTTGCTCCAAGTGTTGCTTGTCATTGTTGAGAAACTCCATATCAGTTATATTTAAATCTGGTGACTTGTTGAGAATCTAATAAGAAAAACGTATAATTTTTTTTACATTTCAAATATTCATTAAGGATTGCGTGGTAAGTATGTATGTAAATCTTTACCGCTGTTGTTGCTTTAATGGCAAATTTTTTTAAATTATTTCTCCTTACAGCAATGCCGTAACGAAATTCTTTCAATATTTGTAAGCCTTTGTCAATAGTCCAGTTGCCCTTGTATACGATCTCTAAAGGAGCACCGCATAAATGGCAAATTTTATAAACATCGTACAAATCGTAGTGTTGGCTGTAATGAAAGTGAAATCGTAAAACAATACAAAATATGAAATGAAAATGTCTCAGAAAAATAAAGAGTTTCGAATACATAGTACATTAGAAACGTTTTTCCTCTTGAAACTTTACAGCTCTGCTTGAAAACCGCTTCACTTGTCATTATTCCACATTTTTTTGCAAATAAGTATAGAATAAGTGAGATCATTTGTGTGACCCACTGTAAAGAAATTTCAATAATACGTACGAACCCTTCAGCTTCAGCTCTGTTATTACCTCCAATATTAAGGCATCTACATAAGAGAAACCGTAGAATATCTCAATATTTCCTCCAGGGACACCCAGGATACTTGAACAATTTTGCACTCTTCAGGGATCTAATGGCAGCTTTAATACCTATTACTTGATAACTCTATTACTAGATTCACAAAACGTAGGTCTTTGCGCCCATTATTTCGATCTAAAGAGTACTACATTAAGCGAGCAGTTCTATGGACAATCCAAGGTTCAATTATTTCGCAGAAATTACGCAATCCGACAAAGTCAAACTGCCCAAGACACTTCCGAAATTCTTAACTAAGACTTACAACGCATTTCATGTTGCGATGTGCTGAATTCCATACATAATTGGAATTGAAGATTTCAATTTTCTCACCACGATCTCCAAAGATTATTAAGGCTTGATATGCTATTTTCATTCTGTTCGCATATTCCGTTGCGGGTCGAACAGATTTTGTTTAAGTCTTCACACATTAGCAAGGTTTTTTTACAGCTAACAAGAACAGTTCACATATCATCACGAGAAACAGTTTACATACATACTCGCTCAAATTAAATGAAGAGAAGATAGTGACTGCTGCCTTTAGTGCTATTGAACGGGAGTCTAGTAAGATGCGTCTGGCAGTAAATGAGGGCAAAACATCGACAAGTAGAGACGCGCGGCGTATTGATTCCCAGATTACGGCCGATAACTATACTTTTGATACGGTCAAGGAATTCACATATCTTGGCTCCGGCGTTGCCACCAGAAATGATGTCAGTCTGAAGATCACTCTTGCCAACAGGTGCTACTATGGTCTCAATAGGCAATTGAGTAGCAAAGGCCTCACTCGTGCGACCAAACTAACACTTTATAGGACACTCATCCTACCCGTGCTTCTTTATGGCGCAGAGGCATGGACCCTATTAAGTACAGATGCAGCGGCCTTGAGAGTGTTCGAGAGAAAAGTCCTACGTAAGATTTTCGGTCCTGTACGAGTTGGCGATGATTTCCGTATACGATACAACAGTGAGTTGTATGAGCTCCTCAACGGCATAGATGTTGTACAGCGTATTAATATCCAGCGGCTGCGCTGGCTCGGCCATGTCGTTCGAATGGAGGAGGATGCTCCGGCTTGACGGGTATTTGATGTGGGAATCTGCAGAAGTCGGCGAAGAGGGTGACCTTGCATCCGCTGGAAGGACCAAATTGAGGAAGCCCTGTCATCGATTGGTGTGACTAACTGGCGTAGGCGCACACGAAGCAGAGGCGCCTGGAAGGATGTGTTGCGGCAGGCCGAAATCCGTTAAACGGGTTGTTAAGGTCAATTAAGTAAGTAAGTAAGACGATAGTGATGAGTATTGAATTCTTTTTAGGCTTATGAATGAATGTTGTTGTGTTTCCGATGTATATATGCGCTTTCCATGCCATGTTGTGTTTGCTGTCTTATCTGACAAAGTATGTGCAAGCAGCAGATGTCAACAGATATTACCCCGGTCGACATTTTGGAGTCAGTTTTGATGATTTTGGCAACCAATAAACGAGGAAAAAAGTGTGCTCTTTCTGTAAACCGTGTTACTGACACAACTATTGGGTTCTTCATCTAAATTGAGCCAATGATATTTTGGGACTATAACGCATCAAACCGTAAATTTTGCCGTTTGTAATGGGTTTTCCAACATTACATCTGCGTTCTGGGAGCTCTGTATGTGCCAATTTTTCTTATTAGCATAACCACCATGTGAACAATAAACTCCATTGCTGAAGAAAATTTTTTTTGAAAAATCAGCAATGAAATTGTTTTGCTGAGGTAGCATATCTACGGTATTTTATATGATCAGCCGGCTTTAATTGTTGTGTGAGTTGGATTTTGTAAGGATGCTGGTGTAAATCTAAATGCAAAATACGTTATAATCTGGGGTAAGATGGTCCCAATTGCCTAGAATATCGTGCAATCTAGAAATTCGGATTAAACACTTAACAGGTGCGATATTTTCGACGGTGATGAAGATGACCATAATTGCGTGATAATTATAAAAAAAATTCTAACATCCGATATTAAAAAGCTGACAGCCTTTTAAATGAATATATGAACAGACAGGCAATCTGTTATAATAATACAAAATTTTTTTTGAAGAATTTGAAGAGAATGGTGTCGGGATTACAACGGCATCTCTGTGACATTTAATTTCCATATGTTTGGAATGCAATACGGTTTAGTATTCACTAGAACAGCAAACACCCGCCCCATTCGGAAACATATGTACATAGTTGGCCATTACAGCCCCTTATTCAGGATTAAAATTTATGTTGTGTGCGTTCATTTTTATACATGAGTGCATTCGACTTCGAACGACAGATTTTTGTGAAACTTTTCATGACTGCTGAGAGAATGACCCCGAAGATATATTTTTCATATTTCGTTTAGTTGGAAATGCCTGACCTGGGGTTTGAACCGTGGCCTCATGTCACGCTTTCAGAAACATTTGCCTTTAATTTGTGCGTAAAACAATAGCCTACAAAGTACAAAACATTCTCAAGAAAAGAGGAATACTTACGTGTAATCCTTACTTTTAATAGCCACCGTTAAATCCGTATTAATCATGAGATTCAGTTGTCCAAACGTATCTTCAATATCCAAACGTGCTGCTTGAATCTCATCCATTACAATCAACCAGACAAATTGCAATGTAAACTTTTCCTTTTGCGAAGCCAATTGTAAAATCTTTTGTTTGCCTTTAGCTTGCGGATAATATTTCATAAAAATAAGCACTCGATGTGTAGACACTTGAAATAAAGATTCATCAGTTACGGACAGCATTTCATTTATAAACTTCAAGTGATAATGCGCTGTTAATTTGCGTATTAACGACAATCGCATGAAGTTATCAACAATGCCAGTGCCATTGTTATGATATTGCCATCTGTCTGGCTGTCTTGCAACTCGTTGCGCGGGAGAGTATATAATGATGGCGTGTCGTAGCTGTTGATAATCAAGAAATTTATTTAAAATGTTCAATTCATAAGGCGTGTTATTGTTTTTTTGTTTGTTTTTATTTTTCTCTGCATTTTCATTAGTTTTGGATTCGCCAGCTTTAGCAATGTCAAGGCAAGTGCTAGTGTTTAGTACTTCCTGGAAAGAGATTATAATACTGATGGACAATATTGCAATTACTTTAGATCCGCTTAAATGCATGTTGCTGTTGTGGTTGTTGTTGCTGTTGTTGCTGACACTAAGCCACTGTGTTTGATGTTTACTTTGTCTATTATTTTATTATTATTTTCTTTATTAGATTTTCATTACTAGAGGTTGTTGTTGCTATTTCTACGCAGTATTATTATGGTTGGCGTTTTACTTTAACATTGTTTGTATATCCCTATTGCTGTTGCAGCAACTTTGCAACATTATATGAATAAAGCGAACGTAAAGACCTTCACTTATAATGACATTATTATTATCATTATCACAGCTATAAACACATACACATTGTACACACATACAATGGCAACATTTAATAGACACACAGTACATAGTACGAACAAAGCATATACGTTTGATTGTATTCGTTTAGTGTCGTCAGTTTCAAAGTCCTGTAGGCCAGATATTGTTTCATATACAAGCCAATTGACAGATAAAATTATTGTCAATTGTCACTATTCCCATTACGAGTATTGTTGTTATAATTACACAATTAAAATGAATTTTGTTGCATTCCATAAGCATTTATGGCGGCAACGTTTATCTATCAAAGGCATAATCGTTTAAAGGCAATAAAAACAACAATTTTCTCATTGTCTCTTATAAATGAGCTTTTCAATGGTAAACAGGAAAAGAAGGAAAATACGAAACAATAAACAGGATATAAGGAATCATTAAATTGGATATTTAATACGGCTCTTAAATATGTATATAAATAACTACAAACATACATAAAAAACACTTCAGCCGGGGTTATGACCTAGCTTTTCACAGCACTTATGTTGTGTGTATTAATTGTATACCTGAGTGGTAGGACCTACAGTTTAAAGTCGACTCTGAACGACAGATTTTTAAGAAATTTTTCATGGCAATTTTATGTACTCTCAGAGTTTTTGTCAGAAATCTGCTGAGAGGAAGTTCGCCGAAGGACTATTTTTTATATTTCGATAGAAATATCTTACCTGAGATTTGAACCGCGGACCCACTTCTAACAAGCCAATACACTACCTGCTGTACCTCAACGACTTCCATTAACCTAACTACCATTACATTAACTACAGCTCCTAACAGTTCAACGACATAAATTATGTACTTTTGGCTTTGATTTGTCAAACCTACATTGCTCAAAAGGAGAATATCTACCCCATCAATAGCTGCAAATTTTCATATTGTTACGTTTTTACCTTTTAAAAACTTTTAAAAATATGAGCTCATAAATTGCAAATCAAATGAAAATAAATTTGTGTTTGGTTTTAATTAAAATTCTTTATTATTCGCACAATTCTGTGTGCCACTATTTACAACTTTATGTAAACAACAACAATTGCTTTTCTTTGTTATTCTTCTATTTATACCTTTTGCATAAACAATAACAATTACTAGACAATTATTCGACAGATTTTTGTAACGGAGATCTTCAAACCACGATTACTCTCTTCAAACGCATCGCGTCTTCACACAAAATTGACTGAAGTTAGTAACTCCCTTGCCTGCTTTGCCTTGCCTTTTGTACGGCAGAGTAAACAGTCTGATGAATGTTCTTGTAGGCGAATGTTCATGACTTCGCCTTCTCGAAATCTCTATGAATCGTTGCTCACGTTTATTATTGTTGTTTTTGGATTTTTGTTTACTTGTTTACCATTTTTTGTATGCTGGTTTTGTTGTTGTTATATTAAGCAGTACGATAATTTGTAAACAGGTTTGTTTACTGCATTATTTTGTTTTTGTGGCTTTTGTTTATAATTTTAAAGTTTTTTAATGTAAAAGCGAAACACCAGTATCACGATTTTTGATTTTCGTAACAATATTTTTGTATGGATATTTAGGCATGTTGAAGGGTAGAAGGGTCTTCGCAAACTTTCTCAGTCTTTCTAAGTATACTCATAAGTCCGCCTAAGTCTGAAGTATGCCTATTGTTTGCTTACCCCTAAGTCTGCCTAAGTCTGAAGTCTGCCTATTGTTTGCTTAACAATTATATCTACTCTTGTCGATTCCCCGCCTTTTGACAGTTGACAACAGCGACCATGTTAAAGATGAAACTGTTAAATTAATTCCCATTTACCTGTTTTTCTAAATCAGCATGGACAGATAAAGTATTCGACAACATCTGTAAATAATAAAATTGTTTTATCAAAATAGGTGTTCTGTTAGGCCAACTTAGCGCACTCTTCGCCATTGTCATCCCACAGAGAAGACAATGCGCAGAGCAATGTGGTTGATAAATTCAAGTCCACAGTAAACAATCGGCCAACAACCTTACAATAATGTAACCCAAGAAAAAAGCGTTGCCTCTCATAATGGCAGTAGGCAACTGAATCCCAGGCAGTCGATTTCGCATCACTCGCAAGAACTCGTCCTTTCGAACACTAAAAGTTGGTGAATTTTGCTTCCGGATTTTGTTCACCACCCATACAAATTTCAACTGATCGAGAAAGGTAAACGATCGTAGCCAAAGACATATATTTGCCTAATGGACTGTGCAATAGTTGGAAACTGACCTAATCTTCTGCGATACAGCCCACTTCTAAATGAATTGGTACATGAACAAACAAAATTTTTGAATTAGGCATGCAACCAATCCCATCAAATCATATCGAAGTCAGTGTTTGGAGAGGATTTTGGTTTTATGTTGTCATCGCTGTATATGTTCTTTGAGAATGACGTTGACCGTGCCACCACTGTCAGCGACAAGTACAAGTACGATGATTTCAGACCTCTTTTAGCCTGAATTAGAGTACCCGTACAACAACACTATGTTCAATACTGCGATTTGAGAGAATGTTCATCTCCAGTCAAGTTGATATAAACTGGCTAACGAAACCATGACATTTCACACCGTTAGACTTAAGTCTTTAAGTGTGTGTGAATAAACCACAAATAACAGCGGTGCTCAAAGTCAACAACACCCATGCCATTCGTTAAATTCACCCTGATTTAGTGCGCGCCAGAGTCATGGAAACTTGAACATTTCGTGTGTGCTCCATCCTGAGAAGTGTAATGGGTATTTGAACGATAATATATTCCATACATAGTGGCATCAATAGGGTTTTCAAACGAATAACAAATTGTAATGGATTACTCACACACATTTTGCTTTGTTTAAATTTAAAGATAGGAAGCTGTTAATGAAAGAGCCGATATATTTGAGTTTTTGATAACACAAGACGATGCTGTATTCATTATATTCTTTATGATTCTTTAAAAAAACAAATTGTTTTGACTTCTACGTAAAAATAATTTTTCTAATAAAATTCCAACCATTTTTTCACATTTAATACCAGGCCATATGCATATAACTCCTGCTGACTGGTGGTGCTTAATGACCGGTTTTATGGCACATTTAACAGGAAATACTTGGCAATTTTTCAATTATTCTGTCACAGTCTAATCGCTGACATGTGAAATGTTATTTACGTTGGTATAATTGCATAAAATTTGCCGCACAGCAAATGAAATAAAATTGAAACTAAAATTTTCACATGCAAATGATGATTTAATGGCTACTCTTTCTGACAGGGTTTCGGTAGAAAAACACACATAAAACGGATGTATAAAATTCAAATAAATCTGTCGTAATGTAAAGGCATATTATATGTATTTTTGATTTGTTATTGCATAGGGAAAAAGTTAATGCTGGTTATTGATTAGTAAATATTGTAATAATTTATTAGTAAATTTATAAATTAAAATATTTAAACAAAAAAAAGAAAAATTGAACATATCAATTCTACACTAAAATATAACGGGTGGGCCATCTATCAGTTTACTATTAGTTATTTCGAATTTGACAATACTTATGTCATTCTATCCTATTACAAAATTCAGTTCATTATCTCCACTGAACGTAATAAATCGATTTACACTTGAGCAACGTTGGGATTTATTGGAAATTTGGTTCAACGAGAAACTACACGATGATGTCGATTTTGACAAAAGCTTATTTTTGGGTTAGTGGGTACGTTAATAACCAAAATTGCCATATTTGGTAATCAAGAAACCTACTCGTTGTCTTACAGAAGTCAATGCACCCATTAGCAGTAATTGTTTGGTGCGGCTTGTGGAGCAGGTGCCTCATTGGCCCGTATTTCTATGAAAAGGAGGACTGCGCAACCATTACGGTCAATGTAGAGGCTTCTCGCACTAGGATAAACGATTTTTATGTAGCCGCTCGTCATGGTATTGATGTGAATGATGTTTGATTTCAACAGGATGATGCAACTTGTCACACATCTCATGCCGCAATCGATTTATTGCATCAAACGTTTGATGGCCGTTTACTAAGCCGAAATGGCGATGTCAATAGGCCGTTGCGATTTGACACCGTTAAACTATTTTCTATGGGGCGCCGTTAAAAAACTGTATTATGCTGAGAAACCAGAGACAATTGAGCATTTGAAGGCCAACATACACTCGAAAAAGTGCACAAAAATTGGTCCGATCGAATGTGGTACTGTGTTCAATTTCTAACTGGAACAATTGTACTTCAAAAAAAAAAAAAAAATTGGCCAAAAATTCAAATCGTTTTTGTTTTATTGTACTTTAAAATTTAAATTTTTAAATCGTCCACACTATATTAGTTAACCTTGTGCCTGCCTTGGCGTATGAGTGATATTTATTTATTTCACAATATGCTCATAATATTACTCATACGCAACCATGATCAGATTTACTATGTGTACACTTTAGAGTGTACATTACTCTATTTATGCAAACATCTAAAACTATTTGTTTATTTTTGTTTCCATATTTTTCGATTTTAACTTGTTAACCTTCAATTAAAGCAATCACGGTTTAGAAACTTCACTTGTTCTGAGCATCTAAATAAACAACAATTAAAATAGAACTCAAATACAAATAAATGTTTTTATTTACAGACAAATACCACAATAACAGCGTACTCGCGGTAGTACTTTTAGGTGTGCATCTATATTTGCGATTAATTAAAAAGTTGAAACTTGATTAATTAAAAGTTTTAACCATCTTATCTCTTCACAGTCTCTACGTTCGATTTTGTTATGATTTTACACTTGCAATTATTTAAAAAAAAAGTGAAGATTCAATGGAGTGAATTAGGTAGGCAGTTATTCGGATTAAAAGTTACGATAATAACTTCTGAAGAAAGAAAAAAAAATTGTTAAAAAAAAGAAATCACAAGGAAGGAAAGAAAATAAATGTACCACAAGGTTGGTTCAATGAAACTTGTTTACGCTATGAGCATTGACGATAAGTTTAGAATGCAAATAGTCCATGCCGTTACAGCAGCAGTTGTTTAATATACATTCTGTTGTAGAGCCACTATTATGCAAACTGATATGTAAAGCAGTCGCGAAGAAGACAACCGCTGTGTAATACCACGATGTCCTTTTGTCAGATGTGTATGGAAACCAGATCATAAGGAAATTAAATTCTTGCTAATTAAAATGAAAGTAAATTTGGCAGAGAATAAAACTCACTGAACAAAAAGGTAAACACTGATCGAGCGATATAATGCTCTTTCAGCATCTCAATATCTGGACGCAATGGCAATCTTTTTAAATTTAAAAAATGTGGAAATTATGTAATTGGTCATTACAACACTTCAGTGAGGAATACAAACTAGCCTCTCACACCACTTACGTTGTGTGTGTTAATTTTATACATAAGTGGTGGGTCGTACAGTTTAAAGTCGACTCTGAACGACAGATTTTTGAGAAATTTTTATGGCAATTTTTATTTACTCTCAGAGAGAGATTTACTCTCAGAAATCTGCTGAGAGGAAGTGCCGCAGAAATATATTTTCATATTTCATTTTGCTGGAGATGTCTGACCTTTAGTTTGACGCGACTACTTCCATGGAGAACTAAGTATAATAAGAAATTTTGTAAAATACATACGAATAAAAGTATGAATGGTTAAAAGATGTTGCGTAATGTTATATAGAGAACACAGCATAATAATTTTTTAAGCGACTAGTCATATAGCAGGTATACTTATAACTAAGAGGTTAAAAACTCTGTAAAAATGATACAGAATATGAGCCCACAATACCATCATTCGATGTACTGGCAAACTAATCCAGAATATTTCATTATGGATAGGATAGAATAGATCTACTGTAACCTATATTCCATAAAATATAATTTGTATTGCTTAAGGACCAACAGCCCAACAACTGCACCTATTTTTCCCAACTTAAGATAAAACTGCAGAATATTTTGTGTTCAAATGTTAGAAAATTTCGTGGACATCAAATAGAAACGAAATGGCCAAGAACTAGTAGGTAGTATATTGGCTTATTAGACGTGAGGCCATGGTTCAAACCCCAGGTCAAACACCAAATCAAAACGAAATACAAAAAAAATATTTCTTCGGTGACTGCCACTTAGCAGATTTCTGGCAAAAACTCTAAGAGTTAAAAAAACTGACATGAAAAGTTTCTCACAAAAAAAATTTGTCACTCGGAGTCGTTTTTAAAACACGCACAACATAAGTAGTGTGAGAAGCAAGGTCGTAATCCTAACCAAAGCGTTGTAATGATCAATTATGTAGGTATGTAGGTGATGTCCAATAAGTTCAATAAGTATGGATAGGGGCATAACTCCATCAATTTAACAGATCCCTCATGAGAAATGATTACTAATGGACAAGTAGTCAATAAACAGACTATGACGCGAAATAATAACGTATATCGGTTGCCTTTGACTAGAGTACTGGCAAAGGCTGTGTTTCTAATCGGCAACAAACGTACGTAACCAATTGATTTCTATAGATCTTTTAAAATTAAAGGTAATTTCACTGATTTTTAACATCAGCCTACTGTACATAGTGTGTCGCTGGAAAGATATGAAGAAAAGTTTCATTTAAAGATTCACTTAATAATGGATATTTCTGTATATCGCGGCATTGTTATTTAACAGTCAATGACAATCGAAAATACGCCTGAACATATGTATATACTTAGTTTTTCAGCAACACTTCCGATAAAGAGATATCACAAGCTACAGTTTAGACAATAATTAAAGAGAGACGATCATTAAATTGAAGTTGAATATATAACCTTGAATTGTCTATGAATTTAAATGTAACTCATTGAATGGCATCCCATTTGTAAGAACATGGAAATCTAGACGTTAATAAGAAGAAATGGCTATAATCTTCCATATGCCTTAGAAATATCTAGAGACTCTACTTTGCCTTGGATAAAGCATAGACTAATAGTTCCAACTTTCGACCAGTAACTATATTTTTTGATTTGCAAAACATTTTTTTTAATTCGAATACTTATTGATTAACCGATTAAGGCCCTATACCCTCTTACACCACATGCATGTGAAAGTATTTTATTTTCCCTTTTCATATGCAACACACACAACATCATCCACCATCCAATACAATATATTTTACAAATTATTTTTTATTTTTTTTTTTTTTTTTTTTTTTTTGTTCGATTCTATTTAACATTTTCATATTCATTATGGTACAGAGAGTACAGAATATAAAAATCAATACACATGTATCGTATACGGTAACTTACTTTTGAAAATTGATAAAGAGATGAAGAGATTCATCTATACTTAACCATGCAAATACATACATACATACGAATACACACATTTGTATAGAAAATATACAAATTTACTCATTCATTCATTCACTCACTCACTCACTACTCAACTGAAACTCATTGATATGTTTCAGTGCATTGGCACACTTTCATTAACAAGTACCAACAACAGAACGAGATAGAAAATGGGATAGGGAAAGAGAGAATGAGAGTGAGAGTGAGATAGAGTAAGAAATGTTGAAAAAAAAAAAATATAAAAATAATAAAAAGTAAACAAAAAACAATGAAAGCAACAACAAAGGCCACAACAGCAATAACAATATACTCTGATAAAACAACAACAATACAATAAACAAGTTTACTTTTCAACAAGCTGTTCTTCATGAGTATGTTGTGTTGTTTTTGCTTTTCATTTTATAGGTTAAAGTATGCCAGAGCATGTACATATATACATATCATATACATATAAACTGTGTTACCTGTGCTTGTTAGTGCGTAAGTATTTGTCTGCTCCTGTATAAGTATAAGGGAGAGTAGTTTTTTTTATCAATGTATGCATGTATGCTGGAATACAACATGTGGCTGAGTTTAAATGAACTGACTCTCGTAGTTACTTAAACAATAACTTCAACATCTTCAACTAACCAGTCTCATCTCTCACAAACAGACGCATGTGTTGGGCAAATGATTGAAAACTACAGTTGAAAGTGCTGTGAAAGTGTTAAAAGAGAACAGTAGGACCGGATTATAGAGAATAAAAATAAAAACCTTATCAATTAAGTTGATCTCTTAAAGTGACACGCTGCCATTGTGTTATTAAAGAATTTTTTATTTGACATCAAACTAATCAGTTGCATTAACTGTACTGCGATCAAAATTGTAAAGAAATTAAGGAGCCTTGAAGTAGCAACAGATTATATGAGGATTATAGCCAAATATAATGCGATCCGTGTTAAGAATTCAAATAAGGACAGGTGACGTATGTGGAGTATGTTAATTTAAATATAAATACAATGGGATAGCTTGTGTTACGTATTTTGAAGAAGAAAAAGACGATCACGTAAACCGTCAAATAGTTCAAATAGTGACATACTCGTATCGAATACGGAAAAACTAATTGCCTAATAGGTGGGAAATAATACCTCAAATAATCTATCAAATAAGTTATATACGTGCGCAATTACCTTTCAAACAGCAAAGTTTACCCAAAATTGTATTTACGATCAAAGGGTCGTAGCCAAACAGTAGGCTGCAGTGACAGTGTCTAGTTCCAGAAATGAAGTATTCCAAAACCATGGGGATTTCAAAGAAATCTCCCACAGCGGAAGATCAAAAGACAAGAATAGCAATACTATCGGGCGATCAAGTCACCATCGTAGCACTTGACTCATATGAGATTAATTCGGCAATGGTTTGTAACCGTCTAGGCGAGTTGCAACAGCTAGGGAACGAATCTAGGTTCACTCTTCGTATTAGTATTTAAAGCAATGAGGAAACAGATCAGCTTGCCAGAACCTTAGAGAAACAAAAACTTTTCTCAAACAAATTGGGTTTTGAGGCATTCTACAATAAGAAGAGATGTGGGTCATGCATCGGACTGTCCAGGATTAACCGGTGTTGTCAGCACCTTCCTGTGAATTGGGAAGAAAATCTTAGATTGGAGGCGAAATCGAAGATGAATAGAGGCAGAAACTCTACTCAATCCAAACGGATTTAAGACCATCTAAATTTTTATTTGCATTGCAAAGAGATTTTAAATATGCTTCAGGTTGTCCAGAAGTCTAATTACCAGCCTTTGGGCCAGGAACATACATACATAATTTGTCATTACAATCCTTCAGTCCTTTTGAACCTAGCTTTTCATGCCAATTTTATTTACTCTCAGAGAGTTTCTGCTAGAAATCTGCTGAGAGTAAGTCGCCAAAGAAATATTTTTTTCAGATTTCGTTTTGTTCGCGATGGCAGACCTGGAATTATAAAGGTGGACACACGTTTAATAAGACAACACATTACCCACTAGACTATGGCGACTCTACACTTAAATAACACTTGCCCAGAATAGGGATCATCTCAATCCAATACGTGGATTCTGTAATGCTGAACAGATACTGGAATCTTTGCTTCTCTCTCTCAATTGGATGCTTATCAAATAAAAGGAAGAAATTTATTTGAATTCCTACATCACCTTGCCAACGCAGTCGGAATAATGGAGGGAGGGAGGGAGGATAAAAAAGTATGTTGAAGTATTAAAATGTTGCAGGCAAATTGATAGAAATAAGTAGCGGCATCATTATTATTATTTCACTTTTACTTCTACAACAACAACAACAACAACTGACTGTTCCATATATGCATTGCTACCTAATGCTCTGCGTTTCTATACACATACACACATGCACCATGCACTTGTGTACGGGTATTGTTAATGAGCATATGCTCTATATATGCTCAAGTGAAGCTTATCAGGCTGTTGCTGTTATTGTTTTTAATGATGTTGAGCCACATTTGGAAGAGAGTACATACATACATATGAAAATGTACTGCACATACCATACGTACATACATATCTAGTATACAAATGTGTTGCAATATAGGTTTTAATTTTTTTTTCAATTTTTTATTTTTTTTTTTTCAACAAAAGAAAAATTGTTTTTTTTCAAGTTTTTTTAGAAAACCACCAAACTGCAAACAACAACAACAATATCAACATTTATAAACTCAACAACAAGAAAAATGTTGCCTGGTTTCACATTGGCATTTAAGCCTCAACCAGTCTTAATTATGTTGCCAAAAGTATGTGCGTTTGCTGTGTTGCGTTGCACGTGAATTTCAAGGTTTTTTTGTTTCATTGCTTTTCAGACTATTTATGTTGCACCTTCCAGTTGCTTAGTATTGTATTCTTCTTTTTTTGTAGTTTTTATTTTAAAATTGCTGAAATTGTATTACAAGTTCAATCGTTTATAACATTTTAGTTTTCAGTCTTTTAGGCAGTAACAACGGATGACGGTTTTTTAATTCGATTAAATTTTCAGTTTTTAATTAAATTTTGGGGACAGAAAACAACTCTTTCTAGGAATTAAGTCTTAATATTGAGACTTTAATAGAAATTTCGTATGCAAGAAGAAAAAATTTGAAAAATAGCTGAAGACCTTGAATGTTTTTAAATTGCTGTTTTGTTAACGTTCCTTTAAATCACAAAAATGTATTTTAAATTTTGCAAAGTTTACTAACGAGGAGGCCAATTTACGTCTTACGTGCCCATGACACTGGTGTGATGTAGTGGAAAAGCAATCCAGTTTTGAATTCGAAAGAAAACAAAAAATTGTTCGTCATAGTTCTCGAAATTATACAATTAATCAATCCATATCCCTCTGGAGAAGATAGCAGCAACAATAAATTTCATAAGAAACCTATCTGAAACGGACATTGACGAAGAAGGATATGAAGATCATATAGTCTTAATGGCTAAAGACAGATTTCAAGAGACTATCTGCAACGAATTTTTCTTATTTTTTTTTTTTTGACAACAGCACTCAGGGACTGACTCCCATTCTGCACTACATTGTGTTTAAACACAGGAAAGATAGCTTATAGGACAGAAGAAAGAGGGAGTAATAAGCGACATTTTTTTATAACCTTCGTCCCTTTTTTGAGAATTGCTTTTTTACTAATAATTCCCACTTTCTTTTTTCTATTGTGAGCAACCACGCCGTAGTCTAATAGGTAGAATGTTGGTTTATTAGACGTGAGGCCACGGTTGAAGACGAAATAAAAACAAATATTTCTTCAGTGACTTCCTCTCAGCAGATTTCTGGCAAAAACTCTGAGAGTAAAATAAAATTTTCATGAAAAGTTTCTCAAAAATTTGTCATTCGAAGTCGATTTTAAACTGTAAGTCCCGCCACTCATGTATAAAATTAACGCATACAACATAAGTGGCGTGCGAAGTTTAGTCGTAATCCTGACTGAAGCGTTGTAATGACCAATTATGTGTGTATGTATGTAACCACAAATAATGTCAAGCAAACAACCGCAAACACCCAGAGTCTATGGACCCCGTCACTTTGCAGTATAGCACACTATCAACTAGGCCATCGGGGCACCCCATCATTCAAAGAAGTCTGGAGATAGTAAATCGTTAGTGCATGAGAACTTGGGAAAGAACCTTGGCAAGACCACAATAGTACCACTTACAAGAAGAAGAAGTCTTCCTAAACGGTATAGTATTTTCCTTCTGGATGAGTTAATATCATAGTAAATCAATATAATATAATAACACTGAATAGTAAATTAACATGGAGGTCTCATATATAGTAGAGAGTATCTCAGGATAGGCATGACACGCAATAATGATATGCAGAAGTTTTGTCGAGAAATCCTGGGCATGCAATCCAAGAATAGTGCACTAGATATTAACCATGAAAATAAGATCATTAGTCTGGACCTCAATTGTTGGACAAGATACACAAACTAGCGTGAATGCAGGGACTACAGTGAAATGAGAGTCTGTTCTATAGAGCTGGAAGTTCTGTTGGATTTAAGTCCGCTACACATAGTAATGAAGATTAAAGCTTCAAAGAATATGGTTAGGATGATGGGAGGCAGGTCTAACATGAATTTTTTGGAGGACTTATTAATAGTCCCCTGGACGGATCCAGTAGACTCTACAATTTTGGAAAATGTTTTGCAATGAGACTGAACTGGGTATGCCACTTGTCTCGGTCAAGTTGGACATTGCGCGGAAATTCTCTCGGAACGCCAACCTATCCTGGGTCAATGAGGAGTCCTGCTCCACCGCTAGACTCATCTGGCCCTTGACGGATAGAAGGCGTACCAACCAATTACTTGGTCTTGGTCGTGACGTCATCTCAACCACAGTGGCCCTGCTTACAGGTCATTGCGTTATAGGTAAATTCGCGGAGCGAATGAGGCTCCCATTTAACGACTTCTGCCGTGGATGCAGATCCGCTGAGGAAGAGGTGACTGTTATCCACTTTCTTTGTCAGTGCCTGTTTCTTGCTAGGTGTAGATATAGGTTATTTGGCTCTCCATTTCTTGTCAGCTTGATGGAGCTATCATCTATTGATATCAAGGATATAGCTTCGTTCATCAAACTTTCTGGCTGGTTTTCCAGTATGGGGTAGTCGTGAAGATGATGTGTAGCCCTTGCGCTGACCAAGTTCTTCCTCTTCCCTGATTTTGGTGGAATTTGGTTGGTACAGGGACTGCGTTCACCCGATGCATTACAACGGGCCGCTATGCGTGCTCAAGTGAGCTTTGTGAAATCAGAGCTACCACTCAGACCTAGCCTAACCTAACCTTTGCAATGAGACTTAGTAACAAAAATTAATGAATTTTTGTAGCATAGTGAGAACAGATCTTGGAACAGGGGCGGGAGTTTTTAGTACCAGGATAATATAATTACATGGGGAAACTAGCGGGTATCGTCCAAACGAAAGCTTAAATAATGGAAAGATGTGCTCACTTTAACTTAAAAAGGAGGTATAAAGGCATAACACGGTTCGAGTTCTCTTCTCTTGTTTGTTTAAATCGAAGATAGTATGGGGCTGAGACAAAAGGTACCCCTTATTATGGTCATGTAGGAATCCTCTGCAATGAACGAGCAAACGTGTTTGCGAGGAAGGAAGTTTCCATGCTGTTGATGGGATCAAAACCCTTCTGTAGGGTGGAAGTTGTTTGGAAAGAAAAGACACATACATACATAATTGGTCATTACAACCATTCAGTCAGGATTACGACCTAGTGTTGTGTCTGTTAATTTTATACATTAGTGGTGGGACCTACAGTTTAAAGTCGAATCCGAATGACAGATTTTTGAGAAACTTTTTCATGGCAATTTTATTTACTCTCAAAGTTTTTGCTAGAAGAAATACTTTTTGTATTTTATTTTGGTGTCGGGCCTGGGACTCGAAATCTGGCTTTACGTCTAATAAGCAAATACACTACCTACTGGACTACGGCGACATCAAGAAAAATAGAGAGACAAAAACTTTTCTGAGACAAAATGGGTTTAAAACAAACGTTTTTTTTTTTTGAAGCTACAATAAGAAGTGATATTAGTCATGCATCAGACTACCCAGGATTAACCTGCCGGAAGGCCACAGTAAACTCCGAATGCACTTATTCAGAATGCTGGTTATTACGAGCCCAACATGTTAATTCTGTGACGAGGAGAGTGAATCGTTGGAACGCATTCTTGGAACCTATGATGCATTTATGCATATCAGGTGATATAAAATGAAATAGGCTTGCAGGAGCCTACAAAGTTTGAGGGGAGTACAATAGTGTGATCATAGTACTAATGCACCCCTTCACGACAACAATAACAATAATAGTTTCCTTCTGCAGACTCTCGGTTTAACGATCCTAACTATCTAACGGATCAGAAGCAATAAATTTTAAAGGCGTGAAACAAAATACGATTTAAAATTTCTGTTCTGACCTCCATAACTTCTCTCGAATGTGAGGAACAGTTTTATACGCATTTTAAAACAAGGCCAGAGTATCAATTCCTTTTAAACACAGACCTAACGCTGTGCTATCCTTATTTAGCCGTTGCATAAATACACATACATAATGGGTCATTACAACCCTACAGACAGGACAACGACCTAGCTTCTCATAACATTTATGTTGTGTGTGCTAATTTTATGCATGAGTAGCTGGACCTACAGTTTTAAGTCGAGTCCGAACGACAGATTTTCGAGAAATTTTATTTTCTCTCAAAGCTTTTGCCAGAAATCTGCTGAGAGCCAGTCGGAATTTTTTTTTTTTTTTTTTTGTTGAACGCATCTTACATAGGATTTGAAGCTGACGTCCAATAAGATAACTCAGTAACAACTATCCAATTACAAATAGGGTCTCATGAAATTAAGCAATGCAACGAATCTCAACGAATTTTGTTAAAATGTCTCTCCTAAGAAGACTATTTTAATGCAATCTAACAGAGGCCCATTAATTTCAATGCAATTGGGAAGTTATGTTAATCCAGTTTGTTCTTATTCCTTCCTTCAATTGCTTCAATCTTTTTAAGATGAATTTATAGAGCTTCCGGTTTTACACTGAGATCTCTGATAGGACTTATGTAGTTTTTCTTAAAGAATTAAAACATTTCCTGATGAATGGAAATTAGCTAAGATCCTTCCCATTCCCAAATCAAACAATGAGTTCAGGCCAATTGCTATTCTTCCTTTTTTGTCGAAGGTAATGGAAAACATTATAGCCAGACAGATTAATGGTTATCTAGTAGGTCACAATTATTTAACAGTCAGTCAGTCGGGTTTCATGAAAGGTAGGAGTTGTACTAGCGCTCTATTAAATGTAGTTAAGGATCTTAGGTTGGAGCTAGATGCAGATAGTGTAGCGTTTTTAGTTCTTCTCGATCACACAAAGGCTTTCGATACAGTCAATCATAAAATTTTATTGAATAAGCTCCAGAAGCTGTTTAATTTTTCTAATTCCGCCGCTAATCTAATCTAATTTATTCTTATTTGTTCGACAGAAGTCAGAGGGTTCATTTAAATGGGAATATTTCTGATTCGCTTAATATTTGTAGAGGTGTTCCCCAGGGATCAATACTGGGACCACTGTTGTTCTGTATGTATGTTAATGATCTACCGAGTGTTTTGGTTGACTGTCGTGTTCATATGTATGCTGATGATGTGCAGATTTATACCAGTACTCGTAAGGAGAATATTGATTCTTGTTCGCACTCTGTTAACCGTGATTTGGATAGGATTGACAGTTGGGCTTCGGCGAATCTCTCAAAGTCCAAATGTTTAATGCTTTCGAAGATCAATGTTTCGTTTGCCATACCTGGATTGAGTATCAAGGGAAATAAAATTGACGATGTCAAGTCTCCTACCAATCTGGGTATTGTATTTAATGACAGCTTATCGTGGTCTGGCCATATAAGTGTCTTTGTTGGCAGAATATACCGCATGCTACGAAATTTATGGGCGGTCATTGATTCAACTCCTTTTGCAATTCGTATGCAACGAACGAAATTTTATGAAATTTATGAAATTTTTGCAAACTGCGATAGTAATGACAACCGGAAACTAAACTTGGCATACAACAATATAGCAAGATACGTTTTTCTTAAAGGTCGCCGGGATCATATTTCTCATTTAGCGTATCAGATATTTAGTGTGAAATTTGATAATCTTCTGAAAATTTAATACCTCATTCTATTCCATAAAATTATTAATACGGGACAGCCGGAATATTTAGTAGGCCGAATTAAGTTTGCTAAGTCATGCCGGGGCATGAAAATTATTCAACAACGCTTCAGGACTCTTCTATCACAGCGACAATTCTTTATACACACCACTAGTCTCTGGAATTCCCTACCAAATTACATCCAAAAGTTAGGCAATGCAAACGCGTTCAAAAAGGAGTTATTTAAATGTTTCTCTTAATGAAAAATGTGTTACGTTCTTAGCATGTTTATTATATCGGTTAAATATTTATCGTTACTTTCTTATACCGATTTTTGTAAATATTTCTTTTTTATATCTTTAGAATTCTTTATTTTTATAACTTTTTTATTTTCTTTTTATTTCTGTAGTATTGTTAGGTTTTCTAAATTGCTTTCAATTATATTTCTACTTAAATTTAATATTTTAATTAATTTGTTTTTTATATTAATTTGTTATTTTTTACTTAATTTCTTCACAATTCACAATTTTTAATATTTTTTTATGTTTTATATCTTATTGATCCTAAGCATAGCACTATAACTTATAAGATTAAAATCTTGTTGTGTTATATTAATTATAATAAATAAATACATAAATACATACCAAAAATAACATAACATTCTAAATATACCTGATCGACTTTTCGTAAAATTAGAATTTAATAATTCACTTCCATTCACATTTACTACAAAATCTTCATAACATATGCATGTCGTATGAGTGATATTTAATACTATTACTTCAATGGACAACAATATCCAATCTTTTTATTGCATACTTTTGAGAGTAAATATTTCAGTACAAGTAATATTATGCGTATAAGTAACATATTTTAAATTCAATTAAATATAAAGTATACCGTTAATTTGAAATTTAAAATTTACGAGCTAATATGACAATTCTAATGCAGTTGTTAAAATTTAAATTTTTCATCTTACACTGATCAAAACCTACAATACAAGAGGACTTACATGAATCAAATCAGAACGAAATTACTGGACAACTAGAGTTATTTATTTATTTACATATTAGCTTATAATTAAAATTATAAGATAATATAAGACATAGGCCTTTAGCTCAACACTTAAGATTAAATTAATACTAATTCGATAAATATATAAAAATAATAAATAAAATATAAGAGGTAAACTTTAAATTAAAACTATGAATAATAAATTAAAAATATTCTTAAAAATACTATTTATACATTTGTACAATGTCCAATCAGTTAAATTAAATTATAAACATTAGTAAATTTGAAGAATTGAATAATGGCACTTAAGTTATCTATTCTGGGTTTGATAAATACAGCTTTAGATTTGAATTTTTGAAGAATTGTTGGCGTGAATTAGTAAATTTTTTACATGTTGATATTATATGGTCCAAGTTATTGGAATGAGTAATATTACAGTTACACACATTCTGAATAGATTGGTTCATGAGGTGAACATGTGACATTCTGGTATGACCCAATCTCAGCCTAATTAGTTTAATTTGATCCAAACGAGACAATTTATCTTGGCAGTCTTTAATATAATCATATATCGTTAAATTTGGAGAGTTAATCTCCTTATGTTGGTAATGAGGTTACACCTTCCATTTTGAAGTAGTTATTCAAGAACATAATAATATAATTTTTGTAGAAATTTTGGGATGTAATTAATGGGCTGATTAGCGTATTTTTCGCTGAAATGTCAGCGAATTCATTCCCAGAAATGCCGGAGTGTCCAGGGACCCAAATTAAGCAAATTCTTGGGTATAATTGCATTAAATCGTTCCTAATAAGTGTAGCATAATATTCATTGTTATTTATATTTAATATTGAGTTTATGCAAGATAACGAAGCTGTACGTATTGCAAATTTTCGATGCCTAACTCTGACAAATTTAATCGCTTCGAAAATTGCGATCAATTCTGCAGAAAATATTGATGAATAGCCTGGTAAAATTGGGGATTTTATAATTTCATGTTTATTTACAATACTGTACCCTACACAATCATCATTTCTTGACCCGTCAGTATAAATAAAATTAAAGTGTCTTAGACGTTCCTTCAACTCGCAAAATAGTGCTTTAAACTAAGAGGGTGATGTAATATCCTTAGGAAAGTTTGCAAGAGTTATATCTATAACGTTATGTTTGAAAAAGAACAAACCGAATACTGTGTGGGTAGTTGTAGCGTTCTACAAATTTCTAAAGTTCTTTGAATCGTTGAATTTATTCTTAAATTCTTTTTCGTATTTTTCATGTTTTTACAAATTCGTTGTATTGATGGATTGTTCTGTATTGATTTAAATAATCTTGATGTTGCCAAATTTCTCTGAGTTTCTAATGGTAAAATTCCAGATTCAGCTAGCATGTTGTTAATTGGGGTCGAGCGGAATGCTCATAAAGATAACCGTAGAGACCATTAGAGTTGTTAATATTTTTTGTTAGATTATGTTTCATCATTATTAAAAATAAAAGGTATAAAAATAAAAAGATTAATTGGCGCTAACGTTTTGATTCAAATAAGTTGCTAATGAAAATTTGTTTAATTTTGCATCTTGGCAACTAATACCGTAGCGTAGTCAAAGTTTGAGCCTTCCTCGTGTAAGGCTTTTTGCTGGTATTTTACAGGTCGACCGATGTTTGGTGTTAATTTTTTGGATTTTGATAACGATCGCTATCAATCTATATCTGTATACATATCTAGTCAACTGTGGAGAACTGAAGATTTTTTGATTTTATCCTTGCTCGCGCAAGGCTACGAAAAACTTGTTAATGTCTTTAATATCGGCTTGTCTAAAGTTTATAACATCATTCGGGTTAAATCTTATATATATAAATGAATGTGTGTTTATTTGTTTGTGGGTTTGTTTGTTTGAAGTCTATAGACGGCTAAACGGTTGGACTGATTTTCATGAAATTTTCACAGTATGTTCCTGTATGTCTGGAAGGAGTTATATGCTACTTTTTATTTTAAAATTTCAAGTATTTAATGTCGAATATTGCATAAACTGCTAGAGTCCTCAAATTTTGTATGAACGACTTTGTCGTATGTATAAGTATATGAACAAAATGGGCGGATTGGCTACAGTGGGCGTGTCACTTCCCATAGTCTATATACTATATATATAAAAATGAATGTTTGTTTGTATGTACCTTATAAAATCGTAAACTATGCATTTGATCATGTTATGATGTTTAGCAAAGTTGTTGCGCATGAACCGGGGAAGGTTTCTAAGTTGGTATGACAAATTTCCGACAGGTGGCGCCACTGAAAATTACTTAAAATGAATTAAATCGTAAACTGTGCATTCTTTAACAAAGTTGTTACGCATGAGTCGACGGATGTTAGTGCGATTAATTTCCGATGGATGGCGCCACTGAAAATTATTCAAAATGAATGGCAAGCAATTGGTCGACCTACACCTCAAGCACGGAAGAAAAGAGCATTACGAACCTCAGAATCAGACGAGCATTGAGACTGGAAAATCTTGATTGAACAACGAGAAGTGGGGTTAGAAACTGATCGAATGCGTGCTACTCAGGTCCGTTCATCTGAATCATCGGGACAACGGGAAACAAAATCAATAATATGATTCAAAATTAATTGGACATTTGTGTAATGTCTTTCCTTCAAATGTATTTTAGTTGGTGGCGCAGCAACGCAGGATACAACTAGTATTATAGTATTATAAGTCAAATCTCATGCTAGAGGTGGGCTATTTAAAAGTTTAAATTTAGAAATGATACATGAAGACTCTGTCACGAAATTTAAATGTCCAATATTTGTTGCAATTCCCTTATAAATGACTGTGAGCTGGAAACAAATTACAAGCTCCTAAAGTCATTTCAAAGGATTTTTTTGGGTGTTAATTTTTAATCCTTTTTAAGCAACAACACATACACAGGAAAATAAATAATGTTTGTTTGTTGCTTTTATGAAATTTAATTCCGTAAATAATTCTTTCTCTCTGTCCAATGACGTTATATTGTGAGTGTTGTCGGTTACTTGTTTTGTTTTTCTGTTTTAATTCTACCCGAATAAAATATTTTTCATATTTCTTCATAAAGAAATCACATGATTTTTAAAAAATTTATTACAGTAACAAATTGTTTGTAAAAATTATTGTTGTAAACATTTTTTAACAGATTACCAGGGATTTTAATGTTCATTTTTGTTCATCTTTTTTCTCTCTCTCTCTCTCTCTCTCTTTAATGCTTCTAACTGAATGTGATTTTTTTTATCTCTTGTTGTTGGTTATTCTTCTTGAAAATGTTTAAAAAAAAATGGAATTTTTATTTTTTCAACAACAACGACAACAACAAAAACTGTGTATTTTTGTTAAATAATATCTAACCATGTAGAACAGTAATCTGAAGCTTTGCACTTTTATCAGCAAACAATACAAACAATGCATATATGAAACAACAATAGAGAATGGCGATGATTAAGATGTTTTTTTTCTATTCTTCTTCTTCTTTTTAATTTTTGTTGCATTTAAAATGTAGCTGATGTTAGTAGTAGCGATGGCATTACAATGGTGGTCTATTGCCAGCTGCAGAGGTAACAAACTGTGTTTGCTAGTGATGGCACTGGTGTTGATGGGTAGTAAACGTTTGCAATAAAAAACTCAACAACAATTGTTGTTGCTTTTGTTGTTAGTTTGATGTGTTTATTATTTTCTTCAACATAATATTTCTTGTGCATCAATTACAGTACGAGGAGCAACGAATTGACTTTCGAATGCAACTTACAGGAGTCATGTGTGCAAAGCGGAGAGATCAATACCCCTTCGCTTACTTTTACTTACTTTACACTGCAGCTGGTAAGTCTTGAGTCTTGTTATGAATACATATTTATATTCGATCACTTTAATACTCCGGGTGTGCCACTTACCTCGTTCAAGTTGGCCATTGCGCGGAAATTCCTTCGTGACGCCAATCTATCCTGGGTCAATGAGGAGTCCTGCTCCACCGCTAGACTCACTTGGCCCTTGACGGATAGAAGGCGCACCAACCAATTACTCGGACTAAGTCGTGGCATCATCTCAATCACTGTGGCCATTCTTACAGGCCATTGTGTTATGGGTAGACACGCGGAAAGGATGCGGCTTCCATTTAACGACTTCTGCCGTGGGTTCGGATCAGCTGAGGAAGAGGAGACTGCTAGCCCATCTCTTGCGAGTTGTAGATATATGTTATTTGGCTCTCCACTTCTTGTCAGCTTGGCGGAGCTATCATACATTGATGTCAAGGATATAGCTTCGTTTGTCAAACTTTCTGGCTGGTTTTCCAGTGTAGGGTAGTCGTGCTTTTAATTCGCTCAGCTCTTGCGCTGACCAACTTCTTCTTTTTCCCTAGTTTGGTAGAACTTGATGAGTACAGGGACTGCGTTCACCTGTGGCATTACCTGTGGCATCTGGTATCAAGGCTACAACTCCAACCTAACCTGAACCTACTAACCCAGCTACTCCGAGAGCACTGATAGCTCCAAGGGATTTTTCGAAGTGCGTGCAATTATATCTGCTTTCCTGACGTTATCATTTTCTACGTTCCTTAATACTTTTTCAATCCAGTTCCACTAAAATATTTTTCATCAACAATTGGTTTGCTCTTCTGTTTAAGGGATGCGTAAAATTTTCGATTGGAATTTTAACTTTTACCACCCTCGCTTCAGTGAGATTCACAAGGAAATTCTTGGCGCCACCGTCCCCTTTAGAAAGTAATTGATAAAAAGGATTCCCGAGTAGATTATTTGGAGGGATTGAATCCTGCTTATTTTTGAAAACGGAAGGCTAAATTGCTCTGGTTGGTATTCAATAGTTTAACCAGAACACCACGTCATCTCCAGATCTGTAAAGATGTTAGTATGTCTAATAGAATTGAAAAACTTACAGAGACTAGCATGTGTTAGTTAACCAGGGGCACTGAGAAACTGGAGTATAGCAGGAGCGGCCTACTGGCAGCGTCTAAAATCTCTGTTGGATGTAACTCAATTAAGGCCACGAAAAAAACCAGATGGTTGTGCTAATGGAGGGCATGTCTAAGACGCGATTCATGAGTGTAGCTCATGGTCTAATGTATTGGGCGACTTACAGCTCAATCAATGAAGACGTGAGTCCACGGTTCAAACCCACGGTCAGATATCTGTAACAAAACGAAAATATGAAAAAATATTTCTTCGGCGACTTCCTCTCAGCAGATTCTTGGAAAAAACTCTGAGGGAAAATAAAATTGTCATGAAAATCTGTTCGAAGTTGGCTTTAAACTTTAGGTCTCGCCACTCTAGTATAAAATTAACACACACAATATAAATGATGTGAGAAATTAGGTCATAATCCTGACTGAAGGGTTGTAATGAACAATTATTTATGTATGTATGTACAGCTCAATTCACTATTTCAATGATTTTGGAAAAGGCCTTCCAAAGCCACTTTCTAACAAAACTGAATGGAGTAACTTAGAGGCTGCAAACTCTTTTAAAAGCAGAATCATTCTGTGTTATACAGCGGAATCATGACCTGATAATGAGACGGGAGTGGGACTCTTTGGACGCAGCATAATATACGAGGATTTGCGATTTATTTCCAAATAAAATTATAGCAGAAGATGTGTTCATTTCAACTTACGCAGAAAGTACAAACCACAGCAAATATGTAGTAGAACAATTTGTCAGTCAAACTGCCATCCGAGCACTAGGGTTTTATGAGGTTAACCTGAAAATAGTGTAAAACTGTTTAGAGAAACTGAATCATGTAGTATGTGCGATCTGTTCGATCTCAGCTCATGTGGGATTTCAAGGCAATTACCAGGCAGATGAGATTCTCTGATGGGACCACAACTTTTCCGTAGAGAGGAAAAATATGTTTGTAAAAAAGTACTCAGCAAAACATTAGATAGAGAGAGGCAAAGACTTTGCTCAAATCAAATATGATTGAGGTAAAGTTTTGTTGGACAAATGGCATGCTGGGAAACTACAATAGGAGGAGAAGAGTTATGCATCATGCTATCCAGGGATAACCTAAGATTATTAGCTGTTCTTTTGACAGGTTACTGTAGCCATAAAATACACTTGTTCGGAATGGTGATTGTCACGAGATCAGCAAGGAGATGATGATGATAATAAACCATCACAAAACATTATTGCAATCTATGAGGCATGAATGCAAACCTATCAGTCAGTTCATAGCAGACGTTATACTAGTATGCTATATAGATTGAGGGCACTACAACAGATCATATGAACACAGTATTATGGCACCCTTTTACGAACTGACATAGCAATTGCTTACGTTTTAACATTGTGTCGATTTAATCATACCACCCTCGTATTATATGACAATTTATTTTCGTCGTCCCTTTTTTCACATTCAGAGTTGTTGTTTTGTATGCCTTTTGTTAAAACGAAATCATCCTTTTCTAGTTTTTTTTTTTTTTTTGTTTTTTTTTAACTTTACAAAAAACATGTTGTTGTTATTGTGTCAAAACAATGAAATTTAAAAGAGAGTAACAAACTGAAAACATTGCAACAATACAAGCAATACAACTGAAAGACATGCAACAAAGGCAGCACAACAATAATAACAAAAAAAAAAAGAACAAGAAGAAGAAGAAGAAGAGCAAAAAAAGGCAACAACGAAAGCAGACACAATACAACAATATTGTTTATGGCAAGAAACATGTCACAGTGACATGTAATTGCTCAAATTATGACACACAATGTGTAATTGTAATACAGAGAGGAGCGTAAATTTTCTTGTTTTCATTTCTATTTTTTTTTTATTTGTTTTGCTTTTAAAAGAGAAATAAAACTAAAAAGTAGGAAATGCCAGGATTACATTTGTACGCGTTTTCGTCTTTTATTTTCTTTTTTCTTTTTTAATAAAATAATAACGACGAGGTAGTTGCATACATACAACAGCATATTTGTATATGTGTGTACGTATTATGTATAGAAAAGAGTAGGTTTCCAATGTTCTTTTCTATTTTTTTTTCCTACAATATAACGAGTATTTCTAAAGCAGCCTTTCACTGTGTAATAATAAGACGAAGACAACGAACGTACGTACGTATGTATGTATGTATATGTTTTGAAACAAGGATAAAACATTTTAGCTTAAAATTTTAGATCTATTGTAAATTTACAATAACAATAACAAACAAAGAACAAATAAATTAGAAAAAAGTAAACGAAAGAAAATAGTTAAAATGAAAAACATCATGAATAACTCCAAAATGATTTTGTACGTACAACAACAATTGTGATTGTCATTCACGTTCGCACAATAGCATTCGTTGTATACGAATTACAATTCCCCCATTGGTATGGCAAACGTGTAAAGAAATTTTCATGAACAAAGGAAATCATTTTCGCAGAATTTTTTTCAATTTTTTTAATTGTTGAAGAATGTGTTATTTAGCGCAACCGAAACAAAAGACGCCACCTTGACTAAACATATTTAGTGGAAGAAACAGTTGCCATAGGAATGGAAAAATTATTAAAAAATAATTTGATAAGATTTTTATATGCAATCAAGTCCCTAGCAATAACACCTTATCGAATAAGAAGTCGCTTCAATGAGCATAGTTAACTTGGATCCTTTAAGATCTTAATGCAACAGCCAACTTGCTGCTTGACATCTCCCTACAATCTCAAGAATTTTCTTTAAATTTCCTTTGACTAGACATGGCCTGTCAACAGTTTCTGGTTGTCCAACAATGACAGGATCACCTCTTCTTTATCTTCGTTACAGGCTACACAACCAGTCTTTTGAGAGGTCACTGCAGACCCAAAGTAGACTTACTTAGAATGGCGCTTTGCTTGAGCCCAACATTTAGATTCTGTGATGCTAAGAATGAATTTTCGGAATACATTTTTGAAACTTGTGAGGTACACACATACATACATTACTGGTCATTAGAACGTTTCAGTTAAGATTACGATCTAGATTCTCACACCACTTATATTCCGTGTGTTAATTTTTTATACATGAGTGGCGGAACCTACAGTTTAAAATCGACTCTGAACGACAGATTTTTGAGAAACTTTTCATGGCAATTTCTGTTTACTCTCAGAGTTTTTGCCAGAAATCTGCTGAGAAGAAATAATAGACTAAAGAAGGCCTCCATTTCTCTCTACATCTGTAATAAGGTGTTGGGGAAAAATTGGGGCTTGTTACCTAGGATAATTCACTGGATCTATAGTGAGCGCCATAAGTGAGTGAACACTTTTGGTTTGTTCTTAAGTATAAAAAAAGTTCCTTTATCATGAATTGTTGTTTTTGTTTTAACATTTTATAAGTTTTTTTTATTTTTGGGAATTTATTCGACTATTCTCATTTACTTTTCTCGCTGTCCTAAGAAAATTAATTATTTCAGTGGTGTTTACTTACTTTTGGCGCTCAGTGTATACAGCAGTGGTGAGACTTATCTTGACTTATGGCTGCCTAGTGTGGTGGGAATCCCTTGGTAAGGCTACAAACTTGAATCTAGTAGGGCGGCTGCAACGATCTGCCTACGTGATAATTAGTGGGGCCACCTACGGTGGCACTGGAGATAATTTTGGGACTCCCACCGCTTGATCTATATTGTAGGAGCGTAGCGGCTGGAATTGACGGGAATTGTAAAATGCTTTTTCATTTTCATGATACCTCGTTAAAATTATTCACCGCGTATCCAATCACTGTAGATAGAACTTCATTTCCCTTCTTTGGAAATCAATCAATCAACGATTTTCCTTACCCACTACAGTAATCAATTTAGCAGATCATATGACCTTGTTTAAGTACTACCAATCCTAGAAGGAAATACCTGAGCGCATATCAGGGTGCTGGGCATGAAAATGGCATTGCGAACAATGCGCAGCATATTGAGGTTTTTCAAGGCAATAGGTTTGGAAGATATCTTTTAGATATGGTCATAGTACTAAGGCATTTTTTCATCACAATCATAATAATACAGCCTCTGCAATACTTCTACCTCTTATGAAATATTCTCAGTCTCCGAGTGTATGCACCCAGAGCCCAGAATCACGTCAGAGACTGCAATGAGGTTTCAAAAATAAATCCGATCCATATCGGTTCAGATCTGTTTGGTCTCTCTGTAGATCGAATAATTATCTCTTGCTTGCTTTTTCAAGTGAATAAAGTTGGTGTGAAACCATTTGTTTGCTTTCTTTGTAAAGGAATGCCAATTTCATGTACGATTTCAACTTTTACAAGCGGTTTAGATTTGTTGTTACCTTCCACATGGGAGTTCCAGTTGAATGTTTTGCAGGTAAAATATGGGGAAACTCGGGATGAATTTTCAAATACAAATTTGCCTAACTTAATTTGCACAGTAAGTACAAACTTCGACACATAGCAGTACAATCTGGCAGTCAGACTGCCATCCTGGCACTCCGACTTCTTATGACGTTAACTTGAAATTGGAATCGTACTCTCTAAATAGGATGACTCATCGGGGTTGGGAAAGTGGGTCTCAAATAATTTAGGAATTCACGGCAAGTGAATTTCTTCAGATTTGTTGTTACCTTCCACTACTTACTACCGTCGAATGTTTCGCAATTTTATGTAGAGATAGATGTGACCGTCCTAGATATGGTGTACAAACTTCCGCCAAATAACATTATTTTGAAACTGCTTTAAAAAAAAACTACTGAATATTTTCTCAAATTTTTTTTTTATTTGAAAGTACAATCCTTCCGCTTAATAATGGAAAATAATTTCATTCAAACGGCTGCCTCGGCTATCCATGTAGTAGCCTACACAATCGGCCCAATTTTTAAGCACATTATCGATTGTGTGCAGCTGTATTTCACCAATGGCTTCACGAATATTGTCCTTTAGAGCGTCAATTGTCTCTGGCTTGTCGGCGTAACACTTATCTTTGACGGCACTCCACAAATAATAGTCCAACGGCTCAGACTTGAGCTAAGTGTCACCATTCAACATTCGATTTTAATGCGTGAGCTGGAACTATCTATGGGAAGTGTAAACCATTATTACACAAATGCCCCCTTGATCTGTAGCAATTCAATAGACTTTGAAATTCCTTCTCTCTTAAGTCTCCTTAAATTGTTTTCTTCTTTTAAATTTTTACCTGAAAAATATATTTGTTTTAAAAGCACTTCATAACTGCTTAACTAGATCTACTTGGTTATTAATAAACTTTTAAATAACTGAAGTAAAATGAATGAAAATAATTGCAAGAAAAAAAAGAATGTCATTAGAAATGCTCGCAACCTATTTATTTTTAGTTGAACTAAAATCGAAAATAATTTGTATGTACTTTGGCGCCCATTAATGTTTTTACAGACTATTACGGTGATGATGTTTATTATTACACCTAAAAAATTTCCATAAATTCTCATATAATTTTAACAAATTCATACGATGCTAAAACCTTAAACATCAAACAAATATAGTTCCTATTGCCATCGTAAACGTTGTTTTATGTTCATTCAAATTATGTACGTTGGTATAGTGTGTAGTATGCCGTACATATAACAAAATATCAGAGAATATAATTAAATTTTAACACCATAATAAAAACAGAACCCGTTAAAAAATAATATTAAACTTGTCACGCTTTTATAATCAAATATTTCAGAAATTCAAATGCAGCAGGAACAGCAAACTGCAATAGCAATAGCAACAGCAATACCAGTAGCAGGTAAACAAAAAAATTTTTATTACTACGACAGGAGCATATTTTAATGACTAAAAACGTATTTTTTTTTAAGCCACAGTATACACTATCATAATAAGGGCAACTGCTAGACAACCACTTTTTGATGAATACGATGAGCCCATGATGGGCCTCGGTTTGACAAAGGAGGCTTTAAAATCTACGTGGTAGGTTATCCCAGTCTATTGATTTATTGTAACCTTTAACCAAAGTTCACAGCAAAAGGAAGAGTGTGCCGAAAAATAAAGGAAAATCTCAACCAACAACTTGACCATATTCTTGCATATTGATGTTCTAGAGTTAAGACTCAATGTGACTCCACTATTAATATACAATTCGGCGAACAAAGACTTCATGGAGGAACCTCAAATACGATAGAAAAGGAAATGTTTAGAACCTACTAGTCTTCATGACAAGAGCAGGGAACTTACATATGTATGTGCTAATCATCACAACCACATTTGTGCAGCCCTTGCGCTGACCGACTTCTCCCTATTTGGTTCGATGGAACTTGGTCAGTACAGGGACTGTGTTCACCTATGGCGTCGCAACGGGCCGCTATGTGTGCTCAAGTCAGCTTTTTGGTAAATTAAAGCTACCACGCTAACCTAACCTAACAACCACATTTCGTGCAAAAATCATTTGATGGAATTCTAAGTCTATCGACACTTCTTTTAATAGGACAGTGGCCGAAGTCGCTGTAGCCTAGTAGGTAGCGTGTTGGTTTATCAGACGTGAGGCCGTAATTCAAACGCAAGCCCAGGCATCTCCAACAAAACGAAATATGAAAAAATATTTCTGCGGTGTCTTCCTCTCAGCAGATTTCTAGCAAAATCTCTGAAAATAAATAAAATTTCCATGGAATGTTTTTCAAAAAATTTGTCATTCGGAGTCAACATTAAACTGTAGCTCATTCCACTCATTGATAAAATTAACACATACAACATGGATGCTGTGAGAAACTAGTTCGCAAACGTGACTCAAGGGTTATAATGACCTAATGCGGTAGGTAAGCAAGGTAAGTTACAATGGCCAAGCGATTTAAAGACGACATACAAGTTCAGCAGAGTCTAGCAATATCTTAGCAGTATCTTACTGTGGACAACGAACTTGAACTTTCCTGTAGAACGAGTGGAGAATATACAATACATAACTGGCCATTACAACCCTTTAGTCGGGATTACGACCTAGTTTCACACACCACTTATGTTGTGTGCGTTAATTTTTATACATGAGTAGTGGGACCCATAGTTTTAAGTCGACCCCGAACGACAGATTTTTGAGAAACTTTTCATGGCAATTTTATTTACTCTCAGAGTTTTTGCCAGAAATCTGCTGAGAGAAAGACGTCGAAAAATATTTTTTCATATTTCATTCAGTTGGATATGCCTGACCTGGGGTTTAAACCGAGGCCTCACGTCTAATACGCCAACACACTACCTACTAGACCACGGCGACTTCACGAGTGGAGAACGCCTAATTTAACTAGAGCTATCGGAACACTTATGCCCTATAAGATGTCACAGTTCGTAATCTTCGTACTGGCCATGGCCAGTTCATAAGCACTGCAATTTTCGCAGACATTCCTACGTTTTGCAACACATGCGAAATTCCTCTTCGAAATTCCCGTCATTCATAGATGAGGACGGATGTCAAAGTAACGTTCGTTAGCGACTTAACTGGAACCTAGCTACGTAAATAAATAACTTTCCTGCATCTTAAAATAATTGCACCGCTTTCAAAATATGCATGTTCTTCGCCCGGAAAATATTGCAGTGTTCAGGCATCCAATACAAAAATTTCGTATCACAACACTTTATACAGAGTCTTCTAATAGGGACTTCTAGCTTTTTATAGTTGATAACGGCTATCTTTTTGAAACTAAATCTATCCAATTGCCAGTCATTTATTTAATGGAAGGCCATGGACAGCGAGATGTGTTCGCATAATAAGCTCTCGAGCAGTGGGCAGCAGAGCCTTACTCACTTCTGGGACAAGGAGTATGTAAACATACAACTTTGTTGAATATGGAACGATACCAATATACATCAGATGCCTCCCGAAAAAGTCACTGTCTATTGTGAATTTTTTGGATTTGATCCAGATTTCTTTGAGAACGCCGGTGGCCAGGTGATCGCTATCGATAGCTCGAAGATTACTAACATATTTTGGCCTGAATTGATTGATTCGGACACCAATGATATGTGGTTTCAACAGGACGGCGCTACGTGCCACACATTGGATATTCCGCACATTGGATATTCAGTACGATTCAAAAAGTTTGTCCAGCAAGACATCAAGTGTTCCACTGAAAACCTCCCGATCTTTAGACCAGTGTTTCCTAATTGAAATTCTAGAGCGCTATTTATACCTATGTCTTCTTACAATTTCCTGGGGCTAACTGTTCATTTGTTGGTACACATAATGAAATGCTCAATTCTCCTGTTGTTGTGTTGAAGAGAATTTCACTTCCAATAGAAAGTTTCCGCCCTGTTCATTAATATCGCCTGTACTCTACTCTCTAGTATATGAGTCTGAATGGATGTTTACTCTCATATTTTTTGACAACCTTTGTATATACACTATACTTGTGTATAAATGTATGTATATACATATATATATGTGTATGAGTGTATGTGTTTGCAGCTGTAACTAAAAAGCCATTTAAATTGCATTAAAATCGTTAGAGTGTCCATCGAATCTAAGCAGATACTTAAGTATGAATTTCTATGATGCTATACACTGTGATGGTCTGGTAAACTGGAAAATACCAATAACAACCAACAATAACAAATAAAAATATTACCTTGCAGCCAAAGGAAACAACAACAACAACAATAAACGAAATTGTAAAAAAAATTATAAAATGAAGAACGAGAGAGAAAGCACTGTAGATAAGGGCATGGAGAGAGAGAGAAAATTGGAAAAAAATTAAATAAAAAAAATTATTTCAGATGGCACTTGGAAACTGTTAAGAAGTACTGTATGACACTAAGTATGCCAGTGATACTCTATATATTGCCACAAATACTTGCATTTTATACAAGTTGGGGGAGGGGAGGGGAGTGTCTCTCAGTTGTTGCTGATGCATGGTCGGGTCAATGGTAATATAAAGGCAAAGCATGAAGAAAAAACATACAATTTTATTCTTAAATATGTTTGTGGCAAAAAATATTAAGGACCCTAGTATACATACGCAGCCAATAGAAGCTAAAAAATAAAATAAAGAAAAGGAAATAAAAAACTAAGCAGTATATGCAATAACCAAAATAAAATCAGCGGAAAATTAGTTTCAATATAGTTTTGCATAGAATGGATTTCGTATTTTTTTTTTTTTTTTTTTTGTTAGAATAGAATTTTGTTAAAAGGAAAATATTTTCGTTCAGAGTCTATTGTGGTTATATTGCCTCTGTTGGGAAGCAAAAATTGGTTTTTTTCATACAATGAAGACATGTTTTTGTCATTTCCTAAAAAGTCATGCGTTGGCACAAATAATAGAAATGAGAAATGAGGCCAAATTTAATTCGTACTACGAGTACATTGAATTAATAACTGAAATACTATTAGGTATATGCATTAATTTTCATTGTTTTCTTGTACAAAACTTTCTGGTTTTTAATTGATTTCATTCAAAACCATTTTTGACATCATTGCCATGAAATTTTTTCTTATGCTATGTTCAGATATGAACTTTTATTGAGTCAATATTCGGTTTATTGAGTACAATATTTTAAGTGTTCAGACATAATAATTGAGCCGCTTATTCAATATTCATTTGACATGTGGTAAACAAACATTGTTTTTTTTGTTTGTCGTTGTTGACATTTGAGTTGTCAAATATCAACAGAAATTGTTCGGATAATTGTAATATGCGCACTGAACTTACCTATGACAGTGCTGCATTTTAAGTTTTACTCAATATTGTAACAATTTGCGTATTTATTGCGCAATAATTAATTGAAACTTTATATGAAATATTGAGCTCAATAATGGCCTTTATTGCGATTTACGCAATAAAGGTTTATATCTGAACACCGTATTACATAAACTCCAATGTTTAGTGACTGTGGCATGTTTCAAAAGAGGTATTTTATTTGTGTTGCTCCTGTGAAAAGTAGTTCAAGCTGTTATTATACGATATTTAACGTCATACTAATTTAGAAGCCTTTGGAGATCCTCATGTCCCTTGAAGTCTGACATGCGCCAGCTGCTGTGTGAGTTCTAATACATTGATTGAACAGGGGTCATCTCTTGAGTGTTACTTTCTTATTTACAATACTTAATTAGTTATTTAGTCAGGATTACAACCTAGGTTCTCATATTAACCTACAGCTTTTCTTCGCCATTTTATTTAATACCAGAGTTTTTGCCAGAAGACTGCTGAGTAGAAGTCGACGAAAGAAATATTTTATTCATGTTTCGTTCTGTTCGTGATGTCTGAGCTGGACATCTTTGTTGTTCTTATTTTCAAATTTTCTTTCTATTCTAATTGTAAAGAAAAAGAAAACATATCCAATTAATATCAGCGTCAAAAGGGAAATAAATAATTTTCCTTTTTTCCATCTTTATCATAATGTTGCAACATATAAGGAACAACCCTTTCTGTGTATGAAGTTCATACATATTTCAATAGGGTGCAACAGTGGATTTTAAAATTATTTACGATATTTAAATATTTATGGCATAAAATAATTTTATGGATGTAATATTCCTTAGAACGAAATAAAAATATCGTGGTCATTCGTGTTCAGTATTTTTTGTGTCTTCACAACAGTATGAATAGGTACCAGCCTATGATTCCAAACTAGTGTAATGAATATTAATACGAGTATTACAAGTTATGTTGTATAAGATGGCCTTAAGCAACATTATTTCATTGGCAAATGGAATCATTATGTGTACAAAGAAGGGGTTAGACGCTTTGGAGCTTGTATTACATTTCAATTTTGAATATTTGAATTCGTTGTTCGTTTGAAACTTACAATGTTTGGTAATTCCTTAAGGCAATACTTATATGTTGGCAGTTACTATTTAAACTATTTTATTTAAAGAAACAAATATTGCATCATAAGAATTGCATATTGAGACATTTTTTAATTCAATAACATTTTATAAACTCAACAGGGTATTGCATTATGGTTAGGCATGCGAGGCGCATTGGTCCAGGGCAATTTGCAAATGATTTCTGTAGAGGTTGCAGATATGAGGAAGAAGATAAGACCTACTGGAAATATGTCTGGCACTGTGTCAAAGGAGAATCCTGATAATGAATGATCATGACGGAGTGTCAAGCATTAACATTAAATTGTGGTATCACAATAGGCCCCATGTGGCCTTCGTGCGTCTTTCAGACTTTCTTCGACAGCCACCTCTAACTACATACTTGCGATCAATTTAATGCACTGTAGACATTAGTAGTCTAAGGGTGATTACTACAACTTACCGTTAAAGTTTGGTTTAGTTAAAGGTAACTTTAGCTAAAATGAACTTTAAAGTCACATTTAACTTCTTTTCTTTATTAAAGCCTAATGATAAAATAAAGTTAACTTTTTCAAAAATATGGCAGTGCCGAAACAATGGCGATAAACTCCATTAAACATGTTTTTTTTAACGCAGTGGCAACAAATGGCCTCTTTTTTGTTGTATTTTTGTTTATATTTGAAGTTGCCATATTGAAAATAATATATAATACGGTAAGTTCAAACATAAACTTAACTTTAAAAGTTAAAGGTAAGATGATCTTCCCTTTAGCTTAACGCTCACTTTTACCTTATTGTCCACTTATAATAATGAAAAACAATTGATCTGCCCGTTAAAATCCTTCCCTTTAGTTAACGGCAAGTTAAAGTAATGGCCTTAAGTCGCTTCATCTGCAGATTAGGGAAAATGTTTTTAAACTTTTAAATGTTAAATTTAATTTATTTTACTTTCGAAAACCAAATTTATTTGAAATAATTTTGTTTAGAAAAATATTTTTTTTAGAAATTGAACTCTAAACTCCTTGTTCTCTATATTAAATTGTCCATCTTTTTCTTCTTTTTTCCTTTTGTTTTTTTTTTTGTGCAAAAGGTAAAAAAAATTAAATTTGTCTTCATTTAGAAAACTAAAAAAATACCACAAAAATGTTTCTCTTCTAACAAATGGATGAAAAAAAAATATGAAGTAAAAAATTATTCTTCCGAAATGAAGGAAAACATTATACAGGACGAGACACAAAGTATATTTCACAATAATAATGTTGATGGTGATGATGATACTTGGCCAAGTGAATGAATAATTTATAAATTTAAGACCCACTCATAAGCACATACTCTGGTGAGTACACTTTGAACACTCCGTTGGTCTGCAGGCGCATAAAAGGAAACATCACAGGATGTCTTAAAGCAAACAAGAGTGCAATACTCAACTTGTCTTTTATTTTAAATGCTAAAAAATTCTTCGGTTTCCTTTATATTTCTCTCCTTTTTAGTGTTGCTCGTGTCGATGTACGTTTCTTGCAAAACTTTAACTGTAAAATTTCAATGCTGCATACTACGTTGTTTCTGCTGTTAGTTAAATACTAAATAAAATAGGGGGAGTTCCATAGAGACCTTAGAATTTAGGTGTTATGGATAGTTACTGTTCTGAAATAGATTGGCTTGATACTGTTACTGGAAATATTTTATGGAACCAGTCGAATAACTGTCAGAAGAATTTGGACCACAAAACCGAAACTTATTTCACTTTCTACGACTTGAACGTAAATCTTCTGACAATAAAGTTAGCTTTGCGGTGGTTCAATAACTTCCCGATCTACTGAACAGAATCGCAATATACACCACAAAAGGAAGTAATTTTTGAATCGAATTGTTAATGGCTATGAAAGCTAGATTAAGAAGCCAATTAATATCAAAACTAAATGGAAATGTATGTAAATGTATGGAGCTGAAATCTCCACAGTCTAGAAGGTAGTATGTTGGCTTAACAGACGATGGCCTAACCATAACGAAATATGAAAAAATATTCCTCTTGGCGACTTCCTTTCACTTGTCTTCATCTTCTTGCAAAAAAACTCTGTAGTAAAATAATAATGCCATGAAAAGTTCCTCAAATATTTTGCTGTAAGTGCCGCCATTAACATACAATTAACACACAACATGGGTGGTGTGAGAAGCTACGTTGTAGTCCTGACTAAAGCGTTGTAATGAGCAATTAAGTAATTAAGTAGTAGGCAGATAATGTGACTTTATAAATCTTTTGCGCTCTAATTTGGTCACTAAAGATTGTTAATATGGACAGCCCTGCAAAATTATCAGAACATCATCAAATGAAACTTCTCTGCTTTCCGAAAACATTGGAAGATTTTTTCAGGTAGTAGTATACCAATAACAAATCCAAATCCTGTAAGTGTTCCATTTTTGTAATTTTTCAAGTCCTTTTTCAATGAAGAAAAACCCTACAAATCGTTTGGTTGAAGTCGTCGTAGTTTGGTTGGTAGTGTGTTGGCTTATTAGACGGGAGACCACGGTTCAAACCCCTGTTCAGAGATCGCCAACAAAACGAAATATGAAAAAATATTTCTTCGCAACTTCCTCTCAGCATAGTTCTGGCAAAAACTCTCTGATAGTAAATAAAGATTGCCATGAGAAGTTTCTCAAAAATCATTGTTCGGAGTCGACTTTAAACTGTAGGTCCCGCCACTCATGTATAAAATTAACACACACAACATAAGTAATGCGGGAAGCAAGGTCGTAATTATGACTTAAGGGTTGTAATGAGCAATTATATATGTATGTAATCGTTTGGTTTGGTTTGGTCGTTCGCCGCAGGCCTATGGACTAATAAAGCTCATCCTTTTGCCGCATTTAGTTGTTAATAATAGTTAAAGCACTGCTCGACAAGCCACGATTCCATAGAATACAAAACCAGTGCTCTCAGCGTGTGGCTTAACTTCTGATAATATAAGTATCTGGTCACCTCTGATAGTCCTATGTACGCTTTTATTAAAACTGCATGACTCTCAGCGGTGTAGTCTAGTAGGTAGTGTTTTGGCCTATTAGACGTGAAGCCGCGGTTCAAACCCCAGGTCAGACATCTCCAACAAAATGAAATACGAACAAATATTTCTTCGGTGACTTCCTCTCAGCATAGTTCTGGCAAAAACTCTCTGATAGTAAATAAAGATTGCCATGAAAAAGTTTTTAAAAAATCTGTCGTTCGGAATCGACTTTAAATTGTAGGTCCCTTCACCCATGTATAAAATTAACACACACAACATAAGTGATGCGAGAAACTAGGTCGTAATCCTGACAAAAAGATTATAATGACCAATTATGTATGTGTATATGAGTCTCAGCTTACATACATACATACATACATATATTCTGTTATTAGGTACAAAGGCCTCACCCCAACAGCTACATCAGTTTTTGATCTCCATGAAAACTTTTCCTGGCACTTCACTTGAATATCGTATTCCCTGCTTTTAATGAACATAATCTTGACCTTACTGCTAAGGATCAAATTTGGATTCACGTGGTGTACTACACAAATACACAATCGTTTGATTCGTAGTGGCAGAGTTCTACTCTTGCCTTTAACTCATTAATGCCTGAATTACTTTTTTTCTAACGGTTACCGTTTTGTTTTTTACACTCAATTTCCTCTCAGAGCATAAAAACTAAGGCAACCTCTGCTGGCAACTTAAGTTGCCACTGGGCACTAATGGGTTAATTTTCATACGGATTATTGAAGATAAGAGCCATGTACCGTCGCTCAATTGATATCAGTTTTCTTTTAGATATTATAGGCCACTGTAATAAAGAATATTTATTGTGTAATTAAATTACATTTGAAACAAGAAACTCCTGCTTGAAAGACACTATAATTCTATCTTATGATTTTCTAATTCATTTTCATTAAAAATTGAAAAACTTAGAAAATCGTTGACTTCAAATGGTTCATTTTCAAACTAAATCACCCCATCATCACTATAAAATAAACAATTTTTGAATGTATTTGTAGTGTTGGTTAGTGTTAGTGTTAGTGTTAGTGTTTGTTCTTTGGTACAGAATATTAAGACATATGTATGCTATGTATGCATGTGTCCCGCTGTTTCTATTGGTATAGGGTGAGAGGTGAGAATGTATTAGTAATCATATATATGTATATAGTTATATATTGAATGTATTTTCTGTACAAGTATGTGTATGGGAGTTTGTACATCTTAAGACTGGTGGTGTAGTGGTATAATAAATGATGTTCTGTTGTGTTGTGGTTTTTGAGGTCTCGTAACTTTTATTCTATGCATACAACTACAGCAACAGAGCAATGGCAAAAACTATGTCTGTGCAAGTGTGTGTATGTATGTATATATGTACATATACAGTTAAGTAAATGTGTACATTTACATGCACTTGGATAGTTTGTTTTGTGGTCGACACTAAAAGCTTAAATAAAATAGAAAAAAAAACGAAGCAGCAGAATGTTTTAAACAAATTTTTTGTTTTATCTGTCTGTCTGTCTGTCTTTCCCACAGCTTTCTCAAGTTTTTTTTATTTTTTTTTTTGTTGAAATATTTTTTATGGCATGAAAATAAAATAAAATTTTTACTACTGCTTTAATGCCATGGCTAGTTTTCATTTCATTTTATTTCAGTTATATTCTTTTTCTTTCTCCATTTCTGTTTCTATTCTACATATTTCCACACCCGGTATTTATATGAGTTTTTCTATTAATTTTGGGTGTGAAATTGGAATTATTTGCACTCTTTTTCCTTCAAATTCTGATCTTCTATTCTGGTTGTCTTCCATTTTTTTTTCATTTTCTTTCTCTCTGTGTATGTGTGCGTCTGTATGGGTTTGTTAAGTTGTTTGAAAAATCTCTCACTTGAGAATATAATCATCGTCTTGAGGTTTTTACCAAGGCAAACACAAAAAAAAACATTTTTTTTTTAATTTTAGTTTTTAAGATACGATATTAAATTATGGCTTAATTGGCTTAAAGCCAATAAAATTGCACAGAGAACAGAAAAAACTTTAGTCTTGTGTATAGGATTTCTTTCTTGGGATCAAATGGCCAAATTAAGAGTCACCAGCAGTGTATTTTTGGTTTAGTTTGGTTAGAGAAATTTATGATGTATAGGTTTCTTATGCTGCTTCTATGACTTCTTTAAAAGTTAGTTTTCTTTTTATTGTTATTTATTTATCTATCTAGAGGTGGAGGTTAAAGAAATTTCAACACAGGAAAACCCAAAAAGTAAGAAAAAAAACCAAATGGAAAACATAAAGCATAAGTTTTTATGTTCACTTAGCAAGTAAAGTCAACGCAAACTGTACTTGAAATTGACAAGGCAAGATACTCCATGGAAACTAAAGGATATAATAAGCAACTGCAGAAACTACTATTTCGTCCAACCATTAAGAAACAATAAAAATTTGGATTAAGAGCTCTTTCTCCGGTTAAGTGGGTTCGATATGGGTACAGGCATGCTATACCTACCGACATAGGATAAGGCTATGTAAACGATATATAAAACAGTTCTAATCCTTAGTTAACATCAGCCTGGTGTTATCCTGCTTACAGAACAAAATTTTATGTATTACGTCCAGAGCGTTATGATCAATAGGGGAACTTTATTACAAATCAATTATTTCTGTATGATTGCTGTCTGTCTGTAACAAACGCTCAACCAGTTGTGAATATGGTTGCACCTTCCCTTACTGCATCGCTTCTGTACTCCCTAACGATTATACCCCGTTGGCTGGCTATTCACTTATCGTACAACAGGCTGATTTCGTCAATTACGTTTTCAGATGTCGACCCTAATATTTTTTTAAATGCACGAGATTCTTTGGTTCGAAGCCTCCGTAGTCTAGTAGGTCGTGTCTTGGCTTATTAGAAGTAAGGCCAGGGTTCAAACCCCAGGTTAGGCATCAAAACGAAAATATGAAAAATTATTTCTTCGGCGACTTCCTCTCAGTAGATTTCTGGCAAAAACTCTGAGAGCAAATAAAATTGCTATGAAAAGATTCTCAAAAATCTATCATTCAGAGTCGATTTTAAACTTTAGGTCCCGCCACTCATGTATTATATTAACACACACAACATAAGTGGTGTGAGAAGCTAGGTCGTAATCCTATCGTTATATATGTAATTATATATACAGTGAGCGCTATAAGTGAGTCAACACCCACTATAATTTTAAATTTTCTATTATGTTCTTAAGTATAAAAAAAGTTCATTTGTCATGAATTGTTGTTGCTGTTTTAACATTTTATAAGTAATAGATAAAAGTTTTTATTTTTGGAAATTTATTCGACTATTCTCATTTACTTTTGTCGCTATCCTAAGTAAATGAATTATTTCATTGGTGTTTACTCACTTTTGACGCTCACTGTATATGTTATGTCTGAGATTCTTTGGTGAATTCATTGTAATCGAAAGTGCACTTTCCTTTATTTCGAATTCACCCGGGCTGTTTGGGCTTACTTACTTACTTATTTGGTCATTAAAACCCTTTAGTATGTTGTGTTTGTTAATTTTGTTAATGATTGGCGGGACCTACAATTTAAAATCAATTCCGAACGACAGATTCTTGAGAAACTTTTTCATGGCAATTTTTATTTACTCGCCGTATTTATTTGCCAGAAATCTGGTGAGGATTACAGGATTACAACCTTGCTTTCCACACCACTTCTGTTGTGAGTGTTAATTTTATCCATGATTGGTGGCAGCTACAATTGAAAGTCGCCTCCAAAAGACAGATCTTTGAGAATTCATTGCAATTTTTATTTACTCACAGAGTTTTTGCCATAAATCTGCTGAGAGGCAGAAATATCGTTCGAAATATCCAAACAGGGTCTTGCACCATGGGATTTGGTTTAATAAGCATAACATACCAGCCGCTAGACTAGTGCTAATTTTAAAGACCATACTTACATACATAATTAGTCATTACAACCCTTCAGTCAGTATTACGACCTAGCTTCTCACACCACTTTCATTGTGTGTGTTAATTTTATACATGAGTGGCGGCACATACAGTTTTAAGTCGACTTAGAACAACAGATGCTTGATAAATATTTCCATTGAAATTTTTATTTACTCGCACAGTTTTTTCCAGAAATCTGCTGAGAGACAGTCGCCGAAGAAATATTTTTTCATATTTTTCATTGTTGGAAATGTCTGACCTGAGGTTAGAAATGTTGCCCCACTTCGAAAAGCCCATACACTAGCTATTGGACTACAGCGATTTTTAAAGACCAAATTACAATAACAGAACTACATAGAAGGACCACGACAAGTCTAGAAGTTGACAAACACATATACATAAATACATTGAAAAGTAGAGAGTAACGTAACGCCAACCAGTAGTAGTTAAAAGCGTGATGTAAACCCACTGTATGCATGCTGTATTGATCGGTGCACCAAGGCACACATGTAATGATATTGACAACGTGGTGTTATCAATTAAAATGTCTTGTTAACTTGGTTACAAATAAATGATTTGTTTAAATAAAGAAATTGTGAAAAGAACATTTCATTCATTTCAAATTGCAAACAACCTTCTCTTTAAGTTTTTTGCAAAGAGGGAAAGTTTTAAATTAAACAATATTTTTACTACAGTCGAGATAATAACAACGAAATAAATTACGATATCTACATTTGAACGAACTTATAATGAGATATTAAGACATGTACCACTTACAAATAGTCTATATAGCTTTTATGTTTTGAATTTTAAATTTTTGCAAATATTTCATTTCGCCCTGTTCAGTTCAGTTCAATTTCGCTCAGTTTAATTTAGCTCAGCTCATCTCATTATAATTTCATTTGGGATTTGCATTACAAAGCGATTTTAATAAACATTGTCGCTTAGATTTGTTTCAATTTTAAATATCCATTACGTTTTCCATTTCATTTTCAAAATTTCCTCTTTTTTGATTCACTTACAAATTCAAAACACGTCTAAACGTTCAAATTCTACGTATTTTTGGTTGTTTTTTTCTCGTTGATTTTCGACTTCTTTTACGAGATAAATAATAAAAACAAAATATTATTTTCCCTTCTACCAGGGGATTGGGGCGGGAGGAGTGATAATATCAAATGTAAAGAAGGAAGATTCACAAAAGATTCTCATGGAATAATACAATATAATGTCGCCATCTTATTATCACAACTCATTGATCTTCAACTACTACACCGCCATGCCAACTGCCAATGCAAGTGAAACCAATTGTCTGTCACATACTCTGCTACAGTACAGTAGGCCTCGGTTTTGTTTTGTTCTTTAAAATTCATTCGATAAAATGAAATATAAGACAATATTTGTTATTGTTGTTGTTGTGTTGTTTTTTTTTTATTTTTTATTAAATGATTAAATTTTATTTTTATATTTATTTTTTACTTCTGTTTCCTTCTCTCAAAACGCCCCCCCCCCCCTTTCCTTCCATACAGCCATCCAGTAATTTCCTTTTCAAGTAAGCAAGTCACGTTGTCGTTTTCTCAAGAAAAAAAACGAAAATAAATACAGAAGAAATTGTTCGAATCGAAAGGAGAGGAAATGTATAAAATAGGAATGAAAAACGACTCGTTTTTTTTTTTTGTAAAAGTTGCCCTAAATTATTGGCATTAAAGTGAGTGTTTAAGCGCGTTAAGGCAAAACAAATGAAGTGTGATGGTGGAAATGGTTGAAAGATGCTTCAGCAGTGATAACTTTTGGAAGCAGCACAATAACAAGAATTATGAAATAATACTGGACAACAACAGCAAAGCAATGAAGCAATGAACAGCTTAACACTATAGTATGATACAGTAGAGTATGGGTAATAGTTGCTTTGGCTGAGTTTCAATTTAATAATGCTGGTGCAGAGCTGGTTTGAATACAAGTCCATGCAAACCCATGTATACAACATATTTTTTCTTAAGTTTGTTTCAATTTAGAAATGTTACGCAGATGCGTAGATAGTTTTAAAGGAGTGCACTATTACCTAAATGTAGTTTTCCATGCCTTTTCGGTATCTATCTAAGCCATCACGCTGAGCTATTACCCACTGAGTCCCTTTATTCAGGTTAGGTTAGGTTAGAGTGGTAGCTTTGACACCAAAAGCTCACTTGAGCACGTATAGCGGCCCGTTGTGATGCCACAGGTGAACACAGTCCCTGTACTGACCAAGTTCCTCCAAACCAGGAAGGAAGAAGTTGGTCTGCGCTAGGGCTGCAGGTTAGCGCATGCGCTATGATTTTGGTTGAAGAAAGTTCGGCTGTTATTTCTTTGAATATGTAGAAGGATAGTTGCAGTAAATTCCTATCTTTCCATGGACATTTAAAAGATTCGTGTCAAAACTATAAAACTTTCTTGATATGGTTCCAAACTCTGCCTGCAAACGTTTTTCTATCACTTTTGTTGAGCATCTCAGGTCCATTGAGATACCAGTTGCACAGTTTGGCACAGTAAATTAAACTTACGAAATGCTATAGGCTTTTAAATCTGAGACAAACAGAGTGATCCTCCCCAAGCGTTCAAAATACAAAGAGTGTGTCGCTGTAGTCTAATATGTAGTGTGTTGGCTTACGTGAGGTCTCGGTTTAAACCTCATATCAGGCATCAAAACGAAAATATCAAAAAATATTACTTCAGCGTCATCCTCTCAGCAGATTTCTGGCAAAACCTCTGAAAACAAATAAAATTGCCATGAAAAGTTTCTCAAAAACCTGTCGTTCGAAATCGACTTTAAACTGTAGGTCCCGTCAATCGTGTATAAAATTAGAACACACAATGTCAGAAGTGTGAGAAGCTAGGTCGTTATCCTGACTAAAGGGTTTTAATGACCAATTATGTATGTATGTGTGTTGAACAATTTTCTCTTCAACTCCACAACAGCAACAGTAGTAGTAGTATCCAATAGTAGTGTGTGGGCAATATCCGATTATCAAAGACAATTGTAAAGTCACATCGCTCGTATTAAATCTGTTTAAAGAACACGTGGGTTTCCCATCTATACGCGCTTCTTATCCGCAATCAATGCTTGACTTTATTATTATTACATCTGCCACAACCGATGGAATCCGGGACAAAGTGCCAGTCATAATTATATCGTCAGTCATTACATTTTCCGATATGTTTTTCTGCCCCGGGTTCCATATGATACGAAAATTAAATTGTGCTGCCATATCATTACAAATATGCGACAGTTTAGGACATTTCTGGCCTCCAGTAATCGATGTTTTAAGGTGTCAACGATAAACGTCTATTGCCCATTTTATTCAGTCTGTAGCCTTCTTGATTACAAGGATTTCTGACATGTGTTTTGAATCTGTTCGTGTAAGCAGGAATGCAATTCCTTAAGCTAACAATATTGTTCTTCATTTACTCCACCTCGAAACTAGCGAACTATAAAAGCGATGAAAATAACTACGGTTTTAAATACACTTTCCAGGAATATAGACTTTTTAAGAATCATCCCAATCGTCCCTACAATCCTACAATAATGGCAAGTGAAGTACTCTTCGGGTGAATTGTAGAGCTGGCGGTCATTTCCGGTTCCACTTACAATATAAACAAATTAAAATTCTTGTCACAATAACTAAAACTCTGTGTTGTTGCTCCCGATCATCTAAATTTTTCTCTATTGTTCTGGATAATATCATAGACGAAATGTATCCATAGAGGAGGGTATTTGAATCAAACTCGAGGTTTGGGTTAAGATATTTCTTTGATATGACATTTGTGTATTCCCTAGAAGATGTATATAAATTCTCGCTTAGGGTCAGACTTCGGATAATCAAGAAAACAAGAATAGCCTTGAGTATAAACAAAGTTAGCAGGATAGCATTAGGCCAACAAGTAGTCTTTAAACATAATAGTTTCTGCTATGTAGGCAGTACAATTAGGACGACTGATAGCGCAATTGCAGACTGTGGACAGAGGCTCAATATAGCAGTAGTGGCATAAGGAGGATTGCCATCCGTATGAAGAATCTTATAAATATCCAGACGAACCAACTCATATGTATGTAAACCATAACCTTTAATAAGGAAGCCAAATTTGTCCACCATCGAACACAATTACCCAAAACCAATAAGCATTTATTGGGAAGTTCTTTAACGAACCTCTGGAATAAAGCAGATTAAACGTAGATATTGAAGATGGTTCAGCCATAGTATTGGTAGAAAGCACGATAGTATCAAAATGTATAGGATGTAATCCTTAAAGCTCAAGTAGCAGGCATCGACCAAGAAACACTTGAAAACGAATGATACTTTAAGACCTAAGATAGAGGGACTTTGAATACAGCATTTTTCACTGGAATATCTTAAGAAATATAGCTGACGTAGTCAATTGACTGTGATCTACTGTGCGGCAGGTTTGCTAAATTAGGTTAAAGTGGGTAGCGTTACGAAAGGCTTGCTCTTAGCCCATGTTATTACAGCCATTGTGTTCCTATATTGAAATTAAAGAGAAGCTGCTGCCAACAATCTATTTACGCTTCTGAATTTGGATTGGAATGTTCTTAATCGGGCTTCAGTCATTTTCGCAAAGGACGTTAAGAATGGCTTATCACAAGCGCTCGTCCACCTATAACTGGCAGCTTCTGCAGAAATCATGTTGTTAATAGACCACGGACATGTAAAGGCAATGTTACACAAAGATAGAAAATACTGCAGCTAGAATTAGAACCTAACTTCTTACAACAGCCAAGTTAACTATCTTTGAATGGCGCGAACCTACTGTTTAATGTCGACCCCAGAATGACAGATTTTTGGAAAACTTTTCATGGCAATTTTATTTTACTTTCAAAGTATTTTGCCACAAGACTGTTTAGAAGAAGATGCCAAAAGTAATGTTTTTTGTTCATATTGTTAGCTTGAACCATGGGTTCTCGTCTTATAAGCCAACACGCCACCTACTAAACTACAGACATGATCCATAACTAGATATTCGAATTCAATTCCCCTGTGGTAAATTAAATTAAAGGCAATAACAACCATTTGAATGCTTTTTTTATTAACACATACATACATAACATAATTGGTCATTACAATCCTTATTAGTCAGGATTACGACTTAGTTTCTAACACCACTTACGGTGTGGGCGTAAATTTTTTTATATATGAGTGGTAGGACCTACAGTTTAAAGTCGACTCTGAATCACAGATTTTTGAGAAACTTTTCATGGCAATTTTATTTACTCTCAGACTTTTTGCAAGAAATCTGCTGACCTGGGGTTTGAACTGAGGCCTGACGTCTAATAAGCCAACACACTACCCACTAGACCACGGCGAGTTTTTTTTTTATTAAATTTTATTTAAATTCCTCTCTTTAAAATGTTTGGATAAACAATAAAAATATTAAAAAGAAAAATAAAATAAATAAATAAAAATTATTATTCAATAACATCAACTTGTGATCGTGCATAATAAATTTACTGCTTCAGCTTAATATTTTATTTTCTTGGCGTCATATCCTTTTATTGCATTTTTATTTTTGTTCGTTTTTTTTTTTTATTTTTTTGTCTCCCTTTTAATCAATAACCAACCCTGTTTCTATGCATCACAATAAATTGTTAATGTTGAAAATACGGTGTTTATTGCAGAATTTTATAAGACAAGGATGCTGCTACTCTATCCTTGTTGCTGCTGTTGTTGTTTTAGTGTTGATGTTGATGATGGCCTGTGAAAGGAGATTAAACACTGAACACTGACATTCTCAACTTTTTCATTGTTAAACTTGGTCATCAGCATTTAATGTTGTTATAGTCGTTAAATAAAAATGTTGTCAACTCCATTAACATTTTGATGGAATGGTGGTGCTCTGGTTAAATATTTCGTTTAATTTTTGTGCCCCTCTCCTGTCTTTTTTTTGGGTTTTTTTTTTTTTTTTTTTTTTTTTTTTTTGTGACGCAGAAACAAGTGAAGAATATTAAATCTCCAGCCTTTTTTAACGAAAAAATTGAAAGGAAGTTTAAAATATTTAACACAAGTATTTACAGCACTCTGGCATAAAAGTCAAGTGGATGGCAAGAGGGATTGGGCAAATGGAAAAAAAGGCTGTAGTTTTATAATGTCTTACAAGGCGAAAGAAAAAATGCAAAAGATACCGAAAAATAAAATAAATTTTTCTTTTATTTTTATGATGTATTAAAAATTTAATGAAGACTTCTTTTTATGATACTTATTTTAAGCAGTTTAATATAGGCAATCATAAATCAAAAGAAACTGAAGTGAATACTGTTGTTGTACTTTCAGGTTAGGGCCAATCATTAAAGCCATTAGGAAAAGATTTATTTAATATTTTTTATTTTTTTGAATTCTTTCTTTTTAATTTTTATTTGAATAATAAGTGAAGGGGTTGCAAATTTTGCAATTTCAAAAATAAAATTAAATAAAAGTTAGGAGCCCTGGTAGTCTAGCGTGAGGGCCGTGGGTTCGATTCCCACCAGAGACTCTGGTATGTGACGCTATACCGAGCATATGGTCAAAGTTACTCAGCTCGTATATAATTAGAATATAATTTATAATTGTATTGTTTTGTAATTAATAAATAAATAAATAAATAAAATTAAATAACACACTGATAAAGCCATTATATACGAAATACTAGGTGATTTAGTTTTCCACTTTTATTACGCACATTTTAGGCGATTCGTAACAATATTTTAAGGATATATATCACAAATTTAGGATATTATCCTACGAAAAAACAATTAAAGACTATGAACTGAAGTTACCGTAGTCTAGTAGGTAGTGTGTTGGCTTATTAGACGCAAAAGCCTGGGTTCGAGCCCCAGGCCAGGCATCAAAGACAAAATACAAAATGTATTTTTTCGGCGACTTCCTCTCAGTAGATTTCTGGCAAAAACTCTGAGAGTAAATAAAAATTGCCATGAAAAGTTTCTCAATAAATAAAAATCTGTCGTTCGAAGTCGACTTTAAACTGTAGGTCCCACCACTCATGTATAAAAATTAACACACACAACATAAGTGGTGTGAGAAACTAGGACGTTGTACAATGGGTCAATTCGACCTCCGGGTACTATACTTGTCCTAATTGACAAGTACACGTCCTCTAACCTAACCTATCCTACGAAAAAATCCAGCAGCGTCAAACATCATAACATTTAATGGCAAATTCATGTCATTCAAATGCAAAATTATTCTTTCTGGAAACTTCTCAAACATACATGCATAATACATAATTGGTCATTACAACCCTGTAGTCAGGATTACGACCTGGTTTCTCACACCACTTATGTTGTGTGTGTTAATTTTTATACATGAGTGGCGGAACCTACAGTTGAAAGTCAACTTCGAACGACAGATTTTTATTAAGCCTTTCATGGCAATTTTATTTACTCTCAGAGTTTTTGCCAGAAATCTGCTGAGAGGAAGTCGCCGAAGAAATGTTTTTTTTTCATATTTCGTTTTGTTCGAGATGTCTGGGCTCAGGTTAGAAACGTGGCCTCACGTCTAATAATCCAATGCACTACCTACTAGACTACGGCGCTTCAGTTCATAGTATTTAATTGTATACAAAGAAAAAGCTGGTTTCCGTACGACCATAGTGCTGGGAACTGACTATAGCAGCCATTTCATTCGTTTTCGAAAACGCACATGAGATCTCCAGACCATAATGCATACCTAGAAGTCATAATTTCACGATGCAGTAACAATTTCACAATTACTTCTGGATTTTCGGAGTCCTTTTGGTGCTTTAGCACAGCTGCTAACTGATTAACCAATTGTATACGTCTTGGAGTTACAAATCGCCATACAAATTACAACAAAATGAACCGTACAAATGGCTCCTTTGATGAGACTGCCATGGAATCCTGCTTAAACTGGATTTAATTTTCTTGAAATTGGCCTCCCTTTCGCTCCTACATCCATCCTCAGTGGCCAATGACGAAAGGGAAAGGCATATAGAAAGTGTCTGTCTATCTGCTAATAACCCCAGAAGCATTGTCGAGTGATCTTAGAGGAAGAAACCGCTTAATATGCAGCTTCGTATGAAGAATTCTCTTTACCAATAGTTAGTGAAACTAACATTTCTTGGCATTTAATCAATAACAGGATTTATTAACTTTTCATATAAATTCTCGACTTCTTTAAGAGGGCAGTGCCTCAACAAGAAGCTCTTCTTCTGACTATTCGGATTCGATTTTTCAAAAAAAAAAAATATTTTTATGTTGCCTTGTATACAGACTCTAAATAGCCCTGAGTTACACGTACAAGTTGAAGTCGCCGTAGTCTAGTAAGTAGTGTGTTGGCTTATTAGACGCAAGGCCACGTTTCAAACCTCAGGTCAGGAATCTCCAACTAAACGAAATATGAAAAAAATATTTGTTCGACGACTTCCTCTCAGCAGATTTCTGGCAAAAATTTTAAGATTAAATAAATTTGCCATGAAAAATTTCTCAAAAATCTGTCGTTCCAGGACGAGTTTAAACTGTAGGCCCCGCAACTTATGTATAAAAAATTAACACACACAACATGAGTGGTGTTGAGAAGCTAGGGTTGTAATGGCCAATTATATATATATGTATGTACACGTACCCCATTTAAAAAAATGAAATCAACTTTATTGTCAATTTTTCTTTCAATAGATTCTAGGTGCATTAGTTACCGAATTACCATTTTTCTATCACTCTATCGTTTGTATGAACTCCTTATATACGCCCAAGGGATTTATTTTCCTTATCCTTATCCTTTTTAATTTAAAGTAGATTTATAAATACCTTAAGTTGTTTTGTAAAAGTCACTTTGACTTTAGTGCAGCCAACTTCAATCTCGTTGCTTCATTATAATCCTTACAGAGATTATCTATAAACTCATTCGTTAAATCCTTGACAATGAAAACGTTCAAGTAAAGGACGACTTTGTTATGACTTACTGGGTAAAATTTTGAAAGAAAAGTTTAATCGCGCATTCTTTTCATTTTACAATCACTTTTAAGCTGGCCCACTTTCTGCTGTTTATTAAACATCGAACAGCTTAAACTTTTGAAGCCACTAAATCCAAAGAATACCTGGACGCCTTGGATATACGTCTTTCTGTTTAATAAGTACCCTGCCAACCTATCAATAAGATCAATGGTGTGTGCACATTTTTCGGTACAAAATCACTGTTTTATTGCCGGCTTCCTCTCAGCAGATGTCTGGCAAAAACATTCTGAGAGTAAATAAAATTTCCATGGAAAGTTTCTCAAAAATCTGTCGTAAGTAATCGTCTTTAAACTGTTGGTCCTGCTACTCATGTGTGCGCAGCTAAAGGGTTATACTGATCAATTAAATAAGAAGCCAATTTTCAAAGGCAAGAAGTGGTAGCAAGCAGGTGTAGAGCAAGGGGAAATCGAGCCGTGCAGCTTCAAGAATGATGCCAAAAAATTTTATAAAAGGGTCAAGCATTTGACCGAAAATTTTAAATCCACAGCATGTTGGCGTTAGAATGAAAACAAATGCTTGGTTAATGATTCGCAAGGGAAGAATCAATTTGTATGACATGAACATTTCGTGGCTCAGCCATGACGTGCTCAAGCTTGAGTTTCGGCAAATTAAAAACCACAAGGCAAATGTTTCGGACGATTGCTTAATTTCGGGGGTAACAGAACATGGTGCAGAACCTGGCTAGGGGAAACTCTGTCACACGATGCAACCTCAGCCATGACGAGATGAAGCTTGAGTTTCGGCAAATTAAAAACCGCAAGGCAAATGTTTCGGACGTTTGCTTAACTTCGGAGGTAACAGAACAGGGCTATAGGAAACTCTGTCATACGTCTGCAACCTCAGTGATGTCCGGCCAGTCCTAAAAAAGAAAAAATTCTCCCAGCTACAGCTGTGTATGTTATCTCCCTAACGCAAATAAATTCCTTACGAGCTTATTGTCTTGGTATACCAGTGAAGTTGATAAGGCTGTGCTGAAATGCTTTGAGTAATTGCTGAAGTTCTTTCCAGATTCGAAGGGGCCACTCTGAATCATTTTCATACTGTTTCAGACAAGCCAACCTCTTATCTTCTGATCTCTTCAAATTCGTTGTGAAGAGAGAGTTGAGAGTTGAGTGTATTTTCAACAAAAGTGATCTCGACGATCGCAGATCACAGCCATAACTATAACTTCGATGTTGTAAATGAATTTATTTATCTTGAATACGTCTTTACTAGTGAAGATGATGACAGTCTGGAGTCAACCAAAGGATTACTCTTTCCAACAGGAAGGCATTTGAGCAGCACGATGCTCTATGTTGTTGGCGGATGCTGGCGTAAACGATTACCATGTCAACGTTGAAAGGACCAAGTGTAGGAGATCTGCCATCAATTGGCATCACCTGGCGAAACAGAGGCACCTGGAAATAAGTGATAAGGACAAATGGGAAGTTAAGGCCAATTAAGTAAATAAGTTTGCTCAACAGTTTGCTGTACATTTTCTGTTTACAAAAATATTCTCCAATGCTGCTACCAAATCAGCAATTCAATTACTCATTAGATAAGTGTATAGGGTACCCCTTTTTATACGAAAAATAGGCATCAAAATGGTCGAAATTACCGAGAAAAAAAAACGTTTGATTTGCCAAGGAATAAACTGTCACTTCAATAAACCTCACCCCCAAAAATGCTAGCAATTGCTGTTTTAGACTCGACGTTCGTATTCATTGTGGTGGTCATTACTAAGGATGTCAAGTTGTTAAACTGAAGGATATGAAAAGTTTGATTTCATATTCATACTCTTGGTTTCGTTGTTCAACTTTAGTTGCCATACTTTTTAATGTCGTTGCATTCACAATTCTCTGTTCATTCTATGTTGCAGTCTATTTAACTATGTGTGTGTCTGTGTGTGTGTCTTTGGATAAGTTTTAGTTTTCTTGCGAATTTTTTCGCATTTCGATTATATTTTTGCAATTTTTTTTTGCCAACTTCTCTTTAGTCATTTTGCCTGCTTAACAAACTGTCTGTATGTCCGCGTCTGTTATAACGAGTTTGGCTGACTCGTTTCTGGTTTGAAATGGTTTGGCTTTCTTCGTTGGTTGTTTCATTGCAAAATTCTTGCTTTGAAAGAGAAATCTTTTGCTCTGCGACTATTCGGATAGTTGCCTTACTTTTGCTTGGGCATTTGTCGTAATTTTTTTTTTTTTTTTTTGTTGCTTTCGCTGCTTTTGACTTGTCTGCCATATTGTCTATTCAGTTACGATTTAAGTCTTGAAATGCCATTTCATCTTTTTAATTGAATTTTAATTTGTTTACAGTGAAATTTTCATACAAAAAAAAACATATTTTCCTCTCTCTCTCTCTCTCTCTCTCTCTCTTGTTCTTAATACATCCTCCATGGTGAAGATAATGATGAAGAATACAAACATATTTTCAAATATTAAATTCAATTTTATTTAGTGACCCTTTATCTTTATTTGCTATCGTAAATAGTGAAATAAAATGCAGTCGTAAAGCCAACATGGCCTGCCTGCCTTATCGTGATAGTCAAGAAATGGCAGTCAATGTAGGAGAGAAAAATAATTCGTCCTCTGTTTTTATCTGCTGCGTTTTAATAGTGAAATCCTTTCTGTTTTTTTAATTTATTTTTCAAAGACATCAATCTAGAACCACTGCTGTCGTGACTAGTGACTTTTTTATCAACAAAAAACTTCTGCACACACAGAAACAACTGGGAGTCTGACTATGCAAGGTTCAATCAAGCCTGCTTCAAACTTACATATGGCATTACATTGCCGTGGATGAGACTGTTCTTCAACTACTGTGTACATGCCCGTCACTACAACTACTCTGAATCGTCTTATTAAAGCCAAATACCATGCAGTTACTTACTTAAGTGGTCATTACAACCGTTTAGCCACACTCTCATTGTGTTAATGCATGAACTGTCACGCATTGATACTGACAGTCTGAGTTGCTTCATCGAAAGATCTGAGTGGTTCCTGGACTAGGAGAAAATGTGAAACTGTGGTCCTGTGCGTTGCTTAATTGTGTCCGCTCGTAACTCCTTGAGCGGACAGCCACTTCTACCTATCTACCTACCATTGCCGTGATGTAACTAAAGAAGTTTTGTGTTACCCATTGTATAGGAATTTCCGTACTTTGAGAAATGAAAACGGTCGTTTTGTTGAAGCATATTAGTTGTCATTTATTCAAACTACACATGAGTCTTCTGTTCGAACAACGTACCGCTTGCTTTGCTCATTTTACGATCACCATCGTCCTACCCTAAACACTGTTCGCAATGTGGTGTATAAATTCGAGTTCAATGGTTCAGTAAACGATCGAACAACGGCAAAATGGAAGATATATCGAACACATCGGCACTGTATCCCAAGCAGTCGATTTCCCATCACTCACTAAAACTCAAACTTTCGCAGACTAAAACTTAACGAATTTTGCGTTGCGACTTGGCCCTGCACGAGCACAAATTTTTACTGACCTGGAAACTTAATTTAGACGACCATAGACAACGTTATGTGTGCATTAAATGGGCACTGCAGTTGGCAACTGACCTCAATTTTCATAGAAAAATCGTCTTTAACGATGAGGCCTATTTCTGCATGAATGGGTACATAAACAAACTAAATTGTCAAATTCAGTATGATACCGATTCATATGAGGTTCAAGAGCAACGAATGCGTTCACTGTTGCGTGTGAATTTCAGAGGTTCAAATTTGTTTGAGAACGACGTTGGCCAGCCCATGACTATCAACGGGGAGAACTATAAGTCAATGATTGCCAACATGTTTTGGCCTGAATTGGATGCCTACAACAAGGCATTTCATTGGATATTCCATGCGAGCAGATTGAGGGAATGGTCATCTGACATTGAGGTAATGTCGACTGACCAGCAAGATCATGCGATTTGACCCCGTATGACTTTTACTTGTGGGATTATGTTATGACGCAGGTGTAAGCTAGTAGGCCACAAGCCACAGCAGTCCATAAAACCAACACTACATAAGCCATCGATTATATTCAACCTGATTTATGCACCAGAGTCATCTAAAATTTCGGGAATTTCGGATGCGCTTGACATTCATTGTACTAATCAAATAGTTACTTCAGTGCAGAATTGCAAAAATTATTTTTGGATCTTTGCAAACGCAGTCTTTGTCTTAAAGAATTTGGTTTAACTTTTTATTATTCCCCTGGATTTAATTAATTTCATTGACTAAGTTTCCTTTTTAGCTAAGCTGGTAATGTGTCAACTGTAGCCAGTTCTGTAATGTTAGGGTTGCCAGATATTTTTAATATTATGTAAAAATACTTGAGGCTTTTGTATTAAGTGCATCGAAAAAAATTTTTCCAAGAGAAAGTGCTGCCTGACGATATTGTGATGATTGTTGTTGATTTTATTTAGCTTAGAGGGTGAGGGAACGTCAGGAGATGTCTTGCATGAATTAAAACCTATTCAGTGGCACAATTCGAACAAAATGTTAAACACTTCTTCCATCAGATTTAAACCTGGAAGAGAAGCACTCCGAACGTTAAACTATGTTAATGGGCATGCGGCATACAATCCCTGTCGTATTACTTCCAACAGATTTAATGGCACAATCAAGTAAAGCAAATATTGTTTGTTGCCAGCCATCAAATGTTTTTAGCTTATCCGGCTTGTGCCTGACAATGGCAGGAGCAGCAACATTATCATTACTGTTGGTTTATCCCTTTATCTTTTAATTGTATTGGTTTGTCATTTGAATTTTTTTTTTTATTATTTCCTTCTGTTTGTTTGTTTGTAATTAACGTCTATAGAACTATGGATGTGGTGTGATTTGCCAATTCCAAAAAGAAAATAAAAACTATTTTTTTTTTGCGTAATTTTCTAATGAGTTGGACTCAGTGTGGCTTTGGCAGACTGTATTTCCGTTTTATAATAAATAAAGTTAAAGTAAGTGTTGGTTGAACTTATTTTAGTTTTGTTTTCTTTTGCTATTTTATACATCCACCATTATTTTATAACTATTTGAACTTTTAATTCCTCTTTTATCTGTTTTTTCTAGGTTTTTTTTTGTCATGTCTTGTACACTTTAGCAGCATTTGCAATAAATTACTTAAATGAACGGTCCGAAGGTCGATCACTTTGTCGTTTGCTTGGTTGCCAGTCATATGCACTTACTACGGGTAAAGTGCTGTAAAATATAACACACAGGGTAATGTTAAGTAAGAAAATACACGGAGAATAATTCAACTTCCTCTACAAGTGATAAACAAAATTAACCTCCTTTAATAAATTGAGTTGTCTTTCTCTTTGTTGCCCTTAATTTTCCACAGTGCATTAAAAGCTGCTGCTGGAATCAATTGCAGAATATAGAATGGCAAAAACAAAAAAAGAAGAACAAAAACAATAACAACATGAAATTATAGCAAGTATTGGTTGAGTTTGATTGAAAATTGTGTTTATTTTTAGACAAAGTATTTTACTTGCTTGATTGAATAAATCCTTTTTAGAGCGAAAGCAATTAGATTAGTTTCCATTCTTTCTTGCTCTCTCTCTTTCCTTTTTTTCCATTTTTATGTATTCACTTCTTGCTCTCTTTTTCTTTTTTTCTGCTATCCAATTGCGTTTTTTCTGTTTTTTGCCCAGTTTTTGTGTCCTACTTGAAGGGTTATGAACGTGGAAATTGCTGGTAGACAGGATGAACTAAATAAATAATAATAATGATGATGATGGAAATTTAATTGTAATTTAAAAGCTTTTAATACAGCTGCAATGAATAAACTTTTATTGAATTAATTAAGAAAAAAACCCAGTTGAGATGTGCTTGATGAGTAAAACTATTATTATGGGGATAAACGATGAGGATTTTAAAAAAGGAAGGAAGCAAACAATTTCCATTTTCTATTCTATTGGACGCACACCATTTTATTCAAGTGAGTTTAAAGGCATAAAAAATTGGTTTAAAAAAAACTGGAAATTTTTAATCACGAAATAAATTTTAGAAAAAACATTGTTGAGGAAGTTGAACATTTCATAGAATATCCCTGTAAGGAAAATGACGCCAGTGTGTTTTACACCGTATAAATATATACATACATACATACATACATACATATATAATTACATACGTACATACATATATACATACATACATACATACATACATACATACATACATACATACATATATATATACATACATACATACATAATTGGCCATTACAACCCTTCAGTCAGGATTACGGCCTAGCTTCTCACACCACTCATGTTGTGTGCTTTAATTCCGCCACTAACGTATAAAGGAACCTACAGTTTAACGTCGACTCCGAACGACAGATTTTTGAAAAACTTTTTCGTGGCAGTTTTATTTACTCTCATAGTTTTTGCCAGAAATCTGCTGAGAGGAAATCGCCGAAGAAATATTTTTTTTAATATTTCGTTTTGATGCCTGACCTGGGATACGAACCCGGGCTTTACGTCTAATAAGCCAATACATTACCTATTAGACTACGGCGACTTTTACACCGTATGCTGTTTTAGTTGAGCACTGCGCAGTGGTATCGTAAGGATACAAAGGGAGCAAGTGCCTTTGCGGACATAAGAAGACGGTTGTAGGAACATAGAGATTCTGTCGAGTGTAAGGCATATGAAGAAATCCTGGCACAGGATTAGAAAAGAAATTTGATTACTGCTTAGTATTACTTAGATAGGTAACCGGTAAGAGAGAATTTGGAATAAAACCTCTTGTGTGATATACTTCCTTACTTATTTAATTGGTCATTACAACCCTTCAGCCAGGATTACGACATAGCTTGCCATACCCCATATGTTGTGTGTGTTAATTTTTTTATCCATAAGTATCGGGACCTAAAGTTTAATGTCGACTGCGAACAACAGATTTTTGAGAAACCTTTCAAGGCAATTTTATTTACCAGAAATCTGTTGAGAGGAAGTCGCCGAAAAAATATTTTTTCATATTTCAGTTTGTTGGAAATGTCTGAACCTGGAGTTTGAAACGTGGCCTTACGTCTAATAAGCTAACACACTACCTACTAGACAACGGTAACTTGTAATATAACAGTTATTAATTAATCCTAGTCCTGGAACAATTCCGAGGCTCTGATTAAACAACTTCTAATGTTTATTACCAACAAATCGTTCAGATCGTCTACATAGTAGACACTAAGGTGATTTCTCCTTCTCTGAAATATTGCTCAAATTGTGAAGAACATACTGCCCTTCCTCCTCGTTTATACAGCTCTTACAGAAGTCAATTGTCATGTGCCCAAGACCAATTCATCTGACATGAGTGTTATTAATATAATGTCCAGTAATATTTTCAATACCCACACTACTCTTTTGGAGTTACAGCGAAATTTTCGTGTGGCCTCTATCCCACTTTCCTACTCAATTCTGCCCACACAGCATAGATAAAATCTGCCTCCTAATATTATTTTTTTTTTGTAATCGCCGTAGTTTAGTAGGTAGTGTGTTGGCTTATTAGACGTGAGACATCGGTTCAAACCCCAGGTCAGGCATTTCCAACTAAACGAAATATGAAAAAATATTTCTTCGTTGACTTGCTCTCAGCATATTTCTGGCAAAAATTCTGAGAGTAAATGCCATGAAAAGTTTTTCAAAAATCTGTCATTCGGAGTCGACTTTAAACTGTAGGTCCCGCCAGTCATATATAAAATTAACGCACACAACATAAGTGGTGTGAGAAACTAGGTCGTAATCCTGACTAAAGGGGTTGTAATGACCAATTATTTATGTATGTATGTTCTGCTATCTTATTTATCTTGGGAAGTCCTCACATGATGACGAGTTTAAAGAAATTAGTTCATAACATTAACCTTCTGTCTCAACAATAAGACTTCTAGTTTCGTTGGCTTTCTAACTGGACTAAATATGGCGTATGTATCAGTTATTTAGTTTATGTTTTACAATTATTTTCGGGGATAACTTTTGCTCATGCCGTAAATTGTATTGGAACTTTTAAAATGGATCCTGGAGAGAAGGCAGAAAAATAGTGTTTTGTAATATTATATTTAAATCTGTTGTTTACAGTGTAACTATATAAAGGTAAGCGGCTAGAAAACTTCTACAAATGGATAGTGCGGTTTTTGGACGTTATACAATGGGTCAATTCCACTTCCGGGTACTGTACTTGTCTTAATTGCCAAGTACACGTCCTCTAACCTAACCTAACCATAGTGCGGTTGGTGAGTGCGACGATTCTCTGTAATCCATTATGCGATGAACTGATCAATTGATTACGAACAGTTGCCCTCTACTAGAAAGACAAGTTTTTTGTAAAAATATATGATTGTTAGATTGTGCAAAGATGGTAATAAATGGCTTTATCATCATGACATGAATATCTTTAACATCTCACGTCTGTTAATTCAAACACATAAAGTTGTTACTTACTTACTTAATTGGCCATAACAATCCGTTTAACGGATTTCGGGCTGCCGCAACACATCCTTCCAGGCGCCTCTGCTTTGTGCGCGCCTACGCCAGTTGGTCACACCAATCGATGACAGGGCTTCCTCGATTTGGTCCTTCCAACGGATGCAAGGTCGTCCCCTTCGCCGACTTCCGCAGATTCCCGCATCAAATACCCGTCTCGCCGGAGCATCCTCCTCCATTCGAACGACATTGCCGAGCCAGCGCAGCCGCTGGATATTAATACGCTTCACAACGTCTATGTCGTTGAGGAGCTCATACAGCTCACTGTTGTATCGAATACGGAAATCATCGCCAACTCGCACTGGACCGAAGATCTTCCATAGTACTTTTCTCTCGAACACTCTTAAGGCCGCTGCATCTGTACTTAATAGGGTCCATGCCTCTGCACCATAAAGAAGCACGGGTACGATGAGTGTCTTGTAAAGTGTTAGTTTTGTCGCACGAGAGAGGTCTCTGCTACTCAATTGCCTATTGAGACCATAGTAGCACCTGTTGGCAAGAGTGATCCTGCGCTTGATCTCCAGACTGACATCACATTTCCGGTGGCAAACGGCTGAGCCAAGATACATGAATTCCTTGATCGTATCAAAAGTATAGTTATCGGCCGCAATCTAAGAACGCATAAAGTTCAGTTTGTTCATTTCGTTTATGTAATTGTGAAAGTATAAAAGCCGTAATAGAGGATCATTTTAGTTTTAAATTATAAAATCATTTTTAACTGAATATTATCCAGCATGAATACTTTCATAATTGTCAACAATTCTCAGTAAATAGTGTTGATTTCACTTCTTCGAAATGGTGAAAATCATTATAAACTTTCACCCACTTAGACAAACACTTGCCTTCATTGATTGCTCTTGTTTGACAATGTCAACATTGTGGTGGTGGTGATTATTTAATGGCATTTGCATTAGAAAACTGAAATATGAAACGTTAGTGTTGCTTTCCTGCTATGAACGAACAATAATAGTAACGGATTGACTAAACTTTTAAACCCTTTGGAACACAAAGAAAGAAAAAAACAAGAAAATGCAAATCGTAATTGAATAGATTACGTATGCCCTACAAACAAGTTAGAATATGCTGTGTTTATCTAAGTATTTGCAACATTTTGTATGTATTCTCGAGTTTAAAGGCAACCAGTTGAACTGTTCTTTTTACATTGCCTTGTGAAAATCCTGTAACAGTCAGTTCGAGCATTATTGTAGAGCGTCAGAATGTTCAGAGGCGTCCGCGGTAGCAAAAGTCTTATGTTTAGTATTATATAGGGTCTTCTTGTAAGTGCTTTCTATTTTTAAATATAAAAAAAATCAAAGTATGTGTAAGATATCATCTAAATTTTTTATTCATAGCTCAGACCTATTGATGCCATTATAAAATATCTTTCAAATGTCCTCTTCTCTGGGTGCAGAGCTTACTAAATGCATAATTTTCAATGACACTGGCGCATAAATCATTTTGAATTTTAAACAATGGTTTGGCTTTTAATGTGGTTTGTAGGTTATACGCATACATCTGCCCCACAAGAAAGAGTCTAAAGGTGTTAAATCGCACAAGAAGTCGCCGTAGTCTAGTAGGTAGTGTGTTGGCTTATTAGACGCGAAAGCCTGGGTTCTAGCCCCAGGCCAGGCATCAAAGGCAAAATACAAAAAGTATTTTTTTCGGCGACTTCCTCTCAGTAGATTTCCGGCAAAAATCCTGGAAGTAAATAAAAATTGCCATGAAAAGTTTCTCAATAAATAAAAATCTGTCGTTCGGAGTCGACTTTAAACTGTAGGTCCCACCACTCATATATAAAATTAACACACACAACATAAGTGGTGTGAGGAACTAGGACGTTGAACAATGGGTCAATTCGACCTCCGGGTACTGTACTTGTCTTAATTGACAAGTACACGTCCTCCAACCTAACCTAACCTAACCTAAATCGCACATCATCAGCACACAGTTTACATAATATTAACGTGATATATATCTTCCTTTTACTCCTCTAAGGAGCATGGGGCATGGGAGCAGGGGAAAGTGAAGCGTTCAAAACACACGTACTTTTTCACACAGCCAATCCTATCCAAAAGTCAACCTCACCCACTGCCCTTCAAGGGCTTGATATCCTCTGTCACGCTGATGAGGCTCTGACAACCGACCATGGGCGGTAGAACCTTAATCTTAAAGTGAGATACCCCCATATTGCTCGTACAGAATATCCAATGTGCCGTAAGCTGTGTGGCTCAAAGCAGCTTCCTGTTAAAACCATATGTCGTTGGTGTCCAAATCATCCAATTCAATACCAAAAAAATTATAATCATCGACTTATAGCACTTTCTGTTGGCAGTGATGGCCTGTCCAAGGTCGCTCTTAAGAAATATGTATATGTACCGATGATGCCGCCAGCCAATAAACCTCACCAAACATTGGATTGGTATCACAAGTTCGATAATTTTGTTTGTTCACCTACCCATTTATCCAGAAATGGGCCTGATTTCTGCTGGAAATGGTATTTCGGTGCTATTATGCCCATTCAGCGAACACACCTCGTTGTATGTGTTCATACATGGTGATTTGACGAAATAGACTGAATAAATAACAAGTAATTTGACACATTTAGCCTCAACAAGATGGCCGTTGTCCACTATCAAAGTTGAAAAGACCCTATTGTGCGCCCGATAATTTTGACTTTGGTTTGTAGTACGGACTCGCCGTGTTCTAGTAGGTAGTGTGTTGGCTTATTAGACGCAAGGCCACGTTTCAAACCCCAGATCAGGCATCTCCAACTAAACGAAATATGAAAAAATATTTCTTCGGCGACTTCCTCTCAGTAGATTTCTGGCAAAAAAAAAAACTCTGAGAGCAAATAAAATTGCTTTGAAAAGTTTCTCAAAAATCTGTCGTTCGAAGTCGACTTGGCTCTCTCATACTTTACTTGGAAGTCGCCGTAGTCTAGTAGGTAGTGTGTTGAATTATTAGACGTAAGGCCACGGTTCAAATCCCTGGTCGGGCATCAGAACGAAATATGAAAAAAATATTTCTTCGGCGACTTCCTCTCAGCAGACTCTGAGAGTAAATAAAATTGCTATGAAAAGTTTCTCAAAAATCTGTCGTTCGGAATCGACTTTAAACTGTAGGTCCTGCCAATCATGCATAAAATTAACACACACAACATGAGTGGTGTGAGAAGCTAGGTCGTAATCCTGACTGAAAGGGTGGCCAATGTATGGCCAATTATGTAGGAGCCAACATCAAAACTTATTACTTAGAATAGTGAGAAGTTAGAAAGTAGATGCCTTAGTAGGTTTAGGTTTAGGATTGAGAACGTTTACTTGTCAATTAAGACAAGTACAGTGCACCAAGGTCCAGTTGACTCATTGTACAACGTCCTAAAGGGGAGAGGATAATAGGGGAGACAGGGAAAAAGGCGAGAGATGCTTTAGTAAAAAATCCTTGCAAAAGTCTAGAAGGTATGAATTATTTTTCAGAATGGCATTGAATTAAAGCTGGATGGATAAGGCCAACAGAAATTTAATTAACAATACATAACTCAATTTTTCATTAAAATTTTCTCCTACTTTAACAAACACTTATTCTATGCTCTTCATCACCATCAATTACTCACATAATAAAAGTTATTCCTGTTTCGCTCTCTAAAACTATGTAAATATAGACAATGAGAGAGCAAGTAGAGCAACCATGTCTGTAGCCATTATCCTTTGGTCGTGTATCTGTGATTTCAACTGTTTGACTTTTCTTTTTCTATTTTTGTTTTATTGCCCTCTCCACTCTCTGCTTTTATTTTATTAGAACGCTTTTAATATTTTCTTTACTTTCAGTTTTTTGCTTTTTGCCTGTTGTTCGATGTGGTGGTGGTGGTGGCAGTAATCCATTATGCCTTTAAGTAATGCAAGAAGCGTTCAACTAGCTAAACTATGCAAATTGGTTATTTTATTTCATTGCTGGGCACAAGGACCTTTGAACGTCACTGTAATAATGTATGAAACAATAACAACAATTGCAACAGTTATATGTTACATCTACAGCTACAGCTACAACTACAACTAAAATGTAGCAAAGTACAGCAGTAAAGAGTTGTAGTGGCACGAGCATCATTCTTAAAACGGATTCACAAACATCACACACACACAAACATAAAAGGGGAATTCAAAAAATGGCTTGAATCTCCATTCATTGGATTTAAAATCATTCACCAATTGCTACTGTGTTAGCAGAGCTATGGTACAGAGAAGAAACCTCTGTTGAAGCAATAATAAATGCTATCGACGACATCGTGGCATAAACCACCGCACAGGAAGAAATCTTTTTATACATCCAGACTAACACTATGGCATTCCATATACCGTTTTGTTTTGTGTATTGTTTTACTTTACTTTCCTTATTATAGTCCTTGGCTATCCGTTGTATTAAAACATGATCGTTGTTGTTGTGACAGTTGAAAGTGTGTCATTTTAAAATAATTTTCTTTTTTTTTTTTGTTTTTTTATTTGAAAGGTTAAATAATGTTTAAAAACAACAATTCAATAAAAAATAAAAGCTAGAAAATAAACTAACGAAAGAAAAACTAGGCTCTCTCTTCCATAGAAAAAAGTGTTTGTCATATTTTTCTTTTCCTAAAAGTTAATTACTCCCTCAAATTACCTTTAAACTAAGAAAACCTTAAAGCCAGAAAGCAAAAAATTCTCTCTGAAGTTTCTCATTTGAAAAATATTCTCCAAAACGAGGTTACGGCACACAAATAGGGAATGTGAAGAAGTCCAGCCTTTTCACACCATACATCAGGACTGAAGCTTATTGTATGCTTTTATTTAATGAAAAGCCTTGTTGTCCTTACAAAGCTTTAGTCAGGATTACGACCTAGCTTCTCACAGCACCACCATGTTGTGTGTGTTAATTTTATACATGAGTGGCGGGACCTACAACCTAAAGTCGTCTGCGAACGATAGATTTTTGAGAAAGTTTTTTATGGCAATTTTATTTGACTCTCACGAGTTTTTGCCAGAAATCTGCCGATAGGAAGACGCCGTTTTGTTTCAGATATCTGATCTGGTATTTGAACCGTGGCCTCCTCCGCAATCAATTCATTAAATGGAATAATACCAACAGTAAACATTATGACAAAAGCACTCTGGGACACTTTTTAGGGAAATGTTGAAGGACTATATCATGAGCAACTTTCAAACGATGCAAGAGAGTGTTCACAACGTCAATCCACTATTGCTTCTTAACTACAGGCATATGTTTTACAAGTGTCAGAAGAAGCATTCAAACGTTGTTTCTGCAGGCCTAATTATGCAGAATTTGAACGGTCTGAGGACCGTTGTGTTTTGAGGCTTATTCGCCTGCACATGCGACTTAAGATAACCTACCCAAAAATGAAGCCAAATCGTGGTGGTCAGTTTACATCACCTCCAACCAGAAAGGCCGTGGCGGACATTTGAACGTTGTTTATATTCCACATATGAAATCGCCGTACCCTAGTAGGTAGTGTGTTGGCTTATTAGACGTAAGGCCACCGTTCAAATCCCAGGCCAGACATCTCCAGCAAAACTAAATACAAAAAATATTTCCTCCGGCAACTTCCTGTCAGCAGATTTCTGGCGAAAACTCTGAGAGTTTATAAAATGACCCTGAAAAGTTTCTCAAAAATATGTCGTTCGGAGTCGACTTTAAACTGTAGGTCCCGCCACTCATGTATACAATTAACACACACAACATAAGTGGTATGAGAAGCTAGATCGTAATCCTGACTGTGGGGTTGTTGTTGTTGTAACAGCTCTGCTGCTGTCTCCAGAATCCAGTACCTCCCCGTTGGATATAAGAAAATTAAGTTTATGTGTTTGATTTTATGCCTATGTGATTCTGGTGGAGATGGTATGGATTAAGAGATGGTATTATGAGTTGTGATTTGTGTATGTTGGTGGTCGTCGTTAAGTGTTCGCTAGTCCTAGGAAGTCCGCTACTAACGTTGGATTCAGCCACAAGTCTATAAGTCAAAGGGTTGTCGGCTTTTCGGGGCAACTAAAGAGGTGCACCGTGTTGTGTGGTCCTTGGTTGCATGATTGTCAGCGATCCAAAGTCCCCGGAATAATCCTTGCCCTATAGCTGAGTCGCCAATCCTGATCTTAACTGAGCCAGGATGGTTCTAGTTACCCTCGGTAGCTGCCTTTCACTATCCGAGATTGGCGGTGAATGTTGATTTAGAACCCTGTTGTGACTAAGATCGTCCATTGCTGTCGTCACTGTCGATTGGCGTAAGGAGAATTGTGCCTCCCTTAATGACTGGAGCTCTCCTATTGTTGGTATAAGGTGTATGATGTCCGTGTTGAAGGATCTAATACGGCGACGAGTTGAGTCGTCCATGACTATGGACATGGTTGCGGTGGGAAGGTAAATAGCAGGCCACGAGGAATTGTTTCGTCTGGAGCCCGTTGTGTTTCCTCAGTGACAGTATTTGGGACTCTTCGTGAAGATGGTCTACACTTGACATCTTCACACATCCCGTGGTTATACGTAAGGCATGTAGCACGTGCCGTTGTGTACCACTCAAGAATGAAGTCCAGATTGGAGCAGCATAATTAAGGAGGGATCGTCCAATAGCCTTGTAGGTGGTAATTATTGTTTCCTTGTCCATACCCCATATAGTTCCTGATAGCGCCTTCAGGACCCTGTTTCTCGTTCACACTTTGGCGTTGATGTTGGTAGCACAAGAGGAGAACTGCAGGGGACTGTCGAAAGTAGCCCCAAGGATCCTAGGGTTATGCACCGTGGGTAAGATTCCACATTGATGTTGAGTGGTCTCCTCACTTTTTTCGTCCAAGCATCGAAAAGAGAAACGAATGATTTGGGAGCTGATAGTCGAAGGTTCCTATTCCGGAAAAAGTCTAAAATGGTCGCCAGATAGTCTGTTATCCTAGCGCTTATGTCATCTATATTTACACCCGATGCAAAGACAGTACAGTTATCTGCATATGACACCATTGTGTATATATTGAATGGTATAGACGACAGAACCCCACCCTGTGGAAACACCCATCTTTATTTTTCTGTGAGAAGATTTCTGTCCCCTAAACTCAACGAATGCTTACCTACCTCCAAGGTCCGTCAAGAGCTTCAAGTCGTTAGACAAGGTTGAGTTTAGGATGTCTCTCAAAAGTATGTTATGTATGTATATTCAACAAATACTGGCATCAATAGGGGTTTTCAAACGAATGACAAAAGAAGTGAAAAATTATTGCTCACCCTGTGGAGAATGATGAAAAATAAGGAATATAAAACTTTAATAAATTGATTGCTATTTTCTTTAATAATACGAGTACGTCCTTTGTTTTCGATTTTTTGTTTTCATTTGTTTGTGTTCTTTTGCTGTTTTTGTTTTGTTTTTTTTTACCTAACACGCTGAGAATTCTATTTAAAACAGAAGTCATTATTATAAAAAGGATGCAAATAAAATACTTAATTTGTGTGTGATACTTTTGTCCTCTATTCTTATCTCCTTTATTATTTTGTTTTTTTTTCATCTTTTTTGAGAGAATCTGTAGCTGACTCTCTTGCTACCATTGCCTTACTTACTACAGACTTCCTGCAATTATTTTACAAAAGCAGCAACAAAAAAAAAAAAGCAAGAAAATTTAATTTGAAATCAATGAGTATAAGAAGGGTAAATGAGGTGAATAGCGTGAAACTGAATACATACATAAGCACAAACTTATGTGTTTTTTTGTGTGGTGAGAGTATAATTTACTAACAAATTTGTTGCCATTTCATAATGGAAATACCTTTATGATTTTTCCATTTTCTTACATTTTCTTTTACATTTTTTTCCGTTCTTTTTTCCCCCATTCTTCTCCCGAATGGCTGGAGGCTGGCGTATCCGTTTCCGTTAAAATAATAAAAAAAGAGAATTCAATGGCCTTACAATTTTGTTATTGTTTTCATTTCTTTTACGCTCGTTGCCTTATACTTTCTCTCTCTCTATTATTTAATATTTTTTTACTTCTTTTCTTCTTCGTCTTTTTTGTTTTGTTTTTAACCTCCTTGTGCCTTTATTTTATTCATTTGTCTTCATATTTATCGCACAGTTTATTGGAGGACTATATATACAGTTACATTAACAATTTTATTGTTGTTGTTACTGCTGATGTCATTGTTGCTGTTAGTGCTGCTACCATACCGTTAGCCGATGCTATTACCATTATTATGAGTGTATCAATGTACCCAGTGCACCCAGTATACCAGCGTACCAGTTTATTATTTGTGTTGTTCACTGTTTTCGTTGGCCTTTAGAACGGCAATTGTTACTTCTTCTGTTTATTTCCGTTGAGCTTTCCTTTTCTTACGTTTTTTTCTGTTTTGTCTGTTGATTTTTTCATGATTTTTCAATCCGATTTTTTTTCTGTTTTTCGTTTTGCCTTCCCTTATAATATTGTTTTATCCTTTAGAGCCGTAGGAAAACTAAAAGTTGAGCTAAAATGAAAAGCAAGAAAATTTCTCGGTTATTTGTAATAATTTCTCTGTGTGTGTGTGTGTAATTTGTAAGCGAGTATTTATTTATTGTGCCTTTAATAACGAATATGGACCAATGAAATGAGTTCATCATAATGCTGTTGTTGTTCTAGAATACATTCATATTGAATCAATTGATTCTTCATTTAATTGGTAGAAAGAAAAAAAAACCAATAGAAAGTCACAATAAACGTCGCTGGGGCTGTAATTAAACTCCATTTAACACTAATAGTACAACAATCTGCCGTAAATAAAAGCCAACATTTAATTGTTACCCATGACATAAACCTTAATAGTTGCACATTTTAGGCATGAAACGCTATTCATATTACAAGGCATAGTTTCCATTATTTTCACTCAAATTTGTAGGCCCTAGATAAAAAATTTCGTCAATAATTTCGTGACTTTTTAAATAATACACTGGTTTTGATTAAAATACTCATGATATTTTTCAACATCGTCTCCTTTAAGCACTATAATCTTCCAACAGGTCAAGCTTATCACACCGCCAATGTTGTATACATCCACCATTGGCCACTAGAAACCTTCCGTCAGGATTACGGCCTAGCTTCTCAAACCACTCATGTTGTGTGTGTTAATTTTATACACAAGTGAAGGGATCTACAGTTTAAAGTCGACTGCGAACGACAGATTTTTGAAAAACTTTTCATGGCAATTTTATTTACTCTCAGAGAGTTTTTGCCATAAATCTGCTGAGAGGAAGTCGCCAAAGAAATGTTTTTTCATATTTCATTTTGATGTCTGACCTGGAGTTTGAACCGTGGCCTTATGTCTAATAAGGCAACACACTACCTACTAGACTACGGCTTCATGCGCATACATCTACGGTTTTAGAGAACTCCAAAAAATAAAGTCTAACGGGGTCATAGTGCATGATTTCGATGGCAAGTTCACATCAGCCCCATCTGAGATGACCAATGGTCTTAAATCTCTTGAGTAGAATATCCAATGTAACATGGACGGGCTGTGGGGCACGTAACGCCGTCCTGTTGATACCTTATGTCGTTGATGTCGAGATCTAACAATTGAGGCCAAAAGAAGTTGGTAATCATGGACATATAGTAATTGCCGTTACCAGTTATGACCTGGTCAATGTCTTTGTCAAAGAAATATAAACCGATGACTTAAGAGAACTCAAACTGTTTTGTGGATTCATAACGAGCCCAATTTCTGTTTGTTCAATATCCATATGTCATTCAAATATGGTTTCATCGCTGAAGATAATTTTTCGATGGAAATTTGTGTCAATTTCCAATTCCTGCAGAACACATTCAGCGATCAGACATCAAAACGAAATGTGAAAAAATATTTCTTCGGCGATTTCCTCTCAGCAGATTTCTGGCAAAAACTCTGAAAGTAAATAAAACTGCCATGAAGAGTGTCTCAAAAATTCGTCATTCGGTGTCGACTTTAAACTATAGGTCCCACCATTCATGCATAAAAATTAACGCACACAATATAAGTGGTTTGAGAAACTAGGCCGTAATCCTGACTGAAGGGTTGTAATGGCCACTTATGTTATGATGCTATGTAACTTTCTTATGTTTATTTTATCATTGAATTTCTATCTGATTTAAGAGCCTAAACGTATTGCTTGAAAAATATTCACTTCATGTTTATATTTCGAGCAATGTCTCAGACAACCTTTTCAGAGCCAAGCAAAAACAACAACAAAAGCAAATATAAGTGTGAATTTTTTTCTTAGAAAATTGCTTAAGCTGTTAGGCATTTAAATGAATTTCAAGAAAAATTTCGTTCAAATTATTGCGAACACTTCTGTATGCAAAAACGTTAATGATATTTTATTCCCCCTTTTTTTGCCTTTCCTTTGCTTTCCTTTTATTTAAACGGCATTATTTGTAAGCTTTAAACAGAAATATAAAATGAAATCAATTAAAACGATTGTTTTTTTAAGCTCACACACACACACGCATACTCATACATATGCAGGCACATTTTTGATTTCAATCATTCCATTTTATTTTCATTAAACTTAAGCGAATGATTTTTAACTCAGTTGTACATTGTCAAAAAAGAAGGAAGTGTTTATATGAAGAGTATGAAAACATAAAATCTTCATTTCATTTATTTCCAACTGTTTTGAAGAGGAGAAATATTTTCCTTTTTTACAAATTGTCCTGAAAAAAAATTCACCAACCAACATTTTCTTTCAGTGTAGCATGCTATTGTTTTCGCATTAATGGCAATTAATGGTGTATATCTGGACGCATGTGGAGCTGAATATATATGACTGTTTAATTTGTTCGCTTATTGATAAATTCAGGCTCTTTTTCTTTTTCCACTTTTTTTTTTTCTTTCCATTTTTTTATTTATTATTCTGCTTCGGCTTCTGTTGTTATTGCATCAACTTGTGCTGGAACTGTAGATTTTATTGATGCCGTACGATATTAATATTACAATTAATTTTTTAAAAATCGTTCCATCATTATCGATATGTATGGGAAAAGGAAAAATTGATTTTCTTTCACTTAAAACCCACTTTTTATACAAAGCATAAGATTTCACTTCTGATAGATTCATTGGGATTCAGAAAACTATGTCGAGTCCATAGGTAAACTCGCTAATATAGCAGCCTTCACTTTGGAGAGTTCAGTCAAAGGCGACAGCATAAAAATCTCCATCTTTTCACAAGAAGAACTGGGCACTATCTCATGAGGACAACTGTAGATCAGTGGCCTGTGAAAAACGTTATAGTACGACGGATCGCCAAGCGATTCAAAAAAAGAAGAGAGGTTTTGTTTCATGGATCAGTGTAGCTGATCTAGAAATACCGTAGGACCTGTTTACATAACGATTGTATTTGGAGCAGCTATGATGGCTTACATACATACGTACATATTCGTTCATTACAACCCTTCAGTCTGGATTACTACCTAGCTTCTCACAGCACTTGTGTTGTGTGTGTTAATTTCATACATGAGTGGCGGGACCTACAGTTTAAAGTCGACCCAGTATGACAGATTTTTTATGAGAAACTTTTCATGGAAATTTTTATTTAACGCTCAGAGGTCTTGCAAGAAATCTGCGGAGAGGATGTCGTCGAAGAAATATTCTTCATAATGTGGCGGGACCTACAGTTGAAAGTTGATTCCGAGCGACAGATTTTTTCAAAAATTTTTCATGACAATTTTTTTTATTCTCAGAGTTTTTGCCAGAACACCGCTGAGAGGAAGTCGCCGAGGAAATATTTCTTTTAATTTCATTTGCAGATGCGAGACCTGGGGTTTGAACCGTGGCTTCGGGTCTAATAAGCCAACACACTACCTAGTAGACTACAACGATCGCTTACGGTTATGAATGATGTTATGATGATAACGGTGATATCCCTATTTATAAATAAGAATGGCCATGACATGGTCAAAAATTTCTGTAAGAGACGTTCGGCATTCATATACAACTAAAAATATTGAAGAGACGTAATTACTTAAGAAAGTACAGCCTGATGATTCGATTAAAACTAAAGATTTCCTGGTAAAATCTTAATCTGAAGAAGCGAATGATTTAGCTAACGCTATGAACTGCAACACAGCAGCACAGTATATGCTGCCCCAAAGCATATTAAGTCTGGGAATAAAAGACTGTAAGGATAGGTCTTCTACTGTTTGCCGGCATATGGGTAGATGATTTCAAAGCGAAGGAATATTTTGTTTACTATTGCCCCGCTTTAAAAAGCATAAGACGGAAATATTTTATGGATATCACCTTAATAAACCGTATACATCTATTGAAAGTACATACATAACTAGTTATTATAATCCTCCAGTCAGGATTACGACCTACATAGCTTCTCTCACTTACAGTTTAAAGTCGACCGCGAACGACAGATTTTTAAGAAACTTTTCAGTGGCAATTTTTATTTACTCTCAGAGTTTTTCCCATAAATCTGCTGAGAGGCAGTTGCCGAGGAAATATTTTTTTCATATTTCGCTTTGCTGAAGATGTCTGAACCGTGACCTCACGTTTTATAAGCCAGCACACTACCTACTAGGCTACGGAGACTGCTTAAGCGAAGTTGATTGCAAAAATTTGGGAAATACGTATACGATACAGACTTCCTGGGTAATTTACGTTGTTGATGGTTCTCATTAGAGAGTGCGTAACAAGCGAAAGTGAAGCCAATGATAGCTTACTTTAGTTTGTCTATCTATATAAGAGCATCCTCCAAATAAGGTTGTATAAACAGTTCTGAAGTCCCCATAGTCTAGTAAGTAGTGTATGGGCTTATAAGACGCGAGCCAGTTGTTCAAATCCCAGTTCTTGACCAAAACGAAAATATTTCCTCGGCGGCTTACTCTCAGTAGTCTTGTGGCAAAAACTCGGAGAGTAAATAAAATTGCCACAGAAAAGTTTCTTAAAAATCTGTCGTTCGAATATGACTTTAAACTGTAGCTCCCGCTACTTATGGATAAAATTAACACAAGTGATATAAGTGGTATGAGAAGCTAGGTCGTAATTCTGACTGAAGGGTTGTAGTGGTCAATTAAGGCAGTATTGATCCGTGGTGACGGTGATAAAAGTGATGTTTTTCGATGTTGTTTCAAATTGATTTTTTTAAATATACACTGAGCGCCAAAAGTGAGTAAACACCACTGAAATAATTCATTTTCTTAGGATAGCGAGAAAAGTAAATGAGAATAGTCGAATAAAATTCCAAAAATAAAAACGTTTATTTATTACTTATAAAATGTTAAAAGAAAAACAACAATTCATGATAAAAGAACTTTTTATACTTAAGAACAAAAGTGTTGACTCACTTATGGCGCTCACTGCATTTCTTGCCACTAATTTCCATTCATATGTCGATGTAACATACCAAAGAGTCGTTGTAAACTGAAATGAAATTTTTTCATTTAATTTTTTGCTGCATATTGTATTGACTTTAAAGTCAACCATTTCCTTATTGTCCAGTTAAAATATTATTTATTAACGATAAAATTAAACATAAAATTTACATTCTTTTTATTATTATTTCACTGCATTTCAATTTATTTAACACAAAAAACAAAAATGTTTCATTTTCGACTTGCTGTCTCCTGTTGGCCATTCATTTCTTTAACGGTTGACCATTTATAGTTGTCCTGTCCTAGCCGAGTTGCTTCATACATGAAATATAAATAAAATGCTGGACTATTGTTTTTATATCGCTGACAATTATGATTCTTAATTGTGTAAAACAACAAATAAAAAGAAATGAAATATTTTAATTTCTTTTTTTTTTGTTTTTGTTCTTCCTTTCCGTTCCTTACTTTTCGTTTTATTCCATTTTATTTCCTTTCCTCAATATTTTTTATACGAATTTAATTTCAATTGTTTATATGTTGCATTGTATTGTGTGTTAAGGAATAAAAGATAATAAATTATTCTTAAATACAGAAAGAAAAAGAAATAAAAAAGATCATAGCCAATGAGCCTGCATAATTATACGTTTACTTTTAATGTTAAATAACACCGTGTCTGTACTACGTATTAAAGTTGGCAGAAGCAAAAACAAGGTTTTTGGTAAAAAAAATTTATTTTAAAATTTCTAAACAATCATACAAAGTAAGTAGGTACATACGTAAGAGCGTTCAAGGTCTTATGTAAATCGGCACTCACCTAAGCCATTATATTGGCTTATTGTGCTCACACCTTTAAAGTGTACCAAAAGCGTATTCTAAAGGGTCCGCAAATACCTTTTTTTTTGAAAATGCTTTAAAAAAAACTACTGAATATTTTCTCAAATTTCTTTTTTATTTGAAAGTACAATCCTTCCGGTTAATAATGGAAAATAATTTCATTCAAATGGCTGCCTCGGCTGACCATGCAGTAGCCTACACGATAGGTCCAATTTTTAAGCACATTATCGATTGTGTGCAGCTGTATTTCACCAATGGCTTCCCGCATATTATCCTTTAAAGCGTCAGTTATCTCTGGCTTGTCGGCGTAACACTTACCTTTGACGGCACCCCACAAATAATAGTCCAACGGTGTCAAATCGCAGCTCCGAGGTGTCCAAACGACATCAGCTCTACGGCTGATAATGCGGTCTTCAAAAACAGGGCTCAAAACATCGAGTGTAGCTTCGGCTGTGTGGCACGTAGCGCCGTCCTGTTGAAACCAAATGTTGCCAATATCGTCCTCTTCAATTTTTGTGAACAAAAATTCGTTCAACATGGCCCGATAACGATCGCCATTGACTGTAACGGCCACTCCTTGCTCATTTTCGAAGGAAAATGGCCCAATTATGCCTCTGGACCAAAATCCGCACCAAACAGTGACTCGTTTTGGGTGCGTCCGCTTTTCAGTGTATGCGTACGGATTTTCTGTGCCCCAAAAGCGACAATTTTGCTTGTTTACATACCCGCTAAGATCAAAATGAGCTTCATCTGAAAAGATGATTTTTTTTTGCCAAAATCTGCATCTTCCGGTGTAGGCTACTGCATGGCCAGCCGAGGCAGCCATTTGAATGAAATTATTTTCTATTATTAACAGGATTGTACTTTCAAATAAAAAAAGAAATTTGAGAAAATATTCAGTAGTTTTTTTTAAGCATTTTCAAAAAAAAGTTACTTGGCGGACCCTTTATATAGCAATTCGGTTAACATTTTCTTCCAGTCCACTCCTCTAACATGAGTCATATCTAGCATATTAGGATCTTTAGCGAGGCATTATCAAAAAAATCTTATATCGTTTCGATGTTTGTACCACTTGCCCCCTTCATTCATTATAATCCACCATAACTATATCTGTGCTTGAAACACAGAGTATCCCCTAAGGACACTATTTATTGTACTTAAGTTACTTAAGTAAGCTTTACGTACTCACAGTTTTCCTCTCATCAGAATTGCCCTAGAGTATCTTGCGATTTAAAGTCGCCCCTGATCAGACATCTCGAACAAAATATGAAAAAATATTTCTGCGACAACTACCTCTAAGCGGGTTTCTGGCAAAAACTCTAAGGGCCATTATTAACTAAAGGCAGGATTTTAACGGGCAGATAAATTGTTTTTCATTATTATAAGTGGACGATAAGATAGAAGTAAGCGTTAAGCTAAGGGGAGGATCATCATACCAGTAACTTTTAAAGTTAAGTTTATGTCTGAACTTGCCATATTATATATTATGTTCAATATGGCAACTTTAAATATAAACAAAATGAGCAATACAACAAAAACAAAGCAGCCAGTTGTTGTCACTGCGTTTAAAAAAACATGTTTAATTGAGCTGCCATATTTTTGAAAAAGTTTACTTTATTTTATCATTGGGTTGTAATAACGAAAAGAAGTTAAAGTTGACTTTAAAATTCACTTTAGCTAAAGGTACCTTTAACTAAACCCAACTTTAGCGGGGAGTTGTAATAATGGCCCTAAAAGTAGATAAATTTGATATGAAAAGTTTCGCAAAAATCTGACGTTCGGTGTCACTATAAACTGCAGGTCCCGCTACTCATTTATCAAATTAACACACACACAACATAAACGAAGCTAGGTCAGTCAACCTGAATGAAGGGTTTTAATGATCAATTATGTATGTATGTATGTAATATACAATTAAAGCACACAACATTCGTTTAAATTTTCATCAACATAATCAAATCAATATGTCCTGAGACGCCTGAGCCACTACAAAATAATAATAACGAATGAACGGAGGCAATAAACAAATCCAAAAAACATTTTAATAGAAATTGTTGTCTCTTGGCAACAACAGTTACCGTTTCTTACTCTCAGACTTTTTTTTCTAAAGACTTGTAATAACCAATTAAGCAAATATTACAGCCGACATAACATTAGCAATGTTATGAGAGAGTTACTTTCCAAGCGGTAGGTTATTCCATTATTGTTATGTGTGTTCAGTTAGAGGAGAAGGTGTAGGAAACCAGCCATATGAATACCACACAATAGCTAGGAAGCCTTTCGAACACCTAACTACAATTACCTCTTCTAGAAGTTCTCAATTTAATTGATAGAAATGAGGTAATTTGACATGAAATAAATGCTTTCCAAATAAAGGGTGTTTTTTATAGAGGTATAGAACTTTAAGTTGGCATTACTTTTCAAGATGGCGACCGATTTAACAGCTGTCAAGTGATTTATTCTCAGTTTGCTTTGGCAATTCATCATGAATAGACTCACGCCTGAACAACGCTTGCAAATAGTGCAATTTTATTTCGCGCACTACGTCCATTTTATCGTCGACAAAATCGTCCATCAGAGCAGTTAATTCGATTAACCATGGAACGTTTTCGCATCACGTTTACTCTTATTGATAACTCGCATCCCCAGAGACGCTGTACGGTGCATACAGAAGAAGCTATTGCTGCTGTAGAGCGTAGCATTGAGGAAGACCCGAATGAGTCCATCCGCCATCGAGCACAGGAATTGGATCTGTGACCATCCACTTTATGGAAGATTTTGCGGAAGGATCTTGGTTTGCGTGCTTACAAAATCCAACTCGTGCAAGATTTGAAGCCAAACGATCATCAAGTAAGGCGTAGATTCGTCGAATGGGCCCAAAACGAGATTACCGTTGTTCCCGATTTTCATAAGCGAATTTTGTTTAGCGATGAAGCGCACTTCTGGTTGAATGGCTACGTCAACAAACAAAACTGCCGCATTTGGAGTGAAGGTAATCCTCAAGTGTATGTGGAAACACCGTTTCATCCAGAAAAACTGACTGTTTGGTGCGCTTTATGGGCTGGTGGAATCATTGGTCCGTACTTTTTCAAAAACGATGGTGGCCAGAACGTTACAGTCAATGGTGATCGGTATAGAGCCATGATTACTAACTTTTTCATTCCTGAATTGAATAACCATGATGTCCAGGAGATGTGATTTCAACAAGACGACGCAACATGTCACACAGCTCGTGCCACAATAGATTTATTGAAAGACACGTTTGGTGACCGCCTAATTTCACGTTTTGGACCTGTGAATTGGCCTCCAAGATCTTGTGATTTAACACCGCTAGACTACTTTCTGTGGGGCTATGTAAAGTCATTGGTCTATGCGGTAAAGCCACAAACGCTTGACCAACAACATTCGCCGTATTATTGCCTATATACGGCCACAAATGTTGGAAAAAGTCATCGAAAATTGGACGTCCAGATTGGACCGCGCCAGCCGTGGCGGTCATACGCCAGAAATCATATTTAAAATGTAATTCCACAAGATTATCTATCGGATAAATAAAATGCATGTCAATCGAATAATCCATCGTTGTTTTATTGCAACTTAAATTTCTATACCTCTATAAAAAACACCCTTTACACGCACATAACTTACTCTTGAATGCATAACTTATACGGTGAACCACAATGAAAATACTTCATTTCTCTTGTAGTGTAATTGCCGCAAACTTACAAAGGAATGTTTTAATTAATATCTTTACATAATGTATGTCAAGTAAAAGGGGGAGAGGAAATGGGAAAATAGATATAAAAACAATCTAGGTAACTAACAGTGAGTAGTGAAATTAAACTGAGCAAAAGGAACATAAGTAGGGTGATTAGCTCGCGATATTTCTGTTGAGACTTCTCTTCAATTAGCAAGTATTCCTGCTTACTTACCACTGAAACCTCTAAAGAAATGAATCGTTCAATAGCTTAACGCGGAATTATCCGTTAGAACTCGGATGACTCTAAACATGGTGATAAAATACATCTGTATAGGAGAGCGGAAAATCAAACTATGCATCCGTCTACCCCACCTTATACCATTTTTCCAGAGGAACTTACTAAATAAACTGATCATAAAAAATTGTATTATCTGCACTGATAGTCACATAAGAACTTCAACAATTAGATCTATGAATATGGTATCGACGAATTTTCTGGACTGCTTTCTTGCAGTTAACAATTATTCCAGTTATGCCGTGTTTGGCAATAATGAAGCGAATAACGTAAGCTAGAGCAGCTATGGAATTATACTTACTTACTTACTTAATTGATGATTACAACTCTTAAGTCAGGATTACAACTTAGCTTTTTACGTCACTCATGTTGTTTGTGTGTTATCTTTATACATGAAGGGGGGGACCTACATTTTAAAGTCGATTCCGAATAACATATTCTTTTGTAAAACTTTTCATGGCAATTTTTTATTTTCTCTCAAAGTATTTTCTAGTAATCATCTGAGAGGAATTCGCTAAAGAAATATTGTTTGATATTTCGTTTTGTTGGAAATATCTGACCTGGTGTTTGAACCGTGGCCTCACGTCTAATAAACCAACGCACTACCTACTAGACTACGCTGACTTCTGTGCTTACAAACTTTATAAAATTGACAGTAAAATCGAGAATAATCTTCAACAGCAACTTTCTTATATCAGATGCCCTAAACTATTATCATGAAGGTTGTGGGTTCGATTTCCACCAGAAACCAGAGACTCTGTTTTATTACAATACACCGAATATAAGATATACGTACGTTAATCAATTAATTGTATTATTATTAATAAATACATATGTACTTATGTATGTATGTAACGGGTGCTTTTTTAGCTATTATCTTTTCGGCAACACTGGTTTAAACAGCTCACGCACGTTTCGTGTTTTGTTTCACTGTCAAAAATCTTCAGTTTGGTATATAATTTAACTATGAGTCATCTTACAAACGAACAACGCTTGCAAATCATTGAATTTTATTATCAAAATGTGTGCTCTGTTAAGAAAGTTCATCGCGCGCTTCTTCCATTTTATGGTCAATTTAATCGACCCACTGAAGCGGCTATTCGAGCTATTGTGACTAAATTTTGCACCAAATTTACATTGTTCGACATTAAACCAACAACACGCTTGCGTAGAGTGCGAACTGAAGAAAATATCGCAGCTGTATCGGCCAGTGTTAATGATGACCATCAATTATCGATTTGTCGCCGTTCGCAGCAATTGGACCTCTGTTACTCAACAATATTGCGGAAGGATTTAGGTGTGAAGCCTTTTAAAATATAGCTGGTGCAAGAATTGAATCTAAAGGACCTACCGCAAAGCAGAATTTTTGGTGATTGGGCTCTTGGAAAGTTGGCCTAAGATCCACTTCTTTATCGAAAAATTGTGTTCAGCGGCGAAGCTCATTAATGGCTCAATGGATACGTAAATAAGCAGAATTGTGGATTGTGGAGTTAAGATCAGCCAGAATCATTGCAAAAGCTACCAATGCATCCAGAAAAAGTCACAGTTTGATGCGGTTTATGGGCTGGTGGCATCATTGGACCGTACTTCTTCAAAGATGCTGCGAATCGTAAGTAGTATGTTTATGTACCTTCGCAACCAATCCCTCCATACGAATTTGGGATCATGCCTACGCTACAGTCGGTAGTGTTAGGTTAGTTGATAGGTTTGTAACATATAGATTGGACGGACAGAATGAGTGTGTGTGTGTGTGTGTGTGTGTGTGTGTTAAAATTTGGGATCATGCCTGCTTCTTCTTGTTCCTTTTATTTGTATTACTTTACAAACGAATGATTGGACGGGCAGAATGAGTGTGTGTGTGTGTGTGTGTGTCATTTTTAAAGTGTGTAGGTTCGTCTCGAGTCTGAGTTCATGATTCCGATGATCCGCGAGTGCGTGATGTAGGGTACCGTAAACTCATGTTGTTGACTTGTGCAATGTTATGCTTTTGTTTATTTTATTTTTTAATGTAAACAAATTTTAAAACGTTTGACTCATATTACATTTCTCAATGTAAACAACTAAAGAGTTTTGGATGTGGTTTCATTTAATTAATTTTTTTTTTGTTAGAGTGATATGTTTCCGTTATGTGTAGTCCTTTTCTTGTAGACATATTTTATAATAATCAAATGTAGGAGAATACATTTTTTTTGTTATAACAATAACAGTGCTTTGTTATAAACAATAACATCGCGAATCCTTATCATTTTTTTTTTTTTTGGTATTCCTGATGCGAAGACAAGAGTGGAACAAACCATGGAGATAATAAGACGCGGATGTAAAAAGGCAATGCCCTTGCGAAAACTTCCGAATATCAGAAGGAAGGCAGTGTACTGGTGGGACGACAATATCGCAGCACTCAGGCGAGAGTGCCTACGACTACGACGGAGGTACACTAGAGCCAGACCCGATGGACCAGCTGCTGACGAAATGCGGGCATATAAGGAGGCAAAGAAGACTCTGAAGAAGGCTATATCGCGAAAGAAAAATCAGGCATTTCAGGAACTACGCGACGACGTAAACGTAAACCCTTACGGACTTGGATACAAAATTGTAATGGACAAACTAAACAGAAGGAAACCAATGGAAATTATGGACGAGCGAGTAATGAGAAATATAGTGGATACACTATTACCTACTCATGAACCGGCGAACGAACGACGACGGAATACGCGCAATACAGAACCTTTGCCATTTTCCGCAGAGGAGCTGAAAGCAGCTGCAGTCGGATTGAAACCCGGTAAGGCACCGGGGCCCGATGGCATCCCGCCTGAGGTAATGCGGGAGATTGCCAATCAGAGACCGCAATTCCTACTGGGAATGTACAACGCGTGCCTGAGAGAGTGTATTTTCCTCGAAATATGGAAGAGACAACGGCTAGTCTTGATAAATAAGGGAAAGGGCGATCCAGAGGACCCATCCGCGTACAGGCCACTGTGCTTGCTGGATACGGCGGGAAAGCTGCTCGAGAGGCTTTTGAAGCCTCGGGTTGCTGCCGCGATTGAGAATAGTGGCGGACTGTCTGCTAGACAATATGGATTTCGACCCGGTCGGTCTACAATTGGTGCCTTGAGAGAGGTGACTGAAGCGGCCAGGGTAACACAACGAGGGAGCAAATCTTCGAGGCCTGTGGTACTGCTTGCGACTCTGGACGTTAAAAATGCGTTCAACAGCCTTAGATGGAGCGACGTATTAAATGCTTTGGAGTACAATTTATCGGTGCCACACTACATCTTGGCCATGATAAGTAGTTATCTGAGTAGCAGACAGCTGGTGTATAACACAAGCTATGGCCCAAGGGTGAAACATATAACATCAGGAGCGGCACAGGGATCGATACTCGGCCCCGACCTATGGAACGTCAACCACGATGGAATTCTGAAAGAGGATATGCCAGATGGAACTTTTTTGGTTGGATACGCAGATGATATTGCAGCTGTTATCACGGCCAGGAACACGGAAGAGGCACAACGAAAACTGAGACGTGTCATGCTGAGAACGAAAACATGGCTGGATGCCCACGGCCTGGATCTGGCCATGCACAAAACGGAATTACTGCTGATCACTGGTCGTCATATCCCCTTGCAGGTGGACATGAGTATAGGAGACGGAGTAATTAGGACCAAGAGCTCGGTGAAATACCTGGGAATAAGGCTGGATCCCAGACTAACATTTTCACATCATATCCAGTACTCGGCTAACAAGGCCCAGAGGATCGTTGTACAGCTCAGTAGATTAATGGCGAACATTGGAGGCCCGCTACCGGCGAGACGGAGACTCCTGATGGAGGTCGGAAACAGCATTATGCTTTATGGGAGCGAAATTTGGGCTGAAACACTGAATGTTAAGAAGCGGACAAACGCACTGGTAGCGGTACAGAGAACGGCTGCATTGCGTATCGCGTCGGCATATCGTACGGTATCCGCTCCAGCCGTAGTGGTGATAGCGTGTATTATTCCTGTGGATCTGCTGGCAGCGGAGCGGATGGAGATCTATAAGGCGAAATCGGCTGGGAGTCATATAACCGCTCATTTCAGGGAAAACACCATTTCAAAATGGCAACAACGATGGAACGAAGAAGATAGAGGAAGATGGACGGCGAGACTTATTCCAGACATAAGGCCATGGATTGGTCGGAAATTTGGAGAGGTAAATTACTACGTTACACAGATGTTATCGGGTCACGGATATTTTAGGAAATATCTGCACAGAATGGGAAAGACCGCCTCACCTTACTGTCTTTACGAGGAAGGGGAGATAATTGATGACGCAGAGCACACCGTTTTCGAGTGTGCACGCTGGCAGAGCTATCGCTCTGCACTGACGTCGATAGTTGGGACGATCACGCCCGGTAACATTGTCGGGGTTATGATCGCGAGTAGAGAAAATTGGACCTCAGTGGCGAATTACGTGGAGAGGATTCTAAAACTGAAGACGAGGGATCTTGAGGCTGCAGAACATGTGGGCACGCCGGAATAGATGAAACTGGCACACGTGTCTATTGAAATTCGAAGCAAGGATCTGGAGGAAAGGAATAGTGGAGACGCTTAGATGTCTCTTCAACTTTCAACACGCAATCCGGACGCGGATATGAACATGCAGGGGCCAAAGAGCCAAAGGGACTCCACTCCGAAGTAATACCACCGTAGTTCCGGAGTGGACACAACAAGTCCATGAGACGAGGGGGGGATTTAGTGGGTGAGGGCCCCACACACGGAGGATGTGACGACTTCCTCTATGGTGCGGTTAGGTACATTTACCCCTACTCGGCGTGAAAAAAAAAAAAAAAAAAAAACACTAGATATATCAGCTATACTAGCTATATAAGCTATGCAAGCTGAACTAGCTATATCAGCTATACTAGCTATACCAGCTATACTAGCTATATCAGCTATACTAGCTATACCAGCAATACTAGCTATACCAGCTATACTAGCTATATAAGCTATGCAAGCTGAACTAGCTATATCAGCTATACTAGCTATATCAGCTATACTAGCTATACCAGCAATACTAGCTATACCAGCTATACTAGCTATATAAGCTATGCAAGCTGAACTAGCTATATCAGCTATACTAGCTATACCAGCTATACTAGCTATATAAGCTATGCAAGCTGAACTAGCTATATCAGCTATACTAGCTATACCAGCTATACTAGCTGTACCAGCTATACTAGCTATATAAGCTATGCAAGCTGAACTAGCTATATCAGCTATACTAGCTATACCAGCTATACCAGCAATACTAGCTATACCAGCTATACTAGCTATACCAGCTATACTAGCTATATAAGCTATGCAAGCTGAACTAGCTATATCAGCTATACTAGCTATACCAGCTATACTAGCTATATCAGCTATACTAGCTATACCAGCTCTATCAACTGTACTAGTTATACCAGCTATACTAGCTATATCAGCTATACTAGCTATACCAGCAATACTAGCTATACCAGCTATACTAGCTATATAAGCTATGCAAGCTGAACTAGCTATATCAGCTATACTAGCTATATCAGCTATACTAGCTATACCAGCAATACTAGCTATACCAGCTATACTAGCTATATAAGCTATGCAAGCTGAACTAGCTATATCAGCTATACTAGCTATACCAGCTATACTAGCTATATAAGCTATGCAAGCTGAACTAGCTATATCAGCTATACTAGCTATACCAGCTATACTAGCTGTACCAGCTATACTAGCTATATAAGCTATGCAAGCTGAACTAGCTATATCAGCTATACTAGCTATACCAGCTATACCAGCAATACTAGCTATACCAGCTATACTAGCTATACCAGCTATACTAGCTATATAAGCTATGCAAGCTGAACTAGCTATATCAGCTATACTAGCTATACCAGCTATACTAGCTATATCAGCTATACTAGCTATACCAGCTCTATCAACTGTACTAGCTATACCAGCTATACTAGCTATACCAGCTATACTAGCTATACTTCTGTACCAGCCACAGTGATGTGAAAAATAACTTACATTGTATTTAAAACCGAATAAAAACTCGAAAATTCTTTATTGTTTAAACGGCTTATTTTTTCTCTTAAACGGTAGAAAAAAGATTAAAAAACAAAATTATTGCTATTTCTATAATGTATTTTGATTTTTTTTTTTTTTGTGATTTTGTATGAGTGTATGTATTTATTTCTTAGTTACGATATTTTTTGTTTTTATAATTATATCTATTAAAACTTTATCCAAATTTATTAATATGAGACATTTCTTTCACTCTTCTAATAAATTATGTTAGATTCTTTAAGTTCTTCAATAATAGAGATTATTTCGTTTTGATGATTGTTGTAACCAACACCTTCCGATGAAAGAAGTAAACGTAGTCTGTCAACTAATTCATTAGGATCATCCCAATGTATATAATTTGATTTCAGATTATTTTGTAATTTTAGCATTAAACCACTGCCTTTTGTTAAAATGTTTGTTGTTGTTTCGAATAAATGTTTAATTATTCGTACATATTTGAAGGCTCGTGTTCCTTTCACTTGTTCATTAGGTTCATAGCGACGTTTATGTGCATTGGTTTGAATTAAAATCTCTTTATATTTTTTCAAATCCTTTTTAGAATAATGGAGAGGTTTTTTATGAAATACTAGTTCAAATAATCCAGGCGTCATTTTCAATTTCATATTTCCTATCCGCATAGTATTATCTCTATTAAATATTAATTTTTCCTTGCCATATCTCCAACTTCCGTCTACATCTTGATGAAAACCATAAATTTGATCTATTTGCTTATTATTAATAAGTGATTGAATATTTTCAAATAATGGAGAGTTTTTCTTCAGCTTTAAACTTTGTTTTCTTTTCAAGTTTTTCTGACGTGTACTTGATACAGGTCTATTATGATCATAGTTTTTTTCATCATGATTGTCATCAGTTGTCATATTTTCATACTGAAAATCGTTATTATCACCATTTACATCATCATAATCATCGTCGTCATCGATAGTGTTGTCTATGTCCTTATGCTTATCTTCAAGTTTTCCGATGATTTCATTATCACCATTTACATCATAATAATCATCATCATCATCATCATCATCAATAGTGTTGTCTATGTCCTTATGCTTATTTTCAATTTTTCTAATGATTTCATTATCACCATTTACGTCATAATAATCATCATCATCATCAATAGTGTTATCTATATCCTTATGCTTATGTTCAAGTTTTCCGATGATTTTATTGTCACCATTTACATCATCATAATCATCGCCATCATCAATAGTGTTGTCTATATCCTTATGTTTATCTATAAGTTTTCCGATGATTTTTTTAAGTGGTTTTGTTATTGGTTGAAAGGTATCTTCTAAAAAATTAACTCTATCTATTTGATTCAGTTTAATATTTTTTAACTTTTCCTTTAAAACAGCCTTTGTCTTTACAAGATCTTCTAATATTTTATTATGATAATTATTAGACATTATAATAATTTTTTATATTGATTTTGATCTGCTTTGTATCTGGTTACGATCTGCTTTATATCTGGTCACAAACTGCTTGATATCTGATCACGATCTGCTTTATATCTGCTTACGATCTAATTTATACCTGTTCACGATCTGCTTGATGACTCGTGTCTATATCCTTTGATTTTGAGTACACTTTATCGTGCTTTCTACAAGCTGCATCCAATAAGCTATATCAGCTATACTAGCTATACCAGCTATACTAGCTATACTAGCTATATCAGCTATACTAGCTATATCAGCTATACTAGCTATACAAGCTGTACCAGCTATACCTGCTATACCTCTATACCAGGTATACTAGCTATATCAGCTATACTAGCTATATCAGCTATACTAGCTATATCAGCTATACTAGCTATATCAGCTGTACTAGCTATACTAGCTATATCAGCTATACTAGCTCTATCAGTTATACTAGCTATACCAGCTATATCAGCTGTACTAGCTATACTAGCTATATCAGCTATACTAGCTCTATCAGCTAGCTGATATAGCTAGCTGATATAGCTAGTATAGCTGATAGAGCTGATATAGCTAGTATAGCTGATAGAGCTAGTATAGCTGATATAGCTAGTATAGCTAGTACAGCTGATATAGCTGGTGTAGCTAGTATAGCTGATATAGCTAGTATAGCTGGTATAGAGGTATAGCAGGTATAGCTGGTACAGCTTGTATAGCTAGTATAGCTGGTATAGCTAGTATAGCTGATATAGCTAATATAGCTGATATAGCTAGTATAGCTGATATAGGTACTATAGCTGATATAGCTAGTATAGCTGATAGAGCTAGTATAGCTGATATAGCTAGTATAGCTAGTACAGCTGATATAGCTGGTGTAGCTAGTATAGCTGATAGAGCTAGTATAGCTGATATAGCTAGTATAGCTAGTACAGCTGATATAGCTGGTGTAGCTAGTATAGCTGATAGAGCTAGTATAGCTGATATAGCTAGTATAGCTAGTACAGCTGATATAGCTAGTATAGCTGATATAGCTAGTATAGCTGATATAGCTAGTATAGCTGATATAGCTGATATAGCTAGTATAGCTGGTATAGAGGTATAGCAGGTATAGCTGGTACAGCTTGTATAGCTAGTATAGCTGGTATAGCTAGTATAGCTGATATAGCTAGTATAGCTGATATAGCTAGTATAGCTGATATAGCTAGTATAGCTGATATAGCTAGTATAGCTGATAGAGCTAGTATAGCTGATATAGCTAGTATAGCTAGTACAGCTGATATAGCTGGTGTAGCTAGTATAGCTGATAGAGCTAGTATAGCTGATATAGCTAGTATAGCTAGTACAGCTGATATAGCTGTTATAGCTTATATAGCTGGTATAGCTGATATAGCTGATATAGTTAGTATAGCTGGTACAGCTTGTATAACTAGCCAGCCGCTGTTTCAGTGTTTCATACGAAGAGGTACGAAAGTAACGAAAAAAAAATGGTTATAAACTACAGTCAAAACCAAAAAAGATATATGATGATATAGCTGGTATAGAGGTATAGCAGGTATAGCTGGTACAGCTTGTATAGCTAGTATAGCTGATATAGCTAGTATAGCTGATATAGCTAGTATAGCTGATATAGCTAGTATAGCTGATATAGCTAGTATAGGTGATATAGCTAGTATAGCTATTATAGCTGATATAGCTAGTATAGCTGATATAGCTAGTATAGCTAGTATAGCTGGTATAGCTAGTATAGCTGATATAGCTTATTGGATGCAGCTTGTAGAAAGCACGATAAAGTGTACTCAAAATCAAAGGATATAGACACGAGTCATCAAGCAGATCGTGAACAGGTATAAATTAGATCGTAAGCAGATATAAAGCAGATCGTGATCAGATATCAAGCAGTTTGTGACCAGATATAAAGCAGATCGTAACCAGATACAAAGCAGATCAAAATCAATATAAAAAATTATTATAATGTCTAATAATTATCATAATAAAATATTAGAAGATCTTGTAAAGACAAAGGCTGTTTTAAAGGAAAAGTTAAAAAATATTAAACTGAATCAAATAGATAGAGTTAATTTTTTAGAAGATACCTTTCAACCAATAACAAAACCACTTAAAAAAATCATCGGAAAACTTATAGATAAACATAAGGATATAGACAACACTATTGATGATGGCGATGATTATGATGATGTAAATGGTGACAATAAAATCATCGGAAAACTTGAACATAAGCATAAGGATATAGATAACACTATTGATGATGATGATGATTATTATGACGTAAATGGTGATAATGAAATCATTAGAAAAATTGAAAATAAGCATAAGGACATAGACAACACTATTGATGATGATGACGATGATGATGATTATTATGATGTAAATGGTGATAATGAAATTATCGGAAAACTTGAAGATAAGCATAAGGACATAGACAACACTATCGATGACGACGATGATTATGATGATGTAAATGGTGATAATAACGATTTTCAGTATGAAAATATGACAACTGATGACAATCATGATGAAAAAAACTATGATCATAATAGACCTGTATCAAGTACACGTCTGAAAAACTTGAAAAGAAAACAAAGTTTAAAGCTGAAGAAAAACTCTCCATTATTTGAAAATATTCAATCACTTATTAATAATAAGCAAATAGATCAAATTTATGGTTTTCATCAAGATGTAGACGGAAGTTGAAGATATGGCAAGGAAAAATTAATATTTAATAGAGATAATACTATGCGGATAGGAAATATGAAATTGAAAATGACGCCTGGATTATTTGAACTAGTATTTCATAAAAAATCTCTCCATTATTCTAAAAAGGATTTGAAAAAATATAAAGAGATTTTAATTCAAACCAATGCACATAAACGTCGCTATGAACCTAATGAACAAGTGAAAGGAACACGAGCCTTCAAATATGTACGAATAATTAAACATTTATTCGAAACAACAACAAACATTTTAACAAAAGGCAGTGGTTTAATGCTAAAATTACAAAATAATCTGAAATCAAATTATATACATTGGGATGATCCTAATGAATTAGTTGACAGACTACGTTTACTTCTTTCATCGGAAGGTGTTGGTTACAACAATCATCAAAACGAAATAATCTCTATTATTGAAGAACTTAAAGAATCTAACATAATTTATTAGAAGAGTGAAAGAAATGTCTCATATTAATAAATTTGGATAAAGTTTTAATAGATATAATTATAAAAACAAAAATATCGTAACTAAGAAATAAATACATACACTCATACAAAATCACAAAAAAAAAAAAAATCAAAATACATTATAGAAATAGCAATAATTTTGTTTTTAATCTTTTTTCTACCGTTTAAGAAAAAAAATAAGCCGTTTAAACAATAAAGAATTTTCGAGTTTTTATTCGGTTTTAAATACAATGTAAGTTATTTTTCACATCACTGTGGCTGGAACAGAGGTATAGCTAGTATAGCTGGTATAGCTAGTATAGCTGGTATAGCTAGTATATCTGGTATAGCTAGTATAGCTGGTATAGCCGGTATAGCTAGTATAGCTGGTATAACTAGTACAGTTGATAGAGCTGGTATAGCTAGTATAGCTGATATTGCTGGTATAGCTGGTATAGCTAGTATAGCTGATATAGCTAGTTCAGCTTGCATAGCTTATATAGCTAGTATAGCTGGTACAGCTAGTATAGCTGGTATAGCTAGTATTGCTGGTATAGCTAGTATAGCTGATATAGCTAGTTCAGCTTGCATAGCTTATATAGCTAGTAAAGCTGGTATAGCTAGTATAGCTGATATAGCTAGTTCAGCTTGCATAGCTTATATAGCTAGTATAGCTGGTATAGCTAGTATTGCTGGTATAGCTAGTATAGCTGATATAGCTAGTATAGCTGATATAGCTAGTTCAGCTTGCATAGCTTATATAGCTAGTATAGCTGATATATCTAGTATAGCTAGTATAGCTGGTATAGAGGTATAGCTAGTAAAGCTTATATAGCTAGTATAGCTGATACAGCTGGTATAGCTGGTATAGCTAGTACAGCTGATATAGCTGATATAGAGGTATAGCATGTATAGCTGGTACAGCTTGTATAGCTGATATAGCTGATATAACTAGCTAGCCACTGTTTCAGTGTTTCAGACGAAGAGGTATGAAATTAATGAATAACAACATGGTTATAATTTACAATCAAAACAAAAAAAAATGAACCTAATTAGCGTAAGATTGGAAAAGGTTTTGTAAACAACATAATAAACAAATTGTTGAAAATTCAAAATGTTGAATTACATCTACCTGGTTAACAGTTTTGTGTACCTGATGCAAAACTTCAAAATCGATTAGCAAAAGTAGATAAAGGAATACATTTAGTGGATGCAGATTGTAGAAAGCACGATATAGCGTACTCAAATTCAGAATACACAGACATAAGACATGAAGCAGATCATGATAAGGTATAAATCAGATGTGAGCAGATACAAATCAGATCGTGATCAGATATCAAGCGGTTTGTGACCAGATATAAAGCAGATCGTTACCAGATATAAAGCAGATCAAAATCAATATAAAAAATTATTATAATGTCTAAAAATTATCATAATAAAATGTTAGAAGATCTTGTAAAGACAAGGGCTGCTCTAAAGGAAAAGTGAAAAATTATTAAACTGAGTCAAATAGTTGAAGTTATTTATTAGAAGATACCTTTCAACCAATAACAAAATCATCTTAAAAAAATCATAGGAAAAAATCTAATGAAATAAAAAACTAATTTATTTTAATCAATCTCTTTATTATATATATAATTTTATTTATTTTAAACAGTAAAAACTAAATATATAAATTTTATATATGTTAAAGGAAATGATAAAATTAAGTGATTAATAGATTTTCTTCAAGGAGAAATAGAAATATGTGAACTGTAACAAAATCTGAAAATAAAATATTCATACATATCTTAGGAAAAAAATCTAATTTGTTTTAATTAATCTCTTTATTATATAATTTTATTTATTTAAAACCTGACAAAAAAACTGAAAAAAAAGAAATCCTGCTCAAAACAAAGCGCTGTTATAAACACAACAACAACAACACGTACAACTATATTTCTGTTTCTTTAACGTTAAATCATACAAAAAAAATTAATTAAACGAAACCACATTCAAAATTCTTTAAACTTAATATTAAAAACTGTAATATGAGTCAAGAATTTTAAAATTTGTTTACATTAAAAAATATTCTTATTGAACTTATGCTTAGGAATACCGAAAAAATGATAAGGATTCGCGATGTTATTGTTTATAACAAAGCACTGTTATTTTTGTAACAAAAATGTATTCTCCTATATTCGATTATCATAAAATGGGTCCATAAGAAAAAAGAAACACACACACACACACACACATAACGGAAATATATCGCATTAAATCATACAAAATATTCTTATTGATCTTATGCACATATACTTATAGCACAACAACAAGAACACGTACAACTATATTTCTGTTTCTTTAACGTTAAATCATACAAAAAAAAATTAATTAAACGAAACCACATTCAAAATTCTTTAAACTTAATATTAAAAACTGTAATATGATACAATTCTTGTTGAACTAATGTTTAGGAATACAAAACATGATAAGGATTCGCGATGTTATTGTTTATAACAAAGCACTGTTATTGTTATAACAAAAAAAATGTATTCTCCTACATTTGATTATTATAAAATATGTCTACAAGAAAAGGACTACACATAACGGAAACATATCACACTAACAAAAAAAAAAAATTAATTAAATGAAACCACATCCAAAACTCTTTAGTTGTTTACATTGAGAAATGGAATATGAGTCAAGCGTTTTAAAATTTGTTTACATTCAAAAATAAAATAAACAAAAGCATAACATTGCACAAGTCAACAACATGAGTTTACGGTACCCTACATCACGCACTCGCGGATCATCGGAATCATGAACTCAGACTCGAGACGAACCTACACACTTTAAAAATGACACACACACACACACACACTCATTCTGCCCGTCCAATCATTCGTTTGTAAAGTAATACAAATAAAAGGAACAAGAAGAAGCAGGCATGATCCCAAATTTTAACACACACACACACACACACTCATTCTGTCCGTCCAATCTATATGTTACAAACCTATCAACTAACCTAACACTACCGACTGTAGCGTAGGCATGATCCCAAATTCGTATGGAGGGATTGGTCGCGAAGGTACATAAACATACTACTATCGTAACGTAAGGGTGAATGGTGAGCGCTACCGTGAGATGATATCCAACTTTTTTTTGCCCAAAATGCAAGAGCTTGACTTGCATGACATGTGGTTTCAACAAGACGGTGCCACATGCCACACAGCACGCGTAACAATGGACTTACTGAGAGGCGAGTTCGGTGAATATTTTATTTTACGCTCGGGACCGGTCAATTGGCCGCCTAGATCGTGCGATTTAACGCCTTTAGACTATTTTTTGCAGGGCTATGTTAAAGCTCATGTCTATACAGACAAGCCCGCTTCAATTGACCCATTGGAAGACAACATTCAAGCATTTATTCGTGAGTTACCGGCCGAAATGTTGGAAAGAGTATGTCAAAATTGGACTAAGCGGATGGACTATTTGAGGCGCAGTTGCGGTCAACATTTGCATGAAATAATCTTCAAATATTAAATTATATGGACCGTACTATCGATTCAAATAAAGATTTCATGCATTTCTCTAAATTTTATGTGTTTTTTTTTTTTAATTTTCCTAGAGCTCTTAAAAATCACCCTTATATTGCTTTAAAATTAGAATTATCTTTTTTTTTAACTTATTTGGAATTTAATTGAAATCAAATCGATTTTAAGAAACATTTGAAATGCTTATTGAATAGCATAACACTGATAATGAAAATTCATAAAATACCACAAATAATATTTCGGTTATTATGAAATCAAAAGTAAATGACTTTTGCCTTTTGACTTGCGAAATAAATTAGTTCATGCAATTTCGTTTTAAAAATATTGTATTTAAATGTATTTTATTATTGGCTTTAATGTGAATTAAAATACATAGAATGGTAGTATCACGAACACATGTATGTTAAGTCATTTATTAGGTAACAGTTCCTTAAGCAGATGACAGCATTCATGCAATATATGCAACGCAGTCAGCCACTCTTATGTAATATACAGATACATACATACATACATAATTGGCCATTACAACCCTTCAGTCAGGATTATGGCCTAGCTTCTCACACCACTCATGTTGTGTGTGTTTATTTTATACATGAGTGGTGGGACCTACAGTTTAAAGTCGACAGATTTTTGAGAAACTTTTCATGGCAATTTTATTTACTCTCAGAGTTTTTGCCAGAAACCTGCTGAGAGGAAGTCGCCGAAGAAATATATCTTTCATATTTCCTTTTGATGTCTGACCTGGGGTTTGAACCGTGGCCTTACGTCTATACGCCAAACACACTACCTACTAGACTACGGCGACTTCATGTAATATACAACAGTAATCATGTGATAGATGTCGAAGGCTATTGTCCAGTCCAGTTTGGCTACAATAAAGAATTTTATAGATGTAATGTTGAGTCAAAACGAAGTCTCGAAGATGAATACATCTAAAGCATAGCAAGTCTCCGCTACTCTACTCCCATCCAAGCTCTCTCCCTTGTAAAATCAAATAAATAATCTTAAAAGATACTTTACGAAACTCCACTGGTATTTGGTTAAGATTATCGTCTGGGAATAATTTTTAACTCCAATTTGTGAACATCACTACAAGCTGTTGTTGCTCCTCTAAAACCAGTACTAAATGCAAAAAAAAATTCCAAAAATCCTGGAAACAAATCCCTTAAATTGCATTGGATTGTTTTATTGAGAGTAGTGTTGAGGAAATTGGTTCATTAAACCCTAATCTTTCACAAAAGATGCGGGCACTGTATGATCTTCCTTTGATGTCTGGTGTTGAAATTATCCTATCCGGAGACCTAAGTAGGTAACTTAGAATCATGATGGAAATTATTCGTAATCAAGCAACTTTAGACATTACATCCTGCCACTTTTGCCACAATCTGTTTTTGGTTCATGGGTGATATGAGCAGCACAGTCGTAATCCTGGTTAAAGGGTTGTAATGACGAGTTTATTAAGTAAACGGCATTTGTTACTGAAACATGGTAACGGAGTTCTCAACGAGACCTCAACGCAATGGCAACCAAGATCATGCAATATAGCGTTGTGGAAATTTTTTCTTTGGGGTATTATGAAATCTCGGGCTTATGCGAATAAACTAGAAGGAATTCTTGAACTCAATTCAAAGATCATCTCTGTGAAAATTTCATCGCAAAAGTAATGGCATGTCGTCAGAGCTGAAACTAGCCAGAAATTACACGTATTTGTTATTTTAAACTGAAAAAATGCTCTCTTAGTGAAATATCCTTTACATGATTGATAGGTTTTTTTAATTTGACTGTTTCTAAACATTGTTTCTAAACAATTACGCCACAAGAAGCTGTAGGGTGTCATTACATCTCAGAAACTATACGTATTTTGATTTTAAGCTGAAAAAATGCGCTCTTAGGGAAATATACTTTACATGATTGATAGGTTTTTGATTTATTTGTGTGTAAACATTGTTTCTAAACATAGTTTCTAAACATTGTTTCTAAACAATTACGCCACAAGAAGCTGTAGGGTGTCATTACATCTCAGAAACTATACGTATTTAGATTTTAAGCTGAAAAAATGCTCTTTTAGCGAAACATCCTTTACATTATTGATTTATTTGTTTATAAACACTGTTTATAAACATAGTTTCTAAACATTGTTTCTAAACAATTACGCTACAAGAAGCTGTAGGGTATCATTACCTCTCAAAAACTATACGTGTTTGTTATTTTAAACCATAGTTTACCATTTCATAGCACAGTTGTGCAAAGAGAACTCACACGCATTCTTGTGTTTTTTCATTTAGTTGTCGATCAGACTGCGACAAGAACACATGTGGCGGATGCGTTGTCATTTTATTTCAGCATAACACTCAAAAAATATTTTATGTTAAAAATGTTCTATGTCATTAGCTAGGCGTATTTCATTTTTTTTTATTTATTCGTGTAGTATAAATTTTTTTAAATGCTTTGGAATACTCGCTTTTTTTCTTTTAATAAAAAATGGATTTTTTATTCTTTTTATTTTTATTTATCTAAAAAACATGGCATAATTTTTAAGCCAAAGGTGTATAGCTTTATGTTCTTTTAATAAAAATGGATTTTTTTATTTTATTTTTATTTATTTAAAATTATTAAGCCAAAGATAGACAGCTTTACATATGTATGCTGATGAAATGAAAATAAAAATGGCGTATATTACTAACACTTTTCTATGGCTGTAAATAAATAAATTCTCTCAACTTATTTTCTCTCTCTTACTCACTAACACATAACCAAAAATTTTTTGACGAACCCTGTTTTAAACTGAAAAAATGCGCTCTTAGTGAAATATTCTTAACATGATTAATAGGCGCCATTGTTTTGATTGTATCTAAACATTGTTGCTAAACATTTAGGCCACATGAAGCTGAAGGGTATCATAACATCTTAAGAGCGCAATCATTTAAAAAACAGCGTTATATTTTAGCTTAAGTTTTACTTTTTCCGTTTTTGTCTGCCTCTGAAGATTATTTAGCAAAAATTTTACTTTCAACCGTTTTTTCTTTTATGCCCCATTTATATTCTGCAACAACTTTATGAAAATTACAAAAATTTCACTCTAATATGTTCATTTATTTTTCAGTTACTTTTTGCCATTCGCCAAATTTGTTCCATTTTCTTAAATTAACTTTTTTCGCGCTATTTTTATTTGCATTTTCCGTTTTTTCGATTTTCTTATTATTATTACACAGTATTTTCTCATTCTCATCTCTCACAGGAAACTAAATTTCGCATTTATTACGAATATATTACAATGCAAATTCGTAACAACAACAAAAATAAAAAGTTTCTTTTTTCTTCTTCTTCATCTTCTTCTTTCCTCATCGAGGGCAACAAATGCTATTCGCGTTTATACTATGCAATGTACTAAAATTAGGATCTTCAAGGAAATAGGGAAACTTACTTGCGATACATTCAGTCATTGTACGTACGTTTTAGATTCTACTGAAGTGGTATTAAAATTTAAAACCTAGAGAAGCAGTCAAAAAATTGTTTCCACAAGTAAAAGTCTGGAAAAGGAAATGCAAGAACGTGAAGGGGAAAGCGGAAACTTTAAGAACCACTTGAGACATTTTGCCTTCAATAAACAATTTCTTTAACGACCTCTGACACTTATACGGGTATTGATTTTCCATGTAATAATTTAAGTTTATATTGCCTGAGTTTTTTCATTTTTTAATTTAAAGGAAAAACATAATCACCAGCGTAAGAATATATGATGGGAAATTTTTGAAAAACAATTCTTAAGTCTCGTAAAATCTATGGCATTCGTGTTGTTATTAAAAAAAACTGTAAACAGTTCATAAATGCAAGGCTTTCCTGACTAGAAATCTAAGCGTTGCATTGATAAGGTCTTGAGCTAATATACAAATTCATATACACACATACATATGTAATTGCTCATTACAACCCTTCAGTCAGGAATACGACCTAGCTTCCCACACCACTTATGTTAATTTTACACATGATCCGAGTCCAAACGACAGATTTTTTTGACAAACTTTTCATGGCAAATTTATTTACTCTTAGAGAATTTTTGCCAGAAATCTACTGAGAGGAAGTCGCCGAAGAAATATTTAAATTTCGTTTTGTTGAAGATATCTGACCTGTAGTTTGAACCTTGACCTCAATGTCTGATAAGCCACAACACTACCTACTAGACTACGGCGACTTCATCAAATCCATATAAGTTTTATTAAGGTTAACCGTTAAAAGCCAAGTGTAATTAGCACTGGTCTCATGGCAATGCTAGTGACTCGTTGCCTAGCCCATTACAACTGGTAGTGAAGACTTGAACAATGGAATCTAGAGTTAGAATATAGAGATGCAGGTCGAAAACTAGTTTCTTAAGAGGACATCGCGGTGTTATAAATTGACATCATATCCTCAACCATTTATTTGATATTATGAGCAGACTATACGGTTCTGTGAAATGCTTAGCATTGAAGCTAAGCAAGAAAGGGAAATCGAACAGTTTAGGAACTTCATGTCCTTAGCCCATATGAAATTGATTCAATAAAAGAGGGGGGAAAATAGTGTCACTCTTGCTGGATTGCAGGTCATGTGGAAGTTCAAGTCATTGCCTTAACCGTAGATCGAGCTTTTTTTATCAAAAATGGTACATTTCAATTTTTTAGACTACATAACTTTAATTCAGTAAAAAGTTAGATGCCTGATATTTTTATAATTCGTTAGTATTGTTATCGCCATTATTTTAAACCAAATAGAAGAAGAAAATTTTAAACAGGAATTAAAAAATTCAAAAACTTCATAATTCTGACTCATTTTTGATACATACGACTTTCCTTGGCATTCTTTGGTGTTGAGTTTGAAACTTTTTCAAGTTATCAAAGATTTTGTGAAGTTTTATAGTAAATAATACATTATTTATGGTATTTGAGAAGGAATTAAAAGTTAACGAATTGAACGACGAAAGTGAAAAGGATGAATTTTCTATTCTTGATATGTTCTTGATATTGATTGAAGTAGTCGTAGTCTAGTATATAGCGTGTTACCTTATTAGACGTCAGACCAAGGTTCAAACCTCAGGTCAGACATTTCCAATTTATAACGAAAAGTTGTAATGACCGATTATATATTAATTATAACGGGTAATTTTTTAGCTGTTATCTTTTTGGCAACACTGGTTTAAACAGCTCACGCACGTTTCGTGTTTTGTCTCACTGTCTTCAGTTTGGTCAATAATTTAACCATGAATCGTCTTACAAACGAACAACCCTTGCAAATCATTGAATTTTATTATCAAAATGTGTGCTCTGTTAAGAAAGTTCATCGCGCGCTTCTTCCATTTTTATGGTCAGTTTAATCGACCCACTGAAACGGCTATTCGGACTATTGTGACTAAATTTCGCACCAAATTTACATTGGTGGACATTAAACCACCAACACGCTTACGTAGAGTGCGAACTGAAGAAAACATCGCAGCTGTATCGGCCAGTGTTAATGATGACCATCAATTATCGATTCGTCGCCGTTCGCAGCAATTGGGCAGAAGGATTTAGGTGTGAAGTCTTTCAAAATACAGCTGGTACAAGAATTGAAGCCGAACGACCTACCGCAACGCAGAATTTTTGGTGAATGGGCCTCTTGGAAAGTTGGCCGAAGATCCACTTCTTTATCGAAAAATTGTGTTCAGCGACGAAGCTCATTTTTGGCTCAATGGATACGTAAATAAGCAGAATTGTCGATTTTGGAGTGAAGATCAGCCAGAAGCATTGCAAAAGCTACCAATGCATCCAGAAAAAGTCACAGTTTGATGCGGTTTATGGGCTGGTGGCATCATTGGACCGTACTTCTTCAAAGGTGCTGCGAATCGTAACGTAACTGTGAATGGTGAGCGCTACCGTGAGATGATATTCAACTTTTTTTTGCCCAAAATGCAAGAGCTTGACTTGCATGACATGTGGTTTCAACAAGACGGTGCCACATGCCACACAGCACGCGTTAACAATGGACTTACTGAGAGGCGAGTTCGGTGAACATTTTATTTTACGATCGGGACCGGTCAATTGGCCGCCTAGATCGTGCGATTTAACACCTTTAGACTATTTTCTGTAGGGCTATGTTAAAGCTCATGTCTATACAGACAAGCCCGCATTGAAGCATTTATTCGTGAGATACCGGCCCAAATGTTGCAAAGAGTATGCCAAAATTGGACTAAGCGGATGGACCATTTGAGGCACAGTCGCGGTCAACATTTACATGAAATAATCTTCAAACATTAAATTATATGCATCGTACTATAGATTCAAATAAAGATTTCTGAATTTTATTTGTTTTTTTTTAAATTTTCCTATAGCTCTTAAAAAAATAACCCATTATATGTAATGCTAAAAAGACTTTGGAGAAGAAGATAATATAAGCTCGTCTTATGAACTGAAGAAAGTATTGGCAGCAACAAACATGACAACAGGATGTTTATCGTCAAAGATGGTACTACTTGGAACAGAACAAACTGCCTTTACTAGTTTGGGATGAAAAAAATATTACCAGTTTTCACTCAGATTGCTAGCCGCTGTTTTCTGAAATGTTGTAGAGTCGTTCTTACTGCTCTTCTCATATTTATCTCACGTGACAGACAAACATTAGAAAAATGTGTTTCGTCCCACGTTTTATTACAGATGATAATATTTCGGTCAACTACGTACGTATGAGATAACAGAATCATTCGCTTTTATAATGATATATTTACACCTATTACGCCTTTTCGAAAAATTAACTAAAAGTCTTGCAGCCTTAAAAGCCTTTTTTGAAATTCGAATGAAAAGTATTTTTTTTTCTAAAAAAAAAAAAAATTTTTTATCTTAATTTTTTGTTAGAAAATTTTAACCATTTTCATAAAACTTTTATCACACAACTTGTGGTTTTATGTAAGAAATAATACTGTATAAAAAGTTTGGGATTAGCTATCACACTTTCAGAGCAGCCCATATATCCTTTTTTAAGATTTTTAAAAATTTAATTTTTTGTTTGCCTAAAAGTTAAGAAAATTAAAGAAAATATATTTAAATAATTATGCTTATGTTTTCATGTTCCTTCTTGGTATATTTTCATCTCAAATTAAAGTTTTTTAGCAACAGAATTCAAAAACTTTTTAGTTTTATTGTGGAAAATGAAAATTACATCCAGCGATTTTAATTGAAATTTAATACTTAATGATGAAATACTTACAGTGATTGTTAGGGAAATTATTTTAAGGATATTTGTATAAATCAAGCTTCATAAAGACTTTGACGGAGTAATGCTTGGTATGTTTTCTTTCCTTTTGATTTGTTTTATTACTATTTCAACTCATATTTAATTTTGTTGCTGTAGATTAGTAACTAATTGAATTTGATGGTCGTTATAAATTTCGTGGTCCTCCGAAGTCGAATTGGCAGTTTTAGATTCAAGTACATGCTACATGCGTAGCAACTACTCACAGCAGTATTTGGGAAACCCGTATCCGGGAAACCAGAGAGGAATCAAAGAGAGAAAATTGTTAAATAATAAATTGAAAATATTAAAATTTTTTAACAAAATCTATCAATAAGCTTTACAATTCCATGTACTACAAGTATGTATCAAAAGTGATACATAAGCTAGAATTATGAAGATTTTTTAAGGCTCGATCTACGGTTAACACGTTTGCCATTATATTCCGGTAAAATACGAAAAGAAGTTTAGAGAGCCATGCTTGGTGTAAGGGAAAATATTGAGAATCTCATATTATTCCCAGACGGGGTTTAACTGAGAGGCTATGAGTATAAAATCGGTCTTCGAACTCAAGAAACATCTACGCAGAACAATAATCGCTTAAGGCATAGTATATGGCCACAGTCTGTAAATATGTGTGTGCCCTTAAAGCATTTCAGCAGAGGGATGTGAGACTGTTTATTAGATTTGTGCACGTACCTGACAGTTGTAGGATGTTTGTGTAAACAAAGACTAAAGCTGCCTCTGGGACGAATAAGGAAAAACTATACAGCGTCTTTTGTGCGTCTGTTTGGGTGAAAGAGTAAGTACACTGATATGTTTGAGAGACTTTAGAAGGAGTTGCCAGTTGTCTAGAAAGTAATGGCAGATTTCATTCGAGTTACAAAAAGACAGAACAAAGCCTTGAGATTTGTAAAAGTATTACGATAGATTTATTGACCGTATTTTGAAACTGTTAAAGTCAGAAAACGTTAAATCTAACCAGAACCAATAACAAGCAATCACTTAAAATGTATTGCAAAGTTTATGCATATTGCGGTTAAGATTTTTTATTTCCTTTTTATTCATGTCACAAAGCATATCCTCCATTATATTTTACTTTTTATGCTGTATTTCAGTTTCAGTAATCAGTTTTTCTAAATAAACAGCAAGTTCTAGAATAATAGGGTTGCCATATTTTAATAAAATACAGTCTTCTGTTAAAATATATTGCCTTGTACTGAGTACGATTCAGAAACGATAACAGCATATAAAGCCATATGGAGCATAGGCTCGTATAAAGATTGCAAGGATTTCCTAATAGGTGCGATGGTAATTGTATGACAACGTTGTTTTTATTCATGATGGAGATGTAACCAAAGTAACTAACTATTCTAACTATTGGAAGACTGAACTAAAATTACCACATTTCTACCATTACATCACTCTACACATTAACATCACTCTGTAGTTTTTCCAATTAACTAAACACCAGAGCAACTCGTTACTAATCCTGCTCAAATTGTAATAAAAAGTCCTGAGTGTATAAAATTGTTTGTTGTTGTATCCTTAACTACAGCCCACAACAGTTTTAGAATTATTTTCTTACTGGCAATAAACTTTTAATAAATACAACACAATAACTTGTCACCTTTTAGGACATATCCTTTTACAATCACAACAATCCTTTATTACGTATTATAAAATAACACACTGTCTGTCTGTTTTACAATTTTACTGTCTGGTAATAAAGCATGTCATCTGTCATGACTATAAACATCATCAGGATAACTTCTGTTAAATCCAGGCATCTAAACTATTCGTTACAATTACAATGCAATAATGCAAATGTTATAGAATAACAAATAAAAACGTAGGTATTGTTATTGTTACCATAGACTGGCATTTATGTTTACGTTATCACTTAAACACGTACTGAACAGTGAACAGTGAAAATGAGGTGAATGTATTTTTGCCACGCCTTTAAATGGAATTCGATATCGAATTTGTTTTGTTTTTTTTTTATTAATTTTCTTTCATACACTTGTTTGAATGTTTCTAAGGATTTCGACAGTAGTGCCAGACAATGCAGGAATATCTCATATCTAAAGGATAAATACACAAATATGCTCTAAAAGCCTCATTATGGACACTGCGAAGGTTAAGAATACCAAAGCACAAGTCCTAAGCAGTCTGGAAATGCTTCCCACACAGAATACTATATTACGAATGCGATCTTAATTACGGCATAGTCTTCCCTAGAACTCATTAGATCTGGTAGTTTATTTAATTTAAGAATACTGGTAACACCGTGATTTTTTCTGCATGATTACTAAGTCACTGGGCTGATCTAACCATGGTTGTAGTCTATACTATATTCAAAGCTTTAAAAATTTCGGACTATTCATTGCCCATTCTTCTTTTCGCAGTGTTTTTAGGTAGGTTTTCTTGCAAACGATATTGTTCGTCCCTAAACAAACCCAAAAATTGTGCTCATAAGTCAAAAACAGAGAATACATAACATGATTGGTCATTACAAGCCTTCAGTCAAGATTACGAACTAGCTTCCCACAGCACTTATGTTATGTGTGTGTTAATTTTATGTACGTGTGGCGGGACCTACAGTTTAAAGTCGACTCCGACCGACAGATTTTTGAGAAACTTTTCATGGCAATTTTTATTTAACGCTTAAAGTTCTTGCCAGAAATCTGCTGAGAGAAAGTCGCCGAAGAAATACTTTTTGTATTTTGTCTTGATGTCTGACCTGGGGTACGAACGTACGAGATTTCAATACAGAGAATATGCACCATAAAGATTGGAATTATTGAAACGATATAACTTCTACAGATGCCATTAAGTATCGGACGTCAAGTATTAAGTGATTTCGAATATCTGCATACCAAGAGTCCGTGTATAATACTTTCAAAACAAGCAAAGAAATTTACAATTGCCTTGTCCAGCAGCATAAATACATACGTTGAAAAGCTTCAGACTGAACATATCATTGTAGTATATAGATCTATGCCGGTATATTATGGGAATGATTCAGGTATAAACGAGTTTAAGGCAAAGATATTCGTATTCTTACGGATATTACCGATGTCTGAATGTAGTAGGAACTTCGATACCCACTCAGTTTGGAAAATACGTGGCATATAAAGGGTGTTTTTTATAGAGGTATAGAACTTTAAGTTGCAATAAAACAACGATGGATTATTCGATTGAGATGAATTTTATTTATCCGAAAGATAATCTTGTGGCATTACATTTCAAATATGATTTCTGGCATATGACCGCCACGGCTGGCGCGGATGTAGTCCAATCTGGACGTCCAATTTTCGATGACTTTTTCCAACATTTGTGGCCGTATATAGGCAATAATACGGCGAATGTTGTCTTCCAAATGGTCAAGCGTTTGTGGCTTTACCGCATAGACCAATGACTTTACATAGCCCCACAGAAAGTAGTCTAGCGGTGTTAAATCACAAGATCTTGGAGGCCAATTCACAGGTCCAAAACGTGAAATTAGGCGGTCACCAAACGTGTCTTTCAATAAATCTATTGTGGCACGAGCTGTGTGACATGTTGCGCCGTCTTGTTGAAATCACATCTCCTGGACATCATGGTTATTCAATTCAGGAATGAAAAAGTTAGTAATCATGGCTCTATACCGATCACCATTGACTGTAACGTTCTGGCCACCATCGTTTTTGAAAAAGTACGGACCAATGATTCCACCAGCCCATAAAGCGCACCAAACAGTCAGTTTTTCTGGATGTAACGGTGTTTCCACATACACTTGAGGATTACCTTCACTCCAAATGCGGCAGTTTTGTTTGTTGACGTAGCCATTCAACCAGAAGCGCGCTTCATCGCTAAACAAAATTCGCTTATGAAAATCGGGAACAACGGTAATCTCGTTTTGGGCCCATTCGACGAATCTACGCCTTACTTGATGATCGTTTGGCTTCAAATCTTGCACGAGTTGGATTTTGTAAGCACGCAAACCAAGATCCTTCCGCAAAATCTTCCATAAAGTGGATGGACACAGATCCAATTCCTGTGCTCGATGGCGGATGGACTCATTCGGGTCTTCCTCAATGCTACGCTCTACAGCAGCAATAGCTTCTTCTGTACGCACCGCACCGTACAGCGTCTCTGGGGATGCGAGTTATCAATAAGAGTAAACGTGGTGCGAAAACGTTCCATGGTTAATCGAATTAACTGCTCTGATGGACGATTTTGTCGACAATAAAATGGAAGTAGTGCGCGATACGTTTTCCGCAAATACCCATTATTTTCGAAATAAAATTGCACTATTTGCAAGCGTTGTTCAGGCGTGAGTCTATTCATGATGAATTGCCAAACCAAACTGAGAATAAATCACTTGACAGCTGTTAAATCGGTCGCCATCTTGAAAAGTAATGCCAACTTAAAGTTCTATACCTCTGTAAAAACATCCTTTATAAACCAGATGGTGTGATATTCCTCTGCTAACCTTACTTGAGTGCATGTTCACACGTCCATAGCTCATGCCGTAGTCCACTCCACGTATTATTGTTCAAAGTAGATGGCTCAGCGAACCTGTTTCACACAACACCGATCATAAGATGTATTCCGATCAAAACAACACTCACGGAAGCCATAAACGAATGGTCCTCACAGGTTTCCGTTGGGCTATACATTGTCTATTTTTTAACGGGTTTAATAGAATATCTAATTGGATTACAAATCCTTCCATTAAGTGATGTAACCAACAGCAACTGTTGTTTTTTATTTACTCTCAGAGTTTTTGCCAGGAGTGGCTGAGAGAAAGTTGCCAAAGAAATATTTTTTTTTTCATATTTCGTTTCAGGCGAGATGTCTGATCCGCGGCTTGAACCGTTGCCTTACATTTAAGACAACACACTACTTACACTATCTACACTATCTCTCTCTTCAATTCCTCTTTAAATAATTAATCCAGTATGACCTGTATTAATCCCTCTGAGTCCCGAAAAGCTTTATATTGTCATCACCTTTTAAGAAAAATTAGAACTCAATTAGCAAAGTTACACACCCATTACAACCAGTCAATATGTTATTCAAAACAGCTTTTTTTTCTTTCGTTGGCTGCGTTAGATGGCAATCATATCATTTTAGAACCTACTGGAGAAGACTTAATTAATGCAAATGAAAAAAAGTTAAGGATTAATAACAATATGAATGAAAAGCCTTGTAAGACAACTATATTCAGAAACTCATAAATACCAGAATCTAATACATTACCTCAGATAATATTGCTTCTAGGGAACGATTGATGGCAATCCTATCAATCTAGAACATGCTGCAATTGAAAAGTCATTTGTTTAGCTGAGAAAAAAAAACTGGCTAATAAAATTGAAAATTATTTTAAAGGAATAATACGTAGAGGGGAGAAAGGGAGTTTCAGGACAGCCCTATATTATTTAAAAAAAGCGAATCGCTCATCATTCGTACATACCGGAGGCGGTGTACTGATATTGATTGTTTTCATGAAACAAAAAAGTTTTGTTTTAATGACGTAAACGATTAATTAATATTTTAAACCTTGTAAATAATGACAAATCTGACGAAATATGATTGAAGGGAAAATTTGTTCAATCAAACCCCTTACAATTTACGACGTGATATACTTCAAAGGCTTAAATTAAAATTATGTTTTAAACGATTAAGTTTTTAAGCCTTGACAAATCTTAAACAATTACAACTGCCATCATTCATTGTGTTTAAATTTTTCAAGGAAATTCAAATTAATTGTATCTCATAATTTCAAACTCGCTGGCGTTTTTTTTAATAATTGAGTTCAATGCTCAATTATCTAATAAATATGACTCAATGGAAGGTATCGTTAAAAAGAATGAAGGGAAGAATGAAGCAGAGAATACTTTGTAACATTCATCAATCATGCGATAAATCTATTTCTTAAGCCAAATTAATCTCTATACAGGCTGCTTAAGTTAAATACATTTCTTAACAAATTAGTTTGTACCTATAAATGGCAATATTTCATAAATTCATAACATTCATTGAAGTCTTATACATTGAACTCATTGAACACATGGATAAAGTCTCTCTAAACGAACGTTTAAAAAATTTTTTTTTTTGAAACACCTGCTGAGCTGCTTTTGTTGCTATACCAACAAGTGCTAAAAAGTAAGAAATATACGAGAATAAAAAAGAAAAGATTAATTTTATTCTATTTTCTATAGCCGAGTAAAAGAAAAAAATTGTTTGCCATGTTGAAACATTTTTCTTCTTCTTTTTTTTTATTATTATTTAAGCAAATATTTCCTTGAGTTCTTTTCGTTTCTCCTTTTTCCGAAAGCAAACAACAGCACCTCGTTAAACTTTCTAGCAAATATTGGCAGTTTGAAAAAAAGGGAGGGGCGGGCAGAAATGATGAAAACTGTATGAAAAATTCGTATATGAAAACAGTTGATTGATGAAAATACAGTTGGTGGGAGCGGCAAAAAAGCAAGAAGGAAAATAACGCAGAAAACCTTTTTGAAAATGTCAATTCAACATAATTGAGTCGCATTCATGCCATTGCCACCTCAAACAGAGCAAAAAAAAAGACACAAAAAATGTAGCAAAAAGGAAACAAAAATATTTAATTTTATACACACTACAGTTACAATAAAAAAAAGAAAAAATTAAATCCGAACAGAAGTCAAAATTAAATGAAAATATTTTTTTTTAATTTTCATTCAATTCAAAGTAATTGTTAAAATATCCGTAAAAAATTATTTATTATAAGTATAGGCCTGCTCTACTAACATAACAATACTATAAGCATCGTTTAAAAAAAATTTAACTTATCATGTCTCCCGAAGCATAGCTCAGTTTGGCTTCTTGATAAGATTCTATGAGTTCAGCATAGTGCCAGTGCTATTGAGGCCCATAATATGCAATCACACAGCAATCGCTTACAATTCTACTTCTAGACTCGAAGAAAATTAGAAACAGAATCAAAAGTTGTAGACGATCTTTAGCTATAGCTGAATTCATGTGAAGTCGCCATATTCTAGCAGGTAGTGTGTTAGCTTATAAGACGTAAGGCCACGGTTCAAACTCCAGGTCAGACATCAAAATGAAAATATAAAAAAAAATTTTTTCGGCGATTACCTCTCAGCAGATTTTTAGCAAAAACTCTGAGAGTAAATAAAATTGCCATGAAAAAGTTTCTCAAAAAACTGTCGTTCGGAGTCGACATTATAATGTAGACCCTGCCACTCATGTATAAAATTAACACACACAACATAAGTGGTGTCAGAAACTAGATCGTAATCCTGACTGAAGGATAATTTATAATTAAGCACATTGGATAAAGTTAAGTTCAGGTAGATGGAGATGAAGGGAACAACAATCCAAGATGAGCATCGTAACGCAGAGTTTAAGAAGCTTATATACAGTGAGGGTGATCAACTTTCTGATACCAAGGTCTGGATAGTCGCAGAGGACGTGTACTGTCATGCTACAACCTACTCTGCATTGCTGGAAGCAATACAAGGCCCTTGTCAATGACCTAAACACGCAGTAAACTGATGAATTTATTCATGAATTTATTCATCCTCGGGAACAATCCCTTTTTTCCCTCTCCTCCCTGACCATCCACCGGCCAACCATCAATTTGCCACAAAATGGGAATCTGATGTAACAAGAGTTTCTGGCATCTCATTAAATGGTAGGCCATTATGCCCCGGAACTCAAAACTGAGAGTTTCGATTTTGTCCAAAGGCTTTAATGGAGTCCTTGCTATCATGAGCCAGGCGTGACTTTCACCAGACCTAACCAATCGCCGTCTGGCCGGGCTGACTAAAGATCATGTAAGAATTCTCATTTCAAGAGGAAAATATGAAAACTACTTAACAGTTACATTTATTATCCAATCTAAAGTGCAACTCCAGTTCGAACTTCTTATAAAAAACCAGAGATCGCATCCAGTTTCATTTCATTTCTGAAGATGGGTGTACTATTTCCTTGGGAAGTTATACAAAATTAGAATCTCTGATAGACACATAACTTTGAGCATTACATAGTCGGTGGTTCAACCTAGAATTCTATTAGCCCTATTGACGAAATGTTGTTAAGAATAACGTAGTAAACTTTGTTGTTTCCTAACTTACTCCCTCAGGCAAATGACTCTACATACATTGCTTGATATTAAGGTCAAATGGAGCCAGAGAGAGCACAGTGTGAAGACCAACTTAATATCCAAAGAAAAAAAAAAAAGCTTATCCAAGATCCCTTTCTCGTCCAAATTATTCCATTCTTAGCGCATGAATAAAATGGAGTATTATAATGCACTACTTTAGAGCCACAAATAATACATAATGCGCCCCGGAAGGCTTGTTTTCTATGTTGGTATATATTTCTAGTCCAAAAACTAAAACTAGAAGAGGATGCTGATAACAAAAACATTTGCGGCTAAGCAAATCGTTGGAAGATTACATCTCGGAATGGCATAGGGATGTGGATACTGAACGTTAGGTTATATGGCGGACCCCACTCGAAGAAAGAAGCCTCACTTAGGCCATCATTTATTGCATACGGAAAATAATAGAGAAATTCTAAAGCCAATAAATAAAGGCGCCTTCCATTCATATTTCTGCCACAGAGCACAGAGGGGCATTTTGCCTGAAAACCTGGCCAAAATTAATAGAAGTGTTTTATGAGTTAATGGCTGGAATTTTTTGATAGTGTTAGTGATAATTAGGCCCAAGGATGAACCCAACTGATTTTGGTTCAAAACGGTACGTGATTTCGCCTAGCCCCCATACAAATTCTCCTCGAATTGCCCTTATTTACACATAATTATGGTAATTATGCAAAAATCATGATAAAATTTAGCATAGATTAGTTTTGTTTACTAAGAAATCATGGTGTAAAGTTTGGTGAAAATCGAATCACATTTGACCCTAGTCCCCATATAAAGTCCAATTTAGAAATTCACATTTGCGTTTATAAATGGCTTAAAAACATAGGTATCGTGATGAAATTCGGTACGAACGTGTATTTTGTAAATCTAGATCATATTACCAAATTTTTTTATGGTCGGTCCATAATTGCGCCTAGGTCCAAAATAGGGCCCCTTAAGAAAATATGTTTAGCAACTATAATTGGCTTAAACATTTTATTACCTCGATGAAATTCGATATGAACAAGTTTAATATGAATGTGAATCATTTATGATCACATTTTATTATGATCGGATCCTAAGTGCCCCTAGGTACCACATACGGTCCATTAAGAAAATCAAACATACATCTCATGTTGTTATAATAGTCGATATGCATATGTAATTAAGTTTTTAAAGTTCTATGATAATTAATATTAACTTAAAAATATTTAAAAAGTGAAACTAAATACAATCGTTAAAATCGTTATCATTTTCAGCATCAATGTCAGGAAGAAGTAACTTCATAGTATCTGATGAAAATGCTTTTCTATTCCTTCGCGATTTTTGTGTACTGCAGCTTATAAAAGGGTCACTGCTTAAAAGTAACCTATTCAGAACATCTCGATTGGTATCGCTTCTACTGAATCCATATATGTAGTTTTATTTCTCATTCTATTGAGAAATAAGGCCATATGGCTTTATTACACTAATTTTTTTTAATTTTTCAAAAAAAGTAAAATTTTCAAAATATCGCCTAAAATAATTGCGCAAATTTGCTCAAACTTTTTATTTTGTTCCTGAATGCAGATAGTGGTATATAACATTAAACTACTAAAAACTACTTTCAGCTTTAAAATCCTTATCTTTTTTAGGGAGGGTAAAAAAATGTGAAATTTTTATTATTTTTAAATTTTGAACGAATAATTTTAACATTAATATATGTATGAGATATATAAAAAAAACTGAAAATCAATATAAAACCTCTATTCGTTTAGCCACAAAAAAATATCATATAAACCTATTAAAATTTCAAAAAAACACCAAAAACGCATTTAATTTTCTTCACTTTCCTGACTTTGACATCGTCTCAAGTCTACGAATCTCAACTTAAAGTCGTGAAAATTCACTATGTAATGCAGAATTTTGTTGTCTATCGAACTGCATGCTCAGTTTCTTAAATTTCTTTAAATTCAATTTTGCCTTTTTGGCCAGCTTTTCAGGGTAAATGCCACATAGTGCAGCATCTAGATCACTAAATGTTTTATATGTGCCGGTCCATACTGTACACGTATGTATGTACCCACAAAACTTTTTTATGCCAAAAAGTTTTTAAATAAAGGCTTTAAAACTGTTAAATAAAATTCTTTATCGTTGTTTTTGTTTAATTTTATTATTTTTGTCTTTACAGTCACCAAACAAGTGCATCATCAAGCAGCGTGTTAATAAAAACAACAGCAACTTCTTCTTCCTTTTTCTTTGTGGAGTAAATGCTCGGTTGTATAGCCTTCATCAGCGTTAACTTGATAAAAAAAAAAAGAATAAAAAAAGAGAAACAAAAAGAAAAGTGCTCGTCACATCTTTTTGTGTAACTTTTTTTACTTTTGTTGCTGTTGTTGTTGTTTTTTTACATTTACTTTCATTTAGTTTACCGTGTAATAGAATTCAGATCGTGGATAAACAAAATGGAATACAGCAACAGCAAGAGAGAGAGAGAGAGAGTGAGAGAGAGAGAGAGAAAGAAACAAAGCAAGACAAAGAGACAGTAAACTTGGAGTTACAAAAAAGTGGTGGCGACAAAAGTTTTTGTTTCATTCTTAAACATGAACTGCACGAAAGTAGATATTCACACATACAATGGAGGCAGGAATAAAAGCATGCTGAAGTAAGTTTCGATTTTTCAACGGGTGACTGACTATCAACGTGCATTTAAAGGATGGGCATACAAAGCGGCTAATGAATAATGGAGAAACGATATGAGCGAATTCTATTTTCTATGCGAATGATGTTTTTAGGGTATCAGCAGATTGGCTAATAAGATTTACTGTGTCCCAAAAACTGGTTATATTCTAGTTTTTAATAAATTTATTAATTAGTTCGTTTATTTTTTCTCTGTGATGTAAACACCTCCAGTGAGGAGTTCCTGGGCATGTGGTGTTTGATGTTGATATCATGCAAGCACTATACATCACTGATGACCAACTTCTTTTAACAGAATTGCTTGATCTGAACAGCAACAGTATCTGGTTTTAACAGGATGACATGGCGCTACATGGAATGCCACGTCTGTACTAGTAATTTGAGAGCAAGGTCATCTGACGTATTGTAAACTGGCCACCAAGATCGCAAGGTTTGACGTCCTTAGATATTTTTTTGGCACTTTTCTTAAGTTGTCAGTATAGGAGGATAAGATACTAAGCAAAGCGATCATCAAAGCCTACACAATCCATTGAAACCATGAAATTTAATCTGACTTATGTGCTAGAACCAGAGAAACGGTAGCGGACATTCGAACGATGTCACATTCCACACGTAATGGCATTAAGAACGAATAAAAATTGTTGATGATACACACCCTTCGTTTTATTTAATGAAAGGAAGCGTTAAATGAAATATCCAAAGATACATTGCAGAATAGCTTCAATCGGCATTACAATGGGAATTTTTAGAATCCCAGTAATCTATGCTTTTCTGGGTGGCTTCCAATTTAATCTTATCTAACGCATGTCTTTAACTCTCTCTTCCTCTCTCTTGTAGGCATAAGGATTCCGAATTTCATTCTAAAAATTATATTTCTGTGTTCCTTTACGATCAGAATTTTTCAGGGAAAGATATATAACTACTTAGAAGGACGGCATCGTCTTCAAAATGTAATTATTACAACCCTTCAGTCTGGATTACGTCCTAGCTTCTCACAGCACTTCTGTTGTGTGCATTAATTTTACAAATGGGTGGCGTTACCTACAGTTTAAAGTCTGCCCCGAATGACAGTTTTTGCACAGAAATCTGCTGAGAGGTAGACGTATTTTTTTCTAATTTCGTTATGCTTGGAGATGTCTAACCTGGGTTTTGAACCGTGGCCTCATATCTAATACTACCTACTAGATTACGGCGACTTCTAATCGTCAAAAGTTTAGACGTGAAAATTGTCGCTTCTTCGGATGTCTGTAGCATGTAAGTAGGAGTGTCATGACTGTTTGGCAGCAACTGCTGCTGAAATTTTTCCTTATGGTGCACTCTATCAAAAACTTATAAACGGTTAATGAGAAGTGAAACGAAACATATTCTTTTCTTAAATGCTTTTCATGCGACCTTTACTGATATTTCTATTGGCGAAAACATTTTTGAACTACAACCGGCCAGCAAGGAATTCGAAATGATATCACCCTCAGTCCTCATGGAATCCTCAAGATTATCGTGAAGCAGAATCTTGATAATGAAAACAAAATTATCAATGGACGGATATAGAGTTGTTGGGCTATTGAGCATGATAAATAGCAAAAATTAAAAAACAATCAATAAAATCTTAAGCATCGTAAACATGTATGAACATGTCATTATAATACCATTAAAGCATTTATTCTGTTTACCAACTGAATCTGAGTGAATTGAACATACATTCATACCAAGAAAAAAATATTCAACAAAAAATCAAGCCTTAGCGTCATGCCTTTAAGTAGTACATAGTTGTGGCAGGCAGTAAGGTACATGGATTATAAAAATAAAATAAAAAAACTAAATTTTTAATATTTTCTTAAATTTCCTTAAAGGTCTCCCTTTACCCGCAATCTTATTTCAGTTGTACTTCAAATAATCAAAGTGTGATCATTCCATTGCAAATAAACCGAACCACACCACATAATACGCATACATCTGTAACAGTTTAAAGGATTCAAACGTAAAAATTTAAGACAGAACAGGTGTGCGGTCGTTAAAGCCTTTCAAATGCTTGTGGCAATTGGCAATTTTGTCATGAACTCTTTACGAGATGTTACATTGCCTCACATACATTCAAAAAGTATGTTTTCTTTCCTTTTTTTCTTTTTGCTTTCTAAATGCAAAAGGAAATTTATTGTATAATAGAGAGGAGGAATATTCTCTCTTTCTTTTTAATTTTTAAGAGAGCAAATTTTACAAAGAGCATATAGCATGAATACAGAGAAAAATATGGGAAGAACTTTTTAAATGGGAATTAAAACAATACAATGGGAACAGTTGCCGTTAGGGGGAATTTTTATTATACTATCGATAACCGCAAATTACACAATAAACTACAGTCGATAAAGTGTTGGCTTCAAAGAAATGAATCACAATTGAATTTTTGGTTTTCTTTTCAAATTTTTAAGTTAATGAAGCAGACCGCTTTCAGGCTACCGAAAACATAGGTTCATTCATTAAGCGCTTTCTATCTTTAAATTTAAATAAAACAAAATGTTACATCGACTTTTTCTATTCATTTAAAAGACCTATCGATGCCATTACGCATGGTATATAACATCATTCACATGTCCTCCTTGGCGCATCCGGATTTTGCCTGACTCTGGTGCACATATAAAGCAGAATTTTACCGATGGCACGTTGGCTTTAAGGATCGCTGTTGTTTGTAGATTATTTGCATACATCTGAGGCTTAAGAAAACTCCAGAAGAGAATGTCTAATGGAATCAAAGCACCCATTTTTGGTGGCTAGTTTACATCAGCTCCACGTGAGCACATTGTTAGGACCTCATGCCGCTCATTACAGAATATTCTAAAGCCAACATTGGAGTTCTACAGAGTATATCCAACACTTATGGGACTGTCCAATATAGCCAGGTTTCTCTTGAAGAGATAACGAGTTATTTAAGTGCCACCTTCATTTGGATTGTTGGACGTATAGATATTGAAGCCAAACATCCACCAAATTCATAGGTAAGATTGGCATTCCTCTACAGAGAAGCAGTTGGGTTTTGTAACACAAACTTTATTTCCATAAGAAAGATACATACATACATAATTGGTCATTACAACCCTTCAATCAGGATTACGACCTAGTTTCTCACACCACTTATGTTGTGTGTGTTAATTTTATACATGAGTGGTGGGACCTACAGTTTAAAGTCGACTCCGAACGACAGATTTTTGAGAAACTTTTCATGGCAATTTTATTTACTCTCAGAGTTTTTGCCAGAAATCTGCTGAGAGGAAGTCGCCGAAGAAATACTTTTTGTATTTTGTTTTGATGTCTGGCCTGGGGCTCGAACCCTGGCTTTTCGTCTAATAAGCCAACACACTACCTACTAGACCACGGCGACTTTTTCATAAAGTCCATAAGAAAGATTAAAAATGTAAACCAAATGTATAAATACCAGACTCATTTGACCCGCTAGGTATATATACATACGTACATAAATACACACATACATACATACATACATACATACACACATACATACATGCATACATACATACATACAAAAAGATTACGACCTAGCAGCTCACACCCCTTATGTTGTGTATCTTAATGTTACACATGAGTGGCGGGACCTAAAGTTTAATGTCGACTCCGAATGACAAATTATTTTAGAAACTTTTCATAGCAATTTGTTGTTTACTCTCAGAGTTTTTTTTTTGCCAAAAATCTGCTGAGAAGAAATCACCCAAGATTTATTTATTCATATTTCGTTCTGCTGGATATGTCTGTCCTGGGGTTTGAGCCAACACACTATCTACTAGATTACGGTTAGTTATATATGTTTTTCAGAATCCCACTTAAAACTTCATAACAATGGTAGTCGGACTCGCTGGACTAACTCTATACACGCGTCCACGAGATGGGAACACCTCACAAGGAACTCATGCGAATTTGAAACAACGAGGAAAAAGAAGAGATCATATAACACGTTGTTAAGCAATGTAAACAAAAGCTACAAAAACAAAACAATGCAGTAAACAAACCTGCTTACAAACTATCATACTGCTTAATAAATATAACAACAAACACCAGCATAAAAAAATGGTAAACAAGTAAACAAAAATATAACAGCAAACACCAGCATAAAAAAATGGTAAACAAAAATATAACAATAAGACTACAATAAAAAATGTGAGCAACGATGTTTATATTTATAGAGATTTTGAGAAGGCGAAGTCATGAACATTCGCCTTCAAGAATATTCATCAGACTGTTTACTTTGCCATATAAAAGGCAAGGCAAAGCAGGCGACGGATTTAGTAAAGTTCAGTTTGAAGAGAGTAATCGTGGTTTGCAGATCTCCGTTACAAAGATCTGTCGAATAATTGTCTAGTAATTGTTATTGTTTATGCAAAGGGTATAAATAGAGGTATAACAAAGAGAAGCAATTGTTGTTGTTTAAATCAAGTTGTGAACAGTGGCACATAGAATTGTCCGAATAATAAAGAATTTGAATTAAAACTAAACACAAACTGATTTTTATTTTATTTGCAATCTACTAGCTCAAATTTTAAACGTTTTTAAAATGTTAAAACGTAACAATATTCTCTGCCACTTTTCGGCACTTTGGAACTTGAAACAATTAAATAAACTTGGATAAGTGCTGGCTTGCCCATTATATTTTTCAAATCTCATGGTGGTCGATGATATACGGGATCATATGACTTAAAAATGGTTTGTTTTAGTAGTTAATTTTATTAATGCTTGGATGATTGAAATGCTCCTTAAAAATAATGACAGCTATGTAGGGCATTAAAAAATTTCATTTAGAATTTATAGACGAAAACTAATCTCACGTGGTTATTTCTTTTTTTTTGTTTTCTTTGTTAAAAAGAAAAACTATTTTTGGGACTCCCCTTTTGTATAAAAGAATTTCACATGAATGCAAGGATATGTATACACACCATGTAAAATCTGTCATTTAAAATTGTATCGTATTTAAGTAAACAAAATCCAATTGCCTAATAATGCTTTAATGAAAATATGGACCTTAGACTATGAAGTTCAATAACATGAATACAAATTGAAACGTCTAACAATTTGAGACTTTCGGTAATTATTTGTCCATTTTATGACTACATATGTGTGCATATAAAAAGCAGGTATCGTAAATTTTTTTGTAAAGTCTTAAAAAATTTTAACAACGTGAGCGTTATTGCTTTTTTTTAAAGGAAATTTTCATCTTTTCTTAATTCTTTAAAAAAATTCCCTTAAAATTGTTTCCTATTTTTTTTAAAGCAATTGAATGGCAAACCAACGAGTTCAATATTGAACTTGAATTGCAACAAAACTCAAACAAATATATTTCTGGGCATACAGGAAACCAAATGACACAAATAAAATGAAAGGAAAATAATATCCCTTGAAAATATTCATTGAAATCGTAAAAGCGCATGTCCTGTTTCCAATACTCTGGGCAGATTAGTAACACAACTCACCGTTTAAGTAAAAATGGCGTTTGTTTGTCATCTTTCCATGCTCTCTTCTTAATTGCTTTGCCGCTTACTCTCACGCTCTCTTTGACATTCTTTCTGTCGCTCTGAGATAACATTTTTCTTACTCTCCTCTTCCAGTTTACAAAATTTCCTTCCAACTTTTTCTTGTTTTTCTTTCTTTAATTTAATATTCTCAATAGAAAATACACGACCTATACAATAATAAATTCCATTGAATTTACATTGCAGCAGTGGCAGTGGCAAAAGAACCTACACTCACACATTCCTACACATAAGTACAAGCACGCACGCACACACATACACCAACACATCGTATCAATTTAGAATTTAACAGAAAAACATGCCTTTTAACCCACATTTCTTTCATTCAGGCAGGCACAATAACAGTCCTCCATTCGAGTGTAACGCAGAGAGAACAAGAACAAAAAAAAAGAAACTGAAAATGTAGGAAAAATGTTGATGTGAGAGATGTTTGTCGAATAACGTTGACAGGACATAAATAATTGCAGGACAATTTTATTTTGTTATTCTGCTACACTGTTGTTGTGTAAGTGTAAGGAAAGGGTAATAAACTTGTTTTTTTTTTGTTGTTGTATTTTTATTGTAAATAAATAAATAAACGTATCAACGGAATTATTTTATTTAAATTTTTGTAAAATATTTCCGAAAACAATATTTTTCAGACGTACTCCATTTAAATTGAAAATAATTATCTTTCTTTATTTCTAGAAATGCTATTTATTATTAATTATGAAAACTAACATTTATTTTCACTTAACATTGAAAAACATTTGCAGATTAATTAAGTGATTATTTATGATTAATTACACGTTAGCCGGGTATATTTTTACTGTTGCACTAAGTACGTAATAATTTCTTGTGCTTGCCGTTAAAAGTGATAACTAACTTCATTCTCATAAATATATGGACCAATGATGCCACCATCCCAAAATCTAAATCAAAAAGTGATTTTTTCTGAATACATAGGATGCTCTTTGATATCAATTGATTGAAAAGTTCAGAAATCACTTTTGGAGGACCCAGTAGAAACTCTGAAATATAATGTCCATGAAAATGCTATTTAAGCGTTTTATAACCACTACAATACAAATAACTGTGTACAAAATTCACATTTTTAAGGATACGAATATACGTTCTAATGCATCAGCAGGCGTTAATATGCGTTAACATGACATCAGTATCTCTCGTGAGTTGTTATTCCATTTAAGCATTTTACAAAAAAGGGCAACACAAGTAACTGTGTCCAAAATCCACAATTTTTAAGAATTCGAATATGCGTTTTGATACGTGAGAATCCGTTAACATGCGTCGTCATGACGTGAGGATATCTCGTGGATTGTTATTCCATTTAAACGCGTTATAAAAACTGGAGCACAAATAACTATGCATAAAATTCACATTTTTAAGAATTCGAATATGCGTTTTGATACGTCAACATGCGTTAACTGAATAAATAGCAGCTATTTTGACGGATGTGGTTTCAACTACATTAGTTGTCAAAGTTAAAAAGTATCTGCTGGCAAACAAGATATAAAGCTAACGTTTGCCACAAGACTTAATCCCTGGAACAAGGACAAGCCTTTTTGTTAAGGATAAGATAAGCAGACAACAATAAAATCGTAGTTCACTCTATCAATGACTTTACATGGTCTAACAAAAACAACAATGATATAAAGCTATTATCTTTTTAATTAACAGCACAGAGTTTAGTTAAACAATTGAATTTTACAGCCTGCAACTTATCACTAAAACTAAAATTTGACTTTTCAACATGAATATCTACATGTGCAGGAAGACTTACGTGTTTGAATTATTTAACACCACTTGTTATTATTAATTGAAATAATATTCTAAACAATACACATGCATACATACATTAAATCGTCCATTAAATAATTTTATGTAAATTTGACAAACACTTTATCTCACTTTCAAACAAAGAAAACCCTACAGTTTCAAATTATTTGAGCTTAAAATTGATTGTTGGACAATGAAACAATTTAAAGAGATTTAAAAAGGTTTTTTTTTAGCAATTTCCTACACTTTCATATGCGATAAATAAATTATTGCTGCTGTTTGTTTGGTTAAAATTGCTCCTACACAGTAACAACAACACGCATAGCCTTTGTTCTACTGGAACGGCACAAAACTTCTGGAAATACGGAAATACGTTTAAAAATACACACATTTATGCCATATGCAGTACTTCAGTTACACAAATACAGGAATAGCATGTAAAATTCAACCCCTACGACAGTGCATGCTTTGTTGGGGTTTAAACGTGGGTAGTGGCCTCTAATGAAGTTATTTTTGGAATCTAATGACGCACTTCTATCAGCGAAAAACAGGTGCCGATACTTAACGAACTTTTGTATGTACTTAGGTGTTGTAGGGTAAAGTCTAAAGTGCTCTTTTACAAACCCAATACAATATTCTTGATTCAATTCCAGAAAGGCAAAACCGTATTTTAAATCAGTGTAGGAGTCAATCAATAGTATTTCGCTACTAATCTCAGCATATATTTATAGAGAATAAATAAACGCTGCAATTTATAAAATTGCTGTCCTCCTCGGACCTATTGCAGTAGACAAATCATCTGCTTAGCTGAGAAACTTTATTAACACTAGAAAGACGGACTGGCGTCATTTGACCCATTTACAAATCTAACTGCTAATATTTCTTTTATGAATTATAGCAAAGATTTCTTACTTCGTGACTTTTAATAATATTCCATAAAGTTTAATTTAAAAGTATTTTTTTTATTTAGGTATTCCAAATTGCAATTATTAAAGCAACTACCTAGAAAGACGGAGAGGGGTCATCTGACCCTTCACTTATCTATTTATTGTATCAATTACTTTTCCCAATTATTATTTCATGAAAGTATTAAAATGCCGTTATTTTTTGTTTAAGTTTTCTCTAGTATGCCGTTATGTAATTTCAGCCAACGCGCACATTGCTTTTACTTATTTTTATCAGTTTTTCAAAAGATTATTTATGAATAGGAACAAAGATATTGAAGCATATTTGGATTGTGGCTTTACAAGAACTGGACAAATTCATCTCAGGTTTGTACGCTAGGGATGCTTGTGGATTCAATAATGTATACATATGTAAATGATTTATGGAACAAAAAATGGGGAGTTGCTTTTCCTTCACAAACTATGTCTAGAGACCAATTCAAGGAAATAATGAAATATATTCGCTTTCACGTGCGAGAAGAAAAATCTACTAGGTTAAAAACAGATACAAACATACATAATTGGTCATTACAACCCTTGAATCAGGATTACGACCTAGTTTCTCACACAAAACAGGAAGTTCACCTTCATTTCGTATGTTTGGAGCCGTTTTGTTGAAAATTACAAATCTTGTTATAGACCAGGTGAAAACATCGCTGTTGACTAACAACTCTTTACTACAAAAGCAAGATGCAAATTTACACAATACATGGCGAATAAACCCGTCAAATTTGGTATAAAATTTTGGCTTTGCGTAGATGTCAAATCGAAATATCTGCTCAACGGCTTCCTGTACTTGCGAAAAGATGACAATCGTCCACATAACATTACGTTTGGAGAGACATTGTAATGCGTCTAATGAAACCTTTGGTGAACATAGGGAGAAATGTGACGACTGACAATTTTTTTACCTCAGTATCGGTGGCAGACAGATTGCTCTTCAAACGTACAACTCTAGTTGGGGCAGTCAATAAAGCAAGACGGGATGTTCCACCATATGTGAAAAAATTGAAATTAAATTTGAATGCCCATGAAGTTCTAAAAACCGAAAATAACAAGCGCCTTCTGACAGTTTACCAAGCAAAGAGACAAAAAAATGTTTTATTGCTGAGTACTTTCCTCGAAGTGGTTGAAATAGATAAAGGTAATAGCAACCGCAAACCAAATACCGTAACTCGTTATAATTCAACTAAATTTGGTGTTGATAATGTTGACCAAATGGGTAGAAAATATAGCAGTCAAGCTCAAGATGATGGCCAGTACAAGTTTTTTTCAACATATTGGACTTGTCGGCGATAAATGCTTGGGTGCTATTCCAAGAAATAACAGACAAAAAAATCGTTGAAGATAATTTATTTTACAAGTAGCGTTTGAACTGAGTTACATTGACTAGCAACGGCAAGCAGTAAATATTCAACCACAAGTTTCACATATTCAATCCATAAAAAGACGATATTGTCATACAACTGGCTGCAAAAACAAAACAAATAAAATGTGTGAAATATTCCAGAAACCCCTATGCGGAACCTGTAATATATCAAAATATTTTGTATGCTCTCGATGAGTGTAAAAACAGAAAAAAATTCGTACCAATATAGACCTGTTTCACGATCTCGATATACCTCGATCTCGCATAAATACATTCAAAGCAAAAACAACAAGTACTGTTAGTGCTTTGAATGTACATATTTTTATTATATGTACGTACACATATAAACTTGATTTCTTTTCAAATACGTATTATTAAATGTTTATTTTTTAGTTATAAACTTAGAATAAAAAATGTATAATTTAATTTATTTTTATATTTTAAATAAATAAGCAATTTTAAAATTAAATTTTGAAATTAAAATGTAGATTTTTGCTACTAAAACTTAAAGGGAGTCAAATGGGGTCATTTAAGGTGTATTAATTCTCCCGTCTTTCTAGTGTTAAGGAATTTAAAGCAAGTGTAATAATAAGACATTCTGGCAGTTGCTTTGTGACAGTCAGAAGTATCTTAAAGCAGCATAATAAGATAACATAGATAATAAGTAGAGTCCATTGTAAACCTTACTTCAACTTTCTCAAATATTTTAGCGATTATGGCATCATTTCCCAATAACTGGGCATATTTGGTCAAAGTTCTTATAGAAATTTGTATTCCATTCAGTGATGAAAGTGAGAGAAGTTTTAGGACAGAAAGACACATCTTCGGTTGTATTAAGCTTGACAGCAAAATTCTTGAATTTGAAGTCATAAGCTTTAAACGGTATTCATCACAACAATGTAAGTAAATGAAGGATGTTGTCGGAGTGTCGAAGATAGTTTATTGGCTTATTAAACGACAGCACATGGTTCAAGCTTCCGGTCAAACAGTACGGGAAAAAAATTAAATTTGAAAAAATATTTCTTTACACCGCTTTCTCTCAGCAGATTTCCGAAAAAAATTTCTGAGAGTAAGAAATGGTATCTGTTGTTTGCCAAGAGACAACAATTTCTATGAAAACTATTTTGGAGTTGTTTATTGCCTCGTTTCACAATAATGTTCTTTCGTTATTGTTATTATTATTATGCAGTGGCTCAGACGTCTGAGGACATGTTGATTTAATTATGTTGACGAAAATTTAAACCGATGTTGTGTGCTTTAATTGTATGTTACATACATACATACGTGCATAACTGGTCATTAAAAGCCTTCAGTTAGGTTGACTGACCTAGCTTATCACACCTTTTTCTTGTGTGTGTTAATTTTAAACGTGGCGAGTCCTACAGTTTAAAGTCGACTCCGAACGACAGTTTTTTGAGAAAATTTTTCATGGCAATTCTATTTGCTCTCAGAGTTTTTGCTAGAACTCTGCTGAGAGGCAGTTGGCGAGAAAATATTTTTCATATTTTCGTTTTGATGTTTGACGTGGGGTTTGAACCGTGGCCCATACAGCTAATAAGCCAACACACTACCGACTTCAATTCATTGTATGTTGTGTGCGTTACATACAGTTTAAATACATAGACTTGCAGTATACCCTACGGCCTCCAGCCTAGATCCTAAGACGCCTTTTAGAAATACTGACCAAATGAAGAAATTCTGCAATCTAAAGGGGAGAGATGTATCCTAAACTACCTGATCGCCAAAGGACAAAAAGGTCTTGAAGGCCTACCTAAGTCTCTATTAAACATTGTTTGGTTATAAGATTGTAGAATACTGCTCCATGTTGTAGATTGTTTACGTTCATTAAGGTTATGCAGTTATCACACATTTGTGCAGTTATCTACTCTTCACATCAACCTGATTATTCGTAATCCAAAAGTTATCAACACTTTGAGAATTGAAGAGTGTTTGAATATATGACTGCACGGTTTACTGGTCCATACTATAGAACCTAATTGGCTTTCTGTAGTTATAAGCCAATTAAACCTTGCAAAACACTCTTCCAATTTTAATAATCAGGAGAAAAATTTAAAGATTTATTTGAAAAATAGAAAGTTATGAAGCATTCTGTAGAATACCTTTCAATCGATCTAAATCGGGTGAATTTTATTTTCTTTTTTTATTTTTTTCATCGCTTAGTTTAGCATTTTTTTGCTTTTGTTTTTATAACGCCAAAGCAGGGTAGAAAGACGGAGATTTACAAGCTTTATGTTGACGATTTATTTTGTTTACGACCCCATGTATTAAAAAAAATAAAAAAAAAATCGAAAACAGTGTCACACCAACGACAGTGATGAGATTGTCAGAAGCAAAAAAAAAGAAATCTTGTCATGACATAGAAAACAATATTTACACACAAACATATACACCCAAAGGTACAAAGATATATGCATAAACAAATAACAAACACAGGTGCACGGGAAAACCCTCACGACACTTGTATTCCTATGAATTTTATTTTATTTTGGTTTTTCATTTCGTTTTTTTTTGTGTCTCTCTTCATGTGTTTTCCGTTCGTTTTTTCCCGTTTATAATTTTCTAATCTTGTTATTGCCATCAAATTTCTTCCTGTAGGATTTTTTCCTTGTCCCCCTTTTTTCATTGTTTTTGCAAAAATTGCCTAAGCTCCCTAGTTTTTCTTTTGTTGTCTCTCTAATCTTTTGTCTGTGAACTTGCATTTGTATTGAGTATTTTTCCAATGGTATGTATAGAGTTATCACCGGGTTGCTGTTGTTACAATACAACTGTATTACTTACCAATTTAAATAGAAAAAGAAAAGAAATTGTTTTTAGCCATAAACTTCATCTGAGCCATATTTCACTCCTATGAATAGGTGTCTAATGATATAAACTCATACATGGATATACTTTATGTCCTCCCTCTATGGTTGTAATTGTTTTTGTTATTGCAATATATTTCCTGTTAATTTTATGAGATTTGTTATCTTTTTTTATAACGCTTTATATTATTCTGTAAGGTTTTTACTTCATTTCAAGCAGACAAGTATTGTTAAGAGCTGTAATGGTTAGCAATTTGATTTTAGTTGGCATGCCGCTTTTGTATGGTTGTTGTTGTTGAATTGGTAAATATACGCGTTACAGTCATAGAATCTATAACTTAAATATATGTTAACTGGCGTCACCTTACATAGTCACCTAAGACTACTACTTACGAAAGTTTATTTTATGGATGAAAACGTTGTTTCACACCAAAGACAGACACATTTGGTTCAAGCCTTGACTTATATAACATGGTATAATGCTCAATTTCATTTTCGAGATTTTCTTTACGAATATTTGGAGTGAAGCAACTAGCAGTCGTGTGTTGGTTTATTAGACGTAAAGTCACGGAACAAACTACAGGTCAGACATCTGGAACAAAACTAAATTTGTAAAATATTTTATCGGCGACTTCCTCTCAGCGGATTTCAAAAAGCGTAGAAATGTTCCTCCTTTATTAGAGGCGGCAGAAGAACTGACTTTTGCTGCTGGAACAAGTCTTTATAAGTCCGGGAAACGAAGTGCTGCCAGCATATTCAAAACTATAGATTCTTCTCCCTCTAAAGCATTAGAAATAAAAAAATGAGCTTTTCTCCTACACAACCAATCCCTTACACAAATGTGGAGGCGTTAGCTTTGTATGTCGATGGTGAATATACAAGACACACTTATAGTCTATTACGTGCAGGTGCCAAGAATCATAACGCTTATATTTATCCTTCTTACCATAAAGTTTTGGCTGCCAAAGAAGAATGTTATCCGAGTGGTGATCTTAGCATTACTGAAATATCGGCAGAGATAGCTCTTCAAAGTTTGATAGATCACACTGCTAAAAGGCTCTTAAAACAACAAAAAGACATTTTGCTGCAATGTAAACTTGTAGAGCTTACTTTGTTCTATAAATGGGGATGTGATGGCAGCAGTGGCCATTCGCGCTATAAGCAAGTATTCAAGTTTTAGTATCCATGTGATATGGAAGGTGCTACGCCTACTATTGCTAGTCCGCCTATTGTTAACCAAAATATTAATATCGACACTAAATTTCATCTTAGATGATTTGGGGATTTTGACTGTTATAGTTTTTCCAGATATACGAATTTTAGTATTTTATTTATATGGGAGATAACACACCCACTGTAGCTAGTTCAACCATTTTTCCCACAAATGTTTATGTGGATATCAAAGTTGTCCATGCTGAATTCGAAGATTCTAGCTGTTGCAGTTTCCATGATATAAGACTTTTAATACATAATTCTTAAGGTAGGCACTTCACCCATTTAAAACTTTTGAATAAAAATTAGCCTATAATTCCACCCACACATACAGAAATACGGTGTGAAAATTTTAGGAAAATCGGTTCAGTCGTTTTGTCGTCTTTAGGCTTCAAACAGACCCCCAAAAAAACAAATTTACACACACTCATACACACACATATACATTTGATTTTTTTCTCTCTAATTGTTTATATTGATGAAATCTCTAAATGTACCAAGTTTCATGTCGGTACGGCTTTGCAAAAGCGAGTTATAACTTTTGTCCGGCTAGATTACGCATTTGGACCACTGTGTATCGGGAGTATTTCAAGTAGGATCTGGTTTCTTTAGATAACCGTGACTGATTGGTCGTGTAAGGGTCTATAGCTTTAGCTTATCAAAGGCGCTGCTATGAGTACTTAAACTTAATGGCAATACAACCTGGCTGCTGAAAAATTGTAAGAAAATCGCAGTATTAAGAGGTTCTAGTCCTAACTAAGCATGCAATTTCCTTAATATGCATATTCCTAGGAGTTTAGGGTGATATTACAGTTAATAGGATAGGCACTATATAATGGGCATGAATGAAAATGATCCAGCGAGAAAATCATTGAATAATGATGCCAAGGAAAATCGTATAAAAGGTTACTAAATACTCTAATGGAAGAACCAGGCCGAATCGTTATGTAATCCATGAGAAGCAAATATACTAGGGATGCCAAATGGGATTGATTTTTAAAAATCCCGCGATTCGGGATTTCAAAATCCCGAAATATTCCGAAATTTCGTGATTTTCTCTTAACCCATTTACAGCCAAACAAAAACTACAAGTTAAATTTTTACAATTTCAATGTATATATATATTTTTAACAATGCAAAAGAACAGAAACGTAAAAAAGTAAAAAAATAAAAAAAATTCAGGACATTAGAGGGGTGTACCCAAATTGGTACAATTGCCAATTATGAGTGATATTTTGCAAAACAATTTTTTTCAACGCAGAGTGTTTTTTGCAACTCCAGCGGCTTCTATTGTGGCAGATGACACAACGCACACGCTTAGGAAGCTTTTCTGGAGCATAATCTGTGCCGTCTAGATGTAGACCCTCAATATTTGATGACGAAGGCCGAGCAGAATGTCTTTTGGACAACTGTTTTAGATAAAACCTAGCTATGGATCGACAAAATTGTAATTGATCAATAGCATTTTCTTCACATAATTCATGTAGGCGCCACGCATTTGATATAGCCATATCAACCATGTACGAAAATAAACACCACCACCATTTTTTGCTATGTATATATGCTAATTCGGCATAAAGATATAGATTGGTCCATTTCATCAACTCTGTCCATGCTTTTGTTGTAAGTTTGGAACAAGTGAGGTATTTGCATATCAACTTTTTGTTTTTTTTTTTCAGAAGACCATCTTTTAACTTTTCCTACTGGTTCATAAGAATCGTAATTGGTCGCCATTGTGCAAATACTGTTACTCTTCCAGCGGACCAGTAATAACTCATTATTTTTGTCAAACCTGAAATCGAAATCGGCTCTGGAGTTTTTCATCATCTCTTTTGCATTTGGCAGAGGACATTTCTTAGTGCAGTTTTCTCGAATTGTTCCTGTGCCACGGTAACCTAAATTACGCAAATCATCGAGTAACTCAAAATTTGTAAAAATAAATTATCAAAAAAAGCTGCCACACAAACTAGCAAGAAAGTGAAATGGCAGACAGGTGGCATTACTATTTTATCACATTATTTTTAGAACGTTTGTTTCAAATTAATAACTGACATAATTTGTGTAAAAAAAAATAAAACAAATTTAGTTTATAACTTGTTTTTAGTATACTTGTGGCCATTGTACCCAAATTGGAACAGCATTATTATATGTTTTCTAAGATCTTATACATTTGTTGTATGAAACTAAATATGTTTTTCAATGTTTAACTGTTTATTGAATTTTATATTATAATACAAATAACGACTATAACCTATAGGTAGAAAATATATATATATTGCTTCATTTAATATTTATTCAGAGCACTTTCCACTATTTAATTTCTAAGACAGCCCACATTGGTTTAAAATCGATTTTATTTTGGCCAAAATTATTTACAGCGAGAATATAATAGTTTTTTTGTTAATATTTGAATTATTATTAATTATTAATATCATATTTTGTCAATTCTGTGAAATTGAATTAAAAATTGTCTTTTCTCTCTACACATATTAATTAAAAACGACGTAATTCAAATATTTCTAAATACTAGTTTTATTTATATAGAAAAGATAAACAATTGTATTTCAAAAAGGAATAGTATTGTTAGTTTAAAAAACTCTTATTACAAATTATTATCAGAATTAACTCTGCAGAAATTGAATTTTTTTATCAATATTCATTGCAGCTGAAATTACATCTTTCTGCATTTCTAGAATTGTTTTTGCAGTGTGTTCTAGTAGCATTTGTAATGGTACTTTTGCTACCGTTTCGCTAGCAAATATATTCTTAGGTCGGCACATGTTTTTTAATTCTAAGGCCTTATAGTAAGGACTAAATATATTACAGTTTCTTTGTTTATTCTCCATACGGATAGCACAGTTCTGTTTTTTGAGAAATTGCTTTCGATAAGAAAAGCAAATGCTTCCTCGCTAGAGAGAGCAACAGGCTCCTTTGAGTTCTTCCCGCACAGTTTTCGTATTTTCGATGGTCATGTTTGACTTTGCACTGCTTCCTTTAGAACAACAGCTAAGTCTTTTTCTTCCTTTTTACGAGCAGACATACGCGCTGCATTTATTAATAAATCTGTCGTAATTTCTTTGGATGAAGACATACATAATTGTTGCTTCTCTTCTCTTGCTACGATTCGACATTTCATTAAAAGTCATTCGTGGCCAACCTGCTTTAGAGGTGCTTGGTACTTCAGTTAAAACTTTTTTAAATAAATTAAATACCTCAGAATTTAGCCATTTCATGTTTCGAGACATAAATACATTAGTGTTTCTGAAGCATTCTGACCACTTTGCATCTGATTTTACGCAATATATCCTTATTTGTTCTTTTAAATGTTTTAAGTAATCCTCAGGAGGATTTGCAGTTCCACTTTTTTCTAGAACGAAGTTCAAAAGTTCCTCCTTTTTCTTTTCTTTAGCATTTGTTTTTTGCGAAATTTTGAAGAGCTCTTCATTTCTGAAGCCACGGCAGTCTAGTCAAAAGCAAATATCTTAAGTTATTGCAAGTTATTGCAGGAAAAAACTTTAGAATGTGTTGCACAAGACCACATGCTATTTTCGAATTTTGTTTTTTCACTGGACAGAGTTGGACATTTTTTTAAAAGTTTAAATTTATGGAAAAACAAAATAATAATTGAATGCGCGAATATGCATGTAAACAACACACGTTATTACTATGTCTATTTATTTTTTTAACTTTTTATTTTACAATTAGTTAATACATACCATTAACTTTATTATCCATTTAAAATATTTTTGTTAATTTTTTAATTTTATTCAAAAACACTATTTGACCAACTACTTAAATTAAACTACTTGCATTTGATTATTCAACAATAGTAAAAACTCTATGTTTGTCGCTCTGTAGACTAACGGTAAATACCGGTTTAGAAAAAAAAATTATTTTCTGATAACTTGAAATGTTGTCTGTCATGCTGTATTAAAAAATTTACAAAAAACGAAAAATAAAAAATTACATTTTGGCCAAAAAAAAAACTGAATTTCAAACCAATGTGCAGCCTTAATAATTAAATGTTCCCAAATTGGCACAGTGACCGTAAATGGGTTAATAACAAAAAATGAAAAACAATTGTTTTATTAAATTTTTATTTATTTTTAATCTTTACCATAATTTCATGTGTATAAAATAAAAAACAGAACATAAAGTACAATAAAAATAAAAATAATTCATCTGTGCCTACATGCGTTTATGTATGTATATATATAATATATGTATATATGTATATATATACAGTGGTGGCCACAAATTTAAGACACGACATTTTACTTATATATTTGTGATAATTTTTACATCTTATCAAAAAAAATTAGGTCCCTGATATTTTTCTTAAGATTTTAGTAATATTAAGAAGAAAAATTAATAATATTTTGCAACATATATTTGTTTAAGAATTTTTATTTACATAAGTATTATATAGATCAACACAAATTTTATCCTGGTCATGAATTTAAGACATATGCAAAATAAAACTTAATTCACTAAAGTAAAGCTCAGCTGCATAAAAAATTCCTAGTATTTGGTTGAAAATCCTTTATTTTGGATCACAGCAGCACATCTCCTGGGTAAACTTTTGACTAATGCCATACAATGGTGCATTGGAATCGCATACCAAGCTTTTCGGATTTCTTCCCACAAATCGTTTAAATTTTTTGGTTTTACTGCTCGTACATGTTCCTCAACATCATTGCATAAGTTCTCAATTGGATAGAGGTCCGGGGATTGAGCTGGCCACTTTAAAACAATGATATTGTTTTCCTCTAAGCAACTCTTCACTAGACGTGAGGTGTGCTTAGGGTCATTATCATGCATAAATTTCCTTATTAGAGGCATGTTGTCTTCGGCGAATTGTAGTGTCTGTTAGAATGTTTTTTGTAAACATGCTGGTCCATTTTAGTATTAATCTTGTAAATGGGACCTACACCACGCAAGGAAAATGCTGCCTACACCATCACCTTGCCACCACCATGTTTGACCGTTTTAAGGGTGTACTTTGGGTGATGCTCCAGGTTTGGAGGGCGCCATACGTACTGCTTCCCATCAGATCCGAAGCGGCAAAACTTTGACTTGTCGCTTCAAAGTATATTTTTCCAAAATATTATCGTTTTATTGAGATGTTGTCTCGAAAACGCTAGTTCGGATTTGATATTTTTTTTTGACACAAGTGGTTTACGTTGTGCAATAAACCCACGCAAGTTTTTCTCATTTAGACGTCTTCTTATTGCCCTAGACGAAATTTCAATACCAAAATCCAATGCATTTTTATTTTTTATTTTACTTGAGGATTATTAGCAGCTACTTTAGGGTGTAGTTTTTCGGGCTCTAGTTTGCTGTTTGACATTTTTGATGGTACCATGTTGCTTGATGTGTTCCAGTTGTAAATTTAAAACATTTAAGTAGCTTGGATATCTCCATTACTATTATTAAATCAAATTTTAGTTGTTGGATTAGTTTTCGCTCGGCATCGGAATTCCTAGTACCTCTGGCCATTTATAATTAAATATTTCTATGTATTCCAACATAAAATAAAATAAAACATTCGTTACTCACCGTTTAGCTTCAAAAAAACGCCAAAAATCACCTAAAAACCAGCTATTTCCGAAATGTCTTAACTTCGTGGCCAGTTTCAAATAAACGTTTTTACAAAATAATATGATCAAAAAGCAACAAAATGTAAAAAGAAACAAAATAAAATAATGTTACTTTTTCTTAATATTACAGGGTACATAGAAGAATAAAGAATATCAAATTTGATTTTGATTGTAAATATTATCACAACTAAGTCAGTCATATGTCGTGTCTTAAATTCGTGGCCATCACTCTCTGTATATGTACATACATATATTACTTATATATAATTTTTTTAAAAGATTAAAACCTCTAATATTTCATCGTAGAGCATACGCTGTCGCTAATAAACATCTTTCGCAATCTACCCTTGTGGACAGAATGGTTTCATGATAGCTATGTATATGCTGTATATTAATATTCACCTCTACATATTACCTCCTGTTATAAACAAATTTAATTCTTTAGAAAGTTGAGTATCTAAATCATCAGCTCATTAACAGATTTTGTTGGACTGTTACATTCTTCGATGGCAACGTTTAACTTTTTAACAACGGAAGTTGTGTTCTCGTCCAATGCATGATACACTCGAAAAACTACATGAGTGTTATTTAATGTAATACTAAATAAAATTATCGTGACATTAAGAATAGTGATTATGTAACGTTGGATACTGAATTGAATAACATATATAGGGACCAGGTCTATACACTGGATAATGCTAATGACCAATTAGTGTTTATTCAGGAAAATTTTCATCAGCTTTATGACAGATGCTTTCCTGTCAAAACCAAGCTTATCAAACCCTAGCAGAATCCATGGTTTACTACTGAGATAAAAGCACTAATTGAGAAGAGGGATAGTGCTTACAGGCAGTGAAAGAAGTTCAGAACTGATGACTTGAAATCATGTTTCATAAATCCGCACGGTCGGAGGTTACTAGGCACATAAGAATTGCGAAAACGTTGTATTATGGTAGAAGGTTTTACAATGCGATGGGCAATAAATCCAAATGGAATGTGATTCGTGAAATAGGAATTGGTGGAAAATGTCCTCAAACTGATTTTGATGTAGATGTGAATATACTTAATGACCAGTTTGTACATTCAAGTGTTCCAACGGCAACCGGTGATATCTATGATGACCTTTGTTGTGTCTCTCCGCAATACTCCTTTAGTTTTCGTTGCGTGGATCAGTTCGAAGTTTTGGAATGTATTTCAGTGGTGAAATCGAACGCAATTGGTTCCGATGATATAGATCCTTTGTTTTTGAAAGTTTTGACACCTAGACTTTTGCCATATTATACCCACTTATTCAATACAATGCTGACCAAGTCTACTTTTCCTGATGAATGGAAACTAGCTAAGATCCTTCCCATTCCCAAATCAAACAATGAGTTCAGGCCAATTGCTATTCTTCCTTTTTTTTCGAAGGTAATCGAAAACATTATAGCCAGACAGATCAATGGTTATCTGGAAGGTCACAATTATTTAACAGTCAGTCAGTCGGGTTTCATGAAAGGTAGGAGTTGTACTACCGCTCTATTAAATGTAGTTGAGGATCTTAGGTTGAAGCTATATGTAAATAGTGTTTTTAGTTCTTCTCGATCACACAAAGGCTTTCGATACAGTCAATCATAAAATTTTATTGAATAAGCTCCGGAAGCTGTTTAATTTTTCTAATTCTGCCGCTAGTCTAATTTTTTTCTCATTTGTTGGACAGATGTCAGAGGATTTATTTAAATGGGAATATTTCTGATTCGCTTAATATTTGTAGAGGTGTTCCCCAGGGATCAATACTGGGGTCACTGTTGTTCTGTATGTATGTTAATGATCTACCGGATGTTTTGGTTGACTGTCGTGTTCGTATGTATGCTGATGATGTGCAGATTTATGCCAGTACTCGTAAGGAGAATATCGATTCTTGTTTACACTCTGTTAACCGTGATTTGGATAGGATTGACAGTTGGGCTTCGGCGAATGGACTAAGCATTAATCCCTCAAAGTCCAAATGTTTAATGCTTTCGAAGCCCAATGTTTCGTTTGCCATACCTGGATTAAGTATCAGGGGAAATAAAATTGACGATGTCAAGTCTGCTACCAATCTGGGTATTGTATTTAATGACAGATTATTGTGGTCTGGCCATATAAGTGTCGTTGTTGGCAGAATATACAGCATGCTACGAAATTTATGGACGGTCATTGATTCAACTCCTTTTGCAATTCGTATGCAACTTGCTAAAACTTATTTAATTCCTGTGCTATTGTATGGGTGCGAAATTTTTGCAAACAGCGATAGTAATGACAATCGGAAACTAAACTTGGCATACAACAATATAGCAAGATACGTCTTTCTTAAGGATAGCCGGGATCATATTTCTCATTTAGCGTACCAGATATTTAGTGTGAAATTTGATAATCTTCTGAAAATTAAATGCCTCATTCTATTCCATAAAACTATTAATACGGAACAGCCGGAATATTTCGTAGCCCGAATTAAGTTTGCTAGGTCATGCCGGGGCATGAAAATTATTGAACAACGTTACAGGACTCTTCTATCACAGCGACAGTTCTTTATACACACCACTAGTCTCTGCAATTCCCTACCAAATTACATCCAAAAGTTAGGCAATGCCAAAGAGTTCAAAAAGGGGTTATTTAAATGGTTCTCTTAATGAAAAGTTTGTTACGTTCTTAACATGTTTATTATATCTGTTAAATTTTTATCCTTACTTTCTTATACCGATTTTTGTAAATATTTCTTTTTTATATCTTTAGAATTCTTTATTTTTTTAACTTTTTTATTTTCTTTTTATTTCTGTAGTATTGTTAGTTTTTCTAAATTGCTTTAAATTATATTTTCACTTAAATTTAATATTTTAATTAATTTGTTTTTTATATTAATTTATTATTTTTACTTATTATTTCCTATATTTCACAATTTTTATTATTTTTTTATGTTTTATATCTTATTGATCCTTAGCATAGCATTATTACTTATAAGATTAAAATCTTATTGTATGTTAATTATAATAAATAAATAAAATAAATAAATAAATAAATAAATAAAAAAACAATGCCGTAAACTTAATTTTTTTTCTTATTTTATAAAGTATATATGTATGAATTTACAATCCCAAAAATCCCTGGACAAGTTTTAAGAAATCCTGGGATTCGGAATTTGGAAATCCCGAAAATCCCTGCATTTCAGGATTTGAGATTTTCCGATTGGCATCCCTAAAATGTTCTCATAACGAGTGTGGTAAGGATTTTCATCAGGCGACGTTGTGCTACCTTACTTTTTTGAAGCTGAATTGCAGCGATTGTCAAGTAGCATGGAGGATGAACGCCATGGTCTAATAGGTAGTGTGTTGGCTTATTAGGCGAAAAGGCAGGGTTCGAGTCCCAGGCCAGATATCAAAATAAAATACAAAAAGTATTTCTTCGGCGACTTCCTCTCAGCAGATTTCTGGCAAAAACTCTGGGAGTAAATAAAATTGCCATGCAAAATTTTTAAAAAATCTGTCGTTCGGAGTCGACTTTAAACTGTAGGTCCCGCCACTCATGTATAAAATTAACACACACAACATAAGTGGTGTGAGAAACGAGGTCGTAATCCTGACTGAAGGGTTGTAATGACCAATTATATATGTATGTATGTATGTATGGCGGATGAACGAGATATGGTTTCATTGCCACCTGCCACAACATGCATGCAGCATTCGATTTATTGTGGCAACGATTGCCAGAAAAAATTTTCTTAAGAAATTGAGATGTCAACTGGCCACCAACGCCGTGTAATTCTTTTCATTGCAGTTTTATGAAATCTCAGATTTCTGCGAATAAACCAAAAACTTTTCCATCAACATTTTAAATGTGCTGCAGAAAAAAGTTTCTGAATTCCTGCTAAAAGAAATAAATTTTTTGAAAATAAATTTTTCCACTTTATTTTGAAAGCAAGTGACAGTGGGCGTTGGCTGTTAATTTACCAAAAAACATACAAATAAAATGAGTTTTCAATTGAATTTGCTCGTCACATAATATTTAGTGGAAAAATATTTATCATAATGCCTGGTAAATAGATTCACTTTAAATTAAAACTTTTCATATGTTTTTTGACACAGTTTTGTTGTCACTAAAATTTTCAAAAAAAAAAAAAAAAAAATTGAAAAGTTTGTATAATTTTTAGCATATTTCATCATTAAAACATATTTGTTGCTACTTTTCAATTTATTTGCAACTTTTTTTTTCTGGGTGGTTGGCAGGTATTTTGCATTGTTAATGCCTTGATTTGTTCACAGTTATCTGCGCTTAAAATTTTACAAATTTGTTTTAATTTTTGTCGCTATGCATTCATGCTCTGCTTTTCCTTGGCCTCCATGGGGAAAAGTTTCGTCCGTAAAATATTAAACTGTAGCTGTGTAGTACTGGTTGCATGGAGTCATTGCTTTAGTTTTTCATGGCGTACATCGTGTCTATGCTTTTGGCAACTACTTTCGAATATAACGCTTTAGAGCTGCCTGCATATCATTAAGCCAAACGAGTGGAAGGTAAGAATATTTGTGTGCTTTAAACGCGAGTAGTCAGGTAGAAAAGAATTAAATGGATTCTAATAGAGAGGCTCAGAATTGTTGAAAATAATTTACAGCTGAAGAACATAAGAAAAAAAGGTTGAGATGGTGGCGGTAAGGCTCAATGCAGGTAAATCTCGACTCTAGTTGGACACTGACAACTCTGGATATATCTTAGCGTCATAACTTTCTAACTAGAAACTTTTGGTTTGTAAATTCTAAGGTAGCCAATGAGACCGTATAGGTTTATACTGATGCTTCCTAGTGCTGGATAGAGTGGACTGTCCTGATATTAAACTTTCATGTAGGCTGCTTGACGACTGCAGTATTTTGCAGGCGGAAGACAAGGCCATATTCAAAGCGGAGCAATACATGTTAAGTGGCAGAATTTTCTTTGAAAATCTCAAGATTTACACAAGCAGCCTGGCTGCGATTAAGTACTCATCCATGAATAATAACAATTTCTCACGAAAATTTCGAATCATTAAGAGATAATTTCCGAAGTCGTCATAGCCTAGTAGGTAATGTGTTGGCTTATTAGACAAGAGGCCGTAGTTCAACCCTTGGCTCAGACATTTCAAACAAAATGAAATATGAACTGAAGTAGAAGTTGCCAAAGGAAGACTTCCTCTTAGCAGTCTAGTGGCAAAAACTCTGAGGGTAAGTAAAATTGCCATGAAATTTTTCGCAAAACTCTGACGGACATATAAAATTAACGCACACAACATAAGTCGTGTGGGAAACTATGTTGTAATCCCGAATAACGGATTGTAATGACCAATTGCTGACGAACTTTCCACGGCCGGCACGGAGTTCACAATCCGTGATATTTTACAAAGCATAGGTATTCGGGATGGCGAGACTTATATGCACATCGACAGGATTGATTAACATTTTTCCTTAAAGCGCATTACCATCCATTAGAAGGCATGTTGATAGACTTTGCATTCCATTGACTGACTTCTGCAGGAGCTGTGGGTCTGTGAAAAAAAGAAGCGACTATTTTGCTTATCATGTGGCAGTACCTTGCTTTTGCCATGAATAAACGGGAGTTCTTAGCCCCTCATTTTTGTCGTACTTGACTAAATGCTCCTATAAAGGATTGCTGCAAAAACTAAATTTATTTTGGAAGGCAGCTTGGCTTTCCTTATTACTACACGCTGTCTAAATTGAAGCCTTAAAAACTAACCTGCATTTGTTGTTAACAACCCTATTGAATGCCCCATATTTTTTTTAGCAACTTTGAACATGTTTCGTACCTTTACGATAAGGTTACAGACAAATTTATTTGTTCAGAAATCGCCAGCCAGATATACGATGGTTGTTATTAATTTTTAATATTTCTTTTTTGTTGTTGATTTTATAAAACGCGGAAAAACGAAAATAATTTTAGATTTTATTTTCCTTGTATTTCATGTTGCCTTTTATGATGGCAAACGGCTAAACAGCAATTGTTTTATTAAAGCAAACGAAATGCTTTTTATTTCACGTGTAAAATATAAACCCCGGAAAACCAATAAAAACAAACACAATAAATTTGTTGATGTTGTCTGTTTTTTGTTGTTATTTGTGTGTTACATTTTGGAAGAAACATGTAAATTGCATTCATGAATTATTTAAAGGTTTAAACAAAAAAAAAAAAAAAACGAACAACGAACAACACCCAACCAGCCAGTATTACGAGTATTTTGTCATCATTTATTCACTACGACTGCTGCTATATTTACTTTATACGCTGTGTATACAAAATGCAAATACAGTGACATTATTTTATTTAGTGTTGTAGTAATTGTTGTTGTTGTTGTCAATTTTAATGTTTGGTGTAATAATTTTATGTTTATTTTTCTAAAAGGAATTGGTGCAACATTAAATTTTCACACACACACACACACAAACCCACCAACACACTCGTCCACTGACAGACACAGTGTAACGTTACTGTGTGCAGTTTATTTTGGTAACAAAAAAAAAATTTGTTTTAATGCTGTAGAGCAACTGTTTTAAAAAAGTACAAAAAAAAAATTAAAACAAAACAGGACAGGATGTCCAAAATATCGGTATAACAAATGAAAATAATGGAGAAAAAAATAACACACACACACAGAGTGAAAAAGTTTTAGTATGAGGTAAAATTAATATCAAATATAAATGACATACAAATTTATACATCAAATTGAAGCATTTGAGGCAGATTTCACTTTATAAGCAAGATTTTGGAAGACTGCCAATTAGAGTCATAATACTGAATTTAATTCTTATATCAGCTGCAAAGTCTGCTTCAAAAATACTTTAAGGAGGAGGATTTATTACAGGGCACTGCGAGATTAGATGACTGACAGGGATCTGGAAGAGATCCCAGCCGGACTATTGCAGGGTATGTGGCGATGAGGAGGAGTTGGAGACTATCGAACACTTCCTCTTTAACTGTCCAGCCCTTAGTAGGTTAAGGTTGAAGACCCTTGGCAGGGGCTTCTATAAGGGTTTAAAATCTGTGTCGGGAGCCGTTATCAAGGCGCTCCATACATTTATTAGTACCTTGAGCTGGATGAGAACTGCAAGGGCTTCCCTAGTGTAGTCACACTCTGTATTGCATGTTTGTGTTGGTGTTTGTTAGTGTTGTTGTTTGTTAGTGTTGGTGTTTTTTTTGTTGGTCTGTATAATTCCTCCGTTTCCTTATTCTCCCTTTCCTACTTCCTCTCCTTATTTCCCATCCTCTCTATTATCTTCTCACTTAAATGATGTTTTTCTACCTAACCTTAAGGAGAACAGGCATTCACAGAGTATCCCGATATCCTTTCTTCTTATCTCATCTTCATTTGAAAATAAATCAGGTTTTCAGTATTATAATATGTTTTAGAACGATTGGCAGCTGGTGATAATATACCTGGGATTCTCTACAGACCAGAGATCAGCAATGAGTATTCAAAAAGATAAGTACAATCGAATAATAGCCATAGTTTCTGATACTTATAGGCATAGGCATTCATACTTAATTTAATACCATACTCATACTACTCACATTCAAAGTTTGAAGTACTCATCGTACTCATACTTAACAAAACGTATGATGTCCATGACTCAACATTTACAAGAATCACAAAATAAGTATGATTCGCATACGAACACTACAATACTCACTAGAAGGTTGTGCGTATGCTTAGCTTGCTGTCTTTGCCTTTTTCTTGTTTTCTTTTTTTGTAAATGCAATAACAAGTAAGACTGTAAATTGATGTGATGAGCGTTGTACTTATACTCATTGTACTCATACTTATAAATCAACGTTGTACTGAGTATGAATGAATCAATGTAGTTAAATTTCAATATTGTAGACTCACTTTTATTCAAAATTTGATGAGTACTTATGAGTAGCGAAAAAACGACTCATTGCTGACCTCTGCTACAGACAACGCACGCTATGGAAATGCACAGGCTTATTGCAACATTTCTTCAACAGGTGACCCAGACTGGCTTTGTCGTAATGTTTACTCTTCGTATTATTCTTGTTGTTGGATCAGAGAATATATGAATCAATTGATTGCAGAGGAATTTAAACCCCAATTTTTTCTTTTTTAATTCAAACTACCAGGATGGAAGATAGGTCGTCTTCAAATATATTCACACCCGATCCAAACTTTTTAAACACGAAATATAAAATTTTTTGGGTACAAACCCCAGGTCAGACGAAATATGAAAAAATATTTCTACGTCGACATCGTCTCAGCAGATTTCTGAGAGTAAATAAAATTACCATTAATAGTTCCGCAAAAAACTGTCGTTTGGCGTTGACTGTAAACTGTAGGTCCCGCCACTCATGTATAAAATAAACAGCTGACTGAAGGGTTGTAATGACCAGTTATGTATGTATGTTTGCGAGATATCATTGAAATTTTTGCGTAAGACTTATCGATACCATGGAATATAACATCGTTCAAATGAACGCCATGGCTTGAAATCTAATTTTCAAAGAGTCTGTCGCATAAATTAGCCTGAATTTGAACAATGCTATAGGTTATGTTGGGTTTGAACTCCGTTGCGGTTTGTGAATTATTTGCAAGCACCTGCGACTTAAGAAAACCCCACAAATCGAACGGTCTCGAGAAGAGAAATGATTACATCCTCAAATCGCTCATGCAGGATATCTAATGTGACATGCGCTGTGTGGCACTTAACGCTGTCTCATTGAAGTCATATATCGTTGGTGTACTGTTTATTCCACTCTGGCCAAAAGAATTTGATAATTATCGACCTATAATGCTCGCCGTTAGCAGTGATAGCCAAGCTAATGTCGTTCTTAGAGAAATATAGTCCGGCGACGCCGCCTGCCCAAAATTCATACGAAATAATGACTTTTTTGGTGCACATTGAAAGATCTTGAATCCCAAGCAAAACTTCATCATTGTTTATAACAGCTTACCTTCAGTTCCTAAAGCACGTGGCCGGTGAAGAAAATTTTTCTATAAAAATTAGGGTCAATTTCCAACTGCTTCAGAGCCCATTCAGTGAACACACTGCATTGCCTATGGTCGTCCATGATGATTTGGTATAACAGACTAAATAAACGGCAACTAATTTGACACTGTAGGAAAGTTCCCCTGTAGTAATATCCAATAAAATTAAATCTGTTCACAAAAAAAATCTCTTTTTGTTGCTCTTCTAATACGATTGTCCTTGACAACTTCAATTAGATTTCCATTGTAAAGTAGAATGCCTCTGAGGGATAAAAAAGCATTGCAACAGAATACAAGAAAAAAAGAATACAAATTAAAGTTGGTTGGTTTTCCATTTACAATATTCATGACATTTCTATTTATTTGAAAAATTTCAAATAAATAAATATTTTTATACACACACACACACACACAAAGACCGTACATACGTATGTGCATTTGATATTCATATGTATTAACATTAAAGTAGAAAATATATTTTATTTTATAAAAACCATACACACCATACATATGTATGTACACACATACATAGAAGTAGGAAACACCAGCATGTTTAGTTGTTACAAATGAGTACCTTTATTTATGGTTGTTACCATCACTGTATTTTATTATATTTTATTTAAATGTAGTTAACAAGAATTTTGTTGTTGTTGTAGTTGTTGCTTTTAAAACAGTACCGAAACTGAAAACCACATTGTCATAAAGGGTCAATTTACAATATTTTTGTACAAACCAATGCATTATACACGTCCGCACATGAACACACACACGTGCATATGAAATTTTGGCAAATATTAGTATTAAATGATTAAAAGAGTACATATATACGTACATACTACACACATACTTGATGTATAATATGTATCTAAGGAAGTATAATTTAAAAGTTGTTAAAAATTTAAAACATTCTGCTGAAGAATTTAATTTCGAATGAGACAAACAAAGTCTGAAGTCGCCGTAGTCTAGTAGATAGTGTGTTGGCTTATTAGACGTAAAGCCAGGGTTCGCGCCCCAGGCCAGACAATAAAACAAAATACAAAAAATATTTCTACGGCGACTTCCTCTAAGCAGACTTCAGGCAAAAATTCTGAGAGTAAATGCCATGAAAAAGTTTCTCATAAAATCTGTCGTTCGGAGTCGACTTTAATCTGTAGGTCCCTCCACTCATGTATAAAATTAACACACACAACATAAGTGGTGTGAGAACCTAGGTCGTAATCCTGACTAAAGGGTTGTAATGACCAATTACTATTTATCAGATCTGGTTTTCATAATATCAGACGGTGTAGCCATGACCGGTTAGAAGCTCACAATCTCCGCCATGTTACAGGGCAAAGGAGTTGCGGTTGCCTAAGTTAAACTAGGTTAGCTTAACTTCGTTGCTAGAGAAAGTTACATACAATACTATACGTGCCACTGCCCTATGGGAAGATATGTATGTATGTCGATAGATTTTCACTCCCTCAAACGATTTATGAGGAAAAGAAAGAGACACAGATTCTTAAACTTCTATTTTCAGTTGTCCATGACTGAATTTGGCAATTGCTTTTGGAAGTCGCCGTAGTCTAGTTAGTAGGTAGTGTGTTGCCTTATTAGACGTAAAGCCACGGTTCAAAACCATGGTCAGACATCAAATCGAAAATATGGAAATATTTCTTCGGCGACTTTCTCTCAGCAGATATCTGGCAAGAACTCTGAGAGCAAATATGTAAAATTCCCATTAAAATTTTCTCAAAAACCTGTCGTCCGGAGTCGACTTTAAACTGTGGGTCCCGCCACTCATGTATAAAATTAATGCACACAACATAAGTGGTGTGAGAAGCTAGGTCGTAATCCTAACTGAAGGATTGTAATGCCCATTTAGGTATGTGTGTGTGTATTGGTTTTTAAAAGAGGAATGTTTGATCGCTGGATTTAATATCAAAGGTGAAATCACAATGGGCCTTAAGGCTAGTCTATTAAATTAACAACTTTTGCTCTTTCAAGAGCACTTAAAGTTATTCTGAGGAATTTATGTTAGAGTTTTACAGACGAACTTGGGAAACATTTTTAAGAATGGCGAAAATAGTGATGCCAGGTATTTGTAAATTTTATACTTCACTTCAGAAAAAACAAAGTATTCGAGTTACAAGGACATAAAAAACTGACGTAATATTAAACGATAGAAAATTAAATTAATTTTTTCAAATCTCATGAGTTACTATTATTGTGAAAGCGAATTTAAGTCATTTTAATTAAAAATATTCAAAACAAACTACTGTTTAATAATACCACTCTGCTTTTAGGTAATGTTTACAAGCAGATTTATGCTGCAAAATAATTCTGTGAGCATAAATGAACCCAAAAAAATGAGAAAAAAAGGAAACTAGCCAACCTGCCTTTTATTTTAATGGAGCCTTTATGCAAGTGATTGTATATTTAATACAACCATTTGCAGTTTTATTTAATATTTGACTGTCCCATATAGAAATACGAAGCGTACGTAGGAGAGAAAGTAAAAGAGTCAGAAAGAGTATGCGTGTGTTTGGGTTTGCATGTACTTTCGTACATTGTATATGCAATTGGCATAATAAAATCGTGTAGATTTATAGAATTTTAAATATTTGATGATGTTTGAATTGTTAATTAGTTGAGTATGAAATGTTTGCATAAATAATATTTGTTTTATGCAAATGAAAATCATAAATTTTTAGATTCCAACAGAAAAAAAAACAGAAAACGGTTTTTAAAAAAATTAAAGCACATAAGAAACTCTACAGATTATTATTAAAATTATAAATATTACTAAATTATTTAGAATGATTGTTTAACGAAAAAACCATACAATTCAAAAAAAATTCAAAAAAAAACAATAAATTTTAAATTTCATGAGAAATGAACTGACAAGCATTGATGCGGGACTAGATTGATTGACTCAGTTAAGGAATTAAAAAAAAACATAAAAAACTCTAATTAAACTCTTTCAGTATCATTTCTTGTGTTTACATACATACATACATATATGTATAATTGATCATTACAACCCTTCAGTCAGGATTACGACCTAGTTTCTCACACCACTTATGTTGTGTGTGTTAATTTTTTTTATGCATGAGTGACGGGCCCTACAGTCAGGGGCGCCAGATCATGTCAAAAAAAAATCGGCATTTATCGTCATTTAGATTTTAAAAACAAAAGAAATCAATTTTGTTATCAATATATTAATGTTATGTTATACAAAGATAAAATTTTATGTCTGAATTTTCGTTATTTTTAATTTTTATTTATACATACAAAATTACATACATATACACTGACTCAAACAATTGCCCGTACACTAAACTATTGAAAATATAATTTAATGTAGTTCGGAAAATATATATCCAATGAAAATGAGTTCTTGATTTTTAAAAAGTGGAACAGGCATATTACACAAATACAAACATATAAATGCTAAAACAGAAATATATTTTATTGAACTAACAAAACTTTAAAAATACTTCAGAAACCAAACTCAAAAAATTATCCGTACAGAATAATATTTATACCTTAAAACTAATTAATGTGGTTTAAATAACGGGTGTGATATCCTTTGGCTTTAATAACCTCATTTAAACGGTTCTTCATTGATAGTACTAATTTATTAGTAATTTCTTGACCAATATTCTGCCATTCCTCGGTAATAACGTTTTTGAGCATTTCCTTGCCAGTGATTGTATGCTGACGGATTTTTTTCTGCAAAACTCCCCGTAGATGTTCTATGGGGTTACGCTCTGGACTCTGAGGAGGATGAGAAAGCACTTTTACGTTTTCACTTAACCATTTACAATTGTGGCCTTATGTTTTGGGTCATTATCGTGAACGAGTTGAAAATCCCCTAGTATTCTTAATTTCGTTGCACTAGCTTTCAAATTTTCTTTTAAAATATTCAAATAATGGTGTCTGTCCATTGTAGTTTCAACAATAACGAGATTTTCGACTCCTCCTGCTGGCATGGCATCCCAAACCATTACATTACCACCACCTTGTTTTAAAGTTGGCTTTAGATTTTTCAACTCAAGAGCTGTATTTTCTCTACGACACACAAATCTGCTGCAGTCTGATCCAAAAATATTTAATTTACTTTCGTCCGTAAATATCACAGTATTCCAGAAGTCTTCTGATTTGTTAAGATTTGTTTTCGGATCAGACAGTCAGAATCAGTGTATAGTAAATATGTATATACTTTACCTGACTAAAAATACGTTCAACCTGCTCAGAAGAATGTGGCAGTATCATTATTTGTTGAATAAAAGTTTCTAACAATGGGAAAGCAGATGTTTTATTGCCGCGCTTTTGTCCACAAACTGTTTTCCAAAACGTTGGTAAATTAATTTCAAAATCATCAAGAATGTCCTTAAAATTCAAAAATTTTAGCTCTCTAAATTCAGAGTCCAACATTTGTTTTTCATCTTGATCTACAATGTTTGGAGACTCATTTTGAATTTCTATAAATGAGTTATATTTTCCTTCCATAATAAATTGAGGATTAATCATATTTGAAGATTTAAAATTGTTATTTTCACAATATTATTTGAGTTAAAAAGAACGTTAGGTTTTTTTACATTTTTGTTTTGTTTTGCTTCCTTTATTCTTCATAGTTGGATGTTTTTAAAGCAAAAAAGTAGTAAAGTAAATGTAAAAACTCTAATTCTAAATGATTATATGCCCATCAATTTCACTCTCTAACAAAATAACAAACATATTTTGCAAATAGGTTTGTTGAAGTACTAAAGTTGCCAAAATTAATCAAAATATATAAAGTAACCAAGTTTTTCGAATGAAGTAAAAATCGGCACTTTGCTATTTTTAAGGTATAAAATCGGCAAAATGCCGATAAATCGGCAAATTTGGCAGACCTGCCTACAGTTTAAAGTCGACTCCGAACGACAGAATTTTGAGAAACTGAAGAATCGAGAAAGTTTGGTTAGAAATTTAATCAAAGTGGTTGCCTGAAAATTGCATTGCTACCCCCATGTCTGTTTCTACCGAGCCAGCGAGAAGATTTTCGTGGCCTATTGATCAATTCTAGTCATTTCAATTAAATTGTTTCCTTCATACTCATGTATGGATGGCAATATACAGTCACAGAAATAAGTTTGCATACACCATTGTATGTTGCCGTTTTTACCGCCATTTATATTCTTTTTTGTCTTAAGCAATGCTATAACACCTTTTTCGATTTGATATAAATCACCGGTATGTAGACTTTTTGCTCTGACTGTAGATTAGAATCAATCGTTTAACCAACCCCTAGACGTTCATAAAATACAATTTCCTTTCAATTCCTCCTTAGCAAAAGCTAGATCCCTAAAGAGTGGGTTCAAAAATTTCCAAAGTCCCTTGAGAAGATAGCAAAACATACGAAGATTACCTTCATTTGGTTTTTAGGACATGGGGACATGGAAAGGTAGCAACAAGTTTGATACGCTTGCAAAACCTGTTACAACGGGAAATTCAATTGAATTCATACATAAACTTGTGATAAGTCTGACCAGAGGCCAGCAGCCTTAGGGATCCAATAGTAATTATAACGAGATATTGATCTCAGGGCGGCACACCAGAACCCAGAATTTATAGGCAGACAGCCATCTGTTAAGAATACTTACGACTGAAGGAGGAACGTTTCTTACCACTACATTCAAGACATTATTTCTTCACAATTATAGACGGCAATCCTATCAGGGTGGGTACTAAAATCGGTGAGGTATAAGTTGGCGATTGGTCTTTGGACCGGGGGCCGATCATTCTCTTTTCCAAAGCATTTGAAAGTATCTGGAAATTAGATGTCCGGACGCCCCAGCTAAATTGAAAACTTATTTGATTATGAATATAATTGTTGGCTCTACGGACTCATCGGGAGAAAGGTTCAAGTGAGGGAGTAGAGCTACTGGGACGATATGTGCGAATGAAATTGATCAGGATTCTTTAATTATCTATTTGAAGGTGGTTGAACTAGCTTGCTGTCTGAGTTCAATAAACCCGGAAGTTCAATAGATCGCGAGATTGTCGAATCAGACCACTGACAGATATTTGGCATTAATCTCAGCTATAGTTTCTTCTCTGGCATGTAGCGTGACCAGGAATGATGGTAGAACTAGTTCACTAACTGAACATAATATGGCATACTGGCAACTTGGTATCTAAAGGGATATTTAAATATCAGACCACTGACAGGTATTTGGCCTCTATTATTGGCTGGCTCATAGTGACCTTCTAGGTCCATATTAGAGCTTGAAGAAACAACCAGCTATATACAGATATTTTTTTTATTTTACACCAATAAGACTTTCAAAGCGTTTGGCAAATATATTTATCGTACAAGCCGGTCAGCTTTAAACAAATTTATTTGTTTTACAATTTCCTTTGCACAGGGTTGCAGGGACATAAAATTATTGTAATTCTATAGTGTTGTAAAGCTTATTCCTCATAAAAATTAGGCCTAATCCCGTCGCCTGACTAAAATCGGCAGTAGAGTGTTACTCATTGTGGGTACATTGGTTTGCCATGAAATATTTTACTCTCAAATTCGATCATTTTGTGTACTCCCTAAGCTATCTAGATGGAATTGTGCTTCATCGAAAAAGACGACTTTTTTTCGAAAAGTTACCACAGACTTCACTGTACTCCATTTTGCTAGTAAGTGCAGTTGAGACGTCCTGTTCGCATAAATTTGGAGGTCTTTTGACAAACATCTTCTGTTCATAACCAACCTAGTTTCATAACAAACTGGTTTTAACCAATGGTTGACACAACGAGTTCTTCTCTCACAAAGCGTTACATTTTTATTAATTGGAATAAATATGTGTGACATCCGCCAATTTATAGAGTTTTATTTTTGCTCTCACTTTTCATTTATTTACCTAGAAATATATGGTATTGCAGAGTAAAAAACTTAAATTAAAAACAAGAAAAATCTACGCAATCTACCGTGTATTTCAAATACGCTTGGAAAATTGCAATGAAAAGGGAAAAAATATTTGATAAACTAAACAAAAATGCATAACAATCAGTGACAAACTCTATGAAATTAAAATTAAAATAATTTTTTAAGCCTTTGATGGCTTCCTGACAACTGGAAAATATTAAAATTTTTTGGGGCTAATGAAAATGGAAATCTTTCCGTAGAAAACATAGTTACATTAACTAAGTGAGGCATACATTGGATAGTACAGTGACATTTTTGCCAATTCAATAAGCTAAACCAAATTGTTGTTAGAAAATTGTTGCTGATAGTTTCTGAGTATTACACACTAACGAATGCTGTCTCTACGTTTATTACAAAAAATGAAAAGAAACAAGCTACGGATATTCAAACGAAATAAAGATCATGAATGGTCATGGCCTGTGAATGTTTCAACACGGGACAAATAAGCTTGTTTTTGTTTTCTTTTTTTTTTTTTTCTCTTTCTTTTGTCGCCCTTATTCGTCCAAGTGCATTAAGAGGATCTTGGTTTTCAACTTTAAAGAGTATTCTTCAATGGTTCATGTGTGCATTTAGCTGGAATATGTTTTTAAAGAAACAATAGAGTTGGTTACGCTACTAGATAATAGCTAATCACCACATGTTTCCTTCTGAGAGGTATTACCGCAGTACAGGTTTCATGTATGTATTCTGATTGAGCTTGATTTTTATTCTGAACACTAGTCATTTGAATCCACAAAACTTGGTCTTTAAGTCGCTTGCTGTTTTCAGTCTGATTCTGATTAGTCTCTGGCAAGATACATATGTCCTCTGACAATTATCACCTGGGATAAGTTAAGATCGTCTTAAATCCGTTTGAATTTATAACCGTCTCCGCGTCGATATACATTAATTTTTTAAATGTATAATTTTACAAAATTCTCTTCCTACACCTGGGAAAGGATCTGGCTTCGTCAGTACCGTTAAAATTCTGCTAGTGGCAGACGCCGAGTACCGAATTCTCATATAATATGGAATCCCGCAAAGGGTGATTATATTTTCCCTGACTATCTGATTCAGCTTGCCCACATAGTCGCATTCTAAACACGAATTAATATCCTAGGAGCTATTTGCACAGATGGCCGCCTGCCTAACATAACATATGGTGTTGTTTTGTCCTGTCAACTGTACTTCCTGTCCATGTCGAATTGAGCACGTTTTTCGATTATTCCAAAAGCAATATACTCCTCCTATATATTTCCAAACTGTAGCACTTTTATTATTAAATCTCTTTCCTTCCTTCTTCCTATGAATATGTCTAAGCCGCTCTAACCGTGGCTCCAACTGCCTAAGCTAAGCAAGTGCCATAGTTTTTACATCAAGGAGTAAGTTGAATGAGACTCTTTGTTACATCATCATAAGGGGTCTTTAAATATAAATAAAATAATTAATATATAAATAAATAATAATAATAATAATAAATAAATAAATAAATTGTGGGGACACTAGCCAGTCTGCGGCTGTCGAGACGCTCTCAACGGGATGGCAAAGTACCCATGAGTACCCGGACATAATGGCATTCCGGTAAACTGCAAAGCGGATGAATTGGCGGGATCTGGTACAACTATCGAAGGTACAGATGACTTGAAAACCTGGAAGGACAGAATTGATAAAGCAGTAGTGGATTCCATTGACTTTGTATGGATAATGTGGGCAGGAAAGCGCTACTGACTAGCTGAAGGGCGCATGCAAAATCTTCTTAAATTTCAACACAACTAGCAAAGTTGCTGGGATCATCACTTAACATTTCATTCTGAAAAGTCATATAAGAACCATTGGTATTTGGCTACACACTTTTGCTAAAGCTGCAGAGACGATGAAGAAAGGAAAACTATTCTACACCTTTTGTGTGGCATGCCTAGCTTTATGTCTAACGAGGAGGAAGTACCTTAGCTTCTACTATTCAGATAATCACAGAAGCACAGAATTAAAGGATTGTGGTATCGCAAGGAACCACACGTAGCCAAAGTGTATCCTATTCTTTTGGGTTACAGGCATTAAGGTGCCTAAAAAAGCTGTGTACTAATGCTGGTTTTCACAAATGCTGCTTCTTCTTGATGGAGATTTCGTAATTCTTGTCCACTAACAGAAGCCGCCGTAGTCTAGTAGTAGTGTGAGTCTAATATTAGAAGAGAGAGCCGCTGCGGCTCAAACCCCAGGTCAAACTTCAAAACAAAAATATGAAAAAATATTTCATCGGTGAATGCCTCTCAGTAGATTTCTGACAAAAACTCGGAAAGTTACTCAAAAATCTGTCGTTCTTAGTCGACTTCAAACTGTAGTTGCCACTCATGCGACAGCATAAGTAGTGTGAGAAGGTAGGTTGTGATCTTGCCTGAAGGGTTGCAATAACCAATTGTGTATGTATTTATGTAACTTTCCCCAATCCAACTCTCGGTATGTTCGTGTTGATATAACAACTGCAATGTAATGAATTCCTTGTCCTTGAGGACACACCCTTTAATTGTCAATTTGAGGTGTCTATTGCAATTTCGACGTTTAAGAAAAGTGGAAAAAACTCTCCAAAAAAATCAAACAAAACATGTATGTATTTATTTCCATTTTAGCCCAAAACTACAATTTATTGATGTGCTGAATATATTGGTTGCGATATTGCTGCGAAATACCCAGGCAACAATAGCTACATGAACTACAATAGAACAGAACAACAGATATTAACACCGACAGCAGCATACCAAATAAAATGAAAGCATGGAAGGCAATAGGATGTATGTATGTATGTGGCAATAGGATATTATAGAATACAGTTACGATTTTAATATACGAACACAATAAAAACGTTACAAGTTTTTCTGTTTTTTTTTTATACTTTCCTGCTCACCACTAACATTAATACGTTTAAACAGAGGACGTAAGCGCGTGTATGTGTATGGGTGTGAAAAGTGTGTGTCCAAAACTAAAAAAAGGAAAAAATCCAAAGCAAAACGAAATGAAAAACTGAAATCCTTTCGTTTTTTTTTATTTTTTTGTGCTTTTTTGTGTTTTTTATGCTCGTAACCAAAAGGACTTTTTTATGATTTGTTAGAAACATTTATTTTAACAACTAGAGTGAGAGTAATTTGTCAAAAAAAAAAAAAAAAAAAATTCAAAAAGAATAGAGCACTTTGTATGAAACATAGAGAGTTTGTAGTTCTTTTTGGTTTTCATTTTTCAACAAATTTTATTTGAAAATTTTGTTTTATTAGTTTTAGTTTTTCCCTTTTTTTTATTCTTTTTTTTTATTTATGGGTGTATTGATGTTATTGCGTAGCTTTTGTTATATTAAACTCCAAAGATATTAACTGCCATGGCTACCAAATTGAGTCTTAACTAAGCTATGCACAGACTTTAGTTTAAAAGAAAGAAAATTTAAAAAATGCTCGACTTAAAAACGTATATTGTTAGACTATATACAGTGGAATGAAGAAGTGAGTAGAAGTCGATGTACCATTTACATGAATTTGCATAAAAATGAAAAAATCCAATGAAGTCTAGTAGTGTAACCATTCGGAATTCAAAGAAATTAATATTGCACCGCAGACGTCTAATAGGTAGTGTCTTGACTTGTTAGACAAGAGCTTTTAGTTCAAACACCAGCTCAGACATATCAAAAAAAACCAAACATGAAAAGAATAATTCTTTCAGCAGCCTTCCGGCAAAATAAAATTGCCATGAAAAGTTTCCCAAATCTGACGTTTGCAGTCGACGTTAAGCCGAAAGTACCTCCACTCACAGATAAAATTAAAACAAACAGCAATGGTGGTGTGGGAGGCTAGGTTGTAATCTTGATTAAATGGTTGTAATGACCAATTAAAATGGAAGAAACACATTATGATCGACAGAATTCATTAACCCTCAGGTAGCCACGTCTAACGATCAGAATAATGAATGTATGAAGGACAGAAATAAACTTCAATGGCAAGAAATACAAATGAAAACAGCAAGGAGAGCATATCAAATGGCTAGCGTACTGATGCCCGTTTAAAATTTGACATTGACCGGAGCATTGTATACTGAAACAGAGAAATTTGATCAAACTATTGATTTCAATTTGATCGACAACAAACTTACTGACACTAACCTGATGAAAAAAAAACTAAAATAAATGGTTGTGCCAACGAAATGATATGATATGGACGTGTTATTCTTGAAGAAGAAGGATTACTTTAATATTCTTCGTATTTGTCTTCTGCTTTTTTTTTAGACAATAATTGGGTGGTTATTACAAATGTCCCTTAATAATCTTGAAGGAGCGTTTAGGCAGGCAGAATTTTAGAGCAAAAGAGTGAAAGACAAGAAGTATTCAACCCTGATTCGTACTTGAATCATATTTATTTTGTGATTCTTGTAAATGTTGAGTACAGGAGAGTCGAAATCAACGACATCATACGTATTGTTAAGTATGAGTACAATGAGTACTTCAAAGTTTGAATATGAGTAGTATGAATATTATATTAAAATCAGTATGAATGCGTATAAGTATCAGAAATTATGAATATGATTCGAATCTACTCACCTTTTTGAATACTCATTGCTGATATCTGCTCCATACCCCTTTCAACTAAGTGTTAGTTGCATTCCAGTTTATAATCTTGGATAACAACTGAATATTTCACCTGGTTGGATATATTATGGCCTTGTTAAGGAAACATGTATTCTCATAACAAGCTATGTTCGTTTTTCTTTTGAAAAAGTATTAAGTTTCCTCAATTTATTGCATCGTCTTGTTCCCTTCTTTTACCTCGGAAGAGTTATAAGCTTGCCCACATAAGAAATTTGTTTAAAGCCTTCATCAATTATGATCCCTAAAAGGCTCTCCATTCAACCTTATAAGAGTTAAGTGGTTAGATGATGGTCTGACTAACATATAGTATTGCTATATCCCTCGGTGCTCTGAACCTTCTGTTCACAATAAATTGTACACATTTTTTAATAAGGCAAACTACAACCACTACTATCCGTATACCACAGAAAGAGATTCTTCACTTAAGTGAAAAAATTGCTTCCAAATTGCTCCGTTTTTTCTTCAGCCTCGTTGTGTGGCATTTTCCAATATAGTAGTCAAATGGTTACGTACAAAGCATCGTTAAATTGGAGCAGCTTATAACCACCGTATTTGACAGCTCTCGATACCCTCTGATAAATTTCGAGTTCGACATATCTCCCAATGTACTAAACATAGATTCCACGGATCTGTTATCCATTAACAAATGTAATGTTAATGAATATATCGACTTATACCGACTTATCTGTATCTTATAAAACTGGCCGTAGTCTATTAGGTAGTAGGTTTGCTTATTAGACATCAAGCCACGTTTCACACCCCCAAGTCAGACAACTCCAACGAAATATTAAAAAAATATTGCATCGACGACTTTCTCTTTGGTGAAATAGTAGGTGGCTTTGAGGAGTGCAATTTCCATTAATCGGCCTTTCATAAGGCTGTCCCGTCTATCTGTAACAGTATCAGCAATCAGCTCCTTAGATCATAATGCAAAAAAACTTCGGTGTCCAAACCTTTTGCGAAATCTGTCAGGGTGGCAATAGGAATATTTTTGAAAAGATTTTTTGTATTAAATTCCTCATAGTTAACGTGCCTAAATTTAAAGCCCTAACGAAAGTATTTTATTAACACACAATTTAAGCTTGTTATGCTCTTTTTTATTTTCTTTTCCTTTTGTCGTATTTATTGATATTTTTGGTTTTTCGATAATTTTTGCCACAGACAAAAGAGAATTTTATTAACTTTGGCCAAGAACGCTTTATCGGCTTTTTTTTTGGTTTTCAACGTTAATAAATGTTGGGTTATCTTCTTTATTTATACACTCCGATAATCATACTTACACAGCGTAAAAGCAGAGAAAAATACAATTGTTATAACAATAATACATACATACGTACACATAGCAATACATATTTATGTTTACACAAACACGCACACAATGCTTATATACATACATGTATACTCATAAAATTACAATGACCTTCAGTTTATGGCACAAATTGAGACAATTGAAATTCATTGTCCTTTTCTTAGTCCGGAGCACAAAAGAAGGAGTAACAAATGATATCCAGAGACCAGCAGCAACAATAACAACATCATGAGGAAAAGCAAAAAAAACATGACTTTATTACAGCATATCCCTTAAAATTGCCTATTTTATGGTATATATGGTGGACTCTATTTCGTAAGCTTTTTCCTTGTGATTATTTCTTCTGCGTTAGGATTTTAGTAGCCATACAACACTTTTTGGCGTCTATATATACAGAGAAAATGATTTATGAGGTTACCATCGATTCCAATGTTATCCTAGGAATTCCGTGTAGACATTTTCTTTTGATTGTCAATGTCCTTCATATTGTTCGATTCCTTTATTATAATTTTTCTTTTCCTTCTTTACAATTATCCTTTCGTATGTCGCTTTAACGTGCGTATATTTCCAATAACCATCGGCAGTAGATAATAGACTATAAAAAGCTATAAAAATTGTTTTTGACTGTAATAATGGGTCTCAGAGATATTTATATCGCCATGAATTTATTAATGACCATAAGAAATAAAATAGAAACCGCATAACATAAGAAAGCGGTCCTTCTTTTTTGTTTTTTTTTCTTGTTCTTATTAATAAGACATTAAGCAAGAAAATTTTATACGAAATAAACTCGTAGTATTTTGTGAATTCTTGAAATAAGGTTTATATCAATGGCTCCGAAATGCTGGACAGAGACAGACATATGGATACATTGTATGGACATTTTCAGGCGGAGGCCATGGCGATATTGAAAGCAAGGCAATGTTTCTTGAGTGGCAGAATTTTCTTCCAAATTCTCTTGATTAACTGGGACAGACAGAAAGCGAATAAACCCTCTTCGTCCTCCATCCTCGTTCGTGAATGCCTAGGATATCTCAGGGAAAATTCATGTCATTCAAAGGGAACTCCTATATGGGTTCCAAGAAATAGAGAAAATGTACAGGCATTGTATTGCTAATAAATTGGTCAGCGCCCGAAAGGAGCCCACAATCTCTGGCACTTTACAGGGCACCGGTTTTCCAATTGCCTTGGTTAGACTAGATATTCTACGCCCGTTCTGGTAGGAAGCGTCGGATTCATTGGCACCAGGAAGGTATGTGAAATATTGGTGGACTCGAGCCACGAGTCCAATTGCCATGGTTAGACTGGGTATTATACGCTCGTTTTGTAGGAAGAGTCGAATTCGTTGGGCCCTGGAAAATATTTGCAATATTGCTAGACTCTGCTGGATTTGTATGCATAAGAAGAAGAACAATTCCCTTCTATACCTCAATCGCAACTCTTTCCATTACTCATTGGTCATCCTCACGAGCCATTGTCTTATTGAAAGGTATGCCGATGGACTTGATACTCCATTGAATGTCTTCTACAGTAACTGTTGGTCTGAGGTGAATGAAAAAGCTATCATTCACCTCAATACCGTGCTTTTACTATAAAGAAGCAATGCAGTTTCTTAAATTTCCATTCCAAGGTTAGTAATGGTTTATTCTGGAATCAGATTGATTTGCATTAGAGCAATTGTAGAATCACCCAACTCGTAGGGGTCTAAACTGAGCACATGAAAACCAAAGCGAATTATGTTGTCGATTATGAAGCAGTATTCGATAGCCCTGCAGCTCTTGCAGCCAGAAACTTTTTGATACCTCGCTTGTTTTCAGACAAGACGACCTCTTTAGTGGCAGTAAATAAGGGCAAAAAGAATCACATGTTGTCTACAAGTAGGGATAAAAGGGATATCGGTTCGCAGGTCACGACCCTATGCTCTTACCGACGAAAATGGTGTTGACCAGGAAAGCAAGCGTACTGTTATTCCTGCCAACTGTAGCTATTATTGTCTCAATAGACAGTTGAGTTCCCTGTACATCCATTTGAAGTCGTCGTCATCTAGTAGGTAGTGTGTTGGCTTATTAACCTTGAGCCCACGGATCAAACTCCATGCCAGATCAACTCCAAATATGAACAAATATTTCTTCGGCGACTTACTCTCAGCAGATTTCTGACAAAAATACTGACGGTAAATATAATTGTCATGAAATGTTTCTAAAAAAATCTGTCATTCGGAGTGGACTTTAAACTGTAGGTCCCAACGTTCATGTATAAAACTAAAATACACAACATAAGTGGTGTGAGAAGCCAGCTCGTAATTCTGACTGAATTGTTGTAAGAACCAATTATGTATGTACTTCCATTGGCAGGCAAAACTAAGGTTCTGCAAGCTGCATGCACTTATGTAGCAACCTTATTGTATTCGAGAGAAAAATACCACGCAAGATCTTTGGTCCAATGCGAATTGGTAGTGATTTCCGTGTCAGAACCATTATTGTAAGAGTACGAGGTGCTTAATGTCATAGACATTGTTCGGTGCATTAATATTCACCAGCAATGTTGGCTTGGCCATGTCGTTCAGATGGAAATGGATGTTCCGGTGAGATTTGTGTTTGATGTGAATACAAGTGGACGTCGGGGCGTTGAGTACAACTTGACTAAATTGAAAGCACCGGACTGTGGAAGCCTTCTAAGTTTTTTAATATTTATACAAGCGAAAAAGGAATTTTTGTATTCTCTTAAGAATTTTTGTATTCTTTTGTAAGGGTTAACAAACACAATCCTTATGTACTAAAAAAAAAATTGTTTATTGAAGCACCAAAATCTTCAAGGTCGTTAGGCAGAAATTGTTTTGATTGTGTAGCATTTTAAAAACACAATTTAAACAGCTCAGTAAAGACATGTCAACGTTTTGAAATTTAATTTTGTATACGCATTACAATTTAAACAATCCTCGTTAAATAATTCTTTTCAACGTAAACAAGATTTCTTTTACAGAACATAAAAGGAATTTCAATAGTAGTAGTCAAGTGGCAAAATAGTTCACATGCCCCAAATAAAAACAAAATTTAATACTTTGGCATACTGTAAGGAAGACGTATAACAAGACGTAATAAGCGTATCTTGTTAAAACTGATTGTCTTGTGATGAATGTATTGTAACACATACAAGATTTTCATAAGAATTTGCTTTTTAAACTTGTTTTAAACAATTTTCTTTCCATGCACGAATACCATACATACATACATATGTGTGTGTGTGTGTGTGTGTGTGTGTGTGTTCGATATGTTAAAAAGGAAAACGTCAAATTCCTATTAAAGGTAATCGTTAGTCATGGGGTACAGTAACCAGTGCCAGCAATCCAACAGAAATCCATTTCAATTTCAAAAATACCATCTCACAGTGTTTTCATGTTCACTCGTGAATACATGGAAAATGCGTGCAAAGCGTCAACGTTAAGATGCAGAAACGAAAACGAAAAACAAAAAAAAAGCGAACAGAAAGAAAAACGTAATAAAAGAACATTCAACATGAATCAAGGAGTTAAACAGTGAACACGACAGAAACGTTAAAACCGGAAAAAAATAACACAACACAACGGGAAAAAAGCCAAAAACCGCTATTTTCATTTTCGGTGATGTCGACAGCCACCTGAGTCGCGAAAGTAAAAAACAACAACAAGGTATTGTTAAAGTAGAGGATACGTTGCAACACGATTGCAATGCTATACCCCGTGCTCCACTTGAGTATAAACATTTCCAGCACGTTTGTTGATAAATGTAAGGGACTAGAAGGTGTTTTGGCGGTCACCAATTGATTTTCGAATGTTGGAGAGTTGATCTGCTAGGCATTATTTACACCCTAAAACTTTTTGTGTTCACTGTTGTGAGCTGAAAATCCAACTCACCATCCTTGCACTGATAGATTCCTAAGAAAGCATTTCCACTCTTTATTTCCATGACTATTTATCCAATATTTCATTGGACGATCTCCTCAAGTGAAGTACAGCTCATTTTTAATTCGCTTACAACCGAAAATACAACCTGGTGTCTTGTGTTGCTCTCTTTACCTGGCATGCTGATAAATAAACGTAAAGGTGAACGAGTTGAAGTGGCATTATCAATTGTATGTGTTGTATTCATTCCGGTGGCATATAGTAGTTGTTAGTGGCAACAGTGAAATTCTTGATGGTAACGTTATACGTGTTTATAAGCCTGCATGCTGTAGTAAAATAATATAAAAGAACAACAACAACAAAAAAATTCCTTACAAAAGCCTGAAGATACAAATGCACACCCACGTTATGCAATATTCTTTGCGATGATTTTCATTCCTTTTCTGTTTTAGTTTGCTGGTTGATGGTGCCTTTAAATTGGCATAAAAATTTATTCGTGCAACACAAAATATATGCAACTGCCATTACTATGGCTGCTATATTATCAAACAATAACATACGCAGTAGTATAGAGTGCAGCATTTGTTGTGGTAGGAAAAATGAGTTGAAATTCTACAGTTTAATAATGCAACAAAACAAAAAATATACACAAACATACACCTACACACAGAAAAAATCAGGTGAATGATTACAATGAAAACGATTTTAATTATAAGAAACAAAAGAGTTGTTGCCTTTGCAACAATAATTAAATACGTATACGAAAGAAAACCAGATTGTCCGTAGAAGGACATTTAAAATTTCTGAAAATTGTATAAAGAATCCTGAAAGGGAAACAACAGCAAAAGAGCTTAATTGATAGAACACCTTGCAAACACATGGAAGTTTTAAATTTCTCGTAAAATTTCTTGCAATTGTGGCTGCTCAAAAATATGTATACTTTTGTGACACAGTTTTACAGGCCAAAAATATTATGAAAATAAATTTCCAATAAATTACTTAAAATGTTGCCGTATTTAAAGACCGTAATGTACTGGACATTTATTCAATGCTTAAAATGTGGAAAATGTATGCTGACACAAGCAACGAAATTTAATTGTAGATTAAGCAGGTCAATGTTCAAAATGTGCAAGGAAAACCATTTTAAATTCATAACAGCCGAATACACGTGACCTTTTTAATTAAGAAAACGGAAAACGGAAACGACTGTGAATCAGGTCAGTGTCTTTTAGACTGTTATTATTTAAAAGAAGGCTTTATCACATACCCCTGTGTTTCTCAAAATCACTATTGTCGGTGGCCAGTTCACATAACCTCAAGTGAGGTGATCATGCTCTCTGCTCGCTCGTGCATAATATCCAATGTGGGATGAGCTCTGATTCTGTAGAAGCCACTTGTTGTTGTTGCTTAGATCTCTCAATCCGACCAAAAGAAGATGATATTCATCGACCTATAATGCTTGCCGTTAACATTAATGTCTTGGTCAGCTTCGTTCTCACAGGAATATTGACCAATTACACCGCCAGCTTAAAATCCCCTACAGTGACTTTTTCGGAATGCATTGGACGCTCTTGGGATTGGAAAGTCCACCATAGACCAGATCTTCACACTACGTCAAATCCTGGATAAGACCCACGAAAAACAAGTCGACACACACCATCTTTTTGCGACTATAAGGCAACCTTCGATAGCCCCATAAGGGATCGTGTTTTTGCCGCAATGCCTGTGCTCGGTATACCTGCGAAGCTGATAAGGCCATGCAGAATGACGTTGAACAATTCCTGCAGCTCCGTCAAGGTAAGAAAGGACCTCTCCGAACCTTTTGGTACCGTGCGAGGTTTCAGACAAGGCGATCTCTTATCATGCGACCTCTTCAACTTCGTCATGGAGAGTGTTCTGCGAAAGGCGGGAGTGCATCGCAATGGCACTATTTTTCAAAAAAGCGTCCAGTTGCTTGCCTACGCGGACGACATGACGACATCATAGGGCGTATCAAGCGAGATGATACTGCTGCCTTTAGTGCTATTGAACGGGAGTCCAGTAAGATGGGTCTGGCAAGTAGAGACAAGTGGAGATGCGCGGCATATTGTTTCACAGATTAAGGCCGATAACTATACCTTTGATACGGTCAAGGAATTCATCTATCTTGGCTCCGCTGTTACCACCAGAAATGATGTCAGTCTGGAGATCAAGCGCAGGATCACTCTTGCCAACAGGTGCTACCAAGGTCTCAATAGGCAATTGAGTAGCAGAGACTTCTCTCGTGCCACAAAACTAACACTTTACAAGACACTCATCCTACCCGTGCTTCTTTATGGCGCAGAGGCATGGACCCTATTAAGTACAGATGCAGCGGCCTTGAGAGTGTTCGAGGGAAAAGTACTACGTAAGATCTTCGGTCCAGTGAGAGTTGGCGATGATTTCCGTATCCGATCCAACAGTGAGCTGTATCAGCTAATCAACGACATAGACGTTGTACAGCGTATTAATATCTAGCGGCTCGGCCATGTCATTCGAATGGATGCTCCGGCGAGACGAGTATATGGTGCGGGAATCTGCGGAATTCGGCGAAGAGGACGACCTTGGATCCGTTGGAAGGACCAAATCGAGGGAACCCTGTCATCGATTGGTGTGACCAACTGGCGTTGGCGAGCACGAAGCAGAGGCGCCTGGAAGGACGTGTTGCGGCAGGCCGAAATCCGTTAAGCGGGTTTTTATGGGCAATTAAGTAAGTAAATAAGTAATTGGACGCTCTTGGATATCATGTGGATTGGTATCGTTCCAAAGTTGACAATTTTTCTTGTTCACGTTCCCAGTCTTTCAGCAATAGGCCACATCCTCAATAAGGAAAGTGAAAAGAGGCGCATCACAAGATGATGTCTCGCTCTTGTAGAATATCGCTCTTGGATCTCATGTGGATTGGTGTCATCGGCAATTTTGTTTGTTTAATTATTCATTCATTCGGAAATGGGACACATTATCATCAAGGAAAGTGAATAGAGTCACATCACAAGATAGTGTCCCGTTCTTGCATAATACCTATTTCAAGGAATTGTTGGCGGATCTGCAACGATGTGGTCTTTAAGTCTTTGGTTATGTGGAGTATCTAGGCTTGGTCTTTGATTTTTTTAGATGCAATCAGACGTCAAGTCTTTTGGAGTTAATTACTGATCCCTCTTGGACTATAAACATACTGTTACACAAGTATACACACAAGTATATTTTTTGGTTGACTACATTGTTCCCCCATAATTTCTTTTTATAAAATATTTTACTTTAGGATTCCAATAAGAGGCATCAGCTGTTACGATCCGGTGGTTCCCGGTGGGGCATTTGAGGTTCATACCAATAAAGTACATAGTGAACGTCAACTAAATTTCACATGGAACTCTTGATTCATTATAAGGTAATTCTTATAAGGGTTCCAGAACATAGGAATATCGTTGGAATAATCCTCGACATTTTATTGATCATAGGGGTTCCAAGAGATTCAATTAAACTACCTGTTACTCTGGTTGTTTTATACATACAATATGACAAGATTTTTCTGGACTGCGCCATAGCAGTAGTCACTGTAGTCTACGAGGTAGTATGTTGGCTTATTAGACATAAAGCCTCGACTCCTTCAGTCAAGATTACAAACTAACTTCTCACTGCACTTATGTTGTGAATATTATTTTTTTATTTTTTTATAGCGACGGGACATACAGTTTGAAATCGAGATCGAATCACAGATTTTTAAGAAACTTTTCATGGCCGTTTTATTTACTCTCAGAGAATTTTTTCTAGAAATCTACTGAAACGAAGTAGTCGAAGAAATATATCGTTTTGTTCGAGATGTCTGACCTGGGCTTTGAACCGTATCCTTACGATCTCATAAGCTAATGCACTACCTAATAGACTACGGCGACTATGTTTTAACAGCTCAAATTATTTCAACAGGCGAGATTTATGTTATAAAAGCTGCACGTATGTTTAAAGTCTCTTGAAGAATGTAAACAATGTCTATGCCTTTTTTTTTGTAACATGTTCAATTATTTTAAATTAAAATCTCATTTTATATTCAATTGTCTCGTTTAAAAGTTAGTTTAATAGTATGAGTGATTTTAATATACACAAACTGTTTTACCAATTTCATTAGCCAACAACAGAATATCAAATTAACAACAAAAACTTTTTATTGCCTCCACTGAAAACAAATAAACAAAAACAAATCCTAGAAAATGAAGGGGGGGGGGGTAAACGGAGAACAACACAAATTAAAATTCTTTATGGGGTTAAAGCTATTCTGGCTTTAATATTGTACAAGAGAGGTCAATTACTGTGTGGCATGGACACTGTTTCTTAAATCACTTTGTAATCTTAAGTAAACTGAACAATTTTCAAACGTTTTTCTTCACATTAACAATTTCAAATGCTTCTCTCTTTTACTCCTTTGCCACCTTACTGCTTTTTTTAACATTTTTGTACTGTTTTTGGTCATTTTGGAAGAGTTTTTTGAATTTTTTTTTTACTAATTTTGTACAGTGAAAAGCACACTAAAACACACTGTAGCCAAATACAACTGCTGGTCTTTGAGTATTTAAACACACACACACATACCTATGCATACAGACAAACTAAACAACCGTTTGAAACAACTACAACAAAGGCATCAAAAAGGAGTGCAAGAGAAAAAAAAGGAAAGCAAATTTTCTGCAACAAACCACAATATGAGCACAATTACCAAACTACTACAAAGACAACAACAACAACATAAATGGGCAACAAAGTCGATGACGGTTAGAACAACAATATTAAAGTGGACAACTTTTACAAAAAAAAACCATAAAACTTTAATAGAGAGTAGTAGTAGAGAGAGAGAGAGAGAGAGAGAGCAAGGGAGAGACAAACAATCCAACAGCAAACGTTACACATACAGAAGCAACAATAATTATACGCATATACACAAACCCATGGACATTTTCATTCATTCTACTGCATATGTAAACACTTAAACTCACACACACACACACACACACCCAAAAACAAATTTTAAGTATTAATTTGAGGCTTTTATGTGGAGTACATTTTTCTCCATGTAGATGTGTAAACCGATTTCTCACTGTTAGTACGAATATATAGCAAGTGTGTGAGTGTGTGAATGTGTTTGTGTTTATTCACATAAACACTCTCGCACATACATATAGAAAAATTTTAATGTACAACAATAGTAAGAACAAGAACAAAAAGAAAAATGTTTCCCTTTTGTTATTTTCAATTGGGGAAAATGTAAACAAATTCGTACATTTTTGTTCTCTCACTACATACATATATATGTATGTATGTCTATTTTTTTCTGCAGTTTTGCTCTTTTTTTTGGAAAAGTTTTGTTAGAGGCCTTAAAGTCTAACTGTAATGTTTAGTTACAGTTTGTAAAAGTTGCCGAACTACGGCTAACGTTGCCCAGTATATGGAGTGCAATAGCATTTGCTACTCTAATGTTTCTTTGTTGCTATTGTTGTTGTCGTTGTTGTCGTTGTTGTTTTTGTACTGTACCATTTCAATGAATAAATGAATGAATAGAGAGGCATTTTTAAATGTTTCAGCCAATAACAGTTTCCTCGTATTCTCTATTTTTTTTGTTTTTTTCTGTTTTTTGTTCGTCTTTTTCGGCTTGCTTTGTTTGGTTTTGTTTTGTTTTGTTCGAAAGAGTAATTCTTTGTGGATTTTTGTTTTTTGCCATTATTCGACTGCAATTGCAATTGTTGTTTGTAAAGGGAAACGGATGTAGAGCTTTGATTTTACGGTCTTAAAATTGCACGGGAAAAAAGAACTGCTATTAAAAGGGAAACCCAAAATAAACCAAAACTACTTTGGGAAACTCTTTACTAATGCAAGCTCATGTCTTTTTTCTTTGTTTCTTCTATGAATATAGTATTGTTGGGCAAAAGGTACCTTTTGTACACTACATTTACACTTTGTTTCATATTTGAGTCTATAAATCCTGCGGCAGATAATATTATGGGACTATCTGGAGCAGCCGCTAGCTAGATAAGGAAATTAAATTTATCCTGCGGTGGTCAGGTCTGGATCCATAAGGCAAAGTTTCAGACGATCCTTATGGACAACCTCATAAGAAGACTTACTACTTACGAGTGGCGGCCGCCGTTAATGTTCGAGAGTATGGTTCCTTAGAATCACTCACATCATCCCACAACTGGAGTTATCCAATCTGCCATATGTAACCCGTTCTCAGGACATGCACTTGCTCACGACCATAGTAAGCAACGATATAGGGAGCTGGATCAGTCTGGCAAGAAGCCTCCTTCAAAAACATTCTAGCCTCGAAAGGAGCTTCACCGATACCTGGCCACCTCGATGAATATTTATAGCCCTTGCCAGGTTAACATGTCCACCTCCACCTGGTCCACCTCCCTCTCTCGTGGGATCCAAATGCAACCTAAACTAACGTAACCTAAGCAAGCAGACAAGTTGAAAAATCCTGAACCCTTCTGTGAAGTGGCTCCCTCTCCGCTCTGGAGGTTTGGAAAGTTATGCTCAACGAAAGGAAGCCAAAGAGACACAAAGACTCTTCTCAAGCCAAGTTTGTTTCAGGAAATCGGAACTTTTGTTGGGAAACTACAATAAGAAGACATCTAAGTCATGCGTTCGACGAACCAGGAATAACCTAAATTGGGTAACTGGTCTTTTGACAGAGTCCTCTTCACTCAGAGTACACTTATTCTAAATGGGGCTTGTCTGAAACCCAATATTTAGATTCTTTGATAACAACAGCGATTCTGTCATTCGGAGCCGACTTTAAACTTTAGGTCTCACCACTCATGTATAAGAATAACACACATAGCATGAGTGGTGTCAGAAGCTAGGTCGTAATCCTAACTGAAGGTTTGTAATGACCAATCATGTATGTATGTATGTATGTATGTGATGATTACTTGAAAGCTGTGAGGCCTGACACTTATCCTGCAATTGCTTTACCGCTGCGTCAAAAGATATAAAACAGACGAACAAAAATATGAAACAAAGTCAACCGTTTTGTAGGGTATTCTGATTTAATTTCCTTCTATTATTCGATAGTCTTTCACTCATTGAGCAACTGTGGTTGTCTGCTAATGTTCAGTGTGTGCCTTGCATGTTGTGTATATGGTAGTGAGCATAAGGCTCTCTCTTTCTCTATTTTCTGTTGTAAACGTATTAAGGCAGGAGTCATTTGCAAACATACACATACACATACACACACCGACACCCGTAAAAACAAGGATAGCTTTTCATGCCGTTTCGTTTGAAAAGTTTTGTTTGCCATTCTTCTGTTCGACTATTTGGTATTGGTATTGTTAACACAGTAGCAGGTCAATGTATATAAAAACAATAAAAGGTGTTTTGTTGTTTACAGCCTTTACCCGATGTTTGTTGCATATTGAATGATTGCAAGTGAATGTTTCTGCCCCTATGAATTTCTCCATTAAAATCAGACTCAAAAGCCAAAGCAGCGATCGAATTTTAAAAAATTTTAAATTCTGAGAAAAAAAAAAACAATTTTCCAGAACCGGGCATTAGTAGTTTTGCGAATGGCTAAAAGCGCATACGAATTAATGTTTAAAAAAGAAAAAAACCCGACAGTTTTAAATTGAAAACTTAGTTGGCGAATGGATAATTGAAGTTCAATTTGTGTTTTTGTTTTTTATTGTTGTTGTTCTAAAAAAAATTAAAATTTTAAATACAAATTTGCTATGCTGCGGTCAACACGTTTGGGTGATTTGATTTTCATAGAACGTGTAAATGTAAGAAATTTATTGCTTTAATTTATTTCAAAGTTCTTGTTCAGCTAGCTTTAAATTGTTAGAGAAAATAAAATTATACGAATGCTTTTAATTCCGGTAAAAAGTAAAAAGTTTACAAATTAAAAATTTAAATGCTTTGCCTTGAGTTTTTAATTCAGCTTAACTAGTCTAACTCGTGTTTTCCAAATTAATTAAGAATTACCTGGTCTTTGTATTTTATTTTTATTTTTATTTTTGGTTAAAGTGTGAAGTTTATACACATTACGTTTAACCCTTTAAGAGCACAGTATGTGTTTGATACTCATAAAATTTGAATTTCTTTTGCTTTTATGGTTCATAACTGCAATACATATCGACGCCTCCATTCTATAACATTCTATGTCGAAAAAGTGTGTTTTGAGTTATGAGCTCTCAAAGTTTTCACGCGACATACGACAATATGAGTAGATTTTTTTTAAGTAGATTTTTCCCTATAACTTCGGAACGGATCGGCGGATCTTAACCAAATTTTGACAGTATTTAAGTTAGAGAACGTAGAATTTTAATTTAATTTTAAATTAAAATGCAAGAACATTCAAAACGTTCTAAGCACACTTAGAACGTTATAGAATGGAGGCGTCGATATGTATATCGATAACGAACACAATAAATACTTCCAACTTTCAACAGAATAGCTTTTAAAAAGGTCATAAGGACACATTAAAAGTGACAGTTTAATACCGATTATAGCCTAATGGTGCCATTCGTGCCGTAGTTTTTCGAAAATGTGGTTCGAAAAACAGTAACCATCAGTTCAAACTATTAAGGCCGTATGATAACCAACAATTTTGAGTCTGATTTTTAAAATGTTGTTACAACAATACTGCGCCACAAGCTACAAGCATATTAAATTTTCAGCAGATCATCAATCAATATTCAAGATGATGCAATTTGACGGCGTTTGACGTTTTTAATTTTTCCCATATTGGAACGTTTAATAGCTTTGAAGAATTCACCGTAGTCTAGTAGGTAGTGTCAGACATCTCCAACGAAACAAAAATATTAAAAAATAGATACATGATCTCAAACACTACAGCCTATTTCCCTTTTTCCATAACCAATTTTCCTAGTTTCAACACAATGCACTGCAGGTGGTCACAAATTAAAAGAGAAGTGGCCTCAACTAAATCAAATAATTCACTGCTGCAATCAATTTAGAGTCCGGCATTTAAATCAAAAATGACGTTCATTAGGTCAACATTAGACAGCAATGGGCACAACATTAGTTTATACCTTTCTAATCTTTATTGCCAATTTACTTTAATTAATTAAAGCTAACAGTTATGCCGTAAAGTTATTTCCAAAACTGATCATTTGTAGCGACATAGGGTATAATTTAGTAAACCTAGCCTATTCTGACTTTCCTACTAACACTTGCCATTATTTTAGATTAATTATTCAATAAATTAAAATTTTTTTTTTTTTTTGTTAAATACTTGTCATAATTACTTGTTTAAATTATATTCGTTTGTGGTAAAACTAATAAATTTTAGTCAATTTTATTTAATTATCAATTATATGTTTCCGTTGAATAAAACTGAAAATTTATTTTAATTACATGTCATTAGTTTCCGTTTAATTATGGCGGATATTTTAATAAACTTCCATGTGTTATTTACATATATGTATACATGCATTAGTACAGTGCGTACACCCATACGTATGAACAATAATTATTATTAATTATACGTCCGGTAGTATATAATATTGTTAAGTTTTTACCTTTTAAAAACATTTAAAATATAAATTCGTAGATTGGAAATAAAATAAAAATAAATCGGTGTTTAGTTTTAATTAAAATTCTTTATTATTCTCACAATTGTTTGTGCCACTGTTCACAACTTGATGTAAATAACAACAATTGCTTTTTTATTCGTATTCCTCTGTTTATACCCTATGCATTAACATTAAGAATTACTAGACAATTATTCGAAAGATCTTTGTAACGGAGATTTTCAAACCACAATTACTTTCTTCAAACACACCACGTCCTCACACAAGACTGACTGAACTTCATTCACTCACTCGCCTGCCTTGCCTTACCTTTTATATGGCAGAGAAAACAGTCTGCTGACTATTCTCGAAATCTCTATAAATGTAAACATCATTGATTGTTTACGTATCATAATGGTTTTTTGTTAATAAAAATTTATTGCAGAAGCATATTGGTTGGTTTTCTGCCCAATAATGAAGAGGAGAAGCATTAGTATTTGGTTACAGATTAAAATATTACGAGCCTTTGAGGATATACGCGGGTATCTTCCAAGCGTAAGTCTATGTCAACGAAAGGTGTATTCAAAAAAATGTTACCCTCTGTTGGTTTTCAGCTCATTTTTCAATTCACGGAAATTAAATAATATATAAAGTAGAGACTAGAGGAGTTCCACGTCGCTGCTGGAGCCACAGAATTGTTCTGTATAGTGGAACAATATAAATATTTGGAAGAATTCACTCAAGCAAAAACTTCTTCTCAAAATAAGGCAAACTATGCTTGTGCGATGTGTAGTCGCCGTAGTCTAGTAGACAGTGTGTTGGCTTATTGGACGTGAGGTTATGGTTCAAACCACAGGTCAGACAATTCGAACAAAGCGAAATATGAGAAAATATTTCTTCGGCGGCTTCCTCTCAACAGGTTTCTGGCAAAAACTTTGAGAGTAAAAAATTTTCGCGAAAGGTTTCTCAAAAATCTGTCGTTCGGAGTCGACCTTAAACTGTAGGTTTCAGCACTCATGTATAAAATTAACACACACAACATTAGTGGTGTGAGAAACTAGTTTGTAATCCTGACCAAAGGGTTGTAATGATCAATTATGTATGTAAGCATATGTTCGGTAATTACTATAAGAGGACATTTGAGTCATGCATCAGGCTATACAGGAATAACCTGATATTAATTACAGGACTTTTGATAGAGCACTGTATAGTCATTTGTACAATTATTCAGAATGGGATTCGTAGGGAATACAATCTGTAGATTCGGTGAGGTGATAAACAATGAATTTTTCTGTAGTCGAAGACGTACAAACATAGTGGTTGCTTTAAGGTATTTTAGAAGGAAACACGCAGAACCTTTCAGTCTCTATGCGAATAGTTTTACCTATTGATAACATAAAGATTTTTCAGATTCGTTCGCGCAACAGTATTATGGGAAATATTACAGGGAACCCCTATATGAGTTAAGTGATATGAAAAAGATGGCAATCCTTTAGTAGCTCTAAGTTGCAAAACTCTACAAAGCCACATAAGAATGTCTACATAGACGCTGTGCTCACTTTTATTAACAACTAGAGAGTGAGCTCTGTGATCAGAGAAGAGCGAGATGTAGGTCTTAAAATGCTTACGCAATGACTTTAACAGGACAAGTGGAAACAGAAGTATTAATACATCCAAGGAGGAACCATTGGGGTGCATTGAGAACAGTATCACTGCATATTTACACGGTAACATTAAATATTTAGACTCTAATAATAGCGAAAACTACTAATTCATCTGGAGAATTCCAGGTGTCTTTGCAAAATACAAACAATGACAGCAACAACAAAGACAAGAAAACAATGAATGTCCATGACGTAGATATTAGTAAGTGGCCTTCATTTATATCCTGAATTTCAAATTGTAATTTTAAGTCCTTACGATTTTATTGTTTCGAACTGCCAATATAACGACAATAACAACCAGAAACATATCCAATTTCCTTCCAACAATAGCTCTTTTAAAAATTGAATTTGATTGTGTTTTGCCATCTTCAGAAAATATTTTCATCTCATAAAGGATTAATCCCACACGGCTACATATTTAATTTATAAACAAAGTTTCCTGTGTGAGTTATTTAATTTCCTGCTACAACCTCTCTCTACATGTTTCCTATGTTCCCCTCCTACCCCCCCTTACCACTACATTGTACCCTGTTATAGTGACCATTTATTGGTAAAAAAAAGAAGAGAAACCTCACATACAACCTCACATACTCCAAGGTTATATCGTACTGCCATTGCTTCAATTTGTAGTTGTTTTTCATTTCTCACGTTTTTGTTGTTGTTGTTGTTGTTGTTGTTGTTGTTGTTGTTGTTGTTGTTGTTGTTGTTGTTATCTTTAATATTCTCCCGTTGAAAGTTTATTTGTTTGATTGTTTTAAATTTGATACTCTCGTGTCAGCAATAACTGCAAATTTTCACCGAGTGGCAGCAACATTTTCGAATGTCATATTGGTTGCCAATAAACTACAACCAACGGCAAGTCATTCTTTTCTTCTCTTCTTCAATTCTTCCTTCCTTCATTTTTTTATTTTCTTTTTTTTATTTTTTTTCTTTATTGCATTTCTGTTCATCAATGTGCCGTTTAGTGTGGATTCATTGAAAGCCATTTGGGAAATAAAGTTGTTTGTTCGACGAACAAACGAAATTTGTAAGTCATTGTGTCTTTTGCAATGAGAATGTAGCCTTGTTAAAGGCAAGAATGGTGGTGGCGAATAAAAAAAAGAGCTGTCCGAAGTTTAAATAAAAAAGCATGTCTTTTAAAGGCAAAATGCATTCTACTACCAATCTATAGAACTTAACTTGGTCATGTTAAAGTTTCTTGGTTGGAATTTAAATTTTGTAAACCAATAAATAACAATCAGTAAGAATTCCTTTGTATTTAAAAGGGTGTTGCTTAGACAAAATGCCATATGAATTGCAAAATGACAAAAGAACTTCTTTTACTTCTTTCGTACGATTTTAATGTCAAGCTGGATACTTTCTACGTAATGGATCTGTTTCGTATTGTTATGTTTTACCTTTTAAAAACATTTAAAATATGTGCTTGTAGATTGCAAATCAAATAAAAATAAATCGATCTTTAGTTGTAATTAAAATTCTTTCTTATTCACACAATTCTGTATGCCACTGTTTACAACTTGATGTAATACGCAAGAACAATTGCTTTTCTTTGTTATTCCTCCGTTTATATCCTTGCATAAACAGATTGACAGATCTTTGTAACGGAGATCTTCAAACCACGATTACTCTCTTTAAACGCACCCCGTCTTCATACAAGACTGACTGAACTTCAATCACTTAATCGATTGCTTTGCCTTGCCTTTTATATGCTTTCTAACAGGCGGCCATAAGATTTCTTTTATCTGCAGTAATCAGGTCTATACAGTAGAGTATAAGTAGCAACAAACTTGATCGATGTTTTACGGCAGTTTTGTGTCAACCGAATATGGATCCTAGTAATCAGCTTACTAGATCCTAAAGCATCACTATTAGTTATGTAACTAAGAAACTTGCTAGATCAGGCACACTTCTACCGAATATTAGCCTCTATTAGGCTGTCTATACACTACAGGTATATATAGGTAATTATTGAAGTCTCCGCAGTTTAGCCGGTAGTTTGTTGTCCTGTTAGACGTAAAACCCAAACTCTGATTTTCAAGAGGTATTAATCAGATGTTGTCAGTTAGATTTGGTACATCGATTCATGTGGTATCACAACGTGTCCCTATGTAGGCTCAAGATATCCTACATACATATATTCTGGCTTGGGCCAGAAATGTGCTGAGAGGAAGTCGCCGATGAAATATTTTTTATATTTCATTATTTTCGAGATGTCTGACGTGGAGTTCGAACCATGGCCGCATGTCTAATAAACCAACACACTACCTACTAGACCACGGCAACAACTTCCATTTCAGCTTTGATTATTGATTTATGTATGATGTACATACATATATATGTACATAATTGATCATTGCATCCCTTTTGTCAGGATTACGATCCAGTTTCTCAAATCACTTATGTTGTGTATGTGTGTGTGTATTCTATACATGAGTGGTCGACTTCGAACGACAGATTTTTAAGCAATTATTCATGGCAATTTTATTTACTTTCAGAGCTTTTGCCAGAAATCTGCAGAGATGAAGTCGCCCAAGAAATATTTTTCATATACCTGGGACTTATTTTCGAGATGTCTGACCTGGGTTTTGAACCGTGGCCTTATGTCTAACAAGCCAACACACTACCTACTAGACTACGACAACTTCATGTTATCCTAGCCTATATTATATGGCTGGTCGACTAGTTTTGAGACCGTTTGAGTTCGGTGAAAAGCTAGTTCGTAGACTTCGAAGACTTCTCAATACGAATATTTTTTTGACAATTTTACGCAATTTTTTTTATTGTAAACATGTACGTACACTATGCATGCATGTATGTACATACGTATACATGTACATACATGTTTATGATGATAATTTCTTCATTACAGATCCGATTACAACTTTTCGTTGTTAATTTTTCCGTTTGTTGTGCAGCACAAACAAACAAATTTTTTTATTTATTGTCTGCTTTATGTGGAAAGATAAGATCCTCTGCTAGTGCTATGCGTCTTTAACCACGAACAAAAATGATGACAATAAATGTGATTATTGGTGACCAAAACAAAAAAAAAATAATCGAACAATTTTTGAAACAAAAATTAAACGATGACTGTCAATTGTTTATTTGTTATTGCCCATGCACAACCTCATTAAATGGTCAACAGTCACGAACACGTATTGTGTATTAGAAATTGATCATAATATTTGGTTGGCATTGTTCTTTAACCAATGCTTAGAGCGGTAATTGTGATTGTTGTTGTTGCTGGATTTTGTTTAACGAAAACATTAATGAACTCTCTGTAATGATTGCAACCAACATGTACCCCCATTCCATCTCCCCCTACATCCTGATAAAAAATGTTTAGATTTTCCTTCAAATTTTCGGTAACGAATTGTTGTTTTTTTCCGTTTTTGGGCCATTTGCTTCAAAGCCAAATAGAGACACAGTATAAACAAAAACAAACAAAAATTAATGATTGACAAAAAACCGAATAAATTGACAAACGAAAATAAACTGTCATACAAAAAGGGAATGCAGAAACAAGCATTGTTAAATATTATTTTTGTCCATCAGCCACCCCGCTAGCCAGCCAGCCATTCATTATTTTAGTTTCGCATAGAATTTGTTAAACTGCGAGTATTTTAAGCGCTTTTGGCATGAATGTCTGTGTTATTACTTAGGAATGTTTGTTTTACTTAAATTGTTCTGTTTTTGTTGTTGTTATTGTGTTTACTAATGACATTGTTGTTATTGTTAATTTTATTTAACTGATGAATGGTGATTTTGTTTTGTTTTGTTTCGTTAATGATAATGATGATGACACCGACACGATGACAATAATGTCAATGACACTGACAATTTTAGTTGTCATTAAGTGTCAGTAATATCTTCATTAACAGTCAGTCAGTCATACCATCGCTGATTGCTAACTTCATTATGAACATTGAAAATGTACGCTGTACGCTGATGGCTTTTGTTTCAGAAACAATTGTCTTAAGAAGTATGCGCTTTATTCTTAAGAAAATTTATTAACATTATCCTGCTGATTTACACTTAAGATTGAAGAGCAAACATTAAGCTAAACAGTGCAAGAAACAGTACTGAAAACCTTAACGACACTCTCAGCATAAATAAATAATTTTTTGTGTCAACTTGAGTGACTTGTAAACGATAGGGGGAGAGGTTGACAACGCAATTAATTTCCAAGACTTTAGAAACGTTTAAGAAATTCAGTTGCATTATTGACCCTTCCAACTCATTCATGCTATTTGTTTTAGCCGCCAGGCATAATATGTCATAAGCACACCGGCCCAAGCTAAACTAAATTAATTCTAAACGTTTCATTAAGGAGTAGTGATCACAACATTTGAATAACTGTCCGCGATATTGACTTAGAACGACTAAATCCCTGAAGTAAAATAAACAAAATATGCCTCTTATGTAGCGCTATACACTTGTTGTTTTACAAATATGTACTTACTCCTTAATTACTAAGTTGCCATAATTAAACTATAGGGTCTTTTTTTAAGTGCTTTCTATTTTTAAATTGAAATAAAACAAAGTATGGCTGTGACAGATCATCGATTTTATGAATTCATTGGAAAGATCAAGTGATGTCATTATATGTGGAACATAAAATCGTTCAAATGTCTGTTACACCTTCTCTAGAAGAGCATCTCAAACGTCGAATTTTATCTAACACTCATGCATAATCCACACTAAATGACGTACATCTGCAATCTAAGAAAATCCCACAAGGAAAAGTCTCTCGGTGGCCAGTTTACATCACCACCACATGAGAGACCATGCCTTCAAATCGCTCGTAAAGGACATCCAATGTGGAATATAAGCTGTACGGCCTAAAAGGTTGAAATCACACATCTGTTGAAAACTCACGTCGTTCTTATTCAAATCATCCAATTCAGGCCAAAAGAATTTGGTAAACATCGATCTTTAGCGCTCAACGTTTCGTTCTCAAAGAAATGTTAATCGATATCGCCAATGAACTTCACACTAAATAGTGAGTTTTTTGAAATTCACTAGACGCTCTTGGATCTCATATGGATTAGTATTGTCCCAAATTCACAATTTCGGTGGTTCTCATAGCCATTCATTCAGAAATGAAACCCATGGCTGAGGATTTTCCGATGAAAATTTGGGTCACTTGCCAGTTGCTTCAGCGAACGCACATCGTTGTCTATGGTTGTCCATGGTGTTTTGGCAAATAGAGACTAAATAATGGCAAGTAATTTGACAAATATAGCCTCCACAAGATGGCCTTTAGCAGCTGCTAAAGTTCAGAAGGACCTATTGGAAGACCCTTTATATTACTTTTTTGAATAGTTTGCACACATCTATTCTGAAACCAGCAGAATATAAACAATTTTTCATCGTGATTTTTTCAGCCGCTAGGTGGCTCAAGTTTTTAAGGACGGTAACATTTTTACGGATTCGGGGCCATAGAGTTATCGTTGAAAATTACATTGCTTCTGCATTACCCAGATCTGGCACAGAGCTCTTAATTTACTACACTTTCCAGGGATACGCGTTTTGAAGCCCTCACTTAAACTGGGTATGCTCAAGTCGTTGTGCAGGGTGGCATGTAACGCTTCACTGTACCGTGAATATTGTCTTGAGTAACTAAATTTATTTGAAAACTACTGTCTGTTATAGTGTGCATAGTGGATATAGATATGTATGCTGGTTTCAACTAGATCGTAAACACTGAGTGTGTTTGGAGTCGCTACTACCAACAGCCTTCAGTAAATTTTCTTAAAAGTGTACATTGATGCTTCTGATAGACAAATATTTCTCTATGAGCAGACTAAAACTCGAATTTATCATTCATTACAACCCTATACTTAGGATATCGAACTAATATCACATACTAGACCTTTTGTGCGTATTAATTTCATGCATTAGAAGGGGAACCTACACTTTGACGTTCGTCGTACATTATCCTGCAATATTTTTATATATTTTAAATATAATTTTGGTATGAATTTTAACGTCTGACATGAGTGAAATGTTGCTTTTAGAAAAAATGAAATAAACTCAATGTAAATTCAATCTCCCTCATCCTATCATAGCCTTCCTCTAGAAGTTTAAATATCAATCATTGCATTGCCGCAATCAATCTAAAATACTTCATTAAAAGCTTATGGCATCAAACATATCCAAAACTTCTGTCTTCTGCTCTTCTGCATACCAACTGACAGTTGTGCAGAGAGTATTTAGTACTCTTTTAAAGGCTATCTTATGCTAATGCAATAAAAACGCTACTCCTAATCAACATCAAACATCAGGAACAACATCAGCATCAGCATCAGAAGCAACATCAGCATCAGCATCAATGGCCAATGGTAATATGGTCTCTGTCATTAACAACAAGATGATGGTGATGGTGATGATGATGGGGTTAAAAACAATGACATTTTCTAGCATTTAGCCAAAGAAACTAAACAAAACAAACGTTTTTAGCTCATTTCATTGATGTAGCATCCATGGAGCCTATTAACACTTTGCAAAACAACTGTAAGAGCATTAAATGAGCAAAAACGTAAAGAGATTGACGCATTGATGGAAAGCAAAGGCGGCAATAATTCGCAGTAAACGATGAACGATTAGAACAATAACAACAGCACTGACAATATCATGTGAGTAAGCAAACTCATAAGTATAACGGAAACGGATGCATACGCATCATGAACTGATTTGCTTAAAAGATGTATGATCCTGTATACGTACGTGTACGTACTAGTCTTTGTCTGTGTATGTGACATTGTTTGTTTACTTTTTGATTATTGTTTATAATTATTTTTCATTTGTACTTGTGTTTTCGCTGTGATACCAACAATCATGTTTATGTATGTGTAAGCATAACTATGCTTGTGTTGGCAGAAAATATTTTTCTTTCCTCTATTTTGGAATGTTTATTTCCAATGAAAAGGATGTCATTGTTTGCCTTACTCATTATATCGTTTGATAGTGGTAGTGGGTCTGTTTTTCTGTTTCGCTTTTATAGGTGTTCTATTGTTTTAAGCTCATGACGTTCTGTAGCATTTCATTGTTGTTTATTTGTTTGTTATGATTTTATGTTGAGTGCACTTTGTTGATGAGTGTTTGTGTTTAGCATTAAGGTAGTTCATATAGCGAAGGAGTGGCGCTCGACGGCACAGAGTAGAGAAATTTGAAGAATGACTAACTGCATTACTCCGCTGTGTGATGTTATGAAGAAACTTATTGTCAGAAAAATTATATTGTACAACAGCAATGGTGTAATAAATAGATCCAACTGATTATATTCTTCTAGTCTTAAAGTGAGGCCTCGATTCAAACACCAGGTCAGACATGCCCAACTAAACGAAATATGAAAAAATATTTCTTCGGCAACTTCCCCTCAGCAGATTTCTGGCAAAAACTCTGAGAGTAAATAAAATTGAAACTGTATACATGAGTGGTGGGACCTGAGGAACTAGGTAGGAATTCTGACTAAAGTGTTGTAATGACACTATATGTATGTATGTATGTATGTAATTGATTCAATTTGAAATAGTTTCCAGAATGTATCATTTCTTCCGGAAAATACTGAAGCCTTATCCACATTTACATTATCATTGACATCAAGCAACATTCTGAAGTTTGTCAGGGCAATGGGCTTGGAGAAGTTAATGACAGTATTAGTATAGGTTAGAGGACGTGTACTTGTCAATTAAGACAAGTACAGCACCCGGAGGTCGAATTGACCCATTGTACCAATGTATTCTTATAATACTACAAAATTTTAGGAGGATACAATAGATCGTATGGTCGCAGTATTGAGGCACCTCTTCAGAAAGTTTTTTCTTCAATTGAAAGCAAACATTGTTGTTCGTCCTGATAGCTGCCAGCCAGTATTGTTAAATGGTAAACAAAGAAAGCAACTCTTTGAGAATAAAATATTGTTTGGACTAAGGGCCACTGAGTGAACTTGCCAATGAACGGCAACCCATCCGCTAACCTCACCTACGTACGTATAATGTTGATACAACGTAGTGAACATCTAAACGTTAGGAAAGCTAATTAAGGTTCGAATTTTTTTAAGGACCTAAACTCTCCATTTTGAATGGAACACAAAGATTGTCAAGGCAGTGTCTACAAGTACAGTGTAGTAAGATGGCGTAGCCGATAAAAATTAAAAAAAATTAAGAACCATAACATATAAATAATATTACCGCACTTACTCTAACACTGAGCCACGCATAAACAGAGGCTATTCAGATCACACGAAAAACCCACCTCTATGTTCCTTTCGCAGATTTTGAAAAAAAAAACTTTACCGTAAAACAGTGTGGTTTTATCTGAAGTCAATGTGGTCTAGTAGTGGAGTCTTAGCTTATTAGACAAGAGCCCGACTCATACATATATTACGAACAAAACTAAACAAAAAAAAATTCTCTCGGCAACTTCAGCTTATCAGCCTTCTGACAAAAACGCTGAGAGCAAATAAAATTGCCACGAATAGTTTTTCACATCTTTCATTCGGTGTCGATGTTACACCATGCCACTCATGAATAAAATTAGCATCCACCTCATGCGTGGTGTGATAAGCTAGGTCGTAGTCCTAACTAAACGGTTCTAACGACAAATTAAGTAAGTAAGTGTCGTCATTACAGTTTACACATTACTGTTGGCTTGTTTGATGGAGAAAACAAGCAGGGAGATGAAATTTGGAATCCCAGAGAGATAATACAAATGAAATCGAACTTTTCGATGATGGAGGTAGACAATAAGGTATAAGGTTCATAGACAGCGTTTGTGACATGTAAAATTTTTTTACATATGTTTGCTTGTTAGACATGAAGCCACCGTTCAAACTCCTGGTCAGACATGTCCAACAAAACAAAATATGAAAAAAAATATTTCTTCGAAGGATTTCCGCTCAGTAGATTTCTGGCAAAAACTCTGACAATAAAATAAAATTGCCATGAAAAAGTTTCTCAGAAAATCTGTTGTTCGGAGTCGACATTAAACTGTAGATCCCGCCACTCATGTATGAAATTAGCACATACAACACAAGTGTTGTCATAAGCTAGGTTGTAATTCTGACTCAAGGGTTGTAATGAACAATTATGTATGTATGTAAACTTTTTTAAGTGTATCTGTACACTTTTATTCCACACTTAATGAAAGGCATTGTAAGCACTTGTAAATGACTTTAATAGCAGTTTCATGACATCATAGTCGCCGTAGTCTACTAGGTAGTATGTTGGCTAATTAGACGTAAGGCCCAGGTCAGATATCATCTTACTTACTTACTTAATTGGCCATAACAACCCGATTAACGGATTTCGGCCTGCCGCAACACATCCTTCCAGGCGCCTCTGCTTCTTGTGCGCCTACGCCAGTTGGTCACACCAATCGATGACAGGGCTTCCTCGATTTGATCCTTCCAACGGATACAAGGTCTTCCTCTTCGCCGACTTCCGCAGATCCCCGCATCAAATACCCGTCTCACTGGAGCATCCTCCTCCATTCGAACGACATGGCCGAGCCGCTGGATATTAATACGCTGTACAACGTCCATGTCGTTGAGGAGCTCATACAGCTCACTATTGTATCGGATGCGGAAATCATCGCCAACTCGTACTGGATCGAAGATCTTACGCAGTACTTTTCTCTCGAAAACTCTCAAGGCTGCTGCATCAGTACTTAATAGGGTCCATGCCTCTGCACCATAAAGAAGCACGGGTAGGATGAGTGTCTTGTAGAGTGTTAGTTTTGTCGTACGAGAGATGTCTCTGCTACTCAATGGCCTAATGAGACCATAGTAGCACCTGTTGGCAAGAGTGTTTCTGCGCTCAGATATCATCAACAAAACGAAATATGAAAGAATATTTCCTCGGCGACTACCTCTCAGTAGATTTCTGGAAAAAACTGTGAGATTTAATAAAATTGCCATGAAAAGTTTCTCAAAAATCTGTCATTCGGAATCGAACTTAAGTTGTAGGTCTCGCCACTTATGGATAAAACTTAACACACACCACATAAGTGATGTAAGTAGTAATCCGGATTGAAGGGTTGTAATGACACATTATGTAGTATTTAAACTTTTTATTTAACGCTTAATAAAAGACATTCCATACACGAGTATATGACTATAATAGCAGTAATATGAACTCATCAAAAAGTATTTTTTATTCCTGATTAAAGTATGTTAACGAATGATTATATGGAAATAAAAATTCAATGTGTGATTAATTTCTTAATTGTCTGAAAGAACATGCTTGTTTGAAATGCAAATCTAAACAAATTGCCATAAGTCTCACAATAAATAAATAATGAAGTATTTACTTCCCTAATAACAATTAAACCACCCATCCCCCTTTCTCAACAAGAGCCATTTGTTTATCGCTAAAGTAACAGAGTAAATCATTTGTTTACTTCCGTCTCCGGCTATGTTTTCTTTTGCATTTTTTCCTTTTATTTGTTCTATTTTGTGTTTTTTTAATTCTTTGTTCTTAACATTGTATTGTTTAGTGTATTTAGTATACAACGGAACATTGTATGCCTATTTGATCCGTTTAATGATTAATGTAGCGCCTAATGTTGACGACAATTTCATTTAATGATTAATTAGATTTCAAACACTATTATCACTTGCTGCAACCACCACCATGTGGAATGTGGGTTAAAACTTTAACACACACACACATATATACGGATATGTGCAGGTATATCCGTAAATAAAACGCTTTATTTGTTAACCACACACAATAGCCACACAATTGCTAAAGAAAACCTTACGCAATTAAACGAATGATTCCTTTTGAGAAAGAGAGAGAGAGAGAGAGGGAAAGAAAAATAGAGGAAGATATTGCCACAAAAGACTTCAAAATTAGTCGTTGGTAATTAGCGTTTATAGAACGTAAAAAAATTAATCAAAATTTCTTTTATTGCTGACAGAACAGCAAAATTTAAGGCGTTTATTTACAATAATAACACTGAGAAGTAAAGTCATGAACCCTTTAGGCTATTGCTACAGATTATAGAAGTTCAAGATTATACCAGACTACTGGATCCATCTCTATACATTTCATATCCCTTCGCATAACATGGTGACATAAAAATGCACTCCAGTGCAACAAAAGTAATTGCTTAGACTCATAGCAAGCTGTGGTTTCCCTCTACAAGCGCTATCCAGATTCAAATCACGTGAAGAAGAATAGATGTTCATCACGTTATTCATATTTTGAAAATTACATTACAACGTTTTAGTCAGTTTTACAACCTAGCTTCTTACACCACCCATATTGTATGTTTTAACTTTATTCATAAAACGCGTGACCTACGATTTAAAGTCGACATATTTCGAGAAATTGTGGTATTATCTGGTATTATCTACCGTTTCAATGGATTTAGTGCTTTAATATTTGGCATTATCCGCATGAGTTTCTTTTCACTGATAAGTTTTACGTAGCCCTCCTGTCTCTCATCTAAAGGGTGGGCCATTTAAATGTTTAAATTTAAAAATTCAATAAAACGTTTTTGTTTTGTTTGATATTTTGAGAAATTTATTTTTTTGTTGTGAAGTACAATTGCTCCGATTAGAAATGGAACATTATTTCATTGACATGGCTGCCGCGGCTAGTCTTACAGCACCACATTCGATCGGACCAATTATCGTGCACTTTTTCGAGTGTATGAGGTCGTATCTCTGCAAAGGCATCACGAATGCTGATGTTCAAATGCTCAATTGTCTCTAGATTGTCGGCATAACACTTTTCTTTAACAGCGTCACAGAAAATAGTCCAACGGTGTCAAATTGGCGGCCAATTGACAGCATCATTTCGGCTAATTAAACGGCCATCAAACGTTTGACGCAATAAATCGGTTGTGGCATTAGATGTGTAGCAAATTGCACCATCCTATTGAAACCAAACATCGTACACACCAATGCCATGAAGAGCGGATACAAAAAAATCGGTTATCATAGTACATTGACCGTAATGGTTGCACCGTCCGCATTTTCAAACAAATATGGTCGAATAATGCCTCCGTACCACAAGCCGCACCAAACAGTCACTCGTAATAAGTGCATTGACTTCTGTGAGACCACGTGTGGGTTTTCTGAGCCCCAAATACGGCAATTTTGTCCACCAAGATGAAAATGAGCTTCATTCGAAAAGATGATTTTTTTTGCAAAATCGACATCTTCTGGTGTAGGCTACTGCATGGCCAGTCGAGGCAGCCATTTGAATGAAATTATTTTCCATTATTAACCGGAAGGATTGTACTTTCAAATAAAAAAAAGAAATTTGAGAAAATATTCAGTAGTTTATTTTTTAAAGCCTTTTCAAAAAAAAAGTTGTTTGGCGGACCCTTTACTATACCCTGGACAGTAAAAGTCTTAGTACGGCAATATATTTTGACAAAAAAAAGTTCCCACAGGCTTAATACTCTTGCACAAAGTCCCGATATGACTTCAAGAGAGTATTTAGGAGATCATTTAAAAAAAAACGGTTACGTAATCGCTAAATCTCAAACAAAAGTCAGCCGAAAAACTTGTTCATCGTGGCACCAGAAAACACGAAACAAAACTTGTACATTCAATTCCAAATGGGTTAAATGGAGTGCTTGGCCTTAAGGAATATTCTGCTAAATACAAGGGATAACATTTTCATATATTAGGCCGTTGAATTTTAAATTTACTCAGGGTTCTCCTTGGGGGTACCTATGTATGGAGTCATCTGAAACGTTTCCTTATTTTTCTATTGTTTTACGAAAAATATTAAAAAATTGTTTGTTTTATAATAAAAGAGAAATAAATTAATAAAATAAATATATAAGCTATAAATTTTTATACAAACTTTTGGCTAAAATTCATGAAATTGCTTAAACATATTGCCGTACTAAGACTTTTGCTATCCACTGTATATATGTTATTTACGTATATAATTTTGCTGTCTGATTTTGGACCATCCCTCGTAAATTCAAGAGGAAGAATTTAAAACGATGGAATATATACCTAAAATACTTGTCAATAATACATCAATAAATGCAATTTCAATATTATATTCTCCTCTAAATTCTTATATTCACTACCCCACTTCTTTCCTTATTATTTAATTAATTTACTTGACTTGATGATCAACATATTAATCCCTAAATAGAAAGAAAAAGAGAATAATTTTTATAATTCAAAAATCTTTATGGCAGATTTTCTTGTTTTTCTTGCTTTTTTTCTTTCTCTAACCATTAAGCAAGAATTTATCGAGTACAGTACAGTGTTTTTGCTTTTGAATAAAAGGCGAAATTTTTTCCATTTCGAAATTTTAAAATTGCTGGAGCTGCAAACTATAAAACTTTTACAATTTTTCCCATATAAACTCTATAAATTTTATTTCTTAATGCATTTTGTTTATACATTTTCCTCTCTCTCTCCTCTCCTCTCCTCTCCTCACCTCTCCTCTTTTTTCTTTTTCTTTTGCGTAACTTTTTCTTTTCCTAAGAAAACTGAAAGACCAAAAACAAAGAATAAAAATAAAAAAAAAAAAATAAAAGAGAACTTTTGTCTTAAGCAACGAAATGAATTTGCCAATAACTTTGAAGTGGAACTTGTCTTAAACACAGTCTAATGGCCGGCTTCTTAAACTAAGGGACGTAAAAAAAAGAAAAGAAAGTAAAAAAAAAATAGAAAAAAGCGAGGAGGTGTCACAAGGACACTTGGCCAGCGTGTCAAGTGACGACAGTATATGGTATTTGTCTCTTGCAGATGATTTGAATGTTAAGAATGCGTTGTTAAGAGAACAACTTTATACTGGCGTAGTGAATAGATTTCATATTTCAGTCTATGCTTGGCAAACTCACTTACATACATACATACACTACAACCCTTCAGTCAGGATTACGACCTAGTTTCTCACACCACTTATGTTGTGTGTGTTAATTTTATACATGAGTGGCGGGACCTACTGTTTGAAGTCAACTCCGAACGACAGATTTTTGAGAAACTTTTCATGGCAATTTTTATTTACTCTCAGAGAGTTTTTGCTAGAAATCTGCTGAGAGGACGTCGCCGAAGAAATACTTTTTGTATTTTGTTTTAATGTCTGGCCTGGGGCTCGAACCCTGGCTTTACGTCTAATAAGACAACACACTACCTGCTAGACGACGGCGACTTCAAAGCATACTTACATTGGCTCAAATGGATACTTGAGCATTTGATGTGAAATGACGAATTTATAGCGAAAAAATCCGCATTTGATTTGTCTCACATCCGGTGTTCAAATATACAAAGTCTTTTATTAAGGGCTCCATATCTTTAAACAAAAAATAAAATAAAGTGTTTGTGAAATCACATCGTTGGCGACCAGATCAACCAATTCAAGCCAAGTTCAGAAGTATGTAACCATCCTATACGACCTATTCAACGTTGCTGTCAAAGGCATATGGAGTCTGTATTTGACCGACGGCATGAGTTATGTTGTCATAGAGGAGTGCTATGTTTAACCGGATCAAATCGAAAGGCTCACCATTAAGGGCACGTGACACGACCATGCCCACATATAGATCGGGCTAAATATCCAATGTGGCATGAGCTGTGTAACACTTAGTGCCGTCCGGTTGAAGCCACATGTAGTTGGTGTCCCGAAAGCAATTCAAGTAAAGAAAAATTGGTAATCATTGGCTTGGCCAACGTCATACTCAAAGAAATTTGGACCGATAAAGCCGCCATTCCAAAATCCACATCAAACAATGACTTTTTCAGGATGCATTGGACGTTCTTGAATCGCTTGTGTACTGTTAGCGTCTCAAATTTGACAACTTTGTTTGGGCCTCATTACCAAATATGATGTGTCGACGAAAATGAGAATCAGTTGCCAACTGCTTTAGAACATACATAGCCTACCACACGTCGTTGTCTATGGTCAGTTGAAATGGGCCTCAATCCCGAATATGATTTTTCAATGAAAATGAGAATCAATTGCCAACTGCGTACCAGTAACCAGTTTCAGAGTCAGCCGAATCTTTTATGGGAACAGACTAAAGCCACTACACCAAATTCGCCAATTCGTTGAGTTTCAGTGCCTGTTGAAATGGGCCACAATGTCGAATATAATTTTTTAATGAAGATTAGGGCCAGTTTCCAATTGCTTCAGAGCCTGCTGAATTTTATACGGGACACAAAATTCCACAAAGTTGTGGTCCGCTAAATGCCGAGTTCTTATAAGCAACGCCAAATCGATTGCATCAGATTCTCTTACACAATATCGCAGCTTAGATGTACGGTTGTTAGCCACACTGCGAATAGTTCTCCTGGTAGGACGATTATCGAGGATCGTTAAATGGGTGAAACGCGCGGCATTTTGATGAAACAGCGCAGCCATTTTGATAAAACAATTTTATTATTTACACATGTTGTCCATGGTGAACAGATTGAATAAACAGTCTTTGCGCGCCTATTGACAGCTTTAGCAAATGCATTCTGCCCCTGTATAAAGGACATGCTCTTACTTGCCCAATTGAGTTCTTTATTGAAGTCGAAAATAGGAGAATACATGTCATCCGGTATTCGCGGACAAACATTTTTCTTGCAATGAAAATTAATTGTTTTTTACTCATTCTAAAATTTTAAGAGGATGCTACAAAAGGCTTACGGGGGTTTGATACCATAAAAATGATTGAAAACTGATCAGAAAACAAATCAAATTTTTAGTCACACAAAATTTGTTCACATCTGGAATATTCTTTCTGTCAGCATGCTAACAAGCTCAGCGACGATCTATTCTACATCAAACAGTAATCAATCTATCAATATCAGTATCAAGGGGAATCACCGAAATGTACGTTTAATGGCGCAAATTTAATTGATCAAATTTGCACATGTGTTTGTAATATTTGTTTAGCTTAGAACAGCAGCATATCAAAATTGAACCTTCAAGCTTCATTGCATATACGTGTTAGTATTTTTTACCAACAAAATAACAAAAAAGGCGAGTTTGATCCATTATTTGATGTGTGGCCGGTCAACTTAGCTATGTAATCACCGACTGTAAAAAATGTAAGAATTTTTTTGGGCCACCAGTCAACATCGCATTATTGAATAAAAATCGTTTTTAAAAGAATATGTAGTAACTGAGAATAGAAAAAAAATACAGCAACAAATACGCCGCACACTTGACTTAACACCAATAAACTTTAATAACTTGTTTAAAGTTTTGCATCAGTTTCCGTTTGTAGCCGTTCCATACCATCCAGTATTTTTACAATTTTTTTTCTCATCTCTTCTGTTATGTTTTCTCTTTTAAATTGACATTTAATAAAACTATGGGAGAACAAAATAAAAATAAACAGAAACAGAAACAGAAAAAAATACATGGCAATAGAGAAAAATTAATATTTTAAACAGAGAATGTTAATAATATTGCAACAGAAAACTACTTCAGCATAAATTTCTGTATAACATTTCATAAATATTTCAGAGGAATTTTTTGCATTTTGCATTTAATATATTTACAATTTTTTATTGCAATTTATAGTTTATAAATTATTTTTATTTAATTTATTATTGTATATCATAGTAATTGACACTGTAACCAAAGTGTTATAACCAACTTTTAATAGAACCCAGCAACGAAAGCCAAATGCCATGGTATACGTATTCAATTATTTACTAAAAAAATTAAAACAAGAGTGGCGTAAATAAAACTGATTAAACAATTACTAGCAGCCATATAGGTTTGTAAGACACCCTAGTGCGGCATGCACTGAAATACGATATTTATCGATAATTTACCCTCTTAGGACCTTTCACAACACATCTTTATGATCCACAGTTTACGTTATCATCTTTGTGCCATGCCACGTAAATTGTCAAGTCCCAGTGCTTGGAATTGTCTTTAACCTCGTTATATTCTTTTGTCGAACACGGATTTTGCTGCCTATTAGTCTTAATAGTACAGTCCATGCACATATTATTCCTACTTTCATCTGAATTCAATATATATTACTCGTGGCTTAAGTTCCAGATATCGTTGGTTTTGGGCTACAACATTCTGTACATGGCTCTGAAGTCGCTGTGGTCTAGATTCCTCAACAAGTCAATCTTTTGCATACATATTGAAGATGTCACAAGTTCTCAATTCAGCATTACCGTCACCGGGTAGAATTATAGTTTGCTTTTCTCTTTATTGAAATCGTCATTGTCTAGTAAATAGTGTGTTGACTTGTTAGACGTAAGGCCACAGTTCAAAGCCCGGGTCAGACATCTCCAACAAAACGAAATCTGAAATAATATTTCTTTGGCGACTTCCTCTCAGCAGATTTCTGGAAAAATCTCAGAGAGTAAATAAAATGTCTCAAGAATCTATCGTTCGGAATCGACTATAAACTGTACGCTCCGCCACTAATGTATAAAATTAACACACACAACATAAGTGGTGTGAGAAGCTACGTCGTAAATCACTGTCTAAATATAAAAATCTACTTTCGTATTCGACTGCATGTCCATCTACCGTATGATAGATAAATTCGAGTCCACTGATACAGTAAACGATCGATAAATACCCCTACTGCGATGAAACGAAAGATCTGCTAAAACCTTTTCGCTGTCCCTGAGAATATTCAGGCGAGACCGTGGCAGTCGATTTCGCATTGATCGCAAAAAGTTGCCTTTCGCTGACTATAAATTGACAAGTTTTGCATCGTGTCTTGAAGCTGCACCCGTACTAAATGCAACTGAGCCAGTAACTGAACGTATACTACCATAGACAACTTTGTGTGTTCGCTAAGATAGACCTTAATTTTCATCGAGAAATAATCTTCAACGATTATAATCATTTCTGGTTGAATGGATATGTAAATAAACAAAATTGACCAATTTTGGGACGTGATGTCCAAGAATGTCCAATGCATTCCGAAAAATTCACTCTTTGTTGTGGATTTTAGGCTGGTGGCTTTATTGGTCCATATTTCTCGGAGTCCAACGTAGGCCAAGCCAATGATTACCAAGTGCTTTTTATTTGAATTGGTTTATCTGGACACCAACTACATGTGGCTTTAACTGGACGGCACTACGTGCGACACAAATCATACCGCATAGAATATTAAGGCCGATCGACCTGTGAGCATGGTCATATCACGTGGATGTGTTGTGTACTTGCCCTTAATGGTGAACTATGGCACATATCTCAGGTATTTGCGAAACGCAGCATTCCTCTAAGCCGACAGAACTCATGTCATCAGTCAAATACTGTCGGATTTATGAGCCAGAATTGTAGAAAATTGAACATTTCTAATGTGCTCCATCCTTGGAAGTCAGGCCACAGTTCAAACCTCAGGTCAGACATCTCCAACAAAACGAAATATGAGAAAATATTTCTTCGCCGACTTTCTCTCTGCAGATTTCTGGCAAAAGCTCTGAAAGTAAATAAGATTGCCTCTGAAAAGTTTCTTAAAAATCTGTCGTTGGCAGTTTACTTTAAAATGCAGGTCCCGCCACTCATGTATAAAATTGACACACACAACATAAGTTGTGTGAGAAACTAAGTCGTAATCCTGACTGAAAGTTTGTAATGACCAATTATTTATGTATGTTTGTCCATACTTGGAAGCCGTGAAGCCTAATGGCATCAATAGGTCTTTTAAACGAATAAAAAAATGCGATTATACCACACACAACTTTGGTTTATTTAAATTAAAAGATGGGAAACGCTTGATGAACTACCATATTGAAACGATATCGAAATGTTTTTTTTATTTGACGAAATACGTACTTGAGAAGGATTGCTTATGAATCCACTTGAATATCTTTTTCGATTTGGAAACACACGGGGCTTACGAGGCCATTGATAAGCCATGAGAACACTTACATTAGACGATGATGATGATCTTCTACGTTTAATTTGGATTAAGTAAGTAGGTAAACATATTTTAAAATAAATATTTCGCCTCCCCTATATTTCTGAAATATTTTCCAACAAAATTTCTTTTTTCTCCTGTTTTTCACTAACAAAAATTATTCATAGGAAAAAATTTTTGTAATTCAATATCATTTACTACCGAAAAACAAACAAATATTTCTATTCGGCAACTGTTTAGGAATTCTATTTGGCATGAAGTCATTATTAAAAAATGAAATTTTAAAAATCAATAGAAAAGGATCATGTTACAAATTACATATGAGGTCATAGGCAACAGCTTCATATTTGTAAAACGTGTGCGAATTAATAATTTTTTTTTTAGTTTCATTATAAATAATAATAAAAAAAACTATAAATAGCAATACCAGAAATAATGGGTGATTTTTTAAGAGCTATACGAAAATTTTTCAAAAAAAAAACGTGATATAAAATGTACACCGAACTCGCCTCTCAATAAGTCCATTGTTACGCGTGCTGTGTGGCATGTGACACCGTCTTGTTGAAACCACATGTCATGCAAGTCAAGCTCTTGCATTTTGGGCAAAAAAAAAGTTGGATATCATCTCACGGTAGCGCTCACCATTCACAGTTACGTTACGATTCGCAGCATCTTTGAAGAAGTACGGTCCAATGATGCCACCAGCCCATAAACCGCCCCAAACTGTGACTTTTTCTGTATGCTTTGGTAGCTTTTGCAATGCTTCTGGCTGATCTTCACTCCAAAATCGACAATTCTGCTTATTTACGTATCCATTGAGCCAAAAATGAGCTTCGTCGCAGAACACAATTTTTCGATAAAGAAGTGGATCTTCGGCTAACTTCCCAAGAGGCACATTCACCAAAAACTCTGCGTTGCGGTAGGTCGTTCGGCTTCAATTCTTGCACCAGCTGTATTTTGAAAGGCTTCACAGCTAAATCCTTCTGCAAAATTTTCCACGTTGTTGAGTAGCAGAGGCCCAATTGATGCGAACGGCGACGAATCGATAATTGATGGTCATCATTAACACTGGCCGATACAGCTGCGATATTTTCTTCAGTTCGCACTCTACGTAAGCGTGTTGTTGGTTTAATGTCGAACAATGTAAATTTGGTGCAAAATTTAGTCACAATAGCCCGAATAGCCGCTTCAGTGGGTCGATTAAATTGACCATAAAATGGAAGAAGCGCGCGATGAACTTTCTTAACAGAGCACACATTTTGATAATAAAATTCAATGATTTGCAAGCGTTGTTCGTTTGTAAGACGACTCATGGTTAAATTATATACCAAACTGAAGATTTTTGACAGTAAACCAAAACACGAAACGTGCGTGAGCTGTTTAAACCAGTGTTGCCAAAAAGATAACAGCTAAAAAATCACCCGTTATTACACAGCAACGGATAACGGTTGCTATTAATTACATGATATTAAATATGGATATTTTTTTTTGTTAATAAAATAACAAAAACTAAATTAAAAAAACGTTGATAGAAAACTGACTCTATCAAAACGGTTTTATGTATACAGTCACAGGCAAAAATAAATGTATAAATTATGAAAAAAAAATATTTTCTTCTCTTCTGCATATTCAAGAGTACATTTGCCAATCACTGTATAATTTAAGGGTGACTGCACATACGTACATACATATATTTTTAATAAATATGCAAATTATTTAAGCAAATATTGTAATTGTATCCATTTTGCAAATATGCACATGAACTCTTTAATAATAAAATCATAATAAAATTATGGGCAAAAACAAAATTAATGAAACTGTGTTAAAAACTTTAAAAACAAAAAAAAATTGAAAAAATAACAAAACGGATAAAAAAAATGTACAAATAAATATTTTTCATATTTTTGCTGAATATTTACCATTATTAATCGATTTACTTACGAAAAAAAAAGTACGATAATAATGTCAGCAAATAAAATAATTTATCGCTAAGGAAATAAATAAATTTAATAAAAAATTTAAAAATTAAAAAAAATAAATAATCTTTACTGGACTACATTATTGTGTATATAACACATTTATTTAATACTATTCTGACGACATCAGTATTTCCTTCAATGTGGAAGCACGCGAAAATTATCCCCTTACCCAAACCTGATGGAAAGTACAGACCAATTGCGATTCTACCTTACTTGTCTAAGGCTTTCGAACGTTTGGTTCATGGGCAAATTAGCAAACATTTGTACGACAATTCTATACTGACTAACAGACAGTCTGGTTTCAGACCCAAACACAGCTGCGTTACGGCATTAGTGGATGTTGTAGAGGAGTTGAGGTCAAAAATGGATCAGAACATGGTGTCTATCCTGGTACTTCTAGATCACTCAAAGGCTTTTGATACTGTTGATCATGACATTCTTTGTCACAAGTTGATGGAAACCTTTAAATTTTCAACATCAGCAGTAAAACTTTTACGTACATACCTGTATAAGAGAAGTCAGACCGTGCACTATGGCGATGCAAAATCATTTTGCAGCCTGGTCCGGAGAGGAGTACCGCAGGGTTCAATTCTCGGACCACTGCTTTACATAATGTATTCTAATGACCTACCTTCTCGTATAAGTCACTGTGGAATTCAAATGTATGCCAATGATGTCCAACTCTACGTTAGCTGTTTTAAAACCGACATCGACTATTGTATATTGAGACTGAACCAGGACCTTGACAGTATATATAAATGGGCCACTGCGAATGGTCTTTGCTTAAACGCTAATAAGTCTAAAGCTATCATAATTGGGAAAATTGGCGTTTTGTCGAACTTACTGCCACCATTAGTCGTTGGGGACTCGCCCATACAATTTGTACAATATGCCAAAAACTTGGGTATTATTTTAATAGTCAACTCTCCTGGACTGACCATGTTAATATGATTTGTGGGAAGACATATGCTATGCTTAGGAATCTTTGCAGGACTCAGTCCTTTACGCCTGTTAATATACGTATGCTCTTGGCGAAGACATACCTGATTCCAACCCTCTTATATGGATGTGAGCTTTTTGCGGGTTTAAACTCGGTCAGCAGGAATAAACTTAACGTTTTGACGTACAATAACATTGCAAGATATATTTTTGGACGCACTAGATATAGTAGTATATCGTTTTTTGCCTATAAAATCTACGACATGACACTGGATAACCTCTTAAAATATCGCATGCTAATTTTTCTACACAAAATTGTTTATTCAGGGGAACCGAATTATCTATTTACTAGACTAAAATTTTCCAGAACTACCAGGGGCTATAGGATAAACGCCGTAAGGTTCCAGAAACAGGTGTCTGAAAGGCACTTTTATGTTAATGCAATTCGTTCATGGAACCAACTTTCGCCAGAAATTCAATTGAAAAGCAATGTAATGCAATTTAAAACTGCAATTTTAACACACTTTTCTTGTCTTTAAGAATCAATCCTTAAGGCTAACTTAAATTTAATTAATATAATTTTGCTTTTTTTGTTTGTGAAATTTACATACATATTTACATAACTATTACTTTAATTATAACAATATATAAACAGTACTATTAAATAAGATTAAATGCTTGTTGTACTGAAGTTGATCAATAAATAAAATAAATAAATAAATAAATAAATAAAATTAGATACGTTTGTTAGTTTAAACTGCCTCAAATTGAGATGGTAGACGTATACATTGTATTATTAATTACAATACAATTACAAATTATATTCTAATTATATACGAGCGGAGTAACTTGACGTGACAACTTGATTCGGTGTACTGTCACAGACCAGAGTCTCTGGTGGGAATCGAACCCACTACCCTCACGCTAATAGTCTAGCACACTACCCCCTAGACTACCAGGGCACCTCTGTGAATCCTTATTTTACCTCAAATTAAACTAATCGGTTCAGAAATATAACACAATACCCATGCGCTCTTCCTGTAAGCCTTGTAATCTAAGTATGTAACTTATAACCGAAGTACCAATGCCGCGTTTAAAGTATGTTAGAAATAATATACCACCAGGCTAAACCACTTACGCCATCAATTGGAAAGTTATCAATTATTATCATAAGAGACGATATCCCAGTCATTATAAGTAATTTGTCAAAAGATCTTCATCACTGTGGAATGCTTAACAATAGCGTCTACTGCATATCATTCCGATAGGTAGGCTCCGGGAGACCAAACAGAGAGTTTCAATGTCGCCTACCCATCGACATACACCTGAGCCAGCATGTTGATTTCTTGTATATTCACCATTAAAGAGTTCCAAACATATTTCCAATAGAAAGTCAGTTCCTTAGCTTCTTCCGGTCCACTCACATACATACATACATAATTGGTCAGAATTACAACCTAGCTGCGCACACCACTTATATTGTGTGTGTTAATTTTGTAATGAGTTACATGAGTGGCGGCAACTACAGTTTAAAGTCGACTACGAACAACAGTTTTTTGAGAAACATTTCATGACAATTTTTATTTACTCTCAGAGTTTTTGTGGGAAGACCGGTGACAGGAGGTCGGCGAAAAAATATTTGTTTTATATTTCGTTTTGTTCGAGATGTCTGACCTGGGGTTTGACCTCACGTCTAATAATCCAACACATTATCTACTAGACTACTTCGACTTCGATCCACTATTCTAGAGATTAGTTATGCCTGGTTAGTTATACCCTCCCAAAAATTCTGGAATCTCGAGTTTGCGAAGGCTGGGTAATGATCATGTGTTGCAATGATTAGATGTAGTCTTCGCATGTCTTGTGTTTATTATTATCTACCACGCCTATGCGATTCAAGTGGACGTGCAAGGCAGTGTGTGTCGTAAATATACTTGTGAGTATAATTAAGTTGCCTTTACTTACTTAATCGGTTATTACAACCATTTACCCAGGCTTATAAGTTAGCTTTTCATTAACACCCGTGTTGTGTGCGTTAATTTTTTCATGAGTGTAGGGAGCTACTACAAACTTTTCATATCAAATTTATCTGGGGTCTGAACACACTATCTACCAGATTACTTCGACTCCATTAAGTCTTAATATATTCATGAGTTTGCTCTCTAGAATCAATGCAGATTATTTTTGAAATTTTATCTGCTGTGTAACCATTGTTCCACAACAGTCTCTGTGATATTTCCTACTTCTTATTTGAATCACTGAAACAAATCAAAACCGCCGATTGCACAACTATATTATAATCCGGAAGCCGGAGTCTTAATATGATTTCTGGTTACTTACTTACTTAATTGGCCATTACATACATAATTGGTCATTACAACCCTTTAGTCAGTATTACGACCTAGTTTCTCATATCACTTATGTTGTGAGCGTTAATTTTTATACATTAGTGGTGGGACCTACAGTTTAAAGTCGACTCCGAATAACAGATTTTTGAGAAACTTTTCATGGCAATTTTATTTACTCTCAGAGTTTTTCGTATTACGTCCACTTGGAGATGCCTGACCTGGGGTTTCAACCGAGGCCTCACGTCTAATAAGCCAACACACTACCTAGTAGCCCGCGGCGACTTTGGCCAGTAAAACAACCCGATTAACGGATTTCGGCCTGGTGCAACACATCCTTCCGGGTGCCTCGGCTTCTTACACGCCTACGCCAGTTGGTGGCATCAATCAATGACAGGGCTTCCTCGATTTGGTCCTTCCAAAGCATATAAGGTAGTCCTCTTCGCCGACTACCGCAAATCACCGCATCAAATACCCGTCTCGCCGGAGAATTCTCCACCATTCGAATGACATGGCCAAGCCAGCACAGCCGCTGGATATTAATACTGCACAACGTCTATGTCGTTGAGGAGCTCATTTAGCGCCCACTGTTGGATCGGATGCAGAAATCATCGCCAACTCGCACTGGACCGAAGATCTTACGTAGGACTGTTCTTTCGAATACTCTCAAGGCTACTGCGTCAGTGTTTAATAGTTTTATTCTATGTAAAGGCCCCTTCATGTCTCTATGTTTAGATACTTCCGTGTAGCAACATGTTCCCATGGACCAAGTTGATCTAGCATCAGAGTGAAGCAATTGACTGCATTTGATGTGATAGTTACGTTTAAGGCGAGCAACCATTCCGTGTCACTGTCTCGTTTACGGTCATCCTCGATCTTTAGTGCTACTGATGTTATATTTTACTATTAATATTCGAAGGCTGCTGTCAACCATGCATGTTACATGGCTTGTCCACGATGCGCTTTTTATGAATTTGACTATGTCATCTCCATCTTTCGATCGCCTTAGTCCAGTATGTTTGTTTACCAATCCGAAAATAAGAGTCATTCTCATATCCACAGGAAAAGTTCTTTCATGTTCATTAGCCAGTTTGAAAATTTATTCAAAACTGATGACTGGACGACCAATATCTTTCTGTATCGGTAAGTAAACGTAAATTTACACAATTTGGAACCATTGCTCTGGCGATAAACTAACATCATCACAGTTTTATATGTTTGGCAGTCTAGCCATAAGAAGCATTCGATATTTTAGAGCAGCACTAAAGAAAGAAATCAATTTTGTTAAATAAACCTCTGATCAAACTAAAATAACCTAGGCTTACTTCAACATTGTAGCGTAATTTAATGTGTATATGATCTGAACTACTTAATGATGATTTTTTTTTTATAATTTTCCTACAATTTATCATTTTTTTTTTTAATGGATTTTGTTCATAAAAATTCATTTAATAGTTTTCAATAACTTTGTTTAAATAAGTTAATTATTTATATGACGCACTTATTAACAAACAAATTTAAAAAAAAATTGAATAAAAAAAGCTTAAAACGATTACATTAATATCCGTTTATGCAAATGAATACAAACAGAATTAATTTAAATTTTTTTTTTTTTTGTTTTATTCTTTATGTAAACAAATAATGAACATAAATTAATTATTTTTGTTAGCGTTTTTCAAATACAAGTCACAGCCAGTTTATAAATAATAAAAACAAATTAAATAAAATATTCTTTTAAATAGAAAATACTACAGGGAAGAATCATTAATACTTCCCTTTTAAATGAGTGCCTTAATGTCCATCTTAATCGAGAAATTTTCACAGACAGGCACTCAGACAGGCTCGGAAATACTTTCGAACGGGCTTTTGCGGAAGTTGTAATGAAGAGGTGCCATTTGAGCATTTTCTCTGTCATAGTCCTGCATGTGAGAACATAAGAAGAATGATTTTTATTAACAAAACTTATTTATCCGAAGCTATCGCTCTGTACTGCCGTCAATAATTGGAACGATCACAGCCGCTAACATTGTCGGGGTCATGATTGCGAGTAGTGGAAATTGAACCTAAGGCGGAAAAAGAGAGATCTTGAGGCTACAGAACGAGTAAGCATGTCGCCTTAGGTTATACTGTCACACGTGCCAAGCGAAAACGAAATGATGATTTAGACGAAAGAAATAGTGAAGACGCTTAGATGTCTCCTCAACTTTCGATACGCAATCCGGACGCTGATATGAACATGGAGAGGCCAAAGGGCCAAAAGGCCTCCACTCCGAAGTAATACCACCGTAGTTCCGGAGTAGGCACAGACAAGTCCACAGGAGACGAAGGGGGGATATAGTGAGTGAGGGCCCCACACACGGAAGATGTGAAGACTTCCTCTATGGTGCGGTTAGATACATTTACCCCTCCTCGGCGTAAACAAAAAAAAAAAAAACAAAAAAAAACATTAATTTTTGATTGACTTTGAAACGATACTAAGCCCCATCAACCTATCTATCTCTATCGAATCAAATTTATACGCTGCAGAAGTATGGTGGACATCAATGCAACAGCCATATTATTATTGAATGGATGAAAAGAATGCCAACTAAGGAATTGCGGACAATACCACGGTTTTTTAGGTAGAACTATGCGTGATATGCGAATGTGTAGCGGTTCCACAAGCACAAAATCTATGACTGTTTTCAACAGTATGGAAGCGATTTCTGTAGGAAAGGCACAAGAAGCAATATTTTGATCGAAAATGAAGAGCTAAATCAACAACGATTACCAAGTCACTGTAAAGCAACCCAGAGATGCATGCGAACAGTTGCATTGAATAAGAACGAGTGCTGAGCTCATCAAAAGCATAATATTAGATCACATATTAAAGAGAGGAAATATATTCACCGTACAGGTGTCTTATGAATTTAAGTGAGCACAACAAGCCTAACCAAATTATATTTCTTGTGTCTTCTACTCTTTTTCAAGATTTTGCACTGCTAGAGCTTTTTATTATACGCCATTGAACTGAGAAAGAGTCACTGGTCCTCCTAAGTGGATATTTGGTGCAGATTTTTTTAAGTCCCTCTTGACCCAGCTGCCTGTATTTGGCCGACCACGGTTTTTAGATTCTTGCAGATTCCACGCTAATGTCAATCTCGTTGTATTATCACTATCGTTTTTTCTATTTTCTATTGTGCTATTATGGGCACCGCGTTGGTAAAGTTCAATATTTCCGTACAATAAAAATGATTTAACACAATCGTTTAACATTCTAAGCTTGTCCCGTCATAATATATGTAACTCTTTGCATACAGACAGATATCGTCCGAATTGTTTTATGATAACCTTTGGTGTTATCGGTGCTAAATTTGTTAATTCTCATTGCTTTGGTTTTTAGGATGTTTATATCAAATACAACTTTGAGGGCTAATCTCTCCAGTCTTTGTTTAACTTGCATATGGAAGATATAGTATGCGTGAAGACAAATATCATTCGCATAATACATGAGAGACTTCATATAATTCATTTTCTTCCTGAACACATATTGCTTTTGATATCATCTCGGACGACAGTGAAAGCCAACTTGTTGAATACTTCTGATATACTTTGAGTTCTACATCAGCTTACATAGCTCTGATGATATGAATTATTTTCGTCTAATGATATCGAAAGTATTCTTGAAATCAAGGAACAATAGGTACAAGGCACGATATTGTTCAATTATAAGGTGAAGTGTGCAGTAGTCATCGTAGTCTAGTAGGTAGTAGTCTAGTGGCTTATTAAACATGAGGCCGTGGTTCAAACCTCAGGTCATACATCTGCAAATAAACGAAATATGAACAAATATTTCTTCGGCGACTTCCTCTCAGCAGATTTCTGGCAAAAAACTCTCTGAGAGTAAATAAAATTGCCATGAAAAGTTTCTCAAAAATTTTTAATACGCATTCGACTTTAAACTGTAGGATCCACCACTCATGTATAAAAGTAACACATACAGCACAAGTGGTGTCAGAAGCTAGATTGTTGTTGCTGTTGTAATGACCAATTATGTTTGAATATATGTGAAGCTCCTTTTTGGCCGGAAAGCTGTTTGATCGTCTCTTCAACTCACTTCCATTTAACTTTGAAATCTTCCCTGTGTAATAATTGCTTCCATATGGTAATTCCTCTCTATTTATTGCAATCTTTCGAGTTATCAGTTTTCAATAACTTAACGATGATGCCTTTTTTTACAAGCTTGAAGTAGGCTTTCTTCCTTCTAGCCTGGTGTAATGCTGGGGTTCCTCTTTATCAAGATCAAGTGCTGCCCGATTTTCGATGTGATATCCGTTGTTGGTATCATATTCTCTTTTTAGGAGCCTTAAAATAGAGGCATCTTGAATTAAAACCTCATCAGTTTTTAATTTAAAAAAATTCTTTCTATCATTTCTTCGACCGAAGTTAAAACCCGGATTACTTGGATTTGCAGCCAAGATTTTTAATAACTTTTTTTAGGTAGTTTTTGTTTAAATGCGTTTCAAAATTTATTAAAGACCTTTAACAGCTCGCTTAATAACTACCAAAATATAACCTAGAAAACCATTATAAGAAAATTTATTTCCATGGCTAATAAATTGAAGTCATAAATTATATAAGAAATAAACATGGAAATAAACAACAACAACAACAAAACCGAATATTATTTTTTTCAAATCGATAGAAGCAGTTAAATGATATAGAAAACCCCCATACATAGGCAAACATGTATCATTTCTAAACAGATTTCCGTATATTCATACATGCACACATACGCACGGAACAGCGTATGTGTGTTCAGTGGAGGCCTCTATCTAGTCAAGCGCAAAGTTACTGAATCGTATGAAAAGAAGAACCAACCGTAACCGTTTAAATTTTCGTTTATTTTTTCGTTTATTTTCTAGAAAAAAAATGTTAAGAAAAACTAACAAATAAACTCAATAAAAAAAAGAAACAAAACAAAAAAAGAGAATAAAAAACGAAAACGAAATAATTCTTAGCTTTTGCCAAATATTTTCTTTCAAACGTTAAACAAAATATTCTTTCGAAAAAAAAATGTGGCAAGTAGAGTATGTTTGCTTAAATACAATAATGCTGCAACAACACTCTCACATATGGAATTTAATATTAAAAAATCAAAAAAAAAGACAAAGTAAGTAAATTTTGCTTAAATTCTATTTTAGTTGAGATTGTTTTTAAATTTATTAGAAAATAAATAAAAAAATTTAAAAAAAATTTTCCCCTTTTTCCTGTTTTCTTTCCATATCTCCGTGATTATTTAGTTGAGAATGCTTTTCATATTTTGTTTTTGGTTCACTTACTTCAGTGTGTTTAAATTTCATTCGGATTTTTCTCTACAACTCTTCCTTTAAATATCATGCCACACAACACACAGCATGATATTGTAGGATATGAGAGTCTCTATTTATTTTTTTTTTTTTTTTTTTTTTTTTTTTTTTTTTGTTGAAATGTAAATGTTTTTTCCCCCTCCCCGGCCTTGCTAGAAATGTTTCATGTGCCATAGTTTCTCATGAAATTTAAAAATAAAATATTTTTTGTTGCATAGCCGGTTGAGAATTTTATTGTCATGTCAATCCAATGGCAAATGTTTGTGATTTTTTTTCCTCTCTTTTTTCTATCAACTTGCAGACGTTTAGGAAATGTTCATAAAAACTATTGTTGAAACACACACACTTGATACGGAAAAATGGAAACACAATCAAATCCAAAAAGAACTCACATATTGGAGTTTTATTTAGTTTTGTTTTGTTTTGTTTTGTTTTCATTTTAGTTTTGTAGCCAGCATGTTAAATTTTTATTTGAATCATCTCTCTCTCTCTCTATCTCGTTTTCTTTCCATTTTCTTTATTTTTATTTTATTTATTTCCTGTACAAATTTGGCTTGTAAAATGCAAAATAAAAACTTTTGTTAAGAAAAAACGAAATAACGAAACTAACTACAGTTGAAACTGAGTTCATACCAACCAACAATACCTATCACATATTGTATTTTAGCATAATTATGGACCAATTGGTCAAATACAGACCCATTTTCACCAAATTCCCCACAGTAACAAAGACTACTCAAGGTTTATTTCATTTTAATTTACTACAGTCTTCAAATCTCTGAGACTACAGTTCGTCTGATTGCTCATTACCGAGTATTCCCACATGATCTGGGACTCAGCAGAGGGTAACCTTATTCGGGTAACCCCATTCCATCTTCACTTTAACAGGTGTAAATGCCGCTCTTACTGTCGGATAGCATAGCTATGTCTTGTTCTTTTGCACCTGCTATCCAAATTAAATTAAACACATTTTCCGCTGGCATAGACTTCCATTTTGAAGATACACACGAGTTTCACCCAGGGGTTCTTAATATTTCATTCTGCAACCAAAAATCTCCTGCTCCTATTCCAAGACCTGTTCTTGACCCTTCTGTCATCTCATCTCCATTCATTTTTGTTACTAAATCTGGTTGGGAAGCTCTTCTCAAAATCGTAGAGTCTACGGATTCTGTCCAGCACATACTTAAAGAGACAGCTGTCAGTTAATCGTTTCCTTTGATAATTTCATATTAGCCTCGTCCCCCATCAAGCTAACCACAGTCTTCAAAGTTTTGATTATTTGTAAATCTAATCCACCGCAGCTGTAGAATAAGTTCTCATTGCCCCTGTGATGTCCATGTGCGCTGAATTCTGAATCTTGTCCAATTCCATTTGAGCTGTTTTCAAATGTATTCTAATAGAAACGTGCCCCATAGACCACTATTGGTCTGACCATCACGGTATACATCCAGTGCGTAATTCCTAGGATTTTCTGGTAACGTTTGTAATGGCTCCAGCGTATGTTGCATAATTTCGCTTAATTTCACTTGAACAAACTTCAATGTTCCATCAGGCAATAGTTTTTAAATTTTCCTATGAACAACGATAACATATCTTGTGGATTTCTTTTGGAAGCCAAATTTTCGTAGAGCAAAAACGTAATAAAGAAGATAAAGAAAGCTAGCAGAATATTTTAGACCTCTAAGAGGCCTATGGGTAAGATTTGGAGCCGAATAGAGAGGATACATAGTAAGTCGGCTGTCCTAATCACTTGGATTATACATACATCCTTCAGTCAGGATTATGGACCTAGTTTCTCACACCACTTATGTTGTGTGTGTTAATTTTATACATGAGTGGCGGGACCTACGCTTTAAAGTCGACTCCGTACGACAGATTTTTGAGAAACTTTTCATTTCAATTTTATTAACTCTCAGAGTTTTTGCCAGAAATCTGCTGAGAAGAAGTCGCCGAAGAAATATTTTTTTATATTTTCATTTTGATGTCTGACCTGGGGTTTGAACCGTGGCCCTGCGTCTAGACTACGGCGACTTCACTTGAATTATATTCCACTCAAATTAATACCTAATTGACTCCTTGCCAGACCATTTGACGAAGACCATTTGGATAGAAAGTGTAACCAATCAATAATTTAAACTGGATAGTAGCGACATCACTGTCATTATATTTATTTTCACGAATTAGTTCCTGTAATGGGGATGCATATGCAGAGACTTCGCTTACCTGCAAAAGGAGGTCTACAGATGTTATCATTCGATGGAGTAAGAATACAATATGGTCCTTACCATTCAAACAAATTTAAATTCTCGCACTATAAACAATATAAAAACCTAGTCTGTGTTCTTGCCTCCCACGCTGATATTAAACTCTCTTGTGTGACATCAGGGATTAGGGACCTTCCTGGTCGTACCCTGTAATTCTTTAAAATACAAAAGCTCTAGAAATCATAAACAAAAACGTAATATTTGTTGGTATCCTTTAGCTAACCAATAGTTATTGGTATTTTATGCTCTTGCAGCCAACGGCATAAAAATTTTAATTTAATGAATGCCTTTTCAAAAAAAGGCTTGTTTTACTTTCACCTTTCACAAAAATTGCAAATCACTTATACGCCTTGAATACTTTATCCAAATAATGGACAAAAAATAAAGAAAAATATTTTCGTTAAAAAAAAATTGTTTTTATTTTAAAACCATAAATTTAATGCTTTTAACGTTTGTGCTGAAAACACACAACAATTAAGAGGAAACTTTGGCTTTATTTGTTATAATCTTTTAAGTGAGCTCATATGATTTTGGACTTTAAATATGTATGCACAATATTATATGGTGTGGAGGCAGATACAAAAAGAAAACGCAACCATAATCAGTAGGGTGGTTCCAAAAGAAGAGACTTTGAATTACTCTACACTGGGAAGTCAAAGTTGATTGGTAAAGTTCGTTAAGTTTCACAAAAATATTAATTTTAAATGCTTGGCTAGTAAACATATTCAATAATATTTTCTGCTTTTCGTTACGACCCTAATGTATACCATGGAAGTGTATGTGTATGGAGCAAGGAATGTTTTTTTCTTCTTTCTTTTTTTTTTGTATTTTCCTTTCTTTGTTATTTTGTGTTTATTAAAAAATACCAATAATTCACAATCAGATTCTTTTTCATTTCCGTTTAGTTATAACTTAAGCTTACATTTCGTTTAATTTCATTTTTATTTTCTGTTGTCGGTACTCTGTATTTCACGTTGTTCAGTGTATTCAATTCTATAAAAATCCTTTTGGCATATACAACAATTTTAAATGTGAAATACAATATATTTTTTCATATACACATCTACACATAACACATGGATATACGTACATATAGGTATGTATGTACTTATGTAATAAATATATACACACAATAACAAATATTTTAACAAACAAACCACATACATATACCTAGATTATATGGATCAGTTCATGATGAAATGGAACAATATTATAATGCTCGCACTAATACAAACAAAAGTGAGTAAGCATATGTATTTAACAAAACAAAGCCCATTATGAATAAAGCTTAATTAACAAGCCAATCTTTTGCATACATATTGGAGTTGCCACAATCTCTCAATCAAGCATTGAAGTCATCAGGTAGAATTGTAGTTTGCTATTCTCTTTGTTGAAGTTGCCGTAGTCTTGTAGGTAGTGTGTTGGCTTATTAGATGTGAGGCCACACTTCAAAACCCAAGGTCAGACATCAAAACAAAACATGCAAAAAATATTTCTTCATTGACTTCCTCTCAGTATATTTCTAGCAAAAACTCTGAGATTAAAAGAAATTGTCAAGAAAAGTTTCTTAAAAATCTGTCGTTCGTCGTTAAATATAAGCTGTAGGTCACTCATGTATAGAATTAACACACACAACATAAGTGGTATGAGAAGCCAGGTCGTAATTCTAACTGAAGGGTTGTAATGACTAAATATGTATGTAGTTATGTCATTAATAAGTACCTTTCTCTTTATATTATATTTTCTGTTTTTTCATTAATCAAGTTTTTTTCAGGCTAAAGTACCAGGTTCTATAATCACAGGGTTGCCATATTATATATTTTCTGCTTTTTAATTAAACAAGTTTTTTCAGGTTGAAGCACCAGGTTCTATAATGACAGGGTTACCATATTTCGATGAACCTGTGTAAAAGCATTCTGTAAGTATGTTTTAAAATGTTGCATTTTGTATTAAGGTGAGGAATCATGCCCAGAAAGGGACACTAGCTGACCCTACTACTATGTTCGTTGTTGATGCTATCCTTTCGGGGCAGGTTAATGGCTTTTGGATGGTCTTCTACTGTTGTTTAACTGCAAGCCGCCTTCCTTCCAAAAGAGCTTCTAGAATGAAACACACTTCGGTTGCGTAGTTTTCATATATCAAATTCAGATTCTTTTAAAATTATTTTAAAATTTGCACTTTAAAGTAAACTGAACCACAAGTATTTTAATAAATACCATATATTCACAAGAGATATATATGTATACGTATCTATGGGTGTACATTTCAATGTTCATTCTACACACTGCAACTATTCATATAAATTTCAGAATATCTGTATATTTATTCAGTATAAAATGGCTCCAGTAATGCTCATAAATCAACAGTTGGTAGTAAAACAATAATACACACAACAAAAATTCCTTAAACAATATGCATGTATGTATGTATGCATACACCAATACATGAAGAACTCTGTATGCGTTATATGTGTATTCATGTACTCCTATAAATCCATTTAAAGCTACACATACATATACTCATTTATATTGCATGAGTAGTGGTATGTCTGTATGAGTATGGTCATGTTCAAATGCTTTGCAGAGACAAAATTAAAGAAATAAAGCGCATGAGAATATAAAAGAGAACAACGCGAGAGAGAGAGAGAGAAAGACAGAGTGAACAAGTAAGAAAGTAACTGGCGATCAATATTGGCAAAATGACATCCTACGGCATTAAATAACCGTTAAAATATATAGTACCTGATTGACTGGGACATTATTTAATCACATCGATTAACATATGCGAAACTGAGTTACATAACTCAATCGCTGTTGAACTTTTACGGTTTATTAGCAATAAAGATGTCCGCCCCTTTAGATTTTTACCACCAAGTGTGTGTGTTTTACAGACACCGTAACAAACAGTAGTTAGAGAGATCATAGTCCCAGCAAAAATTATCAACGCAACTAAATTGTAATTCCATTAGGCCTTCGCGAGATTTTTGTTGTACATACCGAACCTTTCCTAACTCTAATGGAGGCCGTTATTGTCTCACTTTCTTTTCTACAGTCATATTGAACTCAATCTTGAGAATTGTCTCGACTAATCCATGTACATACAAATGTAGCTTTACTTCCTACAAGCAAATGAACATAAGCAGAAAAAAATTTACGAACCACAGCAGCAGCAGCTGACATAGAAATCAGGATCCCAAAAACTTAAACATGTATTGTTGAACGCCAACTACATACATACATAATTGGTCATTACAATCCATCAGACATGATTACGACCTAGTTTCTCACACCACTTGTGTTGTATGTGTTAATTTTATACATGAGCGGAGACCTACAGTTTAAAGTCGACTTCGAACCACAGATTTTTGAGAAACTTTTTCATGGCAATTTTTATTTACTCTCATAATTTTTGCCAGAAATCTGCTGATAGGAAGTCGCAGAGGAAATATTGTCGTGGCCTCACGTCTAATAAGCCAACACCGTACCTGCTAGACTAGTTAGTTGAACGCCAACTAATTATGCTAGTTTGATAGCTTGAATATACTATACCATCTAGTAATAATGCACAAAAATTTCGAAGCAGATTAAATGCGCAACGCCCTCCCTTTAACCTGCCTACACAACATGTATATCAAGCTGTCACAATAAAAATTCACCAGTAAAATTTAAAAATACCGGGCTTCTTTTCAAATTTTGAGTTACCACGACTAGCCAGAATAGATCACTTCAAGTAGTGCGGCGCAAGCACAAATGCCTTGGTCACACACACAGGCAGCTCTGTGGCGAAATTACCTTCTAAAAATGATCATCTGAAAGAGTGCACGATCATTTGCAATTTTTTTTTATTTTTTAAAGACTAAATTTATATGCGAATGATATAACTTTGGAATATTTTTACAAGTGTTACGAATGGTATCTCGCCAAAGACAGCTGCAATGTCATCTTCGAGAGCAGAAATTGTTGTTGAACTATCCCCATAAACGAAAACATGAGCTCAATTGCTTACCAAACTAGAGTGTCAATAGGTTCATAGAACCGCGGAATCGTGTAACCTTGACCTTGTCTTATTAAAAGCACATGTCAACCAAGTCCAATTCACACCAAATTCAATAACACGGTTGAATGCTCACTGAGACAAAAATAAGCTTTTAAGATGACTTTTCGGTTAAAAGGTTAGGTTAGAAGACGTGTACTTGTCAATTAAGACGGAGGTCGAACTGACCCATTGGACAACTTTCGGTTAAAAAATATTTCGGATTTTCATTTTGAAATACAAGGATTTGTAAACGTTGTGCGTTTGCTGATGAAATTATGGTGAAATAACAAACCTTTCTGAGTATTGATGGCATTTCCACAGATTACAAATAATTTTTTTATACTGAAATAATTTGCATTGAAAATATTGCAAATAAAACCATCGAATGAAATCAGAAAAATTTTATATTCCATGTAAATACCTTACGCGTTTGATGTATTACGGCTTAAAGAGTGCACCATTTGTCTTACACTTGAATTTCGATTTTTAAACATTTAACCCTACTGCAACAAAACGACTGTGAAGCGTTGCATGCATTAGCTTAAGCAAACCATACCCCTGTACTATCTGCGATGCTGTAGGGCATTAAAAAATTCTTGTGTGTTATTGTGGCTTTCATATAAAAATGTTGATCTGACAGCAAAAAATTTGTTTTTTTTTTAAATTCAGGAAACATTGCAACAATGACTGTGACATTCGAAAGGCTTTCGATTGCATTGGGCGAGAAGGAACGTGGAAACAAGACAAAGCTACACCAAATAAAATATGAAATTGCCATTAAAAGAGAAAGAATTTTCATTTTTCTGAGAATTGTCTACGAAGTTGGCAAATTTATTTTAAAGCATAAAAAAAATGTTTTGGAATATTAGTTGGTAGACATTTAAAGTTAGACCTGTAATTGAAGCATTTACTTGTAGTGTTTCATGGAAAAGTTTAGAAAATAATTTACTATAAACAGGAATAAGAAACCACAAATAAAAATAAAATTAATTCCTAAGAAATAAAATATCGAAGAACAATGTTAAGCAATTTTTCCTAAAAGAAATTTGTTTCTTTGAGAAAAAACTAAAAAAAAAAAAAAATTCCAAAAAACTCAATTTTTCTAAAACCACATGCAATTTAAATGAAGTCCTAATATTTAAAAGAATTTTTAGTTATAATCTAAAATTTTATTCAATAAAAAAAAATTTTCAGACTGTTGATGAAAATCTTTATTTCAGAAACAATTATTCAAACAATAAGTCATGGAAAGTAGACGAAGAAAAATAGCAAAAAAAAACATTAGCCAGAATGAGAAGATCATTCATTAGATCAACACATGTTTGGTCATTAAAACCCTTCCGTCAGGTTTACGACCTAGTTTCTCAAACCACTCATGTTCCATGTGTTAATTTCATACATGAGTGGCGGGTCCAACAGCTTAAAGTCGAACGACAGATTTTTTAAAAGCTGCTCATGGCAATTTTATTTACTCTTCGATTTTTTTCCAGAAATCTGGCTGACCTGTGGTTTGAAACGAGGCCTCATGTCTAATAAACAAACAAAGTACCTGCCAGACTACGACGACCCGTAATTAATCAGAGAACAGCGTTAATGTATCATAAGGCTGCTGAAGACGAATTTCATTTCTTTCTTTCATTTCTTATGATTCATTCAGCTGATACGATAAATTTAACTTCTAACAGTCATAACCGGGGGAGTCAGGTGTTATTATTATTGTACTGAAGTGATACCATAGTACAGATACCAAACAGTTTATTGTACTGCCATTAATCTACATCGAGAAAGAATCCCTATAATGTTTCCTTTAAACCTATTGCCGTGATAAATTTCATTTTGCTTTTCGGTGTCAGCAAGAACAGCTTCTTGTACAGTATCTGATATGCACCCAAGAATTTGATTTAATAATTCATCGTCATCATCACAGGATCTACTTGTACGGTTTGAGATGATCTAAATTCTGAAGAAGTATACTTAGAATTTTCAATGCCCTGTCAAAAGGTCGATTACTAACCTCAGTTTATTTCTGAATAGTCTGATGCATGACTCAGATCTTCTCTTATTGTCTTTATATTCCTTTTCGTTCAGTATACCTTTACGGCTTATATATGTACCGGAGGCAGAATAAAATAATCAGAATTTTGCCTGCCCACTTACAAAGGGTCATCCAGTAAATATTGCCATTCCTAATAAATATATGCCGTAGTAGTTAAGCTCTTGGTTATATACTAAGAGCCATTGTAGTATTCAGTCCAAATGTGGGTCACAATCAAAATCGTTCAAACCGGTTATTTATTTATTTATTAATTACAATACAATTACAAATTATATTCTAATTATATATGAGCGGAGTAACTTTGATAATATGCTCGGTGTAGTGTCACAGACCAGAGTCTCTGGTGGGAATCGAACCCACGACCCTTACGCTAATAGTTTAGTACACTACCCACTAGACTACCAGTGTGTAACTGTATAAGGTCTGAGATATTAGAAAGGGTGTCACTGTAAGCAAGGCAAGAGCAGGCAAATATACTCAGACAGACACATTCAAGAGTCCTTGCATAACAAGTTAGTCTAACTAGGCAATACCCACAGAGTGGTGTACTTTCACCAATAATGTAGGGCCTGATTGTGGATGCATTACTGACAAAGCTATCTGTATTCGCCGTAGTCCAATAAGGAGTGTGTTGACATATTAGACACAAAGTCACGGTTCAAACCCCAGGCAGATCATCTCCAACAAAACAAAATATGAAAAAAATATTTCGGGCAAAAGCTCTGAGGATACACAAAATTGCCATGAAAATGTTTCTCTTAAAATCTATCATTCGGGGTCGACTTTAAACTGTATGTTCCGCCACTCATGTAGAAAATTAACAACCACAACTTAGGTGGTGTGAGAAGCAAGGTCTTAATTCTAACAGAAGGGTTGTAATGTAACTGAGGCGTCAATGCCCACCTCACAGATATTCAGATAATATAATCTTGATTGTTAAATGATGGTTAAAATTTGAAGAGATGTCATTTAAAGAGGCCTGTTCATTATCTAACAGTGGACCTAATAATAGACTCGAGCAACATCCCAAGAGTACTATTTTCAAGCAGAAGTAAACTTTCTAAATGTAAGAATATTCGTCTCCAAGTTGAGATAATATCACAGAAAACGGGATCTAGGGATTACAGTGAAATATAAATGATATGAGGGCTCTTATATAGAGCATCTCGGGAAATGCTAGACGTGCAGTAAAGGCATGCAAAAGACTTGCAGGGAAATAGTGATGCAAACCAGGAATTATACATTGGATGTATACTATGATGGCCAGACCTGAATAGTGACCTATGGTACAATTGTCTGGGCATCTAGAATAGCACAAATGGAGTTGGACAAGATGCAGAAACAAGCATTTGTTTGTAAAACAGAAGCAATTTAATCTCGAGTGCTCGGATGTCGGTTCAGATTCGCTTGGAAAATATCCGAGTGTTTTCTTATTTTCTAACCAAAAACATTCGCTCCTGTTCTCTTAATAGTGCTCTTTATAGTCCCTGTTTTTCGTCAATTGTTGTTACTAAATAGGCTGTGCTTCTGATGGAATGGATCCTAAAATAATAATGCTTTATCGCTTGCACTCTCCTAATAAAATCATAATTATTCTAAAGATTACATGAATGATAATTTAAAGAAAAATAAAAACTAAAAAAGAAATTTTTAATGGTGGCAGATAACTTCAGTTTTTTTTTAGATTAAAGAATGTTCAGATAATTTTCTTTAAAAAAAAACAGTTAAAAGATATGAAACTCTTAAAAACTTTATAAACCACAATAGGAATGGAAATATGAAAGATAAAAGCAAAAAATAAAAATTATTGAATGCGATGGATAAAACCACAAAACGAAAGAATGCAAGAAAAACTTGCAAACAAATTTAATTCACAAATTTAACCACAAAGCTACATGCAACACCACAATAAATTGTCTGAAATTTAAGATAAATACTCATACACTCATACGAATTCATTTTAGATGAGTATGTGAAGGTTTCTGTATTAGAAAAACATTTGTATGATGGTGGTGGTACTCGTATTTCCATTTTTTTAAATATCTGACAAATAATAGGCCTAAGAAATGCAAACTGTGTGATAGAAAGAGTCAGATGCTTATTTTACATACACTTACAGTATTGCATGTACATATATGTATGTACATACATACATATCCAGTTATTGTGGCATGTTGATGTGCCATTTGTATTACAAGTATTTGCTCAAAACAAAAAAAAACAAAGAATGCAGAAGAGCATAAGAGCATAGAAAAACTCTGGTTATGTGTGCATGAAAAAAAATAGAAACACTACTCATGTAACCAATAATTGACAAACTATTGTTGAGCAATTTTTCATCAAGTTGAACTAAAAGACTTGTATGTTCTTTAAAACCAGATAACAAATAATCATTTACATACACACAGGCATAGCACATACACCAACCTATCTATGTATGCGCCTATATACACACACTCACACACACACACAATATATTTTGTTTTACTCTCATTTCCATATTATTTTATTCCCTTTCAGTTTGAAATGTTAAGTGAGATAATGAAAGAAGCAAAAAAAGTTTGCAAAAGTCAAGTGTATTAGGGTAGGAGCGATACCCTATACACACAATATTTTTGTACGAAATAAGTCGATGCCAAAAAACACATACATACATACATAATTGGTCAGAACAACGCTTCAGTTAGGATTACCATCTAGCTTATCACACGAATTATGCTGTGTGTTTGTATTAATTTTATACACGAGCGTCAGGACCTGCAGTTTAAAGACTTTTTTTAAGAAACTTTTCATGCCAATTTTATTTTATTTCAGAGTTTTTACCCGAACACCGCTGCGAGGAAGTCGCACATATTATTTTATTGTGATCTTGTCCGAGTCTGTATCAGGTCCACTGTCATGTCCTAACGACGTAGTGTCGCTAGACCGTGGCAGGCAATGCCCGCCTTAAATGCAATAACAATTGGCCCTTACAACCCTTAAGTCAGGATTACAACCTAGCTTATCACACCACTTATGCTTTGCGTGTTAATTTTTTCCACTATTGGTGGGACGTACAATTTAAAGACGATTCCGAACGACAGATTCTTGAGAAACTTTTTATGACATGGCAATTTTATTTACTCTTCAAAGCTTTTTCCAAAAATCCGCTGAAAGGATGTAGTCGAAGAAAGGTTAGGTTAGGTTAGGTTAGAGGACGTGTACTTGTCAATTAAGACAAGTACAGTACCCGGAGGTCGAATTGACCCATTGTACAACGTCCTAGTTTCTCACACCACTTATGTTGTGTGTGTTAATTTTATACATGAGTGGTGGGACCTAAAGTTTAAAGTCGACTCCGAACGACAGATTTTTATTTATTGAGAAACTTTTCATGGCAATTTTTATTTACTCTCAGAGTTTTTGCCAGAAATCTACTGAGAGGAAGTCGCCGAAAATATACTTTTTGTATTTTTGTCTTGATGCCTGGCCTGGGGCTCGAACCCAGGCTCTTGCGTCTAATAAGCCAACACACTACATACTAGACTACGGCGACTTCAGTCGAAGAAATATTTCTTCATATTTTGTTTTGTTTGGAGATGTCTAACCTGGGATTTGAACTGAGGCCTCAGATCTAATATTATTACTAGACTCCTACTAGACTACGGCGGGAAAAAAATCAATCCAACCTTTTCTCCTTTACCTCATTTTGAAGGCCTATGGTTTTCAAAAAATATTTCCATTTTATACGCTTTGGGGCTGTTATTTTTACGACTTCTCGTGTAAGATCGCTTTGTCCTTAATCTTGGAGTGTTATGTCTCTAACACCCATTATTATTACAATATTTATTACAACCAAAGTCCCATTATACCGCAATTAAAGTCTTCTTCTTCTAAAGTTATATACAATCACCATCAAGTAGACTTTTCCAGATCACATTGCATTGACTTGTATGGTTATATCAGATCTGGGAGAAAAAAAAAATAAATCTGAAGAAAGAAATTGAAATTCCAACTACTTAATGCAATTGGATGCTTGATAAGTTTTCTTTTATTTTCATTTTCATTGTGCAGAAAACACATGTCAATTGATTTGCAAATTAAATACATTATGACATACATACACACACAATATACATACATATGCAAATACAGCACAAAAAGAAAGAAAAAAGGAAAAGAAACATATAAAAAATAATCTTGAAATAAAAGCCAAAGAAAGTCAAACTTTAAATGAACTTTTCAAATAATTTCTTTCGACTTTTTTTTGTATGTTTGCTTGTATGTATGCTTTATAGGAACATATAGGAAGTAATTGTAAAAAAAAATTAAATTAAAAAGAAAATTAATTGAAATTGAGATTGGAATTAAAATAATTGCAATATTTTATATGTATGTCAGCAAGCGTATATACTTATTGAGAAAAGAAAGTTCCAATTGGAATTCATTCCTTCTAAGGAATACAAAGCATCTATCGTTTCTTCATATCTCTTCTTAAAGGAGCGACTATTTTGTGAGAAGGAGAACTACCATAGCGCTGATTGCGCACCAAAATTCTTCTGTGCTGCTTCAAGCGGAAGTGTAAAATTCAGGGAGGCAAATTCTCTTCCCAAACCAAGTAAGTTTGAAACAATTGAAACTTTTGTTGAAAAGTTGCAATTGGAGGTGATCCATGTCATGCATAACGTACATACATGCACACACAACATACATAATTGTTCGTTACAACCCTTCAATCAGGATTACGACCTAGCTTCATACGCCATTTATGTTGTGTGTGTTAGTTAGTTATACATGAATGGCTGGACCTACAGTTTAAAGTCGACTACGAACGACATATTTTTGAGAAACTTTTCATTGCAATTTTATTTACTCACAGAGTTTTTGCCAGAAATCTGCGGAGAGGAAGTCGCCTAAGATATATTTTTTTATATTTCATTTTGTTCGATATGTCTGACCTGGGGTTTGAACTGTGGTCTCACGCCTAATAAGCCAACACACAGTTTACTCGACTACGGTGACATGCATTACCCTCTCTAAAAATGATATCAGAGTACACTTATCCACAATGGGGATTGTTTCGAGCCCAACATGTAGATTCTACAACAATGATAATGATACATCGCAACACGTTTTTGGAATCTAAAAAGCATTCATACGTCCCAGAAAGAAGCATCTGATGGCATATTAAACGCTAGGCAGAGAATATTCACTGTTAATGCCGACCAGCATCTCGAAATATGCCGGAGCAATAGGTTTGGAAATCGTCGTAGTCTAGTTGATAGTGTGTTGGCATATTAGACGTGAGACCAAGGTTCAAACCCCAGATCAGACATCAAAACGAAATATGAAAGAATATTTCTTCGGCGGCTTACTCTCAGCAGATTTCTGGTAAAGTGTAGGTTCCGCAATTTATGGATAAAATTAACACTCACAACATATGTGGTGTGAGAAACTAGGTCGTAATCCTGACTGAAGGGGTTGTAATAACCAATTACATTACGTTGTAGATTTGGAGGAGATATTATAGAGATAATCTACAAAATTTGAGGGAACTAAAATATAGATCCAATGGTTGCAGTACTAAAGCACCTCTTCATGCTGATAATAATACCTAGTTGAACTTGATGAACCAGATTGATACTAATTTAACACACTTCAAGTCAACTCAAAGATATACACGTTATGGCCTTTAGATAAAGTTCTTGAAGCACGGAAAAATTTCGCGAGTTACGAGAAGCGAATACAGCATCTATTCTCCTAGGCGAAGTGGCTGTGGGTGATATTCTGTAGTTAGGTTAAGCCGATTGCTATATGGCTAAGGCTACAACCCCATCATTAGACTACGATGCAGTGGATTCGATACATTTTAATTAATTAAACCGCAAAGGCGACCTAGACTCCTTAAAGGATCAATGGAAAAATATATATTTAAACTAGAAAAGTTGCATTTGCTATTTTCTTTTCAACTGCTTAGCCTTTTTTTCCATAATATACGACTTTAAGTACGTACATTAAACTTTAATGTTTGGCCAAATACACTAAAAGACAAATTCGAATACAATTGGCATTGAAGACATATAAAGGGTCCGCCAAATAACTTTTTTTTGGAAAATGCTTTAAAAAACTACTGAATATTTTCTCAAATGTCTTTTTTTTTATTTGAAAGTACAATCCTTCCGGTTAATAATGGAAAATAATTTCATTCAAATGGCTGCCTCGGCTGGCCATGCAGTACCCTACACGATCGGTACAATTTTTAAGCACATTACCTATTGTGTGCAGCTGTATTTCACCAATGGCTTCACGAATATTGTCCTTTAAAGCGTCAATTGTCTCTGGCTAGTCGGCGTAAAACTTATTTTTGACGGCACCCCACAAATAATAGTCCAACGGTGTCAAATCGCAGCTCCGAGGTAGCCAAACGACATCAGTTATGCGGCTGATAATGCGATCTTCAAAAGCAGGGCGCAAAACATCGAGTGTAGCTTCGGCTGTATGGCACGTAGCGCCGTCCTGTTGAAACCAAATGTTGCCAATATCCTTCTCTTCAATTTTTGTGAACAAAAATTCGTTCAACATGGCCCGATAACGATCGCCATTGACTGTAACGGTCACTCCTTTCTCATTTTCGAAGAAAAATGGCCCAATTATGTCTCTGGACCAAAATCCGCACCAAACAGTGACTCGTTTTGGGTGCGTCGGCTTTTCAATGTATGCGTGCGGGTTTTCTGTGCCCCAAATACACCAATTTTGCTTGTTTACAAACCCACCAAGATCAAAATTAGCTTCATCTGAAAAGATGATTTTTTTTGCCAAAATCGGCATCTTCTGGTGTAGGCTACTACATGGTCAGCCGAGGCAGCCATTTGAATGAAATTATTTTCCATTATTAACCGGAAGGATTGTACTTTCAAATACAAAAAGAAATTTGAAAAAATATTCAGTAGTTTGTTTCTAAAGCATTTTCAAATAAAAAAAGTTATTTGGCGGACCCTTTAGATGTCTTCGCTATTGCAAATCGAAATATTGTATTTATTTTAACAAATCATACATCAAAAATTGACAGCATGTATGTACATACATATGTATAAGTATAATTGAATTTCTTTAGTATTCTCTTTTTTTTGTTTTGTATGTATTCTGCACTTTACAAAACATATCAAATGGAGCCAAAAAAAAAATTTTTAAAAAAGACAAAAAATTTAAGATGATTTGTTCAGTGAAATGTTGTAACTTTCAATAGTAATAACATTGATAATAATTACATACACACACATATATGTGTGTGTGAATATATACATACATGTATAGAAACAAATGCATGTAAAATTTATAACAAATTGAAAATTTATGTTTCATTTTCTTTGTTTTTTCCCTTTTGAAAACAAACTAAAATAATCAACATTTCAAAAGACAATATTGTTAGACTCACACAAAAAAAAAAAAGAATACAAAAGGGAGTGGAAAAGAAAGAAAATCTGCATTTAATTTTAACTTTATATTGTATTTTGATAGTGTATAAGTGTAAGTATGCAAATGTATTGGTGTTTGTAATGTAAATTTCATATTATTTCCTTCATGTGCATTTGTAACTGTATTTATTTGCCACATAAGTTTATAAAATCATATACACATGTACATAAGTGTGTGTATGCTTGGCTGTGTGTGTGTAACAAAACAAATAGAAAATGACATTTTATTTGTTAATGCAGTGATGCTTAAGTGTTAAAATAAATACAAAAATACAACAAAATAGTAAAAATAAAAATAACAACAAAAAGCCAATAAAATTAATACAAGGAACAAAAAAACGGCATGAAATGTAACACAATTTCAATGTAATAGACATTTACATTTGCAATATTTAAACAGTTACTTACACACACACACACACATACATACATACATATATATGTATATATACATAAGTATGTAAATACATACATATATATACTATACATACATGTTAAAACAATTTCTTACATTTAAAATTTTGTCAAATTTAAGGAAAAAGGAATCACAGAGAAATAACGACATCAAGACATAAATACATATGTATATAAAATACATATGTATGCATGTATGTCTGATATACGAGTACTAGATGTGCTAATAAAATTCTTAGTATTAACACTTTTATAGTAGAGGATGCGAGGGTGGTTGCTATGTAAACAAAATTTTGGATGAGTAAACCTTTGAAGTCGCCGTAGTCTAGTAGGTAGTGTGTTGGCTCATTAGATGTAAAGCCAGGGTTCAAACCACAGGCCAGACATCAAAACAAAATACAAAAAGTATTTCTTCGGCGACTGCCTCTCAGCAGATTTCTGGCAAAACCACTGAGATTAAATAAAAATTGCCATGGAAAGTTTCTCAAAAATCTGTCGTTCGGAGTCGACTTTAAACTGTAGATTCCACCACTCATGTATAAAATTAACACCCACAACATAAGTGGTGTGAGAAACTAGGTCGTAATCCTGACGGAGAGGTTGTAATGACCAATTATGTATGTATGTAAACTTTTCAATCAATAAATAGAATCAGGGAGTTATTGAGCATATCATCTGATAAGATAGTCAACATGGTTGCATTTCCAAAAAGAGAATGATTTTGTAACACGCAAAAATTGGTGGGCTATAGCACAGTATTTGGAAGATGAATTGTTGTTGTAGTCAAACTACAAACAGAAGCACCCCCAGATCGAATTCAGAAAATGTTCAAAAAAATTTTATTATATCTTCATAATGTATACATTTCAAGACCCTTTACCTACTCAAAGGGATAATTACCTTTTGTGATTGTTTAATGTGAAGACTTATGCTGCAGTGTAGTGCTGCCAAGTTCGCCCACGTCAAAAAAAGAACAGTTGAACAGCAATAACTAGGAATTATTCCAGCTGCTGCATTATGGTGTCAAACGATTAGTGTTGAAAAGCCCAGAATGCAGTCAGTGATGATGCTTAAAATTAAATGTTCAATCAGTAATGATGGGTGCCAGCATACCAAAGGGTAAATCAGCCAAAAAGATAATTGATTAATAAAAAAGAAAAAGTAGAACCGTATGATGGGCCTTAAATAGGGGTTTTTTAAACGCTTTCTATCAAAATATCATCAAAAAACATTTTGTTCGTTTGAAAAACATATTGATGCCCTATGTGTACAATATAACATCGTTCAAAAGTCCGGCAAGCCTTCTATGGAAGGCAGGCATAAGCAATTCCCAATCTTCTATGACCCAGGCGTATAAGTCAGACAGAATTTGAGCTTGTTTACGGACCGATATGGTTTGTAGCTTATTCTCAAATAAATACGACGTAAGAACACCTCAATGAAATAGTTTAACAGGATCAAAACGCACGATTTTGGTGACTAGTTCACAACACTTCCTAGTGAGATCATCATGATCTCAAATCTCTCAGGTAGAATATCAAATTTTGCATGAGCTGACAAGCATGTTGATCCATCCTTTTGAAATCACATGTAGTTGGTCTCCAAATCATTCAATTCAAATCGTAATCATCGACCTACAGAGCTCATCGTTGGCAGATGATCGCTCTCAAAGAAATATAAACCGATTCCGTCATTACAAAATCTACAACAAACAGTGACTTTTTCGAGATGCATTAGACACTCTTGGATCTTACGAATATTGGTATCGTCTCAGGTTCGAAAATTTTGTTTGTTCTCGTACTCATTCATCCAAAAAAAATGAATTTTATCGCATAAGATGTCTTTTTCGAAAAAATCATCACTCCGCTCAAAAGGAGCGAAAAGGTTCTGAACAGTCCTGTCAAGAGAGATAAGCAAAAATAACAGTGAGCAAGAGCGAGTAATGTTCAAAATATCAGTAATGCCGAGAAAATACCCTGCAATCATTTTTACCAAACAGTTTTGAAGATAACAATTTTTTTGCGATTTGTCCAAAGTATTGCTGATTGATTTGTATACAAAAATTAAAAATTTTATTTTCCTTTAAAATAGGTCTTCATTCATCTATTTATTGGTTCTGCACTCGTATATGTTAATGAAATAAGTTTAAATGATGGCATTAAGTAGACTGATAAAATATACTTCCTATTTTCTACTCGTATTTGTATTTTCTCTCCCCCAAATTGATATTGTAATGTCCTTTCTCTCTCTCTCTCTTTCTCTCCTTTTGTCTCTTTCCCTCTCTCTCTCTGTCACTGTATGTATTTGTAATAAAATTTCCAAATAAAACAGGAACAAATTTAATGTCTCCATAACATTTCAATAGCCTTACCAATACCAACATCGTATATTCGAATACGTAGCTATTAAATGAATATCTCTCGGAGAGAAAAAATAATAATGTATGGGTGTGTAGGTTTACTTTGTATAAATTATACTTGTTTCCATAAGTGTGGGTGAGGCAATGTATGTATGGATCTAAGTATGCAATGGCTGCCTACATGAGTATTTATATTTTTGTTATAGTATTTGTGTATGGATATTTGTAAATGTGTGTGGTAAACAATATAAAATTCTATTATTATAACATTATGTATTGGGAAAATTGTTTTTCTCTTCTTTTATTTGCCCTAATGTATGCAATTGTTTATTTATTTTGTTAAACTTCCTATCGATGCCCGCTTTACATTGATAAAACAGTGGGTCAAGAGCTGAACAAAAGAATATGTTCTTACACTCGGTGTCGCTGAGCTATTTAATTCATTTATTTCTTCGCATTTCGCGTTGCTATGCTCTGCAATGTTGCCATAGGCGCAGCATTCATCTCCTTATTACAAAATCCTTCACCGTACCATGAAGGTGGTGAAATCGATGTAATGCTTTTACCAGGAAGGGGGTAACATGTTGCCACTATGCTCCAACATCATCCGCCTCATAAGAGTCTTTTCTTCTAGAATTTCATTCAATTTTAGTGATGTAAGTGGTGGTAATTCATTGTTAACTTAGATACGCGACATGTAACATATTCTGTGCAGTATTTCGTATGTTTCTCGTAGCAATTAATTCAAATCGAAATTACGAACACACTGAAACAATGTCTTATGCCTGCTATAACCAGAACAATAGAATTTTTCGTGAGTTAATCAGGTGACATCAACATTATTTTCACAATTTTTTCCATTCCATTCTTCTTAGATGAGTAAGGTCGGGAAAGGGTCATTCATTCTATATTAGGATCTCATGTATCTAGAAAAGTTGTATAATTACATAGAAAATGTTCCATCATTTAGATGTGCTCTCCATATGGCCTATATTCTCTGTTTTTTGATGCACGAGTAAAGTCGAGAGGCAGTAACGTCAAGTACCAGTATTCCTACCCTTAATCAGACTCACCTAACGCTTGGTCTTCCCCATATTAATTTCCTAGCTACGTCTCTCTCTCGTAGCGTCTTATCTGGTTTTTAATACCCCTAAATTGTTTCAACTCTCCAAATTTACCTGATGTTATTCCCCAGCTATGTTTGCCCGTTTGAAGTCACCATAGTCTAGTGTATATAGAGTGTTGGCTTATTAGAGGTGAGACCGTGGTTCAAACCCTAGTAATTGTCATCTAGCTAACAGTTAAGATAATCTTTAAATGGAAAACCATATTCACGTTAGATAGGCAGAGGCATAGCCGTGGACACCAAGTCTGGTTTAATCCACACGTTTAAAGAACTCCGTATAGCAAGAGCTAGATGTGGAATGGGAGGATTCCAAATGCAGAGCTTTTAATAATGGACCTTGTATCGTTTGCGGATATTAAAGAAGATCTGATTTTCTTCCTTCATAAAAACTTCCTTCTCCTAGGATTTTGAGATGAATAAGGTGCCCAAAATTCAATTTATAAAGAGTAAGTTCATGAAGTTGTTGATCACTTAGCAAAACCAGACTCTAGTATTTATGTTAGAGAGCTAATAGGAAAACATAACAAAACACAATTGGTTATTGCAACCCTTCAGTCAGGATTATAACCTAGTTTCTCACACCACTGATGTAGTGTGTGTTAAAGTTATGCATTAGTGGCGGAGCCTACAGTTTAAAGTCGATTCCAAACAACAGATTTTTGAGAAACTTTTCATGGCAATTTTATTTACTTTCAGAGTCTTTTTTCAGAAATCTGCTGAGAGGAAGTCGCCGAAGAAATATTTTTTAAGTTTTCGTTTCGATGTATGACCTAGGGTTTGAACCGAAGCCCCACGTCTAATAAACCAACTAGTCTAGAAAAGCATCCCTATGAAATTTCATAACATTTGAGATATTTTCTAAAACTAGATTTTATTTACATCTTGGCCCACCGTGCAAACAAAGCTTTATTTAAATACATTTACATTAAATTGTTTGTAAGTCTTTATTGCGTATCATGATTGTTTTTCTTCGATTACAATATTTTCGTTTACAAATCATATAAAATTCATGTACAGTAAATCGATATACACAGACTGTCCGATAGACAACCATTTAAAATTAGTATTATTATCGTCGTTCTTAAAGAAGTATGGGCCGATGATGCCACCAGCCCAAAACCAACACCAAACACTGACGTTTACGGGATGCATTGGACGCTCTAGGATCTCATGTCGATTGGTATCGCGTCAAATTCGATTTCAATTTTGTTCGTTCACATTTACATTTATCGAAAAATGATTTTCGCTGAATACTATGGTCAGTTGTCACCTCCTCCAAACTTCTGCGAACACACGTCAAGTAAGCATCTCCTCCGGTTGCATTTACTGAGAATGCTGTACAGAATGCTGGAAAGCGAAAACAGATATTCTGCTGTCAGACAGTACGTTGAGTGTGTACTCTGAAGGAGAAAAATAGTTTAAAAAAATGGCGTACCAAAGCGTGTATGGAAGAAGGAGTGTATCTTTCCAAGCAATGCCTGCTAATTGTCTCCCCAGAATAAAAGAAAGGATTGTTTTAGTGGAAACACTACACAAAGTATTTGATGACGATAACCGTAAAACCTGCCTGCATACATACATAATTGATCATGACAACCCTTCAGTCGGGATTACGACCTAGCTTCTCACACCACTTATGTTGTGTGCGTTAATTTTATACATGAGTTGTGGGACCTACAGTTTAAAATCGATTCCGAACGACAGATTTTTGAGTAGCATTTCATGGCAATCTTATTTACTCTTAGAGTTTTTGCCAGAAATCTGCTGAGAGGTAGGCGCCGTTTTTTTCATGTTTTCGTTTTGATGTATGACCTGGGATTTGAACCGTGGCCTTACGTCTAATAAGCCGACACACTACCTAGTAGACTACAAGCCAAAAAAGGAGCCATCAACTCTCAATTTTTAACTGAACTTTGTCCAGAACTCATTTTAAATTCGAAAGTTAATATATAATCGGTTATACAGTGTAACATTCCTATCTCCTGGTAACAAATTCCCAATGTTCCACTTCAAATTCTACAATTAATTCCATTTTCAGTTTTATTCTCTTCAAGTTCTGCTCTGACATTTACTCTGTTTCGTAGAATGTATGCTAGTGTAAGTGCATGTGTGTGTAAACATTTATATGTGGTGGAATGTAAGAATAATTAAATGCCGAAGAGAATTTAATACCGAAAGAAAATTTGTCCTATAAAATGAAAAAAAAAAAAAAAACAAAAGCGAAATCATATGCCCTGACCGTATTGCATTTGATTTGGTTTTCATCGAAAGAAGAGAAAAAAAACCCCCAAAAAAAATTGGAAAATGTGTGTGGCAGATATTTTGACATTTTTCAGACATTAATATCTGATATCTTAAGGATTCTTTATTGTTTTTACGTTCAAATATTTTTTTTCTTTTTTTTTGGTATCTCTTGACTCATATGCAATGAAACGAAATGAATAAGAAGATTTTGTCGTCTATCGTTCAAGTTGTTCATCGTCTGTGATTACAATTTTTTTTGGGCCTTTTAACGTTTTGTAGACGATGAAGGATGTTTGCTTAACATATGATATGTCGTTAGTAGAGAAATGGAAGAAGAATCGTAGAATATTTGTTTTATGGATTGATTTCTGTTAACGTTTTAAGAAAATTACTTAAAAAGATTAAAGATGAGATAAAAAACAAACGAGTTGTCAATATTTGTTGTGGTAATAAATGAAGAAATTGGGACTTATTGATGTAGAAAGCAGAACGTTCGTACGATGATATTTAATGAACCAATAATTACGAAAAGACCTTTACTGAAGCACTGGATAATATTGAAATTAAGAAAATTAATTGTAGTAAACAAAAAACAGGATTAGGGATCTCTTGGAAGAATTCCTAAAGACTTCTAGAGGCAGACTGTTTGCCATAAAGCTACGCTAGAGCACTTGAAAAGAAAGTATGACCGATAGTATCGATAAAACTTGTTGGGACTTAATAATGAAATGAGATTGTACTATTTCAGATTGTATTGTACCTGATCAGACAAAAGGTTGAATAACGCATCATATTTGCCAAACATACATAACTGGCCGTTACAACCTTTCAGTCTGGATTACAACCTAGCTTCTCACGCCACTTATGTTGTGTGTGTTAATTTTAAACATGTGTGATGGAACCTACAGTTTAAATTCGACTCCGAACGACAAATTTTTGAGAAACTTTTCATGGCAATTTATTTACTCTCAGGGCTTTTTCCCGAAATCGGATGAGAGAAAGTCGTCGTAGGAATATTTTTTCATATTTCGTTTTGTTGGAGATGTCTGTCCTGGTGTTTGAACCGTGGCCTCATGTCTAATAAGCCAACATACTAACTACTAGACTACGACGACCATTGCCCAACGAAAACTATGCCACAAAGTTGAAATCACCATACCATGGATCTAATATGGAATTCATTCTCTCAATTCGTTGTCATCTGTTGGCATCTTTTTGGTATCTGATGCAAGACGCTTCACGGCAGGGAGTAAAAAAATACGAGGCAAATTTACTTGCAGATTCCCTCAAATCACTGAAATCTTTACCTCACAAGATTTGGATGTACAAGTCCCATCCAGAGTTGCAAAAGACTTACGCATTTGAAAAATTGATAAAAAAAAATAAGTTTTGGATTTAAGCTTATGATCCAAACGTAGGAAATAAAGTTCCCTTCAGAACAATAAAAACATGCCATGTTATTTAACATTATATAAGGTTACGGGACTGAGAAACGGTTTCCATTGAAACGAACATACTTGGCCACAGTATCGTCAACTGTATCTACTGGGTGTTCATTAGAGATCGTTGTATGTTGATTCGTGACAAGCATATTTGAAATAAAATCCGGGTTCAAATACGGGTTGAAAAAATCGTTCATCATGGTTTTCGAAGGGTCTTCACCCCTTCCAAAACAATCTATCTAAGAAGCCCCTTACCACCTGGAAATGGATAGGGGATAATATTACAAGGGGGTCAGGCAGTGCTGCCACCTAGTGGGAAAAATATAAAAGGTACGAATTAATAATCAGCTAAATTCCCCTGCACTGCACCAAATAGTCGGAGAGTGTTGTTTATAGGCAACGATAGATGACAATCCCATTATCCTAGGATCACCAGCTTAGGTGGAATAACAAAAGTAAGTTATTTAAATGGAAAGAAGGCAGAAATACTTTGTGGAAGCCATATGCTTCCAATAGTAAACAAAAAGTATTCTTCTAAGATATTCGCTAGACGAGGCTACAGGTAACTTTCCATGCATAGAAGGATACATATTATTTGCCTTCATTAATAAAACCAGTATACTGAAGGTTGATCGAGACTTCCTCATTCTATTATGTATTATCTACGAATAATTTTCTTTTGCAGGTAGAAAATCTTCCATCACTACAAGGTATGGGAAATGTGACAGTATGCACTCATAAAAACACTTGCTCCTGTTACAAGATGCATTCCGGACTCATATGTATACCACAAAAATTTATATTTTGTTACTAAGACTCGTTGCAAAGTATTTCCCAAAATCATAGAGTCTGCTGGTTTTATCCAGGGAACAGTTAAGAAAGGAGCTGTCAATATCGACAACTTAGATTCCGAAATCCGGTAATGAATTGCATGTTAGACTTGTCTACCATCTACGAACGCTTTAATCTTCACAACCAAGTGCGCCTCAAGCGCCGCTGTATGACCTTGGACCAAATCACACTAGCCTCTGCATCATGTCCAACTTTATCTGGGCTTTTTCTATTATGTTCGATCTGACTAGACCATAGACTATTACAGTAGGGAGAACACATATGCGTCATCAATTATATTCGCCTTATGCTCCAATGACAGTTAAAGAAACAGCACTTGTTCTTTATGGTCGTTTTTACTTACAAACCATCCAACCAAGGCTAACACCGCTACTTCGATGTTAAACTGGATTCTGTGTTCTGTTTAAGAGCAACTTAAACTTACAGTTTCACTTTTGCCAACAATCATTACGGAAATATGAATTAAATTTATACCGTAGTTTCCCAATTTACCAAGTAAATCTCATTAAAGCTTTTAACTTTCTTGGAAACCTTAACAAGAAGTACCACTACTATGTAGTATGCTTTCATCTTATCATACAATGTGAACGCAACGTACAGCAATGATGCTCAAATTTTCTTTTCGTTCATGCGTTCCCTTTAAATTGCTGTCCTTTGGGTTTTCCGACAATCTTTTCATTCTCGGCAAATACATCATCCTTTTGTTCGCCAATAATATGCATTCATTTCATTCATTTATAACGGTTCACTTTAGTTGGGTGCTTGTGTGTGTATGTGTGTATAATAGATGTGTTAATGTACACATTTCCGTTTTATTTTAACGTACACATATACACGTAAGACGACTCACCCACCTATTGCAACAAGACAACTGAAGATTATACAAGTTATTTCTTCTTCGTTTACGTTATTCGTCTCTGCCAACGTTCTTGTCATCATCATCATCTTTGCTGTTGTTGTTGTTGCTACTGTTTGTATTACTATTGTTACTGCTGTTGCATTATTTGTTTGTTTGTTTGTTGGCTTGTATAGCACAATATATTGCATTGGTGTGCACGTGCTGCATTCTTTGCAAGAAAGTATTTACATTGTTGTTGTACATTTGTGATTTGTTGGTGGCATCTATTGTCACTTTGGGTATAACCGCCGCTTCATAAAATAAAATCTACACAGAGGACATTTGACTAAAGCTCTTGTAAGCCCGTTGCTGTCATCTCCGTTGTTGTCTTTATTCGAACAACGGAGATGGCAAAGGAGACGTTAAAATATTGTCATGCAAATAGTTTGTTAAAGCCATGTATTTTACGAAGAAGTTGCCTTATTTCTAATACTAATGAATAAAAGCAAATACAAAAGAAACAAAAAATAATACAGAGGATTTAAATGTAAGCGTTATTTAAAAGGTGCACACATTTTTACTGGAATAATAAATACTGCAATTAAAATCAAAGCATTTGCGGCAGTTTAATAACCGTGAGTTGAGGGGACCATCATTTAAATAAAATTTTTTGTTTATTCAGGGTACGAAAACTTTAAAATAAAGAGATTAGGGGCACAAAGTGGTCGATTATTTTTGAGTGGATGCAAGAATCAGAATCAATGAAAAAGCCGTTGTCTAGGAGGTAGTGTGTTGACTAATTAGACGTAAAGCCACGGTTCAAATATCGGTTCAGACATGTCGATCAAATCGAAATTTTAAAAATATTTCCACGGCGACTTTCACTCAGCAGATTGTTGGCAAAAACTCTGAGGGTAAATAAAATTGCCATGAAAAGTTTCTCAATAAATCTGTCGTTCGGAGTCGTCTATAAACCGTCTGTCCTGGCACTCATGTATAAAATTACCACACACAATATAAGTACAGAAACTAGGTCTTAATCCTGGCTAAAGGACCAGGTATGTATGTATACTTATGACCACCTGCAAATATTTGTTCCATTTATTATTCCTCAATGTGCCTGGAATTCGTAACATAATGCTGAGAGTATTAACATTATCTGATTAACTCTAAAGTTCCAGTAGGATATTAATTGTCAGTGATATTATTCACTGAATAATTTTTATTCATCAAATCATAAGCAACACTCTGAAATGACGATTTACAGTCGTTTTTAACTTGTTGGTCTTTGTACTTCGACTACGAGAAAAATTTCACTTAGAATTTTCGCTGATGTTGCTAAAAAAAAAAAAAAAAATTACTGAATAATGAGACCACACTCTGGTGCACTCTGTCTATATAGGAGAACAGGGACAGGTAAATCCATGCCTTTTATCTGAAAACACAACTCTATGCGTCTCAGTGTACCCCTATAAAAATTTAAATAAGCCGCGTAATACAAACTTGATACATATGAACATACATAAGTACATAATTGGCCATTGCAACCCTTCAGTCAGGATTACGGCCTAGCTCCTCACACCACTCATGCTGTGTGTATTAATTTTATACATGAGTGGCGGCACCTACAGTTTAAAGTCAACTCCGAACGATAGATTTTTGAGAAACTTTTCATGGCAATTTTATTTACTTTCAGAATTTTTGCCAAAAATGCTGCTGAGAGGAAGTCGCCGAAGAAATTTTTTTCATTTTATCTTTTTGATGTCTGACCTGGGGTTTGACCCGTGGCCTTGCGTCTAATAAACCAACTAGACTACGGCGACTCAAATTTTATAAGCAAGTGAAAAACTAAACAACAAAACAGGACTAACCTTGCTAAATAGTATACGAATTGTGGACAAATTTTACTGAATTTTGTTGGATTTTGTTTTGCCTTACTATACTTACTTGTTCAATACAGTTCTGACTAAGTCTTCTTTTCCTGAAAGTTGGAAACTGGCTAAAATCCTTCCCATTCCCAAAACTAATTGTGAGTTCAGGCCAATTGCAATCCTTCCTTTTTTATCCAAGGTATTGGAGAACATCATGGCCAGACAAATCGATGAATATCTGAGGGGCCACAATTTCTTAACGGTCAATCAGTCGGGCTTCATGAAAGGTAGGAGTTGTACTACCGCTCTGGTAAATGTAGTTGAGGAACTTAGGTCGGAACTTGATGGGAATAGTGTGGCGTTCTTGGTTCTGCTTGATTACTGTAAGGCTTTTGATACAGTCGATCATGCAGTTCTATTGAAAAAGCTCCGAAAACTGTTTTATTTCTCCGAAACTGCCTGTAATCTAATTTATTCTTATTTGACGAACAGATGTCAGAAGGTTCATTTCAATGGCAATGTTTCGGATCCACTTACTATTAGTAGAGGTGTTCCCCAGGGGTCTATACTTGCACCTTTGCTGTTTTGTATGTATATAAATGATCTACCTGATGTTTTGGTTAACTGTAATGTTCACATGTATGCTGACGATGTGCAGCTTTACACATGTACTCCAAGGGAGAATATTTATTCTTGTTTGGACTACATTAATCGTGACTTAGCAAGGATTGACGGATGGGCCTCGGCCAATGGACTATGTATCAATCCTTCTAAGTCTAAATGTATTACACTTTCGAGAACAAACGGATCATTTGTTATAATTGAATTGAGTATCAGGGGAAATAAAATTGAATTTGTCAGGTCGGCTACTAATCTGGGTATTGTCTTTAATGACAAATTATCGTGGTCTACCCATGTAAGTGTCATTGTTGGCAGAATTTGTGGCATGCTTCGAAATTTGTGGGCTGTCATAGATTCATCTCCTTTTGTCATTCGCATGCAACTTGCTAAAACGTACTCGATTCCGGTACTTTTATATGGATCAGAGATATACGCAAATTGCAGTTATGATGACAACCAGAAACTTAACCTGGCGTACAATAACATAGCCAGGTATGTTTTCCTTAAGGGGCGTCGGGATCACATTTCTCATTTAGCTTACCTGATTCTTGGTATCAAATTTGATAATCTCCTGAAAATTAGATGCCTCCTTCTACTTCATAAAATAATTTACACGGAACAGCCGAAATATTTATATTGCAAAATTAAGTTTGCCAGATCCCACCGGGGTGTGGGGATTATACAGCAACGATTCAGGACTCTTCTGTCTCAGTCTTGTTCGTTCGTTCGACAACTTTGCAGAAGAATTTAGAAATGTAGATGAGTTTTTTGCACTGTTTCCTTGCATACGAGTACGTACTTACATACATGCATACATACATAATTAGTCATTACAACCCTTTGGTCAAGATTACAACCTAGTTTTTCACACCACTTATGAGTGGAGGGACCTACAGTTTAAAGTAAAGGCTCCGAATGACAGATTTTTGAGAAACTTTTCATGGCAATTTTATTTACTCTCTGAGTTTTTGCCAGACGACTGCTGAGAGAAAGTCGTCGAAGAAATATTTTTTCATATTTCGATTAGTTGGAGATGTCTGAACTCTCATTTAATAGGCCTACTAGTCTACGGGGACTGTTTCCCTACCCTGGGCCAAAAAAAAACATAATTTACCAGTGGCTAAAGTTTGGACTGACAATTTTTTGTGGTGGAAGTGTATATAAAGATTAGGAAAAGCAGTCATGCGGGTTTAAAACAATCAAAACTTTTTCTGGATAATTGATAAGTTGATTTCAACGAGACATCAAATTATCGAAAAGAAGTTCGAATGAGAGCAACCGGAATTGTACCTGTTGTTGTAAACTCAAAGAGCGTTTATTTAAGAATAGGTTTGGATTCAAGGTAAGATGGATTGGTATTTAGCTGTCCCTTCAAGGAGTTATGAGCACACACACAAGGCTGATTGTAATACCACAGTTTATGATAAGTTACAAGTAAAGATAAAAAGGCAAACCAGTTAAAAAGGCAAATATTTCATAGAATTTCTTAGAAAACAATGGCATTTAATTAACAGTTCATACTTGAAATGGAGTTCAAGCATGTAATTTAATTGACAATCTTCAATCTTTAAAATATTGAAATCCTTTAAACATTACCTTCATTAATTTATGTAGAAATCTGGACAAAATCTTTTTAAGTTCAAAAACAGTACAATGTATTTCAAAAAATAATTTGTACAACATTTTACATTGTCAGATTATTGATAATAGTAATGCATTATTGGAGTGCAGGATTTATTATTAGAAGATAAAGTTTACAGGCAACACAAACAGACATACACACTTTTATTGTATACAAACAAATTGACCAAATTTTATCATCTAACAAGCTGGCAAAATATTTGAAATAAACTTTCTTAGAACCTCTACTATGGCAGCATGTGTTTGTAATAAAGGGAAAATATGTATACGGTTGTATATGCCGTATATGTTTAAAGGAATACTTTGACTTGACTGGTAGAGGCTTATCAATTTAGAGGTTTCAAGTTCTGGGGCCCATTCATGTAAAGACCAACTCACGCAACAATTAAAGCGAATGTTTGCCAGGGTCCCCAGAAATGATTTGGACGAAAACCAAATGATTAGGGCCGTTCTTCGCCTACAATTAAAGGATATGAACTGAACTGTAAGTGGTTGCAACAAGAGCGTTTATTTAAGACTTTATTCCTAGGCGGATAGTTACTTAACGTTGAGGCTGACATGCCACTAGATTTACCCACAAAAAACCGCTCGAAATATGTGAAAAAGTTATCCTTAGGCGTTCATTTAAGCGGCATTGTATTGCAAACCTTATAATCGAAATCATAGCTTTACGAACTTTGAAACTCCAAGAAGAATAACCCTTTATTGGCACTTAAAATTAAACTAAATTTCTAAGCACCAACAACAACAATAAAAACATTTGCACTAGCATTGGCAGTAGTGGTTGCAACCTGGCTTAAATATCGTAGTGTCAGTGCATGTTAAAACAACTTGTCTACAACGAACTCTTCTTTTAGTTTCTGAATTCTTGTGTTACTAAGTCGTACGTTGAAGTTTCAAGGAAACAAAATTTTCCAGAAGATAAAGTAACATATGGTTACAGCCATATGCAGTCATTGTCTCTTGAGACATTTTAAGACATTCTTTAATACCTGACACATGCAACCTACAACATGGCACAAAATGCAAAAAGGCTTTAAGAATTTCGTAAATCTTATAATACTCAGGCTAACACATCCTGTAAATTTGTTTAAAATTGTTGAAACCAAAAATATTAAAGCTTTTACGACTACGAGTGGTTAAATATTTGATGACGATGATGATGATGATGTTATTATTTAATGGGTTGTGTACCAATATATGCTTATAAGGGACACACAACTGCACAAAAAATTTAATGAAAGAATAACAGGGAAAAAAATGTCGGCTGCATACCCGTCAGCCTCAACAAAAGGATGCGCAGTACTCCTCCATGTGTTCGCGCGACTGCCACGCAGTGTAATTGAAATTGAACTTACCGTAGTACCCGGCTCACAAGCACGCCTCCCTACTAGGCAATGTTCTGTAAGCATAGAGATCATGTAGTAAATTTGACGTATTTCGTTCTTCTTGAGTTATTGTCGTAAAGAGGTGTCTCAGTAACCGATTTAACCTCATAAGAGAAGCGAGTTTCTCCATGAACTCGGTAGAGTTTATTTTGCAACATAAAACTTCTGCTCCTGCTCCAATATACGTTCTTGACCCATCTACAGTCTAGTTGTTGTTGTTGTTTTCAGGGGGAGGGAGAACTCTGTCAGGCAATCGATTCCTTAGGTCACTAAATCCCATAATGGGTTTCATGTTACATTTGTCTCCTATTAAACTAACCATATCCTCCAAAGCTTTGGTCTTCACTACCATATGTAGCGGATTTCAATCCATCAAAGCTTTCATTTCACTGTAGGTGAGGTCCCCTTTGCCGCTATTATGCCAACACACGCTAGTCTCCGTTTCTTACCGAACTCTAATTGAGCTGTGTTCAGATTCCTTCTAAATCCTCCCCATAGGTCACCACTGGCCTGACCTTCCCAATATTTCCAAATAGAAGTCTATGCCCTCGAAAGATGAGTTCAATTTAACTTTGATAGGAAGTACAAAAGACAGAACACAGTAATACTATCTGACAGTCAGGTTAGCATTCGGTTAAAAACGAAAATATAATGGAACTGTTTGCAGAAGCTGAATCGGCTAGATATGAGAAATAAAATTACCCTCTGCTAGGTCCCAGGTCACGTTAACATTCCTGGCAATAAGGAAGCAAACGAATTTGCGAGGAGAACTTCCACGCCGCTGATACCACTTGAGATCTTCTATGGAGTGGTAGCGAAAGGGAAGGTAAAGAGAGGCAAAGTCTCTTCTCAAGCCTAGTGGGTTTGAAGCAATCGAAACCCTTTTTTTATAAAACTACAATAGTAGGAGATTTGAGATATGCATCAGAGCATCCAGGAATAACCTGAGATTGGTAACCAGTTTTCAGGCTTGACACTAAAGTCTCAGGCCAAATTTATTCAGAACGGAGCTTGTCTCGATTCTAACATTTTTGCTGTGCATATGGAAAGGAATCATTGAAATTTGTGGGCCATTAAAATATTCCAGGAAGAAACATCTGGGTGAATATCAGATGCTGGAAAAAAATGACATTGTTGGCAAAGCAATATTCTTGGAGGAGCCATGATAGGAATACCCTATAGACTGTGTGATCGGCGATAATTACAAAAACAGTAATGGCCAATGGGCATCCGTAGTCTAGTAGATAGTGTATTGGCTTATTGGACGTCAGGCCAGGGTTCAAGCCCCAGGTCAAACATCTCCAACAAAATGAAATGCGAACAAATATTTCTGCGGCGACTTCCTCTCAGCAGTTTTCTGTCAAAAACTCTGAGAGCAAATAAAATTGCCATGAAAAAGTTTCTCAATAATCTGTCGTTCGGAATCGGCTTTAAATAGTAGGTCCCCGCCACTCAAGTATACAACTCGCACACACAACATAAGTGGTGTGAGCAGCTAGAGTGGAACACTGACTGAAGGGTTATAATGACCAATTATGTATGTATGTATGTAACGAAAAAGTGCAAAAAAAACTCATCTATATTTCTGTTGAACCCCAGCAAATAATTCTGCAAAGTATTGTGTTTTTTATGTAATAAGTAGGACCTCTTCACTCGAGTGGATTCGCCATCTAGCCTAATAGCCAACTGAAGTCGCCAAAAATGTGAAATTACTGTTTCAGAACAATATTCGTAAATTCGGTAGTGTTTGTGGTTCGTGGCACCATTTTACCGCCCACTTCGTAAACTTGAGTGGGAAGCAATTTATCACACTGTTACACTGTTATAGCGGAGTTCGTAGTAATGCGCACCAAACATTATCCTTTTCCAGATGCAATGGCTGTTCTACAGTCACAGTAACGTAACTATCGAATGGACATCATTTCTCAAAAAATTTTATCTGAAAATTTTAGTAATGAAAACGTGTTGTTGTTAAACTCAATCAGCATATCTATGAAGTTCTGAATTCAATTGTGGCGTGAATTGGTCTTTATATCCATAACGGTGCAAATCCAAATTCAAAATGTCTTATAAAGATTGGTCCAATTCTTCAGAATGCTGTGAAATCGAGGTACTCGGATTATTTGCTACATTTCTTCTAACAAAAGCAGTGCTTTTGACAGTTCGTACATTGCGACAATGCACAGGATTGACCATATCTGTACTGCTTGCACAGTAGGTTGAATAGGAAGACCATAATCACCCCATGATACATGAAAAGTGGCCTCTTTCGGTTGTAAAACGATTCATATTCGTTAAATGGCAAAACTTTCACCAAATAAATGATATTTTACATGAAAGATATTCTGACATTCTGACAGCCCTGCCAGTCAAGTTGTTTTGAAATCATTGAAGAGATACATAACCTGATACATATACACACGTAAAGTAATATGGACATGACATAGAAAATACTGGCCAACGCTAACTGATGAATAAAATTAGAAAAAGCTTGAAAATGACAACAAATACAATAAAAATTTTCCAACTTACTTGACTTGCAAAAGTAAAAGGAAAGAGCAAAAAAAAAAAAGAAAAGGGCAACCGGAGTACACAAAAGGAAAAATGTTAAAAGTCATGCACATAATGACTAGATAAAAATTAAAAACAAAAAAAAACCTGAAAATCATGAAAAACATGACTAGAAATAGGAAGAGTAACACACGAAGCAAAAGAAACTACAACAAGAAGATGGTATGTCTTTAAATAATTTCTCTAGCCACTTGTACACAATTGTACATGAGTGTATGTATGTAAGTATGTAAACATGTGGGCCAGAAGAATACCCAGGGTATACCCTTATGAAAAGAAGTACCCATCCTAAAACCCATGCTACACATATTTCCATACCCACAATTCATGTAAAAAGACAAGGCGAATAATAGAAACAAGGAAATGGTAATGGAAGTAGAAGTCGAAGTAGAAGTCGAAAGAAAAACTATTTAATTTGTAACGACATGCAGTAATTGCTGCTTAAGTCAAGTAGAAATGCCAGCATTTAAATTAGCAAAATAAGCATTTTAATTAGTAAACTACACTATGCACCATGCCACCATCACATACAGTAATAGAAGTATACATATATACAAATACACGTACACTTTCTGTCTCTCTCTCTCTCTCTCTCTCTCTCTATCTCTGTGGCTGTATAGAAAAGTTTAGTCTACACATAATTACACCATTTCCGGAAAATTTAAATTATGTGTTACTTACATGGAGAGTGTGAGTATTGTTGAAAATTCAATTCATTTACTTGGGTTTATTTGTTGAAGATTTTATTGCTAAAGGCATGGATATTTGTTAAGGTGGTAAGCTTTAAATGCAATTAATTAACCACTGAAAGCGTTCTATAAAAGAAGATAATGCTTTGCTTTAATGGCCATTATAACCCCACAGTCAAGACTGCGGTCTAACTTCTCACACCACCCATTTAAGTTTAGGTTTTAGGTTAGAGGACGTGTACTTGCCAATTGAGACAAGTACAACGTCCTAAAGGGGAGAGGATAATAGGGGAGATAGGAAAAAAGGAGAGGAAGTAGGAAAGGGAGAATGAGAAAGCAGAGGAATTACACAAACTAACGAAACACACAAGAGAGCCCTAGCACTTCTCAATCAGTTCAAACTATGAATCTATGGAGAGACTTTATGTCGGCTCTCGACACAGAATTCAAACCCTCAAAGAAGCCCCTGCTAAGGGCTGGACAGTTACAGAGTCTCCAACTCCTCCTCATCGCAACATAGCCTACAATAGTGCGGCTGGGATCTGTTCCAAATCCTTGTTAGCGATCCAATCTCACAGTGGCCCATAATAAACAAAATAACTAAACTTAAGCTGGCCTTATCCAAGCCCAGCAGCCAACCTGTTCTTACACTGTCAACATAACAACCCGATCCATTCCTCCAACGCCTCCGCTCTTTCCCTCCGACCCATCCATTGATGAGGCCGTAGAGGTGGCAGATTGGGGGATCAGGACCAACTATCACAATGCCCTCAGAACGTGAGCCTAATCTAACGGTAGCATCCGCCGTCTCATTGTCATGTATTCTGCTATGACCCGGAACTCAGCATAGGCGGATTCGGTGTGGCGCAAAAGTCCTTAACGACTCCTTGCACTCGCGTACGTGCCGTGATTTGCACCAGACCGACGCAATAACCCTTAGGGCATACTCACTGTCAACGAAGATCATACAGGATTCCGAATCCGAAGTAAAACTCACACCACCCATGATGTGTTTTTTTTTATGGAAATCTTCGTAAGACATTGTTGCCCCTGCAACAGTAGTTTGGAGCTTTAAGCCACTAAAAAATTGCTTATGGGACGTGTGTTATTTTAATCATTAATGGCAAGAACTACAATTTAACATCGACTACCAAACACAAATTTAAATTGCTTTTCATGACAATTTTAATCCCTTAAGAGAATACAGAGCTGGTTTTTAAAAACATAAGCTCTCGTCTAGTAAGACTATTAGAATACTGCGACCACCATACATAGTCCAACAGGGACTTCAGAACTTCGATAGTTGATAACGACCATCAGATATAGGGCCAATCTGACAAATTAATTGCCATTTATTCATCCTGTTTTACCATAATCATGGACGACCATAGACAACGACGTATGGTCACTTACTTATCAAAATGGGTAGTGGTAACTGGTCTTAATTTTCATCAAAAAATCATTTTCTGAAATGAGGTCCATTTCTAGTTGAATGAGGGCTTGAACAAACAAAATTTTCGAATTTGTGAAACAATCCCAATCCACATGAGGTCCAAGAGAATTCAATACATTCCGTAAAAGTCACGGTTTGGTAGGGATTTTTGGCTGACGTCGTCATAAGTCCACATTTCACGCAAACACTGTCAACAGCGAGTGCTATAGGCCATCGATTACTAACTTCTTTTAGCCTAAATTGCATGATCTGGGCACCTACAACATGTGGTTTCAACAGGACAGCTCTACGTAACACATATCTCAGGCAACATTGGTTATCCACATGAGCTTCAGGAGCGCAAAAGTCATGGCTTAAGAACGACCTTGACCCTGTCATCACTGTCAACATCAATCATAATAGGTCGATGATAAACAACTTCTTTTGACCTGAGTTGATTGATGTGGATGCCAGCGAAATGTGATTTCAAAAGTACGGTGCGACATAAGATTTGGCAGCAAGATTATGCGATTTGACAGCGTTTTTTTTTTCTTTACGCTGAGGATTAGTAAATGTACCTAGCCGCACCATAGGGGTAGTCGTCACTATCCCCCGTGTGTGGGGCCCTCACACACTAAATCTCCCCCTCCTCTTTTGGACTCCTTATGCCCACTCCGGAACTACTGTGGTATTGCCTCAAAGTGGAGTCCGTCTGGCCATTTGGCCCCATTCATATCCATATCCGCGTCCAGATTACGTCACGAATTCCGAGAAGGTGTTTAAACGTCCATTCTACTTCTCTCATCCCAGTCAATTTTCTTACATTTCAGTAAGTCTTCCGCGTATCTGACTAAACTATTCCAATTCTCCTCACTGAATTACATCGCAGTAGTTCTCCACAGTACAGACGCCGACTTTGGCATCAAGGCTCCTTCTTTGCAGTCTCCATCTCTCACAATAAAAGAAAGTGTGTTCCGCATCACCAATCGACGCATCATCATAAATGCAATTTGGTCATGCCATCATCCCCATTCTAAATAGGTACTCACAAAAATAACCGTGTCCAGATAACAGTTGTGACAGATAGTAGTTAACTTCGCCAAATTTCCTCTCCAACCAGCGAGTAATATCTGGGAGAAGTTTTGCCGTCCATCTACAACCCGTCTCAGTGCTCCATTCCTCTTGCCATTGTTGTATGGTTCGCTTTCCGTGCACGTTGTTAGCCTCCCACACTCTCTTCTGCTCACTTGCCTGTAGCCCTATAGGTATTACACCAGTATTGCTGACCTAGAGACAGTCCTATACGCCGATGCCACTGTAAGAGCAGTGGTTCGTTGTACCGATGATAAGATTTTCCTTCTACAGCCAACCTTCAATGCCTCCGCCCAGATCTCATTGCCGTAATGCAGAATAGAGTCCGTTATTATAGGGACCACCAATATTGGCCATAAGCCCGCTAAGTAAGGAGGTAACCTTAGCTACCTTGGTTGCAGCGTATTGTATCTGAGCCCAGAACGTCAGTCTAGGGTCCAGTCGAATGCCAAGGTAGTTGACCACTTTCTGCGTCGTCAGAGTGGTGTCGCATGTCGTGATGTCGATTTCCAGCAGTATACACTTCCTCGTAAGAAGTATCAACTTCGTTTTCTCTGTTGCGAGCTTGAGTCCTCTGTCCTCGAGCCATGACTTCGTCCTTATTATCACCTGGTTGACCTTTCTTTTAGCCTCTTCGACATTCCGAACCACAATTATGGCCGCAACGTCATCGGCATATGCAACAAGGTGTGCGCCATCTGGCATCTCAATGCGAAAGATATCAATTTGATATCAATTTGACAGCATTAGACTTTTTCTGGTGATGTTTTCTTAACACAGCGATTCTCAAAGCCAACATAACCCATGCCATCGGGTAAATTCAGTCTAATTCATACACTAGAGTCATGGAAAATTGTGTGAAAATTATGCTCTGGGTTTTCATCACGGTTTTATTAACGAAAAAAAAAAACAAAAATTTCCTAACATTTAAATTTTTAATAAATACGAGCCTATTTATAAGAAAAGAATAATAATGAAAAGAAAACCTTCTATTAAGAATTTGCCATTGGAAACATTGTAATTTAAAACAGCCAGAGATACAAGAAGGAACCGTAATACTAAGCATTACCCTGATAATAATGGTTATAAATTGTTATGGAGATGTGTAAGACTCTATTAATATGAGCACGAGTCTAACAGAAAATGCGAGTTAAAGTCAATAGAAAATATATGTTCTGTTCTAAAATGGTAGAAAAAAAAACAACAAAACAGTATTTGTTTAATACCACTGGAATATATGTATGTTTAGACTGGAGTTTCACTTGTACAAAAGGGGGGTCACACTACTAGCACATAAAAAAACGAACCAAAAACCGAATGTTATGCAAATTAAATTGACATGCTGGTTTAAACAAAAAGTGGAATTAAAATATAAAAAAGTAGAAAAAAAATAAAATTAAAATAAAGACAGGAAAATGCTAATAAAATAAGACCCAAGATCAACCGAAAAATGTCAATTTATTTAAAAAGAAAATGTAAAAAAGAGAAACCAGCTTATGTAAAACCATTGAACATTTAAATAAAGTCAGTCAGTTTTAGTTAATTTACCAACACCACAAATAGATGTAAATTAAAACAAAGGCACATCACACAAATAACAGGGGATAAAGTACAAGAAAAAAGAAATTTTAATAAATGATTTCCACCTTTCTTTTCCTTTTTCTATTTTACATAAATGATGTCACTTTACTATTTTCCTATCAGCTTGATTTTGAGAACCACTGTGTTATTTGCGCAAGGCAGCAACTTATGAAAACGCCACACGAAAAAGACTAACGGAGTTAATACGCACAATCTTGTGGCAAATTCACATATGCTTCAATGTGATATAACCTGTGTATCACAGTTCAAAAGAACTTGGTAATCATCACCTTATAAAACTTGTCGTTGACAGTGATGGCATGGTCAAGGTCGTTCTCAAAACGTTACTTTTTCGATCCTAAAGCTCATGTGGATTAGTATTCATACATAAGTACATAATTGGTCATTACAATCCTTTAATCAGGATTACAACCTAGTTTCTCACACCATTTATGCATTAATTTTTATACATGAAGGGTGGGATCTACAGTTTAAAGTCGACTCCGAACGACAGATTTTTAAGAAACTTTTCATGGCAATTTTATTTACTCTCAGATTTTTTGTCAGAAATCTGCTGAGAGCAAGTCGCCGAATAAAAATTTTTTACATATTTCGTTAAGTTGGAGATGTCTGACCTGGGGTTTGAACCGAGGCCTCACGTCTAATAAGCGAATACACTACCTACTAGACTGCGGTGACTCAATCGGCATCTTTCGTAAATCGACAACATCCATCGATATCGATAGTTGTCATGTATGGTTTAATGCCAGAATAACACTGTACAGCTATGGAAATTTGCTTTCAAAAAAAATTTATGTATGTTTGCGAAGTTCATAGAGTACTTCGTCCTTTTTCGGTCCAGTACAATCGGCCTTGTTTCGATATCGCCGTAAATTAGTACATAGGTAGTGTGTTGGTTTATTAAACTTGAGGCCATGGTTCAAACCGCAGGTCTGACTTCTCAAACGAAATATGAAAATATATTTTAGCAGATTTCTGGCAATAATTCTGAAAGTAAATTGAATTGCCATGAAAAGTTTTCAAAAAACTAACGCCCAGAGTCGTCTTTAAATTATAGGTCTCGTCACTCATGTATAAGAATTAACACACAACTTAAGTGATGTGAGAAGCTAGGTTGTAATCCTGACTGTGTGTAATTTCCATTCCAGATATTGTCCTGTCCTCTGGCATCCTCGTCCGAGCGACTAAACACCTCTGAATTCTTTTTATGAGAATTTTGAAGCTTTTGAGGTCAATATTTAAGTCCCCAATGATTCCATACGGCCTGATCTGTAACTCGGCAATCCTATATAAAAAATAAATACCATGCAATTGTCTGCCTTAGGTTAATTAAAAAAAAATATTTTTAAACACATTTCAGTGTCGTATAATCAGTTGATGATCTCAAGCTCTTAAAAAATACATCAAATGGCCATGGTTTGATTGATGTGCGTTTTTTATTTCTCTTTTTTTGCAAAAAACAATGCTTAATGAACACATCACCACTTTATCCTCATATATTGCGGTAATTAAACAGAAACTATATGACGCAGCTTATTGAAATTTTGACACGAGTATATCATACTGACAGATCCCTGTTCACAAGAGCAATGTTGTCTTTCCAGTTAACAGGCGAAAATTTCAAGATGGAACGCTCATGCTTAATTGTAAGTAATGAAGTTTGAAGGCCTTTTAAAAAAAATAATGATAAAAATCTCAAAATATGAAAACAAATTTAAAAGTTTTTGTTTATTAAAAATATTTCTTTATTAAATTTTATATTTACAATAAAACAGACATAATTTTTATGATTTTTATAATACTTAAATAGAAATAATATTTTAAAAGTTTAATTTTAAAGGAAAGGATAAAAGATCCAAATATGGGATAAAATTATAGCGTTTATAATACAATTCGTTATAAACTCTCTTATTGAGGAGGATAAGAATCAAAATCAAAAGCCTAAGTACTTGACAAATATCACATTATGACAAACAAGACAAATAAATTTATGTTAAGCTCAAATTGTTAAAAGTTATTTTCTTCAAATTATCACATTTTTTTAAATATTTTTTCCAAAACTTTCAATGCCTACATGAAAATCATCTTCATAATGCTGAGCTCACATTAATGGGGAAAAAAACTATTTTAAACAATCAAGAAATGAAGTTTTTTTTATAAAAATCTTTTAAAAGTTAAAGTTTTACATAAATTACCACCCTTTAGTCAGGATTACGACCTAGTTTCTCACACCACTTATGTTGTGTGCGTTAATTTTTTTTTATGCATGAGAGGCGCGACCTACAGGTTAAAGTCGACACCGATCGACAGATATTTGAGAAACTTTTCATGGCAATTTTATTTACTCTCAGAGTTTTTGACAGAAATCTAATGAGACGAAGTAGCCGAAGAAATATTTTTCCATATTTCGTTAAGTTGGTTATGCCAGAGCTGGGGTTTGAACCGAGGCCTCACGTCTATTAAGCCAACACACTAATTACTAGACTACGGCGACTAGCCAAAGCCAAAGTTTTAAAAAACAATAAATCTTTCAATCAAATCTTACGTGAATCTTTTTTTTCTTTTTTTTCCTTTACGGAGAGAGTTTCTATAAAAAATTCCAAAATCTTTTAAGAATCCCAAAAGATCTCTTTTAAAAATCTTTCTAAAAGCTATTCTGAATTAAAATCTCTTTGAGAGAAATCAGCACAGCTAGTTGTTAAAGAAAAGTCGTTAGAAGGGACTCTAAGTTTAAGGATTCCTGGATTGAGTAGACTACTAACGAATTCGAAAACTTTAAAATCAGCAATATTAGGTCATCCAGCACATGGTAAGAAAAAGCTCTGCCAATCATAAACATGGTAAATGACTACAAAGACTATAACAACTAACGTCGAATAACAGTACTTCCAATACCGAAACGAGATATTAAGCCGCATGATATTGTGCCCAATATTCCACGAAATTATTGTTATACATCGAGAGTATCAGTTTGGAATCAGTGGGAAGGGCTCCTGTTTTGATTTTATCACGACTTTAAGAATAGTTTCGAACCAATGTTAGAGTTCCGACAACATTGAAGCGAAGTAGAATTTAATTCAGACCATAAACGCATATTCCAAATGTCGAATCCAACACTAAGGCATGTAAGGCAGGCGTACGTGTGTTCGCCAATATTTTGAATTTTTTTTTTTTGCGAACAATATTACCCATGGCTGTGAGTAAGACAATGGATATCCTGCATATATCTTTGAAAAATCATGGATGTCTACAAGGAAATATTAACGCCATTAAGTTACACTGTCGTACAGTTGGGATGATAACTTTTTTTCACAAAAATGAGATATACTTGCTGGTTATTGCACAAGGTCTTCATAACGCCTCAATATGAATTGCGAAGATGTGGAATAAATAGCCATCAGCAGTATGCTAACTACAAAGAATGCTAGTGATTGAGTTACGGATACACGTATTAATAAATTGAAAGTAGCATTCGGTATGCTTCACGCCTCAATATGAATTACGAAGATGTGTTTCATCAGCAGTATGGTAACCACAAAGGATGCTAGTGATGGCGATATGGATGCACGTATTAATAAATTAAAAGTAGCATTCGGTACGATCTACGATCTATTTGGAGATCTCAGAAAACATCAACAAGAACTATTATGCTACGCATAAGCAATGCAAACGTCAAGCCTATTTATATTTAATGGTTGCAAAACCTAAAAACGTACAAATGCAATCAACACGAGTTTACAAATCTTTTCTAACGAATACCAGCAACAAATTCTAAGCAAATGGCGGTCTATGGAAACGTTGATCTGTTGAATGCGTTAAACCAAAGTTATATTCATGCCTAGGTATGCCAGGGAATCGTTAGAATCCACAAGGTGGAGTCCTGTGTATTAATGGTGAAGGTTTTTTAATACGGCGCTGCAAACTAAGACAAACAATTTTACAAGAATATGGTTGATACCCTTTGCTCTGCAGGGTGTCTACAAATCCTTCGAAGTTTTTTCGCTTAAAATCTGTATTCTTTTTTGTCTTTTTCAACAAAAGCCATCTACAAATTCAAGAGAAAACAATTAATATGAAAAATTTTAATGCAAAAAGCTTTAAAAGCAGTAGACATCCTTTTCAAAAAAGATGGATTTTGACAAATTTCTATGACATAATGTTTGACAACATCAAAGACGCGTCTTTTGTTCTAGAAAAATATTCTGCAAAATATTGGCAATATTTTGTATTCAATATTTAACAACTTTCAGATTTAAAAACTAAAAAGTTTTCCAGAATGTGGGATTTGAAAAGCTTTTAAAAAATTATTATCAAGAAAAACGTTTCAAGGTTAAAAACTCTCAATGAATAAAGAATTTTCTGCAGAAAAGGATTTTCTTTTTTGATAACAAAGAAAACAACGAAATTCAAATTAAACGTTTAAAAAAACTGTCAAAAAGTAAAAAAAAAAACTTTCAACGACAAAAGCTTAAACATACAGACAATGCTACACAGCTTATATAAAATGGAATACTTGTATCGATTTGTATGTATTGGGCAATCCTTTCCCCAAAATTGTTTAACAAGTTCTCTTTAATACGAGACTAATTTAAAACTAATAATTTCTAATAATTTCTTTCGTATAAAACTTAAAACATAACTTAAAATGTAACTTAAATTTTAAAGCATCAGACTAACGAGCATAAACGAAAAACAAATGAGAATATTTAGAGATTAAGCCCTATTCGCTTGCCATTTCAGGCAGGATATGGTGTAAGTTTCCTTAAAATTCTTTAAAATTTTCTTCTCAAATATTTTCCAATTTTGCATTTTCCACTTTCCAATCGGGCTCAAAGGCAAAGTTGGTAAAGAGTAACCTTTTGGCAGCCTCAGCATGATTTTTATTGCGTGTAATTTGTGTGCTGTGGCGTATGCCATAAATAAAGTAAATAATGTAGCCAATGGCTAGCCAGATAAGAAATCTGATCCAGGTATTAAAATCCAATTGGAACATCAGATACAGATTGGCAAATACACTTAGGCAGGGTACAAGAGGCACAAATGGCACTTTGAAAGACAATTCTTCTTTGGAGGCAGGCTGTAAGCCTATGATAATTAAAATTATGATTAGTACTGCACCAAGTATACTAAGGCCTATTATGCTGTTGGTGGAACCGAAAGTGTAAACTTTATCCATAACGCACCATAAGATACAAACAAAGCCGAAGAAAACAATGCCGAATTTTGTTATGGCCGAACTCAAGACATTGGGCTCACGCAATGAGTTGCTATTCAACAACTGTTTCAATACTACGGGTAAACTGACTGTGATCTCTTTCTCCATGCCCTCTTCTTCGTAACGTAAAACCAAAACACAAATGGCCACTATGCTATAAGCCAATAGAGTACCTATGGACATCATGTCAATTAGTTGTTCCAAATCGAATATCAAAGCCATGGTAGCAGCTAATAGACCCGATATTATGGTAGCCAGTAAAGGTGTATGGGTATAGTCATTGACCTTGGATAACTTCTTGAATAGTATGCCGTCTGTGCCCATGGCATACAAAACACGTGGCAAAGGAAACATGGCACCCAACAGGCAAGTACACAAAGCAAATATGGCACCGCCGGTAACAATCCACTTGACAGGCGGTAGACCTACTGCATCAAAGGCCGCAGGAAAGGGTGCATTACGATCTTGTAGATAATAAGGCACCATTAAAGTCAAAACCGTAGAAACACCAAAATAAGCCAAGAAAACAATTATAAGGGATACAATAATGGCCAAAGGTATATTGCGTTTGGGATTAATGGCCTCTTCTCCAGTAGTGGCAATGCCATCAAATCCTACAAAACCAAAAAAGCATTTTGCAGCACCAGCCATAACACCCGCTACACCGAAAGGCATAAAACCGCCTGTACCAAAACCAATAGGCACTTCTTCTTCGGGTATAGACCAGTTGGCAGAGTCAGCTAAAAGGTATTAAAAAAACAAAATAATTATTTTGCTTTTGTTGTTGCACTTTGTTGTTTTATTAAAGAAATTTACCATAAAAACTGCCCGCTATAATGACAATCAAAATGGTCAGTATGTTGACCGTGGTGAATATATTATTCAAGAAACTGGATTCTTTAACACCAAAAGCCAGCAAACCGGTTAAAACGAAAATCAAGCCAAAAGCCAAAAAATCTGGATAATCACCCAAAAATTCAACGTTAATGGGTACAGCTTCTGATAAAGTTTTTGACATATTTTGATCAATTAAAGAATCAAAATAGCCACTAAACCCTCTGGCCACTGAAGCAGTGCCTAAAAAAATTTAACAAAAATTAAAAATTCATTTTACTCTCTTAATTTTTAAAAAAATACACAAGCTTACCTATAACATATTCCAGTATCATATTCCAGCCAATGGTGAAGGCTACAAACTCGCCTATGGTCACATAACTGTAAACATATGCGCTACCCGCCTTGGGTACACGTGCTGCAAACTCTGCATAACAGATACCAGCAAAAGCTGAGGCTACTGCTGCTATTAGAAAAGATAGGGTCACTGCTGGACCTGCTATATTATATGCGACTGAACCGGCTAACACATAGACACCGAGTCCCAGTGTACTGCCTACACCCAAAGCGGTTAAATCGAACACATTTAAAACACGTGCCAACTTTGATTCACACTCAACGACATCGTCGGTTTTTCGGCGTGTCAATGCATTCCACAGTTTCATCATCATTATGCGTAAATTTATTCAAGAATTTTTGTTTGCCTACAAAAGAAAGAAGAATTTCTTTTAAGTAAGTATTGGGTATTTGTATTAGTTTCCATATACATATGTACAATAGATGGCGCTATAAGTATTTATATTTCTGAACAATCTTTAATCTCTAGAGTCACTTTGCTTCAGTACAAAGATTATATATTAGCTTAGACAGATTTCTGATATCGTTTAAGGTACTTTAAAACCGACGATTCAGTTCTTCTACTAAATATCAAAAGTAGGAGAAATAGACAAAATACTTAGGAGTAGACCAAAAAAAAATTCTCATAATTTTCTAGATTTCTAACGAAACGTTAAGAAACGCAGATCTCATGACTATTAGTATAAGATTAAAGATTTTCAAGAGATTATGGAGAGAGATTATGGACCCAGCACTCCTCTACACCATTAAGAAAGATATTTTACTGTCCTCAATCATTGAAGCCAATGTAGGTATTCCGGTGCTCAGCTAAAGACGAGGTCAACCTCGTGATTCCAAGATTTGAAACAACAAGGCCACTGGCGGTTAAATTTTTAACCTTCAGGCTCTCTTGAAGAGTATGATTACAGAAAGTATGTCCAACGATAGGAATCTCAATATTCTCTGTTCTGTCCTGAAAACAAGAACTTAATCCAACTACAGGAGTATAAGTTTCCTCTCTATTGGAGACAAGATTTTTGCAACCGTATTATTTTCCCCTCTGAAGCTACTCGCCATTTACATTGTTTGGATCCTGCTAAGTCCACCATTCAAATACGCACAATACATCAAATCCTGAAGAAATCCTATTTTTCGAGGCAGCACTCAATAACCCAAGGAACAATTACATGTATGCCTCAAGGTCTGATATCGTTCGAAGTTGTTCACAAGGAAACCTCTTATCATACAACATCTTCATCTTCGTCGTTGAGTGCATTCGAATGACCAAAGTGCATTGCAATGACACTGTTTTTGATACAAGATTTCTAGAACAATCTGCCAAGATGCCAATATGGCAAGATGGGTCTGGCAGTAAAATAGGTCAAAATGAGCCTCGTATTTGACCCTAGGTCACGGCCGATAACTACACCTTCGATATCATCGTGATACCGCCGTTAATAGTGAGAATGATATCAGTCTGGAAATCAAGTTTAGAACTGGTTTTACGAACAGTTGTTAGTTAAGCAATAGCAAATTAAGTCAAGGATAAAAATTTTATGTGATTGTGACGCCGCCATCCGATTTAATCGGAACTTAAGGGGTTAGCTCTAAAATAATACGGGATTCTTTGGGGATTCTGAATTTACTTGTTCCCAAGCTGTATAGAAATTTAGAGCAGTGAGGTAATACACTATTGAGGGGAGGGGCTTAACGCCACTAATTGTTGTAGAGTTCTTCTTTTGTGTAGAACGAGATATTTGGAAGGATGTACTGAACGACTCTCATGAGAAGAATCCAAACGGGTTCGAGACAATCTAAACTTTTGTTGGAATATTTGAGTCATGCATCTGACCTGAGATTAATAACTGATGTTCTAATGGACATCAGAACCCATACTTAAGGCATTAATGCATTCCAAAGGGAAACATGTATAATGTCTATTAGATTCAGGGTACGGAATGCTGACACCCTGAAGTTTATCAAGGCAATAGGTGCGCACGAGATATTAGAGAGATACCCTATATTGTAGATCGTATGATCGCAGTACTATGGCATATTGAAATGAAGTTATTCGATAATTAAACAGTTAAAGATTGCATTTCTGATAGATTTCAAGACTTTATTCTGAAAACACTTAAAAGAATTCTTTGTTAATTTGAAAAAGCACTTGTAAAAGTATTGTACGTGTGGTGATTGCAGTGAAGGGCAATATTAAAAGCAGAAAAAGTTTCAAAGTCATCTAATCTCAAGATAATCAAGTATTATTTATGATACAATTTCACAAGTTATAAACGATACGTGTGCCAAATTTATAACAGAAATTTATTGAGTGTACGTTTCATTTTAATGATACAATAAATCGTTAAAAATAAAATGTTTATTGCAATCAATGCGTATCAAGAAGTCAATTAAATTTTTGTATGCAATAATCATAAATATTATGCATGAAAAGCAATGCAATTTAATCAGTAATTAAAGATTTCAATTGTTGCTCGAAAACAAAAAGTTTTAAATGTAAATCAAATGCACCCGACCTAATCGAATTTCAATTTAAATCGAAAAGTAGAAAAAGTTGTTTTAAAGTGTCACAAAATCAATGTCGCACTATGTGGCATTTACCCTGAAAAGCTGGCCAAAAAGGCAAAAATAAATTTAAAGAAATTTAAGAGACTGAGTATGCAGTTCGATAGACAACAAAATTCTGCATTACATAGTGAATTTTCACGACTTTAAGTTGAGATTTGTAGACTTGAGACGATGTCAAAGTCAGGAAAGTGAAGAAAATTAAATGCGTTTTTGGTGTTTTTTTGAAATTTTAATAGGTTTATATGACATTTTTTTGTGGCTAAACGAATAGAGGTTTTATATTGATTTTTTTTATTTGAAAGGTATGAGCAACTGCTACTTTCAGTTTTTTTTTATATATATATCTCATATATTAATGTTAAAATTATTCGTTCAAAATTTAAAAATAAAAATTTCACATTTTTTTAGCCTACCCAAAAAAATATAAGGATTTTAAAGGTGAAAGTATATTTTAGTAGTTTAATGTTATATACCACAAGAAAATATGAACTCTCTGCATTCAGGAACAAAAGTTTGCGCAAATTTGCGCAATTATTTTTTGGCGATTTTTTGAAAATTTTACTTTTTTTTTTAAAAATTAAAAAATTAGACGCAGTGCAATAAAGCCATAGGCAATAAAACCATATGGCGTACGAATTATGCGAGGAATTTCAGTAGAAGCGATAACAATCGAGATATCCTGAATATGTTACTTTTAAGCAGTGACTTTTATAAGCTGCAGTACACAAAAATTGCGAAGGAATTCAGATATTATTAAATTACTCGTTCCTGACATTGATGATGAAAATGATAACGATTTTAACGATTGTATTTGGTTTCACTTTTTAAGTATTTTTAAGTTAAGTATTAAATAATTTAAAATAAATATTATGAATAAATATTAATTATCATAGAAGTTTAAAAACTTAATTACATACATATGTATGTATATCGACTATTATAACAATATGAGATGTATGTTTGATTTTCTTAATGGACCGTATGTGGTTCCTAGGGGCACTTATGATCCGATCATAATAAAATGTCATCATAAATGATTCACATTCATATTAAACATGTTCATGTCGAATTTCATCGAGGTAATAAAATTTTTAAGTCAATTCTAATTGTTAAACATATTTTCTTAAGGGGCCCCATTTTGGACCAAGGTGCAATTATGGACCGAACATAACAAAATTTGGTAATATGATTTAGATTTACAAAATACACGTTCATACCGAATTTCATCACGATACCGATGTTTTTATGCCATTTATAAGCGCAAACGTGAATTTCTAAAGGCGACTTTATATGGGGACTAGGGTCAAATGTGATCCGATTTTCACCAAACATTACACCCTGATTTCTTAGTACACAGAACTGATCCATGCTAAATTTTATCATGGTTGTTGCATAACTACCATAATTATGTGTAAATAAGGGCAATTTCGAGGGGAATTTGTATGGGGGCTAGGCGAAATCACGGACCGATTTGAACCAAAATCAGTTGGGTTCATCCTTGGGCCTAATTATCACTAACACTATTAAAAAATTACCTTACATTAACTCATAAAACACTTCTATTAATTTTGGCCAGGTTTTCAGGCAAAATGCCACATAGTGTGCCGGTTGCTTATATTTGCCTTTTTTTTTGATTTCTAAATGGCAAACAACAATTTAAAACGCAAATAAATGTTATTTTTTTATTTTTTGCTCTACTCCCTCTAGTCCATAAATTTTCTTGACGACATTTGCCATCATAAAGATTATTTCTAAAATTATTTTTTTGTTATTCAAACTTTATGAAAATGTGAAATGTTAATAATTGCTGTTTATTTGAACTTTGTTGGTTTTTATTTTTCTATTTATTTACTAATTTAGAGAATTATTTCAAAATTAGTGGCTTTAATTAACTCAATTCTATTTCTAAACAAAACTAAATCAAACATAGAAAAAGTGTTAAAAGTCTACTGAGTTATAAAGCGAGTCACACGGTTTTTAAATTTTCAGATTAAATGAAATAAAAAATATTAATTTATGATTGGAATTTTTGATGAAAGCTAGAAGAAAGACCGTGAAATTATTAATAAATTGATTAACAATAATTATAATTAATACTAGCATTAAGAATTAAATCAATGAAATGGATTGCATCGGACAATAAAATAAACCTGGTTTATAGCAGATATATTGTGTTCAAACTAAACGAATCTTGTGTATTGGTAATTAACAAATGCAATAAAACAACAACAATATTTTTATTTCTTAAAAAAAATTAAAAATCACTTGCAGCCATATTCCTTTGAAACAAATTCAATGTTTTAATTAAAAAAATATAAAAAAGATTACGGGTAATAAAATTATAATCGATTTTAAGCATTTGAATAACAAAGTATTTAAGGACATCACATCACCCAGATGAACATTTTATTGATTCTAACGTATGACACAGTAACTTCCAAACTTCAGATTGTATTCATCACCTTGATAAGATTATGGTTGTAGTTTCGAAGACCTCAAGTTCTATTGGAAGAATCCAGAAGATTTTGTTTTGTCTCCTACTGGTCTTCTGGTACTCAATTTACTTTTTGCAGCTGCATCAGGCTAAAGCTTTTGAGATTGGAACGGAAAATCGTAATATTAATTACCCTCGCAAGACCTATATTTTACTGGAAGCCAAAAAATTATTGGTTATGGTCGTAACGAATAAAATCAACTCTAACACCAGCGCCACATTCCACAGAACTGCCATCAATATTATAGTCTGTATAGTCACTGTATAGTCACCAGCCTCCATGCTACTTTTCCATCCAGGAATTTAAAGGCACTGGCCATATGCAATGAAACTAATCAGTCGTAGACTTAGCCCTATGGCCATACAGCAGAAGAGAACGATACCGTAAATTACACCGTTTTATACTTAAATATGAAGTTATCCATTTAGCGGTTTCAAGACAACTTTTCATTTGAAGTTTCATTTACTTCAAAAAAACCGTTATATTTACAATCCATGAAACCGTCAAAATAGATAAAATTTACTACACAAGTGGTGACACTTTTTCAATTATCATAATCTAGGAATTGACAAAATTGTAAAGAAATTTGAAGAGACTGCAAGCACTGTCAACATGGTCAAGTCTGTGCATCATCGAAGTGTGCTAACTGCCGAAAGTATTGCTTCCGTTGGAGAAAGTGTGGCGGATAAATAGAATTTGTCAATTCGAAAACGTTTTCCAATGAATGGGGGCCATTTTACAGCCTATTATGGCATATTATGTGTTTAGATTTGCATTCTATTCATCTAAATTACACAACAATTAAACTAGACCGATTAACAACAGGTTTTTAATACCGTTTTTTCAAACACAATGTTTTCCAACCATTAAGACCATTTCACTTTCAGTTATTATGTCCGTAAGCAAAATATGAGTTTGAAGAAACACATACATATGTAGATAATTGGTCATTACAACCCTTCAGTCAGGATTACGACCTAGTTTCTCACACCACTTATGTTGTGTGTGTTAATTTTATGCATGAGTGGCGGGACCTACAGTTTAAAGTCGACTCCGAATGACAGATTTTTGAGAAACTTTTAATGGCAATTTTTATTTACTCTCAGAGTTTTGCCAGAAATCTGCTGAGAGTGAGTCGCCGGAGAAATACTTTTTGTATTTTGTTTTGATATCTGGCCTGGGGCTCGAACCCTGGTTTTACGTCTAATAAGCCAACACACTACCTACTAGACCACGGCGACTTCACATTCATGTATATTGTTTAAATGTCATCAAAATTTTAATTTTTTTATTGTTATCTCAATAATCACTTTTCTAGAAGTTCAAAAATGAACGCCGAGTTTTGACGCTGTGTGTACATAGGCTTTATTTACAGTTATCTTTCGCAAGCACACTAAAAAATATAATACACTCATCAGTGCAAACGATTGTATTTCAAATATCAATTCCAATTAAGATAAAAGTAATGTTTACCATGAAATAAACATGTACAGTGGTGAACAAAATTAAGATTAATTAATGATTAAGACTTTTTTTAAATTTACTTCTGCTAATATCTGAAAATTCGAACTGCAATCGAGCCACCAGCAACAATACACTCTAAAGCTTCAATTATTAAATTCGCACTAAAAATTTGTTTCTTTTTTAATTTCGTTATTTTAGTTCATCTATTTATTTGATGTGTTATACTTAGTATACGACAAAAAAAAATATAAATTTTAGTATAATTATACGGACATAAATTTATTAGCCAAGAATTAAGGTCAGACGGTATTTTAACAAAAGGTTATTAGACGTTTAAAAGCGTTATAAAATGCTTATCAAAGCGACATTATCAGTCCTGTAATGTATGTGTTTACCTCAATAAAATTTTCAAATATTTACTTGGCAACTGTTTTATCAATTCAAAGATCAAAAAAAAAAAAAAAAACAAATAATTCAAGATTTTTGTGACTGTTAGCCCGAATGTTGAGTAACCTATATACTAGCTTTTGATGTTTCACTAGCAACCCAGCACCATGCAATAGCGCTGTGAAACAATTGTTATGTAGACAATTACTCCTCTTCTTATCGAGATCAGTCCAGCTGAGTATGGCAACATTGCATGCGTCCTCAAACTGCCTACAAATTTAAGATTTCTTCTTCAACAACTGGTTGAATGCTAGTTTCACTGAAACCCTAGAAAAGCATGTGCTCGTTCAAATGTTGAAAATAGCACTAGCAACACAATTTCTGATGATATCTCTTTGTCCTGGAACCCATACAAGAGTTACAATTTAATCATCTGAAATTTTTTTAGAGAAATTATCGGCATTCATGAAAGAGGACGTTTGTCCAGGCACTTGACTGCGGCCTGGCTGTTGGAGTAAATCGGTTGGTTTTGAGTGAAACTCCCATCACTTTGAGCCTTGCATCACACCAACTTTTTTCTTATAGTGTGCCAAATTACGTGCTACCGTTTGTTTATAAATGTTTTGATTAAAGAAAAATTATACCTAATGTAACCGATCGATAGTTTAGCTTTACGCGGTTAGCTTACCGTTCACAGACAAGTTTACCCGGTGGCCCATAGGACTCATTGTGTTAGACAGTGCAAGGTAAGCGCCGGCATATTTATTCTACTGGCTGTAGCGTACTGAAATACTACTATTACCAGCTGCTAATCAATTTATTGCTGAGGCAATGAAATCTATTGATAATGCCTACACCATACATTTTAAATTGTAGAGCGTAAAGAGTCATAAAATTTATTACAGATTAAATGAAAACCTAAAACATCTGTAGCAATATAGCCATGAAACTAATTTGTTAAAACACAACAAAGAACAATCTCGATCAAATCAAATTCCTTTTAAGAAATAACGAAACGTTTTCAACACCACATTATCAAAGACAAGAAACCTTGGAATCGTTTCTTTTCAGCTTAGAAGTTAACAGAAAATGCCTTAAAGCACAGTAAATTTAATATTGTATTTAAATTTTGATTAAAAAATTTAAATTTTTCTTAAATAAAACTAATGAAACTGTTTTTAAAATTTGTGTTGGAGATTGTAAAACACTTGCCATGGTCAAGTAGACAGTGTGTTGGTCGGTTCAAACCCCATGTCAAGGAAATGTGAAAAAATATTTCTTCATATTTTATTTCTGGCAAAAACTCTGAGAATAAATAAAATTTCCATGAAAAGTTTCTCAAAAATCTGTCGTTCAGAGTCGACTTTAAACTGTAGGTACCACCACTCATGTATAAAAATAACACACACAATATAAGTGGTGTGAGAAACTAGGTCGTAATCCTGACTAAAAGGTTGTAATGACCATTTATTTATGTATGTATGTATATTGAAGATTGCAAGGATATACACTGTATTGGTTAAGTTTGTTATTTTCTTTCTTTAGCATGAATAAGTATATTTATACATATAGAATGAATGTCCTTCTTAAAATACAACACATGTATTTCAAGGATATCTTATCCTTTAAAAATTTTTATGTTATTTTTATAAATATTTTTGCTTAAAAATCATTCCAAACGGATATAGCAACCCGTTGTATTTTTTTTTTTTTTTTTTTGTTAATAAATTTATAGAAAATTTTATTTTTTAATCCTTTTTTAGTTCGTTTTATATTAATATTTGCCTTCAGTATTTTTATTTGTTTTTATTTTAATATTTTAAAATAATTTTTTTTTATTTAAATTCACCTTTTTTTGTTTAACAAAAAGTCCTTTTTATTTGATTGAAACACTATTGTTAGAATATTCTTTTTTATTTTTTTTTTTTAATTATTATCACTGCTACGAAATGATTAAAATTCGATTCGTTTATTTTCTTTTATTTGAATGGCAGTTAAATTTTAAAATTCCAAATACAGCAACTATTTTTTCCACCGTACCGTATGCCTCACGGTCTAAATTTCTTCTGAACGCTGAAAGAGAAATATCGTCAGTATCAAATCTTCAAAAGTCAAACATTGCGCTGATGATAAGAGAAATCAGCTGCCAATATTAGCCGATTAAAAACAACTTGGCGATAACAGCTCAACTAATCTGATTTCAAAAGGTTTTTAAAGGAATGCACGCTTCGTTTTTGATAATAAAAAAAGGAAGGAAATAGATGTGTGCTTCTAACACACCCCGGGTACATTGGCAATCATATCTAATCGTAATTCATTACAAAATTTATTAAATTACAGTTCATTTCATTGTAATTGAAAACAATTACGATGCTGTAACTAAACAAAGAATTCATATGAAAGACGAAAAACAATCGCTTTTCTACAATTCAATAGAATTCCTTATCAATTTCTCAATTGCCATAAATAAAAAAAAAAAAGAAAACAGACTCCACAGCCAAGTTGTTTATGTCTCCCAAACAGTCTATCGCCGTCAGACAATTAACGCTTTAAAAAACTTTGTGATTGAAATGAAACTTATGATTTCATGTATCACCAATAGTTCACAGATGAATCATTTCATTTGTCGAAAATCAAAAAACTTTCCAATCAATCTCAAGATTTGTTTGTTTATTTTCGTACAACCAATGCTTGATGTTAATTTAATTAAGAGTTCTGTATAGTAATTAGAGGTGATATAAACTTTATTAAAATCAAAACAATAAAACAAAACCAATTTTGTAATAAACTAGCAAGTTCCCAGACACCCTACACCGTTTAATCCAATGTTTTATCATTATACATTATTTTCAAAATGATAAGCATGCTAGATTAAGTATCTAGCATTTGAGTAATCCATTACTTGATTCCAAAAGTAAAGGATTTCATTATAATGCTTGAACCTTACCTTTATGTACGAAACAGAATGTTTGTATTGATCGGAGCAGTTGATCCTTTTGAAATAGTTTTCAAATACTTTTTCACACTCTTTCGACAGTTTCTCGGCAAAAACTTAACAAATAGCAAATTTCAGATTATTAAAAGTTAGAGGACTATCTTTGCAGACAATGTCATTCACCGTAGTCCCACAAAAAAAAAAAATAATTGGCATCGAATTACATAATCTTAGCGACGAATTGATTTCGTCAAAATGTGTAAATATTTTTTGTGAAAGCTCGTGGCAGTTTCTTGTTAAAGGATACGTGATGTTCAGATCATAATCTTTAATTTCAGATCAAAAAAAAAGTTCGGTTATCATAATGCCATAGCACGCTGAATTGATGGAAATTATTTCTTCGGAAAGTCACCGTTATCTAGAAATATCAGAAATATCGAATAAAACTTTGAAAAAAGCTCTGAGAGTTAAATAAAATACCATGAAATGTTTCTCAAATCTCGGGAAATTGTAGGTTCCGTCACTCAACGATAAAAAATTAACACACAAAAAAGATATGTAGTGTAAGCAACTAGTGCTGACTAAAAGGGTTGTAAGTGAGTGCTTTCAAAAAAGTCGCAGTAGTCTAGTAGGTAGTTTGTTTGCCTGTTAGTCCTAAGAACTCGGTTCAAACCCCAGAATTCAGAATTCTCCAACAATTTTCTCCTCAATAGATTTCTGGCAAAAATTAAATAAAAATTACCATAAAAAGTTTCTCAAAATATCTGTCGTTCGGAGTCGAGTTTATACTGTAAGTCTCACCACTTATGTCGTGTGTGTTAATTTTATGCATAAGTTGCGCGATCTTCAGTTTAAAGTCGATTTGATGTCTGACCTGGGATTTGAACCGTCTAATAAACCAACACACTACCTATTAGAGTATATTGCGATGCTCTTCATATGTATGCCTAAGCTTGCCAGTTCCTTGCACAGCAGACCACAGATACCCCGTAATTCTTGAGAAGTGGCCACGTTTGAGAAACGTATGAAAAACGTATGAAATTAAAGCAAATAAAGGAATTGGTGACCACCCATGTAACTTGGAATTGTTACTTCCATACGATGCAACATCACATGCCATAAGAATACGAGAATTGAAAAATTTAATACAAAAACTGTGAGAGAATTTTGAATTGAATCTGGCACAAAATTGACCAGCTTTTGAAATCATTCCCGGCAAAAAATATAGCTTTCTGTTATTAATCCTGATGACATATATGTTCCAACAGTACAGCCCTCATTGCAACTAATTTACGGAGAAAAACCTTTGGTGAGTGAATAACATTAGAAGCCGCCGTGGTCTAGTAGGTAGGGTGTTGGCTTGTTAGACGTGAGGCCTTGGTTCATATCCCATGTCAGGCATCTCTAAACTAAATTAAATATGAAAAAATATAAACTCTGAGAGTAAATAAAATTGCCATGAAAAGTTTTTCAAAAATCTGTCGTTCGGAGTCGACTTGAAACTGTAGGTCCCGCCACTCACGCATAAAAATTAACACACACAACTTAAGTGGTGTGAGTAACTAGGCCGTAATCGTAACTAAGGGGTTGTAATGACCAATTATGTATGTATGTATATATGTATGAGTGGATAACATTAAGTTATCGTACTAATAATTCGTAATCTTGATCGTGCGTCCTAAAATCATTGGATTTTTTTCTTCAATCATTTTTTTCTATAGGCCAACAAATTCTATCGATCTAGTCACTTGGCTACACCAAAACACCTGAGAGAATTGAATACGTAAAACATAGTAATCTACGGAAACGTGTCGTTCTATAGCAAATTCTGTTTCTTTAAATTCTGATAATGAAACACTTGACCTTTGAAATCAAAAAACTCAATACCGTATTGATTTATATGTTTTAGGTTAACCCCCAAAATTTTTGTAAAAAATTATTTTTCCATGGTTTTAAACACGCATGTCTTCCTTACAAACGATTTTGTAACAAATTACAAATGCATTCTGCTTGTAGGTTTAACATTTCAAAGAAAAATTGATTTCAATGCAAGCCAGTACTGTCATATATCGTATAAGAGTGTGCAGTTAAAATTTTAAGATTTTTTTTGTTATCTTAAATGATTTGATTTCTGTTTTGATTATGAATTCAAGTTTTTACATTATTTTACAATGCTAAGTTGATTATTTTTTTTGTTTCGTATTTTCTATCGGTCAGATAAGAAACGTCACCTTCACACATTTCTTTAATTTTTATCTTTGCTTTAGTATTTGTATTTAAAAAATGGTTCACACAATTCAAGATACGCTCGTTTTCTATTTGTTTATACGTCATAATGTTAATTTAATAAAAAAAAAAAATAAAAAAAAATTACGGACAATAAAATTATAATCGACAAACATGACTGTTTGATGGCCTACTTTATGCATTTGAATGTGAAAGCATTTAAGGACAGCACATCCACATTTATATCATTCCAATCTATTACAGAATATCTTTCAAATTTCAGTTTGTATTCATCATTTTGATGAGATTATGGTTGTAGTTTCGAAAAGCTCAAGTTCCATTGGAAGAATTGACAAGATTTCGTTCTGTCTTTCTACTGTTCTCCTGGTACTCAATTTACTATTTGCAGCTGCACCACCTTAAAGCTTTTGAGATTGAAATGAAAAATCATAATATGAATTACACTCACAAGACCTTTCTTTTACTGGAAGCCAAAAAATTGTTTGTTATGGTCGTATCGAATAAAATCAATTCTACCAGCTGCGCCACATTCCACAGAACTGCAATCAATATTATTGACTGTATAGTCACCAGTCTACATGCTGCTTTTCCTTCCATGAACTGAATGGCACTGGAGATTTCCTTTATTATTCTTAGCGTTTCGTCCACTGCTTTCATTTCTACATAGCAGCCTAGTTCTTCTCTGTAGCATTACATGCAATAGATGGTCCACCGTCAGCATCTAGCCGATAATGTATTCCATATTATTTGACCCAGGAATTTCAAATTATCTGTACTGAGATGTATTCAATCAGTAGAAAGACCATTCGATTCTCGTTTCATTAGCCGTTGTATTCAGTAATAACAGTAGCTCTTACAACTTCGTAGGCTAACATACATATGTCTAGTAGGTAGTGTGTTGGCTTATTAGACGTGAGGTCTCGTTTCAAACCCCAGGCCAGACATCTTGAACAGAACGAAATATGAAAAAATATTTCTTCGGCGACTTTCTGTCAGCAGATTTCAAGCAAAAAATCTGAGAATAAAATAAAATTGGCATGAAAAGTTTCTATAAAAAATCGTTCGTTCGAAATCGAACACACAACATACGTGGTCGAAATCCTGTTTAAAGGCTTGTAATGACCAATTATGTATGTATGTGTACTAGTATTAAATCCCTATGATTTTTAATTAAGCCCTAACATTCAAAAGACACGTGTATACATTTAAATTTAAACGTGATGCAATAACCTCAAGAACGATGCACTGCGTGGAAGACGCGCCAAAAGGATGTTACCGACAAAAACAACAAAAGAGCACACTTAATAATTTTGAAGAACTGGAATCAAACTCACGAGCGACATAGGTGAGGTTCTAAAGATATTATGCATGAATACTTAAGTATGCGAAGTGGAGGACGCAAGAGCCCACGAATCGATAAGCAATCATAAAATATTCACAATTTTTCTTTCCTATTTGTGCAATAAATTAAACATGGTTCAGTCATTTTATCTCACTCAACTGCATACATGTACGAACAGTGGTCTGCTAAGGTTATGGCATCAGCTCAATGTTATCAATATCTCTCCGTACATTAATACATATGTATGTACTTAATTGATCATTATAACCCGTCAGTCTGGATTACGATCCAGCTGCTCACACCACTTATGTTGTGTTTGTTAATTTTATACAGGAGTGGTGGCACCTACAGTTAAACTCAATTCCGAACGACGAATTTTTGAGAAACACTTCATGGCAGTTTTATTTACTTTCAGAATTTTTGACAGATATTTGCTGAGAGAAGTGGCCTAAGAAATATTTTTTCATATTTCGTTTTACTGGAGATGTCTGACCTGTAGTTTGAACCGTGGCCTCACGTCTAATAAGCCAACCCATTACCTACTAGACTAGATTATGCATGTTACGTGTACTTTCATTAAGGATGTAGGCGAACTAAGTAATACAACATTACCGTATAGAATATGTCACTACTCTCAACTAACTTTTTAATTCAAAATCTTAATCACTCTTAATTTAATATTAAATGTTTCACAGTTGTAAAGTTATCGAAAAAGATTATTCGTGTTAGATATCACACAGGAGGCCGTTCCCGAGCACGTTATCTTTTAAAACTATCTGAGGTTATTTAATTGCAAAGTTTAGTTCTGATAAGCTTTGTGCTCTAAGCTAATCGTATACATTTTTTATCGATTCAATACTTTGACACTTTGATTCAGCATGTGATGTGTATTGCTTACAATGTTGGTCTCCCCTAATAAATAATAGCATTGAGATTTATTACGTAGTAAATAATTTAAAAATAATACGATAATACAACTACAATCGATATGCACTATGTAGTATTTCTTTTTAAAAATACCAGGTATTTTATATATGCAATCAGCTTTACTCATAAGCGTGTTAAGGTATATACACACATATTTTTATCATCACATTCGCTTTAAAGGAATTATAAAAGTATTATGAAAGATTTACAATGTAAAAAACATTCACACACACACACACATACATATACACACACAGAAAAAAAAATAAAGAAAAAATAATTGTCAACGAATTTCACCAAGGTGGGAAAAAACTTGGGGAAGTACAGAAAATGTGATTTATGGACTTATCGGGACATTAGAAAGAATTTATTCTAATTATAGGGTCTTCCATCCCAATAAGACCCTTGAAGTTTGCCCAGATGGCTCAAGGATTAGTGAGAGGGTGGACTGTGGTGTCCACCCAGGCTAGGGTGGCTGACTGATCCACGACACAACATCTTTTTGTCGACTGTAATGTAGCCTTCGATAGCACCGTAAGGAATCATGTTCTTTCCACAAAGTCTGAGCTCAATATATCTGCGAAACTAATAAGGCTGTGCAAAATGATGTTGGGCAATTCCTGCAGTTTCGTCAAAGTAGGAATGGACCCCTCTCCGCACCTTTTGATACCGTGTGAGGTTTCAGAGAAGGCAATACCTTATCATACGAACTCTTCAACTTTGTGATGGAGAACGTTCGGCGGTAGTGCATCGCAATGGCACTATTTGCCAAGGAATTCCCTGATTTTTCCTGAAAATCTCCTGATTCACTCGGATAGCCAAGCTGCAAGGAAGTCCCTTACGAACGTAGTTTTAATGTCCGTCCTTGTCCATGAATGCTGAGGATTTGTGAGAGAAATATTGTGGGGAATTGCAATGCTTATGAGCTAACCAGCGCCGATACAGAGCTGGCAATCTCCGACATGTTACGGGGCATATGAATTCCAATTTGGATATTGTACACTCGTTTTACGAGGAGGCTCAATCTCGTTGGCAGCAGGAGAGTACATGCAACATTGCCAGACTCTGCTGGACAAAATGACTTTTGTCCTTAAAAGGCGTAGCCATTCATTGCACAATGGCGATTTTTACGGCAAAATTTCGCTTTTCGTAGACATGCCGAATGACTTGGCATTACGACTAATGATTTCTGCAGAAGCTGCGAGCCTGAGTAGGAGGAAGAGACTGTTTTTCACCTCATAGGTCATGAAAAGACAGAGGTTTCCGGCCTCTCATTTTTTGACATCTTTGACACAGCATCCCATAAAAAAATTTGCTGCAATAGCACGACTTTTTTTGAACTCGGGATGATTTTCTTTAGGGTTGGCCGCCGGGTAGAATGTATTGCTGTATGCTGGCCTAAGTGGAACCTCACCCTTTAAGAGACCGCGCCATCTTACCTAAGCTAGGGGCTTCCAAGAAAACTATTGAACTGTAGCACAGTCTTGTGAAATTCATTGTCATTTATTCAGTTCACTTCATCATGGACGATGAAATAAAACCAAAATCAAAGTCTTGACAGTGTTAAGCTTTTTTTGGGATGATTTTTGCTTCATTCTTTTTCAGGAAACTGAACAAAAGGACACCGTCGGTGATTGCAAAAAAAAAAAAACAAGGAATAACACACACAAGCTCGGGGTCCCTAAATTAACCACAAAACTGTTGTTTTTACTATAAGAAAAAAAATATGGTTTTTCCAGAATGACATTAAAAGTAAATGGAGCAGTACTTGCAATGAGCCAAACGGAAAAAAGGAGTAAAGAAAAGAAAATAAAGAAAAAAGGAGGCAATAAATAAACAAACAAAAAAAAAGCATAAGAAATATAAACAAAACACAAGCAACATGAAAAATGTCTTAAAGCAAAACAAAGAACAAGAAAAGGACAGTGTTGCATGCATATGTATGTATATGGGTTACGATTGAGAAAGAAACTGGAAAAGCACATACAGCAACGAAGCGAGACTGCAAAAAAAAAAACGATGGATATATTTATAGATTTCAAAAACATAAAAAACCCATTCGTATAGACGGACAGACGGAGAGACAGCCAAACAAATATAAATATGAAGCAAAAATAATATGAAAATAAATAAAATATGTATGTTACACAGCTTAAGGCAAAACGAAAGGAAACGAAAATAACATACAAAAATTCAAGAAAAAAACAAAAAGTACGGAACTGTAAGCACAGATTGTACAGATGGAATGGATGTAAGGGAGACAATAATGAAAGAAACAACAACCAGTTGATGAAATCAACCAAAACGATATGTACATCAACTGATTGGAAGTTTTTATGACAAAAGAAAACAACAACACGCTGTACGAAAACAACAAGTATTCAAAGAGAGGATTTAGAGAAGCAAATGACATGAATAAACAAACGAAATAAAATCTATTGCTTGGCATAAAGACTTAAAGTAATGTTCACATTGATCTTCTTGCCTTAAAGATGCTCTAGGAAATGGAAATAAACAAGAAATGTTCAGTAGTAATAGGTAGACAAGCTTGATCCAATGATAGCCTACATCGTAATGCACCATTCCGAATAAAATCGTCCCTAAAAACTTTCAAAATGACCTGTAAATAAAAGGAATTTAGATAAGCTATCAACTCCATACTATAATGTAGAACATTGAGGTCTTTAAATACAAATATTCAATCATATTCATCTAATTATACCGTTTGGCACGAAAGTCCTGCCAGCTTGCAAATTTACCTCACGAATACACTAAGATCCCTATTGAACGCTTTTTTAAACCGGAAAAATTCACCATATTCTAGTAGTTAAAGTGTTGGCTTATTAGATGCGAACCCATAGTTCAAACCCTAGCTTAGACATCTCGAACAAAATGAAATGTGAAAAATAATTCTTCACCAGCTCTGGGAGTAAACAAAATTACCATGAAAAGTTTCTCTTTACTCTGTAGTTCGAAGTCGACTTAAACTGTAGATTCGTCTCTCATGGATAAAATTAAAACACTCCACATGGATGGTGTGAAAAGTTAGGTGGTATAAAGATTTTTAGAAGTGAGGCCACGGTTCAAACCTTAGGTCAGACAAGTCCAAGAAGACGAAATATGAAAAAATATTTCTTCAACGACTGCCTTACAGCAGATTTTTGGTAAAAACTCTGACGGTAAATAAAATTGTCATGAAAAGTTTCTCTATACTCTGTTGTTCGAAGTCAGCTTTAAACTGTAGGTCTGCCTGTCATGGATAAAATTAAGACACTCGACATGGGTGTTGTGAAAAGCTCGGGCGTAGTCCTGGCTAAAGAGTTGTAATGACCAATTAAGTAAAAGTAAATAAGATGCTTAATGGTCCTACTTCTAAAGGACCCCCCTACTGCTTATTCACAGAAAAGACCAGAGGTTTCCAGACATTCTAGAAAGTTTAACTATCAGCTTTGCTGAGGTCCATCTGCCTTAACACTCATCCATCTATAGAACTCGGTAGAGCAACCAAAGAATGTACGTGCTCCTTTATAAGACCCACTTACAAGTTACACATAAGTATCATAGCTTCGAATGCCCAAATATCTTCGAATTCATACCAGTTCAACATGATGTCGGCTGGACGAAAGAGAGAGTGACATTTCGTTTTCACTACATTGGATGTCGATCGTCGCATAAAGATGAAACTGGGGAACATATTACTTTTAAAAGCCGAAGATTGGCAGATCCTGACTACAAGAGGTAAATGCAGATAATATGTAACAGCTTAAAAGAGAACTGCAACACGATGACGACGTTCTTTAAAGCAATCAACGTGTTACTGCAAATAACAGCAAAAATCCGCCATTATGGTAGCATAGACTTTACGAGAGCGATTACAGAGCGCGATTAGTTGCGGAGCAGCCAATGACCCTTCAAATATGATTACTGAAACTGGAAGTTATTGTAGTGTGGTTAAAGATTTTTTATATCTCTGAGTCAACACTCAGGGGATGCCATCGACTCAGTGGATTATATTGCAATTCGAAAAATAAGTTATGGAGTGGAGGAAACGGTTTGATTTGAATGCCATTGAGTTGCATTTGACAGGAAAAACTTCTGCAAAAAGAGCATTCAACTCATGGATAGTATAGCGGCTAAAGAATGCAGTTTCCCTGTAATTGATTGTGCGATCCACTGGCTAAACTGCTAAGAACAGGTGTACTATACAAGGAAAATGAGAACTTCGGTTAAATACACGATTTATGTTGTTGAGTTGCAATATTTTATCAAAGCACAATTCGATGTAGTAGCACACATGCCATTTGACATCGATGTTTTAAAGATTCTACGCACATCTCGTACGAGTTCTAGCAGCCTCAAAATATATTTCGGGGAACTGGCCAATACATGAAAACAATTTCAGTTTTGGTCTCTAATAAGTGCTGGAAATTATAAGAACATCAGATGGAATGAAATTCTTGTTGCACTGTTTTAAAATGCTTCTTAATGTGCTGGTTCCAGCGAACTTAGCATAGAATTTTCATGCTTTGTATTCCAAGAGCTTTTAACTTCACAATATTTACAGCAGATGGTAAATAAACTTTTGTCTTTCGCGCATTAAAATCGTTGAAATTCGTACGGCAACATTAGGAAATTGATCGTAGAACCGAAGAGTATTTTCCAGGCAAACTAAGCCCTTGGGCCCTTATCATCAAAGTTGGTTGGTGTATGATTAAAGGACATAAAGGACACAAATACTACTGTCATCTGCAAAAGAGTATATAGAATTTGAGGTTAAATAAACAAGATTAAGAAAAATAATAAATAAAGTTAGAGATGGAAAAGAGATAGAGATGTTTGCCCCAGCCTGACACCATCTAATATTCTAAACTAAGCAGGTTGCATCGATTTGCAACAACGAATTTTTGCTGATGATTTTTGCAGATCTTAACACTACAAATAGATAAAAATAAAATAAAAAAATACTACGTTTACTAATGTAACCGGTTTATATACTCCATATTCTTCAGTTTAAATTTATTTGTTTATACTTATATAATGTATACATATGTATTTACCAACAACGATAACTTATCTGCCTGTCTGTCTCTCTGTCTGTCTATTCAAAAGTGCATTTGTCTGCTGCCCTGTACTCATATTCGAAATTTATTTGTTAAATTCAAGCAACAATTATTTAAAAAGGGCAGAGATAAAGCCACAATCTACAGCTGTATTGTACTTGAGACGGTCAACGACTGGGTACATGTATCAGCCAGACACTGTTGCCAACGCAATCGTTCTTTTTTTTTGATTTTTTTTTTTTGATTTTAATTCTCTTTTCTTGTTTGTCTTTTGAAATTACTAGAGATTGTTTTAAGAGATAAACTTAAGATACTGGTGTATTCCAAGTGGGGGTTAAATTTGCGTCTCTGATGAATTCAAAGAGATTAAACTTTAGGGCAGGTGTTCTAATAGACAAAAACTTGTCGGTAAAGCAATATTGTATAATTTAAATGCTTAAGTGTTTAGATTTTTCAAAGAATTATTTTTATTTTAAATTCACTGGAGATTATTAACTGCACCAATGAAAATAGAACCACATCATAAAATATTATTTTTGATTTCAATAAAAAATTATTATAATTGATATTCCCTTAAGAATATTCCCATTAAAATGCTAAACAAAAGCAAATCATTAGAAATTGAGATAAAAAAAATAATGACGTGAAACCATGGACACGTTTGAAAAATATTTGCAGAACTTTAAATATGTACAAAACTACTGTTATATCATGTTAAGTGCACAGTTAACAGAAATGGCAACATCCTATAAGTCCCTATTCTCATTTGGCATGTCAGTTGCTTCACAGCTACATAAATGCATTTCCATAGCCAACATTTACTCACCACGTCTACACATACATAATTGGCCATTACAACCCTTCAGTCAGGATTACGGCCCAGCTTCTCACACCACTCGTGTTGTGTGTGTTAATTTTATACATATGTAAGTGGCGGGGCCTACAGTTTAATGTCGACTTCAAACGACAGATTTTTGAGAAACTTTTCGTGGCAATTTTATTTATTTACTCTCAGAGAGTTTTTGCCAGAAATCTGCTGAGAGGCAGTCCCCGAAGAAATATTTTTTCATATTTCGTTTTGATCGAGAGTAGTTTGAACCGAAGTCTCACGTCTAAAAAGCCAATACACTACCTACTAGACTACGAAGACTACTTCTGTTAAAACTGAGTTTAAGTTATGCAGACGCCTCTGGGGCTTGTAGGTCCATCGACCGTCCCATCTGCATTCATTTTCGCAAAGATCCTCTTCTCTTAACTGTTTTGTCTTAGAATTTCTGGCGACCAAGACAGGCGAAACTTGATTAGGTTCTCGTTGTCCTAGCGTGAGAAACTTGGTCCATAATTTCTCGTTGTTCTTTCTCTTAATTAATTGGTCATTGCAATCCTTTAGTGAGGATATCAGCTTAGCTTCTCACACTACCCATTGTGTTTGTTACTTTTGTCCATGAGAAGCGGGACATACAGCTTAATAATGACAGATTTGAGAAAAATTTGATGGAAATTTTATTTACAATCCCAATTTTTGACAGAAGACTGCTGAGAGGAAGTCGAGATCACGTCTAATTAGTCAAACGCTACTACCACGGCGACTTTATTTCTTTATTGCAAATCGAAACGTATAATTTTATCATTCCTTTTTTACTGAGCCCTGTACTTTGAGAATATTTTCCCATCGTTCTGTATAGAATATAAGTACATATATAGTAAGTGTAAGTATTTCGTCAGAATAGAACTCACAATCCCTTTACCGTAGCCATTATTTTGGAAACCCATCGTATTTAATACTTTTTCCAAGAATTCCGTGATTTTAAAAACTTAAAAACATTTTGGATGTACATATTAAGGATTCTATGAAATTATTTTACAATAAAAAAAACCATTTTTCCTTGAAATAATTTCTCCACAAATTGCAACCAAAATTGATGTAATTTTCCATTTTTTTTTTTTATTGTCTATTGAAAAATTAAATTTCAGGTGAAGCACACAACATCCCATCATCATCCGCCACAGTCACCAGGTTAAATACTTCGACATTTTTTATCGTGTTCTTGTTTGTTTTTAAGCGCTGCTTCGTTTCCAGCCAACACCTTTTGAACCAAGAAGTTCAAAATATTTAAAACGTTTGAAAAGCGAAATAAAAACAAACACGAGCAAAAAAAGAAAAAACACTGCAACTTGCTGGTAAATGTAGCCAGACACCAACGTTAAAAGCACAAACAGTTATGAGTATCAGCACGGTTACCAGCGATATGGATGTACTCCTTCTCTGCTTGCTATGGAGACAAAGTGATTCATTTTTTTTTCTTTTTTCAAGTTTTTTTTTATTCTCTTAAAATGTTAGTGCATAGTAGGGTGATAACAATTCCTGCTACAGTTTTCTCCTTAATTTTGTTTTATTTGTGTAGTTGTTGTAGCATATTTTTTCCTTGTATATTCAAGTGATTCTTTAATAATTTTCTGCTAAAATTTCGAAATGACAGTAACGCCACTGACTTCGGGTTCTGGTTCTGGTGTTATCAGCATTTTTACTACACTTGTTATTATAGTTTCTCATGTTGTTGGATTCTTTTATTTTGCTTTTAACTGTTGTTGTTGCAAGTCAACCCAGCATCCATGGCTTTGTAATGGAAAAAATTTAAATTATACGAGAACACTACTATACTTGGTACGTTATTATGGGCATTAGGGTGGTTCACAAAAAAAAAATTTAATTGCAAACCATACCTAATGCTTTCAAAAAAGAATACATGTTTTGATGTTTATCTTATAATATCACACGTTAATCTGTCAAATTAGTTATCATTTATTCAGTCTGTTATCACAAAGTCGCCGTAGTCTAGTAAGTAGTGTGTTGGCTTATTAGACGTAAAGCCAGGGTTCGAGCCCCAGGCCAGACATCAAAACAAAATACAAAAAAGTATTTCTTAGGCAACTTCCTCTCAGCAGATTTCTGGAAAAAACTCTGAAAGTAAATAAAATTGCCATGAAAAGCTTTTCACAAAATCTATCGTTCAGAATCGACTTTAAACTGTAGGTCTCGCCACTCATGTAATGGGTCCGCCAAATAACTTTTTTTTTTTAAATGCTTTAAAAAAAACTACTGAATATTTTCTCAAATTTCTTATTTTCTTTGAAAGTACAATCCTTCCGGTTAATAATGGAAAGTAATTTCATTCAAATGGCTGCCTCGGCTGGCCATGCAGTAGCCTACTCGATCGGTCCAATTTTTAAGCACATTATCGATTGTGTGCAGCTGTATTTCACCAATGGCTTCACGAATATTGTCCTTCGTCAATTGTCTCTGGGTTGTCGGCGTAACACTTATCTTTGACGGCACCGCACAAATAATAGTCCAACGGTGTCAAATCGCAGCTCCGAGGTGGCCAAACGACATCAGCTCTGCGGCTGATAATGCGATCTTCGAAAACAGGGCGCAAAACATCGAGTGTAGCTTCGGCTGTGTGGCACGTAGCGCCGTCCTGTTGAAACCAAATGTTGCCAATATCCTCCTCTTCAATTTTTGTGAACAAAAATTTGTTCAACATGTACCGATAACGATCGCCATTGACTGTAACGGCCACTCCTTGCTCATTTTCGAAGAAAAATGGCCCAATTATGCCTCTGGACCAAAATCCGCACCAAACAGTGACTCGTTTTGGGTGCGTCGGCTTTTCAATGTATGCGTGCGGGTTTTCTGTGCCCCAAATGCCACAATTTTGCTTGTTTACATATCCGCCAAGATCAAAATGAGCTTCATCTGAAAAGATCATTTTTTTGCCAAAAGCGGCATCTTCTGGTGTAGGCTACTGCATGGCCAGCCGAGGCAGCCATTTGAATGAAATTATTTTCCATTATTAACCGGAAGGATTGTACTTTCAAATAAAAAAAGAAATTTGAGAAAATATTCAGTAGTTTTTTTTTTAAGCATTTTCAAAAAGATTTTATTTGGCGGACCCTTTATAAAATTAACATGCACAGTAAAAGTGGTGTGAGAAGCTAGGTCGTAATCTTGCCGGAAGAGTTGTAATGACCAATTATGTATGTATGTATATACGTTTGTTGTGACAGATCACCACGGATTATCACAGACAACAATGCAAGGTCACTGAAGAGGCTCTGGAACACTCGTAAAGTGCCTCTAATCTTTATCGAAAAATCATTTTCAGCAATGAGGTCCATTTCTGATTTAATGTGTACGTAAGAAACAAAAATTTCGAATTTGAAGCAAACACAATCCACATGAGATCCAATAGCGTCCAGTATATACCAAAACAGTCACTGCTCGATGTAGATATTAGGCAGGCGGCCTCCATATTCTTTGAAAACATCGCTGACCAGGCCATCACTGTCAACTGCGAGGACTATAGGTCGAAGATTACTCTTTTTGGATTGACATGGACGATCTGGACACTAAAGACATAAGGTTTCAATAGGACGGCACTACATGTCACAGAGCTCATGCCCCATTGAATGTACTACACAAGCGATTTGAGAGCACGGTCATCATGTGGAGATGACGTCCGATTTGATTCCATTAGCCTTGTTCTTCTGGAGTTTTCTTAAGTTGTAGAGGTCGTCTATGCGAGTAAGCCACAAGCCACAAAAAGGAATATTAAGAATATTTTGATAATGACTTGAAGGCAATCAATCCAAATATTGAAGACCGTGCCCATGAAGCTCTGCAGAATAGAAAACAAAAGGACCTGTATACTCGTACAAGAATTAAGGAAATTAGAACCATAACAGCAGCGTGTTCTTTAGGAAATTGTAACAGCTTTTAAACAAATTTCAACCACGATTATATTCTGATGGAAATTTTTAAAATTAAAAATATTATTAACGTGTGCATGAGCCCCACTACTGATTACATTGTAGGTGTTATTTTATTCAAAAGTGATTACGTGTGTTTGTTGGGGGATGATGTTAAGGCCGCAAAGTGCACTTATGGCAGTGATATAACGACGACCATTTTATACCATTTATGGCATAAATACTTATAAATTTTATGCAACAGCATAACGAATATAAAAAAAACAAAAACTGAAGAAAAACAACAACAACAACAAAAGATTAAACTCAATGAAAGCAAAATAAACTCACGAAAAATGTACACACTCGACAGAAAGTGCTACGAAAACAAAAAAAAAAGCAAAAAAAAAAAATAAGAAAGAAAAACTGTGTAGAAACATGATACTTGAGTAGAGGGTGAAATTATATTCGGAAAAAAACAATAACTGACCCCAGCAATAATGCTGGCCAAAAGCAAACACATCTACTACACTCAGCTATTCCCGCACAACCACGTTACGGTATGTACAGCTGCACAGCGAATATAAGCATGGCTGTTATGCTCTCTCCCCAAGAAAGGAAAGAAACGCATAATAAATGAAAAACAAAAGGATGAGCATAATGAGGGGCACAGAGGCTGCCAGTTGAAGAGTGGGGATGAAGAGCAATAAAATGATAAAAACGAACGATATTGTTGCAGTGATTGTTACTACTACTACTGCTGCCTAGCGTTGGTGTTGTTATTGTACCTTTTTGTATTATTGCTGTTGTTGTTGTTGTTGTTGTTGTTGTTGCAGTGATAGTATGGCAGTTGCAATGTCAGTAGTTATAACAGTCATAGTGCATGTGTATGCATAACTGTTAAAGAAAATTAGCATAATTTTAACTGCTATTACTGTAACGAACGAGGCACAGTGATCGGAATTGAAATAAATACAATGGAATGCAAAAACAAAGGGAAAAGAAAACATTTCTAATACATATGATCTTAGCATGGTATGGATCAAGTCAATCCCCATATTTTAGCAGACATTTTCATGAAGCCTATGCAGACATGCCTATGCAACCTTAAGCATTCTAATAAATTGTCATTTTTGATGTAACATTTCCTCTTTGGAAATTCATTGCAGACTGGTGTTTTGCCCGACTTGTTCACTCGCTGGATCTAGAGAGCGCTTTACTTTAGTGCCTAGCCGATTGCGAACTTCCAAAGTATGTCAGCATTGATATGCAGATATGCAGATACATGCATACCGAGATCTGATGTCTAACAAAAATGTTGTGGATATATAGGAACACTTTTGTGGTCTTTAGGTCCAACGTTCATATACTCATCTGTTAAGTGCTGCTTGCTACATTATCGCATCCAGTACGATAGCGAATAATTGTTTTCTCCAGAGGCATAGGAAAGCCAGCCAGCTATTCAATCCTGTACAGAGACCCAACCGTAAGTCTATGTTTTTCTGCATATTGGCTAATAACTAGGGACTTTATTTTTCTACAAACTGACCGATCCTTTGCTGTTCTTTGAAATGAAAAATCCGTTGTGATTGCTATACCCATCTCTCGATAGTGCACAGCTGTAAGCGAACTTAGACTGTTACAGTCTTTATCCTGAATAACTATGATGACATTGTGTGCAGAGTTTTTTATCATTCACTAACGTTCGGTTTGAACAGAATTGGGGCTATTGGTGGTCACTAACACATCAATGCTGCTGCAAGAAAAGGCTGTGTAGTTGGCATTGGGACAAGTACAATATTCAGAGATCAAAATGACCCATTGTAAATACGTCCTAAAGAAGACAGAGAGAGAGAGAGAGAGGTGATGGTAGAAGAGATAAGGAAATTGGAAAAGGAAAAGAGATAAGGACTTTAACGACTGCAATGATGTGGATTTTATACTTCCTCTGTCACTGTCCACGGAAGTCTGTTAACAAAGTAAGATCCTTGGATAGTCCTGTTGGCTAATTTGAACTTGCAGCTCTGAACCTTGCTTCCGCCTGCAACACTGTGATAGGATTTTCTAGAGGAAATGTGTGAGCTGCCTCAGAACAAATTTAGTGCGAATGTTTGCCTTTCTTTGCCAATGATAACCTTGGGGTGCTAACTCCCTGGAGACTGTAATTTTTCCACTGGGCTTGATAATGTATATCATCCCGTAGGATTGGACAGCGCTTTTGTACAATTCCAGTTTTCTGACGGAAAGTTTGCAAAATTTAAAAAAAATCCTTTAAACCTCTCCCGTACTTGTATTCATTTACATTAAGAATGGAATACTTTACGCTTTCCCTGAAATGCAAACACAAATGTATTCTATCACCTGGTCAATATTTAAAACCTGCTTGATATTATTACAATTGGCAAAAGCCATTTCCCCAAAGGGTTAGGTACACCTAATGAAAAAAAATTTTTTTTTTAAACTTAAATTCCCTCTTAAGTCACCAAATTATGGAAAAGCTTGCTGTTCCTATTTAATGATACCCCCAAAACCACGGTGCACAAATTTTCGAGAGTAATTTAAGCTGAAGATAAGCAAGAAACGAATTTTTTCCCCTTTTTTTATTCTTTTCGTGTCATGAATAATCCCCAAAAGGGTGCTTGTTAAACAAAGAAAACGAAAATGATGGCAACTGAAATAAGGACAAGAATTCTGCATCACTATGGCAGAAAGCGGGGGGCAGAAATAGAACGCTGATTGTCAAGCTAAAGTAGAAACTACAAAATACAATTGCCGTTGCCTTTGCCGTTGCCGTTGCCTATAACAGCCGGTTCATTTACAACAAACCGTGTGGTTAGTGGGTAGTAGAAGTTTTGAAATTGGATGCTATTTTTGCATGAGTTTTTCGAATGCCTTGGTCATGATCGCTAAAACCGAATGAAACATGTGCAGTATTTATAAGCCACGACAGCTAGTGAGTGGAGTATCTTAATTGCAAATGCAAATATGCGCTGAATTAAATCAACTCCTCAGAGGCTAGAACATTAACATAAAAAATTACAAAACAAAAAAAATTTCATGCCACAATATGTTTAAATTCAATGAAAAGAAAATAATAGAAATGAAAAAAGAAAGTAGTTTTTCAATTTAAAGTCTATCGAAAACGTCAAAATTTATTTCGATTATTTTCAAAACTTTATTTTGTTTCTTTTTTAAATTGCACAGCTTTTTTTTTATAAACATATATTCCTTCCACTTAACTTAACAAATTTTATAAAGAAAATTCCAAAATGTGCCATCCAAATTCTAATGAACGCAACAAAAGCGAAAATGTGTTAAATGTTAATCCAGAGGAAATGATTGGTCCACAATTCGAACAACAAGAGGCAAATGTGTTAGAAATTCGAACAGTACTACCAGATTATCACAATCGCCTTGAGACATTGGAACGCAACGACAATGAGGAGAATCAACTTGAGAACGTAACTAATGCCGCCAGTAATGGTGAAATAACTGATGTACAGTCGAATTTCTCTGAAAGCCAATGGCAGGAATTAAATCAAGCAATCGTTGCTGTACCCAGCGATAGAAGAAACATCTATAATTTCCATCCAAATCATAGCCATCGTAGCCATCGTAGCCATCGTCTATCAATGCGTCATAAGCGACGCCTACAAAGACGTAAGGAACGTAAAGATATGAACCATAAGCTGAACAAGATGAATAAATTGTTGCGCAAAACTGTTCGCCGTGTCAAGCACATCAAACACTTAATGAGCCAGCAAGTGGAACTTGTCAAACATTTGCAAGTCATGCAACCAAATAGTGAAGTTGTTCTACGTTTTACCGAATAGTGTGTGAATAATGTTTGGTTGTTGTATTTGGTTGGTTTAGTTTTGCCCAAATAAAAGTGATACTTGCTCTAAATACTTGTAATTAAAAATTAATTTTCGAAACTAAAGGAAAAGCAGCAGTAAGTATCGGTACGACCAGATTCTGAGCCAAATATACTTATTGGAACTGTCCCCGTCACACTGTTGTGGCCATTGCAGTTAAAATTTAAAATAAAAATGTTGGCCCAGAATGTATTTACAATAGGGAGTAATACGCTCACATTTGGCGATCTCCAGAGCATCTCTGACAAATTTGTGAAATATTCTATCAGCATCTGCAACAGGTCATCCCTTCTTATTATAATGAAGGCTCAACCAACTAGCTTTCGTGTCCACTTAATCGCCTTTTTTTCCCGTGTGTAAGTCACATGCATCGTTTAGATCCAATAAACTGGGCAACAACCTTTATTTTTAAGCCTATTTTTCCACCAAACGAAATCTGAAATCGTTTAGATCTTATAAACTGGACGACAACCTAAATTTTTTTCGACTTTTTCACCAAACAATATCCGGTATTCTATAAGGGCTTAGGATGACGTTACGTTCAAAGAAGACAAAGTACCTGCAAACCTTAATACGCACTTAAATGATCGAATATCAGTCTGACTCTTACTATATATGTATATCCATCACATAATGGGTTTTATACAATTGAATATACTGCCCTTGTTAGGACTGTGTTACAATGATAGCCTGGTTTCGAGCAGTAAGACGGAAGCCCCACCATCTCGAACAGTGCTTAACTATCATTAAACAACAATGGAACTTAAATCTATTAATAGGTGCCTAGCTTAAGCTACCCGCTGCGAATTACAACGTAAACAAGAAGATTGAATGAACAGAAGATCTGGTTCCCTGACATTTACTATCACGCAGCATAGCTACCTAAATGTGAATGTTAGAATGATTAATGTTTATTGTTAAGAAGAAAGTGGTAGCCTTGTTAGAACTGAAACTTACTTCAGCATTGAAAGCATGCCTCAGATCTTACTGACAAATTCAGATTAAATGTTCTCGACCATCAACACAGAAACTTTTCTTGAAATCTTAACTCCATTCTGCTTGAAATTAATCTGAAAATTTAAGGAATTACGCAAGAGACTTGCGTCAACCAGCGATATCTCTCCTAAAAGGAGGTGCTTCCATATTGAACTGGAGATGGACATTGGCAGTAGTCTCACTCTATTTAAGAGTTGATAATCACACGTGGAAACGATGTGATTTCTGCTTGAATGTTGACGATAGAGGTACTAAACCAGCCACTATTTTGGGTTCAAAAAACACACCATAGTAGTCTGGTAGACGGTTTGGTTTTAATATCGGTCAAGTTCGGTAGAGTCCCTGAACATACTGCCATGATAGAGAATATTGGCAGTGGTCTCAATGTATTTCTGAGTTAATAGTCAAACGCGAAAGTGATTTGATGGCTTCTTATAGAAGATAGAGGTGCTAGATAGAGGTGGACGGACAGTATAAATTAAAAAGAGTGATTAAAAGTTTTTATTTTAGCTTCAAAAAACACACCACAGTAGTCTGCAAGACATTGTACATTTTTAAGGCTTTCTGAAGATAATGCCATGCCAGAGGATGATGTTATAGATGACTAACATCCTTTATAGGGATCCAATTTAGAGAAGTTATTGTCAGGATTCTTAGAGAGTAGAGACCAGTGACCCAAAGAAGACAGAAGCCACAGTTGTGGGGTATTGCCTAACGAGGACAGTTCTTCTAAATTGACTTCCCATATTTGTTATTGTGTTGCAATTTCCAGAAAATGTCTGTAACCTTAAAGTCACCGTAGTCTAATATGTAGTGTGTTGGCTTATTACACCTAAGGCCTCGGTCAGGTCAGACATTAAAAAGGAAAATATGAAAGAATATTTCTTCGGCGACTTCCTCTCAGCTGATTACTGGCAAAAATCTGAGGGAAAATATAATTGATATGAAAAGTTTCTCAAAAATCTGTCGTTCGGAGTTGACTTTAAACTGTAGGTCCCAACACTCATGATAAAAATTAACGCACACAACGTAAGTGGTGTGAAAAGCTAGGTCGTAATCCTGACTAAAGGGTTGTAATTACCGATTAAGTAAGTATGTATCTCTGCCTGTATCCTTAACATATATAGCGATACAATAGAATCACGAGATCCTTTATACAAATTTGTAATGCAGCGATTCAACAGAGCTCGGTTTAGTAATTAATTTTACTGACAACTGTATATGAGGAGGTTTTGTTAATTCACCTTAAATTAATTACGACTACATAATCATTTCGTTATATTCTTATCTTGACATTTGCGACTTATTTTAAAATTCCCATTTTATTCGTAATTAAAGCAAAAAGTATACATATTCAGTACAATTAATTATTTTAGTGGAAAATTATGTTACAAAAAAAGGTGTACACATTTTCAAGCGATGCCCTCTGACATGTCACGTCGTTCCGTTCCGTTCCGTTTTCACCCGACTCTAAGCTCATTAAAATGTTTCAAATGAAAAATCTTTTTTAACGGAAATCAAAATGCTAACAAGTGAGCAAATAAAATACAAAACATGTATGCTTTTGAGAAAATTTCTCTAGAAATGTAAACGGTTTTGCAAAGATAAAAATCAAGTGGAAAAAAGAAGAGAAATATAATACCTGCTTCATACAAGTTTAACATATTTACCGTATACAAATTACATACAAACATACACAAATAAATGATATTTTAAATGCACTATGCACGATGGCCATTCAATTTAAAGAATATTTATGGCTTGTACAAGTTAAAGTTTGAAATCAAGAAACTCAAGGCTAAATACGAAGGAGTTTTATTACCATGGAAATCATTACTACGGTAATTTTTGTCCAATTTTATCAAACGAAGTGTCAATCTCTTCACAATATAATTCCCTTTCAGAATGTCGCCATTTATTTCATACTTTTTAATTAAATTTTGCAATTAAGAATGGCCAAACTTGAAAAAATAAGAAAAAAAATAATATTTTCCAAGTTTACCCCATCAAAACTCATAACATATAAGTTTGAAGAAAACGTTTATGTATACCGTTTTAAAGAGTAATCTCTCCCCTTTCCAAAAAACTTTGGATTTTTAAAATAAGTTCAAACATATTTGGGTAATCAATAATTTTTGTCGGAAAAGATCAAAAAAAAACCCGTTTTTGGCAAATAAAAAAAGTTTGGAGGGTTCGAGAAAAATAAAAAAAAGTATTTTTGAGTTCTACCCAACCTGACGAAGAACTTAGACTATGTAAATAGTTTCTCGGGTATATTTTCACTGTCGCACCATGTAATTGGTCATTACAACCCTTCGGTCAGGATTACGACCTAGCTTCCCACGATACTTATATTGTGTGTGTTAATTTTATACACAAGTGGCTGGACCTACAGTTTAAAGTCGGCTCCGAACGACAGATTTTTTTTTTTTGAGAAACTTCTTCATGTCAATTTTATGTACAAAAACTCTGCCAGAAATCTGTTGAGGGGAAGTCGCCGAAGTAATATTTTTTCATAGTTTTGTTTTGTTGGAAAAGTCTGACCTGGGGTTTTGAACCTTAGCCTCACGTCTAATAAGCCAACATACTATCTACTAGACTACGGCGACTTCAATCATCACTGATTGGTTTACCCTAATGAAAATAGTCAGCGTGAAAAAGCCCTTATATCCTAATTAGCAGTCGATATAACTTTATTAGCTCTATTCGTGCTGTTTCGTTCCAAAAAATCCACCGTTTTGACTGCTGTTTGATCTATGAAAACACATTTTGGTTCGGGGTTAATTGTGACACCCTCTCGAACAGTTTCCATCTATCATTAAACAACCATTGAATTTAAATCCGTTGATAGGTGCCTAGCTTACGCAGCTCACTGCGAATGACAGTGTAGGTTCCTTACTATCACTCAGTCTAGCCCCCTCAATATGAATGTTAGAACGATTACCGTTTATTGTTAAGGAGAAAGTGGTTACTTTCTTGAAACCAAAACTCATTTGGGCTCTGAAAGCATGTGTCAGATTTGGCTGACAAGTGTAGTCAGTTCAGTTTACAGAAACTCTTGCATCTTTCAGAATCCCATGGAAAAGGATTACTTATATCTTAGAAAAGGCTACGTAACTTATATAATATAATATATTATCTTTAGGATATCCTGATATATTTAAAGAGTAGTCTGACATTTTACACACAACATATGCAGGCTGCGCGGCTTACTGGTTAAAACGCTTAATGCAAACCAAAATCTCATGCAACCAGTCTTGGAAATGTTTAACAATGGCAGCAGTAATCAGAAAATTCTTGTAAAAGACGGTGTAGTTAAAATGGTAGGAACCTTCCCTTGTGTTCTATTTATTTTCACTTCTTATTGCTAATGCTCTCGCCCATAGTGCATAGTGATACAAGTTTATCAAACCTATTCAGATATATTTTTATATGTGAATGAGTGACATATTTTACACATGTCTGTCGTTTTGTTTGATACACGGCCGGTTTACTTGGAAAAGAGAACTAGAAATAGAAATAACAGTCACAGTTAGTCCTTCTAATTATCCTGTTGCTAATAATGTTATAATTTTCAATTTAAAAATATAAAATGAAGTCATTTACTCACACACACACAAGCGTAATGCCGCAAATGGATAAAGTTGCCTGCCATAATGCTTCTGTTTTCTTATTAATTTTAATTGGAAGATATTTTTTTTTAATGAAAGCGAAATAAATTAATTAGAAAATGAAAATACATAATAACTGTTAATAATATGATATTAAAAATTAAATAAAAAATAATTACAGATTTATTACTTTATTACATTTATTTTAGACGATAGAAACTTAATTAGGTGACAGCCTTTAATCAAATCACTGTAATTCTTTGAGGAGAATGGAACGACTTTTAACTTGTAATTGATATTAATATCGCTCATAGCACGTCAATTTAAGGCAAATTGCCATGATTTACTCTTATTCTATTATTGAGGAGTGTGCAAAAAAGAGAATATTTCTAAGGTCATCGAGCGTTAAACAAGAAGTCGCCGTAGCCTAGTAGGTAGTGTGTTGGTTTATTTGACGTGAGGCCGAGGTTCATACTCCAGCCCAGACATTACGAATGTAACGAAACGACGACTTTGTGCGTCTTCCTCTCCGCAGACTTCTGGCAAAAACTCTGAGAGTAAATAAAATTGCCATGAAATGATACTCAAAAATCTGTAGGTCGGAATCGACTTTAAACTGTATGTCCCTGCACTCATGTATAAAATTAACACACACAACATAGATGCTGTGAGAAACTAGATGGTAATCCTGTCTAAAGGGTTGTAATGACCAATTAAGTAAGAAGCATCAAACAAGAAACGCAGAAATGAATATTGTGCAGGAGAAAATGTAGAGTCAGAAGAAAGGAAGTAATTCAAGTTAAGTATACATACATATATAATACACTGGATTTTGTCAAACCATCGTAAAATTCCGCTAGAAGAAAAGTGCCTCAAACTGTGAAATTCTCCTAGTCTGTTGCCAGAAATTTTAGAAACAATCTAATCTGACCGAAATGCAAACAAATTTTAAGGCCAAAAAATGGGGGAGAAGTTTAAAAATGGATTTTTTTAAATATATGTTGCTTAATGGACCATGAGACGCATGAGATGCAGATATATCAAATGAAACTTTTATGTGCAAAAAGAACGATGTACCAAAAAAAATTTTCTATGATACGATAAAAGAAGCACTTCTTTCACTACTAGACTTATTTTACTTATTTAATTGGGCATTAACAACCCAATTAACGCATATCGACCTGCATTACCACATCCTTCCAGGCGTCTCTGACTCTTGCGCGCCTTTGCCAATTGTTCACACCAATCGATAACAAAGCTTCCTCGATTTGATCCTTTCAACGCAAACAAGTTCGCCCTCTTCGTCAAGTTCCGCAAATCTCCGCATCAAATACTCGTTTCGCTGGAGCATCCTCCTCCATTCGAACGACATGGCCGAGCCAAGGCATGTAGTACCGTAAAGGGTACTTATTTTCTTGGCAATTAAGCAGTGTTATGCTAATAATATTGTCAAGCCAATCCAGATTAGTCCATCCATTTTGTTTACTAAAAACCGTTGGGAAGCACTTCCTAAACTCATAGAGTCTATTGGTTCTGTTCAGGGAAGAGAATATTAAGGAGGAGACTGTCAGACAATCAATCCTTTAGGTCACGAAATCTCCTAATAAATTTCATGTTAGTATAGTGCCTCATTAACCTAATCATAGTCTCTAAAGGTATGGTCCTCACTATCACGACTTTAATCCAATAGAGCTTCTAGCGCCACTGTAGAACAGGTTTTCATTGCCCCTGTTATACCAACATACGCCAGTCTCTGTACCTTTACCGTATTTGAAGATTAATTTGTCCTTCTCAAAAGGATCCGGGTTATTATCGTTAAAGCGATTTGATAGAAATGTTTTATTGACAACAGCCTCGTTCATTAAACGCCATTAGTTAGGTAACGCCAGTAGTCACGTAACGCTAGTAGTTACGTAACGCTAGTAGTTACGTAACGCTAGTAGTTACGTTACGCTAGTAGTTACGTTACGCTAGTAGTTACGTTACGCTAGTAGTTACGTAATGCCATTAGATACGTAACGCCTGTGGTTACGTAACGCCATTAGTTACTTAACGCCAGTAGTTACGTAACGCCACGTTTTTTCCAAAAAAAAATCGAATTAAAATTTCCATGACTTTTTGTACACATTAATTAAGAGATTAAGATTGAATGCAGTTTTTTTTTTCTATGAAAATAATTGAAATTTTTTCAAAACATCAACTTACCAGTTGAGTGAAAGAGTCAGCTTGTGAGTAACAAAAATTATCACAATCCTGCATACCTTCTGCAACATGACAACATCCCTAAGTGACAATAATGATGATATTGTCGGTGTAGAGGTGACATCCATTTGTACAAGACATATATCGCAAAGTATGTATATAACTATGGTTAAAAGACATGCTTGTGCACAATATTCCCTCTCACTCTCCATCGCAACTAAACTATGATTTAAAATCGAACAGTCCAGTCGAATGCTATGCCACGAAACATACTGCAGTTCCTGCATTTAACCTGCTGAACTGAGAGTTTTTTAAAATTCCTTTAACGAAATTGTAGGGAATCGAAATACAAACAACGAAATAATAAAAAGGGCGGAAAAATGAAACTCAAAATAAGCAGGAAAAAAGAATTCACATGAAAATAAATCCATTCGCATTTAAATTGATCACCTTTACCAAAGCAACAATTGCAAAAGAATTCCCAACAAATGAAACAGCTTTTTGAAAAATAGTTTCATCCAACAGAAGGGGGGCAAAGCAACAGAGAACCTTTCATCCCAATTTTTCATTTTTTTTCTGACAAAACAAAAAAAAAGAAAACGAATAGGAAAGCGAAATTTTGTATTCCTTTAAAAACGTGGGATTTTTTTAAAGCCATTTTTTCGTAGCTTGTGAATGGAGGAGTAAACTTAAGTTTGAAGGAATGTGTACTTCACTCTGTGTGGAGTTTGTTCTGTCAAGCGTAAAAATGTTTCGAAATAGAAATAAACACAATAAAAACAACATGTTAGAGTATATATGCAAATAAAAATTCATAAGAATTACATGTATGTGTGTGTGTGTGAAATTCTCTTATACTCCCTTTTTCCACTCTCTCTTTAGGTTTTTCTTTATTAAAATGCTTGTTCACACGGCAATCTTGTTTCTATGCTCCCCTCCAAAAAAAAAAAACAAATGAAAAAAACAGAGCCAGTGAAAGCCAAATGCATGCGGATTGAGCAGCAGTTGCAGTTAACAGAACAACAAGAAATACTCAAAGTATTCAAAGTTGTTGTTGTTAACGCTATTGTTGCTGACAAAATTTTAGAGAGAAAAAACAACGATTTTCGTGCATGCATGCACAACCAGCTCATATATGGGAAAATTATAACAACAACAACAATCACCAGCAAACAGAAAAAAATCTCAACGTACACGTACAAAATTTCAACAACACACTCACGCTCCCACATGCAAAAATTGTAAATAGAAAATTTGTTTAAAATCCAAAAATATAAGAGGATACGACTCAAAGCACACACGCACTGACTCACTTACACATACTCAGTCACTTAAGTTGGGAGAGAGGGTGCTTAGAAACACTTTCAGAGACTTGAATAGGGTATGAATTTAAAAAAAAAAATGTGGAGAAAATCAGATTGGTTTTCAATACATTTGGCAAGCTGGTTAAGAGATAATAAGTGAGCTTGTTCAACTCAGAGAGAAGCAGACTTTTGTCACAAGGACTTTTAATACTAATTATGTACGTCCTCAATATGCTATAAAATAAGGAACGAAAGTCTAGTAGGTAATGTGTTGGCTTATTGGATGTGCGGCCTTCTTGCAAACAATCTCTGAGAATAAAATAAAATTGCCATGAAAAGTTTCTCAATTCAGTCATTCTTCTTTATACAGTTTTTCTTTACATGCATAAGCATCCATACGAAGTGTCCTGCTGCGAAGTATCAGGAACATATTTCCCTAATGAATAGATGTTTGCCGTTGTAGTCTAGTAGGTGGTATGTTGGCTTATTAGACGTAGGGCCTCGGTTCAAATCCCATGTCCAACAAAATTAAAATATGAAAAAATATTTCTTCGGCGACTTCCTCTCAGCAGATCTCTGAGATTAAATAAAAAATTGCCATGAAAAGATACTCAAAAATCTATCGTTCGGAATCGACTTCAAATTGTAGGTCCTGCCACTCATGTAACGGGTGATTTTTTAGCTATTATCTTTTTGGCAACACTGGTTTAAACAGCTCACGCACGTTCCGTGTTTATGTTTCACTGTCAAACATCATCAGTTTGGTCTATAATTTAACCATGAATCGTCTTACAAACGAACAACGCTTGCAAATCATTGAATTTTATTATCAAAATGTGTGCTCTGTTAAGAAAGTTCATCGCGCGCTTCTTCCATTTTATGGTCAGTTTAATCGACCCACTGAAGCGGCTATTCGGGCTATTGTGACTAAATTTCGCACCAAATTTACATTGTTGGACATTAAACCACCAACACGCTTACGTAGAGTGCGAACTAAAGAAAATATCGCAGCTGTATTGGCCAGTGTTAATGATGACCATCAATTATCGATTTGTCGCCGTTCGCAGCAATTGCGCCTCTGTTACTCAACAACGTGGAAAATTTTGCAGAAGAATTTAGCTGTGAAGCTTTTCAAAATACAGCTGGTGCAAGAACTGAATCCGAACGACCTACCGCAACGCAGAATTTTTGGTGAATGTGCCTCTTGGAAAGTTGGCCGAAGATCCGCTTCTTTATCGAAAAATTGTGTTCAGCGGCGAAGCTCATTAATGGCTCAATGGATACCTAAATAAGCAGAATTGTAGATTTTGGAGTGAAGATCAGCCAGAAGCATTGCAAAAGCTACCGATGCATCCAGAAAAAGTCACAATTTGGTGCGGTTTATGGGCTGGTGGCATCATTGGACCGTACTTCTTCAAAGAGCGCTACCGTGAGGTGATAACAATGGACTTATTGAGAGGCGAGTTCGGTGAACATTTTATTTCACGTTCGGGACCGGTCAATTGGCCGCCTAGATCGTGCGATTTAACGCCTTTAGACTATTTTTTGTGGGGCTATGTTAAAGCTCATGTCTATACAGACAAGCCCGCTTCAATTGACGCATTGGAAGACAACATTGAAGCATTTATTCGTGAGATACCGGCCGAAATGTTGGAAAGAGTATGCCAAAATTGGACTAAGCGGATGGACCATTTGAGGAGCAATCGCGGTCAACATTTGCATGAAATAATCTTCAAACATTAAATTATATGCACCGTACTATCGATTCAAATAAAGGTTTCATGCATTTTTCTGAATTTTATGTTTTTTTTTTGAAAAATTTTCCTATATCTCTTAAAAAACCGCCCTTTATAAACATAAGTGATGTGAGAAGCTTGGTCGTAATCCTGACAGAAGAGTTGTAATGACCAATTATGTATGTAAATATGTGTGTATAGATGTTTAAAACTTTGGAGAAATATTGTCTACATTTCTTTTTATCTCCCCTTCTCTAAATAACGCACAGTGTACGTACAAGTATGGTGTACAACGACTAAAATGTTGAGAAGAAATCGTGAACATGTGAATTCTTTTGCGCTGTACAACCAACGTCAACCAGTAAAAAAAATTAAAATTGAACAAAAAAATAAAATTTAAAAAGTATTTTTGCTGCAAAACCGAAAATAGGTACAATGACTTCAAAGCTGAATACAGTGCTCACACAAAAAAAAATATCCCCTGAATCATATGTAAAAAGCAATGGAAAAATTTGTCAAACAAATCGTCATATTTTTATTGCAAAAATCTTGTACTCATTCTACTACTGCCGCTCTAACCTAAAAAGAAAAATTTATTGAACATTTCTACACAGCAAATATAGAAAAACTCGGTATATAGAGTAGCCAACTCAATGCCAGAAAAGAAAAAAGGAAATACTACGTGTAGCATGAATCGCAAAACGACTACAAGTGGAAAAAATAATCATGAAAGAAACAACTCACGGACATGGAAATGAAAGCGAGCACAACATCCGTTAAAGACCTGTGTCATACCTCGTTTTCCAATCTTTTTTTTCTTTTTTTTTCGAATACAATATTATGACAAGAGTTGTTTTGCAGATTTTTTCTACACAAATACAAGTACTTTCGTGTACACATGCATTTTACTAAAGCAATGAAATTCCAGATAATTTTTCCATTATTTTAAAGCAATTTCGTATAGAGACTTGGGTCTTCAATTCAATTTATTATTTTTAAATTCAATATTTTATGGTAAAAAAAAGAGCGAAGAAGATGAAGAAGAAAACGAATTCAAAGTGTTTATAAAATCAAATAATTTAAATCAAAAATAAAATAGAAAAATAGTGAAATTATGTTGAAAGCGTTCTTGTCAATGCCGTTTAAATGAAGTTATTCAGCATGAACGAGAATTGCACTCGTGTGTTATTTTTTGCATGTTTTTTAACAGGTACAGAAATAGAGTAACGAACAATTGTATGACTACACTAAACAGATGCTTTATTAGAAAACCAGGAAAATTTCCATATTACTGAGTTTGTAATCATAATTTTTTATAATGCTAAGAATTCTATAAATAGATAGCATGAGCGGAAGAAGATCAACCACTAGGTTCTGGGACTCATGCCTATTTGCATAAATCTTAGCCATCTTAGCCATCAAGCTTACCATTAATAACCGGCAACCATATTTTAAATATAACATCTGTATCCCTCAGGAACTTTCTCATCTCCTTTCAGTCCAACCATTAGAGATGAGTTATGTTTGGGTTCTACCGGGTTGTAGGACTCATGCCTATTGGCATACACCGTAGTCATCAAGCTTTGCATTAAGCAGCGGCAACCATATTTTCAATACAACATCTGTATCGCTTAGAAACTTCCTTATCTCCTTTCAGTCCAACCATCAGAGATGAGTTATGTTTGGTACAGTACGTAGCACATAGTTGATCATTACAACCCTTCAATTAGGATTACAACCTCGCTTCTCACACCACCTATGTTATGGGTGTTAATTTTATCAATAAGTGGTGCGATCTACAGTTTAAAGTCGACTCCGAACGACAGATTTTTTTTTGAGAAACTTTTCATGGCGATTTTATTTTCACTCAGAGTTTTTTTGTTAGAAAACTGCTGAGAGAAATTCGCCAAAGAAATATTTTTCATATTTCATTCTGTTCGTAATATTCGACCTGGGCTTTGAACAGTGATCTTAAGTCTAATAAGCTAACGCACTACCTACTAGGCTGCAGCAAGTTCATGTCTGGTACAGTCTTCTACTTAAAATATTGGGATCACGAGCTTAAAAATACAAGTCAATGACAAACAAACGTTCCATCGTTTCAATGTTCTCTCTGCACGTTCTGCATACATTATTATTTACTACATCTAGGCGGTTCAGATGTACGCCTAAGACAGAGTGTGCCGTAAGGACCCTTAACTACCCAACACGGCTTTATTTAGTCTTTATAATCTCATAGTTTTTCTTCCATCCAAATTGGCCCATAGTATTTTTACACTGATACGCCCTAGCTTATTTTCGCTCCTTGTTAGCACCTCATTTTCGATTACTCCAAATGATGACTTACGTACTTCGTTAATTGCTCATTACAACCCTTTAGTCAGTATTACAACCTAGTTTCTCACACCACCCGTGTTGTGGGAGTTAATTTAATCCATAAGTGCGGGATCTACAGTATAACTCTGGACTCTTAACGACAGATTTAAAAACGTTTGAGGGCAATTTTATTTATATTCGCAGTTTTTGCCAAAACACCGCTAAGAGGAAGGCGCCGAGGAAATATGATTTCATATTTCGTTCTGATCGTGCTGTTCGACCTGTGGTTTCAACCATGGTCTCACGTCTAATAAGCCAACACACTAACTACTGGACTACGACGGCTTTAAACAATACCCACTGCTTTCTAACAGAACCCATTAAATTAAAATTCTTTAAATACCTGCCTAAAATAGAAACAAAATCTTCTGAAGTTAAAATCCTTTAATAAACAAAATTTTCTTTCTTCTTTTCTTCGGTTCTTTTTCTTTTTTGCCTTTGTTCGAGTGAAACAAATGAACTCGACACAGCTTATCAAAATATTTTATCACACCATCTCAGCAGATGAGTTGATGGTTTCTCAGCATATGCACTGGTGCTCTGTAAAATAAGTTCTTTTTTTTTTTAAACAATGACGTTGAGATTATGGATGTTAATGATGATATACAAACTGGTTCATAATAACAACAGCAAAAACAATGATAAAATTAGAAGAAGGACACCATCATAAAGTAATCCTCGCATGCAAAACAAGAGAAACTTACACATACTGTTACCCACATACATACTGTTACCCACATACATTCTCTATATGTACAGGACGTGGCAGGATATGTTTTTCATACATTTTTTTATTTCATATTCGTATTCGTATTCATTGATAGTGATGGTTTGTCCTGCTACATTACAGAGTATTTTTATAGACATACAAATTAGGTGAGGTAAAATGTCTTGTCATTATCCAATAAGAAGAAGAAGAAGAAGATGGTGTTCCTTTTTGATAAATTTTTAATATCTTGTGTAGAAACCTCCGTAGTCTAGTATGTAGTAGTAAATAGTGTGTTGGCATGCTAGACGCGAGCCCATGGTTCAAACCCATGGTTCAGGTATTTCGAACAAAACGAAATATAAAAAGTATTATTTCGGCGACTTCCTCTCAGCTGTGTTCTCATAAAAATTTAGAAAAGTTTCTCAAAAATCTACCGTTCGTAGTTGACACACATGGTACCTCCGCTCATGTATAAGATTAAGACACAGAACATGGTTGTTGTGAAAAGCTAAGTCGTAATCCTGTCTAATGTATTGACCCATTAAATAAGTAAGAACTTTAATATCTTTAAAGGAACTGGAGCAATAATAATCATATTTACAAACAGTAAAGCCGCAAGAAGCGAGAGCAGGAGACGACTGTATTCGTACCTCTACAACACCAGCAATAAGACCTTTGTAGATATGTAGTAAATTCGGGGAAACAAAAGCTGGCTTTATCCTGCCTTCAGTCCTCTTGCTAACAATGATTCCTGCCTTTTCCAAGCCTCAGTCCGGAACGGTGATCTTATCAGAATTGATGGAATACTCATTGGGGTTCTTTAAGTCAGTTATTCTACCGAATATTTTTATTTTTTATTTTTTATTTTATTTATTTTTATTTATTTAAGTCTATGGAAAATCCTTACAGACTATTACATTTTATATTTCAATTCATTTTATATACCAATTCAGAATTATTATTATTATGATTTCAATTCAAAAACTAAGTTAAAAAAGAGACAACATTGAAATTATTAATTAAATGTGTTTAATTGTAAAATTATATCCTTTTTAATGGATTCCATACTTTTATTAAAATCTATATGAAGATACAGACTATTAAAATCGTTACAGATTCTACGAAATGGATCGAAGTTCGCGTAGTTAACTGTGTAATATTTTATATTTAAGAAATTATGGTATCTTGTCGGACGAACAGGTACTTTTATGGAAAGTTTTTCTAGAAGGAATTGAGAGTTGATAACACCATTAATCAGCTTCAGAAGAAAGACAGCATTTAGCATTTTACGACGGCTTTTTAAAGTTGGTAATTTAATGAGTGCTAGGCGTTTTTCATAAGGTAACCTAAACCACGAAGACAAAATAATAAGAACTGTTTTTGAACTGATTCAATTTTGTCAGAGTGTACAGCGTATTGAGGGTCCCATATTACAGATCCATAGTCAAGAATTGGGCGAACCAGTGAAACCAGTGAACCAGTGAACCAGAAAACTCTTTAGTCCATCGTTTGATAAATCCCAGGGTACATGTAGCTTTGCTAACAGTTGATGTAATATGATTTCTGAAGTCCAATTTACAATCGAAAACTATCCCTAAATCGTTAAAGGTATTAACTAGTTCAAGAGCGGCACCATTCATTGTGTAAAATCCATTGGTTGGTGATAATCGAGTGAAGCACATATATTTACATTTTTTAACATTCAGCTCCATTAAATTAATACTACACCAAGAGGTTAAGTAGTTAATATCCTCTTGTAAAAGTACTTTGTCTTCAATGTTATTAAATGATAAAAATATTTTAACATCGTCTGCATACATTAATGTGTTTGAATTTTTGATAACAGAAGGGAGATCATTTATAAAAAGAGTAAATAGGAGCGGCCCAAGATGACTGCCCTGTGGTACGCCTGACAGTACATCAATAAAGTTAGATTGCGTATTCCTGAATTTAACGCACTGTTTTCTGTCTACTAAATACGAATTAATCCAATTTAATAAAGATGAACTAAAACCAACTTGATTAAGCTTATGAACGAGTAAGTTATGATTTACTTTATCAAATGCCTTACTGAAATCGATATAAATGACGTCAGTTTGTTTGCCTACAATAAATCCATCATTTACCAAAGTTGTAAATTCAAGAAGATTTGTGATTGTTGATCGAGACTTACAGAATCCATGCTGGGAAGCAGATAAAATATGCATGATATAGCCACTAAACTGGAAAATGTTTGGAAGGGAAATTTTAACGGACACCGCCGAGCCCCATCAATTTAATCCTGAAATTGTGGGTTATAGTGGCAAATATAGGAGGACAAAAATTACGTGATTTTAAAATATATGACATGGAAGATAAACGGAAACTTTTAAAAATCCTTTTGCATTAAAAAGAATATGTCCAATTAGACAGAGTGACATTTATTTATAAGGTCACTTGTAGACGTAGACTTTCTCAAAGAAGACCTCGAACGTCCTAGTTGAGGCATATTTTTCTGGTAATTCCGGAAAACGGTTGCAACTGCTTTTGAATTGGGAGATTTGATCAGCAAATCATCTTTAACTTGAGCGATTCGACCATCAGTTTTTTCAGGCGCTTTAAATCATCTGACACTGACGACATTATACCCGCTTACGTACAAGATGCACCTGATAAAATAATTCCTTGAATACTTCTAAACCTATGTCCCTGCCAAGCATGGGCCACCATCGATTTACCCTGCGAATCATCTCAATCCTATTAGTCAAAATTTTTACTCCTTTAAACTTTATAAAGGCTTCTGGACAACGGTTCAACTAAATACTTTCTTACTCGTGTTAATAGAACACATTGTGCTTACTCTAGTGGTCAATTTACAACGACTGAACACTGGAAGATTGGACATTGGACATTGAGAAGTCTTTAAAAGGCTTCAAAAGCCTTGACTACGTGGACGGCCCTTTCAGCAATGGCTGGGGGCTATAGTCAGAGCTCTCAGTACACCCAATGTGAGCGTGTAGAGGAACTTTAAATTTTTTGCCTCAATAGGAGATGCTCATTTAGAAAGAGAAGTAAACGCAAGTACTTCGCTCTCTTATCCTTGATGTGGAATATCATTGTAATACCGACGAAGTAGTAGTCGCCGTAGTCTAGTAGGTAGTGCGCTGGCTTATTAGATGTCAGGCCACGGTTCAAACTCGAGATCAGATATCAAAAGGTAAATACAAAAAAAAATATTTTTTCGGCGACTTTCTTTCAACAGATTTCTTGCAAACAAACTCTGAAAATAAATAAAATTGGCATGAAAAAGTTTCTCAAAAATTTTTCGTTCGGAGTCGACTTTAAACTGTAGGTCCCACCACTCATGTGTAAAATTAACACACACAACAAAAGTGGTGTGAGAAACTAGGTCGTAATCCTGACTGATTTCTACTTTTTAAAAAATTTTTTCCTAACTGCTGGGTAGGTAGAAAAAAAATGTTTTTTACTGAAAAATATAAAGAAAACGAAGATACTTTTTATAGAACCCAATACATTTATAAGTACAATATTATCGTATACGATAATATAAGTAAACTGAGCGTTGGTAGCATTGGTAGTAGTGGCAGTGTGGCATTGTGGAAATGTTGTAAGTCTGTTTTACTTCGTTAAATAATCAAATCACGTGTTTAATGCTTTTGATGCAGTAAGATGAAGTGTGCAAATATACGAATTAGTGGAAAATATGTGACAAGGATATTACAGAGCTCAACAGAAAACATAAAAAGTAACCGGGTTGACATACATTTTACATAGATTGAGATCTTTCAGATACTTTTTTTTCTATCTTCTGCCTCCTATCATAGTCATATGAACTCAAGACAAACAAATATTAAACACGACAGGTAACTGTAGTAGCGGTAGTAGCGGTAGTAGTAGCAGTAGCAACAATGACAATATTTTCTCTTTTTTTCGCTTCCTTTTTTTTTGTTTTTGCATTCAACTACCTTGCCATCCTTAGCACATTTTTACATACCGTGAGAGTAAAATTTCACATATGAAAAGGTAAAGCAGAGTTAGCAATGACGCTGATGCTAATGCTGATGCTGTTGTTGACGGTTTTCTATTTCTACTGTATTATTATGGCATCATGGAGTTTCCCCTGCATGTAACTGTTGGCGGCTTACAGAAATATGACAAACCGTAATATTGTATTAGAAATATGGAGCAATGAATGTCATGGATGGCCTGGTATTGCATGAATTTCTTTTCCCGTTTTTTTTTTTTTTTGTTAAAACCTTAAAAAAACATGTTTGTATTGGAGATGGAATGAAAAGAAAAAATGGAAGAAATGAAAGTAAAAAGTCTGTATGAGTAGCACTTAATTTACTCTACTAAGTTTTTATTAGTTTAGCAGACAATTATTGTAGCTTTTTAACTCCATAATGAAATGTTACCGAATTTAAATAAACTTGTTACGGTACTAGTCTAGTAGGTTGGCTTATTAGACGTGTGGCCTCGATTCAAACCCCAGGTCAGGCATCTCCAACTGAACGAAATATGAAAAAAATATTTCTTCAGCGACTTTCTCTCAGCAGATTTCTGTCAAAAACTCTGAGCGTTAAATAAAAATTGCCATGATAAGTTTCTCAAAAAAAATCTGTCATACGCAGTCGACTTTAAACTGTATTTTCCGCCACTCCTGTACAAAATTAACACACGAAACATAAGTGGTATGAGAAGCTAAGTTGTAATCCTGACTGAAGAGTTGTATTTACAAATTATGTATGTATATGTTACGGCACTACTCGGTTAAACTACTTAAGATCTCTTCTAAATCGGACGACTGCCTGAACATTTATAAGTTTTTAAAACAGTATTTCCAGAAACTGTTTTCTTGAGCAGGAAGACTAGTCCATAATGCAACCATTCGGCTGCAAAAGAAACTCGATTTATGTATAGCACCGAAGGCCTGATGTTTAATATGTAAACTAAGAAGGCAGAACAACACCAATAGCGTCTGATCTTGGGTCTCTCAATAAATCTTATAAGCGTTGCTAATGAATCTTTTCTCTGGGATCTGAATATCTCTGCTAATCAAAATCCCACTCATATCAAACTTTTTTGAAAAATCTTTTTACTTAATAATAATGAAGACGCCGTGGTCTAGTAGTAGTGTGTTGGCTTATTAGACGTGAGGCGTCGGTTCAAACCCCAGGTCAGGCATCTCCAACTGAACGAAATATGAAAAAATATTTCTTCTGTGACTTCCTCTCAGCAGATTTCTGGCAAAAACTCTGAGAGTAAAATAAAATTGCCATGAAAAGTTTCTCAAAAATCTGTCATTCGGAGCTTGTAGGTCCCGCCATTCATGTATAAAAATTAACGCACACAACATAAGTGGTGTGAGAAACTAGGTCGTAATCCTGACTAGAGGGTTGTAATGACCAATTATGTATGTTTTACGTAATACCCAGATCGAAAATTTCTACAGTTATTATAATTTAAATTCGTACTGTTGTATTAAAAGAATTGATTGACTTAAAACATGTTTTGGTTCAAAATATTTAACACTGTTAGGTTAGGTCGAAGCAGTAGCTTTGATTACCAAAGCTCACTTGAGGCTTATAGTGGCCCGTTGTAATGCTACAGGTAAGCACAGTGCCGTATATTAAATAAGAAATCTGAAGTCAACTAAATACTAAAGAAGAAGAAACAGAAGTTAACTTTCTTTTATAGAAGTTGTTAATAACACCAGCATATTGGATAGCCTGTTTCATTTAACTATTAAGTACAAGACTTGTAACTGTAAAGATTGCATGCGAAACTCTCTAATATCAAACTACTTCCATTTGATGATAACTACCAACTCCCAAGTTTTAGGAGATCTATAAAGGGAGGGAAATTTACAGTGTTTCGGATGATAAAAACTCTTAAGAACCCTGCCTTAAAAATATTATCATATTTTCTAACAGAACAAACAAATTTTTTAAAGTCCAAAGATTGAAGGGTGTCTTGCTGAAAGCAATATATTGGTCTAGGGATTATCAATGTATCCAAAATTCATATATGCTTCACAGAAAGGCCGTATCCCTATTAAATTGATACATTTTGTAGCAACGAACAAATCGCAAATTTATTGTAGGCCTTGTCCGCAGCATAGTTTAACATCATCGTCTGAGATCGCAAGCAAATTAACTTCTAAGTGTGAAAATCCCACACTCTGTTTTTAGACTAACCCTGCTGAAAAGGCGGAAACCTTAGTTTATCACAATTGTTGCAGAAGTGAAAATTACGGAATTCAGTTCAACACTGGCAAATCGTGAGTAGTAAATTTCACAGAAGGAAAATTTCGTCATTACATTACTAAGACTTGAAGGGCAGCAAAGAGTACGAATTTACCTACATGCAGAGACTGTGGTTTGAATTGGATGAAGAGAAAAGGTATGTTGGTGATGATTCGAAAGAGATGTCAGAATTCCTAATTATTTACTTTTACTTTTGCACCGCGCTTAATCTCTGAGTGGATGGCTCGCTCGGTAAGAAAATTTTCTTCTTGCAACTCCGTTTTGAAGGTGCTTATTAGACAAGAGCCTGTATTTCAAAACCCCTGCTCAGTGAAAACACAAAAAAAATTTGGCCAATTCTCCTCATCAGTTTTCAGCCATCATCTCTGAGTGTAAACAAAAATTACTAAAAAAAAATTGTCATTCGAAGCCCACAGCATTGGTGGTGCGAGTAGCTTAGTTGTAATCCTGACTAAGGGGTTGTAATCACCAATAAAAGAAGTCATCTTCACTTTGAGTCATTATTATTTAATTAGGTATTCTTAATATTCTCCAATATACTGCAATATTCTACCAATGCTACCCAATAAATAGGTATTCGAGTGACCATGTCTTCATTCATCAATTCAGTATGTCGTTGCAATTGAACTGAATTTTTTTCTAGTTAGTAAAGCAAAATTGGTTTCAAGAACATTTTTGAATTGAAGGGATCCTTTGGATTAGAAATCACGTCAAACTACAATCGGATGCCTATATGACGATTACTTTTGGTACCATAAGCCACCTGTCTGACATACTTAAAGTTTGCCATACTTGCCTCAAAACTCAGAAATTCTTTTAAGAAAAATGTTTCGAGAATATTAGCGCCACCACAATATACGTTTAACATTCATGGCAGTGTAAACTATAAGAACTATGGCAACCTTATTATCATTTTCATATTGTTAACGATGATTATCATGATCCACTTCATAGTCATTGTAGAACATTTGAGGTGGAATTAGTGTGTCACTTTGGCAGAATACAATGACATGGTTGCAGAGCACCATACAATAGTACTAGAAGAAGAAAAATATGAGCACTGCTGTCATAACAATACAAAAAAAGCAGCAACGAAAATATTTTCTACACAATGATGATGACTCTCACTGTATGCTGATTAAATACAAAAGCATGACTATGAAAAAGCTGGAAGACTCGAGTTTAAAAGGGAAATTTATCAGGATACAGACAATATGTGAACACGTAATGCGATTTATTTTGTAAAAATTTGACTAATAAAGTCCAAGTAAAAATGTTGCATTTAAAAATACGGAATAGGAAAAATAATTTAATAACTTTAACACAAATTCCACATCAAAAGCCTTCAAAAGTCTTTACAAAATCTTATATTTGCCCTAATTTCGTGTTAATTTGTATACGTTTCAACTAAAGGAAGCGCATTTGTCACAGAGAGAAGCTCTTAAATTTTAATAAAGTCCACAACCATAGACCACAACGTAATGGTATTGCTGTGTCTTAATCTTATTAGTCCAAAAACGTTTTGTTAAACTAATTATGATTTTTCATTAGGCTCCCAAGCATGTAATAATTTCTGTAATCTTTTGTACAAAAGAAATTTATAAACGAACGAAAAGCAGAAAAGAACACAATGCAGAGAAACATTGGGAAAATTTCGAAGCAGTACAGCAGTTTAAGCAAATCTCCATGAGCTAAACAGCTAAAAGTATTAAGGCGGTGAAAGTTTTCTACTTAAAAAGTTACAATTTAAATTAAAAATTCTTCTAAGTCCGAATTTATTTCACTGGAGTGATTACGGCAAGTCTATAGAAACGAGGTTCTATAATACCGTGGTTGTACTGGTGGGAGGTATTAAGAAGGCGAGCATGAAGCAGATGTTAGTTAAAGATGCATAGATGTCTCTTTTTCCATTTGTAGAGCCATTAAAAATATTCCTCAGTCTTCGTTGGAGGTGATTTGCTGGCTACTTCCTTTGGGATGATGGGATTATTCTGAGAATTCTGAGAGTTGTCAAATTGAGCAGGCGAACCCTACGTTCGTATTTTAAAGGTTATACGATCAAGGTAGGTAATTTTTTCGCCGTAGTTTAGTATGTAGTTGTTGGTTTATTAGTCATGAAGCCATGATATGTCAGAACGACATATAAAAAAAACTCTGAGAGTAAATAAAATTTTCATAAAAAGTTTCTCAAGAATCTGCCATTCAGTGTGGACTTTAAACTGTACGTGTCGCCACTCATATATAAAATTAACACACATTAGTGGTGTGAGAAGCGAGGTCGTAATCCTGACTGAAGGGTTGTAACGACCAGTTATGTATGTATGTGTATATAATTTCGATAAGTTGTGCTACAGGATCTCTTGTGATTGTAGTATAGTCTGAGGTGTTTGCAATTACCAAGGCAGTACAGCTGATATGGGAACGGATTATGGCTGACAATAGGGAAGCTCTCTACATAGATAACACAGCCCTGCATGGGTTTTGCAAATAAGATTGCTCCAGGTGTTTCCGAAGGCATTTTGTGCACTAAACACGAATCTGGTTTCAAAAATTTTCCATCACGTCAGGTTTTCGAGAAAAAGGATCTTCATTCAGATTTAAAAAATTCAAAATGGCGGATCCAATATGGCGGTCGAGGTTTATAAAAATTATTCAGATTTACTTGACCGCCATATTGGAGCCGCCATTTTGAATTTTTTAAATCTGAATGAAGATCTGTAATCAGCGACTCCAAAAACCCCTGAGTAACAATTTTCAATTAAATCTGATTAATTTTTAAGGACCTCCGTAATGTGTTTCTTTTTCTTTTGCACACCTTGACATAAACCCACTCCCTACTTTAAGGGTGTATGCAAACAATTTGGCTTTGGGCTCATTTTAAAGAGCAAAGATCAATTGTCAATTTATAATAATAGCGATGGTTCTAGCACGTCAGTGTTGAGCTCTACAATGTTTCAAAAATGGCCAAAAACGCTATTTTTAGGGTTTTCAACCCCCTTTTTCTCGAAAACCTGACATGATGGAAAATTCTTGAAACACCTGAAGCCATCTTATTTGCACAAAAAAAGTCCAAATTTGCAGGGCTGTGTAATCAGTCTGATTTGATGCTACTAGCTGGGTATTATGTCAGTTAGGATTTGTTTAACACGTTCATCGCCATGTCAGTCATATGTGTCTGACGCTAAGAAGTTCTACAGGAGCCATGTCAGTCATATGTGTCTGACGCTAAGAAGTTCTACATGAGCCATATCACACATATATGTCCGATTTGTAGTCCACACTATTTTGGAATTGTATTTTACAAATTTATTTTTGTAAAATACGCATTTTAAATAAATAAATAAATAAAAAAGTTTTAATATAGGGCCATGTCAGTCAAATATGTGTGACATAAAAAATATTGTTTTTCCGGGAATTTTGGCAAAAAAAAATTTTCTGTGATACATTACGTTTCCTTGATACATTTTTAACTAAATTATCTAATAAAGTTACCGTGGGCCATGTGAAAATTTTTCTGATATTATCGTGGCGATGAACGTGTTAATGTCCGCAGGAAACCTCTCACAAGGCTCTTGGTCTCGCGTTGGATTGTGTGTCATTCAAATGTATGAGGCAAAAAAATAGCTAATGAGTTGACAAAGGATGGTGCGTGAACCTTTTGCGTTCAGTTAGGTCTTCCGTTGGGACATTTCTTTAGGCTGATCGTTTAGGAATTCAGGCGAAGAATGAATGCTTCATAGAGAGTTCGGGAAGATCGTAAAGCTTTTCAGGTACATTCTGGACTGTTCTTGCATGGAATGGGAATTAAATCTGCGTAAGGAATCTATTAGAATCTTAATAGGATTATGCTGTGATGAAAAAGACCAGCTTAAAGACCATAAGTATGCACTCCCTCCTTCTGCAGAATTTGTGGTAATGTTGTAAAACCTGAAACTATCGAGTATATTCGGTGTCTCTGCCTTGATATTTATGTTTCTCTATTGGGATTTCTACAGTGATCGTGAAGAGTTGGCAGCTGTTAGAATTTCTTGCGTTCAGAGTTTTGTCGCAGGAATCTGTTTTCTGGTGAGATGATCCATATTTCTGTTTTCTTTTTTCTTATTTATGATACTACACCATCTTTATTCTTTACCTTTGTCTATGTTTTCTCCCTGGTTTCTCTCTACATTATCATTCGCCATTTAACCGAAACCGATCTAACAACGACCGATTAAACCAAACTTAATGTGTTGGTTAGTACAAGTCACTCGTCTAGCAAAAATTATTAATTTTTTTACAATAAACAATTTGAAATTGAATTTCATTCATTTAATTTCATTCTTTAATGTTTTGAACCACCCTAATACATGTTAAGCACTCGTACCAGCAAAAGAATACGAACATGTGTCTGATAAGCAAAAGTTTGTTTAACTACGAGAATATACGAGTATGCAGATTTCACTTCTTCTTTTTCTTATTTTTTTTTTATATTTTTCTTGTGCCATATTTTGTTTTTGTGGTGTTATTGCTTTTATGTAGCCGGGGGTATATAAATACATAGATACGAGCAGACATACATACATATGTATGTACATACGTGACGCTTATAAGTAGGCAACAACAAATTTATATGTATCGCATGATTTTATGAGCACGAGAATATGTGAGAAAATTAAGCCCATTTTATGCTTTTAAGTTGAGTACTTAGACCAGAACTTAAGTAACAGCATTACATCAGCAGCAACAGATATACCATACGACATAACAACAGAAAACCAAAGCAGCAGCAAAAAGAGGGAAAGAAGAACAGAGAAAAAAATACAATGTCCTTTGAGTACTTAGATAAACGTTAAAATTATGCAATTTAACATACATAAACTTAAAGAGAACAGCTATGCAACATATGCCGTAGCGCATGATTTCATATCAAAGCATTATGAGATATCATGCCACTGGTAACAGTAGCAGCAGCAGCAGCAGCATAAGCAATGCCATTATTTGGCTTTAGTCAAGGCAGCCAGTATAGTGCTCTAGTAGTACTGGCAAGTGGGGGTGGGGATGGTGGTGATGTGTATATGGGAATGTGTCCTTGTGCTTTCATGGATAGCTGTTACTAAATTTTAGTTTTCATGCTAACGCGTTATTAAAAGTATTCTCAAAGGCTATCCTTAGCTTGTTTCTAAGCGAAAAATGTCTGCTGTTTTTTTGTCAACGTTGTTCTGCAGCCTTCATTTGGTTTTGAAAAAATTCTTGTTGTCGCATTGCTGGTTTGAATGTGTGTTAAAATTGTATTTTTATTTTGGCCAAATTTTTTTCATTGGTATCTTTATAAGCATAATTTTCCATTTGTGCATGTTGTTTTCTTCTTTTTTCTTACACAATAATCTGGTTCTCTGTGTCTCAAATGACTTTTATTTCAATGTTACTTAAAACCCAGCTAGTCTCTGGTATATTTTCGATATTTTGCCTCCAACATTTCCATACTTTTTTCCCATTTTTTTATTTCCGTATTATAAAAGCCTAGGTAAATCGCCTCGTTGAGGGCGTTAACATTAAAGCATGCCGTATAATAGCCATAAAATATGCAGTAAAAAAATCATTTTAATGCCAGCCAAACAGTATGCAATGAACTTTTATTAAATTATTGTTTGCAGATAACAATTGTCTATTGTCTCGCTGATACCAATTGTGGCACTGCTCTACTGATCAACAATAACAATGAATAAAAAATCTTCTTTCTTTCTTTCTTTTTTTTCTTTTTCATATTATTTGCATAAAAAAATGATTGTAGAAGAAAAGTTTTACGAAACTGCATTAAACGAATGCGAACGGATGTTAGTTTTCGTTGGGAATTTAAATAAAAAGAAAAAATTATCAGAAAAGAAAATTTTAAAAACCTTCTTTGGGAAATTTAAACATTTTCAAAATTCTTTAATTTTTGAAATGTTTTCGAAAATATCATAGGGTTTCCTTTGATGTCATGTCACTGTAAAACTGTTGCTATCCATCGTATATACAATGTGGATATCAAATGATATAAGTGTCCTAAAATTAGAACACAATCGAAAGGAACAAGAAGGGACTTCGCCTAAGAGTGTGTGTAAAGTCGACAATTCTATTGTTATACTGGAACTGAGGTATTCGTGCACATCACGGTGTAAGGTCTTCAGACGGCGAGTATGAGGGAGATGCTGGGTAACGTGCCAAGATCTGTTTCTTTTTCAATATGTAGAGTTTTTAAGAATATTTCTCAGGCTTCGTTCAAGATGATTTGGGCTCTCTCGTTTGGGGTGATGGGATTATTCTGACGATTCTGAGAATTGGCAACCGACCCTTATATTCGTATTACACGATCAAGGTATGTAAAGAGTTCTATAATTCCGTGGTTGTACTGGCTCTCAGATATTTGTGCATATCATGGTGTGAGGTCTAGCGACTTCAAGTCTCTCATTCAATCAAAAATTAATTAATATTCCTCAGTCTTCGTTGAAGGTGGTTTTGTGGCTACTTCCTTTGGTATGATGTGAGTTTTCTTAAGACTCTGAGAGTTGTCAAATTAAACAGGCGAACCCTATGTTCATATTTTTATAGATTATACGATCAAGGTATGTAATTTCGATAAGCTGCCCTTGAAGTAATTTCCGGGCTAGTTGTAATGGCGAGATGTGAGGGAGTCTACTTTTCGAGGGGATGTAAAGTTGTGCAACAGACTCTCCGGTAACTGTATTCTAGACTAAAGAGTTTGCGATTACCAAGGCAATTACCACCCTCTGGAGGTGATTGCTCAGAAACTTTTCAGGATTATTTAAAGACGATCTTGTTAGGATAGGGGAGTTCGAGTTCACCAGTTTTCATAGATGCCAACTAATTTCTATTTAGTGATGGACGTATTAAATGTTGGTAGGTCTTTAAACTGTAGGTCTTGCCTACATGAATAAAATTAACACACACAACATAAGTGTGTGCTATGTGTGTTTTCGTGCACTTTTTCAAGTGTATGGGGTCGTATCTCGGCAATGGCATCACGTGTGTTGGCCTTCAATTGCTCAATTGTCTCTGGTTTGTCGGTATAACAGTTTTCTTTAACAACGCCCCACAGAAAATAGTCCAACCGTGCGAAATCGCAGTTTCTTGGCGGCCAATTGACATCAACATTTCGGCTACTTAAACGGCCATCATACATCTGACCCAATAACTCGTTTGTGGCATGAGACGTGTGGCAAGTTGCACCATCCTGTTGAAAGCAAACATCGTTTACATCAACACCATGGAGGGCTGGTGCAAAGAATCGGTTGCGATGGGTGTCTCCTCCAACTGTGACCATAATGGTTGCTCCATCCACATTTTCAAGGGAATATGGGCCAATGATGGCTCCGCTGAACAAGCTGCACCAAACAGTCATTCGTTATGGGTGTATTGGCTTCTGTAAAACCCCATGTAGGTTTTCTGAGCCCCAAATATTGCAATTTCGCTTTTAAAAAAAAAAGATTATTTTTTTGACAAAATCGACATCATAGTGCAGTTTCTCGTTGGCCCAATATTTCCCAATGTTTTTCAAGCGTAAATCGATTCTTTATGTTCAGTGGAGATAATATACTGAATTTTGTAACAGAATAGAATGACATAAGTATTGCCAGATTCGAAATAACCGATGATCTACCCGATAGCATATATTAATACAAGACTGTAGTATTATATGGAAACCAAAGAAAAATAATTTCATTTTTGAAACGCACCTCGTACTTAAGCAAATATATTTTTAGTTCATAATTATTAAGAAAATTTATGGTTTTATGCTTCACTTCATTGAAATATTTTTAAACCAAAAATCAACACAAATCTTTCAGCTACAAATTACTGGCTTCTAAATGGCAAATTAAAAAATTCTGAAAATAGATACATAGAATGTGATTTGATAATTAATATGCATTGAAAGTAGTTTCAATGACACATAACATTTAACTGATTTTACAGAAAATCATTTTTGATTGCCTGCAATCAATGACTTAATCAATCATTAAGAAATTTGAACCATTTTCTCGTATATAAATTTGTAGAGAAATATTTTTCTGGTACATTAGGCAACACAAACTCTAATGTAAACTGTTAGAATTTTTGCTCAACAAACAGAAGGACATCAGAAGAACAACAAAAAAAATTTTGGTTTTTTAATTTGATAGAGTAGAGTAGAGTATGTGTACTGTATTGCAATGCCTGGATGCAAATCTAATCAAAATATAAGAAATCATATGAAAACTGAAATTCCAATACATGCATGCATATGCTTTAATTTTGATTTCAAATTTCAAAAACTAAAAATTGCACGCCTATGTACAAAACGTAACACAAAAATATGTTTCTTTTTTTTCCCCTCTCAATAAAACTCGACTATTGGGGGCAACACAATATGACTTGGCAAAACAATAAGAAAAGCTTGACCAAAGGAAAACTAAAATTCAAATATCATATGAACCGAATTGGCATAGAAGAGACGAAAAGCGTAAGCAACACTTGTATGCATAGGCGTCCAATAGTTTTTATACGATACTGTTGAATGCCTGCCTGCTTGCCTATGCTATCCTATCCTGTTGGTCCATATGGAGAAGAGTGTAAAATTTTATGCCTGTCCTTATGTGTACATATGTATGTGTATGACTGTTGATAGTGTACGTATGCATTCATAACTAGTGAAAGCATTCATCCATAGTGCCATTCAATGTTATTTATGAGCAAGAGTGACAAAAAGAAGGACATTTTTTTCCCTCAATTCTACAGAAAGAACATCAAAAATAAACAAGTCGATAATACAGGGGGCTTAAGGCAAAGAAAATTTATGTTGAAATCTATGATTTTATGGAATATTTTTTTTGCGATATAAATCGACTTGAATTGACGAGAGAGAGGAAAAAACGAACCTGAACTCCCCTTTAGTAAAGTAGGTGGAGTGTTATTAGACATGAGGCCATGGTTCAAACACCAGCTCAGACATCTCGAAGAATATCGAAATATGAAAACAAAAATATTTCCTTTCGACAATCTTTTGTCAAAAGCTCTGCGAATGAAAATTTTCTTAAAAATTTGTTATTCAGAGTCGACATTAAACTATAGGTCCAGCCACCCATCAATGAAAGTTACACGCACAACATGCGTAGTGTAAGAAGCTAGGTTGTAATCCTGGCTAAGTGTTTGTAATGACCAATTGAGTAAATAAGTCAAACCTAACCTAGATCCCTATCTCAATCAGTAATGTCAGATTCTTGTCGACCAATACCATTTGCATTTTCTTTCTAGCATCACTCGTCTACTTGCGAAGCAAGATATTTTGTGCACAGTGTAGTGCCTTTTCTTTTAAAAAAAATACCCTGAGCTCAGCTCAACGTAACTTTTCATACACAAAAACATCTTCTTGAGTAGGCATTATAAAGCAGTGAAGTCCTCGCAGTCTAGAAGGTAGTATGCTGACTCATTAGGCGTAAGGCTACGGTTCAAAACCCAGATCAGACATCTCCAACCAAATGAAATTTAAACATTTCTTCGATGACTGCCTCTCAGCAGATTTCTGGCAAAAATTCGTAGAGTCAATAAATTTGCCATGAAAAGTTTCTCAAAAATCTATCGCTCGGAGTCGACTTTAAACTGTAAATCCCGCAACTTGTGTACAAAACACACAACAACATAAGTGGTGTGAGATGCTAGGTCGTAATCGTTTCGTCAGGATATTTTAAAGACTTTTGCACTGAATTCAATTCTAGTTTAGTCACCCAACTGTCATGAGCCAATCTCACAACCACATTTTCAAACCAAATACATCATCCGACCTAATGTCCACATACATATAACAGTACATGGCGCAACTATTGCCGTCGAGATGAATGTTAGATTCATACCAACCAACAACATTTTGGGCGCTTTTTCAAAAGGTGAAGCAGCCGGACTTTTCTATGATGTTCATTGCTGATGTTATGGCCACCGCGTGGGAGGCATTTTTATTTTTTTTTTTATTTCTGTTATTTGTCTACTTTTTTCTCTCTTTTGGCCCACTGTACAATAGAAAGAAATGATTGTTTAACAAAAACCCTATTTTTATTTCTAAACAAAGACTGATGCATGACGATAACTCTTATATTTTGTAACTTTTTTTGCTTCTCTTCGATTTAACGCACGCACTGTCGATATCTTTTATAAACGTATTTACGGCTGATGTATGTATGTATGTATGTATGCATGTACATGCATGTAGAGTATCTAAAGGGTTTGTTTCCAAGTATTTATCTGCATGAGTTTGTGTGTAAATGATTTGTATCTTTATGTATGTATATAAAGATTGATGGACTGCATCTCTCTACTCAACTACAAGTCCTTGCAACCATTTCCACTTGCCTCGCTTCTTCAACGAACTGGACATGTTCAATGAATTTTTGCTGTAAAGAAAACAAAAAAAACAAACAAAATCCTCCAAAATATAACCAACCAGTCAAGAGTGACTATGAACAAGTCTATTCTTAGAACCAACAACAAAAACAAAAAAAGAACAAAGAATACGAAACATAGCTACACGTGCTCTTTTAAATTTTTTTTCGTTTTCTTCCGATTTCTGTTGTTTGATAGTCACTGAGTGAGGGCTAGGTTTTATTTTTTTCTTGTTGTTGCTGTTATTGTAGCCATGCTAAAAAGAAAGTTAATTCCTTTGCATGTTTGTTATTGTCTTGGTTGTTGTTTACTGCTTGCTGTTAAGTAAACGTGACGATGGGCTGGTTAAGAAAATAGAGAATCTTCACAAAACCAGCATCAAAATCGATTCATCACACATTTCTGAGATCTCAGATAAAATGCCATAAAAACTTGGCTTAAGAGATAAAAAAATATCACAGGTTTTGGACAATATTCCTTTATTGTTGGCTACTAGTGTTGTTTGTTGTTGTTCAGTTATGAAATGTGACATAAATGCAACAACACAACAGTGCTAGGAGTGGCTTAATTTAAACTGTAGGTTCTCACTTTCTTGTAAAGCAAAGGAAAGGCAATAAAGTGGGGTAGTAAATCAAATGCGACAAACTTTGCTGCTATACGATGCTAAAAGCGAGTAAATACTTCAGTGAAGAGTCAAACAATTAAGTTCATTGTGGTTTAAGTCAGTTCATAACTGATTATAATTGTTTCCTTCAAAATCAATACAATTCATCCAGTTTTTAATCAAACAATCTTAAAGGCATTGTATTTGGGCGCAAAAAGTTTTCATTATAAAATCTTAAACGATAGCATCAGATATTTGGCTCATAATCCTCTAATCAAATTTGCGGTGTATGAAAATTCCTTAAACACTGTGCAAAATTGTATACAAGTTTAAGTGCAAATTGTATTGGACTGTCGAAGAGAAAATTATGCTTCAGAGCATGCAAGACTTATTGGATTTACCCAACTGTTTTGACATCTATCCTGACCTACCGATGACTATCCTCAATTTAATACAGTTGCTACCTCTCTTCCTGTGTATGCCTTACCGTGCTTACAATGCAGACTGCAAACACTTTGATGCTGAAAATGATCTTTCATCTCCTTTCGCTTGACCTTAATTGTTGGTTCTCAAAAAGCTGTCATTTGAAATCGATTTTAAACTGTAGGTCCCTCCATTCATGTCTAAAATTAGCACACACAGCATAAGTGGTGTGAAAAACTAGGTTGTATTCCAATGAAGTCGCCGTAGTCTAATAGGTAGTGTATTAGCTTATTAGACGTAAAGCCCGGGTTCGTATCCCAGGTCAGGCATCAAAATGAAATATGAAAAGAAATATTTCTTTGGCGGCTTCCTCTCAGCAGATTTCTGGCAAAAACTCTGAGAGTAAATAAAATTGCAATGAAAAAGTTTCTCAAAAATCTGTCGTTCGGAGTCGACGTTAAACTGTAGGTCCCGCCACTCACGTATAAAATTAACGCACACAACATGAGTGGTGTGAGAAGCTAGGCCGTAATTCTGACTGAAGGGTTGTAATGGCCAATTATGTATGTATGTTCAGGGCAATTATATTTACTCTTAGAGTTTGAGAAGACTGGTGAGAGGAAGGCTTGGAAAGATATATTTTTTCTTTTTGTTTTGTTTGAAATGTCTTAACTCGGTTTTGAACCATTTGGTATCGTTTAAAAAGCTAACACGCTACCTATGCTATGACGATGATTTGTGGCGATGCACATGTGGCTACTTTTCAGATACTTTCGAGGGATTATGCTTGGCATAATCGGTATAGCTTGCAAAGAATTGGCGAAATTATAAAGAAATTTTATAGATTGGAAAGGCAACAACTGTGGTCAGGACTTCTTATCTACAAAATCTACACAATACCGCTTCTTTTGAAGAAAGTATTGTGGATTGAAGTCGCCGTAGTCTAGCAGCTAGTGTGACATCTCAAACGAAATATGGAAAAAAAATATTTCTATGGCGACTTTCTCTCAGCATTACCCTCGTATTGTTCACCATACCTACATAATTGGTCATTACAATCCTTTAGTCAGGATTGCCACCTAGCTTCTCAGGCCACTTATGTATGTTGTGCGTGTTAATTTTATACATGAGTGACGGGAACCGACAGTTTAAAATAGACATACTAGACTATGATATTAAAAAGTAAAATTTAAAAATTAAATTTTCAAAAAACACTTCTTTAAAGCTATTTGACATAAAGAACACCCTAAGGAAAAATTTTGACTGTTTAAATAAAAATAAATGTGTCCCATACCTTCTACTCTAAGCCAACGAAATATGTGAGAATTTTTATTAAAACAGAATACATTTGCTATCAAGCAAATCAAACCATAATCTGTCATAATTCCATATCAGGTGATAAAACTAGTGAAATAAACTTTTTGAAAAAAGCATGAGTAATACTCAAATAAAAGTACAAGCAGATCTAATAAAACATGATCCTCAAAAATTTTCTATAAAAGCCACTTATAAACTACACAATAAAATATGAATATTAACACACAGAAAAAAAGAGAAAAAATACGTAATATTTTCACATTTTCAAATGGATTTTCATTTTGAAACATTGAGCAAAAAAAAAGAGAATTAATTTTTTGGCAAATGAAATGTAGTTTTTGGATGTTGCCATGGATGGATGTATGAAATGAATTTATGAATGGATGTTGCAACATATTAAATGTGCTCATATTTTAGTATTAGAAACACACACAAACAATTGTATAAATATTTTAAAATAAGCACATATATGCATACATACATACATGCAATGCACATACACATTCAAAACAAAAAAATCGCCATGAATAACATGATTTTTGTTTGTTTGTTTTTTTCTTTTTTGGTGTAGTAATAAAGGAGAGTGTTATTTGTTGTTTTTTTATTGTTGTTTTTGTTATTTTCCATAAATTTATTTGCAAATGATGCGTTTGACAATTTAACACTTTAACAATAACGACAACAACAGCACGTAAACATATCGAAAATATAAATAATAAAACAGAAGTGCAAATACTAACGAAAATATTTCCAAATGAATGTATACACAGTTGTTACGGTAAATATAAGTGTGCATGTATACTTATACAGACTAATACATACATACATACACATAATAACGTGATATCAACAATAGTAGCGCAAAATAAAACAAAAATTTTTTTTGCAATAACAGCAACAAAACCAACAACAACAATTACAAATAACGGAAATTTTGCAATACATTTAAGCTTCCAAATTGTATCAGCACATAAACATACATACATATGTATATCCACTCTTTTGACACTCTGAGTGTGTGTGTGTGTTGTGGTTGATAAAACAAAATTCATTGCATACTCTACGGGTAAGTGTAGAACAGGTGTTTCTCAACCTTTTTAGTGTGCCACTGCTGTAGCTGAGAACATTATCTTAACCCTTGTTGTTTATGGGATACAAGCGAAGATTTATTAGGGCAGCACAAATTTATTAAACTATAGAGTTTTATAAAAGGTGGTCTATTACAGTAGCTAAGATCTTCGACTATACACTCAACTAAAGTTGAAACCTTAGGGAAGAAAAGACAATTTTTATTCCAGCTTTTTAATGTAAAAAAATTCATAGACTTCAATAGCTCTGAGCCCAGAACCTCAGTAAAGCATAGGCTAAACGGTTTCCTTCCATCAACCAAACGAATGTCACATGCATTATCCACGGCCGCGTACCCTGAAGTATACCAACCTTACAATGGCAAAGTAAATCCGTATCATGTACTTCGGTTCCACGTGTTGATGTCGACGTAGTCTAGTAAGTAGTGTGTTTGCTTATTAGACATGAAGCCTCGGTTCAAACGACAGGTCAGACATCCTCAACAAAATGAAACACAAAAAAATATTTCTTTAGCCACTTCTGCTCAACAGATTTCTGGCAAAAAATCTGAAAGCAAATAAAATTGCCATGAAAAGTTTCTCAAAAATCTATCGTTCGGAGTCGACTGTAAACTGTAAGCTCCGCCACTCATGTACAAAATTAACACATACAACATATGTGGTGTGAGAAACTAGGTTGTAATCATAGCTGCCGGATAAATGAGGCACCAAACCAAATATTTGAGAAAAAGTCGTCAAAATCGTCGAAGACGTTTATTGAAATCGTCAAAAAATCGTCAGAAAAAATAAATAAATAAATTAAAGTTTTTAAAAACCAAAATTATTTCTATTGTATACATATAAATTCAATGTATGAGTATGTATACATATCTGAGTTCAAAAATAAAACGTTTAAAAAAATTTTGTTAGAAATTAAAAGCTAGCGTCCCTCATCTTCATTTATTAATTTTTTTCCATAACTGGAGAGATTTTATATCATATTCAGGGAAAAAAATTTTTAAGGTTTAAACAATCTATCCCAGTGTTGTTTATTGACACAGGAGCGCAGCAATAATATTGCATCATCTTAATCTATGGATGGTGTAAATATTAAGGAGTCAGAAGCTCTTGACATTCTGAACATAAAAATTCAGTGTAATGTTGGCTGCAACCGACAAATTTTTCAGTTCCTTCAGTTCCTTCTTAAGATCTTATCATCTGATCTTACTATTTACACGATTTATTTATACTATTTATGAGGTCGGTGCCTCAACGTCTATTTTGTGGTTTCTCGACCGTGTACAGGAGAGGCCGTAGTAGCTCGATAATGACGGTAGTGTATCCAACTCCATGGAATCATTGATGCATCGTTGCAATGTGGTTTGTGTTTCACTGTTCTATCACTACTACAAAAGGATTTTGATCGAACAAAATAAGAGGACTTGTTCCCGAAAATCATATATTCCTATGTAACACTCGTCTTTCACGGCCAGAACATCCGTATGTGGTCGATTGACCAGTGGATCGCACACTGCATTACAAAAAAGTATGTTTTTTTTGTCGGACTGTTCGTATGTGGAACTCAATTCCTGCGGAGTTCTTTCCTGTTACTTATGGTATAAAAATATACAAGCCTAGTGTCCATAAACACAGTTCTCTCTTTTCTTCTTCCCATGACATATTTTCATAGCTCCAAACACAATGCCATCCATCCCCTGAGTGTTGGTCGTACGAAAAAAAATAACGGCGCTTGCCTTTGTTCTTCCGATGGTAATATTAGAAGCTATACTCGAATTTTTAAAATTGTCTGCAACGACAAGTGATAAATTATTCTCAACTACAAGGTTATTTAGGAGTTGCAATTTTTAGGCTTTTAAGGGATTAAAAAGTAATAAAATACAGAAAAATCATCACAGGTCAAATCGTCAATATGATATTTTTGGAGCTCAAAATCGTCGAATCTGGCAGCTATGGTTGTAATCCTGATTGAAGGATTGTAATGACCAATAATGTATGTATGTATGTATGTGTCAGAAAAAATAACGTTTTCTTTCAATCGATCCAACACATATGGATTAGAGTAAATCTTTCTATCGGCTTTCTAATTGGAGTGACCCTAATGCTACACATAATTTTACACAAATAAATATCCTTCAAATATTGTTGTTAACAAAAAAAAAAAGATTTTCTCCAGAAATTTCATTAAATCAACATTTTTTTGATATTTATAAGCGATAGTATTTGTGTTAGTATTTGTATTTACTTATGTATTAATGGTTGCTTTTGAAAATTTCTTCTTAAAAACAGTGTGTGTGTGTGTAAGTAAAAACACACGCACTCAATCAACTATGTGAGTACCAGTTACGTTTTGTGCGTTTTCCCATTGAGCATCGACTATAATATTCGCAAACATTTTTAACTCAAAATCGTTTTTCTTCTTTTTCTATTTTAAGTTCTTCTTTGAAGCACGATTCTGGTTTTATTTGTTTTATTTTTCTTTTTCTTTCGATTTTTCTCATTTTGTAAAGGAATGTTTTTGAAATATTTTTTTTACAAAAATTTTCTTTTGTTTCCAACGACTAGACTTGACTTTATAGAGTGTGGGGGGCGGGGTTATATGTATAGGAGTGGTGGTTAGGATAAGAGTTGTAGGAAATATAGTATGGCTTAGATTGATTGGCATTTTACGTGTTGTTAGCGATAACATTACATTACATTACATTATAATGTATGTATAGCATTACGTTTTGATGTTGATTTGCAAGCGTTACCATTTACTCAAGTCATTATTTGTTTCAATGCTCGTAAATATATTTGAAAGAAAAATGCGAAATAAAATATGTTTTAAATCGGTTTCATTTCCTTAATTTTATAACATATAGAAATAAAAGCAAAAACAAAAGTGCCAGCATACGAGGGGCATTACCAAAAGTATTCAGCAAATTATAAATCTTATGGACACTGTGGAAAAACATTTCTTTTTAAAGAATTTTTTTTTTGTATCACTTATTGGTTGTGGCCCCACTAGTCTAGAAGGGAGTGTGCTGGCTTGTTAGATGAGGGCCCATGGTTCAAACTCCATCTTAGATATCTCGAACAAAATGAAATATGAAAAAAAATATTGCTTTCAGTGACTTGCTCTCAGCACACTTTTGGGAAAAACCCTGAGGGTAAAAAAAAATTACCCTGAAAAGTATCTCAAATCTGATTCGACACGAGTTATGACCAAATTTCCATACCTAACATGGGTGGTGTGTGAAGACAGTTTGCAATACTAACTAAAGGTTGTAATGGTCGTATGAGTTCAGTTGGCCTTATTATGCTTGTGTTAAGCAATATTTTTAATGTAGGCTCCGCCTACAGTCTTTCAAAATATAAAATATCTGTGGTTGTTTAAATACACTGTACCTGTAACTCCATGAATACCCCTGAACAGATACATTTTAAAAATCTTCAAATTGATTTCCCTCTTTAACCTTTTAAACTTCAAAAACAAAATATTTTACTTGATACCTGTTGATTTTAAATCATTTTCAAAATATTTTTTTTTCTTTTTAAATCTTTAACAGCATATTCTCCTCTTTCTTAGCAAATTCATAAAATTTCACAAAACTTTTCCATATAAATTCGTATAAGAACACGTACCTTAAAAAGAAATTTGTTTCAATGCCTGGAAGAACTTCTCTCAAGTTTTTGAAAGTTCAGCCATGTGTTTGGTAATTGTGTGTGTGTGTGTGTTCTAAATTCTTTCTCAAATACGTACGTACGTCTGATTCATGTACTCGTTTTCTTTCATAGAAATTTATACAAAAACAAAAAATAAAAAATAAGCCTCCTCTATGCCATTTTAAAGTGTTTAAAAATTTAAGAAGACATTAAAACTTTTCAAAACCCCCATGAAAGTATAATACTTCAGACTTGCAACATAGTCTTGTAAGGAGGCACACACACATGCTCATATACATTTTCACTTACACTCACATATAACGGGTAATTTTCTTTTCACATTTGAAGCTATAAACGCATGCCTGCCGTTATGGTGGTCTTGATAGCCAAAGGACTGTGCTAAATCGAAAGAATTATTGCTCACCTCTATACAGATTAACGGTATTGGCGTGTAAGAGAACAACTTAAAGAATGGCGTATTCCCTTGTACTTGCTGTTTGTAGATTTCAAGAAAATCTTCTTTATTACCAATTGACGGACTGCAATATGGGAAGTATTGAGAAGAAAGCAAGTGCCTTAGAAAGTAATTCGAAGATGTTCCCTATCACCTTATCTACTTGCCATCGGAATGTCATGAATGTCATAATCACAATCTGTTCAAAGAGAAGATGAAGTCTCTCATCATAGCTGCCAGATTTGACGATTTATCGTCATTTTGACGATTTTGGGTACCAAAAATATCATATTGACGATTTGACGATTTATGCCATTATTTTGACGATTTTTAAAAATTAAAGTATTTGAATCCTTCTTTGTTCGCCCTGTAATATTCCAGGAATCTGGAATATAGCCTGCAATTGCATAGAATCGAAAAATCTTGTAGCTTAATTCCAAATTTATGGAGTATACTTTCTTTTTAATTGTATTTGAAATATATTACTCATACGCGTCATATTACATGTACTGGAATAGTTACCCTGAAAAGTATGCAATAAAAATTTTGAGTTTTGTTATGTTTGAAATTAATGGAATTAAATATAACTCATACGTCACATATGTTCTTGAATTATGAAATTTACATACATATTTAATATGAGCATAATGTGAGTAAAAATAATAGGTTGGCGATCTAAAAGTTTAAATTCAAAAATGTAATAAAACAAAAATACTTTTTTTGATCAAATTTATTGTTTTGCTCCGGTTGGTAATGGATTTTTATTTCATTTATATGGCTGCCGCGGTTGGCCGCACAATCATAGCTCCCAGATTTATGCGCTTATTTTGGCGATTTTTAAAAATTAAAAATGTACATCATATTCTTTACTTTAGTACATTAAAAGCCACTTTTTAGCTTTGTATTTACTTTGCAATTGTTACTATTGGAAATTTATGTTAGTTAATAATAACGAGGAGTAAAGTATTGTATTTTTAAGTTACTTTCAAATACCTGTGATTATTTTTCTGTATTTTATTCCTTTTTAACCCCTTAAAAGCTGAAAAATTACAACTCCTCAATAACCTAATAAAATAATAATAAATTATGGACATTAGGCTTGTATATTTTTATACTATAAGTAACAGGATAGACCTCTGCAGGAATTGAGTTCCACATACGAATAGTCCGACTAAAAACCATATTTTTACTGTAATGCAGTGTGCGATCCACTGGCCAATCGACCAATGGAATATATGATTTTTGGGAAAAAGTTCCCTTATGCAACGATGCTCCAATGATTCTATAGAGTTGGATACACTATCGTCATTAACGAGATGCTATGGCCTCTCCTGTACACGGTCGAGAAACCGCAAATTAGACGTTGAGGCACTAACCCATACATGAGAGTTGTATTCCATTCTCTGTCAGTTATAAACGGTGTAAATAGTAAGATCAGATGATAAGAACTTAAAAAGGAACTGAAAAATGTGTCAGCATTACACTGATTTTTCATGCTCAGAACATCAAAAGCTTCTGACTCCCTAATACCTACATTGCCCATAGATCTAGATGAAGTAATATTATTGCTGCGCTTAAACAATTAACAATTTTTTCCTGAAAATGATATAAAGTTTCTTCATTTTTTGTAAACAAAAATATTAAATGAAGATGAGGGACGCTAGCTTTTGATTTCCAATAAATTCTTTGTTAAATATTTTATTTTTCAACTCAGATATGTAGATACATTGACTTCATATGTTTTACTACAATAGAAATAATTTTGGTTTTTAAAAATTTTTAATTTATTTATTTATATTTTCCTGATGATTTTTTGACGATTTTAATAAACGTCTTTGACGATTTTAACAATTTTTTCTCAAATATTTGACGATTTGGTGACTCATTCATCTGGCAGCTATGTCTCTCATACCAAATCGAAAATTCTGGTTAAATTTACCAACTCTAATATGCAAGCAAAACTAGGTGGGGCTTGAGATAAATGTCAAGAAAACCAGAACCATAGGAATTAACTACGGTAGCGCAGATAACATCATACAACAAGATCAACTAGTCGAGTATGTAGGTAGTGACAATGAATGACGGTGCAAAAACAGACATAAGCCAAAAGTTGCATTCGGACAACTATAGAGTAGGTTAGGTTAGGTTAGGTTAGAGGACGTGTACTTGTCAATTAAGACATGAACAGTACCCGGAGGTCGAATTGACCCATTGTACAACGTCATAGTTTCTCACACCACTTATGTTGTGTGTGTTAATTTTATACATGAGTGGTGGGACCTACAGTTTAAAGTCGACTCCGAACGACAGATTTTTGAGAAACTTTTTTCATGGCAATTTTATTTACTCTCAGAGTTTTTGCCTGAATTCTGCTGAGAGGAAGTTGCAGAAAGTAATATTTCTTGTATTTTGTCTTGATGTCTGGCCTGGGTCTCGAACCATGGCTTTACGTCTAATAAGCCAACACACTACCTACTAGACTACGGCGGCTATAGAGTAACTCTCACACATTTAGGCGAACCAACGTTCAACATTTAAATAAATTTATTTTACGAAAGTCAAGCAGTGTTAAATGCGAACAACATCATGAAGGAACTCCAGATACTTTTCTCAACACGTTCTTCAGAATTAGTATATGCAGGTTATTCTGGCCTAATGACATCAGCAGCATATGTCATTGGAACCTTACAAACCAGAAACTCGCAATAATATAAACAAAGCAGAGAGATCCTAATAGTATAACGACGCTAGAGTGGAATACTCTAGGCTTACGAAGTCCTGGCATATCAAAATACACCCATGAACGATAATCTGGGAGATAGAAATAGCTTCTCACACCACCCACGCTCCATGTGTTAATTTTATCTACAAGTGGCTGAACCTACAGTTTAAAGTCGACTTCGAATGACAGATCTTTTGAGAAACTTTTCATGGCAATTTTATTTACTCTCAGAGTTTTTGCCAGAAATTTGCCGCGAGGAAGTTGCAGAAAGAAATATTTTTCATATTTCGGTTTTGTTAGAGATATTGTAGGTAGTGCGTTTGCCTATTAGGCCTGAAGCCACCGATCAAACCCCAGGTCAGACATGTCCACCAAAACGAAAACATATTTCTTTCTCTCAGCAGATTTCTGGAAAAACTCTGGGAGTAATTGAAATTGTTATGGAAGGTTTCTCAAAAATCTGTCGTTCAAAGTCGTGTGAGAAACTAGGTCGTGTCCTTACTGAAGGGTTGTAATGACCAATTACGTTACTTTGCGACCTAAGGTATGTATCACCAAACTCATGTCTAATAACTAAGCTTACGATCTACTAGCCTGCAGCGACTTCTATAATGACAATATTACAGCTGCAAACCGGATGGATCTGTTATGATAAATAAATAAATGCAACTCTACGATAGTATAATGGTAGCTTTGAACATGCTTTTCACACCAAACTTGGCAATTCTGTTAATAACCCATTAAGACAAAAATAAACTAAAGTGCAGAGAATAATTTATCAGCAAAAGTGCAATTCTCTTAGCATGGCGGAGGTTAATTATAGAATTTAATGTTTTTGTTAATTTATGTTATAGTGGAAAACCAAATAATAACAAACAAAAAAAGTCACCCGTTACATACACACCAACACACACACACATTTTTATATAATCACATACATATATTGCCGCCAATACATCTTAACGTTACGCACTCGTCGCTGTTCGTTAAGTGCGTGCTTAGGATCCTTTAAGTGTCTCTTCACATTTTTTTTTCTGCTTTTGCTACTCCCTGTTCTGGTGAAGTTAAAACACATGGTGGTGGGGATTTATTTTTTCCCTTTTCAAATTTTGTTATTGTTTTTATTATACACTCAATATCAACGTGTAATATATTGGTGTATGTAAGTAACATTTATTCACACAGAAATTCCATTGAAATGAAAAGTAAATACGACATTAGACGGCAACGTATTGCAGAGAAAAATTCTTTTTTTTTTTTTTTGTGTGGCAAACACTATACTGCGTACTAAAATTTAAAGAAGTGTTTCTAAAAGCAATTGCTTTGAAATATTGTATGTTGTTACGTGGCGTATGAGCAACATTTGTATTTCAATATTAATTATACGTTGTGTGGTACCATGAATTTATGCACAATGGAAACTATATTAAACTCCAGCAAACTCTATGTTCTTTGATGGCAATTCGGACGCTCTAGTCACACCAAAAAATCAATGAAATCGTGGAAAACATCGATCGAATTTCCACTTTTGATTTTTTGTTAAAACGAAACGAAATCAAACGATTTCTGGAGAGTTTAGTTACAGGCGAAAGATCATGGAAGAAGATCATGACGTAGAAGGTCACAAAGCCAAGACGGACAGCAAAAGAAAGTAATGCTGTGTGTCTGATGGAATTGTAAGAGAATTTTTCATTAGGACCTCTTACAACCTGGTCAAGTGATAAACTAAAATGAAGGACTAATATTTGATGGACCGGAGGAAACTGCAACTTTTTCAGTTGATGGAGGATCACATACATACCACATACATAACTGGTGATTACAACCCTTCAGTCAGGATTACGACCTGGTTTCTAACACTACTTATGTTGTATGTGTTAATTTTTATACATGAATGGCGGGACCTACAGTTTAAAGTCGACTCCGAACGACAGATTTTTGAGAAACTTTTCTTGGCAATTTAATTTACTCTCAGAGTTTTTGCCAGAAATCTGCTGAGAGGAAGTCGCCGAAGACTTTTTGTATTTTGTTTTGATGTCTGGCCTGGGGTAGAACCCTGGCTTTACATCTAATAAGCCAGCACACTACCTACTAGACTACGGCGACTTCTTGATGGAGGACCAATTTCAGACTAAAAACTTCTTTTTTACAACATAATCTCCTTTGGTCTCTATAGACTCTGTTCAACTTTGTTAAACTTTTCAAGGTCCTTGGAATAGGTATTCATTCATGTAATAATTTCAACCATTTCAAATCGTTTCAAAGCAGAATAAATTGAAAAGCACGGAAATTAGGGGTCACATGATCTGACAGGCGTTAAAAAATGATTTGTAATGCTTCTTGATATCTTAAAAAATAAATTATTTTTCCTTCGAATTATCACGGGCGACGAAAATTAGACTCATTACGTCAAACTCAAGTATATGTAAGGCGAGGGCAAAGGCTGCGGTAACATAGAATATCTATTGAGCCAAGGCAAGATGAGAGGGTTGTGAACTATTAAGAGTCTCATGACATGAGGTTTCTCTTTAAAGCCCAGGTCAGACATCTCCAACAAAGCGAAATATGAAAAAATTATTCTTCGGCTACGAATTATCATTGGCGACGAAAATTAGATTCAATACGGCAACACCAAACGCAAAATATCATATGCAAAGCGAGTTCAAAGTCTATGTTAACACTTAATATGTATTGAGCCAAGAAAATGGGATTTAGTCACTAAAATGGGGCTGAAGTCCCCGTAGTCTAGTAAGTAGTGTGTTGGCTTATTAGACATGAGGCCTCGATTCAAACCCCAGGTAAGACATCTCCAACAAAGCGAAATATGAAAAAATATTTCTTCGACGACTTCCTCTCAGAGAGTTTTTGCCAGATAAAATTTTCTCAAAAATCTATCGTTTGGAATCGACTTTAAACTGTATGTCCTGCCACTCATATATGAAACTGACACACTCAACCTAAGTGGTTTCAGAAGCTAGGTTGTAATCTTGACTGAAGGGTTGTAATAACCAATTATGTATGTATGTATGTATGTGAAATCAGTCTGGACTATCACAAGTGACCTGTACTCTACAGACAACAATTTATGTATTTAAATCCTGGCATTCGCCGAAATATGCCATGAATATGCAAACAGACATAAGGATTGTAATTTTCCATTATGACAACCCTTGGACTGTAGCGTCGGTCAAAGGCTAATTGGTAAGCAGTAGATGGGAATTTTTAGCTAGCTGGTCCTATCGGCCCGACCATAAGCCTTCTGTCTACCATCTGTACGGCTATCTGTGGAGTACGGTTTACTTCAGAGAAGGGAATCAAGAATTGGTTCCAAAAAAAATCTATAAAATGAAAGCATGGGGAAAATCATGTAAGAAATTGTTACCAGCCTAACAAATTTAAAAAAAATGTGTAAAAAGATTCTGTAGATTGCCAGCCTAACAAATTTAAAAAAAATGTGTAAAAAGATTCTGTAGATTGGTAAACGTTAGAGGCAGTTATACACATATAATTGAAAAAAAGTTTCCATATGAGTGTGTAAACACAAATACACTTTTAAGTATTCGTATGGGCGTATTTCAATAAGATGCCAGTGAAAGAAAATTTTAGAATTCCTTTCAGTTGCCTTTTTTCTCTCTCTTTTTTTCCTTAATTTCTGTTTTCTTTTTTCTATCAGTTTAAACGTGCTTAAAATTCGAAACCAATTTGTCATTGTGTAGCAAAAGCGGAACGTTGAACAGTAGCTCAACGCAGCGTACATACCACGTCATGTAGATGTTAAGTTAACGTTTTCATATCAAAAAGTCAAATGCAGGTTAAAAGCATATGATTCATGGTGTCTCATATTATGGATACTCAATGGGGGATAAGTTTTTTCCATTTTATGTTTTTTTTGTATTTGTAGCGTCTTGAATTCTAATTAAATTTCTCGATGAAAATAATAATTTTTTTTAGGAATTATTTTTTTTTTCTTACTTTTAAAGGAAATTAAATTATAATAACATATTGACAGCAGTAGTTGAAAACACAAATAGAACCTTAAAAAAAACGGAGAACGGAAATGAAGTTTTTTGCAACAAAGCCTGAACGATAGAAGAAAGGGAGTGAGAGCGAGAAAGAGAAACATATTTACACACATTAAAAGCAACATGATTTAAAGTACTTGTCATTAAGGCTTATAAAGCCTTAAGGAAACCGGAAATTAGCAATTTGTTGAAATTATTTTACAAATATTATTTTGCAGCTATTTACTGTAAATAATTTAAACCAAAAAAAACAATATTTAACATTTCAGGACAATTAAATTATTTCCTGAGGAGTTTTTCCCCCTTTCTTCTTTTTATAAATGTTGACACAAAAAATTAACGCCTGATTTGCTACTAAATTGATCGAAAATTCGTGTTTTTTTTTTTTTGAGGAATTATTTGAGTAAAATTTTGTATTTCTTATGAAACTGACACACCTCAGTAGACGTGTGACTAGGGTGGTCTAACCCCAACTCAAATAATTTATTGACAATGTTGTTTGCTTGATTAATTGAAATTTAATAAAAAGATCAACATATTTTGACTGAACTAAATCACTACAGTCACTGAAAAAAGCTAATTTTTTTTAATAATTTCTAGGTTATATTTTTTTATATTCGATTTTGTCTTCAAACATTCTTTATTGTGACGGCCTTAAAGGCAATAACACCTGTTCAATTTTAAAAAATCTTCAGGAAAAGGCCGACATACAGCCGTGTAAAAGTGTACATACAGCAGTGTATGTATACTGTTTTCCTTGACTGTAAGACACTGACTCTGAGATACAATGCATGCTAAATACTTCACAATATGCACACTATACAGCCCTCTCAATAATCTTGCACAGTGCAGGAGAAATGCGGATGGCGCCTACATTACTTGAACGATGAACGAAAAAATAACCGAACAAATATTGGCACAAGCAATATTCAAACTTTAGTTGTCATAATGTTCAGTCTGTAAATGTCGCCTTTGTCTAGTATGTAGTGTGTTAGCCTACTAGACATGAGACCTCGGTTCAAACCCCCTGGTCAAACCTCTACACCAAAACGAAATATGAAATAAAATATTTCTTCGTCGACTTCCTCTCACCAGATTTCTAGCAAAAACTCTGAGAGTAAATAACAAAATTGCCATGAAAAGTTTCTCAAAAATCTGTCGTTGGGAGTCAACTTAAAATGTACGTCTCGCCACTCATGTATAATATTAACGCACGCAACATAAGTGGTGTGAGAAACTAGGTCGTAATCCTGACTGAAGGGTTGTAATGACGAATTATGTTTATGTATGTATGTTTCCTTAAATCTCAGGTTTGTACAAATAACCCTCAAAGCAGATATCAAAACTAAGATAATCCAAGCCATCGTTCAAATTTAACATGATTTAATGCAAGAGTCATGGATTTTGGATATTTTGAATAAAGTCCATTCAGAGGAGCCGTGGTATACTTTTCAACGATGTTATATTCAACACATATGGCAACAATAGATTTTTCCGATGAAAGGGTTTTACCCTTTTTTCACATACACGACAACTACGCCCTTAGGCCGGCCAGACACGTTGCCGAAGTACGTACAAGACAATATCTTGATACTTTTTATGCCAGGTGTGCTCGACAATTTGGATATCGTTCTGAAATTATTCAGCGGTGGTCATGAGTATAAAATTAAACACGGTAATCATACTGAACGTCAAACACGCCTTTAATTCGATTAACAAGAACAACGTATTGACATCTGTGGAAGGTTTTACCCTTCCGGAATAATCACAACAGTTAGTAAGTGGTTATTTCAGTACGGAAAAACTACTGATGACATTCCACAGAGTTTCGTACTGGGACCCATGTTGTAAAATGCGATGTGCCATGACAAATTGAGGCTTACACTCCCCGATGGGCATCGATTGTGGATTACACTTGAAATACTGTAGCAGATTTACTCAGATGGTTGAAAAATACCTGAAGTTAGTGGCACATCAAATGACACGGTACTGATAAGAGAGGCAGTCAATGAAATTGTGTTTTGGTGTCACGTTTACACATTACAAGAGGCAGTAAAGATAGTAGCTTGGCTTAATGTCTGTAAATTCCGTCAGATTTTATCCAACATCCATATAGGAATACGCGAAAATCTACTGCGCATACACGACAATGTCCGAAAGTTTCGAAGTGTCAATGCGAAATCAATCGAAATCCCTTAAACGAATGCAAATTTTGTGCAGTTTTTTATTTCAATTTGATCTTCATTTATCCCTATTCTCGTAACTGTTCCTTGTACTTATTCTTTCCGTTCTGAATTGATTATGGTGCCCACTCTATCTTATTCGTTATACCTTTAAAAACATAGACAAATATTTTGTTTGCTTTAATTATTTACACAAAGTAAGGCTTATAAAAAATTATTAGAAACGTAGCAACCATATAACCTTCTCGTATGAATTAAAATTGTTGGCCAAAACTGCTTGTAAAAAATCGTATCAATTTTATACGTCTTTTGCACACTTGATTGATTGGCAGTTGGTAATCGTCTGGTATTTCAATAATAAATAGTTCCTAGCATATGTAATAAAATAGTTTCTTTTTTAATAACTCATCCTGTTAAGTGCTCAAAACGCTTTCTTTTAGCACCCCTTAATCTCTTCAATGACTGCTTTTAACTGACCCTTATTTCTTTACATTTGATAACATACATACATACTGACATAGAAAAAATTAAATTTACCTGACAGCTTGTTACACAAACAGAGAAATGAACATTTAAAAAGGTATTCTAAACTCTTTACAAAAGCTTTATGTCTATGACATGGCCCAAGGCGTTAGTTTTTCTACGAATAAAATGCTATAAAGAGAGAATGAGTTTAAAAGACATTAAAAGTACCCCTTGTCACTCTGTCCAAAATATTGAAAAACAAAATGAGACAATGAAATACAAGCATAACTAATCTTATAACGTAAAGAAATAAAAGTGTTATTAACAACAACAAAAATTAAGTATTTGTATAGAAATTTAAATTCTTGTTAGAGCTTTTAACGGACTTAAAACTTTAAGAGATTTTTCTGGAAGCATTTCTTAAAGGCCTACTAAACCTATTACGGCAACCTAAAATATGTAGAAAAAGGCAAGAAAAACTGTCAACATTATTTTTAAGGAATTCAAGTTCTTTTTTCTATTTTTCTTTTATTTTCCTTTCCAAGTCCTTGTAAATGTTGTGTTTAACATAAAACCAGCATAAATAAATACTTTTTATAATATTCTGCTTATGAAAGCATCTTTTTTTATTCTTGTTTTTTTATTTCTTTTTCTATTTCTTTTCATAAACTCGACCTCAACGTTTCATTCTTTAGTTTTTCTTTTTTTTTTCACTTCAGATGTTAAAACAACCGCCATCTCTTATGCTAACACTTGTATTAAAAAGATATATTTCAGCTATTTAGATACAGTTATTTAACAGTTTATATCTATTTCGGTTTTGTTTTGTTTTTTCTTTTAGGAAATAAAGGGGCAGTTTCATATTGAAGCTTATTACCAAATAATGCAGGATCTGAGTATCACAACGCTTGGAAGAAATTTGGAATTCTTTACATACTCAAAGGAAAACATTCATATGTAATTAATATCCATTATGCTTTATACAATTAAAATTATTTTTACATTATTTATCGCATTATTTACACCTAATAAAACATAGTTCGGCTGAGAAGGTCATATCTGTGGAATACGATTAATAATTAAAATTAAAGAAAATTATTTATTTACACACGGTTTTATTATTTACACTTAAAATCATGCACCTCCACATTTAAAATGTAACATCAAGAGACTTGTGTAAAATAAATGATTTTCAAATCGTCAGTCAGAATAAATTACACTATTTGTACATTATTTTTTTCCCTTTCCTACTTCCTCTGTTTTTTCCTACTTTCCCTATTATCATCTCCCCTTTAGGACGTTGTACAATGGGTCAACTGGACCTCCGGGTACTGTACTTGTCTCAATTGGCAAGTACACATCCTCTAACCTAAACATAAACTTACATTATTCACACGTTAATTGCATATCATTTCCACATAATTTAAACATGGTATACACATTATTTACGCATTGTTTCTATATTATTTACATATTTCTTACATATTCTTTACATATTTTTTACATATTATTTCCGTATTATTTACATATTTTTTACGTATTATTTACATATTTTTTACATATTATTTCCGTATTATTTACATATTTTTACGTATTATTTACATATTATTTACATATTATTTACATATTATTTACATATTATTTACATATTATTTACATATTATTTACATATTATTTACATATTATTTACATATTATTTACATATTATTTACATATTATTTACATATTATTTACATATTATTTACATATTATTTACATATTATTTCCGTATTATTTACATATTTTTTACGTATTATTTACATATTATTTACATATTATTTCCATATTATTTACATATTTTTACGTATTATTTCCGCATTATTTATATATTTCATACACTTTATTTACATATTATTTACATATTATTTACATATTGTTTACATATTATTTACATATTATTTCTGCATTATTTATATATTTCATACACTTTATTTACACATTACTTACATATTATTTACATCTTATTTACTTATTATTTACACATTATTTACATATTATTTACATATTATTTACATGTTATTTACATATTATTTACATATTATTTACATATTATTTACATATTATTTACATATTATTTACATATTATTCACATATTATTTACTTACTATTTACATATTATTTACATATTATTTACATATTATTTCAGTATTATTTACACAATCTTTACACATATATATATGTCACATATTATCTGCACATTATTCTCACATTTACCCATTATTTATGCTTTATTTACATGTTATTTAAATAAGAGTTAATAATTTACACATTTTTTGTGTATTAATTAGTCAATATTTACACATCATTTACATATTATGTACACATTATTTACTCATTACTTTCACAAAATTTATAAAATATTTACACATTATTAATTTATTGTTTACACATTACATTTATATATTGTTTACACATTATTTACATATGATTTACACACTTTTTATATATAATTTACAGATTAATTACGTACTATTTACTATTTACTATTTTTTAAGCATTATTTACGTATTATCTACTTATCATTTACACATTTCTTATTTTTTGGGAGACGTAACTAACTGAACATGGTAAGCAACACAAAGTCCATGGTAAACAAACGACTGGTAAATATACACGCTAACGACTTCCACAACGAACAGGATGGTTTTCATCCTGGCAACTCTGGTATCTATCACACTATACCTCTGCGCATAATCACGGCAAAAGGATGTAGAGTTATGCCTGGTATTCATCGAACTTTGAGAAGGCGAGTCTAAGCTATCCTGCCATATAATAAACACTTCGCTATAGAGGAATACCAGAGTGACAGATATATAGCGCACGCGAATATTACAAGCGGTCCTATCACTGTCGTAATGCGTTAAGGCTAGCCATTATTCGCCTTTACTCTTTAACATGGTATTTGACAGCATCGTAGACAACATGTGTCTACTATCATAAAAATTCAATGATATGCAGTCTATAGTAAGCATTTGGGAGACTGAACCCAAAATCAAGGTGGTGAGGTTTAATACGGTGATTTTAATATGTATGCTTCTGGTGAACATTATTGCAACAAGAGATGGCTCTAGATAGGATGTTAAGAACCGCAATAACAGACATAAGGGCATCATTAGGTCCTTCAAATGAATAAAAATGCCGCTAGTATGTCCCATTCACCTTGTTTTATTTAAATTTAAAAACATAAGGCGTTTAAAAAAAGATCCTATATTATTCAGATTAAGGGTGAATAAATAAAATAAAGAAAGACAACTTTGCTTCATATCTGGTATCGTATCTGGTATAGTATGTGGTATTGTATTTCGTATCTGGTATCGTATTTTTTAAGACGTATCAATAGTGTACAGCATCGTATCTGGTATCGCATAGATATGGAACTCCTCTTAACCAGACAGAGAGCAAAAAAACAACAAACAAAGAGAAGGAAACGTAAATATACGAACTATTTTTAATACTGGTCATTGATATTGAGCTTTTTTTTATCTCTCGTTTATATTTCGTTAGATGTTTAAATAAAATATGTTTTGTTAGCGTGTGTTTATGGTTGTGCTGCTATTTGCAAAAAACACCCACATTCACACCAACACACTGTTTACACATAATAAAAACAAAAACAACAACTGGCTATACAAAACAACAACAAAACAAAATATTGCCAACCATTACAAGGACTTCATTTCATGAGTTATTTATGGCTTAAACAAGATTACTTGTATGCGTCAAAAGGGACAAAAATACGCACACATACATACTCTCTTATACACAGACACACAGTTTTGCAAAATAAAAAAAAGAGAAAAAAGAACTGTTTTAAGTATACTTTACTTAACTATTATACCATAAATCTATAACATCAACACCAACACCAATACCGACAACGACACCAACGCGTGTAGTTATCATTGACAAGGTTGTTGTCGTCACAATTTCTCTTTTATTTCATTGTGTTGTTGCTGTTGTCGTCCTTAATATTTAAGTATGCAATGCAAACAAACATGCACAAACACTTATGTATAGGCAGGCAGGTTAACAGGCCAACAACAGACACACACGCCTGACCATTCATTCACAAACAGCTTCAAGTTCTGAGAAGATGAGTGAGTGAGTGACTCAAAATAGTATTAAAATGAGTTGAAAGGTGAAATGTAGAACAGAGTGATGAACTGATGATGAAGAGAGTGGAATTTGAATAAGAAGTATTAAATATAATGATGTGACAACTTGTGTTCTTTGAAGTTGAATTCATTGGGGAATAAAATTCTATCAAATAAGAGCGCACGAGACACATTCAAACACATTCGTTCATTCGTTCATTCATTTATTATGAGTAATTGGAATGGAAAAACAAACTCAATGACAAATGTTGTGAGAATGAAACACAATAAAAACGATAAAGATCAATAAGTGGCAAGAAATTGAAAACAAGGTGAATAAGCAATAATAATAAGATAGATGAGTAAAGGTCGCACTAAGGTTTGGTAAAGTAAGAGAAAAATTTCTTTAAAATAAATATTGGGTCATAAAGGGTCCGCCAAATAACTTTTTTTTTTGAAAATGCTTTAAAAAATAACTACTGAAAATTTTTTGTCAAACTTCTTTTTTTATTTGAAAGTACAATCCTTCCGGTTAATAATGGAAAATGATTTCATTCAAATGGCCGCCTCGGCTGGCCATGCAGTAGCCTACACCAGAAGATGCCGATTTTGGGGAAAAAAATCATCTTTTCAGATGAAGCTCATTTTGAACTTGTCGGGTATGTACACAAGCAAAATTGTCGCATTTGGGGTACAGAAAACCCGCACGCATACATTGAAAAGCCAACGCACCCAAAACGAGTGACAGTTTGGTGCGGATTTTGGTCCAGAGACATAATTGGGCCATTTTTCTTCGAAAATGAGCATGGAGTGGCCGTTACAGTCAATGGCGATCGTTATCGGGCCATGTTGAACGAAATTTTTTTCACAAAAATTGAAGAGAAGGATATTGGCAACATTTGGTTTCAACAGGACGGCGCTACGTGCCATACAGCCGAAGCTACACTCGATGTTGTGCGCCCTGTTTTTGAAGATCGTATTATAAGCCGCAGAGCTAATGTCGTTTGGCCACCTCGAAGCTGCAATTTGACGCCGTTGGACTATTATTTGTGGGGTGCCGTCAAAGATAAGTGTTACGCCGACAAGCCAGAAACAATTGACGCTTTAAAGGACAATATTCGTGAAGCCATTGGTGAAATACAGCACACACACAATCGATAATGTGCTTAAAAATTGGACCGATCGTGTAGCCTACTGCATGGCCAGCCGAGGCAGCCATTTGAATGAAATTATTTTCCATTATTAACCGGAAGGATTGTACTTTCAAATAAAAAAAGAAATTTGAGAAAATATTCCCACAGTTTCATACCAACATTGGAGTAAAACAGTCACCTCTATCACCAGAATTGTTAACCGTATATCATGCTATCTACACCTTATAGTGGTAATAAAAGGGAAACGGTAAAGTTAATCAAACAGGAGATACATTTGGATGATGCACATTCAATGTAAAGAATCTCACAAATATTCAGACAAATCAAGCTTAGAATACTCAACTGAATACTGTTGTTCGAAAGTGCGGTCTGGTTAGAATCTAAGAGAAACGTACAGAAGTTCTTTAGTAAGTTTCTAATAGACATATACAGGCCATTCTGACTGAATGCTACCAACAACACGACCCTCTACAACTTTGAAATCGAAGAAGCCTGGAAACGCACGATGCTTCAAGACCTGGATAGTGTGCTGTTACTAACAAGGGGTACAAATCTCCCCTAAAATGCAGATGCCTTGTAAAAGCTAAATTTTCCCTAGCCAGGTACAACAAACAATGACTATTCCTCTTCGTAGAGTCTTAAGTACGATTGCAGTGAGGCTTTTATGTCATCCTTAGAAGCGCATAGAATACTTATGGTGTGTTTTTGAGATCTCGAGAGCTGTAAATGATAATAAAAAGCAGAAATCTTCTTGAAATAAATTTTTTTATCATAATCTGTTGCATAGTATCATGGCATTTATATTTAATTCGTCCATTCCAAAAAAATCTGGCTGTGTATGCCACACCAATGTTTCAAGATTCGGGATTTGTCGGCATATACCAATGTCTTAACATGACATAACAGCCCCATAAAAAGTAATTCAGAGGCGCAAAATCGTACAAACGAGAAGGCCAATGCATTGAAAACTTCAGAAAAGAAAGTGATTTTACATTAAGCCGATGGTTAAGAGCGCTTTACGGCAAGTCTTGGAACAAAATATCGTTAATATTTGAAAACAAAAAGTCATTATGCATGACTCGGTATTCACTGTAATGGCTGCTCGTTGCTTATTTCGAAATAAATAAGGTGTGTTAATGCCGCCAGAATATAAACAGTCAAAAGTATGTATTTTAAGAGGAATTCATTAACGACTCTAGGAATGTCTCCGTTTTAAATACGACAAGTTTCCTTATTATATACATACGTAATTGGTCACTACTACCCTTTAGTCAGGATTACAACCTCGCTTCTCACACCACATATGTTGTGTGTGTTAATTTTATACATGAGTGACGGGACCTACAGTTTAAAGTCGATTCTGAACGATAGATGTTTGCAAGGCAATTTATTATTTCCTGTCAGAGTTTTTGCCAGAAATGTGCTGAAAGAAAATCGCCGAAGAAATATTTTTTCATATTTTCGTTTTGATGTCTGACCTGGGGTTTGAACCGTGGCCCTACGTCTAATAAGACAACATAACCAGTCTAGTAGGACTAGACTATCTTATTAGCGTAGCAATTTAAACAGAAAGGGCCCTTCCCGATGAGACACAATTCTTTAGTAAAAAATGCTCATCTTTGGCCAGTTTTAAATGAGCTCAATTAGCAAACATGTGGCGCAAACGCTGGTGGTTATGGTTCAATTATAACGTATGCTTTAGTTTATAAGTAAGAAACGTTAGGTCTTTTTCCAAGTAGTCAAAGACCTTTAATTATATTCTTCAAGGCATCGCGTTGCAGCAGCAATTCAAGTTCAGTATCCAGATTATCTTAATGTAAAGTATGTGTAAAAGTTGTGCGAAAACGTTAAAAAAAACTGCCCAAATTGTTTACATTAAAGTCTGATTATTTTCGTCACAAAATGTACGAAGTACTCTATGAACTTCAGGGGCAGGTTTTATTTTTTGCAGAAAAAATTTCAACAATTTCAACGAATTGTTCTGCCATTAAACGATTCACGATGACATGCCAATCGCTACTGAATAGATATTTCAATACAATTTGTCATATTCAGCTATGAAATCACAGTTATCGATATGGATAGTTCTCATTCCGATTTAGGAATTCATTTCCATATATAATGTGGTACAGAGCAGAGCATCCATTAGCATTGCAGAATTTTTGTCTGAACGTTCTATACGTCAAACAGTAATTGCATTAATTTGATAAAAAAAAAATTTTTGCTGATATCAGTACAAACAATATTGTTTCTTCATAAACAAATACTATTCAAAACAAAAATTCTTTTTAAACGTTTAATTTTTTTTTTAATTTCTGAATCTTCTAAACATATTGTTCACATTTCATGCAGCAAATAAAACATACGCCAAAAAATAACCAACAATTGTAAGAAGAAAAAACGAAGAATTGTAAACCAACTGGACAAGAAATGAAAAAAATTTTTTGAAAAAAGTTTTTGGCAACCAAATAAACACATTGAATATTAGCGGTTCAAAAAAAGAAAAAAGAGAAGAGAAATGTAAGGAATCAGTATTAAAAAGAAAATTTCACAATGTTTACTGGTACAGAAACAAATAAATTACGAAATGAAGGCAAAAAGATTTCCACCAAAGCCATGGTAGCAGCAGTTTGAAAAAAAAATTTTTTACACGAAAAATACAACATTTTAGCCAAAATAAAACCATACACACAAACTTACATATACATATGTATGTATATACAAAATGCATGTGTATTAAAAACATATACAAAGGGAATGTTTTTTGTTGTTTTTAAAATCTGATATTTTGGAAACAAATATTACGCATACGCCAGTTAGCCATGATGTATAGAATAATATATGTATATGTATGTGTATGTTTGCTTACACGTATGGTACATGTATCTTAATTTCAATTACATTAAAGTCATGCATTAAATTTTTTTGTGACTTTAATACTCCACTTTGATTACTTTTTCCGTTGAATAACTAACTGTAATGCAGATGAAGTAAAAATCAAGAGTTTACAAATCAAAGGAGAACTTTTTATATAAGCAAACTAGGAAATAAGGTAATCAACTTAACCAACTATTTTATAGGCTACAATCATCCATTCGATTACGATAAACCTTACAAATAAAAGGTCTGCCAAACAACTTTTTTTTTGAAAATGCTTTAAAAAAAACTACTGAATATTTTCTCTAATTTCTTTTCTTATTTGAAAGTACAATCCTTCCGGTTAATAATGGAAAATATTTTCATTCAAATGGCTGCCTCGGCTGGCCATGCAGTAGCCTACACGATCGGTCCAATTTTTAAGCACATTATCGATTGTGTGCAGCTGTATTTCACCAATGGCTTCACGAATATTGTCCTTTAAATTGTCAATTGTCTCTGGCTTGTCGGTGTAACACTTATCTTTGACGGCACCCCACAAATAATAGTTCAACGGTGTCAAATCGCAGCTCCGAAGTGGCCAAATGAAATCAGTTCTGCGGCTGATAATGCGATCTTCAAAAACAGGGCGCAAAACATCGAGTGTAGCTTCGGCTGTGTGGCACGTAGCGCCATCCTGTTGAAACCAAACGTTGCCAATATCCTTCTCTTCAATTTTTGTGAACAAATATTCGTTCAACATGGCCTGATAACGATCGCCATTGACTGTAACGGCCACTCCTTGCTCATTTTCGAAGAAAAATGGTCCAATTATGCCTCTGGACCAAAATCAGCACCAAACAGTGACTCGTTTTGGGTGCGTCGGCTTTTCAATGTATGTGTGCGGGTTTTCTGTGTCCCAAATGCGACAATTTTGCTTGTTTACATACCCGCCAAGATCAAAATGAGCTCCATCTGAAAAGATGATTTTTTTTGCCAAAATCGGCATCTTCTGGTGTAGGCTACTTACTGCATGGCCAGCCGAGGCAGCCATTTGAATGAAATTATTTTCCATTATTAACTGGAAGGATTGTACTTTCAAATAAAAAAAAAATTTGAGAAAATATTCAGTAGTTTTTTTTAAAGCATTTTCAAAAAAAAAAGTTATTTGGGGGACCCTTTACTTACCATCTTGATTATGACGGACATAAGGTAGACAATCTTCAATATGGACGCCTAAATTAAAAAAAATAATCCTTCCAACTAAACTATGAGGAAAACAATACAACTTAAACCAACAGTCATCTGTCAAAAGACTTCTGTCACAATAGATTTACCGGAAAAATACAACCCAATATCGCACTTCAATTACCATTGAAAACCAGTACCGTCCTGCATATCTACGGAGTAGTGAATCGCTGAAGTTTTTGCGTGAGTAGCCTTCACCATCAATTTTCGTGGCAAAAAAAATTCAACTAAATTGCATTATGACCACATCAGCACGAAAACTCCTAAGCTTTCTGAATGCCCTGTTGACATCTTAATGAGGGTTTTCCATTCGGAGGTTGGAACTGCGAGAGGTTCTAGAAGACAAATACTTTACACATGACTCTGTGGTTTCCATTTTAAATGATTACTTTGGTGATGAGTACTATTCGCAAGATGGCAAACATTATAGGGATACCCTATAAAATTTGAAGGGGAGTATAGTAGATCGTATGACCGAAGTACTGAGACACCTCTTCACAACAATAATTGGCTACAACAAAGCGATCTAATTGCCCTCAGCACCACCTAACTTTTAACGAAAATCTAACAAGAACCCGAAATAAAAATAACAAAGTCGGCTATGCTGTCAAGTGGTTTCTATGTAGAATAGAATTCTGCCAGTTATCTTGAAAAAATCTTTCTTTAAACATCTCACTCTCACCTTTATTCAATTGCCTTAAAAATGCTTTTGAAATTTGGCGTTCGGGTTTGAAACCTGATTAACGTAGAGTCCTGACCAGAGATCAGCAATGAGTATTCAAAAAGATAAGTAGATTCGAATCATACTCATAATTTCTTATACTTTTACGCATTCATACTTATTTTAATATCACACTCATACTACTCATATTTAAAGTTTGAAATATTCATCGTACTCATACTTAATTTCGACTCTCCTTTACTCAACATTTACAAGATGCACAAAATTAGTATGATTCGCGTAGGAACGCTACAATACTCACTAGAAGGTTGTGTGTATGCTTTGCTTGCTGTCTTTGTATTTTTCTTTCTTTTTTTTTTTGTAAATGCAACAACAACTAAGACCGTAAATTTTGATGAACGATCCGAATAACTCGAATAATTTATGAGTATTATAAGTATTTTTTTTAAATTTATGAATCTGAATGAGTAGGCGTATGAATCAAACATATTTCGAATGTTATGAGTTTGATGTCAACGTTGTACTCATATTAATTGCAACCTGTACTTATAAATCAATATTGTAGGGAGTACGAATGAATCAGAATACATAGTTAAATTTCAGTATTGTTGACTCACTTATATGCAAAATTTCATGAGTACTTATGAGTAGCGAAAAAACGATTCATTGCTAATCTCTGATCCTGACTTTGAATGAATTCTGATTAACTAACTTTAACGAGTCACCTTTTGCATTTTAATAAAGACTATAAAATTCCATTCTTAAAGTGCCATATAAAGGCCACTTTAAAAGAATTTAAATTTTCCATCTGAAGCAAAAAAAATGTTTTAAATTTGACCCTAAATTACCGCAATCAGTGAAGCTTTAATGCAGCCATAAAAACGGTTGAACACTAATACGTGAAAAAAACAAACAACATGTATTGGTTGTATTTGTATATAAATTTACAAATTCATATACACATACACACACTCACATAATCATTCATATGAGAAATGGCAAAATACAAGTTCATAAACACAATACGAAAGAAAAAAACTTAGGAAAACATCAAGTGCATAAGAACACATAGAGAAGAAAAAAGAACGGACACTACACATGTATAGGACAAGAAATTTACACATACATACATACATACATTCATATTTTTATTTATATTTTTAAATTTGTATGTGTTTATGTAAACTGATTTGGCATACATTTATTTTTAGAAGATAAAATCAGAAAGAGAGAGAGAGAGAAAGAGCAGAAAACATTTTTTGTTACATATAAATACATTTTTTAATACAGAGTGAGAGAAAGAGAGAGGGAATCAATATGTGTATATGTATAGTATGTACGTATTTGTAATGTGCAAAAATACAGACATAATATCATGGACCGTATGTGCAAATGTTAGCGTATATGTCTGTGTGTGTATGAATTTTATTTCTTTTTAAAACGGTAGTTGGTTATTTTCCTTATCGGAATAAGCTTATTCCGTTCAATGAACTGAAAAATATTGTTTACCTCACAGTTTCCTTCACATATCCATTTTCCAACAACAACAGCAACAACAACAACAGAAACAACCATATTCTTATGTTGCTATTGCTCTAATATTGTAGTTGCAGTTATTTTTCTCTTTTTCTTACTTCTTTCCTACTTTTTTTCTCTGTTCTGCTATTGCTGTGTACCATATCTCCTATACTATGCAGTCAGCTTATAAAAAAACACTTACTTACACAAATACATACACTTTAACAGAGATTCACACTTACTCTTACGAGAGCATACACATAACGTACACAGACACATTTTCATATAGAATTGCTATGCTGTGTGTGATATTTGTTTTCATTTTTATTATTATTGCTCACATAGGAAAACATTAAAACGAAGCAACAACGAGGTGAGTTACGTGGATGTTCCTGATCGGTGGCCTATTTTCTAAGTAAGTAAGTGTGTGCACAACAACTGAACATTCTAAGAGAGCAGTAAACCTCTTGAAAAAAAAAAAACCTTATTAACCACGAGAAGAAGTTTAGCTTAAGGGACCTTCCGTGACATATCCTCTGGCTAATAGACTAAGCACTAGAAGCTAAAATCGACTATTAACGCTGATCAGTTTATTTCAAATATGTTAACGAAAGTGCTTGAAGGTAAACGTAAGACCAAAAAATTTTGTGCCATTGTTACCATTGTGGCATTTTGAAGGCTATGCAATGCTTATTGGTGTTGGAATTTTCTCTGAATTTTCTCTCCTGATTTAGTTGGTCAGCCTAGATATCTGTTCCCGTCCATAAATGCCAAGGATGTCGCAGGTTAATTCGGTACCATTTAAAAGTAACTCTCGCAAATTGCTTTGCTGATGAACTAACCGGTGAGGAGCTTACAATCTGGTGTCAGGTAGTTTTTCTCGTAGTTTAGTAGGCAGTGTGTTGGCTTATTAGACGTAAGGCCCGGGTTCAAACGCCAGGTCAGACACCAGCAGATTTCTGGCAAAAACTCTGAGAGTAAATAACAAAATTGTCATGAAAAGTTTCTCAAAAAATCTGTCGTTCGGAGTCGACTTTAAACTGTAGGTACCAACACTCATGTATAAAAATAACACACACAATATAAGTGGTGTGAGAAACTAGGTCGTAATCCTGACCGAATGGTTATAATGACTAATTATGTACCCGTGTTGAATACTTATTGCAGTTTTCCTACACTCTTGCCTAAGTGGGATCTTGTCCTTTAAGGAACGTCGGTACCTTGCCCTACATATAAAACCCTGAATATTAAAAATACTTTTAAGCTTCAAAAGGAGAGATTAGAACTGGGAATGTAGAACCCTGAATGTCAATTGTGGATCGTCTGATATGGACGAGCAATGATGCAATTTGCTTGTAGTCACTATTTGCAGCAGTCGTTTGGCCCGAGGTATTTGCGCGAGTATAAAGAACATTAGCTCCTAAGTTCACGCAGGTGCAGTGATGTTTTCTGTATGATACTCGGATGTTCGGTGCTCTGGAAGATATAATTCTTCTTACTTATGTAACCACAGAGATCTCGTCGCCTATGATACTTTTTGTTGAAAGATTGTGTACCTCGTTGTTAAGATTTAGAATGAATTGAGGGTAGATTATATGCCTTGTATATCGACGATTAACTGATGCTTCTTACATCCTTCGTAAGCCGATTGAGGCCCAATAATCGTCTGATCGTTAACCCAGGATCGTCTGTGACATCTTTAGCAAGAGCCGCTAGATTGAAAACCATTACCGCAGCATATCGTCTGATCGGTAATAAAGAGTCGTTTGTGTCATATTCAGCCACACCAGCAATAATCTCAGTTGCTTCCGAAGGCGCTGAGACCTGATGCCATTTCGTGTTTCATGCTTCATTCTCTTCTAAAAGATGATGCCAATCTACGCCTAAGTTCATGCAATCTTTTTACTGTACGTAAATTACTTCAATTTCCCCGTTGTTGAATAACATAGCATCCCTCGTATATAGTATATTCTAAATTGTACAAATATAAGTCCATACATATAGTATGTTTATTTGAAATGTTATTTTATTTGCATTATAATTTTTAGCACATTCATCTTCGATAAGAAGTTAAAAATTCTGGGAACAATATTTTCGTAGCAACACTACTATATTCGGACTCATTTGATTTCCCCATTAAATACCGAGAAACTATAAACGATTTTTTTGATTTGAAATACAGCAGTAAAAAATGTGAATGACACAGAGGGGGTGTTATTTTGTTTCGCATTGGAATTTTGTTTCTTTTTTCCTGTCGATTGTAAATATTTTTCTGGATAATGAATGAATTTAAAAAAAAACTTGTTTTTTTGAATAACAAAGATGTTTATCTACGAGTACAAAAACAACAAGAAAATAAACAAGTGAATTAAAGATAAACTCACCAGGGGGAATAATTTTGTAAGAAAACATGTCAGAATTATTTGGTTTATTAAGGAAAAATAATACAAACAAAAAATGCCTATGAATGTGGTTGGAAATTTAAACAGAATTTCTGTTTCAGATTGAAAAGAGGGATGCAATCTGACAAATTTTAGAAAAAGTTAGGCATTGTTTTTGAAATGGAAAAAAACAAAAAACAATTTTTAATTAATATTGCACTGTATGGACCTGCAAAAGACAAGAGATTTCAACAAGTGAGTAACGACTTTGAAAGTTTAGCTACAGACACATTTCTTATTTAATTGATCACTAAAACCCTTTAGTCAGGGTTACAGCCTAGCTTCTTATGCCATTTGATCCATGATTAGCAAAAATATTTAATCAATTTTAGAACAATTGGTTACATTCAGCTTTTTTTTATCATAAGACTGCTGAAAATGCCGTCTATAAAAATATTTTTTTTTAATTTCGTTTTCTTAAGATATCAATGATGTGGTTTAAACTTGGAGCTCTTGTGTTCCAAGTCTAGTTACTAGACTGCGGAGATCAAATCTTGGAAAATATTGTTTGCGCTTCGACCTTTATCCTACAGAAGCTCTTTGGGAAGTTGTAAGTCAGCTACGACCTAGCTTCTCACACCACCCCTGTTAAGTAAGGTAATTTTATACATGAGTGGCGTTACCTACAGTTTAATGTCGATTCCGAACGGTAGAATTTTGGAATAATCTTTCATGACAATTTCATTTACTCTCAGAGTTTTTGCCCGAAATCTGCTAAGAGAAAGTCGCCGAAGAAATGTTTTTCATATTTTCAGTTTGTTGGAGGTGCCTGATCTGGAATTTGAACCTCAGCCTAATAAGCCACTAGAGCCACCTACTAGAGTACGATGTGCCATATTAATCGATGATATTTTGACATTTTTTGGGGTAAAACTATTATTATTCCTTCAGCGGAGAACTAGGTTTTCTAAAGGAAAAACTGATTGATGCATTTTGCAGGTCGCTATGGAATTCGAATTTACAACCCTTAAAAGCGTTCAGCAAATATTGAAATTAACAATGAACTGAAAGTGTCTGATCCGGGCTATATGGTGGATGCATTAAAACTTCCCAGTTATTGGTCATTAAGTTTTCATCTCTTTGATTGAATTTCATGATTCCATATCGACAGTAGAGATCAATTGTCTGCCCAAGTTGTACAACATTTCCCTTCCGCTTCTAACAGGCACTTGGCCTTACCAATTAATTGGCATTGGTTTTAGCAAGATGAATGCACAGATGGAATGAGGCAAATATATTGCTGCCGTTGTGAAAACCCAGAATAATCTGTAACTATACGCAAAAAAAAGAAGAACGTTGAACTACCATGTTTCAAAGGGCACAGGACAAGTTGCAACTATAAAAGGGAAGTACAGTGGATTTCCATGGGCAAATCATAGGCAATGGAAGGACTGTTTGATGGGCACCTTATCCCCAATACAAACCATTGCCTTACAACACTGCGAGTCGAACTTAAACACAGTATTTGATTGATAAACACTGCTTCAGGAAATATCTGCTTAGACATGCCCAAACTGTATGGATGGAAATACAAATGCAAAGAAAAGTTGTACGAAATTTAGATCCCTTGGGAGTTGGATTCCAGTCCATGTAGGCTACTCGGTGGAGACGTTTTGACGTTGTCAAAGGATACAGGCCACCAAGTTGTGAACGACAAAAATTAAGCATTTCGGTATTTCTAGACTTCGTGCTACAGCAACAGTATTCTCTTCGTTAAACTTATTTTATTTTTTTTGTTCTGTTAATGGTTTTGAGTCAAGAAGAGTAAAATTAATGCAGAAACCTTCAATATAAGTACGAATTATTTGCTTACTATTGTTATTATGTTGAGGGCGTAATAGATAAAATGCTCCATGAATTCAGCAAAATAGATTTAAAACACTTGATATTTTAGAATATAACGACGTACAACGGCATACTTTATGTCTGCATTTCTCTGGATTTATTTGCTGTTCTTCTGTTAAATTTCATCGTCATATAGTATGATATTTAATACAATGATACAATAACAACATTGTATGTAAAGTGATATATACGTAAAGTTGGAAAAAAGAATAAATTTTTATACCAACGTCACGTACACACAAATATGTCATAGCACTACACCAGTTATGAATGTAAAAAAGAATTATTGTACTGACATGTGGGTGAGTTTCAGAAGAATTCCACTTTCTCTCTCGCTCCCTTTCATTTGAGCAAAAAGAAAAAATCCCGTATTTTTTATGATTCATCTGTCAGACTGCATAAATGAATCAGAAAAATGTTAAAAACGGATGAATACGAGTATGAATAAATGCGTACACATACACACGTGATAGTGTGAGTAAAGTTATGTATTATGTGTGCGTGTGGTTGTGGTTCTCGTATTTTACATTAAATATAAATATGATTGTTATTGTTACTGCTTGTTTGTTTTCTTGTGTTGTGTTGTGTTGTATTGTGTTATTTGTTTCTGTTGTTATTTGATCAGTTGAATTGTGGCCTCAGGCTTTATAATGTTTAAACATGTTTTTTATGTTTTCGCCTTCACTCATGCCATCTTTGGCTTTATCTGTCTCTCTTACTCACACTCTCACACACTGTAATAACACATCAACATTTGTTGTTGTGTTTTATTTTGTTTTTTCTTTTACTTGTTATTATTGTTATTGTTCACTTAGGACTTTCATTGAAATGAACTCAGGAGAACATCTGGTGTTGCACAATAAGGACTGAAAATTACAATTTTAAACGGCATTCTCAACAGATAGCTTTTGTAAGTGTAACTCTGGTATTTTTCAATCAAACAAATTCAGAAAAAGATAGCGTATGCAGGAGTTATAACACTTAAGTGCTAACCTGAAGGAAAAACGTATATGAAAACAACTTCCTGAAGGAAAGGCCTAAAACGGAAAGATATTGGCACCTGTATAGGACAACTTAGAACTTAGATTCGTTGTCAATAACAAAATTAAATGCTGGCACTGCACGAGTATAGTTAGGCTTGGAAAGGATTCAAATACTATTTTGTCATTGAATAAGAGAACAATGTCAATAATAGCTATGAAGACAATTCTATCATACATATACATACATACACAGTGGTGTTGTCGAGCCGGAACGCTCCGGAACGTCGTTCCGGTACTTCCTTTTTGGACAGGAACGCGTTCCGGAACTAAAGATAATTTCTAATAACGAGAATTGGCTGACGTTTTGAAAAAAATTTTAAAAAGAATTGCTGATTTTTTTCTAATTTTTAACGAATTTTTATATGTATTTTTATAAACAAGGGTTTGAACCGAACCCGAACCGGAACAAAAACCGAAACAAACCGGCTTGTTTTTCCGAACCGTGAACCGGAGTGCGGTCCGGTAAAAAAAAATTAGCACAACACCACTGTGCATACATAACTGGTCATTACAAACCTTTAGTCAGGATTACGACCTAGCTTCTCACAGAACTTATGCTGTGTGCGGTAATTTTTATACATGAGTGGCGGAACATACAGTTCAATGTCGACTCCGAACGACAGATTTTTTTGAGAAATTTTTCATGGCAATTTTATTTATTCACTCTCAGAGTTTTTGCCAGAAAACTGCTGAGAGGATGTCGCCGAAGAAATATTTTGTCAGATTTCGTTTAGTTGGAGATGTCTGACCTGGGGTATGAACCGAGGCACCACGTTTAAAAAACCAACATACTATCTACTAAACTACGGCGCCTAATACCATTCTATCAGTGTTATCAATTGAGATACAAAGGCGTTATTGGGCGGCCTGTTAGCTTCAGACGATAAGGTAGTGAACTGATCGAGATCATCAATATATAGTAGAGGATCAGGAGGAATATACGCAAAATTTTAAGACATTATAACTACTATGACCACTTGCATTGTTCTGACACCAATTGCAATCAATAATCCTAATCAAACCGAGCTCTGGCACAATGGACAAAGAGGACAAGTTACTGCTCGAACTTCGGCAAAGAAGTAGGCTAGGTTTCTATGTTGTAAATCCATAAACTAGGCTATGCTTTGCCAACCTAAGCATAATACGGTCTTGTAGACGAATGTATATGCAATCAGAGAATGTCTAGGAAGTCGATTATACGGATGCATTTGATGTATAAGTGCAGCAAATAACAGGGAATGCAAGGCATATGGGGCAGTTGCAAATAATTTATGAATGACACTTCGTTCAACATTTCTCTCTTTATGGACGTGATTTGAAAGAAATCGGGATAATATGCATACGACATGGATTTCATATAAATTTTATGTGGAACTCAAAAGAAGCCGATGCAATGGGTTGAGCATAGAAAGGCATAGCGGCCCCTGCCTGCATATAATATTTGTGTTGATTTTCATGTCATTTAACAAAGATGTGCTAATGTAATTTCAGTCCAATATGGTTTTGTGTCGTACGCAAACATATTTTTACACCCGGCCATATCCAAATCCTCGTCTTCATTTGTTTTTCCGACAGGTATAGTGTTCAGTTTATTTTATCGATATTCTCGGCAGCTGCTTTCGAGCGTATTATGAACTATTACACTGTGTTAGATCCATAAAAACGATTTCAGTCAAAGAGTTTTTGTTTTCACTTCTATTGAAGAAAGCTTGTAAAAAGTGGTGTAAAATCTGTAATGAGTCAAGCAATCTCTTGATTGTGTTTATATAACAGATATGAAATGAAAATGCACAACAAAATCAACTTCCTTTTAGGCCGGGTGTCCTGAAGACACCTCTTAACATTTATTTATTTTACTTTAAGAGCTTTTTTAGTTTCTCATACATGTTCCTCCAGCTCTTTGATGAAACTTTATAGAGTATGATTGTATTTTATGCTTATTCCTCCACCTCACCGTTATAAAATTTAAATTTTATGTTTTTGTGTTTTCAATTTTTGTATTCCATTATTTGTTACCGGCGTTATTAAAATGTACATACATGTGCATGCAATCTTTTTTCTCCTCTTTTTTATTTTTTGTATGTGCATTATAAGCATTTTTAATGTCATTAGCATTTGTAATATTTATTACAAAAAATTAAAAATTTAAAAATACAACAAAAACAACATAAACAATTCATACACGCGCCTTTATTTAACTGTAAAAATATTTGAAGGTGGTGTGTGCAAGTGCGTAAAATATTTCGGATGTTCAAGGAATTGTTTCAATTTCTAGACGGGAGGCTGTGCTTTTAAGCTGATGATTCAGACTCACCACTTATGAATGAAATTAACCCACACAACATGGGTGGTGTGCGAAGCTAGGAAGTAATCCTGACCAAAGGGTTGTAATGACCAATTAAGTAAGTAAATATGTAACATCGACGATAACGTTACGATGAAAATTCTCCAGCATTAGGGAGAATAGATATCCCCATGTAAAAAGTTTAACGATGTCCGATCGATTCTCATACCGCGATAGCGCTATGAATTGACGTAACAATTTTTCCAGAATCAATTTCGTATAAAATATAGTCCAGTGACAGATCCAAACTGTAAGGCACATGAAACAGTAACCTTTTTTCCTTATTCAATTTCCTTTCGACAACCACTTCTGGGTTCTTCGAGTTGCATATACTCATTGTGGAAAAAAAAATCTGCTAAAAATTAATATTGAAACCATCAGAATATCTATGTGGCGTGAATTAGGTTTTACGTGGTTGAAATTGCAATTCCATATGCAAAATATGCCCTAATGAACCGCAGGGTAGGTACAATTACAGGGAACTAAGTGGAATCGAAAATTTCGAATAATCCACCACACTTTCTCCAACAGACATGATATATTCGACAGTATGTGCATTGCGTTGATGCACAGGCCTAAGCAAAACTGTAATGCTTGCAGTATCTTTAAATGCCCTTTTAATCTTGCCAATTCCATTCACAGTAGGCCGTTTATGAGGACCATAATCACCCCATAATACTCGAACAGTGACCACGTTTGCATCACCACTTTTGTTGTAGATTTTAACTATTTTTTATATTTGTATCTGTATTCGTAAATGGTAAACCGTTCTTTAAATTAATGATTTTTCAAAGGATATTTAATTGCTTACAGGCTTGTTGGAGCGGCCTTTGTAAATTACCAAGTACATATATATAGCTGGCCATATGACAGCATTGAAGACTTTCCTAGATCGATAAGTAGCAGATACTGAAGGGAATACCGCCCTACAGCTTGTGTCTCAAATTAATTTCTTCTTTTTTTTTATTGGCTTTAATTACCCTGTATGTCTTGACAGAATGTTTTCAAAATCAATTAAATGCTTCACTACCAAAGGCAAAATTGAAACGATTTCAACAGAAGCTTTCATTCCATTTATAATATAATTTCGGTGGTCATCGTTAATGCCAACAACATAGTCTTCGTCATCTACGTTGTCGTCATCGTCGGCAATTGGTCATTTGTTAAGTGCAAATGATTGTATTTCGAGGCAACAAATTAAATCATTTAAATGTGCCACATTGAAAATGATTGAAATTGTTTTACCACACATCATCACATTGGTGGTGGCGGTAGTGGTGATGGTGGCAGGATTAATAACGAACTTATAAGCAAATCTTATAAATAGATATACGCACACCAAACAAGCATAGAGATTAATACACATCATCTATATATGTATGTATATGCAATATGTGTGGTTGTGTAGTAATGATTCTGTTCCATAATAAGGATTTTGATTTGGTGTGGTTATTTTGGTTCGTTAGGGAAATTTGAAATATTGGTTAATGGCACGTAATTAACATTAATTTACAATTTACAACAGAAATCCAAATGAAATTGATTGATATGATTGATGGTTAAGTATACACACTGCTACACACAGACACTTACGAATACACACACACACTACTATGTACACCTACTTACCATATACGCTGAAATGTAAGACTGGAATTAATGTTAGTCATACGTTTAGATGGGCAGATTCCTTGAAATGCGTTCAAAGTGGTAAAAGAAAAAAAAACTAAATATCTACATACATATATACAGTGTAGGTCAAAAGTAACTGAACAAAAATAGAGACTGGAGAACTGTAATTTTTAAATGAAAAAAATTGTTTACTTTTATCACACAAGGAAGGGTAATTAAGATACACAACATACATACATATATAATGACCTAGCTTCTCACACTGCAGTGTGCAGTGTGTTTTAATTTTATACATGAGTGGCGGGACCTACACTTTAAAGTCAACTCCGAACGACAGAATTTTGAGAAACTTTTCATGGCAATTTTATTTACTTTCAGAGTTTCTGTCAGAAATTTGCTGAGAAAAAGTTACCAAAGAAATAAGTTTTCATGTTTCGTTCTGTTGGCGATGTCTGAACTGGAATTTAAACCGAGGCCTCGCATCTAATAAGCCACTACGGAGACTACGAATTTAGCTATATGGGAATATGTTATATACCTTGTTCCACTATGTAACCACGCGTATTGGACTTCAACCTTCAACCCGAACTATTCCGAACTGCGGTCGACTGCTGAATATCTTTCATCTGAAGGGTCATTTATTTATTGAATGGTTGTCCATCTACAAATACAGATCATTGAACAACCGTTGGACTCGTATAAATAGTTAAGACCCACAACAAGTGGGGTGATCGTTATACGGTGGTTGTGGTCCTCATACTCGACATAGTGTGCAACTAATTTTAAATTAATGAAGCCGTATTCATCTCCACAATGCATCCTCTTCCGGAATTATTGCTTCTATTAAAGAATGTGTAACATATAATTCGAATCTGTCCTTTATTCACTTGCCTTCACATAAAATCCTGTAATTCATTCATAATTCCTCAGATATGCTGATGTTCAATGCTAGTTATTCTAACAAAGTTGTCTTCAGCGGTTCTTTTCTCAGCCACGGCTATGTTAACAAGCAAACTAGTCGCATATGGTCTCGGAGGACCCAGTAGTGTTAGAGAGCTATGACCATATAGTGAGCTTATTTCGCACTCGGTGGTTAAATATTACAATATATAGGGTGGAAGAGTCCAGAAGTGATTGTGGAAAAGCCATTGCATTCGATAAACAGAACTGTTTGTTACGGGTTTATAGGCTTAGAGTGTCATTGGACCGTATTCTAGAGTCACATATGGATTGGGAGAACCCAGAAGTGATTGTAGAAAAGACAATGCATCCGAGAAAAGTGACTGTTTGAGGTTGATTATGAGCTGGATGTGTAATTGAGTCGTATTTTGTAGTCAAATCTGAGCGCTATGACCGTAAAATGAATTCATTTCTTACTCTGTTGTTAAATATTATCACATACGGGATCGAATAGTTCAGAAAGGATTGTGGAAAAGTCATTACATCCGATAAACATAACTCTTTGATAGGGGTTTATAGGCTTGGAGTGTCATTGGTCCCTATTTTAGAGTCAAATCAGAGCTCTGTGGCTGTATGATGAGCTCATTTCTCATCAATATACATAACATAATTGGTCATTACAACACTTCAGTCAGGATTACGACCTAGTTTCTCACACCACTTTTGTTGTGTGTGTTAATTTTTATACATGAGTGGCGGGACTTATAGTTTAAAGTCGACGCCGAATGACAGATTTTTGAGAAACTTTTCATGGCAATTTTATTTGCTCTCAGAGTTTTTGCCAGAAATATGCTGAGAGGAAGTCGCCGAAGAAATACTTTTTGTATTTTATTTTGATGTCTGGCTTGGGGTTGAACCCTGACTTTTCGTCTAATAAGCCAACACACTACCTACTACACTACGGCGGCTTCAATAATTTCTCATCCAGTGGTTACATGATGTCGCATATGGCCTGGAAGAACCAAGAAGTAATTGTGGATTGACTGTTTGATTCGGATTATGAGCGGGGATTGCCTACGTGTCCCAAAAGGCCCGTGAAGGCGCCGATAGCCGCAATTCAAAGAGCTATTATGAACGACTTTTTGTGCCTGCAATTGAGGATAATAAACTGTGCGATATATAACAGCAACAAGACGGTGCTATGAACATTAGAAGTTTCCATAAAGAGCAATTTCTCCATCAATTGATCATTTTGTTAGACATTTCTATAGGATTCCATCAAGTATCGTGTCTAGTTGGGAAAATTTTCCAAGGTTAGAAGATTTTAAAACTAAAATTCGTCTGGTTACCGGGGAAAAGAAATGATAGGAAACTGCTTCCAAAAGATCCACTGAAGCAACCAATTTAGAGGCAATTATTTCAATGACATTGTATTTCTTACGTAAGGGCATGGTCCAAGCTTTATAATGAAATAAAAATTTCAAGGAAATCAGAGTTAAGAGTGTGTTTTGTTTGATTTTATTTTTGCCGTAACTGCCACGAAAAATTTCTCAACAAATCTGTCATTTGGAGTCAACTTTAAACTGCAGGTTCCGCCAATCAAGTATGAAATTAACTCACGCTACATAGGTGGTGTGAGAAGCTAGGTTTTAATACTGAATAAAGGGTTGTAATGACCAATTACATGTATGTATGTATGAATGTGTACCTAACAATTACTTTTTTAATTACTTTTAAAATAATATCATTTCTGTAATCACTTTTAACCGACACTGTTGTGCCTAATAAATGAATATGTATAAAAGAAAAAAAAAACAAATAAAAACGGAGTAAAAAACAAAAATAAAATAATAAATGATTAAAAAATGTTTTCCAACAATCAAAATTACGTGACTACACTTATGTTATGTCGTTGCCACAAAATGTTGACTTACCACTGCCACAAACACTTTCAAGCTCCACTCAGCCAAGGCCATTTTTCTAAAAATAATATTCAAATGAAATTATTTTCTTCTTCTTTTTTCTTGCAATTCACCAGAGAAGTTAATAAAATAAACAATACCAGCCCGTATCCATTAGGAAAGTGGATGGATGGAGGTGTTGCAATACTTACATTAAAAACGATTAATGTTGTGTCAAGTTGTGGTGAAAGTGAGTGAAATACAAATAAAACTGAAGATGATGTAAATCATTCATATTCGCAAAGAATTTTAATACAATTTACTTACACACAGAAGTATGTATATGTGTGCTCGTGAGTGATATATGTATTCAAATTAGCCTGCATCATTTATTAAAAATTTTATACGTACAGTAATGGAAGAAATAATAGGGACAACTTATTGTTTCTCAATAACACGTGCACTGTACTCATTCAATGTAAAATGACGAGGGTAAATCAATAAATCTGTGGCTTTCCGAAATTTCCGCGCCTTAACCGTAAAGGCAACAAGACATCTGTAGTAGTAGTTGTCTCCTGCAGTCTGCATCAATTAGGTTTTGTTCGACAGCAATTGTTAGCAAACTACCACGTGACTTAAGAAGAAAATGAGAAAAAAATTGATGTTGGACGATTGGAAATTTAAAGTGCAAGAAAATATGAAAACCAATCGAATCTCACACGGCAAAGTTGTTTCAATTTTTTGTTTTTTTAATCACTTGGGTATGACAGACTCTGGTATTCTTTTGAATGCTCAATTCACAACCTCAGCACTACAACGCAGTTATATCCGAAATTATTTAGTAAACAATTACATACACATACATAATTAACCATTACAACCCTTCATTCAGGATTACGGCCTAGCTTCTCACAACACTCATGTTGTGTGTGTTAATTTTATACATGAGTGGCGGGACTTACAGTTTAACGTCGACTCCGAACGACAGATTTTTGAGAAAATTTTTCGTGGCAGGTTTATTTACTCTCAGAGTTTTTGCCAGAAATCTGCTGAGAGGAAGTCGCCGAAGAAATACTTTTTGTATTTCGTTTTGATGTTTGACCTGGGATACGAATCCGGGCTTTACGTCTAATAAGACAACACACTGCCTACTAGACTACGGCAACTTCTAGTTGTAAATAACAAAGTAAGCAATGGCTGGGTTTTAATTGCATTAAATCACCAGGACACAAGGGAATATGTCCAAACCCACTATAACATCCGAGACTAAGGTATAACCTTAGATATTTCTCTCCGGACTTCGGTTGAGTTACTTACCACTGAGATGATGCGGTAGGGTTTTCATGCCGAAGGCGGAGCCCAATTCGCATAACTTATTAGGCAGCACCAAGTCTTGAGAAGCAGTACGACTGAAATAATTAAAGTTCTTAAAGGGCATTGTTTCTCGGAAACGACAGATGACAAAATTACCAAACGTCTGCTTAACAGGAAACACTCGATATAGGAAAATAAAGTAAAACGAAGAAATCATAAGAAAATGCAGAAAATGTTTAGTGACTGTATAGAATTCGAAAGAGAAGTTTAAAGAAAATCAAGAATATTTTGAAATTTTTATGTGTACCTATTTGTTCTTCCACCACTGTTTACCAAAAATTAAATATTGAACGAAAAACTATTTGGAACCACTTGATTAAGGTCCGATGCGAAAAGAGGTTCCAAGTAATGAACAACATTTCCATCTTCGAATTGCTGTTGAACCTTAACCGTATCCAGAGTTATGAAAATGGTCGAGAATGGTCAGAGTAACATCACGGTAAACTTATGGTAACCAAGCAGGTCCAGACTACAGATGTGGCAGTCAATAAGTAGACCTTCTGCAGGAAGCAATCATTCACAAGTGACCTGGTTTAGTTAGTATTTAAGTGGCAAAAAACTTTGCTATCTTGCAAGTTTTGTGGTTCAAATATTGAATATTGAACACAAGCGACAATACTACGCGATATCAAGAACTTCCCCTAAGAATTTTTATATTCTTCAGTTTGGAATGAAATGCAGCTGCAACTTGTCTTTTCCGGACTCGAACTTCTATTGAATTTGTTTGATTCATTTCAATGCGCAGCAGATAGTGTGTATGATATAATCTCAGAATACAAAAAGCAGCCCTGGACAGTCAAAATTGTTCGAAGATAATAAATTCAAAATAATGCTCCATGTAGATTGCTAAAAAGCTCATGAAAAACTTGGTAAACACCGAGGCAACCATTTCAAAATATTTACAACCAACATGCTTGCTGCATAGGTGTTGCAGCTGGAGTTCGTTGATTGACGATTTAGCATGTTCGAAATGTTGCTAAACGTCTTTCATTCGTTTGGCTTGTTTTTCATAGTAGCCTGTTTTGCAGGGGTGACTCAACTGGCTGGCACAAATGCAACTAGGCAGGTTATAGCACTACGAGGTCAGTATCCACAATTGGGAAGTTGGGTGGGTTGTGCCATATTAAAACTGCTCCTTAGTATCCAACTTCCCTACATCATCTTTAATGTGCTAAAATGTCAATTTTTTTTGCAGCTGACGAAATCAATTATCCGAAGCCTTAGAAACAGAATCGTATATAAAATCCAACCAACTGTATACTGTACTTGGTAGGTCCAAGGCAACCAATCTTTAAAAAACAGCAGAAATTGGGATCAGCAATCCCAGTGAATTTTTGTCAAACTAAGTTGAACTATTATGCGAAGTCTTAGAAATAGGATCGTATATGAAATTCGAACAACTGTATACAGTATTTTGTGACAGCAGCATTTGAGCTTAACAATCTCAGTAAAATTTTGTCGAACATAGTTGAAGGGAACATTAAACCTAACAACATCACACTCGTTTACAAGCTGAAAGAGCGGTTAAAAGATATTTCGAAAATATGGGTTGGGTCGATTTAAATCATTGGTCTTATAGGTCAGATTTCAACACTTTAGGAAAATGTAACTGAAATTGTCTTGATGCAATAATTTTTAATCGCAAAAAATGTTGCCACATAAATAGGCAAAAATCTCAGCTAATGATGCCCAATACATTGTATCAATACTGCACCAATGTTTCACAACAAATGTTCACAACAGAAATGCAACAAAAATCTCACAGTACTTTTCAAAATTAATTCAAATTATCATCATCTTTCAAATTAATTCCCTTTTATTTTTACACTCAAAATAGGCCTTGAAACCACACATCTTGGCTCACTTAAAAACCTGCTCTTCAGTTAAACGAATTATACTCTTGAAAATTAAAGCTGTCAAGTAAAAATAGCAGATTCTCCTACTCGTGCATACGTTTTTTTTTAATTTTTTTTTACGTTTTCCTATCCCCTCCATAGATGTGAGCGTAATAAAAGGGTTTGATATTCTTTAATATGCTTCGGAATAAAGTTCATGTAGAAATTGTTGAATAATTATGCTGGTGTTTTATGGAAATATAACAGCATCATTATAATGTTGTTATAAGAGCAACTTCCCGTCTAGTCTCAATTTGTATGCCTCTTCTCTTTCCACACATTCATGCAATCTAAAGCATTAGCGCAATATCATCAGTTAAAAGTCTCAACTTCAAAGCGTTCACAATCTGCTTGCTATTTTTATATTTAAAAGCGTAAAGACTACATACATATATATGTACTCGCTCGTGTATACATACATATGTATGTATATACTTATTTGAATATTTAATATGTGAATATTAGTGTACGTATGCTTATATATGCACATTAAAATAAAAGAATTTTTTTTTATTTTCATTTTTTATTTTTAATTTCGAACATATGTTTGTGAGAGACTTAAGCATAAAAAATAATTCCTTTTTTTTTGTTTTTTCTTTTTTGCTTAGATATAGAAATACTCACCCATACTAATGCAAAAGTGAAAGGTATAAAATGAGAATTAGCAAATGTAACTGTCATCAACAGCTGTCATAAGCTTTAATAAAAAATTTACAAACACATGCACATGAAAAAATATTCACTTACATACAGACACGCAGTTAATACGACATTTAATCCTCGTTATACAAGGTATTGTACTTGTAAAAATAAATTCACTGAAGGAAAGTCATAAATTAGTTCTTAATTTTACAAAACAAAAAATTTTCTTCCTCTATTTACTGTTTTAAAAATGGTTTGATTCGATAATCTGCCATAAGGGCACTGAGCAATTATCGAATTACTTAAGCCCAAATGCCGACTGTCGCCGTAGTATAATAGGTAGTGTGTTAGCTTATTAGACATGAGGCCTCAGTTCAAACACTTGGTCAGAGATTTGCAACAAAACGAAATATAAAGAAAATTTATTTCTTCGGCGACTACTTCTCAGCAGATTTCTGGCAAGAAAACTCTGAGAGTAAATAAAATTACCATGAAAAGTTTCTTAAAAATCTGTCGTTCGGAGTCGAATTTAAACTGTAGGTCTCGACACTTATATATAAAATTAAAACACACAACATAGGTTCAGGTTTAGGTTAGAGGATGTGTATTCGCCAATTGAGACAAATACAGTACCTCCAGTGGACCCATTGTACAACGTTCTAAAAGGGCAAAGGATAATAGGGGAGATAGGGAAAATGGAGAGGAAGTAGGAAAGGGAAAATAAGGAAACAGAGGAATTACACAGACTAACGAAACACACAAGAGAGCGCATCTATACTATTTAAGCCCTAGCACTTCTCAACCAGCTCAAACTAATAATGAATCTATGGAGAGCCTTTATGTCGGCTCTCAACACAGAATTCAAACCCTCAAAGAAGCTCCTGCCAAGGGTCTTCAACCTCAACCTACTAAGGGCTGGACAGTTGTAACGGAGGTGTTCGATAGTCTCCAACTCCTCCACATAGCAACATACCCTGCAATAGTCCGGCTAGGATCTGTTCCAGATACTTGTCAGAGATCTAATCTCGCAGTGCCCCGTAATAAACCCAATAACTGGCCTTATTCAATCCCAGCAGCCAACCTGTTCTTACACTGTCTGATGGTGGCAGATTGGGGAATTAGGGCCAACTTCACATCGCCTTCAGAAAGTGAACACACACTTAACATAAGCGAAAAACTAAGTTGTAATCCGGGCTAAAGGGTTGTAATGACCAATGATAAATGTATACATGTGTTTTCTGAATTGTTGTGATATACGCCACCTTGCATCAAATTTTTCCAGCGCTGCATTTTGTAAAGTCTTCCAGGTGATCGAATTGCACAAGCCCAAATGCTGACAACGACAATGAGTTCGCATATCGGAATTTTCATAGACAGTGGCCTATACAGCAACAATATTCACATGAGAATGGGAGTGTTAAGTCCCAATAAAGCGAAACTACTAACAAATTTGTTGCAACAACTTAAATAGTTTGTTCGGCAAGTCGATGACAACGACCCACGTTATTTACGAAAAACATTTTAAGTTTTGATTAAAAAAAAAATCATTTGTTTTAATTTCAATGAATACTGAACGTTTTTGACATTGCCACAAGTCACGAATCTTTTTCTATATACCTATAGAACAAAAACCTTTACTGTTAAACCTTTGGCTTTTTTACAGCATACACACATGCATACATATATAATTGGTCATTACAACCCTTCAGTCAGGATTACGACTTGGAGCCTCACACCACATATGCTGTGTACGTTAATTTTATACATGATTGGCGGGTCCGACAATTTAAAGTCGACTCCGTACGATTTTTGAGAGACTTTTTCAAGGCAATTTTATTTACTCTCAGAATTTTTGCCAGAAATCTGCTGAGAGTCAGTCGCCGAAGAAATATTTTCGTTTTGTTCGAGATGTATGACCTAGGATTTAAACCGTGGGCTCATGTCTAATAAGTCAACACACTAATTACTAGACTACGACGACTAGTCTTACTGTATACTTTTCTCTAACCGTCACAATGCATTACGTGATCATTTGATCACTCACTCCAATACTCAGTATTCTCACTGACCAAAAAATATTAAGATATGAATCAATGGAAGAATATCTTAGACTTTGAACCAATTGCTTAATTACTTAGTTGGACTGGGATTTCGGCCTGCCTTAGAACTGTTCGTAATAAGGCCTCTTTGTCACATCAACCGAAAACAGCGTCTTCTCAATTTGGCCGTTTCAGGGTCTAGCCGGATCATGGACTTCCATTCTCTATGACAAAAGAGGAGCTCGTACCGCTCATTGTTGGTTTGAATGTGGAAATTATAGCCAACTATGTATGTATATATATTATATACACTAGATTTATCGCCGTAGTCTAGTAGTTAGTATGTTGGCTTATTAGACGTGATGCAGCGGTTTAAACCCAGGACAGGAATCTCCAACAAAACGAAATATGAAATAATATTTCTTCGGTGACTTGCCTCTCATCAGATTTCCACCAAAAACTCTGAATGTCAATAAAATTGCTATGAAAAATTTTCTCAAAAATATATCGTTCGGAGTTTACTTTAAACTGTAGGTCCCGCCACTCATGTATAAAATTAACACACACAACAACAGTGGTGTGGGAAGCTAAGTTGTAATCCTGACACAAGGTTTGTATGTATGTTTGTGTACAATAGACCGAAGATCTTGCACGTGATCGGTGCATGTGAGCTTTCATAATTCCGCGTGGAAGATGAACGATTAGTTGAGCACTTGCATAAGAAAAATCTCTGCTACTCAGCTACCTATTGAAGTCAAAATAACACTTGTTGACAAGAATTATTTCTGAAGCAATTGTTTCCTTTATTTGTTAAGCGAGTGTAAAGTGTACTCACACCATATAATTACCTGCGTATATGTGGTGCATTCTATATTTTCTCCATGTATTTGGAATAAATGCTACAATAATGTTAAAATTTTGGTTCATTATAAAACGCGTTTTCGCTCTCCCTATCTCTCTCTCTCTCTCGCTTTTCTTGTAATATTTTTTATTTTAATCCTGTTTAAAGTTATTGCTAAGCTGCTAAAAATTCACTGTTAAGCAGTTAAGACTTTGAAAGTACCCTAAAAGATAGCCTTTATACCATCAGTTAATCAATAAATATGTATACATACATAAGGAGTTGGTGGCCTTGTTAGAATTGTTAGGCATCAGCCCATGAGATATTTAAACAATTAAAAGAAAAATTAAATAATTCGACCTAATGTAGCTCATAATTAGTTGTACAAAATGAAACCTAAAAATTATTTTATTTTCTTCATGCAAAAAAAAAAACAAAAAAAAAAGAATTGAATTGAATTAAAACCAAACCAACATGTGTAATCCTTGATGAAAAATACAACAAAAAAAAAGGAAATTAACAGCGTTGCAGTAAAAAAAAAACTTATGCATGGAATGTAATTTTTCCTTTTTTTGCATACTTTTTAGATTTTTTTGTTGTAAGTTTTGTTAAAAACATTGCATTTGGTTAAGCTTGTAAGCTGATATTCCTTTACCACTTTGTTAACTCACTTCTTTCTTTTTGTTTTCCTAAGTGGATATGACTGACTGAATGAGTGACTGAGTGTATGCATGAGTTTAATCTTTCTTTTCCTTCCTTTCAGTGCAATAGATTTAATTTCTTTATGGTACATTCTGGTTCATATAAAATGTATCCGAATTGTTTGCTCTTGGATGGCGTTGTTGTCCATACTTTGGGCAACACAACTAATAAAACGAACTCTTTCTCGTCCTCTAATCTTTAGTTGATACTCACACTTTGCCGCAAAGCATTCCTATAGTAATCCTTCGATTTACGTCGCCTCGATTAACGTCGTTTCGATTTACGTCGTCAAATTTTTTGTTCCCTCTAACTTCAATTTGCGTCGCCATTCGATTTACGTCACTTTTTTTGAATCAACTGCGACGTAAATCGAGGGATTACTGTAACTTTTTAAGTTCCTTGTTAGAAATATACTACTTTGTAGTATGAGCACTATGAAATTCGATTTACGTCGCCTTTTTCTGGAACCAACTGCTACGTAAATCGAGGGATTACTGTATTCCACAAGTTGAATGATATGTTCCCATATCACCAGTTATTCTCTTGGAACATCGTACGCCACAGGTTTTTGTTAGACAACCAAAGACTCTTACTTAATCGTGTTATACTAACAAGCTTTCTAATTCCACGTTGGCTTATGTGCCAGAGTTACATAGGCTATAAATTCGGGCATATATCCTCGACACTAAGTAATTGATCTTTACAACCCTTTAGCCAGGATTACAAACTAACTTCTCTAGTTTACTTATTTATTTAATCATTACAACGCTTCAGTCAGGATTACGACCTGGTTTCTCACACCATCCATGTTGTTAGTGTTAATTTTATCCATGAGTTGCGCGACTTACCGTTTTGACAAACTTTTCATGGCAAATTTATTTACTCTCAGAGAATTTTCCCCACAAATCTGCTGCGTAGAAGGCATCCTTAACCACATTGTCCTTTTCTTTCGTCGGGGCGTGAGCACAAATGAGGCTGATGTTATAAAATTTTGCTTTGATGCGGATTTTGGCTATCGCATTTAATCGCATTTACTGCATAGCAGTGATGTCAGTTCTGCATTTCATGAAGGCATCCGCCAGCATGAAGGAAGCGCCTATTCGTAAATCATAGTCCTTTAAACGTTTGCCGTGGTCGTAAACTTTTAAGGGGATCTTTATAGAGGCTTTTGTGTTGTTTTTTTTTTGGATAATATTTTTACGTGATGGTTTTCAAGCCCTACACGCAACGCTAAGTCTAGGGGATTGGACTTTACTGCATGCATTAGTTAACATCTAGCGAGTGCTAGTATGCCATCGGTCCACGTGGAGGCTGCTTGTCAATTTGAATACAACAAGACAAGGATCATCCTGGAGGTCGCCACATTACCCGCAGTCAGAATATTTACCTTGTTTGCATGCATTCCATTACATTCCTGCTTTAATTCGGTTTGATTATTCCTGTTGTAAAAAACTGCATCTCTGGAAACCCATACAGGGATGTGCAACTAAAGAAATATATAAAAAAAATTCAAATTTGTTACGTTTACATTCCAATTGAAATTAATTTTCTTTTTAAAGAAATTCGATTTAAACATTTTCCAAAAAATACTTTTTTTACAACCCAATATTTTATAATATTGCCCCAAAAAATTTATTTATAATTATAATTACATACTTAAATGGTTTTGAATTTTTATTTTATGCGTAGAAGTGAAATAAATTCATGAGTATTACGTTCATAAGCATTCAAGTGTCTTGATTAAAAGTTGTCTCGTTTCCATTTATTTTCATCAATTATTCAACATTTTGTTTTTCCTTTAGAATCCTTGATCATAATCACACATGCATAAATACAAATGGAAAAATATTTTTCTTTTTTTCGGTTTTGTTTTTGTTTTGGCAAAAATATTTGAAAGGTTTTTTTGTTTTATTTTCGCGGCTATGGAAATAAGAAGAGTATGTGTGTGAAGAATTATAGCCAGAAGGGATATTAAATTTTTTCGCTTTTCATAAAAGATTTTTATAAAATTTAAAAAAAGGCAATCTTTCCCCTGCCTTAAGACGAAGAAAGGCCTTTGCTTTTATCGTAATATGGATTAAGATGGATTTGAAATCCTTTGAAGGATAAAAATTTTAAATTGCGTACTAATTTTTAGAAACACTTTGGGTGATTGATCGCATTAATCTGCAAGGATGCCACCAAGCCAACCAACCAAGACTTTGTGAATTTTTTTTTTAATATAAGTTCATTTATTTATTGTCTTCAAACTAATTTACATTGGACCTCAGCGTCAAAGTGACATTATTGGGGCAAGTTGACAAAACAAGTTAATTAACTAAATTACAAATTAATTTGTTATAATATTAAAAAATCAATATATTATTTAATTGTTAAAGTATATTAAGAAATTTCAAGATAATTCAATGTTTATACTAGAAGCATTTCAAGGTTTTGCAATATATATTTTTTAAATTTTGTTTTAAATAACGAAATTATCTGAATACTTTTTAAATCATTCGGTAATTTATTAATTTCAAAACCACCAATATATTAAATTTTTTGCTTTGTGATTTCCAATCTACACCTTGAGACACGTAAATTCGAGCTATTTCTTGTATTAAATGTATTTTGATTCCTGGGGAAAGTAATTGTATTGTGACCAATATTGTTTAGTGACTTAAAAACAAAAATAAGTAGTTGAAATATATACATACCCGTTAGAGGTAAGATATTTTTCGCAACATCTTGGTATAAGGACAATGTCGAATACAGCAATGGCAAATTAAACACAACTTTCAATGATTTATTATGAATTCGTTGCAAGGATTTTAGTGCTACAGTACTTTTACAGCCGTAAATCAGAGCTAAGTAATTTTGTTGGCTTTGAATCAACGCTTGATAGAGCATAATTTTTGTTTTGACGTTAAATTTGTTTTTAAATTTGTAAATAAAACCGATTACATTAGATATTTTCGATTTTAAGGATTCAATGTGTAAAACCCACGAAAGATTGCACTGTAAATTGACCACTAAATACCTTATTGACTGGCCTTCGAAAATTTCATCTCCATTAACAAAAATACTGAATTCTCCGTAATCTCTAGTCAATTGAGGACCGAACCTGAGAACTTTTGTTTTCCTTGGCTTTATAACTAATTTGTTAAGTCTTGCAAATTCAAAAATCAGAGCTGCATATCTTTCCATATAGGCCTTGAGTGCAATTTCATATTTATATGGATACAGTACACAAATATCATCTGCATACATGTATATTTTCCGATGGAGATCAAGATTAACAATGTCATTTACAGATATAGTAAACAATAGCGGACCCAGAACACTACCTTGCGGCACACCATGCTCCACAGTTCCAAGTGTTCTTTTGCAGCCATTTAATTCAACATATTGTTTTCTATTACTCAAGTAGTTTTTAAAAAGATTAAGTTCACTATCCCTTATCCCATAGTACTGAAGCTTCTGAATCAATATTTCGTGATCCACTAGAACACATGCTTTCGAAAAGTCATAGAAAATTCCTGCTATCCCTCTAAATCCTTCATCCAAACCGTTACAGATGTAATTCACAACATTCGTAACTGCGTTCTCTGTTCCACTACCCTTTCTAAAACCATACTGGCACTCATATATTAGTTTATTTTTTTCTAAGTACGTTAATAGTTGCCTATGTATTATTTTTTCGAAAATTTTATCAACAATTGATAGTAAAGAGATAGACCTGTAATTTTCTTCAACATTAGCACCAGATTCCTTCGGAATTGGAATAATTTTTGAAATTTTTAAAATATCAGGGTACTGCGAAGTCTGTACCATACAATTAAATATATTAACTAATCGTGACGATATTTCTCTATTGCATTCAAAGAAAGTTTTTGGGGATAAGTTGTCATGACCACAGCTCTTATTAATTTTGAGATCAGAAACAGTTGAGCTTTTAAGACGAAGGTAGTTTATATTATAACTAAGTGTCCTAAGACTATTAAATATATCACAATGAAAAGTTCTGATCCGTTGCTTTAAAACTTTGGGTACTTGCAAAAAATACTGGTTAAAAAGTTCACATTTTACAGAATCCTCTGAAATCAAATCACCATTTAAATTTTTCAAACTAACTTTCGTTTTCACACTTCTACCCAACGTTTTTTTTTTTTAAACCTCCAGCATTTTTTTGGATCATGTTGAATGCTAATTATATTATTATGATAGTAGTTATTCATAGGTTCATTAAACGATTTTTTTATGACTTTGCTAAGTCTCTTTAGTCTATTCTGCACATCCATATTATTAGGTCTACTGCGTCTTAGCTTCAACAAACGTTCTTTTAATGACATCAAGTTTTGCAAATTCTCATTAAACCATGGTGCAATTGCATTCTTAAATAGCTTTGATTTTTTCATGATAGATACAGAGTTATCGTACGCTTTTGACAAACAGTTTATTAAAATGGAAGTATCAACTGATGGATTATTAACAGTAGATATATTCCGTAAATTGTTCCGAAAATTTTCCCTTAATCTATTGTAATCACAAAATTTCACTTCAAAATCAAAATGTTCATAACTCTGGACACAATCTTTCAGTCTACAACAAATTATATTATGATCGGATAGATCACACTCGACCGAGTCTATAGATGAAATATTTGAAAGGTTGCTAAACACATTATCAATAGATTTACCAGAAGACGGACGCGTCACTAATGTATGACAGTTTTTAAAATCATAATGCAAAAGTAAATTTGAAAAATCATCTGATATTCTTTCAAGAAAGTCCATGTTTGAATCGCCAATGGCAATGCACTCAACACTGGTAATTAATTCATAAATTAAGGTCGACTCCAGTGTGCTGTGCTGAAGAGAATAAAAATAATCATAATCCTAAATATGTAGAAAATCATTTCAATTATGTTACTCGTTTTACTGAAATTTTTTACTCTCTCTTCACAAAATATTTTCATATTTTTCTTCTTGTTATTCTGCTATTAAATAAATAAATAAGGAAAAGAAAAATAAAAGATAGTTTTAGATAGATAGATTAAATATACTTGTATGTATGTATACTTTTAAATATGGCTGGCATATTTATATATTCTTTCATAATTTTTTTAATGACTTCCACTCTATTTTCAAATTTTTACTTAAAAATCTATAAAAAAAAAGGAAGATAGTTTGCTTTATTCATATTTTTATAGTAAAAAAATTATGTTCAGCTTTGTATTATCATATGCAAGTCAAGTATTATTTATTTTGGAATTTGCATATCATATGCAAAATATTTAAGAAGAATAAAAAAAAACATAAAAATGTTTATAACAAAATATAGAAAATATTTATACACTGAGAATTTGTTGATGACTGAGATCAAGATGCGGGTTAAAATTTAAAAAGTTTTATTTAAAATTCATAAACACTCATGGTTTATAATTTCCAGTCTCGAAAATATTATATTTTTTCTAGATGTTCGGTTTCTTTTTTTTTGTATTATTCGACATTTTTTCCAGACGAACGGGCCATTGGTTCAAGAACTCTAAACTTCTTCCTTGGCGTTCCCCAAAACTAGCTCAGATGTAGTGGTTGTAGTATCTTGCTACAGTCAAGTATCAAATAAAATTTTTAACATAATTTTTGCAAACGTTTTTCGAATTTAAAGAAATTAATAACCCCTAGCCTAGCCGCCGTAGTCTAGTAGGTAGTATGCAGGCTTTATGTATGTCAATCGAGAAATCCCGATTCCCGAAATCCCGGGATTTTCGAGATTTTTGGATCCCGAATTATACCGAAATATTCCGGGATTTCGAAATCCCTATGCAGAATCCCGAAATTTTTAAAAATCAATCCCGTTTGCAATCCTAGTAGACTTTTCCAGTTAAACGTTAAATTTCCAATATTGTCGTTCGGAAACTTCAACTCTGTGCCAATTTATGGTTCATCTTTTAGAGCTTGCGATAAATTACACCATTTCGTGCATCTTTTCCTGAAAGAAAATATTTTTTCAGGCATTGGGACTTTGATCGATCGAAATAACCAGTGATTTGTATTATTTATTAAGTTTTGTAATGAGCAAGTGGTGTCCCGGTAACGTAATGGACAGCGTGCTAAGCTGTTGGTGGCCAAATTGCGTCTTCGATCTCCGCCAGGCAATCTGACTAATGATCAATATGAGGTTAAAAAATGACGACGGAGGTAAATATATAATCCAGCTTCAATCCGTCAAACACAAGCCTCTCTTTCTCTCTCCTACAAAACATACATACATACATACATAATTGGCCATTACAATCCTTCAAGCATGATTACGACTCACCACTTATGTTGTGTATGATAATTTTATACAAGAATGGCGGGACCTGCAGTTTAAAGTCGATACCAAAGGACAGATTTTTTTGAGAAACTTTTTTTTTTGCCAGAAATCTGCTGAGAGGAAGTCGTAGAAGAAAATTTTTTTTGGCATATTTCGGTTTGGTCGTCTGACCTCTAATAAGCCAATACACTACCTACTAGACTAAGGTGACTTCTAACTTTTAAAACACTTTGCAATCAAGATTTGTAACGATTACATTAAAGCCCCACTAACGTAGTGAGCAGTGTGCTAACCGGTTGATTCATAGTTGGCGTCTTCGATCTCCGCAGACACTCTGTCTGGTGAAAATTTCTAGATTATCAAATAAAAAAAATCATAGCGAAAGTCATCCAAGTCGAGTTCGCTGAACACTACCCTCTCCCCTCCTGTTACAACTACTTTCCGAATTTCAACATAATGCACTATAAGAGTAAAGGCCACCCATTGAATGTTGCACTCAGGTCAAGAAAATATTGTGACGCGTATTTGAACAATTGTGTTCTGTATGGCTGTATGGTGCTATGACCGTTTTCAGTTTCTTATAAAGGGTCCGCCAAAAAACTTTTTTTTTTTGAAAATTCTTTAAAAAAAAACTACTGAATATTTTCTCAAATTTCTTTTTTTATTTGAAAGTACAATCCTTCCGGTTAATAATGGAAAATAATTTCATTAAAATGGCTGCCTCGGCTGGCCATGCAGTAGCCTACACGATCGGTCCAATTTTTAAGCACATTATCGATTGTGTGCAGCTGTATTTCATCAATGGCTTCAAGAATATTGTCCTATAAAGCGTCAATTGTCTCTGGCTTGTCGGCGTAACACTTATATTTGACGGCACCCCACAAATAATAGTCCAACGGCGTCAAATCGCAGCTCGGAGGTGGCCAAACGACATCAGCTGTGCGGCTGATAATGCGATCTTCAATAACAGGGCGCAAAACATCGAGTGTAGCTTCTGCTATGGGGCACGTAGCGCCGTCTTGTTGAAACCAAATGTTGCCAATATCCTCCTCTTAAATTTTTGTGAACAAAAATTCGTTCAACATGGCCCGATAACGATCGCCATTGACTGTAACGGCCACTTCTTGCTCATTTTCGAAGAAAAATGGCCCAATTATGCCTCTGGACCAAAATCCGCACCAAACATTGACTCGTTTTTGGGTGCGTCGGCTTTTCAATGTATGCGTGCGGGTTTTCTGTGCCCAAAATGCGAGAATTTTGCTTGTTTACATACCCACCAAGATCAAAATGAGCTTCATCTGAAAAGATGATTTTTTTGCCAAAATCGGCATCTTCTGTAAGTCGATCGCAGGCCAACTTAGCGAAGAGAAAACGCATTGGATGGTCAATTGGCTTCAACTCCTGAACCAATTGGACTTTGTATGGCGTCATACTAAGGTCTTTATGCAAAATTCGTCTCAATGATGTCTCCGAAATGTTCAATTGTTGAGAACGACGGTGAATTGATGTTGATGGCGCTTCACGCATACTTTCTGCCACAGCAGCAATATTCACGGGTGTACGCACTGTTTTTGGCTTTTCACGCTTTGGTTTATCGATGAGGATGCCAGTTTCTTTCACTTTTTTCACAAGATAACGAACATACGGAACTGACGGTGCTTCTCTTCTTCCAAAATCCGTACGCAATTTTCTCACACATTCTGCAACATTACCATGATTTTCAAGGTAATGTCGCAATATTTCCCAGCGTTGTTCAAGCGTATACACAACCATATTCGTTCAGCGGAAGGATGAAACTAATCAAATCAGACAAAAGCTATGTGTTACCATTCACGAAATAAGCACTAGTTGAAAAAAACGTTAGATGGCTGACCCGATAGTAGGATCCATAGAAGAAGCCATCAAGTTGGTTAATTTTACTCTCATTATTAGGGGACACCGACAACTATATTTCATACAGAAAGTACTTATCGTGTACAAACTTCCTTAGCTTGCTTTAGTTCACTCCTCCAGTATAGTATCGTCGCTAAAATATTCGTATCCCGAGCTTACGAAGGCTGGACATTGACAAGTGATATTCATTCATTATTAACTACCACGCCTATGCAGTTCAAATGTACCAAAAAAAAAGCTTATTAATTACCATTTATTGAGCAATGTCATGTCAAGCCGCTGTAGTTTAGTTGGCTGTGTGTTGGCTTGTTAGACGAGAGCCCGCTGGTTCAAACTCCATCTCCGACTTCTCGAACAAAACAAAATTTGAAAAAAGATATTTTTTTCGTCTTCTTCCTCTCAAGAGTCTTCTAGTAAAAACTGAAAAATCTGTTGTTTCGAAGTCCCGCCACTCATGAGTAAAATTAACACACAAAACATGGGTGGTGTGAGAAGCTAGGGTGTAATCCTGGACCATAACCAATTAAGTAAGGAGGTAACAGACAATAGGCTGTCCAGGTTTTTTTGTATTTCTGAATTCTTTTCCTTATTATGCCTGATGTACTACACATAAAGAAATTGTTAATAAATTAAAGTATTTAAACCCGTTTGTATTAAATTTACCTACACGTCACAGGCCCAGATCACATATTATCTGATCGCGTATAGCTTCACTTGGAAAATTAGAATATGATACGGTAGGTGGAGATACAGTTCGGTTTTTGATTCTTCTATATAGAGACCCAGTCCCATCCTATCTCCATTTTCAAAAGTAGATCTGCTAAAAATCTGCTCCAATAAAATTTAAAAAACTCATAATTTCTTACGAGCATAATTTTTGAGTGTATTTATTGATTTTGTACTGAAACAGTAGACTTTATGAATCCTTTTTTTAACATTAATATGATAAAAATATAAATAAATTTATAGTCTTGTTGTTTATATAAAAATAAAAGATTAAGTTTTTAATTAAAGAGATAGAAAAGAAAACATGGGAAAACTGCAGAAATTTTTTAAAGAATTTTAACAAAAATTCAAGTCAGAACTTAATTGCTGGACAGTAAATTGATTAGTTTGGTCGAATTAAAATCTATAACAAATTTGTATACGAGCAATGGAATTGAATTTGTTTAAATATAATTTTTTTAAAGAACTTTTTTAAATTTTTAAAGACGTGTGTAAATATTTCTTTCATTCTTTTTTGTGATTTTCCACTTCATAACTATGTTTTGTGGCATCTTTCAATTTACGTTGTATTTCGTGGAATTTTATTTTTATTTTTGTCTTCTATTTTACAAATGCGATGTATGCATGCATACCACACATACATATAAAATATTTTACTAGAGTGAATAAACGCTCAAGATTTTTTTCTAGAAAATATTATATTTTTTATTGCAGATACTTTAGCCTCTTATCACAGCATCTCTAGATATTCGGTTATTTTGTTTTTTTTTTGTATTATTCGACATATTTTCCGGACGAACGGCCATTGGTTCGAGAATTCTAAACTTGTTATCTGGCGTTCCCTAAAACTAGCCCAGATGTGGTGGTTGTAGTATCTTACGACAGTCGAATTTTTCTAAACGTTTTTCGAATTTAAAGAATTTAATAACCCCTAACCTAGCCGCCGTAGTCTAGTACGTAGTATGCAGGCTTTATGGATGTCAAGCGAGAAATCCCGATTCCCGAAATAGCGCGATTTTCGAGATTTTTTCATGAATTCCGAGATTTTTAAAAATATATCCCGTTTGCAATCCTAGTAGGCTTATTAGACGTGAGACCACAGGTTCAAACCCCAGGTCAGATATCTCCAACAAAACGAAATATGAAAAAAATATTTCTTCGGCGACTTTCTCTCAGCAGATTTCTGGCAAAATCTCTGAAAGTAAATAAAAAAAATGCCATGAAAAGTTTTTCAAAGAATCTGCCTTTCGGAGTCGACTTTAAACTGTAAGTTCGCCACTCATGTATAAAATTCACACAGAATATAGGTTGTGTGAGAAGCTAGATCGTAATCCTAACTGAACAGTTGTAATGACCAATAATGTACGTATGTATGTATGCATGTAATGACCCCTAATCCCCTTCCAAATACTTCCTGTATCCATATGGTAAATTACAACTTTCCATTAAAGTTGGGTTTAGTTAAAGATAACTTTAGCTAAAGTGAACTTTAAAGTCAGCTTTAACTTTTTTTCGTTATTACAACCTACAAATAAAATAAAGTTAACTTTTTCAAAAATATGGCAATGACGCAGCAATGTCGATAACACTGTTCAATTAAACAAGTTTTTTTTTAATGCGGTGGCAACGACGAGCTGCGTTTTTTGCTACGTTTAAGCTGCCATATTGAAAATAATATAGAACATGGCAAGTTCAAACATAAACTTAACTTTAAAAGTTACCGATAGGATGATACTCCCTTTAGCTTAACGCTTACTTCTACCATATTGTACACTTATAATAATAAAAAACCATTTATCTGCCCGTTAAAATCCGACCTTTAGTTAACGGCAAGTTGTAAAAATGGTCCTTAATCTCACAAGAGCCATTTGTATGAGCGAATTGTATTTAATTTTCGAAAGTTTTAAAATTTAAAAACAGTTTCTACTCTCAAAACTTAAGCTTGTATTTCCCATTTTTAGCATACATTCGTGTCTAAGTTTTCAAATTTGATTCTTTAAAACTTTTCTAAATTTAATTGAAATTTTTCAATTCTAATAGACGATCATTTAGAATTCATAGTTTAATCTCTATTCTTTAGATGCCCTTAATATTTTCTTACCCTAAAAAAACAAAGTTTTATTCTTATATTCTACATGGCCGTTCAAATATTCGTACTTCATGTGTAAAATATTCGTCAAGTTTACGTGCCACAATTTCTATACAAATGCGTTCATTTTCATATTTTATTTTCCATTATTTTTGGTTTCGCTCTCTCTCTCTCTCTCTCTCTCTCTCTTTCTCTACACAATTTTGCATTTCTTTTGTATTTTTGTTGCAGGAAAAAATCCATAGAAAAAATATTCAAAATGAGAACAAAAGCAAACTGAAAGTGAAATACATACATATATACATACACACGTACAAATAAAATTTAGAAAGAAATGTGAAAAAATTGTCAGAATTTGCAACAGTTAAAGGTTAAACAAATTCGAGTTTACCAGTGAAAGCAAGTGAATCTTTAAAATGAAAAATACGGGAAATGATGCACAAAAAAGAAGAAGACAAACAGTTGCCGGTCAAGTTGAACTATGTAAAGCCCTATGCCATATTCCAATAGCATGCTATAGGATTCAAGTAAAGGATGCCAATTAAATCAATAGAAGTTAAAGCCTATTTGTGGCTTCATCACATACACCTGCGTCTTAAGAGACCCCACCAGAAAAAGTCTAATGTGATCAGATCGCATGATCTTGGCGGCAGCTCGCATTACTAATGTGGCATGAACTGCTTATTGTCGTCCTATTGAAGTCACATCCAATTCAAGCCAAAAGAATGTGGTTATCGTCGTTTGGTGCTGGTCGTTGACAGTGATGGCTTGACGAACGTCGTTCTCAAAGAAATATGGACCAGTAATGCTCATGTAGTGGGTTATTAACGTCTTAAATTCAACAATTTTGTTTGTTCACATATCAATTCATCTTTTATTGCCGAAGATAATTATTAAGATCACTTGCCAACTGCTTCAGAGTCTATTCAGCAAACACACCGTGTTACCTATGGTTGTCTGTGGGGATTTGGCAAAACATACTGAATAAATGACAACTTATTTGACAGATGTAGCTTCATTCGTTATTAACTGCCAAAGACCTAGCTTCTCTCACCACTAATGTTGTGTGTGTTAATTTTATACGTACATAAGTGGCGTGACCTACAGTTTAAAGTCGATACCGAACGATAGACTTTTTTTTTAGAAATTTTACATGGCAATTTTATTTACAACCAGAATTTTTGCCAGAAATCTCTGAATGGAAGTCGCTGATGAAATATTTGTTTTCATATTTTAAACCGAGGCCTTACGCCTAATTAGACAACACACAATCTACTACGGACTACGATGACTTCGTATTGGTATTCATTTTAATCTCTCTTGTTTTATTTTTGTTGACGGATAATCCAACTTTTTTTTCTTTATGAATTAAATTTGCTTCTTTCTTTGCATAACGAATAGTTTCTGGGATTCATATCCTAGTTGTGGGATCATTTCTATGGGCTTATAACTCCAAGTGCGGATCGATGCAGCATCAATTACTATTAAGCAGAGCACAGTTAATAAAACATATCCCTGTTATACCTCTAGTTCTGATGCTACGTCATGCCAAACTACTCACAGGAGAGCATCATATCTTTTGCGGATAATGGAGATTATGTCTGAGACTCTTTTCTTTTAGCTCCGCACAAAACATCACCACCTCATACCATCACCACCTGTGCTGGTTTAGGGTATAAAAATCCAAAAAAAAAAATGTGCAGAAGAAAAGAAAATAAAAAAGAATTGTTGCTGAATGCAATGAAAGAGATGTTGCAAAAGAAAATAAAAAATGTTGCACATACTTCCGTGTTAATTTATAAAATAAAAACAACAATGTTAAGAGTAAAAACTAAACTATGGATATAAAACTTGTATGTTCGTATACAAATTTAAATTTGAATTAATTTCTTTTTTTTCGTAAAAAAAAAATTCTTAAGGGTAGGAGTCAAAAAAAAATATAGAAGAAAAAAATTAAACAATTTCTTTTAGTTTAAACTGAATTGCTTAAGCTCTAGAATTGTACGAAAAGTACTATTATTAATACTGCCGCTCTCTTCTTTTAAGAGTAGTACCAGCAAGGGTTCAAAATCAATTTTAGTCCACTGCACTGTTGCAAATGCACGCCATACTATCAATGTTTTAAATCAAAGTAATCAGTTCTGAATTACAACTGAATAAAGTATCGAATAGTACTACTATCGGATCTTGGGCTTGCTATCTTAAAATTTTAATAAAACAACAGGTCCATGACTCTGGCTTATAAATCAGATTAAATTTCGTCGGTGACATGGGTTACGTTAGCTTTGAGGCCTGCTATGGTTTGTGGCTTATTTACTTACACCTGCGTTTCAAGAACACCCCATAAGAAAAAGTGTAACGGGGTCAAATCGCACGATCTTTGTAGTCAGTTCACATTACCTTCAAGTGAGATATCCTCGTGCAAAATATCCAATGTGACATGAACTATACACATATCGTTAACATCCATATCATCCAGTTTAGGGGAAAAGAAGTTTGTAATCATTAACCAAAAGTGCTCGTCATTTTCAGAGATGGCCTAGCCAACGAATTATGAATCAATGACTATCTTAAAATATCCAAAATACACACGAGGATTTTTTCGGAATGTATGGAACACTTTGGGATGTTATTATTTACATATTCATTCATCCAGAAATGGAGCTCATCGGTAAAGAAAATTTTCCATTGAAAATTGTGAACTTATTCAGCGAACATACCTCATTGCCTATGTTCGTCTATGGTGATTGGCAAAACATACTTAATAGACAACAATTAAGTTGACAGTAGTTGATGTAGCTTTAAAAAGCAATGGTTAAAGTTGGGGAGTCCCTGTTGGAAGACCATGTTGGAAAACCATGTTGTAAGACAACGTTGGAAGACCATGTTGGAAGACCATTTTGGAAAATCATGTTGAAAAGCCGTATATTTTAACCAAATGCTACATGTAACAATGACCTACAAAGACGGACCCTTGTCAGTCACAAAAAATATGATCTCACAGGTTTAGATCAGCCAATATCATTACAAAAGCATCATTAGACCTACTATTGGGAGAATAGCTGTGATTAAAAGATCTGTCAGCAACATATTTCGAATAGTATGAAGCGAAATAAAATTTTATTTCCTTGCAGAAGTTTAAGTTTAACGAAATCACTAGAAGACCACATGATAACCTGAAAGCCTGTCATCCACCCGTATTTCACCATGAGTAGTGGAAACTACAGTTTAACGGCGACTACAGCGAGCTCTTTGTCGCAAAATAGGGTGAAGGAGGCTGTCGGGCTTTTGTACTTCTTTTCACAAATGTCAGAGTTAAAGATTAAACTCTTAGCACTTGTGGAGTTATCTTACGCTCTAGTAAACAAATCGTAAGTTTAGATTGAAGATGTTTTGTCGAATATGTTTACTCTATGATTTCAGATTAGTCGATCGTCAATGCTACACTTATGCAATAATTTATTGTAATGGAAAATTTTTTCGTTTCGTATCAATGTTTCTTGTAGTCAAAGATCAAAAGTCAACAGGTTAAGAAAAATAACAATTTCGAGATCTTCCTCAAGACTTCGCGCTACAGAAGCAGTACTTTCTTCGGTATCCATATTTCTTTGTCTTGTTGCTGGTTGTCAGTCAAGAGAAGTAAACGAGAGCGAAAATTATCAATCACTATACGAATCGCTCACTCACTTAGTCGGTTATGTTCACTGTAAAATAAACGAAGTACCTTGTGGACAGGTTTATTTTTTCAAAATAAATTTCCATAATTTGGAAGCTTTGTTCTGGCACTATACGGTTCATGGTGGCCTGACAAATCTTACTCAGAACAGAAATCTCAATACTGTTTGGCATTTTCAGCTATCAAACTATTGTTATTGATCAGAGATCAGCAATGAGTATTCAAAAAGATGAGTAGAATCGAATCATATTTATAATTTCTGATACTTATAAGCGTTCATACTTATTTTAATATCATGGAACCTCTACTCATATTCAAAGCTTGAAGTACTCATCATATTTATACTTAACAACACGTATGATGTTGTTGATTTCGACTCTCCATAACTCAACATTTACAAGAATCACAAAATAAGTATGATGCTTACTAAAAGCTTGTGTGTTTGCTCTGCTTGCTGCTGTGTCGTTTTCTTTCTTGTTTTATTATTTTTTTTTTTTTTGTAAATGCAACAACAACTAAGACTGTAAATTTTGATGAATGATACGAGTCACTCTAAAGTTATGAATTTGAATGAGTAGGCTTACGAATCAAACATATTTCAAATGGTATGAGTTTGATGTCAACGTTGTAGGCATACTTATTGCAACCTGTACTTATAAATCAACATTGTAGTGAGTACGAATGAATCAGAGTACAAAGCTAAATTTCAGTATCGTTGACTCACTTATATTCAAAAATTCATGAGTGCTTCTGAGCGATTCATTGCTGATCTCCGTTATTGATATAAAAAATACTAATGCAGTTGATAAAAAAACAATGTTATGAAAAACTCTCTGCTTGAAGTAACTGCCTGCTGGCAATATTACGATAAATAGCTCTTCTATCGTTAAACTATTAAAATATTGCCAAAGTTGCCAATCCAATTAATGACTTCATTATTGGACAACAACAATATAATTTAACTTAATTTGCATTTTTGGAAAACTTTTTTAATTTGTTTGCCGCTTTGGCTGCTCTTTCCGCTAATGTTTTATCATTTGCATGGTGATTTTTTTATTGTTGTTGCAAAGCATTACCCCTTACGGAAGCCACAGTTTTATTGAACTTTTAATTTTTTAATTATAATAATTTCCTTTTTCCTTGCCCTATCTGCTCTTTTTGTAATATTAACTTTTGCTTAAAAGATGCAAAAGAGAAAGAGAAAACAAAACGAAACAAAGAAAAAAAAAAACAAAGAAGAACAATTAAAAATTACAAAATCTTAAGAGCAGGAAATAAAAACTTTTGATCACAAAAAAAAAACGAAAAGTAAAGCAAGGGAGGAAGATAATAAAAAGAGAGAAGAGAGAAGTTTCCCTCTGATTTGTTTTCCACAAGATTGAAGGCATTTATTGTTGGCATTTGCATTTTTAACCTTCCATTCTCTTGCTTTCTCGGTTTTGACTTTTTTGTTCGTTTTCTTTTTCTCTCCCCTCTTTATATTAGTTTTATTAATTGCATTATTGTTTATACAATAAATATATTTTTTTAGTTTTAAATAACGCCATGGTTTTTTTCGTTCTCTCTCTCTTTAGTTTATTTTTCACTCCTCCTTAAATTACAGCTAATGAGCAAAGAAATTATGGACAAATTGATTAAAAGGCATGAGAGCACGATAGTTGGGCGTAATGTTAAGAGAGTAAAAAGTGAGAGAAATATGCTTCAAATTGCTTACTTCAAGGGTTTTAATAATTAAAATAATTTCAAGAAACTGTGAGTTTGTATAAGAAATTTGATTGCGTGGGGATTTATTTGATCTCAGAGGCTTTAAAAATGTGGCAAAAATAATAATTATTTTTATTTTCATTCCATTTTCATTTTGTCATTTAATTTTATTGTCACAGACAGTTTTGAAAGTTGAAAAAACTATACTACCCCCTTAGCATAAATGTCAAATGTCACATCATGGTGTCAAGTAGTTTTATAATCATTTTGTTTTCGCTTCTAGAGATTTCGTCTTTATGAAAACGAAAAAACTTTTTGCAACAAAGCAGAGCTTAGGGGAAAAAACTATTTCATTTAAAATTTAAACAAATAAAAATTACTTGAATTACTACGGTTTTGTAATTTAATAGGCCATAAGGGTAAGTGAAAGTAACATAATTAATCTCCTGTGATTAGAAAACGTTTGTACATTTTTTATGGGAAACACAAACAAAAACTGCCAACACAACATAAAGAGACGTTCATCTGAAATCGTTTGTCTTACAAAACTTACTTACTTACTTGACCATTAACAAATTCTTCCAGGCGCCTACGCCAGTTGGTCACACCAATCAATGACAGGGCTTCCTCCAAACATGGTTATATTAATACGCTGCACAACGTCTATGTCGTTGATTATCTCATACAGCTCACTGTTGGATCGGATACGGAAATCATCGCCAACTCGTAATGGACCGAAAATCTTAGGTAGGACTTTTCTCTCGAATACTCTCAAGGCTGCTGCATCAGTGCTTAATAGAGTCCGTGCCTCTGCGCCATAAAGAAGCACGGAGAGGATGAGCGTCTTGTAGAGTATTAGTTTTGTTTGTCGAGCCGCTAACGCTCAATCGAAACTTTGCTGCGACAAAGTAGTGGTCCCAGTCAATGTTTGTACCTCTAAATGTGCGCAGATCTAGTACACTGGAGACGTGCCTTCCGTCAATCACAATGTGATCAATCTGCTTGGATGTTGATCGATCGTGGGTCATTCAAATTGCCTTATGAATGTCGAGATCCTGAAACTTGGTGCTACATACTACTAAGTCACGCGCCGCGGCGAAATCAATCAGCCTCATACCATTGGTTGGTTTTAATTGGATTTTTATTATTACGCGGTGGATTCCAAGCCCTACGCACAACACAAATTTAACGTCCAGGGGATTGGACTTCTCCGCACGCATTAGTTAACATCTAGCGGGTGCTAGTATGCCATCCAGGAGGGGCTACGTGGAGGCTGTGTGTCAACTTGAATACAACAAGACAAAAATCGTCTTGGAGGTCGCCACGTTGATCACAGTCAAAAACTTTACCATGCATCGCTTCCCTTGTCTTACAAAAACGATTCGTAAAAGGTTTGTATGTCTATCCACAAGGTTTTAGGCAATCTTTTTAAATAATATTGGGTTCTTAAAAAGTTGAGTTACAAATTTGGCCAAAGATGATGGAATTCAACACATTTCCTGTCGATCAATTTTGTACATTTTAATTGAATTGTTTGCTTCAGTTGCACCAGTTATTGACAGTAGTGATCAGGTACAATCGTTTGATCAAGACAGAGGAGCTCATAACTAACAAATTCCTTCCAATCCTATCAGACTCATCGCATTACCTTCTTTCCTGCCATTCTTATATTTGCTTTCGTTTTCGAGGTTAGGTTAGGTTTAGGTTCGTATCTTCGTAAACAATAACAATAACAATTTTAAAGTCTACAACGCATACGACATAGATACGTTACGTACAACAATATTCATTACATGGTCACGCAAAGCCACACCTTAAGAGATTAAAGTTGCTCAATACAACACTCAAGATAACAACCCAATGCATCTTTTAGAGAACTTTATTTCTAGACAATTACAGATGGCAACCCTATCATCCTAGAACCTTCTGCAATAAATCACCTGGACAACTACAACGCATGCGGCATAGACGCCCTAAATAAGTTACGTACAACGATAATCATAACATGGTCACGTAAAGCCATACCCTAAACTGGCTTACCACAGCACTCAAGACAACAACCCAATTCATCTTTTTTGTTTCTAGGCAATTAGAGTTGGCAACCCTAACACTCTAAAACCTGCAGTAAATCAGGACAACCTGATTAATGAGACAATGACACTTCGTTAGGCTATGTTTTGAGTAAAGGTAGTTATTGGCTTCTGATAAATTCTGGGCTGAGAAAGAATCTTCCTTCATTGCCAAACTTAACTCACCTTAATTGAATAGAAAGCGTACAAATCTAAAATTTTGATTCAATCGTAAAGACATCTCTTTCCCGGCATCATTCCCTCGAGTCATTATGTAATTTGTAGCCAAGCGAAGAGACTTTAAATATCCTCACTTAATATTCCTCACTTTATATGTCTCAACGAGAATTTCTCTCACTTGGCTCTTCCTTTCATGACAGTTTAACGGAGCCATTGTTGGTTGGTATTAAAGTCATAAAACTTTCAGTATAGTTACGAATCTGATTCTAAAGGGAATCATGGTTCATCAAATTCAACGCCCTGTCTGAATTGCTTAAACAGGTTTTGTAGGTTAGCTTTGGGGAATTGCTTAATGTCGAATGGCAAGTGAGCTTGCATTTAATCAAGGCAGTTCAAACCAAAAAATAGTAACGTTTTTGTAGCCACTTATTTTGGTATTTTTAAGCATATTTAACGGGCCATAAGTTTAAGTCCATTTGTATTGTAAAAACAAGACATTTAAATGAATTATTTCAACATGAATTTTAAGTGAAATTTTTTAAACAGAAAATCATGTGTCATATAAACAGTTAATGACAATCAAAATATACAATATAGTGTGTGTGTGTGTGTCTTATCGATTGAAGGCCTATTTACAAAATTATTTAAACAAAACCGTTTGCATTGCTCATGTCATTAAGCGAACCATTGTTCGTGTTGAAATTGATGGGGAAAAAATTATATTCCTGGCAAAATCCAATAACAAACACCTGAAATAATAAACGATAAAAGTTTTTAAACTCATTTAAATATAAATTTTATATTATTATTGTTATTGTTTTTATTGTATTGTATGCCATTTAAAAATTTTCCTTTTTGTCATTGTGTAAATAGCTGTGAAAGAGTGCAATTGTAGGTGTACATGGTAAGCTGTAGCTGTGTTGTATACTGATATACTATTAAACAATTAATTTAAATTATTAAAATGTTAATAATTACATTCTCTCTCTCTTTCTCTCTCTCTTTCTCTCTCTCTCTCAGTATATCTCTTTCATTCACACATAGTTTCGTTTCTCTCTCTGTTTCTCTATGATTATTTTTTGATTAATTCCTTTAGCTCGTACACTCCTATACATTTAAACTTACATATTCATATTCGTTTTATGAATGAATTATAATAATACATAAATTCATACATTACACAACCACAAAAATGTTCTCATACATACTCACAGGCATAAACTTTGTTTAAATCTTTTGTTTTTTATTCATCATTGTCATTGTTATTTAATTAATTTAATTTTTATCTCTTTTTTATGCATTTTTCATTACGTATTGCAGAAAAAGGAAAAAATATTAAGTGTGTATGTGAGTGCTGGTTATTTGTAATTATTTTATAAGGAGTGCTTACGAAAAAATTTGATCAGAAACTTTTTTTGTAAAAACTTAACTTTACAGAAAAATTATTTCAAATTTTTTTTGAACAAAAGACCTCTGGCAGGGGCTTCTTCGAAGGTTTAAACTTTTTGTCGAGTGCCGATATTAAGGCTCTCCATAGATTCATTAATAGTCTGAGCTGGTTGAGAAGTTCTAGGGCTTCAATTATGTAGTAGCTTCCTCTTGTGTGTTTGCGGTCTGTGTTATTCCTCCGTCTCCTTATCGTCCCTTTATTAGAAGTCGCCGTAGTCTAGTAGGTAGTGTGTTGGCTTATTAGACGCAAAAGCCTGGGTTCGAGCCACAGGCCAGGCATCAAAGACAAAATACAAAAAGTATTTTTTCGGCGACTTCCTCTCAGTAGATTTCTGGCAAAAACTCTGAGAGTAAATAAAAATTGCCATGAAAAGTTTCTCAATAAATAAAAATCTGTCGTTCGGAGTCGACTTTAAACTGTAGGTCCCACCACTCATGTATAAAATTAACACACACAACATAAGTGGTGTGAGAAACTAGGACGTTGTACAATGGGTCAATTCGACCTCCGGGTACTGTACTTGTCTTAATTGACAAGTACACGTCCTCTAACCTAACCTAACTTAACCTATCCTCCCTTCCTTATGTCCTCTCCTTTCCCCTATCTCCATTATTATCCTCTCTCTCTCTCTCTCTCTCTCTCTCTCCTTTAGGACGTATTACAATGAATCAATTTGACCTACAAGTATTGCACTTGTCCCAATGGCAAGTACACATCCTCTAACCTAACCTAACCTTAAATAAAAGAAAATATTGTTTAGATTCTACAGCATTAATGCTGACTAGCCATCAACACGTGAGGCCCGTGACTAGTCGGAAGCTCTGTGAGTTGCAGAAAATTGTACTTGAGTAACAGTGTATGCATCCGTTAGCCAACAGCTATTTTAATTGCCAATTCATTTGATATAGAAACCTGCTAGAAATTCCATCGGTAAAGGAACACCTTATAGGAGCACAGGAAATTTGTTCTACAGGCATATGAAAGACCTTCTTTCTGTGGAAAGAGACTCTATTTCATTTTACTTTTCAAGATAAACAACTTACGTAAAATTTTTTCGCGCGCTCTCCTATTATCAGTCACAGTTACACATACACTCACACGTGCCTGCTTATTCTGAAAGGTCACCCTCAACATTTTACCTTCAACCCCTGCATTCTGTATTTAAAATTCCTCATTCTCATGTGTATTTTTTATATATTTTTTCTCTTACTTGACCTTTGACTGGCATAACTAAAATGTTCAAGGGATTATTGGATGTTAATTTCCTTTTTTCCTATTTTTATTTTCTTATTTATTTGCAAATATCGTCAAGGTAAATATAGTTCAGAGCTGAAAATAGAAGAATTAAAATGACATTGAGATGGAAGTGTAACAAACTGTGCATGGGAACACATTCAGTGCATCTTAACCAAGTTTGGTCTGAAAGTCTCCTTTCAATTGGCAACGCTATAATTTTTTACTGTTATTCGTTTTCGGTTTTTATTCCGCTGCTGTATTTGAATTACATTACACGTGTTTTTCCAGCTAAGCAGGTGAATGAAGCTACCGTGGCAGGCCTTAGAATGATAGCACCAAGCTGACGATAAATGAAAACTTAATCATATGACCTCTAGACTGGGACGCCTAGGAATGATTATCTCTCTTTCGTAAGTGCCCCTATATCTTCTGTTGAAATGCTAAAAGAGTGAATTAAACTTTCTATGCAAAATAGTTTAATGGCCCGTGTACATTGCCATGGCGGGAAATCATTGGAAAACTCAGTATCCTGTTCTTATCATACTAGAGAGCCCTTGAAATAAAAGTGGGGGAGATGGAACTATTGTGTGTCCTCCCACCCATTCTGTACACCTTGACGACAGCTATAGAGCAGCGAATTCATCAATACGTAGCCAGTTCGACGATATTTGTCTGTCCCACGATCCAGATTAAGTGTACTACTGACGGACATCAAAGAACGCTGATAGCGTTGCTACTACGCAACACCAAGATCGGGAAAGCAGCTAGACTATCAGAGAGAATTCGATTCCCATCAGTAGAACCGTGGTACTTTAGCATTTTACACGCCTGCAAAATTGCAAAGACGTGCACTTTGAGGTTAAGTTACTTTTAACACTGGTTACAGTTGGTTAGCAAATTAAGCACGTAAGGAAGTTTGAAATACGGCCAGGATCATAAGGAGAAGACAGTATATTTTTTTAATGATACGGGACGTACAGTACTCGCTATACATTCAAGAATACTTGAAAAACTTTAGACTTAATTCAATGACAGAATGTTACGACTAATAATGCTACGACCAGATGGCAGCGATCTAATCGAGAGCTTTTGAACACAAAGTAGCCAGTACTGTTTTGTTTGGCTGTAATACAGTCAATCGAAGCCGCCGTGGTCTAGTTGGTAGTGTGTTGGCTTATTAGACGTGAGGCCTCGGTTCAAATCCCAGGTTATGCATCTCCAACTAAACGAAATATGAAAAAATATTTCTTTGGCGACTTCCTCTCAGCAGATTTCTGGCAAAAACTCTGAGAGTAAATAAAATTGCCATGAAAAATTTTTTAAAAATCTCTCGTTCGGAGTCAACTTTAAACTGTAGGTCCCGACACTCATGTATAAAAATTAACGCACACAACATAAGTGGTGTGAGAAACTAGGTCGTAACACTGACTAAAGGGTTGTAATGACCATTATGTATATATGTATGTATGTAATACAGTCAACCGTAAAAGTACGAACTATTCCTACAATCGAAGTATTATGCTGAACCCCGAAATAGATTGTCGAGATCTCTTAAACAGGACTTGTGGCACTCCTCATGTGACACCACAGGGGTCGTCGTGTATGCTTAAGAATGAAAGCTGTCACTCTCGTTTACAGAGATACACAAGTGATGCCTTTTATTGTCGGTTAATGGTACAATTCAAGTGTGGTTACATATTGTGCTGAACGCTTTTTTCCTCTCCTAAGAAGCTTTCTTTGCATCACAACGGATCGTTTATGTATGTTTGTGTGTCTATTTGCCACCTTTCTATATTTGTTTTGCTTCCCCATTTAGGTTAATAAATTATTATTGTAGAAACTTTCTTACGCCGAATGAATTTTGATGGGTATCGGTGTCTATGCCTGCAAAGGAATACCGCGATAAAGAAGGTGTAGCATCAAGAGATGAAATAAAGAAGTTCAAAATTCAGCTCTTTCACTGCATTTGCAGGCTTTCTGTTCTTCTTACCATTTATACAATGGCCACATAAAACTACATTCGGGTACTAGAGAGACTAGTTAAAGAAAAAGTAACACTAGCATAGATTCAAGAGCCTACAGGAATTTAAAGAAATTGAGAATACGTATGGAGTAAATCCGCAACAGAAATTTTGCATGTTTGACAAACTAGTTCAGCGAGCATGAAAACAAAGGTCACTAACTCCAACATTTTCAAATTGTTATGATTTAAACAGTATCACAACAACACAATGAATAAAAATCCAAATTTATCACCACTTGTTAAATATATTACACGTCAGTGTATGGTCCAGGATAAACTGGTCCAATGTGTGAATGAAACAGCATGTTTTTCTTCGTCAAATATGGCAAGTGCAGTAAGTTAGCATAGTACTGACCATTGTTGTTGTTGTTGTTGTCCATTTGGAAATCTTTCTGCCTCACAAAATAGACGACATGAACCCGAGTGCAGATTGTATTGACTTCACGTTCTTTAAACACATTTTATAATATCCGGTCCATTACTTTAACACTTCTTTTGCCTCAAATGTGAAATGGTGAGCCCACGTCCGGTATATGGTTGGAAATCGCCGCAAACACTCAGCTTTACTGTGGGCAAATATCGCCAAATATACCATGGAAGTAGCTTTACGACATTGTTTTCTTTCTTTTCTTTCTTTTGTGACACATACGTGGGCCTTATCCTGTTTAAAGCTTTCTCAATTATCGTTTGATTTTTTAGTTACAACCAACAGACGATATTTGTAGAAATATTCGCTTAAAACAACTTTAAAATGGTTAAAATGTTATCGATTTAATAATGTGTACTTATACGAATATAGATTACATGATACCACGTTATGACTTCTAGAAAAAATTTAGAATGTCTATTCCCAATGTGATCCTGTCGTGAGTCTTTACGAGAAACTGCAGATCGACTGAATTGGATAGTTATGGCGCATACATTGTGAACTCTATCTGAGAACCTGCAAGGCAGTAATAAATTCCCTCAACACTGCAATGGCAATGGCTCGGATAGTCAAAATAACGTCGTAAATATTCCCAAGGTCACGCACGGAAAGTTCACCCAAATACCAAAGGAGTACGATTAGAGGTCGGAATCATTACTAGTCATTGTATTCTGGGTGCTCATGCGAGACGTAGTGGTCTTAACCATATGGCCTATGATTTCTGCTACTGCTCCAAGGTTGAGAAGGAGAAACACTATATCGTAGAGAAGCATTATGTTATAGAAGAAGGAGCCAACTGAGTTTCTTCTATGCAGAATATCTCATTAATTTTCCCATGGTGGATATTGGAAGCGTAAATAGCTTTATCAGTAGCTAAAGGTGTAGTCGCCGTAGTCCAATATACAGTGTGTTGCTTATTAGACGTGAGGCTTTGGTTCAAACCCCAGGACAGACATCTCAAACTAAACGAAATATGAAAAAATATTTCTTCGGCGACTTCCTCTCATCAGATTTCTGGCAAAAACTCTGAGAGTAAATAAAATTGCCATGAAAAGTCTCTCAAAAATCTGTCGTTAGGAGTCGAGTTTAAACTGTAGGTCCCGCCACTCATGTACCAAATTAATACACACAACATAAGTGGTGTGAGAAACTAGGTCGTAATACTGACCAAAGGGTTGTAATGACCAGTTATATATGTAGATGATTCCAGGACTGAAGCAGTGTCTTTATACTTTGGGTTTGACAGCCAATTCTACATATCTATCTACCTTCGTTACTGTATATATGTATGTACACCCTGTGCTAAAATGTATTTATGATCATGAAATACGAGCCTAACATTGAAATGTAGTTCAAATGAAATAAGCTGCTTTTGTTATTATTTTGGTATTTTATTGTAATACAATATTTTTGAGTAACGCATGCAAACATACAAATGTCATGTCACCCTTATGCAAATATGTACATACATACATATAATATAAGCATTGATGTCTTTTATTTATTTCCACACTTATAGGCTTTTAGTACAATTAATGTGCACTATGGTCTGTGATTCATTCCCATTTTTGATAAATTCGACAGTTTACCGACTGTTGTAAGTTTTATAAGATCTGTTCACGGTACAATGGTGTTTATACATTCCCTTTTTTTATAACACCTGGCAACTTCTAGAACTTTACTGTTGATTTGTTATAGTAATTGATTGAAAGAAATCTTTCGGGAAATCCCTTAATGACTGAAAAACTAAGTGTATTATTAAGCTATCGAAGGTTTATTTAGACTTTTTCTTGAGAAAATTTTTCAATTTTAGTAAAAAAAAATAGAATTTCTTGTTGAAAAAATATTTTCACAGTTTCGGACCATATGCCATAGTGTCTAGTTTTAAGAGGCTTAAAATCAAAAATATGCAAACAGGCTACAGGGGCTACAAAGTATAGTAAATGTTCCTAGAAAAGAAACAACTGTAAGTAGGGGGTATCATATATGTTGTATGTTTTTATCAAATAAAATTCCATAGAATTGCTGATGCTTATTGCAAGTGGCATATATCATATGTATACCTACAGCTTATTTATACGAGCAGAGTAATAGGAAACAAATACTCAAATTAAAACACAATATCGTAAAGGTTATAAAATGTTTTACTAGGTTATCTGATTCACACTGAACTTAGTGTATTCGTGCTTGACATTTAACATTCAATATTTTGTAAATATTTATACATCCTTTAAATACATTCACTTTAAAAAATAATTTAAGGTGAATCGTTTAGCAAAGAATTTAAAAACAATTTGAAAAGAATATCATAGTGAACTCGTAGCCGCTTTAAGCTGCTTCCAAAGATACTATGGTACTTGCACAGACAGGAAAAAGCAAAACAAACACGTTATCAGATCGCCTACGACAACCTTACGAGTCCTGGTCCGGACGATAGAATCTTTTGTGAAGAGAATTATTATATTTAGTCGGAATATTGTGAGGGCTATTATATTGTAATTATAATTCCAGCATTTAAGAATGCATTACAGCTCGTTTCTGTATTCAATTTGGATACTCCTGTACAGACTTGTGTGGCGGGACCTATAATTTAAAGTCGACTTCGAACTACAATATTTTGATAAACTTTTCATGGCAGTTTTATTTACTCTCAGAATTTTTGAAGGAACGCTGCTGAAAGAAAGACGACATATTTCGTTTTGTTCGCGATGTCTTAGCTGGGGTTTGAACCACAAACTCTCTTCTACGTACTGCCTACTAGACTGTGGCAACAGTAACTACGGATAGTAGGGATATGTAGACGAAAAAAAAAACCTAAAAGTGTGGCTAAATGCTACGAAAGCATAGAAGCAGAGTAGGTATAATCATGTAAAAATCTTAGGTACTATCGTTTTGAATTCATATGTTGGCTATGGCATACATGCACCCACTTAGGCTCTTGGTTTAATTACCAACATGTTGGGGAATACGGAAGTTTCCGACAACATTATCAATGCATATATTATTTACTTACTTAATTGGGCGTTAAAACTCTTTAGTCACGATTACACCATATGTAGCTCCTCACTGCACCCATGTTATGTGTATTAATTTTATCCATAAGTGGCGGGACTTAGAGTTTAAATTTGACTACGAACGACAGATTTTTGAGAAACTTCTCATGGCAATTTTTATTTACTCTTAGAGTTTTTGCCAGAAGACTGATGAGAGAAAGTTAGTGAAGAAATATTCTTTCATATTTCATTCTGTTCCAGGCGTCTGAGCTAGGGGTTGAACTACCTTCTCGAATGTAATAAGCTCTACTAGCCTACGATGCTTTCTGTGCATATATAGTCTGATGAAAATCCCACACCAAGGTCAAATTTAAAATGTTTGCGAATCAATTGTCGTACTATTATTTAGATAGGGATAACAACTATAGATGCTGATTTGTTTTTGTAGCAGAACATATTGGCCTCTAACTATTATTTGCAAACTGATATACAACCCCAAGAAGAAATGTTTTCACACAAGCATTAAAGCAACAAATCCTTTTAATAAATGCTTTTAATTTAACAAAATTTCTTAATTTTTTATTAACATTTTCATGAAAACAGAAATTTTTCATTTATTTTCGTCAACATTATAAATTCATGTTTATTATTGTTGCAGTTTTATTTTGAAAGAGAAATTTAAATATGAAAACGGAATAAAGAAATAATGACGAAAGAAAACAAATGCATTTAACGAAAGAAATCCTTTTAACAAATGAATTATGCATTATTTATGTATGTATGTAATCATTTTATGTTTTCTATTCATATACATTTTAGTTTTTATTGCATATTTATGTTTAAAAGTCAATAAAACAACAACAACTGCTATTTCTATAAAGAATTTTAAAAGCCAACTCAAATGGAAGTGTATTAAAGCTTGAACATGTCGCTGGTTAAGAGAAAGTATCCTCATATCATACATACAAAACATACATAATTGTTCATTTTAACCCTTCAGTCAATATTACAACTTAGCTTCTCACACCGCTTATGTTGTGTGTGTTAATTTTATGACACGGGAAATGCAAAGAGTTATGCCACTATCTCTATTTGAATGGGAAAATTTTTATTCAAAAATTTATTACTAAAATCCCCATATATTTTTTATATGACACAATAACAAAACACTTCTAAATTTCATAGAAAATTTTAGTTACTGTTCGCAATTAGGTTGGTAATATGCCAGATTAAAGCATTGTATTGACCAATGCTAACAATATTCTGTATTATTTAAATGAAATATTTTTAAGGATGTTATACTCTGTCATTTATTACTCTCTTTTCGAAAGCATTCATTCCATTAAATTGCTTTTATTCTTATGCAAAAAAAGGAGAAAAAATATGCAAAAAAAATATATATTTTTAATGTAAATACTTGTAATTTAAAAGCAAGAATATGCATTTAAAATGACAAAAGTTACAACAGCAATAACGGAAAAGTATAAGAGAATATATTAAAAACACAAATCAGTATGTATGAATGGATTACAATTGTAAAAATACACAACAGAAATGGAAGTAAGACCAACAGAAGGAAGAGAAAAAATAATAAGTTTTAGTATGAAGAATTTGCTAAACTAATATGCAACTGAAAAATATAAATGTTATCCAAAAAGTATTGTATTTACAGGATATTCATTAAGGACAAAGTATAATTCTTACTTTTGAAATTTACAAAACTTTCTGAACACGGCACATTCAAAACTACTTCATATAATTGGGGCTTCTAGCTAGATAACAATGTTTACAGCGGCTGAGAAATTCTCAGTACCAGACAGAGAAGAGGGGATAGGAGATGATGGATACAGGCAGCAAGTTACTCATCGACTACGAGGTGAATAACTTTCAAAAGTTAGAAACTTCAAATCAATGAAACTAGAAGAAGGTTTAAAATATGACAATTAGATACACATAAATAATAGAAAGCCGCCGTAGTCTAGTAGGTAGTGTGTTGGCTTATTAGGTGTGAGGTCACGGTTCAAACCCCAGCTCAGACATTTCCAACAAAACGAAATATGAAAAAATATTTCTTCAGTAACTTCCTCTCAGCAGATTTCTAGCAAAAACTCTGAGAGTAAATAAAATTGCCATGAAAAGTTTCTCAAAAATCTGTTATTCGAAGTCGACTATATACTGTAGGTCCCGCCACTCAAGAATAGAACTTGATTAACATTCCAATGTCCAGTTCAAATTTGATGCACTGAAATGTGTGAATTTACTGAGATCATGCATTTATAGCCGCCGTAGTCTAGTAGGTAGTGTGTTGGGTTATTAGACCTGAGGCCACGGTTCAAACCCCAGATCAGACATCTCCAACAAAATGAAATATGCAAAATCTCTAAGAATAAATAAAATTACCACGAAAAGTTTATCAAAAATTCTGTCTAATTGCAGTAAACCTCCACTCAAGAGCCTAACATTGACAATTTCTATCATGGTTTTTGTGGTTTTGGCGATTTTAACATCATAGTTACAAGGCCCAATAGAAACAATCCATTTCACTGATGTTTTTATGGTATTGTTACGAAAACGAAGAATCTAGATACTGGTGTTTTGCTGTTACAACACTTAACAATTAAATGGCAAACAAGTAAACAAAAATACAACAACAAACACCAGCATAAAAAAATGGTAAACAAATAAACAAAAATACAACAACAAGCATAAGCATAAAAATGTTAAACAAGTAAACAAAAATACAACAACAAACACTACAAGAATAAATGTAAACAAAATACACAAACAACAATAATGAAAGAAATATGTTTACATTTATAGAGATTTCGAGAAGGTGAACCAACGAACATTCGCCATCAAAAACATTCATCAGACTGTTAACCCTGCCATATAAAAGGCAAGGCAAAGCAGGCGAGGGAGTCAGTCTTGTGTATTTGAAGAGAGTAATCATGATTTGAAGATCAACGTTACAGAGATCTGTTGAACAATTATCTAGTAACTGTAAATGTTTATACAAAGGGTGTAAATAAAGCTATTGTTGTTGTTTACATAAAGTTGTGAACAGTGGCATGCAGAATTATAGGAATAATAAATTATTATAATTAAAACTAAAAACAAATTTATTTTTATTTTATTTGCAATCTACGAACTCATATTTTAAATGTTTTTAAAAGGTAAAAACATAAGTAAGTAATTAAATAACCTGCAATGAATTCTTACCTTCCGCATAAGAGAAAAGCAAAACTTGAGAGCAATGTTGCATATTTTCAATCATTTGTAGAAAAGTTTTCTTAGCATAAAACGATTTTAATAACACTTTTCAACAAAGTGAAGCTTGGTATGTCACCTTACAAACAGGCCTGATACAATTAATATTTAACAGCGATGTTAAATTATAGATTCATCTACCGCTAAGTAATAATCCATCCTAATCGAATCACCCAATAAATATTTCCTCCACATTATTTCCCTAAACGGTGCGTATGAGTAATATTGATTTAATTCATATCAAGTATACGATGTGTAGGTATCTTTAGGGAAAACACATGAAATGTTAAATTTTTTGTAGCTCTACTAATATTTTTAAACACAAAGCTGTTCAATTTACATTTAAAAAAAATACGAGATGAGATGAAGGAAACAATGTTCATTCCCAACAATGTTTCAACATATAAAAACTTAAAACACACTCGTATTATAACATTTAAAAATAATTTCTCTGCCATTTAGAATTCTCCATATAATAAAGCACTTCAGTAATTATAATATTGTACTGTTCTATTTTATTTTCTTTACTTCTTCTCCTCTTCTTGAATACAAAAAAAAATAAGAAAAATTATTTCTCTTTACAATGCTCTCCTTAACTGATAACATTCTAACAAATTAAAGACAAATTGTTTAAAAATAATTTTTTTTTGTCTTCTATTATTGTCTATGTAAAGTGAAATATTTTCATATGCAAAATAATAGCATACAAATACATACATACATATATACATGCATACATACGTATGTATATAGACCATTTACATACACATATAATGGGTGATTGTTTTGCTCTTTGATTTTGCAGTGTAAATATTTCCGGCATAACAACAAATGATCATGACATGTGGCAATGCCGAAAATGCTTAGAAAGGTTTGCATTTCATCTGGAATAGACAAACATACAAACAAAGCTTGCAAATCACTGAATTTTATTATTAAAATTCAAACTGCATAAGAAATATGTCACTATCATTGAATTATCTTCAACGTCGCAGATTATTATTCCCAGAATTGACGAATGTAACCTGAAGAGCAGCCTGGCCACTTTAAGTACTGCAAATGTATCCTGAAATACTAACTGTTCTGGTAGTTTAGTGGACGACATTGCTGGACCGTACGAATATGTATTCAACAACAATGAAAACCTCAATGTTACCATCATCATGCTAGATACCGTGCGATGATTACTGACTTTTATTAGCTCAAATAGAAGAATTGAACCTGGCTGGCACAATACCAAGAATATATGGGGGGAAATTGGAAGAGGAGAAGAGGTAGGAAAGGGAGGATATAAGAAACGAAGGAAAAGGTATGGAATACAAACACACAAGGAATAGTTTCTTATTTTGGAGCATTTTTGACAGCCACGATTCCACACGTAAATAATTTTATGGGACTATGTGAAGTATGTCATGAACAGTAATAAGCCAGTCTGTACTGGAACATACAAAACATATAAAACATTACAGACGTCAGTGGGGAAATACTGGCCAGAATTATGTAAACATCATGCCAAAAATGCTGCTCACAGATGAAGCACCTACAGCGTTCCCACTGGCAACATTCAAATGAAATAATTTTTAAAAATGTTCTCCCTTTTTATAAAATTCCAGAATCGATGAGAAAATGAAAATATAAAAGAACAATGTCCACATTTTCCTTTAGGAATCAAAATTTCATCACAATGAATATTCGATTATCCCCTAAAGTACCCAATTAGTAACAGAAATAATGGCTACAACGACGATTGTAAAGTGGTCAATAGAATTCTAGATTTGTAAATTTTCTGTGTATTTTCTTTTAGTTTTCAAATGTTTAAATAATCACCCGTTACACACCTATACATACATATGTATGTTTAAACTTTTTGAAAATCTTGTACTCTTTTAAATAAATTGCCAGATTACAATGAATTTTATTACAAAAAGAAATTGTAAATTTATGTTCAAAAGAGAATGCATATGTAAGTGTGAGTATATTATAGAGTCCATTACAATAGCATGAAAATCGTTATCTTTGGTAAGTTAAGAGACCGGAAGTTCTTTTCTATTTGACAAAAAAAAAACTTTGCATGACTTTTCCGAAGGCAGTAAAAACTACGGAATGCTGGTAAAGTTTTTTAACATTGTTTTTTTTTTTCTTTATTCGAGATTGTTATACAAATTTAATATCGCATACAAGTTTCTCAAAATATTTAATTTTCCTCCAAGTTATGTACATATATAATATACTCAAAGAATGAAATTTAATTTCAATCTATTGTGTTGGGTGAAAACCAAAATGTTAATAAAATTCCATCATTTCATTAAACTCTTGAATGACTTTATAATTTAAAAGGGGTGCACTGGTAATCTAGCGGGTAGTGTGCTAGACTATTAGGGTGAGGGTCGTGGGTTCGATTCCCACCAGTGTAGAGTCTGTGACACTACACCGAACATATCACGTTACTCCGCTCGTATATAATAAGAATATAATTTGTTATTGTACTGTAATTAATAAATAAATAAATAAATACATACAGTAATCGCCGACTAATTGAGGTGTTCATCCCAAAAACAATAAAAAAAAATCACAAAGTGGTATTGTACGGAAACGATGCCTAGCTACTAATCAACTCAGTCATGCAAAAAATACGCTCAGTTGTAATCCTGACTCATTACATGTTTTTTTTTACTATGCCTTAGCACTGTATAATACAACAGTATTTATTTGGTAATGTCACTTAACATTGAAACGTGAGAATTTTCTTAGCTTGGCGTGCTTTGTGTAAAATCCATAGCTTCATAGAATTGGCTAAAAATTTCATTTTTAAGAACGCTGTAGAGCATGTAGAAAGCTTTAAATCTCTTAAAATCCTTCGGATTTACATTCAAATACCGGATATTCTTTAATGAGATTGCACAACTACAGTATTCTCTTGGAGGTGACGTGACATAGTGGATAAAATGCTTGACAAGAATTCCAAGTAATCTAAGCAACAAAAATATTAATTTTTATGTAGGAAAACTCCTAACTCCTGTCTAGACAGGATGTTATACCCTAGAGGGGATAATATCTCTAGCGAATATTATAAGTAGAGACATTCATAGAAGTCATTCGTGATCCGATTGTCAAATTGGCGACGTTTACTGAAATTATCAGAAATCAATCGTTCGAGTATTGTCCAGGCTGCAGGCATTGAAAGTGCGGCATATAGAGATTGTGACAAAGGGACAAGATCTGGTCAAAAGATAAAAGAGGCAAAATGGCAAATACAAAACGAAATATCTGCTATTTTAGGTTAGGTTAGAGGACGTGTACTTGTCAATTAAGACAAGTACAGTACCCGGAGGTCGAACTGACCCATTGTACAACATCCTAGTTCCTCACACCACTTATGTTGTGTGTGTTAATTTTATACATGAGTGGTGGGACCTACAATTTAAAGTCGACTCCGAACGACAGATTTTTTTATTTATTGACAGACTTTTCATGGCAATTTTTATTTACTCTCAGAGTTTTTGCCAGAAATCTACTGAGAGGAAGTCGCCGAAAAAATACTTTTTGTATTTTGTCTTTGATGACTGCCCTGGGGCTCGAACCCAGGCTTTAATAATTTAAATTTAATAAGCCAACACACTACCTACTAGACTACGGCGACTTCTGTTATTTTTATTATATCGAAATTATTTGTTTTAACTGCGGAAATAACGGACAGCTCAGCGGAACTGTAAATCACCCGGCATAAGAACAATAACCGCCTCACCAACAATTTATATAACATTTAATTTGGGCCTGGCAACTTCTGGAATCTAAATTTTGAATTATTATTGTTATTATTATGATTTTTTTTCTATCTTCGCGTAATTCTTTCTATTTAGTTTTATTAGTGTATTATTCATATTTGTCGTGATAAGGTGCCTTAGTATTCCGAGCAAACATACGATCTATTGCATATACTTCCCCCAAACTTTATAGAATGTCCCTATAATGTCTCTTCCAAGCCTATTGCCCCACGAATTTCAGGAAATTACTCGAAGTCATCAATGACAATTTCCTGTCAAGCGCTTGATGTGCATCCTGATCTTAGTTCCTAGGTTGCATTAATACCCTACAGATTCCAAGAATGTGTTCCAATGATTCATTTTCATCGTAACAGAAACTATATGTTGTGCTCGAGACAACATACATACATAATTGGTCATTACAACCCTTCAGTCAGGATTACGACCTAGTTGCTCACATCATTTATGTTGTGTGTATTAATTTTATGCATGAGTGGAGGGACCTACAGTTTAAAGTCGATTCCGAGCGTCAGATTTTTGAAAAACTTTTCATGGCAATTTTATTTACTCTCAGAGTTTTTGGCAGAAATCTACTGAGAGTAAGTCGCCGAAGAAATACTTTTTGTATTTTGTTTTGATGTCTGGCCTGGGGCTCGAACCCTGGGTTTACGTCTAATAAGCCAACACACTACTTACTAGACTACGGCGACTGAACGAAGCAACCTCCATTGTTAATAAATGTACCCTGGATCTACAATGCCCTGTCAAGAGACCGACTACCAACCTCAGATTATTTCTTGATAGTCTGACGCATAACTCAGTCTGCTCTTATTGTAATTTACCAGCAAAAGTTTTAATTGCTTCAAACCCACTAGGTTTGGTGTCTAAGTGTCTTCCATTTTGTTGAGCATCACTTTTCAAAAATCCGCTCCCACTTTCTGTTCCGACCAACGGACATAGTAGACCCCTAATCGCAAGTGCGTCTGCTTACTTATTGTCGAAACCTGGAATCTAGCAGACGGTAACCTTTTCTGTCTAGACAGCTGATTCAGCTTTTTCACGCAGTCCATGTCCCAGATGTGCTATTGTAATTTGATCTCCGCATATCTTAATTGGAGTTACAGTTGTTAAAGGATCTTCTTTATTTCCCTGTAAATATTGTAAAGAAAACATACATTTTTTTAATTTTAAAATCGTGCCTCTTTTTTAAGCCTCCAATAAACTCTGCCATAAATTATCGATAACTTGTAAATCTTTCTGTGGCTGAAATTTTATTTCCAATAAATTTTTTAGAGTGAAAAACTTTCTGCAAATGTAGTCAATTTATTTAGATTGTTTTATAAATTGAATTTATCATTTAAATATTGTAAAATAAAAATAATAAAACAAAACTATCGTTACGAATCAGCTAATAAATCTTGACATTAAACTCCTCTTCCAATGCAACACTGCACAGCCTAAATGCACGCAATAATAAAAATATTTCTCCACAATAAAAACGGAAACATTTTTTTTGTTATATATCTGTTGTTTACTTTTGTTGTTGTTGTTGTTGTTGTTGTGTTTTATTATTCCGTTGTCATTTTATCAATGACTTGAAACAAGTCATTTATTAAACATACACTCACTGGTTTTCCCCTTACACTCTTGCATTATTGCTCCTCTTATGAGATAAAATAATCACAATGCAAAAAAAGAGATAGAAAGAGAATGAAAGAGAGAATTAGAGATAGAGAGATCGTTATTGGTGATACTCAACACAATTGCGATTGATTTAAATTGCAAAATGTATACAAAATAAATACTCACATGCAACAGTAGAGAATATAAACTCACATACACATATATTTGTTAAATATGGCGGACAAAATTGTGCGTGTGTGTGTGTGTGCTTGTGCATAAATGAGCACAAATACATCTGAGCATTTGTTTGTATTAATGGAAATGCCTGTAATTGTTTTAAATTGGATACCAACAATGAATGTTAACATTAGAAGACTTTTTAAAGGCTATCCATAAAATTTTGCTTAGTTTCTTAAATAGAGGTTTATGTTCTTATGACGTAAAACATTGGAATTTTTTCTTTAATTAAATTCTTGAAATTAGAGTCCAAACCTTAAAATTTATATGAAAATGAGTTTTTAAAAGTTTTGTAAGTTCTGGATTCAGCAGTCGATCAGCAATCGATTCTTTTAAGCTAGTTTTTGCTCACATTGTCTCAGTGATAACAAATCAGCAAATGTTGGTTTTCAATGGCACAAGCGTTTGGGACGTAGCCCTTCAAGAAGCAGCTAAGAACCTGCTAAAGGCACGAATTCGCATAATGTTGGTGATAAATAAAAGCCTAACTCGGTCATGTACTTTCTATGGCTTGCGGCACCATCTTGTTGTAAGCGCAAACAGTACTGTTCATAATCGTTTATGGCGCATCAAAAAAGTCGGTTGTCATTTATTTTAATGGTTAGCTGAGAACCCTTTTCGAAAAAATGACACCTGTAGACTATAATGCTTACCAAATTGTTATTTTTTAACAAACATTTTTTATTATTGGCTTATTGGCATAACCATCGAGGATATGATTTCCATCGTTGAAGAAAATTTGATTCTAAAGGTAGGCTTTGAAGCCTGTTGCTATTGCATCAGCGTCATAAATGGGCAGCAAGCTTTAATTGTGGTATAAGTTGGAATTAATTTGGATGGATCAATAGCCGTAAGATAGAAACAATTGCTGAAAATGTCCAATATCTGGCCAACATAACCTCAATGAAATCGAGATAATGAGATACGGTTGTCGTCAGAAGTCAGAGAGTTGTAATAGGAATCTCGTATTTAAACTCAAATGCTTTATTCATTAAAAGCTTGATCTTTGTGATAAATAAATATGTTATGTTTTTACCTGTAGGCTTATTTACAGAAAACATTTGTAAAAATCATACACCTTTCTTACAAAATTTTAAAAACATATGTATGTATACCACTGTGTTCATAATACCAACTAAGCGTGTATGTGCGAGTATTTAATGGCAATTATTTGAACATTCCGTTTATTTGCCTCCAAAAACAAAACAAAAAACCACACATATTCAATACAATAACAATAATGTATGAGCCTTGTTCTTCTCTCTCTCTCTCTGAAATAAAAACAAACACACACGCATAAAAACTGTTGTAGATGGCACATAAGTTTTTATTGTGACACACAACAAGTGTTGAGTACGAGCACCCACTTACGCTCTGTCTCTCCCTCTCTGTGTCAATGTATTTAACTCTTGATCTATCTATGTGACTGTATAACAGTATAATTTATTTATTTTTTTTGTTATGGTATATGTGGAGTAAAATAAAACATAAATAATGTTTAAAAGTGTACAAAATATCGTACAAAAACAAAAAGAAAAAAATAAAACAGGAATATTGTGGCATGAAGAGAACACTGCCTTTTACACTCACACTTAAATATGTATCTGTGGGGCTGTCTGCGCATAAAACATCAGTAATCATTTAAAACAATTGCTTTTTTATATCGTTTTTATTTTATTTCATTTCATTTCACTTTATTTTATTTTGTTTTTGTTTTTGTTTTATTCTTTGAAATTAAATAAAGATAAAATGGAAAATGGAAAATGCCTACAATTAAGGAAATGAAATATATGGTGGGGTATTTTAAATCATTATTTTTCACGAAATTAATAAATCAAAGAAATGTATTTAAAAAGAAATAAATACACACATGTATATACTCGTAACACTCGTAGGTGTACAGTATGTATGTTACTGTGACAAAAGAGTATCGAAATGGAGAAAGAGAATCAAAACTGAAATGGAAAATAAATGGGGAGGGTTTAATTCAATTTCTTTTATTTAAAGAAATCTTTTAGGGAATTAGAAGACGAAGGTAAATAAAATAAAATAAAATACAATGAGTTTAAATAAAATAAAATCAGATATAAATACAGACAAGGTATGTAGATTGTATATCGAGGAGTTGTATTACTAACAATCACACAGGCTCTCTGGTTATTGCAGTGTATTTTACGTGTAAAGCTGATTGTTAGCATAATATTCCCTGAGAATATACTCACATACTTAGAAAGCCAGACTAGTATAAAGGTCAGTTCCAACGTTATACCAGCGCCCATTAATGTCACCTGTTTCTCTGGAAAGTGACGGAATATTTTAAGTTGTTTTCTATTATTTGTGGCCCTGGGCCTAAGTTCATACCAATAATTTATTTTGAAAACCTCATAGCTGTCATAGCAGTACACTTGCCGTTGCACATACACTTTCAGAAACGTTCAAAAATATTTTACGGCAACTTCTAGAATACTGAAAGACCATAGAACACCTTCTCAAACATTGTAAAGAACATTGAAACCTGAGATAGAATTTTCTTAGCTTGGCGTGCTTTGTGTAAAATTCATAGCTTCATAGAATTGGCTAAAAAGTTTATTTTTAAGAACGCTGTAGAGCATATAGAAAGCTTTAAATCTCTTAAAATCCTTCGGATTTACATTCAAATACCGGATATTCTTTAATGAGATTGCACAACAACAGTATTCTCTTGGAGGTGGCGAGAAAAGAAATCCAATTAATCTAAGCAACAAAAATATTAATTTTTATGTAGGGAAACTCCTAACTCCTGTCTAGACAGTATGTTATACCCTAGAGGGGTAATATCTCTAGTGAATATTATAAGTAGGTTAGGCAGTGCCTCCTTTCGTGTTTATCAAGCACTATGTGAAGGATTTTACCATAGTAATAGAGAGATATATGTATGTACATATGTATGTAACTCAGAGACATTCATAGAATTCATTCGTGATCCGATTGTCAAGTTGGCAACGTTTACTGAAATTATCAGAAATCAATCGTTCGAGTATTGTCCAGGCTGCAGGCATTCAAAGTGCGGCATATAGAGATTGTGACAAAGGGACAAGATCTGGTGAAAAGATAAAAGAGGAAAAATGGCAAATACAAAACGAGAAATATCTGCTATTTTTATTATGTCGAAATTAATTGTTTTAACTGCGGAAAGAACGGACACCTCAGAGGAATTGTAAATCACCCGGCATAAGAACAATATCCGCCTCACCAACAAAAGATGATAAGGAAGCTACACACCAAACATCACTCAAGTTATTGTTAGATTAGAACAAAATACAACTAAGTTACAACAACTAGCTCCCACCAACGAGTGGTCTCTATAGTCCTCATATTGTTAATATCGCAGAGAAACATTATTCAAAATTCAGCCAACAACAGTCTTTATGATTTAGACTGAAGCCACAACGATAATCTGAGCGATTAATCAGGAAAAGTTTCTCTGTACTACACACAATTTATGTTCACAACAATGAATGAGAAAATCATATGGCCACCATACCATTCCAGAACTTACTACAGTTTACTGATCACTTGTTTAGCTAGAAAAACTGGGGTTAAACTGAAACAAAGCAATTAAAAAAACATTTAGCACAGGGAAGAGCTGCTTTATGACAGTTTTATGTTCTTTAAGATAGTGAAAGTATATGCAAAAAAAATAATTAATGAAGCATGACGGGTTTTTGTTAATTTGAAAATATTTTTGCAATAATAAAAAACCATTAACTTATCAGCATAAAATTTCATTGAAAATGTTAACGAAATAAAAACTATTAAATAAATATTTCAATAAATTTCCAGTCATGTTCATTTTATTGCTTTTTTTTTCTTTACCAGCAAAATAAATAAACCAAATATGTTGGTGTGTGTATGTATCGTACATTTTAAATATTTTGTTGTGCCGTTTGTTGGGTTCTTTTTTTTTGCCATTTTGTTGTACATTTGTCGCCAATCATTTAAAATAAATGGTTTCCGAATTAAAAACCATATTTCACAATATATTTTATTATTATATTCGCTAAATGATTACGTGGAAATGCTTTTTTTTTATAAATCATAGACACACCGGTCAACGGTGTGTATAAACGTGTCTAAATATGCAACAAATATGCAATATATGAAGCGCAATATACAGTGAGCTGCACAAATGAGTACATGTTTGTATTTTGGACGCTTTTTATTGAATAAAACTAAAAGTAATAAAGAAAACTTGAAAAGTTTTTTGTCATTTATTTAGCATTTACTAATTAACAATATAATATGAAATTTAAAACAGAAATCATCAAGCCCTGAGAAAAAACAAACAAAGCAAAATCAACTCGCTTGTACTCAATTTTGCACGTCTCCCTTTTATGATATGTTTGCGAAAACGAAATCAAACACTATCGTTATTTTTCATGTTTTTGCACTACCTTGACTTTTTAAGAAAATATTTGTTTAACATTAATTACTTACTCTCGTTGAGCGAATATTTTTTGCAACTTATCGAACAAAAATCAATTTCTATTAAAAAATGAAGAAACTCTCGAAATCAACTGAAGTTAGTATTGTAGCTTTGACTGGAAGTGGCTATTCTACCAGGAAAATTTGTAAACAACTTGGAGTTAGTCAGTCAGTAGTCATCAGAGTCCAAAAACGGTCTGTTGTTCCCTAGCATCAAGACAGAGGTCGTAAAAAAACTACTAACTTATGCAGTTGCTCGTCTAATGCTAACAAAAATGAAAAGGAATAAATTTTTAACACCCAAAGGAGGCTTTTTGGCAATCGGGAAAATCGTTAGTCGATGGACGGCAAGTAGAGCTGTTAAGGATATTGGCTATACCTCAGCAGTCAAAAAGAAAAAACCCGCACTTTCAGCTAAAAATGTAAATTCACTGTTAAAGTTTGCCAAAGAACACAGAAATTGGACAGTAGATGCCTGGAAACATGTGATCTGGACAGACGAATCAAAATTCAAACGCATTTGGTCCAATGGTAAGCAATATTTCTAGCGCCGCCATGGGGAAAGCATTGAAAGACATCATGTTAAGCAAACGGTGAAACACGGTGGAGGAAATGTCATGGTGTGGCGTTGCTTTACATGGTGGCACCTCGGACCACTGCAAAAGATCAATAACATTATGAAAAAAGGAGATTATTTGAGAATTTTGCAGACCCATCTTCCCGACTCTATCGACAAGAGCGTCTATTCTGCGCAAGGAGTACTTTTTCAGCTGGATGGTGATCCCAAACACACCTCCAAAATCGTTAAAGAATGGCTTAGTGAGCAAAATTTTTAATTAGTGCAGTGGCCAGCACAAAGCCCCGACCTCAATCCGGTTGAGAATTTGTGGTCAATCGCGAACAGACGGTTGGAACAGTACTGATCAGCCCCAACCAATTTAGATGAGCTTTGGTAATGGATTCATCAAGAATGGACAAATATTCCGAAAGAAATTATAGAGAATTTGGTGGAGAGCATGCCAAGTCGCGTAAATGAGGTTTTACATAACAAAGGGTCTTTGGACTATATATTAAAAATACTCGTATTCCCTAAAATTTTGGAATGGTGCAAAATTGAGTACATTCGAGTTATTTTCCTCTTGATTGTTTAGAATTTTATCATTTTAGTTCTGAAATTTATATTATTTTATTAAGTACTAAATACTAAATTAAAAACGAAAAAAAATTTTTGAATTGCTTTAACACTTTTATTTTTATGCAATTAAAATTGCTCAGAGCACAAACATATACTCATTTGTGCACCCCACTGTACATATAAGGCAGAAAACAAATAACAAACCAGAAATAAAAGAAATTATGAAACAAATGAAATAAAGAGGATAATAAAAATAATAATAATAAAACATATTTTTTTCCTTTAATGGAAAAAATTTTTTTAAAACTAATAATAAATAATAGAACGAAAACTATGGCGAACACTTAATGGAAATGCAGTGTTTTAAAAGGCAAAATAATAACAACAAACACAAATAAAAATAACTCATGTTTTTTTTTAAATAGTTATGAAATTTTCTAAAAGGCAGGAAAAACACTCTACATCTTATTCTGTGTACTGAATTAACAAATAACGGGTTAACCATTTAATGGTTTCATTAAAAATACCATTAATTTAATGAAAGATTTAGCATTTGCAAATATAGACAGTTTAACAACCGAAGTAGTTACATATTTAAATATGGCCACTTTTACACGCATTATGCTATAAACACATTTGACGCAGCAATTGCCGCCCCTGGCAAGCATAAGTAAAACAAATAAAAAATAAACACTTCAGTAATTCCTTATCAATGATACCACTAAAATGTATTTGAGCGTTTTTAATAGTTATGTTTTATTTAATGCGTTTTTAACCATGCATGTTATTGTATTGTATTGTATATTAAGTCGCCGTAGTCTAGTAGGTAGTGTGTTGGCTTATTAGACATAAGGCCCGACTTTAAACCTCAAGTCAGACATCAAAACGAAAATATGTATGAAAAAATATTTCTGCGACGACTTCTTCTCAGCAGATTTCTGGCAAAAACTCTGAGAGTAAATAAAATAGCCAAGAAAAGTTTCTCAAAAATCTGTCGTTCGGAGTCTATTTTAAACTGCAGGTCCCACCACTCAGGTATAAAAATTAACGCACACAACTTAAGTGGTGTGAGAAACTAGGTCGTAAACCTGACTAAAGGTTTATAATGACCAATTACGTATGTATGTATGTAATTCCTTAACAGTGATGCCACTAAAATGTGTTTGAGCGTTTTTAATAGTTATGTTTTATTTATCGCGTTGTTACTGAATTGACAGTACTAATCCTCCTATTGTCAGCGCAAATTCTTTCATTGCCGCGAGGAAAAACAGCAGCATTTATCGCTTGTTGACGCGCCGTATTTCCATACACATCCACCCATGTATTCTATTTTTAACAGATTGCCGCGCCGCAAGTACTGCGTGTAATATGGTTATAGCATTACAAAATGATTACAGCCTTACTAATCGATCTACTATGCTAGGGTTGTACAAAAAATTAAACGGACTGGATGTGTTACAATCTCGACTTAAATAACATTTTCCATAGTGCCATAGGTGACCTTGTAGAGGTTTTATCTACATTACATTATATACCCTAACGATCTTGTCGTTCACGGCTTTCATCTCCATATGGTAAACATCTATTTGGCGTCATCGGGGGATTTTAAGAGAACATGTATTTACTCTTAGAGCTTTTGCCAAGAGAAATATTGTTTTCATATTTCATGTTGTTCGAGATGTCTGAACTGGGGTTTAAACCATGATCTTACATATGTGTAAGAAGTGATGTGAAAAACTAGGTTGCAAGACCATTTAAGTATGTAACTAATACCAAGCAACATCTTGAAGTTTGTCAGAGTAGCATGATTAATATTTCCGTGAAAGATATAAGGTTTCTCTATATAAATTGAGGTTTTAAGATTGCTTTTAAACCCCGGAAATGCATAACCATAACATTTATTGAATCAAAAAAAGCAACAACAAAAATCAAGTAGTTTTTACCGGAAGGGGAAAGGCAAAATAGTAAAATTAAACAACAATTTATAAAGCCTTAGAAAATACCAGTAATATACACAAACACATGCATGCACCACCCACACTCATACTAACAACAATAATAGAAACAACAACAAAATTTTGCCCAATTTCATAAAAAGACATATGACAGGTGTTACTAAAGGAAAAAAGCAACACAAATACTCATAAACAACTACAAAAAAAAGAAGAAAAAAAGTGAAAAACAAAAAAATAAAAATTGAGAGCAAGACACGTACAAGTGTTAAGCTTAGTTGAAATACTCTTATGCACACTCCCACACTTTTAGCAAATGTAGACAACACAACCACAGATACAAGCACACAAATAAAGCAAACAAATCAACAAAAACAGAACAACAAAATGGAAGAAATGGAGAGAGATGGAATACAAAAATACATTTAACTTTATGATCCTTAATATTTGTTAATTGTAGGTGTGCTTTCAACAAGCAAAACAACAACAATAACAGCATAAGAAACAAACAAACACGTATACAGTGTAAGAGTGTAAGTTAAAGAGTTTGGCAAACAAGAAAGAAAACGAAAAAGAAAAATTTGGTGTTTAAATGTGTCGGTCCTAACAAGACATGCAAATTCACATGAAAAGACAGTAGATTTCATTTGTATAGAAATTTATGGCCAAAGGATGTAACATTTGTTGTCTTTTAATAGGCTACAGTGGGTAACAAAAATAAAAACTTGTTTGAATAAATTTTATTTATAATTTTAATTGAACATAAAATTATTCTTCTTTCGAACGAAATATATACCGTAGTATTGTGTTATCCATTTAGCGGTTTGGTTGGGCAATGCTTTCAGTTATTTTTCATCTGAAGTGTGACTTATTTTCTCACTCAGCGATTACATATGTCAATAAAGCAACTGAACAGTTATTGTTTCACAAAACGTAACCGTGAACAACACAAAATGAACGATTTTTTTGTAGGGCCTGGTATGCCGTAATGATATGCAAAAGATTTGCTGGGAAATTCTGGGAATACAACACTGGATAGATACGGTGATGGTTAGACCAATAGTGGCCTATAGTGACGCAATTGTCTGAGAAGAAATTTTAAAACAATTCAAGCAATGTTGGATAAGATACAGCGGCCAGCATGTGTTGACATAACATTATCAATGAAAACCTGTCCTACAGTCCGCTGCACATGCTAGTAAAGACCAAAGTTTGGCAGTCTATGGGAGACAAATCTAACATGGCGGGACCTACGGAATCAGAATACTCATGAGCCAAGAACGAAGCTTCGTAGAGCAGCATGAGTTTTTAACCCCAGAATGAAATATTTCGAATGCAAGGAGAAGCTTACGAATGTATTTCATGCCGAAGACTATGCCATCAAAAGATGTGTACAATTCAACTTCAATTGGAAGTACAAAGCATACTACTTAGCAATACTACTTGACTATCTGGCGGAAGATCGATATTATCAGCTAAGAAAACAGAATAAAGTAACCTTCTGCTTAGTCGCAGGTCATTAGGGATTTCTCGGCATCGGCAAGCAAACATTCTTGCCAGGGGGTGAACTTGCACACAGCCGATGGTACCAGAACCCTCATGTTGGAAGCTCTGCGAAACGTAATATAAATAGAATCAAAGACTCTTTTCAGACCAAGTGGGAGTGAGGCAATCAAAAGTTTTGGTGGGAAAGTACAATATGAGAAGATCTTAGCGTTAGACTATCAAGAAATAATCTAAGGTTGATAACCGGTCTTTTCACAGGGTACTGTAGATTCAAAGTGCACTTATTCAGAATGGGAGTCGACTCCAGGCCAACACATAGATTCTGTGAAGATGAGAAGGAATCAGGGTCGTATATTCCTTGAATCTGTGCTTCCAACCCAAATGGAAACATCTGGGTGCATACCAATGCTTAGCATTGGCATTGTTGACATCGAGAAGCATCCAAGGCAGACTTGAAGGAGACATGGGTTATGGGTTACCATAAAAATATGAGCAGAGCACAAATGGTCTTATGGTCACAGTACTAAGGTACCTCTTCATCACAATAATAATAGTGTTCCGAAATAAGGTAATAAATAGGCCTCTAATTAAAAACAAAAATGTGTTTAATTATGAAGAAGAAGGTATTGAAGTAAATAAAAAAAATTTTGTTGCTGCCTGTTCTACTGTAAATTTTCTTACGTTGTTTACAATGATAAACGTCATGCGACATTATTATGCTACATTTTCTTCCCACTCTCTCTCTCTCTCTCTCTTCCATGCGGACTCTCCAATACATTTGCAAACATTTTGATGACCCAAAAATTTGTGCAGTAACAAATGCCGAAATTTTCAAAAATAAAAATTTCTAAAATATGCCCAAAAACTTAAAACTTCAAATGAAAGTAAAAAAAATTAAACCAAATACCTGATAGGGTTTTTTTCATATTTTTGGCCAAAAAAAAATATCACACAATGAACATGTGTAGAGGATGAAAAATATTAACACCCCGAACTCTATGATTTGGAAACAATTGTAGGCTGATGTCTGTTCAAGAAATCAAAAATTCTGTTGAAATTCACAAAAAAATAGGAAAAAAAGTTCTAATAATTGGAAATTGTCTTTAGGCCACATCAATTAACAAAACAAAAAATTGTAGGCAATTTCTTTTTGGTCAAAAATTGTAGATGGAATAAATTCAATCAAGATTTTTGAATTACAACCTCAAACAACTGCAGCAGTAAACCACGCACTGAGAACTTTAAATTTTGTTTAGAGAGCTTTTGATAGAATATGGAGATTCATGCTTACATAATAGGTCATTACAACCTTTCAGTCGGGATTACGACCTAGCTTCTCACACTACTAATGCTGGGTGTGTTAATTTTATACATGAGTGGCGGAATCTACAGTTTAAAGTCGACTTTAAACGACAGATTTTTGAGGAACTTTTCATGGCAATTTTATTTGCTCTCTTCAATTTTGCCAGAAATCTACTGAGAGAAAGTCGCCGAAGAAATATTTCTTCATCATCCATTTTTTTGGAGATGACTGACCTGATTTTTACACCATGGCTCAGGTCTAATTAGCCAACACACTACCTACTAAAATACGTTTATATATATGTTTAAATAACATAAACTTACGCATGTACATAATGACAAAATTTGAACATTATAAGGAAATAAAATTGTAATTGAAATTATTTCTTTATGTGTGTATTTTTTAATACCTTTTGAGGCACTTGCATCTTGTTTTAACTCAAGCCTGCCTTTTATTTTCAGATTCATTGAGTTTGAAATGTATCAGAGGGAATTTAAATTATTTAAAGTGTCACTTTTCTTTTTAAATAAGTTGCTAATACTAATGTATTACTTTTCTTATTCAAATAATCTTTAATAAAATTTCAATTTCTTTAATTAAAATTTCTTAAACCCATCATTTTAATTTAAAAAGAAAATTAAAAAAACAGCTTAAAAACTCTCGTCAATCATTAATTTAAATTAAAATGATGCCTACAATTTACTGAAAGAAAAAAAAAGATTAAATTTCAGACAACACATGTCACACAGCCAAAAAAACAGTTTAAAATATGAGAAGGAGAAGTGAAAAAAAAAATTAAATACATATGTATGTGAACTCAAGCATTACAGGAGGGTATATTAGCATGAAACCACTAAAATATATTACGTGCTTATCATCTTAAAAGATCAACAAAAAAGAAAAGAATAAAATCGTTACAGTAACCCAAAACCCACAAATAAATACAAATTCTTTAACAGACAGACACTCATACACCTTACACAGCTAATCCACAATAACAGTTAAATGCTAAACATAAACATTTTCATCATAAAACTGTTATTATAAGAGAGAGAGAGAGATAGAGAATGAAAACAATAGTAAATTTGCGCCAAACCCACTAATAACCACTACTAACCAACGAACAGTACATGAAAGTGAGAGAGAGTAGAATACACTAACACAAGCACAAACCCAACAATTGTGGCAATACATAAATGTAGTGTCTTACAAGTTCAAAATTATTTTTTTCAAATGCAATACTAACACACATTTTTTGTGGAAATTTATTGTTCAACTAAAGGGTCTAAAAGCTCTGAATGATAAATATAACCTGGCACATGATCCCATATATTGGGTCATACAAAAAGTACCTGTGGGTTTTTCTTTAATTATATGAAAATTATTGAAATATCTGAAGAAAGAAAATAAAAAAATTATTTTTTTAAGGAAAACCTTTTAAGAAAATGGCAAAAATGTTGTAAACTGTACGATGAGAGTACGGTGAGAGTACAGCGGACTGAGGTGGTTATGTACAATTCCACGCCTTATATTTCGCAAAAAAAATACCACTGTTGTCGACAACGATTATTGAAAGTATATTGAAGTAATGTGTTGACTTATTAGACATAAGGCCACAGTTCAAATCCCAGAGCAGACATCTCGAACAAAACGAAATATGAAAAATATTTTTTCGGCGACTTCCTCTCAGCAGATTTCTGGCAAAGACTCTTGCCATGAAAAAGTTTCTCAAAAATCTGTCGTTCGGAGTCGACTTTAAACTGTAGGTCCAGTCACATAATAAAACCAACACACACAACATACGTGGTCGTAATGTAGACTGTTGTAATGACCAATTGCATATGTATGTGTGTATAAGCTGTAAGGGAATAGGGAAAAACTCTGAAGGTCAACATCATAAACCGTCTGACATAAGACCGTCCAGTGCTACTGAACCAAACAGCTCCACGAACATGCAAGAGATACTGATTCCTCGGTACCAGTTGATTGTGTGGTTCCCTAAAATTATCTAAGCTGATGCCCAGACATCGTTGTCCTGAATTGAGGCTACTATAACCCAAAGCCTAACGCTCCTCCAAATTCTGTGGGAATATAAGCCGATAACTAAAAGTTGGATGGAAAATCGGAATATGGGATGTATAAACATCCTACAGTAATGCAAACAGCCGAATAACTGCAACATGCTCCAAGTGAAATTCATGGCTATTCTCAGAGCTATCAAATGAGTGCTCAGTAGCAGATTTTTCTTCAGAATAAAGTAACAGTCAAACTGCCTTAAAGTACTTTTCGAAGGTTATATGAGCGTCCAGGCTTGTCTATGAATGACTCCTTTTTTTCTGGGAAGAACCGGATTATTGGAAGATTCTATTATTTGGGTGTCTGGACATAGGGACATACTCATAAATAGTATTGCGGACTGATTCCAGTGAGAAACAGTTATCAAAAAGAAATCCTCCCCCCTTTAGATCCACAATTAAGTTAAAAATCAGCTATAAATTGCACTCCATGTTTTCATATGCAAATGTAGTCATTCTAACTGACACCTACTCAAAGAAAAACCTCCTTCTTGGAAAACTCTGTATAAGTAGAAATCAACATAAAAGCCAATAAAAATACGAATGGGAACAACAACAACAAAAGCTAACAATAAGTCACTAAAGGACTAACACTATAAATATAAACACAAACGCACGATCTCTCGCTATCTTACACCCTCCATCCATGGCCTCCTCAATTTAAATCACTCACTCGTTTTGCATGTGTCCATATAAACAAGTTCGCATACGTGATGCTTGTTAAAAATATTACTCATACACATACAGGCACACACACACACACACAGTAGAGGGAGATAAGCAAACTAGCAAAAAACCACAATACAACGTATATGCAAACATAAACCTACACTCGCTCACTTATACGGTTAGATTCGTACGCAGCTATGGACCATACATTCACTTTATACGCAAATCACATCTTGTGCATATTAAATATACAACAACAACAACAACAACAACTAAGCTCAATCACTTTGGCTTTGGCTATGACTCTCTCCCTGTGACTCTCTCTCTCGCTCTCTCTGGTGTTTCGTACCTAAACAAATCATATATTTAAAAACTCTCATGCACAAATACACACACGTATATTGGTTTGATAAAATTGGTAGCTAAAGACTAGACTTTTTAATACATTTATGGTTTAACGAGTGGTTTGTTTGAATGCCGATAACTTTTGTGGCCAACTATTGTCACTATGAACGGTACGTGAGTTTAGCTATACAACAACAATAACAACAACAACAATAACAACAACAACAACAACAACAACAACAATTACACATAAAATCCTACTAAATATTCACTTTGCCAAGTATTTGCAAATACTAGAGTCTATGTATGTATGTATTGTGTGTGTGTGTTAACGAGTATAAAATTAAATGAAAAACAAAATAACAAGCCTGGAAAATACAACAACAAATAAAACCACGAAAGTCGACCATTTACCATAAATATACACTCCTCTACTGTCGTGGTTATAAAAATTCACACATACACACACAGTCAACAATGAATTTCTGTTAAAATTTTTTAACATCAAATTTATGGCTTTAAAATGTTTGTATTTGTTTGAGTGTTTGTGCATGTGTGAGTATAGTAGCGTACGATATCCATATAAACATAGAAAATAGAATTTATAAGCACGTAAAAAGTTTGACGTATGATTTAATGGTCGATGAGTGCGTTTTTGTGTTGCCATTAGTAGAGAAATTTGCAGAGAAATTTCGGTAAACATATCTTGTTGGTATGAGATTGGTATGGTGTAGTACGTAAAATCGTTGAGCAAACGAATTTTGAAGATTAAAAGGCTGTAATATCCCTGCATATAGCACATCCAGGAAGCCATCAAACACGCTAGAGAGTATAAAATTAACAATAAGCAGCATAGGAAGATCAGGAAAGAACCCGAGGAGAACAATCGTCAAAGTTCCTCATCACATCCATTCAATACAATAAAAGAAAATATTTATTTTTAGACAGCACAGTTGGCAACTCTATTATCCTAGATATATAGCATACATATTATATATTTCCCAATGTTACTACAAAATGCACAGAGCCACTAAGATTTCATTAATCAAATTAAACCTTTGTCTGCCACGGATGCTGCATTTTAGCAATTCGCTAAATTAAAGTAAATTGAAGTCGCCATATTCTAGTAGATAGTATGTATGCTTATTACACGCAGGTCCATGGTTCAAAACTCAACTCAGATATCCCGAACGAAACGACATAAGAAAAAAAATTATTATTCAGTGACTTCCAGTGAATAAAATTGCCATTAACAGTTACGTAATAAGCGACGCACTATGTGGCATTTTGCCTGAAAACCTGACCACAATTAATAGAAGTGTTTTATGAGCTAATGGCTGGAATTTTTTGATAGTATTAGTGATAATTAGGCCCAAGGATGAATCCAACTGATTTTGGTTCAAATCGGTCCGTGATTTCGCCTAGCCCCCATACAAATTCCCCTCGAAATTGCACTTATTTACACATAATTATGGTAATTATACAACAATCATGATAAAATTTGGCATGGATCAGTTCTGTGTAAGAAATCATGGTGTAAAGTTTGGTGAAAATCGGATCACATATGACCCTGGTCCCCATATAAAGTCCGCTTTAGAAATTCACGTTTGCGCTTATAAATGGCTTAAAAACATCAGTATCGTGATGAAATTCGGTATGAACAAGTATTTTGTAAATCTAAATCATATTACCAAATTTTGTTGTGGTCGGTCCACAATTGCCCCTTGGTCCAAAATAGGGCCCCTTAAGAAAATATGTTTACCAATTATAATTGGCTTAAAAATGTTATTACCTCGATGAAATTCGACATGAACATGTTTAATATGAATGTGAATCATTTATGATCACATTTTATTATGATCCGATCATAGGTGTCCCTAGGTACCACATGCGGTCCATTAAGAAAATCAAACATACATCTCATATTGTTATAGTAGTCGATATGCATATGTAATTAAGTTTTTAAAGTTCTATGATAATTAATATTTATTTATAATATTTATTTTACATTATTTAATAAATAACTTAAAAATACTTAAAAAGTGAATCTAACTACAATCGTTAAAATCGTTATCATTTTCATCATCAATGTCAGGAAGGAGTAATTTAATAGTTTCTGATGAAAATTCTTTTCTTACCCTTCGCGAATTTTGTTTACTGCAGTTTATGAAAGGGTCAGTGCTTAAAAGTAACCTATTCAGGACATCTCGATTGTTATCGCTTCTACTGAATTTTCTTGCATAATTCGTACGCCATATGGTTTTATTGCCTATGGCTTTATTAGACTGCGTCTAATTTTTTTAATTTAAAAAAAAAGTAGAATTTTAAAAAAATCGCCAAAAATAATTGCGCAAATTTGTGCAAACTTTTTTTTTTGTTCCTGAATGTAGAGAGTTCATATCTTCTTGTGGTATATAACATTAAACTACTAAAAACTACTTTCACCTTTAAAATCCTTATCTTTTTTTTGAGTAGGGTAAAAAAATGTGAAATTTTTATTATTTTTAAACTTTGAACTAATAATTTTAAGATTAATATATGAGATATATATATATATATAAAAAAAACTTAAAGTAGCAGTTGCTCATACCTTTCAAATAAAAACAAAATCAATATAAAACCTCTATTCGTTTAGCCACAAAAAAGTATCATATAAAGGTATTAAAATTTCAAAAAAAACACCAAAAACGCATTTAATTTTCTTCACTTTCCTGATTTTGACATCGTCTCAAATCTACAAATCTCAACTTAAAGTCGTGAAAATTCACTATGTAATGCAGAATATTGTTGTCTATCGAACTGCGTACTGAGTTTCTTAAATTTCTTTAAATTCATTTTTGCCTTTTTGGCCAGCTTTTCAGGGTAAATGCCACATAGTGCGACGTTAAACTATAGGTCTCGCCACTCATGGTTAAAACTAAAGCACACAATATAGGTGGCGTAAGAATCTAGGTTGCAATCCTGACTAAAGTGTTGGAATGACCAATTAAGTTAAGTAAGATATATATGTACGTCACTCTATAGATTATTCTGTTATAATAGATGGAATATTACCGGACCTAAGCAGCTTCTATTTGATTGGAAATTTTGCTAGTTCAACTTACAAACTTTAATGGTTACCCTGTACTATAACTGCAAGTATTCTTTATATGCTGTTAAGCAGAGGAATTCTTCTTCAGTTACTGATTTAAGTCACTCACGATGGATAATACTTCCAAATGTTCAACATATTTGTCATTAACACTGGCTTTAAAATCATGTATGCAGCATCGCTAGGCCTTTGAGAACCTCTTCATATTCTTTTATTGTGTTATATTTACAACATAAACGTTTTTTTCTGGATTTATAAACATGGCAACACTTACGTATATTAGTGATGTTAGTAAATCATTATAAGAATATATGCAGCCACAAATCCACATACACATACACATACACATATACAATATATTTTTATATATTTATAAAATCCCCATACATATGCATTTGTTTGTTGGTTTGTTTGTTGGTTTGTTTGTTTGTTTGTGTATATTTGATTCGTTATAATGAAATATTGTTTTTATTTGACATGTGCCTTTTCACATTGTGCTTGTTAAAGATTAGAATACTTTATATTCACTCTCTATCTCTTTCTCTCACACACTTCTGTTGTTATTATTGTTGTTGACGTCGTACATCGCACGATGAAAATCAAAATAAAACACTGGCTCTACACAATATTCAACGTTTAATGTTTATTTTTTTCGGTTTTCTTTTTTTTTTTTTTTTTGATTAATTGGAAGCCCCATTGATTTACAGGACACCCATACTTGTATGAGATTTATTTTTTTTTTGCATTTTGTTTTTATTTTCAGCTTTTTAAACAAAACTAGAAAAAAGAAAAAACCTTGGGGTGTCTGACTAGAAAAAAAACAATATTGAAGTGAGAAAAAAAAGTAAGGAAAATAATCGTTTCCGCATTATTTCAAGCATATTTCCGAGTGTAATAAATTGTTTTTTTAAATAAATATCAGTATTTAAATGGGAAAAATTACAATTTTAAAGGGCATTAATATTTAAATTCACTTCAATACGCAAAGGATTGTTGTAGCTTATGGACACGTAGTTATCATGATGTTGTCCATTAAGCATCTCTCCTATATAAACGTATCCTTCTTAAATGCTTCCTAAGTAAGTAAACAAGGCTTTTATCAAAACAATACATATCATATTTACATACATACATAATTTCTAATCAATAATATCATGCAAATGTAAAACCATAAAATATAGGCCACAGAGTGAACTTGCCTGTAATCGGCAATCTACTCGCTAACCATAAAAAGCAGTCCTTAGGGATTAAATTAGTACTGCGTGAAAACCAATTTAAGCCATCGTTTTTGAAGATACATTTCCTTAAGTAAATATCACGAAAACATGGCAATAATGTTGCTCTGTTCAGCTGGAAATATGTTCTTTGGTTCAAAACAAACAAGTTTGGCAATTTAGTTATTAAGAAGTCTCGTAACTTCTCCAAGTAAAACATTTCCACATACATCGCACGTAGGCTATATTATTGAACTACAGAAATAGAAGGTTTCTTACAAGACACCACGTCGAGCTTCTTATGAATACTATTTTAAATCATGAAATCAATAAATGAAACTTATAAATCGGCCATACCCTCAAGGTCCACACCCATAACTCTACACTAAAGAATTTTCTACGAAGTTCTTGATCTTAGCATATCTTTCTTTCTTTCAGAACACTGTAGTCTGTTCGAGGCTAAAAAATTGACGTTAATCAAGCTTTAGAATGGCTTCTGAATAAGGGATGTCTTAATTTAGCATTTGTATCATTCCTGATAGCCAAACAGCAATCGGAACTCCTTCTAGCACAAACTTCTGGTCTGAACTGGTTGCAATCTGACGCAACTTCCTTTATTGAATTTCGCGGGAGTTTTGAATCAATATGTTATGGATTCCAGGTGTTGCTGATAGGCACACTTTTACCAAATATTAGTCTACATATGGAAGTAAGTCTACCTGCTAATAAATTTTGAGCTGAGAGAGAATGCAGCCTTATTGGCAGACCAACTTGAATAATTAACTATTTAAACTGGCCTACGGGGACATTATGGAGTCGCCGTGGTCTAATTGGCAGTGTGTTGGCTTATTAGACGTAAGGCCCGAGTTCAAACCCCAGGTCAGACATTAAATCGACAATATGAAAAAATATTTCTTCGGTGACACCCTATCAGCAGATTTCTGGGAAAAACTCTGAGAGTAAATAAAATTGCCATGAAAAGTTTCTCAAAAATCTGTCGTTCAGAGTCGACTTTAAACTGTAGGTCCCACAACTCATGTATAAAAATTAACGCACACAACATAAGTGGTGTGAGAAACTAGGTCGTAATCCTGACTAAAGGATTGTAATGACCAATTATGTAATTATGTATGTATGTCTGGGTGGCACTGCAATCAATTTGCGGGTAGTTGTGTAATGAGAAGACATACAAAGAAACTTCGCATACCTGTTAAAGACTTCTGCAGAGTTTATAGATTGGTTGAGCAGAAAGAGAGTCCTCTTTAATGTGAAATCTTCATGCAAATTGTGAAGAACGGTTAATAAGGATTTGTCAATCACGTCTTATGGTATTACAGCGGGCAGCTGTGCGTATTCAATTGAGATTTGATTTCATCACTCACCTATCCTATTATAAGGAACGTGCATGAAAAAATGTGCACACACTTTTCGGTTTATCTAATTCTAAAAAAGATAATAGTCTTTGAAATGGCTCAAGTCTTCTGGCCAAAGAGTAAATTAATAGTCAATTGAGAGAAATTTATTGTCAAGCAAAAGCTTCTCAAATACATCGTTTTCAAGCACATAATTAATGCACAAGCGGTGTGAGAAGTCAGGGCGCAATCCAAAGTAAAGATTTGCAATCACCAATAATATATGTACATACGTACACATGTATGTATGTTTTCAATAAAGAATTGTTGTTCCTTTAAAGAATTTTTCAATTTTTATCAACGACTGCTTGCATAATAAAAAAAAACAGTAACTTTTTTTAATGATTTTTAAAACCATAGATAGCCGTAGAAGTTAATAACATAATAATGTTTTTTTTACTATCATTTTTCTTTATAGAAATTATACTCTTAACAGCACTTATAATATTCCATAGTGATGCGCAGTATATTCATATTCTTTCTTTCTCTTTTTTTATTGGATTATATTTCATAGTCTTCTGACCATTCAGACGTTTTGTTGTCTTATGTGGCGTATGAGTGCCATTAATTAAATGAATTGCAGATTTTAACAGATTATCCTGTTTGTTTTCATCTTCTTCTCGCCATCTCTTCCTCTCTCTCTCTGTTTTCATGCACACGCATAAAAACACATGCATGCAATGCATACACAGGGATATGCAATTCAAATAATCTTTCTTTTTTATTTTTAATTTAATTGCTAATGTAAGCAGAAGAGAGAAAGGGAGAGAGAAAGAAATTAAATGAAATGCAATTACGACGATGAGCAAAGAAATCTATCTATACTTGCACATGTGAACTCTTTTTGTACTATAATATGTATGTGTCCACACATACATACATACATACATATATATTTTGTTTAAATGAGATATTAAACTAAAGTAATAATAGAGTCAACATAGTGAGAGAGAGAGAGAGAGCGAGAGAGAGAGAGTGGTAAAAAGAAGCATAGCATAGGTGGGTGTTTAGCCGCATTGTGACACCCTTAGAACTAATGATGTACGATTAAATAACTCCTTTTCTCTAGGTCTTGTTATCCGTTTCGCGTAAAACTAGCCGGTATTGTTAACCTAAATAATTAGAGGTAACCACGGCTGTATTTTGAGTTAGTTAGTAGGTAATGTGTCAGCTTGTTAGACGCGAGCCCATACTTCAAAAACCAGCTCAGACATCTCGAACAAAATATGAACAAATATTCCTCATGGCAACTGCCTCTCAGCAGTCTTCTGACAATAACTCTGAGAGTAAAACAAAATTGCCATGAAAAGTTTCCCAAAAATCTGTCCTTCGAGATCGAAATTAAACGCCCACAACATGGGCGATATGAGAAGCTGGGTTGTAATCCTGTTTGAGGCATTGAAATGATCAATTAAGTAAAGATTTTCACCACTTATATCAGACCGAAACTAGAATTTAATTCCCATGTGGGAGCCGATGCCTCGAAGACTATTCTGAGGCTCCTCGATTGCATACAGAAAAAGGCGAAGGTGCTTATTAATGATGGCAGAATATCCATTCATTTATTCATAGGAATACCGTCGCAATTTCATTTACGTTTTACTGTTTTATCGCTTATCGCTTAAGGGTGTTGTTACCAAATACAATGTATTATTTGTACGTAGAACACTATACATAACAGAAAGAGTACAGTCACAGAGAACGCATGTGTAATGTTTTTCCTGCAGACCTTTCCCCAGTTACAATATAAAGAAATTTAAATTGAACGTCCCTAACGTCCAGCTGCGTCTTTCCCCTCTCCCACAATCTATTTTCCTTGTTTTTATACCGTGCTCTGCATGATCATAGCCATCTGACTGTGGCGAATTCAAGATTCAATAAATAAATGAATCAACGAAAAAAATCAATTCAATTTTAAATCATTAAAACAGAAAATGAAAGAAGACAAGTGTGCGTAACAAAAATTAAAACAAATAATGCCTTCATGTGGCATTTTCTTCTTCAACTAATCAGAAATAGATTAGAGAATGGGGAATAGTTTTAGCGCTTAATCAGTTGTGATTCCTTTTAAACACACCTACCTTTTGTTTGTTGTTTTTTTTTTTTAATTTGTAATGGCAGAGTTGTTGTCTCGTCATTTGCAACGGAAATTACACTTTAATATTCATTTCCTATTTAATTTACATACTCACTTCCGTTACCTTCGTTATGTTTTCCTTAATTCGTTCGTTTGTTTGTTTGTTTTTTCTTTTTCCCTCTTTCTTCTCATTCATTCTCTATTATATTAAACGAGTGTAGACGGACAGACATACATATGTACATATGTACGTTTGCTTTAAACAAGCGAATTAATTTTTTCTTTCATTTAAATGACCTGAAAATGTAATAAATGAATAGAAAGGCATGAATGAATGAATGCATGCCTTAAAGAAGGACATTGTCATGATATTGTGAATTTAAAAGAACCTCGCATGTCAAAACATATCATATACCTACCGCTGAGAAAAATAATCAGTGTCACAAAATAAGTAAACGGAAAAAAAGAAAAATAATAAAAGATTTTCTCTTCTTTTTTTTCTGTATTTTCGTTTTTATTTTTATTTTTTCTTTTTTTTCTATTTTTACAAATAGTTACACCGTGGGATATGACATTTCATACGTTTGAGAGCTGAGTAGTGTAAGCACGCGTTTAAATAAAATAAATATAAAAATAAAAATAAATTTCAATCATGAATGCGAAAAAATTCGTTTCACCCTGATATGTTGTACAAGGAATTTAACAGAAAGATTTTTTAAAAACTTGACTCATAAACAAAGTTTATAAAAATCATTTTATAATGATTTATTTTATAATTGTTAATCACAAATTTTCTTTAAGAAACATGCTTAATCAAGCTCAGCGGCTCCTTGTTGATGTCAAAGCAAATTGTAAATATTCAGTGCAAGGTCCGAGCTATACGGGAGATTCATTACAACTTTTTAAACAAGAAGTCACCGTACCCTACTAGATAGTGTGTTGGCATATTAGACGCCAACCCATACTTAAACAGTCTTCAGGCAAAAACTTTGAGCGAAAATACAATTGCCATGAAAAATTTCACAAATCTGTTATTCAGAATCGACTATAAACTGCTGGTCCCGCCATTCATGTGTAAAATTAACACCCGCAACATGGATGGTGTAAGAAGTTAGGTTTGTAATCCTGACTAAAGGCTTGTAATAACCAAATACCATGCAATCGGTCATATTGCGGCCCTTACTCGCTATCACCATAATTTCTTCGTCCAATCCTGTTGCCCTGACAAATATCAGGATGCCGTTCGGAGTCAGTAGGGATAACTCCCGCTATTCAGTACTTGCTAAGAACTCAAATGTTTCCTACCTCAAGAGTATCAACTGCTGCCACCAATCTAGAAGCGGTCCAAGTAAATAAAAGTAAATTAAGTAAATAAAATAAAAATTTTATCAAAATAATAGATTTGTAGGCAATCCTGTGGCCCTAACAAAATTCAGGATGCCATTCCTTCTGCCTAGTACTGGCTAAAAACTCATATATTTCCTGCATTAATGCCACACAGGTTTCGTTTTTCTCATCTACATTTTAGAGCTGAAAACTCCATATTCTGAACAAATATTGTTTGTATCTACAGTACCCGGTCAGAAGGCCGACTACTATCCTCAAGCTACACTTCTATATGATCTTTATGGTCGTCATTTTGTAATCATACAGCGGAATTGGAAATGGAATACTCTTCCAATCTCCTTTTCCCACTCCACATTACCATGCATAGAAATTCATCTCCTTGCAAGGTCATTTGTGAATTCCTATATGACCTGGCATCCATCAGAGTACTTAGCTGATTCATTCTAACTTCGAATCAAACTCACAGGAGCTGAGTGGTCGAATATCTTCCAGACTGTCAGATATCATTACTGTGTTGTGAAGGTTGTATTTACTGCCCAAGTTGAATGCAGTACATCTTTCGATGGCATACACTTCGAGTTTCTTCGTGGATTTCGAAATTTCCCGTACAAAACTTTTTTAGTTTCGTGGCAAAGCATTTTCGAAATTATAGTTTAATGGTTCCATCCAGGATCAGGTCTTTCGATTTGTCTGGCCACGAAGCCTTCTGATAAATCTCCTTTCAAGCTTCACCCAAAATAAAAAAGAAATTCGGTACCACACGAACTGACATTCAAAATGACAGATTTAGGTTTCCAGGATGATAGTGCTGCTATCTATTGTTTCGTATTAACAACATCCATTTTGAAAATGTACTGGGTGTAATGGTAAGTATTCCACATTAAGGTAGAGTTGCCTGATTTTCCATTGTTTATTGTCATTATCTCTGAACGGCCTGGGAACAGCCGTGAATTTTTTTAGTAGAAACTTTAACTTCCTTATAATTAAAATAATGAAGGACAATGATAATAGCCAGAATATGTGCTGATGGCGTTTACATTATTTTTTATTTTCTTTAACGAAAACATTTTCAATTCTTAATAATCAAATATGAATTGCATGTTAAATTAATTATTGTGGCAAAAGTATGAAATTTCTTCCACCAAACCGAAGTCATTCATTTGTTAACCTCTTACTTAATACCCGTTACTTTTTACACATTCTCACATGTCTGCATGCACTCACACCGACTTTAAGCCATCATGGTGGATTAATAACATCATTTACTTCTCAGTAACTCTGAGCTGCTCAACAACTTACACTGGGCTTTGCAGCAATTTATACAGTGTGCATTGTTGTTTTTTTAACTGCCTACATTGTTAATACGCTGGTCAAAAAACAATGAGAGAGAGCGAGAGAGAGCGAGAGAGAGCGAGAGAAAAGTGAAGAAAATTTAAATTTTTTTTCGCTCTTTTATTTTTATATTGCACACTTCCGTTTCCGTTTTACAGCATAACGACATAATATACACTCTAGTGGTAGTGGTAGTGGCCGTACGGGCATGGCATATAAAAAACAAACTACAACTATAGCGGTTTACAATTACAATGGCATCAGCTTACAACGACAACATGAGCAAAAGGAACAGCAAAAAAGGAAATAAAAATGAAAAAGCAGCGAAAAGAAGTTTTAAATTTAATTGTGTGACTCTTATATAAGTGAGTGTTAATTACTTAAATTATACACTTATATGCTTTAACACACACACACACATGCATACATATATATACAGATACAGTTAAGCATGGTAGGTTAAGCTTTTCTCTTGTCACAAGAAAAATATTGTGGTCCATATAAATAAATAATTGTTTGTATGTGTGCATACATGCATGCATGTGTGTGTATGTGTGTGTGTGAATTTGTTTACTGTATTCTCGTAGTTCTCAAGCCAACAACAACCGTAATAACAAGTGAGCACAAGATCTTATACGTGTGTAATGTTGTTGTATGAGCTACTGTACATGTGTAAAGGATTATGAAGGCTACAACAGGTTATTAAATTGCATAAATTTGTTGTTATAATTGTATTGTAATTGTATATGTAGAATATGAGTAGTTCATGTATTTCTCAAAAAGATAGAGAGAGAGGGAGAGAGGGAGAGAGGGAGAGAGACAGAGAGAGAGAGAGTGTAAGAATTTAAGCAATGTTTTGTAATTATGTACTCAAACATTGGCCATAAATGAATGACAAGTTACAGGCATAAGTGTTACAATTAAATCATATACTTACACATGCCTATACTAACACATATGCAATTGTGCAAATAGTAAAACAATGCAAAAGGCTTAAGGAATTTTATGCGTTAACCACTAAAGAAATTAATAATTGTAGACCCTGTAAATAAGTTGGCAAATACTTTAGCATTTTTGGTGAATTTATTTAAAACATTGCAAGGCTACCAACTGGTGTTTCACATTACAGTAACACTTATTATCAAAAGAATTTTGGAAATTAAATCAATTGGCAGCCAATCTAAAGGCACCAGAAGTTTTAAGTAATGTTGCAGTTTTCTCCATGACTCTATCATTAAACGTATTCTCTTGATAAAATTACTAAAAACCTGGAACCCACAACATGGCTTTCAATATGACAATTCCTATTTGTATGTAGTTGTCGTAAAATTCTACAACACAGTGTAAAATAGTAAGAAAATGTTTTATGGTCTACACAATTTATATCATCCCTTTAAAGTAAAACTAATTTTTGATTCAATTAAATAAGCACATGATACATATGTTTGTATATAAAGTTCTGTGTGTCAGTCATGCTGTAAACACTTTTTTAACATTTAAAAAAAGTATAAATCTGAGATATTTATTTAATTAAATATTATTCATACGCTTAGATGATAAAATTAAATTAAATACTCGTACATATCCTTTTAAAAACTATTTTTATTTGCATATAAACAAACAGTCAACGAGCAATAATCACATTTAAACTGAAGAAATCACTTGAAATACAAACACATACAGATACAAGCAATTGTTTCAAAATGAAAAAGAAATAAAAATAAGAGTTAAATTAAATGAAGTTATAACAACAAGAACAACAACAATAAAAAGAACAAATAATACATACACATTATTGCGATATTTTATAAAAGAGAGAAACTGTAAAAAAAATTAAAAATCTAAACAAGAATGTACGAGCATAACACCAATATAACAATCAGACTAAGACATATACACATCTGAATACGTATACGTAGATATAAACGTAAGGGAATAACTAAAGAAAATGGAAAAATAATCCGAACAAATCACCAATCTTCACAGAGATTAATTATTATAAAAATACGAAAGAGAGAGAGAGAGAGAAATTAAAACTTTCCCTTATATCTTTGTGTTGATATCATGACCATTGATGAGTAAATATTGGGTTCAGGAAAAAATTCGGTTAAAAATTTGACCTACTAAATATATGCCCTTTTGATGGATAACATTTTGTTATCATTTACAACTTATAACCAAACTTTCAGGAGCACATTCATTTTTGAACATTCCTCGTATTAGACATCTATGTACCACACAATAAAGTACAGAGACTGGTTAAAAAGGATATTTTTTGAGCCATGCCTTCTTCTTCGTATGGCATTAAAAATAAAAGTTTTGTATTTCTTAAAGATTTCAAAGTATGCCAGTTCTTAAGAGCAATAAAATGCACTTGAAATTCTTTTGTTCTCTTCTCTTTTTCTTTATGACGCCAGCACTACTTGTTCATCTTATATGGCTCATGCTTTGGCTTAAAAAACAAAAACTTTTTTATTTTTCTTCCTCTGAGTTCACGACGATTTTTTTCCCTTGCTACACTTGCTGGTCTTGTTGTTTAAATAGTGGCTTAAGCAGTCAAAAAAAATATTCTTTTTTTTTCTATTTTTTTAAAACCAAAGTTAAAAAGTTATAAAGGCTTAAAGCAAAAGAACGAAAAAACCTAAATGAACACAAACATTTGATGAAACTGAAAAAAAGCAAATAAAAGGTAGACAGAAAAAAAAATATTTTTCGAAGAAAGAAAAAACTGAAATCTTTTAACCAAAAGCGAAAAGCACAAGAAAATAATTATTATATATATATATTATAAATAAATATATTATAAATAAAAATTTATATGACCAAATTTCTGCTTCCTGCTTCTCCAACCATGACCTTCTCTTCCTTAATTATAATTTGTCCGTAACTCGTCCCGTGGACAAATATATTACGTATCGTGATTTTGGAAACATTGATTATGCAACTCTGAATATTGAACTGGATAGCGTATCTTGGGACCAGGTATACACACTGGGTAATGCGAATGACCAATTATCGTTTATTGAGGACAGAGTGCGTTTGCTCTATGACAGGTGCGTTCCTGTCAAAACCAAGCACATCAAACCTAAACAACAGCCCTGGTTTAATGCTGAAATAAAGGCACTCATTGAGAGGAGGGATAGTGCTTACAGGAGATGGAAGAGGTTTAGGACGGATGATTTGAAAGCTTTACATAGATTTACACGGATGGAAGTTACCAGGAGCATAAGAACTGCAAAAAGATTGTATTATGGCGGAAAGTTTTCTAATGCTATGGACAACAAGTCTAAATGGAATGTAATTCGTGAAATAGGAATAGGCCGAAAATGTCCAAAGGCTGATATTGATGTGGATGTGGACAAGCTTAATGACCAGTTCGTAAATTCTAGGGTCCCAAGGTCTAATGGTGACTTGTATGATGACCTCTGTTGTGTTCCACCACAGTATTCCTTTAGCTTTCGTTGCGTAAATCAGTTTGAGGTTTTGGAATGTATTTCAGAGGTAAAATCGAATGCAGTTGGTTCTGTTGATTTGCATCCTTTATTCTTGAAGGCTCTGACTCCTAAACTTTTGCCTTACTACACTTACTTGTTCAATACAGTTCTGACTAAGTCTTCTTTTCCTGAAAGTTGGAAACTGGCTAAAATCCTTCCCATTCCCAAAACTAATTGTGAGTTCAGGCCAATTGCAATCCTTCCTTTTTTATCCAAGGTATTGGAGAATATCATGGCCAGACAAATCGATGAATATCTGAGGGGCCACAATTTCTTAACGGTTAATCAGTCGGGCTTCATGAAAGGTAGGAGTTGTACTACCGCTCTGGTAAATGTAGTTGAGGAACTTAGGTCGGAACTTGATGGGAATAGTGTGGCGTTCTTGGTTCTGCTTGATTACTCTAAGGCTTTTGATACAGTCGATCATGCGGTTCTATTGAAAAAGCTCCGAAAACTGTTTTATTTCTCCGAAACTGCCTGTAATCTAATTTATTCTTATTTGACGAACAGATTTCAGAAGGTTCATTTTAATGGCAATGTTTCGGATCCACTTACTATTAGTAGAGGTGTTCCCCAGGGGTCTATACTTGGACCTTTGCTGTTTTGCATGTACATAAATGATCTACCTGATGTTTTGGTTAACTGTAATGTTCACATGTATGCTGACGATGTGCAGCTTTACACATATACTCCAAGGGAGAATATTTATTCTTGTTTGGACTACATTAATCGTGACTTAGCAAGGATTGACGGATGGGCCTCGGCCAATGGACTATGTATCAATCCTTCTAAGTCTAAATGTATTACACTTTCGAGAACAAACGGATCATTTGTCATACCTGAATTGAGTATCAGGGGAAATAAAATTGAATTTGTCAGGTCGGCTACTAATCTGGGTATTGTCTTTAATGACAAATTATCGTGGTCTACCCATATAAGTGTCATTGTTGGCAGAATTTATGGCATGCTTCGAAATTTGTGGGCTGTCATTGATTCAACTCCTTTTGTCATTCGCATGCAACTTGCTAAAACTTACTTGATTCCGGTACTTTTATATGGATGTGAGATATACGCAAATTGCAGTTATGATGACAACCAGAAACTTAACCTGGCGTACAATAACATAGCCAGGTATGTTTTCCTTAAGGGGCGTCGGGATCACATTTCTCATTTAGCTTACCTGATTCTTGGTATCAAATTTGATAATCTCCTGAAAATTAGATGCCTCCTTCTACTTCATAAAATAATTTACACGAAACAGCCGAAGTATCTATATTGTAAAATTAAGTTTGCTAGATCCCACCGGGGTGTGGGGATTATACAGCAACGATTCAGGACTCTTCTGTCTCAGCGACAGTTCTTTATACACACCATTAGTCTTTGGAATTCCTTACCAAATAACATCCAAAATCTGGGCAATGCAAACGCGTTCAAAAAGGAGTTATTTAAATTATTTTCATAATTAAAATTTTACTCTCATATTTGAAAATTTTGTGATTTAATTTTTTAGGTCATCATTATTATTGTTATTATTATCATTATAATTATTATTATTATTCTTATTATTATTATTATTATTATTTTTATACTTTACCTTCTTAATTTAATTTAATATTTATATACATAAATTAACTTTCTCTAATTTTTTATATTTAATTAATGTTAATTTTTTATACCTTATTGATTGTAAACATAGCACTGTCACTTATAAGATTTAGTATCTTGTTGTGCTATGTAGATCATTATAAATCAAATAAATAAAAAAAATAATAATCTTAATCTTAATAATGTTCAAGAGTTTCATAATTTGGTTTTAATTAAAACAAAAGCAACAACAACAACAAAAAAGCCATAATACAAAGGAAAAAACTTATACTACCCCGCCTTTGTAAAAGCAAAAGCCAATTCAAGCAGGATAGGGAAAAAGAATTTCTTGTTAATAATCATGCAAAATAGGCAATTTCAAGAATTAAAATTAAAGGAAAAGAAAAGCAAAGTAAATTACAAACAAAGAACAGTAATAAACACATACGCACACTTACATACATAAGTCTTTTAAGATAAATACAAACGTTGTCTGTTAAATTAACCTGAAGCACATTTACTTAAAAAATCTTTCACAACACTTATGACACTTCCATTCCCATAAAAAACACACCACCTGCATCTGTGCATACAAAATAAAAATTAATAGAATACAGAAGCAGACAACCTACGTTATGGCGAACGAATATCAAGAAGTTTTGCCATCACTTGAAACATTATTTTCTCTTTTCATTTTTTTCTTCGTCTTCTTTTATTTTTTACACTATAAAAATGCATATAGTGTAGCGTAAACAACATCGTAAATTAATAAAAATGAAGAAAGAAAGAATAAAAGAAAAAGATTTCTTTCCATTTTCATAAATTTTTAAAAAAGTATTCAATTGGAGATGGGGAAGAATTTTATTAAAGTGTTACGTAAGTGAAGTGTAGAGGTACATTATTTAGTATGTACTCCAATAGACGACTTATGAAATATGATAAAGCTTCCGTTGAACTAATTGAGGAAATATAACTGTTCTACTGAAAATAATTTCGATAACACGCAGCAGCTCTACGTGATAGATAAGTACTGGGTAAAGATCTTAGACAACATATCCCTTTATTAATAGTAATAATAGTAATAAGTACTTTCATTCTCTTTCTCTCTCTCTCTCTCTCTCTCTCTCTCTCTCTCTCTCTCTTACGAGTCCAGTTGGAGACAGCAGTTCATCAAAATGAATCGAAAATAGGTGTGATAAATACTAAGAAAGTTTTAAGAGTCGAAGGCCCTTGAATGTTACTTTCCCACTTGAAAGTGATAATGATTCTTGGAAACATCATATTGGATTTTCATGCCCAGAATATCAAAAGCTACTGGCTCCCCAAAAAAATTGATACAAATCCTAATTATAGGTGATGCGTTATTAATGTAACGCTTATAAGTCCTTATGGATCTTGCTTGCAGTTAAATCCAATATTTTCGAAGAAGATTAAATAGCTTAAATAGTTATCATAATAAAGTTAATCAACCTATGGAGGAAATAGAAGTGGTTGCAGTCTAGTAGTTAGTGTGTTGGCTTCTTTGAGGTGAGGCCTCGGTTCAAGCCAAAACGAAATATAAAAAAAAATATTTCTTCGGCGACTTCCTCTCAGCAATTTTCTGGCAAAAACTCTGAGAGTAAATAAAATTGCCAAGAAAAGATTCTCAAAAATCTGGCGTTTGGAGTGACTTTGAATTGTAGATTCCACCCCTTTGGTGTATAAATTTAACACACACAGCATAAGTGATGTGAGAAGCTAGGTTGTAATCCTGACTGAAGAGTTGTAATGATAAATTATGTATAAAATCTATGGAGGAAATACAGATTTTCCGTAATTTGGAGTTTTTAGAAGAACAGGTTTATAATACCATTTCCATACATCTCACTGTACTCTCTCTAGTCCTCTCTGATGTTTTCAGCCAATGCTTACACTTGAGGTGGCACATTCACAGACATGGCAGTGTAGATATAAAACACTCGCTGCATTGTTTGTATGGAGCGAATTACTTAAAATAAAAATTATTTTACCTTCAGACTCCTCTATAAAAGCACTCTCTTGCATTCTTTGCTTCGCTTTGTCTGAAGAGATAGCGATGTTTTTTTTTAATGAAAAGACTAAAAGTAAAATTTAATGTATACACATACAATGAACATACATTACGGTGTGTAAAGTATACTGTACTGACCTCGTGGCTGATGTTAAATATTTGTATGCTCATAATATATTTTAAGTTCCCACTTTCCTGTTGTTTGTAAAACATACTCTTTTTTTTCGTTTTTTTTTTCTTCTGTTTAAAAAAAATGAAAATTATGTATTAAAAAACAACTTCTTGAACATTAATCATTATAGTGTTGCTGTAGATTTATTGTAGATGCTTTTAAAATGCAACACACTATGAAGAGTGTAGAGGTTGTAGTGCCTTTGAGTTATAATTTGCTGCAGCAATTCTCGTCTGTCATGTATATGTTGTTTTAAGAAAATTCAAGATCAGAATGCGACAACATCGCAACGTACGCGCTGCCGAGAATATCGCTTCTGGCACGGAAAGTGTGGTGAAAAATCCGAATTTATTAATTCGACAGCATTCTCTACAGTTGGGAGTATATAACGGCTCATTACCTCGTATTTTGCATTTCGAATTACACTTCAATCCACATGAGAACCATACTTTTTAGGGGATGTATGAATCAGAGCCACAAATAGTATTACAAGAGTATGTTTGGGCACTGGACGGATTCGATCTTGACCAATCAGATGCTTAACATATCATTAGCAACCAATTGCATTGCTCTAGATCGACATTATTGGTCAAGGATGGCCGTAGCGACTTGTTGATTACCTACCCGGATGGCTTTAAACGTGGCAATAGCAACAATTAAGGTCTACGGACTATTCACAGTAACGTAGATATTATGATTTAATGTAAGATCAACAGCTTCATTGCTTTATCGATACAAGAAAATAAGGGTAAAAAGATTTGCATCCCGTAATCCCGTAATCGAATATTTTACGTCGTAAATGGCTGTTAAATAGAGCACATCTATCCGTAGTAGCTTTGCCAGTGGACAATAGATTAACAAACAGAATTCATTCCTTAGACAAGCACTTATAGGTATGTATGTTAAAAGCTTTTCTTGTACAAATCTTTCCTGTCAACACATTCAATTCTAACCTCAATAAATACTACTTTCTCTTTCCGTCCCTCCTACAACCTATTTACGTACTGCTTTACGAATAGACACAATCAATTAAGCTTCAGTGGTAAATATGGTTGTAGACGTCTACAACTCTTGTGGCAAATACACAAACACTCAAAGGTCATGGAAGCCATTGTGTTCGTCCTTAACAAGGAAATATAGAAAATTAAATGAAAAGGAACAGAGAGAATGAAAAGACAGATAGTAAACAGAACAGAGTCAGCGTAATTCCATTGCTCGCTCTCGACAGAAAATGTAAGCCCTCAAAAAGCCCGACAGTCAGAAAGGAAATGTTCTATGGTCTTCAACTATACCTCATCACCATATATACATAAGTACTCTGCAGAAATCTATTTGAGTACTGTGCCAGATTCCTCGTCAACAACCAGTCCCACATTGAGTTTATTAAATGGTCACGATGCTGTTGAAAAGCTCCTATGAAGGCCTGACAGTCACAAACCACTCGCAACTTCCACCAGACCGAGGCTATCACCCTTCGAGGCGCTTGATTGTCAACAAAAATTAAAACCGAGATCAGTAGCGGCCTCAAGAGCTTCTAAAACGGCATATATCTCCGTCTGAAAAACGATATAATTTTCATCCAGTCTTTAACGAAGTTCCACATCCAGAGAGATCCTAATTGAAGGCCCAGCGCCAATGACCAAAATGAGTTTTGACACATCAATGAGAATGGGTATACGAGCTCCTATGGGGATATCCCCACCGGTTCCATAAAGTTCTATCGGAAATAAGAAACAAGGATAACACTTTTAAGCTCTTTCCCTAGCAGCGTTGAAAAGACATTCAAAATCTCAGTGTAATCGTTCGGGCGTAATTTCCATGGAAGGCTTGTAAAATGTAAGAAAAATACCTTCTTGTATATGAAATGAACTGAAGTTAAATGCTAAGATAGAGTACACTGTATAGGAATACATAGCATGCCACTCTCTTTGCCATTATTTCCACCTGACTTATGAAAAAATGAAAACAATTCATAAAATCATCATGTTAAAAGTTGTTTCCTGTTTTCATTGCATTTCATTTCCACTTTCTTTGTGAAGGCGGCGTAATATTTATTTATTACTGTTTACACATACATACATACATACACACATATATCGAAATATTCGTATATTGTATAATGGATCCACTTTATCCATTTCTTTTGCATGAAAAGTTGAGTTTTGGCACGATTTTTCTTTACTTTTCATTCATGTTTCATGAAAATGTTATTTGATTTCGTTTTTAATTGATTAAATTATGATGAGAGTGAAACGTTTTTTTTTTTCTTTGGAGGTGTTTTGTAGTATGTTGATGGCCGCAAATTAAATATTAAAAGTAATTATTTAAAAAAGAAATTCATTTCCTGAAACTATTTGAGCTATTGAGAGTACTGACACAATTCTACAGCTTCCAGGATGGCAGCGTAAACTTCAGTTACATGCTCATGCGGTCCTTGTATTTTTTTAACGTGCACTTATTGTTTTCATTATAATCGGGAAGAGGTGCCCTAGTACTGCTAACATACAATCTATTGTACTACCCCCAATGTATAAAGGATATCCTTATAATGTCTCCTCCAAGCCTATTGCCCTTAGAAACTTCAGGATGCAGATCAGACCTTGTCAACACGAATACTTCTATATCTAGCAACTGATATGCACCTAGATGTTTCCTTCTGCGATGCAATATTGCCCCACAGCTTCCAAGAATATCTGAATGATTCGTTCTCAAAGTCACAGTATCCAAGAATATATTCTGATTATTCATTCTCATCATTACAGAATCTACATGTTCGGTTCGAATCATTCACACTTCGCTTTTATTGAGCTTATCTTTCCAATCAACTATTCCCACTCCACAGAAAGGTTCTGGCGTCATCAGCGGCATTCTCAAGAAGCTGATTTAATTATTTTTCGGTTATGGATATAAAAGTCGCCGTAGTCTAGTAGGTAGTGCGTTGGCGTATTAGACGTAAAGCCAGGGTTCGAACCCCAGGCCAGACTTCAAAACAAAATACAAAAAGTATTTCTTCGGCGACTTCCTCTCAGCAGATTTCCGGCAAAAACTCTGAGAGTAAGTAAAATTGCCATGAAAAGTTTCTCAAAAATCTGTCGTTCGGAGTCGACTTTAAACTGTAGGTCCCACCACTCATGTGAGAAACTAGGTCGTAATCCTGACTGAAGGGTTGTAATGACCAAGTATGTATGTATATAAAATAAGAAATTCCACAATATTTCTTAATTTTTTTAAATTTATTTTTTAACAATGAACAAATATAAGTAAAAACAAAATAAATAAAAGCCACTTATTGCATTTAATTGATCCTGCTTTCATTTGTCCGATGTCCATCAATAAAGCTTAAAAATAACTAATATGTACCCATCTTTTTCACTCCCATTTTGACAACTTTTATCCAAAATAACATCGAACAGACCTAACGTATTTGGATTTGTGTTGCCCTCTATTAACTCTTTTGTGTGTCTTAACTAAAATAAGACATTTAAAAGCAAATGTCTAACCGTTTATAATTTTTGGTGGGTTCTTTTAACCCAATAAGGACTCCGCTAACAGGGTTGATATCTCCTCATCCGAAGCACAAACCACGCAGTTGGTAGTGCAGGGAAATAGTAGTACCGACATGTCGGTAAATTACAGCTCTGCTAATGAAGGTGAATTCCTTATTCTAGACACACACTGGCTAATTCACCATTGATAGTACAGTGATTTATGTGCATATTTCGAATGACGAATTTTGAATTTCAATTTTATTCACCATACAAATTCACCTCATTATGAAAAACTCACCACCCCAGAAACTCACCGCACCTAATAAATTCACCATACTTCACAAAAACTCTCCACATTAGAAACACACCAACTAAAAAGTAATTAATTTTTGGGATTCCATCCGTCAAATCCGACCAAATTCCAACACATAAACAAGAGACCACATGCAGCAACAGCCAACCACTTACAAAATCCCATTCTCCCTCACCCGACGCACACAACGCCACCAGACAATTAGAAGGAACCTCATCACAAAAGCAGCCACCGAAAACAACTTCATTTCGTTTTATTTTATTTTTTTGTGATTTCTTTATTTTTTCAAGTGTAGAAACGGAAAAGTACCAATAAAAAGCTTTCTTTATTAAAAACACAAATCAGCTGTTATTATAATTTAGCTTTATTAATTCTTTTTGTAAACACAGTTGTATTATGAAAGTATTAATACTTTTCAATACAATTGTGCTTAAAATAATTTGCACTTGGTTTGTAAAATTAATTTCTCTTTTTGCAAATTTAGTTATAAAAGCGCGTTGCTGAACGACCAGTGGATTAAAGTGAAACAAGAGAGCAAGTGACGAAATAAAACGGAAGTAAAATTCCTCAGGAAAAACCGAAAAACTTCAATTAAATAAAGTACAACAAAATGACCGGCAGCAAATCATTATTTGAAGAACCTGGAGAGAGTGGTGGCAAATTAGCCCAAAAAGCCAAGGATTCACCCTTTATGATAGTGGGTAAGTGTGTTTTTAAGTTGTTGCTAGGTTAAGGCATAACGTTCCAAAGATTATAATTGTATTGTCTGTGACACGCATACATACGCTATCATTACTGCTGTGCAATAAAAAAAAACGATTAAACAAATAAATACAAACAAACATTTGCGGAGAGAAATAAAAAATACTAGTGACGTCTGATTAGTGCTATTTCTACATGTGTTTTACTCATCATCTCTGCCGTTGTTAGCCAAAAAAACTCATGACATTCTATTAAAGAACATATTGCTGGTGTATAACGAAAGCAAAACTTTGCCAAAAACAGAGGTTGAACAACTTTTCATGACCACGACCTTCACAGAGTGTTCCTAAATCAGACACGACATTTTTTCGTAAAACCCAGTGACGAAAATTTCGTTAAATACAATTTAAATTTTATTAAAATAAATATGAAAGGATTTTGTATTTGTTAAAATAGAAAAGTGTTACCTAACGTTAGTGCACAATTTTTGTTTTTGCACCTCGTCTCTTACACTCGTTCTTAATGGTTTTATTTTTGCTTAAAAATTTGATTGATGTTTCGTTACTTGGTTAAAATGTAAGTTTATGAAAGGCGAGAGAAAATTCACAAAATGTGTACTTGCACACAAGAGTAGTATGATGTAACCTTTGTTAGTATTGCGTTTAATAATATTAAATTGTATCCTATAGCAGCATACAAATTAAGAGGTTGTATGTATAGCGATGGACTTCAAATCCTTATTTTTGCGCCAAAGGAATCATGTCAGTTACAACAAGGATTACTTAATCAGTTTATACTTATTTTCCCAGAAATGAATAAGCAAAAATTATCTAAAAACTATCACATGAATTAATAATTAAAACAGAAATTAGTATTGTTTTCACAAAAACTACGTCATCATTTCTGTTTTTTAATATTTTTTTGCCACGAACTAGAATTATTATTTGTTTTACTTTTGACCAGCGACCTTCACACAAAAATTTTCCATTAAAAAGATGATTTAATAATTGAAAAACGCAAATACTACATATTTCAAAGCATCCAAATAAATGTTTTGATTGTAAAGAATGGATGTCTTCAGCTTTAGGACACAAAAAAGTCACAGGAGTTCACTTTCTGTGGTAATATCCCTTTTTAATCATCGAACTTCTGATAAACAGTAATTTTTATAGCTTTTAAGTTTGGAAACAGAAAACTGAAGCTAAGTTTTCAAGATGCAAGATTGTATTGTTGTTTTACATAAATAATTGGTCATTGCAACCCTTCAGTCAGGATTACGACCTAGATTCTCACACCACTTATGTTGTGTGTGTTAATTTTATACATGAGTGGCGGGACCTACAGTTTAAAGTCGACTCCGAACGACAGATTTTTGAGAAACTTTTCATGCCAATTTTATTTACTCTCAGAGCTTTTGCCAGAAATCTGCTGAGAGGAAGTCGCGGAAGAAATACTTTTTGTACTTTATTTTGATGTCTGGCCTGGGGCTCGAACCCTGGCTTTTCGTCTAATAAGCCAACACGCTACCTACTAAACCACGGCGTTGCTTTAGTCCCTACAAATGTATTACAAACAATGAGTAACCCACAGTTTAAAAAAAATATATTTGCTGTATTTTCTAATCCTGAAAACATATTTGTTAGGCGACTATTACACGATCGTACTTTGTCAGCAAACACTACCGGATGAGAGAGTGTTTTGTTGTTACACTATCCAGCCAAATATCAAAATTTTTGATATTTATAAGCACGAGTTTTGCCATATTACACGAGATGGATGGTCACCATCAGGTACCGTTAGCCGAGGAGGTTCGATCTGTCATAGGCACTTTATGTGGTTTTATTTATAATTCTTCAGCTTTGTGAACGAAAAAAGCCATAGACGTCGAAATCAGGTTATTATGTTAAATGAAAAGTGTTTTAAGTCAAACAAATCAATCACAAGGAATAAGTGAAAAGAAAATAGATATGAATTTTCTACAAAGCTTGGAATTGCTTTTCGCAAAAAAAAAACTATTAACTTAAAATTATTCAAATTAATGCTTGCTAGCGGACGTACGACCTAGTGAATATAGCTTCCAATCCAATATGCCTCAGTAATTGCGAACGTTATAAGCAAAAACTACACATTTAATCAAATTTAAGTTATTTCTAGCTTTGCATTCAATCAATTGGCGTCGGATTCGCTGACATAACCACTAAAACGTGTATATTTCTCACTCTTTTGACCCGATCGATATCACAAACAAATAACGGCAGCATGCAATCCATTGCCACATCAATCTCTTCAAACCTTTATGAGCTCACTCACCAGTCTGTTATTTGTTTGAATGATTTTCGAAAGAAAAAAATGTTTCTCAAAACATGCATACGTGCAGATAGAAATGATTCAGACGTTACAGATTTTTAATATTTAGTAGATTAAGCGAATAATACAAATAAATTACGACCTTAACAGCTGTTTTTGCCAAAAACCTGATTATCGTCAGGTTAGTTTAAATAGTGTAGTGTTTTTCTAAAAAAAATTTTTATTTTAATTATTCATCGATTACATTAACAAACAAAAAAAAAGAATTAAATCAGTTATAAATTTTTCTTAATAATAGTTTTTTGTAATAACAATATATTTATTTCGTTGTTAACCGCGTCTAAAGTACTACTACTGTGTGCACAAAATTGTACGAACATACAGACAGATATCCCGCATTTAATAATAAATACAAATTGTTAAATTTTGTTTATTATTGCATATTTAGAAAAATAGAGGATCACAATGAAAATCTGTCCCGAACTTTGTCGTTAATAATCTTTCATTTGTTTTTCGTGCAAAATTAAGAAATGAGAACAGAGAGCACATTGCGGTCTCTTGTGTATAATTAAATAATTTTGTTTAAAAACGCTTCGTCATTATTTCATACAACTTGTTCAAGTTTATATTTTAAAAATCCCCTTACGTGATTGAAAGAACGCTTGTAATTTTCATTGAAACTTTTATCAATTTTCAATTCTATTGTAAAAACTGGTTAAGGTGAACTTTTTATTACTATTACATATGTTTGTTTGATTTTAATTTAATAAAAATAGCATAATATAATAGAAACAAAAAAATGCAAAGACTAAGCCATTTCTATTTAATGATGGGCACTTAAGTAATGGATAGGTAAAGATGGTACACATATTATCGTAGAACAAATGGACGATTCTTCCTGCAATTTTGATATTTATTTATGGATAAAATTACAATTTTTCTTTGTGCCTACAAACAATTGTATGGGCAAGCTTTAACGCATACATATTTACTGGTATGTATCATCTGTATTTTATAATAGGAATTATTAGAAAATATCTGTTTCTGTTGTTTCTGATAATTGGTGCAATTATGGTTAACAATTGGGTTACTATTTCTTATAATGTCAGCTGCCAAAGTAAAAACTACATATCATATCAAGTATTACTTATTATATTTCTATTTAATGTTTCCCTTTAAAAAATATATGCCGATTATGCATAATAAGCATGATATTTAAATTAAAAATATATATAATGTCTTAGTTGCCTTAAAATATTTTCGGAGTTTTTCACATAGGCAGACATAACCCCAAAAACTTCTAATGACATCAAATTACATGATCTTGGTGACCAATTGACCTCACCAAAAAATGAAATTTCTTCTTCTTGTTACTTATCACGAAATAAAGCCAAAATCGGTTCATAATCTTTAATTCGAGGTCAGAAAAAGTATTTTATTATACGACATTAGAGCTTCCAGGATCATTTTTGAAAAATACGTTCAATGACATCTCAAGACCACAAATCACACCAAAACGAATGCAATGGCTTTTCTACAATCACTTCTGGGTTGTTCAAGCCCCATAATCGACAATTTTGTTTGTAGATGTTACCATTGTATAAGAAAAAACTTTTTTTTTTTTTCGAAACCAATTATTGAAAGACTGTTGCTCTAGCATGCGACCTTCAGCCGGCTTTAATTGTTGCATGAGTTGGGCTTAATATGACCGGAGTTGCAAATCTAAATGCAAAATACACAATAATGAGTAGTAAGATGGCATCAATTGCTGAGTACGCAGATTATTCGCCATATTCTCTCTAACAGAAGCGAACATTTTCGGCAGTGTTGCATTGTATAAATGCATAGGCTTGACCTTATCTCTCATAAGGCTTCCAATTTCTTGTACAGTACGTTTTAATTTAGCAAATTTTTTTATTTAAAATTCCATTTCCTATTTAAAGGATTCTGAGCTAAAATATTACAAAGACACAGTTAAATAAATGCAGAAAAAAAATAAAAAGCACACTGTACGCTTTTAATTAAAATTATGTCAAAATGCTTATTGTCTATTGCATCAGCCAGTTTTAATGTGGAACGAAAATAAAAATTTTAAATAGCCCATAGTTTCCAATGTCAATTTGTTTGAATTATAATTGTTGTACATATATGTTTCCTTGTAAATAAACTTAAATAGGCCTCAATTCCCAAGAGCCATTGGTTGTAATCTATTTGTAATTCATATGCAGACTACTAAATTAAAAAAGGTTATTTATTTCACTGAAATCAATTAGTAGCTTAAGTCTCCTTTCCAATGTTTACCTTTATTTTTGTACTATTAATAAATAAATAAAAAAATATTAGGTCATATTTGAAATTTATATGTATAGAATTATGTAAAGTAAACTTTGCAAAAGTAAATACTTTTAAAAACTCCTCCTTTTTTATACAACAATAAATAATTATTTGCTTAAAACAGTATTCCCAAAATAAACAAAACTTATAATTTATATATGAAATGGTATTTAATAAGAAAATAAAAAATATATATATTTTTGGAATGATAAAGCATTTTATTAAACGTATTAATACCTGTCCAATACATACATTTAAAATGTATTTCTACATTTAAAGATGACAGATTCTTAGCTTCTTAATAAAGCAATCAGATGTCTAATATAGTGTGGTAGCGTTAAATTATTTTTTGAGTTGAAAAAAGATAATTTTCTTATATTAAAATTTATTATTACTATTATATAATAAAATTGTGAAATTTTATTATTAAGCACACTTAATATTTATATGCATGTGTATGTATGTAGATTTTATTAAAAGATTAACACGAATTTCCAATTAAAATAATTTCCGAATTAAAGAGAATATGTAGATCGCGATCATTCAACAAAGTAATTTATAAAATAACAAAAGTATTTGTTTCACATAATGATTCAATATTTCAATTACCAATCAATTAATATAGTATGCGATTGCGTTATTAAAGAAGTATATATGTGATGCGTAATTGTTATTTATATTGTATCTTCTTCTCTATCTCTCTATATTTATCATTTTAAAACTTTCCATACAGAAATTAATTATACAGCTATTAAAAGTCTGTACTAGACACGTGTGGAGTAGATTGGCAAACAATGTGTGAATGAAGAAACAAAATTGAATCAAAAATTGTTTATAAATTCTGAAATCATACATAAATCTCTCATGGTGTATCATTAAATCATTTTGACAAACTGCTGTTGATAGATTTTATCAATCTGGCTGGCAAAAATTATTTTGTATTAATTATTACACAAATGCTCAATATATTTACCTTTAATCTATATTTCTTAAAAGCGCTCAAATATTTATTATTGAAATAATATCAGCTGCTTTTATTGTTTTAAGTTTTTTTTTTAATTTGCTCTCTGCTAGTGTTTAAATAAAACATACTTGAAATTAAAAAACAATCAGTTATTGTTTTTGTTTTTGAAATAGAAAGCCAAAAATAATGATTGTCAAACAAAAACTAATGAAGCATATCCGCAAACAAACAATTTGATTTTTTTCTGTCTAAAAATATTTGTCTAATTAACTCTTCCATATTTGTGCATTTTAATTTGGAGCTGTTATTGGTTTCAATTGAAGTTGTTACATTTTTGAAAGTAAATTTTAACAGAAATAGCAAACTTAAATAGGAAATGTCACAAACAAATCATAAAAAAATGATTGCTTGATTTATTTATTTCAAAAGAACTTCAGAGTTTTTGAAATTGCAAGGTCAACGATTGTTTAGTAAATCTGTCGCTTTCCTAATGAACTCTAGCTAATCTGAAACTGTAATGGCAGAAATGTAATCAATTGGGACACTGTGTTTCTCTATACACTTCGATTTAAATCTATTAAGACGCTCACATTTGTATATATGTACAGTAGTTTATGGTGCTTACAGGCACAATTTACAATTCGTTTATAGATTCTCTCGGAATACACAATAACCCGGGATAAAATTCATTAGGAGTTTCAACCTCGGTCAGCTATACTTGAGAACATACGAGCGGTTTCCAAACTGTGAAATGATTGCCGCTTGTACGTACCGAAGAACTCTTTGAGCGCTCCAGTGTTTAATGCAATTGTCAATTATGCGAATTTTGATTAGATTGAATATAGTTGTTGTAATACCTCTGCTGGTCTGGACAATCAAAACGGTGCTTACGAATATTTTACTGCAATTACCTTTCCAGTGCTTGGGATGCAGCGGTATCAGAACTATCATGTGTTCAGTCACTCGGCTAGCGTTTTTTTTTTTTTTTTTTTTTTTTTTGTCGTACTTTGGTCACTAATAATGAAGGATACGATTAATCCGCAATTAAAAGGTGCAGATCAAAAACTGAGATCAAATGTTCAAGTTATCTGCTTTTCAAAACGAAACGATTTCTTTTGCATCTAATTGACCCCAGTTCTCTTTGAAATTTTCTCTTTACTGGTGATAATTTTTAACGTCTTATCGATGCCGATGTATACAACAATTCTTATAGAATTATAATTGATTTGCTAATGTTATTAATAAAATAAATAAACGTATATATGTATATGCCATAAATTTGTAATAATTTTTACTTATTTTATTTATTAATAGGTTTGGCTGGTTTTGTGGCTGCTGCTGGTATTGGTGCCTACAAATACAAACACCGTGGTAATATGAGCACAAGTGTATTCCTGATGCAATTGCGTGTAGCCGCTCAAGGAGCCGTAGTTGGTTGTCTGACATTGGGCTTGGCCTATGGCATGTACAATCAATACTTCAGCAAAAAAACAAAAGAAGAGTAATGTTCCTTCCCATTTCTTATTATGAATATAAATAGAAATATTTATTTATTAAATGAATTTTAGTACAATTTAAATGTATATATGTATACAAATTAAGATTTTATTTTATTTCACATTATATTTTGCTCACTTTTTTATTTTGTTTTTTTTTTATATTATATGTTAATTTTTTTGTTTTTCCCACTCAATTTTTATTTTCAGTAACAAATTATCAAATTAAAATTTGTTAATGTTGTTGTGTCCTAAGTTCATGATAAAATTGTTATACATTAACGAGAGGCAATTACAATTTAGATTATAAAACTAAAAAAAAATATAAAAAAGTATCTCTCTTTTGTACGATCAAACAATTTTTTAATGTAAAGCATAAATAGCATATGTCTGTCATTAACAAAAAATGTCAACCGGAGATCACTAGAATAGGACCGGACCTAATATAAAACTCATCATACGCTTTACAAATGATGTCCTCAATATACATACGTTACTCATGATTGATCATATTGCCTGTGATAATGAACTTATGAACCTGGCTATATAACTAATAATATTTAATAAATGAATATTCAAATAAATAATATGATGTATGCTTTAGTTGTAAAAATGTGAATTGTATAAACGATAATACATATTTATTTTAATTATTTATATAAAATGTTTAATTATCTATTTTGATTTTGTTTTAATTTACGAAAAAAGAAATAAAATAAAAAAACCAAAAAATCATACACAAATAAAATGTATTTTACCATGAAATTATTATGGTGACCAAAAAAAAAATATAAATTAACTTGTTTTAATTAAATTAGTGTTACTTAAATAATTCCCGGGGATAAGATATCTGCTCTGGAAATGAGAACAATTTTCTTCCAATTGAAATCAAACGAAAGAAGATATTCTCTACCTTCTTTTTTGAAATGTTTTCACTAAAACACGTAAATGTCGTTGAAAATCGAACCAACCCACACTGGACCGAAATTTACAATATCAACATTTGCTTTATGAAAATGACCAAACAAATATCCTTAATAAAGCCAAATAGCAATTAAACTGAATTCAAAAAACTTGGACATTAGACTTTTCTTTTTCCCATATTAGTTTAGACTTACGTAAGAAGAGCTCCAAATTCAAACCTCAGCTCGTGATTACTTGTGAAAAAAATCTCCTTTCGATTGAGACAACGCAATTCTCTGTTCTTATTAAGTCTCGTTGCGAAGAATCTCCCAAAACCATAGAGTCCACTGGTTCTGGGCAGAGGTCAGTTAAAGACACATAAGTCCCTTACCGAGTTTTGTGTTGAATTTGCCTCCCATTATCTAAAGCTTTGGCTTTCACTACCAAGTGCAACGGACTTAAATCCATCAGAGTTTCTAGCGGCGTTGTAGGATAGGTGTTCATTGCCCCTATTATATCAGCATACGCTAGTCACTGTATCCTGTCCAACTCCATTTGAGTTGTTTTCAGATTTTTCTCATAGACCACTATTGGTCTAACCAACATGGTATATATCCAATCCATGGATATATCAACCCCATCTTTCTGCGTATCATTATGGCCTATCTGATCTTTTCAGAAATTTTCTCTTTGTGAGCGTGGTCGTATTCTCAAACCAATTAAGCCATTATCTGCATACATTTAGCAGTGGATGCTAGCCACAGGTAGTCATGAGTTCATCCACCACAAGCTTCACATTAGTGGTGAAAAGACTCGACTTTATTGGCATCCTCTGGTTGTGTCAACTTTATTTTCTCATTAACTACATACGTTTCCGAAGTCCTGTGTAGATGGATACGGTAATCACCATACAGAAAGGAGACCGTAGGATCTAAAATTTATAGAATTCAATCTTTTGTGTAAACCTGCGAATTTTACTAAAACGCATCGCTTTACCAATCATATGTAACATTTTAATTAAAGAAACGATCCCACCCTAATGTTAATGCCAGAACCTTCATTTTGACAATCAGCTGTTCTGTTTTTCCCTCTACTCTTGACGTTTCAAAAAAAAATTTCACTTCAGAAAAAAAGTATCCCCTACAGTAAAAAATTAATTAAAATTGTTTTATAATTTATAAAGTAATAATAGTAAAATTTAAAACGAAATTGCGTTAACATTAGTTTATTTAAGAAAAAATCAAAGCCTTCCAAGTGAATTGTTCAAATATTAGAGAAGGCAACGACGAAAAGAAGGGAAAATATAGCAGCTATTATTTTTTTTTACCCACCAACAAAAGAAAACAACGCATTATTACAGTAGCCAATCGAAAAGAAAACAGAAATGTTTCGCAGCCGTAGTTGGTTTGGAGGCGGTTGGAATAAACCCAAGAATCGTCTTTCGTTGGAGCACCTTAAATATTTATACAGTATTTTGGAAAAGAATACCACAGTTTCCGAAAACAATAGAGGCTTGTTAGTAGAGTCATTGCGTTGTATAGCAGAAATTTTAATATGGGGCGATCAACATGATTCCTCCGTATTTGAGTAAGTGTAATAATAGAATTAATAATTATTTCCCAGAAACTAATATCATATCATATTCTATTCTCTGTCTGTCTCTTCTATAGCTTTTTCCTTGAGAAAAATATGCTGTCTTATTTCTTGCATATAATGCGACAAAAAAGTGGCGGCTCTAGCTTTGTGTGTGTCCAACTTTTACAAACACTGAATATTTTATTTGAAAATATACGTAACGAAACTTCATTGTGTAAGTAGAACGCGCAGCGTGCCACAAGATCTAGAATATTTACGCATACCATAGCATTTATAAGAATTTACGTTAATAATCATCATTTACATTTTTCTATAAATGTTTCTTTGTTTTAGATTATCTTCTAAGTAACAATCATGTCAACTCGATTATTGTGCACAAGTTTGATTTCTCCGACGAAGATGTTATGGGTTATTATATATTATTTCTGAAAACATTAAGTTTAAAGCTGAACACCCACACCATACACTTCTTTTATAATGAGGTAAATAAATAGTTTATATACACGTATATATAGATGGACCTAATCTATCCAAACTTAATCCTGAATAAGTTAGGAAGGAAAGATACTAACAGATCTCTGTTATATAGTAGCTATAACCAACAAAATCCATTATGCAGCGATTTCTATGGTAATTCTATTATGTTTGGCTCATTGCCCTTATTGTAAAGAAAACTTGGACAGCCTATAGTTGAAATTTTAATCCAAACTACGCCCGGAGTAGGCGACTTTAAAAGTGTTTGGTCTGATGTTCCTCTGTTAACCCATTAGTGCCCAGTGGCAATTTAAGTTGCCAGCAGAGGTTGCCCTAGTTTTTATGCTCTGAAAGGAAATTGAGTTTAAAAAACAAAACGGTAACCGTTAGAAAAAAAAGTAATTCGGGCATTAATGGGTTAAGATGCAATTGCTCTTGTACAGCTTCTCAGCGACTGCTTCGTTTAGATGGTTCAATTGTTGATAATGTATAACTTAGGAGGGCAGACTCCTAAGTAGAACATTCCTAATCAAGCCTTCCAAACATTCTGCGAAACCACTGGGTTAAACACAATTTACCATTACTCGTTAATTATACACAAAAGACGATAAACTGCCTCGGTGTCCAGCCTTATTTAAATTCTGAAGCGATTATTCCAATGTTCTGAACCATTATCGTTTATTTCCTCGACAGTTTTAATTTCAAAAGTACCGAAAAGAAATCTGGACGATCTCTGAAATATTATTCAAAGAGATAAACAGTTCATCTTAAAACACGTTTTTAAACCATATCGATTACTTTTGTTGTAATGTTGAACTTTTTCACACGCTAGATATTTCTCTTTTCATTATTTTTTTTTTTAGCATACAAACGACTTTCCCCTTTACACAGAAGCAATAAAATTTTTTAATCATCCAGAGAGTATGGTGCGCATAGCAGTACGTACCATAACATTAAATGTTTATAAAGTACAAAATGCCAGCATGTTACGTTTCATAAGAGACAAGTAAGATTCTTTAAATATATTTTGTATTGCTTTTATAAAGGTTTTTCTATCATTATTTCTTTTTCTTTTAGAACTGCTGCTCCTTATTTTAGTAATCTAGTATGGTTTATTGGAAAACACATATTGGAATTGGATACATGTGTGCGCACAGATATTGAGTAAGTAAAAACGTTCTTCTTAAAAACAATGCTGTGCAATAAAGTTTGTAAATTATAAAACAGCTGGATTTAGCGAATAATGAGTAACCGTTCAAATAAGACAATGTGTTATGAATGGAACAATTATTAAGTTTAAGATTAATTTTAAAATTACTTTCCATCATTTCTGATTGCTATAATTTCTGACTTCAACAGAAGCCACAGATAACAGAATGATATCATAGTATGTTTTTGTCATTAAACACTTACTTTTACGTTCTCTTTTATAGCCACCAATCAAATCAAAAACTTTCCAATTTGGTTGCGGAACATTTAGATCATTTGCATTATCTAAATGATATTTTATTGTTAGAAATCAACGACTTAAATGCAGTTCTAACCGAACATTTATTGCACAAGCTCTTTGTGCCTTTATATATTTTTTCACTGACACCAGCTCCACCCCCACCTTCGTTAGCTTTGGTAACGCAAAATCTAGCGGCCGTATTAAATCGCAATGTTGATATCGATATACAGGAAATGCAAAATCCTCGAGTGTCTTCTATAGTTGCGCTCTATTTACTCTCTCTAGTATTTCTAGTAGTAACACACTCACCCTTAGTACATGCTTTGGCTTGGGTAATCTTGAATGGTGACAATAATGTATTTAAAGAAGGTGCCACAGCGGTATTAAGTGCTTATGTGGAGCAGCGCGAAGCTGTTGTGCCAAGTTTTGCAGAACCTCGCGAAAGTTTAGAACAAGCTTTGGATACTGTTGCCAATTCTTCAGGCTATTCGTACGGTGAGGAAACTACAGAAGAAACTATGGTAGCCACACCGTCTTCAGCATTTATTGCTGCTGAACCAATTATGACAGCTACTAGTACACCGCCTTTAGAAGAAACTGATGTGCACAGTTCTACAGAGGCCTTAGAAAATACAGATGTCCCTACTCTGATAAGCAATAGGAAATTGGCAAATATAACCGATGAGGAAAAAGAAAAACTACAACAACTAACAACGTCACCAAATGCAGCTAATATGTCATTAACTCTACAAAGACCATTTTTGGAGACCGTTATGTCAGCTTTAGATTGTACAGAAAACGATTATTTGGCTTTATTAGCCCTGTGCTTAATCTACGCCATGAGTTTTAATAGAGGTTGTATATTTTTTTCTTCATTGTAGTAAAATAATTTAAAACATCATCAATGATTTCATTTATTTACAACAATATCATATTTTCCTTTTTCATCTCTTACTATTAATGCTGCTTGTATTTCATAATTAATCTATTGTATCTCCTTAATAGATGGTATGTAAATGAATGGCTTTAACTTATCCTAACTAAATTCATTTATTAATTAAAGAATTCATTAAATATTGGTAAACCGATTTTATGCAGTTTATTAATAATACACTTATTGCAGGTATCAAAAATGATTGGTTTCATCAAGTATTATCCAAATCTAGTAATGGATCTTTAAGTTATAAAACCGAATTAATAGAACGTTTATTAAATATAATTACTTTATCGAATCAACCTTGTAAGTATTAGAATAAATTTAATCAACATAATTAATACGTATAGTTTTTTAATTAGAATAATATTTAAACTTCAATCTGCTGCATAATGTTAGTATTATTATTTCCTTGTTTTAGCTTGTCGTATACGTCTTATTACAATTGAAATTGCTTTGAAATTGTTGCTTACCTTTACCAAACCGAGCAGTCAAAGTGAAGATATACCTGCTGCTACTTGTATAACAGAGGCGCAACAGGATCTTTTATTTGCTGCGCGTAATCAATCAATGTCTGTTTTGAGAAATTTCTACAAATCTGAGGATATATTCTTGGACTTATTTGAGGATGAGTACAATGAGATGCGTAAAACACAATTGAATGTTGAATTCCTGTGCATGGATTCAACTATTCTATTACCACCCACCGGAACACCTTTGACGGGTATACCCTTTACAAGGCGTTTACCCTGCGGAGAAGTAGAAAAAGCCCGTCGTGCTATACGGGTATTTTTCCTTTTACGAAAAACGTGCCAACAATTTCTAAATGAAAAGGAAACTATGCTGCCACTAACAAATTCATTAAATCTTGTTCAAGTCGATAATGTTTTAGATTTAAGTAAGTATTCAGCTTAAAACCTATAAAAGACAACAGCCAACTAATCTCTGAATATTACAGACAACAGTGATTTAATAGCCTGCACAGTAATTGCGAAGGATAATGTGAAACAAAGACGTTTCTTGGTGATAGACTCTTTACAATTGATATTAGTTGAACCGGATGCAAAACTCTTGGGTTGGGGTGTTGCCAAGTTTGTGGGATTTTTACAGGATGTTGAAGTCGTAGGCGATAAGGATGACAGTCGTTGTTTACACATAACTGTACACCGCGGCGGAGCTACTCACAATCGTACACCACTAATATCAGCCAAATTTCTATTCGATGACCATATACGTTGTATGGCAGCAAAACAACGTTTAACTAAAGGTCGCAGTAAAGCAAGGCAAAAGAAAATGTATCAAATTGCTCAAATGATTGAAATGCCCGGACAAGTTATAGATTCTCCGGTATATGCGGTAGCTGGTATGAGATCTGCTAGTGGGGCTAGTGGTAGTTCCAGTTCTAGGTCATCGCGTGAACATAGACCAATTTTTACAGCTACAAACAGAGTACCTGGTTTTGCGGCAGCTTTAAGGCGTGATAATCTTGTTGCTGGCGGTGTAAGTCGTATACAAATGGCTCAAAATCGTTCAATTGAGGGGTAGTTATTGAAATAAACTTGTATTGTTAAATAAAAAAAAAACTAAATTAAATACGCTCTTTTTATTTTCAAGTATACGTAACGAAAGCTCAAGCCGTTCTCGCCGACGTACGCCTAATTCTTATACTTCAACTCAATGTGTGTCTAATAATGCATCGCCACAACGTGAACACTCGCATTCTCCCAGTAGTGGTGGTAAAAAAAGTTCGACACATTCAAGAGAGAACTCACAACAAAGATCATCCCGTGATAGTAGCCCCCGAATGCCAAGACCGAGGTAATTTGTTTTCATTCTTTTTTAAAGAGATTTAAAATCAACATTTCTATTAAACTTTATACCAGATCTGAAGAAATTCCTTTAGAAGATTTTCAACATTCTCGCAATAATAGCCCGCATGCAGGTGGTGGTGTTCGGCCAACTTCTTCCAACTCCAATGCAGGCTCACGCTGTCACACACCTTCGCGAGCTCTTAATTTTGAACAAATTTCTATACATAATGCCTCTCCACGAGAAAGTTCGCTGTTGCCGCAAACAAATGGAGTTGCTATGGCCAAAGAAGGCGTTTTACAACAACAAAACTCATCAGAAGAAACTTCTTTTATAGCTAATGAAGATACAGTCCCATCATTATCTTCCTCTGGACAAATGAATACTAAACGTAAGGGAGCTATAGAAACAGTTTGATTCCCTTAATTTTTGAACATTTACACTTTTATGTTAGTTAGGTGAAATGTAAGAGATTTATTTAATAGGTTTGGTTTATATGAAAACAAAATTAATATTTTTAACTAAATCATAACATGAATTACACTTTAGCGTCCTTAACTATTTACGCATCCATTGGAAGAATTAACATTTTGTTTTACAGTTTAAATTTAGACAAAAAATGTGAATGAAAAAATTTTACAGTGAATATTAATTATTTTTATTAGGAATATACAGAACATTGGACAAAATTTAAATGATATAGTTATGTAAACAGTTTTTTTTATATGTATATACTTATTTAAATTTAAAAAGCAATCGAAAAAAAGTTCCATGACCATATTAAGCTAGAACGAAGATCGGTTTAAAAAAATTTCCTTTATCAACAGTATTTCATGGTTTTCAAATAATTTAAAACAAATAGTATTAAATTTAGTGAATACAGAAGTGTTTTCCTCACCTGCACTCCTACAAGGAAAATATATTTTTTGTGTATTTTTTTCTTAAGTTTTAGTTAATTAACCATGTGTAGTATATTCTTAAATCAAAACATTTTGTTTATCAAAATTTCACTGTGGAATAATTTTGTTGTATTAATATTGTAAATACCCAACAAAATGCAAAATATTAAATGTTAAGAATATCAATAAAGAATTTTAAACTGTTACTAATAAGAACATGATATAGAAATTTCGTTTGATCAAACCTTACTCAACAAAGTTCTTCGATGGCTGGGCTATTTTTACGGATGGGGACAAAATGGAAACAAGAACATATACCCGGCTATTTTTACATTACGGAAAATGAAGTTGCGAATGAAGTGACAAATTCAGGCTCAAATTTGAAAGAAACGACAAACGAGAGTTGGGTCAAAGCACCAATATGCTTCTTCTTTAAAAGCATTGAGGAAAAGTTTGATTCACTTACCAATCGTGCATTTGATGTAGACTGGACTGTAGGGTTACAAGAGCCTTATGGCCTAAGTTTAATTCTATAGGTACGAAACTAGTCTTACTAACGGAACATCGCTTTAGACATAGGACCAGCAGATGGAATGGAGATATCTCTGATTTTAGCAGGCCATATGAAGAGGTAGAATTAACAGTGGATCATACTTTGAGATGGCTATAGCATGCTTGAGGCTCTAAAAGGGTTCACAAACTAGATTGGATGAAGACGGGCATAATTATCTATAGGACATCATGCCACTCTGGTTAGGAGAAAGTTCCCTTTTCTTTCTTTCCTTCCTTTCTTTTCCTCAGTTTGTTTCCATCTTTCATTTTCTTTCTATTTTTCTTTGCCATTTTCTCCATTCTTTTTGATTATTTATGAAGGTTCACAATAGACATTTAGTCTCAGGATAAAGGCTTCTGACTGCAGTTACTATGGTACTCCCACAATACTATCACTCACGTTTATTATAAAAATTATACATAATAAATAGAAACTTTTTTTCAATATGACCCTCTTATATATTAACGGTAATTACTTTCAAAGTGTTATTCACCACTTATTATATGACAACTCTGTGTTCAAGAAACAGCTGTTCATTGTTTTGTAAAACAGGACTGTTAAATATTATTGAGTGACATAACCCCAAAATCAAGTAGGAAATTAATCTCATAAATTTCATTTATTTAATTGAAAATAATAAATAAAAAATGTCTGGGTACAAGTATTCGGATTTGGTAAAATTGGGTACACAATATGCCAGACGTATGGATTATTTGTCAAATCGGATTTTCGGTGAAGTTGCACGCACCACAAACGACAAATCCATGAAGGTAATAACAATAAAGTTACTACATACAGATATTCGCAAATATATAAAATGTTTTAGTTATTAAAATGAATAATAACTAAATGTTTCCTGTTTCCAAAAGGTGGTTCGTATGTTCAGTGAAGAGCCGGTACACAAACGAGACTACGTGGTTAACTGGTATCCTCGTCATGTTGAAACGCATGTCCTAATGATGAATCTACGTCAATATGGTCTCTTCCGTGATGAACATCAAGATTTCAAGGAGGAAATGAAACGTATGCGTAAATTGAGAGGCAAAGCACCACCTAAGAAGGGTGAAGGCAAACGTTCGAAAAAATAAACCAACAAAACTAAACTAAAATTTAAAATGTCGCAATGCTTATTCATTCAACTTGGATTTCGATACTTCTATAATCCTTAGGTGTTTGTGGTTAGTATTGATAATAGTACCTTAAAACTTTAAAAGACGTGAAAAATTAAGAATAGTTAAAAGGTTCTCCTTGTTGAAAGTTGTATCTCTTCAACCAAATCCGATATTGTTAAACTTGTGGTGGTCGTTGCCAAATCTCAAGATCGAGTAAGAAAAACAACATCATCAATCTCAGTATTCATCAAGTAAATAACTTTTTATTTTTGACCAATTATTAATAATTTTGCTTTTCCTTGAAATACAATTTCATTATTCTGTCTGCATTCATATGAAATAATCGAAATTTTACGTTCCTGCAACAACTTTAAAGAGAACTCACAATCGATTTCTATGCGGCAAGGTTTCGGAAATGAAAATGTTTGCTCCAAAACAATAGTGCCCGCCCCAGGAAATTTAGTGCCTATAACACCAGCAACGACAGCATTTAATAAGGCACCATGAACCTTTCTTTGTTCCTGAGGTATTGCGGTCGAATGTATATAGTTAAAGTCACCAGTAATTTGAGAAAATGTATCCAAATCACTTTGTTTAAATATTTTCTTAAATTTTAATTCTGTTTTCTCAAATATAGCAGCTCTTTGCTGATTACTTAGCCCTCGTACTATTTGTCGATGGCGTATTGGTATTAATCTCAACAAGTTCATAACGTTTGCCAAATTCCTCTAATAATAATGATGTTATATTTACAATACGCTTATCGTTTTCAAAACGCAAATTAAATTCTTTAATTTGTTTTAAAACTGAAGCACATAAAATATTCGCTTTAGCTGCCAATTGGTTGGCTATTAGGTGATAAAATAGTGTTAAAAGATTTAAGATTATATTTGGATTACTAGTCAAAAGTAGTCGTTTTTTGATGCTTTTAAGATTTTGATCTTTTACTATGTAGTTTATTGCCTCTCGATCTAAAAATTTATAAAATGCAATTAATTATTTGTTCAATGCTCTCAAGTCGTCAATTAGTCTTACCAAGACAAATATTACACAAACCCGCAGATGCATGTAATTGTAAATTTTCGTTGGGATTGTCCAGTAATTCCATAAACAGATTTAAAGCTTCTCCAGTTTTAAGGTGTTCCCAGTTAATGGGATCATAGGCAAAATTAGCTAAATTTGCGGTTACTTGTTCTTGAGCTTCTAGAAATATTAAAATTGAAAACTTTAGAAGATAGTGAAACGAATTGTTAGCACTTACCCACGTTCGTTGTGGTGTAATATTCCTCTACTAAATGTTCAATAAACTCTTGACGATTAATTCCTTGCTCTGGTGTTTTTCTTTTTAAATGTTCATGAGAACTAAACATATTTTAATATTTTCCTGAATTAGCAAAAAAAAAAAAACCAAATTATAATATGAAAACTATGGTTATTGGAAAATGGTTATAAATTACAAATATTTGTGAAATCGTGAAAAAGTTCGTATTGTTACCTTTGCTCGTTTTAGTGGACATTCTTATGTTAATTTAAACATTTAGGAATTTTTTAGATACAATTTATTAACAAATGAAGAATGATACATACAATGAAGGAAAATAAGATGTTTTCGTTTTTTATTTTTTGTGTTTAAACCAATCATATCAATTCTGGCATCCAGATGTTAGTTTTCCGCTCTATCTCGGACTGTACTATGTGGTTGATGTGTGTTTATTTTAACATAAGTTGAAAATTGGTTAGTTTGGTAGCCTTGAATGAGATCTACAAACGTTGATTATTCGTCTTTAAAATTAGTCCATATACCTAAAAGGCGTTCAGAACTGGAATTTATTGGACAAACATACGAGTATATACTATACAAAGGCTACTATCATAAGAAAACTAGTCATACATATTACACAGGTTTGAACCTATAAATTAATTGCATGGATTAAAATTGTCCGTATCCGCCAAAATTAGGCAAATAAATTTTTTAATGGCATAATCTAGTAAATTTGGGAATAATCTTTAGTATACTAATGCAATAGTATGTTCCGAATGTTTTGCTAATACAAATTGGTAAGAATTTAATCAACATTATTTCTGTACATAATATGTTGCCAAATTCCAATCTATTTTTCTATGTACGATGGTTTGTTTTTGTCGTTTTTGTATAAAATCATGTATGTCTAGGGACTCATAGTTTCAAAAGATATTACTCCATTTCGTCGTTGATGAGAATTTGGTGATGACTTCTTTAGTGAGTCCAACGTTCTTTTCGCAATCAATTGATAAATAGCAGCCATCGCTTCTGTTGCTTTATCCATTGGTAGTTGTTGCAATTGCAATGCCGTTGTCTTGCCAAAAGAACTAAAAACATTATTACTCTCATTGTGTTCCTCATGGCCATTGTTTGCAGGTGATGCTCGCACGGAGGCAACAATGGCATCTATAGCATTATTAAATTTTGTATCTCGCAAGGTTTTCCTATCAACTTTGGTGATTTTTTGTTTACGCTCTCTGCTCCTATTGCTTTTACTAGACAGGAATGACTGTGAGGTAGATGGCGGTAAAGTACTCTTTCTTAGAACAATAACTGCATCAAGAAAATCAAAATCTTTGTAATAGAACAAATTTGGCATATACGCCACTCCATGTTCTTTAGATGTTTCACATTTTTTCTTTTCGGCTACATACGCGGAACGTAAATGTTTAATTTTACGTCGGACATCATTTGTGTCTTTACCACAAATGCAGGCAATCTCCATCCATGCAGTTTGTTTAGAATCACTGTTATTGTAATCCTCATTGAAAGGATTCCACAGACATTCATATTGTCTATATAAATTAATTAACTCACTTATTTCAGTTCTAGACCAGTCCATATTTTGAAATACTTTTAAAATATTTATTTAACAATCTATTTGAAAAAAGAAACCACAGGATAAAACAGAATAACGAAACTTTTGATTGTGCTCTATGCTTTTGATGTGTGTAACATATATGTTATGACAGATGGTAAAGCATTGAGTGTAAAATAAACAAAACGAAACTGACGAAGATATTTTGGTTATTATTTTTTGGTCAAATTAAATTTTGTTTAATGCTGTATAATTTCGTATGATAACTTTGAACTTCTGTATCAGTGGAGTCTCCACCCCGCGTGCGACTTATTATCGTTAAGATCATACAATAATTCAATGTTAATGGAATCTCTTGTTTTTTAAGGATGTTTAGGTCTATAGTCCTATGTCATTCTAGGACTTACTAGAGTATACTATTGTCATACTTAGCTGGAAAATTTTTCATTAATGAAACTAAAACAATGCAAATTAGAAGATGAGGAAGATGCCTTGTACCTACGCTAAACTCCTGAAAGAAACAATAAGTATAAATAATAATCTCCTTACGAGCCTATAAAGAAAATCATCATCTTCAAAAGATTGACACTATTTACCTATCTCATTAGTAGAGATATTTTTGAGTTTGTAAGAACTAGTACTATTTTTTCTTCTAGAAAACCACTTTCTTGCTATTTGATAATAATAAAATGTAACCATGTGGAATTTTTATCCGTTGATAATAATAAAATACAACCATGTTGAGTTTTTATCCGTTGTATACAACTTTGAAATTTAACTACAGCCCACTTCAGGAAAATCCCGTGGTCGTGCTTTCTTTTTGTCTTTGTCGTCTGGCGAATACGGACGTACTATAAGAAATTGAGATATGGTGAGTTTCAAAATTATGAAGTACAGTAATAGAAAATATTTAATTTTGATAAAATATGTGTGGGAGTGCGTTCAAGAACTAAAAATTCTTGGTTTTTAACGGCAATCGGCGCATAACATTAAAAGTAGTAGAAAGACACGTGTGTGAAAATGTCAGCCATATTGTTTTTAACCTAAAATATTTTTTTTTTGTGAGATGCTTAAATCTGATTTTTCTATTTTATTTTAGTCTCACCGTAAATTCTCGGCTCCTCGCCATGGTTCCATGGCCTTCTACCCCAAGAAGCGCTCAGCTCGCCATCGTGGTAAGGTTAAGGCTTTCCCCAAAGATGATGCCAGCAAACCTGTCCATTTGACTTGTTTCTTGGGCTACAAAGCTGGTATGACTCACATCGTTCGTGAGGCCGACCGTCCTGGTTCAAGTAAGTGTTACAAAACATACTTTTATTACCCAAAAATTTATGGCTTAAATGTATAAAAAAAATTTCTATGATGATTTATTTTATTTGTTTATGGTTAAAAAAATGATTTCCATGATTATAATCCTAGAACTAGGGCGATCTGATTCATATTTTATACATTTAATTTATATAAAGGGAAGTGAGATATACGTATTTATTTTGTTAATAATTTTTTTTTGTTTTACAGAGATAAACAAGAAGGAGGTCGTTGAAGCTGTTACAGTTTTGGAAACTCCACCCATGATTGTTGTTGGTGCTGTCGGTTACATCGAAACACCCTTCGGTCTCCGTGCCTTGGTTAACGTATGGGCTCAACATTTGTCTGAAGAATGTCGTCGTCGTTTCTATAAGAACTGGTAAGTTTACTAAGAATATTAGTTGTCTACATATAAAGGACCACGTGGTGTAAATTTTTCTCTAAGAAATGCCTGTTGGAATTTTTCAAATGATGATAGATGGTTTCTGAGTTCTTTTGATGAATACTTAATATTTTAACCATCTCTGCCTGCCTTCCTTCTGATCGAAAAATTCTAACAGTAGCGTTTTCTTGAGAGAAATATAAAGTGGTGTCATATTGTATTGAGATTTTGTATATCATGTACTAAATATTTCGAAATCTATATAAAGTTCTTGGATCAGCATGCTGAGAGAGCTTTTAAAATCTATAGTTGTGTGAGCTCCCAATTTCCCCCAAACAACTTTCTTTAGAAGAGAGTCTGATGGATAATGAAATTGGATGCCTAGTGAGCACATCTGGAAGTAGTAATCTCCGCTCACTGAATGTGATGAGGTTCACTTCCCTTTTGTTTATTTTGTAACAGCTATGAAATTGTGTTTATGACCTTAACAAACCAATGGAGCTAAATCTCTTTAGTGGCAACGAAATTTCTCTAATGTGACAACAATACACGCACTCAAAACAAAGCCTATGAAAAAAATGAAATGCAACGAAACTGTTGTATTTGTTAATGTATAATCATCTAAAAGAAAGGTTTTATTGTTATGATCAGGTACAAATCTGAAAGAAAAGCTTTCACCAAATCCAGCAAGAAATGGAGTGATGATTTGGGCAAGAAGAGCATTGAAAACGACTTCCGCAAGATGCTTCGTTACTGCAAAGTTATCCGCGTTATTGCTCACACCCAGGTAATTATGATATAAAAATATTTGATTTTTATTATTTGAATGCGATGTCCTTGGACTCTGGCGCCGCGTGCTTCTCTTGAACTCTCGGGTTTAAAAGAGGTACAAAGTGTAAGGGTTTCTAAAAGGCGGTCTTGCTGAGATGCTCAATGCTCGGTTACATACCGCAACGTCGCAGATTAAATTGCCCTTCGGGTGGCGATTTTTGATATATTCCACTAACTGTATGTAGTCGCTCAGGCTGTGATCATGCAGTTAAACCATATCACAAACAGTCTCATTAAAAAAAAATTACTTTGTCTTATTTTTCTCGATGTTCGATTTTTACGAGTTTGTATGTTTCGTTTTCTAGATCCGTTTGATCAAGCAACGTCAAAAGAAAGCCCATGTTATGGAAATCCAATTGAACGGTGGTTCCATTGAAGACAAAGTTAAATGGGTTAAGGAACATTTGGAAAAGCCTATTCCCGTCAACAATGTCTTTGCTCAAGATGAGATGATCGATTGCATTGGTGTTACCAAGGGTAAAGGTTTCAAGGGTGTCACTTCTCGTTGGCACACCAAGAAATTGCCCCGCAAGACACACAAGGGTTTGCGTAAGGTTGCCTGTATTGGTGCTTGGCATCCTTCCCGCGTGTCTACTACTGTAGCACGTGCCGGTCAAAAGGGTTATCATCACCGTACCGAAATCAACAAGAAGATCTACCGTATTGGTGCCGGTATCCACACCAAGGATGGCAAGGTAATTATCATCGATTATATAAGCCTTTTCATATCGTATATATGTATGTATGCACTGATGATAAACATTTTAAGTACCGACATCAAATACAACATTTATTTTGATTAACCACATGATATATAAAATGATAGGACTGAAAAGAATAATTTCTTAAATTGCGTTTTATTAAGTTTATTTTATTAAATTTTAACTTGTCTTTTCTTTTTTTATAGGTTATCAAGAACAATGCTTCCACTGAATACGATTTGACCGATAAATCTATTACCCCCATGGGTGGTTTCCCCCATTATGGTGAAGTTACCAACGACTTCGTTATGATTAAGGGTTGTTGCATCGGTTCCAAGAAACGTATCCTTACTTTGCGTAAGACTTTGTTGAAACACACCAAGCGTGCTGCTTTGGAACAAATCAAACTCAAGTTCATCGATACCTCCTCCAAGATGGGTCATGGTCGTTTCCAAACCCCAGCCGACAAATTGGCATTCATGGGTCCCCTCAAGAAGGATCGTATCAAGGAAGAACAAGCCGCTACCACCAGTGCTTAAATTGTTTTCTGACACTGCTACATATAATTATGTATTAAAAAGAATTTTTTTATTTTCCATATGATATTTGTGTGGTAAAAATAAATATAGAAACTAAAAATACGTACATAGGTATTTAATTTCTTATTTTAGTTTAAAAACTGCTGTGATAGACTTACTAAAAGAAATTGTAAGATTTAGGACTATAGGTAGATTAGATATGTAAACGTAATAAATATTGAAGAAATTATATTGTTCTAATTTTTTTCATTCAATTTGGCCTCAATGACGTATTAATACGAGTAAATTCTTTTTAATGCAGAATTGAAGTAGAAAGTTTTACGTTGCAAACAGGGTACGTTCGTAAATGCAGTAGTTCTGCAACATTGCAGCATAATAAAAATCAAATGTTCAAAAATGCAATACTTGGCAGCAGTGACTTGCGTCGAACGCTTTTTTTTTTCAGACATGGCAATGCTGTCGCAAATTTTTGCAAATTTAGCAACAGTTTGATTTCAGCTGCAATAGTTCGCGGTAAACCATTTGTTCGACAACATTGAAGTTTCGTGAAATAGAAGTTATTACACAAGAAAATTTTGCTTTATTTGCAGAAAAATGGAAAAATAATAAAATTTAACCGATATTGCTATAGAAAATTTTAATTATTTATATTTTTAGTTACGAGGAAGATTTCACATTCAACATACAAAAATTAATAATACGAACTAGACTGGATGTCGAGTCGGTCTTCCAAGAAGGGAGAAAGAAGAAGTCAGTATTGTGGGGAAAAATCTTATTAAAAATTAAAGAAATCAAACCAGACTTTGAAATGACAAAAGAACAAATAAGGAAATGGCTGTAGAATACATCATCTTGATACCGGTTTATTACTTCAAAGTAATTTTTTATTTTAGGAATATGCCTTTTTAGTTTTAATTGATTTTTAATAGCCAGAAGTCTTAATTTTTTTCCTTATTCTTTTTTTATTATAATTTAATAGAAAGCTCTCAGGTCCACAGTCTAAATTTTCAATAATATTTGCTATTGTTAATTTTGAGAACATTTTTTTTTTTTAATTTTTGCAGAACGTTCTAAAAAGCAAATTCTGTTTAGTTATTGTGCAGTAGCAATCATCTGCAACAGCTGATCACGCATTAGGAACAAAACTTGGAATTACTGCCGCAGTGGTGCAAACATTTGCTGAATTTACGAACGCACCTATAGTTGTCAGGTATATTTGATCGTATGAATTCACTTTTAAAATGAATCCTATGTTATTAAGTTCACTAGAAAATGCAAACATGTAGAGTATCATTGCAAATATGACAGCGAGATAGTGTAGGCGCTGTCCTCATTTAGCTTAGTAGTATGGCAGAAGAACCAAAAGAGACGATGGATATCGGAAAATAAAGTTTTATAGGAAACTCCTTCTAACCTCAGATTGATGGTTATTGCAGCCTATTGCTCAGTTCGGATATGAACAACTGGATATCAGTTGCTACAGCGAAGTTCAGATGTTATTCATAATCGAGCCGCAAGTAATTACTTCACTGCAACTTGTTTAAATTATCTGTTATTGATGTTCTATAGCGGAATATTTATTTAATACATACATACTATCATTTATATTGTTTACTGCATACATAAGTGCATTCAATAGCAGCAGCAATTACACAAATTATTATTTTTTATCATACTATTAACTTTTTTATGAAATAAACTAGAATATTTTTTTTATTGAAATTACTTATTACGTTAACATAGATCCTATATATTTATTAAAAAATATCTAGCTATTTTTAAAATTAATTGAGTAGGACCCTGTGTTGGGATCTTTTTCCATTTGAAAATTTGAAGTTGATAAACCAAACGGCTTTAATATCATATTGCCCAAATCTTTTAATTTGTCCAACATTTCTTCCTTTAAATGTTCATTACGTTCTTCAATAATTGGAGGTAAACGAACCATGGCTTCACGTGCTTCGCTCTGTGCAGGATCCAATTCATAAACACGTTTATAGTCAGCTAACGCTTCATCTAATTTTTCTTCATGCTCGTAAAGTTTAGCACGTCTAAATAAAAAGAATAATAAAATTTTAGAAAAATCAGAATCAAAAAGAAAATATGGCATTAAATATAATAACAAGAAAAGGTTCCACGAAATTATTTGATGATTAAAGTAATCGTATTTAAATGTTGCATAGTCTTCTGTCTCTTTTGTTTCAAGCAATCCTTAAGAGGATTGTCTAATTATAGCAAGTCATCATAAAATCTAAGAAATTAAAGCAGCTCAAGGAAAGCATATTTCTTAATAGATTTCTGTATGTATCCGGCGCCACCATAAACCTCATACACAATGTTTTAACAAAGAACGTTCTTAGAATGTTTCATTTATTTCACATTTACCTTAGCAACACACGCACATAATCTGGCCACAATTCCAAAGCTTTACTGCAATCATCAAGAGCTGATTTTTTTGACTCCAGTTTAATTTTTGCCGCCGCCCTATTGCCGTATAACACAGCCCGTTCTTTACTATCCTTCAGAGGGCATATCTTCAAAGCCTCCGTGTAAATGCCTACAGCTTCTCCCGCTTGATTATTTTTAAATAATTCATTGGCTTCTAATTTCATTTGGTTAGCCTTTTCTTTGTTAGCCTCTAATTCTTCGGCCGTCATATATTTCTCTTTTTCTGCCAATTCCTCTTCATTGACTTCTTCGGGTGTGGGATCCTCTTCAATATATACATCACCACTGCCTGCACTTGTGCTCGCTCCATTATTATTATCATTGTCGGGTTCACTATTAAGATTTAATTTTGTTTGCTGTCTAATGATCTCTTCAACAACATCAGCATTGGAAGATTTGGTCTCCACCTTAACATTTGTTGCTGATTCATCATTTACCGCATCTTGGTACTCGTCATCGCTGTCTACTATTTCACTAATTTGAGGCATTTTCTTTTTATGTTTTTTAATTCTTTCCTAATAAACTGTTAACTATTTGTGCAAAAAATTTATATACTTTTTAAATAATTAGACGCTTAAATTACTATAAAACACAAAGTACTCTGACGTATTAGAGATGACACTTAAGAGAATGATGTTTTTTGAGGAGATATCAGTAACAGCAGGTAGCATCACTAAACAGCTGGCAATTGGTGTTGTCATTTCAATGTTTTATAAGAAATTTTTATATGAACAAAAATATGATGTAATAAATTTTATGAATTAAAATAATATAAAAAAATAGGAATAATAAATATATACGATAATAATGAGATATTAAAAGAAAATAGTTCTGAAAGGTTTGTAATGCTTAATACAAATAATTTTGAACTGAATGATATTAGCATAATTCAAGCGTTTTTTTCTTCGTAAAAATTGTCAATACTTATCTTAGAATTTATTGAGTCATTTAAGAGAGACAGACACGTTTTTCTGCAAAGAGAAATAACAATTTTGTTAAAAGAATTATACGTTTAAATGGAGGATTTAATAAATATTAAGGATTTTATATTGAATAAGTATACTGAAATTAAAGTTCCTGAAAAAACACTGGATGTTGTCTTTGAAAATGGAATACAGGTATATCTTTTTTATTGAGTTTGTAAACTTCCCAGTATTTTTTTAGTTAAAATGGATATAACGGTTCTTTTAGTAGAAATTAATTCTTACTTTAAAAATCCACATTTCTATATTATAAGTGCATATATTGCATATAAAATAACATCCATACAAAATAAGTATGGAAGATTTACTCCAATTCTAAAATTACAATACATATATACATATGTACGTATTTACGGATCTACAGCAACTAAACTTCAGTTTTGTTATGAGATGGCAACCAAAAGTTTGTTGCCGAAAAAAATTTCTATACAAGTAAATTTTTAAACCTGGAACTCAACATGAGTTCGGTTGCCATCCATATTCGACCCATTAGTGAATTATACAGTACGGATTGGATAACACAGTATCAAATGTATAATTTGAAAATAATGCACAGCCTTTCACGTATTACAAAGTACTAGTTACGTCTCAGTCAGTTATGCAACAATATTTTGCTTTCAGTTATAGATTTGATAAACGAAAATACAATTTTTTTAATTAAAAATTCAAGCGCTCTAATCAACAAATAAAAATTAATCGGTCTGGATCTAAATTTATTATTTTTTACTCGTCTATTCAAGGTCCTAGGAATTGAACATGGCCAGCAAAAGTGTAAAGACCTTATATATCCATTTTCACGTACACCACTGTTCAATGTTGAGATTACAGATTCCAGATTATTATTAGATTCAAATGATTATCCTATACATTCGAAGGATATTTGGGAAATAACATTAAGTTCAAAGGTATGACTTATTTTTATTAATAGTTAAGTTCATATTAAATATCTTGCATTTCGCTTGTAGAAGTTAAAAGGCTACGAATGGCTACCTGGAGATACAATTGCTATATTACCCCATAATAAAGATCAAACGGTGGTTGAATTACTGCAGCTATTACATTTAGATGACGTAGCAGACACAAGATGCTCTATAGAAATATCGAAAACTTGCAAAAAGAAAATGGCTAAGGTTCCAGCTTATATACCTAGCACTACGACACCAAGGGAAATCTTGCGTGATTGTGTAAATCTTAAAAGTGTCTTAAAGAAACAGTTCTTAAGAGCTTTAGCAGAATATTGTGAAGATAATGAAGAAAAAGACTTCCTGAAAAGTATATCTTCTAAAGAAGGCTCTGTGCTTTATAATGATATAATTATGGTAAAGGGCCTTTCGCTGTTAGATATACTCAAATTGTGCGCATCATGTAAACCACCTTTTAATCTTATTGTAGAAAATTTAACAAGACTTTTACCCAGGCCATATTCTATTGCGAACAGTATGTTAAAATCTAACAATCAAATAACATTTATATTTACCGTACTAAACAAGAAGCCGGGAGTTGTTACAAATATGTTGACAGAAAAATGTCGTAAAGGATCTGAAACGGTTTTAATGTATTTAAGAGAACCAAATTATTTCCGTTATGCAGCAGAAGACTATGAAAAAAATCAAATTCTAATTGCAATTGGTAGTGGTTTAGCACCGTTTTTAGCTTTCCTTCAGCAGAAAAAATATATGATGATGAATGAAGAATATACCAAAAAATCGGGTATTACATGGCTGTTTGTTGGTGCTACTAGTGAACAAGCCGTCGTACACCGTCAACAGTTAATGCAATGGCAGTCAGAAAATGTCATTGTCAAATTCATTGAAGCACATTCTCGTGTAACAAATGCTCGTTATCATTATGTGCAGGATTCTTTGGAAGATAACAGCCAGGAGGTAGTTGAGCTTTTAATGAAACCTGAAACAGTTTTATATGTGTGCGCAGATGGTGGTGAAATATCTAAATCTTTAGAAAAGTCATTGCAAAGCATTTTATCTAAAGAATTGTCTATAAATGAAGAGGAAACAATAGAAATGATTAAAGAGTTGAGAGCTACAAAGAAATATAGAGAAGATATTTGGACATAACAATACAAACAACTAAAAAAATAAAATAAAATGTCTTCTTACTGTGATATTAACAGAATATAAACTAAAAACCGTTTTATATTAAAGGAAATTATAAATAAAAGAAAAAACTGAAAGCATTTATAAAATAGAAATAATAGAAAAAAAATAAGTATAAACTCCCTTAAAAATGCTTAAAAATTTGCTTGTATTTCGATTCCATTTGGTGTCTCCAAGAAAATAAAACATTATGTAGTTTTTTATAAATTTTATTTTAAACATTTTTATGATTATTATACTATACATAAGTAAAATAAAACGGAATATATTATGTAATACAGACAGTTTTCATGTAACAGGCTTTCAAATTTGTTTTATTTCTACCCTTCGAAGATATGACAATTAAATTTATGTATAAAAATGTTTTAATACAGGTGGTTATTTAAAATATTTTTTTCTTGTTATTTATACGCATTTCTAGTTAATTGATATATTTAATTAATTTGATGGTATATAATTTAGTTGTGTTTGATTTTGCTTTTATTACGAATATCAGTAACAATACTGTGTATATTTTTGTTTTTAGATTTATTTCGTTGCTAATACATTTGGAAGTTTGTTTTTTTTTGCTATAAAGACTTAGTTTTTATGTAAAAAAAATGTATACTAAATTTTCTATATATTACATATATTTGTTTAAAAATTTATTTAAATGTAAACTGTTTTTGAATAACTACTTTAATTTGAATAAAGCCAAATACACTAAGATTTTCGTTTTTTTTTTCTATAAATTAATTTTTACAGGGCACTTAAAAAATTCTTTTAAAATCTAAAAATTATTTTGAAGTGTTTAAAAAACTTCATTTTAAATATTTTACCTATGATTAGTAAAAAAAAATTGGCATTTTTTATAGGTTTGTGCGCAAATAGTTGCAACAATTTGTTTTTTGTTTTAGGTTAATAACTTTTTTTTTATTAATATTTCAGTTGTAATAATTGTATATGGTGCACGTTAAATAAACAATTTTCTTTAACTTTATATTGTATTGTGATTAATTGCATTCTTGTGGTTTTAATAATACCAAATGAAATTGTTCAAATTAATTTTTTTCTTGTAGAAACTAAAATGCCATAGAGTAACACACAAACATTAAATGCTTTAAAACTAAAGTTTCTGTAAATAAAATATTTATTTACGTAAACGTTTGACAATAAGCGGTGGTGTATGTATATAGAAAATGAATGAATAATTTCGATTTACGTTACTTTGAATGTGGTTATTCCATAGAAGACTAATATTTTATTGCAATAAGAGTTAATCATCAGTTTTCTGAATGTTTCAGGAACTTTATTTAGTTTTTATAATGGAATTAAGAATTTTAATTTTTTCCTGGATATATTCAATGTACTGGTTAATACTGTTTAATTTTTTTATTTATTTATTTATAAAATATATACTTTACAAAATAAATTCATAAAATATAATTAAAAAAGGCGCCGGGTATCTAAGACCATATGCGCACAAAAATTCATATTCATAGCTAATTTAAAAAGTAACAAATTAACATACAATAACAAAAATGACATTTAAAAGAATGTAGAAATAAATATTTTAAGAGAAGAACATTGATCTATTAATTTTTTTATATTTTCAATATTAAATTGAGAAACTATGAGTCTTAATTATTTTACAAATATATTTTAATTATTTAAAAAGAAAAATAAACCACATTAATTCAAACGCCTTAAGTGATGTAATTAAGAAACCATTTAATTGTGTGTGTTATATTAGAAAAATTCTGAAAATCAAATGGCACCTTTATATTCTAATAATGTTAATATACAATAATTTACTTCATTAGTACAATTTTGGTAAAAGGGGATTGATTGCATCAAATCAAAGACGAATTGTAAAAATTGTTTATTTTGTAAAAAAAAAACAATGCAAACTAATTTAAAACTCGCTTAAATCACATATTTATTTTAATTTTATTAAAAAACAAAGTTAATTTTTTTTAGATATCTTACTTAATACGCATTTGTTTACCCTACATATTTTGCTCGAAGTAATGACCATATTATGTGTAAGATTTTATTAAATATAAGTTTTAATATACAACTATTAATATAAGTTTAAAGAAATTTTGGCAATACATTTATTTCTCGTCGCAATCATATTAAAAATATAAATTATTGTAAAACTTTTTTAATATTTGCTTATTTCGTTATATAAAATAGCACTATCGTATTGTATTTTTAATATTATATATGGTACGTATAATAATGTACGTTTAATTTTCTTATTCTAATATAAAAAATAAAAAAAATTTAAAGGGAAACATCTACTGATATATGAAATTTAAGTTCAAACATTTTATTGCTGTAACACTAATTCGTTAAAATTTAAATTTTCTTATTTACTTTTTTTATTTGCTTTTATTTATTTTTATTACGATATTATTATTGCATTAAAATATGATTAGTTTGCTGTAATTTAATTGTATACGATGCGTAGGGGTTGGTTGGTTATTGCTAGTTTGGTATGCAGTAGGTTGGCCATCGAAAACAATTACTATTAGTGCTGTTGTTGAGGAGTGTATCCAATTGTGTTCGTATGATAATTTAGTCAATTCATTAAAAGTCTGCAACTTTTTCCAGTAGTTTTTTTATGGCGTTTTCATCATGGTTAAATCTGAAACTTAGAATTGTTTATTAATTAAAGAATTAGCTGTATTTGTATTATAAATGAATATTATTTTTCAATATATGTACATATGTGTACATATACATATGTATACATATGTGCAGTAATTATGCGTGCGAAGTTAGCTACGAAAGTTATATTCTTAAATAATCACGAAAATATTGATAAATTAGAGAAAAAGTGAAAGGAAGACGAAGTTAAACATTTGAATTTTACAGAAACACAATAAATATGAAAATAACAAAATGTTGGCTTATTGAAAACAATGAGTTGTAAAATATGTCTTTTTACCAAATATGCCCTCCATAAATTGGATAAAATTCAATAAAATTTAAAAGGGTACACTTAGTGTGATTGATAGCTATTGGATCAAGTCCTTAGGGACCGGTGGTATAGCCGACGAAGCTAACTTTTTAAAAGATGAAAAAGTGTACTAATAAATTTGGCGGCTTTCGCACCTAGTGGGAGGAATAGCTATTGTCTCGTTTATTATTTATAGTCTTGTTTAATAATAATAACTCAAATGATGGAATTAACTCAAAAATGGTCACAAAAGTTATAGTATAATCCTTTGAATTTTAACCTAAATGGAATGATTTAGTGATTTTATCACTATATGTGCTATTTTAGCAAAAAATATATACACGTATACATATATATTAACGATTTACTAGTAGAACTTTATGGCATTGGTTTTTTATTTTGTAGAAAACTTATTCATATGTACATCAAAACAATTCAACATGTACAAGAGTTTAACAACTAAACAAATAATTATAATTCCATTATTACTAATTTGATTCGATTTTTTTTTCTGTTTCTATTCACATTATTGTTTATATTCATTTCGAAACGTTGCAATTTATTGTCTTTACTATTGTTATGGTGTTCGAATATTAGATATGTATGTATGTGCGCTTTTGTAGACTTTATCAAACAATAATTTTTAGCTTCTCTCATCTGAAAAAAAAAAACTGTGTTTTTTAAGATAAGATAATTTTCATTGGAAACCATTTACTCAATTGTAGCTCCATATATAGAACTATTTGAATTTAACACAATCTTAAAAAATAATAGATATGCTAATTCCGATTAAGAGAAAAAAATTGAATTTACTTTCAATTTTCGCTAATGATCTTGATATATTTTCGTATTCCTAGTCCATAACTTCGCCTTAGCATTAGAAGACTTGAAGACCTGCATAGTTTATAATAAGTATGATACTCGCCTATATACTTGGCATAAAGAGAAAGAAAAGCAGTCTAGTTATTTTTCACATTTTCTGTTTCATTATGAAAAAAATATTGCTTTGATAATATCACCATATAATTTCAATTAATTCTGAGTAAATTCTCATTTTTCCTCTTCTAAACATTTAAATTTTATTACAAACATTTTTCAGCTTCAAAGATTAAAAATTACATGTGCATTACTTGAAAAATAAAACTCATACATACATGTATTGATTCGATTTTTTTTATTAAAATATATTTATTGAAGTGTATATAAATACAAGCTTCCAACTTTTGTGTATAGCTTACAATAATTACTGGTCTCTTTGTTATGGGATATAGAACAAGAAACAGCAAAATAGTGTGGAGTGAAATGTAATGTGAAAAAATGATCAGTGTCATCACACTTAACACCAATAAAAATATTTAAATACATACATTTGTATATTTATAAACCACAGTGCAGTTCAAAACAATCACAATACATACGTTAAGAATATTGAACTGTAATTCTGCGCCTTTTATGGCACTACAAAATTAAAGACCTCTCAGTAGTATACTGTGATGGTCGCATAGTTAAGACATTCAGTGTCACAGTAATATGTTTGCTTAAAGGGGTCAAAAAAAAAAAAATAATAATTGACTTTTCTCAAATTTAATAATATTTTCTAACCTTCATATGTAAAGAACTTAATAAGGCAATGAGTTTATAAGGAGAAAGTTACAAAACTAGGCATATATGTATATCTACATAGGTATGGGATCAGTTCATACATGACCTTGACACGTTAAGGCTAGTAAACTAGTTTTCATCATTGATTCAGATGATGGTTGTAATTATTTGGTTGCAATAGAGTGATAAGAATACGGTTACTGTTGTTTAAATGGTTTTTGCTTGCATTTATCTATTATCTATTCTATTATTTTATAGATATTTCCGACATTTGGACTTTCTGTCAGAGTGCCTTTACATAATGTACATTTCATAAATCTGGAGTTATGTTTGAAAGTTTTGAACAAAAAATCTTTTACCACAATTTACAATGTAACCGTTATGTTTCGTGATGTGAATACATTTCACATTTTGTATGTTTCTTTATTTTAGTCCTAATTTGAGTAACACTGTATTCAGAATTACAAAATGAAAACTAACAATAAAAAAAAATTAACGCAATGTGCAACGACGAACATATTTAAAGTTAAAATATAGAGATAAGAAAAGAAAGAACAAACATAGGGTATACATCACATACTCTACATATACGCTTCATACTTCATATACTTTAAAGAACGACATTAAAATATATCAACAGAAACTCTTAAGGTTTGCTAGACTTATAAACTAAAATTAGATTTAAAAAAAATGAAAAAGATATTGCAGAGAAAATAAAGAGGAATAAAATAATATATTTGTGTTGAATGTAGGATTATATTCTTGAGCATTTATATCCATTTAAAGCAAAAATAAAATAAAAAAAGCTAAAATGAAAACGTCACGAGTTGGCGCCTAATGTGTATAGTTAATAAATACTTCCATTTTACTTCGCTTTATTGTTGTAACTTTGAACGCGTCATTATTATTGCATATACTGTAGAACAAAATAACAGAAGTTTCTTTGTTAAGAAAGAGCATTCAATAGTTACGACGTACTATAATATAAAATGTATTTATTTTAGAATCGTCGGAAAAAGTCGGTTTCGTTATTTTTAGCATTATTTTCATTTTTTAAAGCTTATAAAAATAAATTATATTCGATACATACTTCAAAAACGGAAACCAATAGCAAGGATCGGGATAATTGGCTTATGTATTTGTATGAATTCATTATATTATTCTTTTGATTAAAATCAACTTAAGGAAATATAAACATAGTATATATAAACACCTACAAGGCATGTGTAGACAGCGATTGCGCAGCTGATTAAAAAGAAAAGCAATAAAACAATAATTACAACAACAACAAGTAAACATAACAACCTTAAAAATATCTGAAACAAAAACGAAACCGATTTTTTTTACACGCGTTTGGAATAAATAAAATATATCCAAAAAGAGATAGAAATCATCGAAATGAAAATAATCGAAAGGGTAATATATGCCCATTGCAATGTACATTCCATAATAAATAAAATTATTTATGCGTAATAATATTATATTTATAATATGCATACATAAGTATATATATTTAGTTTTCTTTTTGAGCAAAAATGACTGACAAACGACTGCAATCAGAAGTGCATCAGACTGGTTTACGCTTTTGCTTTTATTAGAGCCTATCGTCTGACATATTTTGTATTAGAATTTGCATCTCCATTCACATAAACAATAATTAAACATTAAACAAAATTAAAGTCGGTTGACCATTCACAACGTCGTTGACACTCTGATTGGGTGCTGTAGTAACAAGCCATAATTGTTGACTTTTCCAACAAACTTTTCTTCAGCGGCTTAGATCATTTCTCACTCTTTAGTTATGGCAACAGGCTAAATTACGGCTGTTATGTGCCCACATACATACATACATAATTGGTTATTACAACCCTTCAGTCAGAATTACGACCTAGTTTCTCACACCACTTATGTTGTGTGTGTTAATTTTATACATGAGTGGTGGGACCTACAGTTTAAAGGCGATTCCGAACGACAGATTTTTGAGAAACTTTTCATGGCAATTTTATTTGCTCTCAGAGTTTTTCCCAGAAATTTGCTGAGAGGAAGTCGCCGAAGAAATACTTTTTGTATTTTGTTTTGATGGCTGGCCTGGGGCTCGAACCCTTGCTTTACGTCTAATAAGCCAACACAGTTCCTACTAGAATACATTATGTGCCCACTATGTAGGTAAAACTGTACTGAAATTTAGCAATGAAGAATATGAATCTAACGGTATGTACTTTCAGCAAGAGGGTGCTGCGAGCCACACAACATTGTTTTGGCTTTATTGCAGGCGCAGTTTTAAGAAAGAGTATTTTCACATTGGCCACCAATATCATACGATTTGGAGCTATGTCGAAGACCAAGCCTAAGCGGATAATACCCATACACTGAAGTATTTGAAATCTAACATTCTCTAAGTTATCGCCGGAATATTGCCCGAAATGTGCGAAAATACTTTTAAATAGTAGACTGCTGCAACCTATCCGGAGACGTTAATTACCGTATTCCGTAAATAATGGTAAATGTTTCATAGAAATCACAGCTTTGTTACTAAACATGAGAAATATTTGGTAATGTGTTTCTGTGTACTGAATTTTATCTAAATGTAAATTTATAATGAACAGCTTTACACATATTTTAGAGTCCAGTGCAATAGAACTCAGTTCAGAAAGCCCGTATGAAGTAGATTACTAATGAAAATAGTATATAGATCTTTTTACATTTATTAAGAAATCGACAGTTTAACAATTGAAAAAATTATATGAGAAAAATGTCAATGAAGAAAAAAAATTATATTTCATTAAATTAAACACAGTGTCAATAACTGAGTTGTTTTGGTCGATACAAAATGAAATTGATTAAAATAACAATAACGAACTGAAACATGTATGTATATACATGTACATACATACAATATAAATAGATATAAACAGGGAAAGAGAAATACGTACAGACATAAACACAATGAAACACAACTTTTTAGTACAGAGCTTAATATTCATATAATTTATATGTGAATCATCTTTAATTCCAAGTAACAGCGGAATTAAAAACTTTGAAATGTAGAAAAAACAAATACAAAATAAAAAAAAAACAATAACAAATTGTGCAGTGTAAAATAAAATAAAAGCTATAAACAAAAAAGCATGAGAGTAAAATTTGAAAAACAAGACCAAAGAAATAAGCAATAATTTAAAAACTGTATCCAAACTTTGTGTTTGTGAGTTGTGGAGAAATTATTGGCTTTCAAAAAATTTTAATTTATTTTATTTTTCTGTTTTTGTTTTTACAGTTTTAGTATTTATCATATCGTTATGAAATAATTTTTTTGATGTTACGTGCGACTTTATTTTAAAATTCAATAGCATTCGTTTCACCCGAAATCAGTTACATATTTGTTTTCATTTAACAAATGTTTGTTAAATCTCTAATTTTCATAGGGAAACTAAAATATGTTTATATATATACATATGTTTGTGTGTAAATCGTGTGTCTAAACTTCCGTTTTAGTTCTTAATATATTTTCAGTTTTCTTTTTTTGAAATGAATAAGAAAAACTACTGGAAAATATTAATATTTTCGTTTAGATGATATTGAAGGCATATTAAGAAATTTTTAAATGGCATATTTGATTGAAAACATATGAGTAAAGTTCATACCAATCTGCTAAAGAATACAAAGTTTGAAATGGCATGGACAATAATTATATACTGTCAGGTCAATGACATCGTTTTCGTATATGGATCTTTTCACTTTGTTCTTTTGACTTTTTTAAGTATAATTTAAAATACATATTTATCGTTTATGGAATTGTTATGTTAAGTAATAAATTCAAATTTGTACTGTACCTGTCTTGACTGACAGGTACACGTCCTCTAACCTAACCTAATAAATTCAAAATTTTTTGGGTTTTAAAATTAAAAATTAAAGTAAAGAAAGAAATAAAGATTTATCCAAGAATATTATATAAATATTATGTAAACATATATTTTTTAAATAAATTTCTGATGCCTGATCATTAAAATGTTAAGTAAAAACTACACATTCCAAGACCTCTTTATATTTAAACAAACTATTTTGTCAGCACTGTATAGGAAGCATGGGTTTTGATAAAAAAAAAACATTTTTGTTTATATCTTCTAAAAAATTCAACTTGTAAAATTATAGTTTCTAATCCTGTATTTTAGCTTAAAATACATACATACGTACAAAAAATATAACAACTGTTTTTAAATGTTTTCGTTTTAACTTTTTTATCTGTTCTACAAAATAGGCATTATAATACACGAGGTGTAGTAAAACGGAATCCAATATTTAAGTTTAAACGTATCCACTGGGATCAAGCATGCTCTGTTTGGTTCGATAACTTTTTGGCTGTTGCCTCACAGAACGTAAGTCTTCAAGCAGGCTTTCAGGGCTTCAGGCGAATTTATTTAGATATGTACTGCTTATAAGGAATGATATCCTTCATATGAGACAATTATAGATTATTATTCGCAAATGGAAATTTGATCTAAGTGGTCTTTATACGTTAACTTGTGTAAGATCTTTAAATAATATTTCTTTTTTATCCAGACTTAATCAAAAGGTTTCAAAGGAATATTTATTAAGATGATCGAATCGATTTACATAATGATCGAACTCTACATTTTAATTTATTTTATTTGTGACGTCAAAAATATCAGCATGGACTCGAAGTATGTAAACAACATTTTTCCATTAATCAGAGAAAAACTGTAAAATATGAAGTATTTTCTCTTGGCATATGTTAATTTTTTCTTATACTTACATATACTTATATTTACAATGCCATCTTACTAAGCGACATACAGATTAATTAAGTCTTTTATAAAGAAAACATCAGTTTTCCTAATAATATTGACATTTTGTTTGCTACGTTTATATATTTTAAAAATTTGTTTAGATTAGGGGAAAATAAAAAATATCCCTTAAATCAGTATTAAAATACCATTTCTTAATTATTTGTAGTCAACATAATTGCTTTAATTATAGTTACATATATTCGTATCTTAATTATAAAATGTATGTAAATATACCACCACAAATGACTCACAATATCTGTGGGTTTGACTTGAACTAATTACTTAAATAAATTTGCTTATAAATAATGTTTATTTTTTACTGGCTTCTTGCTAAATATTTTTTGGGTAAATACCCGCAATGTTAATAAGAACTTGCCGTGTTGGACAATAATTTAATCGGGTTGAAAAAGTTAGGAAAGTGTACCCATACATACATATGTATTTTGACTTTTTTATTTACAAAAATAAATATACAGTATCGGACAAAACTAAGAATGAAGTTGTGATTGCTAGAATGGAGTTCAATAAAATTTTAAAACTCTGATGGATTTAAGTAGTTGTTATCAAGTCTATATTATCTGCTCGGTATAATTAGAAATTTTTAACAATATTCTTCATTAAACACAAAAATATTCATAAAAAAAAAAAAGAATGTATATCAGCATGATAATGACTCGAAACATAAAGTTAAATGTGTGAAAGAGTGGTTTGTGGGTAATAAAATCAATGTAATAAATCTCAAAGCCCTGGAAAGTCTATGGGAAATTAGAGATCGTCAAATATTACGCGGTTATCGTAAAAATAAAGACGACCTTTTCCAAGAGGTAGAAATCGCAGGAAAAGGCATCTCTAAAGAGGTTCTTACTAACTTATTTGAGTCAATGCCATGCAGTTTTGAAAAATAAGGGATACACAACAAAATATTAAATATTTTTGTTATTGTTAAAATATTCTAATTTTAGTGAGCAGGCTTAATAAATCATTAACAACAACTTAAATCCATCAGAGTTTTAAAACTTTATTGACCTCCATTCTAGTAAGCATAACTTCGTGCTTTAGTTTTGTCCGATACTGTATATGTATATCGTATGAGTAATTAAAAGCATAATTATGGTTTTATACGTATGTGTATCGAAAGTTTTTAATATAAATTTAGCTTAAAAGTTGAATGAAAAACTAGAAAATCTTCCTTTTATCAAATAATAATGTTTGGTGTGTAAAACACTGTTTTAATTATTGTTCAGCGAGACCCAGTAACTTAAATTATTGATGTTCAGTGTCATATTTTCGATATAATAATAAACAATGTTTTAGGAACCAAATAGGTTTACCTCTTACTGTTCATCGTACGTAACAGTAGGCTTTCTATGTGACTATTCAATGTTTTAAATTTATAGTCAAAAATATATTTAAATTATTATTCATATTCACAAAAATTGTTGTACATTCTGTGTAAATATGTATACATATATACTTAAGAACATAGTATAGTTGGTGTGCTTACGGTTGCAACTATTAAACTTCTTGCTATGTGCTTGTGTACAGTAATAATATACTTATATTGCCAACAATAACTTATTTTGTCGTGAACAAAAAAGAAATACTTTCGCTTATCATTCATTAAACGAAATAGGTATATATTTGATAAAAATTAATACTTTTTGTTTTGTTTTAAGTCACTCGAAGATTGATAAACAGGAAAGATAATGGAGTGTTAAGTGCAAAATTAAAAATATTTCTATTGATATACTTACTGACTATGCCAAACATACATAAAACGAAACTTACCAATTTTCTTTAAAATGGTATTTAGTAGGTTTTTAATCGCCCAGCGACTTCACAGCAATATGTAGATTATGATATCGTTGTTTTTTGTATATAAGTGTGTAGCTACTGCTCCCTTAGACTTAATAACAGTTAAATAATTTGTTTTATGTAATTCCATGTTTAAAAAAACGTGTTTTACATTTACATGACTGTTCATTATTATCATTTTATTTTGCGTCAAACTGTTTCTATGATCTATTAAACGTACGTAAACAATATGTGCGTACGTACAACTTTCGTACTTTGTTTGAAGAATACTAAATATACGACTAATGTATTACTACTATTTACAATGGAATCACACATGTGGCTGAGTGAACTGGCGCTTTAATTGTTTAGATGTTTATATAATTGTTGTATTTTGTTTTGTGTTTTGGGCTACTATGCTCGTACATAGATACCCACACAAACCCTGTTCTATGTTCCCTTTCTAAGCACTTTCTTAGCAGCCTTAATATTTGGCACTAAAGCTTTTAATTCACTGCAGTCATCTAGGAACGGGTGTTTTAATAACTCATCGGCCGTGGCACGTTTATCTACTTCAACTTGAAGACAGCAATCAAGAAAATCTTGTAGATTGGGACTTAATTTGTCCCAGCTCTTAACATCAGGTCTACCATTCGCAGCTATAAGATATAGAGCTCTTAATGGAGTTTCATAAAGATATGGGGGTTGGCCTTCTATCATTTCAATCGCCATAATACCAATGGACCAAATATCTACCTTTTTGCCATATTTTTTACGTGTAACAACCTCTGGGGCCATCCAATAAGGCGTACCAACCATCGTTTGTCGTTTTTCATCACCTTCAATATTAGCACAGAAACCAAAGTCTGTAACTTTAACAGAACCATCCATTCCCAACAGAACGTTATCCGACTTGATGTCACGATGAATAATACCCTTTGAGTGTAGAAATGATATGGCATACAGAACTTCGCGACATACACAAGCTATTTGCCGTTCTTTCATAACTGTTTCGGTGACAACATCAGTCAAGGGACCACCATCCATGTATTCCATAATAACCCATAAATGGTCTTCTGGTTCCAATAGATAGGCGTCCAAAAAGTTTACCAAATTTTTGTGATTGAAATCTTTAAGAACTCTTATTTCTGTTAATATAAGATCTTTGGAAGACTGATTTTTCAAATCTATGGTTTTCACAGCTACCTGTGTTTCATTTTGTTTATCTGCAGCTATAAAAACTATACCCGATGCTCCTTTTCCAACCTCCATAGTGGTTTTGTAACGCTCTCTTGGGTCATCTAAATTGCAGATGGCTCTTAATTCCTCATAAATTTCAGCATCTGTCTTTTGGACACGTTTATCTTTGGAGCGTCTTAAAATAGTTTCATCACCTTCGCCTTCACCAGCGGCATCCGGAGCTGGCTTAATTATTATTGTATCTGTATTAATAGTGTGATGACCCTCATTAATGGATAAAGTAGTTAAATCATTGCGTCCCTTAGATAAATTATGATGAAGAACCTTCGGCTTTGCTTTAATTTGAGGTTTAGGTGGTAGTGTTAATGATTTTTTGGCAGGCAATGGTGGAGGCAGTTCACCTGTTGTATCATTGAGCTGGGGTTTTAACGTTTCTCGATGATTTTCCAAAGTGGACTGTAGTTCTTTTATAACATCATTAAGTCCCTGCAGTCCCACTGAAGTATGCTGTTGGTCGTTAAAACTGTTATTACTGCTACTACCACAAGTACTGCTGCCACTAGTGGTACCGCTGCCCTCACTGGAACGTTCATCCTCTGCGCTATCTAAATCCTGCGACTTGTGCTTGTTCTTATAGTTGACATAATTGTCAATTTCTTTAGATTCTTCATGAATGGCTTCTTCAGTTATGAAGGGTTTAAAAATGGCTTCATTCTCCTTTTTCTTAATGGAATAATTGTAGAACTTAACAGCTTGATAGGCAGCATCTGGGTTTTTATTTTGTTCATCTTTGGATATTTGGCCATTCATTAAACGCAGCCATGGCGCCGGAAGACCTTCAAGTACTCCCGTCTCCTCATTACGAGACACGTGATAGTGTCGTTGGAAATTCGTTGGATTACCAATTTCGGAAATTGGTTCCTTTTTGCGAAACCATCCCTTTAAACTATTGAAACTAGTCATTCTTGGTAACTATTTATTCCTTGTTTGAAAATGAAAATGGATGTGTAACGACAAGCTTTCCTTTTTTCGTTGTGCTTTTTTACACTCTTTTCGTTGTTGTAATATAAAACCAATACAAAAGTTGTTGCTGGTTTTTATCACAACAATATCTAGTCCATGCAAATGAATGCTCTTGGAATTTCGTTCTACCCTCTTGCTGTCTCTGATGCATGAGTCGCGTGAGTCATGCAAGTTTCGTATGCCGCTAATAAACAACAGCAGCAACAACACAATTCACACAACTTTATATTTTTCTGACGTTTTTCTCCTTCCACTTCGTAATAAAAAAAGGAAAACGTAGCAACGATAACACCAACACACTACTATTTGTGTATTAATACCACACGACAAAGACTGCGACTACTACGTCTACTACCGACGGACACGACTTCTGAACTCCCCTCTGAATTTTTTTTCGAACTGCGCTTTTGTTATCACACTTATAAAAATCTATATTTATAGAGAGAGTTAATCATATTTTTGTGTTAATTTGACAACATGTAGAAATATTAACATTTGCTTTATATTCTTTTTTGGTTTATGTTAATTTTTTTTTTCGTTTATTTAAATGCACTTTTCACTACAATTATATATTATTTTACATTTTTCTTCCTTTTGTCTCTCTCTCTACCTGCTCTTTCTTACAACTTCTCATTGAATATAATTTTCTCTGGAATTTACGTTCCTTTATATTAATTATTTCTTTATGTTTCCTTTTCTTTTTACTACACTCACACATACACAAAAGGAGTGGCACTTGCCAATTTATTTCCAATATCGTTAACTTCTCTTTTTAATAATATTATTAATAATACTTGATTTAGTATTTAATTCATATTTAATTTTTTTACTTGAAGAAATTTGGGTTTTACATTATTTATTCAGTTTAGAACTAATTTAATCAATTTAAACTTTAGCACTCACACAAAAGTCAACTATTTCTCAATAATGGTTGCCTATAAAACTTCAAGTGTTGATAACTCAATATATTTTCTATGAAGTTTGCGTTTTTTTAAAAACGAAAAACAGCTGAACAAAAAGAAAGTAGAAAATTCACAGAATATTTTGTAAAAATGTACATAAGTATGTAATTTAAAAATATTAAATGTACTTTTAACATCTACATATTAGTGAGAATATGTTATTTTTTTACAACAACTGCTCACAGAGTTGCAAAGTTGGTTTCAACATTATTTTTATTCGTCGTGTTCATCTTGTATATATATATTTTTTAAAATTATAATGTTATTTTCTTTTGTAAAATAAAATTAAATTAGATAATAAAAATAAATAACTAAAATACATTCAAAATAGATTTTAAACTTAGAATAATTACTAAAAGAATATATGAAAGTAAAAAGCTATTAAAGATTTTGTCAATATTAAATTGACATTACTGCCATAATAATAAAGAAGTGTTGCATTTATCTACTTTAGATGTTCAGTGTTACCAGTGTTATTTATATTTGAAAAGTTTTTGGAGCCATCTGTATTTCAGTATAGTTTTCAATACGAACTTGTTTTTTACTTGGCCTATAGACAAGAAGTCAGGTCACATTAATTATAAAGCTCATTACATTAAAAAATATGCTAAACCTCTTATTTATTAATTTACAGTTATATACTTTTTATAATAAATAAAAAAGAAAATTGAATGGGAAAAATAGGAAAATCGTTTATATGTGTATATATTTTTAGAAAAAAAAAAAAAATACGGATAACAGTTCAAATTATTTTGTTAGTGGTTATATAAACTTATTGCTACTCAAATGTAAGCTTAAAGTACAAAAAATTTAGTTTTTTAAAATGAACTGGCCACCTTATCCACTAGCTTATAATATAACCATATTATAAAATTTGGAATAAAATTTAAAGACCGTTGAAAATTGTTTTGAGTTCAATTGACTACTTCATGGAATGACAACATATGTTTTAGTTTTATTATAAGTTAAAAATAGTTTTATATATAGAACCACTAGAAAAGCTATAGCGTTCCATGTGTATTTAAGTGTTATAATTCGCACGCTTAAATTGGTTGTTATGTATTGACAATGAAAATTTCAATATTGTGAACATCTGGAAATAGTTAAGATTTATTTTTAAATTATGCTTTTGGTAGAATGCGCTGTCCCTCTTGTAAGATAAAATTTAAAAGATTCAATCTCAATAATGATCAGTAACTCTTGAACAACGAAACGAGCAAGTTTAAGCTCTATTATCCTGAAAATATGATGGTAAATATTAATATTTATACAACATGTAAACATTAATATATATTTGTTTTTTTTTATATGCTAGTCTTCAACTATACTTATATTAACAACGATCATACTATTGTATAATAATATAATCTCTGGAGTTAATTGTGCTGGACTACCTAATGCAAAAGCGTTTCAAAATCCTTCCGCATTATATGATAATAATGTAACATTTATGACAGAAAAGGAATTTCTAAATAACTTTGTTTACAAGTTTGAAGCATTAAATACTGTGATCAATAAAATGGACACTTCTATACAGGATTTACAAGAAAAATCTCACACTTGGGCTATTTTCCACCATCATATAAATTCCTGGAACGAAGGCATTAGAATTTTAGAAAATAAATTAGACATTTTAAAGCGCACACACGATGAGCAGCAACAACAATTGCAAAAGTTAGAACTTATTATTACTGGTAGAAATTTAAACGTTAATGATCCTTTCGATTTCTTAAGAGATGACGTCAAACAATTTTTTAATTTGGAACGTAAAGTTACTAATGAAATTCTATTTAAAATCAATAACATTATAAAACATCTTGAAAGGCCCACAGCATTGGGAAATGACAAAAAATCTCATAAAATTGCTAATATTATAGCTCCTATAGGTGTGCCATCTTCCGCTAATGATTTATGTGATCAGCGTTTAAACACAATTTTACAACACATGGCTCAACAAAAGGATATTAAACAATTAAATGCTTTAGAAAGAAGAAATTCAAAAAATTTAGAAAATGTCAACCAAATTCTTTCTGAACATTTTGATAAACAAGACGAAATCACTACGCGTTTACAAAAATCCAATGAATGTTGTTATTCCCTGTCAAGTGAATTGACTACATTTACTGAAAGTTCGGATATATTGTTAAAACGTATAGAAAAACTGGTGCGTAATGTTAGTGAGAAATTAAATGATATTCAGGTTTCAGCAAATAATGATACGAGTGAAAATGAACTGGATAACGATTATACCAATGAAGATTTAGATGTACCCGAAAACAATACCACTGTTGACGAGTCATCAACTAATAGTAGAGACATTTCTCCTACAACAACTTTATATGACTATGATAATAGTCCAGATGTCGGTAAGTAAAAATATGTATGTTAAAAACACTACACTAATATGTATGCTAAAAAATCTATTAAAAAATTGTGCTTCAATTTCTTGAACTATAAGATTGAAAAAAAATTAAATAATAATAACATCAATTGCACCTCACTTATGTTAAAGTAATAAATCAATGTAATTAAGTGCACCCGTATCGAAATCCTAACAAGAAAAATATTACATTAACCTGATATACATAATGCGATTGTAATTAAAATGATTGTTGCAAATCACAATTACAGAACTTATGCGTCCAAATTTAAATGGATGCCATGAATTAGTTGATGAATTAATGGGGGATTCAAGAGACGATACACGTATTGATGGTATTTATAAATTTTCAACTCCCGATGTTAACGAGGCTGAACGAGATTTTTTTGAACGTTTCTGTGTTTTTTCAACCTCTCCCAATGACACGGGAACACCGTGGACAGTAATCCAGAGACGCGGACCGTACCAACAACAGGAAAATTTCAATCGTTCATGGTCCGAATACCGCAATGGCTTCGGCCATTTGTCACGTGATTTTTGGTTCGGCAATGAGTATATTCATCGTCTAGTTTACCATGATGATTATGAGTTGCGCATTGAATTAGAAGATTTTAATGGCACCTTGAAGTGGGCTGAGTATTCAGTTTTTCGTTTGGATTCCGAAAAATACAATTATAATTTGTTAATTGGCGAATATCATGGAAATGCAAAAGATGCCATGAAATATCACAATGATAACGATTTTAGTACTTACGATAAACGAAATGATAAAACTGTTGATGCTTGTTGTTCTTGTGCTATGGGTTACGCAAGCGGTTGGTGGTTTGATAAGTGCGTTTTTAATTTAAAATTTTTATATTGTATTTTAAATAATTTTGTCTCTATTCTTTCATTTGTAGTTGTTCTGAAGCCAATTTAAATGGTATCTATCATTACACCCCTTTCGGTCATAACTACATTGGTATCATGTGGGAATTATGGCGCGGTGATTATTCACTCAAAAAAACTCGCATGATGATACGCCCTCGTAATTTTAATGAACATTTCACTATTACGCGCTCTCAGGATTATAACGAATACACCGAGGATCCGTAAATACTTAAAAAGGTCTTTTTAATCGGTCGGCACGACTTTTTAAGCAAACTGACTAGCATATTGTAATAACACATCATTATACGTATGTTGAAAACTATTTAAAAAAATATATATAAATTTTTACTTAAAAGTTATGAACAAATATTTAAATAAATGTTAAAAAACTTGCAATTACAAATAATTTGTTTTTTTTAAGCGCTAAATCTTAAGGAAACAAAAGATCGAAATCGATTAATAAATTGAATTAAAAAGTACCTTTTTTTAATTTTATATATATTTATAGTTTTTATTATTTTTTCATAAATATATATATTTTTTCATATTTATGTTCTATTTATAATGCAATTATAAATTGCATTTACTTTTGTGTAATAAACCAAATTTATATAATTAATAATAGACAATATATAAATCACTATAGATTAAAAATTGTTTTCGAAGTTATTCTTGTTTGCTTTAGATAACATTTATGTTACAACATTACTGTAGAAAATAATATGGAAAAAACAAAAAAGAATAGAATTTGTAATGATGATAATTAAAATAAGAAAATGATATAGCTTTGTATAAAATCTAAAACTTTTTGTTGTATCAAATATTAAACTGAAAGTAGGAAAGTTGAACTATTAATGTTTGACAAACTTAGCATAATTTTATTCAATTATAAATTGAGCTTTTGAAATAAGTGTTATTATTGTAACGACATTTTGTTATTACTTCATTTCTCCGCTTAAAGCATGAAGTGTTGAAGTATTTAAAGCGCATCCATCTTATTCTGAAATGCGTTTAACCTTAATCTTTAATTTTTAGTAAATTTAACCTTACATTAATTATGAATAAAACAAAGAAAACGAAATATTTCAATGGTTTAGGCGAAATTAAAATTAAAAGTATAACGTTAAATGTTTAATCAGTTGTTTATACTACTTAATAAAAAATATTTACATTTGTTATTCGTTTTTATAAGCCTAAAAACTGACTATTTGTTTTAAGTTTAGGCTCTAAAAAATTTACAGCAGAAAATCTTAGTAATTAAATTTTTACAGACATTTCTTTATGAAATTCAATAGATTTTATATTCGTTTAACAAAAAATGCCTTAAATATTGATATTATAAAGTTAAAAAAATTGTTTATTATACTGTAAATAAATCCAAATTTTAAAATAATTTATTTTGTATTTTCCATTAATATAATTTGATTTTGCCTTATTTACTTCATGTAATATTTTAGAGAAGTGCTATTGATGTGCAATATTAATAGGCATTATATTAAAATTTAGATGGTAAAATAACACAACAATGTTTATATATATATACTAGTATTATAGATAATAGATACATATATATGAAATGGTTTATATGTAACGAAGAACCTTTGTTTTTTTCTAATTAAAACAAAATATAATCTTTTAAACACATAAGCCTTAATTAAATATTAAATGATTTTAAATGAGTGAACAAAAAATGTCAAACCGATTCTTTTAATATTATTTACACTTTCTTACGTAAACGATCTTCTGTTTCTCCTCGCCATTCGGGGTCATTAGGATCATCATCTTGAAATGGCTCCTCCTCGGACGATAAAACTTCACTGTCGCGATGTTTACGTTGCTGTCTGCCAACATAGGCGTCATATTGATCCCCATAAATATCATCTTCATTTCCATCACCGATATTATCGGCTGTAAGATGGTCATCATTTGGTGCTAAATGATGTTTTGGATAGTCGTCATCATATTCATCATCATATAATAGTATATCGCCATTTACATGCGACGTCACGAGGTTGCTATCATCCGCAGAGATTGGTCTAAGATTTTTATTTGAACTTTTTATTCTTCGATTACCACCAATTGATTCAACACATAACGTTGAGGATCTTGAGGTACGTTTGGAATTGCTGCCGCTTGTTGTTCGTGGATATTTTGTAGTTAGGATTCCACCCATTCCTACGCCGCCAACATTAACACATACAGGAAGATAGCATTCATCAAATCTTTTGCTATCCTCGCTGTGGTCACTGGGCATAGAACGCAATAGCTCTTCAAACTGATCATCGGTCAAGGGGAATGTTAGCGGTTCATACGGAGGAATTAACTGAAAATGCATATACCTATTAATTTATATCTAAACAAATAAATAAACAAATTTGAAATAAAAAACGAAATGTTTTACATTTTACAAAAAAAGTAAAACCAAATTTCATATAAAAAATGAGAAATAAATAATTATGTTTTCTTATATTTATTGTTATAGTATGGAGGTTAAGGTTGAGATATTGTTTAAAAATCAAATTTAGATCATAGACTTTTTAAGTGATACTAGTCCACACAATGATAGTCATTAGGTAAGTATAAATACTAGTACAATCGCAATTCTAAACGTATAAAACTTGCACCTACGCACCTACATTAATAGATTTTCTAATCTAGAGTACTAAGACTAATGGCTTCAAATTTATTTTTTAACGTCGAATAACATTTAAAAATACTTGGTTTTTATATGAAGATCTACTAGACGAATGTCTTTCTTTTAATTTTAATAATAAAATATTTAATAATTGTGCGTCAATTTTATCTCAATGGTTGCACAGAGAACGATTGAAGGAACAGATTATTTATGTGGGAAAATTTTATTAGCTAATGTATTTACGAATAAATTTCACTCACCTCTTTAGCATCTGGAGTAGAACTTCGCCTTTCAGTCTCTCGATCTTTTTTTGTCGAAGTTGTGCGTCTGCGTTCATAACGTTTACTGCTAAGGCTAGGTAAAGGACCAACACCTAAAAATGATGCTGAGAACAAAAATACATTTCAAATTAAACAAATATCATTTAAAGAAATTGTTGAAAGCCTCACTTGAATTATCTCCTGCTTCAGAAATTATGTCCAAAGGATTTAAAGGAGTAGCTGGATTTAAAGGTGAGGGTATACTCTATAAATTTAAATAAATTTCATCAATAACCTCAATATCAAATATTTTAATATTTTTGATTTTGTTCAAAATGTTTATAAATTGAGTTTACAATTAAAAAGGAATTGTTTAGACATTATATTTTTTAAGTTTACCTCTTGATCTCCTCCGCATACACTTGGTGTTTGCGGTGCTGGCGAGCTTGGGTCTGGTGTATTTGCGCCACTTGATTCGGCTCGACTGTCAATACGCCGATTTGCTCGAGAACGTGTACTCCATGGAAATTTCAAATATGTTTGAAATTTGCGGCGTTCCTCAGTTAAAGCTCTTTCATGCCTTAAAAACATAGCATCGTCCGATATATCTTCATCATCTTCGATACTTGCTTTTGAACTACTTTGTGGAGCTAAGTCATCATCTTTCAATTCATTTTGTAAATCATCGGATTCATATTTAAGCTTCATTGATTTTGGTTCTTCTATATTTTCCTCATTAACTTCTTTAACATAATGCTCAATGTTATCGTCATTGTGCTCTATTTCTTTATTGGCTATGCTAACCATATGTTTATTATTCAAAGTGGTAGGGGCTTTTGAGTTTTGCAAAGCCTTTTCTTCAACGTTATCTTTGGAATTAATAGGTTCAATTTCTTTAGATTCTAAATTTACGATATATTTTTTTTTAGTTTTGTCTTCATTTTCCGCCTTATCACTTTTGATCGAATCTACATTTCCATTATTGTCACAAATGTGACCATTCGTCACGGGCTCTGATTCCGATATTTCATCAATTTCATTATGCGGATCCGAATTAGACGAGATTTTTAATTTGTTCTTTTCATCATCATTTTCAACCACTCGCCACCTAAATGCGTTAAAATTAAAATTTGTTACATTATAGATAAATGATCTAATTATTATTTTTTATTGTAATATTTACTTTGGTGTTGGAATTTCCTTATAAGGTAAAATTTCAACCCGAGTTGCAGCAGCAACACTATACGGTATCACAATATTATCTATATCATATGAAGAGCGATTTTTTCGATCCAGGGATCTAGGATATGACAAAGTAAATAAATGAAAATAAAAAGTTCAATTAATCGTTATTTCAGATAAGCGTACTTCAAAAAATATTTCAAAATTAACTTTTCTTATGAAAGAAAAAATTATAATTTAACGTTTATTTAATGCAAATATTGTTACAAAAATATTCAGTTTATAGTCACCTTTCATATTTTGGGTATACATTGCCGCTATTGCCGTGTGTTGGTGATGATGTACGACTACGAATATTTAAATTTTCGCCGCTGCCTGCACCTCCCCAATTTTCATGACCGAGCATGTAATTCGAATCCCCGTTGTATAGAGTACTGCTACTATTGTTAAAATGGTGGCTATAAAGGTGAGAACTTGCTGTAGTTGAAGATGAAAGTTTGCGATGCTTATTACTTTTGCTGTTGTTGGAGATCAATGATGAAGGTGTTTGGTTGGGATTGAATGGATCGAACTTTGTCTGGAGACAATCGCTCGTTTGGTGTATGAATATATTGTTGTTGGTCGATATTGTCGTTGTTGATAGCGACGTTAAGCTCATGTTGTTCTGTTGCAGAGAATTCACACGTTCCCTTATGATCCCATCCCCCGCTACTAGGCAGTATGGTTTTTTTGCATTCTTGGCCATTCCCTCTATTTATTTGCAAGTGTAACATGACCAAAAAATTTAAAGTGAATTTTAAAGCAAGTGTTGGTATTTTGAATCCATTTAAATATAAATGTATTAATACGATGGGGGGTGGTGGATTTCCAGGTAATTTTATTTTGGATAGGAATATAACCACATTGAAGAAACCAATTTAGATGAATCAATACAACAGTCGAACGAATATAGAGGGAGAGAGAGAGAAGAAAAATGAAAAGAAAAAGAAAAAAAGAAAGATGCAAAAATTGTTTTTGTTTTATGTTAATATCAATTATCGAATTTTTCATGTTTACAATAATTTACTGTTGGCCACAAGGGGCGTTGTGGACGTAGTAGTAGACAAAGTTGCTGTACCATTTCCTACATCATTTAATGATGCTGTAGACATAGATGACGTGCTTGTAAACTGGTTGGCAACGGATGTTAAACCTGGTGATGTAGTTGCTGCCGTATTTACTTGTTGATTCCCCGTCGATGAGTGCGTACTTTTTCCTCCAGGATTTTTATCTTCAGAATGAAATCTATCCTTCTTCTTGATGTAACGCCTTTTTGTTGGAGGACCTTCACCATATTTTCTCGATGAACTTGAATGATGCCCGCCGGCAGCAGCTGCGACTGCTTCACGTTCGGCCCTCCAAACATTTTTGGCAATATTTTTAGCTTGACAACGCATAACACGTTGTTGCCATTCGGGCTGTTTTGCAATAGCTTCAAAATGTAAGGCATTATTTACATCTGAAAATCAAATAAAAATAAAACTAAATAACAAAATGAACACCAGGCAATAGGCGCATATATATCATACTTTCTCTGAAACTTAAAACGGGATGGTAACCAGAATCTAACAGTGCTATACGGTCAGACATCATCATGGTATCAGGTAAATCTCGAGGTGCTGTAGGATCTAAACGGCCAGTGCACAACGCACACGGATGCATTGGCCATTGGCATCCACATTTTATCGTGCTATATAAAAATATATGTTTTTTGAAGACATTTTAATAAATTATATAAATAATTTTGTTTTACCTTGCTCTGGCCGCCTTTTTTGATATTGTGTGTATATTGGTAGTCTGTATAAGTTTTCTTTTGCGAAATAAGGAAGGGACATAACCCCGAGTTCTACATGAACCTGCCTCATTTTCGTTTTCTTGTTCTCCTAATGAATTACTTCTGTTAACCCTATATTCATTTTCGGATTGATTAACAGCACATGTCACTAAACCTTTAGATCGCACAATTTCCTGATGTAATTCACTGTGTTGACGAATTTTAATTTCCAAGTCAGATATTTGAGAAAGCAGCCAAGACCAGCGTGATGCAATAGCTGCACGATCACGTGAGTAGCGCCATGCTGCACGTTTTGTTCTAATATATAGAAAATTTATAAAATTAATAAAAGCTACCTAATAAATTTTTATTTTTTAACTACACACATGGGAAGAGTTTGTTGTTGTGTATTGTTGTAGGTAACCATTTCGTCAGCTGATTCGCCACCTGAGCTTGACTCCGTTGCATCCGAGTCAACAGCTTTTTGTACCTCAGACATTTCGCTTTGCAACAAACCCGCCACTTGAGACAATTCATCTGTTACGTTTTCTTCCAAGGTTCCAACAACAATTTCTTCAGCTTTGCCATCGCTGTATAGCGATGAATTAGGAGCAGATGATGATGCTGCTGCCGCTTGAGCTTCCATTAAAGCTTTTTTAGTTTTCTTATGTGTAATATTGACTAAACTGTTGGAAGTGGTAGTGCACAATTGCTGCGCGTTCGCCACAGATTCAATTTTACGCAACAATGTAGACAACTGATTTGCTGGTACTAAAGATTCATGAACATCTTTCCATTCTGATGCCGGTGGCCTCGCGGCAATAACTTTTAGAAAACATTTGCTTGAATCCTGTACTATTGTTTCAGCACTCACATTTCCACTATTATGTAGTGTCGTTGCATCAGTGTGTCCTTTGCTTGTTTGTCGTGCACTCCATTCAAATAAACCAGCTATTTCTTCGCTGGTATGTTTGCACATATAACGGGCTTGTAACTTTCTTAAACGTCTCATTAAAAAATCGATTTTCCTTTGCATTTGAAGTTGTCGTTTTTCAATTTCCATTTGCCCTTCTTCCGTTTCAGTTGGTTTAACCAGTTGTATGGAGGGATTTGTTGCATTAATGTGATTTGGAGTATTTGTAGAGGAGCTACTAGGAGCTATGCCTACTGCGTTTCCTGCACCACCACCTAGTTCTGTTTCATTTATTTTCATATAGACTTCATTGAATAAAACATTTAAATCACAAACATTAAGATCTGATGTAGTGCCACCCTCAAAGCCCTTTAAAACTTTAAAGACTTCTTCAATATCTTGATCTTCTAATTCCGCAGCCCCACCTCCGTCAGAATCTTTTATATATGACTGCGTCATATTGCTTGCCGTTCCCAAAGTACTAATCGATGATGATGTACTCTGAGACGTAGTAAAGCAATTTGCCTGGTGTTGTTGTTGGTGATTTTGTTGAAATTGGTGGTTAGATTGTTGCACTTGTTGACCAACAGGTGTAGGTGGAGTATGTTGCAGTTGCTGTTGTAACTCTTGAATATCTTGAGTTAACGTTTGGTGAGTAGGAGTGTGAGGTGGTGTAGCAGTAGCATTTTGACTATTTTTTTCATTAGGATCTACATCATGATTAGGCGGTGGTGAGTCAATTGCGGTGCCATCCAGTTGACTTAAACGTTCTGTAAGAAGATAATCAATTGTATATTTTAAAATTTATATTACGTAAATTGTTGTTGAATTTAATTTTAAAGAGAAACGATTGATTAGAAAAGTTCATATACTGCTTTTTGAAATTGAAAAAGGTAGGATGAAAAACAACATAAACTAACTTGCAGCTTATAAAATTTGTTCGATGTTAATTTTAGAAAAATTATGCCAGGAAAGAAATAAGCTATAAAATAATTCAAAAAGAATTTAAAAACTATTTTATAAATATTACATATATTTTAAACATTAAATAATTGTTAAAAACACGTCACAACTATTGTAAATTTGAATTTGTAATTGATTTGTATCAGATAGGAGAGTTTTGTTAAGTCTTATCAAAAGGTACAAAAAATTAATTTATTTAATAAGAAATATATTTACCTTCTAAATTGTCTTCCACTTCTGAAGCTGTCATCGTTGAATCCGTGCTAACGGGAGGTAGTTCCTGAACGGACAAAATTTCGAGCTTTGAAGATGTGGAACTTCCTTTCTTTGTATCAATCTCATCCTCAAGAGATTTTGGCGAACCAAATGGACTTTCGTGTAGCTGGTTTTCTGCTTCTTTTGTATTACATTCTGCATGTTGATTTTCTTTGTGCTCTCTTTGATCATCATCATACTGAACTTTTTCATCTATGTCTTCTAAAAGTTGTTCTTCTTCAAAAATCACTTCATTATTAAGAGACGGCGAATCTCCTAACGCTGTACTTCTCGATATGTCTTCTTCGTTCGTTGTTTTGGATTGAACTGTTGATGGCTTTGATGATTCAATAAACTGCGCCTCCATGTGCGCAGTATTTTGTTTATTAATGTCAAACGCAGCGACTAATGCAGGAGATTCCTCTTTTAAAACGACAATATCTGTATCGACAAATGTATCCTGTTGTATGATTGGCGATGAAGAGTCCCCAGATGTTTTTACTAAATTTACGTCCTTCAATTGATTGCGTAAGCAAATTTCAGCTGTTATTGCTTCGTTTGTTAAATCCGCCAACAACTGCGCTGTCGACGTATCTTTTGTGTTCTCGACAATTTGCTCCAAATTAGTATTAATGTGGCTATTTTTATTATCTAAAAGGGCTGTACTTAAGCCCATTTGCTCATTATTTGTCAACGAGAAATTGCTTTTAATGGAATTCTTAACTGTAATATCATCAGTTTGTGGATCGCTAATCGTTTTCGATATATTTTTTGTTGATGATATTTTTGGCAAATTCTTAGAGATTTCTTCTTTTAACGCTGGCGAGTTACGAAATTGACTATCTCTGGAGCGAGTAATACGTTTCGACGATGTTGGAATTTGATTAATTGTAAGGCTGCCACTACGATTACGCTTTTCACGTGCTGCTTGGGTAGTCTTCAGACCGTTATTATTATTTACGATTCCGGTTTTATTGGTTACAGTTTCTAGTTTTCTACTGGATCGTGTCGTTGGCGTAGGGGTTACTGTATTTACCGCTGTATTAGTGAGATTTTCCGTTGGACTTAATGGCTCAGTAAGAGCTGGCGCCATATTGTCGAAAACTGCAGCATTTAGATCAAGAGTTCCATCTTAATTAAGACTTTTTTAAATACTTTCTTCTCCTACATTAAAAATCTCTTCTTAGTACAATCATAAAACGAAAAATAATACCAAACGTGAAGTTAATTAATTTGCAAGCTAAAATAAAGAAAAATATTTAAATGCATTAATGTACATACTTTAAAACAAATATAGGTATATAGAATACATATTATGTTTTCATACTTAATTTGAAATTTTTTGGGTTATTTATTTAATATTTATTTTCATTATTTACATAAGACATATGAAGTTAATAAGTAACAATAAAAGTTATTACTGTATAATAAAACTAGCCATTTGTTGAAACCTGTTAACAAAGCAGATGCTATTGAAAAACTGATCAAAATATTGATCCTATATCCTACGGTTTGATTAAAGTGTATTTATTACAAGTAAACTTTAGCGCTTTTTGAGAAGAAATGCGACCATGTTCTGCTGTTGCAAACTCTTTACATGATTCCTAGGTTAAAATTTTTGAAACCGAAAATCAAAAACATACATATTCACTACGTCTACTTATAAGAAAAGAAATATACTCCAGACAAAAATGATGAAATTAAAAGTCCGCGGCATGAAATAAAATTTTCTGTATGGAATATTTTTTTTTTTTTTTTCAACAAATCACATACAATAAAAATTTTTATTTTTTTAATCGGAACATAATATTATCCGATTTGTTCATAATATTTAATCTTTTCACGTTCCATCGAACAGAAACACGTGCAGTATCAAGAGCCTGACAACAATTGTGCCGGCAAACTAAACTAGCTTTGATTAATTGCGAAAGCATTTGAAAAATTTTTAAAGATACTTTATATTATGAAGTGCTAAACAGTGCAGAGGCAATGTTTGTATGCCATGAAATCTGTTTTTAAATAAATGACTTTTAGATGCATCAATAACATTTCTGCCAGTGTACAAAAAACTCGAAAACATTTTAAATAAAAGTAATATCTACAATTGAACTGTCCACATGTCAAGGCATAATGCAAGCAATTTTCTGACACCGCAATCCTTATTGGAATACACTGTGGTATCAAAACATTTTTTTATTTGCAGTTTTGTATTGTTTAAACAAGCTCACTGACGAAATATTACGCACGACTTAAGAAATTATCGAAATGTATGTGTAGATAGTTTTTAAATATATTTTTAAACTCTACTAGTTGGTTGTAAGAAATATATAGTAAATATCTGAATCAAAACAAAAAATAAAATCTAGTAGTCCGATAAAAATACAACGATGGGAAGCAATAACAAACGTATTATTCAACGAATAAAGTACTTTAGTAATAATTTTACACGATAAGTTCTAAACAAATTAAATGCATTTAAATACTTTATAAACATTTAAATTTATTTAAGAGTTTGTAAAGGAAATTTGATTAAGTCAAACTGAAATAACAAAATTTATTGAATTATTTACCATACAATGTTGTTTAAAAAGGGATTATCAGCAAGTAACTAATTTTACATGTACACATATCTATGTGTAAACATATAGTGATGTTTTACATACACTGTATTACATTTTTTTGTTTCAAAATTTGAAAAATGGATATTAAGCTTGATTTTCACTTTCTTTTGGGTTCCTTAGTATATGTTTGGTATTGTGTCAATTATATAAAGGACTTCTAATTTCACCATACGAACAAATATGTACTAATATTGTCAGTATTAAATGATATTTTTCTAATTTCTATTTTTATATAATTCTTCAAAAATTGTTTTTCTGTTTTAAGTATTACTTTAAAAACACTCGCGCGCGCCCTTCAGCTAACCAACCACATTCACAAGCACATTTATATTCATATGCACAATAAGTAGATATGATGTGTATGTAAAACGTACGTACAACAACGAACGATTACTACTCTTTTTCACAATTCTGAAATATTGTGTGCTTCCTCTTACTCTTAAGTAATTGCCATGTCTTTTGTCTATAAAATCAAATATACTCATTTATTGTTTTGAACTTTCGAATTATTTATTTTAATTTTATTTTTTGAATAATTTTCGTTTGTTACCTATATATTCTTAAAACAAGCGTACATTTCACATTTGCCTAGATTATTTTCTTAACACACGTAATTTTATATTTGAATTTTTTTTAGGTATGGCTGCCTTATTTCTGTTTCTTTTCTTCTTCATGCAGTAGACGACTATAAAGAACGAGTATGCACGATTATAGAAAAAAAATGGGCGAAAAACGTTTTCCAACGTGAATAATTTTTTTCCAAATTGCTCTTTCTTGATGCATTCACTCACTTCACAGTTTTCAATTTATTTAAATGTTATTTCAGGTATAATTCAAGTTAGTTATTACAAGATTTTTTTGTGTAAATAGCGGCTTAATAAATTATTGTTAACAATATTTTTAACTAAATTAATATTTTCTGCGCCTTGGCCGAAGGAAAAATACGACTGTACTGCGCGTACTAGTACAACATTAAAAAACTAACGAATACTTTTGTCCAGCAGCGAGTAAGAAAATAGTGTTGTATCATATAGTAGTGAAAACATTTTAACATTATGCAACACTACTTTTAATTTCAAACGTTTTATAATACCATGACAATATTTATTATTGTTATGATTTGGTTTTATTTATAAAGTATTTTGTATTAAAATTCGAATCATGTATGCCAAAAAAATATTTGCAATAGATTTTGAAGTTTTTGGAAAAGTGCAAGGTATTTAATATAAGAAAATAATAAAAAGGACCGATCGATGTTGAAACTATGGCAGTAGGAATGGAATATAACAACGTTCAATCGTCCAACAAGATTTCAGAGGGACCCAGGCAAAATGTGTGAATTGCATTAATTGGCGTAATCGTATTAAGAAAAATTGTGCAAAAAGTATCCACTGCGAGAGCATTTGTAAAAATCCTTATATACTTTGAGCTGCTAAATTAAGACTTTCTAAACCCTTTTTCGTTCTATAGAGTAAATGAGAATAGAAAGTTACACACACATGAACAGACATATTGCTAATATTCTAATTTGAAGCATTTAAGGATATTGTTCTGATTTTTCGTCAATGCCTAAATACTTAAATCAATAGTCATTAATTGCCTACATCGACCGGTCTTTATTGAAAGTTATATTTTATCTTGATCGCTTTTAAAGTAAAATTCTTGATCTAGGTGTATTTTTTAGAAAGTATACAGAAAAGCAAGCATTGAATTTGGGCCTGAGAGGCTGGTGTATGAATACATCGGAAGGAACTGTTAAAGGACAACTAGAGGGTACTCAAAATGAGTTAAATGAAATGTATGTAAATGATCTTAACTTTCCTAAATATTGTAATAAAGTTATATATTGTATTAGGAAACACTGGCTACAGAATAAAGGCAGTCCTAGCTCAAGTATTGACAAAGCTGTGTTTAGCGAAATGAAATCATTAGATGATTACACATTTAAGTATTTTAACATTAAACGTTAACAAAATAAACAATTTCAAATATATTTAATAAATTTAAATAAATCAATTTAGATCTTAAATTTGAAACAGAATAAAAAAGTATACTTAAATATATGTTACATTGCCAAATGATTCTTAATTCAATCAAATATTTAACTATCAATAATATATTTTCAGATTCAAAATGTTATCGAACTGCTTAGGTGAAGATTGGGATGAAAGTATTACAGAATGGTTTCTATTATTTTATAAAAAGATGTTTTATTAAGTTTTCTCTTGTTTAAAAATTTTATAAAACTTGTTAGAATAAGTTTTGTGACGATTTATATTTGAATGCCCTAACTATCAATGTTTCAAATGTTTTGAAGTACGTCCTTTCAATTGGCGGAAACAAATTATGTGTCATATTAAAATTCGCCAAAAGACTACATGAAAAATACGGGAGTATAAATACACTTTATTAATAATAAATTATGTCAAACAGTGTTTATATTATCTAACAAATCAATGTGAAAAGCGCAAATACAATAAAAATACAGTACTTAGAGAAAATTGTCATTATGGAATTACACACTATAAAATTAAAAATTGAGGTTTAAAAGATAAAAAAATACTTTTGCCATCTAATTTGCTAGTATTATGGGATAGTGTACGATAGTAAACTAACTTCTATTGGCAGGAGTAGTTGTCAAATTTTTAGCAGCAGTCAAAGTGTTGTGCATCAGCATTGCCACAGTCATAGGACCAACGCCGCCGGGAACAGGTGTTATGTAGCCAGCTACTTGACGGACTTCTAAAAATTGCAAAATTTTCTTATTAAGAGTTTTCTAATTATTTTCATAACAAATCTTACCATCATAATCAACATCTCCGACTAGTTTTGTTTTTCCATTACTATCAGTTATGCGTGTAATGCCGACGTCAATAACGCAAGCACCTGGTTTGACCATTTCTTTTGTTATAAGTCCAGGAACACCGGTAGCAGTAATAATAATATCGGCCATAGAGCAATACTTAGCCAATTCCTTGGGCGGTGTAAAGCGATGACATATAGTTACTGTCGCATCCATAGCATTTGTTTCGTTGCGACCGTCGGCATGCATTAACATGGCGATTGGCATGCTAACATTTTTTGAACGCCCCACGACCACCGCATTCTTACCAAATGTCTCGATACCAGTGCGCCTTAACAACTCAATAACGCCTAGGGGAGTTGCTGGTATCATTGATTTCATATCGAGACACATGCGACCAACGTTAAAGACATTGAATCCATCAACATCTTTTTCGCATACAACTGCATTGCAAATTTTACGTTCATTCATGTGGTCTGGCACTGGTAACTGTACCAATATGCCATGCACTCTCTCATCCAGATTTAGTTGTTCTATTAAATCCAAAAGCTCTTGCTCGGTAGCTTCTGCAGGTAATCGCTTTGTTTCACTAGATATTCCAATATCTTGTGCAGCATTCATTTTCATTTTTACGTAAACTTCGCTAGCTTTATTTTCGCCAACAATTATGGCAGTTAAATGTGGAATCGGATTACCTTGCGCTGTAAACATTTGAACTTCCTTGCGGAGTTCATCACGTATTTGAGCAGCGATAGCTTTACCATCAATAATTTGAGCCATACTATTTAGGAAACAAAAGTAGAACAATATTCCAAAATTAATAATATTAACGAAACCACAAATTATTTACATAATTAACGAACCATACATAAGTGTAATGGAAGATATTTTCTTATAAAAAAAACATATCTTTTATATGGCGAATAACACAACTAATGAGCTTCGATTAAAAAGGACTCAGTTTTTATCTTGAATTTTTTTTCAGGATAATGATTTTTTGGAGGATAAAGTAACTAAATGAGTCTTCAACGGAAAAATACATAATTTCATTCAATTTTTTATTAAAACCACTGTAATTCAGTGTTTTTTTCCCAATAGTTTCCTTTAGTATAACTTCTTGGCTTTTTCTTTCGTTGGATAGAAAGTTGAATACCGTGTGAGATTTCTTACAGGATTTAATCCTCAGGTTCGTGATAGTTATTATGAGTTTATACAGACTGAGGAGTGTACATCCATCCGTGGGTAGTTTATCCCTCTATCATTTGAGTACCATATAAAAATAGCTAAAACCAAATAACGAATTGATTGACCTGCGAGAAATAAGGCAGTCAATTTGAATTGACTAAAACTTTAAAAACTTCCAATTAACGTAATAAATATATTTCAAACTGAATAAATGGAACGAATCAAACATATGCAGTATTGCTAAACGTTGTTTTGCAAAAGATGTGATGCTATTTTGGAAAGTTTATGCCAAAACACGCCTACGACTTATGCACGTAGTTTTAGAAACTACTTTTAATTTCAAACGTTGCAGTATTGCTAAACGTTGTTTTGCAAAAGATGTGATGCTATTTTGGAAAGTTTATGCCAAAACACGCCTACGACTTATGCATGTAGTTTTAGTGTGATTCCCAGAAGAAAACCACAACAACTTCCGTATTTGTAATTGAAATTATAAGCAAAAACAAAATATGTATACATGTATGTGAGTATATCATCCGGTAGCAAATGAAGGTTAATAAACTAAGTTCTTCAAAATGCAGGGTAATTTACAGAAAGATTCAAGCACATGTATGTATATCTAGATGTACTTGTTGTTCTTGTATACAAAGAAAAACATATACTATTGTGGTTGCAAAAAAAACGCATCATATTTATGGTTTTTTTTTAATAGACAAGACGACGAGATGTATAAAACTGTTGAAGTGACACATAATAGAGAAATGAAGGGGAAAAACCTCGGTAAATCCCCCTATTTCAAGAATTTATATGTATGAAGTGTGCTGAAATAAAAATAAATACAATATTGTATAATGGCAGAAATGTCTACATCCATCTACCATACAATGAATGCATCAATAAAGAAAAAAGCTCTGAATTGTGTTTATATGTATGTATGTATGTAGTACGTATATTTTTTAAAACAATATATATAGACACGATGCGATACAGTAGGGTCAAGAAATTAAAAACAAACTGATAAGGTTATTAATTTAAAAAAATCCCCTATTTCATCGAAAAATAAAACCGTTTATTAGGTGTGTAATAAGTTTATTAAATGGAGATATATTTAAAAACTAAGCTTCTTTTTTTAAATAAATGTGATATTCGTCAGATAATATACAAAATTATAGTCAAGCTTGACTTTAAAGTATATATGTATTTAAAATTCTATTTGGTAGGGGACACATAATCAAGTAAAGTACAATAAAATATTGAGTTTGGAAATTATTTTAGATTAACATTTTAACTTATAGTATATGTGTGGTATTTGATGTTTTACTGATTCCTTATCAAATTAATTAAATTTTTATCGATATTTGCCAATGCAACAGCAAACTGATTGCAATCTATAGTTTTTAAATTCCGTTTCAATGAATTAAGAAAACCTTCAGCATTAGCTAAATAAAAAGGCAACATTTTCATTTCAGTAGCCAATTTTTTCCATTTGTCATTTTGATTAAGTTGGTTGCTTAATTGCGTGTAAATGTTAGTGTCATTAAGAGCTTTTTCTAGTTCGTTAATATTCAATGATGTATCATCCAGAAATTCTTCTTTAATCTCAATTTCTTTTTTTAGGTCTATTGTATTTAAATCTTTAACGTCGTTATTGAACTCGTTACTGCTTAAATTGCTGGCGTTATCTTCATCGTCATCTTCTGTAGACGAACAGGAATTTTCTTCTTTTATTATAATCTCGCCTCGGTTGACATGATCACTTGTTATGACCTCCATACTCATTTGATTTTCACGTGGGTGTTTATTGTAGTACGTTAAAAGTAAACTCAAAATTTTTTGGGACTGATCATCGCTTGTAACCAATAACTTAGCCAAGTCCAATGGTGTCTGCCCTGCTGTGTTTTGGGCATATAATATAGATGGTATTAAGGAATTATTATTTAACACTAAACTCACTAAGTTTAGATTTTGCTGCTGGATGGCCATATGTAAAGCACTATTGCCATCTTTACTATATGGTTCAGAGACGATACTACTATCATATTTCAACAACTTAGCAACTATGTCTAAATTGCTATCTCGTATTGCCAAATGTAAAGGTGTAAATCCATCATCGTTCTTAATTTTTAAATCAAAGGTAGTTTCTGAATTTATGAAACTTTCTAAACATTTTAAATGATTTTCTCGTACTGCAATATGTAGGGCGGTATTGCCTTCATTATCCTGTATGTCTGGGTTACATCCTAACTTAAGAAGTGGTCTTATATAGATTGGTTGGTTGTATAGGCAGCAATAATGCAATGCTGTTTGTGAGCATTTGTTCACAAGGCTATTCAAAAGGTCATTCAACTTAAAGTATTCCAAAATTCTAAAAATCGGCCTAACAACTTCATTTTCTGTTGCGACAATTTCATGAATAAGCGATTCTCTATGTTTCTCCGAATGTTCATGAAATATTTTCTTTATTTGTTCTGCAGCACTGTCCGATTTGATCTTATTTAGAGGCGTTGATGACTTAACGGTATCATTAAATATTTTCAAAATACGTTGTAAGTAAGAGTTGATTGACTGCTGTTGTGATTCTAGATCCATTTGTTTTTTACTTATCATTGACTTCTTATAATGATACAATTTTTTTACATCACTCCTATTAGAGGCACCGTCTGTTTCAGTACGACCATCACCTCCACTGAGATGAGACAAGTTTATATTTGCATCTGGCAAATTCCTTAATATGCCTGACAATTCACCGGAAAAGTTAGTCGGCTTATTAAGTAAGTCTTCATTTAGTAATTTACTTAGTTCAGCTGAACCAATGTCCATAAATACTTGGTCTTGTACAGTTTTGGGTATTTCACCCGAACTTAACGAACCCGAATTACTGCACGAACTAGCTGTTAGTGATGAGCATGTACGTCTACGTTTCCGATTAATTACCGCAGTGCTAGGCTTGTAGCGAAAAGATACTGGCGGAAAGCTACGTTCATCATCCGAAGGTCGTACAAGTTCTATATATACTTCCACAGACTTGTCAATATTTTTATCTTTATATGCTGGAGTTCTGCACACAATGGCATACTGATGATGCACATCTGATTCTCGAAAAGATGCAAAAGCTTCCCAAACTTGCTCATCGTCGACCATTTCATAAAAACGTACTTTGATATTTTTCTTGCTAACCTTTTCCACTAATAGTATGAGGTCATCACCGCCACCAACACTGCCAGTTGCTATGCTAAGACGCGTAATACGTAGCTCACCAGTTTGGGCCGATTTACGATTGTTAATTGGATTAGAAAACACTGGAGTCGCTATTGGTGTATAAGTGTTGTTCTCCTCAAGGCGGAAAGCTTCAAAGCATAAGCGTACCTATGAATTTTAAAGCGTGTTATATAGTTTCAAACAGTTAATATTTTAAAATGGCTTAAAAAATTCTTGTCGTGAACCAAAATCTAAATTATTATTTTTCTGTTTTAGTATTATCTATACCAAAGAATTTTTTCATTGTCTAACAAAAAACTTTATTATATCTGATGTCCTTTTAATTCATTACAATGCTTAGACATCTTGAGTAGACACATTATCGAAATAAGCTAGGGAACATCTAACTAGGAAAGCTACTTAAGTTATTTTTTACGAGGAAATTTCAAAGGCTTGGCAATCAGTTAACATCTGAAATAACTTTTTCGACAACTAGCAATTTAGCCAAAATTCGCTAGACATTTCCAATGATTCTATAAACGATTACAAGAATATATAGACGTGGAGCGATGTCAAGAATTTTTAGCCATTTTAGTATTACGATATATGTACATATATATATATTATCTTTACCTGATTTAAGTTCATATCTTTCGCCTCCTTTTCTGTTTGCTTAACTAACTCTTGTTCTTCTTTCAAGGGCAGTTCGTCCCGTCCCAATTCAAATAGTAACCGTTTACGCTTTTTTTTCAATAATTCTTCCACGATAAATTTTTTGGCCGTATGAATAATACCCATATTCTTAAACTCTGCGAAATAGCCATCTCCCTGGCTAACTTTCAACTCATGTGGATCGCAAATGTCGTGGTCATCTTTGCGTATCACCAATTGGTGAGAATGTGGACTTTCCAAATTCGTTTGAAACAAACTGCAACGTATAATAGCAGGACCTTTATAACCACAAAGCTCGACTTCTGGAAAAGTTTTTGTATTACGTTGTGAACTGGTACCATTCAAGGATCCATGTGTGCCATGCATTTCCGATTTGTAACGAAAACGAAATTTTTCCACTGGTTGCTCAGCAATACGTAAAGTGGCCTCATATTCATATTTTACACTTTTGTTCGATTCCAATTGTTGGGAAAACTGATTAAAATTCAAGGGATTTCCAAAATTTAAATTTGCCGAAAAATTCATCATATTTGTTTGTTGATACAATGTTTGCTGAGTGTTTACACCTGGCACATTTTGTAGTTGTATATATTGGGGAGAATTTTGTTGATATGGTGATAATTTCGGAATAGCCAAATTGGAAAACTCTGTCTGCAACGCAGAATCTGGTGATTGTACAGGAGAATATCCTAAAGAATTTGGCGAATTACCTGGTCCAGGAGATGTTGTACTATTATAGCCACTCGTACCGCCTATCGAACATTCACTGACACTGCGTATATGTTCTAGTGTATCCATATCGAGAAAATCCTTGTCATTTGTATTGTGTATATTATTTAAGTATGGCATCATATTTTCCATTTTTTTCTATCCTTTCCTCTTTTGCAGGGTTGTTTACTACTCCAAAGTTTTTCTAATTGCAGTGAAAAACGTCGAAATGATTTCTTTCTTTACAATTATAGTTTCTTGATAACTGCGTAATTAACTTTACTGCTCAATGTTTAATAGTTCAATGAGAACTTCTGAAACAGATTCTCTTGTTGAATTTCGTGTGCACAAGTAAAAAAATTATAGCTGGCGTCGTCGTCTTAATTTTTTTTTTGTTCAATTCGTCGAAATGTGGTTCTTCCCCGAAGTTTACGTATACATACACTTTTGTTGCAACATGCGGTGTAAACAGGGACAGAGTAACGTTTTGCAAATGAGTCAACGAAAAAAATTATGATATTCTTTTGTTTACTTTGCTTATTTTTACTTTATTATACACATATTACATGTACACACTGTATATTTTTTATTTCCACAGTTAATAAATTTAGTATTAAATGCACAAACAAACCACACCGACTTAGAGATAAAACAGCAATGAAAATTTTTTCCATAGCAAAAATATTTCCAAGCCTTTTGTTGTGTTACAAAAAACCCAATACTCAGAGCTTTTTAATTTTGTTACGTCACTGTTTTTATTTTGTGATTTCAACACAAACAAGTTCTAAAAGTAGATCGATCGCAAAAATGTTAAAGCTTTTTTATAAAACGATATGCTCAACGTTTGTTAGAAAAGAACAACGATACTAACCTAAAATTAAATCAATTAACAGAGTTGCTAACTTCGAAAATTTAAGTTTTAATCAATTTCTTTATTGAAAAGCCGTTGTTTGATTATTTGGTTTTTAATAAATCGATTTTCAATATAACTTGAGTTTCACCAGTTGTTTCAATAAGTGTAATGTGCATCTACACTTGGCAAAGTATGGAATTCATCACAAATATTATTATGCCAAATGTTGCAAGTAAGAAAGACGTGTGAAAAATTCTGGCCGAATTGCATATCTTATAAAAATTCGGCAATGAAGGTGAAAACAGATCATCCATACCCATTACAAAAACATTAGGAACATTGAAAAGACCAGCATGCAAACACCTTGTCTCAAGGCCATCGCAACATGGTCTATTAAAGAAAACATTGTAGTCACTAGATTTGAATGAAATCTAGTCATTTATTAGTAGCATAAATCGGTTTTTCTTTTTTTAATTGTATTAAAAATACAACTCTGCACAGGAAAAAGTACATTTAATTTAAAACACTGAACTATATAACATTGATTGGTATCAAACACAGCTTGTATAATGCTTTTTATTAAGATAAAATTATAAAAAACAATAAGGCATGAAAAATTATATATGCATATATGTATGTAATTAATTCTATATGCATATGAAATCAAAACGGAGCTATTATAGTTTTAACACTTAACATTATTTTTACGTTAAAATGAAATACTAATACTCAGTTGACATCACTGTAAAGAAAAAAAAAACTAGAAGAGTCATGGATGGAGAGTAAAAGCCTCATGCTTTTTTTTCTTAATAAATTAGAAGCAATTTCAGATTCCCAATATTTTACAAACCTGTACTTGTTTTGCCTAAAAAGAACTTGTTGCTTTACTTCACTTAAATTCAAAACATTTTGAAGTTTTAAACGACACATCCAACGCGTGGAAAACATGTCTAAAACAAAAATAGTCGTATATATTTTTTATATTCTAACAAATTGATACACACACTATTATTTTCTATTTAATACTAAAAGATAAACCAACCCCCTTTTAAGAAGCAAATGAGAATACAATTTTGAAATTTGACAACGTAAATGTGTCGTATGTACGTACATACACACACATGTAAGTAAACAAAAGTTGGTTTTTGTTATTGATGTAAATAACAAAACTTTAAAGGTGAATAATAAATATCGAATTAAAATATAAATCGCAATAAAAGTGTTTAGGGTTTATTCACTTATCTTTTACTTGAATTAATTATTTATAAAATTAGCTATTTGTTACCTTGTTTAAATTAAAATTTCTCTTTTAGCGGGAATAATATATAAAACTTTTTTATCTTATTTTTTAATTATTATCTTATCACACCAGAGAAAAACAACGTGCTCGCTGTTACAACTTTAAAACAAATTTATTTCACGATTTTATTGAACGAGTGTTGCGAGTGGAACAATTTATCCATATTTATTAAATACGAACGTACATATATGTTTTATATAGTTTAACGTATGTTTGTACATATGTGTGTAAAAAGAGAAAAAATACATGGACGATCATATGCTCCAAAATACACAGAGAGAAAGAATTTGAGTATTCTTTCTGTTGTCAAAAAATATAATTTAATTAATTATTATTGTAAACTAAAACTAACTAAATAAAACCATAATTTAATTTTTAAAAAATAGAAAAACCTATGAATTTATATTATTTTTTCCTATTTTAGTAATATTTTGTTCAGAATTTGGTTCCTCACGGCAACGCTGGTGGTTGGAAAAATTCATTTATTCGTTCAAAAATATAAACATTGTATTAATTCTCACTTTCTTTTTTCGTAAACGCAGAACAAAAAACCCCTTGTCTTTTAACAGGAATTTATGGTATACTATGTGTGTGTGTGTGTGTTGGTTGTTATGTATGTGGTGAAAGGCGGTGTAGGTCGGGTGGTTTCTTTCGGGTGGTGTGTGTGCGTCGGGGTTGAGAACGGTTGTGGTGTGCGGTTGATTTGTTATTGTTGTGTAGTGGGTTGGTTTGGTTGGGTTATATGCTGTGTGGTTATGTGGTGTATTGTTGGAATTTGGTCGGTTTTGACGTACATCAAAAATTAATCACTCTTTAAGTGTGGTGAATTTTAGGGAGATATGTTAAATTTTTCGAAGTTTTGAGTTTTACAGGGTGGTAAATGTTTGTAAAGCGTGGTGAATTTATGCGATGTGGGGAATAAAATTGAAATTCATCAAAGTGCAGTTATTCGAAATATGTACGATATTACCATAGATCACTATACGAGCAATGGTGAATTAACCGATGGATGTCTAGGATAAATAATTTTCACCTCCATTAGCGAAGCCATTGGCTTTGCAACCTATTGGCACTACCATTTTCTTCTGCACTGTGTGGCTTGTGTTTTGATTAAGGATAATTAATCTCGATTAGTGAAACATTGAATAAAACTGAAAGTAAAACATTGAAAATACACTTTATTAAATGAAGTACACTACTAATGCCATTGTGTCAGTAAATTCTATTTAAAATTCTAAAAAATAAAAGTTTAAATTATTTTGTAATTATATTTTTGAATAATATTTTTACTCTTTTAAACTTATTCACAGGCAGAGTATGGGGGATTAATAGGGGATGAAAACAGAAATTTTTCTTTTCGATTAACTAAACTTATAGTTTTGCGGTAAACTCAGTTTTAAATTTTCTTTTCAATTATTATTTTGTTTGTGTTCATAAGTAAAAAGTTCATTTATATATTATATATATATTAAGAATAAAAAACCTCATACCGTATTTAAATATTTTTACTTCTGTAAAGCTAGAGTTTCTTTTTTCTATAAACATGTGTGGTTATAGAAAGTACATAAACATAATAAACGATGTTTATTTATCTTCATTTCGTTTATTTACACGGAAGTTTTCAATTTTCTTTTCAATTAGTAATACTTGATTTATTTATAAATAAATGGGGTCTCGCAGTATAATAAAAATTGTAAATAAAAACGAAATACAATTCAATTTTTACATTTAATTGTTCTATACAAAAAAGTCTGGATTGGAAATCATCAAATATCAAATATTATTGTTAAATAATTTACAAATTTTTCCACATGTTAAATTCAAAACAAATAAGGTGATGAAATATTTACATCAATTTGCAAAAACGTGCACACAAAAAATACATTAATACATTAATCATTTCGCGTAAAATGTAAAACCTGATAAGAAATATTAACCATCAAGGGGGTCTAAAAACACAGGCCTCTTGGAAACAACAAACAAACAGTCAGATAACGTAAATTGTATTGACGTCTGTTTTTTATATTTACATACTACAGAGATCGATTTTTATAATAAATAATAACATCTTCTTTAATGCTCAATAACATTTACGAATTATTTTATACACTATACAAAAACATATGTTTTACAAAATACGTGATAAGATATTTTTTAATTTCAGTAAGACTTACTTTGTGATGAAACGCATTTTGATGTTTTTATTTTAACTTTTGTACTTGTATGTGTTATATAAAAAATATTGTGTTTTAAATAAATTTTGTATTTTTTTAATATAAATTAATAGTATCACTTTTTTCTTATTATTTAAAAATTAATAATATATTTATTTCAAATAGATATTTTATAACTTTTCTGTTTGCACTTTCAAAACGTTTTAAATCTGAATTTAAAAATACCGTTGCTTTTATATTCGGCGTATTCAACTTTCAAATAACAGAGATGTTTTTGTAATGTGTATTTTTTTATTATTTTCAATCGCTAAGATTTGATAACAAAGATCGATGGTACATGAAACACAACAAAATAATGTTAAAATCTAATAACATTTAGATGCTGATTTAAGCCAGATCATAAGAAAGGCTTAAAAATCATTTAAGTTGACTTAAGCTAATTAATCTGTTAATATTATTTCTAAGCAATTTAATTTAAAGTACATTTAAAATGTGTGTATATTATCTATAAATGTTTGTAATAAATAAACAATACATACATAAATTCTTTTTCCGTGTCGGAACCGAACAAAGAAAGACCCATTGTGTTTAAGAAAAATTTAGCTTGCTTTTTGACATTTGGTTTGCGTCTAGAATATCTAAAGTGTTTACTGTTGGTGTGGATGCACTCTGGCTATTCAATCCTCATTGAATGCCTTTCTCACCAACCATCAACCACCCAGAACCACTTGGACAGGGAATAATATATTTGTGGTGTTCATCCTCATGTGTGGTGAATAAATTCGAAATTCACCATTAATAGAGTAACTAAAATTCACGACATCGCCGACACTATAGTGTTTGCACTGTACTACCAATTGTAAAGTGAGGGGTTTATGCCTCGAATAAGGAGATTTTAACACGATTAACAAAGTCTGGGATCACATCACAAATTGGGTATTGAACAGTGTTGCAAAATTAAAATTTTGAAATAGTACTGAACTATAACTGAAAGAGTACCTTTTTGCATCAAATGTTAGTTTTATAAAAATATATTTACTTATTATACTTACCGTACGGAATGGAATAGAAAAATGTTTCTCATATAATATATACAAAACAAAAACAGTTGATTCGAAACGTAAGGTTTAGTAAAAAATGTCGACGCAACGGTTCATTCAGCATTCTCATTGCTTTTCGTAATCTGAAATACATACGTTGTTAGCCCCTGGCTAACAGGGGCTTAAGACCTTTACCATTAGCCTGCCTAACCCCATTTATAGCTGAAAAGCGCAAATCATAAAATCTGTAAAAAGTACTTACAGCTGCGTGCAACTAATTAAGAATACGAAGCTTACATGTGAGCTTGAAGCAAAAAATACAAATGGTTGTATGATATTGTCAAAATCTGTCCAAGTTTAGTTAATTAAACTGTTAGTCGTAGTTGTGTCAAATAAATTATTATTTATAAAGCTGTGAGCCATTTTTTTTAAGAATATTGATTTCATTCGTGCATATAATTAAGGACACACCGTAAACATGTATTTATTAGGAAAAAAAATCAATATTTTGTTGCAAAACCATTGTTGTCGATAACAGCTTGACATTTCCGAGGCATCGAGGTAACAAGACTTTCATATACACTGGTCGAAATGGCCTCCCAAGCTTTCTTTGTTTCGGCGAAGAGATCATCAAAATTTTGACTTATAAATTTTGACTATAATTTTGACTGAGCTTATTTTGGTTTTTAGCTTATTTTCATTTACAAAATAATTAAAATTTAATTATTTTTGTATGCAGTTTTCTAATTTTAATTTTTTAGAATTTAAATAAACCAGACATATCGGTGAATGCCTCCACTAACAGATGTGAAAATTACTAATTCTAGACACACACCGTCCAAATCACAATATACAGTACATGGATTTATGGTAACACAGTACCAATTTCGAATAGCGGCATTTTGGTGAATTTCAATTTTATTCACCACACCGGAAAAAATTTACCACATTTTGTAAAAAAGCTAACCACAACTGGTGAATAATTTCACACTTCAAAAAAAGTTAATTAAAAAAAATTTTCTCGCAGTATAATAAAAATTGTAAATAAAAACGAAATGCATTTCAATTTTTTCGGAAAAATTCACATTTTGTAAAAAAAAGCTCACCACAACTGCTGAATAATTTCACACTTCAAAAAAAAGTTAATTAAAAAAATTTTTTTTTCTTTTTCTATCCAAACCAGTAGCGACTAACATGTTTTTTGTTTTCGTTTGTCCCGAACCTGGTTGGGGGATAATGGTGAGGGAGTTGGTTGGGTTTGGCGACACTAACTGACTAACAACTACCTACTTTTTTCTTTCTAACATTATTTATTTTTTGTTTTGGTTTTGTCTGACTTGGGGTTTGAGCAGTGGCTTTTTGAACGTCTAATAAGGCTATGGTAACTTAGACAGACAGACCACCATAGTGCAGTAAACAAACGGGGCTTAATTTTTACTTAATAAACCCGGAAACGGAAAAAGAATGTGCGAATATTTATTAAAATATATATTTATTTTTTGAACGAACAAAAACGAATTTGATGAAAAAAGTACTGAAAGGCTTGGAGTACGGTTTCTGCGGTATTTTTGAAATGAAAAAGTACTGAAAAAATACAAAAGTACTGAATTTTTCAACACTGGTATTGAATATTGAGGGTGGGCTTTAGAGTATATTTATAACAAATTGGAAACAGTAGAATTTCTGTATATGTAAATTCAAATTTCAAGCCAAATACATTAATTAATCTTTTTGTAAGAGATTCGTATTAAGCTCTATGGCATACGCGAAATTAAAAGGCAGTATTATTGTGCGGTGTTATAAAAATCAAACATGTTTTATCAACGCTTTAATTACTCTCATATGGCAATAACATGCTTATTTTTCTAGCACTTTCCAGCAGATGAAAAAGGTAAATACCGAACTGTCAAAAATAAACTTTTAAGAAAAGAAGAAAAACAACTGAAATTGGTTTACGATATTTTTAATTTATAGAAAACATCTTGTCTTTTAAAATAAATTATAGCCTTTTCAACAATGAACATTCAGTAAGTTCTACAAACTTGTTTCTCTAGCGTTACATTAATTGTAAGATTTGGTGTTCTAGACAACTAAATGCGGCTGAGCATATACTGCTCCAAGAGCAACAGCAAATGTATTTACCATCATTGAATAATCCTTTGCTACAACAGACAACACCTACAGCCCACATTATGCCAACACCAACAACCAACTGGAGTATGGAATCAATGCCTTGGAAAATAACTAAGTCAGATCACATTGGAAATGTAATGGAATTTACAGCTCATGCTCCACACAAAAACAATGCAATGCGGAAAGCACTATTGCATCAAAAAAGAAAATCAGAATTTAATCCATCAGGCACGTTGTAAGTATTAAAAATAATTTTAAAGATGTACATACAAAAAATAAAAACACTAAATCCAATACATAAATTAGTTGTAACAGAAAGTAGCTGTAACAGTAGTAGTAGTATTCAAGAAATGAATTAAATCGTATTGCTTAAAATATTATATTGTAAGATAAAAAAGTAAAGGTTAGCTATAATCTTGACTGAGTATAACAATATTGTTCATACTACTAAGCATATCTCATAAGAAAACATATCCGTTAGTGGGCTACGGGTTGATCTATATGGGAAGTTGAAGTTGGAAGTCACTTTTAAATCAGAGAAACGAAACGGTGTTTTCACACTATTTTAAGTCTTTTTTAAGTCAAACATTAGCGACAAAACCTGAAGACAGGTAGTGAGGCAGTGGAAGAAGTTCTGATCATTAGAGATCTACTGGGTTAACTAGTATTTAAAGCAGTCAAATACACTTGATGGTCGAGATGATTGCTCAATAGAAACCTGTGTGAGAATTTAGAGTTTTGCAGTTTATAAGTTTTTTAGAAGAGGATGAAACTATTAGTAAGTTTTATAATGGCAGATTCAGCGTTCATTGATGTTTAGAAGTCTGATGATAGTCTTAGACGGCCTCTATTGTTTCCTGACCCTGTAACCGGTTATATCATTTACTTAAATCCAATTGGAATTTTGAGAACCACACTTTTAATATCACCGTATTAAACTTCATTTCGACCATGTTATATTTGTTTGGAGTCACCGTAGTCAAGTAGGTAGTGTGTTGGCTTATTAGATGTAAGACCGAGGTTAAACGCCAGGTCAGACATCAAAACGAAATATGAAAAAATATTTCTGCGGCGACTTCCTCTCAGCTGATTTCTGACAATAACTCTAAGAGTAAATAAAATTACCACCCACCACTCATGTATAAAATTAACACACACAACATGAGTGGTGTGAGAAGCTAGGCCGTAATCCTGACTGAAGGGTTGTAATGGCCAATTATGTACGTAAGTGTATATTTGTTTCAAGGGTTGGTGTTGCTGTAACATACAGTTTTGCTGTACTCGGAAATTTTCTCCCGTAGAACCAACGAAGGAAGAAATTAGAAAATTGGTGATAGATGATATGTGAATAGGTAATTAAAGGAATTGTGGCAACTGCTCCATTACTCACTTCCAGGATGTCAGCATTTAAAAGGCGGAAATCTTTTGATATATTGTGATAGTGACTATGCACTCATAGGCAGATGTTATACCATCCAGTATTATTTACTTAGTAGCAACAAAGGGGCAGCATACAAATACAAATAATACAAACGTATACAATGTTATGCCGTGGTCTAGTAGCTAGTGTGTTGGCTTATTAGACGAAAAGCCAGGGTTCGAGCCCCAGTCCAGACATCAAAATAAAATACAAAAAGTATTTCTTCGGCGACCTCCTCTCAGCAGATTTCTGGCAAAAACTCTGAGAGTAAATAAAATTGCCATGAAAAGTTTCTCAAAAATCTGTCGTTCGGAGTCGACTTTAAACTGTAGGTCCCGCCACTCATGTATTAAATTAACACACACAACATAAGTGGTGTGAGAAACTAGGTCGTAATCCTGACTGAAGGGTTGTAATGACCAATTATGTATGTTATATATGTATGTATACAATGTTATGCATTCTTGTCCATGCTTCAAGATGATCTTACAAGAGCTTTTATCGGATCCTATTCTATGAGGCATGTGTGGAGAAGTAAAGGAGACTGTCCATTGAGACGTTCTTTTGTGGATCCCGAAGAACGGGCAGATATACATTGAAGATAATAGGTGACAATAGCCCCCTTTGTAACGCCCATCTTTACTTTCCTGAACTTCACCAAAGTCTACCTGCTTTCCAGATAGTTGGAAGTTGATGACGTTCACCAAGGTGGAGTTCAAAATACCTCTACTTAGCGTAGAGTAATCAGCCGTGTAAAATACCTTGGAGTGATACAAAGCAGTAACAATTGCGTGCAGATACGGGCGCTGCTTTATTAGGCCATTAGCTATGTACTCTATTACCTTACTCAAAGCCGTCGATATGGTATGTGCTTCCCGAAAACCATATTGGTGCGAGAAAAATGAGAAGTACTATTTCAGAAAGGAAGCAGTAAGAATGCCAATACCTTCCTTACAGGGGATCGTAAGCAGATCGGGTGGTAGGATTCGTCATTTGTTCCATGGTATGGGTAATGTTACTTGAATGACATTGGATGCTGGAAATCTTTGGTACGCATCCGTGGTTAATACTTGTTCACCTTTGTAACTATAATGTTAAAATCGGGTGATCCGTGAAATTCAGCGGTGATCGCTGAAGTTCAATATATTTTTTCCAGAAACAAAATTAATAAAAGTCGCAGAATAATTCAAAAAGCGTTAGAGGAGAACAAATTTTCTACTAAAGAAAGTCGTCTTGTATTAATTAATCGAGAAAAATTTCGAAATAAAAAAGAATTAGTGTACATAATTTTCTTCATTAATTCTCTTTGCAGACCTGTTAAGCAATTTATTTCAGAAGAAAAAATTACTGCACATTTCAACGGTTTACACATATCTAGTGATTACATACAGCATAACACAGGCAATACAACAGGCAGTGACGACGATGAGCTTCCCTCGACAAGTGGCAAATGCTTCTCTAACTTAACTTATGAAGATTATCAAGTAACTGCCAAAGAACTAGAGGAAAAACTTCGTAATGCTAATCGTATAACAATATGTGATGAATTGACCAAATTTTGTGACGAACAAAAAAAGAAAGCATCTTATTTGCCAGCGGCTTTATTAAATCGTATACAGAAACCATGTACAGCGTTGGTATTGTGGCAACCACCACCCATTTTAAATATGTTCTCACAAACTAATATCACTGAGAACAAGGATAAATCGAATGATGATATTTGCGAAAGCATTGAGGACTATACTATACCAGATGTTGATTTACCACCAGAGCAACCGGAGGATATAGATGATTTTATCGATAACAATAACTCATGTAATTTGGATTTTAACAGCGTTAAACCAGATAGCATGGATGAAGACTTGTAGTGTCTTTACGTTAATATTCATTTTCACCATGTTATTACAAAATACTTCTTTACATATACGCTATTTTTAAGTTCTTGTTAGACGTCTCAAAAAGAAAAATGTTAATAATTTTTTATGTGTAATGATTGCTAATTTTATATACGCCTAAAAATATTGAGTATCAAGTGAACTTCAATTAAATAATAATTTATAATATCACTACTTTTTATATTGTTTTACACACTGTCTATTATTAAAAAAATGTTGTGATGCTACTAATTCAGAAAAGAAACATAATACGAATAATTATTTTAATAAGGCCATGTTAATTTTTAAGACGCTTGTATAACAGCTAAAAGTGATTAAAATTATGATTCTTATTACTTGAAGGCAAACGTAGTTGTCATAACAATAAATGGTTTTCTTTCAAAACCTATAAACTCTAAGACTTATAAAATTTTGAATAAAACTTTGAACTTCTTAAAATGGTATTAATGAATTTATTATATAATAATCGGGTTGCATACGGAACGAAATACAATTACATTACAAAAAGTTTAGTATTTGATAGTTTACGATCAATGAATAGATTTGAAGAAAAAGTTCATTCTTCTTCCACAAAATTTTTGGGAAACGTTAGTTTTTATACACAAATGTATTTCATTCTTAACTCTCGAACAGCATTACGAACTAACTTCTCATACCATTTGAAAAGATTTTTATGACAATTTTATTTACTCTCGGAATATATTTTTATATTTCGTTTTGTTCGAGATGTCAGTGCAGAGGCGATATCGTAATTAATGAGGTTCTACCGATAGTTGGAAACTATAATTGCAATAATTCCCTTACTTAATGTTTTATTTGGTTCGATGTTCATTTTGCTATTATAAAATCTTTATGACAATTGAATATGGTTAGGTATGCTCTAAAACGGGGTTGAGAGTTCCTAAGATTCCTTTCAATAAGATATATATATATCTAAAATGAAACATTAAGGAAGGGAATTATATATAAATGTATAAGAGCCACCAAATGCTGAGCACCCACCTTGTAATTTTTAATTATTTTAAAGACGGCAGCGCTAAGTTATAGTAGAACAAAGTACCTATATCTAAAATGTGCCTGTGATCTAAAAGGTTTTTCGTGTTTTTAATAGCTATTCATATTGTATATATAGCGGTTTTAAAACATCTATTTTTTGCATTTTAATGTATTGACATCACTAATCCTTTCATTGCAGGGAGCAATAATGGAAATTAGCCTCAACCTTTAAGATAATCATTTCCATATACAGGCATATAATTCGGTTTCGATCGATTGGCGCGAAGCATTTGATGCTTCTTATATATTTATTGCATTTCAATTGAAAACAACTAATGCAACTTTAAAAAATGTAATTCTTTTTTTAATATTCCTTTTTCTTGCGGTTTATTTTAATTACAAATTTTAAACTTGTGGCATTACTACTGATTATAAATGTCAAAATTTCATGCCACATTGTTCCTCATTAAAAATGTTCCATTTAAAAAATATCACTCGTTTTTTTCTTGTCTTTACAAAAAACGCTCAGAATCATTTCATTTTCATTCATGGCATTGCCATTGAAAGGTGTGTATGTGCGGACGGTTCGGGCAAAAAAAGTGTATTATTTTAGTTTTTTTTCTCAGATTGTCGTATCAATATAATAACGAGTAAATAATAAATTGTTCATACTTTGTGCAAAAAGAAGTCACGCATTTAAGGAAAAGGTTTTCAACGTCGTCAATCAAGTAATACAATTTCCACTAGTACTTGTGATTGATTAGCGGAAAAGTTTTATTATATATATACCTAATGGGACTTAAGTGAATTTTTTGTTAAATACAAAATTTTTACAAGCCAAGTGTTTTAATTTCACGTCTTTTATTCTTTTTTTAGTTTTTCATAAAAATTAAATTTTAGTACATACTTTACAATCAACCATACTACTCCACTTTATGAGAAGGGGTAAAAAATTTGATTTTTTTCTCTATAAAAAGTTAACTAAAAAAACAACAAAGTGAATTAACATATAGTGTAATTATACACATTTTACATGCATACATCTACATGAGGAGGCTTAAGAAAAGAAAAATGAAAATCTCGTCATCGTCGTCATCATCAATGTGAGTGAGTTAATACTAGTGAGAGAGTGAGTAACTGAGTGCGGATGTATGCTTGCTTTTTACAACAAAAACAATAAAAAAATGTGGTATAGGTACACATACGGGCAAGTGTAGCAAAATAAAAAAGATCAACAAATTAATTAAGAAATATGAAATATTTTGATCTCTATTTTTATAACTGATATTGTTTTAAACATTTTTAAAAGATATTAAGTTCATAACTCTATAAATTGTATATTAAACATATAAAACTTAATGTGTGTGTGTGTGCATGTGACTAACTTATATTCACAAAAAACAATATTTATTAATAATTTTTTATTAGTTTGTGATTTTGGTGCGAACATAAATCACACAGAACGAAAATATTTAAACAACTATAATTATAATATGCAGCGTGTTCTTAATCTTAAAACAAATCATTAAACACCAATGTGTCAAACAAAAAATGCAAATAAAATCATCGTCATAATGGCCGTTTTAATAAATTTCGTTTTCAGTTAAATTTATCAAGCATACACACATGCATATATGTACGAGTCCCCATCGTTCTCCCCCTCTCCCATTAACAGATAGTTACACATTGCACTACTGCTACGAACAGACTGAACTGAAGCTAACGTATTCTCGTTGACCTGTGAAATAATATCAAATATAGAATATATATGTAGCCAACTAGACGACGATAATAAACAAAAAATAACAATGTTGTTAAATTATTGGGTGGAACATTTCGGGAAATGAAACTGAAATCATCTCTTGATTAAAAATTATTGTTAAGCGTACTTCATGGGAAAAAATCAACAGTAGCATATTAAAGTGCAACAGTAGCATAAAAAAGTGCATTTATAAAACTTAACTAACTTAATTTTAATTGCACATTACAGTCAGAATTACGACCAAGCTTCTCACACCACTTATGTTGTGTGTGTTAATTTTGTTATGAGGGGCGGGTCGAATCCGAATAACAAGTTTTTGAGAAGCATTTCATGACAATTTATTTACTTTCAGAGCTTTTGTTAGAAATCCGTATTTATAAAAGCAGTGCTTAAATTCGACTTATTTTCAACGAAAATGCTTTTCATACGAAAGCACACTATTCAGAGAATAATAATAATAAAAGGGTAGTTTTTCTGAAATTATGAAGTCTATTTGAAATTCATATATTTTTCCTTTAAAATACATCCTGTTCTAGAAGTTGGAACAGATATAAAACTCTTAGTTGAGATATCCGTTATTAAGCAAACTATTTTTAATTATTTCACTGTTTTAGTTATTTTATAGCATTAATTTTATATTTTCTTTTTCATAGTATGTATGTGTATGAAAAATTTTATTTTGTTTAATAGTTTAACTAAATAGAAAGGAACAATTAAAATAATTTTTGTATCAATTAATAAATTTTTATATTTCTATTTTGTATATAATATTAAATCTTATTTTTAACTCTGGCAACCAAATTATGACAAAAATCAGCTCAAGATCTAAGTTGTACGTTAAATTTTGTTGTATGAACACATGAGCTTACGATTATGTGCAAGGAATGAATGGTATGAAATGTTTTGCTAAATATGTATGTATGTATGTTATGTAGTACACAGGTTATTATTGAACTATTCCCGCTTGTATTTATGTCCGTTGCTATCAATTTGCGGGTTTAAATCAGAAAAATAATAAAATTATTAGAATGCTGAAAGTATACAAAAGTTGCAATGTCAGTTATTTAATGCAGCGTTGCCAACTAAGCTTTTTATTATAAGCGATTTGAAATATTAATTATATGTCATGCTTAATAGATCTAATTTCTGATTGAATTTGTTTTCGTTAGATACATACATAAATATTTAAGTAGTTAAATAAATTGAACCATATTTAAAACTCGTCATTTGAAGTTGAAAAAATATCAAGTTTTGGACTTTCAAACAAAAAATGCAATGTAGAAAAAAAATTTTTGTAAATATGAATATATGTATGTATATAAGTTAAATGTTTTTAAATGAGATCTCTCCTTTTTAAAATTAAGAATTAGTGCATGTTTTATTAATAACATAACGCGTCATATTACTTAATTTAATATTAGTAAACGTTTTTACATACAATGGCAGCAAATTTTCAAGTGCTTGTTCTATTCAAAAAACGTTTTTTTTTAGCAACTAATAGCTTCTTAAAAACATAAAATTGGCAACTCTGCTGGTAAACTAACTATTCGTATATATTCATGTATTTTTACTAGTGTATATTAACTTACGTAGGGAATAATGGATATAGAGAAAATATTCCTCACAGTCCTTCTTCCTTGTTGCTAAACATTATAGAGTGTGTGTGTGTGTATGACTGTGTTTGCGTTTACTAGTGCGCTGGCGAGTGTAAAATTTTTTTAAGAGGAACAGTTTGAGATGAGGAACAGAGTACTAGAGTGATAATTTAGTAAATTTTATGCAAACGGCAATCAAATTCAGTTTATTCAGACGCTTGGTTGGAGATGTACGTATAATTGAAGAGGTGGTATTGAGAACGTTGGATTGCTTGATAACATCTCCGCTTACGATATTTTATTGTTTGTATTGGCCGTAACTATATTTGTAAAGTTGAAAAAAAGAATAAACCGACCTGCGGTAATGATAAACGCGATAAGTTTTAACGTCATTATTTTTCAAATAAATATAACAAATTGTACGTAAAAATAATAAAAATGGAAAACAGTAAATCGGGTTTTTGATGTGCAATATTTGTGGGGTGTTATAATTTTTATGTGTATTAAAAGTTTTAAAAATGCTAAATAATAAATCATATTGAAATTAGAAAATGTCTTTAAATTTTTTAAATAAAATATGTAAACCAATAATACTAAAACAAATTCTTTATTTATAACGCGTTACAACAATAGCCATATAATAGAAAATACGACGGTAGATAACAGCAGGAACACCAACACATTTTATGAATTGAAAAAAGCATTGTGATTGGGATAAAAGGAAACATATATATAAATATATACATATAAACATATAGAGACATAAAAAAGTAAAGAAACAAGTTAAACTTCTCTATTATAACAACACAAGTACTTAAAACATAACAGAAACACAAGGAAAAACAAAATAAAATTTAAGCAGTGGCGATGTCCGAGTCAACGGAATCGCCAGGAAAACAACAAAAGGCAACGCAACGACGCCAGTTGGTAAGTTTTCAACTTTATTCATTTTTTATTTTTTTTTTTATTTTTTTTATTTTTAATTTCATCTTAGGCAGTTTGAAAACATTTTGTTCAAATTAAAAAGTACTAATTTTCATTTATTTTTTCGGTTTATAATTTACAATCGTAAAGAGTATTATTTGTTATGATTTGTATGTTAATTGAAAGTAAATAATTAAATATTCGTTAAATAGTGGAAGAAAATAAATTATATATGTAATGCGTACGCGCACTTGATAACTGTGTGTGCGGCGTTACATTTTTATTTTCTTTCGTTTTTAAAGTTAGAAAATTATGATTATTATCCGGTTAAACCGCACGGGAGCACCATGTGTTGGCTTAAACGCGTCTAGTAGCGCATTGAAACAAAACCAGCCAATCTAAATTAACGCCGCATGACGAATTCTTTTCGCTTTTATTGTAGTTGTGTGTTGCTTTTTTCATTCCATTTCGATTCAACGTTGTTGTTTTCTTCTTTATCAACTATTCGCTTTCGTTTGACTAAAGGTTTTTATGCTCAAACAATAATCATTGATGAGATATAAAAGAAAGTACCATTAAATGAGACTTTTTGAATAAAATACTCATAAGTACTTTATAATTTCTCTTGCAATATAAATAATAGTGTTGCTAGAATTTTCAATAGTTAAATCGTGAATAACTTTAGATTTCTGGGTAAAAAATTGTTAAATTATTTTCGACAATCGTAAAATAAGTCATAATTTTTTTACATTTTAATACATATAATATACATATAACATATAAAAACTGATCAACATTTTTGTAAAAAATAAAACATTTTACGCATCAGTATTAGTTCGGGAATGATTTACTAAATGATTTTTCGTTAAAGATTTAAGTTTAGAAAAATCGTTTTTATAATTCTTTAAATCGTCTTTTATGTACATATTTTGAGGGGTTAAATTCGTCATAATAAAAAAATAGTTAATAACATGAACTGGTGCGCTTAATAAGGAAATTGACAATTACGGTAAATATAGGACTGGGAAGAATACATCGGCTTATTAGTGCAAATTTCTTTGTAAGTGCACTGTAAAAACCCAAAAGGATAATGAAAGTCAATAACTAAACCTAGGTTATAATATCACCATTTCGTAAATCTCGTCAGGAATTTTGTATTACAACTTCCAAGAATGCAGAAATTCTTCTTAAAAATACTAGCGATACAATAAATTGTTGCAATGCTTTAATAAAATGTCCAGCCTTGTAAATATGAAAATTAAATTTTAAAATTGTAATGATGTTAATATAAGAAACTAATGAAAATCTTCCTTTCATTTTGTAATTTAAAATCTATATAATTTCCGTTTGTAAACTGTACAAATTTTTTAAATACCTGTACATAAAAACGTTCACGGGAATACCATTAACATCACTGATTGTACAAACTTTCCACGCAGATGGAAAATTAGTAAAATATATTTTAAAAAATACGAGTGTATTGTTTGTGTGCAATAATAACTATATACATTGTTTTGTATATATGTGTATGCGTGCGTTTTTTATCGTAAGTATTATTATGGTCTTCTCTTACAATCTCCCTTTCTCGCTGCAATAATGCAAATTTCTCACAAATACAGATAAGATTTGATCAGAAAGTGCAATATGATTTAAAGGTAACAATACAAGAACTATTTTAGGTAAAATAATCCGCCTAGTTGCGAATTGTTTACATTATTATATGTACATATGTATGTATGTATGTACATATTATATAAAAACAAATGGAAATCGAAAATATATGATTTAAAGATGTCCTTTGTTAATAATTTTGTTGTGAATTATAAGAAATTTTAAAAATTGCTTTGTCTGAGAATAAAACTAAGAAAATAATTTTCGATATCAACAAGAAACTAACGCAGCAATTGATTCAAATAATCGCTTTAAGTGTATATGACAATGATTTCATGACATCGTTCAAGAGTTCAACACGCTTTGAGTTTAAGGATAAAGTGCTTAAAATATACAGTGCTGTTCAAAAAAATAGATTCACCTGCTGTCTGAAAGGTTTACTATATCTAAATCTCTTGTACAAAGGAGTATATGTATGTAAGTAACTGCACTTTGTTTACTGACCTCTTATGAATTTAATTCCGTTACATTTCAAAAATTTGAAGCGTCACTCTTCTTTAATTAATTGCAAGTATAGATTTGGTTGTGATGTTAGATCATGGTGAATCTATTTTATTGAAGTACAATCCTTCCGGTTAATAATGGAAAATAATTTCATTCAAATTGCTGCCTCGGCTGGCCATGCAGTAGCCTACACTGAGATGCCGATTTTGGCAAAAAAAAATCATGTTTTCAGATGAAGCTCATTTTGATCTTGGCGGGTATGTAAACAAGCAAAATTGTCGCATTTGTGGCACAGACAACCCGCACGCATACATTGAAAAGCCGACGCGCCCAAAACGAGTCACTGTTTGGTGCGGTTTTTGGTCCAGAGGCATAATTGGGCCATTTTTCTTCGAAAATGAGCAAGGAGTGGCCGGTACAGTCAATGGCGATCGTTATCGGGCCATGTTGAACGAATTTTTGTTCACAAAAATTGAAGAGGAGGATATTGGCAACATTTGGTTTCAACAGGACGTCGCTACGTACCACACAGCCGAAGCTACACTCGATGTTTTGCGCCCTGTTTTTTAAGATCGCATTATCAGCCGCAGAGCTGATGTCGTTTGGCCACCTCGGAGCTGCGATTTGACACCGTTGGACTATTATTTGTGGGGTGCCGTCAAAGATAAGTGTTACGCCGACAAGCCAGAGACGATTGACGCTTTAAAGGACAATATTCGTGAAGTCATTGGTGAAATATAGCTGCACATAATCGATAATCGATAAAAATTGGACCGATCGTGTAGGCTACTTAACTACTACTACTTACTACTTATTTACCGGAATGATTGTACTTTCAAATAAAAAAAGAAATTTTAGAAAATATTCAGTAGTTTTTTTTTAAGCATTTTCAAAAAAAAAAGTTATTTGGCGGACCCTTTATAAATTCGCATCAAATTTTTTTTTAGTATTCCATTGAAGTGGAGAAATCGGCATTTGAATAATCTCATACCTAGTGTTCAATTATACGCTTGAGCCTCTGTATATTTGGGATTATTTATAAACTATCTACTTGAACTTATAGTAATGAAAAATAAACAACTAAAATTCCTGTTATAGCGAGTACAAATTTAAAAAGGAAAACGTAAATAATTCAATCCCATAATCGGACAAAATAAAACAGTAACACACATACTCACCGATTTGGTATGCGAAGGTACTTCGGAGAAACTAATTTGTGTGATTGAAGTCTTATACCAGTAAAAAGTAATCTGTTGAGATGACATTGCGCTTGACCTCTATTATGATAAAGAGAAATGCAAGATGGATGAAATATAAGATTAGACTTGTATGTAGTACCTTCGTGGATATGTCGGCCATACGACAGGAGTTATCAGAAAGGAAAACTGAATACAAGACGAAACACTTATTTAATTAACATGTCGAATATTGGTCTTCAAGTGCTTTTAGGTTAGACTATTTTTCGCGAAGACAGCATTACAAAAAAGTCATGATGGCAAATTGACGTCACCAGAATGCTAAATTACTCTTTCTGGAAACTTCTCGTATAATAAAATAAAAATCGGTCAAGCTGTGTGGCTCATGACACCAACTTGTTAAAAGCAAATATCGTTCAGTTTATAACATTCAAATGTAGGCCAAAAAAGTTGGTTATCATATGTCTATAGCGCTATAAAGTAACGGTAATGGTTTTAGCAAATAAAACTTATACTATAAGATAGATGCAGATAGAATAAGAACCATAGAAATCATATTCACCTGCGGTCAGGCAACCCTATTGCCATTATCAGTCATGCCAATTGCTATGCATGGTATATTCAATTTTGGCTTAAATATTGTGTGTGTTTCCTAAATGGCTTTTAAATATAATTTATTCGTATATCCTAGCAATTTCGTTTTTGCCCAATTGATTTTGTGGTGTACATTATATCAAATGAAACTTATTTAGCAAGTTTGCAATAAACGCATGTATCTTCATCATTTTCATCGATGGAAGCAACAAAACTGTTAAGTTCATTTCATTTGTGCACATAAATAAAGACCAAAAGTGGGGACCTTGAGCATATTATAGTTGATATTTTTCACGAAATTCTATATCAGGTAATAGTAATATGTACACGGAAATTTTTTTTGTGACGAGTGTTTTAATTTAAATGAAAAAAGTACCATTTAGCACAATAACCCAAAACTACAATATTTCATTGTTAAATTTTTAATAACTTATTTTCTGTTTATTATTGTATTAAGTGAAAATGTGATTATTATTGTAAGATTATATGTATTATTTTGCAAATTGTGACATATTCCCAATTATTTAAGAAAAAACCACTCACACATCATCACATTTTACAGACTTAGGGGAAGTTTACGACATGTGTTGTAAATATATTTAGAATTTAAACCTAAACAATACTTCTTTCAATTCTATAAAAAATATTGGTGGTTATAACGCTCATTTACTTCAATATTGTCATAACTCAAAATAAATATAGTATAATATATTTGTACTGTAGTTTATTATACAGAAATGTGCTCATTATCATGGCTGTTATTGTATGTAAAATTATTTCTAAATTGAAGCAATTGTTGCGCTTAGCGTCCATCTACATATAATTTGTTTAGACCGGCTTAGTCAACTCTGTGAGTACTAACAAAATGTGTAAATCTGTAACAAGATTAACGGAATTTTCGTCAAGTTTTGTCAAATATATATTTTATTATTTATTTATTACAACACAGCTATAATTTGTCCTCTAATTATGCAAACCAAGAAATTAAGACCATAAGAGCATTTGCTTGGTGTAGTGCAATAAATGGAGGGAGCTTAAACTACCCACTAGACTACCAGGACACAATTTTTTTTTAATTTATGGCAAAAGGGATAGTTTTGATTGCACCCGAAATTGGAAGGAGTTAACAAGTGTCCATTTCGTTATCTTACTTCGTTTTAGGCACAATAACAACCATTAAATAGCACAATAATATATTAAAAGAATTTATGGTTTTATGATTGGGATACACATTCTTTGCATTTTTTTTATTTATGATTAAATTTTTTATTTAATAAATAAGTTTAGATTGACTTATTTACGGTCAACTGTTTAGAAAATATTTTGCGATTTTAGTTTTTTTAGTTTTCTAACAGAACGAAGTATTGGATCCATTTAAAAGTCGTCAAAAAATTGTTTACAAATTCGGTAGATTATTCGTTGCATTTAGACTACAGCTGAAGCCAATAAAATCAAATTATAGTTATATTGTATCTTTTTATTGTTGCGTAGAGGTTTTAGAGTACTGCGACCAGGCGACAATATTGACCATCCCTATAATGTCTGTTTCAGTCGAAGTATCCAAGAGTGTCTTCTTTCGTATTTTTTTAACGGCGAATTTTCAATCGGCCCCTAAAAGTCTCTTATCACTCAGGAATGATAAAAGCAACAATGAATATCGGATAAAGGTCAGTTGTCGCCATCTCTTGATAAAGAGTATAATTCATTGAGTAAACTACCTTTTACTGCATCTAACACAAGCACCCAATACATCTTCACGGAGGGCAACAACATGTTTCAAAGCTGTTACCTCAGGTCTAGCTAAGTAAACTAATTAATGATCCCAACGAGGAATACAATCCATTATCCATTATTGATTGTATCAATAAAGAAATTAAAGTTGCTTGTAAAATACAAATAAATATGCTTACAATTAATTGGAAAGCTTTTATTTATGGTATTTACAATCTTTAAGATTTTTATATTAAAAAAAATATATGATACCACAATTACTAAAAATATTAATAATTTTATGAGTTACTTAGTTGCCGTTACAAATGCACACAGGCTAATTCTATTTTTAACATAAAAACAGTTCATAGAAGAAAATCCAAACAAATAAAGAATTTCTAAATTGAATTCCTTGTAGGAGATAAATTCTAATTTTACAGAAAAACGCAAACATATTACTTGAACAATTTAATGACTGCTGCCAGGAGATCGAGAACTTCAGTAAATTATTATAAAGTTAATTGTATTTAACTAAAGGTTATGAAATCAAATTATATTGAATTTAGAAATTATGTCAACCATTAAAATAACTCTAATACGCCTCTCTTATAGAAAATAACCTCTCTGATATGAAAATACTGGTAAAATTATTTACCAAAAACAAGAGATCGAGATGCTGCCAAACAGACAGCGCCATGCGGAGTTACCGCAACGACATCGGTGAGATAATCCCGACTATTATATGGCGTTGTGGATGTTCAAAAACGCTGGCACCAACTGGCGGTCTTAGGTATGATGAATGGCTATATGTATATGCAATAGGATTCTGGATCGCAGGAATTGAGAGACTTTGAATTAAAATGAATTGATGCTGTTGTATGCTCAACTGTTACCGTAGATATTTAATTCAATGACCAGTCTGTCACCTCTTACCCTCTTGACACAGTGCATTTATGTTAAAGTCACAATATGTTCAGTAAACGTGCGATTGAGGCCTATAGAAATTCCATTAGTGACTGGTACAGCCAATTAAATTGTTTCATATCCTCCAGGAAAGAAAACTTTACAGCAGCTGAACTGTAACAACAACTACGATATTTCCCTGATTGAATACAAATTCGTTCTTATTGTGTTTTGTTGGCCGCTTGTCGACATTTGTAGACGATCTATAAAGTAAACTTCTTACTTCAATTTTTAACAAAATTTGGTTTAAGCTTGAAATTTTTAAGTAAAATAAAACATATAAGCATGTGGAGGCTCAAAAATTTCACTTCTTATCCACTATAGAGAACAATATGTCGATATTTTTGCGATTAGTAAAGAATTATTATTTGTTACAAAAATATTATCTAGTCACTTATATAACGCGATATATGAATGAATTTCTTCGTAATTCAACGAAATTAAAGGCGAGACAAATAGAATGCGCCTTTGACTAACAACAAAATTGAAATGCAGATTTTCGTATGTCACTAGTTTCTTTCGGTACTTCTCTGCTAAAGCAATGGGTGAAGTTGTGCAAATATTAACTTATTACGAATGTGCAATACTTTGACAGCTATAAGCTAGCTTGTTGTAAACTCTGTTCTTTAGATTTTTTTGTTGTGTGGACGCAGCAGTATCGGCAGATATCAACTGGTTCGTTTTGTTCTCTTGTTTTTAGATGTTTTTTTTTTGTTGTCTGAAGGCAAATTTAATGTACGTCAGGATACTGTTTTTATGAACCGCAAACGTTGTGTCAGTTGAAAAAGTCAAAGACTACGTATAACGTATTATTCTATGTGATTTGGCTTTAATTATGCTAAGTAATAAAGTTGAAGTCGCCTTGGTCTAGTAGGTAGTGTGTTGGCTTATTAGACGTAAAGCCAGGGTTCAAACCCCAGGCCACACATCACAACAAAATACAAAAAGTATTTTTTCGGCGACTTCCTCTCAGCAGATTTCTGGCAAAAACTATGAGTAAATAAAAATTGCCATGAAAAGTTTCTCAAAAAATTTGTCGTTCGGAGTCGACTTCAAACTGTAGGTCCCGCCACTCATGTATAAAATGGACACATGCAACATAAGTGGTGTGAGAAACTAGATCGTAATCCTGACTGAAGGGTTGTAACGACCAATTATGTATGTAATAAAGTTATTTATATATATTTACTTGGGATGTGCTGCGTTACATCTTTTGTTTCTAATAATGCAGATAACAATTTGAAGATTTTAGCTCTTATACTTTCCAAAATATGCGATAATTAACATTCACTTTCTATATGAAGTGCAACGCGAACTCGAAATACTAAAAACTAATTGTAATCCATTGTTCCCTCATTCAAAATTTCAATCGTGCTGCTCTGATGTACACATATTGCACACAAACTAACGGCCAAACATTCCCTTTTATATGCATATGTATTCATCTATATCTTTTTATGGCAAATTAATGATAGATTTTTATTGAAATACTTATATAAATAAATATATTTATATGCTTATGTGTTTATATAAATAAATATACTTATGTACAATATTAAGAAACAAAATTATAATTTATGTCCTTCCTACCTACCAGATAATATAACACATTTAGACCAAAAGGTAAATTTATTTGTATATGTGAAGCGATAGCTTTACGCCATTGTTTTACTATAAATTTTATATACATTTGCATGCATGTGTGTGAGAATATGTATGTATATCCCCAGGAGTGAGCAACTTTACTACACTTCATACAATATAGCAACAGCTATTGACTAAAACGGCGCACGTAACTAACCATATGCCTCGTAACCAGAGAGTTAAGCATTACAATACTATATATTATTTGGGGGTTGCATCAATATCTTGTTTTATAAGCTCGTTCTAAACTCTTTTTCGTATGATTGACATAAATTTGAGCAGAAAATCAAGAAATTTAAAAGCACCATCACGGCCTTTACCGTAAGATATTTGTCATCCAATGCTGCGATTTTAAAACTCATACGGCGTACTAATATTCGGTTAGGCAACACGTTATTTGTTTTTGACGTGTGCTTACATATGTATATATTATTTTATTATTATTACATTAGATATATATATATATATACAGTGCCTCACAAAACAATGAAAACTTTTTCAAAAATTCATTTATGTGTTCTAATCAGACGAAAATTTAAAAATGTTTTTTAAAAATCGGCAAAATATTTGTGGAGTTTATTAATATGCACTGTTATTAACGTTTCTATATTTTAAAATTATGTATAAAAATGACCTACATAATTCAGAAATTAAAAAAGTTTCCATTGTTTTGTCAACATCAAATAAGGATCTTTTTATATATTTTTTAAAATACTGATGTGTTAATAACAAATATTTTGTCGATTCTTAAAAAGATTTTTAAATTTTCGTCCGATTGTAACGTATAAATAAATTTTTGAAAAGGTTTCCATTGTTTTGTCATGCACTACATATACATATATATGTATATAAAATAATATTTTAATCGAACAAATATTTACATTAAGAAAATAACCGATTTTGATTAATAATTAAATAAATCGGTAACTCTGTTTTCGTTTCAAAGTGGTTCGAATTCATTTGTTTCATTGTTGTGCTTTACATTATTTCCGGAAATAATTTATTTCCGGTTTAGTTTTTTAAAAGTATTTCTTATTTGTTGTTTTTTTTTTATTTTAGCGTGAACGCAAAGAACGTAAACAATACATGGAAGAATGGACCGTGGGGGATGATGACTTAGAAGGTACACGAGGTTTTAGTGTTGCTGAAAAATTAGAATCAGCTAAATTTGCCCAAACTGGAATGGTGCGCGAAATGCGTGGCAGTGACTTAAATGTCGCGTAAGTATTTCACACGGCAACAATTTGAAAGAATATATTTTTTATTTGTACTAATTTCTTTTTATTTGAACTTTCAGTTTCTTGCAACAGTATGGATTTAATATTCCGCTACTATTTCGCGACAAAACTGGTTTGGGCATACGTATGCCAGATCCTAATGAGTTTACAGTGAATGATGTGCGTTTATGTGTTGGTTCTCGCCGCATTCTCGATGTTATGGATGTGAATACACAGAAGAATTTACAAATGACCATGAAAGAATGGCAACAGTATTATGATAATCCTCAAAAGGATCGTTTACTTAATGTTATATCTTTAGAGTTTTCACATACTCGCTTGGACAGCTACATACAAAGTCCTGATATTGTTAGGCAGATAGATTGGGTGGATGTAGTTTGGCCAAAAAGTCTCAAGGATGCTCAAAAGGAAGGTACAAATCTTTTGGGTAACATGATGTACCCAAAGGTACAAAAGTATTGCCTTATGTCAGTTAAGAATTGTTACACAGACTTCCACATAGATTTCGGTGGTACTTCAGTATGGTATCACATATTAAAGGGCAGTAAAGTGTTTTGGCTAATACCACCGACGGAAAAGAATTTACAGCTTTATGAAAAGTGGGTGTTATCAGGCAAACAAGCTGATATCTTTTTTGGTGATACTGTAGAAAAATGTGCTCGAGTTTATCTTACAGCTGGTAATACATTCTTTATACCCACTGGCTGGATACACGCTGTTTATACACCCACAGATTCTTTAGTATTTGGTGGAAATTTCTTGCATTCCTTTGGAATAGTCAAACAGTTGAAAACAGCACAAGTTGAAGACGCCACAAAAGTGCCACAAAAATTTCGTTATCCGTTTTTCACCGAAATGTTGTGGTACGTACTGGTCCGTTATGTTTATGTACTTTTAGGACATTCACATTTGGAAGGAGAACCTTCTATTGATGAGAGCGAAATGGCTTCAAGTCCTCATATACATCTTACATATTACGAATTATTTGGTCTTAAAGAAATTGTCATGTATTTGTATGATTTACCACCGAATAAGAAAAATGTTCCCGAGTTAGTACGGGATCCGGTGGCTTTAATTAAAGATGTACGTACCTTGGTGGAAAGACATTGTAAAGATAAACCTGATATGGCAATAACTGGCGAATCTGTACTAAAACCACCTGGTTTTATGCATCCCATTTTTCAAGAGTATGATCGAACACGTGTTAAGCAAGAAATCAAACAGGAAATTGCTAGAAAAAATGCTGAAATTATAAGAGAACAGCAGCAGCTGAATAGAGAGCAGCAGCAACAGCAAGGAGCCGCAGACTCTATGAATATAACACCCACTGCAAACTTGACGTTTAGTGGTACTACTACAGTGACCACGGATAATGGTATTGCAATAAAAAAAGAACCTGTGGAAAATGGTAATGTCCAAACAACGCCACCACCACCACCACAACAACAACAACAGCAGCAGCAACAGCAACAGCAGCAACCTACATTTGTTTCTCCCACAGATAATATTAAGTATAGACCTCCAAAGAAAATGCATTTGGCAAATGCTGTAGCGGCTGCAGCTAATAACAACAACAATAACAACAATAGTAATAATACTGTCAGTGTTATAGCATCCTGCTCTAGTTACAATTCAGCAAATCAACATTCGCATATTCTCCCACCAATACAAACATCTCATATCCCAAGTAGTTCCACAGACAACTGTCATTCTCCCGGCGAATCATCTAAGATATCACCAAATGTTACAGGTCTGGGCCAGCCACGAAGACGACGGACTCGTTGCAAAAATTGTGCTGCTTGCCAGAGGTCCGATTGTGGTGAATGTAGTTTTTGCTTAGATATGGTGAAGTTTGGTGGTCCCGGTCGGGCTAAACAGACGTGTATGATGCGTCAGTGTCTGTCACCTATGTTGCCAGTAACGGCCCAATGTGTCTTTTGCCATTTAGATGGTTGGCGTCAGACACCCGTTTCGCCACAAACAAAACAGTTAGCCTCAATTGATGGACCGTCATCATTAATGGAATGCTCCGTTTGCTATGAGATCGCTCATCCCGATTGTGCTCTCTCCTCCCTAGATGGTACTGAATATGCAGCGGATGCTAAAGGTATTGTCAATGAGGATCTACCAAATAGTTGGGAGTGTCCAAGTTGTTGCAAGTCTGGGAAGAATAATGATTATAAGGTAAGATTTGTATGTAATTGAATATTCAAAGATTTTTAGCACCTTTATAAAAATTATTTATTTTACTACGATTAATTTAAAAGTCACTGTGTATTAATAGATACACTATATTCAACATGACAAAAATCTCTCAATAAGTTTTCCCGCCTTTAATTGTTAATTTTTATGAAAATTATGTATTAGGATTTGATTTCACCGATGGCGGATCTGTAAACATGTTTTAAAAATGTGAAAACAAAAAGAAGACAGGAATTGAAACACATTTTATTAGCAAGAAAGAAAACCTTAATGGTGGAATATAGTACACCTAATTCTGTTTTTACACGGTAGATTGGTTCCAGAAAAAACCGTATAAAAAAAACCGTGTAAAAAAAGACACTGATCGTATGCAAAAATAGGTGATTGGTTCCTAATCTCTAAAACCTATTAAAATTAGTGAAAAACAAGGATTTTTTAAGAAGTTTTGTATTTGACATTTTCTTTTAGGGATTCATAAAATATTTAACAAAATTAAAAATATAAATAACTTAATAAATATAAAATATTTTTTGGCTTACCTTTCATCTTAATGCGTTAAATTTAATGTAAAGATAGAAAAACAAATTTGCCAATAAAAAATTTCTTTACCAAACACAAAATATTAACACATTTCAATTGCTCTGACCTTTGTGCTTGTATGGACAAAAGGGAATTCCCCTAAATTTGTGCCATTTACATTTGCTTTGACCAGTAAATTTGCTTGTCGCGCAAAAAGGGAATTCCATTAAATTTGTGATATGAACATACTTTGCAAAAATTAAATTTGACAAAAAAATTTAAGCACAAAAAATTTTAAATCGTGCTAAATGGAATAAAATCGTGTAACAAAAATTAAAAATATTTTATTTTCAAACCGTGTTATATCAAAACCGTGTAAAAAAAGACCGTGTAAAAACAGAATTAGGTGTATTTAGAAATAAGTATTTTTATTGTTTATCTAACAACTTATAGCAGCAAAGTAAAATAACGAATTGTAGTGTTTTATTAAAAAAATTATTTTATGGTTACTTTTTCCAACTATCGATTACAATTAAAAACGTTATTGAAAATGATTAAAAAATTTTAATTTCTTCCAGCCACGTCATTTTCGAGCACGTCAAAAATCGTCCGAAGTGCGTAGAGTATCAGTAGGAGGTGTCAATATCACCAGCACTGGGGATCACATAGATGGTCATATATCAGGAAATATAACACAATACAATGACTTCGTATTTACTAGTGAATCTGAAATGGAAACAGGCACTGCTAATGTCAACAATTGGAAGCATGGTATTAAACGGCATTTACCGTTGGACGTGAAAACAGAGAGAAATTATGATACACCATCTCCAGTCATATCACCAACAGCTGTTGACAAGGTGAAACGACGTAAAAGTGATGACGGTTTAAGTATGTGCAGTAGTATGCAGGATAGTATAGATGCAAGCGCTTCCATTGACTGTAACATGACAGGAACAGGCGGCGGTAATAGTGGTGGAACAGGAGGACAAAGTGGACGCAAAAAGAACTCAATACGATCTCAACTAGCGCAGCAAATGCTGAATTCTTCATCTAGGGTCTTAAAAAAACCCTCATATGTGGTCAGGCCTGGAGGAACTGCGGGCTACGGCAGCGGTAATAGTGGTAATCATTCTGTTCCAAACTTAGCTCTTGATGCTACACTTCTAAAAATTATCTTCCGCTATTTACCACAAGAAACGTTGGTAACGTGTTGCTCGGTATGCAAAGTTTGGTCGAATGTTGCTGTCGATCCTGACCTATGGAAGACAATGAACTGTGCAGAAATGAAACTATCCGCTTCTCTGCTAACCGCAATTGTAAGACGGCAACCGGAACATTTAATTTTAGATTGGACTCAAATTGCTAAAAGACAACTTGCATGGGTTATTGCCCGCCTACCGGCACTCAAGAATCTCTCATTACAAAATTGTCCTATACAAGCTGTTTTAGCTTTACATACCTGCCTTTGTCCTCCATTACAAATTTTAGACTTAAGTTTTGTTCGTGGTCTCAACGATGCAGCCATACGCGATATTCTTTCACCTCCAAAAGACTCCCGACCCGGTTTAACCGATTCTAAAACTAGATTAAGAGATTTAAAAACACTTCGAATTGCTGGTACAGACATTTCTGATGTTGCTCTGCGTTATATTACACAATCATTGCCACATTTAATCCATCTAGACGTATCGTCTTGTCAACGTATAACTGATGCTGGCGTAGCTCAAATAGGCACTTCACCAACAGCAATAGCAAATTTGGTTGAATTGAATTTAAGTGGTTGCCGTTTGGTATCCGAGTTATCCTTAGATCATTTATCCAAATGTGATCAATTAGTCTGGTTGGACTTAAGACACGTACCGCAAGTGTCGACCCAAGCTGTTATAAAATTTGCTGCCAAATCTAAGCATGACTTGTGTGTGAAAGATATAAAATTGGTTGAAAAGCGTAAAATACCTCAAACGCCACATTCATCGGGTGGCGCTAGTAGTAACTTCTCCGCGTCAACCACACCCATTTCATCAGCCGCTGGTTCAGCAAATAATTGGAATGATTAAAATCTCATACCGACTTCTATAATGACAATTATATAACACGATTAAGCATGAAAATTAGTGCACCACGTTCAATATAAATAGTAGCCAAAGATTAAAAATTTATACATATTTAAATCTATATAATACATACATATTTTTTAAATGTTCTTTTAATTTCATTTTTTTATACGTTTACAATAGAAAATTTTCTTTCCCGAAAATGCATTCCCCCTTATTATTTTTTATGTATTTAAATTAAATTCTTAAGCTCAATTTAGACACTTTTAAACGCTCACAATAATGGATACAAAATTTCAACTATGGAAAAATGTTAACGATATTATGCAAAACTAAATTTTTCGCAAAATATATTGTTTACTTTTAATTAAGTTATACAGTAAATTAGAATATATATCGCACATCTTTAGTGTCATATTTAAAATTTTATAAATTTTGAATCATCTTGCAACGCAATTGTAACATATATTAACGAATAAGAAATTCAAATATAATTAAGTGTAATAATTAAAATATATAATTATTTGAAGAATAAAAACATAAATATAAGATGAAAAATAAAGTAAAATATATTGTGTGATTGAATAGACAAAATTCTGGCTTGTTTGTTTGTTTGAGTACTTTTAATTCCTAAGTTGAGTAATACGAAACAACAAGAAACCGAAGCTATTAAAATTAACATTTAAAATATTTATTTTTAAATAATGATCAAATTACCATGTGAGCAACGCTCAATAGACCTCTTGCTAAAGAAAATGAGCCGCTAGTTTTTATAGAAGGATATAATCAATAAAATAGCTATTTCAAATTGAATCGATAACTACATCACACAATTATTACAAATTTCGAATTCTATTCTAAATAAAAAGTAAAAAAAAAAACAATTTTTAAACAACCCAGCTACTTACCACAGTTATTTCAGGTTTTTAATATCTTAAAACAGCTTACCAGAGCGTTTCATATTACAAATTCCATAAAGTTAACAATACTGTACCAAATGCTTTTTAAAATTTTTTAAATAAAAATCAGATTGATTTTATCCAGCTTTTTATAATTAAGACACAAATTGCTCACTTATCTATGGGAAGAATGAAAAATTTGTTTATTTTCAAATGATGATGAGAACTGTAATTAACTTTATTTTAACGTAGCTACTAAAATGGTTAGTAATTCAATATTTTGCTTGTTTATAATCAGGTTCATCAGATGAGGTTTTCGATTTGCGTTTTTGTATAATGCCCTAGAAATATTAAATAAAAAAATAAACACGGCATTTCTAAATTAATTACTGAATTAAGTACCTGAATTTTTTGCCATTCTCTATCCAGTTCAGCTTTTTCACTTTTTTCAGTTTTATTTTTTCTGGTTTTACGACCATCTTGCATTTTCACACCATATTGGAAAGCAGCTTTTGGTAAGGCTTCTTTAGTGCTCATATAATCTGAATATTCTTCCTGCGTATCAAAATCCCAACGACCTATAGGACCTTTCTTATTACCCAAATCCATTTTTGTATAATCAACTTCATCATCAGAATCATCAATTGCATCATTCATTTCTTCCAATCCAGGATAACATTCAGCATAGCCTTCTGGCTCATTTGCAAAACGCGATACTATAGATTTATTAATTTTCGGGGGTGGAGGTATAGTGGTGATGATGGGTTCCGTTTCATCCGATTGCTTATTAGATTCGCCAAAATAGGAATTTCCAGATTTAGATGACGTTAAATGGCCATATTTATCAGATTTTGATTTACTTTCATTTTTATTTGTAGGCTGATAGTCACCTACGTCATCATATATAGAATCGCCAACTATTTGCTTCGGTAGAGATTTTCCTGTCGATGACAAAGAATGCAACTGATCTATGTCTTTCTCATGGAATAAAGGTTTGTCCTTATCACGTTTTTTATTCTTTTTATTACGCCCACCGGCTCTGAGATACGACAATATTTGGGATAATTTGTTTATTACAATATCATTTGTAGTCAACGTTGCTGCATCTTCTCTGTTCAAAGGAACTTCATATTTCGAACGTATTAGGGTAGTTGGAATATCTGTTTCCCCTGACTCATCTTCCAAATCAATAACGTACGCCATTCTTCCAGGGGCAAATAGTTCAATACGCTGTATTTCTTTAGATCGTCTTGCCTGTATTAGATTAAAAATATTACGGGCCATTGGACCTTTTATCGCCATATTATCTTCAGCTTCTCTGCGTTCCTGCTCCAATCTTTCAGCAGCTGCCTGAGCTTCTGCCATTTTTTCTGACGCTGCGGCCGCTGCTGCCAGTTCACGTTCTTCCTGCTCCTTAACCGTTAACTCAGATCGAACTTTTTGCAACAGAGCGTAATCCAAACCCTTTACCAAATGCGTATGTTCCATATCACCACCCAAAAATTTAGATTCTTGTATAATACGTCTCCTTCTCTCTGCTGCATCTATGCCTGATTTCATATCGGGGGCAACAGCTCTGTAAGCATTTGTACTGCCGTGTCCAGGCGTGCTAACATTTTGATAATCTGGATTTGCACCATCTCTTCTTTCCCGGGCTCGATCCCTGTACTTTTCTGACAACTCCTGTAATTTATTGTCTTCCTGCTTCTTTAAAGCAGCATAAAAATTTTTCTTTTTTCGCCTCAAATCACCACGTTCGCTGCTATTACCAACCGCAGCACTAGGAGTCTTCTTTTTTTCTGAAGATGCTGGAGCTCCTGGCGTAGCAAAAGTAGCCGTTGCCAAAGAGCCCGACGAACCTGATGGTGGTGCCCTAGGTGTCGCCAACAACTTTCGAAAGTCGTCATTAGTCAGCCGTACCGAAGGTGGTGGTTCCATATGTGAAGATTCTGTCATTTTTAATATCTTTAACAATTAACTTTTACAATTTTTCACCAAAACTATTCCTTATAAATAAAGAAAAACAGTACACAACACGATGTTGCCAGAGATTGTATAAGATCAATAACTGTCAAATGCTGCCAAATGTTTTACACTTGAAGGACAACGTTTTCATTGAATTTAAAAAATTATTTGTTTTTTAAGACGGCAGCACAAATATTTTTTTCGTTTAAATCAGAATTTTAAAGATGCTGTGTAAATTAGGAATAGCTGAAATCTAAATTACTAAATGCCCCATGATTAAATAAAAACTGACGATATTCATTAGTCGTTTAAGGGTTAAAATTGCTTTTAAATACGACATATAGACGGCGCTTATAAAAGTCAGAAACCAGGAGAAATGACAGTTTGTAAAACGTAAATATTTATAAATTTTAGATGAGGTATTTATTCATTTCGCAATTTCCACAATGTACACAGTGGCGACTCGGGATTTTGACATTTAACCGTATACTAAGAAAGGGACAGCAAATATTACCAAAAAGTATTTCTGTCCCTTTCAGATTGTCTGTCTGTTTTGTTTATTTATGTTTTTTTAGGTTTTGGGGTGGGTTTTTTTATATTGGCGAGAGTTAATAAAAAATGTAATTTTTGTGTAAAACTATTAATAAATAATAAAAACAACTAGTAGCAATAACAATTTTAAACTTTTTCTTTCAAGAAATTAAAAAATATTGGCAACTTTCAGCAAGAAAAATTTTTTATGAGCAGTACGTCTTATTTTGATCTTGTAATATTTAGCTTCTTAATTATCTCTTGCACAAGAAACTATATTCATTGTGACCGAAAATCACACACATTTCGATTAATATTTAAATATTTAAGAATCTTTAAACTTTTCATTGAAGAAATTAAAAAATATTCTAAATTTTCCCTTTTTTAACACAAAATAAATGTTTGTTTACATTTAATTTTTCTACTTTATCTGCAAGTTTTCACTCTGTATATCTGTTGCTTCTAACACATTTGCTTCGCAAAACTTTTAACATTTTCTTTCTCCCTCCAAGAAAACGGTTAAGGCAGCTGATTTTAGCGTTTTTTAAACGTCACAATTGTCATCACTGGTTACATTGTGGCACACAGCTGACGAGTATATCAAATATTTGTTACAATAGTTTTTATTTTAGTATAGTTATTATACTAAAAATTAATTATTATGAATGATATCAAACGTTTAAAGGATCAACAAAGGGAAAAACATCCAGGATTTGATGGTTATATGAATTGTATGACAAGAGCGTTATTTACCGGTTTAGCATCATTTTGTTTAGGTACATGTGCATATTACCTTGTCAATTGCCTTATAAATAATAGACAAATTGCATAATTTTTCTAACATTTAAGGTTTTTCGGGTTTCTATTTTACGCAAAAAGTTGTACAAACCAAAATACGGTATCCTTTACAATATAATATTCTAACGTCTACATTAGCTGCCACAATAATAGCGTACCAGGTGACCAGTACGAGGACAAAATCGTGTCAGGCCGCATGGATGGCAGCGGAAGATAAACACACAATACTTAAAGAAGCGGAATTTTAATATACATACATTGTAAAAAAATTTAGTAATCCACAGAAAACATGTTAATCAATATACTTACGAGAAGAGCGACACCATCAGCGGTCAGGGTACTTTGCCTAGAAACCATTTTTAATAAGCACTATGCAAGACATATTCCCGCATCATGTTTTCCTTTCTTGCAACAAACAAGATTGAAATATACCCCAAATAAAGGTGTTAAAGGTGTAAGAAATCGTAAACACCAATATGAAGCCAAAGATAAGTTAGAAAATGCAGATACCGATGGGAAAGAAGATTTTGAACAGGCGGTAAATTTAGACGACAGGTAGGTGGTAACCGGGTTATAATAAGTCATATTTGAATTTCTTTTGGAATTGGAACTGAGAAACGTTTTTGCCTATTCCGATTCGATGTAATAATAATGGACACTATTTTTTGGCGATATTTTGGAGATGACTTTCGTTATGAATTAAGGAAACATATTCATTTTTTTTCTACACATAAAAAATTATCTTTCTAGTGAGTATGACTTGGTGGCAAGTGGTGCTATGAATGTAACACGGAAATCACCACAACCACAAAATGTTCTTGTTATTCAGCCATACATTAAATGGGCTGTAAAACGCTCCTCAACCATTCCACCTGATGATCAACTTGAGGAAGCAAAAGCCCTGATACACTCTATAACAAATTGGAATGTTGCATTAGCGATAAAAGTGCCTCTTGAAAGCTTAGATCGCAAGGCGCTTTTCGGCAAAGGCAAATTAGAAGAGTTACGAAATTTAGTTCAAGAATTAAGACAAGCAAAAAGTCATAATCAACAGCCGCTCACATGTATATTTGTCAGTAAAGGCTCGTTAAGTTTTGCCCAAAAGGTTTTATTAGAATCAACTTTCAATTTGCCGGTAATGGATCGTTATTCTGTAGTTATACAAATTCTACGCTTACATGCTACCAGTGCAGAGGCCCGATTACAAGTTGCCATGGCAGAAATTCCATATATTTGGTCCCAAGCCAAAGAAGCCAACACATCAAAATCAACAAAGATGGGTTATTCCTTGACGGATACTCAAAGAGAAATTTTAAAATCAAGAGAGAAAAAATTAAAACTGGAATTGGAGCGCATTAGAAGTCATAGGTAGGTAAAGTAAAATAAAGTTAGATTTCATTTCACTTCTTATCTTACTTTGTTATCTATTTTTGTAGGAAACTTCTACGTAATAAACGTAAACAACACAATTATCCCATTATAGCTGTTGTTGGTTATACAAATGCTGGCAAAACTTCTATAATTAAAGCTTTAACACAAGAGGAAGCAATACAACCTAAAGATCAATTATTTGCTACTCTTGATGTTACGGCTCATGCTGGTAGACTACCGTGCAATCTTGAAATAATTTACATGGATACTGTTGGTTTTATGTCTGACCTTCCGACCGGTCTCATCGAGTGTTTTGTAGCCACCTTAGAAGATGCTATGTTAGCCGACGTTATTTTACATGTCCAAGACCTTTCACATAGTTGCTATGTAGCACAAAAACAGCACGTTGAAACAACTTTAAAAACTTTAACACAAAACATATATCTGGAGGAAAACGGTAAAGCGCAGTTACCTCCCATTATTAGTGTTGGTAATAAAATAGATTTAATAGATACAAAAGACCAGAAAGATTTTTCAGGTTTAGTAGTATCGGCTAAGAAAAATCAAGGTTTAACCGAATTATTAGTCGAAATTGAAGAACACATACTTAAAACAACAAATAGAAAAAAGCTTACCATACGTGTGCCCAATGGTGGCATAGAAATGTCGTGGCTTTACAAAAATGCCGCCGTTGTAAATATGAAAGCTGATGATAAAGATTCACAAAATTTGCTAATGGATATTGTCATAAAGGAAAACGTCTTGCAGCAATTTAAAAAACAATTTTGTCAATAAACTATTGATTAACGGATTATTAGTAGCTCTATATTTTTACAATTGATTAAAATTAAAACTATACATATTGAATAAATGACATAAAAGTTGCATAATTACATAATTTATAGATTTTGTAGATCAAAAGGTAAAAATGCTGGTTAATTTAATTATTTTCTTTTTTCATTTTTATATTGCAAGATAAACTTAGTTTAAACTAACTGAGATGCTCTCTTTTAACAACATTTGTTAACTTTAACGCACTATTAGTGTATTTCCGAACGAATAATATATTTTATATATATTTATTATATTATAGCAATAGTTCATTACAAACTGATAATCATTTTATCTTCATTGGTATTGCTTTAACCCAATAATTATTTTTAATATTTGTGCTATATTATACGTATATTTTTTCCTTTTATAGGAAACATTAATTAAAAATGGCCTATTTTAAAAAAAGATATATTTGGTAATTTAATTTTCCTCGTGTGAGTACTTGCTGCTAATTTTTTTTTTAGTTATTGAAAATTGTAATAAGTTGTTAGTTTGTTATTTGTAGACTAGAATTTTTTTATTTTCAATATATAAAATATCTCCAACCAACAAATCACACTAAATAAATCTTTGAATGGCATTTGTTTTTATTATAATTGTTCAGAATAAACAAGTGTAAAAACTATTCGGACTAATAGAAATTTTCTATTCTCGAAGTTAGGGCGGCGTTATCTAACTTAGTGGCTAGAGTTCTAAAGCATCAGGTTAGCCAAAAACGAACTTGGGTTTCACGTGTGTTAAACAAGCCCATGAAGATTGGGCTAGCTAAGTTCGAGGACAGAAAATTGGCATAAGATTATAAAGATATTTGAGGCAGTGGTACTCAACAAAAATATAGCAGACGAAAATCAATATTTCGTTTGTTCTTTTTTTCCATAGAATACAATGTTATTCGAATAAAAAATCTTTTAAAAAATCTGAGTTTTCTCTTAAAATAATATTCAGATGTTATGTTTTGAATAGTTCGAAATAAAAAAATATTTCATCGTTTGTACATAGTTACAATTAACCTCGTTACGATATAATCAGCACGGCAGAAATACTATTATGGTTAGATCGAGAATTTCCAATAATAACTTTTAACAGTAATTAAAAAAGAAGAAAATAATTGCCCTTATAGCTTTTTCATGACAAAATTGAATCGTTTTACCATAGTGATTTTAATCACAACTCAATCATTTCATATCTTATAGACGTTTATGTAGTACACAATTCATGTGTTAAATCGAATAAATAAATTAATTAAACAACATTCTTATTTGCTAAAAACAATACGCTTTGTGTTCAAGCAAGTGTAAGTGTGGCCTTTAAAAATGCGTTTTATTTTTGACTTATATTTAATTATGGAATGTTATTTATTAACCCACCAGCTTACACACCCTATATTTAAAAACTATTGTTTAAAATTATGCTAAAAAAAACTTTAAAATAAATTCAAACGAAAAACAATTGAATACCCTTGCATAACCTAATTAGAAATTTAAATATTTTAAAAATAAGTGGATTATGGGCATAACCACAACAATGACTATGAATGTTCCTAGAATTCGTGTGTACGCGAGCAACATATTAATTTTCTTTTTAAAATTTTGTCTAGCGGTGCTTGGATATACTTCGGTAACATCCAATGAATGTAGTTATAACTTAGAAGCTATATTATTATAATGATAATATTTTTTAAACGGCATTAGATTACAATATCGCAGCAAAAGTTTCTCTAAATCGATCAGCGCAGCAGTTTTTGAGGAATTTAAAATTAAATTACCTGTTTCACGATTACGCTCTAAATAGGACCCTTGTACTAATGCATGTATTGCTATATTCAAATTATCCAATGCTAAGCAATAGGGATGTACATGGAGTAATTGACTAGTGTTGGTTACATTCAGTATTGATTCGATGCGCTGTTGCATTATCTTTAGAAAATTTTTTAACGGCACTTCTTCCAAACTGTCGGCGGGTAACTATTTGTTTAGAAAAGTTTGTTCACATAAAAAATGAATTTTAATATGATTACATATATACAAATATACTAACGGTTTTATTTAATGTTGTTGCAAGTTGGTAGTAAACGCAGATAAATGGTGCTATCGCTGATAATATGGCATGACTAAATTTATTAAAATTAACTTTTATTTTATTGTTTTCTAAAGAAATATTCAAAACGTCATAGTCTTCCAAAATCTTTAAATTCCTTTTGAATTCCTAATAAAAATATATGCAAATAGTACCAGATAATAAAACCATTATTCCAGATAATAAAACACAACATACCTCTTTTTCCCGATTAGATTCTATGATAAACTCATGTTTAAAAATATTATCCAAATCATTTGTTATATGATAAAGTTTAGCAATTAATTCATTGTAAGTATGTGATGGATTGCTTTCTTGTTCTTTTTCTAATTGTAAAGCAGCCATTATTAAATATCCAGGTCGAGCTAACCAAAATAAACATGGATTAATATAGAGTTGTAACGTCATACTTGGTACAGCTATTGCCATTGTACGGGGTGATAAACAATGAGCTTTTAATCGTTTTACATCGATTTCTTGTGCTAGTTGCTTTGCGGGTACCTGTGTCACTTCTAAACGTCCTTGTTTAAAGTGTAAAATATTTGAGTGAATTTCCACAGTTTCCATTATTTCATGTTTAATACAATTCTGATCGGTAGCCACATGAGCACCCAATTCTTCAAACATTTCTTTTAGCATAAGCACACCATGAGAAAGTTCATCTAAATTCACTGATATTTGATTATAATATTGACTTGAAAAATATAAACACACTAAATTAAATGTTGTTATTACAATTCGCCGCTGTTGCTGATAAATGATCTTTAATATTAAAAAAATATATGTTATGGAAAACATTAAGATTCAGCATTATATAGTTACATACCTCTGTGGCCAGTTTTTTTACTAAGTCAATTTCAATTTTATTTAGTTTTTGTAAATGGGGACCAATAACTGCGCGTTTCATGCGATCAGATGCACAGGATTCCCCCATGAATTCTTTAACGGATATTGGTTCTCCAAAGTCTAAATACATTTTACCAAAACGTTCATCAATTATTTTTAAAGCCTTAAAAAACCCCTTAGTAGACTCTTTGGGTTTAGGAACACCCAGTAATTCATAAACGAATAGCTGCTCTTCTAAAACACGTTCATAAGATACACTTACAGGTACTATTGTTATGTCAGCTATCTCTCCAGTAAAATATGGTAACAGTGCCATAGAAAGTAAACCAATTTTAGGAACTAAAGCCTTAAAATTGCGACTTCGAGTTCCTTCTATGAAAAATTCAACACCGATGTGATATGCTGCCACTAGGGCATACATATATTCTCGAAATACATCCCAATATAACTCATCGTTGGAAAAGGAGCGCCTCATAAAAAATGCTCCAGTTTTTCGTAGCATTGTACCCATAGCAAACATGGCGTGAAAATCTATAATTTAGAAAATATGTTGTTATACAGTTTTTCTTTAACTTAACATAGGAAATCATAACATACCCATGCCAGCTGCAATACCAGGTATTTCGATGTCATAATGGAAACATATATAAGACATCAATATAAAATCCATATAACTGCGATGGCTTGGCAAATACAAGACTGGATTTTTACCCAAATCTTGTTTAACCCTATCCATACTGGCTTTATTAACATAAATACCTTTACAAATACGTTTGCCAATAGCTGTTATAGCGATTCCACACCAACGTATTATGGCCATATTACGATCTAAACCAATCTCATCTAAAATATCTTGGACTTGCTGTTCAATTTGTTGTCGTGAAACATTTTGAGTTTGAGCGTAATAATTAATAAGCTGTTGAATTTTTTCACTTTTGTAAACATGTTTTTTAAGTTGGGAAGGGTTCAAATATTTTTCTAGCTTATGTGCCATCAGCGGATTGTATTCTTTAGTCATATTTGGCTCATTACCTGGAGCCAAAATATTTTCATAATCGTTCATATATTTTTTACCGACTTTGGCCATTTTTATATAATTTTTTATGTGATAATTCGTGGCTGTAATGAAAACAATTAAACAATTATTCTAATATGACGACCTCTGTGCCATAAATAAAAATAAAAAACTTTTTTTGAGTATTATTGATAAGGTGACTATAATTTCTTATCAGGCCACCTAGTGGGTGGTTTGACTAATTATGTTTTAATCATCGCGTGATGCAAATAAGTTAGAAAGTTGATCATGACTAATTCAAATATTTGTGACAAAAAGTGATAACAAACTTATCAACATAGTTTCAAAATAAAAGTTTTTTATATTTATTTACATTTAACGAAAGAATACAACTCCTTTGATCCTAAGTACCGTTTAATCCACATTTACGCATATATATACATACATATATATGGTACAGAGTTCCAAAAAATGTGTTAATATATGCGACCATACTTTCAATTTGCGTTATCTTACATTTTTCTTTGTTGGTTTATGTTTAGAGATATGAAACTTATCTTAATCAAAATTGCATTCAACAAATATTTAGTTTAAATTCGTTAAGAACTAGCGTACTCCATGCAAATGTATTGTCAAGACATTAATTGTTGTGCTTTTAAACTGGTACCATCTAAGCAAATTAAGAGAGGTTTGCGAGTACATATTTTTAATCTGATAGAAGATGCATTTCATTTTGTTTAGCATACTTTCATTGATTTTCCTCAACTACCACAATTTTTTCATGAATAGTTCATCTATACGGTTTAAGACTTAGAGAGTATCATGGCATGATGGGTAGCTTAAACATTTTGCATTTAAAGAAATTATGGATTTCTTAATTTTATTTGTGTGTACATACTTGTAAAGATCTAAACCATATTATTAGGTGATTGTAATTCCAATTAATTTCACTGATTCTGTCTGGATATTGAACTTGTTCAAAAATCTTATTATTTCCTTAAAATAATGTGTAAATTGCTGAATAAATAATAGTAAACAATATGCTCAAAAAATATTTGCTTAGAATTGAATACAATTAAAGACAAAACGAATCACACCATGTCATCTATTCGTATTGTGAATTCTATAAAAAAAAATAAATTAAGTGTGTTGTTGTTGTTTAGTAAACGAATAAAGATATTTGTTGATAAAACTTAAAGCACCAAATCTATTCCAACTAGTGTTATACCCCACCATACTAAAGGTATTTTCCATCTAATGAACGAATAAAACAGCGTAATTAATCTTTGCTTTAAGAAATATATTTCCAAATCGGAATGCTAAAGAGTTAAATTCTCTGTTGGAAAGCAAACTTTATGTACAGGTTGTAATTAAATGGTAGAAAAAAGCATTTTCTTAAGAAAAGAGTAAACTTCAAAGCGATTGATTGAAAGCAAATGAATGTGATTGATCTATGTCATTAAATTTGTTTTTGGTGTAGGGTAAAAAAAACTCGGGCTATTTGTTTACTTTAGTTCAGCAGAATAATATGCACTGCCATGTAGGGTATAATAACAAACACAACAATACAAACAAAACAAATGAAATTTTTTTACTATTTTAAGTAATAAATTCATAACGGCCATGTTTTCAAAACTTCAGCAGTAGTCATGAAACTATTTTTCATAATTTTATAGTACGTAGCTTTTTAGAGGTTAAAATTTTCATGTATAATTTAACAAATGCATTAGCCTGTTATTTCTATAGCAAATTATTCGTTTGTGGTATTGTTTTTTTATTCTTTTGAGAGGAAAAAAACTATTCAAAATGTAGACTTTCTTTTTTGGTATTTCGTAAATTGATTTTTCTCACCGGTTACAGTTACACAAGTTTTACTTTCAGTTACTTTTAGTTAAACTAGGGAGCAATATTAAATATGGCATTTAATTCGTAACATTAAAAGAATATTTTATAGTTTATTAGTTTTATTATATTCTTAAGAGTCTTTTTTATTGTTTTGCTAAATTACTTTTTACTAAAATAACAGCCGCGGTACTAGTACACAAAACTACCACAACTGCACATCACAATGTGCTGCACATGATAAACAAGAAATTGGGAGAGAGAGAACATGTATTCAAATTGGTGAATTTCAAGTGTTGTCTACCATTAGGACATTTTTATTGTTTACAAGAAAACGTACTGTAAAGCAATTACATGTTTTAGCGTACAAAATGTTAAAAGCTGTAATTTACAATAAGTTTATTTAATAAAATTCATTATTATATGTTTTATAAAAGTCATAAAAATATAATGTAAAAATGTTTCATCTTTAAGAAGTGTTTCTACCTTTATGCATCATTACTTATCCAGAGATTTTCATAAAAGTTTTTTTATTGTTATAACTCGCTTTCTTATCTATTAAACAATTCAAAATATTGAGTTGTCATCACTGCCTAGTGACGATACACCAAACAAAAACATATAACCTTAAATTTTTTAAATTCAATTATAAAGCAGTCAAAGTTGGATAAAAATCAAAATAAAAGCCAAAAGTAAAGATTGCCATGGAGTGAAAGGCTAAAATTTCTTAAATTGTGCCAAACAATGGTATATATGGCAACATGGTTCTTTATTTACAAAACAAAAGCAGATGAATAATAGAACGAAAAGTAGCAAAAGGTGCTAAACAAGTACTTGCTGTTTAGTACCATCTTCATTAGTACACATTTTCACATTTCTCTTCATTTTCAATCTCTTTACATTTACGGGTTGCCATTTTTCAAATTAATGGTTGATTGTTTTTAACTTTTCAAAAAGGGAAAAGTTTATTTTGCCACTTTCAATTTCGTTTCTATTTCTTTTATTTGTTAATAATTTTCTGTTGTTTATACCAACTTAAGCATTGACAGAAGTACAAAGTTCCGTGTGATTAAGCGTCACACAAGAGAAGATAAACAACAAACATAAAGAAATACCACAACCAGTTTTAAAGTACACGTAGCAGTTTCTATTGGGAAATATATAAAATGGCAAATTGTTGGAAGAAGTTCGTAGAAGCCATTTTGGTGTTGTTTCATGTTGCCTTAGATCAGTTACTGGAATTTGTTTTGGGTTGGTATCTGGGACCTCATCAGAGATGTAATCCACCAGAGAAAAAACAGCAATCAATTGTCGCCAAGAGTGCAGTGGAACTGGCTTTGCTAATCAGGAAACGTGAATTAACCGCTTATGAGGTGGTTAAAGCTTATTGCGATCGTATCAAGTCCGTAAATCCAAAGATAAATGCTGTTGTGGATGGTCCATTTTTAGAAGCTTTAGATGAAGCGCAGGAAATAGATCGTAAACTTGATAGCAACGAAATAACGGAAGAGGACTTGCAGAAGAAACCATTTTTGGGTGTACCATTTACTACAAAGGATAGTACTGCTGTAGCCGGTAAGTTGCATACTTTAGGCTTAATTGCCCGTAAAGATGTTAAAGCCTCGGAAGATGCGGAGTGTGTACGTTTGATGAAAGAGAGTGGAGCCATTATTATAGCAACCAGCAATGTGCCTGAAGTCAACAAATGGATAGAATCTCGTAATATGTTAGTAGGCCAAACGAATAATCCTTACGATTTAAGGCGTTCGGTGGGTGGTTCCTCTGGCGGAGAAGCTGCACTTGTAAGCTCATGCTGTACAGGTTTTGGTTTGGGCACCGATATAGGTGGATCCATACGTATACCAGCATTTAACTGTGGCATTTTTGGTCATAAACCATCCACTAACGTGGTTAGTATGCGTGGTTGCACATTCCGCACAGGAAAGGAAGAGAAAACAATGGTTGTTGCCGGGCCTATGTGTCGTTATGCCACCGATTTAATACCTATCTTCAAGGTTCTAACTGGTCCACAAATGGCTGATACGTTAAAACTTTCTCAGAATGTAGACTTGAAAAAATTACGTTATTTCTATATACCCTCCAATAATATGAAGCTATGCAATCCTGTTAATCGCGAAACTCAAGCGCTTATGTATCAAGTACGCAGACATTTTAAAAATCTGACCGGTCAAGAGGTGAAATTGGCGAAATTACCCAAATTAGAAATGACCAGCAAAATGTGGCGTTATTGGATGACGCAGGAGCCTGCTGATTTTAATAAACTTTTAGGCAATGGCCTCGATCTTAACCCGTACGTAGAACTCTTTAAAAAGTTGATCGGTAAGAGTGAATTTACCATGGCAGCAATTTTCTCTTTGGTTGATTCTTTACTGCCGAAAGAAAAAGAACGTTTGATACAAGATGCTACAATTAAATGTAAAAAAGCTTTACAGGAACTGTTAGGCGAAGATGGCGTTTTATTTTTCCATAGCTCTCCTCGTACAGCGCCATTCCATTATTATCCTCTTGTTAAATTCATGGATTTCAGTTACTTTTCGATATTCAATGTTTTGCAAGTACCTGTTACACAAATACCTTTAGGTTTAGATGCTAACGGTATGCCTTTAGGAATACAGGTTGTGGCAAACCATATGAACGACCGCCTGTGTTTGGCCGTTGCTGAAGAGTTGGAACGTGGCTTTGGAGGTTGGGTACCACCTTACGCATCCACAGAGAATTAAATTGTCACCTCTAAACACACTCGTAGCTATTTTTATTATTGTTTTTTATTATTTTTAAAATTCTTAAACGACTGCAACATTCCCACACTTTGATATAATCTAAAAAAGATGAGATTCCAAAAAGAAGTTTTAGTCTTAAGAAAAATTTGTTAATTTTACAAAATATGAATTAATTATACTGTAACTAAACTATAAATATATTTTGGAGTACGGTTTTAAATATTGTGTTTGTTTTGCAATCGTAATGGACGTCACAGGATCAGTTAGAAAAAAAGGTTAAATTAAAAGCCTCATATGAAAAGTATAAACATCCCACTTGTAAAATAAGCCTTGAAATGATTTAACTGTTTTGAAAGGTATATGGACAAAGAAAGAGAAATAGCATACATATAAACCTAGCGAGGTAGGTGGTCTAGGGCATAGTTTAGTATAGTCTATTAGAGCGAGCGTCCTGGGTTCGATTCCCACCAGAGACACTGTACCCAACACAAGCCTTAATTACTCAGCTCGACTGCGGCTCTAAAATGGTTTAAAAGCAACAAGACTATTGATATTAAAAGAAACATTTCTAGATCTGGGTCATATTTCTAATTTGAATGTGAATAAAATTTATCGTACCTCAAATTAAGAAATGATTTACATTATAAATTTAGTCTACATGAAACACATATTTATATTTTAGCCTAAAAGCCTCATATGAAAAGCATAAATATCCCACTTGGAAAATAAACCTTGAAATGATTTAACTGCTTTAAAAGGTATATGGACAAAGAAAGAAAAATAGCATACATATAAACCTAGCGAGGTAGGTGGTCTAGGGCATAGTTTAGTATAGTCTATTAGATCGAGCGTCCTGAGTTCGATTCCCTCCAGAGACACTGTAGCCAGTACCTTAATTACTCAGCCCGTAGTAATTAGAGTATAATTTGTATATGTATATTAATTCAAAATTAATAAATACTTTTCATGAGTATCATATACTAAACAGCCAAAATCCTCATCTTCTCTGTGCTTCTTTATGATGCAGGGGCATGCGCACTATTAAGCATTGATGCAGCAGCCTTGAGAATATGCGAGAGAAAATTCTTACGTAAGATCTTCGGTCCAGTGCAAGTTGGCGATGAATTCCGCATCCGATCCAACAATGAGTTCATCAACGAAACGGACGTTGAGCGGCATATTAGCATCCACGGCTGCGCTGGCTCAGCCATGTCGTTCGAATAGAGGTGGATATTTGATGCGGTGATTTGCGGAAGTCGGCGAAGCGGACGACCTTGCTTGCGGTAGAAGGATCAAATCAAGGAATCCCTGTCATCGATTGGTGTGACCAACTGGCGAAGGTGCGGAAGAAGCAGAGACGCCTGGAAGGATGTGCCGAAATCCGTTAATTGCGTTGTTAATGGCCACTTAAGTAAGTAAGTTATCTCGATTAGTGCATTCTTGAAGATTGTTCAGAAATATTAAAAGATGGACATTATTCATAACGACAATGATTGTTTGGATTTGTAAAAACGTACAAGTAGTTTTTAAATCCAAAACTTATAGCTCATCCCAATATTTATTCTCCGTTGTTAAATAAAATGTATGTGCTTGGCAACTCTAATCGCAGCTGTTATTACAAAAACAAGTCGCATGCCCGTATGTTTACAAAAAATTACTAATTCCGTATTATTTAATTTGAATTTAAGTAGTAAAATATTTTCATACATTTATTTTTTAAGATGATTTAACTCTAAATGCAGAGCGATGTTTCGTCAATATCCCAATCAAATGCAAAGCTTTGTGCGTCTATTATTTGCAGCACTACCAAGAAGGCATTTTGCTAGACAGGAATTAAAAGCAACTTCAACATCAAACAATTCTAATGACGATGAAGTAGTATTCCCACAAGAATTGGGTGCCAGTTTCTTTGCGAAAAATATAGGTAAACTGAATACCACAATATTTCGAAACATATTTTTCAATCGAATATTATTTATTATGATATTTAAGGTTCAAACTATTGGAAGTGGCACGCCATTTTAGATAAGCATCCTGAGCTGAAGACTGTTAAAAGTAAAGATATTCTTAATACAGCTAACGCCTTAAAAAAGTTTAATTTTAGCATAAATGATATACTAACAAAGCCTATGATTTTGTACACCAACGAATTAACTTTGGAGAATCGTTACAATGTTTTAAAAGAGTGCGGCTTTGAAAAGGTGACCATTTCAGTGCTTTCCAAATATGTGACGGCCATGAATAGAAGTGTGGCGCGTATAAAATCATTGGGGCATATTCCTTATGATCTGAATGTAGTTGAACGTTTGAGAAGCACATTTACAGATATAGATGTCCGGATTTATGCGGATTATGCTTGCAATGAAAGTCTAGAATTGAAAATCTTACGACAGCACATTTTAAATTATTACATACAGCAGCGTTTGGATATGTCCGCCGAGGAAATTGCAAGGCTTTGGAAAGTTTATGGTCGCTTAAAACATAAAAGTTTTCATTCAGTACAGAAAATGGTTAAAGTCCTAATTGATGAACTTAAATTTCCAAAAGATCGTATAAGTAAAAATGCTTTCATACTGTACGGAGATGCAGATAATGTGATGAGAATAATAAAAGAGATACCCACTATAGATGGACAAGATATTAGGGAACTCCTGTTTAGAAGACCAAAAATTATGATGTCATCGTGCGATTCTCTTCTAACTACTTTACAGCATGTAAAATCCTTTGGCATTGGTGAAGATGCAATTCTGAGATGCTTAGAAGTCTTAACCTTAGGTCCAGATACAGTGCTGGAGCGTTTGAAAGATTTAAATGAAATAGAAGAATTTCAGGTTTTGAGTACAAATCCAAGAGTTTTAAGACTGGTTCATTATCAGAATAAAGCCAGGTTGAGATTAGATTATTTGAACCAATTAAAGGTGCGTTGCGCATCCTTGCACATATTGTCATGTGGTTCACAAGCCTTTGCCAAGTTAGTTGAAAACTATATTTACAAAATAATTAAAAATACTGAATAATTCTTTGTGTTTCCACTCTAGATTTGCACGAGATGGTTCAGATCGCACTAAAGGTCGTGATATTGTTGTTTATTTGGCAAATATTCTTAAAGAGAACGAACATGATATACGTAATTTATTGTCCAGGCACCCAAATTGGTGTCATATACCTGTCTTACATGTTAAACAATGTTATGAGTTCTTATTGAGTAAAACATTTAAAGCAGACGATGTGTACAACAACATACATCTGTTGTTATACCCCACGTGAGTCTTTGTTCTTGTTTTAAGCGCCTAAATGATATCGTATTCTTGTTCTGATTTTAGAAAACGCATCGATGAAAAACTGCAACAACTGCATTCACCCGATTTTTCTGAAGAACTACATATAAAACCAAGCATTGAAGAACTCACTAAAACTGAAATACTCACTTTGGTATTATATTTAATAGAAAGTGAATTTCATTTTACCGGTGATGGTATTTGGACCGAACAACATACGCAGCATGTGGAAAATTTTAATAATTTATTGCCCGACTTTCCAGAAAGCATAAATAAAATATATAAGTATGGTATTAAACCAGCAGGAACAACTATCACAAGCGCAAGTTCAGTTAAAGAATATGTCGTAAATCATTGATTTGAATTATTGTAAATAAATTGTTGTATTTTTTATTTTATTTGAATTTAAAGCAAAATTTTATGATCCAAATATTTTTTCAATAATATACAGTAGGCTGGTGTATATTTTTCTCTTCATCATTACCCTGATGTTGAATTGTTATTGCTGAATGCTTGATGGAACAGTTTTTTAACTTCTCTAATATTTCCTTATAGGCTGGTGAAATAGGCTTTTGTACCACCTCTCGGTAAGTGTATTCAGAATCTTCATTTAGCTGAAATTTTATAAAATTTAGATTCCTTAAAATTAATAAGTGTTATGAACGTAAATACAATAAATAATAAATTTAGAATGAACGATTAGTTAATAACTTTAATAAATACGGTGTGACAATTTATATAAAAACTGGCATATATTGATGGCAACGTTTGGTGTATTGGCGTTTAACTGGGCCCACAATTACCTTGTGTATTACTATTTAAACTTCTAGCTTGCAACTTGCCTTACTCGAGAGACTATTTTGACGTTTAGTTCCGAATTTCTTTTAGAAGTGTGTTTAAATCGTAATGAAATGAAATTTTTAAACCATTCTATAATGATGACAACCATCTGTTCCAGAATTGACGATTTTGTAATCGAATCAAGTACTCTTAAAAAATATTAATAAAGATTCACTTACGTTTAAACTATACGACATGTCAGAGTCAAATCCCCTCAAATCACCACACACTACGAACGGTATGAGTTGTTTGTTAACTTTGGAATCTGTAGCATTTTGTATAACTTGAACGTTATCAACCATAGGATTAATCATTTGTGGTATATAGCCTTCAGGACATTTATAGTTTTGACACACTACAAAGGCCTCTATACTGGAATTACGAGAGCTAGCCGGTTTAGCAATAGATACTTTTTCGAAAAATATTCTTAACTGAGAATACAAGAGGCTTGTATCTTTTCCTCTAAAAATTTTAGCAACAAAGTTTCCACCCCTCATCAAAACATGCGTTGTTATACTAAGAGCAGCCAATAACAACTGACTTTGTATATATTCATCAATATCATGAAGACCTGTAACATCGGGTGCTCCATCACAAATAACCAATTGAGCTTTTTGATCTTCGCCTCCAAAATGGTCTATAATCGATTGAGCCGTACTAAGTTTAGTGATATCGCCTTGAATTTGAATCACACCATTTAAAGGAGCCATAGCTTGCAGATCGACAGCAATAATTTTAACCTCTTCATTATCACCACGGTTTTCATACAAACGTTTTGATAATACCTGGGACCAACTACCGGGAGCGGCACACAAGTCAACGGCGCGAGTAACACCTGCGTTATAATATGGGTCAGTGGTTGGATAAAAATCAATGTTTTAAGGCGCATGTACCTTTCAATATATTGAATTTTTCGTCGATTTGTAACAGTTTAAAAGCACTACGAGCTCGCCATCCTTCCTCCTTAGCTAAACGATAATATATATCGCGTTTATCTTTTGATGTTTTACCCATTATTTAAAATTGTTTATAAAGAGATAAATTTCTTTTATTTTTAATGCACGTTATTGTTTTTAGACCTCGATATGTCAAAACAAATAACACTGTTGCCAAGCTTTAAGCTAATAAAATAAAGTTAATTTTCTTTTTTTAATTTTCAGTTAACTATTACGTAAAATAAGTTCTTAATATATAAACGACGAAATGAAGTGGAATATCTTTCTAATTATATTTTTCCTCATATTTCTAAGGAGTGTTAACAAGTTTTTTTATATAAAGGTTAAGAGCAATGAATTTTTCACCAACACAATTTTCCTGATTAGACATTTAAATCATTCAGTTTTTACTAGTTGCCAACACTACAGATTCCCAGATTTAAAATAAAAAAATGAAACTTGGCAATCGCATGTGGTAATTGTAAACAATACATGACATTTCTTTTTCAAAACATTACAACTGGAAGAAAAATAACACGTGCGTTGAAGCTGAAGAGATTTTGTTTAAAATTTTGAACTTAATTTTTAACTTTTCGAATAAAAATGTCTTTATTAAGAATCAGGTAAGTTCTTAAAAAATATAAATTTAGATATTATTGTAATTTAACAACTTTTTAAGGAAACCAAAAACCCGTAAGGGAAAGAAAGTGTTATTGGCCAGAGAGCCTCAACTGGTAGAGGGACCACGGTTTATGCTGTTTTTGGATGGTCGTAAATGTGGAGGGGATGTAAAGTCTTGTATGAAAGATATACAACAACTAAAAAAACCTTTAATAAAGGTTCTGAATAGAAATAATGACATTACCCCTTTCGATGATCCTTCATCCTTGGAATTGTAAGTAGAATTTAATTTAAATAGTGATGTCCATCAAATTTATTCAAATTTCTTGTAGCTTAACACAAAAGAATGATTGTGCTATGTTTGCTTTTGGTTCAACTTCCAAAAAGCGACCTAATAATTTAATATTGGGGCGTATATTTGAAAACGAAATCCTTGACATTGTGGAGTTGGGCATAAAACATTACCAAGCCATGTCTGAATTCAAAACTGAGAAGATAGGTACTTGTGTTAAACCGTGTTTGGTTTTTAACGGTCCTAAATGGTCTCAAACAGAGGAACTAAGACGTTTAAGAAATTTGCTCATTGATACTTTCCAAAAGGATAAGGTAGATGCTATACGTTTACAAGGTATCGAACACGTTATGAGTTTTACTTGCACCGAAGACATGAACATTCTAATGAGATCTTATAAGATCCAATTGAAGAAATCTGGACAAAAAACACCACGCATTGAATTAGTGGAGATTGGACCATCAGCTGACTTCTCAATTAGACGTACTAAAATAGCATCTGAAGACTTGTATAAACAGGCATGTAAACAACCGAAAGAACTCAAAGTTAGCAAAAAGAAGAATATTACTCACGATAATCTGGGCAATACCCATGGCCGCATACATTTGGGCAAACAAAATATTGGTAAGATTCAGACCAGACGTGTTAAGGGTTTAAAGAAAACAACAGAAGAGAAGAAAGCCGATCGTCAAAAGAAAAAGGAAATGTTAAAAGCAGCTGCTAAAGAAATGTTAACAAATAATGAGTAGGTAGTTTTAATAAAGATTTAATAATAATATGTGTACAAGATGTTTTTTTAATATAGATTAGATTATTAATAAAAATACAGATTTTACTTAAAATAATAATTTTAAATAATTTAAACATGAGCTTATCATTATTATTACCAATAGGTTAAATAGCTTATTTTAATGTATGGCATCCACAATATTTCGTATGCGACGTGACCGTGATTCCGTTAAGGCATCTTCCAAAGTGTGTATCATATACGTTAAACTATTTAAATCTGTTTGGACTAATAAGTCCCTACGATTTCTTTTCTCATCTTCATGTATTTTTGGCGAAACAGTTTGCGAAGTATTATCGTAGTCCAATAAATCCCTGTTTTCATTTTTCGGTTCTGTGTGCAAATACAATTTCATAGTGATTAATACTTGAGTTTGTTTCATAACAGCTCTCGATGCTAGCCTAACTTCTAAACGCCACTCCATATTCACCAAACGATATGCTCGAATGTTGGCAGTCTTAATAGAGCCTTCAATGAAGTTCCTTTTGCTGGTGACAAATTGGCTTAGAATATCAACAGTTTCGTCTTTAAAACCAGCTACTGCCAGAGGCTTTCTAACATCTTTATCATCGACTTTAGCCTTGGTAGCATCTATAAGTAAAGATATTAATGCTTCCACAGCCAGCTGAACCTCTTCCGGCTTGAACTGTGTACCATACTTTTGAGCAATTGCTTGGTATACCAGTTGTTGTTGTTCTGGTCCATTGGCTAGATAGTCAAAAGCTACTTTACACAATGTAATCACATCTTGAGTTTCACACTTTATCAGAGGAGTTAAATGAGATTTTTGCAAATTTTTTATAACAAAAGTCATTTTTAATATTTATATTGTTGTTTTTTACGGTTTAACAATTGTTTTAAAAGCAATGACATGCCAGGAAGTTGCCAGGCTTAAAATATATTAAAATTTATAGAGATTAGTGGGGACGTTTTATTAGGTAATTTAGAAATCCATTTTATCAAACATTTGGGAAATTCAGACAGAAAATATTTTTATATTTGTTAATAAAAAAAAATTAGTATATAAAATGTCAACTATATTTTAAATCACAGAATATCATCAAATCACAGTATATTCTGTGTTTTGAATAATTTAACTTGTAGAAGGATGTATTTGTAAAATAATTTACCGCTTGTAGTTTTTGGTTTTTTAAAAGTCTGGTTACCTTTTGCAAAGAGCAAATAAACAAGAATTTATTTATTTACATTCTCTACAGTTTGTGATAAAATAATAGTAAATCAAAAGCAACAACAATTAAAATAAATTTAACAATATGGATTTGGATAGTCCAGATGTAGAAAAAGAATTCCCTGGATTATATGCATCTGAGGGTACAGAAGGTGGAAAATCGAAGAAAAATAAAGATGACAGTGATTGTAAGTATTTGGGTCAGAAATGTTCTGTACATGAGAATGTTAATGCGATATATTATTAAATAACAATATAAAACCAAAAAAAAAACAGATAGTGATGGCGAACATGATAAGATCAGCAAAAAAGATTTGCTAATTGGCAGGCGAAAGGATAAAAAAGACAAAAGCAAAGATAGAGGTTATGCAGCGTTGGAGGGCGAAAGTTCTCAAGAAGATGAACTGGATGCCAAGTAAGTTGAGGAAAAATTTTCATATTAAATCACTTCGACGCCTCCTTTTTAAAAGAAATTGTAATTTCAGTCTGAATATTTATTAATGTAATGAGGCATAGTTTTTTATATTCAAAATATTTTGTATGGATGATGTACTATGTACATACATACATATACTATATGAAACAAATAATAATTTCTAAATACTTATTCTTAACATTTTTTCTTCGAATTTTAGAAGCCCTTCTAAATCGAAAAAATCGAAAGCTTTTAAATTTACATCTTCCAAATCAAAAGATAAACGTGAAAAATCGAGAGATAAAGAAAAGTTTGATAAAGATATAAAAGATGAAGAGAAAATAAAGGAAAAGGATAAAAACGATAAGGATAAATATGGCGAAAAGGAAAAAGACAAAGAAAAGGATCACAAAAAGAGAGATAAAGAAAGGAAAGATAAAAAGGACAAATCTAAGGATAAGGAAAAAGATAAGGATCGTAAAGATAAAAAAGACAAGACCAAACAACAGTCCAGCATCAACTCCGAAGAAGTTTTAGAATTGTGTTCTCCGGTATTCGGAGTTGCTGTCAGTTTGGCCACCGAGCGCAGCCGTTGTCACGATGGCATAGAATTGCCTTTAGTAGTTCGGGATTGTATAGACTATTTGCAAGAGCATGGTCTTAAAAGTGAACAAATCTATCGTCTAGAGCCCATGAAAACGAGGCTTATGCATTTCAAAAGGTTATACAATAATCGAGAACGTCAACCGGAAACAGATGTTTTAGATATACCAACATCTTGTGGCCTATTAAAGTTATTCCTTAAGTAATTACATAGTGTAGAGCTCTAGTATAAATGACTAACGATTGTTTTAATCATTTGCAGAGAATTGCCTGAACCCATATTAACTATAGATTTAATGGCCAGATTTGAGGAAGTCGCCTCCCATCCACAAGTAACCAAACAGCAAGAGGAACTGGAACAGCTTTTAACACAGTTGCCTAGTTGCAATAAGGTGCTTTTATCGTGGCTGTTAAGACATTTTGATGCAGTCATACAACAGGAAAAGAGCAACAAAATGAATGCTCAATCATTAGCTATGTTGTTGAGTCCACCACTACAAATGTCACATCGTTTATTGGTAACTCTCTTGTGCCATTGCTCAACACTTTTTGCTGATGTTGAACTGTTTAAGTAAGTGATATTTTATACATTTTTTAAAAACCCCGGACTTTTTTAAATATAATATTAAATCCATTAGTCATATGTCTCCTTTATTAGAAAGCTTACAAACAATTTATTAAGTTTTTTATATATTTATTTACTACCTAATGTTTACATTATCAAGATATTAATTTAAATATAAGATAAACTACAAGTTGAGATAACAAAATGCCTAGAATAGAAATAAAAATAACAGCATTTAGTTATTATTGGAATATGAAAATGTCAAGATCAGTTAATAAAAAACATCGTTTTGCCGGAATTGTTAATTTTATTATTAAGTAAATCGCACTATGTTATTGGAGAAAGATTGTTTGAAAATATTTCTCATTACAGATATGTACCACCTATAACATCTTCTAGCCCTAAACTTCCAGATACCATAGAGGAAATACAAAAGGAATTAAATAAGCAGGAAAGTCTGCTCAATCAAATACATTCTGAAATGAATGCTGGTTTTGTGACGAAGAAAAGAGAAGAACAATTATGGGAGGTACAAAGGATTATAACACAACTTAAGCGTAAATTGAAATCATTTGAAAAGAAACAAGAAAAGTCTCAAGAAGAACATGAAGCTAGCTCCATTAACCTTGGCAATGATGTTACAGATTCAACTGTAAAACCTATAAAAACATTAAATGAAAATGAATCTAAATCTGCAGCTATTGCATTAACAAATGAAAATAAACCAGCTGGACAACTTGTGGATAGTGATGTTAAACAGAGTCTACATGATTTTAAAGATGAAGCAAAAGAAGATGATTCTATGTCAACTATTAAAACATCACCTCCATTCCCAGCTAATTTTAAGGACTCGGACGGATTGTATATGGATGAAGAAACTGGTTTACTAATGGTAGCTAAGAGTCATCCCGATTATTCAACACTTTTGCGTTTGCAGTTTGAAAATCAAGAATTGTTAAACTGGAAAACACTACTACAAGCACGTATAAACGCAGAACGTGCTGAATTTTTGCGTTTAAAACAGTTGTATCAACAAATGACGAATAAAATAGCACAACAAAAGCCAACAGCTAATAGTACTCAAGCAACTGGAATAGAATCACAGACCCCAGAAGGAGATTATGAACGTATAGTAGAACACTTGATACGAGAAAATGCTCTCTTAGAACATAAAAAACAAATGCTGTCTAAGGAAATATTTGAAGAAAATAAACACTGTATATCGTATCAAGTAGAATTAGCAATGCAAAAATTTTAAGTATACTTGTATCGAAGAACAAAATTTAATGTTTTTTGCATATTTCCTTAAACAGCTCTAAAATACTATTAAATACTTTGGTTTTTTTTTTAGAAAAAGTATTAATCATGACACGTATTTATTCCTTATTATACTAATCATTTCGTTCTTTTTTATTTTGTTCATTACTAGTGTTATAACTTATTTCCAATATACATATGATTAAAACAAACTGTGTTTCTTTTTGTTTGCGAAGAAAGGATTTTTAAGAAGTATTTAAATTTTCATCATTTATGAGTTTTTGAAATTTGTATGTGCTTGGTGCTTTAAACAAACAAAAAATGTGGCAACACTACCAATTTGAAAAGAATGAAAATATATAAAGCTGCGCTATCTATATGTATAGAACTATACTTTCAGACCAAATGGTGATGACATTGACTATGACAATTTATAACGCCATGTTTTGACATTTTGTTTTTAATACACATTCAGGTCGAAATTTTTTGTTCTTTTTTCCGAAGCAGAGAAAAATTTTCCATGCATACGAGTGCAAAATTTTCTGTAGAGTGTTAACGCTTGTGGGCTAATTCGGACGGGCATAGTTCTTATTTGAAATAAATTCAAGGAAAACAATCAAAATGTTGAAGCAAGTCAGCAAGCAATTGTCCATCCTATCCATGAGGAGTTTCTCCACCAGCAGACAGGTAATAAATAATCAAAAATTGTAAAAGAACTCATTAAAAATTCCACGTTGTCAACTGTTACAGAAGGGGTAAAATTTGATATTAAGATGACATTGTAGAAAGAGGCTCATCGCCTATAGTAGTACATTGAATTGATGTTTACGTAATTTTTATAATGCATTAAAGATTTCTTTTTGTTTTTAAAAATGCAATGCAATAACAATGGCTAATTGATTATTATTTTTTAATATATGTATGTATGGTATAGAACAACTACAAAGTAACTGTCTGTGGTGCCTCTGGTGGTATTGGTCAGCCATTGTCGTTATTGTTGAAACAAAATTGTTTGGTCACCAACTTGGCTTTATACGATATTGTACATACACCTGGTGTTGCTGCCGATTTATCTCACATCGATACCAAGAGCACAACAGGTGGCCATATGGGACCCGATCAGTTGTCTGAAGCTTTGAAAGGTAAGTCTTATCATTTAATACAGTAATATGTACATATGTAGACATGTAATGTAGTTAGCCATTCTATATGAAACTTGTTTTTAGATCACATACATGTACATAAAGAATATTTTTTATATTTATATATGGACGATTGTGTTTTTCTTAGGTTATGTTTAATGAGGAGATTATTAATCTGTTAAATGTTATCTTTTAACAAAATATTAACATAGAAGAAATTATTATTTGCATATAATTTAACTATAATTTATTAAATTAACAACTCGTGCATATGCGTAGTCACAAATATTAAGTGGCATATAGCACAGATTTATAAATAACAATAACAGAATTTGTTATGAGAGGAGTTAGTTAATAAAGTTTATATGCTATTCATTCATATTTGAAGTTTTGAACAATATTATGCTAACTTTAGATTTGACTGTATAGATAATTCTGAAAATTATAGAATTTGCCACTCATCTGAATTTAAAGCTTCCAAAATGAACATACCCAAACAACATTGGACAAATTTTGACTGTTAATACATGAAATTAATGATATTAAGTTTTGACAGTTAATACTTGGGATATAATATTATTTATCCTTATTCTGGTTGTCGTCGTCGTCGTTTTTGAGTCGACATCGTTTTCTATCGTCGCCGACATCACGTCTACACTGTTTTTGTATTCTGTAACACTACTGTGTCGACGTCGACTGTTTATCATAAATTGTAATAACACAAAATTGCGCTTTGCAATGTTGTAAACCACAGTCCGTTCTGTACTTGTATTTAAGACTATACAGGAAATCCATTTGTTCAGTGCCAAAGAATGAGTAAGTTTGATAGGATTACAATTGCTGCGAAAACTTAGCTATTAATACGATTTTTAATGTCTGTAGTTGAACCTCAAAAGGATGTTGTTGCTTCGAATCCTTAACCTTCACCGTATGGTCAGAATTGCATTTGTAAGGATATAGGGACAACACCTTCATGTACTTGCTTACCATAGTATACAGGACAACCACCTAATTGCCGCACTGAATGCGTTCCAAACTCTGAATGTCCCTCGCAACAAACTGTAAGGATCCCTGCTCAGGATTTTGTGGTCAAAGTGCAGTTTGTCGTGTTAATAGCCACACTCTAATGTGTTATTGTGAGTCTGGCTATACTGGTAATCCATTTTTGCTATGCTCTCCCATACAACAAAATCCACCTGAAGTTGTCGACCCTTGCACTCCATCGCCTTGTGGACCCTATGCTCAATGCCGCCAACAAAATGGAGTTGCATCTTATCAATGTTTAATTTGGCAATCCTTATGAAGGATGTCGACCGGAATGTTTGATTCCGACTGCCCATGTCCTGGTACCTGTGGGCAGAATGCCGAATGTTTTGTTAGAACTCATTTGGCGACATATAACTGTATTTATGGATATCAAGGCGATCCATATCGCTATTATGCTATGTATATATAATATTGGGATATAATGTTATTAAGTTTACCAAAAGATTTGGGAAGTACATGTTAAACTAATGTAATGTTTTATATTCTATATTTTATCTCCATTGGCAAGTAACTGGTAAAATGTAAATCGTAATTTAATCTATTGTATCTTCAATAATTGCTTCTAACGTGATTGCTTGACCTCTAGAAATATTTAAAATTTTTTTATTTTAATTTATAAATTCATTCGTACATTTTGTTGTCTGACAAAAATGTTACATAGACTCAATAAATTACTTTCATCTTTTAATTAAATTCCTTTTACTTAAAGTTAAGTTAGTTTAAAGGTTCTAACTTTAATACGAATTATATAAGAAACTAAAAACGCTTATAAACGTTTTAGTTTAAGACACATTTCAAAAAATTTATTTTCAAAACCTATCTCTGCTACGATTAGATTCTGATTAAGCAAAATAATTTATTGACCATTATAACCTTTTTCTCAGGATATGGCCTAGCTTCTCAAAATGTTAATAAATATTCTGAAATAGAAAGGCAAGCAATGAACTCTTATAAATTTTAATTTTGTTGTTAAATTATTTTTAAATATTTATAGCTTCTGTATGACATTTAAACCAAAGGAAAAAATTCAAAATTATTTAAAATTTGCTGTTTTTATCAGGCATGTTCTGAAAATCACTTTTTGTGAAAGTGATTTGAAATCACAAGAAAGGTGTTCTGGACACAAAACTTTTGTAATTTTTGTGATTTTAAACCGGTTAGCTAAGTGGCTGCCGATTTAGAATCACTTGCTTATTTTTTCAAACATTTTATTTTGAACTTCACAATAAATGAATTAAATGAATAACTTAAAATGTTCTTTATTGATTTTTAAAATAAAATGAACAAGTTTGGACCAAAAAAGTATAAAATTATGAAAAAATTAGACACTTCAAATTTCAAGAAATTTTGTTATTTGGTTTTGTGATTTTGTATTTACTTTTTAGTTGTCTAAATAAAAAATCAGTTGTTTCCTTGTGTTTTCGAAAAGGCAAAATCACACCGAAAAATTAAAAGTTTTATGGTTTTCAGAACACCCTTAAATCCCAATTGTGATTTCAAAAGCACAAGTGATTTGAAATCTTGTGATTTTCAGAACATGCCTGTATAACATAAAATTTCATTGAACTCGTATCAAGCTATCGATAATATAAAAAATAAAATCAAAGTGTTTGTACGCTATGCTACTACTGAGAATGAAGTTTGAATGCTGTATAACACAGTAAGTAGTCAAGATAAGATAAATACATACGTAACAGCCAAGCAATAAATGACGAACGATATAGTTTGCCTATTATGAAGTTCCATATTTAGTGAGCTATTAGTTTTGTAATAATTATTGAATTTTTTTTCTTCCTAAATGTTTAAATAATTAATTTGTTTTTTGTTTTTTATCTAAATTTTAGATGCCGATGTTGTTGTTATACCTGCTGGCGTTCCCCGCAAACCTGGTATGACACGTGATGATCTTTTCAATGTCAATGCTGGTATTATTAAAGACATCGCGTGCTCAATTGCCCAAAACTGCCCCAAAGCGTTGGTTGCCATTATTACCAATCCAGTCAATACTTGCGTACCAATTGCAGCTGAAATTTTGAAGAAGGTTTGTTGCTGAAATATAACTTAAAATTTTTTTAAACTTTATTGTTACTGATTTTTTTTTTCTAATAGGAAGGCGTTTACGATCCCAAACGTCTTTTCGGCGTCTCCACTTTGGATATTGTACGTGCACGTGCGTTCATTGGTGAAGCTTTGTGCGTTGATCCCCAAGAGGTTAACATCCCCGTTATTGGTGGACACTCCGGTGTAACAATTATACCAGTTTTGTCTCAATGCCAACCTGCTTATAAGGGTGATCAAGCCACTATTGAAAAACTGACTAAACGTATTCAAGAAGCCGGTACTGAAGTCGTTAAGGCTAAGGCTGGTGCTGGTTCCGCCACTTTGTCTATGGCTTATGCCGGTGCTCGTTTTGCTGGCTCTCTCCTCAGGGGATTGAACGGTGAATGCGATGTTGTGGAATGCTCATATGTACAATCCAAGGTAACCGAAGCCGCCTTCTTTTCCACTCCTTTGGTTTTAGGAGAAAATGGATTGAAAGAAAATTTAGGCTTGCCCAAATTGAACGATTATGAAAAGAAATTGTTGGCAGCCGCCATTCCAGAACTTAAAAAGAACATCCAAAAGGGTATTGATTTTGTCAATGCTAAATAATTCTCTCAACAACTTTCTCTAGATATATTATTATTTATTATCAAGTTCCATCGTCATACAGTTGTGGTTGTAGCAAAAGGAAAAAATCGGCGAAATCAATTATCGAAATATTGAATTCCCACATGTATTTAACAACACTACCAGTTACATAATTGTATTGAGATAATTTTACAACTTTTCCAAAGATATTATATATATAAATTATTATTATAAAAATGAAATAAAAAGAACAATTAGGTGGAGTTTACTTAAAAATTGTATCGAGTTTTAATTTCATATTAATATGGAAATTTTTATTTTTCGTTTACATTCATTTATAATTTTATAAATGTATTGTAATTGGAAAAATTTAAAAAATAAGATACCAAATTTAATTTAAACAGACAGAACGTTAAATAACACGATTTCTTGTCAATAAATTATGCTATTTAGTAAAACAAAACTTTATTCGAAGTAAGAATTTAATACAATTTGAAAAATCAAAATTATATGCCCTACACTTATGTTTGAAAATTCGAACTTAATTTCGAAAATTTTAAAACAAAGGCAAATATAACTTTCAACATATCTAGGACGATGGCATACACATTCCCTCATAATAAATATCATTTAACAGATTTTCAATGTGAATTGAATAAAAAAATATTGATAAAAACGCCTTTTTAATAGAAAAACTTTTTTAATATATTTCTAGTTTCTGATGAAAAATTCGAAAATTTTTTAACTTATCATTTACATTAAAAATTTCCTTAGAATTCCTTCTATTCGCCTGATGCTCTATAAATCAATTAACCAATCGTAGATGAATTGATTTTTTATTGTTAATGTATTTTTAAAATGTTTACAATCAATTTTAAACAAAAATATTAAAACGCCGGCCGGCTGTTTGAATGCAATTAAACCTTAATTTATTTAAATGCTTTTTTTTGTCACAATAACTATTTAGTATGGCTATGAAAGTGAATTATACTCTTATACATATATTTTTGTTCACATTCATATGTGATCAATAATCAATGTTAATCAAGAATTTATTTGCATCATAACTAACTACTATAGCTCTGACAATATTAATCGAGATATAAATACATACATTCGTATACATATTATATATTTTTGTATTGACCAAAGCCTTTTTAAGTAAATAGCCTTGTGTACCATATCAAACGACCTTGCACAATTTCATTTAATTACAAGCAATTAAAAAAATAAAACAAAAAAATAAATATACAGAATCTCCAGCATCGTTAACTGCAAACGAATTTATTAATTAATAGTTGATTTTTATAAATTTGTTTGAACGAATTAATAAATTATTGGAGTAACTTTGATTGACGAGAAATGCTATTAGATCTTAATTAACAGAGACCGCTTCATTAACATTATGCGTATAGTCTGTTAAATAATTCATAGGTTAAATGAAACAAAATGAGAAAGGAATAGGAGAATTAACAACAAACATTTGACTTTTGTTCACAATATTCTCTTAGTTTTATATGTTTTTTATAATTTCCAATAGGTTAGGTTAGTATCAGAAACTATTGAGTGACCTTATAATTATTCCATTGACTGCATAATTGTTGTGATATAAATTATTTTTATTTTCATTTTTAACTTAATTTAAAATGCTGCTTATGTAAAATATAAATAAGACTAATAAAAGTAATAGCAGTAGGAGGAGGGACTGTTAAAAAGAGAGCGTTTGGATGATCAATGAAAATCTTAGCAATCAATTAAGCAGATTTCTCATACATTCTTTTTTTGTTCAACTTTGTAGGAGTATTGATATCAATTACTGTCGCAGACAAATATACGACAAAACAATCAATGATTGTAGTTGGATGGAATGGTTAGTTAAAGCGATGGTATATCCCCAAATGACTAAAGTGAAACAAGTGACCATAGCGATACAATAACAAAAATTATTCATTGCATGGAATGAATTAAGTGTGGCTTTTTTAGTCTGGGATATTATATGTTTGTCTTTACAAAAACAAAACATTTCTTTTTGCAATTGTCAGCAATTAATATGAATTATAAATTTTACTGTGATTTTATGTTCTATATTGTTGTTGTTAATTTAAAAACAATTTAAATTCAGTTTTTAGTTTAAACTTATCGTGTTTAAAATACACAGTAATGGTAAGTTCGTTGCTATATGGCGTAGTAAAAAGAAATCCATAATTTTTCCTAAAGAATATTTAAGTAATCCGCATCTCGTAATGTATAAGTAAAATTGGATTACGGTAGAATTAAAAGATTTATGTTCTCTTGATTCTGCACTGTTCGAGAACAAAAACAAAAGACAAGAGGCTGAAAATGTGAATAGTGTTCTGATACTGTTGCAGATTCCGTTTCGGCCATTTAAATGCCCTTTTAGAAAAGAATATAGTTTTCCGATTAAAAATCCCAATAATATTGATAAATTGAAGAAAATGAAAGGAAGCTAAACCTTTGAATTTTATAAAAAAAAAAAAAGTATGAAAACAACAATTTGCTTATTGGAGATAATAAAGTATTGTTACCCAATATGCCTTCCATAAACAGACAAAATTCGATAAAATTTAAAAGGTGTGGTTTTCGAACTTAGTGGGCTATTTGATCAAGGATTCCAAAACAGTTTTAGTTACGTTAGGGTAACCTTAGGAATTGGAGATATGGCCCACGAAGATAATAGCTTTCTTTAAATGTCCCAAAAAAAGTCATCCATCAACCAGAAAAAGAAAATGCAAGTCATCTACCAAAGAAATGCAACTTGCGAAAAATACGGCATTTTGTTGGATCTTTATATAGAAATGCAGATTAACTCAAAGAGAATTATTAAAATTTTTAAGTTCGTTTCCCCACAATTTCATTTTATATCCTATTTATATACATATAAAAAGAGATAGCTTCGTGACCTATATCTCCGGTCGCAAGTAATAAAGTTCGAACCTAAATAAAACTGTTTTGGAATTCTTGATACCATGTCTATCCATCCCACTAGGTCGGTTTCCTCCACAAGTCCATTTTTTATCCGATTTTGACCGATTGATATAGAACACTTTTTTTTTTTTTTTTTTTGGCCATTTTGACAAAAATTTAGCTTTGCCGCCTATATCTCCGGTCCCAATTAACATCGAAAACCTGTTTTGGAATCTTTGATACTATGGTTATGATATGGTTTCTCCGACAAGTCCATTTTTTATACGATTTAGCCCTATTTATACAGAGCAATTTATTTTTGCTTATTTGAAGAAATAAATAAGCTTCGTCGGCTATATCTTCGGTCCCAAGGGTTACCCGCACGAAATAAAGATGCTTTGGAATCCTTGACCCAATAGCTATACAGCCCACTAGGTCCAAAAACTGCACCTTTTTAAATTTTACCGTATCTTTCTCGAGACTTCCTGTTACTTCCATCGACCGGAATTTAGTTCAGATTTGGCCACCAGTGCTGAATCATGGCCATTTGACCACGACTGTATGCTTCGAAGTTGACGATTTTATTCAGGTTCAGCTGTTATTGAAAATTGAAATTCTTTTTAAATGGTTTTAAAAGATAATTGTGCAGTATTTAGCATTTGGACAATCAAAACAGTGTTAAAGTTAAAGAGGTTCATTGTTATCCTTTACCGTTTTAAAATCACAAAGCGTAATCCAAGATATTTTCCTTTTTTTGTTCTTTATGGACTTTCATTGAGCATCTTCTTTATCTTTCTTTAATTAAGTTTTTTCCAGCTAAACATGTGGTAGGTACATATCAATATATAAGTTCCCATGTCTCCAATGAGGAGCAAAGGACCTTATCCTTTATTCCGCCTTTGTTAATAAGCAGTTCAGTGAAATACTGCATTTGAGCCTAATGCTACCTTCACTAAAGGTACAAAAGACTAGACATAGCAAGGCTGGTATTCGAGTACTCGACTCTTATGAGATTAAGTTGAACATAGTAAGATTACACTCTGCTGTGTCCCAGGTCATGTGGGAATTCTCGACAGTGAGCAAGCAGACAAGCCTACAAGTAGAAGAGCTGATGGGAACAGAACCCTTCTGTGGAGCGGATCTTTGAAAAGATATACATAATGAAAGAGAAGATAAAGAGAGGAAAAGACTCTTTTCAAATCAAGTGAGTTTGAGGCAATCGAAACTTTTGTTGGGAAGCTACAATAAGAAGAAATATAATTCAAGCATTAGACTATCCAGGAATGACCTGGGTTTGGTAGCCAGTTTTTTGACCGGGCACTGAAGAGTCAAAGTACAATTTTTTAAAACGATGGTTGTCTCAAGGCCAACGTGTTGATTCTGTGACGATGGGAACGTATCATCGGAACACATTCTTTAAACCTGTGGGGCATTAATGTATCCCACGAATAAACATATGAGTGCATATCTAGTGCTAGGCAGGAAATTCTCATTGTTGTTCTTTAGCAGCATCCTGAACTTTGCCAGAATAATAGGCTTGGAGACGACATTATAGGAATAGCCTAAAAGTTGGAGTATGGTTGATTACTCTTCACAGCAGCCCTCTTGCTCTACAGTACCAGTTCGGGTGGTCCTACCAGAAGCTATCGAAGAACAACACTAGATATAGAATACTGAACCCGTTTATTGTATAAGTAAGCAAACTGGTTGTTCACATTTCTTATAAATAAGTAGGATTTACAGGCTTCTACAGCTTAAGACTTTTGGAGTCCAACTCCTTAAATAACTTCAACGATTATGGAAAATTAGAAATTTTTTAAAACTAAAAGTAAAATAAAGTCATTTCTTGATACAAATACCTTATTAAAAATAATAAATACTATAATTGTATCAACGTACATATGTACATACATATATTTGTTTGATCACATTTTTCGTTTGCATGTCGGTTAATACTGAATACATCGGCAACATCTTTAAAACTTTGTGCGACAGTGTTTTATATCAAATATGTATAGAATACAACATACATATATTTTTTAGAAAAAAACAAAAAAAAAAAGAATTTCATACAAATTTTTGTTCTATATAAAAAAAAAAAAAATAATAAATGAAATAAAATAAAAAAAAAAAACATTGAAAAGAAAAAAACAGAAAAATATCAAAAGAGAAAAATAAATTCCAAAACATGTAGTAGACTTCGTCAAACATTATGTGATGCGGGACATTTTAAATTGATTTTAATGAATCTTAATTGATTGTAACTGTATGTGTCCTATACGTATATACATATGCATATATACGGAGACGAAATAATTTTCCGCATGTGTAAGTGCTTAATGCACTATTCAAAATCGTAATTGTCAAATTCGATACGTTAAATCTGAAAAATAAAATATTTCTGAATGTGTCAACATTTTATTTACAGTGTATGCAAATACATTAAAACGTGTGTAATAAATAGCAAGTTTTCTTTCTTTTTCCCCGAAATTATTGGATTTTTTAAAATAGATGTCAAGTAAAAATTTTGCGGATAGTTGAGCAATATATAGCGAAATACCGGCACAGAATACTCATTATTTTTGCAATAGACGATTTTAGCAATCTGTAATCTTCTTAAAAAAAAAAAAAAAAAAAAAAAAAAAAAAAAAAAAAAAAGTAATCTAGGTGGCCCTAGAACGATAAGACCTTCTAATGAAAAGTTTGCTTCTGCTTGCAAGAATCAGTATAGTTTGCTTCAAAAGGTTTTGTTTGGTTAATTACAATGAGAAGTGATTTGAGTTATGTTAAGTCTATTGAGAAGTAGCCCGAGGAATGTGATTGGGATTTTAATAAGAATCGTAGACTTAAAGAACAGTAGTTTTAGAATAGGGATTGATTCATTCCAATGAGGAGGACGACTCAGCAGAGTCATACTTACAATCTGCGCGGAGTTATTGTGCTGGGTGCTTACCAAATAAGAGATATTACTGGGAGACATAGGTTGAGGGTAGTACAACAATAGCTCTACACAACAATTCTGTTACATTATGTTTCCTTTACTTCCGTTTTCTTAAATCAAAAGATGCAAATCAATCGATGCTCAGAAAACATCAATTTATTTTGCTTTAATTGGATATACATAACATCGATGTATTTGTATCGATATTTATAAACCTTAGTAAAGCCAGAGTCAATCAATCTTCTTCTGCGAAGAGCCGAACATTCATAGAGGAGTTACTTTATCGTCTCCAACTCCTTATCTCCACAACTGAGATCTTTCCCAGATCGCCATTAGTGACCGGTTACTAGTCTCACTTCGGGCTTATTGAGCTTCAGCAGCGAGCCAGTTCTACCACCGTCGATGTATAAATGATCTTAGCTAAGAAACACTTCATTAGAGGCCACCGATGAGTACATGGGGATATCAACAACCGCGTAAGAACCTAATCTCCCACCCGGGATCAAATCAACAGATAATGACCCTATCTAGTGAAAAGCATACTCAATCAGATGGCACTATGTTGCGCATGACGCTTTACGTATAAATGAAGTGAAGTCAGACAGAGTCAAAAACAGCTTCTTCTTACTCCTAAAATGCTCAAAGAGCTAATAAGCTGTATCTTATTTAAAATTCATCGACAGAAGCTTTTAAAAGCCATACTTAGTAACAACAAATTAAAGACTCAGATCAAGAAGAAATGATTGGAAGAATTTCGTCAAGACCCTATGCTACTTGTAGGAGCAAGAGCGACTAAGAAATATAACAAATAAAACGCATAACTTCAGAGAGAGTATTTTATTTATGTATAAACTCTTAACTCTTATTTCTTTGATAGAGTCCTGTATGGGGTTCTTCTATCATCATCATCATCATCTTAATCCTATACATCCCGCATTTTCCCATTTACTACAATGAAATGCAAAAATTATAACAAAAATAAATTCTAACTGGTCGTCTGAATAGGAAATCATTTCATTTTCCCACCAAATGCTACAATAATCAATGAATTTTTCCCAAAAACCTTTATAGCAACATTTGATATTATTTCGCGCTGTTTGTTGTCGAAAACATTGTAAAATAAATTTAAAAAAAATGAAAAAAAGAGAAAGAACCTTTAAACAATTACGTTTAGTTTTTTCTTTAAAAGTCACAGGTTCTGTGATGCGGGTCAAAAAGAAATTTTAGCTCACACGCAAGACTTGATCTTTAATGGGATAATCATGAGAGAATTGTATTTAGTATTGAGTTGGCAGCAGTAGTGGTGGTGGTCGTAACAAAGTGGGGTGTTATTTCTTTCCCAAAGTAAATTGTTTGGTGATCATCATCCATATTTTGCATTTAATTGGCCCCTATATATTATTAAAATACTGTGTTTATATTTTGTTGGGTAAGGATAATAATTTTGACTTTTTAACATCTTAAGGAATATAAAAAAGAACACTATATTTCCAGGGGTTGTAATGAAGATGATGGTAAAGTTCAAAGGGTCCTGTGTGCCAAAGTTTTTTTTGAGGTTATTTTTTCCATTACAAGGGCGAAGAGGGGTTAATTAAGAGAAATTCTTTTTTTCAATATACAATATGAAATGCATGGAAATGGAATGATATCTAGTAGATGATCGTAGTAACCATATCTCGTGGTTGGCAAAATGGCAAGCCAGTTACTGTAACAGATAATCAAAAGCCTTTTATGTAAGGAAGATAGAGTTGTCGCAAAAGTATCTTCCCAACTCTTTGTTATTTCTTTTACTTTGTTTCTGTTTAGTTGATTAAATTTTTCCCAGTTAAGCTTTGTGAGAGTAATATAGGGCTGTGATATCATTTGCTTTGTTGCAGTTTCATCAATCAAGTTTCTCCAAATGAACAGGTGATTGGTTTAATGTAGAAGAATGAAAGGATGGGATTATGTTGTTGCCTAGAAACGATCATTGTATCCTGCTGTTTCACAAGCGGTGGTGCGGCTTGACCTATCTATGTTATTTGTTGTTGATGTTACCTTTTCTTTGTAAGCGATTAAAAATGTAAAATTTTTAAAATCGAAAACCATGATGTGTCCTTTTTTGTTCTTTGTCGAAATCGAACCTAAGAGATAGAAATAGAATTGACAAGAATTTATTATGAACTCGACTTTTAATTCAAACATTTACTATCAAAAATTGAAACGTCCAGTTTGATCAAAACAAGCCATATTTACATAAAAGGTCGCTTAATTCATTGTGGTTCACTTTTCTTTTTGCCGGAAACATTATAACCATTAAGACTTAACTATAATAATAACGGCGTTTTCTTGAGTTTTCTTTCTTTAAACTGGCCCATGAAAGATCGCATATTTACAAGGATTAAAGATATAAAAATGCATTGTAAATGATAAGAATTCATTTTACATTTCAACAAACTTCTTTTCTATAAGATTGTGTACATATAAATATGTAAATGATCATACATATGTATGTATGTAGTGAAAGTGTATACTTAAACTTTTCTTTTTTAGGATGTAATTTTCTGCAGAATTGCAATTTTCTTGAGTTTATATTTTCTATGAAATCATTAAATATAAATCAGTCGAGATTGTAAACAAAAAGTAATAATAAAATGTATCCTGGCTTAAGCGTCATGATATCAACATTAATACGAAAATGGATTCCAAGTTTCGAAATCGCTTATTAGGGTGGCTTTCACTTACTTGTAAAATTATTAAATATTATTATCTGTACTGAGCTACTATTCTGAAAAGGAAAAATTCGGAGATTTCACTTTTCGATATTCGATTTCTGAACATTTTGTTTTGAAAACAATTAATTTTTTTTAAATCCGTACGTTTTCATTTCAATACGATGCAATTAATCTGTAATATTTTGAAAATTAAAAAAGAAAAAATACAGAAAATTTGCAATAAGACTACGATTTACTTTTTAAAGATTATTATAATAAATGCCAGTGAGCTTCAATTTATCCATACTCTTTTAAGCATTTAGGCAGTTATCTCACCATCTGGGACATTAAAAAATATTGGGACCTTAGCAACTAATGGACCATACTAAAATTTGAAATTAATTGCTCAACAAACTCGCCTGGTAAAAATTTGACATTGCCACATGTCACGTATTGCTTTTTTACATTGGAAAACTTTACACCAAACAACCAAAATTGACTTTAAATCAAATTTAGTAGGATTTTATAATAAATATTGGAAATATTAGAATTCAAAAATTTATTATCGCCTTATTTTTATATACCGCCAGTGAATCTGAGCGAAAAGAAATACCAACAACAACCATTTTGAGTGAAATAATTTCATGAAAAAGAATCGTGCATAGATTCATTTCAATTTATAACGCACATTTGTCTCTACTTTTATTTCTTTTCTTCTTTTCGAAATAAAACAAGACAAGTGTGTGTTGTCTTACTTCCAATGTTTGTTATGTACAGTGGGGCTGATCGTTTTTTTAATATATTCTTATTATGTTTTAAAAAAGTGTATAAGTATCTGATAGAAATAGAAAAGCACAATCCCTATCTACATTCGCAGATTAGTAGGCTACTTACTATACGTCTGGGGCATCCTAAGCTTCTACACATACATAATTGGTCATTACAACCCTTCAGTCAGTATTACGACCTAGTTTCTCACACCACTTATGTTGTGTGTGTTAATTTTATACATGAGGGGTGGGACCTACAGTTTAAAGTCGACTCCGAACGACAGATTTTTGAGAAACTTTTCATAGCAGTTTTTGCCAGAAATCTGCTGAGAGAAAGTCGCCGAAGAAATAAAGGGTGTTTTTTATAGAGGTATAGAACTTTAAGTTGCAATAAAACAACGATGGATTATTCGATTGAAATGAATTTTATTTATCCGAAAGAACTTGTGGCATTACATTTTAAATATGATTTCTGGCATATGACCGCCACGGCTGGCGCGGATGTAGTCCAATCTGGACGTCCAATTTTCGATAACATTTTCCAACATTTATGGCCGTATATCGGCAATAATACGGCTTCCAAATGGTCAAGCGTTTGTGGCTTTAGCGCATAGACCAATGACCTTACATGGCCCCACAGAAAGTAGTCTAGCGGTGTTAAATCACAAGATCTTGGAGGCCAATTCACAGGTCCAAAACGTGAAATTAGGCGGTCATCAAACGTGTCTTTCAATAAATCTATTGTGGCACGAGCTGTGTGACATGTTGTTGAAACCACAAAAGTTAGTAATCATGGCTCTATACCGATCACCATTGACTGTAACGTTCTGGCTACCATCGTTTTTGAAAAAGTACGGACCAATGATTCCACCAGCCCATAAAGCGCACCAAACAGTCAGTTTTTCTGGATGTAACGGTGTTTCCACATACACTTGAGGATTACCTTCACTCCAAATGCGGCAGTTTTGTTTGTTGACGTAGCCATTCAACCAGAAGTGCGCTAAACAAAATTCGCTTATGAAAATCGGGAACAACGGTAATCTCGCCTTACTTGATGATCGTTTGGCTTCAAATCTTGCACGAGTTGGATTTTGTAAGCACGCAAACCAAGATCCTTCCGCAAAATCTTCCATAAAGTGGATGGACACAGATCCAATTCCTGTGCTCGATGGCGGATGGACTCATTCGGGTCTTCCTCAATGCTACGCTCTACAGCAGCAATAGCTTCTTCTGTACGCACCGTACAGCGTCTCTGGAGATGCGAGTTATCAATAAGAGTAAACGTGGTGCGAAAACGTTCCATGGTTAATCGAATTAACTCCTCTGATGGACGATTTTGTCGACGATAAAATGGACGTAGTGCGCGATACGTTTTCCGCACAGAACCATTATTTTCGAAATAAAATTGCACTATTTGCAAGCGTTGTTCAGGCGTGAGTCTATTCATGATGAATTGCCAAACCAAACTGAGAATAAATCACTTGACAGCTGTTAAATCTGTCGCCATCTTGAAAAGTAATGCCAACATAAAGTTCTATACCTCTATGAAAAACACCCTTTACTTTTTGTATTTGTTTTAATGTCTGGCCTGGGGCTCGAACCCTGGCTTTACGTCTAATAAGCCAACACCTCCTCTTCTGTTGGTCAAAGTTAGTTAGTTATAGTACAGGTACAGGTAAAGATTTTAACTGTAGTAAAACAACTCGTAGTAGATAATTCCCTATCTATGTATATCACTATGCATACAGCAAAACATTCCTGACCGTCTATCCTGGTTTGAATCCGTTCATAGATAATTGTTACCATCAGTTTTCGGTCGATTCAAATAGTTAATATTAAATTTTTAGCTTCTAGGTTATTAAAACAAAATTAAAAGAAGGTGGTCTCATCTGGTATACTTAACGATAAACCAGAATAAACCACGCTCAATTTCAGCAGAAGGGGAATAATTTTATACTTTTTCAAATTAAGAAGTTTTAATTCACCTTCACGTAATCTATCTAGAAAAACTTGATTTTAGACAATGACAGATGGACCCGCTATTATTCTTTGATTAATGAGAACTATCGAAATAGATCGATTTATTACAAAATCACGTCGATGTTTTCTATACATCAATTGATTTTTATAACAAAATGGAACTGAAATGGAGTTACTGTAGTACTACAAGCTGATGATTTATAGCACTGCCTGTGAAAAAGTTGTGAGTATGGTGGTAATTAACTTTACTCATTCTGTCCTAACCTTTCTGCCTGACCTGATTTAAATAATGTTCATTGTCGATATTGCCCTATCTGTGGTACAAGGGCAGGTGTCTTCCTGCATGAATTACCTGTATAATTCGAATATCAAGATGTACAATTTTTTTAAAAGACTGTTCCCGTTTGTAGTTAAGCACTTTACACCATACCACCTTCTTTAACCCCTGACTAGACAATCAAAACCTTCATTTTCAACTGTCTTCTTAAAATTAAATTTAATAATAAAAGTTTCTCATCATATATGTATGCATTTCTTACATATGTATGTACATACATATATGTTGTGAGTTGTGATCCCACTGTCCACTCTTATATTATCACCAACATCATCATCATCATTGACATTATGACTATTGACTATAATCAGTGGAGAAAGAAAAAAAGACTCAGAATTTATAGTTTGCAGTCCATACTTTTATGAACGTCATTAGGGGTCGCTATAAGTGTTCAAGCGGGAGCACAACTACAGATGACGGTATGAGGGGAAAAAATGATGACAAACGCAAACAACAACTGACGTTTAGACTGAAAGACTTGACAGTTGAACTATTTTGTGGATTGTTTTTGTGAATATTTTTATTTTGGTTTTGAAATGTTTTCAACTTGGAAACAACTACACATGTGCTCGTACCTAACGGACAGTTGCCCGCTAAAATAAGGGGCTACTGAAAACACTGAGAGAGAGAGACAGACACTCAAATAAACAACAAAACATTGTATGGTTATTACGAAAACAAAAATTTCATTTTTACTTTATTTTTTTATGTTCTGAAGAAGACAACAAAACTATTTGTTATTTTATGCGGGATTTTAAATTGATCTTAACGAAGCTTAATTGATTGTCTGAGTATGTGTAAATATCTGTATAGGACACTCTATACACACACACATATATATGTACACCAAAAAACACAAGCTAGCCTGGGTATGTGAGCAAGATCTTGTGGTATGGAATGAATAGCTGGCATAAAACTTTGCAAGTGATACTTAAAAGCAGCCATTAAATACGCCATATTTGAATTTTTCTCTTGTTTGTATAAAAAAAAAACGAAAAAAAAGGAAACCAAAATCATATGAAAAACAAACTCAGCTCGTTTCTACATAAAAATATACGATATTTATTTAAAAATTATTCAGTACTTTTACTGTCACCGAGTTCAATCGTTGATTGTGTATACACAAGAGAAAAAAAAACGAAAAAACAAATACGAAAAACAAGTGAAAAATAGAGGAAAAAAACTGAAATAGTTTGTCCAAAGATCATTTGAAAATACAATAAAAAAAACAAAAATCATACAATTCTTATATACGATCATACATACATACTATGTGTATATACATATGTATGTATGCTGTTAGAGGTATTGTTAGAATTTTGTATAATCAAGTGCTTTTGACTGGAGTTACACAATACGCCGTATAATCGATTAATCATTTCAAATTTTCGGCCGACGTTGTCTACATAATTTGTACTTTAAAAGACAATTTTTTTTACATTTTAAATACGACTGAAAATCTGTTGTTATTACAGTTCATTTATTGTCCAAATCTAAAGGAAAACAAAAAGTTGCTCTACTAGACTACACAACAGTTTCTCTTGACATTTTCAAAAATATACCAAATACGTTCTGTGTCCTCAGAGGCTTGTTGTTGATTGTTCAGTGGAGAGTCAAGTCGGACTGTTTTACTGTACATACATATGTATGTACATTATATGGGTGTTAGGACAACAGCGGCTTTAGAAGTTTGGAAGTTTTTAAAAATCGCTTTGGATTAGAAATTTAATTTGGCAGGTAACATGAATATTTACGATCATAAGCTACCATCTGTTTGTGAAGTGGTAAGACGAATTTGGGAGCATATACTCAACGAAATGGAGATGACGAAAGGCTAAGATTCTTCTCAAGCTAAACGAGTTAGAGATAAACTAAACTTTTGCTTGTTAATTACAATGGCAAGAGATTTTAATCATGCAATATATTTTCCAGAAGTTGCCTGAGGATAGTAAAAGGCCTTTTAATCAGGCACAGTAGAATCAAACAAGACCTGTTTGGAATAAGGATCGCTGTATTGTAAACAATGAATCTTCAAGGACACATACTGGGATACCGGAATGCATCAATGCGTCACAGTGAGAAAGACATACATAGGAGCTTATCAAGTTCTACTCAGTGAGCTATCCTTACTGACACACAACAACATCCTAAAGCCTGCCAGAGTAATAGAATTGGGGGAGACATTATAGGGTTACTCTGTATAGATTGTTAGCAGTATAATAGATTACTTTTGCACAGTTTTTATTGCGTGCAGTAGCAGGTCCCGTGACGATAGCAGAACCATTTGTCATTGCCTAGAAACAATGCCTTCAGTAAACATATGTGTTGAGTGTAGTGATCAAGAATTTTATGATTAGGAATAGGACATCCTTCTTATGGGGTGGCGCTGTCAGGCGCTCTCCTATCACGTTAATGATATTTACCCTTCAAGAAGCACGGGTAACGTGGCTTCCTAGATGAAAAGGCGCTCTCCTATCACGTTAATGTTATTTACCCTTCAAGAAGCACGGGTAACGTGGCTTCCTAGATGAAAAGAAAAATGGTCCAAGTACACGAGAATAAAGTAAATATATATTGGAGTAGTGGAGTTGTTTTTGTGTGAGACTAAAAGCTGACGATATTGTTAATGATCGATTTATGTGAATATCTCTCTACCCACCGAATTTTGAAGAGCTGGTAGTCAAATCCTTAGCCAAAGCAGTGATGGTGGTAACAGCGTTCTGTTTCTTTCCCTTACAGATTTGACACAAGTTGTGCGACAGTATTTTCATTTAAAAGAAGTGATTTGTCAAAACAAAACAAAGTTTTTATCGCAAAGAAACTCGAACTTGAAAAATTCTGTACTTTACAACTACTAAAGTTGAAAATGTTTTGAATAAATATTAAAAAAGGCATATTTAATCGATTTGCAATCAAAGGCATTAAATTTTTTAGGTTTTTGGTTTGAATAAAAATGCGATCGATTATTATTTTCTAACCCGTATTAAAAAAATCCCACCGTTGGAAATAAATTTTACAAGCCATAATTCATACGCGCACGACAAAAGTGGGATAAAAGTCCCCCTACAATAAAACAAGGAAATTTATTTAAATAATGTCCTTATATCCCGTCCAGAGATAAAAGGAAACACCACTAAAATACCAGCATAAAATACCAGAAACAAAAGTCGCGATCAATGCGACAGTGAATAGTAGCGTGACACGCGCTAATAAAAATGATCAGAAATGCAACACAAAAACAAACACAAAAAACACCCTCTTTTAAAGAGTATGAAATCCTTGTAAATGCAAGTATTTTTACTTGAATTCTTTCCTTAGGACTTGAGGTCAAAATATGAAGGGGTGGGGTGGTTGAAAAATAGCAATAGTCTCACTAAACGTATTGAAATGGAAGTTTCGATTGTATGAGAATGAAGTACAACACGTGTCCCACATAATAGCAAATGCCAGTAGTGAGTGAGTGCATTGTGTTCAAATATTTTAACGATTGTTGAAATTTTATATTATAGAGGTAAGTCACTAAATTTAAGAGCATAATGGGAAAGTTTTTGAATATGAATGCACCACTTAATGCATGTATAAAAAGTTTAATTTGTGGAACTGATATTTTTCCATACATACTTCCAGACATACATACATAGTCATTTTATAGGATTATTGAAATCGGGCTATTGTCGAGATTTTAAACCGAACGTTATCTTCAATTGCTCAGGTTTATTTGAATAAATTATATTTGTAAAAACTGTTTCAGAATTCCATTTTCAGAAAAAATTACTGTACAATAGCTAAGGTCCAGTTTAGGCCCATTTTAATTACTTAATTACTTAATTGGTCATTACAACCCTTCAGTCAGGATTACGACCTAGTTTCTCACACCACTTATGTTGTGTGTGTTAATTTTATACATGAGTGGCGGGACCTACAGTTTAAAGTCGACTCCGAACGACAGATTTTTGAGAAACTTTTCATGGCAATTTTATTTACTCTCAGAGTTTTTGCCAGAAATCTGCTGAGAGGAAGTCGCCGAAGAAATACTTTTTGTATTTTATTTTGATGTCTGGCCTGGGGCTCGAACCCTGGCTTTTCGTCTAATAAGCCAACACACTACCTACTACACCACGGCGGCTTCAGGCCCATTTTAATACCACAATTAATATCCAACCAAAAGGATCAAACATTCCCTAAAGCAAGCCAACCTAACTCAAGAATTTATCTTACTAGCCAGCAATCCTTATTTTAAAGAGTTCAGTTAAAAACGAAAAAAATGAGAAGTTAAAAATCTCCGGCTCTTCGTGTCAAGAACAGGTCACTGACACATGAGGTGAAAGATAGTCTCTTCCTCCTCCTCGGACTCACAACTTCTACAGAAGTACTTTGAAGAAAAGTCTAGCACAGTGCAGTCATATTGTACGTGCCTTCTTGCTACCATTGAAGTTAATTCTCCCTTTAAAGCGGGAAAAGAAAACCTAGTCTAACTGAGGTGTTCCCTTAAAGCATTAATATTCAGTCAGTGATATTCCAATTTGGTATTTATTTTTATGTGGTTCTTTCTACCTGAAATCCCTAGCTCAGACATCTCTTTCGGCAACTTCCTCACAGCGGTCTTCTGGTAAAAATAATTCAAATAGCCGTGAAAAGTTCCTCAAATCTGTCGTTCAGAGATGACATTAAACAGTAGTTCCTGCCACTCATGTATTAAGTGAACACACACACAACATGAGTGGTGTGAGAAGCTAGGTTTTAATCCTGACTAAAGGGTTGTAATGACCAATTAAGTAAGTAATTGGTATAATCTCGGCAATAACAATCTATTCCGTAACCGTTGTTTACGGTAGTGAGGACCAGAGTCACGAAGACTATAGTCAGCTTAAAGAGAGACAAGGCTTAAGCGACAAGGCTTAACAAAAAGAATAATTATGAGTATGAGTTGTTATGTACTTTTTTTCGAGAGGAACCATTCTGTGGTGTATAAATAGGTCAAGGACATATAGTGGGATAGAAGCGAGCATATTCGGAGCTCAATATTCAGGCCCCGTAGGAAAACTTTGTGCGTTGTTTCACGTAGATATATGTTTAAACAATTTTAACAGGAAGTAGAGAGAAAGAGACATAACAATACTATCTTGCAGTCAAGCCGCCATCAGAAAACTTAGCTCCCATAAGCACGTAGCTTCTACGCCGATTATAACGATTAGTTTAGGAGAGTGTACCCGACGAAGAACGCTCTTCCCTGGCCAAAGACAAAGAAGGAAACCCCGGGGGTCTTCATTGTGTAATAAGCAAGGAGTTATGCGAAGACCTTATTGTTTGACAAGGTAATAGAATCGTAGAAAATATCCTACATGGATTGATGGCGGTACACTCAAATATCTAGTCGCGGTACACCACTACTTCCACGCAATAACGAGTACATTTTATTTTGAAACATCATTTGTTACAGCAAACATTGTGATTTCATGTGATGAGTCGGTATAACAACGATGCTGCATTCACCGACAATTTGTAACCGAACATTTTCCAACATTCAATGTCACAAAGTTGGTTTGTCGGTTTAAAAAGTTTTCTTTAATTTTAATTGTCATTTGGTTCGTATTTATGTTAACCTACTTTAAATAATTATTTTATGCCATTATATTCAATATTTTTTCTTGAAATTCAAAATAATTATTTAAAATTTAATACTAATCCTTAGCATACATAACATTAGCCCTTTAAAACGCAGATATAATTCCTTAAAACCTGATTTTATTTTGAAGAATATTTCAACATTTCTCCAGGATATTTTTTTTATATGCTGGTATGTTATTGTAGTAGACATGCGGCTTGTACATATCATACAATCAGCATTTGAGCGAATGCAGGAAGTATTTAAAAAGAAAGAACTCTAGGATTTCGTTTGCGGCCAACGTAAGAATCTCACGAGCCAGCATCATATATGCCACACTCACATAGCGGTTTACAGAACGCGCATACATATTTCATCGGCCATCTCTCTTGCACAGGCAATGTCAAAGCAGTACACAGTACGAATGTGATTCGTGGTTGTTGTTACAAAAAAACAAAAAAAGAAAAGAAACGAATGCACACTTATGACAAACATTACAGTTATTGTATAGAACACAGCGGGTAGGCAGCCATTACTGTATTTTGATTGGTGGAAATAAAATCGAAAACTTAAACGAGCTAAATTGGGTATAAAAACACAATCATCACCGTTTGCGGATTCAATTAAGGGCCTCGTGTTCAACATAGAACAACGTCGTGCACGTATTGTTTGTTTAATAAGTTTTCAAATAAAATTAATAAAATAAAAGAAAAAAACAAGTGTTTTTGCTACAGACAGAAAAAAATAAATAAATCAAACATTTTTACAGGAATTTGAAAAGTATGTACTGTTACACACAAAATTAAAAACAAACTGAATATAATTGAGGATTTTTTTTTGTACAAATAATTGTGAAAAATTTATTTGCGTTTAAAAATTTAATGCAATTAATTAATAAACACGACTTGTGCGCCAATATCATCAACATCAATTTGATTAATTGAATTTGATTTAATTTTTGAAACGCGTATTCATTCAATGATTAAAACGGAATGACTGCATGTATGAATGGATGGATTAAGTTACTTATGGGGAGGCATTTAAATTAAAAAAAGAGCATTTAATTTTAATACAAAAAAAAAACGTGTGAAATTTTTAATTTAAATAATAACATAAACGTAAACAAAATATAAAACAAAATTAAATCGTTCACAAATAGTTCCTAATTGAATTGAAGTAGTTGTTGTGTATTGTGTATGCTGTTGAACACCATGGAACATTCAGCTTTTGAAGATGGTATATTTAGTGATTTTGCAGGACCTTTAAGTCCTTTGGATGGTAAACCGTTAACGCCTACGTCAGCCACTATGACAACTGTAGCGCATGGCATGCATTCCGTAATGTTGAGTTTGCCACCAGGAGCCACTGTTATGCATCAGGCTGGCAGTGGGGATTTGTGTACACAACGTTTGCCCGATTGTCAAACTTTACTGACGGCCGGTTCACCGAAAATGGATCCTTATAAAGCAACAACACCCGATTATGAATCCAAAATGGAATATGTTACAAAAATGGGCTGCTATTCGCCCAGCCAAAAGTATGAATATTTAACAACCACTGCTCCTAATGGTAATGTACAAAAGCTGGAACATCAACAGCAGTATTCGCCGTCACCACCGCTAACGGCCAATCACCAGAATCCTACAAATGGTTTGCAGCATCACCATCACAAACAACAAATAGCAGCACATCATGCTCAGCATCAGCATCAGCACCAACATCAACAACAAAATCATCATTCTTCACCCAGTGCCATGCTAAGTGAATATCATCATCATAGCATCCAGCAGCATAGCAATGGTAAATTGGAATACGATAACCATCACCAGCATCATCATCATCACCATCATCAGCAGCAGCAACAGCAACAACACCAGCAACATATTGCCCATATCTATGGCAGTCCACATCACAATCCCCAACACAGTCATGAACTTATTAATACCAACAACGGTGGTGGCTCTAATGAACAGCATCATAATATGTCTTTAACCTCCTCGAATGGCCTAATTGCCACCGCGGCTCTCGCAACCAATACCAATACCGACGGGGTTCTATTACAGCCCTCCTTGGGAGCGGTCTCTACGGCCAATTCAAATAATAATACTTTATCGTCATCGTCTTCAGCCAATAATCTTAACCCTTCACCCACTGCTGGCCTATCGAATGGTATGAAACTTAATAATAAAGGTAAACACGATGGCATGTGTTCGCCACCCCATAATGATAATGGCACTGCAAATGGGCCAAACACTGTGGGCACTAGTAGTTCTTCTTCTATGACGGTTAATAATAATAATAACAACAATAATACACCACCAGCTGTTAAGAAAAACGACAAGAAAAAGGGCGATCCAAATGGCATTAAAAAGAAAAAAACACGGTAAGTTTAACAAAAAAAATGTTAAAAAGTTTTGTTTTTAAGCAAATGTGATCAGCAGTTGGTAAAGCAATATCAACGTAATTTTAAAAAGGATTTTTTTTTTGATGTTTTAGAAGTGAATTAAAGTGAATTTTAAAGCAAATAAATATGTATGTAGTTCCAAAGCAAATTAAACTCTTTGCAAATCATATCCAATATCTTTCATTTTTTTTTATTAAAATTGCTTAGTATTTTAAAAAGTATGGACAGTAAATGAATTGATTTCAAAAAAAAATCAAAAAACGGTTTTCATAAAATTTTTTAACTTCAAATAAAAATTATTTCCTGTATAAAATATTTATTGGAGCCGTTTTCCGGATGCAGCGCTAATGTGTTGGATGAATTTGTAAATGCTTGGATTTTAAAAAAGTACCGACAATTAGCAAATTCACGTTTTATGTTATTTCATTCAAATGTTGCCCATGGCTACACCGTCTGTGGTCCATCTGTGAGCTTTAATTTTGTCATACTTTTTCCAGAAGTCAACTCTGTCTTTAGCCTTATTAGAAATGGTTTCATTTGCCATTTTTCCTTTGTACATGATTGCAATCTTCACTGTTTGGGCGGAATGCTATGGAGATGTAGTGCACACACTCTATAGGGATCTAATGTCCGGTTTACTTTCAGTAAATATGAGTATATCCTTATCGACCATATACTTAATTTGTTTAAATGATTTTTTAAACGCTTGTATTTTAAAAATTAAAAAAAACGGAGAGTTTGCAAATTAATTGAATAAAATATTTATTTTGAAGATTATTTCATGTAATTCTTGCCCACGGCTACGCTGTCAGTGGTCCATCTATAAGCTTCAATTCTGACATATTTTTTTGTTAGCATTTTAGTCGTTATCTAGTATCCCTAAAAAATTAGTATTGTGGGATCATATCACGGCCAATGGTCTGCTACAAAACTTGTGAACAATTGCTCACCAAACTCACCTCTCAATAGGTTCCTGGTAACTCATGCGTTGGGCCTATGGCACCCTCTTGTTCAAACTATATGTCAAAAAAGTTTAATTCTTTCATTCTGGGCAAGGAAACAATTGTAAATACCTCGAGATACCTCCATCCATTGACTGCAACATTGCCGAGTTCATGGTTCTTGCGGAAGTACAGACCAATTACTACAATTACACACTAGGATGCACTGGCAGTTCTTGAAATGCCTGTTTTGAGCACAAAATAAGCTTCATCGCTGATTTCACACAGTAGTTAAAAATGTTTAGTTTAGTCATAGGCTTGACGGTTTCCGTTAATGATTTTCAGACGTCCTCTCTGGAGCCATAGTTTGTTGTAGTAATGCTCCTTAGGTAGAACAATAGATAGACGTTTTCAATTCGCAGCTGCTGCAACGCAAACTTGTTTGTATTTCCCGTGTTAAGTTTCAAGGCCTTAGTTTTAGATTTTCTTATTCTATAAAGTGCGGCTTCAGTTATCTCATTTTCGGCTGGATATTATTTAAGTTGTGCGATAGTAGACATATGTAGTTCACACAGTCTAGATCGTTCGATAACTTACAAACCAGGTTGTAGTAATTGCCTTTGATGAATATAACAAACATACATACCTCTTGTCCTTATCCCTGCGCACAATGCGACAGGTTGCGCTTCTATATAGGAATACAAGGATGGCTTAGGATGTCGAACGTCTTCTTAAAGTCGACGAATATCAGGTATTATAAAGAACTCACCACTGTTTGTTACGTGAATATGCGCAGAATGCTGATTTGATCTCTACTAAACTTGCCAAGACAAAAAACGGTTTATTACGAAAGTCATTGAGTACATTTGTGATCATTGATTGTCCACCATGCTAAGGAGAGTAACATCTCTCCGGTTCTTGCTTATCAGTAAAGTTCCTTTGGAATCTTTATTATTATTGCATCATTCAGTTCGTAGCTAAAATCAACTGTGGTCCAACATTGATCGCGCTTAGCGTTGAGATAGATCAACACAACATTTTCATGTACTGCTCCATCCACACAGCTAGTTAACCTACTTCTTTAGAGGTCTAGTTTCACAAATCTCACATTTGTATTCATGCGCAGTAAACTGATTCGCTTGAGGCATTTGTGTGACAAATATTTTATAAACTCCAAAATTTTAGATTATTTTATTTAGAATTTAATTAAAACTAAAAATTAAATTGATGCCTGATAGACTAGTAGAAACCGTCATGGGTTCGGTTCCCACGATAAACACTGGTCTGTTAAACTACACCGAGCATAATGTCTTAAGTTGCTCAGCTCTTAATAATTATAATATACAGTCACACAGATAATTATACGTACCCCCCTACAAATCATTTTTTTTAAGTAATGAACTTCTAATCTAAAATTTCTTTACATTAGCGTCTGTAACGACACATTTGCTTAAATAAAGAAAAAAGATTCCCAAAATCTATGAATTTGTGATTACAGTTTGCTTAAAACCAATATGGAAAATTATACGTACGTCTTATATTTCGTATAAAATTTCTCTAAAACCAATATGGCACCACAGAAAATTATACGTACGACGTATATTTCGTATAAAATTTCTCTAAGGGTAGCCCGGTATATAAAAGGTATTGTGAATAAAAATCCTACTACTACAGCCGTAGAAATAAGAAATACCTCGGAAAGTGATCACAATGATATTGTGCATTCCGAAACAGTTCGAACTGTTTTGAGAAAGAACGTTTTCCGCAGCCGAGTGCCGAGAAAAAAGCCACGATTGGAATTGTGAATGGGAATGATTTTTAGGCGAATGATAAGAACAAATATAATTTGTTCGGCTGTGACGGAAAACAAAAAATTTGGCGCAAAAATCAGTTGACTTGTCCATATATTATCATTATAAAAAAAAATTATTTTTAGGGGGTACGTATAATTATCTGTGTGACTGTACATAATTTGTAATTGTATTCTAATTAATTAATAAAATAATATAAAAATTCACGGTTCTCTTATCAATATTTTTGATTTTTTTAGAACCACTTTCACTGCTTACCAGCTAGAAGAACTGGAACGTGCATTTGAGAGAGCTCCCTACCCCGATGTGTTTGCCCGCGAAGAGTTAGCGATTAAATTGAATTTGAGTGAATCAAGAGTACAAGTCTGGTTTCAAAATCGTAGAGCCAAGTGGCGTAAACATGAACCGCCACGTAAAACTGGTTATATCAAAACAAGTACACCGCCCACTTCGACTATGAATACAACCTTAGCAGCACCTTTTGCTACATTCCCACAAACAACGACCGTTACGCCGCCAGGCAGTATGGATAGTTGGACTAGCTATCAGCCACCCTATGAGCTAAGTCCACAATTTAGTTTACTATCACCAGCAGCTAGCCCTTATGGTACATACACTAGCCAATATGGTACATACGTCCACGAATCGCAAATATTTCCAATGCGTCACTTTGAATACGGTTCACCGCCTCGAGTAGAAATGGCAACGGCTACAGCATCAGAAGATGCACAAAAAATACACAACCACGATGGTTCAGCCTATATAGGACAATCGAGCATAATGGGAGAGGATAATGGTACACCGAATCATTTGCAAGATGCCAATACAGTGCAGTTGGTACACCAACAAAATGGTGCGGAAGCAAAATACATAAGTGTAGGTACAGGTGGTGTTCAACAGTCTATTAATCCTTTAGATGCCAATACAGCGAGTGTCTGTCATCTAAGTCATGATGCTCAACAGCAAACAGCCCAGCAGCAGCAACAACAGCATGATAATAGTGTAACGGTTTTGAAACAACACAATTACAGTAATGTTGGTACACCGACGGCAAATGTGGATGATGAATCAGTTTTGCAAATAAAAAGCGAAGAATCATCGGGAACACATCATCAGGCGCAACAACAGCAACAGCAACAAAACGGTGGAGTATCACACAATTATGTGTTGCCCCCTTTTTTGCATTAAAAGAAATGCTTGCACATCATAAAAATCCGTTAATAGTACACAATAATAATTTAACGGAAATACGTAAGCGATGGCAACAGCGTAAACAACAGGAAATGGATTTTAAATTTAAACATTTTCGACGGCCATTTTAAAATAAAATGAATGAGAAAAGAATATGAATGACATCATTCCTAAGTTCGGTTTCATTTGATTGAAAAAAAAAAACACAATTTCTTGGTTTATGCATGTGCAAAGCATTTCTCTTGTTAAATATTTGTTTTAATTTTTCTCATAAAAAAGTAAGAGTTTATAATATAAAAAATGTATTTTAGACTTAAAACAACAAAATCCAAAGTCTTGTCCAAAAAAATAGTGTTAATGATTTAATTTTAATATAAAAATGTAAATTTTACCAAATCTATAGCATTCCAAATGTGCCTTAAATTAGTTTTAATACCAAAAGATATACTTCAGTGTTCTTTTTTATGTATATCGTAAAGAAACCGTAGCAACTAAATAGCTTATTATGCTAATAAACCTAAAGCAAACAAAGGCTTCCTAATGTATTTCAGATTAAAATTTTACAAAGAAAAAAATTTTTTTTTTTAAATTATTAGTGAAAAAGCGATTTTAAATGTACGTATCTTGAGTCCATAACTTTTGACTTAAATTATTTATTAAAAAAGTATACAATTTGTATTGTAATATAATTTTTTTAGGTTTTATGAATACTTAATGTTTTTTGTTAACTCTTTGTATCAAAATTTATTTATAATCGTTTTTAAAACCTTACATTTTGAATTTCTTAAGTTCCAGTTTTAATTGTAAGTTCTGTTTAAGGTCAGAAATGTGTCCTTTTGTAAATTTGACGTAATGCATTCTAAATGTGCCTTCTATATACTTTTTTTAATAACCAATAAAAGCTAAGTTTGTAAAATAACATATTAAAACTGTTGTGTTTTTATGTGACAATAATTCATTTATTTATAAGAGATTTTGTAAAAATTAGACACTCAATAATAGTAGTCCCTATACATTAATGGAAATATTTATTAAGTTATTTTAAAATATACACTTAAATTAATAATTAAATATATATATATATATATAAATAGCGAATAATATTGTAAATTAAATTGTTTGTTTTAAGATTAAAATAAATAATTTTTGTAACGAATAATAATTAACATTTTTTTTTACAAAATAAATAAAAATTACATACATTATCGAAATATAAATTAAAAACAAAGCAAACGAAAGCTGTAGAAAACAGATGTCTGGACAGTAATCAAATATAGTGGCAGATAAAAGTCTATATAATTTAAAAAAATCTAAAATTTCTCATTTCATTACGAAAGAAAATTATGATCAGTACTGTCCTACTTTTTGTGAGGATAAGTTTTATAAATCTGTAACAAAATTAGACAATATGCGACTATTTTAAGGTATAATTTTTTACCGTGTCTAGTCCTAAGATTGCAGTTTTTACTCTATTTCTTACAGATGCGTTTTGTTAAAAAAAATACGTCAAAAATGCTTAGTTGACAGCGTAAATTGTCTCTGTAAGCCCTATCAAGTTATCAACTGATGACAGCAACGAGGAAATGAAAAACGTGGTGTGAAATTATGAATTCACCGTTAAAGGTAACGCCACTTCTGTTAATTAAAGCAAGTTCGTGGTTTATATCAAAGTTAAAGGGGTTTGAGTCCTAACTCATTGAATTAGCCATACAAACATTTATTTATTTTTCTTGTTTAATTCAATGGTAAATTAGATTTCGAGTATAAATAATCGAGACCGACCGATAAATTCAATGACGAAAACGCACCTAGCTTTCAAGTGCTTTGCACAAAAACCAAAAATGTTTTGTTATCTAAGTCCGAGGCAAGAAAATGGGCACAGAAACAAATATAAGTTTTTCCATTGGAATTTGCGCCTGAATGAAGGTTTAAATTTTTGTCAAACAGCTTAATTAGTGATTGAGTGGAAAGCTGGAGAAACTAGAAAATGGAAAAATATTTTACGAACCTAGTTTCATTGCTGTATTATTAGAATTGAAGTAATCTTTTGTAAACTCAAGTAAATTTAAAATTAAAGAGTGTAAACTTTTATCGGCCACTTTACAAATAAAAATGTTTCTTAATACTTTTTCTACGCATCTACATCTAAAGTGTTATATATAAAAAGTTTTTGGACAGAAGTTCAGAGTTTTTCACATTCACTTTTTCAAACAATTTATTATCGAAACTATTAAATATTAATAACACTACAATTTGTTTGTCATACTGTTAACATTTTTATTGTTAAAAACATTCGAATAAGGTGTTTTCTAAATAAACATTTAATAATGTAATATTTTTTGTTTTTGTCCACGAGTTGTATTCTTTTCACTTCTTACAATTATCCTCAGTTAAAAATAGAAAACATATATCAGTACTTTATAATACGCAAATAATTTTCACTTTTGGTTAGAATTATTTATTGTAACCATTTTGTTTAACCTCCTCCCAATTTGTACCCTCAAAGAAACGATGTTGTTTTAGTTGTTCATAATCTAAACGTTCTGCTGGCGATTGTTGTAAAAGTCTTTCCAAAAGATCTTTAGCAGCATCAGATAGTTCGACATTTTCGGGATATTGTACAAAACCGTATAAATCTATTTGTCCTGGATGACCGGCTTTGAATGACTGAATTTAAATTTTTTAATTTATATATTTTTTTTATATTAACACCACAACACAAGACATAAAAAATAACTCTGTTTAGTATATATGGAGCATATGAAGGTGAAAATGTGGTTTTTAAATGGCATTGGATAAGGTGAACAACAAAATTATATTGTAAGCAAAAAACTTTATAACGAAATTAAAAATTAATGCAAAAATGCTTCTTTTTGCAGCTGATAAGACATTACAGTTTAAAAACTATAAAAAATATTCAACAGAAAAAGAAAGTATATAATAAACCATAACACATAAATCATAACATAGAAATAATTTAATCTTCGCCACATGAAAAAGTCTTGGTGGAAGGAACTTTATAGTATGTTCAGTATTTCAATTGTAGAAAACTATATTATATTTTTGTGAAGTATGATTATTTAAAGCATAACATTTGCTAATACCTACACATAACCCAATATTCCAAATTTTTTTTAATAAAACGAAGTTTAAAGTTTAAAGCCAGCGACGAAAAAAAACAGTAAAATTGTTAAAACCAAAAGTGTTTCCAACAGAATATTAGTTTAAGAATAGGATATTAAAAAAAAAAAACAAAATAGAAATTCATTTTGTAAAATATAACTTTTCTCAAAAATATTTGAAAACGTTTGTCATTTTTTTTTGGTCAATATTCTATAAATCTTTTAACAATAAGTAGTTGTTTATAATTTTGTATCTAAATAGCTGGCCACCACTTTGTATTTCTTTTTTCTTCACAATAATGTTTGTGTCAGGGTAGACAAATTAATACAAAACAATTCTTTATCGTTTTAGTATTCTAAAGTGTGATTATCATTCTATAAGTTTTCAAGCATTATAAAAACAAAACAAAATACATAAATCAAAAATGAAATAAAAAATATGAACTTTGGCTGAGCATGTATTATAAGCAATTAATAGGAGCGATCTAAAACAATTAAAATTAAAACAAATAAAAAACTTACCAGTCCCAAAAATAACTCATATAATATGACACCATAACTCCACCAATCTGAACGTAATGTTAAAGGACGTTCTGGTGCAACAAAGTGATCATCCAAAGCTTTGGGATTTAAAGCTTTGTGTATGCAACTATCAGATGAAACTCCTTCGTTCTGATAAAAATATGTTAAAAGTAATTGACCGTTTCCATTTAATAATAAATTATCCATGTTTAGATCACTGAAGGGGTAAAAGAGAACATTAAACTTGAAAACATATACATGCAGATAATAAAATAATGATATTACCTTAAAATAATACTTTTCTCATGCAATGCGTGTATGCTTATTAATAATTGTTGTGCCCAAACTTTAACTTGTGCCTCTGAAAGTTTTCTTTGTGGAGTTGATATTTTACGCGGACTCCTACGCGGCGATTTACGTGGAGATTTATCTGACGTCTCTAAATCTTTAATTACTTGTAAGGTATTTGTCACGGATTCTAAAAGCTGTTTTGAATTATTTACAATATCATTAGTACTATTTTGGAAGGACTTTGTCCTTAGATCCGTTGAAGTATTGTTCTTTCGGCCATTATATATGGAATGTACATGGTCAATAAGTTTACCGCCTAAGGCCAACTTAAGTAGCAAAAAAATTTTTTGTTCTGATTGAAAGAATGCCAACAAGTCTACCATATAGGGAACATGTTGTGGAAGAAAAACAGTTTGTGTAGGCGAATTACTGGACGGTTTTTCTATGCCCTTCATTACGTAGGATGGTTTTAATGGTTCTGTTATACACGTTACATGTAAAACTTTATCACCTAAGAGTCCATTTACTTTGTATTTCACCATATGATTCCAAGGTCTCTCCAAATAGAGGCCAGACGAATCAGAAGCTGTATTACCCGATACATCTAGAGCCAATTGAAAATTATTCCTCGGTGAGGATGTTAAGGTTCTGTGAGAATTTTTTAAAAAACGTTCATGTATATCATCAGCCCTTGCTAAATATTTGGATATTTTCGCTTTTGCTATAAATTTCCTTTCTTCACTGTTATCGTCTTTGGATCCATACAGAAGTATGTCCACGCCTTTTTTGTAGCGTGTATGAGCTTCGGCGTATTCTAAATTTGCTTCAGCTTGTACTGCTTGAGAAAATTCTAAAGCTGCTTCATATATGTAATCGCTATCATCACTTTCTATAGAGGCCATAGGGGTCAAAAAATGTTTGGCATGATTATTAACGTTTGCGGTGTATTCAACTTTAAGACTTTCGTCTTCCTCATCCTCTGCCTCTTCTTCTTCCACTTTCCCATTTTCCTCATTATCATTATTAACCATATCTTCTTCAATAGAGATCTGTAGAATTTTTTCATTTATTAAATGCTCATCTTCACTGATTGCAATTTTTTTCTTATCATCCGATTCTTTTTTGGCAAAATCTACTTGATCATGTAAAAGATCAAAGTTTCTGTTTAAACCTCTTACGGCCTTATGAACTAATGCTTGTATTTTATTAGGGGGCGTAGTTTCGTTAAAAAATTGTGCAAATGCATGACATTTATACAAAGCTGGATGTTGCGCCGTATAGTCTAATAGCTGCAATATGTATTCCTTACGCTTTTGTATGACATCTTTGTCGAAACGTTTGAAAAAAGAACAATCTATGGGTTCGGGTAAATATCCATTTAGTTGAAGACTCTTATGGCGCCTTTTAAGATCGCGATGTAGGCGCTTGACATCATGAAAACGGCGCCATACCACAATTTGTGTCAGTGCCTGTGGCACAGATCGGGGAAAAACCTATGAAAAAGGAATAAAGCTGTACTTTCATTTAAGGAATAAGGCAATATAGTAGTTGTACAATATGGGCGCCATAGCATTAACACTTTGTATGCTACATGCATATGAAATTTTACAAAAATACAAATATAAATGCACTTTTACAAAATTGGAGCAGATTAAAAATCGTATGAACCAGAGAGTGAGGCTGATCTGCACCGTACCTTTTGTTATCGCCCTTTTTGGTAAATCCTTACTTACAATTGACGTTATTTTATACAGAGTATAGCCTCCCTTATGGGTTTGAGTATCTGTAACAGTGAAATTATGAATCCAGCCGCCCAAATCCGGTGCCATATTGCAAAATAATGTTACTACGTTGTTCTTGTATTCTATTTCATGTTAATGTTTGACATCTGTAAACGAATTAAAAAGTTGTAAGATTATTGTGTTAATATTAATTTGATAATATACAGTAATTCACTTTTTCGTTTTTATTAATTCCAATTAGTAGAACAAATAACAAATAATGCTTCTTCTTTAGTCAACATTATTCACTCACTTTAAACTGATAACTCTCATCATTTAAGCAAATTAACGGTACACTCACAACCGTTTTTTACAAATATAAATTGGTTTTCTTTTTGTTGTCAAAAATTTTAATATATTGAATAAACGATTTAAATTTAAAAAAGAGAATGGAATTGATTTTGGTCTTTTTTTCAATTGAGTTCCAGACGTGGTGAATAAAAATGAATTTCACCACTATATCGTTTCTATAAATGCCAGTGTTACTGACATTTAGGTACTGCCATTTCTACTGCATTACCAACTGTATGGTTGTATCAGTCACAAACATTGAATAAAAGAAATTCGTTTAACGAACGTAGTGTTGCCACTGTATCAGTAAATTCTATTTATTACGTACCTGAAATATTAAATTAAAATCTATTTCTTTGTGACTAGTTCGAAACGTGATTGGAATTCAACATCAGGAGAAATATTTAAATCAATTATATAAATTTGGATATTTTTTCCCCCTTTGGTGATTTCTTTTTCAGAAGCTGGTTACAACATTTTTTATTTCCCGGCAATATAGATTGCTGTACACTTTTTAAATACAACTCTAAAATTTCACGGCTTTTACAGAAATGCATTACCAACTATTTCAATTTTTTGTTACTGACTACAAAACTACAATAAAGAATGCTACCAATATATAACTGTCATATTTAAAAATGTCGTTTAATTTCCCTTAAGATAAAAAGAGATAGTTATACATCCAGCATTTTAGGTGCGGCCATATTGATTGTGGTAAGCGACAAAGAACGAAAAACTAGTGTGACAACGATTCTATACAAATCGAAAAAAGCAGCGGCGGCGTAAAGACGACGGCGATCATCAAACCATCTAAAAGTGTGTATAGTTATTAAAAAATAATTATTAAAAATAAGAAAAAACAAAAGAAAAAAATATTCATAGAGAATAAAACTTTGAAACAGTGTTTAAAAGTTATAAAAAGAAAAATATTAAAGAATATCAACAATTTCTTTCTCCCCTCTTTTTATCTTCTCTGACCAGGATTTAGTCAGCGACGACCACAGCCTGCGTACACCCAACGACATTGAAAAAAAATACAACAACACTAAAAAACACATATAGAAGCGGCGCTTGTCAGAGAATTACAAAAAGAAGAAGAAAAACGTAGTAGAGAAAAAAAGTCGAGCAAACAAAAAAGCTTGAAAACAGAGCAGAAAGAAAAAAGTATTCGGAACGAAGGCGACGAACAAATTTTTGTTGTTTGAAATTACACACAAAAAAAGCACAACGACGCCGGGATTAAACGAAAAAAAATTTTTTTAATTAAAAAATTATAAGAAAAAAGGATTTTTTATAAAAAGTTTATTCTACTACTACAACTCTACACAAAATAAGTATTTTGCACAATGTCTGAACGCGAAAATAATGTTTACAAGGCTAAATTAGCCGAACAAGCAGAACGCTATGATGGTGAGTAATTGTTAAAATTGGAAAAGTGACAAAAAGTTATTAAAAATGTACTTTTGTAATCTCTAAACATCTCCGGAACGCATTTTGGATTAGTTATTGGAGAGCAAGAATTACGAAAAAGATTTTTAATTACTTTTTTTAGAAATAAGTTTGTATGTGCATGTGCTGCTCAATTAAGAGGAACTGTTCTGTCTTTCCAAAAAGTCTTAATGCGTCAGCAACACTGGTTGCCAAGACTCGAGACATTTTGTCTTTTTTTATTTTTTTTGCTTGAAAAAGACGATGAGCAAATTTTTCGTAGAAATCGCAATATAAAAACAAAAAACCTGTTTTTTACCGGCTTGATTTGGCGTGTTTTTTATTGTTCTCGAAATTTTCCGAAATTTTGAAGATTCTTGAAAAAAATTTTTTAAATTTTTTTGTGAACGCATTAAAAAAGTTCTCAAAAAAATCATGTGTTATACATAATTTTTCCGCTAAGAGTTGGCGACTATTGAATAAATCTATATATGGGGGTGGGGGTTAAAAATCCAGAAAAAAGAAATGTTTATTTGAGGGTGGTGTCATTAAATTTCTAAAGGTTTAAATAAAAGTTATCAATATTTTTCTTATGTTTGAGAAAGTAGTTTGTGGTAAAATTTTCTTGGAATTCCAGAAAGAACAAATCTTTTCCAAAAAATGTGGTTTTTACTTCTATTTTAACATCATCATTGCCATTATTATCTTCGTCATCATAATCATCATGTTTTGTGCTATATTTCTATTTCACTTGTTTTCGGCTACCTATGCCTTTATATCCTGTTGGCGTGAATAGTTCAACTAGATATGTGTATCATTTATATTCGCATGTATTACCTATTTTCTGTTTCTTCTACTTGTTTGTGTTGTAACTCTATTTTTCGTTATGTTGCTTTTATTTTTCTTCTAATATTTTATATTCTTTATTTCTTTTTGTTCACTTAATTTACTTTGGAGTTCTTTTTCTCATTGTTCTCTTATTTCTTTTTTGGACAAAAGCGCGAAAAATCGATGAATGAATCGATCGTTGCTGCTCTGCGCGTTGACAACCACAACCTTCATATATGTGTATACAGATATATATATATGTGTGTGTGTTTTGTGCACATTATTAGAGTTGCCATGACGTATTTTTTTTAGTTAAATATCAAACACTTATTTTCGTTTCTCTTCTGGAAAGGAATTTCATTTAGCATTTGTGTACCAAAGATTATACAGTATAAATGAACCACAACAAATGAATTCGTAATTGGAAAATATTGATGAAATGCTTAACGTATTAAATGCAAGAAATCTCACAGCAGTTCTAGTATTACACAGTGTTAATTTAAAAGCAGTAACATTTAATCTTAGCATGTTATTTAACACTTTAAAATACATACTTAAATAAAATTTTTTGTTTGTTCGACAGTCGTAGAGTGAAACGGGTTTTGAAAACATGAAGGGTATTTATTAGGATCTTGATAGGCTTCTTGAAAGCAAAGACTTGTAAATGGGACAAGCGCTAGCATTTCCATTTCTCCATTTCTTCCTCTTTACATTTTCCTCTCCCCTTCATTCAATCGCCTATCCTTAGTATGTTTCTTATGTCTTTCCTCGGCCTTTTCTATTGCTTATCTTTTTTCTTTTCTCTCTTTTGGTTTGACCTTTATTTCTGGAAATAATCATAGTGGTCTCCATCTGGATCTGTTTTTGTAACCTAATCTAAACAGATTATTTTCAATATTTACCGACTTTGAAGGATTAACATAAAATTTTATTATGGTTATTTTAACCTCTTTAGGCGTACAGAAAAAGGTTTTTTAAAGTAGATGGCAATTTTTTAGGTAAGGTTATCACAATCGTACAATTTATTTATTGTGTAAATATCAAAAATAAATCTCTTTGTCTAATAGCTAAATGTTTAGTCAATTGTTTGTTCAAAATTGTTGTTTATCTGAAGTTTAATATATTTATTTATTTATTAATTACAATACAATTACAAATTATATTTTAATTATATACGAGCGGAGTAACTTGACCATATGCTCGGTGTAGTGTCACAGACCAGTCTCTGGTGGGAATCGAACTCACGACCCTCACGCTAATAGTGTAAATCATATTATCGTTGTGATGCGTAAAATCAATAGTTTGAAAAAATTGACATTGTTGCTCACTCAAAAGCGTTTGGAATTTACTTAGCCTGTATTTAACATTTCCGTAATTCCCGCTAGTGTGCAGAAGGATAATATTTTATTTATACATAAGAATTAAATAGTATCAGCTTTTAATTAAACTTTTATTATTACATTTCTATTTTTCTGAGTTCATTTTACATTTATTCGCGTTTAACCTTTTAAGAATAAGGACTTTGTTGCTAACAATACCTAATTGTTTTCAAAGAGTATACATACCTACTTGCATACTTTCCTCGTATTCTTTTTGAATCTAAATTTTCTAAATATCAAATGAGTATTAAACTATTTGAAGCATAATTATCGTGCAACTCAATGCGTTTTTATGTTGTACATATACTACAGTTATAGAATATTTTTTTTTTTTATAAAACTTTATAAAATTTCATTAAAATAATACTTTAGTATTCAGAAAATCAAGAAATTCCTTTAAAATCCTTCCTATTATTAAAAACAAAATCTATTGTGTCAACAGACATTTTAAAGATACGTTTTTAACCTATGCGATGCTCTTAAAAAACGTGTTGGTACCTTAAAAAATATTAATCAGAAATATTACAGAAAATAAAATACAAAGTGTAAAATTTGATTGTGTAAAAATTGTATTGTATCAATAAAAATTTATAAGGAATTGTATAGAGTCTCTATTTTTAAACGTGGGAGCTTTTTAATGTGTGGTAATCTCAAAAATAAAATAGAACTTAATATTTTTGCATTATCATTTACAGATAAGCAGCTTTGTTAGCGAAACATTTTGTGTATGGATGGAGGCGGTTTACAAAATTAATAAAATAATATTTTTTTTAGAAATCGTAGAGTAAAATTTCCTGCCAACAATATATTATGTTGCTTAGTGTATTTGATATTTTTATGAGTTATATCGAAATATTCAAATATACTCTTTCATTCATATTAACCAGTTCCAAATAGTTAAAAGCCAAAAATAAGTCATTGCTCATTTAAGGTTCAATAACTTGCAAAATTTTGACAATTTTCTTCTGTCTGGCACAACTTTGAACTACATATAATTTCAGCTGAAGCTGGAAAGAAAAATATAAAAAACAAAAATACTACTTCACTTTTGCAGTGTATATATTATACAAGCAAATATGATGTTGTCGTGTGTCGATAATGAAAGATTCTTTCCTTTATTTAATATAATTTTTTTTTAATATTTGTACGCACGTAGAGTATAGCAGAAGACGGCCAACCGACCGACCGACCGACAACACTATAGTATACCATTCCAAATAGTGGTGTGTAGCGATATTGGTGGTGGATTTGTCTTGCTCGCACGCATGGCTAAATATATCTTACAGTGGCAGTAAAAGTTTTTCGCTGTCTGGCTGTTGTTGCTGTAGTTGTTGTTGAGTTGTATATGATTTTTATATTGTGTTGTTTGTATAGCTTGCTTTTGGCTTAATTTGTTCTTCTTTGGTTTTTGGAGCCGGTAACAAAATCGACTTTACATTCTCTTATTCTCTGTTTTAGCTGCTGCTGTAGCTGTAGCAATTATAATAGAAGTAGTTGCTGTTGTTATTGTTCTTCTTCGTATACACTTTACGTATGTACGAACGATGTCGTCTGGTTATCTGGCCTGAATGTCTGACTAGTTTGTTGACTGCCTGCTTGCCTTGCTAGTAAGATTGTATGATTGTTTGCCTGACAATTGTGCTAATAATAAGTACACGCTTATATCACTTTTTCCTTCTATATGCTCCCTTCATCCCCTTTTGTTTTAGCTTCCTACTCTCCATCCATTCCATAGGACGTAGTTTTCATGTTTTAACGTGTTCTTTACACTTTTTCATTTCACTGGAATTGATAATGTTAAAATCTATATTACTAGCTATGTATTAACTTTCTTTAAGGTCGTCTGTTTTGAATTTATTAATTATGCGATATTTCAAATTAATATTTGAAATAGAATTTTGTATTCAACATCTCTTCTCCATTTATTAAATTGTTTAGTATCTACATCAATATTAACAAGACAATATTTCCATTGATTAGCCAGCATATTACCTTTCTTTCTCCATTTATTTATTTTTTTTTTTAATTCTCTGCTGGTATATATAGATTCTTACAGTAGTTTTGACGTATTTTGTTTGCGCATGTTTTCTTTTTCCTTTTTTTTCAACGTAATACACTAGAGATTTGATTGACGGTTGGTGGGCATAATTTATTTAACCTTGTTAACCGTTAAAAGTTTTCAATACCAATTATTGACTTTTATGATGCATTTATTTATTACTTTGTTTATAAGGAAAGTAATTTTCCTGTATCGTGTTTTTAATTTTGGACTGACACTGTAAAAGTAGAAATATATATATATGTAAATAATTTTAGTCAATTTGTATTTATCTTTTTTATTTATAAATTTGAAAAAATTAATTATTTCCTTATCTCTGAGTAGATTATACGTAAAAAAGAATAAAATAAATAATTAAAATTGCTCTCCCGTTACTTAATTTTTAATAGTTGAGATTGTCAGCTGCTTTTTTATATTATGATTTATACATTTCACTTTTTTGATCCGTTTACATTGTGCTGTAAATTTGTTTTTTTTTTCGCTAATAAATTAATCCAAATAATTTAATCATTTTCTTTTTTCCATGACATTTTTTATAATTCTTCTAAATGCTGATAAACAAACCATACCAAACTTTAAGCATTCGCAGCTAAATTACATAAAAAGAGTTTCACTGATACAAACACTTTGTCTTACAAATAAATTGTGCTTTTTCGGGTGCTTTGCAACTAAAACGATCAAAAAGTTGTTATATATGTATGACTTTATAGAAGTTGCTGTAGTCTAGTAGGTAGTGTGTTGGCTTATTAGACGTAAAGCCAGGGTTCGAGCCCCAGGCCAGACATCAGGACAAAATACAAAAATATTTTTTCGGCGACTTCCTCTCAGCAGATTTCTGGCAAAAAAACTGAGTCGATTTTAAACTGTAGGTCCCACCACTAATGTATATAATTAACACACACAACATAAGTGTTGTGAGAAACTAGGATGTTGTACAATGGGTCAATTCGACCTTCGGGTACTGTACTTGTCTTAATTGACAAGTACACGTCCTCTAACCTAACCTAACCTAACCTGTATGTATTGAATTCTAGACTGCAAAATGAGGTTTAAAGTTTCTCAGGTCGGGTATAAAAATATTAAAGAAAAAAAAGAATTAAAGTGAAAATTCGGGCTGTTACTCGTGTTATGTCACTAGAAACTTGACCGATTTGATATCACTGGATGATTTGAAAGCATTTTGCCAAAAAGTGATTTCCAGAAAATACAAATTATTTATCCTTAAATAACTCATATAGTCTAGTCAATTTGTCAGTGTGATAAGATATTGAACTGCTACCCTACACAGGGAATAAGATGCTGGAAATCTAGAAAATTAATTTGTATACCGCGATAAAATTTGCTTTTAGAAAACATTCCATAATTTGGAAAAATAAATAGAATTTGCACCTTCTTTACAAGTATTTATAATTTTTTTTAATTTTAATATTTTTTTTTATTATAATACCGCTCCCATAATCTTGTGTTTAAGGAAATGTATGACATCCCTAGGGAGGGTAAGGTTTTTAAATCTAATCATTTGCAATTTACCGTTCTTATCAGCCGTGCGTAACACACACAACACGCATTAACAAATATTTTTTTGTTTGACTTTAGCAGTCTGAGAAACGGATTCATATATGATTCTTCGGAAGCCACAAAAATCTCTTTGATGAATTTTTCTATGTGTGGCCAAGAAATCACTTGGGTTTTTAAGTTAAAGGGACTTTAGGTTAAAATTAAAATTCCCAGCGCCTTCATACGTTTTTTTTGCGTTCCTCTTTACTCATTACAAAATAAGTAAGACGCCAAATGAATTACAGCTTTGATGGATTAAGTTTCTACATAATGAAACGAATTCAATTATGTATGTTTGTATAAATTTAAGATGCTCTTAGTATAGAAAGTTCAGATATGCACCTTTAGTTCGACCATTTACTGTTCTTTTGTGTATATTTTCAAATAACGGGGACAATTAATTTCAACTAGTTTCTACTGAGAAGAAATTTTCAATCAACACCATTATTCGCAAAAGTTTCGTGTTATAGGGTAAATGGAAATTAACATTCTCCAGCTCTAGGATATTCAAGTGAGTCACAATGGAATTGCTGGTGCCTTATGGACAATTGTCATAGGAAAGCAGATGATTGTAACAAAATTGTCGCATATGTGGCTCGAAGAACTCTAAAGTGATAGCTTTTTATTGTAATTGTGCGACGATTCGTAAATAGAATTTTGATTCACAATTTATTTTATGTTTTTTATGTTAACCTGTGTAAGGCCCATATATAGAACTTCTTTTTATCTCGACCACCCTTACTCAGTGCTTTCAGTATTAAGATAATTTTTAATTATTTACAGAAACATTTCAGTTTTTCTTAATATCTTTAAAATGTTAATGGCCGTAAGGGAAAGTGTTGCTTCTAAAAATAGAAAAAATAAAAGTTAAAAGAAAATAAACTAATTTCTTTTGATTTTAATATGGGCTATATTTCGTTGTTATATATACTTATGTACATACATTAATCCATACATAAATCGTCATAAAAGTAACGTTGAAGTAACGTTTTTTTTTTACTTTTATGCATAATAAACTTATATTTTAAAGAAACTGTTATTTTATTTAATGTGTTCAATCATAGAAAATGTATCTTATATTCATTTGTATATGTATGCATGTATATGAGTCATAGAAAGGTGTTCGTACTGTGTTCACCTTGTTAAATGACTAAACCCATTTAGTTTCAAAAGAAATAAGTATACAATATAATAAAATCACTCAATAACAACATGAGACTTTATTTTTTTTTCTTTTTGTTATCAGTCAGTCCATTCAGTCTGATTGAAATATATATATAAACAAATAATTGCAAAAAGAAGCAGAAATATAAATACAAAATAGCTGCAAAATAAAATAATGCGTTTTTATAGAGTATTAAAAGAGGATCAGAAAGAAAGAAATTCATGTAACATTTTTTAAAGTCAAGAAAGACAAAAAGATGAATGTCATCACTTCAATCATTTTATCTCTTGTGCATGTGGCATATTGCAAGACTGACTATGTTGTTTTATTCCTTACAAGGTAATTTCCAAGACCCAACTAATGTTTAATAGATGGTTGGTTGGCAGCCATGCCAACATCTACAATTACCAGTTACTATACCAGAATTTGTATTTATTTCTATATGTACAATATTTTTTTTGTATTGTTGTTATAAGTATTTTTCTTTATTTACTTCTTTACACATGTAACTAATTGCAATTTTTATTACTTTTTGATTTTAATTTTTTTAGAAATGGTTGAGGCCATGAAAAAAGTTGCCTCTATGGACGTTGAATTAACCGTTGAAGAACGTAACCTTTTATCGGTAGCATATAAAAATGTTATTGGCGCACGTCGCGCCTCATGGCGTATTATAACCTCGATTGAACAGAAAGAGGAGAATAAGGGTGCCGAAGAGAAGTTGGAAATGATAAAAACTTATCGTGGTCAAGTTGAAAAAGAATTGCGCGATATTTGTTCTGACATTTTAAATGTTCTTGAGAAACATCTCATTCCATGTGCCACCACAGGCGAAAGTAAAGTATTTTATTATAAGATGAAGGGTGATTATCATCGTTATTTGGCCGAATTTGCTACCGGTTCAGATCGTAAAGATGCTGCTGAAAACTCATTGATTGCCTATAAGGCAGCCAGTGACATTGCCATGAACGATCTGCCACCAACACATCCTATTCGTTTAGGTTTGGCGCTCAACTTTTCGGTAAGTTTATATTTTTGTTTTTTTAAAGGTACACCTAATTCTTTTTTTACACGGTAGATTGGTTCCAGAAAAAACCGTGTAAAAAAAAACCGTGTAAAAAAAGACGCTGATCGTATGCAAAAATAGGTGATTGGTTCCTAATCTCTAAAACCTATTAAAATTAGTGGAAAACAAGGATTTTTTAAGAAGTTTTGTATTTGACATCTTCTTTTAGGGATTCATAAAATATTTAACAAAATTAAAAACATAAATAACTTAATAAATATAAAATATTAACACATTTCAATTGCTCTGACCTTTGTGCTTGTATGCACAAAAAGGGAATTCCCCTAAATTCATGCCATTTACATTTGCTTTGACCAGTAAATTTGCTTGTACGCGCAAAAAGGGAATTCCCTTAAATTTGTGATATGAACATACTTTGCAAAAATTAAATTTGACAAAAAAAATTAAGCACAAAAAATTTTAAATCGTGCTAAATGGAAAAGAATCGTTTAAAAAAATTAAAAATATTTTATTTTCAAACCGTGTTATATCAAAACCGTGTAAAAAAAGACCGTGCAAAAACAGAATTGGGTGTATTTATAAAATAAGTGTTTTATTTATTATAAGTACTCTATACTATTTAATTATTAACACATCAAGGGCAGCGAAACAGTAAAATGAATAAGTAAAAGAAAGCTTTTCAAATTATTTTTCTAATACAATAAATTCAAAGGGGGGCCGGTTATTAAATGCAATTTTTGATAATGTGAACTTTCAATATAGTGAACACTATATGTCTATATAGACACCTCTATTTAGTTACTGTTTTGATTAGACTTTAAAGAATAAGAAACAAACAAAGTGGTAATACCCATAATGCCATAGTTTTTCTAATAGTGTAAGAGAGTGTAACCAACCGTTGATTACATTTCTTTAACTTTAATTCCATTTGAAAAGCCATTGTGACTGCAAATGTTGATAAACTAATGAAAAACCCGGAGTTCGCTTGTCATGTAAGAGCACTGGTTCGATTCCAATGCTGAGCATTATGCTAAAAAACGTTTGGAATAACTTGACTAAAGTTTAATAAATTTCTCCTATGGTGAGAAGTGGGTCACTTTTGCACTTAAGTGAACGTTAAGAGAAAACGGTTGCGAATGAATACTCGTGATCCAGCGCAATCGGTGACCAAACAAGGATATGACAGTCAGAAAAGTTTACTTGTATCTTTGGCAGTAAAGCAAATAATTCGTCTCAAACCCCCAGAAATCGTCTGAAAATTGAGGAGTTAGCAGTAGGAGCTATCACACGGAAATGTTCATGGAATTATTCAAACTTATATTTATATTTGGGATATTGGGTTTTTTGTTTTTAAGTTTTAATCAATAGTAGATATTTTTAAGTTTTAAATACATTTAATATTTGAAAGTGATTAAAATTTGCTTTTGTTCTTCCTATTTTAGGTATTCTATTATGAAATTTTGAATTCACCCGATCGTGCTTGCCGCTTGGCGAAAGCAGCTTTCGACGATGCCATTGCCGAATTGGATACATTGAGTGAAGAAAGCTACAAAGACTCCACACTTATTATGCAACTGCTGAGGGATAACCTTACATTATGGACGTCTGACATGCAAGCCGATGGTTAGTTTTTAAAATTTTGTAAAAAAAAATTACACGTTTTATTAACTCAATTTTTATTTATAACTCTTTTGCAGGTGATGGTGAACAAAAAGAGCAAATCCAAGATGTTGAAGATCAGGATGTGTCGTAATTTAAGTAACAACCCCATTAAAACAAAACAAAAAAAAAAAACAAAACAAAAAATCCCCTATAAAATTACTATTTGCATTTCTTATTTCTAAAAAAAAAAACAAAACAAAACAACAAACTGTTTCTCCAGTTATATTACTACACCACAAAAAATCAATCCACAGCCTACCATACAAGATATTCTTTTTACAATACTTATAAGTTTTGTTTCACCCAACTACACGCGGTTCGTTCTTTATATCTTCTATTCATTAAACGGAAAAGAAAATCACAAACAGCAGCATCTTTTTCTTTTTTTTCGATTTGTTTATTTTTTTTTTATATTTCATGGTAGCATTATTACAATAAAATGTAATTAATTTATAACTTCTCACTCACTTCTTATAGAGGCCATCTTTTTGTTTTAGATTTTGAGAAGAAAAAAACAGCCAGACTATGAACACGTTTTCTAAACCTTCACCTGTTTCTCCCCTCACCTGGTGAAACAATAATATATAAACAAAACAAAAACAGGTCGTTGTTGTCCTTTCGCTCGCTCTCGTGTGTACCGTTCGTTCTCTCTTAATAAAACAATTTTTTTCCTATACCTCCTCTCAGCCCCCCTCTCCATAAACATTTAAATGTGTGAATTTTTTTTGCATTAATACATAATAAATATTATAAAATAAATATATATTAAAGCAAAACAACAACAACAAAAAAAAATACATCAAAAAAATAAACAAAAAAAATAAAATTAAAATTAAAAAAAGGAAAATATCATTATTATTACTATTATTTCGCTCTTAATTAAGAAGTCAATATAATTTTTACACAAAATACAAAAGAAAAACAAAAATTAAATAAAAAAAACACTAAAACAACAAAATCAGTCATATAAATTTAAAGAACTAAACAAAATTCTTTTTATTTTTTTTGTCCTTTCGATTAAGTAATAAATGCTACGAAACAAAACACACAATAAAATTACAATAAAAAGAAAATTAATAAAAAACAAAGGAATAAAACAATTTAAACTCTTACTTTTAAGTGTGAAAGGCAGTAGAAGGAGGAGAATCTTTATTGATTTAAAGAAAGTTATTTATTTGATTAGAGAAATAATGAAAAGGTCAAAATTTCGGTAGTATATGTATATATACATATATACATATATATATATATATATATTTATATGTATAGTATATATATGCGTATATAAATAAAAAAATTAAACATACATAAAAAGAAAGAAAAGAAAACAACTACAACACAAAATGGAGTTCTTAATTCAAATAACCGAAAATAGTTAAAAACACAAAAGCCAATTAAGAAAAACGAATAAGAAATGAATAGTTTTTTCTACAAAAAACCCCTAGCACACGCAAAGTGGTGGTGTCGTCTTTCGTCAAACATAGTCCTACAATTAAACTTACATTACCATTCTCATTAAAATGTATACAAATTCAGTGGAAAACTGAAATCATTAATCTCATATGTAAAAGGCATAAGCAGGGTAAAACATATACAAGTCACAACAGCAAACTTTATTTTATGAAAAGGAAAGAAAAAAAGCCTAAGTTGATATTGATTTTTGTTGTTTTTTTTGTATTTATAAGTAAAGAGTCATACGAAAACTAAAATTCCAATACATAAGGGTGGGGGGAGGTTGGTGGGCATATAGCCTACTAATAAGAATACTTAAGAAAAAGTTTAACCATTCCACAATTTCTATATGAAAAGAAAAAAAAAACAATGATTCATAAGCAACTTATTTTTACAATGCCTTCTCTGTGTTTTTCGTCTGACTCATTTGTAAGCAATTCTGTTTTACACTTCCATATACATACATGAATTGAGTAAGATTTAACAATTTTTGTTTTGCAATTAGTTTTGTTTTTATTTTGTTTACTTGTCAGCTTAAAAAATTTTACGTAGTAGTGACTATAATTACTGTCAACATCATTTCATTAATGTCCGTATATAAGTCGCTTAAAATGTCATCCATCGATTTAAACTACTTTTAGGGGATAAACAATATACATACTATATATACATATATTTTTCTGTTCTCTACACTTTTGTACAATTTTATTTCGTATATCATCATTAATTGTTTAGAATTCAAATTAAAAAAAAAAAAAGGAAATAAAATTTAAAAAAGCTTTTGTGTAGTGAAGAGTTTATACGTATAAATAAATAACTAGTTACAAAAAAAAAAAAGAAAATATAAAATAAAATAAAATGGTAGTGTATATTTAAATTACAAAAATAGTTAAAAAAAAACTCACCTAAACCCAGCCCCTGCCCTTCTAACCCACTTTTTTTGTTGTTTGTTTTTGTTTCTTTTTTCAAATCATCAAATGTCATAAATTGATTATTGAAGAATAATAAGCAACAACAATAACAGCAACACAATTTACACATCATACATACTCTTCTCCTTTTCTCATTAAGAAAAATTTTAAGTAAAACAACATTAAAACGAATTATGAGAATATAATACAGCAGCGTATCACTTTGATCATAAGAATATATATTTAAATACAAAAAAATTCTTTTCCAATAAAAAAAACTTACAAGAAAAAAACAACTTGCTCTAGTCTTATTGTTGTCAAATTGGTTAAACTATAAGCGAAATAGCACTGCAAATCATCTCGATGTGAGCCTACAGGTAGTCATGTAATATTTTGTATTAAAACATTTAAGGTTGCTTAAATCGAGGTGGACGAAGTAGTTTATGTATATTTGTCTTTTATTGTGTGCTTTCTCTCATTTTGAACCTGTAATAATAGTTTCCAGCTTTTTAAGAACAATGGCATGGAGCAGCTTCAAAGTTCGCAGTTGACATAAAACCTGAGCATCCAGTGTTATATATGCATGCAGGATGAGCTACCTAGAACCTCGCACTTATAACAAGAACAGTTTTGCCGTCTGAATTCATCATGGATATAAATGTGGGATTTGATTATACCAGTCAATTGCATTGTCTTTTGGTCATTAAAATCTGCAGGTTGTAAACTAGTAAAAATATAAACGAGTATATAGGGTGTCCTTGTAGTCTAGTAGGTAGTGTACTAGACTATTAGCGTGAGGGTCGTGGGTTCGATTGCCAAAAGAGAATCTGGTCTGTGGCGCTACACCTAGCATAGGGTTAAAGTTACTCAGTAATTGTATTGTAATTAATAAATAAATAAATAAATTGAATATAGGGTGCGTATATTCGAATAGATCTTTGGAGGGGATCTACATGATATTTTTTCTGGAACATCGGGGATCTCTAGAACAATTTATCCAAACCCTCTGGAATAACAGCTGAAGCTGATTTGGCAATACTTGGTCGTGTGATACTCTGGTCGTTCCGTAACGTAGATACAACTGACGTGGCTTCTGTGGTTATTGGAGACTAGAAAAGAGCCAATTATGCACAACATGATTCCCTATATATTTCAGAGTCGGCTGACTCTGCATGTATTACGACACCAAGGAGTTAGTTCTACATCGACTACCATTCATTATTGGAAACCTTATGGGTTTTTTATATATACATATACAAATGTACCTATTAATTTTTGTGGAAATAGGTACTGATATAAGTGAATGATTGCATATCGCTCAGACTGGCCGATAACCATCCACCACGTCCTAGTTAATTTATGAGAACAACTAAAACTTCCAGGTCAATAACAGATTACCTCAAATATATTAGTTTTCAAACAAGCTGTTTGTCTTATAGAAATGTTGAGAAAAGAGTCCAAATTAAAGACTCGTTCGATATCCTTCTGATTATATCCTCCACTCTGTAAACAAATTAAAAAGGCATGTTTCCGAAATATTTCACAAAAGTTTGATTAAGTTTTTAAATAATTTTATTTGTATTTATTGAATTAATAAATTGTTTTAATACTAATTTAAATAAATGAACACACTAAGGGATTATACAAAATCGTTATGTTCATATGTGAAGCTTATCAAATAAATACTTTAAAACGTACATATGTATAAGGCAAAGAATTAAATTGATAACTTATTAGAATCGATAATTATCTGATACAAGAAATGCAAAGTTAATTTCAATGCTATTATGACAATATTGTAAAAAAATTGCGTTTATAATTGCTGTGATATTTATAATTTATATGCGTATATATTATATCAATTGCTAACAAAACTAAAATCTATTTACTATGGATACGTAAAAGAAATTCCTTTAAATTACTGGCGTGTTTCGATTTAGTATCTTTCATTAATTTGTATAAATCTTCCAGCGATTTCATTATACGGGGCTACATAAAAACAGTTTTTTCTTTCAATTTTTGAATAAAAAAATATTGTTTTGTTGTACTCACCATATATTTCGGTTCTAGGTGCGATTCATGTTTCAAGGCCAAAAACCAAAGGTTTAAGGCCAATTGAAATGTGTGCTCTTTTGATAGATCAGCATATCGTATAAGTCGCAATAACAATTCCAGCGCTAAAGTTGCTTGCAGTTTGAACTGCTGCGTGGAACCCAATATACTTAATTGTCGCAATATCTCCTCCACAACAAATCTACATATATTATTTACTTCCGCTAAAAATTTTGGGTCATGGCCATATAATTCATCATTGGAGACAACTAGAAATTTTATAAAATTAATTAGCTTTGGATTTATGTATATGGGATTTAAAATATATTCCATACCTTGTGGCACATGATAAGGAAATTCTTCTAAACTTTGTACATACAACATATCCAAGGCATTTAAATAAATTTTTATCGGTTCTGCTGTATGCAATGCAAACGGATATTTTTGAACAACATCTAATAGTAAATTTAATAGATATAAGACACCTCTTTCAGGACTATCAGGCACTAAAACTAATGTAGCCAACATATTGCTAAGATATGATGTTAAATATGTGTCCATGCTCTTAGATTTGCCATCTATTTCAATAGAATTTGGTAATTGGGCTACTAAATTTAAGGCTTCTTCAAAGCAAGCATCTGCTTGCCCTAAACACTGATTTACTAAGGCCACTTGACCGGTTAACAGATACAAATCCATTTGTTGTTGGACCGACGTTATGCTGGGTATGGTTATAAAACAAAAGGCTATGCAAGCTTTAACGAAACCCTGTGTTTTACGCGAATGTTTATTTTGAACGATCCGACTCGTTTCCATGGCTAATTTGTTGACATTTTGAACTAGTGTGCTAAAAACAGCATCAAGATTTGAAAAAGAGCCACGAGCTTCCACATAGAAGCTGAGTTGTTTTTCAAAATCTCTGCCGTAGTCAACTTTACGTATAAAGTTGCATATCAATTGGGAGATTTGACGTCTTTCATCTTCTACTGTTAAGGCACTTAAGAAGGACGTCAAATATTTAAAGTTTATTGAAAAAACACTGACATGGAAAATTAAATCAATACTTACTTGACCGAATCATTGAGTATTTTACTAACGTACATTAAGGCATTTATAACAACAGCATCGTAGGTGAATTCTTTACCATTCCGTTTATAAATATCTAAAATATATTTGCATGCTTCTACTTTTGTTGATTCCTTTTGAAATAAGTCCAGAAATGGCAGAAAGTTTTCCTAAAACATTATTATAATTATTAAAAAAAACCCCTCCATTTGTCTTTAGTTCTAAAATATGCTATCTTACCTGCACCAAAAGAAGTTCTATATTTTTCTGGTGTTGCAATACTTTATCCAATATGTTGCGCAATTGTTGATGATGTTTTTCTGATATTTTCGCAATTGAAATGCGATTATGGATTTCACCCCAAAAACGATTCACTTCAGACACCTGCCAAGCAATGAAATGAAAATAAAAAGTTGGTATTTCATTATTGAAAATTTTATTTACCGGGAAATTTGATGCAATAAATTGTGTCCAAGATTCAACACAGGTTATGTATTCACTGGGATCGGTAAAGGTGTTAATGGTTTTAAATGCTTCATTTAGAAACGCATTTCGCTGTTCGAACAAAGGATTACAGCTGCTCATGCTGGAACCCAAGGCTTTAAATAGCTGAGATTTTGATATGCCCTCAGTGTTTGAGGATGTCAAAACATTAACGAAATCAAAGGCATTAGATGCAATGAATTCGGGTTGAAACGCTTGCAGTATAGCCATTAATATCGTCCCACTAAATAAAATAAATTTATAAACATATCGGCAATATCTAATAACTTTGCGAAAACTTACTTATTTTTCACATATTGAACATCTTTTAAAATATCCTCGGTATAAAGATTATTTTTATGCACCAAAGCTTGCAAAATGAAATTAAGAGCTGGGCTATATACAGACAAATAAACGGTCATGTCTACTCTTTGGCGATTTAATTCGGAACGTATTGAACCGCTAAACGCCTTCAAAAACAAAACTTTTTAGTTGTTAAAGAAAATTAAAAGTGAACGAATATTCATTACCATTTGATAAATCGATAGAAAATCTTTAAAATTATTAAGTATAAAAGATTTATTGGTTGTTACTAAAACACCAACTCGCACTAAATAGCAACGGGCATATATTGCCACTAAAGGATCACCAATACCGCGTATCATTTGTGTTAAACGCTGTAAAGCATCATCATAACTACAATAGAAATTTGTGTAGAGTTTTTCTTATTAATTTTTATTACTTTTTATATTTACTTTACCTTTCATTCAGAAATTCATAACATTTCAGAATGGCTATTTCTACATATAGCCTAGGAATCAATTCTCGTATAGAAGCTATTTTGAAAAACCAATTCAAACAAGTATCACGAGCGCTGGCAGCATTTGCAGCACGCATTGATCTAAAATTATGATTATTATAATGTAATTAAATTGAAAATATCATTTACTAATAATCACTTACTCTGATCCCGATAATGTCTTTTGTTTTAATCTTTCATAGACTAATTTACCAAATATATCAAGTATATCGGTGATTAAAACAAATTGACTGGGATAGAAGGGTAAAACCGAGGTGTCAGCTAAAATTTTTGAGCATTGTATGGCAATTTTCAAGGCTTTTACACGCTGATCATTGTGCCAGGATAGTACCAATTCATGATTTAACTGTTCAATACGTTGTATATATTCCTGTTGTGTTAAATCCATCATATGACGCATTGAACCATCTTCAAAATCATCTAATTGTTCTAAACGATATCGTACTTTATCACAAACAACAGTTTGAACCTTAACTAGAAATTAAATAAAAGAAGTTGAGTTTGCAGGCATGTTAAGTAAGAGTCTGTAAAGAGATATACTCACTTGCATCCGAGCCAGGCTGAGTTTGTGCTGATGTTGTTAAAAAACTAGTGGTTATTGAAAGTTTTTCGGATGTTGTAAATTTATTTAATATAGTCAAACGTCTTGAGTTCCAGTTTAATGCTTCATCCAACATAATTTCTTTTTCACGCTTTTGAGCTTTATTTTTCTTAAAGGACTCCTAAATCGGCAATGAGATGAAAAATATTTTTAATAATTAATTTCGATCATTCATCTCCCTTAGTGTCATAAATTTAAATTAAATAGAGGTCAGCAGAATAAAATTGGATAATTTTTCCGCCCGGAATACGTAGAAGCTCTAGACTGATGGGCCAATGGCTTTTTTTGGGTTAAAATTAAATATTTTATCGATTAAAACGGCATAAATTTAGATCGTTTCAAATAAAAAAGAGGGTTACAGCTTCAGTCAAATCAGTAACCGAACTTTTCCGAAACCCAAATACATTGATTTCTATGGTCTCAGGAACTGAAAGCTAAAATGAACGCTACAACATATTCTGTACTTACATACTCGGATGCTATTTGTGATAATGGGTCCAATAGTTCTTCTTCTTGTTTGGCAAATTGCGTCAAAGGATCAATGCCATCTAGACTTTGTAATAAAGGTTCGGCCAATATTGACATACTCGATGATCTGCTACTTGTATTACTGCCCATACTGGAGGGGCGTGTACCTTTACTCTCTACCATTGTAACAGTGGACAATTTAAGTGGATGCTCATACGTCTGATAGCCTTGTAATTGATTTTTAGTCATATCATATAAGCGTGGAACACACACCCTATAAGTGAAATTCTTCTATTAAAGTTTCTAAAATATTTTGTGATTATTTACCAATCGGCAGCCATTTCTTTAGTTATAGTTCTGGATCTGATATTAAAATCTATTTAAAAACAATAACTGCTAAAGGCAAAACAAAAACTTTCAATTTTCCATTATATTTTATTGTTTACGTCCAGCTGTTTCGGTCAGCTGTTTAAAAAACGAGGGTGTTGCCATATTTTCTTCACAGGAGCATGCCATACCGTTGAGTTTGAAATCTTATATTTTTAATACAGTGTTGGCAGTACTTTAGAAACCGTTTTATGTTTTGTATTTGAAAAGATTTGATTTTTAATTTAAGGTGATTCCATGAACGTGAATATTTTAAAGAAAGAAGAAGAACGATTTGGATTGTCGCTTCGTCTTCTCCTTCATAGAAATGCAATGATTCTGTCAGCGGCGTAGAAGGAATTAGTATTCAGGCAGAGAGAGAGACCCTATTTCCCTTGACTAGCTTAAACAGTTGCAAAAACAGAAGAACGCTGTTAGTCTTTTTATTTGCACGGTCAAGATAGACTATACTTTCTTCAGACCTACAATCTCTGTAGGAGTTTTTTGTATTCCAATACGGAGTTAACATCTCTATTAAATTTCCCAGACGTGGCTGGTATGCTAAACAATACCAAGTTTTATGCCAGTGAAAATTGACCATAAAGATCATGTGTTTTGATCCAATTGTGTATTTTTATTTTGGATATGTGAAGTCACTCATATACACCTATCCCCCGATTTACACTGAGGATAGCTTCCTTAGAAAACCGTGTCAACCGAAATCGTATATTTCGCTATGTAAAACCATGTAAATCGAAAACAAACTAAAATAGGCATAACTCCGTCATTCATTTCAACGTAAATTAAAAGTAAATAGCACATATGTATGTTTATTTTGGAAAACATAAAATTAGCTATCTATTCATTAAAATACAAATATATAAAAGTGTACTCCTGTATATGGATATGTTATTCATTTTACATACAAAAACCAGAAATATAAATATTTAAAATTTTTTACCAAAAATTTAATTATGTTCTGTTATCACTGTCATAGGATATGTATAATCTTTTCTTCCTGATTGGTATGATGTCACTTTAATCACTCGATAATACTTTATGAGATTCTGTTTCGGTGTTAGATGGATTAGGAACGATTTTATATTGGCGAGACTTCGTAATGAAATCCGTGTAAAAGCGAAATCGTGTAAAAAAAGAACCGTGTTAATCGGGGGATAGGTGTACAAGGATAAACAATGTACATATACAGGGAGGTGAAGGCGGAAATGTTGGCAAAATTAGGTGGCGTCCATTGCCTAACTATCAGCATTTACCCGTAATATTTTTCAAAAAGTTCCATGTAAACATTTCATTCACGTTTGCAAATGTCTAAGATAATCGTCCGTTATTATTCAAAAGACTTAAGACACATGGTTTTATCTAACTTGAATGTAAAAGCTTGCCTTGTCGCAATATAAGTCGGATTGAAAGAAATTTTTTTCTGATTAACAAGACTGACAATTAAATTGAATATATTTTCGGTCTGTAGCTGAAGAAGCCAATATCTAAATATAATGTTTTCAAAAGCTTATCACTATAATAAGCACTTATCAGATCCTTGTTAAAATTCAAATGTTTCGCCTTTTGTATCAATCGTTTTTAATTAAAAAGCTAAATTCTACAGATAATAAGAAACGCTTAAAAACGCGATACTGTCAACCTATTGAGTGTTGAGTTTGATAATTTTAAATTTTGGAACAGCCAATTGGACCCTAATATATTATTTGATCCCATTAGACTATTTTTTGTGGTGATGCGTGTTGTCTTTCGTGTACAGTTATAAATTGGACATAATTCCAGACCTGGAGGATTACATTCCAGCTGGGATAAAGGCGTGTACCGTTATAAGTCAGTCATAATTCTAAACCTGGACGATAACATATCATCTGGGCTAAGTGAGCGTGAGTCTTTGGGAAATCGTCATAGTCTAGAAGATAGTGTGCAGGCTTATAGGTCGCTAGCTGGTGGTTCAGACCAGAAAAAATATTTCTTCCGCGACTTCGCCATGTAGATCGCGTCACTCATGGAGAAAAAGTAACACACACACAATATGGGTGTTCTGCGAAGCTACGTTGTACTCCTGACTCAATGGTTATAATGACCAAAGACTTTAGAAAGTAAATAAATAAATATCTCAGACATTTTTGAAAATTTTCTCTTCATTTTTTTTAAATTTCAAAAACCCAAACATTACAGAAAGTACCCGTTATATAGTAAAGAAGTGTTTGCAACGTTTTTCAAATTGTCACCTAATTCTGGGTTTAGTACATTTTTTAATCCTTTCCAAGATTTTAAATAAAATTTTGTTAATTTGCAAATATTTAGTTGTTTAATTTGATTTTATTATGGATTAATTTTTTAACATAAAAATTAATTTACATTAACTTTTCTGTTATTAATTTGTGTATATAACATTGCTTATAAATAATAATAAAAATTACATGTATACAGTCTTAATATATAAGAAAACTTAATTAATTGGAGATATTCACAGATTAAATAATATTTTTCGTAAACTGTGAATATCTACACAAATATACAGGTTTTTATTAAAAAAAATTAATTAATTTCGTTTAAATTTATGCGATATAATACACACATACATACATACATAGATACAATAATTACAATGATAACTATTAAAATTATAAAATAAATTGACATAGATTTATTTAGACTTGCAGTAAAAGTAGTTATTTTATTTTTGATTATTTTACAGTGTTTATGATTTGTTTTAAATATTTTAAAAAACATTTTTTTTAACCACCTCATTTTGGTTACTTTAGAAATAATTATTATAAAAATTTTATTTATTTTTAAATTAGTTTTTTTAATACATTTATTTTATAATAATTTAATTATTGTTTTAATGTACAATGTTACAATTTTTTGTCTGTTTTTTTCAGTTAAATTATTAAGCCACATTAAATCATGGCACAATACCGTTTTTATATTTGTTATAAATTTAAAATCACATATTTAGAAAACTTTATTTTGTTAATTATATTTATTATATCGTATATAAAAGATAATGCACTCAAGACTTGGGTTTAACACAAACTATTATAAATTTTGGTTTGAAGAGTTCAAAAGCTTTAAATCTTATATTTTCGGTATGTAAGTAAACAATATAAATTATATCAAGAAATATTAACATTTTAGAGTTTGGAGAATAAATAAAATATTGTAATAGGGATTCTGTGTTTTGTTAGGCAAAGCATTGTGCTAATATTAGTCAATAATTTATATAAAAATGCTAGAAAATATATTTTTAATACATTAATTCGTTAATTTTATTTTTTTACAATGATTTTAAAGCATTATTTATAACTGTGCTAGCGAGCTTTATTTAACTTATTTTTTTTCAATGATTTTGTTTTTTTTTTACTTTCTCGTTAACAACAAGCCTGTATTGTGCATTATGTTAACAATTTATTTAAGCAAATAATAATTTATTTATTTTGAATAACAATAAAATAAGAATATTAATAATCATATTAAAAAATAAATCAACAAATTATTTGATCTAAATACTACAAACATAGCAACAAATAGAAGCAGCTGATTCCGTTTAAACTCAACTCCATCAACACCATCCATCCATCCACAAAACGTCTGAACACAGCGGCAACCTATGAAAAATTAGTAAAAAAGAGACAAGACGAATAGAATAAATATAATGTTAATTAATTAAATATATAATAATTTTATATATATGGTATATAAGAAAAAAATTAAAAAAAGAAAAACGTTAAAATGTTAAAAACCTTTTAAAGCCACATTTTTCTGGTTACAATTGAGTGTTATTTGTTTGCTGTTGTTATAACGAAATAACATACAGCAATAAATATGAAAAATCACACCACTTGCACCGTTGCAAAGGCACTGAATGTCACTTTTTTGGGAAATTCTGGACCCGGTGAACCACGAGTCTTAATAACCGGTTTCAAAGGCGGTCGTGGCTTTAGCGAAAGCAAACCAGCTGAGGCGGCTAACTCCTTAAGACGCTGTGAAAAACCATGAGAAGATGACGATGCTGTTGAATCCGTATTAGAATGTATGACTACTCCATCAACCACATCACCTTGAACATTGGATACTGCATTTACCGTTGACGATGGATGTAGACGATAGACTTGTCCATTGGTGGAGGGATAAAGAAGACTAGCATTGTTTACGGTGGACTGTGGAGCATTTGTATAACTGAAAATGAAAAAAGAAAAGCAATCAAAAAGAAATTAATATTAGAAAATACAACATTATTAAAAAAATAAAAAAAAAACAAAACTTATATTTATTTAATATTTTGCAAAATATTTGCTTTAAATCACATGCTGCTCTGTTATGAATATTTGTTCGTTTATTAGTCATTGTTTTTCGACAAATATTTTTTATGTTTATTTTTTTTTTAATTTTAATATTTAATGTGTTAATTTCCTAAAGGTGTTAAAATTTTAATTTTTGCTACATTTTAGCATGTGTTAATCGGGTATTTTTATGTTTTAGTTGGAATCTCGAATATTGATTTACAATATTTTATTTCATCATAATATTTATGCATAACAAGTGGTAAATAATTATTTCATTATTTTGAAAATAATAAATAAAAAACAGTAAAGTAATAAACAATAGAATTATAAACAAATTTATAGTGGGATTGCTTATTAATTTTATCGTATCTGTAAAACACTCGACTAACTTAATTATGCTGTTTTGTATCAATAAGAATAATTCACTGCCTAGTACTTACACCAAGCGGGTGTTTCTTTCTACAAATTCATTAACAAAAAAATGCAAGTTGTCGACCAAAAAATGCAAGTCATTGACCAAGAAATGCAAATCATCGACCAAAAAAATGCAAGTCATCAATCAAAAAATGCAAGTGTTCGGTCAAAAAATCATCGTCTCAATTTTGTCCGTTTCATATAGTGAAGTTTTTCTCCGGCCCCAGGTATCGCACGAACGTAAGAAAATCTATTTTGGAACCCTTGAGACTATGTCTCTCCAGCCAATTAGGTCCATTTCCCTTACTGGGTCATTTTTTTCGATTTTGCCCGATTTATATAAATCACTTTTTGTTTGCCAATTTGAAAAATAATTATCTTCGTCGTTTATATTTTCGGCTTGAAGTACCGCTCCATCGTAATGAAACCTGTTTTGGAATTCTTATTCTAATAGCTATGATTACGAAAATACCCATATGTACAAGGGCAAGCCCGCCACAAAATCTCAGCTCTGGAAGATACCGCAGAAACAAGTATGCAAAAATTTTAGTTCTTGGTCAATTTTTACCTGAAATAATCTTTAAAGAGTATACGACAGGCATTCATTTATCACCGCAAATAAATATTTCATTCACTTTTACAAATTTTCGTCGTTTTTTTTTAAATTCATAAGCGAATGATTAAAAAATCTCGCATTACTACTCAAAAGACTTAAGACACATACTTTTATTTAAATTGAGTGTAAAAGTTTGACATGCCGCAAATATTTTTTTTATAAAACAACGGGCTGCAAGGGAAAGTTTTTTTGAGTTAAAGTGTTCATTATCGGCTGGCAATTAAATTGAAAATGTATTTAATCTGTAGCTGAAGAAGCCAGTTTTAAAATATAATTACAATAATATGTTCTTTTAAAAACTTATCACCATAATAAGAACTTGTTAAATCCGTGTTTAGTAAATATTTTAAAAGTTTTTTTTCGCTTCTAATTAAGAAAATAAAACCTACTTATAACTAGAGGCCTTTTATTTTAATTGCCATTGAATTAAATTCTAGTTCTTAAACTTCTTAAAATTAAAGAACAAAAAAATAAATGAAACCTAAAATTGCATGCAACATTAATACAACAATGCCAAGAGGCCAATAACCTACACCATTTAAATAATACGCTGTTGAGTAGTTGACCTTAAACTTCATTTCAGTTATAATGTTAAAAAAAAAACACAAAATAAGATTGAAATAAAAAAAAAACTTTGAATACATTTTAAACAGTAGACAGTTTTTTCCAGTGGTGGTGGGACTTGTTGCATACCGCTGTAAAATTTACTTTTTTTTATTCGTTTCTTTATTTTAATTGAAGTAAAACTGCTTTTCATTTTCCACAAAAGTTTTATTGTAAACTGGGTAGTTGAAAAATGTTAAGGTGAATGTAATATATCATACGTATAATAAAAAATAAAGAAAAATGTTTTTATAACAATATACAGACGTATATATGTACATATGTATTGTGAATGAGGTTATTAACATACAACTTTTATAAGGAAGTAGTCAAATTGATTTATTTAAAATTTTATAAAATAACGATATGATGACATTCGATTTTACTTCCTTAAATGAAGTAAATGAGGGTGTGCATCGTATTTAATATTACTAGACTGAAGGATATAGGAAATAAACGTTTTGAGTGGGTCTTAATTTTCAAATCAGCCAGAGAAACTAGAAAATAAATTAAACGGCCTAATACTAAATAACTTAGTATTGAATAAAACCAATAAATTCACAGAAAAATTCTAAATGCTGGGTAATGGTAGATTTATAGCATAAACTTGTCCGTTTTTCTTTCAACAGCTTTAATAATAATTATTTGACTAAAGGTTATGTCTTCAAACTTGTTCTCTTAGATAACTACAATAAAATGTCTCTCAAATGTATCGCGAAATAGTTATGTTTGCTTGAAATCAGCTTTAGACAGTTGAACACAGCTTTTCCAAACGGTTATTTTTTTTGTTAAGTACAGCAACACTCTACTCATGTAACCTATAGCCTCTTGGCGGAAGATATTTGCATTAACGTATCACAGCCTCACGAGCTACAACCTCACGTTTAATAAATAAACACACCACCTACTAGAGTACGGCAATTTCGTAAAGCTATACCAGGATTAATTAATACGAGATGTAAATATGTGCTACATATGTTAGGCTAGAAATGTTAAAAACATAATTGGTCATTGCAACCCTTTCAGTCAGGATTACGACCTAGTTTCTCACAACAGTTACATATGTTATGTGTGTTAATTTTATACATGAGTGGCGGGACAAGTTTATTTACTCTGAGAGAAAGTTACCGAAGAAAATTTTTTTCATATTTCGTTTTGGTGGAGATGTCTGGCCTGTGGCTGGAACCATGGCCTCAAGTCTAATCAGCCCACCTACTATGTACTAGGCTACAGCGACTTCAAACAAGGCTAGCCGTATGACTTAATTGATCATTTGATGGAAGAATAATTGTGTATTTAAAGGAATTATTGTACATAAGCAATCTGTGGTAAATACTTTCGTAATTGACATACAGAATAACTGGTCTTGGCAGACTCTTGAAAACAATTCATGCTGGCTCAAGAAGTATGTTTAATGGGGGGCATAGTTATTTGCGACACATGCTGGAAAGAGTTCTGTAGTAACTACCACTGTGAGACTGCGGAGGTGATGACAATTTGATTATGATTTCATTGTCCTTTTTTTGAAACGTTCTCGATGTTTTGTTTCTCTAGTTGAACTATGAAAAATGGTTACATAGCGCACTTACATAGTTTGTGGGCATTTATTTGTCGACTTGTGGGAAATTTTACAGTGCTGTCCATAGTTATGTACCAAATTTTTATTTGGAGAAAGTTTTTTAATAAAAAATATGCCCGACAGTTAGGTTTGATCAAATTTATGACAAATTTTTACGGTTCGCTCAACAACAACCAACCATCCAACAAAACGAAATATAAAAAAGTATTTCTTCGGCCACTTCCTCTCAGCAGAATTCTGGCAAAAACTCTTAAAGTAAATAAAAAATGCCATGAAAAAAGTTTCTAAAATAATCTGTCGTTCGCAGTCAACTTTAAACTGTAGGTCCCGCCACTCATGTATAAAATTAACACACACACAACATAAGCGGTGTGAGAAGCTAGGTTCTAATCCCGATTGAAGGGTTGTAATGACCGATTATGTACATATGTTTGTATGAAGACATTTTTTATAATGATTATTACGTTTTTAATGTTTTCAAAAAACTGATTTTTTTTGGTTATTTTTATATGACAAGTACTTTACTCTTTTTATCTGAAGTGTCAAGTGAAATTATGATGCGCGTAAATAAAAATAGAATAATCAACTGATCTACAATTATCTAAACAATTATGTTGAAGACGTTGATGTGTATTGTGAATGTTCATGTGTGTTGGGGATGTTATTGTTATTATTTGTTAGAGTTGTTCGTGTTGTCATATTGGAAATCAGGGTTAGGGTTGTGTGAATTTGTTTACTCGTGTGAACACTGTTAATAAAATAAATTAATTGTTACAGTAAAAGCATTAAACTAATAATCTATACGAAACAAATTGTGTTTAAATTATTAAAACCATTAACAGTACTTATCTTAATTGAATCACATTATCTTAATGAAATCTTTATTACAGATATTTGAGAACATTTTCCAATGTCATTGAAGCATTCAAGTGGGGCTCGTTGTGGTATGTGAACATGTTTTTAAATGTCAACGTTATTTATAAACAAATTAATTATTTTATGATTTAAATAAATATATGGTATGTATGGTAGTTGATAAATAAAGTACATGAATATTATACTTATTAATTACTAAACAAATGGCTTTTAAAGTATCTTAAAACAAAAACTATTTGAAATTAGAGAATTAATTAGTTTGATAAACGATTTGGTTTGACATTTAAAATTAAAAAAATTATAATAATAAACAGACAACCTCATTTTGAAGTGGATTCAAATTTGGTTATTAATTTTGATTTTTTTTTTTTAGAATCTTCATTTAATATTTTAAATAAAAGACTTAAGACACATACATGGTGTAATTATAAATCAAAAATTTAGCATAAATTTCAAACAACCGTTAGAATTTGATATTTTATTAAACAAAAGAAGTCGCCGTAGTCTAGTAGGTAGTGTGTTGGCTTATTAGCCGTAAAGCCAGGGTTCAAACCCCAGGCCAGACATCAAAACAAAATACAAAAAGTATTTCTTCGGCGACTTCCTCTCAGCAGTTTTTGATTTCTCTCTGATTTTTGGCAAAAACTATGAGCGTAAATAAAAAATTGCCATGAAAAGTTTCTCAAAAATCTGCCGCCACTCATGTATAAAATTAACACACACAACATAAATGGTGTGAGAAAGTATGTAGTAATGCTGGCTGAAGGGTTGTAATGGCCAATTATGTATGTGTGTATGTATTAAACAAAAGACTTAAGGCACAACTTTTCTATTTCAATAAAATCATATTCGATTCTCTTTTGTATGTTCGTTGGAATTTCAAGCGTTTTAAACCGATTGCATGTATAAAATTCTCCAAAAAATTTTGTTTAAAAAAGTGTTTAAATTGCCAAAAAAAATAATACTTTACCACACATATCGTGTTCATTTTTTTTCTGTTTGTCTCATTCATTACAATAGAAATTACTCATTATTAAAAAACTATTACAAAATTACGCCAACACCCAGTTTTAAAACGAAACAACATTTTGATATTATTAGCCGCCAATATAAGCTGTTTCATGGCAGGGAAAACGTAAAAATATTTGGAAGAAAATGTTTGAATGTTTAACAGCAATTACCCATTGAATTAGCCAAGCTTAAAAGAGCTAAGAAAAGCAAAAGTATAATGTTTTCTTAAGCAGGATTTTCTTGGTGTAATTATATAGGAGATTATATTATAAACTCCAGCTAATTGGTAAGCTGGATCTTTAATAATGTATTGTTGTACAATATTTACAAACAATTTTTTAAAACATTTTGTTTCCTGGTTAATTTTCTGGAAAATTACAACATTTTCATAATTTCTATAAAATATGTTGAAATTTGTAAAGCAAATATTTTTAAAGATACAAACAAAGACCATAATGATCAGACGACCTAGGGGGTAATTCTTTGAGTAGATAGAAGAAATCTGAAAACAGCTCAAATGGAATTGTACAAAACGTAAAAACTAGCGTGTGTTGGCAAAGTAGCCAAAGCAATGAGAATCAATGCTACAGTGGTGCCGGAAGCTCTGTTGCATTTATATCCGCATCATATGATAGTCAAAGCTTTAGAGACTATAATTAGGTTAATGGGAGACAAGTGTAATATGAATAGATAACAGATTGAATGACAGTTCCCTTCTTAATCAGTAGGCTCTATGATTTTGGAAAGTGCTTCACACCGAGACTTAGTAATGATGAGTCAAATGAATGGAGTAGTCTTAAAACTTAATACTCTTTTAAAAGTCGGACTATTTTTTGGTATACTGATGGGTCAAGAATGGATCTTGGAACAAGAGCGAGAATTTTTGGATCCAAAATGAAATATACCGAACACATGGGGAAGCTTTTAGGTCTTAGGTTAGAGTGGTAGCTTTGATACCACAAGCTCACTTGAGCACGCATAGCGGCCCGTTGTGACGCCATAGTTAAATGCAGTCCCTGTACTGACGAAGTTTCACCAAACTAGGGAAGAAGTTGGTCAGCCGTGCACAAACACATGGGGAAAGTCGCCGTCGAAAGATGTAATTTTATCTGACAGTTAAGCTATCATTCGAGCACTCGACTTTTATGAGGTTAAATGAAAAATAGTATTGGACTGTCAGGGGAATGTGAAGCAACTAGGAAGGCAAAGTAAGGGCCCCAGATCATGTGGGAATTCTTGGTAATGAGTGAGCAAACGATTTTGTGTTGGTTCCGTCAATGGCGTATAAGTTCCCTGTGGTACTCTCATGTGGAGTGGTAGCGGATGTTTGGAAATATATGTTAAACGGAAGTGAATATAAATAGAGGCGAAGCCTGTTCTCAAACCAAGTGTGTTGGAGGTAATCAATATTTTTTTTTGGAAATTAAAATAAGAGGAGATTTGAGTCATGCATCAGACTATCCATGAATAACCTGAGGTTTATGCATTATCACCCATACCAAATGAAGTTTGTAACGTCGATCTGTGACGATGAGAATCAATTGAAATACATTCTTGAAACCTGTGCGGTAATAATGTATCGTGGAAGGATACCTTTATCTGGTGTGAAGAGACGACTCAAGAGGTGACAATGCACGCTGAAATATGCAGCATTTGTTGCACGATGGTGATATGGTTTAATTGTAATCTTCTTTGTTTCTCGCAAATGGTAGAATTGGACTTTGTTGGCGTGTTAAACGGCAAGTGATACCATGAAAGTATAAAAAGAGGGGTTTGAATTTCACATTTTCAATGAATGGTATCCACTTCTTTTAAGAAATAAAATAGGCGACTAAATATTTTGTTCAGCATTTAATAGCTCAAAGTTTCCGTTCTAGTATTTTATAGATCATATAGTCGCGTTATTAGTCTCCTTTTCCCTTTACCATCATTATTGCAATTTCCTTCTTTTAAATGTCTGCTTACCACGTACTTATCACATCAATTTGAAGAGAATAGAAAAAAAAAGAAAGAAGTTGAGAGCATATTTCTTTCTTGTGAATTTGGTTCTTATAAAATATAGTTCAAATAAATATTTTTTAAGTTAAATAATGATAATGACTTTGTTGATAGTTAACCACGCCAATTGCACATCATAACTATCAGCTCGAATTGGATAAAAAGTCGTTTGAAAAATAGAAAAAAATAACATCATTCTAGCATCATCCTCTACAAAAAGGTTGTTAGAAAATGAAAGAGAGAAAAAATACTACTTAATATCGAGTTAATAAAATGAAACTAAGCATTTAACTAGACAGGCGTTCATTCTCTTTCTTTGTTTCTTTGTTTTGCCTTTTTTTGCTTCTTTTTATATCGAAAGAAATTCTAACGTTCGTTCGGTCGTAATGATAAATGTTTATGTTGATAGAAAATGTTTACCACCACCAACGAATCGTTAGATAAAGGTTAAAAAAGTTCAACAACAAAAATTTTCATTCAATTTTTTTTTCTCTCTGTGTTACTACTTTTGCTGTTCATTTTTCCACCACTGGCCAATTGCTAGCCAGTAATATACACAACATAAAAAAAAATTCTATAAATTTTTGTTCTGTCGACTTGTAAGTATTTATGTAGTGTTTGTCGTTCCTACTTTTAATTTTTTTATTCTTTTTTTTTTCGTTTGGTATTCTAAAGTTTTGAAAATGTTATTCAGTTGTGGCTGCTGTTGTGGTTGGTTTTTGTATGTGAGAGCTGCCTAAGATGCCAATAAATTTGTTAAAAATGTATCAAGCTGTGGAAATGCGCTCACTTACCAACCATTTTAACGGTCATTGAGCATTACGACCAAATAGTTGAAGACAAAAAGAAAAAAAACAAAGAAAAAAAATCAGCGAACATGAAAACATATTGAAAGAAAAATTATCAAATAATGTTGCAAACAGTCGAGCCATTCGAAATACTATACATTCTACAACGAGAATTAGATTTGAAAAGCAAGAATCTTGTTGTTTATTTGCAATGTTTTTCCTTTTTGTTGTTGTCGTTGTTGTTGTTATTGTATTTAAGAATGAAATAATTTTTATAGTTTTGTTGCAAATAAATCTTAGAGATTAGATTCTTTTTTTGTTTTTGTTTTTGTTTTCTTTGAAAAGAATTTCCTGTAACAAATGCTGATGCTGGTTGGCTAAGTAAGTGAGTAGAGGAAAATATGTCTTTTTCAGTTACATTTGGTATTTGAAATATTTTTAGAATTCTTTAAGAAACTGTTTAAATGTCTTTATTAAAATGTTTGATTTTTTTTCTCTTCAATAAAATATATTATTATCTCATACCAGTTTTAACAAGAGAAACAAACTCTAATAAGATATTATATTTCGAGTGGATATTCTTTAAAATTGCTTATTTTATTAAAAATTTAAATTTTTTTATAATTCTGAGAAATTTATACATACGCTCAGAAAGATATTTCAGCCATGAAATTAAATATTAATGGAATAACAAACGCATGATTTAAGAAACAACCTTTATTATACGAGTGATTTTCAAAAATCTGAAAAAAGTTAAAATAAGCTAGGAGCACTGTCTCTTTAAATAATCACTTAAATAAGCGGTCTTCACGACAAAAGGATAAACAGACCTAAGTCAGCTATTCATTTGCTCTAGCCATGAACCCAAAGGAAGCTTCTGATGAAGCCACTTATTTTAATGTCTATCCTAGACAGATCAATAATTATTTCTGTGCCTCGCTATGATAAGCGTGCTCCTTTATAGATTGAGTAGACCTTTCGATTTACTACGCTATCTTGCTTGTATCTAAATCTTCCCAAGTAACGTTTGTAGGCTCTATTATTGCATTATTAATCTTGAGCTTGCAGGGATTCGTAGTTTACAGGATTAACTCGGAAATTCGAAGGTTGTGACACGTCTAGCCTATCTGCTCTTTCCCGGACCTCCACTATGTATGGCTGAGTGTGTGATATTAATATTATACCGCACTGCCATTTCATTTAGAGGTCCACTGCATCTCACACCCATCCGGGGGGTTTTTATGATAGAGTCCAGTGCCGCCTAGCTCTCAGAATGTATGCAAATATCTTTACATAATAATTATCACCGAAATAAGGTATACGTACATACGTACCTTCAGTCAGGATTACAATCTAGCTTCCCACACCACTTATGCTGTGTGTGTTAATTTTTATACATGAATAGGTGCAAGACCTACAGCTTAAAGTCGACTCCGAACGGCAGATTTTTTTGAGATACTTTTCATGGCAATTTTATTCGCTCTCAGATGTTTTGCCAGAAATCTGCTGAGAGGAAGTTGCCGAAGAAATATTTTTTTCATATTTCGTTTTGTTGAAGACGTCTGACCTGGGGTTTGAACATTGACCTTACGCCTAATAAACCAATACACTACCTTCTAGACTACGGCGACTTCATATTAATTTATTTGATGAGGTATACTTGCAAACTACTAAAAGAACCCTTTGCTCTCAGCTCAATGGAATTTCGAAACATCCGTGAAGATCTCTACAGAGTTGTTTGCGAGCTGAGTTATACAATTTTTTAATTTCCGTCTATACGGAGTGGGTATTCTTAACTGCACCGCGAAGTCCGTTCGAGTGAACAGTATTAGATCGCTGCTTAGCAAATTGACTAGTATTAGCTTTAGAGACCTTAACAATCAAGGTTCAGCATAAAGAGAATAAGATTGCCACCAGCGATGCATGCACCGGTAATAATATGAAGACGTATCTTTGTATTCATCTACAAAGTATGGTTGATGTTTGTTTAATACTGTTCATTTCCATTTGAAGAATTTAAATTTCATAAACAATGATATTAAAATTTTTTTATGACGGAATACTCCTATCATTAAACAATTGTACAGGATATTAACTTCCATAATTACACGAATTCGAATCCGGTGATGATATGTTATAAGAAAATGTTTCACTTTCTGTACATCTAAAGGAAGTCTAACGATAATTATTTTGGTTTGTAGGGTGGCGCATCATTTTATTCATAGTTTTATACCTACACTCAGAGATCTATTGATCCATTGTGTCACGATAATTATTTATAATTATTATAATTTGAAAAATAATTGTAATTTAAGTATATATTGGCTTAATATTTTCAACAACAAATGCTACATATATGATAAGATGCAATATTTTTATACCAGTTAACAACCATTAACATACTTTTCTTAAACGTTTTAATTTTACTTGCAAAAAAACTTCCTCTATTGCAATTATTTGCTTTTAAAAAATAAGTCAAATGGTTAAATAGAAAATAAAATGTAGAACAACCTAAATATGCAGGTATTAATTAAGTTAAGTGCCAGCTGTAAGAGCCAACAACAATCAAACAAAAGACTTAGGAAACATACTTGGTGTGATTTATTTACCAATCACGTCCCAACAAGCAGACACACTTGACAGCCAATTGTTAACACAAATTTTACTCAATACTTTAATAAACATTAGCCAAGACTATTATTGACTATTGCTCATCATGTTTAAATTGCCTAGTTTGCTTAACGTCTTGTCGATATAACCAATTTAATTTAATATTTACATGCATAAATATATTATTGTTTACTATGATTGCAAAAGATTTTTTTATATAATAATAGGCAGATCGACAAGTGTGATGATGGCTTCATAAATTTAATTTTTTTTTTGTAATTTACTATTCATTTTATGCGATATTTTACTTTGTATTTAATAAAAATATTATAATAAATTTGTTTAAATGTTAAACAAATATTTAAATACTTATGCGCATACAATGAAAAATGTTCGGGCAAAGATGAGCTTGAACACTTAATTTTTCCATATTTTCCATTTCACATTCATTTTTAACATTTACATGCTGTTTTTTTTTTGATGGAATAGCTTTCGGTTTTCATAACGATTTGTTTTCATTTGCGCTTGTTTGTTTCGTTTCGTTTTGTGCTTTCAACTGATGGTCTGTCTTAAGCCCAACAATAACTGGGTCAATAGGTTATTATTCGTTTAAAATACCATCATCAATGGCGGAAAAAAACGAAACGGAGAAGAAAATAATGGCAAAAAAACTTAATGATTCTTGCAGTAGAAAACTGTTTATTTGCATACACATGTTATAAAGCCATAGAAAACTAAAAATGGGAAATGTTTACGTTTAAAATAAATATAAAAAAATGTAAGAAAATTACATGAGATCTTAATATACAAAGACTTAAGTAATGAGAAAAATATGCACAGTTTTTTGTATTAAAGGCCTATTTACCGAATTATGGGTATTTAAGAAAGTTAAAATAACTTCTTTGGAGTAATGAACTTTTAATTACCTTTGCATTTGCAGGCGTTTATACTTAATGTAAATGACAAGCATAATTTAAGTATTTAAAAATTTATCACAGAACCATTGCATTGCAGAATCTTTAAAATCAAGAGAAAAAATTCACAATTGTTGCAATAGAGGCGAGTGACGTTTACAAAATGTGGAATTGTTTTCTGCTTTGAGTGTTCCTTTGTCTTAAGTGAGAAGTAGTGAATCTATGTCTTATTCATGATCAGAAATAATGCAAAAACCTAATTTGTAAGGTGAAACATCAGAAAACATTCTATTGAAGTAATTTCACGATGCTGTTTTGTTTTATTACAAGCGAATAATCTAGTCCATAGGTTTCTTATCACCACATTCCCGATCATTGTGCGATGTCCGTGGCACTTTTAGTTAACATTATGTAAAGTTTCTGTCGTGGATACTATATATGGGGCAACCATTATGGTGTACATGTTTGACCTTTTCTACATATTTACTTAAACTCTACACTTAACATTTTGTAATAAAAAATGGAGTAACAAATTCCGTTAAAGAAAAATCTAACTCGTCTTTAACATTGGTTGGACAGAGACTTTTCAAACGAAAGTATTGACTGACATAGCTAAGAACATTCCTGTAGGAAACAGGCTTGATGAAATCATTTCACAAACAAATTGAACAAATACGTTGAACAAAGTGTATTGTGCTTTACTCAAAAAATCATGGATTTATTGATGTTCCCTCATAAAAAAGCGCAAGTTTTTTAAACCATATGACTTCATAGAGTATATTATTTGTGTAATTAAATAATTTCATATGAAAATGTCATGGTTTGTTAAATTTATGCATTAAAAATGTTTACATAAACACAAATGCCATATAAAATATTTCTTTTAATATTTCAAGTATTTTTTTTTTAGTAAATAATTTAAACTTCCTTATGTATGTACGCATGGCTTTGCAATTGAACTCATGTTTAATTCAACAAATAAAATAATTTTATTTTGCTTTAATAACATATGTATGTTGATGAACAGAAGTTATTTGATTGCATTGCATAGTGCGGAAGGATAGTTTTATAAAAAAAATATTTTATTTGCTGCATAATGACTTCAAAGAAGTCAGTTATAATAATTATAATGGTTCAGCTATTTGGACATTACATATTGCAATCTATTATCATTATTTTAAGAAAAATTAAAACTATTAGCCATAGAACATTTAACCCGATAATCTTTAACTTAAAAAAAAGTAAAGAAATAAAGATCTTAAAAAATTAACTGAGATTATTTTCAAGTCTCTACACATATGACCTAAATTAAGAATTACTTCAAAATATTTATAACAAAGAAAGAATAAAAAAGAATAGCTCATTATAATTAACCAACCATACTCATATAGAATTTTATTTTTATCAAAGCTTTTAGCGTTAGTACGTGCATGAGATTTGAAATTTTAATACACACGTTCTTTTAAACAAAAAAAAAAAAAAAATGAAATATAAAAAAGGAAGATTATCAAACTTATTAAACTTAATAGTCATCATTTCCTATTAGAAACAAAAAAAATTCTAAATGAACTAAACATTAAGTACAAGTACATTTTGTACGTTTATTTCTTAAACAAAACGAAGTGAATTGAATCGTGTACAAAAAAAAAAAAACAAATCAAATTAAAATGAAATTACTCCTATTAGGAGATTAAGAACAATTGGGGAATTGATTAGGGCTTATAAGTAAGATGTCCGTGAACTATTTTCAATTTATATGTGATATGAATAATTGATACAAGTAAAGTGATTTTGCTACTGCAAAGTTTTAACCACGTATTAGGTTAGGTTAGGTTAGAGGACGTGTACTTGTCAATTAAGACAAGAACAGTACCCGGAGGTCGAATTGACCCATTGTACAGCGTTCTAGTTTCTCACACCACTTATGTTGTGTGTGTTAATTTTATACATGAGTGGTGGGACCTACAGTTTAAAGTCGACTCGGAACGACAGATTTTTGAGAAACTTTTCCATGGAAATTTTATTTACTCTCAGACTTTTTTTGCAGAAATCTGCTGAGAAGAAGTCGCCGAAGAAATACTTTTTGTATTTTGTCTTAATGTCTGGCCTGGGGCTCAAACCCAACACACTACCTACTAGACTACGGCGACTTCAAAACCACGTATTAGTTTGTTTTATATTGTGGTGAGAAAGAATAACCGATCAATTAAAAACTGTGTTCATTTCTAGCGGCAATTGGCTTCTTCCTATGCCTTTCAATGCAATCAGCATAAAAAGCCTTTTTTAAATTTCTGACAACAATATTCAAAGGGACACGGATCATGCAATGCTAACCTAAGATCTGTCTTGAATTTCTTTTCACTCATTCACTTGCTGGAAGATTATCTGATATGTAACCAGTACTATAGAAATAAAAACAGATTTAACCTTCAATACATTAAGCGATTAAAGGATGACCATGTATTTTTTTTTTGATTTAAATTTTTTTTTGGTAGCAATTATTGCCTGATTTGCAAAACAGTCCTATAACCCTTAAACATTCTGTGCCATATAAACATACGCCTAGGATACATAGAAGTCAACGAATTTTAAAATATGACTTGCCTATAGCAGTGTTCTGGCAAGAACCCTGAAAGTAAACAAAAGAGTCGTGAAAAATTTCTGAAATCTGACGTAAAACTATGACTCATAGATAAAATTAACACAAACAAAATAGGAGACGTAAGAAGTTAGATTGTAATCCTAACTAAAAGGTCATAATGGCCAGAACTCGCAGTAGTCTGGTAGGTAGTGTGTTGTTTTATTAGACGTAAGGCTTCGGTTCAAACCTCAAGTCAGACATCTCCAACAAAATGATATACGAAAAAATATTTCTTCGGCGACTTCCTGTCAGCAGATTTCGGGTAAGAACTCTGACAGTTAATAAAAATTGCCATCAAAAAATTTGTCAAAAATCTGTCATTCGGAAAAGTTTTAGATGACTCCATAGGTACCCCCAAGGAGAACCCTGAGTACATTTAAAATTCAAAGGCTTAATATATGAAAGTGTTATCCCTTGTATTTAGTAGAATATCCCTTAAGATAAAGCACCCCATTTAACCCATTTGGAATTGAATGTACAAGTTTTGTTTAGTGTTTCTGTGAACAAGTTTTTCAGTTGACTTTTGTTTGAGGTTTAGCGATTACGTAACCGTTCTTTCAAATGATCTCCTGAATACTCTCTTGAAGTCATATCGTGATTTTGTGCAAGAGTATTAAGCCTGTGGGGACTTTTTTGTCAAAATATATTGGAGTACTAAGACTTTTGTTGTTCACTGTATATATATATATAGTTTATATATTTCTGAATCAAATTACATACATAATTGGTCATAACAACCCTTCAGGCAGGGTTTCGAAATAGTTTCTCACACGACTTATGTTGTGTGTGTTAATTTTATACATGAGTGGTGGGACCTACAGTTTAAAGTCGACTCCGAACGACAGATTTTTGAGAAACTTTTTCATGGCAATTTTATTTACTCTCAGAGTTTTTTTTTGCCAGAAATTTGCCGAGAGGAAGTCGCCGAAGAAATACTTTTGTATTTTGTTTTGATGTCTGGCCTGGGGCACGAACCCTGGCTTTACGTCTAATACTTCTGAATTAAATTACTGGTCATTAAAAATTTCTAACTGAACATGGGTTGAGCAAGCATAATATCACCAATATGGATACATAGAATGCCCTAAGTATCTGAGAAAAGTATTTGAGAAAATTTATTGACTTCTTTTTGTGTTAATAATATTTCTAGCTCTATCCAAAGCTTGAGCCTAAAGTAGTCAAATACATGATTCATGTTATTATTATAATTTTAATAATTAAAAAATAAATTATATTAATAATAATAATCATTTAACAGTTATTACCATTGGCTTACAATCAACTATTAAGTTGGCCTCCTCAATATATTGCCAAACGCTTTAATACGCAATCAATAATTTAATGAGAAATATTTAAAGTTGCTATAAAAATCTTGTGGTCTTTTTTTTTTTGGCAACAATGATATGCAAATTACCAATTATGTAGAGATTTTAACAAGGTTTTAATACAAAACCAATAAAACCAATTGCAACACATTAATTTTTACAAACACACCCTGAAGCAAAAACAGTGATATCATATGACTTTGGAAGATAAAAATAAATATAAACATATTTCTCAATGATAAGCCAACTTAATAAGACTTGACTGTCTTCATTTATGTATATGTGTATACAATATGAGTGTTAAACAATAGCTAACGGTAAAATAACCAATTTATTAAAATTTTTTAATACCAAAAAAAAAAAAGTACTAAAACAATACCTGTAAGTAGTTATAATGGCAAGTGGTACGTGTATAATTAATGTTTTGTTTATGCATGTTTTCATACAAAACAAAATGTTTTATTGGCACGCAAGACTTATAGAGCCGCCAGTCAAATGAATGAATAAAATACTTTACAATATGTATACGTTATTATAAAAAAATCGAATAATAAATTATAAATAAATTACATAAAAACTAATAAGAACTGATTGCAGTCCAATTTAAAATTCATCAAATTTTTTTGTTATTTTTAAAAAAAATTTTTTTCTACTGAACATGAGAGTGCATTTTGAAATTTTGGTTTATTGTGTAAATTTATTATAATTTAATATATCATTTAATATGTATGTCTATTCACATTGATGTAAAGATAGTAAACAAAAGCATTTGTGAAAACAAAAGACTTAAACAACAAACCTTTTTTATTATTAAAATAGGCATTTATTATTGGAATTGTTAAACCTATGTTATCGTTAGAAAGTAAAAGTCTTAAATACGTTTCAATGACCTAAACTGAAACACATTCATGGATAGTTTAAAAATAACACAAATTTTCAATGTCAATGCTTTATAAATAAATCACGTGTTTATATTTGCATATTTAACTAAATATTCTTAACTGTTAAGGCCCAAACTCTAAGGCGGAAGCATGGGACAACATCAAACCACATGAGAACTAAGAGCGCTCAATGCATTTTTTGATAATGACGAATGACGGGCCATCACTATCAACAGCGAGCACTGTAGGTCACTGATTACCAAGTTCTTTTGGCCTGAATTGGATGATCTGGACACCAACGATAGGATGGTGCTACATGTCACACAGTTCACGCCACAGTGGACATTTTGCACAAGCGATTTAAGTGCATGGCGAGTTCCTCTCAGCAGATATCTGGCAAAAACTCTGAGAGTAAATAAAATTGCCATGAAAATTTTCTCAAAAATCTGTCGTTTGGAGTCGACTTTAAACTGTAGATCCCGCCACTCTTGTATAAAATTAACACACACTACATGAGTGATGTGAGAAGCTAGGCCGTAATCCTGACTGAAGGGTTGTAATGGCCAATTATGTATGTATGTATGTATGTACTCGTATGTATGTTTATAAGGTTTTCTTAGGTTGCAAGCGTCTGCTACAAACCACAATTGCTCAAAACCAGCATAACCCATGCTATCGTTTAAGTCTAGCCTGATTTATTCGCCAGTGTCATGGAAAATTAGATATTTCGGATGCGTTCCATCCATAAAGACCGAGGAGACTATTTACATGATGTTATACTCCAGCCCATTGAGCCGCCGTAGTCTAGTGGGCGTGTGCGTTGACTTATTACACCTCAAGCCACGGTTCACACCTCAAGTCTGACATCTCCAACAAAACGAAATACGAAAAAATATTTCATCGACGTCTTTCTCTCAGCCGATTTCTAGTAAAATCTGTGAGAGTAAAATAAAATTACCATGAAAAGTTTCTCAATAATCTGCCGTTCGCAGTCGACTTTAAACTGTAGGTCTCACCACTCATGTATAAAATTAAAAAATACATCATAAGTAGTGTGAGATGATAGGTCGTACTCCTGACTGAAGGAATGTGTATGTATGTACTCCGTTATGTATTCCATACATAATGATATTAATTTGTCTTTCAAACGATTTCTGCAGGATCTGTAAAGACTAGGGCGAAGAGAAAATCAAAACACATCTTCTTTCTTGTTGTTCGGAACTTGGAACCTTGAAAAAGTCTTCTTGGTGATCCAGAATAATTTCTAGCCAAGGAGAATTTTGTTAAAATTTTATCATAAAACTATCAGTCAATTCGGGACATTTAACCACGACTTTATACGACTGATTTCATTTTATATTATCATCGATATATAATTGCCTAGAGAGTGTTCATTGAACTTCTGGAATAATTTAAGTGTCTGTTCAAGAATTCTGTTCATGAATGGAAAATGAATGTTTAAATTTTTCTTAAATTCAATTTATGTATTACCATAGATAATTATTATTATTGCAATTGTTAACATTTTTAAACTATTTTACTATGGTTGAGTACAATATTAATTACTTAAGCTATTTACAATATGTTATTATTAACGATTAAAAACATACATACAAAACTAAACTGAAAAGTAAAATGCACATTAAGACAATTAGCTGAAGTGCTTTGTTTGTTTAGATTCAGATTTGCAATTAAAGGCATATGCAGAAAAATAAATCATAAAAAGGGTTCATTTGGTGAAATGTATTGAAGGTATAGAAAATTTAAACAATAATTTTGACTTTCTTTTAAGTCTTTTCGTTATTACTTTGGTTAAGAGAATGTACAACGGAATTGGAACTTTTAAGGCAATTATGAACCTTTTACCAAAGGTTGAAATTCATTTAGTAAGCTTTAATATGATAGGAAATTTTCACAAATCATCTTAATTCAATCAATTAAATCATTAAAGAAAATTTTGTTTATATTGGGAATTACATTAACAGCTGCAACTCAATGTAATAAATTCATTCTTCTTATATTAGAAAAAAAAATACATGATGTATCATAATTCTGTGTAATTTTGTAAACAATTTTAATAAAATCTTTGGGAATTTTTTGTTTTGTTTCACTTCTCTCAGGACTAGGCTCTAATTAGTTCGTTTTTGTAAAATAAGAAAAATTTTTGATTTGTTTCTTAAGGCTTTTGAGTATAATGATATTAAGTTTTTGAATCTTTTTTAATTAAGTTTGTTTCTTAAGTCTTTTGTTTAGAACTGTTTGTAGTCAGTATTATCGTAACTGTAAAATGTTTAGATATGCGAGTTTACTATCCTTGAGTCAGGATTGCTGCAAAGCTTCTGATACTACCCATGTTGTGTTTGTTAATTTTTTCCATAAGTAGCGGGACTTCAATTTAAATTGGACTCTGAACGAAAAGTTTTGTCATTTTGAAGAGATTGTCAAAAGGAATTTTTGTTTTGTCATATTTGTTCGAATTTTTCTAAATGTCTGAGCTAAAGTTTGAACTCAAAGCTATCGTTAAGTTTTCCTCCCCGTTGGGCTGTATAAATTAAGAAAAGCCAAGATTGCTAGGTCAATTGGTTTTCTATGACTATGTGAGGTAAAATTTCTATGAACGATATGGAGTATCAATCCTGTGGGTTGTAGGATGCAACCACTGAGCACATGTTGTACAGTTATATTGCACTGACTGATACTAGATTGCACGTTTTTAACAGGTACTAATTGTGTCTGAAGTCAATCAGTTCTTTTCATCCGTTTAATTCACTTCATGCGGTTAACAGAAAAGTTGCTGTTGGAACATTGGCATTTAATCTACGCCTTTCTATTTGAGAAACAATTATGTAGGATGGTGATTATAATGCACCATCTGGGGTAAAGCCAACATTGACAATTGTACATGGATGATCATATGGTTAACGGGTCTCTTAAAATCTCTCATGTTGCAGTATCTGCCGTCCGGCAATCCATGGTTTAGTTGCAAACAATATTTGCTGGACTTTCGTCAGCAGGGCATTGTTAGAGTTATTACGGAACCAGAATATTTAAAGTATAATCCCGAAGAATTTGCTTTTAAACATTTGAAGGCTCCGGTTTCAGGTAGTTATGACTTTTCAAGTCGTTATGACCTTTCAAGTTACTTCACCATATTATGTGAGCATATTCTAATCATAGTCATGTGATTGGTTTCCTCAATGATGTATTTTAGTATTACTAAGTATTTTTATGTTGTTCCAGTTTACCTTTGGACACACAGGTTTTCCTGGAGGTCTAGTGCAGTCTGCTTAAGGTAACAAATATATTTACAACATATGTAGTCGCCATAGTCTAAATCATAGTATGTTCAGTATGTTCAGTAGTATGCTCATTTCGCAAACAACTCCGTAGAGATCTTCGCGGATGTTTCGAAATTCGATGGAGCTGAGAGTAAAGGGTTCTTTTAGGAGTCGGCAAGTATACCTCATCAAATAAATTAATATGAAGTCGCCGTAGTCTAGGAGGTAGTGTGTTGTCTTATTAGATGCAGGGCCACGTTTCAAACCCCAGGTCAGATATCTCCAACAAAACGTAATTGAAAAAATATTTCTTTGGCGATTGTCTCGCAGCAGATTTCTGGCAAAATTTCTGACAGTAAATAAAATTGCAATGAAAAGTTGCTCATAAAACTGTCGCCCGTATTCGACTTTAAACTGTAGATACCGCCACTCATGTATACAATTAACACGGGTGTAATGACCAATTATGTATGTATGCGTATATATGCGTACGCCAGATAATTAAGAAATTTATTATCAATTCCCCACTAAACCCTATCCTTCATTACCTCAAGGAATAGGAAAGTTGACAATATTTACTTTATTGGTGTAGACATCTAGACTAGTTGTAACTTGCCCTGATTAAAGACACTGATTATATTACGTTACGCATGGTTCAATAATTATGCTCAAGGAGGTTATATAATCTGAGCAGAAGTAGCCTCTACGAAAACCGACTTGGCACGACGAGCTGATGTTCATCTCTAATTAATTTAGATAAACAAACAAAACTTACTTTTATTTTTGGACAAGTAATAATTGAATATATAAAAATTAAATCCAAACTTATAGGTTTATTTTGCTTTCTTTTCTGAATGTTTTAACTTCGTTTTATATGTTCATCTATAAGTATGAAGATCTTCAAAAACCAAAAAAAGGAACCTGCTATGTGTTCAGATAAGTTTTCTGTATTCGATTTTTCATTTCGATACATTCAATTGGTTCAAAAACAAAAGAGAGTGTGTGGCTGCTGCTTTTCTTTTGACGTTTTTTGTTTTGTTTTTGTTTTTGTTTTTCTTCTTTTGATTTTAATAGTTTCAAACTGCAAATGTTCACATCATAGCAAGTACACCACGTTTTAGTTTTAATAGCCTTAAAAAAAAAGAAAAAAAAACAATAAAAGAAACCAAACGAAATGAAAAAAAACAGAACAGATCAGAAGAAAAACAGAAAGAAAATAATCTTTTTGGTCATTGGACAACAATAACATGTTAAATCTTTTACTTACTGTCTTCGAAGACGTTGTGTGTAAGCGTTTGTATGTATGTATGTCTCGTTGATTGTCTTTATCTATGAAAGTATGTATTTTGTTGGTAAAATGTTATATACAATAGAAATTGGTGCATGTTTTTCATTCATTCATTCATTCATTCTTTTCATTTATTATTATGTAAAAGAAAAAAGTAGTCAAAATGCTTTTCGGTTTTGTTGTTGTTGGTGTTGTTGCTGCTGTTGTAGTTTTTGTGTGGCTTTTTTGTAGAAGTAAAAGCATGACCATGGATAAACATTTTTAAGTTAAGATCTCTTTTTTTTCAGAAGGCAAAAAGACAAAAAAAAAAAACAAAAAATAAAATCCAACTGATGCTGGCTAGTGATTGTGATGATTTTACTTTATTGGGTGTGTTCAATTATATGCTTTAATAATAACGGTAATCACGGTAAGAAAATAGAAAAAACAATACCAGCAGAAATAGAAGATATGTACAAGGAATCGTTTAAAAACGTATTAACAAAAGGAAATAAAAAAGTATTTGTGTATGTCGTTTTATTTTTTTTTTAAGATTGGATATGTTACATTTACTTATTTAAATTTCATTTACTTTGCTATTTATATACATCAACAAAAGAAAAATACAAAAAAAATTAATCATACTTATTGTACTTGAAGCTTAATTTTGATTATTAATGGTTTTTTAATAGCCACAATCAATTTAAATTTTAAGTAAGATTTCTGTGTTTCAAATTGAGATTTTTCTGTTTCATATTGAAAAAGAAAATAATGACAATGAAGTTTACTTTCTTCCTTTTTAGAGAATTTTCGAGTTGAGTCGTTAAATCAAAGCAACGGATATCAATTTGTGTATAAAGACATAAAATTGATATTTAATTTTGATAAAATTTGTGTAAGATTTTCTCTGTAATATGCAATTGTATCAGGTATTGTGTTTGTTAACTTCGAACTCTACTCTGATATTCCTGAGCACTTGACTATTTAGTTCTAATGAAATCAATTTCAATGAAATTCTTTTTATTGGCCAAAACACAACAAATATTGTCAAAATGTTGTCATAATTGGTCATTACAACCCTTTAGTCAGGATTACGACCTAGTTTCTCACACCACTTATGTTGTGTACGTTAATTTTTATACATGAGTGGAGGGACCTACAGTTTAAAGTCGACTCTGAACGACAGATTTTTTCATGGCAATTTTTATTTACTCTCAGAGTTTTTGCCAGAAATCTGCTGATGGGAAGTCGTCGAAGAAATATTTTTTCATATTTCGTTCTGTTATAGAACCATGGGGTTTGAACCGAGGCTTCACGTCTAAGAAGCCAACACACTACCTACTAGACCACGGCGACTTTTTAATATTCGTGTTAATTAATTATTTATACACTTCGGAGAGAACGAAAAGCCTCAAATATTCTCTCAGAGTGTTTATGCACCTTTCAAGGTCGCCGTAGTCTAGTAGGTAGTGTGTTGGCTTATTAGACCTAAAGCCAGGGTTCGAGCCCCAGGCCAGACACCAAAACAAAATACAAAAAGTATTTTTTCGGCGACTTCCTCTCAGCAGATTTCTGGCAAAAACTCTGAGAGTAAATAAAAATTGCCATGAAAAGTTTCTCAAAAATCTGTCTGTAGGTCCCGCCACTCATGTATAAAAATTAACGCACACAACATAAGTGGTGTGAAAAACTAGGTCGTAATCCTGACTAAAGGGTTGTAATGACCAATAATATATGTATGTATGTTAATTAATTAAACGGCTTCTTAGTTGTAATATATTGTCGTGGCGTAAAGGCACCATAAGGTATATCCATAATGTCCCCTCTAAATCTATTGCATTGGTAAACTTCATGATGCTAAACGGTATCAACAGAGACAATTTTATTTTCAGCAAATGATATAAAATCAGATGTTTCTTTTAAATATAAATGGCTTCTGCAAATACAAATTTATAATGGAACCATGTGATGTCTGGTAATAAATTTACTCTATTCGCAATATTCTTCGAATTCATAACAAATCTTATTTGTTGGAATTGGAAAAATATTGGATAAAGTTTATAAAGTTCAAATACTACCCCTTAGCCAGGATTATAAACTAGCTTTTCAAACCACTCATTTTGTGTGTGTTAATTTTATTCAAGATTGGCGGAACCTACGAAAAAGGTTTTTTAAAACTTTTCTTGGCAATTTCATTTACTGTACAAAGGTTGAACTATTTTTTCATATTCCGTTTTGTCTCAGTTTGGGCTTGAATCATGGTCTCTCGCCTAATAGTTATAATAGATTTTATTTACATACCTGTGGTCACAGACTTATCGATGCACTTTAAGTCCGAACATTACAGTCCATTGTGAATATTTTGGAAATACAAATATATGCGATTGACAACTTGTAAATTAAATATTTACTCTCATTTATTTATGAAGGGTTTGTGAAGAAAATTTTCGTACAAATTTGCAAATATATTTTAATTTACATATAAAACAACAGACTTAAGAAACAAACTCTTTTGATGTTTGTGTATTCAGGTACGTTATTGCCCATTACAAACCCTTATCTAAGGTTACATCTTAGCTTTCCAAATCAAATATAGTTTTTCTGGGAACTACAGATTAACGTTAACTCCCAACAAAACTCTCGTAACTGTTGCCCGAAAACTACTGAGAAGAGGTTTTAACAAATTTTTTCTAGTTAGTCAAAAAAAAAATTCCCTCCAAAACAAAAAATTCCACAAACTTTACTTTGTGATTATAAATCAATAGAATTAAAATTTATTTACAGTTACAAAGTTATTGTTTATAAATTATAAATTTAAGTACCCAGAGAGAGTAGAAGAAGACGAAGATGATATAAATTCCCATAAAGAATAAAATATAATTTTGTTGTTAAAGGAAAAAACGTGCAACCAGCTGAAATACATACATCAATAAATGTAAAAATCTATAACAATAAATTGCTTTAAAGATTGTAAGACAAAAAACCTTCACACAGCCATCGAATAGAACATTTAAACATTTATTCTAAAGGAAAAAAAATAAAAAAGAAAAACAACAACTTGCGGTAACAAAGAAGTGTTAAATTGTTAATAAACTGAAAGCTAAGGCTAGATGAAAAGAAAGAATAAAGAGAAGAAAAACTATTAAGTTCAAACGTGATAAAATAGTTGGCAATAAGGCGAGAATTGAAAGAAAAAATAAAAGCATCCATAAAGAATCATATGAAAAAAACCTTTCTAATATATACCAGAATAAAAGAAAATAATAATTCATTGAGAAAAATATATTCGAACGCAAAAAGGCACGTACTTTAGCATAAATTTCTAATGCAATACGTAAAACGAAAAATTGTGTGATTATATTACAGAGGAAAATTCTTTTTTTTTTTTTAATTGAAATGAAATATTCTGAAGACTTTTTTCATTGCTTTTCTTTAGATTTAAGAATTTTGCATGCAATATTCTTTTATCTTTTTATTTTAAGGACACACCTCCATATGTCAGTTAAAAATTATTTTTTGGCAAAAAAAAAAAACAAAACAGTTTCCTTTGCTCTTTTCAACTTTTCTAGCGGAAATCATAGATATCACAGAAATTACTCATACGCCCATTTGATCAGTTAAAAAATAAAACAAAAAAATCTATTCGAAGTAGGCATTACATTTTCCAAAAACACAAATTACACTTTCAGAAATTAACACTCGAATGCTTAACAGTTTAAATGCCAAGTCAAACAAATAAAACAATAAAAACACGTAAACATTGATTTTCATAGAATAATTTGTTTTATTAAACAGTTATTATACAATTATTAGAAATAAGCATATGAAATTATGTAAAATATTATTAGAAAATTGATTTTCTTTTGGAAATCAATTTATTTGTTTTGTTTACTCAGATCTACAGGCAACCATTATATTTGGGTCATGTAAACATTATCGATTCCCCATTAATAGTTTTATGCCTATTAATCCATCTGTAGTAATGGTTATTGGTAAATATTGAAATATTGCAAACGATAAAACTACAGCATCCAATCACTGATGCCATTAGTTGGTTATAAATTAAGAGGACTTTGGATATCTGCACAGATCATCATGATGAAAGTGAATATGATATGAAAAATATGGGTGCACAGGACAACATCTGTAGTTGGCGTTTGGAAATCTCGAATGGAACTATCAACTGGACGTAGAAGCACTAAAACATCATCTGTTTGCATGACTTGTCGCTTCACTTAACCATTACTACTTTGGACACTGAAGCAGCTAGATTTTGTAAGTGGCATACATAATCCCAGTTGATCTAGATCACTATATGCCAATGCATTGGGCAATAATCATCAATCTAGCGAAGAAAGGTAATCTCACTGAGTGCAGAAACAGAAGGGGAATTACATTCTTGAGCTTGATAAACCAATTGATTGCAAATATCAATAGTAGAAGACTTTCTGATTCTCTCGACAAGAAATTTTATTAGAAACTGTCTACATTTTTTGCTTATTTAATTAGTTATTACAACGCCTTATCCAAGATTACAACCTTCACACCATGAGTTGTGGTACCGATTGTTTGATGTCAACTGCGAATGATAGATTTGAGAAACCTTTGATGGAGAGTTTTTGACAGAAGAAAACTGTGAGAAATTTGCCTTATTTCATTTTGTTCGACGTGTACATGTACATTTGTAATGTTGAACAACAGGCTCTCGATTAATAAACCAACACACTACCTACAAGACTACAACATTTAGAATCTAAAATCCTAACTAGATCATATAAAAAGCCTTGTCGTTATAACTGTGCAATCAGTGGAGTGGAAAACGCCGTATGCTTGATTTTTATTGATTTCGAGAAAGATTTTGACACACTTGTTCATACAGAAAGTAACCTTTCTGATCAAATTTTCCGCATTATATGCGTATTTATATGTGGCCTATTGACCATTTCCTTTGACCTCATTAAACAGTTTCTTGCAAACCTTTCGTTTTTGAGCAATTTAAGCATTTCACCAGAAATAATAGGGGATTTTCAGAAGCTATATCGGAACGGTAATTGCCACATACTTCATCAGTGTTCTGTGAGCGCTCAGGGGTCTGTTAAAGCTAGAGCACGAGAAAGATATTGTCTTATCGATGCTACTCTTTAATGTGGTTTTGAATCCCGTCGTGATATCGTCAACAACTATCAATATAGTCACAACATGAGGACTATGTGACCGCCTGAGTGATTATGGTCGATTATGCAGGCGAGATATTTATGTTTCCGGCACATAGCCAGTTCGATATAGTGGAGAACTTAAAAATGCTAAAGAGCAAGTTGTTAAGTCAGGGCTCAGAATTAAGGTACATAAGAGGAAGGTAATGAGAACGGACACCTAGTGCAACACACCTTTGTTTATTCAAAACGTGTAAGGAAGTAGAATAGTTTAGTAATTTAGATAGCGTAATTGCCAGAGGATGTAGCCAAATTAATAGAGTGTTGAAATCCACACTATTCTGTACTCGTACGAAAATTCATATTTTCAACTCGTGTGTGAAATACATACGTACTTAGTTGGTCATTACATTATATGTTGTGTGTGTTAATTTTATACATTTTATACGTTGGACCTACAGCTTAACATCGACTCCGAACGACAGATTTTGTTGAGAAACTTTTCGTTGCAATTTTATTTACTCTCAGGGTTTTTGCCAGAAAGCTGCTGAGAGGAAGGCGCTAAAGAAATATTTTTTCGTATTTAATTGTGTTTGATATGTCAGACTTGGGGTTTGAGCCGTGGCCGCACGTCCAATAAGCCAACACACTACCTACTGCAATACGATGACTTCGGGTATGAAATGCGTTCTCATATATGTGTGTGCGAATAAGGGTTAAGGCTTTTGTTTTACTGTTCAAAAATTTAATAATGTGCCGACCGATAAGATAAAACGTACTAAAAATCTCTTAATTTTATGATTTTCTAACAAAAAGTTGGTTTAATTTGAACCAAAAAATATCTCCTCAGTGTACTTCAATGCTACATCAAAATCACATAAATCCTTTACAAATCTAAACATATCATTTAAACCCATTCAAACGGGCAACAACAACAACAACAACAACAACAAGATATATAAACTTTTTTGAAAGCGACATGATTAAAGGGGGAGGCCAAATTGCCCAAATGCTTGACTGCCTGTTACGAGTTCATATAAAATGCAAATAAAACGAAGATTAACCGAAATATCATACAAAAATATTAAGAAAAAATAATAAAAAATAAACCGAAATATTTTCCTGGGTTTATTTATGAAAGGCGTGTATGGTTTTGCATTAATGCCACTATTATCAAAAAAGAAACGGAGAAAATAAAATAAAGAAAAATTATTTCGTAAGGCATATTTTCTAAAGTTGTTGCTGTTGTAATTTTTGTGCATATCAAACACTTGTTTATAAAAAAAACAAAAATAGAAAAAACAAAAATTAATAAAAAAAATCCTACAAAAAATTTTATTTTTACCAACATATGCTTATTTTGTTGTAAACAGTCAAGACCTTATACTTGTATTTTGAACTTGATTGCAGTTTGGTGTCGAAACTACCTCTTTGTAGAAAGATACAGTGTATATATATGTATGTATGTATAGGTATATGTACTCTACACCTGAGAAATTTAAAGTTTTTATACACATAATTTTTTTTTGTATTTATTTTTTGCTTTATGCTCGATTTTATTTATTTTTTTTTGCCTAGTGACGCGTGTGTTGAATAAATTCTTTTTATGTGTGTGGGCTGTTTTCAGCTATGAATTAAACGCTATAACTGTTTAGAGTTGCAGCAGAAGGAACAATTGTTATGTTGGGCTGTTAAGTTAGTCGTTGTTTTTTTTCTATTTTCCTTCGTTTGAAGGCAAGCAAAATATATTGCAGTCAACTTGAGGTGATAGAAAGACAAATCTTTCAGAAATTATAGGCTTATTTGGACATTTTTTTCTTGTCTTCTTATTGAAATATTAAGGAAGGCATACAGTTTTTGTTAATATGTGGGAACTAGGCCAGTAAAAGAATATTTTTTTATGGGTTTTTAATGAGGAATGTTATAACAATTTATAAAAGTTTTAAATAAATTGAATATTTTTTATTAATTATTGTAATTAACGAGTGTAATTGTATGGGGAAAGGTTTTAAAGAAATTAAGTCTTAGCTTTTATTGGAGACATATGATGATATTATAAGCATATCTTGACAATGATAAATAAAGATGGATTCAAGATTGAAATGATTTCATTTTAAATTACGATGAAAGTTCATATTGAAAGCATTTTAAATGTAAAACGAAGACAAACATTCTCTCTCTAGACTCATAGATCACGAAATGAAAGTAATAAAAAATTTTTAGAAATAAAATTATTTAGAACAAGAAGCAATTTTAAGGAATTTCAGTACACTTAATCAAAGCGTTGGAAAAATCTTTAAAGTTAGCCTATATCTCCGCTTACGCTATAGTACATAATCATGGATACTTGCACTTACAGATGAAGCTGTTCTTAAAGTGTATAAAGAGAAAAATATTTCGCAAAGAAATATGGACTTTTTTTACGTGGATGGAGTTCGAATGAACAAGCTGTATCAGCTGTGCGGAAAAATAAATAAAATTGAAGAAGGCAAAGTAAAATTTTTTGTCTGATCTGGTCACATAATGCGCGAAATTGATTCCGCAGGAAGACGCGAAACTGGACCACCTGCAGAAAAACAAGGCAGAAGAAAATCCTCGAAACGTAATTTCAGAAATAGGTGAGGAAACACACATGTAAGAGAAGTTGGTAGCTTTGAAACCTATTTTGGGGATAGGCTATCGTTAGCAGGTAGCCTATGGGCAATTTATTTAAAAATCTTGTTCAAATTGCACATACTTATTCTTCAACCTTCGATACAGTCTCCTCACATAAAGATGTCAAAATAGCCAAAATTCTAGCCCTGGAATATACGATTACAGCAGCCACAGTAGTGTCACAAATTATGTCAAAATTGAAGCTGACGGATGGACAACTTACACCTTAGCTGAGAACAATATTCGCATGAAATAATTTTAAAAAAATAATTGACAAGAAAAATATATACAAGAGTTCAAGAGTTATAATTTATGTGGATAATCATGACTTTAAGGGGACATGAGTTTAGGTCACATCTGGTCTGGGAGTGTGAAAGATTGCTAAGTGGCCTTGTATTAGATTATCGAATTGAATTATGCTGGGTACCTGGTCATTGCGGCGTTGCTGGCAACGAAGTTGCGGATAGATTGGCATGATTAGGTTCGGCTTTGGAGGCTACAACAGACGAGAAGTTGGTTAGACAACCTTCTTCTTCTTCTTTTTTGGGATTATAGAGTTTTGATTTACATGTGAACCATGAGTGGGGATATATAAAGAACTATAGAGTTGAATGGTCTTTATGGTGAACGAACTTATCCTAAGCATGAGAAGACAGGAGATGACAACTATTATAGGAATAATAAGGGGCGAAAAGCTCATTTAGGCTCAGGATCAGTAGATCGAATTGGTATATCTTAGATTTCTGTAGACTATGAGAAGAAGCAGAAGAAACTGTGAATCATTTTCTATGCCACTGTCTGCAGGAGCGTAGGCAGAGATGGCTAGGTAGTCGATGTGTTGATCAGCTGAAAGACTACAGACTTGAGGATCTAATAGTGTTTGTAAACGGGATTAACTGGCAAAGGAGATAACTTTAGAGAGGAGAATTTATCTAAGAGTGCCCTGATGGCTAATAGCTGTTTTTCACCTTTATTTCTTTTTCTTTTCTTTTCTTTTCTTAATTTTGCTCCTCCCTTCTTCTACTTTCTCTTTTCTACTTCCTCATGCCTATCTTTCTATTTACTTTGAAGAGTCACAATGGACCAATAGGTCTGTGGGTGATAGCACATAACTGTGAATACAGTGAAGCGCCACCCTCAAAATGTAAACTAAACTTACTCGTTTTTTGCCCCCAAAGAATATATTTCCTTCACAAATATAAAAATTTTCTGTGTGTTTTTATTTTTATTTTCGAAAGCACATAGGCACATACAATGTTAGGAGCCAATGTTAAAAAATTTTAACATTTTGACAAACAAATTAGTTTTCTATTGGGGATGGCCACATATTTTCCATAAACTTTCTGTTTATGGCAAAAGACTTTGGGTATTAAATTTAAAGTGAATTAAAATATTTGAACTGTTAAGGACGGACTAACAATTCTAAATAATATCAACTGCAAACTGTAGGAATTGTAAGAGCTTCATTAAAACATTACATTTTTTTCTTCTTTCTACACCCTCTTTAATAAATTTTATGTGTGTGAGAAAATAATTCTTTTCAAGCAATTCTGTATTACAAATTAGTTCCATTGAACTGTTCAATTGATCTTTATGCCGTTTTATGTAAGAATTTCATGTAAAACTTTCTTTAACTGTCTGCAAAAAATGGCATAAGAATGTAGACTCTTTTGCAATAAATCTTCAGGTGTTTCAATATATTTCTTCTTTTTATATAATAAAACAACAACAAATATTAATAGATTGCATAACTATGTTAACGCATACGTTACTTACAGTTTTGGATTTGGATAAACGAAAACCAAATAATATGAGTATACTACACCTGCTAATAGTTTATAATATGAAATCGCTTATTTTAATCATTACATATCAATGCAGATTGGTATGCACAGTGGCATTGGAAACGAATTGAACAATTAGAAGATTTTATTTAAAAATATTTCAAATACATAACTTTTGTTCTTTACTGTAGTGAATTTATACTGCTATACTCGATAGATGCTAACACGTACATACATATGTATGTACATGTATGAATGCTTAGATTTTCCATTAAATAACATAAACTTACACTTCTAATGTGTTTAACAAACTTGTAAATTTTCCTTTAAATTTATAACAATTGTTAAACACACACAGCAAAAAAAAAAACAGAAAAAAAGAGGAAAACTATAGCGTGAAATCCACGTATAACGTACATATATATGAATGTAAAGAAACTAAAAAAAAATTAAGGAAAAAAAATTGAAATGAATATAATAAAAATGAATAGAATCTAAATCTAAAGCGTACTCATATCTCAAACACTTAAAAAGACATGTGTGTAGTAAAGTGTATAAAGTTAGCACAACAACAACAATAGTAACAACAACATAAAGGCACCGAGTCATAGCAGCAGCAGCAGCAGCACTAAAAGATGTTTGAAAAAAAAAATGCGCAAAAGAAATGTTGCGAGAAAAGTTAAAATGAACGAAATAGAAAAATAAAAAGAAAAAAACAGTTAAACTTTGACTGGAAAATTCACATGCTGTAAAATAATGTGAAAAGAGAAAAAAAAGAAAAATAGAATTGTGTGCACTCAGTCACCACTACAGTCTGCAACAAGTACTCTTTAAAATCAGTATTATTTTAATTTTTTGAAAAGGGACGTATATCCAACAAACAGATGCTTTAATTTCTTTGACAACAAATTTAATTACGTCTCGCCAATGATACAACAAAATTTTTGTGAGAGCCTTCAATGCTTTTAATGTAATTATATGCCTGGCAGTTAAGACATTGAGAGGCGCTTGATCGCCTCTGTGAGTTTCTACTGTGGATTTCTCATATTGTAGACAGGCTTAGATTAGTTTTTAATGATTTCTTAAAGCAATAGATTTCAGTTGAAAACTTTGAATTTTAGTTTACGGACATATGTTTGCCTTGAACTTTCTTTTTATTTTTACCCTCACTTTAATTCAATTATGCGTTTAAACAAAATCTTAATAAAAAAAATTCTTTAATACTGAAGAGCATAAAGTCAAGACTTTTATTGTATAAAGTATACCAGAAATATCTGCCAAATTAAATTTTTTTATTTTAGTGCAATGCAGTGCTATTTTATTATTTCAAGTTATTTGATGATTACAACAGTTAGCCTCAGATAATATTTTTTATGAATTATAAATGATAACATGAACTTAACTGCATGCAAACGATAATAATAAATTTTAGATGACAGACAGACAGGCTTCAATTCCGTGTTTATATCTACCAGCCATTAAAATATACATATAAGCTGTATTTAAGTAAGTTTAAGTGTATTGTAAGTATTTACAATTGAAAAAAAAAATTTTTTTTTATAAAAGTGACGATAAATGTATGCCCACCCTTTACTTTTGAATGATGATGTCATGCAAATGCAGATTCAACCGTAAGTTCCAATTTTAAAATACTTTTTCCAACATTTCAGCTGGCATCTTTTAAATGGCTGCTGTAATGCTCGTAAAATTAATTGCTCACATTGTCACGTTACAATATGCTCGTTATATCGCGTGACGTGTGGCATGAGACATCCTCTTATTGAATTCAAATGTCAACCCTATTTAAAGGACCAATGATGCTGCCGGCTCACAAATAGTGCAATTGCTAATGTGCATTAGTAGCACTTTTTATGGCTGTTCTGCACACTAAGTTTACAATTATGTTCGTCGCTGAAATTTTTTTGTTTAATGGAACATATTTGTTACACAGCATCAGTTTTGTAAATAAAAGTATATTTCAATGATTGGATAGCGTTTACTTATGGGGAAATAACAAACTTTACTGTGTATATTTGGCACTGTCACATGTTACTAATTGTGTTTTATGCTGCAAATCTAAGTATTTAAATTTTTTTCTTAACATACCCCAAGAAAATATTAATCAACGAACAAGTAATCCTATATGTATTCTAAACAGAAAAATCTTCTTACCTGGAAAGAGAGTAAAATAAAGAACGTTAGCATTTTGAATAGACAAAATATTATTTTATTTGGTAAATTGAAAAAAAAATTAATAAAAGAATTTACAATCTAAGCCGACTATACTACTGCAGTATACCAGTAAAATGTTGTTAATAAGATGCTATAGGAGGAAAAGATACGTACACGTGATGCCATATATAGCGGTCACTTAAAGCTAACTGGCACACCCTGATTAAATGTTCTTAACAATCGCCGTTAAGGTTTCGCATGAAATCAAGACTTTCCGAGAATCAAGCTAAAATGAGGCCAAGAGTAAATCTTGTGGTGCCAAGGAAGTGTTAAAGAAAATGAGAAATTAAAGAAGTCTGCCTCGAGCCAGAAATGGATATTGGGACATAAAGCGGCTAACACTGGTCTCTCCCAAAGATATCCCTTCGATGCAGTTTAAATAGCTAAGCTTCCTATCTGCTCCACGCTAGATGAGTATGTCATCCTCACCCGAAGATTTTTCATCATCCAATAAATAAATATCTTCGTCTAGCGCACAGCCCAACGAATGCTTGTCTTCCAAATGTGGATTAATAGTGGGTAGACGTGTCCATCTATTGCACAATTACATGGCATGTAGCTGTTGCTGTTAGGAATCCATGTACGACTACCACGAAAGCCGATTAAGACAAGATCTCGTTATAGACACGATCTCCATCAAATACACTCCAATACCTTAGCTTTATACCTTACCTTGATTAATTTCAAGAAGCCTGATTATCAAATATCACAGAAATGTCTATACATTGTAAGTCTCTTTGGTAATTAATAGCTTTAAAACTAAAGACTTAAGCAACAAACTAAGTTTTTTGCCATACTGAAGAAAAGCTCTCTAGGTTTAGTTATCCTTCCTCAAATCGGCGCAACATTTGTTGCAATTTTTTTGTATCCGTTTTTGTTGTTGTTGTTGTTGTCGTAATTGTGGCGGGAAAATATGCGAGAAATCATCATCATCATCAGAATTAGAATGTGTTTTGCAGTGTTTGAGTTTTGTGCTGCATTTCATTCTATTTTTTTTTATCGTATTTTGCCATTCGTTCTATACGTTTTGGTTACATGAATGGCACGTAAGTAAAGTGAGGTAAGCAGGCGGACAGAATCAGACATGCTATAGTCATACATACATACATACAAGCGAATACATTACTATGCTGTTTTAGTTGCTTTTGTTGTTAGCAAGTAGCATACATTAGCCATTTCACTAAGATATGGGATGCTTTAAGAGATGCAACTCAGCGAAGAAAAAGAAGAAGAAAAAAATAAACCTCAAAACGAAAAGACTTTTTTTCTTTTTTTTTTCCTTTTTTTTTGTAAAGCGGAGGTTGCGGAAGCAACCGTGAGTGTCAGTCACTATCACACTTTTTTCTCACTTCTTAGTGTGGCTGCAGTTATTATTATTATTGTTGTTGTTGTCGTTGTTGTTTTGCTGTTGTTTGTTTGTTGTTATTTGCTGTTAAAAGAAATTGTAATTACAGACTTTTGAATTGAGATTAACATGCAACTTTAAAAACTTCTTCATACTGTTTGACTATGAGCCTGCCTATAAACTTATGGTTGTTTTCTATGGTTACTTTGCTTTTATTTTATTTATTTTTTCTCTTATTTTCTTCTAAATCAGAGACTCCGTGAAAGAATTGTTGAGAAGTACATAAACTTTGCTTAGCAATTCTAACGTAGGCTTCACAGTCATCACTACTATGATGACGATGATGATGATGATCATTATTAGCATCCTCTTCATTAAAACATTGATGTTGGCAAAAGTGTAAAGAAAAGAGTACAAACGGTGTCTCAAAGAAAGAACATTTAGCCAGTAGTAGTTGTCAGCCACAGAAAAGTGAAGAAATTTTTATTTGAGTATGTTTTTTCTTGTATTTTTTTTGTTTGTAGTTGTACAGAAGCGTTATGATGATGCCACCAAAAAGATTCTTTTCTGTTGAGTTTATCGCATAACAGAAACATTTATTTGTTTACCCTACACTAAGGCTATAAACATTTATTAATTTTTTGGACCTTGTTATGTACTTCAATTTTAAAGAGGTATGCTTTTAAACAATTAAAAATTTAATATACACATTAGTGTTAAGAGGCTGGTCGATATATTACTATTAACCGGATGTCATTATGAGTATTTGCACTAAATGATTATCCATATATAGCTAAGATTTTGCAGAGATTTCTGTTGCATTGTAATGCTTGGGCCTTGCCATTATGCGTGAAATAAAATGTTATTTAAATGGCCGCCTTTATATTGGTTGCAGCACACAATTCTTTTATCAAATATTTTCGCATATTTCAGCTAATATATCGGCGATAACTTGGAGAATATTTATTTTCAAATGCTCCAATACAACATGAAAAAGTTGAATGGTATGAAACCAACACTTGAAAGACTTGTGGAAACCCTGTACTGTACATTTCATAATTGACGTTTGCCGGCTAAAAACTGTTGGTTGTCATATATATATATGCTCTGAATTGACGGTAATTGTTTTTTCAGAGTCACTTTCGAACAAATACAGCTCAATGACACTTACAGACCATAATACTTCACATTTGCCGGATGGAAAGGAATTTCCGCAATCACTTGCGGGTCCTCCGGAACAGTTTTACTTCTTGACGTCACCATCAAGTAATAGTGATACTTGATACTCTAGCGGTAGCTCTGATATCACAAAGCTCACTTGAGCGTGCATAGAGGCCCGTTGTGACGCCACAGGTGAAACGCAGTTCTTGTACTGACCAAGATCTACCAAAACCAGGGAAGAGAAAGAAGTTGGTCAGCGCAAGGGCTGACCATCGAAAGCACGACTACCCCACTGATGCCCTAGCACATAATAAGCACATCTGCAGTGTTATTGGGTACGTTTGGTTTTATATGGATGAAGGGGGTAAATGTAAATACAAAATACGCTATAAGGGAGGCAAATGATTGACAACGCCTTTGGAATCGTTAAATATTTTAGCCAGAACATAGATTGCGATCATGTACAAGCCTGGCCACATCTGTAATGATTCCAGTCTCTTTACATTTCTTATAAGCTTGCCACTCCGTTGTACGAAGTTCATAATTTCCAAAAAATGAACGAAATGTAGTCACGATTTAATTTTCACTTCTCTAAGAGGTTATAAATATTTCCAAGTCGCCATAGTCTGGTAGGTAGTGTTTTGGCTTATTAGACGTAAAGCCACGGTTCAAACCACAGGTCAGACATCTCGAACAAAACAAAACATGAAAAAATATTTCTTCGGCGACTTGATCTCAGCAGATATCTGGCGAAAACTCTGAGAGTAAATAAAATTGTCATGAAAAGTTTCTCAAAAATCTGTAATTCGGAGTCGACACACACAATGTAAGTGGTTTGAGAAGCTAGGTCGTAATCCAGACTGAAGGGACTGGAACATAATGACCAATTATATTCTTTGGTTGTTAGATGATCCGTATGACCTTTCACCAGATAAATGACACTTTAGATAAAAATATTTTTGACCGTTTTGGCGGTTTGGAAACCATTAAATGAAGATCCCTCTGTGTATAACAATATTTTTTTTTTATTTAAAAGTATAACTTAAAGCCTTTACTTTATAGGGTACTTTTTATTAACCTTCCCCAAGTACCAAAAACTTCATATTTTTCATGTTTGTTTTTGTAATTTTCAATGTTCTTTTCGAAACCAGTGCAATAGCAATTGTTTTTAGGTTTTGCTTGTTTAACGTGCTTCTGTTGCTGTTAGTATTTCTGTTTTTTTTTTTGTTATTTTCGTTTAAGAAAAAATATATGTTTGGTGCTGCTTAAACTGAAATTTATTTACTGAACAGGTCAAATATTTGATTATCTTTTTAAAGAAGAAAGGAACATAAGGCCATTGTATTGGGTAAAAGTAAACATTGTGTTTAGGTGTAAAATACCATTATTGGTATTACTAAATAAGTTGAAAATGAAGAAGAAGAAAAAAAAAAAGAAATAATAGGAAATTGATGAAATTATTTGATGGGAAAATATGTTTGTTTTTTCTTTCATAACGAATGAAAATGTTTGGAAAACGTTTGAAGCAAAAAAAAAAATTACAAAAATCGTCATGGTACTTGTGTCAGCATTTAAGTATTGTACTGTTATACAGTGGGATGTTTTAATATAAAAAGATTAGGTATGTATGCATTCATTCATAGACAATATAATTATAAATATACAATAAGACTTTATTATAAGGAAATATTTGCTAAAAACATCATATTTTATATGTGATTGGATAAATTTAACAAATAAACGTTTGTCCCTTAAGTCTTTTGTGTTAAGGAATTTTTTCACGGAAATATATTTAATATACATATGCTTTGTTTAATTATCATATTTATACAATAACTTTTCTTTTTAAACGATTATTTCCTGGAGAATCGCAATTGAGAAAAAAAATCAATTTTCCATTTCAATTTCTACTTCAATAAATCATTTATGCATACATACATATATAATTGGTCTTTACAACCCCTTAGTCAGCTAGCTTTTCACATCACATATGCATGTTTTGTGTATTAATTTTATCCATAAGTGGCGGGACCTGCATTTTAAAGTTAACCCCGAACGGAGGATTTTGGAGAAACTCTCCCAGAATTTTTGCCAGAAATCTGTTGAGAGGAAGTCGCCAAAAGAATATTTATGGTTTGAACCGTGGTATCACGTCTGATAAGCCAACACACAACCTACTAGACACTACATTAATGGCCAATAGCTAGATTAGTCAGGATTACTGCCTGGCTTCTCACATCATGAGTGATAGAGCCATTACTTTAACATCGAATGACAGTATTGAGAGTTTTTTTCATGACAATTAATTTCTCCCAGAAGTTTTGCTAGAAGATTGCTCTGGGTGAAAGCCAAAAGAAATATTTTTTTCCAAGGTTAAGGCTTAATTTCTAGAGCTCTACCAGTTACAAGGCTACTAGTTTATGAACTATAGAATGAAAGCATATATCTAGTAAACTTCCATAGAGTATCTCTGGCTGCTCCGGTTGGACCAGTAGGACACAGTTAGGGAGCAGTATTAATTAATTTCCAGAAACTTTGTACCTTTGTAGTTGCATTTCTTGCGAGTAGGATCTCATGAGAAATAGGCTGACTTCCAAAATGTTAGTTGCTTTGTGTTTGAATAAAGTATAGTGTTTCATAAAGCCCCTGTACAAAATGTTTACAATGTATACTATTCCAAAACGTTGTCAATGTGTATTTTTAACGCAGTCAAAAAGCAATCAGGCATCGGATTTATAGTTGATGCATTGTTTGGTAACTTTGCGTATCTAAAAAATGTATATACCGTAGAAGAATTGCATACAAACATTGTATTGATACATTTTGGAAGTCAGCCGTACTTAATTGGTCATTAGTCAGGATTACGACCTAGCTTCTCACACCACTGATGTTGAGTGTGTTAATTTGAAACATGAGCGGCGGGACCTGCAGTTTAAAGTCGATTCCGAAAGATACATTTTTGAAAAAATTTTTATAGTACATAATTTTATTTTATTCTCAGAGTTTTTGCCAGATATCTGCTGAGAGGAAGTCGCCGAAGAAATATTCTTTCATATTTTTGGTTTGATATCTAACCTGGGTCTTGAACCGAGGCGTCACGTTTGATAAGCCAACATACTGCCTACTAAGCTTCGGCGACTTCATGAGAAAAGCTTAGAATTATTGACAACTTTTCACAGAATAATATGATTTTAATAAAGTCTTCTAAGAAAGTAAAACTGTAGTGGTACGTGATGCAATTAATATTGCCCCACTTTATAAACGAACTTTTTCGAAAACCCAATATTCAATTACGTATAGGTTATATATGTAGATGAACAAATCCTCTTTAATATCACCACATAAAATCTTAAATATTTTTTACAATACAGTTTATTATGTTAAAATTCTATTGTTAATAACACACATGATAAATTTTTTATAAATTTCTTATTTTCATGTATTCATAATTGATTTTAATTGTGTGTAACCAAAATTTATCCAACGGTTTTTTTAAATTTATTTAATAATTGCAAAAATAACCGTAAATTACATTATTTTATAAGAATGTATAAAAATATTATAAATTAATTTTAAATAAATATAGAAAAATCATTATTTGTTAGTAATTAATTTCTAATATGTACGAGTATTCCTATGCGTTTATCTACCAGCAGCTAAAGATGTTTAAAACTTTTAAACATTTCCTGGACATTCATTTGATTTTAGTTTTTTTCTTTCTCTTCTCTATCTTTTTACTGCAATTAGTTGTAACAAAAAAATTTTACCAGGCAAAAATTTAACCTGCAAATATTTTTGCAGCCAACAATAATTTATTGTACATGTCGATATATTATTTATAAACAAAAAAAAAATGTTAATATCGGGTCTTTCATTAAGCGCTTCCCAATTTAAATAAAACAAGTGTATGTAAGAGATAATTGACAAATTGTTATTCGTTTGAAAGACCTATTGATGCCACTGTGTGTAACACAACATCGTGTAAATGTTTGTCATGACTTCTCTGGGTGGTCAAATTTTTCAAGGCTCTGGTGTATAACGCAGTCTGGATTTACCTGATGGCATGGATTATTATGCTGGCTTTGAGGATCGCTCTGGTTTGTGGCTTATTCATATACACCACCTGACTTAGGTTTGGGTTTAGGTTAGATGACGTGTACTTGTCAAATGAGATAAGTACAGTATTCGGAAGTCAAATTGAAACGTCCTTAAGATGGAAGGAATATAGAGGGGATAGGAAAAAGGAGAGGAAGTAGGAAATGGAGAATAGGAAGCGGAGGATTTACACAGACCAAACAAAACACAAGGGAGAGCGCGACTACACTAATGAAGCCCTAGCACTTCTCAACCAGTTCATGCTACTAAAGAATCTGTGGAGAGTCTTGATGACCACCTGACTTAAACACTAAGAAAAAGTGTAAAGGGTTCACATCGTGGAATTTCATTCGAGAGCTGTGTGCCACGTAGCGCCATCCTTTTAAAACCACACGTCCTTGGTGTCCAGATCACTCAATTCAGGCCATCATCATCACCATTGACAGTGATGGTCTGGCCGAAGTCGTTTACCATGAAATATAGAACGACAATGCCGCCATCAGTAATTTTTTCGGGACGTACTCTCAGTTCTTGAATCTCTTGTGGATTAATATTGTCCAAAATTCCATAAAATTTTTTCTTGACGTATCTATTTTTCCAGAAGTGATCCTAATCGCTGGATGTGATTTTCCGATGAATATGAGGGTTACTTGCCAAATGTGCCAGAGCCCATTCAGCGAACACATGTCTGTTTACCTTTAGTTCTAAGGACAATTAGATTTTGTGCGGATGCCGGCCTAATTCACAACACCAATTTGCTGATTCTCCTTTGTTCTTACGGACAGCGGCTTTTCCTCGGCAGAGTTTTTATTTCATCGATGTACGATTGTTGTTCGATAGGGCACTCGAATTATACACAACATTGCGATTAGTCCCCTCGTAAGGACAATTATGGCCCGTTGTATTTTTGCACGTTGTTATTGAATGCTATCTCCCTTCATGGTTGCTAAATCACCAAATAGACTGAGTAAATTTTTGAAAGATGGCTGTTATTAATTGTCAAATATTGCAAGTCTTTGTTGAAAGACCCGATATAAAAAGAAAAGTAATCAAAGACAAATTTTATAAAATTTCCTCATCATTTTGGTTTATCAGTCTTACACAAGACGTCGTTTACTAATTAGCAATGAAAGAAAAAAGCCTACAGAAAATGTTGCTTCAAACTGTATACCACACACATACACTTACTGCATACATTTGCCTAGCAGTGGTAGCACAATCATAACAGCAGTTAGAGCTGCAACCGTGGCTTAAAGGCTTAAAACAAGTAGGCATTATGTAACGGTTTTTAGTGATTTGGCAAATACTTTCACATACAATTTAAACTATTCTTAAGAATAATTAAAAGAATTTCGGAATTTTAATAGTAAATTTAAATGCTTCGTTGTTGTCGTACAACATTACAACAATCTAGTGAAGAAAAGAAAAGAAAAAAGAAAGGAAAATACTTTTCGTAACTTCAACGCATTCACATTGGATAAATTACGTGTGTGAAAAGTTTAGCATTTTGTAGAAATAAACTCGAAGAATTTTTTCTAATTCCATATTGAAGGAATATAGGCAAAAATTCTAAGCAAGCTAAAGGCAAACATCATTCCTAATTCGTATTTTTGTACGAAATTTACAGCCAATCAAACTAATATTAAGTGCATGAAGCCACTTTGCCAAGTGTAGACATTAAAAGGCATTTGATTTTGTCTTACTCAGGCAATCGTGCTAAATACAGCAGCTCTTGTGGCCAATTAGATCTTTGAGGATATCAATTATGTTCCTGGGACCATACCATACCATTTAGTGAAGACTGCGTAAACATATTAACGCCTATGATAAAAGTGTTGCCACTTTTATTACAGGGTGATTGTGGTTATCATTATCGGTCAACAGTGCAAACAATTGGCAAGCCTATAAAGAAACTTCAAGAGGCTAAATGTATGTAGAGATAGATTGCCGAAAATATCGCTACTACTGCATAGAAACTGAAGAAATATTCTTCAGCGATGTAGCTCACTGCTTACTTGGTGGTCAACAAGCTATTTTGTAACTCATAAGTCTCACAAAAACCTGTAGGAATTGTAGAAAAGCTATTGCCTTCAGAAATAGCATCTATTTGGTGTGTATTATGACTTGAAGGAGTTCATTGGGCCGTACTTTTTCGTAAATGACTAATTAGCGTCAATTCAATAGAGTTCTGGCATATACTACATGGTATCTGGTTTCAACAAGACGCAGATACAAATCCCACGTTGCATGAGAAGTTTCCAGAAAGGTCATGGACATAATTGGTCATTACAACTCTTCAGTTAAGATTACAACCTAGCTTCCCACCCCACTTATGTTGTGTGTGTCATGTACATGAGTGGCGGTACTAACAGTTTGAAGTCGACATCGAAAGACAGATTTTTGAGAAAACTTTCATGGCAATTTTATTTACTCACAGAGTTTTTGCCAGAAATCGAGTGAGAGGTAGTCGCCGTTTTTTTTTTGTGAGGTCTGACCAGAGGTTTGAACCATGACCTTATTTGTAATAAGTAACATATTACCTACTAGACTAAGGCAACTTCCATTTAACTGCGTTAGACTTTATGGTAGGACTACGTAAAAAGCAGTGCTTACGCGTATAATACCTTCATAATGTAGCGGTTAAAATAAGCAGGAATAATGAAATCTACATCAAAAAGGTTGAACTATAGCATCGTATATAATGTTAAGGTCCAAGAGGTGAGGAATTTTGTAGACTAAACACTCTTCATCCTTTGGCTAGAAAACAGTATCATAGAGATTCAAACTTTGAATCATTTTATTCGTAATTATAGGTATTTTCCACTACAAGATAAATTGCATTAAATTTAATACACATTAACTGTACTCATCTTATCCTACTTTTTTACAGTCCAATGTAAACTGTACTAGGGGCTATCATTTGAGTTTTAGTTGTGTACAAAGGTGTACAAATATTTGAATGATTTTGTTGCTAAGCTTCGAACAATTTCCTATCAAACGTAGTTTATTTTCTTTTTTATTCAACGAAAAACACTAAATTTTCTCTATCAATTAAGTTTTTATAAAACTTTTAGACAAATTACAATGGAAACCAAAACTAAAAAATGTATTTAATTGATTAGTAAGCTATTAGAAACATATTTCGTTGAAGTCTTTTATATCAAAGACTTTCGAAAAATAAAAAATGAATTTAGTTTTTAATAATAAAGAACATGGCGCAGAGAGAAAATTGATTTTATACATCCATCGATAATTATATATCTTACGAACATACAGGTATATGTATTCTACATCTCTTGAATTGACTGTAATTATAACTGTTCTAAACATGAAAAAAAGATAGCCTCAAGGTTTATTTTTTGTATACACTTTACAACATCTCTATTAAAAGTTTTTTTTTTTTTTGTTTATAATTGATTAAAAAATGTAAAAGCCCCCTTAAAGGGTTTTCAATAAAATGAAGACGGCTTTTTGTCTTTTTGTTTGGTCATTCATCAATTTAAAAAAAAAATGAAAAATTTAATTAGCAAGTTTGTGTGTTAAGTCTTTTGTTTATCTTTAAGATTAAAACATTACACACTTGTTGTTGTTGTGTTCACGGTTTTTAAATATTTTTTTTGTAAAACATTTTTGTGAGAATATTTAATTGAAGACTATCCGACACCACATTTTAAAAATCAATCATATTTAATGTTCTTGTTTTTTGTTATTAAAAAAAAAACTTAAAAAAATACTTTTCAATTGTTATGTATTTCGTCAAGGTTAATGTATGTGTGCTTTTGGATGAGTTTGTTTACTTTTCTTAATTTTTTTTTGTTATAAAAAATATTTTTAAAGTTCCTCACAGTCATTGTTTTCATTTTAAAAATTAAAAAAAAATTTTGTTTAACAATTTTTTTATTCTTCATTTAAACTCAATTTGCATAACAATCAATATCACCACAATAATATTGTATAATTTAACCACAAGCAATAACAAAAAAGAAAAAAACCATCATAAAATATATTAAAAAACAAGTTTGTAACAAATACGCCGGAGTTTTTATATTAATAAAGCGGGATAAAAATCAATTATCCGGTTAATTTCGAAAATAAAAAATCAAACAAATCACTGAAAAGGACGACACCAATGAATTTTAGAATTTATCGTGATACTTTTGAGTCATCAAAAGACAATTTCATTTGAATTTTTGAGGCTCAGTTTACTCGATTTTCCTATTTTCCTAAGGTTATTATAAAGCATCCACCCGTCTTCTTATTATTTCGTTAAGCATTAATCAAGTTTTTGATTCTAAACATCAGATTAATGTACTATTGAAAGTTCGAGAATGTCAGGGTTGCCATTTGTCGTTGCATAGAAAGAATATTGTTGACTGTAATGGTGAGGCCGGAACATCCTACTTGTATAACTTGAAGGATAACTCAAATCTCTTCGAAATTCGAAAATCATGGTGAAAATTTTTCGCTTTCTTTTACATTCGAGTCAGTATTCATTGGGTTTGTAATCAAGCACTTTACCCACTGCACTACTTTACCTCTATCTAGACCATAGATTAGCGGGACATTGTCACAAGCGGTTATCACAATCATTTGTTTTCTTTTATTTTTTAAGTCGTAAACAACAACTTTTCTTTGTGTATTTAATTTGGGCGAAAATACTGAATAGAATAATATTTTGAATAGTTGAATCTTTTCGATACAAATAAATTGCAGAATATTCCATAATTGTAACACTATTCCGATATAATTGAAATCGCTGTAGTCTAGTAGATAGAGCGTTGGCTTATTAGACGTGAGGCGACGGTTCAAAATCCAGATCAGACATCTTCATATTAATAGTAAATATAAAATAAATATATTTCTTCGGCGACTTCCACTCAGCAGTAACTCTGAGAGTAAATGAAATTGGCATAAAAAGTTTTAAAAACTCTGTCGTTAAGAGTCTACCTTAAACTGTAAGTCTTGCCACTCGTGTATAAAATTAACACACACGACATAAGTCTTTTGAGAAGCTAGGTCGTAAACCTGCTTGAATGGTTGTAATGATCAATCATGTATGTACGTATATGCGTTAAATATAACAGATTCAGCCTCATTGTCATTTTAAAAGGATACTAGCTCTGAGGTTGGAAATACCTTCAACGATTTGTGTAGAAGCTGTTGTGACGAGGGTGAAGAGGAAAATCTACTTTGTAATTGTTCGGCTCTTAGAAACTTGGAACCAACTGATTAAATTTGTCGTAAAATCATCACTACTTTCTGAGCTTGAAATAAAATTCTAATAAAATGTACAAATATTTTGTATCTCTGTGTTCAAAGGCCTATTTAATAAACTACAATCTATTAAGAAATTTATCAAATTATACTTCTGTTAACAAAGGAGTCTGTTGTAATATGAAATGTAATACAGTATTAATCCAATAATTATAAAAAGTTACACAAAATATTATTAAAATTATTCATTGTTTCTTTAATTTTACAATGTTATAATGCAACAACATTTGCATTTAAAATTATTTTTTGTAAACATTTTCATTTTATTGTTTAAATTTAATATTTTCGAAAATAGTTCAAGGTTATTACATAATTAAACAGATTATTGTTAACTTTATACACACAACTTTACAATAAAAGTACAATAAAAATATGAACACATGCAGATATTGGGTACCGTACTATCTCAAACTAAACGGCTTAAAAATAAATTTGACAAAAGTAAAATTATTAAAATTAACTAAATTAATTGGTTATATATATACATACATACATACAATATATGATGATGTTACAAAAATTTTAATAAAAAACGAACACGTTTTTATGATCATTTTGTGTACAGATAATGATTAACTTGAATTAAATTCATTTTAAACTGGTTTTGAACCATAAAAAGCCATAAATTTTGAAATTAAAATGAAATTAAAAATTTTTTAACAAATGTCAGCTTAAAATTTAGGCAAACATACATACATACATATGTACAAAATAAAATTACAATTTGCATCTTCCCCAATAGAAGAAAAAAAATGAATTAAAAAATTAATGAAAGAAAATAAGATGATAAGCCGTAACTGACTCGATGTTAGAGCAAGGTTGGCGGAAAAAATCTTCTATTGTGTTAATTATTTTGAATGAATTTTTTTAAATTAAAAATTTCACACGTATTTTAATTTATGATATTAACATAAAGTTTTTAAGTTTTTAGATTTTTTTGTTTTTATTTCCTTTGGCCACAAACTGTGACAGTCAGATTTGCATTTTTAAGCTTATGTTTGCTTTGACTGTCGTTTTTTTTTGTTTTTTTTTTGTTGACAAAACTTTGACCAAAACGTAAACAAATCAATCAAATTTGTACTTTTGTTTGCTCAAAATAAAATGAGACATACATATCTACATATAAAGTTTGTAGCTTAAGTCTTTTATTTTTATTATGAAAATATTTGTATTAAATACATGGTTAAATTTGGTGTGATAGAAACTAATGTGGTTTGTTGCTTAACTACTGCATACGATGATACTGTTTGGATTTAAAATTTTGTCACTTTTCTGTTGTTAAACAAGCGTTTAATATTTTAAGGATCATCTTGAAACATTTTTCATTATGAAGAACAAGTCTTTTTTATGGCGTATAATGCGTGGAACTTATCTCCTGCTTAAGAAAGGTATTGAATTACATCTGAAGCTGTTATCTGTTATTGGGTACACCTAGAAGTCATCTGCTTCGCTTATGTTCTGCACTATTTGGTAAACATAAGTGGAGTTTAAAAAAAATCATGAAGTATGGGGTGACAAGTCAAATGGTTTTTCCGATGCGGTAGAAGTCTGAAATGGTCCATTGGAATTTCTTTCCATTATACATATATAAGCATTGGAAAGAAATTGTATTTTAAATTCAAATATGATATAGTAGGTAGTGTGTTGGCTTATTAGACGTAAAGCCAGGGTTCGCGCCCCAGGCCAGACATCAAAAGAAAATACAAAAACTATTTCCTCGGCGACTTTCTCTCAGCAGATTTCTGGCAAAAACTCTGAGAGTAAATAAAAATTGCCATGAAAAGTTTCTCAAAAACCTGTCGTTCGGAGTCCACTTTAAACTGTAGGTCCCACCACTCACGTTTAAAATTAACACACACAACATGAGTGGTGTGAGAGGCTAGGTCGTAATCCTGACTGAAGGGTTGTAATGACCACTTATGAATGTATGTGTGTATACCAATCTTAGCATTTCATAATCTACATAAAAAAGGTTTAGTTTTGGAATGCCTTTCGACACTTTAATAATTTGCAATGAATATTTTTAGAGGCAATTTAACTAAGATACATTAGATTAATTTCGAAATGAAAGAAATGGGTACTTAAAGTGCTAAGCTGAAGACTACTAAACAGGTCACAGGACACGGGTAGTGAACAGCTTTTAGATGTAAAATTTAGATTAGAAGCAGTTGCAGATAGTCACTGGAAGGTGGCTTTGAACCACCTTTCAATAGAAATTCTCTCAAAAATTGCAGTTTTTAGTTTCCTTGCGGATGCATCTAAAAGTGCATGCTTGTACTTACATTAATCCGTTCATTTTACAAACGCCAGACTGCTGTTTAAAACTGTAGTCCCATTATCAAACTAGGATGCTATTTACTAACACCTAAAATATCAGGATTAACTAAACATCAAATTATAGATGTCCTAGGCTTTTTATCGATGAAAATGTATATAATTATGGCTTATACTAACTACCACAGGTCAGAAATATGAAAAATATTTTCTCGGTGACTTCCTCTCAGCAGAATTCTGTTAAAAGTTCTGAGATAAAATAAATAATAAAAAAATAATATAAAATTGTCATGAAAAGTTTCTCAAAAATCTGTCGTTCGGAGTTGACTTTAAAGTTTAAACTGTAGGTCACGCCACTTATAGATAACATTAACACACCCAACATAAGTAGTGAGACTGAACGGTTGTAATGACCACATATGTATGTATATACACCAACTGCGTTAGATTTAATAGGTTAGCTTTATCATTAAAAAGAACTATCCATTATGTTAATAAATAAAGGTGCGTAATAGCCAATAATGTATTTAAACAGAATCACATTACATTTGCATAACTAAATCAAGTGTTAACATGCTGGCATGTGTTACCATAAGCTAATAAAAATCTAGCCCTACTAACGTTATATTTAGATGACTTGTTTCTACATATTACTTCGATTTCTAAATAAATAAATTTTTATAAGTTTCCATTAAGTCGTAAACCTAATGACTTACAAAAATTTTTGTTTTCTAAACATAACTATTCCATCAAAAATTGAAAAACACTTTCTTTTTCATTAACATCTTACAAAGCACATTAAAATTATTCACTCGACAAAGTAAATAGAAAAGAAATTGAAATTTCTAAAGTTCAAGTGAAAAGCAAACAAAACCAACCTTAAAGTCATAATAATTTATGGCTTATTAAAGGTGGTTTGCATATAAAAATCTTACAGTAAAATTTTGCAAAAACAAACCAACTAAAAAACATTATGTTTTCCTTTAATATTTAACTAACAAAATGCAAAGAAATAAATAAAAAACAACAACAACAATAAAAAAAGAAAACAAATTTTATCTCATGTTTAGAATGGTTAAAATCAAATTATAGACCAAAAAACTGTTAACACTTGTTTTACTGACGCTTTTATTATATATTGTTTGCTCTGCGGCTGTACAAACTTACTTAAAAAGACTCACATGTTTAAGACAACAGCGGTCTTAAAAACGGAATGAAAATTTTACATTTTAAGTCAAGTCTGTTGGTTGAGACGTTTTTATTCGTTTGTACGTTTTGTAGGCAGTCAAAATGCTTTGGCATACAAATGTGGTTCATTTGGTCACTAGGGCAGGCACGTACTAAACTAGAAACTTTAGCAAAAACAACAATAAAGCGACAACAACAACAATAACATCTTAAACAAACGAAACTAAATGTTAAAAACAAAAAAAATAAAAAAACGAAATAAATCCATTTAAACTTAACATTCAGGGAACTATGGTTTAGAAATAAAATAAAGTTGGCTATTTTCTTGCCTGTACCCTGTGTACATACCAACAACAATAAGACGTACATTATATTTCTATATAAAGTACAATAACAAAAACAAAACACGAATTTACTTACTTATCAAGTGTTTGTGGCAACAAAATTGCTACAAATTATAATTCACAAAAGCAAATGTGGGAGATAAATACAAAAAACTACCATAGTTTTCATATACAGAATGTAGACTATAGCGACGTTTTCATGGTAGAAGGAAGTCTATAAACAATAATGGTAACATAGGGAAGCCGTTTGCATAGTGTTGCTGTAGACAGTAACAGCAATTCTATGCAAATTGTCGGCAATTTGCTTAAACAAAATTTGTTTTAAATGTGCTGATAGATGCACGGACAGGCAGGCAACTGCTTATTTAGGCAAATAAATAATACAACAAATAGAAAATGAACACAATAGAATAGAATGAAATCAAGAAATTATGTGACCATGGCCATGATAACCAACATGATTAACATTGTCTAAGCAAAGTGCATAAGAAGTAAAAATATTTAAATTAAAATAATAAAAAAAAACTTAAGACGTTTTTAAAATATAAACACTTAATTCTCCAAACATACATATGTATGTACATATAAACGATTATATTGAAAAGGAAACTTATTTTGTAAATTATAAATAAAATAAAGAAGAACAAAAGACTTAAGCAGCAAACTATAATTTTATATTTATTTCAAATACGCTTAGAATAAATAATTCTTCTCTAGTGAAAAAAAAAAATCTTAATAGACAGATTTTTTTTCTTGTTTTTAGGCCTAGTTTAGGATTTTAAGGTTCTACTTAAATCAGAGGCTAGGTCCGTTATGTTATTAAAAGCCAATATCGAAAATAATTCGTGGTATTGCAGTGATCGTTATAATGAAGAGTTCAGTATAAAATGACAGGAAATGAAATGCAAGAATTTCCGCGGCTCTACATGATAAGAGATGGTCACTGCTACATGTGGTGATATATTTAGATTTATGACTTGTGCAAAAGTCATGCGACAGAATTTCGAGCATATTGGAAGGCCTTTAAGAACTATAGTAGTTCGATGTATTGTCATGAGTTAATGAAATGAGACAGTTGTCCTCTCCTTATCTAGATCAGTCTAGTAGAGCCTAGTATTAATGCACGTGCTCTTAGGCTTTCATACATACATACAAACATTATAGTAATACTATAGTACATAGTAATACTATCCTTCTGATGATTTGTTGGTCCAATAACATGTTCTGCGGTTACATACATACATAATTAGTCATTACAACCCTTCAGTCAGGATTACAACCTAGCGTCTCACACCATTTATGTTGTGTGTGTTAATTTTATCCATAAGTGGCGGGACCTACAGTTGAATGTCGATTCCGAGCGACAGATTTTTGAAAAACTCTTCATGACAATTTTAGTTACTCTCAGAGTTTTTACTAGGAGTCGGCTGGGAGGAACCGGGGCTGTCACTCAAGATTAATTGAGATAAGCGGATCGTCTTGATCCGATAATATACAAAAAACGTAACATAACAATACAACCAAGACGCCCTCCGATTTATTAAATACTGTGAGCTTGATTCGAGATTATTATGGTACCGTCTGAGCAAACTGAATATGGCAATACGAAGGCAGCTAACCGCGCTAGATGTCAAGAATCTTTCTATGGAATATAAAGAGAAGTTTAGAAAGGTATAGTCGGCGAAAGTAAATGTAGAAACAAGTAAAAATTCTGCTCAAGTCAGTCCGATTGGAGGCAATCCAAAGTTTTGCTAGAGCATTATAAGGGGAAGGGATTTCGATATTGCATTGGATCAAAATCAACCTGAGACTGAGCATTGTAGACTCGAAGAACCTTTATTCGCAATAGCAAACCTTTTAAGATTAGTATGTAGATATCGTCACGAGAAAAATGTATTACCAGAATACGTACTTCAAACCCGTGTGCCTTTCTTTATTGCTTTTTAAAATGAAAAACCAGGGCGCTTATTAAATACTGGGCAGAGACTAATCTTAAACTAACACCGAACAGCGTTCTGAGGGTCGTCTGAGCAGCAAATATTATATGGAAAGCCTATATATTTATATATAGAGAGAGAAGAGGGCGGTACGGAAATTGTCTGGTTGCATTACTTTAGTTCCTCTATACAAAAACAAAAATAGCAACAATGATGTATAAGGAAATTCTTTGATGAAATAGTCTTAGAAGTTTTATTCAACATTTTTAACTACATTTTACGTTACTACATCAGCCTTTTACACAAGAACTATAAGAGGATTTTTATATGCGAATAAAAAAACAATATAGGAGAGTATCAGATGCAATATTATTTAAACCCATGATTGTAAGCTCACAATATAAATTAAAAATTAAAAAATTAAATTTTTTTATCGTGAAAATCTTATTATATCAACGTCATTATGTTATTAATGAAATAAATCACAGTGTATGACCATAATCTTCATTATTTTCTATCGTCTTTGAAGTGTATGTACATTATTTATTACAGCATTTGTGTGCCATTGATAACAATATAAATGATTTCCTCTTCATTCATTTGCAAATTCAAAATAACTGTGCGCAATCAATTTGTTAAATCGAAAGACTTAAGATACAAACTTGTTAAAATCCTTCATTTAACCCACATTCCAAAGCGAATAAATCGAAAAATTATGAAAACAAAAAAAAAAAAAACGATTTAAAAGCACATACAACAGCATCGTACAGTACAAGTGTTTTGCATTTAAAGCATCATCAATAAATTAAGCCGCTTATATGTCATCGAACAAATTTCAATACATTTACTTTACATTTCTTTTGTTGCTGTTGTTTTTCTACGTATTTTTTTTGTATAGACAATATTGGTTAAAATAATCCAGCCAAAGAGGGAAAATTACTTTCAAGATTTTTATACGAATACTACATTCATATATACATACATATGTATATAAAATAATTTGAGTGGTTATCGCATATGTGCATAAGCGAAGACGTGCATAAACAGTTATATTGTATAATCAAGTAGGAAGCTATATTACTGGCCATTGTGCATGTAATCAAAAGATGATGACGGCCATTGCGTCACATCGTTGCTAATATGAAAGCGTAGTAATAACTTGGCGTTAATATTACTATTGGTTTAATTGTGTACATGCCATGATATCGGTGGGTTTGTCCCCTCTGTCTGTCAATTTGCTGCATGGATAACTGAATATATGTTTGTTATATAATAACTACCTTTTAAACTACTTACAATATCATTAAAAGCCTTAAATTGTTTAATAACACAGTACTGTTATGTGAAATCTAAGATACATTTTTAGTATAAAAAATTGCCATTTAATGTTTTGGTGAAATTTTATTTAAAAAATCGTTTCTCCAAACATATAAGTTTGTATGTTGAAAATATTTTAATTAATATTTAATATAATATATATATATATAACAACCATACAGCGTTCCGGTAGCACTAACATGATCTCCTATCTTAATTAAAAGATCAGGCAAAATAATAAAGAAATCGTAATAAATGTTATAAAAACAAAATGAATAGAAAAAAACTTTTACTTTCATTTAAAGTACAAAGTGAGAAATAATACGATGAAAACAATAGGATTTGAAATAAATAAGCCAACCTTTAAACCAGTAGTTCCCAAACATTTTAATACAAATCACTCTTACTGCCAGTTTTATATCGTTATAGTTTTAGGTAGTTTGTTAAATGCAATCACTGTAAAAGGAGGCCAATCGGGGGAGAAATTTTTTCAGAAGTATACGTTTTTCGAACACAAATTATCCTATTGCATTAGCTCTTGTATCTAAAAAAAATATGAAAAAAAATATTTCTTCGGCGACTTCCCCTTAGCAGATTTCTAGCAAAAACTCTGAGAATAAATAAAAATTGCCATGAAAAGCTTCTCAAAAATCTGTCGTTCGGAGTCGACGTTAAACTGTAGGTCCCGCCACTCATGTATAAAATTAACACACACAACATCAGTAATGTGAGAAGCTAGGTCGTAATCCTGACTTAAGGATTGTAACGACCATTTATGTATGTATGTATGTATATAATTATCCTATTGAATTACATCTTGTACGTCTAGATTACAAGAATAACGTGAGAAATATTACAAAAATACTGCAAATGATACAGAAGAGACAGTATTCATCATATAAATTCAGTAACAATAAGTGTGGAGAAATCTATCAAATGGAATTCCCCATTGGATTAGCTTTCAAAGCTATTGAATGAAGGGTCATATAGAAATGTCTTGAAAGTAATGGTATTCTGGACAAAATAATGCCCATTGTTCAAATGTTGTGCCGTCATAATATAACGTAAAGCCCGCTATCAAAGATCTAAAAGTAATATTTTTTATACCGAGTTTAAGCGCTTCTTACCTTTAAATTTAAATAAAACTAAGTATGTATGAGAGATCTCCAACAAAACGAGATATGAAAAAGAATTTCCTCTAACGACTTTCTCTTAGCAGATTTCTGAGAGAAAATTAAATTGCCATGAAGAGTTTCTCAAAGATCTGTCATTCAGAGTCAATTTTAAACTGTAGATCCCGCTACTCATGTATAAAAAATTAACGCACACAACAAAAGTGGTGTGAGAAGATAGGCTGTAATCCTGACAGAGGAGTTGTAATGATCAATTATGTATATGTGTGAGATATCAGATAAATTGTTTATACGTTTCAAAGACCTATGCCATAATATGTGGAATATAAAAGCGTTCAAAGGTACGCCATAGCTTCTTTGGATGGAGCGCATTCGAAATATCTAATTTTCTATGGCTATGCAGATAAAAATCGGTCTATATTTGCACGATGACAGGAATTATGTTGGATTAAGGGACGACGATAGTTTGTGGCCTATATGCCTATCTGCCACTTAAACAAAATAACACAAGTACAATTCCAACGGAGGCAAATCTTATGGTCAGGCTAGCCAGTTTATCTTACCTTCATGTAAGATGACCATGCCCTTTAATCGCTTGTGCAGAATATCCAATGTGCCACGAAATGTGTGTCACGTAGCGCCATGCTGTTGGTAACGCACTATGTATATGCCTAAAATTTGTTTTAAATTTTTAACTACCGCTGGTATTCTCATCCGATTTTTTACTCAAACACTGTGCTAAATTAGTTTAAATACATACTTTCTGTAATTATAGGTTTCTCTTCTAAAAATCATAAAGCAAAGGTGTTTAATTATTCCAAGTTGCAGTAGTCTAGTAGGTAGTGTGTTGGCTTATTAGACGTGGTGCCACGTTTCAAACCCCTGGTCAGAAATCTCCAACGAAACGAAATATTAAAAAATATTTCTACGGCAACTTGCTAAAAAATAAGTTGTTCGAAATCGACTTTGAAATGTATGTCCCGCCCTCATGTATAAAATTAACACGCACAACATAAATGGTGTAAGATAATAGGTCGTAATCCTGACTGAAGGGTTGTAATGACCAATTATGTTTGTATGTGTATGTAATTGCAATATAAATGATTAGTAAAAACAAACTATAATTACCACTGCGTCTTAACTTATGGTAATGTAAAGTATATGAAACAAAAAACTTAAGCAACAAACTTTTTATTTTTTTATTTATTTTTGGGACATTTTTTTGCTTCATAATATTGTAGGCCTTCTAACATATTTATAAAGATTAGATTGGAAATTATAACGGTAATTATTTATTGTATGTTTATCTAAAAATTGCCGTAAAGTATTTGCCAAATACCTGATTAATGCCTTCAAGTCAAATGTTATCTACATATGGTTAAAGTATAAATATTTTCAATCATTTAACTGTAAAGAAATGTAATATTTTAAATGAAAACCGGTTGACAATTAGCAACCAAATACAATTCATATTAAATATACAGAACCTCTGATCTCTACTGGTACTACTACTACTGCTTCTTTGAAAATTACAGCCAGTAGATAACGTTTGAAAAACAAAACGAATGGAATCAATTGAAATAAATTTACATTGTCATTAATGATTGTCTTTAGCTCTGTGGGGCAGAGTGATTTAAATATTTTATAAACAACCAAGTCAGTAAAGAAAGAAAAAAAAATATTTTAAAATTCATTGTTATTTTATTGTTTGTTACACAGTGTAATTGTTTCGTTTAATTACTGTTGTTATTTTGACGGTAAACCTCCTTTTTGGCGGTAATTATGTGGTAGTTGAAAACACATTAACTATGAAATGTGCATAGAAAAGTGTATGTATGCATTTATTCCAACGGCCATTCACTAACGCTGCCTCAATAAACACACGTTCATCAATAATTTATAGTAAATGTTTTAAAGCTTTAAATGATCATCAATAGATAAAATGAAAATAACTTCTGAATGAAGACGAGGCGTTGAAATATATTTTTTAACACAATTTGGTGAAAAAAATTCTTCTTTAACAAATTGTTTGTGGTATTTGTTAAAAAGTATTAAAAATATAAGAATTTGTAGAATACGTACGAATGTATAATACGTATGTATGTACATATATGTAAAGTAATAAAACAAAAATTTTTTTTTAACTACTTTGCCACAATTTTCCAATTCTGTTATGAATTTGTATTTTTGCAGCGCCTGGGTATCATAAACTTTTTTGTGTATTTCTTTGAGCCAGGTTTATCGTATTTTGTTAATATTTTTCTCGCACAATATTATAGTGGCTTAATTACTTTTGCTTTTGTTTTAATGTTCAATGTTCAGTTTGCGTTTTGTTTTTCCATGAGTTTGGTTTTCTTAATTACTTTTTTTTTTGTTTATTTGTACATTCGTAATAAATATTTTATTTGTTTTTGTTATTGTTATTATTATTGTTTTCATAAATGGTTTGTTGTATTCAGTTTGAACTTTTATTTTTAGCTCTCTGCTCTCTGTCTTTGTGTGTGTACAAAGAGTTTAATTACCTCTTTGTGTAGCATCTTTTACTTTTTTTCTTAATTTATTTTGTATTTTAAATGGAAATGGATTATACGAACAATGATTTTTGTTTTAGTTAAAGAAAGTAAAAGTATTTTTTTGTTAATAATATGTAAGCATTTCGTTGGAAATAATAGTTATAATGACAAATAGTTTTATGGTTTTTGAAATAATTAATAATATAATAAAGTTGAAAGTCCAAACTCCAGCAATGATAGTAGAGTATAATCTTCTGTGTAAGTTTATTAAGATTTTAATAGATTGCATTCAATATTTAATTACAATTTTATATAAGAATCTAATATTTATAGGTTTTTTAGGGGCTCCAAACAGTGGTGTTGTGCTAATATTTTTTTTACTGGAACACGTTCCGGACTCCGGTTCACGGTTCGGAAAAACAAGCCGGTTCGGGTTCGGTTCAAACCCTTGTTTATAAAAATACATATAAAAATTCGTCAAAAATTAGAAAAAAAAATCAGCAATTCTTTTTAATTTTTTTTTCAAAACGTCAGCCAATTCGCGTTATCAGAAATCATCTTTAGTTCCGGAACGCGTTCCGGTCCAAAAATGAATTACCGGAACGACGTTCCGGAGCGTTCCAGCTCGAAAACACCACTGGCCCCAAATATCGTAAACGTATACAAATATTTGGCTCCTAATTGCTTTAGATTTTATGACGTTTGTAGCCGAATATATATATACATATATATAAATACATACATATTACATATTATTACAACCCTTTAGTTAGGATTACGATGTAGCTTCTCACACCTCTTATGTTGTGTGTGTCAATTTTATACATGAGTGGTGGGACTTAAGTTTAAAGTCGATTCCGTATGACAAATTTTTTGAGAAACTTTTCATGGCAAATTTTTATTTACTTCAGAGTTTTTTTCAGAAATCTATTGAGAGGAAGTCGTCGCAAAAAATATTTTTTTCATATTTCGTTTTGTTCGAGATGTCTGACCTGGCGTTTGAATCTAAGCCTCATGCCTCTTAAGCCAACACACTACCTACTAGACTACGGCGACTATATATCAACCCAAATCAAACCCAACTTATCTGCAAACAATTTGATTTTAAACTTGTTATATAATTTGATCGATTTGTGTTTTATAGGCCATATACTCGTTCCGAATAGCATTCGACGAACGGTAAATGGTAGGAATGCGTAAAATATTGAACAAAATGGAAACATCGAATTGTATTATTGTTAGCTTGGTATGGTTTTTTTAGGTGACCAGTTAAGAATACTAGAACTTATAAAATAAAAATGTTTGTTTTGTAATATATCACTATTATCGAACACTTATATTTTCCAAGTCAAGGAATACTTGGTTTGGAAACGACACATGCAAGATAACTGCTTCAAACATAAGACCAAAAGGTTAGGAAGCAGTTTAATTATTTTATAATGAAGCTTCTTGGTTATCCTTGCCAATACTGAAAATCCTGAAATTAAATACCTTTACTTACCTACTCAATTGGCAATTGTAGTTCTTTAGTTAGGCTAACAACCTAGCTACTCACACCATCCATGCTGTGTATGTTGATTTTATTCATAAATGGCAGATTTTTGATAAACTTTTCCATACAATTTTATTTACTTTCGGAGTTTCTGCTTGAAGACTTCTTTTTATATTCAAAATTGGGGTCACGTCTAATAAGTTAACACACTACCTTCTAGATTACAAAGGCCTTTTAAAACAAAAAAACTGTTTGGTAAGTCTTTGGTTGACCTTTGGCAGTTGTTTGGAATTTTATGATTAAAATTCCTGCTGTGTCTGCAGCGCTCACTGTGATATAATAAAAGAAATGTCGAATTTTTACTATGAAGAATAAGAAAGGTGAACTATTTTTAGAAAAATTGAACATTACAATCAATGGGTTAACATTTTATGGCCCAAAATGAAAGTATTGTTGTGTTACATGCTATATGGTGTGCGATATTATAGTCCTATTGACAAACGACTATGCTGTGTAACTAGACTTACGTTCTGGAACAGTCTGCTGGTCACTAATAGCACTAGATTTAACAGCACTAGATTATTGTGTACAGGGAGAAACCGTTCACAATTTTAGCTTTGGAAGGCAACATTAACAGTTGCCATTGATGAGATACCGTTCGAAATGCTGGAATAACCTTTTAACAGTAAATGCCAGGCATATATTTATAGCCTCAAATTAATATTTTATGAAAGCATAGTTTTGCTTCTACATTTTTTTTTACAGACAGTAAACCGTAATATATAAACACTTAGGGCCATTATTACAACTTGCCGTTAAACTTGGGTTTAGTTAAAGGTACCTTTAGCTAAAGGGAACTGTAAAGTTACCTTTAACTTATTTTCGTTATTACAACTTACAGATAAAATAAAGTTGAAAAATACGGCAGTGGCGGAGCAATGTCGATAACACTGTTTTATTTAAACGCAGTGGCAACAACAGGCTTCTTCTTTTTGTTGTATTTGCTTACTTTGTTTATATTTGAAGTTGCTGTATTGAAAATAATATATAATATGGCAAGTTCAAACATAAACTTAACTTTAAAAGTTACCAGTAGGATGATCTTCCCTTTAGCTTAACGCTCACTTCTACCTTATCGTTATAATAATGAAAAACAATTTATCTGCCCGTTAAAATCCTCCCTTTAGTTAACGGCAAGTTGTAATAATGGCCCTTAGTGTGCACATATTTGCACATTATTCTAATTCTAGCTTAACTGTTTTGTTTTAATTTAAGCGTATACGAAATATTTCCTGATTTACATAAAATCCTAAAGTTTATTACAACTTTTGACGCATAAATTTTGTTTTGATCAACACAGATTGCTTCATACGCTATTGTATACCATATGCTGCAATGTGGAGATGTCTCATTATGGCTCAAAGCATATTATTGCCGGCAGATCTTGTTAAGCATTGATTTTTGTAACCCCTTTCAATTTTATTTTTTCTCAACGACAAACAGGCAAACCATCAAAATAATTTCAATTGTTAACATTTGAAGTTGGCTGCATTGTTGTTGTTGTTTTTATTTTTTTGGTTTTAACTCTACTTGAGGGTAAAAAATGAAAGTGAAATTTATTTTATTTCTTCTTCTTGGTTTTCTTTGTATTATTTTAAGAGGAGTAGTAGTAGTAGTAGTAGTAAGTGCCTCATAGATTTTGTGGTGTTTTATGGTTAAGAAACAAAACAAAAACGAAATTTACAAGTATTTTGGGATATTGACATTATTTTAAGAGTGCTTTTGTTTGTAATCATGATGCCAGTATTATATTATTATTATTTTTTTTCTTTGGTAAGGTAAGAAAGAAAAGAAAACATAAACATTCCTAGTAATTATCAACATCACCATTAAACGCCAACTCAATCTAGAGTCTGTAATAAAATTTGTTTGCCGTTTTGTTTTCACTTAAAGGAGTATGGATGGCTGGCATAATTTTAGTTTGTCTGAATTTTTGATAAGTGCTTTCAGAAGTGTATTTGAAGTTGATTGAAAAGCTCTTGTTGTAAAGTGTATTTTACTTTTTTCTTATGCTTTTGCTTCTCCTTGTCTCATGTCTCATGTTATTATTGTTGCCATAATGTTGTTAACAATTTGTTGTGTTTTATTTTTCATAAAAAACTAGACATCAATTACAATAGCAATACTCACTCGAATATTGGTGGGAGATGTGTGATATAAGAGTTTGTGTTTTTTTTTTACATCATTTACTTTGATTGAAATATTGTAATGAATGAGTTGCTGTAGTAAAATCAATTTGGTAAGAGTTTTTTATGTGGTAGATTTAATCAAAAAAAAAAAAAAAATAAGAAGAAGAAGAAATTTTTAAGTAATAAATTTTATTAAACAAAAGTAATAGTCATTGTAGTAATAGTATGGGAAAAAATAAATTCAATTATTTGAGTGAAAGAGGAATTACGATTAATGTATTTGCAAGAAAAAAAATTTAAATATTTTTTTGAATACCACTACATATTATAACAAATTTTCTAATTTAATTGATCGATCAATCGAGTTATAAGCTTTTGAAAAAATATTAACTGATATTGAATAAAGTGCATATTGTTGAGCACACAGAATAAACTCTAAATTTTTATTCTGGAACAATGTTAAGATCAATAAAAACAAACAATTACAAAACATCAAGGAAATTACAAAACATAGGATTTAAATAGCAAATCAATTAAAAAGAGAATAAAATTGAAAAAATCAAATTATAATAACAAAACTACATAGAAAGACCAAGGTAGATCTAGAAGTTACCAGATGGAAATTTATACATAAAACGTTCGGGGACTGAATTATAATTTAACAAACCTGCTTGCTTTTGTTGTTTTTCAACAAAAACTGGTTTAAGGTGAATATTAGAAAATATGTCCAAAAAATAGATTCATCGGCCTCATAGCGACCAAAGGGCAAGCAATCAAATACCAAACAGTTTTTGCTATCTCTGTAGAGTAGTTACATTAAGCGTTGGAACTGAAAACGATGTCAGCAACAGATGTTACAAGAATCTACCACAAGGAGAAATTCAATACTATTGACAGAGAAATACCTTCGAATTCTGTTGCATGAGTGAAATCAACAATTCTAGATAACAAATGCCAACATTACATAAAAATTTCAATTATTTGTTCATAAATGATTATCACTCACCTTTTTAGGCTTTCCAATATCCGAAAGGAAGGTCTTTGGTTATACTATTTGGAAACTTGGAACTTAGAAGCGCTCTATTCAGAATAAACAACGGAACATACATGACCAACAGTTCAAAGTTTGTTGGACAAGCATCGCTGAAAAGCTATGTCCCCAAATCGAAAAGGGAGTGGAATAACAAAATAATAAATAAAGTCGCCATAGTTTAATAGGTAGTGTGTTGGCTTATTAAACTAGAACCCGTTATTTAAATCCTAGCTGACGTATCTATAACAACAACCAAACATAAAAAACTATTTTTTTCTGAGGCTTCTCTCAGCAGTCTTCTGGCAAAAGCTCTAAGAATTGCCATAAAAAATTTCCCAACTTTATGTGCCGCCTCTCAGGGCAACACTAACACACGCAACATGGGTGGTGCGAGAAGCTAGATATTAATCATAACAAAAAGGGTTGAAAGAGCTTAAAATCTACACATGTTGTTTTTTTACTTTAGCTTGAATAATTTAATTAGAAGAACACTGTATTCTTATTAAAGTTTCGCGTCCCAGTGTGAATTGAAATACAAATGATTTTCGGGGAATTGAAGATTATATTCTATCATCTTTGTACAGTTTGTTATTAGGTTTCGAATAATTTGATTTTTATTTAGCTGAACTGCTAGAGGATAAAATACTTTGATGATTTCTTTATCCTTCTACTAAAGCAAGACATACATAATACATACGTAATTGGTCATTACAACTCTGCAGTCAGGATTACGACCTAGCTTTCTCACACCAGTTATGTTGTGTGTGTTACTTTTATATATGAGTGGCGGGACTTACAGTTTCAAGTCGACATATTTTTGAGAAGCTTTCTATGGCAATTTTATTTACTCTCATAGTTTTTGCCAGAAATCTGCTGAGAGGAAGTCGCCGAAGATATAATTTCATATTTTCATTTTGATGTCTGACCTGGGTTTGAACTCGGGCCTTCCGTCTAATAAGCCAACACACTACCTACTAGACTACGACGACTTCAAGTAAAGTAAAGCAAGACGTTGTTGTTTATTCCAGCACAGAATTTAAAGAAAGTTTTATTTAAAATATAAATTTGTTTGAATATTATAATTTCCTTTTCAGATTTAATTATTTCAAGGCTAATAATTAAAAAAAATAAAAAGTATGTATTTATTAGAACTTAAACAATATCATGTGTAATATAGTATATAAAATATTTATTTAAAACAAAACAACACAACACTTACCTTTCGCTTTAGGCAACAATAATTTGATGTAATTTTAAGTAAAAAAAATAGAGAAAAAATCGTAAACATATTCATTGCTATACATACCTGAAAAGAGAAGATACAGAAAAAAGAAAATTATTGTTTAAATCATTAAAATATTTAGTTTTTAGTTTAAAGTTATTATTTAGCACATGCCGAAGATTTACTAGAGGTATGTATATACAATAATTTTTAAAAATGAATATGGTATCAAGGTAAAGTTAAGTAATAATCACACAGTAATTTTTGAAATATAAAATCGTATGCATCATTAAAAGATCACAACCTATTACTGGCATTTAAAGAGTAGATGAACAACAAAAATTCCGTTTAAAATAAGAGCATTAAAAGCCTACAAATGTTTTATGAGTGATAATGTCAATCAGACACCCACAAGGTGGAATTTAATATGACACCTCAATTGCTTATATTATGAGCCATTAGTTAAGCGGAAATGACCTTGTGTCATTTGTTTATATAGTATATTTACTTAAATTTACTTATTGTTATGTTATTTCAAATGAAATACATTTTTTAAGCATGTACATATGTACTTGTATTTAAATTGTATTTTTCTTTTGAGTTTTTTGTTTTTGGTTGTTAATTTATATGTTGTTAAACTGCCATGAAATTGTTTAGTCAACACAATTTGTTAATAACGTTTATTTCTTGTTATTTGTCTTATTGTCGTATTGTTGTTAAATTAGCCAAGTTATATTAACAATAATGTTTACAAAGAAAAAAAAAAACAAAAACAGTAAGACTCGTGACATGTTTTATGTCTTAAAGCAAAATCTTTTCTATTGAAACAGCGGGAGAAGTAGCTAAAAACAATTAGCATTAAATATACAGTGATATATCTTTTAGTTTTAAACAAATTACTTATTGTATGTTAACAAATTGTATAATGACAGCAGAAAATACCAAACAAAACACCCACATATTAATAATTTGTTTAAAATAACTAATGACTTATTTATTAAGGGAAATATTACAAGAAATGTAATGTTTAAATAAAGAAATTATATTGTAATTCATAAATGAATTGTAAGCTGAGCCATAGATTTAAAATTATTATTAAAAACGTTGGAATAATTGAGTAATAATGTCGTAGATTGGAAGTGTACAAAATTTATATGAGAAACAATCAATTGCTCAAATATATTAGTCACAAACTATTTTAATTCATTCCCCCTTTTTAAAAAATCTTTTTTTTTTGGTTTTTAATTCTTTTTTATGGTCTTTAAAACCAAATCCTTAATCATTTAATACGATAGTAAATAAATTAATACATTTTCTTTAAACGAAAAGGCAAGCCATCAATATACTCGTATCTCACTTACGGAAATGGGAGATAATGTGTCAACTGCTAAATTGTTAAAAAAAACCAAGCATATAAACAGAAAGCAACATATTTATATAAAATAAATTTTACGTTTAAAAGAAGTGACCAAAACAAAAAAAAAAAAGAAACAACAAATATGAGAAGTTGAATGATACAACCAGCAAAACGTGATTACAGAAATACCACCTACCGCCAAGCAACACGCATACGATTTATTGGTCAGTTAACAAAAAAAAAAAGTTATTTTTTGGTAATGCACATACTCTGCAGATTTATATACATACATACTATATAAACTAATAAGAAGTTACAATAGATTAAAGTTGACTGTTTGATACCATACAGCGGAAAACATTGGTAGGACTCATTCAGATTCATTAAAATGTGCTGTAAATGTGGAACATGGTTTTAATAAAATTCATAACAATGTAGGATCCCAAGTTCGTATTTATGTATAATAAATTTTAGTTTGATCAACTGCTGTTTAATTGTTTATTTGTCAGCATGGTCGAAGCCGTTAATTAGGAAGACGAGTTACCACGGTTCAAACCACAGGTCAAATATCTCGAACGAAACAAAATATGAAAAAATATTCTGAAAAAAGATTTCTGGCAAAAACTCTGAGAGTAAATGAAAATTGCCATGAAAAAGTTTCTCAAAAATCTGTCGTTCGGAGTCGACTTTTAACTGTAGATTCCGCTACTCATGAATAAAATAAATCAGTGGTGTGAGAAGCTAAGTGGTAAATCTGACTGAAGGACGGTAATGACCAATTATATATATCTGTTGTTCGGTTGAGCATAAGTGTCAAAGGAAAACTGTATTGGAATTTAGCCGAAATGAAAACCATTTGTGTTATAGCGTTAGGTCTGGCAATTAGCAAACATTCAGTGTTCACAAGGTGCCGAAAATAGTAAATCCATTTTGGTTAAAATATGAGATATTGTGATCCAATTTCATTCTACTCGGTTATCGAAAAAGTTCATTATGCATCAACTATATTTCAAATTAGCTTTTAATCCGAATACGTGCTGTTTAGCACGATAACATTTTCTTTATTTTTTCATGGTAAAGCCCTTACTTCAGTAGTGTAGAAAATTTGCGCATTCCGAGGAAAAACAGATCAAATTGTGATTTGCAGTCTTCTACGTATATTAACTTAATAACATTAAGAAAGCTCACTAGAGATCGAAGCAAATGATAACCTAAAGGTACAACGTCCGAGGGTGGATACAACAAAACTTATCTTCTTACTGAAAGAGAATGGCTCTTTTTTATCACCCTAGGCCCATTACCTTTCTTGGTATCAATTCTGCCTTTGTTAGCATCTTCAATGCTTCACATTGTTTCAATGCTTGATTGCTTTCGTTTTGTTTTAGCAATGATTTGTAAATAAAAATTCGTCCAAACATCGAACTTCTTTATGTATCCAGTTTTCTGTAAATAATTGATAACTATTTTATGATGTATGTCTAGTTTCCTAGGCATGGTTATTATGTATGAACTTCATGGCCTTTTTAATAATTAAACCATCTCCATGATAAATTTTTAGCATCAAGCCCGTCAATTCACAGATGTTTTCTCGTTATGGAATAGTTTCCATAAACTTTGCAAATTTATTCCGCGGCGTACAAGGTATACTTAGGCTTTCCATAATGTAATGTATTCTACCATCGATTTCATATGTTATACATGACGTAGGGTGTATAATAAATAACTACCATATATTGTTTATATAAAATCTATAAAAGATATAAAAAGTTTTTTATTTTTATTTATTTACTAAAGACAAGACATAAACTTTTGAAGTGAATAAACGAACGGTCATTGAAATTTCTTTTAACATTTTTTATTTCCATTGTGGTTAAAAATTTTTGCAGAAAATTTTTGTGGTGTGATGCTGTTTGCAGCACCAATATTAACTAAAAAACAACAACAATAACAACAATATCAAAAAACAATAAACAAAACTTAACGTCTTTACCAAAGGCAAAGCTGTAAACCAAACGAAAAAGTAGTGAGTAACGAGAAAATCTTTTTAGCCAAGTCAAGTAACTAAACTGGCAAAAAAATGTTGAAAAAAAACAATGTAAACAGCGGCATATGATTTACTTTCTCCGTCAGTTGATATAATTTGAACTTTCAAAGTTGAAATTTGTTTTTTTGTTTTTGTTTCATTTTTCTTTTAAAGTATGATGTTTTACAATAACATTTTTGTTTTGTTTATTTTTTATATGTTAAAGGAAGAAAACAACAACGGCAACAAGTTCAATTCAATTTAATTTAAGTGTTGGAAAATTGGAGTAAAAACTGATGAAAAAAAGTGAATGTTCATATTCCCTATTTGTTGTTTTTAATTTGTGTGGAATTAAAATAGCAAAAGAAAATAATATGAAAGAAATAATAACGAGAAGTCAGCTCAGTATTAGTATGTATTAAAAAGTTTTAAAAATTTTGTTGGAAATTTAAGATGAAACCCAATGGAATTGTAGGGGAATACTTAAATGTGCCCATATGTATATTTGAATTGGACGAATATTGGTGTTAATAATTGAAAGCAAAACTGTTTTACACAATAGATTTCTCTGAATGATCTCAGCTAGGTCTGAAATGAACAGGCTAGATCTGTCTTGGTGCATGTACGTTTCTTCAATCACCTTATTTGCACTGATCTATCGTTAAAAAGAAGAAAATTGTATATTAACCAAGCAATTCATGCCAAAGATAAGCTAAGTGTTATACAGGCCTTCAATGGTCAACAGCTACAGATTTCTCTGAATGATCACATCTAGGTCCAAATAAACAGGCTAGGTCTGTCGTGGCGCACATATTTTTGTCAAATTATCTTACTTGCGTTTTCCTTTCATCTGTGATTGGAATGTTGTATACTAACCAAAAGATTCATGTCGAGGATAAGCTAAGTACTATAGATCTTCAATGGTCAACAGCAACTGTTAAGACCAGTATCCACATTTGATTGAATTTTAAATGCTCTATCTTGTCTCTTAGCAATGTACAGCACTATTTAATAATGAAAGATATTACGCAGGCCGTCATTACAGAACTATTATTAAAATACCGATACGCTTATACATAAGCATTCAAATGATAGATGCTTCAGACTGTTGGAGTCTATATCTATTCTAATGCCTAAACATATAGTTGATGAGCAAACAATTAGCATTTAATTAAGTAAACCATTTATGTACTCGTCTAATCGTTAACCTCTACAACAAACAATATTTCCATAAGTGTTTCATTTTCTATGACCAACACTCATGGAATGGCCCCAATACATTCAGGTTATTATGTTAGAATGGGAAAGAAGGTTATTGTAGCGTTAGTTTTGTTAGTTTTGCATCCATTTATTTCTACACGATGTTTATTATATATGCGGATAGGGCGTCTAAACTATAAATTCTCTCCATAGTGTATTGTGTATTCCATTTCCAGTCATTAACGAATGGATGAGTTCCGTAAAAATATGTGATTTTCAGAAACAATTTCCTTTACAATTCACTAAAGAAAAATCTGTTGTAGTAGCCATGGAACAGAGAAACACTATATCTCTGTAGAGGCTTATGATTAGTGAGTCTTGGTAAAATACAATAAACTGAACACCGGGTCGTAATCACAACACGCGTTTTAATCCAAAAGCTTTAGTAACGTTTCCCTGTAAGCCAATATAACAAACCATTTCTGAACTATTAAATTAAATGCTTAAAAATATTTGGAATTTATTTTAAATTTTTAAATTTCACACAAAACAATCATCTGTCATATCATACGATCTGATATTCCCAAACGCTTGTTGCTTAAGTCTTTTGTTATTTACTTTTTAGCAATTAAATTGAACTTCGAATTAAATTATTTTTTCTTTTTTTTGCTATAAATATTAGATTTTATCACCTAAATTATAGGAATGCCTATTAAAATTGGAAATTTCCATTGCAAAATAGCATCAAAGCATCTGCTGAATAAACCATTTAATGGGTTTTAAATTTCAAATTTTTTTTCAAATTAATTCATAATATATATATAATATATTAATTCATAATATATTAACACCTTCAATCATTTTAAAAACCATTTTCATTGATAAGAAATTGTTCATTCATTAAAATTTTGAACAAAAAAAAAAATGAAAAAGAAAAAATAAATATAAAAAAAATGTATCATAAAGAAAGAAATGAAAAAGAAAAATCATAAAAAGAAGTGGTGCTTAAGTGAAATTCCATAAATGAGTTTATCTTTCATCTTCGTCGACAAGTTCAATGTATCACAATGTACGTTTAAAAATGAAATTAAATTTCATTTTCTAACTTTAAAGGCCATCACAATACGAAACAATAGAAATCAGTAACAACAGCATCGGCATCATACCTACACATACATACAGATATTGTATAAATAATAACACACATACATATATCTATGTATGTATTTTGAAGTGTACTTTAGAAAAATCTTTACTATTGATGTTCAGGTTTAAATGAAACTCTGAGTGTATATAAAAATAGACTTCAAAGATAGCAATAACAACAACAAAAACAACAGCATTCATATCTAATCAATTATAAAATAGTTCCGCTGTCACCACTAAATTTTCATTCACCTTTACGCTATAACAGCTTACACTTTATGATCACGATGAAAGATGTTGAAGATGAAAAGTAAAACACAAGAAAAACAAGAAGAAAGAAAGAAAGGAAGAAACTGAATTATTTTGCTTTTGCCATTTGCACGTTTTCTTTTAGAGTAGCTATCGTCTGGTATGAATATTAATCACAAACATTATTTGCTTCTTCTATTGCATATTGAAACATTCATTCACTATGCATGAACAAATGGATTAAAGGACTACAATAAAATATTATGATGGATTTATAAATAATAATTACATTGTTAGATTTATGCAGTATTTACTAATCAATATTGATCAAATATTAACCCAAATTTTTATAAAACTCTAGGGGTTATGGATAATTTGTATGAAAGCTACTCAAACTCTGAGTTATTGAGTTTTTCTTATATAATTTTTGACTAAAAACAAAAGACTTAAGTAACAAACCTGGTGAAATAAATTGTTATTGATTAACTGATATATGTATGTCAACAGTAACATAACAAAAATATTTGTTTACATAAATTTCATACGATTGCAAGAAATGGAAATTCTAGAGAACATAGTGGTCTGGATAAATAAACAAAATCAATCTTATGGGCAATTGGATCATGTGTAGAAATCTCCTTATACATTAAAATTTACTAAAAGCTCTACTTCCTCTTCCCTCCCTCTCACAATCTATTTGGCCTGTAACGAAAATAATGAGTGTCATCCACAGAGTGTTATTAGTTGTGCTGTAAGCCATGAAGCTCCACGATATGATAAGTCGTTATCGTATACTCAACTTTTTCAACACCTCGAACGATCGATGACTTGTCATGCAAACAACGGACATAGACCAATAGCTCCTAAGCCTTCCCAAGGCAAGCGTAGAAAAGAGCGGCAGAATCCCAGTTGGCGCTAACGAATAAACATAAAAGCGATTGAAACTAATCAAAATATGCAAGGAGATGAAGAACGTATCTGCAGATAAGCAAAAATGATACATATTTTTTAGGGCCATAAATTCCTTATAGCCACATTAGGAATTTATTTCCTTATATATTATTGTGAGCACAGAATAAACTGAATATTTATTCTATAAAAAGAACATTACAAATAAACACTAAGAAAGGAATTACGACAGCAAAGAATTTGAATAATAGAACCAACCTAAAAAAGAGTAGAGAAGGGACTAACAAAGAACAAATTAAAATAACAAAACTACATACAAAATATAGAAAATAAAGCAAAAACAATAACAAATCAACAGTAGAATTCTAAAAGTTGTCGGACAGAATTGCAAATATTGAAATCTCAGGTCTTAAACCTGAAAGCCAGTAGTCTTTAAACGATAAGAACTTTATAATATAATCTATATTGTATAAATTTAGTATTTAGTAGCCCTTGCAGCATTTCTTTCTCGTTCGTGTAAAAATAGTGTGTAAGTATGTCTCTAGGGACTCTAGGGAAAATATGAACACAAAATGAATAGTTTTTGAAACATTGCTAACACTTTGCTTAATCAATTGCTGTGGCGGACATATTATTATATTCGAATGTGCATATAATCGCTGTTTAGATTTCAACGAATAAATTATCGGGTCCGCCATTTAACGTTTTTTTTCAACTAGTGCTTATTTCGTGAATGGTAACACTTCGCTGATGTCTGATTTGACAGATAATTAGTTTTATCCTTCCGCTGAAAGAATATGGTTGTGTAACGCTTGAACAACGCTGGGAAATATTGCGACATTACTTTGAAAATCATGGTAATGTTGCAGAATGTGTGTGAAAATTGCGTACGGATTTATGTTCGTTATCTTGTGAAAAAAGTGAAAGAAACTGGCATCCTCATCGATAAACCAAAGCGTGAAAAGCCAAAAACAGTACACCCGAGAATATTGCTGCTGTGCCAGAAAGTGTGCGTAAAGCGCCATCAATATCAATTCACCGTCGTTCTCAACAATTGAACATTTCGGAGACATCATTGAGACGAATTTTGCATAAAGACCTTGGTATGACGCCATACAAAGTCCAACTGGTTCAGGAGTTGAAGCCATCCAATGCGTTTTCGCTTCGCTAAGTGGGCCTGCGATCGACTTACAGAAGATGCCGATTTTGGCAAAAAAAATCATCTTTTCAGATGAAGCTCATTTTGATCTTGGCGGGTATGTAAACAAGCAAAATTGTCGCATTTCTGGCACAGAAAACCCGCACGCATACATTGAAAAGCCGAAGCACCCAAAACGAGTCACTGTTTGGTGCGGATTTTGGCCCAGAGGCATAATTGGGCCATTTTTCTTCGAAAATGAGCAGGAAGTGGCCATTACAGTCAATGGCGATCGTCATCGGGCCGTGTTGAATGAATTTGTGTTCACAAAAATTGAAGAGGAGGATATTGGCAACATTTGGTTTCAACAGGACGGCGCTACGTGCCACACAGTCGAAGCTACACTCGATGTTTTGCGCCCTGCTTTTTAAAGATCGCATTATCAGCCGCAGAGCTGATGTCGTTTGGCCACCTTGGAGCTGCGATTTGACACCGTTGGACTATTATTTGTGGGGAGCCGTCAAAGATAAGTATTACGCAGACAAGACAGAGACAATTGACGCTTTAAAGGACAATATTCGTGAAGCCATTGGTGAAATACAGCTGCACACAATTGATAATGTGCTTAAAAATTGGATCGATCGTGTAGGATACTGCATGGCCAGCCGAGGCAGCCATTTGAATGAAATTATTTTCCATTATTCACCGGAAGGTTTGTACTTTCAAATAAAAAAAGAAATTTGACAAAATATTCAGTATCTCCAATTTTATCTTATCAATAGAATAAACTATGATGAGAATTTGGCTACCATATGCAATTAAATACCTTGAAAATAATAAGAACTTAAGTCTTATTTATTTACATACTCAATTGGTCATTACAACCCTTTAGTCAGATTTATAACCTAGCTTCCCACATCACAAATGTTGTGTGTGCTAATGAACGGCGGGACTTACAGTTCAACGTATGCTCCGAACGACAAATTTGAGAGACTCTTCATGTCAATTTTATTTCATTTCAGAGTTTTTGCCAGATGAGAGAAAGTTGCCGTTTTGTTCAAGATGTCTAAGCTAGGACTTAAACCATCGGGCTTAGGCCTACTAAAAGCTAACACATAAAAAACTATACTATGGCATCTTCTAATAATAAATCTCATTCTCTCGTAAATCCTTTAACTGACTGATTTATTTCTGTTCTGTAGAGTATTGTAGGTTTATAAGTAAATCTAACTTGAATTTTATTATGTTTTAAGTGTGGCTTGAATATCAGGTTATAAAAAATATATACATTTCTTCACTTTCATTTATTGGATTTGGGGCTGATGTTTGTTTATTTCCTATTTAATTTGCAAATATTAAATAACAGTATAAAATTATAAGGCAGTAGAACCTGTTAAAAATAGCCATATAAAGAGTATAATAAAAAGTAAAATTATTTAAATTTTATTTGTTACTGAACACTTTATTACTTTCTTTTTGAAGCAATAAAAATTACTGCCCAAATGTTAAAACATAAAAAAATGCATTTATATTCTATACCTATATACCTGTCGAAAAAAGTAAAGATAAGTACTTTGAGGATTTTAACTGGTAGTCGAATCTTTTGCAATGTAGTAGTTCTTGTGCTGTATACAGTGTTGATTGTCTTTAGACTTGCCAATATACTTTACAACCCTATTAAAAGTTCTATTGCGATTGGTATGATCAAAAATAACGGCTACTCGACTGTAAAAATAAATCGTTAAATGATCGTAAAACCTCAACGTAAATTTTTACTATTTTTAGTTTATACACTGATTGATAATATAAACGAAATCATCATATAAGTCATGGTCAAAGCTTTTACCCAATTTCTTAGTTGAACTTTTACGATACGGCATAAAATAACCGAAATATTTCTAATCATAATATAAAGACAACAAACAGAACATTTGAATGAAAGAAAATTAGTAGCCATTTAATGAAATATAAAAATCAAGCTACTACAGTAATAATAGATAAGATGGTATTTTTAATAGTACGGGTATATTCAGCTAGACGTCTAAATGTCTCTCTCTCTCTCACTCTATCCGTTCAAATTGAAACTAAAGGGTGTTTTTTATACAGGTATAGAACTTTAAGTTGCAATAAAACAACGATGGATTATTCGATTGGCATGAATTTTATTTATCCGAAAGATAATCTTGTGGCATTACATTTTGAATATGATTTCTGGCATATGACCGCCACGACTGGCGCGGATGAAGTCCAATCTTGACAGCTGTTAAATCGGTCGCCATCTTGAAAAGTAATGCCAACTTAAAGTTCTATACCTCTATAAAAAACACCCTTTATAAGACTGTATAGCCGACTATAGTTTGTCTATCAGTCTACGGTTTCATCTTGTTTAAATTAAGTAGTAAATATGGGATGTTAGTCACAGACACCATGACGGTGTGGCTGTCATAAAATCGCTGTTAAAGTGGTTTTTAATTGTTGTTATTGTCAATGTTGTTGCAATTGTTGTTGTTGTTGGTGTTGTCTATATCAACTTGATAACAACAACAACTACTGCAATATTTACAACTTGAAAGTCGACAAACACTACATTAGCTGGCTGTATGTATGTAGTAAACACCATCAGCTTTATTAAACATCCTAATTATAGTTGTTATTGGTATTTATAACGCTTTACTATGAATTTCCCTTTTTTCTTTTTTAAACGCACGTGTATGTATATTTACAGATTGAAAGATACGAAAAAAGCAAATGTTTTGTGTAAATTTTGATTTTTATCATCTCACATAGTGTTAATTACGCAAATACATACGATGCTAAATTGTTTATTTTTTTCTTTTCGTATGTATTTGTTTGTTTATAAATAAATGGCCAGCTTAAATCAATTAACACTTGATTTACGGTATTGCGGCCGCAGTAAATGTAAATATGTAAATTAAAGTATGAAACAGTGATGTAATTGACTTAAGAGTTACAATTTTTTTTTAAGAATTCAATAAGAGTTTTAAAGAATTTTTTTTTTCAATATAATTTCATGTTTGTTTCTTAAGTCTTCTGTTTTCAAGAGATACTGCGTAGTAGGTCCTCGTGTTCAGGAACAAACATGATGGTAGCCATCGAATGTATCGCTCTCTCCTCCAAAAACACTTAATATTCTTGGAAAATCTTATATGTGGAGTAAACACTCTCTACCTAGTTTAACTGCTAATAAATTTGTGAATATTTTCTTTGATTATTTATAGCCTTTATTTCTGCCTGAATAGTATTACAGCAATAGAGGAGTATATGAAACAATTAAAGATGAAACTGTTTCGATAGGTTTCAGATTCCATTTTTTTGTGTGATTTGGATTAGTTAGTGAGTACTTGCATGCTATTCCACGGCAAGTTTAAACCATTATCACAATAAAATTCAACCTGAATCTTTATTATTATGAAAATGGGTTAAAATCCACATTAACTACTTATAACCGACCTAGCTACTCACACCACCCTTGTTGTGTGTGTTAATTTAATGCATGAGGGGCGGGGCCGACAGTTGTAAAGTCGACTCCAAACGATAGATTTTTAAAAAAGTTTTCATGGCAATTTCATTTATTCTCAGAGTTTTTAACAGAAGATGGCCAGAAGAAGTGGCCGAAGAAATATTGTTTTCATATGGCATTTTGCTGGAAATATCTCAGCAGGGGTTTGAAACATGGGCTCTCGTGTGCGAAAGCTAATAAGTCAACACTCTACCTACTAAACTATGGTGACTTATATCAACTACAACCAATATATTGATATGATCATTGCTTCTATTGTTCCAATTAAAGCTAGTAAGCAATGACTTAGTTGATGTAAATGTTATAAAACCAATTAATTTTTCTTTTTGTAAGTCTTTTGTTTTAAATGATGCTCATATTGTTTTAGGGCCTGTTTCTGTAACACGAAGGGTTTCAGACGATTGTATGGAAAAAGTTCGTATAAAAACACTCGTCTTACAGATGCAGGGTATTAATATTTTTAAAATAAGTATTTAGGTTTGTGTCTTAAATCTTTTGTTTATAATGGCTATTATACACGTAAGTCTTTTATTGGATTGAGGTAGCTCCTCTTCCCAATAGATAAGGGTGTGTTTTAATTAAAAAACAAACAGGTTTTTTTTGCAATCAATCAAAGTAGAAAACCTCCTGTTTTATTGAATTACTTCTTACAACTAACTTATTATCTAAAACAAAACAATATTCAGTGTTCATAGTTCTAACCGTTATAACATAGAAAAAAAAGACGCTATTTTAAAGCGAATTGAGTTCATGAGGAACAATAACAATTATAAAAAATAAATAAAATACTCTCCAAGAGGTTATATAAAGATAATAAAAAGAGAAAAAAAATTAATTCAGATAAAAGATACACTAAAAGAAATATTCATAAAAGGCAAAAAGGTTATTAATTAAAAACAATATACATATATTTGTTGAACATGGTTCAACATACTCCCGGCCAAGGATTAGTGGCAGGTACAGCCATGCCATTGTCCGGATATAATAACCCCAAAAATGGAGCGCTGGACTTTCGGCAATCTTTGGTTTGAGTGTGTCGTGTAGTCTGGCATGATAATATCCAATGTTCTTCTGCCAATAACTCCATCGATTTCGCGGCAGCTAGCAAAATTTGGATGAGCCTTTTGCTTCAGTGATTTGAAGTGGGTTTCAAGTCGAGGGTCCGCTATTGGTGGGGGAGTAATAATGTCAACTTCCTTTAAGAATAAATGCCAACAAGCGAAGGGACCTTGGTGTTCACAGGGTTCGTAAGTTGGGAGACCTCAAATACACCAAACCCCTTTGCTCCTCGACGGTAGTCAGGCGTAAAACCCGGAAACAGATTTGCCACGCTTCGAGTTAAGAAGGAATACTCCCTCTTAGGGTCCAGCAGCAAATTTATCCACATAGGGTTCCCCTTATGTATTAAGTTTACTCTCACTAGGGGTGGGATCGTGTGGTTCCAATTAGGTGGTATTGCTATCAGTGGCGTTAATGAATAGGGGAGATCATGGGGATCGTCTTTTACCACTTCGCACTTTGATTCTTTCTCGGACTCTTCCACCGCTACTGCCTCTTCCACAGCTTCACGAATGGTTTCCTCAGTGAAACTCGCAAACGTGACGTCATGTGGACGCTCACGGTGGATCATTGAATGGTGCTTGGCACCGCAAATTGCACAACGGTTGGCTGATTCGCATACAGGGCGTGAATGCGTGTGTGCTAGGCAATTTAAACAGTAGTCCCATTTAATAATATAGTCCCGTCGAGCTTCAATGGACTTGGCTACGAATACTGGGCAATGTCGGATTGCGTGATTTTTTAGGCACAAGTTACACCGTGGCATAGTGTTGGCTAGAGGGGAAGAAAAGAAAATGTATATATACTGTGTTATTAGATATTTTGTATAGCGACTTTTTCTCTTTTTGACATGGCATTTAAATTTAAATCAGGTGGATTAATTTTAACATTTGTGTGGAATATTATCTTCTGTATGTGTTGTTGGTAAAAGACACAATTTTGCTATAGAACGTGTTATAGTTCCATTTTGGGTTTTGATTTCTGCAACTCGTACTTTGTTGTCTTTTCCGTAGATAACTTTAGTAACACGTCCCAGGCGCCACTCGGTAGGCGGTAATAAATCGTCTTTCACTATGACGAAGTCGTTTGTCTTAATGTTTTGTTGTGCTGCTTTCCATTTTACTCTTCGTTGAAGCTCTGTGATATATTCGTTTTTCCAACGACGTGCAAATATATGTTGTAGAGCTTTCAGACGCTCCCAGCGTTTAACAAAACTCACACTTTCTAACGGAGGTTCTTTAGGAGCTTCTGGTGGAGCTACAATTGGTGCACCTCTCAAGAGATGACCTGGAGTCAAAGGAAGTAGTTCTGATGGGTTTTCGGTCAATGGAGACATTGGGCGGGAATTTAGTACAGCTTCTATTTTGATTAATATTGTTGCAAATTCCTCGTACGTAAAATTGAGGTTACTAGCTACTTTTTTAAGATGGGATTTCATACTTTTTACGGCAGCCTCCCAGAGGCCACCCATATGAGGTGCATAAGGTGGGATAAATGACCAGGAGAATCCGTGAGTACTATATTTTTCTACGAGTGCTTTCTCAGCCTGTTTTAAGAATTCATTATGGGTTTTTAGAAGTGATAAACTGGCCCCAAGGAAATTCCTGCCGTTATCCGAGAACATGGTTTTCGGAAATCCTCTACGGCCAACGAATCTATCGAAACAAGCTAAGAATGCATCTGTCGAGAGATCTGAGCAAACTTCCAAATGCACTGCTCTCGTGGAGAAGCATACAAATATGGCTGCATAGCCTTTTATTAGTTTAGCGTTGCGTAAATTGGATGATTTTAGATTAAACGGACCGGCGAAGTCAACACCGGTATATGTAAACGGCAACGAAAAGTTTACTCTTTCCGGGGGGAGTGCGGCCATAATTTGATGTTGAACCTTGTGTTTGTAGATAGTGCAGGTTTTACAATTTCGAATACATTTTCGTACCAAATTTTTAAGTCGAAGCATATAAAATCCTTGCCTTATAGCTCTCAGCATAATGTAGTGCTCCGCGTGAAGCAAAATCCTATGCGTGTATTCGATAAATAGTTGAGCAAAGTATGATTTTTCAGGGATTATTACAGGATGACGTTCGTCGTAACTAAGTCCTGAATAACTTAGTCTACCTCCAACACGTAATAAACCATCTTTATCCAAAAATGGATTTAGCGTTAGTAGTCTGCTCTTCCGGTTTATAGGCTGTTTATTTCGAAGACATGCGTATTCTTTAGAGAAGTAATGCATCTGAGCTATTAGGATTAAACGATTTTTCACAAATTGAATTTCTTCTGTTGTAATGAAAGGTTCGGTTCCAAATGGACGTTTTTGTATGCGACCAATGAATCGAAAGCAATAACTGATAACTCCAAGCATTCTGGCAAAAGACGAAAATCTTTTTATTATGACTTCAGCATCAATTTCTTCGTGGGGAATGATATTCTTACCGCTTATATCCCCAAGTTTAGCTTTCAGATGAAAAGTTGAAACCTTTTTTGTCTCCAAATCGATTGGATCAAATTCTCGGGGTTCCGGCCAATACTCACAGGGCTGGGTTAGCCAGGTGGGTCCATGCCACCACATCTCACTCTCAATTAGTTCCTGGGGAGAACAACCACGGGTACCAAGATCCGCAGGATTGTCCTCCGTTCTTACATGTTTCCAGTGACTATTGCTGGTAATACTTATGATTTTTGTTACACGATTTGCAACAAATGTCTTTAGAGTTTGTGGCGGTTTTTGTAGCCAACCGAGGACTATAGAGGAGTCCGTCCACAAATGTAGTTCATAGGGGAATTTTGCACTTTCCATTAGCCCTTTTACTAACTTTGAGAGTAATACCGCTCCACACAGTTCCAGTTTCGGGATTGTAGTCTTTTTTATTGGGGCAACTTTAGTTTTAGCCACTAGCAAATTACAGTTTATTTCTCCATGAGACGTCGATGTTCGCATGTAAATTGCTCCGCAATACGCCTTTTCTGATGAATCGCAGAAACCGTGGATTTGTATTTTATGAGTCGGTGTGAAATATACCCATCTAGGAATCCTCAGTGAGGAGATTTGTGGTAAATTTTGTGAAAATGTGTCCCATTTTACAAGTATGTGTGGTGGGACACCCTCATCCCATTCTGCTTTAAGCTCCCATAACTCTTGCATCAAGAGCTTTGCTATTACCACAATTGGACCTAGCCAACCTAAAGGGTCAAATAACTTTGCAATAACCGATAAAATTTGCCTTTTTGTGGGGGAGGGTGGAATTTGGTTCGGCTCTACCACATAATAGAAAAAGTCTGACTTCGCATTCCAGCGTATTCCCAAGGTTTTAATGGTGCTAGAATCATCAAACTTTAAGAAGTCTTCATCAAGAAGATCCTCCCGGGCCAAGTTATTCAGTAGATAACCGTCATTGGCTGTAATTTTCCGTAAGGGGAAGCCAGCTGATTTCAAAGCCTGTTTTATTTGAGTTTGTTTTGACTTCGCTTCCTCAAGACTATGTCCTCCAGACAATATATCATCCACATATATTTCGTTCTTTAAAATCATGGATGCTAATGGATATGTATGTTTGCAGTCTTCACTCAATTGCTGTAGCGTTCTTATTGCCAGGAATGGCGCACAATTCACTCCAAAAGTCACTGTTTTCATTTGGAATGTTTTCACAAAACTATCCGTCTCATTACGGAATAAAATCTGCTGATATGAGCGATCAGCTTCATGCATCACAATCTGGCGGAACATTTTTTCGATGTCGCCGGTGAAGACGTATTTGTAATAGCGCCAACTAAGCACTATCTGCATCAAATCAGATTGAAGCGTTGGGCCTTGGTGAAGAACGTCATTCAATGAAAATCCACTATTCGTTTTCTTAGAGGCATTGAAGACTACCCTAACTTTCGTTGATTTGCTTTCCGGTCGAATAACCGCATGGTGTGGTAAAAAATAAGAAAATTGTTTCCCCGAATTATCCTCCTGGGGAAATACTGGTTCCATATGATCCAAGTCTATATATTCCTGGAGAACCTTTCGATAATTTTCTTTTAATTCAGGGGTTTTTTCGAGGGTTTTTTCCATTCTATAATATTGACCCAAAGCACTGTTCCTCGAAGGACCCAAAAAAATATCTTTTGGAAACTGCTCCTTAAATGGTAAACGTACAACGTAACGACCATCTGTTCGTCTCGTAGTAGACGCTTGGTAAAAATTTTCACAAAATGAATCATCTTCAGTTATTAAATTATCCTTATCGATCTCCTCAAGTTCCCAGAACCTTTTTATCTGATCATGGAGAAGAAAATTTTCGGATGTAGATACCGTGGTTGAAAAAGCGTTTATTTCAGATGTATCAACTGGTCCTGACAAATACCAACCAAAATGAGACTCTCTTGCTTCCAAATCACCAGATATATTTTGTCTCACGCCCTCAAGGTTAATGAATGGCAAAAAATCGCTTCCTATTATCATGTCTATCGCCGCAGGCTGATAAAAATACGGGTCTGCGAGAGTTAAATTTTGTATTTTGTCATAATTTTGGAGCTCAATAGGATGAGAGGGTAAAAGGTTTGCTATTTTTGGTGCTACTATTGCCGATATTTTTAATTTGAAGTCCGAAACTCTCGATTTTATGGTTACAACACACTTCCCTTTAGAATTTCCTACAATTGTTCCACCGAAACCTGATATTTGACGTGGATGCCTTTCAAGTGGAATTCCAAGTTTTTGTTGAATTCGAGTGGTAAGGAAACTCTTTTCTGCACCAGCATCTAGAAGAGCTCTTACTGTAAATAACTCTCCAGAATTTGCTATGTGAATCAGTGCGGTAGGTAACACTGTAGTTCCTTCACGACGAACGAAAAATGCCCTGATATTACCGTCAGGTACAGACGAAATTTCGACGTGGGTATTAAAAGCATTTGTTTCCGTTTGAGTACTCGAACTAGAACTTTTGTCGCTGTTACGCGAAGTCCGCTGAGCATGGCCAGTTGGTACACTACTAGGTTTCGAATTCTCAGATTTTTCTAAATGGAGCATTGTGTGATGCTTTTTGTGACATATAGAACAGGTGTTTGTGCTCAGACATTTAGATTTGAAGTGTGTAGGTGATAAACAATTAACGCAGTATTTGTTTGCAAAAACGAATTTTACACGCTCGCTTGGTGACAGGGACTTAAAAGATTTGCAAACTCTTAAAGGGTGATTTTGTTTGCATTTCTTGCAACTTGAAGTTTGCTCACTCTGAGTGTAAAAGGCATGAGTTCTTGAAGACTGACTATCTTTAAACATTGGCTTTTTCCTATCGGACATAGTTTCCAGAATTTCCATTCTTTCCGAGAGAAAACCATTCAATTGGGACCATGTCGGCAATTCACGGTGATTCTTTAAGGAAACTTCCCACTCTTTAATTGTTTCGTCAGAAAGTTTTGAAACAACTATATGAATTAAAAATGGATCATAATCGGGCAATTCGATCTTATAATTCTTTAAAATCGCTAAACAGTCGTTAACTGTATTCTGAATCAGCCGAAGAGATTTGATGTTTTCATTTTGAGCTGGAGTGACCGCATGAATCTTTTTAACTTGATCCTGAACCAAGAGCCTTCTATTTTCGAATCTGTTTTTTAATTTATCCCAAGCCAGTTGAAAGTTCTCATCTACCAAGTCAAAATCCTTTATGGCTTGGTAGGCCTCCCCCCTCACTTTGCTTCGCAAGTAGTATAGTTTTTGGGCTGGAGCTACAGATGGGTCTTTCCCGACGACTGCCTGGAACATGTCTCGGAACGCAGGCCACCTCGAGTAACCGCCTTCGAAATTCTGTATTTCACATGCGGGCAACTTTAATGTGGGTCTGAAGCTCGATTGCTGATGTTCGGTTGACGTAAACGCTTCCCTTTTTTCCAGAATTTTCATTTTCGTAGACTCGTATAAGTTACAAGCCCCCTCGTATCTTAAGGATACCTCATCCTTCGCATCTTCTTCTTGTTGTTCCTTGTCTTCCAGCATATACTCCTCATAGGACTCTATCAATTTTTCCCACCTCCTTTGCAATTCCTGTTGTTTTACGTTCAGAAATGCGGATGAGCAAATTTCAGGACAGTTTTTATCAAAACTGGCGCAAAAGCTTTCTAGTTGTTTTAAATCAAATTTGCACCTTCTTTTTAATGCTGTCATTATGAAACCTTGACCGAAAGTCAAACAAGTTGTAGCAAATATACAAAATTGTAAAAAAAAACGTAAAACTTGTTCCGTCTCTTCCCTTACTTGAAGTAAATTCCCAAATATTTAAATTAACCACCGAAAGTTTCCTTTATTCTCGATGTGTAATAAATGGTTTTCAAATTATTTAAAAAAAAATTGAAAAAGGAATTTTGCCTCTATTCACCACTAAATATAAAAAAATAAATAAGAATTTATTCGCGGGGAATACTTTAACCGTATTCAATCTGTTCAAAAAAAAAAAAATAATATAAATCCACTTGATTAAATAAATCGGCAAACTCACCGGTACAAAATACTGTCCTTTGTTTTTTGCTGGTTGGGAACCTCTGACTTACAAAAAATACCGATCTGATGACGTCACACATAAGATTAACAACTGGAGTTGGCTGTTTGAATTTGTTCTTGTATGTAGCGGTTATTTCATATTCAGTCCACTTTAATTCATATATTTATTTTGTAATATTTATTGCTTTTTTCGAATTAAATGTTCTTCTTTTTAGTAAATTACAACCTCACTTGCTTGTATTTAGTTGCTTGAAGTAATTTCTTTTTTACTGTTCTATTAAATGCATGTAATGTTGTGGGAACGAAAAGAATTGGAAATATAACGGTAGTTGAAAGTTCGTTTTGAAGAGTAGATATATAGTTTTCTCCTTCTTTATTAGTGATGGTACTTTTATTAGAGTTGTAATTAGCTGTATATTTAGTGGTTTAATTAGTGGTTTTGTAATATTCTTTTAATCTTTTTCTTCAAGAAATATTTCATGTAAGGTTTACCATGTACATTAATTTTATATTACATGGACACTTTTTATGTTGATATTCACCCGCTTTTTGATTTTTATTTAATTTAGAGAGAAAATATGTCGCACAAAATAACTAATAGACACAGTACATACCTCTTTTCCTCCTGTGTTCCTGCCAATCTTCCTATACCATGTATAGCTTCCGTTCCGTATGTTGCACTTTTCCAGGATGTGATGTACAAGTATACCTGTTGGTTGTTGACTGCTTCACTGACACGGGATGCACAATGAAGTATCACCTTACTTCCTCTGCCGTAAGCACGATGAAGTACCCTTTTTTAGACAACCTATTGTCTTTGTGTTGTTGGAGCTGCCGCCGGAGGTGCAAGCTGCCAAAATTGTTTGAATTTAGTGGACTCCAAGTCACTAATTCTTTCCTGTCCTAGCCTATTCTAGGACTTATCGAAGGACCATATATTGGATTGAGGTAGCTCCTCTTCCCAATAGATAAGGGTGTGTTTTAATTAAAAAACAAACAGGTTTTTTTTGCAATCAATCAAAGTAGAAAACCTCCTGTTTTATTGAATTACTTCTTACAACTAACTTATTATCTAAAACAAAACAATATTCAGTGTTCATAGTTCTAACCGTTATAACATAGAAAAAAAAGACGCTATTTTAAAGCGAATTGAGTTCATGAGGAACAATAACAATTATAAAAAAATAAATAAAATACTCTCCAAGAGGTTATATAAAGATAATAAAAAGAGAAAAAAAATTAATTCAGATAAAAGATACACTAAAAGAAATATTCATAAAAGGCAAAAAGGTTATTAATTAAAAACAATATACATATATTTGTTGAACATGGTTCAACATCTTTAAATAAGTGTGTAGTTTTTATGAATAAAACTTTTTCCATAAAGATTTACCACAATTTTATTGAATGAAATGTTAAACAAATCCCAAAAAAAAAAAACTGAAATTAATCAGTGCGTTTTAAATCTTTGCTTTTGAATACAGCATAAAAACTATTTTATAGTGCATCAAAGATGTCATTTTATTGAATGAAATTTGAAGTAAAGTTTTAAAAACCTTAATTTTTAAATGTGTTTAAGATTAAGACAAATTTCTTTATTTTGTCTTTAAATAAAAATAATAATAATAATAAAAAAAACAAAATGACTGACTATTCTCTTAGTCTTTTACAGGTTTTAATAAAGAAATCATGTTTTTATATGAAAATTTAAATACAATTTTGTGGATGTTTAACCAAAAAATATTTTTTGATTAGAGCACATATTAAATATTTGTTATGGTAAGCTTTCTGCTATTGGATGACATTGAGTTCTCAATGATTTATTGTTTATTTTTCCTGGTTATATGTAGTTGTTTATATGTATGTAAAGGTATCTAGATAAATGTGTTTAAACAGTATAATGGTTCTATGATTTTTGATTAATGATTTGAAAATTTATAGCACTTCACAAAATAAAATTGAATTCTCAAGCAGACACAAGACAAAAGGAATTTCTTTCATTTTCCAGATGAGTTTTTATAATTTATTTTCCATTCGATAATAATAAAAAGATTTTTCGGGTAAATAGTGAAAACTATAACGGGCATAAGCTCTCTTTAAAAGATTTTTCGTTTTTTTGCCTGCCTCATTTGGCAAACTGTTCTGGCAAACCGTATAACGTTAAACAGCGTCAGGAGTTTTTTGGTCTTTCATATCCTCTAGAACCTTGTAAGTTATTCGTTAAGGCTCTCTTCCATCCGGAAGTTAGGTGAAATCGCAATTATCTACCAGGCAGTATGTCGGCTTACTACTATAGATGAGAGCCCGTATTTCAAACTTCAGCTCAGAAATCTTGAACAAAACGAAATCCGAAAAAGATATTCTCTTCGACAACATCCCCTCAGCACTTTTATCGTAAAAACTCTTCAAAATTTTCTCGTTCGGAGACGATGTTAAAAGGTAGGTCCCGCCACTAATTAATAAAATTAACACAACATGGATGGTGTGAGAAGTTTGGTTTAATCTGCTTGTAAATGTCTTTGTGAATTCACCATCATGTAGCCGAGTAGATGTCGTAGCTAGTTTGTATCATGCTAAGTTGTTTTTGCAGATACCACATAATTGCTCTATTCGGGCCAGATAAACTCTGTATTTAGTGAGTCAAAGGACTACTCATAGTCCACAAACAGCATGTATGGAAATGAACGTATACTTATTTCATTATTTCAAAACATTTTATTTCACGTGTCTGGATCCTACGAAAAATGTCTTTAAAAATCTACAGGATTACAATCTAACTTCCATCGCCTTTGACTTAAAGTTTAACGTCGATTCCTTGCGACATATTTCATTGCAATTATCCCAGAAGGCTGCTGAGAAAAACTTGCTAAAAGAAATATATTTTTTGAATTTCGGCCGGATATCTATTTAAAGCATATTGAGTTACGTATTAAAACTTTAAAATTAAATTTGACATTGAAAATTAGTGCTGCTAGTTCTGAAGCCGTATTTCAATATCAATAGTATTTCGTATCAATAGTGGTCAATGACCACTTGAGGTTTTTTTGTTGTTTAAAAAAATCATGAAAATCATTTAAATTTAATAAGATTCTAAAGACAGTTTAAGTTCTGAATCAGGTTAGTTAATAAAATGATTGTTTTAAAATGCTCAATACATTCATAGACAAATATTAGAATATTTCTCATAAATTAGTTTAAAAATCGGTTAAGTTTTATGAATATTTACACATCAAAATCTAGACACTAAATTAACGACTTTATGTTATCATTTGTTAACAAGTTTTTAAATTTAAATTTAATTTTAATTTTTATTTTCTTTCTTATTTAAAAATACCTGTTGGTAAATATTAAATAAGAATACAAATATGCAAAAGGAAATAAGGTCACAATAATAAAAAAAATTATATTTAATTACATTAAACTGTTACTTAATTTTCAATAGACTGGTTTAAAAGGCATTAAAAACCACTGTCTACAATAATAAAACCTTTAAATACTTTTTTTTTTTTGAAAAAAGCATTTCGTTGAGATCAATAATATTTAACAGGAGACTTCATTTAGAAATTTCCCCTTAATAATGTTATTTTAAATAATATTTCAATACTCGTATATTGATTGATTTAATAAGTCAGACAAATAGGAAAATATTTATTTTAGCTCGTGTGTGGTTTGCTAACACATTTCCTTGAGTGATTAGAGTGTTTTTTTTTTACTCAAACCGCATACATTTGAAAATTTTTAAGTAAATATTTTCTAATAGATTACATAATTAACTTAATACATGTACATACAAAATTACTAGTTATGGCTTTTTTTTCTATTTCTATATCCATTGTTTTTCTTTATCTTCCTCGTATTATGTGTGTTTTTTTTTTGATTATCTTTGTGTACATCACTCCTTTACAAATTGTATAAGCGAAGAAAGAAAGATTGCCTTAATGCCTGTAAACAACATCAAAATGTAGCGAAAGTTTCAATTTCTCTTACACATAATAATGTAGCCAGTATTTTTGCGAAATTATGAAATTTAAAACATTCGCAAAGTTTACTGCAGTTTACAACTGGCTGCCATTGATGTTATAAATTTTCTCATCGCCACCGAAACCAGCGCCGCAATGTTAATGAACTTTTTTTTCTTCTTCTTCATCTCCTATTGCTGGCATCTTTCATTCATTCACTTCCATTTTTATGTCTACTCGTTAACATTCAACCATATTTCCATCATAATTTTTTTTTTGTTTTTGCTCCTTTCATGTGCAAGTTTTTCTACTTTTGGGTGGAAAATGATACAGGAAAACATTGTTCATATATTGATGTTGTTGTTGCTGTTGTTTTTGGTTTTTTTTTGTTTTATTTCGTATTTATTATTGTTTTTCTTAGTAATTCACCTATTGTAACCGTTAATTTGTTAAGTTCATGTAACCATTCCATGGTTGAAATTACATTTTTGCTATTGAAAATGAAAATGATTGTGAAAAATTTCAAATTTTATTTTATGAAGTATTGGCCACAAGAGAAAGAGCAAGTTTTGCCTTGCCAATGTTAATGGTTGCACAGGTTTTTTTTTAAATTTTTTTTGAATTAAAGAAAAAAATTAATGAAATAATAAAAGGAAAAGTTAAAAAGTCTTTTACTTTTTTACGTATGTTATTTTTATGTATTGCAGTTGCATATTCTTTTTGAAAACTATATTACAAGAGATTGATTTTTTATTATGTTCAATTAAACCATATATCAGATTTTTTTAAGCTTTTTCAGTACAAAAGTTGGTGTTTTAAATGTACGAGTAATCCAAGTCTAATTTCATAAAAAAAAATTTGCCTTAAGCTATTTATATACACACCTACATGCATAAATAATTGGCCATTACAACCTTTCAGCAAGGATTACGACCTAACTTTCTATACCACTTACATATGTTGTGTGTGTTAATTTTATACATGAGTGGCGGGACCTTTAGTTTAAAGTCGACTCCGGACGACAGAGTTTTGAGAAGGTTTCCATGGCAATTTTATTTACTCTCAGAGAGTTTTTGCCAGAAATGAGCTGCTGAGGTGAAGTTGCCGAAGAAATATTTTTCAATATTTCGTTTTGTTGGAGATGTCTTTAAACACTACCTACTAGACTATGGCGACTACATATCACATCCTTAACAAACTTTTTTAATTCTTAATTAATAAATTTAGTATCCTGCTAGGCAGTGTGTTGGTTTACTAGATGAAGCTGGTTAGACCTAACCTCATCACTGATATCATTAAAAATAAAAAACATGACAAAATACTTCTTTCGATGACCTCCCCTCGATAGTCCTCATATGACTTTTCGTTTTTATTTTTTTACTATCAACGATCGGAAAATGGCCTTTACAGAAGCGGTGCCAATGCATTAGAATTATGAAAGTAGGGACAAGTATTGAATATAAAAAGATATTTAAAGTTAAAGAAAAAACTTCTGCAGGAAGTGAGTGCCACAAACGGATAGTCCATAAAGTTACTACAATTAGGCAAGGACAGGTGGGTATTTCGTAAAAATATAACATTTTTTGGAATTTGCGATAAATCAAGGAAACACAAGCCGCATTGCAACAGAGCTCTAATGGTCACCGTAGTTTAGTACGCCAGAGCTTTTGAGTTCAAACTTTAGCTCTTACATCTAAAACAAAGAAATACCTTCTCTCTGCAGTCTCCTAGCAAAACCTTTAAGAATAAAATAACAATGCCATGTAAAAGCTTCTCAAATTTGTCATACGAAGACAACGTTAGATTTCAGGTCTTGTCGCTCATACATCAAATAACACACACAATATGGGTGGTGTGAGAAATTAAGTTGTAAACCAGACTAAAGAGCAGTATTGACCAATTTAGTAAATCAGTGAGTATCGATAAAGTCGATAAGCTTGAAAATAGACCCACGAGAGGAGATTATATGGAGTGAAGTATTTCTGGCATCATCTTAACAAATCAGGGCACTTGTATGCTTCTTTTAACATTCATTTGCAAAAAATGCTGGATTTATACGAAAAATATCACAATGGTTCCGCACGCGCCCTACACATCAAGAGCTGTTAAGTACATATTTGTAATACCCACTGTTAATAAACAACATTGAATCTATTGAACCCATTCGCACAACTTCAGGTACATTTGAGTCATTCGTAATATAATATTTTCTTTTTATTTCCAAAGGACTAGGTCTATAGTCAAAGTCATATGAATACTACAGTCATTTAGAAAAAAAAGAACCAGAATTAGAGCAGAAGCTTGCAGTTCCCTTAATCCAACTGACGGCATCAACTCAATAACAATTCATATGGTGTGACCACTAATAGAATCTGATATTCCTGATAAAATTCGATATAACAGAAGAGAAGATCTAAGCTATCCTCCACTTTGTGTACAATTAGTGTCAATTAATAACTTAAATATGATGAAAAGTTATTACTTAAGCCACGTGTTATCCTAGGACTCATAAAGTGAATTTGTTTTATAAGAAAACAAAAGACTTAAGAGATAAACTTTTAAATATTTTATACTATTTTATCAAGTATTTCTTTCATTATTTGTTTTTTAATTACATAATATTACAAACCATATTCTAATTGTGACTGAAGACGTATGAAACTAAAATCTTCATACTGCCACACTACTGCCCATTAAGCCTTTCACCCATTAATTTTCGTATTTGAATGCTAGTTCACCAATTATCGTTTTTGCTTATCAAATTAAATAATAAATCTATTCATCAAATAGTTGTACTAATGCCACAAGGTACTCGAGGTACTGTAAAGTCTTAAACGTTAAAGTCTTCTGTGAATTATTAATCAAATTAAATGCAACATAGTTGCTGCCAGTTATTTGCAACAGAACGGAGAACATGTATTTAAATCATATGCTTTCAATATTAAAGTGCCAACTTAACAATCGGTTTGTGGCACATCAATAACAAAAAAAAAAAAAAAACAAATGAAAGGAAAGGAAAATAAAAACGAAGAAAAAAGAAAACAAAATAATAAAAATGCCTTAACAAAGATAAATTGACCAACACTACGACTGTAGCTGGAGATGAGCAATCAATGATACTAATGGCATAAACACGCAATTTCTCATAGACCACCAACCGTAGATCATCAACCGTAAGCAACTGTGTACAGTACTTTGTATACTTTTGTTGCCTTCCCTGTAGTATAAGTTAGCAACTAAAGAAGCTTTAATCTTGAAGAAAAAATATATATTTTATGGCAAAGTATTACGTTCGTAATATGATTTAGTTCTCTATTTAGTTTCTGTTGCCAAAGTCATATTTTATAAATATTTTCTGTGTGTGGGGAATATTTATAAAAAACAAAAATACGGTTTAAATTATAGAGCCGTCAAAAGAAAGTAAATGTTTGTATTCGTTGGCCGTTAAGAACGGATAATTTTTTTAAAATGCTTTTCAAAGTTCAGTTAATTGAATGGTTCTTGAATTGAAATTTCTTTCAAATATTTGCTCAAATTCATTTATCATTTCAGGCAGTTATTTAATTGAATTGAATTTACTCTTTACATACATTTATTGGATATTATTGGAATTTTAAAATAAAAAAAAATTATTTAAAAACGCTAATCAAGGAAAATATTAGAGTTACATTATATATAAATTACATGTAAATTAGTTATGCTTTAAAAAGAACATATATTTCACAAGTGGTTAATGTAGTGCCAGCATTTATAATTTATACCCACTTTTTAAAGAGGTCTTCTGAGAGACAGAATATATATATAGTTCAAAAAGGTCAAAGGACAGTCATTATGCCATTCAGTATTCTGTCTCTCAGAAGATATATTCGTGGTGGCCACGAATTTAAGACACGACATATGACTGACTTAGTTGTGATAATTCTAAGAGTTGCTTAGAGGAAAACAATATCACTGTTTTAAAATGGCCAGCTCAATCCCCGGACCTCAATCCAATTAAGAACTTGTGAAATGATGTTGAGGAACATGTACGAGCAGTAAAACCAAAAATTTAAACGATCTGTGGGTAGAAATCCAAAAAACTTGGTATGCGATTCCAAAGCAACATTGTATGGCATTAGCGGAAAGTTTACCCAGGAGATGTGCTGCTGTGATCCAAAATAAAGGATTTCCCACCAAATACTAAGATTTTTTTATGAAGCTGAGCTTTATTTTAGTGAATTATGTTTTATTTTGCCTATGTCTTAAATTCATGACCAGGATACAATTTGTGTTGATCTATATAATATGTAAATAAAAATTCTTAACCAAATGTAGGTTGCACAATATTACTAATTTTTCTTCCTAATATTACTAAAATCTTAAGAAAAATATCATGGACCTAAAATTTTTTGATAAGATGCAAAAATTATCGCAAATAAATAAGTGAAATGTCGTGTCTTAAATTCGTGGCCACCACTGTATATAGCATCACAAAGGAAATTCTTGCTGGCTAAAGGATTTTAGTTGTCAATAAAAAACGTATGCGTGTGGAAAGAAATCGATTAATACAGAAAAAATTACCATTTCATTTGTCACACTTAGCAAGATTCCATTTAGTTCAAATATATACAGTTCTGTTGTGATTTTGAAGACAATTCCATTATGACTCTCAAGAAGAAAAGGTAATCCCTCGATTTTACATGCTTACAATGAAGCAAATTATTCAGCATATAAATCGCCCCGATATGATAGATGAGAATTGCAAGCTGGATACTTTTAAAATAAGCCTTTGGATCCTCAATATTATCTCAATCGTGTCAATAGTTGATAATATAAATTAGATTTAAGACTTTAGTGCAGCTGATCGAGCGCATTTTCTGTCTTGACTATTAATTTCGATGCCTCAAGTCAATTCGCCAAACACCATTTGAGCATTTTGACATTGCCATGATTTACTTTTATGAAATGAAAAAATTATCGCGCCTTTTATTAAGTGTGGCATCCTGCTGAAATTGCGTTTCGTTGATGTCCAGATTATCCAAAATTCAGGGCATTATAAGTTGGTATTCTTCGCCGTTGACAGTGGTGGCATGGCCATTGCCGTTCTCAGAGAAATTTGGATCGGCGTCATCGCCTACATTACACATGATAAAGTGACTTTTTCGTGATGCATTGAATGCTCTTGGATCTCATGCGGATTGATATCATCTCAAAATTCGACAATTTTGATTGTTCACTTTCATACATTCATACATACATACATAACAACCCTTCAGTCAGGATTACGACCTAGTTTCTCACGCCACTTATGTTGTGTGGGTTAATTTTATACATGAGTGGCGGGACCTACAGTTTAAAGTCGACTCCGAACGACAGTTTTTTTTTCATTTTGAGAAACTTTTCATGACAATTTTATTTACGCTCAGAATTTTTGCCAGAAATCTGCTGAGAGGAAGTCGCCGAAGAAATACTTTTTGTATTTTATTTTGATGTCTGGCCTGGGGCTCGAACCCTGGCTTTTCGTCTAATAAGCCAACACACTACCTACTAGACCACGGCGACTTCATACATACACAATTGATCATTACAATCCTTCAGTCAGGATTACGACCAAGATTCTCACACCACTTATATTGTTTGTGTTAATTTTATATATGAACGACATATTTTTGAGAAACTTTTCACGGCAATTTTATTTTCATGCACTGTTTTTGCCAGAAATCTGACCCATTTATCCAGAAATGGGCCTGAAGGTTAAATATGAGTTTTCTGTGAAAATTAGAGCCAATAACCAACTGCTTCAAAGCCCATTTAGCAAACACCACGTTGTTGTCTACGGTCAATTCCTGAGTCAGCTGAATATTGTGCGGATGCAGACCCAAGACGCAATACAAAATTCGCCAAGTTCTGATCTGTAAAACGCAGAGTTCTTGTAATCCACTGCATTGGATTATTCTGCACACACCTACAGACATCGGCGATGTTTTCATTAGATGTTGGTTTTCATAGAGGTACGTGTGTTAGTTGTCCGCTTACTATACCAAAAGGCTTGAAGTTTTGCACCATATTGAGAATAGTCCTCTCGATAGGTCGATTATGGCGATCGTGAAATGGAAACACAATATTAAGAAATTATGTCCCTGACAATAGTCAACCTTTGTTTCAGTTTAGAAACTCTTTAACTAATGATGGTGATGAGAAAACAGTACAGTGCAGTAGGATAAAAATAATATGACAGGTTTATTGATATACTTGACTAGGAGATCAAACAACGCTATAGTTGCTTTAAAATCCACAGCCGTTATTTAAAGGAATCATAATTACATACTTACTTACTTAGTTGGTTATTACAATCCTTCAATCAGGATCTAACACCACTTATGATGTGTGTGTTAATTCTATCCACAAGTGACGGGACCTACGGTTTAAAATCCACTCTGAACGACAGAAGCAATTTCGTTTACTCTCCTAGTTTTTACCAAAAGAAGATGTCTGCCCTGGAGGTTAAATCGTGGTTTTACATCTAATAAGTCTAGTAGGTAGTGTACTGTACTACGGGGACTCCTGAATTGACCAACTGAATGTATGTTGGAGTTTTTTTTTCTACATTTCTTATGATCGATGGAATAATAATGGTGAAACTGATACAGGCTTATTGATCGAAATATCGGTTAGATTGGTGGCTAGTGAACTCTTCTTAAATTAATTTTAAAGTCTTACAAAGAAAATGAGAATAAAAAACAAAGAATTACAAAGCAATTCAATGTAACAATTCTTTTGTAAATAAAGTTAATAAACAGTGGCAATAATATTTCTTGACTCAGCCATATGTTGGCAATCACAGTCTCTTAAAAATATATTTTTTTCAATGTTAAAACCTTAACATTAAGTAGGAAAAAAATAAAACAAATACACATTTGTTTTTTTGTTTGTTTTTTGTTAAATTAAAAAAAGAAAAATAAAAATACGAAAAACCAAATTGAAACCTTGTTTATTGTTCATTGTTCAATTTGTAGGTATTTTTTCGTGTTTCTTCCTCTGAAATTTTGCTCATTCATATTTACAGCCATAAGCACAAAATGCAACTTCCTTTATTAGTGTTGCAAACAACAACAACAACAACAACAAAAATATTTATTTTTTTGATGGTGCTTAAATACACAAGACTTTGGTAACATTTGCATGAGATTGGCTGGCTGACTGTTTGTTTCTTTGTTTGTTTGTTTGCTTTACCAGGCTGTATGGCTGCCTAGCTGCCAAAGACAAGTGCAGTCAAGCGAAATAATGTTGTTTTTTTTTTGTCTTTCATTCAATTCAATTCAATTCGTATAATTTTTGTTTTTTTTTTGTTATGTTCGGTTTTATTTCTAATTTTATGCGATAGTTTTTATTTTATGCACTTTTGGCAATAACAATAACAACTAATTTTCCATTATGAAAAATTGTTGGCTTTTGCGGCAAACGATAGGCAATGAAAAAAAGCAATTGTAATGAAAAATTTAAGGTTATTAACAGCTTAACAATATAAATGAAATGAAAAATCTATAATTAATATTGCATTTCGATATTTCAAGTTTGTTGCTTAAGTCTTTTGTTTCTTATAGAAATTTTTTTCTCTAAAAAAACAAAAACTCTTTTTAAACTGTGGTTATTTTTGTTGTTTCAATGCAATCACTGTCACTTTTTCATCTGCTGTGCTTGTGCTAGTGCTAGTGCTGTGGTTGCTATTGCTGTTGTGGTTATGTGTTGCGGTATATTTATTTGACCATCTGTTTTAGGGCAGATTTAATGCAGCATGACACCGTTTGTATTTTGTGTACAGTATGTGTTAATTGAAAATGAAAGTGTAAATATTTCTTTAGTCATTCATATTCCATTGAAAATCTAAACATTTCTTTTCTTTACTTTCTGTTTACAGCCATACTTTAAGCATTTTAAAGCGTTTGGTCTATTTGCTCAGCTTTAGATCATACATTACAGCCATTTGTAGTGGCCGAAATATATTTTTGCTTTGGTTTTTATTTTCAATTTCCTAAGGCTTTCAAAAGAGAAAGAATGAATGAAAAGAAAAATGAAAGAGAGATGAAAATATTTCCGTGTTTAATTAAGAAAATTATTGACATTCTGTTTTGTCATGAAATAGTGCAGTAATGCGTGACAAGTAGACCAAAGAAACTAAAAATATTCAAGTGAAAACAAAAGACCCAACAGCAATTCGTTGTACTGCTGTTTACAGTAAAAAGCAAGCACACCTAAAGCTGTTGATGATAATAATTACCATACAATATTATTATTATTATGATAATGAAGTAAAAGTTTCCAAATAGCTAATGATGCATGCCATATCATGGTTAAGGAAAATATTACTTTTACAAATTGTAATTAAAGAAGAAGTAAAATAAGTAGCCTATCCAATCTGTTAAATAGAGGATGTTAATGTTAAAAGTGTTATGTTATGCTTTACATGTAAATGAATGGAAAATACTATCGTGTAATGTGGTTAATTCTGCTTTCTGCTAAATTGTAAATTTAAATTGTAAATTTATTTATAGTTTTGCAAATGACCAACTCTAAAATACCACTAAAAGACTGCAAACGGGAGAAAGTAAAAATATATAAAAGTTTAGTACAGCAAAATATGAGTAAGAAATCTTTAAAGTTGGAAGAGTTTCTCTCATGTGTTTTTCGAAATCCATATTATTTGAAAAATTCTTTTAATGTACTCTTAATTATTTTATAAAACTGAAATCACATTTAATATGTGATAATAGTTAATAGTATGATTTTGATTAAAAGTTTATTGCTTAAGTTTTTTTGTTTATTCATGTAAGAGTTTAGTTTCTTAAAAACTAAACATGAATTTAATTTCAATTTGTCTGTCCATCTGTCCAGGCTAAGTAAACAGAGATTCAAAAAGAGATTAAAAGTAAGAAAAAAAAACTCCTAACTTAGTCAATTCACACGACAAGATTGTAATGAGTTCTGGTGAAAAAAAAAGAATTTGGGAAGACGTGGTAAGTGTGTCTAGTGGGAATTATGTTGGCTTATCAGACGTAAGGCCAGCGTTCAAACCCCAGGTCAGACATCGAAATTTATCAAAATCAAATATTGAAAAAAAAATATTTCTTCAGTGACTTCCTCTCAGCAGATTTCTGGCAAAAACTCTGAGAGCAAATAAAATTGCCATGACATCAATTTTAAATTGTAGGTCCCGCCATTCATGTATAAAATTAACACACACAACATAAGTTGTGTAAGAAACTAGATCCATAATCTTGTCTGAAGTTTTTTAATGACCAATTAGGTATGTATGTATGTATGTATATTACATCCCTTTTTTTTGACAACTAACAGGTTTTCCAATATTAAAGTTCGAAATATTATGAGCCATAAGAGTGATAAAAAACATTTGTCTGCTGGTCTGCAAATTCTCGCTGAGCCCATTAGGTTTTAAAATAATTCTAAATACCGGCATGCGTGGTTCACATAGTTTCATTGAATTGTAAAGAAAGTAACATACATACATACATACATAATTGGCCATTACAACCCTTCAGTCAGGATTACGGCCTAGCTTCTCACACCACTCATGTTGTGTGCGTTAATTTTATACATGAGTGGCGGGACCTACAGTTTAACGTCGACTCCGAACGACAGAATTTTGAGAAACTTTTTCATGGCAGTTTATTTTACTCTCAGAGTTTTTGCCAGAAATCTGCTGAGAGGAAGTCGCCGAAGAAATATTTTTTTTTTTTCATATTTCATTTTTGATGTCTGACCTGGGATACGAACCCGGGCTTTTACGAATAGTAAGCCAACACACTACCTACTACACCACGGCGACTTCGTAAAGAAAGTAAACATAAACATAAAGACAGATAACGTTAGCACAAAATGATCGAAAGGGTTTTAAGAACACTATCAAAATTGCCATTAAAAGTTGCGTAAATCTGCCATTTGGAGTCATTTTTAAACTATAGATCACGTCACAAATCTACTTTAATGAAATCGACAAATCTTTGTTTTTGAAAAAACAAAGGAATAAAATTTGAAGAATCTTTTTTCTAAGATTTTTACTATTAGCAGGAAAAGCCTCAGGCCTTCCAACACAGTTGCGATGCTAATTTTATTCTTATTATTTTGTGGCTTCTCTACCACGTACAGGGGAGGAGTTGTTAATGAGAGCAGAGTATTTAAGTTTAATAATTCTGTAAAACACTGTATTAATGTACTACTTAAACGAAATGTGTTTAGGGAAATAAAAGATTTACTTTAGAAAATAGTAAATTTTTATGTAGTATATGTCTGCCGCGTTTAGCATACATATGAGTTCATATTCGATTGGATTTGGAGTGGATTGTACAATGTATTAGAAAGAGTATTCATTTTATAGCCGCAGTAATCATATAACGAACACTTACAATTTAAACAAATTCAAATCTAATATCCATAAACATCTCTTTCATAAACTATCTCTTCTCTCTTTCTCAAAAACTATTTACTTAGTTTCAATACAATGCACTGAATGAGAACGTGTCTTGTCCTAAGTTATGGTCTTAAAAAAGTTTAAAACAATAAAGACAATGAGAGATTCGAACAATTAAATTCATTTCCTTGTAGATTTAAGGAGCAAAGGATGTGGGTTCTTTTTCGGAGAAAATATTTTTCAAGCGATTATTTTTCCTAGAAGGCTTAGCTTGTGCTTTTAAATGCTACAGGGGCGGCATAATGTAAAATATAAATAATTGGTCATTACAACCCTTCAGCCAGAATTACGACCTAGCTTCTCAGACCACTTATGTTGTGTGTGTTAACTTTATACTTGAGCGGCGGATCCTACAGTTTAAAGTCGACTCCGAACGATAGATTTATGGAAAACTTTTCATGTTTTTTTATTTACTCTCAAAGTTTGTCCCAGAAATTTGCTGAGAGGAAGTCGCCGAAGAAATGTCTTTTCATATTTCGTTTTGATATCTGACCTGGGGTTTGAACCGTGGCCTTACGTCTAATTAGGCAATACACTACTACTTATTGCTTTTAATAGTTAAAATTTTATTGCCGTAGGGTATCATATGGTGCGGCATGATGTTTTATTTCATGCCTTCTAATATTTATCACACAATCTTAATAAATTTGCTTAAGCAGATGATGATTGGTCATGTATATTTTTAGCAAGACCATCTTTAATTTATTTCTTTAATAATATTATAATTAAGCTGAGAAGAAAAAAGATAAAAATAAAATAAAATAAAATTTAAATATACCGGTTAGACTAGATTCATATGACTTTTAATATTTGCTAAAATTTATTTGCTTGTATTTTATAGAAAAAAAAAACGCAAAAAACCACAAGAACCAGAAAACTAAAATTAAAAATATGTACATACATACAATTTTCAATACGCATAGATTATTAATAAATTATTAAAATAAAAAAGAAAAATATTAAAAAAAAATACAAGTAAATAAGAAATAAAAAATCAAAAAAATTGTGCAGGCCATTCATTCAATGGAATGTCTTGTCTAAGTAATCTGTTGTTTTGGACCATAAGAAAACCTTGGAATTCATTTGAAATTTGTTTAAAAATTTAAAAAGAAAACCTAATTAATTTTGTAGCTATGAAAATGTTAAGAGATACTGTAAAGGCAATAAAATATAAGAAAATTTTTCTTTCTTTAATTTTCCCAACAAAATTTACAGCCTAAGTTAAGGTTAATAAATGTTCATTTGATGATTTATATTTAAAAGGCGTAACATAAAATATGTGTGTTTGTGTGTGTGTATGTACATTTTGCTTGTTTATGATACACAGTAAAATATTTAATAATACTGTGTATATATATTTTTTTGTTAATGTTTTTGTTTATTAACAAATTGCGTAATAAACAACAATCGTAGAAAATTAGAAGCAATGTACACAAAAAAAAAAACAAAAAAAATTGTTTCGCAAATAAGAAAGCAAAAGAAAAAAGTTTAGAAATGTACGCATCAAATAAATCAAAATAAAATTTTTTTTGACTATTTCAAGTGCTTTCATCAAATCGCAGTATATTTAGTTTCTTTGATTGCTTTTGTTTGGTATTTGAAAAGAAGTTCTTTGTGCGTTAATAGCAAAACAATTATGGATTAAAAGCTTTAAGACATGAAAGTTGTAAATTTTTAAAATTTTTTTGTTTTTTGTTTTACAAATGAATTGTTTCCTTTTTTTTCTGTTATATACTGTAAATCCAAAGTTCAATCACCTTTTACGTACAACTAAAAATAAATTTCTTTATTTTTCTTTTCAAATTTATGAGAGTGTTAATTATCAACTTTATTACAACATATAAATTTCTACGTAGAAATGAATGAAAAAAAAGAAAAATTGTAAAAACTCAAAAACAAAAATTAATCAAATTAATTAAAGCGTACGTTGTTAGTCACAAAGGCTGGGAAAATGTCGTAATTGTTAAAATGTTAACTTTTTTTCTTTAAATTTTACACTTTTCTTTGGGAATTTATAATAATAAAAATAATTTATAGGAATCATATAAAGTGAAGCTTTAAGAGTTTGTCTCTTAAAAAATAAAATAAAAAAAATCATTATTTTTAATGAAAGAAATTGCATTCCTATGGATGGAAATGGAGAAAGGTTTTCGAATAACTTTTTAATTAATTTCAAAAGTTTTTTTTTAATTCACATTGAACATCGGAATAGCCATTGACTTTAGTCTATCTCTTAAAGAGATGGCTGCTTAGGTTCATAATCGAACCATACAACACACAGCAACATATGACAAAATTAAGGGGTATTTGGGTTTGACAGGGCTGACGCATTCCATCTATTTGGAAGAATGCTCTTCTATAAACTGAAATTTCTACGTGATTATATATGAACGAATAGCACATATGGATTCTCTAATAAGAATTAATTGAAAAGATATGGCCTTGTTTGTGTCTCCCATTTCCCGAATTTAATTTGTCTTATAAGAAAACACACACAGCACTTGGAGGTACAGTTTTATAATTGCTATGCATGATATGCGGTATGAGAATGAAATGGAAAGTTGGCTCTGGAGAACATTCTGAGTACTGGAGGAAAGAGTACAGATTGGTTTTTTGGTTGACAACTGTGTTTGATGGGGCCTCAAGGAGCCACAATGGTCTAGGAGTATCGAAGACAATAACTAGTACTAGTTTGGCGTAGTTTAAGCAAAAGTTTCGAATGTATTGTTTCATATCGAATATTGGCCAGTCAGAGAACCGAACGGATTTAGGAATTTTTACAAACATTGATTATATTCGCAGGGAAGCTTAGGATTTCGTTTGTAGATAGGGGATAGTGGGATAATGTCGTCAACATTCCCAATGGTGTGAGTGAAGGCATCTTTTCGGAAAGCATACAGATTGCTGCGATGATTATTAAAGAAACCAATATCCCTATGAGGGATATTCGCATAACATCAAAAAACTAGGTGACTGTCTCGGCAATGGGTTTCCAACTGCCGCTAGTTAACTGGATGGCAGAGCTGTACAGTATGCACAATATATGGATGTTGTGAGCATGGTTGCAAATAGTACTTATGCAAGCTGCAAACTGTCCAAATTCTACTTGTAGTAAAACTTCTATGATACTAATGATCACAATACTCTGTATATGACACTTAGGCACTTATTGCAGAATACTTTTAGTTTCTGTGTGATTACATATGAAATTACGAGTCTATAAGTTTCAGATGGTCAGATGTAGCACACCTAATGTGGTGCTAGGTTTCAGCAAATCTGGCCATTGTTAGATAGAGGACGTACAGAAAGTTTTTATTCAAAGTACCATACCAGACATACTGGCCAGTGCATTTTAAAAACTCCGAATGATTCCCGGGACATTAAATAATTCTCTTTGAAATACTTTTTCTGAAATCTGTTGAAATAATGGCGTAGGTGTATCGCTAATCGTCAACAAATAAAAATAACATTCTACTATAATGCATTGAAGATGCCCCCTTGTTGACCCCTGTTGATTTCACTTAAGAAATCCATAATTTAAATACAAATCCTCAATAAATGTTTTCAAAGATTTATTTTCCAAATCAAACATACAAATGTATCCATGTTGACACCGATTACAGATAACACAAGTTTTTGTCTTAAGTCTTTTGATTGATCGTAATAAAATTTTTATTAAGCATATGCTTTACTGAAAATCTTTATTAAATTTATACAAAAATTTCAAACTTATTTATTATAAATCAATTTATTTAATATATGCGTATTTATATTCTTATTTTGTTTATAAACAAAAAATTTTATTGATCAAACTTTTTGTATTGCTTTCCATTCAAATATAAAACATAAAATTCTTCTTTAAATTTAAATTTTAAATAAAAACAACAAAACTTTTTATACAGAATATAACTGGCTTTTATTTTTGTTAGCTTGTGTGCCTTAATGTTAATGTCATTTGAACAGTTTGCGTCATCTGTATTTTGTTTTTTGTTAAGTAGACTGTATCGTCAGCGTATGGTTGCTGAAAAAAAAAAAAACGAAACAACAGAGTATCATATACGTTCTTATTTACCCAGTTTTCTGTATTTTTTTTTTTTTTGATTTTTTTGTTGCATTATTTTGTGCGGATTCTTAACAATGTGCACATTTTTATTTTGCATATGGCAAAAAAAGTTTTGGATTTTTTTATTTTTTTTTTTTTTAAATAAAACTTTTCACATGACTAAATATGTAACACCCTCATTCAAGAGACAAGGCTTTTATATTTATATCACACGTATGTATGTACATATTCAGAGACACGCATCCAGAGGGTATAGTGTGACAGCAAGTAGAGTCACCTTTGAGCTTCGTTTGACACATTTTACATGAATAGGTTGTAAATTGTTTTGCTTGGCTTACAGTGACAGCTTTTTATTTAAAAATTAAACAAAAAGTGTGTGTGTGTGTCTGTTAGGCTACTAATTTAAATTCCCTTATAGGGTTTCACTGTTGTTGGTGCATATTTTTTATGTTTTTCAGTAATTTGAAAGCATAGACAGGAAATATTATAGCATATTGTCTCATGAGTCATTTGTTTAAAAATTGTTTTTAATTAAATTTTATTTTTGCTGTTGTTTTAAGTTGCAGTCTGTTTTTTTTTTAATATGCATGCATAATAAAGTCGTGCAAGGGTTAAAACTAAAATGAAATTAAATGTTTAAGTGGGAACTAAAATGTTTATTTAAATGATAAAATTAATCGTTTAAAATTACAAATTTTCGATTATAAAAATGGTATCAAAGAAACGCGGATTACCTAAGATCATACATAATTGGTCATTACAATCCTTAAGTCAGGATTACGACCTAGCTTCTCACATTACTGATGTTGCGACAAATTTTTTTATTGAGAAACTTTCCATGGCAATTTTTATTTACTCTCAGAGTTTAGGCCAGAAATCTTCTGCAAAGAGTATCGAGAAATACATACATAATTGGTCATTACAACCCTTCTCTCAGGATTATGTTGAGTGTAACATGAGTGGCGCGACCTACAGTTTAAAGTCAACTCTGAACGACAGATTTTGTCAGTAACTTTACATGGCAATTTTTATTTACTCTCAGAGTTTATGCCAGAGATTTGCTGAGAGGCAGTCGTCGAAGAATTCATATTACGTTTTGTTGGAGATGTTTGACTTGGTGGTTGAACCGTGGCTTCACGTCTATTAAGCCAACACACTATCTACTAGACTGCGGCGACTTCAAATTGCCATGAAAAAGTTCTTCAAATGTGGCATTAAAAGTTGAATTTAATAGGTACAGATATGTACCATCACTCATGGATGAAATTAAGAAATACCATATGGATGGTCTCAAAAAATTAGAACGTAGTTGTGCATATACATACATACATACATATGTAATATGAAATCAAAATATGTTAGAAAAAAGGTTTTTAATTGAATAAATGTTCATCGCTGAGCATCAAAGAACCTTTTAATGTAAAAACAAATCCAATACCGTAAAGAACATTCGACAAAGTAAACTTTAATTCAAAAATTATAATTCGTCATGACTGTCGCGGTGTCGCTGTATTATTTCTCTAATATTTTAATATTTTACCGTACGAAAGTAATAAAACAAAAGACTTTAAACACATACTTTAATTAAAAAACTTTCAGAGTTTAACGATTATCAAACTATGATTTTCTTATACGTATATATCCTATGAAAACATTAGTGAAAACCTTTTATTGTCAAATAAAATGTTAATAAAACTAAAGACTGAAGCCATGTACATTTATTATACATGAACAATAATTAGAGCCATTGAAGGGACCATTAATTAAAACAAAAAAAAATCAAAACAGTTACCGGATACAAAATTTGTTTTTCATTAACAGTAATAAAAAAAAAATAATGAGTTATTGAAAATTATATACAGATTGTGGTTTTTATAGTCCTTTTATGGTTAAAGTTATTCAATTTATTTTTCTTTTCTTGTTTTGCAAAAGGATGGAATATCTCTGTTAATATTAATTGCATTACATAATGTTGTTGTTTTGTTTCTGAAGGTGACACATGGTCAAAAAGATGTAATTGCTGTCATATTACTCTGTACAAAGTTATCTACGTTTGAAAATTAGTGAAAATTCTGAACATTTATGGAAAAGATAGGAAAGCTTCTTAGGTTGGTGAACAATTTTTTGAAAAATCAGTAGCCAGATTTTTCCAAAGTTTGAAATTAATAATTTCATTCAATAATTCAATAATTTTTAATGTTAAAAGTAGAACAAATTCAGAAAGATCGGTATATAATACAGTAGGGAAGTAGGGCAGAATACTGAAGAAATCTGAATGCACCAATTTCATATCAGAAACACAAAATGCAATAATTCAACTTGTCGCACACCACCCCCTTTTTTCTTTGCTGTATGCCCATACAATACACTGAACGAATAGAGGTCATGCATGGTGATGGTCTTTAGAAAAAGCTCGCTGTTTAAATGCCAAAATTGAATTGAACGAATTTCTATTTATGAAATAACGACTAAAAAGATAGGAAATCGTATCAGTTCCGAAGCAAATGATTATGGACAACTGTAATGGGCGAAAGAGATGCTAAAGGAAGCAAAGTGAAATTGTCAAACCCAGGTTTGATAATAAAAAAATTAATGCTGTTTACTGGGTAGTATATTAGCTTGGTAGACATGAGGCCTCGGTTCAAATCCCAGCTCTGCAATCTCTAACAAACCGAAATGTAAAAAATATTTCTTAGGCCAATTCCTTTCAGTAGATTTCTGGAAAAAGTTAATAAAATTTCCATGAAAAGTTTCTCAAAAATCTGTCGTTCGGTGCTAGGACTGAAGATCCCGCCACTCACACAACACAAGTGGTGTAAAAAGCTAAGTCTTAATCCTGACTGGAAGGGTTGTAATGACCAATTATGCGTGTATGTATATATCTGGTTGAATTGAATGGGAATTCTTCATTATAAGCCTCCTACAACCTTGTCAAACAATTGGTTTTGGCACCTACTGCCAGAACTTAAGGAGGTGAAGTGTATATTACATACGTACGACAATAATGTATGAAAAAGTGCATGAATACAGCAAGGTTAAGTTATGTAGATCATGGTAAACCCAATATAAAAACAAAAATAATGATGTAGATCTTGTGGGAAGGAATGGTAATTGTTCATTACTTAGTTAAATCACTGATGCTGGTCTTTTCTGGAAAAATGTCGTTGTGTTTCCTTATTACAATTCTAGACTTGTTTTTGCCAGGACGTTGCTTTTTCAAATTGGCTTTTGTTTGATAATTTCTATCAGTTTTTCGCTGAGAAAATCTACATTACAACCCTTCAGTCAGTTCTGTTTTAATTTTATACATGAGTGACGGGATCTACAGTTTAAAGTCGACTCCGAACGACAGATTTTTGAGAAACTTTTCATGGCAATTTTATTTACTCTCAGAGCTTCTACCTGAAATCCAGTGAGAGAAAGTCTTAGAAGAAATATTTTTTTAATATTTGTTTTTGTTCTAAATGTCTGATCTGAGGTCTCATGCCTAAGACTATGACTACCTACTAGACTACTGCTATTTAATAAACCTCGTTTCATATCAATATAAAATGTTTTTCGTTTTCTGATAACTATAAGTATTCATCCTTAATATTTTTAGATGTTTTAAGTATTCTTCTTAATACTTAATGTTCAGATATTCACGGTTTATTGAGTACAATATTTTAAGTGTTCAGGCATAATAATATACGCAGTTCAGCTGCTTATTCAATATTCATTTGACAGCTTGTTGTTTTTTTGTTTTGTTTGTCGTTGTTGACATTTGAGTTGTCAAATATCAACAAGTGTTCGGTTAATTGTAATATGTTCACTGAACATACTTATGACAATGCTGCATTTTAAGTTTTACTCAATATTATAACAATTTGCGTATCTATTGTGCAATAATTAATTGCAGCCTTAATTGAAATGTTGAGGTCAATAATGGCGTTTTTTGCGATTTACACAATAAAGGTGCATATCTGAACACCGTATAAGCTTAAATAATGCTACTAGGCAAACAATACTTAGACAATAATTTGTGTATTACAAGTGTAAAAGCAAACGTAAGTCTTGTGAATCATAAGAAATATAAAATTATTTAATTCAATAATTAAACATAAGCTATTAAGTATTTGACATAATTTTATTTGTGTTTTTTTTTTCAATTTTGTCTCCCGTGTAGTAAGATTTAATGGGCCATATTTTTTTTAGATAAACTTGACCGACTTTAAGACTTTAAGACAAACCAAACAATGTAAATACAAAAATACCATTTATTACGGCACTAAAATTGTGCAAAGAAATCAAACAAAAATTGTTTTTTTTTAATTCAAATATAAAGTAAATGTGTCACTTGAACAATAAACACCTTCACTTAAATGAAATCGTATTCATGCGGTATTGCTTTCTTGGTATAATTTATACGCAAAGAAAAAAGAAAAGAAAAACAAAAATAATAAAAATCGGCTTGTTTTAAAAAATATTTGTAACAAATTAGACTAAAATAGATACACAAGGTTGCCATCACTTTGATATGCTTAAGATCTACTTAAAAAAAGTATAAAAAAATATGAAAAAAAATTTATTGCAATGCGATCAAATATACAAACCACACACATCAAAAAGAATTTTATGATTTGCATATGTTTTTAATAAAAAAAAAATAAATTTAAAACAGAATAAAAAACAAAAACAATTCACCATAAACCAACGTTTCAAAAAAACCGAAATTTAAAAAATTTTTTTTTTATTAAGGAAGCTTAGAGGCTGCATACATATGTACAACTTTTTAGAATGCAGAACAGTTTCAAAAGGTTGTTGGTGCGAATTGATTTGCAATTATATTCGTTACGCATGAAGTACAACAAAGACGAGAGTATTAGAAATCGTGTTTCTTTTTAGATCAAATACGTTTCCTGAATACTCTATGGACTGTTTAATTATTTATTCTAAAGGTGATTATGAAATTACTTTCTTTGTTTTATTTACGATTTTTAAATTCTTAGCAGCTCTCTAAAATAATCACTGAAAATGCTTATGAAATTTATTTTTTTTAATGTTTATAAAATTAAGTTTTTGAAAATAAAATTTCCCTAAAATCAAGTACTTAAGTTATGTCTTACTTAATTACGCTTTCTGCAGGTTTTTATTGTTCGATGATTTTGAAAGAAATTAAAGAAATTTGTTCGAAAGTAATATCCAATAGAGATCTCTGGCAGAGAGCAGGAGTAACGTCAATTTGCAGTGAAGAAAATGGAGCTGGATTGTCCAAGTTTTGAGAAGCAGCAGAAGTAAATTTTACTTTTGTTGTAATTTGATCTGAAGCAAAGCTATTGAGGGTGCCCTAGTAGTCTAGTAAGTAGTGAGCTATACTATTAGCGTGAGGGTCGTGGGTTCGATTCCCACCAGAGACTCTGATCTGTGACACTACACTGAGCATATGGTCAAAGTTACTCAGCTCGTGTATAATTAGAATATAATTTGTAATTGTATTGTAATTAATAAATAAATAAATAAATAAAACTATTGATGCAAGACAGTAGTCGTCGCAAACTAGTAGGTAGTGTCTTGGACGTGTGGCCACGGTTCACACCCCTGGTCAAACATCTCCAACAAAACAAAATATGAAAAAATAATTCTTCGGCGACTTCCTCTCAGCAGATTTCTGGCAGAAACTCTGAGAGTTAAAACAAAATTCCAATGAAAAAGTTTTTGAAAAATTTGTCATTCGTACTCTGTAGTTCGTTTCACTCATCTATAAAATTAACATACACAACATAAGTGGTGTGAGAAGCTGGGATGCAATCTTGACTGAAGGGTAAAGCATTTTTTTATGTTCGTATTCTTCAACATGAAGTTATAGGAATCAGTAGGGACTTACCAAAAGTTATCATATTCGTTAGTGTTGAACGATAATTTTATTTTTTTTTAGAACTTTTTCATGGCAATTTCCCAGTTTTTGTTCTACTATAGGGTACCTGTAGACCACAGCTTTTAAACTAGCCGTATAACAATAAATACCAAAAAATTTAAATATTAAACCGGAAATCTTAAACAAGCCTGTATTAAAGCAATAATTTTTAATTAAAGAAGAGAACTGAGCTAAAGAGAATCAAAGCGGTTTCAAGAATCTTAAAATAAAAATTAAGTGTGATTTATAAGGCCCTTAAGAATAGATGAAGAATAAAAACAAAATAAATAATAAAATAATTATGATAATAAAATATTATAAAAAGGGTTTAGAAAAGAGTTAATTACGTTCACACACACACACACACATACATTTGTTAATACAATGACGTAAAACATGTTCAAAAGTTATTTAATAAACGAAGAAAATTTGTGTTTTGAGTTTTTTTTTTTTGTTTTTTTTGGTTTTATGAACAAAGAATTTTATTTTAGGCATTCAAAATTGTGAATCTTTCCATAAAAAAAATGTTATTTATTAAATTCTTTCTTTTTTTTTATTTGTCCAAAAACTTTAAATAATTTGTAGGTGTTTTTTTCAGTTATTTTTTTTTTTTTTGTATATTTTTGGGTATTTTTTTAATGAATTTGAATTTGAATTTAAGTTATTGTTTTGTTTCGTTTCGTTTACCTAAAATGGCATTGAGTGTACGTACCGTTTTGTGAATCATTTCATTTTAGTTTTTAAAAACAGCATGATGGTCATTTTAATTTGAAACTTTTCAATGTTTGTAAATATTTGTTTTAAAAATTCACTCATAATTATTTTCATTTCTTTCTTTTTTTTGTTACGTATAAGTATACACATTTGCATGGTATACATACATACGTATACAATGATAATGTATTTATTTTATGATTTTAAATTTACAAACAATTTAATTGTATTCACTGGAAATCTGCTGAGTAATATATTGGGTGTTTGAAAATGTTGACAGATGGCGCTAAAATGATATCAGACAATACTGTAGCTTGTTTGAAAGGTGACACATTTTAAGCTTCAATTTGTTAGAAAACATTAATAAAATCAGATTTTTTTCCAGTAGTGGAGTTTAGTAGTCTAGAAGGTAGTGTTTTGACTTATTTATAGGGTCCATGGTTCAAAATATAATATTAAAAAATTCTTTCGGGGACTTAAACTCAGCAGTCTTCTAGCAAAAACACTGAGATTAAATAAAATAGCCACGAAAATGTTCTCCAAATATATCTTTCGTAGACGACGTTAAACTAAGTGGGTTCCGGGACACAGGAATATCGTTCGAAATCGTTGCTGATGAGCTGGCCAGGACTAGTATGGAGCTGGTACACTCCGTTATGTTACAGAGTATTACAGATATTCCCATTGTCTCGGTTAATTTGAATATTGTCCACTCGTTTTACGAGAAGGTTCAATCTTGATAGCAGAAGGTGGGCAAGTGAAACATTGCCAGACTCTGCTGTACACGTATGGACAAAAAAATGGGTTGACTAACTTCTGTCCTTTTAATGCATGGCCATCCATTGCACAATAGCTACTCTTACGTACCATTGTCCTATTGGTAGGCTTGCCGAAAGACTGTGCATTCTGACTAATGTTTTCGGCAGGAACTTAGGGTCTGAGTAGAAGGAAGAAACTGTCTTTCAGCTCATGCGTCAGTGCCCTGTACATATCATGAAAAGACCAAGGTTTCTGGTCTCTTATTTTTTGACCTCTTTGATCGAGCTTTCTTACATAAAAACTGCAGTAATAGAAAGATTTATTTTGGACTCGGGATGGTTTTTCCCTAGGGAATAGTTGACCCCTAGGTAGAATGTATTGTGGCATCACAATGAATCTAAATGCTAGGACCGCCATATAGCTGTGCAAGTTATTCACCACAATTTGCGAAGTTTACGGAAACAATGTCATATCTAGTAAACCAGCATTCTTCGTTTTTGATCCGATAATTTTAGATCAAAATTGCATGCATTCTGATCTGTTTGATCAATCATTAAAAAAGCTATCGATACGTACGTAATTGCCCATTACAACCCTTCAGTCAGGATTACGACCTAGTTTCTCACAGCACTTATGTTGTGTGTGTTAATTTTATACATGAGTGGCGGGACCTACAGTTTAAAGTCGACTCCGAATGATAGATTTTTGAGAAACTTTTCATGACAAGTTTATTTACTTTCAGAGTTTTTGCCAGAAATCTGCTGAGAGGAAGTCGCCGAAGAAATACTTTTTGTATTTTGTTTTGATGTCTGGCCTGGGGCTCGAACCCTTGCTTTTCGTCTAATAAGCGAACACACTACCTACTAGACCACGGCGACTGGATCGCTAACATGTTGCCTTATTTGCCGTAAAGCAACTACTCCAGCAGTATAGAATTTTAGGCTTTTCTAAGTGAGAAACTAATCCAATTACATTTGCAGGCCTCTAAAGCATTCAAATTTGCATTCTTAACAGAGTTGTGAAGATACAAAGTTCAGTTTTGCCTTTAAACTTCCAAAATCTCTTAGTTTTTGCCGGGCTATCATACAGTGGACAGCAAAAGCCTTAAGACTGAAGGGTTGTAATGACCAATTATGTATGTATGTATGTTAGCGACCCCAATGACACTCAACTTATTTCTATTTTAAGTACAAGTGTTTCAATTTTGAGAAAATTTATAATTGAGTCTTTTTGAATACAAAATAATAAATTTGATCTGCCACTTTTTCATTTGATTTCTTACATTATAAACTACATGAATGGGGTTGAACCATAGCTGATACTCCGACGTGCAAATATAATTAAAAAACCTTTTCACTAGCATGCAAAATTCCTTTAATTCGATTTAATTTCATTCATAATTCTTGTTATCTGCGCTATGCTATAAGCCAAAACAGTTCCACCAGCGTACATTATCAATTACAGATTAATACATAACAAATTAATGAAATAAATTTCAACACTCTGTTCGATTTTAAATAAATTTCGCTCATTAAAATGAAAACTTTTCTTATGAGAAGAAAAAAAATAAGGAGGGGGCATAAACAAACTTTATGCTTTCTAAACCTTGAATTAATGCAATACAATCAGTTCAATAATGGAACAACCATAACTCTATGGCCATATTATCATTATCTATCGTATATAAAGATATAGCACTGTCAGTAGAAGATAGTAAAAGAGAGAGAGAGAGAGAGGGAAGAAATAAAGGCAAATCCATAAAATTAAAAATTATTATTATTTATTTTTTTGTGAATTTTTGTTGTTGTTTTGGTTTTGTTCCTTATTTAAAACCTTTCACTTTGTTAAATCGAAGCAAAACTACAGCGCTGCACTAGCAAATCGTTATCTTGAACAAACAAATTATTTTCGTTTTCCTTCTTCGTTCAATGCATTTAAAGAGATTTATTTTTTTGTTTTTTTTTTTTTTTGCTACAATTTTTCTTTTTTTGTTTTTATAGTATTTCTAACACCTATTTTCTACAAATTAGAAATACTTTTTTTCTATTATTTTTCCTTCATTTTTTTGTTTTTGTTATGGGCATATCAATATACGTTTTGTCTAAAAAATGGTTAAGATTCAATGGCTGTAGTTGTTAACACTCTTCAAACAGAATGTGCAGATGTTTGTTTGTTTTTCATGTCTCCTCTTGGCTGTGCTTAACTGTTTGCTTTTTAACAAGGTTAAGAAATGTATGCAGTTGCATGACTAAAATAATATTTAATCTCTATAGAAAACCATGCAAAAAAAAAAAAGAAAGAGAAAATTGAAACAAAAAAAAAACGTACAAAAAATAAGGAACAATTCTAAAAAAGAAAAGAAAAGAAACGAAATGAAAAAATAAAATAAAATAAAATAAACTGTTATAAATAATTTTCAACACTGTATTTGCTTTGAAAAGATTCAAGTATGAAATGTTGTATGGAATAGTAAAAGCCCGGGTAAAGAATACAGTTGGCCAACGATGTATATTTATTGATAACAGTCAGGCAATATTTGTTGTGGCTTAACAAATATTGTCTAATTAATAATGATTGTCTACGGATGACATGACACGACACAACACGACACTTGAGCCGGCAGTTTGAAGAGCATAAAACCAAACTAAAACATCCACACTATTCAAGTTTTATGCTGTAATGGTGCAATTATTTTCAAGATTTTATCATTTGTTTATGTTTAATAATTGGCAACATGACTTTTGATTCTTTTCCAATTTTTTTATTCTTGAAGTAATAAATCATCTCATCGACATGTACCACAATTATCTCATGGTGGACCATAAAATTTTTAATTTAGTTTAAAAAGTGATTTTTAACATAATCAGTATCATCATAAAACCATTGTAATACAATTACAACTAACGAAAATGCCTTACAAAAAGCAAAAATGCTCCTGTTCCTTTGGAAAGCATTACAAAAATAAAATTAAATAAAAAAGAAAAAATAAAGAATTTAAAATGAAACAAAAAAGCAAGAAAACTTTAGCGTTTATAAAAACTCTACCTTTTGCTACACCATGAACATTTAATTTTCAGTCAGCAAAATTTCATTTTGTAATAAAGTTAGTAACTTAAGTAGTTTCATTGTTTTTAAAGCGAAAGGCATATCGAATGCAAAAGGATTTAAAGGAACTTTCCTTTAAATATTTTGTTGAAATATTTCCAAAAAAGGCATTAAATTTTATTGCCTAAAAAAGAGATTCTCTTGGTGTGAAAATCTATTAAATTTTCTTTCAAAAACTATGTCCCTTTGTTTATGGCAAAGAACATAAAAAAGAAAACTGTTATGAGAACCAAACAGGATAAGCACAGAGGATAACATCAACAACGAACATCAGAGATTGTTCAGAGTGGACTACTTCCCTTTAGTCAGTTATATTATTTGAAGAGCTTTTCTTCACAAAAGGATTTTTGCCAAAAATCGCCGTCGCCGAAAGATGTGAATTTTTACATACATAAATATAGAATTGTATTTGTAATTACAACTTATGTTGTGTGTGTTAATTTTATTCATGAGTAGCGACTCCGAACGACAGATTTTTGAGAAACTTTTCATGGCAATTTTATTTACTATCAGAGTTTTTGCCAGAAATCTGTTTAGAGGAAATCGCCCAAGAAGTATTTTTTCTATATACATATATAATTGGCCATTACAACCCTTCAGTCAGGATTACGACCTAGCTTCTCACATCACTTATGTTGTGTGTGTTAATTTTATTCATGAACTCCGAACGATAAAATTTTTGAAAAACTTTTCATGGCAATTTTAATTACTATCAGAGTTTTTGCCAGAAATCTGTTTAGAGGAAGTCGCCCAAGAAGTATTTTTTTCTATTTTGTTTTATTCAAACTGCCGAAGCTGAGGTTCGAACTCTATTAAACACTATAGAAAAAATGTTGTAATGAAATCATTGGAGGCAAAATACCCAGCCAGAAAACGTATAAAGCTCCTGAAGGACTCCCTACCCCATCCAGAAATCTATTCCTTACTAAAATGAATCACTAAGAGCCATAGCAATCTGGAGATTTTACACTCTTCCCATTTCATTATAACGCATCGACACTCTGTTCAATCAATGAGCTTCATTCACTAGCTAAAAACCCTTCAATTTGTCTTTTCTCGCCTCAATATCTACAATTTTCTCTCAGTGTCACCGAAATCAGAACAAATATATACTATACTTATGCAAGAGCACATAACAGCCTAGACAGCAAGATGAAGCTAGCCTAGACCTGACATCAGACCCAGACAGTGCTTTAAATTCAGTCGGCTGTCGTTCACATAAGTATAAAAGCATACTTTTACGTCTTGTAATATTGGCTTCAAATTAGTTGCCTTGGCTTAGTGAATGCAAATACATCAGCCGGATACTGCACTTACGCGGTATACTATAAAATAGCTTAATGTCTTTATCCTCCGTACAAATTCTTTCACCGGTATACACCTTTATTTCTGAGACGTTGCTAAAGAAAACATAAGCACGATGCAGTAACGTATTAACATCATTGAGAGGAATTTATCGAAATCGTAATGTTACGCGGACAACAATAAAACTTAACAAAGAGACAACAACAAAATACACACAGGATACGGTAAACATATTTACCCAAACAAATACATGGGAACAAAACAGAGATCAAAATAAATAAATCAAAGAGTATAAATACTTCCCAAAATATTGAAACGTAACAATATTAACTGATCATGTACTCTGTGAAACTCGACTCAAAATTTCCGAATTAAATTCTTACAGAGTTTCTTGTTAGATAGGCGAACTCTTGAGAAATCAAAACCTGGAAAATTTTCTAATAATCTTTAAATGTTAATTGTTGTTATTTATTATTATTATTAATTAATATAAGTACAATAAATGAATTAATTCATAGTAATTATTGCATATGTATGTATGTATATGAATACATAGTAAATATTCACTAATGCCATCCATGGAAAGCATAAAAATATTTGTTTATATTGTAATTAAAATCACATAATTTTTCATGTTACAATTTTATAACATATTAATCGTTACGGACTTTCATTGTTTACATTGTCAATTATACAATGTAATAAATGTAAAATGTGCGTATAATTTACCTTGTCCTTTGAACCTTAATGAAACATTAAAACATTTTTAAAAAATTATTATGACTTTTTTGCAAATTTGCTTATGGCATACATATTTCATTTCAGTGGTATTTTAGATGTTTTTTTTTTAATTCATCTATTTTTATTGTATTTTTATGTTTTATTTTGTTTTCTTGTTTTGTGCAATAAATAATTACATTTAATATTGTTTTGTGTGCAATTTGAAATGTTTTTTAAGTACCTCCCTAATTTAAAATTTTTACCATAAATTTTGTTTTTTAAAAATTTTTACTTAAATTTCATGATCAGCCGGTAAATGTCTTTTAATGTTTTATAACATGTTGCCTAAGATACAAGGTGTGTTTTTTATTTATTATTTAATATTACAAAGCATTTAGCTGCTATGATTTAAATGAAGATATTCACATTCATATAGTATATGTGCCTTGCAAGAGGAAAGAGGCCCTAAGGCTACAATTGAATATCTTTAATAAATACGACATTAAAATTACTTATCTTACGACAAGTGAAAAGGGTGTAAATTATTATTGTAAAGAGTTATTAAAGTACTGCAATCACTTGGTCTATTGAATTGCCCTCAATCTATATAGGGTTTCTTTAAAATGTCTCCAACAACACTGTTGCCCTTAAGGACTTCCAAATGCTGTTAGTTGTCTAGAAATAAATCTTCCTATCTAGTATGTTATAAGCAACAAGACGTTTCCTTCTGAAATACAAGCAAGTGTTCTGCTAATTAGTTTTCGTCATCACAGAACACACATAGCTACCCTCTTACAAGCCAACACACTATCTACTAGACTACGGCGACTTCTTCATTATTTTTGGTCATAGACGTTGCATGAGCAGACTTTCAGTAAACATTGTCACAATAAAAGGCGTTGAAAATTTATCTTATGGACGAGCGAGCTTTGAAAAATACTGCTTACGGACCAGTGCTAGAATTCTATTTGATCCAAAAAAGTTTTCTTTGTTGAGATCCAAAAGTTTTTTACTTGAGACTTTTGTGTCTAAACACAACGGGGGTGCCCTGGTAGTCTAGTGGGTAGTGCGCTAGATTGTTAGCGTGAGGGTCGTGGGTTCGATTCCCACTAGAGACTCTGGTCTGCTCCACTACACCGAGCATATGGTCAAGTTACTCCGCTCGTATATAATTAATAAATAAATAAATAAACACAACGGGACATATGGGCCACCTAATGAACTTGCCTGTGGATGGCAAGCTACCTGCTAACCTAACCTAACATTTTTTTCTAAAATGGGAAAGTGTTTATTAACAAAATTATAAATGAATTAAATAAAGGGTTATTGTATTACATACACATATACATACATAATTGGTCATTACAACCCTTCAGTCAGGATTAAGACATAGTTTCTCACACCACTTATGTTCTGTGTGTTTATTTTATACACGAACGGAAGGACAAATAAATTCGACACCGATTTTTTTGAGATGGAAATTTTTTTACCGTCAGAGTTTTTGCATGCTGAGAGGCAATCGCCGAAGAAATATTTATTCATATTTCGTTTTGTTGGAGACGTCTGACTTGGGGATTGAACCATGGCGTCACGTCTAATAAGCCAACAATGTACCTGCTAAACTACGACGACTCATCGTACGCAAGCAAATATTTACAAGTAAAATATTTTTAATTACTTTATGTAATGATTGTAGTATTTTTCTTTTTTAAAAGAAAAAGAATTCCAGGCTTTGAAAAAGCGGCAAAAATACAAATTAGAAACTGAAAAAAACACCAACATGTCATGAAATCGAAGAGAAAGTGCAAACACTATAGGCAACTAACGACAAAACAGCAATGGGAACTATAATCTACAGATGTGAAGTGTGTGATGTATTAGGCAAGAAATATAAATAAAATTAACAACTATAAACAAAATAATGTTACCGGAATAAAGTAAACAATAAAAAAAATATGAATGTGTTTTTAAAAATGATAAAAAATTTTAAAGAAAAAATTGTGACAAATTCGGTTGTTATAATCGAAAACATAGGGCTAAAAAATTCATTTATTTTTTTCTATTTTTTATTCTATTATTTGTTATAAACTTTGAAATAATAAAGATGATTCAAAACATACAAAAAAAACAAACTTTAAATAGAGATGTGAATCTTTTTATTTTTTTTTTTGTTATCATAAAACTCTACCCACGTTTTTATTTGTCTACAGTATTTTCAGTTCGTGTGACTGTCTTTATGTGTTTTTTTTTTGTATGAAAATCATTTACTAATAAAGAAATTTTATTCAATATGTATGTATTTATGCGTGTGTTTATAGTTTTAAAATAATTTGCTAAACACGTTTTAAATTTCGTATTTCAATTTTTTCTTTTCGTTTGTTTTTATTTACTTTTTAAAGTTCTATTTTGTTCCTAAAGAAAAAGAAGAAGAAAAAACACAAAATTTAAAATAATTATAAATTAAGAAATGATTAGAGCATGTTTTTTTATATTTTTTTGTAAATAAATTAATTTACATTTTCAAACGAAACTTTTACCATAATTTTCTGCTCTAACCGCTGAGAATTAAAGAAATCTTTGAAATCTCAGAAACAAGTTGTTGTTTTTGTTTTTTAGCATTTCTATGTGATTTTTGTAAAATTAATTAAGTCTTATGGTTTTTTATTTGAAAGAAAAATGAAAGTTTTTTTATGCCATTTAATTATTAAAAACGAAATTATTTAAAAAAAACACACAAACCAATGCAAGAGAGGAAAGCAAAATAATGATTCTAATGAAATATTAAAAATCAGTTGTCCTTAGGGCAAAACTTTACTGTTATAACCTCATTTGTATAAATACAAGATCAAATGAAAAAATGTTGGTGTCTTAAGTCTTTCTATTTTCCATATACTCACTAGCTTTTATAAATCAATTAAAGTGTTTTATACATTGAAGCGAAATTATTTGTTTTTTAATTTAATGTTACGAATTTCTATTTTAAGCTTCTACATATTATAAAACTTAAAATAATATTCTCTACAATTTATGTATCATCTTAGGCCTGCTTTATAGAAATACTTATTTCATCAACAACAACTTGGTTACGGTCTGGTAGAACAAAAGGAGACTAGCGAAATACAAGTGTTTTTAAATAACATAAATAACTTCACACATAAACCTATATATGTAATATAAGTCCTTTTAACATACTAAAATGACCCATAATCCTAAAGGGTTAACAGAAAAAAATTATTCTTTTAATTTATTTGTAAACAATTTGTGTCGCATTACAACAGCAAACAAAAACGAAATGGAGTTTTATTTTTTAGAAGATTTTGAAGTCGCCGTAGTCTAGTAGGTAGTGTGTTGGCTTATTAGACACAAAAGCCTGGGTTCGAGCCTCAGGCCAGGCGTCAAAGACAAAATAAAAAAGTATTTTTTTCGGCGACTTCCTCTCAGTAGATTTCTGGCAAAAACTCTGAGAGTAAATAAAAATTGCCATGAAAAGCTTCTCAATAAATAAAAATCTGTCGTTCGGAGTCGACTTTAAACTGTAGGTCCCACCACTCATGTATAAAATTAACACACACAACATAAGTGGTGTGAGAAACTAGGACGTTGTACAATGGGTCAATTCGACCTCCGGGTACTGTACTTGTCTTAATTGACAAGTACACGTCCTCTAACCTAACCTAACCTAACCTTTAGAAGATTTTTTTTTTACTTATGACTCTAAATTTTAATGCACATCCCTTTTTTGTGTCTGGAAATAATATAATGTGTTGCTGTTTATAGCAAATTATATTGCTTTTCGTGTATATTTTGTTGTTTTATTTTAATTTATATTTTTAAGTGAAATTTGTCAAGGCTTAAAAACAAATATTTTTATGTGCTACACCACCATAGTACCACTACAATAACTGGCAGTAATACTAAGTGTGTGCTAATGTTTGTAGTGCAAAATCACAAACTGATTGAATATAATCTCCTCTGTCCACAATTAACGCGATTAACACAAGCAATTCAGTTAAAATGGCAAAATTTAAACACTATGCAAAGGCAAACAACAAACATCACATAAGATTCTCAGAAACTGAGAAATCTTACTGGAAAGTGTTAATGCAACCACAATATACAATAGACCTTCTAACTTTAGGTTATCATTTATTTCGATAGTTTGAAGAACTTACTTACTTACTGAATTGGCCATAACAACGCGATTAAAGGATTTCGGCCTGCCGCAACACATTCTTCCAGGCGCCTTTGCTTCTTGCGCGTCTACGCCAGTTGGTCACACCAAACGATGACAGGACTTCTTGTATTTGGTCCTTCCAACGGATACAAGGTCGTTCTCTATGCGGACTGCTGTAGATCCCCGCATCAAATACCCTCTCCGTCTCGCCGGAGCATCCTCCTCCATTCGAACGACATGGCCGTGCCAGCGCAGCCGCTGGATATTAATACGCTGCACAACGTCTATGAAGTTAAGGAGCTTATACAGCTCACTGCCAACTTGTACTGGACCGAAGATCTTACGTAGTACTTTTCTCTCGAACACTCTCAGGGCTGCTGCATCAGTGCCGCATAGGGTCCATGCCTCTCTGCGCCATAAGGAAGCACGGGTAGGATGAGCGCCTTGTAGAGTATTAGTTTTGTCGTACGAGAGAGGTCTCCGCTACTCAATTGCCACTTGAGATCATAGTAGCACCTGTTGGGAAGAGTGATCCTACGCTTGATCTCCAGACTGACATCATTTTTGGTGGTAACGGCGGAGCCAAGATAAATAAATTCCTTGACTGTTTCGAAAGTATAGTTATCGGCCGTAATCTGTGAATCAATACGCCGCACGTCTCTATTTGTCGATAACATATACTTTGTTTCGCCCTCATTAACTGCCAAATCCTTTTTAGTAGACTCTCGTACAATAGCACTAAAGGCAACAGTAACATCTCGCTTGATACGCCCTATGATGTCAATGTCGTCAGCGTACGCAAGCAACTGGACACTTTTTTGAAGAACACTTTGTTGTAAATTTATGTATGTATTTTCCCTAGAGACCTGAAGAATGTCATTGGATCCGTTTGATATTATACACGGGGCATGTCAGGAATCAAAAAGGATATCCTGAATTATAACGCTTGACTACAATTCCGAACAATTAAGTTTTCGATTTAAAAGTTTTCGATAAAAAATGGACAGAACTTTACTGAATAAAATATTTTTGTTGAGCTTTATACTAAAAGTAGTGTTACCAACTACAATTCAAAGCGACAACACTTTACAAAAAAGAGTCTGTGGAACTTGAATTGTGATGTTTGCTTTTGCAATATGCATTATATTGAATAAAGTATGTCTGGTTTGACTAACAATATTTACTTAATGATTTTAAATGCTCATTAAACAAATAATAAACATACAAATATTTTATTACCACCAACAATAATACTATAAATATGTATGTATTTAGAAAAACCACACAAAAGTAAAAGTTTTCAAAAAAATTTTTTTTTGTTTTCTTATTTTATTTAAATAAAAATATTATTGAACATCATTAACAGAAAACATCATTTGTTTGCAAATGTCATTAACTTATGAACCAGAAATAACATTCATATATGTATGTATGTATACGCATCCATACCTACAAAAGAGTTTTTAAAACTTTTAACACAAATATTGTATTTATTCACATATACACACAGGCTTACAAAACATATTGAATTTTATGCAATTTCATTATGACATTAATTGTTTGATTAAACAAAATGGTCTATAATGGCCTAAAAAGACAATTCCATAGGAAAACCTTAAAGCTGTTGTCACAATATGAATTAAGGACAAATTGAAAGAATGAAAAAAAACTTGTTGTTGATAAATGAATTCAAAATGTTTTTTCTTTGCTGCGATCTATACAGCAGCAAAGATTCTTTTTTAAGGTTTTTTTGTTTGGATTTTTCTTTCTTTTGATTTAAAATTGAAAGGTTTCTAATATTTTGTTAAATATTTACATTAAAATAGCAAATCATTATTGACTGGCTATCGAGTGCTTAAATGGTAATCAATCATTAATTCATTTACCGATTAATGCTAACAGAGTAACACATATGTTTTCACACAGCACCATGAGTACATGATATTCTATTTTTTTCTGTTTTCTTTTTTCTTTTCTAAAAATAAAGGCGTTAATTCATCAAATCATTGCTGAAAATAAAAATTTATTTTAACACTTTATAAAAAACAAAATTCATTTATAGGGTGGCATCAAAATAGTGTTATAATTGCAATGTCCAAAAATTTAATGACAGATGACACAAATAATTCCATGCAAAACTGATGGCATCAGAGAGAAAAATAAATTACAATACATATGTACGTCGACTAACTAATGCAAATTCTTTTAAGATACAGCAGCTGGCACGTCCATTTAAACAACTGTTTTGCGCCAACCTCCGTGTTAAAAAGAACGATATGCAAATTTACAAAAGAATACTCACTTTAAATCTACAAAATATAAAAAATAAAAAATCACCAAAGCTTTGTAAGCTTTTGCTGTGGCCTTCAGGAACCAATAATTCACGTTTCATCCTACAGCGCTTTATGAAAAGAAGCACAACAATAATCAATAATATTCCTCTGGTAGTTCAGTAGATAATTTCAAACCCCTCCTTTACTACTTTGTATAACACACAAGACTGTTACATTAAAGGGATACAATGGCCCTTCTGGTATACAAAATGGGCTCTTTATGCCGCAGAAATGGAAAGTTTTCTTACTAAGAACTAAGCGCTGAAGAAAAAAACGAGTTTTGTAGCCCACTGGGAATTGTATATGAAATCATCAAGTTTTAACGGTTTTTTGCACTGAATATTTGAATATCTCCAGGAGTTCACTTAAATTTGCTACGACTAAAGTTTCCTAATTGTCTTGAGGTGTAGCATGGTAGAAGCCAAGCATTCCATAACATTTACAACAAACGCTACAAGTATGTATATCAGACAGCATTATTTTTTCGGGAAAGAGTAGTATACAATAAGCAAAGTTCCCCAACATTAAAATATACAATTTTAACAGATGGTAACCGTACCATTCTAAGCAATTGGTAAGCATTGGTTAGCTGAATAAACTTCATTGATGAAATCAAAAACAAAGCAAGAAAAAATAAGACAATGGCTAAGGGAAATATGTGCTGATAGCCTTGGCTCCTTAAAATAACGAGACTAAATATCCATGTAGTGGAGGATAGAAGTCGCCGTAGTCTACTAGGTAGTGTGTAGGCTTATTAGACGTAAAGCCAGGGTTTAAATCTCAGGTCAGACATCAAAACGAAATACAAAAAGTATTTCTTCGGCGACTTCCTCTCAGCAGATTTCTGGCAAAAACTCTGAGAGTAAATAATATTGCTATGAAAATTTTCTCAAAAATCTGTGGTTAGGAGACGACTTTAAACTGTAGGTCCCGCCACTCATATATAAAATTAAAGCATACAACATACATAAGTGGTGTGAGAAACTAGGTCGTAATCCTGACTGAAGGGTTGCACTGACCAATTATGTATGTATGTATGTAGATAGTGTATGGGTTTACTAGATATGTAGTAGATTTGAGTTCAAAACTCATATCAGTTATTTGGAATAAAAAGAAAATGTGAATAATTATTCCTTTCGATAAAAAATTTCGTAAAAGATGGGAAGAAAGGTTAACCTTCATAAAATATGTTGTGTCAGAAATAGTGGGTTTAAAATAATACATGTTCTTGTAGAGGTTTATGATTGAATAGTGATGTTCTCGATCACTTCTTACGACTTCTATAGTGGACCCGAATATCTAATATGCATGAAAAACAATAATTCTTCAATCATTTACTGATAATTCTGTATCGATGCACCACATGAAATACAAGGCTTAAGAAAGCTTGATATTCTTTAACTTTCGAATCTCCTGGTGTATTGTATTGCAATGAAATGGTTTTTATTGATTTTTGAAATCTTTTATTCTTCTTACAATCTCTATAAAAAAAAAATACAAAAAACTTATACAGAAGACCCTTTTATCAGTCCATCACTTATTGTAGCCGTATGGTATACATAAACAATTTTCTCTGAATAAAATAAACTTTAAATAGAAAAATATATTGTGATATAAATATTTTGCACTGAAACATTAAATTATTTGCAAATGTTTTTTTTTTTAATAAAAACGCTTAATTTCATTAGCATTGAATAAATTTTATTTGAAAAATTTTATTGGAAAAAAAACTTGTGAAAAGTAAAGTCTAAAGTCCTAATAAGCCATATTCAGGTTTAAATAGAAATAGTTTTTAATACTGAATACTCAATACACTTCTCTTTCTAAGACTCAAAAGTAATCAAAAGACTTAAGAGACAAACTTTATTTTTTTGTTTTGGAACCAACACTCAGGAGATTACTCCCATTCATGCAGTGTATTGTGTTGGAATACTAGAAAGATAGTTATAAGAGAAAGGACAGGGAGGTACTATACGACACTTTTTTTTTCATTTTCTTTATAAAATTTGGTTCACAAAATAGGCTTTAAATAGAACTACTTGGTATCCTTTAACCATCTAAACTTGCCTTAAGTTTGTCGTTTTCATTGGCCTTCTTTTTTAGGCAGCCAAACGTACATACATACAAACATAATTGGTCATTACAATCCTTTAGTCAAGATAACGTCCTAGTTTCTCATACCACTTATGTTGTGTGTGTGTTAATTTTATACATGAGTAGCGCGACCTACAGTTTAAAGTGGACTCTGAACGATAGATTTTAGGAGAAACATTTTATGGCAAATTTATTTATTTTCAAAGTTTTTACCAGAAATCTGTTGGCAGGAAGTCGCCAAAAGAAAAAATTTCTTTTCCTATTTCGTTATGTTCAAGATGTCTAAGCCAGAAGCCACTTCTTTTATATTGCTATACTACTAGCGACTTCATTTGCATGCCATACAGCATTGAGTATATTAGGAAACGATGCTGTTGTTAACCAATCTACGTGTATAGATGGATTATTTGAATGGGATTGAAGTCTCTTAAATTTGAAATCCATGATAACTATCTTTTGTATTGTATACCGAGCATATGAAACGGCTTCTCCAGAATGATGACAAATACTTTTAAAGCGTGTGCATATACATAATTGGTCATTACAACTCTTCAGTTAGGATTACGCCCTAGTATCTCAAATCACTTATGTTATGTGTGTTAATTTTTATACATCAGTGGCGAGACCTACAATTTAAAGTGGACTCTGAACGATAGATTTTTGGAGAAACTTTTCATGGCAAATTTTTTTATTTTCCAAGTTTTTGCCTAAAATCTGTTAGAAGGAGAAATATTCACTTTTCCTTTTATTGGAGTTGTCTGACCTGGGGTTTGAACTGAGGCTGACACACTACTTACTAGACTACACGGCGATTGCCGGCTGCCAAACATAGTCACCAGTTAATCAGTAGACAATTGAATACCTCCCTATCAACTGATTCTTTTTAAAAGTCTAGTGTGGTATTAAGTATCTGTTGCTTTTTGCTAAAATAGTTTTTCTTTTTTTGTTTTTTTGAAATATTTTCAAATCATTCACAACTTTTGTAATATAATCCTGTAACAGCATACAAATAAAAATTTTCGTTTTACTTCACTTGATATAAGAAATGTGTTTTGTTTGTGACAGCCATGTGCATTTAGTGTGTATATTTTCCGTCACCTGTTTGAATTAAATTTCTTTAAAAAATGTGCAACAAAAAATTGCTGAACACTGTGTGGTTGTGAGTCTATTACTGTGCTGTTACTGGGCTGCTGTTATAATGGTTTTAATAGATACAAACTGTTTTTAAGCAGCTACAGTTGGTTTTCAAACAAATAAAAAAATCGTATTTTTTATATTTTTTTTATAAAAACTAAACCCATAGGCCACCAAAACAAGAGAGTGCAACAGAGTGGAAATATCTTTTAATTAAAGGTGTTGATTTGTTTAACAGTGTACTAAACCGTCTATGTGTTGTAGACATAATAACACTTAAAGGGTTAAAATCATTTTGGAAATTTATTTAATTTTTTTTTTATTTTTGGAAAAGTTGTTTCATTTAGTTTGAGTTGTTTTAAGCAAAACAAGCGACTTTGTTTTTGAACTGTTTATTTAAGGAATTGTTAATACAAGCCAACTAAAAAATAATTGAAATATTTTGTTGTGTTTAGTTTTAGTTTTTTTGCTCTCCTTTTGTTTTTTGGAGATTATTAAGAAATTCTTTAACTATTACAACAACAACAACAACACAAACAGCGGCCACTGTAATTGTAACCTTTTAAAACAATTTAAAACAGTTTCAGTTTGAGATTTCAAGTTAAAATTTGCAATTACTTAATGGCTCTCTGTTTTATAGAAAGAATTTTTGCTGTTATTTTTTCTGTCTTTTTTTTGCTTTTATTTTACTGTTCTTTGGTTCTTCGTAATTATGTGGTTAATTGATTTTGTCAACTGCTTTTTTTGCATGCCAAATTTATTTTATTTTTTTTCTCAGTTTTAAACGTTAATTATGTAATCGTTTTAAGGAAGTTGTTAATTAGTTGCACTGGTATTGTTTTATTTCAAATGCAATTCAACAAAAAACTTGCTTTTCTGCATTCTTAAGTTTTTTTTCTTCTATTTTAAATATTCTTCTTATATGAACCGAAAAGAGAGCGAAAAAACACTTTATTGCTTAAGTTTTACATTTCGTTTCATTTCGTTTTCTTAATTTAGTAAACGAGACACTATTTTCAATGGCTGATTAGAAAACATTTAAATTTTAATTGAGCATTTAAAAGGCAAAAACTGGAACGAATATTTACCAAAAAAAAAACAAACCAAACTCTTAAACTAAAGTCGATATTTTGTTTAAAATACCATCAAAAAAAAAAAACAGCAAAAATTGCCAAATGGTAGCCATTTTCATAATTGAAAATGTTTAGTATCTCTAAACTGTTAATTTTAAGTTGAACTATGAATTTAGCTTATTTCTGCCCTTCCTCTGAATACCATAGTCTATAGCCAAAACACAGGAATTTCAAATTTTCTACATTTCAACCATATGAGATGAGGAATGCCAAGAAAAGGAAATTAAGTGACAAACAAAAATGCATACTACTGCTCCGACAGCAAACATATGCTGAACAGATTTCCGAAGTAGCAAAATTCACTGTTGTTGCGGATTTAGCTGAACATGTATCGTATCGAACAAATAAGGCGGAACATGCAATTAATTTTTCGGGCAAAGTTTAGCCCGTCTTATATGCAATTAACAAAAGTTACGTATATTTAACTTAAGCCTGAAGTGGGATGCAAAACATGTTAGGTGATGTAAAACATTATAAGAAATCCAAAGAAAAAATGTTCGTAAACAAAGACTTTGCTTTAATTTTAGCTCAAAATTTTTTCCCATAGAATAAAAAAAATGCAGCCCTGCACTCTGGTTGCAACATTGAAAGAGTTGCTATTAAAGTCTGCCGCAACAAATTGGCCGTGGATAGAACATAAACTTCGAAAAAATGTAAATGACATTGTCCTCATCAAATTTGTTTGGAATTTTAGGGAGAGCACAAGTAGAGACGGTTGAAAGTTGAATGTACTTAAATAAGTGTAATGTGACCCCCAAATGAATTGCTTATCTGATGAGATAACCATGGTTCTTGCCCCAGCTAAGATATCATGAACAAAATGAAGAAACAAAATATTTCTTTTGGCGAGAGTAAGAGTAAATAAAATTGTTATGAAAACTTTCCGAAATCTGTCGTTCAGAGTCGACATTAAACTGTAGGACCCTCTGCCACTCACGGATAAAATTAGCACACACAACATGGGCGGCCTAACAAGCCAAGAAGGTTGTAATCCTAACTAAAGGGTTGTAATGACAAATTAAGTAAGTAAGAGGAAGCATATCGTCGCTTATACACAGGTTTTTACATGAAAATTAAATGCAGTAGTTTGCTAACAATGTCAATGAAAGATAAACTAAGAAATATAACCACTTAGCAGTCACATGAATTACCAAATTGACGTGACACCTCCTTGAAGCAGTCTTGATAGTGAAACAGACATATGGTGCATGTCTAAGATGCCTAAGATGTAAAACGGCATTTTAATGATTTTTTCTGTTCCCCATTGTAACAAATTCTACTTCAACCATAATATGGGCAACCCAAGTATTCGAACGGTGAACACTAATTGTATATATTAGAAGCCTAATCCCCTTCCACCAATGGACAAAAGAGTCTCGTTATTTTCATTCCCAGGAAAGGCCAAAGAATTCTGGAGGTACCACTAGAGGTGTTATCAACCCATCTGAGTTCTGTCTTTTTTAATGCCTAACCGCCTATCAAGTTACAAAGCGCCACCAAAGTAGCATAACACTCCTTCATTACACTATTGTTGTAATAGTTTTTGTGTAATAAAACACAACAATTTTGCGGAATTTCAATCAAATTTTAAATATTTGATCTGAACTACTACAAAGCATTTGGCAGCGAAGTATCCCAAATAAGCTTGCATAAAGGTTTAAGCAGAGGAAATATTTTAAGCACTTTTTTTATACATTTGGGCTTATGACAATACAATTTCTAGGCAATAGTTTGAGTAACATAAACCAAATGATTTATTTTGTAATTTTAGTAATTGGCCGGAATGGTAAACAATAATTTTGCAAATATTTCATTAAAATACTCGTAACAGACATTTTAAGTTGGCTTAGACAAAAGACTTAAGAAACAAATTAAAATTTTTTGGCAACATAGTCTTCATGTCCATCAATCGATAGATAGAAAATTCAAAACAAAATTTCTGAATGTCCGCTTAAACAAAAGACTTGAGACACAAACTTTTTGTTTATTGGCTCCGTATAATTTATGTCCATCACTTGCTGGCACATTTGATGAACTATGTACGTGTACTCGAATGCATTTTCAAATATTAAAAACGGTTAGTCAACGTTCAAATATTATTCAATTTGAATGCTTTTAAATCAAAATTTAGTTGCAAACCCAGTTTGTTTCTTTTTTTGCTCTTTCATTCAAAAATTCATTCTACAATTTCGAAAAGGCAAAAAAACCTAAAAAAACAAAACCCAGACTCACAGCGACAAATAAATGGTTTTTAATTAATTTGCCAATGGTTTAAATATATGTACACAAAACAAACTAAAAATTCTGCCAATTCTGTCTGTCAGAATGTGTGTGTCTGTGTGTGTGTGTTTTATAAACGATTGCAATAGACCTCAATTAGACCAACATATATTTTGTTTTTGTTTTTTGTGTTGCTTGTTTTTTTGTTTGCTTCTTTTGAATTTATTTTCGTGCTCTGGGAATGACTGGCTAAGCGTGTAAATAGTGAGCGAGTGAGTGAGTGTATTTAGTTTTATAAACTTACCGTCTTGTTTGCCTTGGTATAGACTGGGTCCAACAAACTGGTGCCTTATGCGTTTGTAAATTACGCGATGACTTATATGTCAAATCGCCACATTCAGATTGCCATACTTGTAGATTACCCTCAGCTGGATAAAATGTATAGAGACTATTTGTGGATGAAGCAATTACGGGTGATCCACCGGCTGCTGCCACTAAAGCAGCAGCGGCATCACCAACATTTGTTGAATTTAGAACGGTTGTAGCGGGCGGTAAGGCTACGGCACTAGCTGACAATGTAGCACTCGATATGGGCTGCACGAGTAGCGCCTGTGCTGTTGTACCGGGATTAAGCGATGGACAGCCACCGTTCACTGTGGCTGTGGGAAATTTATAATGTTGCATCCGTGTGGGTGCCACAGAGCCACATGCCGTTGCGGGGGCGGTTGAGGTGGCACCGGATCCCTCATGTTTTAAAATTAAAGCATTCGAAGGATCATAATTGTGGTTTAAGAGCATATGATGATGCTGTTGTTGTTGTTGTTGCTGCTGTTGCTGTTGTTGTTGTTGGTGTTGATGTTGTTGCTGTTGGTGTCTATAACGTGAAATGGCATCGACCGAGTGCGAACGTATGGCTGAGCCACGCGGCATCAGTAGAACATTGCGGGTGCTATTGACATTGTTGTTGCCATTGCTGTTATTGTGACTGTTCGTTTTTAAAACAGATGGAGACATGGCTCTAGTTTTGGCTCGTCTAAAGCCGCCACCATTGTTATTGGCCGTATTACTTCCGCCTGGCGCATAACGATGATTATGTATGGCCTGATGAGCGGCTGCAGATGCTACTACAGGTTGTCGTTGCTTTTGATATTGCAAACGTTGCACAGTTTGTGGTGAGCCCATGGCTTGAGTGCTGGCAGCCGTTAAGCCTCCAGCATTTAAGGCTGTTGCACAAGCCGCCGACACCGACGATAATGATGAAGACGATGATGAGGATGACGTTGCAACAGCTGCTGACGATGATGCAGTAGATGATGAGGAATTACGTGAGGCATTTTGCATATTCATTTGTTGTATAAACTTGTTGTTATTGTTGTTATTGTTATTGTCGCTAGAGCCTCTTCGATCTTTTATATAAAACTTATCCAGCAATAATTGCTGTTGCAACAATTGTTGTTGCGTTGAATGTTGTGCATTGGGTGGAGGACGTCGTATGATTTGTGGTGCTCCCAATGCGGCCAACCTGGTTTTCGATAAATCCATTGTCTTACTTGCCACATGTCCGGCCGTCAATAATGATGATGAAGATGTATTAGACGATGATGACAAATCAGCATTGGCTGACAAGCCACCGCTAGCTGCTGATGACAATTGTGCCAATGTAGAACCAACATGTTGTTGTTGTTGTTGTTTATTACTAATGTTACTACAACTATTACTACTATTACAGCTATTGCCACTATTATTGCTATTATATGTAGTTGTTGTTGTTGCAGTTGCTGCGGCTGTTATAGCAGCATTTACATTCTGATTGTTTTGATTCGTTCCACTTGTTGGATGCTCTGAATCTGTTGAAACTCGATCCGGATCACTTTCAAAACCTTCATCAAGGGATCGTGTGGGGCTCAATATGGGTTTCGAATGTTGTTCCAGTTTTGTTTGCTGGTATTGCTGATGATACTGATGCAAATGGTGTTGATTCTGGTGTTGGTGCTGGTGGTATTGTTGCTGCTGCTGTTGCATGGACGTCATGATTACATCGACTTGACGTTGTTGTTGTTGTTGTTGATGCTGTTGCTGCTGCAGTTGGTGCTGTTGTGCTGACATATTTGTTATAAATATCTGTATGATTCGTTTTAAGCTCAAGTTACGGTTTTTATTTTTATTTCTTGAACTGCGTTAATTTTCTTCTTTTTTTGAATTTTTTTTTTTTTTTTGCAATAAAACTTAACACTTGGCTGGTTTTATTCAAACTAAAGAAACTAACACTTTAACTCTTTTTTCTATTTTTTCTTCTTTTGTAATCTTTTTAACTTCTTATTATAAATTATTAAAAGGCGTAAAACCGGCAGTTTTATTATTAATTTTCTTCTTTTTCTTTTTCGTATGATTTACAAAATGCTTTTCACTGCAATTGAATGAAGTCTTTTTGTTTCGAAAGATTTTTTTGTATTTTATTAAATTTTTTTTTTTTGTTTCCTTTTCAGATGACAATTTCGTTATGAAAATTAAAATTTTCACAATATTTCTCTTTTAACACTATGATGTTATTTTATGCTTTAATTTTGATTTTCTTATTTTTTTTTCTATATATTTTTAAAATTTAATTCAATTAAGATTTTTTTTCGATCATCACCAGTCACTCGTTATCATTTTTCATTTTGTATTTATAAACTTTCATTGTTAAAATTGAGAATAAAAAAACAAACATCAGTCATAAAAATTAATTCAATTTTTATTTTTTTATATTTATTTTTATTGTTTATCTTGTATTATTAACGAATTTTTATATTTCTGTTTGGTTAAGTATGTGTGTGTAATTTTATGCTGTTTTGTCACTGAAGTATTCCGTTGCTCACGTCTTTAGCTCACGAAAGTCGTTTTTAAACTGAAACATTTTCTTTCTTTCGGCTTAAACTCAAAAAAGAAAACAACAACAACAAAAAAAAAAACTTTTATGTGTGCTTCTTCATCTGCTTTTTACTACGTTTAGTGGGTTTGCGGTCCAGCTAACTGGCACTTGTTTCATCAGTCATTGATAAGCTTACAGCACACAACGGGTAAAATTAACAGTAGTACTAAACGTATGTTTAAAACCAAAACAAAAATCACAAAGAAAAAGCAAAATTGATTGATGATTTTCTATCGCTTTTACTATTTAAGCTTATCCATCATAGGATATAAATTATTTTTAATTAAATTTAAGCATTTATTTAGTACCTTAAACATAGCACCACGTAAAGCTGCAGTGGTTAATCACTTTACTCCTTAAAATTTAAATACAATTTAAAATTGATTTCCTATTTGTATGTACAAGTTGTCTACTCATCACTTTTAAATACCTTTTTGTCATAATAAGTACTTTATAGTGCCTTTTTGTTTGGTACTAACTTTTATTTGTGGCCACTTTTGCAAACACTTCCACTCCAATAACGTGCACATGTATTGTTTGTTGTTATTGTTTCATTTCTCTTTGTTGTGTTTATTTTTATTTTTCTCTTTCTTCTTTTTTTAATTCCTTTTTCTTATTTAATTTACCAATGCACCTGATTCAAGAGCGAATTGAAAGTGAGTTTAAAATGAGTTGAATTGAGAAATTTCTGTTGTGCAGAGCATTACAGTCATGTTAACATGTTAACGTATGTAGAAATACACTGAAAAAAAGAATAATTTTTAAATTAAAAAAAAATAATAAAATTTTGAGGAAGTTTCAGGAGTTTTGGAGTTTTTTCAAAATCTTTTGTATATGACTCAGAGGCATGTATTGATTCTTCACTTGCCTTGTGAAGCCTGCTGCTTGCGTCCCTCTATGCCCTAAGCTCAATATCCCCATGCTGCTTAGATAACAGATGGTTAGTCTTACAGCTTGATCAGTTACATTACTGTTGTAATAGACTCCAATCAGCTTATGTATGATACTTTAAATTGTCTACCGGTATGAGTTGGTATTTTTATGGAAATTCACAATGCACCAATTACTGACACTTCCGAATGTAGAAGCGTGTCATATGGTCGAATTGGACTTACACATAAATTGAACTCAAAGACGATCCCATTTTTTAGAGTGTAGAGCTTTATAGAAATAACTATGCAATGTTAACAACAGCGGTATGTAGTAACTTAACATTAATACACCACTCACTTGCTCTCGAAATATCTCGATTATGTGAGAGATCAACTCTCGTTTCTAGCTCTCTGTTTGTGGTTTTTATCAATGAACGTGTTTAGTTGGATTATTGTTTTGAAATTTCTCGTTGTTGCCGTTTGTTTTGCTTTTTTTAGTGCTCCAAGACACCTGTTTTTGTAAAGCTGTGAGTATAACTGCAAAACAGAAGAAACGTTTTACTCATGATAATGTTATTGTGGATAACGTACCATGTTGTTGCCTCTTATTTTTTTACTTTTTTCTTACTTTTTTCTTTCTTTGTGTACATCTTTTTCTTATTTTTCATTGTTTTTTCTTCAATTCTTTTTACTTTAAATGCGGCATTTGCCGTGCTTATTATTGTAGTTTTTGTTGTTGGCTTTTGGGGATACTTTCATTGATTTTTCCACAGCCACAGTCACAGCCACATTCACAGTCTTCGTCGTTGTAGTTATAGTCACACATTACAACATACTCTTGTGAGTGCCTAAGTATGTGTGTGTGTCTATATCTTTACAAGATACGGCAAAAATTAAACAGAGATGACGACGTTGATGGCGATTACGATGACGATGATTGTGGTAATAATGAAGTAAGAAAAAAATATATTATAACGGAGCTGATGGTAAAGTAAAAACAAAATAAAGTTAAAGAAAACAAAAAAAATAAGGAAAGAAAACACACACACACTCACCTATAACAATGCGACCATGATGATTATGGGAAGAGAGAGTGGTTCGTTGTTTAGGTTGGCTTAGGTTGTGGTGAGTACTTGTACGTGTGTATATCTGGTTGACTTAATATGTGTATAAATTTAGCAGCAGGCTGTGTGTTTATTTTGTTCTGATTTTTTCTTTTTTTTTATTCAATTCAATTTCTTCTGCTTTTACAAGTGCAGCGGAACTGGCTGTTTTGTTTGCAACTTTTATATGCACATAAATTTATATTGTTAGTATTGTTGTTGTTATACCCAAAATATTACTATTGAGAGAGTGTTCTACCACACAGCTTTAGTAACACTTTTATAACAATGACGATTTAGACTATTTTTATTATAAATTCATTAAGTAAACAACAGATCTTTAAACAGGAGCGGAAGTTTTTGGCTCACAATGTGAAATATTTCAAGCCTATGAGGAAACTAGCGGGTATTTTTCAAGCAGAAGCATATAGCATTGGACGATGTGTTCAATTCAACTTGGCGAGAAGGTACAAAGGACGAGACATAGTAACATAATCTGATAGTCTGGATACCATCCGAGCACTCGGTTCTAATGTAGTAGCCTAGTATAGGAAATAGTTTGTTGAGTTTTAGAACCGCTACTAGAACCAGAAGCTTTATGGGCAGTGGGAACAGATGTTTAGAAAGGTATACTCAACGAAAAGCCGGATAAACAGGCTCAAAAATTTTTCTCAAACCGCAATCAAAATTTTCATTGGAATATTATATCAAACTATCCGGGAATAACCAGAGGTAAGGTGGTGCTCTTTAAAAAGGGTATTGTAGGGTCGAAGAACATAATGACGAACCTTTTGAACCCAATATATAGTTTATGTGATGATGGAAATAAGTTATCAGAACAAATTCTTAGAATCTATGAGGCATTAATGCATTCCAGGATAATACACATGCTTGAGTAGAGATGAGGTATAGGAGTAGGGGATCGTCTTCGTTGACACCGAGTAGCATTCTGAAGTTTTGCAAGGCAATAGGCTTGGAGGAGGCATTTACCCTACATAGATTCAGGGAAGTGCAATATCATATATCGTATGGACGCAGTTTATGGCATCTCTTCACTTTTAGGTTTGGCCATTTCACTGACATCAAATTCTTAGAATGAATGAAGCATTAATGCATCCTAGAATGAGATACATACTTGAGTGTAAAACAAGTGCTCTCGTTGACACCGAGTAGTATCCTGAAGTTTGTCAAAGCAGTAGGATTGTAGGAGACATCAAAGGTATACTCTACATAGATAAAGGAAAATACAATACCGTAGTATTATGGCAACTCTTCACTTTTAGGTTTGGCCATCTCACCGGCATCAGAAAACTAAGGAACTTCCGTTCTCTATATGCTCACCACTATGATTCAAAATCCACTCTTATACATAAAGCTTTAATTAGGATTGTGACCGATCTTTTCACAGTAACCATGTGTTGCAGTTAATTTTTTTTCATGTAGGCGAAGTCTACATTATAACATCGACTATCAACAACAGATTTAAAAAATTTCTTCATGCTGTCGTGTAAAGAACTATATTTTTATTTTTTTTTTTGTCAAGATGTCTGAAGTGAGGTTTGAAGTTGAGACTGAATAACTCTCATGGAACATACTGTTCCGACGACGTATATTAATAAATCCTGATTCTACTCATGAATTCCTCTAAAATCCAGAGTGTTACAAGTGGTCAGATTTATTCGCATCATTCTTAAAAAAAAGTGACTCTCTAGCAGGGTATTACAAATTCATGCATGACCGACTTTAACTTTCTTTAGTTTGAATATTGTGGAGTCTTTTCTTACTCTCCACTTTAACAGCGAGTGGCGCTTTAATAATGCTCACTGTGATTATGACGATAATGATGATGCTGCGCTATGTCTGTTGCTGATATTTTCTTTGCTATTGTTGTTGTTATTGTTTGTATAGTAATGGTGGTAGTGTTTGTGATGTTGCTACTTATGGTTATATTTTTGCGGCATTTGGTATGTTGCTGCTGTTATTTTGCTGTCTAAAAAGAAAACTGCAAAGCAACAATATCAAGAGAATATTGCTGTTGTTATTGTTATTGTTTTAATATTAAAAAGAAATGAGAAAACTAAAAAAACAGCAATTGTTTTTATGTGCATGTGTATGTACATGTGTATGTGTTTTGTGTCTATGTCCGTCTGTTTGTATTGCCCTTTTTATATAGTGTGATTGATTTCCGGGTAAATTGTCTGAGGCGTTTTTCATTTCATTTCTGTTTTCGGTAAAGTGAGTGTTTTCTTGTAGTTACCATGTGAATTGTTATAAACTCTTCATTTTGCTGGTTATTGTTAAAAACAAAAGAAGAAGAAAAAACCAATATTGAAAAGAAAAAGTGCCTGCTTATCAATGGCCAATAATAAGAAAAATAACAACAACATTAATAAGATAAAAAATGTTTTGATGAGAAATTTCTTTAACACACTCCCAACGGTCATGTGCGGCAATGTTGTCCTGCAACAAATGAAACATGGTCGTTCTTTTTTTCCCTTTTTTCTTTTATTTTATTTTCTTTTCAGGAAAACAATGAAGATTTAATAAAAATTGTTTGTAATGTTTGATTTGGTTTGTTGTTTTCGGTTTCTTTTTTAAGTCGTGAATAAATGAACAAGTTTTAAAAGGAAAAACTTTTATTTAAATTAAAAGATCTTATCTCATGGCCTTAGAAATTTGGAAATTCAGAAATTTTTATGTTTATGCGAAAGGAAAAGGCGAAAAAGTTTTCATCATAGTTTTCCATTTTAAAAAATAAAGAGGTTTCCATCCCATCCAACATTAATAGGCATGATGTCTCATTTGTTTCGCTTAGTGTGGAGGCAAAAATCTGCTGCGAAAGACATTACTGGTTCCTCTGCTGTTGTCTTGTATTGTGTGGATCCAACGATTCATATTCGGGTATTCAAAGACTGATATAATGTCCACAGACTTTAAAATGATTCTATGTGTTCGTTAAGTGGTTATTATTAGTATAGTCATGAAGAGGTACCATATTACAACAACCTTTCGATCTATTTTAGTTCCCACAATCTACGTATCTTTATGATATCACATCCAACAAACGTCAAGATGCCGTTTGGTGTTAAGAATGGTAATTCGCGTCCAACAATTCCGCGTGTAGTGTGTTTACTTTTGTTATGCGTTAATTGCTCACAGGACCCAAGAACGTCTTCCGATGATTATCATAATCACAGGATCTACATGGGTTGGGTTCAAGTGTTGTTTGTCAAAAGACCAAATGCTAACCTCAGGTTATTCCTAAATAATCTGATGCATGACTCAAATCTCCTATTATAGTAATTTCCTAATAAAAGATTTAATTGCTTCAATAGCTTTGAAGAATTTTTGCCTTGATTTATTTTTCTTTTCATTGACTATAACTTCTAAATATCGGTTCCCACTCCACAGAAACGTGCTGGCCACATAATATTCCTGATCATTGATGTGAATCCTCTCAAGAGATTAACCCTTTTTTCCCTGACTGATTGATTCAGATTCCCCGCACAGGGTTACGACCTATATTGTGCGTGTGTTAATTTTATCCATAAGTGGCGGAACCTACAGTTTAAAGTCTACTCCGAAAAGCTTTTTATGTCAATTTTTTTTACTCTCAGAGTTTTTGGCAGAAATCTGCTGAGCGGTAGTCGCCGAAAAAATATATTTTCATATTTCGTTTTGTTAGAAATGTCTGTCCTGGGGTTTGAGCCATTGCCTCACTACTAATAAGCCAACACACTACCTACTAGACTACGGCGGCTGTTAGATAGTATTGCTACATTCCGTCCACCGTATCTTCTATTTAAGTTGAGTTGAGCACATCTTTCTATGTCATCGCTTTGGTATATTTCACTCTGGAACTAAAGTACATCAGCTACGTTGTTTCATTAACCCACATAAAGATAACTAATGAATGTCTAGTCATTTTCTTAATAGACACCCGACAATCTTGAACAATTTCTGTGGGACGTACACACTGTCTAGTTTGCAACTGAACATTTTGAGATCAGTAAATATGTTTACATCTCTATTCAATATATTCTTATACTGAATGCATTCCATATCTGTCTTTATAGCTCTTACTTCGGCTTGAATTATGTTATAAAACTTGGCTTTTCAAATCAACTTTGCCGCGTGAACTTGAAGCGTCAGTAAAACACATGACAGATGTTTCCTCAGAGACTATTGATTGAATTTGGATCAATTACCACAGTTACTGCACGTTCAAATTTTTAATTTATTTTTATGATCGGATAGTGTAAGTGATGCTTTTCGTTTACGAAAATCAAGGATTGATATATGTTTTATTGATTGTAAGCCTATTTTCAAGGATTATGAAATTTATTTTTTTTTTCTTTTTAATGGCTTACTAACAAGTTAAGTTTTTGGAAATGGGTTGAAGGCATTACACGAACTTTTTGTTTTTTTTTAACACATCCATCACAATTTTCGTCGCCTTTTTTTGGTAAATTTTGATTATTGCCATGAAGATTAACCTTTTAGTACCCCTTTCGAATTGTCTTGATTTTTGTAATAACGGAAAACTTTGATAACTACAATAGCAAGACAGACACTTGTCAAATGTTATATGGATGGCGGCTAGCAGAAAAGTTAAACGAAAAAACCAAAAAAAAAAACTGTTAAATGATTTTGCTTAAAACATTTACTTAAAAGGAACTCGTATGCCATACCAAGATTTATTTTAGCCCCCCTAATACTTTTTAAAAGACAAAAAACGTTGAAATAAATCGAGCATTACCTGAAAGAAAATAATAAAACAAATATTAAAATCCGTTTAAAGAGTTTTAATACCGTTTTGTTTATGGCTTTTTAAAAAGGGGATTTAAATACCGTTCGTTTTAGTTTTTTAAATGATAAACAACAAAAAAAAAAAAATACTGGAAAATACAGGAAAAAAACCAAACAAAGTTTTAAAATTTAATTACAACTTTTAAATAAGCGTTGACACGGTTCAGTGATTTACATCGAAAGATTATTGCAAACTTCAAATAAAACATCAAAACCAAAAACTCTTGCTTTACATTTTATTGCCTCGTTTTGAGTTTTTTATAACACATAATACTTATGGAAAATAAGAAGAAGAACAACAACAAAAAAATCCTAACAGTTATATCAGTTACAAAAACAACAAAAAAAACTACTCTTCTTACGTACGAACCAAACCATTAATTAAATAAAAACAGTTTAAAAAGTAACTGCATTAAGTGTATCAACAATTATTACCAACAAAAAAAAACAAACAAAAAAAATTGAAAATAGTTTTTATTATTATTAATGATAATGATGGATAGAAAAAACGTAATGTAATGTAACGTAATTGAATACACACACACACACACACGCACGCACATATTACCTCCCACCATATAACTTTACATTTATATCAGGCGTTTACAATCATAGACCACGATTTGATATCAAAACTGTTATAATTACCTCATATTAATACTATAACAACGACATCAACAACTACAACAACTACACTACAACAAAAATGAAAAAGAGAAAGAATTGTAATCTTGTTCTTTACTAGCTACAACGTTTTTTTTTCTTTCTTTCTTTATCCCTCTCTCTCTTTTTGCCTGTATCCGTATCTGTTTGTGTATATTGCTTTCATCACTGTAAATTGTCTAGACCACCAGGTTTCAAACTGCTAGAGAGTAAGCACAACGCAAGGCAAAAAAAAACAGCACAAGAAAAAGCCGTCAAGAGAAGACGTTAAAATATGTTCACAACTATTAAAAGACATCATTTATTTTTTGAAAAACGACATTAGCAATGTAAGGAGCCGATAAAAGCAAATATAATTCTTATACATACGCTACATACAGTCGACTGTATTTGTCAATTGTTAGGCAGTCAGTTATGGTTTACAAATAAACCGAAAAATTATTTAAAAATGAGAAATTAATTCATTTATTATATGCAATTTTTGGAAAAATTAAAAAAAAAAAAAAATTTAATTTCCTTACATTTTGTAAAAAAGTTCGTTTCTTAAGTCTTTTGTATCAAATTTATAACGTAAAAAGCTTTCGAGAAATATAAATAGAATGGTTAACAAATACAATAACGTCTGCTATTTACAGTAATGTTAACTTGCTAAGGGAGTAACTTTTATTTGATGCGATTATTCAGATACTTATTGATTGTAACAGTTGGTGAAGCTAATTCTGGGGAAGCTGCATTAGATAGTTAATTTATTTTCAGCAATATGTTACTGCAAATATAAAGATATATGCATAGGGTATTCCAACAGAGACTTCAAAACGTTAACATTTGAAAACGGTTCTCTTGTTGAACAACAGTTGTCAAATTGTCTACTGGCCATAATTTTCATCAAAAAATCATGTTCAATTGTTGAATTTGGTACGAAAACGAAGAACATCCAATTCATACCGAAAAATTCATTGTTTGCTGTGGATTTTGAAGTGGCGCCATCCCTAGTCCATATTCGTTTCAAAAGGACGTTAGGCAGTTCATCACTGCCAACGGCAAGCACTGCAGATTCTTTGATCATCAATTTCGTTTGTTGCCAAAATAATTGCTCGCTACTATCGGTTGACAAAAATCTGTACTGCAGTGAGATCTTCAATTTTTGTTATTATACTATTAAGATAGCAAAATGGCGGTATGTCGAAGCTACATCAGCGTTCACAGTACATCATTGCAATTGTACAACAACCAACAAATGTATGCCATTCACGTAGTTCTCATCTTCGTAGGGAAAATTTGAATGCCTGTTTGTGTTCCTTGACACAGGTATTACAAAAATAAGATTCTGATGTGAAAATGTTGTGCAGTTGCCGTAGTCTACAGGGTAATGAATTGGCTTATTACACGTGAGGCCACGTTTCAAACCCCAGCTCAGACATCTTCAACAAAGAAATCTCTTATAGATCTCACTTGGACTACTGTAGAACTTCTTCAAGAAATTCGTAATCTTCTATTCGTAATCACGTTGAGATACACATGCCTAATCCACTCAATAAATCTTTACATATTACGAGAGAAACGAATACGTCTAGTGATGACATTAGTGGCATTAATTCGTATGCAATTCTTTATTGAGCGCTGTCTACAAAATTATCTCTTCTCCGGCGGATCAATTATCCATTAATCCTCTTGGCAGTAAATTATTTCCATTTTTCATCTTACACCGTTTGTTGCTGTTATTTTTGCATCTTTCTATGGAAGGTCGCACTGTCATAGCTCTGGAGAAGTATCGTGCGTTTCCAACTGATCTGTCTTGCGTCTTAAGAATTGCAGTATGTATGAAATGGATTAACTTCTTCCACATTCGAAACTGTATCACTCAAGTGCTTAAGCAATTACCCCATGCCACCTCTTAAAAAATTGTCATAAGTCGGTTAAAAGTCGCCGTAGTCTAGTAGGTTTAGGCATAAAGCCCAGGTCAGACATCAAAACAAAATATAAAAAAATATTTCTTCGGCGTCAGCCTCTCAGTAGATTTCTGGAAAAAAATCTGAGAATAAATAAAATTGCCATGAAAAGTTTCTCAAAAAAAAATTGACTTTATTCTGTAAGTTCCGCCGTTCATGTATAAAATTAACACACACAACACAAGTCATGTGTGAAGCTAGGTAGCAATCCTGATTGAAGGGTTGTAATCTGATGTTCTCATCTTCAAGTAAAAAATGTCCACGTGTATTAATTTGGTTTTCTGTAGAGTCAGGAAATTTTAAAATCCATTAAAAAATTTATAGTCTTTGAATGGAGATTTTCATTGCATAATAAATTAAAGGTTCTTGCGTAAAATACATCACTATGGGGTTAATGGGTTCAATAGCCATCGAATGTTAGCATATCATTAAAGGGGAATTTTTTTGCTGTTTTATCAAACTATCTTGATTTATATTGCTGTTGATTAGGTTGAACTTTTGCTTTTTTATGAAGCAGTTTAAATTAGAATGATAAGTGTTGTTTCCGCAATAAAAGCTGAAAATGAATTATCAAAGATTCAAAGTTAAACACAACAGATAAACAAGCGACACGATAAAGTAATTTACGAATTAATTGATTCATGTGACATCATTTTGTTTCCATAATCGTTATAAAAACTTGTAAACTGTGTTTACAACTGTAATAGTATGCAAAAGTTATTGATTAGATCACACAATACAATGTTGAATTTGCCATAGTCAAATAAGTAGTGTGTTGGCTTATTAGTCGTGAGGCCACGATTCAAACCCCAGCCCAGATATCTTGAACATAACAAAATATGAAAAAATATTTTTCGGCGCTTTTCTCTCCTCTAGATTTCTGGCAAAAACTCTGAGAGTAAATAAAAAAATAGCCATGAATAATTTCTCAAAATCTGTCGTTTGAAGTCGACTGTAAACTGTAGGTTCCGCCACTCATGAATGAAATTAACACACACAACATAGTAAGTGGTATGAGAAACTAGGTAGTAATCCTGACTGAAGGGTTATAAGTTCGTAAGTAGGAAACTTTCTTTTCTATAAAAGTTATGTTTCTTGATAACACTGCTCTGCATGGGTTTTGCAAATAAGATGGCTCCAGGTGTTTCCGAAGGCAAATGGCAGATCCAATATGGCGGTCAAGTAAATCTGATTAATTTTTATAAACCTCGACCGCCATATTGGTTTCGCATTTTGAATTTTTTAAATCTGAATGAAGATCTGTAATCACCGACCCCAAAAACAACTGGAACCATCTTATTTGCACAAAAAAGTCCTAATTTGCAGGGCTGTGTAATTAAAGTTTGTCTCCTAAATCTTTGGTTTTCGATGGATGTTATCATCTTCAATTTCTGTTTCTTTGCTAACATATAAAGTGTTTCAGTATTCGTTATAATCATGCTTAATAGTTTCATTTCAGTTTTTATTCTTTAAATGTGTTCTCATATAAATATACAAGCATTTTATAGAATCTGTGATCTTATTTTTATACTCCTACTTAGTGGTGTAATTTTTTACAGTTGATGCGTAGTGTAAAGCATTCACGTTTTTTCTGTTCCTCTTCTTCTTCTTTTTTTCTCGAGAACAACTTCTACTTCTTAAGCTTTTTTCTTTTCTTTGCCTATTTCTTAAGCAAAAGTTTTTGTTTGTGTTGTTGCTATGTTTTTCATTCATTGCTTGCTCAAATACTGTTGAAGAAACATAGTGAAGTAGTAGAAGAAAAAGACTAGAGACACACGTTATTCTGGATTGTTAAAGCGAACGATATTGCATTGATTCATTATTAAGATGATGATGTTATACAATTCATGGCATTAGTGTTAACAGTAGCCGCTGGCAAAAGCGGCATTTTAGCATTGCGCTTCTATTTATCAGTCGTTCACAATTGATTTGTATATGTGCATGTGTTTGTTTTATCTGTCATAGCTATAAACTTGTTAAATTGCTACCAAAGTAATAGCAGTAGTTGTAACTAAAACAAAAGCAACAATAGCAACAACAACAATAACAACAAGTAAAGCAGAAATAAAAGTATTTGTTATAAAATCTATAAGTCAGTCTGTAAGTAAGTTTGTATGTTCGTGGTACTCAAGTTGGTCTTAATGTCGGTCTTTATGCATTCTGATGTTTATGACGGCACGCGTCTTAAGTTTTAATTTTTATTTCTCTCCTTCTTGTTCATTTTATTTGATTTCTTTGCTTGAAGTTCTTACTTTTTTTTTGCTTCATATTACATTTTTTCTCTTTAAGTTTTTTTGTAAACATTTTCTTAAATTCACCACGGGTTTCGCGGCTGATCTCGGGGATGTTAATTCTTTTTAAAGACAATTTGATTATACTTCTGTTATAGAAACTATTGTCCCTATTTACAAAAAAAATAAAATAAACAATAAAACTGAGACAATAAGCTTTTGCAAGCTTTTATTAGTCGTAATAAATTTATTACTTCCGTTCTGTACAAATAAATAATCTCCTTATTTAAACTTTAGCTCTTAACAACCCATTGTACCCTGGTACCCTGTAGATGCGTACAGAGCCTTTGAGAACAATATATAGGAATTCCGCTGTCCTGTACCATTCCAGCCTAATTTGAGTTCTTCGCCTTTTTTTGCCGTTTGAATCACATAAAAATAATTCAAGAGTGAATATACAGTGGACAGCAATAGTCTTAGTAAGGCAGTAAAGTAAAGTAAAGTATTTTGACAAAAAAAAAAACAGTCCCCACAGGCTTAATACTCTTGCACAAAAACCCGATATGACTTCAAGACAGTATTTAGGAGATCATTTGAAAGAACGGTTACGTAATCGCTAAATCTCAAACAAAAGTCAACCGAAAAACTTGTGCATGGTGCAATCAGAAATCACTGAACAAAACTTGTACATTCAATTAAATGGTTAAATGGGTTAAATGGAGTGCTTGACCTTAAGGGATATTCTGCTAAATATAAGGGATAACATTTTCATATATTAGGCCTTTGAATTTTAAATTTACTCAAGGTTCTCCTTGGGAGTACCTATGAAGTCATCTGAAACTTTTCCTTATTTTTCTCTTATTTTATGAAAACCATTAAAAAATTTTTTGTTTTATAATAAAACAGAAATAAATTAATAAAATAAACATATAAACTATAAACTTTTATACAAACTTTTGGCTAAAATTCATGAAATTGCTAAAATATATTACCGTCCACTGTAATTCTCAGCTCTTCCGTTCGTGAGAGAGCTCCATACATTTTTTAGCATTTCCCCCGGTATCTCACATCTCATAGGCTGTAATATTGATTCTCAGGGCTGAAATTGTTGTCAATTTGTCGCCGTATACGGGAGATTTCGCTTACCTTACAAAAGATTGTCTAGCCGGGTGAAATCGCTTGATGCGTATCGACATCTACAGGAAGCCTGAGTATTGAACAAACTTAACTTCTTCGAATTCATTTCTCTAAGATGAGTGTCACTACACTCGATCTCAAACTTAAAAAAACTGGGCAATGACATCAATAGTGTTCCATCGTTTCAATGTCTTCATTACATTTACTGCATTCAGCAGTATCCACCACGCCTATATGGTTCAGGTTGAGTATCCCGTAAGGATCGGGATCACTTTAGATTACGTATTCAGTTCTTAATGATGTGGCATTGCTGCCGTCTGTAGACACTTCCATTCACTTTTTACCCTGGTTTTCAATGCATTCAAAGGTTTCTCAAACCATCCACGTTGTGTGTGTCAATTTCATTCATGAGTGTAGAGACCTACATTTTAAAGTCGAATCTGAACTAAAGATTTTGAGAAACTTTTCACGGCAATTTTATTTCACTCTCAGAAGACGAGGAATTCCCCGAATGAAATATGTTTCCATATTTCGTTTTGTTCGAGATGATGATACCTTTTGGTATCGTGCTAAAGTAGTTCAAAGCCAATTAAAATACTTAATGTTTTAAAAACCTAGTGAATAAAAACAATATGCAGTCAAGTATCACAGTTAGCACTGCTAGGTCCTGTATAGGATTTAAATAAATTTAAAAATATTGTCTTTATTGTATATAAAGTTGTATTAATTGATTGCAAAAATTTTCATAAATTTTGTAATGAATTTTAAGGAAACAATAGCTTTCAGGCAACAGAAAAACTTGTAATTCGTTACATTGTATATTAATTATACGTTTTATTTAACAATTTTAAGGATGTACGCATAGTGTAGTGTTGTTATAAAACAATCAGGAAATGTTTATCAATAAAATAAAATAAAAAGTTATACGCACTTCCTATGCCACATACTTTTATTTTGGTATGCCTTACTATAGGCATTACCTGTTTAGTATGTGCAACAGAAAATTTCTTTCAGATCTTGTATTGAAGTGAAGTGAAAAAGCTGGCATTTTAAAATCATTTAAAAAACAATCTTTTTTTTTGTATAATATTTCCTCAAAGTCAAATATATTTACGAAAAACCAGCTTCAGCAATAGTTGCCATAAAAAAACGTTTTTTTTCCTTGAATTTTTCATTAACATATTAAAACCGTCTAAGTAGGTAGGTATACGCCATAATAATAAATCCTGTTAAAAAATAAAAATGGCTTAAAGCCTTAACAAATATGCCATTATATGATACAGGATTGTATTTAAAAATATTTTTAACCATATTAAATACATACAGACAGAGATACAGCGATATAAAGCGGTAAGTTGTTGGACCAGGTAAGATAAAAATATTTTTGTTTTGTGTTTTTTTTGCTTTTATTTTGCTTTTTTGCACAGTCAAGATGGCATTAGTGTGTAAGAAAAGCTTTAAAATAATTATTTGTGATGATAAGGCAGTAAAAGAAGACAAGTTTCTTAAAATAAAAAAAAAACAGAAATAAACAAAAGAAAGAAATGTTATGGGAATTTAATTTTATTCTATAAAAATATAAAAAGAAAAATGAGCAAAAAAAATAAGTCATCGTAAATTTATTGCGTAAGAAAAATTTCTCTGTTCGAGGAAAAGAAATAAGAAAAGAAAGTATTGGAAAGGCAGGATATCAGGTTTGTATCTTAAGTCTTTTGTTTGTCAGTTAAGTTTTATTTATTTCTTGCGGTACGATTAACCGAAAGGTTTTGCTGTCTAAGTCTTTTGTTTTAATTTACTTAACAAAAGAAATAAAAACCCAAATAAAACAAACCTGCCACAATGCTGCAACAAGTTGAATGTGCTGACGTATGTACACACATATCTACTATATTGTTGTTGCTATAACCATATAAAGTTTTCTGAAATTTTTCTTTTCAGCATTTAAGCCTGTGTATGCGTCTGTATGTTTAAAATAGTGTTTGAATGAATTGTAACAATAAATATTTGAAATTATTTAATTTTCTTATTTACCAGACACTACCACCACCACTACACCAACAACTCCACACACACACACTGCTACTGCCACTTTTTGTTTGCATTTGCAGTGTAAAAAATAAACCATTTTCCCTCGCACCTTATTTGACGACGTTGGAGTTTATTTTTTCAATTATTTTCTGTTAAATTTTTCAAATTGCATACAATGGATTATGGACACAAATAAAAATAATAATAAAAAACACACATTAAATCGGAAAAGTTAAAGTCGATCGCAACAATACTCTACACAAACATGTTTTAAGAGAATTTTTATCAAATCGTCTCGCAGAAATGACAATTGATTCCATTTAAAAATAACTGCTCATCCTGATATTATTTGTTGATATTATAATCTCTACAGGTTGGGGCTTTCTGTATGAATAAACTTCCGGAAAAATCCTGGCGAAAATCGTTTGTTTTCAACTATTTTTGAACCTGAAAGGCTTAAATTTGCCACCTCTAAAGAAATTTTAATTGTCTCATATAAATCAAAGACTGGGTGAACCTAATAAATATTACTTGATGGCAACGAAATTCCTAAATTATTAATTTTATTTTATCTTCCCCATTTTCAATTTCCTACATACATACGTACGTACATAATTCGTCATTACCACCCTTCAAGATTACGACCTAGTTTATCACACCACTAATGTTGTGAGATTTTTGAGAAACTTTTTCATGGTAATTTTATTTACTCACAGAGTTTTTGCCAGAAATTTGCTTGAGAGGAAGTTGCCAAGGAAATATTTTTTTACATTTCGATTTATTGAAGATGTCTGCTTGGGATTTGACCCGTGGCCTCACGTCTAATAAGCCAACACACTACCTACTAGATTATGGCGACTTCAATTGCACCTTCAATTTCATTAATCAAGTTAATCACGCTAGACAGCTGGGGAACCAGGGAACTGCTTGAGTTCGATAATATAATGGTTCGCATTCTAACAGGAAAACTAATGGGTCACTGTGCTATTGGATTTTTCACTGACAAGCTTTGTCTGCCCCGCCTTGATGAGGAGGAAACGAAATCGCTACAACACCTTTTATGCGAGTGCCCTGCACTTTGGAACAAACGTCACTGGTTTTTGAGTGACAGAACGTTTGAAAATCTGAGCATGATGACGAACGCGCCATTAAGGGAACTGGTGGCCGGTTTCATCCTGAACTCGGGGTGGTTCAAACCCACTACTACTGGATCATGACAAGGATGATTACATCAGACCGGGTAACATAATGCGCCAAATGGGCCGCCGGGTGAAATTGCATAATCCCGCTAAGCAGGTATTTGGTGTACTGCAGCAGATCCTTAAATGTTATCAAGTGACGAGCACTAACCTAGAAACAATATCCCCAATGAATCTTTTTGACTGATTTTCTGATTTAGTTCTGTTTTTTTTTTCTTATTCAGTGCTCATGTTATCTACTCTGCTGGGGTTAGGGGTCAGAAGGCCTCTTAGATAGATTTTGTGTTGAAAGGTTGAAGCCGCTTAAATTTTACAAACTCGACAACGTGTTGAAGTTCTGTGTTTTCCCAAATAACCTGCCAATGTTTTTAGATGAAGAACTGAAGCCGCGTTAGATCTGAGTAGTGGCAATACATATTCTCTGTCAGGGTTAACAAGGTTAACAAAACATCGTTCTTGTATGAAATTTAGTTAGAACTCCAACACATTATCTTAAAAATCCCTTTTGATTTCGATTTAAAAAAAGGACCTTAAATGAATCGTTAATTAAAATATACCCTCCGTTAAGCTATGGTGGTGGAGGTCATGAAAGTAAATAAATGTAAATACAATATCCGTAAAATACAACATGTCTACCATTGCCACTGTTGTTAATGTTGTTGTAAAAAAAACATAAAATATTCAAAAAAATATTAAAAATTCATATGTACATACCATACATACACACATGCATATAAACATGTAAAGTAATAAAATAAAAATAAATTTTTCGCAGGAAAAAAATGCATGTTGTTGTTTGTTGTTGTAGACGAAAAAAGAAAGTTTAATTCAATGCGCTGACTTTTCCACATTTTCTTTTTTTGTGACGTTTCTGCTGTTATTATTTCTCACTGTGTGTTTGTTGGTTTTTTTTGGAATTTTTTATATTACTGCGGCCGCTATTTGTGGCTACAACACAGCTACTGGCTGACGACAAGTCAGCAAACGCAATTAGGGAAATGTCGGTATTTATTTTTCGTATTTGTTTTAATATTGTATTGCGAATGTTGCAACAATTTCAACAAGTGCAAGTACACACTCATTTCACTCACATCTCACCTCTCTCTCTCTCTCCACCACCACCGGTTGACTGATATTTAATAATTGTATTTACTTTTTGTAGCACAGCTCTGTGGCATGTTTCAACCAAACAATACAATGGAGTATGAATAGAATACAACTGATACAAGTACAAGAAGACAACAACAATAGTTACAAATGTTTTCTACTTGATTTGATGCATTTTAAGATGATTTTAATTCGTTTTTTTTTTCTATTCCATTCGTATTGTTTTTTACACCTGATTGTTTTCTTTAATCTTTTTTTCTGCTGTTCTGCTGGAATTGTCATTTCTTTTGTGTTGACTTTTAATAGAGAAATCTACAGAGATTTATTAAGACGATAAAATAATGCACATGAAGATAATAAAAAGAAAAACGTATTAAATTAAATACAGATTTACTTGAAAGTTTTAATTTTAAAATAATTTAATCACCAACATTTTGGGCAAAATGTCCAACATACGCTGGAGTGCAATCAAATGTTGCCCGTAAACTGTGTTGAGCATACAAAACAAATACTTTAGCATTAAGTAACCCAACCCGTCTTTTTAACAAATATTACCCAGGGATTAGCTGAAACCTGAACTCTGCCTACTTACGCCTCAAACAAGTTCAATCAAACAACAATTGCGGTTAGAAGATGTAACTCGTTCGGAGAAAAAACTTGATTTTAAAACATTTTGGGGTTTTGGTGAGCACATGTCTATAACGCCCAATAACAGCTAAATTATCAGGAAATCTTTTTCCAAAGAAACCTTTTCCTGTTACTCCATTTTACAGGATTAACATGATTTCAACTCTTTCATTTCATTACAATTTCATCTTCGAACAAATGACCAGCGATCACCAATTGGGATGGCCTTTGCAAAAGCTGCACAACCAACCTTAACTAAACAAGGACAGTGGTACGCTAGCCCTGTAAGGATCTTGTGCATGTGTTTACTAGCCTACTCATGTACCCCAATAGGAAATCAAATTGTCCCTTGCGCTATTCGATTACTGTAGTACTACTATTCATGCTAAAATAATGGCCACTAAAGCAGCAGTTGTTTGAATAAATACAGTTATGATGTACGAAAATTTACCGATTCGATTAGATTCCACGTACATTATACTAAGTTAGGTTAGGGTGTAGCTTGGCGTTCACGAGCAAGCTTACTCGATGACTATATGGTCCATTGTGTAACCCAGTGTGAGGTAAGTCCCCGTTGCTATTAGTCGTTAGTGGTGAGTTTCAACTATACCGCGCTCCGGATGAAGCCGGACAGATCCCATAGTGGCACGTTCGCCTAGATCTTCAAACGTTTTGCTACCCAAAAACCGATGACGTCTGTCCTAAAGTGCAGGGCACTCGCAGAAAAGGTGTTGCACTGATTCCGTTTCCTCCACATCATTATAGCACATTAAGGGTAGTTCAAAAATACTGGCTGTCTCTAAAAAAAAATAGCAGTTGCTGAACACATCGGTTTCTGAACACAGGCACATTGAAGGTAACAACAGTGTCGACGTGCTTGCGTAATAATAAATTCTATAAAATTTATACACGAGGTTAGCATTCCTATACAGTGGGAAAAACAACACAACCTTCGCTCATTTAAAAAGGAAAGGTGGGATAACGAGAGTAGGCAGGGCCGGAGCCCGATATTGACAAAAAAATTGCGTTAAACCAAGTTCCATCTTAGGGATCTCGGTTATAAGGTGACACTGGCCGGTGACTGGGAATACTTCATTATGACTTCTGCAGAAGTTGTAAGAAGAGGAGACTACAGAACATTTGCTCTATCATAGTTCGGTCCATCTACTCTGGTAGCCTAAAGAGAATTATTGAACTGCCAGAATTTATTGATAGAACAGGTCTAACCCAAGGTGGTCTAAATAAAATTTACATCTTCATAGAACTCTCGGAATGGCTGAAATATGTCAACGAGGAGTGGTAATTGTATGACAATAAAGGTAATATCGGATCCTAATGAGCTATGCCCATTGAGACGGCTTCCAATGCAACCTAACCTAACCTAATGGAACAGACCATACATTAATGATCTTATAGGACTCACACAAGCTCTGGCCATTGAGGCGACTGCCGATGCAATCTAGCCTAACGTCTTCGCCCATGGCGTTCATTATATAGAATTAAAACTACTTTAAAATTCTTTCTTTCATATCAGAACTTAAAAGAAACATTTCCAGAAATGAATTACGGATAAGCAAAACCATCGCTATTTTTAACTTTCAAATAAATTAATTACAGAATAGGGGAGAAAGGGGGACTGATACGTCTATTACTAATCACATTTAAATTAATTTATCTTGTATATGCAAGTAAAATAAAAATCAAAGAAGTGTTTTTTGCATTGGATCTCTACCAACTTGTCAACCGTCCGTGTCAGAGCTCTCACTAAGTACTCATACTCACAAGCATTTCATTTAATTTCTATTTTATCTTTATTGTCTTGAGTAAATAAAAATAAAAGTAAATTTCCAACTTTCTCATAAAAGAAAAATTAATGTTGCAAACTAATTGCAACCTAAGCTTTCACAGAGAACAATGGCAGAAGCAGAAGCAACCATCTGCAGCAACATTATCTGGGATTCGTCATCACAGGCAAAAAAATAAAATAAAAACTGACACTTCCAAGTAGTTTTTGTCTGTGTGATACAATTGTGATAGAGAAATAAGAAAAAAATTTATTTTCAAATTGTCTTATGGCAAACAAAGGTAACAAATATCAGACTCACCATCATGTAAAGAATCTTTCTTTGCAGCAAGCCAACATCTTGCCACATTTAATTGTTAACAATGTTGCATTAAGAATTTCCATTACATTGTTTGATTAGACATGAAGAAATGAAGAAGCTTTCTACAATTATCAACAGAATATGTTTCCATAATAGAACACTGTAAGCTATTGTAATAAAACAGAAACCTTTTTCAAGTTTCCTTAAAAAAAAATATTGTTTTCTCATGTAAGAAACTTTATTCGAAGGTTATGTATTTAAAACAATTATATGTACAGTGCACATGATATGAAAAAACGTCTGAATGTAAATGTAAAGCATGTGCATTCATCATACACTCATTTGTCCTTTTCTTATCATTTTTTTTCCAAACTAATTACACAAAATTTTGTGTGAATTTTTGTTTGGTTTCACTTTTTATTTAAATACGACCGACCCTCCCTTATAAATGCAGAGATAAATACAATAAATTTGGTAAATAAAACAGAATACCTACGACTTTTTTCTTTTTGAGAAACTATGTATTACAGTTCTTTGCTCATAAATTATTGTAAATAGGCCTACTGATTAATATTCAAAACTCAGTGAACAATGAATAGGTTTCATGGCCAGAATGATCGTAGTATTTTTAAGGCTTTAGTTGGCATAAGTTTGAAGAATATTCTCAACTAATATTGGTGATAGTGTGTTGGCTAATTAGACGTAAGGCCAAGGTTAAAACCCCAGGTCAGATATCAAAACGAAAATATGAAAAGAAATATTTCTTCGGCGACTTTCCCTCAGCAGATTTCTGGCAAAAATTCTGAAAGTAAATAAAAATGCCAATGAAAGTTTCTTAAAAACTCTGTCGTTCGGAAGTCGACTTTAAACTGTATGTCCCGCCACTCATATATAAAATTAACACACACAACATAAGTGGTGTGAGAAGCTATGCCGCAATCCTGACTGAAGGGTTGTAATGATCAATTATGTATGAAGTCGCTGTAGCGTGCTGGCTTGTTAGAAGTGAAGTCACTGTTTAAGGTCACAAATCTCCACCAAAACGAAATATAAAAAAATATTTCTTCGGCGCCTTCCGCTCAGCAGATACTGGTAAAAATGTGAGATTAAATAAAAAAATTGCCATAAAAAGTTTCTCAAACAAATCTATCTTTCGGAGTTGACTTTAAACTTAAGGACCCGTCACTCCTGTATAAAATTAATACACACAACATAAGTGATAGCAGACTCTAGGTCGTAATCCTGACTGAAGGATAATAATGACCACCTATGTAGTATGTATGTATGTGTATCCAATGTATGTAGATGTTTTACTTTCTCAAAAAATCTATTGTTCGGAGTCGACTTTATGCTGTAGATCCCGGCTGTGAGAAGCTTGCTCTTCTGATTGAAGGGTTGTAATGAAAAATTATATACATAAGAATGTAATACTACTGAGTTATTTCTTAAAGTAAATTCGAAGAATCAGTCTGAAACTATTTCTCAATATTTTACTAAAACAGAGAAAACTCTTTTAGAAGTTTATTCAAACATTCCATGGAAGAGAATTTTGCAGTTAAATGTACACTTTGCTTATGCAATTATAATGCACTGCACTGTGCTAAAACATAAAAAAAAGAAAAGAAAATGACTTCAAAAAAATTTTTATTCCCATCTTAAGATTAAAGAAATTTATGTTTAAAAGTATATTATTATGATTGCTATTATATTGTATTATTATTACTATTGTTGCTATTGTTGTTTTTGTTGTTGTTGTATATCTAATGCATTTATAATTGCTGCTTTAAACCATAATTTTGTTCATTTTCGTTGCTTGAAGACACCGCAAATGGCAAGGAAAATAATGAAAAATTTCTTTATTATTGCATGATGTTGGCCAAAGGATTTTTCTATTGTAGAATTCTAAACATATGTACATACACATACATATTGTGGAGAAGTATTTGTTTTATGATTAAAAATAAATTAAACATTATTTTTATAAGATGAAAAAAAAACTCATCTTAATCTTAAACTCATTTCATGTGCTAGCAAAATGTTTGCCAAGAATGCACTGAATTCAGTAATTCAGTTGAATACAAAAGAAGAATGTGTTTAATGTCATTATTTGTTAGAAGATTTAAAATCAAGTAATTTTTTTTTAATCCAACTAGTGTGGCTGCATAAAATGCTACAATATTAAGTCATTCTTTTTGGTTTCACTGGTATGTTACAGCTGCACGTAATTTTTCAACGCAAGACTTCAGGAGAGCATTCAATATTTGTATATTGAAAGCAGCTTACAGAACCCAGAGAGTAGGCATTTCCGGCCTGATATGGACAAAAAATTTGCGTTAAACCTCATAAGTTTCATAATACTCATCGGTTATGACGTGACACTGGTCAGAGACTAGGAATACTTCATTATGGCTTCTGCAAAAGCTGTAAAGAGAGGGAACCATAGTTTATTTGCTCTATAATAGCTAGGTTTGAGCTTCCAAAATTTATTTATAGAACATATCTAACCAAAGTTGGTTTGAATAAAACTCACTTCTTCATAGAACTCTCTGAATGACTGAAAGATGCCACCCAGGAGGCGAATGTCGTAGTCCTGTGGGTTAACTTAATAGCAAAAAGATCTCTTATAGATCGCACTTGGACTACTGTAAAACTTCTTCAAGAAATTCGTAAACTTCTATTCGTAATCACGTTGAGATACACATGCCTAATCCACTTAATAAATCTTTATATATTACGAGAGAAACGAATCGTCTAGCGATGACATTAGTGGCATTAATTTTTATACAACAACTTCTGGCCGGTCACTCACAGTCATCCGCCTGGATTTATGGATATGTGGATTCTTTTCTAATCACCTTAATTAAGACACTTTCTGTCAACAAATTTTGGATGCTACAGAATTTGGATGCTACTTGATCTCAGGTTTCCAAGTGCAGGACAAAGGTTCGCTTAGGTTATTATTTATTTATTTTATTAGAATACAATTACAAATTATATTTTAATTATATACGAGCTGAGTAACTTTGACCATATGCTCGGTGTAGTGTCACAGACCAGAGTCTCTGGTGGGAATCAAACATACGACCCTCACGCTAATAGTCTAGCACACTACCCACTAGACTACCAGGGCACCCTAGCTTAGGTTAGGTCCTCTTCTTTACAGCAAACAGAATTCAATGTCTTATTATAACTGCTATGTCCCTAAGTTGGAATTTTGTCCAGGTTCAATACAAATTTCATTCCGCCTATATGCACATCAGACCAGAAATGTGTAGTCTCTCTATAACTCATGGATTCATTATCCCATCTTTACTTGTGTAAATGTGTGAAATTTCTGCAGTACCATTTGTTTGCCTATCTCTGCAATGCAAAACCAATCTTACATATGAATTCAATTGAATTTTCCGTTGTACCAGTTATTCAACGTCCGCTTGACGAGGAATAGATGTGAAGGTAACTGTCAAATATCTCGCTATGTCCTATAGAGACACCAGGCATTCCTAAACAATATTAGAAATCTTAGATACAACAACTCTAATGGAAATAATGGAATTTAATGAAGTTTAATTAACGAAATACGAAAAATTAGTTCTTTCGGCAACTTCCTCTCAGCAGTCTTCTGGCAAAAGCTTGGTGGGTAAATAAAATTGCCTTCATATCTTCGAAAATAGGTGTTGAAATCTTATTTGAAATTATAAATTTTTTTAAACGTTAATATTTATAATATTAGTATTAAAAACAAGCACTTTAAATTAAATTCAAAATCAAAATACATATCTCCAAAAAAAATTCACATGTCGTAAATCCTTGACATGATTAACAACATCAAACACCAACCATCCTCTGACAAGTACAGACAATGAAACATTTAATTACACGTTTAGTGTGGTACTTCAACTAATTTAGCTGCTTTTGTTAAACAAACTCAATAATGAATGCATATTAAATTATAATGAAAACATAATTATTTGAAATTATAATTGAGAAAAAAAACTTTATTTTCTTTCAATAAACTTGCGCACACACTAAACACTACATAGACAAGAAAAAAAAGTTGATCTGTATGGAATTCCACAGATGCTATGAAGATGTTTCAAAAGCCATGGCTTTGGTTAGGGTGTGTAATGAGGGTTTTTGTTTTCGGCCAAAAATGAAATCAATTATAACATGTAATTTACTTTGTATTACTTGGCTATAGAAAGTTGTTTTGTTGTGATGGACAAACAAATGCAAACACTTGTTATACGCATAGTTATTCATAATTTTTTTTTAATATTTTATTTAAATACGAAATACCATTAAAAATATTTGAGTGCTTTGAGTAAAAAGAAAAAAAACAACAGAAAACCGTAAACCTATGATTAATTTAATGCTACACATGCGTAAATTAAACATTTTTTTGTTTTGTTTTGTTTTGTTTTTGTGGTGTTTTCATAAAATTAAATTTTAATAACCTTCACTTAAAAACATCCCAAACCAAAGATATTTCTTTCTGTATTTTTTTTTTTTGGCATCGCTTGGCACTTCTCTTAAGAGGTCTGTTGTCTATTCATACCATGGTAATGGTGATGGTGATGATGAGCAGTCCTAACCGTATATGACTATGCAAACTGATATTCGCTTACCGAACGGAAGTAACAGGTTGTATGTGCTAAAGTATTATTATAATACCAACAACAATAACATACAAAAAAATTACTATTTTTTTTGTCTTCTTCTTTTTTATTGCTATTAATTGAAGCGATAATTTGTTGTTTTTGTTTATTTCTGTTTATAATTAAGGCAAAAAGAAAGTGATGAAAGTTAATCGTGTTTTTGTGTTTTCGAAGCTTAGTTTTTTGCATCACTTTGCCACATTTTGACCTTAGAAAAGATGTCTACAAGAGGTGATAAGCCAATGACTAGTTACTGAAAATCAATACATACAGATACGTATGCAGTTTAATAACGTTATTTATGTTCCACATTTTGCAAAACATGCTTTGTGTTGTTCATCTAACCTAAATGCCTTAAAAACTAGGGGCATGGGCATAAAGGCCAGATTATCTGATTCCTTATAGCGCGATATCCATTTAGTAGTTCGAAAAACCTAGAGATGGCAAGGTATCGTGATCATCTATTTAATGTAAAATTTACTATTTGCGAATATGTTACATTTAAGATACGAACAACGACGACGACAACAGGTTGCAATGAGTATGAGTACAATGTTGACATCAAACTCATACGCCTGCTCATTCAGATTCATAAATTTAGAAAAATACTTACAATACTCATAAATGATTCGAGTGATTCGAATCCTTCATTAAAATTTACAGTCTTAGTTGTTATTGCATTTACAAAATGCAGAAGAACGAAAAATACAAAGATAACAAGCAAAGCAAACACACAACCTTCTAGTGAGTATTGTAGCGTTCGTACGCGAATCATACTTATTTTGTATTCGTGTATACGATGATTCATGGAGGTCGAAATCAGCAACATAATGCGTATTGTTAGGTATGAGTACGATGAGTACTTCAAACTTTGAATATGAGTAGTATGAGTATGATATTAAAATAAGTATGAATGCGTATAAGTATCAGAAATTATGAGTATGATTCTAATCTACTCATCTTTTTCAATACTCATTGCTGATCTCTGGTACAAATGCGATAAAGTTTTGAGCTTAGCAGTGTGATTATGGACGTTATAACATGATAGTTATAAAGAACTTTAAAGTGGAAGCGTAACTGATGTGATCACGCGAAACGAAAACATGGCTTCTGTTGGATAAAGTGCTGCGAGTAATACCACAGCAAATACAACTCATTATGAAGAATTTTTTTTGAATTTGGACTTGTTGCTCCGTCTATACAAAGTCTAACACACATAAGAATTAAAGTCAACTAACCGCTGATTAGGTGTTACATTAACAGGCTTTCAATTCAGTTTTTTCGTACAAAATTTACATCAGCGTGAAACTCACATTCGCAGATAACGTCAACAAGCACAATTTTTGCATATGCATCAGAGATATTCGGAGATCTCTGGAGGATAAAGCAAAAATTAGGTGACAATTTTCCATCCTTAGACAAAGTTGGCCTTAGTTCAGGAATTAGAAATACATAAACCTTATGAAATAATCAGGAAATGTTCAAAGCAGTAACGCTATACACTAGAGAGTGTATTCAGAGAAAACTTAAAGGCTATATTATTATCGTTGTAGTCTAGAAGCTAGTATATTAGCTTATTAAACGTGAGGCCATGGTTTTAACACCAAGTCAGACATCTCCAATAAAACAAAATGCGAAAAATTATTTCTTCGGCGACTTACTCTCAGCAAATTTTTGGCAAAAACTCTGATCGTAAAAAATTGCTATGAAAAGTTTCTCAAAAATCTGTTTTTCGGAGTAGACGTTAAACTGTAGGTCCCGCCACTCATGTATGAAATTAACACACACAACATAAGTGGTTGTGAGAAGCTAGAACGTAATCCTGACTGAAGGATTGTAATGGCCAATTATGCATATATGTATGTATGTATGTATGTATTAGCATAACAAACAATCCATCCATTTTGTAAAAATTACTGATGACAGTGAAGAATGGCTCTCACATGGTATTGTAAGCTCAGAGCACATTCAGGAGTATTAAGGCGCTCATTAACACGTTGACTGCCGCGGCATTTTTCAGAAAACTTGCCAAAAAACGACAAATTGATTTTTTCACATTAGTGAGTATGAGATAACTCGTAGATTGCGTTCCCTTCTAGGGCGCCAAACTACGAGTTATCTCGTAGTCGGCAGTCAACGTGTTAAGCTAATAACGCAGTGATTAAAGGTTCCTGTACAACAAGAAGAAGGAACTATAGGCCGTACGACACTGTACACCAGCTCTAAAATATTGTTACGTTTTTACCCTTTTAAAAACGATAAAAATATTAGTTCGTAGATTGCAAATAAAATAAAAATAAATTTGTGTTTAGTTTTAAATCAATTCTTTATTGTTCGCACAATTCCGTGTGCCACCTTTCACGACTTGACTTAAACAACAACAATTTGCTTTAATTGTTATTCTTCTTTACACTCTTCTGCGTGGACAATAACAATTGTTCAATAGGCCTTTATAACAGAGATCTTCAAACCAGAATTATTCTCTTTACACGCGACGTGTCTTCCCACAAGACTGACTGAATTCTTTCTGATCCCGTTGCTTGCTTTGTCTTGCCTTTTATATCGCTGGGTAAACAGTCTGATGGATGCTCTTGAAGGAGAATGACTGCCTTCGCAAAATCCCTATAAATGTAAACATGTTGTTTACATTATTGTTGTTTGTGCATTTTCTTTACGTTTGTCCTTGTAGTGTTGTTGTTGCTTCTTGTTTACTTGTTTAATCCCTTTTTTATACTGACGTTGTTGTTATATTTTTGTTTATTCGTTGATCATGTAAACAAGTCATTTGTTTTTGTAGCTTTTGTTTATTATTTTAATGTTAAACGATAACATCATTTCCATTTTCGTAACAATATGATCAATATGAATTACAGTTAGTTCTTGAGATGTTCTTCAGCGGATTCTAAAGTAGCAGAACAGATTCCTTGAACCTTGATGAGTGAACTGTAAGTGGTACAAATCAAACTGGCTGTTGTACACTTGATTTAATCTTTAAAAAAAATTACACGTATTTCGCATATTTGATTTTACCAAAAACAAACCAATTGGTATTGCATATGATATATTTTGATTAGAAATAAATTACTTTGCACATTATACTCTTTGAAAGCAAAGGACCATTTTAGTGCAAAGCGTAGAAATAATCCTTAAAAACATTCCAGCTCTATAAATACCTTCAATTAAAACTGTAAAGCGAGATTTCAATAATCACACTAATTTTTATTTATTACAAAATTGTTCAGATTCCTTAACTGCATCTTGTGGCCAGTAATTTATCATCTGCCCACCCTAACTGAAATGCAATGCGATTCTTTGAATGAATAACATTTTCGACACCAAGGCTATCTCATCATGTCCATTTAAATGGCAAAAACATATAACCGTAAATGTTCTTTATAGATTCAAATAATTTTAACATTTTATGGAAATTGTTGTTATTTTCTTAGAATTGTATACACATCAGTTGAAAAGACAAAATGTCTCTGTTAACGTAAACCAAACAAACAAATAAAACGTGTGATTTATTTAACCTGTAATCTCTTGTCTTACATTGAAAGAAACAAACAACAACAATAACAAAAGAAACGTCAAACAGTTAAACAGTTAAACAGAAGAAAATTTCTCACATAAACCTTACAAATCTGTCCTTTTTCAATTCAAATTCGCGTATAGCCGAACCAAATGACAGAAAGCATATGTCAAACGCCACCTTCATGTTAATCACAATTTTTACGAAATCAATGTAGTATTCTCTTAAATGCTGCCGTCGCACAAATCGATTTCCAAGGCGGTAAAAGTAAAAAAACAAACAAAAAAACGAAAATTTTGCCACACACAAAAGGTTTTTTATTGCATTGGCAGGCTATAAATGTTTTACGACTGCCGAAGCTAATGCTTTTACAGTGTCTGTTTCTTAAAATAGCGTTACCGATTGGAGCGAAGAAAATCTATTTGATTTAACAATTTGTCAATTCAATTTTCACATCATCAGACTAAACAAATGTCGCAAACGTATCTTATATCTGTAGTATAAACTATACATAGGGTCTTGCATTAAGGGCTTCTTATCTTTAAATTTGAATAAAACTGAGTGTATGTGAGATGCATAAAATTAACACACAACACAATTGGTGTACGAAGCTAGGTCGTAATCCGGACTGACCACTATTTGTGGAATATAACATCGTTTCAATGTTCGACGCGACTTTTGGGAGAAGCGCTACTGAAATAACAAATTTTTCTTCGTTTTGACGCATAAGTCGAACTGAAATTGACTGATGGTATGGATTCTGTTTTGCTTTGAGGACCACTGTGTGTTTTACTTTACACCTGGATGCTTCCGTAGTACCTGCATCTTAAGAACACTCCTCAAGAATAAGTCTAACGGGGACAAATTGCATGATCTCGGTGGCCAGTTGACATCACCTCCATGTGAGATGACCATGCCTTCATGCTTGCGTGCAGTACATCCAATGGAATATGAGCTGTAGAGTCGTCCTGTTGAAACTACATGTCGGCATCCATTTCAGGCCTTTAGCCATTGACAGTGATGGCGTGGACAAAAAAAGTCTTTTTCAGGACGCATTAGACGCTCTTGGATTCCATATAAATTGTTACCAAATTTGTTAGTCCACATACCCATTCTTCCAGGAATAGGCCTGAATAATGAAAATGATTTTTCGATGAAAATTAGGGTGAGTTCGCAACTGCTCCGAAGCCCATTTACCAAACCCATTGCATTGTCTATGATTGCCCACGTTGATTTGGCAAAACTGTCTGAATAAATAACAACTCATTTGAGAGATGTAGTGTAAGTCCCTATTCGAAGACCCTATACATATCTATGTGTGTATATTTCCCTGTATATAATGTTGACAATAAAATACCTTTTGCAATAGCTTTTATCAATATCTTTCGTTTTCCTACGAATGTAACCAAAACCAGATAACAAAAACTAGGAAGAAGTAAAACACAAAAGCATGGAGAGAAAGAAAAATAAACGAACATCATGACTATTACGGTCTTTAACTCAAAGGCAATCAATTTAATGTCATTTTAACAATTTATAGTAAAATCCAGTAGAACCATTTAATGTTGCGCAGTTACACTTGACGTCCACAGTGCGACAAAAAATGCTTCAATTTATTCGTTTTCAAAAAATGCGAATATCAGTTAATGATTTCATTTTCAGTAGAACAACTACTCGTGAGTTTCGCCAAGGTCTGGAAGTATTTCATTCTGGGATTAAAAACTCACGCTTCTTCCACAAGATGCGGTCTTGACCTATCCGTTTCTATCATTGTTTTTAGGTTGTGATTTAATTATTTGGAAATATATTCGCATTTCTCAAGGCTGACATAAGTTGGACTTTTTATGAACAGAGGAAAAGACTTGGAATATTGTGCATCATTGTATTTATTATCAAAGCGATCATACATGCATAATTGGTAATTACAACCCTTCAGTCAGGATTACGACCTAGTTTCTCAAAGCGTAGCATAGTTTTTAAATTAAAAAAAAATTCTGCCTTTAAATTAAAAAATTCGGTTTTCAAAACACTTTCTTGTTTCTCGTTTAAAAATACGCCATCATCATGGTGACAAATAAAAATAGTTAAGAAGAATATTACTCATAACATACATACAAACATAATTGGTAATTATAACCCTTCAGTCAGGATTACGACCTAGCTTCTCACAACACTTATGTTCTGTGTACAGTGTAAAGTCGACTCCGAACGACGAATTTTTTGAAAAACTCTTCATGGCGAAGAAATATTTTTCATATTTCGATTTGATCGAGATATCTGATATCATCCTGGGGGCATGAACCATGGTCTTACGTCTAAGAAGTCAGCACACTTCCTACTAAACTACGGCGTCTTATGGACAATATTAGCTGTAGTTTTCTTCCACATTATAGCCAATTACAATCAAGTAAAAAAAATTTACTAAAAATATAAAGTTGAACAAAAGACTTAAGACACGAACTTTTCAATATAGAAAATTAATAAATTCCTTCACTTTTAATAATGAAAACATTATTAATAAAACATATTTTTGTTATTTGAAATAAAATATTTCAGTTTCAAATAATCAATTATTATGAATCGATTACTTATTGCTACACTGGCTTACGATAAACATTCATTCACATTATTTTCTTGCAGCACACAATATTTGTTGAAGATGAGGAGAACGTTTTAAATATTTTTGAGAGAAATATTTAGCCAGCCAACAACACATTCATAAATTCCAGAAACAAAAAACAAATTAAACAAAATCACACGCAAACACAAACACAAACACAAACACATACTCAGTTACAATCAAATAAACAAATATAAAATGACATGACCATCAATTGCACCATCGATCAAAATCACAAATAAAATGAAATACAATTTACAAAAAGAAAAACAACAAAAAAAAAAAACTCAGCCAACGAAACCAACCATTTTTCAACGTTATGTTCAATAACTTCAACAATAACAGCAATGACAGTGGCTGTAGCACCAGAAACAGCAGCTTATACGACGTCATCATCATCGAAATGATGCCCAGATTGGTTATGCCAATAACGATGGTTACTATCAAAAATTTATAACTTGAATTAGACAGGACTATACAACAAACACAAGTATGTTGATTTAATGCAATTGCATATACTATATGTAAGAGAGTCATGGCCAGCTATAAACTTTTGCTTTAAACTAAGATTTTATTATTGTTTTTAGTTTGTTTGTTTATTTTATTTTCATTTCCTTTTTATTTTTGTCATTTCTCTTCTCGTAGTTAGCTAAGTTTTATGAAGCTTTGTTTTAAATACGGCCAAGATATCAAAATCAAATTGCTAAAGCACTTGACAAATTACCAATTTGGTTAAACAAATTTTCCATCTTACTTCCCTATTGGAAAAAAGAGCGATTTCCGCATTTTTGCGTTTACGTATGTTTGTGTAATTTAGTTTTTCCTTCTCCAAGTTTCTTGGTATTGTAATGGTAGTGAAATGTAATAAATATTGTAGCAAACATTTAAAGAAGAAATTCAAGAAATGTTTCTGCTTTTAATATTTTTTTTAATAATTTTAATGAAGAACAATTTAAATTTGATTTTTTACTACCAAATATGTATTACCATATGCGTTAAACTATTTATTAAACAATTAAAATTAGTTTCATTTGCTCAAAAGAAAGGCTCACATATCTGAGTAGTGTAACGATGATGATGATGATACTCCTAAAGGGTTTGTATCTGGACTTGCTCGATCAAGCTCCTTAACCTTATTTTAAAAGAAACATTTTCAGGTTGATTTTATGAACTATAACTTTTGTAACGGGTGTCTCAGTAAGAGTGCACAACGTTATGGCAGTATCTCAACAGTGACACGTGGGTTCTCGGATTCATGCCTAACCATAAACCAGTAGACCGAGACTTCTCAGAATCCCGAAGAAATAAATCATACATACATACCATAACTGGCATTTACAACCGTTCATTCAGATTTACCATCTAGCTTCTTCCACCACATATGTTGTGTGGGTTAATTTTATACATGAGTGGCAAAACCTGCAGTTTATAGTCAATTCCGAACGACAGATTTTATTAAGAAACTTTTTATGACAATTTTTTATTTACTCTCAGAGTTTTTCTCAGAAATCTGCTGAAAAGTAGTCGCCGAAAAAATATTTTTTCATATTTCGTTTTGATGGAGTTGTCTGACATGGGGTTTGACTACGGCGACCATTAAATCGCTTGGTGTCAAACCATTCTTTCTTGGATTTCTTGGAAAAATTTATTCTGCCGTCCAATTGAGGCCACATGAACTTGTTTATCATATTCCTGCAACCAGTACCACTCACAGTCTCTGCAATTTCGATCTCATTTTTAGAAACGTAAGACCCAATTATACCGCCTGACCAAAATCCTTACCAGGCAGTGATTATTGCATTATGCATTTGTTTCTCATGGATTGCATGAGTACGTGTTAATTTTATGCATGAGTAGGTAGACCTACCGTTTAAAGTCGACTCCGAACGACAGATTTTTGCGAAACCTTTTCATCGCAATATTATTTTCTTTCAAATTTTTGTCAGAAATCTACTGAGAGGAAGTCGTTAAAGAAATATTTTCTCGTATTACGTTTTGTGTGAATATGTCTGACCTGGAGTTTGAACCCAGGCGTCACGTCTAATAAGCCAACACACTACCTACTAAACTATGACGACTTCAGTGCACAACAGGTGCATATAGAATATCGAGAGTACATTTGTATATAAGCCAATCGTGTCCATAACATGCTTGGAATGAAGTTAACATGGAGATTAGATGCTATAAATAGGGAGATCTGAAGGAGAACTGTTGTTGAAGAAAGGAACTGTAACTGCCTCTACCAATGGTTGAAGTAATGAAATGACCTGTACATATCAGTTTCTTCTACTTGCTAAATAGGCCTCCAATCATTTACAAATAAAACTAAAAAGTAAATTAAATATTTTGTTACAAAGAAAACTGCGTAAAAATTTTATTTTCTAACAGTTTAGTTGCATGTCTAAATCAATTTTTTTCTACAATTTTTTTTTTGTCTCACATACGATTTCATAATCTCATAATTTATTATTATAAAATCATATTTTCTTTAATTTTCATCAAAACATCATGCATTCATTCACACCAAAGCATAGACTCTATTTCAATTATTTTATTGATCTTTCGATGTCAATTCAATATCTTCACTTCATAGATTTTCATTTTCATTACGAAAAAAAAACTCAGGCCGATCAGCAAGTTTAGCATAACTGGGCCAAAAAGAAAATAAAATTTTTAGCGTTGTTTGCATGTGAGTGTGTATTTAAATTTGTTTTTGAATTTGGTAAACAAATCAAGAAAAATTGGAAAAAATATTGAAATCGTAATTGTAAAGAAGTGTTGGCCAAACACTATGAACAGTTTTGACGTCTGCTTTAAAGTGTTGTAAATGAGTATGTAAAATTGTGCTCTTTTTTTTCTTCTTTAACCTGTTCAATTATTTTCCTTTTTTATTTCTGTAACAACAGCACTGTACTGTTGTACACAATTTCAATGAATTGTTTGGTGTTACTTTTGTTTTCTATTTTTCTTTTTTGTTTGCTTCATAAATCAAGATGAGTCTCTGAAAGTCTGTCTTGTAATGCATAATTATGAGAGTTGCATTGTAAATAAACGTTGTGTGATTTATTTTCGAAAGAAAGTGAAATTTATGTTATGTATGTGAAATAAGTAACGTAAAGGTTAACAAGTTCATCTGAAAATGCATACATTTTAATGAAAAAAAATTAATAAATACCCTGCATTACCACTACAAGAGCTTTGACTGAAAACTTTTCATGTTCAGTGGATTTTTCTTATATGATGGTAAAACGAAACCCGAACTTATACTCTATTAGATGCCTATATTACCCTAGATATGAATGCATCAGTGTTTGCACAAGCAGAAGAAGTTAACCGTGGAGTATTTTAGAGAAGGATCGTACTTATAGACCAATCTCTGTTGTCGGCGAATATTGGCATCGCATGAAACACGGGTTGTGTGTGCTATATGCCTACATTAACCGGTAGAACATTGGATAGGGCATGCGATGTGAGTGAATAAAGATACTCTAGCAAGAAAAGTTTTAGAAAATTATATCAATTGTGTGACAGAGAAAAGATCATATTCAGGGTTACTTTTCGGCACATAGTTTAAAAAATTACAGAAATTGTACACAAAATCTTAGCACATGGAATTCTATGTTATGTTCAGTCTATGACCCTAAATTAGTAAATAAGTATGTGAATAAATTATTGTGTGCAGTGGTTAAGATTTGAATGAAACAAAAGACAAACAATATAACAAGAGATTTCACTAACTCTCGAAATAACATATTCAATAGACCCACAATGAGCCAAAGGGAACAATATCAACAACAAACATCTAAAGAAGGTCCACAGCGCCATAGCTTGAGAAAGAACAATACAACACAGAAGATATTTTGGTAACCCAGTCATTCTAGAATTACGAATCGGTGCAAAAACTTATCTTTATTACAGTGTAACATTTTCAAATATTCTATGTTTCACGATGTCCTTATTGTTTTATTTTAAGAACTTTTTCTTATGTATGGAACTTTATATACCAACTTACTCGTGTAGCTCTTAGATCTCCAACTGACGATCATGCAATACTAGTTTATAGATTTTTCTTAACCGTTTCTGGAGTGCACAGTGTTATACAATTTTATAGCAGTAAGAGTAGGGAGAAATGCCTCCAGCATAGAATCCAGCTTGCCTTTAATGTTGTTTGGAAGTAACGAAAGTATTGCATTACATAGCAGTCAATTCTAGAAGTTGACAGACCAAACATGTATGAATTATAAAGAGTGCAAGGGGTAAGTCTGATGGCGGAGTTGAAGTAAACAGTGCCATGCATAAATACTATGTTACAACTGTAAAGATTATTATCAAAAAAACATTAAATTTTCGAATCTATAAACTCGAATTATTATGTTCCAAATTAGTGGCGGAAGCTAATTTGGGAATTTTTCAGTTGCATGAGGTGTTTTTTTAAACGCATGAACACATAAGCCGTATAGCAGCCATGTATACATTAAATTGCTTAAAGTATGATTTAAAAAATGTGTGAATTGCCAGTTTTCCCAGCATTAACTTCAATTAAATCAACCATTTGAAAAGTATGGAATGGGATAGCCAAACTCTTGAACTCGGTTAACACAAACAGGATATAAATTTCTTCTGTCCATTTGTTAAAGAGATATTATCATTATCTTTAAATAGGTCATAAAAGAGGGCAATAACACTTATTTTTTCTTTTTTATTTTCTGTTAAAGAAATTCAACATTATTTGCAAATGCCATGTTTAAAACGTGTTTAAGTTTCTTACAAAATAATTTATGATCACTAAGGGCCTAATAAAGTCCTTTTATTTGCCAGAAATCATTAGAATTTTCTACATGCCTTAGTTAGCATAATTATTTCCTAAATAAATTGCAAACAAAACTACAAAGTTTTTCTTTTTTTTTTTATTAACAACAGTGCTGGGAAGCAATAAATTCAAAAACTTCCCCAAAACCAACACATTGCATTAGCAAAGAAATCAATCTTTTACACGTACTCATATACATATAGCCGTATTAAAACACTAAATGTTTATATTCTAATGAAAATTGTTAGAATGCATTGGCCTTAAATAAACCTTAATGTTGGAAATTCGCAAACATACCTGCCAGCATGCCAACCAGCCAGCCAGGCAGTCGGCCAGTTAGCCTGTTTGTCTGCCAGCCTGTCTTCAATTGTAAACATTTATTATTATGAGAAGCAATTAAGGCACATTAGTTTGCCAACCCAAGTTTTCGAAGCGAATAATTTTGTTACCAAAGCGACCGCCGCTATACTCTTTATCTATGCTGCCCGCCATGTATGTAAGTACTCAGATGTTAGCAATTTGTGCATGTAAAATGCCTTACAATCGTCCATTCAAATGGCCAATAAGGCAACAATAACAACAGCAAAACATTTTTTGAGCCCTTAATTAGCGTTCTACAATTTTTAGTATAAAGGTGTGTGTGTGTTGCACATACTTACCCATATACATGTACACACTTATACACTTGAGTTGCAAGTATTTTGAAATCCAGTAAAAGGAGAAGAAAGAAAGCGCCCGCTTTTGTTTTCAGTTTTTCAGTTTTTTTGTTTTCATTTGATGATGATGATGATGCTAGTGCTGTTGGTAATACTGTAAGCAAGCATGTAACTAACCATGCAACCAGTGAAGAAACTAACGAATTAATATTATGGACAGCATTCTTAGAAAACAATTTTTAAAGCTGCCAATTGAGTTGTTCACTTAAAAAACAAAAAACACAGAGAAAAACAACAACAACCATAAATTGTAATATTTAATGCAATTCTCCAAAACACTAGCAAATGATAAATGCCAACAGTTGTGCTTAATTAAATACAACAGGAAATAACTTATCAGACAGAATACATAAAAATGTTCTTAAAATTTGCTGCGCAAAGTCATCCTCACGTCACCTTTTATGCTTACTCGTCCACAGTGTTGGAGATGGGAACTAAAATAACTGCTGACGAAAAAAAAGAAAAAAAAAACTGGCAACCATCGAAATGTAATTAAAATACCATGGACCCACTCTATACGGAACAGTGACATACTAAGGAAAAGCCCCAATGGAGAGCACAATAAATCAGCGAGAAGCAGAATGGTTTCCAGATGCCATATGGTTCTACTGGTGACTAGTTGGCATTAAAGGTGCCTTGAAAAGCATTTGGCAGAGTGTGACACGATGCACTTTTATCGAAAGTTATTGTACAATGAAATATGAGATTCCATTAGTTGAGTTGAAGCTAAATTGAGAGGATCTCTTCTATTTCCATCTCTATTATTTATTTTTCTTAATTATCCACTCTCCTTGCTTCTAATTCAGCTGATAGTATTGTTTGTCTACATGTTCGTTTAAATCTAAATCCAGAACTTAGGAGATTGATGCCCTATTTGACCAAAATCTAGTAGACTAGGCTCATCTTAAAGGAATTAAAAAAATATTTCTGTTACAAAGAACACCCAATTAAAGAACGAAAGGAAATAACTGCGATCAATGAAATACAGTTGTGAACAGCTAGGCAGGATGTAGAGAGTGCCCTGAGCGATGTTGGCAATAAAGTCTCTTTTAAGAAGATAACTACCGTTTCTAAAAGGATTTTTGAAGAATTTTTAAACTTTGAAAAAATAGTACATTCTATAGTTTGAATTACATAACTATACCCCAGGTTAGATTGTGCTATTTTTATTACCATCATTGTTGCATTTTATACCCATAGAGATGTTCACACAATCAGAAGTTCATACCCACCAATGTAATGATCCCTTTACCTTTTGCACCTTCTTGTGGTGCGTGAGGTCTTTAAGGGTAATTTATGTTGGTTTTCGAAGCAAATAAAAGCAAATTGTGAAGATACCAAAAAAATAAAAATAAAATAAAATAAAACGTTATTGTTGCAATAATATTCTCTTTTAATAAATATGATGCACGAATAAAACCATACGTACTCGTATGTATGTACACAATACTTGTTGGAATGGCAATTCTCCATTCTGTCTGGGTAACAGTGATAATTGGCTGTATGCGTATATTATGCTTTATGCATTACGTAGGGAATGTAAAAAAAAATTTTTGAAGTAAATAAAATTGCTATGGAAAGTTTCTCCAATCTGTCGTTAGTGGTGTGAAAAGGAATCCTGGCTAAATGGCTTCAGTGATCAATTAAGTAGGAAAGTAAGTATCGAAGACTTTTTAAAACATTTCGGGAGTATCTGGGCGTTAACTTGGCAAATGTTGATTTTCAAATCTTTCAACGGTTGGGGTTTATCCGCGTAGACACGGTCTTTCACGCCCTTCACCCCCTTCAAAAAAGTCAAACGGTGACAATGCTCACCATCACGTCTTTCTGAAGTTCTCGCCATCCAATAACAACAAAATCTGTCTAGTTTGCAATCTTTACTTACAAGTCAAAAAACTTGACTATCATGCGCTAATAATTCTTCCTACGACAAGTAGGGACATGCGGCATATCAGATCCCAGATTAAGGCCGATAATTGTGCTTTCGATATATCCAAGGAATTTGTTTATCTTGGCTCCGTCGTTACCACCTAAAATAGTGTCAGTCTGAAGATCAAGCACATGATCATTCTTGCCAACAGGTGCTACTACGATCTCAATAGGCAAATGAGTAGCAGAGACCTCTCTCGTACGACAAAACTAATACTCTACTAGAGGCTAATCCTTCCCGTGCCTTTTTATGGCGCAGAGGCATGAACACTATTAAGCACTGATGTTAAAGTCTTGAGAGTATTCGAGAAAAAAGTCCTACGCAAGAACCTCGTACGATCCCAGCACGAGTTGATGATGATTTCCGCATCCGGTGCAATAATGAGCTGTATGAGCTCCTCAACGACCTGGACATTGTACAGCGTGAAGAAGGATGCTCCTGCGAGACGAGTATTTAATGTGGGCTTTTACGGAAGTCGGCGAAGAAAACAACGTTTTTTATGTTGCAAGGACAAAATCGAGGAAGTCCTGTCATCGATTGGTGTGACCAACTGATGAAGGATGTGTTAAAACAGGCCGAAATTCCGCAAATCGTGTTGTTAATGGTCAATTAAGTAAGTTCTCGAGGATGATTTTAGAAAAATAAGGCCAAATATGGTCCTCCAGACCATAAGGCGCACCAAACAGTTACTTTTTTCGGAGGGTATGTGGGTATGATATATTAATGGCCAATTAAGTAAGTTCTCGAGGATTATTTTAGAAAAATAAGGCCAAATATGTTCCTCCAGACCATAAGGTGCACCAAACAGTTACTTTTTTCGGAGGGTATGTGGGTATGATATATTAAAGCAGGCCGAAATTCCGCTAATCGTGTTGTTAATGGCCAATTAAGTAAATTCTCCAGGATTAAAAAATAAAAAATATTGCCAAATATGGTCCTCCAGACCACAAGGCGCACTAAGCTGTTATTTTTTCCGAAAGGTATATGACTTTCAAAAATGAGCTTCACCGATGAAGAAAATTTTGTTCCAAAAATCAAAATTTAAAGTTTATTGCTCTAGCACCCAGTAAGCATATCTACAGCGTTGTCAACAGTCAATCGCCAAATTATCCGTCACACTTTCACTATCAAAAGCGATATTTTCGCAGTGAAAAAGTGGGCAAACACTACCTTGAAAAGATCGACTGCTCCATTCAACCCAGAGGCGGTAATTTAAATTTCATTGTATTTCGTACATACCATACTAACAGGAGTCAGGCATTATAACGAAATCAAAGCTTTATGTACGTACGTATGTTATATTTTATTCAACTCGATTCCCTTAACGATAAAAAGTCTTTTCACTTCCACGAATACCTGCTACATTTCTCTTAAAACTTAATCAATATGTAGTACGTACGTATGTATGTATGTACGTATAGTATTAATTAATTTACAAATTCATGGCCAATAAAATTAAATACAAAAACAAGTAATTTTTACTTTTTCATAAACGAGACACCACCAGGAATATAAATATTCGCATTGATTAAAACGGTGGTTGTTGGTGGTTTTTTTCTGTTAAATTTTACTTTTTATTGTAGCTGTGAAGCAAAATGTTACAGACTTTTTAAGCTCAGTTTTCAACGCAAACATTAAATGTGTAGCAATCTTTGTCGCCATCACTTTCCTCCCATTTAAAAACACAACAGACTGGACCGGACTGAACTGAACTGGACTGGCTGGCTGGCATCTTTATGCGCGTATGTCTCATAATGACTGACCAGTTCAGTTCAGTGTTGGTTTTTTTTTTTTATTTTTCATTTTCTTTTCAACTCCTTAATAATATTGTATTTGTAACAATTTGCACACAGACACACACACACTCACACAAGCAACGTGGTGCAACGAAAATCGAAAGCTAATCAATGCGTTGTTGCTAGCATTGTCGTCATCAGAAACTTCAGCAATGCAAGTTGTAACATTGAGGCATGCAACACCGTTTTGAGTGCATGTACGAGTATACTTGTTGTGTATATGCGTTCATTGTGTATATGCAACATTAAACAAATGAGAGCGAAAGCTGTCTGGGTAACAAGTATGCAAATAAAATATTTACAACACAAAAAACAAAAAAGAAAACGAAATGAGCAACAACTTGTTACCGTTACTGTTAGTATTGTCATTACTCTTGCTAATAATATTCATACACAATATATGTATACATACATAAATGTGTGCGTCAGGGTACGTGTTGTGATCCTATACATTTGGGTTAAAAATTTAACGCAAAGAAATAGTGACAAGCACGTTTTCCATTGACAAATTATTCCTGCTGGTTTTTTTATTTGAAACACCATATAAATGATGCTGATGTATTAGAAGAGAGAGAAAAAAAAAAAGAGTTACAAAATACAGACACTGGTGTGCTGCTGATGTGCTCTGATAGAGAAAGATTTCTAAGAAGATAAATGGTGCAGACAAAAGCCAAGCCATTATAATGAAAGTGCAAGTAAAAGTAACACAACAGTAATAACGATGATGAAATATTGGCATCAAAATGTTTTCAAATTTATTTTATTAAATAATTGATTATGCCGCTCGTCCCAAGATTATATTTCTAGAAAAAATTCCACAAATTCCGCAGTGTTAGGGAACTAAAGTGAAAATGGATGTGAATTTCAGAGCTACGCTCTCCTTTGAAGCGCAGTTGATTTTCTTATATTGAAAACAAAATTTCTTTAATCTTTGTATTACGCGTCTTGAATTGAAAAGATCGTGTCTTCCCACAAGCACTTTGACAGCCATTTTGTTGAGATTATATCTGTCAAGTTGGTTGTCATGCATTCAGTCGGTGTTCCCAAATGACTATGGACGAACATGGCATTCAAAACTATGTGGAAATAATGAAATTGTTTTATTAAAATGAGTGTTCTCTTCGGGCAACGTACCATGAGCTTTGTCTATCTTACATTCGCCATAATCGTTCTACCAAGAGGGCGATTCGCAATGTTATTGATAAATTCGAGTCCACTGATACAGTGAACCATAGACCAACACACGTAGATCGGCAAAACACAAGCATCTCCATCTAAAAAACTGTGCAGAAGAGTCCGACGCAGTCGATTTGTCGCTGCTCACAGTAATTCTACCTTCAGCAGACAACAACTTGGTGAATTTTTTGTCGTGACAAAGTCCTGCAACAAATTCAACTGACTCAGGAACTGCAGGTAAACGACTAAAGACAAAGACATGCGTTAGCAAAGTGGACTCTGAAACAGCTGGCAATGAAATTGTCGAATTTGGGACGATACCAATCCACCTGAGACCAAAGAGCATCCAATGCACCCTAAAAAATTCACGGTTTAGTGCTCATATTCTTTGGAGAACAACATTGTCTAGGCCATCACTGTGAACGGTTTGGTTTGGCCGAAATTAGTAATCAGAACACCAACAGCATGTGATTTCACCAGGTTTATGCTGCGTACGACATAGCTCTTGCCACATTGAATGTTCAGCGCGAACGATTTGAGGGCATGGTCATCTCTCGTTGAAGTGACGTGATCTGTTTACCGAGACCTTGTGATTATAATACAATAGTACAGCGTACATTTATATTGTCTTGGAATGGCTTTCGAATATAACATATAAGTGAGCCCAGAAACATTCAAAGCCTAAGGTATTGATACCAATCATTATAAATTTCTAAGCTTCCCAGACATTGTAAAATGAGACTAATAATTAAATGCATAAGATTGTTTTATAATAGTACTGAGAGCAATGCATTTGATGAACAGAATCGAACTTGCACAGAAATATTTCCAACATCCTTACTTTCATGACATCGATTGTATTATGATTGTATACTCAGAATGACAGATTTTTTCATGGAGAATATGCATTAAGAATATAAGATTACACATGTGTAATTTTATAAGTATATTACAAATACATCTGAAGCATATCCTCTAACGGCAAGCAAACTACCTCACCTAAAGTGGTTTAATGTGTATCATAAAATCATCTCAAGCAACAATTCACATTTTTTGCCAAAACTCCAATGTTCTTTCTCCATCTAACAAATGATATCAATTATTCAATTAAAAAACAATTTCCTTTCTATTATTACCATACATTGAACAATGTTGTAAAGTAAATTAAACAAAAGACTTAAGCAACAAACCTGTCTAAAGGGTTTCCATTTTGATTGCGCTTCCAAAGGAAAACGACAGAAAACTATAAAAATTATAAAAAAAACAATTTTCCTTTTAAATTGCTTAACACGACTTAGTTGGCAATCAATTGTTAAAAATTTTCTTTAATATTTCTCTTTTAAGACTTGCGATTATATGGCCTAAATATGTCATACAATTTCTTTTTGCTTTTTTTTTCTACGTTTCCTACCAATTCAAAAATACAATGTTTATACCCTACTTAAACGAGAGTATGCTTTGTACCATATGTGCTCATGTATGTAATATAAAATAAAAGCACACTTAGATTGTTCACTTTTAGGTGGTTGACCTATCTCCCAGAGACAGGTATTGGGCGATAGTAACAGAAAAACATTCGAACCAGAAACTAGGCATCACAGTAAAGGCACTATTGGAGAAAATTCCAGAAAGAATACTTCAAAGTTAACGCCGATAAAAATTAAGACTCTCAGGAAACGCCAAAGACATTGCTGGCGAACTAAGAATTCATCATTAACATACATAATTGGTCATTACAACCCTTTAGTCAGGATTACGACCTAGTTTCTCACACCACTTATGTTGTGTACGTTAAATTTTATACATGAGTTGCGGGACCTACAGTTTAAAGTCGACTCCGAACGACAGATTTTTGAGAAACTTTTCATGGCAATTTAATTTACTCTCAGAGTTTTTGCCACAAATCTGCTGAGAGGAAGACGCCAAAGAAATATTTTTTCATATTTCGTTAAGTTGGAGATGACTGACCTGGGATTTGAACCGAGGCCTCACGTCTAATAAGCCAACACACTACCTACTAGACCACGGCGACTTCATTCATCGTTAAACAGTTATCAACTATGTATCTGAATTATTGGTCATTACAACCCTTTAGTCAGGATTACAACCTAGCTTCTCACACCTTCCACGTTGTGTGTGTGTTAATTTTATGCATACGTGGCGGAACCTACAATTTAATGTCAACTCCGAACGCCAAATTTTCGAAAACCTTTCTTGACAATTTTATTCACTCTCAGCATTTCTGTTAAAAGTCTGCTGAAAGGAAGTCACTGAAGATATGTTTTTCATATTTACTTTCATTCGAGATATATGACCTGGGATTTGGTCCGTGGCCTTATGTCTAATAAGTCAACACACTACCTACTAGACTACGGCGACTATACTATATAAAACACTTGTATATTGTACTGTATGGCACCATGAAGTCATTGTAGATCGACCGTAGCTTACTTACTTGTTTCTTAAGTATGATTGGGTTTTTAAAAAGTAATATGCGATATAGTTTTATAATTGCATTTATGATTTAACTTTTATTTTACTTCTTTTCTTCTCTTTTCAATTTAAAAACTAAAAAATAAAAAAATATTTTTACTTTCTTAAGATTTTATTATTAAATGTGTCAACCAACAACATTCACCTGAACAAATCATGTTCATGAATGGCTCTGACGAGATGAAATGTGATTTTATTTGCCACAAAAACTTTCATCACATGTCAGTCATTCAATTTTGTTGCAGTTGTTATGGCATTTTTTTTTCTTTTTGTTATTGTTTTGTTGCTATTGTAGTGTAGTGTTGTTATTGTTATTATAGCTTAAAATTAATGTTTTAAAATGATTTAATTTCATTGCACACTGACAGAGAAGGGCTTAAAGCCTTAAAGGGCACATTAACCCAATTATTAAGTATTTCAGTTTGATTATCATTCGTAAAGAGAGATGAACTTAAGTTGGCAAATGAAAGAAGATCAATACATTATTATTAATTGTTATGTTAAGTAAACTTAACTTAACTTAAAATTAAGGGTTACCTTGACTGTGTATACATTCTCCACAGCATAAGTTTAAGGTTACATATGAGGTTTCATCAAAAAAAAACTGTCTCTCTGCTTCACTTATTGTTTTTATCCCTCTGATGCAAGTGAACGAAATGTTTTTCAATTCCTAAATGATTTCTGAAAAGTATATTTAGCCAAATTTTTAAGCTCTATTGTAAATCCAAATGTCCACCATTTAAAGGCAGAAAAAATCACATGCAACCAAGTCAATTTAATATCGTGGCTGAATAATAAACATCATGTTGTTTTTTTGAATGAAAATTGAATTTCGGGAGTTGCAGGATGTGTCATCGTTATGAAAAGACCATGATTTTTTTTAGCAAATTCAGGTTCCTGCTACGTACAGCTCCTCGCAGATAAACACTTTAAAATAATATTCTCCTCAGTTTTTTGCTCGATCACTATGGAACGTATTACCATTTGTGAAAATATACTAAATTCCATCTTTTCCCTGTACTTATTTCTGTTGCTAAGGAAACATTTGTTTTAAAACAACTTTACAACCTGGATTTTATTTTGCAATCATTTATGCCAATCAAATTGATTTTAGAATATCTATCTGTCTCCCTGAATATTGTGATTCAGGCCTAGATAAATCACAATGCGCAATTGATTCTGAATAAGGAATCTCCAACTACCAGCATTTTTTATATTCTTTGATTGCCAAGCCCAAGTAAAAAATAACGTTTGAACACAACCTTCATGTCTAAACCGGTTGGTATCTGCCGCTACTCCCTTAATCGGCTCTGCCGGCAGTATTACGTTTATATCATGCGGCTTCTAAGTCACAGGAACATTCTGCTCAATTATTTAACTGATAAACTTGCTACAGCACATACTCCGCTAGCGAAAGCTAATGCTCGTATGCAAATAGCTATACCTCTTACTTCCGTTAGGCTGTCCATTACACATACATAGTTGGTCATTACAACCCTTTAGTCAGGATTACGACCTAGTTTCTCACACCACTTATGTCGTGTGCGTTAATTTTTTATACATGAGTGGCGGGACCTACAGTTTAAAATTGACTCTGAATGACAGATTTTTGAGAAACTCTTCATGGCAATTTTATTTACTCTCAAAGTTTTTGCCAGAGGCAGTCGCCGAAGAAATATTTTTTTCTAATTTTTTTGGTTTTGATGTCTAACCTCAGCTTTGAACCGTGGCCTTACGTCTAATAAGCCTACTAGACTACGGAGACTGGTATGCTGTCCATTAAGCAAAAGTATTTATTGGCTGCTGACAAAACCTGAACTAACAAACAAAAATCGTCTTCATTGCCAGACAAACTTGGTCTAAACTAGATAGAAAGCATAGCAATCAGCTGTTTAAACCAAACTCTAAGAACATCGCAGTCACTGTAACTAATTCTGTAATGGATAGACACGCGTAAAGACTTTACATATGTGCTAATAATATCTGTAGAGGTGGTAGATCGGTGTCCGTCTTTTCTATAATCTAACAGAGCCATTTTTGCATGATCGTTCACCAGATTCATTAAACTGTCAGGCTGGTTTCAACTTGATTCTAAGGCTGTAGTGCCCTACTTCTGATTATCGATACCGGTTAATCTCTGGGCCATAATTTCAGGAATTATCATAACGGTCCGCTGTAGCTTTGATTTTAACGAAACTGCTTAAGATCTGAATATTCGTATTAACATGACTAAGGCCGCTTTTAGTCAATTGAATGAAGTCTGAAAGTTACAGCTTTAATAGTTTGTTCCAACCCGTGGTTGCAAAACGTAGTTGTTGGCTGGAAACTTGGCAAATAAACCACAAGTGTTTACAAACCTTTCTTTTCGAGAACAAATACTGAGGATATAGTGGATATTCTGCACACAGAGCGAAAACTGCCTAATAAAATCAAGAAGATTTTCTCTACGAAACGTTTTTGGAGTGAGGGGTATTACAGCAGAAAGAAACGAAGATTTTTTCGTAGAGATTTCTTATTATTTTTATGTTATAAATCTTTTTAATTTTTTTAAGACGTAAAACACATACATTTAAGAAGAAAACTTGTTATTTACAATTTTTTACTCAAATTCCGTCATTTTTGCCACAAAAAATACAATCCATAGAGAAAAACTTATTGATTCTATTGTGATTTCTTCTAAATTGTATAAAACAAGAATTTCTTATTAATTTCATTGGGCTACCTAATCAATTTTTTCAAAAAGGTTTTTCTTATAGATTTCATTAGGCTACACTTGAAAGTGAATAAGTGGCAAGTAAAGAAGTGGCAAGTAAAGAAGTGGAAAAAAGTAATAAAAATATTTCTTAAAAAAAAAATCAAAGTAAACTTAAATAAAAAATTGAATTGTTTTAATTTCAAAAAAAAGTGTTATAAAAAACAAATAAAATTTTAAGTAATGACCGATCAAAGAATTTTAACAGAAAATGTAGATATTGTCCCAATTTTTAAATCCTCGGAGCTCCGTGATGAAATCAACAAACATATTAAAAAAATGAAAATCGAAGACGTTGAAAATTTATTCAAGAAGGTGGACCAAAAATGGTCCAATGGTCTTATGCTATCTGCGAAGTATTCCCTAACGAAAAACCGGTAAAAAAATCTAAACCAAATTTTATTTAATGTACGTATCTTTTTATTAACAGTTTTTGTTATTCTAGGAAACATACTTTTTGAAACGGAAAGACGGGAAGAAAAATCCAACAGGAAAGTTATTTTCTCGTTGGACTAATGTTGAAAAGGAAAAATTCGATGATTATTCTGTCACTGCGGACGAATCTTTTAAAGATTTGAATAATGATATGAATATTTAAAACTCCTTAAATTAATATATGTACATCTTTATACGTCTATCTTTCTCTTTCAACGATAAATATTTCGAGCAAAAGCTCGTCATTTGCAGCACAATTGCAGTCCATGGGAACAGGTGATTTCTTTCTGGAGGAAAACAAAGAAAAATAGAATTGATGAGATACATAATGCCAAATCTTTCACGAATATTTTTCAATAAAAAATCTATAATAATATCAATCAAAATCAAGAAGTATCATTTAAAAAAAATAAAGGGATAGTCTTCTAAAATTAAGAAGAAAATCTTTTTGAAAAAAACAAAAAGAGGGCCTCATAAAATCAAGAAGAAAACCTTTTTGAAAAAAAACAAAAAGAAAGCCTAATAAAATTAAGGAGAAAACCTTTTTAAAAAAATCAAGAAGACTGTCTAGTAAAATCCCTAAGATTTCTTCTTGATTTTTTCAAAAAGGTTTTCCTTATAAAAATAATAAGAATATCTTCTTGAAAAAAAACCATAGAGAAATCTTATAAACTTTGTTCTAATTTACTATGTATTTATTAGGTTCAGTTTTCTCTGTGCACGTTTGAAGAAGGATTAATAATCCAGAGGATACCAGAAGGCATGGAAAATAAAAAACAACGAGGAGTTTGGAATTAAATTCCGTATTCAAAGCTTCTAGCAATTGAGAAAAACAGTTAGAGCTGCAAAAAGTTTCTGGAACTAGGAGCCTAATTGGCATGAAAATGTTTGTGAATATTTTCTGAGCTAAGAAAGTTATACACAATTTATACTAATACATACAGTCAAAGGAAAAAAGTCTACAAACACCACTGCATGTAGACACCACTGTATGTAGATTTTTTCCCGGTGATTTTCATCGAATTAAAAAAGGTGTTAAGCCTTACAATTAAGATTGTTTGAAGGCAAAATCGAATATAAAAAATATAACCTAGAAATTATTAGAAAAAACAAAAAATACACTGTTGTATGTAGACTTTTTTCCGTGACTGTGTATAAACTGATCCATTCTTTTTTATACTTCTAGAATCTAGATCATAAGACGTATTCTCAAACCGGCAAACGGAAGTATGACTGTCAATATAATAATATAATTCTAACAAGTTTTTTTAGTTTTCAAAAAAAAAGACATAAGCTGCAGGCAGTTTTCAATATAATGATGCGTAAATATTATTATGATTTCCAAATTAAATTAAAAATACCATTTACTTTCAATTTAAATGAAAATAGATTATAATTTATTTACTTCTTTTTATTCTTTACACAGCCACACAGCCTTGAGATCTTAATCAAGAGATGTCAACAAATCAAAAGATTGTTAACACACATCAAATATGAGTGAATAAAATAAATATTTAAACTAAATATTGTATGTTGCTTAACAAATCAATACAATACAACTACCAGCGTTTATTGTATGAATATTGTTAAAGACCATAATTTCATAAGACATGTCTGCACGCAATACAAAAGAATGATGGGTGTGCTGTGCAACAAAACTGACGAAATAATTTTGAAATTTAAATAAAAATGAAAAAACATACTGAAGACAAATAATAGACAGATTGTTGAAAGAAGTATTGAAATTGAATGTTAATGTTAAAATTGAATGTTTTAAAATTTTGCATTGTTTAGACTACTGTTGTATTAAGTAGAAAAATTCCATTGATTGCCCAGTTCTCTGGATGATAAGCATAAGATTGATTAATTCTAACCTATAAATCCAATTATAAAAATATATATTTGGTCTGATCCAGGTTCCAGGTTCATGGACGTCAGATTGTTGCTTTTCTCTGGCAAGTTAAACAGATGTGTGATAACGTGGGGACCTTGTTGATTTATTGCGCAATGGTTTGTAGAACCAATATCTACATGTTCAGATATCCGGAGATCAATTGTGTTATGTGACAATAAAGACTCTCAGTGATGATTGGTGTAGCCGTGAAAGATAAAGTTCATACAGGATCGGAAAAAGAGCAGGAATATTCACCTTAATCATCCGGAATTTTGATTGTTAGCACTGGTTTATCTGCCAGTGAAGTAAATGTTTAACTAGCGTGTGATGTAGTTTGGCAGTGTTGCATTCATAATATCTCGTATCAGTATTGCCTGATTATTCATTTATTGAGGCCCCAAACAATTACATCAAGCGCTATCGTCGTTCCCTTAAAAACATCCTGATATAATGTGAAGTTGAAGTTAGTTTTAGAGATAGAAAGAGCAGGAATACTACAACCATCACTAATGATAACAAGCGAGATTCCGATATATATGAGCTAACGCTTCCAGCTAGCTTATCCGATTTTAAAGTCTTAATAATTCTCGCCACCGAAATAACGAAGAAGTGTGTGCAATAACTGAATACAGAAGAAAATTTATCATCATTTTGTTAATGGATTCTACTTTACATGACAGTCGCATAGTGGCATAGCTACATACAGTGGACAGCAAAAGTCTTAGTACTCCAATATATTTTGACAAAAAAATCCCCACAAGCTTAATACTCTTGCACAAAGTCCAGATTTGACTTCAAGAGAGTATTTAAGAGATCATTTGAAAGAACGGTTACATAATTAACCTCAAACAAAAGTCAACTGAAAAACTTGCTCATGGTGCCACCAGAAAACACTAAACAAAACTTGTACATTCAATTCCAAATGGGTTAAATGGTGTGCTTTACCTTAAGGGATATTCTACTAAATACAAGGGATAACATTATCATATATTAGGCCATTGAATTTTGAATTTACTCAGGGTTCTCCTTGCGGGTACCTATGGAGTCATCTGAAACTTTTCCTTATTTTTCTCTTGTTTTATGAAAAACGTTAAAAAATTGTTTCTTTTATAATAAAACAGAAATAAATTAATAAATAAATATAAAAACTTTAATTTTTATAAAAACTGTTGGTTAAAATTCATGAATTTGTCAAAATGTATTGGAGTACTAAGACTTCTGCTGTCCACTGTATGTATATGAAAACCTGTGTACTTATAGCATGTACCCTAAGAAAATAGTAAACAATACTGAATTCAATTTATTTCATTATCTTCTTGCGATTTGTTTGGGGTACCCCTCTCGTTTTTCGTTCTCGTAGAGCTTGTTTGCCAAATTACGAAAATCCAATCACTACGTACTTCCATAATGTTCAACAAAAACATGGTTCGATTCATTAAATTTTTTTCATAAGCGAATAAGCATTCCAATGATCACAATATTTTTGTTCAATGCCCATTTGGTCGGAATTTCCAGAAATATCCGTCATTCTAGGATAACTTTAGATGTGCCGAATACACTGCCTACGAATTTAATAGTATATATCTACTCACCAAACTCTGTTACAGGATTCATACAGACAACAGTCTTAATAGCTATTAATTCAACCTGTATAGTGCTGCAGTAATAGACGATTAGTTCTTAGCACAATCTAAGATTCAACTGTTCCGACAAGATGCGACATCCGACTTCGAAGCACTATCTGGTTCCATCAGTGAAAACTTGGATGAATTTTCCTACGATAGGTAAACCATTAGTCTAGTAGATAGCCTGTTAGCTTATTAGACGAGAAGTTCAATAAAAAAGTTTGTCAAATCTGTCGTTCATAGTCGATATTAATCCATGTTTATAATTATCACACACAACATGAGTGAGGTGAAGAGTTAGGTTGTAATCCTTACTAAATGGTTTCAATGGCCAATTAAGTAAATAAGAATAGGCTGACTTGTCAAATCTGCCGTTCAGAGTCGATGTTAAAAAGTATGTTTAAAATTATCACACACAACATGGATGATGTGAAGAATTAGGTTGTAATCCTGACTAAATATATTTCAATGACCAATTAATTGAATAAGAATGGACTGATTAATGCAGCTTCTATTGAATAAATAAATACCCAACCAAATACTCAACTCGTTTAGTGTTTTATTTTTGAAAAGTTAATGCGGCATTTTCAATTTTTAAAGTTTTTTTGTTCTTGTTTTTATTTTGTTTACACAAATCGACAATAGACTTCAAAAAAAAAACAAGGCACTTGATCAGCATTCAGTTTTTAATTGAATTTTAATAGGTTTTCATTAAATTAATCGTTTGGAGTTAACTTGAAACATTGTTTCCTGACCATTTTTGGTTAGAATTTCGGTTGGCAAACTGTCACTACTTGCTGACTGACTGGCTGATTAATAAATGATGTCGGGTGTTGATGATGATGACGTTGACATGTTGAATGAAATGAAAAGTTAAATGGACATTTAACATGACTGGCTTGTTTACCTTTTAGACACTAAGCGAGACAAATTTTCATGATTATTATTTTTCATTTTAAAAATTTCATTTTTTCTTGATTATAAATTTAAAAAAAAACAATAATAAATAAAAAGAAAAACAGTTTTTTTTTCAAAATTTAATTTAAAATTTAATGGAATTATTAACTTAAACGGTTTCTTTTAAAATTAGAACACTGTGTTGATTTAAAGTTTTCAATTTCTTTAATTACAAATAATTGTCATCTTAAATTCTCATAAATAGCGAAACTTCTTGGTGACAACAATTTCTATCTTAGGTGGTATATAAACTCATTTTCAGAAAGTTAATTGGTTACTAATGACTTTAATTACTTTAAACATGAAAGCAAAAACTTTTACTTTAAGTAACAATTATGGACATACTTTTTTCCCCGCTGTAAAGAGCAATGGATTTTAAGCGATTAAGCAATTTTCCAAAAAGGGAAAGTACAATAGACAGTCAGAAGAAATATTGATTCAATTTGTGCATCCTTTTCTTGATGTGATTAAGGAGTTCTAGTGTACCTTCTTTCTTATAAGAAAGGGAGATACAAATAAAATTTGTATTCATTTGCCAATAAAAAGTTGTTCAACTATTTAAAGCATTAAACAAATTCAAAACAAAACGACACTCATTTATAGTTTATAAAAAAATTAAGAAAATACTAAAAGTTAAGGCTACATCACATTAAAGCCAATTGATAGCAATTGCGCTATTGTATACCAGAGGCACCTAGACTCTTGTATACACAGGGCAATATTCTTTAACCTAACGTTCAGAATGTAACATTCCACCTAAACCTTAAAGCGAGTGCTGCGCAGTTACACAGACACAGACAGACGATCAGTTCTTCCTTCTCTTTACAATCCCAGCTTCCACAGAATAACGGAACGGGACGTCTAGCCGACAGTTATGCCTTCCTATTAGTTAATGTCTAGTAAGGACTGAGACTTTGTAATAAATGTCCAGTTGAGTAGAGTGGCTGGAGTAAAATTTACTCTACCTTTTACTTACACCTTCTAGTCCATTCTGGCAATACAATTTGTGTTGCCCAGGGTCCCAAGTAGGCAAAATTAATGGACAATGGTCTTGCAGTCAGGGCCACTCTGAGTGTCTAATATTCAAGACCTCTATATCTGCACCATAACCCCTTATCCCATTTAGCATTCGTTCATTGCATATATATGTTTGCAGAGCATTCGAAGGAGCATCTGGGTTCTTAATTATTTCTTTAATTGGTCAGGTTTACAACCTAACTTCTCACACCACCCATGTTGTTTGCATTAATTTATGAGTGATGGACCCTACAGTTTTTTTAATAGCAATTTCAGTTTTTGTCAGAAGACTGCAGAGAGGAATTCGTCGAAACAAATATGTCGTTTTGCTCGTAATGACTAAGCTAGGGATTTTCACCCACGCGCTCTGTTGTAATAAGCTAACGCACTATCAGATAGATTACGGTGACTTCAGAATTTGGATTCGTGCTTCTGTAATCGCTGCTTAACCCTTTCATGCCCGAATTTTTTGGGCCAGAGCTAAAATTTTTTTAAGGACTTGTGTTTGTTAGTCATGGCCTAAATATGAAATGATATTGAATTCAGAGTCCTACGTATTCTGGTTTTACACGTTTTTAACCAAGCTTATTTGCAAAAAAAAATCTTTTAAAAAAATTAAAAATTACGGAATTTATGAACAAAAATGTACAATGTTGCCTGTAGGCAACATCGGGCATGAAAGGGTTAAGATAACAGTGTCTTAGCATCTGTTCAAATAGTTAGAGAGGATACTCTAATTAAGCGGTAATAAGGATTAAGAGTGTATGATTCTAGCATGAAGTCGCCGTAGTCTAGTAGGTAGTGTCTTGGCTTATTAGACGTAAGGCCACTGTTTAAACCCCAGGTCAGACATCAAAACGAATTATGAAAAAATATTCCTTTGGCGACTTCCTCTCAGCAGATTTCTGGCAAAAGCTCTGAGAGTAAATAAAATTGCCATGAAAAGTTTCTCATGTATAAAAGTACCGCACACAATATAAGTGGTGTGAGAAGATAGGTCGTAATCCTGACTGAACTGTTATAATGACCGATTATGTATGTATGTATGATTCTAGCATGTCCATAGATTTAGTTTAGTCTGCAGTCTGCCAAAACCTGATTGCTACAAGAATTGCTTGCTGTTGCAGGAGAAGTTTAATTGGTCGACATATTGACGACTACTTATGTCATCTAGAATCTCGATACGTGAAGTCAACATATATATTTCTATGGATTGAAGCATTTGTATGCCTGTACCTATACCGATAAAAATTTTCATTGTTTTATGATTTTAAAATTAATTTCTCAATTTGACAGCAGTTTTAGATCCAAAAAAGTTTAAAACTATAAATATATCACATACGTACGAGTGGTACACTATAGTGTACCATATATTGAAAGCTCTTGTTTATCAAAAGCTTTTGTAGTTTTCATTTTTAAATAATTATTAATATTCTCTTAACCCTTTCATGCCCGAATTTTTTGGGCCAGAGCTAAATTTTTTTTAAGGACATGTGTTTGTTAGTCATGGCCTAAATATGAAGTGATATTAAATTCAAAAAGTCCTTCATATTCTGGTTTTACACGTTTTTAACCAAGCTTGTTTGCAAAAAAAAATCTTTTAAAAAAATTAAAAATTACGGAATTTATGAACAAAAATGTACAATGTACTTTTTTCTCTTTTCTGTTTAGATAAAGTTGGGCGTATTAAAATTTTTTGTTTTCGTCTCCAGTCTGGTGATAAAAATCAAATTTTTTTAAGTAGAAATTTTGTTTCAAAATTATTACATTTGTATTTAATCAAATCATATGATTCGATTCAAATATCGAACATTTGTTTTAATAAGACAATTCAGTATGGTTTTGTACGTTATTTTTTCATATTCGTCTACCCTAAGTTAAGCAATTCATTCTGCTCTATTCTAAATCTATTGGAACATATAAAATGTTTATTAAACTGCTTATATAGTGTTTACGCTATGAACCTCCCTAATCTTTTGAATAATAAAATCGAAGGCAGTACTATGTAAAAACTCTGAACAACTATGCTGAGTATCTCTATACTTAAGAGAAAATCTTCAAGATCTCTTAGAACAAAGAGTGCAAATATTAGAGAAGAGTGCATTGATTGAAATGCGGAAACAAATGCGAAAGATAAAACACAATCGTATGTTACTCTACACTTCGTAATACTTATAATAGGAATAATAAGTATTTATTAATTACAATACAATTGCAAATGACATCTAAGTGTTACGAGTGCGGAGAGACTAAACACCAAATGTAGCAGACCAGAGTCTGTGAGGAGCATTGAATTGAATTGAATTGGATTGAATTGAATGGCGCCCATGAATAATAAATACGAGGTGTGATCAAAAAATAACTGTTATTTCCTTGCACATTTAATTTCATTTTTTACACAATGCTTAATACAGTTTCTTTGATCCATTTTTTTAGAATAGTAAAAAATCGAAGAGCACACTAAAACACGCCTAGCCTTTTTATCTGTCAAAAACAAACTGACAATCCAAAATTGCTGATATTGTCAACATATATAACAGACATGTGTACCAGCATAACAGAAACAGAATTTGAAAATAACGGTAATTTTTTGATCACACCTCGTATATATTTTTTATATATTATTCTACCTTACAAAAATTAAGTAATACCCCAACCAATAATATCACTCTGAAATCCTAACATTAGAAGTGATTAAGGGTCATTATTATAACTTCCTGTTAAAGTTGGGTTTATTTAAAGGTAACTTTAGCTAAAGTGAACTTTAAACTCAACTTAAACTTATTTTCATTATTATAACATAATGATAAAATAAAGTTAACATCTTCAAAAATATGGCAGTGCTGGAGCAATGTCGATAACACTGCTCAATTACACAAATTTCTTTTAAACGCTGTGGCAACGACGGGCTTCGTTTTTTAGTTGTATATCCTCATTTTGTTTATATTTGAAGTTGCCATATTGAAAATAATATATAATATGACAAGTTTAAACATTAACTTAACTTTAGAAGTTACCGGTAGGATGATCCTCAATTTAGCTTAACGCTCACTTCTACCATATTGTCCACTTATAATAATGAAAAACAATTTATCTGCCCGTTAAAATACTCCCTTAAGTTAGCGGCAAGTTGTAATAATGGCCCTGAAACTTTAAAATCATAAAGGAAAACAAAATAATTAAAACTTGATTACAACGGCTGATATTTTAATCGTTTTTAAAATTAAAAAAAATTAAAAAGTTTGCAAAAATTAATTTGTGGCAATAAGTAATATAATGTAATAAGTAATAAGTACATTACATTCTCATGTACTTTTTAATACTATTTCATGTAAACTTTACACACTACTACACCGTAGTTGGTTCATCTGAGAGTTCAAATTTTTTTTTTGCATAAATTCCCGCATTTTGCCCAGAATCTCACCGATGGCAGCTAGAATGCTTAGCTTAGATTGTGGCAGAATTCTTCTTTTTGAAAAAACTCACATATTTTCACTAAAAAGTTGAGTGCGATCAAATCGCATGATCTTGACGGACAATAAATAAACTGTTTCTAAACGTTAGACTAATTGCACATTAAACCCGTTTCTAAAATGATACATGGTTAGTGTGCTAGACTATTAGAGTGAGGGTCGTGGGTTCGATTCCCACCAGAAACTCTGGTCTGTGACACTACACCCAAGATATGGTCAAAATTACTCAGCTCTTATATAATTAAACTGTAATTTGTAATTGTATTGTAATTAATAAATAAATAAATAAAATAAATAAAGTTGAGGGGACCAGTTTTAAAACAGATCATAATGTATATAGTGTTGCAAAGAGTTGCTTTAAATGAATGTTGCTTACCCCTCAAAAAGGTAGGTCATATAAAGCTTTTCAGAGAGCGTAGGAGAACCATAAATAAAGAGAATTATAATAATAAACAATAACTTTTTCTACATAACATATAATTATATTAGCACTGCTTATTGTTTAATAACAAATTACTTTACAACTTTACAACTTGTGTGACAAAATTGTTTTCTGTCTTATCTAATATTGATTGTTCTTAAAGTGAATTTAACATTTTAATACGTTTTATTTTTATTTACAAAAATAAAACAAACCAATTTTAATCCAAATAGCCTTCCATTAATAAACTGGGCAACAATTGATGCATATCATTAACATAATGGACATTGTTATAAACCTCAACTGCCGCATCGGGATTCTCAACATACTGTGCAACGTCAACATCCTTTAATTCCTCCATAGAAGTGGTGATCATAGCATTCATCATGGGTAGAAAAGTGGAAAGTAAAAATAATGCTAAAAATACAAGAAAAATAAACGAAATAATCTAAAATTACAAACCATTATAGATAAGATGAAATGTGTACTTACAAAAGTGCCTGTACTTCAGACCGGTTATCTGGAATTGCGAATAACGTGGTAACACTCCTTCAAAATTCATTTTCTTCAACATTCTCACAAATTCAGCAAAATAATATTGCATGAATTCATTTCTTCTTAAACGTAAATCAGGGCTCATAAGCATATACTGGGAATACATCATGTCAATATTTGATGGACCAAAGCAACTAATTTGATAATCCACCATAATCAAGTCTTCGGCTTGTTGGCTGCTATCCAGTTTGAACATTAAATTTTTCATATGAAAATCGCCATGATTTAATACGAAAATGTGATCTTTGCCTGCATTCAATTCATATGCCTTGTACAGAGCTTTACAAGTCTCGTTGATTTCTGGCTGTAATGCTTTAACTTTCTCCAAATAAACCTCAAATTCCTTATGCTTACCCAGCATATCAATATAGTTTAAAATACCTTTGGCCATTAAATCCATGGACATTATTAAAGAATCACCAAATATACCCGCATTGTATTGGGTAACAGACTCGCGATCTTCGCCAAGTCCCAACATATAGCTGACAGCATGGAGTTTGGCTATTTTACTGTAAACCAATTTTAATTCTTCTTCATTAAGGTAACGGCCTCTTATGGTATCAAAGCCAGATACACAAAGATCCTCAAAGATGATTAATTTGCGAGGTTCTATGGAATGGTAAATGATTCTAAAAATAATAAAAATCTTCGTTAATTGTAATGAAATGCCTTATAATGATTATTTTACTTACTCGGCAGACAAACGTGTGGGTTCACCATAGTCCCTTAAAATTTTCTCAATTTTCGGCAATGTTTCGCTATACATTTTGATCTCAGTTTGAAAAACATTCGATTCTTTTAAAAGATCACTTTTAGCACCGACATCTGGTAATGTTTTTATAATTAAGGATTTCTGTTTATCTTCAGCTGATGAGCCCACTTTATAGTTTACTTTGCATCTGAACATAATGCTGGCATAATGATCACCTTTCATACTAGCGGGACTAATGTCGAAACTATGAATCTGTACATAAACAACAGATAGATTGTATAGAGAGAGTTCTTAAAAAATTTCTTGTTTACAAATTCATTCCAACAATTAATCTGTTTGAGTTCTAAGGTTCAATTTTTGAAGAGTGTTTTCACTTCTTACAAAAGCTTTATTAAATACAATAAATTACAAGCAATGCAGACATTACAGTTGCAATTTTAAAAGATTTCCTTAAATTTCTTAAATGTACATAAGACTTTTAATTCATTATTTTTTATTGTAAAACTTACTTTTACATGTTCACTCTTTTCGTACTGCTTTAAAACGTTCTCCAGAAACTCCTGATTAATCCAATCGGGGGCAATCAATTCGTCTTCGTTGTAGATGCTCATGATGTTTACACTTCCCTGTCTTTTTTAATATAATTTAATTTAAATTGAAATTGTTTATATTTATACTACACACTACCGAACAAAAAATTGTAAATTAAAGCTTCTACTAGTGAACTTACCTTCGCTTTTGTCATTTCTCTTATAATCTATCATTCTAAGCGTTATTATTCTGACGTAACAATTTGCGATTTGATTTAACAAAATTCAGAGAACCGATATCAAAACTAATTTTATTTATAAACATTATTCTGGTTATTGTGAAAATTGTCTGAGAGACATAAATTTTGGTTTGATTACATGTGTGATTATGTAGGTAAAGCGAACAACTTAGTTTGAAAAACTTTTAGTTTAAATGTGGGTACAAAAACAAAACATGACAAAAAGAAAGCAAATGAAACTAATGTGAATGACTTATTGCTAAAAGCTTTTGCCAAAATGCCGATACAGATAAGAATATGTACCACAAAAACATGCTTGCATTACCTTAACTTATGCTATGGTTTTTTAATATTTTATTTCACGTCTTAAATCAGCTAGATAAAATCTAGTTCTAGAATAAAGGTTTTTTCCTAAAAGGAATTACATTTTGTTCATAAGGCAATAAAAACAATCAGGTTTACGAATATTAAGATTTCTATTCATTCGAATGATGTATTTGAGAAACTCTTTCACGGCAATTAATATTAGTCTCAAAGTTCATTTGAAAAAATATATATATGAAAAATATATCTTGACTGTTAGACTCTTTAAATAATAACTAAGGTAATTTTTGTCCGATTTGATCAAACGGAGCGTCAACCTCTTCACAAGATAATGCACTTTCAGAATGTCGTCACTTCTTTTACATTTTTTAAATAAATTTTGCAATTAAGACTGGCCAAACTTGAAAAAATAAGAAAAAAATAATATAAAACTCAAAACATATAAGTTTGAACAAAGCATTTATGTATACCGTTTTAAAGACTAATCTCTCCCCTTTCTAAAAACTTTGGATTTTTAAAATAGGGTTAAACATGTTTGGGTAATCAATAATTTTGTGTGAAAACATCAAAAAAATAAAACATTTTTGTCAAATAAAACAAGTTTGAAGGGTTCGAGAAAAATTAAAGAAGTATTTTTGAGTTCTACTCAACCTAGTGAATAACTTAGACTATGTAGTTATTCGGGTGTATTTTCACTGCCGCACCGTGTTATTATCACAAAATCAGTGAAAAATTATTTGAATATCGAATGACTTGTTCGATTGAGAATATCCTTCCTGGAACTTGCTCTGCTTTAGAAAAACATATCAAAATTTAATTTGCATTTTTCAGGTCTCAAAGGATGCGTATGTCATTTAAATAAAAATTAATGTCTCATTGAGGTGATTTAAAATACGTTCATCTTAAGTATTGCGTGTACACTATAAAATGTTGCAAAAAGTTGCTTTGAAGTATGTCGACCACCTAAAATAAGGTAGGACACAGCTCTATGTGTACGTCGATCACCTAATAGAAGGTAGGACACATAGAGCTTTCAAGAGAATATAGAGTTAACAAAAAATAGAGAGAGAGGGGGAGAGAATTATATTCATAAACAACAATTTTTTTTATATAACATGTAATTATTCTCCCACTACTTAAATTCTAACAAAAAAAATTTAGAAAGAGTTAAACAATAGAGACAATTTAATTAGACTGACAAATTTGTTTATAAAATTAATTTCAATTTTTAATACGTTTTCTTTTTATTCAGAAAAAAGCTTTAATCCAAATACCCTTCACGTAATAAACTGGGCAATAATTGATACATTTCTTCAACAAAAGCGGCATTGTTATAAACCTCAACTGATGAATCGGGATTCTCAACATACTGGGCAACATCAACTTGTTCCAAATCTTCCATAGGAGTGGTAATCATAATACTTATCATGGGCAGTAATGTGGAAAGTAAAAATAAAGCTAAAAATAGAAGAGATTTAACGAAATTATTTAAACTTTAAAACTATTTTAACTTTCGACTTTGAAATACTTACAAAAATGTCTGTATTTAAGACCGGTTATTTGGAATTCCGAATAACGTGGTAACACACCTTCAAAATTAAGTTTTTTTAACATGCTGACAAATTCAGCAAAATAATATTGCATGAATTCATTTCTTCTTAATCGTAATTCAGGGCTCATGAGCAAATATTGGGAATAGATCATGTCAATATTTGATGGGCCAAAGCAACTAAATTGATAATCCACCATAATCAAGTCTTCAGCCTGGCGATTGTTGTCATGCATTTTGAACATTAAATTCTTCATGTGAAAATCACCATGATTTAAAACAAAAACATGACCTTTGCCTGCATTCAATTCATATGCTTTGTACAGAGCTTTACAGGTCTCGATTATTTCTGGCTGTAATGCTTTAACTTTATCCAAGTAAACCTCGAATTCCGTATGCTTGCCCAGCATATCAATAAAATTGAAAATACCTTTGGTAATTAAATCCATGGACATTAATATTGAATCACAAAAGGCACCTTTATTACATTGGGTAACGGACTCGCGATCTTCACTAAGGCCCAACATAAAGCTGGCAGCATGGAACTTGGCTATTTTACGATAAACCAATTTTAATTCGTCTTCGTTAAGATAACGAATTAATTATAATATTAAAGCCAGATTCACAGAGATCCTCAAAGATGATCAATTTGTGGGGCTCTAGGGAATAGTAAATGATTCTAAAATTTGAAACAAATAAGAATGTTCGCAAATTATAATCACAGGCCCTATGAAAGTCATTTGTACTTACTCGGCAGCCATGCGTGTGGGTTCACCACAGTCCCTTAAAAGTTTCTCAATTTTTGGCAAAGTTTGCGTATACATTTTGATCTCGGTCAGAAATGCATTGGATTCCTTTAAAATCTCACTTTTAGTACCGACATCTGGTAATGTTTTAATAATTAAAGATTTTTGTTTGTCTTCAGCTGATGAACCCACTTTATAGTTTACTTTACATCTGAACATTATACTGGCATAGTGATCACCTTTCATACTAGCGGGACTCAAGTCGAAACTATGAATCTGTAAATAAACGACAGATTGATTATATGATGTGCGCTATCATAAGTCCCAAATAGATGAAACGTAGACGGAATTTTTTAGAGGATTTCTTATTTGGATATCCATACAACTGATTCAGATATTTGATATCCAAGATACAATTCCTGAAGATTTGGTTGACTTCTTAAAAAAGCTTTATGAAATAAGAACTCTTACAATCTCGATTTGAAATCACTGCGTTAAATTTCTTTAATATGCATATTTTTTTAAATTCATTAGTTTTTATAGTAAAACTTACTTTTACATCTTCACTCTTTTCGTACTGCTTTAAGACTTTCTCCACAAACTCCTGATTAATCCAATCGGGTGCAATCAATTCGTCTTCGTTGTAGATGCTCATGATGTTTACACTTCCCTGTCTAGTTTAATATAAATGAATGTAAATTTAAATTCTACATATTTGTACTACGTACTACCGAAAAAAACTGTAAATTAAAGCTTCTACTAGTGAACTTACCTTCGCATTTCTCATTTCTCTTATAATCTATCATTCTAAGCGTTATTATTCTGACGTAACAATTTGCGATTTGATAAGATTTTTAACAAAATTCAGAGAACCGATATCAAAACTAATTTTATTTATAAATATTCTTCTGGTTATTGTGAAAATTGTCTGAGAGACAAAAGTTTTGGTTTGAATACATTTGTGATTATGTAGGTAAAGCGAAAAACTTTGTTTGACAAACTTTTAGTTTAAGTGTGGGTACAAAAACAAAACATGGCCAAAAAAGAAATCAAATGAAACTAATGTTAATGACTTATTGCTAAAAGCTTTTGCCAAAATGCCGTTACAAATTTAAACACCCTGTACCTAAAAACAGCATTACCTTAACTTATGCTATGGCGTTTTAATATTTTACTTCACGTCTTAAATCAGCTAGATGTAGAAACAAAATCTAACAAATTCTAGAAGAAAGGAATTACATTCGAAGAGCCGATAGAATTGATTACTGTATTCTAGAACTTTCTGATAAATTCTGAGAATAATTTCGACCGATTTCCATTCAATTTATTGCAGTTATCACTGTATCAGAACACGTAAGTTTCAAATTAAAAATATTTTTATGTTCCCTAAAAGTTTAGAGGTAGTGGAGTTTAAGCAGTAACAAATCTGCGTGGACTTCTTCAGTTGCCATGTCCGATTTCATTTTTTTGATATCAAGAAGTTGCCGTTTAGGTATGTAGACAATTTGGCCCCACTTACACTTTTTATTTCAATGGCTATAGGTTGTTGATGAATATGCTCCCCCAGCCATTATTCTATTTCAGAACAATTATTATCACAAAATCAGTGAAAAATTATTTGATTATCGAACGACTAGTTCGATTGAGAATATCCTTCCTGGAACTTGCTTTGCTTTAGAAAAACATATCAAAATTTAATTTGCATCTTTCAGGTCTCAAAAGATGCGTATGTACTTTAAATAAAAATTAATGTCTCATTGAGGTGATCAGTCTCAAAATATGTCCCTCCTAAGTATTGCGTATACACTATATAATGTTGCAAAGAGTTGCTTTGAAGTACGTCGATCACCTAAAAGAAGGTACGACACGTAGAGCTTTCAAGAGAATATAGGATTAACAAAAAATAGAGAGAGAGGGGAGAGAATTATATTCATAAACAAAAATTTTTTTAATATAACATGTAATTATTCTACCACTACTCAAATTCTAACAACAAATTGTAAAATAAGTTAAACAATAGAGGCAATTTAATTAGACTGATAAATTTTTTCATAAAATTAATTTCAAATTTTAATACGTTTTCTTTTTATTTAGAAAAAGGTTTTAATCCAAATAACCTTCTCGTAATAAACTGGGCAACAATTGATGCATTTCTTCAACATAAGAGGCATTGCTATAAGTCTCAACTGCTGCATCGGGATTCTCAACATATTTGGCAATATCAACCTCTTTTAAATCTTCCATAGAGGTATTAATCATAAAATTAATCATGGGCAGCATAGTGGAAAGTAAAAATAAAGCTGATAATAGAAGAAAGTAAACGAATTATGTATTTTAAAATTTAAAACTATTTTAACTCTCGACTTTAAAATACTTACAAAAATGTCTGTATTTAAGACCGGTTATCTGGAATTCCGAATAACATGGTAACACACCTTCAAAATTCATTTTCATCAACATGCTGACAAATTCAGCAAAGTAATATTGCATGAATTCATTTCTTCTTAAACGTAATTCAGGACTCATAAGCATATACTGGGAATAGATCATGTCAATATTGGATGGACCAAAGCAACTAAATTGATAATCCACCATAATCAAGTCTTCCGCTTGTTGGCTGCTATCCAGTTTGAACATTAAATTTCTCATATGAAAATCGCCATGATTTAATACGAAAATATGATCTTTGCCTGCATTCAATTCATATGCCTTGTACAGAGCTTTACAAGTCTCGTTGATTTCTGGCTGTAATGCTTTAACTTTCTCCAAATAAGCCTCGAATTCCGTATGCTTGCCCAGCATATCAATAAAATTGAAAATACCTTTGGCCATTAAGTCCATAGACATTAATATTGAATCACAAAAGACACCTTTATTACATTGGGTAACGGACTCGCGATCTTCACTAAGGCCCAACATAAAGCTGGCAGCATGGAACTTGGCTATTTTACGATAAACCAGTTTTAATTCGTCTTCGTTAAGGTGACGGCCTCTTATAATATTGAAGTCAGATTCACAGAGATCCTCAAAGATGATCAATTTGTGGGGCTCTAGGGAATGGTAAATGATTCTAAAATTTAAAACAAATAAGAATGTTCACAAATTATAACCACAGGCCGCCCTATGAAGGTAATTTTTGCTTACTCGGCAGCCATGCGTGTGGGTTCACCACAGTCCCTTAAAATTTTCTCAATTTTTGGCAAAGTTTGCGTATACATTTTGATCTCTGTGTGGAATGCTGTAGATTCTTTTAAAATCTCACTTTTAGTACCGACATCTGGTAATGTTTTAATAATTAAGGATTTCTGTTTGTCTTCAGCTGATGAGTCCACTTTGTAGTTTACTTTACATCTGAACATTATGCTGGCATAGTGATCACCTTTTATGCTGGCGGGGCTAATGTCGAAACTATGGACCTGTAAATAAATAACAGATTGAATATATGATGTAAAGTGTAGGTGATCTCTTTCAAATAATTTTTATATAAAACTTTTTATTGAACTTCATTCATTTCATTGAAATTTTCATTTCAATTCTAAAAGACTTCATTTAATGCTTTCGAAAAAAATTCCATCGTATTCAAGGAAAGAATGGTTTAAAAATTTCACTTTATTTTTTTTTTTTTGGTAAAACTCACTTTTATTTCCTCACTCTTTTCATACTGCCTTAAGACTTTCTCCACAAACTCCTGATTAATCCAATCGGGTGCAGTCAATTCGTCTTCGTTGTAGATGCTCATAATGTTTACACTTGCTTGTCTATTTTAATATTGTTAAACTTAAATTTAAATTCTTTATATTTATAATAATCACAACCAAACCAAATATTTTCATGGTAAACCTTCTGTATTAAGTTATCTGTACAAGCGTTGGCATTCTGACGTAACAATTTGCGATTTGATAAGATTTTGTACAAATCATAGAAGACCTACACCAAAACTAATTTTATTAATAAATATTCTTACAGTCATTGTGAAATATATATGAAAGACATACGCACGTATACATATAAGAATATAAAGTAGAAAACTTAGTTTGGAAAAATTTACTTATGTCAACGACTTTATGCTTTTGTCAAAACAATGATACGAATATAGAAATACCGTTAAAAAAAACTATAAAATTACTCTACCTTAACTTTTGCTACAAACTTTTCAAAACTCATATTTTATTAGATACTTGCTCAACAAAGAGGTATCCTTGAAGGGTAATGTCCCACATTAAGCTTATTATGATACCATAAATCAATATATGACACGTGGATCAAACAGTCCCTTTAGGAAGCCAACCCAGATCCAAAATAAATCCTGTTATTGTAACTCTTCTTAATTTTATTATATATTTTCCGACGATAGCCTTGTGACCTAAAACCCATACAGGACTTACCACTGAAGGATCGGAATAACCTTTGAAACCCCTAGTATCCATGGACGAGAATGGACGTCCTGGTGACCTACATGAGGAAATTTTTCTCAGCCAGACTGTTTGAATAATAAATTAAAAAATTTTCATGGAAATCCCAATGCACCGCCATGATCGCCGCCTGGAAAACAGGTAGTGGTCAGGCAATATATATAAAAGTCTAATGGCAGAATCCTAAATATGTATTCCACTATCTCTTTCATCCAGCATTTTGCAGCCATTGGTATAGGCCTCATCCAGACTAGAAGTTCATAGTTGGAATCCTATATTAAATCCATTAATCTGATCAAAATAAATCATCAAGCTTAATTGAATACCTTGGTAGACTAGTGGATAATGTGAGAGTCGTGGGTTCGATGCCCACTAGAGATTCTGGTCTGTTACACTATAACCAGCATAAGTTGCTCCTAATAAAACTATGCGACAAAGTAAAAAAAATTAAACACACCCAGCTAATGACATAGTGTAGTTTGTGAGTTTTGTTGAGTAGAACCCAAAAATATTTTTTTTATATTTCTTGAATCCTTCAAACTTGTTTTATTTGACAAAAACGTTTTTTTCGGACTTTACGCAAAAATTTATTGATTACACAAACATTTCTGAACCGATGTCCAAAATTTAAACCTTATTAGAAAGAAGAGAGATGAAACATTTGAAACGATATACATATATATATTATTTGACTTCACATACTATGAGGTTTGATAAGGTAAACTTGACAAATGCGAATATTTTTCATATTTTTTCAAGTTTTTCCGTTCATAGTAGCAAACTTTAATTAAAAAATATGAAATAAGTGATGATATTCTGAAAGTGAATTATCTTGTAAAGAGACTGACATTTCGTTTGATCAAATCGGGCAAAAATGACCTTAGTTATTATTAAAAGAGTCTAACAGTCGAGTTATATTTTTCATATACGAGTATATATTTTTTCAAATGAAGTTTTAGTTAAAAGATTTTCAGAATTTTTGATGGATCTTGACTGTTCATCGGAAAATGTGTCAATTTTACGTTTAAGCGACCACCAGAAGTTGGCCAGTATTTGCGCAAAGCGAAATAATAATATTTTTAAAAAACACAAATATTAGCCGACTTCTGGTAGTCGTACAAACGTGAAATTGACACACTTTGCGATAAACAATCAGGATCCATCAAAAATTTTGAAAATTTTTGAACTAAAAGTTCATTTGATGAATGCAAAAAAATAGCTAAACCTGAAAAAATGAGAAAAAAGTCATATTTTCCAAGTTGACCTGATCAAAACTCATAGGATGTAAGTTTGAACCATATGTTTATGTATAATATTTTAAAGGCTTTTCTCTTCACTTTTCAAAACACTTTAGATTTTGAAAATAGATTAAAAATATTTGGGAAGTCAATAATTTTGTGTGAAAAGATCAAAAATACCGTTTTTGTCAAATAAAACAAGTTTGGAGGGTTCGAGATGTATAAAAAAAATTTTTTTTTGAGTTCTACTCAATAAAACTCACAACCTACACTATGTCATTAGCTGGGTGCATTTTGACTGTCGCACCGTGTAATTAATAAATTAAATACAATAAATAAACTTTCATAGCTCTGGGAAGATAGCAAATTGTAGTTAGCACTTAACGAATGTCGAAATCGAAGTGGATAACTTTTTATACAATAGGATAATACAGGGACGTTCTTTGGTATAAAGTTGACAGATAAATATAAGCATTTTAAACTTGGAAATATTAAATAAATTAACAAAAAACGTAGTCAACCAGCCATAACTTTTACAAATAAGGCAAAGTTAACAGTTCAATTAGAAAGGATATTTGTCTAGCGAGCTGTTTCCAATAAATTGGAAAGGATTATGGCGTCTCAATATCAATTTTTAATACATATACATATATATACTTACTAACACCATTGGCCTTTACAACTCGTCAATCCAAACAAATTTATATGTCTGTTGGCGAACAGATTACTAAAATAAGATTGCTTGAAATTATTAAACAATAGAAATATATTGCCTGTCGTCATTTATCACAGATGGAAATAGGTAAACAACATAGCAGAGATTGTAAAATACTCTCCCAAAGGCTTTATACTTTTTGCCACTAATTAAAATTCATAGATACATCACTTAAATTATTTCTTCTTGTTATGTTTTATTTATATTAACTTAATGATTTTAATGTTTCAAACAAATTCATCGTCTAGAAGTGTGCCTCTTATCAAAAATATTAGGAAATTAAAAATGAAATAAACATTTCGATTTTGTTGATATTTCTGAAGCATAAAAATAACACTTCAACGACTATTTTAAAATATATCGATCGGTTATGATTGGTTTTGTGAGTCATTTTTCATAAAGTTTGAACAAATGCATCTGAGACGAGACAAACCTACTGTCTAATATTTTGACAATGTTAAAGCATGTGAAGGGTTGGCGTGGTATTTATTACTATTATTATTGCTGCTACCATACGATGTATTGTAGTTCGCTCCAACTTTATGGGGAATCCCTATAATGTTTTCTCCAAGTCTATTTTCCTGGCAAATTTTGGGGATGCTGTTCGGTGTTTAACAAAAATAATTGCCTGTTTAGCATCTAATATGCATTTACGTATTTCCGAGTGAGATGAATTAATGTATTCCAAAAATGCATTCTCATCGACATCTTGGGCTGAGTTTGGTAAGAGCGCTTGACTACAAACCTAAGCAATTGATTTTTGAATTTTAAAAACTAAGCGTTTTTCATCCCCCTCAAGTAATCCACCTAAAAATCCACTGATACCCCAATTATAATAACATCATGAAGTCGCCGTGGTCTAGTGTGTTGGCTTATTAGACGAAAAGCCAGGGTTCGAGCCCCAGGCCAGACATCAAAATAAAATACAAAAAGTATTTCTTCGGCGACTTCCTCTCAGCAGATTTCTGGCAAAAGACGCTGAGAGTAAATAAAATTGCCATGAAAAGTTTCTCAAAAATCTCTCGTTCGGAGTCGACTTTGAACTGTAGGTCCCGCCATTCATGTATAAAATTAACACACACAACATAAGTGGTGTGAGAAACTAACGTAATCCTGACTGAAGGGTTGTAATGACCAATTATGTATATACATATGTCATGATTAAGGACGTAAAGAACAAGGTTCTTTACCATTTGACGTGCATTAGTATGGAGGAAGAAAGCTAAAAGCTCAATCTAAAGAACTTACGTGAAATAGTTAAGCATGGTGGTGGTAGTAAAATAATGTGAGAATGTGTGAAGGCACTAGGTGGTTTGGCAGTTTGAAATATAATGTGGAAACAATGACTAAAACAATGTATTTAAATACTTTAAAGGCCAACCTCATTAAACGGCAGAAAAATAAGGAATACTTAATAATTATTACATCCCATAGCGCAATGATCCTAAGGATATTGCTGCTAATGAGCAAAAACACCCCACAGCCTTAATAAACCTCCACAAAGTCTCGATATAACTTCAAGTGAGTATTATTGTATTCAAGCATATTCTGAGATCGTTTTCTTTTAAACGTTACATACATCAGCATAAACTGAATTAAGCCTTATTAGATGCGGTAGAGTGATTCTAATTGTAAGTTCTCTTAATTAATAATCAAAAAAATATTAATTTACCCTCCGCTAATATTTTGAGAGGTCTAATCTTTAATGCTCTCCTCTCTCTCTCTCTCTCTCTTCTCACTAAAATTAATACTTAATACTTATCAAACAACAAATATTTGCGACTCATTTTTTTGGCAGTATCCACACGTACAAGTTGTTATGCCTTACGCTAGACATTAGCAATAAAGATCGATAAATTTACTTTTTAAAGAGGACAAGTGCTATAAAAGCTTTTTAAATAAATAAATAATAATTATAATTTGGAAAATATATTCAGTATTTAGCAAACGTTCTCAAGATGAGCATTTACAATAAAGATGAATTGGAAGCACCTTCGTGGATTAATCAGGAATACTTAGAAAATGTTCTGAAACGCTATGAAAATAAAGAAAATCTTAAGGTGGGTTCAATATTTCAAAATCGTTAATAAGTTCTTAATAATGCAACATTTATTGTATTTAAATTAGTTGCTGGAATACGTTTTAAGCCCTGCTAGTTTAAAAGGTGATCATTATGCCAGCATTATGTTCAGATGCAAATTGAAATATTCTATAGACGGCTCTGAGAATGTCAAGCATAAATCCTTAATACTTAAAACAGTGCCGGTAGAAGAGAGTGTTAAACGTGATATGCTACAGAAATCGAATTTATTTGAAACTGAAATTAATATGTACACAAAAACCCTGCCTAAAATTGAAAAAATATTAAAGGAATGTGGAGAACCTACCAAATTAGCACCCGAGTAAATAAATTGAATATTAATTACGCCGAAGAAAAAATTTTAATTTTATTCTTCTCTTAATTGTTTAGAATTATTTATTGTGCCTTAGAACCGCACAGCATACTCATCATGGAAGATCTTTGCGAACAAGGCTATGAGGCCTTACGAGGTCGTTATCTAACGGATACTGAATTGAAATTGGTTTTTCAGAAAATTGCAAAATTACATGCTGTCAGCTATATGTTGGGCATGAGGAGCATGAGTTGGTAACGCAATACCAAAAGGGTTTCTTTTGCAGCACCGCCATTATGGAAATGGACATTATGTATACGGGCATAGTAAACTTTATGAATATGTTGGAGAAACATACTGAATTCCATGTGTATTTAGAAAAAATCAAACAAATGCAACCGCATATCATGCAAAGCTGTAAGGATCTCTACAATGCTTACAATCTAAAGAGCAGAAATCCAAAAGATATTTTCGTTTTAAATCATGGCGATTTTCATTTGAGAAACATGATGTTCCAATTCAATGATAAGCAAGAAGCCAATGATATAATGCTTTTAGACTATCAAATCAGCTGTTATGCTCCCTCCATAATAGACCTGACCTATTCGCAGTATCTCTTAATGAGCCCCGAAATGCGTTTAAAACGTAACGAATTTATGCAGTATTATTTCACACAGTTTCTAAGTATGCTAAAGAAAATCAATTTCCATGGAGAATTGCCGCGTTATTCAGATTTTCAAATAACATCCCTGAAATACAGGCATTTTGGTAAGTCTTACTTAATGCTGTTGTAGTTATTATCTCTTTAAAAGTATTTTTATATTTTAAGGTATTTTCTTATTAACCACTTTCTTGGCTTTGGTACGCATGGTATTAGTGCCATCAGCTGAGGATTTGAAAGATGTCGATACCACTAAACTGGTGGAAAATGCAGAAATGACAATACCGGCCTTTGAGAATCCTGAATTTATTGAAGAAATGCGCCAATTATTGCCCATTTTGTTAAATGATGGTTATTTAGATTAAATGGTTTAATAATTTACATACGATATGAAAACCTTGTAATGTTTTTACCCTGTATTGATACATTCCAAACAAATTGGAAATAATTTAAAAAAATATTCAATAATATTTCATTGAATTGTTATCAATAGTAACAATATATCTTAAAATACATATCGTTTGGTTTTCGTAGTTATTATCTCTGTAGTTGCTTTAAGAAGCTGTCATAAAGCAAATCTAGCTTCTTATGCTGTTTTCGTTTTGTTTGTTTCAGTTTATTTAAACCAGTTTATCAGAATAATAGCGTTACCATCTGTTGTTGCCAAAATGTATTAGAAAAGTATACTGGGTTATTATTTTGAGTGTATTGTTGGGTTCTCACCGTCTTTCAAGTGTCAAGGGACTTCTGAATGTACTACTTGGATTTGGATATACATACATACATAACTGGTCATTACAACCCTTTAGTCTGGATTACTACCTAGCTTCTCACACCACTTATGTTGTGTAGGTTAATTTTATACATAAGTATCGGAACCTAAATTTTAAAGCCGACCCCGAACGACAGATTTTTTTTGAGAACCTTTTTCATGGCAATTTTATTTACTATCAGAGTTTTTGCTAGACATCTGGTGAGAAAAAGTCACCGGAGAATATTATTTTCGTATTTCGTCTTGTTGGAGATGTTTGACTTGGGGTTTGAACCGTGGCCTATCATCTAATAAGCCAATAAACTACCTACTAGACTATGGCAACTTCGATATGGGATACGTCCTCTTAATTTTTTAAAATTCTAAAGACCAGCATTTTAAAAATTGTCTGTCTTTAGCCGCTTCAAACCTGGGATGCTTGGCTCTGTAATATTGCACTTTACCCACTAAAGAATATCATTTCTAATTCTGTTGGAAGTCGATCTAATATTTCGAATGACAATCGTTTACTAGCACTGTTTTATATCCAAAAAAAAACTTAAAAATCGCTTTTAGATGAATCCTTTTGGAACTAGAAAAATAGATTATTGAAGGCCGAATAAGAAATCAGTATCTATGGATTTATATTTGAATGTTTTTGTATTGTTCGAATCATGAATATTAGGATGATGACGAAGATATAACACAGGTTAGCAAAAAAATTAACACCAATTCGTCTTCTTACCCTTGTCTAATAACTTACTTTCTGGTATTCCAACACAATACGCAGCATGTATGCATTACGTTGCAAACAGTTGCTTTTAACAGCATTGACATTCTCCTTACCTATAGCGCAATACAAAAAGCTTTTTACAGTGCGCTTAAACGCACAAGTTCACATGTATAATAATATTCTTTGTTTTTTTTTTGATGACATATAATTATTGAAATACTACTTGAATTCTAACTACAATTATTTATACAAATTGATCTACTGCCTTACCTAATAGTGCATATTCAGTAAATTAATTTAGCATTTCAAAAAATATTTATTCCAATGGCTCGAGACGAAAGCAAAGGGCCAAAACATATTAATACGTTTTATTTATTTCATTTTGAAAATATTAAATTAAAAACTGAATAGATTTTAATCCAAATAGCCCTCTATTAACAAACTCGGCAACAATTGATGCATATCATTAACATAACGGACATTGTCGTAAATCTCAACTGCTTGATCGGGATTTTCAACATAGTGGGCTACATCAACATCTTTCAAGTCGTCCGTAGAAGTGGTGAACATAAGATTCACCATGGGTAGAAATGTGGAAATTAAAAATAAAGCTAAAAATAGGTAATAAAATAATTTAAAATTTAAAATTATCTTAGCTCTCGATTTTGAAATACTTACAAAAATGCCTGTACTTAAGGCCGGTTATTTGGAATTCCGAATAGCGCGGTATTATACCTTCGAAATTCAGTTTCTTTAACATTCTCACAAATTCTGCAAAATAATATTGCATGAATTCATTTTTCCTTAAACGTAATTCGGGACTCATAAGCATATACTGGGAATAAATCATATCAATACTGGATGGACCAAAGCAACTTATTTGATAATCCACCATAATCAGGTCTTGGGCTTGTTGATTGTCATTCATTTTGAACATTAAATTTCTCATATGAAAATCGCCATGATTTAAAACAAAAATATGATCTTTTCCTGCATTCGATTTATATGCACTGTATAGAGCCTTACAGGTCTTATTGATTTCTGGCTGCATTGCTTTAACTTTGTCCAAATAAATCTCGAATTCCTTATGCTTGGCAAGCATATCAATAAAGTTAAAAATACCTTTGGCCATTAAATCCATGGACATTATGACTGAATCACAAAATATACCCTCATTATATTGGGTAACAGATTCGTGATCCTCACTGAGGCCCAGCATAAAGCTGGCAGCATGGAACTTGGCTATTTTACGATAAACCAATTTTAATTCTTCTTCATTAAGGTAACGGTCTCTAATAGTATTAAAGCCAGATACACAAAGATCCTCAAAGATGATTAATTTGCGAGGTTCCAAGGAATGGTAAATGATTCTAAAACAAATAAAAATCTTCGTTAATTGTAATGGAATGCTTTATAATGTTTATTTTACTTACTCGGCAGCCAAACGTGTGGGTTCACCACAGTCCCTTAAAATTTTCTCAATTTTTGGCAATGTTTCGCTATACATTTTGATCTCAGTTTGAAAAATTTTCGATTCTTTAAAAATCTCACTTTTAGTACCGACATCTGGTAATGTTTTAATAATTAAGGATTTTTGTTTGCCATCAGCTGATGAGCTCACTTTGTAGCTTACTTTGCATCTGAACATAATGCTGGCATAGTGATCACCTTTTATGCTGGCGGGGCTAATGTCGAAACTATGCACCTGTAAATATATACGTAATTAATAATGTTTATATGCTTTTCTAGGTCCTAAGCAGTTGAAGCGTAGAGGTACTCGTTTCAAAAAATCTCTTATGTGGTACAGATTTCCATGTTGTTTGTATACATATAATATCGTTATCTTATATATTAGAGGATGCTCTACATTTTGTTTATAAATTTGTTTATAGTTAAACTTACTTTTACATCTTCACTCTTTTCGTACTGCCTTAAAACCTTCTCCAGAAACTCCTGATTAATCCAATCGGGTGCAATCAATTCGTCTTCGTTGTAAATGCTCATGATGTTTACACTTTCCTGTCTAGTTTAATATAATTTAATTTAAATTTAAATTGTTTATATTTATACTAAAAACCACTAGAAATATTGTTTAATACAAAAGCTTCCATTTCAAATGTATCTCTTTCAACATGTTCTCTGAGAACTTATCTCTCTAAGCATTAGTAGAGAATCGATAACAAAACTATTTTGCTAATATTCATAATCTTGTATGTACGTAAATATGTAATGTCGAAAAATTATCTAAGAAAAGCTTTAGAAAAACAATTTAAACTTAGTTCAACGACATTATGTTGAAAGCATTTGTGAAAATATTGGTTTGGTGTGTATATGAGAACACCATATGAAAGAAATAAACTTTGTAGACCTTAGTTATACCACAGGTTCTTAAAATTATCTTTAAACCAAAATTGTAATAAGTTCTGGAATAAAAAGCTTCTAGGCTGTTTTGTGTATCAGGTTGAGAAAAGTATTAGAACCACCGAGTGAGACGTGAGTTGCTTTACAGAATAAAATTTTATTCTAAAATTAGCATTGAAAGCCTATTTCTCTACTATGCAATCAGCATATCTGCAGCATTGTAAGTGATCAGCCAACTTTAATTGTTGGACGTGTTGACCCTCATATCCATAAATACATGGATAATGAGCAGTGAAATCAACAAATTCAGATTAATTGCCACACTTTCTCCAGCAGAAATCATATTTTTGGCAGTGCGATAATGTACATTTCTGACTACAACTGTAATTGAAATTACTTTATAATCTTGAAAATTCGTTGCACAGCCGTTCGATTATGATTAACATAATCACTCTGTAAAAGACGAAAATTGATCATGTTTGAATTCCCACTATTTTTACGCGCTCTGCGATTATTAAGCGATTCATATTTTTCAATGGCCAACCAATGTAGTTCTATTGCATAACTATTTGTAATGAATATTGAGTAGACATTCTTCTTCTCTTTCTTATACTGAAATTAATATTTTCGAGTAGTTTGAGTCTTATCAAACAGCAGATATTTGCAAATCATTTTTAGCAGTGCCCACAGAGATTGTTTTGAATCGATAAATAAAGTGGACAAGTGTTAAAAAAGCTTTTAATTACTGTTATTTCATTAATGATTTAAAAATGCCTTTCAAAAAGATAATGCTTTCATGAGATACTCTGTAGACGACTTTGAGAATATTAAGCATAAAACTTTATTACTTAAAACAGAGCCTATAGATTTGGAACTTCAACAATCAAGAACTTTGAACAAGTTTTTCTCGCGAGTTGTCAATACCAGTTAATAACAACAAATATTTCTTTTTTTTTCTAGTTTATATATTGGTTATATATTGGATGGGTTCGAACCCCATCTAAAACATCTTGAATAAAACGAAATATGAAAAAAAAATTCTTTCTGCGTCCTTACCTCCGCAGTCTTCTGACAAAAACACTGAGAGTAAATACAATTGCCACGAAAAGTTTCTCAAATCTGTCTGTTCGGAGTCGATGTTAAACTATTACTCATGGATCAAATTAACACACATATGCGTGGTGTGAGAAGCTAGGTTGTAATCCTGACTAAAGGCTTGTAATGATCAATTAGGTAATTAAGAAATTTAAAGAAAATGATTCAAAGATCTAAGAGCAACGATATCAAGAGTGAAAGAATGAAAGTAATAAAGTCTCTTCCCTTCGTCAGCCTTAAGAGGATGTAACGCGATCATTAAATGAAACAAACAGTGGCATATACGAACAATTAAAGACAATTAAACTTAGAATTCAATTCTAATTATAAACTTCAGTTTTATCTTGAAAGATAGTTCAAGAAAACCGACATTAAATCCTAATCTTAATGGTGATATGTCAGTGTGCTCTAGATGCAATCAAAAGATTAGACTGTAAGAAAAAAAGTAATGAACACGATATTGCTCGGCCGCATGTCGTTCGACTTGTGAAAAACTCTTTGGAAAATAAGGCGTGCAGGGCTTTGCCTCCTTTAAGAATCAGAAACTTTTGTAGAAAATAATTACGGAGGTTTAGCGCTGGTCACAAAAACTATATAAAATAAATAATTCAACACCAAATTAGCTAAGATTTGTTATTCCTTAGTAGCGTGTATATAATACGTTATAAACATTTGCTTGTAATAGCATTGCTATTCTCCTAAAATATAGACCAATACGAAAAGCTTTTTAGAGAGAATAGAAGTGTGAGAAATAGCGAAAAACATACCAGCTCATATATATTTTTTGTTTATTTTTTTTTTGTTTTATTTTTTTGTTTTGATGACAAATAATTATTGAAATACTACTTGAATTCTAACAAAAACTATTTATACAAATTGGTCTGCTGCCTTATCTAATAGTGCATATTCATTAAATTAATTAAACAATTCAAAAAATATTTATTCCAATGGCTCCTGACTGAAACAAATATCCGTAATGTATTATTTAATACGTTTTAATTTTTAGTTTTATTTAAATCATTGTTTTCAAAATTGTATTGATTTTAATCCAAATAACCTTCCGTTAACAAACTGGGCAACAATTGATGCATTTCATTAACATAGTAGACGTTGTCATAAATCTCAACTGCCTTATCAGAATTTTGAACATACTGGGAAACATCAACCTCTTTTAAGCCCTCCACAGAAGTAGTGAACATAAGAGTCATCATGGGTAGAAAAGTGGAAAGTAGAAACAAGGCTAAAAATAGAAGCCATGTAATGAAATAATTTATAATTTAAAACTATTCTGGCTCTAGACTTTGAAATACTTACAAAAATGCCTGTACTTAAGACCGGTTATTTGGAATTCCGAATAGCGCGGTATTATACCTTCAAATTTCAGTTTCATTAACATTCTCACAAATTCAGTAAAATAATATTGCATGAATTCATTTCTTCTTAAACGTAATTCGGGACTCATAAGCATATACTGGGAGTACATCATGTCAATACTTGATGGACCAAAGCAACTAAATTGATAATCCACCATAATCAAGTCCTCGGCATGTTGGTTGTTGTCATTCATTTTGAACATTAAATTCCTCATATGAAAATCGCCATGATTTAATACTAAAATATGACCTTGACCGGCATTCAATTCGTATGCTTTGTACAGAGCTTTACAGGTCTCGTTGATTTCTGGCTGCATTGCTTTAATTTTTTCCAAATAAACCTCGAATTATTTATGCTTACTCAGCATATCAATAAAATGGAAAATACCTTTGGCCATTAAATCCATGTGCAGTACTACAGAATCACAAAATATACCCTTATTGTATTGGGTAACACATTCGTGATCCTCACTAAGGCCCAGCACAAAGCTGGCAGCATGGAATTTGCCTATTTTACGATAAACCAATTTTAATTCTTCTTCATTAAGGTAACGGTCTCTTATCAGATTAAAGCCAGATTCACAAAGATCTTCAAAAATTAACAATTTACAGGGCTCTAGTTCATGGTAAATGATTCTAAAACAAATGAAAAATTTTCTTTAATTTTATTTAGAGGTCTTGCAGAAGTTGTTCTACTTACTTGGCAGCTACGCGTGTTGGTTCACCGCAGTCCCTTAAAAGTTTCTCAATTTTTGGCAAAGTTACGGTATACATTTTGATTTCGGTCAGAAATGCATTGGATTCCTTTAAAATCTCACTTTTAGTACCGACATCTGGTAATGTTTTAATAATTAAGGATTTTTGTTTATCATCAACTGATGAGTCCACTTTGTAGTTTACTTTACATCTGAACATTATACTGCCATAATGATCACCTTTCATACTGCCGGGACTAATGTCGAAGCTATGAACCTGTGAATAATGATGTTTTTATATTAAGTCCCAAGTTTTATGAAATAAAACTCCTTACAATCGTTTCAACTATTTGGTTTCCTACATTTTAATTTAAATTTCTGAAAGATTTTCTAAAGTCTCTTCACAATTCCTTTCACTTTTGTGTACTCCGGACTTACTTTTACTTCCTCACTTTGTTCATGCTGCCTTAAAACCTTCTCCACCAACTCCTGATTAATCCAATCAGGCGCAATCAATTCATCTTCGTTGTATATACTCATGATGACTGAATATATTCATACTCTTTTATTTAAATTTAAATTGTTTATATTTTATATATTTTTAATTATTTAATAAAGCTTTTTTTTGCAAACTTATCTCTTTCAAATTCGTTTCTCTTAGAACTTATCGCTCTAAGCATTAACATTCTGTTGTAGTAAATTGCAATTTGATAAGATTTTGAACAAAATTTAGAGAAGAAATGTCAGAACTAGCAATTATTTATAAATAGTCTTATGGTTGTTATGAAAAATGTTGGAGGGGCATACCAATAACTTAATAAATAATAAATTATTTGGTAAAGTTTTGATAAAACAATTTAAACTCAGGTCAACGAATTTATATAGATAGAATTTGTCAAAATATTGTATTGATACGAATATGAGAACTTCATATCGAAGTAATAAAGTTCGTATATCTTATACTATACCAAGTTCTGGAATAAAATTACCCATACATACATAATTGATCATTACAACCCTTCAGTCAGGATTACGACCTAGCTTCTCACACCACTTATGTTGTGTGTGTTAATTTTTATACATCAGTGACGGGACCTGCAGTTTAAAATCGATTCCGAACAACCGATTTTATTGAGAAACTTTTTCATTGCAATTTTTATTTACGCTCAGAGTTTTTGCCAGAAATCTGTTGAGAGGAAATCGCGAAGACTTGAACCGGGGGCCTCACATCTAATAAGTCAACAATCGTTAACAGTGATTGATGAGCATTTAATTAAGGAAAAAAAGTAAACTATAGTTCACCATGTACTTTATTTATCTACAATAAATAACAATGTAGTACTAATCCAAATAGCCTTCTTTTAGCAATATGGGTAAAAATCTACGCATATCATTAAGATAATTTGGATGATTGTAGCTTAATGCCATCATATCTGTATTTTCCATAATTTGCTTTACATCGATATCCTTCAAATCATCCACATTGCTGCTCATTAAGTTACCAAACATAGGTAAGAAAGTAGACAACAAAAATAAAGCTATGAATGGGTTTGTATTAATAAAAAATTAATAAAAGATATGCAGAAAATAATAACACTTACCCAAATGCCTATGTCTGAGTAAAGAAATTTGAAAATCGGAATATTTCGGTAGTTTTCCTTGGAAATCAATTTTCTTAAGAACTCTTATGAATTCTTCAAAATAATACAGCATAAATTCATGACGTTGAAGACGTAAATCTGGACTTAACATTTGATATTGAGTATATATCAGATCAATGCTAGAGGCAGCATAACAGCTCATCTGATAGTCAACGAATATAACATCATCAGTTCGATCATTTTTTGCGGCATTAAATCGAAACATGAGATTTTTCATATGAAAATCACCATGATTCAAGACAAATATATCCCCTTGGCCTTGATTTAATTTAAAGGCATTGTAAAGATCACAGCAAGCATTTAGCATAATCGGTTCCATTTGTTTAACCTTTTCCAAATACACTGCGAATTCATTATGTTCCTCAAGGAATTTTATAAAATAGCCAATGCCGTTGCGTATAAGATCCATGGTTAAAATGGTGGAATTTGAAAAGAGACCCTGTTGATATTTAGTAACCTCTTCATGCTTCTCACTCAGGCCCAGCATATAGGTGACCGCATGCATTTTGGCAATTTTTTTGTACACCATTTTCATTTCATCCACCGTTAATTGACGGCCGCGTACAACATCAAAACCCGTTTGGCAAAGATCTTCGAAGATGATAAGTTTATGGGGCTCCAAGGCAGAGTAAATAACGCTAGAAAAATGTACCTTAAAATCTAAAACATTTTTTAGCAGCTAAAATATCGTTCACTTACTCAGCTGCCAATTTAGTAGGCTCACCACAGTCACTTAAAATTTTCTGTATCAGCGGCAATGTTTGGCTGTACATTGAAATTTCGGTTTCAAATACCCCGGACTCATTCAATAACTCACGCTTATAACACTCTTCTTCCGGTAGGGTTTTTATTATTAAAGATTTGATTTTATTTTCTTTCGTATCCCCTAACGTATATTGAACTTTACTCCTAAACATAATACTGCCATAATGATCACCCTTAACACTAGCTGGCGTTATAATTAACTCGTCAATCTTAAATATTAAAAACAATTTTTTTTTTTTCAATTTAAAAATTTTATATTACTTCAATGTACCCACTTGTATAGTTTCATTATTTTCGTATTCATTTAAAACTTTTTGTAAAAATTCTTCATTAAGCCAAGCGGGCGGCACTAGCTCGTCTTCGTTGTAGGTACTCATTTTTGTTTTTCGGGTAAACACCTGTTTGCTTTGAAAACAAAACAATCAATAAAAACAGTTTACTAAAGGTCGTAGCTTTCTAAACAAGAAAAAGCTTTCATTTAATCAGCAAATTGTCGAAAAAGTTTTGCCGTCTGTTGTTCAATTTCACAATTTGATTATCGTTGAGGGTAATGGACGCGGAAATTAAAAAAAATTTTAATCTTAAATGAAATGCATAAAATAAAACTTAGAGGCTGGAGTTTAATTGTATGCACCCTACACCATTTAATATTAGCTGCTTGTCATACGGTTATTACAATGCAGAAATATCTCGATTTGAATTGTTTTCAGGGCGTTAACTTTTATTATGGCTACGGACAACATTCGGTAGAATAGTAGAAGGACTCTTAATGGGCTAGAGTTGTTGTGTTGTGTTGTGTTGTTTTAATTAAAAATAAGAGGCTTCAATAAAGCTTGAAAAAATCCCTCCAGTGTAAGTATGTACAGATCTCTGACTCCCGAGAGACTCCCAGATAAGGGTTCTTTAGTAAAAGTATAACTCAACGAGCACAGTTCCTCTTCACTACACCTAATATAGCAACTTAGTACGTTTGTGCAAATGATGTTTATCCCAAGCAACGACAGATTAACCTGTTATCATTCTAGGACCTGCTTATAGCCTTTCGACACAACCCGGTGTGTCGAAAACAACATAGCATTCCAAGCGCAACGTTCATAAGCACACTTTCTCCAATTCATTTCTCTTGAACCTGATCTGAGCACAAGATAGAATTTCAATCGTGTTGGTCTTTTGCACAACTCCCCCAATTTCTTATATCAAGCGTAAAGGGTTTCTTTTCAACCTGACCTTTGTAGTACCCTTTAGTGTTTATTCTGCCTTCGTAGTAATATATCTAATATAGCACTGCCAAATCCATAATTGATTGCAGCTGTATAGAAACTTTCAATCAAAACTTAATTAATTTGGACTTAATTTTTATTATATCAAGTTAATCGTGTTAAACATGTGATTGGTCTACTGAGCAGGTTCTACATCGATCGGCAGAAAAGAAAAACTACTCTATGAAGAAAAATATTTGAAGACCTCGGGGATATTCACCAAATAGGACTTAAAAAGTTCCAATAAAAAGCTTAGGTTGATGCGAAACTCTCGACGCTTGGTATAGACTTTTACATCGGAGTTCTGAATGTCCTTCTACACGAATTTCCCGGGGATCACTTACAAACATTTTCCTCTCTCATATATAAAATATGTTCTTACCAACGAAGAGCCTGGTACAGTAGACCTTGCTTAGCTAGACAAACTTTAAAAGTTGTGATCACCATGAGCAGGCAAAAGCTGTCCTTTAAGCAGTCGTCTAGACGATTGTTCTTGTTGACATATAATGTCTGAAGGTAGTTCTATACATATCTGCTTCATATCCTTCCCATCCTAGCACAATCTATAAAAATTTTTACATAGGTGTGTGGGTTTTTATTGTTCTGTAGCGTTCTGTAAACCTCCTTTCCCTTGATTTTACTGAGAAAATATTTTTAATGTATCGACAAACCCTTCAGCTTGCATATTTGACTGGGGGTACTGGTACGATGTTGTTCGAATGTGATGGATATCGTCTTACTCAGAAAACATTTCGAATTGTGTTGAAACGAATTGAATCCGAACCTTTCTCAAAAGCTGACGATGCCCGAATTTCCTTTTCTTTGATTTCATACACTTTGAGCGTCAAGGATCAAAAGGTTTGTTGGACTTTATAATTCGAAAAACAATATGAAAAGTTTTTCATTTTCTACCGGATTCGGATTGAACTGCACGGGTTTACATACAAACACTTTAACTACTGCACCACATTATCTATAAACAAGGTTCTACCTTGGACAACTTCAGATTAGAACCACAGAAGAAACTTAAATTTTTTAGATTAAACTACAGACTGTATAATGTATTTTGAAGCATTTTTGTGAATGATACTCTTTTATCTTATAGTCTTGAACAATATCAGATCAAGTCGATGAGATCTTGACGTCTCTAAGGTTCAGTTAATATTACGACCTAGCTTCCCACACCACCCATATTGTGTCTGTTAATTTTAACCATAAGTGGCGTGACCTACTGTTTAAAGTCCAGTCCGAACGACAAATTTTTGAGAAACCTATAACGGCAATATTATTTACTTTCAGAGTTTTTGCCAGAAATCTGCTGAGATGATGTCGACGAAGAAGTATTTTTTCATATTTCGTTTTGTTGGAGATGCCTGACTTGGGGTTTGAACCGTGGCCTCATGTCTAATAAGCCAACGCACTACCTACTAGACTACGGCGACTTCAACGACTTTTTAATGATAGCTACCCATAGTCGTCGTGGTCTAGGGCAGATTTCTTGCAAAAACTCTGAGAGTAAATAAAATTGCGTTCGGAGTCGACTTTAAACTGTAGGTCCCACCACTCATGTATAAAAAAATTAACGCACACAACATAAGTGGTGTGAGAAACTAGGTCTTAATCCTGACTAAAGGGTTGTAATGACCAAGTATGTATGTATGTACCCATAATTTTAGTCCAAAAGGGATACAGAATTTTCATTTTTTTTCTGCTGTAATAAAATTCCTCTTTTCTAATTTGAAGTCTAATTAATAACAATTAAATAATTTATTAAAATAAATAATAAAACACAAAAAATTAAAGAATTAATCCAAATAGCCCTCATGTAATAAAATAGGCATAAATTGACGTAAAGCGTCTAAAAATTGTGGAGTTTGATAAATTAAAGCAATCATATCGGGATTCTCAAAAAATTTGCTCGTATCGGTGTTTTTCAGCTCATCCACAGACATGCCCAAAAGGCCAACTATCATTGGTAAAAAGGTGGATATCAGGTAAACGGCTGAAAAATAAAAAAATGAAATCCAATTAAAAAAAAGTTTTTTTCCTTAAGGAACAATCAAACACACTTACCAAAATGCCTATACTTTATGCCAGCAATTTGAAAATCCGAAAACTTTGGCAATTCACCCTGGTATTTAATGACTTTCAACATTCTTAGAAATTCCTCAAAATAATATTCATTCAATTGGTTTCTCTTCAAACGCAAGTCATTGCTTAACATCATGTAATGCGAGTACATGATATCAATATTTGCAGGTGCAAACACACAGATCTGATAGTCCACCATTATTAAATCTTCCATGGTTTTCTTTTTGCTGAATTTAAACATTAAGTTCCTCATATGAAAATCACCATGATTTAAAACGAATACATCGCCTCGATTATTATTCAATTTATAGGCTGTATATAGTTTCTTACAAGCCACAGCCAATTGGGGTTTCATTAGTTTTACTTTTTCATAATACACTTGGAATTCTTCATGTTTCGACAGCGTATCGAGGAACAAATTGATGCCATTGGCCATCATATCGTTAGCCATTATCAAGGATGTACTAAATATACCATCTTGATATTTAGTGACCTCTTCGTGGTCTTCACTCTGGCCCAACATGTAACTGACGGCATGTAGTTTAGCGATTTTACGATAAACGGCTTTAATTTCATCCTCATTGAGATAACGACCACGTACAGTATCATAGCCAGCCTGACAGAGATCTTCAAGAATGATCACCTTATGGGGTTCCAAAGAGTGATAGATGAGCCTAAAAAATTTTGTAAATAAAACACATTTCAGTTAAAGCAAATAAGAAAAAAGAGTTGAGTTGGCTATGCAGTACTCTATACTACAATGTGCTTTACTGTGTAGCAAATAAAGATTACTGATTCCTTGCGTGGTAAAAAGGAAGATTATGGAATACATTTTCGTAGTCACCGTAGTCTAGTAGGTAGTGTGTGGGTGTGTGGGCTTATTAGACGTGAGGCCAGGATTCAAACCAAAAGTCAGATATCTCCAACCAAACGAAATATGAAAAAATATTTCTCCGTTGATTGCCTCTCAACAGATTTCTGGCAATAACTCTGAGCGTAAATAAAGTTGCCATGAAAAGTTTTTTCAAAAATCTATCGTTAGGGATCGACTTTAAACGGTAGCTCCCGCCACACATGTATAAAATTAACACACACACAATATAAGTGGTTGTGAGAAGCTAGGGCGTAATCCTGACTGAAGGATTGTAAAGACCAATTATGTATGTATGTATGTAATAGATTTTACTCAGAATTACAACAAAACTTCTCATACCAACCACATTCAGTGTGTTACTTTTATAAATAAGCAGTGGGGGTTAAGTGTGATAATTTTATCCAATATCGGCAGGACCTAAAGTTTACAGTTAATTCTGAACGTTTGATGTGAGAAACATTTCCATTGCAACTAATTATTCTCAAAGCTTATGCCAAAATACGATTTAAAAGGGACTTAGAGGGACTTTAACCTTTGACCCCTAATTGAAACTATGCAACTAGAACACACAGAGTATAGTCTGAAGGCGGAGAATATCTTTGAAGCCGTAAAGTGTTGTGGATAGTATTTAAGGCTTTCAATTGTCAAGTTGCTACTGAACCTGACAACCGAAAACAGAGTTTAAGCAAAAAGAATTCATCTCTATCAGTAAACGCTGCTCGTTAATAGTACTTATAATTTTAGGATTTAGGCAAAATATCGAGATGTGATTTAGATTTTAAAGAGCATTGCATTGCAAGCATTGAAATGACATCTGTTTCTCGATGAGAGAGATTGAATTATATTATAGTACGATTGAAATATAAACCAGACGAGTGAAGGTATTAGGTACAGTAGGGTATCTAATATCTAATAATACAGCACAGTTTCGCTACAATCTGTTGAAGTACTGTATACTTCTGACTTTTGTTTTGTAAAATAATAAGTTTGTCTGACTCATTTAGTCGTTAGGACTGAATCTTTCCAAGTGAATTTGTAAACTAACAATGCTGCTCCTCTATTTAACAAACATCAAATTTTTACGATCGTATAACTTTTTTTTTTGTTCTTTGATTTAACTTACTCTGCCGATAAACGTGTTGGTTCGCCGCATTCCGCTAAAATTTTCTCAAATTTTGGCAAAGTTTTGCTGTACATATCAATCTCAGTTTCAAATAAACGCGACTGCATTAACATTTCACGTTTCATATTATCCTCCACAGGCAATGTTTTAATGATCATTGATTTCTGCAAGACACTCTCTGCATACGTAAATTTGTAGGATACTTTGCATCGAAACATAATGCTGGCATAATGATCACCCTTTAAACTGGCAGGACTCATATCAAATCCAGTAACCTATAAAGTCAATAGATATGCTAAAACAAATTCTTATACAAACTAATGGTTCTAAGGCTTACCTCAATATCTTCATCATTTTCATATTCACGTAAAACTTTTTGTAAAAATTCTTGATTTATCCATGAGGGAGCTACCAGCTCATCATCATTATAAATACTCATTGTGATCGTAGTCAGGCGGTGTTATTATGCGTATGAAATTCAAATTATAAATAAAATTTGTTTACTGATTAACCGAAGTATTTATACTTAAAATTGATAAAAGTCTTGATTGTGTAGCACATTGTTATCGATATCATACTGAGGAAAGTAACAATATAAATTTGCTTTCAATTAATCTATACAGCTTGACACCGAATAAGGTGATAAGATTGAAAATGAAAATTTTTTTGAAATATCATTTGGTCGCGAGTCATGCTCACTTTACGTATTAAATTTAATGCTAAAATGTTTCATCAGATATTATGAATTAAAATTTATAGATAGAAACCAGTGTATTGAATGATGTTTACAGGGGACATGAAGAGATAAAGTACTTTCACCTTTAAATAAGACCCATGTTAATCTTTAAGCAATCAATTATATCGCCTATACAACTATAGAGGAAGTCGGTATATTAAGTTAGCAATGATGTTTACAGGGGATATTTTTTTCATATACTTTTTATTGAAGTCTAGATTGCCGCCTTTGATGCTTCTCTACATTGGATGGTGAGGCTGTTCCCCACAGTTGGCTACGATAAAGCCAAATAGGTTTTAATACTGACTTATACAAAAGCAGTTTTAGTTCTAAATCAAGGGTTGACGTAGGTCCAATAAGCCAGTAAAGCTGTGCTGTTCTGAGTTTGATCTGGGTAATTTTGGCAGCTATATGGTGAGCCCAGGTAAGGCGACGGTCGAGATGGATGCCCAGATATTTAACACTATTATGTTCTGGTACTGTAACACCATTAATCTTGATGGACGGACAATTTCGCCTTCTCAGTGTAAACGTAATGTGCATGCACTTAGAAACATTGACTTTTATCTTCCATTTCAGCATCCAATTTTCCAAATCCCTAACATGAGATTGAAGTCTTTGAGTCACTAAACTTGTAAGCATATCTGCAGTGAACAATAAGTAAAGGAACGGCCCTAGAATACTTTCTTGTGGTACGCCAGCAGATATCTTTCTGCGGGAAGAGGTGACATCTTCTGATTTTATTTGGAAATATCTATCCCATAAGTAACTTTTTAGCAATTTATGCACAATCTTTGTTAAAAACTGCGTGATCTTAAAAAGAAGGGGATATGAATCATTAGAGTTTATTAATCTTTAGAAAGACCCATGTTATACCCTACACAACTAAAGAGGATGGCAGTATATTGGGTTTCAGCTGTTGTATACAGAGAATGTGTCTCAGTAGAGTATATTAATCTTCAGAGAAACTGACTGATGTTTAAACATCTACACCATTTCCAATTGAATGGATGATATTTTCAATCTCTTATATTATGGAAAACACTATTCAAGAGGAATGTTATTATAATCCAAATATCGTGATGTATAAACTTTTGGCTCTTATCAAAATAAAATCAAAAACTCTGCAAGTAATTCAGTTTCTCAATTCCAGTAGTAGAGATCCTAGAACTGTATACACATGAGACCTTTGCCTAAATTCCTCACAGTCAGAACTCTATGTAGTAAGTTAGTTCAGCAACAGTAGCCAGCCAGCATAGATTTCTATCTGTCAGGTTACACACATGTTAAGACCCAACGTTTATACTTCTGAGACTCAATAACCTCAAAGCTGAACATTTTCTAAAAAAAATAACACGTAAACTGTGCCTCCTTCATCTTGGAAGCCAAAGCCTATTGATATAGTATCATCCATTAATCCGCCACAACAGTGATCTTAATTTCTTAAATTGAATATAAGCCTGATCCAATAAATGAATTGTTTGGCAACCAACAGATTTCAATGTTCTCTAGGAAAACATGTTGGAAAAGAATGAATGTTGTCAAGAAAGTGTTTGTGGAGAAACCCCAGGTCATACATCTCCAACAAAACGAAATATGAAAAATTATTTTTTTTTCGGAGGCTTCCTCTCAGCAGATTTCTGGCAAAAACTCTGAGAGTAAATAAAATTGCCATGAAAAGTTTCTTAAAAATCTGCCGATCAGAGGCGACTTTAAACTGTATGTTCCATAAATATTAACACACACAACATAAGTGGCGTGAAAAGCTAAGTCGTAGTCCTGACTGAAGGGTTGTAAGAACCAATTATGTATGTACATATGTAAGTGGAGAACACGTGATTGAAGGATAGTATTACTAAGATGTCGCTAGAGTTTAATACTCAAACATGAAGAAGCCTTTGTCGGCACGTAACTCTAAAACTGAAGTGCTTTGCGGAAGCTTGGAATGGAAATGGAATGGAAAATGTATAAAAAGTTTACACCCTCTGGGCTTCTTTAAGGATCATAGGATTGTCACAAAAAGTCCCTTCACCTCTTTTTATTTCAGGTCTGTGTGTATAAATTGAGTATAGTTGGTGAGTATTGAGTCCATCTCTTTATGAAGAAGCGACAGTGCCTGATATACTTTTTATGTAGGACAACCCGCATGAGAGTAGCATTTACCACCGTTTACTATAAGCACTTGCTGGAAATACAACTAGTACTCTATATAGGAGGATAGGAACTCATTTATAGGCCAATTACCACTATCAAGATGAAAATTCCTACAGAATTCAATTATTTCCGTTAAAAATAACTACAAGATTACTTTCTATAACAAATGGAAATGGTTTTAAATGCCTAAACAACAAAACAAGTGCTACACCCTTCAGATTTTAATAAAAAAAAAACACGACAGCACTTATTTATCTTATCAATAAATAGTAAAAATTGTTAAATCTAGTCAGTCTTAATTATCAAACAAATAAAAAACATTTTGAATTTCTTTACAAGAGTTTAGTATAATTTGAATTTCATTTTAAACGGTTGCCTAAAGCAAAACCAAATTATACAATGAGTCTCTATAATGCCGATGAAATGGTGGCACCTGATTGGATTAATCAGGAGTTTCTGGAAAAAGTTATAAGCCAATACGAAAACAATGAATTTGTGGAGGTAATTTAATATCATTTCTAGACAAGATTTTTAAATATTAAAATTTCTATTTATTTATTTACCGTTAAAGATTATTAAATTTGACCTGAGTCCGGCTAGCATGAAAGGTGATCACTATGCCAGTATTATGTTTAGATGCAAAGTATCCTATAAATTTGATAGAACTGCCAGTACAATTGAAAAATCTTTAATTATCAAAACAATGCCCTTGGAAGATGGTCAAAAACGTCAAATGTTAATGGAATCAAAAGCCTTTGAAACAGAAATTAATATGTACACCCAGACCTTGCCAAAAATTGAGAAAATTTTAGCTGATTGCGGCGAGCCAACAAAATTATCTGCTGGGTAAGTAAGAGTCTAATGAAATCTTAAAACACTGTAAACTCTCTTACCAATTTACTCACCGAATTTAATTTTGACAAGCGGAGCCCATATTTATCGAATTAAGGGCAGTGTGCAGTAGCTCACAGCTTATTTCAAGCGAATTCGACTTATTTTTTTTTTTGTTATAGTAACAGATAAGAAAAAAATCTGTGTTAATTGTAGAAATATCGCCAACCATAAATAACTTCATCCGTATTTTTGGCTATAAAAAAACTAGAACAAAATTTGCCTCTGGACATGACTTACTTACTTACTTAATTGGCCATTAACAACACGTCAATCGGATTTCGGCCTGCTTTAATACATCCTTCCAGACGCCTCTGCTTCTAGAGAGCTTTCGCCAGTGAGTCACACCAATTGCTGAGAGAGCTTCCTCAATTTGTCCCTTCAATGTCCTCTTCGCTGACTTCCGCTAATCCCCGCAACAAATACCCATCTCGCCGAAACATTCGGACTCTTCTCTTGAGTACTCTCAAGGCTGCTGCAGCGGTGCTTAATAGTGTCCATAACGAATCACGAGGGGAATTGGCGTATTGAGACCATAATAGTACCTGTTGGCAAAAGTGGTCCTACGCTTGATCTCCAGACCGGCATAATTTTTGCTGGTAACGGCGGGGCAAGATAAATAAATTCACTGATAAAATCGAAAGTACGTTGCATGTCCCTGCTTATCGACAACATATACTTCGTTTTGCCCTCATTTGCCTGTAAACTCGTCTTGATTGATTCCAGTTCAATAGCGCTAATCACCTTATCCCGCCTTTCGCAGAACACTCTACATACATAATTGGTCATTACAAGCCTTTAGTCAGGATTAGGACCTAGTTTGTCACACCACTTATGTTGTGTGCGTTAATTTTTTTACATGAGTGGCGGGACCTACAATTTAAAATCGACTCCGAACGACAGATTTTTGAGAAACTTTTCATGGCAATTTTATTTACTCTCAGAGTTTTTGCCAGAAATCTGCTGAGAGGAAGTCGCCGAAGAAATATTTTTGCATATTTCGTTCAGTTGGAGATGCCTGAACTGGGGTTTGAACCGTGGCTTTACGCCTAATAAGCCAACAGACTATCTACTAAACGTCGCAGAACACTCTCATGACGAAGTTGAAGAGGTTAAATGATAAGGCATTGCCATGTCTAAAAGCTCGCACGGCTTACTACTGTAAAAATTGTACATGTGAGCAAAACAAGTCGCTGCAGATGCGGCAATGTGCAGAGCGCCACACGAACATGAAAGGATAAAATTAATGCTTTTGCCAAAATGGATACAGTTAAGGTGGATATACATATACATATACATACTTATTGACCATACCTAAACGCGTACACGTTTAGCCAAAGGTGTTTTGAATAGAATTCACACTTTCACAAAACTATCACGAGATTACAATTGTATGTCGGGGTAGAAAATATTGATGTTACAATAGAATTTTTAGAATCTAAGTTAGCTGTGCTTACTTAACCTAACCTAGACTAAGTCCCTACTTTTTAGAAAGGACACCATTAACAACAAATATTATATAAAGGTCAGACAGCGCAGTACTATCGCTTGACAAATAATAGGATTCAATGAAAAAAGTTCCCCAACATAACCTACAATACAACAAACCAATTATATTCTATTGAAACCATGGTTTCTATTTAACAACCGGTGAAAGACTTATCATACTAGAAGGTTAGGTTAGGTTAGAGGACGTGTACTTGTCAATTAAGACAAATACTGTACCCGGAGGTCGAATTGACCCATTGTACAACGTCCTAGTTTCTCACAGCACTTATGTGGTGAGTGTTAATTTTATACATTAGTGGTGGGACCTACAGTTTAAAGTCGATTCCAAACGACAGATTTTTGAGAAACTTATTCATGGCAATTCTATTTACTCTCAGCGTCTTTTGCCAGAAATCTGCTGAGAGGAAGTCGCCGAAGAAAAACTTTTTGTATTTTGTATTGATGTCTGGTCAGGGGCTCGAACCCTGGCTTTACGTCTAATAAGCCAACACACTACCTACTAGACTACGGCGTCTTAAAACTTCTTATATTAGAATCTTCGATAACAATCACCTGCTTAGATGGACGAACTTCACTAATTAATGACACTGAAACAAAGAAAACGGAAACCGTGTAGATGAGGGAGAGGTCTTGCGATAGTAATACTGCAAGTCTAAATGCATAGAATAGAAACTTTACAGTATACACTATATGACCCACTGACCTTAAACGAACAAAGGCGGAAATACATAGTTAGTTAGTAATAGTGATCTCAGAAGTTCTAGCTAATCCAGACAAGCATGAACATAGAAAGTAAGCTTGTTTGTAATTAATTTGCGTCTTTCACAAATTCTTTCTCAATTATTTCGCTTCCGCCAAAAATACTTTGAAATTTTTGCAGCTCAGTGACAATGATTTCATTTATTAATTTTCTTTAATTTCTTGTTTTTATTTTCATAAACAATCTTCAGCATTATTTACCATGCTTTGGAACCCCATAAGGTTATTATACTTGAAGACCTGTGTGAACTCGGTTATGATACCGTACGTAATCGCTTCCTAACCGAAGATGAAGTAAAAGCTGTTTATAGCAAAATTGCCAAACTTCATGCTGTCAGCTACATGTTGGGTCATAGTGAAGACCACAAAGTGGTCAACCAATATCGAGATGGTGTATTTAATATGTCAACCGACATAATTAAAGACATGGTTGAAAATGGTTTAAATAATTTCATCGATATGCTGTCATGCTATGATGAGTTTGATAAGTACTATGAGAAGGTAAAGCTAATGAAACCGAAAATGAAACAGGCTTGCAAGGATCTCTTCAATGCATACAAATTAAATAATGGTCAAGGCGATATATTTGTGTTGAATCATGGTGATTTTCACATGAAGAATTTGATGTTTAAATTTACCAAGAAAACTCAATTGGAGGATTTAATTTTGGTCGATTATCAAGTATCCTGTTTTGCACCATCAAGCATAGATATGTTGTATTCACAATATATGATTTTGAGTCCGGAGTTACGTATGAGACGTAATGAATTTATGTTCTATTATTTCATGGAATTTACAAAGGTTCTACAGAAAATAAACTATCAGGGTGAAATGCCATTATTCTCGGAATTCCAAATGGCCAATTTAAAATACAGACATTACCGTAAGTTAAACTTTTCATAATAATATTTAAATTGAAACTATTTTTTGTTTGCTTGTAGAAATTTTCTTAGTGTCTACAATCTTGCCTATGGTAATAGGATTTCTAAGCAAAACCACCGAACAATTAAAGGATACCGATGCGACAAAATTGTTTGAAAGTCCCGATATGATTTCCATGATGTATCGTGAACCACATTTTGTAAATGAGATACGAAACTTATTGCCAGTACTCCTAGAGGAAGGTTATTTAGATTAAATGTTGTTGTATTTGTATTATATTAAAAACTGGAATGAATTATTTAAACACCTTTTGTGTTTCAATAGTCAACTTTTTAAAATTTTCAATAATTTATTATTTTTTTAATATAAAAACACACACATATAAAACATATACTTTCATAATTAAGTACAATAGTTTTTTTAGTTTTTCGTAAAACGAAAATTATTGCCAAAATACTTTAAATTCAAAAGTCATGTATGAAAACACAATGAATACGATAATAAAAAAAAACTTTGTAAATGAATTGCAAAAACATTTGTATAAAATTAGAAAATAAATAAATAAAATTTAATTTTCGTTCGCATTATCGGATTTCGTTATCAATTTATATCTTTCGGCAGCCTTAAGGCATTCAGTGGCCACTTGTCGCGCCTTGACTCGCGTCTCATCGGGCAATTGCGATAGGCCACTTAACAATTCCATGATATCCGTTTCAAATAGACGTGTAGCCAAGTCTTCGCCTGCATTTATGATATTTAATAAGACCACAATACCGCGATGCTGCACTTCAGGACTGGGATTAGCGATTAGAACATGTAAAATTTCAAGCCACGACTGAACTTCGAAAATTTTCTCACAACATTTTTTAGACGTTGAAGTCAACATGGCTAAAGCGCCAGCACATGCTTTGGCTGTTTCTTCATCTTCTTCTTCGCACAGCAAAGCCAAGAATTTCACTCTATCATTATCGCCTTCGTGCATTTTCACTACATCTTCGGACATAACCAGATTACACAGACATTGAGCAGCTGCCCTTGTCAACAATTGATGATCCTCCATGAGATAGAATTCAATTTTTGTAATACCCTGCTCTTTGATAATACGCTGGCGTACACTTTCATTCATGGCAGCCAAATTTGTCAACGCCATAAGGGCTTCAAAGTTTTCCAAGGCAGTACATTCTTGTGCCAATAGATTTAGTAGGGGACGCACAACATCCAAACTTCTTTGGCCAGCAAAGGCTACCTCGGGATTAATGGTAATACCAATGCGTGCTAAAGCCTGACAGGCATGGCGTTTACCCTTTTCTGTGCCTTCTAAAGCCAATTTTAAAAGGCATTTAACACCGCCATCTTGTACAACTTTGCCTCTCATCTCTTGCAGGCTGCATACAGCATTTAATACTCTAGCAATTAATTCTTTAGAATTATCACTCTCTGTCTTGGACAAGGACACCAAGGCAGTGGTAATGCCCTCATTAACCAATACCACAATACGTTTGTTTACAAAATCTGGATCATCCAATTCATGCTCTTCGGGTATATGGACTTTAGCAAATTTAGCCAGTTCCACCATTTCAGGTAAAATCTCTTGCTTTTCATAAGCATTGAGTAGATTAACGAAAGTCGTTACAACACCATACAGACATGATTGATCACCGGTACGTGCCAAATCCATTAGAGCGTGTATGGCTGCTTTATCATCAATTAATTTCTCTTTCACTTCAGCATCCAAAGTCAAGTAAGCCAAGCCATCGGCAGCCCATTTGCGTATATCTTTATCTTTGCCTGGTTTGATTAAGAAACGGCGACAGGCTTCGGCTAACTTCAAAGTGGCGCCATCAGCAAATGGTCTTATCGCTGCATCTTGACCACCATAACTACCCAACTTGCATAAACCCACTAAAGCACGTACACGTATACCATCATCTTTAGAGTGATAGAGTTTCTTGAGAATATCAACACCGCCAGAACACAAGGCCTTGGCTTTATCTTTTTTCGATGAAGCGGCATAAATGCATTCGCAAGCAACTTTTTGCTGTAGCACATCGTCAGTGGTAGCCATGGCTAAAATCATTTGTAAAATACCTGAAAGGTGAGAGGGTAAATGTACATGAGTTTTAAGGAATTTAACCAATGGCAAGTAAATTTTTAAAAATAATTCTGTTCAACAAAAAAGAGAATTAGGCAATAAGGCTGGATGGGTCTTAAATGCAATAAAGAATACTACTGCTATAAGTTTTCCGTTATGTTTAACAGTAAAAAGGATAACAGTTCGTCATACAGGATTTTATATCGTTCATCTTAAACGGCTGCAATAGGCAGCACCGAAAGAGCACAACATTGGTGCGGATACAGCAGCAAGCAATTATGGTCTGGAATGCATCCTCAATACTCATTCCCCAGAGATTGCTTACTGCCAAGGTCAAACAAGACGTAATGCTGAACGCATATCGGGCCAGAATAATACCAGACAATACGAACCAAGAAATCGCCGTAGTCTAGTAGGTAGTTTGTTGGCTTATTAGACGTAAAGCCAGGGTTCGAGCCCCAGGCCAGACATCAAACAAAATACAATAAGTATTTTTTTCGGCGACTTCCTCTCAGCAGATTTCTGGCAAAAGCTCTGAGAGTAAATAAAATTGCCATGAAAAGTTTCTCAAAAACCTGTTGTTCCAAGTCGACTTTAAACTGTAGGTCCAACCACTCACTTAAGTAATAACTTGACAACTGTTTTTTAAATTGCAAATAAACCCCACTAAGACCATTTGGAAATATTTTCAAAATTAGACCACACTTATTGAAAATCTCTTTTTGTTACAATAAAACTTTTCACAAAACCCGAAACTTACCTTCTCTGGCAATAATTTGATTACCAACATCCAAAGGACCCAATAGCAGCGAAGTTATGGCCACCGTAACTCTTACTTTAGATTCCATGTCAGGTGACAATAGTTTATCCTTAATGTATTCATCAATTTGCTCCTGGAAAAGCTCCTTAGCCTTATCGTAATACATATTTTCATAAATGCGCGCCAAACATACCGATGCAATGGTACGCGATGAAGATGTTATTTCCATAGCACTTTCATATTTATATTCTTCCAATTCGGAACAAACATCCAACAAACGATAAAGGCCTCTTAGTTCTACAAGGCGTTCAGCCCATTCCAATGCGGTGTAATGGACATTTCTGGTCAACAGTTCCATGACAGCATCACGTGCAGCACCCGAAATGGTACGATCTGTTATACTATATAACAAACAGGTAAGTAAAGTATCAATTTCCTTGTTATTCTGCTCGCACAGTTCCTTTTTAGGTTTGCTATCCGGTTTATTTTCCATGCCCGAGAGAGAATTAATAATAGTTTGCAAGCAATACTGAGCTGAAGTAACCCTCTCTTCATGTTTGTGATCCAAAACATGCATAAACCATGGTACACCCAATTCCGTAAGAACTGCTTTCGTACGTGGTACTGAATGATTACATAACTCAGCCACAACTCTAACCAGGTTAACATAGATGTCTGCATCTTTTTCAATTTTAGTTATTGAAGCTATTTTAGTTATGCAGCCGGCTTTGAACAAAAGCTCAGCACCTACTTCATCTTTAGCTAAAACTAAAAGATTATTAGAGGCTGAACGTCTCTTCTCTAAGGGCGCAGCTATATCAAAACACAATTCCATCATTTGTTGCACTTTCGTAGAAGTCTGAGCATTTTTCGCTGCTCTTTCTTGCACAATCAAATGCAGTTTTTTCAGCATAGGTTGCACGGATTGATTAGTGGGATCCTCTTTAAATAGATCGGTGGCATCTTTATAAGCTTCTTCGAATTTTTTCAAACCTTCATAGGCCTGAGCTCTGCGAAACAATGCCTTTGGATCCTTAGGCACTAATTTTAAGGAATCGTTACAATCATTTAAGGCCACATTGAAATCCTCCATCTTTAAATATGCTGCTGCTCTATTTTTGTAAAATATTGGCAATTCCTTATGTTTCTCACCAACCTTAACGGCTTTTGTATACCATTCAATGGCCTCTTGCCATTTGCCCTCCTTAAACGACTGGTTGCCCTTTTCTTTATAGGTTAGGGCCTCAGCCGCCGTATCATCTGTTGCATTTGTTGTAGTCATTCTCACTGTACTTTTATAAATTCGTTGGTTTAATTCTTTGTTTCACTTAAACTAATGAGAAATAATAAATCTGCAAATATTTTGTAAGATTTTATTGTATATGAGTCACGTTTTCTTTAAAAATTACTAAATTTTTATTGGAACACTTTGTATTTATAGGTTTCGATATCGTTTCTCAGCTGAATTTTCTCGATCTTTCACGATCAGTAAAGACTATTTGATTGTGTATTATGAAATGAAAATGAATTTTCCGTAATTTTCCTTCATCAGTTCTTTGGATCTTTTGGTTCTTTTCGTTTTTCTCTTTTTCTTGCACTGGGTATTGAGAGATGAGTATTTTCACTTGCCGAAAGAAATTCTATTTTTAAAAGAAATTTGTATGAGTAAACTAGTGTGTGTTAACGGTGTTTGTTTTGCTCGCTAAATTCGTTTTTGTTTTGATAGTGATTTGACATTCGAACCTTTAATGAATTGATAACACGTACAGGGTGTTAAATTAAAACTTCTGCAACTACATTATTTTAATAATAACATACAAACCAACAACAACTAATTAATTACCAATCTGTTAAAAAGCTTTACAGTGACAAAACAACCGGTTTAGACAAGATTTATTTGGTTTTCTTTTCATCTTCGTTTTCAATAGAAATGTATTTTTATGGCATTTTTAACATCAATTTCAGTCGCTAAAAATTTCTACAAACATTACACGTAAAAATTCCTAATCTGGCAACTTTATACAGTCCTGGATAATCTGGCCATTAGTAGTTAATTAATAATCTCTTCTTGTCAAGGCGAATTCATTAACGAGGTGGGTTTTCTTTACCAGCTGATGTAAGTAACAATGTCAAAAAAAATGTTTGTTTTTTGTGTATTTTGTTTCGATATTCAATTTCGTATTCATATTAGTCATAAACCCTCATATGTACCGCATGTATCCTTAACGATACGCACTCTGGAAATTCTTTAGGATTACTATTTTAAAGCCAATTATATATTAGAATTAAGTCGCCGTAGTAGGTAGTGTGTTGGCTTATAAGACGAAAAGCCAGGGTTCGAGCCCCAGGCCAGACATCAAATTGAAACACAAAAAGTATTTCTTCGGCGACTTCCTCTCAGCAGATTTCTGGCAAAAACTCTGAGAGTAAATAAAATTGCCATGAAAAGTTTCTCAAAAATCTGTCGCTCGGAGTCGACTTTAAACTGTAGGTCCCGCCACTCATATATAAAATTAACACGCACAACATAAGTGGTGTGAGGAACTAGATCATAATCCTGACTGAAGAGTATGTATATATTAAAATTGTTGCAAGATGAGTAACAATATTTAAGCCTTTAACACTAAATACATATATTTATAGTTATTTAGGTAAGAGTGATGAATTACAAAAAAAAAAAAAAAAATTCATGTCTCCAACTAGGTGCCTAAATTATGACTGAAATAACTTGTGTGTTATTTTTAAAACAAATTCTCTTTCTGAAGATTGGGATATAGGGATTAAAACAAATTGGACCAATCTTCTGTTGAAAATTTGTTATTATAGGAAATAACGTTTGCAGCTGATATTTTTTTTAATTTACAGGTTACTGCAGCACCTTATGTAATGTAATAATAAAATTCATAAGAATTTTCAATATATAAAATTTATTTAGTTTTTTTTAATTGCTTTAACTAATTTCCTATGGAGGTTTGAGGGTTAATTTTTTTGACAAGATGTGTACATTTTTACAAAAACAAAATCCCTGTTGTTTTTGTATTGTTGTACTTATTGTAATACTATTCCCACCTCGTTAATGAATTCGCCTTGCTTCTTGTTCTACTTTACATTGAAACGTCAAAAAGAGCCACAAGAAAAAGGAAATTCACGCATGAAATTTTACTTTTGGCAACGAAAAATTTGTATTTTCCTATTGATTTAAACTAAAAATGTTGAATTTCTAAATTAAATTACGAGCAACAGGGTCGTGAGCACCTAACGGACTAGTAATTGATTAAAAATTATCCAAAATTTTAAAAAATTACCTGGGAATCACAAAAAACAAAACTGTCAATAGCTCTCTTACGGTGATTAAAAGGAAAAAAGAACGGCAGTGACAACAAAACGTATGTGAGCGGATTATACAAAAAATAAACACCACGTAGGCAAATAAAAATAAATTCTTGAATTATTTCTTTTTTTCTGTTTTAGCAAAAGCTTATAAATAAAAATGCTGCCTTTAACACATCGAGACCGTAGTAATTGCCTGTACCGCATTAAGGACAGCCTGAACAGTTGGAGAAGATTAATATTTTCCGATAAAAATTCAAGGAATTTATTCTTGTTTCTAATATTAAATTTAAGTTTTGCATTTGTGGAACTGTTCTATGGCATATGGACCAACAGTTTGGGTAAGTGTGTTTATAATGGAGATTATAAATGATAAGATTAGATAGATGTTAAGATCATAAAATTTAATAAAAAATATTTCTATTTTACAGGTCTAATATCAGACTCATTTCATATGTTTTTCGACTGTACGGGCCTTTTAGCTGGACTTGCCGCATCAGTAATTACAAAATGGAAAGCCAATGAACGTTTCTCATATGGTTTTGTGAGAGCAGAAGTATTGGCTGGTTTTGTTAATAGTCTCTTCTTAATATTTGTGGCCTTCTTTATATTGTCGGAGGGTGTAGAGCGTTTAATAGAACCGCCTGAAGTTAAACATGAGCGTTTATTTGTTGTTTCAGTATTGGGTTTATTAGTTAACCTGGTTGGCATTTATGCCTTCAATCATGGTGGCCATGGGCATTCACATGGCGGCGGTGGTCATGGCCATTCCCATGGTGGCGGTGGCGGACATGGTCATTCACATGGTGGCGGTGGCGGCCATTCACATTCCAACAATCATTTGGACTCAAATAATCATCAGACGATATTATTGGATGATGGTAAGTTAATGAAATTTTATAAGAGCGAAATAATTTTATAACGAGTAAAAAACAACAAGTCAAGCTTTTCTGTAAATATTGTAAACTACTGCAATCAAACCACACAAGGCTACTAAAAATTATGGACTGATTTGACATACAAGCAACCAAAATGATATCAGTAGGTCTTTACTCTTACCTACGGTTAATAACTTTATAATTTCTAATTCTAAATTAGAAAGTGGATTGGATATTTTGTTTTCAAGGTGCACATTGATTCATATGAACTGAATGAAAGCTGTGTTAGATGATAAAATAATAATCACATGGGACCTCATAAAAGTTTTGGTTATCTTTGGTAATTTCTTCCTACATCTTTTATTTTTTTTAATGCTACGAGATGAGAATAATCCCCATGTGAAAATGCATTTAAATTTCCTGTGGAACTCAACTCTGCATATGTAGGATTTACCACAATTACAGCAACTAGACTTTTCAAGCAGCGAGAAGCAGTTGCCTAGGTAGATACAATCAACCCTGGCAGTATGAGTTTTGGATGGTGCAGTATTTTCAACTGCAGCAGTGAGAGACTAAAACACGGAACTCTAAACCCTTGCCACCTTTTTCGCTGTCCCAGTTGCGACCACAAATATTAACTACCAAGTGATACATGCACAAATATGATGGATTTAGTAGTTTCAAATTTCTTTCGCTGATAGCAGCAGTGTCTTAACACTAACAATGAAAACAATTCTAACATAATAGCACGAAACATTTAAATTCCTTATAGAAGAGATTGATTATCAAATTTTTTAATTTCTTTTTTTACAGGTCATGGTCATTCCCATTCACTTGGTCATTCACATGGCGACGAAATTAGTGGCAGTAATTCACAAATTATGCGCGGTGTCTTCCTTCACATTTTAGCCGATACTTTGGGTTCTGTTGGCGTAATTATATCCGCTGTTTTAATGCATTTATTTGGTTGGATGATAGCTGATCCCATATGTTCAATTTTCATTGCGCTATTAATTATTCTTTCCGTAATGAGCCTTATAAAGGAATCGATTTTCGTTTTGATGCAAAGACAACCCGTTAGTTTAGATCGTTTACTACCTCAGTGTTATCAAAAGGTTACCGGTTTGGCGGGAGTCTATGCTGTACAAGAGCCTCACTTTTGGACCTTATGTTCGGATGTTTTTGTGGGTGCTATCAAATTAGAAGTATCGCGTAATATCGATCCCAAATATGTAGTCTCACATACGCGCATGATTTTCGAATCGATAGGCGTTAAGCAAATCTACATCCAATTGGATTATGTGTGATAATTTATATATTTTTGTTTAACTGTAAAATGTATATTTTAAAATAGAATATTTAAATGAACCTTATGCTAATGTTTTTCATAAAAAAAACTCCTTCCGATTTCTAAGATTTTCTTTAAATCATTTTGCATAATAAGTTTTTTTAGTTATAATTTGTTTTTACTATTTATGAAAACATTGTGCAAAATCATGAGAAATGTTACTACAAATATTATCTACATTTAATTTTTTATTTAAAAAAAAAAGTGTACAATTGAGAACTGAGTTCTTAAATGATTTAAATAATGTTGATTTTAAAATTATAATTTAATTTATAAGCTGTTTTATGCTTTCTAGTATCAAAATAATTAATCAAATAAGCAACAGTTCAGTGCAACAGAACAATCTTAAGTCAGTGTTTCTTATTATTTTTGTAAAGTTAAAATAATCATTCCATCACAAAAAATTTTCTATTGTAAAAACGTTTGAAATGTTTAAAAAAGAAGTCATACAAAATACTGTAGCAAATTTATTAAATTCTAATTAAGAACAAAACATGAACGATCTTAAACAAATATCAATACAAAGGACTGTCATTTTTTTACATACAAAAAAATATTTAAAATACAATAGTTTAGAATATAAAACAAAAAACACCAATTGCAGCAAAATTCTTCTTAATATTAAAAAATTTTTAGAAAATATGATAATAAAAAAAAGAATAACAAACTAATTTGCAATGTAAATAAATGAGTTTTTGTATTAAACGAATGTGATAACGTTGTAGTTTATTTTTACAATGTGTAAGCAATAAGGTGTGGTAAAATAATCTTGTATTTCACTACAAATAAATAAATGTATAAAGTTTTCAATAGGAACTTACCAACCAATTTACAGTCTTATCACAAAACTATTGCGGTCTCACGAATTTGACTTTTGGAATTACTTTAAAACTGCTATTAGACATTTCTAATTTGATTTTAGATGCTAATTATGTTTCACTTCATATCAGGAGCATTTGTCTATTTGTATTTTTTAATTACTATTTGCAAAGTGCCAAAGACTTCATGCTCAGAGTAGATTCAGGACCAGGTTTTGGTAGGCATCACACTGGCAAATAAACTTAAAATCAATATTACCAACGTCATGTGAATTATACATATTTAATGTTTATAAAAAGTTTACATCTTTTTGGCTTACAATCAATTTTAATTTTGGCCCTTTTTCCCTGGGATAGAAAAACACATGGGACTTCACAAAATCATTGAAAATGTTACTAAAACCAATTTAACATCGTTTCCTGTTAGGTTACAAAGGCGAAAAATAGCTCCATCGTGGGGACTTTCCGTTTCGAAGGTAAGAAAAAGTAATCTTCAAGAATTTAAAAAAAAAATGGAAAATGAAAAGTAAATGATGAAAAAATAGAGAAAAAGAAGACTAAATAATATGCACGATATCAATCTGTCCGTCAAGGTCTGGAATTTTGGCATATTAACTCCCTTAGACCATCAATGAAGTTCTTGTCTTGTTATCGGACTTTACTGCGTAATCTGCAGACATCTGAATTGTACCAAAAACTAGTCATCGCTTTCGGTGTATAATCATACTAATATCTTAGCATCCCTATCTAGGAAGAACCATTCCATTCTAGAACGGTTCAGGTGGGGGCATAGTGCCCTAAAGAGGACCTTTGTAAATAATGACTAGTCAGAGACTTCAGAGCCAGTCTATCAGTGCCAGTGCAATCTTTTTACAGAACAGCTTCGTTGCCTTAATAATAGCAAACACCTCAGTCTGGGAGACAATACAGTCACCAAGCCGTCTATAGGGTGGCTTTGTACAACTACCCACAGAATAGATTCCCACAGTTATCAGTGTTCATCTCCGAATCGTATGAGTAGATCACATGGCTATCTAAGAAACTATTAAAATATCTTCAATGAGTAGCAACGAGGGAAACTTGTTGTTAATGTAGACCGTTAAACCCAAATCCAAAGTCCCCCGTATGCTCAAATCAACATCTCTTAAAATCCTGCGATGTTCGAACTCAATTATCTTAACAAACTCCCCTTCAAAGACAAGTTCCACGCTACCAACCCCTTAACTACTAATAAAGGGTGTTTTTTATAGAGGTATAGAACTTTAAGTTGCAATAAAACAACGATGAATTATTCGATTGACATGCATTTTATTTATCCGAAAGATAATCTTGTGGCATTACATTTTAAATATGATTTCTGGCATATGACCGCCACGGCTGGCGCGGATGTAGTCCAATCTGGACGTCCAATTTTCGATGACTTTTTCCAACATTTGTGGCCTTATATCGGCAATAATACGGCGAATGTTGTCTTCCAAATGGTCAACCGTTTGTGGCTTTACCGCATAGACCAATGACTTTACATAGCCCCACAGAAAGTAGTCTAGCGGTGTTAAATCACAAGATCTTGGAGGCCAGTTCACAGGTCCAAAACGTGAAATTAGGCGGTCACCAAACGTGTCTTTCAATAAATCTATTGTGGCACGAGCTGTGTGACATGTTGCGCCGTCTTGTTGAAACCACATCTCCCGGACATCATGGTTATTCAATTCAGGAATGAAAAAGTTAGTAATCATGGCTCTATACCGCTCACCATTGACTGTAACGTTCTGGCCACCATCGTTTTTGAAAAAGTACGGACCAATGATTCCACCAGCCCATAAAGCGCACCAAACAGTCAGTTTTTCTGGATGTAACGGTGTTTCCACATACACTTGAGGATTACCTTCACTCCAAATGCGGCAGTTTTGTTTGTTGACGCAGCCATTCAACCAGAAGTGCGCTTCATCGCTAAACAAAATTCGCTTATGAAAATCGGGAACAACGGTAATCTCGTTTTGGGCCCATTCGACGAATCTACGCCTTACTTGATGATCGTTTGGCTTCAAATCTTGCACGAGTTGGATTTTGTAAGCAGGCAAACCAAGATCATTCCGCAAAATCTTTCATAAAGTGGATGGACACAGATCCAATTCCTGTGCTCGATGGCGGATGGACTCATTCGGGTCTTCCTCAATGCTACGCTCTACAGCAGCAATAGCTTCTTCTGTACGCATCGTACAGCGTCTCTGGGGATGTGAGTTATCAATAAGAGTAAACGTGGTGCGAAAACGTTCCATGGTTAATCGAATTAACTGCTCCGATGGACGATTTTGTCGACGATAAAATGGACGTAGTGCGCGATACGTTTTCCGCACAGAACCATTATTTTCGAAATAAAATTGCACCATTTGCAAGCGTTGTTCAGGCGTGAGTCTATTCATGATGAATTGCCAAACCAAACTGAGAATAAATCACTTGACAGCTGTTAAATCGGTCGCCAGCTTGAAAAGTAATGCCAACTTAAAGTTCTATACCTCTATAAAAAACAATGGGTAAATTCCAATGAAGCACCAGCATTTTCTTCCAACTCATCGCTTCCAAAGCTCTCCACCATATGTGGGGGACCGGATACAATAAACGAATTTCTATTGGTGGAATGTTGTAAAATTCATGTATTCGCTTCTTAACAGAAGTAATAGTTACTGTTTACAGTCTCTACCCTTCATGTCGTCTAGAATGTACCCATAATTCATCGGCTAACAGTAGATGTTTCCTTCATTATGTATTTTAATTAAATTCGAAGGAATTTTATTTAAAACTATTTTTAAAGTAATTCAACGCTTAAATTACTTATTCTCACCACTTGTATAATAAACAACAGAGTTGCATTTAGCTATGAGTTACCTGCATACCAACCCTGTTTTAACTTCTTTATAAAACGCACATATAAACAAATAAAACAATGACGAAAGAAAATGCTAATACCATGTATTTGTTGTTTTTATACAGCCATATGAATTTTTTTTCTATTATTTTTGCAACAAGTCTGTACGTCTTTGGAATCCATTTTTTTGTTTACAGGAATATCATACGAATTGTATGCCAACAATTTATTTACAACAACAACAAATGTAAACAATTAAACTAAATGTAAACAAAATTCCTTTTCCAGCCAAGGTGTTTGTTAGAAATTTGAGGTTATGCTTTCTAGAAAATTGCAAGAAAGAAAATGCATAGTGAAGCAGAAGTAAAGAAAAATAGGTTAAAACAGTTTTACCCAGCCTTAACCTATTTAAAGAAACAAACAAAAAATGCATAAATAGAACATGTAAAAATAGGGTATGGGTCTGTGAGGAAAATGCAAAACAAGTTCAAAGAACTGTAATAGTATTGGCTGACATTGAAGAAAAACAGGCATACTAAATAATGCCAAATGAGTCATCCACATTAATGATTTTCTTTAGTCAACTTATAGTGAAATGAAATTACAAGACAATATTGGGGTTTACGTTTGAATTTCTCTTTATTTTTTCCGCATTATGTGATATTTCTTTTTTGTTGTTCTTCTTAAATGGTTAGAGTACAGTTGCAGATAATTTAAAACAGAAATCGCCTGCCCAAAAATAATTATTAACTAAATAAACAAATAAATTCTTAAATCATTGGAAAAATAATTTTCTGCATTAATAGCTGCTGTTGAACGGAGAGTTTTCATCTGTTGCAGTTTAATCTTTTTCATCTCTCTCTTGATAATTCATAATTCCATTTTAAAGCATAAGATCTTATTATTTGTTTGTTGTTTTAAATACATAATATCTATTGTTGTTGTTTTATTTTAAATATATGCTTTACATGTTTGAGTCTTCTGTTTTTAGAAAATATTTTTACAACATTAAAATAAAAAAAGGTATTAGAGCATTAAACCAAATGTATAAATCATTAAATTTTACGTTAGGGAATTTGATAAAAAAAAAATCTCAAAATTTATGTTCGAAACATACTCCATATGTTTAATGTTGATGATGGTCTTTACTTAAATACATATTAAAAATAAAATTGTAACTAAATATTTAATGCATATAATAAAAAAATTGAGCTTTAGGTTGAAATTAGCACTTCTCTTCCTCTAAACCATGTTTGAAGAACATGAGGACTGGCACACTTTGTCCGTCAATGTCGCGGTACTCACACATGGCAACCATACCTTCGCAGTCCATAGATTCACCAGTGAAGAATTGAAGATCCTTGAAACGGGCCAAGATTTCCTTCATTACCTTGTTCATGTTGCTCTTGAACACATCGATTTGGTCGGGGGCTCTCTTTTCTAATTCAGCCAACACCTTCTTCATGTAATCTTTCAAATACAAGGTGAAGCCCTTTTTGTCACCAAAGGCGAAACATTCTTGCAAACGATGATTCATCACAACATCTACTCCAGTTTCAACTGAGGAATCGGTACCTTCGTCAGCTTCTTCAGCCGAGGGGTTGAATCCTTCAATTCTGATGTCACCTTCGCTGCGGCTGACAACTTTGCCATAAACCTCGTAGATTACTTCATCAACCAATTTCATTTTGTAGGTATCGGCAAACATTTCATCGCCAGTAATGATATCCTTGTAAATTTTCATGTTGTCGAGGTTATTTGGTTTTCTTTTTTAAGTAAAAAATTTAAAAAATATATTTTGCACAGTCACAGACCGAGAGGACACAAATTGCGGGAATCCGGACACACGACGTTTGCCACGCGCTCAATTCAACAACGAAAAGAAAGAAAGTAACTACGAAGTGGAAAATTTAATGGCGACGTCAATTTAGTGTTGCCAATGTCTCGCAATTAAAAACGTAGTAGATTATATCGCAACAATTTGCAAAAAAAATATGAAGTTATGAATTAGGTAATTAATAAATACACTTAAAATAATGAAGTGATTCTATATCTTTGAATTTATTTTAAATTCTTGTGAGCTTTTATGACAAAATTGAACAAAAACGGTAATTTATTCTATCGTATACAACCGTGTATAATACCAAATAGTGTCGGCTGTCAAACGAAGTGGTCTAGTAATAGATCTGCAGGGTTGTTTTTTTGCGAAGGATTTAATGCAAAACCACAGTGAATTACAGTGAGGTCCAGAAGTTATAATTACATTCTTTTAAAATTGTAGTTTTAATTTCAATTTTAGGATTTTATGAAACATTTTTCTAAATTCATAATAAAAGCAATCTTCATAGAAATATTAGACCATTAATGCAGAGAGTTTCGAACTCATTTTTGATGTTGAAGCCAAAAGAAAAATATATAAATTGAATGGGATAAACAGTTAGCTGTAAAATAGAAACTTGAGAAAGAAATGTTTATTCACCTTGTACAATAAATCGCAACGCAATATAATTTATTTTATGATAATTCTTTCAATAAAAAGGTCAAGTCCTTACACTCTTGTGGTATTTTTTTAAACATGTAATCTTTATATTCTGAACGCAAACCATTTCACACCAAATAATTGTAAAAGATTAATAGCAATATTTCATTATACAATAAAAGAAAGTGCTGCCAAGTTCGCCATAGTATTTTGACACTTATAACTAAGAAGAAGCATTCGTGGTAGTAGTTGTTTTACCATCAACTTAATTTTTAGTGGTTTAAAGGAAAAAAGGAAAAATGTAAGTTTTTTTTATATAATTTGTGATTTTATTTTAATTATTTTGTTAAAATCAATCTACTCCTTTAAAGGTATGCCGTCACACGCTCCTTAATACGTTCACCTGCTTTGCGCCAGGGCCTACAGATGGTCCAAGCACAGAGACAGGTTACCATGAAAGTTGTACCAGCTGCCAGTACCATTAAAGACGAAACATATTTCGATAAAAATGCTCGTTTGGGACGTGAAATGTCTCCTCATTTGACCATCTACAAGCCACAATTGACTTCTTTGTTGTCGCTAACACACCGTGCCACTGGCATGGCGTTAGGTGCTGCTGTATGGGGTCTTGGTTTGGCCGCCCTCAGTTCACCACAAGATATTGCCAACTATGCCACTGTCATTGAGGGTTTACATTTGAGCTCTGGTTCATTGTGTGTTTTAAAGTTCTTGATTGCCTATCCGCTGGCGTATCACACAGCTAACGGTGTCCGCCATTTGTTGTGGGACACTGGCCGTTTCTTGAAAATCAAAGAAGTCTATTCAACCGGTTATGCAATGCTCGGTGCCTCATTCGTTTTGGCTGGTATTTTGGCTGCTTTATAAACGCAATAAACATACGTTAAAAGAAAGTGTAGTTAAGTCTTGTCCCAAGTGTGTATGAAATAATTGGGCTTACATTACGAAATAAATAATTTATAATTTTTTTTTGTTTTCATTAAAACCAATTATTTAAAATCGTTTGCGTTTATTGTTTATGTTTTCATACTATTGTTAACAATGCGTTCGTTGTATTGGTTATGCAATCACACTTGTACAAGCTAAAACAAGATTTTTTTAGAAACATAATTATTTTTAAGATATACTAGAGACTACGAGAGGTTTTCCAATGCTTATACATAGTTATACTAGTTGGTAGAAAAATCTTGAATTTAAAACGATCTTAATGCATTATGCATAGAACTGTTCTATATTCTCTATGTGTTTCTTATGACAGACGGGTTCTACGCATGGAAACTGCTACTAGACACATTCAGAATTTCGATCAAGCATTGTCAACACCTCAACATGTTGCTCTGCTATAAAATTCTCAGGTTGAAATTAAAGGACGGTTTTTAATATAAAAGTATATAAACAAAAATTTATTAAAGAGGAAATACGTCACGTTCAACGCAATGCTAAAGTAGAATTAGGCTTTAGCCCCGGTTAGCCAAACGTCCACGGAACGTTCGTTCGTTTTTAGAATACGAAAAGCAATGAAAACGTCGAACCGTAATGTAATTTCGGAAAGTATTTAATGAAACGAACATTTTACGTTCCATCGACGTGACTAAATGGGGCTTTTGCGTTTGTTATGTTCCGAATCAGCTGTTTTCGTCCTGTATGTGTATAAATTTAAATAAACAGTGTAGTAGGTGTAAGTGCTGGCCACGATTCAAACCCAATGGCATCTCATCAAAACGAAATATGAAAAAACATTTCTCCGGCGACTCCTCCTTCTGGCAAAAACTCTGAAAGAAAATAAAATTGCCAAGATAAATAAAGTTTCTCAAAAATCTGTCGTTCGGAGTCGACTTTAAACAGTAAGTCCCGCCATTCATGTATAAAATTAACACAGACAAAATAAGTGGTGTGAGAAGTTAGGTAGTAATCCTTATTGAAGGGTTATAATTACCAATTATAAAAAATACTATTTGATTCAAAAAAGTACTTTTTCAGTTATAATTCAAAAATTCAGATTTGCGACACATGTCATCAGAACGTTTTTAGAATATTTTTTCCTTCCTGGAAACAGTGATGCAGTTGAGTACCAAAATTCGTTTTTGTTCGTTCAAAAAATAAACGTTCTTTAACTAATTCGCACATTTTTTTTACGTTTTCGGTTTATATAAATAAGTACAAATTAAGCCCCTGTATGTTTAATAGGAATTTTGTGTGGTCGGGCGGTAGTGTGAGAGGGGGGAAAGAGAAATGAGCAAAAGGAGGTGTAGTTGTTGTATGTAATGTGGTTGTGTTGCCTCTTCGTTGTTGTTGGAGTTTTGGTCCATACGGCAGTAGGAGGGGGAAGGAAATAGCTTTTTTAATTTTTCTTTTGGAAGTGTGGTGAATTTTGTTGTCGTGATGGGTGTGATGGATAAAATCGAAACTCACCAAACTGTCGTTATTCGAAATGGTACTATATTATTATAGACCAAGGTACTGTATACTGTGAGGTGGACGATGCGGGTCTAGAATAAGTAATTTTCCCCTCAGTTAGCGGAGGCATTCACCGATGTGTCTGGTTTCCATTCAAATTGCAATATGTATCATAAACAAGATTTTGGAGAATTTTAAAAAGTTTTCGGCCTTATAACAAGAATGCACTGGCGGCCTCTTAAGGTTATATTCTAAATTATTCTTTTATCTTGTAGCACCACTCTTCTCAAGATTTCTAAATTATAAGTTAGTTTAGTGCAGATACACAAACCAAATGAGTATAAGCTGCCGTCTACATTTGAAACCGAATATATATTTTTAATTTGGTGAAGTTGAGCTTTTAGATATTCGGTAAAGCCTAGTACTAAAGTTTGATGTTGGTCTCGAAATGGACATGTGTGCTGAAACGTCTGTAGACAGGGTATTAAAAATGTGGTCCGTGGATCTTATACTGATTTGGGTCCGTTGTATGCTGATAAGCCCTTGGCAACACCGTAATTGATAAAAGGCAAGTGTTTTTTTGCATGAGTGCGCTTACGAAAGTACTTAGGAAAACTCTTGCAAAAGAACATCTGACTTGATGTCGATAATGGCTAAGACCATTAGCTGTCTCTGAGCGAATGTACAGTGACGTGGATCAAATATTGGTCACACATAGATTTTGAAGGCATTTGGGACTATCGGAAGCATCAACCAACTACATGAGTCCACAATATGATTTCTTAAGGAAGTTTCGGAACGCCTATTCCGGAAAGAGATCTTTGGGAAAGTGTGGTAGTGCAGTTCGTTAATGACTTCGTTCAAGCTCTTACTGGTGGCCCCCAATTGAATGGAGCAGTTCAGGCAACACGCGAAAGTGTCGGCAGTACAGGCTGCGGAGAGAAATATTTCCAGAAGGGACTTTTTCATACGCTCTGGTGTTAAAGCACTGGGTTTAGACGCAGTGAACTGGAAGATGGTGTATAGTTGTCACATATCGCAATGAGATGGCTAAACGGTATGGATCTCATATTATTGTCACAGCGATATTTCAGGTAACTGTAGAGCGGTTGTGGCACAACCATCGAATTCCCCAAATAATTATGTTGAATTAAGGGCTCTCTTGGACACTTGAGAAATGTTTTCTGCAGGAGTTTTTGAGAAGAGGAAAAGTTGGTAACTGTTCTTCACCTATGTCGTAGGAGACAAAGTCAACTTGGTGTATACTAATGTAGAGGTTATTTGAACGAACTGTCAGTATTCGACATTAGCAGTCTAATTTGCTTCATGAGAAACATCGAATGGTTGCGAGGCTAAGGGAAAATGTTTAACTGTGTGTGCCGATCTTAACTCCTTTGGATGGACAGCCATGAACCATTCTCTACACAAAAGTTGGGGAGGTAGAGAACATAGAAAAGTTAGACTTGGCAGTCCTGACACTTTTTCATTTACTTTTTGATATAAAAAACTGAAATCCTTTACCTTGTTAGTGAATATCATCAACTCCTTTAAGTATTGGCTGTAGTATATGGTTTGTTTCATATAGAAAACAATTCTGAGTGAACAGACATAGCTAAAGGTGTTAAACTCAATCAGTAGGAATGGAATCGTTAAGGAAGCCTGTATAAAGTCCTACAAATTGTATTAATTTCTGAAAAAAAATTTGTATTGTTTTAATTGTATTTGTTTTATTACACATGAAAACTATTAAAATTTATTTATTTACAGAATTTCATTCACATCAACGATTGCATAATACGGCCTATTGTCTGTCTGGGTATCTTTTGTTCTCTCTCTTCCTGGCAAACAAATATTTGAATATAAATCATGGCACAAAACAATATTGAGTACATAGTTTAAGAATTTAGCATTTTATATGAGCGAGCATTTGTTGTAAAAATTAAAGACTGATTTACATATAAATTGAATACATACATCCATATGTATGTACGTACATATATATCGGGTCTTTTATTAAGTGCTTTCTACCTTTAAATAAAACGTTAGTAAGACCTATTGATGCCACTGTGTGTAGTAGATAACATCGTTCAAATGTCTGTCACGGTTTTTCTGGATGCAAAGCATCTAAAATGTCAATTTTTCCATGACTGGCAGATAAATCAGGCAGAATTTGACCGATGGCATAGGTTATGGTGGCTTTGAGGGACGTTGTGATTTATGGGGTTATTCGCATATACCTGCGGGGATTGCATGATCTCCACGTGAGATGACCATGCCCTCAAATCACTTATTCAGAATATCCAATATGGCTTGAGCTGTATGTGGCACATAGCGCAACCTGTCGTTGATGTCAATGTCACTCTATTCACATAATTCAGACGAAGGACTTCCATGCACAAATGGCAGTCACGATGGGAGAGCAGTTTAAAGGGAAGATGGACATTTCTCCTTGTCCCTGATGTAACCCTTTGGATGAAGAACAAACATTGCGAGCTGAACTACAACGTGACCCACTTCCTAACTGGTCATGGGTGCTTCAGGAAGTACCTGCAAAGATTTGGTCATGACACTTCCCCTATATGACCAAACTGTGTAGATGAGGAGGAAGATGCGGAGCATATTCTAACATGCTGCCCCAGATTTAGATGGCCCGGAGAAACCGGCTAATAGAAGAGCTGTTGAATTGTATGATTCTATGGAGTTAATATAGTCAGAGAATGGCTGAAGTTATGATAGTAGAGGCGAAATTTGACTTAATGTGATAAAGCTTTCAAGCTAACCAGCCCTCCGCGAAGTAATACCTTACGGCAGTCCCGCGGGGGAAAAGTGGTTGAAGTGTGTAGGGGGTGGGTTTAGTACGTAGGCACCAGTGATGGTGAATCGTGCACTCTTTTGTTGGAACCAAAGCTTCTTCCGAAGATTCCCACCTCCGGCTCAAGATAAAAAAACATAATTCACACCAAAATAAGTTGGTAATCATTGACCGATGACAGTAATGGCCTGGCGAATGTCATTTTTCTAAAAAATATACATCGATTAAGCCGCCAGCCCAAAATCCATACCAAACAGTGGCTTTTTCGGCATACATTGGCCGCTATTATCCATTTGTTCACATACCCATTCATCTGGCAATGGACATCATTGCTGAGACGATTTTTCAGTGAAATTAGTTTCAGACAGAGCACCCATTTTGATAAAACAATTATGTTATATGTACGCGTTATTGAATGCTATGTATATCCTTCGTCCATGGCGATATGGCAAGCCAGATTCAATAAATGCAAATAAAAACAAGATGGCTGTTATCAATTGTCAAAGTTCGGAAGTTTATGTTGCAAGACCCGATACTTACATACATATGAGCGTTTGTAATAAAAATAAAACTTTTTTAATTTAAATGTTTGTCCTTAAGAAACATCCTTAAGAAATTACAAGATTTTCTTTTGTGACATTTTATTTTCAAACTTAAATTTTAATAGCAGGTTTCAATGCAATTACACACTACAACAATAGAAGTGGTAGTCTTGTTTCCATTTTACTTATGTTTGCTTATGGGTTTACAATTGAAATTTGAGATCTAAATACACTTTCATTACAAATAAGAAACGTGGGGATAGTACGAAATGAAAATTTAGTTCATTCTGATCAATTTACTTCGACAATATGTACATACATAACTGGTCATTACACATACTGGTGTGGATTATGACCTAGCTTCTCACACCACTTATGCTGTGTGTGTTAATTTTTATATATGTATGAGTGGTGGGATCTGCAGTCAACCCCGGATGACAGATTTTTTAGAAACTTTTCATGACAGTTTTATTTATTCACAAAGTTTTTGCCAGAAATCTGCTGAGAGAAAGTCGTCGAAGAAATAAAGGGTCCGCAAAATAACTTTTTTTGAATGAAATTATTTTCCATTATTAAGCGGTAGGATTGCACTTTCAAATAAAAAAAGAAATTTGAGAAAACATTCAGTAATTTTTTTAAAGCATTTTCAAAAAAAAAAATGGTATTTGGCGGACCCTTTATTTTCTCATATTTCGTTTTGTTCTGGATGTTTGACCTGGATTGAACCGTGACCTCATATCGGCTGCTTCTATAATATGTAACATTGCTATATTGCGAAGGACAATTGTCGGAAGTTTCCTGCAGGAGGTTGCTTGTCTTGGCCTGTTTATATCAAAAAAGTTTCTTTAAAGTTTATTGTGTTGTACGGTATCATGTAATCGACTCAACCTAATCGAGTGTAGACTGCTTATTTGTTTTAATATGAAAAATCTGGAAGGAAAACTGTTATTCAAAACTACACAAACAAATATTGTGTCTGTAAAAATATTGTCTTCCCATAGAATACGTTTTTTCCACAGAGCTCCACAAATATGAAAAAACCAATGCAATTCAATTGTGGCCAGTAATTGTCAATATCATTGGGTGTCTGTAGAAGAAATGAAATATAAGACAAGAGTCCACCTCTGGCTTCATGTTATTGCCCAGGCAAGAGACAAGCAATCTTGGAAATTTTAAATATTAGTTACATATGCAGTTATGTATATGCATGTATGCACGTACGTATGCACGTATGTATTTACGTATGTATGCATGTATTTTAAGGCATGTAAATTTCTTTTCTTCTAGGCTTTTATGGTTTGATGTCAAATGCCTATAGATTTGCATCGATAATTTTATAGAATTTTATTCAATTGTTTATTGAATTTCTTATTTTTTCTTGTTCTTCATTCTTTAATGGAATGTTTATTGGCAATAGAGTATACATAAATACAAAAATCTTGTAAATTGAATAGTTGTCACAGACATGCCTTCACATTCATTTCGTTTCTAATTATTGCCTATGGATATATTGGGTGTAGTAAATAAAGTCTGAGAACAACAAATTTAAGCAAAAGGGTTGAAAGGTTCGGTTAAAAAATCTAAAAAAGTATTGTAAAATTAAATCAGTTGTATCAGGATGTAGAGAATTGAAGTGGAAAGAGGTTTGTATAGGACGTTCGTTAAGACTTAATAATCTAGTATGATGCCTGTGCGATTAATGACAGTTACTTCATTTACATATATTTTAACGGTAGCAGCCGGTGCAATTTTAGCGCTTTTACAACGTCTTTTAGTATGCCGTCACTAAATTATTCACGAAACTACGGGTCAAGGTTTGAAAATCAAAGCATTCAAAAGGTTATCTGACGCCTCTGTGATCTAGAACGGTTTTGTGCCGTTTCTAAGCTGGCATTTCGTTCAAGTGCATTTTTATATCACTTCCACTAACTTTTAGCCTCCAATATGGTCGAATCGCAATCAAAGCTTTAAAAGACTCCGTACAACCACTATTTGCTGATTAACACACCACTGCCGGGAGGGTTGTTACAAGGACGTGTCAAAAAGCCCTTGAATTTTTTAACTTTCCCGCATTTTAACTGAAAAAAGCAACACAGCTCCCTTTAACATTAAGCAGTTGATTCTTAGAGGTAGTCTAATAGATAGACGTGAGGCCACGGTTCAAACCCCAGCTCAGACATCTCGATCAAAATGAAATATGAAAAAAATATTTCTTAGGCGACTTCCTCTCAGCAGATTTCTGGCAAAACACTCTGAGAATAATTAAAATTGCCATGAAATATTTCTCAAAAACATCTATCGTTCGGTGTCGACTATAAAACTGTAGGTCCCGCCACTAATGGATAAAAATAACACACACAACTTAAGTGGTGTGAGAAGCTAGTTCGTAATCTTGACTGACGGGTTGTAATGACTAATTAGGACAAAAAAAGCAAGGACTAAACGTCTAAGCCCGTGTAATTCAATAATAAACCTTAGAAGAAATTCAATATCGGCTACCAAGAGAGAATTTAAACGTTCAAAGAAACCATTTCATAAGATATTCAACATTCTCTTTCCAAGAGCAGAACAGCCACAGGCATGCTTATAACCAACAGTTACAATCTAGCAGTCTCATTTAAAAGGATCACTATGCGCCGTTAAATAACTGATGTAAAGGCCGTTACGCATACCCAACAGTTAAGAACTACTCGTTATTGCAGAATACTGCTTCTATTGCCCCCATAGCTACTAGACTTACAAGGAAAATTACGGAAGAATGCACATTAGAAAGGGGAGCATTAGAAAAGCCTTAAAAACTCAGTAGAAGTACTTTCAATAAGTTTCAAATTATTTGTTAAAAATTATGTACCGATCCATGTTGGATGTAAATATTTTATTATGAGAAATAAAGAAAAAGTATTATATCCCATCATAACATGCCAGAAAACATATATCTTTGATGACACGACTGAAACTGAGAGAAAGATAGTTTGGCTAGAAATTGTTGATCTAACCTCCATATTGCTTGAACCCTAAAGCTTCAGATTATTATTGGTTTTACTCTCTCAGGGCCAGTGTTATAACTTGCCGTTAACTAAAGGAGGATTTTAATGGACAGATCTAATGTATTTCATTATTATAAGTGGTCGATAGGGTAGAAGTGAGTGTTAAGCTAAAGGGAAGATCATCTTACTGATAACTTTTAAAGTTACGTTTAAATTTGAACTTGCCATATTATATATTATTTTCAATATGGCAACTTTTAATATAAATAAAATGAGCATATACAACAAAAAAAAGAAGCTCGTCGTTGACACTGCGTTTAAAAAAATATATTTTTTAATTGAGCAGTGTTATCGACATTGCTCAGGCACTGCCATATTTTTGAAAAAGTTAACTTTATTTTATGATTAGGTTGTAATAACGACAGGAAGTTAAAGGTGACTTTAAAGTTCACTTTTGCTAAAGTTACCTTTAACTAAACCCAACTTTAAAGGGAAGTTATAATAATGGCCTTTAATGGTATAAATTTAAATTATGAAGGAGGTCTGTAATACGCAAATTCTATTTAAAATCTCATGCCTAATAGTGTAAATAAGTGTTATCGATTAACACGGTTCATATTTTGCTTAATTAAGTTCGAAGAAAAATTATGATTCTTTTTCACTATTTTCCATTCTATTTTACTTTTGACACTCACTCACTCATTTTCGTGTCATTTAATTTTTCATTTCATTTAAAGTTACAAATAATTTTGTAGAGTATTTGTTATTGTTTTTCAAGGGGCAAAAACAATAAGAATAAATTAAATTTTCTATTTTGATTGATTGATTATTACGAACACACACACAACAAATGAAATCTTTTGTTTCAAATCAAAATCAAAGTTTTCTTAAATGTACGTGTAAATAAATGAAAGGCTCTTAAGAAAGTGTACAAAATACAAATACAAATACAAGTGAATGCACACATACATACATACGTATAAGCACTATAAAATCTTTTGTACCTGTGCTCTTAACTTTTTAAATTCAACACCACTACATACGGCCATCAGCCATTATAAATCTTAAAAATGTTGTTGTTTTCTTTCTGCTTTTGTTTTCCTTTCCTTTTCTTTTCTTCTCTTCTACGTTCTGTCTTAATTTATTATGATTTTATATGTATTTTATAAAGGATTTTAACTTCCTAGTTTTCGCTTCTGTTTTAAATTATGTTGTTGTTGTTGTTTTTGTAGTACATGTTGTTGTTTTCTTGTTGCTATTGTTATTGTTGTTCAATACATTTTCCATTTTCTTAATTCTGTTGTTTAAGGAAAGTAAAGATGTAAAGTTAAAAACTTCTCTCTCGCGTTTTGTGTTTGCAACAAAAGACAACAAAAAAAAAAACGTGTTCTTAAGATAGCAAGTTTAGTATCTGTTTTGTTTTTATATAAACTTTATATAGTAAATATACATGTACATATATATATATATATATTCAATATGTATGTATATACTTTAAGTAAATGTAAATGCATAAGTAGTTCACTCATAAAACAATAGAAACCACACCGGAAGTTAAAAACGAAATTGAACATGAAATGGAAAAAATTTAAAAGGATTTTAACGATTTACTGTTACCCTGCAACTTTTCCGTTATGATATAATATAACAACAGTTATATGCATTGCCAATTCTATTAAATTTAAACACATCGTAACCAATTCAGACACACAATTAGACCATGAATGATCCATTATGATATCACAGGCTTTCATTTATTCTAGGCCTGGTTGAAGCTAACTGGAGTTGTACGTTGTAAACTTTGCCGATATGTTACAGAATGATTTCATCGAATCTATACTTCCGAAGTTTCTGAATTCGTTCCGGATTGACCTAGTGATTGTAAAGTCGTCCATCATCCTTGGCTAGTGTTGGCTGCTAAGCCTATACAATTAAGATCTAGCGGGAGGAGGCTAGAAGATAAGAGTGTAATATGCAATACTTCTGGAATAGTAATTCAACAGGAGAGATGTCCATTATAGCTGAGAGATCTCCAAAAACCTAAACAATAGCGAACTTTTTCATCCTGTTAAATAAGTTCAGTTTCTGGGACAAACGTAGGTGTAGTATGCAATGCATCAGGTAACAGTATGTCAAGATATATCATTCTAAGTCCGAATCCCCATTTCCTAACTAGTAATCTATTGCAAGCATAGAGAACAATGGAGCACTTTTTTTACACCCTGTTCCTGGAAAAGATCCACAAATCTGAATAAAATTTTAAAAAGTATGGCAAATATCCCACAACAGAACTGTTCAAACGTCATTAGTAGCACGTTCATCACAAGATTCCATGGGAGGTAGGAGAGCATTCCACTTTGTGGAGTGTGCATTCCTTTTATCCAAGTAATAATCGAGTTTCCTAGTGGCAGGCTGAAGGTTAGCCACCCCCCCAACAAAATAAATTTGCCATCGAACCTTAATTTCTGAGTTGAAAATCCGAAGCTTTCCTGTTACTTTACATGGAGTGCAGCGTGTTCTTCCAAGAACGTTAAAAAATGGTTACAACGCTGGGCTCTGCAATAGAAAGAAGAAGAAGAATAAATACAGTGCCAGTAGTGTTGTTTACGTACCAATAATTGGAATAATCTGCTTTTCTTTCAGTAGCACTTACAACGTTCGAAACCGAACAATGTGAGTGTATTGTTTTGACTTCCTTCTTTTGAATTTGTTCATACACTGAAGCTAAGAAAAATAGCACACATGCACAACAAAATCTTGTATACTTTATATTCAAAACTGTACTGTTCAATGAAAGTTTTTCTGTTGAAATATTTTTCACTATTTTCTTTTAGTTCAGTTTCCATGTAACCTTTTACCTCCTTTTGCAGTTTGTTTTTGTTATAGAACATTCGCTCTCACTCTCTCTCCCTTCCTTTGTATTATTATTGTGTGATACAATAAGAACCGTTTTAATTAGTAGCTTAAACGAGTGCAGAGACAGGGCGGATGTGGCACATTATTATTGTTATTGCTGTTGTTGCTGTTGTTATTATATTTTCCTTTCTCTTTTACCGCTGAGTAATGCCGACAATGCTTGTATTGTTTGTTGCTATTGCTTGCGCTGACGATATTAAGCCTTTCGTACTTAATGTACTTAAAGATATGATGAGTTTTTGCTCTTGAACTAAGAGGCGACTATAAAATACCAATGAAATGGTCTCCATAATGATGAGAAACAAAAAGAGAAGAGAATTTTGTTTGCTATTTTTTGTTTTTTTTTTTTTTAATATAAACATTGGCAATAAGATGTATTGTATGTATATTGTACATCAAAAAGGGTAATCAAAGCAACAATGCAACAGTTTGTTGTTGTTGCCTGTACTAGTACCAGCAACAGACAAAGATTACAGTTACATTAAAAATAAAGTAAATGGGGAGAGAGCAACCATATTTGACCCTTTAAGTATTCAAAGAAATATACGAGATTTCTTTTGAAATAATCTCAGAGAGAGAATTTGTTTAAAACGTGAAAGTAATTTAAGCGTGTATTGTTGTGTTGCATAGGGATAATGTGGGAGTTAAATGAAATAAATTTTTAAATAATTATCCAAAGATTGTCATCAATTTTGTAATTGAAAAGGAAACTTTTTTGTTCCGAAAGTAATAATGGTTAATATATTTACTGATTACAAAACTGTGGATCTGGCAAGGTGGTCAGCTGTTAAATATCTTTTATTCGAAGCGAAATGGTTCGTTTATGGCCAAAGAGTGCTTCGAAAGTGGAAGCATTTTAATACCATTATAACTGACATACTATGCAAGGAATTTTCAAGGTTATAAGGAAATTTGAGGAGACTGATAGCGTTATATGTATTGTATATGTGGGCTGACCTGTCACAATATTCAGACTGCCAACAATTTAAATTTTGTTAGGGGAATATAATGGCGGATAATTCGAAATTGTCGATTGAATGTTCGCCTCAGTTATTGGGCTTACCTGAGCGGAAAATTATGATGTTTTTTGCTTTTAGACGCAGACAAGTTGATGGGTTGCTAGACCACCTGGCTTTCAATATTGATTATTGGAATAAAATTTTCTACAGCAATGAAGCTCGCTTCTTACTCGGCGGTTACGCAACGAGCCAACTTTTCGCATATTGGGTTTGGAGAACTCAGAAGTGCTTGTGCAGAAGCCATTGTATCATGTAAGAGTAAACGTTTGGTTTACATTAACGTTTGGTTGTCATTAAGCCGTAATATTTCGAAAATGACTCTCGCAATACCATTACCTTAAATTATACCATCATAATAATCATATAAGGATAGATTTTTTTTGCCTAAGTGAATGGAATATAGTTTCAACAAATCGATGTTAATGGAAATACAAAGACTATACATGTATACATACATACACAATTAGTAATTACGGCCCTTTAGTCAGGATTACGACCTAGCTTCTCACACCACTTGTGTTGTTTGTGTTAATTTTATACATGAGTGGCAGGACCTACAGTTTAAACTCGACTCCGAACGACAGATTTTTGAGAAACTTTTCATGGCAATTTGAGAGTTTTTACAAGAATCTGCTGTTTTGTTCGAGATATCTGATCTGAGATGTGAACTGTGGCCAGCACCCATAGAACCAAATTGGTAAAATTTCCTCTTTTAAAATAATGTGAGGTAAAGCATGCTGCTCACTAACTGTACACCCTTTAATCAATACAAAACTTCTTTAAAAATCTCTTTTATTAACATTTTTACTCTCATTTAAATAATTTTTTTCTAAAACGTCAAATTTGCCAAAAACAGTTTTAAAAACAATGCAAAGCAGTTCATAGAATAAGTGAAAAGAGATGAAATTAAAGTAACATAAACAATTTAACATCATTTAAATTGATTTTAAGAGTATTGGTTAAAGTCTTTTATAGAGCAAATGAATGGATCTCAAATATAACAATGGGTGTGTATGTGGGTGTGTGTGAAACAAAAAAACCTTTCAAACAATATTCTTCAGAATGTAAGTGAAAATCCGAAATCAAGAGAGCAAGTGATGCGAATAAAGAGTTGAAAAAAACAGAAAAACAAAAACAAAGAAATACACTTCAACATGCCTTATTGTTGTTCAATTTTATTATAAATTCTTGTTGTTGTTGTTGCAACTGTAACTCAAACTTGTTTTGCTTTACCTCTGCTACTATACTTGCTATTGATTAATGCTCTCGCAACAAACAATACAATTGTTCTAATTTTGTTGTTATTGTTGTTGTTGCTCCTACTGCCACTGCTGCAGCTGTTGTTATTGTTGTTAAAACATCCTTTGTTTTATTGTACGAGTATGTTTATGTGTTACTGGTCACAAGACTTTTAACCGAGTCAATACAATCAACACAACTCCTTTTAAGCACAATAAGTTTTGTATTTAAGAAAATCGGTTTATTGGCTTTTATTTTGTTCGCAAAAAAGACAACGAAAAAAAAACAAACAAACAGTGAAATCACTCTCAATACCAGCAAAATAAAGCTAAGATTTAAGAGGGAGAAGAAGAGTGAGAGAAGGAGAGTGAGAGAAGGAGAGAGAGGGAGAGGAGTATCATAAATTGATAGGAAGACTCTTTGATTGTGGATACTTTATTAAAATATTTTTTGAGAAAAATAATAATTGAAGCTCGGTTATAAAATATCATAATAGGACATCCAACGGTTTTACGTTATGGTATTGCACTCAGGCAAAAGTTATAATCTTTCCGGATCGAGCGGGCTTATATTTCTTCGATTTAAAGATGAACAAATAGTATTCTAGCACGTAATATAATCTGTATTCACTGTTAAGCCCCAACAGACGCTTCAATGTCCTCGATTAGGCAGCTTCTGAAAGCAACAGTGGCGATATACTAGGTTAGGTTAGGTTAGGTTAGAGGACGTGCACCTGTCAGTCAAGACAAGCACAGCACCCAGAGGTCGGACTGACCCATTGTACAACGTCCTAAAGGAGGGAAGGATAGTATAGGGGGAAGGATGAAAAGAGTGTATATGGGAAAGCGGGGAGTGGGAAGCGGAGGAATCACACAGACCAGACACAACAAAAGGGTGGGAGAGTGCGACTACACCGATGAAGTCCTAGCACCTCTCAACCAGCCTAAGCCACTAATGAATCCCCATCAGCGACTTAATCTCGCATTAAATGGCGATATACTAATTGTATTGTATATTAATGCCGCCATAATCTAGTAGGTAGTGTGTTGGCTTATTAGATGTGAGGCCATGGTTCAAATCCCAGGTCAGATATCTTCAACAAAAACGAAATTTGAAAACATATTTCTTCCGGCGACTGCCTTTCAGCACTCTTTTGGCAAAAACTCTGAGAGTAAATAATATTGCCATGAAATGTTTCTCAAAAATTTGTCGTTTAGAGTCGACTTTAAACTGTATGTCCCGCCACTCATGTATGAAATTAATGCACACAACATAAGTGGTGTGAGAAGCTAGGTCGTAATCTTGACTGAAGGATTGTTATGACCAATTACGTATGTATGTATGTGTATTAATGCGCAAATTGATTCTGACAACTTCATTAAAATTCAATTCCAAAATCATGTGTGCGACAAACAACGTGACAGTTGGCGGATACTTTCCCACAGTATATAATATAAAAGACAATTTGTTTTTGCACGAACAAGAGAACGGAGAAAGCATTAAGATTCCGTGTCATGGGAAGTTTTTACGCATATACCATATGCACCAGGCCTTGCATACTTGTTTCGATCTTTCAAAGCTCACTTAGTGCCATTATTACAACTTGCCGTTAAACTTGAGTTTAGTTAAAGGTAGCTTTAGCTAAAGGAAATTGTAAAGTTAACTTTAACTTATTTTCGTTATTACAACCCAATGATAAAATAAAGTTAACATTGCAAAAATATGGCAGTGGCGGAGCAATGTCGATAACACTGCTCAATTAAACAAGTTTTTTTAAACGCAGTGGCAAAACCGGCTTCGTTTTTTTGTTGTATATGCTCATTTTGTTTATATTTGAAGTTGCCATATTGAAAATAATATATAATATGGCAAGTTCAAACATAAACTTAACTTTAAAAGTTATCAGTACCTTATCGACCACTTATAATAATGAAAAACAATTTATCTGCCCGTTAAAATGCTGCCTTCAGTTAACGGCAAGTTGTAATAATGGCCCTTAATGATGTAAAGTTAAATTCCGTAGAGACATGTAACATGAAGTCAGTGACAACTTTGAAGACTTCGGTGATGGAATTTTGTCGTACATGTTCGGCTTTCAAAAAATTGTACAATTTTCCGTCAAAGTCTTATTGAACTTTTTCGTACACCAATATTTAACATGATAGTGTGTGTTAATATTTTTAAACTTCAGAAATGCTTAAATTAACAACAACAAAATTGTGTATACATTTGTTTTGCTTAGTTTTAATCCTTTTAAATTTTTGACAGTAAAGAATTAAATATTTTGTCTACAATTATTTTCTATTTTTTCTTTAGTTTTAAAATAAATTGTGTTGAAAGGATTATTTTATAAAAAGAAATATGAACGGTTGAGGACATCGATGACACCCCTTAACAGTTTTATGCATAGAACGAGGAGAAATGATGAGAAATTATAATGGATTAACCTACATATCAAGGAGTATAGTATTCGCTGCCAACGTCGCTACTCGCAATTCTTATGGCGTCACCCACGTCTTTGCATACAACGCTGTTGTCGCTTTTGTTGTTGCTTTTGTCACTGTAGCTTATTAGATGTGAGGCCACGGTTCAAATCCCCAGCATGCCCGACATCTTCAACAAAAACGAAATTTGAAAAAATATTTCTTCGGCGACTGCCTCTCAGTAGATTTCTGGCAAAAACTCTGTGAGTAAATAAAATTGGAGTCCTTCATTTCAATTGAAAAGCCTGGAGTATTCCTTCTAGTGTAACATGCAAGCGTCAGCACAAACCTAATGACTCGTAATGACAAAGTGTAAAAGACAAAAATTGCAAGAAACCAAAAAAAAGAACAAAAACAACAACTTTCTCTTTAAAAACTTTTTTAAATTTCGAATGCAAAAGAAACAACAGCAACAACATTACCTCAAAAGTTAAAAGAAAAGAAACTTCAAACCTAACAAATAGAAGGATATTCCTTTAGGATTCTTGATTGATTTTTGACACAAATTCAACTGAAACTTGTTGACACTCTTGCTCTCACCCACTCTCACTCTCACTCTCTCTCTCTGTTTTACTTTTGCACTTTTAACGGTAAAATATTGGAAATAGTGGTTTTGATTTCCTTTACTTTGGTTTTGGTGTTAAACTTGCAGAAGATTTGAAAGAAAAAGTTCACCTTGGTTAACCAAATTTTAAAACTTCTACGTTCTTTTTTTTTTTTTTGGGAAATATTTGAAGAAAACTTTTAACACTTACACACAAACGTATGTTTTTTTGAAAAGAATTTTTAATGAGCAATGCATACATAGTTCTACTTTGCCAAAAAGTCCTTTTAATACATTTTTAATGATTTGTGTTGGCTTTTTACCCATGAAACTTAAAAGTGTTGGTTATTGTCTTTAATTTTTAATCCTTGAAGAAAAGGATTTTTTTAATTTTATTTTTGCTAAGAAATTTTAAAATATTAATGAAGTAAATGGAAGAAAAGTAAAAATATAACGGGTTTGTTGTGCATTATGGTCGAAAACTGAAATTTGAATTTGCATTTGAAGGATGGTAGAGAGACTAAAGGAAACATTTTGAAATTCTGGACTACGGGTTGAGGTTACTATATAAAGGGTGCAACGAAGATGGAGAACTATTCACAGAGAAATCAATTAGCTAACCCTAGAATTGACGGATTGCCTTCTATTCTAGATTATAACGCCAAATATTCTGTAATAAATAACTGCTGCAAGACGCAAATGGTCTGGACACCTACCAAAACATTTGTCACTGTTTGGTAAGTAGCTTTGAATAAAAGAAATTAACAAACTTGGTTTATGCTCTCACAACTACACCATCTAAGTCATTATAATTATTATTATTATTGTTGTGGTGAGGCGTTTCATTAGTACTGCGACCATATTTTATGGAGTTTTCCATAAAACCCCAAGTCAGCAATGCCAGTTCTTTACATAACATTTGGTAGGCATCCGGGTGTTTCCTTCTGAGATGCATTAATGCCTCACAGGTTTCAAAGATGTGTTCCGCTGACTCATTCTAATCGTCACAGAATCTACACGTTGAGCGCGATACAGCCGTAATTCTAAGTAAGTATACCTTGAGTCAAAGGACCAGTTGTCAACCTCAGGTTATTTCTTGATAGTCTTATGCATGATTCAGGTCTCCTCTTATTGTAATTTTCCAACAAAAGTCTTGATTGACTTAAATCCACTTAGTTTGAGAGGAATCTTTGTCTTTCTTTATCTTCCCCGTTTCCACTCCAAAGAAAGTTCTGATCCTATCAATGGCGTGAATTCTCCTATGACCTGAAACCCAGCTGATGCCAGCCTTATTTTGGTTAAATAGCCGATTCAGTTTCTTCGCACACTTCCATACTATCGTCGATTTAACCTCATAAGACTTGAGTGCTTGAATGGTGGCCTGACTGTCAGATAGTATTGCTATGAACTGTCTTTTGTACCTCCTATCCAAGTTGAATTGAGCACATCTTTCGATGGCATAAACTTTGGCTTCAAAGATACTTGGGCGTTTGTACATGGGTTCTGAGTATTTCATTCTGGGAACAAAAACTACCGCTCCTGTCACAAAACCTGTATTACGTGTACATACATATGTACATACATAATTGGTAATTACAAATATTCAGACTTACATTCAGGTTTAAAACCTAGCTTCTAACACTAGTTATGCTGTGTGTGTGTCTATTTCATCTATAAGTGGCGGGATCTACAGTTTAAAGTCGACTCCGAACGACAGATTTTTGGAGAAACTTTTCATAGGAATTTTATTTACTTACAGAGTTTTTGCCAGAAATATGGTGAGAGGCTAAAGAAATATTTTTTGTAGTTCGTTTTTGTTAAAGATGTCTGACCTGTGGTTTGAACCGTGGCCTCAAGTCTAATAAGCCAACACAACGTTAGATTGTTTATGTGGGCTACGTTCGCAACCTAAGAGCACTGCAGCAAATTATCGCGGAGATACTGCAGGAAATATTGAAAATTATCTCAAAATCATAGCTTTATATGTGTTTCATACATACATAATTGGTCATTATAACCCGTCAGTCTGGATTACGACCTAGTTTCTCACACCACTTGTATTGTGTGCCGTAATTTTTATACATGAGTTGTAGGCTGTACAGTTTAAAGTCGACTTCAAGCGACAGATTTTTGAGAAACTTTTCATGGCAATTTTTATTTACTCTCAGAGTTTTTGCCAGAAATTTGCTTGAGAGGAAGTCGTCGAAGAAATATTTTTTCATATTTCGTTTTGATGTCTGACCTGGGTTTTGAACCGTGGCCTTACGTTTAATAAACCACACTGCCTACTAGACCACGGCGATTTCAATACATATGTGTTTCACTAAACTTAACTTTTAAAAACGAAAACTAGACATCCATTTATTACTACAGTGGGTAGACCCTATGAAAGCTGAATCGAAAATAGTTTAACTCACAAGTTTTACAGGATAAAAGTACGAACGAGTTACGTTCTGCATCGAAAATAATTTTGAATACATGACCGTTTTTTTCTTTACACTTTGCTTTGGTAGTGGCGTGGAGAATAAGCCCCAAAACATGATTTCTGCTGTCTTCCTTTACAGCATTTTATTTTAATAATCGTCCTTTTTCCTTTTTTTGTTCACATTTTAGCAACATGTGCAGCCCACATTATTGTGTTTCTTTATGCAACATTTATTTTTTTTTGTCTTCTTTTATCTCTAATGTAACCGATAGATGCTCAATAAAAATTCGAAAGAATAAAAAAAAAACTACAAGAATATCATCAATATTTTCTAATGCCAAATATAATTTGGAAGGCATTTCGCAAACCGAGAGGAGAGGGACGGGAATGTAGAGAGAGAGAGAGAGAGAGAGAGAGGGAGAGAACATAAAATGAATAGATTTTTTTGTTGGTAGAAATAAACAAAAAAATCCTGAAGGATATTTCAACATTTAGTAAGAATTTGCTTGAAACACAGGAGCATTGAGGTTAGGAGTGGAGGTAAAGGATAAAACTGTATACATACTCGTACATGTGCTAAGTTTTTGTCTATAAAGTTAGGCATGTACAAGCAGACATTGTGTATTGATGTTGTAGTGGGTAGGATATTGGTAAAAATTCATTCATTCATTCCCTCATATTTGAATTTCTTATGGGCAAATATTCAAGCGACTCGTTACACGTGCTGCATGTATATGCACACACTGAGTTGAATGGCACCAACTGTGCTAAAATATGAAAACCTTGAATTTATAATAATTTAAGGAGTACAGAAAAGATACTGACTTTTTAGTTTTATCTCATCATTATGATCATCATCATCATCTTATAGACTTATAGAACGGCTTGTACAGTAATTTTGCATCATTTTTTGTTCATTATCTTCAATGTTTTTTATTCTTTCCTATCAGTACATGGCTAGTGTTATTGCTCATTTGATAGGCTACCCGGTTCCAGAGCGGATCAAAGCACTGCAAAAGCATTCTTAGGTTGGCTTAGATTAAGTCCCCCATTTGTAAATATTTTTATTATTCCACATACATTGCATTCGGATAACAGTGAGAGTGAGCTTCAAAAATCTTTAAATCTTTAATTATGGGCTGTATGAGCATTATGTTTATATTCCCCGCATTGGGTGTTTCTATATCTGTAAAGGTACTCAGAAGAAACAAAGCAGCAGACGAAGATGGAATACCCGCAGAAATTCCGCAGGTTGACATCGAAACCACAGCAAGACCTTTATGGCCCCATATCACAACGGCTTGGGAGGAAGAAAGGCTGCCTCCTACTAAAAAGCGGCGACTTGAAAGACTGCAACAACTGTCTCACGCCAACTCTAGGATTTGGATAATGCAGATGATATTTGTCTACTCTCGCACGGGGTCTCCAACATGCAGTCAAACCTTGAACACCTAGAAAAATTGGCTCGCAACGTTGGACTTAAGATAAATATCAAGAAAACCAAAGACATGAGAATTAACAACACTAGCACAGAAAACATCATGCTACAGGGCCAAATAGTCGAGTACGTCGATAGATTCTGCTATCTAGCCAGTACTATGACAACAAACGGCGGCGCAGAAAGAGACGTAGATAACAGACTCAATAGAGCGAAAGCAGCATTCGGGCGACTGCACTCCGTATGGAGAAGTGCATATACTCGTATATCCGGGCGTACCAAGCTAAGAATATTCAACGCTTGTGTAATGTCAACGTTACTATATAGTAGCGAAACTTGACGTATATCTAACACCATCACGCAAAAGCTTCAGGTATTCATCAATAAATGCCTAAGAATCATATGTAGAATATTCTGGCCCGACACCATCAGCAACTCAGATCTCTGGATTCCCACAGAGGAGGAACCCATACAGAAGGAGATCAAAAATAAAAAATGGGGGTGGATTGGTCATTCATTGAGAAAGCAGCCCGAGAGTATTACAAGAATGGCGCTAGAGTGGAATTCCCAGGGCTCAAGAAACCGTGGCAGACCAAAAAACACCTGGACACGCACGGTCCTGCAAGAACTAAGGCTTAATGACCTGACATGGGAAGGCGCAAAAACAACAACGGAGAATCGTGTCAGATGGAGATGCTTTGTGGAAGCCATATGCTGCCTAGAGGGGTAATGGAAAAAAATATCTGTAAATATCTCCAAATGAATTGAATTGGAAATGAAATGGTGATGTTGGAGCTTGCCATTTGAAGAATTTTAAGAGGCCTATGGATTTTACCCAAACCATCCATGACAATATGATTTAAGCGATCGATTCAGGTTTGGTTGCAGCAGACATTTCTTTTGAAATAGATTTCGATCAATATTTTGTACATTGCGGAAGGAATGGTTTTCCGGTGATAACTTAACGAATGCTTTCAAATATTTGCCATTACCCCACAAGAAAAGTTTAATGTCATCAAATCGCATAATCATGGTGGTCAATTGACATTGCCAAAATGTGAAATTTTCTTTCTGGCATCCTTTCATGCAAAAAAAGTTAAATCTTGTGGTGCTGGCATCATCTTGTTAAAACCACATACGGTTTTTTCATAAACTTTATTTGTAAGCCAAAGAAAGTCGGTTATCATAAGACCATTACGCTCTGAACTGTAGGTAACAGTTCTTCTAGGGACATTTTTAAAAGAATACGACACAATTGCACCTGCATCCCTTAATGGGTCCTAAATATCGTTTCTCCAAGGCCCATATTGCATAATCTTGCTTGTTGACGTAGTGGGAATTAAGCTTTCAAAGCCGGCTACTTTAGAATCCAATCAGCATGCTCTTTACTCCATAATGCGACGTAAGGTAGGCTTAATTATTGAGAACGCAATGGACAGTTGGCAGTTGATCTTAGAGAAGCGATACTTTCTGTAGTGCTTGCATTGTGGTCAGGTCTGACCATACCTGTACAGTTTTCCGTCTTTTCAGTTTTCTTTATTTTTTTGGCTAAATCTTGACACAATAGGTCGATTATGATGCGCACAATCAAACCGTAACGCTAGAAAAGTTGGCACATTTGAATCACAACTTTCATTGTAAAATTACATTCAATTTATAGTCGGTGCCATTATATTTCAAACTTGTCGAACATGCTGTGAGAGTGTAGAAAAGTATAACAGAGTAACAGTAATCTCTTAGGGTGTGTGCGTGTTGGGATATGTATGGATATGTCGCTGTAGAAAATGTATTAAAAAAATCCAACATATGGCGTTAAAGATGTGAACGTGTTAAGAATTCTTGAATTTATTTTTTCATTCTCTCTCCTTTCCACATTCAAATATGCTTCTTTTCGTTTTTGCTTTTGTTGTTTTTATAAATTACTACTACTCGTCTTTTGACTTAATGTTCGTTCGTTCATATCGGTTGTAGCTGTTGGTGCTGTTGTTGCTGTTGTTGTTGATGTTACTTTTGCATTTTGTTGTTTTACGTTCTTTGCCTATTTACTGTCAAATTTATGCGTTTTGCTTATAAATTAAATTCATTCTATACGACTTTTTCTCGTCGAACACTGTCAGAAAATCAGTGGGGAAAATTTGTCTTTATATCTGCACATAATTCTCCTTACCCTTGATACAGTTTTCCCAATGACATTCAATTTATAATGAGAAGAGGCCGGCATTTTAAAATAACCAGACACTTGGAAATGGATATCGATCCGGGAAAACTGAATTTGAATAAAAAGTAGATGATGAAGTACGTTGAACAAGGCTTTACGCTTTGTCCACATATCTGGAATACTAGCTATGAGGCTAAACAACAAGATATTTCCAGCTTGCTTTGCTAATGATATTTAAACTGAAATACAAGCCAGGACCATAGAAGATTCGCAATGTAGACTGAATCAAATTACAATACATGTAAAATCACACGGACTGGAGCTGGTCACGCATCACACCGAATAAGTGGAAATATCCCCAAGGAGGTTAGTATGAAAGTTGACCATGTTGTAATACTCACGAAAAGAAGCGTAAATTACCCCTAACTATGACGGGATGTCAAGTTAAGAAGTCGCCGTAGGTAGTGTGTTGGCTTATTAGACGTAAGGCCACGGTTCAAACCCCAGGTCAGACATCAAAACGAAATATGAAAAATATTTCTGCGGCGACTACCTCTCAGCAGATTTCTCGCAAAAAAATCTGAGAGTAAATAAAATTGCCATGCAAAAGTTTCTCAAAAATCAGTCGTTCGGAGTCGACTTTAAACTTTAGGTTCCGCCACTCGTGTGTAAAAGTAACACACACAACATGAGCGGTGTGAGAAGCTAGGCCGTAATTCTGACTGAAGGGTTGTAACGGCCGATTATGTATGCTAGAAAAAAAATTAATACTGTCTTGATGAAACTTCGCTTTCTTTATCGTTAAATGTGATTGTTTTCACTTAATTTCATAACTTAAGTGCTGCAAAAGTTCAGCTAAGTACTCGCCATTTATTGCTTTTCCTTCTCTTGTCTGCAGTTAGAAATGTTTTCACGTTCTTTGGTAAACATTCTTCCAATTCAGTCACTGCTTTGCTTGAAATGGAAAACTTTTAATTAAGATTACAGATCGATGAAAGATTTTTGTGTGGTGAATTAGCGCCAAATACTCTATTGAAATATCTTTACGACGTTGTTTTTATTCGTTCTCATAAACTACAATCTTTGGAATGCCTTCACCTATAGCTGACGATCATTCGGGTGTAAAACGATCCATGTTCGTAAATGTTAATTTTTTCACTAACTGAATGACACTTCAGATAACATATTTAATAGGTGACGGTTTTGCCAGACCGTCCACAAAGTGGACATCACTTTATCATTCGTAATTAAAAAAAAGAAAAAACAAAATTAAACCAACTTTTGAACACAATTTATTAAAGTCCACAAAACTATAATTTTTTGTTTAGTGTACCATGAGAAATTTTTGTGTACTTATGCATAAATGTATGAGAAGAAATTTATGTTTTAATGTATGTACATAAGAGTGTGTATATGTGTGTAAAAGAATTTGCTTTTTTTTGTCCAGATGAATAAAACTACGCCACATATCGTGTGAAATTATACACACGCACACACTCAGCCGTATTCTCACCCATTTGCAAGCAAGCATTTAAACATCTAAATTCTTCCAAACATAAAACATAAACAAAAACAAACATTTACATACACACACGCATAAACACACACCGACACATAATTGACATACAGGTCTTTCGTTTAATATGCAACATTTTCTTCATGCTCTAGCTCTTGCTCTTGCTCTCGCTCTCCTTTCTATTTCTCTATCTCCTCTTGAATTTTGCAATTCCTTTTTTTTGCTCATACACAAGCTTGTGTTCTGCCAACTTTGTCTGTTACTCTCTTTTTTTCTTCACTCTCTCTATGTATTTGATTGTATGCATACATGCATACATGCATACATACATACATAAGTGTCAGTTGGTTATTTGCTGTTGTTGTGCTAAATACATACAAAAATATATTTTGTGTTCATTATATAATATGATGAGTGTTTATATGTGGGTCAGGCATTTTATACCAAAAAAAAAAAACGAAGAAGACATACACATACACGAACACATACAGTGTTGTTGGAAATAATAGTAACAATTTCATATTTTTCTTCATAAAATGGCATAAAATTTTGTGTACTGAGCTTTTAATGCTGGATTACACTGTAAATTTTTTATTTAACGTAACAGGTTATACGAACAGTATAGACGATTTCATTGTAGTTTTTAATGTAATGGAACAGCATCAAAATTCTTCTTAGTTTACTAGACTTTCTAGGTTTTGAAAAACCTTCTTTTCTTTCTTTTCCACGTTTTCTTCCAAGCTCTTTATACTCTTTATAACCACTAAAATACCTTTTTGGTTAACACGATTCTCTTACACGATACTTACTCGCGGCTTATTCTCAAAAAAAAAAAACTCATTTGTAAGCCAAAAATAGGGTTTAAATCTTCGCAACCACGTATAGGAAAGGAAGAAGGCGTTCATTAATAACGGTGTGGATATCCTATTGTATTTCACAGTTCTAGCGCTACTACAACGGATTGTACTCAAGTAGAATAAAAGGAGTTGTTTCCGGAAATTATATATTCTTACGTAGTATTCGTACAGTAGTACATCCGTTTATGGTCGATTTGTCAGTGGATCGCAAAATACATTACAAAGAAAATTCATTCTTCAGCTACACAATCTGTATCAGAGATCAGCAATGAGTATTCAAAAATATGATTGTATTCGAATCATACTCATAATTTCTAAAACTTATACGCATTCACTCTTATTTTAATATCATACTCATACTCAAAACCTAAAGTACTCATCGTACTCACACTTAACAATACGCATGATGTTGTTGATTTCGACTCTCCTTTACTAAACTTATACACGAGCGAACACTACAATACTTACTAAAAGGTTGTGCGTGTGCTTTGCTTGCTGTCTTTTTCTTTCACCTTTTTTTGTAAATGCACAACACAACAACAACTAAGACTGTAAATTTTGATGAATGATAACGAATCTCAATGAGTAGGTGTAAGAATCAAACATATTTCGAATGTTATGAGTTTGATGTCAACGTTGTACTCATACTCATACAAGTGGTCTAATAGGTAGTGTGTTGGCTTCAAACCCCAGGTCAAACATCAAAACGAAATATGGAAAATTATTTCTTCGGCGACCTTCTCTCAGCAGATTTCTGGCAAAAACTTCAAGAGTAAACAAATTTGCCATGAAAAGTTTCTCAAAAAAATCTGCCGTTCGGAGTCGACTTTAAACTGTAGGTCCCACCACTCATGTATAAAAATGAACGCACACAACATAAGTGGTGCGAGAAACTAGGTCGTAATCCTGTCTAAAGGGTTGTAATGACCACTTATGTATGTATGTATTTATAAATCAATGTTGTAGTGAGTACGAATGAATCAGAGTAGTTGAATTTCAATGCTGTTGACTCACTCATACTCGAAATTTCATGAGTAGTTATGAGTAGAGAAAAAACGATTCATTGCTGATCTCTGATATGTATGTGGAACGCTTCGCCTGCAGAAATTTTTCAAGCCACTTACAACCTAAAAAAAATAAAATCCAATGCCTATACACACTACTACTCCCACTTTTCTTCCTCCCACAATTTAGGTTTCCAATTGCACACAATGCAGAGCATCTTCTTTAGTTGGTTGTTTAAAAAAAAAAAGTACTTGAGATATTCATTCCTATTCATATTAGTTTTGCCATGTTGAAGTTGAAGATATTATTGCATACACTGACTTTGAGGACATGTGTGTGCAAAGTCTTTAGTTTATCTTTAATGTATTTTAAATTGAAGTCGCCGTAGTATAGCAGATTAGATGTGGGTTTATTAGACGTGAGGCCGCTGTTCAAACCCCAGTTCAGACATCTCAAATAACAGAAAATCCTAGAAAAATATTTCATTCATCTCCTGGCAAAAGGCGTGAGATTAATAAAAATTGCAGTGAAAATTTTCTCAAAAATCTGTCGTTTGGAATCGAAGTTAAATTGTAGGTGCCGTCACTCACGAATAAAACTAACACACGCAAGATTGTAGAGGCCAACTAAGTAGATAAATAATGGAAATATTATAGGCATAATCGATGTCATCTCTATCTATCGCTGATATTTTGTTTACGTAACGATAAATAAAAATTGAAAACCTATATACATAATTGGACTTTACAACCTTTTAGTTATGATTACGACTTAGTTTCTCACACCATTTACACTATATAAGTTAATTTTTATATATGAGTGGCGGGACATGAAGTTTAAAGTCGATTTCGAACGACAGATTTTTGAGAAACTTGTTCATGGCAATTTTATTTACTCCGCCGAAGAAATATTTTTTTCCACACTTCGTTTAGTTGGTGATGTCTGACCTGGGGTTCGAAGCGAGGTCTCATGTGTAATAGGCCAACACACTACCTACTAGAATACGGCGAAAATACTTGTTAAAATTATTGATGAGCCGCTATTATTTCTTCCAACACTGTACATACACTCTCCAATTTTAGTATGTTAAAGTAACTAAATGTAGAGCAGTTGCTGTTTAGTGCATGTGTAGTTGTAAATGTAGTAGTGTGTTTGTGTGTGTGTGTTTTTTCTGTTTTGACTTCATAACTGTTGAAAGTACACATTAACTTCTTAATACTTTTTTGTATAACAGTAAAAATTTTTTGCCGTATTTTCCTCTCCCTCTCTGTCTTACGTCCCCAGTGTATATAGATTTACTTAACCTTAAATGAATATATGCATGTGTGTGTGTGTGTGTGTATGTGTGCGGGTTTCTATTAATTTTTAGTAGTGTTTATATACTTAACTTGTTTCATAGACTGTATTATTTATAACAAACAAAGTTATTTATAAATACAACAGCAACAACAACAATAATAACATGAAAACATATTTAGTTTGAGCAAAAAACCAAAAAGTAAAGGAAAAAAGGGTAAAAATAAATTGCTGCTGTTATTAAGAGACAGAATAACATCTAAAGTGAACGTCTGATTTGTTAAAGTCAAACATTAAGCAAGGATTTCTTTTCCATTTTTTGATATTCTGGACATAATAAGTGAATTTCTATTTTATGACGGATTTAAAAAGGCTTATTGTTTAAGGAAAACATTTTTGAATTTAATATTTATTAAGAAATATTGTACAGCATTTAGTTTCATAATGGTTCGATGCAGTAAAAATATAAATTTTGTGGCAAACAATTCAAGGAAATTCTTACTAAACTTTCCGTATTACGTTTTTGTGTTTATTATTATGGCATGTATCGCAGTAGTAGTGATTACATGGGAACATAAAAGCCTTTTAAATGATTTGAATTATGCAGTTGATATTTGCCATCTGGCTTAAACTTCTCTCAACTTGTATTAAGACTTCCTAATACACCAAAAATAATAGACGAATAGCTATTGTACATGACAGTAATAATTGTCATTCATATTATTTTCAAGCTCTTGGAAGGTTTAGGTGAAAAGGCCTGGCATGAATTATTCACTCACATCCTATCGGCAGTCAATCTCTGAATTGAATTGCATCAACAAGTTCAATAACAATATGCTCTAATATGTAGCTGTGAGTGGTCCGAATCTTTTGTTGCTTTGTGTATGAAAATTTAATGCAAAGTGCCTTTGTTTCTTACGGCACACTATGTGGCATTTACCCTGAAAAGCTGGCCAAAAAGGCAAAAATTAATTCAAAGAAATTTAAGAAACTGAGTATGCAGTTCGATAGACAACAAAATTCTGAATTATATAGTGAATTTTCACGACTTTAAGTAGAGATTTGTAGATTTGAGACGAAAGTCTGAAAAGTGAAGAAAATTAAATGCGTTTTTGATGTTTTTTTTAAATTTGAATAGGTTTATATGATATTTTTTTGTGGCTAAACGAATAGAGGTTTTATATTGATTTTTTATATATTTGAAAGGTATGAGCAACTGCTACTTTCAATTTTTTTTATATATATATATCTCATATATTAATGTTAAAATTATTCGTTCAAAATTTAAAAATAATAAAAAATTCACATTTTTTACCCTCCCTAAAAAAGATAAAAATTTTAAAAGTGAAAGTAGTTTTTAGTAGTTTAATGTTATATACCACAAGAAAATATGAACTCTCTACATTCAGGAACAAAAAAAAAAAAAGTTTTATTGAAAATATATGGGCCACTCATGTGCCCCGTTATTGAAACATATATATTTACAACATTTTTTACCATAACTGTTTCGTAACTTCGAGATATAAGATGGAAAATGTTTATACAAGATTACAGTTATTCCAAATTGTGAAGGAATCGAATGCCAGAACCATTGACGAGAAATTGCAGCTTTTAGTCAGAAAATTGTGAGATATTTCAAAATGTCAAGGGGATGGTGATGTATGTATTAGCAGTAAAGCTATGTTTAACTAATTTCAACAATTATTTTAGAATATACTGGAGTTTAGCACAACGAAAAGAGGATAAATAATGTAAAATAAATATTATAAATAAATATTAATTATCATAGAACTTTAAAAACTTAATTACATATATCGACTATTATGACAATATGAGATATATGTTTGATTTTCTTAATGGACCGTATGTGGTACCTAGGGGCACTTATGATCCGATCATAATAAAATCAGGTAAAATGATTCATATTCATTTTAAACATGTTCATGTCGAATTTCATCGAGGTAATACAATTTTTAAGCCAATTATAATTACTAAACATATTTTCTTAAGGGGCCCTATTTTCATACCGAATGTCATCACGATACCGATGTTTTTAAGCCATTTATGAGCGCAAACGTGAATTTCTAAAGGGGACCAGGGTCAAATGTGATCCGATTTTCACCAAACTTTACACCATGATTTATTAATGCACAGAACTAATCCGTGCTGAATTTTGTCATGATTGTTGCATAATTACCATAATTATGTGTAAATAAGTGCAATTTCGAGGGGAATTTGTATGGGGGCTAGGTGAAATCATGGACCGATTTGAACCAAAATCAGTTAGGTTCATCCCTGGGCCTAATTATCACTAACACTATCAAAAAATTCTAGCTATTAACTCATAAAACACTTCTATTAATTTTGGCCAGGTTTTCAGGCAAAATGCCCCTCTATGCGACAGTGCAAGAACTACGTCACTCTGGGTGCCCTGGTAGTCTAGTGGGTAGTGTGCTAGACTATTAGCGTGAGGGTCATGGGTTCGATTCTCACCAGAGACTCTGGGTCTGTGGCACTACACCGAGCATATGGCCAAAGTTACTCAGCTCGTATATAATTAAATATAATTTGTAATTGTATTGTAATTAAAAAATAAATAAATAAAAAATAAATACTTCACTCTGATTTTCTTACTATGTATTTACGCCACTTATGTATACAACTGTCATGTACGGGCTGGTGCCTCGAAATCTATTTTGAGTCTTCTCTACCGCTTATAAAGATGGCGTAGGTGTTTAATTTAATAATGACGATTACGTATTCATTGATTCATTATAGCACCGTTGCAATGCGTTTTGTGTTTCGCTGTTTTACCGGAACTTCGTCGAAATGTGCTATAGGGATGTAAAGGGACTTGTGCCCAAATTTCGAATATTTTTACGTAATATACGTCTATCACATAGAATACATCTCTCTTTCATTCTTCCGATAAGGGGGCCGCCTTGATTGTAAATTAAAAAATTAAAAAGAACACATTACAAGTGAATCGTCACTGATTTCTTTACATTTGGAGAAGACACACTCAGAACAAGCTTGTAGGGAATGATGTTTCTTAGAATGAAGTGAAACTGATGTGGATTGATTAACTTCAATAAAAAATATTTGTTGTGGAATCTAATCTTGCCAGATATTTAAGTTTTTAAAATGTAACTCAATTTGAAAAAAGTTACCCTTTTACAGCATTTCAATCAAATCTTTTGCAGTTGGTTTCATTATCTTATTAAAGATATAAATTTCATTAATTTTCATTTATTACTTGCATGTATGAGTGAATGTACACGTGTAGACACAATCATTTTCTTTGACAGTTTCATTCAATTTTATTTTTGCCTTAATGTTGTTGGAATACGATCATAAAGCATGCCTATGTTCCTTATAAACAAGCATTTGATTGTATATGTGAGAGCATGTGTGCGTAAGAAAAATAACATTGCATATCTTAAGGGTGTTGGGAAAGAAGAGTACGAAATACGGTAAAAGTAGTAGCTTTTGTGGTAGTAAAGCATCGTATATGACAAAAGTAACAGCAGTAATAACAAGACAGTTAAAATTACATCAAGAAACAACAACAGAGAATAAGATAAACAAAAAAGACATAGAGAGAGACAAAGAGGTAAGGAAAAAAATATGTATTAATTAAAGAAATCAAGTAAGAAAAACAAAAGCAAATATTGTGAACGTAAAAGTAAACCAACATTATTAAACTACTGTTACAACGATAACAAGAAAAATAACAACAACTATATTAAAGTTTTTTACTTCTCTCATTTAATTTTTTTTGCACTGCCATTTAATTTCGTTTCATTATTACATTTTGTCATGGCTTTGTTGCTGTTGGTAGGTAGTGTTATTATTTTCTCGTATGGTGTTTACACCACAAAAGTTTTTGTAAAACTTTACATAATTGTAAGTTTTAATAATTCCTTTTAGCATCTGAAAAAAATTTCCTACAGAAATACCAAAAATGTAAGAAAAAATTTAATTTCCTAAAATTTTTATACAAAAAAATTGTCCTGCAATATTGCAGCTTTTTTTTCGGTAGTTATGCTCGTTTTCTGTTTTTGTGCATGCATTTGTGTGTTAAATTACTAGCTTTTTATGGATATTTTTTTTACTGTCGTACCATCATGACTTTATTGTTTCTGTCTATCTCTGTGTGTAAAAGTAATTTGTTTTGGTATACGTTTGAGCCGTCGTTTATAAGGAATTATGCTGGTAAATTAAAAAAAATTCGTGAGTATTTATTTGCGGTTACAGTGGGGAATGAAATTTTGTATCATATGCCTGGTATAAGTTTTAGTGCTACGCTTGAATATGAAAAAGCTCTCTGCGTTTGCACAAAATCGACCGCCTTAGTAAACCCATGAAATGAAGGGTTTGTCGTTATTCAACAGTAATACGGAAGAGTTTTGTACCATTTTGTAATCAGGGATGAAATATGAATCCAGAACAGCACATTAAACACCAAACAGTTGCTCCAAACAATGGGTTCCTTGGTTAGAATCGATGCTTGTTGGGTTTATCAGCCAATAAAGTTATGGCATTCGTTTTCTGGATTACACATCTCAACTTATTGATGAGAGAACTCTCGTAATTGGGGTAAAAAATAGTTGTTTTAAATCAGGACAATGTATCTAAGAAAACATATAGAGTTTCCACAGCTAAGCTCCATAAATTAGGCTGCGATTTGCTCAGGGCTTAGCATCAAATGACTATTGCCGAACCTAAAAAATAGCCCAAAGGAATGAGATTTGACTCCGACCATGAAATAACCCTGGATGACATAAGAACGTTAGGCAAATGTAAGACAAAGTGAATAGATACCAAACTTGACGGAGTTGAAAAATAAATTGAAATTTTAAATTTAAAAAATGTGTGTCATTGATAAAATTATGGATTTAAAGGCCCGTATTTGATGTTTTAAGAACAAAACGTGAATTTCCATGGAAAATAGTGTTGCCATCTGGAAAAGTTTATATAGGATTGAAAATAAAATAGATAAGGTTTTTAAGAAAAATCAAAAGCAGAATACATTGTAAAAGAGATTAACTTGGTATCCATGGAATCACTTAGAATTCATCAAGTGATCGGTGATCAGTATGATCGGTGTCTTTCTTACCAAATCGATAGAAGAATTATAAGAATTTGGAGGCTAGAAATCTTATTGTGGGATGACCAAAAAAGGCCATCAAAGATTCCATGGAAGTATGATTCAAAATTACACACAGTTTTCGTTTGCATTTCGCTTTTCACTGTAAGTTTACAAAAGTTGCCTCTCTTCTGTTTTCTTTTCTTTATACATTAATACAGGCATACATACATACATACATACATACATACATACATACATACATGCATACATACATACACATATATGCTCTTATAAACACCAACAATTTTATGCAATTTTCCATTGAAGAAAAAAGATACTTCATTTTAACTGTGCATAACAGTTTCCTTAATAAACCGTTATAAATTTTGTATTTTATATTCCACTTTTCGCTTTTATTTCTGAGTTCTGTATGTGTATATATGTGTGTAAGTGTATGTGTGTGTATGTTGCATACAATTTCATCTTCGTCAGTGTAGTTAAAACAACAAAATGTGTTTATGCCATGGTAATATTTTATTACTCGTAGTTTCCATTTTATGCTTGTGTAACTTAAGGCGTTTATACTTTAACTATAATTGTGATTTTATTATGATTTTAATTAGCATGTTGCAATAAAAACAACAACAACAACAGAAACAAAAACAGGAACAACAGGAACAACAGCAGCACCAGTAGCAATAGCAGCTACATCACCAACAATACAATCGTAAAACTAAGATGGCAACATTATTAACATCATTATCATCATATACATATTCATTCAGCATGCATGTACATATACATATATATATATATACACCTAATTCTGTTTTTACACGGTAGATTGGTTCCAGAAAAAACCGTGTAAAAAAAACCGTGTAAAAAAAGACACTGATTGTATGCAAAAATAGGTGATTGGTTCCTAATCTCTAAAACCTATTAAAATTAGTGAAAAACAAGGATTTTTTAAGAAGTTTTGTATTTGACATTTTCTTTTAGGTATTCATAAAATATTTAACAAAATTAAAAATATAAATAACTTAATAAATATAAAATATTTAATGCGTTAAATTTAATGTAACGATAGAAAAACAAATTTGCCAATAAAAAATTTCTTTACCAAACACAAAATATTAACACATTTCAATTGCTCTGACCTTTGTGCTTGTATGCACAAAAGGGAATTCCCCTAAATTTGTGCCATTTACATTTGCTTTGACTAGTAAATTTGCTTGTACGCGCAAAAAGGGAATTCCCTTAAATTTGTGATATGAACATACTTTGCAAAAATTAAATTTTACAAAAAAATTTAAGCACAAAAAATTTTAAATCGTGCTAAATGGAATAAATTCGTGTAACAAAAATTAAAAATATTTTATTTTCAAACCGTGTTATATCAAAACCGTGTAAAAAAAGACCGTGTAAAAACAGAATTAGGTGTATATGTATGTATGTATATATGTATGTATGTATGTATGTATGTATGTATGTGAATGAGTAGTTATGCCACTGTTTCTTCTTCAGTATTGGCATGTGCAACAATGGCAACAGCATCATCATTATTCAGCATCTTCACTTTTAGTCGTTGTCATTATCAACAGCAGGATTTATATGCAAAAACTGTTGGAAAATAGTGGCAATACACAAATGCCATCAATTTGAAAACCAACATTTTCTGTTGTAACACGCAACAAAACAAAAAAGAAAATTCAACATCAACATCATTTAAAACTTAAATTAGTTTCTCTCTCTGGTTGAGTTTTAATTTCTTTTTTGCTTTAGATTGTTTTTTTTTTGTTCATTTTTAAATAGTTTTTCTTTTGTTGCAATTCACAATTAACGTAGATAATTTGTTATAAAATTAACAAAAAAAAAAAAACACAAAAAAACAAAAGAAATAAAAAAAAAATAAAAATAAAAATGAATTTAAAATGATAGATGACAAGTGAGCTGTTGCATGGCAGCGCTAACGTCAGTCATTGCGGCGTAAATTCATGTTGAAAACATTTGCTGCCTTGATGCCGTTAAATTCAAATTATAATCATTAAAAAGAAAAGTTCAGTTTTCATTATTTCATTTTATTTAATAATTCATGTTAAAATTTTATTTTCATTTTCACACAACGAACAACTTCAGATAAGTTGGCAATACATATGTAATTTTAAACGTGTATTTATAGAGTTTTTTGTTTTAATCGTTGATTTTATCTGTTAATTGTGACAGCGACAGCTGACAATCTCTAACATTTTTATTGTGAAAGTGCAGTTGTTAATCAGATTAAGGGTTATCAGGTTAATTAAATTTAAATCGATGCCAATTAGATAGTATTTTAGTTGGGTAAACACTAACGACCTTGTCTTTTATGTTTTATTTCACTACAGAGTTGGTTGGTGATAGAAAATTTACTTGTTGACACTGCCATACAACATATTGGTCTCAAGCAAGACAAATGGTAACAACTGGACACCGAAAATATATACATAAGTTTTATCAACATTTCTAAAATCTGTTCTCCTAAAATAGTGTGATCGTTCAATTGCGAGGTCTAAATGGTTTATGAAATCTTCCAAATGATTTAAAGTGATAAGTTTGGACACTCAAGGTCAAAGGTGTGAACTTTTAAGTGTGTCACAAAAGTCAGCGACGAATAATCAGGGGATAACCCCTATTCATGCAGTGCATTGTGATGAATCTAGGAAAATAGATTAAGGGAGGTAGGAAGAGGAAACGGTGTTTATAATCGTTAGGGTTAAATCTGTTTATATTGAAAATAAAAGGAAAATCTTCTGCGGGTACAGCTTTCCACATGAACTACACACAGTTACAAAAGTATACATACGGTTAACAAATTTCGGAAATTTTTTACCAATCCGTTTTCGTTGAAAATCTTTATAGTTTCCTCGATTTTAAGACGGTCTTTTGCATTGGTTAAAAAATTTCTGAAATTGAACTGAAAAAATATACATCCGATTAACAAATTTCACAAATTTCTGAAGCAATGCAAAAGACCGTCTTAAAATCGAAGGAAAATGTCAGACAATTATAAAGATTTTCAACGAAAACGGATTGGTTAAAAAATTTCTGAAATTTGTTAACCGTATGTATACTGTTGTGGCTGAGTGTACGTAGGAATATTTGATTTTCGGTAACAAGTCTTTTCATTTCGCTACAGCGGGATCCGTTGCAGTAGCCATACAATAGCGCAACATAAGCCACATTGCAACGGTGCTCCAAAAAATTCATAGAGTTGGACACTGTACCGAATTAATGAGCACCTTTGGCTTTTTTTGTATGTAGTCGAGAAGAGGCAAAATAGACCTCTAAGCACCCGTGCTTTATTTCTTTAGAGCAGAATTCAATTGGTCAGATATAAGTGGCATAAATAGCGAGATCAGATCAAGTGAAGTAGTTCAAGCTATTCTTGAATTTAACCTAAGCTCGTTTATTGGGATTCCTGGAAAAGTTGGATATAAATCGAAAGAAACTATTACCGATACCAAAAAAGAAATAAGTTTCGGTACAAGTAAGCCGTGCCACACTCCATAAATTCCATAATGAAATGGTAATGAGAAATGGAGAGATCCGAACTTACTCTCGCCAAATCGTTGGATATACAATCTTTCGGAGAGTAACGCTAACAGCTTACACGTAGAACGGGTCTTACGGATACGACATTGCCTGTGACTCATTAAATTGTTAGACTCTAGATATTCAACAAGCTGTTGTCTAATTATACTTTCCATGACCTTTGAATGTGCGGAGCTATGTGGGCTATTGGGCGTAAATTTTTCTCTTTTCTTTTTTTTTAACAATTTTCCAATAAAATGAAAAAGAACTGGCACAAAATCCTGTATTAAACTGCATTAATTAACGTTTCTTGATAATTACGCCATATTACTTCATACACCATTTTCTTCTCTCGAACTTGTATTCTTAGAATTTTAATTTAATATTTAATTTAATATTATATTTCAGCTTAACAATTTTTTTACCACATTGTAGGTAAATACGTTTTAATGTAGGATAGGCGTTTTTGCATTCATGCAGGCGTGGGCAACTGGAAATGCACACATAATTATTCTTTATTTATTTATACGTGTAATATTTATTGACAAAATTATTTAAAGGTCAAATGTTAAATACAAAAATATCGTATTATTTTTCATTTGAATTTTTTAATTTATTTTTCAAAATATCAAATAAACACCACAATTTTGTAAATCCCACTCATAAACCAAAGTTAAACGTAAAAGTAAATATTTGACAAGGTTAAATTAAAATTCCACTTAAATATACAAACTAAATATTGAAAATAAATATCATATTTATAGAATACAGTGTGTCACAAAATTTGTTTTTTTATTGCTGAACATAACCTCATTTTATTACAATTAACTTTTCATAGTAGAAGAAAATAGTTTCGATAGTACTCCTGACCACTAAATTAGCTATGAACTGGAGATTTTACATCTTCTTTATTGACAAAAATTGGGTGTTCTGATAAATTAGATATCGCCGCTTATTAGACATGAATCCGTGGTTTAAACCTCAGCTTAAACATCTCGTACAACAAACAAAAGATATGAAAAAAAATTCTTTCGGCAACTTCCTCTTAACAGTCTTCCGGCACAAGCTCTAAGAGTAAATAAAATTGCCATGAAAAGTTCTTCATAAAAATCTGTCGTTCGGAGTCCACTTCAAACTGTATGTATCGCCGCACATGGTTAAAATTAACACACACAACATGTGTATTGCGGGAAACTAGGTTGTAATCCTGACTAAATACTTGTAATAATCCATTAAGTAAGTAAGTTAAATGCTGTTTAAAGCTTTCTTACATTAAATTAAATTTCGCCTTCGTACCTCCATTCTTCGGAGTTCCAGCATAACCTCAGCCATTCGCTGACTGTATTGGGTCCATAGAATTCCGGAATTCAAAACCTCTCCCATAAGCCGGTTTGTACCAAAACTCGCTCTGGTGAAACATATTAGAATATGCTCCGCATCTTTATCCTTATCTACACAGTTTGGGTTCAAATCTGTGCAAGTATTTCCTGAAGCATCCATCCATCCAAGTTAGGACCAGTTGGGTCACGTAGAACTTCAGTTTGCAATGTTCGTTCTCAGTTCAGGGGTTATATTAGGGGCAATGTGAAATGTCCATCTTCCCTTTAAACTGATCTTTCATCGTGAATGTCACTTGTGTATGGACGGCGAAAGTATATCGACCTCATCTCAACCGCCAATATGTCTAACGGTATTGTTCTCGCCAATACCAGTACCGCTTTATCAGACACTGAGCTGAAACCACTTATTTGTCTAATTGCGCTTAGGCAAAACACCGAGGACAGTTTCCTCCTCGTGTCTGTGTGTGTGTGTGGTTGCAGCGTGTTTAAAAATGTTTCTTCTTAAATTTACTTTTTAAAGCCCTCTTATATATTTTATAGCCGCCTTATTTATTTACATAATCCCTTGACAAGCCCGTTTACAATTTGAAAGGCAACCATTAAAGTTCATACTTTTTACCTTTACAAGTTATGAATACAATATAATGCAGCCATGCCATGCTGGAGGATTTAAGATGGTAGGGAGGGGGAAAGGGGGGGGGGGGAGGTGGCAGAAAGTTTTCTACTGAAAATTATAGATTTTATGAAGTATATTCGCGCATAATTCTTCGACTGATGCTTATGCTGACATGGCAAATGTCTATGATGTTATGCTTATTTCTTTTTGTTGTTGCTGTTGTTGTTTTTTTCCTTCTCTATTCTCTCTCTCTCATAAAAGCCATAGTACATGTCAACATTGTCGCCTTCATCACCTCATGCTGTGTGTGTTGCTTTACAATGATGAGGATGGTACTGCTGCTGTAGCAGCAATTTGATGGCTGTTTCGTGCAAAGTCGTCTGTTTCTCTTTCTATCTTTGCTGGAAAAGTTTTCGTTTGTGTGTGTTTGTATTGTATGCAAACTTATGAGGCAGCAAAGTGATGAAAAGTGTTTGTTTTACGTTTTGGAACACATCAGCATGTGTTTCTATATGTGTGTGTATGCGTATGTATACAATAAGAGTGTTGCATGTATTTATGTGATCTGGTGTCGTTGTCATACTCGTTACCCTGATTGAAAATCGAATTCATAAATCATAACTCTTGTAAAGCACAAAAGAAATTGAACGTGGAGCAAGAGAAAAAAAAAGGAAAAAAAAGAATAATATCCCGTGAAGCGTATGAAATTATGACTTAAAATGTTTTCAACGACGAGACACAATTTCTTTTTTTTTATATTATATTTTGCCTTTTACAACGTTTCGTTAAAATGGAGTCTTTTTTTCTTCTTTGCCAATACTCACGGTATTGGTGGTGAGTGTAAATGTTGTTGTTCGTTTGGAAATTATGAACTTGTCGCGAGTTTTCTTTCATTTCAGCCACTAGTGGCTTGTGTTATTGTTTTCGTTGCTGTACAACAATGGCAACAACAACAACAAAAGCTATCAAAGAAATAAAAAAAGCAACAAAAAATAAAATGGTAGAAAATAATAACAATTTTACAGTAAAAGTTTCACATCATATCGTTGAAAGGCATGTTGTTAACGGCGATGGCATTGAGTCTCCAATTTGAACTCCTGCAGTTGATACTTCAGCCAAAGTTGCTATTGCTACTGCAGTAGCATATTTGGGTTTGAGGTTCATTTTTATGCACCAAAACTATGCAGATTTTATGTTTTTTTCCATTCATATTATATTTTGTGCACCGAAAGTAAAAGGGGCAAACAAATTATACAAGAAAAGTGGGAACCGAATATAAACAAAAAAAAAAAAAAGAAAAAAGAAATTGGGGAAAAGTGAGGGTAAAATCTGAAACTGTTTAAATGAGTGAACAAGTAAGTGAACGGGCTAGTCACGGGAGTGAGAGAATCAGTCAGTCAGCGAGTGAGTGACATTGGCACGTGTTTGTCAGCAATTTTAATATCATAATTTGTTTGTATCATAACATAGCACAGTGGGCTCTTAAGGAAATTTATGAGAAAAGAATTATCGAATAATGAATGGTAAAAGCTAAGTCCCCTAACTTTCTCAGACAAGGCCAACCTGAATCATCACTACAGTTTTGTTTACATCTGGAACATATTTCGGACGGGAATTAAGGATGCATAGTCACTATGATTTCTTAACGAAATGAGTTTACATTTGAGTTTGAATTTGTGTTTACAGCCATATGACCATATTTCAGCTAGTGTTTTTTTTTACGCCGAGGAGTGGTAAATGTACCTGACCGCACCATAGAGGAAGTCGTCACATCCTCCGTGTGTGAGGTCCTCACCCACTAAATGCCCCCCTCATCTCGTGGACTTGTTGTGCCCACTCCGGAACCAGGGTGGTATTAATTCGGAGTGGAGTCCCTTTGGCCCCTGCGTGTTCATATATGCGTACGGATTACGTGTCGAAAGTTGAAGAGACATCTAAGTGTCTTCACTATTCCTTTCGTACAGGTCCCTGATTCGAATTTCGCTTGACACGTGTGCCAGTTTCATCTATGTCGGCGTGCTCACATGTTCCGCAGCCTCAATATCCCTCTTCTTCAGTCTCAGAATGCTCTCCACGTAATTCGTCACTGAGGTCCAATTTACTCTACTCGCGGTCGTAACCCCAACAATGTTACCGGCCGTGATCGTCCCGACTATCGACGTCAGTGCAGAGCGATAGCCTGCCAGCGTGCACATTCGAAAATAGTGTGCTCTGCATCATCAATTACCTCCCCTTCCTCGTAAAGACAGTAAGGGGAGGCGGTCTTGCCCATTCTGTGCAGATATTTTCTAAAATATCTGTGACCCGATAGCATCTGTGTGACGTAGTAATTTACCTCTCCAAATTTCCGACCAATCCATAGCCTTATGTCCGGAATAAGTCTCGCCGTCCATCTTTCTCTATCTTTATCGTTCCGTCGTCGTTGCCACTCTGAAATGGTGTTTTCCCAGCCGATTTCGCCCTATAAATCTCCATCCGTTCTGCCTCCAGCAGATCCACAGGGATTATAGCTGCTGTCACAATTACGGCTGGGGCGGACACTGTGAACATCTAGCGTTGCGGCCCAAATTTCGCTTCCATAGAGCATAATGCTGTTTCCAACCTCCATCAGGAGTCTCTGTTTCGCGGGCCCCCAATATTCGCCATTAATCTGCTGAGCTGTCCAACGATCTTCTGGGCTTTGTTAGCCGAGTACTGAATCTGATACGAAAAAGTCAGTCTGGGATCCAGCCTTATTCCCAGGTATTTCACCGAGCTCTTGGTCCTAATTACCTCGTCTCCAATACTCATGTCCACCTGCAAGGGGACATGATCAGCAGTAATTCCGTTTTATGCATGGCCAGGTCTAGGCCGTGGGAATCAAGCCATGCTTTCGTTCTTAGCATGACACGTCTCAGTTTTCGCTGTGCCTCTTCCGTGTTCCTGGCCGTGATTTCAGCTAGTGTTAGAGTGTGGCAAGAGGATGATGCCTGTTTGGGTTCACAAACGATTAGGGCTTCTAAGAAATAAGCGACCAGACAACTAATTTTATGGCATAACCTTGCGGTCAATTAAAAGAGGTATACCCGATCATTACTTGTAAAAACCAAATTGGAGGTGGAGAGCTCTTGAATCCTGTAAAAGGCCAAGAAAACGACATCTGGCGCTATACTTCGTTAATAAGTCACAGAAGAGGGATGTATCTTGAATGGAAACTCGCTGAACAAAGGTTGATTGATAAACATGCCCAACGATTTATAGAGTTTAATGATTTTGTATGGTTTTCTGCAGTCTATCGCCTTAAACCCACTGGCCGTGGTTTTTACGCCACACAGCTGGGATATCGTGCATTGATTCAAGGTACTTCCTTAACTTGATCTGGCGGCTAATCGACTTTTTAAGGTTCAAGTGATGTGGTAAATGATGATGTGGTGTCTCATGGTACTATTAGATGCTGGTGGTGGTTATAGAAGGCCAAGTTAATCAACCAACTATTCGTTCTTCTTGGTGACAATTTTCATTTATAACCTTTCGTTATTTTAAGGAACAAGGGCTGCCATAAAGCATTGCTTCCTCCTCTTTATTATTTGTTTTCCTAGTTTCAGTTTCAATAATAAAGTTTTTCTAACCAAGCAGGTATTTAGTCCGTTGTCATCTGTCGTGGCCTAGAAACAAAGCACTCTATGAAGAAGTATTGGATGCTGTGGTGAAGATCTTTGCTGACTAAGTTATAAGTTGCCTAACCTTCCAATTATGTTCGTTGCTGCTATAATGTTCTCGCAAAGGGAAAGGTCGGAGGAGGTTTCCTGGATGGATTATTTCGAGGGTATTGTTTTGGAAGAACTCAACACTTAAAATAAATTTCTGCTTTTGTACCAGGAACCACTGTATTCATAGCCCCTATGCAAATATACGCGTACGGTCTCTGTCATTAAAAAGTAAATTGCGTTCGGAATATTTTTTGTTTTTCGTTTTTTGTTTTGGTGATTGCGCGTTTTACTTTGTTTTTAGTTCATTAGCGTGTTTCTCTTGTTTTTATTTCATTAAAGGGAAATACAATGAGAACACCTTCATAGCCAGTGCAACCAATGAAGCAAATAAACTCTTCTTGTACAAAAAACAAAAAAAAAAAAACAAAAAAATTTTTGTCCCTTTATGAATGATAACCGTCATGTTCATGTTCGTTATTGGTATTGCTGCCAGCACCTGTATTTTTTTCATAATACTCCAGTACTTATCTCGGTTCTATCTTGGTTGGCTGGATACGTTTGGTTTCGTTTGGACCTCTCTTTATTCGTCTGTTTGTTCGTTGTTGAGAAAACTTAATCAAATGTTATACACTTCAATGAATATGTCCCCACATTTAGTTGTGCTTTTAAAGAACGATGGAGAAATTATGAAATGAAAATGCCAAGCAGTTTACAGACGGTCTAGCAGTGCGCTATAGAAGAGTTTTCAGAAAGCATTGCAAGCTGATAGGTTGATTGGTTGACAGCTCTCTCATTGATTGTCTTGGAAAAGATCGGAAAATTCTATAAATTTTCGAATTGCTTTGCAACGGGACTGAGTATAGGATTTAATGGAAGAATTTGTGCGCCACATACACTTTTAAGGGAGTGATCATTCCGTATGATACAGGAGTGGGGGTGTTCTGTCCTAGTATAAAGTATTCTGAACCCATGGGAAAACACATCAGTCTTTCCAAAATGGGTATTGACGTCATCGAAATTGTAATCAATTCAAATGGATGGAAAGTACAGAAGAGTAGGTCATAGTAATGCTAAGGCAATACCTGCATAGTTAGCTCTTAGTACGGCAATGTTACAGCAACCTAAACCCATTAATTAAGAAAAATAGGATCACACTCACGCAAGTCGCCGTAGTCTAGTAGGTAGTGTGTTGGCTTATTAGACGTAAAGCGTGGGTTCGTATCCCAGGTCAGACATCAAAACGAAAACATAAAAAAATATTTCTTCGGCGATTTCCTCTCAGCAGATTTCCGGCAAAAACCCTGGGAGTAAACAAACCAACCTTTAGCGAGGATTTCGCCTAGTTTCTCATACCACATATGTTGTGTGCGTTCAATTTTATACAAGAGTGATGGGATCTACAGTCTAAAGTCGACTCCGAACGACAGATTATTGAGAAACTTTTTATGGAAAATTTATTTACTCTCAGATTTTTTTGCCAGAAATCTGCTGAGAGGAAGTCGCCTAAGAAATATTTTGTCAAATTTCGTTTAGTTGGAGATGCCTGACCTAGCGTTTGTCATTCGCCTCACGTCTAATAAGCCAACACTCTACCTACTAGACCACGGCGACCCCCCTTAGAAGGAGTATAGCCATCCGAAAAGACGCATTACAATGAATCTTATGGATTTTATTTGAATTCAATTCCTTTCTAGGTTAATGATCGTCTCAAACATGCTTAGAACATCATTAAATTTGTTATTGTTGGCATTGTTTTAATATCTGGTGTAGGGTATCCAAAGTTGCTGTGGAAGAGCGAATGCTTTATTATGATGGATATTGGTGGGACTGCTTCAGTAACCTCTGGCTGTTGTTGTTTTTTAATTCACTGGCATTACGTTTTAATGGCTGTTTTTATTATGGTGGAAATGGTTGTTGCTGTTGTTGTTCCAGTTGTTGTTGTTGTTTTATATTGTTTTCATCATTATGCTTGACTCACTTGTCATTCATTTATTTTCAGTTTGTGTTATTGTCCCCTTTGTGTGTGTGTGTGTGTGTGTGCGTTTTTGTAGTATCCTACTGTGTGTGACTATAGCACCACACACAATGTGTCACACACATATATACATAAACAGAGAGAGTGAGAGAGAGAAAGATCTGTTTGATTTCAAGGTATTACATCCATGCAGTACATCCATCCATTGCTTATTCATTCCCTTAATCATACATTCGACCATGCCATCCATGCCTTATGTACCTTGTGTATATGAATTCGTGGGTGTAACGTAGCGTTAACGTAAATGAAAATTTAATTTATATGTTGGCTCTTTTACATTCTCTCTCTCACTCTCTCTTTCTCTTTCTCTCTCTCTGTCAATCACGCTCTCCTCCTTCATTTGAAGCTGTAGTGGTAATGGCAACTGTTTTTTAACACGACTATTTCATCCTTCATCGTTCGCTCGTTTTTGATATTCGCTTTTGTCGTACGTACTCGTATAATAAAGCATTTCTATGTGATTTAATTTTCACTGTGAGTTATTATCTGTATGCAGATTGTAAAAAGTTTTACTCTTCTCTACTCTCCTGTTTTTATTTTTTTCTTTCCTTTCTCTACTTCATCTTCATTTGTTCGCTCATCAAAATGTGTCTGCTGCTGGGTTTTTTCTCTGTGGCTCACAAGTGAAGCACTTGGAATTTCAATATTTTATAACACACACACACAAAAAAAGTGTCAAAAAAACACACAGTGCTTTACGATGGTGTTCAAGCAAAAGAGGACCGAAATAATTCAAAAGTAGTGAAATTAAAATAGAAAGAGAGAGACAGAGAGAGAGAGAGACAGAAAAGCAATAGTTTCTTTATTTTTTTAGTTGAAATATTGTAATCATTATCCTTGAATGATACTCTTATAAAGTGGCTGTTTTCTATTGAATCTCTTTCCTTTTGTCATTCGCCTAAATTTAGCTGCGCCAAAATTGCAATTGTTCTCGCTTTTTATAAACGAATATCTGCCAAAGCATGTTTAGCGCATTTAATTGACCTCGTTTAGGGTGTGTGAAAAGCAGAAAAACTAGGTTTTATGACAATTTGCTTTTATATTTGATAGGATTTTTTTTCTGTTTTCTTTCTTTCATTTCAAATATTTTATCAGTTTCGTTTGTAAAATCAATGAAATTTAAAAAGCAAAGAAAAGCATTGAATGGATTATTTGAAAGTGGAATGAAGTCCTTTATTTTGTTTTTAAAAAACTCGAGATAATGTTTTCGAACCACAAATGCTTGAACTTTAACCACAACACCACCCACGCGAACATACTAAATAGCAAGACCGTATATTGTAATCTATAGTTCCTGAAATAGCAGGGAAAGGAGTATTCATTAGAGTAACAATATATGTCTACTGTTGTTTAAAGTAGAAGTAAAAGTAAAAATGTTTAAAGTAAAAATATCAGAGACTATAAGGTGAATATGGTTTTTGCACCCGCTCTTCATGGTATTGATGTGAACGATGTTTGTCTTCTACAGGATAGTGTAACTTGCCACACATCTTTTGCCACAATCGATTTATTGCGACAAACGTTTGGTGGCCATTTAATTGGCCAAAAATGGTGATGTCAATTGGCCGCCAAGAAGCTGCGATGGGACACCGTTGGACTATTTTCTTGGACCGCCGTTAAAGAAAAGTTTTATGGTGACAAACCAGAGACAATTGAGCATTTAAAGGCCAACAATCGTAATGCCATTGTACCATAAACTCGAAAAAGTGTACGAAAATTGGTCTTCACAAGAAAAAAGTTAATTTGGCACAATTTCAAACCGTTTTGTTTTGTTTGTATTTTTAAATTTAAAGTTTTAAATGGCCCACCCTTTGTAAAAGAACACAAAATGGGTGGAATTCTATCGAGCATTGCTATCAGCTGCTATCTTTTAACTCAAAAGAATATGGAGCGTTTAACAACCGAAATATGTGGCAAAAATAGGTGAAATTGACTACAAAAGAAACGAGTTTTTTATGGAGTTTTACATCTTAATCATGGTCATCATAATCGACCAACTGTACGAATAATTGGAAAGTGTTACCGATGTTATCAAACCATCATTCAAATATATGCAAACGTCTAATCGCTATGGCCAGTTCACGTCAATGCTCCTGTAGAATATACAACGCGGCATGAGCTGTGGGAACATAGAGCCGTCCTGTTCAAACCACATATAGTTGCAATCCAGATCATCCAGTCTAGGCCAAAAGAAGTTGGTATTCATCGACTAATAGTACTTGTAGAGAATGATGGTCTGGACAACTTCGGTTTTAAAAAAATATGAACACCGATGACGTTGCCAGACTAAAAACCATACCAGCAATTTTTGTGGGATGCATTGGACCCTCATGGATCTCATGTGGATTGTTATCATTCTAAATTCGAGAATTTGGTTTGATTCCTTAACCATTCAGCCAGAAATGAACCGCATTGCTGAAGATGATTTTTAAATGAAAATCAGTCCGTTGCCAACTTCATGGGAGACAATTCAGTGAACAGGTGTCGTTGTCTATTGTCGTCCAAGGTGATTTATTAAAACACACTGAATAAATGGCAACTATTGGGTTGTTCGGAAAGCAATTTCGTTTTTTCCCGACAGAGGATTTAATTGTATTTTTTTGCACCCAACTTCATACTTAAGTCGTATAATTTTCATATGCTTTGAGAGCTCATATAGTAAGGCTTGTGTGTGAAAAATTCCAATTAATTCTACGCACTAGTTTTTGGTTGGTGCCGTAGTCTAATAGCTAGTGTGTTCAAACCCCAGGCCAGACATCAAAACAAAATTCAAAAAATATTTCTTCGGCGACTCCTCTAAGCAGATTTCTAGCAAAAACTCTGAGAGTAAATAAAATTGCCATGAAAAGTTTCTCAAAAACCTGTCGTTCGGAGTCAGCTTTAAACTGTAGGTTCCGCCACTCATGTATAAAGTTAACACACACAACATAAGTGGTGTGATAAACTAGGTCGTAATCCTGGCTGAAGGGTTGTAATGGCCAATTATGTATTTATACCTTTTAAATATGGAGAGCGATAAACAGCATTTTCAACATATTTGACCGTTTTACTACCGAAAGGGTAAAAATGCTATTCAAGCCAGAAAGAAATTGACCGATGTGTATGGAGAAGGTGTGTTGCCAGTACGCCAGTGTCAGAACTGCTTCGCTAAATTTCAATTCGGCAATTTTAATGTTGAAGGTGCACCACGTTCGGGAAGGCCGGTTGAAGCTGATAAAGACGCGATAGAGGCATTAGTTGATGCGAACAAAGAATAACAATACGTGAGATCGGATTGAGGTTAAATTTATCAAATTCAACGGTTTATGACCACTTGAAAGGCATAGGATTATCCTGGGATACATCGAAGCTCGATGTATGGGTTCTACGATTCGCTTCTCAAACGTCACGAAAATGTTCTGCATCATCACTGGGGACGAAAAATGGGTTGCATACAATAACGTCAAACTCAAGAGGTCATCGAGCAAAAAAGATGAACCGGCTCAAACCATTTCCAAAGCCAACATTCACCAAAAAAAGGTGATGCTGTCTGTTTGCTGGAATTTTAAAGGAATCGTTTTTTTGAGCTTTTACCGGATAACACAACGATTAATTCGGAAGTCAATTGTCATCAGCCGGACAAACTAAATGATGCACTTCAACAGAAAAGGCCAGAACTAATCAACAGGATAGGTGTTGTGTATCAGCAAAACAACGCGAGATCTCACACAAGTTTGGTCGCTCGCCAAAAGTTTTTACAGCTTGAATGAGATACAATGCTACAGCCACCATATGCTCCAGATTTGGCACCATCAGATTATTATTTGTTCCGGTCAATCCAAAATTTTTTTAGACATTAAAACCTTCACCTCAAATGAGGAGGTCAAAAACCACCTCAATCAGTTTTTTGCCAGCAAAGACCAACAATTTTATGAGCGTGGAATTATGCTACTGCCACAGATGTAGCTTCATCAACTGTCAATGTTTTGAACTCCGAATTTTATCGATAGCACAGCTTTATGTGGGTTTTGTTTAAATTTACCTTAAAAACTAAAACGTTGTTTATTTTTTGTATTGACTATCGGTTCTCTAATAGATTGAAGAAACTCTTAAGGCGAGCCATGATCAATTTATATTATTAAATTTTTTTTTAATTTTGAATACTCATCCTTTTAATATTGTCTCTAATATACCCTGAGGAAATTTTACAACAAAGAAAAATACTCCCCCCAATACAAATTAAAAAACCATTAATAAATCTGCAATTTTATACTAAAGCCACCTTAAGCAACAAAAAATCTTAATGATACACACATAAAACCAAACGATTCCCTCTTTATGTTTTTAAACATGTTGTTGTTGTCGTATTGAGACAAAAAAAAATTAAAAAATGAAAAAAATTACAACAAAAGTTACTTCCGCTTCATTTATAAACAATTTGCCACAATGTTTAACAAAAACACTCCCTTAATTTATTTGGCATCCCGGCTCTTTGCGCTCATCCTCAGATCCTTTAAATGATAACAAAAAAAAAAGTCTTTAAAAGAAGAAGACGTCCCCCAAAATATGGAAACGACTTAAAATTATGCATAATATTCGATTATTCGTTCCTCTTTTTTATTACAACTTTCTTGTAATTATACTTGAAATTTCTTTGTAGCCACATAAAAAGGATGGGAAGTCTGCCACCAAAAAAAAAGAAAAAATTGAAAGTACAACAACATTGTGGATATCGTTTAATGGCCAATGAATAGGCCTCATATTTTTAAACCACTTTGTGGGTAAGCAAAATTATAACAAAAAAGAATTTATTTTTTACAATAAATAAATACCATTAAGCCGTAAACTGTTAAGTAATAATTTTTGTTTACTTTAATATTAATATAGTAATAAAGAAAGCAACAAAAAAAGACGATAAGAAGAAAATGAAACAGTGTGACAGAGAATTTTGGGTATTTTTGTACGTGTCTTAAGGTACCTGAAGAAAATCACTATTTAAGATAGCAACAACTGAAGTCGCCGTGGTCTAGTAGGGAGTGTGTTGGCTTATTAGACGCTAAAGCCTGGGTTCGAGCCCCAGGCCAGGCATTAAAGACAAAATACAAAAAGTATTTTTTTCGGCGACTTCCTCTCAGTAGACTTCTGGCAAAAACTCTGAGAGTAAATAAAAATTGCCATGAAAAGTTTCTCAATAAATAAAAATCTGTCGTTCGGAGTCGACTTTAAACTGTAGGTCCCACCACTCATGTATAAAATTAACACACACAACATAAGTGGTGTGAGAAACTAGGACGTTGTACAATGGGTCAATTCGACCTCCGGGTGCTGTACTTGTCTTAATTGACAAGTACACGTCCTCTAACCTAACCTAACCTAACCTAACCTAAGATAGCAACACTGAGATCTGCTCGTCAGCTATGGAATAATAGAAAACACGAGTGATATTGACAATAATTATAACACATAAATTATACATATTATTACGAAAATGAAAAATCTATATACTGCAATTTTCCCTTTACATTGCTTAACATTAAAATTATAAACAAAACAAAAGCAAAACAATGCAGTTAACAAATCTGTTTACAAATTAACGTACTACTTAATATAACAACAAAGACCAGCACAAAAAATGGTAAACAAGTAAACAAAAAATACACAAAAAACACTACAATAATAAATGTAAACAACGATGTTTACATTTATAGATATTTCGAGGCGGCGAATTCATGAACATTCGCCTTCAAGAACATTCATCATACTGTTTACTTTGCCATATAAAAGGCAAGGCAAAGCAGGCGACTGAATTAGTGAAGTTCAGTCTGTCTTGTGTGAAGACGCGGTACGTTTGAAGAGAGTAATCGTGGTTTGAAGATCTCCGTGACAAATATTTGTCGAATAATTGTCTAGAATTGTTATTGTTTATGCAAATGGTAAAGGGTCCGCCAAATAACTTTTTTTTTTGAAAATGCTTTAAAAAAAACTACTGAATATTTTCTCAAATTTCTTTTTTTATTTGAAAGTACAATCCTTCCGGTTAATAATGGAAAATAATTTCATTCAAATGGCTGCCTCGGCTGGCCATGCAGTAGCCTACACGATCGGTCCAATTTTTAAGCACATTATCGATTGTGTGCAGCTGTATTTCACCAATGGCTTCACGAATAATGTTCTTAAAGCTTTAAAGAGACAATTGGTCTCTGGCTTGTCGGCGTAACACTTATCTTTGACAGCACCCCACAAATAATAGTCCAACGGTGTCCAATCGCAGCTCCGAGGTGGCCAAACGACATCAGCTCTGCGGCTGATAATGCAATCTTCAAAAACAGGGCGCAAAACATCCAGTGTAGCTTCGGCTGTGTGGAACGTAGCGCCGTCCTGTTGAAACCAAATGCTGCCAATATCCTCCTCTTCAATTTTTGTGAACAAAAGTTCGTTCAACATGGCCCGATAACGATCGCCATTGACTGTAACGGCCACTCCTTGCTCATTTTCGAAGAAAAATGGCCCAATTATGCCTCTGAACCAAAATCCGCACTAAACAGTGATTCGTTTTGGGTGCGTCGGCTTTTCAATGTATGCGTCCGGGTTTTCTGTGCCCCAAATGCGACAATTTTGGTTGTTTACATACCCGCCAAGATCAAAATGAGCTTCATCTGAAAAGTTAATTTTTTTTGTCAAAAACGGCATCTTCTGTAAATCGATCGCAGGCCCACTTAGCGAAGCGAAAACACACAAACACAACTCCTGAACCAATTCGACTCTGTATGGCGTCATACCAAGCTCTTAATGCAAAATTCGTCTCAATGATGTCTCCGAAATGTTCAATTGTTGAGAACATCAATTCACATGCTGATGGCGCTTCACGCATACTTTCTGCCACAGCAGCAATATTCTCGGGTTTACGCTTTGGTTTATCGATGAGGATGCCAATTTCTTTCACTTTTTTCACAAGATAACGAACATACGGAGCTGACGGTGCTTCTCTTCTTCCAAAATCCGTACGCAATTTTCGCACACATTCTGCAACATTACCATGATTTTCAAAGAAATGTCGCAATATTTCCCAGCGTTGTTCAAGCGTATACAGAACCATATTCGCTCAGCGGAAGGATAAAACTAATTATCTGTCAAATCAGACATGAGCTAAGTGTTACCATTCACGAAATAAGCACTAGTTGAAAAAAAATCGTTAGATTGCGGACCCGGTAATAGTGACCTGTGAGGCAATTGTCTGAGTAGATTGAACAAATCTGAAAACACCTTAAATGAAGTTGGTAGAGCGACGATGAAAACTTTGGATTTAAGTAGGCTGCAGACCAAAACTTTGGAGACTACAGCTAGGTTGATGAGAGGCAACACTAACATGAAATTCTTTAAAGGATTTCTTGACCTAAAGAATCTATTTGTGAATAGCTCGCTTTTTGACTGGCCGCTTGGATAGAACCAGTAGAAGCTTTGTTTTTGAAAAACAAAAATATGTACTAATCTGGAAGCTGCATTTTGAGGCATGCAAATGGATCAAGAAGAGCATTTTAGAACAGAAGAGGGAGGTTTAGCCCCCAGCACAAAATATTCCGATCCCATGGGGAAACTTGCGGATATATTTCAAACGAAAGTCGAGATCAAAAGGTAGGACAATAACAATACTATAGTCAGGCCGCCATTCGAGCACTTGTCTCTTATGAGACTAAATTGAGTAGGAAAAACCCATCTGTAGAGTAGAACGAATGATTGGAAATGTAGGCTCAACGACAGGACAAAGGCAGAAGAGAGGCAAAGATTCTACTCAATCTAAGAGGGTTTTTTGAACATCGAACATTTTCTTGGGAAATTGTAATAAGAGGAGAATAACTTGAATTTGATAACCGGTCCCTGTAGACTCAATGTACACTTATTCAGAATGGGTGTTGTTTCGAGCAAAACATACTGATTGCGACGAATGAATCATTGGCATCAGGTCAGATCACAATTTTACATATGAAAAATAAATAATTCTGTCTTCTCAACAGTCTTCTGGCAAACACTCTGGGATAAAAAGAAAAAAATGGATATAAGATATGTGGCAGACATTAAGTTGTCTTCTGCGAAATGTCTCCATGATGAATTGTAAGGTTACTTTTTACTCTCTCTCTCTCTGTTCAAAAACCCGATCCATGCTATTTTCTATTTTATTTCCAATATTTTGTTTCCTTTCATTCTGTTCATTCTGTTTCTATCTTTAATAAACAAAGTTAATCATTTAAGATACATAATTGAAATTTTTTATTATTATACAGTAAATTTCTTTTTTATAAACCAAATTTTAATAGAAAAATGCACAGATAATAGGCAAACTACGCGCCTTTATGTTCGCCTTCACCATTAAAAGCTTATTGCATTCAAACATTGGCTTACAATACTGCCGAAGAGAAACATTTCTAAACGTATTATGAACGTATTTAATCCATGGTTATAAATACTTCTATTAAGAGAACACAAAAAAACAAAAAGAAGAGCTCTTTAAGATGTAATCTTGGTTTTTTAACTCGGCCACAAAATATGAATTAAAAAAAATACCCGTAAATGTAACAAATGGAAAACGATTAAAATAATATTTTATAGAAAAATTAATGGAAAATGAAAGCGATTAATTAATAAATTCTTTTCTTTAAGCCGACTTAAAAATTTTAATAGAAAAGTGCACGCATAATTGGCAAATTACGCGCCATAATGCTTTCCTTTTCGCTTACTGCGTTCAAACTTTGGCTTACAATCGTGCCGAAGAGAAACGTCCAACATCTTCCAGAAATATTGAAATAAAAAAGTACCCGTAAATGTAACGTATGAAAAACGATTGAATTAATATTTTATGGTGAAATAATTGAAAATGAATACGATTAGAAAAATGCACAGAGAGTAGGCAAACTAAGCGCCTTAATTCTTTCCCTTTTTCATTAACAGCTTATTGCCGAAGAGAAACATTTTTAAGTGTATTATTAACGTATTTAATCCATGGTTATAAAAACTTTTATTAAGTGAAAAAAACCCGCACCATAGAGCTCCTTATGGTGTAATCTTGCTTTTTATCTGTAATTTTTAATTTTATTTTTATTGAAATAAAAAAATACTCGTAAACACAATGTATAGTAAACGATTGAATTAATATTTTATAGCGAAATAATTGAAAATGAAAACAATTAATTAATTTTAAATAAAGGTGTGTAATACAATCATAATCATAAAAAAAACGTAATAATTATTCATTTGATTGATGGCACTCTTAAGGCGTTTGCATAACTCAGCGCTGGAATTTTCTTAAATTTATTACGGTCGTTATAATTAAATTTAATAAAGCGTTAATTATTTATTAAATTAAATTAAATTTACTTTATTAAGAACTTATAAAAGTTGGGAATACATTTTTAAAGATAATAACTTTTAATAAAAATATTTTCTTAATTTATTTTTTTAAATTTGAGAAAGAAAGAATGTTTAAAAATATGACCTTTAAATACAAATATTTCAGACATAAATCAGAATGAATTTTTTAATGTGGCACATATGTATATGTCTCCTATCCTGGGCCAATGAGGAGTCCTGCTCCATTGCCAGACTCACTTGGCCCTCGCTGGATAGAAGGCCCTTGATTGTAATGTCATCTCAATCACAGTGGCCATGATTACAGGTCATTCCGTTGTGGGAAGACACGCAGAAAGGCTGCAGCTGCCATCTAACGACTTCTATCGTGGGTGTAGATCTCCTGAAGAAGAGTAAACTGTTATCCATTTTCTTTGTCCATGCCCATCTCTTGCGAGGTTTAGATATACGTTATTTGGCTCTCCAATCCTTAACAGCTTAATGGAGCTATCACCCATTGATATAGCAAGAATATAGCTTCGTTTATTAAACTTTCAGGCAGGTTTTCTAGCGTAGGGTAGTTGTGCTTTTAATATACAGCCATTGCGCCGACCAACTTCTTCCCTAGTTTGGTTTAACTCGGTCAGAAATGGGACTGAGTCACAATGGACCGCTATGCATGCTTTGGTGATCAAAGTTACCACTTCAACCTAATACTCTGTTCAGATATGTACTTCTATTGAGTCAATATTCGGTTTATTAAGTACAATATTTTAAGTATTCAAGCATAATAATATATGCAGTTCAGCTGCTTATTCAATATTCATTTGACAGCTGGTACACAAAACAGCTGGTTGTTTCAACAGCATTGTTTTTATTTTGTTGTTTTTTTGTTTTGTTTGTCGTTGTTGACATTTGAGTTGTCAAATATCAACAGAACGTTTAATATGCTCACTAAACACACTTATGACAGTGCTGCATTTTAAGTTTTATTCAATATCGTAACAATTTTCGTATTTATTGCGTATTAATTGAAACTTTGTACGAAATATTGAGCTCAATAATGGCGTTTATTCCGATTTACGCAATAAAGATGCATATCTGAACACCGTATAACCTAACCTAAAGTAAATAAAATTTTAATAAAAAGTTTTTCTAATCTGTCATTCGGAAATGATGTTAAACTGTAGGTTCCGCCACTTATGTATATACATAAAATTTACACACACAACATACGTGGTGTACACAACGTGGTTTGTAATGCTGGCTAAAGGGTTATAATAGCCGTATAACATACATACATATATAATTAGTCATTACAACCCTTCGGTCAGGATTACGACCTAGTTTCTCACACCACTTATGTTGTGTGTGTTAATTTTATACATGAGTGGCGGGACCTACCGTTTAAAGTCGACTCCGAACGACAGATTTTTGAGACACTTTTCACGCGAATTTTATTTACTCTCAAAGTTTTTGCCAGAATTCTGCTGAGAGGAGTCGCCGAAGAAATACTTTTTGAATTTTGTTTTGATGTCTGGCCTGGGGTTTGAACCCTGGCTTTACGTTTAATAAGCCAACACACTGCCTACTAGACTACGGCGACTACAATAGCCGTATAACGGTATATTAAATTAAGTAAAAACTAAATTTTTCGATATGTTTTTTAAAAATTCAATAAATTCATTGAGCAACTGTAAGTATTTTACCTTTAAGTTTGTATTTAAAATTGTATTTAAATGAACAAAATTTTGTAAAACTTTCGCTAAATTTAATAATCAGCAATGAAGCAAAAAAGTAAGAAAAAAAACCTACACCAGAATGAAGTGTAAAAAAAACAATAAAAATTATGTTTCCTGTGTGATACATTAAAATTAAATATTAATTTTAACAACCTCATAAAAATCATGCAACAACCACAAATACATACGCCTCTCTTTCACTTACTCTCACTCTCTCTCTCTCACTCTCTCTCTCTTTCTGTACTCTTATACAACATTATCCAACTTGTTACATACATCTTATAACGTATAGATGGATGCCTGTATTTCACTCGACAAGGATAAATATAATCCTTAAACAAAACAAAACAAAACAAAAAAAAAATGAGAAACAGAAACTGAACCAGAAGAAAAAAAAAATAGCAGTTAGTGAAACTGTAGACAGCTGTACGTTACACATAACATACCTTTACGTATGGATATGCAACCATATTGTCAAAGCATTTGTAAGTGTATGTGTTTTTTATGCCACCATTTGTTTTATTGTTTGACGTTGTTACTGTTGCTGCAAAAACTTATGGTGCTACAAGTTAAATAAGGATCCTTTATTTAATTCTCTTACACTTGAACACACACCCACAGTCGATATAACCTACAAAAAACCATTATAAAATAACACACACACACACACACTCAAGCATACTGAAACACACATTCACCTAAACAGAGATAATACTTCAAATTGCTGATGTTTTAGCAGAGTACTTTTGTAAGATTTTTTTTTTTGGTTATTACTGAGTGTTAGTAAGGTAAGCATGTATGCGTTTGTATGTATCATTGTGTGTGTTCTAACATTGAAATTATGTTTGTTTGTTAGTTATGTACTTACTACACACACATACACAAACACACACACACAACTTGTAATAGTCGTGTAAAAGTGTTCGATTGCGGGTTGCACATTAAACATGCCACATTGTCTTTGAGAGTGAAAAGGTTTTATAAAATATTTAGAAAATTTATTTTCAAAATGCCTTTCCCTCTCTCTCTCTCTCTCTTATTTTCTATTAAACTCTCGGGTGTAGAGTGATTAATCGAAACAAGTTTACAAAATGCTACAGTGGGTGTTGTTGTACTTTACATTTATGCTTGTGTTTTTGGTTTTATTGGTTTGGTTTTTCATAAACGAAAACCATTTGAGCGTAATATGTGTCAAAGAGAAAAGGAAACTTTTCATTAAAAACGAAAGAAAATTAAATAAGAAAAAGTACTGCTACTAGGAGGTTGAAAGGGTTGAAAGGGTTGAAAGTAATATTGAAATATGTATGTGTAGCATAAAACTGTACTTTTTAGGATATGTTGATTTCAAAAAAATTCTAATGAAATGTTTCTCAAAAGCCAAATAAAAAAGACTGTAACATATAAGCCTAATTTTTTTAAAAGTTTTCTCTTTTTAAAACCGGAAATTTCTGCAAAACTTCTTGATTAAAGGCATCAATTTTAGAGAATAGAATTCTAAATATGATAGTATGCTGCCGCTGTTTTCTGGATGCTGTTCGGTGTCAACAATGATAATTTCCTGCCTAGTACCAGACGTTTTTTCTTCGGATGCACTAATGCCCCGCAGGTTCAAAGAATTCGTTTCGATGTTTCGTTCTGATCGTCGCAGAATCTACATGTTGTTAATCTACATATTAAACCCACTTAGTTTTGAGAAAAGCCTTTGCCTCTCTTTAAATTTCCTTTCATTGAGCATACCTTTCCAAACATAAGCTTCCACTTCACAGTAGGTTTAATGTTTCATCAGTGGCGTAGAAGCTTACCTACCTTACCAAGCAGTTCAACTAACTTATTACCGGAAAGTTCGACATGACCTGGCAAGTAGCAGAGGCTCACTTTATTTTCCCTACTTAATCGATTCAGTTTTCCCAGAAAGTTTTCATACTGTCTTCAATTTTACCTCATAAGAATCAAAAGCGCGAATGGTGGCCTGATTGTCAAACAGTACTGATACGTCCTGTCGTTTGCACCTGCTATCCAAGTAATGTTGAGCACATCTTTCGATTGCGTACACTTCCAATTGCCCATAGTCTTGATATATTTCGTTCTGGTGGCAAAAACTTCTGTTCCAAGAACTTTTCTTGGCCAATTTGTATGCCACAAAATAATCCCACTTTTAGAGTATACAGCTGCCATTCATATTTGTTACTAAGTCTAGTTGCACTAAGCACTTTCCAAAATCATAAAGTCTAGTGTTTCTGTCCAGGGAACGGTTAAGGAGGGAGCTATTACCCAAACCCCCTAATGAATTTCATGTTAGATTTGGCTCTCATCTACCTAATCATCGTCTCTAAACGCTTTGGTCTTCACAATCATATTACAGGTTCTTGTTACCCCTGTTAAGTTACGTCAGCTGTAATTATGTGAGATGTAAAAATTTGAAAGTCAGAAGCTCTTACTGTTCTGGGCAGGAACATTCAGTGCGACTTTCATTGGAAACAGCATATTTTTCAAGTGTTGAAATTAGAATTCAAGCGCTTTTCTAATCCACTTATTTTACATTTTTTTGTATGTATTTAGGCCTCGATCTTCTCTGCCACGTACAGTAAATTACGAAAGAGTACATTCTGATGGTAAGATATCCAACTCTATTGAGTCAATTAAACACCATAGCAATGTGGGTTGTGTTTTACTGTTCTATCGCTATTACAATGGATTCTGCTAAAGCGAAATTAAGAGACTCGTTCCTGCAAATCAAGGGTTTATACGTAGTACTTGTCTTTCTTGTAGAGAACATCCATTTGTGGTCGTTTACCAGCACTCTTCGTATGTCGAAAGCTATCCTTGCAGAAGTTTTTCATGTTTACTTATTACTTACTGTCTCTTTCCTGTCTTCCACCAAATATTTTCTTAGATCCGAAACAATGCAATAGATTGACAAGTGTCAACCTGATATTAAAATTGCGGCCTGAAAAGTATCGCAATGTAAAACTCCTTCTAAGGCTTGCACTTCAGTTGCTAAATGATCCTGTGCCAGTGAGTTTGGAATTTCACAGAAATTAAATGGAGGACACTGTCTAAAAGCAAAAAAAAAAATATTATACAAGGCATTGAACTTTTAAAATATTTACAAGAAATTTCCTCCTAAAAAGCATATGTCCTGAGACAATTACACGTGCGAAACATATGTGTAACACATATAAAAAAGCATATTTATGAAAAGGAGAAGCTTCTAAGCACACAATCTTATGCCTTTAGAAATATTTACAGGAATACTTAGTATGCATGACATGACGACAGATGTGATTCATGTCACCTTTATTTCTATAATTCCGTTCCCTCTCTCTCTCTCTCTCTCTCTCTCTCTCTCTATCTTGCCCTTTCTTTCTGTAAGTGTAAGTGTATTTAAGATGAAAAATAATAAATAACAATGTGAGTAAAAAGAAAATAAAATAAAAAAAAAACGTTAAAAATGAAACATTTCAAATGCTTTCTGCTAACAATGATTTTTTTTACAGTGACAAAAAACAACAAATAACTTTTAAACAACCTACTAACGTGGACATTCATGCAATCATTTGCTACCAATGCCAGTGAAAAAACATTCAAAAAAATTTTGCAAATGGAATGGAAGTCTATAAAGCAAGATGTAAGGAAATAGGAGATGCTGTAAAGAAAAGAAGAAATGGGCTCATGTGAAATTTTATTACAACTGTTTGCTGTATTCTTTAAGTGTTCAAATCTGTGAGTATATGTGTAGGTGTGTTTTTACATTCAACATGGGGTAAACCATTAATGTGGCATAAAACACGTTTAACACATAATTCTTGGTGAAAATTGACAATTTCTGTATCAAAAGATACACAATAAGAGAGAGAGAGAGAGAGAGAGAAAAAAGAAACTCACTCTAAATGGAAACAGGAAACTCACAATATGTACATAAAATAACAGACAGTCACTATAACGTACACACTGCGTTTGAACTTCCACCTTTTGTAACAAAAAGGTTTCATGTTCTCTTATGCGGTTTCTAAATCCACACCCCCCCCGCCCTAACCGATTTCCCGTTCATTTTTTGTCCTTTGAAAGTAATGCAAAACCTAAGAAAAAAAAAAAACGTCTTTTCATATTTCGAAGGCAATGAATTGCGGCCAAGCGAAAGGTGAATACAGAAAATATCTTGCGTTTCACAATATGTTTTGCTGCAAATAGTATGAGACTCTATGTGGACTGTATTTGATATTGAAAGGGTGAAAAAGGAATTGGCTTTGAACACTTAGAACGGAAGTTTTTGCCTAAACAAGTGCTTACGCAAGGGAGAGTTCATTTTCGCATACTTTGGATTCGAACACTTTGGTCTTTATTTCCTTGTGCAACGAACTTAAATCGAAAAGAGCCTCCAGAACCGCTTTGGGACAGCGTACATCGCAGGTCAGATATCTCGAACAAAACGAAATATAAAAAAAATATTTCCTAGCAGGAGATTTAATGCAAAGAACTCTGATGAATGCCATGAAAAGTTTCTCAAAAATCTGTTGTTTGGAGTCGATTTATACTGTAGGTCCCTCCACTCATGTATAAAAATTAACACACACAACATAAGTGGTATGAGAACCTTGGTCGCAATACTAACTGAAGGCTTCCAATGGAGAATTATGTATAAATGTATCATAGTATACAACCAATGTATAATTCATGGGATGCATCGCCGGGATTTCCCTACAAGTCTTCTGTCCGACTTTTACTGAGATGCTTTTTTCTATAAGAGTTTTCCATGTCAATTTAGTACTCAGTGTTACCCCGAGAAGTCGCCGTAGTCTAATGGGTAGTCTGTTGGCTTATTAGACTTAAGGCCACGGTTCAAAACTCAGGTCAGAAACGAAATATAAAAAAATATTCCTTTGACGGCTTGCTCCCAGCAGATTTCTGTCAAAAACTCTCAGAGTAAATAAAATTTCCATGAAAAGTTTCTCAAAAAACTGTTGTTCGGAGTCGATTTTAAACTGTAGGTTCCGATACTCATGTATAAAACTAACACACACAACATAAGTGGTGTGAGAAGCTAAGTCGTAACCCTGACTGAAACTTTAGCGAGGATTTCGCCTAGTTTCTCATACCACATATGTTGTGTGCGTTCAATTTTATACAAGAGTGGTGGGACCTACAGTCTAAAGTCGACAGATCTAAGATGACAGATTATTGAGAATCTTTTCATGGCAACTTTATTTACTCTCAGAATTTTTGCCAGAAATCTGCTGAGAGGAAGTCGCCGAAGAAATATTTTGTTAAATTTCGTTTAGTTGGAGATGCCTGACCTAGCGTTTGTCATTCGCCTCACGTCTAATAAGCCAACACTCTACCTACTAGACCACGGCGACCCCTTAGAAGGTGTATAGCCATCCGAAAAGACGTATTACAATGAATCTTATGGATTTTATTTGAATTCAATTCCTTTCAAGGTTAATGATCGTCTCAAACACGCTTAGAATAGGGATTGTAATTATGTATGCATCATACTTTACAACCAGTGTATGTAGCCTTTTGTCTGGCCTTTTCTGAGATGGTTTTTTCTATTAGAGTTGTCCATGCCCATTTAGTCTACACTGTTATCCGATTACCCCGAGATATTTGACCTCCATTATCTATGATATTATCTCACCCAGAAGTTGAAAATTCTTCTATTTGGGAAAATTTTTTTTTTTTTTTGTAAACGATTTGGAATTTCAAGTCCTCTTTGCCACTACCAACAAGTCTATATCATTTGCATATCCTAGGCACTCAATAACTGCTTTAGATAGTTTTGTCAGTAGATCATTAGGGTCTACATTATTGGTGAAAGGATACCAAACTGTAGGTATACCCCAGTTATGCTGAGGTGCATTTATAGTGATCACTGATAATGATATTCCTTTGATAAAGGGATCGAAATGACTGGTTTCTCTTTAACACATTTTCATATTATGGCCTCCAGCCCACAACGCTTCATAATGAGATTTGTTCCCATAATTTTTGATTTAAAATTCTCAATTAAAACAATCACAGGACTTAGTTACATTATCCTGCCATTCACAACTAAACGCTGAGTCAGTGTTAAAGTCTCGGTAGATAATAAAGCTTAAAAAGTAACTTTAAAAAAATTATTTAAATGTATTGATTCCTATATATGCTAGGTATTGTGTTCAGATATTAATTTAAAAAATTTAATTTTTTTTAATTTTTTTAAATTTAAAATCCTGTTCGTTGTTCGTACTCGATGTTTGGAAAGCACTCTCGTCCCCATTGTGACGTTGAACATGTTTATAGAAGAGATTAAAAAAAAAAGAAATTGAATTGTAATAAAAACAAATCGAAATAATAAAACAAAACAAAAACAAAAAAAAAATTAATAAAAAAGCCTCTAAAAACTCATGCATGTTCCATATATTTACGTATGCACTTCCATATGAAATGCTAAAAAATATTTCATGGACTTCTAATACAAACGAGGTTAAGCAAAATGAAGTGTTAAATATACGATTAAACGGCAGAGGCTATATTTTAGACACTCTTAACATTTTTTCTGCGTTAACCCTGTTCACACCATAAACAATTTTGTTTGAGTGATAAAAAAAATTTGAACGGAATTACATAAAAAAAAGAAGAAAAAAAAGAAAAGGAATGCTAAACAAGTGTTTTTCTTCCTATAATACTATTACTAGAGCCGATGATAGTTTATTTTTTGCGCACATTTAACAGACACCACTGGAAAAATATTTGATGGATTGACGAATAAATACAAGGCAATCGAATACGGTTAAAGAGCACTCGAATAGAATAGTTTCGAAAACGAGTGCGCTGCACAGTTGTCGTATACTCGTACAGCCAGGTTTTGTTTAAGTCCCTAACGAACGCAGCTTCAATGTCTGTCATTGTACATGAATGCCGAGAATTTCTCTTCAAAGATAACTCTTATAAGTGTCCTGGGACAGAGGGATATAATTGGAAATTCATTGTTGATCAGCTGGCCAGGGCCGGTATAGTGCTTACAATCTCCGCTATGTTACAGGGCATAGGTATTCCGATAACATAACATAATTGCTCATTACCAAACCCTTCAGCTAGGACTACGACCTAGTTTCTCACATTACTTACATATATTGTGTGTTTAATTTTATACAATCGTGGCGGGACCTACAGTTTAAAGTCGACACCGAACAACCGATTTTTGAAAAACATTTCATGCAAATTCATGAATTTACCCTCAGAGCTTTTGCCAGAAATCTGCTGAGAGGCAATCACCGAAGAAATATTTTTCGTATTTCATTTTGTTGGAGATGTCTGACCTGGGGTTGAACCATGGCCTCACGTCTAATAAGCCAACACACTACCTACTAGACTACGGTGCCTTGAATATTCCGATTGCCTTTGTTAAATTGTTTACTATTCACTCGTTTTATAGGGAGGCTCAATATCATTGACAGCAAGAGGATACGTGCAATATTGCTAGACTCTGCTACACCCATACGGATAAGAATAGGGCAAAGCGCCACCGGCTACTGTCGTTTCGAAAGAGAAATTTGACATTTCGGCAAATGTCTTCTGCAAAAGCTATGGGTATGAGGAGGAGGAAGAGACTTTCATTCATCTGATGTGTCAGTGTCTTGCTTTTATTATGAAAAAAATGTGGGTTTTTAACATCTCACTTTCTGATATCCTGCACCGAACTCTCTGATATAAAGGTTGCTGCAATAGCAATCTAGAATATCCTGTTCAAATCCTTTCTTGGTTGGAGAATACATATGCGGTTTACCATTTTCTGCTAGCCCCTACAAAAAAACTTTAGCACGTATACAGGCGTATTGTGTGAACGACTGAAGCCACTCGTCAGTCGGCTTCAGACCTGGCAAGTCCACCATCGACCAGATCTTCACGCTACGCAAAATCCTGGAAAAGACCCACGAAAAACAAGTCGACACACACCATCTTTTTGTCGACTATAAGACAGCCTTCGATAGCCCCATAAGGGATCTTGTTTTTGCCGCAATATCTGAGCTCGGTATACCTGGGAAGCTGATATGGCTATGCATAATGACGTTGAGCAATTCCTGCAGCTCCGTCAAGGTAGGCATGGACATCTCCGAACCTTTAGATACAGTGCGAGGTTTCAGACAAGGCGACCCCTTACCATGTGACCTCTTCAACTTCGCCATGGAGAGTGTTCTGCGAAAGGCGGGAGTGCATCGCAATGCCAATATTTTTCAAAAAAGTGCCCAGTTGCTTGCGTACCCTGATGACGTTGACATCATAGGGCGTACCAAGCGAGATGTTACTGGTGCCTTTAGTGCTATTGAACGGGAGTCTACTAAGATGGGTATGACAGTAAACGAGGATAAAACAAAGTATATGTTATCGACAAGTAGAGACGTGCGACGTATTGATTGCACAGCCCTGCAAATTTGGACTTTTTTTGTGCAAATAAGATGGCTCCAGGTGGCGGATCCAATATGGCGGTCAAGTAAATCTGATTAATTTTTATAACCCCGACCGCCATATTGGATCCGCCATTTTGAATTTTTTTAAATCTGAATGAAGATCTGTAATCAGCGACCCCAAAAACCCCTGAGTAACAATTGTCAAGTAAATATGATTAATTTTTAAGAACCTCCGTAATGTGTTTCTTTTTTTTTTTGCACCCCTTGACATAAACCCACCCCCTACTTTAAGGGTGCATGCAAACAATTTGGCTTTGGGCTCATTATAAAGAGCAAAGATCAGTTGTCAATTGATGACAATAGCGATGGTTCTAGCACGTCAGTGTTTAGCTCTACAATGTTCCAAAACTGGTAAAAACGCTATTTTTAGGGATTTCAACCCCCTTTTTCTCGTAAACCTGACGTGATGGAAAATTTTTGAAACCAGATTCGTGTTCAGCGCACAAAATGCCTTCGGAAACACCTGGACCCATCTTATTTGCAAAACCCATGCAGGGCTGTGTTGTCAGCTTAAGGCCGATAACTATACTTTTGAAACAGTCAAGGAATTTATTTATCTTGGCTCCGCCGTTACCACCAAAAATGATGTCAGTCTGGAGATCAAGCGCAGGATCACCCTTGCCAACAGGTGCTACTATGGTCTCAATAGGCAATTGAGTAGCAGAGATCTCTCTCGTACGACAAAACTAACACTCTACAAGACACTCGTCCTATCCGTGCTTCTTTATGGCGCAGAGGCATGGACCCTATTAAGCACTGATGCAGCAGCCTTGAGAGTTTTCGAGAAAAAATTCCTATGTAATATCTTCGGTCCAGTGCGAGTTGGCGATGATTTCCATATCCGATCCAATAGTAAGCTGTATGAGCTCCTCAACGACATAGACGTTGTGCAGCGTATTAATATTCAGCGGCTGCACTGGCTCGGCCATGTCGTTCGAATGGAGGAGGATGCCCCGGCAAGACGGGTATTTGATGCGGGGATCTGCGGAAGTCGGCGAAGAGGACGACCTTGTATCCGCTGGAAGGACCAAATCGAGGGAGCCCTGTCATCGTTTGGTGTGACCAACTGGCGTAGGCGCGCAATAAGCAGAGGCGCCTGGAAGGATGTGTTGCGGCAGGTAAGTAAGTACGTAAAGGGACATTTCTCCCAGTCGTCAGCATATTTATTACACGCCTAAAAAATATATCGATTACAATGACTTTCAATTTATTGGTTCTTCTGAAGAAGCTGTGAGAGCTCATATTAGTAAGGCTTATGTGTGAAAAATTCCAATTATTTCTACGCATTAGTTTGTGGTTGGTGCCCTTTTAAATATGGAGACCGATAAATAGCATTTTCAACATATCTTACTGTTTTACTACAGAATGGGTAAAAATGCTATTCAAGCTAGAAAGAAATTGACCGATGTGTGTGGAGAAGGTGTGTTGACAGTACGCCAGTGCCAGAACTGGTTCGCTAAATTTCAATCCGGCAATTTTAATGTTGAAGATGCACCACGTTCGGGAAGGCCGGTTGAAGCTGATAAAGAATAACAACACGCGAGATCGGATTGAGGTTAAATTTATCAAATTCAACGATTTATGACCATTTGAAAGGCCTGGGACTATCCTCGAAGCTCGATGTATGGGTCACTGTCTTTGATTTTAACAAAAAAAAAAAAAGCGAAATTACTTACCGAACAACTCAATCAATTTTTTCTTTATTCGAATTCTGCTCAGTATTTACTGGCTATGTGTGCATGTACGTATGTATGTATATTTGATCTCGTTCATAATCATATATGTTTAGCTATCTATTGGTGTTTATGGTATGCGTTGAAGGTAGTTTTTTTTCTCGCTTTTGCTTTCACCCAACCGTCGTACATGTATGATTTTTATTTCATTCACTTTTCAATAGGAAACCTATGGCAATTGAGGTCATGTTTGCACAACTGTTATTGAATAACTTTCAACGGGTTTTGAGTTTTTCGTTATTTTTTCTAGTTTTTTTATTTGCAAAATTAAAACAAAAAAAAAAAACGTTTATTTTTCCTGTATGGAGCAGTAGTAGCAGTAGTAGTAGTTATTGTTACTTTTGTTTTTTTTTTTGTTTAGTTTGTCAATATATGTGAGTTTTTGTTTTGGAAAAAAAATAAAAAAATCTATTGTCAGATTTTCAATTTTTTTTTTGGTTTTTTTTATTGTATTTTTTGCACTCAAATAACAATTTAAACACCTAAAACTCAATGGCAGATAAATAACTTTTTAAATACGTAAAATAGCTTAAATAACAAAGAGTTTTAAGAGAGGGAGCGAGCCTTACAACGGTTCAGAGCAACATCTTTATGATGTGCTAATAATTTAATTATAAACAGGCACGTGTGAAGGATAAAGGAGATAAGGAAACCAAATTGTTGGTAATTTTTATTTTAACAGTCCATTGCTATTGAACAAATAAATATTTTTTGCAGTATGACACCTTTAAGAAACAAATGCGTCATGGAAGTCTAACATGCTAAATGTTAAAAACATAGGATAGAGGGCCACTGAGGTAGATCTCATTGCGACGCTTACTACCAGGCAGCACATCCCTTCAATCCTTTGTAGAAATTTGATGTTGCAGTTTCTACCCAGGTAGAAGAGTATATAAATAAGTGTCAAATTATATTCCTATGGAGCCAATGGTATCATCATTGAATTGACTCTCATTTAGTAAGGCCTTTCCTCCAAGTGTAGTTCTTACAGTTTCCGATAAAGAATAATGCCTTAGGATACGGAGTTACCATAACGCATGACATTAATTTTTGTTTTAAATAACAAATCTGCCCATTACAGTACTATGTTCATAGCAGTTTCCGCTTTCCCATACAATTCACTCAGACCCTCTCTAATTAGAAGTTTTACGGCGTCGTCCGCATAACAAACTATCGATCAGTATCCCTAGGCGACTGTATGTTATGCAGATTTCTGGCAAAAACTCTGAGAGTAAATAAAATTGCCATGGAAAGTTTCCCAAAAAAAAAACCGTAGGTTCCGCTACTTGTTTATAAAATTAACACACACAACATAAGTGGTGTGAGAAACTAGGTCCATAATCCTGACTGAATACAATTATGTATGACTGTATATTACGATAATCCAGAGGAGAGGTAACAATATGACAAACCTCGTTGAATATCCTTTCTCTTGACAAATTCACCCCAATTTATTTCCTTATTCCTTAGTATATGGTCCACCCACACAGTTGCTCTGTGTCTGCATCTGTATGACTTTATGTAGCCATGTTCATGCTCTTCATGTAGTGTTTGTTACTTTAATCGTTCCTTGATGTAGACGTGTTGACTTGAAAGTCACCGTAGTCTAGTAGGTAGTGTGTTCGCTTATTAGACGGAAGGCCACGGTTCGAACCCCAGGTCAGACATCAAAATGAAAATATGAAACAAATATTTCTTCGGTGACTTCCTCCGAGAGTAAATAAAATTGCCATGAAAAGTTTCTCAAAAAAAAAAAAATCTGTCGTTCGGAGTCGACTTTAAACTGTAGGTCCTACCACTCATGTATAAAATTAATACACACAACATAAGTGGTGTTAGAAACTAGGTTCGTAATCCTGAATAAAGGGTAGGTTGCAAAGACCAATTGTGTACATATGTACGAGTATGTATGAGTATGTTGTTTGAATTTTAGCCTAAGATACCGATAAGATGAGTTTACACTAAGTCCACCTCGTTTTGAAGGTGGTGGTGAGAAGCTTTTTATTTCGCTCTTTATGTTCTCTACGTTTGGCACAAAGATATTTTTTCTAAGCAAGATCGACTGTCTATGCCCAGAGAAGAGTAGGCATGCACGCTTGGCTATCAAGAATGGCTTTGAATATGCAATTCTGATGTAGATTTACTTCCAAGTGAAAACAAGTCTTTACGAGCATGCGCACATATATATATCTGTTTTCGCCACCTCATGAGTTCGAAATACTATTTATGAGTCCCTGAAGAATACTCGCACATGTTTCTGATGTCGTTTTGAATCTGCAGCTAACGACTGAATTAAATCAAGTATTTCAGTATGTATTCCAATGTTGTTTTTTGATCTTCAAGGATTCTACCAGACAGTCATATCGATGTCTGCATAGCAGGGAACTTCTCGGTACCACCCAATTTTCATTTTAATTATATGGAATCGAATTTTTACCTTTCCTTCGATGAAGTGCTCATTGAAGTACTCGATAAACAATATTCTCTCACCGACCTTATGGTGACGCAGCTGTTGGGTTCAAGTTACTTGGTGCCTTTTAGGCTATGTGGGAATTGAAGAGGAGGTATTGTGCGGCAAATTGTATTGTAACAGACCAGGGTAGCTGTAGGAATCGAATCCACAATAACCACAGTTGCTGATGGATACTAAACTGTGTCATTTAACCTGGAAATCCTCGTAGTCTATTAGATAGTGTGTTGGCTTATTAGACAAGAGGGCACAGTTCAAAACCCCAGGTCAGACATCTCCAATAAAACGAAATATGAAAAAATATTTCTTCGGCGACTTCCTCTCAGCAGATTTCAGGCAAAAAATCTGAAAGCAAATCTGTCGTTCGGAGTCGACTTTAAACTGTAGGTCCCACCACTCATGCATACAAATTAACACACACAACATAAGTGGTGTGAGAAACTAGGTCGTAATCCAGACTGAAGGGCTGTAATGACCAATTATGTATGTATGTATGTGTGTAAATAAGTTTGTCATGCAAATTTTCTCAAAAATCTGTCGTTCGGAATCGACTTTGAAATGTAGGTACCGCTACTCATGTATAAAATTAACACACACAACCTAAGTGGTGTAAGAAGCTAGGTCGTAAGCCTAACTGAAGGCTTGTAATTATGTATGTTATGTCAAAAATTCCAATCCATCGGTTAGGAATATGATGCTACCTACAGAGCAAAAGGACGGTGTATCATAGAGTTTAGCGTTGTTAGCTATAAATTGGAAGCATTGTCAGCGTTGACTTATAGACATTTTGGGTAAGTTGGCAAATATCGTAGCAACGTTGTGATTTAATATCCCTATCGTAGTCTAGACATTCTTGGTGAGTACTTATCAAGCTTTCATAAATATGTGGCTTGTCGAGTTCTGATATAAATCTACCTGCTAGATGCAGGTGGCCTGATGTTAAAGCGTGTCGGAAACCTTGCTAGAGGCAATGTGAATCAGATATAGCGAATATTGCTGATGCTGATTGAGTGATCCATTATAAAATGTATACTGTTCAGGTACTCAGTGCATAAGCAGGGTGGAGTGAGCCACCCTATTCAATTCGGTGGTCTGCTGAAAGTGACGATTTCCATTTCATATGAATTCTTATGCTTGTATTCCAAATAAACCCTTTAAATACATGACGTTGAAAACATGACCATCATGCCGGTTACTTATTATTTTTATTTCAACACAAAACATTAATTTCTAGCAAATGTAAGATAAATGACCTTTACAAGGTCCCAGTATTTAAACCCTCTAAACTATCGTTTATCTTTGCAAAGTTATTCGCTAATATTCGCTTACAATACAATAATTATTACAATAATTTTATAATTTCTGTTATTACTTGCAAGCATATTTTCTTAATGTGCCACAAACTATTTAAAGCGATTAAAATTGCAAGAAAAAAACAGAGCAGCCAATGCTAACAAAGAAAAATCACTAAACTAATACAGAGAAAGAAAAAAATAAGGAGAAAACTGTGTGTAATTGCAATTTTATTGCTTATCTTTACTGCTTTAAACTATGAAAGCATGCGAAAATATGTATGCCACCATATGTGGCATATTATGTAGACACCTTTTGCAGTTTTTTTTTTTTTTTTGCAAATCCCTTTTAAAATGCTGTAGTGAGTGTGTGTGGTAACAACTTTGTCTTTAGCTATTAGAACTATTCACACAATATATGTACGAGTAACTATAAGCATGTGCTGGTATTTGTGCTTGTGCCACACAACTAATACTATTGCTGCTACTTGCAACACAGCATTACATTGTAAATATGTATATGGAGCAGAATGGCGAAGAAAAAAAAATAAAAATAGAAGTAGAAAACTTTGGAGAGTAAAATTTTTGCAATTAAGTTCAGTTTTTTTTATTGCCTTTCTCACCCACTATTATTTTTACTCTACAGCCATCGTATGAAGCAGTTACACATCTGAGTACTTTTGGCTTTACGAGTTACATACATATATACATACATAATTGGCCATTACAACCCTTCAGTCAGGATTACGGCTTAGCTTCTCACACCACTCATGTGTGTGTGTGTTTATTTTATACATGAGTGGCGGGACCTACAGTTTAAAGTCGACTCCGAACGACAGATTTTTGAGAAACTTTTCATGGCAATTTTATTTTATTTTATTTTTTCGCCAAAGTAATATTTTTCATATTTCGTTTTGATGTCTGACCTGGGGCTTGAACCGTAGCCTTACGTCTAATAAGCCAACACACTACCTACTAGACTACGGCGACTTCCATTTGGCTTTACGTGTTTCTGTAGAATAAGTATGAATTTGTACGTCATCAGTCAGGATTACATAATAGTTTCTAACATCATCCACGTTGTGTGTGCTAATTTTATCCATGAGTGACTGGACCTACAGCTTAACGTCGTCTCAGAAAGACAGATTTTTTGAGAAACTTTTCGTGGCAATATTATTTATTATATTTTGCCAGAAGATTGTTGAGAGGAATTCGACGAAAGAAGTATTTTTTTCATTTTGTTCGAAATCTCTGAGCAGCGGTTTGAAACACGGTCTCTTACTAAACTCAGGCAACATCGTACGCAAAATATGAATTTCGAACAATATTTGAAGCGATAAGCTTATGCCCGAACAAAGGCTTTAAAATCTAGTTTGCTAGTCCTGTATACTATGGTCATAGAGCACCTGACTGTTAAATATTGCTACTGAAGCACTGGTTGGCAGTGTCCTTATAACCGCATGCTCAAAAGGAAAATATTCACTCTGCTAACCGCAATCGGGCAATAGTTTCTGACTTTAGTGCCAACATATTGTCGTTTTCGCCGTCTGCAACAATTTTGCGACGCCTGTGTCTTTCGTAATAAACCAGAACTGACGTGCCTGCCCAAATGCCTGCCGGAATGAAGTCATGCTCGAGAACGTTTTTCTTAAACTGAAGCTTAGCAAAGCACCAGGTGTGGACAAGATTAACGCGGAGCTGTTTAAAGCCAAAGGACGCTTTAGTACAGCAATTATAAAATCCTTAATTAAGGACTTTGGTTCTGCTTCCAAGCATAGGATTTCAGTCAAAACTTATCTGTTAGAGTAGCATCTCCAATAGTCTTGCTACACTTTTCCTTCAGAAACAAAATGGTTCTTCTGTGTTTGCTTTTATAAAATCCTAGTGCTATTAGCCACAAAAAAAAAAACGAAAAATAGAAAGAAGCTGAAGAAAAAACTATAACTGTAAAAATGTTTGTGGACGGACAAAATGCATAATTGAACATTTTACTAATTGCAGCGTAATTATTGCTGCAGTAAAACAAAGTTGAAAAATATGAATTAAAGTATGTTTGTATGTTCTATCTGTGTGTATGTGTATGTGTTTTTATTTCAGTGCTCTTTTGTATACGTGTGTAACTGCGTGTGTGTATATAATCACATTGTTTTTATATAAAAACTTAAGCATTTTTGTTTGAAATTTTCTATTCCTTTTTCTATTCCATCTTGTTTTCTCTGTGCGTTCTTTTCTTTGATTTTTTTTGTTTTTTTAATAGAAAAACATGTTTTACATGGCGTTTTAATTTTAAAGTCTTAAAAGTAAGTGGGTGGGAAAATTTGTGGCAACTTGCATTTGAAAATCTTCAGAAAAATATTCTCGATATGTTACGACATTTTTAAGATGAGTATTGAGGGACGTAAGTCGCCATAGCCTAGTAGGTAGTGTGCTGGCTTATTAGACGTAAAGCCAAGGTTCGAGCCCCGGGCCAGACATCAAAACAAAAATACAAAAAAAATTTCTTCGGCGACTTCCTCTCAGCAGATATCTGGCAAAAACTCTGAGAGTAAATAAAAATTGCCATGAAAAGTTTCTCAAAAATCTGTCGTTCGGAGTCGACTTTAAACTGTAGGTCCCGCCACTCATGTATAAAATTAATACACACAACATAAGTGGTGTGAGAAACTAGGTCGTAATCCTGACTGAAGGGTTGTAATGACCAATTATGTATGTATGTAAGTGTGTATGTATTGAGGGATCCCTCAATGCCATTCTATTCATAATTTTTTTTATTATACGCAGCATTATTGTACGATCTTGTAGTATAAACCCCTACTGAAATAGATGAGGTGTTTTGCTTGGGTCTGTCTCCTGCACGCCTTCCAGCAATTACTTCCGGTAAAAGTTTTAATTTAAAATTTAACGCGAACAAACGTTACTTCCTCAAGAGTTACTGAAGCGTTAAGCAGACCAAAAATGAGGTTTTTAAGTGGGTAATCTGGAAATCATTTACCGTTGGAATGCATTTTCCACTTAAATCCTGACTATAGAAATGCCAGGCCATAAACAGTTCTTGGGTTCTGCGAATGATATTGTGGCAGTCAATTAGGCACGCAACGGAAAGTGTCAAAATAAAATTGTACGAATTAACGATACGTGCCCAAATATGGCATAGAAAACACCATCTGAAGCTTGCTAAATATAAAAATAAGGCCATCATGATGACAAAGGTGCATATACATACCTTATCATGGGCGATGTGACTCAAATTAAGCCAAAGGTGATCCAACACAGAGCGCAAAAGAGGATAAGTATGGTAACCATGTACATAATATTTCCATACCGTAGTGAAATCGAAAGAAATGGGCTATTGGCGTAGATCAAGAAGCAAGTACTGGGAGGAATACAGCGCACAGTAGCATTTAGAGTTGCTTCAGTGTACGACACGGTTTTAAAGTCAAAATAACATGGATCATCAGTGACCTTGCACCTAGAAATGGTCTGCGTCCGCATACAAAAAACTTTGTAATGAATCGTAAAATGAACTCAATTGCTGACAATTTCTACGTGGTGTTGATGAAGTAGAATTAATTTCCGCCATAATTTCTCTAACAGAAGCAATATTTTCTGAAGTGCGTACATTGCGAGAACCACATCTGATGACCTAAGATCCAAACTATGCAGAGATGCTAAGCTTATTCCCAACGTATAAAGTTAGACAGTCTTTGGAAAACTACTTTCTTACTACTACTACTTTCTGAAAGGTCACGAATACTTTCAGAAATATCTACAATGTATGAGTAAGAAAAGTGAAATCGGTTTCAGATATTGTGCATAATGGCTATACGTTCTTCAACTTTACTGGATGCCATGCTAAAGGAAACACCGTAAGAGAGCGATTTCAGCTCTGTTCTTAGCAAAAATTTTAGATTGTGAGATCTAATAAAGCGAAATGAGAAACTAAGTTAAACACGACCTCAATCAAAACAGGACTTTCAAAGACGTGCCAGTAGCATACCAGTAGCATACCAGTAGCATGACATACATAATTGGTCATTACAACGCTTCAGTCAGGATTACGATCTAGTTTCTCACACCATTTATTTTGTGTGTGTTAATTTCATACATGAATGGCGGGTGGACTCCGAACGACAGATTTTTAAGAAACTTTCCATGGCAATTTTATTTACTCTGAGTGTTTTTGCCAGAAATCTGCTGAGAGGAAGTCGCTTTGTTGAAGGTGTCTGACCTAAGGTTTGGACCGTGGTCTCACGTCTAATAAGCCAACACTCAACCTACTGGACTACGGCGACAGTAGCATGAAGCTGACGTTAAAAACGGACGTTCCAGATATGATCAAATAGACAATGATTTCAGGATTTCATTTTAAGCCTTTACTCACTCAATCGAGTTGAAAAGGTTGACTGTCTTTTTTGAAAGTGTTTTAAACCCTACGCCAAGAAAAATGGGAAATACTTTAATTCAAATGAAATTAAGAAAAAAATCAATTCGTTTATAAAATCAGTGCCTTAGTTGGCGCAGAATTGTGTTTCATATTTTATGACAATAAAATTTTAATTTTTTGAAAATAATTTTCAATCGGTTTATCAAATGCAACTTTTGAAAACACATTTCTAATGATTAGGTAAAGACTTTATGCCTCTTTTGTTATCAATAATACACTTTAGTAATAATAATCCGTATTTATGTTTAATTAATTTCCTTTTCTTTTCCTAAAACATGACTCCAATGCTGGGCCAACATGACAATTTGCTTTTCTGCATTAACGTTCATTGTAAACATTTAATTTGTAGAGCATTAATAGGCAATTGGAAGTCATCGATAGAAAGACTGCTACTGCTATTGCTACTGCTACTACTACTGCCTTATGGTCATTAAATTTAACACAAATATTTGATTGTTTTTAATCTTGACAAATATTTGTACAATTTATTGTTATTATTACGAGTATGCTGTACAGAAGAAGAAAACTTTCGAATTTCTACCTTCTGTTGGAAAAACCACATGTATTGACTAAATTTTAATTAAATATTAACATTATTGCTACACTATGCCACAAATTAATGTACTTGTAAATTAGTAAATATTCTACTTATGTAGTATATAACCGTATGTGCATACATATGTAGAAAAGTGCATACATTTGGAATGCATAGAGAAGACATACATATAACACATATCCTTCATAAGCACTGAATGATTTTAAAAATATTTCTCACAATTTAATGGGTGTGTGTGTGTGTATGTGTGTACTCAACACATTACTGGGTTTCTATGGATAATTTCCATTTTGGAGAATCTGCATAATCTTGGCACCTCCAGATGAACAAAATTGTACAAGTCATCGTATAGCCTATGCCATAAGCAAAGTAAATATTTTGTAAATGTAACATTGTAAATATGTAATTTTAAATTAAAATATATGGGTGACTCCATGATTAATTAAAAAAGAAAACCGAAAAATAAATAAATAATTCGATTATGTATGAATAAAGGAAAAATAGATAAAACTTTTTTAACGTTATTTAACCTTAAAACTTATCAGACCGAAATCGTAAAAAAATTGGGAAAGAGTAATAATAAGCAGGATGGACGTTGCTGTCGAATTAGGCATTCATCAGTTATCAAAGCTCGACGAGCTCAAAAAAAACACGCGGAGAGATGATTTCAGCTCTGATCTTGGCCAAAATTTTTAAAATGTGAGATGTACTGGACCAAAATGGGAAAATAAGTAGAACACGATCTCAAGTAATACAAGACATTAAGAGACGTGCCAGTAGCATGCCAGTAGCATGACTTATATAGTTGGTCATTACAACCCTTTAGTCAGGATTACGACCTAGTTTCTCACACCACTTATGTTATGTGTGTGAATTTTATACAAGAATAGCGGGACCTACAGTTTAAAGCCGATTCTGAACGACAGATTTTTTTTGAGAAACTTTTCATGGCATGGAAAGGCAATTGCTTTGCAATTTTTCAAATATTTCATTTTGTTTGAGATTTCTGACCTGGTGTCTGAACCGTAACATCACGTCTAATAAGCCAACACACTACCTACTAGACTACATGCCATACATACGGCAATAATATACGAAAACAAATCATCGACTAGTCGAATTTTTCAGATGAGGGCAAAGACAAGACTGATACAAAGAAACATAATAGCAGTGTGTGAGATTGATATGCTTTTGCAGTCTCCTCAATTAATTGATTCTGATCTCTGTGCACTTAAAGCCCAACCAAATTAAAACGTCAACCATTCCATTATGACAGTGCCAAACCACGCACTTTTTTGATAACCCGGCCGAAATTGAGATCTTGTGGCATGGAAGTTTTGATATACTCATATAGGCAGTGCCTTGCACCTTCCGGCTACAAATTGGAAAATTTTATCAATCAAAACAGTACATATTTTCTTTAATAGAACAAACTTCAAACATATAGAAAAGTGCTTAATTTTTCGTCAAATTTCTAATCAAACTTTTTCGAATATCAAATATTTTATGCCATACAAAATATCGTGCGGGTTATTTTTTGCATTGACGGTGGAAACTTTCTTTAGGTATTCGTTATGAATACGCCGGATTCCCACCGACTTAAGCCACCTTCCGTGTCAGCATTGTTATTAGTTTGTAGTGTGGTCAACGGAATGCTGCTAGTTCCTTATCTATTATTTGCTCTTTCACACACCGGCTGCTTTATCCAAATGGTGTTACACAGTTCATCTTCTATTTAATAAACTATTGGTACCGTGCTCCAATCCTCCGCGCATAGTAGCATTACTTTACTGTATTGTTTGTCATTAGAACATGGCCAACTGTACCACAGTGCTCTGTGTCATGTGAACCAAAACCAAAGGATGTATTCTATGGCTAGATAAGCTGAAGTCACTGCGGTCTAATCGGTAGTGTGTTGGTCTATCGAGCGCGTTGAGTTGAGATCTTAGCAAGAAGAAGTAAAGAAGTTTCTCTTTCGGCGACCTATTGCCAGTTGCCTTCTAGCAAAAGCTCTGAGATTAAATAATTGCCATGAACAAGGTTTACAAAAATGTCGTTCAGAATCGTGGATGAAATTAACACACACAAAAAAGGATTGTAATGGCCAATTAAGTATGAACAGGTCCAACAGTATTTACACTTAATACAGTATTTACACTGGTTAAGTTTTTTTTGGCATAATTTCCTCTTGTAGTGGCTATAAATGGCTGCAGCTTTCATATAAGACACTCATAATACTTATAGGAGTTTGCATTCTTAAATTAAGTTTCTTTCCGATTGTTTCCATTCAATAGGTGGTTGACCACCCATGTGAATAAAGAGCATACCCCTAATAAGCTTCCTCATTAAGAGAAATTGTATTTTCAGCAGATTTTTCTTTTATTGTTCACAGTATAGTACTACTATGATATGGTGTGGCATCAAACAACATACATATGTATGTGCATACAGTCGAGTCTCTACCAGTATTAATAAACATTTCCGTTTGTCTGTCTGTTCTACATGAATGTTTGTCTGTCTGTGTTTCGTACTCATAAAGTAGATTTTCAAAAGAAATCCGTATTTTCAGTTTTCTAAGTCATTTGAACAGTTTGTTTGATTTCTCCTTTTTGCTTACCAGTCAACCATAAACTTTATCTTAATTATGAGATTTTGCCGCAATGTTTGCATTAGAGTTAAATAGACCTTCTCTCTCTCTCTCTCTCTCTCTCTTTCTCTTTCGCTCTCTCTCTCTATATATTTTTCTTATTCAGTCTCCTGTTATCTGTGGATTTTGTGCAACGCCTGTTTGTGTATTTGTGTGTTGTTTTGTGTTTTTGGTATCTGCAATACTAGTGGCAATAAGAACGTTGCTAAAATTGCATTTAACAACTGTAACCTTAAATTTGTTCATTTTGTATCTTTTTGTAGAAGAAAACATGAGTATGTACATATGTACATATGTGTGAGTGCGTGTTTATGTGTTTGTATCTATGTTAAGTGGTTGTTGTTATTGTAGTTTTTTTCTTTTATTAATAAAATAGTTTGCAAATAAATATAATAACTTTGACTAGAGTAACTAAATATACTTGCAACATATAATTTTCTCATAAAATGTGCAACATTAAATGACTCCCCTTAAGTTTATTCTATGCTATACATGCGCATGTATATGTGTGAGTGTGTTAGTGGGTGTAGTATATGCAGTTAAGCATAAATAAAATACTTTAAATGAATATTTGCATACACTGTGCTTCATTAATTTCAATTTTCAAATGTCAAAAGAAGCACTGAAGTGCCACGGTGACATCCTTAGTATTTGCATCACTTCTAGCCGACCGTAAATGGACTACAACTCTTACGGTATGTATGGGTCGGCGATTTACCCTCCAATCTGCCACCTCTACGGACTCATCGATGGATGGTCAGGAAGGAATAACAGAGGCGTTGGGGGAGTGGATCGGGTTGTTATGTTTCTCGATGTCTATAGCCTGCTATAGACAGTGTAAGAACAGGTTAGCTGCTGGGCTTGGAAAAGGCTAGTTTTAGGTTATAATTATACAACCGGACTACTGCCAGGGTATGTTGCGATGAGGAGGAGTTGGAGACTGTCGAGCACCTCCTCTGTAACTGCCCAGCCCTTGGTAGGTTGAGATTGAGGACCCTTGGCAGGGGCTTCTTTGAGGGATTGAATTCTGTGTCGAGAGTCGCTATCAAGGCTCTCTACAGATTCATTAGTAATTTGAGCTGATTGAGAAATGCTATGGCTTCATCGGTGTAGTCGCGTTCTCCCATTTTGTTTTGTTTTGATCTGTGTAATTCCTTCGCTTCCCATTCTCCATTCCTACTGCCCCCTTTTTTATCCTTCTTAAGGACGTTATGTTCAATGGGTCAAATCGACCTCCGTGTACTGTACTTGTCTAAATTGATAAGTACACGTCCTCTAACCTAACCTAACCTATGGGTCGGCAACTGTAATACTATTTTGAGGCTTTTCGACCACGTACAGGAAATGGCAAAGGCCTTCATTAATTGATGGTGGGATATCCAACTCTATTGATTCATTTGAATACCGTCGCAATGTGGTTTGTATTTCCCCGTTCTATCGGATCTTAAATTAAGCACTTAATGTCTTTAAAATAAAGTTGAAATTCAAAGTTTTTATTCGTTTGAAAATGCTTTTGATGACATAATGTGTGGATTATAAAATGTGGAGTCAAATCAAACGATAGCAGTGGCAAATTTACTTCACCTTCATGGAAGATGGCCATACATTTAAATCGCTTGTGCAATATATCCATTGTGGCATTGTGGCTGTTTGGCACGTATCGCTGTCCAGTTGTCGGTGGAGTGCATGTTATCCTACTTAGGCCAAAAGTAGGTGATAGTCATAGACATACATATGTAAAGTGTTAACGCCGTTCTCAAAGAAATATAGTCGGATGACATCGCCAATCCAACATCACACCAAACATTTACTTTTTCAAAATGCAGTGGGCAATATTGGATCTCATGTGGATTAGTGTCGTCCTGAATTCCACAATTTTCTTTGTGCATGTACTCATTCATCCAGAAATGCTTCTTATAACTGAAGATGATTTTTACGATGGAAATATTGGCATTTGCGTTGATGTCTATGCTCGGTTACCTTTAGTTTGAGAATCAATTGAATTTTGTACGGATCACGACATAAAATTCGGCCAACTGGGTTCTTGTGAGTGGCGCGAAATCTACTGCCTCGGATTCTTCTGTACACAAATACGGATAATGGGAATCTTTTCGACAGCTCTTGTATAGTCTACTAGGTTGTGTCTTGGCTTATTAGACAAGAGACCGTGGTTCAATTGCACGTAATGTGGAAAAATGAATTCTTTTGGCAACCTGTTCTCAGCAGCCTTTTACCAGAGTGTGAAACACAGACAGAAATAAAGAAAAGTTCCTGTAAATTTTTTTTTAAATATGTAAACAACATTATAATTTTTCTCTGTGTATTAATTTCTAATGTTTGTATAAGAAAAACCTGTCAATATTCAAGTGCATGTGCTATTTACCCGGACATTTCATGCGAAGAAATGTAATGAAAGCTGTTTGCAAGGAATTCATTAACTTTTATTTAGATTTTTTGAAGAAAAGCCTGTTAGTTATAATTCTGAGAGGTTCTTGAAAGTAATCAGATATATTTAATAAGATTTTAACTTTTGATGAAATTTAAGAAGAAAATCTTAAAAGCTTTACAATATTCTTTAATTAATAATCAGACTTAATAGTCAAGAGAAAAAAGAGATTAACAAGAAAAGATAATTATTGTTTGTAAAACAAACTGAAATGAAATTCTTAGTCAAACAAATTTGTATGGGACTCTATTTATTTTAAAAGGTGTAGCGTAGTGCTTTACTAGTTACTAGCAGAAGATAAATAAATTAACGAAGAACATCATAGGCAGGTCAGGCTATATCAACAAAGTGTTTCACCACTGCAGCAGTATCTTCCAGTTTAGTTTTACAGAGATGGTTGCTCCTATCTATGGACGATACGGAAACTTCTGAGCTAAACCCTCCCAATTTCTAATGACTCATCAAAGATATCAGTTTTGGGGTGTTGGACTGATGAAATTCTTGCCATTTTAAATAAATTGCTTGCTTCTGTCGCTTTAACTGTCACAAGTAGAGATTAAAACTAATCGTTTGACCAAGATAGTCAGACAGATAGGTACTGTGTTGGCTTATTAGACGTGAGGCCACGCTTCAAACCACAGATCAGACATCTCCAACTAAGACGAAATATGAAAAATAACTGATTTCTGTCAAAACCTCTGAGAGTAAATAAAATTTCCATGAAAAGTTTCTCAAAAATTTGTCTTTCGGAATCGATTATAAACTGTAGGTCCGGTCACACACAACATAAGTGTGTGAGAAACTAAGCCATAATCCTGACTGAAGGGTTGTAATGACCATCTCTGTATGTTTGTATGTACATGATCCACTTTTTATCGCCGGTAAGCATTCATCTCTGAAATGGTTCGGTCTCATTCCACTTTGGCAGTGAATCCCAAACTGAAATTCGGTACATTAAAATCAATCTGTATCCAACATTTTTTAAATGGTTGATGACTATTTTCAAATGTCTATTTCCCTAGCAACTATAGCATGATATCATCGACTTTTCTTACAGCATAGTAAATCTTTGAATCCTTTTGGAATACATTTTTGCCTTGTCTAGATTGAAAATCGTTTAAACTTAGTGGTCAGTTCACATCACCTCCACGCTAGATGACCATGCCCACAAGTTAATCGTGCAGAATATCGAATGCATCATGATGTGCATGGTACATAGCGCCAACTTGTGGAAACCATGATTCTTATTTAACTTAATTACTCAATTGGCCATTAACAACCCAATTAACGAATTTCAGGAACCACGTGTCATGGCAACTAATTTGACAGATGTAGTTTCAACAACATGGTCGTTATTAGCTGTCAATGTTTGGATGTCCTTGTATACATATACAGTAGAGCAATGTGTTGCCATTAGTGCCAGGAATATTTCCTAGTAATTGAAATAATTATTTCTGTTTTTGTTGTTGATAATTGTAGCTCTCAATTAAATTATTAAATACAACTCACATGACGTTTAAATAACAACAAACAGCTGAAATTCAAATCAATGCCGGCATTCATAGCAAAGTTTTTAAACAAAATAATACTCGTACAAGAGCAGAGCAGTTGTCTTGTTGCCCATTTCTCTAAACATTCGAATCTCTTTCAATTCTATGCACACATCTAGTCTAGTTAAACTAATTCAATTTAGAAATTTTCTTTTAAAAAGAAAAAAATTATCTTTGTCTGTCCGATTCCATATTATTTGTAAACTTACTGCTGTCTGGTCAATTGAAAAGTCCCCAAAAAAAAAAAATTTCATTCACTTGAGCCATAATCAAATTGAGTCTCAAATTATTAGAGTGCAATGCAATAAATGTAATAAATTTCTAAAGATTGTTTAGGAAGGATATTTATATGACATGTACTCTGCATAAGAACTCTCATAAGGATTTGTTCATTTCGTTTAGTTTAGTTCGGTTTATGTAGCACAATGAACATCCCAATGAATTTGAATGTAGAGTGTCATTCGAAATGGTATTGGAAATTTTGTTTTACTGTATGTGTATAGCCTGAATTGCAATTTGTACTTCAAAACTGACTCTTAATCTTAATTATTTATGTACAGTCAAAGAAAAAAGTCTATATACACCGTTGTATGAAGACTTTTTTCTGCTGCCAATAATTTCTATGTTATAATCTTTTCATATTCTACATACACCGGTATATGTAGACTTTTGTCTTTGACTGTATACGTTCGTGTAAGATAGATTAAAAGGACTGCTCCTGTGGATAATTATTTCAGCTGAAAAAGAAGGGAAAAGAAAACATAACATGCCATCAGCCTTCACCTTAATCCAATGCCAGAATTCAATGACTCAATATTTTTAACACATTTAATCGTTTATCGGCGTCATTACAGAATACGTCACAAGTGCCTAAGAATAATACTCTTAAAAAAGAAGTGTGTCACCTTTAGCTGCCTTGGCGATAGTCCCCGCAGATTCTATGTGAGTTCTACTGAACTAAAAAGGCCCAAAACCATTGTTGACGTTGGATTGGACAATAACATACCGAAATGAACTGCCTCTTAAACAATCTCATCCATTTGAGATTCTAATCCCTTGTCAATTCATTTTGAGGCTTTAATGATTCCAGACAAGCTATTCAGAGAATTTCTATTTGTTCCATCAATTTGTTTGCTCCATGTATACAGTGAGTGTCTTTGGCTATTAAACGAATTCTTTGAAATGGCATCTCTAATAGACACATCCATACATACGAGTACATAATTGGTCATTATAACTGTTTAATCAGGACTACGACCTAGCTTTTCACACCACTGATGTTGTGTATGTTAATTTTATATATGAGTGGCGGGACCTACAGTTTAAAGTCGATTCCGAATGACAGATTTTTTGAGAAACTTTTCATGGCAAATTTTATTTACTCTCAGAGTTTTTGCCAGAAATCAGCTGAGAGGAAGTCGCCGAAGAAATATTTTTTCATATTTTCGTTTTGATGTCTGACCTTGGGTTTGAACTGAGGCCTCATGTCTAATAAGCCAACTAGACTACGGCGTCTTCTCTAATAATTCCAGTTCATAATATTCTTAAAGTATGCCCAAACCCATTAAGGTTTTTTTGTCTGGTTGTCTGTTAGCGTTGGATTTTTCTCAAAAGATTTTTTGTTATGCATCAATCTAGGCCAGTATGTTCTCAAAATTGTTCGAAAATTCCTTTGAATCTTATATCTGAAAGTTTTTCTGTTTATAGACAACGTTAGACAGTCAGCGAGAAAGTCAATAACAGCCTTATTTTAGTTCTTGTCATTGAAATGTGAAAGATTTGATCTTCTGGCATGAGACTCAATAAGGAAATGACCAGTAGTCGCTTTAATCACCATGTATCAGTCGCTTTGTTTAATTTGGGTCAATATGAATGACCTCTTGTGAAGGTAGATAGGACAGATATATCATGTTACAGCACAGATAGGTTCCCTGGTCCATTTTGCCTGTGTCAGCATATGTATAATAGCTCGCGAGCTATTAATGCAATTGTGTTGCAATTAAGTTTCGAGTTCTCTATCGCGTAAGGCTGTTTTCGTCAGTTTCTAGTCATGATGATCCTGTAAGCACTTGGCCGAAAAATCATTACCATAAAGGGTTCGCAATATTACTAGAATATGATCAATCTTCTGCTAGAATAGAGACTGTTAGACTGTGCCTCCATAACGTTTGCTTTAAAATATTCAGTCTTAGTTTACCCATTATCCTGTGGCGTCACAACGGGATGCTATCCGTGCTCAAGTGAGCTTTTGGTACCAAAGCTACCACTCCAACCTACCTACATACCTACAGTCTTAGTTACTTTTTTGGCCAGCTTAAGATTGCTACTATAACAGGTTTCAAGCTAAAAAGGTCTGCCTATGTTAATTTGAAAATCTGCGCTGTCATTTTCCAGCAGGGAAAGTCTCCAGATAGTTGCTATCTGTACAATTGAACAGTTTAGTTGATATGGTTCCAGGGAACTTTGGAAGTCTACAAGTAGAGTCTATTACGACCACGATAGCGGACATTATGCTTTGCGGTCAGTGCCAGTTTGTGGGACATAGGCCTGTTCTTTGTGCGGGGTTTTTGACAATGTGGGAGCCCGGAACTTTTAACCAAATTTTGTGTTTCAGAGCTAGTGTTCAGAGGTGAATATTTAAGATTCTAGGGAGGGTTTTCTTCAGTGATCTTCGGCAGTAGTCCTCCATTAGAATTTCTAATATTGAGAGTTTCATCTTTGGACCACTTGGTTCGTATTGCTATTTTTGTTTTCTATCTAATCTCCTGTTCTTCTAATCTCCTGTTAACCTTCCGGTTAATAATGGAATATAATTTCATTCAAATGGCTGCCTCGGCTGGCCATGCAGTAGCCTACACGATCGGTCCAATTTTTAAGGACATTATCGATTGTGTGCAGCTGTATTTCACCAATAGCTTCACGAATATTGTCCTTTAAAGCGTCAATTGTCTCTGGCTTGTCGGCGTAACACTTATCTTTGACGGCAATCCACAAATAATAGTCCGAGGTGGCCAAACGACATCAGCTCTGTGGCTGATAATGCGATCTTCAAAAACAGGGTGCAAAACATCGAGTGTAGCTTCGGCTGTGTGGCACGTAGCGCCGTCCTGTTCAAACCAAATGTTGCCAATATCCTCCTCTTCAATTTTTGTGAACAAAAATTCGTTCAACATGGCACGATAACGATCGCCATTGACTGCAACGGCCACTCCTTGCTCATTTTCGAAGAAAAATAAAATAAAAGAAATAAATATGCCTCTGGACCAAAATCCGCACCAAACAGTGACTCGTTTTGGGTGTGTCGGCTTTTCAATGTATGCGTGCGGGTTTTCAGTGCCCCAAATGCGACAATTTTGCTTGTTTACATACCCGCCACGATCAAAATGTGCTTCATCTGAAAAGATGATTTTTTTTTGCCAAAATCGGAACTTTTGTAAGCCGATCGCAGGCCCACTTAGCGAAGCGAAAACGCATTGGATGGTCAATTGGCTTCAACTCCTGAACCAATAGGATTTTGTATGGCGTGATACCAAGGTCTTTATGCAAAATTCGTCTCAATGATGTCTCCGAAATGTTCAATTGTTGAGAACGACGGTGAATTGTTGTTGATGGCGCTTCACGCACACTTTCTGCCACAGCAGCAATATTCTCGGGTGTACGCACTGTTTTTGGCTTTTCACGCTTTGGTTTATCGATGAGGATGCCAGTTTCTTTCACTTTTTTCACAAGATAACGAACATACGGAGCTGACGGTGCTTCTCTTCTTCCATAATCCGTACGCAATTTTCGCACACATTCTGCAACATTACCATGATTTTCAAAGTAATGTCGCAATATTTCCCAGCGTTGTTTAAGCGTATACACAACCATATTCGTTCAGCGGAAGGATAAAACTAATTATCTATCAAATCAGACATGAGCTAAATATTACCATTCACAAAATAAGCACTAGTTGAAAAAAAACGTTAGATGGCGGACCCGATATTTAAGAAATTTTTAATGTTTAAAAACTTTACGATTTCAAATCGCATTCGATTCTAAATTGAAAATTCTTTTGTGTGTCACAAGAATAATGCGTTCAGCCAATTGAAACTCTGAAATTTTATGAAGTTTGTTTTTAATTTTTAAATGATTTATTCATTAGCAATTGAAACGATTACTTACATACATACTGGGCAATAAAACATAAATTTAGAAGCAAAAATTGTGGTATAATACACGTCAAAACCATTTCGGTGTGTTAAATAAGAAGTTCAATGAAATCTCTTGCAGGAAAACTTCTTTACGTTACAACGCTGCGTAACAAATAAGACCGCAGATGAATGTTCTGTTTTCGGGACAACAATTGTGTTCCAATACAAATTGACGACTCTACCACTAATTTGTGTTTGGGGAAAATTAAGCATTTAATTCGGCTGTCAAATGTCAATGTGATGCTGGCAAAAATATATTTTCAAAGATTTATGAACAGTAAGACTCGATTTTATATTTTTTTTTTTGACAAATCCCCTTATAGGTTATGTTTGTCTAATGATTTGTCTGTTTGTCTATTTGTGTATGGAAAGGGAGAGAGTGAGAGAGAGTGCAAGTTATTTATTTTGTATACGTATCGCAAGTGTATTGATATTCTGGTATACATTTTTAATTTGTATCTTGTACTCCTACTGTATCGGATTCAGTTTCAGTTTCAGTTTCACTTCCTTTATTTGTTAGGTGTTCCATTTGTCTATTTGACTGTGTTTGCTATTTTGGACAATTCTACTGAAACTTTTTAATCAAGTTTTACTTTTCTAGATGCTTTTCCTCCTCCTCCTGCCCCTCAACTTGTGTTGTGCAGTTTTACTTAATTTTTGTTTCTTTTGATTGTTACTGCTGCTACTGCTGCTGTTGCTGTTGCTATTTCTTTTTCAAGTTCTTGCCTTATTTACCGAATACTTGAGAGTTTGATTTAAAATGGAGAAGAAAACAAATAGAATTTCATTTTTAATTTGTTGTTGTTGTTGTAGCAAAAGTATAAACAAATTTTTGATTTATTACCATTTAGGGAATACAATTGAGTAAAACGTTTCTTGTTTATTTACTTCAATAGCAGCAGCAGCAGCAACAGCAACAGCAACGCCAAGAATATTTCCTTCAATCCGTGAAGTTTTTATTTTTTTTTTTTGGTTTCTTGTACACAAATTTTCAGTTACATTTTCATTAAAACTTCTTTGGTTAAAAGTTTTAATAGGGACTCAGGCAAACAAAAAAATCAAAACAACAAGAATTGATTTTCATTGTTCTGCTCAATGCCACGTTAAAGATGAAAGAAAGTATATTGGATCTGAATTGAAGTTCGTAAAGTTACAATCGATAGATAATGATTTGGTTGTTCATACTGGGAAATGACTAACCCTATCTCTTTCGATGTACACTTTCGTTTGAAAGTTCTTCTACGATTATGAAGATTATGAATGGTTTTGATTCCAATTGCCCTTTGGTTTGCCAGCAAGTGGCTGGTGGCAGGTTACTGCCAAGGGTTGTTATGTATAGAGTTATCGATATCGATAACTTTGGTTTGATAAGTGAAAATTGTCAAGTTGTTTGGAAATATTTATTCAGTAAGTTTTGTCAAGAAGTCAGAAATCGTTTAATTGTTAACCATTTATGACACAGTTTTCGATAAACTAATCTCCTCAAAATTATAGGCCCGCAAACATCTTAATCGATGTTGGAAGTTAATGACGGTGCTTACATTTAGAAAATAGCCGAAAATTACTACAATCAGGCTACTGCATAAATGTAAGGTCATCAACCAAGTTCCTATAGTATTCACTGCTGTCAACTGGCTAAGGTATTATCGAGTATCAGGTAGAAGCGTCTCTAAAAGCCTTACTAAGACATTCATTCTGATTAAGAGATACTGAATATCTTTTAATAAGGTGACTGTATTTTCCAACGTTATCTTTTCCAATATGAATGGATCATGTGAGCCATGTGAGAAGGATTGCAGCAGATAATCTATCTAAGGCAGGCATTAAGCTCACAATTGCCATTATCGAGCACATAATTGTTGACCATTTTCCTTACTTTAAACAGAGGTTTGCGGAAGCTAGGCAGTACAAAGAACACTTCTGCGTTAAAATGATGCATATCTGGGCACTTTTTAGATATAAAAGTTCATTTACTTTGATAAAAAAATTTAAAAGTGGCACCTGTGTATAGTGATTGGAATAATTGCTGGTCATTGATGTCCATACGAGAAAATGAGGTTTTTCATATTGTAACCGCTTTTGTCTGTCCCTACAAAGGTGTGAAGGCGACATGATCACTTTCTGCATAACTGTTATATAAACAGTTAAAACATTCTGAATATGCATCCTCTAGATACACAAGCTAATCTGGTATTACGGGTTTATTACAACTATTTATTTAGTTTGGTTAGATTTAGTTATTGAGGTTATGTAACGGCCCTGATACATCATCATGGATGTATATGTCGTATACTACTAGGCGAGGGTGTTGTCAAGGTAATCCGAAAAAGTAATTCCCTTAATAATGATTGATTTAATGTCCATTGTTGTCAACTGGCGTGGAGTGTAAATTTTTTATTGCCTTCAAATCTATCTGTGGCAGGATCAGCTCATACTCATCCATAGTGATACATGGGCTGCCTGATTATATGTCCATTGTTGTCAGCTAACCATGGAGTTTTTCGAAATATAGTGGATAGATAGTGATCAAGAGCACTAGTAAGCCAAACTTAATTCTGATATCTCTAAAATAAATGCTGTCAACAGCCGTCCGGCAAAAGTTCTGCAACTAACACAGGTCATAACAGAGCTTATCATATCTGTCATCCGAATTCGAAAAAATATTTCTTCGGCGACTTTCTCTCAGCAGATTTCTGGCAAAAACTCTGGGAGTAAATATAAAATTGCCATGAAAAGTTTCTCAAAAAATCTGTTGTTCGGAATCGGCTTTAAATTGTAGGTCCCGGCACTCATGTTTAAAATTAGCAGTCTTGTGTACAAATTAGTGGTGTGAGGAGCTAGGTCGTAATCCCCACTGAAAGGTTGTTATGACCAATTAAGTATGCATGTATGCATGTGTACCTTGATTGTGGTGCTATAATGGTGAATTAAATCTTAACTTCTCATTTACTATCGCGACCTGATTTAAATTAATTAAAAGCATTGATTTTCCAACAATTCTGATAGCCTCTTAGTTAGTAACAAAATACAGGGCTGGGCTGCTTTCCTTTGTTACTTTGCGTGAAATTTTGCATAATTTCAGGTTTCTTTTGTTAACCTCTTTCACAAATGGTTTGCCTTCTAATGACGTTGTGAAATTTCTAATTATCACCCGTGATTAAGGCATAGGTTAACTAACAGTCCTCTTAGTTCTAAATTTCAAGAAACTTTGGAGAAACAGAAACAACAAAAAGCCATACTTGCCATACAAAATTCTAACTCATGCATGTGCTAATGCATAATGATATACGAATGCATGAATAAATAACGGCTGCTTGCCAATAATACTTGAATAATATTCTGTTTCAGTGTTCAACTTCTACTTGTATACTCGTGGAAGTGGAAAAGTATTGACTCTGTGTGAATATTTTCATAATTCCAATGAACGCTGACTTAAATATGCAATTACGAAAGGCAGGCTGGCATACAGTCAGACAGGCAGGCAGGCAGGCAGGCAGGCAGGCAATCATTAAATATTGCCACTTATAATAACGCTTCATTTCCCATAAAGTGGGCATGGCATGCTTCCTTCTATATGTGTGTGTGTATTTGTGTGTGTTCCTATGTGGCTTCTAATTTCTTTTTCAAATATTGCAGACCTTTAAACACACACACACACATACACACTACCCTACTCACACGTACAATATTCCGTATAATTATGGGTTCAATTAACAAACTGCAGTAGAGACATTAAAACTCAGCATTGCCTTCTTAATTACAGAGTATTTGAACCAAAAAAAAAAAAAACAGCAAAAAAACAACTTCAAAATCAATAAAATTGTGAACATTGTTGTTAAATTGCTAGCACAGAGAGAGAACGAGTGAGTGTGTGAGAGTAAGAGAGAAATAAAGCAATAGAAAATATCATAAATGAGGCATTTGATTGTATTCTATTGTGTGTTATAAATTAAAGGGTTCGTGCTAAAGAGTAGAATTTTGAGGCAGTAATGCAGTGGCATATTTCACGTTATTTAGTGCTACATTTTTACACTTTATGAGCATAAATCTTGTTAATTGGATACAATTAAAACCATGAAATGAAAAATATAATGATTAGAATCTACTAATTAGAAAATTTTAGTTTTTAACTTAAAACTTAAAAGCACAAACCCTTATAATTACTTGCTCACAGCAATCTGCTGGCAAGAACTCTTAGAGCTTCTCATAAAATTTGTTGTTCGGGGTTGACTTTAAACTGTAGGTTCCGCCAATCTTGAATAAAACTAACACACATAACATGGCCAGTGGGAGAAGTTAGGTTGTAATCCTGACTAAAGGCTTGTAAGGACGAATTAAGTAAGTACGGTTGAAATAGTTTTAAGCTGAGATAGTTTTTGTAGGCACGAAGTAATTGCGTCCGGCTATCAAGATTCAGTCCAAGTTCTAGACAAGTTTCTACACAATCTCATAATGAAAGGCAAATCCATGTTGGATGAGTAAGTTTATTTCATTTAAACAATAAATTGATTATTCATTTTGCTGGGTTGTAGCAGCTCATAACGGATAATATGATCATTTTGTGTTGAGTACCTTTAATACATACATACAGTGGTGGCCTTATAATTAGAAACGATGTTTCTGGAACAGAGTACTCTGGAGTGACGAATCTAAGTTTAATTTGTCCCAATCTGCTGGAAAAACATATGTATGACGTCCTCCAAACAAAGCCTTTGATCCCAGGTACACAGTGAAAACTGTAATACAAATTAACAAACATACATGTTGCTCAGTCGTTTCTAATTATAAGGCCACCACTGGACATACATAATTGGTCATCACAACCCTTTAGTCAGGATTACGACCTAGTTTCTCACATGACTTATGTTGTGTGTGTTAATTTCATAAAGGAAGCGATGGGACCTACAATTTAAAGTCTACACCGAACGACAAATTTTTTGAGAAACATTTCATGGCAATTTTATTTACTCAGAGTTTTTGGCAGAAATCTCTTGCCGAAAAAATATTTTTTCATATTTTCGTTTTGATGTGTGACCTGGAGTTGGAACCATGGCTTTACGTCTACTAAGCCAAAGCACTACCTACCTACTAGACTGCGGCGACCTTTAACAAGGACTTTAAATTCGTTTGAAAAGATTTCTAATTTAACTTATGGTTAATGGCCACCATTATCTACCAGGTAGTGTGTTTGTTTAATGGACGAGAGCTTCGAATTCTAGGCTCAGCTCTGGCATCATAAAAAAAATTTCTATAAACGGCCTCATTCGAAGCACAGTCTATGAAAGATTTCTGCAGGATGAGCGTTTCTCAAAAAGAGTTCGACTAAAAAAAACGTGTATTATCTATAACGCGTGGTACGATGATGTGTAATTTATTTAGCGAAAGGTTTGCCATTTGCGAAAATGGATCGTTTATGGCAACCATAACTATTGGACAAGCAAGCTTTGAAGAGCACTAGTTTAGGGGGCAGTAGATTTATTTATTCTTAGATCTGCAGGAACCCTTCTAACTGCATGCGTTAGGAAGGATGAACTGGGCATTGTTACTGATATCCTTTCGGGTGCGAACAGTGGTTGATTGCTTTCTGAAAAAGATTTCGTGGAAATTTTCATCGGAAAATGTGGGGAACTGAATGCAAATAGATATACAAGTTATATATTGTAACAGAGGTACGCTTAGATAATTTGTTTCCATAATTGTTGTTGCTACTAAAACTCTAATTTAACTTTTCTTTTCTAGAGTGTTGGCTTATTAGACGTGAGGCCTCGGTTTAAACCCCGGGTCAGGCATCTCCAACTGAAAGAAATACATATGTAAAAATATTTCTTCGGCGACTTCCTCTCAGCAGATTTTTGGCAAAAAGTAAATGAAATTGCCATGAAAAGTTTCTCAAAAAAAACTGTAGTTCAGAGTCGACTTTAAACTGTAGGGTCCGCCACTCATGTATAAAAATTAACGTACACAACATAAGTGGTGTGAGCAACTTGGTCGTAATCCTGACTAAAGGTTTGTAATGAGCAATTATGTATGTATGTATGTGTGATTGACCATACATAGTTTATGGACCAATTCAAAGACTTTCAACACAGTTTATCATATGCATGCAACAATTAAAAAAATGGAAAATTTATAATACATTTCATAAACTAAACTGTAAACTGTATGTATACATACCTACATAGCTTTAATATGCTCTCTTCTTTGAAGACAATCAGAAACTATAGCATACATGAGGGTGTTGTATGTTCATATGATTTTGTAGACAATTTTCTGTTGCCATATTTTTTGGAAATTTCTGACCCAAATATACTGAAACATTGCTATTTTTTTTGCCTCCTTCTTCTTAATTGTGTGTTATTTTTCAGTTTCATTCTTTGCTCATCGCATTGCTCATTACAAACACTCTTTATTATTTGCTTTTGTTGCTGCTGATACCGCCTTCATAATTACAACAGAAAATGAAATGAGAGTTTCATTTCTGTCTTTAATTTTCAAATGGTCTGATAGAAAAAAATGAACAGAAATAAAGAAGACGAAAGCAAAAACTAGAGTCTGTTTAAATGCTAAATGACCAACCAGTCAGCAGCTACCTTCCTGCCATAACTATGAAGAAGATTAGAAGTAAATATGCAGCACAGAATTGCTCATCAACTACGTGGGCATCAGTTTTAATCGTTCTTTTATTGATAATTAAAAGCATAAAAGGAACAAAAAAAAACAAAAAAAGAGGAAAAGAAAGATAAAAAAATTGAAAAAAGAAGAGTAAACGAAAAACAATAGGGATTGAATGAAAACAATACAAAATAAACAAAAAAAAATTGCCATAATTTCTCTTATACTCCAGGGAATTTTATTAAATGCTTGGACCACAGCTAAAGAATTTAGTTGGGCGTGTTAATTGAATCAGACTTGCAAAACCGGCTGTTAATAGAATTAAAGAAATCTTTTTTTGTATAAAAATTGAATGCAAGCCGTTAATTAACTGCTATACCAAGGGCTAGAAAGCAATATAAGATCTCTAAAGAACTTCAAGCGCTATTCCCAGTTTTGCCGTTTTGTATTCCACAACTTTAGTAGAGGCATGCTATTGTTACAATGGTGATGAAGCCACTGTCTGGTGAGTCTAGTATGATCACAAATGATGTGCCACTTTCACAAAGACGTCGGAAGTTGTTGTCAGAAAGACAAATCTTGTTTAAGTGGTACCTCAAGCAGTAATTACGCGTAAAGTGCTCTGTTAAGATATAAATCTGTTTTGTTTATCGAAAGTAGCTTATACGAGATTCTTATGCTGGGGAATAGAAACAGTTTGGCCTGACGTTGGCCAAAACAATTATGCCACTAAGCCACAGACTGGCTCTTCTCCCAGTTCTCAAGTATTTTATTGTTGTGGCCTTTTATAAAAATGACTGGTGGCTAATTAAGGGTCGGACATCTCCAACAAAATGAAGCATGAAAAAATATTTCTTTTCCTCTCAGAAGATTTCTGACAAAAACTTTGATAGTAAATGAAATTGCTATGAAAAGTTTCTTAAAAATTTGTCGTTCGGAAGCGACTTTAAACTGTAGGTTGTGCCACTCATGTATAAAACTAACAAACACAACATAAGTACTGTGAGAAGCTAGGTCGTAATCCTGACTAAGGGATTGTAATGACCAATCAAGTATGTATGTATGTATGTATGTTTCCCCTTGTTTAGCCAGCTAATACACCATTTCGTTACGCTCATTATTCTCATGTCTAAGAACTACAACCAATGTAACATCCAATGCTTCATAACGAGATTGGAAAGGCTAGGCTTCCATATATGATATTCGAGGTGTTCATAGTTAATGGCATGCCTTTCAAAGCCGCTTAACTAGCCGAAGTCTATTAGAAATAGTAGGCTTATTAGACCAGAGTCCGCTCGAACAAGACGATTTCCTCTCATAAGATTTCTGGCAAAATTCTGACAGTAAATGAAACTGCCATGAAGAGTTTGTCAAAAATCTATTGTTTGGAATCGACTTTAAACTGTAGGTCCAGCTGCTAATGGTGTTGTCAGAAGCTGGGTTGTAATCATGGCTAAAAGAGTTGTAATGACTAGTTAAGTAAGCAAATTATTCTCATATAAAGACATTCCTTGGTATACATTTTAATGGGTGGACACAATTTGATTACCGCCCTTGGTCTATCATTTTTCAGAAATCTGCCCTCTATAGATCGAAAGTGATGCAATTGGCTTTTCAGTCTGCTTGATCATTAACAATCATTCGGAAGTATCTGATGAGGACTGATTACATAGAATGAAATACAGAAAAATTCACCATAACAGCTCTTATTGTGAATAACTTTTAGTCAAAGGGCTACAAAGAAGCTTCCACTTCAGTCATGGTGGAGTACCTAAGCACTACAATTGTAAAACATCTTTATCATGCCTTTTCAAAATCTTTGGGGACCATACTAGAAACGCATAGGTGTTTATGGATTCTACAATCGAAGTGTATGTTCAGAAGGTAATTTTGGTAACCTATTGAAGGTAGGATTCTAACTGAGACTCATTGAAAAATTAAAACGCAATTCTTTTTAAGAAATGCCATCTGAGATTGCCGCTCCTCTTTCCATTGAATGTAATTAAAATGGTTTTGTGTAGATTGAAGGAAAGGCAGCACACTATTTGTGTTTTAAAGTCAGAAATTTAAGAGAAGAGGCATGCTATTGAAGTGATGACCTTTGGACTTCAAGCAGTAGCTCTCTCTAGGTTTATAATACTTCGTATGCAAGCAAATGTCTACCACTGTACTGGCAATATTGTACAGAACAAGTAATTTAAGACCTTTAATGAAACCTCTCCTCTCTCCTTCCCTTTCAGAACAGCTTACTGCAGCCATTAAACGAAAAACAAAAAAAAAATAAAAAAGAAGGAATACATCAAACGGAGTAAATAAAAATAAAACAAACGAAGGAAAGAAGAAAAAAATATAGAAGGAGAAGAAGAAGAGTAATAAATTAAAATTTCTTAAATAATTCTGTAGAAAGAAATTGCAAACAAAGAAGAAAAAAAAAGTAGAAATTAAAGAGAAAAATTCAAACTTTAATTCGTTTGTGTGTGTGTATGTGTGTTTGTGTTTTTGTTGTGGATTTTTTTTTTCATTTTACTTGAACAACAATAGACATGTTGTAATTGTACTTTGATTTAAAATTTATAGTAAAATTTCTTGTTTCTTCATTCAACTGCTGTTTGCAACAACTCCAGGCACAAGCAAACTTTTGATTACAAGTGAAGTTTATTTTCCAACAGGAACAGAAGAAGCTCCAGCTCCAACTACAGCTACAGCTACAGCTACGGCTACATGTACAGTAAGAGTAACAATAACAAGTGCAACCAATAAATGAGTTCAAGTATAACATTAAGCTTAACGGTTAATCTGTGTGTGTGTGTATAATTTTTAATATACAACTACAATCACTTCAATGTATCTGTGGAAAATGCGTACGAGAGAGAGTAGAATTCAAGTGAGTGCAAATGTATGTGTATGTTTTTATGGCTATGGCTGCCTGTGTGTGTATGTTTGTTTTATACGATACAACTTAATTAAACGGAAACTGATTTAATTGCATATTTAATGACTTACAATGAAGTTGAAAGTTTCTGAGTCTATGTGTGTATCCGTGTGTATGTGTATGTTTGTTTCTTCACAACAATAATAACAATAATAATAATGTACATTTTATTTCCTTTTTCAATATCTCTGTGTTGGTGAACAAGTGTATATTCTTGTTATAGTGTGTGAGTGTATAAGCGTAGAATTTAATGTATCTGCTTTAATTTTTGTTTCCTTCTTTCCTTTTTTTTGGTTTTCACAAGGAATACTTTGTTTATGTAAATAATTGTTAACAATTGCTGATAATGTCAACATCTATAACACATATACACCCATATACATACATATATATAGCACACTCATATAAAATATTTCAACGAGACATGGATATAAATTTTAACTTGATTTTTTTGTTATTTTTTAATCATACAGTGGTTGACAAAACAAGTTATTAATTCAAATTACTTAAACTCATGCTGCTCAGTTAGGTTAGAGCTTACCTTACAGGCCCTGAAAATTCTACATCTTTAGGCCAGTATTTATTACTAGTCGCCATAGTCTAGTAGGTAGTGTGTGGGCTTATTAGGCGTAAGGCCAGGGTTCAAACCCCAGGTCAGACATCAAAACGAAATTATGAAAAAATATTTCTTCGGCGACGGACTCTCAGCAGATTTCTGGCAAAAACTCTGAGAGTGAATAAAAATTGCTATGAAAAGTTCCTCAAAAAAAATCTGTCGTTCGGAGTCGACTTTAAACTGTAGGTACCGCCACTCATGTATAAAATTAACGAACACAACATAAGTGGTGTGAGAAGCTAGGTCGTAATCCTGACTGAAGGGTTGTAATGACCAGTCGGCCAGTATTTTGAATATTTCATGTGGTCCTGACAATCTATGTATATCAGATTCGAAGGCAGTCTTGTTCTTGAAAACTGAATGCATCAAGGTTTTTGGAGTTTTATTATTTCCCCCAACCACAGTTCGTTTTAATCATAGCGTTTGCAATTACATCAGTACAGAGCCTATTGGAACCAAGAGTCAAAAGCGTTCTGATTATGAAATAAATACGCTCCAAGGTGTATAAATTAAAACTTCTGCAGAGAAAGGCAGACACAAAGAAGGTGTTGGATCATTTAAGTTTGGACATACGCTAGTGGTTGTGATTAAGCTCGTTAAAAGACTAATATGTTCCAAAAGACAAGAAAGTCGTTGTCGTTTTCATTGACCGGAAGTATTGGAGTATTCTCTCACTTTTGGCGATGATAGTAAAATGGGATAAATGTCCGCTTGCGTAAAAGTCAATCCATGTGGAATGTCCTGGTCGTGCAGTCCTTAAAAAATTTCACAGCTTTTCGAAATGGGTACCACGGCTAGTCTTTGCCATTGAGCAAATGCAGCTGAGAGCACTACGTTGAAGGTGAGAGTGTTGATCGTTGCCAATACTCGATTTAATTCCCGAATACATCTCTCTCTCCATTAATGTCATATAATTGAAGAGAGGATCGAAAGGCCCAGCTAATTAGAAGAAATACCCGATTTAGTACTCCTTTCCATTTTAGAGTCATAAGCAAACATTGAGATCACATCGTTCCGAAGTGTACATCTCATATACCATTCTAATTCCTATCGAAGTCTATAGCTGGCAAATTTATTTTGTTTACTCAGAATAGATCTTCTGATACCAGCATGTTTATGCTTATGTTTCTTATTAAAATTTTATTGTGATTTGAATGAAACTTGCTGGAAAGGTTTTTATTCATCAGTTGCAGTATATAGCCGACCAGAGCGATGTACATATTTGATACTACAATTTCTGCTACGGAATCAAACAAAATACTTCTGTGGCAATCACAGCATTTATGCCATTTACTCTACAAATTTTTTGGAGCAGCCGTGAGCCATTTTTTGCAATATTGTCGTCTTCCACAATGTGAACTCAATCAAGGGCCAATTTTATAAGCCATCCCCAGGGAAATTATTGTTTGCTTGAATCTTCTGTAACATTCTGTGTTGAAGATGCAATTGTTGCGCCAATGTTTGATGAAAACAAGAAGTTTGTTCGTTATTACTACTGAATCTATTTATATTTTGTTTTCATTGTGAAACGAAGAACCCAATTACATTTACATTAATTTAATTTACAATTACATTAACACCATTCCAGAAAAAATTACTGCCCATTTAAATATAAGATTAAATCTTGTTGTACAGGAATTGAATAAACAAATAAATAAAATAAAAATAAAAAATAAAAAATAAATTTAAAGGCAGTATGAGCAATGCATTTGTGATAAATCGCGGCGTAAACAGGGTAGTGTTCGTCATCCACTATTATTTGTACTTGAACTAGACGGCGCAATGGACAAAATGAACGTGGAAGCAAGACATGAAATTCTATGTCATTATAATAGAAGACATATGACCGATGTCGCATATAGACAGCATCGATACATACATACATACATACATACATACATACATAATTGGTCATTACAACCCTTCAGTCAGGATTATGGACCTAGTTTCTCATACAACTTATGTTGTATGTGTTAATTTTATACATAAGTGGCGGAACCTACAGTTTAAAGTCGACTCCGAACGACATATTTTTTTTTTTGAAAAACTTTTCGTGGCAATTTTATTTACTTTCAGAGCTTTAGCACCTGCTGAGAGGAAGTCACCGAAGAAATATTTTTTTATGGACGATGGTGTAGGTAGAGGTATTGACAAAGCCGTATGGTCAGCATTTATTTAATTCTGAAGTATAATCATTGCTTTTACTGTAAATGCCAGTGAAACTTGGAAGGTAACGCCCCACAACAACACACAGGCTTCAGGTTTTCCTAAACAACCAGATGTTACATCAGTAATAAAAAATAATTCTTTTGCATGTAAATATACTGAAAAGAAACTGGAATTGAAATGAAGCTGCTTTCAATTAAAACCACAAGACATTGAAGTATATGAAAAACAGGTTTTACATGGGGACCATCAGTTAAGTCCAAAGAAGAATAAGTGTGCTCGAAAGGAAAAGATTCATGAATTTTTCAAACTCTGTTTATTCAATGCAACTAGAAGCTTACATAATTGGTCATTATAACCCTTCAGTTGTGTGCGCTAATTTTTATACATGAGTGGTGGGCCTTACAGTTTAAAGTCGACTCCGAACGACAGATTTTTGAGAAACATTTCATGGCAATTTTATTTACTCTCAGTTTTTGCCAGAAATATGCTGAGAGGAAGTCGACGAAGAAATCTTTTTCATATTTTGTTTTGATGTCTGACCTGGGAACCATGGCCTTACGTCTAATAAGCGAACACACTACCTACTTGATTACGACGACTGCATATAGAAGCTTAAGCCTGATAAATGTTTCATAATTTTTATGTTTCAAGTCAGCGATTTTATTATGAAAGATTTGTTAAATAAAAGCTTCACAGACGTTAGTAAAGCTTAGTTTCATTGGTCTCTAAATAAACTACCGGACTTGTAGGACACTTGCATGAATAACTTAATTTGTTTTGTCATTGACTGTATGTATAACATGAAGCAGGTATACCATGCAATAAAAGACAACATCATACAAATAATCACGTTACATATGTATTCATAGAGAAAGTATTTCTTACCATTTCAAATTGTTTTGTATTTATTTCGTTTCAAGCTTCGTTTTTTTATCACGTTATCCTGTCGTTTCCTAACATATCCTATCGTACCTTTGCCATACGCTCATTCAAAATTCAGATGTTAAATATTGTTCTCGTTTTGAACCCCTTCTCCCATACTTTTTTTTTTTGTTGAACTTCTTGTATATTGTACAGGATTTTGTATAACGCAATATAAGAAACCAAAAAAAAAACAAAAATTTTTTTTGTACTCCAGGCCAACGGTAAGAGGAGATGGAGAGAGAAAAAGTCAATGAAAGAATGAATTTCTTATTAGTATTCCTATACCAAAAAGTACAAAAGTGTTTGAGTGTGTGCCTGTGTGTGTATGTGTGAGAGAGAAATTTTATATTGTGCACACGGATACATTTTCTTTTTTGCGTTTATAAATCTGTTTGTGTTGCAAAGTATATGTAAGATTGAGGGAGAGGGAGAAAGAAAAAGTGAGTTCAGTGTTGTCGTCACCACTACAATGAATATATTTTTTTATTTACCTTCTCTCTATTTCCAACATTCGAAATGATTGTGACATTATAAAATGTGTGCGGACGTGTGTGCGTATGTATGTACGTGTATGTTTGTTGTTACAGTTACAATAAATTGCGATGAATACTTAAACAGGTTTGTTGGGTTATTCCTATTCATTTGCCACTTAATTACATTTACTGTCAGCACACATTTGGAATTTTGAGTTGAATGAAAATAAAATGAACACTAATACACGTGTGTACATCTATATATATATATACGTACATCCATATGTATAAATGTAAGTAAAATTAAAATGTCTGGAATTTGACAGTTGGTAAGTTCTTTTTTTTTTAGCAATCGTATTACTTTTCTTTGGTGCGTTTTACTTTGTTTCTGGGAGTTTCTTTTTTGTAATTTTGAAGAAAAAAAACCTTAAGCCAAGAGAAAGGTCTGTTAAACTATGGAAAAAAATATTCAAAAAAAAAATGCAATTTTATCACATCATTTTTGATGGTTTCTGGTATTGCAATTAAAAATATTTTTTTTTCATATTTTTGTTTCTTTCAAAAATAAATAAAAATATAAATTTAAATTTAAGCAAAATCCGTACTGCACCAATTTAATGACTAAAATGCTATGAATATAAATACAACACTGTACCGTTATAATCGATAACTTTACAGCAGTTTCTGGTTAAAGCTAATCAAACTGTGATTCTTAGGTTTCTAAGGAATTCAAATTTACTCCGAAATATATGGAGGATGTATGAAAACTTTACAGTCAATCATTCTCATTTTCTTCATTGTCATGAAGGATCTATTCCGTTGATCAGTTCTGATCGTTTTAATTGAATTGCTTGTTTGATGATAGAAATTAGAACTAAACGTTCGAACAAGTTGTGTCAGACAGCCAACATAACAGCTAGGTCGTAACCCTGATTGAAGCTTTATAATAACCTCTTATGTATGTTATGTGTGTAAATATTGATTTAACTTCATGTCTTAATTGCTTCTGACATTTGCCTCCTTATAGTCCGCGGTGGTCCTTCTGAGCTGGAGCATGTAATACCATAGTAAGGCATGAGGTTATCGAATTAGTTATTCCAAAAGCGCCCGTCGCCGTAGTCTAGTAGGTATTGTGTTGGCTTATTAGACGTAAAGCCAGGGTTCGAGCCCCAGGCCAGACATCAAAACAAAATACAAAAAGTATTTCTTCGGCGACTTCCTCTCAGCAGATTTCTGGCAAGAACTCTGAGAGTAAATAAAATTGCCGTGAATAGTTTCCCAAAAATCTGTCGTTCGGAGTCGACTTTAAACTGCGTTTTAAGCAATTGGGATAGTTTTACGGCTCCTTAAGTGGTATTTTGCATTTGAATTTGCACTTAATGCCGGCAGGCTGCTCACAACGCCTGCAGTCGCCGTAGTCTAGTAGGTAGTGTGTTGGCTTATTAGACGTAAGGCCACGGTTCAAATACCAGGGCAGCCATCTGCAAAAAACGAAATATAAAAAATATTTCTTCGACAACTTGCTCTCAGCAGATTTCTAACAAAAACTATGAGAGAGACAAAAATATAATTTCCTCTGCAATGAACTGCATTTCTCCCACGGAACTCAGAAGTAATTGCGGAAAGCCTTTATATCTGGAAAAGTGATGCATTATAGCGTGAAAATGCCATTAAAACGTATTTTAACCCTGAAAAACCGTTGCCATCAAATAATAGCTCTATGGCCTAATGATAATCAAATGTTTTTGGCCAGCAATTAAAGATTGTGAACTGAACGGTAAGTGGTTTTAACAAAACGATGCTATCAGCCTCATAGCACTAACAACTTTGTTTTTATTGCATGAGTAGTTCGAAGAAGAAGCAATGTTATGTTTTGGTGACATGAGGGACTGAATCCCTCTCTTCCTGGACAATCTCCTAACACAACCTCAAATTATCGCTGAGATACTGCCCGATACTTGCGACCATATTGGTTGAAAACTACCTTAACAAAACAAGAGATGGCCATTTATATGATCTTGTATTTCGAATACTACACCATACACGCTTTATTACACTTGGGCAATTCACACGACTTTGTATCGTGTATGTTGTATTGAATACATCTGTTTGTTTGTGAATGCTCAATGCTATGCTGTATTGTGTATCTCGTGGCATTCACACAATTTGATAGCACGAAACCAATACAACTTTTAAAAACATATGGAAAAAATGTGTATAAGTGTATCGGATTTTTATACGAAAAATATCAACAACAATCATACACTGTTGTATGTTCTTCCAACAATACAATGAATACAACGATACAACGACTTGTGTGAATTGACCAACTGTTGTATGGTATGAAAGAGGCAGTTTCGACTACCTTTTAGTGTGTTTTTTTTGAATTTTTTTATATTTTTAAATTTCAAAAGATTCTGCTTTTTAATTGAGCACTTCTTTCTTTGTACAGTGCAAACTCTAACTTTCCTCGGGCATTGCAAATATCATTCTTCAATTTACATTTTTCAATATTTTTCTCCCCATTTTTCTTTCTTCTTTTTTGAAGACTAAATCATTGAACTCCTTTCATTAATTTCATGTTTTTTTGGATTCGTTTTTATGGATTTTTTTTCATTCAGTTCCAATTGCAATTTAATGCTGGTGTTTATGGGTTTTTTTTCTTCATCCCTGGTTTTGATGCCTTAAGTCATTAATTATACGGCTAAGAAATGTTTTTGTTTTTTTGATGTTATTTTAAAACTCAAGATTAAACTGATACAGTTTGTTTATATGAGCAGCTTAAAAATAATAAAAAAAAGAGAAAATAAATTCGTGGCCTTGCAAGAAAGTTTGTCTGTTTTTTTTTGTTTTTGGAAAAAGTTTGACATTTTTTATGCTGTGGCTGCTGCAGTGGATTTACTCTGATGCTGGCAAATGAAATAAAAAGAAAATGAATTTCAATCAGAGTTTCGTTAAGAACATTCGTTATTAAAATTGTTTATGGAGTAATAAACCAAGAAGAGAGAATAACCAAAAAAAAAACCAAAGAGAAAGTATTTATGAACTCATATTTCAAGCTTAAAAGAAAACATTTTCAAATTAAAAACTTAATTCGTAAAGGGATTTCATTTCTGTTTATTTGTTTTACTATTTTATTAACATCTTTGATACATACACACACACACACAAAGCTAGAAACTTTTGATAACGGCCGCTGTCATATAATTGACAAATTTTTATTGTCAGCTTATCTTTGGAAAATATGACAGGATTTTCAATTACTTTAAATGCTTAAATGCAAGGAAATACGGAGCAGGCAATGGGATCAAATCCAAAGCAATTTATTGAAAAAAAAAAGAATTTTTTTCGAAAATGTAAAGTGTCTTCAAAAAGTAAGGAAACATTTCAATTGCTGCGTAAAGTAATTGCCCTGTATGCTTAAGTGGTTGCGAAATGTTACAGAAGCTGACTTAAATTTTTCTTCGACAAAAACCGTATGTTTTAACTGAACAACATAAGCAATGATCGAATTTGACAGGAAACTGTTCAAATATTAATCGAACAGGACATCAGAAATGGCGATGAATAGGATAGATACTATAGTTCGAAGGCCGAGCAATGATATAATACATTGACTATAATTCTCAGGTAGCCGTAAGAAGCGAGTACCCAGCCCCAAAAGAAGGTGACAAATTTTTACAGCAAAATAGCAGCTTAATAAAACCTTAAATGAGATGAGCGGAAAAGTGGCAAAAACAAGGGAATTAAACACGATCATTGAGGATCTATATTTACGCAGGAGTTCTTTTAGCTCCGTAGTTCTTTTAGTTCTCGTTTCTTATTCGTTCATTTCATTCTTATTCGGTCAGTAGTTCTTTTAGCTCCGTAGATCTTTTAGTTCTCGTTTTTTATTCGTTCCATTATTTTGTTTATGTTTATGGAATAGTGGTTTAGAAGAGAAAAACGAACAGAAATTCTCATTAAATATTTAAAAATAAATCACATGCTTTTACAGTGCTTCAAGCACATAAATGAATTAATAAGAATGATAAAAACGTTAAATACCACAATTTATTTAAAATGAAAAATCATATTACAAATACGATAAATTTACATGGAATATATTAATTCCTTTATTGGTATTGTTTACATACATAGTTTAAATATAAGTGAGCAAACGTTGCCATAAAGAAGTTACACAAGTTGATGAAGAGAACGGAGTTTTTTTCGAAACATCCCCGGCCTCACACTAACCCACCCTCACCCTACCGCGGAGGGTTCGTCCCCATTACGTAGGGACACGTACACACTACAGTTCGGACAGTAGCGGGTAAGGGAAAAGTAATGGCAACGAGAACATAAATCAGCTATAGAACTTAATCACAAGCTGAATAAAGAAACAATAAAGAGGAACTACCTATGAACGAAAATACATTTTTATATAATAATTTACAAATTAATGCCAGCATATAAGCTACGTTTTATATTACAAATACTACAATTAAAATCAATAAAATCATATGGTCAATTCACACAAGCCGTTGTATCGTTGTATTCATTGTATTGTTGGAAGAACATACAACAGTGTATGATTGTTGTTGATATTTTTCATATAAAAATCCGATACACTTATACACATTTTTTTCCATTGGTCAATTCACGCAAGCCGTTGTATCGTTGTATTCATTGTATTGTTGGAAGAACATACAACAGTGTATGATTGTTGTTGATAGTTTTCATATAAAAATCCGATACACTTATACTCATTTTTTCCATATGTGTTTAAAAGTTGTATTGGTTTCGGGCTATCAAATTGTTTGAATGCCACGAAATATTCAATACAGCATAGCATTGAGCGTTCACAAACAAGCAAATGTATTCAATACAACATACACGATACAAAGTCGTGTGAGTTGCCAATAATATAAGTTAAAATCATTATATAATCTACGAAAAGGAAAATTACATCCATAGTTCGTTCTATAAAAATCTAAAGAAAGAGGACGATAGTGCCGTGAATACTGAAATTCAGGTTACAAAGCAAAAACTCAGAATCGATATCACCTTTAACCAGATGAAAAACAAATCAAAGCCCTAAAACAGCCCTTCTACCTTCTAAAGTTGGAAGTTTTATCAAACCTAATCTAGCCTCATATAACGGAAACCCATTGGCACAATCCCATCCTAAGCCACGTAAACAGAATAATAAAAACTGCTTCTGCACAGACTCTATTGAATCACTATGACAACGATAGTATGGATTCCAAATAATAGACGCATACTCCAAAATAGGTTTAACAAGTGAAATGTATAGCAGTCTTGTTATATAAGGATCAATGAATTCCCAAAGCCCATCTTTTCACAAAGTTGTTAAAAAGAACTGAACTATTGAACTAAAAGAACGAACTAGTTCATTACAGAGAACTGAACTAGAAAGAGCGAATACTCAAAAGAGCTAACGAACCCAACTCTAGTGGTGGGACTTACAGTTTAAAGTCGACTCTGAACGACATATTTTGTGAGAAACTTTTCATGGCAATTTTATTTACTCTCAGAGTTTTTGCCTGAAATCTACTAAGAAGTCGCCGAAGAAATATTTTTCATATTTTCCTTTTGATGATCTTATGCAACAAATCCGACAATGGTGATGAGCCCTACATCTTTACATCAGAAGTTTCTCAAGTTTTTGTTTTAGAATCAATCCGATTTGGCGAGAGCGAGATAAACTCCTCAAACGATTGACCATCGTGTTAACTTCACATGGACTATTTCTTGCCGGAAGGGAAAGAAAATATCAAAGATATTGCCGTGATTAATGTTAAATGTAAGGGGACCCAATTAGACTATGACACTAATGACTAATTCACTCCTATTTTATACTTCGTCAGAAAGGCATCCTGAAAAAATGAAGCCAAGAGCAGTACGTCAAATATTTTTGAAAAGAACTGCTTAAGGATGTGTAGTAGATATTGCTTCATATCTTTGTAGATAGCCTTTAGAAATAATCCCATTAATATGGAGGCACATTTACATTTCGAATAAATCTCTGTAGGAATAGCAACAAAGTTGGGAAAACAGTTCTAGGGATTGATGGATCTACAAAATTATATCAAATGGTGACTGATGAGTTAATAGAAAAGTAAAGCGAACTATAACCCAACATATTAGTTGATGAAACATGTTGTGTTCCTGGGTAGGCTATAAAATAGAGGCAATGCTAATGTCTTACAGGTACGTGGTTATGAAGGAGAAATCCAGTAGAACAATTTATGCAGTACTATAGCTCGGAATTATTTGAAGTTTGCAAAGCTTCACGTGCAAACAAAATTTTTCGAATTTGGGACAATGCCAATACACATCAAATCCGAGAGCATCCAATGCAACCCGGAAAAGTCTCCTTTTGGTGTGGATCTTAAGCTTTAAGTATTATTGTTCCTTTGATAGTGACATTGGTCAGGCCCTCACTGTTAAGGGCGAAAAGAAGCAACTTCTTTTGGCCAGAGTTTAATGACGTGGACACCAACGACATGTGTTTCTAACAGTCCACGTCACATTTGATATTTTACGCGAGTAATTTGAAGGCGCCGCAGTCTAGTAGGCAGTGTGTTGGTTTATTAGACGTAAGGCCACGGTTCAAACCTTAGGTCAGACATCAAAACGAAATATGAAACAATATTTTTTCGGCGACTTCCTCTGAGCAAATTTCTGGCAAAAACTCTAAGGGTAAATAAAATTGCCATGAAAAGTTTCTCAAAAATCTGCTGTTCGGAATCGACTTTAATCTGTAGGTCTCGCCACTCATGTATAAATTAACGCATACAATTATTTCTGCTTAAAGTTAACAGTCAGGGTGCGTTCGTAAATTCAGCAAATTTGTGCACCATTGCGGCAGTAATGCCAAGTTTTGTTGCTAATGCGTGATCAGCTGTTGCAGATGCTTGCTACTGCACAATAACTAAACAGAATTTGCTTTTTAGAACGTTCTGCAAAAATTAAAAAAAAAATGTTCGCAAAATTAACGATAGCAAATATTATTGAAAACGGTGGAACTGAGAGCTTTCTATTAAATTATAATAAAAAAAGAATAAGGAAAAAAATGAAAAGACTTCTAGTTATTAAAAATTAATTAAAACTAAAAAGAAGGCATATTCCTAAAATAAAAAATTACTTTGAAGTAATAAACCGTTATCAAGATGATGTATTCTACAGCCATCTTCGAATGCCTCGATCTTCTTTTGCGGTAAGATTTGATACCTCCTTTATATACAGAATAAATTTAATTAACTATAAGAAGAAATTTAACATCACTTTTTTGTTCTTAAAAAACATTGATGGATTAACTATAAGAAGAAATTTAATATCACTTTTTTGTTCTTAAAAAATATTTTTTTTTTTGAATTCAAGTAACTTTTTTTATTCATATCATATTGAGCTTTTAACTAAAAAATAAAGTAACAAAAATTTAATAAAAATAAAGTTTAATTCAGTTTCAGTTCAATAAACAACAAAAAACAAAAAATGATAAGATTAAATAAAAAAAACTTGCCATTAATATTTGCAAATTTCAAAGGCATAAATATAAAATAATATTAAAAAAGTATCTCAGATAAATATTTCTTAAAATTTAATTAATTTGTACTATGAAAATTTAAGCCCCAGTAACTGGACCTTAAGTGATTAAATCATAAATTAAAAAATTGCATTTAATTAAAACTTCTTAAAATAATTAGATAAAAGTTATTTATCGACCATTTTTTGCAAAATATTTTTTAGCTCAAGCTTTGCCTTAATTCTTTCCCGTTCCACTTCAATTTTGCGGTTTTCTAATTCGACAATTTCTTTGTGCCTCTCTTCGTATTTTTTCGCTTCTTCTTTTAAAAACTTTAGCGTTTCATTGTCTTCCTTAAGTGTGTGTCTTTTTTTTGCGGGAGGGCGACATTCATCCGCTGAAGTCTCGGAACAAATAAAGGAGGCATTGAGACTGGTACCTGGTTGCTCGTCTTCAGGATTGTTTGTTGCATTAAGGGAGGACTGTAAATTCTTTAAGGGTGGGTTAATGGAGTGTTTTGTACCATAGACTTCATCAAACATATCGTAGAATTCCCAGGATGTGGCGTTTCGCCCAGTCTTATTATTTCTAACTTTAATTCTCTTATATGTGGTGTGCAAATTCAAAAATTTCCGGCTTATTTGTTCTGTTGTCATTTCTAAGTCCGGTTTAATTTCTTTGATTTTTAATAATATTTTTCCCCACAATACTGACTTCTTCTTTCTCCCTTCTTGGTCCGACTCCATATCCAGTCTAGTTCGTGTTATTAATTTTTGAATGTTGAATGTGAAATCTTCCTCGTAACTAAAAATATAAATAATTAAAATTTTCTATAACAATATCGGTTAAATTTTATTACTTTTCCATTTTTCTGCAAATAAAGCTAAATTTTCTTTTGTTTAATAATTTTTATTTCACAAAACTACAATGTTGTCGAACAAATGGTTTACCGCGAACTATTGCAACTGAAATCAAACTGTTGCTAAATTTGCAAAAATTTGCGCCAGCATTGCCATTTGTCTGCAAAAAAAACGTTTGACGCAAGTCAGTGCTGCCAAGTATTGCATTTGTGAACATTTGATTTTTATTATGCCGCAATGTTGCACAACTACTGCATTTACGAACGTACCCTCATTCAGTTTCGCAATAAAGTTTAATTCAGTTTAAAATAAAATTTCAATTGAAAAACTAAAAATTTCTCTTAGTTTTCTAAATATTTTAGGAAAATCAGGAAAATATTCTTAACTTTGGAATGCCACTGAAAACCATTGAAAAATTTCCATAACATATGTATGTATGCTACAAGTTTATTAGAAAACCAAATCAATGTTAAATATTTTGTTGTTGGTTTCTAAATCAAAAAACAAAATGAAAAACTCCAAAATAAAATTCATTTTAAATTAACAACATTTTTAACATGAATTTTAGTTTTTTCCCCTTTCGCTTCATTTGTTTTTTTGTAAAATTTTATTTATTTGTTTCTTTTGTTTGCTTCATGTAAAATTGTTTTTCTCTGTTTTTGTTTCTGTTTTTTGGGCAAATAATTCAGGGCGAATAATTTACATTTTGCTATATATGTATGTATGTATGTATATTTTAGCTTAGCATTGCCAAACTTGTATGCTTAAAAAGTAAAAACTTTTTAGTGTTGGCTTTCAAATAAAATAAAAATTAAAATAAAAAGCAAAAACGAAACTAAAAATAAAATAAAATAAATATACGAGGTATGGTAAAGCATATTTAAATGTATTCCAAACCTACACACTGTAATACATATACACACATAAAGAACGGGGTCGGTGTTATAATAACACAGTCAACCATTCACTCACTCAACATCACTAACACACTTAAACGTGTGTATATGTTTAGTTTTTCTTTTTGTTATTCTAACGAAAAAAACAATAAGAATAAGAAGAAAAACAATATCACTTACCGTTCGTAACAAAATACTCGAATACCTGAATATATCTGAATACATTCATACACAGTGTAACTGATATTTTTATGTTAAATAGTTTAAAATGTTCTTTCTACGTGTGTATGTATATTTTTTATTTTTTGCCGAAAAAAGCTTTAACTTTGTTAAAACAGACACATACATACACACCAGCATAAAAACATATGTAAATACATAAATACATGTACACTAGCATATGAGAGAATATTTGTAGAATTTTATATCGGTAAGCTCAACCGTCTTAACATACAATGGCAAGCAAAACTGAATGTATGTTCACAATATTTTTACTTGAAATATCATAGAATATCCGAATAGGGCCAAGAGCCTATTACATTTTTTTTTATATATTTACTACGATCTCTATTTACCATATTAATTTACTTAAAAAACTACACCACGACGGTGTTTCTTGTCCATGCAAAATGTCGGTCGATAATGTCTTACAACAGTTTCACGAAATACAGTAATCGTCGGAAATTTTCAAACTGACAAAGGGTCATTATTACAACTTCCCGTTAAAGTTGGGTTTAGTTAAAGGTAACTTTAGCTAAAGTGAAATTTAAAGTCAACTTTAACTCCTTTTCGTTATTACAAACTAATGATAAAATAGAGTTAACTTTTTCAAAAATATGGCAGTGCCGGAGCAATGTCGATAACACTGCTCAAATTAAACAAGTTTTTTTTTAAATACAGTGGCAACAACGGGCTTCGTTTTTTTTGTTGTATATGCTCATTTTGTTAATATTTGAAGTTGCCGTATTGAAAATAACATATACTCGTAATATGGCAAGTTCAAACATAAACTTCACTTTAAAAGTTACCGGTAGGATGATCCTCCATTTAGCTTAACGTTCACTTCTACCATATTAAATACATAATTGGTCATTACAACCCTTCAGTCAGGATTACGACCTAGTTTCTCACACCACTTATGTTGTGTGTGTTAATTTTATACATGGGTAGTGGGACCTACAGTTTAAAGTCGACTCCGAACGACAGATTTTTGAGAAACTTTTCATGGCAATTTTTATTTACTCTCAGAGTTTTTACCAGAAATCTGTTGAGAGGAAGTCGCCGAAGAAATACTTTTTGTATTTTGTTTTGATGTCTGGCCTTGGGCTCGAACCCTGGCTTTACGTCTAATAAGCCAACACACTACCTACTAGACTACGGCGACTTCAAAGATAGCTGCACTTCTACCATATTGTCCACTTATAATAATGAAAAACAATTTATCTGTCCGTTAAAATGCTTCCTTTAATTAAAGGCAAGTTGTAATAATGGCCCTAAGGCTGCTAAAGATTTGATATTTTACGGTAGGTAACTGTATATAGGGGTTCTAATAGCCTCAGTTAAATTGGAATTGGAAAGGTAAATTTCAATCGATAACTCTTACATCAGTTTCACGATTTAAGGACAATGCCGAAAATTTATATGAAGTGACCAGAGACGGGACAGTTTTTAGAATCTTCGGTATGTTACCGGACATTGCCCAGTGATGGCCTCAGTTAAATTGGTTATTCTCCGGATATTTGAAAATAAGTTTAAACTTCGTTGGCAGCATGAGTGTTTTCTGGACTGACAAGGATAAGCAGACGATTGATTGTCTTCTATTATTAAATCGCTTGGTTATTCAGTCACACTATTGTGATATCCACATACACACATGGACTTAGCTTTCTACCGTATGACTACTGCAGGAGTTTTGAGCATTTGAGAAGGAGAAGAATATCTTTCACCTCAAGAGTCCATGCTCTAGTGCTGCTGCTAAGAGTCTTAGGGTTTTAATTTCTCATTATTTTTCTTCTCACTTGTTACTGCGGTTGTGTCTGTAGATAGTGTTTGATCCCCGGACAGGATGTTGATTTGTGGTACCACAATAGCCCCCCCCCCCTCCCTTTGAATAGAGCCCGCAAACCAGATCATGGTAGACCAACGATTCTTGGACCAGAACGATATATTTCCTACCATAACAAAGTTGAAGAAGAAATGTAGCCGAAGCAGCTATGGAGTGATGAACGTTAATCCGAATTACATTCATCCACTGGTGTCCATCACTTTGTCGGATGAAAGACTTTCATTCAAATAGTCGCAGACTTTAATGTCCAAAGATAACTCTGACCTCATCTAACCTGTTAGAGGATACTCCGAACAGAAGCTTACTCTTCGAGAACCTCTTAAGCTAACCCAATCTACTACGATCTATAACTAATGCCTTCAGCTGCGTCCAACTAAGACCCTCTGTCTGTTATTTATCCGAATTCTAAGACAAAAATCTCTGGAACAGTTTGCAGCAGGATTGAAAAATATTACGTAAACGCTGATGTAACATTTTTACAATCCATTTCCACTTGCGAGTCACTCACTCCCTTACTAACTACCAACTATGAGGCCTCCATAGTATGTTTCTGAAATATGGTGAATAAGAGGGGTTACATTGAAGGTGATGCCTCATATTTAAAGGGTGTAATAGGGCGTGTCCTAAGGACAGCAACTTATCATCTAAAATATAAGAGGGGAATGGATATATACGAGTACTTGTCGAACATAGGCATCAATAACAGTGGGTATTGAAAATGTGCCACCAGCATGAAGAATGTTTCACTGGTAAACATTATGGTACGACACCCGCTGGATAACGGTAAAGTATGACATAAATTTTGTTAATATTTGGTACAGAATAACTTGACAATGACAATGTAATTTCGGAGAATTATTTCAGTTCCCCATACGGCATTGAATAATTCGACACAATTTTTTACGCCAGTGCACGTTTGAATTTGCCAAGCATAACAGACAGAGTAAACTTTTGCATATTTTCGGTGTGTGTGTGTATGTTTTTTTTTTAATATAATATCAGATCAGGAAAATGTGGAGAAAAGTTTTTATTTTTCAATTTAACGAAACGAAAAGAGCTCTTTCACTTTCAAATTCTCAATGTATGAGCATTTACATGTAATTCATCGTATTCGGTTTTTATTTCAAATTCCAGGCAACTTTAACTCGGTTAGACAACGAACCAAAAAAAATATGAAAATTAAATCGCTCATACGTAGGAGTGAAAAGGCTAGGCTGCATAAAATTTACGGGGGCCGTGATGATTCACCTGAGGCGACACTAATTGCTAATTTCTGGATGCAAAGACAGATTGTTTGACTTTGATTTACTGTTTAATGACGACATTGCTGTGCAATATCATCATCAACACTGATTTTCTATTTTAATACACCGTAGATAACAGAAACTTTGAATGTTTTCGGGGATAATACTATTGTGGGGATAATGGCCTGCAGCTCGCAATGGTTTCGTTTTTTAACACTTATTTTTAGATCGATCTCTGACGCATTTTCATTCACTGTTTTCAGTAGCTACGAGCTAAACGGCATACGTAATGCTATTAATGGCTTACGAGTCAATGACTCGGCGTGGTCAATATGTATAACGTACTATCAAGCATATGACGTACTATCATCTTGCGCCAACAGAAATTAAATCGGTTAGGAAGAGTATTTTTGGATAATAAAAGAGGAGATAAACGTCTCCCCTAAGGGCCGCACTAGATTTTAAAGGTCACAATACAACTTCCGATAAAAATAAATAAAAAATATTATCTGAAAACGGTATTAATATTCGGCTTTAATGCCGGTTTTTGTGTTCCTTTTGTGTCATAAGTCGTCAGAATTAGAAAAGCTGCTAATGCTGGAAGGTAAAATCTAAGGATAGCTTTTTGAATTTTTATGCGCCATGTGGCTTAAACTGTAGGTGCTCTAGGAACTCTTTCTCTCGAAAGAATTCTGAAGCCGACGATCACGTATTGAGACCTGAAATCTGACTGAAGATTACTTTTTGGTGGACGTAACTCTAGTTAAAGAAGGCACAGTATAACCCATAATTTTGAAGAGAAAGAAAAGTAGACCACAGGATATATTCACTGTAATTGTTCGATTATTGGTAATATGCGATGAAGAATTCTTACGCACTCTGAATTTAGTGATAGAGTGTGTTAATCCAATAGTTCTTTGAATCAGATCGTAACTTCCGTAAAACTACCAGCAATTATGGAAGCAATCGTTTCGATCGGTACTACGAAGAAATATTGTGGGTTCCAGCTAGGCAATAATTTCTTAGGACGTCTACTAATTTAATCTAACCTAATAAGGCTGATGTCGCCGTAGACTATTAGGCTTATTAGTTAGTAAGGCCGTGATTCAAACCAGTCCAAATATCGTACATAACAAAATATGGAAAAAGAAATTCTTTTTCTCTCAGCAGTCTTATGGCAAAAAACTCTGATAGAAAAATAAAATTACAATAAAAAAGTTTTTTAAGAAACTGTCGTTCGGAGTCAACTTTAAACTGTAGGTCACAACATGGATGGTGTGAAATGCTAGGTAGTAATCCTAACTAAAGGGTTGTAATGCCAAATTAAGTACGTAATAATGCTAACAGATCTTTGTAGCATTTTGACGTCTTGTTGGAGGTATTCCCATTATTCCAGGCATCGTAAGTCCTTATAAGTCTGCCTACTGCTGTGTATATTCAGTAAGTCATGTATGGTCTGATGCCCCTTACTAAAACTTTGTTGCAAGCATAGAGAGCGTAGTCACTGTAGTCTAGTTGGTAGTGTGTTAGCATGTTAGACATGAGGCCACAATTCAAAGCCCAAGTCAAATATCTTGTGTAAAACGAAATATGAAAAAATATTTCTTCGACGACTTTCTCTCAGCAGTCATCAGGCAAAAACTCTGATATGAAAAATAAAATTGGCATGAAAAAGTTTCTTAAGAGACTGACGTTCAGAGTCCACTTAAAACTGTAAGTCCCACCACTCGTGAATAAAATTAAAACACACAACATAAGTGATGTGAGAAGCTAGGTTGTAATACTGAAGGGATAAAGGGTTGTATGTATATATGCATAGAGAGCAAATGCAGTCCTTTCTCATATAGCTGAGTATATTCCGTTTCAAAAACATCTTGTTATCCAAAACAAGCCCAAGAAAGTGTGCCTCATTATTGGGTCCAAGATCTACCCAAGACAGCTTCAGTGACTATTGTACTTTCTGGTAAAAAAAATTCTATCCGTTTGTCTTAGTTTTATATCCTAGCCGCGATAAGATGCCTATTCTTTAACACTCAACAGATCAATTTGCACTCTGATATAACACTATTGTAAAACATGAAGTTGCCGTGGTTTAATAATGTCTTGGCTTATTAGACGTGAGGCCTCGGTTCAAACCCTAGGTCAGACATCTCCAACTGAACGAAATATGAAAAAAACATTTCTTCGGCGACTTTCTGGCAAAAAACTCTGATAGAAAAATAAAATTGCCATGAAAAGTTTCTCAAAAATCTGTCGTTCGGAATTGACTTTAAACTGTAGGTCCCGCCACTCATGTATACAAATTAACGCACACAACATAACTGGTGTGAGAAACTAGGTCGTAATCCTGACTAGTAGGTTGTAATGACCAATTATGTATGTATGTATGTAAAACTGTTTATTTATTTTCTCTCTCTCTCTCTTTCTCTCTCTCTCTTTCTCTTTCTCTTTATTTTCATTTAAAAACTTTAAAATCTGTTAATAATGTTGTGCTCCTAATTCAATAATTGCCTCTTTACTAGCCCTCTTTCTGTGAAATTGCAAAATTTTTAAAAAATATTTCACATCACATGACAATTGTTGGCTAAAAAAAAAGCATCTGAAAATTTTATTCCCAATTATTATGCATAGAAATGGGAACGACCTGTGCCACTTATTTTTCTGTTCAACAATATTTTCGTTGCATTTTTTTTGGCGTTGGTTACAACTAATATTTTATAGCTCATGCGGTTAAACAATTTATTCAGAAAAATATTGTTTTTGAACGGCTCCTTAACTTCTACTCTCCTTAAATGAATACGTGGGAGTGAATTTTTTCTGATTTTTCCGGTATTTTTGTTCTATGTGTGTATGTGTGTGCTGAACCAAATTTAGTAATAAAATATGCGAAGTTGTCTACGGGAATACAAACCACAGATCACTTGACTATAAACGAGATTAAAAATTCAATTACAAAAGTTGGAACCGAATTGTACACGAAATTCTTGTCCTTTTTTTAAATATTTTTTTCTGAGTTTCTTTTTGCAGATTTTATTTATTTTGGAGTATCAGACTGTATGTTTTGTGGAGAAGGTGTTGTGAGCCAAAGTAAAGGGATAAAATATGTTGTCATACATGAAGGACATTCATTGTAACGGTAAGGTGGTATAACATTTGGAATTGGGTGGAGGAAAAAGTGTCTTACTAGCAAATCCCATTGCACTTGTCAAATCTCTTTCAGAAATTTTCTGGTTTAAGCTTTGAGAGTAAACCAATTGCCATAAATACGCTACTCCTGCTACTCATAGCTAAAATTAATACACCTGGAGGATTTTACATATGGACCAGGGTATGAAACCCTGAATGATGCATACACTGTTTAGTGCCAAATTAAGGACGATACCAACTCACATGTGATTCAAGAGTTCTCTAAGAAAATCAAAAAAGTCACTATTAAGTGCCGATTTTGGTTTTCGAAGTCATCGGTTCAAATTCCTTTGGGAACGACATTGGCCATACCTTTACTGCCAACGGCGAACAGTATAGATCGATCATTATTAACTTCTTTTGGACTGTATTAGATAATCTGGACACTAACGACATGCTACATACACAGCTTATGCCACATTGGAAATTCTGCTCGAATGATTTGAGGACGTGGTGGTTTCACGTGGAAATTATATAATTTGGCCACCGAGATTATGCGTTTTGACCCCGTTTGTGTGTTTTTATTAAGCCACAAACAACAGCGTTCTTTAAAGCCAACACAATCCATGCATTCGATCAAATTCTGTCTGATATGTGCGCCACAACTATGGAAAATTGGACATTTTGTGATGCACTTCACCCAGAAACGTCGTGGCAGACATTTGAACAATGCTGTAATACCTCACTTAATGGAATCAGTAGGTCTTTCAAATGAATAAAAAAAAATTCGTTGTTATCTCGCACACACTTTGTTTTATATAAAGTTCAGGATAGGAAGTACTTAATGAAAGACCCATTAAAAACAGTACATCTTTAAGAACGATGAAAATTGCAAACGTATGTTGCCAATATACCACGTGATTATCATAGATTTTGTTCGAGATAAATGAATTGAACTCGATAGAGATGTCACATACCACAAGACGTTCGATAGCATGAACTAGCAATTAATCTTACGTTCTGTAGCAGTCACAAGGACTGTCTGATTTCATCCAATGATACTTCTTTTTGTGGAGATAAGAAAAGTCTCTCGTATATAAGGGAAATGCTACAAAAAGCTTTCAAACATTCAGGCCTATTTTGGTTTACTACGTAAACGCTTGTTACTCAAGTAAATGAATTTAGAAGTCAGCGATGCCAAGAGTTTTTAAGAGTTCAAATGCTTATTGCTTAGAATCAACATAGAATCGAAATATTTGTTAATTTTTTCCCACACCTAACAGCAGGTGTAACATTTTTAAGGTAAAACATTTACGAAACAGAACTCTACCGAAAAGAGTAAAAAATCAAAATAAAAAAATGTAATGAAAAGAAAAATAGAAACTTACAAAAATATACAACGAAACACTACTAGTGACACGAACAACAATAGCATAGGCAACAATAACAACAACAACATGAAATCATTGCTAAGAAACAACACAATTTACAAAGCTGAACACTGGACACTGGGACGCAATAGAAATGGCAACAGAGAGAGAGCCAAAGAGACATTGGCAAACGTTACACTATTAAACAGGCAGCAGAACAGAACAGGACAGAACAGAATAAACTTGCTAAACTGCCCAGCAATTCAACCAACCATACAGTTGGCCAGCATTTTACTTACTTGCATATCCTATCTACAATCATACATACATACATACATATGTATGTAGATTTTACCTTTCAAAAAAAAAGAAAAAAAACAACAGCAACACACTAACGGAAGCTGACAACAATTTATGTTTCATGCAACGGATACAATTTACAGCCACCCTTCAGGCAAAAGTCGTTGACGCAATGCTAACAACACCTGCAATGCGGGCCAGCTGAGGGACATAAATGAGTTGAATTGGACTTTTTGTTGTTTTTTTTCATTCTTTCTTATTACACGTATTCGGTAGCATTCTATTCCTATTAAGTACTCGAGTACTTGAACCAAAAAATTTAAACAAAAAAAAAGTACTTACGCTATAAAGAGAAAGAAGAGAGCTAGAGAGAGAAAGAGAGAGAGAGAGAGAGAAAGAGAGAAAGTAGGAAATAGAAGAATATAAAACAGTTCAAAAACAGAATAATTTGCTGGGGGTAGTTCTACATTTAAACGATGATTCTATTGAGTAATCAATTGATATTGAAGGAGCAACTTCCTTTATGCCATACGATGTAATTTTATTTGCTAGGGGCCTATTTATCACAGTCGAAATATTTGAAGAATCTAGTCGGCTTATTTTTGGTCTTAGGTCGGAGTGACAGCTTTGAGCACGCATACTGGCCGAAATCCACCAAATTAACGAAGAAGTTGTTTAGGGCAAGGATGGCACATCGGCTTATCTTATATTCTTCAACAATATTTTAAAATTAGTCATGGAACACTCCCACTTTAAACCTACACTCTACACTTTCAAAAAGCAAATCTCTTTAACAAAAAAAAAAAAAGGATTTTTTTGTTGAAAAAATGTTTTTACAAACACATGTACACATGATGGGTGTATATTTGAATATTTGTTGTTTTAGTTGTTGCATTTACATTTTAAACACAAAGAACATGAAGTAGAGGAAGAAATATGTTTGTTATATGCAGATATAGATAAAATTGTTGTTGTTGTTATTGTTGTATATTGTAGTAGTTATTCCATTACAACTACCCAGCACAGATTGCCAAAAAAAAAAACGGACATGAATTTGACAAAAAAAAAATTGAAAAAAAGGAAGAAAACATAAGCAAATGTCACATGTATGTAGATTTTAAGTTTGTTAAGCAAATGGATTTTCCTTTGATGAAATATTGTTCCGATTTGCTTCTTGTAAGCTTTAAATCGGGTATTTGCAAATACTGCTTGAATTTTGGGGAACGTAATGCTTGTCACATGGCTTTATATGTTTTCTATGGACCAGAAATGATATCCAAAAAGGAATCCATTCACAAGCAGCCATACACGAGCACTGGTAGGTATAAATTTGTATTAGTGAGGGTTAAATTTTGCAGGTTTGAAGGCTTTATTCTGTTATTGGAAATAAGCTTCTTCTAAAATATTTTAACTATGAATGATCAAGCTTCTTCTTACTGCTGTCAGTCTGTGTGCACAGTACAGGAGGCATAACAGTAGAAATTGAATTCATTATCGATTACAGTCAAATGACAAAAAATCATCCGGGAAGTATTCAATTTATATTGGCTTCCAACACAGGGGAATCCCGGGTAATAATGAAGCACAAAACAAAGCCCAACAAAGCCCATTCTTGCATCAAAAATAAAGCCTAACTTCTTTCTGACACTATAGAGTGGGCAGTTGCAAACATGCTGTAAAGCTGTAAAGCATGTTGTCAGTTGAAAGACAACACACATCTACACTAAACCAGGATTAGTGGAAACGGCAGAGAAAATCTGTAAAAATGATGCTGGTGTCCTTCAATTTATATTGAAGCTCATACATACATACAAACATAATTGGTCATTACAACCCTTCAGCCAGGATTACGACCTAGCTTCTCACACCACTTTTGTTGTATGTGATGTTAATTTTTAACGTGAGTGGCGGGACCTACAATTTAAAATCGATTCCGAACGACAGATTTTTTAAGAAACTCTCATTGGCATTTTTATTTACCCTCAGAGTTCTTGCCAGAAATCTGCAGAGAGGAAGTCGCCGTAGAAATATTTTTTCATATTTTCGTTTTGATGTCTGAACCTGAGGTTTGAACCGAGGCCTTACGTCTAATAAGCCAACACACTACCTACTAGACTTTATATTGAAGTATTCTGGGTAATTCTGTTGCAGATGAACTAAAGCATGCACACACGCAATCAGTTGAAAAAAGAGGGCCTCATCTGGCTATGGAGCGGGTATTTAATGACATGATGAAATTCATGATATCTGATGAAAGCGTAACTCGGGTTCACATACTATAATAAAAATTCCTTAAGACAAAAAAGATACGTATGGATAATACTATCCAATCCTTAGACCAGCTTTACTTAGGTTGTGTGTTGAGAGATTGGATCGACCATGTGCCAAGGAATAAGCAGACGTATTGCTTTTCATTTGGCATAACGCTGTTAGGGTATATTCCCCGAAGTATATCATAGGTGGCCATGTAGTTCCTTACTAGTTAAGCGATACGTAATGCTCCAGTCTGCGAAAACTTTAGACTCATTAGGAAATTATTTCGTTACAAGAAGCAGATGTGCTGAGAGAAATGTTTGGTTAACGATCGGAGTAGAACTACCTTACTACTGGGACTCAATGCACCCAACATTAGACTGGCAACTGGATTCCTTTTGAGGACATTGTAATGGCAAGTCCCTTACACGAATCTGGTAATAGAAATCTGATGCGATACAGCGTTTTTTCCTTAGCAAATGTTGAATACATTCTAAGAGAGTTTAAAGCCTCTGTAGGGAACAGATGTTTTGGTTTTCTTACGGTAGATAATGAGAAATAATCTGGTTTAGGGGTGTATGTTCATCCTCATGTAGCAGAGTTGTGCTTCTTTTCATTCGTTCTCTCTCTATCCTTTTTCATTTATTTCTTTATTTTAGACCTTGTAGAGCTTTCATAAAGGATCCTAAGGTCTTGCGGTTTTTTTTTGTATTTGCTATTAAAACTATACACGTCTCTAGACTTACGTTTCTTTAAACCACGAGACATAGTCTCCTACAGGTATTTACCGATGAAGAACATAAACTAGACTGCTATGTGGACGATGTTGTAATATTTTTGTGGATAAAACGAAAATCTTTTTGCTTAACAGAAAAATAAAAATTCTGTTTCCTTGAAAAGAAGACCAAAACGTCCAAGCAGATTAAATGGAAGATATTATACCAGAACGGAAACAAAGATAGGAATAGCAGCTGGAGAAAAAAGTTGTGATGCATTTATAGGAGGATACATACATACATAATTGGCCATTACTTCTTACACTACTCATGCACTGTGCGTTATCGTTCTTGATCATTCATATTTAAAATATTTTAGGAGAAGCTTATTTCCAATATCAGAATAAACCCTTCATACATACATACATAATAGGCCATTACAACCCTTCAGTCAGGATTACGGCCTAGCTTCTCACACCACTCATGTTGTGTGTGTTAATTTTATACATGAGTGGCGGGACCTACAGTTTGAAGTCAACTCCGAACGACAGATTTTTGAGAAACTTTTCATGGCAATTTGATTTACTCTCAGAGTTTTTGCCAAAAATCTGCTGAGAGGAAGTCGCCGATGAAATATTTTTTCATATTTTGGTTTTGATATCTGACCTGTGATTTGAACCATGGCCTTACGTCTAATAAGCCAACACGCTAACTACTAAAGTACGGCGGCTGTCGCTATAAGATTTCTCCAAGATTGTTGAACTGGCTCTGGGAGTGCACTGGCCAACATCGTTAGATACGAAGTGCAGCATCAAAACACTGCGAAATGTTTGAAAAGTATGCTGAACTGGAATAAGAAAAACAATCCTATCTGTCCAGCCAATTGACAGATGAATGTTTACAGAGTTGCAATGAAAATTTAAGTGGTATGAAGGTTTCTGTTTACAGGTATGTATTCTACCCTTATTCTAACTGTCACAAGTACAAAACTGTCTTATATTATATGATGTCAGGCAGCCGGTGCTGACCACTCTTAACTTCTACACTTTTTCTCTTTTATTTCTTCTCAAAAGCAAAAAGTGAAAATCAAACATACAACAACGTGTACGTATTTGGTATATTCGGAGTTGAACAAAATTTATACGAAATTGTCCTTTAAAATCAGAAAAAAATGAGAGAAGAGAAGAAAAGAAAAAAATGCGATACAAACGAGTGTAAAAGTGGAAAAGGATTTTTTCTCGTCTGTCCGTTGGACAACAAGCTCATGATTTACAACTGGTATTTGAGTTGGGTAAAACGATCTCCATTTTTTTTCGTACATGTTGCCATACCTTGTGTGTGTATGTGTAACCATACAACTCGTGTGTGTGTGTGAATATAAAATTTTCAAGGTATTTTATTTTTGGAAGATTGATTTAAAGGGTTTCGTTTCAATTTTATCTAATTTTTGATACGGTTTGTTAGTTTTTTCTCCATCAAGTTTATTTCTTGATTATTTAGTGTATGCAGAAAAGGGAGAGATAGAGATAGAGATAGAGAGAGAGAGAGCGAGGAGAATACAATATATGGTAATTAGAAATGTTGTTTAATCTTTTTACTTCTTTTTCTTCAGATAAATTAAATAAACTGTTGCTAATTGAAATCAATCGAGATGTGTGGTTTAAAAAAAGAGATTTTGTTAAATTATTTCTTTATTTACTCGGTTAGCACAGTAAATTGGTAGCATAAATAAATATAATGTTTGCCATGGAATTTTTTTATTTGTACAGGTGCTTTCTATAAAATAATAAAAATGTTATTTTCAATTTTCAATCAAATATTTAAATTTATTTATGTGGCATTAATAGCAACTAAATTAGTTTTTAAAGATAGTACAGCTGCCGCACTATGTGGCAAAAATGAATTTAAAGAAATTTAAGAAACTGAGCATGCAGTTCGATAGACAACAAAATTCTGCATTATATAGTGAATATTCACGACTTTAAGTTGAGATTTGTAGATTTGAGACGATGTCAAAGTCAGGAAAGTGAAGAAAATTAAATGCGTTTTTGGTGTTTTTTTGAAATTTTAATAGGGGTTTATATGATATTTTTTTGTGGCTAAACGAATAGAGGTTTTATATTGATTTCTTTTTTATTTGAAAGGTATGAGCAACAGCTACTTTCAGGTTTTTTTATATATATATCTCATATATTAATGTTAAAATTATTCGTTCAAAATTTAAAAATAATAAAAATTTCACATTTTTTTACCCTTCCTAAAAAAGATAAGGATTTTAAAGGTGAAAGTAGTTTTTAGTAGTTTAATTTTATATACCACAAGAAAATATGAACTCTCTACATTCAGGAACAAAAAGAAAAGTTTGCGCAAATTTGCGCAATTATTTTTGGCGATTTTTTGAAAATTTTACTTTTTTTTTGAAAAATTAAACAAATTAGACGTAGTGTAATAAAGGCATAGGCAATAAAGCCATATGGCGTACGAATTATGCGAGGAAATTCAGTAGAAGCGATACCAATCGAGCTGTCCTGAATAGGTTACTTTTAAGCAATGACCCTTTTATAAGCTGTAGTACACAAAAATCGCGAAGGAATTCAGATATTATTAAATTACTCCTTCCTGACATTGATGATGCAAATAATAACGATTTTAACGATTGTAGTTGGTTTCACTTTTTATGTATTTTTAAGTTAAGTATTAAATAGTGTAAAATAAATATTATGAATAAATATTAATTATCATAGATCTTTAAAAACTTAATTACATACGTATATCGACTATTATAACAATATGAGATGTATGTTAGATTTTCTTAATGGGCCGTATGTGGTACCTAGGGGCACTTAGGATCCGATCATAATAAAATGTGATCATAAATGATTCACATTCATATTAAATATGTTCATGTCGAATTTCATCGAGGTAATAAAATGTTTAAGCCAATTATAATTGCTAAACATATTTTCTTAAGGGGCCCTATTTTGGACCAAGGGGCAATTATGGACCGACCATAACAAAATTTGGTAATATGATTTAGATTTACAAGATACACGCTCATACCGAATTTCATCACGATATCGATGTTTTTAAGCCATTTATAAGCGCAAACGTGAATTTCTAAAGGGGACTTTATATGGGGACTAGGGTCAAATGTGATCCGATTTTCACCAAACATTACACCATGATTTCTTAGTACACAGAACTGAATTTTATTATGATTGTTGCATAATTACCATAATTAAGTGTAAATAAGTGCAATTTAGAGGGGAATTTGTATGGGGGCTAGGCGAAATCACGGACCGAATTGAAACAAAATCAGTTGGGTTCATCCTTGGGCCTAATTATCACTAACACTATCAAAAAATTCCAGCCATTAACTCATAAAACACTTCTATTAATTTTGGCCAGGTTTTCAGGCAAAATGCCACATAGTGTGGCGTCCAGAAAAATAAATTTAAAGTAATCATCATAGAAAACATATTTAATTCGTTAATCACTTTTTATCTTTAAATTTAAGAAACTGTCATTAACATACACAACATGGATGGTGTGAGAAGCTACGTAGTAATCCTAACTAAAGGGGTGTAATGACTAATTAAGTAAGTAATAATGGTAAGAGATCTTTGTGGCTTTTTGACGTTAGAGGTATTCCAATTGAGGTATTCATTATACATATGTCTGCCCACTGCTGTGTATATCCAGTAAGTCATCTTTGGTCTGATGGCACTTACCAAAACTTTGCTCCAAACATAGAGAACGTAGTCGTCGTAGTCTAGTGTGTGTAGTGAGTTGACTTATTAGAAGTGCGGAGACGGTTCAAACCTCAGGCCAGACATCTCGAACAAAACGAAGTATAAAAAGTATTTCTTGGGCGACTTCATCTCAGCAGACATCTGGCAAAATCTCTGATAGGAAAATAAAATTGCCATAAAAAAGTTTCTCAACAATCTGTCATTCGGAGTCAACTTAACACACACAACATGGATGGTATGGGAAGCTAGGTAGTAATCCTGACTAAAGGCGTGTAATGTCAAATTAAGTACGTAATAATGCTAACAGATTTTTGTGGCTTTCTGACTTCTTGTTGGAGGTATTTCCATTATTCTAAGCATCGTAAATTATTACCTGTCTGGCCACTGCTGTTTATATCCAGTAAGTCATCCGTGATCTGATGCCCCTTCGCAAAACTTTGTTCCAATCATAGAGAGTGTAGCCGCCATAGTCTAGTAGATAGTGTGTTGGCTTATTAGACATGAGTCCACAATTCAAAGCCCAAGTCAAACATCTTGAATAAAACGAAATATGAAAAAATACGACTTTCTCTCAGCAGTCCTATGGTAAAAACTCTGATAGAAAAATAAAATTGCCATGAAAAGTTTCTCAAAAATCTGTCGTTCGGCGTCGACTTAAATATGTAGGTCCCGCCACTCATGTATAAAATTAACACACACAACATCAGTAGTGTGAGAAGCTAGGTCGTAATCCTGAAGGGATGAAGGGATGTATGTATAGAAAGCAAATGCAGTCCTTTCTCATACCGCTGAGTATATTCCGTTTCAAAGACATCTTTTTATCCAAAACAAGCCCAAGAAAATGTGCCTCATTACTGAGTCCAAAATCTACTCAAGGCAGCTTCAGTGACTATTGCACTTTCTGGTAAAAAAAAATCCATCCGTTTGTCTTAGTTTTATATCCTAGCCGCGATAAGACGCGTATTCTGTAACTCTCACCAGATCAATTTGCACTCTGATATAACACAGATTGTAAAATATTTAAGAATAACTGATTATTTATTTACATATTTAATTCATTAATCACTTCTTATCTTTCAATTTAAATAAACTTAGTGAGCGTGAGTTATTACGTAAATTTTTTGTTGAAAGACGCTATTATGTGTGGCATGTAATATCATTCAAATATTCGCCATAACAATGTCAACTTTTCCATGACTCGGGGCCATAAATCAGGCTGTATCGATCGACCTGGGCCTTAAGAAAATCCAATAAGTAAAATGTGTATCGGGGTCAATTTCCACGATCCAGTTTTCAAAGCCCCAAGTGAAATGTGTTCATTTCCCTTAAATCGCTCGCGTATAATATTAATATAACATGAACTGTGCTGCTGAAACCATATGCCATAGTTGACCAAATCACTCAATTCATGTCAAAAGAAGTTGATAACAACCACGTTTTTAAAGGAATATGGGTTGATGATGCTGCCAGCCCGATGTCTATATCGAACAGTAGTCTTTTCGGAATGCATTCTCCTTTCTTGGATGTCATGTAGTTGTGAAAGTTTTATTTGTTCACGTACCAATTCATCCAGAAATGGACGTAATCGCTGAAGATGATTTTTCAATGAAAGTAAGAGTCAGTTGCCTACTTTAGGCTCCAGAGCCTATTCAGCAAGCACACATCAGTTTGTCTGAGTCAGTTGAATTTTTTACGGGGGCAGGCTCAAGGCTCGCTGCAAAACTCTCCAAATTATGTTCTGCAAAAGTCCAATTTCTTGTGAACGACTTGAAATCTCCTGTACAATATAGGCGATGTTTTGAAGCGCTCTTGAGTTCTGTTAACGTACGGATGGTAGACGATCGTTTGGCGAGCTCGAATATAATCACCACGGAAGGACGATTATAGGGACTGTAATATGAGTGTAATACGCAATACGTAGCCCGAATAGAAAACCCATTTTAATAAAACAATTTTTTTTATTTGCCTGTGTTGAATAGTGTATAATGTTTTGGGCAAAATAGTCGGGAAAAAATGATGAACATGTACTAAAGTCAAGGTGTTGTAAAGTAATTGCTGTAGCGATTAGTCAATGTATTCAAGGTGTTGTAAATGATCATTCGTCTTTAATTAGTGCAAGAGGTGGATTTTATACGGATGGAGATGCAAATCCATATGCAAAATACATCATAGTCAGACGTTAGTTAAGGAGAGAACACACTTTTCCTAACACAAACGATATTAGCGGAAGTTCATTGATTGCGACGATGACTGACCGACCACATGCCTGGCCACATGTGTAAAGTTTCGTCATTAAAAATTTTTTCAAAATCTTTTTAGTTCCTTGCCCGTAATGATATAGACGTGGTCCCGTTTGAATCACTACTTTTTTTGTCAGGTCTTAACTGGTTTTCTGCCCTCTATGGTTGCAAAACGTTACACATTCGAAAATCGCAGACCTGTCAATTAATAAATTATACTTGAGATGATTTGATACCCCTAAATGCATAACGCGATATTAACGAAAAACATCATGTCTTCAATAATACGGTGCGACAGTCAAAGTACACCCAGCTAATGACATAGTTGGTCAATTCACACAAGCCGTTGTATCGTTGTATTCATTGTATTGTTGGAAGAACATACAACAGTGTATGATTGTTGTTGTAATTTTTCATATAAAAATCCGATACACTTATACACATCTTTTCCATATGTTTTTAAAAGTTGTATTGGTTTCGTGCTACCAAATTGTGTGAATGAAAACAATGTTTTCATATGTTTTTAAAAAGTTGTGTTGGTTTCGGGCTATCAAATTGTTTGAATGCCACGAGATACACAATACAGCATAGCATTGAGCGTTCACAAACAAACAAATGTATTCAATACAATATACACGATACAAAGTCGTGTGAATTGCCCAAGTGTAGGTTGTGAGTTTTTTTTTATATTTCTCGAACACTCCAAACTTGGTTTATTTGACAAAAACAGTATTTTTGATCTTTTCACACAAAATTATTGATTACCCAAATATTTTTCAACCTATTTTCAAAACCTAAAGTGTTTTGATACGGGAACAGATGAGTCTTTAAAATGGTATACATAAACGTTTGGTTCAAACTTACATGTTATTAGATTTGATCGGGTAAACTTGGAAAATATGATTATTTTACTCAGTATTTCAAGTTTAGCTATTCTTAATTGCAAAATTTAATTAAAAAAGGTAAAATAAGTGACGACATTCCGAAATGTCATATCTGATAAAGAGATTGACACATCGTTTGATCAAATCGGATAAAAATTACCGTAGTTATAATTTAAATAGTATAACATCATCATCTTATCAAATGAACTTTCAGTTCAAAAATTTTCAAAAGTTTTGATGGATCTTGATTGTTTATCGCAAAATGTGTCAATTTCACGTTTGTGTCACCACCAGAAGTCGGCTAATATTTGTGTTTTTTTTTTAATATTATTATTTCGCTTTGCGCAAACATTGGCCAACTTCTGGTGGTCGCTTAAAAGGTGAAATTGACACATTTTCCGATAAACAATCAAGATCCATCAAAAATTCTGAATTCTGAACTAATAGTTGATTTGAAAAAATATACGAGTATATATGAAAAATATAACTCGACTGTTGGACTCTTTAATTAATAACTACGGTAATTTTTGTTCGATTTGATCAAACAAAGTATCAATCTCTTCATAAGATAATGCACTTTCAGAATGTTATCACTTATTTCATATTTTTTAATTAAAGTTTGCTACTATGAACGGACAAACTTGAAAAAATATGAAAAAAATTCGCATTTGTCAAGTTTACCTCATCAAACCTCATAGCAGATTAAGTCAAATAATTTATACATGTAGACCGTTCTGAAGGTCTACTTTCTAATAAGGTTTAAATTTTGAACATCGGTTGAGAAACGTTTGTGTAATCAATAAATTTGTGCGTAAAAGCCAAAAAAACAGTTTTTGTCAAATAAAACCAGTTTGGAGGGTTCAAGAAATATATATTTTTGATTTCTACTTAACAAAAATCACAAATTACACTATATCATTGGCTGGGTGTATTTAATTTTTTTATTTTGTCTTATAGTGTAATGTGTTGTCTGTGGTTCTAGTCCACATGGTGTATACTTAACATGAAATTTAAAATCAATATTGCTTATACGTCTGCAAAACAGTTGTTCTAATGCATTACATGGTTAGCAAATATAATTTTTTGAGAATTTTTTTTTTTTTTGTTAAAAGTAAAGTAAAAAGAAAAATAGTTTTCTAAATTATAATTCCATTACGATTTTCGAAAAATCAAGTTGGTTGATACCCGCTACTAAAACTATAAGTGGACATATAAAATAAAATGATGAGACACATTAGAGGCAGCCGTTGCCAGAATTCTAACTTGAGATAAACATTTATTTTTCAATGATTTCTATTTTCTTCTCTTTGCTGTAAGAGTGATGAGAGGGATGTTTCCTTAAGTACATGGCAAATCAAGAGCAGAATTTGACAGCATATACCAGCAATAATGACAACGGCAATCGAAATCAAATACGAGTAATATTAAACCAACAATGAATGGCCGGCTAATATAAGGCGGCCAAAATTCAGTATGGCTTTTAAAGGTACCGTAAGGCAAAAATTTGTTTTTTTTCGGTATTAGGGTAAGACGTAAATCAGTTGTGTATTTGTGTCATAATTTTATGTACTGGTATGACAAGCCAGGGGACAAAAAGATAATTGAAGGCTTTGTATTTTGATTTCTTTTGTATGTAAAAACATTTTTTTTTAAAACACGTAGGGTCCTCCTTAATGTTTGTCTTCAAATTACCCTTGTGTTATGCAACCAAACAGATTAAACTCCAATTTCTTTTTCATTGCTGTGCTGTTGTTGTTGGTAACAACTGCAACAACAATTTCAAATAATATTTGTATGGCAGAGAAATTCTAAAGAAGGGCGACTGGAATGAAAATAGCATTTGAAGATGTTAGAATTGTGAAGAAACTCCAACGAACGCTGTATGATGCCAAAGGAAAAGATATTGAAATACACACACACACACACACACCCAGTTTTGCAACATCGATTTGTTATTGTGGCAAATGACCATATCAACCAACATACCCACATAAACACACATACATACATACATCGTAGAACAGAAATAAACAAACAAACTAAATGCGATTTGACCACACAGAGCATCTAAAATCCACTTATAGAGGAAAACCGCACCCAAAAGCTTTTTAAAGAGATGTTTATTGTCACAGCACAAATACTTGCAAGCAATTTTATTGTGAGCATTGTGAGCATAAGCATTGTTGCTTTTGCTAAATGTTGTTGCCAAACGTTATTGCTAATGCTGTGCTGCTGCTGTTACCAGTGATTCGGGTTTTGTTGCCATAGACCTCCATAACTAGTTTGTGGCACAATTTATTATTATTTCTTGTTGCAATTGTTGTAGTCTTTGTAGTTTTCCTTCTTTTTTTTTGTGTGTGCATTTTGATAGAATAGTGACATGTATTTTGCAATATGATTTGCGGAAATTCCAGGAAAGCCTTGTCCCCCGTCTGTTAAAATCAGTTTGAAATTTGTAGCTAAAAATATTCGGTGTCGGTTGAATTAAATGCATATTCCATCAAAGCTTTAAAAATAATTCGAATAAAATCTGTACTTTAGGGGGCTTTATAATTTTCGAAACTTAAATCAGAATTTTAAAATAATCCTTTCTTTTGCAGATTTGTTATGTTGTTGAAATGATAAAAGCAAAGGAAATTTAATGGGACGCCTTTTAAGAAGGTCTCGAACGTTTTATCCAATTAACAAATATCTCCAGCCAATTTCTATATTTGAAAAGGAATGCTGGAAGCCAAGAAGTCAAACTAAACAAAATGAATGACGACCAGATCAATATGTTAGAATTTTATTGTGAACTTTTTCTTGCAACTTGGGATCTAATACAATGCACTACACTTAATAGGAGCCATCCACTGAGTACTGGTAATATATGTATATCGAGTCTTTCAACAGCTAGTTCCGAAATTTGACAGTTGATAACGGTCAACTTGTTGGAGCTATAACTGCATATTACATACATACATACATACATAATTGGTCATTACAACCCTTCAGTCAGAATTACGATTTAGCTTCTGACATCACTTTTGTTGTGTGTGTTAATTTCATACATGAGTTTAAAGTCGATTCCGAACGACGAATTTTTAAGAAACTTTAAATTTAATTTACTCTCAGAGTTTCCGCCAGAAATCTACTGAGAGGAAGTCGCCAAAGAAATATTTTTTCAAATTTCGTTTTGATAGCTGGCCTGGGGTTTGAACTGCGGCCTTTCGTCCAATAAGCCAACACACTACCTACCGGCTACGGACTACCTACTAGATCTGCATATTAGTTGTCATTTATTTAGATTATTTTGCTAAATCGCCAAGACAACTGTAGACAACGACGTATGTTCGCTGAATAGGCTGTGCAGCAGTTGTTAATTGGTTGAAGAGGCCGATTTCAGGATGAATGGGTACGGGAATGAACAAAATTGGCGCATATGAAGTCGCCGTAGTCTAGTAGGTACTGTGTTGGCTTATTAGACCGTACGGCCACGGTACAAACTCCAGGTCAAACAATTCCAACAAAATGAAAATATATAAAAAAATATTTTGTTCGGCGACTTCCTCTCAGCAGATTTCTGGCAAAAAGTCTGTGAGAAATTAAAATTGCCATGAGAAGTTTCTCAAAAATTTGTCGTTCGGAGTCGACTTTAAACTGTAGGTCCTCATGTATAAAATTACCACAGAACATGAGTGGTGTGAGAAACTAGGTCCATAATCCTGACTGAAGGGTTGTAATGGCCAATTATGTATGTATGTATGTATGTATGTATAAAACCACATGAGATCTAAGAGCGTACAATGCATTTCAAAAAAGCTACAATTTGGTGTGAATTTTAGACTGGCAGCGTCATTAAACCAAAATTCTTTGAAATTGGCGTCAGCAGCGAGCGGTTGTGACACAACGGCACGGGGTTTCAGCGAAGAGGCCGATGTCAGCAAGAATAGGTACGGGAACAAACAAAATTGTCGAATTGTTGACGAAAAAGTCACTGTTTGGTGTGAATTTTGGTTTTGGTTTTGCTTGGAACGGAACTCATGTCATATTGAAAATTCTGCACAAGCAATGTAAGGGCATGGTTATCACTGGGGGAGGTGATGTGAACTGGCCACAGAGATCGTGAGATTTGACCTCGCTAGAATTTTCCTGGTGAGGTTTTCTCAACTCGCAAGTGTATGCGAAGAATGGAAACTACAGTAGTCCTAACAGCTGTTATATTCCTTACATAAGGGTATCAATAGGTCTTACAAACGAAATTTGGAAAATATCTTACACAAAGTATGTATTTTTTTTTTCAAATTTAAGGACAGGACAGTCTAGTGTGATGGTGCTAGTTCTGCTGGAAAAGCAAATATTTTAATGCAAGGTGTACTTTAAAGAGAATCCTTTAACTTTCTTATTTTTTCGCTTCTTTGGTTTTAATTTGGTTTGTTGTTTGCATTATCATTTGAATGCTAATATGAGCTACAAATATAGGATATGTAACCAACACATGGCATAATGGCTGAATTTTTTCTTCCTTTTTCTTCTAATGTTTTCATTATCTAACATTCTATGATAATTTGCCTTAGTATTGAACATAAGAAGACGAGTTTTTTACATGTGTATACATATTGTTACGTTTTTACCTTTTTAAAAACGTTTAAATATGAGTTCGTTAATTGCAAACCAAGTAAAAACAAATATGTGTTTAATTTCAGTTAAACTCTTAATTGTCCACACTATCTTATGTGCCACTGTTCGAACGTGTACCACGTATATGACAATAACTACAACAATAATCTGTTTATTCGTTATTCTTATCACACAACTATTCGCTAGATCTTTACAACGGCGATCTTCAAATCACGACTGTTTTGTTCACACGTAACATCACACAAAGCTGAATTCTTACTGACTGTTGCCTGCTTTGTTTTGCCCTTTTATAGTCCAACACAACAGTCTAACGAACATTCTTGAAGTAGAAGTTTCGTGTTCTCGCCTTCTCGAGAACTCTATCGAGACCACATTGTTGTTTGTGCATTCTGCACACTTTACTATTCCTTTTTCTCTCATGTTTGTTGTTGTTGGTTTACTTGGAGCGTGTTCGATGTATTTGTTAGTGTGTATTTGTGTGTGTATTTCATACTCATGGTCTTTGTTTTTGTAGCTTTTGCTTATTGTTTTCATGTGAAATGATATTAGGTCGTTTCCATTTGCGTAACAATATTTTCAACGGACTTATTTTTATGTTGTTGTTTTAGTTGCTTATTTTAAGTGTTGTAATGCTTGTGTTTGTTGTTATTAAGTCTTAAAGTCATCATCAACAACAAGTTTTATAACGAAAAACTAAAGTTTTTCTACTTAATGCTGTGTGCCATGTGTTTTTTCTTCTTTATTTTCTTTTCCTTTCAATAATAAATAAACGGGCTTAACTTTAATACTTTTGCAAGGATTACAAACACACACGTTTGTATATAAGTATTATCATGTATATACACATATATGTATGTATGTATACAGTAGTATTAGTTTATTTTTATGTATTTATTTATGTATTTGATTACATGTGTAGTGGTATCTTTGCATGTACTTGTGTACCATGTACATATGTATCCCACAAATAAGATACAGATATCATAGTATTATAAGTTTTTGAGATTTTTCTTTTCTTTTCGCTTAGTTTTCATTTCATTCCTTTTATTCTTTCTGTTTTTTTTTCTTTTTACAGATTATCGGTTTTGCTTCAGTGAGGGTTTATTTTTTCATATCCAATGTAAATATTGGAATTTAATAAATAGAATGAAGATTTCAAATGATATTAATTTGAAAAACATATTACTGGCTGCTAATAAATTAAAAAAAAAAATAATCTATTCATGCACTTATTCATGTATCTACATACATACTTGATTGGCCATTACAACCCTTTCTGTCAGGATTACGGCCTAACTTTTCACACCATTCATGTTGTGTGTGTTAATTTTATACATGAGTGGCGGGACCTACAGTTTAAAGTCAATTCCGAACGACAGATTTTTGAGAAACTTTTCATAGCAATTTTATTTACTCTCAGAGTTTTTGCCAGAAATCTGCGGAGAGGAAGTCGCCGATGAAATATTTTTTCATATTTTGGTTTTGATATCTGACCTGGGATATGAACCTTGGCCTCACGTCTAATAAGTCAACACACTACCTACTAGACTACGGCGACTACAATAGATAGTTGCCCGAATAACCGTATTTGTACTCTTTTCCATCTTATTCTCAATTGCTACTATGTCACCTTCTGTTGAAGCAAAGTGCTGAGATAGTATATATTAGGCTTAATGCAGTGACCTTTTGACCCAATCGAGGCTATCTATAGATATATACATACGTATTCATGTCGACTGTTTGTTTTCTTTATATATTCTTAAAGGAGGATTTGATTTTATAGTTCCAACTAACAAGTTTTTGTATAAGATTCCCTTAAATAAGCTTAAGGTACAGCAACGCTTTTTAAAGTAAACGCTGTGGAAAAGGCAATGGCATACATACATATTAAAGAGTCTGACGCCAGACTTTTGTCTAGGCTGCCAGACTGTAGCAATGGTTGGCGGTCATTGCCATATTGAAAGCTAAGCAATGATTGTTAAGCACTTGAATTTTCCCTGAAATTTCTCTTGATCAGGATGCGACAAAATTCCTTTTGAACTCCAACACGACGTTTGTTCACACTCATGGATATTATGGATTTCGTTGAGGAATTTCGAATCATTAAAATGATTCTTAACTCGTACATAGGTTCTAGAATATGAGGATATTTTCGTGAATATTATGGCTACATGACTTGCGATTGCTCAGTTAAACTAAACATTTTCCGGTTGTTGTATAAGACGATTCAACCTCGTGAGCAGCATAAGGCTATAATGGATTCGTCTCGACTTTTCTGACTCTCAGAGAAGATGGAAATGCCATACTGAGGATGAATTCCGCAGCGTGACTTACTTACTTAATTTGTCATTACAGTCCTTTAGTCAGGATTACGATCTAGCTTCTCATATCACTAATGTTAGGTGTGTTAATTTTATACATGAACTTAAAGCCGACTCCGAACGACAGATTTTTGGAAGGTATTAGCTGGATTATTCTCGAACATAGAATCTTATATTCTTCTAGTTCCATGTTTTAAAGTTTTTACTTGAAAATTATTCTCCAATACAATAAAGTCGCTTTAACCTAGGTAAGGTGTTGGCTTGAGGAAATCACAGTCAAATGAATGCAATAAAAAACAATAAATTTTAGGCTTAAATGTCTATAAAAGTAGCATTTAAGTGATATTGAAATCTTAAAAGATAATTAAGTGCATAAGCATACAATAGAATGGAATGGAAGAGAAAATTATGTATTTTTACATTTTAATTAGTGCCAAAAGTTATTCATTTTGGAATCCTTAAACCAAAAAATGTTTAAAACTGAAAAGCTTCATAATGCATGATGTCAAATGGCAATCATTGTTAAGTCTTTACCTACATTACTACGCATATGTACAGCCACAATTTATTGTAGAATATTGTTTCAAGAAGTAAATAACATTTTATGTTGGCTTTTAAGTACCGCCCTAATGCCATTGATTTGGAAGCTCTTGTTTAACCATTTATTTTCGGTCTACTCTTGGCTGTTCAAACGTACAAACGTATTGTCTTTGTTTTCAGTCTGTAACGTAAGGTTATAATTTTTTTTTGCTCTCCTCTCTCTAGTTTGTTATCATATTGCCTCTCTCCCTCTCTCTCTCTCTCTCTCTCTTTTTATATCGTTTTCATAACAAATATTCGCAAATACATTTAAAATAGTTTCAAAATCCAAAATGCAAATCTCTTAGCAGACTTTTCTCAAACATATTATAGATGAGTATAGAATATCAAACGATATACTCGTACATATGTAGATGTACGTACATACAAATGTATATATCTGTGTATGTATATTATGATATACATCTCTATGATTATCTTATGGAACAAATAAATGTTTAAATCTTTTCAAATGTTTATGTATGAGTGCATGAATGTATGTGTTTGACAACTTGAGTATGTGTTGAGGTTAAAACTTTAGTCTGCAACATTTACCAGCCCAGTCAGCCAACTATTCAACCAACCAACCAACCAAACAACTGACTAAGTAACTGTATATATTCTGTTCTTTTTTAATTTATTGTTTTTTGTTTTTTGTCAGATAAAAATCTTTTTGGTAATCAAACACACATACACATACGCATACACATACACATACGCACACACATGCACACATTATTAACTATAAACTTTAAAGTTGCTTAAACACAATATTAAAAAAACAATGAATAATTTCTTGTTTTGTTGCCTGTTTTTCTTCTTTAAGCAATATTTGGCAAAAATTAAGTTTTCTTTGTAAAACGAACTTTTTATTTCATACACTGATTTATACAGAGGGAGGAAGAGAGAGAATCTGTAGTTTAACCCTTAAAGGTTTCGATGTCTAGATTATCCAAAAATAATCCCATTAGTCTTGGTTATGTCAGATAATAGAGAGTCTCTGCCATAGAACGTAAATGTGCTCTCCAGTTTCAAAGCTTAGACAATCGGTAGAAAGAAGTGTAAGCCAACTTGAGTTAGACAGTTACATAGAAAATGTACCACACTTACCTACATACACACATAATTGGTCATTACAACACTTTAGTTAGGATTACAACCTCGCTTCTCACACCACTTATGTTGTGTGTGTTAATTTTATACATGATTGGCGGGACCTACAGTTTAAAGTCGACTCCGAACGACAGATTTTTTGAGAAACTTTTCATGGGAATTTTATTTATTCCAGAGTTCTTGCCAGAAATCTGCTGAGAGGAAGTCGCCGAAGAAATATTTTTTCATATTTTCATTTTGATGTCTGACCTGGGGTTCGGAATCAATTTAAACTGTAGATCCACCACTCATGTATAAAATTAACACACACAACATGAGTGGTATGAGAAACTAGATCGTAATCCTGACTAATATGTTGTAATGATCGATTATGTATGTAAAACACACCGAAGTCAACGTAGACTAGTAGATAGTCTGCTGGCTTACGAGACGTGAAACCTTGGTTCAAAATACAGCTCAGACATTTCGAAAAACATAAAGTGAGAATAATATTTCTTTCGGTGCCTTCCAGTCTTCTAGCAAAAGCTCGGACAGTAAATAAAATTGTCTCGTCAATCATGGGTAACCATAACATACACAACATGGGTGGTGTGAGCAGCTAGGTTGTAATTCTGACTGAAGGGCTGTAATGACTGGATATGGAGTCAAGTATGTTATTTTCTTCGAGGCAAGACATTATTTTTACTCTGATCTCGTATAGAAGTATTGGACGAACTATCGCTGTTTTTAATGGGCCAAACAATCCCTGAAGATAAAACCTAGCCTCCTCAAAAGAATGAAAGGAATCCGCTGCACTTTGAATTTGCATTTATGCGAATCGCTGTGGTTTGCCTGAAACCTATGACTCAATAAAACCATACAAGTGTATGTAAAATGGGATTAAATCGCACGATTTGAGTGGCTAGTTCACATTACCTTCACGTTAGATGATCCATGCCTTCTTGCTTGTGCAGAATATCCAGTGTAATATAAGCTATGTGGCACTTAGCGACGTTCTTTTTATCGTTGGAGTCAAGATCATTCAATTCAGATCAAAAGAAGTTGGTAATCATTGGCCTGTAGTGCTTGCCATTTATAGTGATGTCCTGGTCAACGTTGTTCACAAAAAATATGGACTGATAACACTGCAGCCCTTGCGCTGACCAATTTCTTCTCCGCGGATTTGAAGAACTTGGTCAGTACAGAGACTGCGTTAACCTGCGGCGTTACAACGGGCTGATACGCGTGCTCAAGTGAGCTAATCTAACCTAACCTAACTCCGCCAAACCAAAACGGAGATCATAGTGGTTGTGTCGGAATACATTTTTCACTATAGCTGATCCTAGGATTACCTTATAATCTTCTGTACTTTATTATAAACAACGCTCTGTAGGAAAATGCATTGTAAGTGCAGTGCAGTTCTAAGGAACTTTACTTATTGAAGGCTGCTCATTATGTTACCCATGATATCTTTGATCCTTAATGGGTTAATCATAATTTTCCAAACAGTCATATGCATTAGCTTCAACATAAACACTCACATATGCGAGTGTGTCTAGGTGTGTGTCTGTATGTGTGTGTTTGTTAATACAGCACCGTACTATAGTATGTCTATCCGTCTATCCGTCTATCCATCTAGCTGTTCGTCTATCTTTTAGTGGTTATGTTATGCAAAGTATATTTGCTTTTTCATTTTTGTTTTCTTTTGTTGTTTTCTTTTATTTTTCTTTTGCTGCTTTTAACTGCTGCTTTATTTTCTTTCAGTTTCAATCGTATTTTTCGGCAAATGCAAACATAATGATGCACTTTTCATTTTTGAATAGAAGCGCATTATGAAGCATTTGAAGTTTATTCTTCCATGGATGTTGGCATGTGTTTTCTGTGCTTTCTCTCTTCTGTTCTGTGAGTATCTCTTTTATTATTTGGATGGATTTCAGTTTTTAGCTTCAATTTTTTTTTCTTCATCGTTTTTCTTTTGTTTCACAACCATTTCGGAAAAGTTAAAATATTTTATTTAATTTCGTTTATTTTTTATAAATTTTTTGTTTTTCTCTTGCTTTTAACTTGCCGGAAATGAGTTTATTTTTGTTCTTTATTTAGTTATCATTCGAAAGAAGTTGAACATAAAAACAACAACAATAACAAGAATTAAAGTTGGCATGTGTATTTGGGAGTTTAAATAGCTTTTCCTTGTTATCTGCTTAAATCTTTTAATTTTTAAAGATTTTTATGCCAAAAAAAAACAAATTTTTTCTCCTCATTTAAGTCTGTAATTAATTTTGGGAATTAAAAGTTTAATCAATATTTGAATCATTTTTTTTAAATTTTTTTTGCTTAGATTCTGTAAATGAATTAGATTCTTAAAATGAAATTCCATAATTGAACCGTTTTACCGTGAAACATATAAGTTCATTGATCTGAGAAAGGCTTTGTATTAAAAGCTAAACTTTGAAAGACGTCCTTTTCAAATCTGAGATCATTTGAAAAGAGCGACAACACCAACCAGAGACTTTTCAGAAATGAATGTAAATATGGACGTCGGAATTTTTTCAAGTGACCTTCAGGACATACATACATACATAACACATACATAATTAGTCTTTACAACCCTTCAGTCAGGATTACGACCTAGCTTCTCACAGCACTTAAGTTGTGTGTGTTAATTTTATCCTTGAATGACGGGATCTACAGTTTAATGTCGACGCCGAACGACAGTTTTTTGAGAAACTTTTCATGGCAATTTTATTTACTCTCCGAGTTTTTGCCAGAAATCTGCTGAGAGGAAGTCACCGAAGAAATATTTTTTTTATATTTTCGTTTTGATGTCTGGCCTAGGGTTTGAACCGCGGCCTTGCGTCTAATAAGCCAACACACTACCTACCGAAAATCTCTTTTCCCTACACGGGAAGGACCTTCAGAACCTTTTTATTTTATTCGCCGTACTTTCCTCTCCTTTACAAGCTTGATAGAGATTGTTACTAAACATTGTGGTCATAATGGCAATATTCCATCGCCGTAGTCTAGTAAGTAAGAAACTGTGGTTCAATAACCCAACTCAGACATAACAAAAGAGTTTGACGACTTCCTTTTAACAGTTTTCTGGGAATTAATAAAATTGCCCAAGAAAAGTTTTTCAAACTAACACAGACAAAGGGTGGTGCAAGAAGCTAGTTTGTAACCCTAATTATTCCAACTTTCATACCGATTTTCAGTCAGACATACATAGATTAGCTCTGTAAGAAGAGTTTCTGTTTTGTGGTTGCATTTTTATTACTCCTGCCGTTCGTTGATTTGATTGTTTGTTTGATTTCAAAGAGAGTAACACCAGCAATGAATATCACAAGGATGTTAGACAACAGCATGTCATACAATGTCCATATACATTAACCCATGTGCCATAAATTTTCGGTCGAAAGAACACTCACGCGTTTTCGTGATTTTAGATTTTCTTTTAGGTCTTTTGCTCTAAAAAGCCGGAGGTTTCCGGTGGGACGTTTGAGGTTCCAAACAATTTATTCAAAATGAAGGAAGTCTTGTCTATTTTAAAAGCGGAACAAAGTTTGTAGGGTGTTATCCACAAATTCGTTGGCGGTATGAATGTACAGGCAATACTGCACGACTCTGCTGGAGTGATAAGTAGAGGACTAATTGACTTCTTTCACTAGATCACATGGTTATTCATTGTACAATTGCGTTTCTCTTAAATCACTGTCTTGTTGGAAGGAGGGTTAATAGACATTCAGAACTAGTTGGCATTCTTTTAAATGTTTTCTGCAGAAGCTGACATAGTTGAACATAAAAACAACAACAATAACAAGAATTAAAGTTGGCATGTGTATTTGGGAGTTTAAATAGCTTTTCCTTGTTATCTGCTTAAATCTTTTAATTTTTAAAGATTTTTATGCCAAAAAAAAACAAATTTTTTCTCCTCATTTAAGTCTGTAATTAATTTTGGGAATTAAAAGTTTAATCAATATTTGAATCATTTTTTTTAAATTTTTTTTGCTTAGATTCTGTAAATGAATTAGATTCTTAAAATGAAATTCCATAATTGAACCGTTTTACCGTGAAACATATAAGTTCATTGATCTGAGAAAGGCTTTGTATTAAAAGCTAAACTTTGAAAGACGTCCTTTTCAAATCTGAGATCATTTGAAAAGAGCGACAACACCAACCAGAGACTTTTCAGAAATGAATGTAAATATGGACGTCGGAATTTTTTCAAGTGACCTTCAGGACATACATACATACATAACACATACATAATTAGTCTTTACAACCCTTCAGTCAGGATTACGACCTAGCTTCTCACAGCACTTAAGTTGTGTGTGTTAATTTTATCCTTGAATGACGGGATCTACAGTTTAATGTCGACGCCGAACGACAGTTTTTTGAGAAACTTTTCATGGCAATTTTATTTACTCTCCGAGTTTTTGCCAGAAATCTGCTGAGAGGAAGTCACCGAAGAAATATTTTTTTTATATTTTCGTTTTGATGTCTGGCCTAGGGTTTGAACCGCGGCCTTGCGTCTAATAAGCCAACACACTACCTACCGAAAATCTCTTTTCCCTACACGGGAAGGACCTTCAGAAACTTTTTATTTTATTCGCCGTACTTTCCTCTCCTTTACAAGCTTGATAGAGATTGTTACTAAACATTGTGGTCATAATGGCAATATTCCATCGCCGTAGTCTAGTAAGTAAGAAACTGTGGTTCAATAACCCAACTCAGACATAACAAAAGAGTTTGACGACTTCCTTTTAACAGTTTTCTGGGAATTAATAAAATTGCCCAAGAAAAGTTTTTCAAACTAACACAGACAAAGGGTGGTGCAAGAAGCTAGTTTGTAACCCTAATTATTCCAACTTTCATACCGATTTTCAGTCAGACATACATAGATTAGCTCTGTAAGAAGAGTTTCTGTTTTGTGGTTGCATTTTTATTACTCCTGCCGTTCGTTGATTTGATTGTTTGTTTGATTTCAAAGAGAGTAACACCAGCAATGAATATCACAAGGATGTTAGACAACAGCATGTCATACAATGTCCATATACATTAACCCATGTGCCATAAATTTTCGGTCGAAAGAACACTCACGCGTTTTCGTGATTTTAGATTTTCTTTTAGGTCTTTTGCTCTAAAAAGCCGGAGGTTTCCGGTGGGACGTTTGAGGTTCCAAACAATTTATTCAAAATGAAGGAAGTCTTGTCTATTTTAAAAGCGGAACAAAGTTTGTAGGGTGTTATCCACAAATTCGTTGGCGGTATGAATGTACAGGCAATACTGCACGACTCTGCTGGAGTGATAAGTAGAGGACTAATTGACTTCTTTCACTAGATCACATGGTTATTCATTGTACAATTGCGTTTCTCTTAAATCACTGTCTTGTTGGAAGGAGGGTTAATAGACATTCAGAACTAGTTGGCATTCTTTTAAATGTTTTCTGCAGAAGCTGACAATCTGAGAAGAAGCAAGAGACCATTTTTCACCTCATGTGTCAGCGTCCAGCTATTGTCATGAAGAGCCTGGTGTTCTTAACTTCTAACTTTCTATTACCTTTGATTAAAATTTCAATTCCCTACAGGAAAGTTTGATACTCGGAATGGATATTAATTGTCGTATCAAGACGTATTTGCCAGTTGAAGGTGAATGAGGCCATTTGTCACCTCATGTGTCAGTGTCCGGCTATTGTCATGAAGGGCCTATCACCTTTGATTAAAATTTCCTCCATGAAAGTCTGATATTAATTGTCATATTAAGACGATTCTGCCACAAAACCAGAGTGGAAAAGTTATATAATGAAACTAAAACAAAATAATAAAAAAAAAATAATTAGGGGACATGCTTTATGTCAGCCATAGATTCCGTAAATTAACAAAAAGAATTCACCGCTGATTCTGATGATGCCAACTTAAATGCAACTTCATTTTCAGTGTCATTGAAATCGGGATCCCTATTAACTTTGGGCATTGATAGATTAGAATGTGACTGTAAAGCCTTAAGCTATGCCTGACTACGCACACACAGAGTGAGAGTTTACTTCTGTGTTCGTAATAGCATGTAGAATTTCTATCAGAAAACAATACAAGATGACTAAAAAACAGCACGATTCACTGGCATTAGTGGACTAATCTATCAAGTGTTCTCTGTCAGGTATTATTACATTCGTTGTATCACAAAAATAAACTTTTGTTGCCATGTAAGCCGCTAATCCTGCAACTGAAATAATATGTACCCGCCTTGCAGCAGCAGCTAGTGACTTAACAGACAGGAGCTTACTGGACCTATCTTATCCCATTTAAAGAGGCTTCTAGCTGCCACCATCCTTTACATATTCCACGATCGAATGACAGCCAGAAAGAGCCGCCAGAGGTGAGTTTCCACTGGCACTTGTGATGCCAACTAATTTGAACAGACACTATCTCTTGATTCTTGATTTTAGGATCTTGTTTTATAATTTCAATTCTCAATTATTTGTTCCTCTGTTTTCACATCAATTCTATATTCTTTCTGTGTGTATTTCCTTGTCCTGTTGATCGTATATGAAATCAATTTTATTTGAAATATTCTTACTTTTATGAGACTGAATTCAACTTGAATTTTAATTTCATTTGATATGTTGCAAATTGCTGTTGCCTCTTACTATTGCTCGGAAGTTTCTCTCTCTCTCCCTGTTGTGTTTTATAATGTCAGCTTTAGTTAAAAAAAAACAGAAATAATGAATGAATCCATTTGAAAAGTGAACTTTAAACTTAATTTGCTAAACAAGTTCAATAGAAGAGGAGATATTTTATGTACAAAAAAAAAAAAAAAGAAAAAACTAAAATTGTTTACTGCATGTGCACTTTTGTAGAGCACTGGTTAAAGGACTAAGTAAATAGGAAATCTCGTTAACTTTTAAAAAACTAAATAAACAGAAGCAGAAGATAAAATTGTTAAAAAAAAGATTTAGAAAAAATAAAACAAATTAAATTTAAATAAAAAATTCGATACAAATAAAAGAAAAAAAAAATAGATTTAATGGTACAAAGGCCACATCACAGACAAGGTTTAACTTGACATCTAAAACATTATGCGTTTATTATTAAGAAAATTAACAAATTAATCCGTAATATGCTAGGATTCGTTGCTTTTCTATTTCCTAACCCCTGTATTGCATTCATGGTGTTATTTAAAGTGTAGTTTACTGCCAACACACAATGGTCGAAAAGCTCAATCTAGCCGGACAAAAGTTATAACTCGCTTTTGCAATGCCGTACCGACATGAAACTTGGTACGTTTATAGATTTCATCAATATAAACAATTAGAGAGAAAAAAAATCAAATGTATATATGTGTGTATGAGTGTGTGTATGTATGTAAATTTGTTTTTTGTTTTTTGGGGTCTATTTGAAGTCTAAAGACGACAAAACGACTGAAGCGATTATTCTAAAATTTTCACACCGTATTTCTGTATGTGTGGGTGGAATTATAGGCTGATTTTTATTCAAAAGTTTTATATGGGTGAAGTGCCACGCCTACCTTAAAAATTAAGTATTAAAAGTCTTATATCGTGGAAACTGCAACAGCTAGAATCTTCGAATTCAGCATGGACAACTTTGATATCCTCATAAACATTTGTGGGAAAAATGGTTGAACTAGCTACAGTGGGCGTGTTAAATTCCTTAGAAGGCCTGCCATAATTAGAGGTCGAACATCCATCCAAGCATCCTTCAACACGAGATAATAAAGAAAATTTAGGTGGAATAATTAAAATACACTTCTAACCAATATTTATTTTTATCTTGTTCAACTGGCTAGCTCCCACTTTTTCGTTAAAATGCATACAAACATTCGAGCATATTGCCTTACTTTTCTGTAACAGCTATCCGTTTCATCATTCTTAATACCAATCTTAGCAACAACGTGTTTAGCAACAGCATCAGTTTTCTTAGTTAATTGTTTTTCATTACGCCAAGTATTCTGCAGCTCTTTTCTTCTAATGGACATATTAAACTCTAAATGAAATAAAAATCGTTTGGGCAAAATCCGGCAGCTAATTTTTTAAACATAAAAAAGCTACATATATACAGATGACGACAACATAAAAACTAAAGCTTAAGTACGATAAATTACCATTTGAAGTTCTAATTGAATTCGCACATTAAACAAAAATTTCACATTTAAAACACACATGTACATAATTGCATTTTATTTATAAACAAAACATATTTTATGAAAAATTTAAACAGTATTTTTTTTAATCATACCTTTGTTATATTAATTACACGAAAACATTTTTTTTTTAAATTTCTTGTTATTTTTCCACGACAATTTCACTCGCACTGTTAACTGTCACTTGAGATATTAATTTTTTAGCAAAGAAGCAATTACCTGTATTCGAAGCAATATATCAATGCTAGTGTAGCTGTTTAAAGAAAAAAATATGCCGTTATGTACTTTACACACTTGTCAAAAGATTACCATACAAAAAATTTACTTTTTAAATATTTGAAAAACTGACTTTTGTACGGCTAGATTGGGGTTTTGGACCACAGTGCTATATTTGCATTTCCACTGCTAGGAATCGTTGCTTTTCTATTTCTTGTAAACTGTTAACTAAAACCGCCTTTAAGTTAAAATCTTAACCTCAGCACGGCTTACCACTTACGATGAAATGTGTTGCAAATCTATCGCGTTCATGGTGTTATTTAAAGCGTAGTTAACTGCCAACATTTACATTTCCACTGAAATCATATTGAACGGATATATCAGTGGCAGGTATGTATCTTTTTAGAAAAAGGGCCCACACGGAATATGGTTTTTAGTTACAATGGGAATATACTAGACGCTGTAGTCTAGTAAATAGTGTGTTTGAGTTCCAAACTAGGCTGTAAAATAAAATAAAAAAGTATGAACAAATATTTCGAACAAATATTTCTCTAAGAGTAAATAAAATTCTTATGCAAAGCCTCTGATACCTGTCATTCAGGCATGAGTTCCCGCCACTCATGGATAAAATACAATACATACAACATGGCTGACGTGTTAGAAACTAAGCCTTGATCTCAATTAAAGAGTTGTAATTGCCCCTAAAGTTAGTTACAATACATACATACATACACAATTGGTCATTACAACTCTTCAGTCAGGATTATGGACCTAGTTTCTCACAACACTTGTGTTGCGTGTGTTAATTTCATACATGAGTGGTGGGACCTACATTTTAACGACAGATTTTTGAGAAACGTTTTTCATGGCAATTTTATTTACTCTCAGAGTTTTTGCCAGACATCTACTGAAAGAAAATCGCCGAAGAAATATTTTTTTGTTTATCATTTTGTCTGTAGTGGGGTTTGAACCGTGGTCTCACGTCTAATAAGTTATCACACTACCTACTTAGACTATGTCGACTTTACATCACAGTTACAATCTGGAAACTAAATATATCGCGTCTTTCAAGCGGAATATCCAAACTTGAGCAATCGATAAAGGCCAGCTACATGTGTCCAATTACTTGCCAGTTATTTAGTCTCTTTTGTCAAATCGCCTTGGACGGATATAACATTCAACAGTATGCGTTGCTAATAAACTTGTTTTATTAAAATGTACAGTTTGTCAAAAAAATCTTTGCACATAGAGAAAAATAAAAAAACTTCGATAAATTCATTGATTTCTAATATAATTAACCAACTTTTTAATTTTTTTCAAACAGGATTTTATAAACATATGTTTTGTTAATATAATAAATAAAAAACTTTTATAACAATGAAAATATTCTAAAGTAAAATATTAAAAAACAAAAACAATCCAATTTTACTACTGTCACAAAAATGTTTGCACACTTGACCAAATATTAAGACTTATGCAATTTTTTTTTTAAATTATAGTGCTAATATTTTGTGTGTCCACCTTGAGCATCAATCACAGATTGTAGACACCTTCTCATGGATTGAATAAGCTTCGGAATGGCATATTCTAAGGTATTTTTTTCATTCTTCTTTAATGAACTTTATCAATTCGTTTTTATCTGTGGGCGATCTTTTTCCTACCTTTTGCTTTAGATGAACCCACAAATTTTCGATAGGGTTAATATCAGGACTTTGGGCAGGAGTATCAATAACTTTGGAGCAGTTGTAAAGTAACCTGGACTTACATAAATAAGATTTATGATTAGAATCATTATATTGATAATACTTGTAATTAATTTTATTCGGATTAACCGGGTCAATAAAACCAAATTTCTTAATGCTGGCGGTCAGTTCATTTTTTAAAATATCAAGATATACTTCCTTAGTCATTATTTCATCCAAAATCCTGATTACACCAACTCCCTTGCTGGATATACAGCCCCATACCATTACAGACAGTTTTCCAAACTTTACTATAGGAATAAGATTTTAATTTTCTAGTGCTGTCAGAGGCTTACGCCAAACTCTTTATGGTCCGTCATGATAATAAAGCATTATTTTCGTCTCATCTGAGAAAATAACAGAGTCCCAGTACTCCGGAGGAAGTGAAATGTATTCGGTGGCAAATCTTAATCTCTTTTCGACATTTTGTGCTGACAGCAGGGGTTTTTTCCTAGCCACTCTTGAAGAATATTTGTGTTTTTGAAGAACATTTCTGATGGTTTCTTGGGAAACACGTAACCCAAAGTCTTTTTGCACTTGAAGAGCTAATCATCTCGTACTGGATTGTGGGCTACCATACACGATTCTAATAATTTTTCTTTCAACTCGCTGCGTCACATTTTTTGGCCTGCCTGTAAATCCTTTTAAGTATAGTCCTCCTTCTTTTTCAGCACGGTTTATAATATTATATACAGTCCTGATGTTCAAGGAGAACATATCGGCGATTTACTTGGCAGATTTGCCTTTGTAGTAGTTGAAATAGACCAATTGTATAATATTTTTTGAAACTCGTATTCCTGGCATTTTTTGTATTCAAATATAAGGACACCTGTTACATAAAAAACGATCACTTCATTAATAAAACGTTATTTACCCCTTTCACATTCCATCTCATTTGTAAAAAACCCAAAATGCACAACATTCTTGGGAAATAACGGCATTTTTTGTAATTTTTTTTATTATCTTCATTCAATATGCAAAGATTTTTTTGACACCCTTTATACTGTGTAAAGTTCTTTTATTGTTGTTATTATTGTAATGTGTGTGACTATTAGAAAACTATTGGCGCCTTATGGTCGTAAACAAGTACAGTTATAGAATGTGTGCAAAAATAAAAAAGTATGTAAAGATTTTGTTGTTGGAATTGTTGAATGAAGATCACATTTTACATTTTTTTTGATCTGCGCAAAGATTTTTTTGACAAACTGTATGTTCTATTTGGGCTCTTCCCTACATTTTGCGGCCATCACAAATGTTCTACCGAGAGGACTGGTCGTTCGGTAAACGAACGACGTCAACGTATTTCGACTACATATCCGCCGTCACGTTCGGTGTGTAGAAGAATTTGTGGCATTCGATTTCGCATTGCTTACAAGAATTCGGCCTTTCGGAGATCATAATTTGGCGAATTTTTTGTAGTACCTTGGGCCTGCTTCAGTATAAAATTCAATTAACCCAGGACCTGATGACAACGCCTTGTGTTTGCTTAATTGGCTTTGGAGCAGTTGGCAACTGACACTAAATTTGATCAACAAATCATTTGGATGAATTGCACATGAACGAGCAAACATTTTCAAATTTGAGAATTCATTCTGGCCCATCGCTGAAGTTGATGTTACGATGAAATATTAGGTTCAGACAGAACAACCGCTTTGATGAAGGAATTTTATTATTTGCACAAGGTATTGAATGCTGTATTGATCCATTGTAACTTGGCAATACAGATTGACCTAATGAGAATTAATTTGACAAATGTATGTAGCTTCAACAAAATGGCCGTTTTCAACTGTCAAACTACGGAAGTGTAAGGCTGAGATTCATTATGAGACAAACATTGTATCGATTTTAAAGTATTGAGAATGATTTTACAGTATTGAGAATGGCACCTTAGTGCATATGACTTGTCACAAAGAGAACTACAGGAAAAACAAAAACATGGAATTTATCCCAACAGTCCTTATCTAGGTGCTTAATACTATGTTCAGATTTGCACTTTTATTGAGTCAATATTCGGTTTATTGAGTACAATATTTTAAGTGTTCAGGCATAATAATATATGCAGTTCAGCTGCTTATTCAATATTCAGTTGACAGCTGGGAAACAAAACAGCTGGTTGTTTTAAAAACATTGTTTTTTTTTGTTTGTCGTTGTTGAGATTTGAGTTGTTAAATATCAACAAAAACTGTTCGGTTAATTGTAATATGCTCACTGAACATACTTATGACAGTGCTGCATTTTAAGTTTTACTCAATATTATAATAATTTGCGTATTTGTTGTGCAAAAATTAATTGAAACTTTATATGAAATATTGAGCTCAATGATGGCGTTTATTGCGATTTACGCAATAAAGGTGCATATCTGAACACCGTATAAGATTATTTATAATATAGGACAAATAAGCATTCAAAATAAAATACATTTTTCAAGAAAAAGGAAAATCTATTTAGTGAACCGGTATTCCATTGCAATGAAATGGCGAAAATACTTTTGTAGAGAGTTTTAATAAAAAAAAAAAAATAAAAACAAATAAAAAAGAAATGAGTAAAAGAAACAAGAAATAAAATGAAGCGATAAATTTAAAATGACAGAACGAATAAATGCCACTGTGTGATTGTGATTCTTGCTGTTGCCTTCCATACATCCATTCAACATACACTTCGCTGCTTTCTGGGTACTCGTTCTGTGAATACTACTTGAACTGTTTAATTATGCAAACAAGATAATGTCACAGTTGAAGGACATTTTCTCAGAATTATTAATAAATTCTCTACACATACACATCAACGTTTCTTTTTTTACTCTCTTTTCATTAAACGACAAGCTGTGGAAGAAACAGAAAGTGAAGCTATTGCATTACCAGTTGCAGGATAAAAAAAGAACAAACAAAACTGAATATAAATGCAGTAGGTATGGAGGAGGAAAATGGTTAAGCAAATAAAAATGTCACATTAATTGATTTGTTGCCTGATTGAATCTGTAAAAAAATACTCTCCGATATTTATAAAAAGGGGGGAGGGGGTCCGGTTGGTATAAATTATAATCTAGGAATGTGTTTGCGTTGAAACTATTTCTAGGGCATATTTGCAGAAGCAAAGTTCGTTAAAAAAAAAATAAACATTAAATTGACTATACGTTGACCTAAATTTTCATGTTGAGCATTCCACTTTACACTTAGTAATGACCCATGCATAGCACTATGATTCATCATTCGTTATTGGCCATTAAAAAACCTTTAGTCAGGGTAACAGCGCTACGAATGTTGTCTGTTTTAACATTCAGTTGAACGTTTAATTGCAGAGATAGATTTGACAGGTGTATACATGGGAAAAAATGCAGCTGAAAGCAGATCATCGAAAGAAAAATTTTTTTTTTTCCCACGATGTCAAGTCTTGCGATTTGAACCCGAGCATGTCATTACATATTATCATCACCTATACGAGGAAGTCACCGTAATCTGTTAGGTAGTGTGTTGGCTTACTAGATGTGAGGCCACAGCTCAAACCCCAGCTTTGAAATCGCGAACAAAACGAAATACGAAAAAATAATTCTTCGACGATTTCCTCTCAGCAGATTTCTGTCAAAAACTCTGTGAATTTCTTTAAAATCTGTCGCCCGGAGCCGACTTTAAACTCTAGGTCCCGCCACTCATGGAAAAAACTAACGCACACAATATACGTGGTGTGAGAAACTAGGTCGTAATCCTAATTGAAAGGTTATAATAATCAATTATGGAAGTAAGTAAGCATTTCCTAAAATTTTTGTTTCGAGTTGTTAGCCTCGCGATCTAACATGGCACAATGTTTATATGTATCGATCTATTTTCAATCGCATTTGACTTTCCACTGCCTGGAATGGACTCAGTTTCGTGTGTCCTCAGGTTTATTTTGTAGTCCGCAGGTAAAGCTTCTTCTGTAACCATAAACTTTTCGTAAAATGGTGACAGCATCCAGTTCGAACATGTTGTTTTTAGTAAAGCACAATGCAAGTAGCATTTGGTGAGAAATATCAGATGCTCCTTTTGAGGACAACTTTTCGCGTGAAGTTGTGCAATATTCTACTGATAAATATTTTTTATTTTCCCCTGACTGATATGCTAACACTACTCAGTTTTTGATTTCAGAAACCAGAAATAAAATCTGCGGTAATAACGCTTCGAAGAAAGTTTTGTTAAATATTGCTACGTTTTTAAAAACGTTTAAAATATGAGTTCGTAGATTGCGAATAAAATAAAATATAAATTTGTGTTAAGTTTTAATCAAAATTCTTTATTATTCGTATAATTCTGTGTGCCACTGTTCACAACTTGAGGTAAACAACAACAATTGCTTTTCTTGGTGATTCCTCTGTCTATACCCTTTGTATAAACAATAATTATTCGATAGATCTTTCTAACGGAGATCTTCAAACCACGATTACTCTCTTCAAACGCACCGCGTCTTTACACAAGACTGACTGAACTTCACTAACTCAGTTCCCTGCTTTAACTTGCCTTTTATCAGTCTGATGAATGTACTTGGCATTCTCGAAATCTCTATAAATGTAAACAACGATGTTTATTGTAGTGTTGTTGGAGTATTTTTTGTTTACTTGTTTACAATTTTTTTATGCTGGTGTTTGTTGTTATATTAAGTAGTACGATAACTTAAAAATAGGTTTGTTTACTGCATTGTTTTATTTTTGTAGCTTTTGTTTAGAAGATTAATGTTAAGCGATGTAAAAGCAAAACACCAGTAACTAGATTTTTCATTTTCGTAACAAGATTGTGTATAAGCAAGCTCCTGGTTTATCATGCTCAGCTATATGAGCAATTAACTGCATCAAATTGGCTGCTTCAATTGTAACAAATTTGATATATATTACTTCCAATATAATATATCCTGGATAAAGACATCATTGGTATTAAGATAATGTCCCCGTAGTGTAGTAAGTAATGTGTTGCCTTATTAGATGTGAGACGGCGGTTCAAATCCCACGGCAGATATCTCCAACGAAATGACATCTGAGAGAATATTTCTTCGGCGGCTGCCTCTCAGCAGATTTTTGGCAAAAACTTTAAGAGTAAATAAAATTGCCATGAAAAGTTTCTCAAAAGTCTGTCGTATGGAGTGCACTTTAAATTGTAGGTCCCGGCACTCACGGATAAAATTAATACACATAACCTAAGTGATGTGAGAAACTAGATCGTAGTTCTGACTGAAGAAATGTAATGATCAATTATGTATGTATGCATGTAATTGGATATGTTTCCATTGATTTTCAATGATCATGCATGTGCATGATGGAAGAGAGAGGGTTAGTTGTTGTTGTTCAAGTGTAGCCTGTTAAAAATTAATTTTTTAATCGTTTATATCCCCACTGTAAATCCTTATTTCGTTTGCTGCTCGAAACAGTCACTGATGTATACAATTTTTTTTCAATTTTCTTTTTTTCTGTTATAATATCTCTGTACGAAGTTTATAAATAATTCGCACTTGACCCTTTTCTGTTTTATGCTTTTTCTTTTTTCTTTTTGTTTTGTGTTTATTTTGGTGTGTTTTATATTTTTTCTTTTTGATTTCATTACATTTATTTCCATTACCAGTTCAGTTCAGTATCAGTTCAATATCAGTTGATTTCCAATTCTTTGTTTACAACAATGCCAATTGATTTACGTTTGTTTGTTTGTAAGTTTATTCGTTCATATGTTTACTTTTCATTTTATTTGTGTATATTTGCCACAACCCTTTTCACTCCACCACCTAACTTATCTGTTTTCTTTATTTCTCCAGCTCTCACTGATAGATATTCAACGGAGAAAAAAAAATGAAATTGATTCATATTGTAAACAACACACACACATACACACACACAAACGGATTCACTCATACAGATATATTTTTGTGTAAAATTTATCAAGAAAAAACTTTTTGAATAGAATCGAAATTTTAATTGCTTCTCTGGTAAATAAAATTTATTATTTATTATTGTATTGATTTCTTTGTAATTTAAAACAGAGAATGCCAGTAAGACAAAAAAACCAAAAAAAAAAAAGAAAAGAAAAAAACAGAAAAAAAACAGAAAGGAGACATGATAAGTAATTGAAATTCATTTTGAGTAAAACTATAAAGTAAATGAAGAATTTTATTAAAATTGAAATTTTGTCCTGCTTTTTCAATAATCGAAGTGAAGTGAATCAATAAAGCATGATAAAAAACACTACAATACTCGTATACTGTACCTTTCAGCAATGCAGCATTTCTTACACCGTAGTTTGCATTTAGATTTGCCCCTCTGTTCTCTAGCCATATAAAATGTAACTCTCATCAGACGCCACAGATATTATGATTAGGTGCTAGACGAGTAGGCTTTTAATGATGATTTTGCATTTCTTTTGGAAAAAGAAGAGGTACCTTGGTATTCTCCTGCAACTTTCCAGTGTAGTTCCTAATGTCTTCTCAAAGTCTATTGCCCCAACAAACCTCACGATGGTGCTGTGAGTTTACAATGCCCTGTCAAAAATCTAGTTACCAACCTCAGGTTATTTCTTGATAGAATGATACTTGAAGTTGCCGCAGTCTAGTAGGTAGTGTGTTGGCTTATTAGACGTAAAGCCCGGGAACGAATACCAGGCCAGACATTATAACGAAATATGAAAAAAATATTACTTCGGCTACTTCCTCTCAGCAGATTTCTAAACTCTTAGACTAAATAAAATTTGCCATGAAAAGCTTCTCAAAAATCTGTAGTTCGGTGTCGACTTTAAACTGTAGGCTACATCACTCACATGATATTAATGTGCAAGGACATTTGAAATATTGACTGTGGCGTTTGGCGAGTTTACTATTTGCAGAACACAAGTTCAATAGTGGTATAACCGGTTTAAGGAAAGCCGAGAAGATGTCAATGACGATGCTCGTCCTGGCCTCCACAGCACGCCAACAACCGATGAAAACACTGAAGCAGTGAAGAAAATGATGTTGGCATAACGTTCGGCTCATGTCAGGCAATTTTTACGGATGTTTTAGGCATGAAACGTGCGGCAGCGAAGATTGTTCCAAAATTGCTAAATTTTGAGCAAAAACAACGTCGCATGGACATCGCTCAGGAGATGTTGACGACGTTCAACGACGATCCAGATCTTCTCAAAAAGGTCATAACTGGTGACGAATCATGGGTTCATGGCTATGACATTGAAACCAAAGCTCAATCATTCCAATGGAATCATCAACCAGACATCAAAATAAAATACAAAAAGTATTTCTTCGGCGACTTCCTCTCAGCATATTTCTGGCAAAATCTCTGAGAGTAAATAAAATTGCCATGAAAAGTTTCTCAAAAATCTGTCGTTCGGAGTCGACTTTAAACTGTAGGTCCCGCCACTCATGTATAAAATTAATACATACTACAGAAGTGGTGTGAGAAACTAGGTCGTAATCCTGACTGAAGGATTGTAATTACCAATTATGTACATGAGTGGCATGGGACCTACAGGATAAACTACATATTTGTGGAATTTTTTATCTCTCTCAGAGTTTTCGCCAGAGGAATGCTGAGAGAAAGTCGCCGTTAGAAATATTTTTTCATATTTCGTCTTGTTCGTGATGTCTGTAATGGGATTTGAACTGTGGCCTCACATCTAATAAGCCAGTAGGCCAATTACTAAACTACGGCGACTTCAAGAGTTCTGGCCGCATCAACAGCGTGGAAGCTCTACTCCATGTAAACTTGTCTGCTTGCTCATTGCCTAGAATTACCACATGACCTACGACCTAGCAGAGAATAATCAGTTTCTTCAGACCTTAAAAGATGTCGAATGGTGGCCTGACACTACGAGACAGTATTACAACGTCCTGTTCTTTATACTGCCTATCCAAGTTGAATTGAGCAGTGTTTGAAAGAAATTAAGAAATTCTTGTTGCTCTTCGTGGCAATGTAACAAAGAAATTCTTATGGCTTTAGTGTAGAGTATACCACAGTCACAGTTTACCGATTATTTTTTTTATTTCGTTTTTTTATTTCGTACTTCATAATCTGTTTGTTTTTGTTATTTTTATTTTGTTTTCAAACGGAAATGCTTACGTTATTGTCTTATGATTTGCTAAAGTATTACTTAATATGCGCTTTATGTTTTCCTTCGTATATCCGGTTGCTATTTATCATACGAATCACTTAGTGGCTCACTAATACACACACACACACAAAACGCTTGCATGCCATTATGCCACTAAATGTTGCTTCTTATTACTGTTGCTGTTATACCGGGCAACAATTTTGATTTGCAGTCTTTGTAGTCAAATGAAGCAAATATTCAATGCGAAAGGGTTAGTAAAGCTATTTCAACAATGCAATAGAGTTGCCAAACAACAACACTTTCAATAACATTCTAATGTTGTTGTACATACATATGTATATAGCGAGCTGGTTAGATTGCTCCTGCTGTTGTTATTATTGTTGTTGTTTAAGCAATTCATTTAAGTTCATTTCGAATGCAATAAACAATAGCAATTGAATAAAATTTCCATAAAACACACATATAAACACAAACACGCACAGGGACAAAAGAGAGAGAGAGAGAGAGAGAGAGAGAGAGTGATACGGGTATACAATATTATTGCCAATTGCTTGCCAGATACATATTTGGTTAAAATTACAATGTATTTACATACACATATATACACACTTATTGGTTAGTTTATAAATATGTATGTATGTATGTATGTGTATATGTATGTATGTATGTATAAGTACATGTATGTATGTATAGTTTTGTAAATCAGTGCTAAAAAGAAAATCATTTTTCATTTGTTTTCATTTCCGTTTTTATGAAACATTTTCTGATTTCTTCATTGTTTCCGTTTTGCATTTGCTGGAATTGTTAAATATTGTTGTTGTTGCTGTTGTTGTTAATGTTGGCTGCTTTTTTTCTTCATTGTATTTTTGTTTTTTCTTCTTTGGCTCTTACTTACCAAACAACAATAGCAGTAACAACAATGACAACAACCACAACAGAAGCAAAACTTTACTAAAATGGCAACAATAACTACAACAACAATACAATATTACTGTTACCAGTATATAAAGACGAAAAGTAAGCAAAAAAAAGAAACTCTTATTAATAGTTGTTGTTGTTGTTGTTGTTGTTATTTCTTTCTTTCATCATAATAAAGTTAAAGCCGAGCTAAGACAGATCTGTGCAATAATGTGTTCATTACTGGATGTGAATTGCGGTAAACATGGAATCATGATTGCTGAGCATCTCAGGGAGATTTTAAACAGGTTTTGGATTTCTTGCATAACACGTTCCAGCAGGGAATATCGTTTTCAAGATGCAAACCACGTGAAAATATTCTCCCTGACAACTTTTCAAGCAATAAAGCTAAAGTTGGTCGTGTTGAAGCAACAAACCGTCCAGTCCATAATCTTTATTTTCAAGCTAGAAAGGTTTTTTTTTTATCATATAGCCTCTCTGAATTAATGGTAGCGGCACCTCTCAACCAAGTGGCACCTACAAACCGCACATTTTTCCCGATGCAATTTGTTTTTACACAAACACGTCTTGGTTGTCTGATTTCCATATGAAATTAGCTTCATCGCTAAAGAAATTTTTCTTTCGAAACGTCAGCATTATAAACCTGTTGCTCATGCACCCAATCAGCATATGTAAGGCGTTGTGAATGGACACCCGGATTTAATTGTTAACTGTGTGGGCGTTTATCGAATGGATCTTCAAATCCAAATTTAAAATTTCCCATTGTGATATGTGAAGTCGCCGTGGTCTAGTAGGTAGTGTGTTGGCTTATTAGACGAAAAGCCAGGGTTCGAGCCCCAGGCCTGACATCAAAATAAAATAGAAAAAGTATTTCTTCGGCGACTTCCTATCAGCAGAGTTCTGGCAAAACTCTGAGAGTAAATAAAAATTGCCATGAAAAAAAGTTTCTCAAAAATCTGTCGTTCGCAGTCGACTTTAAACTGTAGGTCCCGCCACTCATGTATAAAATTAACGCACACAACATAAGTGGTGTGAGAAACTAGGTCGTAATCCTGACTGAAGGGTTGTAATGACCAATTATGTTATGCATGCATTATGATATGTAACATGGACACATCTAGGACACGTCTAGTCTCTTCAAATTTCGTGACTGTCAAGTTCTGCTGCACAGCTTCTGCAATAGGTTAACCATCATATTTTAATAACTCTGAGGAAATGTTATGGATATGTTTGAATTCTTAAGTTGAATTTGTGTGCGCAGCATTTCAGAGATTGTTTTATTGGTATGTTTTGCTCATACCATCGAAAAAAATAAAAACGTAGAAAGAAAAGGTTTAAAGGAAAATCAGCATGCCGTTGCGACTGTGTGTCATTTAATGCAATGCAATTGCAGAACTTGATTATTACTTGATGTCGTCTGTCTTTGAACCACTTCTTTAAAAAATAAATTATATTTTCGCATTGATTTCTCGCCTATGGAAGCTATCAAGATCATGGGGCAGCTACAAAATTTTGCGTGAGCTTAGAATTGCGACACACTTTTTTTTGCCATATATTCAAGTGCATAAATGCATACCTTTAATGGACTGTCTTGCCGTTGTAGTAATGCCTGTATGTGATAGGAGGTCGTTTACTTAATTTCTTGTTATTCACGATGTTTTGCTGTTGTTGTTTTTCTTTTGCTACTTTGATTCACTAACGTTTTTGTTATACCTTCTGCAGTTTTTGTAATTGTTGTAGATTTTTTTTCTCCTTTCATTCAAAATTTTACTGTGGATTTGTATTTGCAATGGCAGTTTTGACGTTTGACAAAATGCAAAGTGACAGGTGCAACAATGGCATAAGAAAACAACAAATGCCTGAAAGTCATTTGGAAAAAAAAGAGGAAGAAAAAATTTTAAAAGAAACTCTAGAAATTTTTACGAAGTACGGCTTTGTCTATGTAAAGGAGTTGATACCAAAGAGGAGAAAAAAATGAAGAGAATCAAACAAAGCTTTACACACGATATTAAAAAAAAAATGTAGTCGGTAAGGATTGATTACTGGATAACCTACATGTAACGGAATGTTGTTTTCCATACATTTAAAGATAAAGTATGATAGTTACGAAGACTATGCATCAATTACCTGCTCCTGATGTAGGGTGTAATAAATTAATTTTTTTTTCTTATTGTTACTGTTTTTGTTGCTTCAATAGTTATTAAAGGAAATCTAAGTTTATGTTCGAACTGGCAAGTCGATGAATTTCAAGCTGTTTTCTTTTCTTTTTCTTCCGTAGAAAATGCTGGCAGTGTAAATATATTTTTCATCAGCATTGACAGAATTTTTATATACATATTTATTTTAAAGAAAATTTAAAATTTCAATTGTTGCTGTAATTTTCGATTGTTTTTCTTTTTAGTACTTGCAGCTGTATGCTCTTCTTTACAGAGTTCCTTGTACTGTTGTTACCAGTAATAACAAAGGAAAAGCCTTTAAAAATTATCTTTTATTACTGCTCCCACTTGAACAGACGTTAAGAGATCAGGATAGGTAATACAAGATAAGTTACAGAAACAATTGCAATGTTAAAGTCGGTCTGAATATTCTTTTTAAAAAATTCAAGTTTCTCACGAAGAACGAAAATACAGTGTGTGTGAAATAAATCTTCAGCTGATGTTGTTAAATTACTCTGCGAAACAGTTAAACAATCTACATAGTGGTCTCTGCTTCCTTGAAGTTGTCCGATTTAGGCGCATTGTGACAGCACAATCAGAGTTCAACCCGGGTATCAAACTATGCATAGAGGAAACCCATCCTAGTCCAAAAATAAATCTTGCTATTGTAGAAATCTTTATGTAGGAGATTCCGATCAATGATGCCAGAAAGAGAGAGAAGTTAGAAACCGGCATTTTTTGCAATAAGAGCAGGACACTGACCCATGGGGTGGAAGACCCACAGCACCTGCAAAAGTTATTTAACGGATGGCATGTCTTTTGGCATGCCTACCAAATGGCTCGTAAGAATCCCTATTGGGCGATAGATGACCGCGCAATTAAGAATAGAAGGGTTATGATGCAGAGCCAAACACAATTTTCAAGTCAAACGAGTGTAAAGCAAACATTTTCTAATAATAACCGTTATTCTCATCAGGCTGTGTAAACGCAATATTCAAACTTTAAATAAAGACTCTATGACGTGAAAATACCACCTGCCATCTTTTGGTATTCTAAGGCTGGTTCTTGAACCCTAAAGCTGAAGTCGCCGTAGTCTAGTAGATAGTGTGTTGGCTTATTAGACATGTGGCCACGGCTCAAACCCCAAGTCAGACATTGCCAACAAAACGACATATAAAAATATATTTCTACGGCGTCTTCCTCTCAGTAGATTTCTGGCAAAAACTCTGTGAATAAATAAAATTGCCATGAAATAGTTTCTCAAAATACTTTAAACTTACGTACCGCCACTCGTATATAAAACTAACACACACAAAATAGATGGTGTGAGAAGCTAGGCCGTAATCCTGACTAAAGGGTTGTAATGGCCAATTATGTGTAGAATAGAATACTAATTCCTGTTATAATAACACTATGCGACAAAATACAAAAAATTAAATACATCCGAGTAACTACATAGTCTAAGTTGTTCAGTTAGTTGGGTAGAACTCAAAAATACTTTATTTTTATTTTTCTCGAACCCTCCAAACTTGTTTTATTTGACAAAAACTGTATTTTTTTTTTTGGACTTTACGCACAAATTTATTGATTATTGATTTCAGAAAACATTCGACAGCTGAAAAGCTGCCTCGTAAACTAAGAAGCCGAATTACGACAGTTCGTTAAGATGCACTGATTGTCCACGAGTCGAAAAAAAATCCGCATAAATCTGCAAATGATATTCGGATAGCAGTCTTTGGTGAAAATGGAGCAAAACCATCTGTAGACACAGTAAAACGTCGATTGCGAGCAGCTGGGCTCTTTGGAAGAATTTCTCGAATGAAACCATTTTTGTCTGAGCGTAACCGGAAGAAGCGAATAGAGTTCACAAAAAATACCGCCATTGGACGGCTGTGGAATGGAAAAGTGTGTTATTTTTGGACGAAACAAAAATTAGTAGAGTCTCTCCTGATGGAAAAAAATATGTTCGCCGGCCAAAGTTAAAAGAATTTGATCCAAGATACACCCGGGCCACTTTAAAGCATGGAGGAGGTTATATTATGCTTTGTGGTGTTACGTCGTCACGCGGTGTTGGGCCGCTGCACAAAATTGACGGAAACATGGACAAGTTCCAATATGTAAGAATCCTAAGCGATGCCGTATGCTGACGAGAATATGCCAGTAACATGGACAATTCAACAAGATAATGACCCGAAGTAACCAAAGTAAGCTCAGTAAAAATAAGCAATTTTGATCATCACTTCGCCGAAACAAAGAAAGCTTGGGAGGCCATTCCAACCAGTGTATATGAAAGTTTTGTTACCTCGATGCCTCGGAAATGTCAAGCTGTTATCGACAACAATGGTTTTGCAACAAAATGTAGTTTGTTTTTTCTAATAAATACATGTTTTTCATAAAGTTTACGGTGTGTCCTTAATTATATGCACGAATGAAATCAATATTCTTAAAAAAAAATGGTTCACAGCTTTATAAATAATAATTTATTTGACACAATTAGTAGTTATTTTCTACGACTAACAGTTTAATTAACTAAACTTGGACAGATTTTGACAATATCATACAACCATTTGTATTTTTTACTTCAAGCTCACATGTAAGATTCGTGTCCTTAATTAGTTCCACGCAGCTGTATGCATATATTATTTGACTTAATATTCTATGGGGTTTGATGAGTAAAACTTGACAAATGCGAATTTTTTTTCATATTTTTTCAAGTTGGTCAGTTCATAGCAGCAAACTTTAATTAAAAAATATGAAATAGGTGATAACATTCTGAAAGTGCATTACATTATTACATATATTTTTTTCAAATGAAATTTTAGATCAAAAATTTTCAGAATTTTTGACGAATCCTGATTTTTTATCGGAAAATGTTTCAATTTCACGTTTGAGCTACTACCAGAAGTTGAACAATGTTTGCGGAAAGCGAAATAATAATATTTGCAAAAAACATAAATATTAGCCGACTTCTGGTAGTCGTACAAACGTGAAATTGATACATTATGCGATTAACAATCAGGATCCATCAAAAATTCTGAAATTTTTTTTAACTAAAAGTTCATTTGATAAGATGACATACACTGACTCAAACAATTGCCCGTACACTAAACTATTGAAAATATAATTTAATGTAGTTCGGAAAATATATATCCAATGAAAATGAGTTTTTGATTTTTAAAAAGTGCAACAGGCATATTACACAAATACAAACACATAAAGGTTAAAATAGAAATAAATTTTATCGAACTAACAAAATTAAAAAAATACTTCAGAAACCAAACTCAAAAAATTATCCGTACAGAATAATATTTATACCTTAAAAATAATTAATGTGGTTTTAATAACGGGTGTGCTATCTTTTGGCTTTAATAACCTATATTAAACGGTTCTCCATTGATAATAATAATTTACTAGTAATTTCTTGACCAATATTCAGCCATTAATCGGTAATAACGTTTTTGACCATTTCCTTGCCAGTGATCGTAGGCTGACGGATTTTTCTCTCCAAAACTCCCCATAGATGCTCTATGGGATTAAGGTCTGGACTCTGAGGATGATCAGAAAGCACTTCTTTTACGTTTTCACATAGAAGAATTCCTTTTTTCTTTCACCATTTTTTTTTTGTATTGTTTCAGTTTCATTCATTTAGTTTCTCCTACCAAACTAGTGATTCGTTAAGTATGTTAGTAAGTTCTAGAACGATAGGATTGCCATCTGTTCTGGCTTGGAAGCACGTCCAAAGTGAAAATGTATTGGATTGTATGCTTTAACTGCGCTTTACCACTCTGTTGTGCATTTCTCATGTTATCTTTTCTGTAGATTTGAGGTTGGGAAAGTCCTTAGATGGAATTAATTTTGTTTGAAATTCAGAAACTATGATAAACATTTTCTTGTCTTCTCCAGGATACGCACATGAATTGCTTAGCATTGTAGTCATGCGTTTTAAACATTAAATCATGATACTTTTTAATTGCTTAGGCTTACGTCTTAGTCTTAACAATTATTCTACTTTCACTTAGGAAAGGTTGGAGCAAGTGTGGTGCAAATGTATAATTTGATGTATTAACAGCTCGTACCCTAGCATATAGCGTATGTACTAATATTTTACAATTTTTTTCTTTAATTTAAATATATTAAGGCTCTGCTATCAATCTTCATCAATTTGTACATTCGGCCATAATTTTCTTTTAACTTTTTATGTCACGAAAATTCTTACTTTCCTTAGCAGGTGTATTTATAGATATTTTTATGGTATTAGTGAAGGCCTAAAAGTATGCAAAACATAATTACATTAAGTATGCCCATAAAAGTATACTAGGCATATAATTAATGCGTTTAAGAGCAAAGTAACATTTTTATAGGTTCTCTTCAAAGGCCTGAAACAATAAAAAAAGTAAGAAAAATAATGCAAATTAAAGATAAAGTTGGAAAGCCTTAAAAAATAAAATAAATTTCCAAAAGATAATGAAATTATTAACAGAAAAAAGTTAGAGTGAAAACAGGCAGGCCATTTTCTTAATTAATAAAGATTTCGCAGAGAAGATGAATGACTTAACAAGCCTGGCAATGGTGACAAAAAAAATTTCATTTAAATTTTTTTCTGTTTCAAAATTATCACTTGCAGCTATGAAAATTTAATGACAGTTTTTCCTTTCTTTCATTTCTTTTTTTTTTGCATACAACCTTCAAGAGAAAGTTTGTGTTTTGCATAAGAACACAAGCAGAGTCAATTTAACCTTGCAAATACAGAAAAGAAACATTCTTTTTGAGAAAAAAGAGAAACAATTTCAACTTTTGTACAAACCTATTAGAATTTGAATAAGAAACAGTGAAAAAAAGAATTCTGCTAAGCAAGAAGAAATGCAAAATGATGAGCCACAGTTTTTTTTTCTTACCATAAATTTTGCATTTTCAGAACGCTTTTCCATAATCCATTGTCGAAATTGTATAAAAATAAAGCACTATACTCACTACTTACAGACACGTAATACTTGACTGTTGCATTCATCATCAAAATGATGGCTTAAGTTATGGCCATTCTCGCCCCTAAAGCTGAGCTATAAAATTTGTTTATATTTTAAGCGCTCTTCGCTCGTCTTCTCATCGGTTCGCATTTACCCAGTTTGTACGGTTGGGTTTTAACAAAAGTTGTTTGGGCTTTTAGCATTTTATGCTTGTTTTTAAGCTTGTTTTCTACTTTCGTTTCTACTACCATTTACACTTTAGAGATAATTTAAATACTTTATGGCGTTTGGGGAATAAAACAGAGAGACGTAAAATGCATAAGAAATAGCTTAAACTGTAGGCTACTTACAACTGCTGCTGTTGCTGCTGCTGCTGCTGCTGCCACTAGCAAGAACTGTGACAATAAGAAACATTGTCTCTATTCCCTAGAGGAGTTAAGTAAAGTTATTGTAGTTTTGTAATGCTGCACAATGGTTATTTAGTTGGTTGCTGCAGCTGTAGCTGTAGCAACGTCGCACTATGTGGCATTTTGCCTGAACACCTGGCCAAAATTAATAGAAGTGTTTATGGGTTAATGGCTAGAATTTTTTGATAGTGTTAGTGATAATTAGGCCCAAGGATGAACCCAACTGATTTTGCTTCAAATCGGTCCGTGATTTCGCCTAGCCCCCATACAAATTCCCCTTGAAATTGCACTTATTTACACATAATTATCGTAATTATACAACAATCATGATAAAATTTAGCATGGATCAGTTCTGTGTACTAAGAAATCGTGGTGTAAAGTTTGGTGAAAATCGGATCACATTTGACCCTGGTCCCCATATAAAGTCCCTTTTAGAAATTCACTTTTGCTGTTATAAATGGCTTAAAAACATCGGTATCGTGATGAAATTCGGTATGAACGTGTATTTTGTAAATCTAAATGATATTAGCAAATTTTGTTATGGTTGGGCCATAATTGCCCCGGGGTCCAAAATATGACCCCTTAAAAAAATATGTTTAGCAATTATAATTGGCTTAAAAATTTTATTACCTCGATGAAATTCGACATGAACATGTTTAATATGAATGTGAATCATTTATGATCACATTTTATTATGATCGGATCCTAAGTGCCCCTAGGTACCAACTACGGTCCATTAAGAAAATCAAACATACATCTCATAGTGTTATAATACTCGATATACATGCATATGTAATTAAGTTTTTAAACTTCTATGATAACTAATATTTATTCATAATATTTATTTTACATTATTTAATACTTAGCTTAAAAATATTTAAAAAGTGAAACCAATTACAATCGTTAAAATCGTTATCATTTTCATCACCAATGTGAGGAAGGAGTAATTTAATAGTATCTGATGAAAATGCTTTTCTACTCCTTCGCGATTTTTGTGGTCACTGCTTAAAAGTAACCTATTGAGGACATCTCGATTGGTATCGCTTCTACTGAATCCATATAGTTTTATTTCTCATTCTATTGAGAAATAAGGCCATATGGCTTTATTGCCTATGGCTTTATTACACTGCGTCTAATTTTTTAATTTAAAAAAAAAAAAGTAAAATTTTCAAAAAATCGCCAAAAATAGTGGCGTAAATTTGCGCAAACTTTTCTTTTTGTTCCTTAATGTAGAGAGTTCATATTTTCTTGTGGTATATAACATAAAACTACTAAAAACTACTTTCACCTTTAAAATCCTTATCTTGTGAATGTGAATTTTTTATTATTTTAAAATTTTGAACGAATAATTTTAACATTAATATAGGAGATATATATATAAAAAATTGAAAGTAGCAGTTGCTCATACCTTTCAAATATATAAAAAAAACAATATAAAACTTCTATTCGTTTAGCCACAAAAAAATATCATATAAACTTTTTAAAATTTCAAAAAAACACCAAAAACGCATTTAATTTTCTCTACTTTCCTGACTTTGACATCGTCTCAAATCTACAAATCTCATCTTAAAGTCGGTAAAATTCACTATATAATGCAGAATTTTGTTGTCTATCGAACTGGGTACTTAGTTTCTTAAATTTCTTTAAATTCATTTTTGCCTTTTTGGCCAGCTTTTCAGGGTAAATGCCACATAGTGCGTCGTAATAGCAATAGAATTTAAGCAGTATATAATAGCAGGAAATAATTTTGTTATGGAAAACAATAAGAAAAAAGGACGCTGCACTTACCTTAAGGAATATAAGAATAAGAAAACTTTAAAATTGTTTTAACGCCAAAATGCAAAATGCAAAAAAATAACGTTTATTTGCTGTGTCTATATAACGCAGTAATGGAACAAACAACTCCAGTAAGTAGATTATTACAGGAAATGCGAAATGTTAAGACAACAAAAGGATATTAAAAGTAAGAACTTTTTTTCCACTTTTGTTGGTCTTTTGAATGAAATGTGTACTGTACTCTATATCCTACACTACTGTAGTTGAATCCATTCGGTTTGGTAGGGTATCTCTAGAGTTTTAAAAGAGCATAAGTCTGTTTCAAAATATATTTTTATTATTCGGTTTTCGATTTTTCTTCTTTCCATTAACATAACCGAGCATGTTTAAATTATTATTCTGTGGCATGTTCTAGAAGGTTAGGGTTGCCATTTGCCATTGCCTAGAATCAATGAATACTGGAAGCGTATTCATAGTTCTTAAATTGGTCTAGTGGTTGAGGACATTGTTAAGTTCTATTCTCTTCTAAAAGGAAAATATCCTATGTTGTCATTCGTTCTGGGCGGAGCAGCTATTTCTAAATGTACAAAATGGGCGTGGGCCAATGTAAGTCATCATTCTTGAATTCGCCACGGTTTCACTGGGTGGCAATCTTCAATATTCCAAGACTCTGATTTTTATTTTATAATGTGATAATGCTTGCGCTGGTGTTAATACGCGGATGAAAATAGCACCTAAGCTGCTTACGAGAAAAAAATTATACAACAGCTTAAGCCAGTGTGGACAGATAACCAGCGACGCTGGTATGCTCGCGTTATGCCGGGCTGTGGCTCGCCGGATGGGGTGGTTCTTGCCAGTTATCCGAACCGGACGCGCACTCACATGTATAAAAAAAAAATTCCATACCAGCTTCAAAGAAAATCCAAAAAAAAAAAACATATACTAAGGGACCCGAAAGCGAAACAACTAATAACGAAAACTACAACTAACGGATACTGACTGTGGTTAAACGATTTCAATGAGGACAGACTGCAGATGTTTTCGATGTATAGCCCACCCACAGGAACCCAAAGGATCCCACCTTGATAGCTCTGGACTTTTCGGAGCCATCCCTAATATCTACTTATCTTACTTCTACCCTGCCACCATCCTATGAACTTACCTGCTTCTCCTAACTAATCACTCATTACAAAAAAATGCGTCAGTGTGAATTTCACCGTTGGCTTGGTTATGTCAGGTTTGTGGTGAAACTCACCCCGCAAGAAAACGTCTACCCTTCTTGATATTTTCTCTTATTGTTCCTCTTTGTACTTTGGATCATGTTTCCTAAAGGAAATCTATTTCTTATACAAACTTCCTTAGCATCTATCAGTTAACTTCAAGTTCTCTGAGATATCCATAAAATATTGAATTGTTGAGTTTATGGTGTTCCTGCCCTGAAATCAGATGTACGTGCAAGGCGGAGTGTTTTGGGTGTATGCGCATTAGTGAACTTAAGTGGCGTTTACATACATACATAATTGGTCGTTACGACCTAGCTTCTCACACTACTTATGTATGTTGTATGTGTTAATTTTATTCAGAATGGGAGGGGGGGGGGGGGGTTTATTTACACACAGAGTTTTTACCATAAAACTGCTGAGAGGCAATCGCCGAAGAAATATTTTTTCATATTTCGTTATGTTGGAGATCTTTGAACTGGGGTTTGAACTGTGCCCTTCAGTCTAATAAGCCAATACACTACCTACTAGACAAAGGCGACTTTCAAAGTGGCCTTTAGTTAGTGGTAAGGTAAGGTAAGGTAGCTTTTCCTTCATCAGGATTGCCTCACAGTATCTTTGTAGTTTTTTTCTCATGTGCCACTGCAATCTTCTGATATTCTATAGGAGTTTTTGCAAGGTTATTCGTTTTCTTATTTTCTATCAGAATTTGATAAGACGTTTCCCACGTAATCATGTACCGTGTTAAGAATGAAGTAATTGTTAATCTTCTTACATTCTAGACGACAGTTCTTCATCGTGAATCACTGGATTATATTGGTGCAATTGATGTAGGGCTATAAGGCAGCCGTCCTCGATTTCAAAAAAATATGTTGCAATGATTCCTCTGCTTCACAAGCAGCACCAAACAGTCACTCGTAGTGTGTGCATTGGCTGCTGTAAGACCACGTGTGGGTTTTCCGAGCTCCAAATACGGCAAGTTTGCTTATTAACGTGCCCACCGAGATGAAAAGGAGCTTCATCCGAAAAGATGATTTTTTTTTTTTTTTAGCAAAATTAAGCAGTTTCTCGCTGGCCCAATAAATTCTAATAATGTACTGAATTTTGTAACATAATAGAATGACATAAATATTCGAAATAACCGATGGAACAAATTTAAACCGATAGATGGCCCACATACATATAATTGGCTTTTACAATTAGTCAGGATTGCGACCTAGCTTCTCACACCACTTAAGTTGTGTGTGTTAATTTTATACATAAGTAACCGGATCTACAGTTTAAAGACGACTCCGAACGACAGTTTTCTGAGAAACTTTTCATGGCAATTTTATTTGCTTTCAGAGTTTTTGCCAGAAATCTGCTGAGAGGAAGCCGGGGAAGAAATATTTTTTCATATTTTCGTTTTGATGTCTGACCTGGGGTTTGAACCGCGGCCATACGTCTAATAAGTCAACGCACTACCTACAAGACTACGGCGACTTGACACAATATTTAAGACCCTATGTGTACATGTTGAGAGCCATCTTTGTAGCAGTAAGAGTCAACATGAAAGGCGATCTGGTATCAGAGTTATGCATTTGAATGCGATTAATATTCGTTAAGAGTACCAATTATGTTCTGATGATACGATTTGATTCTCTGGTTGATCAATAGTAAGGGAATAATTTCATTAGCATTTGTAAACTTTAGCTGTCTTATCCTCTGAATGATATTAAATCGAGTAATTCTTCTTCAGTTGTTGCAATCATCCAAGACTTTACATTTCTTCCTTTCCGTAAAAACTTAGCTATGGTTCCGATGCCATACAATGTCAATATTTTCAGAATATTTTCTTTAAGAATCATAATATTTTTTGTAAAAATTTCTAAAAATAAACAACATTTGCGTTAAGGCTTAGGGTTCGTGAAGTAAAGGTTATGTTTTTACTTCCTATTAACGCCCACAACAAGTTTCTTACCATTATACCGCCCATGGCGTTAATATTGTTGTGCCCATTTGTTGTTTGGCTTGTTCCTTGTTCCTTTGAATTTCCATTGTAATTGTACTCTATTACAAGGTAAAAAATATCTATAAAACCTTATATTTATGAATAATAAATGAACATGAACACGGTGTTTATTTTCCTCTTTTTTTTGTTGTTTTTTGGTCTTTCTGGCCCAAATATTGAACCCTAAATAAACTGAAAGGCGATTCGTCTCTCACACACACACACGTACACGCACATAGTTTACAATATAAAAATGAAAATTATTAAAAAATTTGTATTTTTTCAAATTCTTTTTATACGAAAATAAAGAAACAACAGGAAGAAACAAACAACTTTATTTATGCAGGACAATGTAAACGTAATACCCATCGAAACATAGTAGAAAAAAAGGATAAAAAAGATAGGAAACAAGGACAACTTGTTAACGCTCATTGGTATTCCCTTTGTATTGGACTCCACTTTATGCTGCTGATATTGTTGTCAGTTATTTTCGCCTGTTATTTCTCCTCTTTTTCTTTCCTTCTTTTGTAAGATGTTTTAAATTATTAAAAATTAAAACCCGTGTTAACATGAATATTTTTTTTTCAATTTTTTTTTTTATTACGAAAGAAAAATTACTGCAACACTTCCAAGAGAATAAAAATGTTTTCATAAAAAATATAACAAAAAAAAAACAACTTAAAGTTAAACGGGGTTGTTTAAATTTTACCTTTCGGCCACCCATATCGTTAACCGTTTCTTTTAATTTTTTTTAAGAGAAATTGAAAAAAAAACCAAATTTTACCAAAAATACAATCAAGCAGACGTAATTGAATAAACACCGTACTCTGCCTGACTGCTTACAAGTCCATCTTCTTTAATGTTCTTGTAGCTTTTAAAGACGTTTAAGAATAAAACTGTGCACAGTGGTTTAGAAGGTTGTAAAATTAACAAACAAAAAAAAATTGTTTTGTTTTTTAATTATAAAAATATACGATATTGGCTAGTATTGGCAACTAATTTGAGGAGCTTTATTTAGTACATCCTGTAAGTAAATCTTACCTGCCTCTTACACTGTTTTTCCACAGCTTTTCTCTGAGCCCATCCAATATGGAACTTTATTTTTTTTACGTAAACTCATTGATTTTTAGGGTAAGCTTTTTTTCACAATTAGAAGAAGATACATGGCGTTGGCTGAAGTCGCAGTAGTCTAGTAGGTAGTGTGTTGGCTTATTAGATTTAAAGCCACCGTCCAAAACCTCAGGGCTGACATCTCCAACAAAACAAAATATGAAAAAAATATTTCATCTAGCAAAAACTCTGTTTGTAAATAAAATTGCCATGAAAAGTTTCTCAAAAATGTGATGTTCGGAGTTGCCTTTAAACTGTAGGTCCAGTAAAATAAAATTAAAAATACACACAACATAAGTGGTGTGAGAAGCTAGATCGTAATCCTGACTGAATTATGTACATGACATGTGGCAATAGCAAAAATACTTAGAAAGATTTTCCATTTTACCATGAATATACAGGACACTCAAACCGAAAAGCTTAAGATAAACAATTTATAATCACGCAGACTAGATCACACCTAGTCGGCAAGTGTAAAATGCTGCTAAGCGTCATTGTGTCGGATTATCGAATTTGATTATGCTGGGTACCTGGATATTGGAATGTGTCTGGCAAAGAATTTTCAGATGAACTGGCATAATTTGGAAGTAACGACAGGAAAGGGGAACAAATCGTTTTGCTTACCAATCGTGTCTGGAGATGTAGATTGTGTTCTCGTTTCGGCAAGAAACCAGTCCTAAGCATTACGAGTAGAGCGATGAGAGCTATTATATGAGTACTAACGAGGCATGATCTACATACGAAGCGGATCAATTTGGTTATAATAGATCGTAGAATAAAAATTAACGTACACAACACAAGTGGTGTGAGAAACTAGGTCGTAATCCTGACTAAAGGGTTGTAATGACCAATTATGTATGTATGTAGATCGTAGAATAAAGTATATACTTCCTTTGATCTTTTTCTTTGAAAGCTAACATAGAATTCGAAAAAGTTCTAAGAACTGTTAGATGAATTTATTTATCCACTTATCCATGCATGTAAGTATGTCTCTGTGGCTTTATTAAACACATTAAATTCAGTTGTGATATTAAACTATTCCACCAGCAGACCTCTGTCAACAAATATACGTGACAGGATGGTTCTTCAAAGCATATTTAATTTTTCTGAAGCTTTGCTATCTCAAAAATAATTTAAATTAAGTGAACGCATAAAAAAATTGAACATTTGCACGATTTTTGTTGTCTTTTGCCCACAGTTTCTCCCCACCGTTTCTTAGACTTAAGACAAGATGAGCATTCTAAGAAGGCGAAAAAAAACGAAAAACACAGCCCAACTTTAATTGAATTCTTTTAGCGGAACTTTAGTGAATGTAAATACACATAAATGCGTCCTTTTTTTCTTTTTAATAATAATGGCTGCACTTTTCTGCTCACAAACTTCTCTATTGAAATTGTTTCCTTTTTTTCGCTCAGCATCCTTTTTCTTTTTTGAGTATTTTCCCAATTTTTTCCTTTAATTTTTTTTCTCTCTTCTGCTTCAAGTTCGTTGTTAAATTAATAGCATCAATAGATTCCCACAGGACTTTAACTCAAATATTATTTTTTTCTGTTTTTTTTGCTTTTTCGTTTTTCTTTCAACTTTCTTTTTCTCATCAAATTGTTGAATGAAAACAAATTTTTTTCTTTTAATTTTCGAAGAAATTTTAAACTTCTAAAGGCTTTAGAATTTTTTCCTTTTTTTTCCTTTTTTTTGGTAAAATTTTCTTTTCATTTCATTACTTTTCATTGTTACTATGGCGGTTTACTTCCTTTAACTCTTCATGGTTCTTGTGATTTAAGTGGTGCGGTTTCATTATTGTTTTCGGATGTTTTTTTGCTTTTATTGTAGTTGACCCCAATTATAATGGTTGAATGGAACGTATTTGACAAAATCAAAGTAACAGCATAGTTTTTAGTTCGTTATTAGTTTGAAAAGGGGTTTAGTGAGTTAAAATTGAAAAAAATATATTTTTTTACAACTGGCTAGTCTCGGTAGACTACTTCAAATGCTTATAATTAATTCGTAATGACCAATAAAACTATGGATCAACAGCTTTTAACCTCAGTTTTTTTCATCCTGATTTTTCGAATTTTAAAAATTTATTTTAAAAACTAAGAGTCTTCATTTCCTCTGATTCTCCTAACAGCCATCAGAGGAAAGTCAGTCATCGCCACCTCTTAACAAAGTCAAAGTCATTGAGCATATTCCCCTACCACTACACTCAATACAACAACCGTATACATTTTCACACAAAACATTGTTTTTATTCAACGAATGAGGTGCCCTGGTAGTCTAGTGGGTAGTGTGCTAGACTATTGGCGTGAAGGTCGTGGGTTCGATTCCCACCAGAGACTCTGGTCTGTGACACTACACCGAGCATATGGTCAAAGTTACTTAGCTCATATATAATTAAAATATAATTTGTAATTGTATTGTAATTAATAAATAAATAAATAAATATTCAACGAATGATGGCAAACCTGTTATCCTGTTATGCTACCGTAGTGTAGTACATAAAATGCTTGACCGTGCATCTCAGCTAAAGCCAAATGATTTCTTATTATGGTTGTTTGATATTTAAAAATTAAAACGTTACATATCGCAATTAATATTATATACAGAAGACTCTAAATCCTCCAGAGAGAATAATTTCGTACAGGAACATTGCATAAAAAAGCAATGCAGCTTATATTCTTAGTAAAGATAGATGTCAATGGGCATGCATACGAGGCTCAATACATTTTCATCTAGAGATGGCAAGATGGCTAACAAGGTTCTCTGCATTATTTTTGACTTTCTGAATCGACATACAGGCTATTAGCATCTTCAGTTATAATACAGGGTCAATCAATCTATGTTTAATCCTGACTTTCTTGCGCGAATTTCTAAGAGGTTAACATCCAATGATGGTTCATATTTATCTTCTGAACATAACTACAAGGTAAAGGATACAACGTACATACATAACATAAGTGGCAATTACACCCGTTCAGCCAGAATTACGACCTAGCTTCTCACACCACTTATGTTGTGTGTGTTAATTTTACACATTGAGTGGCGGGACCTGCGGTTTAAAGTCGACCACGAAGGACAGATTTTTTTTGAGAAACTTTTTCATGGCAATTTTATATTTACTCTCAGAGTTTTTACTAAAAATCTGCTGAGAGGAAGTCACCGAAGAAATATTTTTTCGAATTTCTGGGGTTTAAACCGTGGCCTCACGTCAAACGCACTACCTAATGGACTACGGGGACTAGGAATATGGAAAATCTTTATTCTCTTTAATATCTTATAGAAATGATGCAAGACATCGAAAATGGCTTATTCTTCTCAACAGTCTTCCGGCAAAAACTTTAGGAGTGAAATAAAATTGCCATTAAAACCTTCCTAAAAAAAACTGTTGCTCGGAGTCGGCATTGAACTGTGTGTTCTGACAATCATGGATAAAATTGACACATACAGCATGGATGGTGTGCAAAGCTAGGTGGTAATCCGGACTGATGGATTGTAATGACGATATTAGTATGAAGTAAGTACGTAACCTGTTGGCAAAATAATGAGAAATCTAATCCACATGTTTCTCTAGACATCTCGACATGTAAATGGTATGGGTAATGTTACAGCCAATTGATTGGCAAGAGAGTCCTAAAGTTAACTCTAGTCTATACTAGGTTGTAGAAATATGAATTAAAAAATGTAGCACCCTGTAAAATAACGTGAAATTTATGTGCACGAATATGTGTAGTTCTGGAGAGACTGGTTTGTTATATATTATCCTCAGCTCATAATTTCCTTCCAGTAATTTCCTTACCCACATGACATTTTTTCGTATGAATTTCGTTTAAACAGCGCCAACATTTTAAATAATTCCGTTCAATTTGCACATATTTTCACCGAAAGTGAACAACAACAAAAATTTTTTTTAAACAATTCCATACTTTTGTCGGGGCTTTGTTTATGTCCCGGCATACAATATTCTGGTAGAGAGTATTTGTATATTAAACTCTATGACATGCTGTGTGGCAAATTGGTGGCTTTTTTGTAGAAAGTGATTGGCAGCGATTTACGATAAAACTATACATCGCATAAACTATACAATCGTTGCCATGGAAATGTTTATCCACAATTAAATGTTTTAAAAGTAAAAAAAACTCGCATATAAACAGAACAATACCACAACAACAATATAAATTGTTGTAGACTTTTTAAAAAAAAACTGTGGTTATGTTTCTTTTCATTTTTCAATAGAATGGCGTTTTTTTTGCTGCGTACAATTTCAATGCTGCATACAATTTGAGTGCACAATGAACGTAAAACTGGGTTTTATAGTATTTGTTTTAACAGACCAGAGAAAGGAAAGGGAGACCCAGTAAGTTGGTATTCCAAGAGGAATATATATGAAGAAAAAAATTATATGTACTAAGAATTTTCATATTTTCCAAGGTCATGATTATTATTATCGCCAACCGCACAGTCCGCTTATTTACTGTATTTTATAATTTTACGGTTAGGTCAGCTTTATGAATGTTCTTCCATTAGTTCCCATCCGATACATGTTGAAAAAGTTACAGCTTGTTATGGATTTCATGCTAATGGCGTCATTGGTCCATATTTCTTCTTTAAGAACGACACTGGCCAGGCCATTGCTATCTATGGCTGGCATTATAGGTTGATTATTATCTACTTATTTTGATCTGTATTAACCCTGCTGTTAGGTTTGGACCATTTTGGTAAAATTTTTTTTAATTTTTATTTAAGTTTGCAATGGCTTATCGTATCAACTTAAAACGTCAGCTCAGGTATTTTTTATATTTTAATGGTTTTAGTGAGTTTTTAGCTATCTAGGACAAAATCGAACAGAACAAAATTGAAAGTTACAAATCTTAGGTTATGGACCATTTGGGTCCATACAATTTATTTTATTCTGTATATCAGTAACAGTAAGAAAAAATAATTGTGGTTTATTGCTATTTTCGTAGCAAGATGAACAAATTGTTTTTCCCTTCAATTTGCATACAAATTTATTGCATATAATGCATTTGGCATCACATTTGGACTTACAGCAATTGCAAATTCCCCGTTTTCTAAGAGCTGACTTTTGTGTAGATGTAGATGGTACACTATTTGATGACGATGTTTGTAGTTGAGTCAATAGCTCTGCCGCAAATGGATTTTTAGGTTTGACTGTCCTTTTCAACATGTATTCTTGTGATGGGCACATAGCTAGCTGACGTAAAAACTCAGGTCTTCTGCGATTTGAATCATCTGCAGCCCACGAAGAATCAATTTCTGAATATAAAATAAATGTATTAAATGCGGATATATCAACTATATTGGAAAACACAACATTTGGCCATCTATTTGTTTTTCTTTTAATGCTGTAGTAGCTAATTATTCGATCAGCAGTATCAACGTCTTCTACGATAAAGGAAATTATTTTGACAGAAACGATAAATAATGATAAAATATAACAAAACTTTAGTAGAGTTATAATAAGAAATGATTGCAGGTTTCTTCTTATGATTACTGAAATCGATTTCATTTGTTTTGTGCATGGTGCTCATCAATATAGTACCTTTATTTTTATGGCCAGTATACGTGGATGTATATAAAGGAACTTTTTTGTACATAAGCAATTTCGGTGGGATAAAAGTTTTGTTTCTTCGAACTGTTCCCAATATGTCAGTTTCCTTTGTAAAAGATTTTTCCTCAACTCAAAAGATGAAAAAAAGCTATCAGATGCAATATTTTGCCCTTTCAATTCTTCTGTAAGCTCCAACACGACACGCTCTCCTTGATATTTTTCAGGCTTATCATTTTTTTGGTTATCCAAGGTACGGTTGTATTTTCCATATGCATCCTGATTTGGAGTCTACAGCTAACCAAAATTTAAGCCCAAATTCGGCTGGCTTTACAGGCATATATTGCCTAAAAGAACATCGTCCTCTAAAACCCATTAGCTGCTCATCAATAGTGGCATTTTCAAGGCAGTTATAAAACATCGAAAGAAGTGCTTCCCAATTGTCTCATAACTCACGAATTAGAGCAAACTTGTCACTACTTTTTTGTTGTCTTCTGTTGATAACATCATCAAAGCTGAGAGCACTTGATATCATGTGAAAATTATCCTCGCTCATTATTATGAGCGGAATAAACACGAACTGAAGTAAAACTTCTACTCGTGGTATACATATCTGTATAGAAATGGAGAATCCCAGAACTTTTGTAACAATTTAAATTATTTAAAATGTTTGGTCAAAAGAGTTTTATATCGAATTATTTATGAAAAACATAAAGTGGACCAAAATGGTCCTTTACCTAAGATTCGAAAGTTTTTTTTTAACCTAACAGCAGGATTAAGGTGGATCAGGACGGTACTACATGCCACACAGCTCTTGCCACATTGGATATTCACCATGAGCAGTTTGAAGGCCTCGTGATCCTATGCGGAGGTGATGTAAATTGGTCAACGAAATCGTGCGATTTAAACTCTTTAAACTTTTTCTTGTGGCGTTATTTTAACTTCCACAAACTACATTGTTCCTCGATGTCAATATAACCCATGATAATGGTCAAATTCGGCTGGATTTATGCTCAGGAGTTATGGAAAATTGTACGTTTCGAATATGCTGCACACAGAGTAGCTGTGGAGGAATGATATTACATTCCACATTACATCAATAGGTCTTTCAAACGAAAAAAAAATTTCGTGATATTTCACACACACACACACTTTAAGTTAAATCTAGGGATAGGAAGCGCTTAAAAATACCCTATAAATCAGTTCAATAGGAAAACAATATATTTTTGATTTGTCACAGTCCGTTTCCGACACGACGTAAACTTCTCCCATTTGCCTTACCATTTTTTGATATCCTCGTGGCGTTATCAGTAAACTTTCAGGCCGATTTCCAGATGTAAATATGAAACTCTAATATTGATTGTTCAGACAGTACTTGTCAATTAGTTCCGAGGTATGTGAGTTCCGCTTGTGATATAAAAATGGGCCGCTAGGTGTGCTTAAGTAAGCTTTGATTTAATAAAGCTGTCACTACCTTGTTTCGCATTCAATGACAACAAACTTAGGATTGTAATTTTCCATTGTGATTTAGAAAGTTCTGACTCATTCTTCAGATTGCCTAGACTTTGCAGTCATTTACCAGGCTGTAACTAAATGTATGCCAATGTTTCACAATAAATGTATAAAATTAGCCAAAATACATACGAAATAGTGCTTAAAATATAGCATATTCTTGTTTATTAAATTAAAAGGTATGATTAAATAATTCGAATTAATGTGTTGCACATGTCTGTGTCAGGATATTTTTAATTTTGTAACAAATTTGTTAAAAACTGTATGATTTCTCTGTGTAATTCCATCATGTTCCAGCATGTTCCACATTGTGTTGTGTTGTTTTATTTGGGAATAATTGCCAGCCATATTGTATTGTGTTATTGCTGATGTTGTTGTTGTATATGTATGGTTAATATGTATTTAAAACGTATTTATATTTTGCATTTGTATTGTGACATAATTTACAATATGACGCCAACATCATCATATTGATAATTAAATCACATTTTTTTCAACACTGAAAGTGAGAGAATAGGTGTGTGTGTGAGAGAGAGAGAGAGAAAATAAAAATTCCTATACAGGAAACGGAAATAAAAGGTACAACATCAATTTAATGTGGCTGAATTCTTCACACAAGTCAACTTAAAAAAAGAAGACCCACACAGCTACACATTTCCAACTACAGTATCTGCAATACTGTATAGTGTGTTATGAAATTATTTACTTATCTATACACACATACATACATATTGTATTGTATAACAGTTTATATTGTATGTTTATGAGTTTATGCTTGTGTGAGTGTGTAGAAAACCAATATGACTCGACCCAGACCCAACCAGACCAGATGTTGATGTGACTTTAAATCATTCGATTGTTTTCTTTTCTTTTCCTTTTCCTTTTTTATTCTCGTTATAGTTTGTTTTGTTACGTTGCAATACCATCCCATACATAAATACATATATTTTTTGCTATTGTTGTATGTTGTTGCTTGCCACTGTCACTGTCACTGCTGCTACTGGTGGTACTGTTATTGTTATTTTTGTACCATAACTGCGTCTGTATATTGTATTGTTTATGTTACTGTTGTTGTATATGTTTTGTGGCTCATGTGGTTGATGGTTTTTATTTGTTGTTGTTCAATTCCATCTTTTTTTGTTCCTTTTTCCACTGTTTTTCTTTCATTTTTTAAATATTTTTTATTCCTGTTCGTTTAACGCATAAACTTTAACTCGCTCTTTTTTTCATTGAAACCGTTTGCAACAGCAAAAAAAAGCGAAAATATTAAAAAATTCTTTGTGTTTTCTTTTTTATTCTCTTGAATCTATAAAACTCTGCATAAACAAAGGCCATGAATTATTAAGCAGGGCTAGCGACAAAGTTTTTAAGGTACCTTTTATTCATAAAGAATATTTAGGTTTAGAGGTTTAGGTTTCTGTTCCCACAATAATTTATTTTTACTGATGCTTTGCCTGTTTGAACTCTAATTCCGTAAGTTGGCGAAACATAACAACAAATTTTGAAAAATTATTCTCATGACAATTTCCCTCCCAGTACCTAGTCTGCATCAGTTGTTCCTTTCTAGGGTACATTAATTCATCACATGTTACAAGAATGTGTTTCAATGATGTATTTTCTTCATGAGTTGTATTCGAGATAGCCTCTATACTGAATAAATACACTCTGAGTCGATAGTGCCCTCAGGTCTGATGCATGCGTCTGGTCTCCTCTTATTGCAATTTCCCAGCAAAAGTTTTAATTGTATCAAACCAATTTTGTTGAGAAGAGTCTTGCCTTTCGCTGAGCATAACTTTCAAATTATCCATCCCCACTCTACAGAAGAATTCTGGCATTACGAACGGTGTAGAAGCTAACCTGTTCACAAGTTCGTCTACTTGCTTATTGGCAAGAATGCCGACATGATCAGGGATCCAGCATAGGTTAAACTTAATTCTCCTATCTGGCTGATTCAGCTTTCCCTGATAGTCACATTACTAGTTTCTATTTAACCCCTTAAGAGCGAGAGTTGAATTGAGATGATCTTTTGATGGTATAGACTTCCGTTTGGAAGATACATGGTGGAAGATACATTTGGAAGATTGGTCATTACAGCCCTTCAGTCAGGATTACCAATCTTTTCACACTACTCATGTTGTGTGGTAATTTTATACACGAGTCGCGGGACCGACCGATTGATTTTTAAGAAACTTTATCATGTCAATTTTTTATTTATTCTCAGAGTTTTTACCAGAAATCTGCTGAGAGGCAGTCGCCCAAGAAATATTTTTATATGTTTCATTTTGTTGGAGATGTCTGACCTGGGGTTCGAACCGTGGACGCAAGTCCAATAAGCCAACACACTACCTACTAGAATACGGCGGCTACTTGGAAGACACTTCGGAGTTTTCCCATTGGCGTAGTATATTTCATTTCTCTAATGTCAAAATATCCGCGCCTGACTCATCTGTTTGCCATAAAATAGTCCTCCTGTTAAGAGTATCCAGTTTCCAGCTTTCACTAATTTTTGTTATTAAGTCTTATTGTGAAACATTTCCCAAAATTATAGAGTCTACTGGTGTTGTCCTGGTGACCGCCAAGCTATTTTTTAGGTCACGAAATCCCCTCATGAATTTCTTATAAGATTTGGCTCTCATCAAACTAACCAAAGCTATGGCTTTGACTACTGTATGCATACACAACATAATTGGTCATTACAACCCATCAGTCAGAATTAAGGACCTAGTTTCTCACACCACTCATGCTGTATGAGTTAATTTTTATACATGAGTGGCGGAACCTATAGTTTAAAGTCGACTCCGAGCCACAGATTTTTTAGAAAATTTTCATTGCAATTTTATTTACTCTCAGAGTTTTTGCCAGAAATCTGTTCAGAGGAAGTCTTCGAAGGAATATTTCTTTAATATATTCTTCGACTTCATACTACTGAATGCATTGGACTTAAATTCAACAATTGTAGAACAGGCTCCAATTTCCTCTGCTATACCAACACACTTGCGTTCAGTGATTGGTTTTGTCTGCCCAGACGAATGGTCTGACCTTCATGATATACATGCAGTCTAGAGTTGCATCACCAGTATTCCTAGAAGCCTTTGCATAATATAATGGCATGTGTTGTCTGTAGCCAGGACTCCCAATGTTAATCTAGTAATATTTTTAGATATTTAACCTCCATTTCCAGTGATATTATCTCACCCAGGGATAGAATATACTTCCATTTAGAAAGTTTTCTTCTTCTTGTAAATGGTAATATTGTGGTCTTGCTCGGTTTTATCATCAGGCCCACTGTCATGTACACACATAGCGTTTAAAAATAGATTGACAGTAGCCGATTGACATATAACGTTAGATGAGAAACATTTTCAACATTTTCCGCTTGCCCTAACGAAAAAAACAAAACATTAACACATTGACACATCATATCCTTTATAACGGCATAAATATGTATTCTTTTTTGTTTGTGTTGTTCACCACATGACACGTTAAACAATGTGTGTGTCAGCAGAAGAAAAAAAAACACAGCAATTCATAACTAAATAATACCCTACACTTTCATTTAATATTCAAAACAAACACTGTCTACGATGAACCATCATAAATTAAAAACGTTGAGAATAATATGCCATGAAATGTAAACTCTCGTGTACGTCAGTGATGCATTTTTAGGCTGTGAAGTTAACACACCGCTTAAGCTGCAGTAGCTTCAAGCCAGTGTGCGTATTGATATATCGATTGAAAATTTTCTACAGATTGGATTTGACATTGTCGCAGAGTGTCATAAATTATTGCTGGTTTGAACACATGATGTCATTCATTTTGCCACAACAATGACCCTTTTTTCTTGCCAGTACTTTTTGTGACCAATGCCTCTATGGAAGAGCATCAGAGATTTAATTTGTTACTTTATGGTTTTGCTGGGTAGCTTTAGGTTTTTTTTTGTTTTTTTTTGTAGTTGTTGTTGATAGTATTATTTATAAATGAGAAATTTAAATTTCAACTGTAAATAATGACAAATTGGATATCAAAAGCAATATTATTTATCCATAATTAATTGAGTATTTATTAAAATAGGCACAATAAGCGTTGGTGGGTTACAATAAACGCAAAGACTGTTACCATAATACATAATAAATCATCAAAAAGACAAAAAGTACCTTGAAAAGGGAGAAAAGGTACGAAATGTTATTTATTTCTTAATTTTTTTTTAAATATTACAATTAAAAATTAAAATCTAATTATTTTGAATGAGTTGAACAGGACCTTATGTTCGTTACATTATTGCATATAAAAGTCTCTGAAGGGAATCAGTTTATTTCAGGATCAACAGCTAACGCACAGCTAACCGCTATTTGCCAGAATCAGATCGCGTTCTGATACAAGCATTTTAAAATTTATTTGGAACATTGCTAAACTATGACGGCATTATAATTAAAAGGATTCCCTTGCTTACATATTTCTCGGTCTCTTGGGTATTGTGGTGTAACCATTTTGAAACATTTGAAGTTACAAAACGATTAAAAAACTTGTCCGAATTCTAGTTGAACAAAGCCAAACACTTCTGCGATTTACATTACTTAGAGGGTAGAGGACTCAACTGGGCATACTGAATATTTGGCAACTTTCATGCTTGTACTGTTACAGGGAAATCTATGAAATTGATGATTCAAAGTTCTCAAAGCTTTCATACATACTTACATACATATTTGATCATTACAGCTCTTCAGTCAGGATTACGATCTAGTTTCTCTTACAACTTATGTTGTCTGTGTGTTAATTAATTATATGAGTGGCGGGACCTACAGTTTAAAGTCGACTCCGAAAGAGAGATTTTTTTAAGAAATTTTTCATTGCAATTTTGATTTACTCTCAGAGTTTTTGCCAGAAATCTGCTGAGAGGGAGCCATCGAAGAAATATTTTTTTATATTTCGTTTTGTTGGAGATGTCTGACTTGGGGTTTAAATCGTGACCTCATGTCTAATAAGCCAACATATTAACTACTAGACTACGGCGACTTCAGAGCTTAGCATTGGTTTTAGTGCTTAATGAACACACAGGAACCATTGTGATAACACGGTCAACCGTGGTCTGGAACCATTGAGAGCTTCTGACAAAGTTTCTTAGTCTACCGATGCACTATGTGGCATTTTGCCTGAAAACCTGGCCATAATTAATAGAAGTGTTTTATGAGTTAATGACTGGAATTTTTTGATAGTGTTAGTGATAATTAGACCCAAGGATGAACCCAACTGATTTTGGTTCAAATCGGTCCGTTTTTTCCCCTAGCCCCCATGCAAATTCCCCTCGAAATTGCACTTGTTTACACATACTTATGGTAATTATGCAACAATCATGATAAAATTTAGCATGGATCAGTTCTGTGTACTAAGAAATCATGGTGTAAAGTTTGGTGAAAATCGAATCACATTTGACCCTGGTCCCCATATAAAGTCCCCTTTAGAAATTCACGTTTGCGCTTATAAATGGCTTAAAACATCGGTATCGTGATGAAATGCGGTATGAACGTGTATTTTGTAAATCTAAATCATATTACCAAATTTTGTTATGGTCGGTCCATAATTGTCCATTGGTCCAAAATAGGGCCCCTTAAGACAATATGTTTAGCAATTATAATTGGCTTAAAAATTTTATTACCTCGATGAAATTCGACATGAACATGTTTAATATGAATGTGAATCATTTATAATCACATTTTATTATGATCGGATCATAAGTGGCCCTAGGTACCACATACGGTCCATTAAGAAACTCAAACATACATCTCATATTGTTATAATAGTCGATATACATATGTTATTAAGTTTTTAAACTTCTATGATAATTAATATTTATTCATAATATTTATTTTACATTATTTAATACTTAGCTTAAAAATACTTAAAAAGTGAAACCAATTACAATCGTTAAAATCGTTATCATTTTCATCATCAATGTGAGGAAGGAGTAATTTAATAGTATCTGATGAAAATGCTTTTCTATTCCTTCGCGATTTTTGTGTACTACAGCTTATAAAAGGGTCACTGCTTAAAAGTAACCTATTTAGGACATCTCGATTGGTATCGCTTCTACTGAATTTCTTAGCATAATTCGTAAGCCATTTGGCTTTGTTGCCTATGGCTTTATTACACTGCGTCTAATTTTTTTAATTTTTCAAAAAAAAGTAAAATTTTCAAAAAATCGCCAAAAATTATTTCGCAAATTTGCGCAAACTTTTGTTCTTGTTCCTGAATGTAAAGAGTTCATATTTTCTTGTGGTATATAACATTAAACTACTAAAAACTACTTTAACCTTTAAAATCCTTATCTTTTTTTTAGGGAGGTTAAAAAAATGTGAAATTTTTGTTATTTTTAAATTTTGATCGAATAATTTTAACATTAATATATGAGATATATATATAAAAAAACTGAAAGTAGCAGTTGCTCATACCTTTCAAATAAAAAAAAAATAAATATAAAACCTCTATTCGTGTAGACGCAAAAAATATCATATAAACTTTTTAAAATTTCAAAAAAACATCAAAAACGCATTTAATTTTCTTCACTTTGCTGACTTTGACATCGTTTCAAATCTACAAATCTCAACTTAAAGTCGTGAAAATTCACTATATAATGCAAAATTTTGTTGTCTATCGAACTGCGTACTCAGTTTCTTAAATTTCTTTAAATTCATTTTTGACTGTTGGGCCAGCTTTTCATCGCATAGTGCGATGTTCGTACTTGACGGATTATTGTCGTAGTAGTGTATGGTACTAGACCAAATGCTTCTTTCACCTGCCACATAGCTCAGTTTCGTTTTCTTCCACGTCTTAACTACTTCTTGAGGAAGTCATATGATCAATACTAATGAGACTGTCACGAGTAACCAGAATGTAATGTCCAATAATGATGTCAACTGCTAGGCTTGAATAGATTTTTCGTGTGCCCTTCATCTAATTCTAACAATATTTATTGCGCCATCTTCCACAAGTTGTCGCAATCTATTGTTAACGGGTTGTTTGGAACGTAATTTCGTTTTTTTTTTATGAAAATTGAAGACGGTTTCCGTATAATAAACAAATACTTTATTAAATTATATATTGGCCGTTCTGGCCCAACAACTTTTGCCATTTTCCTGGCAGTAGCATAATTCCACGTTCATAAAATTTTGGATCTGGCAAAAAACTAATCGAGGTGGTTTTTGACCTCCTCATTTGAGGTGAAGGATTTATTGTCTAAAAAATTTTTGGAGGGACCGGTACAAATAATAATCCGATGGTGCCAGATCTGGAGAATATGGTGGGTGTAGCATTGTATCCCATTGAAGCTGTAAAAGCTTTTGGCGAGCGACCAAACTGGCGTGCTACACAACACCTTTCCTGTTGATTAGTTCTGGCCTTTTATGTCCATCATTCAGTTTTTCCAACTGATGACAGTAGACTTCCGAATTAATCGTCGTGTTATCCAGTAAAATCTCAAAAAAAAACGATTCCTTTAAAATCCCACCAAACAGACAGCATCACCTTTTTTTTGTTGAATATCGGTTTTGAAATGGTTTGTGCCGGTTCCACTTTATCCATGCTCCATGACCTCTTGCGTTTGACGTTGTTGTATACAACCCATTTTTCCTCCCCAGTGATGATGCACTTCAAAAACGAATAACTTTCGTGAAGTTTTAGAAGAGAATCGCAGCCGTTAATGCGGTGACATAGATTTCTCTCTGTGAGAATATGGGGAACCCATACATCGAGCTTCGAGGATAACCCCAGGCCTTTTAAGTGGTCATAAACTGTTGAATTTGATAAATTTAACCTCAATCCGATCACAAGTGTTGTTATACGCCGGTTCGCATCAACTACCGACCTTCCACAACGTGGTGCATCTTCGACATAAAAATTGCCGAACCAGTTCTGGCACTGCCGTATTGTCAACACACCTTCTCCATACACATCGGTCAATTTCTTTCTGGCTTGAACAGCATTTTTACCCATTCTGTAGTAAAACAGTAAGATATGATGAAAATGCTATTTATCGCTCTCCATATTTAAAAGGGCACCAACCAAAAACGAATGCGTAGAATTAATTGGAATTTTTCACACATAAGCCTTACTAATATGAGCTCTCAAAGCATATAAAAATTATACGGCTTAAGTGTGAAGTTGGGTGTAAAAAAATACAATTTAATCCTTTGTCGGGAAAAAACGAAATTACTTTGCGAACAACCCAATACTAATTGTCTGTGAGGTTCTCAATATTTTAATAAAAAATTCGATGGTTGTACGTCACGTAGTTAATTCATCTGTTCTGCAGTTTCCTGAAATGCAACTGTGCTTCTCTCTCATCTTGTTGGGAGACTCATTTCGTTGACCCTCATAGAGGTTATTATGTGGCATTCTTGTTAACCGGTACATCATAGAACCTTTTCATATTTTTGGATTCTCTTATGATTGCTTTTCAGGAAAATAGTTTAAAAGTCCACTCTTCTGTTTGACCACAAATAAAACTGAAAGAAATTTATTCCAAGAATTAATAATACTCAGTATCTGGATGCTACTATTGCTGCTATAGTTGCAACAGCAATTACATTTTTTTGATTATTAATTTCCCAGATAGCAACATCAGCATCAACATTATTTACAACGAAGAAGACACTTTAGCAGGCAAACGGATATTGAAGGAATATGATGATTGCTGTGGTAGTAGCAATGGTAACAAAAATAACTTTTTAGCCAAAAATGTAAACACACATACACGCACATACACAGCTACAATATTTAATACAAAGTAAGAAGAAACACATAAATGTCACTAACAGTGCGGTTGAAATCCAATTACATTTCTTCATCTTTCTTTCTCTCTCTCTCTCTCTCCTTTCGATCTGTATATCTTCTCATCTAACGTTGTATTCTGCTTTAGTTTTTTTTATATTTTGCTATACTTTTTGCCGTCTTTGTTTTGTCTACTTGATGCTTTTGCTACTATTTTGGCATCAGCTGTGGCTAATGTGTGCCAAAAGCAGTCACATCTACGAAATAAGTGGCTTCATAGCTTAACATAGATTAGATGCCGCCATACAGCCACCATTACCTTGTTTGTATTAGTTGTTGGTGTTGTTGGAGTTTTAAATGATTTTTTTGATTCTCTTTCTTCTTTGTATTTTCAGTTGAAATGAAGAAACTTTATAAATTACGAGAAAGAAAAAAGAAAAGCAAAGAAAAGCAAAGCAAAGGAAAATACTGCGTTAAATTAAAAACATTTTTTTTTGTTTGTAAAAAATATTTGATTTGATTGAAATTCTTGTTGTTTTTCGCTTAGTTTCGGGAGAACTCATGAAATATTGTTATGGCAACACAAGTTCTAAATAATTTTTGTGTGATTTAAACTTAATTTTTATAGCGTGTGTATGCCTGTGTACGCATGTATGTGAAAATGAAAGAGCAGCCATTTTTATTTAAAGACCTAAAGACCGTTGCGTTACAAACACATCTTAGGTATTATTAGTTCACTTATGATCTTTGCAAGAGAATATTTACTTATTTATTTATTTATTAATTACAATACAATTACAAATTATTTTTTAATTATATACGAGTGGAGTAACTTGACCATATGATAGGTGTAGTGTCACAGACCGGAGTCTCTGGTGGGAATCGAACCCACAACCCTCACGCTAATAGTCTAGCACACTACCCACTAGACTACCAGACTACTACCTTGCAAGAGAATAAACATATCATATAATATTCGGTTGGGTTTAGCTGTCAGCTTTTAAATATCTGAACATCTTCAGTATTCCTTGATTCCATTATTCATTTACGTATATGAATGATTTAACAATTGAAAATCGCATGAAAATGCTTAAAACTTACTAAAGATGGTGGTGTTTAAAACGTCGCTTCTTTTCAAACATTACACATATGTACATAATACATATATACATAATTGGTCCTTATAACCTTTTACTCAGGATTACGGCCTAGCTTCTCATACCACTTATATTGGGTGTGTTAATTTTATAGATGAGTGGCGGAACCTACAGTTTAAAGTCGATTCCGAACGACAGATTTTTTTGAGAAACTTTTCATGACAATTTTATTTTACTCTCAGAGTTTTTTTCAGAAATCTATTGAGAGGAATTCGCCGAATATCGTTTTTCTGGTGTTTGAACCGCAACCTCACGTCTAAGAAGCCAACACACTATCTACTAGACTACGAAGACTTTTCGAGCTTTATTGGTTGGTAATTACGGTCATCGTAATCGACATATAGTGCAAGAAATCGCCATGATTTTGAAGAAATTTGAAGATACTATACAGTAATCCCTCGATTTACGTCGCAGTTGGTTCCAAAAAAAGGCGACGTAAATCGAAACGAAGTAAATCGAATTTCATATTGCTCATACTACAAAGTAGTATGTTTTTAACAAGAAACATAAAAAAGTTACAGTAATACCTCGATTTACGTCGCAGTTGATTCCAAAAAAAGGCGACGTAAATCGAATTACGACGCAAATTGAAGTTAGAGGGAATAAACAATTTGACGACGTAAATCGAAACAACGTTAATCGAGGCGACGTAAATCGAAGGATTACTGTAAGTGCTACTGATATGAACAGGCCAGTTCATCATCGTCATGTTCGCCGTGACGAGAAATATATCTTCGGTAAGAGAAAATGTAACGAATTCTCTATAACTGAGGTTATTTTACGGCTCATTATGCATTATTCGTATTCAGATTTGTACTTACATCGGTGTAAAGTCCAACCAAAGCAATATTTAAAGCCAAATGCAGCTTGACAATGCCACTGATATCGTATTTATGTTTTAGATCAACTGTTGTCTGAAATTGAACTTTTTTGAATATCTAATGTATTTATATGTATATGTCTTGCATATGTCCTACAAGTTCCCTATGACATCGGATCAAGTAATGCATTGTGTTGCAAACAAATCTTTGTATTTTATTTCGAAAGCATTGCGATCTATAATGCAGAGGGTTGGCATGGAGTAGCGTTTAACACGTTCACGCCGGCGCTGTAATTCATGCTTGTCGCCCACTGGCGGCTGCAGTTAGTGCTTTTCACTCTATCGGACGGCAGCTATTATGCAGCATAAAATAAATAAAATAAAATAAAAACAAAAATAATTGCTTTTAATAGAACTTGAGTTTCAAATATTCTTATTCGGCAGTCGAAGTATTAAAGTTCTGAATATTTGATGTTTCGTACCGTCTAATAGCATAATCAAATACGTACCACCGGTGGTACACGCAGTGGTGTTGTCGAGCCGGAACGCTCCGGAACGTCGTTCCGGTACTTCCTTTTTGAACAGGAACGCGTTCCGGAACTAAAGACGATTTCTGATAATGATAATTGGCTGACGTCTTCAAAAAAACAAAACAAAAAAAAATTAAAAAGAATTGCTGATTTTTTTGTCTAATGTTCGACGAATTTTTATATGTATTTTTATAAACAAGGGTTTGAACCGAACAAAAACCGGAACAAAAACAAAAACCGGAACGATTTACAGAATTACAGAAATAATGCGAAATAATGTGAACGAGAATGAAATCAAGGGAGTTATTCTGCTAGCATACCATTGCGAGAGAGAATATTTCTCTCTCTTAGCGTATTTGCCAACTGATATAAAAGGCTTCCGGTGTTCAACAACGTCTAGTTCTCGGAAATTTATACTTGGATTAGGTGGGTATTACACATTATTTGGACTCCGTAGAGTTATTTAAGATTATTTCATTCCTTCTATCCATCTCATCTAGGGAAGATTATGTTCAATTGGCAACTGCTTTAGCAATCGTGATAAACTTTTGGAATAATGAACTTTATACCAATCACCTCCGGCCACGCATTCCTTTGATACATTTTGAATGATCGAAAATCTTATGTGCCGGACAATGCTAGAAAGAATTTTTAGTGGTCTTATTGCTTCTTATTACAACGTCTATAGGTGGCTGTTCTAAGTATTCTGAGTATGTGGGATTGCATGCCCAGCGACGCCTTATATGGTTTCTAACATATTTAAATCGTGTCCTTCGTGTGTGGATTTAATTCACCATATTTCCCGTTGCGTATAAGTGAAGCCTGTGTGAGATCATTTGTTTGCTAATCAAGGCAGAAGTTTTCGATTTTGTTTGAATTTATGTTACAACTTGTCACAATTGCATCAGATTGGTTGCTCTCTTCTGTATTCTATACTCTGAAAACTACATTTCAGTAATCGTCGATTATTGGGTGTTGCCATTACGCAGTTAATGTCAGGAATAAATTAAAACTCAACTGATACGAAAATCTTTTAAATGACTTGCCGCCTAATTTATATCTTTCAGTGATTAAGTGCATAATGTTCTCTGGAAAATGTAAGGCAATATTGCAAAAAGATATCTCCGCTAAGTCTGTTCTTTAAACCCGGAATCGAAGGCGAATTTAGGTATTGTATAGTCAACCCTTAGTACCGTTATTGTATTCACAATAATTTAATTTGTCAACCACAACAATTAAAATCTAGTGAACAATACCTTAAATAGAGTAGGTTAGGTTAGCTTAGAGGACGTGTACTTGTCAATAAAGGCAAGTACAGTACTCGGAGGTCGAATTGACCCATTGTACAACGTCCTTACAGAGGGAAGGATAATAAAGTTATTAAAAAGGAGAGGATGTAGGAAAGGGGAGAATGGGAAGAGGAGGAATTACACAGATAAGACACAACAAAAAGGGGAGGGCGCGACTACACTAATGAAGCCCTAGCGCCTCTCAACTAGCCTAAGCCACTAATGAATCTGTGGAGAGCCTTGATGTCGGCTCTCGACACAGAATTCAAATTCTCAGAGAAGGGTCCTCAACCTCATTCTACCAAGGGCTGTGCAGTTACAGAGGAGGTGTTCGATAGTCTCCAACACCTCCTCATCGCAACATGCCCTGCAATAGTCCGGCTGGGATCTCTTTCAGATCCCCGTCAGCGACCTAATCTCGCAGCGCCCTGTGATAAAACCAACAACCAACCTTAACCTGTCCTTATCCAAGCCCAGCAGCCAACCTGTTCTCCTATTGTCCACAACAAGCCATAGACATCTAGAGACAAAACAACCCGATCCGTTCCGTACGGTCTAGTCCAAAAATCCTCAACGACTCCTTGCACTCGCGAACGAGCCGTGATTTGCACCAGACCGACGCAATGGCCCTAAGGGCAGGCTGACTGTCAACGAAGATCATGTACGATTCCAAATCCGAAGCTGGGCCACCAGCTATGGCCTCAATAGCCTTCAAGATTGCGAAAATCTCCGCCTGAAAAACGCTGCAGTCATCATTCAACGTGAAGTGGAGTTCAAGACCGTGTTCCCTACTGAAAACCCCAGCACCTGTACATCCACCTAACTTAGACCCATCTGTGAAAATGGGTATATCTCTTTTCCCCTGCAGTATCCCACCATTCCATTGTGCCCTTTCCGGTATAAGTATCCTTAAACCAGGCACGAACATTGCCTCAAGCACAATATAATCGGTGGCTTTTTCCGAAAGCCCGTACCTCCCGTCAGGAAAGACGACATTCAGAACTCTGGAGTGACCTATCGAGCGCTGTTTCCAGCAGCCCGATTCCCTCAGACATATGGCACTACGCGCTCCACACCACTTGACATACAAATCAAGCGGATCCAGGCAGAGCATAGTGTCAAGAGCAGCCTGTGGGCAACTCTTCCTCACTGATACTCAAGGAGGCAATCCGCTGAACCTTATCTAAGATTTTCCGTTGAAAACTCTTATCTAAGGCACACCACCAGACAACGCAACCATAAGTAATAACCGGTCTAACAATCGTCAGATATATCCAGCGAATGGCCCTAGGCGGATGACCCCAGCTCTTACCTATGGAGTTCCTACACTGGTAGAGAGCATTCAGTCCCTTCTTCATTCTTTCCTCGGTGTTTTGTTTCCAGTTCAGCTTGCTGTCCAGGACAACACCCAAGTACTTGACCTCAGAAGACAACGGAAGTTTCCTACCAGCTAACCTCGGCAACCTGAAGGTTTCAACTATGTACCTACGCGAGAACAAAACGAGGTCTGTCTTAGTCGGATTTATACCCAGACCACAGTTCGTAGCCCAAGAGGATATAATTCCAAGAGCAGACTCAGTTTCCACCCACCAGAATAGCAGAATCATCGGCATATGCCACAACCCTAAAGCACATACTTTCCAGAAGCCTCAGACCAACATTAGCAACCAAGAGCCATAAGAGAGGGGATAGGACACCCCCTGCGGTGTACGACTGGTTGCACGCTAGAACACCCACCCAGATTCGATCGGATTAGTCTATTACCCAACATGTGGGTGATAAACCGCACCAGAAAATCTGGGGCATGTATATCCCTTAGCGAATTCTCAATAGAAGAAGTAGTAACATTATTGAAGGCCCCCTCTGTATCAAGGAAAGCCGAGAGTAGCTGTAGCGCAACAAAAGTTCATTGTCCATTTAATTTCTTTTTTAATTTCGTTTCAAAATTTGTATTTAAAGCTTAGAAAACAATGTGTGTGTTCAAATGTGATCCTATTCTTGTTACTTCTCTAAGAAGATTTAGATTTTTTTTTTTTTTTTTTTTTGTAACAAATTCGTTTTCTTACAAAAATTCCTCATTTGGCTTCAATATTATTTTTATTTTCTAGTCTGTAACACATGGAGGAAACGACTATTTTTGTGGTTTTTCATTTATTTTCACAATGAGTGCGAATCACAAGGATTTTTTTTATAATATTTGGGGTAACGTATATTTTTATTGAAAATAAATGATTTCGCATAAAAAGCAATAAAAATGATGGCATTTTTTTATTTTTTTTAAATCTAAAAACGTTTATTGCATTTAGAGACACAAAAGCATTAGAAAATCTTATGCTAGGTCAGCTATGTATAAATGATACCCTACGACATAGGTTAAGCACATCATTATCAAATACATTGCATAGTAAAGCATGGAATTAGTTTTAGTGCAAGTATTGAAACATATGCCCATACGGGTAATCTGAACCTTGTTAGATTTTTTCTTTATACCACCAACACACTTAGGGGATGGCACGTACTCATGTTATTCAGTGCATGAGAAGTGGAAAAATTGATTGTGGATGGTTGGCAAGAGGGAATAGCATACATACAAACATAATTGGTCATTACAACCCTTCAGTCAGTATTACGACTTAGTTTCTCACGCCACTTATGTTGTGTGTGTTAATTTTATACATGCGTGAGGGACCTACAGTTTAAAGTCGACTCCGAACGACAGATTTTTGAGAAACTTTTCATGGCAATTTTATTTACTCTCAGAGTTTTTGCCAGAAATCTGCTGAGAGGAAGTCGCCGAAGAAATCCTTTTTGTATTTTGTTTTGATGTCTGGCCTGGGGCTCTAACCTTGGCTTTACGTCTAATAAGCCAACACACTACCTACTAGACTACGGCGAGTAGCGTTAATGGATAAAGATTTGAAATTCTTTAAAAGTGAATCTCATGAAAATGTTTTTTACAGAAAATGTGTTCCAAATATGGTCCAAGATCAAGTTTTATTTGTAACGAACCGCAATGAGATATATTCTACGGGACTCTCGATCATTTTGGGTAGAGATGCGATCATTTTGGGGCACTGGTCATGCGATTTGATTCCAGAATAGATTATTTTCTATGGTTATGCATAATGTTGAGAAACCGACCAAAATGCTAAAAAACGGTTTACGAATGGACCACTTAAGGCCATTCCTTAAGGTTGAATACTTGAACAATTGCTTACAAACATTTTAAAAATCAGCACAAACGCACTAAACTCACTGCAATAACCTGTGATGTGTGCTTAGGGTAGAAAAACCCAGATTGCAGATCTCATTAAACACGGCATTAAAGTTTATTTGATTGCAACTTTCGAGAAAAAAAACGAAAAATACTATTAAACTGACCAACATTTAATAAAATATTTGAAGCAAATTCAAAGTATAGCTTTTTGTGTCATTTTATAATAAAAGGAACTGCATTTAGTGAAAAACAGAAAATAGAGTTGACGATGGTGACAAAAAAACATAAGATTGTGGAAATGAATGAAGGACAGAAAATCCGTAAAAATAATAGCAAATAAAAGTAACCGCTTTAGCATTGTGATATTAAAAGAACTTATCACGAAATAAAATTAAAAAAAGAAAAAACCCTTAAGGTTCGTTTCAATATGCTCGATGACATTAGATGGCCATTTAATATTTAATGCGAGTTCATATTGGAAATTTCATTTGAAACAATTGATCGATTTATCGAGTCATATGAGAGGGGGTATACAATTTGAATCAGCAATAGAATTCAGCTCAAAATAGGTGTATACTGTACGTTGGAAGTAACTTTCATTAATTGAAACATTTCTCCAGGATCAACTTGTCTTTCTATACGTTTACATTGATGAGTATACATATACGCACTAAAATTTGAAAAGTTCTTCTATGTGAAAGGGACAAAAGATACCATAAATGTTCTGCATTCATGAATTTGTATTCCCATTTCCGTAAAAGTCGCTGTGGTCTACTAGGTAGTGTGGTGGCTTATTAGACGTGAGTCCTAGGTTCAAACCTCAGGTTAGACATCTACAACTAAACGAAATATGAAAAAATATTTCTTCGGCGACTTCCTCTCAGCAGATTCCTGGCAAAAACTCTGAGATTAAATGAAAATTGCCATGAAAAAGTTTCTCAAAAAAATCTGTCATTCGTAGTCGACTTTTAACTGTATGTAGGTCACGCCACTCATGTATAAAAATTAACACACACAACATAAGCGGTTTGAGAAACTAGGTCGTAATCCTGACTAAAGGGTTGTAATGACCAATTAATTAAGTCAACATCACCTCTCATATAGTCTTTTACGTTCTTTAGATTCTCAGACAAATAAGCGCATTTATTGTCTTTAAGGCTTTCTAAATGAATTGGTACGCGAACAAACAAAATTATTGAATTTTCCACTTGAGATCCACGTGAGGTCCAAGGGATTCCATTGCAAGCCGATATAGTAATTGTTTGGTTTATTTTGTCTTTGTATGCCTTTAAGAACGACATTGGCCACACCAGAACTGTCAATAGCGAGTACTTTAGTTTGATAATCGCCAACATCTTATTTCCTGATTTGGAGCCTGCCCAAGCGACTTGAGACATTGTTATCTCTCTTATACTGTGAATTAGCCACAGAAATCGTGCAATTTAAGCACGTTAGAATTTTTTTCTAAAGGTTTGTTAAGGTCAAATTTAGTCCGAGTTTTGCCAGAGTCATGGAATTTTATGTTATATAAAGGCATCAATAGGTTTTCAAACGAATAAAAAATGTCGATGATATCTTACGTACACACATACATACATACATAATTGATCATTACAACACTTTAGTCAGGACCTAGCTTCTCACACCACTCATGTTGTATGTGTTAATGTTATACATGACTGGCGGGACCTACAGTTTAAAATCAATTCCGAACGACAGTTTTTTGAGAAACTTTTCATGGCAATTTTATTAACTCTCAGAGTTTTTGCCAGAAATCTGGTGAGAGGAAATTGCTGAAGAAATATTTTTTTCATGTTTTCGTTTTGATGCGTGACCTAGGGGTTGAACCGAGGCCTAACGTCTAATAAGCCAACAAACTACCTATTAGACTACAGCGACATTTTACGTACACTTAGTTGAAGCCCTTAATAAATGACTCTATTTATTTAAACATTTGAATTATATTTTCTAGTTATTCCAAGGGCAGGTCAATAAATAAGAACAAGCTGAGCCATTCAGAGCTTCTTTGGCAGAACCATCATAAATCAAGATTAAGCTTAATGAATCCTTTTATTGCAATAGTAAAGTGTTAAGGAAATGATTTGTATTCAAAGTGACTGTACGAGCTCAAAAGTTGGTGAGCCCACGAAAAAAATTCACAATATTATCAGCCGAGCAGAGTTTGAAAGTGCGAGTATGTGGAAGACATAGATTTCAATTTTGGAAAGTAGCTGGCTATGCGAAAGCCTGCTGTAGCTGTTAACCGTACTTGCTCGCAATCAACCACAGATGCAAGTGTTTTATAATTTTGTAGTAGTTTTCACAGGAAAAACAAATTGTTTAATGTATACCAGTGTACTTTTCAGTAATTTTCTATTTCTTTCAGTACGTTTTATTATTACATATTTGATGTCTTGCACTTTAGCCCCGGTTAGTCAAACGTCCACGGAACGTACGTTCGTTTTTAAAATAAGAAAAGCAATGAAAACGCTTGCCGCACAGTAACGTAATTTCGGTAAAAATTTGTATTGCTCTTCATATGCTAAAAACGAACGTATGTTACATTACCTTCCATCGACGTTTGACTAAACGGGGCTTTTACGTTTTGTTACTTTCCGAATTAGCTGTTTTTGTCCTGTATATGTACAAAATATAAAAACTTAAGTAGTCTAGTAGGTAGGGTGCTGGCTTATTAGACGTGAGCCCACGATTCAAAATCCATGTCGGACATCTCCATCAAAACGAAATACGGAAAAATATTTCTCCGGCGATTTTCTTTTGGCAAAAACTCTGAGAGTAAATAAAATGAACACGATAAAGTTTCTCAAAAATCTGTCATTCGGAGTCGACTTTAAACAGTAGGTCCCGTCACTCATGTATAAAATTAACACACACAAAATAAGTGGTGTGAGAAGTTAGGTCATAATCCTGATTGAAGGGTTATAATGATCAATTATGTATGTATGTATGTATGTATGTATCTTTTCAAAAGTACAGTACAGTACAGTAGTTCAGTACCATTTTAAAATTTCAATTTTGCAACACTGATGTACATATACTGAGCTCAACAGAGATTTAATGTCATCCGTTCAATAACAACAACAATTTAATAAGACAACGAACTATAATGACCCGTAGCTATGGTTTTCAATAGAATGTCTAGTGTGTAGAAACCCACTCAATTTTAGTTAACATTGTTTTGTACCCGAATTGGCCATATTGTTTATATATTACTTCCACCCTCGTATATTGTACAGAGCCTTAGATTCCATTTATTGTTTTAAGATTTTTCTTTTAAAAGCAATCACTTTCAGCTGCATTAGCTTTGCTAGTTGCGGCAAATTGCATTTCTTGACAAAGTGGTGATGAGGCGTTGTAAAACTAACATATTAAAAGCAATTTTAATGAAAAAAATTACATCAAAGAATAGCGAGATTTAAGTTTTTTCCTTCTCCTTTTCGCTGTTCTCTTCCTTATGTCATGTTAGACTTTCATCTTATTTAAATTGGGCGCTTAAGTTAAAAGGAAAGGCCATATCATTTTTCTACTTCTACTTTCTAATATTATATAGGGAGGGGGTGTCATAAAGTTTAGAGTTTCATCAAAGGCTCAAAGAGAAGAAAATAATAAAGATTATATGTATGTTTGTATCAACGGTTGTTTGTGATTGTCAAGAATGCAGACTCCTATTACAAAACCAAATAATTAGAAATTCGTCAGTAAAAATACCGAATCACTGGGTTTGTTTCTTTACTTATCAACTAAACTGCGTTTCTCTTTCAATGGAACTGTTTTTCAACATTACATTACATTTACATTACATTACATTACATAACACTAAATAGATTTTTAAAATTAAAACAAGTTTTTCCAATGCCTAATCATCACGGCTTCCTAGGCGTTGCACCTCAGAAAAGTCTCAACAATCAGGCTGAATTTCATCGATGGAATTAGTTATGTTAACTTTAAGCTTCGCTGTGGTTTGTGGCTTATTCGCATACACCTGTGATTTTAGAAAACAGATTCAAATCGTTTTTTCTCGGTGACCAGTTAACATCACCTCCGCGTGAGATAATCATGCCCTCAAATCACTTGTGAAAAATCTTTAGAACAGAGTCAAATCGCTTGATTTCGGTTTCCAGTTGACATCAGCTCCACTAGAGATAATCATGCCTTCAAACCACTCGTGCAAAATCTCGAGAACAGAGTCAAATCGCTTGATCTTGGTGGCCAGTTAACATCACCTCCGCGTGAGATAATCATGCCCTCAAATCGCTCGTTTAAAATCCCCAGAACAAAGTCAAATCACTTGATCATCTTGGTGGCCAGTTAACATTAGCTCCACCAGAGATAATTATGCCCTCAAATCGCTCGTGCAAAATCTCTAGAACAGAGTCAAATCGCCTGATTTCGGTTTCCAGTTAACATCAGCTCCACCAGAGATAATCATGCCTTCAAATCACTCGTTTAAAATCTCTAGAACAGAGTCAAATCGCTTAATCTTGGTGGCTAGTTAACATCAGCTCCACCAAAGATAATCATGCCCTCAAATCGCTCGACTGACATGACCTGTGCAGCGCTTAGCATCGTTCTGTTGCAAGCATATGTTGGTGTTCAGATCATCCTATTCAGCTTAAAACAATTTGGTAATCGTCGCTGTCAGTGATTTTCTCACCAACGTCGTTCTCAAAGAGATATGAACCGATGACGCTACCAGCCCAAACTACATAAAAAACTGTGATTTTTTTTAGGATGCATTAGACGATCTCGGATCTCATATGGTTCGAATTGTACCAGAATACAAAAATTGATCTCAGTGCTGAATATAGTTTTTCGATGAAAATGAGGGTTTGTTGCGAAAGCAGGCCGTTTCAGTGGTTACCTTTAGTTCCTGGACGAAATGAATTTTGTATGTATTCAGGCTCAAGTTATGGAGCAAAATGCGACAGGTTATGGGCTTCGAAACGCTGAGTTCTTCTGCTAAGATTTTCCTGCACATTCTCACGGACAGCGGCAATGTTTTTTGGACAACTCTTGCATTTCATCAACGTTCGGGTGACAGACTGAACCAGTGGACTCGAATTTTTAGGATTTTCCTGCACACTCTCACAGACAGCGGCAATGTTTTCTATCAAATGACTGAACCACTGAACTCGAATTTATTCACCACATTGCGTATAGTCCTCTCGGTAGGACGATTACGACGATTGTAAAGTGGCCCAAACAGAACACTCATTCTGTTGAAACAATTTTTATTATTTGCATGTGTTGTTGAATGTCATATCCATCCAAGGTGATTTCGCATAATTTCAATTAATTTTTATAATATTTGCCATTCGATTTCAATTACATGCTACGAATTGTAAATTCAAAACAATTTTCTTTAATGATCAATTATGACTCTCTCTTGTAGCTATAGGAATGAAAAAATTTTCCATTAACGCTTCACTGTTTTCTATTCTTTTGTATTTTTTTCTATTGTTTTTTTATTTTCTTTTTCATATTTTTTTTGTTTGTTTAATTTTCTTAGAAAATACCTCAGTTATTATATTTTTATTATTTTTGCAATAAAAATAAATTTTAATGTTCGAAAAAACGAAATATTCAAACAATTTCTGTTTAACAACTGCTCATAGGGAGGGAAGGTATCAGGTTAAAGGGAAAAATTTTCACTTTTTTAATAAGTATGTATGTATGTATTTTAAACATATTGTAGTCAATTTTATTTTTATTATAATGTTAGGAATACTTACTTATTTTTATATTCAGAAATATTTCATTTAATTTTACTACCATTCACACAATAAAAGTCAAAATTAAATAAAAAAATTGAAAAAATCATACAATTCGTATTCACCCTTATATAGGGTTTACTGAGCTGGTGTTTTGGAAGGACTAATGCGAAAGTGAAGCATTCAAAAGACACGTATTTTTTCACACAGTCAACCTCACCCAATGTCCTTCAAGGGCTTGGTGTCCCCTGTCACGCTGACGAGGCTCTGACGACCAACCATGGGCGGTATAACCTTAATACTTGCACGGCTAAATCCAGGCGCTTTGCATGCCTGGTGGCGATGTTGGCAGCCCCAAAATCAGGATCGGACGCTATAGCCTAATAAGCTGTACGTCTTATTACAGAAACCAGCGGCCCTATACTCCCTAGATGAGTAAAAGGAACATGTATATGTATATAAAGGGTCCGCCAAATAACTTTTTCTTTTGAAAATGCTTTAAGAAAAACTACTGAATATTTTCTCAAATTTCTTTTTTTATTTGAAAGTAGAATCCTTCCGGTTAATAATGGAATATAATTTCATTCAAATGGCTGCCTCGGCTGGCCATGCAGTAGCCTACACCACAAGATCAAAAATACACCAATGGCAAAAATATCATCTTTTCAGATGAAGCTCATTTTGATCTTGAGCAAAATTGTCGCATTTGGGGCACAGAAAACCCGCACGCATACATTGAAAAGCCGACGCATCCAAAACGAGTCACTGTTTGGTGCGGATTTTGGTCGAGAGGCATAATTGGGCCATCTTTTCTTCGAAAATGAGCAAGGAGTGGCCGTTACAGTCAATGGGGCCATGTTGAACGAATTTTTGTTCACAAAAATTGAAGAGGAGGATATTGGCAACATTTGGTTTCAACAGGTCGGCGCTACGTGCTACACAGCCGAAGCTATACTCGATGTTTTGCGCCCTGTTTTTGAAGAACGCATTATCAGCCGCAGAGTTGATGTCGTTTGGCCAGCTCGGAGCTGCGATTTGACACCGTTGAACTATTATTTGTGCGGTGCCGTCAAAGGTAAGTGTTACGCCGACAAGCCAGAGACAATTGATGCTTTAAAGGACAATATTCGTGAAGCCATTGGTGAAATACAGCTGCACACAATCGATAATGTGCTTAAAAATTGGACCGATCGTGTAGGCTACTGCATGGCCAGCCGAGGCAGCCATTTGAATGAAATTATTTTCCATTATTAACCGAGAGGATTGTACTTTCAAATAAAAAAAGAAATTTGAGAAAATATTCAGTAGTTTTTTTTGAAAGCATTTTCAAAGAAAAAGTTATTTGGCGGACCCTTTACAATTGTTTTGCACCTTTATACAGGGTTTACTGAGCTGGTGTTTATTTTAAAAATGGATAATATAATTAAAGCTTTCTGATAACCGAATTCGCCGCAGTATAGTGGGTAGTATTTTGGCTTATTAGACATGAGGCCTTGCTACAAACCCCAGGTCAGACATCTCCAACAGAACCAAATATGAAAAAATATTTCTTCAGTGATTTCCTCTCAGCAGATTTCGGGCAAAAACTCGGAGAGTAAATAAAATTGCCATGAAAAAATTCGCCACTTATGTAAAAAATAAACGCACCCAACATAAGTGGTGTGAGAAGCTAGATCTTAATCCTTGCTGAAGGGTTGTAATGACCAAATATGTATGTATGTATGATAGGTAGCAGAGGCCAAACAAATTCCACCTGATCAGTACAGACTTAATTCAAAGAAGCCACTTTTTTCTGTTCTACCAGTATTTCTTAATTTTTTAGTCGTTTTTTTCTTTTTGATGTTCAACACTCTTTAATTTCCAATCTTATTTATTCTTTTGCACCGCAATATTCCGAATGGATTGAGTTTTTTAGTTTCGAAAGAAGATTCAAATTACTCGCTTTTTCAAGGCAGTAAAAGATACACTTCAATTGAGCTATTTTCCTTACTAGGCTAGGTTAGGTCGAATTGGTAGCTTTGATTACCAAAGCTCACTTGAGCACGAAGAGAGTCCCGTTGCGACGTCACAGTTAAGGGCAGTCCCTGTACTGACCGAATTCCACCAAACTAGGAAAGAAGTTGGTCAGCGCAGAGGCTACACATTAAAAAATGGAAAATCAGCCTGAAAGTTTAATAAACGAAGCTATATTCTTGACATCAATGGATGATAACTCCGTTGAGCTGACAAGGAATGGAGCGCCAAATAACCTATATCTGCACCTCGCTAGAGATGGGCATTAACAAAGGAAGTGGATAACAGTTTCCTCTTTTTCAGTAGATCTACATAGAAAGAGAGAAATCGTTAGATGGGAGCTGCAGCCTTTCTGCGTGTCTTCCCATAATGCAATGATCTGTAAGCATGGTCACTGTGATCGAGATGACATTCCGAACAAGTCCGAGTTGGTTGGTGAGCCTTCTACCCAATCCTTACTACTTTCACCAGCTTTTATTCAACCAAAAATCGAATACAACTCTGATGTGAAATTTACTTTCAAGTTTTTTTGACTATCTACGTGACAATAGGTTATCCAAACCAATTGATTCCTAAGAGTCTCACTGTTTCAACCTTACTTTGAGGAAATATGCTCATTTTAATAACTTTGTACACCTTCTATGTTACAGAAATAGAGAAAAAATTCTGCCAAATAAAAAGTTAAGTCCAGTTTAAACAGAAAATTGAACTTGCCCGCATTTATGGCTGTAGCTTATTGGCTAAAGAGAGCTTCAGAAACGACGGCTACAAACACTCTGCATGAACCTCAGTTCAATAATTTGCGAACTTCAGTGATTGGCAGAGAGTGTCGGCTGGCCTTAAGCCAGACTTAACTTTGGGTGGCCCGATGGTTTAGTTGGTAGTGTGGTAAATTTCAAGTGACGAGGCCGTGTCTTCGGTTCCTTCCAGAGACTCTGGGTATTTATGATTGTCTGATTGTTTGTTTGACATTTATGTGATTACTTACATACATACATAATTGGTCTTTACAACCCTTCAGTCAGAATTACGACCTAGTTTCTCACACCACTTATGTTGTGTGCGTTAATTTTATACATGAGTGGCGGAACCTACAGTTTAAAGTCGATTCTGAACGACAGATTTTTGAGGAACTTTTGCATGGCAATTTTATTTTTACTCTCAAAGTTTTTGCCAGAAATCTGTTGAGAGGAAGTTGCCTAAGAAATATTTATTCATATTTCCGTTTTGATGTCTGGCCTTGGGTTTGAACCGTTTCCTTGCGTCTAATAAGCCAACACACTGCCTACTAGACTACGGCGATTACTAACAATAAAAAAACAAAGTGAAATGCAAATATATAAACAGGTCATTAAAAAAGAAAAAAGGATTGTAGCACACTACCCCCTCTTTCCTTTCTCCTTCCTGGATTCCAACACAATGCACTGCATGAATAAGGATCATCTCCTGACTGGTGGTCTCAAGAAATTAAAAACTAGGCACCATTTTCTGTTTGTGTGTTAAAGACATCATGGAGGAGGTGGTTGAAAACAAATGTTGAAAGAAAATCTCATTTTGAACGTCACAACGTTAATCCCTACGAAGCTGTTTACACTTTCAAATCCTTAATGGTTTGAAAATTTTAATAAATTTTTATGGAGAATAGGATATAAGGTGAAATAAATTTTAATAATTGATAAGAATTTGTTCATTCATATTCTTACAGAATATGGCATAGAATCTGTAGTCCAGCACCTTTTTTTTTTTTTTTTGATAAATATTTTATACGATCATAAAATATTATTTCATTCAATTTGCCATCTTAATTGAAAAAGATGAAACCTTGCCATACAACTAACAACTGGACATAGCTATTTAAAGATTCACTTTTACACACCCATTTACTTTACCATTTTCCACATTTACCACCTGTTCTGTTTCGCATTTTTTCGTAATATTTTTACCTGCTACTTTTGCGAATTTATTGTGGGTATGCCTATGGCATTTTCAAAAGCGTGGCGCAATATTCAAATGAACAGCTTCTTGCGTAATTTACATAAAACGTTAGAATAACAAGAAGAAAAAATAAAACTAGAAAAGGGAATCCATTGCCAAGTGTACAACAGACAGACTTTTTTTCTGTTTTTTTTTTATTCGTATGCTTCTGGTAAATACTGAAAAAACCAAAGTAACATCATAAAAAAAGAAAAGGAAAAGCAAATATTGCTCACATTTTACGTATTCGCTAAAGGAAAAATAGATGGAAAAACCATTATACAACCAAAGCAATAAGCCTCAGTACCAATACCACTATCACTAGCACTACCACTCGTGTTACCAGAGTAACTAGATAAATAGACAGCCAGACAGTTGGGGAGGCAGTGAGTCTATCAGCCAGTCATCGTAGCTAGCCTGTAAGCCAGGCAGGCAGCTTTTCCACGCTAAAGAAGTGTGAAATTAAATAATGAATGTACTGGAAGCGACATGTGAACGTTTAAAGTGCAAAATAAAAGAAAAAAATAACGTTACGAACAGCCTTAGGAGTTAGAGAGAAAAGCAAAAAAAAAACAAAAAAGTAGGAAACTCATCTACTGAAAAGTATCCAAATTTATGTACTTTGATGAGAAATTATGAGAAAAACTTTTTATTTTCCTTCTTGCACCATCAAATGCTTTGTGGCTCAAGGAATTTAAGAAAAAAAAAAATTAAAAATAGAATTGAAGTAAAATGAACATTTTTGCTTAAAAGTTGAGCAAATTTTTAACATATTTTTGTTGTATTTTGTTTATATTTTCGTTACTTTGTACGCTCTCAATATAAAAGGTCTTTCGTTAAGCGTTTCCTATCTTTAAATTTAACTGAAGCAAAGTGTGTGTGAAGCTGCCGTAGTCTAGTAGATGATGTGCTGGCTTATTAGTGGTATAAACACCAGCCCAGACATTTCGAAGGAAATATGAAAACATATTTCTTTGTTGACTTCCTATCAGCAGTCTTCTGGCAAAATGGTTAATGCCAAGGAATATTCTACAGAAATTGGAAGGCGAATGTATTATTTGAATGCCTCCACCAAGTAGTTGATCCATTTCGAATATTATTATCTCAAAGCTAGAAATCTTCGCCCAAAGTTTGTTAATTGTCAATAGAGCAACGATATCTGTGTATTGACAGTAAAGCTGGAGGAACATTTTCCTGGTTGGAAGATACTATTCTTCAAGAGATGGAGCTGCTTGATTTTCCTATGATGTTTGTTGTTAATATTCTTCCCTACTGGTGTGACAGGAAACAGGCGACTTTCCAGATGAATTTTCTTAGAAGTGATTGCACTCTGTTAGCTTTTTGTAATGAAAGGTTTTTCTGTAGATGCCTATTCGCAATTCATTCATTCATTCACAAGAGCTCAATTCATGGAACTGCTAAATCCCCGTAGTCTAGCGTGTTGTCCTCGGTTCAAACCCCAGATCAGACATCAAAACGAAATAGAAAAAAAAATATTTCTTTGGCGACTCCATCTCAACAGATTTCTAGCAAAAACTCTGAGAGTAAATAAAATTTGCCATGAAAAGTTTCTTAAAAATCTGTCGTTAAAAAATGACTTTTAACTACAGGTTCCGCTTCTCATGGATAAAATCAACACATATGTACAACATGGGTGGTGTGAGAAACTAAGTTGTAATTCTGACTGAAGGGTTGTACCGACAAATTAAGTGGGTAAGTAAAGTATGCGTACGTCATTATAAAAATTCTTTTTACGTTTGAAAAACCTCTTCATGCCATTATGTATGGTATGTAACATCGCTCAAATTTTTGCAATGGCTTTTCTGAGTAGAGCGTATCTGAAATGTTGAATTTTCCATGACTCTTGCTTATAAGTCAAATTGAGGCCAAAAGAAGTTGATAGTCATCGACCTATAGTTGCATGTCGCAACTGTTTCGCTGTTGCAAATGATGGCGTGGCTAACATCATTCTGAAAGAAATATGTACCAACGATATCGAAAGCCATCCAATCCAAAATCCATACTTTACTGAATATTTTGATATGTATTGAGCGCGTTGTTATCATCATAAATTTGATAATTTTGTTTTCAAGTACCCATTTACCTTAAAATCGCTGAAGATAATTTTTTGATGAAAATTAGGGGCAGTTACCAACTGCTCCAGAGTTCATTCTAGGAACACATGTCGTTGTTTATGAATGTTTGCTTTCAGTTCTTGCCTTGGATTTCTCTTGAATACTCTGACGGACAGCGGTAATGTTTTCGCAGGTCTTGCATTATGTCGATGTGAACTCGAATTTATCCACCTCATTAGTTCTCTCGGTTGATAACAAAATACACAAGCGGAGCCGGTCCTTGGACAAACAGAACACCCATTTCGATAAAGCAATTTCATTAGTTGTACACATAGATAATTGGTCATTACAACCCTTTAGACAGGATTACGACCTAGTTTCTCACACCACTTATGTTGTGTGTGTTAATTTTATACATGAGTGTCGGGACCTACAGTTTAAAGTCGACTACGAAATACAGAAAAAAAACGTAAGTTGGAAGATCCTTTACACATCCTAACTATTTGGATGTTTTACGATTACTTCTGTGATACGTTTCTGCACGTATTATTTCGCTTTGATGAGACAGTTTTATAAGACTCATAAAGTTTTCAAATGCAATCAAATGCGAGTTTTAGGTTGCAGCTATTTATTGGTTATCGATAAGAAATACCTATGAATTTCGGTGTGTCGAAAATAAATTGCTTTGTAAAATTTTTTATTGGAATTGCTGATCATTCAGTATGAACAGCATAAACAGCTTATTGCGTTTTATTTTAAGAATTTTTCGAATAATTTTTGCAATTCATTTTACTGGCCTATTTATATACTCGTACTCTTATGTCAGTATGATTTGTGGTTTGGGTTTTTGTTGATTTTTTTTTCATTCTCTTATTTCTTCTCTTTTGCTGTTAACAGGTATAAATAAGAGAGTATTTTTCATTTCTCTCCTGTATTGTTGACTAAAATCTTTAGCCGGTTTTTTTCAAGTGATACAAACACATCTGCTGTCATAAGCCAACAATAAACTGTTTATCTGTTTATAAATGCTCTACACTTTTTTTTATTTAAGAGATGGTAAAGTAGGTAGAGTCAAAGGTTTAGACGTCAGTGAGGTGAGAGTTGTAACGTTTAGCTTTGAAGATTCCAGTAGACAGGGAAGACAAGAAAAAAGAAAAAAACAAAGAAGACATGTGACGTCATTTCACCTTGTTTGTAATAAAAAATTTGCCTAAATAAACAAACAAAAATATTGGAAATCTATTGAGGATTTTTTAGGTAGACGGTCTTCTTGGAGAATTCTTATTGAGAGATTGTGCCCACCATATAGAAGGCAAGGCTTAACATTGTTATTATTATCAGTTTGTTTAAAAAAATGTAAACAAAATAGAAGCATTTCTTAATACTCTATTTGTACTGGTTTTTATATTAAATTTTACAGGTTTTTTCTCTACTCACACGACAAAATTTTTTTTGTTAATTGTATTGCAACTATTAGTCGGCTTGGTTAACTAACAACAAAATTTTTTTTGTTTATTTTGATTTCATATTCATTAACAGCTGACGATCATGTTAAAATTAACCAGATGTTGTTAACATTCATTGCAGTCAGTATTCATACTCACATATGTATGTATATATCCGCACACAATAGATGCGTTTTGCTTTTTAATTGATAAAATTAATATGAGGAGAACAATTTTTATTTCAGTATTTAAAACGTTCTCGTACATAAAAGACGATTTGATAAAGGAATAAATTAAATAAAAATACAAACAAATCAAGTTCAAAGATAAATAAATAAATATTTGCCACTAACATGCGTTTGTGGAATGCACAATTAAACCTGAGGCATATATTATGCCTTCTAAGCTGTTTATTATTTGTGGATAATGGCCTCTCGTATAAATTTCTGGGTGTATTGCATTTCAGTGCAAAGTCCCACTATATAGTGGGCTCTGCTTTGATGCGTAACCTAGCCGAACAAGGCCATGAAGTAACTGTCATCAGCCCATTTACTGCAAAGAAGCCAATGAAAAATTTTCATGATGTCCCAACACCCTCTGTCTTTCAAGTGATGGAAAGTGAGTCAATTGTTAATTATCATTACATTTATTTGTTTTTACTTTTAATCGTTTATCGTTTATCGTTTTAATTATTATTTTTTAATACATAGAGGAATTGAAAATGTTGTTGGATACAACGAAACGTAATTTATTGGAAAATATCATATCATTCCATCAGATTGGTTTAGAGGTCTCCGAGGCTGTCCTAAACGAGACGAGCGTTAAAACTTTAATGGCTACAAAGCAAACATTCGATGCAGTCATCTGTGAAGTGTTTTTGGGAGAAGCTTTATACGGTTTAAGTGAACATTTTAAAGCCCCTCTAATCGGTTTGGGTACCTTTGGTGCCATTGCATGGAATACGGATATGGTAAGTATTCGGCTCATTATTTTATACATTATTACGAGGTATGCAATTCGAATTAATAGAAGCAATGATAGGAAAGTTTAACAAAAAAAAAACGCTTTAAAAGTACTGGTTGATTGTTAATTACTTTATAATTGAGTATAATATTTTAACGTTTTGTAAGAATACATACATACATGCATGCTTGGTCATTACAACCCTTTCCGTCGGGATTACAACTTCTTCTCATACTTCTTCTCATACCACTTATATTGTGTGTGTTAAGTTTTTTTATGCATGAGTGGCGGAATCTACAGTTTAAAGTCGCCTTTGAACGACAGAGTTTTGAGAAACTTTTCTTGGCAAATTTTATTTACTCTCCGAGTTTTTGAATAACGTTCATGCTTCTTACACCATTCATATTGTGTGTTTCAATTTTATTAGAAGTTGCCGTAGTCTAGTAGGTAGTGTGTTGGCTTATTAGACGTAAAGCCAGAGTTCGAGCTCCAGGCCAGACATCAAGACAAAATACAAAAAAAAAAGTATTTCTTCAGCGCCTTCTTCTCAGCAAATTTCTGGCAAAATCTCAGAGAGTAAAAAGCAATTGCCATGAAAAAGTTTCTCAAAAATCTGTCGTTTAACTTAAAAATTAACACACACAACATAAGTGCTGTGAGAAACTAGAACGTTGTACAATGTGTCAATTCGACCTCCGGGTACTGTACTTGTCTTAATTGATAAGTACACGTCCTCTAACCTAACATAACCTTCAATTTTATCCGTGAGTTGATTCCGAATCACAAATTTTAGAAGTTTTTTTTCATGTCAATTATTTATTCACGTAGCTGTGTTCTGTTAAAGATGTTTTATTCAAGACGTCAAAGCTCTAGTTTGAACTCGAACTCTTATTTTGTAACCATTAGTTACACAGAGAGTCCAGTTATATGAAATTACAAACAGTAGGCTTAACAAACCCATTATGGCAGTATGGTGGGAGCTGTCTGTCACTGTGTTCATTGAGAGCTCTCTTATTTGTAAATGTTTATGGCTTCTAAGACCGCCAATTGATGCAAGATTCGCTGTGCATTCAACAATGACAATCATCTTGAATGAAAATCATCAGAATTAGTCGAAATGGTTGATTTTCCAACACTATCCGATGATATCTGGCTGACTGCTTCGTATTACCTTAGATAGTCAGCAATGCTCAACTAAAAATAAAAATTTGCCGCATAAACGACCAATTGGTTTGAATACTTAGGCTTTTGGAGACCTAAGCGGCCGGGACAATTTTGGATGAAATGTAATGTAGAAAACCGGTTACCAAACTGTTAAAAGTAAACCAACTTCTTTAAACACGCTTAAAATTAGGAATCCAAAATCAACATTTTACAAAAGGCACTTGGCGGACTGGAGGCTCCTTTAGAGGGTTGAGAATTTGGAGGTCTAGATAATCATAAGCCGAGGAAAATATTCCTGTTCTAAAATATGTTTTTTACGTTTATTTCATTACATTTAATTTTATGTTGTTTTTTACAGGTTGGTTCCCCTTCACCGCCATCATATGTGCCCAGCACATTTTTACCATTTACTGATCATATGACCTTAACACAACGTCTAGCAAACTTGGCCTTTTCAACATTTGAACGTTTATTTTTGAACTTCTACTATTTGCCCAAACAAGCGGAACTTTACGCCAAATATTTCCCTCATTTGAAGAGATCCATGTATGATGTGCGCAAAAATGCTGCCTTGGTTTTGTTGAACTCACATGTTTCCCTAAGTTTTCCACGGCCTTATATGCCTAATCAAATTGAAGTGGGTGGCATGCATATTAATCGCCAGAGAACACCTTTGCCAGCTGATATCGAGACATTTATAAATGGTTCAAAGCATGGTGTTGTCTATTTCTCAATGGGTTCTAATATTAGGGCAAAAAATCTGCCTTTAGATAAGAGAGAAGAGATCTTAAAGGCATTCAGATCGCTTAAGCAAAGAGTTTTATGGAAATTTGAAGATCCAAAGCTGGAAGGAAAACCGGATAATGTTTTCATAAGTGATTGGTTTCCACAAGACGATATATTGGCTCATGATAATGTCAAGGTATTTATAACACATGGTGGTTTGTTGAGTACCACGGAGAGTATATATCATGGCAAACCGTTTATTGGCATACCCGTTTTTGGCGATCAGTTTCTTAATATGGCTAAAGCGGTGGCCAATGGTTATGGTATTATGTTGGATTATAAAAATCTAACCGCAGATAGTCTGCATCAAGCTGTGGAAACTATGCTTTCGAATCCTATTTATACGAAATTGGTGCAAAATATGTCCCAACGTTATAGAGATCAACCCATGGAACCCTTAAAATTGGCCACCTACTGGGTGGAACATGTGGCCCGTCATAAAGGCGCCAATTATTTACACTGCGCCGGCTTGGACTTGAATTTCATTGAGTATCATAACTTGGATGCCATAGTCATATTATATGGAGGCTTTGCTCTTATTTTGCTGCTAGCATTGTGGCTTATGAAGCGCTTGGTACTGTTTGCATGTGGCAAGAAACAAAAAGCGGAGGCAAAGAAATTAAAAAGGAATTGAATTAAGTTATTGAAAATAAGGGAGAGAATATTTTTTTCAAACTCTAAATTAAATATAAAAATAATTTTTATGTACAATTTTTTAATTTTTGTCCATCACTGTAACTAAAAGGTGCTCGTTTATAAATATTATGTTTAATTACTCATCTATGCACTTTAATAGAAATAAATAATTAAAAAACAGAATACACAAAAACTCATCTGTTATTTAATATTTAAATTTCATTTTTAATTAGAGCTTGAACAGTGTTAGATTAAAAACCCTAAACGAACATTGTACGATCATTGTAAGCGGTATTCCTCAGAAAGAGAAAAACTTATACAAACACGTTGACAATGCGGTCTTCAGTAGGTTTTGTTTTAATTTCAACAGTGCTGACCTCTTACTTCTGTATAACAGTGGTGGAGTCTTATAAATTTCTGGCTGTTCTACATACCAGTGCTAGATCGCATTTTATTGTTGGCTCAGCCTTAATGAAGGCATTGGCTATGAAGGGTCATGAAGTATATGTGATTTCACCATTTCCGCAAAAGTCAGCGATTGAAAATTATCATGATGTACACCTGAAGTCAACAATTAAAGCAATTGATGGTAAGTAATGTAGTGGAAATTTAAGAAAAATAAAAAAAAAAATTTCTCACTCACATGCTGTATGCAACACAAAAGTTTACAGTAGAAGTGTGTACTATTGCTTCAGTCTAAATAGTGTTTTCCAAGTGAGTAAATAAAAAATGATATAAAAATATGTATATCTCGTGGAAGTACAGCCATAAATACATACATAATTGGTCACCCTTTAGTTAGGATTACGACCTAGTTTCTCACACCACTTATGTTGTGTGTGTTAATTTTTATACATGAGTGGTGGGTCCTACAGTTTAAAGTCGACTTCGAACGACAGATTTTTGAGAAACTTTTCATGCCAATTTTATTTACTATCAGAGTTTTGCCAGAAAGTCGTCGAAGAAATATTTTGTCATATTTCGTATAGTTGGAATTGTCTGACCTGGTGTTTGAACCGAGGCCTCACGTCTAATAAGCCACCGATTCAAATTTATTTGTTTCCACGTTTGGACAGAATATTTATACATGCTTTATAATCAACTGTGAAGGTTAAGGCCTTGGTTTATCCCGTACTTATAATCCTAACACTAAAAGGCTTTACTGCAAAGCAAAGAACTGGGGAGCTTACAGGTTTGAATACAGCAGAGTATTCCAAATTAGCCATCCAGAAACCTTCTTTCTGATTCTTCAAATAATACCAATATATCGACGAACATCATAGAAAAATCAATCAGGATCAACTCATTAGAAACAATAGGTTTCAAGAACCAAAATTCTATTCGAGTACACGCAATACGACTACGCAGTATTCTGTCACAGAAAACGCTCAATTTTGACATCATAGTTACTGGCCATAACGGTGTGAAAAGACTCGACATTCAAAAAATTCAAAAGTTAAAATGGAAATCACGTGCTGCAGTTTAGTGATCCACAAAGTTGTTGCACTCACATACATACCTACATAATTGTTCAGTACAACCCTTGAGTCAGGATTACGATCTAGTTTCTCCCACCACTTACGTTGTGAGTGTTACTTTTATGCATTAGTGGTGGGACCTACAGTTTGAAGTCGATTCCTAACGATGGATTTTTGAGAAACTTTACATGGTAATTTTATTTACTTTCAGAGTTTTTGCCAGAAATCTGCTGAGAGGAAGTCGCCGAAAAAATATTTTTTCATATTTCGTTTTGTTGGAGTTGTCTGACCTGGGTCTAATAAACCAACACACTACCTGCTAGACAAGGCGACTTCCATATATCTTATAGCGTCAAAATAAGTGGTGTGAGAAGCGATGTTGTGATTCCAACTTAAGGGTTGTAATGACCAATTATGTATGTATGTGTGTATAAGATATATGGAGATCGCTTGTCACGATTGTTCGCTCTGGTTCCGCCGAATGTCGTAAGAATTCTGCCAAAAAAAGTGTTAAAGAACGTAACAACGTCCATATTGGTATTGTATCGCCTAATTTTTGCTTTGTCCAGCCCACTCCATTGGCTTTTGCATGCACAAAGTCCAACATTCTAGCATAATAAGACAGGAGATAGATTTGCTTTGTGTAGCAAAGGTTCCTAAGCCTTGTGTTTAGTCTCTTAACTATTCGTTTTGGTGAGGTTAAGATACATTATAGTGCACAATCCAATTGTTCCCCTTAATCAAATCGAATAGGAATTGTTCCCCTAACGCAGCCATCATATAGGATACGACATCTACATACATACTTACATAATTGATCATTACAACCCTTCAGTCAGGATTATGGACCTAGTTTCTTACACCACTTATGTTGTGTGTGTTAATTTAAAACACGAGTGGCGGGACCTACAGTTTAAAGCCGACTCCGAGCGAGAGATTTTTTGAGAAACTTTTCATGGCAAATATTATTTGCTCTCAGAGTTTTTGCCAGAAATCTGCTTGAGAGGAAGTCACCGAAGAAATATTTTTTTTATATTTTCGTTTTGATGTCTGACCTGGGGTTTGAACCGTGGCCTTACGTCCAATAAGCCAACACAATACCTATTAGACTACGGCGACATCTGGTATTCGTAAACAATGCCTTCTTTATGTCTATATTTTTCAACGGAGTATCCTTCCTAGCCAATTACATAGCAAATAAGCCTGTAAGTAATGGTGTCGTACTATCCTATGCGTGGTAGATTTTTTGCTGGCAGTCGCGATTATAAGAGCTTGACTGATGCTAATGCTCGGCACTGTTTTCTTCCAAAGACAGATTTTTAGGAGAATAACTCTGGCTAAACGCTTGATCTCTAAACAGTTGTAATCTTTCTGGTATTAAGAATAGTTTTATGGAGGAAACCACATCCTTAACGTACTAGATGTTCTAGAGGCTAATGCAGTTAAATGATTATTTAGGTTCCCATGTATGAGTTGAACATCAGCTCATAAACAAATATTCGTATTTAGACGACTGCATGCTTTTAAGATATTTAAAAAACTCGTGCATAAACGTGGTAAACGTTTAAAATTTATGTTTCATACAAAAGTGCCAACTAATGGCAGCCAGGCAGACTTGCAATTCATAATTCTTAGAATTCATTACAAATCTTAAACATTTTTTAATCGTATTTTTAAAAATATATTTCAGATAACCACTACGTGTAGTCAATGTAGTCGAAATAATCTGTTATCGTTCATGATAATACATAGTAGCACTTGGCGTTTGCGATAAAGGGCTCGATGATTTCTTTAAATTTTCAATTTTTTCAATAACGATAACGATTTTCTATTCTATTTTCAGGTAAAATCAGCTCCTTATTTGATATTAACGATAAAAGTGTTTTCGCTAACATAAGACACTATTTTGATATGGGCTTGGAGCTTACGGAAATTGTTTTAAAAGAAGCCGCCGTTCAAAATCTAATGGCCACTAATCATACGTTTGATGCTGTCATTTGTGATGTCTTCATCTCTGAAGCTCTCTTTGGATTAAGTGAACATTTTAAGGCGCCCCTTATTGGTTTGGGTACTTTCGGTGCCATATCATTAAACACGGATATGGTAAAAATGGTTACAAATTTTTTTATATCGAACAGTTTAAAATGGAGTGGTTATGTACCCAAAATATTTGCTTATGGATGACATAACTTTTCTATATTAAGCACAAGTCCTACTCATGTTATATGTATGTATTTGGAATATAAAATCTTTATTTTCTTATAGATTGGTTCACCCTCGCCACCATCATATATACCGCATACGATGACAAAATTCACCGACCACATGAGCCTTATGGAACGCATTATTAACTTGGCGTTTGTAAGTTTTGAAAGATTATTTCTGGATTTATATTATCTACCAAGGCAGTCAGCTCTCTATGAGAAATATTTTCCCCATTTAAAGCGGGACATGCATACAGTGCGCAAGAATGCTTCCATTGTATTGCTTAATACCCATGTCTCTTTGGGTTATCCTCGCCCATATATGCCCAATCAAATTGAAGTGGGTGGCATGCATATTAATCGCCAGCGTAAACCTTTGCCTCAAGACATAGAAAAATTCATACAGGAAGCTCCATATGGTGTTATTTATTTCTCCATGGGTTCTAATTTGAAAAGTAAAGATTTACCGGATCATAAGAAAACAGAAATTTTAAATGCCTTCAGAAATATAAAGCAACGTGTTCTATGGAAATTTGAAAATCTTTACCTCAGAGGAAAACCCGATAATGTTTTTATAAGTGAATGGTTTCCACAAGACGATATATTGGCCCACGACAATGTCAAACTGTTTATAACGCATTGCGGTCTGCTTAGCACCACCGAAAGTGTTTATCATGCCAAACCTATTATAGGCATACCTATATTTGGTGATCAATTTCTGAATATGGCCAAAGCCGAAGCAAATGGCTATGGTATACGTTTGGATTATCCGACCTTAAATGCTAAAAATTTGGTGGCAGCCATTGATTTAATATTGACTGATAAATCCTATGCTCAACGTGTCAACGAAATGTCTTTAAGGTATAGAGATCAAGCCATGCTACCTATGGATTTGGCAATTTATTGGGTGGAATATGTGGCCAGAAATAAGGGTGCCCGGTATTTGCATTGTGCCGGTTTAGATTTAAGTTTACCTGAGTATCACAATATTGATGCAATCGTTTTACTGTATGGTGGCATGGTAATGATTTTATTAACAATGGCTTACCTTATAGGCAAATGTATTAAAACAATATTAAAAAGTTTAAATTGTGAGGAGTATTATAAGGAAAAAATGTTGTGAATTAAAAAGAAAAGTACAAAATAATTAATAATAAAAAAAAACGTTTCTCTTATTCTTTGATTATTCCTGGTATTTTTTTTTAGTCTTTCAAAAAGAAAAGTGCAAGTAGGCATCGCAATGGGCCTTAAATATTTGCAATTAAGTTCGTAGAATTTTGATTAGCCCTAGTACAACTGCTTTTCTACATGGCTGAATGTGCTTCATTGTATTGAGAATAAATTCCTTTCCTTTGCATTCAGCTTACCGGTTCTAGTAATTCCTCACATATGCAGGTTGCGTTTTTTTTTTTTGCTTTAATTTGCAATCATTGATGTGTCCAGCACTTCCAACCGATAAAGAAACAATCAAAATAGTACACAGTACACTTTGGGTAAAGACCCAAAGCCATGGCTTTGGATTTTTTAAATTGGGTGCGGGCAATTGTAGAAATTGAGTCACAGGTTTAAGGTAACAAAGGAAGCTCTAGGTAGTGTTTCAGTGTTATGATGGTGAAAATCAATGAAATTAATTCCGTTTAGTTTGTTTCTTTTTTGCTAAAGAGTCGCAATGGAGTAATGGTTGCCTTTTTCAAGACGTGTCGTCTTAGTCTAGTATGTAGTGTGTTGGCTTATTAGACGTAAAGCCTGGGTTCGTATTCTAGGTCAGACATCAAAACGAAATATGAAAAAATATTTCTTTGGCGACTTCCTCTCAGCAGATTTCTGGCAAAAATTCTGAGAGTAAATAAACCTGCCATGAAAAAGTTTCTCAAAAATCTGTCGATCGGAGTGGTGTGAGAAGCTAGGCCGTAATCCTGACTGAAGGGTTTTTTACATGAGTGGCGTGGGACATACAGTTTAAAGTCGATCCCGAACGTTAGATTTTTGAGAAACTTTTCATGGCAATTTTATTTACTCTTAGAATTTTTGGCGGAAATCTGCTGAGAGGAAGTCGTCAAAGAAATATTTTGTCGCACCTGGGGGTTTGAACCGAGGCCTCACGTCTAATAAGCCTACACACTACCTACTAGACCACAGCGACTGTTAACACCGTGAAATCTTATTCGCCAGATTTTGTTTTCTCGTTTAATTTTCATTTTCCATTTTTTTCTAATTGAAGAAAACCACTTGACCATGTCGTCGCAGTGTCATTGCTATTTCAAGAATTTCGTCAGTTTGTAGAGTAAAGTCGTTATCGAAACTATTAAAACTATTGCTGGGAAAAGTGATCTCGCTAACAGCAGTTACATTGAAAATGAAGATCATTGTTGTACAATTTGTTAATATGGTGTCCCAGAGCCGTGTAGTAGAATAAAAATTTACAAACTGTCTGTTTTTTTTTCTCCGAACATTTCAAATAAAAGCCATTCAGATGGAATATAATGCACTCAACCATTCGTAGCGGTGGCAGCAGCAGTTCCAAGTACAACTTTACAAGACTCAGTAGTAGATTTCTCTCTTATTCACATTATGATGAAAGAATACCACTTTCATATGACTCAACAGGCAAAAACACTAAAACTCTAATCATACTTCCAGTTCTTGTAAGCAGCACAAGGCTGTGTCAAAGCATCCACAACATTGGTTTCTTTTTTTTTGATTTCCCTCCCGTATGTATTTAAAATACATATGTACGTAGAGGATAAGTAGCTTGATTGCTATTATCTTCACTAAAAGCGATGTAATTTGCTGTGTAAAAGGGCTACTATTAAACGAATTTTCAAGCCAATGCAGGAGAGTTTTTATGTTTAAAATATAATACAGAACTGTGTGTAGTATTTCAATTAAACACACATTTGTGAGTTTTATTCTGGACATATTTTTAAATATGCAATATGTATCAAAGCTTTTCAACACGCATATTTATAATGTGAATATAATACACTGTAAATTAACATAACTTGTCTTTGCATTGTAAAATTGAACAGATTTTTAGTGGCAGAAGCCACTCATAAAATGTTCCATATGTACAGACGACGATGACAGTCCACTTGGCATTCCAAAGTTTTATTGTTTGTTTTCGTCGTATTAACTTCCTGTCATGTTGATATTGAACGGATTGTTTCGGAAATATAAGAATTCGATTTGACATTCGTTCATCACAAGGTGGTTAGTTTCGTAAACGCACAGACTACATTGGTATAAGAGCCCACAAACCCACAAATCTTTAGAAATCGTAGAGAAGACGATAGTGAAAAATCGTTAGCATTTATATTATGCAAGCATCCTGCATTAGCAAGGGCACATGGGAGGATAATTACATACATACATAATTGGTCATTACAGCTCTTAAGTCAGGATTACAACCTAGTTTCTCATACCACTTATGTTGTGAGTGGCGGGACCTACAGTTTAAAGTCGACTACGAACGACAGATTTTTTTGAGGAAATTCTCATGGCAATTTTATTTACTCTCAGAGTTTTTGCCAGAAATATGCTGACGGCAAGTCACCGAAGAAATTCTTTTTTCATATTACGGTTTATAGGAGAATGTCTGGCCTGAGGATTGAACCTTGGCCTCACGTCTAATAAGTGAACACACTACCTACTAGATTACGGCGACTTCATTACATCGTTTAGGTGATCAAATTAAGCGCTAAAAGTTTATAATTGGCGAAAAAGAAATTGTTGCTTTATCAAGACATTTCCTGCACAAAAACCGAATGTTTAAATATTGTCCGACAATAAAGCGACAGAGTCAGCGGTTTGATTCATATTTTAATATCTCTGGGAAAAGTGAGCGGAAGTAAAAACAATTTGTGTTAAAAAAAATAGTTATCATGAGAGGCCTCTTATAAGTAAAATCATATTAGCTATCAAAATAGGAATTATCTCGAACCCAACTTGTAGAATCTGTGATGATGGAAAATAATTATTAGAAGATAGTCTTGGAACCCGTGTGGCATTAATGCATACCACACGTGTAATAAGCCAACACACTATCTACTAGACAACGGCGACTACAAGAAAGAATAATTACTTTTGTAAAAGCATTAGGTTAGCCTTATCGTCTGCGGACCAGCGTTGCCATTTACGTGGCAAATTTCCCTTTTTTTCCAAGTTGTTTTCTAACAAAACATGATTTTTCGAAAAATTCAAAATTTCAATAAATTCAACAATAACACGAAATATTTACATTTTTAAATAAAATATTGTGTATTTTATTAGTCCCGGGCAAAAGTAGCAAAGAAACACCAATAGAAGGCACCGGTGTCCGGTGTTTGCTTTAAAAATGTTGAAACTTTTGTAGAAAACAAGTTTTTTTTGTAAAAAAAAGTTTTTTTTTCCAGAAATAAAAAGTTTTTAAAAAAATTACTGGCAACGCTGGTGCGGACTTAACCGCATTACCGCCAAAATAGGAAAATGTTATCGATTCCATTGGTACATATATTTATTGTTTGATAAAGTTTCTTTAAATATATTTCAATTACAAAAAATCTTTTTCTGCAGATATTGTGAGTGCATTGAAACTTTTATACATCAGTGTACTTAAGACTCTCATACAAATTCTTAAAGTTTGTCCCTAAAAAAATTAATAACAACGTACCTTAACAGCGTAGCTAACACTTTGTATAGATCGCCGTACGTACATATGTTATCAGAACTATTACACCATCGAGTAGTTTCATTTCATAGCAAATGTTTGGCGATAAATCAACACACTCTTCTCCGTATATGTATTTGAAGTGCTTAAGAGTTCAATAGAAAAATCAGTCGTATAATAAAACTTGCGCAAAACACACGCTTGTTAGACGTTCGGCGTGTGCGTACCATAAATAAATAGAATATAATAGTAGGCACGTTCTCCATATAGAGGAGAACAATAACAACAATAAAAAAAAATAATTATTATATTAATAAAAACAACTTAATGAAAAAACATATTTAGTGAAATTGTATACCAAAGAAAAATAAAAATAAAAATAGAAATGCGTTTAAATAGCTTAACAGTGTGCCTACTATTAGTAGCGTCTTTCTCGGCTGTAGTTGTAAATTCTTATAAATTTTTGGGTGTTTTACATACGGGCGCTCGTTCGCATTTTATTGTGGGCTCTGCTTTAATGCGAGCATTGGCCGAAAAGGGTCATGAAGTCTATGTGATCTCACCGTTTCCACAGAAACAGCCCATTAAGAATTATTATGATGTACCGCTGCTGACAATGATGAACACAATGAATGGTGGGTATAAGAAAACAACAAAAAAAAATTATTATTTATTTCATAAATAAAACAACAAAATCAAGTGGATGTAATTAAAATGTATACTCGTACATCAGTAATTTTCTGTAAACGGTTATAACATTGCAATTAAAGTGCTTGAAATAATTGCTAATGATTTAGAAAAATATTAAAAAGTTATGTGAATATAAAGTGAATAAAATTCACAAATAATTTTTTATTACAACAACAACAAAAACAATAAAAAACAATAACTTATTAACACAAAATTTATAAAATAATCTGTAAATCATTTAACAAAACAAACAAAAAACATGAGAGGGTATTCAAGTGTTTGGTCATGAGTGCGTATAAAATGATAAGAATTTCAGCATTATTCGATATGCCCGGTGCAAAAATAATGACTGATAAATGGAAATTAAACTCCGAAGAAAAACAAGAGCATGAGATTCTAAGAATTACACACATTACGCAGAAGTTTATGTAGTAAATAAAGTGCAGTTCAAAAGTAATTGGGGGTTTACCTATTGTCTTTCGTTAGAATTGATCTGTAGCTTGAGGTACTTTTTACGAAAACCGCACTTATTTTGCTCTGTATTTTGCAATGTTATAACTTCAACAGAAAAATTTCGATTTTAAGAAATACCAGTGCACCTTTATAGTAAACGCGTTTGCCAACAATAACTCTGGTTATTCAATTGAGATTTATTTGAAAAATACTATACTCATATTTCTTTCACATTATCAACTCATTGTTTGTTACATGATTGTTAGTTTCAGTTAAAAATATCAGTTTTACAAGAAAAAAATCCACATAAAGTCTTTGAAAGACATTTACAACGAAACCAAATCAGCCTGAAATAGATCGAAGGCATCTTCTCGTAAAAATAATAGAATTTTTCTTTAATAAACAATTCTTGGAAGTAATATTCCCTTTATTGCATATAAATAGTGTGCAGGTACCATTGTACAGCATACAATATTACATATAATTTATTGTGTTGCCTCAAACTCTACAGGGTATCCCCATAAAATTACCTGGAAGCCTAGGATAATTACCTACCCACCGCCTGAAATGTACCCAGGTGTTTACATCTGGTATGCGTTAATGCCAGAGAGATACCAAGAGTACCATCATCACAGAGTCTAGAAGTTGAGTTCGAGACAATCCCTATTCCGATAGCTAATATGATATTACTTATGAGCGGCGTCTCATTATCACTCTTTTTTTTTCAAAACAAATTGTTTTTATTTCTGCACACTTCTCCCAGAAATATTAAAATATGTATCAATCGCTGACTCTGTCTCTTTATTGTTGGACAATGTTTAGCCATTCGGTCTTTGTGCAGGAAATGTCTTGATAAAGCAACTGTAAACTTTTGGATCTTAATCTGTTCATTCATTCGTCATTTGTGTATAAAATTAACACACACAGCAGAAGTGATGTGAGAAGCTAGGTCGTAATCCTGACTAAATGACCAATTATGACATGTATGTAAACGCATAATTGCGGGGCAATTGTTTGTCTCAGGCGTTAATTGGAGTTTTGATACCTTATCTATTACGGATCTGTGCAAAAACTCAGTTTAACTGGGGTGAAAAACCATTAAATATTGAGACGTCTTCACATCCTAGCACCCATTTTCCGCACGGCTTCCCCCATCTCCAAATCTTCTTTGAATATAAAGTGTAAAGGACTTTTCGAAATGGCGCTCATTTCAGTAAGCTCAGTCAGTATCCTTCGGCGAACATTTAACAATATTTTGGTGACTTGTCTTTGATCCTCTAGTTTAATTTGATGCCTTGAAATGCAATACAATGTACTGCGTTGTGCGAACAGATTTCTTTCATGATGTTATCCAGCACGATGGTGAATATCTGATATGATAGGAGGCATAGTAATTTCGCTCCAGTGATTAGGTGAAATGGTTGACTGACTTTCCCTTTATGAAGAACTGACAGTTTTGCATATTCATATGCTGGTCTGATGATTCGAATTATTTTCTTGGTTACACATTTTCTTCTCAATCTTTCCCATATAGTAGTAGTTCTTCTAATGATCTGAAGGCTTTCTTGAAACCTACGAAAAGTTATTACAGGACAATAGAAATTGTGTCTGTTATAATGCGTAGGATATTGGCCTGGTCTACATAGATTGTGTTTGACTGGAAAAGCCTATTAATTCTATGAATACTTCAAGGCCTTAATTGATAGTTAAAGATCCGAGATACTTTAAATTTTAAGGTATACGAAAATATATACTCGTTTTGTAGACGATACATCAAACGCAATCGAAACATCAAAACAAATTGTAACCTACTGCTTCGCTAGCGCGATAGCTTAATAATCTTAACCTTTTTGTTACAATTGCCAGCAAGGTGTAAGGTGTAATATTGTATGTGTATACATATGTATCTAAATTACAATAATATTTAATTATTGGCCTAATGAAACAAGTTTTCCGTTTAAAACTTTGCATATAAACTTTACAACTAAGATTGTAAACAAAATAAATAAATTTCTGCTGTCTCATCTAATACGTTTGAGAATATTAAATCGCCACTCTTGACAACTATTTCGAACGTAAAATTTATAGAAATTCATACGGAAAGTAGCGATAAAAGATTCTTTAGTGACTTTGCAAAATCAAACACACACATATTGGCCGTCTGGTAGATAAGCGCTGCTTGTGGTAAAACATGTCACACATAATCAATTAACGGCAAATAACGCTTATAATACCGATAATAATTCCAAATTAAACCCATGACTAATGAAATTTATTTTTGTTTGTTCTTTTTTTTCAGAGCGACTTGATAGTCTTTTGGATCAAACTACGAAAAGTGTGGTGCAAAATGTTATGGAATACTTTGATATGGGCATAGAAATTACCGAAAGTGTTCTAAAGGAACCTGCCGTACAAGAGCTAATCGCCAGTAATCATACGTTTGATGCCGTCATATGCGAAGTATTCCTTTCAGAGGCTCTGTTCGGTTTCAGTGAACATTTTAAGGCACCCCTTATTGGTTTGGGTACTTTTGGTGCCATCTCTTGGAATACTGATATGGTAGTCATGTGTTTTCTTTATTTATTGAAATTTATTAACAGTTATGTCTTCTTTCTTAGGTTGGCTCACCTTCACCACCCTCGTATATACCCAATGCTTTGCTAAAATTCACCGATCACATGTCTTTGGTGGAACGTGTTGGCAATTTGGCTTTTCTAACCTTCGAGCGTATGTTTTTGGATTTCAGTTATTTGCCTCGACAGGCTGCTGTATATGATAAATATTTCCCTCATGCCGAGAGAGACATGCATACAGTGCGTAAAAATGCCGCTGCCGTTTTACTCAACACTCATGTGTCTTTGGGTTTTCCACGTCCATATATGCCCAATCAAATCGAAGTAGGCGGCATGCATATTAATCGTCAGCGTAAACCCTTGCCAGCTGATATTGAGAAATTCATTAATGAATCAAAGCACGGTGTCATCTATTTCTCCATGGGTTCTAATTTGAAGAGTAAAAATTTACCGGCCGCCAAAAGACAAGAACTATTGAATGCCTTTAGAGGCTTAAAGCAACGTGTCCTATGGAAATTCGAAGATCCTATGTTGGAAGGCAAACCCGATAATGTTTTCATTAGCGACTGGTTTCCCCAGGATGATATATTGGCTCATGAGAATGTCAAACTCTTTATTACGCATGGTGGCTTGCTTAGCAGCACGGAAAGTATTTATCATGGCACACCCATCATTGGCATACCCATATTTGGTGATCAATTCCTTAATATGGCCAGAGCTGAAGCCAATGGTTATGGCATCAAAATCGATTATGAATCATTGAATGCCAAGGATTTGGTGGCCGCCATTAATCGTGTGTTAACGGATAAAACCTATGCCCAGCGTGTTAAGGATATGTCAAATCGTTATAAGGACCAACCCATGTTGCCAATTGATTTGGCCACCTTCTGGGTAGAACATATTGTACGTCATGAGGGTGCCAAATATTTACACTGTGCTGGTTTAGATTTAAGTTTCATCGAATATCATAGCATTGATGCCATCATAATACTGTATGGTGGCATATTATTCGTGCTATTCGCCATTGTCTACTTTATACGTTTGAGTATTAAGGTCGCTTTGGCAAAATTAGTTCCCCCGAAACAAAGCAAGAAAGATAAACAAAAGAAAAATTAATTTCCTTAAATTAAAATAAAAAAGAAAATAAGGAATAAGATATTGGTTTTATTATAATATTGTCACGTTGTGGTTGTTAATCAAACAGTATAATCGGTTAATGCCAAGGAATATTCCACAGATTGGAAGGGGAACCTGTGTTATTTGAATGCCTCCACCATGTAGTTGACTCATTTCGAATATTATTCCCTTAATTCTAGAAATCTTGGCCCAAAGTTTGTTGATTGTCATTGCTAGAAGCAACGATATCTGTGTATTGACAGTGCTGCTGGAGGAACACTCTCCTGGTGGGAAAATACTATTCCCCAAGAGTTTACGGTTAATATTCTTCCCTACTAGGGTGGCAAGGAACAGACGACTTTCCAAATGCATTTTCTTGGAAGTGATTGCACTCTCTTAGTTTTTTGTTATGAAAGGTTTTTCTGTAAATTCCGCTTACTCGCATAGTTATGACGAATTTCAAACGACTAAAATATCCCTCATTTGCCAAAACACATTTCATGGAACTGCTAAATCGCCGTAGTTTAGTAGGTAACATCTAATAAGCAGTCAGGCCACGGTTCAAACCCCAGGTAAGACATCAAATTGAAAATATGAAAATATTTCTTCGGCGGCATCCTCTCAGCAGATTTCTGGCCTCTGAGAGTAAATAAAATTTGCCATGAAAAGTTTCTCAAAAAATCTGCCATTCGGAGTCGACTTTAAACTGCAAGTCCCGCCAATCATGTATAAAATTAACGCACACAACATAAGTGTTGTAAGAAGCTAGGTCGTAATCCTGACTGAAGGGATTATTGCAAGATTTTGTGGCTTTTCCTTTAGATGCGTTTATGAAAACTAGCTGTGTTTCATCACGAATATCTTCAGCTATTCATAGGAATTTGTTGACTACTTCACGATCAAAATGTACCAGTTCTTCCAACCTATATGCAATAACATCACCTTAACTACATTGTGTTTGTTTCCATTTTAATTTTTTGTGCAGTGTTAATCTCTTGTTGAGATGTCATTCCGAAAGTGCCTTAATTCTTGTTATTTCGTCTTTCAGTACCTGAGTTTGGTTTGTTGGTCCACCTATAGTTAGGACTGATATTATATCTTCTTTGCCATGATAATAAGATTCCAGTAACATTGGCTTATAAAGTCGCCGTAGTCTAGTAGGTAGTGTGTTGGCTTATTAGACGTAAGCCCACGGTTCAATATTTCTTCGGCGACTTCTTCTCAGCTGATTTCTGGCAAAAACTCTGCGAGTAAATAAACTTTGCCATGAAAAGTTTCTCAAAAAAATCTGTCGTTCGGAGTCGACTTTAAACTGCAAGTCCCGCCACTTTTTGGATAAAATTAACGCACAAAACATAAGTGTTGTGAGAAGCTATGTCGTAATCCTGACTGAAAGGTTGTAATGACCAACGTTATGTATGTAACATTGGATTATCCAGGGATTAACTTCGTTTCGGTCCTCCTACATTTAGTATCATGCGGGACAATGTATTAAAAACTTTCATTGCTATACTGCATGCCAAATCCATATCATTCTGGAATTTAAAAGGATCATTACTTACAAATATTTGATGAATTCTAAGGAGTTCATATCGCAACCACCAAATGGAGTCTACAGTCTAACCCAATACTGCTTCCGATTTATGAGAACATATGCTTTGCAGGATTTGTTCTGTGATTACAATATTCTTGTTCTCGTTTCTACATCGAATACAAAAACTCTCTACGTGTGCGTGTCAAATTTATACCCTAAAGCAGTTAGGAGGCTATATAGGATTTACTCTACCGCAATAGCTTCATTAACAAAGTATTCGTCACATAAAAGAGGAAACAAAAATTGAGAGATTCTTGTGGCCATATAGGCTGTCTAACTGGAATATGCTTGCAGCTTATAACATAATATAGCACAGACGTTTCAGATTTAGAGGGTTTATTAAGAACTGACGGTTCAGCATCTTCATATATTGGTCCGATGGTTCGACTTATTTTATGCAGTTTCTGCGCAATGTTTTCCATATGATAGTTCGTCTAATGAGGTCGTAATCCTGATTAAAGGGTTGTAAACATCAATTAGAGGCAATAGGCATGAGGGCTTAGTATGCTTGAAAAGCATCAAAGTTTTTACCTATGAAAGAGACTAGAGTGTGAGTTTGAGAACAATTAATGGAATTTCTAATGCTTAGAGGTCTCCATTATCCACTGAAGGTTATTATTAATCACTAGAGGTCTTCGCTATCCGCTGGAGGTCGAGTTGACTGGAATCCCAACATTTTTAGAAGAAGAAGAAACTTTGACTAACCATAGGCGGTTTGTAAGAAATAAGATTCTCTCTCTCTCCCTTATGATTCGAATAGGAAGGTGTTTGCCAGGTTTACAGAATTGGCTGTGTATAGTTCAACGAACAGAAGATTAGCATACGCAATATTATGTTAGTCTTCCCAACTTTCTCAGAAGTGTGGATGGAAGTTTTTACTTCTACGCCTTTAGCAGAACTAAACAAACTAGTAATGAAGTCGCCGTAGTCTAGTAGGTAGTGTGTTGGCTTATTAGACGTAAGGCCACAGTTCAAACCCTAGGTTAGGCAACAAAACGAAAATATAAAAAAAATATTTCTTCGGCGACTTCCTCTCAGCAAGTTTCTGGCAAGAACTCTGAGAGTAAATAAAAATGCCATGAAAAGTTTCTTAAAAAATCTGTTGTTCGGAGTCGACTTTAAACTTTAGGTCCTGCCGCTCATGTATAAAATTAACACAAGCAACATGAATGGTGTGGGAAGCTACGCCGTAATCCTGACTGATGGGTTGTAATGGCTAATTATGTATGTATGTATGTTATGTAAACAAACTAATAAAACCACAAAAACCATAACCTTTTCATTTTAATTTTCAATTTATTTTTACTTTTTGAGTAGATCTCAACCTACAACAACATTTCAAACATTTTAAAATAATTACAATAAGAACAGCAACAATAGAAATAAAACAAACCATAAAGACTGCAATACAATCCATATTATTCCTCTGCCAAACATTTAAATATTGGGCTGGAGAACGTAGAAATCCAGCACCTCGATGTCTTAAGACATATTCAGTCCAATAAATAGCTTTCTCCATGGGATCAATAGGTTGATCACGATAACGGTGAGACATTTCTTTAGCTCTCTCTGCATAGCTGGAATCAGTCATTAATTTGCTGATACTGTCTCTAAGAACAGTGCTGTTAAGCTTTTGATATTCTATGGCAAGACCAAAGCCAGCCTGTTGGGCCCTTAGAACATTAACGAATTGATCATAAAATACTGGTATACCCAGTATGGGTTTGCTGTGGTAAATGGACTCAATAATACTTAATAGGCCGCCATGGGTTATAAAAAGCTTGACCCTTGGATGAGCCAAAATATCAGCTTGAGGAAACCATTTACCAATGAAAACATTCGTTGGGCGATTTGCCATTAGTGAGGGATTTTCAAATTTCCATAAAATCTTAAATGGCAAAGAGGAAAATGTCTCCAAAAGGAGATTTCTTATGGCGGCAGGAAAATGTTCACTTTTAATATTAGAGCCCATGGAAAAGTAAATGACATCCTGTTGTGATGAATTGAGAAAATCCTCTATTTCTTCTGGGAGACTCTGAGGTATATGCTGTATATGAAAGCCGCCCACCTCTATCATATTGGTTACATAGGAACGTGGATAACTTAAGCTGAAATGTTGATTTAATAGAATCAATGAAACATTTTGTCTCAATTCCTGTAAAGATTTTTTGCTGCTGGGGAAATATTTTCTATAAATTTGATCGTGTAAAGGCTGATGTATTAGTACACGATGCAAAAACATTAAGCCATGATGCCACATATTCTCTAAACGCTGAAGAAAAGTCATGCGCTCTGTAAACGAACCGGTAAGCAAAGGTGTATAGGCCATGGGTGATATATTATCCACCAAGGAGTCTATATAAGGATCAGTGCCAAATGATGATACACCTATTACAGCTGCCCCGTCGTAGTGGTCAGCAAAGCCTAGTAAGGCATCCGTTTGTAAAGTTTCCAAAATAATCAAGTCAAATTGTTCCTCTTGCCTTTTTAGTAAATGTTGTACGTTTTTGTTTTTTAAAACCTCCTCTACAATTGTGGTGTAGTACCAAGAGAAGCCCATGATTTCCATAAAAGCACTTCTCTTAACACTCGAGTAACTTAAAATATCTGGAATATTGCAAACATATTTGTAAAGAGAACTTCTTATGAATTGTGCAGCTAAGCACTTATGTATGTACCTCCAACATATTGGAACACCTCTGGCACATATATATCCCGGTAATTATTTATGGCGGATTTTTGTGGAAATGCATTGATGACCGTTACTTCGTGGCCACGTTTAGCTAAAGTCTTCAAATATGGCTGTACGAGTATGTATTGCGATGGTCCCGGAAATGGAAATATTGCCAGAATTCTAGCCGCTTCATTAAAATTGAAAGAAATCACAAGAATTTTTACTAACTGAAGTGTTTTTAAAAAATTCATTCCGTTCGTTTTATGCGTATTGAGAGAGACACTGCCGGTAAATATACCAAATAAAGTTTTGTTTTTCTTCTGCTTTTCAGATAAGCTATTAAAAACTAAAATAAGCTCAATTAAAATAAGAAAAAATTTTATTAAATAAATCGATTGATAAATAAATAAAAAAACAAAATAAAATCTAAATTTTAATAGGAGCGTCAAAACCGCAGGCGACACTAATCATTTCAACGCACTGGCTTAAGTACTTTTATTAGGTTGTACCACCGTAAAAATTTTGCTGATGGTGTGGGCCTAAGTGTATATTTTAATGTTTTAAAAAGATTCTAACCTTAGGAATGATGGTTTGATAAGGAATTTATTCGTCTTTCGCACCAATATATTTGTTTTAATTATTATGCCACCACCTTATCGCAGTTTTCGTCATGTCAAGTCTAACGTGGAGATCGAATAAAAATGTAATCACTCCTGTTTCGAATGCACAAGACGGTGAAGAACTCCAGTTTTAAAATATTGATAATCCTTAATCCCTTTCTAAATAACTCATCCAAGCAGTTTAATGGCAATTGGCGCAAATCATTTGACAGTCATGCAGCATCAGCTTTTAATAAGGACTGCGTGGTGTAAAGTTAAGCATCAGTAATTTCCTAATACAATAACCCAAATACACTTTCTCAGACCGAATTGTTGGCAACTCTATCATTCTAGGATCTTCTATAAGCGACAAATTATATGTTAAAAAAAACTTGAGTAATTGTATATATAGGGTCTTTATTTAAGCGCTTCCTGTGAGATATATAATTGAATTTTTCAAAGACCTGTTGATGCCGTTATGTATGGAAGATACATACATACATAATTGGTCTTTACAACCCTTCAGTCTGGATTATGGACCTAGTATCTCACACCACTTATGTTGTGTGTGTTAATTTTATACATGAGTGGCGGGACCTACAGTTTAAAGGCGACTCCGAACGACAGAATTTTGAGAAACTATTCACGGCAATTTTATTTACTCTCAGAGCTTTTGCCAGAAATCTGCTGAGAGGAAGTCGCCGAAGAAATACTTTTTGTATTTTGTTTTGATGTCTGGCCTGGGGTTTGAACCCTGGCTTTACGTCTAATAAGTCAACACATTACCTACTAGACTACGGCGACTTATGGCTTATTCGAATACTTCAGCGAGAAAAAGACTAACGTGTAGAATATCCCATGTGGCAGGAACTGTTTATCATGTATGTCATTCGTATGCAGATATCATCCATTTGAGGTGAAAAGAGAGGGGAAAATCATCGACCGCAGTTGACAGTGATGGCATGATCAACATTTTTCTCAAGGAAAGATGGACCGATGACATAGCCAGAAGATGCATGGGATGCAATGGGTTATATTGGATCTCCCGTGGATTCGTATCGCTGATCGAATACTCGTTTTATCTGTACATCGCTTTGCTTATGAACAACCTTATTATCGTTAAATACTCTCAAGGCAGCTATAACGATATCATTCAGTGACGGAGATAATCTTGCAGAGATGGACCGGTTTATAGAACATTTGATTCGTCATTTGAGAGAGACCGTTGCCTGTTGGTAAGCGTAACTCTCAGCTTGATCCCGAGACAGACATTATTATTGCCAGTAATGTCAAAACCAAGTTACGGCCATATTCCCTGTGTTAAAACCCCAAAATGATAGGGCATTATGTCAATTTGTTAGAAGTTGGTTTTTGCAAGAAATCGTCTCTTAAGTTTTTCATTCCTTCGCGGTTTTAAAACGAATTAATTTTGAAGCTTTGCAGCAGGGGTTTGCAGGTTTGGAATTTCGATCTGTCATGTGGTTTTCGTTAAATCATATGTACGAGACCCAAACATCGAAGGGAAGAAAGCAATCTTCTACTCATCTCTTCCCTTCGAAAAAGTACTTAAATTAAAAATTTCCCGAATTAATGATCTTTCAGCACAAAATTACTGCTACGAAATTGGAAAATTACGTTCAATAGACTGATACGGTGTACTAAACATAAACTCAAATATATTTTCAGTTGCCAGGTTTGCGTTTTGGAATTTATAGAAGAAAAGCTTTTAAATAAAATGTATTTTACCCTTGCTGGTACTCATTTTTGCCATTTGTTCAAATAATACTGAGCTAAGCGATGTCATACCTTGTTTTTTACAAAATCTCTTCCACCTAGCGCCCAGAAGTTTGTTTTGTTTTTGTAGCAATGTCGCTTGTCGTTCTTTATGTGTTCGCATTACGAAGTATTATTAAAAGTGAGATCATTTTAAAAGCTTTTTATTCGCTCATCAACGATTGTTTATGCTTGAGTACATTTAAAGAGGCTTGTCTTTGTTTTATAAACAAAAAAAATTATTTTTTTCTCTCTTCTTCTCTCTTCCTGTTATTTTGTTTTCGGTTTTATGGCCGTCAAAAAAAATTTATAAATAAAACAATTTAATTCATGGTATTGTTGTTGTTATTGTTATTATTTTGTTTTTAAATTGTTTTTTTTTCTTCTTTGTCAACATTGAGAAAACAATCGATCAAGTGTATGAGAAAGATTTTAGAGTGTGGTGCTTAATGCGGGCAAGAGTTACCAGATTAGGAAGCAGAATGAAAAAAAATTGTGTTGTGGGAATTTATTTTAAAATATTTTGTTGTGCCCAGTAATTTATCAAAATTTTTGCTGAAAACATTGAATATAATATTTATTTATTTATTTATTTATTACAATACAATTACAAATTATATTCGAATTATAACTGGACCATATGCTCGGTGTAGTGTCACAGAATAGAGTCGCTGGTGGGAATCGAACAAACGACCCTAACGCTAATGGTCTAGCACACTACCAGGGCACCCTGAATATAATATCTTGACTGGATTGTATTAAAACCGTTGTAGGAAATTATGGCTTTCAATGGCAAAATGTAAGTCTCCACTTATGACTTGGTTTAGCTTGCCATAGCTTTGGCCACCTATAACCAGCTTTATAAAGAGGTACAGTAATAAAGGTAAACGAAATAGGTCAAATGAGGGAAAGAAATTGCACCAGAATAGTTTTCTAGAAATAGAGCGTTTGAAGATTAAATTTTCTCAATTTTCTACGCAATATAATACAAACTGATATATACGATCTTATATTTTGGTTTGAATTTCTTTCTGTAAAACGATGACGATTCATAACAAATCGATAAATCACACTCAGAAATAGAGGTCAGTTCGAAACGGATGGCCTGAAAGGTTGTGTTGTGAGTGAGATGAGCTAAGATTTGGTTCATATCTGCGATCATAACAAATATGTTATATAAAGGCAGAGTTTTAAAAAGTCATATCTTCATTGCCGTAGATTAACTTTTTAATTTCTACAATTTACTTAATTTTACAAAAATTATTCATATTTTCACCAGATCCACTCTCAGGCGTGACAGAAAATTTATGTGAAGGCATTTCATGCTTCAAGTGTGGAAGAAATACAGACGTGATCTTGATATGCTTGATCGTCAGACCCACACTTTTGTACACAGTATTCAAATCGTCAATTTGGTTCTCCCTATAAGGTCAAACTTAGGAACTAAGATGCTGTCTAATGTTCCATTGAATACCACTCTTCTCAATGTTAAGCTGAATCTTTCAGCTGTCAAACTGTGCTCTTACAAGGCGTCTTAATTCCATGGTTAGAACTCTGACATCGCAGCTATCGCATGCTATCGAAAGTTTTTTTTAAAATCTGCTGAGAGGAAGTCCCTGAAGAAATATTTTTTTAAATTTCTTTTTGTTGGGGTTTGAACCGTGGCCTTGGACTACGGCGACTTCGTTTTTAAACTTTAAAGTTGTAAAAACGAATTGATCTCAATTTGTTATCGTTTTCGACGATAATATGAAGTGTATTGATTTGATCAATCAAAGCTTGTTCTTTTTTACAACAGCCTTAACAAAACATTAGGTGGTATTGAGAGAAAGATTAGACTACGGTAATTAAAGCATGCCAACACTTTCTTTGTAATATTGACCATGAGTCATTTGTTGTACCAAACTTGTGTGATTAAAAGTTATAGCATTTTCGAAGTTTGATTGCATTTGAGTAGTTTCTATACAAGAAACTCGAATGCAGTAGATTTTCAAGACTTCATTTTCTTGACAGTCATTGTTATTTTCGAAACAAACGGTGATGCCAGTCATGATGGAGAATCATCACATTTGGCATATCATTAGAGTTGGCTATTGCTAACCGTTTTAATTGAGCGGTTATGGCAAAGCAATATTAATGGCGCATGGCGACGTATCAAATTTAATTGATCAAATCTGCATATGTGTTGGTAATATTTGTATTGCTTAGCACAGCAACACATCAAAATTGAAACTTTAAGCTGCATTGTATTGTTTTGTTGTAAAGAAGAAAAGAACATATGAATTATGCAACGCAGATAACGAAAATCAAAAGTATTTTGATATTCTTCAAACACTTCTCAGTCTACAAGTGTGTGTATAGTTTTACCAACACATTAACAAAAAAGGCAAGTTTGATAAATTGTTTGATGAGTGGCCGGGCAACTTAAGACGTAGTGCAATTTGTTTCGGATTGCGACTCTGTTCGAGTTTTAACAGATAAACTTTATATACGCTGTTGCATAAAAATATCATGATCAGATTCAATATCGAGCTTCTTATTTCAAGACCCACATTGTTTTGCAACAATTATGCTCTAGAAATAGAGAGCCACTTAGTGTCCGATGCTATCCATTTTCGTTTATATATTAAAGGACTTTCTATCCAAAATAGTGTTTGTGTTAGATTTGAAAGTTGATTTTTAAGTCGCAACCACGCATGATCTAAACAGTTATTGTTGAACAAATAAATATTATTTGCTCTCAGAATTTTAGCCAGAAATCTGCTGAGAGGAAGTCGACGAAGAAATATTTTTTTCTTATATTCATTTTGATGTGTGACTTGGGGTTTGAACCGTGGCCTTACTTCTAACAAGCCAGCACACTACCTACTAGACTACGGCGATTGCAAACATCTTTAATGCCAAATTAGCAGCTGTATTGGATGTCACAGACAGATTAGATTTGTTTTTTTTACATCTGATTTTAATACACCATTTTAGGGTTAATAAATCACTTGTGTGCATTTTAAAATTTAGCAAAATATGTATACAATTAACGTCTCGTAAAAGTTATTAAATAATTGCTTAATCAAATATTCTTTCTATTCATGTTTAAAAATAAAAATAAACAGTCATGATATTGGCACGGCGTTTAATCTACAATAATCAGGAAAATATGTTCACAATTTTAATAGACTTTATAATTGGATCATGCAATAAATACAATGTTTATTTGCTACTGTGATCACTATTTTTCAATGATTAAGCGGAAATTTTTTTGTCGAACATGCGTTAAACTCCAGCTGTTTTTATTTTGGTCTTAGATTTTCCACTGTCATGGTGATGAATGATACCCCATAGCTGGGTTGATCATAAAATTGTTCAAAACATGTGTGTTGCTGTGATAAAATTTCAATAGATTAAAATTGTTTAAATTATTTTCATACTCCTCAGTTATTTTTGGACGGCATGTCTGTTAACGCCCCTACAACTAAACTACTTTTTATTGATTTCCATCCATCTTTGTTTGAATATTGTGTGGATGGGAAACTACTTCAATAGATTAGACAATAATGATTTGAAATTCTTTAAATCAATGGCAAGATAATGAAAATAAGAAATTATTTCACAGTTACAGTATGTTTTATGCGACCTTACGTATCACTTTGTCTACAATTACCGTATTGTTTCCCAATATTGAATTTAATACGTTGTTATCATAACTGACAATTTAAAATAAAAATTTTGCTTTGTAGTATAACTACACAATGAAAGTGAAGGTTATTAACCTACTAAAAGCTATGAGGGGAGCTAATAAAATTGAAACACTTGCCATCAGTAGACTAATCTAATCAGTTGAGATGCAATAGCATTTGAGTTTTCAAATTAATTCGTTTGTACACTGGCACTCTGTAGTTTTATTTATTTATTTATTTTGTTTAGACAGAAATAAGTTTTTATAGCACTGAATATGAAAAGTACTAAGTCATATTATATTTTAAAATTATAATTTCACTCACTTTCTAGTCCACAACAATAAATCAAAGTGGCTTCTCTCTTACAGTCAAGGTAGGCAGTGACGTTACGTTAAACAATTTGTAACAAAAAAGTCTTTCGGCTTAGTTCACATGGTCTTTACAAAAGTTATACGTTGGAAATACCATCCGCTTAGTCATTCAGTAATGCTCAGGCCATGTAAGGACATCACATGTCATATGTCAACCATCGCCAAGACCTTCTGCTATTGCGCAGATTTTCTTCTCAAATGCTCTCGCTTTCGTAAAGTTCACATGTAAAACTTGGTGAAAATTTTCTTGCAAGGGTAATACTTCAGCGCCATGCTTTTAAAATCTCTAAAAAATTTTATCGCCTACCAACACTCATTACTAGGATAATAGGAAGAATTTTTAATTAAAGATTTTTAAAAAACCAAATATTTATTATGGACTCAGGGATTGCAATGTGAAATTAAAGAAATTGTTGACTTTTATGTTATTTATTTAAACAAATTCTTTATTTCTTTGAATTTGATAATACACTTCAATTGGTAACATCATGCTATCAATTGCACTAAAAAAAAATTAATACGCGTATATGTCGTGTTTTTACTTCAACTTACTCGCAATGTTACCTTTCGTCCGATTTATATTTCATTTATTTTCAATCTGGCAACTTCGAGAACTTTATTGTTGATTTGTTATTATTATGCTTTGTGTATCTATTTTTCCTATCATGTTGGTTTGTGATAGCAATTTCTTTGCATCAATTTCTCTGTACCATTATGAAACTCATATACAATTTCAATCATCGTGCAAGATGGCTCCATTATTAGATTGGTTGAGGCAATCCATCAAATAAAAAGCCATCCATCAAATGAACTTTAAGCAGTTCCATTATGTTTCATGAGATCTTACAAGACGGCTTTCACTTGATATCTTGTTGTGAGCAGCTTGTCTGTAATTATTCGTTGAATAATTTCTTTGTGCCATTGACTAGTCCTTACTGTAATCTATTCTTTTTAATGGTTTTGCATTCCAAACTTTAGCTAAACTTTGGACGATCTCCTGTCAAATTTGTGTACAGCGTTGCAGTGTAGGTTTTTATAGAATCCCTCTGAAGTCCTCGGTGTCTGCATGTATGGCATAATAATACTTAGATGCCTAAGTTTTGATATACATTTTGGCATTAAGCCAAACTCGTGATTGTTGCATGAAAACAATGGAATACAGATAAGTTATTGGGGAACTCAAAATATATTGACAATGCCAAAATGAAATCCTCAATATTATCATGATCAACCCATAAAACTTTTGGATTTGGCCGTATATTGAGAAAAAAATATGTTTTAAGCCATTAAGAAGCTTTGCATTTACAAAATTCAAGCAAGAAAATTAATTTCCTACAAAAGCCTCAAATTTTCCACACGAAACAAATGAGTAGGGTGCTATTTGTGTAGGGGTTTATAATTTAATTTAATTTGATTTAATTCTGGCAATAAAACAATAAATTTTAATAAAAATCACTACAGCTTTCGGGGATATATTTTATGCTTTAAAAGCATATTTTCCCCTCAGGTATATGCTTCAGTGATGTCAACCAATATGTATATGCTCTCTTGTGTAAGCAATAAAGATAAACGAATAATACTATATGTAGTGTTCCATATTAAAAACCTTGACCGTCGTCAATAAGCTTTTATACTCTGTTTTAAATCATAAATATGTGCCCACCACTATTTTTTTAATTTCAAGCACAATCTGCCTCAGTTACAATCAAATGATCACACAGACAACATCTAAGGCGGCATAGAATTTAAAAGAAAGTGCAGAAACAGGAGAAAAAAAAATGAAATTTTCCATGAAAACTATAATATTTGCGTTGTTGCAGTTTGTTATACTTTTGCCAGCAGATGTGAAAAGTGCCAAAATTTTAGCTGTATTTCCATTTCCTGGTCCTTCGCAATATATTTTAGTGCAGCCGTATTTGAAAGCCTTGGCAGCACGAGGCCATGAGTTGACTGTGATCAATGCTTTTCCCCAGAAGCAACCAGTAAAGAATTATCGTGATGTTACTGTAATGGAGGTCCATGATAATTATGAGGGTAAATACACACACTCTTCTAATTTTGATTTTATTTAAATTAATCTCCCCTTTGTATATCATTATTAATTTCAGATCTCATAAGTAATGCTAAAGTTGAGCGCAACAAATGGGACGAATTAAGCTTTACGGGTGAATTCTTCTATAATGTCACCGAAACTGTATTGAAGAGTTCGGCAGTGCAAAATCTCTTGCAGACAGAAGCCTTCGATTTGGTTATAATTGAAGTGGTGCGCACCGATGCCTGGTTTAGTTTTGGTCGTCACTTTAATGCACCCATGATTGGTTTATCATCGTATGGCACTGATACCATTATAGATGAGCTTATGGGTAATATGTCGCCCTTGGCTTATGTACCTTTAGTGAGCGCTGGCCTAACGGAACACATGACCTATCGTGAGCGTTTAACGAATGTGTTGTTAACATTTATGGATTATTTGCACATGAGATTGGTTGAAATACCCAACCAGAAACGTCTCCTGCAAAGATATATGCCACACATAAAAGAGGATCTACTGGACTTACGTACTAATTTCTCTCTGATGTTATTGAATCAACATTTTAGTTTAAGTTTTCCACGACCATATGTACCCAATATGATAGAGGTGGGAGGGTTTCAAATACATTATAAACCCCAACCTTTGCCTAAGGAAATACTTGATTTTATTAACGATTCGCCAGAGAGCATTATTTACTTTTCCATGGGTTCGAATGTTAAATCAAAAGACTTTCCTCCCAATACTTTAAAAATGATATGTGAAGTCTTTGCTTCGTTGCCTGTTAAAGTCCTATGGAAATTTGAAGATCCTGTATTAACGGGTAAACCGAAAAATGTTTATATCTCTGCATGGTTTCCACAACCCGACATTTTAGCACACCCTCAAGTTAAACTTTTTATATCACACGGTGGCCTATTAAGCTCTACCGAGGCGTTATACCATGGCAAACCTATATTGGGCTTGCCGGTATTTTTCGATCAGCATATGAATGTACGCAAGGCTGTACAATCGGGTTATGCTTTGGCTCTGAATTTTGCAAATCTATCCAGAGATGAATTTAAAGCCACAATATTGGAATTATTGGAGAATCCCAAATACATAGACAATGCAAAAACGAAATCATCGATATATCATGATCAACCCATGAAACCTTTGGATTTGGCCATCTATTGGACGGAATACGTTTTGAGACACAAGGGAGCCGTCCATTTACAAAATCCAGCCCAGAAAATGAATTTCCTGCAGAAGCATAGCATTGATACCGTGGGCGTATTGATTGGTGGACTTCTGTCGCTTGTAGTATTAATTGTAGTTTTAATATGGAAACTGTTGGGATTTGTTGTAAATGTTCAATTAAATAAAGAGAAAACTGAGTGAATAAAAAAAAAGTTACAACTTATTTGACAGTTTAGCCAACGATCTGTGTGCCAAGCGGAGTTTTAAGTGAGATATTGCTGCCGAAATTAGAGTTGAAATTTGTACTTGTAGGCTAAGGAAGTAAGATTTAATTTGTCACTACAAAGTCATTTGTATTGGCGAATGTTTGTAGAATTAGTTTTCATTCATTTTGCAACGTTTAATATGACTTTGGTTTAATGAAACATTTGTTGTGAATTTTTAAAATATACATCCGGGAATACAGAAGATGGAAGCTGAATATTTCTTGCACTTTGTTACAGGCAATAGCGGTATACTAGAAACTAATCGCGATATGTCAGATTATTCACTTGGTAGTTACTTCTTAAAGTTCTTTAAGAGGACGTTTGAGAGTGACTAGCCACCATGAAAAAATTCTCAAACCGATATAGTACTGTAGGCATGGTCAGTGCTCTTCCTGAGAGTATCAGAAATTTCCTGTGATTCGGTGTATTAATAATACGTATATGAGAATGAATCCATATATTGCATCACCAGGCTGTCAATTTAGATTTGATAGAAGAGCAACTAAAAATTATATTTTTTTTCTCTCGACGGCACAATTTTTTTTTTAATAAGTTCGTAGTCAAAATGTAGTTTAATAACTTCAAAACTTTCAAAAAATGTTGTTAGTTCACAACACTATCTTTCTGATGACGTGTCCTGGGACTTACATCTCCATATTAAGCAAATAAATCCGACTGACCATTCCAAACCCTGGGTTTTCAATGCTTGTTTACTCATACGGACTCAGTAATAACCTAGAAGGGATTGAAAATTTCTTTGCATCTGGAAAGTGAGAGTTTGGTTTTCGATGATGATGATTTCGATAATGACCCTAGAAAACTCTTACCGTCTGCACAGAACTCTGGTCGTATACTAAGCAAATTTTGTAGTCCTCAATTGCGGATAATGAAGTGAAAAGTATGTCGTTTAAATAAAAGTGTTTCAAGCCACATAACGCAACCGATTATGGATCTTTTGTGCAAGAATCCTCTTTTAACTTTTGAAACCGAAAACTGGATGAATCATTACAATAATCACTAAGGTCGTTAAGCTTAAGAGCTAAAGATTTTCGGAAAGAAATTGATACCAAATCAAAAAATTTTCCTTTCAATATTGTAAAAATGATAAAGTTCTGTGGAAATTTGAAGATCCTGTATTGCCGTGCTAACCGAAAAATATTTCTATTTCTACATGGCTTCCACAACCAGATATTTTGGTTTCCGCTCAAAACAAACTTTTTATATTTCACGGCTGCCTTTTGACCTCCGCCGTGGCGTTATCTGATTTGTTAGACGACGGAAATTATTTGTAATTTTAATCACGAGCCTAGTGTTGTAACTTATTCTGTGCAATCTGAATAAAATTAATTGCCAGTAGAAATGTAGGGACTTCGTAGTCATTTAATATTATTTTATATCACTCTTTTAAAAGGGCAATATCAAGCCCTTTTAAAAATACTAAGATGAACAAACAAAAATTTTTTTATTAAAATATCAGCACATGACTTGCCAATTTAAAATTCTTAATATCCACACGTGAAATTTTATAAGAAAGTATTCCAATAAAATTCAAATCATGCCTGTTTATTATACATTTACAGTTTGAATATGTTTAGTATTGTTAGTGAATAAATTAATTGACGTAATAAAATAATTTTTTTTTATTAACTTGCTCGCAAAGGGTTAAGCCCTAATGTTAGATAATAAGGAAAATGATGCGTAAAATTGCGAGTGCATGTCACAACACACAACAAATAATTTCAACAAGCAATTACAAATCAAAAATTACGAGAAAAAAAATACATTTTCTTTATAAATTTCAACTTAGATTAGTTCAGTTACAAACGTTTGATCGTATCGAAAACATCTTAAAAATAAAAATTTAAATTAAAAACTTAAGAAATCTTTAATAAAAAGGATAAAAAGTTGAAAATGCTTTCGAGGCTTAAATCCGTGTTTTATGTGATTTTCAGTGTAGTTTGTATAATTGCCCAAAATGCTGAAAGTGCACGAATTTTAGCTGTATTTCCATTTCCTGGTCCTTCGCAATATATTTTAGTGCAGCCGTATTTAAAAGCCTTGGCAGCCAGAGGCCATGAGTTGACTGTGATCAATGCTTTTCCCCAGAAGCAACCAGTAAAGAATTATCGTGATGTTACGGTACTGGAAGTGTTTGATAATTATGCAGGTACTATATACTAAAAAGGATGCTAAAGGATGCTCGAATATGTGTTCTTTCTAAACATTTTAAATACGAACTGCTTGACTGATCAAACAAAATGTAAGAGGTCTACTGAGGTTTTCAAGCCAGTTTCTCTTTAATGGGAGCAAGTATGGCAGTTACTTTTACAGAGAATACATACATACGTAATTGCTCATTACAACCCTTCAGCCAGGATGACGACCTAGTCTCTCACATCACTTATATTGCGTGTGCTACTTTTATACATGAGTGGCGGGACCTAAAGTTTAAAGTCGACTCCGAATGACAGATTATTAAGAAAATTTTCATGGCAATTTGATTTACTCGCAGAGTTTAGCCGGAGATCTGTTGAGAGGAAGTCACCGAAGAAATATTTTTTCATATTCGTGGCCTCACGTCTAAGAAGCCAACACACTACCTACTAGACCACGGCGATCCCAGAATATACGATTGTCCTTCACTAGCTCGGACTTTGTTCGTTAAATGAATGGTGAAAAGACAAAATTACTATCACATCAGAACATTTTTTTTAATTATTAAGGCGGTTAAACATGTACATAGTTACAACATGTAACAGTTAGGCGTAGAATGACGTCGTAGTCTAGCAGGTAGTGTGTTAGCTTATTAGACGCAAAAGCCTGGGTTCGAGCCCCAGGCCAGGCATCAAAGACAAAATACAAAAAGTATTTTTTCGGCGACTTCCTCTCAGTAGATTTCTGGCAAAAACTCTGAGAGCAAATACAAAATTGCCATGAAAAGTTTCTCAATAAATAAAAATCTGTCGTTCGGAGTCGACTTTAAATTGTAGGTCCCACCACTCATGTATAAAATTAACACACACAACATAAGTGGTGTGAGAAACTAGGACGTTGTACAATGGGTCAATTCGACCTCCGGGTACTGTACTTGTCTTAATTGACAAGTACTCGTCCTCTAACCTAACCTAACCTAATCTAGGCTCTAAAAGAAAGCAATTTCTGTTTTTAAAAATTCATTTTTTTTTGAAAATTTTTATTCCTTTAACGAAGTTTCCAATCACTTTTCTTTGTTTTCGTTTACAACTAAAAGAATTTTCTTTTTATCCGGCACAATATAGTATAGTAAGTAGCAAAAGTCCAGTGAACGCAAATTTTGTGTTGTCGGTGGAAGCATTAGCTATTATTTCTTAAGACTTAAAACATTAACGATGATAGAAAATTGAATTGAGGTCCTGAGTTCGTCACCTGAGGACGTCTCTAGGTAAAGTATTATGAGTATGTGAAATTATTCACGTGTATTTCGTTAAAATAATAGTCCAGGAGATTGTGTGTTGGCTTATTAGACGTAAGGCAACGGTTCAAACCCCCAGAACAGACGTCTCGAATAAAACGAAATATGAAAAATAGGCGACTTCCTTTCATCAGATTTCTGGCAAAAACTTTGAAAAGTTTCTCAAAAATTTGTCGTTCGGAGACGACTTTCGGCGGTAGGTACCGCCACTCATGTATAAAATTAACACACACAACATTAGTGGTGCAAAAAGCTAGGTCGCAATCCTTACTGTAGTGTTATAATGACCAATGTATCGTAATGGTTATTTCCATAAGAGACAAACATTATCGGTATAGTCGTGATCTTCCAGCCGCCCACTCTTACACCATTTGATACATTTTTGGTGACACTGTATTGACTCTTACCGAAATAAAACTGACGGCGCAAGTTACATCAGGATCGAGTCAAATAAAATTTTCCATTTTTTGGAGCATTTAAGCAATCTGACACTTTCAAATTGAAATTACAAATTTAACGAACTTGCGGAAAGCTGCTTAGAACCCTGAATAGACTGCAGGATACCGCAAGGAGCTTCGATTTGAAGGAAGATTGCATTTTTGTTACTTCTATTTTTTAACAAACAGAAAAAAAAATATGATTTTAACTTCAAATTTATTCGTTTCATTGCAGCAATTATCGAGGACGTAAAAGTTGAACACAATAAATGGGATGAGATGACACTTTTAGTTGGTTTTTTTGCAAATGTCACGAAAACTGTTTTAAAAGATGCTGGCGTTCAGAAACTTCTCAAAGAGGAACAATTTGATCTTATTATCCTAGAGGCATTACACAGTGATGCTTGGTATAGTTTTGGTCGGCACTTTAATGCACCCATGATTGGTCTGTCGTCGTTCGGTACAGATCCCATTATAGACGAGTTAATGGGTAATATGTCGCCATTATCGTATGTACCTTTAGTGACAGCGGGCCTAACCGAGCGTATGACTTACGGAGAACGTTTAAGAAACATTCTACTGATTTGCATGGAATTGCTGCATGTGCGTCTGGTACATTTGCCTGTACAGCGTAGACTTTTGGAAACCTATATGCCTCACATTAAGGAGGATGTATGGGAATTACGTACGAATTTCTCTTTGATGCTGTTAAATCAACATTTCAGTATAAGTTTTCCCCGACCCTACGTACCCAATATGGTGGAGGTGGGTGGTTTTCAGATACATTATAAACCCCAACCTTTGCCCAAGGAAATGTTGAATTTTATTAACAATTCGACAGAGGATATCATTTACTTTTCCATGGGTTCAAATGTTAAATCCAAAGATTTTCCCCGTGAAACATTGCAAATGATTTGTGAGGTCTTTGCCGCGTTGCCTTACAAATTTATGTGGAAATTTGAAAATCCAGTTCTACCCGGCAAACCGGATAATGTGTTTATTAGCCCTTGGTTTCCGCAGCCTGATATTTTAGCTCATCCGCGGGTCAAGCTGTTTATATCACATGGTGGCCTTTTAAGTACCTCGGAAGCGATATACCATGGCAAACCAATGTTGGGCTTACCAGTGTTCTATGATCAGCAAATGAATGTACGAAAGGCAGTACAGAGTGGTTATGCTTTGGGTTTAAATTTTGCCGATTTACCTCGTGACTTATTCAAATCGAGTATATTGGAAATCATGAACAACCCCAAGTATAGAAATAATGTCAAAGCCATATCCGCCATATATCATGATCAACCTGTAAAACCCTTGGATTTGGCAATCTATTGGACAGAATACGTTTTAAGACACAAGGGCGCCGTACACTTACAGAATCCGGCACAGAAAATGAATTTCTTGCAAAAGCATAGTATAGACACCGTGGGCGTATTAATAGCAGCCTTTATTTTAGTCGATCTTTTGTTTATGTATGCCTTATGGAAAATCATTCATTGGGTTTTAGTTAAGCAATTCCATAAAAAAGAGAAAATAAATTGAATTTTAAACTGAAGAAGTTCGTGCAATAATTTTCTTAATGTGGATATGGATTTCATCATACACGGTAAATATTGGTCAAAACAAATTGGTTTGTACTTAATCTACTCCACTAAATTAAAAAAAATATATAAGTTTAGTGATAAGAAGCCGTTTACATCTAATAAGTTATCGCAATTGATAACATTTACTTTAAGTCTGCGATCAATAGTTTTTTGGTTAAAAATTTAGTATTAGTGATGGAAGGTACTTTAAATGAAAAATAGAAAAAGAGGATGAATATATTTGTCAAACGATTTAAATGGGTTTCAAAAACCCGAATATGGAACGCATACAAATAATCAAAACCAATTGCAAAAGTGATGATTCAAATGTGACCGCTCTTAAGACATTGTCAGCTTTAACCAAGTAGTACTTTTTCGTTGATCAATAAAAATTCCGTCACTAGAAAATTTCGTTTTATGCTGCTAATATTATACAAGTGCTGTATAGATTTGAAGATAAGAAGTAAACATTGATAAACCGCCTTGCTTATATAGCTTGAACTAGTAAACAATAATTTTAGTTTACGTTGACCACTGATTCGCAACACTTAACTACTAAACGCCTGGCAAAACAATGCAGCAATCTTCGGCTGCTAAATTTATAATACTTTGCACAGTATTTACGATCTTGTTAAATCAAACAAATGGAGCCAAAATTCTTTCAATATTTGGACTTCCAGGTCCTTCACAATACATAATGGCATCAGCCTTATTAAAGGGTTTAGCGGAGAGAGGTCATCAGGTTACCTCCATAAGTACATTTCCACAAAAGTCGCCAGTGAAAAATTTTCGTGATATTGCCGTAATGGAAAATTCTCATTTGTTTGAAGGCAAGTTACCTACAAATTACAAAGGACTCCTAAACAATAGTATTTTTTTAATCTGTTTGTAGAATTATTAACTGAAGCAGTTGGTGAGACGCCAAAGAAAAATTTCTTTAAGGAAATTATTTCTTTTGCTGATATTGGTTGTGAAATGGTTACAAATATCCTGGAGAATCCACAAGTGCAAAACTTAATGAAAAATGAAAAATTCGATTTAATAATCGTAGAGAACTTGGGCGAGGCTTTGTATGGTTTAGGTCAGCATTTCAATGCACCCATGGTGGGTGTTTCCACATTTGGCACTATTAACTTTGTGGATATGTTAGTTGGCAATATATCACCCACCTCTTATATACCTCATATGTCCTTACCGTTTTCAAATTTCATGAGCCTTAAAGAACGTCTTATTAATGTGCTCGTCAATATTCTCGACGATATAAGCTTAAATTTTATTATACTGCCGAAACAAGAGGAAATTTTTAACAAATATTTCCCCTCATCGAAATTAACATTTAAGGAAGCGCTTACAAACTTTTCTATGGTTCTGATTAATCAACACTTTACATTGGGCTTTCCCCGGCCCTTCGTGCCCAATATGATTGAAGTGGGTGGCTTGCACATAAAACAAAAGCCCGATTCTTTGCCTCAAGATATGCAACAGTTTTTGGATAATGCCACCGAAGGTGCAATATATTTCTCAATGGGTTCTAATGTTAAAAGCAAAGACTTACCTAAGGAGACTTTAAATATATTTTTGGATACTTTCCGTGAATTAAAATTAAAAGTTTTGTGGAAATTTGAAACTGACAATTTACCCAATAAGCCTGATAATGTTTTCATAAAAGCCTGGTATCCCCAACCCTCTATATTGGCTCATCCCAATGTCAAGCTATTCATATCACATGGTGGCTTTTTGAGTACCACCGAAACGATTTTCCATGGCAAACCTATTTTAGGTATTCCAGTATTCGGTGATCAACCCATGAATGTTAAACATGCGGAACAACAAGGTTACGCCTTGTCTTTACAGCTGACTGAAATCACTAAAGAATCGTTTAAGGCCAAGATAATGGAACTTCTTACCAATGATCGTTATACCAAAAGGGTTCAACAGCTATCAAGGCGTTATAGAGATCAACCCCAAACACCTTTGGAGAAAGCCATCTACTGGATTGAATACGTTTTAAGACATGATGGTGCTCCGCATTTGCGTAATGCTGGTGTGGACTTAAGCTTGTGGCAGCTTTATAATATCGATGCTTATGCCATTCTAGTAGGTGGTTTGCTATTTATTGTTGCTATTTTAGTAGTGGTAGTCCGTTTGTTGGTTAAACTTTTATGTAAAAAGAAAAAGGCAAAGAAGACCAGTGGTGGTAAAACTAAAGTTAAACGTAATTAGTTTTGGTGGAGTAATTATTTTCAAATTATAGCTGAATAAGAAATAATAAATTTAAATAAAAAGAACATTTTTAACTTTACATAGCAATTTTATTTACTCGGAGAAGCCTACTGAAAGGCAGTTTTTTTCAGGTTTGAACCACGCGGTTTTGTCTAATAAGTCGGTTTATGTTTTTAAGCAAAATGATTGATGTTCGTTTAAAATTTAAAAATCTCACTTAATCTTCTTGCAATAGATCAACTGAGTTTGTGATCGTCTCTCCTAGAAGGCTGCCAAATGTAAGGGGACTTAAACAGATTCAAAGAATTTTCTGTTGGAGAACAAACGACAATCGCAATATTATTAAGCGGGCCCGGCAAAGTATTGCTAATAGAGAAGTCAAAAGAAGCAGAAGCTGCTCTCGAGTGTCGAATAAAAAAAAGAGAAGTTAATATTCCCAGTTGGTGCCTAACTAAAGAAGACCAAAATAGAGTGAAATGTTGTTTGGTTAGTTAGTTGGTGTACATGGTTGCTTAGCAAGAGCGTAAAGTTATGTCCACAGACACCGTTCAAATATCAAAATTTTCGTAACCTTATGCCATTGGTCGTTCGATAGAGGTATCTGAGGATGTCATCCTGATCGATGGATCCACGATAAGCTATGGCTATCTTTATTCTGTCCGTGTTTTAGTAGTTAAGACGTAGCGAAGTAGCTAATACATAGTAGATAGGACCAGAACCTTTCAAGAGTGGGAGTGGGAAGGAAAGTTTAGAAGGACATAAAAATGGAGAGACACAGAGAGTGTTTTCAAATCAAGCAAATTTGCAGCAATCAGAACTTTTATTGAGTAATTGCAATGAGAAGATATTTAAGTTATGCATCAGACTACCCAAAAGTAGCCTGAGGATTTAATAATCATTTGTGCAGAATGGAAATCGCCTCAAGCCCAATATATAGATTTTCCAATGAGAAGACTGAATCTGCAGAGCACATGGGTGAAACCTATGCGGTATAATTGTATTCGAGAAAGAAACAACTGGTTGCCTATAGTGTGCAATATTAGACTGAGAGTTATCCTTACTGACACCGAACTACTGTACTATAGTTTGGAGGCAGTTTGCAATTTGTCGCTCGAAGTCGGCCACTCATGTACAAAATTAACACACACAACATAAGTAGTGTCAGAAGCTAGATAGTAATCTTGACTGAGGTATTCAAATAACCAAACTTTTATTGGTTTTTTTAATTTCCGGATCACAAAAATTGACATGACCTTAATGAATAAATGTTGTGGTTGTGAATGATTGTTTGTATGAAAATCAACTACAGCAACGAGTTGGTGCATTATTATGGAGTAATTACATGTTCTAAGTACATGTTTAACCGCCTTAATAATCTAAAAATATGTTCTTATGTGATAGTAATTTTGTCTTTTCACCATTCATTTAACGAACAAAGTCCGGGCTAATGAAGGACAATCGTATATTCTTGGAGTCACCATGGCGTAGTTTAGTAGGTAGTGCGTTGACTTATTAGACGTAAGGCCACGGTTTAAACCCCTCGTCAGACATCAAAACAAAAATATGAAAAAATATTTCTTCGGCGACTTCCTCTCAGCAGATTTCTGGCAAGAACTCTGAGAGTAAAATAAAATTGTTGCCATGAAAAGTTTCACAAAAAAATTCTGTCGTTCGAAATCGACTTTAAACTGTAAGTCCCGCCACTCATGTTTAAAATTAACACACACACAACATAAGTGTTGTGAGAAACTAGGTCGTAATCCTGACTGTATGTTTGTATAAAACATGTTCTTCTGTTTTTGTAATTGTTCTCATAGATGCCTCCTAAAACGAAATAAGTTTTATACTTTGGCAATGACGAAAGAGGTAAAGAACAGTGTGATATTTGAACGAGCATTTTTTGTGGTTGTTGACATTGTAATTTGATGATTAAGATTATTTGGACAGACCTCTATTAGCAATGTTATCTTTATACAATTCGTTTACAGTGGTTAAGCGTCCAGATTTTTTTTTCGCATGAGAAGTTCCAAAACAGTTTCTACCCACACACATCTCAGCCTGTAATAGTTTAATAAAATCATTAGAGTATAGAACCTATAATTTGTGTCATAAAAACAGTCTTGATTCGGACGAATAAGTAGCCAGCAATTTTTCCCACAGACTATTATATGATTTTAGGGGAATTTAAAATATTCTCTTATAACAAGTAATTTATTGTGTACATATTAATTAAAATGAATTAAAAATATCATTGTTAAGTAAACATATAATATGAATAATAATTCTAAAAAAAAATTTCAGAAACAACATAAAGTTTTATTAAACAAGAGTTCATAAAAAAATTGAATTATTATGTAAAGGGTTATCCATTGTTCGGCATCAAATGTAGAGTTAATTAAAACACACAAGATTTCAATGAAACTGTTACGCTACTAACATTACGTATGAAATCGAATGTCATTTATATGCTCGCAACCGTTGATAATCCACGTAGATATAAAACTATAGGGTGGGCCATTTAAAAGTTTAAATTTCAAAATACAATAAAACAGAAACGGTTCGATATTTTGCAAAATTTATTTTTTTGTTGCAAAGTACAATTGTTCCGTTTAGAAGTGCAATATTATTTCATTCATATGGCTGCGGAGGCTATCCTTACAGTACCTCATTCGATCCGAACAATTTTCGCATACTTTTTGGAGTGTATGGGGTCTTATCTCGGCTATTCGCCTTCAAATGCTCAATTGTCTCTCGTATGTTGGCATAAAACTTTTCGTTAATGACGCCTCACAGAAAATAGTCCAACGATGTTAAATCGCAGCTTCTTGGCGGCCAATTGTCATCATTATTTCGGCCATCAAACGTTTTAAACCAAACATCGTACACATCAATACGGTCGGTTATCATGGTGCGATATTTGTCTCCATTGACCGTAATGGTTGCGTCGTCTTCATTTGCAAAGAAATATGGCACAATGATACCTCTACTCCATAAGCCGCACCAAACAGTCACTCATAATGGGTGCATTGGCTTCTGTAAAACCACTTGTGGGTTTTGTGAGCCCCAAGATGAAAATGACCTACATCCGAATGGATTGATTTTTTAAGGCTAAATCGACATCATCGTGCAGTTTCTCATTGGCTCAATAAATCTCAACGTTGCTCAAACCTAAATCGACTTTCAAAATGAAAAATGATTTTTATTTCCATTTTCTTCATATCTATTCGGCAATCCTTTATTATCCAAAGGCAATTGGTCTTATTTTATGGCCAGCTAAGCGCTGCTGTGCTAGAATAAGTTCTTCTACATTAATGTGGTACTTTTGATTTTGTAAAAATAAAGCCCAAAACTGGAAAATTTCATGAATTTAGAGGGTAAAATTAAAGATAAGAAGCAAACATTTTGAAAGGGCAAATTTGTAAAATTTTTGAGATAAGAAGAAATACTTTTTAAAGCTTTTTGTTCATAGAGCTCAAGCAACTGCGAAATGTTTTTAGTTTCTATTGCTCATTACATCGCAGCACTTGGCATTATTACAACGTTGGCATAAGAATGAAGCAATCTTCAAATGCTAAATTTATAATATTTTCAATATTATTGACACTCTTGTTAAATCAAACAAATGGAGCAAAAATTCTTTCAATATTTGGATTTCCTGGCCCATCACAATACATAATGGCATCAGCCTTATTAAAGGGTTTAGCGGAGAGAGGTCATGAGATTACCTCCATAAGTACATTTCCACAAAAGTCGCCAGTGAAAAATTTTCGTGATATTGCCATAATGGAAAATACGAAATTATTTGAAAGTAAGTCAACCAAAAATTTATAACAGTTCCTTCCCTATAATTTTATTTTATTTATTATATTATTATTTTTTATTTTTTTTTAGCATTAATGACTGAAGCCGTTGGCGAGACAACAAAGAAAACTTTCTTTCAGGATATGCGTTTATATGGAGACGTTGGCTGCCAAATGGTTACAAATGTCTTGGAGAAACCACAATTCCGGAAGTTAATGAAAAATGAAAAATTTGATTTGATTATAGTAGAGGCTTGGAGAGGCTTTATATGGTTTGGGTCAACATTTTAATGCGCCCATGGTGGGTGTCTCCACATTTGGCACCATTAACTTTGTGGATATTCTAGTGGGCAATATTTCGCCAGCCTCTTATATACCTCATATGTCTTCATCTTTTTCAAATTACATGAGCCTTAAAGAACGTCTCTTAAATGTGCTCGCCAATATTTACGACGATTTCCAGTTCAATTATATCATACTGCCGAAACAAGAGAAACTTTTTAACAAATATTTCTCCTCATCGAAATTAACGTTTAAGGAAGCGATTACAAACTTTTCTTTGGTTTTAATAGATCAACATTTTACATTAAGCTATCCGCGTCCATACGTCTCTAATATGATTGAGGTGGGTGGCTTGCATATAAAACAACAACCGGATCCTTTGCCTCTGGATATGCAACAGTTTTTGGATAATGCCACCGAAGGTGCCATATATTTCTCTATGGGCTCAAATCTAAAAAGCAAAAATATTTCGAAAGAGACTTTAAACATATTTTTGGATACTTTCCGTGTTTTAAAATTAAAAGTTTTGTGGAAATTTGAGACTGACAATTTACCCAATAAGCCTGATAATGTTTTCATAAAAGCTTGGTATCCCCAACCCTCTATATTGGCTCATCCCAATGTCAAGCTATTTATATCACACGGTGGCTTTATAAGTACCACTGAAACGATTTTCCATGGCAAACCTATTTTAGGCATTCCAGTATTCGGTGATCAACCTATGAATGTTAAACATGCGGAACAACAAGGTTACGCCTTGTCTTCACAGCTGACTGAAATCACTAAAGAATCGTTTAAGGCCAAGATAATGGAACTTCTTACCAATGATCGTTATACCAAAAGCGTTCAACAGCTGTCAAGGCGTTATAGAGATCAACCCCAAACACCATTGGAGAAAGCCATCTACTGGATTGAATATGTTTTAAGGCATGATGGTGCTCCGCATTTGCGTAATGCTGGTGTGGACTTAAGCTACTGGCAGCTTTATAATATCGATGCTTATGCCATTCTAATAGGTGGTTTGCTATTTGTTATTGCTATTTTAGTTGTAGTACTACGTTCGTTGGTTAAACTATTTTGTAAAGAGAAAAAACCAAGGAATTCAAGTGATAAGAGTAAAATTAAGCGCAATTAAACTTTTAAGGTAATTATTTTAAAATAAAAACAATATAAAAATATAGCGAATGTAATTAAAAATCTTTTATTAGAAGCTTGTTTGGATTTTAATATAAAAAAACTTATTTCACAAAGAAAAATAAATTTCTTCCAAGTGGAAACACGAAAATGTCTTAGAGGACTAGTGGCTTCGCCCATATATTACTTTCCATGTCACAGACATTTTAAGCTGATAAGCTGCAGGGAGTTTCTCAGAAAAATTTCGGTCCACTTAAAGTTAAATTTTATAGGATTTTTTGTGCATTTAAATATTGTTCGTAATTCGTTGGCTAATGAATTAGTCAGAGCAGATCTAGGAACTGCAATTTCCAAGTTGTTATCAGTAAAATATATTTCAATTGCCTCAGCTAAATTGCGTACTCTCTGATCGACCTGCAGAGCTTCTTTAGCACCATCACACGTTTTTTCCCACACTCTTCACATTATACAAAAATTAATTATTATTTTATTTCTTTGCTTTAAACGTATATAATAAAAATAAATTAAAATTGTTTTCATTAATTAACACGTTCATCGCCATGTCAGTCATATATGTCTGACGTACGCGATTTAGTAAGTAACAGATGTCCGACGCAAACGACGCTGTGTTCAAAACAACAGGTTAATACTTGTTGTATCTTGTGTGGATGCGTCAGACTGACACGGCTTGTCGAGAAAAAAGTTTTAATATAGAGCCATGTCAGTCATATATGTGCGAAATAAAAAATAGTGTTTTTCCGGGAATTTTGGCAAAAAAAAAATTGTTTCTGTGATACATTAAGTTTCCTTGATACATTTTTAACTAAATTACCTAATAAAGTTTCCGTGGCCCATGTGAAAATTTTTCTGATATCGTGGCGATGAACGTGTTAAATGTTGTGAAATATAATCGTATGTAAAAGAAATAATCACTCTTAGAACACATACATAGTTTGATTATCAAAAAAGATGTCATTGTCATGTAAAAAATTTATGAAATTTTTCTTTATTTTTTTTTTAATAAATTTATAAAACTTCTTTAATTTTGTTCTGCGAGGAGGTGCCTTTTGCTACCAAACAAGAAATTAAGTACTATCAATGCAAAGTTGTAGAGTTTTCTGAACTTAAGACGTCAATAGCCAATCTTTTTGCTTTCTTTTGAGAACAAAATAAATGCTTGATATCAATTTAGTACACTTCTATCGTTAGAACCTTTTCGAACGGATTTGTACTTTAGTGTCGTTTCGGTCTCTACTAAAATAACTCTTAAGGGAGAGCTTACATAACATATTACCCACATCTTATCTGCCTAATATGTTCTCATTTTTTTCATATTTCATGACCCTCAAACAACATCTCTAAAATGTGCTCGCCAATATTTATAATGATTTGCAGTTTAATTACATCATATTGCCGAAACAAGAGAAACTTTTTAACAAATTTTTCTTGTCTTCGAAATTAACTTTTGAAGAAGCGTTTCCATAACATACATCCCTTTGGTAGTTACACCAAGAGATTAATGGACTGTACATATTTGAAGACGTGCTGGGGCGCTTCATTTGCGCAATACTGGTGTGTTGTTAAACTGTTGGTTACTTCATAATACCGATTATTGTTGCGCGCCAATTTTTCCCTCACCTTTATTTATTATAATAATCGTAATACTCTCCCTTTAAGCAACATGAATATGTTTGTCGAAACTAAAATAAATAAAAATTATTAAAATAACGTGAATAATAAAAGCTTTCAGTGAGAACATACTGTGTTAGTGATAAACTTTCGTAAAGAGAACAGAAAACAAAAATTAATAAATTAAAGTTCATTATCATGTTAATAACTTGAGAAATGTTTACTTAGTTTTATTTTATTTTTTCTTAATAAACATTTAAAACAATGACTTGCTAGTTTTTATATTATGTGATGCGATGCTTTTTGGTACAAAATAGAAAATTAAGTACCATTAACTTAAAGCTAAAGTACTAATTAGCTTGATAACACCAGCTGGAGATAAACATTTCATAGAAAAATTAAATAAACTTGTTTTTTGCAAACAGCTAATAGTGCTCTTTGTAAGCTTCATAACATAGTACTTTAGTCACTTAAGTACTATATTTTGTAATCATTAATTAATTAAATTTCATTGTCATTGTCATTGCCATTGCAAATAAAATAATGTTCAGTTTTTATTTTGCATTTCAAGAAGGCACATGGATGAAATCGTGTAGAGCCATACATAACAATGAAATCGTTTTCAATTTTCAATTTTTTCACTTTGTTCATGCTACTGACGTTGTTACTGGAGAATGTAAATTCGGCTAAAATTTTATCAGTATTTGGATTTCCCGGACCCTCGCAATATATAATGGCATCGGCTTTATTAAAGGCTTTAGCCGAACGGGGTCATGAGGTTACCTCTGTGTCAACATTTCCACAAAAGAAGCCGCTTAAAAATTTTCGAGATATACACGTCAAAGAGAACTCAAAACTCTTTGAGGGTAAGTAAGATGGCTTTGAGAAGCTAGGCCGTAATCCTGACTAAAGGGTTGTAACGGCTAATTATGTATGTATGTAAGAAGGCTTTTTAACAAACCTAGAATTTAATTTTAATTCGGATTATTTATTCTCCTATTAAGGCATAATGATTGAAGCTGTTAACAAAAAAGAAGATACAGGTTATTTTACAGAATGGCGCGGATATGGTGAAATTGGCTTGCAAATGGTTACCAATGTCTTGGAGAATCCACAAGTGCAAAACTTAATGAGAAATGAAAAATTTGATTTAATCATAGTAGAGGCTATGTTGGGCGAGGCCTTATACGGTTTGGGCCAACATTTTAATGTACCCATGGTGGGTGTTTCCACATTTGGCACCATTAACTTTGTGGATATGCTAGTTGGCAACATATCACCTGCATCATATATACCTCATATGTCGTTACAATTTTCAAATTTCATGAGCCTTAAAGAACGTCTCTTAAATGTGCTCGCCAATATTTGTGATGATTTGCAGTTCAATTATATAATATTGCCGAAACAAGAGAAACTTTTTAACAAATATTTCCCCTCATCGAAATTATCATTTAAGGAAGCGCTTACAAACTTTTCTTTGGTTTTAATAAATCAACACTTTACATTAAGCCATCCTCGTCCATACGTCTCCAATATGATTGAAGTGGGTGGTTTGCATATAAAACAAAAACCGGATCCTTTGCCTCTGGATATGCAACAGTTTTTGGATAATGCCACCGAAGGTGCCATATATTTCTCTATGGGCTCTAATCTAAAAAGCAAAGATATTTCGAAAGAGACTTTAAATATATTTTTGGATACTTTCCGTGAATTAAAATTAAAAGTTTTGTGGAAATTTGAAACTGAAAATTTACCCAATAAGTCTGATAATGTTTTCATAAAAGCTTGGTATCCCCAACCCTCTATATTGGCTCATCCCAATGTCAAGCTATTTATATCACACGGTGGCTTTTTAAGTACCACCGAAACGATTTTCCATGGCAAACCTATTTTAGGCATTCCCGTATTCGGTGATCAACCCATGAATGTTAAAAATGCAGTTAAAGAGGGTTACGCTTTGTCTTTACAGCTGAATGAAATCACTAAGGAATCGTTTAAGGCCAAGATAATGGAACTTCTTACCAATGAACTTTATACCAAAAGGGTTCAACAGCTGTCAAGGCGTTATAGAGATCAACCCCAAACACCATTGGAGAAAGCCATCTACTGGATTGAATATGTTTTAAGGCACGATGGTGCTCCACATTTACGCAATGCTGGTGTGGACTTAAGCTACTGGCAGCTTTATAATATCGATGCTTATGCCATTCTAATAGGTAGTTTGCTATTTATTGTGGCTATTTTAGTTGTAGTACTACGTGCGTTTGTTAAACTATTTTGTAAAGAGAAAAACCCAAGGAAATCAAGTGATAAAAGTAAAATTAAGCGCAATTAAACTTTTAAGGTAATTATTTTAAAATAAAAACAAAATAAAAATATAGCGAATGTAATTAAAAATCTTTTACTAGAAGCTTGTTTGGATTTTAATATAAAAAAACTTCTTTACCAAAGAAAAATAAATTTCTTCCAAGTGGAAACACGAAAATGTCTTAGAGGACTAGTGACATCGCCTATTTATTATTTTCCATATCACAGACATTTTAAGCTGATAACATTCGTTAACTGTCCTAAAAAAAAGTGCACTTTGAATCACTCCAACTAAAACGTTATTTACTAATACTCAGTTGCTTTCTCTATGACCTAACATTGAAGCAGAGAGCTGATATAGTAAATGCCGTTAATCTTGATCGAATCTGGACTATTGCCAGGCTGCATTCCTAGGCAAACAAATATAGATTCGATAAAAGAAAAATACATTTCAATTCCTTCAGTTGCATTGTGCATTCTCTGGTCGCTCTTTAGCACCATGAGGCATTTTTCCCACACTCTTCACCGTATAGAAATATTAATTGTTATTTTATTTCTTTCCATTTAAAGTATAAAATAAAAATAAATTAAAATTGTTTTCATTAATTAAGTTTTGTGAAATATAATCATATGTGAAGGAAATAATCACTCTTAGAACACATAGAGTCGTATTTATAACCAAAATTTAGCATGGATTTAACATACGAGTTGTTTAAAATGTATTTCTTATCCACTCGCTAAACGCATGCTAACAAACGATCAAAGACTTGCTAAGTCTTTAAACAACAGCTGCTTTGTGTCAAAGTAAATTTGTAAATAAACGTGAAACATATTATAAAAATTTTTTGTGGGAAAAAATTAAATAAATTATTTAAAAATTATGCAAACTCTTAACCAATTAGACGATTTAGAGTTCTTAAGAGGCGAAACCCAACGTCGGTCAAAAAAATTTACAAAAAGAGAAAAAATCCATATATCGAATATATCCACGAAGAGTTTCGTAAAAAATACAGATTTACAAAAGAAAACTCACAAAAGTTAATAAATTTGGTAAAGGACGACCTAAAAGGAAAGGGGAAAAAGAATGGAGGAAAAATTCCGCCATATCTGCAAGCTTTGGCAGCATTAAGATGTTGGGGCCGTAACAAGGCTCAAGAAGATTGTTGAGAGTTTCATGGTTTTAGCCAACCCACTATGAATAAAATTTGTCAAAATGTTGCAAAGGCTTTTGCGAAAAGGTCGAGTATGTATATAAAAATGGCTGCAGCTGCCGCGGATAAGAATTCCAAGAAATAGCTGGCTTCCTACTAGTGTTTGTATCGATTTTGGCATTATCTAGTTTATTCAAAACTAGATTTGAAAGTATGTCCTGAAAACAAATACATTTTGATACAACCATTGATAGAAAATTTGCGAATATTTTTACAATTTTTGTTTCTTGTTTTTCCATATTGTGTACTTCTTGAAACATTTTACAATTTTAGGGAAAAAACTTAAATAGAAATGTCAACAAATACATCAGAATTGATTTTTTGTGAATTGTTGGCAATGCATCACACTTTTCAGAGTTGATTTTGAAACGATTTATTTACAGAGAAAAATGCATTATAAATAAACTCTTGGCTAACTCTCGGCTAAGCTTAATCGGTCTGCTAGTTAGCAGATCGTTGTGTGTGATGTATACACAGTGGCTAATTTTTCGTTATAGATACGGATGATAGTTTACTGATAATGATTATCAAAAAAAGATGTCATAGATAAGTAAAAAAATTATGAATTTTTTTTTAATAAATTTATAAAACTTCTTTAATTTTTTCTTTGAGGAAGTGACTTTTGGTACCAAATAAGAAATTAAGTAAAGGGTTTTTTTTATAGAGGTATAGAACTTTGAGTTGGCATTACTTTTCAAGATGGCGACCGATTTAACAGCTGTCAAGTGATTTATTCTCCGTTTGGTTTGGCAATTCATCATGAATAGACTCACGCCTGAACAACGCTTGCAAATAGTGCAATTTTATTTCGAAAATAATGGTTCTGTGCGGAAAACGTATGGCGCACTACGTCCATTTTATCGTCGACAAAATCGTCCATCAGAGCAGTTAATTCGATTAACCATGGAACGTCTTCGCACCACGTTTACTCTTATTGATAACACGCATCCCCAGAGACGCTGTACGGTGCGTACAGAAGAAGCTATTGCTGCTGTAGAGCGTAGCATTGAGGAAGACCCGAATGAGTCCATCCGCCATTGAGCACAGGAATTGGATCTGTGTCCATCCACTTTATGGAAGATTTTGCGGAAGGATCTTGGTTTGCGTGCTTATAAAATCCAACTCGTCCAAGATTTGAAGCCAAACGATCATCAAGTAAGGCGTAGATTCGTCGAATGGGCCCAAAACGAGATTACAGTTGTTCCCGATTTTCATAAGCGAATTTTGTTTGGCCTAATTTCACGTTTTGGGCCTGTGAATTGGCCTCCAAGATCTTGTGATTTAACACCGCTAGACTACTTTCTGTGGGGCTATGTAAAGTCATTGGTCTATGCAGTAAAGCCACAAACGCTTGACCATTTGGAAGACAACATTCGCCGTATTATTGCCGATATACGGCCACAAATGTTGGAAAAAGTCATCGAAAATTGGACATCCAGATTGGACTACATCCGCGCCAGCCGTGGCGGTGCCAGAAATATGCCAGAAATCATATTTAAAATGTAATGCCACAAGATTATCTTTCGGATAAATAAAATTCAAGTCAATCGAATAATCCATCGTTGTTTTATTGCAACTTAAAATTATATAACTCTATAAAAAACACCCTTTACTATCAATACAGAGTTGTAGAGTTTTCTGAACTTAAGACGTCAATAGCCAATCCGATAGACTGCAATTGTTGTTGAAACCTTTTAGAGATCAACCTCAAATCCCTTAGGAAAAGCCGTGTTTTAAAGCATGCTGCGGCGCTTCATTTGCGCAATACGGATGTGTTGTTAAACTTCTGGTAACTTCATCATATCAATTATTGTCGTGCGCCAATTTATCCCTCACCTTTGTTTTGTTTGATAATAGTAGTCGTAATTCTCTCCCTTTAAGCAACATCATCCATGAGTATGTTTGTCGGAACTAAAATAAATAGAAATTATTTTTCTTAAACAAATAACACGAATAATAAAAGCTTTCAGTGAGAACATACACTGTTAGCGATAAGCTTTCATAAAGAGAACAGAAAGAAGAAAAATTTTAATAAAATAAAATTCATTATCATGTTAGTAATTTAAGAAATGTTTATTTATTTCTCTTTTTAATTTCATTCTTTCTTTATAAACATTTAAAACAATGACTTGCTAGTCTTTGCATTGTGTGATGAGATGCTTTTTGGTACAAAATGAAAAATTAAGTGCTATTAGCATAAAGCTAAAGTACTAGTTAGCTTAATAACACCAACTGGAGATAAACATTTTATAGACAAATTAAATAAATTTTTAATTTTTCAAAACTTGTTTTGTTGTACTCTACAGCAAACAGCATATAGTACTTTGTGTAAGCTTCATAATAAAGTACTTTAACCATTTAAGTACTATATTTTGCAATAAAAAATTAATTAAATTTCTTTGCCATTGCCATTGCCATTGCAGATAAGTAATGTTCAGTTTTTATTTTGCATTTCAACAAAGCATATGGATTAAATCGATTAGAGCCATATATAACAATGAAATCGTTTTTAATTCTTAAGTTTTTTACTTTATTCATGACATTAACTACGTTGTTATTTGGGAATGTCAATTCGGCTAAAATTTTATCAGTATTTGGATTTCCCGGACCCTCGCAATATATAATGGCATCGGCTATTTTAAAGACTTTAGCCGAGCGGGGTCATCAGGTTATCTCCGTGTCAACATTTCCACAAAAGAAGCCGCTTAAAAATTTTCAAGATATACCCGTGATGGAGAACTCCAAGCTCTTTGAGGGTGTGGGGGTGAGAGGGGAAATAAATAAAAATAAAATATTGTGCGAGAATTGGGGTAAATGAAAAACAAATGTAATTAGTTTTAAATAATCAAATATTATTTATTTATTGTACATAAAACGTACCTTCGGGTTGGGGGGTGGATCGAGTAATGATCAATTCTTTTTTCATTTTATCAATTCACAATAATTCATAGTAATGCAGGGGTGGTTAATTACACTTTAACAAAACTTAAAACTAAACTTAAAAGTAGGGTGGCCAGCGTGAACATCCCGCCCCCCTTGCAACATTGCAACAAGAGGACCGAGAAGTCACCTGGCCAGATATCAAAATTCACATTTCAATAAAATATTAACAATTAATTAATAATAAATTTAGGGTATAAAATAAAAAGTAAATATAAGACTGGAACTGATGCTAGTACTGGAAACATAGTTTTAATAAGAGCCTGGTTGTGGGTTGCGCTCTTCTTTTCCCTTTGGTGTGAGTGGGTTCCTTCTTGTTGCCAGCTTTTTTCGAAGCGTTTGTCTCCTAGGCGTTCGACAATTAGCCTACATCATTACACTATCCATAATTAAACGACAAACACGCAACAGAGAAAAAAGAAAACGAATTAGTTTTGCTCTTGACTAGGGAGCAGCACGAGCTTCGCAATCAGACGGGTTAGAACGCCATTGGCGAATCGAACACTCGCACTTCGAATAAGGGACGAAATAAATCCATTGGATTCAACCAAATTTCCGATCGTTAGGAGTAAATTGTCATGAGGAATGACAACAAATCGGCATCAACGAAGTCTCCTTGACAGGTTTTTGAGGCATAAAACGGTCATTATAAAATATCAACCTTATGTCGAGATTCCACGTGATTCCAATTGTCAGTGCCTACCTGGTCCACGATAAAACGATACTCGATTTGCCGCAAATGTTGGCCAATAGCACGGGGGTTTCTTGAAGCCAGGACAGAACGATAGCCGAAACTGTCCCACAAAGGCTTCCGATCTGGTAAGATTCAGCTTCTTACGAAGTGAAAATACCATTTTTTGCCAATTGAGTTGCATCGCAGAGCTCTAAACGGGGTAAAGTTTACACTTTACAGGCACAACTTTGACTTTGGCAGCGAGCAAGTGGGTGACAAATTCACCAAACGGGGTTAGGACTCTACTATACAGGATGGCGACATATGCTTTCTCTGAAGCATCACAAATTGCATGAAGTACTTCACGCTGAGGGTTAAAATTAACCCAACGGGGGATGTTAATCCTGTCGATGTACGAGTAATCATCGACAAACTCAAGCCACCTGTTAAACTTCATGGGTTTCAAACATTCGTCACAATTTGTTCTGCCTTTACAAATTTGTCGCGTAATAATCTTAGCAACTACGATTTTAGGTGCCACTCACCCAACGGGGTCAAATAGCTTTGGCTATTTGAGACAAGACAGAACTTTTTGACTATAGAGAAATAGGGCGTTGGAGCTGGCTTGAAGCAATTGTATCAATGCTCGCATTCCAACGTAAACCCAGAGTTTTAGCGGTGCTGGCGTCTGACAATTTCAAAATTCGGAACCTAGTGGATGCATAAGAAAAAAGATGAGTGTTGGGACTTAACGACATGATGGGGTAAATAGTAAAGTTGGGTTAGGAGGAGAATAAAACAGAGTCATGGTCGGTGTGTGGTCTAGGGAAGGGCATTCTCCAATAACTTCCTTCTATTAGGTTTTAATCTCGGGGCTCTGTAGCAATCAGGTCTCACATTTTGAGCAAATGCACCTTTATAAGATGAACCAAGACTCAAGTCCATAGGGAATTTTGATTTAAATAGAAACGAGTTTGACTGACGTATTTTGTCAGTCACAATCCAACCGAAAACGGTTCGTTGGGCGATCAGAGAATTTTTGGGGTCTTTACGAACTCCAGAAAGCATTATCTGGGGGTATAAATCTCCACCCAATAGCAAATCCATGTGGGTATATTTAAAATCTGATACCGGGAGATCAGGTGTACGAGTATCAAAATCATCATCCGAGCATGTGGGTAATTGACCAGTAAGTTTTTCCACAACATACGCTTCCGTGGTCAATTTAAAGGATGGATCAATAGGAGATCGCAGAGAAATAATGCAGACTTTTCTAGAGTTTGCTACCACTGCGCCATTAAGGCCCACAACAGCGGCAGCAGGTTCCGAATATGTCGGAAGATCTAGCTTCCGTTGCAACTTTTGAGAGATGAAGGTAGCTTGAGACGCTGGGTCTATCAGAGCTCTCGCAGAGAAAATGGCATGATCTAATTGTATATTGACATGGGCAGTTCCTAACAGAACTGTTGAAGACGGGGTGGAGTGTAGTCGGGTAGCGAAGTTCTGAAAAGTACGGGTAGTAGTGGATGTCGATGGATAATTATCCTCATCATTTCGCTTTTGTGAAGGAGACCGGGGAATTTCTAAAGAGCGATCTGGGGAAAATGGGCTAACGGGGCTAGTTTCAGCTCTAAGTCCCTCCAGGGTAGAAGATTCGATACGATGAAGTAGCGAATGATGTTTTCGTTTGCAAATGTAGCAAACGTTAGAGCTATGGCATCTGTTTGACTCATGGGAAACGGCCAAACAATTCGTGCAACACTTATGATCTTTAACAGATAATAAGCATTCACCAACAGACATTCTTAGAAAATCAGAACACAAACGAATAGGGTGATTCTGATTACAAATCGGACACTTTCTTTGGGTTAGATTCGGGGCAACAGTCTCATAAATTCTGTATTTTTGGGGGCTACCAGAGCTGCTTTGGTTAGTAGCCTGGGTAAAATTGTGACTGCCGATAATGTTAGATACTGATTCCAAAGTTCGATATCTGGCCGTCAGGAACTCATCCATCTTGCTCCACTTAGGTAGGTCTGAGCAAGGCCCTTGAGACTGCTCCCAAAGACCTGGGGTGTGTTGGGGAGCAAATGTAAACAAAGATGATATCCCAATTTTTAGTTTCTATTTCCAACAACTACAAATTCGTTATACAATCATTAATTATACGCTGTAAACTCTTAATGGAAGGGCCAGATTCCTTGGATATGGAGGGGAGGTTAAAAAGAGTTTTCAATTGGGAATTGACTAATACTCTTTTATTTTCGTACCGATCGACGAGATTCTGCCAAGCCATGTCGAAACCATCATTCGTCATGGGACACGTTCGTATTATGTCCCTCGCCTCACCTTCAGTTTTCTGCAAAAGATAGTACATCTTTTGGATATTGCTAATATGGGGGTTAGTTCCGTAAATGACCGAAAACATATCTCGGAATGTTGGCCATGATGCATAATCGCCAGAAAAGGTTGGGGTATCGCATGGGGGAAGGCTAATGGGGATAGTGCCAGTAATCGGTTTCGTGGCCTTAGTCTTAAGGCTATCAATTAATCCGTCAATAAATGAGGCGGATTGAAAATACAAAGTATATCCGGACATATATTTGGCCTTCGCGTCTTTTGTTGAGACTTTGGTGTCTTCGGCATTTTCCAACAAGTCTTCGTAACTGTCACGAACGACTTCCCACAAACGGGTCAACTCCTGCCGATGAACACCTAGAGAGTGAACCGAATGTTCCTCTCGGGGAATAGCCTGAATAAAGCTTTCCAAGTCCGCTAAGCGATTGTAATTTCTATTTAAATTTCGCAAAGCGGCCATTTTGCTAAAATTCGATTTTCGTATTTAATTTATTGGGAGAAAAATTCCAATGGGATTCGAAAATTTAAATTAATTAATTTAAAAAAAGTTAAAAAAAGGCTAAAGTATAAAAACTCCAAAGAGTAGGGTTTATCGAAGAAAATTTAAAGTTCAAAATAACTAAATAAAAATTTCACTTTTAATTCAAATTAAAAATTAAAGAAATATTCGCGATAGATCTTTTGAAGGGTACCAAAAAATGCAAAAAAGGGATTAGCGAAGATCTCTCTAAACAACATTCAGAAAAGGCAGTGATAAATTAAAAAAAATAAATATATTTTGATCTCAATATTAATTTAAAAAAAATCAAAAAATATTCGTTCGCAAAAATTTTAGTAAAAAAAATCGATTCAAAATATAAATTTGAAAAATCAATACAATATATTAAAATAGTATTGGCATCTGTGCAAAAATATACAACAGAAATTATCGAAACAACAAAGACGAATATTCAGCAAAAAAAAGGAATGTACCGCGGCCACCTAGTCAGTGACAAACTCGAACTGTTTATTAAAATATATGAAACTCACAACAACAACACTGCTATACCAATACTGTGTTGTTTGTGTATATTTGTTTCGTTTATTTCGTCTTTGTTTTCTTCTTATATTTTTGCACTTCACTTGTTTTTTCAAAACACAAATAGCACCAAATTAAAATGTATCACCACAGAAAAAAAATGAAATATATTAAATACCTTTTTAAAATCAAATGGATAGTAATAGGTGAACAATAATTAATTTCTTATACAAAGGGTGTAGTTGTCCAACAATAAAAAGAAGTATGGCGATCTTCGACAATCTGTAAAGAGAGTCTCGCAAATATTTTATTTTATTTAGAGTATGATCCGGTTCGAAGGACCAAAATGTGGGGGTGAGAGGGGAAATAAATAAAAATAAAATATTGTGCGAGAATTGGGGTAAATGAAAAACAAATGTAATTAGTTTTAAATAATCAAATATTATTTATTTATTGTACATAAAACGTACCTTCGGGTTGGGGGGTGGATCGAGTAATAATCAATTCTTTTCTAATTTTATCAATTCACAATAATTCATAGTAATGCAGGGGTGGTTAATTACACTTTAACAAAACTTAAAACTAAACTTAAAAGTAGGGTGGCCAGCGTGAACAGAGGGTAAGTAAGAAGGCTTTGAGAAGCTAGGCCGTAATCCTGACTAAAGGGTTGTAATGGCCAATTATATATGTATGTAAAAAGGGTTTTTAACAAACCTAGAATTTAATTTTAATTCGAATTATTTATTTTCCTATTAAGGCATAATGATTGAAGCTGTTAACAAAATATAAGATACAGATTATTTTACAGAATGGCGCGGTTATGGTGAAATTGGCTTGCAAATGGTTACCAATGTCTTGGAGAATCCACAAGTGCGAGACTTAATGAAAAATGAAAATTTTGATTTAATCATAGTAGAGGCTATGTTGGGCGAGGCCTTATATGGTTTGGGCCAACATTTTAATGCACCCATGGTGGGTGTTTCCGCATTTGGCACCATTAACTTTGTGGATATGTTAGTTGGCAATATATCACCCACCTCTTATATATGTACCTCACATGTCGTTACCATTTTCAAATTACATGAGCCTTAAAGAACGTCTCTTAAATGTGCTCGCCAATATTTACGATGATTTACAGTTCAATTATATTATACTGCCGAAACAAGAGAAACTTTTTAACAAATATTTCCCCTCATCGAAGGAAGCGCTTACAAACTTTTCTTTGGTTTTGATAAACCAACAATTTACTTTAGGCTTTCCCCGACCTTTCGTGCCCAATATAATTGAAGTGGGTGGCTTGTACATAAAACAACAACCGGATCCTTTGCCTCTGGATATGCAACAGTTTTTGGATAATGCCACCGAGGGTGCCGTATATTTCTCAATGGATTCTAATGTAAAAAGTAAAGACTTACCGAAGGAGACTTTAAATATGTTTTTGGATACTTTCCGTGAATTAAAACTAAAAGTTCTGTGGAAATTTGAAGCTGAATCTTTGCCTAATAAACCCGATAATGTTTTCATAAAAGCGTGGTATCCACAACCCTCTATCTTAGCTCATCCAAAATGTCAAGCTATTTATATCACATGGTGGCTTTTTGATTACCACCGAAACGATTTTCCATGGCAAACCTATTTTAGGCATTCCAGTAATCGGCGATCAACCCATGAATGTTAAAAATGCAGTTAAAGAGGGTTACGCTTTGTCTTTACAGCTGAATGAAATCACTAAAGAATCGTTAAAGGCCAAGATAATGGAACTTCTTACCAATGATCGTTATACGAAACGAGTACAACAGCTGTCAAGGCGTTATAGAGATCAACCGCAAACACCTTTGGAAAAGGCTGTCTATTGGATTAAATATGTTCTCAGGCATGATGGGGCATCACATTTGCGTAATGCCGGTATGGAACTCAACTATATGCAGTTCTATAACATCGATGTCTATTTGATTCTGTGTACAATTCTTCTAATATTTTGGGTTGCATTTATTTTAATATTACGGTTCATTGTTAAGTTTATAAGGGGAAGAGGAGGAGGAGAGATTATAGACAAAACTGGTAGAACAAAAGTGAAACGTAATTAATTGTGGAAGAACTGTAGTGTAATTTTGTTTTAACAGATGGTACGATAACAATAAATGGAAGATAATAAAATAATGGATTTATTTTACTATGCCTTGTGTATTCTGAATATAAATTAGAAATAAAATCAAAATAAAAGTCCATATTATTCATGTACGAATGATATGAAGACGAAGTGAGGAAGTGTTAGTATAATATGGCCTAATGAAGCGTTATATTGATGGGAAAATAATTGTTAAGCGCAGGGCGGATGTGTAAAGAGCTTTGTTAATTAATCTCCTTATCAGACAATTTTATAGCGAGCTCGTTTATACTCAACGTTGTCAACATAATCGTATTTCTGATCCGATCATCGTCAGTGCATATTTAATAAAATTTCCTTTGTCGCCCGTTGTTTACTGTAATGTTATCCTGGAGTGTCGAGCAATCTCCTGCTAATCCAACAGTTTTATCGTAGTAACTTTACATAGATAAAATAAATAAATTTACATTCTCATACCCCAGATTTTATAACACTCACGTCACGTCAAATGTTTGAAAATAACTTTGCCGTTATAGACACATTTTCTGACATCTGAACCATGCGAGCTCTGCTTTTGAAGGCATAACCTAAAATTATTTATTATTTTAACACCTGGTTATCAGGTTGTACGTGGACCATTTCCATAGATTCTGTAGCTTTTAACAATTTGAAGCCAAAATAAGTTTTTTTGGACGTATCATCGCTCCAGGGGTGCCTGCCGCATCTCTGTAAAAATCTTTCTACGCATCTGACAAAGACCGTTATAATGTAGGTAGTTGTGTTGGGTTATTAGACGTAAGGCTGCGGTTCAAGCCCCAGGTCAGGCATTTTCAGCTAAACGAAAAAATATTTCTTCGGCATCTTCCTCTGACTCCCTCAGATTTCTCGCAAAAACTCGGAGAGTAAATAAAATTTCCCTGAAAAGTTCCTCAAAAATCTGTCGTTCGGAATCGACTTTAAACTGTAGGTCCCACCGCTCAGGTATAAAATTAACACACACAACATGAGTACTGTGAGAAGCTATACCGTAATCCTGACTAAAGGGTTATAATGGCCACTTATGTATATATGTATGTACGTACGTATGTATGTTTGAAAGTTCAGATGAACGATGAAAATTTGCAAAAGTGAATGCAGACGCCAAGGTCTAGTAGCGACAGTATTGACTCACTAGATGAGAGCTCTGACATCTCGAAAAAAAAATTTTTTTTTTTCGGTGACTACTTCAGCAGTCATCTGACAAAAATTGCCATGAAAAGCATGGTCTTCTGGCAAAACCACTGAGTGGAAATAAAATTGCCATGAAAAGCTTGTCAAATCTGTCGTTCGAAGTCAGCTTTAAGCGGTAGGTCTCACCATTCAGGCGTATAAAAAGCTAGGTCGTAATCCTAGGACACAAATCTTCAGTATGTTAATCAACTTTCTTGTATATTTTGACTTTTATTGTAGTTGAACGTTTATTTGTTCGCCACATGTTGTATCGGTTAGTGGAAGCAAAGCTAATTTTTTTAATTCTATTTCAAACGTCTTACACTTCTTCTGCCGACTGTGTTAGGTAGCTACCCAACTTGCCGTTTCAGTTGTTCCCATACAGCGGTGCTTGACTACAAACATGAGTCAAACAATTTTAAACCCTTTTTTAAAGTTAAAACGCTTCAATCCCGCTCTCCAAATAAGAAAACATCATTGAAATTAATAATTATTCAATGAAAAGCTTACAAATAAAGCCTGTATCTGTTGTATTTAAAAGCACTTGAAATGAAATTCCAGATTTTAGCTCTCGTAATCTGAAGTCTAGTTTTGCTGTGTACTTTCATACGCCTGAAGATAAAAAAGTTATATGGCGTTAACTATTGGGAAACATTAGGAACTACCACTACAACCAATAGAAAAACAACAACGACGAGTGGCAACCCTATCATCCTAGAACTGACTACAGTAAATTAATCACCTTTTTAGATAAAAAAAACTTAATCGGAACATGCTTGGAAACATACCTTATAAATCGCCAACCAACCAGGCAAAGAATAAAGATAAAAAACGATCAATGCGATCAATTATGGGCATGCGGATTCTTTCCCCAAATATATTTTTCAATTAAAATTTTTAAACAAACTTTTTCTTCATAAGATTTCACAGTCTTTTTAGCGTATGGAACATTGCTGGTATGTACGAGGAGCATGCATGAAGCCACATATGAATTTGCCGGCTTAATATTCGTGAGTAAATAAAATGAGAGAGAGAGAGAGAGAGAGAGAGAGAGAGAGAGAGAGAGAGATTTTAAGTAAAGCTTTCAAACCACTATTCATGTGTTTAATAGCCTATGATAGGAGGTATTAGAAAAGTATTGGTTTTTTCGCCAGAGTTTATTAGCCGTGAATAATTTTTCAGTTAAAAGTTTATAAATACAGTCGAAAATTGCAAAAACACAACAGTATGTTATAGATGAAGTAATGTACACTCTTGAAGTCACCTTAGCCCAGTAGGTAGTGTGTTGACTTATTAGACGTGAGGCCATGGTTCAAACCCAAGGTCAGACATCAAAGCGAATATATGGAAAAATATTTCTTCGGCCTCTCCATCTCAAGAGATTTCTAGAAAAAACTCGGTATTTGTTTCATTATGGGTCGCCGTAATCTAGTAGCTAGTGTGTTGAGTCATTAGACGTGAGGCCACGGTGCAAACCCCCAGGTCAGACATGTCCAACAAAATGAAATACGAAAAAATATTTCTTCAGCGACTTCCTCTCAGCAGATTTCTGGCAAAAACTCTGAAAGTAAATAGAATTACCATGAGAAGTTTCTCAAAAAACTGTAGGTCCCGCCACTCATACATAAATGTCGTTTGGCCACCTCGGAGCTGCGATTGGACACCGTTGGACTATTATTTGTGGGGTGCCGTCAAAGATAAGTGTTATGCCGAAAAGCCAGAGACAATTGACGCTTTAAAGGACAATATTCGTGAAGCCATTGGTGAAATACAGCTGCACACAATCGATAATGTGCTTAAAAATTGGACCGATCGTGTAGGCTACTGCATGGCCAGCCGAGGCAGCCATTTGAATGAAATTATTTTCCATTGTTAACCGGAAGGATTGTACTTTCAAATAAAAAAAGAAATTTGAGAAAATATTCAGAAGTTTTTTTAAAGCATTTTCAAAAAAAAAGTTATATGGCGGACCCTTTAGATGGTGTTAGAAGCTAGGTTGTAATCGTTACTAAATGGTTGTAAGTTGATCAATTAAGAGGGTAAATTATTTGAATACGTACACTCGATGACATTAAGTTAACAAATATATTTGAAAATGCCACTCTTATTCTTTAATTATTCATATGCAATCTCTTTCTCTAAACGCCCACAACCTATATTTGAAAACCAATAATTTAAGGGTTTAAGTTTTCATAACTCTTTTTTTAACTCTTTTTTGATACTGTTTATCATTTTTTATTGTTATTTATATTCTCTTTTAATGCCAATTAATTAAAGAGTAATTTCTTATCAATTTACAATTGAATTTCATTATCAGATATTGCGGTACGTTATTGACTTAAAATACAGATAAGATCGAAAAGACTCGACAAACATTAAATAAAATCAAACAAAACCAAACGTTCATTATTAAATTGTTGCTCGAATGCATAGCAATGTTTAAAATAAATTCTATTGAATTCATTTATTTTTTTATAATCATTTCAAGTACCGCCATACTGCTAACGCCAGTGTCTGCATCGAAAATATTGGCGGTATTTGGCTTACCAGCACCGGCTAGATATGACTTTGTGGCAGCTTTGTTAAACACTTTAAGTGACAGAGGCCATCAAGTAACGCTTATACTAAGATTTCCCAGTGATTGGAAACTACGCGAGAATATAACGCAAATAATTATAAAAGAAAATCAGCCAATATTAACAGGTCAGCTGGTATTTAAAGTGGTTTTGAATTTTGTCTCACAGCGTTTGTTTGTTTTTCTTACAGAATTCACATATTTTGCCTCAAACTATATGGACAACAATTTCTTTACCAACCTTCAGATTGTTTTCGGAAACTGTACCTCAATGAATGAGAATATCTTTAAAAATTCTCAAGTGAAGCAATTAATGCAACAGCAACGTTTTGATATGATTCTGTTGGATATTTTACTTAGTGACTCCTTATACGGCTTAGGCGAATATTTCAATGCACCCATGGTGGGTGTCTCGAATTATTGCACTTGGCTTACTGTGGATACTTTAGTCGGGAATATATCTCCCGTATCATTTATACCCTCTGTATTCATACAACATACATTTGAGGTGGATTTCATGCAACGCTGTTTAAATTTGGCCTTGTATATGATCAATGAAATGATCTACAATTTTATGTATTTAAACCACCAGCATATGCTGTATAAACAATTATTTCCAAATGCTCGACAAACCTTTGCAGAGGCAAGGAAAAATTTATCTTTGGTTATATTAAATCATCATGTGTCGTTGAGTTTTGCACGACCCTACGTACCCAATATGATTGAGGCTGCTGGTTTACATATAGAAGAGGAGAATTTGCCTGAGTTACCTTTAACTGTTCAAAAATTTATGGGCTCATCTAATCAGTCTGTCATATACTTTTATTTGGACATTAATCCCAGCCTATTCCAATTAAGTGAGGAGCAGACTTTACAGTTACACAATGCTTTTAAGGATTTGAATTACAAAATCATTTGGCACCTGAATGGTAATCTAACTCGTCTAGCTGCCTATGAAAATATACTTTTCGTTTCCAATGTATCACACTTTGCCTTACTAGCACATCCGCAAGTCAAGCTGTTCATAACCAGTGGTGCAACGAATAACTTTATTGAGGCTGTCTATTACGCCAAGCCTTTGTTGGGCATACCAGTATTTGCTGATCATCGTGTAAACATAAATATGGCCATAAATGGTGGCTATGGTTTAGGCCTAAATGCACAGCAACTTAACGCATCGAAATTAAAGATTTTAATTGCAGAACTTTTAACAAAACCCCAGTATCAATTAAAAATCAAGCAATTATCTGCCTTATTACATGATCAACCCTTGAAACCCAAGGAGTTGGCCATCTATTGGATCGAGTATGTTTTAAGACACAAGGGTGCCATACATTTACGTGTTAAGGGTAGGTTTTTATCATTTTGGCAATTTCATAATATCGACGTGATTTTAGCGTTTATGGCAGTTTTCGCTTTAATTGTGTTTTGTATACGCTGGCTAATGAAATGCATTCATTATGTCATGCATAGGAATAGGAAAACTATACAAATAAAAATTAAAAGAATTTATATTCGAGTTTTAATTGCATTTGGGACGAATACAGCCCTTCAGCCAGGATTACGAGCTAGTTTCTTACACCACCTATGTTATGAGCATTAATTCTTTTTTACATGAGTGTCGTGACCTACAGTTTAAAGTCGACTCGGAACGATGATAGGTAGGTAGAGGTGGCTGCCCATCCAAGAAAATTGGATGGACACACTTAGGTCACATTGCGACCATTGGGTTACCACAGTTATCCGCTATCCCCTAGTCTCGAAACCACTTGGAGCTCCTAATGAAGCGATTTAAGCTGCCAATGTCAATCGCTGACACTTCCTCCAGGTCATCTATGTAGTAAGAAACCAAGTACTTCTTTCTCCTTTGGCAAAGAGTGGGGCATGTACCCAGCGGGTGAGGGACAGTCTGCTCCACTTCCTCATATCTGCAGTTTCTGCCGAAATCGTTAGTAAGGTGCCCAAGACCAATGCGACTCGCATGCCTACCCATAATGCAATGCCCCAGAATGACCCCGATAACCACACTGAGCGCGTCTCTTTGGAGACTCATTGTGCGCCCCTCATCCAGCCTTTCCCAAATTTTACGAGTCGTTCTACCCGTGTCCAAGGCCGCCCACCTGTCGTCTGTCTCTGAACGATAGATTATTGAGAAACTTTTCATGGAAATTTTTTTTACCCTCAGAGTTTTCGCTACAAATCTGTTGAGTTGGAGTGGCCGAAGAAATATTTTTTCATATTTCGTTTTGTTGGATATGTCTGGCCTGGACTAAGGCACTTTGGAACGTTTGTATGCGTACTCTGTTAAGCCTTCAAATGGAACCTGTACAGTTCGCAAATGCATGGTTCGAATGAAGCAATGCCCCACAAATGGATAGTATTAGCGACTAGGAGAAAATACTTCTCAGATTGTGATTCTTCTAAGGGCGGAATAGGCCTTTTGAATGATATGAATTTATACGAAAAAATTCCCAATATTGACATTAAAAAAACGGGAGAGTAAGTAACCGTAGTCGCCGTAATCTAGTAGGTAGTGTGTCGGCTTATTAAACGTAAGGCCACGGTTCAAATCCCAGGTCAGACGACAAAACGAAAATATGAAAAAAATATTTCTTCGGCGACTGCCTCTCAGCTGATTTCTGGCAAAAACTCTGAGAGTAAATAAAAAATTGTCATGAAGAGCTTTTCAAAAATCTGTCGTTCTGAATTGACTTTAAATTGTAGGTCCCGCCACTCATGTAGAAAATTAACGCACACATCGTAAGCGGTGTGAGAAGCTAGGTCGTAATCCTGACTGGAAGGTTGTAATGACAAATTATGTATGTATGTTATGAGAGAGTAAGTAACCTTCTGTTCTATTTACATCAAATTTCAAATGTCCTCTACTTATCACTTAATGCCTGAATTTTTTCATTTCATTTAATCAAGTCAGTCATTCAGCCTGATGTCTCAGTATTGTGCTCTCAAAGGTACGGACAATATTCTTTAATTTTCTTTTATTTTATATTGAAAGCCATAAAGTGCTGTGTTGTCATCATAATAAACGCTTAAGATGAAGTAAAAAAAAAACAAAGACTATGAAAAAATCATGACAATGACCCAATAAAGTGAATGCCTGCCTGCCTGGGACATATATGAGATTTAGCGAACATAAAACAAAACATATTTAATTTATAGATTTTCATAAAATGAAATGAAATAGAAAAACTAATAAAACAAAATTAAATCCATTGCAATGAAGGACTATTCTTATCAAATGAGCATAAACATAATAGATGAGCAGATTCAGATGCTTAAACAAATTAAGGCTTCCATAGAATTTTATCATCATCCAATCAAGTGATGAGTTTATGATTTCGTCGTTGTATGTGGTATGAAAATTCGTTTAATTTTTTTTTTATTGTTCGCAGTTACTTCCTTCCAAGGTAGGTATCAGAGGTCAGCAATGAGTATTCAAAGCGATGAGTAGATTCGAATCATACTTATAATTCCTGCTACTTATACGCATTCATATTTATTTTAATGTCATACTCATACTACTCATACTCAAAGTTTGAAATACTCATGGTACTCGTACTTAACAATACGCATGATGGCATTGACTTCGACTCTCCATGACTCATCGTATTCACGAATCACAAAATAAGTATGATTCGCGTACGAACACTACAATACTCACAAGAGGGTTGTGTGTTTGCTCTCCTCGGTGTCTTTGTCTTTTTTGTTTATGTGTCTTTCTTCTTTGTTTGTAAATGCAACAACAACTACGACTGTAAATTTTGACGAATGATTCGAATCACTCGAATCATTTATGAGTATTATAAGTATTTTTCTAAATTTATGAATCTGAATACTCAGGCGTATGAATCAAACATAGTTCGAATGTTATGAGTTGTACTCATACTCATTGCGACTTGTACTTATAAATCAATGGTGTAGTGAATACGAATGAATCAGAGTAGTTGGAATTCAATACTGTTGACTCACTCATACTCAAAACTTCATGTGTACTTATGAGTAGCGAAAAAGCGATTCATTGCTGATCTCTGGTAGGTATTTTGCAAGTTTTGATTAAACTTTTCGAATGAAAATTCTCTCACTTTTGTTGTGACCATCATTTCAGCCACGTGTCATACTTTTTGTATAAAGAGAGTACTTGAGAAATTGTGATGTGAAAATATCGGTGTCTGGTGTACGATGGCCGCATGGTAAAAGCTGGATTTGCAAGCTTATGTTTGCTCAGTAGTAGAAATAGTGCAACTTGACTGCAAGTAAGCCATCTTAAGTGGTCAGCTGCTATAGACAGGGAAATCTGCAATATTAGAGAAGCTCAGGAGAGGAAGTCTTACCAAGTTGTGGTGCAATTAAGCCATTTAAGTAACTACGGAAAGCTTGGCATGAGAATAGCCTAAAGCTCAGCTGCTATAGACAGGGAGATCTGCAATATTTTGTGTCGCCAGGGCCTATAGCAGCTCTGAGAGTAATAAAATTGTAATGAAAAGTTTATCAAAAATCTGTCGTTCGGAATCGATTTTAAACTGTAGGTTCAGCCACTCATGTATGAAATTAACACACACAACATAAGTGGTATGAGAAACTATGTCGTAATACTGACTGAAGGCTTGTAATGACCAATTATGTATGAACATATGTATGTACCAATATTCGAAAATATGCCAGAGTGGCTTGGGAAGAGAAAGCGTATCAAGTTGCGTTCGAAGTAAGCCTTTTTGATGAAAGAGTAACCAGGAAGTTAGTTGCCATAGAAGGGAAAATCAAGATGTAACAGCTTGTAGCATCCATTAAAGTAAAGTAATTAACTTGTCCACAGTCCTATAGTTTGTCTTAAGACGTGTAAATTGTTCTACAAGAGATGGTCTAAGTCGCTATTTCCAAAGCCTCAAAAATTTTTTTTTGGTATTTCTTTTAGGATACCTTATCACACTGCTGAATCATACTATTACACTGGATTAGTTACTCTGGACAATAGTACTACTATGATGCTTAGGTCGTACTCCATTTGCCATTCATCTTGTCAAGACATTTGAAACTGTCGGTGGTTAACTGCAAGCATAGACCATGTGACTCTAGATGATCACATGGATTGGATCGTTGATGGATTCTGAACTGCAACTTGCAATTCATCGTATCCCTGTCCTACGTTTCCGTGTTAGCAGAATGGCTTCAACGTATTGTTATGTCAGATTTTGCTTGCTGCGGATTTACTCATCCTAATTGTCTCGATACTCGCCTTTCGCGTATGCTATTTACATAGATATGCATTGCTATCGGTAGATACCAATGCCTCTTCCACAATTTTTTTATGAAATATAGAAGACATTCCAGAATGGTGGCAAGAACCTCCAGCCTTAAAGGCTAGTGATTCATTAGTGTTTCGCAGCACAGGGTTTTGTTGCAGAAATAGTTACTGAGTACTTATATCAGATACATTGAAACTACGTAGCATCACCAGAATGTATCGCTATTTAGTAGAATTATAAGCAAAAAACAAAACAGAATATTTAGGAAACTTCTGCAGTTTCGCCGCATAACTGAGCATCATTTCATAACATTACTTTAATGACGTAGTTTCTCACACCAACCATGTTAGGTGTTAATTTGATCTATGAGTGATGGAACCACACACATCTACGACTACGAACAACATATTTGACAAGATTTTTGTTATGGTTGTGTCACAAGACTGCTAAGAGAAGGTCATAGAAAGAAATATTTTTTGAATATTTTGAGGATTGAACTCTAGAGCCTAACTATGGCCTCTACTCCTCCTCTCATATCCTTTTTTCTTCTGTTTGCATTTTATTACCATGAATGACTAGATGTTTATGTAAAATGTATCTATGTATGTAAGCATATATTGATATATGTACATACCTATGTATGTGTGTATGTATGATACCATATGTAAAACATTGTTTTCTATATTATCTTATACAATGTATTCTAAACATAACTGGGTTTGCATGCCTCATAAAAGCCTAATTAATTAAAATCATTTTTGGTTGGCATTTTACTATCAGAAACACCATGAGTGTGGCCAAACAAATTTGGGGTTATCGCATGGCCCTAGTTGACCAATTTAACAGAGAATAAACAAAAGCCCAACCAACCAGCCAGCCACACAATGCTCTTAAGATATACAATGAACGAAATAATGGCCAGCAATAACAACACCAACTCCAACTCACCATGCTTAGATACTACAGCCATACAAATTGACTTCATTTGTTAATTCAATCAGAGAGCATAAGGGGGGGAGGGAGGATGGAGTTTTTTCTTTTCTACCCTTTGTTAAAGAAATATTCAATATGATTAAAAGGTTAGATAATTGGTCAGTTTCTATATTACAGAAGGAAGCTTCTTTAGTGACGTCTATACAGAACAGAGAGAGTGAGAGAGAGAGAGTGGGTTTTGGATGTGGATTAAAATCTTTTGTTTGACTTACTTTTTGTAGACGTACACTTTTGTGTTAGAAATTCAAATAATTTTCCAAGGCACTTTCGGTACAAATAAACTTAAATGAATATTCCAATTAAGTAAGTGTGTTTGTTATTATTCACCTACTTTTTCATATCAACAGTTTAAGATTTTTTATTAATGATGAGTAATAGAGGCATTGTTTACAAATGTAATTAACATTGGCTAATCGTTTTGAATGTTGGTCAAAATTAATTCCCCGTAATTCATTTGATGGTAAAAATATGGAGGTTATTTCATTGGAATGCATAAGTTCAGCTTGAAGTTCAGTTTGCCAGAATTATTGTATTTAATTATATCATCCTGCCGCAACCTACATACATAATTGGTCATTACAACTCTTTAGTCAGGATTACGACCTAGTTTCTCACACCACTTATGTTGTGTAAGCTAAGTTTATACACGAAGGGGTGGAACCAACAGTTTAAAGTCGACTCCGAACGACAGATTTTTGAGAGACCTTTCATGGCAATTTTATTTACTCTCAAAGTTTTTGCCAGAAATCTGCTGAGAGAAAGTCGCCGAAGAAATACTTTTTGGAGAGTAAAAAAGCGTGCTTAAAATCGATACGACATATTGTGACACCGTCTCCCATTTTTTGATGATGATAATGACCCCACCTTCCACCCAGTAACACCACCAGTTTACTCACTGAAGCCGAGCAGAAATAAAGTTTGTGGGATGCCTCTGCTCGGTGTCAACGAGGATAATTTCCAATTCAAAACCTTATATGCAGGGTATTTTCTTCTGGAATGAATTAATGTCTTACAGGTTTTAGGAGTGTGCTCCGATGATCCATTCTTATCATCATAGAAATGTACATAATATTTGCTTTGAACTTTTCTGGTTCGTGCAAACGAACTTATTTACTTAATTGGTCATTACGACCCTTTAGTCAGGATTACAAACTAGCGACAATTTAACTTCAGAGTTGGGAAACTATTCATGACAATTTTACTTACTTTCAGAGAGAAAGTCGAGGAAAAAAATATTTTTTCATAATTCTTTTTGTTCAAGATATCTAAGCTGTGGTTTGAATAATAGGCTTTCGTTTAAGAAGCTGACACACTATCTAGTCGGCTAGGGTGATACAAGTAACACTGAGATAACGTTGAAAAACACCGACAAACTATGAGCATTAACAGTGAGGGAGAGCCCACAATATTTCGAGAAAGTTGTCAGTAAACCACTCTCTTTTTTCTACTGTACAAAAGCACACTGGTTAAGTCGTTGCCTTGTCTTTTACGTGTCTAACGTCATATTGAAGTTAACTACATCCCCTGTATTGATAATACCTTTTATGATTATGTTTTCAGGACCATAACAGTAGTTCTCATCCTTAGCGCTCTATCCACCAAAATTCATTGAGGAAACCATGAACAAGTCATTTTAGATATGAACTAAGCTACCTTCATCACTGTTTGTTTATCGAACATTTTGCTTTACACACATATATACATACAACCCTTTAGTTAGGATTACGATCATGTTCCTTACACCACTTATGCTGTGTGAGTTAATTTTATACACGAAACTACAGATTTTTGATTTTTAATGGCAATATTGTTTTACTTTTAGAGTTTTTGCCAGAAACCTGCCGAGGGTTAGTCTCCGAAGAAAATATTTTCATATTTCGTTAAGTTGGAGATGTCTGACCTGGGATTTGAACCGATGCCTTACGTCTAATAGGCCAACACACTACCTACTAGACTATGGCGACTACGGCTTTACACACACACTCATCAAAAACGAAATTAGCGCATTTGAAATTTTTTTTGAAATCATGCGTTCGTAGTACGGCCGCTCCATGATTTTTTAAGCAACATCATGTAGTGGATGTACAAAGCCGAAAAATGCTACCAGTTCAGGTAGAACGTCTAAGACCTTGAGTATCAGTAATAAGTAGTGCAGGGAGATTTTAAGAGAGGAAAATCAAATATTACAAGGGCCCTTAATTTTTCCTGTATAATAACGTAACGTTGGCAACACTGTCTAAATGAATACATCACTTGGTATTCCCATTTCTCTGATATTATTATTGAGAAAAACAATTTTACATCAACATCAACATCAACATCATTATTATCATTGACATTGTCCTCATAAACACTGGGCTTTATGCGTATAAATGTTTACACATACACACACACACATAGAACATATGGTAAATAGCCAATGGTTGTAATATATTTCTATATGTTTGTACAACCATATACATAAACAGATACATACATTAATATGTGAATAAACTAAATAGTGCCCCAAAATTCATTCATACACCATTCAACCATCCAACCGTCCAACCATCCATCTATCCATGTATAGTTTATTTTATTATTCAAAAGACTGTGTAAATATTTTTTGAATATTATGTTTGTATATGTATGTATGTATGAATGTGTATGTGTATGTGTATTTTGCTGATTTGGCTAAATATTTTTAGGCACATCTCCTGTGTATGTGATGATTATTTTCGGCCATATATTGTAGTAATGACAGTAAAAACGAACCGAAAATATACACACATTTCTCCATACCATAGATATACAAACAAATAAATAAAAAACAATAAAATTTATGAAACAAAATTGTAATCAAAAGCAAAAGAAAAAAAAAAAGAAAAAAAAAAGAAAAAAAATTAAAATAAAAATAAAATCAAATATACCAACACAATGAATGATGGAGAGAGGAGAGGAAGTCTCGTAAAAAGCCAACTAATTAAAACCAAAGCTAAAATGAATAGGAAATAAAGGTTCGAAGAAAGATTTTTCATTAAGGATAACAACAAAGTTGTTTTAATTTTATTATCATTTTTATTTGGAATTTCAAAAGCGTAGGCTTATAAAAACCAGGCAGGCAGTGACAGAGGGAGAGCAAGATAGAGGGATCATAGTATTTAGTCCATTGATGCTCATGTTTATGCATTAAACAGCTTAGATTAGATTATTTTAATAGGAAACTAAAAACTAACATTTCAAATTTGTATTGTTGTATGAACAAATCAGCATTTTGTGGTTTTGTTCTAAATAAACGTTAAAAATTATGTAATAACCCACACGATTTTTTTTTTTTTTGGTATGGATACCCATGTTTATAGCCATATAGAGTCATGACTCAAATTACTCTGAAGAGGTCATTTGGTATTGACTTAAATGTGAATCCTAGTAAAACGGATGTGGTACTTTAGACAAGGAGGTACAAACCGCCACCTATTTTCTCACTGAAAATGTATTGTTACGAAACTGAAGAATCTAAATACTGGTCTAATGATTTTACATCGCTTAACATTAAAATTATAAACAAAAGCTACAAAATCAAAAACAATGAACTTGTTTACAAATTATCGCACTGCTTAATATAACAACAAACATCATCATAAAAAAAGATAAACAAGAAAACAATGTAAGTAAACAAACCTGTTTACAAATTATCGTACTGATTGATATAACAACAAACATCAGCAAAAAATGGTAAACAAGTAAACAAAAATCCACAAACAACACTACAAGAATAAATGTAAACAAAATATACAAACAACAATAATGAATGTAAACAACGATGCTAACACTTATAGAGATTCGAGAATGCGAAGCCACGATATTCGCTTTCAAGAACATTCATCAGACTGTTTACCCCGCCATATAAAAGGCAAGGCAAAGCACAACTGAGTTGGTGAAGTTCAGTCAGTCTTGTGTGACGATGCGGCGCCTTTGAAGAGAGTAATCGTGGTTTGAAGAGCTCCGTTACAAGGATCTGTCGAATAATTTTCCAGTAATTGTTGTTTTGTTTATGCAAAGAGTATAAACAGAAGAATAACAAAGAAAAGCAATTGTTGTTGTTTACATCAAGTTGTGAACAGTGGCACAGAGAATTGTGCTTTATTACATACATAATTGGTCATTACAACCCTTCAGTCAGGATTACGACCTAGCTTCTCACACCATTTATCTTGTGTGTGCTGATTTTATACATGAATGGCGGGACCTACAGTTTAAAGTCGACTCCGAACGACAGATTTTTGAGAAAATTTTAATGGCAATCCTATTTACTCTCAGAGTTTTAGCCAGAAATCTGCTGAGAGGAAGAAAATAGAAATACTTTTTGTATTTTATTTTGATGTATGACCTGGGGCTCGAACCCTGGCTTTTCGTCAAATAAGCCAACACACTACCTACTAGACCACGTGCTTTATTATTCGTTTTAATTAAAACTAAACACAAATTTATTTTTATTTTATTTGCAATCTACAAGCTCATATTTTAAACGTTTTTAAAAGTTAAAAACGTAACAGTATTGAAGTGAACCTTGAAAGGAAGTATGAGGTCTATTCTGGACAGTAAGTTGTCCTGCTTCTTGGTGTCTACTATGTAGACAATATAAATATCTGTCGATAGTGCACATTAAGAATGTAAATTACTTCGAACTGATTTCAGTACTGTGGTGTCATAATGGGCAACATTCAGCCAAATTATATCCATTCCAACGACTGGGTTTGTCAGCCACCTCTGCCTATCCACATATGGGGGAAATTCGATTTTATCAAACGAAAATATTTCTGGCAGCAAATATGAAATAGTAGGTCAGGTAGAGCCTTAATTTGAAGAAGAGTAAGACATAATCTACAATAGTTTGTCGCCACTACACCTAATCCATGTTCATAGAGGTTGTCATTTATCGCCAACTATAGGCGAAAAACATGCGCAATTACCGCTGGCTTCCCTTATTTCACGATGGCCATAATTGTCTTACTGAGAGGATTATTCAAAATGTGTTGAATGAATTCGATTCCACTGGTTTAGTAAACGATCGAGTAACACCCGAATGTCAACCTAAGGCAAAATGTGCTGAAAACATCACCGCTGCCTGTGAGTGTGTGCGGAAAAATGCGAAAATCTTGTATTCGCATCACTCACAGAGAAGTCGATTTTTCGTAGATCGTAAAGTGGCAAATTTTTCCTTTTGAATTGGGCCTGCATCTTTACAAACTTCAACTCAGCCCGGAACTGAAAATAAACGACCATAGACAACAACGTGTGTTGGCTGAATAGGCTCTGAAGCAGTTGATAACAGAACCAAAAAAATAATTTTCAGCGATGAGGGCCATTTCTGTATAAATGGGTGAAGAAATATACAAAATTATGTACGTATTAAATACGATACCAATTCACATGGAATTCAAGAGCGTCCGATGCATTGCAACAAAATCATAGTTTGGTGCAGATTTTGGATTTGGGCCGTCATCGTTTCATATTTCTATGGGAGCGACATTAGCCAGGCCACCATTGTCAACGACGAGCACTATGCTTCAATGATTATCAACTTCTTATGGCTCGAATTGAACGATCTGGACTCCAAAGACATGTGGTTTCAATAGGTCGTCCCTTAGTGTCACGCAGCTCATGCTACATTGAATATTCTGCACGTACGATTTGAGGACATGGCCATCTCACGGGCAGATGATGTGAATCCAGAGATATCATTTGATTTGACCCCTTCAGACGTTTCCTTGTGTGGTTTTTGTAAACCACAAGCCTCAAGGCAATATAACTCATGTCATTGGTCAAGTTCAGCCGGGTTTATAAGTCTGAGTCATGAAAAATTGGACTTTTCGGAGGCACTCTATCCAGAGAATCCGTGGCTGAGGTTTCAAACGAATAAAAAATTTCGTTTAAAATTTCAAGATAGGAAGCGCTTAACAGAGGATTTGAATTTTCATAAGCTATTATAAAGAAGGAGACGCCGTAATCTAGTAGGTAGTTCAAACTCCAGGTCAGACATCTTCTAAAATATGAAAGATGAAAAAGTCTTTCTTCGGCGACTTCCTATCAGCAGATTGCTGGCAAAAACTCTGAGATTAAATGAAAATTGCCATGAAAAGTTTCTCAAAAAAATTTGTCGTTCGGAGTCGACTTTAAATTATATGTTGTGGCGCTCATATATAAAATTAACACACATAACATATGTGAGTGGTGTGAGAAACTAGGTCGTAATATTATGTGTGCATGTATGTACATATGTATTACAAAGAAGTTATTTTCCTTTTAGAGGCCGTAAGAAAACATGATTAAGGAAACAGCTACAAATAAAATAAAATCGATTACAGAAGAGTATTTCTAAACAGAAAATGGAAAATTTCGTTTGATAGAAATGTGAATACATTTTACAAAGACAAGATTTTTAAACCATGAACTTTAATGTTGCCTGTGGCCTTTACATTTCCCAAATACTCGCAATTATATCCAAAATGTTTGCATTCTGATATTTTTTGTTAAAAATAAATTTTTGTTGCCCAAATATATATGTATGTGGCCGTTGATTTTGTTTGTTTGTGTGTGTGTGTGTGTGCGATTTGCACAAATTTTCTAGTTTGCCAAAAAATATAGAATATTTCCTCATTAAAACCTCAAATTTATAGACGTATGCCCTTCGTTTATTATTGGCTCGTTTACTTTCCATAACTCAAATCAATACGCTTTTAATTCCTTTGCTATCCACTTCATGGAATTAAAATGTCGACCACATACATAGCTGCTTTGGCGATAAACGTTTCAATTGCAACAACGCATTTGTTTTATTTTTCATTTTTAGTTGTGGTTTAAACTGTTAAATTGGCCTCATCATCATAACCATCATCATCATCATCATCATTATCATCATTATCATCATAAACATAACGATAATAAGCTTCAACGTAATCATCACAATTAGTTAATATTATCGAAATTGAAATTGAAATTTATAATACGATATCCTATTAGTGTCACTCTCACATTCGCCTATTCACTCCTTCATTTGCACTCAATCATGCAAATACATACTCAACGTACATTGTATACAATAAATGCAATTTGAAATGATTTTTAAGAACGTTGTGGTTTGCACGCTTAAATACCAAAATAATTGTTATTTAAACAATCGAATATAAATACGAGAAACCACAGTTATGGTCATACTTTAAATATTTGCATCATTTACCCACTCAACCACAGATAGAGAAGTGAGCGCGAAAGCACTTCTATAAGAAGGTTTTTAAATACATAACAATTGTGTTTACACTGAAGGACTAATGCATTAATTGGGTGGTTAGTTTTTGTGTTTTTCTATAGTTTAGTAAGCATATATCCGGGTGCTTTTTTCTTAGCTGTATGAGAACTGTTAATATCGATAACTATCGATAACTATGGACAGTTGAAAAACTTCGAACAGTGTCAATAGTACAAGGCTTCCAAGCTGTGACAATTTACTACGAAAACATCAAAGTAAAGTTCATGCAATACTTCATCCATATTACGGACAACGTAATCGGCCTAGTAACCAAGCAATTCGTGCAGTTAAGTCAACTCAAAGCCATGTGCATACCGAAGAGAGTATTGTTGTTCTAATCAGAAATATAGCATTCGGTAAGAATGTACAGTAGAATCCAAAGAAGTTGTTTGCGCATTGCTCTCAATAATCTGAAACTAAACGAAATAAGAAAAATATTTCTTCGGCAACTTCCTCTCAGCAGATTTCTGGCAAAAACTCTGTGAGGAAAATAAAATTGCCATGAAAAGGATTCTCAAAAATCTGTAGTTCGGAGTCGACTTTAAACTGCAGATCCTATCACTCATGTATAAAATTAAGGCACACAACATAAGTGGCGTGAGAAGGTAGGTCGTAATCCTGATTGAAGGCTTGTAATGATCAAATTATCTATGTTTGTAGAAGCGAAAATTCAAACCATCATTGACGAAATTAATTGCAAAAATGCTCAAAAATTGCATCGAATAGAGAGACATTATCGAGATATTATCAACATTTTTTTATTCATTTGAAGGTTCAAATGTACGCCAGCAACTTCTCTGGTAGTAAACCCAATCAAAATGTCTAATTCTTCATAACTCTAGCGCATAAAACTGATTGAATATGATGTACGGCATGGCTAATATTGAGTACTTCTATGGCCTCAGAAAAAGTATAACGGAATCAAATCCAACAATCTCGATGGGCAATTCCCATGCCCTAAAATCGTTAGTGTAGAATATCCAATATGGCCGTCCTGTTGAAACCACAAGCCGTTGGTGTTCATCACCACTCACTCAATTTAGGTCCAGAGAAGTTGATAATCACTAACCTACATTATTCAACGTTAACAACGATGATCTAGCCAACGTCGTTCTCAAACAAATGTGGACCGATGATGGCGCCAATACCACGGTGATTTTTTCGTGATGCCTTGGATGTTCTTGAATATCATGTGGACTGATGTCTTTCCTATCTCCTCTCCTTTTCCAATTTCCCTATCTCCTTCACTATCCGCTCTCTCTCTCTCTCTCTCCCTCTGCTAGGACCAATTTACAATCAGCATTTTTATTATGGGTATTGTACTTGCCTCAAACCTAACTTAACCTAACCTTTTCAAAAAGCAAAAACTTCATATTATGCGATAAGAGCTTCGGTTTAGGTTTTCCCTCATCAAATCCCGTATAAAACGCCGAATCTTTGTCGGAAAACGTATGCTAATGCTGGCCAGTCGGGAAGGTTAGCGTAGAATTAGGTAAGGTGACGGGCCTCCACTACAGATACCACAATCAATTCCACCCGATGTTCAAACATTTCCTAAAGTAAACGAACCCGAGTCCAAAATAAATCTTGCTATTGCAGCAATCTTTATATTAGAAAACTCGGCTAAAAATATTAGAAAGTGATAGGTTAACAACCTCCATCCTTTTATGACACCGACACAGATCTATAGCTCCTGCAGAAGTTATTTGAAGGAGTGCTGAGTCTTTCGGTATGCATACCAAAAATAATAGTGCCCCGTCAACCTTTCCGTTAGAATTACGACCTAGCTTCTTACACCATTTTATGCATGAGTGGCGGGACCTATATTTTAAAGTCGACTCCGAATGATAGATTTTTTGAGAAACTTTTCATTGGCCATTTTATTTACTCTCAGAGTTTTTTCCAGAAATCTGTTCTTCATTTTGTTGGAAATGTTTGACCTGGGGTTTGAACCGTGACTTCACATCTAATAAGCCAACATACTACACACTGGACTACGGCGACTTTCATTATGCGACGGATAGCCATGTGACTTAAAGACAGAAATGAGTTTAAAGAAGGCTTTTCACAAGAGCGCTTTAGATGAGAGCTGAGATGTTTAATAAGTCACGAATTTATTCAGCGGCTCTCGTATCAGAATCTCTGAATTCTGTTAAATTAAGAACCGTCTAGCTATAGTTGAAAGGAGTTTCGAAAAAGGAAAACAAAAAACTAATTCAACGAGAAATGAAATTTTTTGTATTCTTTTCACTGGTCAGTTATGTGTGTGTTTGACTGTGTTTGAGTGTGTGTGTGTGTTATGTATGTATGTGTGTATTATATCAAATTTTGCCACAAGATGCATTTTAATTAAAACTGGTCTTTTGACCACGATTTCATCATTCGTATCTGGCAACTGTAAGTTCCATAGCTACAATAACAGCAACAGCCAAAGCTATAGCTAGAGCTATAGCCTCAGCTACAGCTTTTATAGCTACATAAGCTCATCATCTCTGGCATTTATAAGATATGATGCTGTGCGATATGATGGTATGCATGTATAAGTATATAAATGTAGATGAGCACAATAGATAGTATGATATATGTATACATACATACATATTTATAGACTGTATGTACATTAGGGTGGCCCTTAAAATTAAAAGTCAGATTTTTTCCAGTCTCACCCCTCAGTTTGGTGAATATTGGCAAAAAAATTATATTGTCAAAGTTTCAGATGAATCGAATGGTGTTAAGGCGTGCCGCAAGACCGATGAAATTTAGGGGAAACCTTAAAATTTAAGTTTCGTGACTTATAACTTTAAAAATATTAATTTTATTGAAAAATGTTGTAAGAGGAAAATGTTTCCTATAAAGTTTCAAACATTTTCCCCCTTGACAACATTTTTCTAATTCCCAGCGTTGAGAAAATAAATCGGAAAGAAGTAAATAAACTACTCATAATCCATGATTTTATAAGCGTACACCTCATTAAAATATTTTTTTTAATTTTTATATTTTAATTAAAAATATGTTTAGATAATGTATATACATGTAAAGGGTCCGCCAAATAACTTTTTTTTTGAAAATGCTTTAAAAAAACTACTGAATATTTTCTCAAATTTCTTTTTTTATTTGAAAGTACAATCCTTCCGGTTAATAATGGAAAATAGTTTCATTCAAATGGCTGCCTCGGCTGGCCATACAGTAGCCTACACCATCGGTCCAATTTTTAAGCACATTATCGATTGTGTGCAGCTGTATTTCACCAATGGCTTCACGAATATTGTCCTTTAAAGCGTCAATTGTCTTTGGCTTGCCGGCGTAACACTTATCTTTGACGGCATCCCACAAATAATAGTCCAACGGTGTCAAATCGCAGCTCCGAGGTGGCCAAACGACATCAGCTCTGCGGCTGATAATGCGATCTTCAAAAACAGGGCGCAAAACATCGAGTGTAGTTTCGGCTGTGTGGCTCGTAGCGCAGTCCTGTTGAAACCAAATGTTGCCAATATCCTCCTCTTCAATTTTTGTAAACAAAAATTCGTGCAACATGGCCCGATAACGATGGCCATTGACTGTAACGGCCACTCCTTGCTCATTTTCGAATAGAATTTTTATTAATTATATAGTTTTGAGCGTCAAGATGTATTGAGGCATTAGATAATATGCAATGATAATATGTACGTATATACATCTTTTCAGTTACTTATCATGTACGCATACAAAGCATGGGCTAAAATTAGCATAAAAATAAACCGTGGACATCAAGGGATTTTTCAAAATATTGCGTTTATTTTGTTAAATATAGGATTAAGAAAAAAGTTGTCAAGGGGAAAAATGTTTGAAACTTTATAGGAAATATTTTCCTCTTACAACATTTTTCAATAAAATTAATATTTTTAAAGTTATAAGTCATGAAACTTAAATTTTATGGTTTCCTCTAAATTTCATCGGTCTTGCGGCACGTTTTAACTCCAACCGATTGATCTGAAATTTTGGCAATATTATTTTTTTTTGCCAATATTCACCAAACTGGGGGGCGAGACTAGAAAAATTTCGACAAAAAAAAATTCCATATTTTAGCTAAGGGTCACCCTAACGTACATATAAATATTTATATCTGTATGTATGATATCATGCTCTGTATTAAATTAAAGTGAAATATTTCACTGGTTTATGAATAATTTTGGTTGCCATGTTTAATAAGCGTATTGTCCTGACAATGTCCTGTGACACACAATGACAGCGACCGCTGTAAAGTGAAATAAAGCAATAATTTGATTTGATTTTCTTTCATTTTCTATATTTTCCTTTAACATTAACTTTTCGTTTTTTTTTTTGCACTTGTTTTATTAACTACTTTACAGAGAAAGAGAATACAGTTTTCAATTAGACTTGTAGATATTTACCGAGGTCTTCAAAAGGAATTTATTATTGGAGAACGAAAGAAAAAAAACAAAAAAAAAAAAACTGAGAAAATGGAAAATATACGAGAGAATATAAAATTAAAATTCTCAGTAGCCAATGTAGCAAGCAAGATATTCAATAAAGAAAACGTTCAAGAATAATTCAGATTTTGATTTTTTGTTTTTATTTTTCCACTTCCGCATTTAACAGTTATGCCCAATCTTTAGTTAATTTATCGTTAAAATAAATTCTGTAATTTGGTGATATTAAAAATCTACACAGGCTATTTTCAGTTCGAGTTTATTTTCAAAGTGCAAAGGGAACACTGAATGATAAGTCTGTTGCGTACATGCTTACACCAGAAAACCTCTTCACTGAGTCCAATTTTTTTTCATGCACAACAAATCATACAATAGTCCCACAAAGTTTAGATAGTGCCTGATAATTACAGCCACATGCAGCCAGATTAAATGCCTTTCAAGAGCAAACAGAGCTTTGGATGTTTTCGTCGCCTGAGTAGGCTCCAGCATTCTGGTAAAAACTATTATTGGCATGAAATTTCGAATTCGTTTGTGGAACAGTGAAATATTTATTAAAATTTTCCGACAGATGACCAAGAGAGAGAGAGAGATTCAGTTCACAAACGAGAAGTTCAATAAAAATTACTTATTAATCCACCCTTATACATAACAATTTGAAGACATTTGAAAACAATGCCTTCTCAAAGCAGTTCAATGCTGTATAACACAGCGAAGAAATTCTTTGTAGCCGCCATTGTCTAGTAGGTAGTGTATTGGCTTATTAAACGTGAGGCCACGGTTCAAACTCCAGCTCAAGCATCTCCAGGAAAAAGAAAAACTCGGATAGTAAATACAATTGCAATAAAAAATCTATCTTTCGAAGTCGACTTGAAACTGCAGGTCCCACAACTCATGTATAAATTTAACACACACAACATAAGTGTGTGAAGCTATGTCGTAATCCTGGCGTATGGTATGTAATGACCAATTATGTATGAATTTCCGTCATTGTTTTTAATATTGACTATTAAATGCAATAAAATTGCAATCAAAGGTCGGGAATAAATATCTTCAAAACCCAGAATGAAAACAGACAAATTTAAATTTAAATTAAGTTTATGATGGAATATGTTATCCTGACTGAAGAGTTGTAATGACCAATTATGTATATGTGTGTGTTATGATGGAATTGGAAGGAAAGTATACATTAAGAGGTGCTATAACCCAGCGAAACCTGGTGATAGGCGGCTATTCTAGAGCAATGAAACATTCAAGGAAGTCTAACAGGTTTTTTGTGTACCATCTTGAAATACGAGGGCAATTTTAAAGCACTTACCGCATAGCCCGTCTAGGTGATACACAGCTATTCTGCAGCAATGAAACATTCAAGGAAGTGTAACAGATTTTCTGAATACCAACCTGAAATGCGAGGGGAATTTTAAAGCACTTACCGTATAGAACGTCTAGCTGTCTGTCTTCAAACCTCTCTCTTGATGGGGAAAAATTCCCCAACCGAAGAGCCGCTGTCACTATACCAAGTATAGCAGGATAAAATGATATCAGAGGCAATCGAATTACGCTAATGGGATGATTTCAAAAAAAGAAAATTTTAGTTGGAAAATCTTCCAAAAAATATGATCAAATAGTTCTTATGCAATATTTTGGTTTTCTGCTGGTTTTCTTATTCTAGTTTAAGATGAACGAATATAACGAAATGTATCTCTTATTCCCCAGCGATATTTATTGATTCATCTTCCTTACAGCAGCATCTTCAGTTACTAGTGCGGGATATGCTTATATAAAGTCGCCGAAAGGTATATTTTTTATATTCTCACCTCTGGTTTGAACCGAGGTCTACCCACAACCTACCAGATTACGGCGACTACGGATACAATTATACATACATACATACATACATAATTGGTCATTACAACCCTTCAGTCAGGATTACGACCTAGTTTCTCACACCACTTATGTTGTGTGTGTTAATTTTGTACATGAGTGTTGGGACCTACAGTTTAAAGTCGACTCCGAACGACAGATTTTTTTGAGAAACTTTTCATGGCAATTTTATTTACTCTCAGAGTTTTTGCTAGAAATCTGCTGAGAGGAAGTCGCCGAAGAAATACTTTTTGTTATTTGTTTTGATGTCTGGCCTGGGGCTCGAACCATGGCTTTACGTCTAATAAGATAACACACTACCTACTAGACTATGGCGACGGATACAATTATACAACTGCTAAATGCCTTTAGAGCAGATTGGTTGTTCCTTGCTATAATTAGTACAGAATACCCCTGAAACCGTCTTCTTTTGTGCTGCCCCATTAGATGCTGTAGGGTTCAGAAAAGCTCGGTGATGTCTATTAAATAAAGAAATGAAACATGAAACTTGAAAGATTCTGTAATTTATTCATTTTCCAATTGATTTCTTGCCCTAAGCTGACTGAGTTTGTGCTGGAGGGGGGAGGTGTAGTAGAATACTCATTGAGCTTTCCCAATTTAATATGGCATTAATTTTGCCACATTAATACGTTATCAAAAGCAAATGCAAATGTTTGTTTAAGGCTTTTTTAGATTTTTAATTAAAACTTCGTTTCATTTTTATTTTTATATTTTTTTTCGTTTTTAATTTTGTTTTTTGGTGTTGTTTGGCCCTGATGACACATTATTAACATAAAGCTGTAAGTATGCAAAATCATTTTATTTAATTAACATTTACAAACTCTATTCACTGCCCACGGTTGTTGTAGTAGCTTAAGAACAGTATAGCCACTCCTACTCCTATTCGTACTCCTACTCATCCTCCTCTTCTTAGGTAGCTTGCTACACTATAAAGTGCGACACGCATTTGCGTAATGTGACACACTCTCTTGTTTTTACCTATGTATGTACTTGTGTTTGTGTTGGAAGCTCATTTGTGTACGTTCCACCTCAAAAAAAAACAGTGTTTCTAACATAAATTCTATATAGATTTACCTTGAAGATATTATTTTACGCTCTTAAGACCATAAATAAAATTAAAATTAAAATACAAAAAAAAACTAAAGAAGCAGCACAAAAAGAAAAACGAAAATACTCACAAAAACTGAAAAGCTTTAATTAAGAAACTTGAAGGAAGGTTACCTTAGGTAGGTAGGTTAACAATGTTTACTTTAAAACTAATAATATTGCAGAATAAAATTTGTGAATATTGCTAGAAGGTCTTTGAACAGGGATTGCTGAACTTTGAGACTCGATAACAGCCAGCTTACTTACATACATACATAATTGGTCATTACAACCGTTCAGTCAGGATTACGACTTAGTTTCTCACACCATTTATGTTGTGTGTGTTAATTTTTATACATGAGTGGCGGGACCTACAGTTTAAAGTCGACTCCGAACGGCAGATTTTTGAGAAACTTCTTGGCAATTTCATTCACCCTCAGAGTTTTTGCCAGAAATCGGCTGAGAGGAAGTCGCCGAAGAAATATTTGTTCATATTTCGTTTTGATATCTGACCTAGAGTTTGAACCATGGCCTTGCGTCTAATAAGCCAACATACTGCCCACTAGACTACCAACACTCTTACGTTAACGGAAAGCAAGATCTTCTGAAAACATCGCCACATTCCGTAAGAATGTGCAGTAGAATTCAAGGCAATCGTTTTTGCGTCGCTCTCAATAATCTGGGTTTCACATTTTGCGTCAGAGCGAGCCCATACACATACATATATAATTCAACTGACCCAGTAATTGATGATAAACGACCATAGGCAATGACGTGTGTTCGCTGAATAAGCTCGGGAGCTGTTGGCAACTGACCCTAAGAGAACAATGGCTACGTGGACATAAATATGCCCTGTAGGCCACAATAACTCACTGTTTCATATGGATTTGAGTTTTGGTAATTGATTTCATTATGAGTCGCTGTAGTCTAGTAGGTAGTGTGTTGGCTTATTAAACGCGAGGCCACGTTTCAAACCCTAGTTCAGGCATCTCCAACTGAACGAAATATGAAAAAATATTTCTTCGGCGACTTCCTCTCAGCAGATTTCTGGCAAAAACTCTGAGAGTAAATACAATTGCCGTGAAAAGTTTTTCAAAAAAAATCTGTCGTTCTGAGTCGATTTTAAACTGTAGGTCACGCCACTTATAGATAAAATAGACACATACAGCATAACTGGTGTGAGAAGCTAAGTCGTCATACTAACTGAAGGGTTGTAGTAACTAATTATGTATGTTATGTTCTGTATTGGTTTCATTCCCCACCTATATTATTACAAATACAAAGAAATATTCAATCTATTAATGAATGTTTATTAATTTTCATTTTCTTACTTGACTGGATCCCAGTCAGTTAGTTGGTGGTGGGTTCAACTCCTACATGTACATGCTCCCATGACTATGGTAATGCCGGTCTAATTACTTTTAACAATGAAAATACAACGACAACAACTTAAAAATTCTTATTTATTTATTTATGGGAGCATGGCAACGGAGCTAGCATTCCTTCTAATCATTACGGTCGTCAGCTATTTGTCGAAAAACCTTATAAAATTCAAAAATAACTACGTTTTACGCAACATACATACACACAAATGCGAGTATGCCTATGCAAAAAATACTTTTAAAATAAATTTTTTTTTGTGTTTCTAGTTTCGCAGGTAAGTGTTATAAAATCTGATTAGTTGACATTTAATCGAAATTGTTGTACGGAATGTCGTCAACTACAAAAACAATAACCAGAGTAGCATGAATTTGAAAAGAGAAGCGTAACGTATCGATGAAGTTACAAACATTTTCGTTGGTAATAGTAGAGCCTACACTGTACTTCGATTTGTTTTTTATAACATTCTACTGAATCTGTATTCCATAAAGTTGATATATTTTGTTTTTGTATTTAAATTGTAATTGACTTCCATGCTTTGACAGATGATAATGGACATCTTGTTGCAGCTATATCCTACAAATTAGTTGTAATTTATTCAGCCTGTTTAGTCAAATCGATATGGACAGATATAGCATTGAATAACACGTGCAAATAATAAAATTGTTTTATCAAAATGGTTGCTCTCTTCGGGTATTCTACAGCGTGCTTCTACCATTTCACGATCGCCATAATCGTCTCAGCAAGAGAACTATGTAGTCGCCGTAGTCTAGTAGGTAGTGTGTTGGCTTATTAGACGTGAGGTCACGGTTCAAATTACGAAACATTTATCCCCAATACACTGAAAAGTTCTGATTCTATTAGCCGCATTAAAGCTGCCAGTTCTAAGGCTTCTAAGACTTATCTGCTCTATTTTCTCTACGTATCACGGTGAGACAACAAAACGAAATATGAAAAACTATTGCCTCTCAGCAGATTTCGGGAAAAAACTCTTGAGAGTAAAATAAAATTGCCATGAAGAAGTTTCACAAAAATCTGTCGTTCGGAGTCGACTTTAAACTATAGTTACCGCCACTCATTTACGAAATTAACACAAGCAACGTAAGTGTTGTGCGAAGCTAGGCCGTAATCCTAACTTAAGGGTTGTACTGTATGTATGTATGTAAGTGAACTAGCAAGTCGTGGAACTAACTAGTCGTGGATAAATTCGAATACACTGGCTCAGTAAACAATCGACCAAGACCCATATATCTACGAAATGCAAAATCTGACGAACACATCGCCACTATTCATGAGAGTGTGCAGGGGAATCCAAGACTGTCGATTACCCGTTGCTCACAAAAACCTTTCAAAGCTTGGCGAATTTTGTATCATAATTTACGCCTGCATCCATGCAAAATTCAAGTGACCTAGGAAGGAATGGACAATAATTTTCATAGAAAAATTATTATCAAGGATGTTGCCTATCCTGCAAAAAGTCACTGCTTGCTGTGGATCTTAAGCTGGCAACATTTTCGGTACATTTTTCGGTGAGGACAACTTTGACTAACCATCACTTGCAAAGGCAAGCATCAGAGGTCGATGATCTCGAATTTAATTTGACGTGTGGTTTGAGCAGTTCAAGGCACATTGAATGTTTTGCATGACGGATTTGAGAACAGAATTAGCCACCAAGATTATGCGGTTTGAGTCCAAACTTACACACTTTTCTTGTAAGGTTTTCTTAAGTCACAGGTGTATATGCGAATAAGCAACAAACCATAGCGGTCTTTATGCATGCCATCGGTCAAATTCAGCCAGATTTAAGAGCCAAAGTCCATTGCAATAGGGGCGGACATTTGAACACACATAATGGCATCAGTAAAACTAAAACTGGAATTATTTTTGGAGTCAATTGTGTACCGCAAATAAAATCTATATTTGTAGCACAGTGTATGTATATACCATGTTTATTTAAAATAATTTTCAATGTTTAACTTTTTGCTGTCATTTTGTTGTTTTTGCGTTTTTGTTACGAAATCGATTTCGTTTTATCAGCATTTGCTTCTGTCATTATTTAATTAAAAGCACAGGTAATTTGTTGTTGTTGTTTGAAGTTATGTTGACAATTAAGCTGATCAACAAAGAACGACAAAGGCGACAAAAAAAAGTTGTCCACAAAAAGATACAAAAATATTCCACACTCCTCTTGATGCCGCCAATTCGTTTTTGTTGCTTTGAGTGAAAGAAAACTTTGGAATTTTTCCTTTGATTTAATGTAGAAATGTATGTATGTATGTATGTAATTGGGTACTTTTAAATTTTCCTTAGTGGTGCTTTTACGCTTTTCACTACTGAAAATAATAGGAATATGGTAGGCTTTTGCTATTGTTTGTAACGCCTTTAAATCAGTGCTGGATTTGCATATATTTTTACTTGTAAATTTACAGAATAGCGGAGAGAGATTGTGAAAGCTTTATGGGCCACAAAGCAAAAGGATTCAGAAAACAATTTGTTTGAAACAAATGGCCTTCGATTATTATTACAAACTTATCCGTGTAATTGTTTTGCATTGGGGACAAAAATGAATAAAAATAAGAGGTTTCGGACGTGCCCTCACGTCTAATAAGCCAGCAAACTACCTACTAGACTACGGCGACTACATTTGTGAAATTAGTTGTCATTTAATCAGACATATATAACATACATTTATAATTGGTCATTACAACACTTTAGTCAGGATTACGACTTAGTTTCTCATACCAGTTATGTTGTGTGCGTTAATTTTTATACATGAGTGCCGGGACCTACAGTTTAAAGTCTACTCTGAACGACAGATTTTTGAGAAACTTCTCACGGTAATTTTATTTACTCTCAGAATTTTTGCCAGAAATCTGCTGAGAGGAAGTCGCCAAAAAAATATTTTTTCATATATCGTTCAGTTGGAGATGCCTGATTTGGGTTTTGAACCGAGGCTTCAGTTATAATAAGCCAACACTCTACCTACTAGACCACGGCGGATAGAGGTTTCACTATCTCTCACTATTTTCATTCTCTAATTCACTCAGAAGAGAGATCGTCTAAAAAGAATGTCATGAAAATGGTCAGATAGTGTACACCACTTGGAAAAGTATAGAACCCATGTGATATCTTACTCCAGACTATATCCAATACAACAACCTATTGCTTCTAGGACCATCTAGAGTAACTAAAGATCATAACAGCATAGGACAATGGGAATGCTCTGTGTTATTGTATTATTGACCTAAAGGAATAATAGGGTTGTGTGGTGTCACACAGATAGGATCACGAGTGTTTTTGCTTGACATTATCTTAAGTTGTTATTCACCTTTCATCACCCGCGTACATTCACTTCAGAAAAAAGTTAATTTTGTTTCTATTTAAGAATTGTAGACTCCGTAGTGTAGTAGGTAGTGTATTGGCTTATTAGACGCCAGACAGAGGTTCAAAACGCCAGGAAACAAAACGAAATATGATAAAATATTTCCTCGGTGACATCCTTCCAGCTGTCTTCTGGCAAAAATTCTAAGAGTAAATAATATTCCTAAAAAAAAATTCTGCTACTCTGAAGTTAAATTGTAGTTCCCGCCAATCATGTGTAATTTAAGTCGGAAACAGAATAGTCGTTGTAGTATAAACGTCCCTTAGGAGCATATGACTTACATAAAGTACTTCCGTCTTATACGGTTTACTCCTGAAATTTTTCTGCTTTCCCCTCTAAGATCGTACTGTCATAGCTTTTGGAGCAATGCGCGTTTTTTATTTAAACCACCTCGCCTTTTAGACCCTATAGGATTCAACTCTAGAGCCATCTTTTTTAATCCATATTCCTCCGTTTTCTATGTTAAATTTCTTTTTGTCTGAGTTCTTCATTGCTTAGGTTGGAACAAAACATCCTGCACATGACTTTGACACACAAGTTTTCATAAACATCAGTGTAGTGTTTTGCGCAATTATATGCGATACTAATTAAGTTTCACCTTCATACAATAGAGTAGAATCTGCACATGCATGTACTATTGTATCTGTGAGCATCCATAAGTAATGAAGTCAGTATCGGTTAATATTAAGATCACACTTGTAACTTACAAAGTACATCCAGAGGAAAACTGAAGGGGATCATATATTCGTTCATTATCGAAAGTAACTATCTCGCTTGTTTGTTGTTGTAATTAAATTTTAATTAAAATTTTTGAAGTGCCAACACACTAACGGTCTTAAAAGTGCCAGTAAATTAATTAATTAATCTACCATGTAACATTGTGTTAGAAATTTTTTTTTTTTTTTGATATCCGGAAGTCTATCTATAGAGTGGCAATATGGCTGCCTTTCAAAATGTTATTCTTTGTGTTTGAACAAAGTATCGTGTTTTATAATGCCGCCGTACAAAATATATACAATGTATTCTATTTCAAAACGTCGTCAATGTGTATTTTTAACGCAGTCAAAAAGCAATCAGGCATCGGATTTATAGTTGATGTATTGTTTGGTTACTTTGCATATCTACATAGATTATATACAGTAGTAGAACTGTATACAAAATTTGTGTTGATACCTTTTGGAAGGCAGCCTATTTGTGGAAAGAATAGACATTTTTTAACACAGCACATGTTACCAATGTTTGGTGCGTAATTATTCTATCAGTAAATCGTATTGGGGGTGCTTTACTGGGCGAAACCAATTCCATATTAGATTAGATTTCTGTAGTGTAATATTTTTTTTTTTTGGAATTTTCTTTTTTTATTGTATCTTCATTATTTATGAACTAACAATAAGTATTCAGATCTTATATCTATAGTTAATAAATGTTAATGTCCAGCCAATGCCAGACAAAAATCTAGTTTTCAACTCTTATAAAAATAGAAAATAAAAATAAAGCGCAGTATTCCTAAGTCGGTCATCTGAGAGCGATGGTATCCCTCCTTCTCAAGCGGGTACGTCCACGATGTTGTAAGATGTTTCGAGCGAGAGGATTTGGATGTGTTTCCAGCTTCTTTAAATACTTAACCACGTGTTTTGATATTTCGTTTTTGACAAGTGGGACATCAAGATCTTTATGGATGTTGCTGTTTTTTATATACCAAGGAGCACCAGTTATCATTCGTAGGACTTTATTTTGACGGCGTTGAATTTTTTCAATATTAGAGGCAGAAGCTGTGCCCCATAACTGGATACCATAACACCATATTGGCTTCAATATTGACTTGTAGATTAAAAGTTTGCAGTCAAGCCGAAGGACGGAGTTTCTACCGATAAGCCAATTAATTTGAGCTGCTTTCAGTTTCATTTGGGTCAATTTTGCATCGATGTGATGTTTCCATGTGAGACGTCTATCCAAATGGATACCGAGATATTTAACATGAGTGTGTTGTGGCACCATCTGGTTATTCATACTGATGGACGGACATGTTTCTTTCCGTAGGGTAAAGGTTATGTGGACGCATTTCTGTTCGTTGATTTTAATTCCCCACTGATTAGCCCATATCTCGACTTGGGTTACATGGTGCTGTAATTGACTTGAGGCGTCTTGTGGATTTGTATGTGTGCAAAGAAAAGCTGTGTCATCAGCAAAAGTTAATGTGTGTATAGTACTGATTGTTGGCATATCTGCAGTGTATAACAAGTACAATATAGGACCTAGGATACTACCTTGTGGGACGCCAGCCTTTATCGGTTGTGGGCTACTTAAATAATCACCTTCTTTAATTATGAACTGTCGATCGATAATGTATTTTTTGAATAGGTTGAAGTGGTTTATTGGCAAGATTTGCTTCAATTTTGTCAACAGGCCTTCATGCCACACTTTGTCGAAAGCTTGAGATACGTCAATGAAAAGAGCTGAGCAATATTTCTTTTCTTCAAACGTATTCCGTATGACCTGCACCAATCGGTGTGTTTGCTCAATGGTACTATGTTCTCGTCTAAAGCCAAATTGATGATTAGGAATACAGTTGTTTTGATCCAAAATAGGTTTCAGCTTGTTGATTAACAATTTCTCGAACAATTTCGACATAGTTGGTAACAGACTAATTGGCCTATAAGATTCCACTTTCGAAGGATCTTTTCCAGGCTTAGGAATCATTTTTAGTAAAGCAACTTTCCATGCTGGCGGATAGTATTCAAGCCGCAAAATCGCGTTAAAAATATAGAGAATGATTTTCTTTGCTATATGGGGCAACTCAATAATCATCCTGTTGCTGACTCGATCAATTCCAGGAGCTTTCTTAACGTTCAAATTGTCAATAGCATTTACAATATCTTTGAATTGAAATGTTATTTTTACAGGTGGTCGAGCCACAGCAGGTGGTAATTCACTCATGTCAATATTTGAATTGGGAGTAAAAACACTTTTTAGGTGACTTACAAACAGGTTACCTTTTTCAGTATCATTTCTCGCCCAACTTCCTCTGGGATCACGCAGTGGAGGAATTGCCATTATGGGTCTTTTTAAATTTTTAGCTACACGCCATAACGAATAATTTGACTGTTCTGTCGCATCTAGACTTTGCAAAAATTTTCTTAGAGATGCTTCTCTTTGCGTTTGTAATAATTTTCTGAGCTGGCTTGTACAATTTTTTAATCTTGCTTTAAGCTGTGGCGATCTGTGCAGTTGCCATTCTCTTCGAGCTTTTCTTTTTTCGGACAAAAGTTGTTCTATATCTGTCGAAAAAACTTTGGTGCATCTAGTCTGACGATAGGAGGAAGAAGCATTATGGGAAGCTTTCTTCATTTGTTCATTCAGGCTACAAATAGCAGTATCAATATCCCCTGGTGTCCTTAGCAATAGGTCTTCTGTACAATGGGTGCTAATATATTTTTTGTACTTTAGCCAATTTATGCGTTTGGCAAAAAATAAATCGTCTGCTTCAATTTGCAGAGGGGTGCAAACGGTGATGATTGTGGGTGAATGATCTGAAGATAGATCCAGTGAAGCTTCAGTTTGGATAAGTTCAACGGGTATATTTTTTGCTATGCCGAAGTCAATAACATCGGGTATTTTTTGCTGGTCAGTTGGCCAATAAGTTGGTTTCCCAGTTGAGATGATATTCAAATCCATTTTGGAAATGGTATCATACAAAGTACGACCTCTTGGGCTAATTAGACGAGAGCCCCAGAATGTATGTTTGGCATTATAATCACCAGCCGCTATGAAACGAGGACCCAATGATTTAAAGTAGTTAAGATACAGATTTTCTGTTATCGAAAATCTGGGCGGAAAATATACAGAGGAAATAACGAGTTTGTGATAAAAATTTTTAATACAAATATTTGTCGCTTGGAGATAATTTTCAGAAAGTCCGCACAGTAAATAATGTTTAATACGTGATTTGATTAGTATTGCTGAGCCACCACATGATCTATCTCTCGGGTCCTTGGTATCATAAAAAGAGTAACCGTGTATTTGAAAAAAGCTTCTAGATGTCATGTGGGTCTCAGAAATCAACATGACATCAATTTTTTCGTTAATTAGAAAACATTCTAATTCGTTTTTATGTTGGCGAATGCCGTTTGCGTTCCAGAAACATATTCTTAAAGAGTTCATGGCCTGCTTAGTATGGCTTGCAGAAGCGAAGTCTGCATTTTTTGCATTTCCTGCATCATACTACTCATACTCGTCATGAAGTGATTCATCGTTTGTAAAAGTTTTTCCATCATCCCTTCTAGACGACTGAAGTTGGAATTTGATTGTTCGTTAATTGGTGTCTCTTTTTGCGCTGTTAGCTCATTAGATTTCAAAATGTTGGCATACGAAAATTGGCTGGTGACTGCTTGTGCTTGTGGCGGATTACTTAGAGTAGGTATTTTTGTTGGCTGAGCAGGGGTGGATACAGTTTTGTAGGCCGTGGAACGTTTAACAACGTCAAAAATAGGGCAACCCCTATAGTTGGCAGTGTGGTTGCCTCCGCAATTGCTGCATTTCTTAACCGTGGTGTCGTTCTTTGGTTTGTCGCACTTGGACGAGTGTAGTGTAATATGCGAAGAAATTTCATCACAATCATCTGCTGTTCGTGAGCTGTGCCATCCTAAAGTAAACAAAAATGTTTGTATAACCCAGCATACGTACACACATACTTAATTGGTCATTACAACCCTTCAGTCAGTTTTACAACCTAGCTTCCCACACCACTTATGTTGCGTGTGTTAAATTTTATACATGAGTGGCGTGGGACCTACAGTTTAAAGTCGATTCCGAACGAACGATTTTTGAAAAATTTTTCATGGCAATTTCTTTTTTACTCTCAGAGTTTTTGCCAGAAATCTGCTGAGAGGCAATCGCCGAAAAAATATTTCTTCATATTTCGTTTTGTTGGAGATGTCGTGACCTGACTTGGAGTTTGAAATGTGGCCTCACGTCTAATAAGTCAACACACTACTTACTAGACTACGGCGACTCAGTGGTATTGTCGAGCCGGAACGCTCCGGAACGTCGTTCCGGTACTTCCTTTTTGGACTGATAACGAGAATTGGCTGACGTTTTGAAAAAAAAATTAAAAAGAATTGCTGATTTTTTTTTTCTAATTTTTGACGAATTTTTATATGTATTTTTATAAACAAGGGTTTGAACCGAACCCGAACCGGATCAAAAACCGGAACGAACCGGATTGTTTTTCCGAACCGTGAACCGGAGTCCGGAATGCGTTCCGGTAAAAAAAAATTAGCACAACACCACTGCGGCGACTACTACATAAACTATTATAATGATGCAGGCATCATTGTCCAACGCTATGGTTTGAAATTGAAGGTTCGACTTCATCAAAGTCGTCGTCGTAGTGGCAATCAAGTCAAAATCCAGCAAAAAAAAATAAATAGAAAAGAGCTAAGGAGCTGTTACGCTTATACGAACATGGCGAATATCTAAACATCATGTTCACTGATGAAAACAATTTTTCTGCTGAGCAGTTCCTTAACTCTGCAAATGATCCTGTTTACCTGGCTTAAAGCACTTACGAAATTTTAAGCCTAAGAAGAGATAACTGGAGCAGTTCTCTATCTTTACTTGCCAATCGTTTTCATCGAGCTTGGTATCAAATTGAACAAATATTTTTCTTGCTTTAGAGCCGTGAGAATGCAAAACATTTCGGTTGTCGATCATGCTTGTTCCGATAAGACTCTGTACAGTGCGATAAAGCTAGTGTGAACCAGGAATGAAAACAAAATAATGGAAATAATGTTTATCAGATGTAAATTCGAGGGACTATTGAAACTGGACCATTTCCATAATGCAGTGACGAAAGCTGTTAGAACACCGACTACACTTTAATCGGTGTCCTATTCCCCATACCGCCCATCTTATGTAGGCGATAGGACCCTAAAGGTTTATGTTGATACCGAACGAAATTTTTGAGAAGATTTTCATGGCAATTGTTGTATTTTTTTTTTTTGATATCAAACATTGTTAGATAGAAGGGATCTCTAAAAAATTTTAAACCATTAGGTGTGCCGTATAAGGACTTTACTTTTGACATTATTTTTAAGCCACAACTAGATTTTAGAATAAAAAATCATTTTTAAAAAATTTATGTTAAAATTCAAACATCGTTATGACATAAAACAATGTATTCTGTTTCTTTTTCTTTTTATACTCTCCCCTATAAATACATAAGTTTTCCTGATGTCTGTACGTTTTCTCTTATCAGTTATGTTACACTTAGTTTTGCTGTCACTTTTCACTTTTTACTCGTTACTATGTGTATTACAAACAATTTTTTTTTTCGTTCATTTTGGTATTTTAGTCCATCTCGTTGATGTACAATTTTCTTTGTGCATTACTTCTCATGTTGCGCTGTCAGTTTTTGATATGAAATATGCAAAAATTCCTTCTTTGCAAAAAAAAAAAACATACAATAAAGCAAAGCACCTTAACAACAACATCACCAACGCTATCACCAATAACAACTTGAGCTACAGCTCAGCAATAGACGTACAATACAGATACATGCATGCCGAGTACCGAATAATATACAGCCAAGTCAACCAACCAAATATCATACGTTTAAGCAAACAAGACGAAATACATACAAAAAAAATCTCAGAAAAAAGTAGCATTCAACACGGTTGGTGAAGTATAATGGAGTATGTTGGTGTTAGTGGTACAGTATGTGCCTGCATGTAAATCGATTTAAAAAAGCATATGCATGTAAAGGAGGACACTGGTTCAAGTAGTCAATGTTTGTTTTGCTAGGACGATCGCGGTATAGTTAGGCCAACTTTTTTCAAAGTGTTGACCACAACAACAAGTGCTTTGTTTTGATGTTCGGTCCTAACTAGTCCATTGAGAATACAAGTTAGGAGAGATTGTTCTGACAGCAAACTATTCTGATAATTGGATAATTATCGTCATAATGTTAAAAAAGTTGTGGAAATTTTATCGATCACACTCATTTTTCTTACTACCAGCCAATTGCTTATAGTTTAGATGCGAATAAAAAGTTTGAATACAGAGAAGTCCTTCATAAAGGGTCCGCCAAATAACTTTTTTTTTTAAATGCTTTAAAAAAAAAGTACTGAATATTTTCTCAAATTTCTTTTTTTATTTGAAAGTACAATCCTTCCGGTTAATAATGGAAAATAATTTCATTCACATGGCTGCCTCGGCTGGCCATGCAGTAGCCTACACCAGAAGATGCCGATTTTAGCAAAAAAAATCATCTTTTCAGATGAAGCTCATTTTGATCTTGGCGGGTATGTAAACAAGCAAAATTGCCGCATTTGGGGCACAGAAAACCCGCACGCATACATTGAAAAGCCGACGCACCCAAAACGAGTCATTGTTTGGTGCGGATTTTGGTCCAGAGGCATAATTGGGCCATTTTTCTTCGAAAATGAGCAAGGAGTGGCCGTTACAGTCAATGGCGATCGTTATCGGGTCATGTTGAACGAATTTTTGTTCACAAAAATTGAAGAGGAGGATATTGGCAACATTTGGTTTCAACAGAACGGCGCTACGTGCCACACAGCCGAAGCTACACCCGATCGTTTGGCCAACTCGGAGCTGCGATTTGACACCGTTGGACTATTATTTGTGGGGTGCCGTCAAAGATAAGTGTTACGCCGACAAGCCAGAGACAATTGACGCTTTAAGGGACAATATTCGTGAAGCCATTGGTTAAATACAGCTGCACACAATCGATAATGTGCTTAAAAATTGGACCTATCGTGTAGGCTACTGCATGACCAGCCGAGGCAGCCATTTGAATAAAATTATTTGGCATTATTAACCGGAAGGATTGTACTTTCAAATAAAAAAAGAAATTTGAGAAAATATTCAGTACTTTTTTTTAAAGCATTTTCAAAAAAAAAGTTATTTTGCGGACCCTTTATAAAATGTTTATTGGACTATATTAGAGAAGCCGAGAACTTTCTAGTTTGAATGCTTTTATTGGAATGAACATTTTCTGAATAAAAATCAAGTTGTAGAAAATTAATAATTAAAATATAGAGTTTTACAACAGGGTAATTACAATATTCAATTTCTAATAATTACACTTATATACATAAGAAAATTACAGAAATTAATAAATGTAAAGTGAATATAATTACTCCAACACTCCTCCTCATTCACCTCAAATTGCATTTATTACAAAAATAGTTATGTTTGTTCAGTGCCAACGGCTTTGTCAGAATATCGGCTATCGTTTCTTCCGTTGGGCAGTACAATGAAGTTATAATACCTTTCCTGACTAAACCTTTCGTCATTTTGTACTTCATATCCATGTGCTTCGTTTTATAAACCCATTTACTTCCTATGAGGATAGCTTTTTTAGGTAAATCTACCAAGTCCCATTTTTGATTAATTTCAATCGACTCCATTTTTTTCTGCATGGCAGCCAACCATTGCTCTTTTTCTTCACTTTCAACTACTTCATGATACGATTTAGGTTCTTTAAGTTCCTTTGTTATCCAAATTTCGTCTATCAGTCTTCTAGGCTCTTTACCTTTGGTCTGTCTGCTTGAAACTCTAACAGTAGGTGTGTCTGTTTTAACATCGGAATTTACTTCAGCACCCACAATATCATTGTTGATTGCTTTCTCATCATCCGCCTTAACGGATTTAGGATTCTCCTCCTCAATCAACAAAGGGTTAACGTTACGATTGGTTTGACTTAAGAGATCAAGAGATATTTCTGTGTTAACAGGATTCCGAATACTATCTGTAAAACGGACATCACGACTAATGACCACTCTGTCCGACACACTATTATAGCAACGAAAAGCTTTAGAGTTACTATCGTAACCTAAGAAAATCATTTCCACCGCTGTTTTGTCCAACTTACGCCTTTTTTCAGTAGGAATGTGTACAAAACATTTGGATCCAAAAATATGAACTTTTAAACTTGGTTTTGAGCCGTACCATAATTCATGTGGTATTGAATTGATTGTTTTTGTAAAAGTCCTATTTTGAATATAATTAGCAGAGTGGCGCAGTGGAAGCGTGCTGGGCCCATAACCTATTGGACTATATTAGAGAAGCCGAGAACTTTCTAGTTTGAATGCTTTTATTGGAATGAACATTTTCTGAATAAAAATCAAGTTGTAGAAAATTAATAATTAAAATATAGAGTTTTACAACAGGGTAATTACAATATTCAATTTCTAATAATTACATTTATATACATAAGAAAATTACAGAAATTAATAAATGTAAAGTGAATGTAATTACTCCAACAATGTTAACGTTATGAATGTTCTAAAACCTAATTGACCTGATACACCGGCTAAGGGGTGTGTGGTCTCACACAGATTTGACTACGACTATTTTCGCTTACGATTGTCTTAAGTTGTTACTTACTTTTCATCACTCGAATACATTCGCTTCAGAACTTAAATTTATATTTATTAAATAGTATTGAAGTCGCCATACTCTAGTTCGTAGCGTATTGGCTTATTAGCCAAGAGGTCAAAACGAAATATGAAAAAATATTTCTTTCGTCTATAAAAGGTTTGCAGTTGACATTAAACTGTGGCTTCCACCACTCATGTATAAATTTAACATACACAACATTAGTGGTGTAAGAAGCTGGGTTGTAATCCTGGCTAAATATGCAAAAATATTTCTTCGACCACTTCTTCTCAGCAGTCTTCTGGCAAAAATTCTGAGAGTAAATAAAATTGACAGAAAAAGTTTTGCAATTCTGAAGTTAAATTTTAGGTCCTGTCACTCTTAGTGTGTTACAATGACCAATTAGGTAAGTGAGCAAGTAATAGAATCCCATGACAGAGCAATTCATTTTCTTATTCATGAATATTACCATAGAAATGCAATCGTTCGAATTTAACATCAGTTAGCTGGAAATAATACTTGCCTTTGGCCGTATTGGGCTTTTGAGTATGTGGTAGTCAATGTGAACTTTGGCTTCTGCATTCTTAAAATATGTTCGTACGCCTTTACTTACTAACAAATCTGCTTTGACTTTCTCTCATTTGTAAAAAAAATATGAGATAATTAACTGATTTGGGGTTCAAACCCCAGGTCAGACATCTCAAAAAAAAAGAAATATGAAACAAATATTTCATAGGCGTCTTGAGATTTCTAACAAAATCTCTGAGAGGGGATAAAATTGCCATGAAAAGTTTCACAAAAATCTGTGGTTTGGGGTCCCACCATTCATATATAAAAAAAACACACACCGACAACATAAGTGGTGTGAGAAGCTAGGTCGTAATCATGACTGAAGGGCTATACTGACCAATTATGTAATATGTATAGAGAGACCATACAGATCTGCCGCGATATAACAAAAGTAAACTCTGCCTTACGAATCGGCTGCCAATTTAACCCAACCAATATCAACTTAAGCCAGCAATAGTAGCACAATAATAGCTCAGGCAAAAGATTGCACTGCAGGTCACATTAAGCCAAAGAGTATTGTGAACATGAAATTGAATTGCAATGCCTTGATTCGATTTCCAATTGATTTCACTGTGAAATCTTTGTATTTTTTTTTTCGTTTACATTTGAAATGCATCTTCCTGTTTAAATGCAAGTTGTACTAGGTTGGGATTTTAGCAAAAAATTTTTTCTTCACAATTTTACCCACAGCATGTAGCACATCTTGGAAAACCATTTATAAATTTCCTTCATTCTTTGTGTACATATACGTTTTTCATTCGTTTTTTTGTTTGTTACACATTTCTTTTCCTGTTTTTTGGTTGGATAAATGTTTTCTGTTGTTTGGTCAACTGTAAGCATGAGCGTTTATTCTTTTTTTGCGTTTATTTATACGTGATTTTAACCAAGAAGACTACTCTCTACTTTATTGCGTGGCATACATATGTATACAAACATACATACATACATAAATTGCATTTTGTACGTTTTAATTTTATTTTCAGAATTTTTTTTCTGATTTTTTTTTTTTTGTATTTTTCTTGCCACTTTAAATTTCCCACACTTTAGCAATGTTGTAGTGAGAAAGCTGGTCGGTTGTAGGTTGTGTCTTGTTGTGTTGTAATAATATTTTGATATTTTGTTACCACCTATTTGGTGTGACTGTGTTTGTGTATGTGGGTACAAACGTTTCTGTGTTTTTTTTTCATTCACCTCTGTCATGTTTTGTCATGTTGTACAGTTTTTTCCTTTTGCCCTGAACTGTATGTGTAATTGTATTGTAAGCTGCAGCATCTTTTTCTACCTTAAATATGAAGTTCTGTTATAACAGTTGTTAAATGTGAACAATATTTTTGCTTCATTTCCGTTTCCTGCCACAAGCATGGCAGCATAAACACACATAAACACAGTCAGAGAGCGAGAGAGAGAGAGAGAGAGGGACATTCAACGGCACATATGTACATTAACATTGTTACTAACGGTTGTTAAAGTTGAAATAAATGCTTCTACTGATTTGGTTGTCCACCAACACCCCAACATTTTGATGATGGACACATTGTGTTTAGTAACAATACAAATAAGGCAACAAAAACAACCACAACAACAACAAAAATTTGATCCTTCCTTCTGTTACTCTGGTCTCACCTGCTGGCTTGTGCTTTAGCAGGCTTCCCAAAATTTTTTTCACACTCACACACATAAATCATGTCATATTTCCATGAACCAAAAATATGTTTACACAACGCAGTCATCATAATCATCTTCATTTGTAATGATAATTATGATCATCGTTTATTAAGTTGGCAAAAACAAAAATTTACGAAAAAGAAAATGATTAAAAATTTACATGAAAAGTTAATTTGAAAAGTGAAACAAAAAATGGGCATTTTATTAAAGGGGTATTGCAATGAAATATTAAACTTATGGAGTGACCAAAAACAAATTTGGTTATACTTTATGACTTTATGAAAACGTCATATAATAAATAATAAAGGGTCCGCCAAATAACTTTTTTTTGAAAACGCTTTAAAAAAAACTACTGAATATTATCTCAAATTTCCTTTTTTATTTGAAAGTACAATCCTTCCGGCTAATAACGGAAAATAATTTCATTCAAATGGCTGCCTCGGCTGGCCATGCAGTAGCCTACACCAGAAGATGCCGATTTTGGCAAAAACAAAATCATCTTTTCAGATGAAGCTCATTTTGATCTTGGCGGGTATGTAAACAAGCAAAATTGTCGCATTTGGGGCACAGAAAACCCGCACGCATACATTGAAAAGCCGACGCACCCAAAACGAGTGACTGTTTGGTGCGGATTTTGGTCCAGAGGCATAATTGGGCCATATTTCTTCGAAAATGTACAAGGCGTGGCCGTTACAGTCAATGGCGATCGTTATCGGGCCATGTTGAACGAATTTTTGTTCACAAAAATTGAAGAGGAGGATATTGGCAACATTTGGTTTCAACAGGACGGCGCTACGTGCCACACAGCCGAAGCTACATTCGATGTTTTGCGCTCTGTTTTTGAAGATCGCATTATCAGCCGCAGAGCTGATGTCGTTTGGCCATCTCGGAGCTGCGATTTGACAAGGTTGGACTATTTTTTGTGGGATGCCGTTAAAGATAAGTGTTACGCCGACAAGCCAGAGACAATTGACGCTTTAAAGGACAATATTCGTGAAGCCATTGGTGAAATACAGCTGCACACAATCGATAATGTGCTTGAAAATTGGACCGATCGTGTAGGCTACTGCATGGCCAGCCGAGGCAGCCATTTGAATGAAATTATTTTCCATTATTAACCGGAAGGATTGTACCTTCAAATAAAAAAAGAAATTTGAGCAAATATTCAGTAGTTTTTTTTTAAAGCATTTTCAAAAAAAAGTTATTTGGCGGACCCTTTATAAACACATTTCTCACAAAGCACAGTTTTAGGAAACTTTTCATACATAGATACATAATTGGTCATTATAATCCTTCGGTCAGGATTACGACCTAGCTTATCACGCCACTTATGTTGTGTGCGTTAATTTTATACATGAATGGCGGGACCTACAGTTTAAAGTCGACTCCGAACGACAGATTTTTGAGAAACTTTTCATGGCAATTTTATTTGCTCTCAGAGTTTTCGCCGAAGAAATATTTTCATATTTTCGTCTTGATGTCTGACCTGAGGGTTTGAACTGTGGCCTTACATCTAATAAGCCAACACATCACCTACCAGATTACGGCGACTTCAAATAAATGCATAACCAAATATATAGTTCATTTCGTTACTTGCTGCACTGTGGTCTTCAGATGCTTTATTTCTTTTATGTTCCAACGGGTACATTCAAATTTTGACAGCTGATAATGGCCATCTTATTCAAACTACATTTGCCGGATTAATTGGCAATTATTCAGTCTGTTTTGCCAAATCACCCTGGATGTCCATAGACAACGACATGTGTGTGTGCTGAATGGCCTTCATTGAAAAATCATCTTCAGCGATGTCCTCGATTTCTGATTATATGGGGACAATACCATTCGTTTAATGCATCCCAAACAAGCCAGTGTTTGGGGTAGATTTTGAGATGGCGGCATTATCGGTCCATATATCTTTAAGCAAAACGCTGGCCAGGCCATCACTGTTAACAGCCAGCTCTATAGATCGGTGATTATCAGTTGCTTTTGGCGTGAATTAGATGATCTGAAGACCGACGATGTATGGTTTCAAGAAAACGGCGCTACGTGCCATAAAGCTCTTGAGATATTGAATATTTTGCACGCGAGATTTGAGGGCATGGTGGTCACAGACGGAGATCGTACAAATTAACTTTTTCTTGTGACTTTTGCTACAAACCATTCAGGTCTCCAAGGCTAACGTAAGCCATGCCATGAAATGTTACATTAGGAAATTTTACACAGCGAAGCAATGGCGGAAAGTCGGTGATATTTCCCGCACACTTTGTTTTATTTATATTTAAAGATAGAAATCCCTTAATTACAGACCCTATATATTTTTATTTTTTCAATACTTAAGCACTTTTCAGATCATATTCGTGACCAGTGAAACTCTTTTTCTGTTAACATAAACTGTTTTTGGCAATTGTTTCTTGGAGACGTTGTTGATTTGATTAGACAATTTCTATTTACAGTGAAAGCCAAAAGTATGAAAATTTGTCCAAATTCATGCGTGCTTACTCCTTATGTCCATATTTTTTTATTTATTTCTAATTTTTAAATTATATTCTTTTGTTACGCTTGCGAGATTTACTAGAGTTTTCGCTTTAAAGAACAATTTTATGAGAATTATTTGGTTGGACGTCGCATACGTTGTTAGCGTAACATGTATCCTGTTAGTGTTGTTGTGTCCATTTTATAAATGTTAAACGTTATAATTCCTTTTGATTCTAAGAGACTGAAATGGACACATTCTTGGTCATAATGCTACATATTTCATGATAAACAAACTGAAACAGTATCGTGGAATGTTTCCAGGGTAACGAAGGGATTTCAATTGAAACAATTTCATTGGAATTTAAACTCAATAAGCTCGTAATTTTGCGGAATTGTTATTAATAATTGCTTACACGTTGTAAATTTTCTAGATTCATACATTTATTTCTTCTGAAAACGAAGATCCGGTTGAATTATTTCTTCTGTGACACTCTTCGCTAATGATGACAGGGTGATGCAGGGTGATGCTTCGCACACGAGAGTTTATAACAAAAGTGAAGAGAGCAAATATGGACGCTGCATACTGTTTTAAAAGTGGTACAATTTTGGAGTATACGGACGGCTAAAGAAGGGATCTTGGGTCAAGAGCCTGAGTGTTTTTGGTGTCAAAGTGAAATATACCGAAAGCATGGATAAACTCGTTGTATTTTTTTCAAGCGGAAATCTATGCCATTGCAAGATGTGCCTAATTTATATGCATTTATACGAAACATATGTAGCAATACTATCTGACAGTCAGGCTACCATCCGAGCCATCGACTCTTATTGACTGTCTGGGGAAGTTGTAACAGCTACATACATAGTTGATCATTACAACCTTTCAGTTAGAATTACGACCTAGCTTCTTACACCACTTATGTAGTATGAGTTAATTTTATACATGAAGGGGCGGGACCTACAGTTTAAAGTTGCCTCCGAAAGACAAATTTTTTTGAGAAGCTTTTCATGACAGTTTTTTGGTTTATCCTCAGAGTTTTAGCCAAAAATCTGCTGAGAGTAAGACGCCGACGAAATATTTTAGTTTTGTTTGAGATGTCTGACCGGGGTAGGTACTGAAAATAGAGCTACACTCTGCCGGGCCCTAAGTTATTTTGAAATTCGAAGGAATGAGCGTGCAGATAAGCTTTAGAACTGCCAGCTTTAATGCCGCTGATGGAGCCAGAATTGGGGATAAATGTCTCAAAAGCTGTGCTCAAAGATATGAAGGGAAAGTTGCTACCCATATCATATGGGCTTAAGGAAATCAATACTTTTGTTGCAAGATTGCAATAAAAGGAGGTTTCGGTCATTCATCATACCCTGTAGAAATAACTTGAGTCTAGTAACCGGTCCTTTGATGGGGCGATATAGACTCAAAGTACACTTGGCCAATACTTAAACACTCGAACCCAACATATAGATTCTGTAATGATGAGAATGTACCATCAGAATACAATCTTGGAATCTATGAGGCATTAATGCATTCCTGAAAGATGCACATGAGTGCATATCAGGTGCTAGTTTGGAAGATCTGCTTAACTGCGAGGGTACAGTAGACTGAGAGTATACTTATTCAGGAAGAAAATTGTCTCGAGTCCAACATGTAGATTAGGTGATGAATCACTGAAGCACATTCCTGGAACCTGTGAGGCATATGATTTGCTGATTTGTACACATCGAACAGCATGCTGAAGCTTGTCAGGGCAATAGGCTTGGAGGAGACTTTATACGGATATCCAAAAAAGTTTAAGGGGAGTGCAATAGATTATATAGTTGCAGTACCATGGCCATTTTACGTGTGTTAATTTTTATATGAATGCTCTACGGTTTAAATGTCGACCCCCGAATGACAGATTTTTGAGAAACTTTTCATGGCGTATTTTTGCCAGAAGATTACTGAGAGGAAGTTGCCGAAGGAATATTTTCTCATTCTTCAGTTTGTTCTGGCCTGGGGTTTGAACACTACCTTCTACGCCACGGCAACAACAACTTAAACTTCATTTTACTAAAAAAAATGATTGCCTATGCAGTGCATATAACGCGGATCTATGTTGAAATCTGGTAACTCTAAACATTTCAATGTGACTTGAGTGAAAGCTTTTCTTTTTGTCACCAGAAGAGTGTCAAACATTTATTTTCTTTTTTTTTTAATTATTTTTAAATAGTTGAACGTTCAAATGTAAGTTTCCTTTCATTTATCAAAATTTTCAATAAAAATGTTACATTTTCTATACGCCAGGTATCGAAAATTATTTAATACACGATCGATCCAGCATTTAGTCGAATTTCCTGTCATCAAACAATTCAAACGATGCCAAAGCGCATGCGATGATATGGCGAATATTAAAATGAAAGTCATACCAGCACCAAAAACAAAGCGTAAAACTTATATCGCCAAAAATGAAGAGTTAAAGCGTGCACTCTCGCCTCACTTAAGCATCTATAAACCACAAATAAGTTCGGTAATCTCCATTACACTGAGAATGACCGGCTATGCAATGGCTGTTATGGCTTGGACGGTGGCGGCGACCGCATTGCTTTCGGATCACAATGTTGATTACTATGTTAACGAATTGAAAAATTTGGAATTGGATGACATTTATTGGAGGGCTATTAGAACAGTTCTTTCATTTCCGATTGCCTTTCATTTTGTGGCCGGTGTACGTCATCTTCTGTTCGATACAGCACAGCTAACAGAAAGAAAACAATTCTTTGCCACCGGTTGTATTGCAATAACTATTGCCTTTATTTTGGCTATTTGTATAGCCAATATTCAAGATATACAAACGTATATAAATGATGCACAGGAAGCAGCAAAACCAGAGTAGTATTGTGTTCATATGCAAAATTTTTCAAAGAAAAAATTGAAATTTCTTGCAATCAATTAAAAAAAAATTCGTTTCTCTAAAATGTTTGTATTCGTGGAAATTTTTTTCAAAATAATACGTACAAATGAAATAAAATTGTGGATAATAAGGCAGAGAACAGTAATGCTTTTAGACACCACTGTCTTATTACCTACAGCAACAGAGCTGTGCTGTCGTATACGGTAAGGTAAGTTAGGTTAAGTTCAACGATTTTCTTTATATTTTGAAACGTTTTAAATGGACGATCCCTATGCCAGTCCAACACTACTGCACTATCGGCCTTGTCCTTCGTTTTATTAAGAATCAAAAAATTCTTCAATCGCTCGATAATAGTTTTCGTAGAAACTGATCTACAGGTTAGCGCCGAAAGATTAAATCCATTCATTTATCTATTTGAAAACATTTAAACTGTGCCTTTAGGTATTTTCCAGGCCTCTTTTCGAATATTTTGCTTTTGCTTTAGTTTGACACAAATTTAATAAGAGTTTTTACTCAGAGCGTACGTACATACGTTATGTATTGTTATAGGCGAAATCTGTTTCTATGCCATAGAAATCTTTTTTCTGTCTAACAGTACTTATATATTATCTTCCACGATAATATTCTGTTTGCCGGCATAACATTTACCATTGAGGTGGGATTATGAAGGCGTGCGTCGCCTACGTGGTCTATAAAAACACTCAGAGAGTGTTGCACCAATAAAATCGATTGTTTTGTGAATCAGTGGCATAATACCGTCCAATAGCGCCAAGCAATATTCGCCTTCGAGAGCCTCGTTGTACTGGACATCAATATTTAATGCGTGGTTTCTCAGAACTCATTACGTTTTTCAATTAATTTCTTGGGTGGTATTTCATAGTACTTAGAAAGCATTTTGTATTGCTGGTGAAAGTTTTCTTTGGCACTTATTGATTGGATTGAATTCTGAACGCCTAATATCACTTTCACCTCAAGCACCCTGTGGTATGCAATTATCGTACGGTATTTTTGCACACAGTGGGATGAGACAGCCTCTTCGATGCTTATGCCTTAATGACCCTTTCTCTGTGTTATCATAATCTTGGCTTTGAGGATTTTTACAGCTATTTGCAGTGCTTCGTTGAGAATTCTCTAGCAAGAGCTTACAGTCCAATCTCAGACATGATTTATATGTTGGGCTCTAGACAACCCCCATTCTGATTAAGTGTTACACTAAGTCTACAGTCTTTGTCAAGAGACCGATTATTAACCTCAGCTTACTACTGTGTAGTAAAAGCACTAGCAGGCACCACATGGGGAATGGATAAGGCAACCATTCTTACCAACTATAAGGCTATCGGTCGGTCTCTCCTCAATTATGCTGCTCCGATTTGGACATCATTCTGGAGCGACACACAATGTAGGGCACTACAGACGACACAGAATAACGTCCTACGGATAGCTACTGGATGCGTAAGGATGGCCAGTATAGACCACCTCCACGATGAATCCAAAATGTTGACAGTGAGAAAGCACAATGAACTGCTGACCAAACAATTTTTCATAGCCTGCTACCTGCCTACCCATCCAAACTACCACATAGTCAACGATCCCCCTCCCCGCCGTATACGACAAGACCTCACAACATATAACTCGGACATCACTCACCTCATACCCTCAATAGTGGACCCACTGTCTGTAAGGGAGGCACAAAACGCCCTACATCAGACTACTGTCACGACGGCTAGAGACGAGCTCAGCCACAACAGGGTAATAAATCGTCATACACCACCTATTTCAGATACAGAAAGGCAGCTACCAAGGATCACGAGCACCATTCTGGCCCAGCTTAGAACAGGATGGTCGAACTTCCTGAATAGCTACAGGGCAAGGATTATCCCGGGAGCCCAGGATAGCTGCCACTTATGCAACCGAGCTCCACACGATACTGCGCACATCTTTAGTTGCCCAGCTAAACCGACAGCCCTGCGACCCATAGATCTATGGCTGAATCATACGATGACAGCGGACTTCCTCGGACTACCAACTACATCACGATTACAACATACACACTCATCCAGCAACAAACAATCCCATCTCCAACCCATCCCATCCGCACCGAATAACATGGCACATATCCAACCAAAGCAAATACATTAAACTATAATTTACCATCTTATATTTTAAATACAGGGAAAAGCTTCCGGAGACAACAGTCGAACTGTTACAACAACAACAACTGCATAGTCTGATGCATGACTCAAATCTCCTCCAATTGTAATTTCCTAACAAAACTTTTAATTGCCTCGAAACCTCTAGGTTTGTAAAGAATTTTTGCTTCTCTTTATCTTGGCTTACATTGAACATACTTTTGACAACATCTGCCAGCTCCCCTCCTCGTAAGCTTGTCTGCTTGATCATTGTCGAGAATCTTATTAAACCTGAGAAGTCGCCGTAGTCTAGTAGGTAGCTTGTTGGCTTTACGTCTTATAAGCCAACAACTAGTAGTGGCGTAGTCACCGTAATCTAGTCTTATTAGACGTAAAGCCAGGGTTCGAGCCCCAGGCCAGACATCAAGACAAAATACAAAAAGTATTTCTTCGACGACTTCCTCTCAGCAGATTTCTGGCAAAAACTCTGAGAGTAAATAAAATTGCCATGAAAAAGTTTCTCAGAAATCTGTCGTTCGGAGTCGACTTTAAACTGTAGGTCCCACCGCTCATGTATATAATTAACACACACAACATAAGTTGTGTGAGAAACTAGGACGTTGTTCAATGGGTAAATTCGACCTCCGAGTACTGTACTTGTTTTAATTGACAAGTACACGTCCTCTGACCTAACCTAACCTATATAACCTGATATCCAGCGCAGAGTAACCTTAGTTAGCTTGCCCAGCTGATTCAGCTTCCCCAGAAAGTGCCATTAATGTTAGATTTAAACTCATAACAACCGATTTCTGAAATATTGATCTGACAGACAGATAGTATTGCTATGCCCTGTCTTTTGTATGCCCTATTCTAGTTTAATTGAGCACATAGATGGCATAGATGTGAAAGATACCCGCTAGATTCTCCATGGGCTCGAAATATTTCATTCTGGGATCAAAAACTTTTGCTCCTATTCCGAGATCCGTTTTTGCCCTAGTCCAGGAGGTAGTGTGTTGGCTTATTAGACGTGAGGCCACGGTTCAAACCTCAGGTCACACATCTCCAACAACGAAAAAAGAAAAAAATATATATCTTCAGCGACTGTCTCTCAGCAGAATGCTGGCAAAAATTCTGTGAGTCAATAAAATTGCCACTCATGTATAAAATTAACACACACAACATATGTAAGTGATGTGAGAAACTAGAATGTAATCTTGACTGAAGGGTTGTAATGATCATTAAATTATGTATGTATGTATGTATGTCTGCAGTTTCAAGAAGAAAAAATTGACGACTCTTTTCTCCTTCCTTCCATGTGATAAAAAAAATTTATTCCACAGCTTTTCTGCGCATAAAATTGCCAGTATAACTAAAAACAATGAATTCTATTCACAATGAATTCTATTCATTGCGTTTTTGATACGATATGAATAACTTTTCAAATAAAATGATTAAAAAAATCTTCTTTAATCAGAATATTTATGAAAGGAAAACAAAAACTAGAAATCCATTATAATTTAATACCAGAAAATCAATGAACATTTATGTATGTTTCACTAACTTTAAATGGACATGTGTATGTAGTATACATATGTACATACCTATGCCATATAGATCTGTGAACAGAATTTTTGTATAAATATACATATGTATGTGTGCGTATGGAATTGTAGATGGTTATCTGCAGTACTAAACTCACATTAACACATGTACACATGGTACTCTTGTACTTGTATTTGTTATTTTTTTTTTCATTTTCATTTTTATTTTGAGGATATAAAAATTCTCCATTTCTCCAGATTTCTTGTTGTTTTTATATTTTTTTCTATAAATTGTGATGATGTGCTACAAAGTGGAAAATTAGATTTTTCTACATGTGCGTCTCTGTGTGTGTGTGTGTGTGTGTGTGTGCGTACATACGTGTATGGCTTATAAACAGACAAGTGAAGAGGGAGAGAGAGAGAAACACAAATTATAACTGACAACAAAATATTCAAAAATTCAAATAGAAAAGAAATATTTTTTCCTCTTTTTTTTTATTAAATGACACATGTTTTTAACTGACCTACAAGTGAACAGGCAATATAGTCCACATGAACACATAGATACGTACTATATACATTCAAATGTGTAAGTAAGTATGTGTTCTTATTTACCCATGCTAGCATGCATACATATCCAAGAGATGAAATAAATATCACACATACACACGTACATATAAATTTAAGTTTCCTATCTGGACTCTTCACTTATAATCAAAGCGAGAGAGAGAGAGAGAGAGGTAAAGTGAGAGAGCAACAAAATAATACAAAAATATTACACGATTTGAGTGCTTTTTTGGTACGTTTTTTTCTACCTTTTTTCATGTGTTGGTATTTGTTTTTTAAGTGCTTCATGTTTGTATGTATGTATGTATGTATGTATGCAAGTGTCTCTCTGTTGTCTTTTCAATTCAAGTGTAGATGCCTTTAACTGGCTTATGTCTGAATATGTACGGACATGTTATACGTTTTGCCATTGCAAAAATAAGAAACAAATATGAAATACCAACACTATTATTACGATACGATTTATGCAATAGGGTGGTAAGGAATATAACGGTTAATGTTTCTTTTTTTTCCACAGCGCAGCTCATATATAGCTTAGAGGATACATCATTAAACAGAAATGCTGAATTTAAGCAACGATGCGGTTTGAGGTTTAGCGGCAGCATTGATTCACACTTCTTCAACGTTACACTCAACGGAGGCGACAAGCGGCTTCAGGACAGTGTAGGATGAATCAGTACTGTTATTGGCAAAGACAGATGAGGCAGATATACTTTCAATGTCTCGAGTATCCAGGGCAAACAGCAGCTATAAAAGCGCAGGAACGAAGGACTTCCATGCACAAATGGCAGTCAAAATGGGAGAACAGTTTAAAGGGAAGATGGACATTTCACCTTGTCCCTGATATAACCCCTTGGATGGAGAACAAACATTGCGAGCTGAACTACTATATGCCCAAAGGGGATGCGGAGCATATTCTAACATGCTGTCCCAGATTTAGATGGTCTGGGGTGTTGAAATCTAGGATTCTATGGAGCGAATATAGCCAGAGAATGGTTGAAGTTATGCAGGAACTCCGAAGGTTGGAGGAACGAAGGCGAAATTTGATTTAGTGTGATAGAGCTTTAAAGCTAACCAGCCCTAAGCGAAATAATACCTTACGGCAATCCCGGAGGGGGAGAGTGGTTGAAGAATGTAGGGAGTGGGTTTAGTACGTAGACGCCAGTGATGGTAAATCATGTACTCATTTATTGGAACAAAAGTGTCTTTCGAAAATTCTCACCTCCGCACATTGGGGTTTTTGATGCCTAAATTGGGAATTAATTGGAAAATGAAATTCTTGAGTACCAAATATTTTTTTACATGAGCTAAAAGTGCACAAAATTCTGCATCACTTTCTTAAAAAAATGTGTCTCTAGCAAGTACCGAGACAAAAAGACCCCCTCAACGGAGAAACATTACAGACTTATTTGTTGCACCAGATTGATAGAATTGACATAATTGACATGTGGCCTCAACAAGACGGTAATCTTAGGTTTTGAGGCGACCCATACACCTTGTTGAGAGAATACGTTAAGCTTTTGATAGACGGGCACCGGCCAGCTACAATTCCAATGCTGGAAGATAACATTATAGCTGTCATAACATGACATAATATGGACTTAATATAACCAAGATGCCAGGCTTATCAGGAACTTCTGTATTAATAATGTGACGGGCAACGAACAAAGCGTTTCACACATTTTACGATCTTACGATAATCGACTACCGAGAAACTATTCGCTGTGTGATGGGTAAGTTCGATTCAGTAAATAAGCAACCAAACTGGACGTCGAAGAAATGCAAGATCTGTAGAAAATATTGTCACTGTCAGTACGAGTGTACAAAAGAATCTGAGGTATTCGATTTCGTATCACTCAAAAGAGTTCGGCTTTTCGTAGGCCACGATTTGGCCCAGAATTGGGCCTGAAACCATGCAAAATGCAACTGACCCTAGGAACTGAAGGTAAACGATCCTATGTAACGATGCTGGAACAGTTGGCAACTGAACCTAAGTTTCATTAAAAACTCGCCTTCAACGATCCTTTCGTAACGTTGATAATTCTTCTAAGTCGCATAAAACCATGTCTGCTGTGATGTGTATTTAAGAGTTCTAATGGCTTTGTTTACCTTCTGCTTGGTTAGAGAATTGGCCATATTTTAGCGAATATGATGACGCGGTTGGTCAAGTATGCAGTTCCATACAAACATACATACATACATACATAATTGGTTATTATAATCCTACAGTCAGGATTACAACCGTAGCTCCTCACACCACTTATGTGGTGTGTGTTAATTTTATACATGAGTCACTAAGCCTACAGTTTAAAGTCAACTCCGAACGACAGATTTTTTTGAAAACTTCTCATAGCAATTTTATTTAGTCTTAAAGTTTTTTTTTGCCAGAAAACTGTCGCTGAAGAAATATTTTTTGTAATTTCGTTTTGATCGAGATCACGCCAACACGCTATCTACTAGACTATAACAACTTCATCTTATGAAACATGAGTGGCAGGACCTACAGTTTAAATTCGTCTCCGAATAACAGCTTTTTTTGAGAGCCAGTTGCCGCAGAAATATTTTTTTTCCATATTTATTCTTATTTGTGATGTCTGACCTGGGGTTTGTACCCTGGCCATACGTTTAATGAGCCAACGCACTACCTGGATTGGATAACGTATTTATACTGAATTTGTGTGATAAAATTTTATGTGTATGTTTCCATTACGACCTTCAAACAACTTACATACATAATTGGTCATTACAACACTTTAGACAGGATTACGACCTAGTTTCTCACACCACTTATGTTGTGTGCGTTAATTTTTATACAAGAAGAGGCGGAACCTACAGTTTAAAGTCGATTCCGAACGACAGATTATTGATAAACTTTACATGGCAATTTTTATTTACTCTCAGAGTTTTTGCCAAAAATCTGACGAGAGGAAGTTGCCGAAGAAATATTTTTTCATATTTCGTTCAGTTGGAGATGCCTGACCTTCAAACAAACTCTCTTCCAATCGAAATATGAACTCTAGTTTCATTTAGAAGAACGCAACTGAAATAACTGTACATGTGTAATTCGTTTGTAATCATTTGACTTGAACCTCCTTATTATTGAAATCTCTTGTGCACCTGCACTGTGTACCACTCACATAACTGTCATATTTGGTGCAACTACTTTTTCATATACCAACAGAGTACACTTGCTCATCTGCAATCTTCTACTTTCGAAGATTTTTCGTTTCCAATTCCTGTGACTTTTATTTATGATGTCTCTATCTCTCTTATACGATATAAATCTTTCTGAATATCTGAAACAATTACTTTTCAGTTCATGTTAGTGTTTTTCCAAATTTTGTTTTTGTTAAGTTTTTTTACTTTCAAAATTTTTGAAGAATTTTTGCACAAAATCTTCTTTCTTTTTTCACCCTTTCTATTCGTTTAGTTTCGTTTTGTTTGGTTACATTCTTGTCAATTATTCTATTTTCAATGGTATTTAATTATTTTCTGGTTGATAACTTGGATGGCAAATCCAAATAACCTTTGAATGAAATTTAATGGAAAAATTAAATTAAAATTTAAAAAAATAAAAAATCTCAATTACATTTTGGTTTACAATGTTTAAAATACATAGCCTAGGGTATGCATAACAGAAATTAAAATTGTTCAATTGCCATTCACAGTCCAAACAAATAACAGGAAAAACAGTAGTTCAATGGAAAATTTCTATTTTCAGTGATAATTTGTCAGTTTCCTCAAGAGATATGTATGTATTCATTACCATTAGTGAAGCTAAGTAAATAAGTATTTTCCCTTCGTTTTCCTTTCCTTATTTTAATTAGCAATAAGCAATTAATCTTAATCAGCAAAACATCTTTTTACACACGCGGAAATAAGCTAATCTTCTTACAATTTGTATTTGTGAGCGCGTAATTAAAGCTTAAGTGTCCACTTTAGAAAAATCTTCATGGAGAATATCTCAATTTAAGTGGAGTACGTGATTTGCCGTAAATTTTGAAAAACAGAAGGAAAGAAATACAATAGAAATGCAGAGTTTGAAATAAAGAAAAGAAAACAAAAAGAAATATTTCGCAGTAACATGGTGTGGCAAAACATATCATGTATAGGCCAGGCTACTCAACAAAAACTAATTGGGTCTTTAAGGTATAATAACTCTGGTATAACTCTCTAGTCGCCGTAATGCAGTAGGTAGTGTGTTGGCTTATTAGACCTAACGCCAGCGTTCAAATTCCAGGCCAGATATCAAAACGAAATACAAAAAATATTTCTTGGGCAACTTTGTCTCACTAGATTTCTGGCAAAAACTCTGAGAAAAAATTAAATTTCCATGAAAAGTTTCTCAAAAATCTCTCGTTCGTAGTCGACTTTAAACTGCAGGTCCCGCCACTTATGTATAAAATTAACACACACAACATAAGTGGTGTGTGAGGAACTAGGTCGTAATCCTGATTGAAGGGTTGTAATGACCATACAAACGTAGGTATGTATGTATGTAACTCTGGTAACATAAATTTTCATCGCCGTAGTCTAGTAGGTAATGTTTTGGCTTATTAGACGTGAGGCCACGGTGCAAACAAAAAAATAAAAATAAAAAAATTATATACATATCTTCGGGAACTTCCTCTCAGCAGATTTCAGGCAAAAACTCTGCGAGTAAATAAAAATTGTCATGAAAAACTTTTAAAAAAATCTGTCACTTTAAACTGTAGTTCCCGCTGCTGATTGCTAAAATTAACACACAAATCTTAAGTATTGCCAAAATCTAGGTCGTAATCTTGACGATTGATTGTGATCTCTATTGCTTCCTATTGAAATGGTCAGAATTCATCAACAGAAAAGGTATTGTGTTCCATATTGCATACCTTTGATGACCCTCCTGGAAACCATATCCAGGTAGGGTTGGTTTCGATCTCTGCTGAACTCTCTTAATAGTCTAATGTTAAGAACTCAGAACTGTCAAAAACGGACGAATTTTATAAGATTTGGTAGGAGTGACAATTGCTTTACATGAAATATAGTTGGACCTGGGTTAGGGAAATTGCATTACATAAAGGCATAAATGCCGAATAATCATACATGGTAGTTTCCTAGCTAATGCTCATTTAAAGCCCATAATGGAACTCTAAGTTCGAACAAACTAAGGCACACAGAAGATGTTGCACTTATTTCAGATCTTGTATCGATTTTATTAGCGCAAAAAAGATAGGAAATTAGACACACTTGTCAAATCTACAAATAATTTATATGAGAAACCTTATAGCAGCCATAATTGTAGATATTGGCACCAGGGCATAGCTACACAAAGTCTAGAAATATTTCACAATGAATGGTGCAGATACCTTAATAACAAGGAAGAAGATTAGCTAACGAAATGCCTTCTCAATCAGTATCAAGTTATAGGGTCTTATTACGATTCTTTATTGCTTTGTTCACTTACAAAACAAATCTTCAACTGCAACAATAGAAAAAGAAAGAGTCAGTAAAACTCTAAGTATTTGCGGCCAACATCTACATAGGATTTGTTAACTCATTGCACAAAATAAGCTACAAGAACTATCATTGTCACAAAGCTTATAATCCACATGCAAATTAGTTGTGCGAACTCCCTCACTGAGCTGCAACAATAGAAAAGCCTGATTCCGTTTTATATCCTTTCCAATATGGGCTTTTCTTCATATTAATCAAAGCAAGCGCTGTTAATTCAAATAAACTTTTAAACTCAACGTAAGAGTACCCTCTATTGCAGTGTTCTATTAAACCAGTAACAGTGTTGTATCTTAAGCAAGTCACAAATGCTAGTTTAATGGTAATCCGTAGTAATAGTATAAAATAAAATAAAGTTTAATTAAGCCTACTTTACACGGTCCCACAAGTAATATGATCTGTCAAAATTTTGTGTAGAAGAGTACGGATGTGATCGTGTAAACGTACTATGTAATGAAACCATCACACATCGAGAGAAAATACGGATGAAAAGTTTGACAGTCGTATGGCTCTCTTCATTTTTTGAAATGATTCAAAAAACAAGCAAGTCGCATTAGATCAGGGATGTATTTTTGTGTAAACACATAGAAAAAAAAGTGTAACAGCTGTTTTCATTTTACTTTGTTATTGGCTTATACCGATCATGTAAACGCAAAAAATATAAATCATACGACTTTTATTCTCATTTTTGTCATACGGATGGAATTGCATTTTACTTTTTCATTAGACTTTACGTACGTAAAGTATTACCGTGTGAAGTGGGCTTTACAAATATACATAAATATGCTACGCTACAGTCTTTAATTTTTGTGCAGAATTTATAGACAGTAGATGTCGTAGTTTAGAAGGAAAAACGAGTATTGTTGTTCTAATGAGGAATATAGCAGAGGCCAATTTAGGAAGTGTTAGAAGAGAATTATGAAGTCGCCGTAGTCTAGTAGGTAGTGTGTTGGCGTATTAGACGTAAATGCACTGATCAAATTCCAGGCCAGATATCAAAACGAAATATGAAAAAAAAAATTTTTTTCGACAACTTCCTCTCAGCAGATTTCTGGCAGAAATTCTGAGAGTAAATAAAATTGCCATGAAAAGTTAATCAAAAATCTGTCGCTCGGAGTCGACTTTAAACTATATAAACATGTATAAAATTAACACGCATAACATGAGTGATAAGAGAAGCTAGGCCGTAATCCTGACTGAAGGGTTGTAATGGCCAATTATGAATCTATGTATGAAAAGTTTCTTAAAACTGTCGTTTGGAGTTGTCACTAAACGTTGGTAATGACCAATTAAGTAAGTAATTTCGAGATACAAGTTGTGTGCCTAGTAGTTTTTTGATTTAAATTTACGGGTAACCATGTGGTAAAAAAGTCGTTGTGGTATTGCAAAGTGTTCTTTGATGCCAGTGAGCTAAGCTTGCGATTTATATTTAGATGGTTTCAATATATGTATGTATATACGTGGATAATTTAAGAATTATTTTTATATGAATTAAAGACGAAATTTTCCAGTTTTTTTTTCCTTCCGTTTTTCATTTATCATAGATTTACTAATTAGAAAAAGAACTAGTCATGGCTAATTAATTCGTTTGTTTAATTAAATTTTTTTTCCATTTTTTTTTAAATCAACATTCCATAGAAGCAGAAAGATGAGAAAAAAAAAGCAAAATTTTATTTCTGCTCGCATACTCATTGTAAACCATACACATATACATACATATGTACATACAGATTTTCATTTTAAAATAACGTTTTCATTTTGTATCCTGCAGTCTTTATTTTAACAGCATAATTTGGCAAATATTCAGCGAATAGAAAAAAGGAAAATTATACGATATCCATAAAATACTACCCCCTTAGCTAAATTGATGATGTTGATTCGTTTACATACAACAACACATTTATTTGCTAAAGTAGCCAAGAATTCAAAGAAAAATAAAAAAAAAAGAAAAAAACAGAGTAAAAGGAAAACGAGCAAGTAATTTGGCAAAGATTTTTTATATTGTTTGTAAAAAAAGACAGGCCATAAACTACAGAAAAAAACGAAGAAAAAAATAATATTGGAAATCCAATAAAAAGAAAAAGAAGAAAAAAATCAAAATCGAAAGCTAAATTATCATAAAAAAATATGAGACAAAGGAAACAAATCAACACGATTACAAAATTCTTATAAAAGTATTGTAATAATAATAATAATAAAAAAATACTGGGTCATATAAAAAGTATCCTCTTCGCAGTACAGTACAGTACAATACAGTTTTTTATTTCATGGCTGGTATAAGTTGGATGGAAGTTTATTTATTTTTTTTATTTATTAATAACAATACAATTACAAATTATATCGAATTATTACGAGCTGAGTACACTAGTCGAAGTTGCTGTGGTCTAATAGGTAGTGTGTTGGCTTATTAGACGTAAGGCCACAGTTCAAACCCCAGGTCATACATCAAACAAAAATATGAAAAAATATTTCTTCGGCGACTCCCTCTCAGCAGATTTCTGGCAAAAACTCAGAGAATAAATAAAATTGCCATGAAAGGTTTATAAAAATCTGTCGTTCGGAATCGACTTTAAACTGTAGGTCGCGCCATTCATGTATAAAATTAACACACACAACATGAGTGGTGTGTGAAACTAGGTCGTAATCCTGGCTGAAGAATTGTAATGGGCAATTATGTATGTATATATGAGTACACTAGTGTAACAGACCAGACTATCTCAATTGCCACCGACTCAATATTAGTCTCACGCTAATAATCTAGCACTCTACCCAATAGGCTACCATGCCACCTTGGTATAAGAAATTGTATTGATTTGAGAAGTTGTCAAAAGTCAACCATATAGTTTAAAAATTCCGCTTCCGTTACCATTAATGTGAACGTGAAATCATTTTTGGACTGGGTTGGAATGAAGAAAGAGTGAGTATTGCTTCAATAGTTTTGAATTTGTGACTAGAAAACCGAAAAACTTCAGCCGGAATAAATTCTCACATATAGCATGGTAAAGTCTCCCGACTTTAGTAAGTAGTGATGTGTTGGCTTATTAGACGTGAGGCCGCGGTTCAAGTCCCAGGTCCGACATCTCCAACAAAACGAATTAAAAAAATATGAAATATTTCTTCTTCGACTTTCTCTCAGCAGATATCCGGCAAAACTCGTAAAGTAAATAACATTGCTATGAAAATATTCTCAAAATTCTGTCGTTCAGAGTCGATGTTAAACTGTAAGTTATGCCACTCACGTATAAAATTAACGCACGCAACAGAAGTGGTGTGCGTAGCTAGGTCGTAATCCTGGCTGAAGGATAGTGCAACTAAAGAAGGAATTCTGTCTGCAATGCATTGTACAATTCACGTTAGAATCGATACCGAACGGTTGTGGTTACATACGACATACGACATACGACTACTGTGCGGAAATATCCATTGAAACAGCAAGAATACAGCGATCCAGAAGCCACATTACGATTGTGCTGTAATGAATAAACAGATTTGGATATCTTCATATCGTTACGTACGTAAAAATTTCAATATAGTCCTCGCTACACCAATCCATCAGAGGTCAGCAATGAGTATTCAAAACGATGAGTAGACTCGAATCATACTTATAATTTCTGATACTTATACGCATTCATATTTATTTAAATGGCATACCCATCCTACTCATACTCAAAGTTTGAAATACTCATGGTACTCGTACTTAACAATACGCACGATGTTATTGATTTGGACTCTCCACGACTCATCGCATACACGAATCACAAAATAAGTATGATTCGCGTACGAACACTACAATACTCACATGAAGGTTGTGTGTTTGCTCTCCTTGCTGTCTTTGGCTTTTTTTGTTTATGTGTCTTTCTTCTTTCTTTGTAAATGCAACAACAAATAAGACTGTAAATTTTGATGAATGATTCGAATCACTCGTATCATTTATAAGTATTATAAGTATTTCTGTAAAGTTATCTGAATCTAAATGAGTAGACTTATGAATCAAACATATTTCGAATGGTATGAGTTTGATGTCAACGTTGTACTTATACTCATTGCAACTTATACTTATAAATCAATGGTGTAGTGAATACGAATGAATCAGAGTAGTTTAATTTGAATATTGTTGGCTCACTTATATTCAAAATTTCATGAGTGCTTATGAGTAGCGAAAAAGCGATTCATTGCTGATCTCCGCAATCCATACGTGACAGTTGTACTCCTAAATATTGGTGCTAAAAATCGCAAGGATGAAAAAACTTTCTGCGTCCAGCTAACATCGCATTGAATTTTTATGCACAGAACATCGCACCCAAATTACAGAAGTTTTTGTGTTATTGCCATGCTTATGATTAAAATCGCCTCCATTTATTCAAACGAATCTGACTGACATATACTACTTACTGCCAACTGCAAAAGTTTGATACGATTGGAAGTTTGAGAATGAATAGAGTTGAATGTACAACAGAATCTTGCGGTATCCCTGAGTTTGGCTTGATTTCATCTGAGGGAATCTCATCTATACAACACGCATAGTGCGATTGCTAAGAAAGTTCGATAGAAGAGAGAGAGATTCAAATGCAACGTGCCTAACTGTGTGACCTTATTCTATTGTTCGTTATTCTCTGGGGTTGTATACTTTTTATACAACCCACTCTAGCAAAGAAAGCTAGAAAAAGAAAACAAAGAGAAAAAGTTATTTTTGTCATCATGTTTAAATTACAATTTGAATGTTAATAAATCATAAAAATCCAGAAATACCGAAAAAAATATACAAAATTATATGAATATTAGAGCGTCAATAAGACAAATCAAATAAATGTTTGTTTCTTTTTTGTTTTTATATTTTCATCATAATAAATTCTTGCAACCAAAAAGGAAGATAAACGCCAAGCAAAAAATGGTCAAAATTTATGTCGTTGTGGCATATTTACTTGGCTTGACTGTTTCGCTTTACTTCCTGTGTTTTATTATAGGACTTTAGGTATCCCAATAACAATAAAATGAAGAGAATAAATAAAGAAAAACTCCTCATTTTCATTATTTGGCATATGGCCGGCTTATTTAATATTATATTTGTTTTTGTTGTTGTTGTTGTTGTTTCTTTTTCTTATAAATTTTACGATCTTGTTACTGCAACACTGTTGAATGTTCTACGATTTCATTTTCCATAGGCCTTCCAAATTTGAAAAGTAAATTATCGTTGGCAAGAGTGAAAGTTTGAATGAATAAAAAAACGAGCGTTAAACGAAACTTTCTTAACTCTACGCTATACTGGCTTTAATGGAGTTGAATAACGCAAGTGTATGAAAACGACCAAGGCCCCTTGAGAGCTCTACAACTGGCTTCGGAAGCAATTTTTCTGTATTAATTTTTATTTTTATTGTCAGTTTTCTGAAATATTGTTGCCACTGATGCTTGTTTCTTGCGACACACAATTAATACCTTGGGTATTAATTTCATTCAAAACACACAAAACTGATTTTGGCAGAATTTTTAAATGTTTTTCAAACATATTTCCTGCACCTCTTTTCAACGTTTACGCCACTAGTTGGCTAGTTGTCTGTCTCAATTGCTCGTGGCCATCATATGACAAGAGTACCTTTCAGCCACTAGGTTAGTAACAAAGCAAATAACGTTCCCATATGACCTGACCGATATGTTCCAGAATGCACATTTTATTGTACGTAAGCAGATCAGTACACCACTCGACGTTGTTTCACCATACTAGCCAAGTACTGTAACTTGTCCACTTCCACTATTTGGCTGTTTTCTTGTCTCTGCAACTCACTCATTCTAACAGTTTGAGCAGCCCTCAATTTTCCCTTGGATAGGCGACGACTTCAATAAGGTTCCCAATGGGTTTCGCAATGAAGAACTAAAAAGTTCGGTGGTTGTATCACATCTGGCCCATTCATACATTCAATACACCCACACGATGTGAAAGCTACACTGCTTCGATAATTCGTTGAGAGATTTAGAGAACCCTGAGCCCTTACAGGCACCTAAATATTAGAAACTATGAGAATAGCTTTCTTAGAGATATCCCAGATGGCCTGGGAGACACTACAAATTATTTTTAACTTTGTCGAATGAACAACACCTACCGACGCTGAAAATATTACACAGTCTGGGCTTCAACCATCCATACATCATATTCCTATTCATCTCTATCTGGAATGTACGTCTTGGATTGCCTGGAGAAGTCACTAGGTGTTGTTATTTAATCAATCTTCATTATATCTTTAGAATCTTCGAGGGACCAGAATGCTAGGTTAGGTTAGGTTAGGTTAGAGGACGTGTACTTGTCAATTAAGACAAGTACAGTACCCGGAGGTCGAATTGACCCATTGTACAACGTCCTAGTTTCTCACACCACTTATGTTGTGTGTGTTAATTTTATACATGAGTGGTGGGACCTACAGTTTAAAGTCGACTCCGAACGACAGATTTTTATTTATTGAGAAACTTTTCATGGCAATTTTTATTTACTCTCAGAGTTTTTGCCAGAAATCCACTGAGAGGAAGTCGCCGAAAAAATACTTTTTGTATTTTGTCTTTGATGCCTGGCCTGGAGCTCGAACCTGGCTTTTGCGTCTAATAAGCCCACACACTACCTACTAGACTACGGCGACTTCAAAATGAATGGTTGCCAAAATCCTTTGACTAGTATTAGCTGCTAAGCTTACATAATAGATGTTCAGCGAAAAGAGATGCAAATGGTAATAAACATGCATCGGCAAGTGCAACGTGGGCGGATCTTTGTATATGTCCTATTAAGTTCAAGGCAATCCGTATGTCAACATGGGAACAACTTTTGTAGTGTATTATATTCGTTCTGAGAGCCAATTTTCTCACCATATATTTTTGCACACTTAGTGGCTAGTAGGTGGTGTGTTGGCCAAGGTTCAAACCTCAGTTCAGAAATCAAAACGGAATATGAAAAAAATATTGTTTCGGCGGCTTCCACCCAGCAGATTTCTGGCAAAAACTCTGAGAGTGAAATAAAATTGCCATGAAAAGTTTCTCAAAAATTTGTCGTTCGGAATCGACTTTAAACTGTAGGTCCCGCCATTCATGTATAAAATTAACGCACACAACATGACTGGCCGTAATCTTCTCTGAAGGGTTGTAATGGCCACTTATGTATGCATGTATGTATGTAGTGACAATGAAGGGCTTTTTCATCGTGTTGAGTAAATTCGGTTTCCATGACTAGCTACCGAAAATATGGAAATCAACCTCAGCTTTACGTCCACGATTCGCTCCAAAGAGCAGAACGTTGGAGGTTTCAACTTCCTGAATTAGTACCTCCATTTTTCCTAGATTTATACCACGCCGTGACTAGGTGCCTACTCTTTAACTTCCTGCAGAGTAAGTTAAAAACGTACCGCTAATAAGAAATACTCATGTGCCCGAAATCGCAAGATCTAGGTCAACTGCTTACGCAATTGCTTCACAGACGACTTGGTTCAATGTCACACGATTAGTAAAGAATGACCGTCGCTTATAGGGAAGCGAAATCCTTAGAATTGCTTTTTTCCAAATAATTTCGATTTACAGACGACCATAAAGTCGTATACAATTTGGTTACAGCGTCTCGTTTATGGCTATGTAATCATGTTTGTAAAGTGCACGTTAGTGTATATAAGAGGGTATCAAAGGTCATCCTTCCGTTCATGCCTTCAATAAGTCTTGTTATGGCCTTCAACAAGAGGAAGAAAATGCGGATAGGTCTTTAATCCTATAAATAAAACCCAAGTAGTAGTTTAGCACTTGCACTACTGCTTCGGTACTCTACACCACTTCAATGTCATCTAATTTACGTGGACATTGACGACGAATTCAAGTGTCACATGTTGCAGGGTGCATATATACTATGTATTGTACCGGAGATTGAGTATATATCTTCTGAAATTTAGTTGTAGGGTCCCTTGCTTATAGGTGTAAGCAGAATTTTACTTGAAGTCATAAAAGCAGTTTTAATATTAAAGTATTCCATACAGGCATACTTTCATTTGTCCTCAGCATATTGAACATAAAATATACCTCTGGGGAAAGGTTTAATATTATCAATAGCGTCTAACAGGGATATAAATTTCTTAAATAATAAAAGAACCAATAACAAAAATAAAGTAACATAAAAGAAATACGAAATACGTACGATCGTAAACATAGAATATGGTTTTTATGCAAATTTTTCAAATGGATTTATTATTAATAAAAAAAAAAACAAAAACAAAAACAACAAAAAATAAATCTAAAGAATAATGCAAATCTATATTAAGATGAGCTAAGACATGGTAACAAAAATAAAATAAAAAAAAAACATTTAAGAAAATCAACACAATTCCAAAGGATTTAAAGGATAGGTTGGTTATAAACTTTGCATCAGTTTAGTGCCACTAATACTGCAACAAAATTATGAAATCATGTTGAAATTTAAGACGTTTTAAGAGACTAAGAAGGTGGCTTAATGGCTTACAAAAACAGGTGAAAAGTTGAGATTTTGAAACCAAAAAGTTGGGATTATTTCCGATCTTAGAATAAAATCTGTAATATGACACTCGTTTTATTCCGCAACAGATAGCATAATACTACAGCATTTTTATTGCTAAATATGTTATACGGTTTTCATTTAATTTATATGCCACAAAAAGTTGGAGAATTTGTTTTTTTTTGTTATTACCCCTCAATCATCTCCATCTTATACCCATTGCTGCTGTTATTTTCGCAATGTTTTCAATGTGATACAGCAGTGTCATACATCTCATAGTATGAAGTATGAATGCAGTCTTAATTATTGTACTCTTCGTTGTATTATCAGAATTCTTTCTCACCTACGTAGTATAGTATGGTTTAACGACATCAACAAAATCAATCTCTTTAAATTTACTAATGAGGGACGCATAATTAAAAAATGTTTGCCTTCAAATGCTCAAATGGCTCTGGTTTGTCGGCATAACACTTTTCTTTAACGGCGCCCCACAGAAAATAACCAAGCGGTAGCAAATCTTAGCTCCTTGGCGGCCAATTGACATCACAATTTCGGCTAATTAAACAGCCATCAAACGTTTAACGCAATAAATCGATTGTGGCCTGAGATGCGTAGCAAGTTATACCATTCTTTTGCAACCAAATAGCGTTCATATCAATACCATGAAGAGTGGGTACCATAAATCATGGTTTCATGGTGCGATATGCCTAATGGTTGCGCCGTCCTCAATTTCAAGGAAATATGGGCCAAAGATGCCACTGCTCCATAAGCCGCACCAAAGAGTCATTGGCTTCTGCAAGAGCACGAGCGTGTTTTCTGAGCCCCAAATACGGCAATTTTGCTTATTAACGTACCCACCAAGAGGAAAAAGAGCTTCATCCAAATAGAAGATTTTTATTTTTTTTTGACAAAAACGACATCATCGTGGCGTTTCTCTTTGCCCAAGCAGCGAAGCGGATGGTCGCGCGCCTTCAACAAAGTTCGACGTTAACTGATGCGTGAAATGTTGAATTCTTGAAAACGATGACGATTTGATGTTAATGGATTCACACGCACACTCTCAGTCACAGCGTCGATATTTTTTTTTGGGTGTATGAGCACGCTCATGTCGGGCACTGTTGCACGACATTTTCGTGCAATTTCCGACCAATTGTATTTGTTTTGAAAATAAATTTCCAATAAATCCCAATGTTGCTTAAGTGTAAATCGATTCATTACGTTCAGTGGAGATAATATACTGAATTTTGTGACAGAATAGAATGACATGTATAAGTATTGCCAGATTCGAAATAAAGGATGTTTCAAATTTAAACCGACAGATGGCCCATCTGATAGTTTATCACACTACCAATTGGGCTTTCGGGACACTTTCTGGAAGTCATATGCTTTCAAAGCAATAATGATGCCTGATTGAGTGCAACATTATTTTAATGTTCGTGTTGTTTGTTTGCCAATAAATCCGCATCAAACGGGGTATGTTCTGTAATTTAAATAACTTATATATTTTTTTTTTTTAATTTATTAAATTTGAATTTATGCGTCTCGCTTTCATTGAATACATTTGGCTAAAATGCATTCATTTTAATCAATTTATAATTTTAAATATTTTAATTATTTTTCTTCTACCTTTTTTTTGACATTTATTGTTATACAATTACACAATAATTTATATTTATTAAATATTATAATAAATATAAAAATAAAAAATAAATAAAATATAATAAAAATAAAAATAAAAAATAATAATAAAAAATAAAAATATATTAAATATTTTTTTCTCAAATACCAATTTATTCATTATAGTTTGAAATAATTTGTTAAAATTTCCCAATTTTTGGACTTTGTTTGTTGTTTAAAAAAAAATTAATTATAAATTTCCAAATATACGGTGTTTTAACACGAATAATAGGATCATATTCGAATATTAAAAAGATTAAAAAATTAAAAAAAAATAAAACAATAATAATATTTTTATGAGAAATATATACACGCTACACGGTATGCATGTGCGGTTGTATATGAGCCGTTCAGTGCACAAATCGATTAACTCCATAAAACAAAAAGTTGAGAAATGCGATGAAATAATGTAAATTGTTTTTTAAAATTCCCTTTACAATATAAATTCAAATATATATTGTAGAATACATAAATACATATATAGCATTCATCTAATGGTATATAAAATTAATAAGAAAGAATAGCGAAAAAAATAATGTCAGTAATGTTATAAATTTCATGTGACTGGTGGAGTTAATCGATTTGGCAACTGAAAAAATAATAAAATTAAATTAAGTATTTAAATTTTTTTAATGTTTCTATTTTGCCTGGTACACGAATCAGAATATGTTATTATTTTGTCAAACTTTGCAACATAAGTTTGTAGGATGTAAATTTTGTCGTCTTGGATTATGAGCCTTTTGATAACATTTATGTCATCTATTTTATTGCTTGCAACACGGTCTTTGCGCCGATCAACCAAAAAAATAACTTGTTCTTTAGAACAACACTTGTGTATCCGCCCGTCACTCATCTGATCTTTAAAACATTTTTTGCAAACGGGAATATTAGTTTTGTCTTTTCGAAGATAATATGTGCAAGAACGTGATCTTTGGTCTTTAGTTCTATTCGTGAGAAGCCTTCTTTTTACTTCTTTAACTTTGATTCAGCCTATATTTTGGTCAAGTTGACTATGTAAATTTTAAAATGCGTTGCGATTTACATAAGAGTATGGAGTTAATCAAAATGTCTTCTGAAATAAATTACTTATTATTCAATGGCCCAAAATTTTTTGTCGTTTAATGGTGTTAATCTTTACTATTCAGAAAAGTTATAATAAATATAAAAAGTTATGACTATCCCAAGTGCTTTGACACTTAAATTTAAGATTTTGCAAAAAGTGGAGTTAATCACTTTGTGCACTGAACGGCTCATATATGTATGCGTAATGAACATAAACAAACAAGTGTAAAATATTAGAAATATTATCTAAATTTTGAAACTGTGTTGGTATTTATTCCAGGAAAATACGCGCACATGCAACTGAAAATGAATGGCGTAAAATTTGACACAATAATGACACAAATATGTTGAATTTAATTAAAATAAATTAAACATTCAATTTAAGCAGAATTATAAAACGTATGATATTCTCCGATTTAAAACGGTTGATGTGTTGAAAGATTTGTAATCGTATCCATGATCTTTAAAGTGAAATTCATTTGGAATAATTTTCTATGAAATTAAAGTCTATTAAACACATTGAAAATGGCACACCATTGTGCCACTTTATTTGTGAATAGAATTCCAAGCGACGACATAATAATTGATTTAAAATATACTGTTACCTTTTTACCTTTTGAAAACGTTTAAAATATGAGCTCGTATTTGGCAAATAAAAATAAAAATTAATTTTGTATTTAATTTTAAATCAATTCTTTATTATTCGCATAATTCTGTGTACCACTGTTCACAACTTGATGTAAGCAACAACAATTGCTTTGCTTGTTATATCTCTGTTTATACCCTTTGCATAAACAATAACAATTACAAGGCAATTGTTCGGCAGATCTTTGTAACGGAGATCTTCAAACCACGATTACTCTCTTCAAATAAACCGCATCTTCACACTGACTAAACTCACTAATTCAGTCGCCTGTTTTGCCTTCCCTTTTAATGGCAAATTAAACAGTTTGATGAATGTTCATGAAGGTGAACGTTCATGATTTCGCCTTTTCGAAAAACATCGTTGTTTACATTTATTATTGTAGTGTTGTTGGTATATTTTTGTTTATTTGTTTACCGTTTTTTTTATGCTGGTGTTTGTTGTTATATTAAGCAGTACGATAATTTGTAAAAAGGTTTGCTTATTGAATTGTTTTGTTTTTGTAGCTTTTGCTTATAACTTTAATGTTAAACAATGTAAAATCAAAACACCAGTATCTCGATTTTTCCTGATATCTGTGCATTGTAGGTGTATTTAATTCTATTGACCAAATCGGCCACCAGCGCATTATTTATGCATCTGGAATGATTTTTTGGTCAACTCCCACCAAAGTTGAATGACTGTCATAATGTAGTATAAGCACTTTGCTATATAATTTCAGGATCCGCAACAAAATGTTGAGATGGTTTATGAGTTTTTTTTTCCTAACGATGATGGCCATACATTAATGAATTCCCTGAAAGCCATATCCCTACAAATATGTCCAACTCCAGCATATCGACAATATTAACTAAAAACCACTCTTGTTTCCGCTATGAGCTTGATCATGTCGAACACGAAATGCAATGCTTTGCTCCATGACATTTTCCGCTTGCAAACAAGCCTGCCATCACAATCTGTCAAATACACTTTCCTTACTTATCAATATTTTCGCACAAAAAATTTCAAGCATGTCCAGTTTTTTTTGTCTTCTGCACTGCTCTGCCTCTCCCTCATAAAGATGGTAGAGTGGACTGCCTTTATTCATTCTGTTTAAATATTTCCTGAAATACCATCACCCAAGAGCATTTGCGTTATGCATAAACTTACATCGCTATGTTTACATTTTATTCACCTGTCTATATCGTGCATTAGTTAGTCGACGTTCTTCCTCTTTCTTTCGCAGATTAGATTAGTGAACTATAGTCCGTCCTGTCTGCCAACCACAAACATTTTATTATGTTGAGGGTATTCATGGTGTGATTTCCTAACCTGTATGATGCTGTGAGTAGCTATTTTCTAGCGTCTCTACGTCCTTTACAGTATTTATTTGTGTGGTCGTATTTAATCGAATTCTGAGGCAGTTAACGAATTGTGAGTATAACAACATCGGCAACTCTCAAGCTATCTTCCACGGACATACAGCGCCCAGTTATTATCATAAGCTCCGTTATAAATGTTATGTGGTTCTGTATTGGAACAAAAATTTTTACGCCTTTTGTAATACCTTAAGGGCTTTAAGTAAATCAACATTTAACCTCCACATTATTTATAATAATTTTAGAATAATTGCCATACGATTGAAGTGCTTCTTCGCTTAATGCAATTTTAAGGCTGTTGTTCTTTTAAGAGATATAGGGGTTGGTATTGGTGTTCACTCCCACTTTCTAATTGGAAGTTTAACTAGTTTTACTTGTCGCTTTTTTGATGTCTCTATGCACTGCGTGCAAGAGATTATAAGTTGTTCGTATACCACCAGTGGTCCATACCGGGTAGAACATGTTAAGCTATTAAAAGACGTGCTCAGCTTAACTTGTATAGCAAGTACAAGGATGGAAAGTTAACTCTTTTAGGCAAGCTGAATGATTTAGGCGGAGGAAAATAGGTTGACCCTTTACTGGATTCCAGGGCGTGTGAGTATTTAAGGCCAAGAAAAGAAACACCATTTATGGAGCCAAAAGTTTTCTGTAAAGTTGAAATAGTCGTTTGGAAAGGTGCATTTGGCAAAAACAAACTCAACGTAATGCGGACACTCTTGTCCATACAGACAGGTTTGAGACAGTCTAAATTTATGCTGGACAATTATAGTGGAAGTGGTTGTTGGTAGTGGTTGAAGTCGCCGTAGTCTAGTAGGTAGTGTGTTGGCTTATTAGATTTAAAAGCCAGGGTTCGAGCCCCAGGCCAGACATCAAGACAAAAAGTATTTCTTCGGCGACTTCCTCTCAGCAGAATTCTGGCAAAAACTCTGAGAGTAAATAAAATTGCCATGAAAAAGTTTCTCAAAAATCTGTCGTTTGGAGTCGACTTTAAACTGTAGGTCCCACCACTCATGTATAAAATTAACACACACAACATAAGCGGTGTGAGAAACTAGGACGTTGTACAATGGGTCAATTCGACCTCCGGGTACTGTACTTGTATTAATTGACAAGTACACGTCCTCTAACCTAACCGAAGCTGTTATAGTGGAAGGCAATTCGAGACTTGAATGACGTTGTTCAGAAAAAGCCTGAGAATAGTAAAACACTGGTACAGAATAGGAATTCGCAAAAACACATACAAGGAAACAGTGCACCGTTGGTGTAATTCAGATGGTAACAGCGAATACTTATTAAGGACTAATCAAGGCATACCGAGGTCTGTTATTGCAACTGGGTTGGATAATATTAAAGAGGGAATAAATGTGGACGACTAAAAACATTTACAGTTTTAAAAAATATTTACCATTGTTCCATAGAAACTAATGCTTATACCCAATAATGCTTACACTTATTGTAATTATATGTGAAATTAATTTAAAATATTAAAATATTATGTGTTGATCGAGTTAGACAGGCAGATACCCAGACAGACTGTATGCACCTACTCACGTACATAGGTAAATTGCCATCAAGCATAAATGTTATGCGTGTGAGTGTAATAATATGCTAAAAATGTTAAATTAAATTAAATATTATTGAATATTAAAATTGAAATAAAACTTTTTCCACAAAATCAATAATTTATGAAATTTTTTGTTTATTTTTTGCCAACGACGACGACGTTATAAAATGCATTTTTTTAATTGAAAATAATGGAAAAATTAAATTTTTATACTCATAATAAAATATGATAAAATATTAGAAATAAATTTGAAAAAAAGTTGATTATGATTGCTAATATAATAATTGACAGAATATGACAAATTGATTCAGTGAATATTTGGAAATAAAAAATAAAAAAATTCGAAAATATGGAGTCGCCGTAGTCTAATAAGTAGTGTGATAGCAGACATCGCCACGAAACGAAATATGAAAAATATTTCTTCGGTGACTACCTCTTAGCAGATTTTTGACAAAAATTCTGAGAATAAATAAAAAATTCCATGAAAAGTTTCTTAAAAAGCTGTCGCTGTATGTGTAGGTGTTATAAAGCCATTTGCCACTCAATGATGTTTATTGTGAATGTTACAATCGAACAGCTTATAATAATTTAGCGTACCTTACATTTATTATGTTGATCTCAGATACTTTAAACCGATGAAATATAATTGATATTGATCTTTAGCAGTCTTTTGTATAAAATTGTATAACCAAAGTACTAAAAGAATGGAAGTCACCGTAGTCTAGTAGGTAGTGTGTTGGCTTATTAGACGTAAGGCCACTGATCAAACCCCAGGTCAGACATCAAAACGAAAATATAGAAAATATTTTTTCTTCGGCGACTTCCTCTCAACAGATTTTTTGCAAAAACTCTAAGCGTAAACAAAAATGCCATGAAAAATTTCTCAAAAAATCTATCGTTCGCAGTCGACTTTAAACTGTGTAAGTCCCCCCACTATCGTATAAAAATTAACGCACACAACATAAGTGGTGTAAGAAACTAGGTCCATAATCCCTGACTGAAGGGTTGTAATGACCAATTATGTATGTTATGTATGTATGTATTAGAAAAATGCCTTTTAAAGCACTTTAATGCACATTTTTGAAATGTATTCTCTTTCCTTAAATCATATTCCCAAGCATTGTATTCATGCATCGTAAGTCACATTTTTTCCACCACCACCATTCATTTTCGTAATTTTTTATTTTTCTTTCTCTCTCACTTTAATACATTATTTAAACGTTATACCGGATGGTTTATATTAATGAGCAGCGGAAGCATTTTACAAAGTTCGTTGAAACGGAAAAATCTGTTGCCGCCGCCACATACTCGCTGGTGTACACCTGAGTTCAAAAGTACACAATGCATGCATGACTGTTCATCTACTCATTTGGCTTAGGAATATTTCAACATTTTACCAAACCCCCCCCTTTTTTGTGCACTACTGCCAAATCAACAAACCAACATTTTCCAACATTTTAGTCCGTGTTACCAGTTTTAGCATGTGGTTAAAAAATTAAAAAAAAACGATTTTTTTTAAAGCAAAAAAATAAAAAAAAAAAATAAAAATCTTCAACAAACGTTCTTGCACTAGAACTCTAGAAATAACATAAAAAACGAAGCTAGCAATACTTTATTAAATTGGAAATATTCAAGTGAAATATGAGAAAAATCTCAGCATCTTTGTAGTTTCGCTTAGTTGAGTTCGTTCTGTGCAGGTGTTTCCACGCAGTTCACATAATGGCTGTGTTAATTGATCTGGCAGCAATTAGCAAAAAAAAAAAAAAACGAACAAAAAATCGAAATGATAAATGCAAATACAAACGAAATACAGTGAAATAGTGCAGGAAGTGAAAGGAAAAATATTTAAATTATAGCTCAGGTTCAAAAAATATAAAAAATATTCTCGGAGGCACTTTCCAAAAAGAACGTATGTAACTTAGCTTAACTTAGTTAAAAAATTAAATGTTATTGTAAAGTGTTATACAAATTCCTCAAAAGGAATCTCAAGCACTCCTATCACCAATCGTTGATTTTAACTTCTCTCTATAAGCAGTCGATCTCATCTACTTCGTCATCTGAGCATAGCTCTTCCAACATACATACATAATTGGCCACTTCAACCCTTCAGTCAGGACTACAACCTAACTTTTCACACCACTTTTGTTGTGTGTGATAATTTTTTTTATGAGTGGCGGGAACTACATTTTAAAGTTGACTCCGAACGACAGATTTTTGAGAAACTTTTCATAGCAATTTTATTAACTCTCAGAGTGAGAAATCTGTTGAGAAGAAGTCGTCGAAGAAATACTTTTTTGTATTTCGTTTAGTTGGAGATGCCTGACCTGGGGTTTGAATCGAGGGCTCACGTCTAATAAGCCAACACTCTACCTACTAGACCACGGCGACTTCCTGTACATATCTCCCGTGATATTTTCTAAAGTAACCTGCTGTCTCCCACGTTACTCACATGTTTCAATTTTATCTTTCAAGAAAATTTGCTGTATAGCAAGCTAGATCTCAAGATTGTATTATACCAAGACCGTTAGGTAGGCCGTTCCATATTTTGAAAACTTAACATTACTGTTAAGTATGCGGATCTACGTTTCGGTGGAATGTTGGCACATACTCCAATAGATATGCTTTGGCTGTTCAATTCTGTTTTTGATCTCTAAAAAGGAATAATTTGTTTCGTTCTATCTATGTCTTGAAGTCCTATATAGAACAGCAAATGTATTCTGGTATGCTCCGTTTTTATCCTCATTTTTGTTTTACAATACTTTACCAGGGCAACCAATTTATGACTACAGAATCGTTACTACACAATCATGTTTGTATTTTTTTTTTTATTTTGTAGCAATCGTACAAACGACATGGTTAGCTTTGGGATGAAGGCACGTCGGTATCGTCTGGGCGTATGCACGAGTTGTGAATAGTGAAACACTACAGATATATGGAGTACCAGCGGAAAAAATAAGCACACAGTCACAAATGTGAATGTCTAATTCACCAGTTGTTCATAAATACATTCCTGTGCCTTTTGGAAGTCTACTAAATTACTCACTATGGGGTAAAGATTCCTAACGAATCGAGACGCTTTTGGAAATCATACATCATTTTCTAGACGATCATGATCGGTTGATTATCTAAAAATATAAGGGCGAGAATATTTCTCACATATTCTAATGACAGTGGTATCCTCCCGAATCCGAATTTTTGAATCTTCGCTATACCATATCTGAGAAAAGTTCAACTGGTTCTCCAGACTCCACGGCCCTTCAATGGTGGCGGTAGACATCTAAGGAAAGAATCTATTCTTGGTTATGCCATAACTTATAAAGTATGCTACTCAGATAGCCAAAAGACTGGATATTTCCAAAATTAACATTATTCACTATGCACTGCCGATACTAATGCGTTGAACCTGTGTTTTAACGGCTAATACGTGCAGTTCGATAAGGGAGATATTGGGCAATGAGTAAAATGTGGTTGTCATAGTCCATAACTCTTTCTGACGTGCTTGAGTTAACACTTGCAAAGGCTGCATAACTGAGTATTGAGGGATTTGGAACTAAAATAGATCGCTGTATACCTTATTCACACTCAACTGTGGCCTATGAAGTCAGTTAAAACTGCTTTACATTACAGTGCGTTCAAGGCCGGATGCTGTCAAGAGGTGAAGTAAGCCTTACTGGAGACATTAGGTATACTGTTGATTCTTGGACTAGGATACGTAGCTGGCTGTGTGATCTGGATATGTGAGTGAGTGTAACAATGCCATGGCAATTCCAATTATCAATTCCAGTTATCAATGCTAATCCTTTCAAAGGAATTGTAATTTTAAACGTCCTACGCATACTGTAAACAATTTAATTTCCATTTCATTAATTCTGTGGTTTCATAGAATTCATTCGTATTTATGGTCGAATTAAATTTCTACGAATGTATTAAAAATCCAAGCTGAAAATATAATTTAATACAATTTCTCAGAAATTATTATCAAAGGAAGTGCATACGAAATTTGATAATTATGAAGGGATTTTCCATTTCCAGGAATATTATTAGTGAGTGATATTGTCTTAATAATAATCGAATTGAAACGGTAATCACATGGCAACGACAATGATTACAATATGGATGGATATGACGTGTTATTAATTTAACGGTTATTTTATGTCTTTTATTATTTTGAAAATCTTAATTATTATCTTTAATACACTGCATAACGGTACATTAAGGTCATTGCAAGAAAATCAAGAAAATTTATAATACAATCGTCTTCATAACGCCAGTAACTTTATAATTTTCATTGACTTTACACTGCCGTTATTTGTTTCTCTTACTTTATTTACCATACATTTTTCTTAAAACCTAAAAAGTAACAGTAAACCACAATAACAGCAACAAAAGTAAATAAAATAAATAAAGAATAAGAATACGAAATAAAGAGAGAGAGATAGAGAAATATTTTTCGCCATAAAGTTCATAATATTGTGATTTATATGCCTTTAGGGGCCTAATGTTGTATACAACATACATGCATACAACATTTATAGACATGCTACGTAATATGACCCAGCAAACAAACAAACATGAGTTAACTGTGAATCAATAGTCCGTAATGCACACAAACATTCACTTACACAAGCCATCTTAAAACACTTATAACGTATATTATTAATTTGGCTGTGTGCGTATACATTTTTGTATATGTATTTATGTATTTAAAGGTGTGAAGTGTATTGTGAAGTTACTTGTCTGTCTGTGAATGCGTGGCTAGAATTGTTTATCAAATTGTTAAATCTTGCATTCAATTTGACCAAATAACCATAAGGGTGTCACTATTTAGATTTTTCATTTAATATACACAAACAAAAGTATAACAATAACAATAATAATAACACAAATACACACACGCACGTCAAGCCATAATGATGCAGTGTGTGATAAAAGTTAATGAACGCACGTATGTATATAAAAAGTCTGTAAGAAAATCAACACACAGCTTTTGCCAGACGGCAAAGAATGCCTTTCTTCGCTGGCTATTGCAAACGTTTTAAAATGTGTTCCATTGTTGACGACAGACAGAATAGAATAGGAGAAGACTAAAGTCTCTTAAATATACAAACCAGGATGATAATTTCTATCTATCTCCGGCGTGTGTATGTGGATTACCTACTTACTTACTCCATTGCTCATTACAATCCTTTGCCCATGACCTACAGCTTATAGACTCCTAATGACAGATTTTTGATAAACTTTTCATGGCAACTTGTTTTTTTATTTTCACAGATTTTGCTAGAAGACTGCCGCAGTTTCAGAAGAACTTTTATTTGTTTTTAGTGTCTAATAATCCAACACACTAGATACCTATTACAACATCCTTTTTTTTGATCAACTTTGACCTTCAAACTCATTGATTGCCAACAGTAGAAATAAGAAATAATTGTTTGACTAGGTTGTAGAAGTTAATGATGAACAAATCCCTTGCAATCTTACTAGACACACAACATTATCGTGTGTGGTGTCAATTCTACTGTTTGCTTCACTTTTATTCCATAAATTTAGTCTTACATGATCCACTTCATCTCCCGCAATTAGTTGCTCTAGTAATGGTTCGGTTATGTTGCGTTTTAGCATTGCGTGATAAATGTTCGGTTCATTATAACGCACATCGAGTTTCTTTGTCTAGGTAGATTTCCTTAAATGGTTGGTAATAGTTTGTGTATGAAAGCCTAGTTCAATGTTATTTATTTGTCGGTTTTTCTCTATTTTTTTCCATGATGTCCTTAAGCAAGTTGTGTTCTTAAATTCAATTAAGAAACAAGAAAATCGTTACGCTGCTCATCTGAAAATATGATTTTTTTTTGCCAAAATCGGCATCTTCTGGTGTAGGCTACTGCATGGCCAGTCGAGCCAGCCATTTGAATGAAATTATTTTCCATTATTAACTGGAAGGATTGTACTTTCAAATAAAAAATGAAGTTTAAGAAAATATTCAGTAGTTTTTTTTTAAGGTTAGGTTAGTTAGGTTAGAGGACGTATACTTGTCAATTAAGACAAGTACAGTACCCGGAGGTCGAATTGACCCATTGTACAAGGTCCTAGTTTCTCACACCACTTATGTTGTGTGTGTTAATTTTATACATGAGTGGTGGAACCTTCAGTTTCAAGTCGACTCCGAACGACAGATTTTTATTTATTGAGAAACTTTTCATGGCAATTTTTATTTACTCTCAGAGTTTTTGCCAGAAATCTACTGAGAGGAAGTCGCCGAAAAAAATACTTTTTGTATTTTGTATTTGATGCCTGGCCTGGGGCTCGAACCCAGGCTTTTGCGTCTAATAAACCTACACACTACTAGACTACGGCGACTTTAAAGCATTTTCAAAAAAAAAATTATTTGGCGGACCCTTTAGATTGTGAAAGAGAGAAGTTACGGAAATAAAAACTGCTGAGAACGAAAACTGTTGAATGTTAAAGTAAGAATATCAAAAGTCTTTCGCTTGTGGTGAATGCTGGCCGTTAAGTGCCCGGAGACTTTAACCACAAGCTTGACTTTCTTGTTGAAAATTAAAAAGAAAATATCATGCAAAACTGCAATATGTGTACGCAACCTTTTGCTTGCAACTGTAACAATTCATTAAACATTCGTCCCTGCAAACATTTATGTATGCGAGCACACATGTGTATTCTAAAACACTCTCGGTGTACATGACCTTTGCGTGTGAGTACTTCATGCGATAGATGTTTAAATATGTGTGGGAGATAGAGAGGCTGAGAGAGAAAGAGAGAGCGACAGAGACTGCTAGTAGGAAAAAATGGAAAAAAATTCAATAAAAAATCAACACAAAACATAATAAATGGATAAATGTAACCCCATAAGAAAACATAATGTTTGAAAAGTTCGAGTAGAAAAAAAAATGCTTTAAGAATTTTAATAAATAAATAAAAAAAAATTACATACAAATTTTGTATATAAATACACACACACACTCGCTCACTCACAAAAGAAAACTTTATGTATATAAAAAGAGAGTAGGTGGCAGATTCATTTTGATTATTATATTCCTTTAAAGACATACATACAGACATACATACAACCATATATTACATACATACATATGAACAATTCAAAGAATACAAGATGAAAAAAAAACCCGAAATAGAATGGCAGAATGGTAGAGTGCGTGCTTAGAAAATTAATTTCAATACAATGCAAGCGTATAACAAGCAAGACAAATAAAAAATCTTCAAAATTATAACAAAAACAACAAATACATTTAAAAAAATGTTAATAAAAAAATAAAAGGAGATAAGAAATATAAATAAATAAAATTTTTATATGTATGTACTCGTATATTGTTTAAAGGCATTACAATTTACGTGAAATCAATACATAAAATATCTGGCATGTTTGTTTTCTTCTTTAATTTTCAACAACAATTGAATTATTTTGCAAAAACAAAAAAACTTTAAAACATTGCTTAAGTAATGAAAAACATGTAATTTTATTATAGAAATAAATACTTCTAAGTAATCGATATCTATTGCATGTGAAATGAGTACTTTTCTCACAGATACCGGAGCTCTGAAGCTGTTCAACCATCATACTCTTCTAAAACTACGAAAATTAAGTTAATATATGTATGTGCACAGCATAAAGTAATATAATGAAGGAAATATTTAATGAAATAAAAGTTTTAGTTTTTAATTTGAAATTCAATTAAAATTTGTTTTAAAATCTAAAGACTGCCTTCCAAAATGTATCAATACAAAGTTTGTTTGCAGTTCTACTACTGTATATAAACTATGTAGATATGCAAAGTAACCAAACAATGCATCAACTATAAATCCGATGCCTGATTGCTTTTTGACGGCGTTAAAAATACACATTGACGACGTTTTGAAATAGAATACATTGTACATATTTTGTACAGCGGCATTATGAAACACGATACTTTGTTCAAACACAAAGCAACTAACATTTTGGAAGGCAGCCAAACTGTTTGCCCCGTATATTACCACTCTATTCAGTTACAGGCATTCTTTCTACAGCTCTTTCACTAGTTAGTCCTCTCAAGTGTGTACAGGATTCTGAGCGCTCCAATCCACTCATAATATATAATCTTCTACCTTCCTTGATGACTATGCGATCCAAATCCACATACATGATTCATACATAATTGGTCCTTACAACCCTTCAGTCAGGCTTACGATCTAGTTGCTCACAGCACTTACGTTGTGTGTGTGACCTACAGTGAAATTCGACTCCGAACATCAGATTTTTTTGAGAAACTTTTCTTTGCAATTTTCATTTTACTTTCAGAATTTTTGCCAGAAATCTGTTGAGAGGAAGTCGCCGAACAAATATTTTTGAAATTTCGATTTGATCGAGATGTGTGACCTGGGCTGTGAACCTCACGACATTACGTCTAATAAGCCAATACACTACCTACTAGACTACGACGATCCAATTTCTCTGCCTTTTCTATCTACATATATGTATGTATATTGTGTGTTCATTAGCTCTTCCCTTTAGTTGGGTTCTCTGCTGGGTATACAAATGTATACCGTTGTGATCGATAACATTTTGTTAATTTATTTTTTTTTTAAATCAAAAACTAATCCAATTTGCATTTCCATCTAAATAGCTTATTGATGACATACATTTATTAAATTTGGGATTCTAAAACACACATACATACATAATTGGCTATTACAACCCTTCAGTCAGGACTACGGCCTAGCTTCTCACACCACTTATGTTGTGTGGGTTAATTTTATATATGAGCGGTGGGACCTACAGTTTAAAGTCGATTTCGAATGACCGAAACTTTTCATGGCAATATTATTTACTCTCAGAGTGTTTGTCAGAAATCTGCTGAGGGGAAGTCGCCGAAGAAATATTTTTTTTATTTTCGTTTTGATGTCTGACCTGAGGTTTGAACCGTGGCCTTACGTCTAATAATACAACACACTACCTACTAGACTACGACGACTTCACGACTTTTTTTCTTTGGATTCTAAAAGCACGTATTAAATCCATAAAGAATAAATGTACGCAGAATCATCAGCTAATGAAGGGTATATATATAAGTTAACACAGTAAATAAAATAATTACTTTTTGTTTCATACGTTTATCTGTCGCCAAGCTGCGTTAATACAAATTATGACTTAAATGTTCGCTTGGTTGCGTATGTTAAGATGCTGTGCTACAATCATGCATACATACTTCTATCGATCATTCTATTTTCCTTATTATCATAGTCTTTGATAAAAGAACATAGCAACAGCAAAGCTTTGAACTGCTGTAACAAAGCTTTTCTCATTGCGAAAGCATAATTGTTCAAATACGCAATTACATCGCTACCAACAAATTTTAAGCTGAATTGGCGACATAATTACATACAACAATAACACTCGAGTATGAAGCTCGTAATATGCTTAGTTTTTGGGATTATTTAATTAATAGTTAAGTACAGCTCAAGCGAGTAAGATCGCTATAGTAAAAATTATCAAATATAATATTATTTTAAAAGCAAAAACTGTACTTAATTTAACTGGCGCCCAACTAAGAGGCTTAAGAACCTACAACTGCTAAAGGACATTCGAATCCCAAAAAGACAAAGGAGTAGTGTTTGCCTTCTTCATTAAGACATTTAAGTTGAGAGCTGCTTAAGGACCTAGAACTTCTGAGAGGACATGCGTATCCTGTAAAGACAAAGGAAAGCTTAAGAAATTTAAAAAGTGGTGAAGACCTTGCCGTACTGAAAGGACATGTGAATCCTGTAAGGACGAAGGAGCCGTGGCTGAATTCATCTTATTCATACATCTTAGAAATTTAAAAGTGTAAGTGATCATTTAAAAAATTTTTAAGTGGATATTATACTAGTATTAAATTGTGAATGATTAGTGAAATTTGTGAAAATTGGTGTTATATTTTACATGTTAAAAAAATTAAAACTCAGAGTATAAATATTATTTTTTTTATTTCGACTCGAGAAAAACCGCGAAATACTTTCTATGTAATTCTTTGATAAAAATTTTCGGTATTAGTGTAAAATTTTAAAGGAAATTTGATCATTAAAACGACGATTGCTTTTAGCGTTCCTATTGATAAAGTGCGAAAGGTGAAAAATATTCTACAATTTTATCAAATTTTCTTCTACATAGTCTTTTAGTGAAAGTATTTTTCAACCTAACAAAATGTTTCCTAATAGAGAACAGGTTATAGAAATTGTCAATGAGGTGAATGAAAGAACGAAACAACAGTTATCAGAACAGTTAAATAACTTGACTTTGGCGATCAATGCGTTGAAACCTCGTGGCGTTGAACAGTACTTGCCTGTTTCTGTTAATCCATTGATTCAAGAAAATAATTCAAGTTTAGATTTAATAAAGTCCCTTCCTGAATTCAGTGGCGATTCTGTTTCTTATCCAGCCTGGCGAAGTGCGGCTGAATTTGCCATCAACTACTATACCGAGGGCTCAGAAAAATATTACATCGCTATGGGCATATTCCGAAACAGAATTATAGGGTCTGCAAACACCACACTTGCATCTTTTAATACGGTGCTTAATTTTAAAGCAATTATAGCTAGATTAGACCAAGAATATGCCGACAAAACACCATTATATGTACTGGAGAATGAGCTAAGTACTCTTAGGCAAGATAATCTTTCTATTACTGAATACTACAATAGGGTAGATAGGAAGCTTTGTCTTATAATAAATAAACAAATCATGACTTACAACGAGAGTAGAGATGTCATCGATACTTTAAATGATCGCGCTAGAGAAAACGCTTTACGAGTTTTTATATCAGGACTTCGTCGCCCGTTGTGCGATATACTTTTTTCTGCTAGGCCCAAAGATCTCCCAACTGCCCTTGCAGTTGCCCAAGAACTCCAGGTTAATCACAAACGGTACGATTTTGCAGAGGCTTTTGCGGTTGGAAATACCTTTAAGCCAAATAGGCCAATATTGTCTCAATACAAACAAATAGAACGCAACAACCGACCTCAGGTAACTACACGTTTCAATCAAAACACTGTCGATAGATCAACTCCAATGGAGGTTGATAACAATACAAGCTATTACCGGCAGCGTAATAATTTTTCCAACCTACATAATCAACAGCATGTGGAAAATTCAGTTCAACCACATACTATACCTAATTATATCACTAAAACACAGAATTTAAGTCCTAATTTGTCATTACCATATAAACGGAATCGGGAACAGTTACAATCGGATCGTTCACCCATTCCCAAACTACAAAGGGTAAATTATATGCCGGAGGAAATACGAACTTTTTCAAATGAAGGCGAAACCCTGAGTCGAAAAATTGATTTTGAAAATGAATATTATTATGAGAATGACCAAAATGATCATCATAATTATAATGATGATGTTATAGCGGAATATGGTGACGAAATAAATTTTTTAAACTAAATTCGCTCCTGCCGTTTATTACGAAAAAGTGCAAAAACGGTCAGGAGCTTCGTATTTTAATTGATACTGGCACATCAAAAAATTATATAAAACATTTTTCATTTCTTCAAGGAATTAAACCTTTGGAAAGACCTTTCAATCTAAAATCAATAAACGGTAAAAATGTAATAGACAAGAAGTGTCTTATTAATGTTTTAGACAATACCTCGACGTTCTTTCTGCTTTCAAACTTAAACACGTTCGACGGTATTATAGGTTATGATTTCCTAAGGCAAATTGACGCAATTATTGATACTGAAGGAGGGTATTTGCTTTATAGAAATGGTAAAGCAAAATTACAACATCTTTCATGTGATCAAGTTAATTTTATCAAAATAGAAGAAGATACAGTTCCAACTCAATTTCAAGACCAGTTTCGACAAATGATAAATAGGAATATTAATGCCTTTGCTGACCCAAATAGAGCTTTGCCCTACAACACGACTGTTAAGGGCAGAATTCGTACAAATACAAACGAACCGATATATAGCAGAAGTTACTCCTATCCCATTTCCGTAGCCCCATTTATCAATAATGAGATAAAAACACTTCTTAGAGAAGGAATAATAAGGGAATCATGCTCGCCTTATAATTCACCTATTCATGTGGTGTCTAAGAAGGGTTTTGAAGAAGATGGAAGGCCAAAATTGCGAATGGTCATCGATTTTCGCAAACTTAATGAAAGAACAATTCCTGATCGATATCCCATCCCGGACACATCTGTAATCTTGGCCAACTTAGGAAATTCAAAATTTTTTACAACCTTAGACCTTAAGTCAGGATTTCATCAAATCATTATGTGTGAGGAGGATAGGCGAAAAACGGCGTTTAGTATAAACAACGGAAAATATGAATTCTGCAGATTACCTTTTGGTTTAAGGAATGCGCCCAGTATCTTTCAAAGGGCTATCGATGATGTTTTACGTGAAGCTATAGGAAAATATTGTCATGTTTATGTTGACGACATAATCATTTACTCTCCAGATGGGGAGTCGCATTTAAAACACATCGATCTCATACTCCAGAAACTTGAAAATGCAGGAATGAGAGTATCGCCCGAAAAATCAAAATTTTTTAAAACTCAAGTGGAGTTTCTTGGATTTCTCGTTTCTGAAGCAGGCATTAGCACCTGTCCGGATAAGGTTCACGATATTATTAATTATGAACCTCCCCGAACCCTTCGAGCATTACGTTCATTTCTTGGCTTATCCGGCTATTACAGACGCTTTATAAAAGACTACGCTGCAATAGTTAAACCCTTAACTGTTTATCTTCGCGGAGAAAATGGGCATGTGGGAGCGCGCAATTCAAAGAATATAAGAATTGATTTGAATCCGGAAGCACTGCAAGCCTTTGATCGAATAAAAAAGATACTAGCTTCGGAAGATGTTTTACTTCAATACCCTGATTATAACCAACCTTTCGAGCTCACAACCGATGCCTCTTCTACAGCTTTGGGCGCGGTTTTGTCGCAAAAAGGTCGCCCTATTACAATGATTTCGCGAACGCTTTCTGCTAGCGAACAAAATTATGCTACTAACGAACGTGAGCTACTTGCGATAGTGTGGGCTTTGAGAAAGCTTCGTCATTATTTATACGGAATCAAAGACATACAAATTTTTACCGACCACCAGCCACTGATCTTTGCAATGTCGGAGAAAAACCCTAATGCTAAAATGAAAAGATGGCGCGCATTCATCGAAGAGTTTTCGCCTACTTTTCATTTTAAACCTGGGAAAGACAATGTGGTAGCGGATGCACTTTCTCGGCAATTTTCCCACCATTTGAGTGAAGCTACATCAGACGGCACCGTTCACAGCGAACAATCTCTAAGTAAAGTAATTAAAACAGTCAATTGCCCTATTAACCAATTCAGAAATCAGTTAATGATTTCCAAATCAAATTCTTTTAGCAAAAATACTAAAATTATTTTCAATAAATTGACTCGTCATACGATCACCTTCGACTCTCTCGAAAATCTTCTCCAGTGCTTGAAAGCCATTATTAACCCTAACGTTACCAACGGAATTTTCTGTGATCTCAGAACATTAGCTGAGATACAGGATGCAGTATTATCGGCTCTTCCTGGCATTAAATTTATCCACACTGAGCTTCTCTTAATTGATTTAATCAATAAAGATGATCAAATGGAAGTGATAGCAACGGAACACAATCGGGCTCATCGGGGCTTACATGAAAACTTTCGTCAAATCACTCGTGATTATTATTTTCCAAACATAAAAAAATCATTGAAATCAATAATAACAAATTGTAAAATATGCTTAGAGAATAAATATCAACGAAAACCACCTGACCCTGGAATAGGTAAAACACCAATTCCACACCTTCCAGGAGAAATTCTTCATATGGACATATTAATTACTGGAAAGCAATTGTTTTTAACATGCATAGATAAATTTTCTAAGTTTGCTGTAGTCAAACCAATTATTTCAAGGTCTACGGTTGATGTTAAATACGCTATGTTAGAAGTTTTGTTAACGTTTAATAACACCAAAGTCATTGTCTCTGACAATGAAAAGGCTTTCCAATCAAATGCTATTAAGGCTTTATTAAGGGATTGTTTTTCAATAGAACAATTCTTCATACCCACTCTTCACAGTGAAAGCAATGGTCAGGTAGAAAGGTTACACTCCACCTTGTTGGAAATTGCGCGCTGTATTAAAGAGCAGCAAAAGATTGACGATACTATTAGTCTGGTTATTTTAGCAACGCATAAATACAATTGTAGCTATCATTCCGTCATCAGCGCCAGACCAACCGATATATTTCATAACTGTGCAGTGGAGAAGTTAGATGTTATAAAGGAAAAGTTATTCAAAACTCAAAAAAATACTTTAGAAAGAAATAATCGTGGGCGAGAGGTAAAGACTTATACCACCGGAGAAAAAGTTTTTATAAGACGAAATAAAAGACTTGGAAATAAATTTGATAAAGTGTTTGTTGAAAAAACAATTGAAAAAGACCTGGGCACAACAGTCTTGATTGATGGCAGAAAGGTGCATAAAAGCAATCTTCGTTAAAAACGACGTAATAAATAAAAATTAAGAATAAAGAATAAAATGAAGAAATAAAAGTACATATTTAAATATTTTCTTTCATTAAGAAATATAAACATAAACATAAAAAACATAACATCATAAACAAAGAGTAACAGCATTAAACTAGCAGGAATATGTTCAAATGTACCACTTGTTAATTTTTTAAATTATCACAGTAGCCTTAAGAAATCTCACAAATTGAATTATTACTAATTTTTAAATAACTATGTTTAACTCACTTTGCATAATTTAACATTAATATTTAATATTTAATTATAATCAGTAGTAACTAAGCCAAATTCTTTGCAATAATTTAACTAAGCAATTACGCAAACAGTTCACTTAAAGAATAATGTGCGAAGCAGCGTACTTTTCGAATCGAGGACGATTCGTGATTTAGAAGGGGGATAGTTAACACAGTAAATAAAATAATCACTTTTTGTTTCATACGTTTATCTGTCGCCAAGCTGCGTTAATACAAATTATGACTTAAATGTTCGCTTGGTTGCGTATGTTAAGATGCTGTGCTACAATCATGCATACATACTTCTATCGATCATTCTATTTTCCTTATTATCATAGTCTTTGATAAAAGAACATAGCAACAGCAAAGCTTTGAACTGCTGTAACAAAGCTTTTCTCATTGCGAAAGCATAATTGTTCAAATACGCAATTACATCGCTACCAACAAATTTTAAGCTGAATTGGCGACATAATTACATACAACAATAACACTCGAGTATGAAGCTCGTAATATGCTTAGTTTTTGGGATTATTTAATTAATTGTTAAGTACAGCTCAAGCGAGTAAGATCGCTATAGTAAAAATTATCAAATATAATATTATTTTAAAAGCAAAAACTGTACTTAATTTAACTTATATATTACGGGCAGCAGAAGTGATTAAATTTTAGTTTTTGATATCGATTTTGAAAAAAAAAAAATATTTTCGAATGAAGCTTATTTTCATCTTGGTGGGTACGTTAATAAGTAAAATTGCCGTATTTGGGGCAAATCCCACACTTGGTTTTACAGAAGCCAATGCACCCATTACGAGTGACTGTTTGGTGCGGCTTATGGAGCGGAGGCTTCATTGGCCCATATTTCTTTGAAAATACGGACGGCGCAACCATTACGATCAATGGAGACAGCTATTGCACCATGATAATGATATTTTTACACCTGCTCTTCATGGTATTGATGTGAACGAAGTTTTGTTTAAAAAGGACGGTGCTACTTGCCTCACATCTCATGTCACAATCGATTTCTGGCGGCAAACGTTTGATGGCCGTTAATTTAGACGAAATGGTGATGTCAATTGGCCGCCAAGAAGCTGAGATTTGCTACCGTTCGACTATATTCTGTGGGGTGTCGTCAAATCGGAGGCAATTAAGCATTTGAAGGCCAACATTTGTGATGCCATTGCCGAGATACGACGCCATATATTCGACAAAGTGCACGAAAATTGGTCCGATCGAATGTGGTACTGTGAGGCAAGCTGCAGCGGCCATATGAAGGAAATAATATTTCATTTCTAACCGAAGCCATTGTACTTGAGAACAAAACAAATAAATTTGGCAAAATGTCAAACCGTTTTTTTATTAGATTTTTAAATTTAAACTTTTAAATGGCCTGAGGCAGTTTCAAATCTTAAATTCAAATTCCTTCAAACTTCTTAATATAAACAATAACTTATTTTGCTATAGGAAAATAATAATTAAATTAAAAAACTTTTTATGAATAGAATTTTATTTCTGTATGCAATTACCAGACTCAACAATTAATTGTTATTTGCCAAAACCAATGAAAGGTAATGAAGTTTGAAATGAATTGCATTGACTTTGTAATTAAAACGTAATTAAAATACAATTTCTGATTAATAATGCCACAAACTTACTCCACGTAAAATTCCGCTTAAACTGAAAAAGAGGAGAACAAAAAAAAAAGCAAAATCGTAGAACCATTGGGAAATGGGAAAATGGCAACTGCAAAGGTTATAAAATTTAAACACAATTTTAGATTTCTTTTTTAGTTTCTTTACACTTTCTTTCACAGTTTTTCCACTCTTTAACATTTAATTGCACGAAGAGTGTGAGTTTTTTTTCGAAAGGAAAGGTTTGTTGGTAGATGGCGAAAGAGGTTATGGTGAAAGAGAAACTTTTCCAGAGGTAAACTATCTAATTGACCAAGCGGAAATAATATGCACAAGGAATAGGCAAAGAAAACTTTATTCACCTTGTACTGCGGTTATGAAGAGAAAAATACCAAGTAATAGTAGAATAAGAAAGAGAACGATAACACGCAATAAAAGAACGTCAAATATGATATGAAGTAGAAAAAGTTTTTAATTTCCACAAAACCAATCAGGGAATTGTATGTGATTTTAGCGAAACCTTTCTATGCCACACAGTTATCGCTTAGAACGTTACTTAGCTAAGGATTAAGAGAAAAGCGAAAAAAGCAAATTAATCGTCTTAACTTCAATTCTAATTGGAAACAATATGGGAAATATTCTACCAGAGTTATATAAAAAAAGCTTAAGAAGAACAAAAATACATGAATAATCGTGAAAAACGGAATCTTGTTTCACCGAAAATAAAGTTTTGTTATGTTTTGATAAGTATTGAAGTCGCCGTGATCGTAGTGGTAGGTAGTGTGTTGGCTTCTTAGACGTGAGTCCTATGTTCAAACCTTAGATCAGACGTCTCCAACTCAACGAAATATGAAAAAATATTTCTTCGGCTACTTCTTTTCAGCAGATTTCTGGCAAAAACTCTGAGAGAAAAATAAAATTGCAATGAATAGTTTCTCAAAAATTTGTCGTTCGGAGTCGACTTTAAACTGCAGCTCCCGCCACTCATTTTTTTTACGCTGAGGAGGAGTAAATGTACCTAACCGCACCATAGTAGTAGTAGTAGTCGTGAATATTCCCCGTGTGTGGGGCCCTTACCCACTAAATCTCACCACCCCACCCCCCCTTTTGAACTCTTTGTGCCCACTTCGGAACTACTGTGGTATTACTTCGAAGTGGAGTCCGTCTGGCCACTTGGCCCCTTATATATCAATATCCGCGTCCGGATTGCGCAACAAAATCCGAGTAGCTGTCTAAACATCCATTCTAATTCTCTCATCCAAGTCAATCTTCTTTGATTTCAGTAAGGCCTCAGTGTAACTGGCTATGCTGTTCCAATTCTCCTCGCTGTTCAGAATTACATCTCAGAAGTTCTCGACAGATGCCGACTTTGGCCTCAAGATTCCTTCTTTCCAATCTCCATCTCTCACAATGAAAGAAAGTGTGTTCCGCATCATCTATCGACGCATCATCCGTGTCAGGATAACAGTTGTGTTAAATAGTAGTTAACCTCACCAAATTTCCTCTCTATCCAGCGGGTAATATCTGGGAAGTTTTGCCATCCATCTACCACTCGTCTCAGTGTTCCATTTCTCTTGTCAGTGTTGTATGGTTCGCTTTCTGGCATCGTCGACATTTACTGTCTCTCCGTGCACGTTTTTAGTCTCCCACACTTTATTCCTTTCGCTTGCTTGTAGACCTATAGGTATCACACTGCTGATTACCAGTATTGCTGACTTGGATACAACACAAGTGGTTTGAGAAACTCGGTCGTAATCCTGACTAAAAGTTTGTAATGACCAATTATGTTTTGATAAGTATTGTTACAGGTTTTTACAAATTTCGACTCATAGACAAATAAATTAAAGTGAATTGCAAAGCGTCATACATACAGTAAGGATTACGATCTAGTTTCTCACACCATTTATGTTGTGTGTGTTAATTTTATACATAAGTGGCGGGACCTACAGTTTAAAGTCGTCCCCGAACGGCAAATTTTCTTTATTGAGAAACTTATCATGACAATTTCATTTACTCTCGGAGTTTTTGCCAGAAATCTGCTGAAAGAAATTCACCGAAGAAATATTTATTCATATTTCGTTTTGTTCGAGATGTCTGAACTGGAATTTGAACCGAGGTTACGTCTAATAAGCCAACCCATGTCCTATTATACTACGATGACTTCAAAGCTACGATGACTTCATATGCTATAGCAGGTCTTAGTGTGCTAATTGGTCAAACATCTGTTGTTAACTAGTAATTTCGTTCTCTGTCATATAGGATTATTATAAGTTGCGAGGTCTAGGTCTTATTAGAGCCTCTTATAGGTATTATTAGAGCCTCTCCACCAATCTCCAGCTTGGACAATTTGGACAAAATTAAATATAAACAAAAATATTTCTTTTGGCGATTTTATCACAGAAGTCTTCTGATAGATAAACTCTGATTTATATGCATACAGTTGGACGTATGTGTGTCCACTATACATTCTCCATAAGCGTAGCATAAATTTTGAAATATTCCTGGCTTCATCTCATCTAAAGTATTAAATGAATGTTGAACCGGCACGCATAATTCTCCAAATGGTTAGTTTTATAGTAGAACGTTATATTTTAGCCATGCTTGAAGGGTTTCTAATGAAGGGTAATCTTACAAAGAATAAATTCATTATTTTCTCTTCTTTAAAACTAAAAAATTTTTATCAATTATGCAGAAAAATCAAAATATATTGTTTTTATTTTGTTTGTCTATTAAGAATTTTAAATTAAATAAACTTATAAACAAAGCACTTAATAAATCAAATATTTAACCCTTAAATTATTACTAAATTTTTGCAACAGCATTTACTAGGAAATATCATCCAATTAAGAAATATAAAAAAGAAAACAACACAAAAAAAATCTCTTAAATGAATACATAGTATAAATAAAATGCAAGAAATACTAAGAAACATAGTACAGTCATAGTACGTACATATTCGTTTGAACGCAGTAGTTTTTTTATATTTTGATTCAAAGTTTTTACCAAATAATTCTGCTTTATTATTAACTTAAACAACTGAAATAAAACATAAAAACATAATTCCATTAAAAGAAAAAATGGAAAAATTTAGTGTATATTCGTTTGAAGGCAGTTTGATATAAATTAAAACGGATGAAAAAAAAATACTAAACAAATTTTCAAAATCTTAAAGCTTATTCCAAAATAATATATTTGCCCAAGAGTTTAAAAGGTTTAAATTACAGTACCTATCCAAATTCCTAGGCGTATAATTGACATCACCATTCCACCATCACATCATGTATGGAGTCGTATCTCGGCAATGACATCACAAATTTTGGCCTTCAAATGCTTAATTGTCTCTGATTTGACGGCACCCCACAGAAATAGTCCGACTGTGGCAAATCTTAGCTACTTGGTGGGCAATTGACATCACAATTTCAGCTAATTAAACGGCCATCAAACGTTTGCCGCCAGAAATCGATTGTGGCATGAGATGTGAGGCAAGTAGCACCATCCTGTTGAAACCAAACATCGTTCACATCAATACCATAAAGAGCGGGTACTAAAAAGTCGGTTATCATGATGCGATAGGTATCTCCATTGACCGTAATGGTTCCGCCGTCCTCATTTTCAGAGAAATATGGGCCAATGATGCCACAAGCTGCATCAAACAGTCACACATAATGGGTGGATTGGCTTCTATAAGACCACTATTGGTTTTGTGAGCCTTAAATACGGCAATTTGGCTTATTAACGTACCCACCAAGATGAAAATGAGCTTCATCCAAAAAGATGTTTGTTTTTTTTTTTTTTTTGTTTGCAAAATCGTTCTGTTCCTCGTGGGCCCAATAAATCCCAACGTTGCTCAAGCGTAATTCAATTCATTACGTTCAGTGGAGATAATACGTTGAATTTTGTGACAAAACCGAATGTCATAAGTATTGCCAGATTCGAAATAACCGATGGATAGACCGCATACTCCTATAATATCTCCTTTAAACCTATTACCTCAACAGTGAAAATAACCTGCCCAGCACTTGGTATGCAATATGTATGTATTCTTCTGGAATGCATTAATACTCCACAGGTTCCGAAATTCATTGTTGGATGATCATTATCATCGTCACAGACTGTGCATGTTGGAATCAAGATAACTCCTATTGTGAGTAAGTGTACTTTGAGTCTACAGGGCCCTGGCCAAAGCCCGGTTATGAAAATCAGTATGTTTCTTAATAGTCTGCAGCATTACTCAGATCTGTTCTCATAGTAATTTCTCAACAAAAGTTTTGATTGCCCCAAACCACTTGGTTTGAGGAGAGTCCAATGGCTCTCTTTATCTCTCCTTTCGCTGAGCATACTATCCAAACATCTGCCTCCACTCTATAGAAACGTCCTGGTCCCTGGTCAACAGCGCAGTGAGGCCCGTAAACTTATCTGTTTGCTCATTGCCGATCCAGCATAGAGCAACATTATCTTATCTACCTACCTTTATACATATGTACGGCATAATTATTGTGGTAGATCCTCTGTTAGATTGTCCCACTCTGGAGTCGAATATTCTTCGATTTCGAAAGCTTTCTCCTTCGTGTAAATAGTACTTATGCACAAACTACTGAATGATGTCACAGAGAGTCTTTTCAAATTTTCCTTTAGCCTTCTAGACTATATCATCTGCATATGCTTGACAGTGATGTTGCCCGCATATAGTTCTGCCAGGAGTTTAAACACAACCAGGACTACATTAGTGTTGGATATACATCTTCCTGTGAGTATCCCCTTGTTATGTGGACTTTCATTATCTCATTTCAATTCATTTCTTGTGTGTAGGACCTGTGCCATCCATCTGGATATCATAGGTTGTCTACTTTTTCTATCTAATGACCGACTTATGGCCTTGGATGTGTTATCAAATACTACCTTTTTGTCAAGTAATTCCCAAGTGGTTACCTCCTTCAAGGCTTCCAGATTCCACTAAATCTACAACAGCTGTGTCAGTTTATCTGCCTAGGGTGCAGTGGTACTTGTTCCAATATCCCACATCTTATATTATTCTCCACAAATGGTCCGAAGGATTGAAGGAAACATCTTAAGTGCGGTCAAATGATTGTTTGCGACTGTATAAATTACGTATAATATTGTGTAAATATTGTGCAGTCTCCTTCTCTTTCTACACACTCGCATTGTAAAATACTTGACAATAACATTGGGTATTAAGGAATTATTATATATGTGTGTATGTGTATGTGTGCAAAGGAAAAATGCTAAAAATATTAAAACAAACAAAAATACCAATACAAACAAAAGCTTAAGTAGAAAGAGGAGAGCTTGTCGATGTAAAGCCATGGTGGATAGGCTAACGTATTAGTTTATTGGTTTCAGCACATAATTTTATTCCAGTGTATGAATGTAAAAGTGTGTAAAAGTTTTGATAAATAATTAGTTAAAGTATGATTTAAAGTTCCGTAATATATTGCTTTACTCACACACACTTCCCAAGTGGAAAAATTTTCTGCATGAAAGTGTATTTGAGTTCGCTTGTCTCTTTGCTGTTGAGAGTGGAAGGTAGGTGGTAATCTATGAGTATATGTACGGTCACTTGGGTTTATTAACAAAACAACTTTTTTTGTTCGTTTCTTGTTTTTGTTCTTAAGATTTTAGTCGTTCTCGTTGTGTTCCAATTTGTTTTTCTCCATTAGCAGTGTTGCCAGCAGCAGATTTTGTTTTTAAAACGTAAAATATGAAATTTTTACTGCTTTAGCTTTGGTTATGTAAGATGGCGTAACCACCTTGAAGGGAAAGGTCCCAGCTACACGCACGGTTAAATGCATCATGATACATCTAATGAATATCAAATATGGTGGTCATTATAAGGAAACAATTTTATTTTTAGGATATCATGCTGGATTAAATTAGACTCTAAGAAAGTCGTCGTAGTCTAGTAGGTATTGTGTTGGCTTATTAGACGTAAGGCCCGGGTTCAAATACCAGGTCAGACATTTCCAATAAAATGAACAACAGATTTCTAGCAAAAACTCTGAGAGTAAAAAATGGCCAATGAAAAGTTTCTCAAGCAATCTGTCGTTCGGAGTCGAATTTAAAATGTAGGTCCCGCAACTCATGCATAAAATGGTTTGAGAAGCTAGGTCGTAATCCTAACGGAAACATTGTAATGACCAAATATAAAAAAATGTTACTTCGGCGACTTCCTATCAGCAGATTTCTGGCAAAAACTATGAGAATAAATAAAAATTGCCATGTAAAGTTTCTCAAAAAAAATCTGTCGTTCGGTGTCGACCGTAGGTCTCGCCACTCATGTATAAAATTAATACACACAATATAAGTGATGTGTGAAGCTAGGTGGAAATCCTGACTGAAAGGTTGTAATGACCAATTATGTATGTATGTATGTACATACGTCTAAGGAAAGTCTTGAGACAAACTTTCTTGCAGGATAACCACTATATTGGAGACGTAGTCAAGGATCATCTTAGAAGTACTGTATCATTTTTCTAAGGCTGTAGATCCGTGAAATATTTCCCATTTCTGTGAATAATTACGCAGAAGTTGGTAACGCTGGCTTGCTTGGTTTGTTTTTACAATTTGCAAAGGTAACCTACTGCTGATTAAGAAAAAGAGAGTTGCGAGACAGGTGGAGAGTAAGTTTTGTTTTTAATGTTATGTAGTAATGTCCGTATTAAGAACAGTTAGAAAGAAAACTTTATCCTTAATAGTACATACATACATACATATAATTTGTTAGTGTTGTTGTTGTTATTCGTTTTCAAAAGCTATTAACTTTAATGCTATTGTGTATGGATGTATACGTGTGTCTCTTACTCAGTTGAAGTGGGAGTAGAAAGCATAGAAAACATAGTTGAAATGTGTTCCTAAAGAGAGTATGTTTGTTTGCTCTTCATTTTCCTTATACCTAACAGGTTGTGTTTTTCTCTTCTTTTTTTTTATTTTTTCTTTGTTTCCTATGATGTGTTAAAATGTTGTTGATGTTGTTTTAACTACACTGCGTCTGCTGTTGCGAATGTATTTAAATTAATGCTTTTGTTTGTTTGTATTGTATGTTGGTATCCTTATTACTATTGTTGTTGTTGTTGCTGTTGTTGTTATTGTTATGTTTAAGTTTTCTTTGGGCATTGATAAAAATGTGTGTTAATAGCTTAAAAGAAAAACTTTATATTTTTAAATGTATGCGATACGATATGTATGGGTATGTGAGTGTATATACAAACGTATATTATTAAGATTTTTTATAAGCTGATTATCAACACTATTGTGCACACATTCTCTTCTTGTACTCCAGCACTTAAACACATAACTTTACACGCCCATATAAATAATTGCATTCTTATAACCGAGTTGCCATAATAGAATATTAGAGAAGGAATGTTTATTTCAGTTAAGGAATATTAGAGCAATGCATTCCAATGCAAAATAGTTAAACCAGAAAACCTTCTGAATCGTAAGCGAGAATAACATCAATAACGAACTGTAATGTAAGGCCAAACAGCCTTTACTTTTAGTAAAGTCTAAGAGACTATAAGCAAAGTACTTCACCAATACAATTTTAAAGAAGGTATTGCTTATTAACAACGACTAATGGCAACCCTAGAATTCTAGAACTTGCTACAAGTAGACTAATCATCTGTTTAACTGGAAAACTAGTAAAGCTTGAAGAAGACTACAAATATGAAAATATGGTGATACTTTGTAACAGCCTGAAATAATAGAAAAGAATGAAACAAAGTTATAAAGTTTTACAGCAGAAAAGTTTTCATACTTAAGGATGAAGCCAGTTGTAAGTATAGGCTTTATATTGCCTAAATCCATGGGCTCATAATACCCAATACTGGTCAGCAATCAACTGTTGCAAATCTGAATAAGTGTATATAGTTTGCACGATGACGCATGGTGACGCATGCTGACGTATAACAACGCATGTTGACGGGCAGCTATACTTATACTGCGACTTGATATAACTTTTACAAGTATGTACTGCTAAAGTAAAATCGACTATGGTACATATGTTAGGAGAATATTATCTTATGAGAATTCTTTACATGTAGAAGAAAATCTTACATTGAATAAAGGAAATAGGAATATAAAAACGAAAAGAGTTGCATGATAATATTTGCATGTATGTTTATGCTTAAACCTGATGAAAATCCACATAATTTATGTGTTTGGTATGCGCAGTGGCGCGTGCTGACGTACAGCAACGCATGCTGACGGATATTGACGCTTATGCTGTGACCTGTATTAGCTAGTAACACTAAAACAATAAAAATAACTAGTCTCCATAAAACGATAAAAATCTTTTTTATTCAACTAGAATTCCATAAATCTTCTCTTTCGATTTTTCTCACCTATAAAGCACCTACTTTTGCATCAGCTTTCTTGTTGGACCTGATCAGTCCCCCAGACGTAAAGGAACAGTTAAAATATTGGACCTGAGTGAAGGAATTGCATTCAAAATGGTGCAGTTGTTTATATTTGCTGACAAACCAGATTGACTGGTTTTTGGAAATAGGATGCTTTCAATTAGGTGAAATGGAATAATGCTCTGGCGTTTCTGTGTGGTTACAGCGTACGTGAATACTTTCTATAAATAATAAGTAGTTACTTCACTCACCGTACACTACAGTACGAACCAAAAACATGTGTCTGAGAATACAAGATCACGGACGGCATTTCACAGGGGCTCTGTACTTGGACCAACATTGTGAAATGCGATGCCGATGGTGCCTCGATTGTGAGCTATGCGGATGATGTCTTGTTGGTTGTGGTCTACAAATTACCCGCCATTCTAGAACTGTAGCGAAATACATAACTTTAGGACGTAAAAAATTCACAAAAGGACGTTGGGTATTAAAGGTATTTTTCGGTGGCAGGCCTCCGATTTATAATCTATTTATCGAGATGTGCCAATCGAGTTGCAAGCAGAATTGATAGGGAATATGCAGCACTGCTATAAATGGATCTACAATAACAGCTGACAGCTGGGCAGGCAGACATTAAAGGATCAACAGAACTGTAACGAATATGACTGCATAAGCACAGTGCTCTAGACGACCTCCTGACATAATATTTAATACGTGCTCAGTGTTGAAGGCATTTTGATGACCTGAGAAAGCGAATCAAATGCTTTTTGTATTGCAACTCATCCAGTTTGAACGAAAGAAATATTCAAGTGTCTTACCCGTTTATAAAGCAGCAGGGAATACTAGTGTTCGAAAAAAGAACAACAATTCTTATCTTTGTATACAACCACATTTATTTCGGAGACAGTAGGCAATTAGCAGCTTTATAAACAAAATTTGCAAATAATTTTAAGATATGGCAGCCCTTTTTTGTATGGTTTCTACACCCACCAACCATTCCAGCCAATGATATGCTTGATTATAGTTACACTGCATTTGTGAATGAGCTAAAGGAGGGCAAAAATAACCCGAAAGTTTATTAAGCTCTTAAGGGTTTTTACACTTTAATTTTGTGTTGTTGTTGCAGTTGTTGTTCGTGTTTTTGTTTTTAACTTATAATTTGTTTTGAAAGTTGGTTAACAATTTTCATTTCTTCTCTCTCCACCGTTCTTTTGGCAGGTTATTTACGAAAAGAGTCGTTTTTTGTTTTTTTTTCGTATAGTTTTCCAAAGAATTTTGTTTCCGTTTTTTTTGTGTGTTTTTGTTACTGTTTTCTTCAGGTTTTCGTTAATTTTCGAGGGCATACGTGTTAATCGTTATGAATTGTGAAGTTTTATGTTTTAAGTACTTAATTTGATAGTGTTGGTTGGGTTTTTTTTACTCGTTTTTTTTTGATTTTCCCTGCGAAAGTTTTTGTGTTTTGCTACTGTATTCGTTTGCGTTTGTTTTATGTTTTATTTTTGTGGCTGGTTTTGGTTAAAGGTTTCTGCCTTTTTTTAACATGCGGTGAAAATAAAATGTTTCCAAGCTGCAGCAATTGTTGCATGCATTTCAAAGGAACATTTCCTTTAATTGTTAAGCTACTAACAAAACCCACCAAATTGCCATAAAAATTATATGTTTTAAGCATTACCACCTCCTCTTTCTTTTCTGCCTTACTTTCCTACTTGACATGTAAGCTTGACACATTATTTTAATAGGCGCTTTAATATATTACAACACATCGGAGATAAACATTTACTCAGTTAAGCTTCAAATAAGCTCTGCAGTCATTATAGAAATTCACAAGAATTTATCAAAGTATTCCTTAATGATGATGCATTATTACCGAATACCAGCATAATACCCACTTATTAACCTCTCTTTATCCCTTACTGTTTCGAAGAAACAGTTAATATTGTTCAACTAATTAAACTAATTGAGTGTCTAATACATCGCAAAATGAAATTAAGAAAAACCAAATTCCGTACTTATTGCCACTTATGCTGGATTTATAACAGGTCGCATTGCTTACATTTTTTAGTTTCATTAAAACCTTTAAGTTTGCTTCAGTTTCATGAATACATACGCATACATACATACAATATATAAAATTTGCATATTCTACCAAAAACTTAATGCAAAATTTAATTGCGGAATTACCGGGTATGCTTGAAGTATATATGTACGTAGGTCTGCTCAATAGTTACAAATTGTCTAATTGGTCATACATACATACATACATACATAACTAGTCATTACAATACTTTAGTCAGAATTACAGCCTAGCTTCTCACACCACTTATGTTGTGTGTGTTAATTTTATGCATTAGTGTCGGGACCTACAGTATAAAGTCGACTGCGAACGAAAGATTTCTTTTGAGTTTTTGTCAGAAATCTGCTGAGAGGAAATAGCCGAAGAAATTTAATTTTTCATATTTTCGTTCTCATGCCTGACCAGGGGTTTGAACCCTTACTTTACGTCTAATAAACCAACACACTACCTACTGGACTACGGCGACTTCGACTAAATAGTCATAGAAATTAAAAACAAAGATTTTTTTAATTCGCCGTAGTCTAGTAGGTAGTGTGTTGAATTATTAGACGTAAGGCCACGGTTCAAACCCCAGGTGTTGGATGAAAGTGAAAAAGTTGAATTTTCTGTTCTTGATATTGATTGAAGTAGTCGTATGTCTAGTATGTACTATGTTAGCTTATTAGACGTCAGACCAAGTTTCAAACCTCAGGTCAGACATTTCCAGTTTACAAAGAATGGTTGTAATGACCGATTAAATATGTACATATAGATGTAATATTCTTACTACTGAAGACTCTGAAGAAGAAGAAAACTGAAGCTCTTCTTATTAATTGACGCAAGTATTGACAGCTGCATACATGGCAATAGAACGTTAATCGAAAAAGATGGTACTACTTGGAATAGAGAACCGTATTAGTATTTTGGGAAGAAAAAATATTGCCAATTTTCAAGCAGATTGCTAGCAATTGTCACATGAAATGTTGTAAAGTTTTTCTTACTGCTCTTCTCATATTTAACTTCCGTGACAGACAAACATTAGAAGAAAAGTGTTTCGTCCTATCTTTTATTTCATAGATATTACAGATGATAGTATTACGGTCAACTATGTACGTATGAGATAACAGAATTACTCGCTTTGATAACGTGCTACTCGGAAGTGATGATAAATTTACACCTATTACGCCTCTTCAAAAACTGAGCTTAAAGTCTTTCAGTTTTTAATAATCCCAATAATTTTGTCGCTATAGATTAGTAACTAATTGAAGTTTATGGTCGTTATAAATTTTGTGGTCCACCGGAATCGAATTGACAGTTTTAGATTCAAGTACATGCTACGTGCGTAGCAACTACTTATAGCCGTATTTGGGGAAACCTGTATCCGGGACACCAGATCATTGTTATTGACATAATCGATGTTCTATTGCAACCGGAAACTTTTTACCTCACATGACGTCGACAACAAATGTTTCTAGCGAAATATAACAATGGTTTGTGCCATCAGGTTTCAGCTAGCCTTCGATTGGGAGCGTTACTGATGGGAGTGACAATAAGCTGCCCCATCTAAACATTTGGAAACTTATAAATCGCCACAAAGCAAGGGTGCTAGATGTCAAATTGTTACCATTTAGAAAAAACTAAAATCATGCTGATATGAAGTGTTTAATTTTTACTTAAAAAACCATGCTTCAATGTACATCATGTCAAAAACTTTGGCGATAATTTCATAAAAGTGGTAATAAAATGTTAGAATATAAAATAGTTTTATTAAAATGAGCAAAAATAAATAAAAACATTTAAATTTTGTAACAAAATCTATCAATAATTGCAAAAATTCTATGAAATACAAGTATGTATCAAAAGTGATACATAGTAAATACTATGAAGTTTTTTAAGGATCGATCTACGGTTAAATATATCGAGTAGTATAGGTAAAAGTATTGTAACGCATTCCTTCACAAATTTTACAGATATTTTGTCAAAACCTGGTGATTTATTTAATTTCATATTGAAAATAATGTTAATTATGTCATTTTTATTTATCTCATTTAAGATGAAGCGATGTTAAGTAGCATTAAGTGTCCTCAAAGAGTTAATCGAATCATTTGGCAAAGTATTAATATTTTGTTAAGTTCTTTTACGACCGAAATGAAATAAGCGTTCAATAAGTTTGCTTTTGTCTGATCAAATTTCACAAATTTCTGAACCAATCCGTTTTCGTTGAAAATCTTTATAATTGTCTGACAACATATGATATAAATAATGTATTATTCCCGATAAAACTTCTTTTGAAAACTTAAAAAATTATACATATACACAACACCAAAGAATCCCTAGGAAAGTCGTATATATCAAAAATGATACATAAGCTAGAATTATAAAGTTTATGAATTTTTTAAGTCCTGCTCAAAATTTTCTTTTTGTATTCGTTTTAAAATAACAAAATCACAATACTAACGAATTAAAAAAATATCAGACATTTAACTTTTTCTGAATTAAAGTTATATCGTCTCAAAAATTTAAATGTATCGTTTTTGATACAAAGCTCGATCTACGTTTAAAAAAATTACATACACAACACCAAAGAATCCCTAGGAAAGTCGTATGTATCAAAAATCATACATAAGCTAGAATTATGAAGTTTATGAATTTTTTAAAGTCCTGCTCAAAATTTTCTTTTTTATTTGGTTTTGAATAACGACAATCACAATACTAACGAATTCAAAAATATCAGACATCTAACTTTGACTGAATTAAAGTTATATCGGCTCAAAAATGATACAAAGCTTGATCTACAGTTAATAAAATTATTTTAAAAATTCACAAAATAGTACCCATTCAAAAAACCGTTTCTGCGTCCACTGTAGACAAATACAGACCCATTGCTATTCTATCAACAATAGATGAAATTTTTGAAAAAATGCTATATGATAGGCTTTTGATATATTTAGAGGGGACCAGTATGTTGTACGAATATCAATTTGGATTCAGAAAAGGTGTTAGTACTCAAGATGCAGTCCTGAACGTGGTAAGTTATACTTGTAAAGGTTTAGATGATGGATTCAGTGGAGTTGGAGGAATATTCTATGATTTTTCTAAGGCATTTGATGTTGTAGACCATGAAATAATGTTACAGAAGTTAAAATATTTATGCTGTTCAAGGACGTGAACTTATGTTATTTAAAAATTATTTCATCAACAGGAAACAGTTTGTACAAATTGATCAGTTCAAATGTTTTATCGGTACTGTTGAATATGGTGTTCCACAGGGAAGCGGTTTAGGCCATTTACTATTTACAATCTATTTAAATGATATAATAGGCCATTTACACTACAGCGAAATCTAGTACTTATGAGATTTCAAGCCAAATCTAGTTGATATTAACTAGATTTCCCATACAAAACAAAATCTACTTATTTAGTAGATTTCGGCAAAATCTACTCAAAATCTAGTAAAAATAGAAATGCAACTATGTGTTTTGCCAAATAGTACTTAAAAATACAACGCTGAGCAGGAAAAAAAATGACATTTCAATTTAACCCTAATCAAGTCAACATGTGCCTCTCCGACACATATTTCACTTTCTTAAATATAGGTTCTAGTTTTTACTGCTTCTTGAATTCCTACTTTCAGTTGTTTTATTTAGAATTTACAAATTTCAAGTAATAAATTAATTTCTTTTTATTTTTTATTTTGTTTCAAGCAAAAATGTTATTAATCATGTCAAAATTTGTCTGTGAGGCACATATGGGAACGATAACTATTACTTCTATTGTTGGTGAACAACAAAATTAAATATAATAATGAGTTATAATGAGGTATAATAAGTTACGAGGAGTTCTGGCACCCATTATTTGCCGAAGCCTTCTAAAATTAAATAAAAATAATTTGTCCAATGTTCGGTCCATACAACACGAGGATGAATTCTCAAACCAGCCAAGGCAGACAGGTATGCGACGTAGATGTTATATGTGCCCACCGAAGATATGCAGAATGTGTAAGCAGTCTTGCAGTATTTACCACAAAAATACTTGCAACGAGCATTGTTCAAAAGTTCTAGTTTGCTTAAAATGCGAAAATAAATAAATAATATTTCATTTATGTAACTGAGAAGAAAAAATTTAATAAAATAAAAATAAGTTAACAAAATTAATGCGTAAATTCTTTGTATGTGCCTCTGAGACACATTTTTACTGGATTTGTAAAAAAATTTCCTGACTTGATTAGGGTTAAACTAAAATATTATTATTTTCTTTTAAATTTCAGTCAGCTGTTTTTGTTATTGAAATGAAATCTTGCTACTGTCAAATAAATCCAGTGTAAACGATGTAGATTTTGAGCAAGATTTGAAATCTAATCTACTAGATTTCGCTGTAGTGTGAATAGCCTATAAAGAATTTCGATCTAACAATTCAATTATTTATGTTTGCTGATGACATTTATTTGTTTTATCCATTTAATTTTGATTTTAAAATACAAATTGAAAGAGATGCTGCTTTATTAATGGAATTTGCTCGCTTGAATAGATTGTTAATAAATTCTGAAAAGACTAATTTAGTTAGATTTAGACCTCGTGCAGTAAATTCAGATAACAATTTCTTTGTATATGTTGATGGCAACCCCATTTATTAGTCAAATTCAGTTAAATACGTAGGAATTACGTTACAAAATAACTTATCTTGGGATTGTCACATTAATAGTGTTAAAAACCAAATAGCCCCAGCTATTGGTATACACAAAGATCAAGAAAAAGAAAATGATTTATAATGCATTAATTGAATCGCACTTGAATTATTTAGTATGTATTTATGCTTTTAATAAAAACTAAATGTATTGTTAAAATCCTTGCAACGTTGTCAAAATAAAGCCTTAAAAATTGTTTATAATTTACAAAGTACTTTTTCAATATTGTTGCTGTATAAAGATATATGCATCAGGTCCGCCATCTAACGTTTTTTTTCAACTAGTGCTTATTTCGTGAATGGTAACACTTAGCTGATGTCTGATTTGACAGATAATTAGTTTTATCCTTCCGCTGAACGAATATGGTTGTGTATACGCTTGAACAACGCTGGGAAATATTGCGACATTACTTTGAAAATCATGGTAATGTTGCAGAATGTGTGCGAAAATTGCGTACGGATTTGGAAGAAGAGAAGCACCGTCAGCTCCGTATGTTCGTTATCTTGTGAAAAAAGTGAAAGAAACTGGCATCCTCATCGATAAAGCAAAGCGTGAAAAGCCAAAAACAGTGCATACACTCGAGAATATTGCTGCTGTGGCAGAAAGTGTGCATGAAGCGCCATCAACATCAATTCACCGTCGTTCTCAACAATTGAACATTTCGGAGACATCATTGAGACGAACTTTGCATAAAGACCTTGGTATGACGCCATACAAAGTCCAATTGGTTCAGGAGTTGAAGCCAATTGACCATCCAATGCGTTTTCGCTTCGCTAAGTGGGCCTGCGATTGACTTACAGAAGATGCCGATTTTGGCAAAAAATCATCTTTTCAGATGAAGCTCAATTTGATCTTGGCGGGTATGTAAACAAGCAAAATTGTCGCATTTGGGTCACAGAAAACCCGCACGCATACGTTGAAAAGACGACGCACACAAAACGAGTCACTTTTTCGTGCGGATTTTGGTCCAGAGGCATAATTGGGCCATTTATCTTCGAAAATGAGGAAGGAGTGGCCGTTACAGTCAATGGCTATTGTTATCGGGCCATGTTGAACGAATTTTTGTTCACAAAAATTGAAGCGGAGGATATTGGCAACATTTGGTTTCAACAGGACGGCGCTACGTGCCACACAGCCGAAGCTACACTCGATGTTTTGCGCCCTGTTTTTGAAGATCGCATTATCAGCCGCAGAGCTGATGTCGTTTGGCCACCTCGGAGCTGCGATTTGACACCGTTGGACTATTATTTATGGGGTGCCGTCAAAGATAAGTGTTACGTCGACAAGCCAGAGACAATTGACGCTTTAATGGACAATATTCGTGAAGCCATTGGTGAAATACAGCTGCACACAATCGATAATGTGCTTAAAAATTGGACCGATCGTGTAGGCTACTGCATGGCCAGCCGAGACAGCCATTTGAATGAAATTATTTTCCATTATTAACCGGAAGGATTGTACTTTCAAATAAAAATAATTTGAGAAAATATTCAGTAGTTTTTTTAAAGCATTTTCAAAAATAAAAGTTATTTGGCGGACCCTTTATTTTCGTGGCAAATACTGCAAGACTGCTTACACATTCTGCATATCTTCGGTGGGCACATATAACATCTACGTCGTACATCTTTGTCTGCCTTGGCGGGTTTGAGTATTCATCCTGGTGTAGAATTCGTTCCAATTTGGAAACTTATTTGTCCAAATAACAAAGGCTGCAATGCCTGAAATATCGATTAGTTTGTAGAAGTACACGAGTGGCTAACGATTTGTTTTACGTTTCACGGAAAAGCTGTGTGCCATTTGATCAATCGTATCTACACAGCCTTTTGTCTTATTATAATCAATTATAATTTATGGCTTGTTTTTGTTGTCAGAATTTATCTTTGAATCGTAATGCTGTGATGAGAGTAACAAACAAAATATGGAAATCTAGCAAACGTATGTCAAAACGGTTTTTTTTCTTTGTTTCAATGCCTATGACGGAAGCATAAAGCAGTCTTGAAGAATTTAAGGGTTTTACTTGTTTTGCTGCTGTTACTTCTAAGCTTTTCCATGTAAAGTTACACCTGTTCTAGCTGTAGGAGCAGTATCGCGCATATTCTAAAATTTATTGGTCAATCACGGCTTCTGAATTCTTGTGGATTTTACTCTTTTGCCATTATTATAATACCATCGATCCGATCCGATCTTCAATCAGGACTACTGATAATATTGAGGCAGATTATCCTGCCTATGACTCTTAGATACTTGATACATTTTATTTTCATTGTAATTAAATCTGTTATCCCCTCTTTAAAGGAACATTCTGTATGCAATATAATAATGTTTGCAATTTGTGATGAATTCATCGAATGCCTTTTGTCAAGTATTACGTTCTTACGTACGAATTAATAAATGAAGACATTTCTAATTAATTAATATTTTTACAGCTACAACGAACACAATATTCAACAATAATTCGATAGTTCGATATTTACATAAGGATGTTTCTCTGTATTGTAGTAATGAATACCTAAACCTATACGATAGTAACGACATCATTTAGTAATTTTCGAAAAGACGCTCTTATACTAACAACAAATAGACACACACAAACACACTAACCCAAGGAAATCCTTAAAGTTAATATGTTATCGAAAGCATACAAACACACAATTTCCTTACATACATATGTATGTATATGTATACACACCCGCAAACATATGCTTTCGTAATTGTTAATGACTTTCAAAATACTCATATTCAAAATGCATATATGTGTGTGTGTATATGTGTGTGTGAGTGTGGTTTAGTAAGCTTACTTGTGAGTGTTAAATTGTGTACCTCGATGGAAGTATTGTATTCGTTTGTATTAATTTTGTATGATTTTATTGGTTTTTGAAAATAAATTTTACATGTTGCATACATATACTTCGCATAGTTGCCACACATTGTATTTGCCACAATCATATCATTTGTGCATAGGTTTTCGATACTGTAAACATTGTTGCTATTAGTGACAAGTATTTCATTGGAAGTAATAAGTAACAGTTGCTATTGCCATTTCATTTACAGTGGCTAACAAAAAGCTACAAACAGTTATTTGTCATGCAAGTGGCAAAAGAAAAGTTAAAACTTTTAGTAACTAGTGCGGCAAGTAGGATCAAAAAATATTATTAAAGCTTGCGATACCGCATCAAATGATGTCAAATGCAAACTGATAACTTAAATCGATTAATTCGATTAATATCAAATCAATTGGAAAATCGGTATGAAAATTAAATGAACCTTGTAATCTATCAAGTAAAGAAAGCTTCGCTAGTTTATAGGGAAAAGGTGAGCCAAATGTAAGACGTCTACGTTGAGCCCGAGATGGCCACCGTTAATTGAAGTTAGCAATACTTTCTTCCACTTCAATCTCTCTATAACCCCTGCAGCAGTCGGTCCGTGTGGTTAGTTTAAGCGCAGAAATTCACGAAAATAGATAGAGCGCCTGTATATCACTACGATCCAGTTGTAATGGATCTGGTAATGTACATTTCTCCTCAGCCTAGTACTTGTCAGCAATAAATACCTTTGCATATTAGACTGCATAATAAAGGTAAGAGGGTATTCTATCCTGTTTTCATGGGTATTGGATAGAAGTATGCCAGCTCTAGCAAATTCATCAGATAACCATAACCCGGTATAGCCATATGAATAACGTTGACACAAAATTTCTACAAGATTTAACCAAGAGAGTTTAGATATCAACGTTGAAGCCAAAAGAACCGATCTCCGTTCGACTGACAAAGAAGATACAAAGAAGATAAGTAGGAGATCCCTTGAGTTAGATTAGGTACGCTGAGAGGCCTTCCTTGCAGGCTTAACGCCTGCAGTTAAGCTCTTCTAGACATTGTCTAGAAGAAACCAAACGGAGTTCAATAAAGAAAAAAATCTTGCTATTCCAGCAATCTTTATATTAGAGGGCTCGATGAAGGATGTCAGATAATGAAAGATCAAACACCTCCGTCACTGAATTTGAAGTGAAAGACAGTCTAACCCTCCTCCTCAGATCCACAGTTACTGCCAGAGTTATATAACAGATTGCCAAGTCTTTCAGCATTCCTACCAGAAGAACAGTGGTCTATTGGAAACTCTTTATGGCGATGGATGGTGATGCGATTTAAGAAGTTGGTTCTCTTCTCATGCGTATATGTCGAGCAGAGTTTAGAAATATTGCATCTACCGCCTTACTGCCAACGAGATAGAGAATTTCTGAAAAACGATTCCTAATTTTAGTTCACTTTCGCAGCGTGATTATTTTGGCCTGAGACACACTTCGGTGGTCATGAGGTAGGAGACCACCACCTACCTTTCTTCCCAAGAAGTTGATCATGTTGGAGTCCAAACTTGTCTACTTGATATGGCAATACCAGAGAGGTATTGCCAATTTTACTCAATACCAGGATTTTTGTACGAGTACTGCAGAGCACTATCTTAATTGGTAACGCAACAGATCTTCCCACTGTATCAAAGAGTCTTAAATTGAAATTATTGTTTAGGCAGTTCACCAGACAACTCCATAATTAACGTAATTCCTTAACCATCGCATAAATCCAGTTGTCTCGCTGTAGTAGGTGCTACAAAGAGATTTATGTGTCTTCTAAACTACGTTGGCCGCAGATTTGTTTTGCGTCAAGAATTAGACCTGAACGCATTTAAAAAAGACAGTGTCAACTAAGGTAAAAGCGCCGTAGGCTAGGTAATGTGTTGCTTATTAAACAAAACGAAATACGAACAAATATTTCCTCGGTGATTTCCTCTCGGCAGATTCCTGAGGGAAACCATGAAAAGTTTCTCAAAATCTGTAGTTCGGTGTCGACTTTAAACCGTAGGTCCAGCCACTTCTTGTTAAAAAGTAACGCACACAGCATAAGTGGTGTGATAAGTTAGGTCGTAATCCTAACTGCAGGGCTGTAATGACTAATTATGTATGTAAGTAGGGTCAATTAAGGTACTTTGTACCTTCCCTGATATAAACGGTCCGCCAAATAACTTTTTTTCTTCGAAAATGCTTTAAAAAACCTACTGAATATTTTCTCAAATTTCTTTTTTTATTTGAAAGTACAATCCTTCCGGTTAATAATGGAAAATAATTTCATTCAAATGGCTGCCTCGGCTGGCCATGCAGTAGCCTACACGATCGGACCAATTTTTAAGCACATTACCGATTGTGTGCGGCTGTATTTCACCAATGGCTTCAGGATTATTATCCTTTAAAGCGTAAGACTTATCTTTGACGGTACCCCACAAATAATAGTCTAACGGTGCCAAATCGCAGCTCCGAGGTGACCAAACGACATCAGCTCTGCGGCTGATAATGCGATCTTCAAAAACAGGGCGCAAAACATCGAGTGTAGCTTCGGCTGTGTGGCACGTAGCGTCGTCCTGTTGAAACCTCCTCTTCAATTTTTGTGAACGAAAATTCGTTCAACATGTCCCGATAACGATCGCCATTGACTGTAACGGCCACTCCTTGCTCATTTTCGAAGAAAAATGGCGCAACTATGCCTCTCGACCAAAATCCGCACCAAACAGTACTCGTTTTGGGTGCGTCGGCTTTTCAATGTATGCGTGCGGGTTTTCTGTGCCCCAAATGCGACAATTTTGCTTGTTTACATGCCCGCCAAGATCAAAATGAGATTCATCTGAAAAGATGATTTTTTTTGCCAAAATCGGCATCTTCTGGTGTAGGCTACTGCATGGCCAGCCGAGGCAGCCATTTGAATGAAATTATTTTCCATTATTAACCGGAAGGATTGTACTTTCAAATAAAAAAAAGAAATTTGAGAAAATATTCAGTAGTTTTTTTTTAAAGCATTTTCAAAAAAAAAGAAGTTATTTGGCGGACCCTTTATTACATTGACATTGCAAAGATTGACACCAAGCCTATGCATTGTTCAGGGAGAGTTTGTCGAATAGCTTTCATGAACACCTACCCGACGATACTGTAATAATAAACCACATGATAATTGTAATTTTAAGCACTGAATGGTATCTGTTTCAGGGATTTTTTCATGAAGAGGACTACTTTCGAAAGCTTTTATTGGCATGTGCTTTATTTGGTTGCCAATATTTGTTGCTTCTCTCTCACTCTCTCTGGCATCGAGATCTATGACGCAATATCCCTCAATTTATGAGACAAAAAGGTTCGATATTGTCATTACAATTTATACAATTTGACATTCAAAATGAAAGGTTAAAATACGTCACTAAATAAGGAATAATATGTATGGTTTAGCTAAACAAGTCAATATTGTCCCCGGGAAATAATCTACAGTTTCATTTATTTGACAAATAAACTGCCTTTAATGTGTACATCAGTCCTTGAAGACCCAGAAATTGTGATAATTTATTTTCTTACGCATTCAACTGAGCGTGTTCAATCCTTTTTGTTTAATTTCCTTCAATATTTCCTTTAATTTAATCGAAATTGAGCAATTTCAATTGAAAATATTGACTTCTTGCTATAATTTATTCAATTGTTCAGTTTCCAACACTCACACATTCTATGCCACTGTACAGATCCATACACACAGATATCGGTGTGTCTTGTTTAATAAAGTGGTTGTTGTATACATACATATAAATAATGTAAAATTGTGTAAAATTTACATACGTACATATACGTACAAATAAAATTAAATTTTACATTTGAATTTCGATGGCTTCGTCTTAACCAACAAAAGGCCTTGAGTACCATATAACCATTGCGTACGTGTTCAGGATAAATAATAAATACGTAAACGTAATAAGAATTTTAAGGTTATTTCTACCTTAGCTTCAATGTAATTGTTATTGTAAACTGTTATTGAAATTGTTGTTACTGTTTAGGAAACAACATAAAACATTTGCAATTTTTATTGGAAAATTAATTGAAATTTGTTGTATAGTTCCTGAAACATTTTTTTTTTATTAATTTCCAAGTGTTTGTTTATTATCGGGAAAAGGTTCATGAATAAGTGAGTATGAAAAGCATTTACAAATGGTTTAAATTTCTTTTTTGTTTTAATTTCTTTATTAACAGAAATAAAATTTAATTTCTTTTTTTTCTTTTTCTTTCTGATTTCTTTCAAATAAAACTGAAAATTAAATTTTAATTTCGCTTTGTATGCAAATAAATTTGCTTTTATTTGTTGAAAACTTATTTCTGATTGAGTTTAATTAAGCTAATTAAAGAAGAAGCAGGAGAAGAAGAAGAAGAGGACTTTAAATATCAGAAGAAAAAAAAATGTAAGAACTGCAGCAAAAAAGTTTTCTTGCCACCCTGATTTGATTTACAACTTTTTCTGTTAACAAAAGAATAAAAAAACTGATAGAAAAACTAAAAGAAAAATTAAATGTACTCGTATAATGAAAAGAAAATATGCCAGATTGTACGATACCTCTAGTTCGACTACACTAGACTCTACCTAATTTTTTTATTTGTATTCTGCAGTAAGTATGTAAAATTGAGCGCAATTGCTTGTATTTCCATTCTGAAGAAATCTATCAATCATTCATTATCACCATTCATCATCAATCATCATCAATCTTGCCCGCAAATGGAACTGTCTATGCGTTTCTAGCCAATTCAGTCAATTGCTTCAAGTTTGAAGAGTATAAACATCAAATACTCTGCCAAAAATGCTAAGCAGAACATAAATTTTTTTATTTCCAAATTTTCGATCAGTATGCTTGATGTCAACCATTTAATCTCGCCTACACAGCGATTCATTGTGATGCCATATGAAACGATGCCTCAAATCTAACAAGCATAACAATCAGCATGACTACCTTAGAATCGAACTGTAAATCTGCCTGAAAATTAAATCCCTTTTTGGGTTTTTCTTAACCATTTCTAGTGTCGACGCTTCAACTGAAATACCTCTACAGAGTTCTTTTTGGGCAGACCACATTTTAAAGTTTACTAGCCAATATTCTTTTGGGTTTTTCGACATGTACTTCCGAACTTTGATAATTGATAACGGCCATGTTGATGAAGCTACATCTGTCAAATTAGTTGTCATTTATTCAGTCTGTTTTGCCAAATCACCATGGACGTCCATAGCACTCAACAACAGAAGCTAATAATGTTTGGGCTGCGTCCGCTAGCCGTGGTGTTTTACGGGAGCCAAGAGGACTATTTGCAATGTGATGTATAAATTTGTGCTCCCAGATTCAATAAGGTTAGATTAGGTTGGCGGACAGCTTGCCGTTGACCGAAAAGTTTATTCGGTGGCCATATGGCCTATTGTGTTACCCAGTGTGAGATAAGGCCGCTGGCCATGATCCAATAGTGGTGGTTTTCAACCACTTCGAGATTCAAATGAAACCGGCCAGTTACCTTACCAGATCTTCAAACATTCTGTCACTCAAAAACCAATGACGTCTGTTCTGAAGTGCAGGGAACTCGCATAAAAGGTGTTGCACGGACATTCCATTTGCTCCACATCATGACAGCTTCTACAGTAATCTTGGTGAGGCAGATCGAACTTGTTAGCAAAATTGCCAATAGCGCAGTATCTTGTTAGAATTGCTGTTAGAGTGCTAACCGTTCTCTTGTCGAATTCTGGTAGTTCCTTGGTTTTTCTGCTGTCCACTGATGGACACTGATGGGCGAAATCGGCTGGAAGTCACATAACCGCTCATTTCAGGGAACACTATTTCAAAATGGCAATAGCGATGGAACGAGGAAGATAGAGGAAGATGGACGGCGAGACTTATTCCAGACATAAGGCCATGGATTGGTCGGAAATTTGGAGAAGTAAATTACTACGTTACACAGATGCTGTCGGGTCACGGATATTTTAGAAAATATCTGCACAGAATGGGCAAGACCGCCTCCCCTTACTGTCTTTACGAGGAAGGGGAGATAGTTGATGACGCAGAGCACACCGTTTTCGAGTGTGCACGCTGGCAGAGCTATCTCACTGCACTGACGTCGATAGTTGGGACGATCACGGCCGGTAACATTGTAGGGGTTATGATCGCGAGTAGAGAAAATTGGACCTCAGTGGCGAATTACGTGGAGAGCATTCTAAGACTGAAGAAGAGGGATCTTGAGGCTGCGGAACATGTGGGCACGCCGAAATAGATGAAACTGGCACACGTGTCAAGCGAAATCCGAAGCAGGGACCTGGACGAAAGGAATAGTGGAGACACTTAGATGTCTCTTCAACTTTCGACACGCGATCCGGACGCGGGGCCAAAGGGCCAAAGAAACTCCACTCCGAAGTAATACCACCGTAGTTCCGGAGTGGGCACAACAAGTCCACTAGGGCCCCACACACGGTGGATGTGACGACTTCCTCTATGGTGCGGTTAGGTACATTTACCCCTCCTCGGCGTGAAAAAAAAACTGATGGACACATTAGTTTTGACATTCGACAAAGAGGTATGTTGGACCACCCACGGTTTGTTGAATTCCACTCTGCTTTTTCCAATATGGAAAAGTAGAGACATATCCTCCCCTCCACCTTCTCCTTCTCAGACATCTCTGATCCCTTATGTGTCAGTTTGTCCGCCTTTTCGTTCCCCTCGTTCGTTCCACAGTGACCCCGATTCCAGTAAAGGCGGGTGTTGTGTCGACGTCTATGCCCTTTAATTTGACGAAATGGGTTCCCAGTAATAAATGGATTGAAATTATTATTAAAAGTTTTAAAATTATCAGCACACACGTTGTGTGTATAACCGTAACTGCCTCCTATGGTTGTGTAGGGTAGAATTTATTTGAATTAAAAACTTAAGTTTTGTGTGTTTTTTATTTTCTCAAGTATTTGTAACATTAACTATTGAGGTTTAGCTTTATCAGACTTTACATTGTTCTTATCTTCCACTCTTTTAACCGCTCAAGTTAATTTCATGCATTTTCTTTATTTGTTTGTGATAAACTTTTCGATTTTATTGGCTTCATCCTCTCCTTTTTTTCGTCCTGATGATATTTCGAAGAAGTCGAACTGATTAAGAAAAGTTTTTGGATTTTGTGTTGTTCTTTATCGTTCTTTCTTTATTATTTTATTGTTGTTGTTTAGTATTTAAATGATTAATTTAATGGTTTATTGGGAGTTTTGTTTTTGGTGGAAAAAAAAAAGAAAAACATGAGAATTTTATATTAAAACTGACGGCATGAGCTTAATGTTTAGTTATTTCTATCATAATAACTTTTATTATGAGGAATTTATTTGGTTAGTACGTTCACTATAGTAGAAAGACATAAAATTCCTATTCTTAATGACTCAACGACAATTGACGACTATTTCATGAACCTTATGGAGTTTAATTCCCTTATTCCCAGGATTCCCAATTAGCAGAATTCTGGGAATTATTGGGAAAATTTCTAATAATCTCATAGTTAAATACATGGGGTCTTTCATTAAGCGCTCTCTGTCTTTAATTTTATACAAAACAAGATGTGTATGTGTGCAATATCTTAGAAATTTATTGTTCGTTTGTAAGACCTATTTACGATATTATGTGTGGAACATTACATCAATCAAATGACCGCCACCGATGCTCTATAAGAAGCGCATTCGCAATATCATATTTTCACATGACTGTGGCACAACAATCAAGCTAAATTTGATCGGTGGCATGTGATATAATGGCTTTGGTCACCGTTGTGTCTTGTACCTTATTCGCATAACCCTTTGACTTAAGAAACCCCACAAGAAAAAGCCCAGTATGCACATCACCTGCATGTGAGATGTTGTTACGCTTAAAGCAGTCATTGAATGTGGCATGTCCTGGTGAAACTATATGTCGTTGATGTCCTTAAAAAAATATGGACCGGTGATGTCGGCCAGCTCAAAATCTGCACCAAACACTGAGTTTCTCGGTATGAATTGGAAGCTCTTGCATCTCATCTCATGCATCCTTATTCAACAATTTTGTTTCTTTTTTTGCGTACCCTTCATTCAGTAATGGGTGATATTGCTGAAGATTTTTCGATAGATATTAAAGCCAGTTTTCGGGGCTTGATTCAGCAAACACACGTTGTTGTTTATGGTAGTTTACCATCAGTTTTGCTTCCAAGTTATAACACAACGTCGAGTTAGGGTTTGTGAATTCTTATGATTGTCGCGAGATCTACAAGCATACATACATAACTGATCATTACAACCTTTTAGTTAGCATTTCGACCTAGCTTCTACAGCTGGGGATCTACAGTTTAAAGTCGATTCCGAACGACAGATTTTTGAGATCTCAAAGTTTTTGCCAGAAATCTACTGAGAAGAAATCGACTAAGAAATATTTTTCTGTATTTAGTTTTGCTGGAGATGTCTGACCTGGAGTTTGAACCGTGGCCTCACGTCTAATAAGCCAACACCCTACCTACTAGACTACGGTGATCTTAGATGCCTTTCACATTTCTACGGATAGCGGTGAAGTTTTTAGGAGACCTTCTTGGTCTCATCGTTTAGTGAACTCGAATTTGCCCACCAAATTGCGAATCGTCCTCTCGATATGACGGTTATGGCGATCGTAAAATGGGCCACCCATTTTACTTAAACGATTTTATTATTTGCATGGAATAAATTACAACTTGATTGACAGATGTAGCTTTCACAAGAGCTTCCACTGTCATATTTCGGAAGTAACTGTTGAGAGACCTAACACTTCTGATATTTATTGTCAAAAGTTTACATTTTCTGCATCACCATTTAATTTTATAGCAACACAATGCCAATCCATTGTTCATTACGATAAAGATTATCATCATTTTCAAAAGAATCCTTACAGCACCTGTATGATACGGTTTATTAGTGACCAAAAACAATTTCGTCTCATTGAATTTCATTAATTTGAATAAAAAAAAACAAAAACAACATAAAGAAAAACAACAGTAACATAGTACAAGACTTAATTAAAAACCACAAATATTCTTTGTTTGCCTCTGTAGTTTTTCCAATTTTTCCCATACACCGTATGTATGTGTATAGACAGTCATGTGGTCGAATGGCTCATAAAACTTTTAAAAATCCATTAACAGACTGAGAGAAGATAGAGAGAGAATTGGTTAAAAAATAATGTTTAATTAACACCACAACTGAATTACTCTACATTTTTTGCATATGTATGTATGAATACACACGCAGCATGTGTTTGTGTCTTTCATAGGTGAAATAATAAATACTTGGACAGACAGAGAGACAACAGACAGACATACATATAACCGCATACATATATGTACAATACAAGTATACAGGTTGTAGTATTAAATTAATATTTTAATTGGAAAAATGTGAGAGGAGAAATGGAAAAATATAGGTGACCGAACAAGGACAAAAGGAAATGAAATTAAATGGCATTCAATTGTATACTGGGCTAAAGGTTAAATCAATTGAAATAAATACTTCGTATAATTTAAAGAAATTAATTTCGGAAGTTTCGCACAGGGTACCCTATAGGCTTTTCATATCAGAGAGCAGAGGAAAACAAAAATCTCTCATTTAATTGTGCTGAAGGCTATGCATAATGCTAAAGAGTTTTAAAAATAATTGAATTTTACAGTTTTAGAGAATGTTCCATGGAACATGCAACACTGTTTTAATGCTGACAACAACAATTAACACTTTTAAGCCATTATACTGCACACATATACAGCATACTCCCACTATGTATGGATTTCTCTACTTCTCACTCTCTTTGATATACAAAGAAGTAGAGGTGTTTGTAAAACTTTTTTCTACTGCCTAATAAAAAGGGTATCTGCGTAAGAGTGTTCTTTTTAAATTTACTATCACTTTTGGCATTTTTTTTAGAATGGCAACTCTGAAAATTGACAGCTTTACGTAAGAACAATGCGTAAATTTTATGCGAGAACATGCATCTCATGTGTCAACCAATCAAAGAGTGGTCAATAAATTTCAAGAACGTGGATCGCTTACGGACAGTAAGACTTTTGTGCGTCAATCGGTATCTTAAAATCATAGAAGTCGTCCTGGTCTAGTAGGTAGTGTGTTGGCTTATTAGACGTAAGACCACGGTTCAACCCCAGGACTTTTGTGCGTCAATCGGTATCTTAAAATCATAGAAGTCGTCGTGGTCTAGTAGGTAGTGTGTTGGATTATTAGACGTAAGACCACGGTTCAAACTCCAGGTCAGACATCTCCAAATATGAAGAAAAATTTTCTTCGGCGACTTCTTCTCAGCAGATTTCTGGCAAAAACTCTGAGAGTAAATAAAATTGCCAAGAAAAAAATTTCCCAAAAATGTTTCGTTCGGAGTCGACTTTAAACTGTAGGTCCTGCCACTCATGTATAAAATTAACACACACAACCTAAGCCGTGTGATAAGCTAGATAGTGATCCTTACTGAAGGGTTGTAATGACCAATTATGTTATGTATCTTAAAATCATTGCTGCTGAAAAACGAGAGCGCCGCCAAAAGTCCGAAACTATTGATGCCTAATCGTTCTCAACACCATCAAATTTCACGAAACACAACGCAGCGATTTGTAAGCGATCACAGTGGCCATGCTTACAGGTCTTTGTGTAATGGGAAGACACTTGGAAAGAATGAGGCTCCCATTTAACGACTTCTGCCGCGAATGCAGATCCGTTGAGGAAGAGGAGACTGTTATCCACTTTCTTTGTCAATGCCCATCTCTTGCGAAGTGCAGATATAGGTTATTTGGCTCTCCAAACCTTGTCAGCTTGGCGGAGCTATCATCCATTGATGTCAAGGACATACATAGCTTCGTTTATCAAACTTTCGGGCTGGTTTTCCAGCGTGGGGTAGTCGTGCTTTTAATGTGCAGCCCTTGCGCTGAGCAACTTCTTCTTCTTTCCTGGTTTGGAGGAACTTGGTTAGTACAGAGACTGCTTTCACCTGTGATGTCACAATGGGCCGCTATCCCTGCTCAAGTGAGCTTTTGGTATCAAAGCTACCACTACAACCTAACCTAACCTAACCTAATGTTTCGAATTTTGACAAGAGTCGCATACTTTTGTGCAAAGAAAACTCAACTCAACTCAGCAGACCATGAAAAGTGTCGGATATAGATGGATAATGAAACAAAGTAATGTCATCTTCTCCGATGAAGCGTAGTACCCTCCGAATGGCTTAGTAGAAGAAGGAATTGATGAGAAACAAATGCGTACACAATGAGTAATTGTTGATGTGATTGGACCTCAACTTTTTGAAGATGAGGCCAAGGTTTAAGTGACTGTGAACATCATTCGTTACAAGAACTTGATAACGGAGTTCTTGTCAACTCGATTAGACGGCATGGATCTGAACGTTGTGTGGTTTCAGTAAGATGTCCTCAATTGTCACACCTTGAATGCTACAAATGATTTATTGCAGCAACAATTTCCAGAACAATTCATCACAAGAAATTGGAATGCCACGATAATTATAAGATATAATGCATTGCGATTTTTGTATGAAAAGTTGTGAGATCTCAGGATAAAGCAGATACAATTCTGAAACTCAAATAGGAGATGCAACGCACCAACTTTATGAGAAAATCATGGAAATTTTCATGCACATAGTAATGGCCTGTCTCCAGAGCAGTGGCGGAGATTTGATGGATATTTTATACCACGCCTAATACCAACATGGCTTAGTTTATATCTCAGAAAATATGTGTGTCTATTTTAAAATAAAGAAAAGTGCTTTCTTGCAGAAATACCGTGTATACAACAATGTTAAAGCAATTGTTCTCATTTCTACCTCGCTTGCACTCTCTTTTTGTACCCCAAACAATGGGTGTGGTCCTTTCCGCCTTCCATATTGTATTTTGCCAGAAGGTGACAATCATTAACCGAGAAAAACTTTACATATGTGTGAAAATATGTGTTTGTTTTAAATGCTAATCGTTTGGAAGCAGATTAAAACTTGGTTTATAAAAACTCTTAACAAAATCTATCTACGCATAGGTCCACATACATATACACACACCCACACATGTCTGAATATCCATACAGCTTCAAAGAAATTGTTTTTTGAAATTAAAAGTGAAAGAAAGTTATTCTAACATTAAAGTTACACACAGCAAATGTACTGCAACTGCAACAGTACGCAAAAGTTTAAGTTAAAACTTTTTTATTATTGGAGTTCATATACTGATATCTGTAACAGAATATGAAAATGATACCAGATATTTAAAGGCAATAATTCACTTAATTTCGTTTGGTGTTTTTTTTGTATGCCACTTATTTACCTAAAGAAAGCACTTATTTAAAGCACTGTTTGGCACCTGAAGAAGTATGCATTTTCAACATATTGTGCTTTAAATTCAATGTAGCATTAAATAAATGTGTAAACTTTAATACAGTTAAAAGAGTTTCTTTTTATTATTATTTCCTTTCACCCTTTCGATTCCGGTTCGCATACCGAACAGTGGTAATAATCACCGTATAGTTGTCTGCTGAAAATCCTGCAGTATTTGAAATTTCTAGATCTAGTGCCAACAAGCCAATTGAGACAAGACTAAATGTTAACTAAAGGCATAACATTGTTACTTCCATAACCATAAGCGTTTTTAAAATTCAAATCATCTACAGACCAAATAGTCCTATTTTGGGCCTACCACGTATATAGATCTCCTATAAAGTGATTTTACTTCCCCTAATTTAAATAACATCAGGAATCAATCGGCTATAAAATGAATTTCCATCTTGGAATCAATGAAGCGAATGGTGACTAATGACGTCATATTTCTCACTTACAACTATATCAAGTGGAAACTATTTTATTAGCATCGAGGTGAGCCTGAGTTAGACAGTTGTTTCCAATGTATTGGCAGGAAATCTTTTTGTTACAATTGGGGCCAATAGTATCTGGTCTTCCGATAGGATATGTCTGTTAAATTACATACATACATAACATACATAATTGGTCATAACAACCCTTTAGTTAGGATTGCGACCTAGCTTCTCACACCAGCCACATGTTGTGTGTGTTAAATTTATACATGTGTGGCGGGACCTACAGTTCAAAGTCAATTCCGAATGACTGATTTTTAAAAAAAAATTTCATGGTAATTTTTATTTACTCTCAGAGTTTTTGCCAGAAATCTGCTGAGAGGAAGTCGCCGAAGAAAATTTTTTCATTTTTTGCGACATGTCTGACATGGGGTTTGAACCGCTGCCTCACGTCTAATAAGCCAACACGCTACCTGTTAGGCGACGGCGATTTCATATCTCTTAAATTAGTTGTCATTTATTAAGTTTGTTTTGTTAATTCCCCATGAATGACCGTAGACGCCATGTGTTCTCTGATTGGGCTCTGGAGCAGTTGGCAACTGACCCTAATTTTCCATGAAAAATCTTTTTAGGTATGAGACCCATTTCAGGATCAAAATTTTCGAATTTGGGACGAAAATAATCCACATGAGTTGCGATAGCAATGTAATTGGTCCATATTCTTAGAGTATTATGTGGTCGAGGTCATCACTGTTGAGGGCAAGAATTATGGATTGATGATTATCAACTTCTTCAAACATGAATTGGCTGATGTACACCAATGACATATTGTTGCAACAGGACAGAGCCATATATCTCATGCCGCATTTAACATTCTGCATGAGCAATTTCACGGTATGAGCATTTCATGTGGAGGTGATGTGGACCGACCACGGATATCGTACGATTTGATCACATTAGACATTTTCTTGAGGTGGTGTTTTCTTAAGTTGCTGTTGGATGTGAATACCGCACAAGCAGACAGCGGTCTTGAAAGCCAACATAACTCATGCCATCAGTTAAATCCAGCAGGAGTTAAACGCCCAAGTCAGGGAAAATTTAACACTCAGAGAAGTCATAGTGGACGTTTGACCGGGAAATATATTCCATCCACAATGGCATTAATAGGTCTTTCAAACAACATCTCGCACATATACAAAGATATGAAGCGCTAGCATTGGCCGATTGAAAATGAATTGTGTTTCAACGGAGAACACGAAGCCAAACAATAGCTATGAATTCACCTGGAGCTTCAGAAACTTAATAAAGAGGTTTCGTTGTATGTATGTATATTGGAAACAACTTTTTTTTCATATAAATTTGTCTGAATAAAGGCTTTACAAAATCGATTGCCCAAATAAAAACAAAGACTTCCTTAGGGCAGTCATAATGGAATTACATAGGTTCGGTTAGGTTAGCGGGTAACGAGCCGTTCACAAGCAAATTTACTCGTTGGCGCATATGGCCCAATGTGTTATCCAGTGTGAGGTAAGTTTCCATGTGATGATCCGTTAGAGGTGGGTTTGAAATCGGCCAGTTTACTCAGTGCTACGTTCGTCACCATGTCAAGGATGTTTAAATGTTCTGTCGCCCAAAAAACCAATGACATCTGTTCTGATTTGCAGGGCACTTGCATAAAAGGTGTTGTACCGATTCCGTTTCCTCCACATTAAGGCTTCTGCAGAAATCTTGCTGGGGCAGAATGAGCTTATAAGCGATTCTGCCAATAGCGCATTGAGCTGCTGTATTATATAAAAAACAGACGAAAGTTATTCGTTTAGAATGGAGAATATTTGAACAGTAGTTGAACTTTTTATAAAAACCACGAAGGCGAAAGACTTGGAATCTGTTTCTTAGGAACAATTTCAGCTCTAATTGGTTTAATTTAAATTTTTGTTCGGAAACAATCGAACAGTGGTGCCAGCTACTTTAATTTTTTAAGTAAAGTTGAACTGAGCTGCCACATCATATTATATGTACATTTGTATGTATGTATGTATGTATGTATGTATGTATGTATGTATGTATGTATGTATGTATGTATGTATGTATGTATGTATGTATGTATGTATGTATGTATGTATGTATGTATGTATGTATGTATGTATGTATGTATCTATGTATAATAAAATACGGAGCGATTATTTAATACTGTTTGTTTCAGTAAAATTTGTTTTAATTTACAATTTCATTGTAACACAATAAGAAGTATGACCACACTCAAGCTAAGAAAACGAACGAATTGCAATCATCTGCTACTGTAGTGCCTAATTGTAAAACTAACACCCATCGTTTACAAAAATATTTCATATGGTAACCTTGTTTTACAGAACAATTGTTCGAAGTGGTTGAATCGTTTTGGAACAAACTCTCCAAAAACTGAACTTGTTTCGAAACCAGCATTTTGTTCCGAAACAATGGGTGAATACACCTTTAGTAATGCTTGCTATGTATATACCAAGCCAATGAAATTACTTTACTGGGTACAAGTAAATATTTTTATTGAAAAATAATTACACTGTACCCTCAACACCACTGTTCCCTAACAGCCGTAGGTGCAAATCCTACAGCAATTTTAAATACTACAGATACAATACATTTGAACACATAGTTTTTGTATACTATTATATGAAAATAGAAATTCATTCTACCATAGAAACGTAATTGATATTGTAATAGAAATTAGAAAAACAAAAAAAAAAAAAGAAATTCTTTCAAGTTACAAGACCCCAATAGTAAGTGCAGAAGTAGGTGTTAATGTATGCAATATAATAATAATAATAATAATCATAAAACTATTCTACATACTATGTTGTATGTTGTATTGTTATTGTTGTTTTTGTATTATTTTTAATTCTGCAATTAATTTTTTTTGGATATTAAAATTTAAATTAAAAACAAAAAATTATTAATTAAATTCGAAATATTAAGAAAAGATTAAATACGTATATGGTTTCCATTTAATTTCATTATTGCATTACAATTTTTGTTTAAATTGTTTCATGTTTTTATTTTAAAATTTCCAGTTAGTTGTTCGAAAGCTTTAAAAGTTTATTAAAAATGTTTGCATTTAAATTTAATTTGTAGGCATCAATAAAAACCAAAAAACAAAAAAAAAATTATAAAAAATTTAAAAAAAATAGTTAAGAAGCTCTTAATCGTTAGTTGACATTATATGACACATGCATACTGAATTTGACACATCATATGTCAACCAATTTAAATTTTTTTTTCTTTCTTTCACTTTTGACATTAAAAATTTTCCTCTTTTCAAACATCAGTCGCTTACAGCATAAATAAAATACAAAAAGCCGAATAAAAAACCTATAAAATGTTGGGGAAAATTTTTAAAAGAGCAACTTTTACTTATGCATTCATGCAGGCATTTATTAAAACATGAAATTAATCTGTGTAGCTGGTTTCAAAAGAAGAAAAGCGCTTAAATAAAATGAATCGTAAGACCAAGTCTAACTTTTGAAAATTAAGTGAAATCGACAAATTCTAACGTCTCGTAGCCTCAACTAGTGTTGAAAAATTCAAGACTTTAGTACTCTTTTCGGTACTCTTCCATTTCAAAAATACCGCAGTACCCCTGCAACACTTTCCGTACTTATTTATATTTTAAGCTTTTCTACTGTTAATGCGTTCGTAACATGTTCAACGTAATGCTAAAGGTGGAACTAGTCTTTACCCCCTGTTAGCCAAACGTCCACGAAACGTACCTTAATTCTTCTATTCCATGTATTAAGTATAAATAAATTTTTTTTACAAAAGTACTATTTGATGCAAAAAGGTACTCTTTCAGTTAGAGTTTAGTACCATTTCAAAATTTCAATGTTGCAACACTGGCCTCAACACTTGTGGTACCCAAAATGCTTGCCTGTTGGATGTATACATACATAACACAATTGGTCATTACAATCCTTTAGTCAGGTTTGCGACCTAGCTTCTCACAACACTAATATTGTGTGTGGTTACTTTTATCTATAAATACCAGGATCTACAGTCTAAAGTCGACTCCGAACGACAGATTTTTCAGAAACTTTTTCATGGAATTTTATTCACTCTCAGAGTTTTTGCCAGAAATCTGCTGAGAGGTAGTCGCCGAAGAAATATTTTCCTATTTTCCTTTTGATGTCTGATCTGTGGTTTGAACCGTGGCCTTACATCTAGTAATTCAACACACTACCTACTAGATTACGGCGACTTCTTCATCCTATATTGCATTCTAAATAAAAGGCACTGCTTAAGGGCAACTTTTTTAAACTTTTGGTATTAACTTCCAGTCTGTGTGGCTTCACACCAATAACGCATTCGTATCGACTAAATCTACATAAATGGTCAACACCATTCTCTGTGGTACAGGGTTGAATTCCTACCTACTCGTTGGCCTATTATTGGCAATGTTGGGTTTTGCAATTTGCAGTTACAAAAGTATCACTTGACAACACTGTTTTTTAAAGCAATGCCACTGATACGTTATTTATATCCATGTATTATTTTCTCTACGTACGTACGTATATTGTGAATAATAAACATACATTAATAAATACGTAATTGTTTATATCAACTATTTACAACAACAACCTATGAAATTACAGTGTGATAGTCATTAATTACTACAGTCTATATAGTCTATATTTAAAATTACTAATGAAAGATGGAAAAAATAAATAAAAAAACGACAATTAGCACGACTTAAAACAATAAAAAAAATATGATTGTACTCTATTTGGTTCTATTTGAGGCACTACATAGCTAGATATCATAAGTTCATATTAGCTAAGGTTGAATATATTTTGAACTTAGAATTTTATGTACATCATACATACATTGGTTTTACAATTTTACAATTGTACATCAATTAAATTGGCTTAGTAGAAATGAGGTCTCAGTTCAAACCCAGATCAGACATCACCAACAAAACGAAATATGACAAAAATATCTGGCAAAAACTCTGAGCGTAAATAAAATGGCCATGAAAAGTTTCTCAAAAAATCTGTCATTCGGAGTCGACTTTAAACTGTAGGTCCCGCCACTCATGAATAAAATTAACACACACAACATAGGTGGTGTGAGAAACTAGGTCGTAATCCTTACTAAAAGGTTGTAATGAGCATTTATGTATGTATGTATATATGCATGTCATACAGCTTTTGTTTGTAAGGTAAATAAGTTGAATAGTAGCCAAGATTATGAAAGACATGGAAACTAATACTATAAGACCATATAAATTACACACATCGCCCTGTTGCATAGCTTTTGCAATGCGTTTTCTTATATATTTATACTCGATAATATTTTACTGTTTTATAAATAGTAGCGTCTGCTGAACGTTAGCCATTTTTTAATCTTTTATCAAAAATGATACATTTAAATTTTTGGAGACACTATAACTTTAATTCAGAAAAGATATTTTTTAATTTGTTAGTATTGTTAATCGCACATTATTTTAAACCAAATAAAAATTAAAATTTTAAATAGGACTTAAAATTTTCAAAAACTTATTAAACATCAGACCAAAGTCCAAACCTTAAGTCAGAAATTTCTGAAAGGTTGTAATAATCGGTTATGTATGTATGTATGTATGTAATATTCCTGCTGCTGAAGACTCTAAATAATATGAAAACAGAAGTTCGTCTTATGAACTGACGAAAGTATTGGCAGCAACAAACATGACAATGTTGGATGTTTATCGCCACAGAAGGTACTACTTGGAACAGAGAACTGTATGGATTTAGTAGTTTGGGAAGAGAAAATGTTACCAATTTTCACTCAGATTGTTAACAACTGTTTCTTGAAATGTTGTAGAATCTTTCTTTCTGCTCTTCTAATATTCATCTCACATGACAGACAAACATAAGGAGAAAAGTGTTTTATTTCATAGATATTACAGATGATAATATTTCGGTTAACTGCCTACATATGAGATAACATGTGCCACTCGGAAATGATGATAAATTCACAATTATTACGACTTTTCGAAAACTAAGTTGAAGTCTTTCAGTTTTTAATAATCCAAACAAATTTTGTCGCTGTAATAACTAATTGAATTTTATGGTCGTTATAAATTTCGTGGTCCACCGAAATCGAATTGGCACTTTTAGATTCAAGTACATGTTACGTGCGTAGCAACTACTTACAGCCGTATTTGGTTAAACTTGTATCCGGGAACATATCAAAAATTTTGGCGTAAATTTCATAAAAGTGATAATAAAAATTTAATAATATCGGGTCCGCCATCTAACGTTTTTTTTTTCAACTAGTGCTTATTTCGTGAATGATAACACTTAGCTCATGTCTGATTTGACAGATAATTAGTTTTATCCTTCCGCTGAACGAATATGGTTGTGTATACGCTTGAACAACGCTGGGAAATATTGCGACATTACTTTGAAAATCATGGTAATGTTGCAGAAAGTGTGCGAAAATTGCGTACGGTTTTTTGTAAGAAGAGAAGCACCGTCAGCTCCGTTTTTTCGTTATCTTGTGAAAAAACTGAAAGAAACTGGCATCCTCATCGATAAAGCAAAGCGTGAAAAGCCAAAAACAGTGCGTACACCCGAGAATATTGCTGCTGTGGCAGAAAGTGTGCGTGAAGCGCCATCAACATCAATTCACCGTCGTTCTCAACAATTGAACATTTCGGAGACATCATTGAGACGAATTTTGCATAAAGACCTTGGTATGACGCCATAAAAAGTCCAATTGGTTCAGGAGTTGAAGCCAATTGACCATCCAATGCGTTTTCGCTTCGCTAAGTGGGCCTCCGATCGACTTACAGAAGATGCCGATTTTGGCAAAAAAAAATCATCTTTTCAGATGAAGCTCATTTTGATCGTGGCGGGTATGTAAACAAGCAAAATTGTCGCATTTGGGGCACAGAAAACACGCACGCATACATTGAAAAGGCGACGCACCCAAAACGAGTCACTGTTTGGTGCGGATTTTGGTCCAGAGGCATAATTGGGTCATTTTTCTTCGAAAATGAACAAGGAGGCCGTTACAGTCAATGGCGATCGTTATCGGGCCATGTTGAACGAATTTTAGTTCACAAGAAGAGGATATTGGCAACATTTGGTTTCAACAGGACGACGCTACGTGCCACACAGCCGAAGCTACACTCGATGTTTTGCGCCTTGTTTTTGAAGATCGTATTATCAGCCGCAGTTCTGATGTCGTTTGGCCACCTCGGAGCTGTGATTTGACACCGTTGGACTATTATTTGTGGGGTGCCGTCAAAGATAAGTGTTACGTCGGCAAGCCAGAGACAATTGACGCTTTAAAGGACAATATTCGTGAAGCCATTGGTGAAATACAGCTGCACACAATCGATAATGTGCTTAAAAATTGGACCGATCGTGTAGGCTACTGCATGGCCAGTCGAGGCAGCCATTTGAATGAAATTATTTTCCATTATTAACCGGAAGGATTGTACTTTCAAATAAAAAAAGAAATTTGAGAAAATATTCAGTATTTTTTTTTAACGCATTTTCAAAAAAAAAAAGTTATTTGGCGAACCCCTTATAAAATACCTCTATTAAAATGAATTAAAATAATTAAAAATATTTAAATTTTTCAGCAAAATCTATCAATAATTGCGAAAATTCTATGTACTAGAGTTTTAAGGCTCGATCTACGGTTAAAGACAGTCCCCATTTATGTGAGAACGATATTGTCCAAACCATTACTGTCAATGGCGAACGTTATAGGTTGATGATTACCAAATTCTTTTTGATCTGAATTGGATGGTTTGGACATCAAAACGTGCTACACAGCTAAGGCCACATTGGAATTCTACATACGGGCAATTTGAGAGCATGTTCACCTCAGATGGAGGTGATGTGAACTGTTCATCGTAATCGTTTACAAAAACGACCACGTTAGACATTTTCTGGTGGAGTTTTCTTAAGTCGCAGGTGTAAGCTACAGACCTCTGCATCAACCTAGACAAGCATCGATAGATCTTTCAGACGAATTAACACACACTTTGTTTTTATTTCAATTCAAGGGTAGCAAGCGCTTAAAAAACGACCCTATAATTTTCGTTGCTAGATCAAGTATTATTAATTACCCATCACGCTGTGTGCAATACCGATTGCATTTACATATTTTAAACAAAACGCATGCATGCGTACATACATATGTACCTATGTTTATATAATAATGGTGTTATTGTTATTGTTATCTGTATATACGTATTATGTATACGATAGATTGTTGTGTTGAACAAAAAATAAACTCCTATAAATTTCAAATTTGTTATTTTTTATGTTAAACATTTATTATTTATGTTAAATATGGCGTATAACATTAAATAAATCATTACAAATATGCCAACAAAAGAACGAAATAACAACAACAACAACAACAACAACAACAGCAAAAACACTGACAGTAATTACAACAAATTGTATAGGATGAAATGAAATAGAAAATCCCCATCAATTTAATGGAATTAATAATACAATTTGCATCGAATAAATGAATAAATTTTTCAAAATTGTATCAAACCAAAGGCGATTTTATTCCATAGCATAGGAAGGAATGGAAGAGAATTAAAAAGGCACTGCATTACCATGAAAAAATGGTAGAATTTGATTGTATTTTCAAATCAATTTGTTCTGAATATTCAATGTTTGCCCTCTATTTACAGATCATGGCACAGCCCCACTAATATGCTAAGCCTTCTAGAAGAAGTTAACATTTTTGTTATTTAAGAAATAAGAAATTAAATTCATAATGACCTTTAATTATGACCTTTAAGCTCTATACGGTATTTCCTTTAAACGTATTGTTTTAGAAGAATATTTTTTTCAAAATCGGATTTCGAATGACAAAGACTGGAAAGTCAAAACATTATTTTCGATATTGTAAGGAGTTCACATTTTAAGTTTTTCCAACAGATGGCTGATCAGTCTTTAAAACCATTTCCAATTATTTAAATTATTTTATGCAAGTTGAACTGGTTTAAACTATCGAAAGGAACCACTGAATCTAACAACTTGCCGAACATGTTCCGTTACAGAGGACTTAGTAGAACATTGAATAGAAGACCTCCAAATGCAAACAAACGTATACATTCCAATATAAATAAATAAATCTATGTATGATGTCTGAAGTCACCCTAGTCTAGTAGGTAGTGTGTTGACTTATTCGACGTCAGATTACAGTTCAAGCCCCAGGTCAGACATCAAAATGAAAATATGAAAAAAATTTTATTTCGTTGATTTCGTTTCTCAAAAATCTGTCATTCGGAGTCGACTTAAAATTATAGATCCCGCTACTCATGCATAAAATTAACGCACACAACATAAGTGGTGTGAGTAGCCAGGTTGTAATCCTGACTGAAGGGTTGTAATGACCAAACTATGTATCTAATGTATGATGTCTAGTAAACATAGGTCCGCATTTTACAACTGCGATTATGTTACGCACAATGGGTAGGTCTGACTCCATGATTCCACTGTATAATATGTTATGATTTGTGAACCCAAACCAATCCTTAAAATCTGACATGTTTGTGCCAGAAAACTCCACAAGAAAAATTCGAACGGAATCAAATCTCACGATCTCGGTGGCCAGTTCACATCACCTCCACAAGAGATGAGTATGCCCTCAAATCTCTCGTGAAGAATATCCAATGTGGTATTGGTCGTTACAACCCTTCAGTCAGGATTACGATCTAGGTTCTTACAGCACTTATTTTGTGTGTGCCAATTTTGTACATGAGTGGCAGGACTTATAGTTTACGGTCGATTCCGAACGACACATTTTTTGAGAAACGTTTCATGGTAACTTCATTTACTATTAGAGCTTATGCCAGAAATCTGCTGAGAGAAATCGCCAAAGAAATATTTTTTCATATTTCATTTTGATGGAGATGTCTGACTTGGGGTTTGAACCCTTGCCTCACGCTATCTTTACGTAATTAGCTCTTCTTAACTTAAAATTCAGCTTTAGATTGAATAAACACTGGTTTTGCTTTTAAACTTGCTGTCAATTTGGTTTGCACAACTGTTCCATTTAGTGCCATACAAGCGTGCACTATTCTAATCGCTGCATTATAGTGTTTGCAACACAATTTTCAATTTTTACATACTTTATCGTGCATTAGCATATCGTATATGAAATGTTTATGTCACTAAAGCATATGATAATAATTATAAAATTTAAAATAAATTAAAAAAAAATCTACGAAACAATAAAGAGAAGGAAATTTAGAAAATAAAATTTAGAAAATGTATGTCAACTGTCATCGATGCTTAATTATGAGACATCTGGGACCTTCACCAAATAAATTTTCATGAACATTCATACGCATAAATATTTATCCGTAAATTTTCACAAAAAAAGAAGGACAAAGAGAAATATTTATGCGTTAAATTTTAATTTAAGCTGATAATTTAATTAAATCTTAAGCTTTATTTAAATATTTTTACACTTAATTTTGCGATTCATTAAAAATATTTTTTTTTATGAAAAAAAAAAAAAAGAGTATCATGATATAATCCTTCAATTATTTGTGATTACCATGTCAGTACTAGGAAAACGAAGAAAAAAAAATTATTTGTAAAGTAAATAGTAAAGGTTTTTTGTTGTATGCCAACACGTTAATGCAACTGTCTCTCGCTACACTTAATAACATCTACATCCTGTCATACAGAAATACTCATACATACACATATTCTTCCACTAAACGACAATGTGGATATGGTAGTGATGATGGGTATCATAATCATGTAATAAATGCTGTAATTAAGGATGTCAACACTAATTTAAATAACATCAGATTTCAGCCCGTTTCTTGGTTTCCTTTATTTCACTTTCAGTCCTTTTTTTCTCTACTTTTGCTTCTTCACTTTGGACTGTGACAGTAAGCGGGTAGTGGTACTAGTAAAATGTTATTTGATATTGGCTGAGAAAATGCTTTACAGTAAACCTAAAATGGTTGGCAGAGGAACCCGAAGCAGGGCATAAGAAAATACACAGTCGAGTGAACGCTTGAGTGGATATTAGACATAATGTGATATCTTCTTGAAAAAAGGTTTAACAGAACCAATATGTGGAATCGAAAACATGAGCTTGCTTGGACTCATACAAAATTCAACTGACATAGAAACTGAAGGTAAACGTCCATAGAAAATGACATATGTTTGTTAAATGGGCCTTGGAACAGTTGGAAACTGGGCTTAATTTTCTTCGAAAAATCATCTTCATAGGTGCGGTCTGTTTTTGGCTGTATGGTACATGAACAAAAGAAAAAAAATTATCGCATTTGCGACGATACCCAAGTGCATACAATTCATCTCGGAAAAATCACGGTTTGAATATGATTCGATTCATATTCCATTGAGAACGATGTCGACATGCCATCACTAACTATGAACGACGAGCGCTGTAGGTAGATGCCAACCAAATACTTTTGGCTTGAACTGGAATTGGAATCTGAAGTCCAACAGCATGGCGCTACATTCCACACTGTTCCTACCGTTTTGGAGATTCTATATGAGTGATTTAAGGACATGATCATCTCACAGGGAGGTGATGTGTACTGACCATGGAGATCGTGCAATTTGACCCTTTTAGACGTCTTCTTGTGGGGTTTTTTGAAGCCGCAGATTTATGTGAATATGCCACAAGCGGCAGCAGTTCTCAAAGCTAACATTAAGCCATACTATCGGTAAAAGTCAGCCTGATTAATGCTTCAGACTAATGGAAAATTGAACATTTCGATTTCATTCCATAGAGAGAACCAGTGAGAGCCATTTGAACAATGTTTTATTCCACACAAAATGCCATCAATAGAAAATTTCATTTGATTTCTGACACACACTTTGTTTCATTTAAATTTAAAGAAAGGAAGCGCTTAATCGCCGTAGTCTAGTAGGTAGTGTGTTGGCTTATTTTAACGTGAGGTCACGGTTCAAAACCCAGGTCTAACAAAACGAATAAAGAAAAAATATTTCTTCCTCCACTTCTTCTTAGTAGATTTATGGCGAAAACTCTAAGAGTCAACAAAAATTGCCATGAAAAGTTTCTGAAAAAACTGTCGTTCGGAGTCGACTTCAAACTATAGGTCCTGCCACTCATGTATAAATTGAACACACTTAACACGTGGGTGATATGAGAAGCTAAGTTGTAATCCTTACAGAAGAGTTATAATGACCAATTATGTATGTATGTATGATAGGAAAAGTCCAATTAAATGCTCAGGTGGAATATTACGAATTAAAATCAAAGTTGGTTGGTTTCGTTGATGTCTTCTGTTCGAAATACAAATGAATAATGAAAAATTGTTGAACGTATAGACAGATAAAGCAAGTAAGGTATGTGAAAAAAATAAATCATTTTCACACTTTTGCTAGTAATAAATATATACAAATACTCACACACAAACACACGCAAATCAAAACGATTTGTATGTATACCCGCTTATGTATGTATACGCTAAAACGTATACAACGTTGATTATTTTCACCTGAATTTTTCTTTGAACACTTTCTTTTTGAAGTGTGAACATGCCTACAAGGTACCTTAAGCATAAGAATACAAACATACATCCAATCTTTCCTTTCTGGTTGTTTGCACGCACACATACACGCTGATTGAGCTTCTGGGTATTGTATTGCAGAAGTATAAGTGGTAGTAACAGTTGCTAGTAACGGTTTACAAAAATATGAAATATCATTACCGTTAAAGTCCCCTTGTTAATGATACACAAAGAGACAGAGAGAGAAAGAGAGAGAGAGAGATAGAGACACACACACAAAGGAAAACATATTTCCATACACAAATTTAAACACCTTCTCTTGTGCTTATATTTATTTTGTTTTTCTTCCCTTCTTTTATTTGTATATCGGGTGTATGCAAAGAATTCTTGAGCCTTTTATTATTGTAGTTGTTGTTGACATTACTCTTACACAGTCTTAAAATCCTTCTGCCTCTCTCTCTCTGCTCTATTTTTTATGCGTTAGGTTGACAAATGAGTGGTAATTTGTTGTGACGTAAATTTCATTGAAACTGCCTTGATTGCCACTTGAGACATTCGGGTATAAATGTTTTCAGTGTATGCTAGCATGTGTCCCCTAAAAATATGCTTTAAATCAAGCAAACTACGTATACATATACAAATACATATACATACATACAGTAGTAGTAGTATTTAACAGGAAAATCGTAGACTTTTCCATTGGCTGTTGTCTTAAGGGTTCTCAAAATATTAAAAAGGCATACAAATGAAGGAAAAACAAAAAAAAAAAAAAACAAGGAAATGTAGTAATCGGAAAATGGCTGTAGTAAACGAATAAATGAACGTCCAAACAAAAATGACAAAAAAGGATGGAGAACAAAAAGTGAGAGTAAAAAAAATCAACGAAAAAGAATTTATGAAAGATTCTTAAGATTCATACTGTGGCAGTGATATCAGATATACATGTGCGTCAGTGATTCACAAACTTTTGTTGATGAACGCAATCATTTTAAGATTTATTTTGGGGGACAATTTTAAGAAGTAACAATAAATTGAAGTGTGAGAAAAAGACACAAATCCAGAAGCATTTTTAGGCATCGTTCCATTACAAAGACGCATTGTCAGTAAGGAGTTTGCGACTACGAACTTGGTTATAAACTTTTATAAAAATACAAAAAAATATGTTATATGTTTGGGTGTCGCCATAGTGTGTTGGCTTATTAGACATGAGGCCTCCTTTTAAACCCCAGATCAGACATCTCCTACCAAACGAAATATGGAAAAAACATTTCGTCGGCGATTTGCTCTCAGCAGATTCTGTCAAAAACTCTGAGATCACGGATTCAGGATTACGACCTAGCTTCTCACGCCACTCATGTTGTGTCTGTTAATTTTATACATAAGTTGCGGGACCTACAGTTTAAAGACGACTTCGAACGACAGATTTTTTGAGAAAGTTTTCATGGCAATTTGCTGAGAGGAAGTCGCCGAAGAAATATTTTTTCATATTTCGTTCTAATGTCTGACCTGGGGTTTGAACTGTTGCCTTACGTCTAATAAACCAACACACTACATACTAGACTACGGCGAGTATGTGTATATAGTGTTCGCAAATAGTTGAACAAGCACCTTATTAGCTGATACGATTTGCCTGCTATAGCTGATAGTGCGGACAGTTCGGTTGAGTTGTGTGAGTGACTACTGGAAAGGAAAGGTGGAGGTACTTAAGGATATTTTTTCCGTTTTGTCGAGTTGTGGTGATAATATTGTGGAGAGTTTGGGTGAAATGTTTTGTTTGTTTGCGCTTGTTTTCATAGTGAAAGGTCAAACTTAAAGAGAATATTAATGTTGTCTTCCTAGCATATTAAAAAATTCTAAGTTACAATTTGATAAAACTATAAGAAACTTGGCTTAGATTGATATCGCATCCTCGACGGATATCTTTGCATTGGTATAACGAAAAAGTGTCAGACTGTGTATCGATTCATTGTCATGTATTAGAACCTAGCTATTCTAGTAATTTCGTAACAGAGTCTTTCGATGGTAACTCGTTATATAAAAAGGAGAAACGATATAGTAAACTGGCTGACTCAGTTTTTTTACTTTTGGCCTCGTGAAAATGTCTAGCCTTCGATGTCACATGATATCTCACTAAACTCACTAGAGAGCCCAGAGGAGATTTATTTAGAATATCTGCAAAGATCTCTGGATTGTGTTATCAATAGGCATAGAAATGTACACATTCAATGCAGCGAAAATCGTAACTGAATGTATGTACATACATAAGTGTAATCATTTTCAAAGTCTGTTTGCTAATGTCATAAGAATAGGCATACTTTTGTGAAGCTCTCGTATTTGTGTTTCATTACACCAGGAAAGTTAAAGACCACTGTGTTCAATAAAAGAACATTTTTTTCCACTCACTCATAACAATTGTCATTATCATTATTATTGTTGTTCCAGTGATAATCAAAGAGCAACGATGACATCTGTTTGAGTCATAAAATAAAATTCTTTTACTTTCGAAGCAATTTTCATAAATTCTGTCATTACAGCATAAAAAGACTGTGAAAAAGATAATATAATAACGTTGCGAACATTAACGTTACTAGCAGCTTAAAAAAATTTTGGAAATATTAAACATTGATTTTCGTATTTGGTTACTGCTCCTACTGCTACAGCTTACGGTGTTAGCCCCTCTGAAATTATGCTGATTTATTGTGCGTGAACATAATACTTTAATGTTTCATAATTTTTAAATTTTCTAAAAGAGTAATTTTTCTTTATTTAAACATGAGACAAAATATGTTTATTTAGAGAGGATCTCGTCAGGCATATGTTTTTTTTTATATGTAATGGGTGATTTTTTAAGAGCTATAGGAAATTTTTTCAAAAAAGAACACATAAAATTCAGAAAAATGCATGAAATCTTTATTTGAATCGATAGTTCGGTCCATATAATTTAATGTTTGAAGATTATTTCATGCAAATGTTGACCGCGACTGCTCCTCAAATGCTTGGTCCAATTTTGGCATACTCTTTCCCACATTTCGGCCGGTATCTCACGAATAATTGCTTGAATGTTGTCTTCCAATGCGTCAATTGAAGCGGGTTTGTCTGTATAGACATGAGCTTTAACATAGCCCCACAAAAAATAGTTTAAAGGCGTTAAATCGCACGATCTAGGCGGCCAATTGACCGGTCCCGAACGTGAAATAAAATGTTCACCGAACTCGCCTCTCAATAAGTCCATTGTTACGCGTGCTGTGTGGCATGTGGCACCGCCTTGTTGAAACCACATGTCATGCAAGTCAAGCTCTTGCATTTTGGGCCAAAAAAGTTGGATATCATCTCACGGTAGCGCTCACCACTCATAGTTACGTTACGATTCGCAGCATCTTTGAAGAAGTACGGTCCAATGATTCCACCACCCCATAAACCGCACCAAACTGTGACTTTTTCTGGATGCATTGGTAGCTTTTGCAATCCTTCTGGCTGATCTTCACTCCAAAATCGACAATTCTGCTTATTTACGTATCCATTGAGCCAAAAATGAGCTTCGTCGCTGAACCCAATTTTTCGATAAAGAAGTGGATCTTCGGCCAATTTTCCAAGAGCACATTCACCAAAAATTCTGCGTTGCGATAGGTCGTTCGGCTTCAATTCTTGCACCAGCTGTATTTTGAAAGGCTTCACACCTAAATCCTTCCGCATAATTTTCCACGTTGTTGAGTAACAGAGGCCCAATTACTGCGAACGGCGACGAATCGATAATTGATGGTCATCATTAACACTGGCCGATACAGCTGCGATATTTTCTTCAGTTCGCACTCTACGTAAGCGTGTTGGTGGTTTAATGTCCAACAATGTAAATTTGGTGCGAAATTTAGTCACAATAGCCCGAATAGCCACTTCAGTGGGTCGATTAAACTGACCATAAAATGGAAGAAGCGCGCGACGTACTTTCTTAACAGAGCACGCATTTTGATAATAAAATTCAATGATTTGCAAGCGTTGTTCGTTTGTAAGACGATACATGGTTAAATTACAGACCAAACTGAAGATGTTTGACGTGCGTGAGCTGTTTAAACCAGTGTTGCCAAACAGATAATAGTTAAAAAATCACCCGTTAGAAATGTATTTTATACAGACAGTGGCTGTTAAGCAATAAAGAGATTTGTTGTGATTTTCATTTAAAGAAAATTATTTAAAAAACTTTTAAACATAAAAGACAAGCACAAATTGTTAAACATTTAAAAAATTTACTTGATAACACAGTAATTTTTTTAAACCTCAGCCGCATTTCAATACTTTTATTTGTAATTTTTAGACCAATTCTTCGATTTCTGAGTCAAGAAAAAAGTAAGTAAATTTTAATTTTTCAATTTTAATTTAAAATTTTTTCAAAATATTTTAATGTCGATGACACCATAGTCTAGCAACGATTGAAATTTTGCCAAAATTGTTTTTTTGTTGTGTTGTGTTCCAGTTAGAAATGGAATATTATTTCAGAGTACCTCATTCTATCCAATCAATTTTAATGCACGTTTTCGAGTGTATGGGGTCTTATTTCGGCAATGACATCACGAATGTTGGCCTTTAAATGTTCTATTGTCTCTGGTTTGTCGGGATAACACTTTTCTTTAATGGCGCCCCATAGGAAATAGTTCAACGGTGTCGTATCGCAATTTCTTGGCTGCAAGTTGACATAATTATTTCGACTAATTAAACGACCATCAAACGTTTGACGCTACAAATCCATTGTGTTCCACAAATCTCATGTGGCAAGTTGCACCATCCTGTTGAAACCAAACATCGTTCACAGCAATACCATGAAAAGCGGGTACGCATTGAGCGTAATGGTTGCGCCGTCCTCATTTCCAAAGAAACGGCACCAAACAGTCACTCGTAATGTGTGCATTGGCCTCTCAACTGTCTTCTGGCAAAAACTGTGTGAGCAAGTAAAATTGCCATGAACAAATTGTTACAAAAATCGGAGTTGACTTGCCATGGACAAAATTAACACACACAACTTGCATGGTGTTAGAAGCTATGTTGTAGTCCTGACTAAAGTGTTGTAATGACAAATTGTGTCAGTAAATTCTGTAATGTATCTGTAAGCGAGGAGTGTAATGCTCTGAGTTTATGCAAGAAAAATTAAATAAATTAGTTGAGCTTCAGCCATTGAATGTTCAAAGAGTGCCTGACAACAAAAAAAAAAAAAAAATTACCAGTATGAAGTGAGCATTTTTAGTGAAAATATAAAACTGAGTTTTAATAAGAAAGTCAAAATATTTGATTCATAATATTGTCTGTGCCATCTTTCAAACAATTTGTAGCTGCTACGCCAATAAAACTGATCGTCTTTTCCAGCAAACCAATTAGTCATACAAATTTCGCCTTCTTAGTAGGAAAATGCATGTCCAATCGATGACTGAACAAATAGTAGTCGGATGCTGGCAAGTCTAGTGAATACGGTGGATGACAGCTTTATGTGCAGGTGCATTGTGATGTTGTAAAATTACCTTGTCCTAGGGCAAACTCTGATCGTTTTTCGTTTAATGCGTGGTTCAAATTGATTCTTTTTTTTGTTGTCGGCAGCAATCTGTATTAACGATTTTAACAGGTTTTAGTAAACCATGTTATACCATACCTTTCTAGTCGTACCGGACAAACAGCAGTTGGTGATTGTGCCGGATTAACTCATGATTTTTTCCATTTAGAATTATGAAAATAAATTCATCGTTCATTGCCAGCAACAAGTCAATGCAACATTGTTTTGTTTCGTACTCACTTATGCCGTACTTTGAAATTGAAAGAGAAAAAATCAATGAAATTAATCCATTTGGGGGTTTTAAAACAGCTGGCTTTAGATTGCCATTTATTCCATGATATGTAAGCTTAAGAGCGCATATATTTTTTTCTCTTTTTATTGTGTCGATATTAAATTCTATTTTATCACAGAATGCCTTTAGCATGTCTAAGTTAAAAACCCAAAGTTAAAGGAAAAATTCAACTTTTTGTTTGTATTTGCTAGAGTTCGCTTGTGTTTTTTTCGTATGCGGTGTAGCTTAGGTTTTGCTCTTTTTTGTTTTTGGTTTAAAATACTTCATCTCCGTTGCTTGACAGTAATGAAATTATTACCGTCAAAAATTTGTGCGGATTATATGCGTTAATAACAATGAATAACACAGTCTGTCTGGTAAAAAGTCTTTTTATTTACCATTATTTGTTTGTTTAAAAGTATGTATGTATTTATATGTGGCTGTGTATGTATGTATGTATGTATTTGTTTTATAGCTTAAAACCAATACTCACTCGTATATTACAGTCTGTTAATATAGTAGTGGTAGTATTAGTGTAGGCGTGAGTGAGTGTTTTGTTGCTACAGAGTTTGTGTTTTTCTTTCGCTTTTTGTTGTTTGTTGTATTTTACTTTTGTCTTAACATATTTATCTCACTTAATCCTGATATTGTTTTTTGATACCCCACCACACCACATAATGATGATGAGGCATCATTTAGTTTTTTTATTCCCCTTTTTTTGTTTGAAAAGTATATGGGTAAAGAAACAAAGAGAGAGAGAGAGAGAGAGCGAAATTTTGGTTCATTTGTTGCCATCGTTTTTGTGGTTACCATAACATACACTCTCTGACTTAAAGTAACATATCGTCATGGAGATTAAGTGAAATTATAAAATTTAATACAAGGCATGATTAAAAGTTTGTGAAATTCTTCTTCGAAACTTTTGTTTTTTGTTACAGAGTAAATTTTTTTTTTGTAATACAATCTATAGTTTCTATAAATAATAGATGTATGGCTTTTAATATTTTCATTTTAATATTGTTTTTACATCGATTTAATGGATTTCTTTTGTTTTGTAATTAATTCTTCATGTTATAATGAAAATCATCTTTCAATACTTCAATGCTTCAATGAGTAACACACTGCGTATGAATAATTCTTAATTAAATTCAAAATAATTGTTGCATACTTTTCAGCTTATTATCGTGTTTAATATGTATGGATGTATACATATATACATATGATAAGTATTATACAATGAAATTAATTTTTTTTAAATATTAAATTTGAAAAATGACAAGAAGAGTGTTGTAGTTCTTACAAGTGAAGATTTCAGGAACATAAAATGAAATGTCGGGAGCTATCAGTAGTAAAGTAGAAGATAGTCTGTTTGCCAGCCTTTCCTGCGATATAATGCTTGGCATATTCTCAATAGAACATGTTATCTGCCCTTCCTGGTCTACCAAACTTCTGCACAGTACTGCACAATACTGTCTACTACAACTATCTGCTTCCTTGAAATATGAGCAGACTTTACTTGCGTCTGGTATTTAGCTTTGCTCGGATTTGTTGCATTATCTTGCATGCATTCAATGCTGCCCTTATAGTGTTATAAAAGAGAAGAAAACATTGCAGGATTTTCAAAGAAATTCATAATGCGAAAAACTTTCCAAAATTTCGATGAAAAGTTTACTGGGTCTGTGATTTGAATATGCTTTCGGCGTCATTATACGTAGTTATCGTGGCAGTCACCCTGATAAATTCCTCTCATGATATGCTAGATTAATGAGAAAAGACGATTTATTATATTGTCCTCCATTCTATTTGAGTATACAGCTCCCGGTCTGTAAAGTCTGAAGCATCATTTAAATTTCTCTTCAGTCTTTAGCTTGAGCAGAGTGTCAGTTTCTCTTCATCTTTATTCTTCGTTCCTTTATCCTTCCAAACTTCTGTTACTACTCCGCAGAAAGACTATGACTTCATCAGCGGCGTAGAAGCGTTCCTTTTCGCAAGCTTTCGCAAGCTGACTGCCGTGAATTTTTCCATGACCTGCAATCCAACAGCGGGCGATGTAATTTGCTCTGCCTACCTGGTTCGCCTTTCCTACTAATCTTAAGTCAACCTCAACAATAATGGCAGCCAGATTGTAACATAGTATTGCAGTAATCGCACCATCTGTACCTAGTGTTCAAGTCCACATAAACCTTTGGTAGGACAATATTTGCAAGTTGCTCTATGGCAGGTTTTTTTTCACAAGTTTTTCTAAAGCCAAGCACCTTTTCAGCTGTCACAGCATCTATCCTTCAGCCGTCTGAATACCACTGAATGGTTCGTTTCCATATATTTTAATTATTCAATCTCGTTGTGCAGAACTTCCAAAAATTTATAGTTTGTCCGTCATTATGGCTTTGGTCCTAAGTATCGCATGCAATGGACTTAGTAGAACGTCTAACGTCACTGTAGAATATGTTCTAATTGCCACGATTATATTCCATGCACTCCATTCTTTATATTTTATTCAATTCCAACTGATTTATGACATGTAGCCACCATGCTTGGCGCGTACAAGACGCAATCTGTAGCACGCATATTTCCAAAAATTATCGCAGATAACGCGGGCATATTTCGCAAATAACTCTTCGAATGTTGAATTTAAAGTGTTCAATTGCCTCTGGTTTATCCATGTATACAAACGATTTTAAATGCCCTCAAAAAAACAGTCCAAATGGATTAAATCATGCGATTTTGGTGGCCAATTAATATGTTCCTTAAGCAAATTAATTGTAGCGTACAGTGTGTGGCACGTAATTCGTATTGCAGGCACAACATGTTATCAAGATTAATGACAGCTAAATGAGGTACGAAAAAAAATTTTATTCATGTTGCTATATCGTTTACCATGGATAGTAACAATCTGATATATGAAGACATATGGCTCAATGACTCCGCCAGCGCATAAACAGCAACATATAATAGTTTTCTGTGGATGTAATGGTGTTTCCCAAAAGCTTATGAAATTATCGTCACTTTAAGTACGTCAATTCTGTTTATTTACGTATGCATTCATCGGAGAACAAAATTTTGCATGGAAATATGAATTTGTGCTTCAGCCATTATTTGTTGATAAAACATTTCAACAAATTTGCAAGCGTTACGCTGATGTAAGCCTTTACCTACACATACATACATAATTGGTCACTACAAGCTTACAGCCAGGATTACGAACTAACTTCTCACATCACTTATGTTGTGTGTATTAATTTTATACATGAATGGTGGGGCCTACAGTTTAAAGTCGATTCTGAGCGACAGATTTTTGAGAAACCTTTGATGGCAATTTCTGTTTTACTCTCAGAGTTTTTACCATAGGACTGCTGAGAGGTACTCACCGAAGAAATATTTTTTTTTTCGTTTTGCTCGAGATTTCTGAACTGGGGTTTGAACTGAGGCCTCATGTCTAATAAGCCAACACACTAGCCACTAGACTACGACGGCTAGTAAGCCTTTGCATAATGAAATGTCAAACCAATGACAGTAGTTTTGAGGTCGCCGTAGCTTAGTAGGTAGTGTGTTGGCTTATTAGATGTAAAGCCAGGGTTCGAGCCTCAGGCCAGACATCAAGACAAAAATACAAAATGTATTTCTTCGGCGACTTCCTCTCAGCAGATTTCTGGGAAAAACTCTGAGAGTAAATAAAATTGCCATGAAAAGTTTCTCAAAAATCTGTCGTTCGGAGTGGACTTTAAACTGTAGGTCCAGCCACTATGTATAAAATTAACATAAGTGGTGTGAGAAACTAGGTCGTAATCCTGACTGAAGGGTTGTAATGACCAATTATGTATGTATGTATGTATGTTGCCAATTAAACGTTATGAACCTGTAAAAAGTTCACTCATTATTTACTACGTGTACTTGAAAAACCTTCGGTATTCTATGATTGACAAATGACTGAATTCTAGTGAAAGCTTAAGCGACTCTTTGGAATTTATTTGAAAAGCATTTAACCATTTACATATTTGTTGTTCATTAACTAAAACTTATGGTCAATAGTAGTTTGTATTATAGAAGACTAAAAATATATTTTTTTAAATAACATTTCAGAAGAAAAACTTTTTAAAAACTTTATTTAATGGCTGTAAATATTATAAAATTCTTTATAAATATTTTATAAAACTCTATAATGAATGAATGAAAGTGCTTTTTCAAATACAATGCAATACAGCCTGTAAATACCACACAGGCAAAAAATTTTATTTTAAAAACCTTTCCAAATAAATACAGGCAGTATTATGGTTTACCCGTTTAATTGGAATGAATTGCAAAAAAAAAAAAAACAATTTCAAAAAAAAGTAAAAAAAATAGTATGCAATTCATCAATAATTAAAGCATTTTAAATGGCTATAAAACTACAAAAAAAATTAAAAACATTTGAAATTGCTTTGGTTTCGTTGTGTAATTTTTTTCATTTTGATTTTCCCTTAAGCGAATAAATGAAATTTTTAAATTTATCAATTTATTTTAATTTATGTAAATAATATTTCTCCCTTCTTTTTTCGTTTTTTTTTCTTTTTTTGTTGTTTTCATTTCAATTTTATTCATTTATTTACTCCTCAGCCGTATTTATACACAAAAGATTTAATTTAAATTGATGAAATCCTTGTTGTAGGAGGCAAACATACATCAGAGTATGCAATCCAACCAACGCACATGTACGAGAGCATGCGTTGAAACGAGGGTTGTTAACGTAGATATGTTATAACATAATAATCACTTTTACACATCCTTCTCTCCATATAATCCTTAAAAATAATTGTTTAAGAAATAACGATCATGTAAATGTTTTGGTTCATGTATTTGGTAAAATGGTTATAAGCTTTGCTAATTGTGTTCCACTCATTTCAAGGAGATTATCTTGCTACTTAACTGTCTCATAATTCTCATTGATGTTATCCTTTCTGCTGCCTCAATGGACTTTACATTGGTCATTTACAATTGGTCATTACAGCCCTTCAGTCAGGATTACGACCTAGCTTCTCACACAAATTCTGTTGTATGTGCGTTAGTTTTATACATGAGTGGCGGATTTTTGAGAAACCAGAAATCCGCTTAGAGGAAGTCGCCAAAGAAATAAATTTTCATATTTTCGTTTTGATATCTGACCTGGGGTTTGAACTGTAGCCTTACGTTTAATAAGCCAACATGCTACCTACTAGACTACAGCGACTTACCCGCCATACTTTCTCTAATAGAAGTAGTATTTTTGATGATGCATCAACAAACTTTACTTACTTAATTAATTAGCCATTAACAAATAGATTAACTCATTTCGGCCTGTCGTAACACATCCTTCCAGGCGCCTTTGCTTCTTGCGCGCCTACGCCAGTTTGTCACACCAATCAATGACATAGTTTTCTCCATTTGATCCTTCCAACGGAAACAAGGTCGTCTTCTTCGCCGACTTCCTCAGATCACCGCATCAGATACCCGTCTTGCCGGAACATCCTCCTCCATTCGAACAAAATGGCCGAACCTCCGCAGTCGTTGGATGTTAATATGCTGCACAACGTCTATATTGATGAGGAGCTCATACAGCTCACTGTTGGATCGGATGCGGAAATCATCACCAACTCGCAATGCATCTAAGATCTTACATAGGACTTTTTTCTCGATTACTTTCTAGGCTGCTGCTTAATAGGGTCCATGCCTCCATAGTGAAGCACGGGTAGAATCAACGTCTTGTAGAGTATTAGTTTTGTTGTACGAGAGAGATCTCTGCTACTCAATTGGCTATTGAGACTATAGTAGCCGCTGTTGGCAAGAGTGATCCTGCGCTTGATCTCCAGACTGACATCATTTTTGTTGATAACGGCGGAGCCAAGACAAATAAATTCCTTGACTGTATCAAAAGTATAAAATAAAAGCAGTAACATCTCGCTTGGTACGCCCAATGATGTCAATGTCGTCAGCGTACGCAAGCAACTGGAGGCTTTTTTGAAAAATAATGCCATTGCGATGCACTCCCACCTTCCGCAGAACACTCTCCATGACGAAGTTGGCAAAGGTCGCATGATAAGGGATCGCCTAGTCTGAAACCTTGCACGGATTGGTCAACGTCATTCTGCATAGCCTTATCAGATTCGCAGGTATACCGAGCTCAGACATTGCGGCAAAAATACGATCCCTTATGGGGCTATCGTAGGCTGCATTATAGTCCACAAAAAGATGATGGTTTATCGTGCGTCTTTTACAGGATTTGACGTGGTGTGAATATCTGGTCGATGGTGGACTTGCCAGGTCTGAAGCCGCACTGATAAGGTCCAATCAGTGTTTTGACGAAAGACTTCAGTCGTTCACACCATACGCCCGTAAGAACTCCTGTAGTTGGCGCATATCGTAGGGTTTCCCTTTTTCAGGACAGGACAGAGGATACTGAGGTTCCAATCGTTGGGCATCTTCCTCAAGTCGTATTTTGTAAATAAGCTGGTACATGCGCCTTACCAGCTCATTACTTACAGTCTTAAACAATTCTACGGGGAGGCCACCAGGACCTGTAGTTTTATTGTTTTTAATCGCGACTTTAAACTCCTCATGGCTAAGCGGCGGAATCTTCGCGCTGTCATCATCGATCGGCGGTTCGGTACATCATCTCTAAAGGCGGTATTGTTGTCATCATCACCTTGAGTAGAGAAGTGTTTCTTCCAGAACCTCAGCACCTCCTGCGAATCTGTTACCAAGTTTCCATTCTCAATCAATGAACTTTAGTGTCGATTATTGGAAGGCCAATGCCAAAGCCAATGCCGAGGAATCTTAACCAAAGAGCCTTTTCTTTTCCCAAAAATCTATGGAGATAGGAAGTCTCTATATAGCACTCCTGTGGGATAACATGTCGAATAACTTCTTTAAACCTCTGTGGCATCTTATTAAAAGCGTCAAGTAGTATTGAGAGTCACCACGTGTATAAATACTAGATCACTTGCCATTACAAGTCAATTGCGTGCCTCTCATATCCAGTTCTCGGTACGTTGTGGATCTATGTACGAGATTTTTGCGATTTCCAGAACTGGCACAAATACATAGGAAATGCATCAACACAGTTATGTTTGTGATCGTTATGTTAGTGTTTCACTGAAAACAGACACTAATCTCTATACGTTCATCCTACTGTTGTGTTTGCTCAAGCTAGTGCATCTGTCATGTGCCATGTCCTCTCTGAGATTATTGCGTAGTTATTCTCAACCTAGAATTTGTCTGTCTAAAGGCTAAGCCGATGATGCTACTTTAATTAGACCACAACGGAAGCTTCACTTCATTATGATTAGGTTCATTTAAGGCTAATACCCTGGGTTAAAAATTACAACGTTCATATTCAACGTCTATAACACTCTCGTCTAGCAATACGAACAAGTGTAGTCCGAGAAGTGAAGTCGCCGTGGTCTAGTAGATAGTGTGTTGGCTTATTAGACGTGAGACCTCGGTTCATATCCTAGGACATGCATCTCCAACTAAAGGAAATATGGAAACATATTTCTTCGGCGTCTACCTCTCAGCAGATTTCTGGCAAAAAAAACTCTGAGAGTGAATAAAATTGCCATGAAAAGTTTCTCAAAAATCTGTCGTTCGGAGTCGACTTTAAACTGTAGGTCCCGCTGCTCATGTATAAAAATTAACGATTGCAATATAAGTGGTGTGAGAAACTAGGTTGTAATCGTTGTAATGACCAATTATGTATGTATGTTATGTATGTAGTCCGAGAATTTTTCGTTTCTTAACGAACTGGGGTAAGTCAACACTGCTTGGCTGGATCCCTAAGTGCACATGTGTTTTCGGAAGCCAAAAAAAAAAAAAAAATTTAGTAACGAATAGACCTCAGTCTTCAGATCTTCGACTGAAAGGCCCTAGAGTTTAAGGTGAGTCAGTAGTGATGATTTTAATTACTCGTAACTTAGAAAATGCCGCTCCTAACATCACAACTTATATTAAATCCTTTGGAATAAACTTTAATTTCAAGCCTATATTCCCACTTGGGAGTTTAACCCTCGTATTTAGATAGAAACACGCTTCCTATGAACGAGATAAATAGAGAAACGAAGTTAAGCTCTTTTGCATAATGAAAACGTAACCACAAAAAATATTCACAAAAACGTGTAAAGATTGTTGTGGATTCTTCAAGAGAAAAACAAACGAATTTCTGTAAAAGTCGACATGCACCGAATATATTTAAAAGAAATATAAAAGCTAAACTTCGATTCGCTTCCTTTATTTAAATATTACAGGCATATTTGTTTGATATCAAGGGTTTGGTACTCTTAGAGTTTTTGCCAGATATCTGCTGAGAGGAAGTCACCGAAGAAATATTTTTTCATATTTCGTTTTGTTGGAGATGTCTGCTCTGGGGTTTCAATCGAGGCCTCATGTCTAATATGCCAACATACACTATCTACTAGACTACTGCAACTTTAAACATCCACTTTAGTAAAATGAAATGGCTGTACATTGTCGTCTGTACATTCCTCTGGATATCATCAACCGCGGCAAATCGGCGAGTAAAATGACAATAAAATCGAAACGGTGCGCTATGTGGCATTTACCCTGAAAAGCTGGCCAAAAAGGCAAAAATGAATTTAAAGAAATTTAAGAAACTGAGTATGCAGTTCGATAGACAACAAAATTCTGCATTACATACTGAATTTTCACGACTTTCAGTTGAGATTTGTAGATTTTTGTAGAGATTTTCGTTGTTTTTTTGAAATTTTAATAGGTTTTAATGATATTTTTTTGTGGCTAAACGAATAGAGGATTTATATTGATTTTTTTTTATTTGAAAGGTATGAGCAACTGCTACTTTTAGTTTTATATATATATATATATATATCTCATGTATTATTGTTAAACTTATTCATTCAAAATTTAAAAATAATAAAAATTTCACATTTTTTTACCCTTCCTAAAAAAAAGATAAGGATTTTAAAGGTGAAAGTAGTTTTTAGTAGTTTAATGTTATATACCACAAGAAAATACGAACTCTCTACATTCAGGAACAAAAAGAAAGTTTGCGCAAATTTGCGCAATTATTTTTGGTGATTTTTTGAAAATTTTACTTTTTTGTGAAAAATTAAAAAAAAATTAGACGCAGTGTAATAAGGCCATAGGCAATAAAGCCATATGACCGTATTTCTCATTAGAATGAGAAATAACACTATATGGATTCAGTAGAAGCGATACCAATCGAGATGTCCTGAATAGGTTACTTCTAAGCAGTGACCCTTTTATAAGCTGTAGTACACAAAAATCGCGAAGGAATAGAAAAGCATTTTCATCAGATACTATTAAATTACTCCTTCCTCACATTGATGATGAAAACGATAACGATTTTAACGATTGTAGTTAGTTTCACTTTTTAAGTATTTTTTTAAGTTAAGTATTAAATAATGTAAAATATATATTATGAATAAATATTAATTATCATAGAAGTTCAAAAACTTAATTACATACATGTATGTATATCGACTATTATAACAATATGAGATTGTATGTTTGATTTTCTTAATGGACCGTATGTGATACCAAGGGGCACTTATGATCCGATCATAAAAAAATCAGGTAAAATGATTCATATTCATATTAAACATGTTCATGTCGAATTTCCATTTAATAAAATTTTTAAGCCAATTATAATTGCTAAACATATTTTCTTAAGGGCCCTATTTTGGACCCCGGGGCAATTATGGACCGACCATAACAAAATTTGGTAATATGATTTAGATTTATAAAATACACGTTCATACCGAATTTCATCACGATACCGATGTTTTTAATCCATTTATAAGCGCAAACGTGAATTTCTAAAGGGGACTTTATATGGGGACCAGGGTCAAATGTGATCCGATTTTCACCAAACTTTAAACCATGATTTCTTGGTACACAGAACTGGTCCATGCTAAATTTTATCATGATTGTTGCATAACTACCATAATTATGTGTAAATAAGTGCAATTTCGAGGGGAGTTTGTATGAGGGCTAGGCGAAATCACTTACCGATTTGAACCAAAATCAGTTGGGTTCATCCTTGGGCCTAATTGTCACTAACACTATCAAAAAATTCAAGCCAAAAACTCTTAAAACACTTAATTTTGGCCACGTTTTCATGGTAAATGCCACATAGTGCGGTGTTAAAATCAAATACAAATATTTGATCAAATTACCAAAATAGAATAATAATAAGAATAATAAAATAGATAACAAAACTATTTTGTTACCAATCCTGAACTGAATCCCATTATATTTCATAAAGAACTGTAGCATTGCACAGGAAATATGCACATCAAGTTCAATGAATTTTGTTCGTTAAAGACAGAAATTTGTATGTGTAACATGTAAAATAGTGTAACAATTCCATTTACAGCTTCCTGGAGAAGAGTATAAAATTCATTACATGGTTGCTTAACAGAACCAACTCTATTGATCCTCCCAACCAATACGCTCATGTTAAAATTAAAAAAAAAACTACATCCGATTGTATTTGACAGTCAGTAGTAGCAGTCTATTGCGAAAAAACAAAACAAATTTAAGTGTGCTTAGCATGGTTTCGTCACCGTGTACGAAACGTAGATCCACAACTATACACCGAATAGCACACGACACTCAAGACAGTGGATTTCTCTCCCATCCAACAGCACCAAGGAAGACAAATTTTATGTTTGCCAGCCACTAAAATCATGAACTTTTCAAAATGAAAACGAATATTTATGCCAAGTTATTGGGCCAGGCTCCTCCAACAGTACATACATAGTACATGTGCAGTTACCACCATATCACCATAAATTCCTTCATTTTCCGTCTTTGTAACTATTTTTTTGCTCTCGAACCTGAAGAAATGATAGACAGAGAATTGTTAAAAGCTACGAAATCATTTCGTTCACATTGTTTGTCATTATGACCCACTGTGCAGGGAACTGGCAATATTTTAAAGAGATTTTAAGAGACTGGACGCATTACAGGCCCACGTATCATTAAAAATATTTTTTCTATAAGAGAAATTATGACGGATAATCCGAATTTGGATGTGTTTTAGGTACGTCTTACAATACCATAGATATGGGTCTTAAAAACAATTTTTTTTCTCACCTTGACATCCCTTTTCTAGCACTCGTTATAAAAAAATTGTTGCATATACGACTTGGAAGGCCTGACTCTTATTTTTTAACAAACTTAGAATGTTCACCATAATTTCCTGCAATTCAAGATTATAAACTGGACAGTATTTGATTTCAACAATACAGTCCCACAAGCCATACAACACGACCAATTTTGACATGAGAGATTTTCAATTGATCGCTAAGAATAAGCGATGTGATGTCATCCCCCTAGTCCAGGAGTTCATGTGTCGGCTTATTAGGAGTGAGACCACGCTTCAAACCCCATGTCAGACATTGCAAACAAAACAAAATATGAAACAAATATTTCTTCTGCGTCTTCCTCTCAGCAGATTTCTGGCAAAAAAATTTGAGAGTAAATAAAATTGCCATGAAAAGTTTCTTAAAAAATTTGTCGTTCAGAGTCGATTTTAAACTTTAGGTCCTCCAATTATGTATAATAATTAACACACATAATGTGTGGATTGTGTGAGAAGCTAGGTTGTGATCCAGACTAAAGGGTTGTAATGACGAATTGAGTAAGTAAGATGTTAGACTTTTGTAAGGAACATTGGCAAAGACTATGCCCACGCAATTGCAAAGGCAATCCCCTAATAATTGCATTTTTAAAAACCAAGATTCTTAATATAGTCGCCAAGAAACCGCTCAAAATATCTAAAAATCTTTCCATAAAATGGATCGACAGCTACTGCAACCAACATAGAAGTAGTCATGTATGTAAATGGCATTGTATTTCGGAATTTCGTTGTCAGGCCAGCCATAAGCATTATAATGAAATGAAAGTTTCATCGAATCATGGGGATTTACTTTCGAAGCTGATTAATGGATAAACCTTTGTATTTTCACAGAGGTGAAGATAGATGGCAACACTATCATTCTTAGACATGTTACCGTAGTCAATCAAACTAAATGTCACGTGATGTCATTGATGTGTTGAGATGACACTTTTCGAACTTGTGTTCACTGTTTGTTAGAAGGCTTATAAGGAGACGTTTTTAGTGACAATGAAACTTTCAAATTAAATTTTTTTGTTGTTGTTGTTGTTTTATTAACAATATTTCATGACGAATTATTTGTTTTTTGGTTTCATATTCATGGCATATAGTCAAACCATTTTCGAAAAAAAGTCGTTTTAATCGTCTTATTGACTTTATCTAAATTGGTTTGAGTTGGTAACATTAAAGAACAGAGACTACCAAGAACATAGAATACCAAAAACACTCAACTCTAAGAAATTCAACAACTTATCTTAAAAATCATGAATTTATACCAAGAAAAATAAACCCTTTCACCATAAACTTGTTTAGCACTAAAACTAATGCACATCAAACAAAAACTATAACCATATTTAAACACTCACGCACTCACACATACTCTCGCTCTCTCTTACACACTGTATGACACACATACATACAATACAAATGCAAACCTAAAGAGAAAACATAAAGGCACCCACATCTTCATATTAAAATTTAAGCTAAGTTTGTAAACGTTTATGTATGTAGATAACCAGAGAGAAAAATAAAGACAGAGAGTGAGTCAGAGAGAGGAAATGTAGTACATATATTCTCAACATATACAACTAAAAACAAATTTTATTTGTATTCTACACTATTCATGTAGTTTTTCTTATGTAAAGTGTGTTCATTTATTTAACATTCAGTGTTACATTTGCTTGTTTTGTTCTTGGTTAAGTGTATGAGTCTACCTACCGATATACATACATACACTTTTTTTATTTATTTTGATTTTATACATTTAAAATTTTGTTGTTGTTTTTTTACATGTTCTTTGAATTGAATTTATAATGAGCTTTTACGCGAACTCAACAATTGCATCAGTAATCAAGCAACATTAGAATGCTCTTTAGAGCGTAAGAAAATAAAGTGGATTCCAAAAGAGGGTAATAATGCGTGATTTTTTAAGAGCTATAGGAAAATTTTTCAAAAAAAACACATAAAATTCAGAAAAATTCATGAAATCTTTATTTGAATCGATAGTACGGTCCATATAATTTAATGTTTGAAGATTATTTCATGCAAATGTTGATCGAGACTGCGCCTCAAATGGTCCATCCGCTTAGTCCAATTTTGGCATACTCTTTCCCACATTTCGGCCGGTATCTCACGAATAAATGCTTCAATGTTGTCTTCCAATGCCTGTCTGTATAGACATGAGCTTTAACATAGCCCCACAAAAAATAGTCTAAAGGCGTTAAATCGCACGATCTAGGCGGCTAATTGACCGGTCCCGAACGTGAAATAAAATGTTCACCGAACTCGCCTCTCAATAAGTCCATTGTTACGCGTGCAGTGTGGCATGTGGCACCGTCTTGTTGAAACCACATGTCATGCAACTCAAGCTCTTGCATTTTGGGCAAAAAAAGTTGGATATCATCTCACGGTAGCGCTCACCATTCACAGTTACGTTACGATTCGCAGCATCTTTGAAGAAGTACGGGCCAATGATGCCACCAGCCCATCAACCGCACCAAACTGTGACTTTTTCTGGATGCATTGGTAGCTTTTGCAATGCTTCTGGCTGATCTTCACTCCAAAATCGACAATTCTGCTTATTTACGTATCCATTGAGCCAAGAATGAGCTTCGTCGCTGAACATAATTTTTCGATAAAGAAGTGGATCTTCCAAGAGCCCATTCACCAAAAATTTTGCGTTGCGGTAGGTCGTTCGGCTTCAATTCTTGCACCAGCTATATTTTGAAAGGCTTCACACCTAAATCCTTCCGCAAAATTTTCCACGTTGTTGATTAACAGAGGCCCAATTGCTGCGAACGGCGACGAATCGATAATTGATGGTGATCATTAACACTGGCCGATACAGCTGCGATATTTTCTTCAGTTCGCACTCTACGTAAGCGTGTTGGTGGTTTAATGTCCAACAATGTAAATTTGGTGCGAAATTTAGTCACAATAGCCCGAATAGTCGCTTCAGTGCGTCGATTAAACTGACCATAAAATGGAAGATGCGCGCGATGTACTTTCTTAATAGAGCACGCATTTTGATAATAAAATTCAATGATTTGCAAGCGTTGTTCGTTTGTAAGACGATTCATGGTTAAATTATAGACCAAACTGAAGATGTTTGACAGTGAAACAAAACACGAAACCTGCGTGAGCTGTTTAAACCAGTGTTGCCAAAAAGATAATAGCAAAAAATTACCCGTTACAATGAAAACTGTGTTATCTTTACAAAAAGGCTTGTAGTCTAAAATATGAGCAAATTTTTAACGTTTTACGAAATCAAATTACAATAACAAAACTATCTAGAAAATAAAAACAGAACAGTAGTTTCTAGAAGTTGCCAGACCGAAAACAAATGAAGTATAAAGCGGGCGAAAGCTAATATTGCCACGTGGATTTTGGATCGTTTACATACATACATAATTGGTCATTACAACCCTTCAGTCAGGAATACGACATAGTTCCTCACACCAGTTTTATACATGAGTGGCGGGACCTACAGTTTGAAGTCGCCTACGAACAACAGATTTGTGAGAAACTTTTCATGGCAGTTTTATTTACTCCCACAGTTTTTTTTGCCAGAAATCTGTTGAGAGGTGGTCGGCGAAGCAATATTTTTTCAAATTTCGTTTTTGTTGGAGATGTATGAAAAGGGGTTTCAACCAAGGCATCATGTCTAATAAGCCTACACACAACATACTAGATGATGGCGATCGTTTAGCCCAACATAATTTTAATGCAGATTTCTCATCGTTGGAGAACATTAAACCTTCAAAAAGTTCCTACATGAGGTAATGATTATTTGTTCTAATTTTTCTGGAAACATAACTGACCAAACGACTACAATAATAATGATATCGTAGTGAAAACTAGAGAACATATCGACGCCTCCGTTCTATAACATTATAGGTCGAAAAAGTGTGTTTTGAGTTATGAGCTCTCAAAGTTTTCACGCGATATACGACTATATGTGTATTCTAAGTAGATTTTTCCCTATAACTTCGGAATGGATCGGTGCATCTTAACCAAATTTTGACAGTATTTAAGTTAGAGAACGTAGAATTTAAAAATGCAAGAAGTGTACTTAGAACGTTGTAGAATGGAGGCGTCGATATGGTTTTAACAGTATGGAGCAACGGCGCATAATGTTCTTAAAATCTTACTTTGGTGATTCGCCGAAAAATTGTTCGATTTAAATTTTCTTGACTGGCTTTTATGCAGCTTGTTGAAGTAACGGGCCTACGGTCTGACAATAGTGAAGGAAAATTATATGTTCGTTTAAATTGGCAGTTGTCTTATAGCATTATTTAGCTTCTTCACAGCCATCTGAATTGCTTTAAGTAGATGGGAATTATGTCCAATTTAGCCAAAGGTGACACATTTTTTATCATATCGTTGATAAATCCTGAGTGCCTAAAATTCTTTGATAATAAGTTCCAAGTTCTGAGGACAATGAATATGTTCTGCAGTTTCTCCTTTCATAGCTTTGGCATTCGGTGTCCTGTTATGACTGATACCAAGTTCTCAGTATATATTCTGGGTATATCAAGTGCATATCTTGTTAAGAGCTCGTTCTTCTGCAGAGCAGTGCTAGTCCAGTGTACGAACTCGTTTGAATTATCTTTTGTAGCAGCTTTTGCAAGTGCGACAACCATGTTGTTTGCTGTGACGATATCTCGATATCTCTTCCAGTCGCACACGGTATTTGTGCACAAATCTATGATAGATGTGGTGTACACACTCTCTTGTAATCAAGCGACCGCTTTAGTTATTTCTTTAGTCCTACTCCCTATACGCTATTCAATATACGTTGATGGGATTCCACATCAAATTATGTAGCGTGTCCCACAGTATAAACTTGGATGATATTTTCTGGGATGCGTAAACCATTGTTCAAAAAGCATTTATTCTGTAATTCCTTTATAAAACCGGGATTGACAGTAAGTTTAAGTGTCGTGTAGTTAAAAAAACTGCTCTAAACTGCTGAGTTCCGGAATTGAAATTTTAAAAATCATTTTTCCGAGTTTTGTGACCTTGACCTTTAAATATGCCATTCTGACACCATCTTTGAGAGACTTGAGCTTTTTCTTGATTGTATGGCCAATCCTCATTCCATTCATTTGTTAAATTTGCTTCAATATGATTTCTTCTTGGAAGTTGCCGTAGTCTAGTAGGTAGTGTGTTGGTTTATTAGACCTCAGGCCACTATTCAAACCCCAGGTCAGACATCTCCAATGAAACGAGGTATAAAAAATATTTCTTCGGTGATTTTTTCTCAGCAGATTTCTGATAAAAACTCTGAGAGTTAATAAAATTGCCATGAAAAGTTTCTCAAAAAATCTGCCATTCGGAGTCGACTTTAAACTGTAGGTTCCGACACTCATGTATAAAATTAACACACACAACATAAGTGGTGTGAGAAGCTAAGTTGTAATCCTGACTGAAGGGTTGTAGTGACCAATTATGTGTGTATGTATGTATGTATGTATGATTTCTTCTATGGTTTCGCACCAGAGATATGTGCTGCTGATGTATTGGACCAAAATTCCTGGATATGACTCTGCAGCAATTACAGGGTGGCTGATATATAATGCAACAAAGTAAAGCGCTATATTTTTTAATTTTTTCTAATTTTATTGTTCAAAAGCAAAAAATGTTGGAAATAACATCAAATTTTAGAATCAGTTTAGATTTGTTCGAATTGGCCACCTTTGGTACGAATTATGGCCTTCAAACGACCGACAAAGCCATCACAGGCTGCACGAAAGTGGCTCTGCGGTACCTTGGCCCATTCCCGGCGAAGCGCCGTCTAGAGATGATCGACACTTTGGTATTTTTTAGTGAGAACCTTACTCTCCAAAATGCCCCAGGCGCAAAAGTACAACGGATTGAGATCCGGAGATTTTGGTGGCCATTGTGCGGTAGAAATGAAGCGAGGAACCTCATTTTTAAGCCATTCTTGGTTGACGCGTGCTAAGTGCGGTGGTGCTGAGTCCAGTGGGAATGCCCATGGTCTACGGCCGAAATGTTTGTCTGCCCAGGGCTTCAATACTGTCTTTAAGACATTTTACCGACAATATTAGGCATTTATTTTGACCCTACGGTTGATGAATACGAGCGGGGAGCGACCATCGGCCGTTACGACGGCCCACACCATTACCATCGGCGGTGCTTGAGTTGTGGTGGCCAATCGCAGGTGTAAATTTTCAGCTGACCTCTTTGGCAAGTAAACTCGATCATTTTGTTTGTTCACAAGCTGCTCAATTTGGAATGGCTTCTCATTGGAGAAAACCAAATTCGGTAACTGGCCACTTTCGTTCAAGCGAAGTAACTCCTTGGCTATTTCTAGTCTTACTTTTTTTGTCCATCGGTGAGCTCTTGCACCTTTTTGGAACTTCAATGGCTTTAGTCCAAGCTCATTTTTCAATATGTGTTGCGTCCATTCTCGCGATATGTTCAGCTCACGAGCAATTTTTCTACCACTGCGGCGTGGATTTCGATCAAATCTGGCCTTCCTTTTTCGGATCATTTCTGGTGTTGTTACCGTTTTTTTCGTCCACTTTTTGGACGCGATGCAACACTGCCAGTATCACGGTAACGAGCAATGGTACGAGAAACAAAAGATTTGTTCGCATTTAAATGCTGGAGGGCTCTAACGATAGCCACCTGTTGTTTTCCAGCCAAATATAAGGCAATCACACTATTACGCTTGAATTCCATCACGAATAACTTTTTTTCTGAATGCAATAGATCAAAATGCTTTTTTAAGCTTGTAAATAATAAAATGAACTGTCACTGGAATAAATCTGTCAGCTGTCAGACGAGCGGTTTACAAATGATAACAACCTGAAATAGGTTGCAATACATATCAGCCACCCTGTTTTGCTTAATAACGGTAGTTCATGCGTAATTTTCAAAGCGAATTATTTTACAAGTGATGAATGCCTCTCAATGAAACACCCGTTAGCAAAAATTTTAAACTAATTTTAATTGTTTAATTTCAAAGCTTTTAATTCCAGTAATTAATTCTCAGAAATCATGGCCATATAAAGAGAGAGTGCTGTTAACAAAACTCGTAATTTTATTTAATGAGAAACTGTTTCTGTTTGCTCTGAAAATGTCTTTTTTTTACCTGTACATTAAATACGTAAACATATTTATTTTATCAATTATAAAATGCTAGTTAGTAATCAACTTAATTTATTTGAATTGTTCTTTTATTTTTCTTTTTGAATTATTTGTGTCTGTTTCTCGTAGTTATGAACTGTAATAAAGCCTTTGGAATGCAAAAAAAAAAGAAGAAACAACAACAGTTTAGTCAAATAATTTTTATTGGAATTCATTTAAAAACACCTTCACATCACAGCAAATGAAATTCTAGATTTCGATGAAAACATTTAAAACAACAACCTCGTAATCATCCTTGTTTTTTTTATTTTATTTTACCTTGAACTGTGATGTGTTCCTTTTGCAAGTTAAGAGTTTATAAATACAATTATCGAATAGAATGGAATGGCAAAGAGATATGCGTTGAAATGAATTGGTGTTGGATGGCTTAAAGTGAAGACAACAAGTCTTCAATATCAAGCTTTATACACAGCTACACTCCTTCTTGTAAGGAATTACACGCAAACGAACAACAGAGTGATTATTTCTGTATATAAAATAACAATTGTGGTCAACTAATTAGTTTTCTGGCAAAATTGTGTTGCTGCTTGTCTGCCGTGATCATTTGATGTGGAAGCATTAATTGGCACTGTCTTCTAAGTCTATATTCTTCGCTTTAAGTTGTCATAGTGAATACATTTTCAATTGCCAGTAAAGTTTCACATCGAAAACTAAATCTTTTAAAGTATTTTTAAGTATTTTTAAGCTAAGTATTAAATAATGTAAAATAAATATTATGAATAAATATTAACTATCATAGAAGTTTAAAAACTTAATTACATATGTATGTATATCGACTATTATAACAATATTACATGTATGCTTGATTTTCTTAATGGACCGTATGTGATACCTAGGGGCACTTATGATCCGATCATAATAAAATCAGGTAAAATGATTCATATTCATATTAAACATGTTCATGTCGAATTTCATCGAGGTAATAAAATTTTTAAGCCAATTATAATTGCTAAACATATTTTCTTAAGGGGCCCTATTTTGGACCCCGGGGCAATTATGGACCGACCATAACAAAATTTGGTAATATGATTTAGATTTACAAAATACACGTTCATACCGAATTTCATCGGTATCGTGATGTTTTTAAGCCATTTATAAGCGCAAACGAGAATTTCTAAAGGGGACTTTATATGGGGACCAGGGTCAAATGTGATCCGATTTTCACCTTACACCACTTTACACCATGATTTTTTAGTACACAGAACTGATTCATGCTAAATTTTATCATGATTGTTGCATAATTACAATAATTATGTGCAATTTCAAGGGGAATATGTATGGGGGCTAGGCGAAATCACGGACCGATTTCCACTGCCGATATAAAGCAATTATAAAACCAATCCTTTAATAAATTTTTAGTGATCCAAGCTTTCTTATTAGATCGCAATTGGTTTTTATCAATGTTTTTCATTACAAAGGGAATTAATGAACGATTTATTTTATCATTGCTTTAGTCATCAGGCTCCCTGATAGATTGCTGCAGACATGAAGGGTGATACGCTCTTTTGAAAGTTTAAGCCCCTCTGAGCACGCACTTGATTTTTCAGAATGAAGATACTAGATGGTAGTTTTTTCCAATATAATGCCGTCTCATTAGCGTTAAAAACCTGATCAGATGAACAACCTCCTTCATTAATAATTCTAGCGGAAGGAACTTATTGGATGTTGTTGAACAGAAACCGCACTGTAAGAGTATTGCGTTATAATGGATGATTTTTTAAGAGCTATAGGAAAATTAAAAAAAAAAAAACACAAAAATTCAGAAAAATGCATGAAATCTTTATTTGAATCGATAGTACGGTCCATATAATTTAATGTTGGAAGATTATTTCATGCAAATGTTGACCGCGACTGCGCCTCAATTGGTCAATCCGCTTAGTCCAATTTTGGCATACTCTTTCTAACATTTCGGTCGGTATCTCACGAATAAATGCTTCAATGTTATCTTCCAATGCGTCAATTGAATCGTTCGACATCAATTCTTGCACCAGCTGTATTTTGAAAGGCTTCACACCTAAATCCTTCCGCAAAATTTTCCACATTGTTGAGTGACTGAAGAGGCCCAATTGCGGCGACGAATCGATAATTGATGGTCATCATTAACACTGGCCGATACAGCTGCGATATTTTCTTCAGTTCGCACTCTACGTAAGGGTGTTGGTAGTTTAATGTCCAACAATGTAAATTTGGTGCGAAATTTAGTGACAATAGCCCGAATAGCCGCTTCAGTGGGTTGATTAAACTGACCATAAAATGGAAGAAGCGCGCGATGGACTTTCTTAACAGAGCACGCATTTTGATAATAAAATTCAATGATTTGCAAACGTTGTTCGTTTGTAAGACGATTCATGGTTAAATTATAGACCAAACTGAAGATGTTTTACAGTGAAACAAAATACGAAACGTGTGTGAGCTGTTTAAACCTGTGTTGCCAAAAATATAATAGCTAAAAAATCACCCGTTAGGAGGGCTGTCGCAATTTCAGCTCCGCGTTATATGGAGACCGCGATCTGAGAGTACCGCCTTCTGAGAGTACCGCATTATAGGAGGGTTGACTGTAGTCGGTCGGCGAATCCTTTAAGACTAACTAGTTGCCCTGATAAAACTGGATAAAATTGAATAAAATTAATACACCTAGTATCTCACACCACTCATGTTGTGTGTGTGTTAATTTTATACATGAGTGGTGGGACCAATAGTTTAAAATCAACTCCGAACGACAAATTTTTTGAAACACTTTTTGTGGAAATTTATTTACTCTCAGAGTTTTTGCCAGTAATCTGCCGAGAGGAATTTGCCAAAAAAATATTTTTTCATATTTCGTTTTGTTGGTCTAACCTGGGGTTCGAACCACACACTACCTACTAGACTATGGCGACTTCATGAGAAACTAGGTCGTAATCCTGACTGAAGGGTTATAATGACCAATTATGTATGTACATATGTATGTTAAACTAACACACACTACCACGGTGGTGTAAAAAGTAATGTCGTAATTCAGACGAATGGCTGTATTAAAAAATATTCAAAATTTCATCATTTTGCATTTTGCATAAAACTGCTTTTCATCGGGAAAAACATCGCAATTTAAAAAAGAACATCTTATGAGTTCTAATTACCCAACCACTGCTGTTTCAAGTACACAACACACAGAAGTAACTTCATACACACTCTCCTGTGAATATTTTTGTTTATAAACAACTAAGTAAAGTGATTATCCTCAGGCATATTTCTTTATTACCTTTAATCCCTCCCCCACACCCGCTTTCAGTACTTTTGAATATCCTGCACGCCTTTCCGTCCAACAACCAAAACTGTTTTCCCTTCAGGTATTTGTATTTGTAATTGAAGGTGAACAAGAAGACAAAAGGAAAGGAAAATAAAACGAGACGGCGATATTTATTATTTTACTGTTGCTTGCTTAAGTTAGTTGTGCTTTTGTTATACCGTTATACAGTTGTCTATTAGTAAACATAATAAATAAATACAATTTACGGTAATTTATGTGTTCATTTTTCTCCTACTGCATTCACCTTCAAATTTAATTTCATTTAACCAATAGAGACGACGATGGTTACTTTTAGAAGAAGAAACAAAAAAGAAAATAAAAAAAAAATAAAAAATGAAGAAAGGAAAGTCTTGTAAAATAGAGGAGATAATAAGAAGCGAAAATAAAGAAAATAACGATAAGTTGCTTATATTTCGCTACTTCATTTTTCTTTTTTCTTTATGACTTTATACAGTTCTTTTGTTTTCAAGCAGTAGAAAGAAAAATCGTTTTCTTTTTTATTTTTGTTTTTGTTTTTGGATTACAAGCAGCTCATGAAAAGATAACAAGCATTTCAAAAGATTCGACTGAAATTTATGGGCCACCTTACGCATACAAATGGTTAAGCTGTCCTTTTGTCGAAGAGTAGGAGTATATTTTCATAGAAAAAAAGGACTTTGGTGGACATTGGAAAGACAAAAAAAAATTAAATAAAAAAATTGTAAATTAATGTCATTAGACCAGGTCTACTACTTAAGGATACAAAATAATTTTGTTATGGATGGAGGTAGATGAAGATTATTAATTAAGATATCTACAGTGTTATTTGCATAAATTTTAAAACATTGTATTAATTTCTAAATACTTGCATTTGGCTGTAATGCCACCCTTTGTAATAAATTATTGAAGGTAAAGAAAAAAAAATTTCTTCAGTTTCAATGGCAAAGCCGGACACCAAAAAGGAGTTGGCACGGAAAAATTTTAAAAATTTTCCTTTAAAGAAACCAATGTCGATATAATGCCGCTCTTTGTAATAAATTATTGAAGATAGAAACACTTCTTCAGTTTTAATGGAAAAGCCAAACACTAAAAAGGAGTGGGCACGAAAAAATTTAACAACTTTTTCTTTAAAGAAACTAATCTTAATAGTGTTGTCAGTGGAACGTTTTACTTAAAGGTCAATGCTTAAACCCCAGGTAAGATGAAATATTTCTCATCGACTGCCTCTCCGCAGATTTCTAGCAAAAAGTCTGAGTTTAGAAAAGGAAAAACTGCCATGAAAAACTTTTCAAAAATCTGTCATTCGGAGTCGACTTTGAACTGTAGGTCCTGCCACTTATGGATACAAAATTAACACACACAACATGTGGGTGCTGTGAGAAACTAGGTCGTAATCCTGTTGGAAGGGTGGTAATGACCAATCAAGTAAGTATGTTAGTAAAGACAATATTTTTAGATTTTAATGCACGAGAACTTGAATTTTTATTTTTTCATTTCATTGAGAACTTTATTGTGATGTCTGGTTCCATTTAGCTGGCAGTTATTCAAATCTTACTAATGGAGGCGTTATACTGAGAATAGATACATGTCGCTATATAAAGGGTCCGCCAAATAACATTCTTTTTTGAAAATGCTTTTTAAAAAAAAACTACTGAATATTTTCTCAAATTTCTTTTTTTATTTGAAAGTACAATCCTTCCGGTTAATAATGGAAAATAATTTCATTCAAATGGCTGCCTTGGCTGGCCATGCAGTAGCCTACACGATCGGTCCAATTTTTAAGCACATTATCGATTGTGTGCAGCCGTATTTCACAAATGGCTTCACGCATATTGTTCTTTAAAGCGTCAATTGTCTCTGTCTTGTCGGCCTAACACTTATCTTTGACAGCACCCCACAAATAATAGTCCAACAGTGTCAAATCGCAGTTCCGAGGTGGCCAAACGACATCAGCTCTGCGGCTGATAGTGCGATCTTCGGAACGAAATCATGACACAGATCCTAGTGTAGACCTGCAACTACATGGTTGGCTCTAAATACGGTGATTGAATGGAAGTAGGACTCTTCATATAGAACAGAGCAGAAACCAAACCATAATACGGTTACAGCAATCGATGAGTTCTTGGTATCTACAACTTATGTTCCTCCAACTATCTGAGAAGATTCGGATTTTTATTTGTTTTTTAATTGTGTTTCTCTTCAATTTACTGAAGTTTTTCTGTCATTGTATCTTTAATTTCCCTTAACTTGTTCCTAAAGTTGTCATTTGAATTTTATTCGCTGCAATTCAGCTCAGCAGCCATTTCTTCAGTTATAGTCTGTAATACTCTGCTGTTTTATTGTTCTTTTTTATTTGTTTATCTAAAATACAACTTAAACAATAGCTGTATCTTCCACCTCCGTCTCTCTCTCTCTCTCTTTCTTTTAATTCTGGATCTCGTTTCACAATTTGCAACAGACTCTGCCAATGAATACATTAAGGAAAAAAATTCTATTTTTTAAGTTGATTTCAAGGCCAAAGCCGTTATAAATACTCCACAACGTATTGTTTGCTAAGCTGCAGACCTTCGGACGTGCATAACGTTTTTAATGAAGTTTGTTTTGTTTTCTTTTTTTTTGTTTTTTTTGTTATTTTTTCTTCAGAAAACAGAAGAAGGCAAAGAAATGAAAGCAAGTCAGTAGAAAATGCAAAATTTTGTAACAAATAAACTGAGTAACAATACAGTGAAGGGTAAAAGTGACGTGATGTCAATCAAATTTTTCGTACAACAAATCAACGAAGAACTGCATATGCTAGAGCACATCTGCTAAAGGGCGGCTGATAGAGCAAAATGTTTGCGAAGTAATATCGTAAGCTAGTTCCACTTAGTTTTGTACTGACAATACATATTGCACTACTCGATGAGAAGTGAACATTTCCAATGAGAATTTGGACCTAAGAAACGCTTTCACATCCAATACATTAAAGTAAGGATTGTGAAGTAAGGCATTGCCTTTATAATAGTCTACTGACATGAAGGCTCAATGCCATGAAGAGCTTTTATACTGAGCTGACTGAGGCCATCATTTCGTCATGAGATTAATAACAACAGAATTTGATTCGCTTCAAGATCGATACGTAAATTCTTTTGATAAAAAGGGTGGTTTATCGGGGACTAGGCGGAATATACATTTTTGTTGATAGACATCACGTTGAGAATTACCCGAAAACAAGGCTAGATTAGAGATAACACAATAGATCAGTACTTTAGTACTTTTACACGATAATGAATATAACAGGGTGGTCTTAGAACATTCTCTTGAGCAAGGTACTCATAATGTTTTCTTCTGTCGGACAATCAAGAAATATTCTCTACACACGCTGTGCACTTCTTTGATCCTAAAAATGGTTAGCAAAGTACTGGATGTACAATTTAAAGCACTTGACTTTAAGTTTGCTTAACCACAAGTAACAGCAATATGTTACGAAAGACGGTTTAACTGACTTTTCACTGAACAGTTCGCTACAAATAGTGTGGCTAGGTACCTACCTACAATAGGTTGGATGTTTCGTTGCGGTATGTATTGGACACAGTAAAATGTATTCGGCAAATTGTATTCGAAAATCGAAATTGTTAACATTCTAATGCAAGCCATTTTCAAACATAATTTTCATGTAACTATTGATGTTACAGTCAAGTCTAATTATAGAAGACTCTAATATTTGTCATACACTGTATTTGTGAAAGAAAATACCTTCTTAGTGTAGCAAAGCTTTCTTATCCAACACAATTATGATGGGTACTATGCAAGGGAACACTACTTCAGTACCCCAATAACTTGAACTCCCCCATCTTCGCCACTGTTAGTATCTGCCCTCAAAATAAAAAAATTCTTTTTTTTTGTTTTTTGTTTTATTCCAGCATCGTTAATATTGTGTTCGCAATATAATAATAAAAGTATAAATTAAATTAACTCATAAAAATTCAGTTGGTGTTTATAATACCAACAGCAAAATACACATTAAAAAAAAAACGATGGAAACAATGAAATAAAAACAACAAGAAATGAGTAAAGGAAAGCGCAGATAAAAGAAATTCATATTCGAGTGCCGTTCTAAAATTAGCTGACTTAGGCAGAAATGAACCCCGGATTTGTCATCTTAGTGCTGCAATAGTTATGCTTGCAACTAAGACTGACTTTATCTTCAGTGCACACGATATGCTTAGTGTAGTCTGTTGCTTTGACTGTTTCTTTATGTCATGTGCAAAAATGAGCACATATCTCATCCATAGTTACGTATCAAATTCAAAAAATGGGCTTTATTGTGTTGTGACATCGCTAAACAGTCTACTTTTTGTTCCGTTCTAAAGACATGCTGCATCCATCTTGCGTACAGGCCCGTTATTTCTCAATTTTCGGTCACTACGCGCAGTATGCGGCCACGGTTCAATAAAAGTGTTCTGTTCCAGAAACATACCGTTAAATTTTGCATATTTTATGATCCCCATTAACGTTCCACCGAGAGAAATATTCGCAATGTGGTGGATAAATTTTACTTCAATGGTACAGAGAACCAAGCAAGGTTTGTCGAGTTTCTGCTTGAAGTCATAGTATTCGTCTAGTATGTAGTGTGTTGACTTATTAGATATGAGGCCTCGGTTGAAATCCCAGGTCAGACATCTACAACATAAGGAAATATAAAACCAATATTTCTTTGGTGACTTCCTCTCAGTGGCTTTCTGGCAAAAACTCTGTGAGTAAATAAATTGCCATGAGAAGAGTCTCAAAAATTGGTCCTTCGGAGTCGACTTTAAACTGTAAGTCCTCCACTCATTTATAAAAAAATAATACACACAACATTAGTGACGTGAGAAGCGTGGTCGTAATTCGGACTGAAGGGTTGTAATGACCAATTATGTATGTACATAATTCATTCATATTGGCAGCTAGAAAGGTTTCAATAAAAAAAATTTACAGCAATTTTCTCGACATTTGCATAGCCTTTATACATGATCAGACAGCGCCACCCTTTAATAATGAATACAATCAAATGAGTATAATTTCATTCCTTTATATCCCATACAACTACAGAACACAGCTAGCGTTGGCACTCCTATCGCCTTAGAACCTGCACCAATAGACCAATCAGCTGAACTAAAAAAGAAAAATTTTTTACACCACCCTCGTAAAACGATAAAAAGTAGATTGGGAGCATAAATACATTCGTTGAATATTATCTTTATCATCATGTCCACTCTCTGATGTGCTACAACGGAAGAGGTGGTAGCATTAAGAGATTTTTGTATCTTAAAGTAGTGAAAACATTATTTTATTTTCGCTTTTTTTTGTTTTTTGTTTTTCTTTTGATTGAATCCTTATGTTTAATAAGGAAGTGAATGTATTTCTGTAGCATAAAAATAACAAAATTGCCCTTAAGAGTCTTTTATTTTTTGGATAATGATTGTTCTTACCATTATTATTTTCGTTAAAAAACTTGTAAATTTTTTTTGGATTTAAGAAAAGGATTTTCTGATTTAGAGAATGTGTTGTGATTTATTTGATTGGTTTCTGCTGGAATAACTTTTAAAGAACGTCACTTTTATATACATACATCATGTGCTTGTCAGAGTAAAAGGAAAGGCAATCTACTAATTGGCAATGTAATCGCATTTATGGTCTTAACTAGCAAAAGTTCTTTTAATCAAACAATTTAAAATTTAAAATATTAAAGTGTTCTCTGCATTGTAATTATTTTAAAAGCCTTCCGTAATACTTTAAGGGCCATTATTACAACTTTCCGTTAAATTTGGATTTAACCCGTTAAAGGTAACTTTAGCTAAAGTGATCTTTAAAGTAACCTTTAACTTTTTGTCGTTATTACAACCTACAGATAAAATCAAGTTAACTTTTTCAAAAATATTGCAGTGCCAGAGCATTGTCGATAACACTGCTCAATTAAGCAAGTTTTTTTTTAACGCAGTGGCAACGATTTTAATTCACTAGCTAACAGGAATATCGACCGCTTTTGAGAACTGTCGTTATCGATAACTACAACAACCGAGAATATTAAATTGTGCTGACATTTCTGTCCAGTGATATTTAAGAAATCGTCATGCATTCCTAACAACTGAACAATTTTGGAAATTTACTGAAGATTTCAAACCATTTAATCTGTTTTACGGTCATCATAATCGGCGAATTTGAATTAGTTCTTCTCTTTCCCATGCAAGACCATCAACAAGATACAGAAATGTACGAACCGATGAGAGTCTTGTTGCAGTAACGCTAAGAATCGACGTCTTCTTCGGACGACTGAGGTTTGAAAAATGTCGGCATCAGTCGGTCGTTGTTTCTTTCGAAATGAGCAAGAAGCTGTCGTTACGGTAAATGGCAAGCCCTATAAACTTATCATTTTATGTTCTCAAGCCATTAAAAGAAACAACCTAAACTACTCAAAATATTAACTATGAAGGTATTTCAGAAAGGACTCACTGAAATTCATTGAGATTGCTGCACAATCAGTTTGAAAACGTAATCAAATAGAATAAATCAAATTGAATATACCTCATAGCGTTGATCTGATTCCGTAATCGTTGTTGTGGTTGTCGTACTCTGGTAGGTTGTGTATTCAAACCCTGGCTGAGACAACTCGAACAAAACGAAATCCTTTCTCCCAGTAGGTTTCTGGCAAACACTCTGAGAGCAAATACAAAATTACCATGAAAAGTTTGAGAAGAATTCAGAGTGCGTTGGAAGCCATCAACATCAATTTTGCGAAAAGATCTCGCTATGACGCCTTACAAAGTTCAATTGGCTCAAAAGTTGAAGCAGCATGACCATTCGCTTTGTTTTCACTTCGCCAGATGGGCCAACGGGAAACTAGACGATGATGTCGAGTTTGCCAAAAAAATCATCTTTTCGAATGAAGCTCATTTTTATCTTGGTGAGTACGTTAATAAGCAAAATAAACGTATTTGGGGCTCAGAAAACCCACACGTGGTCTTACAGAAGCCAATGCAGCCATTACGAGTGACTGTTTGGTGCATTATGGTCAATGGAGATACCTATCGCATCATGATAACCGACTTTTTAGTACCCGCTCTTTATGGTATTGATGTGAACGATGTTTGGCGCTACTTGCCTCACATCTCATGCGATAATTTATTTGTCGCGTCAAACGTTTGATGGTCGTTTAATTGGCCAAAATCATGATGTCAACTGGCCGCCAAGAAGCTGCGATTTGACACCGTTGGACTATTTTCTATGAGGCACCGTTAAAAGAAAAGTATTATGCCGACAAACCAGACACAATTAAGCGTTTGAAGGCCAACATTCGTGATGCCATGGCAGTGATACGACCCCATACACTTGAAAAAGTACACACAAATTTTTCCGATCACATGACGTACTGTGAGGCTAGCCGCGGCATCCCTATGAATAAAATAATATTCCATTTCTAAACGGAACAATTTACCACAATTCACCACAAAAAATAAATTTGACAAAATTTCAGACCGTTGTTGTTTGAATGCATTTTTAAATTTAAACTTTTAAATGGCCCACCCTTTATGATCCAACTAAGCTATGCCTAGTAAGACGACTGCAAGTTTAACCCAACCTAACCTAACTCAAATCTTAATAATATTCATAAAGCTTCACTACATTAAAGCTCATTTATTGTGTTGATTGGTGTTTCAATCGATACAAGTTCTTAAATTTTCTGCCATTGACATTCACAAAATCAACATGGAATGCTTGATTACCAACGCCTAATTTCTTTTATCATTCGTATTACTTTGCATTTAAAGAAAGTTTTTTCTGGTTTTTTGATTCCATTTGTTATTCGTTGTTAATGTCAATTACTTGGCAATCAAAATTATTTTCTTTTTTCTTTTGAGAAAATTAAAAAAAGAAAAAAAATAAGTCATTGGGAGAGAGAGAAGAATAAATATTCAAACATGGAAAGTAATGAAATTTTTTTTTTTAATTTATTTGAAAAGAAAATTTACGACTGTATGGTACATACATACATACATATATTCGCATTGTTCGATGACAACTAACATATGTTTGTTGGAGAAAAAAAGGCACAAACCATATACAAAAATGAATAAAAAAAAAAGAAGAGAAAATAATGCGATCTGAAATAAATTACAATTTTACGACGACACGCTGACCCCCAGCTCTATAAAACATTTCAGTTGTTCTTGGCTACTGTGCAGTTAAACATTGACACGCGAAGTACTAGTGATTGTTAGCACCCTACTCTCTCTCTCCTCTACTAGTATCCAAAAAGGCGGTCATGGTGCAGAATTTCAATCACAAATAAAAGACATTCGCTGGTAAAATATTTTCATTTTGTCTTCTCCGTTTTTTTCCCCCAACGTTCAGTCAAGATGTTTTATTTTTCACCCGATCAAATTAAACAGAAAAAAAGAGAAAAAAACAAATGAAAGAAATCTTCAGCCATTAAATTTTTCAAATGCTTAACGGTTTGACAATGCCAAAAAAGCAGGCACACGATGAAGATGACATCTCAAGAGAAAATGGAAATTTTTGAAGAAAATTTTGGAAAAACAAATTTCCTAACGAAGGAGTTCAAAGAGGAACTTGCAAAAAGATTTATGAAGTAAACACATGTCATATACTAGACTTGGCTTTGAAGTTTCTTTTCCATGTAGAATTTATGGCTCAAAGAAAATTGCATACTTCGCCGCAGAGCAAAAGGATTACAGTTTTAATTGATTTTCCCTTAATTTTAGTAGTCGTTGGCTTGAAATCTTTTAAATTCTTGAAACAAATTTAATATAAAAAAATTATACAGAAAATTAAGACCCACACTCAACTTCTGCATTGCCGGTTAGTGTATTGAATTAAAAACGAAAGTAAGCGGTTGTTAGCAAAATTTTCTATGATTATCAGTGCTATCAAGGCACCTCTGTAAACATCCAATCGAATACTTATTTTCAGTAACTATAACCAGTCGCCGTAGTCTAGTAGTAAGTGTGTTGGCTTATTAGACGTGAGGCCAAGTTTCTTTCATCTTAATCAGAACGAAACATGAAAAAATATTCTTTCGGCAGTAAGAGTCCTTTGGCAAGACGACTATCCTCAACTTTACTCGATGGATTCAAGTATGTGACTGACTCATTGTTACTGGTGCATTGCATTTGACACTTACTTTGGCTTTGGATACATTAAAACATCTCCTTTGTCTGTGTCTTACTGTAGATAAGGCACTCCATAAATCGAATATTTTTCCTTCTAGAATTCTAACGAAATGGGAAGTTATGGACATCTGGAGACTGATTAGATATTATCTTACTTTGACTTCTGAGAGAAGATCAGGATGACAACTGCGGACGATTGTAACTATAAATATTCATTTATAGTTCAAGTTTGAAACATCGTCGCTGAATTGGCGGATATAGTTCAGTCGATAAGGTGTCCAGACTATTTCAGCATCTTCCAGTTGGCAGTCTCCCATGTGGGCTTCTGTGATTTGAAAGAATTTTATACATATCTGGAAGAGATGTTGGCATTGTATTTATTATTTAGAAACTAGTCTCTCACATAGTGATCTCGAAGACCAGGCTGCTGAGAGTCTCACAAAGTGATATAACATTCACATCATATGGGTAGCACAACTATGAAATTTTCAAGCGAATTTTTTTCATTGAGAGTTCAATTGGAAACCTGTAAGTTTAGGATTGACAACGTAGCTGCAGATTCCTTTATTGCCTTATGCCCATTGTTACCGAAGTATTAAAGGAAACTCTAGAGTGCATAAATTGGACGAACAAACGGACGAACTTTTTCTACATTCGGAATACCATTAGGAAAGTGCAAGCTTAGGATTGAAAATGTGGTATGCGAGCAAAAGTTAGAAGCGGGGGACACGTAAAGTCTGCTCAAGCTCCTAAGGACGTACGACGTTGTTAAAGTCATTACGGGAAATTACAATCGGACGAACTCAAGACATACATACGTATAGGCCCTACTTAACAGGTCAATGATTTTTGCTAAAGTGGCAGAGACGCCGATGCATATACATACATATACATACATATTTATAATTGGTCATTACAATCCTTTAGTCAGGATTACGACCTTGCTTCTTTCCCCAATTCGGTTAGGTGTGTTAATTTTATGCATGAGTGCCAGTACTTACAATTTAAAGTCGACTCCGAACGACAGATTTTTGAGAAACTTTTCAAGGCAATTTTATAATTTACTTTCAGAGGTTTTGCCAGAAATCTGCTGAGTGGCAGTCGCCGAAAAAATATTTTTTCATATTTCGATTTGTGGAGATGCGTGACCACACGTCTAATAAGCTAACACACTACCGACTAGACTACGGCTACTATCAGGAATTTGCCTGCCTCCCTAAAGGTTGAGCCGATGATAGTAATTTTATTAGACCACAACGGAAATTCCACTTAAGTATGATTAGATTTATTTAATGCAAATTCGCCAACCGCTTATTCATATTAAACGTATAGCAAATCAATCAAGTGCCTAGAATTTTATCACAGGAAAAAGTATTAAGGCAACACCTAAACTCCTAATATGCAGTTGATCTCACTGATCTGTCGATTACTGACATTTCTATAGTAAATAGGCTTTACGTAGCATATTACTTCACACATTTCAGGGAATTTGAAATCATTATGCTGCTTACTATGTCCTTAATTCCTGATTTCATTTGCAGTAATACCGGGTCCGCCATCTAACGTTTTTTTTTCAACTAGTGCTTATTTCGTGAATGGTAACACTTAGCTCATGTCTGATTTGACAGATAATTAGTCTTATCCTTCCGCTGAACAACGCTGGGAAATATTGCGACATTACTTTGAAAATCATGGTAATGTTGCAGAATGTGTGCGAAAATTGCGTACGGAATTTGGAAGAAGAGAAGTACCGTCAGTTCCGTATGTTCGTTATCTTGTGAAAAAAGTGAAAGAAATTGGCTTCCTCATCGATAAACCAAAGCGTGAAAAGCCAAAAACAGTGCGTACACCCGAAAATATTGCTGCTGTAGCAGAAAGTGTGCGTGAAGCGCCATCAACATCAATTCACCGTCGTTCTCAACAATTGAACATTTCGGAGACATAATTGAGACGAATTTTGCATAAAGACCTTGGTATGACGCCATACAAGGTCCAATTGGTTCAGGAGTTGAAGCCAATTGACCATCCAATGCGTTTTCGCTTCGCTATGTGGGCCTGCGATCGACTTACAGAAGATGCCGATTTCGGCAAAAAAATCATGTTTTCAGATGAATCTAATTTTGATCTTGGCGGGTATGTAAACAAGCAAAATTGTCACATTTGGGGCACAGAAAACCCGCACGCATACATTGAAAAGCCGATGCACCCAAAACGAATCACTGTTTGGTGCGGATTTTGGTCCAGAGGCATAATTGGGCCATTTTTCTTCGAAAATGAGCAAGGAGTGGCCGTTACAGTCAATGGCGATCGTTATCGGGCCATGTTGAACGAATTTTTGTTCACAAAAATGAAGAGGAGGATATTGGCAACATTTGGTTTCAATAGGACGGCGCTACGTGCCACACAGCCGAAGCTACACTCGATGTTTTGCGCCCTGTTTTTGAAGATCGTATTATCAGCCGCAGAGCTGATGTCGTTTGGTCACCTCGGAGCTGCGATTTGACACCGTTGGACTATTATTTGTGGGGTGCCGTCAAAGATAAGTGTTACGCCGACAAGCCAGAGACAATTGACGCTTTAAAGGACAATATTCGTGAAGCCATTGTTGAAATACAGCAGCACACAATCGATAATGTGCTTAAAAATTGGACCGATCGTGTGGGCTACTGCATGGCCAGCCGAGGCAGCCATTTGAATGAAATTATTTTCCATTATTAACCGGAAGGATTGTACTTTTTTTTAAAGCATTCTCAAAAAAAAAGTTATTTGGCGGACCCTTTAGTAGCTTCTATTGCAAATTACGTTTTTACTGCCAAAGGCTATAATCATATCAAAATTACTTTCTATCAGATTTATTTGCTGATTTCCTTTTAATTTTTAACTTCCATTGAAAAACATTTCGAATTACTTTTAAAACAAATGATCAAATTACCATAAGTTTGCGAAATATTATTTTACCATTAAATTAAAATACCAGCATCTGTTTTTTTTATGCAATTAATAACTATTAACTGTGTTTTACCTCATTTTTATCTTGAAACATAAAAACCGTTTAAATGAATTGCCAAAAAAGAAAGAAGGTGGCAGTTAATGAACGCAACTCGTTTTACCAATTTTTTCTTTCCACAATCCAATCACCAGGACAAAATTGCAGAATAATATTCGACAGAAATTGTACAAAAAAAAAAAAAAATATAGTAGAGACAAAAAAGAAGAACCCTTTAACTAATTTTCATAAAAGTCCTATTACCTCCTTCCCTACCGATAACATGCACTCATACTCCTCGAATAAAATTTCTGCGCACACACGTAAACGTATAATTATATCAGGTCGTTGAACAGGGACAAGCGAACTTTGACAGCTGACAGAGGCCGTCTTGTTGAAGGTAGAGAATAAATACGCGTCCACTGATTCTCGTGAAAACATCGTCAAAGTTCGTGAGTGTGTACAGGCGAATCCGAGGCAGTCGTTTCGCATCGCATACAAGAAATGTGATTTTGCAGGCCGCAACTTGAGAAATCTTGAGTCTGTACTCGTGCAAAATTTAAAGTGACCCTGTCGTGGCTTCACTGAATGGTCTCTGAAGCTGTTGGCATCCCAATCTAGTTTTCATAGAAAAATCATGTGCAGCGATGAGAACCATTACTGGCTGAAAGTGTATGTGAACAAGCGAATTAGGGACGAGACCAACCGCCATGAGATCCAAGAGCGTCTAGTGCATACCGAAAAATATCTTCTTGGGTGTGGATTTTGGGCTGACGGCGTCACCGATTCGTATTTATTTGAAAACGATGATGTGTATGTGATCAAGCAAATTAGAGACGAGACCAATCGACATAAGATTCAAGAGCGTCTAGTGCATATCGAAATAGATCTTCTTGGGTGTGGATTTTGGGCGTCACAGGTTCATATTTATTTGAGAACGATGTTGTCTAGGTCATTACCATCAACGGCGAACCTGAATTGGATAATCTGGACTCCAACTACATGTGCTTTCAACAGAACAGCGCTATGTGCCACACAGCTCATGTCACATAGCACATTCTGCACGAGTGATTTGAGGGCATGGTCATCTCACATGAAGGTGATGTAAACTGAACACAACGATCGTACGGTGCGACCTCATTAGACCTTTTCTTGTGTGGTTTTCTTATTCGAGTAAGCCACAAACCACAGTGGTCCTCAAAGGCAACATAATACATGCCATCGATCAAAGTCAGCCTGACTTGTGCCTTAGAGTGATGAAAAATTGGTTAATTCAGATGCGCTCCACACAGACACACCGTGGCAGACACTTGAACGATGTTATATAACACACATATAATGCCATTAATAGGTCTACAAATGATTACAACATTTGAATGATATTCCATACAAACAGACTCTGTTTTATTTAAATTTAAGAAAAGAAAGCACTTGATGAAGGATCCGCTACATACTCTCTGTATGTAGGGATGGCTGGTAATTTTAATGCTGAAATATTTAGTTAAATTGCCAAGTGCAACAATGGCTTTTTCTTAATTGGTTTCCTTTGTTATGAAATGCTTCCAGTAATGACAGCAGCAACCAGCTTCAATTCCAGTAACACTTACAACCAAAAAAAACACAACACAGCTACAGCTACAACAACAGCATAAAAAGGATACCTTACTCTACTTCCGAGTACAGGCAGAGACACAATCACAGTCACTGGTGATTTTATGTTCTTCAGTTTTTGTTTCAGATATGGAGCGTTCGAGTCTGTTATGCTGCTGGTGATGATGAAGATGAAGTGGCACTTGAGAATGCAAGTTTTAGCGTCGGTATGTGTAGGAAAAACAAACAAAAAAAAAAGGCAAGAAAATCTTGCAGAAATAATGCAAAGATGGGTTGCCTTTATTTTAGAACATTTTATTATCAAAACAGCTGTGAGCAAAAATTAAAGTGTATCTCTGTCTGTCTGTCTGCCTGTCTGTGCCTTCGTTTGTCGTACAGCTTGTGTGCCTCTCTCTCTCTGCTGGCTTCTTTACTTACTTATACGTACATAATGATTGCATACAGATATTGCACCCCTTTTATCTGGCATGGCATGGATTGTTTTACTTGCATTCATTAGATGGTGTGTGTGGCTGGTGTGTGTATGTGTGTGTGCAGTGCAAATTTTGCTTAAGACTTAAGACCGACATTTGTAAGATATTTTGGATTATTTCACTTTAAATGAAGGCCAACCGAATGCAAAACACTTCAAGGGACTTAGATAAAGCAAGGAATTGTATGTCTCAATATATATTGCTTAAAATTATAGGCGACAGATCGTCGAGATCCAGTACAGGAGGTCGTGACGTGATATGTGGTTTGAATGACAGTCCCCTCTGTCCCTTGAACAGTATCACCAAACTCTATAATTTCAGGAAAGGCTTTGCAACAAGGCTAAGGCATATAATGATTTCTGACAGCCAGGCGGCTATCAAAGCACTCGATTCCAAAGTTAAGAATTCCAAAACGTGGACATCTCAACGAGTTAGCGGAACGATACAATAAGGGCCTCACGACACAGTAATATTTCCAGTAAAAGTAGCACGGATAACTATCCTTCAACTCTTCAATGCATTGTCTGAACATTTCTAATGAGTGGCAAGTGAAGTTAGGACAGATATACTAAGGAAAATGCAGGGAGGCGGAGACTCTGAAAATAATACGGAAGTTGCTGAGATGGGAAACAAGTTCAGATTTCTTTCATAACATTACATCCATGTCAGATAGGTCATTGCAAGTCTTCGAAGTATAGATTCCCGTACCCGTATATCTTCTCATACCACCCATCTTACATGTGCCAAATTAATCGATGAATGGTGGCAACTTGTAGCCGTACTGTAGTAGCTAGTGTATTGGCTAATTAGACATGAGGACTCGGTTCAATCCCCGGGTCAAACAGGCATTTCCAACAAAAACGAAATATGAAAAAATATTTCTTCGGCGACTTGCTCTCAGCAGATTGCTGGCAAGAACTCTGAGAGTAAATAAAAATTGCCATGAAAAGTTTCTCAAAAAAAAATAAAATCTGTCCTTCGGAGTCGACTTTAAACTGTAGATCACGTCCGTTCGTGTGTAAAATTAACACACATATCATAAGTGGTGTGGGAAGCTATGTCATAAATCCTGACTGAAGGATTGTAATAACCACCTATGTATGTATGTATTGTGGGAACTAGAGGGTCCGCCAAATAACCTTTTTTTTGAAAATGCTTTAAAAAAAAACTACTGAATATTTTCTCAAATTTCTTTTTCTATTTGACAGTACAATCCTTCCGGTTAATGGCCTCGGCTGGCCATGCAGTAGCCTACACGATCGGTCCAATTTTTAAGCACATTATCGATTGTGTGCAGCTGTATTTCACCAATGGCTTCACGAATATTGTCCTTTAAAGCGTCAATTATCTCTGGCTTGTCGGCGTAAGACTTATCTTTGACGGCAGTCCACAAATAATAGTCCAATGGCATCAAATCGCAGCTCCGAGGTGGCCAAACGACATCAGTTCTGCGGCTGATAATGCGATCTTTAAAAAGCAGGGCGCAAAACATCGAGTGTAGCTTCAGCTGTGTGGCACGTAGCGCCGTCCTGTTGAAACCAAATGTTGCCAATATCCTCCTCTTCAATTTTTGTGAACAAAAATTCGTTCAACATCGCCCGACTGTAACGGCCACTCCTTGCTTATTTTCGAAGAAAAATGGGCCAATTATGCCTCTGGACCAAAATTCGCACCAAACAGTGACTCGTTTTGGGTGCGTCGGCTTTTCAATGTATGCGTGCGGGTTTTCTGTGCCCCAAATGCGACAATTTTGCTTGTTTCCATACCCGCCAAGATCAAAATGAGCTTCATCTGTAAAGATGATTTTTTTTTTTGCCAAAATCGGCATCTTCTGGTGTAGGCTACTGCATGGCCAGCCGAGGCAGCCATTTGAATGAAACTATTTTCCATTATTAACCGGAAGGATTGTACTTTCAAATAAAAAAAAGAATTTTGAGAAAATATTCAGTAGTTTTTTTTAAAGCATTTAAAAAAAAAGTTATTTGGCGCACCCTTTTCATATTAAGGTCAACTCCAAAAGACAGATTGGAGATGAAAACTTTCATTACCCATAGAGCTTGTCCAGATGAATATTTTTATATATTTTTCAATATGTTGGATAAACTTGGTCAACTATTCTAGGTTAGAGAACGTGTACTTGGCAGATACAGTACCCGGAGGTCAAGTTGATCCATTGTACTGGTCTACTCTGCTAACTAGCCACTAAACTGCTGTGTTCCTATAAGGATTTCTTAAAAATTAACTGAAATTCTTAGAAGGCTGATCCTTGCCTTAAATGCTCTTACCAAGCAGTTATTATGTGTTTTCCATTTAATTTAGTTGTTATAAATAGTCATCAGATTATTATAATTTATGATAATTGGCCAATAACTTTAAAGGACTCTTGGTCCTTTCGTAAATCTTTCATATGTTGAACATGATTATCTTGTATAAATTTTTGCTGTAACAAGGGATTAAAATTTTTGGATCCTTTTTTTCCATTTCGACTCTATTCAAATGATGTTGTTGTTGAAAAATGCTTCTAACATTACAATGGCAGTGGCATTCTACATTTCTTACTGCATAATGCCTTCTGTTTTAAAGATAAATTATTAATCAAGCTTTAGTTTACCTTAATTTTGTTTTATTTTTTATTTCCGTTCTTAAGACTTTGTCTTCTCTTCTGCTTCTTATTCCTCTAAAAACCAAGGATCTCTGTCTTTGGTTATCCATTGTTGTTGTTAAATTTGTTAAACTATAGTATAAGGGGAATATACCTATTACAACAGTAAAGTATGTATGTATGTTGGTTGTATCGCAAAAGCTTAAAGATATTTTTGTTGCATTTGAAGATTTTTTATGACAATTTATTTGATTTGATTTTTACATTTCAGTTGTTTAAGAAATGAAATGGTCGTTTAGTTTTTCTACCCGAAAAAGAAAAAAAAAGTATTTCTGGCAAGAAGTTTTCTTTTTGGTTAACGTATTCCTTTTTTGTTTTGTTTTCATTTAACTTTTGTTAAGGTGGTGGTGGCACAGAAGGTAAAAACAATAGAATTCCAACAGCAGCCAGGAAAGGTTTTTTCTCAGAGTCCTATTGTTTGCCAACCTAAATGAATTGTTTGTCTTAGACATACAATTGGGAAAGGCGTTTTTAGCATTTAAAGATATCACAATACATACATACATATATATTTAATAAAATACCCTACACTTCTTGGGAGGAAAAGACCAAACAAAAGAATTTTGTTTTTAAATTTTATTTTTTATTTAAATTACTTCTTAAAAATTCATTGTCATACATTCCTTACATTTTACAATATCAACGAGGTTCTTCTTTCAGTACTAGTGACTCTGTTTACATCGGACATTTATGTTAACAAGTGTCTACTAAAAGATCGTCATTTACTTGACATCTTTTCGATATCCGTACAGACAAAGGTTACCATTCGCAGTGTATGGCTGTTTTGTCTATATCAGCCGTGCCCAAACGGTCAATCGCGATCGACTGTCGATCTTTCGATGGTTTTCGGTCGACCTTTCGATGGTTTTAGAAAATCTTTCATTAAAGAAATCTAAAGAAAAGTAAAAATTAAATAATTTTTAGACTTGAATGTTATTTTTTTCAACGTTCACAACTGAGCTTTCATTTAAAATGAAAAACATGACATACTATGTTTTATTTGAATTCATAATGAAAAAAAAAAAACATTTCACTTACATACATTCGTTGCCAATGAAAATTCAGTTGAATGTTGAAAATTCAGTTTCCTAAAAGAAAACATCATTTCTGTTAAAGTTTTTAAATCCAGCAATAAAATATTTGAAATAATTTGAAGTTTTAATCCTAAATGAGTGTTATTAAAAAACCGAAAACATATCACATCCACGATGAGTGGGAGGAAAATTATTTCTTTAATATAATTAAAGGAAAGTGCGTGTGTCTGATATGCAATTCCATAATATCGATGCAAAAAAAAATGAACTCTAGAGCGACATTATAAATCCAATCATAAGTATTATGAAGCTGATTTCCCCCAAAATCGGAGAAGCGTAGAATTCAGTTGAATATGCTAAAAAACCAACTTGAAGCCCAACAATCTATGTTTACCAAGCCACACATATGGCCCACAGGCCACAGGTTCGAATAAGTTTTCATTTAGCTCAACATAAAAAGCCTTTTATGACGGTGAATTAGCGAAAACAGCTTTTATAGAAGGTGGAGAAATTTTATTTGCAAATTTTAAAAACAAGTCGCAAATTATGTCAACTATTAAAAAGATGTGCAACTTGAAGGGTTGAAGCTATGGCAATTGATTTGAATCAAAAACTGAAACAAGACATCGCCGAATATAAATACTTTTCACTTCAGTTTGACGAATCAACCGACGTAGTTGATATTGCCCAATTATGCATTTATGTATATAAGAATGAGTTTCACTGACATGACTTCAAAGGAAGATCTTTTAACAATTCTTCCACTGAAAGGCAATACCCGTGATGAAGACATTTATTACGAGTTTATAAAATTTGTGAAAAAGTTTCCACTGCCGTTGCACAAACTTGTATGCGTAGTGTATGCGTTGTATGCGACGGTGCTCCCGCCATGGTGGGCCGGTTAAACGGTTTTGTTACTCTTTGTCGAAAAAATGATGATATTCCAGATTTTGTATCGTTTCATTGTACATACATATATACATCAGCATGCGTTGTGTGCAAAAATGTTGAACTTAAACGGGGTTTATGGATATTGCTTTTAAAATAGTTAATTCAATACGTTCAAGAAGTTTACAGCGACGAAATTCGGTTAGAAGAAAATGAGTCAGAATATTGTGATCTGTTGTTGCACACTGATGTGAGATGGCTGAGTCGTGGGGGATTTTTGGAAATATTTCAAGAACTACTTCCAGAAGTTATACAATTTTTGTATTCAAGAGGAGAAAGGTATGACCAATTGTCGAACGAAAAATGGCTTCGGCTTTTTTAACAGATTTTACAAATCACCTGAATATACTTAATCTTGTACTTCAAGGAAAAAACAGAACTATTACTGAATTAGTAAGCTCCATTAATAGCTTCAAATTAAAATTAAAGCTTTTGAAATCGCAGTTGTCAGCAAAAGATTTAAAAAACTTTAAATGTTTAAACTCAGTATCAGAAAAGTTCAAATTTAATACAACATTTGATGACTTTATTGCAGAGATTAGAAAAATTGAGAGTGAGTTTGAAAATCGTTTTCAAGATATTTCTCTTTCGGAAATCAGAATTTTGAAGAAATGTCTGTTAAAGTAGCTGATTTTTTTTGCCATTGACTCTTCAAAAATAGAAGATGAAATTATAGCTTTCAATTCAGATATTTTTATAAAATCAAGAGCGTCTGAAAAGAGTTACTGGTCGTTGCTACAAGAAGAAAAATATCCATGTTTAAGAGACATTGCTTTGCAGTTGACCGCGTACATTGGATCTAACTACTTATGCGAATCAGCATTTTCTCATATGAAAATAATAAAATCAAAACACCGCAGCACTCTAACAGTTGAACATTTAAAAATGTGTCTGCACTTAGCAGTTACCAATAACGTGCCATCGTTCAACCAGCTTGCTGACAATAATGCAGTGTCACGCATCTACATCTAAATAAAAATTACAAATTTATTTAAAGTGGCTGTAGTATTAATGATTAAATAAAAGTTTTCTAAAAAATTACATTTATTCTTAGTCGATCTTTCGTTCTGGGTTTAGACTAAAGTCGATCTTCATCAAGAAAAGTCTGGCCACGCCTGGTCTATATCATTGGCTAAAGTCAATACATTTTCTTTAGTCAGGATAGCTTCTCACACCACTTATATTGTGTGCGTTAAATTTATACATGATTGACGAGACCTACAGTTTAAAGTCGACTTAGAACGACAAATTTTCGAGAAAGTTTTCATGACAATTTTATTTACTCTCAGAGTTTCTGCCAGAAATGTGCTGAGAGGGAATCACTGAAGAAGTATTTCTTCATATTCTTTTTAGTCGGTGTTTAATATCGATGAAAAAGTACATGCCGTAGGACTATAAAGTTAAAAAGCATTAAGTTAACCACGTCACTATACACAAAGAAGAGTTTCACTGTTAAGCCGATATATTCATACATACATACATAATTCGTCATTACAACCCTTCATTCAGCATTACGACCTAGCTTCTCACACCACTCAAGTTGTGTGTGCTAATTTTATACATGAGTGGCGGTACCTACAGTTTTAAAGTCGATTCCGAACGGCAAATCTTTGAGAAACTTTTCATGGCAATTTTATTTACTCTCAGAGTTTTTGCCAGAAATCTGCTGAGAGGATGTCGCCGAAGAAATATTTTTTCAAATTTCGTTTTGTGGCTAACCTGGGGTTTCAACCGCGGCCTTACGTCTAATAAGCCAACACCCTAACTACTAGGCTACGGCGACTTCTACATATTCAGTCCGGCGACCGATATAATCTGTCCATTAAATCTGAAGCCTATTAAATCTAAAAGATGACAATGTATACCATTAGGAAGAGCTTTCTAGCCTAAGCTATCCATATTCACTTATAAATGATGTCTCGTATGTACACATATTTTCGAAATTGTTGCGATTATTTATTGCATTGTAAAGAAGAGTTTTTGCGATAAGGTGTGGTAAAAAGTATCTGCCAAATGGCAGCTGCGGCTTTGATGACAGAAATTATAATTTTTCACAGGCATGTGGCTGTATCTTAACGCTGGCATGTTTGAAATAGGACTTCAGCACAGGAGTTGTTTCTGGTTGATTCGCATCATTCCGATCTTTGACGAAACTTAAAAGAAAAAAATCGCATGGCGTTAAGTCACATGATCTTAGTGGTCAGTTGATGTCAAATGTTCGTGAAATCGTTGCTGTAATAAAACACACGCGGTGTGGCAGATCCAGTTGAACTTACAATAACTCTGTTATGTTCCTGTAAAGAATGCCTTTCCCAAACATAACAATTTCAGTTTTATCTTTACAAAAACTATCACGCTGCCTCACTAAAATCCGCTTAACATAGTTTCTCTTTGTCTGTACTTTTGCTTCTCATAAATTAAGTGAGGATTTCATGAGCTCTAACGGTTAAGATGACATTTTATTTGAAAAATTGGTATTTTTGGTCTGAGTTCCAGAGTGTGTTGCATGTTGTATAAACGATATTGAAGGTCTTTTGCCACAAGCCGTTTAAGTTTTTGGAAACTATGCCGAATTGATTTTTTTTTGGGTTTTCGGCGACACGCTCGACACTGATCTTTACGTTGACGCACATGAGTCAGATTCTTTAATTTTTTTTGGATCACTCTTCGAATAGTTGGCACATTAGATGCACTTTCTCGTTTCACGCTCGCAGCGAGCTTTTGAAGTACATACCTATTTTGCTATGTTGCTTAAAAAAGTGATTTTTATTTACATATTCTTCAAAATAAAAATAATTTTTAAATGAGAATACCATCTAGCATGTACCGACCCTCTTATAAAACAACAATTAATCAATCCTAAAACTTTAGTCCCTTAAAGTGTGTTTCCAATAATATTTTTACTTCCATCAAATACTCGTTTTTATTTAGTTTTTCTTTTAATTTGCAATTAAGAAAATTTCGTAGAGAGAGAAAAACTTAAACAAAGAAAATAAATAGAAAATCTGTCAGTCTGTCATTTTCATATTATACCAGCCAGTAGACAGGAATTTCTTTTCGCAGGTAAAAAAAAAAATGGAAGAATTTTAATTGAAGTAAATTACTTTTAGAAAATTCGTTACACAACTATGCTTTTCTGCTGCATTTCAGAAGAAACATTTCGTTTGCATTCCTTGTTTAAATTCATGGAAAAAATGTTCATTCATGAAAGATATTGTTATTCGAAAAATGTAGATGCAGGTGTTTTGCTTTTACATCGTTTAACATTAAAATAATAAACAAAAGCTACAAAAACAAAAGCAATGAAGTTGTTTACAAATTATCTCCGTAATATAACAACAAACACCAGCATAAAAAAATGGTAAACAAGTAACAAAAATATAACTATAAACCCTACAAGAATAAATGTAAACAAAATACACAAACAACAATAATGAAACAACGAGGTTTACATTTATAGAGAAGCCATGGACATTCACCTTCAAGAACATTTATTAGACCGTTTACATTGCCATGTAGAAGGCAAGGTAAAGTAGGCAACTGAGTTAGTAAAAGTTCAGTCATTCTTGTGCGAAGACGCGGTGCGTTTGAAGAGAGTAATCGTGGTTTAAAGATCTCTGTTACAAAGATCTGTCGAATAATTGTCTAGTAATTGTTATTGTTTATGCAAAGGGTATAAACAGAGTGACAACAAACAAAGCAATTGTTGTTGTTTACATCAAGTTGTGAACAGTGGCACATAGAATTGTGCAATGATGTGTGCGTGTGTCTTAATTTTATACATTAGTGGCTGGACCTACAGTTTAAAGTCGACTTCGAATGATAGATTCATGAGAAATTTTTTCAATTCAATTTTATTTAGTCCCAGAGAAACATTTTATTTTCATATTTCGTTTTGTGGGAGATATCTGACCTGTGGTTTGAACTGAGGCCTCACGTCTAATAAGTTAATACACTACCTACTAGACTACAGCGCCTACGACTATGACTACATATTACTAAATTACGTTGTTACTAATCAACGGCAGATGATACCTCTAACATTACATAGGCTCTGCTACAGTATCAACTGCATGATGTAACGAATGTACCAGTGATTTGATGTAATTATGAATGAGCTACAAGAGAGACGAAAGATATACACGTATGACAGAGGATCATATCAACTAATTGGAATGCTTACAAAATGTAACTTTCAACAACAAGTCTTCAAAAGCTATTCAAAAACTTTGTCTCAAAAATATTGTATTCCTTCATCACCTCTAAGGAACTATTCGTTTGATGACATTTGAACATAAACAAAATAATCCACATCAACATCAGTGAAGAATATCGTTAAAATTTTTCTCGAACTGAAAGCATAGGTATTCAGAAACTGTATGTTTTTTACATTGCTGTGTGGCGACAGATTTGTAAATCAAAAAGAATACTTACGGTAATCCTTTTAATGTATCATTGTAAACATGGTCAGAACGTAATTATCAGAATCAATGCTTTGATAAAATCTTCAAAGACAGTGCGAGAAAGGGAATTTGTGATTTAAAAAGGCTATCTTTGTTCACAATCTGAAAGACCACTGGACTAGGGGTGTCTGTATTTTCTAGAAACTTTTCCTATGGAGTGATCTAAATTTAAGGAATTTAAGACATTACAGTGTACAACTGAAATAGATTTTTAAAAATTGAAACACATCTTGTCACTAAACGTAAACAGTGTAAAAGAAAAGTTTCTCTTGTTGTTGTTGTTACAGTTCCATCCCTTATTTAATAACATGTTTGTATGTATTTGTGTACTGTTATTGTTGAAGTTTATATCATCTGCAGAAAAGTTTGTCTAAGAAGTATACGGTATACGGTAAACGGTGAACGGTGAACGGTGAACGGTAAATGTCAATGTAACATGTTTTGGCCAATTTGTGAAAATATCGTTATATAGGTACACAGTGTTAAATAATTATACGGAAACTTTATGAAACTTTACAGTGGTAAAGGTTCTGCAAAGCTTAGATACTTTTCATAAGGGATCCTTAAATAAAGTTTAGGACTGTAGTAACTCTACACATAATGCATGCAAACATTTCTTTTGCTTTTCATAGGCCTGAGCGTGAATTCTATATTTCAAACTAATCCCGACTACAGTTCGTTGATTCATATTAGTCTGTGTACCCTTTCACCTCTAAAAGATTTAAACGGTATGAACTTGGCATTTATAAGTTTCATATCTTGAAGAGTGAATAAGAGAAGAAACTTTCCACTTCCATAGACTGAACCATGTATTGTTAGTATAGAGGTTAAGTGGACTCTTCCGTTAGATGAATTATAATCACAAAGGCTTCCAATTCACATTTTTAATGTCACTACAGTCTATGCATGCAATACCTTTACCTCACATTTACAGTTTACTGTTTCAGTCAGAAACCATTTGTACCACAATACCACCTTTCAGAACCTTTTTATACAATAAACCACCATGCGGACGGGACGCATGTTTGGACCAAATGTTCAGCGAGAAATTGACAAGAAAAAAAAAACGTGAGTATCTGATGTAACATCCGGCAGTTGTGCTGGCTACCCATATCGTTTGGATGGAAAAGGATGCTCCAGCTAGACGGGTATTTAATGCAATAAAGGCTGCATTGGAAAAGTCCAAATCGTGGAAACACTGTCAGCGATTGGTGAGACCAACTGGCGAAGGCCCATAAAAAACTGAGACGCCTAGAACTAGGGCCTGCCGAAATCAGATGAACGAATTGTTAAAGCCAATTAACAACAATAACAACAACAATTTTCGAGATACTCATATTTCGTAAGTTTAAAACATTTTAAACCTGTGTATACTTAACTCGATTATTGCATTCGAATCCATTGAAATGTAAATTCTGGCTAGCATTTGTCAACAATTACGATTGATTTATGAACGAGTAGATTCTAATCAAATTCCCTTTGACGGGTTACATGCTATCTTTGGTCAGTGATTCCCAAGTGCCGGACAGCGATAGAGAAGATATTCCTTACTTTCAGCTCTTTGCAGCCTACTGCAGAAGATGTTTATGATATTGCCAGCCTCTGTGCTGATGATGCTATGATACCTAGTATGTACTCTGGCTAGATTCAATGCAAATTTTATTTTTCTGCGTAAACTTACCGCAGATTTATACAGATTTATACAGCTTTGTCTGCGTGAAGTAAATATGAGATCGTTTGTTTGCCCTCTGCAGGGAAACACCAAATATTATATATGAATTGAATTTGAATTTTCACAGCTTTTACCCTATTGCTATAAAACAAAGTGTAAATTGATTAGAAAATGCACAAGGGTTTCTCATATTGTTTTTTTTTGTTCTTTTGTTTGTTTTAGTCTCCCTAAAACAACAGTCAGATGTCGTTACGTATTTATTTGTATAAGTTTTTTGTGTATTTAAGGTTTCTTCCTAGTTTTGTAAGTGGCCTCTTGACATTTCTTTGTCTAGTACAGTTACCCCTACACGACATGTAGTTTACGGCATGTATTTTTACATACGTAACCATTTACATGTTGTGTATGGCGTTCAAAACAGTGGTTGTGTAAAAAAAAACACAAGAAAAGTCTTTTGATAAAATTTCCATTAGAACGTAACTGTATTTGTCTCTGGTACTTTTTTAAACATGTAATGGAACGTACTTATACGTTAGTGAGTAAATATTATAAACCATATGTAAATTGACTAATTTTGATAGACAGAAGGAAAAACATTTGAATTTTTGACATAAAACAAAAAACACATGTAAAAACATGTCGTGTAAGGATACCTTTAGCATTGCATATACTCGCTGTTGTTGCTAGCACATGTTATTGCAGGCTGTTGTTGTTTTATTTAAACGCCAGAGGCTTTTATAAGCAATAATATGGACATAAAACACACACATACAAATACAAATACAAATAATATACCATACTTACACATTAAATAAGTCTTCATAAAATGTCAACAAACCAGATACAAGTAGTTTGTGGGGTAATAATAGGACACACATATACCCTACAGGGGATAAAAGTGTCACAAATATTCTTTTTCCAAATGCATCCATTGGATCATTCGTTAATCAGGGTATGCTACGAAAATTTGTGGGAAGTACTGTTTTTACCATGTGGCCAGAAAGGGTAATTTCATATTCGTTATGTATACATACATAAAATAGAATGGCTCCCCTGTTGTTTAAATATTTATTTTTGTTTCATTGTTTGTTTATTTTTTTTTTATTTTTTATTAAAGAGTACAAATAATTCTTTTGTTTTTTGTTTTTGTATAATAATGACTGTCTACTTTAGATGACCTTTTCATCAAAAGACTTACGAAAACAACTGATTTCTTGCTTCTCTTTGGAGATAAGAAAAACATTTTTATAAAAATAATAAAAAAAAATATTCAACATGGAATTTAATTAGAAAAAAATTTAATAAATAATAACAATAATAAACAAATTTGTTAATGTTTAATGACACGGTGCGACTGTCAAAATACACCCAACTAATAACATAGTCTGACGAAGTCGTCGTAGTCTAGTAGGTAGTTTGTTGGCTGATTAGGCGTAAGACCACGGTTCAAACCCCAGGTTAAACACCAAAACGAAATATGAAAAAATATTTCTTCGGCCGCATCCTCTCAGCAGATTTCTGGCAAAAACTCTGAGAATAAATAAAATTGCCATTAAAAGTTTCTCAAAAATCTGTCGTTCGGAGTCGACTTTAAACGGTAGGTCTCGCCACTCATGCATAAAATATAGCACACACAACATGAGTGGCGTGACAAACTAAGCCGTAATCCTAACTGAAGGGTTGTAATGGCCAATTATGTATGTAATAACATAGTCTTAGGTTGTAAGTTTTGTTGAGTAGAACTCAAAAATATTTTTTTTAATATTTCTCGAACCCTCCAAACTTGGTTTATTTCGCAAAAACGGTATTTTTGATCTTTTCACACAAAATTATTGATTACTCAAATATTTTTTAACCTATTTTTTAAATCCAAAGTTTTTTGAAAACGAAAGTGATGAGCCTTTAAATCGCTTTACATAAACATATGATTCAAACTTACATGTTATGAGTTTTGATCGGGTAAACTTGGAAAATATAAAATCTTAATTGCAAAATTTATTAAAAAAATATAAAATATGTGGTGACATTACGAAAGAGCATTATCTTGTGAAGAGATTGACACTTTATTTGATAAAATCGGACAAAAATTACAGTAGTTATTATTTAAAGAGTATAATAGTCTAGCTGGTTTACAGAAAAGTGTGTCATTTTGACGTTTGAGCAACTACCAGAGGTAGGCTAATAAAGGGTCCGCCAAATAATTTTTTTTTTTGAAAATGCTTAAAAAAAAACTACTGAATATTTTCTCAAATTTCTTTTTTTATTTGAAAGTACAATCCTTCCGGTTAATAATGGAAAATAATTTCTTTCAAATGGCTGCCTCGGCTGGCCATGCAGTAGCCTACACGTTCGGTCCAATTTTTAAGCACTTTATCGATTGTGTGCAGCTTTATTTCACCAATGGCTTTACGAATATTGTCCTTTAAAGCGTCAATTGTCTCTGGCTTGTCGGCGTAACACTTATCTTTGACGGCACCCCACAAATAATAGTGCAACGGTTTCAAATCGCAGCTCCGAGGTGGCCGAACGACATCAGCTCTGCGGCTGATAATGCGATCTTCAAAAACAGGGCGCAAAACATCGAGTGTAGCTTCGGCTGTGTGACACGTAGCGCCGTCCTGTTGAAACCAAATGTTGCCAATATCCCCCTCTTCAATTTTTGTGAACAAAAATTCGTTCAACATGGCCCGATAACGATCGCCATTGACTGTAACGGCCACTCCTTGCTCATTTTCGAAGAAAAATGGCCCAATTATGCCTCTGGACCGAAATCCGCACCAAAAAATGACTCGTTTTGGGTGCGTCGGCTTTTCAATGTATGCGTGCCAAGATCAAAATGAGTTTCATCTGAAAAGATGATTTTTTTTTGCCAAAATCGGCATCTTATGGTTTAGGCTACTGCATGGCCAGCCGAGGCAGCCATTTGAATGAAATTATTTTCCATTATTAACCGGAAGGATTGATAAAAAAAAAGAAATTTGAGAAAATATTCACTAGTTTTTTTGAAAGCATTTAAAAAAAAAAAAAAAAGTTATCTGGCGGACTCTTTATTTGCGTTTTTTGCAAATATTATTATTTCGCTTTGCCCAAACATTGGCCAACCGCTGTTGGTCGCTCAAACGTGAAATTGACACATTTTCCGATAAACAATCAAGATCCATCAAAAATTCTGAAAATTTTTTATCTAAAAGTTCATTTGAAGAAAAAAATACCTGTATATGAAAAATTTTACACAATTGTTATACTCTTTAAATAATAACTACGGTAATCTTCGTTCGATTTTATCAAACGAAGTGTCACTCTACACGAGAAAATGCACTTTGAGAATGTCATCACTTATTTTATATTTTTTAATTTAAGTTTGCTACTATGAATGCACAAACTTGAAAAACATGAAAAAAATTCTCATTTACCAAGTTTAACTCATCAAACCTCATAGAATATTATATCGAATAATATATACATATGTATATTTTAAAGGTCCATCCCTTCCTTTTTTCAGAAAGTTAAAATTTGTGACATTAGTTCAGAAATGTTTGTGTAATCAATAAATTTGTGCGTAAATCCAAAAAAAAAAAACAGTTTTTGTCAAATAAAACAAGAAATATAACAAAAATATTTTTAAGTTCTACTCAACAAAACTCACAACCTGCACTATATCATTAGCTGGGTGTATTTCATATTTTTTTAATTTTGTCGCATAGTGTTATTAAAACGAAATCATTACTAATGCCATCAACTTTAAAGCTGCCTGAAGGTGAAAGTACGCTTTAATTTAATTTGATGTGTTATGATTAATTTTATAAAAACATGAATAACATACAATGTTTACTTAAATAATGTGTAACTAATTAATAAAATTGTTTAGTTACACAACTTTAGCTAAAAATAATTAAAAATAATGTAGAAAATGTGCTTTTAAAGTTCGCCTTTCATTAAGCGCTTATGATTACTGCTCTGGTTTGTGTTCATTACAACCCTTCAGTCAGGATTATGACCTAGCTTCTCACACCATTTATGTTGCGTGTGTTAATTTTATACATAAGTGGCGGGACCTACAGTTTAAATTCGACCCCACGGCGATGTTATTTATTCTCAGAGTTTTTGCCAGAAGTAGGCTGAGAGGAAGTCACCGAATGAATATTTTTTCATATTTGGTTTAGTTCGAGATGTCTGACCTGGGATGTGAACAGAGGCCGCATATCTAATAAGCCAACACCCTATCTACTAGACTACGGCGACTTCTATTATTTAATTACAGACCCAAAAAAGTAGGTTATCATATGCTTCCAGGCCACGAAACAGTTGTAATGAATTTTCCAAAATTTTTCTGAATTTTTTTAGCCGGTTGTTCTAGTACCAAATCAGCATTTCCGCAGAGTTGTAAATGTCAGCGGGCTTTAATTATTGCCTGAGTTGAACTTTAGATAGAGAGAGGTGCAATCAAAATGCAGAATACGTTATAATGATTCGGAAGACAGGCCCAACAGCTGAGAATACTGTAGGGTCGACGAATTAAATTTTAATAGAAGTGTTATTTTTAACAGTGTTTACTTACTTATTTAATTGGCCATTGACAACCAGATTAATGGATTTCGGCCTGCCTTATTACATTCTGCCAGGCGCCTCTGCTTCTTGGGCGCCTTCGCCAGTTGGTCACACCAATCGATGACAGGGCTTCCTCGATTTGGTCCTTCCAACCCAAACAAAGTCGTCCTTTTCGCCGACTTCCAAAAATTCCCGTATTAGATACCCGTCTCACCGGAGCATCCTCCTCCATTCGAACGACATGGCCGAGCCAAAGCAGCCGCTGGATTTTAATACGCTGCACAATGTCTACGTCGTTGAGGAGCTCATACGGCAACAGTGTTTACATTTTGAGATGACTATGTAATCTTTAGCATCTCACACCATCCATGTTGTGTCCATATGCGGGACCTATAGCTTTGAGTGTATATTTAAGAAACCATTCCTGTTAAGAAGACTGATGAGAAGAAGTCATTGAACATTTTTTTTAGGAACTGTATCACATGCTCTCATCTCATAAGTCCATGCGCTATCTACTAGACTTCATCTTGCCATATACAAACATACGCAGTAGGTCAATTCGAATTGACCAAAATGAGCATTTCTTTGCCAGATCGGTGGTTTTGAAACCTATTGATAAATAACTCGATATATTGCTGTGTATACTTTGATGATTTGCTTAAGGCTGAAAGATGATTGCTTTGAAATATATGCCGGGATATGTATAGCTTAAGAGCTTTAAACTGGATTAAGTAATAACGACAGGAGTATTCGAATCTTTAAAAATACTCGAACAGATTTTAAAGACTTTTTAGGAAATTTTTAAATGTGATGAGTAAGCATTGTGTCCTCTCAAACGCATGCCCCAGATAGACTGTTAAAGATGCTCATTCCATCGCTCAAAATTTCCCCCTATTCTCGGTTAAACTTAGGATTAATTGTGTGCTACAAACGAGAGTATATTTTTAACATATTTTTTCAATTAAGTTCGCTTTAAAGTTGACAAAATTCAACTTAAAAACCTACTTAAGATACAGCTTCTGATACTTAATGTCTAACCATACTTACCATAATTTGCTTGGTAATGTAAAATTCAATTAAAAACTCCAAAAAAACAATACATTCTTGCCTTACATTCATTAGACAATCAATCAAATTTTAATAACAAATCATACTTCTTATCTGGTACCTTAAGATGTATGACCCATCCCCCCCCCCAAAAAAAAAAATGTTTTAAAATTATTACAAGGAAAAGGGTGTCATGACAGAACTAGAAATTTAATTAAATCACCCCCCACCCATCCATTCATTCGTTTTCTATCCACAATCTCCATATCTAATTGCCTTTTATTGTATGTGACTGTGGGCTGGTGTTGACATTTAAGCCATTTTTCTTCTTCCTCGTCTTCTTCTCCTTCTTAATTTTGAAATTAATTTGAAAAACAAATTTCCTTAAAAGCTACTTAAGATTTCAAGCGTTACCAATTATGGTTGATGTGTTTGGGAATAAAATTAAATGAAATTCAATGTGAATATAACATATACAACTGCTTCAGGCTCTTTTCATTGTTTTTTTTTTTTTTTTGTGTAAAAAAGATAATCTAAGCAAGTATTAGGGGTTGTAAATGGTATTTTTAGAATAAGAGTAGAGGGTAGTGGTAGAAATAGTTTCCAGTAATAGCTTTAGTTTAATCCACAAGTGTTGTCTATGACAGCTTTAAAAGCATATGTACTTATCGAGGGGGACATGTTATTTGCTATTTAAACTGTAGTATCACAGTTGACAGAGTAACCGCCTCAATGGACGCAGCTTAGTTGGGTCCTAGAAGGTCTAGTTGTAACACTAATACTACCTATTTCGTCATAATTATAGTTCGTGCTTGGCATCTCTCTATAGTCGCCGTAGTCTAGTAGGTAATGCGTTGGCTTATTAGATGTTAGGCCTCTGTTCAAACCCTTGGTCAGACATCTCCCACTATTTCTTTGACGACTTCCACCAAGCAGATTTCTGGCAAAAACTCTAAGAGCAAATAAAATTGCCATGAAAAGCTGCTCAAATATCTGTCGCTCGGTTTAGACTTTAAACAGTAGGTCCTGCCATTCCTGTTTAAAAATTAACACACACAACACATCAGTGGTGTGAGAAGCTAGGTCGTAATCCTAACTGAAGAGATATAATGACCAATTATGTATGTATGTAGGTATAGTTGGCATCTCTCTACGATCTGGTTGTCCAAGAATTCTTCTTTTACGTTCCCAAAAAACCAGCTAATGTAAGAGCAAATGTTGCTTTATTTTTGAGATATTCCCAGCCTGCAGGCATGTACGCCTAGAGGCCCATCTCCCTCGCATGCATAAATTCAATTGAATTTTCCGTTTTGCATGCTCTGATATCACATTCGCACAGGGGCAATTTTAATGCCAATTATATCAGCCTGAGTCGCCGTAGTCTAGTAGGTAGTCTGTTGGCTTAGTAGACGTGAGGCCACGTTTCAAACCCAAAAAGAAATATGAAAAAATATTTCTTTGGCGACTTCCTCTGAGCAGATTTCTGGCAAAAACTCTGAGAGTAAATAAAATTGCCATGAAAAGTTAAACTGTAGGTGCTGCCGCTCATGTATAAAATTAACACACACAACATGAGTGGTGTGAGAAGCTAGGTCGTAATCCTGACTGAAGGGTTGTAATGGCCAATTGTGTGTGGATGTATGTAAGATCTAGAAGTGCATATTCAGTTGTTCTGATTGCACATCCGACTTTTTGTTAAAATTTTTCTCAATTCAGTGAAGCAATATTTTTATAAAGGATCTCTACTGTACATAAAAAAGAAGAAAGGATACCTAAAGAGTGTATTTAATTAATAACTCTTAGCTAAGACAGTGAGTAGTTCGAGAGTTATAGTCCCTAGTGGCTAGGGAAGTATTAACATCTGCACTAGAAATACTGTGAAGTTTACATTGTAGAATTTGTGTCAACTAAATAAAAGCAGCCACACACTATTAGAAACAACTTTAGAAAAAAAAGACACTCTATCCATTTTCTTTAAGGGAAGCATCATAAACATTACGCAACTATTCGAAACGACATTGTACTCTTGTTGTTCTAACGTACTTTCTAATGAAAGTGTTTGTATATGAAGTTTTCTATTTTTTTTTTCGAAAAGATTATTATTGTCGTTGTTGTTATTTATGAGGATATGTTCCGTTTTAAAATGAATAAATTGAGTAACAGTGTTCGTTTAAAAAAAAAACCGAAGGTGGCGTTAAAAACCACTTAAGCTCTCATCCAAATAACGGATGAGATTACATATAAATGTAACCAAAGAGACACCAAAGAGCACACCACACACACGCTCCCGTTCAAATATGCATTTAATGTTAATTTTCTTGGAATTACGCTTTACGAAAGGTGGATACACACACACCCACACCTAGTTTCTTTTGTTTTATGTCTCTCTTGTAGTGTGTAACAACACTGTATGGTTAACCCCAGCTTGTAGACTTAACAACACTTATATGTTCTCTTACTCGTCTTCTTTTGTTTACACGATGTATATATGAACAGTGTCGTTCAAAAAGAAGTGAACCTATGTTACTTTAAACATTAATTGTTTCTATAAAAAGCTCATAAGAAAACTAATCACTGGTTAGATAAGAGCATGCCTTCTGAAATTGTAGACAATTTACCATTTAACCGTAGATCGAGCTTTGTATCGAAAATGATACATTTCAATTTTTTGAGGCTATATAACTTTAATTCAGAAAAAGTTAGATGACTGATATTTTTTGAATTGGTTAGTATTGTTATCGCCATTATTTTAAACCAAATAAAAAAAGAAAATTTTAAACAGGACTTCAAGAATTCAAAAAATTTATAATTCTAGCTTATGTATCATTTTTGATACATACGACTTTCCTAGGGATTCTTTGGTGTTGTGTATGTAATTTTTTTAAGATTTCAAAGATTTTGTGAAGTTTTATCGTAAATAATACAATATTTATGGTTTTTGAGAAAGAATTGAAAGTTAAGTGTGGAACGAAAGTGAAAAGTTTGAATTTTCTATACTTGATATGTTCTTGTTATTGATTGAAGTAATCGTAGTCTAGTATGTAGCGTGTTTACTTATTAGTCGTCAGACAAAAGTTCAAACCTCAGGTCAAACATTTCCAATTTATAACGAAAGGTTGTAATGACCGATTATATATTAGTTATATATGTAATATTCCTGCTTTGAAGAAGAAGAAAATAGAAGCTCGTCTCATGAACTGAAGAAAGTATTGGCAGCAACAAACATGACAATTGTATGTTTATCGCCAAAGATGGTACTACTTGGAATAGAGGACAGTATTAGCAGTTTAGGATGAAAAAATATTACCAATTTTCACGCAGATTGCTATCAGCTGTTTCCTGAAATGTTGTAGAGTCTTTCTTACTGCTCTTCTCAGATTTAGCTCACGTGACAGACAAACATTAGAAAAATGTGTTTCGTCCCATGTTTTATTACAGATGATAATATTTCAACGGTCAACTACGTACGTATGAGATAACAGAATCATTCGCTTTGATAATGATATATTTACACCTATTAGGCCCTTTCGAAAAATGAGCTGAAAGTCTTGCAGCCTTTAATAATCATGCTTAAAAGGATTTTTTTTTCTAAAAAAAAAAAAATATATTTATCTTAATTTTCTGTTAGAAAATTTTAACCATTTTCATAAAACTTTTATCACACAACTTGTAGTTTTACGTAAGAAATAATACTCTATAAATAGTTTGGGATTAGCTATCATACTTTTAGAGCAGCTCACATATCCTTTTTTAAGATTTTTAAAAATTTAATTTTTTGTTCGCCTAAAAGGTAAGAAAATTAAAGAAAATATATTTAAATAATGATGCTTATATTTTTATGTTCCTTTGTGGTACAGTTTCATCTCAAATTAAAGTTTTTTAGCAACAGAATTCCCACAATACCAAATCTGACTGTTGACAATAGAGAAATTAGTAATACTGATTCCAAAGTAAATGCAATCGCAAACGTATTTGAACAATGTCATAAATTAACTTTAAATAATACATCCACAATGGATAACAAAGTTCAGAACTACATTAATATTATTAATATTCATAATATAAGACCAGAAGAAGTATTTTTGACTGATAGCAACGAACTAATTAATATCACGAACAAATTTAGGAATAATAAATCACCGGGTTTAGATATGTTGCAAACTGTAGTTCTGAAAAATATGCCTCGAATTATTTTTGAAGTCCTTGCAAAGGTGTTCAATTTTTGTCTGTTAAATGGCTATTTCCCAAAAATATTTAAAAAAGCTAAAATAATCCCAGTTCCCAAAAAGGGAAAGAATCCTAAATTACCGAATAGCTATAGGCCTATTAGCATTCTTAGTGTCTTGGATAAACTGTTCGAAAAGGTAATACTTCATCGCATACTATCCCATTCTGAGATAAATAACATTATAAACAAGGAACAATTTGGATTCAGGAAAGAACATTCGACTGTTCATCAAATAAAAAGAGTTATGAATTTTATAGAAATTAACAAATCCAACAGAAAAAGCACTGGCGTGGTATTCCTGGATATCGAAAAGGCGTTTGATACCGTTTGGCACGACGGATTAATATTCAAGCTCAATAATTTTAGATTTCCATTGTACATTCAGAAAATCATTAAACATTTTCTATCAGATAGATCATTTGTAGTATGTATTGATAAAAGTTGCTCTTCACCAAGAAAAATTCCAGCAGGTTTACCACAAGGCTCGGTACTTTCTCCAACGTTATATGCTATTTACACTTCAGATATTGTTATCAAAAGAAATAACGAAGCTGCATTTTATGCTGACGACAGTGCTTTCGTTTGCAGCGGAAAGCTCTCTAATGCGATCATTAAAAGACTAAAAGAGTCATTATCATGCGCTGAAAAGTATTTTCTAAAATGGAAAATCAAGATTAATCAGGAAAAGACTCAGGCAATAATTTTTCCATTTAATAAATCCCCAAAGAGAATTCCCAGTCTTCCTCTCACAGTAAATGGTACTACAATTGAAATTCGGGACACAATCAAATACTTAGGAGTACACTTGGACAAAAAGTTGACTTTTAAAAACCACGTTGATCACGTAGTTGAAAAAGCCATAAAGTGTGGTAGAGCTTTGTTCCCTCTATTAAACAGGAAATCCATTTTGAACCTACAGAACAAACTGTTACTTTATAAAATATGTATAAGGCCAATTATGACTTACGGTTGCCAAGCTTGGTCCCCTAAGACAGCTAAGACGCATATTAGAAAACTACAGATTATACAAAATAAAAACCTTAAGATTATACATAATTTAAAGTTTAGATACTCCACAAATAGATTACATGTCAACTATGGTCATAAGAAGATCAGTGATGTAATGAGAAACCAGACATTGGCATTCGTCACTCGATGTCAGCAGTCAAATTATGATATAATTAGAAATTTATCTTAAGGACAACACCTTCAACTTTTAGTTTAAAAGTTCGTTTGTGTGCTGTTTTTATTATCTAATAAATTTTGTAAAATGAACATTTAATACATTCATATATGGATTAATTAATCATTCATAGGGTTTTTTAAATCCTCACTTTTCATCCCTAATCTGTGATATACTTACATATTTAACTAAGAATAATATACCTAAAACAAATGATACAATTGTTGTAATACTAATGTAAAATCTCAAAAAATGTTATCTAACTCTAAATAAGTAAATTGAATAAAGGAGTTTTGTTTTTTTTTTTTTTTTAATAGCAACAGAATTCAAAAACCTTTTAGTTTTACTGTGAAAAATGAAAATTATCTCCAGCGATTTTAATTGAAATTTGATACTGATGGAATACTTACAGTGATTGTTTAAGGATATTTGTTTGGTATTGTTTTATGTTTTCATTATTTTTGTTTTGTTTTATTACCTTTTCAACTCACATTTAATTTTGTCGCTGTAGATTAGTAACTAATTGAACTTGATTGTCGTGGTCCACCGAAGTCGAATTGCCAGTTTTAGATTCAAAGTACGGGGAAACCCGTATCCGGGAATCCAGAGAAAAACGTTGTTCTATTGCAACGGGAAACTTTTTTTACCTCACATGACGTTGACAAATATTTCTAACGAAATATAACAATGGTTTGTACCATCAGATTCCAGCCAGCCCTCAACTGAGAGTGTTACTGATGCGAGTGACAATAAGCTGTCCTATCTAAGCAATTGGCAACTTATAAATCGCCACAAAGCAGAGTGCTAGACGTCAAATTACTACCATGCCAATGTACATCATGTCAAAAATTTTGGAGCAAATTTCATAAAGCTGATAATAAAATGTAATAATAATAAACAAATAGTTTTATTAAAATAAATAAAAATATTAAAATTTTGTAACAAAATCTATCAATAATCGTGACAATTCTATAGACTACAAGTATGTATCAAAAGTGATACATAAGCTAGAAGTTTTTTAAGGCTCGATCTACGGTTAAGAGACTTAAATCGAGGCCAATCATTAGTTGAAATAAATAACCAAAGTTCTATTGAAAGAAACAAATGTATTGTTTAACGGCTTAAAAACAAATTTTTTTTTTTGAAACGCCAGATCGATACAGATTTTCACTTTTTTTCACATTTTTGAATAGGAACTTCAGAAGGTGAAATTATGATTTGACTAGCAAATCCAAAATTTTTTTTTATTAATTTAATTTGTACAGGACGATCATGGGTTTTTATGTAAATCATTCATTATTCTCGGATATTATCATATTAGGTTCATATTTTTTTTATTTTTAACCGAGTACGACCGGCATTATTCAAGATTAAGCGGTCCAGAGGATTTGGTCCCAAGATATTTCTTTGCGTTACACCAGGCTTCAATTCGCTCACCCTATTTAGATTAAGCGGTCAAGAGGATTCGGTCCCAAGATATTTCTTGTGTTACACCAGGCCTCAATTCACTCACCCCTTTCAGATGGAGCGGTCTAAAGGATTCGGTTGAATCGAAGTTTCTTTAGATACATTTTAATAGGATGGTCCCAAGATATTTCTTTGTGTTACATCAGGCCTCAATTCACTCACTCTAGGTTCACTTACATTATTGTCTTCCTTAAACAATTTCTAGTGATTTTCTCTCACTCAGTTGATCAGAATTTTGTAGCAGTGGTCTGCTTAGAATCAAGAAAAATATTTTCAAGAATATTATATGTCGTCACTTAATTCAGATATGATGACTTTTTAGTCGCCGTTGGTAGTGTGTTGGTTTATGAGATGAGGTTGGTTTATCAAACTCTAGCTAATAAACCGAAATATGAAAAAATATATCTTTAGGCGACATTCTCTCAGCAATCTTTTGGCAAGAACCCTGATTGTTAATAAAATTGCTCAAAAAATCCTTCGTTCGGAGTCGACTTTAAACTGTATGTCCCAGCATTCACGTATAAAAATAGAACACACAACATTAGTGGTGTGAGAAGCTAGGACGTAATTCTGACTGAAGGAAGGGTTGTAGTGACTAATTACCTTTGTATATACATATCTATGTATGTATATCATTCCGCGACTTTATTGGAAAAATTCTTTGACAAGAATCCTGAGAGTAAATAAAATTGCCATGAAAAGTTTCTTGAAAATCTGTCGCTCGGAGTTGACTTTGAACTGTAGTTACCGCCACTCAGCAATAAAATTAACACACACAACATGAGGGAAGTGAGATGCTAGGTTCCAAACTTGCCTAAAGGTTTGTAGTGACCATTTAAGTAAATACAGTAATCCCTCGATTTACGTCGTAGTTGGTTCCAAAAAAATGGCGACGTAAATCGAATGACGACGCAAATTGTAGTTAGAGGGAACAAAAAATTTGACGACGTAAATCGAAACAACGTTAATCGAGGCGACGTAAATCGAAAGATTACTGTAATTAAGTAAGTACTTGTCTTCGCATAGACCATATCCATTCCAGACTATTACAGAGAAAATTCGTTCTCCAGCTATTGTATCCCGCACAGGTTTTTCCTATCAAATCTAAAATAAATTCTAAATTCTCTCTCTTTTTTCTACCTGCCACAACTTATTTTTTATCAATTATTTTTGTTCCTATTTATAGAGTAACATTTAGTTCCCTTAGTTTTGAACGGCACTGTACACCTATGTATGTAGTGTGCTTGTAAAATTCAACCAAAAATTTAACAATAAACACCAGTAAGGACAAAAACAACAGCAGCAAACCAAACAGCAAACACATCATTTGTAAGAACTTAAAGAAATTTACACGTTTTTAAAAAGCAATTGCATGTGGTATGGGGAAGCAAATATTGTATCAAAGAAAAGTTGTTATTTTTCCATTTTACCTCCCCCCCACACTTTCTCTTTTTCGCTCGTTAATTATGTAATGATTCAAATGAAAACAATATAAAAAAGTTTACAAACAATAGCAACAACAGTAACAACAACAACAATAGTAATTAAACATAGTAAAGAAAAGAAAATCTTAAGCGGGTTTAACTACAATATTTATGCCATTAGAATACGTCGTCGTCATCATCAAGAAATGTTAGTGCGTTGCGTAGCACGGTGAGCTGGCTCTTAAGCTGGAAAAGGAAACAAAAATTCTTGAAAACTTTACTGGTTTTTTTTTTGTTCTTTTTCTTTCGTTGCTGTTGTTATAATAGGTAGTGAAGTATCTTCACGGGTTTAAATGTCAAGTTGTTGTATGAAATGGAATCAGTAGATGATTTTAAGGACGAGTGCAAAACACAAGAGTAACGTTTAACCAAATAGAAGTGTTAAATTACATTTCTTGGATCTGTACAAAGAAAAACGACTCGTAATGAAACAAAAACATGAAATACAGCGGAAAAGAACTAAAAAAACGCGCTATTTTCTACACCTATATTCTTTAAGTATATGAACTATTCTCATGATAGTGAAATAAGCGAGAAAAATAAATGAAACCAACGTGTAAACCTTATCACTCATTGGCTTGTTGTTCACTCACCAACTGAGACATATTTACGCGCATTAATTCATTAGGATTGTGAACTAATTTTTGTTTGGCTCATGATTCTTTCCATATAAAGGTCACCTGGTATTATCCTAGTAACTTTGATCACTATTGTCAGTCACTCTAGTAATTCAGTGGTCAGTGCTTCGAAAGGTTTTAGATTTTCCAGAGTTTACCTGCATACATACATACATATGTACGTAATTGGCCACTCCAACCCTTCAGACAGGATTACATCCTAGCTTCTCACACCACTTATATTGTGTGTGTGTTAATTTTATACGTGAGTTGTGGAAAAAACAGTTTAAAGCCAACTCCGAACTATAGAGAAACTTTTTCATGGCAATTTTATTTCCTCTCAGAGTTTTTGTCAGAAATCTGTTGGGAGGCAATCGCCGAATAAATTTTTTTTTATATTTTGTTCTGTTGGATATATTTGAATCATGGGGTTGGAATCATGGTCTCATGTCTAATAACCCAACACACTACCTACTATATAGACTACAGCGACTGTCAGAGTCTATCTATGAGCAGAAAATATTTTCTGATGAAGGATTATAGCGTTATTTCCTGTTAGAATTACAACAGCTTACTGCCTAGAAAAGCATTTTCTTTGAGATCGTCTTTCGCTGCAGAAATGCAAACTTCTCTTAGTATAACGAAGATATTGGAAAAGATAGCTTGAGCTCAGCTTCTCTTCTTTGTAATGCAGAAAGTATATCCCATATGAATTTAATCCGTTTTGAGGTATTCCCAGTCTCTAGGCATGAAGTCAATAGATTTTTCCGTTCTGTCAGTTTTGCTGTTACCTTCAACGATATCGTGTCCGGGGTAACCACCAAATGGCTAACTATCTTCTCTAAAGACCTCTTTTATTCTGGGGTAATCTTAAATGTCGCCGTAGTCCAGTAGGTAGCTTGTTGGCTTACTCGACGTAAGGCCACAGTTGAAACCCCCAGGTCAGACATCAAAACGAAAATATAAAAAAATATTTCTTCGGTAACTTCTTTTCAGCAGATTGCTGGCAAAAACTCTAAGAGTAAATAAAATTGCCATGAAAAGTTTCTCAAAAACCTGTCGTTCGGAGTCGATTTTAAACTGTAGGTGCCGCCACTGATGTATAAAACTAACACACACACACACAACATGAGTGGTGTTGAGAAACTAGGCCATAATCCCGACTGAAGGGTTGTAATGGCCAATTATGCATACATGCAATCTTAAATGTGGTGTAGATACACGGATCTACTGGATGATTAACTTTCAGTAAATATGGAAAATATGCAAAAGCTTCTCAAAAATCTGTGGTTCAGAATTGACATTAAAGTGTAGGTCTAGCCACAAATGTATAAAATTAACACACACAATATACATAAGTGGTGTGAGAAGCTAGGTCGTAATCCTGATTGAAGGGTTATAATGACCAATTATGTATGTATGTATGTAATTATGAATATATCACCATATGTTTTGCTCTGATACCCAATTCGCATATTAGTGCTTATAAAGGGTCCGCCAAATAACTTTTTTTTTGAAAATGCTTTAAAAAAAAAACTACGGAATATTTTCTCAAATTTCTTTTTTCATTTGAAAGTACAATCCTTCCGGTTAATAATTAAAAATAATTTCATTTAAATGGCTGCCTCGGCTGGTCATGCAGTAGCCTACACGATCGGTCCAATTTTTAAGAACATTATCGATTGTGTGCAGCTGTATTTCAGCAATGGCTTCACGAATATTGTCCTTTAAAGCGTCAATTGTCTCTGGCTTGTACGCCGACAAGCCACTTATCTTTGACGGCACCCCACAAATAATAGTCCAACGGTGTCAAATCGCAGCTCCGAGGTGGCCAAACGACATCAGCTCTGCGGCTGATAATGCGATCTTCAAAAACAGGGCGCAAAACATCGAGTGTAGCTTCGGCTGTGTGGCACGTAGCGCCGTCCTGTTGAAACCAAATGTTGCCAATATCCTCCTCTTCAATTTTTGTGAACAAAAATTCGTTCAACATGGCCCGATAACGATCGCCATTGACTGTAACGGCCCCTCCTTGCTCATTTTCGAAGAAAAATGGCCCAATTATGCCTCTGGACCAAAATCTGCATCAAACAGTGACTCGTTTTGGGTGCATCGGCTTTTCAATGTATGCGTGGGGGTTTTCTGTACCCGAAATGCGACAATTTTGCTTGTTTACATACGGGGCCATATTGCCAGACAAGTGCCTAGCCGATTGTCCTTTACTAGCTCGTAGAAGATATTGGATAAAGAAGAGCAATTGTTTGTGTTTTTAACAAATTTTATCTACAAAATTCATACATTAGCTGGTCACATTAGACAAAAAATTCAAAAACACAACTTCAACAATAGGCGTATAAGCCTTATATAAACGCTTGACAAAATTAAACCTAAAATTTATACGTAACTTTTTCGCGGCTGATTGTATGAGAAATTTTCGAAACAAGGCCAAAACACACGCTCTCGAATACATACATAGAAGTGTTTAAAATAGTGTTTAAGTTGCTAAATGTTTAGGTTTTTATGCCAGCAAAAAAGATGTTCCTTAAGAAACATTTACACTCTGTTGCCATCCTTCATTAGCCACATTCTAGACTTTTTCAAGCAACTATGATGTGCTAAAGGGAAGATGTTAGTGGTGGTAGTAAACTAGAGTTTGTGTGTAAATATGTGAGAAATTCATTGAAATTTAGTTTTTATTTTTGTTGTTGTTAGCAATATTGAAAGATTTACATAGAAACATACATACCTACATATGTACATACGTACGTATGCATAAAAAGTCCTGAATGTTAAAGTTCACCTTCATTTATGTTTAATGTGCCAAAAAACTAATTTAAATTTATTTGCATTTGTTGAAAACTTCTCAGCACACACACACGCACGCACATGCACACACACACGCACACACTGTTCTAATAGTTTCTATTTTAAGCAGCTATACTCCTTCCCCTGCAGCTCAGCTCTCCTTAATTGAATGACTTGGCTTAGACAGCCACATACCTATATACATATGTATGTATGTTGATATATTTAGAAAAGAGTCTCTATGCCAAGTTATTAAAATTATACACACACAAAGCCAGAGAAGCAGTTGAGTAGTGTGGCTGTGGATGTTCGACAGTGGCTGTGTGGCAGTATGGCAACCTTTTTAATGATTTTTCATTTGGACATTTATTAGTTTTGGCTAGAAAGGAACTCTGAAGCGTATGCCATAAAATATGATTGAATTTTATATTTTCCAAAAGCCTTAAATATTGTCAGCTTCATTTTATTTTTCTTTTTATTCTGCACAAGACTATCAGAATTATTAAAACAATTAACGAGAAAATTTAACATTCTTAACCTTTTGCTTGCTACTCTCTTTTTTTATTTTTTTTTTGGTTTTTTAATATTTGATAGTTTTTGTTGTTGTTGTTTTTAATTTATGTATTTCCTAAAATTAATTTACATCGTTACACTCATTCTAAATGCTGCTGTTGTAATATTTTAATTAAATTATATTTTCGAATACATACTTACATCTGTACATACATACAAACATACATACATATTAAAAGCCTGCAGCATGGGTGAAAAAAAGGTCTCAAGTTAATTGCTTACATATACGAAAAACCTATAACTTGTTGACCTTTTTCCGTAGTCCTCTAAGGCATTCAGCAACACTTTGTGAAAAGGCAAAGGTGGTAACACTTGGTTTCGAAAGTTCGAAATAAAAAGTAAAAAAAAAATTAGGAACGAGTACAAGTACAAATTGTAGAGTGTAAAATTTTGTATTTGGTTTTCCTTTGAAAATATTATGAAGGATTCCTTTTAAGGATACAAAGCAATATGTTTACGAAATGTCTGTGTTTTACCAGCGTTGAACACAAATTAAGCTTGTTTAGGTAATTAAGCGGCAAAATTATGGTTTGACCTAAATGATGTATGATTAATTAAGCAAATTCCAAATGATTACAATTCAAAATTAAATTTCTCACAATGTAAAATGTTCGTATGTATTGATGGAATTATAAGAGGTTTATTAATAACAACCTCTAGTATCCCTGCTTCGTAGTAGACTTTAAACTGTAGGTCCTGTCACTTTTTGCATAAAATTAACACACATAAGAGGTATGAAAACATACATACATAACATAATTGGTCATTACAACCCTTCAGTCAGGAATACAATCTAGCTTCTCACACTACCCATGTTGCGTGTGTAAATTGTATACATGAGTGGCGGGACATACAGTTTAAAGTCGACTCCGAACGACAGATTTTTTAAGAAACTTTTCATGGTAATTTTATTTGCTCTTAGAGCTTTTGCTTTTGCCAGAAATTTGCTGAGAGGAAGCCGCCGAAGTAATATTTTTTCATATTTTCGTTTTGATGTCTGACCTGGGGTTTGAACAGTGGCCTCACCTCTACTTACTAGACCTACGGCGACTTCAATTATCCACTGAAGGTAATTATTAATCACTGGAGGTCGAGTTGACTGGAATCCCAAATTAGAAATTTTTAGAATCATATTTCTTTGACTAACCACAAGTGGTTTGTAAGAAATAAGATTATCTCTCTCTTCCTTATGATTTGAAAAAGCATAAGAAGTTATATGCCAGGTTTACAGAATTGACTGTGTATAGTTCATCGAACAGTGAGTGAATGATTTCAGAGTATATTTCAGAAGATAAGCATGCGCAATATTAGTTTTCCCAATTTTCTCAGAAGTGACGATGAAAGTTATTACTTCTACGCTTTTAGCAGAACTAAACAAACTCATAAAACCACAAAAACCATAACCTCTTCATTTTCATTTTCATTTTCAATTTATTTTTACTTTTTGAGTAGATCTCAACCTACAACAACATTTCAAACATTTTAAAATAATTACAATAACAACAGCCAAGCAATAGAAATAAAACAAAACATCAAGACCGCAATACAATCCAAACTATTCCTCTACTGGGCTGGAGAACGTAAAAATCCAGCACCTCGATGTCTTAAGACATATTCAGTCCAATAAATAGCTTTCTCTATGGGATCAATAGGTTGTTCATGGTATGAAAAGCTAGGTCGTAATCCTAACTGAAGGGTTGTAATGTTCCATTAAGTAATTAATACTGGCCAGTAAACAGACTTGACTTGAAAGGTTCATAGAAAGGAGATTTCAAAGAAAGCCAAAGTCGTTATAAGTTGTTCTAAAAAATCTGAGCAGTATAGCTCAAGAATTATGTACCGTGATGGTCAGGATAAAATATATTAACTATGGCTATGAGATAATGATGTTTCTGGAGGATCTGTTGAATGTGCTTGTAAAGACAAGAAACAAGCGGAAACTGTCCCCACAATGTTTAGGCTAATTGGAGGCAACTCTGATACGAAGTTTATAAGGGCGCATATAGTGTTGTTGTATGTATTTATACATGTTATTAAGAGACTACCCTACCAGAACAATGACGGTCAAATGACTAGTCAAACACACTACTCGTTCCCATCAAGTTATTAAGGGCAATGTGAAAAACTTGACGTAAACATTCGCGTACGTGTGATTTTGTTTCTCTTTCTAACACATGAATTCCTTCGACTGTAAAATATATACCTAACCTATTCACTCTACTGCTGTTCTTAAATCACAATTGAATTTTACTGAAAGTTGAGTAGAAAATTGGTTACAGTTGATTAGTCAAACTTGATGCATATATCGGTCACGGTTAACGTATATATAGGTCACAGTTGACTACCAAATTGATGTATATTTTTTACAAGAAAACTTAATTTTTATTTTATAAACAATTTTTGTTATTAAAAAGAAAATTTTAGTACATAGTATAGTTACATTTTGATGTCTGAAGATATTGTCAAAAATATATTTCACGCCATCAAATCTGATAATCAAAAGACCGGTAATTTTACCGTTACTGATGATTTGTTGTTGGAAATGCAACTCTACAGCTGAAAAGTAGTGTAAAATGTTATGTACGTATTAGTAAGTGAATCTTGTTGTGACAAAATAGCAACCCTAACATTCTAGCACCTTATATAGTACATCAATAACCTGTTGAGCTTGGTAAAACTCTATTACTGCAATGAATTAAATAAAGCTGAGGAAAAATCAAATGAAAACCGAATAATAAGATTTATTATGTCTGGCAGTTTTTTCTTTTTTTAAGAAAAAGTCATAATAAATTCAGAACCAAAGCGAATTTTCTGTAACAATCTATCGGTTTATCTATTTATTGACTACAAAATAATATCGCTGGCAAGGCTGTTTTTCAACTGAAGTCTCATTAAATTAAAGAAGGTTTATCTAATTTTCGTATTCACAAGTAAAGTTAAAACACACATAAATCTATGATTTGAATGAAACATTGATTATAATACACGGACCTGGCCTTGATGTAAGCAATACAACGCCATTTAAATAACTTTCCCTGGATTTCTCGATCATTTTATGTTAATCTTCGGCAACATTTTGAACATTTCGCGTAATATTAAGGCGTTCGCTTGATGAAAATTGGTTTTCAAATGCTGCAAAAATTCCGCGTAGACAAGGCCTAAAGGTATAGATTGATTCAAAACCATTGGGCTTAAGAAGAGTGTCTGCCTGTCTCTATATTACCGTTCGATGTGTATATCCTTCTAAACATCATTTTTCATTCCATAGGAGAACTTGTAGACCTCTCGGCAGAACTTTAGATGTCCTCTGACTTATCTGTCTTGTTATTGAAAATTCCCACATAAACTGGTACTCAGAGGATTACTATCTGCTCTGCCTACATGATTCAGCTTGCCTATACTATTCCCGATGCATCTCATATGAGTCGAGTATTTGAAATGCGCTCTAATGATGAAATAATATTGCTATTCCACATCCTTAAAATTTCCTGCTAAAGTTAAGTACATCCTGATACTTCGTTCTGGGATTCTCTGCACCTTTCCCACTATTTGTCCTTGACCCATCCGTATATGTGAGCCTCTTAATTACTCCAATCACTCTTATTACTCCATTTTTTTTTCACAAAATTATACCGTTTACTGATTTTATTCTGTGGGGAGTTAAGGACAGAACTATCAACCACACCATTTGTCAATAATAGATGCGCTCTTATATACTTCCTATCAGCCTTGTCTTTAATATGCGTAAACATTGTGGCAACAGTTTCCACAGCTTTTGTAGACACAACTATATGCAGCAGCGTCTCCATCACCGCTGTAAAACACTATCTCCTTTCTAGGGGCAAGGGCAAAGACAAGGGTTTTCTTCTTTGTCTACCACCAACAAATCGGATAATCTTGGCTCCCAGTTAATAGCGTCGAAACCTGAAGTTACAACTTTTCATGCAATAAAGTGCGTTGCATAGCTGGTGTTACAGTCCTGTTGAAACCACATTCCATTCTGTTCATAATCTTTAATTACAATCCAAAATAATTAAATTTTCCAATTAACTGTAACTTTTCTCTGAAGGTTAATGACACTTCCAGACATTAAGGGGAAACTCACTTATTTTTTTTTTCATTTTCAACGGCTTCTAGCCAATTACTTCTAGGGTTTTCGACCTTCGAATGTTGATGTTGTTCAATTTGACAGCAGTCAACTAAAAGACGTTTGTTGAAAGGCGCAGAGAATTGAAAAACTCACAGACCTATTGGCCCAAGCTCAGACATTATGAAAAACCTATCGGCGAGTTCCTCTCAACAGTCTTCTGGCAAAAACTCTGAGAGTAAATAAAATTTGCCTTGAAAAGCTTTCCCAAATCTGTTGCTCGGAGTAGACGTTAAACTTTAGATTCCACGACTCATGGATAAAATTAATACACACCATTGGTGGTGAGAGAGAGCACTGACAAATATTGCAAAGTTAAAGTCAATGTAGGAAGGTCACTGCTTTTTCTTTTTGGCAAGTTTGAATAATTTTAATTGGTTTTAACATGACGATCACATGTCATGTGATGTCATGAACCTGATGAGAGGCGTGTTTAGTGAATAGTAAATTCCACGTTTTAGTGCAGTCTTGTAGCCTGCCAAGACCATGCAATTTGACTTAATTAAACTATTTTTTGTGAGCGCACGACAGAAGCATAATCCCACCATAATTTCATCACTGGAAGGCAACAATACCTTCTCTCCTTTGGTGAGATAATGGCTGAAATGCTTGAAAAATTATTCTGTAATTAGAACTTACGGTTGAGACCACCAACGCTGTTGCCATGAGCAACATTCATTTATGTCTCCAGATACACATTTCATAGACGTTCGCAAATTTTAAAATTTTTTTTTTAAATTTTTGAAACCCAAACGATGAAAAATCACACGGGCGTACGTACAACTACTTTAACAATTGGCATAATGTACGACGACAAACATGTACTAGACTGTCCTAATTCTTCCAAATGACTCTACACAAAAATTAAAGTGCAATACTGCTCGCCTTTACAAAGAATTGTTATTATTTGAAAGGCAATATTCCATATGACAAAATATATGCTTGTAACTGCTGTTGCCATATTACAGGTTGTAATCCCACAAAGGACTTTGAATTGGAAAGCATAAACCCTTTATAAATACCTGGCCTTTTGTTCCAATGAATGAATTTCTATATATGTATGTACGTATTGGGAGAGATAGCCTTCATATGATGAATAGGCTGCAACATAATGTCATCATAAACGTAATGTAATGTAATGTAATGTATTGGAACGTAATGTAATGATCATAATGCAGTGATTGGAATTCCTTTAATTACAATGCAGTCTAACATAGTGTAACAAAAACTTTCATTTTGTGTTTGTCGATAACCTTAAGCAATTCAAAGGCAAAATATACGATACAATATTCAACATAAGAACAGCAGTACCTAAAACAATTATTTTATCAAATACAATAACTTAAGGACATACATATGTACATGCTAGCATATAAGTCAGGGTATGTGTATGCATACAAGAGCATATTGATGTAAATTCATGAATGCATCATGCAATAGATTCATAAATGCATCAATACAAATGTATGTGCAATACGGCAAGTGTAACATTTATGATAATATGGCTAAAATATGTGTGCTAGTGTGTGTGTGTATAATAAAAGACATGTGTGAGTACATGTTGCAATATTAATGCACTTCAAGAAGCAAATTAACCCATAGCTTTCAAAGCTGTGTATAACCTGAAGTTGATTTTTTTTTCTTCTTTAATATATTGAAAATGCTTTTGAGTTTAAAACTCTTCAAAATGTTTTTGATTGAAAATCGAATTGTAAACATACCCCAAAGGATTAAATCAATATCAATATTATTATTATTGATCGTGTATACTACAGTTATAACTGCATTTCTACAATAAATATCTCTCTTTATCTTCTATTAACCTACAATACTACTGCACTACAATAGAAACACGCATACATACTCACACATTCATGTAGAACAAAACTATGCTCGAAGCTACGCATAATCATAAAACACATACATACATACTCAAAACATAGGAGTACAAATGCACAAATGCATGCATACAAATCGATATACAGTCTCATACAATTATAATTATAATGCAAAGGCACGCACGTTCATATCGACTGAAATAAACCGTTTGGACACAAAACAAATAGAAATACCAACACATACATACATGTGTATGTATGTAGATGAGAAACTTATGCAAACTTATAAAAACATGAACAAACACACATCCATGCACCCTCATGCACAGACATACTCGCAACACATACACATTCACATAAAACAAATATTTATTAATAAATGTTTAAAACAATTGATGAGGAATCTAAGCAAACATTATATTAAACAGAATTAATATATATGAAAATGACTACTGGACACTCCCTCCTTCTCTCTCTGTCACCCTCTTTAGTTATCTATGTATCTTCCTTACTTTCTCATCTTCCCTGTTGAGCGTTGCTGCTACATAGTTAACCCATTTACGCCAAGTAAACTAATATATGTACGATTCTTTATGTTGCCACAATATTTAGCTCCGATATTTTTTATTCCTTTTATAAACAAATCCTCCGCACCTGGATAGTTCCATGCATGAGTCAAGTGTCTAGATTTTTTGAAATTCATTGGGTTTAAGCACAGTGTCTACCAGAGTTCAGCAATGAATCGTTCTTTTTTTACTCATAAGCACTCATGAAATTTTGAATTAATGTAAGTGAGCCAACAATATTGAAATTAAACTACTCTGATTCATTCATATTCACTACAACGTTGATTTATAAGTACAGTTTGCAATGAGTATCCGTACAACGTTGACATCAAACTCATACCATTCGAAATATGTTTGATTCATAAGTCTACTCATTTAGATTCAGATAACTTTAGAAAAATACTTATAATACTTATAAATGATACGAGTGACTCGAATCATTCGTCAAAATTTACAGTCTTAGGTGTTGTTGCATTTACAAAAAAAAAAAAAAAAAAAAACAGAGCAGCAAGCAGAGCAAACACTACCTTTTAGTAAGTATTTTAGTGTTCGTACGCGAATCATACTTATTTTGTGATTCTTGTAAATGTTGAGTCATGGAGAGTCGAAATCAACAACATCATACGTGTTGTTAATTATGAATGTGATGAGTACTTCAAAATTTAAGTATGTGTAGTATTAGTATGATGAAGTATGAATGAGTATAAGTATCAGAAATTATGAGTATGATCCGATTCTACTCATCTTGATCTCTGGTGTCTAGTTGTCTCCATCTTCCCTTTCGACAAGTATATCCTTCTGAACATGTTTTTTCATTCCACATTCCTTTTAGGCCCTTCTGCTAAATTTTATGTTCCTTCTAGCTCATTTGCTGTAGTCGCCGTGGTCTAGTAGGTAGTATGTTGGCTTATTAGATGAAAAGCCAGGGTTCGAGCCCTAGGCCAGGCATCAAAATAAAATACAAAAAGTATTTCTTCGGCGTCTTCCTCTCAGCAGATTTCTGGCAAAAACTCTGAGGGTAAACAAAATTGCCATGGAAAGTTTCTCAAAAATCTGGCGTTCGGAGTCGACTTTAAACTGTAGGTCCCGCCACTCATGTATAAAATTAAAACACACAACACATAAGTGGTGTGAGAAACTAGGTCGTAATCCTGACTGAAGGGTTGTAATGACCAATTATGTTATGTATGTCTAGCTCATTTGCCCTATTATTGTGAATTCTCACATAAAGTGGTAGTAAGAGGACTACTATCTCCTCTTCCCTCTCATGATCCAGCTCGCCCAAATAGCCTCATACTATTCTTGAGTCATCTCATAAGAGCCGAGTGTTTGAACTGCGGTCTATACATCCTGCCAAAGTTTAGTACATGTCCTGAGTTCCGATCACTTCGTTCTGGTATGCCCTGCTTCCTTCCCACTATTTGTCCTTTACCCATCTGTATACCACATAATAAACGCCTTGTGAAAAGAGTATGTGGCCGCTTAATTACTTCATTTACTCTTATCATAGAATTTACTGGTTCTGTTCAGAGGAAAGTTAAGGAGAAATCTATAAACCAATCGGTTTTTCAGCACCCCATGCGCTCTTATAAGCTTATTTGTTTCCAATTATCCTAAATATTGTGGGGACAGTTTCCAGAGCTTTTGTGGTCCACAATCACATTCAACAGATCGTTCAGCACTGCTTTAAGACAGTATCTCATTTCTATAGTTATAGCAATGCATTCTAACTTCAATATTGTTACGTTTTTACCCTTTTAAAATGCTTTATTGTTCGCACAATTCTGTGTGCCACTGTTCACAACTTAATGTAAACAACAAAAATTTAATTTGTTTGTTATTCTTCTTTACACTCTTTTGCGTAAACACTAATAATTGTTCGGAAGATCTTTACAACGGAGATCTTCAAACCACGATTATTCTCTTCACACGCAACGTGTCTTAACACAAGACTGACTGAAATTTTTTTGACTCTGCTGCCTGCTTTGTCTTGACTTTTATATCGCAGGGTAAACACTCTGATGAATGGTCTTGAAGGAGTATGACTTCGCCTTACTGATCTCTATAAATGTAAAAATGTTGTTTACGTTATTGTTGTTTGTGTATTTTAATTACGTTTGTTCTTGCAGTGTTATTGTTGCCTGTTTGTTTACTTGTTTATCTCTTTTTTTATACTGATGTTGTTGTGACTATATTTTGTTTATTTTTGATCATGTAAGCACGTCCATTGTTTTTGTTTTTGTAGCTTTTGTTTATCACTTTAATGTTAAACAATGTAACACCAATTCCATTTTCGTAACAATATTTCAACCTGACCATCGCGGTACCTAATTCTTGAGCTATACTCCCCAGAGTTTTTAAGAAAACCTTATAGTTTGACTTTCTTTGAAATCTTCTTTATATGAGCCTTACTTTATTGACCAGTATTACTTACTTAATGGGTCATTACCACTCTTCATTAAGGATTCCGACTTAGCTTCTAACACCACTTAAGTTGTGTGTGTTAATTTTAGCCATGGGTGGCGGGACCTACGGTTTAAAGTTGTATCTGAACAACAGATTTTGAGAAACTTTTCATGGCAAATTTTATTTACTTTCAGAGTTTCTGTCAGAAGACTGCTTGGTTGCAGGAAATTCACTGAATTATATGTAGAAATCGATTTGATATATAAAGACAGATTTGATATATAGAGACAGAGATGAGGTAATCAGTTATGATCTTGGATAACGTTGGGAACTTCCCCCAAAAGCTGGTCTGGCCTCTGGCTGAGGCCGTATTTAGTGACATAAATTAAGCTCTTTATAGATACTGAGATAAAATTATTTCAATAAATTGCTTTCCATTTGGCCACAAAAGGGTTAAGAGCTGGTATGTACCAAACCAGCACGTATGTTCGTATGCAATTTGAAACTACAAATGAGTGGGAGTTCATGTGTGTAAAGCTAAATGCATGCGTATGAATCTAAGCACTAACCAAAGAGATTTTACAATAATATATGCATGTATACCATCACACATGCAGTTATAATTTATTTTCAATGAAATCATTTTCATAGTTTCCAGCGATATGAGTGTGTGATTGCCAGTAATTTGCCAAGGAATGTAGAACATGTAGGAAAATCTATTGAAAAATTCTATTAAAAGGACTTTGTATAGATGACCTGCTCATTATAAAAAAAAGGTTTGTTTAAAAAGTAAGTGCTGTAGGAATGAAATTGGCAACAACATAACAGTAAATTGATATTAAAAAATTAATTATTATGCCAAGTCTTTGATTGTAATGCTTGATGGTTGAAAAATGGAATGGTTTGGGTTATCCATACATTCTACAATTTTTACTGGCTGGTTAAAGAATTGTAATGACTTAAATGAATATAATTTAAATTTTCTTTAACAAACTTGAAATCAGATTTAAATGGTTTTTCTGTAAAAAAAATCGCATTACAGAGACTTTATTTTACATGGAAAAAAAGTAAAAAAAAAATTGTTAAAAAAAAAAAATTTATTGAATAATTATCCTTTTTTACTTAATGAGCTTAAATAATTTAATGATATTTTATTGTAGATTTTTTCTTTATCTCTTTATAATTTTTGTTCTTTTTTGTTTTAAATATAATTGTGCATTCAATATTGTTTTCTGTTTGTTTTCCTCTTCGATAAAAATATTCTTTTTTTTTCATTTTTTTTGTGTCATTTTAATTTTTGTTCACAGCATGGATTCATACGCTTTCATTATTAATAATTATCAGTTTCAGTTGTTTTCTTTTCACACGCGCGATTTTTTTGTCTTTCCTTTTTTTAATTCCTGTTTTTTTTATTTATTTTTTTGTTTTTGCTGGTTATCAATGTGCATTTGGCATTTTATTTATTTGACAGACATACACGAACAGTGTGGCAATTTTACAAACAAATATTCTCCATATGATTTGCCACGCTTTAATTGTTTTCATTATTATTTGTTACCGTGTATGATTTTCTTTATAATGTACTCAACAAAATCCGCAGTGCTTCGCTAATCGTATTATAAATTATTCCACAATTTTATAGGATTTGTCCAAAAACCCACGCTCTCTTGATCACGATCTGTAAGTTACTTCTAACTCCTGTTTAGATGGTTTTAACAATAAACATTGGGCTGTGCATGGTTCCCTTTGGTCAGGATTACGACATAGTTTCTCATGCCACTTATGTTGTGTGTGTTAATTTTATACATGAGTGGCGGGACGTACAGTTGAAATACTACTCTAAACGACAGATTTTTGAGAAACATTTCATGATAATTTTATTTACTCTCAGAATTTTTGCCAGAAATCTGCTGAGAGGCAGTCGCCGAAGAACTATTTTTTCATATTTCGTTTTCTTGGAGATGTTTGACCTGGTGATTAAACCGAGGCCTTATGTCTAATAAGCTAACACACTACCTACTAGACTAAAGTGACTACAACTCAGTGATTTGGTGATGTTAGTTAACGTAACGTTATCTCTGTTATACCATTAACAGCAATCGAAATGAGGTGAGCCTACATTGAACCAAAGGCGGGCATTTGAAATAAGCAACCTACAACCTCTGTTGCAGTTATTTTCAATTCAGACAAGTCTCACCACATGCCTAACCCTTACACTATGTTGAGAGGGTGACCAAAGTGACAAACATGTCCATACAGTTTAAATTTAATGACTGTGACAATGAAGCAAGATCCTTTCTGACATAGACAAACTAATGCAGTTATGTAGCTGATTAAAAATGTCCCTGTGAAGTTAATGCAGTAACATAGAAGGCTCGGAAGACCAATGTAAAATAGGTCTCAACGAAATCCAAGTTACAGAGAGGAACGTAGCACAATATGCCCTGCATATTTTACTGCTGTAAGTAAATGTAGCTTTGTAACAAACAAACAAACACTCCAGCAAAAACAGACATACAGACATTGGGCAACAAAAGTCTGTTCTTTAGAATATTTAAATACTTACTCTTATTCATTATTTCCTCAATAAACTCCAAACCGCCCACACGTACTTGTGCCGACAAATATGAAATCATCAAAACATCAAATAATTTTACATATTATTGTTTAAAATTTACGAAATTACATTTATTGTGATGGGGGACCTAGACTTTTGCTGTCTACTGTATATGCGAGTAGATATACTGTTTACTATACATACATACATACACATTTCAGCAAAGATATAACTTTAGCGGTTGATTTTTTTATATTTTTTTTATATTTTTATGTGCAACATATAAAAACATTCATGACATGCCACAAATAGCAATTAAAACTTGCTTCCAATCGTTTACTTTTATAAAAAAAATGTTATGAGAGAAGTGTGTGGAAGTCGCCGCAGTCTAGGTATTAGACGTAGGCTTAAACCCCAGGTCAAATATCAAAACGAAAAAATATAAAAAAATATTTCTTCGGCAACTTCCTCTCAGCAGATTTCTGTCAAAAAATCTAAGAGAAAAATAAAATTGCTATGAAAAGTTTCTCAAAACACCTGTCGTTCAGAGCTGTCTTTAAATTGTAGGTCTAGCCATTCATGCATAAAATTAAGACGCAAACAACATAAGCGGTATGAGAATCTGGTTCGTAATCCTGACTGAAGAGTTGTGATGACCAATTATGTTACGTACGTACATTTTAAAATTTTCTGTTTTTTTTTTTTTAATTTCCAAGTCGTTAAAAAAGTCACCCATTATACATACATACATATGTGCGTATTTTATTTTTTCATTTTTTTTATTGCCGTTAATTTTAATTTTACTGTTAATTTTAATGCAATTAACTCTTAACTGTTGAATTGATCTTTTCACTCGATTTCGTTGTTATTTTAAAATCATATTCATTATTTGTCTCTGCTTCTGCTTCTGGCTTTTTCTTATTTTGTTCGTTTTTTTCTGCGGTTAATAACCTCTTTTATTTGATTTAATACCGTATTAATGAAAATGTAAAATTAATTGTTTTAATGTATTGTATTTAAACACTGTCTTGCACTTGCTTTTCAAAGTCATTTATTTAAACAACCTCCTGCTGAGGCATACAAGTGTTTTATTCCCTATACGTCTGCAGAATACATGACGTAAAAATGAAATGATTTTCGTTACCTACACATAGAAGGAATGTGATGTTATTGTTAAACCTTCGTCCATAGTTCACTTGCGTGCTATAAGATCCCCTTGTAATACTGATTGTACCTATTATACTTACTGAATTGGTAATGACCAATTACAACCCTTTAGTCAGGCTTACAACCAAGCTTTTCACATCAACCCTAAATTTCATCAATGATTGGCGGGATCTATTGTTTAAAGTCAACTCGGTAGAACAGATTTTTAAGAAATTTTTCGTGAGAATTTTATTTACTCTCAGGCTGTCAGAAGTCTGCTGGGAGGAAGTCGCAGAAATAAATATTTTTCTCATATTTCGTTTAGTTCAAGATGTCTGAGAAAGCGTTCGAACCACGGCTTTACGTCTAACTAGTCAACCCACCTGTAAAAATTACGGGTAGCAATCACAGGTTACTCCTGGATAGAATAATTCGTGACTCAGATCTTCTCTTATTGTAATTTGTTTGTAAAAATTTCTGATTGCTTTAAAATCATTAGGTTTGAGAAGACTATTTGCCTCTCTTTATCTTCCCTTTTGTTGAGTATATCTTTACAAACATCTATCACCACTCCATAGAAATTTTTTAGCCTCATCAATGGTGAGGAAGCTTCCGTCCTCGCAAGCTCGTCTGAGTGCTCAATCCGGAGAATTCCCACATGACCTAGTACTCAGCACAGGGTAACCTACCCAACTGATACAGCTTTCCCAAACAGTCCCATACTATCTTCGATTTAACCTCATAAAAACCGAGTTCTTGACTGTCAACCTGACCCTGTCCGATAGTATTGCTCAAGCCTGCATATTGTATCTCCTATCCCAGTTTAATTGAGCATATCTTTCGTTGGCTTTTATTTGGAAGATACCCGCGAATTTCCCCTTGGACTCTTAGAATTTCATTCTGGAAACAAAAATTCCTGCTTCTGTTTAAGATCCGTTCTTGACCCATCTGTGTACCACGAAATATTCCTTCATTTAATACAGTAGGCATACACAGCTTTCAGATTATTCGATTCAATTTTGTTATGCTAAGTCTTGTTCTGAAGCACTTCCCAAAAATCATAGAATTTACTGCTTCTATCCAGGGAAGTGTTAAGGAGGGTGCTGATAGCCAATCGATTTCGTAGTTAATGCATGCAGCCAATTACAGAATGATAACAGGATACTGTAGTTTAAGTTTGTTGCCAGATGCTTAAGAGTGATTTATCTCTGTCAGTCAAATTGCTAAATAAAGGGTTTGAATTTTATACATACAGCTGCACTATAAAAGACATAGGGAGATCATCAGATGCTCACTATGAGTACAAACGCCGATGGATTTAGGATTGAAGACAGGTTTACTGACTTAACGGACACAAGTTATATAAAGGGAAACAGAGAGGGAATGTATTTCATGGTTTATGCTCAGTATAGATCGCTTCGATATGATGGATCCTGTATGACTGAAACAAATCCAGATTTTTTTTAAGAGATTTTTGATTTTCTCATAATTTTTCTCGGAAGAGAAGATTCAAACCCCAGGTCAGACATCAAAACGAAAATATGAAAATATTTCTTCGGCGACTTCCTCTCAGAAGATTTCTGGAAAAAACTCTGAGAGCAAATAAAATTGCCATGAAAAGTTTCTCAAAAATTTGTCTTTCAGAATCGACTTTAAACTGTAGATCCTGGCACTCATGTATAAAATTAACACACACAATATAAGTGATGTGAGAAGCTAGGTCGTAATCCTGACAGAAGGGTTGTAATGACCAGTTAAGTATGTATGTATAGATCGCTTGACATTAGAGTTGTCAAACTATCGATAGTGCTACTATCGAAAATTTTTGATAGTTCATAAAAATATATCGATATATCGAATCTAAACTATCAGTTCTTACACAATCTTCGTTGGATTTGTTCGACTAAGAAGGTGCACGTTTCTACTCCTAGCGCAGTTTTCATTTGTGGTTTCAGATTTATCATAGCGTAATACACCCCAGCGCGATGGGAATTACCTGTGATATTGTTACGTACAGATTACCCGATATAATTTTCGTATTTTTGTCGAATGGTTCCAACAACAAACGTATATCTTGAAGTTGCTCTATTTCTTCAGCCGTTAGAATTTCCGGTGACTTAAAAAATTTCCGTGGTACTTACTTAGTACTGAATAGATGGCATCTTTGGTAAGCAAAATTCGTTTCACACATATGACGCATATTTAACATTTAAAGAAAGCAAATTATTAGAAATTTTTGTAGCTTACCGGTTAATGTCTTTACTTCACTCTCCATTTTATAATAATACTGTGAGAGTCACCAGTTTATAAATGCAGACAAGAAATTCGTGGCGGAACATTTACTATCGGTAGTGGCAAAAACTATCGATAATAGTTAAATGTTAATATTTTGTAAAAAAAACACATCGATAGTAACGAAAAATATAAACTATCGATACTATCGATAGTGCCATCGATATTTTGACACCCCTACTTGACATGATGGACCCTTTATGACTGAATTAAATTCAAATTTTTTGTAGAGATTTTTGATTTTTTTGGAATTGTTCTTACAATTGTTTTTACGTAAAGCTCTTGCAACCAAATAAAACTACATTTCGAATATATTTTCAAAGAATTAATTTGCCATAATACATATGATTATTATTTAATAAAATTTTTTTTATTGCCTCTCGAAAAGTTTACTCTGGAGCCATTAATTAAAAATTCTCTTTTATTGGAATATTCTGGTAACAGGCAAATTATTAGTCTTTCAGCTCGCTTAACATTTTCTCTTTTTATTTTTTTCATTTTATTGATTTCCAGAAGTTGCAATAAATTTTATACTTCTCTCTTGGCAACTTTAAAACACTTGATTTTGTTTATATTCAGCAAATAGGAAAAAGATGAAAGAGGAAAGGGTATATGGGGGGGGGGGGGGGGGTAAACTGAATACATTACGTTAAGCAAGAGTCATATTTTGCCTGAAACAGACATTTATAGCCAGTTTTTTTCCCATTGTATTTATATTTTCCGTATTCCTTTTCTCTTTTTATTTATCTGACTGCCATTACTGGCAAATCAATAAAGATTTACATAAAAAGAGGGGGGGGGGGGGGGGCTGATAAAAAAGCAGAAGAAGAAGATAGTCAAAGATAGCTTTATGGGCCAGGAAATCTATAGGCATTCACTTGTTTTCCGATACAATATTTTGTATTTTTCATGATAGACATAAGGAAAGAAAAAACTTGCTAAAAGAAATGGACGATATCTTCAGCAAACAAAATAAGTAATCGATAAGAGCAGATTACGGACAAACATTTCAAGTATATGGACTTCCTAAGCCTTTGTAAGTTTGAATATGTTTGGCATGCTGTACTACCAAAGGGTAAACCATATCAATAAGAATTTTTTCTAGATAAAAACGAAAGAAAACGAAAGAAAACGAAAGCAAAAAAAACGTAATTTTACTTAAAAATCTATAAAGGCTTTCAAGGCAATAGCTAGCAGATAACCTACAGCAGTAGCTGGCTAATTAGTAGCCATATATATGGTATAGTAATCTCTTTAAATATCTTCATTACTATTCAACAGCGCTTAGCTGCAATCGGTCTATTTAGAGCATGTGAAAGTAAGTAAAACCGATATAAAGAAATGAGGATAAGCAAAATGAAAAAAAAAAAAAAAAAAAAAAAAAAACGAAAAACCTTTAAAGCAAATTGAAATAGGATATAACGGCTGCCTTAATGTGTTACCAATACTTGGTAATTGCGGTTTTAAATACTTTTCAATCTGCATTTCTTCTTGCCTCCTTTTCTTTGTTGCTTTTCTTTATCTTGCTTGAATATTTCATTTGAGGCAATGGGGAAAAAACTAAAAGAAAATTGGTTAAAGTGTGTTGCCTTTTACAAACAATTTTTCATCATTTTGTTTTTCTTATTCCTCTCTTGAAAGAAAATAAAAAAAAAAAAATAATGAAAAAGAACAGAAGAATTTTTTTTAAGGCAATGGCAAGAAGTCAAATACACATCAATTAAACGTTAAGATTGCAATGAAACAAACCAATGTTGTTTACTTAAAATATTAAGGTCACGTTAATTAAAATTTCTGAAATGCAATTATTCTTGCAGTGCTCGCAAAGTGCTTCCATGCTACGATGTATTTTAAAAAATAAATGAAGATTTTTTAATGTTTCATTCGATTTAAGTTAATAAAAATAAAACTCGAATAACAATTTTATTTATTTTTTATTTTTTTTTTGTTTTAAGGTGTATCTTCTGACCAACTTCTTCCTTAGTTTGCTGGAATTCGGACAGTACAGGGACTGTGTTTACCTATGTTTGCTCAAGTGAGCTTTGGTAATCTAAGCTACCACTTCGACCTAACCTAACCTAAGTGTACTTCAGATAACACACATATGTATCGGGTCGTTTATTAAGTGCTTCCTATCTTACCTACTTAATGGATTATTACAACCCCACAGCCAGTATGACGACCTAGCTTCCTTCACCACTTATATCCTGTGTATTAATTTTCTGCATAGGTGGCGGGACCTACAGTTTAAAAGCGACTCCAAACGGGAGATTTTTAGAAACTTTTCATAGCAAATTTTGTTTTTGCCAAAAATCTTTTTTATCTTTTTATTTACATTCCTTATAAACGTTGTTTTGCCTCAGGGCCCAGCTGTAAGTTCTGATTAAAACAGATCTTTATTGGTAACCATACCGAAATCTAGAAAGTAATATGTTGGCTTAGTAGACGAGGGCCTGGTGTTCAAACCGCAATACAAACACCGAAAATAATACATATGAAAACTAGGAAAAAAATATTTCTTTCGGCAACTTAGTCTCATTTGACTTCTGACAGAAATTCTGGATGTAAATAGAATTGCCATGTAAAGTTTTTAAAATCTATATTTCGGCGTAGACGTTTAACTGTGTATCCCGCCCATGGTTAATATTAACCCACACAACATTGGAGGCGCGAGAAGCTAGGTTGTAATCCAGACTAAAACGTTGTAATGAGCAATTAACCCATTAAAGCCCGAATTATTTTTTTTTCTAACGGTTACCGTTTTGTTTTTTACACTCAATTTCCTCTCAGAGCATAAAAACTAATGCAACCTCTGCTGGAAACTTAAGTTGCCACTGGGCACTAATGGGTTAAGTAAGTTAGTTGTAAGTAATATGTCGCCGTAGTCTAGTAAGTAGTGTGTTGACTTATTAGACTTGAGGCCACGGTTCAAAACCCTGGTCAGACATCTCGATCAAATCGAAAAATGACGAATATTTCTTCAGCGATTTCCTCTTAGCAGATTTCTGGCTAAAACTCTGAGACTAAATAAAATTGCCATAAAGAGTTTCTCAAAAGTCTTTCTTTCTCAGTCGACTTTAAACTGTAGGTTCCGCTACTCATGTATAAAATTAACACACACAACATAGATGGCATAGGTTGTAATCCAGACTAAAAAGTTGTAATGAGCAATTAAGTAAGTTAGCTGCAAACGAGTAGAACCGTTTACCAAACATGTCGTAAACGTCTGTACTTGACTGCTTAGTACCTGCCTTATCTTAACGATAAGAGGCTGCTTTTCACTTATTTTCCTCACAATCGTTGAGCGTGGGCAGCCATTTCAGTGAAAAATTTTCATCATATTCAAGATGAATTTCTTGTAAACAATACGGATGCCTTCCAAAATGTATCAATACAAAGTTTGTATGCAGTTCTACTACTGTATATAAACTATGTAGATATGCAAAGTAACCAAACAATGCATCAACTATAAATCCGATGCCTGATTGTTTTTTGACTGGGTTAAAAATACACATTGACGACATTTTGAAATAGAATACATTGTAGATATTTTGTACGGCGGCATTATGAAACACTATACTTTGTTCAAACACAAAGAAACTAACATTTTGGAAGACAGCCTACATACGTATTTTAGATGGGCTTACCTAATTACAGTGCTGCGAATGTATTCCACCTATACTCGATAGTCCATTGACAACCCCATTTCAGCATAAATTCTAATAATTGGGGAATAGGCCAGCTTTTTTTTTTTTTTTTTTTTTTTTTTTTTTTTTTTTTTTTATTATAAGTATTAAAATACTTTAAATTTTCAAATTAAACAAAATTATTACAAAACATTAAATAATACAAAATTTATACATTTTCGTTTAAAAATATTTTCATTTAATTCATTTTTAATATTTGTTGGTAATAAATTGTATAGCTGTAGTCCTTTATAAAACAACGTTTTCTGCATCTGGGTTGACTTCACTCTTTGAATTCGAAAGTCGTCCGCATTCCTCAGCATATAAGGTTGGCTTTCTCCAACATATTTAATCTGCTCGCATAGGTATTTAGGCGCGTCACCATTCTTCATTTTCTTAACAAACATTAAGGTGTTAAACTGTAATCTTTGTTTTATACTCATCCATTTCAGATCGTGGAGCATTGTATTTATATGTGTATACCGATCGCATTTTAATATTACCCTCATAGCTCTATTTTGAAGTTTCTGCATTCTTGTAAGTTGAATTGCGGTACTGCATGTATACAATATAGTGGAGCCGTATTCGAAGTGCGGTTTAATTATGGTGTTATAAATAGTTACTGCTGTAGATTTTGAAATTCTCTTTCTAATTCTCTTCAGGAAGCCAATTTTCTTGCCAATTTTCTTACATGTATAATCGATGTGTTCGTTTAAGTTTAGTTTTCTGTCAATTATAAAACCTAGGTATTTTATATTCTCAACCTTTTCTATTACAGAATCATTTATTTTAAATACTTCGTCAGAGTTCATGTTTATTTCCATTATTTTTGTCTTGTTTTCATTCAATTTCAATTTATTCATTTTAAGCCATTCATTTATTTTCTGAACATCGTATTTCATGTTATCCTGGCATTCCCTATCGCTATTTGTCACCGTATATATAAGAGTGTCATCAGCGTACAAAACAATTTTGCATCTTTCCAATACTTTTGGCATATCATTTATATATAATATAAACAATAAAGCACCTAATATTGAACCTTGCGGTACTCCGAAATTATTAATCGCTTCCTCAGACACAGTATTATTCAATTTTGTCGTTTGCGTTCTGTTTTCAAGATATGACTTGAACCATTCTAATTCAATTTCCCTTTATATATATATAATTTCCATACATATAAAGTTTCTTTAGCATGATATCCCTATCAATAGTCTCGAACGCTCTTTTAAAATCAAGAAATATTGCCATCATTCTATTTTCCTTTTCTACGGCCTTCCATTCGCTTATAACATAATTCACTGTAGTTTCGCATGAATGTTTTTTCCGGAAACCTGATTGTTGTTCAGATAATATACCATGATCCTCAATAAACTGCTCAAGTTGTATCTTGACTACTTTTTCCAATATTTTTTCACATACCTTAAGTGTATTTATGGGTCGAAATTCCTCACATTTTCTTGTCTTGGGCACCTTTTCAATCGGTGTTATCATTGATCTTTTCCAATTTTCTGGAAATATACCAGTCTCCAATGATGTATTAATTATTCTTAGCAAAACATTTCCTATTATATTCCAATTATCAATTATAATTTTATTTGAGACACTTTCATGGTCAGGCTTATTCTTCATCTGTTTCACAATGTTCTCAAGTTCTGCAATGCCTATCCTACGAAATTTAAATAAATTGTTCGGTTCACACGTTATCTGACTAACATATTGAACTTTATCAATCGACTGTCTTATGGTACTTATACTATTAATAAAAAATGTTATAAACTTATTTACTATATCACAGTTATCACTATATTCCACCTGGTCAAATATCACAGACTTAGTTAAATTTTCTTTCCTATTAAGTACCAGGGTTTTAATCTGTTTCCACATTTGCCTCTGTGTACATGCATTGTCAATTTTCGTATTTATGTAACTATTCTTACTATTTTCAATCTGTACCTTGTATCGATTCCTAATTATTTTATATTCAGCCCAAGCCTGACTAGAATTCTCAATTTTAGCTCTGAAATATTTTATTATTTTCTCTCTCTTCATTGCCTGCAATTCTGTGTTGTACCATCTATTAACTTTATTATTCAAATGTATCTGTTTTCTAATTGTTAATCTTTGTATTGCACTCTTCAGGCCGCTATCGAATAAATTAACATTTTGATTCAAATCCTTGCAATCGTCATATTTCATGGTGTCCCTGATCATTGCACTAAACGTATACCTATCGTATCTAAATACATTTATGGTCTTTGCCTCGTTGTTCATTTTGCCCTTTCCCGCTAATGATATGTTAATAATCTCATGGTCAGAAATTTTGTTCTTCTTACAGTTTTCTGATGTTATCTCATAATTATTAGTTATCACGTAATCTATTATAGTGCTTGAATCTCTCGTCACACGAGTGTGTTCATTAACTAATTGTCTAAGGCCATTATCATTAATTATACTTCTAATTCTATTTCTATATAAAGAGTTTTTCTTCCAGTCTATATTAAAATCTCCGGCAATCAAAATATCACAGTCATTATCACAGATTTCCTCAATTGTTTGCTCAAATATATCACAGAATTCGGACTCGCTATAGCTGGGCGATCTATATATTGCACCAATTATAATATCGTACTTGTCATAAGTTGCATTGCAGAATAACATCCAATATTTTAAATCGTCATTTTTCTCAATAGCCTTTGTAACATTCCAGTGCCTTTTAAAATATAGAATAACTCCTCCTGTTCTAGATGACGTAGATAACGAACATATGTTATCATAACCATGTAATGAAATTTCCTTTTCTTCTATGTTTTTGGTCAAGTGTGTTTCAGACAATATTAGAAAATCGGGATATTCTGTCAACGCAATCACTTCAACTTGATTATAATTATTAATAAGACCCTGTACATTTGTATATACTGCACGTATTTCTTCTAATTGTTATATCGTTAAGCCTATATTTCTCATTTTGATCTTTAACTTATGTTGATATACGCGACACATTTTATCATTTGTAAAATGTTTCTCATCTAAACCCATGTTTAGCCTACTATTTACGTTGGAGCAATTAATGCACTTCATTATTTTTTCCTGACTTTCACAGTTTACTGTTCTATGTTGTCCATGACATTTCAGACATAATTGATGGTTTTTACAGTCTCTCGCTAAATGATTGTATCCTCTGCACTTCATACATTGAACGACTTCAGTCCCGTCATACACTCTACATCTTTCCCATCCAATATTTAATTTTCCGTCTTCCATAATTTTCTCATAGGCCTCATTATCTACTTTTAATCTCACATTAAACATGGTTCTATTACCTCTTCTTGTTTCATATTTCCCTACGTATTTAATGTTAGCTGTATCTAATTCATGATTTTGTTTCCTTAATTTTTCTATTAATTCATTCTCATTATAGTTAAATGACATACCAATAATTTTTATATTCAACTCATTCCGGTTTGGGATTTTGACCTCGTACTGTGTAGATATTTTCTCCTGAATTGCATTTTTAATCTTTTCTCTTTCCTCAGTATTCTCACTTTGAATAACAATTGCTCCACTTCTTCTACTTTCCACATTTACTATTTTTAAATTATCTGGGCTTACTTTATTCAATTCCTCCTTTGTTTTTATAATTGATTGTTTTTCCTTGGGTTTCACAATTATTGCTAAATTTCTATTTGCACTCGGCAACCCTTTATTTTTTACTGTGTCTGCATAAGTTGTTTTTGTAACTTGTTTACAGTTTTCATTTATAACTTTCTTAATTTCTTTACATACGTTCTCGTTCTGTTCCTCTATTGATTTGCAAAATTGTTTGTTGCTGTTTTCTACTTCGTTAATATTACCAATCAATTTTTTAATTTCCTCAACATTTTTCTCACTCGATTTCTGAATTTTAATCATTTTATTTATCCTTTCCTCATATCTTTTTTCAATTGCTTCTAGTAAACTTTTAATTTCATTTTCGTTTTCTTTAAGTGCGGCTTTAAATTCGTGTTTGTATTCCACTAAGTGTTGTTTATTTTTGTGCACCTCATCTTGAACTCCTTTTAACACCAAATCAATGTTTTGTATATATATCAAGCAGTCGTCGCACATGAATCTAACAAAATTATTCTCATCCATTATTTTAGCCGAATATTGGTCTATTCCTGCGCATTTCTTTGACAGGTGATACACCTTCTCACACACTCCACTGCACCTGATTCCACTTTCTCCTCTTATTGCTGTTCTGCATTTACTGCAGTCAGCCATTTTTGTTTATTTATTTACTTTTGTTTTTGTTTTTTTTTGTTAATTTTTAATAAAACTAGATTTTATTTCAAATTTCAAATTATTTTTTATACAATTCAATTTCTACGAATTGCTTTTTATTTTTATGGTTTTTAAATAGTCCTATCTATTTTTTTATAACCAATTATTATTTTATTTTTAAAATTTTCAAGAGCTTTTTAAAAAACACTTCTATTACTTCACAGAGTATGTTCAACAATTTTCTAAAAGAGTGGAGACATTTTTCCCTCTGTAAGAATATTCAGAAAAATATTGTCTTTTATTTTGGAATTCAATGTAAATATTTAAAAGAAAATTTAATGCATTTAAGAACGTCAACCTAAAGCTCGCTTTATGCAGTAAAGTAACCCCAACTATTATTTTCCATAAAGCTCTTAGGAAACGATTCAATGTTTTCATAATTCTTTTATACTTTGTTTTTACAAAATGAAATGAAAACTAAAAAAAAGAGGAAAGATCTTAAATCCCTAATGATGGAATGGACATTTAAAAGTGCTATTAAACGGTGGTAAGCCATACTGCCATCCGTACAGAATAGTTTTGCTCACAATCTATTCATGGAAAATATTACCCCTGAGATATTAGACAAACTGCAGTAAAAGATTAAAAATCATAAAGTTTAAGAAAAGATTTCAAGAAAATTAAAAAGAGAAACAAAAAAAAAAAATAGAGAACGAAAAAAAAACAAAAACTTGTAAATGAAATTCAGCAAAGAACTGAGATAAACAGTTTGAAAGAAGGCAAAAGTAAAAATGGCTAAATTGTGTACATCTTTTAATGGCTTATATCCGGTGTATATATGGGTGTGTTTAAGTCTTGTATTTAACACATGTCTTAACATTTTTTTTCTTTCTCATTCTTAAGCTCAGTATCTTGATAGCATTTCGTTCTATACGTTGTTAAATTTTTTTTCTTTTCTTTCTCCATTTGCTGTTATTATAGCACTTTTATACTGTTTACACAGAATCTACGTAATGGGAACTAAGAATATTCCTTTCAATCTAAAGTATGTTGACGGCGAAAAATTAACAAAACACATCAATAAAAATTAAAGAAATTAAATTGTCAAGAATGAAAAAAATCATACACCACTGGCAATGAGTGTATTTCAGAGTATTTTCCAAAGGAAAATATGGCTGGGGAGCACATCTAAATTTGGTTAGGAAGTATAGTCAGGCTATCTTTCGGGCACTTAGTTTTTATGACGCTTAATCAAGATTGGTATGGCACTGTTTGAAACAGGGAAATAAGGTCAGACTTTATAAAATCCCTGGTCATGTGGGAATTTAGGGCAATGAGTAGCATGTCGCCATAGTCTAGTAGTTAGTGGTAGTTAGGCTTGTGGCAGCCCTTAATAGACTTACAAATTTAATGAAACTACTGTTCAAAAAAAATTAAGTATCTATAACATTTTTATAAAATACGATTAAATGCAACAATGCCTTTATATATACAATTTTATATAATTTTTAATTTCTATAAATCATAATATGCCATGATATGTATTATATGAAATAGTATTAGTGCTGTAAAATAGAATATTCTAGAAAAATAAGATTTTAGTATATATACGAGTTATCATTTTTATTAATTAATAATTTAATTTTTAATTAAATTGTCTCTACAATTGGTAACCCCGACGACTTAAATAAAGGAAAGCGCTATGAACGACGGAAGACAAAGCCACAAGGCCGACTTGGCACAAACTGCATCTGGACAATCAGAATCGTCAACTCCGTTGAGGTGCCACCGTTTTGGCCTGAGCAACCTGAAATTTGGTTTGCACAGGTTGAGGCTCAATTCAGTATCTCGGGAATAAACAACGACATTTCAAAATTCAACACGGTTGTAGCTGCCATTGTTCTATCTCAATATATGTGACGCAATTTTAAATCCTCCTGTACAAGGCAAGTACAACAATATTAAATCCGCTATCGTAGAAAGATATTGCGATAGTGAACAGAAAAAAAAATTCAAAAACGTATATCTGAGGTGGATTTATGAGACAAACGTCCTACACAGTTGCTTAACGAGCTGAGTGGTTTAGCAAAAGGTAAAATAAATAATGATTTTTTGAAGTCACTTTGGTTACAGAGGCTAACAGCGCAAACTAGAGCCATTTTGCAAGTATCAAACGCAGACCTTCCAGAGCTCGCTAAATTAGCCCATAAAATATTAAAAATTTCGGATTTTCATCAAATGGCATCTATACGCAAGGAACAACATCATGACAATGAAAGTGACCTTCGTATACAACGGATCGAAAAACAAGTAAGTAAACTTTTAAATACGCGCGGAGGACGATTTAGAAACAGGAGTAGAAATCGCAACAAGAGTTGAGAAAGACGACCAACAGCACTTTCAAGTTTCAGCAATAAATGCTGGTATCATGAACAATTTGGTAGCAAGGCACGAAAATGCCGGCCACCATGCAATTTTTCTGCAAACATTCCAAAAAACTAAAACCATCACCCTACTCCACGAGCAGTACTGGTGATCGTCCTTTTCAAATTGCTCGTCTTGTAATTCGTGATAAAAATACCAGTATACAGTTTTTAGTTTACACAGGCGCCGACGTTTCTGTCATTCCCCCAAAGTCAGCCGATAAAATCAAAAAACATTCAACTCCAACTTTTTACGCAGCAAATGGTTCACCAATCAAGTCATTTGGTCAACGTCGCCTTAATTTGTCATTTGGTTTACGTCGGAACTTAACATGGAATTTTTATATCGCTTTCGTTAAAACGGCTATCATTGGATCTGACTTTTTAAAAGCATATGATTTGCTTGTCGGCATGATAAGAGGCAAATTAATTGACAAAACAACTTTAATGGAATCAAGAAAATATTTAACAAATAATTTGGATATTAAACTTTTAATAAGGAGAACCGACAAAAAATTTTCAAATATTCTGAGTGAGTATAGCGATTTGACCATTCTCAATTCAAAAAAGACGCCTATAACCACTAGCACAACACACCACATTGTGACCACCGGCCCTCCAGTTTTTACTCGACCGAGACGACGCGTTGGTGAAAGACTTGAAGCAGCCAAAAAAGAATTCCAATTTTTAATGGAAAAAAGTATCTGCCGACCATCAAAAAGTCTGTGGGCAAGTACGCTGCATTTAGTCAGAAAAAGTAATAACGAGTGGAGGCCTTGTGGTGACTATCGAGCTCTCCAGGCGATCACGATTCCGGACAGGTATCCAATTCCTTTCCTACACGACGTAACCAGTATTCTTCATGGTAGGAAGATATTTTTTGCTATTGATTTGCAACGCGCCTATCACCAAATACCAATCGAACCTGCTGATATTCCAAAGACAGCCATTTCAGCACCATTTGGTCTGTACGAATTTTCTTATATGACGTTTGGAGTAAGAAATGCTGCCCAAACGTTCCAACGATACATTGACGACGTGCTACGAGGTTTGGATTTCACATTTGCATATATAGACTATATTCTAGTTGCATCAATCGGTGAAGAGCAGCACGAGAAAGATTTACGAATGGTTTTTGACCGATTACGAAAAGGCAATTTATCAATTAATGCTGATAAATGTAAACTCGGGCAATCAGAATTCGAGTTCTTAGGCCATACTATAACAAGCGAAGGTTTACGTCCACTCAAAAGTAAAGTTGAAGGTCTGCGTAACTTTTCCAAACCTATAATAGCGAAAGACCTTCAAACATTTTTTAGGAATACTGAATTTTTATCGTCTATTTCTAATAAAAACGCTACCAAACATCAAAGTGTACTTCAAAATTTAATAAACGGCAACAGAAAAAGCGACAGAACAAAACTTATTTGGTCAGAGGAAGCTGTAGATGCATTTGAAGCCTGCAAAAACGATTTAGCTAATGCTACCACTTTGAGTTACATGTCAACCCACAGTAAACTTACACTAACTGTAGATGTATCAGATACTGCCATTGGAGCTGTACTACATCAGATTGTCGATGGAGTTGCTCAACCATTCGGATTTTATTCTAAGCAACTTATCAATGCTCAGCAGAATTATAGCGCCTATGATCGAGCTTTAACAGCTGTGTATCAAGGAGTTCAACATTTTAAGTATGCCTTAGAGGGTCGCACATTTTATCAACATTTCTGCGTTTTCCTCAACACTTCGCTTTACACTTTTCTATAGCAGTTATACTCGATCCCTTACGGTTAGTCAAGCAATTTTAACTTAAAGCTTGAAACGGAGATGACTGTAAATGACTTAAACTGTAACCAAATTGTGTGCAATGGAACATAGCACAAGCTAGAAGGGTCTGGAGGCTTTGGAATCGTAGATTCCTTGCTATGATCACAATATATGGTTATTACTGGTACTGATCCATAGTTTTTGATGTGAAAAAATTAGAGCTTGCGTATTAGGACGTGGTTTAGAATGAGACTATCATTCACTTCTTCTGTCATTATCTATCATTGGCAGTTTTATTTTAGAAATTAAGCGTGTCTTGAATAATCTTCTTGTATTGTTAGTAAAGGGTCCGCCAAATAACTTTTTTTTTTTAAAAAGTTGAACGAATTTTTGTTCACAAAAATTGAAGACGATGATATTGGCAACATTTGGTTTCAACAGGAAGAAGATCGCATTATCAGCCGCAGAGCTGATGTCGTTTGGCCACCTCGAAGCTGCGATTTGACACCGTTGGACTATTATTTGTGGGGTGCCGTCAAATATAAGTGTTACGCCGACAAGCCAGAGACAATTAACGCTTTAAAGGACAATATTCGTGAAGCCATTGGTGAAATACAGCTGCACACAATCGATAATGTGCTTAAAAATTAGACCGATCGTGTAGGCTACTGCATGGCCAGCCGAGCCAGCCATTTGAATGAAACTATTTTCCTTTATTAACCGGAAGGATTGTACTTTCAAATAAAAAAAAAAATTTGAGAAAATATTCAGTAGTTTTTTTTTAAAGCATTTTCAAAAAAAAAAGTTATTTGGCGGACCCTTTATATTTCTGTCATTTTGCGGTTTCAGTTTGAATTTGTTTGAGAGAGAATCACATTTTTCTTGGTCATAGATTGCAGTATCTTGCATTTCGGAGAGTATCAAATGACATTATGTGTCACCCTATTGTTGGTTTCTTTATAATGTCGTACAGTTAACACACTGGATTTCTGTATTAAGACCCGTTTGGAGATTGGATATCCCTTATACCTTAATTTATTCTATATTTTTTGGAAGTCTCCTACATTCCATGCTCGAAACTATTACGTGTACTACCTTTATGACTGAACAATATATCTGTGAGTAGCTTAAAGGTTGTAGCATGAAATTTCATACTTAATGTTGTTCTTTTCCTTTGCTATCTCCTTTCTAGGTTACACTTTAAATATGACTGTGTGCCCCTGTATATTGCTGTATACTTTCATACAATATTTGTTAATATCAAGAATTGCTAATGCCACAGAAACGAAATGAAAACAAGAAGTAGAAGGAGGCAACAACAACAACAAAAAGCATAAAATGTGCAAGGTTAGTGTCTTACTCTGGCATAATTTTTTCCATACCTTCTTACAATTGTTCCTTTTCTTGTGGTGCATGCAATACTGCTAAGAAGATTTTCATTTTATGATATCATACATACAGACCATACATGCATACATATGCCACATGGTGTGTGTGTGTGTATGCATGTATGTTTGAAAGGTATTGTATGACATGCCATATAAAGATCAGAAACGAAAGGTTAATTTCTCTTCTAAAATTGGAAATTCTTTCGAAGGAATAGAAATTAGAATCCGTTTGTTTTGAGAGGTGAAAGTGTTTAAGTCTTTAGAAAATTTCGGGTTTGAAAGCACTTAAGCACTTAAATTACATTTACGAAAAATGTAATGGAAATCCTAATAATGGAAAATGTTTTCTCATAGTGCTGGTCATAGCAGGAGATCTTTTGAATTCAAAGAGATTTTTTGCTGCATAATTAGCATCGGTAGCTCATCTTGTTCGCAGAGCAGTAATAACTGTTAAACATTTGTTTTAAACGAGGCAGATGAGACATCAATCAAACGATTTATGATTGATATAAACAGACTGGTCGATTGTAGCGTAGTGCCGGTACTCAATACATGGTTTACTTTAAAGTTTACTTATCTCAGTAATCCTGTTATTAATCCATAGGCTTAGTCAGACTATTGTAACGTTTTTGAATATCCGTATAATACTGCATGTAATTTTTAAGCCAATAAATCATGAATTGGCATCTCGAACATGGGCATAACAGGACAGAAATTGTTTTTTTTTTTTTCATTTATTTTTTTTATTGAATCTTCATTAATAATGAACTAACAATAATTATTCAAATCTTAAAACTACAAAGAAAATCTTAAAACTAAATGAAAATCTTAAAACCAAAACAAAAATTATATATTTATTTAGCCATTGCCAAATAAAATAAAGTATTCAAAAATAATAATTCAATAATAATAATAATAGTAAATAAAATATTCAAAAAGAAAGTATCATGTCCCTCATCTTCGGCCGAGCGCAAGAGTATCCTTTCTCTTCAAACGAATATGGCCAGCGTGACGTAAAATACCACGGACTAACGGGTTTATGTGGCCATCTAGGTTATCTAAATACTTTTCAGCATATCTTGTAATTTCCATTTTAACCAGCGGGACGTCCAGATCTTTGTGAATATTTGAGTTTTTGATATACCAAGGGGCGGCAGTGATCATTCGTAAAATTTTATTTTGGCGCCTCTGAATTTTCTCCACGTTTGAAGCTGAGGCAGTACCCCATAGCTGTACTCCATAACACCAAATGGGTTTTAATATTGATTTGTATATAAGGAGTTTACAATCTAATTTAAGTGATGAATTTCGACCAATTAACCAATTTATTTGAGCAGTTTTCATATTTATTTGTGCCAGTTTTGACTCAATATGCAATTTCCACGTTAAACGACGATCAAGGTGCATACCCAAGTACTTTACATGAGTGCTTTGTGGTATTGTCTGATTATTAATGCATATAGCAGGGCAGGTCTCTCTTCGCAATGTAAAGGTTACGTGGGAGCATTTTTGTTCGTTAACCTTTATCCTCCATTTCTTCAACCATTCTTCCAGTAGGGATACTTGTTCCTGTAAGAACTGCGATGCAATCTGTGGGTTCATATGAACGCTTAAAAATGCAGTGTCGTCAGCAAATGTGGAAGTATGTATGTTTTCACTTATCGGCATGTCAGCTGTAAATATCAGGTATAAAACAGGACCTAGTATGCTACCCTGAGGAACACCGTAGTTAATTTTTTGAGGGGAACTTAAAAAATTACCTTGTTTAATTACAAATTTTCTATAACTTAAATAGCTCTTCAATATTTCATATATATTTTCAGGGAATATTTGCTTCAATTTGAGTACAAGACCTTCATGCCACACCTTATCGAAAGCTTGAGAGACATCAATGAAGAGTGCAGAACAATACTTTTCTTCCTCGAATGCATTTCTTATTACATTAACGAGTCTATGGGTTTGCTGAATGGTACTATGTTTTCTCCTAAACCCAAATTGGTGATTAGGGATACAACCGCATTCATTCAACAAAGGTGCTAGCTTACATATCAGTACCTTCTCAAATAATTTAGATAGGTTAGGCAAGAGACTTATCGGTCTATATGCATCAACCTTGGTATGATCCTTACCTGGCTTCGGTATCATGGTAATGAGTGAAATTTTCCATTGTGTAGGATAATATCTTAGTCGAATAACAGCATTCATAATGAATAAAATAACTTTTACTGCTATGCTAGGTAAATTCAATAGCATTTTGTTGGTTATTTTGTCAATCCCTGGGGCTTTCCTCGGGTTAAGATTTTTAATGGCATTCACAATATCATGAAGCTTAAACCTAATGGGTCTGGGAGCCTTCGCAACAACAATTGGTAAATTAATTATTTCGGTAGACTTGTTAGGGGTGAAAACAGTTTTCAGGTGATTCACAAATAGCCTACCTTTTTCTGCATCACTTCTTGCCCAGTTACCATTTGAGTCCCGTAAAGGTGGTTTATTAATAATTGGCCTTTTAAGATTCCTGGTTGCACGCCATAATGAATAATTTGTTTGTGGAGTCGCGTCCAGATTTTCCAAATAATTTTTAAAGGATAGAAGCCTTTGTGATTCAAGTACCTTTTGAAGTCGTTTTGTGCACTCATTTAGTTTTCTTTTAAGTTGAGGTGATCTCTGTAGTTGCCACTCTCTACGGAGTCTTCGTTTTTCTAGCACAAGATTTTCGATATCAGCGGAATAAATTCTGTTGTACCTAATTCGTTTTGGGACCTTAACAGCGCTTTGGGTGGCTAACGTAAGGGTTTTTTCAAAATCATATACTGCCTGGTTCAAATCGTCGATAGTCCTTAGAGGAATATTTTCTGAACAGTGAGAGCTTATGTATTTCTTATATTTTAACAGAAATTGTGGCCAAAGCTGGATGGAGGATGAACAAGAAGTCTGCTTAAAATTCAAAGAAGGCGCTCAGCATAGGCACGGGTACGAGGCGCATTGGTCTTGGACATCTTGCAAATGATTTCTGCAGCAGCTGAAGAACTAGGGAAGAAGAGGAGTCTGTTCTTCATGTACAGTGTACATGCCCGTCTCTATGTCGAAGGAATAAAAGTTCCCTTGGTGTCTATTCTTCGGATGATATGCAGGAACTGATATGCATTAGTATAGGACGTTAGTGTCGCTTCAGCAGAAGCTTTAAGTTGTTCCGGGATTAGGGGATAACAGAAATCTGTGGCATCACAATGATATGTGATTACTTACTTACTTAATTCAATTACATCACCCACGTTGTGTGTTGATTTTGTCCATGACAGGCAGGATCGACAGTTTAAAGTCTACTCCAAACGATATTTTCTTTAGAGCCCTTGGCAGGAATCTGCTGAGAGGAAGCTGCTGAAGGAATACACATAATTTTTCGTTACAATTATTTAGTCAGGATTACGACCTAGTTTCTCACACCACTTATGTTGTGTGAGTTAATTTTTATACATGAGTGGCGCGACCTATAGTTTAAAGTCAACTCCGAACGATAGATTTTTGAGAAACTTTTCATGTCAAATTTTATTTACTCTCAGTGGTTTTGCCAGAAATCTGCTGAGAGGTAGTCGCTGAAGAAATATTTTTTCATATTTCGTTTTCCGGGAGATGTCTGCATCTGAGGGTTTGAGATCATTTGAGAATCACAAGAATTTGATTTTATCTCGGTAATATTAGTATAATATATTAGGAAAAGACTAATCTGAGCTGCACTCCTTTTTTTAAATCACAGTCGAAAATTTTTTCTACCAAGTCTATTGGTATCATGAGTATGTAACGCTGTACGCCGAGGCATGCAATGTAGTCTACACAAGTGTGCTCCCTGCCCAGAGAGCAAAAATCATTCAAAAATCCTGTCAAGATCATCACAGATCCAGTCTTAATGGTATCCCCGTTCTAACATGATCGAATTTAGGCGATTACAGCCTGTCGAAAACACAAAAAACCTTTCAAGTTTCCATGTATCCAAGTTTGACGAACACTCAACCTGTTGACATTCCACCATTCCTGTTCACATGCCGCCTGAATTGATGATTGGATAAGTCCAAAGAAGTATCGGAACGACAGCATTTTGCCGCGTCCTACCTAGAAAATCTCAAAACGTCTTAGGAAGAGATTCAGCGTCAACTAGAAACAAAATGCGGATACTTTCCATGGTGGTATAGTGTCAAAAAATCTACGCTCAAGAGATATTAATTTCTGTATTAATAGCTTTATTTTAACACAAGACGTATCAGACAGCTTGTATAACAGGGAGAGAGAAAGAGAGATTGTATAACAATAGTAACTATATTCAGTTTAAATGTCTTGATTAACCTTCAATATGAATGCATACACAATATGCCAAAATACTATTCAAATTAAAATTAAATTCCATTCAATAACTATACAACGTAACCCCCAAATCACGACCTTCGCGTCACTTAAACCACTCAATATGCACAACACTTTCCTTGCCATTAGCATCTATTGCGAGTGTATATTACAGCAGAAGCATCTACTCTGTGAACGCATATACACAACCCCATGTCATTTCCTGTCAATAAACGTTCAGGCTGAATTACACAAACAGAATATGCAATGCCAAAGCCATAAACAACATGCCACACTTTACACTTGTCACTTTGACTAATATCTCTGGGAAAAGGCGAAGGACTAAAGCGACATCAGTGTGGCAGAGAGCGAGAGAAAATAAAATGAAAGAGAAAAAACGATAGAAAAGAGAAAAAAAGTTTTTTTTAAATGTTATTGATGCCTTAGAAAAGTATCAACTTAGTGGAGTAAATAAAGCATTGAACAAAATGCAAAATATTTTACAAATGCAACTGGAACAGCAATAGCAGCAGCAACAGCTATAGTGAGAGGGTGTGCGAGCAACCAGCAGCATAAATATTTTATGATAAACATACCACTTGTCAATTGCTAATGCATTTCCTTGATAGTTTACAATAAATTTAACAAATTGTTGTACTGCTGCTGCAGCAATATAAGGGGCTCTAGGCAACAACCCACGCATTTACTTCAATGGCAAATAGTTTTTAGTTGTGTTGCAACTTGCTGGCATCGAGCAAAATATAGTGGATATAGTGAATGGCATGAAACGATACGGAATGATTTGGAATATTTACAATACACTACGGAATTTTTATGCCGCCAGTCACTTAAAGTAAAAAAGAGAAGAAAAAGTTGAAGAAAAAGTAAGAGAAACAAAAAAAAAGAAAAATACTACTGAGAGAAGATATTTCATTGTAAAGAAGAAATATTTTTTTAAAAACGCATTTACTTACAACAATAGCTAAGGAAAGGCAACAGGAATGTACAGCAGCAAACAACAAGTTGCACGCAATCTTAAGTAGCACAGAGAATAGATGAAATTCATGATTGAAGCATAAATACAACGAGGGTAGTATTATAATGAATTGAATTTTACATTATTCGACCTCAAAGTAATATAAACTATAAACTCAAATGTGTTTATGCTCACCCTCGCATAAAAAACTGAAAGTATATTTGAAACGAAATGCATTCTCTTTGTGTAATTTACACAACAGTGCCTTTCGTTGTGTCTTCTCTATTATGCGAGTATCTTAAGACAGGAGGATAAAAAAAAAACATCAGCGAAATATGAATACGAAATTGCATCTTCCATTGTGTAATGCAACACTAAGAAAAATAAAATCCATAAATAAAATCTCTAGGTAAATTGTTAGGTAATGTTTTATTTAAACTTGAAAAATTTACAAACGAAAGCATAAAATGAAAAGCTTCTTGTAATACCTTCAATTGCAAACGATGTTACGCATAACGTACAATTAATAGCATGAAAATGTTTATTTAAAATTCAAGAAAAGTTATTAATTTCTTATCGAAATATTGTTCTCTTTATAAATATTTTAAAGTGCTAATCCAGTACATCCACTGCTGATTGTCAATTTTTTTTCATTTTCAAGATAAATCCACTAGACGCCACATACATACATAATTGATCATTACAACCCTTCAGTCAGGATTACGTCATAGTTTTCCACACCATCCACATGTTAACACACACAACAAATTTTATCCATAAGTGGCGGAACCTACAGTCGATTCCGAAGGACAGATTTTTTGTGAGAAACTTTTCATGGCAATTTTTATTTACTCTCAGATCTTTTGCCAGAAATCTGCTGAGAGATAGTCTCTGAAGGAATATTTTTCTATATTTTCGTTTTGTTGGAGATGTCTGACCGTCTAATAAGCCAACACACTACTTACTAGACTACAGCGACTAACGTTCATTGTCACTTACTCACTTACTTAAAGGGTCCGCCAAATAACTTTTTTTTGAAAATGCTTTAAAAAAACTACTGAATATTTTCTCAAATTCCTTTTTTTATTTGAAAGTACAATCCTTCCGGTTAATAATGGAAAATAATTTCATACAAATGGCTGCCTCGGCTGGCCATGCAGTAGCCTTCACCAGAAGATGCCGATTTTGGCAAAAAAAATTATATTTTCAGATGAAGCTCATTTTGATCTTGGCGGGTATGTAAACAAGCATTTGTCACATTTGGGGCATAGAAAACCCGCAAACATACATTGAAATGGCGACGCACCCAAAACGAGTCACTGTTTGGTGCGGATTTTGGTCCAGAGGCATAATTGGGCCATTTTTCTTCGAAAATGAGCGAGGAGTGGCCGTTACAGTCAATGGCGATCGTTATCGGGCAATGTTGAACGAATTTTTGTTCACAACAATTGAAGACGATGATATTGGCAACATTTGGTTTCAACAGGACGGCGCTACGTGCCACAAAGCCGAAGCTACACTCGATGATTTGCGCCCTGTTTTTGAAGATCGCATTATCAGCCGCAGAGCTGATGTCGTTTGGTCACCTCGGAGCTGCGATTTGACACCGTTGGACTATTATTTGTGGAGTGCCGTCAAAGATAAGTGTTACGCCGACAAGCCAGATACAATTGACCCTTTAAAGAACAATATTCGTGAAGCCATTGGTGAAATACAGCTGCACACAATCGATAATGTGCTTAAAAATTGGACTGATCGTGTAGGCTACTGCATGGCTAGCCGAGGCAGCCATTATAATGAAATTATTTTCCATTATTAACCGGAAGGATTGTACTTTCAAATAAAAAAAGAAATTTGTGAAAATATTCCGTAGTTTTTTTTTAAAGCATTTTCAAAAAAAAAAAATTATTTGGCGGACCCTTTACTTAATTGGCTATTAACAACCCGATTAACGGATTGCGGCCTGCCGTAACACATCCTTCCAGGCGCCTCTGCTTCTTGGTCGCCTACGCCAGTTGGTCGCACTAATCGATGACAGGGCTTCCTCGAATTTGTCCTTCCAACACAAACAAGGGCATCAAATACCCGTCTCGCCGGTACATTCTCCTTTGTCACACTCACCAAAACTTAGACCTAAGGGACATTCTTGTAAAGTTTGTTACCCGTTTCAAAGTGTAATGGCTAGGCATGCGATATTAGATGGCCTCACATCTAATAAGCCAACCTACTAGACCATGGCACAATTCCAATACCGCTACAAAATTTCCAAAACTTGGATAAATTCAGATTCGCCACGATTTTGTAGGTCCTAGACGAATGCAAACTTGAATGCAAACATTGATAAAAATATCCTGAGATTATATTTAATGAACTGTTGTTTAGACAGGATTGTCTAGTTACTTAGTATTCTGCAGATTTTTCAGACAAATTTTGCATTCAGAACCAAAAATGTTTTGCAAAAGACGGTTACAATCAAAGAATTTTGTTTCTTTTCCCACAAAGGCTTGTCCATACTAATACACAGTGAGGGTATTGTTACGTTTTTACCTTTTAAGAACTTATGAACTCATATTTTGAGTTCATAGATTGCAGATAAAAATAAAAAGAAATTTGTGTTTAGTTTTAATTAAATTCATTATTGCTCGCACAATTCTGTGGTCCACTGTTCACAACTTGATGTAAATAACAACAATTGCTTTGTTTGTTATTCCTCCTTGCACTCTTTTGCATAAACACTAATAATTACTAGTCACTTGTTCGACAGATCTTTATAACGAAAATCATCAAACCACGCGTCTTCACACAAAACTGACTGAACTTTGTCTGACTCCGTTGCCTGCTTTGTCTTGCCTTTAATATTGCATGGCACACAATCTGATGATGCTAGAAATCTCTATAAATGTAAACAACATGTTTAAATTTTTTCTTGTTTGTTGTTGTATTTCTGTTTACATTTATTTTTGCAGTTGTTGTTGCATTTTTGTTTATTTGTTTATCACTTTTTTGAATATTGGTGTTTTGTTGGTATATTTTCGATTACTTGTATACCATGTTAACAAGTACATTGTTTTCGTAGCTTTTGTTTATAATTTTAATGTTAAACGATATAAAAGTAAAACAGCATTTCCATTTTCGTAACAGTATTTTTACATAACAGTTGTGGTAAAAACAGTTAACTATCAGCAGTGATTGATATAAAAAAGCGTATAATCTTGCAAGCTTTGGCTAGCTCGGTGCCCAGTACTCGATAGTAGAAATACCGAGGCACTGCTGACTGAAACCTGTCTCTACACAAGAAGGGAAACAGAATATTTAGTAAGTTTTCAAGCTCTTAAAGGAAGTTCTATTTAAATGCTTTACCAGCGACATAAGGAAACCTTTACAAGAATGTCTAACAGGGTCAAATAACACATCATCACATGATATGACCATACTCTCATAAGTTCGTTTTAACCGTGGATCGAGCTTTGTCACAAAAATGATACATTTCACAGGGATCATGCAAATTGACCGCTAAAATTCCATCTCGTGAGGTTTTCTTAAGTCGCAGGTGTAAGCTCATAAACCACAAGTAACAATACCGACATAGCCCACGTTATCGGTAAAATTTAGCCTGATTTATACAACAAAGTTATGGAACACTGGACATTTCGCAAGCGCTCTTTCCAATGAAGCTGAGGCGAACATATGAACGATATTATGCGCAATACATAAAGGTGTCAATACAGTAATCCTTCGATTTACGTCGCCTCGATTACCGTTGTTTCGATTTAAATCGTCAAATTTTCTGTTCCATCTAACTTCAATTTGCGTCGTCATTCGATTTATGTCGCCTTTTTTGGAACCAACCGCGACGTAAATCGAGGGATTATTGCAACTTTTTTATGTTCCTTGTTAAAAACATACTACTTTGTAGTATGAGCAATATGAAATTCGATTTACGTCGTTTCGATTTACGTCGCCTTTTTTGGAAGCAACTGCGACGTAAATGGAGGGATTACTGTAGATTGTTCGATGATATCTCATACATGCTTTATTTTAATTAAATTTAAAGATAATGAAAAGATAATGAAAGACTCGCTATAACCAGGATAGTGCTAGAGTGCAAACGTCAAAACTTATATACATAATTGGCCATTACAACCCTTCAGTCAGTATTAGGGACTAGCTTCTCACATCACTCATGTAGTGTGTGTTAATTTTATACATGAGTGGCGGGACCTACAGTTTAAAGTCGCTTGGGTACGACAGATTTTTGAGAAACTTTTTCATGGCAACATTTTTATTTACTCTCAGAGTTTTTGCCAGAAATCTGCTGAGAGGAAGTCGCCAAAGAAGTATTTTTTCATATTTCGTTTTGATATCTGACCTGGGCTTTGAACTGTGGCCTCACGCCTAATAAGCCAACACACTACCTACTAGACTACGGCGACTTTAACGTCAAAATGTAATGAAAGCACGAAGAAAATATGACAGATAATCATGTCTTTAGGTTTTGAAAAAAACTGACGTACCCAAGGCTATGAAAACATTTCTATTTGTTTCCTAATAAGTTTCTATCTCATTGAAGAATAAAAAGTCTCTCTGAACACACACATCTACACTTATTGTAAAGAAACTTTAAAGTTTTATACCACGACGTATGAGTAATATTTGTGCCTACACTTTGTAGAACTAACAAGCTGGTTGCTTATCGGGGCGTATGAGTAATATTTTCATCAGTTGCATTAAATATTACGTATGCTGTAGATTTAAACGTATGTAGATCGAGTTTTGTAACAAAAATGATAAATTTCAATTTTTTGAGACACTATAACTTTAATTCAGAAAAAGTTACATGCCTGATATTTCTTTAATTCGTTACTACTGTCTTCGCCATTATTTTAAACGTAAGGAAAAAAGAAAATTTTAAACAGGACTTCAAGAATTCAAAAACTTCATAATTCCTATGAATTCTTTGGTGTTGTGTATGTAATATTTCTTTAGGTTTTCAATGATTATGTGAAGTTTTATCGTAAATAATACATTATTTATGGTATTTTACAAGGAATTGGAAGTTAAGCGTTGGATGCCGCTCGTCTGACAGCTGACAGATTTATTCCAGTGACAGCTCATTTTATTATTTACAAGCTTACAAAAGCATTTTCATCTATTGCATTCAGAAAAAAAGTTATTTGTGATGGAATTCAAGCGTAATAGTGTAATTGCCTTATATTTGGCTGGAAAACCACAGGTGGCTATCGTTAGAGCCCTCCAGCATTTAAATGTGAATAAATCTTTTGTTTCTCGTACCATTGCTCGTTACCGTGATACTGGCAGTGTTGCATCGCGTCCAAAAAGTGGACGAAAAAAATAGCAACAACACCAGAATTGATCTGAAAAGTGAAGGCCAGATTTGATCGAAATCCGCTCCGCAGTGGTAGAAAAATTGCTCGTGAGCTGAACATATCGCGAGAACGGATGCAACACATATTGAAAAAGGAGCTTGGACTAAAGCCATTGAAGTTCCAAAAAGTGCAAGAGCTCACCGATGGACAAAAAAAAAAGTTAGACTGGAAAGAGCCAAGGAGTTACTTCGTTTGCATGACAGTGGCCAGTTACCGAATTTGGTTTTTTCCGATGAGAAGCCATTCCAAATTGAGCAGTTTGTGAACAAACAAAATAATCGGGTTTACTTGCCAAAGAGGTCAGCTGGAAATCTACACCTGCGATTGGCCACCAGAACTCAAGCGCCGCCGATGGTAATGGTGTGGGCCGCCGTAACGGCCAATGTCGCTCCCCGCTCGTATTCATCGACCGTGGGGTCAAAATAAATGCCGAATATTATCGGGAAAATGTCTTAAAGACAGTATTGAAGAACTGGGTAGACAAACATTTCGGCCGCAGACCATGGACATTCCAACAGGACTCAGCACCACCGCACTCAGCACGCGTCAACCAAGAATGGCTTAAAAAGGAGGTTCCTCGCTTCATTTCTACCGCACAATGGCCACCAAATTCTCCGGATCTCAATCCGTTGGACTTTTGCGCCTGGGGCATTTTGGAGAGTAAGGTTCTCACTAAAAAAATACCAAAGTGTCGATCATCTCTAGACGGTGCTTCGCCGGGAATGGGCCAAAATACCGCAGAGCCACTTTCGTGCAGCCTGTGATGCCTTTGTTGGTCGTTTGAAGCTTTAATTCGTACCAAAGGTGGCCAATTCGAACAAATCTAAACTGATTCTAAAATTCAATGTTATTTCCAACATTTTTTGCTTTTGAACAATAAAATTATAAAAAAAAAATTAAAAAAAATATAGCGCTTTACTTTGTTGCATTATATATCAGCCACCCTGTATGTATGTATTGGTCCGCCAAATAACTTTTTTTTTTGAAAATGCTTTAAAAAGGAACTACTGAATATTTTCTCAAATTTCTTTTTGTATTTGAAAGTAAGATATGTCCGGTTAATAATGGAAAATAATTTCATTCAAATGGCTGCCTCGGCTGGCCATGCAGTAGCCTACACCAGAAGATGCCGATTTTGGTAAAAAAAAATCATCTTCTCAGATGAAGCCCATTTTGATCTTGGCAGCTATGAAAACAAGCAAAATTGTCGCATTTGGGGCACAGAAAACCCGCACGCATACATTGAAAAGCCGACGCAAGCAAAACGAATCACTGTTTGGTGCGGATTTTGGTCCAGAGGCATAATTGGGCCATTTTTCTTCGAAAATGAGCAAGGAGTGGCCGTTAAAGTCAATGGCGATCGTTATCGGGCCATGTTGAACGAATTTTTGTTCACAAAAATTGAAGAGGAAGATATTGGTAACATTTGGTTTCAACAGGACGGCGCTACGTGCCACACAGTCGAAGCTACACTCGATGTTTTGCGCCCTGTTTTTGAAGATCGCATTATCAGCCGCAGAGCTGATGTCATTTGGCCACCTCGGAGCTGCGATTTGACACCGTTGGACTATTATTTGTGGTGTGCCGTCAAAGATAATTGTTACGCCGACAAGCCAGAGATAATTGACGCTTTAAAGGAAAATATTCGTGAAGCCATTGGTGAAATACAGCTGCACACAATCGATAATGTGCTTAAAAATTGGACCGATCGTGTAGGCTACTGCATGGCCAGCCGAGGCAGCCATTTGAATGAAATTATTTTCCATTATTAACCGGAAGGATTAGACTTTCTAATAAAAAAAGAAATTTGAGAAAATATTCAGTAGTTTTTTTAAAGCATTTTCAAAAAAAAGTTATTTGGCGGACCCTTTAGTTTTATTAAAATGAATTAAAATAAATAAAAATATTAAAATTTTGTAACGAAATCTATCAATAATCGTGACAATTCTATGTTACTACAAGTATGTATCAAAAGTGATACATAAGCTAGAAGTATGAAGTTTTTTAAGGCTTGATCTACGGTTAAAAATTTTTTTGAGGGGATTACAGAAAATATTTTATTTCCTATTTAGCCGTTCCTTTTTCCCTATAATTTTCCAATTATTAAACTTACAAGCTCTTTCATGTATGTACATATGTACATACAATATTTTTAAAACAAAAAATAAATAAATTTTCGTAAGAGATTAATTGTCCCCATAGTCCATTACATTTAATTGTTTATGGAAAGAAAATCAAAAAGAAAACCTACAGTTTTCCATACTGGATGTATTGGCATTACTGAGAAATGCAAAAGTTACTGTATGTGATGAGGGAATCTTAAAATCTTATATTTTTTTTAATAGTTTTTCTTCAATTTTCCTCTTTTCTTTTTTTATTCATTTTCATTTTCTGATCCCAATATGAATCTTTCATTAACATGTACAATAAATTACTTGAAAATATCGAAAAACAAATACAATAAAAACGGAAATATTTCGTATTTGTTTAACATAAACCACCGAAGAAGAGATGCAAGGAAGAGAGAAAGAAGAAGAACAATTTAAATGAATTACACATGGATGTTGGATGTAAAAAATGTATTAAATTGTGCTGAAATATGCCACAGAATACTGCTTGTAAGAGAAGTGGAAGAAAATTAGCAATAACACAAGGCGTATCTCTCACTTTGTAAAAAAACCGAAAATGGGAGCAGGATGCTATGAAAGTCGCCGTGGTCTAGTAGTGGTAGTGTGTTGGCTTATTAGACGTAAAGCCAGGGTACGAGCTCCAGGCCAGACATCAGAACAAAATACAAAAAGTATTTCTTTGGCGACTTACTCTCAGCAGATTTCTGGCAAAAACTCTGAGAGTAAATAAAATTGCCATGAAAAGTTTCTCAAAAATCTGTCGTTCGGAGTCAACTTTAAACTATAGGTCCCGCCACTCATGTATAAAATTAACGTGAGAAATTGAAATTGACGTGAGAAACTAGGTCGTAATCCTGACTGAGGGGTTGTAATGGCCATTTATGTACATATGTATGCTATGAAAGCGACGAAACTTTTATTTCATTATAATGTTTGAAACTTGATATTACGTAAGAAATAAAACATGATTTAAATGACAACTTCCTGAAATAGTAGGTCGAACAGTCTAATATGCGGAAATGAACTTCTTCGCTCCCCATCAGCATATCTACGGTGAATGAGCTATGTTGCATGGCATGCAAATCCAACTACACAAAATTTAATAATGAACCGTTCTCTAACAGAAAGTATATTTTTTTTTTGTTTTGAAATGAATAATTGCATATGCAGAACTGTGCCAGTGTCTTCCAATTTACCTGCATTCATACATAATTGCTCATTACAACACTTCAGTTAGTATTACGATCTAACTTCTCAGACCACTTATGTTGTGTGTGTGTTAAGTTCATACATGAGTGGCAGGATCTACAGATCCGACAGATTTTTTTTTGAGAAAATTTTCATGGCAGTTTTATTTAGTCTCAGAGTTTTTGCGGAAGTCGCCGTAGTTTAGTAGGTAGCGTGTTGGCTTATTAGACATAAGGCCACGGTTCAAACCCCAGGTCAGACATCAAAACGAAATATGAAAAATATTTTTTTCGGCGACTTCCTCTCAGCAGATTTCGCTCAAAAATTCCGATAGTAAATAAAATTGCCAAGAAAAGTTTCTCAAAAATATGTCTTACACAGTCGACTTTAAACAGTAGGTCCTGTCACTCATGTATAAAATTAACACACACAACATGAGTGGTTGTAGTGGCCAATTATGTATGTATGTATGCATATTTTTGCCAGAAATCTACTGAGAGGAAGTCGACGAAGAAATATTATTTTTTTCTTTCGTTTTATTATAGATGTCAGACCTGGAAGTTGAACCGAAGCCTGATGTCTAATAACTCAACGCACTACCTGCTAGAATACGGCGATACATCTTATTCCCAGACTTAATTCACATTGAATATATAAGTTCATACAAGCTATTCAATTATTTTCATTCAATACACTCGATATTCTCTGAATTTTTAGAAACTAGGAGCCCCTTTCACTCGTTCGTAAGATTGTGTAAAAAGAAATATCATTTTTGCTCCTTGTTACCCCCTTTTTTTAATGCTTTTATGCTCTATCTCTGCTGTATACGTACAATATTCTCGTATTTACACTGTTTTTGCTTAAACATAATGGCTTGTACTATCAATATTATACAACATTAAACCTATAGTATCCACATTTACAAGTGAGTGGGCTTTTAATGCACGCGAATATACATACGTACATACATATATAGAGAGATACGTACATACATAAGCAGATGCATCTTTACTGATGCAAATATTTCTACGAACAACATGCACTTTTCAAAGTGGAATATTTAAAGATAAAAACAAAATATCGTATTAATATGGTTGTCCATATAAAAGGAAACATCAAGTAGACATGAGATTACAAGCCATCAGTATCAATGAATTGTAAAATACTTAAAAAGTAATGCCCTCACTGCTGCTTAATGGCACCAACTAATGAAAAATTATTGAAAATATTGTAGAAGAAATTTTTCAATAGTAGTTTTACAACAGTTTCACTTAGGCCTCATTAAATGTGCTTTCTTATTTTGTTCGGAGTTGATGTAACTAAGAAGACCATGAACTAACTTACAGGCCTTGTTTTACTCGATAGCATCTATAAGGTAGTCAATGCCAAATAACAGCAAAAAAGCTGCATTTAAACAAACCAAATCGTTCATTGGCCACATAAACCGCTTGAAAGTCATTGATGAACAGGCAAATAAATAAAGCTGACCTGCCTAGCTTGTACTGCTTTTAATACATTACAACATAAGGCAATGTGGGAAATGCTAGATTGTAAAGCAGTTTTGTCAAGGTATATACGACATCTTCCTTCATGAGAGATTGGTAGGCATACCTCTTTGTCCCCATGTCCATGCTTAGATAGTTCTTGTGTCTATATCCCTATCTATGACAAGCTAATCACAAATATATTTGCCCCTTTTACGTGGAAAACCAAACCCGACAAATATAAGTAAACAAGACAAACAGGCAACAACATAATACACACATCGTACGGTAAAATATAGAAGAAGGGAAGAAAATACAAAAATGAAATAAAACAAATATCAAAAATCCAACAACAACTTTGAAAGATTCTAAAGTTGCCAGACATGAAATAAGCCATTATAAATACAGCGAAGAACTGCCACCAGCAAGGAGACGTAAGTCTGTGATTAATGACCAAATGTTGCATTAAATAGAGAGCGTTGTGCGCAATGGTATTGTACACCGATCGTAGTCCTAGACGAATCAAACTTGAATGCAAACATTGATAAAAATCTCATGAGATTGTATGTAATGAACTGTTGTTTAGACAGGATTGTCTTGTTACTTACTATTCTGCAGATTTTTCAGATAAATTTTGCGTTCAGAACCAGAACTTAATAGCACAATGTTTTCACTTAAAGTGTGTTGTTATGATGATCTATCTATAAAATTGTTGTTGCTGGATTTTTAATTCTTGCCTTGTTGCCTTTTGCTTCTTCATACTTCATACGTTTATGTTTGTGTAATGCTGTTTACCGTATGATGTGTGTATTTTGTTGTTGTCCATTTCTCTTACTTATTTTTTAATTTTATTTTATTTTTTAATTTTAATTTTATTTTATTTTTAAATTTTATTAGTTTTCCGATTTTTAAGCATATATGAACACCGAGACTGAATGTTGGTTCCATTAGTGAATTTAAAAATTTTAAACATACAAAATACATGATTTTCTACAAGTAGGGATTTTTTTATACGCACACACTTTCAATAATCAATGCCTGAATAAAAGTATTAAAAGTTCATTTGTATAGGTATTCTCTTACAGAATTACAACTCAAGTGGCTGAAATGGTTGATTTTCTCTGTACTTCAGTTTATATTCCACGATTCCCTTATTTCCCCTTTCACTTGCTCTCACGGTTTTTGGTTGTATTTACACGACTATTGAATTGGGCAGTGCGCTGTGGACTGTAGGTATGACGGGTAAATGAAAATTAAAATCGAATTAAATATGCAACATGCTGAACATAAAAGACAACTTATGCCCTTAACCGCACACACATACACATACACAAATGCGTTAATTTTTATTGCAATACAAATACAAGCATATTGTAAAGGCATAAACATAAAAATAAATGTTTACAAGCAAGGCAACTATGTTCAGTGAGGTACGACCGTATGATATTGAGGCTACAATACAATGACAAAAAAAAAAAAAAAAAATTCACAGCAGTATCTGAAGTTCAAATCAAGCTTATCGAGGCCAGTATTCAATTTCGAGTTTGTTCAGCAGCAATACTAATTATGGAATGATTTTCAAAAGGATAATTTAGTGGGGAAACAATTGGACATCAAGGCTTTCATTGTCGGTTAGTGTGCAGCATTACTTCGCTTCAAAAGATAGCTGGCGTAAGCTAGATGAGATGATAATTTCATTTTTGGTCTCTTTGGTTAATGACGCTGCAATTTTATATAAAAATAAAAAATATGCATTTTTAGACTGGTGAAACGTTGTTAGGTTAACGTGACTTTATCTGCGCAAAAAAGAAAATCGTTTTACTTCTTAGAAACTAGAATTACTACAGTTTCCAGTCTTCATATTGTATGTGGTTAACGGTGACACTTTTACCTTTAGTAACGCGGCAGCGTACTGCATATAAAACGTTGTTTATTTCTTGAGTATAAGTTACTGCAGGAGTGTTTCAAATAATGATACCCAAATGTCATTTGTAAATACATATATCACCAATGCCGCGCGTTATTGCACCACTCTAAAAATCCAGGGAACAAATTGTAACAGCTGGAAGGGGCCTCTACAGATCCTATGCTGTGTTGTTTTGAGACGAATAACGATGCAACCAACAGCCAGGTTACCAATTTCAACATTCTTCATTTGATCATGTCAGAACAAACCATTGCTCGATGATTTGGAGAAAGCTTTCGGTCATCCGAGACCACCATTAGAAGTGAACATGTTAGTAGGGAAAAATACCAATAAGGCCTTGTCATTAATTCACGTTCTAGACGCTCCTTTTTTGATGAAGTTTACTTTACGGTATTGCTCAAGAATTACGGCAATGCTGGGAATTTCATCGGAAACCAGGGATGTGAAGACTGTACTCTTTTTATCGGAATAGATTTCAAACTATCATCAACAATTGATTGTGAAATAATTTTAGAATATAATGACCCCACACCTCTATTTTGGACGCTTTACAATAGGTGTAGATACTCGATCGCTACACGGGAGAAGAGATAGGTAGAATTGCGCATAAATGGTGGTGTATAGGCTACGTATTATGGAACGCGAAATCGCGATTGGCCGAATACTACGAAAGAGGATGAGATAAGTCTATTAATAGAAAAATTAGCTGAATGGAGATCAAAAGTCTGGCTAAAGATCGCAGGAAATTTTGGATGACACTGTATGTAAAGTGTTGGCCACGAATTTAAGACACGACATTTTACTTGTATATTTGTAATAATTTTTACATCTTATCAAACGAATTTTAGGTCCATGATATTTTTCTTAAGATTTTAGTAATATTAGGAAGAAAAATTAATAATATTTTGCAACATATATTTGGTTAAGAATTTGTATTTACATATCATATAGATCAATACAAAATTTATCCTGGTCATGAATTTAAGATATAGGCAAAATAAAACTTAATTCACTAAAGTAAAGCTCAGCTTCATAAAAAATCCTAGTATTTGGTTGGAAATCCTTTATTTTGGATCACAGCAGCACATCTCCTGGGTAAAGCTTTTTGGATTTCTTCCCACAAATCGCTCAAATTTTTTTGGTTTTACTGCTCGTACATGTTCCTCAACATCATTCCACATGTTCTTAATTGGATTGAGATTCGTGGATTGAGCTGGCCATTTTGAAACAGTTATATTGTTTTCCTCTAAGCAACTCTTCACTAGACGTGGGGTGTGCTTAGGATCATTATCATGCATAAAATTCCTTATTAGGGACGTTTTGTCTTCAGCGAATGGTAGCATAGTGTCTGTTAGAATGTTTTTGTCAACGTGCTGGTCCATTTTAGTATTAATCTTGTAAATGGAACCTACACCATGCCAGGAAAATGCTACCCACACAATCACATTTCCACCACCATGTTTGACCGTTTGAAGAGTGTACTTCTGGTGATGCTCTAGGTTTGGAGGGCGTCATACGTACTGATTTCCATCAGAGCTCGTCGCTCCAAAGTATATTTTCCCAAAATATCATCGGTTTACTGAGATGTTCTCTCGAAAACGCTAATCGGGACTTGATATTTTTTTGACGCAAGTGGTGTACGTTGTGCAATACACCCACGCAAGTTTTTCTCATTTAGACGTCTTCTTATTGCCCTAGACGAAATATCAATACCAAAATCCAATGCATTTGTATTTTTTATTTTACTTGAGCTCGTGAAAGGATTATTAGCAGCTACTTTAGGGTGTAGGTTTTCGGGTTCTAGGTTGCTGTTTGACATTTTTGGTGGTACCATGTTGCTTGATGTCTTTCAGCGCCTGGTAAATCTTGCAATTAAAACATTTAAGCAGCTTGGATATCTCTATTATTATTTTTCCATCAAATTTTAGTTGTTGGATCAGTTTTCGCTCGGCATCGGTATTCCAAGTACCTCTGGCCATTTATAATTAAATATTTCTATGTATTCCAACATAAAATAAAATAAAACATTCGTTGCTCAACGTTTAGCTTCAAAAAACACCAAAAAATCACTTAAAAACCAATTATTTCTGAAATGTCTTAAATTCGTGGCCAGTTTCAAAAAAACGTTTTTACAATAATATAATCAAAAAGCAACAAAATGTAAAAAGAAACAAAATAATATTACAGGGTACATAGAAGAATAAAGAATATCAAATTTGATATTACATTATTACTACTAATACATTATTATTACAACTACGTCAGTCATATGTCGTGTCTTAAATTCGTGGCCACCACTGTACATAATTGGTCATTACAACACTTCAGTCAGGACATCGACCTAGTTTCTCATATCACTTATGTTGTGAGTGTTAATTTTATACATGAGTGGCAGGACCTACTGTTTAAAATCGACTCCGAACGACAGATTTTTGAGAAACTTTTCATTGCAATTTTAGTTACTCTCAGAGTTTTTGCCAGAAATCTGCTGAGAGGAAGTCGCAGAAAAAATACTTTTTGTATTTTGTTTTGATGTCTGGCATGGGATTTGAACCCTGGCTTTTCGTCTAATAAGCCAACACACTTATTCATAGTGCACTTAAGCATAGTGAAACCAATTATTTAAGAGCACAGATATATTCTCTGAGGCTTACCTTGCTTATGCTATCGTTTGTAGAGCGCAATCAAATTTAAATTTAATTAAGGGGTGAGGAACATCGTTCATGGGATTAAAATCCAAGCAAATTTCGCCAATCATTTATGGCGTAATTGCAATAGCTTTATGTCCGCACCAATCGAATAGCAGAGCGTAGGGTATACTACAAATAAGTAATGAAACAACAAACAGAAATAAAAAAATACCACTACACATTGCCACAAGGCGCATTGGTTACTTATAATCCGAGCGAGAAAAGCAACACACAACACAAATTTGTACGAAACATCAATCGATGAGCTACAGCTTAAAAGAACGTGGCTTTAATACGAATTTTTAAAAGAAATTTTTGCCTCTGGACACTATTTTTCCATTCAAATAATATTTTCAAATTTTGGAATGGAAATAAGTTTTCTTTGCATTCAAATTAAGTATATCCACCGTTCCTTGTCATTCCTTTGCTTATAGTAGGGTTAAACGAAGTTGACATCATGTGTTCTTATTCTGCTCTATACAAAGAGTCGGTATTACATTGCAACAACAATTTATTCATTTTGTTGGTTAATTTTTAATGCATTTTTACTCGTTACTCTCTTCTTTACATTGTGACAGTATTTTCAAGCGAACGACAGACAGGTTATCATATATTACAAATGCAATCCTTGGTTTCCTTTTCGTTATGCAATTTATATGCACAAACCAATGTCAAAAAATATACAATCGGTCTTAATTTAAGCCCGTTTTGATAGGATTGTTGACTTTTAATATAAATTTTATACCTTTTGCTGTCAGAGGGTTTATTAATTTGTCATGCTACTGAATTGCTATGGCTATTAATATGAAGGAAGGCATTCTATAAGGGTGGTCGAGTTAAAAAAGCATATTTGGCTTTTATGGATTTCTTTGTATAAAGGCTTGTTAGATCTCTTTAAAATCAATTAAAAGCATTACGATTTTCAGTCAAGAAAATATGTCAGATAATAATGTGTTTAGGTTGTGAAAAAAATTTTATTTGTAAAAAATATATCGAGTGTTTAACCACGTCCCTAAAACTATGAAAACATTTTTTTTGTTTCCTAATAAGTTTGTCTCTCATTGAGTAGTAAAGTCTCTCTGAGCACACATCTACACTTATTGTACAGAAACTTTAAAGTTTTATACCACGACGTATGAGTAATATTTGTGCCTACACTTTGTAGAACTAACAAGCTGGTTTGCTTATCGATACGTATGAGTAATATTTTCATCAGTTGCATTAAATATTACGTATGCTGTAGATTTAAACAAGTTTAATAATTTTAAATAACTCTGAGATAAAAATAATTCTTACTATTTTACTTTCCAAAAACGTATTCAATGATTGTAAATTTAAATAAAAGAAATTGTTTAATTGTACTCCTAATTGTTTATTTATTCGTAGGGTACAGTATAATAAGTCTCCTAAGTCTCCTAATAAATCTTTTAACATCAAAATAATTTTTTTTTATACTTTTCATCAATTTATGAGTTGAGAGTTGACATTAGAATACATACATACTTAATTGATCATTACAACGCTGGAATCAGGACTAAGACCTAGCTTTTCGCACCACTTATCTGGAGTGTGTTCTTTTTATACAAGAGTGGTGGGCCCTACAGTTTAAACTCGACTCTGAAAGGTAGACAATTTTATTTACTTTCAGAGTTTCAGCCAGAAATGCGCTGAGAGGAAGTCGCCAAAGAAATATTTTTTCATATTTCGTTTTGATATCCGACCTGGGATTTGAACCGTGGCCTTACGTCTAATAAGCCAACACACTACCTACTAGACTACGGCGACTTTAACGTCAAAATGTAACCAAACTAAAATTATTACAACATTAAGCACGAGGAAAATATGACAGATAATGATGTCTTTAGGTTGTGAAAAAAATTTGTTTCTTTGTAAAAAATATATCGAGTGTTTAACCACGTCCCTAGAGCTATGAAAACATTTTTTTTCTGTTTCCTAATAAGTTGAAGTTGTTGTTTCCTAATAAGTGAAGAATAAAAGGTCTCTCTGAACACACACATCTACACTTATTGTACAGAAACTTTAAAGTTTTATACATATCACGACCTATGAGTAATATTTGTGCCCACAGTTTGTAGAACTAACACGCTGGTTGCTTATCGATACGTATGAGTAATATTTTCATCAGTTGCATTAAATATTACGTATGCTGTAGATTTAAACGTATGTAGATCGAGTTTTGTAACAAAAATGATAAATTTCAATTTCTTGAGACTCTATAACTTTTATTCAGAAAAACTTATATGACTGATATTTTTTTAATTTGTTAGTATTGTTAATCGCCATTATTTTAAACCAAATAAAAAAAAAATTTTTAAACAGGACTTAAAAAATTCAAAAACATCATAATTCTGGCTTATGTATCATTTTTGATACATACGACTTGCCTATGGATTCTTTGGTGATGTGTATGTAATTTTTTTTAGGTTTTCAAAGATTTTGTGAAGTTTTATCGTAAATAATACATTATTTATGGTATTTTACAAGAAATTGAAAGCTAAGTTGGATGAAAGTGAAAACGTTGAATTTTCTGTTCTGGATATGCTCATGATGTTCACAGAAGTAATCGGAGTTCGGTATGAAGCGTGTCAAACATTTCCAATTTACACCGAAAGGTTGTAATGACCGATTTTGTATGCATTTAAGTAATATTCCTGCTGCTGAAGGCTCTGAAGAAGAAGAAAACAAAAGCTCGTCTTCTGAACTGACGAAAGTATTGGCAGCAACAAACATGACAATGTTGGATGTTTATCGCCAAAGATGGTACTACTTGGAACAGAAAGCCGTATGCCTTTAGTAGTTTGGGAAAAGAAAATATTCCCAATTTGATGCGAGTATCTGCGTAAGTCGGCGAAGAGGACGACCTTGTATGCGTTGGAAGGACCAAATCGAGGAAGTCCTGTCATCGATTGGTGTGACCAAATGGCGTAGGCGCCTGGAAGGCAGGCCGAAATGCGTTAATCGGGTTGTTAATGGCCAATTAAGTAAGTAAGTAAATAATGATTTCCAGCTGGACTATTGCAGGACATGTGGTGATGAGTAGGAGTTGAATACTATAGAACGCCGGCTCTCTAACAGTCCCTTAGTAGAAGAAGGCTGCAGTCCTGTGTAGGGAATTTTTCTGGGATTTAAAATCTATGTCGGATGCCGACATTCGTGCTGTCCTAAGGTTTATAATGGTGTTTCAGGGTAGTGAGTTACTCTAAAGACTTTTGGCAAAAAACTGTTGAGTGAGGTCGTTGAATGACTACAGTGTGATTCACGAATTCGTTTTTTAATTTTGCTGTTCTTTAAGATATTTCTTGTGAGCGATTCTATGCTGCTGGCACTCTCTCTTCGTTCTCATTCAGTTTCTGTATGAAAGTTTGAGACTGCAAAATATCAAAAGAATTTAGAAAACTCCTCCAATGAATTTTCAATTTGCAGGCAGTGTCTGAACATATTTTTGGTAATTTAAATCCAATAAAATTTTTTTATCTGACATTAGACCAATAAGTTGTTTATCCGCCGCTAGATATGATGTCTAAACTCCTCTGTTACGTTTTTAATCTTTTAAAAACGTTTAAAATATGAGCTCCTAGATTGCAAATAAAATAAAAATAAATTTGTGTTCAGTTTCAATTAAAATTCTTTATTGTTCGCACAATACCGTGTGTCACTGTTCATAGCTTAATGTAAACAACAACAATTCGCTTTGTTTGTTATTCTTCTTTACACTCTTCTGCGTAAATACTTACCATTGTTCATTACATCTTTACAATGGAGATCTTCAAATTACGATTATTCTCTTCACACGCAATGCGTCTTCACAAAAGACTGACTGAATTTTTACTAACCCCGCTGCCTGCTTTGTCTTGCCTTTTATATTACAGAGTAAACAGTCTGATGAATGCTCTTGAAGGCGAATGACTTTGCCTTCGCGAAATCTCTATAAATGTAAACATGTTGTTTACGTTATTGTTGTTTGTGTATCTTGTTTACGTTTGTCCTTGCAGTGTCGTTGTTGCCTATTTGTTTACTTGTTTATCCCCTTTTTTATGCTGATGTTGTTGCTATATTTTTCTTTATTTATTGATCATGTAAACAAGCTTTTGTTTATCATATTAATGTTAAACAATGTAACACCATTTCCATTTTCATAACAGTATTAAAGAGTCTATTCCTTACTAACATTTTGAATGTTTCCTGAGCAATTTAAGTATAAAATTTGATGTCTACTTGCATTGAACAATGAATATTTCAAATTCCATTGTAATGGGTAATGACGTAAATATCTCAACATTCGTTCAACATACGGCAATTACCAGTAATTTATTAAACAAAACCATAAAAAAAATGTTTTTTTTTTCGATTTTTTCCTCTTCGCCGGGGTCTTTTTGGCATTTTGACAAATTCCAAGTAATTTGACGATAAGATTAATGACACTGTACATCAGTTTATCACTATTGTCAGCCCACCCCCCCAAACCACAATCACCAAAACACGTCAATTCCTACTCAAAGTACATTGACATCACTGGTGATAAAATAGTGTTGAGTTATCAGTTGATAATGTGTAACATGTTACAATACAATACACAAAACGAAAATGCCTAAGACGAATAAGCGAAATAAAAAAAGGGACATCCAATATGTCGTTTGTATGTCAAAGCATCCCATTTCACGTTTATGTCTGGCATTCTAGCCAATATATACACATACATACATACATACCTACACAATATGACATAATGTTTTTAGACATTTGGCCACTCTATCATTATATTTATTGACGTCGAAGACAGACAACAGGCAGACCAATGTCTTAACACTTTTCATTGAGGAAATGCTTCATATGGTTTTCTACATACAATATTCAGTGCGTTTATTTGATATCACCTCTCACTCACCCTCACTACTATATTATGTCTTATACTACTCCCAAGCAGCATGTCAAATATGTTTTCGGAAATTATTTACAAGTAGTTTCTGTGACATAAAACCCCCTCCCCCCCCAAAAAAAAAAGCAACAACAAAAAAAAAATAATAATAAAAACGAAACTAATAAGTGTTGTTGTCTGTGTTTATGGGCCATATATTTTATGTGTTTATGACACTTTATAGTTTATAAAGTGTTCTTAAGTCTTTTTTCATCTTTTAATATATACATACATATATTACAGTTCAGTTCAGTTCATCTAAGCTAATAAAAAATAAATTCTTCTCAGAATTATTTTTTAATTATGGCATCATAATATTAAAATTTATGTTTTTCTTTAATATTCAAAATGAAAATAATATTGGTTTGGGGAGAAACTTCTTTTACAACCAGTGTTGTTACGTCAAAGGCAGATAGCAACGTACCAAATTTTTAGTAAAGAAAAATTTTAGTTACAGTCTAAGGAGCATAAGTTTTCAAATCCTTAATAAAATTTATAGATACAGCAGAGTAGAATAGTATTATAAATCGAAAGCAACCGTTCATTTAAAATGTTTGCGACTACTAGCTTAATACATAGCTAACTTAATAAATTTAATGTTCTGCATGTTCTCCAAGGTCACATACATACATTACAACCCTACCGTCAGGATTACAACATAGCTTCTCCACTCATGTATAAATTTAACACACACAATATAAATGGTGTGAGAATCTAGGTCGTACTTCTAAGGGCGTTAGCAGTATATGCCCAAGTAAAAGCCATTAATACTCAAATATCGCTAGTATTTTACATACATATATACATTGCCAGTTAGGCAATGCTATTTTCATTATCTAGAAACCACATCTAAATATGTGCCTCTAACAGGATAACAATCTAGCTACACGTACAACCCATATTGAGTGTCTTATTTTTATCTATGAGAGGCGGAACCTATAGTTTAAAGTCGATTCTGAACGATATATTAGAGAAGCTTTTCATTTGATTTTATTTACTCTCAGAAGGCTGCTCAGGAGAAATCGTTAAAGGGAATATATTTTTCTTCCGTATTTCGTGAACCACGGTCTCTCGCCTAATAAGCCAACACACTACCATTCGGTATAAATACGTAGTAATAAGCAATTTGAAAAGTTTACTGGAGCTAAGTCTTGCAAACAGCACAAAAGTTTACTAGTCTTCTGGTATTTATGCAAGCCTCCTAAGCACTCAAGTTTTCTTTCTGGTAATAAAATTTTGAAACCATCTTTTAAACAAGAATAAGCAATACGTGCAGGGTTTATATTGTTAGGAAATGGAAAAATCTAGATACTGATGTTTTGCTTTAACATCGTTTAACTTTAAAATTATAAACAAAAGCTACAAAGACAAAAACAAGTAAACAAAAATACACCAACAAAACACCGTAAATATAAAGAAATTATAAACAAGTAAACAAAAATGCAACAACAAACACTACAAGAATAAATGTAAACAAAATGCACAAACAACAATAATGAAACAACGATGTTTACATTTATAGAGATCATTCGCCTTCAAGAACATTTATCAGACTGTTTACGTTGCCATAGACAAAGCAGACAACGGGGTTAGTAATAATACAGACATTCTTGTGTGAAGACGCGGTGTGTTTGAAGAGAGTAATTGTGGTTTGAAGATCTCCGTTACAAGGAGAAGTCGAACAATTGTCTAGTAATTGTTATTGTTTATGCAAAGCTTATAAACAGAGGAATAACAAACAAAGCAATTGTTGTTGTTTACATCAAGTTTTGAACAGTTGTGCACAGAATTGCGCGAACCATAAGGAATTCAATTCAAACTAAACATAAATTTATTTATTTATTTATTAATTACAATACAATTACAAATTATATCCTAATTATATACGAGCGAAGTATCTTGACTATGTACTCGGTGTAGTGTCACAGACCAGAGCTCACAGACAATCAACGAGCTCATATTTTAAACGTTTTTAAAAGCTAAAAACGTAATAATATATTCACAGATTAGGTCAGAAAGCACCTGCAGAAAGGGCTCAAAGATAAACAACTGATGACAAACCTATCATTCCAGAACCTGTTTAATGAGACTGAAGCAAAGCAAATAAATTATAAGAACATAGAGTAAATGCTCTGTGTTAGCCTTAAAAAACTTAAATATGCCATGAGGTTGTGACAGCTTCCGTAAAATCAATGTTCACTTGTGCATACAGAACGGTTGTTTGTAGAACCACATGCTACACAATCCTGACTAGCTGGCCGCGACAGCGCAACTTAAAATCAAGCTGAAAACTAGACTGAAAGCATAACGAACTAAATATCAGAAGTCATTGCCAGGTATGCCTACATCTCTCTGCATGCCTACACATTATTCAATGACCTTCGATTCAGTTGAAATGGTTGATAGGTATTCTTCTTATTTAACTCAAGACAGGTGGTTCTGGCAATAAAGCTATATTCCATGCTAGCCCAGTTTTTTTTCAGAGGCCCTTAAATGCAGCTGCCTAATGCTAACTTATAGCTTTTTTCATATGTTTTTCGAGTTCATCAGCTACACAGTCACATGAGATAAGCCTGTGACCAAGCAATTGTAGGACGTAAAATATTCTACGACTGTCAATCACCTCAGTAGTATCCGGTGCTAACTAGTTTCGACTTAAAGGTTGTACCCTACCGGCATCTGTTTGATGTTTGGCTGTAATAAAAGAAAAATGCTGGTAGCAGAAAACCTCTTACTTCGGACTGAAATACACCACAATAGGTAGGAAAGCGAATACATATTCTAAGGTCAAGATCTTAAGAACGAATTCTAGTCTACCTTATTGTGGAATGAATGTAAAGAAATTAAAAAAATAGAATTCTTTATAATGGACCTTATGTGCCATGAATTATTTTCTATTTCTAAAGGTTCGTAAAGGCTTTGTTAACTTAAAGGCTATAGAGTATGGAGGCTATAGAGCATTCGAATACTAGAAATAGTTCTTGTTGTGAACAAAACATTGAAACTTTTGTTGTGAAATAAATTTCCAAATTTGAAAAGCATTTGTTGGACCACTTTGGAAAAAGGATTCAGTCATCAGTTTTTAGTACAAACGAAAACGATTGTTTGCCAAGCCAATTTTAAGGAAATTATAAATTTTCTTTTAAAATACATGCAACCAATATTGCCAGATATTTTATTAAAATTTAAAAAACTTTATTTCGACTGAAAATGTTTTTCTTTCCTTTCAATTTTTATTTTTTTTTTTTAGTAAAAGAGAACTTTTTAAATAATTGTTATTATAAATCATAACTTTTAAGTTTAGAAGAACAAGAAGAAAAACATTTCCTTATAATCTAACAATAGGATGGAAGAAAACACACATACGAACACATACATACAAACATTTCTACAAGGATCTGTCTGAGCATGCAAACAAAGCCAAAAAATATGTAAACAAACTCGCAAATATACGTACATATGCCTAGAAAATAGGGAGGTTCCGAGAAGTCTTAAGTACAGCATCGAAAATAGTAAAATTAGCACTAAAGTGACCACACGGTAATCGTATGTATAAATAAAATATTTTTTTATGTTTCAGGCCTATTATACGCCGAACCACTACTACTGCAACATTACGACTTTTCTTCTGCTTAACAATATTACTGGGAGGGCAAGCCAATGTGCAGTATTTTGATTGATTTTAGAACATAAGCTTCTAAAGCTTTTCTGTTTGCGAAAATTTTGAATAAAAATTTGTAGCAAGTCTAGTCGATAGTCATCATTCAATGTCCAAGTCTATTACTTTCCAAAATTAGGGTCACAGCATCACACCTCCCAGCAAGTTCAAACGCAATTGGCATTTGGAGAAAGTCTTGAAATCTTTCGTTTTATTGATCACACGTCTGATTTTGATTTGCATGGATAGCCATAAATAAATACTGTGTTCTTCCAGCCGAAGTTTTGGCTATTGCGAGCGTTGTCAGCTGGTTAGGTTAGGTTAGAGTGGTAGCTTTGATACCAAAAGTTCACTTGAGCACGCATATCGGCGCGTTATGACGCCACAGGTGAACGCAGTCCCCGTACTGACCAAGTTCCTCCAAACCAGGGAAGAAGAAGAAGTTGGTCAGCGCAAGGTCTGCACATTTAAAGCACGACTATCACTCGTTGGAAAACCAGCCCGAAAGCTGGATAAACGAAGCTATTTTCTTGACATCAATGGACGATAGGTTAGGTTAGGTTAGCGGACGTGTACTTGTCAATTAAGACAAGTACAGTATCCGGAGGTCTAATTGACCCATTGTACAACGCCCTAGTTTCTCACACCACTTATGTTGTGTGTGTTAAATTTATACATGAGCGGTGGAACCTACAGTTTAAAGTCGACTCTGAACGACAGATTTTTGAGAAACTTTTTCATGGCAATTTTATTTACTCTCAGAGTTTTTGTCAGAAATCTGCTGAGAGGAAGCCGCCGAAGAAATACTTTTTGTATTTTGTCTTGATGTCTGGCGTGGGGCTCGAACCATGGCTTTAAGTCTAATAAGCCAACACACTATCTACTAGACTACGGCGACTTCAATGGACGATAACTCCGTCTAGGATTGTAGAGCCAAGTAACCTATATCCCTACCTCGCAAGAGATGGGCATTGACAGTGTAAGTGGATAACAGTCTCCTCTTCGTCAGCGGATCTGCACCCACGGCAGAAGTTGTTAAATGGGAGCTGCATTATTTCCGCCTGTCTTCACATAACACAATGATCTGTAAGCATGGGCACTGTGATCGAGATAATGTTACGATCAAGTCCAAATAATTGGTTGGTGCGCCATCTATCTATTGAGGGCCAAGTGAGCCTAGCGGTAGAGCAGGTATTACCTAAGGTATATTGAAAAAATCTTTAGATCAGTGGTACTAGTAATAGTGAAATGGTGAAAAGTTCAGCAATGAAGTCCGCTTGGATGGTAATAGCCTACCCAAGGCAAATACAGAGCTGCTAATTATGGACATTGATCGCGATTCGTGTTCTTTTCTCCTCATTTAAAAAATTAACTCTACATAACATAAGCCATATCTGCGTGCCAATTCAGTCTGATTTATATACCATGGTCATGCATAATTTAACATTTCGGATGCACTCCACGCCCCGCACCATTATGGTATCAATATGTCTTTCAAACAATTAACAAAGTTTAATGATATGCCACACACAGTTTGCTTTGTTTAAATTTAAGGCTATGAACGCCCTTAGAAAAACCCTTTATACTAGTAAGTAGTAGATGGTGGTCTTTCCTCTCCTTACGTGAGTTACGTAGGCCAACACACCACACTTCGAATAACAACTGAACTATTGACTGCTATTTCTTGATATTGCAACTGCGTTTTACTCATTTAATAGGGCGGCAATATGGTCATCATTGAGAGCAAGTGCAGTACCAACCAAATAAATCAATTTGACAAAGGCAATCCACGCAAACGCTAAACTAAATGAGTCATTGACGTTGTCCTTTATCTGCTCTTTTGTTAGCCATTATATTAGCCATCAATGCTGAAACCTTAGTCACAAAATGACAGAAGTAGTGCGGTATTGCCGTCGTCACTTTGAAAACCTACTTATTGTGTCATAAAAATTAGGACGTGCAGAATAAACACAAGCACGTTATGTGCCACAAGTTTCCATAATGTTCGCAGCCAAGGGACAAAACTGGATGTGATAGTTTGAATAAAGGAACAGAGGTTGGCTTTTAGAAATATAAATAAAGTACGGAAGTCTTTTCATGTAATCGGCGTAGTGCAGTGTGTTGGCTTATTAGACATGAGGACACGGTTCAAATCCCAGGTCAGACAACATAATGAAATATGAAAAAAATATTTCTCTGGCAACTTTCTTTCAGAAGATTTCTGCCAAGAACTCTAAGAGTAAACAAAAATTGCCATGAAAAAGTGTCTCAAAAAAATCTTTTGTTCGGAGTCGATTTTAAACTGTAGGTCGCTCCACTTATGTATAAAATTAACACACACGACACCATCTGACCTGGAGTTTGAACCGAGACCTCACGTCTACTAAGCCAAAACGCCACCTACTAAGCTACGGCGACTTCAAAGCATTAGAGCTAGTAATTATTGCCGAAAGTTTTGTACCAGTCTAATGTAGCGTTGAACTAATTCCCACACTTCTCTGATACATGGAAGGGGTATTGCTATCACACACACACACTCACACACAAAACGACACAACACATATGGATGCATAAATATATAATAAAATTTGCCACAAATACCACAAGCTATGCAAAATAATAAAGTTAAATGACTTAAGACACCAAAAATAGACATACAAACTGCCAAGGGAAGTTATTCTAAGCGAACAGGCTGGCAGGCAGGCATGCAGAATGCCATGAAGAAATGAACACACGTTACCGAGGGTGAAAAATAGTCGAAGAGGAGTCTAAACTTCAGACACATGAGATATAATATAATTTACTAGACAATATTATTATAAACTGAACTGGTAAACTATACGACTATCTACACACACACACACACACACACACACACGCTCATAACGATATGAAACTAAAGTTTGCCTATTTATGAGATCCTTTATGAACGTTTCCTTATGCACCGAAAATACCTTCGAATGTACGCTTGTATATGTATCTATATATGTATGTGTGGATACTTTGCAAATGCATGAACATTATATTGTCCAATACATATGGCACTTTAATCCTTTGACTTTAAGCCTTGTTCCTGTTTTAAGATAACAAACGAAGGAAGAAAAAAAACTTAAACTGTTCGGCCAAAAAAAAAAAAAAAATCCAAGAAAACAAACCCAACTCAGGCACACGTAATTCGCACTGGGAGTTTGAGATTTTCCATCGCCCCACAACTTGCGTAAACGCCTCAGTCAATTTGGGGAATGGAGAGTCTATTGTTTTCAAAACCCAAGAAAGCAACCATTTAACCGCATATAATAGACTTGCCTCAAAGGCAATAAACTCTTTAAATGTATGCGTACGTATGTATGTACTTTAAAGATGTTTAGTTGTGTTGCATGTGTATTTTGAATATATTTAAATATGTATGTGCACTGGTTTCCTTAAAACATTTGTTAAGTCCTTGTCGTATATTAAATTTTGAAAAAATTTTATGAAAAATAAATTTTGAAAGACACGAAAAAGAAGGGATTAAATAGGAATTAAAATAGGACAGACATTAATTAATATAACGCAATGCAATAAAAAGGATAAAAATTGTTCACTACACCCACTAGTGTACTATATTTTTGTCTTACTTGCCCATAAGGTTGGTCCCAAACCTAGACGGCTTGATTTCTAGATAGCTGTAGTAAAAGTAGCAATCTTCTGAAACATACGCTTTAGATTTTAAGATGCCTGCTTTCGTCATATTTTGTCCTCTTACCACTGAATTATTATTGTTTTTCGATGCTCGCAAGTAGTACAAATGCAGAAGGTCTGTGGTGTGCTTCAAGATTTCAAGTCCGGAGTTTTGTAGCCCACGTCTATCTCAACGAAGTAGTGAAGCCTCTGATAATTAGAAAAAAGTGAATTCAAGTTCTCAACGTCAGTCTCTTTAACAAAATTCGAGGATGTTGGGCCTACAAAAGTTCAATTTGCAATGGGCGGAGCGAAATATTTGCCGAGATTTCCTATAAGCGATTAGAAACCGTGTCTAGTCTAGTAGGTAGTGTGTTGGCTTATTGGACGTGGGACCACGGTTCAAACCCTAAGTCAGACATCTGCAGGGAAACGAAATATAAAAAAATTTTTTTTCAGCGACTGCCACTCTGCAGATATCTGGCAAAAAGTCTCATAGTAAATAAAAATTGCTTCGAAAAACTTAAGCATTGTAATAACCAATTATGTATACATGTATGTATGATTACGACCTGTTTGGCCTGATATTACATACATACATAATTGGCCTGATATTGGCTGCCACAATTATACCAGGAATTATGCAGCAATTCTACTTTCAAACCCGTCTCAAAGTATTTCACTCTTTTGACTTTTGGTAAGTGTTTAGAACGGTTCAGTGCTAATTGGAAGCAAATTTATCCACATGACCAGAAACTCAATCTAAAGCATGAGTTTTAAATTTCTTCACTCGCATTCTATTTTCGAAGTCATCCTGATCAACTGAAACCCTTGAAGAGATGTTTGACTATTTAGAGATATAACGATACGCTTACCTCTTACCTCTCTGGAGGTGAAAAATCTGTCTACAAGATACATAACTGTTGCGTTTTCCCACAACAAAACAAAAATAAAGAAAACTGTGGAACAATCAAATTTGGAACAATCTCAATTCACATGAGATCCAACAGCGTCCGATGAATTTGAAAAAAAAATTCCTTTTGGTGTTGAGTTTATGCTGGCGGTGTCGTTGATCCATATATTTTGAAAATGACGTTGGCTAGTCCATCATTCTCAACCACGATGATTACCCATTTATTTTGGCCTGAAATGGATCTATTGAGCACCAACGACATGTGGCTTGGACAAGACGGCAATACATCCCATTCAGCTCATGCCAGCATGAATACTTTTACGTAAAGATTATGTGGGGTTTTCCTTAGTTGCAGATGTATGCGAATCCACCTGAATGTAGACGCCGTAGTCTAGTAGGTAGTGTGTTGGCTTATTAGACGTGAGGCCTCGATTCAAATCCCATGTCAGGCATCTCCAACTGAACCAAATATAAAAAATATTTCTTCGGCGACTTCCTGCCATGAAAAGTTTCTTAAAAACCTGTCGTTTAGAGTCGACTTCAAACTGTATGTTCCGCGACTCATGTATAAAAATTAACGCACACAACATATGTGGTGTGAGAAACTAGTTCGTAATCCTGACTAAAGGGTTGTAATGACCAATTATGTATGTATACGAATGCGACATATACCACAGTGGTCTTCTGAGGCAACATAGCATATGTCATTGATCAAGTTCAGCCTAAAATATGCGCAAGAGTCATGAAAAAATGCATATTTCGTATGCGATCTACCCAGAGAAGCCGTGCCGGTATAGATGTACGTAAGTTCAATACGCCAAAGTCTTAGACGTAAGAACGATCAGTCTTATTGCTCTTCATAAACAAGAACGGTTTGAAATTTTGCCAATTTTGTTTGTTTGTTGTGGAGTACAATTGTTCCGCTTAGAAATGGAAGATTATTTCCTTCATAAGGCTGCCACGGCTGGCCACACAGTACCTCATTCGATCGGACCAATTTTTGTTCACTTTTTCGGGTGTATGGGGTAGTATCTCGGCAATGGTATCACGAATGTTGGCCTTCAAATGCTTAATTGTCTGTGGTTTGTCGGCATAAGACTTTTCTTTAACGGCGTTACACAGAAATTTGGATCCAATTGACATCACCATTTCGCCTAATTAAACGGCAATCAAACGTTTGACGCAATAAATGTATTGTGTCATGAGATGTGTGGCAATTTGCACCAGCTTGTTGAAGCCAAACATCGTTCACATCAATGCCATGAACGACGGATACAAGAAAATCGGTTATCATGGTGCGATAGGTGTCTCCAGTGACTGTAATGGTTGCGCTGTCCTAATTTTCAAAGAAATAGGGGCCAATGAAGCAAAAGTACAAATTCTTTAAAGGTCTACCATTACAAGGTAATTTGGCAAAATAAAATAATAGGGACTGCCTGCTCTCTCTTTTTTGTTAAATTTAACTTTAAATGTTCTTAAACAATATACTTTACTGCACTTTATATTGCCTTTTTCTGTGACATTTTAACCGTTATCCTCTTAATTTTTTTCACCGTCTTTTTATTTATTGCCTCATTACCGTTGTTCGTTTGGTTTTTTATATTTCACAGATTTTTTCATTTCTTCATCTTTTTGTTTAACTCCTTTTAATGATGCATGTCTTTGACACTAAAAACCTTGTCAGACAATTTCATTAAAACCTATTAAGCAATTTCTACAAACCATACATACATCCAAACATAATTACATGCGGTTAATTTAAGTATACAATAAAATTACATTTTGGCCCAGCAATTTTGCAATAAATACGAATAAAAAAATAAAATGAGTGAAGCACAAAAACGGGCTCCTTTTAACAGCGATATTAACAGCGTTTTACCTCTTCTGTGAAACATAATTTTAAAAGCTTTTCCTACGTGTGTGTGTGCATGAGTGAATTTCCTGCTGAGTAATGCTTCATTTCGTTGCCACTGTTTCATTGGCATTTCCTTTAGATGCTACTTTCAACACACAAGGCAAGGCGTTAGAATGAAAAGAAAAGAAATGAAGAAAAATTTCAGGTTGTGTTCTTACAACTAATTTCAAAACGTATGCAGGTTGGTGGTTGCCCTTAACAGCGTAGACCTTTGTTTTAAAAGCTATCTTTCTTTTTCATTTTGTACACCACAGTTCCCATTATTTCATGGAGATTAATAAGATGAAGTAAAAATTATAAAAATTGTACATGGTTTTCCATGGCAACTATTAGGTGCCTTTATTAAAGTCTTTAAGAACAAATAAGACTTTAAAATCTAGAATTGAAAAAAAAACAAAGAATGAGAAGAATAAGAGAAGCAATTTTAATAAATTCAAATACTTTTACACTGGAAATAATAACTCGTACTTAATTACTCATATTATACCCATTAATTTAGATCGGAGTGGTAACTTTGTAATCAAATAGCTCACTTGAGCGCTATGCGTGCTCATTGTGACGTCACAGGTGGAAAAGAATTCCACGTACGGATACAACAGCTAAGCAATGAAATCAGTTTATAATGTACTGTGTATTCAATTGACCAAGTCTTTGAAGCGTAGTAGGTAGCATGTTGGCTTATTAGACATGAGACCTCGGTTCAAACCCCAGATCGGACATCTTCAACAAAACGAAATATGAAACAATATTTCTCTGGCGACTTTCTGTCAGCAGATTTATTGCAAAAACTCTGAATGAAAAAGTTTCTCAAAAATAAGTCGTTCGGTGTCGACTTTAAACTGTAGCTCCTGCCACTCATGTATAAAATTAACACACACAACATAAATGGTGTGAGAAGCTAGGTCGTCATACTAAGGTTGTAAGGACCAATTATGTATGTATGTATGTATGTATGCATGTGTATTCAATTGGCCAATAGATCACAAACGGATACGCTTTACTAGAAGAATTTTATAATTGTCGGGAACAAGTCCAAATGGGTTCCATGACCCCATTTCAAAATTTGCTGTAGGAATGGTTACGAGTGAGTCAGTTTGTTTCTTTTTTTCCCCAAAGGACTCGTTCTGCAATCAAAGGAATGTGAATGACAAATACTTTTAACGAGCCAGAAAAACGTTGTGCGTAGTATTAACATTCAGCGGCTGTGCTGGCTCGGCCTTGTCGTTCGAATGGAGTATTAGAAGGAGGATGCGCCGGCGAGACGGGTATTTGATGCGGGGATCTGTGGAAGTCGGCAAAGAGGATGACATTGTTTAGGACCAAATCGAAGAAGCCCTGTCATCGATTGGTGTGACCAATTGGCGTAGGCGCACAAGAAGCAAAGGCCGATGGAAGGATGTGTTAAGGCAGGCCGAAACCCGTTAATCGGGTTGTTAATGGCCAATTAAGTAAGTAAGTAAGTTAGCGAGTGCCGTCTGATCGTTGTGACTTCATCTGGATTGAAACCCATTTATAACAACAACTCGAGTAGATAGTAGATAGAAATGGTGCAATTCACGCGAGGTATAAAGAACTTCGCCTGATACATTTCAGAAGGTAAAATAAAAGAAAGAAAGATGGAGGTATGTTGGTGTCTTCTAATATACGATACTGTAAGATTAACATACGTCGTCATATATAATATGAGCCTGAGCCTTCAATCATTGGTCATAAGCATGCCTTCAACCCTCACGAAGATAGTTTTTGTAACTGTTTACGTATCTGAAATTAAAATTTTATACAACGAAATAAAAACCAACTACACTACGCAGATCTGCTTATGGCTATGAATTCATATTTATGTTTGGCAACAATTTATTAAAGGTCACTTCAAAATTGCCATCAACATGGTCCCCTGAATCTCCATTGTACTTCAATCATATCTTAAAAAAAAATTTTTTTTTGAAAGACCCTTAGGAATGTCAGAAACTAAAAGGTATTCAATAAAGTCCCCTAAAAAGATTAAAATGTGCTAAAAATCGAAATAAAAACACGAAACTATTAAAAACCAAAATGCATAAAGCAAATAAAATTTAAAGTAATATTTTTATTTGGTGACTGTTAGTAACGAAAAACTTTTATGAATAATAACCGAATATTTGTTTTTCTTTTTCAAATCGTTTTCAATTTTTAAAGAATTGAAAATCCGAAAGAAAAGTTTCACAATGGTACTCTAGCCACCCCTGAAACTATGCCTGGATATTATCGACAGTATTGTGCTTAATTCTAAAGGGTGCGCCATTTGAAAGTTTAAATTTAAAAATCCAATAAAACAAAAACGGTTTGAAATTTTACCAAATTTATTTGTTTGTTGTGAAGTACAATAATTCCGGTACATAAAAATGAAATATTATTTCATTTATACGGTTGCCGCGGTTGGCTTCACAGTACCTCATTCGATCCGAACAATTTTCGTACACTTTTTCGAGTGTGTGGCGTCGTATCTCGGCAATGGGATCCCGAATGTTCGCCTTCAAATGCTCAATTGTCTCTGGTTTGTCGGCATAACACTTTTCTTTAATGGTGCCCCACAGAAATTAGTCCAACGATGTTAAATCGCAACTTCTTGGCTGCCAATTTACATCACAATTTCGGCTAATTAAACGGCCATCAAACGTTTGATGCAATAAATCGATTGTGACATGAGATGTGTGGCATGCTGCACCATTCTGTTGAAACCAAACATCGTTCACATCAATATCATGCAGAGCGGATACAAACAAATCGGTTATCATGGTGCGCTAGATGCCTCCATTGACCGTTATGTTGGCGCCGTCCCTAATTTTCAAAGAAATAGGGGTCAATGATTCCTCTGCTCTACAAGCTGCACCAAATAGTCACTCGTAATGGGTATTTTGGCTTCTGTAAGACCACGGCAAATTTTGCTTATCAACGTAGCCACCAAGATGAAAATGAGCTTCATCCGAAAAGATGATTTTTTTTTTTGGCAAAATCGCCATTATGGTGCATTTTCTCGTTGGCGCATCTAGCCAAGGGAAACCGGATAGTTATACGGCTTCAACTCTTAAACTAGTTGAACTTTATAAGACAACATGCGGAGATCTTTTAGTCAAATTCAAAGTAAACTGGTGCGTGAAATGTTCAATTCTTGAGAACGATGACTATTTGATGTTGGTGGATTCTCATGCATACTCTCAGTTACAGCTTCGATATTTTCGGGTGTACACTGTACGAGCACGCTCACATCTTGGCGCATAAACAATGAAACCAGTTTCACGAACTTTAGCAATAAACCTGCGTATAACGGGCACTGTTGGTCCTTCTATGCGACCAAACTTTTTACGATATTTTCATGCAACTTCCGACCAATTGCCTTTGTTTTGGAAATAAATTTCCAATAAATCTCAATGTTGTTCAAGCGTAAATGTATTCATTACATTCAGTGGAGATAACATATTGAATTTTGTGACAGAATAGAATGACATACATAAGTATTGTCAGATTTGAACTAACCGATGGTCCAATTTCAAATGAATTTAAGCAGCTTAATTAACATTTTTCATTAGTGTAGAAAGAAAAACATAAACCCATAAACAGAGCTCACTACGGGAAAGTTTCACTGAGAGACCCATTGGGCCATTGTGACCCCTGAAAACCGAAAAATTGAGAGAATATAAGAAAAAACAAAAGTATCATACTTTTCTACAAAGACCTTGGAATGTTTGTAATTGATAACAGGCATCTTTCAAATTAGTTGCAATTTATTTCGTTTTTTTTTTTGCTAAATCACCTTGAAACGATGTAGCATTCAACAACATGTGCAACTAATAAAATTGTTTCAATCAAAACCAGTGTTTAACATACCACGCACTTTGCCCATTTTACGATCGCCACAATCGTACTATCGTCAGCAGTATTTGCATTGGGTTCAGTAAATAATCGAGTTGTAGGTCAACGAAATGCAAGATCTGCCGAATCTATCATCGTTGTCGATGAGAGTATGCAGAAGAATCTATGTCGGTCGACTTTTCGTCTCGTTGTTTTACAGAGCACAATTTGGCAAGTTTTACATCATAACTTGAGCCTTCCTTCATAGATAGAAAATTTAACTGAACCAGGAACTGAAGATAGAAGACTAGACCAATCAATAACGAGCGCAATAGCTCAATGATTAAGAGCTTCTTCAGCAAAATAGGGCACATAGTGCCATACAACTCATCTTACATTCGATTTAAATGCAAGGTCATCTCAAGTAGAGGTAATGTGAATTAGCCAGCCTAATAGGGAGATATGATTGCGTTTAAATATTTCATGTGGGATCTTCTAAAGTTGCAGATGTATGCGGTTATGCTACAAGCCACAGCGGTCTTCTGCTCATGTGCACACATACATTTATAACAATTACAAACCATTCAGTCAGAATTACGATCTAGCTTCTTACACCACTTAGGTCGTGTGTGTTAATCTTATACAAGGGTGGCGGAACCTACAGTTTAAAGTCGACTCCGTACGACAGATTTTTGAGAAACTTTTCATGGCTATTTTTATTACTCATAGAGTTTTTGCCAGACATCAGCTGAAATGTTTTGAACCGTTCGTTTTGGGGTTTGAACCGTGGCCTCACGTCTAATAAGTGAACACACTACCTACAAGACTACTGCACATGTAGTATGCATTGAAACCCTTTCTAATGCTCTCCTAATTATTCAGTACATCTAAATTATTTTAAATATGAAGAATACAGAAAGGGGATACCATCATCTTCAGCGATGTACAAATTGCCTAATTTGTGAAGATACCAATCCACATTAGATCCAAAAGTGTTCTATGCTTTCCGAAAAAGTCAATGTTTGATGCGGATTTTGGGCTGGTCATATTCCTTGGAAAACGTTGTTCCACTGAAGTAGTGAAGTGTTTTTATTGATTCACTAAAGAAAATAATAACTACGGCAAGCACTAGAGGTCGACAACTACCAACGACAAAGAAATACAAATTTTGCCTAGTTCTAGAACAATCAAAGCATGCAGGTCTTATTCGAGAGAAAACAATGCCGAAATAGGTTAACGAAGCCAATTCATTTGAGTATTCATTTAGAACTTAATCGCCGTTATACTTATACCCGCTTAACGCTGTTTCGGTATTACGCAGTAGTATTGGGATTCCCCTAAATAGCACATTGTATTGATACCTACTTGTTGTAAAGAGTCCGCCAAATAACAATTTTTTTTTGAAAATGCTTTAAAAAAAAACTACTGAATATTTTCATATGAAGCTCATTTTGATCTTGGCGGGTATGTAAACAACCAAAATTGTCGCATTTGGGGCAAAGAAAACCCGCACGCATACATTGAAAAGCCGACGCACCCAAAACGAGTCACTGTTTGGTGTGGATTTTGGTCCAGAGGCATAATTGGGCCATTTTTCCTTCGAAAATGAGCAAGGAGTGGCCGTTAAAGTCAATGGCGATCGTTATCGAACCATGTTGAACGAATTTTTGTTCACAAAAATTGAAGAGGAGGATATTGGCAACATTTGGTTTCAACAGCCGAAGCTACACTCGATGTTTTGCGCCCTGTTTTTGAAGATCGCATTATCAGCCGCAGAGCTGATGTCGTTTGGCCACCTCGGATCTGAGATTTGACATCGTTGGACTATTATTTGTGCGGTGCCGTCAAAGATAAGTGTTACGCCGACAAGCCAGAGACAATTGACGCTTTAAAGTACAATATTCGTGAAGCCATTGGTGAAATACAGCTGCACACAATCGATAATGTGCTTAAAAATTGGACCGATCGTGTAGGCTACTGCATGGCCAGCCGAGGCAGCCATTTGAATGAAATTATTTTCCATTATTAACCGGAAGGATTGTGCTTTCAAATAAAAAAAGAAATTTGAGAAAATATTCAGTAGTTTTTTTTTAAAGCATTTTCAAAAAAAAAGTTATTGGCGGACCCTTTATATTTGTGCAAATGAAACAGCCATGCACCAACCAAAAGCGGTGCACTATAGAGCGACGATACATACTATGTATATTTTTCAATGCTCTTTTGTTAGTTTGTCCAGAATAAAGATTCCAACTGTATTTTCCTCGTTTAACGCTGTTTCCTTAATCGATGGAACTTATTGGAAGGTATCCCCTGCGTTAAACGGGGTCTTACTGTATGATGAAATTTAATAAAAGAAATGCCGGATTGCCCACGACTTCTGAAACTGAATAGATTGCCAGTTCTGTTAAGTCAAGATTACGACATACATATGTGTTAATTTTATACATGAATGCCAGGACCTACAGTTTAAAGTTGACTCTGAATGCCAGATTGTTTTGAGAAACTTTTCATGACAAATTTTTATTTACTCCCAGAGTTTTTGCCTGACATCTGCTGAGAGGAAGTCGCCGAGGAAATATTTTTTTCATATTTCGTTTTGTTGGAGATATTTGATCTGGGGTTTGAACCTTGGTCTCACATCTAGTAAGCCAACACTCTAAAAACTTATTTCAAGAGATATTAAGAGACATTATTCAACATATATCACAGAGGAAGCTTAATCGGTTAACAAAAAAAGGTCTTCGTTTCATATCGACTAACCAAATAATTTTTATTCGTACTTATGTTCACTCTGGTCTCTAATAATGATTCCTATTGAAAATGAGAAGAAAAAAACCTTCTTTGCTATTTCTTTAACTTGATGTTTTCCTAAATTTCAAATGAAATAAACTTAAGAAAAAACCAAAACAAAAAATAGCAAAAAAAGATACAAAAAAAGAAAAAAGAAAAAGAAATGAAAAATTGCACAAAGAGAACAAAAAAAAAAATGTAGAAATAGATGTTGTGCTGCTGCTCGAAATGGTAAAGGAATACAAGTTGAAATAGAAAAAATAGAGCAAAAAAGTAGTGAAAGAAAAAAAAGAGAAGAGAAGAAAAACTAACAAACTTAGAGCAAAACTAACACAATTTGCACTTAACATAGTAAATGTGTTTATTTTGCTCCCTTTTCATTGCTTTTCACCTTTTCTGTACTATTTGTGTGGAAATTTTTTTCAATTATTTCTTCGAGTTTTTTTTCCCATTTTGTTGCTCTAACAACAGCAACAACAACAACAACAGCATGTAGTAGTAAAACTGTTTAACGTGATTATTTTCTCTGGGCCATAATAGATTTAGAATAACAGCAAATGAAAACTGAGATAGAAGAATTAAACCTGGTTAGAGATGTGAAATTCAAAGAAATGGAACAAAACTAAGGTAAAAAGCAATTCTTAGTTGTTGTTGTCATTTAAATTGCAACAACCCACAAAAGCACCTGGTATTGTATGCAATTGATTTTTCTCATTTGAAGTGTACAAAAATTAAATTGTTTTTGAGGTGCTTATTGCACTGGAAATACAAAATACATTTCATTTCATATCTTACCACACCACACTATGTTTGTAGAAAATTTTGAAAATTTTAAAATTTCTCCTGTGAAAATATGTGTTTCAGACACAAATGCCTTCTAATGAATTAAAAGTCTTGTTTCAATTCTCTTTCCTTTTTTATGTTAACTAGGCAGTAACTTTTAACTTTGATTTTAACTTTCCTTTGTGAATCGAAGTCAATCAAATCAATTTGAATAAACCGTAGTAGATCAAGCTTTGTATTAAAAATTATACATTTAAATTTTTCAGACCTTATAACTTTAATTCAGAATTCGTTAGTATTGTTATCGCCATTATTTTAAGCCAAATAAAAAAAGACAATTTTGAGCACGACTTAAAAAATTCAAAAACTTCATAATTCAATTCATTTTTGATACATACGACATTCCTAGGGATTCTTTGGTGTTGTGTATGTAATATTTTTTTAAGTTTTCAAAGATTTTGTAAAATTTTATTGTAAATAGTACATTATTTATGGTATTTGAAAAGGAATTGAAAGTTAAGCGTTGGATAGAAGTGAAAAGGTTGAATTATCTGTTCTTGATATTGATTGAAGTAGTCTAGTACGTAGCGTATTAGCTTATTAGATTTCAGACCAAAGTTCAAACCTCAGTTCAGATTATGTATGTATGTACGTAATATTCCTGCTGCTGAAAACACTGAAGAAGAAGAAAAAAGCAAAAGCTCGTCTTATGAACTGACGAAAGTATTGGCAGCAACAAACATGACAATGTTGGATGTTTATCGCCAAAGATGGTACTACTTGGAACAGAGAGCCGTGTGCCTTTTGTAGTTTGGGAAGGAGAATATATTACCAATTTTCACGCAGATTGCTAGCAATTATTTCTTGAAATGTTGTAGCGCCTTTCTTACTGCTGTTCTGATATTTAGTACTATGTATGATTTCATAGATATTACAGATGATAATAATTCGGTCAACTACGTACATATGAGATAACATGTGCTACTCGGAAATAATGATAAATTTATACCTATTATGCCTTTTCGAAAAATGAGAGAAAATTCTTACAGCTTTTAATAAAGCCAATAATTATGTCGCTGTAGACGAGTAACAAATTGAATTTTATAGTCGTTATAAATTTCGTGGTCCATCGAAATCGAATTTGCAGTTTTAGATTCAAGTACATGCTACGTGCGTAGCAACTACTTACAGCCGTATTTGGGGAAACCTGTATCCAGGAAAACAGAGAGAAATCAAAGATAGAGCGCTGTTATTAACATAATCGATGTTCTATTGCTGCGGGAAACTTTCTTATCGCACATGATGTTGTTTTTTTTCATATTCTTTATTTACAATCTATCCCATTGGGGATAATAAGCAAATTTGATACAGTAATATATACAAGTAAATGTTGCACTCCATTGAGAACAACATCATTTTAACAATAAATTTTTATAGTATTGTAATTATTTTTAAAAGCTATCTTACATATCTGTGACAATATGGAAGAGTAGCTTAAGTCGAAAATTGATGTTTTGAGATAACATCAATTTTGTGTAATTTTTATTCTGCCTGATTTTTGCGAATAATTTATGAATTAATATATTGGTGATATGTTTATTAGAGAAGAAGGATGATTATTTTAAAAAAATATTGTTGAATTCAGAAGATATTACGCCTTTTCTACTTAAGCGCTTTTTCGAAACTGAAAATTGCGTTGAACTGAACCTTAAGTAACTTAAGCGCTTCTGTTTAAATAAAAAGTATATATTGTGTTATTTTAAGTAAACATAAGTTGTTTGAAAATAATGACTTTATTTTTTTAAGGTTAATATTTATACAGCTTAAGTGAAGTTAAGCGATACCGTTATATGATGGATGGAAAATCTAAATATGTAAACAAAATTATGTGTACATAAGTTGTTTTGATCAATGCATTATTGATTCAAAAAACTTAAGCTAAAAAGTAAAAGTACATAACATTGATAAAAAACAGAATTCTTTCAAACGGACTATACACATTCAAGCGCCTTTGCTTCTGTAATGCGCCAAACGCCTTAACGCAATTCTCTCTTATGTCGACTTAAGCTACTCTTCCATATTCCTACAGATATAATTAAATGTATGTACATATGTACAAAAAACAAAAAAACCAATAACAATTATCGAAATGGTAAATCAAGTATATGATAACGTTTAAGTCTTCTCACTTCTTCAGTTTCGTCTAGTAGAGATATCGCTAGTGGGTTGCAGTGGTTGCTTAATCTGTTAAGATAGTTTTCGCAATATTTCTTTATTTCGTATTTAATTGTTGACATGTGTAAGTCGTTATGAATAGTTTTATTTGAAATAAATTTAGGAGCATTAACAATTAGCCTCAATGTTTAATTTTTATACCGTTGAAGAATTTCTACATTGGAGTTACTGGCAATTCCCCACAATTGTATGCCATAAGTCCACACCGGTTTAAGTATTGTTTTATATATTATTAATTTGGTTTCAATGCTTACTTCAGATTTAGGCTGAAGAAGCCAATAAAAACGTTTGATTTTTATATTAACATGTTCTTTTTTTGCCTTAATGTGAGCCTTCCATGTAAGCCTTTTGTCAACATGAAGACCAAGATATTTCACACTGTCTCTTTTGGGAATTGTGTTGCCATTGAGGAATAATTGTGGGCAATTTCCTTTTCGTAACGTAAACACAACATGTGCAGATTTTTCAGTATTCAATTTGATATTCTATTGAGATAACCAAAGCTCAATTCGGTTTAGTTCATTTTGAATTAGATTTGATGCATTTGTTGGACAAGAACTCGATGCTAATATTGCAGTGTCATCGGCATAAGTTGCAAGTAAAACGTTATCTGTTAAAGGTATATCTGAAGTAAATATCGTATACAGGGTTGGTCCCAGAATACTGCCTTCTAACGAAATATAACAATGGTTTGTACCATCAGATATCAGCCAGCACCCAATTGAGAGCGTTGCTGATGCGAGTGACAATATGCTGTCCCGTCTAAAAAATTGAAGACTTATAAATCGCCCCAAAGCAAAGGTTCTAGATGTTAAAATGTTAGCATTTAGAAAAAAAATTACATGAAGTGTTTGATTTTTACGTAAAACACCATGTTGCAACAATGTACATCATATCAAAAATTTTTGGCGTAGGTGGCATAAAAGTGATAATAAAAGTGTAATAATATGAAACAGTTTTATTAAAATGAATTAAAATAAATTAAAATATTTAAATTTTTTTAACAAAATCTGTCAATAATTGCGAAAATTCCATGAACTATAAGTATGTATCAAAAGTGATACATAAGCTAGAATTATAAATTTTTTTGAAATTTTGAATGTTTTTCTTCTTTTTTTTCTATTTCGTTTTTATATAAACAACACAGTGAGTTTGAAGTCGCCGTAGTCTAGTAGGTAGTGTGTTGGCTTATTAGACGTAAAGCCAAGGTTCGAGCCCCAGGCCAGACATCAAAATAAAATACAAAAAGTATTTCTTCGGCGACTTCCTCTCAGCAGATTTCTGGCAAAAACACTGAGAATAAATAAAATTGCCATGAAAAGTTTTTCAAATATCTGTCGTTCGGAGTCGACTTTAAACTGTAGGTCCCACCATTCTTGTATAAAATTAACACACACAATATAAGGTAGTAATCCTGACTGAAGGGTTGTAATGACCGGTTATGTATGTGAGTGAGTGAATACTGGTTTCACTTTGTAATCCTCTAAGTATATTGCCTTCCAACAGGCACCGACCAACATTGATAGAAGATAACAGCCATCTTGTTGATGCTTTATCTGTCAAATTAGTTGCCACTCATTCAATCTGTTTTGTCAAATCACCAATGAAAGACCATAAACATCGACCTGTGTTCGTTGACAGTTGCGGCAACGCGAACAACGAAAACCCATATCAATCCATCAATGATATCCAAAACCGTTCAAGGCCTTCAATGCGACATTGGCCATACTATCACGATTAGCACCAAGCACCATTGGCCAATGATTACCAACCTCTTTTGTCCTGAATTTGATGACCTGCATTCCAGCAAAATGTGGTTTCAACAGAACGTTGGTACGCGCCACATAGCTCATGTCAAGATTAATATTCTAAACGAGCGATTTGAGGGAATAATCATTCCATGTGGAGGTGATGTATACCGGCCGATATAGTATGATTTGACTTCATTCATTAGAATTTTGCTTGTGAAGTTTCCTTTAGTCGCAGGTGTATGCACACACAGTTACAGAAGACCGCAAAGCTAACATTCCATAACAGTCACGAAAAAATATAACATTTCGAATACGATCTAATAAATGTGACAATTCGCATATAATGGCATCAATAGGTCTTACAAACAAAACAAAAATTTTCGACGATAGCTCTTAAATTTTAAGATAGGATGCACTTAATGAAGGACCCAATAGTCTGTCCATAACTACCCTAACATAATCTTAATGAAGTCCAGACACTTACAATTATAAATTCCCTTGAAATTCTTTTTCGATGTTCGCGGCTGCCTAACCGCATACAAGAGTGCACCTCCCAAAACGTGCATCGACAACTTTGAAATATATTATATATAATATATAATAATTTTTAAACATTATTAGCCTTTAAGACTATTCGTAGTGAAATTTCAGATCTTACTAAGAATTCTTGATACTGCCGCATGTTTCGAATACTTTTTGTATACCCATAAAAATTAATCTGATAAACGAAACAGAAGTCTAAGCACCCGTTGCAGAAACGCCCAAAAATTTCTACAAGCCTTTTAAATATTTTTTCAATGGTTTATTCAAGTCCGATGCGCATTTATGGAATATCAACCTAGGAATACTCGGACATTCAGGTTGCAATCAATTTCCTTATGAATGTCACTTTGGTGTCTGTCCGTGTTTAAGTACATTTGGAACCATTTGGAGACAACTCTCTTATGTATACCAAGGCATGGAAATTTTGTCGCAAGTACAGTTGATAATGAATTGACCAGAGTACCAACAGGGCTCTCAATTTCCGAACTATTATCGACCAAAAGCTCATCGATTGCCTATGTCTAGGTGCGTATAATCCAGCCAGTGTGAAAGACAATATGAGAGAACGTACAGAGACAAACATACATAATTGATCATTACAACCACCCTTCAGTCAGGATTAGGTCGTAATCCTTCTCACACCATTTATGTTGTGCGTATTAATTTTATACATGCGTGGCGCGACCAACAGTTTAAAGTCGATTTCGAACGACAGATTGTTTTGAGAAACTTTTCATGGTAATTTTTGTTTACTCTCAGAGTTATCGCCAGAAATCTGCTGAGAAGAAACAGCCTAAGAAATATTTTTTTTATTTTGTTTTGGTGGAGAGGTCTGACCTGGGGTTTGAACCGAGGGTGCATGTCTAATAAGCCAACAGAGTACCTACTAGACCATGGCGACTTCGAACGTACAGAGATGCTGAACGAATTTAGTTATGGAAGAGCATAGCCATCCAGTGTGCTATATTGTGTAATTCTTCTTCTTTCCTGCAGTAATTGTGAATCTGAGGAGTAATATAAGATTATTGTTCTTGCAACGACAAAGTTGGCTTACTTAATATTGTAACGAACGCTCTAAAATATTGTTACATAAATCGAAACGACCTAATATCGTTTAACAACAAAAACGATAAACAAAAGCCACACGATACAAATACACGTTAACACTAAGAATACAATGAACGTGTTGATTATCTAACGCTGCATACACACATATATGCGACGAACCTGGTTGCGCCTGGTACCAAAAACAACATTTATGTGACAAAAAGGGATAGACAACATAAGCAAAGAACACAAACAACAATGTATTAGCAATAGAGCTCTCGAGAAGGCGAGATCACGAACCTTCCATTTCAAGAATGTCCGTTAGACTGGTTGTGTCGGACTATAAAAGGGCTGGACAAAGCAGGCAGCAGTCAGTGTTTATTCAGTCAGTCTTGTGTGAAGACGCGTTGCGGCATTGCTTGCAAAAAGGTTGTAAGCAGAGAAGATCTAACGAACAGTTGTTAGTGGTAACGCGGACAGAAGTGTGAAATAGAATAGCGTACAAGCAAATTGTTGTTGTATCGTTAATTTTGTATACTGTGGCACAAAAGTAGTATAAAGGATAAAGAGAGTTTAAGAAAAACTAAACACATATTTGTTTTTACTTGATTTGCAATTAACGAACTCATATTTAAACGTTTTTAAAAAGGTAAAAACGTAACAATATTGATTATAGACATAGCCGAGCTTCATTTTAAATACGGAATGATTTTGTGTGCACACGATTTTACTCACGTGCTGTATATTGACATGCCTTACCACAGTGAGCCTTACATCTGGCCTAAGTTGGTTCTTAACCTTCGAGAAGTGCCCAATCCTTATCTTACAGCTTTAAATCGATCAACACAATAACACATATAGATTATGCCTAAACCAGTGAATTGTTTTTCAAGTTGTAATTGACTTCAAGTATGTAATAAATTACACAAATACGTTATCATGTAGGGTGTCCATAGGCCTGATTTTACTGACTGTAATTTCTTCGCTTCGTTTCTAGTTGTGTGTGACTTGAAAACTTTTTATGAACACTCTTATAAAAATTACCATCAGCACCTTTAAGCCCATAATACCAAATATTGTCTCTTCCCATTAACTTTACTATTTGCTAACCTTTAAAGACACAACGTTATTGTATTGTTTGCTATTTCCTACCAAAGTAACGGCGAAGATGTTTCCTTCGCATACAATTAAAGTTGAGTAAATCTTCCAGAGAAAAATATAAAAGTTTACTTTCTTCTTAATATGGTGTGTGTGTGTGTGTGTGTGTGTTTGAGAATGTATGAGTACGTAGGTAAATAACCACAAAATCCTTTAACGTTAATACCTTTAGATTTTCATTTTAACATACTCATAAATATACATACTTATACATACATACACACAGTCAAACGGAGTATATTTTCCTTTGGACCACACAAACTTTTTAAAGAAATTGAAAGGTGTTTGAGAAAAGGTAAACGGTGTTGGAGATACTGTTCGTTTTAAATGAAAAGATAATAATGGCAATTCGATTGAAGGTGTAGAAATATTTCTGTTTGACACACTTTTATTTTTATTTGCATTATGTATCGTACGAGTATATGTCGACGTACAGTACAATTTATTAAACGTATAATACTTTAAAAACTTTTCTATGTAGCAGGTGATGAGAGGTAAATGCGTTACCCTTCCAATATGTTTGTTGTTATATGTACATGTGGCTACATAAAAAGTTGTTGATTTTATTTTTCAATTTTGTAAAGTTTCAGTTTTATTTTCTTTATGGCTGACAACACTTTTAACCATAAAAATTGCGTCTTTTTATTTCACTTAGGGGTTTGTCATCACAAGCTTTTGCCACCAGACGTAATGTTTATTCAGAAATATTTGTCAATAATCAATATTTAAGCACTTTGAGGAGAATTTCTTCACAACTGCAAGTGCTTGTTCCTTTTGGTTAATACTGCCAACAGTATTGCTTCTAAGCCATAAGCCACTGTAATACAAAATGAGCTTTGTGTCTCTTTAATTTAATTTTAAAAAAATATGTTTTAAACAACAAAGTGAGTGCAAAGAGTCTTTAATGATCTTTGGACTTTAGCGGTATACTTGGCAATGAGACGGCGGAAGTTCTCTCGCTAGATTAGGTTCACTTTCTGAGGGCGACTTGATAGTTGGTCATGAACCCCAATCTGCCAACTCCACGGCCTCATCGCTAGATGGGTCAGAGGTAATGGATCGGGATGTTATGTATCTAGGTACCTATGGCCTGCTATAGACAGTGATACAACAGGTTTGCTGCTGGGCTTATATAAGGCCAGTCTGAGGTTGGATATTGTATTTATTACAGGCCACTGCAAGATTAGATCGCTGACAAGTATCTGGAAAATACAAACATGTACTCATTTGTGCACCTCACTTCTAAATCTACTGAATGGGCCAGGGGGCGGTAAGAGCAGAGGCGTTGGGGGAATGGATCGGTATGTATCTAGGTGTCTACGGTCTACTGTAGACATTGATAGAACAGGTTTGATGCTGGGCTTAGATAAGCCCAGTCTGAGGTTACTTATTGTGTTTATTACAGGGTACTGCAAGATTAGATCGCTGACAAGTATGCGGTACAGGACTAAGCCGGACTATTGCAGGGTATGTTGCGACGAGGAGGAGTTGGAAACCATCGAACCCCTCGTCTATAACTGTCCAGTCTTTAGTAGGTTAAAGTGAACTCTTTGTCGAGCGCCGACTTTAAGGCACTCCTTAGATTCATTAATGGTTTAAGCTGGTTGAAAAGTGCTAGGGTTTCAATGGTTTAGTCGCGCTCTCTTGTGTGTTTGCGATCTGTGTTATTCCTCTGTCTGCATATTCTCCATTTCATACCTACTCTCCTTTTCCCTTTATTATTCTCACTCTCTCTTTGTTCCGAGTATTGTACTTGTCCCAATGGCAAGTACCCATCCTCTAAACAACAGAGTTTAAGTCTTTTCACCATAGGTGGCAGCCGGATAAAGAAGTTTTCGAGCCTCTAGAAGCTGCAAGGATTTATAAATCAGTTTTCCTGAAACAGTTTGAAGAGCTCCAGAATAAGAATCATTTCCCTTTGACAACCTATAGCCCCAGAAGTTAGCACACGAAAATGGCAATAGATTGAGTGAGTATACTCTCAGTATACTACAAGATGGTATCACAAGAAATGAATTGCCATAGAATGGAATCTGCAAGGCAATCAACCAATAGGATGTCTAGCTTATGCTTTGAAAAGAAAAGTTTAAGAGGAAATTGAAAATACTGGTAAGTTCTTGGGGGAAGTGATAACACTAGCTCATGGCATTAACTTCACCGAATGAACGATGTATTGAAATCTATGCCGCTTATATAATCAGCACAACGCATCAACCCATTTTAGCTGGTGTAGAATGTAACTAGTAATTGACGTTAGAATTAAAGAATAAAGCCTTTTAAATTGCTGCATTGGTTTTAAATGAAAATAAAACAATTTTTTTTTGCGTTTGAAAGAACTGAAAGTGCTCAAATGAGGCCAACCAGAAGGCTATTTGAGAAGAAGAAAAAAAATCAAGGCACGTATTACGAAGTTAACGATATATTTAAACTACCAACACACCGATGTATTTCTTTGGAAAAGACACACACCAATGCCTCATTTAAAAAAACTTAATGAAAACAAAAGTTTTTCCAATAAATCCGCATTCTGATATTCACTCCTCTTAAAAGAGAAAGGTTAACACTGCTCCTGTCTACAAGTAATTGTTAGCTGAGTTTATATATTATTTTCATTTGTTTATAATATACTCCCGGCTGTAAGAACATATCACTCTTCTTTTCATAGCTTTGCTGCACTTTCATTAAACAAGCCTCTACGTGGGTCACTATGGCAGGTTCTAGAATGATAGGGTTGCCTTTGATAACATTGCCTTGAAACAATGCAGTTTGATTTTGAATGTAAAGTTTTCATTTAACATTACACATACCAATTTGATCGATTGTTTCAAATATCGCCCCAAAATTCCAGTAAAACTGTCTGGTGCTTAGAATCAAAGGGATTCCTGAATGAATTAAAGTCGCCGTAGTCTAGTAGGTAGAATGTTGGCTTATTAGACGTGATTCCATGGTTCATTAGTCCCAGATTCGAAACTGAATTCTCCAGGCTTGCAGCCGAACACTTTAATCACCACGTCGCACCACGATGATGGTACGTTTGAAAACGCCTGACTTCCCTTTATTTAAGAAACAAATTTAAAAAATTTCTCATACTTTCTTTTAATATAATCACGTCCAACGATTCTCATGTGTCTGCCGTTTTACATCTATTTTAGAAATGTCATGAGTTGGGAGAGAAAAAAAAACAAAAACGAAATGAGGTAAAACTTAAATTTTACGCTTCATACTCCTAACAACTCTCATATTCATTTCATTTTATTTTCTTTTTTCAAATATATGCTGAAGTCATTTTGCTTTCAGAAAATCATAAGAAATGGACAGAAATGGCTAAGCTTACTCATTGATACATACATACATTCATACATACATATACTAACACATACACTGAATTTAAATAGACTTCATAAGCTTTGTGGTTCGTTGATTTTCACTATAAAACTGACAGTAATACAGCAGCAATATGGCAGGAGTATAAGAGAGAGAAAAAAGAGAAAAAAAAAAAGTATGAAGAAAATCAGTGAAAAGAGGAAATCGCTGCCTTAAGTTGTAGGATCATTGCTGTTATTTTATGTTCGAAAAATGAAAGAAAATCTTAAAAATAGAAAGGAAACAAATTTCAAAAATTAAAAATTGTTTTAGCAAATTCGGTCCATAATAGTACCCTAAAAGTTATATTAATAGTACTCTAGTAAATGTCATTCTACGACCCGGCTATCATGGCCATAAGTCATGTGCTGTAGTGAAAAAAAATAGAAAAAAGCAAACATAACGATCTTATCAACGCTCTAAGTCTTAATGTGACTTCTTTCTCATTCCAAGTTGTTTCCATTGCAAGAATACTTCAAATTAATGGTTAATCTCCTCAAAATATCTTCGTTTTCAAATCGCCACTTTCTTCATTTGCTTAATCATCACTAGTGTGCAGTGAGTAATTTAAAGTATCCTTTGATATGAACCCCATACAGGTTAGGTTAGGTCGGAGTGGTAGCTCTGATATCAAAAACAAAAAAACCCATTTGAGCACTTATAGTGGCCCGTTGTAATGCCACAAAAGCACTCAGTCTCTGTACTGACCAAATTCTACCAAAGCAAGGTCTGCACTAAAATAACCCCATACAACTTAAAGAGGAATTATCATCGAAATGAAGTGATCACATCCCGGACAACTTCATACTCAAACTTTTACGTGCCACTTGGTTGAATGACTCCAGGTTAGCCATTAGTATGGAAATGACTTGATCGTTATTCATTGCTGTTAACCCGCATTCTAGTTCATTTGAAGTCATATGGTTAAACACTCACACTTGGACAACCATATAATAACAACAACAAAGACCTGCTTGTGTGTGAACCCTCCTAGTCTATGTTTAAGTCATTTTGGATTCTTTATATAGTGAGTTCCTATACAAAATGATTTCTCTGTTTGTTGATAATGCTCGTTGATTTGAAAAAATTACATTTAGTGCAGAAACTGAGATCAGTCACTGAACCGTAATCACAACAACTACTATATGCCGGTTGGATCATTGAATTCCTGTGAAAACAAGCGATCCTTTGTAATCATAGTTGCTTTGTAGTACTGATAGGTTTCTGCCTTAGCTACCCTATCTGCGCCTTAGTTTTCCTAATGTCACGTGTGTTCATATATGCAGACAATCTTGCCTGGCATCCCCTAACAGTTGCTCGACATGTTTCAATCTGGACAAAAGAAGCCATTAGCTTTAAGCAAGCTTTGTTACACATTACTTTATGTAGTTCTTAATACAGCAGAGTGTAGAAGCTTCTAGTTCGAATATATGACTCACATCCGATACCTCGACTATAAAATGGTTATGGAAACCTGATATGGAAACCACATTCACCTCTCATGCATAAAATTCTCAATTCGATAGCTATCGTTTAGGTATCAGCCTTGATAACTTTATGAATCCCCACAAAAAAAGTACACCAAATGGCTTGTTTGTCAACTAATCCGGCTCACAGTAGGCCAGCTTACTTACTTACTTAATTGGTCATTACAATCCTTTAAGCAGGATTACAACCTAGCTTGTCATACCACCTATGTAAGATACATACCAGAGATCAGCAATGAATCATTTTTTCGCTCAGGAACTTTTGAATATAAGTGAGCCAACAATATTCAAATTAAACTACTCTGATTCATTCGTACTCACTACAACGTTGATTTATATGTACAGATTGCAATGAGTATGCGTTGACATCAAACTCATACCATTCGAAATATGTTTGATTCATAAGCCTACTCATTTAGATTCAGATAACTTTAGAAAAATACTTATAATACTTATAAATGATACGAGTGACTCGAATGCTTCATCAAAATATACAGTTAGTTTTTTGTTGCAAATTTACAAAAAAAGAAAGAAGATAAAAAGACAGAGCCAGCAAGCAGAGCAAACACACAACCTTTTAGTGAGTATTAAAGTGTTCGTAGGCGAATCATTCTTATTTTGTGATTCTTGTAAATGTTGAGTTATGGAGAATCGAAATCAATAACAACATCATACGTGTTGTTAAGTATGAATATGATGAGTACTTCAAACTTTGAATATGAGCAGAGGTTCCATGATATTAAAATAAGTATGAATGCGTATAAGTATCAGATATTATGAGTATGATTCGATTCTACTCATCTTTTTGAATACTCATTGCTGTTCTCTGATACATACACACATAATTGGTCATTAAATCTCTTTTGTACAGATTACAATCTAGCCTCTCTTATGTTGAGTGTATTAATTTTATACCTTAGTTGTCGAAAAGACTGCTGAGGGAAAGTGGCCTTAACTTTTTTTTTCTATTTGGTTTTGTTCAAGATGGTCCATTAACTACCAAATAAACGTTGATGATCACAAGGCTACCTATTCTCTTCTTTAAATTTAAATAAGATTTAAATGCTTCATAATGGTTCAAGCCTTTATCGTAATCGTATGTTTAGCTTAAGCGCGTAATTTTTTTATTATAAGTTCTTTACTTTTCAGCCAATTTAAAGTTGAAATAAATTTTCATTCATTCATTGTAGTTCTACAATGAATTCCACACCACCTGCTCATTTTCAATAGTTAAACTTGTATACTGAGTACCTTTTTTCTCTCGTAATTTTTTCATTTTTTTTTTCTTTTTGCCCAACATTTTATAGAAATCCAGTGTATATTGGGTTCGTTGATTTTGGTTTTGCTTGAATAATTTCAGACATTGGTCGTCTTCAACAGCAATTTGAGAATGAGTATGAAATGTGAAATAAAACGTAATATTGTACTTAAGAAATAAAAAAAGGCTGGTTTTGGACGGCTGGTTGGCTATTGGTTGTTTGGTTAGTTGGTTTTCTGTCTATAACCAAAGATTTGCTTATTTAAATAAAAAAAAATAAAATAAAATAAAAAACGAAATGAAATAAAAATAAAAAATAAATCTGAAGTTAAGAAATGTAAAAATGAAATGAAACTAAAGAAAATATGTTTTATGAATTTCGTCTAACGTATGGTCAGAAATGATGCCAGCCAGGTAGAGAATAAAAAAAATATTAAAAAATGGAAAGAATGTCGAAAAGAAATCTGAAATCTCAGAATGAGAAAAAAAAATTAAAAGCACAGAATTGCATACATATCTTAAATATGGGTATACGCTTGTAATACTTGTAAAACTGGCTTTTAGTTGTTGTTCTTGTCTTTTTTTAGATTTTTTTTCTTTTCCACAATTCAACTTCTATTACAAAAGATTCAGAAATTCATGGCTGATGTCTTTTCCATATTATTTTCGTTTATTTTTCTTCTCCTTTTTTATTATTTTTTCATTTTTTTATTTTGTTTTTTACTTTCATTTACATAATTTTAATAATAATATGCAAAACATATTTTTCTTTAAGGTTCTTCTTAGATTTTCCTTTCTTTTTTTGTTTTTTGCTCAGGTTGTTTTAGTCTTTTTTATTTTTGTGGGTAAGTCTTGTTTAAAGTGGCAGATACGTTAGCCTCGTTATGGCATTTGCAATCAATTGGAATTTACAAACCCATCTTCATCACAACGGTGAATGGTGTTTTATTTAAATTCTTTGGATATTAAATTATTTGATTTATATTGGTAAGTCCGTTCAAATTTATTTCTAATTGTATCGCTTATATGCTGAATGAGTTGTTGGCCTGTCAATCCATTCCTTACTATTTAGTTGGCCTAACTGCCTGTCTATCAATGAGTGTTTTGTTTTCCATTCGAAGTGAAACGTTTGCCATTTTTGACTATGAAATGTTTAACAAGCGTAGCAAAAGTGATGATTAAAATCTATTCACTACATACATACATAATTGATTTTTACATTACCACTTATGTTACGTGTGTTGATTTTACACATGAGTGGCGGAACGACAGAATTTTTCATTGCAATTTTATTTATTCTCAAAGGTTTTGCCAGAAATCTGCTGCGAGGAAGTCGCCGAAAAATAGTTCTTTTTTTACATATTTCGTTTTGTTGGAAATGCCTGACCTGGGAATTGAACCGTGGCCTTACGTCGAATAAGCCAGCATACTACCTAATAGACTGCGACAACTTCATGCTTGACACAATTTTGCATCACCATCCATATAATTCTATGCAAATCACCGGCACGTGCTTACATTACATTACATCACATTACATCACTCGCAGACATTGTTTTGACGTACACCGATTAACAGCACGTGTGCACTAGGCTGTCCTGAAAAATATTTTTTTAGATTTCCCTAACGCAAGACCTCCTAAAATTTGCGTAATCGATCGAAGATTACCAGAATGATTTTAAAAATGAAATGAAACTATATCTTCAGTGTTCTACCAATCTTCAAAGTTTTGAAAAGTAGTTATTTTCATGATTATATTTCGCTATCCTTAATTTCGACACCTAAACTTAATATACCACGACTATGTATAACAACAACACTTTACGGGCGACTACGAATTTGCAAGACACTGTGGAGTTCGTTTATAACATACACGAAATTTTTATAAAAAAAATTCGGAAAAAAATTTTTTCCGGACCCAAAACATTCACTTTCAAATTATATACCAATTATTACGGTTATAGCGAACTATTGTTTATTACGAACCAGTGATAAGTGAGAAAATAGGAGATCATTGCCATTGCAAAAACATTTTAGAAGAACACATCTCAATTTTAGCAGAACCTGAATCAGTTTATTTGAGTCACACAACGCCAAGTCGTGCCACTGCAAAGGGCATTCTAACTTCGATCACAACTTTATTAGAAGATAAAGGTTGGAATTTAGATGACGTGATTTGCATTGGATGTGACGGAACTGCGTTATTCAATATTTGGAGAAGTATTTGAAGAGACCGCTACAATGGTGTGTTTGTATGCTTCATGCCAATGAGTTACCACTTCGTCATTTATTCTTGACTTTAGATGGTTGCACATCGTCACCTAGAGAATTTTGTTGACTTATTGGAAAACAATTAGCTACTTGTGATAATGAATCAACGGTGTCTTTTTGTGCGGTGGCTGGTAATTTGCCTGACTTGGCGAAAAATGTGGTCGATCAACTAAGTACGGATCAAAAATTTCTTTATGAGATATGTAAAGCTGTTCAAACTGGTTATTGTAGTCCTGAGCTGGCAAACCGTAAACCTGGAAAAATTGCGCTTATATTTGCTAATCGTCTACTCAGAGTTTACGTAAGTACCCTTAATCCATCAGAAAATTTGCAACTGCTTGTCAATTACTTTGTTAAAGTATATGCTCCGATTTGGTTCCTTATCAAACAAAAACCGTCTTTTAAAGAAGAAGTCAAACATATTTTTCATCTGATTATGTACTCTCGTTTTTTACCCGAAAATATCATATCAGTTGTGGATTCTGTTATCGAAAGAAATGCTTTTTTTGCTCACCCGGAAAATCTATTTGTCCGTATGCTGTTTGATGATAGAGACCATATTCGGGAGCTGGCATTGCAAAGAATAATCAAAGTTAGAGAAGCTGAAAGTAGCACTAAATACAGAATATTTAAACCAACAAAAATTAACTTCTCTTCTGGAGATTACACCGAAATTATTATATGGCACGAGTGTAGGGTTACAGGACCTTCAAATCATGGCAAAAGATAACAGATTGGATATTGATGACTTTCCTTGTCACACACAAGCTGACGAAAGATGTGTTAAACTGGTAACAGAAGCCTCTCAATGTCTAACTATCGCTGCTTCTAGAGATGGCCTTATTAGAACCAGGTTGAAATCACGAGCAGAAATGCCAAATTTTGGTCAAAAAAAATATGTTTAAATTTTAAGTTTTGGTCATTTATTATAAGTTTTATTTTCTTGTACATTAATTGCAAGTATAAAAAAATATATTAATAAAATAAATTTGTATCTCGTTTTTTTTATTTTTATTTTAAGCAAAGGGTTTAGGTTTGTAAAAACTTTTTCAAAAGTAGAGCCCTCAAGATGGCATGTAATTCGATTTTTATTACTTTTACCGTAATCTATGTAAAATTACGCAAATTTTGATACCTCTTGCGAAAGTGTAGCTCAAAAAACTATTTTTGTCATTCAAGGACGGGACAGCCTAGTGTACACCCAGGCGACGGTGTCCCATTATAGTTGCTATGACAATGCAAAGATGTATTCCCAGTTGGTTGGTCATTATAATCTTTTAGTCGGGATTAGAACCTAGCTATCTTACATCATCATGTGTATTTTGTCTATGAATTATTAAACGACAGTTTGTGATAATTTTCATGGCAGTTTTAAATGTCTCGTAGAGTTTTTTCCAGAGATGACAGCTGAGATGAAGTCGCCGAAGAAATAATTTTTTTTTCATATTTCGTTTTGTTGGCGCTGTCTGAAATGGGGAATGAACCGTGGCCTTACGTCTAAAATATCTACTAATATACCTACTAGAAATTTTCTGTTTGAACTGCCAAGTATTCATGTTAATTTCTTTAAATTTGTTTGTTTTTGTTTTATTTCTCATGTCATTCTGTGTGTGCACAATACTTACAAAATAAAGAAATTTTTCTTTTCTTTAAAATTTTTTTTTAATTTTGATTATTTAACTAAGGGATTATGTGGTGTAGTAGGTAGTGTGTTGGCTTACTATTCGTAAAGTCCGGGTTCGTATCCCAGGTCAGACATCAAAAATGAAATATGAAAAAAAATATTTCTTCGGCGACTTCCTCTCAGCAGATTTCTGGCAAAAACTCTGAGAGTAAAATAAACTGCCATGGAAAAGTTTCTCAAAATTCTGTCGTTCGGAGTCGACGTTAAACTGTAGGTCCCGCCACTCACGTATAAAATTAACGCACACAACATGAGTGGTGTGAGAAGCTAGGCCGTAATCCTGACTGAAGGGTTGTAATGGCCAATTATGTATGTATGTATGTATGTATTATGTTGTAAAGTTTTCTTTTTATTTAAAATATTATTATTATTATTGTTGTTGCTATTTCTATACCTTTCCATATTCATTCACATTAAATTTATTACAAAATATTTGTAAAAATAGATGAACGTGTGTTACTTGTACGATCATTATTATTGTATTACCATGATGGCAAATTTTATGCTTTTCTTCACCATATAATATGTCTGCCTGGGTGTGTGTGTGTTAGTTTCTGTGTGTGTGTAATGTCATGCCATGATTGCCAGATACAATTTATGTGAGTATATTGTTAAAGAGTATCTCTTTATTTTTGAATGTATAAATGTATGTATGCATATATGTATATGGGTATATGTGTGTGTATGAGCTTGTTTCTTGGTTGTTTGTTTGGTGTTGTTGTTTGTAACTTTATATGAATTTATTTATGTGTGTTAAGCTTCTTCATAAATTTCCATACAATTTAATGCTTCAGTACACAATATTTCTTTTATACACACTGACAAATAACAACAACAGCAACAACAATAACAGCAATAGCATCATCAAACATTAACATCAACAACATCATTACCATCGTCAGCAGTAGCAACAGCATTTTCATTTTTAGTCATCACCATTATTGCCATTATCGACAATCTTTATGTTGCATACATAAGTACATACATTCGTACATATTTAGGAATTCTTACATTCTGCAGCAACAAAAATTTACTTCTTCATTGAGTTTTATTTCGTACCGGGTGTTGCTAAGAATGTGACTTAAAAATCAATTTTTTTTGGCAATTTTTTGAGAATTTTTTTTCTTTTTTAGTTTCTTGCTATTCTGAAAATGCTAAAACTTAAACAAAATTACAACAGAGAGAAATTTTAATAGCCTTTTAGTTTATAAAATATATGTACATACATATGTAAGTACACATGACATGTTAGGCTAATCGAAGGTATTCTCCTTTTACAGAGGACAACTAACCAAACATTTCATGAATTTAGTTGCAATTGCCTTTTAATTACCGAAAAATAAACCAATTCGTCTGGAGAAAGCAACAGACTAGATGAACTATGGACCCACAGATTACATCTCCAAACTGTTCTAGATGTGAATAATAGCGCCACAAATCTTATCAGCAGATTATAGTTGAGACACGGAATGGCTGAAAAATTCACCCTAGTCTAGTAGGTATTGTGTTGAGTTCTTTCACGTGAGGCCACATTTCAATACTCAGCTCAGATATCTGCAGCAAAACGAAATACGAAAAAATATTTCTTCGGCGAATTCCTCTCAGTAGATTTTTGCCAAAAACTCTGAGAATAAAATAAAAATTCTATGAAAAGCTTCTTAAAAAATCTGTCGTTCGGAGTCGATTTTAAACTGTAGGTCCCGCCATTCATACAGAAAATTAACACACACAGCATAAGTGGTGTGAGAAGATAGGCCGTAATCTTGACGGAAGCACCTATAATAACTTTCGGGTGAGTTCTTTACGCGCGGAAACCCACTGAGAACTTTTAAGCTTAGGATTGTTAATGCGGTTTAGATTTAGCCAACGTTCCATGAGTTTCTTGGGATACGAACAGGATAACGCAGCAAATACGATGGAGGGCATACGAAATGTCAGCTCAATTTACTAAGAAACATGATGAGTGTAATTATGCTGCTCCACCAGACGTAGTCAGGTGATAAGACGCCGTTGTATTGAATGTTGTACTAACTTATTAAATAGTAGTAGTGTGTTGACTTAGCACTGTGTTGATGATAGCCAATCGTTCCAAATACAGCTCAGCAAGCTTTAGGCAAAAACTCTAAAAGTAATCAAAATGGATTTGAAAAGTTTATCAAATCTATGTCTCGTTAAACTGTAGATCCTGTTAACACAAAGATAAATTTAACACACAGAACATGCGTGGTGTGAGAAGCTACTTTGTTATCCTGACTAAAGGATTGAAATAACCAATTAACTCATGCAAGACATATTAATTTCGGTTATATGGCCTATGCAGGCTAATGCAGAAGTTTTACAGACGGGGGGCATTATTTCGTGGGATCTATCGTTGCTGGACATTGAGAGTCTAAGTGGGTTTTTTAAAAAGTTTCGTATGGTTTTAGAAATAGTGACGAATAATTGCCAATGGTAGCACAATGGGCCGTATTTAGCATATTATCCTGTAGCGAGGACGTCCACTTCTGCCTATTTATCTAAGTTTTTGGCAGCTGTAAGCGCAATTACATTCGATACTTTATTTGGGTAGGCAAAGGGTCCGCCAAATCATTTTTTTTTTGGAAATGCTTTAAAAAAAACTACTGAATATTTTCTCAAATTTCTTTTTTTACTTCAAAGTACAATCCTTCCGCTTAATAATGGAAAATAATTTCATTCAAATGGCTGCCTCGGCTGGCCATGCAGTAGCCTACACGATCGGTCCAATTTTTAAATACATTATCGATTGAGTGCAGGTGTATTTCACCAATGGCTTCACGAATATTGTCCTTTAAAGCGTCAATTGTCTCTGGCTTGTTGGCGTAACACTTATCTTTGACGACAACCCACAAATAATAGTCCAACGGTGTCAAATCACAGCTCCGAGGTGGCCAAACGACATCAGCTCTGCGGCTGATAATGCGATCTTCGAAAACAGGGCGCAAAACATCGAGTGTAGCTTCGGCTGTGTGGCACGTAGCGCCGTCCTGTTGAAACTAAATGTTGCCAATATCCTCCTTTTCAATTTTTGTGAACAAAAATTCGTACAACATGGCCCGATAATTATCGCCATTGACTGCAACGGCCACTCCTTGCTCATTTTCGAATAAAAATGGCCCAATTATTCCTCTGGACCAAAATCCGCACCAAACAGTGACTCGTTTTGGGTGCGTCGGCTTTTCAATGTATGCGTGCGGGTTTTTTGTGCCCCAAATGCGACAATTTTGCTTGTTTACATACCCGCCAAGATCAAAATGAGCTTCATCTGAAAAGATGATTTTTTTTAGCCAAAATCGGCATCTTCTGGTGTAGGCTACTGCATGGCCAGCCGACGCCGCCATTTGAATGAAATTATCCTTTACTATGGATCCTTTAAAAAAATTATCAGTTTATATTATTCCTTGTCCCTGTAGTCTAGCCCGGGTTCGTATCCCAGGTCAGGCATCAAAACAAAATAAGAAAAAAAAATATTCCTTCGGTAACTTCCTCTCAGCATATTTCTGGCAAATACTCTGAGGGTAAATAAACCTGGCATGAAAAATTTTCTCAAAAATCTGTCATTCGGAGTTGACGTTAAACTGTAGGTCCCGACACTCATGTATAAAATTAGCACACACAACATGAGTGGTGTTGAGAAGCTAGGCCGTAATCCTGACTGAAGGGTTGTAATGGCCAATTATGTATGTATGTATGTATGTATGTATGTATGTATGTATGTATGTATGTATGTATGTATGTATGTATGTATGTATGTATGTATGTATGTATGTATGTATATTTCCTTGTCAGAGAAAGGAAGAAACGGAAACCTTATTTTAAACACACATTTTGAATTCAAAGTTCCATTGTACACTCAGATTTAAATTAAAAATAATCCTTGAACTAAATATTTAAATGCGTAGATTAATAAATAACCATTAAATTACTTACCATTTTTTCGTTTATAATATTACAATAAGGATGCATGACTGTATTCTTCAATGGAAACCGAAGCAATTTTAATGCCTTCATACAACATTAAACAACAACAGTATGCTGTAACCCCTTTTGAAAGATTTCATTGGATTTTATTCTGCTTTTTTGTAGTTTTTACATTATCGTTCACCTTGATTACGTTTATTTGCAATCAAATTTAAAAACAAACGTTTGCCACTTAATGTTGCTCACAGGAATTGTATAAATTATCTCCAAGGACATGCACAGCTAGTGGAGTGTATATAATTGCACTCATAATTACAGCATTAACTAGCAATTAAGATTATTTAAACGATGCCAGGTGAGTTTTATTATGTAATGCATACGAATACATATCAACATGCTTATATGTATGTATGTACATATATATGCCGATATATATGTAGTATTATTCAAATATTTAAAATAAAATATTCAGTCAATAAAATAAAAATTTTGTTGTTGTTGGATTTTCAATAAAAATTATCAATTTATGGAAGTCTATTGGGGGAACCCCATTATAGCTATTACCTGGCAATACTATTAACCCCTTAAATGCTTTAGCTTTTAACAATTCACTACACATGTTTGAATATGTGCGTAATGGTAAGCATTGCCAGGGAAGGATTGCCAAGCCTCTTGTATGTACATTTGTAAATTTGCTACATACACTATTAATTGCTTGCATTTTTATTTAATTAATATTTTAATTATAGTTTCAATGGATTTAAAATTTACTTTGTTTGTGTTGTTGTTATTGCTATTTCCAATACACATTTATTTTAATTCATATTAATGGTTTCAATTTAAATCTATATCTGCCGCCCATTGGTAACATTTACCTTTTTTGTGGGCACATTAGTGCCTGGTTTATAGGCTCGTTTTATTTTTAAGGATGTGCATGCATTACGTACATACTCGCATGTACTATGTTACTGTTGGAATACAAAAATACAACGTCAAGGTTTTATATGTTGGCAATGTTACTGATTATTACTCCCAAAACAGTAAGACAACAATACTTACATACAAAACTAAAAGAAAATAAAAAAACAAATCAAATGAGATTTCTACACACCATATAGACAGACTTAAGGGGTCCCTATAGAAACATACATTCGTTATACAATATTGCAAATCCATTTATGCCTTTGCATTTATGTTAAGCTAAACTGCCAAAAATCTCAAAAAATAGCATCTTAAGGTCCTATAAAATTCTAGACGTATTACACATACATACATAATTTGTCATTACAACCCCTCAGTCAGGATTACGACCTAGTTTCTTACACCACTTATGTTGTGTGCGTTAATTTTATTCATGTGTGGCGGAACCTACAATTTAAAGTCGATTTCGAACGACAGCATTTTCAAAAACTTTTTCATGGCAATTTTATTTTACACCCAGAATTTTTGCTCGAAAACTACAGAGAGCAAGTCGCCGAGAAGTGTTTTTGCTGGAGATGTCAGACCTTTGCTTTGAACCGTTGCCTCATGTCTAATAAGTCAACAGACTACCTACTAGACTACGGCGATTTCTAGCCGTAACACTGATCATAAATATTTTAACATTTATTTAAAGGGTAATTCACTAAGCGCTTCCTATCTTCAAATTTAAATAAAACGAAATATGTGTGAGATGTTTCGGCAACTGCCTCACAGCTTTCGTTTGGACAAAAAATCTTAAACTAAATAAAATTGCCATAAAAGGCTTATCGAATCGTTCGGTTTCGAATTAGAATTCAAGGTCCCAACACGCATGGTTTAAATTAACACACTTCACATAGGTGGTGAAGTCGCCGTAGTCAAACGCCAGCTCAGACAGCTCCAACAAAACGAAAATATGAAAAAATATTTATTCGATAGCTTCCTCTCAGCAGATTTCTGGCAAAAACTATGAGAATAAAATAAAATTGATATGGAAAGATTTTCAATAAAAATCTATCATTTGGAATCGACTTTAAACTGTAGGTCCCGCCACTCATTTATAAAATCAGCGCACACAACATAAATGATGTGAGAGGCTAGGTCGTAATCCTGCTTGGAGGGTTGTAATGACCAATTATGTACATATGTATGTATGTGTGAGATGTGAGCGAAAATTTTTATTCGTTTTAAACAACTATTGATGCCATGATGTGTGGAATACAATATCGTCTAAAACTCCGCAAGCGTTTGTCAGATTGGAAAGCATCCGAAATGTTAAAGTTTCTATGACACTAGTGCTTAAATCAGACTGAATTTGATTGATCACAGGGGTTATGTTAGTTTTGAAAAGGTCACGTAGTCTCGTTGCCCAGTTCAGGTTTCCTGAAAATCGTTCGTGCACAGTATCCAATATAGCAAGAGCTGCATGGCATGTGGCACCGTTCTGTCATTACTGTTTGAATCATTTAATTGTGGGTAAAAGAAGTTGGTTTTTATCGACCTATAGTGACCGCTGTTGACATAATATCGTGGCCAATGTTATTCTCCAAGAAACAAACCTTGGTGATGCCGCGAGCATAAAATCCATGCCAAAAAGTGTCTTTTTCGATATGCTTGGGACGCTCTTGGACCTTATGGTGATTTTGTTTGTTCACGTCCCTGTTTATTTAGAAATAGACTTCAGTTTTAAAAATGACTTTTAGAAGAAAATGCGAGTCAATTGCCCACTGCTCTTGAGCCCATTTAGCAAACACACCATTTGTCTATGATCCATTAGCTCTTGTTTCGGGAGAATGTTGAATTTTATACGGATGCAGGCTCAAGTCACTATTGAAAACTCACCAAGTTGTGGTAGGCGATAAACCGAGTTCTTGTGAGCGAGGCAAAATGTACATCCTCAGATTCTCCTGCACACTCACAAGGAAAGTGGCGATTTTTTCGACATATCTTGTGTTTCGTCGTCGTATGGGTGTGGTTTGAGCGTTTACTGAACTAGTGGTCGCATATTTATTCACCACATTGTGAATAGCTCTCTCAGTAGGACGCTTGTGAAGATTGTAAAATGTGAAAACCGAGCGAAACGAACCGAAACGTTACCCGAACACAACAACTATTTTGATGAAATAAATTTATTATTTGCACGTGTTGTTGAGTGCTATAACCTCCCATGATAATTTGGCAAAATCATAACTAATTGGGCAGGTATGGCTTCAACAAGATGGTCGTTATCAACCAACAAAAATCGGTTCATTAATAGAATGAAGCACCTTCTAGGTTAATAGCTTTATTCGTTAATATCGTGTTAGTAGAAATGAACTATTACCACTACCCAAATCATTGATTGATTGGTTTGTACGGCTGAAAGAGATAAAGGGGCTATGGGTGGATCTTATTATATTCACCACATTGTGCATAGCTCGTTCTGTATGACGATTATGGTGATTGTAAAATGTTTGAAGTGCGCAATCTGAATATATAAAAACTGATATGACAGATTCAGCTACAATAAGATGGCTGTTACCAATTGACAAGGTTTTCAAGTCTCTGCCGGAGTCGCCGTAGTTTAGTAGATAGTGTGTAGGCTTATTCGACTCTAGGTCTTCGTTCAAACCCCAGGTCAGACATTAAACCGAAAATATGAAAAAATATTTCTTCGGTAGCTTCCTATCAGCAGATTTCTGGCAAAAACTCTGAGAATAAAATAAAATTGATATGGAAAGTTTTTCAATAAAAATCTGTCATTTGGAATTGACTTTAAACTGTAGGTCCCGCCACTCACGTATAAAATTAACACACACAATATCAGTGGTGTGAGAAGCTAGCTCGCAATTCTGACTAAAGGGTTGTAACGACCAGTTATATATGTATGTTGGAAGACCTGATACATGAGTATGTATAAAATTATCATTCTTGCTTAGCCGTCGAATAATTAAAAATATTCTTATGCAAAAACGTTTACTAATCGCTTTAAATGATGTTATTTTCTCCTAAAGTTTCCTGTCTACATTAACTACAACATACATATGTACATAATTGCATATTACAACCCTTCAGTCAGCTTCTCACACCACTCTTGTTGTGTGTGTTAATTTTATACATGAGTGGCGGCACCTACAGTTTGAAGTCGACTTCGAACGACAGATTTTTGTGAAACTTTTTGATGGCAATTTTATATTTACTCTCAGAGTTTTTGCCAGAAATCTGCTGAGATGAAGTCGCGGAAGAAATATTTTTTCTTATTTTCGTTTTGATGTCTGATCTGGAGTTTGAGCTGTGGCCTAACATCTAATTAGTCAACACACTATCTACTAGACTACGACAACTTCACAGTAACAACAACAGCGTTTCTTTTATGAGTTCACCCGATTCTTAATTTTATAGGATCATATGGGCGAATAAGGGTTTTCTGGAGAATGTATTCGTTTATAATGCGATCTATAAAGTACTCAATCTCACCTACTACACTTTATTGCACTACACAAACAATGTGAAAATCATGTCATTGCCAACTTTTATTTAAAAAAGATGTATTGTATACATATATGTATGCATGTATGTATGCATATATAAATTTTAAACCAATCCCAACTGTGCTTACACACATAGTCACGATTTATAGAATTTTAAGTGCTGATAAAAATAAAACGAATATAAATCTGTAATATAATTGAAAAACCTACAAAAGATTATAAAAAATTTCTCTCCTTTTGTTTTTTTTTTATTTAAAAACCAACTCCTCTCTAGCGAAACAGATATTCAAAACGAAATAAAATTTCTATAAACTGTAGCCATTAAAGAAGAGAAAAAAGAGGCAGAAATAAATAAAAAAAAAGGAAAATAAATCGGAAAAAATCCCAATAAATCTTTTATGCCGTATAATAGAATACAATAAAAACAAAAAAAAAAAAAGAAACTCTTCAACTTTATACAGATTTAAAATAATTTAATATTATTATGTTAAATACTCACACGTACACATACACACACAGATACTCAAACTATTTTGAATGGATTCCAAGTGGCAAAGTATGTATGTATGTATGTGTGTAGCATAAAAACTCAGACTTTCACTCATTCATGCTTTAACTTTTAAGGATTTCGACTATTCGCACGTATTTTGTAAAATTGTTGTTGTAAGGAAATACATACTTAGGTAGTCATGCCCATAATTATGCAAATCAAACAAAGAGGGAGAGAGAGACAGTGAGAGAGAGGCAAAGAGGATTTAAAAGTATGGCTAGAATGATAACAAATCCATAGCGTACCTTTTCAACTCACTGCACACTCCCACTAGCTGAGTTTTAGTTGTTAATACCAGGTGGCTCAATAGGAATTTTATATTGAGAATCTGTTAAAATTTGGAAAAAAGTAGTATCTGTCACTGTGCTCTAAAACGTATACATTGAAGCAAGGAGTTTGCACCACTTCTTTGCAGCCATTTCTGCAGAGACTTCTCCTCCAAACTGTATGCCTGGAGATCATTTTATTCATCAGTTGCTATAGCTTGAATGTTTTTGTTGTCGCCATATCCAACGGATTGTGACAACGACACCTATTGGCCTTTTTAAAGATGTTTAAATGTTTAACATGCTGTCCATGGCCGTGTTTTCAAAACTCTTTTTCATATTCCTAGTGCAGCATAGAATAACACTCAAGTAGATACTCTCAGCAGAACTTCAAAAAAATATCCGCCGAAGAAAAACCGTAAATTTCATGTAAGGAAGTTCCATACTGTAGTTACATGCCCGCGGTTATGTAGAATGAAAATGAGGCATCTCAACATTTGCTATGTTCTATATTCTCACTGATGTGCAAAGGATAGGCATTGGCTTCATCCGGAGCACCGGAGCGTTCTAGTGAAAGTAGAAATGAGGTTTTAAAGATCAAGTATGACATCAATTTCACAATCCTTAGTCAGTTTCTCGTGAAAATGTTTAACATGCTGTTCATGGGCGTGTTTTCAAAACTCCTGCCATTCATATTTCATATTCCTGGTGCAGCATAGAACAACACTCAGGTACATAGTTATCCTCCGCAGAACATTGGGCTCTGGGTGTACTTCTGCAGAAGCTGTAACAATGAGGAAGAAGAAGAGACCCCCGAAAATTTTCTCTGGCATTGTCCGGTACTAGGGAACCTGGCTTAAAGAATTCATGGACACCCAGGACTAACCAGGATTTATGATTATATGCCGGACCAGGTAATATCGCTGTTACAATGGTACGTTATTGGGCCTTGATATTTACATAACACATTACAATTCTTCAGTCTGGATTACGACCTAGCTTCTCACGCCACTTATGTTGTGTATGTTAATTTTATATATGAGCGGCGGCTCTTACAGTTTAAAGTCGACTCCGAACGACAGATTTTTTTCGAGAAACTTTTCAAGGAAATTTTATTTACTCTCACAGTTTTTGCGAGAAATTTGCTAAGTGGCTGGCAGTCACCAAAGAAATATTTTTTTCAGATTTCATTTTGTTCGAGATGTCTGACCTTGGGGTTTTGAACTGTAGCCTTACGTCTAATAAGAGAACATACTGCCTAGTAGGCTACGGCGACAATTGGGCCCTGATGTAGCTGCTAATTTAACCTAACATAACCTAGCGCCTATCCACCCACCACTGTAATTGTCTTTGAATCCACTTATCGCCCCCTATGTTTGATATTAGTTGGGATAATGTATTTCAAACTTCATTTGTTTCCCTTCAAGCTTAGCTTATGTGCTTCCTGCGGTTAAAACCATTGTGAATCATTATGTTAAGATTCTTGTGTTGTCTGCAACAAATACTGTACTATTAGGGATGAATCTAACTATGAAGGCCTTCTTCGCGAATTTTAAATTTAAATACGCATCAAATCGAACAAGAGAACCTTGAGGATCTAAAGGCATTTGTAATGTTCAGTATAAAAGCGTGCTGTCATCTATTTTTAAATGCAACAAATGCAACACATTCCGGATCTAGCCAGCATCTATGGATGACCGACCAAAAGCACGAATCAAATATCAAAATACATACGATTTTTCCAAAGTACGGGAACATTGATTATGTTATACCCCGCACTATGACTTCTCGTAGAAGTTAAGAACGTTGCGTGAGGATAAAGGGAAATGGTAAAATTGTATTACGAGCTGTTCGCGGATTGTGGGTACAATTTACAGCCATGGACATTTAATTAGTAAAATAGCATAAATTAAAATTTCTGGAATAAAAACAGTATTTTAGTAAATGTAGTAATGTTTTCCGCCTTCATTGATCAATATTTAGTTGAGTAGCCTTTATTTTCAAGCAATGCGTGGCTTCTATGGGAAAAGATTTCAATAAAATTCTGGAATCGTTCTTTGGGTACCAAGCGTACTGTATTTCAATCCATAGCGCATTTCACATCGTTTCAGATTTTTTCAACCGGGTTTAAGTCAGAACTTTGCTCCGGCCAGTCTAAAACACACACATTCGTGTTTATTATAAAACCAATCATTTACCAGCTTCGACGCACGTTTGGGGTCACATTACCTTGCATAAATATAAACTAACTTTTGATACAGTGAAGGAATTTATTTATCTTGGCTCCGCCGTTACCACCAAAAATGATGTCAGTCTGGAGAGCAAGCGCAGGATCACTCTTGCCAACAGGTGCTACTATGGTCTCAATATGCAATTGAGTAGCTGAGACATCTCTCGTACGACAAAACTAATACTCTACAAGACGCTGATTCTACCCGTGCTTCTTTATGGCGCAGAGGCATGGACCCTATTAAGTGCCGATGCAGCAGCCTTGAGAGTATTTGAGAGAAAAGTCCTATGTAAGATCTTCGGTCCAGTACGAGTTGGCGATGATTTCCGTATCCGATCCTACAGTGAGTTGTATGAGCTCCTCAAAGACATAGACATTGTGCAGCGTATTAACATCCAGCGGCTGCGCTGGCTCGGCCATGTCGTTCGAATTGAGCAGGATGCTCCGGCGAGACAGATATTTTATGCGGAGATCTGCGAAGGTCGGCGAAGAGGACGACCTTGTATCCGTTGGAAGGGCCAAATCAAGGAAGCCCTGTCTTCGACAAGAAGACACAAGAAGCAGAGGCGCCTGGAAGGATGTGTTGCGCCAGGCCGAAATTCGTTAATCGGGTTGTTAATGGCCAATTAAGTAAGTAAGTAAGTATGAATGAAAAATGCATAAATATGAATGAAACTGCCATATATTTAAAAGCATTTTGTTCTTTAAAATGTTCACCAACTGATAACGGTAAAATTTTCCATTAATTTTCATAATTGGACTTACACCGTGCCATGACAATGATCCCTTTACCATTTTGTAGGTAGCAAGGCATAGTTGCACGATAATGGTACAACCATTCGCATTTTTCCTACACCACTGGGAACGCCATTGAGAGCCTGCAAGTTCAATAATTGATTCCGTGTGATGAACATCCACGTTCTGGTTACATCAGGCATTCTCACTGATGTGCCAAAAGTAGTCATTGGAATTGTAATTACTTCATCAAAAGCTGTACATGTACTCCGGTGTTAGCAGAAATGAGAAACTGTGGTAAAGCTTAAGTGTGTCTATACGCTTGTCTTGACAAACACTTCTACTAAGGTTGGAGTGTGGTAGCTTTGATACCAAAACACACTTGAGCTGCTGTACGTGCCCGTTGTGGTCACTTCCTGAAAAGAGAAACAAGTCTCTTCATTTCTAAAATAAAAAGCAAATTACGGAGCCTCTTTTGCGCCACCTTGTACAGATGAAACAGTCTATGAGAGAATATGTTGAGTAAGCAAAACTTTTTCCCAACACTTTTTTTTTTGTTTAATTTTTTTTTTTGGTTTCCATCCTTTTTTTTTTGCTTTGTTTTATAGGTTTTTTATTATTTTTTCCGTATTTTTTTTTTCGATTTAAAACTGAATAAAAAATATTTATTCACACATTTTTACTTTTAGCCAAGTTCATGTTACTGCATGCATGTGTACGTATGTTTATATGTATGTATGAGTATGTAAGCATATGTGTGTGTCTGTGTGAGTGTGTATTCGTGATCTGTGTGTTTTTCATGTGTGTGTATGTATTGAGAATTCATTTTGATTTATAGTTTTTTATGTGAAGGCATGTTTAAATGAACATTTTTATGAAAAAACTGAAACTGGATTTGTTCCAAATATTTTTGGTACGTACGTAATAATTTGAACATCATTTTGGAATAAAAAAAAAGAGAAAAAATACACAGCAGTAAAATGTAACGTATGAGTTTAGTTGATTTTCTGTGTTATAAATTAAAATTATTTGGGTCAAAATAGTTCACATGTTACACTTTTAATAATAATTATGGCTGTGTGTGTGATATTTTATATTTTCTTTCGAAGTATTTTTTTTTTTTTTTGAATACAACACATTAACATATTTCAGTTGCATATATGTATGTATATACATACTAACAGTTTTTAAAATACTAAATGCGCTTTTAGCCTAATTATACAGGAATTAGGTTTGAAAATTCAGTTGGCACAGGCTATCTTTTGTTATAGTGTTAATTGTTTTGATTAAATAAAGAACGTTTTTAATGGTATTTCAGTAAGAAAATTTCAAAAAGGGGCAACAAAATAATGGCAACTGTTTTGATTAGATTTTAAACATGTAAACGTAACATGAAGTCAAAAGTACCCAGATACATTAAATTCTTTGCATAATTAATAGATTATGAAGCCATGGCTTTTCTTGATGGAGCTCATCCGATATGTCCAATTTTCCATAATCTTAGTTACTTAATTGGCGATTAACAACCCGATTAACGGATTTCGGCCTGCCGCAAAACATCCTTCCAGGCATCTCTGCTTCTTGCGCACCTACGCCAGTTGGTCACACCAATCGATGACAGGGCTTCCTCGATTTGGTCCTTCCAACGCATACGAAGGTCGTCCTCTTCGCCGACTTCTGCAGATCCCCGACATGGCCGAGCCAGCGCAGCCGCTGGATATTAATACGCTGCACAACGTCTATGTCGTTGATGAGCTCATACAGCTCACTGTTGGATCGAATGCGGAAATCATCTTCAACTCGCAATGGACCGAAGATCTTACGTAGGACTTTTTTCTCAAATACTCTCAAGGTTGCTGCATCAGTGCTTAATATGGTCTATGCTTCTGCGCCATAAAGAAGCACGGGTAGGATGAGCGTCTGGTACAGTATTAGTTTTGCCTTACGAGAGAGGTCTCTGCTACTCAATTGCCTATTGAGACCATAGTAATACATACCTGTTGGCAAGAGTGACACTGCGCTTGATCTCCAGACTGACATCATTTTTGGTGGTAACGGCGGAGCCAAGGTAAATGAATTCCTAAACTGTATCAAAAGTATAGTTATCGGCCGTAATCTGAGAATCAATACGCCGCACGTTTCTATTTGTCGATAACATATAATTTGTTTTGCCCTCATATACTGCCAGACCCACTTTAGTAGACTCCCGAATTTTCCATAACCTTGGCGCATAAATCAAGCTGACATTACATGGATTATATTAGCTTTAAGTACCACAGTGGTCTTAAGTAAGTTTCACAAAATCAAATCTTACCAGTTCGATGGCTAATTCCCATCAAATTCACGTAAGATAGCCACATCCGCTAATCGCATATACAGCATACCCCATGTGACATGAGCTGTAAAGTACACAAGGCCGTCTTGTTGAAACCACATGTCGTTGGCTCTAGATTAGCGGATGTATACCAACAGAAGTTGATAGTAATCGTGCTATAGGGCTTGCCGTTGTCTGTAATGGCCTGACCAATGTCGTACTCAGAAAAATGTGGATCGATGAGGCCGCCAGCTTAAAATCTGCATTAAACAGTGACTGTTTTGAGATGTATTTGGCACTCTAAGATCTCACGTATCGTTTCAAATTCGACAAATTTTGTTTTGTCAAGTCCATATGCATCAAAACATCACTAAAAGTGATTTTTCGATGCAAATTAAGGTCACACCTTCAGATACGGCTGCAGGCTCAAGTCACTATGCAAAACAAGACGCACTAAAAATGATTTCTTAATGAAAATTAAGCTTAGAGTTTCAGTTTCGACGATAGGCTCAAGTCACCGAGCAAAACTTGCCAATTTAAGTTAATCGAAAGGCCGAGTTCTTATGAGCGATGAAAAATCGCCTGCCTTGGATTCTGCTGCACACTCCAAAGAACAGTGGCGATGCTTTCGGCAGATCTTGTGTTTCGCCCACTTATGGGTGTTTTTGATCGTTTACTGCACTATTGGACTTATATTTACTCATCACATTGTGAATAGATCTCTCAGTAGGACGATTATGACGCTTATAAAATGGAAAAACCAATAGAAACCCGAGTAAAACAGCCATTTTGATTTAATAATTTTATAATTTACACGTGTTGTTGAGTTCCATAAGCGGAAGGTATGGCCTTAGCAAGATGGTCGCTATTAACCGACAAAGATTGTAAGTTCCTATACGAAAACACGATTGTTGGTTTTTTTTTAAACCTTTATTCAATGCTGGATGGCTTGAGTTAATAGAAGTGCTTTGTAAGTGCTACCCACGGCATTGAATGATTGGTTTGTACGCCTGGAAGAGATAATCCGATTTAAAATGTGTATTCTTGCATTTAATATGATTATACCATTACAAGTCGCCGTAGACTAGTAGGTAGTGTGTTAGCTTTTTAGACGTGAGGACACGGTTGAAACCCCAGGTCAGATCAACGAAACGAAATATGAAAAAATATTTCTTCGGCGACTTCCTCTCAGGAGATTTCTGGCAAAAACTCTGAGAGTAAATAAAATTGCCATGAAAAGTTTCTTAAAAATATGTCGTTCGGAGTCGACTTTAAACTGTAGGTCCCCCCACTCATGTATAAAATGAACTCATACAACTTGAGTGGTGTGAGAATCTACACCGTAATCCTAACTGATGGGTTGTAATAGCCAATTATGTTATGTATACCATTACAATTTATAAAGCAATTTATTTTTATTTATTTTTTTAAGCATTTAATGAATGTGGATTTCCTAAATCATAAATTTGTCTTCATAACCCCCTGTAAATCATAAATAATAGGATTTGCAGAAACAATCATAATTACTCTTAATTAATGGTTTAAAACAACAAAAGTGTTAATTTTCCTCCAACGAAGTCCGCTAATTATAATTTAAAAAAATCTGTGTCTTTTCTTTCGTTTCCCTAATTAAGCAATTTTTTTGTTTGTTTTTCTTTCCTGTTTCTATATTTTCTAGCGTTTACCATTTAATCATTATACCCGATATCATTATGATTTAATATGTTCTATTCCCTAAAGAAAATTCATTTTATTTATCTCAAAATGACGTATGCCATCAGCTATGAAGCCATATTTTTTCCCTCAATCATAACAGTCCAATTAATTAATTGGAAAGAATAAATCTAATAAGAAAAATGGAGGAAAAGTGTCTTTAAATTACTGAGAAAGCACGGCGTTTTGTTTTATTTTTTTTCTGAAAAATTTTTAAATACCCTACAGTGCCATTGCATTAAATATATGTAGATCGAGCTTTAAATGACATCATGATTCTAGCTTATGTATCAGTTTTGATACATACTTGTAGTCTATAGAATTGTCACGATTATTGGATGGATTTTGTTAAAAAATTTTTAATATTTTAATTTATTTTAATTCAATTATTTATTTATTATAATGCAATTACAAATTATATTTTAATTATATATGAGCGGAGTAACTTGACCATATGCTCGGTGTAATGTCATAGACGAGAGTCTCTGGTGGGAATCGAACCCACGACCCTCACGCTAATAGTCTGGCATACTACACACTACCCACTAGACTCATTTCTATCAAATTATTATATATTCTAACATTTTATTATCACTTTTATGAAATTTACTGCAAAATTTTTGACATTATGTACATTGCAGCCATAGCTGCCAGATTTATCGTCATTTTGACGATTTTGAGCTCCAAAAATATCGTATTGACGATTTGACGATTCATGCCCTTATTTTGACGATTTTTAGAAATTAAAAATTGGCGTCACTTTAAATTGACCTAACTTTAGTACATTAAAAGCCACTTTAAGCCACTTTAAGTATTATACAAATTTAAGTTACTTTTGAATACCTGTGATTTTTATCCTTTATCCTTTTTATCCCTTTAAAAGCCAAGAAATTACAACTTCGAAATTAATTCGTAGTTGAGAATAATATATCACTTGTCGTTGCAGACAATTTTGAAAATTCGAGTATAGCTGCTAGTATTACCATCGGAAGAACAAAGGCAAGCGCCGTTACTTCGTTTCGTACGAGCAACACTCATGGGATGGATGGCATTGTGTTTGGAACTATGAAAATATGTTATGGGAAGAAGGAAAGAGAGAACAGCGTTTATGGACACTAGGCTTGTATATTTTTATACCATAAGTAACAGGAAAGACCTCTGCAGGAATTGAGTTCCACATATGAATACACCGACTAAAAAACGTACTTTTTCTGTAATGCAGTGTGCGATCCATTGGCCAATCGACCACATACACATGTCCTGGCCGAGAAAGACGAGCGTTACGTAGGAATATACGATTTTAGGGAACAAGTCCCCTTATTTCGTTCGAGCAAAATCCTTTTGTAGTAGTGATAGAACAGTGAAACACAAACCACATTGCAACGATGCACCAATGATTCAATGGAGTGGGATACACTACCGTCATTAACGAGCTAGTACGGCCTCTCCTGTACACGGTCGAGAAACCTCAAAATAGACGTTGAGGCATCAACCTCATAAATAGTATAAATAAAATCTTAAGAAGGAACTGAAGGAAATGAAAAATGTGTCGGTTGCAGCCAACATTGCACTGAATTTTCATGCTTAGAAAGTCAAGAGCTTCTGACTCCTTAATATTTACGCCACCCATAGATTAAGATGATGCAACATTATTGCTGCCCTTATGTGTCAATAAACAACACTGGAATATAATGTTTAAATCTTAAAGAATTTTTTCCTGAAAATGATATAACATTTCTCCATTTTTGAAAAAAGAATTAATAAATGAAGATGAGGGACGCTAGCTTTTAATTTCTAACAAATTTTTTAAATGTTTTATTTTTGAACTGTGATACATTGACTTCATATGTTTTACTTCAATAGAAATAATTTTGGTTTTTAAAAACTTTTAATTTATTTATTTATTTTTACTGACGATTTTTTCACGATTTTAATAAACGTCTTTGACGATTTTGACGATTTTTTCTCAAATATTTGACGATTTGGTGCCTCATTTATCTAACAGCTATGATTGCAGCATAGTTTTTTACGTAAAAATCAAAAACTGCATGTCAGCTTGGTTTTATTTTTTTTTCTAAATGGTAATAATTTGACATCGAGCTCCCTTGCCTTATGGCGATTTATAAGTTTCCCATAGTCACTAGCGTTTGTAACGCTCTCAATTGAGAGCTGGCTGAAACCTCATGGTACAAACCATTGTTATATTTCGTTAGAAAAATTTGTTGTCAACGTCAAGTGAAGTAAAAAAGTTTCCCGTTGCAATAGAACATAGATTATGTCAATAACAATGCTTACTCTTTGACTCCTCTCTGGTTTCCCTGATATAGGTTTCCCCAAACACGGCTTTAAGTACTTGCTATGCACGTAGCATGTACTTGAATCTAAAACTGCCAATTCGATTTGGGTGGACCACGAAATTTATAACGACCATAAAATTCAATTTGTCATATACAGCGACATAATTATTGGCGTTATTAAAAGCTGTAAGACTTTTCTCTCATTTTTCGAAAAGGCATAATAGGTATAAATTTATCATTATTTCCGAGTGGCACATGTTATCTCATATGTACGTAGTTTACCGAAATATTATCATCTGTAATATCTATGAAATCAAACATAGTACAAAAAACCTTTTCCTAATTTTTGTCTGTCATGGGAGATAAATATCAGAAGAGCAGTAAGAAAGGCGCTCCTTCATTTCAAGAAACAGTTGCTAGCAATCTGCGTGAAAATTGGTAATATTTTCTCTTCCCAAACTACTAAAGGCACACTGCTCTCTGTTCCAAATAGTACCATCTTTGGCGATAAACATACAACATTGTCATGTTTGTTGCTGCCAATACTTTCGTCAGTTCATAAGACGAGCTTTTGTTTTTTTTTTCTTCTTCAGAGTTTTCAGCAGCAGGAATATTACGTACATACATACATAATCTGACCTGAGGTTTGAACTTTGGTCCGTTGTCTAATAAGCTAATGCGCTACGTACTAGACTGCGGCTACTTCAATCAATATCAAGAACAGATAATTCAACTTTTTCACTTTCATCCAACGCTTAACTTTCAATTCCTTTTCAAATACCATAAATAATGTATTATTTACGATAAAACTTCACATAATCTATGAAAACTTAAAAAAAATTTCATACACTACACCAAAGAATCCCTAGGAAATCATACATAAGCCAGAATTACGAAGTTTTTGAATTTTTGAAGTTTTGTATGAAATTTTCTTTTTTTATTTATTTTAAAATAATAACGATAACAATACTAACGATTAAAAAAAATATCAGGCATTTATCTTTTTCTGAATAAAAGTTATAGTGTCTCAAAAAATTGAAATTTATCATTTCTGTTACAAAACTCGATCTACATACGTTTAAATCTACAGCATACGTAATATTTAATACAACTGATGAAAATATTACTCATTCGTGTCGATAAGCAACCAGCTTGTTTGGTCTACAAACTGTAGGCACAAATATTACTCATACGTCGTGGTATAAAACTTTAAAATTTCTTTACAATAAGTGTAGATGTGTTCGGAGAGACTTTTTATTCTTCAATGAGAGAGAAAGTTATTAGGAAACAAACAAAAATGTTTTCATAGCTCTAGGGACGTGGTTATACACTCGATATATTTTTTACAAAGAAAAAAATTTTTTTCACAACCTAAAGACATCATTATCTGTCATATTTTCCTCGTACTCAATGTTGTAATAATTTTAGTTTGGTTACATTTTGACGTTGGCTTATTAGACGTGAGGGCACGGTTCAAAGTCGAACGACGACGCAAATTTGACAAAAAATTTGACGACGTAAATCGAAACAGTGTTCCATAACTTTGTTGTATAAATAAATTTTACCGATGACATGGGCTATGTCGGTATTGTTACTTGTGGTTTATGTGCTTACAACCTCACGAGATGGAATTTTAGCGGTCAATTTGCATGATTCCTGTGGCCAGTTAATACCACTTACATATGAGATGACCATGCCCACAAATCCTTGGTGAAGAATATCCAAAATAGCCTTAGATGTATGACACGTAGCCACCACATATCGTTGTTGTCCAGATAGGCCAAAAGAAATTTATTACAATCAATCTATTGTGTTGGCTGTTGACAGCTATGCTAATGCGGTGGGCGCCGCCAGCTCAAAGACCATACCAATCATTTAGTTTTTAATAATACAGTTGAAGCTTTTGGATCTCATGTGAATTGGCACCGTTTCAAGTTTGTACATTTTTTTTTTGTTCATGTACCTACTCATCCAAAAAGTGAACCTCATCTTGGAAGATGATTTTTGGATGAAAATTAAGGTTCAGTTAGAAATTTCGCTAGAGAATGACAACTAATTTGACAGATACAATTTCAGCAATATAAAAGTCACCATACTCTAATAGGTAGTGTGTAGGTTAGACTTTAAAACTCCAGTTACTTCCTCCCAGCAGATTACTGGCAAAAACTCTGAGAATTTTTTCAAAAATCTGTCGTTGGGAATCGACTTTAAATTGTAGGCCCCGCCACTCATGTATGAAATTAACACACACAATACAAGTGGCGTGAGAAGCCAGGTCGTAATCCTTACTGAAGGGTTGTTATGACCAATTATGTACGTATGTATGTATGTTCCGAGACTAATGGCTTGCCAACATTAGCTGCCTCTGTAAATACAATTTTATGCAGAGAAATCACATCCGCAAACAACAGTGCTAATGTGTAACAAAATGTGATACACAGACTATGGGATAATGTTGAAGGACAGTTTTTTTGAGAAACATTTTCATGGCATTTTTATTTACTCCCAGAATTTTTCCCAGAAATCTGCTGACTGAAAGTTGCCGAAAGAAATATTTTTTATATATTTCGTTTTGTTGGTGATGTCTGAAGTGGGCTTTGAACTGAGGCCTCAAGTCTAATAAGCCAACACACTACCTACTAGACTACGGCGACTTCTAGTTCAAGTATAGAGGTGATCTTTATTCTAAAAATTATTAATACTGGGGTCTGCATTGAATTGAATTGCCTATCTATGGATGCACCAAGTCTCCTATTGATGATACTGACAGTAAACTAACACTTCGGAGTGTGAATACCTTCGAATTTCTAAATTTTGTTAGAATACCTTTTCTCGGTTGCGTATGTTTAAAAAAATAGTTGAATACTACCCCATAGCCTTTGTATCACATTTTGGAAAACACTGTCATTTTTTTCTTGGATCTGATTTTAAAAATCCTGGATATTGTTGTCTTTATAGTGGGAGCTGATGTTGACAATGCCACATGTCGAGCCTAACTTATGAAACCATTAGTTAACGTTCTAATCTTGAATCTATTAATTTTATGTAGGGCATCTAATATTCTTTAAGCCTTTTCTTTAAAACATTTCCTTTTTCTCTTCATATTCCTACGTTTGCTTTTCATACTTTTCGTTTTTTTTTCTGCTCATTTATATTGTTTTATTTTTAAGAAGGATTATTGTTATTAATAAAACAAAAAACAAAAACAAAAGGGGGAGAATATTTTGCCATGTACAGGGAGAAAACTTCATTAATTTCTCATTTAATACGCATAAATCCCATGCGGCTGGCAAACGATAATACACAGAGACTCCTGCAACCATACACGAATACTTTGAAACAGAAAAAACAAACACTGTTACATACATACATAGTTATAATATAAAATAGCTTAAGATAAATGTTTATAATAATAATGTTGTTGTTTTTTTTTTCTTCTCCTATTTTACCCATTGTTGTTTAGCTAAACTTTATTAAAATGTTTTGGCTCTATACGAACTGCTTATCGAATTTGTTTTTTCTTCTTCTTTTTTTTTACTCATTATAAACGTCCAGCATTGGCTTAGTGTTGTGCAAGTGAAGTGTTTGTACTCATCATTGTTGTATTCAATGTCGACATCAGCATTAATGTTCTCATCTTCTTTGTCTTTTACGTTTCATATTCCTTCTATTGGTAGCGGCCATCGCCATTGCCGTCGTCGCTGACGTCGTAGTCGTTGTCTTCATTATTTTGACTCAAATAAAGTTGTTTGTTTTACATTTGGACATTTGATAATTTATTATGTTGCCACATATACGCATACACATACTTACACCTACAATACACCAGCAACAAATTTCTAAAGAGAAAAATAAGCAACACAAAGTTAAAAAACACACCAAAAACAAAAAGAAAAAAAACGAAGTAGGAAAACCCTAAGAAAAAGTAAAGTAAAGTAAAGTAAACTTTTATAAGTTTCTCAACATTTTCTCTTTTTTTCCAATTTCTTTGCTTTTCCTTAAGAAATTAAACGTAAAAAAAAAATCGTAGAAATACTTCTCATACGTATAACAACACTTCGCATAACACCATTGCTTAACTGCCCTTGTTTTTAGTTTTTCTATTAAAAAGCAATGTGGAAAAAGAAAAGCCCACAATATTTTGTTGTTGTTTTTGTTGCAATTTTGTATAAACTGTTCCGCATTCGGTCATGGTCAGCCATGGTTTTTTTTTTTCTTTTTCTTTTCTTTTCATCGTCGTCTTTTTGTTGATTATAAACTTGGCAAGGATTAATGCTGTGATTTATTACTCACCGTTAAATTGTGTGTCTGTGTGTGTGTGTGTATATGTGTGTGTTGGTATACAGTATAATCAGTTTGAGTTCCTTTTCGATTCGTGCTTTATAGGCAATGCAATGTACGTTTAATAATTATGACCAAAAATGAAACGTTAGAATGGAAAATTATTAAATGATGCCGTAATTTATTTCATGAAAATTTATTTGCCTTTTCAAAATTTGATTACCATTCCATCATTTGTACTTAATTTGCGTAAAAAAAATTAAAATAAATAAATAATAAGGCCATGCATATTAAGAAATTTAGCCAGAAAATAATTTTTTTTATAAATTTTTGGAAAAAAAAATAATTATTATGGAAGGCAGTGCAGATGTAATGTGACTTTAATCCTGGACGGTTACTGTTCGTCGAATCGACGAAGCTTATTTACTCTTTATCATATAACTCTTTTATGTTTGTCAAAATTTCACTCTTTTTTTCAACAACGTTAGTTGATAACGTAAGCTTGCAATTAGTAGACGGAAAACATTTTTTTTTTTGGTCGATTCAACGAAGAGTAACCTTACTGTACAAAAATGACCATCCAGGATTAAAAAATGGTGGCCAGGGTACGTTTACACACTAAAAGCTTTCGTCATCAACCAACACTGTTGATAAAAATTTGGTCAAACATAAAAGAATTATATGATAAAGAGTAAATGAGCTTCGTCGATTCGACGAACAGTAACCAATTAGGGTTAAAGTGTTCATCGATTCAACGAAGAGTAACCTTAATGTACAAAAATGAAGAGTAACCGTCCAGTGTTAAAAGCCATTACGTTTCTGACTATCTTTCTCCTTGCTTTGTTGTAATTTGGGTTCGACCCTACTTGTTCTATTGAGACAAATTAATTTCTCCTCCCACCTTACATATTATATTTGATGTTCGGAAAGTGTTCAGTCTGGTAGCTTGTAGATTTTCTTTTATTCTTTTAGGCTAATTTCATTTTCAAAGTTCCATGGGAATAATAGTGTTGTGCTGCTGATATTTACCTCAAGTTCAGTGTAACTCCTCATCTCATCCTCTACAGTAAGGAATATCTTAGATGATGAAGGACAAAATATCGAAGCTGTGACCTAGAACAACATCAACTCGTCATCTTTCTCAAGAATTGAACATTTCACGCTCCAGTTTACGTCAAATGTTGTGATAACATCTCGGTATGACGCCGTACAAAGTTCAATTGGTTCAAGAGTTAAAGCCGCATGACCATTCGCTTCGTTTTCTCTTCTCTCGATTTTTTTTGCCAAAAAAAAATAATTTTTCGTCTGAAGGTCATTTTCATCTTGGTGGGTACGTTAATAAACAAATTTTCCATATTTGGGGCTCAAAAGACCCACACGTGGTCATACAGAAGTCAATGCAGCCATTTCGAGTGACTGTTTAATGCGTAGGTATCTTTGGCCCATATTTGAAAATGAGGACAGCGCAACCATTATGGTCAGTCAATGGCGATACCAATCGCACCATGCATGATAACCGATTATTTTTTCCCCGCTCTTCATCGTAGTGACGTGAACGATGTTGGGTTTCAACAGCCTGATGCAACTTGCCACACATCTCATGTCACATTCGATTTATTGTGTCAAACGTTAGATGGCCGTTTAATTAACCGAAATACATACATAATTGGTCATTACAACCCTTCAGTCCGGATTACGACCTAACTTCTCACACCACTTATGTTGTGTGTGCTAATTTTATACATGAGTAGCGGGACCTACAGTTTAAAGTCGACTCTGAACGACAGATTTTTGAGACACTTTTTATGGCAATTTTATTTACTCTCAGAGTTTTTGCCAGAAATCTGTTGAGAGGCAGTCGTCGCAGAAATATTTTTTCATATTTTCGTTTTCATGTCCGACCCGGGTTTGGTGAACGATGTTTGGTTTCAACAGTCATGCCACAATCGATTTATTGCGTCAGGCCGTTTAATTAACCGAAATAGTGATGTCGATTGACCGCCAAAAAGCTGCGATTTGACACCGTTGGAGATATTTTCTGTGGGGCGCCGTGAAAGAAAAGTGCTATGCCGACAAACCGGAGATAATTGAGAATTTGAAAGCCAACATTTGTGGTGCCACTGCCGAGATAAGACCCCATAAATGAGAAAAAGTACATGAAAATTGGTCCGATCGAATGAGGCACTGCGAGCCCAACCGCGGCAGCCATATTATTGAAATAATATTCCATTTTTAACCGGCTTAATTGTACTTCACAAAAAAAAAAAAAATTTGGCAAAATTTCAAACCGTTTTCATTAAACATATAATAGGCCCACCCTTTATATATTTCTAATAGGTGCACGCACACTTGTCTCATTTCATTGGAAAAATAAAAATTTTTTTCGGTGTTATCTGCTTGATCATGTACAGTAACAGAACGGGCAAAGAAACAGATGGTATTGCAATGCAAATGCAAGAAAAACCTCATTTCATTAAGTAAGCCACTCTATACTTGAGATAACAATTCCAACATTGTAATCATTTCATTAATATTTCAATAGAAACAAAGTGTTTTTAATCTAAATTTTCAACAAATGACATCTTAAAGCTGGCAAATGTAAAATAAAAAAAATGTGAACAAACTGGTAAGTTCAAAGAGAATTTCCCACGAAGTAATTTCTTTATTAATTTAAAAACAACAAGTACAGTACAAGTACAAGTACAAGTACAACTACAATAATGTTGCTGGTTTTGTCTCTGATTATTTTTTATTTTAATTTAATTCCTTTTAATTCATTGCTTTAACAGGAATAGGAAAGGAAAACGACAAAAAGAATTCAACTGCAAATCTTGTTTAGAAAAGCAAAAAAAAATTCTTACACAAAACCCTCTTATTTTATTGAAATTCGTAAAATGAAAACGAAAATGAAAGGAAAAAAAAGGGAAAGAAAACAGTTTACCTTTGTCGTTGTTGATAATTTATTTATTTTGATTTCGCCACAATATTTACGTTCAACTACAATTTTCAAAGGTATTCTGTGATAAAATAACGAAAGAAAACTGGTGAAATAAAATTAAAATGAAATGAAAATAAAAATAAAAAAATCAAAAACTTGTCTTCTTATTTTAACAAACAAATCAAAAGTAATTTTCATTTATTTTCTACTAAAAATCTATTGCTAGATAAACATCTTAAATGGAAAAATGGAAAGTAGAGAAATCAGTTAGAGCGGCAGCGACTTTACGATGCCTTGCAACACTTAATGGGAAGTAAGAAAGGATTATCGATAACTGGGGTACAACTATGAAAGATTTGTGCCAAAGTTGTGACAATCCGATCTCCAAAAAATTTCCAATCTTGCACGCAAAAAGAACATTAACATTGCTGCAATATGTATTAAAGCCAAGACTAGAGGAATTTTCTTGGAGCAGAGCAATAAATGCCGTAGTCGACGTAGCCTAGTAAGTAGTGTGTTGGTTCAAGCGGCAGCTTAAAGCTCTCAGCAATTTTGTGGCAAAAACTCTGAGAGTGAATAAAATTGCTTGAAAAGTATAAGTTCCGCCACTCAATGTGAAAATTAACACCTACAACATGAATGTTCTGAGTGGCTAGGTTGTAATCATGACTAAAGGGTTGTAATGGTCAATTAAGAAAGTAAATAGCGATAACCGTGTTGGATATTACATTTAATATCTTGCTAGGCATTGGCGGTAATATTATTTCACAATAGTTGTTGAAAATATTAGTATTTTTACACGTAAACCTTCATTCGAAGATTTTGGTAAAATTTTCTATTTCCATATTCTATTCCCTTAACAGCTTCTTTAGACTATATATGTATGTATATAGACTATTGGTTATGTCTGGCCAGATTACAGTGGCTGGAACAGTGCAGACCATTATTTTTTAAATTCCTTTCACCGGTTATTTCGCATCTGACAATACTTACGTTATTCTATTCTGTCACAAACTTCAGTATATTATCTCCACTGAACGTAATGAATCCATTTACGCTTGAACAACATTGGGATTTATTGGAAATTTATTTTCAAAACAAAGGCAATTGGTCGGAAGTTCCATGAAAATATCGTACAGAGTTTGGTCGCAGAGAAGGACCAACAGTACCCGGTATACGCAAGTTTATTGCTAAAGTACGTGAAACTGGTTTCATTGTTTATGCGCCAAGATGTGAGCGTGCTCGTACAGTGTACACCCGAAAATATCGAAGCTGTAACTGAGAGTGTGCATGAGAATCTACCAACATCAAATCGTTCTCAAGAATTGAACGTCTCAGGCACCAGTTTACGTTGAATTTTACGAAAAGATCTCCGTATGATGTCTTATAAAGTTCAACTAGTTTAAGAGTTGAAGCCGTATAACTATTTGGTTTCCCTTCCTCAGATGCGCCAACGAGAAACTGCACGATGATGGCGATTTTGCCAAAAAAAAAAAAAATCATCTTTTCGGCTGAAACTCATTTTCGTCTTGGTGGCTACGTTAATAAGCAAAATTTGCCGTATTTGAGGCTCAGAAAACCCATGCGTGGTCGTACAGAAACGAAAATACCCATTAGGAGTGACTATTTGGTGCAGCTTGTGGAGCAGAGGAATCATTGACCCATATTTCTTTGAAAATGAGGACGGCGCAATTATTACGGTCAATGGAGACATCGCTCGCACCATGATAACCGATTTTTTTGGTTTCAAAAGGATGCTGCAACTTGTCACACATCTCATGCCACAATCGATTTATTGCTTCAAACGTTTGATAGCCGTTAATTTAGTCGAAATGGCGATATCAATTGGCAGCCAAGAAGTTGCGATTTAACATCGTTGGACTAATTTCTGTGGGGCGCCATTACAGAAAAGTGTTATACCGATTAACAAGAGTCAATTGAGCACTTGAAGGTCAACATTAGTGATGTCGTTGTCGAGATACAGCCCCATGCACTCGAAAAAGTGCAGGAAACTTGGTCCGATCGAATGAGGTACTGTGAGCCAAGCGGCGGTAGCCGTATGCGTGAAATAATATTCCATTTCTAACCGGAACGATTGTACTTCAGAATAAAACAAATAAATTTGGCAAAATGTCAAACCGTTCTTGTTTTATTGAATTTTTTAATTTAAACTTCTTAATCACCCACCCTGCACCATCCCTATTACTTTACATTGTTATATAAAAATACATACATACATACATATACATTGTTATGTAAAAAAATTAAATTCCCTATGCGTGCAAGATTGCAAAAACCGAGGAAATGCATTACCAACCGCTGAAATAATGAAAACTTTTCGATTCGTAATTTTTCCACAAACTTGCTAAACAACATATAAATACTCAGAGCAATTGTTTTGATATGTAATGAAATCTCTCCGTTTGCATTTATTTGATCAAAATGAAAAAAATTTATGCTTTTTGCCAAAAACATGAGTATTTCAACCCTTAAATCACTGTTGTAGGGTGAGTTTAGCTTAGCGATCAGCTCACCGTTCTCAATGTTGCCAAGTAATTGTGAAAATTGAAAATTAAACATAAAAATTAAAAACCGAAAAAAATTTAAATGAAATTCTTTAAAAAATAATTTCTTAAAAATTTCTTTCACAATTTCATTATGAACTGAACATTACTTTCGAATTGTAAAACACAACTCATAATGTAAATCTAATTCTTCAAATACTATTCACAAAATATTTTTGGGGAATTATTTTTCTTTCTATCATTCTCATGATTTTATTTTTCTTTTTTATTTAGATTTTCAGCTTTTTTGTTTTTGTTTTTTTGTTTTTGTTGTTTTTCGTTGTAAATTAATATAATAAGAGGAGTGAAAATTTACTGCATTAGAGAATATTTCTCTTGTGCATAAATTCCGTAATTACTCGACAAAGCAATTTAATTTGTGCATAAGTGTGTGTGTTCATATGTGTTTCCCCAGTGAATAATTTTTTTTCCATTCCAAGTGACGTGTTTTTTGCAGCTGTCTTGGAAAGTTTAACAAAAAAATTTTTTTTTATAAAGCCATGGCCGTTTCGAAATATTGGTTTTTAAATTTAACGCTGAGTGCAAGATTATTTCCCATTTTGATTAAAAATACGATCACACTGTGATAACGTTGGGGAAAGCCTTTATACCGTTCAACATACATACATAATTGATCATTACAACCCTTCAGTCAGGATTACGACCTAGTTTCTCACACCATTGATGTTGTGTGTGTTAATTTTATACATGAGTGTAGGGGACCAACAGTTTAAATTCACTTCGGAACGACAGATTTTTGAGAAACTTTTCATGGCAATTTTATTTAGATTAGGTTAGGTTAAAGGACGTGTACTTGTCAATTAAGACAAGTACAGTACCTGGATGTCGAGAATTGACCCATTGTACAACGTCCTAGTTTCTCACACCACTTATGTTGTGTATGTTAATTTTATACATGAGTGGTGGGACCTACAGTTTAAAGTCGACTCCGAACGACAGATTTTTTTATTTATTGAGAAACTTTTCATGGCAATTTTTATTTACTCTCAGAGTTTTTGCCTGAAATCTACTGAGAGGAAGTCGCCAAAAAAAAATACTTTTTGTATTTTGTCTTTGATGCCTGGCCTGGGGCTCGAACCCAGGCTTTTGCGTCTAATAAGCCAACACACTACCTACTAGACTAAGGCGACTTCTAAATTTTATTTACTCTTAACACTAAACAAAACACTACCTATTAGACAACGGCGACTTCTACAGAATCCATATATTAATGCAATAGAGAGTCAGAGAGGGAGACAGTCATAAGGAGTGCAAATCTATCGACAAACACAAATTCCTTTGAATGTATCGCCTAAAAACCTGTCAACAATGCGACAAGCCGCCATTTTTAGCAAAGCGAGTGGTATACACTGCCCCAAACCGAAGTCCGTTATTGTTACTATGCTGTGACCAAATGGGCGCAGCCATTTCATGGTAATACTTTATTCTTGAAAGCACTTGATTATTTTTCCTAAAACTGAAGACATAAAAATCACCCCCAATAGCCCTATTTTGTATATACATCTCTAAGCACTGCAGCAGAAATTATTCATTTCTAAACCTATGGAATATGAAGAGAATACACAGATATTATGCTTGTACTACCAGAATGAAATATATCGAACCCATAAGCTCAATGCTAGAAAGTTCAAAGTACAGGTCATTATAATATTATCACACGGTTAGGCCATCTTTCTAGCACTCAGATCTTATGAGGTCAAATCAATATCCTCTGCTATATGCGAATTTGTAGAAATAAGCCGGCAAATGAGCTTGCAAAGAGGAACCGCCTATGCCTTTGGAGCCAGAACCATTCTGTGGTGGCATGAAGACAGATGTTTCGAAAGGTATACAAAAAGTGGCAAGGACTCTGCTCAAAGCAATTGGGCTCGAGGCAATTAAAACTGTTGCGAAAAAATTACAATAATTAGACAAAAATACAATCATTGGAGTATCCAGGAATAATCTAAGGTCAGTAATCAGTTTTTTGGCAGGATACTATACAATCAAAGGACACTTGTTTAGAATGGTACTGACTTGAATGGGGTGTCTGTGATGATGAAAATGAAGCATCAGAACACATATTTGCAACATCTTACTGCATATTATATACTGTATAAGAAATTATCCGCATTTACGAGGATTAGACGATGCAGAAGTTTGTCTGGACATGCAGGAGACGTAATAGGTGTACGCTGTTTGAATTGCCGGCCATACATTAGATCGGAACCATTAGGGTTGCAAACATGAAATGTTATTATCTTGAAAACAGCTCTCTGACCCACCAGAATGACAACTTAATCGGACTATCAAATACAAACACATTTCATCCATTTTAACCATCTTCATAACCAAATAGTTCAAAGGTTTATAAAAGTTTCGAATCCTAAGTGGCATAACTTTAATTTTAAGCTACGCTCTCCTTCCGCTGTTCTTTACATTTCGTTGTGGGTTTTGCCAAGGTTCAAACATAAAAATTCCGGTTTTTTTCTTTAACTTTATTACACCCAGTTTAAGCAGCAAATTTTTGTAAGAGATCGGCTTGACTTTTAATTCAGTATCGAGTTTCTTCTCCAGGGTAATGGAGTAGTTTTCTAGGCGAGGTTTGCATTTTTTGTACACTAAAGATTAGAGTTTTTAAAGTGTTTTTAAATTCATCTTGAAGTCGCCGTGGTCTAGTAGGTAGTGTGTTGGCTTATTAGACGTAAGGCCATGGTTCAAAGCCCAGGTCAGACATCAAAATGAAATATAAAAAAATATATTTTCTTCGACGACTTCCTCTCAGCAGATTTATAGCAAAAACTCTGAGAGTAAAATAAAATTGCCATAAAAAGTTTCTCAAAAGAAATCTGTGCTTCGGAGTCGACTTTAAACTGTAGGTCCCGCCACTCATGTATACAAATTAACGCACACATCATAAGTGGTGTGAGAAGCTAGGCTGTAATTCTGACTAAAGGATTGTAATGACCAATCATGTTATGTAGGTATGTTTTAAATTCATCATTACCAGGAGTTATTTCACGCGGCTTCAGGCTTTGTTGCTTTTGAAGAGTACTTGTAAGAATTGTATTTTTTTCAAGGAGTAAATGTTTGCTGGGTATTTATTTTTCTACAAATAATTGCACATACATATGTACTTAGCAGTGGATGTGCATGATGTTCATTAGTACAACTATGGGATGTATGAAGATTTTGCTTAATTAAATAAATAAAAGCGCAAAAATTTCATTCCGACTTTAGAAACTAAAATTATTTTAGAGTCACTAGCATCTAGAGATTCATATGAAAGATTTTCTAATTTTTCGTCTAAAATTGAAAGAATGCTTTTTGAAATGGTCTACAAGTGAAATAAAGAGAAATTTCCTAATTCTATATAAAATGCTATTGCGATATTTATAAGGCTAAAGGTTTTTATTCTTTTCCATTGGGCTTGGGAGTTAAAGGTTTATACGAGAAAATTTAATGTTTTTGTGTCCTTTCCATAACTTATTTCATAGTCTTATATTTTTAAAAGCAGAAACCTGGTAATCTATAGGCTCTCCAGGGCCTATATTGACGTCAGTCATTCTACTCTACCATGGTGTTCCTCTGCTCAACTAGGCTTAGGTTATGTTAGATTAAACTGGCAACCTACTCAATGAGTACAGTTTACTTGGGTCCATTTTAACACCGATATTACCTAGTCCGGCATAATTATAATTATAGCTCCTGGTTGGCATCTCTCAACCATACGGAGAGTTTAATGAAGAAAGTTTTCTCACAAAATTCTAGGTGTTCAAGAATTCTTCTTATCAGATTCCCAAGCACCGAACAGTGACAGAGAAGATGTTCTATGGTCTCGTTTTCTAGCTCAATGCTGCAGCTTCTGCAAAGTTCCTTATGAGATATTCTCAGTCTACTGGCATGAACACCCAGAGGACAGTGTACCGTTATATGCATACATACGTAATTGCTCATTACATTCCTTCAGTCAGGATTACAACCTAGCTTCTCATACCACCCACATGTTGTTTGTGTTAATTTTTTATCCATAAGTGGCGAGACCTACAGTTTAAAGTCTACTCCGAACGACAGATTTTTGAGAAATTTTTCATGACATTTATATTTACTCTCAGAGTTTTTGGCAGAAACCTGCAGTGGCCTCACATGTAATAAGCCAACACAGTACTTACTAGACTACGGCGGCTGCTCACGTTATATGAGATTCCTCAACTGGAATCTTGACAGGTTGAATGCAAATTTTGTTCTATACGTATATCCATGTCGGCTCAGATCTTTCTGGTGCCTCTATAAGTGGGTTAATTATCCCATTTTACCATTGCCAATGAATTTAGTTTTTGTGAAAGAAATTGTTTGTCTCTCTGCTAAAAAGCACTTTTCTCTTGTGGCAATTTATTTGAATTATCCGTAGGCTTTCTTGTTGTCTTCGACGAACCAGTGTCCAACAACCTAAATGTGTGTAGCGGTCTAACGTGTCGACTGGTCTGCTTTGAAAATAAAACCCAGAGTGTTCTCAATACGTCGATTATTTGATTTATAGTGAGCATCAAAAGCAACTGTACACTTTGTATAAAATTCTAACAATCACTAAACTCAAGTTTTACCACTTAAGGAGAGTGCCCAAAAAATTTGACAATGTTTCGAATTTAATTTTTTTTTGTTTAAATTTTAAAAACCGGCATTGTAGACATTTTAAAATAAAAATAACGGTAATTTATTAATGTACATATATATATATAATTTATTTTTAATGTACAGTTTCTTTTGATGCCCACTGTATATACGATATTACTACGACGATCGCATGAATGACGTTAAGTTCCTTTATACCGCTAACAACATTTATGCTGACATAGCAATATAAAAAGTATTTTTAACTAATATTCGAATAATAGTTCTGTGAATAAAAAAGAGAAACGTACATACTTATGTATCCTTGCCCATCCTGCCTAATATTGTCAAGAACATATAAACATTTTTTTTTTTTTTGTTTAAAGTTTTTAAAGAATTTTCACAACCAATATCGCAATCACACATCAAGCTACTCTTTACACCCGTATAAGCCAATATGATACATTTCGGTTTCACAAAAAAAAAAACTCCTCAATTATATGGAAAAACAATGGAAGCCGATGTTAATAGCTGGAATGAAGAAGAAAAAATCTCACACATACAATTTCATATAAACTCGTATACTTCGGCTCACAACTGCTAATTCTTTGCACAATTCCCAAGCATTTCTAAAAAAAATGAAACCTTAAAGCTGTCTCTTCGATTGTGTGCCATCTGTTTGCAATGTTACTGGTTGCAATTGTGTAAATGTCCCCATAAGTAGATGGTAGAGTAGAGGTCGGTCTACGCACAATAAAGTATTACCATTTGCCATTGCTGGAGGCAAAAAAATAACGTTTACAATCAACATACATCTTTACATACATAATAGCGACGTAATACACATTCTTTATGCAGCATGCATACTCGACTGACTTTGGTGTGCACACATGCAGCAGCCGAAACTAAAAACCTTGTCAGCTGGCAGCACATACTGGCTTTACATACAACAACAAGTTTGAGAAATCAAATGAATTTGATTGCAGCTAAGGCTAAACGGTTAACTGGAGTAAATCTATGTTTGTAATTCAAATGAAATTCTATGACAAAAAAAAACGTATGGAAATTGAAACAAAAATTTTGCAAAGAACCAGAGAGAGAGAGAGAGAGAGCGTAGGGGAAAATCTGAAACGAATTGTAATGGTATGTAACGAACAGTTTGTTACTGCTACATTAAATCCTAAAGATTTCTATTTATTGCACGAATTCACGAATTGCCTGAGGTGACATATAACGACTAGTCTAGTCAAAGTCCAAAAATTTACCTTGTAATTACAAGGTATTGTCCCTGCTATGACTAAAACTGTTTTTCATTACGAAACTGAGTAAAACAGTGAGTCTAGTCGTAAACTGCCTTCAAACACTAGAATATTTGCATTTCGAAAGGGGATATCACCTTTCTAGGGCACTTTTATTGGCAGTAGGCTTGCCACTCTGCTCTGTAATTTAGGCTGTCAAAAGACGTAGGATCCGAGATAAAAACAATTTCAACACTGAGTTCTAGACAATGTTAACTCTTCTCTCTATTTCGTCATAATATCTGCCTAGTAAATGAAATAATGATGTCTTGTCTTCTTCTCATTTACTGCCAGATCAACTTTAAAATATAAATCGTGCTCCAATGCAACAGGTATTGGCCTTTGAGTTTTCCAATACTAGCGTGTTAAGTAAATAACTCTCCTTTTGCTGGAGTACATACATACATACGTAATTGATCATCATATTACCCTTTAGTCAGCATTACGACCTAGCTTCTCATACCACTTATGTTGTGTGTATTAATTTTATACCTGAGTGGCGGGTCCTACAGTTTGAAGTCGATTTCGAACGACAGATTATTTTAGGAAACTTTTCATGGCAAATTTTTTATTCACTCACAGAGTTTTTGTCAGAAATCTAAAGGAAGTCGTTGAAGAAATATTTTTTCGTATTTCTTTTTATTGGTAATGTCTGACCTAGACCTAGATGTGTGGCCAATCTAATAAGCCAACACAGTACCTACTCGACTACGACGACCTAGCAGGAGTACCCATAGATGTAATCCATTCATAGGCCAATTTATGGTATCTGATAACAAAACTTCTGGTCTTGGAATCGGTCAGAAATTGACAGCCAATTTCGAGATAAGAAAAGTTATTACCACCCATGGTGGTTGAGAGTTTCTTCAGCTTTTTTTTTCAATTATTTGTTGCTGCCAGGCGGCAAGTAGGGTGTCTAAAATAAAAAAAAATTTACAAAATGAAGAAAACTGCACTCACTAGTATATCCTGTGGTACAATTTTCATTGCAACAGGGTTTTCATGTGATTTTTCAACATAAAACTCTGTATGACAGCTGACTGGTGTAAAGGAATCGTAAAATATTTGTTCTTACACTGGTTGTCATCTATGCATTCAATGAGGGTCCCTTAATAATAGGATGCAATTTTTATAGTAAATGAATGAGGGATATGTTGATGAATTGTTGGATTATAGTTTACAACTTGTTAAATATTGTAAATACCATGACAATCCTTCAGTCAGGATTACGAAACCATATGGAAGTTGCCATTGAATGATTCCAAGTTCCTCTAAGGAATTCACGAAATTCATGGGCGAAAATAGACATCAAAAAGACCAGCGTTAGGTATTTAATCGCAGCCACCCAACCACAAAAAATCCTGCATTATGCCATTGTCAAAATGGCCATAACATCCGTCTGAAAAACACTGCACTGGTTCCGTTGTCTATAAGAAGGTTTATATCGGATCCTTTAATAAATATACCACAGCCGACTTTACATATCCCTCTAAGAATTTTCGAACTTCAGACCAGAAGTCAGTAGTTGGCATACCTAAACACATACGTAATTTTTCATTACAACTCTTCAGTCAGGATTATGACCTAGCTTCTCACACCACTTTTGTTATATGTGTGTGTTTTAATTTTATCTATAAGTGGCGGGATCTACAGTTTAATGTCCACTCCAAACGACAAATGTTTAAGAAACACTTTCTTTCTCAGAGAGGAGAAAGAAATATTTCCTTCATATTTCGTATTGTACGAGATGTTTGAGCTGGGAGTTGAACTCATAGCCCTTGTCTAATAAGTCAATACACTACTTACTAGACTACTACGTTAGTTGTAGCATTAACAAGCATCCAAAATTTTTTGTAATTTTTTTTTCTCCATTCAGAAACTCTAAAGCAATAAACGTCTCTCCAACGAATTGTTCTTTTAATGTGAAATTACAGAAACGAAAACAAAAACAAAACCGAGAAACAAAAACAATGTTCTAGGTTTGTTGCATTCTTTATTTCCATTCGAAGCGTAATACAAACTTCGGCAATGAGGATTTAAGTTATTGCTGTGTGTTCGTTATAAACGTTAAGCTTTACGAGTTGAGTAGATGATGCAGAATAAAGGTTCAGTAAAGCACACACACTGAAAGCACGCGTGTATGTGTATGGCAAATAACAACTGATGAAATATCGAAATAAAAGTGGCGTGTTATGGATATCCCCGAATACAAACGCAATAAACATACTTCAGTACAAACGCACAACCGTTTCAGTATACGAAAACATGTGTAACATCATCATTGAATTCATTGTTAAATTGCAAGTGGTTTCTTGGCATTTAGCGTGTTGCCTGTAAAAATCTTTTTCTTTCTCTGGTTGTGTAGAACTGTTCGAAATCATTATAAATTTTGTGTTTGTTTAAGAAAAACATTTTGTTCAAAATAAAAAGCGGAAGAAAGGAAGCAAAAAAAATTTCTTTGTTTTTAGATTTTAATTTCGAAGAAAATTTTATAATGAAGTGTGTCTTTCAGCTGTTGTTTTAGGCATCAAACCGCTATTTGTTTTACGGTTTTCCGGTAGCGAAGTTAATTTAAACTTTTTCAAAAATTTTGTTCATATTTTTTTTGCGGAATTTTTAATTATTTTTTATATTCCCATATGCTTATAAAATGATTAATATTTACATAAAGCGTGTGCACATATAGGGTAATTGCTTAAGGGCAACCTGTATTAAAATTCAAAAAAAAAAATTTAAAAGCAAAGTATATTATTCGTTTAGCATATCCATTATGGCATCAATGTGTATAATATAAAATCGTTCAAATATCAGCCACGGATTGTTTGAGAAGAGCGGATCCGAAATGTCCATTTCTTCCATGACTTGGCTCCAGCTGAATTTGACCGACATGTGCCTTATACGCATATAACTGCGACTTAAGCAAACTCTATCTCCTCCACATGAGATGACCATGCCCTGAAATTGCGTTTGTAGAATATTTAACATGTCCTGAACTGTGTGACACGTAGACACGTAGAGCCGTCCTGTTGAGACCACATGTCGTTGGTGTCTAGATATTACTATTCAGGCTAAAAAATAAGTTCATAGTAATTGAGCTATAGTAGTGAAATTTTCGGAAAGCATTGGACACACTTGAAAGTCATGCCGATCGTTATGGTCCAAACTTTCTTCGTTCACCTACCCATTTATTCAGAAATGGGTCTCATCGCTTAAGATGATTTTTCAGAAGAAAACATGTTGACGGTACCTAATCAACTGTGAAAATTCGAAAGTCCCTGTTGGAAGATCCTATACAAACGCATGAAATAAATTAGAAATTTATATGAGCGATACATTCTTTTTATTCATTTGAGTGCGGGCTGCAAAAAAAAAATAAATAATATGAAGAAACTTGTATTATTTTTCATAACAAATCATTAAAAGATAATGATGTTGAATGAAAAATATTTAAATTTTAAAAAATCCATTCTTATGTACAGTGAAATGGGCTGCATTTAATTAGGGTGACGGATAGAAATTAGCACAGTCCTTAAAAACATCATTCTATCTGGGAACTTGTCAGGCAATAAAGCGAAAGGCAGTCGTGTTGGATTTTTATTGTAACCATGTACAGTGCTTATCATCATCACAAACCGTTAACCGTAAAAACCAAAATAAATTTGAAAAAATATTTCCCAGTGACAACTTTTCCGGTCCAAAAAGTTACTTTTTCCGGAAGCAACCACATCTGAGTTGTCCATTTAATTGTTGCCACAACCACAACCGCTGAGTGAAAAATTGAGGTTCATTCCTAAGCAAATTTTATTGGAAAAATTTGTACTGAAAACCTGTTGCTCTAGCAGCCAAATATACGTAAACATACATATCGACGTGGTTGTGCAGGATCAGCCAGCCGTAATTGCCGAAAGTCATTCTTCGTAGTACAGTAGGTTGTGTGTTGGCTTATTAGACGTCAGGCCACGGTTCAAACCCCAGGTCAAACATCTCCAACAAAAACCTGAGAGCAAAAAACAATTACCATTAAAAAGTTTCCCAAAAATCTGTCCTTCGGAGTCGACTTTATATTGTAGGTCCCGCCACTCATGCATAAAATTAACACACACAACATAAGTGGCGTGAGAAACTAGATCGCAATCCTGACTAACGGGTTGTAAAGAGGTTAGAGGGAATACCTTGTCCATCAACATCATCAACTCGTAGGAAAAAGAGAGGTTCTAAATTAAAGATCTTCTCTTTTTCCTACAAGTTCAACATGGTTTAGCAATATTTTTCTGCTGCCAACGAAATAAGTTTCAATGTAAAATGCATGGATGGTACCTAAATATTTTAACTGAAGGATTTGGCCATACAAGATGTGGGAGATTGTAGCATCCTTATGTCCCAGAAACCATATGGAAGATACTTTTGAATGATTCCAAATTCCTCAGAGAAATCCTACACATGCATGGACGAAGACAAGCAATGAAAAGCCGTCCGTCAGGAAGTTAATCGCCGTCACCTAACCATAATCGAATAAATCGAAAACGATTAATCTCCGCCTGGAAAGCACTGCCAAGTCAGGTAGTCTATTAAATGGTTCTCTTAATAAATATGTCTTAATAAATATACCGCAGCCTACTCTACATATCATTTTGGAAGAATCAGAATAAACCTGAACAACCCCTATGAGGACCTCCGAACTTCAGAGCAGAAGTTCGTAGTTGGAGTACATACAGATATACATAATTGGTCGTTAACTTCCTTCACTCAGGATTACAACCTTAGCTTCTCACATCATTTATGTTGTGTGTATTCATTTTATCCATAAATGGCGGACTATACTTTTTAAAGCTGACTTCGAACGACAGATTATTGAGGAAAATTTTTCATGGAAATTTTATTTTACTCTCAGAGTTTTTGCCAGAAATCTGCTGAGAATAAGTCACCGAAGAAATATTATTTTATATTTTGTTTTGTTGGAGATATCTGACCTGCTGTTTGAATCGTGGCCTCACGTCTAATAAGGCAACACACTACCTGCTAGGCTAAGGCGACTACTGCCTTAGTTGAAATTCTTGTATGAAATCAAGTGTCTTTGGAAAGTCGACTGCCTCAGTAGACAGTTATAGAGGATCTAATTTTATATAGATAGTCATGTCTTAGTCGGAGTGTCACAGGGTATAGTGATGATTAAAACATTGCTTCTACTAAACATGATCATAGACACTAAGTACCAAACGGCAATAAAATTATCCATTCTTGAGTCGGAACTTTTGTCGAAAATCTTCTTTAACATTCTCCTTTAATATTGTCTTCGTTACGCTAACCATTGGAAACACTGTTCGTTCCTTCAATTCCTAAATACGCGCAGCCACCGCTTGTATTTGTTATGGCAATCCAAATGAGAAGAAAAACTAATTAAAAATATTATACTCGGCAATAAATGTTGTTGTTTTTTTACGTTTCACTCCATTTTTATTTTATTGCGTTGAATTTTATTTGTTCCCATTCCCATTCCCCATTCACATTGCCATTTGTTTTATTTTTATTTTTTGTTTACCTTTTATTTCGCATTTGTTTCTCCCCTTTTTTTTATTAAAATGACATCGTATGGAAACACCTAAAAAGCACCAGAGGCTATTAGACATTAAGTTTAAAAAAATAACAATAACAAGCAGGTAAGAAAGTTAGAGAAGTCTTCTCAAACTTTAATGGTACCCTATACCCACAGCATATTACATACATAATTGGTCATTACAACCCTTCAGTTAGGGTTACAACCTAGTTTCTCACACCACTTATGTTGTGTGTGTTAATTTTATACATAAGTGGTGCGACCTACAGTTTAAAATCGACTCCGAACGACAGATTTTTGAGAAACTTTTCAACTTTTCTCAGAGTTTTTGCCAGAAATCTGCTGAGAGAAAGTCGCCGAAGAAATACTTCTTTTATTTGATGTTTTGATGTCTGGCCTGGAGCTCGAACCCTGGCTTTATGTCTAATAAGCCAACACACTACCTACTAGACTACGGCTGCTTAAACCCCTTCAACTATCTTTGCTACTAAGGCCACCGTAAAACTGTCATGGATTGAGCAAAGTTTTGGTTTAAAACTTCGTCTAGGACACGTTGACATAATTATGCTTTTGATGTCATAACAGAGGTCATTTGAATGTTGCAATAATAAAACACTAAGCATTTGGAATACATACATATTGGCCATTACAACTCTTCAGTCACGATTACGGCTTAGCTTCTCACACCACTCATGTTATGTGTAATAATTTTATACATGAGTGGCGGGACATACAGTTTAAAGTAGATTCCGAACGACAGATTTTTGTGAAACTTTTCATGGCAATTTTAATTACTCTCAGACCGCCATTGTCAACGGCGAACGCTATGGGTCTATGACTACCATCTTTTGTTGGCTTGATTTTGACAAATGGTCTAGAATCAAACAGGCTCATGCCATATTTGATATTCTGCATGAGCGCTTTGAGAGGACTTTAACTCCACGTGAAAATAATATAAACCGGCCGTCAAATTCAAGCGATTTGATCACGTCCCTTTTCTTTAGTCTCAAGCCAGCAGCATAACCCAAGCCATCGGTCACATTCTTCCTGATTTAAGAGCCAGAGTTATGGAAATTTTGACGTTTCGGATGAGCCCAAAATGGAGAGCTACATGGCATGGTCATCTCATGTGGAGTTGATGGAGTTTACTTAAATCGCAGTTACATATATGCGAATAAGGCAGAAACTAGAGCGGTTCTTATAATCAACAAAACCCATCATGTCGGTCAAATTCAGCTTGATTTATGAGCCCAATTCATGATAAAAATGGACATTTCGGATCGCCTATACTCAAAGAATCCGTGGCAGAAATTTAAACTACGTTATATTCCTCACACAATGGCATCAATTGGTCTTTCAAACGATTGAATAATTTCGATGATATCTCGCACCCACTTTGTTTTACTTGAATTTAGTGAATGGAAACGCTTAATGAAAGACCTGATACAGGTCAGGCGTTTGAATTATAAGATCACTCTCGCATATTATATTGTTACGAGAATGAAGAATCTAGATACGGGTGTTTTGCTTTTACATCGCTTAACATTAAAATTACAAACAAAAGCTACGAAAACAAAACAATGCAAGTAAACAAACCTGTTTACAAAATATCGTACTAGCATAAAAAAGCTAAAGAAGTAAACAAAAGTCCACAAACAACACTACAAGAATAAATGTAAACAAAATACACAAACAACAATAATGAAACAACAATGTTTATATTTACAGAGAATTCGAGAAGGCGAACTCACGAACATTCGTCTTTAAGAAAATTCTGTTTACCCTGCCATATGAAAAGCAAGGCAGAGCAGGCGAGTGAGTTAGTGAAGTTCAGTCAGTCTTGTGTGACGACGCAATGCGTTTTAAGAGAGTAATCGTGGTTTGCAGCCCGCCGTTACAAAGATCTGTCGAACAATTGTCTAGTAATCGTTATTGTTTAGGCAAAGGGTGTAAACAGAGAAATAACAAACAAAGCAATTGTTGTTGTTTACAACAAGTTGTGAACAGTGGCACTCAGAATTATGCTAATAATAAAGAATTTTAATTAAAACTTAACACAAATTTATTTCTATTCTAACTTAACCCTGCTGTTAGGTTTGGACCATTTTGGTAATTTTTTTTTTAATTTTTATTTAAGTTTGCAATGGCGTTTGATATCAACTTAAAACGTCAGCTCAGGTATTTTTTTATATTTTAATGGTTTTTGTTAGTTTTAGCTATCTAGGATAAAATGGAATAGACCAAAATTAAAAGTTACAAATCTTAGGTTAGGGACCATTTTGGTCCATGCAATTTATTTTATTCTGTATATCAGCAACAGTAATAAAAAATAATTATGGCTTATTGCTATTTTCGTAGCAAGATGAACAAATTGTTTTTCGCTTCAATTTGCAGACAAATTTATTGCATATAATGCATTTGGCATCACATTTGGACTTGACTTACAGCAATTGCAAATTCCCCGTTTTCTAGGATCTGACCGCTCACCGCTTGCAGGTGTTACACTATTTGATGACGATGCCTGTAGTTGAGTCAATAGCTCCGCCGAAAATGGATTTTTAGGTTTGACTGTCCTTTTCAACATGTATTTTTCTGATAGGCATATAGCTAGTTGACGTAAAAGCTCAGGTCTTCTGCGATTTGAATCATTTGCAGCCCACGAAGCTCGGTAGGATAAAAGTTTGTTTTTTCAAACTGTTCCCACATATGTCAGTTTCCTTTGTAAAAGTTTTTTCCCCAACTCAAAAGATAAAAAAAAGTTATCAGCTGTAATATTTTGCCCTTTCTATCCTTCTGTCAATTCCAACACGACAGGCTCCCCTTGATTTTTTTTCAGGCTATCATTTTTTGGTTTTCCAAGGTACGGTTATATTTTCCATATGTATCCTGATTTGGAGTCTACAGCTAACCAAAATTTAAGCCCATATTTGGCTGGCTTTGCAGGCATGTACTGCCTAAAGGAACATCGTCCTCTAAAACCAACTAGCTGCTCATCAATAGTGACATTTTCATGAAAGTTATAAAACATTGAACGAAGTACTTCCCAATTGTCCCATAATTCACGAATAGGAGCAAACTTGTTACTACTTTTTTGCCTTCTGTTGATAACATCATCAAAGCGGAGAGCACTTGTTATCATGTGAAAATTATCTTCACTCATAAGAGACCGGAATATTGGACGACCAAAACTTGCATCAAACAAACCATTCAAATCTTCGTTTTTGCCTCTGTAATACCAAATTATTATAATAACCACTTCACGTATACAAGAATTAGAACACCAATATATGCCCGCAATGTGAATTTATCTAAATCTTTCTATTTGCTTTCAAATTTAATTCTACCATATTTATTCGTATTTTCAATGATTATTTTTTCTATTCTCGGAGAAAAAAATAATAAAAATGTGGACAAAGCATCGTGGCATCTGGACACCGCGAAACGTGTTGGATCTGGTGACAATGATATAATATTCTCCGCTGAAGCTCCAATGTGACGTGGGATTTGCACTCCATTGTATTTTGTTCTTCGCAATGTATAATGCATCTACATCATAAGCTCCTTCATTTGCCTCATCATATTCCATTTTATATTCACATTTATCAATATAACTTTCACTTTCAATATTTTCATCTGATATGGAACAAATTGAAATATTTGAATAACTTTCATTTAGAATTTCAGCAATAGCACTGCGGTCTAAATTTCGTCGATTTTCCATTTTCTTCTCTTTCAGAATTAAAAGCTAAACACTGAACTGAAGTAAAACTTATACCCGTGGTATACATATCTGTATAGAAATGCCGAATCCCAGAACTTTTGTAACAATTTAAATTATTTAAAATGTTTGGTCAAAAGAGTTTTATATCGAATTATTTATGAAAAATACAAAGTGGACCAAAATGGTCCTTTACCTAAAATTCGAAAGTTTTTTTTAACCTAACAGCAGGGTTAACAATATGTTATCTTTCGTTTCAAAGTTAAGAACATAATCGTGAAGAATATAGGGTACTCGTATGGTAATTATGCATATTAAATGAAATGAATTAAAATTGACAGTAAAAATCAGGTGATAAATATTAAACTTACACTTGCTTTCAGTATGTGATTGCAACATTAATTTTTAAATTGAAAAATTAAAATCGTACTTCAACCATGACTCATAAGGCAATTCGTAAAAAAGCGGGAACTAATCATCACTTAAAGGCGGACGTATGTACACGAATACTTTGCCGTTTCAGTTAAATAGCCAAAACCGCTTTGATGTTGATTATAAAGCCAGGCAAATAGCAATGTCTGTTCAATACTGCACCGACTGCTAAAACAACTGACGACAATTAAACCAAAAGTAGTCGTCATTTCTGCCTCAATCATCTTTTGGGCTTAATGTGACCAGCCTTAAGGTTTTTATATGTTAATCACGACAACTATGATGATGACGTTTTCAAGTGAAGTGGTGTTACATACACTCTCTCTCTCTCTCTCTCTCTCTCTCTCTCTCTCTTTCTGTAGTTTTTAGTTTTCTTTTTGTTTTTTTCACTTCTTTTCTAATATTGCACTTGCTATTGTTGTTGTTGTTGTTACTATTATCCTTGTATAGTCGTTAATGTCCTGGTTGTTGTTGTTGTTGTTACTAGTGTTGTTAAAAAGCTTTGTTTGTTTGTTTATCTTTGTGCGTGTATAGTCTGGTATGGTTTGTGTTGAGTGCTTTTAAAACTCATGTTAATACGCCTAATATTATGCTACGATTTAAAACGCTATTGGCACTTTATGCTGAAGTGACTTCTTTGTATATCTCTCTCTCTCTCTCTCTCTCTCTCCTTCTCTTTCTCTTTCGCCTTATTCTTCTTCTCATTCTGTGTTATTTGCAAAATTATTATTGGTTTTGCTATTGCAGTTGCTGTAATGCTATAGAGGCTGTTATTCTTGTTTGTTTGTTTGTTTGCATGCACGCATGCAAGTATCTGTAGTGAATAGAGAGCAATTCATTTGTAAAATGCACAGATTTATTATCTGATAATGAAAAGGGGAAAATATGTGTGTGTCTGATGAATCTGATGAGATTTTTAGTGATTTTGAATGGAGTGTGTTAGTACAGTAAAGGAGATAAACTTTTAGCATGTATTGGTTTTGATATAAACCGTTAACAGGGATCTTTTAAATTTCCTTTTCACGATATTTGCTATCCGCGATTAATGGAAAATTATCGCCTCAAATCACGTGATAGTCTGCCGGCAATGGCAAGTAAATAACTTAACTTGTTCCAGTTTTGACAAGATTGACATTAAGCAAGGTAATACCCTGGGTATCGTAAAACTGAATGGGAATTGTTCATTCGGAGCCTCTACAGTTTGGTCTGATATCTTCCGTCAAGACTTAACATGACTAAAGCAAGCAACTGAATTCAAGAGACTACAATTGTTCAACAGATATGGTTTGTGTTTCATAATGATAACGCCAAACTGCACTAACATTTCGACAAGACATATTGAACAAAACTAAATTTGAAAACTTTGTTCCTCAGCAGATTTCTGGCAAAAGCCTTGATTCTCACAAATCTGTCTGTTCGGAGTCGACTTTAAATTGTAGGTTACCTGCCACTAGTGTATAAAACCAACACACACAACATGGGTGGTGTAAGAAGTTTGGTCGTAATCCTGACTGTAGGGTTGTAAAAACCAATTAAGTAAGTAAGTAAATGGCGATCATGACTCTGCTGACAAGCCGTGTTACTTTTTATTAAACTTTTTATGATTTTTCCACCAAGATGTGGCTGTAGTCACAAAGCGTTCGTTCTCGAATTGAAGCTCAGAAGTTATTTCCGGTTTATTTGCATAAATTCGAGATTTTATACGACAGCATCAGGGCGGCTAATCTTGGTAAATATTTCACATCAGAATTCCTTCAGATAATTTGTTCTTGAAATCGTTACTATTGCAATAAATAAATTGTTGCATACGTGATATGACAATTGGTGCGGTCTTGCTGAGACCTTATAACCTATCAGATCCATTCCGTCCAGTTGAGACTACAAAAACGTCTTTATTATGTTCCTTTAATGAATACCCGTCATTACCGTTTCGACCTTATCGTCAAAAAGTTAGTTCAATCACGCCACCACATTAGTATCCGTACCAGGCAGTTGCTTTTTGTGTGTGCTTTTGATTCTCATCGATTTCATGAAAGTTTTCTGAGTTTGAAATACGACAATGGTGTACATTCACTAATACATGCAGATGGAAATGTGCTTCATCGTAGAAGCTCAGTTTTCTTTGCTTCTTAAACTTTGCTTGAACGAATTGCTGGTACTTTGCATGATCTGTTGGTTTAAGCCTCGAATTAAACCTAATTTTGTATATATGAGGGTGTAGAATTTAGTCCAAATTTGCTGCGTAATAGGCTTTCACAATTTCTACGTGTTTTTCGTAAAACAGAAAATTTTTAATAATCGGCATGAACATACGAATGTGACGGCTTTTGTATTTCTACACTTACACTCTACACTGTAGCTTTTGAATATGCATTTATTATTATTTATATTATATATATATCCATGTGTGTATGTGTGAATAACATCGTGTACATATGTTTTCATAATTTTCTAATACAAAATATTTATTTGTTCAGATTGTATACTTTATGTGATGATTTGTTTGTTTAAATATTAATTTTGTCTGTTTATCTTTTGTAATGTACGATTTTAATGAATATTCATAAATTCCAAAAGTATTTGGATTTGTTGCTTTATATACATTAATCTATTCGACACATACATACATACATTTAATATACGTAAGTTCGCTTTTATAAACTTACTTGGTACCGCAAAGCTCGTGTTTATTCATCATCATTTTAGAAGAGTTTAAATTAAGATTTTCAACGCCAATGGCCAATCATCAACATACATACACACATACATAATTGGTCATTACTATACTTCAGTCAGGATTACGACCTAGCTTCTCACGCCACTTATGTTTTGTGTGTGTTAACATTATAAAGGGTCCGCCAAATAACTTTTTTTTTTTGAAAATGCTTTAAAAAAAACTACTGAATATTTTCTCAAATTTCTTTTTTTATTTGAAAGTACAATCCTTCCGGTTAATAATGGAAAATAATTTCATTCAAATGGCTGCCTCGGCTGCGATCGGTACAGTTTTTAAGCACATTATCGATTGTGTGCAGCTGTATTTCACCAATGGCTTTACGAATATTGTCCTTTAAAGCGTGAATTGTCTCTGGCTTGTCGGCGTAACACTTATCTTTGACGGCACCCCACAAATAATAGTCCAACGGTATCAAATCGCAGCTCCGAGGTGACCAAACGACATCAGCTCTGCGGCTGATAATGCGATCTTTAAAAAGCAGGGCGCAATACATCGAGTGTAGCTTCGGCTGTGTGGCACGTAGCGCCGTCCTGTTGAAACCAAATATTGCCAATATCCTCCTCTTCAATTTTTGTGAACAAAAATTCGTTCAACATGGCCCGATAACGATCGCCACTCCTTGCTCTTTTTCGAAGAAAAATAGCCCAATTATGGCTCTGGACCAAAATCCGCACCAAACAGTGACTCATTTTGGGTGCGTCGGCTTTTCAATGTATGCGTGCGGGTTTTCTGTGCCCCAAATGCGACAATTTTGCTTGTTTACATACCCGCCAAGATCAAAATGAGCTTCTTCTGAAAAGATGATTTTTTTTCCAAAACCGGCATCTTCTGGTGTAGGCTACTGCATGGCCAGCCGAGGCAGCCATTTGAATGAAATTATTTTCTATTATTAACCGGGGATTGTACTTTGAAATAAAAAAGGAAATTTGAGAAAATATTCAGTAGTTTTTTTAAGCATTTTCAAAAAAAAAAAAGTTATTTGGCGGAAACTTTACATGACTGGCAGGACCTACAGTTTTAAGTCGACTCCGAATGACAGATTTTTGAGATATTTTTTCATGGCAATTTTATTTATCCTCAGAGTTTTTGCCAGAAATCTGCTGAGAGGTAGTCGCCGAAGAAACATTTTTTTGTTAAATTAGTTTTGTTGGATATGTTTGACCTGTGATTTGATCCGTGGCCTCACGTCTACTTAGCCAACACACTACCTACTAGACTACGGCAGACAACAATTACAATTACGGCAAATTAATTACAATCCATAAATGTGAGTCCTGAAATGCAGTTTCGTCTGATAATAAATCTGTGCCGATTAATACAGCATAGGTTGCAAGCATACAGTGGTGGCCTTATAATTAGAAACGACTTAGCAACATGTATGTTTGTTAATTTTTTTTACAGTTTTCACTGTGTACCTCGGATCAAAGGCTTTGTTTGGAGGACGTCTTAGATACATTTTTCCATCAGATTGGGACAAATTAAACTTAGATTCGTCACTCCAGAGAACTCTGTTCCAGAAACATCGTTTCTAATTATAAGGCCACCACTGTATGTTCTGACTATTATTTGTCCTGATTAAGGCCTAAACGTATTGGAATTGTAACGATCTCTGTTTTAAGTAAGAGTTCTTTGAGCCAAAAGTTCAGGCTAATTTAGATGATTAACAGATGCGTAGAGCATGCAAAACTTCTCTCATTTTAATCACCCATCAAAAGTTTACGTAAGAATGTCCAATTATCTCTACGATCTATTTTATTAATTCTATTGTGCAAGTTTCCTCTGTCGCATCATTGCCGTGAAATCCCATTTAATGTGGAATCCATCAAAGAGTGGCTGTATTTTCCATTCCCACGAACAACAACGTGTATTCGATGACCCTAATTTTTATAGAAAAATCATCTTCGGCAATGAGATCCATTTCTGGAATTGGCGAATTAGAAACGATATTAATCCACCACACAAGATCCAAAAGCGTCCAATGCCTTCCGATAAAGTTACCGTTTGGTATGGATATTAGGGCTGGTGGTCTTATACGTCCAAATTTCGTTGGGAACGGCGTTGGCCAAGTCTCAATGGCAGGTACTATAGGCCGCTGGTTACTAACTTCTTTTGGCTTGAATTGGATGATCTGGACACCAACGACATGTGATTTCAACTGCGTGATGCTATAAGCAAAAGAATTAATGTCAAATTGGATATTTGAGTGCCTAGATCATGTGTTTTTCCCTAAAGCGATTTCTAAAGTCGCCATAAACCACAGCAGCCATCAAAGTCAACCGCACTCAAAGGGTCAAATTCAGGAAAATTTAAGTGTTATAGTCATGGAAATTTTGTTATTTCAGGTGTAACTCACCCAGGGAAGCCGAGTCAGACAGTGGAACGATGTTATAATGGCATCAATAGGTGTTTGAAATGAATTAAAATTTTTTTGATGATATTTTGATGAAAAATAGGAAGCGTTTAATGAATGACTTGATATTTAAACACTAAGAATGTAGACACTACATACACAATTGGTAATTACAACCATTCAGTCAGGATTACGACATAGATTCTCACACAGTTTTTATACATGAGTGGCAGGACTTACAGTTTAAAGTCGACACCGAATGACTGATTTTTGAGAAAATTTTCATGGCTATTTTATTTACTCCCAGAGTTCTTGCCAGAAATCTGCTAAGAGGCAGTCGCCGAAGAAATATTTTATCATATTTCATTTTGATTCAAGATATCTGACAGGGGGTTTGTACCGAGACCGCAAGTCTAATATGCTAACACCCTACCTACTAGACTACAAAGACTTCACTATCTGACTGTACAGTATTACTCTGAACATATTTTGGGAAGTGTATGCGCAGCAGCAATTTTACCCTTTCTATTCCTGTAAGAATGTAGAATGTAGTATAGAATTTGCCCCTTTCCTTATTATTAATAATATTGGTTCGTTTTTACCTTTTAAAAATTTAAAACATGAGCTCGTAGATTGCAAATAAAATTAAAATAAGTTTGTGTTTAGTTTTAATTAAAATTATTTACTATTCACACAATTCTGTGTGCCACTGTTCACAACTTGATGTAAACGACAACAATTGCTTTCTTTTGTTTTTCCTCTTTGCACTATTTTGCATAAACAATAACAACTACTAGTGAATTGTTCCACAGATCTTTGTAACAGATATCTTTAAACCACGATTACTCTCTTCAAACGTACCGCGTCTTCGCACAAGACTGACTGAACTTCTACTAACTCAGTTGCCTGCTTTGCCTTGCCTTTTATATGGCAAATGTTATATGAATGTTCTCTATAAATGTAAACATCGTTGCTTCATTATTGTTGTTTGTGTATTTTGTTTACATTTATTCTTGTAGTGTTTGTTGTTGTATTTTTGTTTACTTGTTTACCATGTGTTTTATGCTGGTGTTTGTTGTTATATTACACAGTGCGATAATTGTAAACAAGTTCATTGTTTTTGTTTTTGTAGCTTTTGTTTATAATTTTAATGTTAAACGATGTTAATTTTTGTAACAATATTTTTAATTAAATTTTCAATTCATAAACTACAAATTATTTGTAATATTTTTATGAATTTAAAACAGTACATATATGAAATTCATTAGAACTGTTATTCTAACCATCACTGTATGTAAAGATGTGCAAAACATTTCGGTTCCGGCAATAAATGAATTACATTTAATGCCAGATAAACTTATGATTTTTGTTTATTGATTTGAAATATTAATGAAGCCAGTATTAATACTGTCACTATATTCGTTAACCTCATCATTAACACAATTGTGTTTGTGATTGTAATTGTGATTATTTTTTGTGATTATTATAATAAGGATTTCTATATCCATAGCCTGCCTGTATGCTTTCAATTGTAATTAATTTAAATTTACTTAATAATTATTTTTGATTTATAAAAAGATTTGTTTGAATAGTTATTTAATTAACCTTATCGATGCGGTTGAATTGAGAAATGTTCATTATTAATATCATTATAATGATTATAATTTTATTTTATTGTGATTATTTTTGCTTTTTTTGTTTCTTTTTTTTCACAACAATAATCATGTGCTTTGTGTGAGTGTTTAATAAATCCTTTTAAATCAATAATTAATTTTAATTAAATTAATTGAAATTCATTCATGGCATTTGTATTTTCATAAATAAGGTATTTTCCTATACATATATTGTTATTTCTTTCTATTGCTACTCCTCTATAAAAGAAAATGAAAGTTGATGACTTTTCAAGGTATAATATTTTAAAAAATAAAAACGCTTGCATTAAAGCAGGGCAGGAATAGTGTGGTGCATGCCTTGCGTCGGCCTGTTGCGCACTCACCAACGTTAATCTTTTCACTGGCTCCTTGCGCAAAACCTAGAGCCGCCACAAAGCATAGCACCATCTATTTATTACTTATTTTTTTTTTTTTAATTTCGTTAATCAACTTGTGCCAGTTCAACCTTTTTTAAGTTTCCTTAAGCAAGGTTTTTCAGCTAAACAGTTATTTGGTCTACTGTAGCAGGTTATAGAATAATAGCAGGACTCTTTGTCATTGCCTAGAAATAGCATCCTCTGTTCCTATTCTCCAGAGATGTTACTGTACTCCTTTACATGCCTACGATGTTCATTATTCATTATTATCCCCTCCATGAGGAAACCGGTTTTAGGAATGGACTTTCTTAATTTTATATTGTTACGTTTTTACCTTTTAAAACCTGTACAATATAAGCTCGTAGATTGCATATAAAATAAAAATAAATTTTAGATTTAATTGAAATTATTTATTATTTGCACAATGTGCACACAATTATGTGACAATGTTCACAACTTAATGTTTATGCCCTTCGCATAAACAATAACAATTATTAGGCAATTATTCGACAGATCTTTGTAACGGCAATCTTCAAACCACGATTACTCTCTTCAAACTAACCGCATCTTCACACAAGACTGACTGACACTTACTATGGTCGCCTGCTTTGCCTTGCCTTTTATATGGCAGGCTAAACAGTCTTGTGAATGTTCTTAAAAGCGAATGTTCTTGACTTCGCCTTCTCGAAATCTCTATAAATTTAAACATCGTTGTTTACATTCATTATTGTTGTTTGTGTACTTTGTTTACATTTATTCTTGTGGTGTTGTTTGTGGATTCTTGTTTACTTGTTTACCATATTTTTTGTGTTGGTGTTTGTTGTTATATTAAGCAGTACGATAATTTATAAAGAGGTTTGTTTACTGCATTGTTTTGTATTTGTAGCTTTTATTTATAATTTTAATGTTAATCGATGTAAAAGCAAAACACCCGTATCAAAAACTATGCTAAAAATGTTTTTGATTTTTTCGGAAATTGAATCCGGATTACACGAGTTTGTAGGCAATCAGTTTAACCACCATAGTAAGCAACTTTTAGTTGAGTAAAATATTGGCATTTCATGCTAATAAAAACAAGACCTTGAAAACCATTCCATCGTTTCGATTTAGTCTACATACATATTTACTGCATTTGATATTATTTGCCGCAACTATGCGTTTTAAATGCATCAATAAATTTAAGTACCCCGCAGACCAGACTGCTCAAGGATATTCTAATGGTTTTAAAATAGGAAACATACATACATAATTGGTCATTACAACCTTTCAGTCAGGATTACGACCTGGCTTCTCCCACCGCACAGGTTGTGTGTGTTAATTTTATAGAGGAGATTTCGTAATAAACTTTTTCATTTCAATTTTTACTTACTCTCAGAATTTTTGCCAGAAATCTGCTGAGAGAAAGATATCTGACCTGTGGTTTGAACCAAGGCCTCTTTTCTAATTGGCCAACACACTACCTACTAGACTAGGATGTTGTGCCTTCCTTCTGGTTTCCTTTCTCTTTCTCTAAGGAAACACTATTTTTACGATTTCTCAGTACTGCATGAACAACTATACCTAGTTCTTTCAGCCCCATAAAATTTTTGTATTTAAATTTAGTTCCAGTTATTTGGGTACGCTATTGGGGGTGAATTTGGAAATGTTGTATGTCCTCTAATAGATTATTGCATATGACCTAGCAGTTTTCATACTCAGCTTACGCCTTGAACACTAAAATTTATACCAGCTCCGATGTGCAACATTCGCCATAGTCTAGTAGGTAGTGTGTTGGCTTACTAGACGTGAAAAAAAATATTTTTTCGGCGAATTCCTCTCAGCAGATTTCTTGCAAAAACTGTAAGTGTAAATTGCTATGAAATTTTTCTTAAAAATCTGTCGTTCGAAGTAGACATTAAACTGTAGGTCCCGCCACTCATGCATAAAACTAACACACACAATATGAATGGTGTGAGAAGCAGGTTTGTAATACTGATTGAAGAGTTGTAATGACCAATTATGTGTGTGCATGTCCAACTTAACTCTAAGACAAATCGTTCTCCTGTGAATAAAAATCAAGAATTTATCACGGATTCATTGTTACAAGATCAAATAATTTTCCTTTCCTCCTGCCATAAAACTCTAGTCTTAGTCGATCTTGCCATGAATATTGTTACTTACAAATTAGGGAGAACCTAAGAATGATTGTTGAAAGCCATTTGACCTGGAAAAAGTGATGTATTAATTCAGAGGGCTATGGCCGAATGAGAAACGATTTTTTTCGGTTGCAACTAAAGATTATGAACTGGATCGCATGTGAGAGCAATGCAACGATTCAGGCCATATTGCATGAGAAGTTGCCTGAATGTGTATCTTCACGTTTAGGCGACATAATTTGTTTACCAAGCTCATGCTATTTGACGCCGTCAAACCGTGTTTTGAAGGCTAGGTCAGATACAGTGTTCGATCTTCAGTTTAACTGCAATGTGACTTCGTAAGTAATGCTGAGTTAATAAATGAAATGGAATTATTTTTAAACTGCTTTTTTAAAGTAGAGTACAAAATTTTGCATACATACAGAGTGTAGAGTATAAATAACAGAATACCGATTATTTAACACAAATCAAAATACATCAAATTGTGGTTAAAAGGAAAAGAATTTCGAGCACAAAGCAATTTGAATCAAATAAGGGTGGGTGACGGATTAATTTAATGCGTATTTTTGCTTTTTCGCAAGAAAACTCTGATGAAAAAAGGAAATTTTTAATAAATATGATTGTAAAAATGTTATTTATACTCATACGAAGTACGATACATGGTAAAAACAGTTTTGATTGTATACACATAGTGACATATAAACAGTTCTCATTACTTGAATCCGTAAATCGATGGCAAACTTTAGGTTGCTGCTCGGTGTCAATAAGGACAACTCTTTGCCTAGGTAACTGTTATCCATTGCAGGAGTATTAATGACATGCACTGTATACGTTTTTTTAAGATTTATTAATGTTATCGAGTCGCCGTAGTCTAGTAGGTAGTGTTCAGGTTCGAGCCCCCGGGCCAGACATCAAAACAAAATACAAAAAGTATTTCTTCGACGACTTCCTCTCAGCAGATTTCTGGCAAAAACTCTGAGTGTAAAATAAAATTGCCGTGAAAAGTTTCTCAAAAAATCTGTCGTTCGGAGTTGACTTTAAACTGTAGGTCCCGTCCCTCATGTATAAAACTAACACACACAATATAAGTGGCGTGATAAACTAGGTCGTAATTCTGACTGAAGGGTTGTAATAACCAATTATGTATGTATGTATGTATGTATGTATGTATGTATGTATGTTATCGAGCGTATTTATTTATTTTGTGAATATTTTCTCATACGGCTGTTTTCCAGCCACTGCTGTATAATTTATTTAAAAACTCGTTTCTTTTTGCGTTTCATTTTTTCAAATGTTTAAAAATTCTGTGACCCTCAAATATTATGATTTTAAGGGTATATGATAAGCCTTCTGACGTTTTTTTTTAAATTTTTTTTTTCAACAAAAATCCATCGTTTAAAGGCTTTTTGCTAAGGCCTAAAAGAAACAGTATTTAGGATGGTTTGTTGTGAGTGTTTGTGTAGCCAAACCATCATTATACAAAATAATGTAATTTTTTTCATTTCTTATTTCTTCATTTTCATTTCATATGATTATGAGAATGACGATAGAGTTTGAGTATAAAGTTGCCATGGAACTGTTTTGTATGTTTTTTTTAAGTTCATCCTGCCTTCATTTGTCGTTTGTTATTTATTATTTATTTATAATGTTTAATATGCTGTTATGGTTCGTTGTTATAAAATGTATAAAAAAAGGAACGTCCTTTTTTATTCTGTATGCTATTCAGTGTGAAGCAAAATCCTACTCCAAAAAATAAGAAAAAAAATATTCTCCTACACATTTCACACCCCACAAGATGGATGGATGCCTTTAGTATTGCGCTAATAAGAGCATTTTCATTTTTATTTCATTTGTTATTTTTTAAGTTCCTTTTTTTGTTGTTATTGCTTTCCTCTCTTCTCTTTTGGCAAATACATATTTTATTTCATCATATTTTTTTCGCAGTATTTTATAATGCTGCTTCCGTTTCCTTTTCCTTATTTCCTTGTCGATTTTTTCATGTTTTCTTTGTAAATATTTTGGACTTTGTCCGTTAATTCCATTGCTATGTATGTACCCTACACTAAACCTCACAGTAAGGGTTTGTGCTCTTACTTGCAATACGGTTCGAATCTCAGCCGGACTCTTCCAAATTGAACTCAAGTCATCAAAATGCTCATATGAATCTTATGATCAGAATTCCCAGTACATAAATAATTCGAATTTCTCATGGATACATTTTCTGCCATACATTCACATGCTGCCAGAAATGGCAAGAATTACTTGGTCATGCATAATCTTTGTTCTTTAAGTGCAAAGAATTTACCTCATATGTACACCTACTAGGCTACCATAGCTGCAATGACTCACATTGAGCCCTTTTTAAACAGTGTAGCAAGTGATTGAATTGTCAAAGTGCTGTTCATCTGGGGGGTGGAAAGGCGATGAAGGTTTTCTCCTCTCGTATCATTGATAGGACTTACTTATTTAATTGGCCATTAACAACCCGATTAACGGATTTCGGCCTGCCTTAACACATCTTTCCAGGCGCCTCTGCTTCTTGCGCGCCTACGCCAGTTGTTCATATCAATCTATGACAGGGCTTCCTCGATTTGGTCCTTCCAACGCAAGATCCCCGCATCAAATAATCGTCGCACAGGAGCATCCTCCTCTATTCGAACGACATGGCCGTGCCAGCGCAGCCGCTTCACAACGTCTATGTCGTTGCGGAGCTCATACAGCTGACTGTTGGATCGGATGCGGAAATCATCACCAACTCGCAATGGACCGAAGATCCTACGTAGGACTTTTGTCTCGAATACTCTCAAGGCTGCTGCATCAGTGCTTAATAGAGTCCATGCCTCTGCGCCATAAAGAATCACGGGGAGGATGAGCGTCTGTTAGAGTATTAGTTTTATCGTACTCAATAGCCTATTGAGACCATAGATCATCATTGATAGTAGTTCGCTGTAAATTAATTTCTTTCGAAATCCACTGCTATTGTATAGGATTACTAGCGGCGTTAATTAACAAAAAACCCTATGCCATCAAACTGCAAACGAATGAGATATTATAGGACCTTTCAATCGGGATTTTCGAGCTTTGACAGTTAATAGCGGCCATCTTGTTGAAGCTAAACTAATAGCCATTTATTCAGTCTATTTTTCCCAATCACCATAGACGTCCATAGACAATGACTTGCGTTCGTTGAATGGTCTCTCGAGTAGTTGGCAATTGGCCCCAAATTTTGATCGAAAAATTTTCTTCAGCGAAGAGGAAAAATTTTGAAGGAATGGTTACGTGAATAAACAAATTTGCGATTCTAGAAGTTCCAATGCAATATAGGTTGATGATGGGTTTTCTATAGTACGTTACGTTATGTGCCACACAGCTCATGCTTCATTGGTTAGTATGCACCAAAAATTGTATTTTGGCTGGTACTGGCACCAACGGTCCATATTTTTTTGGGAATGGCGTTGTCGCCGTGGTCTAGTAGGTAGTGTGTTAGCTTATTAGACGAAAAGCCGGGGTTCGAGCCCCAGGCCAGATATCAAAATAAAATACAAAAAGTATTTCTTCGGCGACTTCCTCTCAGCAGATTTCTGGCAAAAACTCTGAGAGTAAATAAAATTGCCATGAAAAGTTTCTTAAAAAATCTGTCAGTCGACATTAAACTGTAGGTCCCGCCACTCATGTATAAAACTAACACACACAACATAAGTGGTGTGAGAAACTAGGTCGTAATCCCGACTGAAGGGTTGTAATGACCAGTTATGTATGTTGTCCAGGCTATCGCTGTTAACAGCCAATAATATGGGTGGATGATTGCCTTTTTTTTGGTCTGCATTGGATAGTTTGTATACCAGTGCTGTGCGTTATATGCCACACGATTTGAGAATATGAATATGGAACGATATCATTCGAATTGACCTCTTTAGGCAAAACCAATATAATCCATGTCATCGATTTAATTCAGCCTGATTTAAGCGCCAAAATCGTGGAAAATTAGACATTTTGGGATACGCTCCACCAGTGTTTTAACACAACGTGTCGGAGGAGGTTGTCTCATGTTTCTAAATGTATGTACATATATTATGTGTTGTAGGATAACAAATCGTCGACTTACATGCTATCACATCGCATTTTTTCTGTTTGGATCTATGACTAATAATTTGTTGGTAGACTTCTTAACATCTCATTACATTTGGAGTTCATTTTCAATTCACTTTTATTTTTTAAAGTATTTTTTTTTTCTTCCAGTTATTTCTTCAATCCCCTTTTCACTGACTATGTTTTACCCCGTTGTATTTGTTGTTTTTCTCTGCTGTTATCGTTGTGAATAAATTTTCTTGAGACCGAAAGAAAAAATGTTGTAAGTATTTATTAGAATTTATTTTCATTTTTTTCTCTTTAAGTGATACAAATAAAGAAAATGCAGGATTTGAAGTACAGTACAGTACAGTGGTACTTTATAAAGTAGGTAGTGTGTTGGCTTATCAGACGTAAGGCCACGGTTCAAACACCAGGCCAGACATCAACACGAAAAAAAATTTCTTCGGCTACTAAAATAAATAAAAGAATTGCCATCAAAAGTTTCTCAAAAATCTGTCGTTCGGAGTCGACTTTAAACTGTAGGTCCAGTCAGTCATTTATAACGGGTGATTTTTAGCTATTATGTTTTTGGCAACGCTGGTTTAAACAGCTCAGGCACGTTTCGTGTTTTGTTTCACTGTCAAACATATTCAGTTTGGTCTATAATATAACCATGAATCGTCTTACAAACGAACAACGCTTGCAAATCATTGAATTTTATTATCAAAATGCGTGCTCTGTTAAGAAAGTTCATCGCGAGCTTCTTCCATTTTATGGTCAGTTTAATCGACCCATTGAAGCGGCTATTCGGGCTATTGTAACTAAATTTCGCACCAAATTTACATTGTTCGACATTAAACCACCAACACGCTTACGTAGAGTGCGAACTGAAGAAAATATCGCAGCTGTATCGGCCAGTGTTAATGATGACCATCAATTATCGATTCGTCGCCGTTCGCAGCAATTGATCCTCTTCTGTCACTCAACAACGTGGAAAATTTTGCGGAAGGATTTAGGTGTGAAGCCTTTCAAAATACAGCTGGTGCAAGAATTGAAGCCGAACGACCTACCGCAACGCAGAATTTTTGGTGAATGGGCTCTTGGAAAGTTGGCCGAAGATCCACTTCTTTATCGAAAAATTGTGTTCAGCGACGAAGCTCATTTTTGGCTCAATGGATACGTAAATAAGCAGAATTGTCGATTTTGGAGTGAAGATCAGCAAGAAGCATTGCAAAAGCTACTAATGCATCCAGAAAAAGTCACATTTTGGTGCGGTTTATGGGCTGGTGGCATCATTGGACCGTACTTTTTCAAAGATGCTGCGAATCGTAACGTAACTGTGAATGGTGAGCGCTACCGTGAGATGATATCCAACTTTTTTTGTCCAAAATGCAAGAGCTTGACTTGCTTGACATGTGGTTTCAACAAGACGGTGCCACATGCCACACAGCACGCGTAACAATGGACTTATTGAGAGGCGATTTCGGTGAACATTTTATTTCACGTTCGGGACCGGTCAATTGGCCGTCTAGATCGTGCGATTTAACAACTTTACACTATTTTTTGTGGGGCTATGTTAAAGCTCATGTCTATACAGACAAGCCGTTGTGTAATTTTCAAGCATTTTCATTTTTTTATATTTCTGTGCCACTGTCCTTTTGTATATGCGGACACCAAAGGATGGAAAAAAAAATATATTTTTCATTTGTTGATTGTATTTAGCTGAGAGTTTGTGATTAAATTTTATTCTCTCTCTCTCTCTCTCTCTCTATGTGTCTTATTCTTTTTTCTTTTGTATGAATTATTTGTCAAAGGCACAGATTGTATGTGTATTTTTCAATTCTTTTTTTTTTTCTGTGGCCTTTGCAAATTTGTTCGTTTCTATCTTTTAACAAGTTTATTCAGTCATTCATTCAGTCATTCATTCAGTCATTCATTCATTCATTTAATCAGTTATTCACTCAGTCATTTATCCATTTATTCATTTTCATTTCATGTTTTTTTTTCGTACATATTTTTTTCCACACAATTATTTAAAAAAATTTTTATTTTTTAAATATTTTAAAGGATACCCATACACACTCACTCACTATTTGCTTTTGGTCTCATTATTGCCAACAACTTATCATATTCATGGTTAAGTACAAGTACATTATGTAGGCAATGTTATTAGAGAGAGACTTAATTTGAACAACAAAATGTTGCCGTGGGAATTTATCTCATTTTGACGTTTTATCTTCTGTGTTCGGGGTTCTGTGTTCTGTGTTTGAATTTGAATATATTGTGGCACAATTCTCTTTCATAGTGTTACAATTGAATGTCGGTTTATTGTAAGCATTTGATTAGCTGACATGATTTATTATAAAATTCAAAACGTTGAGACTCTTTATTATCAACAGCACATGAATAAGACGTAATTTTTTCTCTTTGGTTTGGTTTTGGTTGTCTTGCTGTTGACGCTGTATTTCTAACAAAATTGTTAATGGCCTACGGATTTCATTTTCAATGTTGCAACACATAATTTGATTAGTATTTCAGTATGTCAGTTGTTGTATGCTATTGCTAAAGCCACAAATTGTTGGTATTTCTTGGAATTTGTCGTCGTCGTAGCACTAAAAATAAAGAAAATCCTTGAATGTAATTAAATTTTAAGTTTCAGAATTTTTCCTTTAAATTTCTTAATAAAAATTGATGGCTAGGAAATGTTCTCTCTCTATATACTTAACGTTGTCATTTTGTGTGGTCGTTAGTGGAATTGGTGTTGAATAAATTATAAATCTATTAAACAGCATAATAAATTTTCCGTTTTTCACAAAAGCATTATAATCACTTTATTGGGCATGAACAATATTATTGTGTCGGCATAAAATATAATTTTCTTTATAGTCAGAATTTGTTGCAATGGAAAGCAATTGTCTAGCACAGTTTTCAACTGGGTTTTCAGTACTTTTACAGAATAAACTGTAAAACTACTGCTTTCGTCAATGTAGTTGATAACCTTAGGTTGAAACTGGATGAAAATTACATAGCGTTTTTAGTTCTTTTGGATCACACCAAGGCTTTTGATGCGGTTGACCACAAAATATTATTGAAGCAGCTACAGACCCTCTTTCATTTTTCTAACTCAGCTTGTAGTCTCATACGTTCTTATCTTGTGAACAGAACACAACGAGTTTATCTAAATGGCAAGATCACGAATTCGCTAAGCGTTGGTAGAGGTATTGCTCAGGGATCAATATTAGGGCCTCTCTTGTTCTGTATATACATTAACGACCTGCCTGATGTTTTGGATAATTGTAGCGTACATATGTACGCTGATGACGTTCAGCTCTATAGAAGCACGCGTATAGAGGATATCCAACTATGTATAGACACCATCAACTGTGATTTACGAATAATTGATAACTGGGCAATGGTCAATGGACTTTGTATAAATCCCTCTAAATCTAAATGTTTATTGCTCTCCAGAACTAAGAGAGCATTTGTTGTGCCGGATATTATTATCAGGGGGAATAAAATTAGCTTTGTTGTATCGGCATCCAATCTTCAGGGACGATTTTTTTATGGTGACAAAAAAATGATTAAATTTTGTTTTCTTTTTAAATTAATTAATTTTATTTCAATAGGAATTCAGAAAGCAAAAAACAATGACAATTCACAAAAAGGGATAACGTCCACATTTGTGGCCACTGAGCGTTAATGGTAATATATGTGTGAAATGATTTCATACATTCCGGGCATATCAGGCATATATATTCTTAACATTTCTCACAAATGTAGAGAGTTCGTCTTACACAATATTTGTCATGACATCTGAGGGGTTTTTTAGTTCATTGTATTTAGAATAATGACCTATAACGTCCAATCTAATTCCAAGATTGACTTTAGTCCAGCTTTTATATTTTTTAGGTAGTGATGGTAAAACTTATTATATTAAATATAACTGAAATTATTTTTTTCAAATATTAACGATTTCTTGATATAATCCAATAAACAGATTGCAGAAGAAATATTTCACGTTTTTTTCTTTTGTATCGAACTATGCATTGGAAATAATATCACCAGTGCAGACAAACTGTAGAATGTTTACTTCTCTTGTTAGAGGATTTGGTAGCCAATAAGTTATTATCAAATTTTTGTTCTTTTTATTATTATTATAATTATAATTATAAAAAATTAAACGTCCACATATGTGGCCAAGGGCGTGAAGAGGTTAATGGTCGGCTAACGTGGTCTAACCACATTAACGTCATCGTTGGTAAAGTTTACGGTATGCTTAGAAACTTATGGGCTGTTATAGATTCGACTCCCTTTGCCATAAGTATGCAACTGGCTAAAACGTATTTGATTCCTGCCCTTTTATACGGATCTGAAATTTTCACAAACTATGATACTGATGATAAGCGGAAACTCAACCTAGCTTATAATAATATAGCCAGATATGTTTTTATAAGGGGACGTCGAGACCATATATCACAATTTTCACAATTTTCATACCCTACCATCTATTAAATATAAAATGCCTTATTCTCCTCCATAAGATTATTACTCTAAAACAGCCAATATACTTATTTAGTAGGATAACATTTGCTAGATACAACCGCGTTATGAAAATTATCCAACAAAGACATAGGACTCCTTTGTCACAACGCCAGTTTTTTATATACACCATCAGTCTTTGGAATACTTTACCTAATTATATTCAGAATATAGGCAATGCAGTTAAGTTCAAAAAGGAGTTATACAATCTGTTCAAGTAGTTTTTAGCATATCTTAATTTTTTTGGTAGATTTTTTCTCTATTTCTATTAATGATTATTTTTTTTAATTTTTAATTTTTTTTAATTAATCTTTAAATTTCATTGTATCTTAGTATATGTATATATTTTTACTTTGTTTGTATATTTCTTTATATTTGTAAAGGGTGTTTTTTATAGAGGTATAGAACTTTAAGTTGGCATTACTTTTCAAGATGGCGACGGATTTAACAGCTGTCAAGTGATTTATTCTCAGTTTGGTGTGGCAATTCATCATGAATAGACTCACGCCTGAACAACGCTTGCAAATAGTGCAATTTTATTTCGAAAATAATGGTTCTGTGCGGAAAACGTATCGCGACTACGTCCATTTTATCGTCGACAAAATCGATTTTCATAAGCGAATTTTGTTTAGCGATGAAGCGCACTTCTGGTTGAATGGCTACGTCAACAAACAAAACTGCCGCATTTGGAGTGAAGGTAATCCTCAAGTGTATGTGGAAACACCGTTACATCCAGAAAAATTGACTGTTTGGTGCGCTTCATTGGTCCATACTTTTTCAAAAACGATGGTGGCCAGAACGTTACAGTCAATGGTGATCGGTATAGAGCCATGATTACTAACTTTTTCATTCCTGAATTGAATAACCATGATGTCCAGGAGATGTGGTTTCAACAAGACGGCGCAACATGTCACACAGCTCGTGCCACAATAGATTTATTGAAAGACACGTTTGGTGACCGCCTAATTTCACGTTTTGGACCTGTGAATTGGCCTCCAAGATCTTGTGATTTAACACCGCTAGACTACTTTCTGTGGGGCTATGTAAAGTCATTGGTCTATGCGGTAAAGCCACACACGCTTGACCATTTGGAAGACAACATTCGCCGTATTATTGTCGATATACGGCCACAAATGTTGGAAAAAGTCATCGATAATTGGACGTCCAGATTGGAATACATCCGCGTCAGCCGTTGCGGTCATATGCCAGAAATCATATTTAAAATGTAATGCCACAAGATTATCTTTCGGATAAATAAAATGCATGTCAATCGAATAATCCATCGTTGTTTTATTGCAACTTAAAGTTCTATACCTCTATAAAAAACACCCTTTATATACTGTTCTTTGTAATTTTCCTAATTTATTTTTTACACATATTCATTTTTTATCCTTTTTTGTATCGATATTTCCCGTGATTTTAACACGTTCTTATTAATTTTTATTTCTACATTATTTCAAACATTTCATTCCTTATATAATCAATGATTTGTTATTCTTTTCTTTAATTGATGGTACTCCCATAGCACTTTCATTTATAAGATTATTATCTTGTTGTGCTATGACTAACAATAATTCAATAAATCTCTGCCAATTGTGTTTAAAAAGTCACCATAGTCTAGTAGGTAGTGTATCGGCTTATTAGACGTGAGACCACGGTTCAAATCCCAGATCAGACATCAAAACGAAAATATGAAAAAAATATTTCTTCGGCAACTGCCTCTCAGCATGTTCTGGGTAATATTAACCTACACAACATTGGTGTGAGAAGCTAGATCGTAATACTGACTGTAGGTTTGTAATGGCCAATTATGTATGTATGTACACAACGTTGGTGCCGCGAGAAGCTAAGTTGTAATCCAGAATAAAACGTTGTAATGACCAATTAAGTCAGTTAGTTACAAGTAAGAAGTCGCCGTAGTCTAGTAAGTAGAGTATTGGCTTATTAGACGTGAGGCTACGGTTCAAGCCCCAGGTCAGACATCTCAATAAAATCGAAATATGAAGAATCTTTCTTCGGCGACTTCCTCTCAACATATTTCTGGCATAAACTCTGATTGTAAATAAAATTGCTATGAAGAGTTTCTCAAAAATCTGTTGTTCGGAGTCGACTTTAAACTGTAGGTCTCGCCATTCATGTATACAATTAACGCACACAACATAAGTGGTGTGAGAAGCTAGATCGTAATCCTGACTGAAGGATTGTAATAACCAATTATGTATGTATCCGGAAAGCTATGGTCTAGCACAGTTTTCTACTAGTTTTTCAGGATAAATCACTGCTAATGTTTAAGAAATCGCCATAGCCTAGTAGGTTGTGTGTTGGCTTATTAGACATGGGGTCTCGGTCCAAACCACAGATCAGACATCTTCACCAAAACGAAATATGAAAAAATATTTCTTTGTCGACTTCCTCTCAGCAGATTTATGGAAAAACTCTGCCAGTAAATACAAAATTTCCATGAAAAGTTTCTCAAAATATCGAATAGACTTTAAACTATAGGTCCCGCAACGATTATATATGTATGTCATCTACAGTCTCTCTTATTTAATATGAGACTTGCCATTTACGAATAAGAATCGTTTACACGAAGGAGAACAAGCAAAAATTGTTCGTACGAACAAAAATAGTTCATAGAATAAAAGTTATGATACAAACGTGGCCAATTTTTAATCATTGCGGGGAGAATTCCGTCATCCTAATTTATTTATGGTGTAAGTAATCCGACTGGCATAATTTCTTGAACTCTCGTAAATAACGCTTCTATAACAGAAAGTGGGGCCCACAATCAGTATTTGTCGCTTGCCCCGCTCTTTTCAGCGATTGGGCTTATCTTACGGCTCCTTTAGCTTTATTTTGCATTTGAATTTGCCGGATGACCACAATGCCGTAGCTGTGCAAATTGGGTGCTCGTAAAAACAAGTTTTCAATGCTAATGAATGCTTAAAAAGCTTGCAGAATTTAGAAGAGATTGTGGAAAAGTCATTGTAAGCAGGAAAAGTGTCTGTGTAGGTTGCATTATGACCTGGAGATGTAACTGTGGTGACCCGCTAACGCCAATTCAAAGCACTTTGGCGGAATGTTTGCAGATTTTCTTGACCTGCAATTGAAAATTATAAACTGGGCGACATTTGTGGTTTCAACAGCAGGAAGCCAAGAGTTCCTAAACACGAAAAATTTTTACTGTATTTATCTTTCAATAGGGACTTCTGAAATTTGATTGTTTACAACGAACATCTTGTTGCGACTGCATCTGTCAAACTGGTAATAATTTATTCAGTCTGTTTTGCCACACCACATTGGACGACCAAAGGCAATGGCGTGTACTCGTTGAATGGGCCCTGGAGCCCTAATTTTCATTGAAAAGTAATCTTTAGAAATAAGGCCTATTTCTCGATGAATGGGGCAATGGGTTGAATTTGGGACAATACGAACACACATGAGATTCAAGAGTGTCCAACGCATACCGAAAAAGACATTGTTTGGTTGATTTTGAGCTGGAGGAGTGAGTGATTCATATTTCTTTGGGAACGACAGCTAATTGCGAGTACTGTAAGTAGTTTATTATCAACTTCTTTTGACCTTAATTAAATGAACTTGAAACCAACGACATGCGGTTTAAATCGGACGTTGCTATGTGTCACATTGAATATCCTGCAGGAACGATTTGAGGGCATGGCCATCATACATGGTGGTAATGTGAACTGGATAGAGAGATCGTTTCATTTCTTATGGGGTTTTCTGGCAAATAAGTCACAAACCACAGCTCAAAACCAAACAATCCATGTCATCTATCAAACTCAGCTTGATTATCAGATTTACGGAAAATTAGACATTTTATGTGTGCTCCAGCCATACAAGCCAAGGCGGGCATTTAATCGATACTATCATCCACTTATCAATCCATCAACAGGTCTTTTAAACGAATAAAAAATTTCAATAGTATCTCGCACATAGTTTGTTTCATTTAAATTTAGAGATAAGAAGCACTTCATTTAAGAATCGAGGTCTATATCTGAAAGGCGCTACCTACATATGTCGATAAATATAAAGTATAAAAGCTATTGGAAGGGGGAAAAAACAGCAACCAAAACTAAAGGGTCCGCCAAATAATTTTTTTTTTGAAAATGCTTTAAAGAAAAAACTACTGAATATTTTTTCAAATTTATTTTTTTATTTGAAAGTACAATCCTTCCGGTTAATAATAGAAAATAATTTCATTCAAATGGCTGCATCGGCTGGCCATACAGTAGCCTACACGATCGGTCCAATTTTTAAGCACTTTCTCGATTGTGTGCAGCTGTATTTCACCAATGGCTTCACGAATATTGTGCTTTAAAGAGTCAATTGTCTCTGTCTTGTCGGGGTAACACTTATCTTTGACGGCACCCCACAAATAATAGTCCAACGGTGTCAAATCGCAGTTCCGAGGTGACCAAACGACATCAGCTCTACGGCTGATAATGCGATCTTCACAAACAGGGCGCAAAACATTGAGTGTAGCTTGCGCTGTGTGGCACGTAGCGCCGTCCTGTTGAAACCAAATGTTGCCAATATCCTCCTCTTCAATTTTTGTGAACAAAAATTTATTCACCATGGCCCGATAACGATCGCCATTGACTGTAACGGCCACTCCTTGCTCATTTACGAAGAAAAATGGCCCAATTATGCCTCTGCACCAAAATCCGCACCAAACAGTGACTCGTTTTGGATGCGTCGGCTTTTCAATGTATGCGTGTGGGTTTTCTGTGCCCCAAATGCGGCAATTTTGCTTGTTTACATACCCGCCAAGATCAAAATGAGCTTCATCTGAAAATATGATTTTTGCCAAAAGCGGCATCTTCTGGTGCAGGCTACTGCATGGCCAGCCGAGGCAGCCATTTGAATGAAATTATTTTCCATTATTAACCGGAAGGATTGTACTTTCAAATAAAAAAAGAAATTAGAGAAAATATTCAGTAGTTTTTTTTTAAAGCATTTTCCAAAAAAAAAGTTATTTGGCGGACCCTTTATAACAATCTCATAACTTATGAATTAAAAAATTTTATGATTTCATGCAGAGTTCTTTGCTTCGTAAAACATATTCCATCACCAGTCCATTTCCCCCTCTCCTTTTGACAACATTAGACGTATTTGTGTTAAGTAAAGAACTTAAAGAAGCCCTTTTTTTCTTTCTTTGTTTGTCACATTTGACGAATATAGAAAAATTTTAATGTTTTTTAGCTGTTTATTAGAAGGCAGTTTTATCGACCTTTTTTTTTGTTTGGGAGTCATGTTACTCGGTTGTATATGACCCTTCATAAAAAGTCATAAATCATGATAACCTTTTCAATATTTAAACATGTGTTCCTACGTTATTTATCCACATATTCCGTACACTCCTGGAATATAAACAAAGTGGAAGTGAAATCATTTTTGTCCTTTTTTTTATTATTATTTTTTTTTTTTGTTGGTTAATATTACTTTTGATTCATATATTTTAAGGACGAAGGAAATAAAGGGAAAAAAACGTTTTATTTCATATTTTAAAAAATTTTATTTCCTCTCTGCCAAAATGACCACAAAAAATAAAATGAACTTTGCAATCATCTTTATGTTGATAAAAAATAGGTCCTTTTTTGTTGTTGTTGTTGTTTTTTTTTTTTTTTTGGTTAGCATTAGTAAACCATACTTTTTAAAGAGATTTTTTCTGTCATGATTTCTAATTTGACCGGGAATATGAAATGAAGCGTATTACAGATACTCTGTATACAACGTTCTTTTTCCAAATACTGAAAATTTAAAAGGAAAATGGAATTTTAATAAAACAAGCGGACAGGCTTGGTAAACTAAAATGATTGATAAGAAACTGAAGAGTTTGCGTTGCTCATATCACATTACATGTGAATTAAAATGAAAAGCATAATCGTCCGATAATTAGCCGTAGTGTAGTGGGTCGAGCGCTAGCTTAATAGAGGAGAGTTTGATATTAAAACAAAAATATTTCTTTCAAGGACCATCCTCTCAGCAGTATTCTAATATGAATCTATCAAATGGATTCGACAAAAAACTCTAGGCATAGCATAGATGCTGCGAGAATATAGGCCGTAACCCTCACTAAAGGTTTGTAATCGTCAGTAGTTTATGTTTTTAGGTAATTTTTGGAGTGGCCGTAGTTTGGTTGGTAGTGTATTGCCTTACGGTTTAAACTCCAGTTCAAACATTTCCAACATGTCTCCTACTAAATAAGAAAAAAATATTTCTTCGGCGACTTCCTCTCAGCTGATTTCTAGCAAAAATTCAGAGAGTAAATCAAAAAATTGCCATGAAAAGTTTCTCAAAAATCTGTCGATCGGAGTCGACTTTTAAACTGTAGCTGCCGCCACTCATGTATAATATTAACACACACAACATAAGTGGTTTAAGACACTAGGTTGTAATTATGAAAAGAGAGTTGTAATGACCAATTATGTACGAACGACGGATTTTTTTTGGAAACTTTTCATGGCAATTGTATTTACTCTGAGAGTTTTTTTTTTGCCAGAAATCTGCTGGCCACTGAGGAAATATTTTTTCATATTTTTATTTTGTTGGACTTGTCTGACCTGGGGTTTGAATCGTGACCTCACGTGTAATAAGCCAACACACTCTCTCACCCTCATACTCTTGTAACAGTATGATAACCCATAGGAAGTCGCCGTAGTCTTGTAGGTAATGTATTGGCTTATTAGAGGTAAGGCCGCAATTCAAGCCCCAAGTCAGACATCAAAACGAAATATGAAAAAATACTTCTTCGGTGACTTCCTCTCAGCAGATTTCTGGTAAAAACTCTTAGAGTAAATCAAATTGCCATGAAAAGTTTCGTAAAAATTTGTCGTTCGTTCATGTATAAAATTAACACACACACAACAAGAGTGGTGTGAGAAGCTAGGCCATAATCCTGACTGAAGGGTTGTAATGGCCAATTATGTATGTAACTCATTGGCCTACACGCCTTATCATTCAATTCCAGTCAAAATAAGTTAGTAACCATCGACCTGTGATGTCCTTGCAGTGACTTTTGCGTTATGCCTTGGAGGCCTATGGATATCATGTGACAATTCGACAATTTTGTTTGTATATGTATCCATTCATCCAAAAATGGCTGTCATCGCTTAAAATGATTTTTCAATGAAAATTAGCCTCAGTTGTCAATTGCTACAGAGCCTATTCCAAGAACCCACGTTGTTGTTTGTGGTTGTCAGTTTTGATCTGGCAAAATAGACTGAATAAATGCCAATTAGTTTAACAGAATACCTAGCATGATTGTATTGCCAGCTATCGATAATTTGTAACTGACCAAAAAGAGTCTGTCCAAGTGAACGTACGGGTTATGGGGTAGGGTTAGTACGTGGGGTAAGAGGGGGTAGGGTATATAAATACACAAACCAGTTATATTTTAATTATGTGTTAATAAATAAATATTAGTGTTGTTTTGTATGTGTATTTTAAAAAACGTTATAAAACGTAGTTTATTTGTGTTTTGTATATTAGTTCAATATTGAGATATTAGTTCACAATTATATTCAATTTGCCAAAGTTCACAATCCGTTAGAAATTCCTTTAGTTTATTTAATTTTCACAATATGTATTCAAAATAATGATATTTTATATGGAGTGTTCACGTATGGATTTCAAGTTTGTTTATGTTCACGAAGTTTATTTTATTATTTGTTCAAAATTCAAATTGTAAACTCGCATAGGGTTTGTTGGGGTTTTGTTTAGTGTGGTTTGACGATCGATAATCAACTGATCCACCAAGGATCCTAATAATTATGTTGAAGGTGTTGATGAAACAGTGTTGAAGAATGTGTGTATGTATATGTGTTATTGTGAATATGATGTTTGTTAGAGATGTTATTGTCATTATGTGTGTAAGGGATATTGGAAGGCAGGGTTAGGGTTGTGTATTTGTTCACTCGTGTGAACACCAAGGTCTCTGAGTTATAAAAGTGTTCTCATTTTCTGCGTTATTACAGCTTTTTTATACTGTCTTCCAACAAGGACTTCCAAACAAGCACTTCAAATTACTTACTTATGTACTTAATTGGTCATTACAAACCTTTAGTCAGGATTACGACCTAGTTTCACACACCATACTTGTGGTGTTTGTTAAATTGAAAAACAATTTTAAAAAGATTTTTATGGAAATTTCATTTAATCGCAGAGATTTTTTCAGAAAATTAATTTTTTTTCTATTCAAATTTCGTTTTATTCGAAATGTCTTATGTAGGTTTCAATATACGAGCTCTCGCCTAGTAAGCCAATACACAGTACGGTGACTTCTTTGGATTTTAGGTTGAGTTGATAGTAATTGAGTGCTGCTGCATGCATCTAGTCTAGAAATTCTCTGTAAATAGGCATTGGTGTAGTGGTGTGGAACTTTGATAATTGCGTCTAAATTTCTTTGCTGAGAGGCTTCTGGTTGGATTATTTAAAGAGTTTGATCTCTCCTACTGTTTGAAAAATTCCTAGCCTTCAACATTACACCAAGCGGTCTTTAAAGGAACTTTATGCTACATCGGATAGGATGAGCTTGGATAATATTGTTACGTTTTTACCTTTTTAAAAACGTTTAAAAAATGAGTTCGTTAATTGCAAACCAAGTAAAAACATTATTATTGTTCTCACTACGTTTGTGCCACTGTATACAACTTAACGACACAACAACAATTTGCTTGTACTTTATTCTATTTCACACTTCTGTCCGCGTTAACACTACCAACTGTTCGTTAGATCTTCTCTGCTTACAACCTTTTTGCAAGCAATGCCGCTTGTACGTTCCAACCGCAACGCGTCTTCACACAAGACTGACTGAATTATCACTGACTCGCTGCTGGCCCTGCTGCCCTTTTATATACGCACGCAATCAGTATGATGAACGTTCTCGATGTGGTAGGTTCTTGCTCTCGTCTTCTCGAGAATTCTATTGTTACTACATTATTGTTTGTGTAGCTTGCTTACGTTGTCCATCCCTTTTTTTCACATACATGGTGTTGTTGGTACCAGGTGCAACCAGGTTCGTTGTACATATGTGTGTGTGTAGCTTTATTTGTATCGTGTGGCTTTTGTTTATCGTTTTTGTTATTAATATTAGGTCGTTTCGATTTGCGTAACAATATGATAATGCGTATACATAATTGGTGATTAAAAAAAAGCCTTCAGTCAGGATTATGGACCTAGTTTCTCACATCACTTATGTTGTGTGTTTTAATTTTATACATGAGTGGCGGGACATTTAGTTTAAAATAGACTTCGAACGACAGATTTTTGAGAAACTTTTTATGGCAATTTTATTTACTCTCACAGTTTTTGACAGAAAACTGCTGAGAGGAAGTAGCCGAAGAAATATTTTTTTTTCATATTTTCGTTTCGATGTCTGACCTGGGGCTTGAACTGTGGCCTTACGTATAATAAGCCAACACACTACCTATTAGACTACGGCTACTTCAAATACCAATTTATTTTTCTATTAAACTTCTTACATGTTGCAGTAACTTTTGTTCCTTTTTAAAAATCCTGTTCGTTTATTATATAACAATCTGATTTATTTTAAGTTCTACTTAACTGCTGGTGTATTATTGTTTCAAGAAATTTTTTTCTTTTTTTTTTGCTATTATTCCGACAATAGTTTTGTTTTGCTTTGAGTGTATTTTTCATATTTCCTTGAACAGATTTTTATTTTCTCAACAAGAAGATCCTTAAATTGATGCAGCAATTTCAGTTATTGTTTGCTGTTGCTGCCATTACACTTCAAAACTGAATTGATGCTTTATAAGAAAAAATTCTTTTTTTGAAAAAATAAAGAAACTCAAGATGAACATCTGAAATAAGAAACGCGCGTTTAAGAGGTAAGCAATAATACGCTATTTTTATAATTTAAATATTTTACCAAGAATTTTGTTGAAAACGTTGTTATTTGTGGTCTCCCAACAGCCTGCGTTAGTGTATTTGACTACTGGTTAGGTCATACGACGTGATATTAATTAATAAAAAAATATATCCCACTTGGTAACAAATACGTAAGAGTTGTCTTCTCTGCTACAAGACGATGACGACAATAATACCGCCTTTAGAGGTGATGCACGGAATCCGATCGATGATGACGCGTGGAGATTCCGCCGTCTAGCCATGAAGAAGTCAAAGTCGCGATTATGCCTCTTAAAAGAAAAAGGCGCAGGTCCTGATGGCCTCCCCGCTGAAGTGTTTAAGACCGGAAGTAATGAGTTGGTAGGGCGCATGCGCCAGCCTATTTACAAAATATGGCTAGAGGAAAGTATGCCCAATGATTGGAACCTCAGTGTCATCTGTCCTGTCCTGAAAAAGGAAGATCCTACGATATGCGCCAACTAAAGTAGTATCAGCCTTCTCCCTATCGCATATAAGGTTCTTACAGGCGTATTGTGTGAACGACTGAAGCCATTCGTCAAAACACTGATTGGACCTTATCAGTGCGGCTTCAGACCTGGCAAGTCCACCGTCGACGCCAAATCCTGGAAAAGATCCACGAAAACCAAATCAACACACACGATTTTTTTTGTCGACTATAAGGTAGCCTTCGATAGCCCCTAAGGGATCGTGTTTTTGTCCCAATGTCTGAGCTCGGTATACCTGCGAAACTGATAAGGCTATGCAGAATGACGTTGAGAAATACCTCCAGCTCCGTTAAGGTAGGAATGAACCTCTCCGAACCTTTTGATACCATGCGAGGTTTAAGACAAGGCGATGCCTTATAATGCGACCTCTTCAACTTCGTTGTGGGGAGTGTTCTGCGGAAGGCAGAAGTACATCGCAATGGCACAATTTTTCAAAAAAGCATCCAGTTGCTTGCGTACGCTGACGACGCATGGTGGCATTAGAGCTGTTGAACGGAAGTCTACTAAGATGGGTCTGGCAGTAAATGAGGGCAAAAGAAGTATATGTTATCGATACGTAGATACGTGAGGCGTATTGGATCTCAGATTACGGCCGATAACTATACTTTTGATACAGTCTAGGAATTCATTTATCTTGGCTCCGGCGTTACCACCAAAAATGATGTCAGTCTGGAGATCAAGCGCAGGATCACTCAGATGCTATGGATTTTATATGCAATTGAGTAGCAGAGACCTCTCTCGTACGGCAAAACTACAAGACGCTCATCATACCCGTGATTCTTTATGGCGCAGAGGATCCTATTATTCGAGAGAAAAGTCCTACGTAAGATCTTTGGTCCACTGCAAGTTGCAGATGATTTCCGCATCCGATCCAACAGTGAGCTGTATGAGCTCCTCAACGGCATAGACGTTGTGTAGCATATTAACATCCAGCGGCTGCGCTGGCTCTGCCATGTCGTTCGAATGGAGGAGGATGCTCCGGCGATACGGCTATTTGATGTGGGGATCTGCGGAAGTCGGCCAGGAGGACAACCTTCTTTGCGTTGCTGTCATCGATTAATGTGACCAACTGGCATAGTCGCGCAAGAAGCAGAGGCGCCTGGAAGAATATGTTACGGCAGGCCGAAATCCGTTAATCGGGTTGTTAATGGCCAATGAAGTAAGTGAGTATATTCCGCTGTAATATGACTACTGTACAGTGCATGCTTGCATGAACCGAATAGAGTGTCTTATAAGAACCAATAATGTTGAACATAATGAAGGCCAAATTACAGACAATAAAGTTTAACAGTAAAAATGCTGAACACTATTACAAGTCTACCCAGACCGTTTGCAAGTGTCTATGCTTTCACTGCGAATCTCATAGCAAATGCTGAAATTGTTGAAAATGTTTTACTAATAACGACTATTAAAATGCATTCTTATAGACAGCTGTAGCAGCTGGCAAAAAAGAAAAACAAAAAATTAAAATAAAAAATAAAATCGTAAGGAAAAGGAAAGGGAAAGAAGCGTAACAATTGTTGTTTGCAAAATATAAAATAGAACTTGAGGAAAAAATGCAGACAAATATATTTTTAAAGTTATTTAAGACATTGAACTTTAAGGAAAACGATTTCAAGGAAATATAAATTTTAATACTTCAGCCAGTATTCTTTGGAAAAGTATTTTTAAAAACACAAATAAATGAGTTCATATTGGAATACTACAGCAATTGTTTGTGTTTTACAGTTCTACATAAATGAGGACAATTAACACTTTTTATTGTTATATGCAGAAAAAATTCTTTGTAAGTTCTTCGCTCTGATGAAATGTTCATATGCCTTCATTATATCACCAGTCCTGGAATAAATTAATTAAAAGGCTACCATAGGGACAGTCTTTATTGTCCTGTAATTTGAGTTCTTAATCGCTATTATCATCATTAGGCGTTACAATCCTTTACGCACATACATTTATACATAACTGGTTATTACAATCGTGTCGTGAACACTACAACAGATCGGTTGCTAATCAATTTTGCTAAGGCGTGTTTAAAATACAAAACAAATATCGGGTCCGCCATCTAACGTTTTTTTTTAAACTAGTGCTTATTTCGTGAGTGGTAACACTTAGCTCATGTCTGGTTTTGATAGATAATTAGTTTTATCCCTCCGCTGAACGAATATGGTTGTGTATACGCTTGAACAACGCTGAAAATCATGGTAATGTTGCAGAATGTGTTCAAAAATTGCGTACGGATTTTGGAAGAAGAGAAGCACCGTCAGCTCCGTATGTTCGTTATCTTGTGAAAAAAAGTGAAAGAAACTGGCATCCTCATCGATAAACCAAAGCGTGAAAAGCCAAAAACAGTGCGTACACACGAGGATATTGCTGCTGTGGCAGAAAGTGTGGATGAAGCGCCATCAACATCAATTCACCGTCGTTCTCAACAATTGAACATTTCGGAGACAGCATTGAGACGAATTTTGCATAAAAACCTTGGTATGACGCCATACAAAGTCCAATTGGTTCAGGAGTTGAAGCCAATTGACCATCCAATGCGTTTTCGCTTCGCTAAGTGGGCCTGCGATCTACTTACAGAAGATGCCGATTTTGGCAAAAAAAATCATCTTTTCAGATGAAGCTCAATTTGATCTTGGCGGGTATGTAAACACGCAAAATTGTCGCATTTTGGTTCACAGAAAACCCGCACGCGTACATTGAAAAGCCGACGCACCCAAAACGAGTCATTTTTTGGTGCGGATTTTGGTCCAGAGGCATAATTGGGCCATTTTTCTTCGAAAATGAGCAAGGAGTGGCCGTTACAGTCAATGACGATAGTTATCGGGCCATGTTGAACGAATTTTTGTTCACAAAAATTGAAAAGGAGGATATTGGCAACATTTGGTTTCAACAGGACGGCGCTACGTGCCACACAGCCGAAGCTACACTCGATGTTTTGCGCCCTGTTTGTGAAGTTCGCATTATCAGCCGTAGAGCTGATGTCGTTTGGTCACCTCGGAACTGCGATTTGACACCGTTGGACTATTATTTGTGGGGTGCCGTCAAAGAAAATTGTTACGCCGATAAGAGAGACAATTGACGCTTTAAAGGACAATATTCGTGAAGCCATTGGTGAAATACAGCTGCAAACAATCGATAATGTGCTTAAAAATTGGACCGATCGTGTAGGCTACTGCATGGCCAGCCGAGACAACCATTTGAATGAAATTATTTTCCATTATTAACCGGAAGGATTATACTTTCAAAATAAAAAGAAATTTGAGAAAATATTCAGTAGTTTTTTTTTAAAGCATTTAAAAAAAAGTTATTTGGCGGACCCTTTACTTGCTAGATACCATGGTCCTGTATGGCGCTGTAGTATAGGGGGACAATACTAAACAACCAAAAATACCTTTGAACTAGGAGCCGAGTATAGAGGCTTGCATGCCTCAGAAGGCTAAGAAGAGGCTCTTTGAATCTAATGCTGCTAAATGTAGGCCTTTAAATGTGAACGGAAGTGTTCATTCATAAGAAACATTTTTTTTTTTTTTGTTATTTTACGATATTGGGTTCTCAGGCCTGATATATTTTAGTGGGAAGAGTAACGTGTGCCCTAGAAGCCGTCGTGGTCTAGTAGGTACTGTGTCGGCTTATTAGACGTGAGGCCTCGGTTCAAACACCAGGTCAGACATTGAAACGAAAATATGAAAAAAATATTTCTTCGGCAAATTCCTGTCCTTATATTTCTGGTAAAAACTCTGAGTGTAAATAAAGTTGCCGGGAAAAGGTTTTTCAAAAATCTGTCATTCGGAGTCTACTTCAAACCGCAGGTTCCCCCACTAATGTATAAAAATTAACGCACAAAACATCAGTGGTGTCAGAAGCTAGGTCGTTAGGTTAGGTTAGGTCGGAGTGGTAGCTGTGATAGCAAAAAGCTCACTTGAGCACGCATAGCGGCCCGTTGTGATGCCACAGGTGAACGCAGTCTCTGTACTGACCAAGTCCTACCAAAACCTTTTTGGGTAGTAATTCTGACTGAAGGGTTGTAATGACATCTTATGTATGTATGTATGTATATGGGAAGTGTGCAAAACACTGGTATATGTATGAATTGAAAATTCTTCAGAGAGTAGGAACAGCAGTTGCGTGGCCCAGAGCAAGTAGAGCAGCAGTGTTGATAAGTACCTCATAGTCGTGTCAGCATATACAAGCAAAGTCGCAGATATTTATTAGAGAGGATAGTGATGTTACTTGTGATTTCCAACATTTTTTGCAGCAAGAAATCAAAGAAGTTACACGATAAGGTGTTGTCCAGTTAAAAACATTACCTAAACAAACAAACAAAATAAAAACTTCAGTGATCATTTAATTTTTTCAAACTTTAACAAAGTCGTACGATGTATTCCAAAATACTTCACTTAGATATGAAAATCTTCTTTTATTTGTTGTCCAGTTTTAAAGGCAAAAAAAATAAATTCTAGGCGTCTGATTATTCAGTTTGGATCACAGGATTAATTGATGATTGTATTGACTTTGTGAAAACAAAACCTTGACATCATTTATAAAAAAAAATGAAACTAGCCACTCAGAATAGCACTGATGGTACGGTTGTCTAGAGTTTGAGTGAGTTTTGTACTTCAAATGTTATTTTGCTACAGCATTACAGTACAAAACATACAAGCCTACATACAATAATTAAGCCTGACTGAGCATTATTTCGAAGTACACGAATACATTTTAAACGAAATGGGATTATCAATGTATTGTAACAAGTACTGCGATACAGATAATGGACTACATGTGTTCGAAATGGCAAATCTATGAAATATTCTGTATCAAAAAAAAAAAAAAAGAGAGAGGAGAATTAAACCATAACCATTGTAACCAGTATACATATACACATTGATTCACAAGATATATAGATACTTAGATACAGCATAGCTACACACACACTTACACATACGCACACACACGTATTAGCAATGTATAATGTTATAATACTTTGTAACAGATCCAATGAATCTACACTTTCACCCATTAATGGGCAACAAACTTTCGCATTAGTGGCCATATCAACCATAATAGCTTTTCGAGAGTGTATTTATGATTGTTGAATTTATATCTTTCCTTTATTGGTATTGGCAATGCATTAACGAGGGTGGACAGTTAAAAAGATTCTCTATTGAAATATTTGCCGAAGATGCCTTTTCATACTGCACTCGTTTATTGCCATGTGTTGGCGTTTATGAAATAAATTCGTTCAACTTTATTTCAATGGCATTGGCCTTCGTGTATTAAATTGTTGTGCATAAAACAAAACAGAATGGATGTTGTAATCATCAGATACACTTTATAATGATTGGCTATATATGTACACACAGATATATCTGTTCTTAAATCTCAAGTACAATATTTATTACCCTTCAGGGATGGAAGAGATATTTACATTGAAGAATTTGAAATATTGTTTTCAAATCGTATAAATGTGAGATAGAAAGCATACATACATTACCGATTCAACAGTGACATTGCAGTGGAGGAGGATGCTCCGGCAAAACGGGTATTTGATGCGGTGATCTGCAGAAGTCGGCCAAGAGGACAACATTCTTTGCATTGGAAGGACCAAATCGACAAAGCCATGTCATCGATTAGTGTGACCAACTGGAATAGGCGCGCAAGAAGCAGAGGCGCCTGGTGGCCATTACAACAGTTTGACATGATTACGATTTAGCATCTCACATCATAGATGTTGTGTGTGTTACTTTTTTTTTAATACATGAGCAATGGGACCTACAGTTTAAAGTCGACTCCAAACGACAGATTTTTTTTAAGAGATGTTTGAGATGTCTGACCTGAGGTTTGAACCCGGGCCTTACATCTAATAAGCCAACATACTACCTACTAGACCACGACGACTTCATGAGGCAAACAAATTAAATGAAGAATATTATACAAATGATTTCGTCATTCCTGAATTGCTGCATCTTGTAAAAGCTGTCTATCAGAAATTGTCGAATTATGGTACAAAATTTTTAGTTTCAGAAGTAAAATTAAATACAATTGACACAAGGCCATGATTTCTATGAACCTTTCATTTCTTATATGAGAAATTCAAATCATTTAAATTACCGCCTGTCGTTAGGCAGCAGCAGTCGATTATTTGAAGCATGTTTCCGAACACATTTTTGCACATTTCGGCTGGTATCTCGGCAATATATTGACGAATGTTGGATTTCAAATTAACGTCGCCAAAACGTGACGTCGCTAGTCGTAGTCTAGTAGATAGTGTGTTGGCCTATTAGATGTGAGGCCACGTTTAGACCTTAGGACAGACATCTTCAACAAAACGAAATATGAAAATTTATTTCTCGGCGACATCCTCTCAGCAGATTGCTGACAAAAACTCTGAAAGTAAAATAAAAATGCCATGAAAAGTTTCTAGAAAAAATTTGTCGCTCGGAATCGACTTTAAACTATACGTTCCATCTCTCACGAATGTGCCACATATGCGACAATTCTGCTTATTAATATACGAGTATATTCACGGAATGCGAAATGCAGTAAACATGCAAAATTTAGATTGTCTGTCACACTTTCTATTAGAATATGTATCTTTATCAGAAATAATATTTTATATATCATGGTGCAGCACAAAATCTGGTCTGTTCTATACAGTGTTCATGGAAGAATTGTTGGTGCCTGTAAAATGCAAGCAACCTTTCGATAGTCTAACGCATAATTCATTTCTCATTGTAAATACCCATCAAAAGTTAATCGTATGTCTCAATCTCACAAATCGATTTGAGAACAGTGTCCGCCTCATATTTTCTTTCGCTAAGCATTTGCTTGCAAATCAATCTTCTTGCTCTAGAGGAAGTTTTTGGACTAATCACTCATACGAGGCTGGATATCCTATCTTAAACAGCAGATTCTACATTCCATTCTAATCTCAAGTCAACTTCATAGACCTGAAAGCGCGTTGGGCGCCCCAACTGTCAGATAGTATTGCTATATTGTTCTGTACTTCCTGTCCAATTCGAAATGAGCATATCTTTTAGTGGGGTTAACTTTCGCTTGCAAGCAAGTCAAAATTTTCCCCATGTGCTCTGAATATTTCAAACTGGCATGGTGTCTCTTTTAAAATAGTATGTAGCATTATTCATAATTGGTTATTACAATCCTTCAATCAGGATTACAACCTAAATTCTTACACCACTTATGTTGTCTGTGTATTAATTTTATACACAAGTGGCGGGATCTACAGTATAAATTCGACTTCGAAAGAGAAATTTTTTTTGGAAAGTTTTTATGAAAATTTTATTTACTCTCAGAGTTTTTGACTGAAATCTGTTGGAAGGAAGTTGCCGAAGAAATATTTTTTCAAATTTCGTTTTGTTGGAGATGTCTGGCCTCACCTCTAACTACTAACCTCACCTACTAGACTAGGGCGACTGCGACGCGCTCCGAATATTTCTCACTGGAGTAGTGTCTCTTTTAAAAGAGCAGCCAAATTATTCCTTTCACTCTTGTCACACATTCTTGTTGTGAAATTCAGCTGTCCCTGCTGCGAAAAGCATGCACAAATTAAGCAACAGCCGTTCCATAAAATCCAATAAAGTTCATTAAAATAATTTTTAGAACTTTAAAAAATAAAAACATCCGCTAATTTACATTTTAATTCCCATTTTCCATCTCTGTAATGGAATGATATATGTATCAACATGTCGACTTCGTACATTATTTAATAATGTTATGTTGGATGTGTGTATGTATGTGTGTATATTTTGTTTTTATTATTTGGCTACTTTTGTTTGTTTCTGTTGTTGCTGAGCGATAAATACACAACAACAACAACAATGGCGACAACAATAAAACTAAACAACAAATAAAATCGAGTAAAATCCGAGCAAAAATTTTTACCAAAGCAAATTATACGATATCGCACAGCAACGCATCACAACGCACTGCAACAAATCGTACTTGAACGTAAAAGGTTTTCGTATTTTTTTGATTTTGTTTTTTGTATACGATATCTTTTCTATGCCATCAAATGCCACGTTCACTCTAAACTATAAATATGTACGGTATACATACATATATGGGATTATTATATACATATGTATGTATGATATGTACGTACATATATATATGTGTGCACTATTGAAAGTGTAGTGGTATGCGTAGAGCTAAAGCTAATAATAAATTTATATTATGACCCATGGTACGTATACACTTGTGTGCGAGAAGATTTTTGAGTTGCTGTAGCAACACCGAACAAAATAAAAGTCAAGCAGGATTAATTTATACGTGCGGTATTTTAGGGCCAAACAAGAATAAAAAACCAACAAAAACAAAAACATTTAGGGGAATGGATTACAAAATATATGACCCAAATATCCAGCTTGAATTTTTCTACTCTTTTTTTATGGTTTTTTTTTGTTCTCTCTGGTGAAGCATCATTTCTAGAAAAAAACTGAAAAAAAATTACGACAGTTTTGAAAAACTACATAAATAAACATGCTTGCGCTTGTGCTTGTGCTTGTATACGAGTTTGGGGGAGAGTAAACTATTGCCGGTATTAGATTGAAAATACCGTCATAATAATGGCATCATGCGACGTGACTGTAATAGTGGTTTGACCGTATCAAATTTAAAATTTTCAGTAGGTTATATTATTGTTGTTGTTGTGTTTTGCTGTACGAGATTAGTGTTAAACATGACAAAATCTAAATATGTGTACGTACACCCTGTTACACTTCGTTTTGTAACTCCAGTGGCGTATGATTTATGTGCGGTCATTATTAAATATTACTCATACGTTTTGATAATTAATAACAACAACACAAAAAAAAAGTAAATTTATTACAGAATTTCACTCTTTTTTGCTTGCTTTTCTCACTCTGTGTAGGGTTTGGTGTTTAGTTGAGTTGGTGCTTTAATATTAGGTTTTGCGAAAAATTAACTGGTTTTGCTAATAAACATTTTTGGCAATTTATACAGGTCAAGCATTGGTTTTGGGTAACAAAAATTTAATAAAAAAAAAATTAGAAAAATTAAATTATGTGGCATTTGAAAAATGTTTGAAAACAAATTTCATAGAATTTCATAATCCATACAGTCATATAGGTTAGCTTAGCCAGGTAAGTTCGAGATAAATTTAATTTAGTGAAGAGCACACGAAACCAGTGATGTTTTATTCCATGTTTTAGCTAAATGCCAAAGTAATTTATTTCTTTAACTCTCCCTATCTACTGTTATACACAGGATGTTTAAGCACAATAGTTTTAAGTTGTGTCATATGATTGACGTCTTGTTACGCGATTTAAATTGGAGAAAAGTTTTAGTGTAGGGCTTAGGATGGACACGGGTCAGGATGAAATTGATGTATAACTGTCTAGCCGCATGACAATAGATATACATGCATATGTACATACATATATAATTGGTTATTACAACCCTTGCATCAGGATTACAACATAGCTTCTCACACCACTTCTATAGTGTGTGTTAATTTTATAAATGAGAGGAGTGACCTACAATTTAAAGTCGACTCCGAACGACAGTTTTTTTTTTCTTTTTGATGGGAATTTCATTTACTCTCAGAGTTTTTTTTCCAGAAATCTGCTGAGAGTCAGTCGCCAAAGAAATATTTTTTCATATGTATTTTTCATAATGATTAGATGTCTGACCTGCGGTTTGAACTGTGGACTCACGTCTAATAAGCCAACACACTGCCTACTAGACTACGGCGACTTCAACACATATTGCCCAATATATATTCCTGTGTAAATCCAACATGTAGTAGCTGACTTGTCATTAAATTCAAAGCTCTTCTCCATTCAATGTCAATTTTAATGCACTGTCTTGCGTTTACCGATGCTCTAAAACAAGCGATTATGTTTATTGATCAATCGTGTACATTCAGTTATATTAGCAATATCAACATTAAGCACGTTGTAGACTTAGATCGCCGTAATATAACAGGTGGATTGTGCGCTTATTAGATGCGAGGCCAGGTCAGCCATTTCGAAATGTGGAAATATTAAAAAAGTATCTCTTCGGTGACTTCCTCTCAGCAGATTACTGGCAAGAAATCTGAGAGTTAATAAAATTGCCATGAAAAGTTTCCCAAAAAAATTCTGTCATTTGGAGTCGACTTTAAACTGTAGGTCCCGCCACTTATGGATAAAATTATCACACACAGTATAAGTGATGTGAGAAGCTAGATTATAATCCCGACTGAAGGGTTTTAATGATCAATTATGTGTGTATTTATGTATGTATAGATTTGGATTGAAAGCCTTGGAAACCGAAGACGCAAATTGTAAATAATTTTCATCGTAGAAAAGTGAGAAAACCAATTGCATGTAATACATGTGCCGGCAATTGTACTCTGGATAGTGAAACCATTCAAAATTAATACGGATTTATTTTCTTTTTAGTGCAGATCAAATCTAAAGTGAAGGGTAATTATTAATATTTCGCGCGATTGACAGAGCATTCTGTTATTAAATTAAAGAAAATAATTTTCGTCAGTTATGTAGGCTTTCGTTTGCATGTAGTGACTCTAACAAACTTATTTTTAATGCACTTACAATAGAAATGAACATACATATATTTTTAAAAGAAAAAGAAGAAAAAAAAAATACTAAAATGAAAAATCAAGATACTGCTGTTTTGCTTTTACATCGCTTAACATTAAAATTATAAACAAAAGCTACAAAAAAAAAAACAATGCAAGTTAACAAACCTGTTTACAAATTATCGTACTGCTTAATATAACAACGAACACCAGTAAAAAAAAGTGGTAAACAAGTAAAGAAAAATCCACAAACAACACTACAAGAATAAATGTAAACAAAATACACAAACAACAATAATGAATGTAAGCAACGACGTTTACATTTATGGAGATTTCGAGAAGGCGAAGTCACGAACATTTGCCTTCAAGAACATTCATCTGACTGTTTACCCTGCAATATAAAAGGCAAGGCAAAGCCGGCGAGTGAGTCAGTGAAGTTCAGTCAGTCTTGCGTGAAGACGGAGTGTGTTTGAAAAGAGCAATCGTGTTTTGAAGAACTCCGTTACAAAGATCTGTCGAATAATTGTCTAGTAATTGTTATTGTTTATGCAAAGGACATAGTAATAACAAAAGAAAGCAATTGTTGTTGTTTACATTAAGTTGTGAACAGTGACACACAGAATTGTGCATATAATAAAGAATTTTAATTAAAACTAAACAAATTTATTTTTATTTTATTTGTAATCTACGAGCTTATATTTGAAACGTTTTTAAAAGGTAAAAACGTAACAATATACACAATATATTTATAACACATTATAGGAATTGTATATATTTTTCGTTTCATTTCATTGATCAAAAAAAGAAAAAAAATTCAAGAATATAAAATCCACTAGAGTAGTGCAAATGAAAGCGGCATCTACTACTACTTTTCTCTATGCAAGACACCAGCTAAATACACTCTAAAATACACAAATAATGCTCAAATGATTTGAATTCATATGCCATGTACTCCTTCAATTTCCATCTAAAAATTCAAATTCACTTATTCATTGAGTCAGTCATACTCATACTCATACACGTCTTTACACCGTACAACCATAGAAACAGCCACGCGTGATACATAAGTTTTTCCATTTGCTCCAACTGGTTGCATTTGCTCACATTGAGTTCGTATGCTGGCAAGACGTAAGTATGAAGAGAATCGAAGCTGATGTTATGAATTGTACGTATGTATGTGGCCATAAGTAACATGAAATACACTTTAACATTACAAGCAAATTGCAATTTCTTACAAATGTTAAGTGTTTAGCTGTTAAGAAAATGTGAAAAACGAGAAAATATTAGAAAATTTAAATAAAAATTCCATGGAAAAACATTGCTTAACAGACACCAGCATATAAAATTTAAATTTATAACCAACTTTAACACCTTCAACCTCTTAAACTTCCTAAATATGGGACAACTTGTATAGATTTAGAAAATCTCTACTCGCTTAATCCACATCTTAACGTTATAAGCCAATTTATATTAGCTTTCGGCCCCTAGATTCTGATTCGAAAGCGAATAATTTCTACCAAGAGATTTTAAAGAAATTTAATGCCGCACCTTGATACAGAAATGAGCGACGATTTGCCAATAAAATAATAACGAAGGCAATAAACTATGAATAGGAAACGAAAATAATATATTGATGCTGCTTAGGATCTTACGCAATAAACTATTTACAATATACAAAGAGGTCAATAGAAAAGTTGCAGTACAATTTATAAATTCCGATCTGATTATCAGGCGTTCTCTGAATATAATCGATTTTAATGCGCTTAACATCCAAAACCGGTTGATTAGTTAACTTCTTCATTCAATGCAGTAGACACTTAACTTGGTCTCCTTATTTTATTCCCAAATATCCAACCGATAATGCCATACAACTCTCATATAAAGGTAAAAACGCTAAAGACATATAAAATTGCCATGAAAACTTTCTTAAATTTGTCATTCGCAGTCAACATTGAACAGCAGGTCGCGCCATTCATGGATAAAATTAACACACATAAGAGGAATGGTTTGTGTGGTCATAAAGGACTGTATTGACCAACAAATCAAAAATCGAATATTTTTACGATAATATCCAGAGTTATGTACTTCCCAGTAGACAGTAAAGCTTGTCATCGTGAACAGGCTTACAGATGAACGGCGCTTCATATTGTTACGCAAATCGAAACGACCTAATATCGTTTAACAACAAAAACGATAAGCAAACGCCGCACGATACAAATGCACACTAACACTAAGAATACAATGAACGTGTTGATTATCTAAAGCTGCACACACACATATGTACAACGAACCTGCTTGCGACTGGTGCCAACAACAACATGTATGTGTCAAAAAGGGATAGACAACATATTCAAAGTACACAAACAACAATGTATTAGCAATAGAGCTCTCGAGAATGCGAGATCACGAACCTTCCACTTCAAGAATGTTCGTTAGACTGGTTGTGTCGGAATATAAAAGGGCTGGACAAAGCAGTGTGAAGTTGCGCGTGAACAAAACAAGTCCAGGTTGTAAAGCGAATAGTCGTGTGATAAGAATAAAATAAACAGATTATTATTGTTGTTGTATCGTTAAGTTGTATACGGTGGCACACAAAAGTAGTGTAAAGAATAAAGAGAGTTTAACTGAAATTAAATTAAACACATATTTGTTTTTACTTTGTTTGTAATTAACGAACTCATATTTAAACGTTTTTAAAAAGGTAAAAACGTAACAATATAATTAAATTTTATTTTTGGTGATTATACTGAAGTAGCCGTAGTCTAGTAGGTAGAGTGTTGACTCAGGTCAGACATATCCAATATCTTTAATGATATATAAAAAAATTTTGCTTCCGCGATTTCCTTACAGCAGATATCTGGCAAAAACTTTGACAGTAAATCAAATTGCCATGAAAAGTCGATGTCTGTCGATCCGAGTCGAATTTGAACTGTAGGTCCCGCCACTCATGTATAAAATTAACACACACAACATAAGCGGTATGAGAAGCTAGTTCGTAATCCTAACTGAAGGGTTGTTATAACCAAACATAACTACTGGTTTAGAATTATATGAGCAATCAAGGGTCCACATTGTCAGGAAACCGAAGAGTTCAGAACACCTCCATTTTATTAATTTTTATATGACAATATCCTCCTACTGAATAATACCGGCAAATATAACCTTGCCGTAGTAAAGCACTTTTTTTTACAATCTTTCTCGTTATGTTCCATTCATATTCAAAATCAATAAAAAAAATCTTGAAAAAATCAAATATTTAGTGCAACTTTACATGTTTTTTTCCCCTTCATTGCAGTTTTTGTTCGGTCTTGCTGTCGTTATTAGAAAATCGAACTCTTTTAGTGCCATTCAACAACAAGTATGTACATACACATGTAGAGAGTAATTTCATTGTATTCTCAAGATTATGTTCAAGGGTTTAGATACAGGTATATAAATAGAAATTCGTTACGTAAGCGGATTCTAAAGAAAATTAAAATAATTTCATTGAATTCAATAAGATTTGTTGGTTGTTCACATTGCTTGTTGCAGTAAAATAGTGGTTTTATTTTTAAAGTAATTTTTAATATACCCACGTTTTTAAAGTTAAGACAGGATTTTCTTCGTTATATTCAAAGTTTTTCAATGGTTTGCTTTACTTATTTCCACATATTCTTAATAAAATTAAAATTCTTTTTCCATTTTGTTTTTCGCTTTAAATTTATTCTTAAGAAATGCAAAATGTTCACACTTGTATGATGGCGAAAGAAAAAGAAAATTTTTGAAAACAAATCCTTAATCGATATTCAACAATCAAAATGCCATAAAATTTGATTGAATGAATTTTAAAAGGTGAAAATTTTGGATTTTAATGCATACGATTAGGTACGTCGGTTAGGAGAAAAGTATGAAGACCCTTATTTGTAGTCGTATTTGAACCCTTTTTATACCCTTATTTGAACCCTTATTTGAGTCCAATGATATAATCTTACTCATTGTGACGCTATGAAAAAGCAAGTGATATTGGAATACAGCTGCGTCCTACCGTATACATGGCATCAATAGATACTATTTGTACTACGACAAGCAAACGCCTAACTGTCTAAACATATCATTGCAAATGATTCGGATACAAACTCCCGCAATCAGTCGAATTTGTTTTAAGCTTATACAGTCACCACAGACCCTGTCAATATTCGTCAATGATATATGTATAAGCTAAGCTATTCAAAGAGTGACTACAGTGGAACCTTTTTATCTCTATAGATACATACATACATACATGCATCCATACATAATTGGGCATTACAACCCTTCAAGATAACGAGCTAGCCTCTCACACTACTTATATTGTGTGTGTTAATTTAATACATGAGTGGCGGGGAACCTACAGTTTAAAGTCGACTCCGAACGACGAGATTTTTGAGCGGCTTTTCATGGCAATTACTATTCACTCTCAGAGTTTTTGCCAGAAATTTGCCGATAGGAATTCGCGAAAGAAATATTCTTTTTTACATTTCGTTGTGTTCGAAATATCTCAACTGGGGCTTGAGCGTGACCTCACGTCCGATATTCCAACATATTACCTATTCGACTGCGGTGACTTCTCTACAGATAGCACTGGAAACTAACACAGGAAGTTGATGATAGTTTCATCATACTCTTTGTCTAACGAAACTTCTTATGATTATAAAATGGCCAAATTTGCCACTTTTAGCACAGATGGGCCTTCTTATCCTATTTAGACTACGTCAAGTGTTGTAGCACCTGTCTACTTCAGTTTTAAGTGAGAAGTGGCAGTTTAAGCGGCAACTTGAAGTCTCCTTTATTGCAACTAGTCAGCAACTAGGCTTGATTAATCTGTAAAGCAGGGCGTAGCTGTAAATCAATGATAACACGGCGCGTCAGTCAAAATACACACAGCTAACGACATAGTGTAGGTTGTCAGTTTTGTTGAGTAGAACTCCCAAAAAAATTTTTTTTTATATTTCTCGAACCCTCCAAACTTGTTTTATTTGACAAAAACGGTGTTTTTGATCTTTTCACACAAAATTTTTGATTAACCAAATATTTTTAACCTATTTTCATAATCCAAAGTTTTTTTGAAAAGGGGGACAGATGAACCTTTAAAATTCTGTGCATAAACATATGATTTAAACATACATGTTATGAGTGTTGATCGGGTAAACTTGGAAAATATGACTTTTTTCTTTAAGTTTAGCTATACTTAATTGCAAAATTTATTTAAAAGATATAAAATAACTGATAACATTCTGAAAGTGCATTATCTTGTGAAGATATTGACACTTCGTTTGATCCAATCTGATAAAAACTAACGTAGTTATTATATAAATAGTATGACAGACGTGTTATATTTCATATATATTGCATCTTATCAAATGAACTTTCAGTTCAAAAATTTTCAAGTTTTGGTGGATTTTAATTGTTTATCGGAAAATGTGTCAATTTCACGTTTGCACGATTCATTCATTTGATAAGATGCCATATTTAAAAAATATTACTCGACTGTAAGACTCTTTAAATAATAATTACGGTAATTTTTGTCCGATTCGATCAAACGAAGTGTCAATATCTTCACAAGATAATGTACTTTCACAATGTCTTCACTAATTTCATATTTTTTAATTAAAGTTTTCTACTATGAACGGACAAACTAGAAAATATACCTCATCAAACATCATAGCATATTAAGTCATATAAGATATATATGAATATTGTTTTAAAGGCTCGCCCCTTTCCTTTCTAATAAGGTTTAAACTTTTTACATCGGTTTAGAAATATTTGTGTAATCAATAAATATGTGCGTAAAAAAACAGTTTTTGTCAAATAAAACCAGTTTGGAGGATTCAAGAAATACAAAAAAAATATTTTTGAGTTCTACTCAACAAAACTCACAACCTACACTATGTCATTAGCTGGGTGTATTATTATTATTATTTCTTTATTTTATCGCATATTGCAATCAAAAGAATTTTTTGTGAAATTACTCATTAAATGAATTTCTATTTCTGCATTGTCCACATGACCATTAATACAAACATCAGATTGATTACAGGAAATCGATAATATGTAAACATAATACAGGACTATATGAAAGAATATGGGTCATCCGGAAAAATTCGAATGATAACGGGTGATTTTTTAGCTATTATCTTTTTGGCAACACTCGTTTAAACAGCTCACGCACGTTTCGTGTTTTGTTTCACCGTCAAACATCTTCAGTTTGGTCTATAATTTCACCATGAATCGTCTTACAAACGAACAACGCTTGCAAAACATTGAATTTCATTTTCAAAATGCCTGCTCTGTTAAGAAAGTTCATCGCGCACTTCTTCCATTTTATGGTCAGTTTAATCAACCCACTGAAGCGGCTATTCGAGATATTGTGACTAAATTTCGCACCAAATTAACATTGTTGGACATTAAACCACCAACACGCTTACGTAGAGTGCGAATTGAAGAAAATATCGCAGCTGTATCGGCCAGTGTTAATGATGACCATCGCTTCGATTCGTCGCCGTTCGCAGCAATTTGGCCTCTGCTATTCAACAACGTTGAAAATTTTGCGGAAGGATTTAGGTGTGAAGCCTTTCAAAATGCAGCTGGTGCAAGAATTGAAGCCGAACGACCTACCGCAACGCAGAATTTTTGGTGAATGGGCTCTTGGAAAGTTGGCCGAAGATCCACTTCTTTATCGAAAAATTGTGTCCAGCGACGAAGCTCATTTTTGGCTCAATGGAGACGTAAATAAGCAGAATTGTCGATTTTGGAGTGAAGATCAGCCAGAAGCATTGCAAAAGCTACCAATGCATCCAGAAAAAGCCACAGTTTGGTGCGGTTTATGGGCTGGTGGCATCATTGGACCGTACTTTTTCAAAGATGCTGCGAGTCGTAACGTAACTGTGAATGGTGAGCGGTACCGTGAGATGATATCCAACTTTTTTTTGCCCAAAATGCAAGAGCTTGACTTGCATGGCATGTGGTTTCAACAAAACGGTGCCACATGCAACACAGCACGTGGACTTATTGAGAGGCGAGTTCGGTGAACATTTTATTTCACGTTCGGGACCGGTCAATTGGCCACCGAGATCGTGCGATTTAACGCCTTTAGACTATTTTTTGTGGGGTTACGTTAAAGCTCATATCTATACAGACAAGCCCGCTTCAATTGACGCATTGGAAGACAACATTGAAGCATTTATTCGTGAGATACCGGCCGAAATGTTGGAAAGAGTATGCTAAAATTGGACTAAGCGGATGGACCATTTGAGGCGCAGTCGCGTTCAACATTTGCATGAAATAATCTTCAAAAATTAAATTATATGGACCGTACGTACTATCGATTCAAATAAAGATTTCATGCATTTTTCTGAATTTTATGTTGTTTTTTTTTGGAAAAATATTCCTATAGCTCTTAAAAAATCACCCATTATATGTTCGATAATAACTGTTACCCTGAAAGTAATTTACTCACTAGCCCGCTCACTAGCTACATCGACTAGGACCACAAGAAAACAATTTAAATGGACAGATTAACTAGAAATCATTTTCGAAAATTTTGTGGAGTTACTGTTAAGCCAGCAGCTTAAGTTGTTTCAAAACTCAAACTGTAGACAGGTTGGTTGATTTTTTCTTCATGAAGTTACAGCGAAATAAATTTAAATTAATCGACGAAAAATTTTTCAAACAGGTTTAAGCAATTTATGAATGTGTGTAGCCTGGCAATGTCATAACAGTTCAGAAGAGCTTTTCTCGTAGCCAATTATTAAGTTTTTCTAGTTAAGGCACATGTTAGTTTCATTGAATAGCCTAGCTAATGAGATTCCAGACTATCAAGTCGTTGCTTATTATTAATGCTCTCGTTGTCTTCTGATAAAGTGAGTTACGAAATTTCATGTTACCTTTCAGTGAAAGGAGATCAAACGTTTTCATAAATTAATGTTAAATTAGAATTCCTGAAAAGGTGGAAATATATCAGCCTGAAGTGGCATAAAACTTTGAGCAAGAAATACTTAAATAGAACAGTATGGCTTCGGGAAGCCATCGTAATCTAGTAGCTAGAGTGCCCGTGGTTAAAGACCCAGCTTAGACATCTCGAACAAAACAAAATATGAAAAAAATATTTCGTTGGCGACTTCCTCTCAGCAGCCTTTTGGTAAAAACTGTGCGAGTATTAGAAAAGTTTCAGAATATTTGTCGCTCGAAAAACTGTAGACTCCACCGGCTCATGAATAAAATGAACCCACACAACATGAGTGATGTAAGAAGTTAGGTTGTAGTCCTGACTAAAGGCTTGTAATGACAAATTAAATAAACAAGTTTGCATAGAGAGTTATTTTAAACACAAAAACATTTTTAATTCATTTCGTAATGTGAACGGATTTTTTCTTTTAATTGTAAACTATGCAGATTTACAAACAATTGTAAATTAATAATAACAGAAGAATAAATATAAAAATTGTATTTAAATTTGAATTGAAATGCTCTAGATTTTCTTGTCTTGTCTTCTCCCATATTATTTGAATAGGTTTTTTGATGTTCGTTAAATAAAGGAACACTTTCCCAACTCTTGATGATATACGTATTTACATAAAAATACATACGCATTGCATAAGATTATAGACATGTGCGAGGGTTGTTAAAAACATATACATAGATTTTCCAAAGAAATACAAACAGTTTCACACAATTTTAAAATATATTGCATAGAAATTATAAAGGACGACCCTCGCTATTATATAATCATTTCGTTTTTTGTTTTTTATTTTTTTATTGTACTTTAACAGCAACGTATTGTATCACACACATTTGTCTTCGTACTTTATTTTCACATTGAATATGTGTTGGTAAATTTAGTTTTCAAGTACGAATGCATTTGTATGCCAGCAAGATTGCGGGAGGGTTAACGCAGGCACATGTTATATTTGTTTATTTTTTTTTAATTTTATTTTTATTCAATCATTTCATTTTTCGTTATTTGTTGTTATTGTTGTTATTGTTTTTTTTTACATTGTCGTCTATCTTATATAAATATATTGAAGTAGTTACAAGGAATAACATGTGAACTTTTGGCATCAGAAGAAATATTTGTACTTATAAAATGTTGACATATCACAGCAACATCACTGGCAACAGCAATAACAATGGCAACATCAACAATGTGACAATAGCTGCAGCACTGTACAGCACAGCTCTTGGTTGTACTATGTATTTACAGCTGGCAACAATAAAATTATAACAACGATAACAACAACAATAACAATATCAACAGCAGCACTAGTACATACTTGTACACCAGCCATAGCTGTTAAAGTAGTTGCACAAAAAAAAAAGAGAAAAAATGAAACCCTTATGAACACTACTGCTACTATGCCAATAACAACAACATCATCGTGAACAACATCTACAAGTAAGAAGAACATACAAACAACGTGTAGTTTTCGTATATTTTACCCACGATCAACAACATGTTTTCATGTCCTTCAATGCAAAACAAGTACCCGAGCAAGAATAAGAAAAAAAAAACAAACCAAGAACTATACAAGCCTCACACACACACACATTTCCATACTCATTCACACATACTAACATTCAAAGCTGCATAAATATGTATGTATGTATATGTATACAGAATTCCATAGACATTTAACAAGAAACTTAAAGGCATATTTGAAAATTAGGGTAGCATAGAGAGAGAAATTCTTATAAATATGGCTGCCACACATAGGGAAATGTAGCGGAACAGTGGGCAAAAGTATGGTCATTTAGGGAACAATCATTTGATGCTTTATACAACAAGTTATTCCTGATGGAAGTAAATCATCAGCATTAGCAATTTTTTATGGTTCATATGAAATCATATTCAAATAAGAAATTAAATAATCTTAGCGAGAATCTAAGTAAATTGTATCCTAAGTAGAATGGAGGCCTAGCAATTGAACTAAGTAAGGCTGAAGATTTGAGTGCATTTAATTCCTACTCAGCTATCGAGAAAGCTTTAGAAAATAACGTGAAGATCAAGATGTTGTTGCACAAGATTAGGGTACTCTCAAAGACCTATGTCCAGATCTAAATAAGGACGTTGAGCCAGGCAAACGCTGGAAAGCCAATCATGCCTGACATCTAAAAAAGACACAGAATGTATGGCGGTACTGAGTTTCCACACATATCGCTGTAACTTTTTACAACCGTTTTAAGTATGAGTTCGTATATTGCAAATAAAATAAATTTAAATTTGTGTTTAGTTTTAATTAAATTCTTTATTGTTCGCACAATTCTGTGTGCCACTGTTCGCAACTTGATGTAAACAAAAAATAATTGCTTTGTTTGTTTTTCTTCTTTACACTCTTTTGCGTAAATAATAACAATTGTTCGGCAGATCGAAGATTTTCGAACTACGATTATTTTCTTCAAACACCGTGCGTCTTCACACAATATTGACTGAATTTTTACTGACTTCGTTGCCTGCTTTGCTTTGCCTTTTATATGGCGACTTAAACAGTTTGACGAATGATTTTGAAGTCGAATGTTCGTGGCTTCGCCTTCTCGAGATCTCTATAAATGTTTCATTATTGTTGTTTGAGTATTTTTGTTTACATTTATTGTTGCAGTCTTTGTTGTTGCATTTTTGTTTACTTGTTTATCATGCAAACAAGTTCATTGCTTTTATTTTTGTAGCTCTTGTTTATAATTTTAATGTTAAACGATGTAAAAGCAAATCACCATTTCCATTCTCGTAGCAGTATTAAAGTTTAGAGCCATTAACCTGGATGCGTTATAGACAGAATGGCCGAGGCTATTTCTTCTAGAAACTATTTCAAAAGCGGTCTAGCAGATCGAAACATACTCTGTAGCATGGCTGTAGAAATAATAAGAAAAGTGTGCTATGTGCAGACGCCAATGTGGTTGGCAGGGCAATGCTCAAAACTAAGGCATGAAAATACTACAACTCAACAGAACTACCTTCAAAGCCATATAGAATTTACAATATCAAACTACAACGGAATTCGACATTGACAAAGTTTTACTGTCGGCGGCCTACAAGGACATTTACTGCCAGGACTGGAACACCGACTCTGCGAAACAAGCGGCAATGGGTAATGCAATTTGCGTTTTGCTTTACATCAAAGAAGAATTTGTTAACATGCTGACAGCATGGAAACAACTTATACTTCAATTTGGTAAGTTCAGCGCTTGGTAGAGGACATAAGTCATCATCCAAACGAACACACGAGCTTGGGTGCTTGAAGAGACTTTAGTCGCTATGGGACTTGTTGTATGAAAGATTCCTGGTGTATATACCTGCGATTATATACAAAGGAAATGGTTGGTGTTCAGGCTGAAATACTTAAATCGTGAGCTCACGAAATCAAAACCAAATATTCATGGCATTCAGTGTGTAAAAGCCAGCTGCTGTTAAAGGCTGTTTGGCTGCGTCGCACTTTACGCGTTACCAATATGGGAATAAGCGAAAATCCATTGTATGCAGTTAATAATATAGGGTCATATACGCTGTGCATTATATAAGCCATTGCAAAGGCATGTGATATCGCGGACATTGGGAAGATACCAATACCTATACACCGTGTGAAAAGATGAGGGTCAATACGGTAGTGCTTTTTGAGCATTTTTGTCACAACTGTCAGCTCTTGAACTCGGCATTCTGCTGACCTTAGCAGCTCCTAGGGCATGATAAGGCTGTTTAAAGGATCCCGTATCCCTCTCTAAATAGTTGTTTGATCACCATTATTCGAAGCATAAATCTCATGATGATTTGAAATTGGATTGGATGGATGGATTGAAATTGGATTGCAGTGAGTCGTTGTGGTGTTTGGCAGCAAAAACTAGTATAGACTCGTGAATTAGTGCAGAATTAATACCGATTAAATGGCTGTCCAGTAACAGAACGTTCCCTTGGTATATACTGATCAATTTGTACTGCCATAAGCCTCTTGAAAGTAACATATCCACGGAGTTCGCCTATTTCGTTGGAAAATGAAAATTTTTTGGAGGCTTATGCCCTTAGATATCAGGACATACCTGGAGACGGTGTTGTAGATAATTTGGAAAGTGTAGTTAAAAAATTCGCCGTAGTCTAGTAAATAGTGTGTTGGCTTATTGGACGTAAGGCCGCGGTTCAATCCTCAGGTCAGACATCAAAACGAAATATGAAAAAATATTTCTTCGGCGACTTCCTCTCAGTAGATTTCTGGCAAAAACTCTGAGAGTTTCTGAAAAATCTGTCGTTCGGAGTCGAATTTAAACTCATGCATAAAATTAACACACACAACATGAGTGGTGTGAGAAGCTAGGCCGTAATCCTGATTGAAGGGTTGTAATGTCAAATTATGTATGAAAATGTATGTATGTAGTTAAAGGGAGATCTGAAGCCTTAAAATTGAGAGTATTTCCATAGGATAACACTTAATGGGTATAGGAAGGGACTACTAGTTCGAACGGCCGAATATAAATACAAGGTGAATAAAATTGATAAATTTTTCTCTTTTGCCATTAAAATTTCTTCATTGTGTCTATCCTTAAGGGACTCTGCTGCTAAGGTAGAAATGTCAGTAGAATAGGTTAACGAGTCGAAGAAGATGGAAGAGATAGTGAATGTTTCACTGTCGACCTCTGTCCACTGGCTCTAAACCGGTTATGAGTCAAGAGACCTATTGAGAAGGTTAAGATAGAACCTTACTTACTACATATGTATGTATGTGGCCCCTATTCAACCTAAATGAAATGATCATCAGGTGAAAACTTAATTTTATTGTAAATATTTAAAGCATAATAGCACCCTAATGTTAAAGAAATAAGTGCATGGAAATGAATATTTCCGAATTCTTTAAAGCATTGACACACAAACTGTTTTCATCTCGTCTTGATTTCTGTCACCATCTGGTACATACATAATGTACATTTTGATAAAAAAAAAAATCAGTGTTTGTTGGATTTTTAAATTTGAAGTCCAGATTGTAAAAATTTTAAAATGTGTTAAGACGTAGTAAAAGTAATTTATCTGTGTCGGGATGCATATTTACAGAATCCATTGTAATATCGCGCGTTCTTTAGCTGCATGACAACCATCGCTAGCGATAACTATGATTTGCCGGCTGCGGATGTCAATTTGTATTGACATTTAGGTTAAGTAAGGTTAAACAAATTGAAAGAAATTATTAACTTAAGGTCAACGAGCAAGCAATTCAAGTAGTTATTGAATGTTTTCGTGGTAATTTTTGTCATTTCTATTTAAAATCGTCAACAAAAAAAAACATAATGTTTGTTCCAAAGAGAATATTGCAGCTGTATCACAAACTCTTGAACAGGACACCGTAATATCGTTTCACCGTCGTTTGTCCTTCTACTGTTTGGCACATTTTACTTAAGGATCTTGGCTCGCATGTCTTTAAAATACAGCTCGTATAAGAATTCCTTTTACCAAAAGATGGTGTATAGTGATGCAACTCATTTCTGGTTACGTTAGTAAACAATTTTCCCATATTTGGTGCGAACACAAACCTCCAGCCATTAACGAATCACCATTACATCCATTAAAACTGTTTGGTTCAGTTTACATGCTGACAGCTGCATCGTTCTTTATTTCTTTCCAAATAAGCATGGAGCTGCTCTTACGGTTACTGGCAAGCGCTTTCGCTATCGCAAAACTACGCACCACATTATATTAAAAAAAATTCAAGTCTAACAATAAATCTGACTTGTATTATCATTTTACGTTCACAAGCCCTTAAAAAAAAAAGAAAAAAATAAACACCCTACACTTATATACATTACATACATACGTACATAAGTGGTCATTACAAACCTTCCGTCAGGATTACGAGCTAGCTTCTCTCATAAATTATGTTGTGTGTGTTAATTTTATACATGCGTAGCGTACAGTTTAAAGTACAAATTTTTGAGAAACTTTTAATGCCAATTTTCATTTACTCTCAGAATTTTTGCCAGAAATATGCTGAGAGAAATTCGTTGCTGTAAACGAGAGTGTCACCAAACACGTGAATACAGCAATTGAGCATCGTTGTCAACAACTTCTCGAGCTTAAACTAGACTATGCAAACCATGAGTAATCCGTTCAATGGGTAATGCAACAAAGTGAAGTCAATGGTAAGTTTTGAATGTTCTGCTCTGAAGCAAAATCATTTCCATCTTAAGGGGTTAGCATATACGCAGAATTATCGAATTTTGGATTTAGAAAATACTGATGTAATCAATGAAAAACAAATGCAGTCAAAAAAACTGGTGTTGGGGCTCAGAAAGCCCACACGTGGTCTTACAGAAGTCAATTAATTTATTACGAGTGACTTAGGAATGCCACTTACCTCTTTCAAGCTGGCCGTCGCGCGGAAATTCTTTCCAGACGCCAACCTATCCTGAGTCAATGAGGAGTCCTACTCCACCACTAGGCTCACTTGGCCCTCAAGGGATAGAAGGCGTACCAACCAGTTACTTGGACTTGATCGTAACATCATCTCGATCACAGTGGCCATGCTTACAGGTCAATGCGTTGTGGGAAGACACGCGAAAGAATGCAGCTCCCTTTTAACGTCTTCTGCCTTGGGTGCAGATCCGCTGAGGAAGAGGAGACTGTTATCCACTTTCTTTGTCAATGCCCATCTCTTGCGAGGTGCAGTTATAGGTTATTTGGCTCTCCAATCCTTTTCAACTTGACGGAGCTATGGTCCATTGATGTCAAGGATATAGTATCGTTTATCAAGCTTTCGGAATTGTCTTCCAGCGTGGGGTAGTCTTGCTTCAAATGTGGAGGAACTTGGTCAGTACAGAGACTGCGGACTGGTATCAAAGCTACCACACTGAGTGACTGTATGTACTGTATTGGCCCATATTTCTATGAAAATGAGGACGACGCAGCCATTACGGTCAATTGAGTCACCTGTTGCACCATTAGAATAGATTTTTTTGTATCCGCTATACATGGTATTGATGAGAACGCTGTTTGGTTTCAATAGAATGGTGCAACATGCCACACATCATATAGCACAAGCGATTTATTGCATCAAACGTTTGATCGCGGTTTAATTAGCCGAAATGGTGATGTAAATTTGCTGCCAAGGAGCTAAGATTTGCTACCGTTGAACTATTTTCTGTGGGGCGCCGTTAAAGAAAAGTGTTATGCCGACAAACCACAGACAATTAAGCATTTGAAGGCCGACATTCGTGATGCCATTGCCGAGATACGACCCCAATCACCCGAAAAAGTGCATGAAAATTGGTCCGATCGCATGAGTTACTATGAGGCCAGCCGCAGCAGCCATATTTCATATTTAAAACCGTTTTCGTTTGATTGCATTTTTAAATATAAACTTTTAAATAACCCACCCTTTATAGGCAGAGTAATAGTAGTGTACACTCCTTTAATTTTATTTAATAATTTATGTTAGTGAACCTTGTCCTGAATGTCTGTGTGAAATTGCTTTCAATTTATTGTGAAATATTCCTTGTGTTCGACATTTTGAAAATTTAAAAAAGGAAATTCAATTTGAATGTCCAACGTTTAGATTTCATTGATATTTTCTTTCTTTCTTTCATTTCTTTCAGGCATTTGCGGGTTTTGCCAGTTTAACTTTGGTCATGATGTGAATTTATTGTTTGTATTCGTTCCTTTTGCTACCATTCAAAATAAAACGTTTAATTTAAATCCCTTTTAACAATGGCTAAAATAGCGCAGTTTGTTGTATAGATTCCACTCTATAGCCGTACAAGTGCAGGCATATACACATGCATGTATGTACATATATAGAGAAGTATTGCCAGCTTGTATGATATAATGATTGTGTTCGGGCCTTTTTGACTCTGCATTTCATATCAATTAAGCAAATCCCCTTAAGTGGTAAGTGCCCACTAACAATAACAACCAACGTGCAACGGCCACATGCACTAGGGCATAAAAAACAAACATGCACACAAAGCAATCAAACACACGAATCCACAGACAGACCGACAGACAGACAGACATACATGTATATGTCTAAACAAACAAATGAATGTATGAACAAATAAATAAAGACAAGGAAAAAAAACAGAAAAAAGAAAAACTTCACGGAATTGATATAAAGAGTAGCAAAAGATATACTGAAATATACATAAATACATACATACGAGGGTTGTTCAAAAAGAGAAAATTTCATAGATTGTTTAAAAAAATACACACAAAAACAAATTACAATTTTTTGTACATAAAGTGGTGGAGGATATTTCCTATAAGAATTGAAGAAATTTCCTCAACACTATTTACCTTATATTCCCTAAAATAACTCTCGTATCCCCCTTAATAGAACTACAACATATCGTTTTAAGTATTTATGAAAGCATTGGCCTTAAATTGTATTATGCAGTAGAAACTATGGCATAAAGGAACAATTGGACCAAGTGCCATCTATGTTAACAACTGGCAGTAGTAGTAGTGGTAGTTGTTGTAGTTAACTTAATGCAAACAATAGAAGAAACAAACAATCTGCTGTTTGGTGACATAAATAAGTCCAATACAAACAGAAATTGATATGAAATACAACTCAAGCAAAAATATTTTCATTCCTTTAATTTAAAGGCGAATTAAGCAAAAAAAAATCTTCTTTACATACATGTTTGGCCATTACAACCCTTCAGGCAGGATTACGGCATAGCTTCTCACACCACTCATGTTGTGTGTATTAATTTTATACATCAGTTGTGGGACCTACAGTTTAAAGTCGACTCCAAACGACAGATCTTTCAGAAACTTTTCATGGCAATTTTATTTACTCTCAGAGTTTTTGCCAGAAATCTGCTGAGAGAAAGTCGCCAAAGAAATATTTTTTTGTATTTTGTTTTGATGTCTGGCCTGGGGCTCGAACCCTGGCTTTACGTCTAATAAGCCAACACACTACTTAGTAGACTACGGCGACTTCCTACGGCGTAATATCTGGCATAAATATTGCAAAACTAATAGGTTTACAAAATGTTTTTTCTCTTACCTCTCTTGGATTATAAGTCTTCGAAAAAACAACTCCGCATCTGCACTGTCCTAGCTCTTGAAGAATTTTACTCTAGCTCCAGCCTTATATTCTTTCTAAGAATATAGCCAATGCACCTTAATTTTCTTCATATTTTTGAGATTCTCAATACTGTTTGTATTTCAACGAAAGTTATTTTCTCTTTATTTAGCCTGTTATTTACTTCTGTTTCTGCATCCTTATGAAGTCGCCGTGGTCTAGTGGTGCGTAGTGCGTTGGCTTATTAGACATGAGGCCTGGGTTCAGACCCCAGGTCAGACAGCTCCACCTAAACGGAATATGAAAAAAATATTTTTTCGGCGACTTCTTCTTTGCAGTTTTCTGGCAAAAACTCTGAGAGTAAATAGAATTGCCATGAAAAGTCTTTCAGAAATCTGTCGTTAATGCCCACAACATAAGTGGTGTGAGAAACTAGGTCGTAATCCTGGCTAAAGGGGTTGTACTGACGAATTATGCATGTATGTATGTATGTATGTCTGCTCAGCGGATGGCTCCTATTCTCACAGTGCACTTCAATGAACTAGAAGATTTGATTGTGAGGAAAAAAGAGAAAAAACTTCTGCAAGAAATACCAAATTCTAATAATTTCGCAAAAAAGAAAAAAACAGCGAATTTTATCTGAAATTTGCTTGCCCCATCCGCTGGTCAATGTGAGGAACGGAAGTGCCTATTCTTCGCATTAAAAACTTTGTTGAAATAGCGATAAAATACTAGTCACATTGAAGCTCAATAGAGGTGTCTACACTATTATTAGTAAGGAGCGCCATAAAATTCGATTTGATGATCACAGATGATGTTCACAGGTTTCCTTTCTAGCCTACGACAAATGTATCTGCCGTGGTTGATACGGTTGTTTAATGAGACTAAAACAAAGCAATGATATGGTATGTATGCTTTGTAACAGACCTATGATCCCTAAACAAATAGTTTGAGTAGGTTAAATAAGAAAACTTTCGTTGAAACTTTGTCAGGAAACTTACTGTACTACTAAACCCATCCGAAGATTTGGAGCTTTAGAGTTTTTAGATTTCTGGGGCGAGAAGAATATGAATTTTTTTTTTTGAAAATTACTTAAGAAAACTAAAAATTTATATTGAAATTAAATATCGGGTCCCCCATCTAACGTTTTTTTTTTCAACTAGTGCTTATTTCATGAATGGTAACACTTAGCTCATGTCTGTTTTGACAGATAATTAGTTTTATCCTTCCACTGAACAAATATGGTTGTGTATACGCTTGAACAACGCTGGGAAATATTGCGACATTACTTTGAAAATCATGGTAATGTTGCAGAATGTGTGCGAAAATTGCGTACGGATTTTGGAAGAAGAGAAGCACTGTCAGCTCCCTATGTTCGTTATCTTGTGAAAAAAAGTGAAAGAAACTGGCATCCTCATCGATACCAAAGCGTGAAAAGCCAAAAACAGTGCGTACACCCGAGAATATTGCTGCTGTGGCAGAAAGTGTGCATGAAGCGCCATCAACATCAATCCACCGTCGTTCTCAACAATTGAACATTTCGGAGACATCATTGAGACGAATTTTGCATAAAGACCTTGGTATGACGCCATACAAAGTCCAATTGGTTCAGGAGTTGAAGCCAATTGACCATCCAAAGCGTTTTCGCTTCGCTAAGTGGGCCTGCGATCGACTTACAGAAGATGCCGATTTTGGCAAAAAAAAAAACATCTTTTCAGATGAAGCTCATTTTGATCTTGGCGGGTATGTAAACAAGCAAAATTGTCGCATTTGGGGCACAGATAATCCGCACGCATACATTGAAAAGCCGACGCACCCAAAACGAGTCACTGTTTGGTGCAGATTTTGGTCCAGAGGCATAATTGGGCAATTTTTCTTCGAAAATGAGTAAGGAGTGGCCGTTACAGTCAATGGCGATCGTTATCGGGCCACGTTGAACGAATTTTTGTTCACAAAAATTGAAGAGGAGGATATTGGCAACATTTGGTTTCAACAGGACGGCGCTATGTGCCACACAGCCGAAGCTACACTCGATGTTTTGCGCCCCGTTTTTGAAGATCGCATTATCAGCCGCAGAGCTGATGGCGTTTGGCCACCTCGGAGCTGCGATGTGACACCGCTGGACTATTATTTGTGGGGTGTCGTCAAAGATAAGTGTTACGCCGATGAGACAGAGACAATTGACGCTTTAAAGGACAACATTCGTGAAGCCATTGGTGAAATACAGCTGCACACAATCGATAATGTGCTTAAAAATTGGACCGATCGTGAAGGCTACTGCATGGCCAGCCGAGGCAACCATTTAAATGAAATTATTTTCCATTATTAACCGGAAGGATTGTACTTTCGAATAAAAAAAGAAATTTGGGAAAATATTCAGTAGTTTTTTTTTTAAAGCATTTAAAAAAATAAAAGTTATTTGGCGGACCCTTTACTTACTTCAGTTAGCATTTCACAGTCGAAAAAATAAATGAAAATTATCATCGAAATACATACACATTCGATTTTAGATTTTCTCATTGGCAGATGAATAGAATTGTGCATCTGATCTTTATTGTAAATTTTTCACTTTGCTTTACTCACATAACAATAGGAAACAGGATGAATTATTCAACGAAATTTTTTTCAAATTATGAATTGGCCAAATTTCTCATTAAGAGATTACAAGGATTTAATGGCAATGCTATCATTATATCGCTTACATCATGAAACTTTTAGAGTTATTGGATAATATTGACGAAAAATTCGCCAGTAGGTGTTCAATTAACAAGATTTTTCCACTTTTCAGAATGGATTTCAAAAGAACTCTCAGTATGAATGCAATGCAGCAATTATGTTAAACAATACTCATATGTCTGTTTGGACCAAAGCAGTAGTCGTTTGGTTCATGGAAAACAATAAACAGGAGTGATAGTGAAGAAGCAAAATATCGGATATTAACACACAACACATACAGAAACATTTCAATGGTCAGACAAAAGCAATCACTTGCCAATTTTTTTCTTTTTAATTCTCTTTAAAATTCTCAATTTGAAATATGCAAACAGGAGTAAAGGAGAAGTCGCCTTGGTCTAGTAGGTGTTGTGTTGGCTTATTAGACGAAATGCCAGGGTTCGAGCCCCAGGCCAGACATCAAAATAAAAATACAAAAAGTATTTCTTCGGCGACTTCCTCTCAGCAGATTTCTGGCAAAAACTCTGAGAGTAAATAAAATTGCCATGAAAAGTTTCTCAAAAATCTGTCGTTCGGAGTCGACTTTAAACTGTAGGTCCCGCCACTCATGTATAAAATTAACACACACAACATAAGTGGTGTGAGAAACTAGGTCGTAATCCTGACTGAAGGGTTGTAATGACCAATTATGTATGTATGTGTAAACAGGAGTAAAATTGCTGTTGCTATTCGTGATATGGGTGTTTTGAGAGACCCCTATAATTTTATGAATTTTGCATTAATTTTGTGTGCAATTTGATACGTAACTTGTTTCAATCGTTATAGAAACTGTATATTGAATGATGGCCTAACCCTACTGTCTAACAAAAATAATTTTTAAGAACTAATTAATTCAACATACATGTGGGCAACAATACTCCATCTGCACGTAAAGTAATTTCCTATGACCAACACAATGCACTCCATTAGTAGGGGCTAATCCCTAAGAATTTTTTTATTCCCTTTTCGTTCTTTCAAGGAAGAAAGGTACATCAGAACACAACTCTGCCATCTATATATCGGGTCTTTCACAAAGCGCTTCCTATTGTTAAATTTAAATAAAATTAAGTGCGTATGATTTGGCATCTGAAATGTGCAGACGCATAGAAAGTCTGATGCATAAATTCGGCTAAATTTGGCCGACTTCAGAAAATCCCACAAGAACTATTTTAACGGGGTCAAGTTGTTTGGTCTTTGTGGTCGCCAGTTCACGAAATGCATGTTAGATGCCCATGTACTCAAATCGCTTGTGCAGAATCATGATATCCTGATCATCTAATTTATGCCATAAGAAATTTGAACTCAGTCACTTATATTTTTTGACGTTGAAGGTGTTGATCTAGCCAATGTCGTTCTCAGAGAAACTTTTTTGGTAAGAGTAACTTTTTCAGGATGTATTGGACGCTATTTAAACTATTTTGGATTGGTATCGTTATAAATTCGACACTATTTTGTTTGTTCATACATAAAAGCCATCTACATAAAGACCAACTCGCGCCATAAGTCCGTTAACCGTTAGGACAACAGGCAATCAACGAGGATTTTTCAAATCGGATTCTGTTCATCAACGAATTTTATTTCTCACTTGATGGCTAACAAGAAAAATTTCTTGTTTTTTGTCGATATACTCGGCAACTGTCTCCTTAGAGTGTAATGCCTTTTTAATACTCATGAACTTTGTTTATGGATAAAGCCTTTGCATTTAACGCACTAGAACCATTCCATGCAGCCAATATTAATAATTATTTTTAAAATTCTCTTTGTATTCATAAGTCTCTACAATCCATTACGCATTCCTGCTATACCCAATGCTCTCATGATGCCGTTTATAAACTGCAACAGAATTTTCAATCAATTTTTCAAGTTTTTCATTAAAAAAAAAAAAAAAACAGAAAAAGAAAAGTAAAAGTAAAGTAAAGAAAATATGGCAAACTGTAGGGAGAAAAAAGAAAAATATGTTGTACATGGAAAATTCCAATGATAAATCATTTGTAATTTTAAATTTTTAATAACGCCAACTATAAAGTGAAAACAAAAAAACAAAAAAAATTCCATACTCTGATGGCTTTTGCCAGCAGCATGCAGTTAAATTCCTTTCTTTTTTTTCTTTCATTTTGTTCTTGTTTTAACATTTTCACTTAAGTTGGCTGCTTTGACAGCAACTATATTGCAACTTTCGCAACAAATACATACTAATGCCGTTACTAATATTCTTCTTGCACAACTACAACAACAGCAACTCCAACTACAACATAATGGTATTACTCAAACACAGTGGGTTTGACCATATTTTTGTAGGAACATTTTATGCATAACTTTCAGAAGAATGTAAAGAAATCATGTCAGGGTCATTTTGTATGAGTTTAAAAGTCTATGTTGTAAGACAAGTTCTCCAGGCAAGGAAATGCGGTACAAATATTCGCTTAGAATCGTTTTATATTACAAGAGACTGCAAATGCTTCTAGAATTGGAATTCCTAAATTGTTGCATTAAATTATCAAACACGCAAAATTTTCTATTGTCAGAAAACTGTTTACAAAACCAATCACGAAATCAAATAAATTTTTAAGGCATCAACTCACATAGAATGATTTCAAGTATCCTACCAGTTACACATTTGTAGTCTACTGTATGGTATAGTTGTGCGGGATTACTAACGTACCTCCTCCAACCATATGATCTATTGCCCTTAACCAATACAGGATTATCCTACAATGTCTAGGCCAAGCCTGTTGTTAGTAAGCATAAGTCCCAACCTAGTATTGAAACACTTCCGGGTTCCTCGTATGTCTTCCGGGTTCCTTGCATGTCTTCCGGGTTCCTTGTATGTCTTCTGTGGATTCGTTTTCCTCATCACAGAATCTAGATATTGGATTTCCTATATCGTGTCCGTTTCCTTTGAGTCTACAATAACAGATCAAAATACTGGTTACAATTCTTAGATTGTTTCGCAATACAGTAATCCCTCGATTTACGTCGCAGTTGGTTCCAAAAAAAGGCGACGTAAATCGAAACGACGTAAATTGAAGTTAGACGGGAACAAAAAAAACAACGTTAATCGAGGCGACGTAAATCGAGGGATTACTGTAGTCTGATGCAAATCTCCCCTCACTGTAAAAGAAAATACTGTACGACTTCCTTTGTCTATTCCTTCGCCGATATATCTTTTCGTTTTAATGACATGTTCAATACCCAATGGAGTCTTTTCATATTGGCCTCGACCATTCAAACTATTTTCCAGTTTTGATGACATTAAAGAGGACTTTGCTTTGAAGTTTTAACCATTGAACAGGATGAAGCTGAAGTGTATTCGATTGAAGCCTTAAATCGCTAATTGTGTAACCCTGGAGCACAAGAGATATGTAGCTTGATTGGATATACACTGAGTGCCAAAAGTGAGTAAACACCACTGAAATAATTTTCTTAGGATAGCGAGAAAAGTAAATGAGAATAGTCGAATAAATTTCCAAAAATAAAAACGTTTATTTACTACTTATAAAATGTTAAAACAAAAACAACAATTCATGATAAAGGAACTTTTTTTATACTTAAGAACAAAACTATTTTATTCTTAAGAACAAAAGTGTTGACTCACTTATGGCGCTCACTGTATCTTAACTCTCACGATGACTCTTTAAAGTGGCTAAAGATCAGAGCATATAATGTTTGTGGGTCACAGATTTCAAAAGGAATGCATACGATTTAGGATATCAGGGAGATTTAGATAACATATACTGTCTTGGAGTCGCCGTAGTCTAGTAGTTAGAGTGTTAGCGTATTAGGCATGTGGTCATGATTCAAACCATAGGGCAGACATCTCGAACGAAACGAAATATTAAAAATTTTTCTTCGGCGACTTCCTCTCAGCAGATTTCTGCTAAAAACTCTGAGAGTAAATGAAATTGCAATGAAAAATTTCTCAAAAAATCTGTCTTTCGGAGTCGATATTAAACTGTAGGTCCCGCTACTCATATATAAAATTAACACACACAACATAAGTGGCGTGAGAAGCTGCATCATAAATCTGACTGAAGGGTTGCAATAACAAAATAAGTAAGTAAGTACTGACTTAGCTTGAAAACTACGAAAGAATTCATAATATAGTAAACAAAGCCCTGCAAAAAATAAGAACAGAAAATTTTGCGTGTAAAATACGATAAACAATCTGAGCTGACCATTCAAGGAAGTAATACCATATGACAGTGGTGTATTGATGGCTCAGGTGGTTTTAGTCTAAAGCAATCAAACGTACTCTACGTAAAGGGACCAATGCAAAAAATTAAAAAGGTTGTCTTGTCTTCTGACAGTACACTCCATTACTAATACAATAGAGTGGCATCTGTGAAGACCTGAAAGCTATGGCAATTCTAGCGAAAATTTTTTTTCTGATTCCATAATATTTTTTATGGGAAAGTTTCAGAGCTTGTGGACAAATTCAATTGTATGCACCAACTGAAAATGTTAATTAATTTACGAGCAAGCTTCCAGCTTTCGTGTTTTAGCTTAATAGCTGTAAGGACCTTTCTATTTTTATCTTCAGGTAAATAAAGTATTCTATAAAACTCCCCCAATGGCTTTATTACCACCAACTCATACATTTAAATAGAAGCTTCAAGTTGGGTTTTTGCATAGTAAGTAGTTGTCTAAGACTACTTAATGTAGAATTTTATTTTTCATCTTGTGCTTCTCCTTTTTCTAAAGCCTTTCTCCACTTATTCTATAAAGTTGTCATTGCCGTTGTTGTGCAAGTGCTGGTTTTTTTTTAAGAAAAAATACACACGCAAGGGAGAAATTATTATGCGATGAACAAAAAAAAAAAAAAAATGAAATGAATTTGTATAGAAGTTTTTAATCGGCTTACAACGAATGTAAAACATCACTACCAGTTAATGTAAGAAAGAATATCACATTTCACCAAGATCATTTGTTCGTGTGGAAGATGCTTATGCTCACCATGCTAGCATGAGAACTATAAAGCACTGATACAGCAGTGCTGGAGAGAAAAAGTTCTACGTAAGATGTTTGTTACAGTGCGAGTTGGCGATCCAGCAATGAGCTGTATGATCTCCTCAACAAGGAGGACGTTGTGCAATGTATTAAAATTTAGCGCTTGCGCTGACTAGGCCATGTCGTTCGAATGGATGAGGATGCTCCGGCGAGACAGGTATGATGCATGGATTTGTTAAAGTCTGCGAAGAGGATAACCCTTTTTGCGTTGCCGAAGGCGAGCAAGAAGCAAAGGCGACTGGAAGGATGGGCTAAAACAGGCCATCGGTTATTGACGGCCAATTAAATAAGTAGATTTATTCTAAAGGATTTTTTTTAAATTACAGGTTTATGCGTCCTCGCAAACAACATAACTCATGCCATCGGTTAAATTCAGTCTGATTTATGCAACAGCGTCATAGAAACTGATAAATTCGGTTGAGCTCTACGCAGAGAAGCCATAACGGACATATGAATGACGTTATATTCCACACACACATAATGGTATCAATAGGTTTTTCAGACGAGTCCAACAATTCAATGATATCCAGTTGGTCACTACAATCCGTCAGACAGGATTATGACCTAGTTTCTCCCACCACCCATGTTGTGTGTGCTAATTTTATATATTAGCGGCGGGACCAACAATTTAAAATTGATTCCGAACGACAAATTTTTTGAGAAACTTTTCATTGCAATTTTTATTTACCCTCAGAGTTTTTGCCAGATTTCTGCTGAGTGGAAGTCGCCGAAAAAAAATTTTTTTATATTTTCGTTTTGGTGAAAAAGTTTGAACCAGAATTTGAACCAGAGATCAGCAATGAATCCTTTTTTCGCTACTCATAAGCACTCATGAAATTTTGAATATAAGTGAGTCAACAAAATTGAAATTTAACTCGTCTGTTTCATTCGTACTCACTACAACGTTGATTTATAAGTACAGATTGCAATGAGTTTGCGTACAACGTTGACATCAAACTCATATCATTCGAAATATGTTTGATGCATAAGCCTACTCATTTAGATTCAGATAACTTTGGAAAAATTCTTCTTATACTTATAAACCGATTTGAGTGACTCGAATCATTCATAAAAATTTGCATTTACAAAAAAAAGAAATAAGACACATAAGCAAAAAAGACAGAGCAAGCACACATCCTTTTAGTGAGTATTTTAGTGTTCGTATGCTTATCATACTTTTGTGATTCTTGTAAATGTTGAGTCATGGAGAGTCGAAATCAACAACATCATAAGTGTTTAAGTATAAATATGATGGGTGCTTCAAACTTTGAATATGAGTAGAGCTTCCATGATATTAAAATACGTATGAATGCGTATATATATCAGAAATTATGAGTATGATTCGATTCTAATTATCTTTTTGAATACTCATTGCTGATCTCTGCTCTATACCCGTCATTCAGATTGAGTTTGTTCTTAGCCTTCTGAGGCATGCAAGCCTCTATACTTTGCTCAAGGCTCAAAGGATTGGTTGTTTATCTAGATTAGATTATATTAGATTATACTCATCTTTTTGAATACTCTTTGCTGATCTCTGGTTTGAATCGTGGGCTCACACCTAATAAGCCAACACTTTACCTACTATACTACGGCGACTACTATCTTACACACAGCTTGTTTATTTAAATTAAAAATAGATAGACGACGCTATCTTGTTGCTAAAAAGAACGTGTTGTTTGTAATATGAAATTATGTTGTTGCAAAAGGAGTAGTGTGTTGCATTAAATAGTCCTTAAGAATTATTTTTAGTAGACCCTATTAGGCCATCGCACAGTGATGCATTTTGGCTGAAAACCTGGCCAAAATTAATAGAAGTGTTTTATGAGTTAATGGCTGGAATTTTTTGATAGTGTTAATGATAATTAGGACCAAGGATGAACCCAACTGATTTTGGTTGAAATCGGTCCGTGATTTCGCCTAGCCCCATACAAATTCCCCACGAAATTGCGCTTACTTACACATAATTATGCAACAATGCAACAATCATGATAAAATTTTGCAAGAATGAGTTCTGTATACTAAGAAATCATGGTGTAAAGTTTGGTGAAAATCGGATCGCATTTAACCCTAGTCCCCATATAAAGTCCCCTTTAGAAATTCACGTTTGTGCTCATAAATGGCCAGAAATAAGCACTTCAGATTATATCATACGAATTATGCGAGGAAATTGAGTAGAACCGATACCAATTAATTATTAATTTTGGCCAGGTTTTCAGGCAAAATGCTCCTCTGTGCTGCGTCAAATTTTTTTTAATTTAAAAAAAAAAAGTAAAATGTTCAAAAAATCTTCAAAAATAATTGCGCAAATTTGCGCAAACTTTTTTTTGTACCTGAATGTAGAGAGTTCGTATTTTCTTGTGGTATATAACATTAAACTACTAAAAACTACTTTCACCTTTAAAATTCTTCTCTTTTTTTTGGGTAGGGTAAAAAAATGTTAAATTTTTATTATTTTAAAATTTTGAACGAATAATTTTAACATTAATATGTGAGATATATATATATGTATAAAAAACTGAAAGTAGCAGTTGCTCATACCTTTCAAATAAAAAAATCAATATAAATCCTCTATTCGTTTGGCCACAAAAAAATATCATTAAAACCTATTAAAATTTCAAAAAAACACCAAAAACGCATTTAATTTTCTTCACTTTCCTGACTTTGACATCGTCTCAAATCTACACACCTCAACTTAAACTCGTGAAAATTCACTATATAATGCAGAATTTTGTTGTCTATAGAACTGCATACATAGTTTCTTAAATTTCTTTAAATTTATTTTTGCGTTTTTGGCCAGGTTTTCAGGGCAAATGCCGCTTAGTGCATCGTTCAATATACAGTTTCTATAACGATTAAGACAAGTTGTGTATCATATCGTATATCAAACTAATTAAAATCTTATAAAATTATAGGGGTCTCTTAAAACTACCAAAGCACGAATAGCAACAGCAATTTTTCTCCTGTTCTCATATTTCAAATTGAGAATTTAAATGTGATGTGACATAAAGAAAATCATGTTGAATTCATTCATCATTATCATTATGATCGGCATCATTATAATATTTAAAGTGCCATTTTACACATTCAGAATTAAAACTGAATTTGATTGTAAAGGAAAACTACTTAAAAGTTTAAGAGTTTAAAACGGAAGAAAATTAGATTGATTAACGATGTCTGTGTTCAGTTTAAGTGCCACGATTAGGAATGTAACAAAGGCTTAATAATTGGAATATGAAAGAAAAAAGAAAAAAGAGGTTAATACATACATACATACATACATACATAATTGGTCATTACAACCCTTCAGTCAGGATTACGACCTAGTTTCTCACACCACTTATGTTGTGTGTGTTCATTTTATTCATGAGTGGCGGGACCTACAGTTTAAAGTCGACTCCGAACGACAGATTTTTGAGAAACTTTTCATGGCAATTTTATTTACTATCACAGTTTTTGCCAGAAATCTGCTGAGAGGAAGTCACCGAAAAAATACTTTTTATATTTTATTTTGATGTCTGGCCTGGGACTCGAACCCTGGCTTTTCGTCTAATAAGCCAACACACTACCTACTAGACCATGGCGACTTCAAAAAAAAAGAGGTTAATGTTTAGGGGAAAACATTGAAGCTGTAATGTACTTCTTGTACTTCGCATTTTATACAGTGCTTAGTGCTGTATAATGACAGAAGGTAACCCTATCATACCAGAATTTGCTATAATCGACCAATTACAAGCTTATTTGCAACAATTATGAATATCAACACGGTTTAATATTAAACCGAATAAAATGGTACCAAGTAAAAGTAAGAGCATGTTCTTCAAATGGAAGAACATGATTACAACCCTTTAGTCAGTATTACAATCTAGCTTCTCACACCACCCATATAAACAAGTAAAGTGATCTTCTGCAAAGTGCTAATGAAATATTGAAAACAGTTTTGTGTAGAATATTGAAGCAGGACACTATTGTCTACAGCACTTAATGAAAGGGTTTGAATATGCAGAAGGCTTTCAATGACATTTTTGGGTTAATGGTAGGTAGGTAGGTAGAAAGAATTTGAAATCAATTCACATGGCGCAGGAAACGATACAGACTCTAGAGTAGCGAAACATAATTGCGAAAATGAGAATCTGCCCTACAGAAGCATTCTATACTTAGGAGAAGTCAACTGAATATGGTAGTGAAGATAACAGAGCACGCGTCAACTGTAAGGTCAAGTTGTTAACACCTTATTACTTCACAGTCGCAAGAAAATTCTGTGTAAGAAATGGTAGTGAATGAAGCAATTTAAAATCTACATGCTTAAGGGATTGGCTATTCTGTGGTAGATGAGTGGACCACAAAACGGTGGTAGCATAGAAGCAGTGGCGTTGGTGCCTAGAATAAAGTTTTTGGAAACTTATTGCAGGTATTTTTTTAAATGGGATTTTATGCCGTTGACAGATCTGATAAATTCAATTTAGATACGAATTTTCAAGATTTCCTCACACAATTTTCAACGAAAAACTGTTCAAATAGCATTTACATACATACGTACATAATTGATCATTACAGCCCTTCAGTCAGGATTACAAACTAGCTTTTCCCATCATTTGTGTTGTGCGTGATAATTTTATGCATGAGCGATGGAACCTACAGTTTAAAGTCAACTCCGAACGACAGATTTTTGAGAAACTTTTCATGGCAATTCTTTCATTTACTGTCAGAGTTATTGCCAGAAATCAGCTGAGAGAAAGACGCCGAAGAAATATTTTTCAAATTTAGTTCTGTTGCAGATGTTTGACCTGGACCTCACGTCTTATAAGCCAACACAGTACCTACTAGACTATGAGGACTTCATATAGCATTTAGTCTGCACAAATTTACGACCGCAGCAGAATTTACAAACTGGACAATTATGCTGTGTTTGGTTGTGCTGGCATCCAGTGATTAAGAGCTGCTCTTATTGATGGCGTATAATTCTCATGGAAGTTAATAGGTTCTAGAAATGGAATAACACACTTAGTGTTAAAAAATAAGGCAATCAAATTCTGAATATTTTAAATGAATTTTAATATTATAATTAGGCTTAACAAAGTTCTGATTTTAAAATAAAAAGGTTGCCCCACCAGAGACTCTGGTCTGTAACACTACACCGAGCATATGGTCAAAGTTACTCCACTCGTATATAATTAAAATATAATTTGTAATTGTATTGTAATTAATAAATAAATAAATATATGATTAGAGTCAGGTCGAACTTCGCTAGCGATCCTAAGTCGTTTTACGACTTCGTTCGAGCTAAACGTAAATCATCTTTGTTTCCCACTGAGATGTTTTATGGGGGCGTATCATCCCCTAGTTACCTTGATATTTCGAATATGTTTGCTGACTTTTTTCAGTCTACTTATAGGCAGTTGGACTCGGGCCCTGATCTGAGTAGCTTTTCGTATCCTTATTCAGTGGGAAGTGTCTCTATTTCTAATATATATTCATTTGATGAGGAGTCTGTTCTTGAGTCTTTGTCTGGACTAAAAATTACATACTTGCCGGGCCCGGTGTACCGGCCTGTATTTTAAGAAAGTGCGCTGTTGTCTTGAGTGGTCCTTTGACCTTTATATTCAATGGGCTTCTGAGGGCTGGTCATTTTCCATCTATTTGGGAGAGTTCGTTTATAATTCCTTTGCATAAGTCGGGTAATAAATCCAATATTTCCAATTACAGGGGTATTGCCAAACTCAGTGCTATTCCCAAGTTGATGGAGAAACTGGTGAAGGATTATCTCTTTTTTAATACGAGATCTTTAATATCCCCTTTCCAGCATGGTTTTTTTAAAAGGTAGGTCGACTGTCACTAATCTTCTTGAATTTTCTACACATGTTTTCAGGGGTTTTCTTGCCAGAGCTCGGACTGATGTAATTTATACTGATTTCAGTAAAGCTTTTGATAGGGTTGATCAAAGAATTTTGCTTCTTAAACTTTCATTAATCGGTATTCCTGATATTATTCATCGTTGGCTAGACTCCTACCTCTCCCTTAGGACTCAGAGGGTATTGTTTAGGAATGTATTGTCTAGGACTGTATATGTTACTTCTGGTGTTCCGCAGGGTAGCCATTTGGGTCCTTTACTGTTTTTATTGTTTCTTAATGATCTTCCTTGTGCTATTTCTGATTGTAATATTCTGATGTATGCTGACGACGTTAAATTTTTTTATACATTTTATGATGATCATGGTCAGGCTGTTCTTCAGTGAAATATTGATTTGTTTGTAACTTGGTGCAGAATTAATTTAATGGATTGTAACTTGAAAAAATGTAAATGCATGGTTTTCTCTCGCGGGGGCGTAATTTCTTCCAATTATGTGACTGATTCTTGCCCTTTGGAAACTTTGACTACATTTCTTGATTTGGGAGTATTATTAGATATGAAATTGTCTTTTATTGATCATATTAGTATGATGATTGGCAAAGCTCGGGCTGTTCTTGGGCTAGATGGGCTAGGGAATTCATTGATCCTTATATAACAAGACTGCTATACATTTCACTTGTTAGACCTATTTTGTAATATGCGTCTATTATTTGGAATCCATACTATCGTTGTCATAGTGATTCAATAGAGTCTGTGCAGAAGCAGTTTTTATTGTTCTGTTTACGTGGCTTAGGATGGGATTGTGCCAATGGGTTTCCGTCATATGAGGCTAGATTAGGTTTGATAACACTTCCAACTTTAGAACGTAGAAGGTCTATTTTAGGGCTTTGATTTGTTTTTCATCTGGTTAAAGGTGATATCGATTCTGACTTTTTGCTTTGTAACCTAAATTTCAGTATTCCAGCAAGACGGCACTATCGTCCTCTTTCTTTAGATTTTTATAGAACGAACTATGGATGTAATTTTCCTTTTCGTAGATTATGTAATGATTTTTACTTATATTATGATTTTATTGATTTTAATTGTAGTGTTTGTAATATAAAACGTAGCTTATATGCTGGCATTATTATATAAAAATGTATTTTCGTTCTTGTCATATGTAGTTCCTGTTTATTGTTATTTTATTCAGCTTGTGATTAAGTTCTGTAGCTGATTTATGTTCTGGTTGCCGTTACTTTTCCCTTACCCGCTGCAGTCCGGAGTGCTGTGAATACGTGTCTCTTCGTAATGGGGACGAGCCCTCCGCGGTCTGGTGAGGGTGGGTTAGTGTGAGGTCGGGGACGTTCGAATAAAAAAAAAATTAAACAAAAATTTGATTAAAATCAAGCATAGTGAGACGAAATGGTCTGTCAGACTGGGGCATTTTTTTCTCGGTGCAATTTCTTATATGGAAATGCTTATGCTCTTAACAGCATTGTCACGTACTTTATCGCGTACTAACTGAGTATGGTCATTAGACTTTAAAATTACTAGTCGTAGTCGCTGTAGACTAGTAGGTAGTATGTTGGCTTATAGATGTAATTGTACGGTTCAAACCTCAGGTCAGATGTGTCCAACAAAACGAAATCTGAAGACAATAGTTCTTCGGTGACTTCTTATGCAGATTTCTGGCAAAAACTCTGAGACTAAATAAAATTGCCATGAAAATATTTTCAAAAATCCGTCGTTTGGAGTTGACTTTAAACGAAAAATGAAAAAATATTTTTTAGGCGACTTCCTCTCAGCAGATTTCTGGCAAAAACTCTGAGACTAAATAAAACTGCCATGAAGAGTTTCTCAAAAATCTGTCTTTCAGAAACGACTTTAAACTGTAGGTCCAGCCACTCATGAATAAAATTAACACACCCAACATAAGTGGCCCTGACTGAAGAGTTGTAATGACCGGTTATATATGTACATATGTACGTCTCATCCTATAGCATTGCCTATGTACTCTACACTAAAAATGACAATAAATCAGGCAGAGGATTCTAAAAGTTTAACATTATATTGGCATACCTTCGTTACAGAGAATTCAGTAAATTATTGGAATCAAAATTAGTGGCTGTTATTCACGTTGCGGAGATGAGATTTTGAGTAAAGCAGGTTCTACTTGACTGACGTGCGTTCTTTTCCCAGCAATTTTGTGTCCACTTCATTTATATTTCTGGTGATAGATAACTTAGAGTAATTGTTTAGCCGATGAATTTAATAAATATCTATACTCTTATGGAATACATAAACTATCTATCACGCAAATGCTCACTCAGCATCCCTAATACATTAACCATATAGAAATTCTGCTGTAATGAAATTAATTCGTATGATTTCTTAGATTTATTACAATAAAACTATCATTTATGGTGCATATTATACAGACTTATAATTTATCACATCAAAATTATTTAATAATGAACATTTGCAAATACCATAAACGACCATCTCGATGTCTGTCTGTCTGTCTGATACTGTCTGTCTGATGTTGTCTGTCTGTCTGTCTTTGTCCAACGATCTGTCGTTATTATTTATTTATTGCTCTTCTTATTACTGGTACGTTATACGCAAAAACAACAACAAAATAACTAAGAAACTAAAAAACGAACAACAAATCCTTGCTGGTAATAGTAACAGTCTCTTGAAACTATGGAAGGAAAAAACAAAAAAAATAAAAACCGAAGCAGAGCAAATAAATAAGAGTTTTATGCAGAATGAAAACTATCAAGATGACGATGATGCCTTACAATTTAATTCATAAGCTGACATTTGTCTTTCTTTAGTTTGTTTTTTAACAGCATTGCTATGTATGTATGTGTGTGCGATAGAGAGCACAAGAGAGAGAGCATGATATATGAGGGAGCAGCTTTAATATGATTTCATTTCTTTTAGTAGCTTGTCTTCGAAACAGTCAGCGTAACGTGGCACAACTGTAATGAATTAGATTTTTCATGCTCATTTACATGAAATTTTCATTATGGATATTATAACGATGAAAAGAAACAAAAAAAAAAAAACAAAACCAGAGAGAGAGATAGAGAGATTGATAGTAAAATCTAAAGCCAGAGAAAAATAATGTAAACCTTGAGGAATTGCATTCAGAAGGATTATGAATACAAAATATGTAATGAAAAATAAAGAGAATGATGATGTTTTTAATAAAATATTACAACTTGTTAGCATAGCAGAATGGATGCGCATGGAGTTAAGTATTTAAACACAAGTCTGCATATAAAATTTTTAAAAAATTTAAATATTTGAAAAAAATTTTGTTCTTTGCAGCAGCATTTTGGAATCAATTAGAATTGTTATCCAACAAGGACAAAAACTGACTGAATAAGGATTTACTAAAATTATCATTCAGCTCAGCTACAAACCCTGGAGTTCTTAAATTAAGCGCTCACTTATGCTTTGAAATTCGTGGACGGTAGTCAAGTGTAAGATTTTGTTCGATGTTTAGATTCATTCATAGTATATGGTTCATGCCTTTGTACTTGGATATGTTTTACAACATCCTCTTCGTAATTAACCCCCTTTATCATATAACTCTTTTATGTTTGACAAAATTTCGCTCTTTTTTTCAACAACGTTGGTTGATAATGAAAGCTTGCAGTCAGTAGACGAAAAAAATATTTTTTTGGGTTCATCGATTCAACGAAGAGTAACCTTACTGTACAAAAATGACCATCCAGGATTAAAAAAATGGGTGCCCAGGGTACATTTACTCATTACAAGCTTTAGTGATCAACCTACATTGTTGATAAAAAAGAGCGAAATTTGGTCAAACATAAAAGAGTTATATGATAAAGAGTAAATGAACTTCATCGATTCGACAAACAGTAACCAATTAGGGTTAAAGTGTTCATCGATTCAACGAAGAGTAACTTTAATGTACAAATATGAAGAGTAACCGTCCAGGGTTAAACTGTAATTGCTTGGCATAGTTCCTTAGGTTTTTTTTTTGGCATCAAGTATTTTAAATCGAAAATCTAAGTGAATTTTCCTTAGAATTCGATCCATAAGACCATATGGTTTTTTATAATGTTCTCGACAAGCGATTACAGTTCAAGGAATTAAAAAATTAAAGACTTCTGATAGGACAATGGTCAGTGCAGTCCCTGGAATAATATTATATTTTCGTAAATGCTTCCTTATCACGGCAGTGAATAATCAATGGCTATAAAGTAGGAAAATATTCCATGAAATCTTTTGATTATTTAAGTCAGACAGGCGCTATAATCAAGTTCATTACAATTGCCGCCTCGACCGTCATCCTTTTCTATTAAATGCTGCAGATTTCTCAGAGATATTAAGGACCACTCAAAGGTAACTCTTGTATGAGTTCTAGGACATGGAGATGTAAATGCGGTGATGACCAGATCTAAAAAGATGAAAGTTTTCGAACTATTACCGGGAGCCCAATAGCATTAGTTAAACCATATACTTTCAGGGCGTAGTATAAGGAAGCCACAACGTGTATGTATTTTTGATGGTCACTGCTGGAGCAATCTTAATAATATGTTAACTGCATATCGTCTTTCCCTGAATCACATGCTGACCTATCGAACGTTTGCAATTATCACCGGCAATTTCCTCGCATTGCGTACACAAATGCTTAATGAAATGAGAGGCGAAGCACATTTGTCACTTCATATAAAAAAACTAGGCACTGTCACATGAATTTTATAATTGAATTTCTCTTGACATTTATCGCTCCTGTAGAAATCATGTGAAAGGATATCGAATTTATATCACCATGCTTTCGAATAGGGAAAATAGAGCCTAACTAATGAGCACTAAACATCAGCAACAAGAAGAAGGGTATACTCCACAATGGCCTAATAGCGTTTTTATAGTAATACGCTGCCCTCTCTCTATTATGTTCTTCGTTTAGAGGATTTGCGGTCAATATCGGGGAAAAGTGTTAGTTTCTTGTTGCAAGCATAGACACATAGGCGAGCACCATTTTGTTATAAATTTAAGTCCTAAATACACTTTAAGAAACGAGTGTGGGTTTCAAAACCAAAATTTATAATGAAACCACGTGGTTGTGGTTCCACAGCAATGGGAGCTTCTATTTATGTACAGACAGATAATCTTTCCATTGAAGCAGTTGAAATTAACAATGTTTCAACTATAAATTTCACTACTCAGTTACTAACCTTGCGTCTGTTGAGAGCTCTGCTGACTGCCTCTGAATGGACATCGTTGAAAGACAAAACCATGTCTATGAAATCTACTCATATGAACTACTAATTCCTCATAACTTCCTTATTGTTCTCCACCAAGAAGCTGAGTTTAACCCTAATGCAGAAGAGTTGATTGAGTACCATTAGCCATAATAGAAATGTATTCGGACAATATTTTGCGGTTTTAAGTAGCAATGAAGTTAGAATATAGAAGTCAGATTTTTCTTCAATGGAAATCGATGACCTCTCAAGGATGAGCAATGAAAATAAAACGCATCTCTCTTGACGCAGGAGACATAAGATATACAAGCACGTAAGACAGACATAACAGAGTCTCTGGAGACAAGCAAGCATTACTATAATAGCCACTTGTACGCCAGCACGTATAATGAAGTTACTTTCAGGTGTTTTAAAGTGTATAAAACGACTGATGGCTCTTGAATGTTGGCTTGGCTCAATTAAAATACTGTTACGTTTTTACCTTTTGAAAACGTTTAAAATATGAGCTCGTAGATTGCGAATAAAATAAAAATAATATGTTTAGTTTTAATTAAAATTCTTTATTTTTCATACAATTCTGCGTGCCACTGTTCACAACTTGATGTAAACAACAACAATTGCTTTTCTTTGTTACCCCTCTGTTGATATCCTTTGCATAAACAATTACAATTACTAGGCAATTATTTGACAGATCTTTGTAACGCCGATATTCAAACTACGATTACTTTCTTCAAATGCACCACGTCTTCATACAAGGCTGACTGAACTTCACTAATTGACACAGTCTCCTACTTTTTATATGGCAAAGTAAACAGTCTGATGGATGTTCTTGAAGGCGAATATTCATGACTTCGCCTTCTCGAAATCTCTATAAATGTAAACATCGTTGTTTACATTTATTATTCTAGTGTTGTTGGTATATTTTTGTTTACTTGTTTACCGTTTTTTTAAGCTGGTGTACATTCAATCGAGAGAAGTTGGAACAGTGTTGTACAATTGGCATTGTTCGGATATTATTAGCCTATAAGTCCTACATAATGCTGTTGGTCTTTGTAAGTCTTTGCACTTTGCCTTCTATATCACATTTTTAAGCTCATGTAATCTGATGATTTCATATTTCAACAGCAATCTTCTTTTAAATCATGTACTTTCAGTTAAAAGGAAAACAATTATGATATGAAATCTTATCCTTTATAATCCTTAAGCTATTATAACCTTATCTACATTATTAAACACATACCCATACACAAATACATATATGTATATGTATGAGTACAAAACACTATTACTTTTAATTAATATGTCATTAATAATTATAACGTATTTAACCTTAATCTTGTGTCAATCATCGTAAGTAAACTGTACATTCACTCACATCAAATCACCGGCAATCGCTGCTGCATTAAGCAACTGACTGAAGGAAAATAAAAAACAAAAAAAAAGAAAATAAAAATAGCAATAAAGTATGGAGAAAAAGAAAATATAAAATAACGTTAAATAATTTGAACAAAAAAGGGAAAATAAAAAAGAAAAAGAAAATGAAACCCTTTTTGTCATTTTGAACCTGCAATGATATGACAGCTTTTACACTCTGGGTAACCACACCACATTAAGTTTTTTTTTTTCCTGAACAAACACGCTGGCTATGTATGTGATTATATTTGTGAAAACACACAAATACACAAACACAATTGCACACGCTCTCACACATACATATACAAATATCGGGTTATAACGGTATATTGATAAACCTTGTTTTAATCGTTTTATAAACGCTTGATTGCTATTGATTTTGTGTTTTAACGCAACCGCAAATACAAACAAGTAAACAAATATGTACGTAAATATATATATACACACACACACACACATACATTTATACTTGCAAATAAACAAAATGTTTGTAAGCCAGTGTATGTGTAAACATTTAATATTTAAACATTTTAAATATTTAAAACAAAAATGTCCATGACCGCATCAACGAAAAATGAAGCACGAATGCTCAGAGAAAAAGAGTCTCGTCGCTTTGCATGCAAAGGCATCCGTTTTTGTATTTCGTGACATGATGCATCACTGACTGCAGATTCATGTGAAAATAATCATCCTCTACTGCGCTCTCTCTCTCTCTCTCTCTCATTCTCTTCATTTCACATGTCAATTCATTGTATTTAAGAACGTTGAGTTATTTTTTTTTTATTATTTTCATCCATAGCATCGTTTATTTGCCTTGCATTTGTTGTAATACAATACAATAATATTGTTGGCCCATAAATTGGGTGTTGCCAAGAAAAAAAGGAAACGAAATCTGTTTTTCTCCTTTACATTATCGTTGTTGTAGTAAAGATTCACATTGCATACACATTCTTGACTTTATTATGGATGTTTAATAAAGAAAAAACCAAAAATAAAGACAAAAAAATTGGGTCAAGGATGTAACCGGTAGCAAGTAGGTATATCAGTGTATTAGTTGCTTCTGCAAACTGTATGTAACTGAACTGTTACTTTATGTTACGGAAACCTTAACATTTACATACGCACGGTTATGTATTGGTTTGAAGATAGCGAAGGTATACAGGTACGAAGCAAAGAAGTATTGTAAGAAACATGCAATACTTACAGGACCCGGGTAGATTTACGCCAAATTACTATGTGAACGAAATTTTGCATCTTATGCCTCCATTGAAGTTTTCAATATGAGCATTAAGGAAAGCACATAAAAAACTTTGGATATACTTTCAAGCGATTATATTAATCGATCATGTCTCATCACTGACTCACAACTGACTGACAGTATCGTTCTTCGCTCTATATACACTGCTTTTATTTTATGTCTGGTAACTTTACGATTTTTGTATGAAATTGATGTTGTTGGATTTTTGACCTTTATTTTGCTCCATGCATGTAAACTCATACGAATATCTTTGTGTAATTCTGTACCGTACGAAATGTATATTTTGTTGTTGTCTGTGTGCTTTGTTTGTTTATTTGCGTTTAGTTTGTTTTTGTATGCGCAACATTAAAAAAATTATTGCAGCGGCGTTACTTATTTACTGATTTAATTGGCCTAAAAACTCCGTTTGTCGGGTCAGCTTGCCTTGACTAAATGTCCTCTAACTCGTACGCGACTTCGCCAGTTGATCATATGACCTCTCCAAACGAGTCCTTCTTGTACAACAATGACGTTCTTTGCGCAGATGTCCATTGATCCATTAGATTAATTGCAAAATCTAAAAGAGCCAACATAGCCGCTTGATAACTTCGATATCCGCAATGAGTCTTGCATAAAACTTTTCTCACGAATACTCTCAAGACATACATATGCACAGCTGCATGAGTACGTTCATGTGTTTGCGTGCTTTTAAATTATAAAAAAATCGGTTTAGTCTCACAATAGAGATACTTGCTATTCAATTGCCTATTAAAACCATAATAACACCTGTTGGCATACGCTTGATCACCAGACTGTGACCATTTTCGTTGGTAACAATTGAGTCAAAATAACTAAAAACATTGACAATTTAGCGTTTATAGTTTGCAGTAGTAAACTTGGTTTTTATATGCTGCACGATCTTACCAGTCGACAGAATATATGTACTTCGGGTTACCCATTTTGTGTTGGTTTTTACATGTGAGACCACGGTTCAAACTCCAGGTCAGACATCTCAACATAACGAAAAATGAAAAAAATATTTCTTCGGCGACTCCCTTTCGGCAGATTTCTGACATAAGCTCTGAGAGAAAACAAAATTCCCATGAAAACCTTCTCAAAAGTCTGTAGGTCCCGCCACTCAGGTATAACAATTAACGCACACAACAGAAGTGGTGTGAGAAGATAGATCGTAATCCTGGCAGATGGGTTGTAAGGACCAATTATGTGTTAATGTATGTATGTACACCCATTTTGGTAATATGGGTATGCTATAGCAGCACTAATACAGTAATCCCCCGATTTACGTCGTAGTTGGTTTCAAAAAAAGGCGACGTAAATCGAAACGACGTATATCGCATTTCATATTGCTCATACTATAAAGTAGTATGTTTTTAACAAGGAACTTAAAAAAGTTACAGTAATCCCTCGATTTACGTCGCAGTTGGATCCAAAAAAGGCGACTTAAATCGAATGACGACGCAAATTTAAGTTAGAGGGAACAAAAATTTGACGACGTAAATCGAAACAACGTTAATCGAGGCGACGTAAATCGAAGGATTACTGTATTTCGCTTGATAGGCCCAATGCTGTCATTGAGATAGGCGTACGCAAACAAGTGGTCACTTTTGCAGAAAGTGGTGTCATTACAATGACCTCCCATCTTAGACAGTCAACAGTTTTCGAAGTTTTCGACGAAGTTGAACGATGAGCTGCCTACCCTGAAACTTTGGAATTAATCAAAAGAACGGGAGAGATCTTTTCCTGCCTTTTCTCCACATTCTGTCGTTCTTGCTTAAAGTTAGTGCAGTGTTTTTTTGTATGTTATTTGCCAGTAAAATCACAATGATTAGGCATCGAGCATAGTCTATTTTGATAATCCAACATAAGGGTGACTACTAACCTGTGACCTCAACTATGTCTCCTCATAGCCTGAGTCCCTAGTGCTGTAAGATTACATACATACATACATATATAAATAAATGGTCATTATAACGCTTCAGACAGGATTAAGACGTTGCTCCTCACACCAGTTATGTATGTGGTGTGTTTTTATTTCATACATGAGTGGCGGGACCTCCAGTTAAAAGTCGATGTCGAATGACAGATTTTTGAGAAACTTTGCATGGCAATTTTATTTACTTTCCGAGTTTTTGCCAGAAATCTGCTAAGAGGCAGTAGCCGAAGAAATATTCTTTCATATTTTCATTTTGATATCTGACCTGGGGTTTGAACCGTGGTCTACCTACTAGACTACGGCGTTTTGCAAGATTACACACATAAATTGTTACTCTTGAGCTATTCGATATATTTTTTCTGACTAATATGGTGGGCTTAACAATTTCTAGAATTTCACGATACAATGCTGCAACACCTGCTTCTGTTGAATGGTAAATAAAAATTCATGAATATTTAATGACTCATTTCCTAGAGATATGCAGATGGACTAACTGGATTTGATTGTAAATAAATTCAGTATTGGCAGGGGAGCTCTGGCTTAAGGATATTAAAATTTTTGTAATAATTTTAATAATAAAAATATTTATTTTTATTTCATATGCTAAATCGCATTTTAAAAGCTTCTTTTAAATCTGAAAACAATATCTTCTTTATTTTATTTAAATCCGGTGGCATTTATTGTTTTTTTCGCAAATTTAATCTCAACAAGACCACAGGTTATTTACAATTTTTTTTTTGTTTTTGTTGATTTTTATTATAAAAGCTTTACTAAAAATAACCCTAAAAATATATATTTTGGCTTAAACGAAACAAATAAAAGATGCGAAAAACACAGTATAGAATTCTTGGGTATTGTTTTCAGAAATTTTAGGTGAAGCAAAAAACAGATTTTTTAAAAAAATTTTTTTTCAACAACAAACAGTTTTCACTCACACTTTTTAAATGGGGATTTCGTTTTTACACATTTTTTTTACGGTTTTTGAGCAAAAATTAATCCTCCATTCTATTTACTTTTTTATGGTCATACACCAGCAACAAATAAAATTTATAAAAACGAAGAAAAGAAAAAAAAAAGAACGAAAATGTTTTATAAAAATACACACACTCGTTTATATTTTTTTTTGTTTTTATTTTGTTTTCTATTTTTAGTATTCGGTTAAGGATACACAGCCACCCACTATTAACACCGCTGCTGCTAGTGCAGGACTATTGCTGCCATGAATGGCTAGTACTGCTACGACTGCTGTTGATGGTCTTTGCTGCTGATAGTGACTCTGATGGTAGTGGCTGGTTGGTTAGCTATTGCCGGATTAAAGCGTTGCTTGTTGGCTACACTCTAAACTCATTTTTTCTCATCTAATGCACTCGGGGGAACAATTTTCCTTCTGTACAACAATTTATTTAGTGTGAGTTTAGTGCACTTTTGGGATATTTGTCGCGCGCGCACAAAAATATTTAACAATGAATGAAAAATACATTGTTTTTATTTTTCCATTTCAGCTGCTGTTTTGTTGTTGAGATTGGAAATGATTTTTAAATTAGAAAAAAATAAAAAAAACGTAAAAATATTCCACATGAATTTTTAATGATACAAACTCATAGAAAATCTTTTAATTAAAAATCTTTATTTTCTACACAGAATGAATTTTGTATAAAATTCTATAGAAAAAAAGAAAAAAGAAAAAACCTAAGCAGCCCAGGCAATTAATTCTAATTAAATTGTATTCCAATCCTTATAAATTATCATTTCGTCTCATTATATGCTCATTATTTATTTCGTTTTTAAATTTTTATCTTTTATTTTCATTTCTTTTCATTTCATTTCTTTCATTTCTTGTCTTGTCTTAATCTACTTTGACCTGTAATCAGGTTAAAAAGACGTTTATTTTACAAATGATTACCTTGTGTTAATCACCAACCATACCTCTCTACCTCTCTACTACCAACCAGCCACCATCACCACCAAATGAATCTAAGATGTTACGTTACAAGTAATTAGTGGTTTAATGAATACTTTAGGCTTGGCCTCTAGCAGCTGCCTGTTCTTATTAGCATACATACATAAGTGTGAAATTCTGTACTCCTCTGGCTTAAGCTAGCGAAAGTGTATGACTAGGCATTAAACGAAAAGAAAAAATCTTCCATTGAGTGAAAGAAAAGAAAATGAAACGAAATGAAATGAAAATGTTACAAAAATTAGGTGACAAGGCATTATCTCTTCTGGTTTCTGGTCTAATACCCCAGCAAAATGTTCTTCTCTGTCTTCAGATCAAGTAGTCTAAAGAGATTTTAATTTAAAACCTCTTTTTTTTTGTTTTAATTCATAAAAGATTATAAAATTGTTAAGAAATTTTTCTTTCGTTTGTCTTAAAACCAAGCGAAGTTAGGCTTGAAATTAAAAGTTCATTTACATTGTACTTAAGTAGCACTCATCAGTACGGTTATTGTGAACAATGGATAGAATTTAAATTCATACAAAGCTCTTTGTGTAATTCTGTACCGTACGAAGTGTATATTTTGTTGTTGTATGTGTGCTTTGTTCGCTTATTTTCGTGTAGTTTGTTTTTGTATGCGCAACATTAAAAAAAGTTCTTCTCGGTGTTTAGATCAAGTAGTCTAAAGAGAATTTAATTTAAAACCTCTTTTTGTTTTTGTTTTAATACATAAAAGATTGTAAAATTGTTAAAAAAGTTTTCGCACGGTTATTGTGCACAATGGCTAGAATAAGGATTAAATTGCTAAAAGCCATGAAAAAACAATTTTTTTCAGTTCAAAATTCAAATGAAAAGAAAATTTATTATTGTGTAGGGTCTTACAACATTGACTTCGAAAGTTTGATCGAATTTCAAATTAGTTTTCATTTATTCAGTATATTTGGCTAAATTACTATGAACGGATACATCATTCAACAACAAATGTAGGATTACGATTCCTAATGTGATGGGTAAATTCGTGTCTATTGGTTCCGTAAACGATTTTTTAGCACACAATCACAGCCACAGTTCATCATAGTGTGCAGGCCAAACTGATTTCGCGTTATTCACAAGTCCTCGGTCTTTTGCACGCCGTTACAATACTTCAAACAGGATTACGACCTAGTTTCTCATACCACTTATATTGTGTATGTTGATTTCATACAGTTTAAAGTCAACTCCGAATTACTGATTTTTTCCTTTGAGAATCTGGTCATGATAATTTTTATTAATTCTCAGAGTCATTGCTAGAAATCAGAAGCCAAAGAAATAATTTTTCCTATATCGTTTTGATCGAGATGTAAAGGGTCCGCCAAATAACTTTTTTTTTGAAAATGTTTTAAAAAAAACTACTGAATATTTTTTCAAATTTCTTTTTTTATTTGAAAGTAGAATCCTTCCGCTTAATAATGGAACATAATTTCATTCAAATGGCTGCCTCGGCTGGCCATGCAGTAGCCAGATGAAGCTCATTTTGATCTTGGCGGGTATGTAAACAAGCAAAATTGTAGCATTTGGGGCACAGAAAACCCGCACGCATACTTTGAAAAGCCGACGCACCCAAAACGAGTCACTATTTGGTGCCGATTTTGGTCCAGAGGCATAGTTGGGCCATTTTTCTTCGAAAATGAGCAAGGAGTGGCCGTTACAGTCAATGGCGATCGTTATCGGGCCATGTTGAACGAATTTTTGTTCACAAAAATTGAAGACGATGATATTGGCAACATTTGGTTTCAACAGGACGGCACTACACGCCCTGTTTTTGAAGATCGCATTATCAGCCGCAGAGCTGATGTCGTTTGGCCACCTCGGAGCTGCGATTTGACACCGTTGGACTATTATATGTGGGGTGCCGTCAAAGATAAGTGTTACGCCGACAAGTCAGAGACAATTGACGCTTTAAAGGACAATATTCGTGAAGCCATTGGTGAAATACAGCTGCACACAATCGATAATGTGCTTAAAAATTGGACCGATCGTGTAGGCTACTGCATGGCCAGCCGAGAAATTTGAATGAATATATTTTCCATTATATTCCGGAAGGATTGGACTTTCAAATAAAAAAGAAATTTGAGAAAATATTCAGTAGTTTTTTTTTAAAGCATTTTCAAAACAAAAAGTTATTTGGCGGACCCTTTATAACCTGGGTTTTGAACCGTGGCTCCATGTCCAGTAAGCCAATACTCTGCCTACTAGACTATAGCGACATCTACTTTGCAGAGCATAATTTGGAGAAATATGTGTCGTGTATTGGACCTGCACTAGTGCAAAATTCAACTGAAAGGGTTATAAGCCATTACGTGTATCCGCTGAATGGGCTCTGGAGCAGAACACTAATTTTCATCGAAACAAAAATGTTTAATGCATGCCGATAAACGCACTTTTTTTTCTGGCTATCTCATCAGTCCACATTTCTTTAATAACTACGTTTGTCAGGCCTTCACTGTCAGCGGCAAGTACAAAACCAACTTTTTACTGGACGGCTCTACGTAACAAACATTTCATACTTTATTGGATATTTTGCATGACTTATTTGTACGCATTGTCATCTTATGTGGACATGATGTGAACTGGAAAACGAGATCATATGATTTGACTACGTTAGACCTTTTCTTGTGGAGTTTTCTTATGACGCAGTTGCATGGAAATAAGCCACAAACCACATCTGCACTCAAGGCTGGAGTCATGGAAAATTGGACATTTCCAATGCGAACTATTCAGATAGCTGCGACGGACATTTTTACAATGTTGTATTCCACACATAATGCCATTAATAGGTCCTGCAAACGATTAAAAAATTCTCATAAATTTTCACACACATTTTGTTTGATTTAAATTTAAATTTAAATATACATACATATATACATACATAATTGGTCGTTACCACAATTCAGTCAGGATTACGACCTAGCTTCTCACACTACATATGTTGTGTGTGTTAATTCTAATTCATGAGTGGCGGGACCTACAGTTTAAAGACGACTCCGAACGACAGATTTTTGAGAAACTTTTCATGGTAATTTTTATTTACTCTCAGATTTTTTGCCAGAAATCTGCTGAGAGAAAGTCGCCGAAGAAATATTTTTCAAATTTCGTTTTGATGTCTGACCTGGGGTTTGAATCGTGGCTTTACGTCTAATAAGCCAACACACTTCCTACTAGACTACGACGACTTCAAATTTAAATATAGGAAGCTTTTAATAAAAGTCCCGATATATCGGCTCTAGGGAAAATCATATGTTTTTGTGTATTATTCGTTCATTCGAGTATGGTTTCGATCACTAACAATATAATCCGTTTCTTATTTAAGAGCCATAAACACTAGTTTCTCCGTAGTCTAGTAGGTAAAGCGTTATCTTGGCAGTCGCGAGGCGACGCCTCAAACCCCTCAAACTCACACATATCACACAAAAACGAAATATGAAAAAATATTTTTTCTGCAAATTTCCTCTGGAGCAGATTTCTGGCAAAAACTCTGAGAGTAAATAAAACTGCCATAAAAAACTTTCCCAACAATCTGTCGTTCAGGGTCGACTTTAAACTGTGGGTGCCGTCACTTATGGACAAAAATTAACACAGACAATATAAATGGTGCGAGGAGCTAAGTTGTAATCCTGACTGCTGGGTTGGAATGATCAATTGTGCATGTATTGTTACGTTTTTACCTTTTAAAACATTTAAAATATGAGTTCGTCGATTGTAAATAAAATAAAAATTAATTTGTGTTTAGTTTTAATTAAAATTCTTTATTATTCACACAATTCTGCTTGTCACTGTTCACAACTTGATGTAAACAACAGCAATTGCTTTGTTTGTTATTTCTCTGTTTATACGTTTTGCATAAACAATAACAATTACTAGACAATTATTCGACAGATCTTTGTAACGGAGATCTTCAAACCACGATAAACTCTCTTCAAACAAACCGCGTCTTTACACAAGAGTGACTGCACTTCACTAACTACGGTCGCCTGCTTTGCCTTGTCTTTTATATGGCAGAGTAAACAGTCTGATGAATGTTCTTGAAGGCGAATGTTTATGACCACGCCTTCGCGAAATCTCTATAAATGTAAACACCGTTGTTTACGTTTATTATTGTAGTGTTGTTTGTGTATTTTTGTTTACTTGTTTAGCACTATTTTTGTGCTGGTGTTTGTTGTTATATTGAGCAGTACGATAATTTGTAAACAGTTTTGTGTACTGCATTGTTTTGTTTTTGTAGCTTTTGTTTATAATTTTAATGTTAGGCGATATAAAAGCAAAACACCAGTATCTAGATTTTTCATTCTCGTAACAATATGTACATATCTAAACACATTACTGGCACAATTTTTTCCATCTATTTTTCCAGTTCCAACACAAGGACTTTTAGGTTATGTGATAGGGCCATAAACCAACCATAACGAACTGCAGCTTCTATACTTAAGTCAAAAAAGTTGAAATATTGTGTAGTTTTTGTTTTTTTTTTTGCTATTTTATTAAATAAATTGAAATTCTTAAACGACAAGCATATTAAAGCTAATGTATGTAGAATTATTGGAATTATTTTTGAACATTTTGAACTAAAGAAACTTTAAAAGATTAAATTGTCAGAGTTTTATTAAAGAAAAGAATTTTTTTGTTTCTAAATTTATTTCATTTTAAATTTGCTTAAATATTGCAAAAAAAAAAAGAAGGCGAAGAAGTAGAAAAAATGTTGAAAACCAAACTTTTTAAGAAATTTTTCCTTAACTAAACCAAAACTAAATTACGAATTTTAGTTTCTTCCAAAGAATTAGAAACATTCTGCAAGAATTTCTTATGCACGAGCTCAAGTTGTGGCAAGAAAATAAAATACACATGTATTCTATGCAAAAACAAAAAAAAAAAAAAAAAATACAACTACAACAACATAAACTTTATTGTTAAAGAAAAAAAATCAGAAAAAAAGAAGAGAAAATTATATTCATAATCAAAAGTTTCTTCATAGTTTTTGTTGTTGTTATTATGGTTGTCTTGTTGTTGTGTGATAAAAATTCATGCAGGCATTGAAACATTTAAGATTTGCTATCAGATCATACACTTTATTAACGCATGCAAATGTTGTATGGCTGTTGCAACCTACTATATGTAGCAGCAACTAAAGCCAACTACTCTACAACACACAACAATTCATAATATTGCGTACAGAAAGGAAAAAACAAAAATAGAATGCAAAACCATTTATTGAAAAAAAAAATCTGGAATAATAAGGCAACTACCGGCTGAGCTTGGGCTAAGAAAAGCGCTACATTAAGTTTTTACAAAAAAAAATATAATTTTTCTCATTTAGCAACCTCCAAAACTATCAATCAAAACGTTTGTTGGGTAATTGCAATAAGAAGAGACCTTAGTCCATCATAGGACTATGCTGATATACACTGAGGTTAAAAACTCGTCTTTTAACAGCGCACAATAGGCTCAGCATTCATTTAATTGTGTCGAGCCGTAGTGTAGTTTCCGTAGTCTAGTAGGTAGTGTGTTGACTTATTAGACGTGAAGCCCCTGTTTAAACCCCAGCCCAGACATCTCAAACGTAACGAAATATGAAAAAAAAATATTGCTCTTCAAGTGGTGCAGTAGTATTTTTAAAAATTTCTAGTAGGTACCGTGTTGGCTTAAGGCCACTGTTCATACACCAGTTCAGACATCTCGAACATAACGACATATGAAAAAAATATTTCTTCATCGACTTCCTCTCAGCAGATTTCTGGCAAAAACTCTAAGAGTAAATAAAATTGCAATGGAAAGTTCCTCAAAAACGTGTTGTTCAGAATCGATTTTTAACAGTAGCCACCACCATGGATAAAATATGAGTGGTGTTAGAAGATAGGTTGTAATCCAAGCTAAATGGATATCAGGGAAGCAGCAAATAATGTTAATCTGCCTTGTTTTCATAAAGTTTGCTTCAGTACGTTAAACCATTTGTCATGAAAAACCGATAGGCTAGATGGGTATTTCTTTCCATGCTTTATAGGGGATGACCCCTACTCATGCATTGCATTGTGCAGGTTTAAGAAAATAGGATATAGGAAGGTGGAAAGAGGGAGTAGTGTTTGAGGACATTTGATTTAAACTCAAGGTGCGAACGGCAAGGAAACGAGTTGCTGCTAGGTGACTATATAATGGCCAGTGCTATCCCCAAGAAGCCCGCATCTTAATGGTTATTTGAGTCAAATATTTAAATTTTTGCGGTTAAGTGTATGTAATATTTAATATAAAATATGTAAATATGTATCTTGTAGAGTAATAGAGAGCTTAGGTGGAAGCAGTAAGGCTTTGATTTAATGTCGCCATAGCCCAGCAGATAGTGTGCTGGCTTATTAGATACGAAACCGTCGTTCAAACCTCAAGCACAGATATCTCGAACAAAACGAAGTCTTCTCAGCAGTTATACTTACGTACATAATTGGTCATTACAACCCTTTAGTCAGGATTACGACCTAGTTTCTCACACCACTTATGTTGTGTGTATTAATTTTTATATGAGCGGCAGGACCTACAGTTTAATATCGATTCCGATCGACAAATTTTTAAGAAACTTTTTCATGGCAATTTTATTTACACCCAGAGTTTTTGCCAGAAATCTGCTGGCATATCATATCATCATATTTCGTTTTGTTGGAGTTGTCTGATCTGGGGTTTGAACCGTGGCCTCTCATTTAGTAAGCCGACATACTACTTACTAGACTACGAAGATAAATAAATAAAACTGCCATGAAAAGTCCCTCCACTCGTGTATAAAATTAACATACACAACATGTATGGTGTTACAAACTATGTTGTAATCCTGACTAAAGGGCTGTAACAGCCAACAAAATATGGTAAGTAAGAGCTTGTAATCGGAGAAGTCGTAAATTTTTTGATAAGCCCATGAGGTTCAAAATGCTGGACAGTAGGTTGTAGTAGAATTATAAAGGGTTCTGATATTCTAACGACAGAGAGCAAATCAGGCGAACGAGAATTGCATAATAGCAAGAGTGCAATGCCTGTTAGGTTAAGAGATAAACTATGAATGCAACTTCATAATGCTGAGCAGAGCAGATACAAAGTTTTTTCAGAGATGACTTTTGAGATGCATATGATATACAGCTAACTCGGGAATTCACAATGCTTATGGACGGCTAAGCTCCCAATTTGCGACGTGCTACTAGAGCCACTTAATCGAATTCTCCGAATTAAAGTGTATATCTTCTGGTCATTTGAAAAAGAGCAGATGCCGTATCCTACTAATGCAATTCTTACAGTTCACAGCCCTATAGAAAGTAATATCGATAGACACGGCATTCGTGTCCATGTCTGCAGGCCAATGTTTGCAATGCTGATTAGCGCGTTCTCGTGAGTTATTGTTTATCAGCGTTTAATTCACATAATCTGGCCGTAGCATTAGTGGATTTGTTGTGCTTCATCATTTATCTTCTTAAGTTTCCTATGTAGTGTAGGGTATTCAAATCTAATAACATATGTTTCGTATATGCATTCTTTCGCTTTGGTTGCATACACATATTCCACCAGCAGCATAGTTGCTATTTGCTGCAGCTAAACGACACTCTGAATACACTACAAAACAAAACAAATATCTTAACAACACTAATGCGAGTAATTCGTTGCAATACAACAACGAGTTTCATTTCAGAGCACTCTCTATTTCTCATCACACCCCCCACCAATCCCTTGGTTATTCCCTTTTTGTTGCAACTTTACGGCATGTAACAAAAACAAACGCATGAACGAAACAACGCCAACAAGAAGGAAAATGACAAAATTTTCTATATCAAGTAAAACTTTTACGTAAAACACTTACACAGTGCAACAAAACAAAACAAAACAAAAGAAAAAAAAAGGAGGGAGGGAGTAACAAAAAATTTTATATTTTTTGTTTTTGCATGAAGTTTGAAAGTTTTTGTTTTCGGAAGGCGCTATTTTCAATGAGTGGTGATATTAGTTTGACGTATTATAAGCGCCATTATATAGCCATTGAGCTTGACTTGAAATTGAAGAAAACTAGCCTTCTCTTGTCACAATAGTTTATCATACGTTTATCGACAAACCGATAACATAATATAATCTAGAGCAAGCTCGTATTATAGGTTGTGGGAAGTTACATATGTGGTGCTAATTTCCAATAATGATTTCAATAACTCTATTTTTAGTTCTTGTAAAGGGTGGGCCATTTAAATTTAAAAGAAAAACGGTTTGAAAATTTTTCTAATTTATTACTTTTTGTTCTTGTGAAGCACAATTATTCCGGTTAGAAATGAAATATTATTTCATACATATGGCTGCCGCGGCTGGCCTCACAGTACCTAATACGATCGGACCATTTTTCGTGAACTTTTTCGAGTGTATACGTTCGTATCTCGGCAATGGAATAACGAATGTTGGCCTTTAAATACTCAATTGTCTCTGGTTTGTAAGCATAACAATTTTCTTTAACGGCGCCCAACAGAAGGTAGTGCAACCATATCAAATCGCAGCTTTTTGGCGGCCATGTGACATCACTATTTCGGCTAATTAAACGGCCATTAAATGTTTGACGCAATAAATCGGTTGTGGCATGCAATGTGTGGCTAGTTGCAACATTCTGTTGAAACCAAACAGCGTTCATATCAATAGCATGAAGAGTGGGTAAAAACAAATTGGTTATCATGGTGCGACATATGTCTCCATCGACCGTAATGGTTTCAAAGAAATATGACCAATGATGCCTCCGCTGTACAAGTCAGTATTAAACAGTCATTCGTAATGAGTGCATGGGCTTCTGCAAGACCACGTGTGTGTTTTCTGAACCCCAAATATGGCAATTTTGCATAGATAAGTTTACCCATAAAGATGAAAATGAGATTCATCCGAAAGATTTTTTTTTTATGCAAACTTGACATCATTGTTCAGTTTCTCGTTGGGTCATCTACGTACTACGTACGTAATTGGTGATTAAAGCCCTTCAGTCAGGATTACGACTTAGTTTCTTACACCACTTATGTTGTGTATTTTAATTCTATACATGAGGATACATGGGACCTACAGTTTAAAGTCGAATCCGGAAGACAGATTTTTAAGAAACTTTTCATGGCAATTCTATTCACTCTCAGAGTTTTTATCAGAAATTTTCTGAGAGGAAGTCGCCGCAGAAATATTTTTTCATATATTCGTCTTGATGTCTGACCAGGAATTTGAACCCAGGCCTTACGTTTATTAAGCCAACACACTACCCTTTAGACTACGGCGACTACAACGTTGGGTACGTGATAGGTTGGGCCATCCAGCGAAGCGAAAACGAAGCGGAAGGTCATGCGGTTACAACTCTTGAAACACATTGAACTTTGTAAGGCGGCATATCGAGGTCTTTTGACAAAATGTAGTTGATGTAGGTGGATTCTCAGGCACACTCTCAGCCACAGCGTCGATATTTTCGGGTGTACGCCCTGTACGAGCGCGCTCATGTCGGGAACTGTTGCTCCTTCTCTGCGATAAAACTTTCTACGATATTTTCATACAATTTCCGACCAATTGTCTTTGTTTTTGGAAATAAATTTCCAATAAATCCTAACGTTGTTCAAGCGTAAATCGATTTATTACGTTCAGTGGAGATAATACGCTGAGTTATGTGACAGAAGAGAATGACATAAGTATTGACAGATTGGAAATAACCGATGGTTTAAATTTAAACCGATAGATGGCCCACCCTACATAAATTAATCAAATATGTCCTAAAATATGCATATGACGTGAAAAAGTCGTATGTGAATAAAACTTAGAATGGCTGTAATGAAGTGGAAAAATAGTTGACCACCGGACACTTTCTCTGGTGTTGTAATCGTTGTATTACAACGAACCCATACTGGAGCCAAGTGTTTCACTGGGTGAATAGGGTATGCAATCATTTATACAAGACCAACAATTTCTACTATGTGTGTGTGTGTGTGTTTTTAGCTGTAAAAACTATACCGTTTTATTGTATTATAGTATTTGTTTTAGCTTTGACAGTGTCTATCTGAGCACATGAGAGTGTATACTCGGCTACAAGTAGTTATGAAACTATATTGCTGCATAATATTTGCCGTTATAACATCAAGCGAGAGAGAGAGAGAGAGAGAGGAAAACAGCAGCAGTATTAAATATAGAAACATCTCGAAAAACACTAGTGAACAGCAATAAAACAACAGCAACAACAAGATTTGGATGAAAAAGTCTTGCAACACTTGCAAAGTATGAATATCACACCGTATGTGCAGTGTTGCACAGAAACCAACAGATGGTGTGGTACAGCGTTGACGCTGATGCTGGTGCTGCTGATGATGATTATGACGATAACGATGATGATGGGTATCTTAGATACATACAGGGGTGTAACAAAATAGTGTGTAGCTGGGTTTTTTTTTTTTTGTTTTGGTATTTAAAATATAACAAAAATATTACAAAACACGCTACAACAGTAAATATGGCAACAACAGCTACAAACACTTCATAGTGAAGGAAACGCTGTAGCATTACAAAGGCAATGAAAGGAAGAAGAAACCTAAAACCCGAAAGTCCCAAAGCAAACGTAAAATATGATATAAATTTACAGTTTTTTTTTAGCTTCTTTTTCTTTTAAAAAAATGAACTAAAAATGCAACAGCAATTGCTACGAAAAAAGCAAGAGTTTTATGAAACTCTCTGGCTGGGTAGAGAGCAAAACAAAAAAAAAACAAAAAAGTTCCCAAAAAAAATATAACATTTTAGGTTGCATACCACTCAAACATAATGGCAAATTGTTGCAAGTTGTCTAAAAGCCTTTTTGATAAACTATTGCTTGTACATTTTTAGTTTTTCACATTTTTTTTTAATTTTGTTCCTCAGCATTTTCATAAAGAGCAGATTTAACTTAAAGTTAATGCTGGCATTTCTATTTTCTCTTCCGTTTTTTGTTGTTGTTGTTGTTTAGAAAAGTTTCCCTTTTTTTCGTTTGCAAAAGTCTGCATGTATGTATCACTTTTGTTGCATGGAGTAAGGCATTAGTGCCACTACTATTTGAAGTTTTTCTCATGTTACAAGGTTATTGAATGTGTAAGCATCTCAGTATATGCACCTTGACATTAAACGTTTTATGGTGATATTGTAGATTTTCCTTGGAAAATTTTGAATTCCATCTGCAATGAATGTTAAAATGAAGTTCTTTCTTTTCTCTCTTCTTCTTTTAAATTGAAGCAATAAAAGTAAATTTAGTTTAAAATTTGTTACGTATATCTCATCTTTTATTGAGAATGTGATAAGGATTTTAGAATTGTGCAAAATACCCATGACCTTTAAAGAATTAAAAGGAAAAAATAAATGTTCTAAACAAACATGTCCTTATAAGGCAACAATATTTAAAGAAATCGTTTAACCCTTTGACGACCAAACATTTTCTGCTGAAGCAATTTAACCTTTTGTTTTATTTTAATAATCTGTGGCCTAATAGTAGTGACGAAAAAAAAATTGCTCTCCTGGGTATCCTCTAAGTCTCCCATTTCGCTTGGCAAATATAGTTGCCTATGGGTTGATAGCAATCTTTTTATCCCAAATTATTAATTTTAGACATGATTTAAAAACAGTTTTTTTTTTTATTAAAAATATAAAATAAAATACAATAAATCTTAAAAATTTATGATTAGTGTTGTTCGTGATAGTATCCAAAGCAATCACAGGATTGAACTCAAAAAATATTTGTGCGACAATGAAAGCAGCGTTTCCAACATTCACTCTTTTCCATTTTATGAAGAGATTTGGACTTACTTTTAAAATTAGTTCCAAATTTGGTTGACGCTGAAAAGACACGTTTTCTTGAATTGAAGCGAATTATCAGTTCTTTGGCTAAAGCTGCTCGAAATTCAATTGATGTCACATTGATTGAGGAACAGTTAGCCAATATGAGTTTCCTATATATTATATAACTATTATGAACACATAGCTCAAATAGGTCGAAGAACAATCGTAAATAAAAACGCCACTTACTTCTGCGATCGTACTCATAATAAACTTTTCTTTTGGTTCATTAGATCAACGCCTCCCATTCCTTTGTTGTAGTGCTGTATAATCAGAGGGCAATCAATATCTATTCAATATTTATTTTATTAGCTTGTCCAGCAACACGTCGCTTAACCTTGATTACCTCTGTTGGGTCAATAAAATTTGAGGCGACGGAAATGCTTCCTGACATGAAGTAACTTATGTCCCCTCTTTTCATTCCTTTATACGCCGGAAAATTCTTCGGTATGTGCTTTCTACTACACCGAATAGTTCCACATGCCATTATTTCATTTTGCTGAAGAATGTGCATTAAGTTTAGACTTGTACAGAAATTATCAAAGTAAACTTCAACCCCTTTTTTGCCAGTGGTTTACATAACTGCAGGACGACAACTTCGCCAAGACCGTGTTCAACAAATGGTTTTTTTCCTGTGTAAATGTCAATATTGTATAAGTACACATAAACACCATAGTTTGAATCCCCATGAAATAGGTTTGTCCTTCATATACTGTTTCATGGCATTATGTCAGTAACATCAGCCTTACTGTTGTCACAAAAGTGAAGATTGGCTGTAATTTCCTCAAATCGGTTCCGTAACATGACTCCTGCAATCTCAGCTTGATGAATTGTTGGATCATTTGACCAATACAGACGTGTTGATGGGAGTTTCAGTAAGCTCATACGTATGATAATACCCATATAAGCCTTAAACTCGGATACGATTAAAGTGAACATACGCCATTTTTGTAAAGCATGTAGGTTGGACTGTTCCACTATCATGAGACACAGGCGCGCTTAAAAAAGCTCAAATTTAATGACAATTTAGAAGTTTTAATTCTAGAGTTTGTAGGAATGATCATTTTCGCTTCAGCCCATAGGCAAACATAATTGCCAAACATAAAATGGCTAATTTTAGGCAGTTTGGAGTTTATCCAAAACTGTTCATAATATTTTTTTGATAGACAAAGGCTAAATCCAAAACATAATTGACTTCCTTCCCCTAGTGCCCTATCTTTACCCTGTAGTAGCCCTCGGTATAAAGACCATTATTTGGCCATTATTGGAGCCTCCTAGAGTACAAGTGGAGCCAGATAGGGCCCAAATAGCCCCAATCTTCTTCTATAAAACATTCTCGGACATATTTGCTCTATCTGTAACCTGGACAAATATATAAGCCAAAAACCCCAGGGCAAGCATACTTGCCTATGGTCGTCAAAGGGTCAAAATAAAGAAAAAGAAATTAAAATTTTAATGAAATATATTTCACAATATGCATGATTACATATGTACATACATAATTGGTCAATACAATGCTGTAGTTAGGATACGACCAGAGGTCAGCAATGAGTCGTTTTTTCACTACTCATAAATACTCATTAAATTATGAATATAAGTGAGTCAACAATATTGAAATTTAACTCGTCTGTTTCATTCATACTCACTACAACGTTAATTTATAAGTATGAGTACAATGAGTATAAGTACAACGTTGTTATCGAACTCATACCATTCGAAATATGTTTGATTCATAAGCCTACTCATTTAGATTCATAACTTTAGAAAAATACTTATAAACCAATTCGAGTGAGTCGAATAATTCATCAAAATTTACAGTCTTAGTTATTGTTGTATTTACAAAAAAAGAAACAAGAAAAAAAACAAAGACAGCAGCAAAGCAAGCACACATCATTTTAGTGAGTGTTTTAGTGTTCGTACGTGAATCATACTTATTTTGTGATTCTTGTAAATGTTGAGTTATGGAGATTCGAAATCAATAACAGCATCATACGTGTTGTTAAATATACATATGATGAGTACTTTGAACTTTGAATATGAGTAGAGGTTCCATAATATCCAAATAAGTATGAATGCATATAATTATCAGATATTATGAGTATGATTAGATTCTATTCATCTTATTGAATACACATTGCTGATCTCTGATACATAATACATCATTATAACTATTTTGTTAAGATTACAACCTAGCCTCTATTATGTTGAGTGTATTAATTTTATACCTTAGTTGTCGAAAAGACTGCTGAGGGAAAGTGGCCTTAACTTTTTTTTTCTATTTTGTTTTGTTCAAGATGGTCCATACACTACCAAATAAACGTTGATGATCACAAGGCCACCTATCCTCTTCTTTAAATTTAAATAAGATTTTTAAGTTGAGCTTTAACCACATGCCTCATAATGGTTCAAGTCTTTATCGTAATCGTATGTTTAGGTTAAGCGCGTAATTTTTTTATTATAAGTTCTTTACTCTTCAGCCGATTTAAAATTGAAATAAATTTTAATTCATTCGTTGTAGTTCTACAATGAATTCCACACCATCTGCCCATTTTCAATAGTTAAACTTGTATACTGAGTATCTTTTTTCACACGTAATTTTTTTGTTGTGTGTGTTAATTTCTATACATGAGTGGGACCTACAGTTTAATGTTACCTCCGAACGACAGATTTTTGAGAAACTTTTAATGGCAATTTTTTTTAGCCAGAAATCTGCTGAGAGATAATTGCCGAAGAAATATTTTTTTATATTTCGTTTTGCTCGAGATGTCTGACCTCGGATTTGAACAATGGCCTCACGCCTGATATGTCAACACACTACCTTCTATACTACAACAACAGCAATATTATTTGTGATTATTGTTGTTGTGTTGATGTGGTAGAGTATCGCAACCATGCAAATTTGTGAAGAACACTGAATCTACAGTGAGCGTCAAAAGAAACTGCGCATTAAAGAAAATATATATTAATAAATTACCGTTATTTTTATTATAAAATTGTTTCATTGCCAGTTTTGAAAATTTAAAAAAAAAATTTCGTAATATTGTCAAATTTTTTCGGGCACTCTCCTTAAGTGGTGAAAGTTTAGTTTGGTGATTATTAGAATTTTATACAAAGTGTACAGTTTCTTTTAACGCTCGCTGTATATAGGAACTTCCTGCAATGTGTTTCCCAATTCAGATGTCCTGATAATCTTAAGACTGTTGCTCAATGTCACAAAGGGTAACTCACTATCTAATACTTGATAAGTAAATACTCATGTCCTTCTCAGATGCATTCACGTATTCTGGGGATTTGTATTCCTCATCACAGATTCTATATAGAGGTCACGGAACTGTTATTCTTCTGTACAAATGTTTTTAAGTTTACCATGTTTACTATTCCCAAATATCACTTGAGTATTCAGCAACGGATTCTGATTACATGACAAGCTTATGTTAGCTTTGTTGGCATCATCATACATAATCATATGAAGTTGTTCCTGCTTCGAATAGCACAGCGTAAGAATTGATATCATGAAGTAGATATTCAGTTAAGAAATATATTCGTCCTGTTTAAACTAGTGACCCAGCAGGGTCCTCTCTTCCACCACTAATTTACCGTATAATCGTAACCAAATGTATACGTACCCGTATACGTTCTGTATTATATTATTACTCATGGACAAATGATGGAAACATTTGAATAATACATAATTTTCTAGGGAAAGGTGTCCTCGACATACACATCAAAACCCGTTCATTCATTCGTCTTTGAGCTACGGATGCCGTAGTCTAGTGGGTTGTGTGTTGGCTTATTAGACGTACGGCCACAGTTCAAACCCCAGGTCGGACATCGAAATAAAAACTTTTCTTCGGTGACTTCCTCTCAGCAGATTTCTTCCAAAAACTCTGAGAGTAAATAAAAGTGCCATGAGAAGTTTCTCAATAATCTGTCGTTGGGAGTCGACTTAAAACTGTAGGTCCCGCCACTTATGTATAAAATGACCAGACACAACATGAGTGGTGTGAGAAGCTAGGCAGTAATCCTGACTGAAGGGTTGTAATGGAAAATTATGTATGTATGTATCAATCTAACACAGTTAAAAATGATTTGATTGAGTCATCCTTAGGTAGGTAATAGATTGCCTTTTCCCACCGTTTAAAATTTGAAATTTTTTCAGACTGAAAAGTAGGGCCATTAACTCCCTTTTAAAGTGAGTACTCCACATCTGATATTTTCAAAGAATGCCGGATGCTTTTGGAAGAGATAGCGAGATATTCAACGGCCACAATTGCCTGGTTTTCTCGATGCGAATAGATGTAGAGGAACAACTTCATACATTCGATTTTCACTTATCTGAAGACGATCATATCAAAGAAAATTTATTAATTTACAACGGAGCGATGTGAATGTGAAGCCTTTTGAATGAAGACCAGGCCATATTGATTTTTGGCTGGCGGTGTCATCGGTTTATATGAGATTGAGAACTGTCATTACTAACAGCAGGACTACAATAAGTTATTCCCATAAAGTGTGTTCAACTTTTAATGGGTTTGAATTAGATGGTCTAGACACTAATTCATACAAAATCGAATATTTTTTATGAGCGACATTGAAGGACATGGTCATCTCGCGTTGGTGGTTAGTGTATCAGCTAACAAGATTGTGTGATTTGCCGGCATTGGCTTGTTTAGTTTCCTTAAGTCATAGGTATCTGTGAAAACGCCACAAGCCACAGAGAACCCGTGTCAGAGTTTCGTTTTGATGTCTGACTTGGGGTTTGAACCGTGCCCTTATTTCTAATAAGCCAAAACACTCTCTACTAGAGTACGGCGACTTGACTATGCGACACACATTTGGTTTTATTTAAATTTAACGATAGGATGCTCTTAACAGAAGAACCTATAAAATAATATGAACACAGAGTATCAAAGCTGTTGTTTATGGAATAAAAGACAAATTGAGTTGAACTACTAACATATATTGTCTTCAAACAACATTTATTATTAAAAATGAAAACCTGACAAGTTGAATATAAAAAAAATTCCGAAATTATAATTTTTAAATGCCTTGTTTTGGTATCCTTTTTCCTTAAGAGCAACCAGCAGTAATTAATTTCATGGCAAATTATTCATGCTTAATTGTTTTCCCTTTTTATTTCGTTGCCTTCTGCCTACTTTGTGTCCTTTTTTGTCTTTTTTTATATTTTTTATTATAATAAAAAAAACCGGCAATAATAAATATTATAATATCATTAATATATCCATTAAAGTAATTAAATATCCTTTCCATTTAATTGTTTTGTTTTTTTTTTTTTGTTTTTTGCCTTTAAGTTTCCTTTTTTTTCCAAACTTCTTCAATGGAAAATTAACATTTTTTTGTTCGGTAATTGCTTCTTTGTCAGGGGCCCTTTGGAAAGAAAAAAGACCAAAGAAGACAACAGAGTTTAGTATGTAACTGTCACATTGAATAATATTCTCTTTGAACGTATTCAATTATAACCAGGTTATTTAAGCAATTGTGTATTGGTATGATAAATGGTTGTGCGGTTGTTATATTCAACCACCTTAGGCATAAAAACATTGATAAAAAAATTTTCTTTGAAGAATATTTTTTGTTCGGTAAGTTATTATTGAAATTAATCAAAATTTGTCAGCCAATTAAACTAAAAAGAAAGGAATTCTTACAAAGAAATTTGGGAATTACTCGCTTAATTGGTTGTTACAATACTTCAGTCAGAATTACAACCTAGCTTCTCCTACCACTTACATATGTTGTACGTGTTAATTTTATCTACCGATGATGGGACCTACAGTTTTAAGTCGACACCGAACGTTAGATTTTTGAGAAACTTTTCATTGCAGAGTTTTTGCCAGAAATCTACTGAGAGGCAGTCGTCGAAGAAATATTTTTTTTATATTTTGTTTTGTTTGAGATGTCTTAGCCAGGGCTTGAACCACGAGCTCTTGTCTAAGAAGTGGACACACTAGCCACTCGACTATGGCGACTGATAGCAATAGTTATTATTATTCATAGTAGTTATGATTACTCAAAGTGTCTTGAGCTCAATAGAAAATTGTGTATCAGACCACAATCACAAGAAAATGGCCATAAGATCACTCTTGCACAATTGTCAGTGCAATCTCTACAGAAAATCATATCCAGTAAAACGCAATTATCCCCTGGTATGATACACGCGCTTGGTCTCAGGTCTGTGCTAGGTCTCAGGTCATGCGAAAATGTAATGCCTGCAATGTACAGACAAACCAGGTTCCATGGAGGAGTTAGCAAACCATTGATAGCGCCAGTACGTTTTTGTGGGCAGGAGATAGATGTATTGAAAGGTATATATATACATACATACATATTTGGTCATTACAACTCTTCAGTCAGGATTACGACCTTCTAGCTTCTCACACCACTTTTTTTGTTTGTGTTAATTTTATACTTCAGTGGCGGGACCGTGCAACCGATTTCTGAGTAATTTTTCAAAACAATTTTTTTTATTTACTCTCAGATCTTATGCCAAAGGAATGAAATCTGATGAGATGGAGTTGCCTAAGAAATATTTTTTCATATTTTGTTGTTGGCTGGAGATGCCTGACCTGTGGCATGAACCGTGGTCTCACGCCTTTTAAGCCAACACACACACTACCTGCTAGACTAAGGCGGCCACAAATAGTCAAAAAATTGCAAAAAATATGTTTCATGTCCTTCAGACAGAGTCGTAACTTCAGTCTCATTCAGTTGAGGTAATTTATATCCAAATAGAAACCAACTATACCAACAATGTTCGTTTACTGTAATTTATAAGGCCTTAATAAACATTTGGCCTGCAGCAATCCTTGTTAGAACTTCTAATAGGCGACACTGAGTGATTGTTCCTTGCGCTCTACTTTCTGCATAATTTTTTCCGCGTAACCCAGCTGGCCACTCGCTGAAAGTGTTCTTGAACTTATCATTTGTCATTCTTGGATCTTTAAGGAAATCTTCTTTTCGCATCCACGGCCAATAATTTCCATTATAGTGAAGTTTACTGCCCTCAATTGTTCTGTATTGATCTAAAGGTCTTCAATAATACTTCCTTGTTTTTCGAGATGAATGCAATTTCCATTAGGATTAGCTTCATGCCATTAAATGTAGAAAATTATAAACCTTGCAACTATACAGACTGTTTTATTTTATATGTATGTATTTTACATTTGATTTGTGTATTCTATAAATCACATGTTCCTCGGCGTGTTTGTTACCTTTTTACCTTTCTGGACAATTTACATGTGCTTTCGATTATAAATCTTGCATTATAACTGAAGTTGGAAGACGTTCTAATTCAAAATTTTCAAATAATTTGTCAGTTGAGTTTTTTTTTTGGAAGTAATGGCCAGCAATTTGACAAGTCAGATGTAAAAAACATGTGCTTTCAAACAAAAATCTAACATTACCACTGAAAAAGTTAGCAAACGTTCGTATTTGAATTTTTAAATGATTTGTCGAGCTTTTTGGTAGCAATGACTAGCAATTTGACAAGTCAGTTGTAAAAAACATGTTAGTCAAGAAACGAAATGATCTGACAAGTTTAACTTTGATAGGACTGCCACTGTTATTCAGTAATTTGACTGTCTTCAGTGCAAAATGAACAACAGTTTTCAATGACGGCCAAAAGTCTTCCTCGTGCCTTTAGTCATTCTCTTGTGAATTTTCAATTAAAAATTATACGAGATTGTTGCCAAATATATGCGATTCTTTTAACACGTTGATTGCGTCCACCCAAATGTGTTGTTGAGCCTGGATATGGTAGTTGTTGGTTTTTAATATATTTTCTTGGCTTTTTGGCTTAATTAATATACTTGTTGCCTGCCAGTCCTGTTTTCCATTTTTCATATTCATACACTTGCCTGTATAGTGCTGTCGCCTTATAGTGTTGCTGTTGATGTATGATTAATTTTTTTTTTTATTTTTTTTTTTTTATTATACAATTGCTTTTATGATTGTTGTTGTTATTGTTGTTGCCTCTGCTTTTTTTTCTTTCTTGACCGCAAACTTAACAAATACATCAACACATTCATTAAACAGATGTTATTTGTATGCATATTGCTGTAGTTCGGCGTGAATATATGAATGCGTTAAGGCTTCAACAATATATTCTTGTTGTTGCTGTTGTTGTTGGTTTTTGTCACTGTTTGACAAACGAAATAACATTCATGTAAACATTAAAAATATTTCATATTCCGAATGAATTTTTTCATACTTTTCTTCTGTAATTGTTAATAGTGATCGAACATTGCTATTGGGTAGGTGCAAAAGTAATGGCGTTATTTTTGAATAATTTGTTAGAGGCTTTTTTTTAAACTGATGTAATTGGATGTCATACAGTGATATCCTCAAAAATCAATGCTGATTGATATGCCCACCGACACTCATGGCATTTATGACTTTATTACTGCAATGGAAACGCATTTTAATATAAAAGGCAGCGATAAAATCGACTTTTTCGAAGGCATTATTACTTAATTGGCAATTACAGTTACAGATTGCAACCCAGTTTCTCATATCGAACATGTTGTGTGTATTAATTTTATACATGAGTGGCAAAATCTACATTTTAATGTTGGCTTCGAACAAAAGATTTTTGAGTAATTTTTTTCATGGCAATTTTACTGAAGTTTTGCCAGAAGATTTCTGAGAGAAATTTGCCAAAAGAATTTTTTTTCATATGTCGTTCTGTTTGAGATGTCTGAGCTAGAGTTTGAACCACGTACATACGACACAGATTTGTGAAGTATTAAAGACTTGTTTTCGGTATAAATCTAGTAAAAAATGATAGTACAACTAACACCTTTTTGATGCATTGAGGCTGTATGCAGCGAATCTTAATGTCTGTAATGGAATTCAATTTCTTTGAATGATTTTGCGTAAGTTGTCCTGTACTTACTCACTAAAGCTATGCAGCAGTAGTCAGACATGTATGTTGGGAATCTCTTGCAGCGGATACATAGACTTACTTGAGCATTACGTATGACACCAATTATGGTGATTCGCTGTACCTTTATTTCACTTCTGGAACAGTCGATAGTGTCGCGAATCAAATATTGATGAGAGTCCCAATGCAAATGAGAAGTTTTGGAAAATTGATCAGATGACGCCACGGCAAAGGTAAAATTTATTTCACTTCTGGAACACTCGATAGTGTCGCGAATCAAATATTGATGAGAGTCCCAATGAAATTTAGAAGTTTTGGGAAATTGATCAGATGACGCCACGGCAAATGTAAAATAATTTGACAAACTACGAAGTCGACACGTATGACTCACTCGATGAGGCCACCTGACTTTTACTGCATTTTGCAACGGACATACGGGCTGCAGTGATGATTATTCAAGAAGACAATATTTGTAGTATAGTTAGCCCGCTATCGGGACATTGGTTTTAGAGGACTATTTCAGACTTCAACGAGTTGAAATGAAAATGAATGAAATGAAAAGGAATTTTGTTTATTAACAACGAATTGCTTTTTAGGAAAATAAAGTAGACTGTTGGAGCCTTAATAGACCATATTTGAACTTTGCATCAGGAAAGCCAGTCGCTGAAAAGTAATTTGTTAAGTTTAAAAAAAGGCAAAATAAGTACCGGGGACAAAGCACGCTCTGAGGATATCGAAGGAACGTGTTGGATATATCATACTTGAATAAGTGAGTACATGTGCTCACAAACAGAAGGTTATGTTCTCAGTGTTTTTGAATGTACATGGTATAGTATTCATCAACTGCCTTGAAAGACACGTTATTTCTATGTTAGCCTACGAGATTTTCAGACCATCTGTTAAATTGCAGTGCCTTATTAAAGCTGTCAGAAGAAATATTATAACCCAAGTTTTACAATTAAATTGGTTTTATTTACATTTATTTGCTAACCTGTGAACGAAAAATACTTATTACCTTCACCAATATTTTATGCAATCCAAATTATTAAAAATATTAAAACAATGGCAGGAACACATTTTCTGAGTTGAAGTTGAAATTCAGCAATTGTACAGAAAAACATACCGAAAAAAAGAGAAATGACTCTTAACTTGTTCTTTGCTTTTCTTTGGTTTTTATTGCCAAAAAAAATGAGAGAAACAAGTCAAAAGACACACAATCTACCATAAAAGCGAAAATTAAAAACGAAAACGTAAAACTTTTTATATGAATTTCTGATGTTTTATTGTTCCTTGTTCCTTTGTTGCTACACGCGTTTGTTGTTCTTTAACTTTTATGCTGTTTTTTCTTGTCCTTTCGTTAAATTATTTGTTTATTTTTTAAGGTCCTTATCATTTAACAGCCACATCATGCAAAAATTATAAACAATTTTATGCATAATTTTTATTCCAAAAAGAAAAAAAAGAAAAAGTTACCGCCGCCACCTTAACCACCATCCGGCACCATGTGTTGTGCTTGTCAGACGGAAATACCAAAGTCGTAATCGGTCCGTACACTCACGGCATGCGTTTGTATTTCTCATATGAACACATTTGTTTTAATAAATCTTTGTTTATTTTTTTTCTGTTATTGTTGTTGCTGTTTGAGTTTTTATGTGAATTTTTTTGTTTTCAATTTTAATTTAAGTCTGGCTTTTATGTGTTTAATAATTTCACTTCGTTCGTGCTTATTTTTTAATTATTTTAAGAATTTACGCCCTTCTGATATGGGAGTATTTATTTAAACACATATCAATGCGACGCTTATAATTTAACGCTTTCTAAATAAAATACAACAATTAATATGTTGAATGGTAACATTTATAGCCAACCAAATAGCAGTTGTGTTTAGCTGACCCTACACTATCAGGAGGATTTTGAATCTGAAAGGTCCTAGTCTAAGGAAAAAGTATTGATCACGGAGAAATCTGTTTAAAGATATTTTGTGGCCGCATTTTGTGTTGTTACAAGATAATCAGACAACAACAAAATACACACATCGTACGGTATACAGAATTACACACACAAGAACTTAGGCATTTACAAGAAGAAATCAAAACAAACTTTACAAATTCAACCACAACACTTAAAGAAAGGTCAAACGAATTTACAAAACGAGAAATAAGGCAGTTTTAACGAAGCTTACATAAAAAGTAGCTTTAAAAAATATGACCATTTTGTTATAGTCGCTTTAGTCTAGTAGCTAGTATGTTGGCTTATTAGACGTAAGGCCACGGTTCAAATCCTAGCTGAGACATAAAACCGAAAGTATGAAAAAATATATCTTTGGCGACTTCCTCTCAGCAGATTTCTGGCAAAAACTCTGAGATATAATTTAACGCTTTCTAAATAAAATACAACAATTAATATGTTGAATGGTAACATTTATAGCCAACCAAATAGCAGTTGTGTTTAGCTGACCCTACACTATCAGGAGGATTTTGAATCTGAAAGGTCCTAGTCTAAGGAAAAAGTATTGATCACGGAGAAATCTGTTTAAAGATATTTTGTGGCCGCATTTTGTGTTGTTACAAGATAATCAGACAACAACAAAATACACACATCGTACGGTATACAGAATTACACACACAAGAACTTAGGCATTTACAAGAAGAAATCAAAACAAACTTTACAAATTCAACCACAACACTTAAAGAAAGATCAAACGAATTTACAAAACGAGAAATAAGGCAGTTTTAACGAAGCTTACATAAAAAGTAGCTTTAAAAAATATGACCATTTTGTTATAGTCGCTTTAGTCTAGTAGCTAGTATGTTGGCTTATTAGACGTAAGGCCACGGTTCAAATCCTAGCTGAGACATAAAACCGAAAGTATGAAAAAATATATCTTTGGCGACTTCCTCTCAGCAGATTTCTGGCAAAAACTCTGAGAGTAAATAAAATGGTCAAGAAAATTTTCTCAAAAATCTGTCATTCGGAATCGACATTAAACTGTAGGTCCCGCCACTCATGTAAAAAATTAACACACACAACATAAGTGCTGTGAGAAGCTAAGTCGTAATCCTGAGTCGTTAGAAGGTGTCTGGGCAGTTACTAATCAATTTGAATCCCTCCGGACCTTTATAAGCTTGTTCTTTTGTAAATTTGTTAATACTTTAACCAAGGTAGTGATATCTTTTTTGTGCCTTATGTATGTAGGTCTTGTGAATAAATTTTCTCCTAAAAGCAACATTCTGTGAATAACGTAATGAATTATTTATTGGTTTTCTCATCTTCATGATCTTGTAAGGATTTCGTCAATAACTGATTTCATATACTTGAATACAAGCATCAATTCTTGTTAGGAAGTGATGCTCTCCATAACGCCTATTAGAGTCCACTGTCATTAATTGTCGTTTTCAAACAGCTCTTCATCTCTCAACAGTTTGTATTTTCTCTTGGCGTGTAATTTTTTACGGACATTCTGTTCATAAGAATTTATCAGAGAGGCTGTATTATAAATAGCTTTCAGAAATTGTTAAATTACGATCAGTTTTTCTCTTAATCTTGCCTGATCACCATGGTGTATTACTAGTTAGTAATCACCAGCTGTTCATAATAAAATATTCATTTGATTGCAGAATGTATTTACTTTTGCAGACGTGCAAATATGTGTGTGTGTGTTTTTAACGACACAAGCAAACACAACAGCAGAGAAACAGAAGAAAAAAAACAACAACAGAAAGTTAAACATTAACACTCTCTCTCACTCACACATGGTGTTGTGAATGACTTTCGTTGATGCATGATGAGTTGAAGTTTATGGGGCAAACAATGTCTTCAACGGATAAACGCAGGAATATGTTGCAAATATTTTCTGATGTTTACTTAACACCAGTGTGTGACAATGACGTTGAAGTTTTTAATGATGTCTTGTCTACAATTACCAAAGTAGAGAAAAGCAAAAGCAAAAGCAAACGAGAAAGAGAAAGAGAAAAAAGGTTGAGAGAAAGCATTGAAACAATATATTTAATTGAAAAAAGCACAAAAATTCAAGACGAACAGAAAAAAAACATGAAAAAATAAAGGAGTATGAGTATAAAACTTATACATACACACCATCCATCCATATGTTATGTGTTATGTGTATGTTTTTATATATGTATGTATAAAGACATCATTTTTATCACCTACACTATTAAGGATGATAAAGACATATTACGTTTGGCTAAGTGCTTGTAACACCAGTTTTTTTTTTTGTTAACGCGTTATAAAGGCAAATGCACTTACTATAGGGTCATTAGATCAACACCATTGAGTGTAGAAAATCAATGATACAGCTATGTGACCGACCTATTGGGCCATCGTTCGGGCAGATAAAATAAAACTGAAAAGGACTCAAATGGTGTTGGTTATAATAGGGGCAATGAAAATCTCTATTAAATTTAAATATACTGCTTATGATTTAAGAGTATTTAAGACTCTGGTTAGCCTATTGAAATGCAGGGTGAACTTGCATCCTAAGGAAATGAGTGGCTGGGAGCTTCCTACCCCTTGCACAGAACTAGTAGACTATGATTTTGGAAAATGATTTGCAGCGAGACTTGCTAACAAAAATGAATGAAGTATTCTGGATGCTGTATACTCTTTTAAAAGACGAACTATTTTAAAGTATACAGACGGGTCGAGAACAAGGCAGAAGTAGCGTTTTTTTTTTGTCTCAGAATGAAATACTCCTAGAGATTTGGAAAACTGAAGGATATCCTCCAAGTGGAAGCCCATGACAACGAAAGAAGCGAGCAATTCAAGTTGGATAGTAGTAGTACCACACTCATGTGGTCTTTTAGACACTCTGTTCTTATGAAGCTGCCTAACAAAGATAGCTAGATAAATGAAGAAGCTACCATGTCACTGATGATGCCATGACCTTTTTGTGGAGATGAGATACAAGATGTTTGGAAAGTTATACTCCACCTAAAGAAAGACAAGGAAAGGTAAAGACTCTTCTCTAAAGAAATAAATTTAAAGGAATCAAAAGTTTTGTTATTAAATTTGAAACATATTTGACTCAAGCAATACACTATCCGGAAATTACCTAATTTGGCGGTCTCGACTCAAAGTACACTTATTCAGAAAGTGAGTTGTCTCGAACTAAACATGTGGATTTTGCGCGGGTGGACATATTCTTGGAATATGTGGAGCATTAATGCATCCCAAAAGGAATGACCTGAGTTCATATCAGGTACAGGGCGAGTAATTATACTTGTTGATATTGAGAGGAATACTGAAGATTCTCATGGCACAGTATGTGACATTTACCCTGAAATGCTGGCCAAAAAGGCCAAAATGAATTTAAAGAAATTTAAGAAACTGTGTACGCAGTTTGATAGAAAACAAAATTCTGCATTGTATAGTCAATTTTCACGACTTTAAGTTGAGATTTGTAGATTTGAGACGATGTCAAAGTCAGGAAAGTGAAGAAAATTAAATGCGTTTTTGGAGTTTTTTGAAATTTTATGATATATAATATTTTTTTGTGGCTAAACGAATAGAGGTTTTATATTGATTTTTTTTATTTGAAAGATATGAGCAACTGCTACTTTCAGTTTTTTTTTATATATAAAATATCTCATATATTAATGTTGAAATTATTCGTTCAAAATTTTAAAATAATAAAAACTTCACATTTAAAAAAAAAAAGATTAGGATTTTAAAGGTAAAAGTAGTTTTTAGTAGTTTAATGTTATATACCACAAGAAAATATGAACTCTCTACATTCAGGAACAAAAAGAAAAGTTTGCGCAAATGTGCTCAATTATTTTTGGTGATTTTTTGAAAATTTTACTTTTTTTTGAAAAATTAAAAAAATTAGACGCAGTGTAATAAAGTCATGGGCAATAAAGCCATATGGCGTACGAATTATGCGAAGAAATTCAGTAGAAGCGATACCAATCGAGATGTCCTGAATAGGACAGTGACCCTTTTATAAGCTGCAGTACACAAAAATCGCGAAGGAAAAGAAAAGCATTTTCATCAGGTACTATTAAATTGCTCCTTCCTGACATTGATAATGAAAATGCCAACGATTTTAACGATTGTAGTTAGTTTCACTTTTTAAGTATTTTTTTAAGTTAAGTATTAAATAATGTAAAATAAATATTATGAATAAATATTAATTATCATAGAAGTTTAAAAACTTAATTACATACATATGTTTATCGACTATTATAACAATATGAGATTGTATGTCTAATTTTCTTAATGGACCGTATGTGGTACCTAGGGGTACTTAGGATCCGATCATAATAAAATCTGGTAAAATGATTCACAGTCATATTAAACATGTTCATGTTGAATTTCATCGAGGTAATAAAATTTGTAAGTCAATTATAATTGCTAAACATATTTTCTCAATGGGCCCAATTTTGGACCTAGGGGCAATTATAGACCGACCATAACAAAATTTGGTAATATGACTTAGATTTACAAAATACACGTTCATACCGAATTTCATCACGATACCGATGTTTTTAAGCCATTTATAAGCGCAAACGTGAATTTCTAAAGGGGACTTTATATGGGGTCAAATGTGATCCGAATTTCACTAAACCTTACACCATGATTTCTTAGTACACAGAACTGATCCAAATTTTATCATGATTGTTGCATAATTACCATAATTATGTGTAAATAAGTGCAATTTCGAGGGGAATTTGTATGGGGGCTAGGCGAAATCACGGACCGAATTGAACCAAAATCAGTTAGGTTCATCCTTGGGCCTAATTATCACTAACACTATCAAAAAATTCCAGCCATTAACTCATAAAATACTTCTATTAATTTTGGCCCGGTTTTCATGCAAAATGCCCCTCTGTGAGGCGTTAGGCTTGAAGGGAACATTATCGGGATATTCTACAAAATTTAGGGAAAGTACAACTTATCGTATGCTTGCGATACATAGGTTAATAGTGACTAATAGTCATTAATCCATGATTCCTATTGTCCTCAGTTGTACTTTAATTCAAGAAATGAATGTAACTCTATCATATGAGTTTAATTTTGAAATTTTATTATCTTTTACAACGTTTAAAAGGCTTAAACTGCCAGACACGAATTTACCATTTTTTAGTTTCCTAAGTATACTGTGCAAAAACTTATGTATCGCAAATACAATACAGTATGTGCCCTAGGGTATTATGTAGTCGGTTTTAATAAAGAAAATTTCAATCTTTTTTTGTTTTTGTTTTTGCATTATATGCGCAACATATCATATAACAAAATCATAAAAAAAAATTTTCATTTATTATACGTTATTTCGTTGATGAAGAAAATTGTCGTTAATGCGTATTGTATGGGATTTTCATTATTTTTAATCGTCCTGCTTTTATTTCCTAATAAATTAACGGCAATTACCATCAAAATGCGTAGGAGTGATTACAAATTATGACTGGATTTTTATGATGATTTCCATTCATAAATATTTGTATGTACATATGTACATACATACATATATGCTTGCATATATGGTAGTATGTGATGGCAAGGTTATGATCAAATAAAAATTCAAGTCTCAGCTGGTATTTGGTATGAAAGATAATAATTGCGTGTGTATGGAAAAATTATGTCATAAAAGTATTAAAAAAACGAATGGTTTCGGTTTATAGTTTAATGATTAATAAAAAACATAGAATTCTCAACATTAGAGAATGAAAGTGTAATTGAATAAAGGTTCCGCCAAATAACATTTTTTTTGAAAATGCTTTAAAAAAAACTACTGAATATTTTCTCAAATTTCTTTTTTTATTTGAAAGTACAATCCTTCCGGTTAATAATGGAAAATAATTTCATTCAAATGGCTGCCTCGGCTGGCCATGCAGTAGCCTACACCAGAAGATGCCGATTTGGCAAAAAAAAAATCATCTTTGCAGATGAAGCTCATTTTGATCTTGGCGGGTTTGTAAACAAGCAAAATTGTCGCATTTGGGGCACAAAAAACCCGCACGCATACATTGAAAAGCCGATGCACCCAAAACGAGTCACTTTTTGGTGCGGATTTTGGTCCAGAGGCATAGTAGGGCCATTTTTCTTCGAAAATGAGCAAGGAGTGGTCGTTACTGTCAATGGCGATCGTTATCGGGCCATGTTGAACGAATTTTTGTTCACTAAAATTGAAGACGATGATATTGGCAACATTTGGTTTCAACAGGACGGCGCTACGTGCCACACAGCCGAAGCTACACTCGATGTCTTGCGTCCTGTTTTTTAAGATCGCATTATCAGCCACAGAGCTGATGTCGTTTGGCCACCTCGGAGCTGCGATTTGACTCCGTTGGACTATTATATGTGGGGTGCCGTCAAAGATAAGTGTTACGCCGACAAGCCAGAGACAATTGACGCTTAAAAGACAATATTCGTGAAATACAGCTGCACACAATCGACAATGTGCTTAAAAATTGGACCGATTGTGTTTAGTAGGTAGTGTGATGGCTTATTAGATGTGACGCCACGAGTCAGACATTTCCAACAAAACATAGTATGAAAAATACTTCTTCGGCCACTTCCTCTCAGCAGATTTCTGGCAAAAACTCTGAGGGTAAATAAAATTGCCATGAAAAGTTTCTCAAAATATTTATCATTCGGAGTCGACTTTAAACTTTAGAAGTTGCATGAAAATATGGTACAAAGTTTGGTCGCAGAGAAAGACCAACAGTGTCCGGTGTACGCAAGTTCCTTGCTAAAGTTAGTAAAACTGATTTCACTGTTGATGCGCCAAGACGAGAGCGTGCACCCGAAAATTTCAACGTTGTGGCTGATGGTGTGAGTGAGAGACTCACTCACCAGTTTACGTTGAATTTTACGAAATGATCTCCGTATGACGCCTTACAAAGTTCAATTAGTTTAAGAGTTGAAGCCGCATAACTATCCGCTTTCCCTTCGCTAGATGGGCCAACGGGAAACTTCACGATGATGGCGATTTTGCAAAAAAAAATTTTTTTTCGTATGAACTTCATTTTCATTTTGGTTGACACGTTAGTCAGCAAAATTGCTGTGTTTGGGACTCAGAAAACCCACACGTAGTCTTACAGAAGACAATGTACCCATTACGCGTGACTGTTTGGTGCGGCTTGTGGAGTGGACGCATCATTTCTACATATTTCTTTAAAAATGAGGACAGCGTAACCATTACGGTCAATGGAGACACCCGTCGCATCATGATAATCGGTTTTTTTTGGACACGCTCTTTATGGTATTGATGGGAACGATGTTTCGTTTCAACAGGATGGCAGGACGGCAACTTGCCACACATCTCATGCCACAGTCGATTTATTGCGTCAAACGTTTGATGGCCGTTTAATTAGCCGCCAAGGAGCTAATATTAGCTACCTTTAGACTATTTTCTGTAAGGCTCCGTTAAAGAAAAATGTTATGCCAACAAACCAGAGACAACTAAGCTTTTGACGGCTAACATTCGTGATGCCATTGCCGAGACACAATCCCATACACTGATAAAGTTCACGAAAATTGGTCCGATCGAACAATCGGCCCCGGCAGCCATTTGAATGAAATAATCTTCCACTTCTAACCAGAACCAATATACTTCGCAATAAAAAATAAATTTGGTAAAATTTCAAACCGTTTATGAACCATTAAAAAGGGATCTTGAATGCTAAAATAAAGCGTAGCCGTGACTGGTAGTCAGTTATTTGTACTATTGTGATAAAGAGCTGCCATAGCTGCGTGACTATATAATCTGTTGTACTCCGTTCGTACTTTATATGGATAAAATGAAAAAAAGAAAAAGCGAAACGAAAAACTTTTCATTGAATCGAGATCGATTTCTTTATAGTTGTGTTAGTGAAGCCTTTTTAATTATTTTTTTCAAATTATTATTGTGTAGGCTGTTAGAAGTTCATCATGACGTATGAGTGTTATTCGTTATGAAAAAAGAAATTCAATATTAATTATACGCCACATGGTATACCTTATGAAGTATGTGCCCTTCAAGCCTATTGCACTAACAAACCTCAAGATACTGTTCGGTATAAACATTGTCGATTTCTTTCCTTTACTGAGGTGTTTTCTGCTGGAATGATTTAATTCCTCACATTTTCCAGGAATGTGTTCCGGTGATTCATTCTCATCGTAACACAATCTACATAAGATAAACTCAATATTATATAAGTGTACCTCGGAGTCTACAATCCGTTGTCAAAGGACCCGTTACCAATGGTTAGGTTATTTCCTAGAAGTCTAATGTATGACTTAGATTTCCTTTTCTTATTATTTCCAAACCAAAGTTTTGATTTCATTCAATCCAGTTGTTTTAAGAAGAACCATTTCGTTTATTTATTGTGTATACCTTCCTAAACATCTGCTTCAGCTCCACAGAAGGGTCCTGGTGGCGGAAGTCCCCTTCTCTCAAGCTCGTCTGCTAGGTGGTGGTAGCCTTATTTTGCCAAACAACTGATTCATCTTCCCCAGACCACTACTATCTTGGATTTAACTTCATAGTTCTTATGTTGGCTCGAATGGCTTACATGAGCTTCAGATATTTGCAATTCCAATCTCAGTTGAATAAAGCACATCTTTCGTTGGAATATACCCGGGAGTTTTTCTACAGGCATATGCGTACTAAAGAAATTCGTAGGTGAAGTTAACGCATTTTGCTACTTGGGCAGTGTAGGCGGAAAACAAAAGTTGCAAGCTGCATCAATAAAGTCTGGAATGGCATTTGAAATCGTTTGGACGAAAGAGCAAGAAATTCTCCTCGAAGTGAGAAAGAGAAAATGGCATAGATAAGCTTCACTTTCAGAAAATCCAAGGAGAAAATTGCTAGACTGGCAATATATTGGAACCTAGATGGCAGCACACGAAGAAGCCAACTACAGCAGTATAAAGCATCTCTTTATCTCAAAGCAAGCGTATTATGTGAATCACTTCCCATACACTTACTGACTGTTATCAGTGTGACTTTAGACTTTGTATGTCCACTATCGCCGAAGTATTTGTATAACCGTATATTATAGAGAATATCCGTTTTAACCATGTCCACATACACTAAATTTTTATCGACAAAAATGAGACATTCGATAGTCCGACTGCTTTTAGATTGTATTGTCTATGTTCGGTAACCTTGTAAAGCTTGTTTACATACAACCCTTCAGTCAAGAATATTCCGCAGCTTCTCACGCCACTTATGTTGTGTGTGTTAATTTTATACGTGAGTGACGAGACGTATAATTTAAAGTCAACTAAGAACGACAGATTTTTGAGCAACTTTTCTTTGCAATTTTTATTTATTGTCCGAGTTTTTGTCATAAATCTGCTGAGAGGAAGTCGCCGAAGAAATATTTTTTCAGATTTCGCTTTGTTGGGAATGTCTGACCTGGGGTTGGAACCGCGGCCTTAAGTCGAATAAGCCAACAGAGTATCTACCAGACTACGGCGGTGACAAAGCTTGTTTGGTATGAGCATAAACAACCTTTAAAACTTCGTCAAAGGATCTCTTCGTAACCATTGTAAATCGAACTTATTAATTTTGTAATGGAGAGTGTTTTGTCGGAAGACATAATCGGTATATCGCAATAAGCCAATTAGTTACTTTTAAAGCATTTGAAATAAGGCAGCAAAGCTTTAAACCCACTATACTTCCAACGCATACATTACAGGGTAAACATTTTTCTTTACTTTTCGAAAACATAAGTCCATCATCATCATTGTCGTCCTTAAATAAAAAAAAGTGTTAAATCTCTAGACTTTGCTTAAAATGCCTTTGACTACATGCATGTTAACTGTTTATTATCATTTAATTGGCTAATTGCCTAGAAAAATGATTGTAACTGACAGTTTAAAAGTTTTAAGATCGAAAAACGCTGACATAATTTTTTTTTTCAAATTAAAGCATTGATGAAATGCATACACACACATACAACAAAAATAAATGATTTTATTTTTCCTTCTAGAAAATTTTCTTTTAACGTCTTTCATTTCGTGCATGAATTTTCCTGTTTTTTTTTTTGTTTACAATATTCGTTTGTGTGTGTGTGTGTGTGGGTATTTACATTGGCAAATAGCGTTTCTAATGGAAAAAGTTAAATTAAGCAGCACAAAATATCCTCCACAAACGCGTGTTTGAATTAAAAAAATTTTTTTTTTCTTTCTCTCTTCTTTTTTCTTCTTTTATTTTGCTTTCATTTATTTCGCTTGTAGTTATATTTTTTTGCTGAGTTATTTTTTGTAACAACAAAACGAACAACAATTGCGAAAAATAAAAGGATGAAGAAAAATTCGCGAAATACCCAAAGCAAATGAGATAAAGAAAAGAGAAAAAAAACAGGATATTGAACATTTTTAACATGAAGTTTTCCTTGGCTCTGTCTCGTTTCGTTCTGTATTCGTATTCGTTTGTTTTGGCCAATTAAGCAAAAGACCACATTTACAAAAGGCAGAACATACATATAAAATAATAAGATTACACAAGTTAAATTGCTAAGAAAACAACAAAAACACAAAGAAAGAGGAAGTAAAAAAGCTTTGGAAACAGACAAACTGGTAGAAATCATCAGCATCGTCGTCAACATGCTCAACATCAGCATTCCCTTTATGGCTGTAGCTAAGCCGTCTGTGTGTCTGTTTGTGTGTGATGGTTTGAATGTATGAAAATGCTATTGGAAGTTGCTAAACCATATGATAAATTGTTGCAAATAAATTGTTGTTATGCATGTAATAAATATTCAAATACACACACAATTCCACATTCCAGTATTATCGTGTACATCGTTATCATCATTATCTTTTGGGGGATCATTGTCTTGTACATTTTGCAACAAGCAGCGCATACTTATGTTACGTACAAACTAAAGGACACAAATCCAATACCCATCTTTACATGGCATCCATGTACCATATTTACATGTGTATGTATGTATGCAAAGGCATGAGGTTTTATGTTTATGAACATTAAGGGGGTGCATGTTTTACATGAAAATAAAAAACACTTTTAATTAAACAAAAGCTGTAGTGAGTTCTGTTTAGGAGCTTGCAATATTTTAGTTTTTGTTTGAGAAAAGAATTGTGAGGATTCTTGCGTCACTAGGCGATCTATTTTACTACTTCGAACAACATAGGTTTCCATACGATACCAACTGATAAGACCTAGCTTCCTACTGATTCCAATTATGTTTTCTGTTCATTTATTCTTCTTATTGCAAAATCTTTATATTGGTTTTGATATGACTTTATATTGTGTTAAAATGTTCTTCAAGTCTACAATACTTATTTAGAACGGCGGTTACTGCTTTCACTATTCCCAAGCTTTCCAAGATTCAAGCCTCCTGTCGTCCATCCACTATCTTCCAGATGCTAATCTGTCTAATCTTAAGACTTTGAGAATATATTGTTACGAAAATGGAAACGGTGTAACATCGTTTAACATTAAAATGAGCAAAAGCTGCACAAACGAACTTGTTACAAGTAAACCAACAACTTCAGTATGAAGGAAAAGTGGATAGACAAGTAAGCGGGAACGCAACAACAAGCAATGTGTACACAATACACAAACAACAATGAAGTCGCCATTAAGTTCTCAAGAAAGCGAAACCACGAACGTTCGACTTCAAGAATCTTCATCAGACTGTTTATGTGGGCATATAAAAAGGCAAGACAAGGCAGACAACCAGTAGTAAGAATTCAGTCAGTTTTGTACGAAGACGCGCAGACGCCATATGCTCAACATACACCTACAGTCGAAATATGCATAGACCATGAAAGTATTTTGCTGAGCATAATCTTTATATTTTTACAGTCACTAACAAATTCAACAAAATTGCCTTTTTATTTGTATCACGCTGACATTACTGGGGGGTATATCGTTGCACTTTATTTTGGTTGCATTGATTAAGTCGCCGTAGTCTAGTAGGTAGTGTGTTGGTTTATTAGACGTAAAGCCAGGGTTCGAGCCTCAGGTCAGACATCAAAACAAAATACAAAAAGTATTTTTTCGGCGATTTTCTCTCAGCAGATTTCTGGCAAAAACTCTGAGAGTAAGTAAAGAATTCCATGAAAAGTTTCTCAAAAATCTGACGTTTGGAGTCGACTTTAAACTGTAGGTCCCACCACTTATGTATAAAATTAACACACACAACATAAGTGGGGTGAGAGACTAGGTCGTAATCCTGACTAAAGGGTTGTAATGACCAATTATGTATATGTATGTGATGCAAAGACCATTGCTCTTAGCCCAGGTGGAAATCTTGTTAATTTTATTAATCACTGTTCATACGTTCTCTTCCTTATTGGCGTCTATTATTTGTGTATCGCAGTGCTCTAACGCATAGAATAAATTATCTGTGGACAGATAAAATAATACGGGCCAGAGAATTGAACCATTCGTGCTACCGACCAATTGTCATTCAAAACAACTATTAAAGTTTGTCGTTTTGGAAAAGTCTACAGGTGATTGGTGAAAAATAAAAAAGCTTTTCGTCATCAAATTCGCTCTGTGAGAGCTTACAAAGCTAGATTGAATATTAACTAAAAAATCAATTAAGTCAATGAATCCGAGGGCAACCTAATCTTACTTAACCGTAGATCGAGCCTTAAAAAATCTTCATAGTTCTACCTTATGTATCCCTTTTGATACATACTTGTAATACATGTAATTGTCACGATTATTGATAGATTTTGTTAAAAAATTTTAATATTTTAATTCATTTTAATAAAACTATTTATTTACTATTCTAACATTTTATTATCACTTTTATGAAATTTGCGCCAAAATTTTTGACATGATGTACATTGGCATGGTTTTTACATAAAAATCAAGCACTTTATGTCAGCTTGGTTTTATTTCTTTCTAAATGGTAATAATTTGACATCTAGCACCCTGGTTTGTGGCGATTTATAAGTTTCCAATTGCTTAGATTGGACAGCTTTTTGTCACTCGCATCAGTAACACTCTCAGTTGAGGGCTGGCTGAAACCTGATGGTACAAACCATTCTTGTGATTCGTTAGAAATATTTGTTGTCAACGTCATGTGTGGTAAAAAAAATAACAATTTTCACTCTTTGATTCCTCTCCGGTTTCCCGGATAGGGGTTTCCCCAAATACTGCTGTAAGTAGTTGCTACGTACGTAGCATATACTTGACTCTAAAACTGCCAATTCGACTTCGGTGGATCACGAAATTTATAACGACCATCAAATTCAATTAGTTACTAATATACAGCGACAAAATTAAATATGAGTTGAAAAGGTGATAAAACAAAACAAGAGAAAAGAAAACATAAAACAATACCAAACAAATATCCTTAAATTAATTTCCCTAACAATCACTGTAAGTATTCCATCATTAAGTATCAAATTGAAACTAAAATCGCTGGAGGTAATTTTCATTTTCCACAATAAAACTAAAAATTTTTTGAATTCTGTTGCTAAAAGACCTTAATTTGAGATGAAAATATACCAAAAAGGAACATAAAAACATAAGCATAATTATTTAAATATATTTTCTTTAATTTTCTAATCTTTTAGGCGAACAAAATATTAAAATTTTAAAAATCTTAAAAAAAGGATATATGGGCTCCTCTGAAAGTATGATAGCTAAACCCAAACTATTTATAAAGTATTATTTCTTACATAAAACTACAAGTTATGTGATAAAAGTTTTATGAAAATGGTTAACATTTTCTAACAAAAAAATTAAGATTTTAGAAAAAAAAAATCCCTTTCATTCGAATTTCAAAAAAGGCTTTAAGCATGATTATTAAAGTCTGCAAGGCTTTCAACTCATTTTGCAAAAAGGCGTAATAGGTGTAAATATATCATTATCAAAGCGATTCTGTTATCTAATACGTACGTAGTTGACCGAAATATTATCATCTGTAATAAAACATGGGAAAAGAGCAGTAAGAAAGACTCTACAACTCTCTGAAAATTGGTAATATTTTTTTATCCCAAGCTATTAAAGGCCGTTTGTTCTGTTCCAAGTAGTACCATCTTTGAAGATAAACATCCTTCTGTCATATTTGTTGCTGCCAATACTTATATAAATTTATATATAAATTATAAATTGGAAATGTCTGGCCTGAGGTTTGAACCTTGGTCTGACGTCTAATAAGGTAACACGCTACATACTAGACTACGACTACTTCAATCAATAACAAGAATAGAAAATTCAACCTTTTCACTTTCGTCGTTCAATTCGTTAACTTTCAATTCTTTCTCAAAAACCATGAATATTGTATTATTTACGATAAAACTTCACAAAATCTTTTGAAAACGTAAAAAAAACTACATACACAACACCTAAGAATCCCCAGGAAAGTCGTATGCATCAAAAATGATACATAAGCCAGAATTATGAAGTTTTTGAATTTTTTAATTCCTGTTTGAAATTTTCTTTTTTTATTTGTTTTAAAATAATGCCGATAACAATACTAACGAATTACAAAAAATATCAATAATAATAATATTAATTTTCTGAATTAAAGTTGTGCAGTCTAAAAAATTGAAATGTATCATTTTTGATACAAAGCTCGATCTATTGTTAATTAACCATTACAACCCATTAGTCAGGATTACGGCCTAGCTTCTCAAACCACTTATATTGGGTGTGTTAATTTTATACATGAGTGTCGGAACCTACAGTTTAACGTCGATTCCGAACGACAGATTTTTGAAAAACTTTTCATAGCGATATTATTTATTCTCAGTGTTTTTGCCGGAAAATTAGTGAGAGGAAGTTGCCGAGGAAACATTTCTTTTATGTCTGACCTGCGGTTTGAGTTGAGACCTTACGTCTATTAAGCCAACACATAATGCCACTGTGAACATCTATGCGAAAGAGTTCTAAGGAATTTTTCTTATTGAGTCCTTTTCCTGTTCAACATCTGTATTTACCAAGTGTAGGGTGTTTGTTGACCCACCGGAAAATGGTTTGTGTTTCACTCTTTTTATACTCCCTCGACGTTATAGACTTGAAGAATGTTTCGGAAACATATATTTTTTGACTTTACACGTCTGCACATGATAGATTCATTGGTGGAACCAGTGGATTTGCCCATATGCACGACAGTTTATGCAAACGTTTTTCAAAATGGCTTGAAAGATAAGTAATTTCTAATCTGATTTTCCCTCTTTCCTCCTTATTTCTTTTTAAATTTTATTTTTTTTAGAATTTTAAACACAATATATTCTATAAAGAGAAGCAATTACCCGAGTGTTGATCGTAAATGTAATAAAAAATGATGGAAAAATCTTCACTATAGATAGGTAGATATTGATTTAAGTAAGGAAGCTAATTTAGTAAGTTGACCTAGTTTGCTGTATGTTAAATAAAATAAACAATTTAAATGAAGCCTGCTTGTAAAAGTCTTTAAAATGTTGAATTACGGAGTGTAAACTGGCACCATCGCTCTTTAACGAACAATTAAAGTAAAGTTATTTAAAATGTTTTAATATTTAAAGCAGAACAATAATCCACTCTTCTCTTAATAGGTTTTGGTTTGGATTTCACCATTTGCTGTAAGTATTTATTTTAAATTCATATTATTGTTGTTTTTTAAATGTTTGCTGGCTTATCAGTTTTTCTTTTGATTTAATTTTTCTTATTCAAATTCTTTTAAATCTTTCGTTTTCATCATGCCACGAACATAATGATAAGGATAATGACAGTAAGCTCTTTAGTTTCTATTCTTCATATTCTTTTTCATTTGATATCTCTGATTAGAATCGGTTTGTCTTTGATTCGTTTTTTCCTTTTAGCGAACAATTTAAATTTAAAAAAAATTTCTCTTTGAAGACAGAACAAAAAAATAACAACAAATAGAATCGGGTTTCTAATTAATCTAAAAGTGCACCAGAGAATTTTTGAATATGTGTATGTCAATGTCAACTAAATATTCTGGCTAATTTTCAATCATAAGTTGAAAAAAATAATTCAATTTTCATTTATATTTTAAGAACAATTAATTTTACATAAATTTGCTTGAAACAATGCAAAGTTCATGACAAATTATTGTATCGTTATGAAAATGAAAAAATCTAGATACCGGTGTTTTGATTTTACATCGTTTAACATTAAAATTATAAACAAAACCTACAAAAACAAAAACAATGAACTTGTTTACAAAATATCGCACTGCGTAATATAACAACAAATACCAGCATTAAAAACCTGGTAAACCAGTAAACTAAAATATAACAACAAACACTACATGAATAAATGTAAACAAAATATACAATACACAAACAACAATAATGAAACAACGATATTTACATTTATAGATATCTCGATCATCATCAGACTGCTTACTCTGAGATATAAAAGGCAAGGCAAAGCAGGCGATTTAGTTAGTAAAGTTCAGTCAGTCTTGTGTGAAGACGCGGTGTGTTTGAAGAGAGTAATCGTGGTTTGAAGATCTCCGTTACAAAGATCTGTCGAATAATTGCCTAGTAATTGCTATTGTTTATGCAAAGCTTATAAAGAGAGGAACAACAACCAAAGCAATTGTTTTTGTTTACCGCAAGTTATAAACAGTGGCACACAGAATTATGCGTATAATAAAGAATTTTAATTAAAACTAAACATAAATTTTTTTTATTTTATTTGCAAACTACGAGCTCATATTTTAAACGTTTTTAAAACGTAAAAACGTAACGTATGTAATCAAAGCTGGCACTGGCGAGAATAACGCCATATATTGGAAGAGTGCCAAATTTATTGAAGATTAAAATAATATCACAAATTATAACATTGCTAATACTGCCCAATATTATTAGAAGCACATGCCGTAAAGACAACAATTGGGAAACTTTTCTCTCTGCATCACTTAAGCTATAGACAGAAAGACTGGCGTGATGAAATAATGTTTGGAAGGGAAAATGGATATTTCACCTCATCTCTAATAATGGGTGATCCTTTAAGAGCTATAGGAAAATTTTTCAAAAAAAAAGAAAAATTCAGAAAAATGCATGAAACCTTTATTTGAATCTTTAGTACGGTCCATGTAATTTAATGTTTAAAGATTATTTCATGCAAATATTGACCGCGACTGTGCCTCAAATGGTCCATCCGCTTAGTCCAATTTTGGCATACTCTATCCAACATTTCGGCCGGCATCTCACGAATAAATTCTTCAATGTTGCCTTCCAATGCGTCAATTGAAGCGGGCTTGTCTGTATAGACATGAGCTTTAACATAGCCCCACAAAGAATAGTCTAAAGGCGTTAATCGCATGATCTAAACGGCCAATTGACCGGTCCCGAACGTGAAATAAAATGTTCACCGAACTCGCCTCTCAATAAGTCCATTGTTACGCGTGCTGTGTGGCATGTGGCACCGTCTTGTTGAAACCACATGTCATGCTCACCATTCACAGTTACGTTACGATTCGCAGCATCTTTGAAGAAGTACGGTCCAATGATGCCACCAGCCCATAAACCGCACCAAACTGTGACTTTTTCTGGATGCATTGGTAGCTTTTGTAATGCTTCTGGCTGATCTTCACTCCAAAATCGACAATTCTGCTTATTTACGTATCCATTCAGCCAAAAATGAGCTTCGTCGCTGAACACAATTTTTCGATAAAGAAGTGGATCTTCGGCCAACTTTCCAAGAGCCCATTCACCAAAAATTCTGCGTTGCGGTAAGTCGTTCGGCTTCAATTCTTGCACCAGCTGGATTTTGAAAGGCATTTTCCACGTTGTTGAGTAACAGAGGCCCAATTGCTGCGAACGGCGACGAATCGATAATTGATGGTCATCATTAACACTGGCCGATACAGCTGCGATATTTTCTTCAGTTCGCACTCTACGTAAGCGTGTCGGTGGTTATAATCTCTTAAATTGAGAAAATCTACTGCCAACAAAATTTCTATATGATCCAGTTCTTGGCTGGTCCTTGCAAAGATTAAAACATGCATGCTCAAATTGTGCGGAAGAGAGATTGAGATGCCGTGAATATAATTTTTGCTGTTTGAGATAGCAAGAGATTCCAATGGCATGTCAGCTTCGAAGATAGAAAAAGCAGGCGAAAAATATAAATTATTGCTAGGTAATAACTCTGCCAAGATATAATTTTAAATGACGGTCCGAAAATAGCATTTTTAATGGTTATAGGGAGTTGGTTTAATATGCAGTTGTGTGTGAATCGTGCTTGCTTTTATGAATATTCCCCACTTCTGGTTCAGAACAAGTGCTCTCTATTGGAAATGAGTAGGATTCAATATATAAAATTACACAGTATAACGTCATACACCTCAATTCAGACATACCAGAGATCAGCAATGAATCGTTTTTTCGCTACTCATTAGTACTCATCAAATTTTGAATATAAGTGAGTCAACAATATTGAGATTTAATTACTCTGTTTCATTCGTACTCAGTACAATGTTGAAATTTCTGCAATGACATCAAACTCATACCATTCGAAATATGTTTGATTCATAACTCTACTCATTCAGATTCATAACTTTAGAAAAATACTTATAATACTTATAAATGAAGATGAGTGACTCGAATAATTCATCAAAATTTACAGTCTTAGTTGTTGTTGTACTTACAAAAAGAAGACACATACGCAAAAAAGGCAGAGCACCAAGCAGACCAAACACACAACCTTTTAGTGAATATTTTAGCGTTCGTATGCGCACCATACTTATTCTGTGATGCTTATAAATGTTGAATTATGGAGAGTCGAAATCAACAACATCATACGTGTTGTATGAGTATGATGAGTACTTCAAACTCTGAATGTGAGTAGTATGAGTATAATATTAAAATAAGTATGAATGCGTATAAGTATCAGAAATTATGAGTATGATTCGATTCTACCTATCGTTTTGAATACTCATTGTCGATCTCTGATACATATGTACATACATAATTGGTCCTTACAACCCTTTTGTTAGGATTACGACCTAGTTTCTTACACCACATATGTTGTGTGTATTAATTTTATACATGAGTGGCGGGACCTACAGTTTAAAATCGATTCCGAAAGACAGATATTTGAGACAATTTTCATTGCAATTTTCATTTACTCTCAGAGTTTTTGCCAGAAATCTGCAACACTCAATACAACAACCTAATGCTGTCTAGGCAACGAGAGATCAGTACTCAATTTTGATTTTTGTTGTACAGTTGTTGAAGAAAAAAACAAACATTTTTCGTGACTCTTTGTTGGCAGAATATTTGCAATCAATTCATGATTTCTCCCGAATTATTTTTAATTTTAATTTTGTTTTTTTTTTTACTGCTACCAATATGAAATTTATTTTTTACATTTAATTTTCTGACAATTTTTTTCCGATTTATCAGCACACCAAGCACTCACACATAATGAAAATAGCACCACCATCATAACCATTACCAGCATCACCAATATGAGCGTTTTGAGCACAACGTAGTCATAGTCGCCATCATTATGATCGTCATCATCAGCAGCAGTAGCAGCAGTAAAAGAAATATTGTAAAGGATTTTTGTTGTAATAAAAAAGAGGTAGAATATCAATGGAGATGAGGATGAATGGTGACAGGTGGAAAGATACAAAATGGTGAAAATGAAGTGCAGTTAAGGGCATATAGCCGAAGAGACAGAGAAACATAATGATTTTTTAATAAAACAAAGAATAAAAAAATCCGAAAAGAAAAAAGAATTGAATCGGTTACTATGGCATCATCATCATTGAAAACATTTTGTAAACGATGACGATGACAATGTCCTCCTCTTCACTTTGGCTAAAGCTGATATTCATCGTTTCAACTTCCGTTTTTTGAGTGGCATTTGTTATTGGCACATATCCAGGTCAGAACAAAGTGTTTTTATTTTTTATTATCATTTCCTTTTTCTCCGCTTTTTTTTTAAATTTATTCATTTTCAACATATAAAATTACAGAAGAAGAAAAGCAAACAAAACAAAAGAAAAACTTTATTTTAAGCATTTTTGTGATGTCAGTTTCCCCACATTACTCTGACGCCTGTTTCGATTTTCAGTTGCAGAAATCAATCAAATCAATATGAAACAGGAATGTGATGGAACATGCAAGAGTTTCAGAAAATATTCTTCAGTTCATAAAATGATGAAACTGATGATTTCTTAGAATCATAAACTACATAATAGAACATAAACAAAGAGATCAAAGCGAATGTCTTCTTCCATTACATTCTTATTAAAATAAATTCAATAGAATATAAATGCAGGCGCATATTTATTATTTGAGGTTGATTTCTTCGTATCCCAAGGCTTGTTGCAAAGGGTGGGACATTTAAAAGTTTCAATTTAAAAATGCAATAAAACAGAAATGACTGCATTGTCCTCATTTCCAAAGGAATATGGGCGAATGATGCTTTCGCAACAAATAATCACACGTAATAGGTGCATTGGCTTCAGTAAGACCAGGTTTGGGTTTTCTGAGCCCCAAATATGGCAATTTTGCTTATATATATGTACGTAACAGAGATCAACAATGAGTATTCAAAAAGATGAGTAGAATCGAATCATACTCATAATTTCTGATACTTATACGCATTCATACTTACTTTAATATGGTGGATCCTCTACTCATATTCAAAGTTTGAAATACTCATCATATTCATACTTAACAACACGTATGATGTTATTGATTTCAACTCTCAATGACTCAACATTTACAAGAATCACAAACTAAGTATAATCGCGTACGAACGCAACAATACTCACCAGAAGGTTGTGTGTTTGTTTTGCTTGCTGTCTTTGTCTTATCCTTTTTTTTATTGTAAATACAACAACAACTAAGACTGTAAATATTGATGAATGATTCGAGTCAATCGAATCGGTTTATAAGTATTATAAGTATTTTTCTATTATTATTATTATATATATATATTATTATTATATTATCTGAATCTAAATGAGTAGGCTTATGAATCAAACATATTTCGAATGGAATGAGTTTGATGTCAACGTTGTACGCATACTCATTGCAACCTGTACTTATAAATCAACGTTGTAGTGAGTATGAATGAAAGAGAGTAATTAAATTTCAATATTGTTGACTCACCAATATTCAAAATTTCATGAGTACTTATGAGTAGCGAAAAAACGATTCATTGCTGATCTCTGATATGTTGCCACCAAGATCAAAATGAGCTTCATTCGAAAAAAAATGATTTTTTTCGCAAAATGGACACTATCATGCAGTTTCTCGTTGGACCATCTAGTGAAACGAAGACGAAGCGAATGATCGTGTGGCTTCCACTCTTGAACCAATTGAACTTTATATGGCGTCATATCGAAATCTTTATGTAAACTTTAACGTAAACTGGTACATAAAATGTTCAAATCTTTAGAACGATGACGACTTCATGTTGATGGATTCTCTCACGCACACTCTCAGCCACAGCTTTGACATTTTCGGATGTACGCACTGTATGAATCTTGGCTCATCAACAATGAAACCAGTTTGTCGAACTTTACCAATAAACTTGCATACACCAGGCACTGCTGGTCCTTCTCTGCGACCAAATTTTGTACGAAATTTTCGTGCAACTTCCGAATAATTTACTTTGTTTTTGAAATAAATTTCCAATAAATCCCAACGTTGTTTAAGCGTCATTCGATTCAATACATTCAGTGGAGATAATATACTGAATTTTGTGGCCGAATAGAATTACATAAGTATTGTCAGAAAAAATAACCGATGGTTTAAATTTAAATCGATAGATGGCCCACCAGATATTTTTAACTTTAAATAAAGAATTCACTAAGTTATTATTTTCAATTTGGTTTTCTGCGAAAACCTTGTACACAGTATTATTGGAAATGCATTCATATGTATGTTTTGAAAGCAAAAATAAATAAAGAAAATACCTGTGCAATTGCAAAGAAAAATTTCATAAAAATATTGTACAATTCAATAGAAATGTTGACAAAAGAACTGATAAATTCTTGTTTAATTCATTATTCGTTTTCTATTAAATTATTTTTTTATAAAAATAAATTTTTAACAGGAAATCGAAAATCAAACATAATGTTAATATGGCCTAGATACACGGCGTATGACTACTATTCAGAATAGGAATTTAATATGACTCATGCGTATGCACCAATAACAATTGCAGCAATGGCAGTGCCAAAAAGTAAGATGAAATGCTCAATAATCTCGTATGTTATTTGGCATCGTATGGTTTTGTGGTACCGTCATTTTAAAACCATATATCAACGCGGTAAGATTCATCAATTCTGACAAAAAAGTCAGTAATCTTCGCCCGGTACTTGGTATTTTCCAATGCCAACACTTGTTCACAAACCGCGCCAAAGAGTGTATCTTTCAAGATGCATTGAGAGCATTATAATTGCTACTCCATCTAGCATCAAATTCAGTAGCTCCGTACCCAACGCTGAAGTCACTGTGGTCTAGTAGGTAGTAGGTTGGCTTATTAGATGTGTGGGCTTGGTTCAAACCCCACGTCATACATACATCTTCCACACAACAAAATAAAAAAAAAATATTTTTTCGTCGACTTCCTCTCAGCAGATTTCTGGCAAAAACTCTGAGAATAAATAAAAGAATTGTCATGAAAAGTTTCTCAAAAATCTGTCGTTCGGAGTCGACTTTAAATTATACGTCTCGTCACTCACGTATAAAATTAACACACACAACATAAGTGGCGTAGGAAACTAGGTCGTAATCCTGACTGAAGGGTTGTAATGATCACTTATGTATGTTTGTATGTACATACATATGTCCACCAAAAATGATCTTCATGGCTAAGGGTATTTTTAGTTAGAAAGACATTTCTCACACAGTAGGAATATTTTGAATAAAATTTAATGATTTGCAAGAGCTGCCGCCTTTAATAGTCTATTGATGTTGAAATGGCAAATTTTTATTAAGTTTTTTGGCATTGTCAAAATGTCACGAATAATATCTTATACTGAAAGGCAAACTCCTCAAGCATGCGAACCTACAGTCTAATGTCAACTTCGAACGAGCGAGAGAGACCTGTGACATGACAATTAATTATTCTGCTGAATATTATTAGTCCTTGAAAGAAGTATTTGTTCATTTCTTATATTTTCAAGATGTCAGAGCACAGGTTTTAACTTACAGTTACAGTACAATCCACATCAATAGACTTTGTTAAACTACTTTAATTAAAATTTGTAAAATTTTTAATGTAATGCCATGTATGTATACTGTCATATACAATAAGCCTCCAAGCTATTTTATTGTTTTCATATTCCTATGAAATCTTTTTGTTTACTTGTTGTTGTTTTTAATATTTCTCATATTTTGCAGCCTATAAATAATTAGTTTTCATGCGAATTATTAATATATACCTCCGCGCGCTGTTATTTGTTTTTATTTCTCCGTTTTGATTGAATTCTCAATAAGGCATACAAAATTAAAAAAAATATATTTTTCCCTGACTCTTACATAGAAATATTACAACAACAATAAGCCTGAATAATGTAACAAAAACAATTCTCATTATATTAAATGTTCCCAAGGCTATAAATTATGTAAAAGCAACGACAACAGCATCATCAGTAATAGCAACTGCAATAATAATAATAATAACAGCAGAAGCAACAAAAACAAAAACCAACACTGTCTGTATTTGTTTATCATTTCTCTCAAGTTTTGTACTCTAAAAACCCCAACGCCTTACTCTTGCATTCACTGTCTCTCTCTCTCTCTCTCTCTCTCTCTGTCACTGTCTCTGTGTGTCTATGTTAACTCTTATTACCTTGATAAACATGACCATTTTAGCATTTTACAGTATTTTTTATGCTCGTATTTTAATAAAACAACAACAAGGACAAACATTCATCCTGATGAACATCAGACATATTGTTACTGTTGTCTTTGGATCACTGTCGTAGTCGTAGTCGTAGTAGCAGTCATGTTCGTCTTCCTCGTCTAACTCATACTCATATTAGCATTCGTACGTTAACCGTATTTCTATTACTCGTATTCAGCTACTTCTCTTATATATTTTTTTCTAAGATTCTTTGATTTTCTTTTCATTTGTATTCAACACATGCATATGTGTGCGTATGAGTAAGTGTGCTGGCATATAAAAGTGTGTACAAGAATACGTTGTATTGTATTTGAATGTATAAGCAAATGAACGAATGAATGAATGATTGTCAGTTGCTGGTATTTGAAAATAATTTAACGTGTCACTTTTCATGTGTTGGCTCTAATAAAAATACATGCACTTATACTGCTTGAATATCTTGAACATCTTTCTTTCTTTCTCCCTCTCTTTCTCTTATGTATGAATGTATTCCCATATACATGTGTGTTCGTTTACAAGTATTTACAAAAATGTAAAAATGAAAAAGACCAGCATATATGTTAGTGAAGGGAGAAGGAACAACCTAAAGTATGAAAAAAAATTACGAGACATCTTTAGATCTCTGGTTGGCTGAACATGTTATCGTTAGCGAAGCATAAAGTCATAGAGCAAAATGGAAAGTCCCTCCATAGAACTTGACATAGTCATCATCATCGTCTTCAAATGTCTCTGTATGTTCATGTATTTTTAGAAAAACCTCAATTATGTCAAATAGTGCTTGTGTCTGTGTGTTATAAACGAAATATTTTAAGGAAATATTTAAGGAGAGTGATATTAAATATTCGAATACTGAAGTAGGTTGTACAAATTTTTTGAATCAATTTTTTTTGTTACAATTAAAGAAAGCGTTCAGCATACACTTCTTTAATACCAGCTAAAGATAATGATAAAATTATTTCAATGCTTTTATAGGTTCTCGTAGCGCTCAGGCTGCCTACTTTTAAATTCCAATAAAACAAGGTGTGTGTAAGAGACCATCGATAGCCTTTATTCCATTGTAAGACCTATTGATGCCACATCGTTCAAATGTTCGCCACGGCTCAAGTGTGTAATTAACAATGGTACTGGCGCATAAGTTAGGCTCAATTTAGCCGATGGCATGGATTATGTTGGATGTGGTTTGTGGCTTATTCGAATATACCAGTGACTTAAGAAAATTGCTCAAAACAATAATTAAGGCAATCATATCACCCCTGAACTCAGTGGCCAGTTCACAACATTTCTACCTTATATAAAACCACATCTCATATATTAAAACCACATCTCGTTTATCTACAGATCATTCAATTCAGGCCAAAATAAATTTTCTTTACTGCTCGCCGTAGACAGTGGTGGCCTCGTCAACGTCGTTCTCAAAATATAAAGGACCAAAGGCAGCGTGGTCTAGTAGGTAGTGTGTTGGCTTATTAGACGAAAAGCCAGGGTTCGAGCCCCAGGCCAACCCAAAATCCACATTAAACAATAACTTGTTCGTAAGGCATAGAACGCTCTTGAATCTCATGTGTGTTTTTATTGTCCCAACTTCAACAAATTTGTTTGTTTCCACACCCCATTCATCCAGAAATGGGCCTCATCACTGAAGTTTGAGCCTCATCATCAATGATGCTTCGCAGCTCCTTTAGCAAAGACATATCGTTGTTTAGGATACTCTCAGGTGATTTGGCAAAACAGTCTGTGCTAATGGTAACTAATTTGACGGCTGAAGCAGTATAGCCCTCTTGGAACACTCGGTATAAATTAAGGAAAGAATCAAAACATACATATGTTGCTTAGGTGCGATGAGTACATCGCCTAAAAAAGCATATACAAGAATACCCTTTCGGTGTATCTTGTGCCGGTTATGAGGGAATGGATCAACCACAGCAAAAAATCGTATTACCAGGTTATAATTAGGATTGTTTGACACGGAATTATTCGATCTGCTATCTAACATATCACTTGTGACCACTTGCATCAGCTTAATGACAGAGTGACTTTCTCGATCAAGGTTAAATGCATCCAATGAGCAAATACTGGTGGAGACTAGTTGCTACACGTATGGCTTTCAATATGGAGACAGGACCGTACTGGAAGGTACACGCGATTACTTATTTGTTTAGAGTTTTTAATCTTGTGTACTTTCATATTCTTTTTTTATGCTCCTATGGCTCTCTCATTTAAATGGTTGAGGCAAACCGGAAGTTTCAATTTGTAATGGTGTTTCCTACGATTACCAACATGTATATTGTAGCATCTCTAAGCCAAAAAGAAGACAGAAGCAATCATTTTTTGTTACAATTTCTCCCAACAACAACAACAATATGTCTATTCTTTGGCAATAAGAAAAGGAAACACAATTCTGCTTCATGTAGATGTTGTCTGTAATGCTGGTTGTTTTTTTTATTTAATTTTTTCCTCGTCTTCTCTGATAAAAATCAAATAAAAATATGTTGTAAATAGCAACGTAAATGTCGGTAATTGCAAATGATTATTTTTGTCAGAGACGTGAAAAAATTTTTTTTTTTCTTTTACGATTGTGGTCAACACTGTGCTACAAGTGAAATAGATGGAGTGAAGGCAGCGACTGCGTTTCGGTGTTTCTAGTATTTTTGTTTTAAATATTGGAACCTTTAATGCATGGGAAGAGAATAAATAGTTTGATAGGAACGAATAGAGAAGAATTTGTTGTTATCGAGTGGTATGTAACGGGTGATTTTTTAGCTAATATCTTTTTGGCAACACTGGTTTAAACAGCTCACGCACGTTTCGTGTTTTATTTCACTGTCAAACATCTTCAGTTTGGTCTACAATTTAACCATGAATCGTCTTACAAACGAACAACGCTTGCAAATCATTGAATTTTACTATCAAAATGTGTGCTCTATCAAGAAAGTTCATCGCGCGCTTCTTCCATTTTATGGTCAGTTTAATCGACCCACTGAAGCGGCTATTCGAGCTATTGTGACTAAATTTCGCACCAAATTTACATTGTTGGACATTAAACCACCAACACGCTTACGTAGAGTGCGAACTGAAGAAAATATCGCAGCTGTATCGGCCAGTGTTAATGATGGCCATCAATTATCGATTCGTCGCCGTTCGCAGCAATTGGGCCTCTGTTACTCAACAACGTGGAAAATTATGCGGAAGGATTTAGGTGTGAAGCCTTTCAAAATGCAGTTGGTACAAGAATTGAAGCCGAACGACCTACCGCAACGCAGAATTTTTCGTGAATGGGCTCTTGGGAAGTTGGCCGAAGATCCAGTTCTTTATTGAAAAATTGTGTTCAGCGACGAAGCTCATTTTTGGCTTAATGGATACGTAAATAAGCAGAATTGTCGATTTTGGAGTGAAGATCAGCCAGAAGCATTGCAAAAGTTACCAATGCATCCAGAAAAAGTCACAGTTTGGTGCGGTTTATGGGCTGGTGGCATCATTGGACCGTACTTCTTCAAAGATGCTGCAAATCGTAACGTAACTGTGAATGTTGAGCTGTACCGTGAGATGATATCAAACTTTTTTTGGCAAGAGCTTGACTTGCATGACATGTGGTTTCAACAAGACGGTGCCACATGCCACACAGCACGCGTAACAATGGACTTATTGAGAGGCGAGTTCCGTGTACATTTTATTTCACGTTCGGGACCGGTCAATTGGCCGCCTAGATTTACGCGATTTAACGCCTTTAGACTATTTTTTGTGGGGCTATGTTAAAGCTCATGTCTATACAGACATGCCCGCTTCAATTGACGCATTGGAAGACAACATTGAAGCATTTATTCGTGAGATACCGGCCGAAATGTTGGAAAGAGTATGCCAAAATTGGACTAAGCGGATGGACCATTTGAGGCACAGTAGCGGTCAACATTTGCATGAAATAATCTTTAAACATTAAATTATATGGACCGTACTATCGATTCAAATAAAGATTTCATGCATTTTTCTGAATTATATGTGTTTTTTTTTGAAATTTTTTCCTATAGCTCTTAAAAAATCACCCTTTATATAAGGGAACTGGTGATTGGATATTACTTTCACTTCTTAGTTTTTCTTGTTTATTTCTAAATTGATCCAAGATGACTACTGGAACCATTCATAATGGCTTTATTTTTTATTATATTTTCTTGTTTTTTCAGATAAGTACTATACGTTCTCCTCTTCTTTATTGGAGGACTTCTACTCTGTTATTTTTTTCTTTCTTTGCTTTCTTATCATCGAATAAGAAAACGTTCCGCTTGTGCAGGAACCCACCATACGCACGTAAAGCTTCTTAGTCCGGCAGGTTACTTGGTATTCAGTGTTCTTCCTTTTGGCCCCTAGCGTGCCGGCTCTTCGTACAAGTCGTATGACACTGTACACCTGCCCATACTGTATTAGTTCGATGCAGGGCATTTTGCCGCATACAATCAAACTTGCCATGAAGTAAGAAGCGCTCCTTAACTCAGGCGACAAGTCCTGAAAACGTTTTCCTTCACGTTTAATCAAATTTCAAGGTTTTTTTTATTGTGTTCTTCAATTGCTGTTGCATAGCGCATGAGGAACCCTTCCACGGTTTTTATGATGGTTCTAGAAAACACAAGAAATTTCTCTCAAATTGTTTTGTCATCAATTGTTGGCCTGGTAATGTCTAAACGAATATGGACTTTGGAATTTCAAATTCGAGCCTCCAAAAATAATTTTTTCTTAAGAAGTCTTGACATCTTTTCGAAATTTCCAGTGAATAGGAATGACTGACTAAGGTGATTCTAGGTAAACTAACTCTAAACAATAATGTTCATATTTCTATCATATTCAAAGGGAATTGTTTCTATTGTTACAAAATTTTCATTTCTTTTCTTTTCCTGCTAAGAGTTTTTTTCTCTCTCAACTGTTCGATTTATCGAATCGACTAATGATTTATCTTTTCACCACATTCTCTACCATGTCTTCTATTTGCTGTGTTAAAAACAAAATTATTGCTTTTAACATTGCAATTTCTTGTCTTCACTGCCATTTTTGCGACTAATCTCTCTACAATTCCTTTTTAGTCGGCCAAAACATCACATATTGAGAGTTTCTGTATAATTTGAAGTATAGACGAATTTCTAGAGCGATAAAAAAAAATTGTTTCAACATTTCTGATTCAGGAAGTCAAGTATCCAACTGACATTCTTAACTAAATATTAAGAGGCTTTAATACATATGTACATACATAATTGGTCATTACAACCCTTCAGTGAGGATTACGACCTAGTTTCTCACACCACTTATGTTGTGTTTGTTCATTTTGTATATAAGTAGCAGGAGCTATGGTTTAAAGTCGACTCCGAACGACAGATTTTTTGAGAAACTTTTCATGGCAATTTTTATTCACTTTTAGAGTTTTTGCCAGAAATCTGCAACAAAACGGACATGAAACTATATTTCTTCGGTGACTTTTTCTCAGCAGATTTCAGACAAAACTCTGAAAGTGAATAAAAATTGCCATGAAAAGTTTCTCAAAAAATCTGTCGTTCGGAGTCGACTTTAAACCATAGCTCCTGCTACTTATATACAAAATGAACAAACACAACATAAGTGGTGTGAGAAACTAGGTCGTAATCCTCACTGAAGGGTTGTAATGACCAATTATGTATGTACATATGTATTAAAGCCTCTTAATATTTAGTTAAGAATGTCAGTTGGATACTTGACTTCCTGAATCAGAAATGTTGAAACAATTTTTTTTTATCGCTCTAGAAATTCGTCTATACTTCAAATTATACAGAAACTCTCAATATGTGATGTTTTGGCCGACTAAAAAGGAATTGTAGAGAGATTAGTCGCAAAAATGGCAGTGAAGACAAGAAATTGCAATGTTAAAAGCAATCATTTTGTTTTTAACACAGCAAATGTAAGTTTCTCAAAAAAAATCTGTCGTTTGGAGTTGACTTTAAACTGTAGGCACCGCCACTTATGGATAAAACTAACATACACAATATAAGTGTTGTAAGAAACCAGGTTGTAATCCAGACCGAAGCCTTGTAATACTTAATTATATATGTATGCATACTTATGCCTTTGTATTCAGTATGGTATTCAAGATTCGAATTTCAGTGCCCTTGAAGCCCTTGAACTCTTTAGTTACTCCTCCCCTAACATTTTAATACAATTCTAATCCTTGCGTACCCATACGCCATCATTTGTCTGCCAATTATTATCCTCTCCAACTAACTTTACTCCAGTTTTTAAATATTGACACTCAGTACAGTCACATTATTAAAGATGCGGCCTTCCCTGTAGTAACTACGCGCTGTAGCACCATGGGCCAAGTTTCTGTTTCTAGAATTATTTATCTGATATTCGTGGATGATTTCTAGTCAATGATGACAAATGAAAGATACAACGTTATCTACCTCGAACCATCAAAGACGACTGTAGAGCAGTTTGAGGATCAGGATCTTCAGAAAGATTGCAAACAACTGCATTGTGTTACATATTAAAGACCACGCCATAAAAAGAGAAGATCATGTGATATACGAAACTAAGTTTGCATGGAATCTATAACGTTGGAGAAACACACAATTGGCTTAAGAGCAATGAAATATTTGATCTTTTGTAGGATATCCCAAAGAGTTCTTGACCAATCCTTATTTTACGGCTTAGCTTTTCTTATTTCAACAATTTTTCTTTCTTGTTTTCTTGCTGTCTTTTTTGTTACATATTTTTCGACTTCAGTTTGGTTGTTTGGCTGTCAACATAAATACCGTTGGGTACGTATGAGTATGTTGTTTATGCTTGCGACATTCCATACGTTACGGTTTACTTAACACATTATTTCATCATTTTGCTTTCAACACGACAACTTTGTCGTTGTCGTCATCATCCAGATCTCTAGTTTTCTGTAATGCGATTGCCATCCTCATCATCATTGGTTTCCTTATAATTTCATTTCGTTTTCTTTCACTTTTTCTTTCCCAGTTATTATGCTCTCATATTCGTTTGTTGCTCAAAGGAATAAAACAGAAGCGGCAGCAGCAGCAGCGGCAGCGGCAGAAAAAAAACGTAAATATAATACCAGAATCCATTTAAATCTCACTATAGAGCACTTAAGTGGTATCATACCATTACATTAAGAATTTTTATACGTCTGTAGCCAAACTCTCATCTCTTTTCTTGCTCGTGCTCGTGCTTTACAACTCTACAATCGTATTTAAGTGGGGATGGTAAAGCATTCTAAATACCTGGCAAAAAGATAAACAGCCAGCCAGTACGTCATTAAAAAAATTTTTTTTCTTTCTCTGAGGGAAAAATAATCAGAATTTTTGTTAAGTAAACATGAAAGAAATTTTTGCGGAAAATATTTGAAATAATTTCTTTGAAAAAGACCACCAAATAAATTCATTTGCTAGCAACCAGTATAAAGAAGGAATTCATCTGGCTTGCCACCCTAATATAATCACATCAATATTTTGACTAAAAAATTATTTTCAATGCATTAAGTGGTAGGCTTTTTATAGAAAATATAGAAACTTATTCCTGAAAAATTTTTTTTTTTTTTTTTTTGTGAAAGGGTTCATCAAAACATTATCAGCTGATTAATACGTTTGCCCATAACTTCAACATCCTATTCACAATAATACTAGGAAGTTAATATTTCTAAAGTCACCATCAACCACATACTCTATATTTTCACTGCTGCCTGTTCTTTATCACCCAAACGTTTATTTAAAAAACTTTGCTGGATTATAGCTCGATTCTCCCGAATTGTCAAAAAAAATTTTGTCAACATTTTTGTCAATATTTTGGTCAAAATTTTTTGTCAAAATTTGGTAAAATTTTTTTTGTCTTCTTGAGAGAGAACATATTTGTTATCAACAACTCTTAGCTCGATTTGATTTAATTTTTTATATTATCCAGACAAACTTCAATAGAGTTCCGAATAAATTATATTTGTCACTCAAAGCTGTATTGATTTTATCGTATAAATCATATCAAATTGGAAAGAAAGTAATTCTAACTTTAATTTATTGCCTTTTACCTGGTTAGGTTAGGTTAGGTCGGAGGGGTAGCTCTGATATCAAAAGGCTCACTTGAGCACACATAGCGGCCCGTTGTGATGCCACAAGTGAACGCAGTCTCTGCACTGACCAAAACTAGGGAAGAGGAAGAAGTTAGCAGCACAAGGGCTGCACATCAAATGCACGACTACCCTACACTGGAAAACCAGCCAGAAAGTTTGATAAACGAAACTATACATAATACCTTGACATCAATAGATGATTGCTTTGTCAAGCTGACGAGAAATAGAGTGCCAAATAACCTTTATCTGCACCTCGCAAGAGATCGGCAGTGGCAATGAAAGTGGATTACAGTCTCCTTCCCCTCAGCGGACCTGCTGCATCCATGGCATCCCATAACACAATGGCCTCTAAGCATGGCCACTGCGATCGAGATGATGTCACGACCAAGTCCAAGTAACTGGTTGGTACGCCTTCTATCCATCAAGGGCCAGGTGAGCCTAGTGGTGGAGCAGGACTCCTCATTGACCCAGGATAGGTTGCCGTGCAATGGCCAACTTGACCGAGTTAAATGGCATGCCGAAGTCGATTGAAGAGGATTCCGGTAGGAGTGCACAGCTCTGGCGAGCTCATCGAGCCTGCAGTTTCCCGGAATGTTACTGTGCCCGAGAACCCAGACCAGTTGGACACTAAAGCACCCAGAAAGAAGGTCGAGATAGCGGCGCTTGAATTGCACATTGCACAAAAATTCAACAGAATGTTGCATCATTTAATTCATCCATTGACCACTTAGCATTGACACTAAACAACACTTAAAGATAACGAGTTCACTAGGATGAATACGGATTACATACATATGTACATAATTTGGTCATTACAACCCTTCAGTCTGGATTACGACCTAGCTTCCCTCACCACCTACAGTTTAAAGTCGACTCTGAACAACTGATTTTTTTTTGGATTTTTGAGAAACTTTTTGTGGCAATTTTTTTTATTTACTTTTAGAGTTTTTGCCAGAAGCCTAAGAAATATTTTTTCATAGTTCGTTTTATTGGAGATGTTTGACCGGAGATTTGAAACGTGGCCTCATGTCTAATAAGCCACTACACTACCTACTACACTACGGCGACTGTGAGATCTGGAACTCCACGTTAACCGAGTATGCGCCCAGTGTCCCAAATATATTTTTATATATTTAAGTCTCTGATTGATCCTTTCTCCTATATACTGAAGGCAAAACGACGACTTCAATGATGAATTCTGAATGTTCATTTATATTGAAGTCATTATGTGTGGAACTTAACATCGTCTAAACATCTGTCATGGCTTCTCTGGATGGAGAGCATACAAAATATTTAATTTTCTATGACGCTGGCCCATAAATTACGCCGAATTTGACCGATGGCATGTGTTATGTTGGATCTAAGGATTACTGTGATTTGTATCTTATTCGCATACACTTGCGACTTAAGAAAACCCCACAAGAACAAGTCCAGCAGGGTCAAATAGCGTGATCTTGTTGGCCAGAGTACATCACTTCAAATTTGACTTGCAGAACATCCAATAGGGCATATGGTATGAGCTTTGTCATATAGTACTGCAGTTTCATGTGCAATTCTGCTTTTCATCGTTCTTTAAGGAGTACGGTCCACAAACCGCTCAAAAAGAATTTATTTTTCTGGATGCATTGTTGTTCCTCGGACTGCTGTTCACATTAATTTTGGAAATTCTCTTTACTGTCGTACATATTAAACCAAAAATGAGTTCCGTTTGCTGCAGACAATTTTTCAATTGCAGTACATTTCTTACATACCATAATCTTTGAAAACAAAATTTCATGTGTTGCTCGTTACTTAGTTTAGATACTCTGTTTGGGCTATACTTCAAAGAATACATAATTTTTTTGTTTTTCCTTAAATATTTTTTTTAACCTGTTTTGATACCATTTTTTTTTCTTTAACGTTTGAGAGTCTTGTTAAGTTTTTCGCTTTTGTTTCTTAATATTCTAAATTTTATTTAAAATTTCCTGTCTCAATAGCTGTTATAAAATAAATATGATGCTCTTGCAATTTCCTTAAGTAAATTGTCTACACGTTTCATTATTGTTATGCTGCAATCATCAAGATGCTCTTGCTACAGTCAACAATGATGATAATGTTGTTGGCAGAGACATGAAAAAAAAAAGAAACAGTTGCTGATGTCTCGCCTTGATGCATCAAAAGTAAACAATCAGAAATTGTTAAAGTAGGAAAAATAAAACAATAACAACAACAATATGAATATAAAACAAAAGAATCTATAAAAAGATATTAAAGTATATGTACGTTGCTGAACATGAGCACAACACAGGTTAGCAACGAATTTGTGAAATGCTATACAATTTTGCTTAAAGACTGCTTCTGCATATTGCATGCAAGACTAAGACTCTTAGTGAAAATCACTAGGAAATATAAACAATAAAAGTCAAGCAAGATTTGCCGCAGCAGCATATCGATTGCATAGCTAACAACAGCAAAGTATACAAATAAGCAGCATTTTCGTTTCATCATTAAAAATGCAGGAAAAAAAAGGTGAAAAAAAAAATTAGAAAACAACGCAACCAAATGCAAACAATACGTTTTCAACAATGAGGCATACACACATACCTTTGCCGAAAATAAACAAAAACAAAGCAGGAATATCATCATGCAGACAGACACGACGAAACTCACATAAAAGCCAACGGCAGCAGTAGTATCAACCCTTTTGCTAAAAATTACAAAAAAAAACCGTTAAAGAAAAAAGAAATTGAAAAAACAATAAACAAAAAAACTTCAAATAAAAATGCATACTGAGTCCCTCCTAGCCTTTTGTAGCATTTATGCTCGAAAAAAAGGGACTCAAGTGCGTTGTTCGCTTGCAGAGTAAACACCATCAAATCAAATCATGTTATGGCACCCTCTCTAAAAGCACAAAAAAACAACAACAAAAAAAATAATGTTTTTTTAAATAAAAGTTTATGCATAATAAAAATCTCACTAATATTAACACAAAATTGCTTGTTTATAACATATTTATCAACTTGTAATATGAAGAGTGAAAAAACAAAAACAAAAAAAAATTAAAAATTTTAAAATTTTTTTTTATAAAATTGTTGCAGTTATTGTTATTGTAGTTTTAAAAACAAACACCAACAAAAAAAAAAAATTAAAAAAAAAATTTAAACCCCAGGGAAAATTGTTTTAGAAGGGCGAATGCCACTGCTAATGGTATTGGTTTCAGCTACAAAACCAAACAGCTTGTAACTCTATTGTCCTGATATATAAAATTAAAGTTTTTAAAATATTTTTTATAGTGAAACAATTTTATAACGGCAGGAAACTGATTAAATTGAAATAAAAAATTGCTGTTAATGTTACACCAAAGAAAAGTAATTAATTTTAAATCTGAAACTTTATTTGATTGAAAAAATTATTCAAAATATATGTACATATGTACTTAATCAGCTGTCTTCTGCAGACTCTACTGGATTTAAAGTCGTAGCATGCCGTAGAGAGCCGTTGTGATTGCGGTTGTACGAAATTTATTAAGAGGCACTGTGATCGGGAAAATCCAATGGCTGACAGTTAAATGTGTGCTAAACAAACCCAATAAACGTTATGATTTTGGGAAACTCTTAACACGGGGAAACGATTTTTGCAATACATTCATATGTACATGGGCAATTTCGTGTCAAGTGACCCTTTTTTTGCTCAAAAGAAAGCTTATACAATTTCCATTAAGGCCTTTATAATCGCTTAATGGGTTGCGAATTGTTAGAAATTTCATCCAAATCTTAAGACATCGATTTTAAAAATTGGGTCAATTGACACGAAATTGCCCACATACATAATTGGTCATTACAATTCTTCAGTCAGGATTGCGACTTAGTTTCTCACACCACTTATATTGTGTGTGTTAATTTTATACATGACAGATATTTAAGATATTTTTTCATGGCAATTTTATTTACTCCCAGAGTTTTTGCCAGAAATCTGCTGAGAATAAGTCGCCGAAGAAATATTTTCGTTTTGATGTCTGACTTGGAATTTGAACCGAGGCCTTATGTCTAATAAGTCAACACACTACCTACTAGACTACGGCGAATTCGCAGTAATAATAATAAGTAATAATAGTGCAAGGAATATGTTGCCGTAGTCTAGTGGTTACTGTGTTGGCTTATTAGACGCAACGCCATGGGTCAAAACTCCGAAATTCCAAAAAAAAAAAACATTTCTTCGGTGGCTTCCTCTCAGCAGATTTCTGGCAAAAACTCTGAGACTAAATAAATTGCCATGAAAAGTTTTCCAAAAATTTGTCATTCGTAGTCGATACTCTTTAATCAAATTAACAGGCACAACTTAGGTGGTATGAGAAGTTAGGTTGTAATCCAGACTGAAAGGTTCTGTCATAAAATTCATCGTATTATCTCCGCTGAACCTAACGAATCGATTTATGCTTGAACAACGTTGGGGTTTATTGGAATTTTATTTCCAAAACAAAGGCATTTGGTCGGAAATTTCACGAATATGTCGTACAAAATTTGATCGCAGAGAAGGACCAACAGTGCCCGGTATACGCAAGTTTATTAATAAAGTTCGTGAAACTGGTTTCATTGTTGATGCGCCAAGACGTAAGCGTGCTCGTGAAAATATCGAGAATATGTGTGAGAGAATCTACCAACATCAACTCGTCATCATTATCAAGAAGTGAACATTTCACAAGTTTACTTCGAATTTTGTGAAAAAATCTCAGTATGACGCCTTAGAAATTTTAATTGGTTCAAGAGTTGAAGCCGCATAACCATCCGTTTCGTTTTCGCTGCACTAGATGGGCCAACCAGACTCTGCACAATGATATCAATTTTTGCCAAAAAAAAAACAAAAAACATTTTTTCGGAAGAAAGCTCATTTTCATCTTAGAGGCTACGTTAATAAGCAAAATTGCTGTATTTGTGTCTCGGAAAACCCTTACAGAAGTCTATGCAACCCTTACGACTGAATGTTTAGTACGGCTTGCGGAGCGCAGGCATCATTTTTTCATATTCCTTTGAAAATGAGGACGCCGCAACCATTACAGTCAATGGAGATACCTATCGCACCATGATAACCGATTTGTTTGTACCTGCTCTTTATGATATTGATGTGAACGATGTTTGGTTTCAGCAGAATGCTGCAACTAGCCCAACATCTCATGCCACGATCGATTTATTGCGTCAAACGTTTGATGGTCGCTTAATTAGCTGAAATGGTGATGTCAATTGGACGCCAAAAAACTAAGATTTACCACCATTGGACTATTTTGTGTAGGGCGCCATTAAAGAAAAGTGTTATGCCTACAAGCCTGAGACTATTAAGCATTTGAAGGCCTACATTCATGATGGCATTGCAGAGATGCGACCCCCATACACTCGAAAAATTTACATCAAAATTGGTCGGACCGAATGAGTTATTATTAGGCCAGCTGCATGAATGACATATGAATGAAATAATCTTTTATTTCTAACCGAAAACCATTTTTGTTTGATTGCATTTTTAAATTCAGGGCCATTATTACAACTTGCCGTTACACTATGTGGCATTTTGCCTCAAAACCTGGCCAAAATTAATAGAACCGTTTTATGAGTTAATGGCTTGAATTTTTTGATAGTGTTAGTGATAGTTAGGCCCAATGATGAACCCAACTGATTTTGGTTCAAATCGGTCCGTGATTTCGCCTAGCCCCCATACAAATTCCCCTCGCAATTGCACTTATTTACACATAATTATGGTAATTATGCAACAATCTTGAGAAAATTTAGCATGCATCAGTTCTGTGTACTAAGAAATCATGGTGTAAAGTTTGGTGATAATCGGATCACATTTGACCCTAGTCCCCATATAAAGTCCCCTTTAGAAATTCACGTTTGCGCTTATAAATGGCTTCAAAACATCGGTATCATGATGAAATTCGGTATAAACGTGTATTTTGTAAATCTAAATCATATTACCAAATTTTGTTATGGTCGGTCAATAATTGCCCCTTGGTCCAAAATAGGGCCCCTTAAGAATGTTTAGCAATTATAATTGGCTTAAAAATGTTATTACCTCTATGAAATTCGACATGAACATGTTTAATATGAATGTGAATCATTTATGATCACATTTTATTATGATCGGATCATAAGTGCCCCTAGGTACCACATACGGCCCATTAAGAAAATCTAACATACATCTCATATTGTTATAATAGTCAATATACATACATATGTAATTAAGTTTTTAAACTTCTATGATAATTGATATTTATTTATAATATTTATTTTACATTATTTAATACTTAAAAGTGAAACTAACTACAATCGTTGAAATCGTTATCATTTTTATCATCAATGTCAGGAAGGAGTAATTTAATAGTGTCTGATGAAAATGCTTTTCTATTCCTTCGCGATTTTTGTGTACTTCAGCTTATAAAAGGGTCCCTGCTTAAAAGTAAACTATTCAAGACATCTCGATTGGTATCGCTTCTACTGAATTTCCTAGCATAATTCGTACGCCATGTGGCTTTATTGCCTTTGGCTTTATTACACTGCGTCTAATTTTTTTTAATTTTTCAAAAAAAGCAAAATTTTCAAAAAATCGCCAGAAAAAATTGCGCAAATTTGCGCAAACTTTTTTTTTTTGTTCCTGAATATAGAGAGTTCATATTTTCTTTTGGTATATAACATTAAACTACTAAAAACTACTTTCACCTTTAAAATCCTTATTTTTTTTAGGAAGGGTAAAAAATGTGAAATTTTTATTATTTTTAAATTTTGAACGAATAATTTTAACATTAATATATGAGGTATATATATAAAAAAAAAACTGAAAGTAGCAGTCGCTCATACCTTTCAAATAAAAAAAAATCAATATAAAACCTCTATTCGTTTAGCCACAAAAAAATGTCATATAAACCTATTACAATTTCAAGAAAACACCAAAAACGCATTTAATTTTCTTCACTTTCCTGACTTTGACATCGTCTCAAATCTACAAATCTCAACATAAAGTCGTGAAAATTCACTATGTAATGCAGAATTTTGTTGTCTATCGAACTGTATACTCAGTTTCTTAAATTTCTTAAAATTCATTTTTGCCTTTTTGGCCAGCTTTTCGGGGTAAATGCCACATAGTGCGTTAATTAAAGGAAGGATTTTAAAGGGCAGATAAACTTTTTTATTATTATAAGTGGACAATAAGGTAGAAGTGAATGTTAAGCTAAAAGGAGGATCATCCTACCTTTAACATTTAATGTTAAGTTTATGTTTGAACTTGCGATATTATAAATTATATTCAATATGGCAACTTTAAATATAAACAAAATGAGCAAATAAAACAAAAAAAGAGGTATGTCGTTATCATTGCGTTTAACAAAAACTAGTTTAATTGAACAGTGTTATCGACATTGCTCCCGCACTGTTATAGTTTTGAAAAAGTTTACTTTATTTTATCATTAGGCTATAATAACGAAAAGAAAGGTTAAAGGTGACTTTAAAGTTCACTTTGGCTAAAGTTATCTTTAACTAAACCCAACTTTAACGGCAAGTTATAATAATGGCCCTAAAACTTTAAAATTTTCCACCCTGTATTATGTCTTGAGAAGTACTCCGTCAAAGAAATTAAAACTCATTAGCATTTATTCTTATTATTTTTGTTGTTTTTTTTTAATTATTAAATTTTTATTCATTTTTCATCCTCTTATCTTTTTCTTTTCATCTTTCTTTGTTTGTTCATCATATTTTATTTTGCATTTTTTTTCCGTTTACCATTAATAATCTCAAATTATTCCTTGTTTAATTGTTTTGTAATTTTGTTTCCTTCTTTTTTTTTAATTATAATCTTAACTAATTGGTTTCTATAATTAATTTCATTATCATTTTATTTTTCAATTAATTATTAATAAAGATGTGTGAGTGTTTTTTATTATTATTTTCATTTAATTTTTTTTTTAGTTTGTTTACAATTATTTTTGTTTATTTAAAATAACATTTATTTATAATTTCTTCAGTGTTTTTATCTCTTTTTAAAGTTTAAATATTTAGATTTTTTAAAATTTTTTTTAAATTTTTTGAGAGTTTTTTTTGGTAAATTTTGTTAAATTTAAGTTTTTGTTGTTGTTGCATTATTAACTATTTTACTTAAAATTAAGTTTTCCTTTGGTTTTTTGCAATATTTATAAATTTTTTGTTGTTTCTTTGTTTATGTTTTATTTTTCAATTAATTTCTCTTTTTTTTTAATGTATAATACCAGTTGCTTGTAATTCTTCTGTTGTTTTAGTCTAAAATTGTTGGTTTTCTTTGAATGAAATTGTATTTAATTTTTAAAAACTATTTATTTGTGTTGTTGTCATTAATAATTAACTAAACTTAAACTATTTTTAAAAAGGTATTCTTGTTTTAGCTTAAAAAAATTTTATTTCAAGTTTTTCTTTTTTTTTTTCATTTTTACATTCACATGATAGAGTTTCGTTTTGGAATTAAATTTTTTTACACAATTTTTTCAGTTTTTTTTTTTACAAAGTTTTTCAACATTTACATACAATGAAAACATTAAGAACCGAAAAAATATTGTTTAATTATTTAATTTTTCTTTTACAATTAATTTTTTTTCTTTTTTAATCATTTATAATAATTTTTTATTAAATTTTTTTTTATACAATTTGAATTTTAATTTTTAACATTTAAGTTTAATATTAATTAAGATTTTTTTAACAAAAATAATTTTTATTCCAAAATTTTGTTTGTCATTGTGTTCCTTAAACTACATACATAATTGGCCATTACAACCCTTCAGTCAGGATTACGGCCTAGCTTCTCACACCACTCATGTTGTGTGCGTTAATTTTATACGTGAGTGGCGGGACCTACAGTTTAACGTCGACTCCGAACGACAGAATTTTGAGAAACTTTTCATGGCAATTTATTTTACTCTCAGAGTTTTTGCCAGAAATCTGCTGAGAGGAAGTCGCCGAAGAAATATTTTTTTTTTTTTCATATTTCATTTTTGATGTCTGACCTGGGATACGAACCCGGGCTTTACGAATAGTAAGCCAACACACTACCTACTACACCACGGCGACTTCCTTAAACTATTTAAATTAATTATTTACTAATAACAAGATTTTTATTGATTTATTTTTTATAATTAATTTTTTATTTATTTATAGTAGTTTTTGGTTTTTGAATTTTATTTATTTTTATTTTTCTAATAATTATTTTACAAAGTCTTAGATTTTCTTAAGAGGAGAGTTAGAGAGACTTCTAGAGTGCCTTATGAAGGGAGGTTTCCAAGTGAGAACACATTAAAAAATAAATAACAAAAAAATTAAATACACCCAGCTAATGATATAGTGTAGGTCGTCTGTTTTGTTGAGTAGAACTCAAAAATATTTTTTTTATATTTCTTGTTTTATTTGACAAATACGTTCTTTTTCTTTTTTGGACTTTACACATAAATTTATTGATTTCACAAACATTTCTAAGCCGATGTCCAAAATTTACACCTTGTTAGAAAGGAGAGGGATGGGTCTTTAAAATATATATACATATGTATATGTATTATTTGACTTAATATAGGTTTGATGAGGTTTTGATGTGGGTTTGATGAGGTAAACTTGACAAATGCGAATTTTTTCATATTTTTTCAAGTTTGTCCGTTCAGAGTAGCAAACTTTAATTAAAAAATATGATATAAGTGATGACATTCTGAAAGTGCATTATCTTGTGAAGAGATTGACACTTCGTTTGATCAAATCGAACAAAAATTACCGTAGTTACTATTTAAAGAGTTTAACAGTCATGTTATGTTTTTTTATCTTTCACTTAAACCTCCAGACCACAATTTTTTTTTTTTTAATTAAAAAATTATTTCTGTGTTTGATTTGTTTTAAAAGTAGAGGATATTTAAAAAAACATTTTTTTTGTCAAATCGGGATTTATATGTTGCAAATAAAATTAAAAATAAAATTATTTTTAAACTTCCTTGAATTAATCAAAATACAAAAAGAAAGCTAAACAGAATTTGGAAAGCATCATGAGCATTGAACTTAAGCCGTCTACAGGCGGTCTTGGGCACTAGAAGGTTAATCGCACTAGATTCGCTAGAATCGTTCTCGTGTGTGCACTTTAATTAGATTTCTTTTTCTATAAAAAATTTATTCTGAAACAAATGAATCGAATAGATTTCTCAAAATTTTACTGCTTCTAGGTTACAGCTTTTACAGCCCAATTTTCTAAGATGTGTTTCGTCTGGTGTAGTATCTTCCCTAAACTATTGGCATGACTAAGTCACCAAAATGGTTTCATGTCCGATATTTATTATTATCCGTAGTGCTTACGCCGATTTGATTGATACCCATTAGGCTACGAAATTCGCCTTTGTTCAGGATTTTCCTTTCATCTTGATCGTCAAAGAGTATTTTTGTATCTTGTTACAGATGTTGTCACAGAATAAAACATAAAATATAATCTATGTTTCGTTCAAAATGCACTAGATGTACAAATAAAAACCTTGAACATTTTAAATAACCTTGTGGTATAGGACTAAAGTAGTAATAATTTAAAAAAAAATTTTTTTTCTTTATTCTCTTGGATGTAATATAAGCTGAGCTTGTAAATTTAAAATGACACGAAAAAAAAATACAAAACTTGACACCATAAACATTTAATTCAATTCCTTTCAATTTTACTAACCTTAGAGGATAGTTTGATTTCTAGTTTCCACAGTTGCTACATATATACACACATTTATATTAACATTTATTTCATTTAATATTTACAATTTCTATCTAATATTTCTAATAATTTACAAGTATTTTCAAGTTCCGCTTTATATATATTCAGACCAACCAAACAAAAATTATAACAAATAATTTGAAGTTATTTGAAACAAATTAAATATAGATACGGCAGTTTACTCTGCAACTTCCTCTCAGCAGTTTGCTGGCAAGAACTCTAAGAGTAAAATAAAATTTCCATGAAAAGTTTCTCGACTGTAATCTGAAGGTTTCACCACTCATGCTTAAGGTTAAGACACACAATATCGGTCGTGTGTGGATCTAAGTCCTAATCCTGACTGTAATATTGAATTTTGAAGATGGAGAAAAATCTCTCATATACAACAAATATTTGAATTCTTCACAAGCAATTTCTAATCCTGAAAAATTGGATGTTTAATGCAATTGGAATTGGAGTTTACAACAATGAATTGCCGCCAATGAGTTTTGATTTCAATTGCTCACAATCCGAACATATGAATTCGTTTGAATAGTATGAGCTGCTATAATCTATTGAAACCCCTTAATTTCGAATTTTAACCGCCTACAATGCGATACTTTAAGTAAATGAAACGTAAATCATTTCACCAACAGAAAAAGTATTGTATTCCACCATGCACTGAGAAGCCATACGGATTTATGAGAAGCAGCCAAACACTTGTCTACCTTGGCCTACACGTGTCTACCTTGTATACACTTGTTTCTCGGTATCTATGAAACTAGGTTAGCTTAGGATTTCTTGAAGTTCACAGGCAAGTTCACTTGATGGCCCATATGGTACATTGTGATAACAAGTGTAAAATAAGTCTCCTTTGGTTTGAAACACCCCGAACTCAATATGAAATCAGCCATTTACTGTACTGATACGTTGTCCCGTTAGAATTCCTGTTGGAGTGCGAATCGTTCTCTCTGTGAACTCAAGTAGTTCCTGAGTTTTGCTGCTGTCCACAGCTGTTTTGAAATTCTTCAACCAGTTATGTTTGACCACCTACGGATTGTTGTAGTCCATGTTGCTTTTTCCAATTTAAAAAAGTATTCTTGTAAGGGCGCATATATCTGATCCATCGTCTCTTACTCGGACATCTGCCATGCCTTCGGTGCCAGGGCGTTTGCATTTTCGTTTCCCTCTATGCTCTAGATTGGGCCGGACCTCAGTATAGGTGGACGTTGTGTCGACGTATACGGTGTAGAGAGTCCATGCAAATGCTAACGCCTTTCGATTATGTGGCTCTTAAGAGAATTTAAATTTATTGGAATATTGACTACACAGCAATTTTGATATTCGGCAACAAGGTATCTTGGATTCCAGGCTGCTTTTTCCAATTTGGAAAATAATGCTTAAAGGGGCTCCCTCATACATTTCTGATCCCTTTCGTTCCAGTTCATACGCCTACTCGTCTTCCTCTATGCCATATTGGCCCGAAACTTCTACAAAACTATCTTGATAGTACAAAATGGATTCATCATTCTAGATAGTCCATAAATGGTAAGTAACGGAAGATTTTCAGCGTTGAAACTATGAAGCTACCCACCCACCATTTTTCAATTATTGGAGTGTAGCATAAAAAAAACAAAAATTGGAAGTATAGGTAAGTTCGAATTATATTTCATCATAAGAGGCATACGATCTAACATCTAATGAACCTACAAACTACCTATTAGACTACGACAACTTCCTCTGCTTTATTGAAAACCGAGTTAGGTTATTTTAGGTTAGCGGGTAGCTACCCAGTGTAAGGTAAGCCCCCTTTGGTTTGAAACACGCTGAGCCCCGGATGAATACAGCCAGTTGTCTTACTGACACGTACCCAGAAACATTCAAACGTTCTGTTACCCAACAACTAATGACGTCTGTTCTGAAGTGCAGGGCACTCGAATAAAAAGTGTTGCACATCATATTGGAATTATGGTGTTGGGTAGTGTACACTCCATGTTCATAGTCGGTAAGTGCTTAAGTTGTTTTCAATACAGAACTTTTTCTTTTTTAAATTTTTCCTTTTAACGGGTGATTTTTTAGCTATTATCTTTTTGGCAACACTGGTTTAAATAGCTCACGCACGTTTCGTGTTTTGTTTTACTGTCAAACATCTTCAGTTTGTTCTATAATTTAACCATGAGTCGTCTTACAAACGAACAACGCTTGCAAATCATTGAATTTTATTATCAAAATGCGTGCTCTGTTAAGAAAGTTCATCGCGCGCTTCTTGTGCTCAGCGACGAAGCTCATTTTTGGCTCAATGGATACGTAAATAAGCAGAATTGTCGATTTTGGAGTGAAGATCAGCCAGAAGCATTGCAAAATCTACCAATGCATCCAGAAAAAGTCACAGTTTGGTGCGGTTTATGGGCTGGTGGCATCATTGGACCGTACTTCTTCAAAGATGCTGCGAATCGTAACGTAACTGTGAATGGTGAGCGCTACCGTGAGATGATATCCAACTTTTTTTTGCCCAAAATGCAAGAGCTCGACTTGCATGACATGTGGTTTCAACAAGACGGTGCCACATGCCACACAGCACGCGTAACTATGGACTTATTGAGAGGCGAGTTCGGTGAACATTTTATTTCACGTTCGGGACGGATCAATTGGCCGTCTAGATCGTACGATTTAACACCTTTAGACTATTTTTTGTGGGGCTATGTTAAAGCTCATGTCTATACAGACAAGCCCGCTTCAATTGACGCATTGGAAGACAACATGGAAGCATTTATTCGTGAGTTACCGGCCGAAATGTTGGAAAGAGTATGCCAAAATTGGACTAAGCGGATGGACCATTTGAGGCGAAGTCGCGGTCAACATTTGCATGAAATAATCCTCAAATATTAAATTATATGGACCGTACTATCGATTCAAATAAAGATTTCATGAATTTTTCTGAATTTTATGTTTTTTTTTTGAAAAATTTTCCTATAGCTCTTAAAAAATCACCCATTATATGTCGATTGCTTTTCACTTCTTTTCATTATTTAAAGTATGCTGGCAGTAGCAATACTGATAGTAGCAGTTGCAGTAAGCAAATGAATAATAAATAAAATAAAAATCGTAAACAAAGAAAAAATATGGAAAAAAATGAAAAGAAATCCAAAAAAAAAAATTGGAATATAAATTAAATTTTTCTTTCCATATGACATGTGTGTTGACATTTTATACATTTTACGTTGCTGTTCAATCGTAAGCATTTTTCAAACTATTCGTACACTGGCAGAAAATCATAAGCGAACGTTAAAGTTTATTCATTCATTTCTTATAAAATCTTGTAATAAATTTTGAATTTTTTCAATAATTTTTTTTTTAGTGTATTTTTGCTTTGCTTTCATTGTCAATTTACTGCTGTATTTGTATTCATTCATTTTGTCTGTGTTAAAATTAATCATCATTGATTTATTGTACATCGTATTGAGCGGCATATAGAAATATCAGCCACAAAAAAAATGAATAAAAAACAAATGATACTGATTGCTGAGATTTATGGTTATAAAAAACAAAAGATAGCCAACAACTGAGCTACTTTTTTTCCCTCCCGTTTAAAGAGTAATTTAAACTTTTTCACAATACTTTCGAAAGTAATTTTTATACGCAGAATTGGACAGAATGTAATAGCTTTCTAGAGAAAAACAATTTTAATTAAAATATTGTCGTTTACCTTTTAAGTCCATTAAAAATTTAAAAAAGAACTTATCATTTGTAAGCCTAAGGTAGAGTAATTTGTGCCATATCGTCAACAGTACGGGGCTGTGACCATAACACGACAATGTTTTGAACCTTATTTCTCTGTTTTCTGTAGATGTCAAAACATCATTAAACATTTTTTAAAAACGTATGCTCAAGGATGGAAAATTAACTTGGGTGTCAGTCTCTCTTACTGCAAATTATGCGTAGAATTGAAGCGAGTATCCGTATGATCTCAGTTTTGAGTTAAGCGAATCTAAATCCAAGGAGAAAATACAACTCTGCCTACTAGATAGGCATAAACGTCGTCCTGACACAATTTTTGCAAAACTTACTATTCAGATGTAATCGCCGTCTACTAGGATAGTGTATTTGGTTATTAGACATGAGGCCACGATTCAAAACCCAGGTCAAACATCTCTCTCCAACAAAACGAAATATTAAAAAATATTTCTTCGGCGGCTGCCCCTCAGCAGATTTTACTCTGAGAGTAAATAAAATTGCCATGAAAAAGTTTCTCAAAATTCAGTCGTTCGGTGACGACTTTAAACTGTAGGTCCTATTACTTATGTTTGTATAAAAATTAACCCACACAACATAAGTGGTAAGGGAAACTACGTCTTAATCCTGGCTGAAGGGTTGTAATAATCAATTATATGTATGTATATGGGTCGAATGAGAAGGACACTTAATACGTTGCTGTCCAGCAACGTCCAGATATGGGCACAAGGGCGCAGAAAATCTGAGCAAAGCTAAATAGACAGGACACGAAAAGTCTTCCTAGACTACAAAGCAGTACTTACTCAGTATGATTGTAAGGGTCATTACTGGGCATTACATTATCGGCATATGCAAGGCGTATTGGCTTAAAACACTTGGCAAATGATTACTTGGCAGAAGCTGTAGAGATGAGCATGAGGAGAAGACTGTTGTGCACCTTTTGGGTACATGACCAGCACTGTATCGGGGGAGGAAAATTCATCTTACGTGTCTACTATTACATACACTATCTAAACGAACTGTCAGGCATTGACATTGGTAGTCTGAGCAGATTCACCCGAAGCTCCGAACTGTTCCGGGAAAACTTGAATATTACAATGGGCCATATGAAGTCGTCGTAGTCTAGTAGGTAGTGTGTTAGCTTATAAAACGTGATATAGCTTATCAAACCACAGGACAGATATTTCAAATGAAACGAAATCTAGAAAAAGTATTTCTTCGGCGACTTCTTCTCAGCTAGTTTCTGGCATAAACTCTGAGAGTAAATAAAAAAAATTGCCATGAAAAGTTTCTCAAAAAAAAAAACTGTCGTTTGGAGTCGACTTTAAACTATAGGAACCAGTAGAGGCTTGCCTTATATCATGAACGCTATTGAACCATTTGGTGTTGTTTATGGCACAAATATTCGTTTTTCTAACCAAAATATTGAATGAATCCTTAAAATATATAGAAAAAAAATAGAAAACCAAGAAGAAATTAAAATATAATTTTAATTGAACATCCATTTTGGTACCTTCTTTTCTACTCCCTTTTTCGAAATATTGTTTTTTATTTTGCGGTTTTTATTTATTTTATTATTTTTACATTCTAAGTAGGAAATATCAAATATTTTCTGTGACTATTTTTTAAGTTTGTTTCTCTCTTTCGCTCTCTCTTTCTCTCTTTGCTTCTCATCCTAACTTTTATTAACATTAACGCTCTCACGTACTCTCACTCTTTAACTGTGTATGTATGTATGTATGTGTATGTGTATGTATATGCTGCTTAATAATTACATTTCTATTATCCTTTTCCTTTTTACACTTAAACACAACTCTCCTGCTGCGAGTACATTAGGGGTGTACGTACAGTAACAATTTCGCGGGAATACGATTTACCCACTGCCGATAGGCCTGATATCGAACTGGTGGGACTAGTGATGGCAGCTGTGGCTAAACCACTGCTATTGCTAGACACTAGAATCTGACCCAAGGGAGCGGAGGTTGCGTGCACTTGATGCTGCAGCTGTTGGTGCTGTTGATATGAGGGCGGCATGGGTAGCGTGCCATGATGATAAGCAGCTGTCGCTGTTGCAGATGTACTACTACTGCTGCTGCCTGCACTGCAAATGACGGACTGTTGGTTGTTGGCCATCATTTGCATCATGGATGTTGAGCTGTGTGGAGGCACGTTTTGTGTTTGATGATTATGGGGCAGGGTGTGATAACCGCCGGGATGCGAAGGTAACGTATACATTTGTACAGTGCCCGGCGACACGGTGGAGGGTGTGCCTTGAGAGGCCGGCGAGGATATGCAAGGCGGGAACGGTGACACCGAACTGGAATTGCTAGCACTTGTATTCGTAGTTGTCTTGTAATGATCTATTTGAGCATATATCGTTGGCTCCTCAAAGTAATCATAAGAGGGCGGTGGCGCCATGGCTTTATTACGTTGCAGTGTACTTGTGGCTGGCAGTGTTGGCAACAGTTTGCGTACACTGGAGCCGTGTGGCAAAGTGCCGGCTGACATGCCCGTTAAATTGGTATTAATACCGGCACCCTGTAGCAGCATACTACTGCTACAATCAACAGAAATGGCTTTTTTAGGATTTGTTGTACAGGCTGCCGCCGCCGCCGCAGCGGGCAGGCTAAGCTCAGCATAGTGGAGTTCTTCATCCTGAAAGTAAACGATAAAGAAAAGAAAATGAAAATTTTTGTTTTAATAGCAACTATAAAATTTACACCTTGTTGGTTAAATAACAACAACAACAACAACAACAACAATAGAAACAACAACAATAACCACAATAATAATTAAAATATGAAAATGAAGAAAATAACTCTCCTAGAGAAACTTATCAAATAAGATTTTGGTATCCTGTTGGCTGCCAGGTTAGTAGTTAAGCCAGACAACAACCTGAACACAATGGGTTACTTGTCATTGTGGTAGTAGTCACTTGTAGTAGTAGCAGTACTTGTTGTTATTGTTGTTGTTGTTTGTTTTAAGTATAACAAAAAGTTAAGTCAGCACATTAAGCAAAACAAACTTTAAGCAATTAATGCAAAATAATTCCACAAAGTTATTAAACATTCAATTTCATTGTAAAACAAAGTAATCAAAACTTTTCTTTACTTTTTCTATACATATCTACTGTATATATGTATGTGTATGTGTGTATCATCTACTTTTAAGGACTTTGTCGAATATTATTTTTAGCAAGAATAATAACAACGACAACAGCAACCAAAATATTGTCAGTTTTTTGTCAAACTCATCATCATCATCGTCGTCATCGCCTACATTGTTGTCATCTCAATGGTGATGCCACCACCACGTTTTTGTTACAAAATTTTAAAGCCTGAGCCCAAAAGCCTTAGTGGATACCAGCCAGTTCATGTTCATCATCCTCCTGTTATACTTCTGTAACTAAAAACTTTTGTCTTTAATTTATTGTGTTTTTTTTGCCACTTTTTCGGTGTTTTTGATTCATCCAGGCACATCGCCACCATCGTCATCGTCATCATCACCATCAGTGGTGGCATCTGCTTCTTTGGAAAAGTAAGCCAAGTGGAAGTGCGTTGAAGTATGCAACCAATGGCCTGGCAAAGTTTTACTGTGGTTTCTTTAGTGTAGAGAGGATATATTGTTTTTAAAATTCAAAATTGAATACATTTTAAATGAAAAGAAGCCTTTTTAAGACGATTATATTTACGATATTAAAATTGAAAGTTTTGATAGAACTGAAGCCAAGGAAATGCAAAAAATTATTTTCAAGGAATTTTAAAAGGCCTGACAAGTGCTGCAAAAAAGAAAGTCGCCAGCAAGTGTAACAGGACAGCAATATGTAAGTATGTAGCAAATAACAATTTTTGTTTTCTTTTCAATAAAATATTGACAACTACAGGTCAAAAAGAAACTATTGAGTTTAAATATATCTGGCTTCATAGCTCTTATTTTGATTGACACGGGGATAACCTCAAACATGAACAATTCAGTTTAATTTTCTCCTTGACACCTTCTCGGCAGCAATATCATCGCGTTATGCATAGTTAGGGGTAGTGAGTTATACTAGGGAATCAGATACACTTGATATTCTAAACGTGAAAATTCAATGGCAGTCTGTTAGTTTATTAGACGTAAAGCCCGGGCTCGTATCCCAGGTAAGGCATGAAAACGAAATATGAAAAAAAAATTTTTTTTCTTCGGCAATTTCCTCTCATCAGATTTCTGGCAAAAACTCTGACAGTAAATAAAAATGCCATGAAAAAGTTTCTCAAAAATCTGTCGCTCGGAGTCGACGTTAAACTGTAGGTCCCGCCACTCACGTATAAAATTAACGCACACAACTTGAGTGGTGTGAGAAGCTAGGCCGTAATTCTGACTGACCAATTATGTATGTATGTATGTATGTTCGACGGAACTAACGCATGTTGCAAGTATTGAAGGAAGCATTCAAGTGCCTTGTTTTTTTAAGGCTGTACGAGAAATACTTGGCTCCATCTGATCTCCTTACTATTTCCAACATTTATATCCGATAGAGAATGGAATGCAACTCTGATGTATAAGGCGGCACCTTGTAGTCTATTTTAAGGCTTGTCGATCGTGTATAGAAGAGGATATAGTTGCACATTAATGACAGCAGGAAGTCCAACTCGCAATGTGACTAGTGTTTCACTGTTCTATTGCTACAACAATGGAATGAGCATAGCATTGAGTAGCAAGAGCTAGCACTCATCATCTGGAGCTTCACTGTCTCCATATTCGTGATGCAAAAGAAAAGCAGAAATGCAAGAGAGTGTAATAAAATTAATGGCATGTAGCCCGTTCTATCATCGATAATGAATACTGATATTGAGAGTATACTACTTACTGTCCATGGTAAAAACAGACATCGTGACAATTGCCAATGCTACGTTAAAACAAATTACTAACGCAGGCCGAAAGACTTATACAGGGTGGCTGATATGTATTGCAACCAATTTCAGGTTGTTATCATTTATAAACCGCTCGTCTGACAGCTGACAGATTTATTCCAGTGACAGTTCATTTTATTATTTACAAGCTTACAAAAGCATTTTCATCTATTGCATTCAAAAAAAAAAGTTATTCGTGATGGAATTCAAGCGTGATAGTGTGATTGCTTTATATTTGGCTGGAAAACCATAGGTGGCTATCGTTAGAGCCCTCCAGCATTTAAATGTGAATAAATCTTTTGTTTCTCGTACCATTGCTCGTTACCGTGATACTGTCAGTGTTGCATCGCGTCCAAAAAGTGGACGAAAAAAACGGTAACAACACCAGAAATGATCCGAAAAGTGAAGGCCAGATTTGATCGAAATCCGCGCCGCAGTGGTAGAAAAATTGCTCGTGAGCTGAACATATCGCGAGAACGGATGCAACACATATTGAAAAATAAGCTTGGACTAAAGCCATTGAAGTTCCAAAAAGTGCAAGAGCTCACCGATGGACAAAAAAAAAGTTAGACTGGAAACAGCCAAAAAGTTACTTCGCTTACACGAAAGTGGCCAGTTACCGAATTTGGTTTTCTCCGATGAGAAGCGATTCCAAATTGAGCAGTTTGTGAACAAACAAAATAATCGGGTTTACTTGCCAAAGAGGTCAGCTGAAAATTTACACCCGCGATTGGCCACCAGAACTCAAGCCGATGGTAATGGTGTGGGCCGCCGTAACGACCGATGGTCGCTCCCCGCTCGTATTCATCGAACGTGGGGTCAAAATAAATGCCGAATATTATCGGGAAAATGTTTTAAAGACAGTATTGAAGCCCTGGGCAGACAAACATTTCCAACAGGACTCAGCACCACCGCACTCAGCACGCGTCAACCAAGAATGGCTTAAAAAGGAGGTTCATCGCTTCATTTCTACCGCACAATGGCCACCAAAATCTCCGGATCTCAATCCGTTGGACTTTTGCGCCTGGGGCATTTTGGAGACTAAGGTTCTCACTAAAAAATACCAAAGTGTCGATCATCTCAAGAAGATGCTTCGCCGGGAATGGGCCAAAATACCGCAGAGCCACTTTCGTGCAACCTGTGATGGCTTTGTCGGCCGTTTGAAGGTCATAATTCGTACCAAAGGTGGCCAATTCGAACAAATCTAAAGTGATTCTAAAATTTTATGTTATTTCCAACATTTCTTGCTTTTGAACAATAAAATTAAAAAAAAATTTAAAAAATATTGGGCTTTACTTTGTTGCATTATATATCAGCCACCCTGTACTATAAATTGTACATAAAAGCCATTGTAGACCACAAGTAAGCACGTAACAGTCTTTGTAACAGTGCTAACTCAATTTGTCGTGTCAAATTATTACAAAAATATAAAGCTCTTCCAGCTGAACCGGTAATAAACAGCGAATAATAAAGCAATTGCCAAAGTGAAATCCTTTCCTAACGAGGTAAAGGGCCGGTCAATGGAATGGAAAAAGTAAAGTAATTAAGACATTGCTCAGTCCTTAGAACCCCCCTGTAGTGTTAGTTAAAAATACAGATCTTAAGACAAAATGAAACGTTGACAACAGGAAACTGAATGACGCCACCAAATGGTACGGTTACCCGCTAACAACGGTCCAATGTAAACGACAGTATAAGCAGGATTTTATGACAATTCAAAGCAATTATAGTCACCGTAGTCTAGTAAGCAGTGTGTTGGCTTATTAGACGTGAGGCCACAGTTCAAGCCTCTGGTCAGACATCTCAATCAAAAAGAAATTTGAAAAAATATTTCTTTGGCGACTGCCTCTCAGCAGATTTCTGGCAAAAACTCTGAGAATAAAGAGAATTACCATGAAAAAGTTTCTCAAAAATCTGTCATTTGGAATCGACTTTAAACTGTATGTGTATGCCACTCATGTATAAAATTAACGCACAGAACATGTGGGTGGTATGATGAGCTAGGACGTTATACTGACTGAAGAGTTGTAATGACCAATTATGTACGTATGTACGTATGTATGCAGATTGACCCTATGAAGGAGAAGGTTGTTATTTTGAATTTTCCGTCTTACTCCGTTAAGTGCATTGTTTTACTGGTGAAAGATTACACTTTTCATAGGGAATTTGACTCTGAGTATCGAATGTACATAAATGTCAATGCTGCGATCAGCGCTTTTCATCCAATGAAATCCATGCCAGATCTTCAGCTCCTGATAGGATGTTAACTTTAAAAAACATTTCTATTATCTGCATGAATAGCATCATGATAATTACACATACATACATACATACATACATACATACATAAATGGTCATTACAACCCTTCCTTCAGGATTACAACATAGCTGTCACAACACTTATGTTGTGTGTGTTCTACAGTTTAAAGCCGAATGCGAACGACAGATTCGTGAGAAACTTTTCACGGCATTTTTATTTAGTCTCAGATGTTTTGCTAGAAATCTGCTGAGAGGAAGATGTGTGATCTTGAGGCTTGAACCGTGGCCTCACGTCTATGCATGACAAACTAATTGTCTTTATAATATGCTGGCAGCATTTAAGCGCCGCACTACATTAATAAAATTTCTTGGCAGAATTGATGGTTTTAAGGCGCGGAACTTTGGTTTGATAATTGACGAAAGTCGACTGCTATCTGATGTTTTATCATCAGATGATTAGCATATTTTAGTATCATGGTCCATGTCCAGCACGATGACAAAGTAAACAAACATCGTTCTGAAGTGGCCTCTCGGAGGAAGCGTTTGCACTTTTTTGTACGCAAGTTTGTTCCAAAACAATTAAATGACACGTATCAAGGGCTTTGGCGAAGCCTATGATACCTTGATTTAAAGATAATCCCTATCATTTAAAACCTATGAGGAAATTGCATTTATGGCTTGACGTCGTCGTAGCTTAGTAGGTAGTGTGTTGGCTTGTTAGGGGAGTGAGGTCACTGTTCAAATAAAATATGAAAAAAATATTTCTTTGGTGGGTGCACATTTCTGGCAAAAATTCTAAGAGTAAAATAAAATTGCCATGAAAAGTTTCTCAAAAATCTGTCTTTCGGAGTTGACTTTAAACTGTAGGTCTAACCACTCATATATAAAATTAACACACACAATATTAGTGGTGTGGTTATAATGACCAATGATGTTATGTATGTATGGCTCTTTATTATCAGTAACTGCCCTAATGCTGAGGTTTACAATCAATTTCTACACACTTCTGTAACTTGAGCTCAAAGTAGACCTGCACGATGAATGTGTTTCTTCCAACGTAACAAACGTATCCGAAATTTGTTTTCAATTTCACTGTTACTGACACCACTGTATGTAGGCATATTCAAGGTTATCTTGTCTTTATACCTCAAGCAAAACTGTTATTGTAATTTAACTTTGAATAACTGTTAGTTTGTGTGTTTTATTGACAAAATGTTTGCTTGAATTCCTCCTTTAAAATAATTCATATAAAGGGTGTTTTTTATAGAGGTATAGAACTTTAAGTTGCAATAAAACAACGATGGATTATTCGATTGACATGAATTTCATTTATCCGAAAGATAATCTTGTGGCATTACATTTTAAATATGATTTCTGGCATATGACCGCCACGGCTGGCGCGGATGTAGCCCAATTTGGACGTCCAATTTTCGATGACTTTTTCCAACATTTGTGGCCGTATATCGGCAATAATATGGCGAATGTTGTCTTCCAAATGGCCAAGCGTTTGTAGCTTTACCGCATAGACCAATGACTTTACATAGCCCCACAGAAAGTAGTCTAGCGGTGTTAAATCACAAGATCTTGGAGGCCAATTCACAGGTCCAAAACATGAAATTAGGCGGTCACCAAACGTGTCTTTCAATAAATCTATTGTGGCACGAGCTGTGTGACATGTTGCGCCGTCTTGTTGAAACCACATCACCTGGACATCATGGTTATTCAATTCAGGAATGAAAAAGTTAGTAATCATGGCTCTATACCGATCACCATTGACTGTAACGTTCTGGCCACCATCGTTTTTGAAAAAGTACGGACCAATGATTCCACCAGCCCATAAAGCGCACCAAACAGTCAGTTTTTCTGGATGTAACGGTGTTTCCACATACACTTGAGGATTACCTTCACTCCAAATGCGGCAGTTTTGTTTGTTGACGTAGCCATTCAACCGGAAGTGCGCTTTATCGCTAAACAAAATTCGCTTATGAAAATCGGGAACAACGGTAATCTCGTTTTGGGCCCATTCGACGAATCTACGCCTTACTTGATGATCGTTTGGCTTCAAATCTTGCACGAGTTGGATTTTGTAACCACGCAAACCAAGATCCTTCCGCAAAATCTTCCATAAAGTGGATGGACACAGATCCAATTCCTGTGCTCGATGGCGGATGGACTCATTCGGGTCTTCCTCAATGCTACGCTATACAGCAGCAATAGCTTCTTCTGTACGCACCGTACAGCGTCTCTGGGGCTGCGAGTTATCAATAAGAGTAAACGTGATGCGAAAACGTTCCATGGTTAATCGAATTAACTTGTCTGATGGACGATTTTGTCGACGATAAAATGGACGTAGTGCGCGATACGTTTTCCGCACAGAACCATTATTTTCGAAATAAAATTGCACTATTTGCAAGCGTTGTTCAGGCGTGAGTCTATTCATGATGAATTGCCAAACCAAACTGAGAATAAATCACTTGACAGCTGTTAAATCGGTCGCCATCTTGAAAAGTAATGCCAACTTAAAGTTCTATACCTCTATAAAACACACCCTTTACAAATTTTAATACATAAAGAGAGGGAGAGAGAGAGAGAAAGAGAAAGACATTGTATATAAGATATTGATGTTAATGGGGTGACTTACCTTATTGGTTTGATATAAAACATGCTCATCATTTGTCGGTTTACAGCTGATTTCCGCTTCACTGGTTGTAGATAAATGACCGGATGGTGTTTGTGTTGCTGATTTTTGCTTATATTCGCCATCGACTAAATAATGCGCGGACAAACAGACACGGCCAGCCATTCGCAGACATCATCAGACAGAATTTTATTTAGTTTGGTAGATCATTATAAAACATTGGCAATTAGTTGTTGTTGGCCAAATTTGAACAAATTTGTATGGAACGAGAAGAGTGAAGATAAAACAAAAAAAGAAAATTAAAAATTTAACACAATCAGTGATGAGTTGTTTCTCATTCTTTTTAATTTTGTTTCTATTTTTTGTTTTGTGAACATAAAAATTCTATTTGAATTATTTTCAAACAGAAACTAGACAAACTGTCGTAATTAGTATGGAAAATAACTCAAATAATTGGATCGATAACTGCTATAATATAATGAATGGAATGAAAATGGTGGGTTAAGTTAAATGTTTGACTGTTTAAATGGCTTGATTGCATTGGCTTAAGGCGTTGCTTGAGTTTTTTATAATTTTTTTAATTTCTTGGAATTTAAAATGAACAGGAGAATTATTTATTAGCTGCTACAATGGATAAGAGGTTTGTTTTCTATTTTTATACACAATAATTAGTAATCTAATGTAGATAATGATTAATTTAATGCCAATTAAAGCAAAATCTTCAAACTTTGTTTAGAAATGTGAATATTTTTGTATCAAGCATTGCATCAACAATTTCAAGTTTTCACGTGTTCCTTAAGAAAGGCCTCGCTTTCTCATAACAGATGAAATTTTGGATTTGGTGAACCAAGAATCTGCATGGTTCATTCATATCGATTCCATTTGAAATTTACATCCAAAGCTGTCTGATATTTCATGTTCTGCAGTTGATTTAATCTGTCCAATAATCGTATAACACTTGAGTATAACATTGTAATGTACCGACTGTTTTGATAATGGGTTACCATAACCGAAATGACGGTCGAAATTATCACTTAGGTTGGTTTTGTTACGAAAGTGTTTAATTTTTTTTTTAACAACCACAGGGTGATAACAATTAATGATGTTAATAGGCCCTAAGGTAGTAGTTGCCGTAGTCTAATAGGTAGTGTATTAGCTTATTAGACGTTAGGCCTCTGGTCAAACCCCAGATCAGACATCTTCAACTGAAAGTCTTCTTCTCAGCAGCCTTCTGGCAAAAACTCTGAGAGTAAAATAAAATTGTAATGAAAAGTTTCTTACAAACCTGTCATTCGGAGTCGCCGTTAAGCTGTAGGTCCCGCCACTCATGCATAAAAAAATTAACACCCACAACATAAGTGATGTGACAACCTAAGTCGTATAAATTCGAATTGTGCAACCCTGCGCTGACCAACTTCTCCCTCCTTGGTTCGGAGGAACTTGGTCAGTACAGTGACTGCGTTCACCTGTGGCATCACAACGGGACGCTATGCGTGCTCAAGTGAGCTTTTGGTATGAAAGCTACCACACTAACCTAACCTAACTTAACCTTACCTAACCTAAGTCGTAATCCTGACCAATGGATTGTAATGACCAATTATGTATGTATGTATGTATGCATGTATGTATGTATGTATGTATGTATGTATGTATGTATGTATGTATGTATGTATGTATGTATGTATGTATGTATGTATGTATGTATGTATGTATGTATGTATGTATGTATGTATGTATGTATGTATGTATGTATGTATGTATGTATGTATGTGTAGGCCCAAAGGTGTCATTATTTTTTACGAAACAAATTTAATGCGTGAAGTTTTTCCGATATTATGTTATGAGAAGTAATATTCATGACATGTGACATTAGTAAAAATATTCAATAAGATGTGAGAAATGTGTTCCTATCGAAAGATTATCTTCACAAATGAAGCCCTTTTTTTGGCTTAATGAATACGTCATTAAGCAGAATTGCTGAATTTGGTGCATAGAGCAGGTGACAGCTGTTCAAGAGATGCCAAAGCACATTTAAAAAGTCTCGGTTTGTTGCGTTTTGCGGCATGGCGACATCATTCAACGTCATCGTTAAGGAGACAAGTACCGTGATATGCTTCCTACTTTATTTTACTTATAATGAGAAGTATTTCAACAAGATGGTTCACATTCCATACGGCAAAAGATTCTATAAATCTATACAGAGGCAAGTTTGTTGAGCAATTAAACTCAGTACGTTTAGTAAGCCACCAATATCGTGCGATATAACAATTCCAGACTAATATTTATGGGGATATTGGAAGATTTTAGCATATAGGGACAATCTAGCCAGAGTTAAAGCCCTAGAAAACCGCTGCCATTGACGAGATAATGTCGACAATGCATGTAAAAATTGTAGCTCATGGATGAACCACCTGCATTTACACGAAGTGATCTTTAAAGAGTAAACAGCGGGTTTTGCAAATTTTCTGTATTTTTCTAAAATTTCAAATACCAAATGTTTAGACGCCATAGCCCCGGTCTGAACTCTGAGAGTAAGTAAAATTGCCATGAAAAGTTTCTCAAAAATCTATCGTTTGGAGTCGACTTTAAACTATAGATCCCGTCACTTATATATGTATAAAAATTAACACACAGACAACATAAGTGGTGTGAGAAACTAATTCTTAATCCTGACTGAAGGGTTGTAATGACCAATTATATGTATGTATGCGTACCGGTCGAATGAGAAGGCCACTTAATACTGCGCTGTCCAGCACTGGCGTTTAAGGTTAAGAGTGTATTGATAACCCCATTTCCTTATGGCCATTAAAAAAATAGACGTTGACAGTAAACATCACTGTTTAATAAAATTTAAGATGTTTTCTAATAATTTAATTCGCTTTAAGTAAACTAATACCGGCACTTAGCGTTATTACCTATAACAGTAGAACGAATGAGTTGGCCAGATATGGCACAATCATCGAAATCTCCAATAAATCTCTGAGCAGAAGCAGAAGAATTTGCTGGCAATGGCTTCAGATATGGGCACAAGGGCGCAGAAAACCTGAGCCAAGCTGAATAGACAGCACACGAAAAGTCTTTCTAGACTACAAAGCAGGGGTCATTACTATGCCCAGTAACATTATTGGCATATGCAAGGCATATTGACTTAAGACACATGGCAAATGATTACTTGGCAGACGCTGTAGAAATGAGCGAGATGAGGAGAAGACTGTTCTTTACCAATTAGGTACATGACCAGCAGAATATAACTGGTGTGAGAGAAACTAGGTCGTAATCCAGACTAAAGGGTTATAATGTCCAATTCAGAATGAATGAACGAAACGGTTAAAAAATCATATTATTTACCTGCTTACCTGTAATTGTTAACCCAGGCTTTTATCATGTAAATTTTTTTACTGCCTTTTTTATAGTTTCATTGCATTTACTTGGACTTAAGTAAACATTTTATTGCTTTCGTAATGAGTTTTCATGGTAATCCTTTGGAAAAGAATTTTTGTTTTTCACATCAAACTTCCCTTACACATAACCTATACCTATGTTTACCATCCTATAAGTTAATTTTCTTAGCATTTTGCTGGCATTTACACTCTCGCACACAGTGCTATCCTGTGTAAACCCGGTGTTTGTATCAACGTTTAATTCATTTCTCAATTTAAACCAATTAATCTAAGCCTTTAGCATAGAATGGTGCGCCCAGCATGCATGAGTGTGATGGCGTGTGAATTGCTTTTGGTTGCTATCAATGATGCTGTTGCTTGCCAGTGCTGCTGCTAAGCAATGATGATAAAATGTTGCTGCTGTTATGGCTACGATTGTAAGCATACATATATCGTGTTATTGCTGCAATGCAATTGCTTGTTATCTTTAATTTCCCCAAATACCACATTAATTCCCACATGTTTATGCGAGATTTTCGAAAATATACTCTTACCCCTAAATTCGTTCCCATAAAAAGCTTCTCCTTTTGCTTCTCTTTTATTTTTTTTCTTATTTCTTTGCCTTTTAACTTGGGCCCATAGAGGGCAAGCAAGAAAGTCTTTTTGGGAATGTCTACTTTACACTGTAAGTATGTGTATGTATATGTATGTATATGTATAAATATATAAGGTTTTATGTAAATTGTCACATCTGTAGACACAAAGAGTATGTAGAACATGAGCAAACATTATTTTACACCAATTCCAGTATTCTGACTTTTAAAAAGCATTTCAGTGTGTAACGTAAAATGTCTTTCTTTGAGTAGACAGCATAACATTCATTACTACACACACATATATACATACATATAATACTGTAAACGTAGGTCAATTGAAAATTTATTTTAAAGCTATTCAAGAATGACTCTATCGCCGAGACTCATATGTCGGACAAAGCCGTACTAGACTTAAATAGTTTCTTACTATTCCCAGTCTCCTAAGTTTTTAAAGTAGCCGTTGTACTCTAAATTCATATATTTTGGTTCGTTATCAGTATTCTCTCCCAGTCTAGTAGGTAGTGTGTTGACGTATTATACGTGAGGCCCACAGTTCAAATCCCCAGGCAAGACATCTCGAAAAAAAACGAAATAATAAAAAGAAGAAGATTACCTGTCAGCAGATTTCTGGCAAAAACGCTGAGAATAAATAAAAATGACATGAAAAAGTTCTCAGAAAATCTGCGGTTCGGATGTCCCGCCACTCATGTATAAAGATTAATGCACACAACATAAGTAGTGAGAGAAGCTGGATTGTAATCCTGACTGAAGAGTTTTAATGACCAATTATGTATGTATCTCTTCTCTGAAAATCAATCATGTGTTTCATTCCTTCAGTTCTTTTCAGCAAGTCTAGACCACTTGCAACTTCTAGAACACCTACCATCGCGATTGTTCTGTTTTGCGATTTTACCATAAGTTTTAATTTTTTTTATCAATACTGTAGGAGTACTACAGTGGCATCTAGAATTCAGCAAATAGTTCCACCAATAGTTATTGTTCTACACATCGACCTCAGACATATACTCTTCCAAAACAGAGAAGCCTTAACTACACGATATTTAAAATCCCTTGAAACATTGTGTTGAAATAATAGAAACTAGACTGCGAAGTCGCCGTAGTCTGGTAGGCAGTGTGTTGTCTTATTAGACGAAAGGCCATGGTTCAAATCACAGCCCAGACATCTCTGAAAAAAATATTTCTTTCGGCGACTTCCATTCCACTGATTTCTAGCAAAACCTCTGAGAGTAAATTAAAATTGTTATGAAAAGTCTCTCAAAAATCTGTCATTCGGAGTCGACTTTGAGCTGTAAGTACCGGCACTCATGTGTAAAATTAACACACACAACATACATAAGTGGTGTGAGAAGCTAGTTTGTAATCCTAACTGAATGGTTGAAATGACCAATAATGTATGTACATATGTATGTATATGTAGCAAACAAAGATTTGTGTACCTAACGGCAGTGTTGACCCCGTAAAATGGTTTTACAGCCTGGAAAACCTGTGTGCTTATAAACAATAAGTAGAGAGTTCTTTATTGGTGGAGAGAATTTTTCAGTGAACTGCTTAAAGCAAAATCAGCTTATTGATTCCTAAAACGTATATTCAATTACCGAGTAAAATCGAAGATATCGCTAAGAGAAGTTGAAAGTGCAATCGAAAAAATTAAAAAGTTGAGCACAGCTCACAGTTAAATATAGAATAAAATCTTCGTATATTAAAAAAAAACCGTCAAAATCGTCAAAGACGTTCATTGAAATCATTAAAAAATCGTCAGAAAAAATAAGTAAAAAAATTAAAAGGTTTTTAAAAAAAAGTTATTGTTATTGTAGTACAACATATGAATCTAATTCAATGTACATATTTTCTATAGAAAATGAAACAAAAAAAAAAATTAAACAAAAAAATTTAACATGGCTTCAGTTATAAAAATAAACTTAATAAACGAGGGTTTTATATAATATATTCATATTTTCACATATGTATACATGTTCATATATGTATTAGAATTAAACATTTTAATCAGATCAGGTTAGGGTTTTAGAAGCTTTTGACCTTTGTGATGTTCGCTGGAACCGATACATTTTTCCATCCCGGTACAGGATATATTTCACTTAATCTGATCTTCTTCCACTTTACTTTACCTTACTTTCCGGTCGAGAATGGAATACAACTATCATGTATGGACTTGTGCCTCAACGTTTATTTTCAGACTTCTCGACCGCTTACAGGAGAGAATAAAGGTGTTGGTTTATCGCGGCAGGGTATCCAACTCCATTGATTCATTAAAGCATCGTTGCATTGGGGCTTGTGTTTCACTGTTCTATCGCTACTACAACGGATTTTGCTCGAGCAAAATAAAGTGTCTCGTTCCCGAGAATCATGTTTCCTATGTAACACTTGTATTTCTCGGTGAGCACATCCTTTTGAAGTCGCCGTAGTCTAGTAGATAGTGTGTTGGCTTATTAGACGTAATCTTATAATACTTGAGTATAACATTGTAATGTACCGACTGTTTTGATAATGGGTTACCATAACCGAAATGACGGTCGAAATTATCACTTAGGTTGGTTTTGTTACGAAAGTGTTTAATTTTTTTTTTAACAACCACAGGGTGATAACAATTAATGATGTTAATAGGCCCTAAGGTAGTAGTTGCCGTAGTCTAATAGGTAGTGTATTAGCTTATTAGACGTTAGGCCTCTGGTCAAACCCCAGGTCAGACATCTCCAACTAAAAGTCTTCTTCTCAGCAGCCTTCTGGCAAAAACTCTGTGAATAAAATAAAATTGCAATGAAAAGTTTCTTACAAACCTGTCATTCGGAGTCGCCGTTAAGCTGTAGGTCCCGCCACTCATGCATAAAAAAATTAACACCCACAACATAAGTGATGTGACAACCTAAACGTATAAATTCGAATTGTGCAGCCCTAGCGCTGACCAACTGCTCCCTCCTTGGTTTGCAGGAACTTGGTCAGTACAGAGACTGCGTTCACCTGTGGCATCACAACGGGACGCTATGCGTGCTTAAGTGAGCTTTTGGTATGAAAGGTACCACCTAACCTACGTCGTAATCCTGACCAATGCATTGTAATGACCAATTATGTATGTATGTAAGTATGTGTAGGCCCAAAGGTGTCATTATCTTTTACGAAACAAATTTAATGCTTGAAGTTTTTCCGATATTATGTTATTAGAAGCAATATTCATGACATGTGACTTTAGTAAAAATGTTCAATAAGATGTGAGAAATGTGTTCCTATCGAAAGATTATCTTCACAAATGAAGCCCTTTTTTTAAGCAGAATTGCTGAATTTGGTGCATGGAGCAGGTGACAGCTGTTCAAGAGATGCCAAAGCACATTTAAAAAGTCTCGGTTTGTTGCGTTTTGCTGCATGGCGACATCATTCAACGCCACCGGTAAGGAGACAAGTACCGTGATATGCTTTCTAGTTTCTTTAACTTATAATGAGAAGTATTTCTACAAGTTGGTTCACATTCCATACGGCAAGAGATTCTATAAATCTGTTCAGAGGCAAGTTTGTTGAGCAATTAAACTCAGTAAGCTTATTAGCCACCAATATCATGCGATATAACAATTCCAGACTAATATTTATGGGGATATTGGAAGATTTTAGTATATAGTGACAAGCTAGCCAGAGTTAAAGCCCTAGAAAACCGCTGCCATTCACGAGATAATGCCGACAATGCATGTAAAAATTGTAGCTCATGGACGAATCACCTGCATTTACACGAAGTAATCTTTAAAAAGGAAACAGCGGGTATTGATTTTCTTCTTCTCCCAAATTGTGTATTTCAATCACTTTTGCAAATTTTCTGTATTTTTCTAAAATTTCAAATACCAAACGTTTAGACGCCATAGAATAGGTCTGAACTCTGACAGTAAATAAAATTGCCGTGAATAGTTCCTTAAAAATCTGTCGTTTGGAGTCGACTTTAAACTATAGATAAGGTAGTTTGTTGACGTATTATACGTGAGGCCCACGGTTCAAATCCCCAGGCCAGACATCTCGAACAAAACGAAATAATAAAAAGAAGAAGATTTCTTCGGCGATTACCTCTCAGCAGATTTCTGGCAAAAACGCTGAGAATAAATAATATACAGTGGCATCTAGAATTCAGCAAATAGTTCCACCAATAGTTATTGTTCTACACATCGACCTCAGACATATACTCTTCCAAAACAGAGAAGCCTTAACTACACGATATTTAAAATCCCTTGAAACATTGTGTTGAAATAATAGAAACTAGACTGCGAAGTCGCCGTAGTCTGGTAGGCAGTGTGTTGTCTTATTAGACGAAAGGCCATGGTTCAAATCACAGCCCAGACATCTCTGAAAAAAATATTTCTTTCGGCGACTTCCATTCCACAGATTTCTAGCAAAACGTCAGAGATTAAAATAAAATTGCCATGAAAAGTCTCTCAAAAATCTGTCGTTCGGAGTCAACTTTGAGCTGTAAGTATCGCCACTCATAGTAGAGAGTTCTTTATCGGTGGAGAGAATTTTTCAGTGAACTGCTTAATAGCAAAGTCAGCTTATTGACTCCTAAAACGTATATTCAGTTACCGAGTAAAATCGAAGATATCGCTAAGAGAAGTTGAAAGTGCAATCGAAAAAATAAGAAGTTGAGCATAACTGCCAGATAAATAAAGCATAAAATCTTCGTATATTCGAAAAAAAAACCGTCAAAATCGTCAAAGACATTCATTGAAATCATTAAAAAATAGTCAGAAAAAATATGTAAAAAAATTAAAAGGTTTTTAAAAAAAAATATTGTTATTGTAGTACAACATATGAATCTAATTCAATGTACATATTTTCTATAGAAAATGAAACAAAAAAAAATTTAACAAGGCTTAAAATATATGTATTAGATTTAAACATTTTAATCAGATCAGGTTAGGGTGTCAGAAGATTTTGACCTTCTGGGTATGAAAATTCTGTGTAATGTTCGCTGGAACCGATACATTTTTCCATACCGATACGGGAAATATTCTTCCACTTTACACCACTTATATCAGGCAGAGAATGGAATACAACTATCATGTATGGACTGGTGCCTCAACTTTTATTTTCAGACTTCTCGACCGCTTACAGGAGAGAATAAAGGTCTTCGTTTATCGCGACAGGGTATCCAAATCCATTGATTCATTAAAAGTCGTTGCATTGGGGCTTGTGTTTCACTGTTCTATCGCTACTAACGGGTGATTTTTTAGCTAATCATTGAATTTTATTATCAAAATGCGTGCTTCTTCCATTTTATGGTCAGTTTAATCGACCCACTGAAGCGGATATTTGGGCTACTGTGACTAAATTTCGCACCAAATTTACATTGCTGGACATTAAACCACCAACACGCTTACGTAGAGTGCGAACTGAAGAAAATATCGCAGCTGTATCGGCCAGTGTTGGTGAATGGGCTCTTGGAAAGTTGGCCGAAGACACACTTCTTTATCGAAAAATTGTGTTCAGCGACGAAGCTCATTTTTGGCTCAATGGATACGTAAATAAGCAGAATTGTCGATTTTGGAGTGAAGATCACCCAGAAGTATTGCAAAAGCTACCAATGCATCTAGAAAAAGTCACAGTTTGGTGCGGTTTATGGGCTGGTGGCATCATTGGACCGTACTTCTTCAAAGATGCTGCGTAACTGTGAATGGTGAGCACTACCGTGAGATGATATCCAACTTTTTTTGTGCCCAAAATGCAAGAGCTTGACTGGCATGACATGTGGTTCCAACAAGACGGTGCCACATGCCACACAGCTCGCGTAACAATGGACTTATTGAGAGGCGAGTTCGGTGAACATTTTATTTCACGTTCGGGACCGGTCTATTGGCCGCCTAGATCGTGCGATTTATCGCCTTTACACCATTTTTTGTGGGGCTATGTTAAAGCTCATGTCAATACAGACAAGCCCGCTTCAATTGACGCATTGGAAGACAACATTGAAGCATTTATTCGTGAGATACCGGTCGAAATGTTGGAAAGAGTATGCCAAAATTGGACTAAACGGATGGACCATTTTTCTGAATTTTATGTGTTTTATTTTTGAAAAAATTTCCTATAGCTCTTAAAGAATCACCCATTACAACCGATTTTGCTCTAGCAAAATAAAGGGACTTGTTCCCGAGAATCATGTTTCCTACGTAACACTTGTCTTTCTCGGCGAGCACATCCGCTTGTGGTCGATTAGCCAATGAATTGCACCCTGCATTTCAGACAAAATTCGGTCTTTTCTTGGACTCTTCGTAAGTGGAACTTACTTCCTGCCCTATTTCCTACAACAACCCTACAGTCAGGATTACGGCCTAGCTTCTCTTTCCACCTTCACATAACATATTTTCCTAGTTCCCACATAATGCACTGCAGGATTAGGTACCATCCCCTGAGAGTTGGTCTTACGAAAAAATAAAATATGTAATGGCACCTACCTTGGTCTTCCTCGGATAAGAATCTTTAAAAATGGTATGCAACGTCAATTGGTAAATTATGCTCAACTACGAAAATCTTATTACAAAATACTTGATATTGCTATTATTTGCTGGGTAATGTTAGCGTTTTTGCAGATTTAAACATTTTTCTTTAAATGTCTTATCATTTAGGCGGGTGTTCGTAAATAATTTTAAAAATATAAGACTTTAATCATGTAAATTTTTAATTTCTAAAAATCGTCAAAATATAAGCATAAATCGTCATGTCGTTAGTATATTTTTGCAGCTCAAAATCGTCAAATCTGGCAGCTATGAAGTTGAGTCTCCTTATATCTGCCAGAATATGGTCAACGTTATCCATTTCAAGGGAAGGTTATGCGAAATTCTTGGATATCTTACTTAGACGGGTTTCGAAAACAACTTTCAATTCTAAATCACACTATCAATAGACTTTTATTGTCAAATTAAAAAAAATCTGGATTTAATTTACAATGGCATCTCCTATAAGAGTATTTACTTACTCTGCTGTCTACTAAATGTTAAAATATGTCACTTTTAGGTTGTTGTCTGCATATTTGCATAACCTCAGGTATAACGAAAAAGAAAGAAGGAAAAAGAAATATAATGAAAGAATTAAAAAGAAGTGAAAAGGAAAGAAACAAGCTAAACATTTACACATTTTCCTGTAAATCTTTCGAAATCATTTCAACTACAAACAACACCAAGCAACGAACCATACAGCCAGCCCAGCAATTCAACATGAATACACAAACACCAAAGAAAAAGAAACACAAAAATGCCTGAACGTTTTCACTGAGTCATGCAACTAATTCTTGATGCAGCATGTAAAGGCCTAAAGACAGGTGTTGGTAGTGGTGCTGATGCTGGTGCTAGTGTTGGCCAAAACGAATGAGGGCGGTTTAGTAAAAGTCGAAAAAAAAACGAAAATGAAAACCTAAAATGAAAATGGAGCACAGGAATCGGATTTGCAAAGAGGGTTAAAGTAATATTTGAGAAAAACTGATAAAAAAAACAAAAAAACACAAAAATAAATAGAAAAGTATCCACTTATAGAGCCATAACTATGCATAATAATTTGTATGTGTGTGCATGTTTTGTATACATTACCATCTTTGTAGGGTACAACATCTGGATTCTTTTCATCGTTTTTCTTTTCATCATATCTGGTATCCGTATCCGTATGACTTAATGGCAATGAGCTTTTATCTTTAATTTGCAAATTGTCAGGACGTGAGAATCTTTGATTTTGATGTTGATATTTTTGTTGCTGTTTGTGTGAGCGTAATTTCAATGCCGCAATTGTACCGATGCCAATGCAAACTATTGCCACTAATACGCCCACAAATATGCCAACCGAGAGTATTGGTGTCAATTCAATATTTGTCTGGGATCCTTTATACGAAGTCAAAGCCACTAAGGAATAGAAAAGAAAAACAAACAACATGAACAAATCAAATGGTAACAAGTAAAAAAGGAGAATAAATAAATAAAAGACATCAAGATGGATGCATAAAGTGGATTTTATTTCTACGATTTCTATAGGAAATACCAGAAGGAAAACTAGAAATGAAAAATAATTGAATTTGATTTTAATCAGAGAAAAAAAATAAACGAGAACTTTTGCAAAGTTTTCTTTCTCTTTTCCATTTGATACTTAAAATAAGAAAAGAGAACGAACGTTTTTAAACTGTTGAAATATATTTATGTGCTTAAACGTCTCTTGCTCTCTCTCTCTCTCTTTCCCTCTCTTCCTTTATTTCTATTTGCTTTTTAACTTGTATTAGTGTATACGAGGGCAGATCATTTTAAATGAATTTTGATGAGTTTTTTTTTAATTTCTTTACAATCCCCATAGAACTCTACAAAGTTTGTTCAAAAATGCATCAAGATTTTATCCTTCCTTCCACACAACTTCTTTAGGTTAAGAAAAAAAAATTAGACACACTGGAATCCGAAAATTAGAGCCGATAAGGCACCCATATGACTGAACTGGAACTGTTAAGATAGAAGAGCCACAGACAGTATTTGTCCTTAAGAAGTTTTAAAGAAAACCATAACACTGTGAATTAATATCTAACGGCACTTCTGCGAAGGTAGAGTTGGTAGACGACAGGGATGGCGTATCATATTTGTTTATGTGGGGCCATCTATCGGTTTAAATTTGAACCACCGATTATTTCGAATCTGGCAATACTTATGTCATTCTATTCTCTTACAAAATTCAGTATCTCCACTGAATGTAATGAATCGATTTACGCTTGGGCAACATTGAGATTTATTGGCGCAACATGAAACTGCACGATGATGTCGATTTTGTCGAAAAATCATCTTTTCGGATGAAGCTCATTTCATTTTGGTGGGTACATTAATAAGCAAAATTTCTGGATTTGGGACTCAGAAAACCTACACATGGTCTTACAGAAACCAATTCGACCATTACGAGTGACTGTTTGGTGTCGCTTATTTCTTTGATGATGAGGACGTCGCAACCATGACTGTCAATGGAGACACCTATCGCACCATGATAAGCGATTTTTTTGTACCCACTGTTTATGGTGATGATGTGGTTTCAAAAGAATGCTGCAGCTTGCAACACATCTCATCCGACAGTCGATTTATTGCATCAAACGTTTGATGGCCGTTTAATTAGCCGAAATGGTGATGTTAGTTGGCCGCCAAGGAGCTAAGATTTGCCACCGTTGGACTGTTTTCTTTAGGAGGCCATTAAAGAAAAGCACTTGAAAGCAAATATTCGTAGTGCCGTACACTCGAAAAAGACGAATATTGGTCCGATCGTATGAGGTACTGTGAGGCCAGTCGCGGCGGCCATATTAATGAAATAATATTCCAATTCTAACCGTAACAATTGTACTTAATACCAGCAAAAGTAAATTTAATAAAATTTCAAACCGTGTTCGTTTGATTGAATTTTTAAATTTAAACTTTTAAATGGCCCACCCTATATTTTTGAAGATTTCCATGTGCAGTTCAAAAAAAAATTAATCTGCTTATCTTTTAATTTAGAAACAACAAATTCCAAATGCAAAAAACTTATTAACCCACCTTCGTATAGCAGCATAAGTTTGAAGTATATGTATATGTATGTAAGAGTAGGTATTATTATTCCTTACAATTGCCTTTTTATGTTAATTATTTGCTGTTTTTTTCCATTTCTTGCTTCAAATGCTTGGCCTGTTTTTCTTTAATAACATTTTTTTAACACTTTTTTCACTCTTATGGCTTAAACGAATGCTGGCTTGTATGTGTGTGTTCATATTTTATTGTAGAATTTCTCTGTTTTTGGGTTATGTTGATTGCCTTGCCTTGCCTTGCCTTGCCTTAGCAGCTTTTAAGCTTCCATATAATTTGCACAATTAGCTAAAGTGTGTCTAGTCTTCATTATTACCCTGCTTTTCATCTAAATTGTTGTATTGCTCCAAAAGCAAAAACAAAAAAGATGAAAAATAAGAAAATAAAAAAGCGAAAATTGCTTAATAACTTGCTATGTTTGTTGGAGTGTGTATGTGTAAATTTTTGTTTAAAGTTTCATCTTCACAGTTTTTTTGCCTTTTCTTTCCTTCCCATGGAAATATGCTAATTTATCTTATTCTTGTGCCCTTGTTTCTGCTGTTGGTTGAGAAAATTTTTCTTAAATTGTTTATCAAATTTTAGGTTTTTTTTTGAAGCAAAAAAATTTTTTTCATGTAAAATTCTTAAAATTTTATTCCTTTTTTGGCCCTCCTTCAAGCAATTAGTGTGAAAATATTAACACTTTAAAAGCCATGGAAATCGCAAAATCCTGGCAGTATAGGATTTCAAGAAAGCAGTTCTGTCTTATTGGCTTGAATTTCCTTATTCTTTTGTGTCTTGCTAGTTCTTAGTGTATGAGCCTAAAGAATTTCAATTCAGCATAATACTCGTGACCAATCCACATCTGTATTCAACGTTTAGTTTCCTCATTGGTGTTACCCTAGACATTATTATTGCATATGATATTTGGGCACACAAGTCCTTTTATGCCATTAAATAATTTATTGATGAATACCCGTATTATATTGGATATTGGGTGCCCTGATGGCCCTGTTGGTAGTATGCTAAACTATAAGTGCCGAGGCCCACAGACTCTGGGTGTTTCTGATTGTCTGTCACAATAGAAAAAAGAAAGTGAGAATTACTACTGAAAAGCACTTTCAAAAAAGTGACGAAGGTGCATACACCAGTCATTAAAAAAAAGCCGCACACTATTCTCAATTATTTAGTGCCCTTTAAAAGCCTAATTAAGTGTCCAGTGCGTGTGTGTTTTGCTCGTTTCACGTCAACGAAGAGCATTCTAGTAGCACACTCGTAAGAAATATCATTCAATGTCATTCGTTGGAATTGAGAGATCTCTAGTAAACGTGATGCCGTAGTAGCCGTTGTCTAATAGGCAGTGTATTGGCCTATTAGACGTAAGGCCACGGTTCAAACCTCAAGGTCACACATTTTTCTCTCAGCAGATTTCTAGCAAAACATCTGAGACTAAATAAAAATGTCGTGAAAAGTTTTTCAAACATCTGTCGTTCGTAGTCGGGTTTAAACTGTAGCACACACAACATAAGTGTTGTGAGGAGCTATGTTGTAATCCTGAAGGAAGGGTTGTAATGACCATTTATGTATATATGTATGTATATATGTATGTAAAATCATCGTGATGCTATCCACACAGATAATAGAGATGTTTTTTAAAGTTAACATCCTATCAGGAGCTGAATATCTGGCTTGGATTGCATTGAATGACCGAACTCAATGCGTTGATTACATTCGACACTCAGAGTCAAAATCCCGATGAAAACTGTAATTTTTCGCCTGAAAAACAATCCACTTAACGGAGTAAAACCGAAAGTTGAAAATGACAACCCTTTCCGTCAAAGGGTCAAACTGTATGTATACATACGTACATACATAATTGGTCATTACAGCCCTTCAGTCAGGATTACAACCTAGCTTCTCATACCATTTATGTTGTGAGTGTCAATTTTGTATGTGAGTGGCGGAACCGAACAACAGATTTTTGAGAAACTTTTCATAGCCAATTTATTTGCTCTCAGAGTTTTTGCCAGAAATCTGCTGAGTGGCAGTCGCCTAAGAAATATTTTTTTATATTTCGTTTTGTTGGAGATCTCTGACTTGGGGTTTGAACCGGGGCCTTACGGTAAGCCCACATATTACCTACTTAACTATGGCGACTGTAGAGTCACCACATAGCTCAAGCCAATCTGGTAGATTATCTAAATTCATAGGGGGTAATGCGGTTTACCATAAAAATTACATGATCCCGGCTGCCATAACCACCAATTTATGAGCGATCCTCTGACTGTTAACGTCGACATCTCAGAGTTGCATTTGACAAAGACATCTAGGGATGGTAAGTATATCATTATCACCAGACTGACCTAAGTAGAGGAGCTTAGGGATCCAAAAAACTCATGGAAGACAAAATAGTCTCTGCAATCTATTCAAGAGAGTAAAACGCCACAGGCAAGAATTATATCAGCGGCGTATAATGTTTATGTGATAGTACCGATGGTCCATCGTACATTATTAGTGTCAATTAAATGACGTTTCTTTTTTTTAGTTTTCTTTTTCAACCATTCTATCTCTAATGCCATCAGTAGGTTAATTCACGCCTCGTTTTATTTTTCCCCCTTCCTTTTCGTATACATTTTATGTTTTTATCCTTCAATTAAATTTAATCATTTTAAATTTGTATGAATTTTATTTAATTTTTTGTTTTTGTTTTATTTGTTTTATTATTTGTTATTCTTCGTGTTGCTCTTTTCTTTGGATCTCATTTAACTGGCTAAGAGCAATGAATTCTATGAAAAATATTAATGGCCGGACCAAAAAACAAACACAAAAAAAATTCCGTTGAATTCATGAAATAATTGGGAAAACAAAAAAGTCTAAAGACTGAAGAAGGAAAAAAAATTTAATTCATTTAAGTGTTGTTTTTTGTGTTGTTTTTTGTGTTGTCTTGCTTTTTAAAATTTCAAAACTGTTCTGAAAAAACATTCATTTTCACTTGTTTTCTTTTGGCTGCTAATATTTCCGTTTGAGTTTAAAAGAAGAAAAACCGGATATAAAATTCAATGAATGCTTTTGAATGGATAATCCATTTAAAGAGGCCGTTGGTCTGCTTTATTAGAGAGAGCGCGAAATATTTTAAATTATTTTCTGTTAAAGAAAATGCACTAAATTAGATTTATCCTACCCGTGGATTAAAACATTGCCTAAAGGAAACCATCTCAATTTCAAAAGAAATCTTGCTAGTCAAGGAATTCTTATATTATAAGGCTCGGTCAATGGTGTCATAAAAACAGGGATGAAAAACCTGTAACTCTTTATGTCAAGCACAAGACACTCACACATGTGGTGAAAGATAGTCTCTTCTCCATCAGTCTCCATCAATCCTTCTATTAGAAGGATTGGTCCATTGTATCACGAAATTAGAGATTAAAAACCTCCATCTCTTTATGGCAAGAATAGGGCACAGGAGTTAAAAGAGAGTGTCTTCCTCCTCCTCAGACCACACAGCTCCTGCAAAAGTTATTAGTCGTAATGCCAAGTCTTTCGACTAGATAGTAGCCCTTTCGAATAGTCTTTGTGCAATGAATGGCCATGCGATTTAAAGATTGAAAAGGGTCGGTTCTCATTCGTGCCCAGCAGTGGCTAGCAATATTGCACGTAGCTTTCTGCCACCAACGAGATTGAGCCTCCTTGTAAAACCAGTGCACATTATTCAAATTAACTGCAATTGGCAATTGGAATTCCTATACCCAGTAATATGTCGGAGATTGCGCTTTGTACCGGCCCTGAACAGCTCGTATCCAATGATAACCCTATATTCCGAAACCCATATAACATTTACCTTTGAATGATACGAAATTTCTCTAAGAAACCCTCGGCATTCATGGACAAGAACCGACATGGAAACCACGTTAGTTAGCTACTTATTCGCAACATGGCTGTAAATGAAGAGATTTTCAGGGAAAATCCTGCCATTCAACAGGCATTGCGCCGCTTTAAAAATTGCCAAGATCTTTGCTTGAAAAACACTACAGTGCTCAGGCAGCCGATAAGAAAGTTTAATATCAGAACCGCTTAATAAATATACCACAGCGCACCCTGCCATTCATCTGCGAGACAACCGTGTAGACTTCAAGGGTCCCATTGTGAGCCTACGGATCCTCTTTCCAGAAGTCGTTGATTAAAATTCTAAAATCCAATGTTCTATTCAGAAAGTTATAAGGAAACATATAATAGACTCTGAATTAGTCGCCGTAGTCTAGTGGGTGGTGTGTCGGCTTATTAGACGTAAAGCCAAGGTCAGACATCAAAACGAAATTATGAAAACATATTTCTTCGGCAATTTTCTGTCAGCAGATTTCTGGCAAAAATTCTGAAAGTACATAAAATTGCCATAAAGGGCTTCTCAAAAATCTGTCGTTCGGAGTCGACTTTAATTAAACTGTAGGTCCCGCCATTAATGTATAAAATTAACGCACACAACATAAGTGTTGTGAGATGCTAGGTCGTAATCCTGACTGAAGGGTTGTAATAATCAATTATGTATGTATAATAGACCCTAGTGTGTCTATGGCTGCCCAGAATAGCATCATGTCCATAGTCTAGGTTGAGTCAGGATTTGACTGCATTGAGTCTCACTGCCACCAGTTTAGCCCTCTCTGCCTTAATAGAAGATCAGAGGGCAGGCAATTTAGTACACCAATTAATGCCTTTTAAGTGATATACGTATCGCAATGGTATTAGTCCATGGTTTTACGTGAGTATCGCCGCGATGGCTTACACCACGGTGCTCTAAGCACGGGCCCATGCACAATGATGCAACCCTGCACAATGCATCATTACATCACCATACGTAAGTACCAATTCAAAGCCTTGCGTTTGGACAAGACTTCCCTCTTGGTTAGGGGTGGGAGACTATCTAAACTCCACTTCTCCAGTGGTTGAGAGTGCAACGCCACACCGAGCTTGCGCTCATCCTGCGATTTGGGTTTAAACCACAGCCACCACGATCACCATGGTATCTGGTATCACAACGATTTGAGGTCTTGACAGGACAATAACTTCAAATTTTATTAAGCTTTTCGCAGCGATCTTTGACAAAAGGCCTCCACCTTCATGCGTATAACAGACAGCTTACACAGAAACTCAAATTAACAGATCGTGGAAAGCGCTGGTATGTGGTGGACAATAGAGTCAATGGCAAATTTTCGAAAAAGGTCATCTTCTCCGTTGTAGCGATTTGCCTTCCAAATCGTTTACGAAATTACAATATCGTTGAAGTTAGCCATGTGGATTTTGGGCAAACGATATGATGGGGCCGAAATTGTAGTGACTGCGACCGAAATTCGTTACAGGAGCACATGATAACATAATTATTATGGCCTAAACCAGAGAACATGAGTTTGGACCAATTGTCGTTTCATCAAAATGTCTTCAAGTTCTACATCAAGTGTGAATCAATCGATTTTTGCTGCAACGATGCCTATAACAAATAACACGGTGCGACAGTGAAAATACACCCGAGTAACTACCTAGTCTAAGTTGTTCAGTTAGTCGAGTAGAACTCAAAAATAGTTTTTTTTTATTTTTCTCGGACCCTCCAAACTTGTTTTATTTGACAAAAAAAGGTTTTTTTTTGATCTTTTCATACAAAATTATTGATTACACAAATATGTTTGAACCTATTTTAAAAATTCAAAGTTTTTTGGAAAGGTGAGAGATTAGCCTTTAAAGCTGTAAACACAAACATTTCTTTCAAACTTCTATGTTATGAGTTTTGATGGGGTAAACTTGGAAAATATTATTTTTTTCTTATTTTTTCAAGTTTGGCCATTCTTAATTGGAAAATTTAATTAAAAAAATATGAAATAAGTGGTAACATTCTGAAAGGGAATTGTCGTATGAAGAGAATGTAACTTCGTTTGATAAAATTGGTCAAAAATTACAATAGTTATGATTTAAAGAGTGTAACAGCTGAGTCATATTTTTTATATATGCTGTCTTATCAAATGAACTTTCAGTTCAAACATTTTCAGCGTAATCTTTGTAAAAATAGCCATGAAAATTTCATGAAAAGCGTAATGGCCTGCCATGAAATTCATGGCAACACAACCATTTCAAAAAATAAACGTTTTTATTTTAAAATTTAAAAATGCATTCTTACTGAGACCAGCCTTTATTATTTTATTAACCATCATGGACGACTGCCTTACTTTAATTTTAAAGTTTCTCGATTTAAGTTATCTTTCTTCACTTAACATGTTCTTTGGCACTATTTGGAGACTTCTGTAAACAAATATTTCTTTTTTTTTTTCTTTAATTCTTGCACCTAAATCCCGGCAATTTCCTTAATTTTGAATTTCTTTTGTTTTCATTATTTGCACGCCCTAGGCTTTTTTTTAAATTTTTGGTTCCACATGATTTATTTATTTTTTTTTTTTTTGTTCTTAAATAAGTGGCTTTAAGCGCTAACAATTTTCTTCAAGCAATGTTTGTCCTTAAAACCAGTAAAAGAGATGAAAGAAAGTTTAATTTTTCTTTACTAAAATATGTTGACTTGAGAACAATTGAAACGTAAATGGAATATATTATTCAGCACACATACATATGTATATTTCATATAAAAATTTTTTGTTTTCTTTTCCTTTTTTGTCTGTTTTTATTTTGTTTTCTTTATTATTATTATTATTTGGAAAAAGAAAACTCATGAAATATTCATAATTTTAAATTCGATGCAAAAGTACAGGAGAAATTTTCATTGAATTGTTTTGTTTTTCTTAAGAAAAGCTCGTCTAAAGAAAATATATCTTTTGCTTTGCATATGTACTTCAAATTTTATATTCTATGCGCCTAAAGTTAGATTAAAACCCAATGCTCATAGCATAAAATGTACGCACACTTATGTACACATTGATGAGAGAGAGAGAAAGTGTATGAGAGAGGGAGAAGCTTGGTTTATTTCTCATGCCTATTGTTATTGGTATTTTATGTTTAAGTTCTCATCCTAAAAGATATAAAAACGAAGGAAAAAAAAACGAAAATAATAGGTCCCTGTTTCTGGAAGACGAATGGCGACACATCAAATTTAACTGATCATGGTTATGTGTTGGCAACATTTATTTGGTTTAGCACAGCCACACATCAAATTGTACCTTCAAACTACATTGTATAGCTGTTGTGAAGAACATACAATAGCCTGTATGTGTGATTTTTTCTTTTACCAACACAAAAACAAAGTAGCTGAATTTGATTCATTATTTGATGTGTGGCCAGGCAACTTAATACGAATGGTATCAGACAAACGACGCCTGTTTGTGTGAAGAACATACAATGGCCTGTATGTGTGAATTTTATTTACCAATACAATAACAAAGAAGCCGAATTTGATCGATTATTTGATGTGTGAGAAACTAGGTCGTAATCCTGACTGAAGTGTTGTAATGTGGCCAGGCAACGTAATATGTATGGTGTCAGATAAACGAAGTCTGTTTGAATGAAAAAAACGCAAACAAAATGGATGAGTTTTTCTATACAAATAGTCGTTCGTTTGAAATCAGGGTAATAATTAAACTGATTGTTGTGGTTTTAAATCAAACGAATCCCCTTCCCAAATTTAAAAAAGAAATTAGTTTTGTTTTACTTTGTTTTCATATGAAATAAAAACTAAATTTATTTCAACCAATTGTTACCCACCTGTCTGCTTTTCGGCGGCTTTTAAAGTGTAACCCTCCAATAGCACTGGCTCACTGCGACCTCTTAAATTGACGGCATAAACAAAGATTTTGAAAAAACGCCCCGAGTCTATGCCATTAACACTAAGCACTGGATATTTGGAGGAGATATTGGCCTGTAAAGTGGCCGTTTGCTGATCAAATATTTCCAATAGAAACCATTGGCGTAAGCCACCATCGAAACCTGTAATTGGAAAAAATTGATTTTTATTTTTATTTTTCATAAAATTTAATTAATTATTAATAAATAATTTCATTTACAATATTGTTTATGAAAATGTGTATTTGTTTTTATAAAATTTGTTTAAATTTGTTAAACAAATAGCAGAGATTACAAACAAAGCTAATCTGTAAATTTTTTTTTGTTTGTTTGTTTAAATACAAGAAATTTTAATTTATTTTCGTTTTTTTTTATGAAAATTAATTAATGTAAACAATATATTTAATTAATATTTTAGTTTGTTTGTTTATTTATAAATTAATTAAAATGTCTGCAATAGCTGTTGTGTGTCTCTATCGTTTACATGCGTCAGATTGTCATGTCAACAAAGGACTTCAATGTCGCATACGGTATAATCCAGTTGAGTACAGCTAATAAAGTCAAAGGCCATATTTTGTAATGGCCAGCAAGTAATCAAAATGTTCCATCTTTTTTAATAAAACAGGCGAATGAATTTAAATAGAATTACTACGAGACAATTATCACAGGCCACAATGCAGATTTTGGTTTATTAAGCCATCATATTATTACATCACCATAGAGAGGGTGTAGGATATTTTGCACTTATATAACCGTAATTTCTATTAGTTTCTAAGAATTTATAACTCTAAGTACACATACATACTATACATGTATACATTATTGGCTTCTTAGTAAGCATACGACAAAGCTGCTTGCATCACTTACATATATAGAGTGTGTTAATTGTATGCATGAGTGGCCACTACTACAGCTTAAAGTCTACGTAGAACGGCAGGTATGATAAACTTTCTTATGGTCATTTGGTACTATCAGAATTTTGGGAAAAATACTGCTAACAAGGGATCGCCAGACGAATATACAGAGTGGGCCATTTAAAAGTTTAAATTTAAAAAGGCAATAGCACAAAAACGTGTTGATATTTTGCAAATTTTTGTTTTTGTTGTGAAGTACATGTGTTCCGGATAGAAATGTATGATTAGTTCAATCATATGGCTGCCCCTGCTGGCCTCTAGTACCTCATTCGATCGGACCAATTTTCGTGAAGTTTTTCGAGTGTATGGCAACACGAATTTTGGCCTTCAAATGCTCAATTATCTCTGGTTTGTCGGCATAACTCTCTTCTTTAACGGCGCCTTACAGAAAATAGTCCAACTTGATGCAATAAATCGCTTGTGCCCATATGATGTGTGGCAAGTTGCACCATCCTGTTGAAACCAAACATCTTACACATCAGTAACATGAAGAGCGGGTACAAAAAAATCAGTTACAATGGTGCGATAGGTATCTCTCTCTCACCAAACAGTCACTCGTAATAGGCGCGTTGATTTCTGTAAAACCAAGTGTGGGTTTTCTGATCTGAAATGATTTATTTTTTTTTTTTTTGACAAAATCGACATCGTCGTTGGCGCAATAAATCCCAACGTTGTTCAAGCATAAATCGATTGATTACGTTCAGTAGAGTTAATATACTGAGTATTGTGACAGAATAGAATGACATAAGTATTGCCGATAGATGCCCAGTCTATATAAAAAAGAGAAATAACATTGTTTTTCAAGAAGTTATACCTGGAGCACTAGCTCATGTGTCAATTGCTTTAATAGATTTACAACAAGATATCAACTTCTAATACTATTTTTATTTTTTTTTCTCTTAAGTAACATAGTGCTACAACAATTCAGGCCTCTACTCGATTTGTTATCAATTTTTAACTAGATCTGTACAGCTAAGTAGATGATTGGCATACAGTTACAGGTTCTAGAATGATAGAGTTGCCATCCATCGTAAGATATATACCTATTGCAAGAAGGTTTTTGTCAAGCATATATTCAATCCAATTCAATTCAATGAAGTCGCCGTAGTCTAGTCGCTAGTGTATTGGCTTATTAGACACGAAGCCAAGGTTCATACCCCCAGGCCTAACATATTTAATAAAACGTTAAATTTCAGCGACTTGCCCTATAAAGTCCCTGATGAATGGAAACGGTCGAAAATCATCACGATTCCTAAATCTAACAATGAATTCAGGCTAATTGCCATTCTTCCGTTCCTGTCCAAAGTTATGGAAAACCTCATAGCTAGACAAATGAACGATTATCTCACGAGTAATAATTTTTTATCTGATAAGCAGTCGGGATTTATGAAAGCTAGGAGCTGCACTACTGCTTTAGTCAAAGTAGTTGATGACCTTATGTTGAAACTGGATGAAAATTACATAGCGTTTTTGGTTCTTTTGGATCACACTAAGGCTTTTGATACAGTTGATCACGGAATATTATTGAGGAAGCTACAGACCCTCTTTCATTTTGCTAATTCAGCCTGTAGCCTTATACGTTCCTATCTCATTAACAGATCACAACGAGTTTACCTGAATGGCAACATCTCGAATTCGGTACACGTTGGAAGAGGTATTCCTCAGGGATCAATTTTAGGGCCCCTTTTGTTCTGTATATACATTAACGACCTACCTGATGTTTTGGATAATTGTAGCGTACATATGTACGCTGATGACGTTCAGCTCTATAGGAGCACTTGTATTGATAATATCCGACTATGTGTAGATACGATTAACGATGATTTACGGAAATTAGTGCTAATGGACTTTGTATAGATCCCTCTAAATCAAAATATTTATTGCTCTCCAGGTCTAAGAGAGCATTTGATGTGCCGGATATTATTATCAGGGGGAATAAAATTGATTTTGTTGAATCGGCATCTCATCTGGGTGTTATCTTTAATGGTCGGCTAACGTGGTCTAGCCACATTAATGTCATCGTTGGTAAAGTTTACGGTATGCTTAGGAACTTATGGGCTGTTATAGATTCGACTCCTTTTGCTATACGCCTGCAACTGGCAAAAACGTTTTTGATTCCTGTTCTTTTATACGGATCGGAAATTTTCGCAAACTGTGATGCGGATGATAGGCGGAAACTCAACTTGGCTTATAATAACATAGCCAGATATGTATTTATTAAGGGACGTCGGGACCATATATCACAATTTTCTTACCAGATATGTGGTATTCATTTTGATAATCTATTGAATATTAAGTGCCTAATTCTCCTCCATAAGATTATTACTTTGGAACAGCCAGTATACTTATTTAGCAGGATTAGATTTGCTAGATCCAACCGCGGTAGGAAAATTATCCAATTAAGGCATAGGACTCTTTTGTCGAAACGACAGTTCTTTATACACACCATCAGTCTTTGGAATACACTACCTAATTATATTCAGAACATAGGCAATGCAACTAAGTTCAAAAAGGAGCTATACATTCTGTTTAAGTAGTTTGTAATATATTTTGATTGTTTTATACATTTTTACTCTTCATTTTTATTAGTAATTAATTATTTTCATTTTTCTAATTTATTATTTAAGTTTCATTGTATCTCATTAAATGAATATATTTCTTTGTTTGTATTTTTCTTTGTATTTGTATCTTTCCTAATTTAGTTTTTTACATATACTCATTTTCTTATCCTAATTTTTTTGTATCGATTGCTATTTCCTGAGGTTAAATCATGTTCTTATTCTTATTCATTTTTATTTATACTGTACTTCAAACAATTCATTTCTCATATAATAAGCGATTTGTTGTCACTTTTTCCTCTTTGATGTACTCCCATAGCACTTTCATTTATAAGATTATTATCTTGTTGTGCTATGATTAATAATAAATAAATAAAATAAATAGAAATAAAAATAGGTGTGGAATAGATCTTGTGGTTATAAGTTTAAGGCACCTCTCCTCTATTATAGTAATAGCAAGGGGATGCCCTACAATGACTTCTATCTGAGCTGTAATGAAGAAAAGGAACAGGAAACTATGAAAGATCTAATGGTACTCAAAGACCTAGTTTATGGTGACAAATTCAAAATCTTTTCGCAATTGTTGCGAAACGGAAAGTCAATCGAGAAAGTCAATTAAGAAACCCGTTTTATTAACTTAATTGGTTATTAAAAACCTTTAGTAAGGATTACAACCTATCTAGTCACACCACCCGTGTGTTGTGTGTTTATTTGATTCTTGAGTGACCAACAGTAATGGCCGACTGCGTGCAACTAATTTCAGGATAAGAAACCTGTTGCCAACAATAAAAATCAACATGATTAAGGTAAAGCTTCGAAAAGTGGATTGTAAAGAATGAATCTAAACTTCTTAGCCACATATTCTAAATTGCATGAAAGAATAAGAAAATGCAAGAAAGAATAAGTTTTTACAAATTGCCAGACAAGAGCATATCAACCCATAAAGAGAGAGAGACACTTGAATAATTGATTTGATCACACGCTCAGAAAGCCTATTGTCAAACTCTATCATGTTATTCTATTGTGGAATCAGCTGGACTGCTGAAAATGAAGTAAACCATCCACAGAACTAAAGGAAATGGAAACCACAAATCTGTTAACGAACTTAGATTTTTGGCTTCAATCAACCACAAGTAAGTAAGTAAGTAGTCTTAGTTCTTGATGATGTAGCTTGAACTAAGAAAAAATAGCACTCAATACTATGGTATGGTATGCTATCATCTGCAGTTCAGTCTACCAATATGACATAGTATAGCATCCAGAACGATACAGCAGTAGCCCACCTGTCACTTTGAGTTTCAACAAAAAAAAAAAAAAAACAAGAATGTGTTGAATGTAAGTAAACAAACGCATAAAAAGTTTAAAACCAAATTGGGATCTACTCCTGCCATAAAAGTTTTCACGATAAAAATTCTAGGGAACCTGCTGCCTTACAAAGCAGATAAGAATTGATTTTTTTTCTTCTACAGAAAAAATAAAATGCCAATCATTTCTTTGTACAAGAGTTATTGGGAAAAAATGTTTTATTGTTGTTTGTTTTTTTTGTTCCTTGTCGTTAACAACATTTTTGTTGGCTATTTGATTTTGGCCACAATTCTTTTGTTATGTTAGGAGAGAGAGAGAAAGAGAGAGAGAACGTTGGTGAAATTCCATGTTGAAAAAGGTCACATGTTTATTGTTGTTTTTGACTTTTTTTTTTTTGTTCTTTTGTATTATCAAAGACCAACCAGAATTTTGATGAACTCGACTTGTTTTTTTTTCATCTTTTTTTTTATTCTTTTTGTTCTTATTCACTTTATTTTCATCATTTTGATTTCATTATATTCATTTCTAAGCTATTGTTGTTGAATTTTTGTTTCTTTTTTTTAATTTTTATTTCATCAAAAAAAAAAATGAATGTTTTTTTTCTTATAAACTCACCTTCAATGCAATAAACCTCGAGAGATTCGGATGTTTGATTTACCACCGTACAATTGGATGGCATTTCAGGTTTACCAGCTGCTATCAAATGAAATACGCAGGGTTCCTTTTGTTGGCCAACATTATTATCAGCCCAGCACATAATCGTACCAAAATCCATTTCCTGAAATGAATAGAAAAATAAAAATAAATAAAAAATACCACATGGTTATTAAAAAGGTAAAAAAGGACAATACATAGAAATAAAAATCATTGAAAATATTTTTTAGATTAAATTGGTTCCCTTTTTTTCCCTTTCCCCCTTTCGAAATATGATGTTTATGTAATACCAAGTTATTCATGTAGAAATTTTATGTAATTATACAAGGTAGCTTAAATGTAATGTCATATTGTGAATTGTTTGTTTGAAGTTGCCGTAGTATAGTAGGTGGTGTGTAGGCTTATTAGAAGCAAGCCATCGTTAAAAATCCCAGGTCAGACATCTACAACTAAACGACTCGTTCACAGCAGATTTCTGGCAAAAACTCGGTTAGTAAATAAAATTGCCATGAAAAGTTTCTCATAAATCTGACGTTCGGAGTCGACTTTCAAGTGTAGGTTCCACCAGTCATATATAAAACATAAGTGGGGTGAAAAGCCATTTAGGTAATAAAGTTTAGGCAGATGCAGTTCGATCACCTCATTCTCATACTGTTCGCTTGTCTTTTAATTATATCGGGTCCGCCATCTAACGTTTTTTTTTTCAACTAGTGCTTATTTCGTGAATGGTAACACTTAGCTCATGTCTGATTTGACAGATAATTAGTTTTATCCTTCCGCTGAACGAATATGGTTGTGTATATGCTTGAACAACGCTGGGAAATGCTGCGACATTACTTTGAAAATCATGGTAATGTTGCAGAATGTGTGCGAAAATTGCTTACGGATTTTGGAAGAAGAGAAGCACCGTCAGCTCCGTATGTTCGTTATCTTTTGAAAAAAGTGAAAGAAACTGGCATCCTCATCGATAAACCAAAGCGTGAAAAGCCAAAAACAGTGCGCACACCCGAGAATATTGCTGCTGTGACAGAAAGTGTGCGTGAAGCGCCATCAACATCAATTCACCATCGTTCTCAACAATTGAATATTTCGGAGACATCATTGAGACGAATTTCACATAAAGTCCTTAGTATGAAGCCATACAAAGTCCAATTGGTTCAGAAGTTGAAACCAATTGACAATCCAAAGCGTTTTCGCTTCGCTAAGTGGGCCTGCGATCGACATACAGAAGATGCCGATTTTGGCAAAAAAAAAAATCATCTTTTCAGATGAAGCTCATTTTGATCTTGGCGGGTATGTAAACAAGCAAACTTGTCGCATTTGTGGCACAGAAAACCCGCACGCATACATTGAAAAGCCGACGCACACAAAACGAGTCATTTTTTGGTGTGGATTTTGGTCCAGAGGCATAATTGGACCATTTTTCTTCGAAAATGAGCAAGGAGTGGCCGTAACAGTAAATGGCGATCGTTATCGAGGCATGTTGAACGAATTTTTGTTCAGAAAAATTTAAGAGGTGGATATTGGCAACATTTGGTTTCAACAGGACGGCGCTACGTGCCACACAGCCGAAGTTACACTCGATGTTTTGCGCCCTGTTTTTGAAGATCGCATTTTCAGCCGCAGAGCTTATATCGTTTGGCCACCTCGGAGCTGCGATTTGACACCGTTGGACTATTATTTGTGGGGTGCCGTCAAAGATAAATGTTACGCCGACAAGCCAGAGATAATTGACGCTTTAAAGGACAATATTCGAGAAGCCATTGGTGAAATACAGCTGCACACAATCGATAATGTGCTTAAAAATTGGACCGATTGTGTAGGCTACTGCATGGCCAGCCGATGCAGCAATTTGAACGAAATTATTTTCTATTATTAACCGGAAGGATTGTACTTTCAAATAAAAAAAAGAAATTTGAGAAAACCTTGATATTATATAAATTATACCTTCCATTAATTTTAATATAGGGCGGGCTATTTAAAAGTTTAAACTTAAAAATGCAATCAAACGAAAACCGTTTTGAAATTTTTCCAAATTTCCTTTTTTTTTTGTTGAGAAGTACAATTGTTCTGCTTAGAAATAGAATATTATTTCATTCATAAGGCTGCCGCGTCTGGCCTCACAGTACCTCATTCGATCGGACCAGTTTTCGTGCACTTTATTGAGTGTATGGGGTCGTAATTCAGCAATGGCATCACGAATGTTGGCCTTCAAATATTCAATTGGCTCTGGTTTGTCAGCATAACAATTTTCTTTAACAGCGCCCCATAGAAAATAGTTCACGGTGTCAAATCGCAGCTTCTCGGCGGCGAATTGACATCACCATTTGCGCTAATTAAATCATAATCGACTAAATTGCATCAAACGTTGGATGCAATAAATCGATTGGGACATGAGATGTGTTGCAAGTTGCAGCATTCTGTTGAAAGCAAATATCGTTCAGGTCAATACCATAAACAGTGAGTACAAAAAAATCGCTTATCATGGTGCGATAGGTGTCTCCACTGACCGTAATGGTTGCGACGTCTTCATTTTCACAGAAATATTATGCCTCCGCTCCACAAGCCGCATCAAACCGGCACCCGTAATGGGTGCACTGGCTTCTGTTTGAACCGAGGCCTCACGTCTAATAAGCCAACACACTACCGACTAGACTACGGCAGCTTCCATCGCGATGATAATTATTTTAGAAGTAATTCTTGTTGATAAATTACAATCAAAACCGTACAAAAACAGTGTCTAATGAAGCTTTTATGCACCACATGGGTCAGGTAAGGAATGTAATGAACATTTGACTCAAGTGGAAATTGCAGATCCCTTCTTATTTCTCTCCTATCCGTCGTAGATAGTCGAACCTAATTTTGAATCCAAAGAACCATTACATAAATACATACATAATTGGTCATTACAAACCTGCAGTCAGGATTACGTTTCTCACACCACTTATGTTGTGTGTGTTAATGTTATACATGAACGACAGTTTTTATAGAGATGTCTGACCGGGGGTTTGAACATCACGTTTACTTATTAGACTACGGCGACTTCAGGCGTCTTTCAGCGACTCAAAGAGAATCATAAATTGTTAAATTTAAGCAAGATTTTCCCAGTCCGTAATTGATTTCAAATCAATCAATTTTATTATACGCTCTTTTCTAATTTAGAATGTACAGTCCCACCCATAGGACGACATTGGATAGGACATACGGAAATATAATTTGTTGCTTCTCCCTAAAAACATATCATTTTAATTGTTTTTGCCTTTTCTTTAAATAAGAAAATTATTAAAATTTCCCAGAATCTTCTATTCTCTACAAATTTAAGTTTGCATTAATTTACCCGAATCAATAATGACTTTTACTTTTTCTCTTGCTATTAATTAACGAACAATTGGAGATGACAATGTATTCCAGAAAGAAATCGAATCCGAATGAAATAAATTGTAATCATTAAAATGGTAATGGAACTTCTGGCACAGAAAATATAACGAACATATGCTAAAACTTATTTAGCAATCTCATTTACACGATAAAACATTATTTAATTAGCATTACAATTCATCATTATCATCATCAGAACTGCCATTAACTGTAATGCCATTATCATTCTACGGAAAGAGAACAATGAACAATAGAAAGCTCTTAGCAAAAAAAAAAAAACGAGAATAAAAACACAAAAAAATATGTTACAATCAATATATTCCATCAATTTACAAAAACACATACACATACACACATCCAGAAACAGTGTTGCTCCTCTCACTCTCTCTCTCTCTCTCTCTCTGTCTCCCCTAAAAATATGCAATGAAACAAAACAATCAATATCTATTTACACTCATGTCATTTATGGGTAAATCAAACTCAGCAAAAGCGAAAGTATGGGAGAGTAAGATATATGTACACGGGCAGGATATTGCAAACACAATGTACAGCATCATTGTGTAAATGTAACAGAGAATGAGAGAGAGAATGAGAGAGAGAAAATTATTTTATATTACAATATGGATGCTGCTTTAGTATTTACTCCTCTGCAGCTGAATATGTTTTGTCTTTCGAAAAACAAAACAAAAAACTTTTAGCGGTTTTATCTATTGGGCATGTATTGGTATTGGGTTGTGGTGTTTCTCACTGTGTATGGCTGTGTTCTAATTTCTAAACATATCTGTCTCTCTGTTTGTCTGTTTGTTTATGTGTATTTAGAACGTTTTTTCCTGTTGTTGTAGGTTTCTAGCTTATTGGAAACATTGTTTAACATCTATTGTGCTCATTGATTGATTGTCAACTGTCAATAAGTTTTTCTAACACTCAACTCAACAAAACAAAACAAATCTTTAAAACTTTTGACATCATTAGTTATTAGAAATTATTTTAATTTGCTTTTATGCTTTGAGAAAGTTTCTAAAATCTGTAAATGTATTGGTAAGCTAGTTTTGTTGGCAACACTGCAATTCAGAGATAAACTTGTTGTAGATATGTTTTTCCAATAGATATGATCCGTAGCCATGGCATTTATCGTTCATGTGAAGGAAGGATCACGCTGTTATAGCAGTTGGTTTATCATGCCTTTCAGTGTTCAGGAATTTTTACTGAAAATAATTTTACTTTAACGCCAATCTTCCTAAGCCATTGTTCCGACTCTATGGACGGTACTTCTATATTTTCTTTTTCATTTTCCTTTCCTCATTGATTAATTATTCCATTAATTTATGTCGTGTGTGATTATATTCGACATCTTGTTACTTAACTCTACAGTACACGCAAAACTTTCTACATGTTTAGCTATGTTATAAGATGAAGGTGTTGTGCATAATTCGCAAAATTACAAAATTTTGACTAAAAGTAAATCATATTCTCTGTGAATAGGTTTAGTATTTCCAACAGGGTCTTCTTATTTTGGCAGTTGATAATAGTCATCTTGTTCAAGCTAAATATGTCAAATTAGTTGTAATTTATTCACTCTCTCTTGACAAAGCACTATGCACGGCCATAACATTCGACTATGGGTGCAAATAATAAAATTGTTTTACGAAAATAGGTGTTCTGATCGGGCAATGTACCGTGCACTTCACCCACTTTACGATCGGCATAATCCTCCAACCGAGGAAACTATTCGCATTAGGGTTGATAATTTCGAGTACATTGGTTCAGTATACGAAAGATCAACACTCGTACATCGAAAAACTACAAGATCTGCCGTAAACACCGCCGCTTTATGTAAGACGTTGCAAGAGAATCCCTCGCTAGCAATAATTCGGTCTTAGGTTAGATTAAACAGGCAGCCGACTCAATAGGAGGACAGTACATGGGATCTATACGATTCTGTTGCAATACCGATATTACGTACATACATAATTAGTCACTAAAACCCTTCAGTCAGGTTTAAGACATAGCTTCTCACACCACTTACACATGTTGTGTGCGTTAATTTTTATAAATGAGTGCCGGCAATTCATGGCAATTTTATTTTACTCTCAGGATTTTTTTTTTTATTATTAACATTTCATGTACAACTTTAATCGAAATTCTAATGGTCTCAGCGCCATTAAGGCATTATTGAGACAAGTTGGCAAACAATTTGTACAATTGTATAAAATGTAAAATTTATTATTAAAATTATGAAAATTTTTAAGCAAAGAAAAAATATTTTTAGATTAAAAAGTTTTACAATAGGAGTGTTTCAAGATTTTCTGCTAAGTGTTCTTTAAGACAATTTTTAAAAGTGGAAATTCTGTTACATGCTTTCAAAATTACAGGAAGTTTATTGTATTCAGCAACACCCATGTATTGAATACGTTGCTTAGTAGTCTCTAACCTGCACCTTGAAGTCCATAAGGTTTGCTGATTCCGAATATTGAAAATTGTTTGGTTCTGATGAAATCGAACCGTACGATAACCAATGTTGTACAATGATTTATGAATAGGAAAAATTGTTTTACAGATGTGACGATAGCGGGATAAAGTTTGGAATCGAATGGGCAAATTATATACTGCTTTTAACGATTTATTTTGCATACATTGCAGAGTTTTTAACGTTGTAGTGCTTTTGAAGCCATACATTATAGCCATATAATTTAGGTGCTTTGAATTAAACCATGGTATAACAAAGGTTTAGTTTCCTCATTAAGTTTATATCTCATTTTGTATAATATGCCAATATGCTATTTTTGACTTCAGTTCGCGTATGTGCAACTCCTATGCAAGATTACTTTCAAGCGTTATTCCTAAATACTTTACCGAATCTGATTCATAAATGATAATACCATCAATATAAATATTTAAATTATTATTAACAGCATGTGGTCTAAATCTCACTAGATTAGTTTTATCTGCATTTAGTACCAATTTGTATAGGCGAGTAAACTCAAAAATCAGAGATATATTCCGTTCCATATTTGCTTTCAACGATAAATCATATTTGTACGATAAAAGAGCCACACATCGTCAGCAAACATATACAAACGTCCAGTTAGATCCAAATTACTAATATCATTTATATAAATTTTGAACAGTAGAGGACCTAAGCAGCTACCTTGTGGAACACCACATTCAACATTTGTCATATCACTTTTACTTTGATTAACTTCCACGTACTGCTTCCGATTTTTGAAATAACTCTCAAACATGTTGAGCCCTCTTTCATCCACATTATTCATCAACCATAATGAGAGGATTTTGTGCATTAGCATCCATAAATTCTTCAATTTAATTTATAAATTGATCAATTATACATTTTTGGGAACGATATACAGATATTATCTTCAAAGGTTTGTTGTCAATTCGGAAATTTTGTAAGGAAATTGAAATAAAATCAATAAAATTATAACTTTTGCATCGTTCTACGACAATTTGAAGGTATTTGTTTACATATAATGATGTCCCACCATATCCATCACTACTACAACAATGAATGGCAGAGCTGCGTTAAATTTTCATCAAACCAAGTCTCCTGAATCGCAAAAACATCCGGTAATTTTGAGAGACTTGCAATTAGCGACTTAAATTTGTTAAATTTAGGAATTGATGAAACACTTCTAAAATAATTATTTAAATTGTATAAGTAATTATTATATTTAAAAAAAAGTTTTAAAATATTGGTTATAATATATTTTTGCCAGGAATCTGCTGAGAGATAGCCACTAAAGAAATATTTTCTTCATATTTTATTTGAACAGTGGCCTCACCACTACCTACTAAGCTACGGCCGATATTACCTACAAAGCTTGTGTAGACCAAAACATTATAAATTTAGCTTCGGGACTTGAGTCTGCACCCGTAAAAAATTCAACTGATACAGGAACTGAAAGCGATTAATGTTGACAACGACATATGCTTGCTGAATGGGAGCAGATGGCAACTGATGAGCGAAAAATCATAGAAAAATTGGATGCATGGGGAGGCGATAAAACAAAATTCTAGAATTTGGTGTGATACCAATCCACAAAGAATCCAATAAAATCTAATGGACTTGGTACTAGTGGCATCATAATAATTCGTTTGAAAAACCTTTTTATGCCATAATGGAATTTAAAATGCTTTTCTGCAGGAGCCCATCCGAAATATCCAGTTTTCAAAGGCTTCGGCCCATAAATTAAAATTTGTTTTTAGAACAGCTGTGGACTAAGGTTCATTCGAATACACCTGCAACGTAGGAAAAACCCTGCAAGTAAATGGAATTTCATCTCCACATGAGGTGATCATGCCCTCAAAATGCTCATGCAGAATATCCAATGTGGCATGAGCTATGATATACGATCTGTTGAAACCATATGACGTTAGTGTTTAGATTATCAATTGTGGCCAAAAGAAGTTAGTCTTATGGCAATCTTCTAAACGCACTTCTACGTCCTTGAATATAAGAAACTTAAATATAGGTTTCTAGCAGGTAGTAGGAGAAAAGCGGGAGTACATGAATAAACTTATCTGAAGCTTCTAAACGAACGTCGAGGTCCTTGAATATATGTTTTCAATTTGACTTCGAAATGAAGTACACGGGATGGAACATAGCAATACTATATAACAGCCAAACTACCATCCAAGTTCTATGCTCAAATAAGCCCCACTCGAGAACAGTATGGGACTGTCTGCGCAAGCTAAATCAGTTAATCAGGGAAAATGGATTCACTCTCTTCTCGATCAAAGGTGATGTGGGAATTTCCAACATAAACAGACAGAGGGCCCTCAATGAAATCTATCGCACAATAGGTAATGCGATTACCGCTCTGTGGATGTGTGTAGACAAGTTCTGAAGGGTAGGCAATGAATATAGGGAAGACTATTCTCAAGCTAAAGAACAGTAGATAGTCTTTTAACCAAGCCCTCAGAAAACACATGTTTAGAGCAATATGGACACCAAACAGTAATTTTCGCGAAATGCTTTGGACGCTCTTGGATCTCAGGTGGATTGATAGCGTCCAAATATTCATTCATAGATTAGCCTTGTCGCTGAAGATGATTTTTCTATGAAAATTAGAGTCAGTTTTGAATTGCTCCAGATACCATTCAGCGAGTACACGTCCTTGCATTATATAGCCGTCTGTGACGATTTGTCAAAATAGACCGACTAAACGACAACTGATTTAACAGTTGCAGCCTCAACACGATGGCCGTTATCAACCACAAAAGTTCGGAAGTCCCCTGTTGAAGGACTTTGAATTGAATTGGAATTAAATTTTCAATTATTTTTTTATTTATTTATTGCCCTTGAAATTTGTATTGAAAATAATCCTTTCAATGTCTTTTTCTTTTTCGTTTAAATATGATCTTAATACGATTTTACCGATTACTTATGTTTATTTAAAATAAAGAAATTAAAATTAAAATTTTCTTATGAATACATTCCCATAAAAGTTGTATTTAATATTTAATGTTCATTCAAATCCTTCACACACTATAAACAAAATATACGGAAACAGAAACAGAAACATTTTAATTATTAAAAGGATTTAAATAAACTTTACTTAACCCATCAATTATTAACGAAAGAAATAATAATGAAACATTAAGTAAAGTAAAGAAGAAAGAAAGGGAAACAGAGAGAAAGAAAGAAGAAAAATGTTAAAACATCTCTGCCAACTGGTTGACAAAGCTGCTGCAACATCTTATGAATGCTAATTTTTTAAGGAATGATAATGTGTTCATTTTCTTTTATTTTTTTCTCTTACGGAATGTCTCTCCGTTGCCTCTAAGGACGAAGGACAAGTCATATGGCAACTGGAAAGATTTTCTTGTCAGCAGCAACAAGAAAGATTTTTCAAGTAATTCATCGTAAAAGTTGTACGCCTGTTTACCATTTGCCTTCGCCATGACAACACAGTATAGCATCCCTGCTCGTGTAGAAAGAATCAAGTTTTTCTGGTTGATTTTTGTTAAATCAAGATAAGACTTCAAATGAGTTACATTTCTTACGTATGTTGTTGCTGTTGCAGAACTTAAACTAAAATTTAAACTACAACACGAAAAACAGCAGCAGCAGTACATGGTGTTATAGAGGCTCCAGAAGTAAGGCATAGAAAATAAAGATTTTCTACTGCAGAAAAGTAAACAGACATACAACAGGCATCCATCAACTTGAACTAAAGCAAATAGAAAAAAAAGGAAAAAAGCTATACTGGATAACAAAATCAAAAAGTATTAAAAATTAAAGAATGACAAAATAATATCTCGAGTTTATGGTATCCTGCAGTTACCACAAGAAGCTCTTTTGAATTTAAGCCTGTTTCACATTTTTACGAAAATGGAAAAATTTAGCTTGCTTTTACATCGTTAAGCATTAAAACTATAAACAAAAGCTACAAGAACAAAAACAATATCCTTGTTTACAAATTATCGCACTGCGTAATATAGAATGCCAGCAATATAGCAATTGCCATGGAAAAGTTTATCAAAAATGTGTCGTTCGGAGTCGTCTTTAAACTGTAGGTGCCACCACTCAAGTATAAAATTAACACACACAACTTAAGTGTTGTGAGAAACTAGGACGTTGTACAATGGGTCAATTCGACCTCCGGGTACTGTACTTGTCTTAATTGACAAGTACACGTCCTCTAACCTAACCTAACCTAATATAGCAACAAATATTTACTAGCATAAAAAAATGATAAACAAGTAAACGAAAATGCAACAACAAACACTACAAGAATAAATGTAAACAAAATACACAAACAACAATAATGAAACACCAATGTTTACATTTATAGAGATCTCGATAAGGCGAAGCCACAAACATTCGCCTTCATGAACATTCATCAGACTGTTTACGTTGCCATATAAAAGGCAAGGAAAAGCTGAGTAGTAAATGTTCAGTCAGTCCTGTGTGTTTGAAGAGAGTAATTGTGGTTTGAAGATCTCCGTTACAAAGATCTATCGAATAATTATCTAGTAATTGTTTTATGCAAAGAGGAATAACAACAAAGCAATTGTTGTTGTTTACATCAAGTTGTGAACAGTGGCACACAGAATTGTGCGAATAATAAAGAATTTTAATTAAAACTAAACACAGATTTATTTTAATTTTATTGGTAATAACGTTTTTAAAAGGTAAAAACGTAACAATATGATAGGCAGGACCAAATCTGAATTAGTAAACCTCGCAATGAGATTGAATAATAACAACAAATGAAGCTATTTGGAGACAACTTTTCTATTTAATAAAGCAACTAATGGGTATACGAATAGGTTTCTATCAGGTAGTAGGAGAAAAGCGGGAGTTCATGAATAAACTTATCTGAAGCTTTTAAACGAACGTCGACGTCCTTGAATATATATGTTCTAAATTTGACTTCGAAATAAGTACACGGGATGAAACATAGCAATACTATATAACAGTCAAGCTGCCATCCAAGTTCTATGCTCATATAAGCGCCACTCGAGAACAGTATGGGACTGCCTGGGCAAGCTGAATCAGTTAATCAGGGAAAATAGATTCCCTCTCTTCTGAGCCAAGGTAATGTGGTAAATTTCCAACATAAACACACAGAGGGCCTTCAATGAAATCTATCGCGCAATAAGTATAACTATTACCGCTCTGTGGATGTGTGAAGACAAGTTCTGAAGGTTAGGCAATGAAAATGAAGATCTCAGAAAACACTTGTTTAAAATAGGGACTGCCTCAACAACATTATAAACCCATATGGACAGTAGCCGGTCTTTCCACCGACAACTCAGAGAACTCTTGTTTAGAATAGGGACAGCCTCAACAACATTATGTAGAAGCTGAAGTGTGAAAACAGGTTCTGAAATGTGGGCACATCCGGTAAATTCAAGATGAAAATAGGGAAAACCATACTCAAGCTAAAGAACAGTAGCCGGTCTTTTAACCGAGGACTCAGAGAACAATTCTTTTCAATAGGAACTGTCTGAACAACATTATATAGGAAAGTGAATAATAGCCGAATACATACTACGTAGAGTTATTGGATTTCAGGAGGATACATGCTGCTGACAGCTGGTATCCTTAGGCACCCCTTCTATACATCTGTTGCCCCAAAAAGAAACCTGACTACTTCTTTCTTATCGGCTAACAGGCTAAGTGCCAGTCACCATTACTCCATGATATCCCACTTGATTATTTTTGAAATTGGTTCCGAAAAGAAAATTCAAAACACTAAAGCCAGTAATTCGTATCGTGCTCTCTTAAGATGTTTCGCGAAAATATTCTGCTATTCTTCAGCTGAATATGACTGCCATATTCACCGCTGTTTGTCAAATATTAAAGAGAAAAATGTTAAATTGGAATTAGTTTTCGGGCATTACTTAAACGTTTCTGAAAACACAATTTCAACAAAATGCCAACATTTTCTACGAACACGTGTCCCGCATTCTAGAACCTTATAAAAGTAACATTACCGTTCGCCCCTAACAGTTTATTATATGCTGTTGTTTTAGAGGTGAAACCAAATATCGGTTATGGGCAAAAATAGATACAGATTTCCGCATTTCCAAACACGTAGAGCGATCTCTCACTTCTGTCTTTTTACCCAAAGCTAAGTCTTTAAAAGAACTGAAAATATTTCCTTTCCTTGTTAACCACTGGGTGTTGAAATGTTTCATTTTTTCTTTTCGGGAACTAGAAGACTGTCAACGGAATAAAACGAATGGACACAACAACAATAAAAACAAAACAAACAACAACAACTATGGTCCCATTATACGAAAAAATTATTTAAAAAGAGCGACTTTTGAAAAATAATTTTTTTTTCGCTTTCAAGTCGATGCTCATTAAAAATTAAAATCACTTTTTCGCAAAAAAAAATTGTCAACACAAATTGCTGCTTATTTATCACTTTGCAACCTTGTAGCAGTAGTAGCAACAACTTTGTTAACTTAGTAGCCAAAACATTAGAGCGAAGCAAATATAGAGTATGAATGACAAAATTACTTTAATAACAAGTTTTTTTTTACTAACATTATGGCCAAGTTATAAACAAGAAATATTTATTTTCAAAAGGACATTACAGTCCACAACAGCAACAACAACAATCCGGAGAAAACAGTAAAAAAGTAAATATTTTAACAGGCCTTATTGCCATTGCTCCCTCTTCAACAAAAATAAAGTTGGCAAAAGGAAAAATGTTAAACGAATAAAGTTTTGAAAGGAAAAAAAAAGCAAGAAAAAATATTTGTTTTCCCAAAATAAATTTCCAGCCTACACTTAAGTTTCAACTTTTTGCCAAGCATGTCATTTAATTAACGCTCAAACTGTTGGCAAACTAGGAGACAACATCGAAGGAAAATTATTAGACTTTTCTTGTTCATTTACACAATGTTGCTTTAAAAAGGAATGAAAAGTTTTTCCTTTTTATTTCTTTATCAGAGAGAATTAATTTAATGAGAAACTTAGCAGTTCAAATACATACATATGTTTGGTAAAATTTATATTTAAATATCGTTTTCATAGTTACAGAAAGTATTTCAGTATTTAAGCTTAATTGTTTCGATTGGTATTTTTTACATACAAACATACGTATTGGTACGCTTTTACCTTTTAAAAAACGTTTAAAATATGAGCTCGTAGACGGCAAATAAAATAAATATAAATTTGTGTTTAGTTTTAATTAAATTCTTTATTGTTCGCACAATTCAGTGTGCCACTGTTCACAGCTTGATGTAAACAACAACAATTGCTTTGTTTGTTATTCCTCTTTACACTCTTTTGCATAAACAATAATAATTTTTCGATAGATCTTTATCTATATAACAAACACAAGCGTCTTCACACAAGATTGACTGAACTTTTACTGGCTCCGTTGCCTGCTTTGTCTTGCCTTTTATATGGCAACGTAAACAGTCTGATGAATGATCTTGAAGTCGTATGTACGTGCCTTTGCCTTTTCGAGATCTCTATAAATGTAAACATCGTTGTTCCATTATTGTTATTTGTGTCTTTTTGTTTACATTTATTCTTGTAGTGTTTGTTGTTGCATTTTTGTTTACTTGTTTATCCCTTTTCTATGATTGTTTTTGTTGGTATATTTTTGTTCACTTGTTTATAATGTAAGCAAGTTAATTTTTTTGCTTTTGTATCTTTTGTTTATAACTTTAATGTTAAGCGATATAAAAAGCAAAACACCATTTACATTTTCGTAACAATACATATGTAATTGGTCATTACAACACTTCAGTCAGGATTACAACCTAGCTTTTTACACCACTTATGTTGTGTGTGTTAATTCTTAGCTACAAGTGGCGGGACCTTCAGTTTAGGTCGACTCCTAAAGACAGATTTTTTCAGAAACTTTTTATGGCGGTTTTTTTTTAGTCTCGATGTTTTTTTCCAGAAATCTGTTGAGAAAAACTCGCCGAAAAAATATTTTTCATATTTTGTTTTTAAACGAGATGTCTGTTCTGTGGTTTGAACCAGAGATCAGCAATGAGTATTCAAAAAGATGTGTAGAATCGAATCATACTCATAATTTCTGACACTTATAAGCATTTGAAGTCGCTGTAGTCTAGTAGGTAGTGTGTTGGCTTATTAGACGTAAAGCCAGGGTTCGAGCCCCAGGCCAGACATCAAAACAAAATACAAAAAATATTTCTTCGTCGACTTTCGCTCAGCAGATTTCTGGCAAAAACTCTGAGAGTAAATAAAAACTGCCATGAAAAGTTTCACAAAAATCTGTCGTTCGTAGGTCCCGCCACTCATGTATAAAATTAACACACACAACATAAGTGGTGTGAGAAACTAGGTCGTAATCCTGACAGAAGGGTTGTAATGACCAATTATGTACGTATAAGCATTCATACTTATTTTAATATCATGGAACCTCTACTCATATTCAAAGTTTGAAGTACTCATCATACTCATACTTAACAACACGTATGATGTTGTTATTGATTTCGACTCTCCATAACTCAACATTTACAAGAATCACAAAATAAGTATGATTCGCGTACGAGCATTACAATAATCACTAGAAGGTTGTGTGTTTGCTTTGCTTGCTGTATGGGTCTTCTTTCTTTTTTTGTAAATGCAACAACAACTAAGACTATAAATTTTTATGAAGGATTCCAGTCACTCGAATCGGTTTATAAGTATTATAAGTATTTATCAAAAGTTATGAATCTGAATGAGTAGGCTTATGAATCAAACATATTTCGAATGGTATGAGTTTGATGTCAACGTTGTACGCATACTCATTGCAACCTGTACTTATAAATCTACGTTGTAGTGAGTACGAATGAATCAGAGTAGTTGAATTTCAATATTGTTCACTCACTTATATTCAAAATTTCATGTGTGCTTATGATTAGCGAAAAAACGATTCATTGCTGATCTGTGGTTTGAACCGAGGCCTCACGTCTAAAAAGCCAACGCACTATCTACTAGACTACGGCGATTTTTTTTATAAATTTTACTTCAAACAAAAATTTGTATAAAACCTCTATTAGTTAGAGATTGGTTTCCTTGAAATTCAACGAATGGTTCGAATTGCAATACACGAATTTCACTGTTAGTGAACAGGTGATGAACAATCTGAATTTATTGACTCCACAGCGTGTTCGTTATGATAAATATTTGCCACACATAATGTCCAACATATGCAACAATTAAAGCTGCCTGGCCATTCGCAACTCCGTAGGCGACAGCCTATCCATACCGATTTTTCGAACAAAATTCTGTTTCGAATGAATTTTTTTTTGTTGTTTTTGATTATAAATTCGAAATTAGATTAACGGCAGCGCTTATTGTAAAACTCCTCATGTAATTGTGATCGATATTCTGTAGAAATTGTAATTCTAAATGGACAAAATATATCTAAGGATGAGTACGTACTCATAACGCTGTTAAAATTATGCGAATTTGATAGAGAAACGTGATTATTAAGATGAATAAACTCCGCCTAATTTTAATCATTAAATATACCAGAGAATGGAATTTTAAATTTGGTGGGAACCTCCAAAAAGTTCAGGTTAGAATTGGAAAAAGTAGTAGTCCACCCATTTCGACGGGATACGAATAGACTTTAGGTAAAGAGAGTTCCCCCCGCAAAACTAAGAAGAGCTTAACATGGAAGTCACAATAATAGTCTGCAGGTTTGCGTCCGTGACAGATCGTCGCCATTTTTGCTAGGAATTTTCCAACATAAACATTTCTGAGCATTTCCCAGCATGGTTTCGTTAGTGTATTAGCAATGCGAGGGCCAAATGAAAGAAGTCTGCTAAAGACGTTTAGTTTCGTAAATGTTACTTTCTCAAGTTTTGAGAAAAAGTATTTGCTTGGCACCCATCGAATTCGGATGATTGTCAATGAATCAAACACAGGCAGTAAAAATAAATAAATTTCTAAACATTTTGACTTTAATTTTTAATACGTGTCTCAAATTGTTAAATATTTTAATTTGCCTCGAATACTTTTTCAATTTCCATTCATCTAAGCTTTAAAAACCGATTCCATGAATTTATTAAATTTCAATTTAAACATTTTAAATAAACAAAAAGACATGCATCACTTTTCATAATGCCAACGTAAGACAATTTCTAAGAAAGAGCACCAGAACCTTAAGGGCATTCACAAAATTATAAACTGTCAGAAGCAACACCTTATCATTTGCATACTTTATGGCAAACAAAAGCATACCAAATAGAAAGAAAAAATAAGAAAACAACGGTAAAATGTACACAATAACACGTGAATATTTGCTACCAACTTACGCAAACAAACAGAGACTGACATTCAGTCGTACAAACAGACAATTTTATTTCATTTTATCAGTAAAGGATTATTACTTTCGGTGTTTGGCTGGGAGAGAAAAGATAGAAAAATGTTTCTGTATTTGAATGACAGACATTTGAGCTGATATATATTTAAGGTAAAAAATGATAATATTTGCAAATACAATTTAGAACAACAATACAACGGAGGCAACAAACCGTGTCTGTTTAAAACATAAAAACTTCCGCCTGTAAATATGCTTAGGAAAATTATTATCTATTTTACAATGGAAGAGAGACAGAGAGAGAGAGAGAGAGAGAGAAAGAGAGAGAGAGAGAGAGAGAGAGGGAGAAATATAGATAGAAAGTAACAAGCAAAGCACAGAAGATAGATACAGATGATGGACATAAAATTTTATTTAAATATTGTATTATTGCGAACAATAACCTTGCATATGTTAAGGATGCATTTAAAATAATATCTTGATAGATGCATTAAGGCATTCCATTTGTAAAGATAGCATAGCCTACAGGTTTGAGTTTATTTCGATTGGTAGAAATATTCAGGCAAGAACAGAACTTGTTTTTATTTACCTAATCAATGTAGGTTTACAGAGTAACTTAATAGTGAAATAGCTAATAGCGCAAGGGATTGCTAACAATTTATATGAATCACTTCAGTGGGAATGCCACGACTTTAGGCCTGTAGGCTTTGAAGATAATACCTAAATATTCCGATCGTCGGTAATATTAATGTGTAATTTGGTTTTGTCTTTTTGACTATCCCAACTAGATGTCATTGAATTAGGTTTCTAGGAAATTTGATCACACCACAAGATATTTGTTATTCTCGGACAGCGCATTTCGTCAGGTTTAAAATGAACAATCTGAAATCTTATATTAACGTTTAAGCCCCAGCTCAATGGTAGCGTTGTCCTACTACTATAAAAACTATTTCATTATAAAAACTGTATTTGGAGGCAGCACTTGGACGTTTTTAGCGGAGATGTTGTTCGGAATTTAGGAAAGTGACGTTTAGATTGTCTGACTTGATTTAGTTTGTTTTTCTGTTTATCTAAAAAGGATCATCTCATAAAAACTTGATTTAAGTGCTGCATATCGATTATATAACTCCGGCTGATAGCTATCTTAACGGTCATTGCATATCTTATACTTTAATTGCTCATTACAATCCTTCAATTAGGATTACAACCTAGCTTCTCACACCATTTATGTTGTGTGCATTAATTTTATACATGAGTGGCGGGACCTATAGATTTTTGCGAAACTCTTCATGGCATTTTTATTTACTCTAAGAGTTTTGGCCAGAAATCTGCTGACAGGCAGTCACCGAAGAAATATTTTTTCATATTTCGTTTTGATGTCTCACCTGAGGTTTGAACCGTGGCCTTACGTCTAATAACGATACACTACCTACTAGACTACGGTGACATCCCTTTAGGATTACAAACTCGCTTCTCACACCATTTATGGTGTGTGCGTTAGCTTTATCCGTAAGTGGCGGGACCTACAGTTCAAAGTCGACTCCAAATATTTTTTCATACTTCGTTTTGTTGGAGATATCTTGACTTGGGGTTTGAAGTGTGGCCTCATATCTCATGTGCCAAATAAACTGCCTACTAGACTACATGCTCAAAATAGTTGATAATCACATTTCCCATGATCTTGCAAAAAACGAAATACTTAAAGAATATCTTGAGAATACTGCTCAGATGTGAGGACCCATATTGTTTTGTGGTTACCGTAAGGGACTTTCATGCCACTATTGTGGTTATAACCAAGAAATTTCCTGCTGTTTTATAGGCATAACAGATGCCAAGGAACGGTAATATGATTTAAGTTATTGAAGACAAATCGGAGAAATCCAAGTTCTAAACCCGAAGACAATGTCAAAACTTATGTCATGGTTTATGAGTTTTTAAAATAATCCGAGTGACCCCAGCACCCAGAAAGGAATTTTTTTTTTGGTTACAGTTGTCTTTAAGGAATTTTAGCAACGTCTTTAAGGATTTAAGGAAGCCGCCGTAGTCTAGTAGGTAGTGTGCTGGCTTATTAAATGCAAAAAGTATTCCTTCGGCGACTTCCACTCAGCAGATTTCTGGCAAAAAATCTGAGAGTAAAATAAAATTGCCATGAAAAGTTCCTCAAAAATTTGTCGTTCGCAGTCGACTTTAAACTGTAGGACTCGCCACTCATGTAAAAAATTAACACCCACAACATAAGTGGTGTGAGAAGCTAGGTCGTAATCCTGGCTGAAGGGTTGTAATGACCAATTACGTATGTCTTTAAGGATTTAAATAATTTTGAATATTTTTCTGTTTTATATTGTTTTCTTATGAAACTCCCCATTTTATTTAAGATTTTCGTTTTCCATTTTTTTTTTGTTTTTTTGTTGCTTATCAAACAATTGTTATTCAAACTAACAAGAAAATGATTTTATACTGATGCTGCCAACATTTTTGTTATTATTCTTGTGTTACTCTTACAGCAGTTGCCAGTTAATGTTTAGGTGTGTTGTTGTTGTATGCAACAAATGCATTTTAAATACGCATTCATCATAAATCAGGAAATGTTACAATAATTTATTTATACATTAAATAACACCTTCGTCTTCTATTCTCTTTTGCAGAATGCTTAAGTGCATAAGCATAGTTTATCAAGTCTGTTCTTCAAATACATATGTATGTATGTATATATGTTAGTGTGTGTAAAAAAGAAATTATAACATACATTGCATTGTGAGTTTGTAAATATTGCATGTTGCATACATTAAGGATGCCTGTAATATCTTTACAATGAGTTTCAAAAGAAAATGTAATACATTCATGAGCAAACTTAAGGTATTATTGCTGAAAGCATTAAAAAAATATTTAAGAAGTTTATTAGAAAGTTAATATTACTTGTAGATTATTTGAAAATTTAATTGCAGGAAATTTAATTCTAAAAGTTAAGCTTAAGTTTTAATGAATATTTTCAAAATTATTTCTCTATTTTGTTTAATGAATTCGAAAATATTTAATAATTAAAAATGGCTTTAAATTAAATTGTAGAAAAGAGTCAATATTTGCTAACATAGTTTAGTTAATAAAATTTTAATTAACAAGTCCTAAATGTTCTCTTTAATGTTTTATACTTGGATGTGCTGTTAACTTAATTGATTCCAAGAAAAAGTAGTTTCAAACCGCATCCAAATTTTTAAAATTTCTATAAAAAAAATGCGTATGAAATATTATCGAAATTTTTTATTTGCTTGAAACACCTTTTGATGCCATTATGTGTAGAATATATTAGGGTGACCCTTAGCTATATGGAATATTATTTTGTAGAAATTTTTCTAGTCTCACACCCTGTTTGGTGAATATTGACAAAAAAAAAATGATATTGCCAAAGTCTCAGATCAATCGGTTGGGGTTAACACCGATGAAATTTAGGGGAAACCATAAAATTTAAGTTTCATGACTTATAACTTCAAAAATATTAATTTTATTGGAAAATATTGTAAGAGGAAGATGTTTCCTATAAAGTTTCAAACATTTTTTTCCTTGACAACTTTTTTCTTAATCCTATATTTAAGAAAATAAAGGCAATATTTCAAAAAATCTCTAGATGACCACGGTTTATTTTTATGCTTATTTGTAGCTCTTGCTTTGTATGGGTACATGATAAGTAACTGAAAAGCTGTATATACATACGTACATATTATCATTGCATATTATCTAATGCCTCAATAGATCTTGACGCTCAAAACTATATAATTAATAAAAATTCTATTCGAGCGATATGTTAGAGTTGAAAAATACTTCGACATTAGTACCTTTAATGTTATGTGTTTACATTTGGACGGCAAACTATTACCAGAGTTACTTGGAAGTGAAAATGTGGTTAGGTTTCCAATTATTATATCTTGTGGGCACACTGAGAACTTGCTCCAAGTTTCTGCTTTGGAAAGTGGAACTGGATGAGAACAGGCATCAGCTGTGTGTAATGCCATTCAAGAATGGGGCCTTCAAGGCAACATAAACGCTATTGTTTCTGATAAAACAGCTGTAAACACTGGTCGTATAAATGGAACGTGTACTATCGTGGAAAATCTTTTACAAAAGCCGCTCTTATGGCTACCATGTGGACATCATATACATGAAATAATTTTGAGAAGCGTGTTTGAAGCAAAAATGAATAAAAATGGCGGTCTCTATGTCTGCCTTTTCGAAAGAAAGAAAAAAGCCTGGATAAATTTAAATTTAAACAAATTTCGATTTGGAATAGATGAAGGAAGAACAAAATCTCATGTTAGTGATTCAATTAGTCGTGTTATAAATTTTGCTCAGCCTATGCTCGAAACAAAACTATCAGGAGATGACTACACTTTTGTGTATTTAGGACAGTATCCTAAGAAACACAATTCTAAAGCAATAATGCTTAATGCACCTGGTGCTGTTCACCATGCGAGATGGATGGCGAAAGCTATTTATAACATAAAGATATTTTTATGCCGAAAATAATTTAAATTGACAAAACAAGATAAAAATGATGATATCTTTCTAATAACTATATATGTATGTATATATAATTTTGGTTTTCGTCTAGTTCTGCAATTATGGCGATCTATAATGGTTTCATGTCACTAGAGCAAATATACAATTTAAAAATCATTGACAAGGATATAGCGAAGGTTGCTCTGAAAAAATTACTAAATCATTTATGGTATCTTAATCCCGAAATCTTTGCCTATTAAATGTTATTAATGACGCAGCGGAAAGAGGTGTTAAGTTGACAAAGGATTACAATCCGATTCTAACGAAATATGAGCAACAGAAACAGTATATTTTACAAGCTGCACAAGATTACGGACAAAAGTATTCTGGTTGCCTAAAAAGTGAATTATTTAAGACACTTTAAACATTTAATTTAATATAATTATCCACATGTATTTAAATGAGGGCAAAACGAAGTATATGTTATTGACAAGCAGGGATATGCGGCGTATTGGATCTCAGATTACGGCCGATAACTATACTTTCGATATAGCCAAGGAAATCCGGGAGGAATTAGGCCAAAATCCGTTAATCTTGTTGTTAATGGCCAGTTAAGTAAGTAAGTAAAGTAAGTACATGTATATACATTGTCTAAACATATTTTTAATTAAAATATAAAATATTTTTGAAATTATAAAGCATGAAACTTGAAATTTAGGGTTTCCCCGGTACGTTTTAACCCCAACCGATTGATCTGAAACTTTGACAATATAATTTTTTTTCCAATATTCACTAAACTGGGGGGTGAGACTGGAGAAAATCTGACTTTCAATTTTAAGGGCCACCCTAGAATATATACATACATAATTGGTCATTATAACCCTTTAGTCGGGATTACGACCTAGCTTTTCACACCACTGATGTTGTGTATGTTAATTTTCTACATGCTTGGCGACACCTACAGTTTAAAGTCGATTCCGAACCACAGATTTTTGAGAAACTTTTTATGGCAATTTTATTTACTATCAGAATTTTTGCCGGAAATCTGCTGAGAGGCTCTGGCACATAAGTCAGGCTGAATTTGTATTATGTAGGGTGTGAGGACCACTTTGGTTTGTAGCTTATTTGTAGATAACTGTGACTTAAGGAAACCACTTACGAAACAGTCCTACGGCATCAAATCGCTCGATCTCGGTGGCCAGTTCACATGACCTGCACGTGAGATGATTATGCCTGGCCATGTGGGTCTCTGGGTAAAGCTTATTCGAAATGTTCAGTTTTTCTATAACTAGGGGCATAATTTAGGCTGAATTTAACCTATGGCATGGGTTACATACGCTCTGAAAATGCTAGTTTACGGATTACAGGTTTCGATTTTTAAGTCGCTAGCTTAAGAAAACCCAACGAGACATAAATCAAACGTAGTCAAATCGAACAATATATGATCAGTTCTACAATTTGGCATAAGCTGTATGCCACATGGTAGCATTCTATTGGAAGCACATGTCGTTGGATATTGTGCTCGCCGTTGACAGTGATGGCCAAAGTCGTTCTTAAACAAAGATGAACTGATGATGCCGCCCGCCTAAAAGTCTACTCCAAACAGTGACTTTTTCGGTATGTATTGAATATTCTTGGATCTCATGGATGTTGTATTTTGTTTGTTCACGTACATATTCATCCAGAAATGGGTCTCATCGCTGAAAATGATTTTTCGATAAAAAATTATAGTCAGTTGCGTACTGCTTCTGAGCTCATTTAAATAATATTTGCCGTTGTCTATGGTTCATGGCTATCCATTCATAGTGATCAGGTCAAAATTGCTAGTAATTAGTATGTTAGGAATCCTTTGAGATATATAACTCCACGTTAACCGATTAACCATCCAGTGTCCCAATAATATATAGATTTAAGTCTCTGATTGATCCTTTCTCCTATACACTGAAGGCAATACGGCGTAAGTGCCGCTTCTTTATTACATTGCTTGCATTGGTTCACTGGGTTCCTTTTTTCTTCATTTGCATGTTTTCTACTTAGACTCAGCTACCCTCAGCGGATACAAGCCTAAATATTTTTTATGCGCACTTTTTACTTGTAATCATATTCCTTCCTGTTGATGAATCGATTGTTATACGTTTTTGTATCCTTATTTTCAATTTGTCTCTCAAGACATATCCTTTAATTATGAATCAAATTACATGTAAATAAATTCAAAATTTATTTGTTCTTTTAACTTAATCCTGACAGTTTCCTGAAGTTTCGCTTAAAAAAAATTCCCTACAATTTGTCAAAGCAAACGTTAACCTCACTCTATAAAATTCAAAAAAAAAAATAAAAATTCGTTCTATTTATTTTTATTTGGGGGAAAAAAGAGTACCAACAGCTTGAAATCCTTTGCCTATGCTACTCTTTTTTTAAAAAAAGAAACTTCAATGTCAGTTTTAGAGTCAAAACCTAAAACCAACACCCATGTAGACACATGTCAAATCCTGAATAAATTTAAAAGGTTTTATTATTAGGACCACAGAAGACAGGCAGAGAAGCAAGCAGCTCACGCCCAATTTGTATTGCTCACACGATTTTTTATTTTTTCTGATTTTAGATTTCATATGCACGCATTATGTGTAAGTGTTTGGGTTCTGTTTAAATATGAAACAGTTTTTCCCTTCAATTGAGTGTAGCTACCAACAACAACAAAATCAAAAAAGAAAAAAAAAACTTCTTTCCGTTTAGTTGTCATATTTGCTGTTTCCGGTTTCCGTTTAGGCAAATTATACAATATATGAGTGGGTGGCAAAAATTTTATGAAAACATTTGTGTGTGTATATCCAACTACATGGTGGGGATGCCAAGCAAGGGACAGTAATTCTGTTAAGCTAACATGTTTGTATTTTTTTTTTATAAATTTTTTTTCAAATCCTTAACAGTTACTAATCAAATCAGTTTTTAACCATTTCATATAAATTTTTTTCAAACTTTGTTATTAGATTAGCGCTTAATTGCTTCATTGAATTAAAAAAGGTGCCACTTTGTTAGTGTCAGCAAGCAAATTAAAAATTTTAGGCGTCTGAACAATAGAGTTCGATTGCTTCTAAGCTAACTAAGCTTCCAAAGAGCCCGCATAGCTATTAAAAACAAAACTAAGCATCATTAATTGCTCAAATACTGATTGGTAGAACTCAATCACTTTTGAAATATTTTTAGATTTGTAGGAATTTCTTATATTAAAGAAAACTAGGTCGGAGACAGACTCCCTATAATGTATATATGTACCGTAAAGAACGCTCAAAAATTAGCTACACGTGATTCTAGCATCACTTTGCATCACAACGGGCCGCTATGCGTGGCCAAGTGAGCTTTTTGATATCAGACTTACTACTCCGATTCTAGCATTCATTGATTTTGTCTCATCCCAGCTACACCAGACATTGAAATTAATATTCAATACTCCACGTAAAATTAAATCTGTTATCGATCATCCCGGGCAATTTGTACGTTCTATAGAAGCTAGGTCTGTTAATCCTACTAATAACGAAATGTTTTTTTTTTTCGCGTTTTGATGCTTCAGCGTAGTGGCAGGTAGCAATGGTAAAAAGGGCCATTTCATCATAAATGGACTTATGCTCCGCAGTATGTGTTCGTTATTGATCATTAGAACCCTTCAGACAGGATCACAACTTAGTTTCTCACATCGCTCATGTTGTGTGTTTATGAGTAGCGATACCTACAGTTTAATGTCGATTCCGAACGACAGATTTTTGAGAAACTTTTCATGACAATTCTATTTACTCCCAGATTTTTGGCAGAAGGCTGCGAAGTCGACGTTAAACTGTAGGTCCCACCATTTATGTACAAAATTAACATACACAACCTGAGTGGTGTGAGGAGCTAGGCTGTAACCCTGACTGAAGGGTTGTAATGACCAATTATGTATGTATGTAAAGGGTCCGCCAAATAACTTTTTTTTAAAATGCTTTAAACCAAACTACTGAATATTTTCTCAAATTTCTTTTTTTATTTGAAAGTACAATCCTTCCGGTTACTAATGGAAAATAATTTCATTCAAATGGCTGCCTCGGTTGGCCATGCAGTAGCCTACACGATCGGTCCAATTTTTAAGCACATTATCGATTGCGTGCAGCTGTATTTCACCAATGGCTTCACGAATATTGCCATTTAAAGTGTCAATTGTCTCTGGCTTGTCGGCGTAACACTTATCTTTGACGGCACCCCACAAATAATAGTCCAACGGTGTCAAATCGCAGCTCCGAGGTGGCCAAACGACATCAGCTCTGCGGCTGATAATACGATCTCCAAAAACAGGACGCAAAACATCGAGTGTAGCTTCGGCTGTGTGGCACGTAAATTTTTGTGAACAAAAATTCGTTCAACATGGCCCGATAACGATCGCCATTGACTGTAACGGCCACTACTTGCTCATTTACGAAGAAAAATGGCTCAATTATGCCTCTGGACCAAAATCCGCACCAAACAGTGATTCGTTTTGGTTGCGTCGGCTTTTCAAAGTATGCGTGCTGTTTTCCTGTGCCCCAAGTGCAACAATTTTGCTTGTTTACATATCCGCCAAGATCAAAGTGAGCTTCATCAGAAAAGATGATTTTTTTTTTGCCAAAATCGGCATCTTCTGGTGCAGGCTATTGCATGGCCAGCCGAGGCAGCCATTTGAATGAAATTATTTTCCATTATTAACCGGAAGGATTGTACTTTCAAATAAAAAAAGAAATTTGAGAAAATATTCTGTAGTTTTTTTTAAAGCATTTAAAAAAAAAAGTTATTTGGCGGACCCTTTAATTGTACAGGGAACAAGAAAATCTGGCCTTCTGTGGATGGATATGTGCGGAATAAGATTTGTATCGAACCTTAACAAGTTACATCGTTCTAACTTAAAAGCGGTTATAATGGGACACTAACTAAAGATAAAATTATGAGAAGAGGAGAAGAGGAGACCACAGAATATATTTTCTATTGTCTCTCCGACATTAGGCTACCTCAGGCGGAGGTATTAAACTAACAGATTGGATGAGAAATGCTGGTTAGTAGTTGAAAATAAAAGACAGAACATTATTATTACAAGAGAGCCTTATAGAATTCAAGTAAGCTGTACTTTATTAATATGGCTGCCATGTTAACCTAACCTAACCTAAACATTTTTATACAGTCCTAATTTTTTTGGCCTAAGCCTGTTTTATTCTACCCATGTAACATTTTTTATGCCTTCTTTTTGACATTCAATTCCATTTTAATTTTTTATTTATTTTGCGATTTAAAAACAGTGTTTAGTTGTTCCTTTAAGCAAAATCGAGACAAATTTTTTCTTTTCTTTTTTTTATTAAAAATTTATTTACATATATTTTATTTCCTTTACAATAACAAGCTCATTAGTCAGCAACAACTACAACAACAAAAGTAAAAGAGAAAAAAATTCAAAACACATTCAACAGTGCTTTGTGTATAAGCACTACTCTAAACATAAAATCCCAGTATGTGACTGAATGGAATATTATGCAGAAAGTCTTAGAAAAGTTGAGAAAAAAAAATGTTTTTTTCTTATTCTTGTTGTTTTCTTGGTATTTTATTTTTAAGCAATTTCCGTTACTGTAAGTGACATTTCGACTTTCATATACAGTAGGGACAGTGAATAGGAGAACGAAATAAGAGAGAGAGAGAGACACAGAGACTGAGAAGCAGTGATAAAAGGAAAAAATCTATTAAAAATAAAATAGTTTTTCGTTACTTTTCTTAACATGTTTTTTCCTGACAGCATACGAGTTAAATAACTTTGTTAGAAACGAAAAAGGAAAATAAAAATAGAAAAAATTAAATATTTTATAATATCGTATACAAAATCTAAATCTACATAAAGAACGTGTACAAAACACCCATACACAGTCGGCTTAATGTAGACAACAATTTTTGAATAAAATAGTTTTTTATTCTTTTCATGAGTACAAGTGTGTTTGAGGACTCTCTCTGAATTTTTTTTTATTCGTTGACTCTCACACCCTTCAGTTTTTTACAATATGTTATTAATGTCACTTTCAGTGTATCTGTTTGAAAATAATTGTTTGCTTGTGTGTGTGTGTGTGTATGTGTGTGGGTTATATATTTAAATTTTGTTTAGCATGTAAAACGGAAGCCGGATAAAACGGAAAACGGATGTAACAAAATATTTGCTGTGCATAAACGTGTAAAATTTCTCTGCTGATAATATTTTAAATTTGATTAGAATAAATGATGCTGGAAACTAAAACACACACACACACACATACACACACACAGAAATATTAAACCAAATAAATTTAAAATAGTTTTTAAAATTGTTTCACACAAAAGTTGTACATAAAAATTTTAAAGCAATTTCATTCCAAATGTCTGTGTAATTTTAATTTAAAATTATGTTTTGTTAAATTTTATTCTACGATGCTAGCAGAATATTAATCATTTTGAAAAACAAAAAACAAAACAAGGAAGTAAATTATATTCTACTTTTTAATAGACTTCAGATTAAATGGGGGCTTAAACTTTATGCAGATTAACGTCAGTAAAAGTTAAGAGTAGAGAATTTGTTCGCATTGTTTAATTTTCAAGTCTTCGATATTAAATCAAACCGAATCGAATGATCGAATCCCAAATATAAAAGAATTCAAATGTCAATTATAAGCTATCAACACCATTAAAATTTTCTGCACTTGGATATATTTATATGGGCTCCCCAGAAAGTTTTTTTTTACAAATTTCATCACATATTAAAACGAGCTTTACTAAGCCAAGTATACGCCGTATTAACGACAGTCCTTAGCATTTTTGATATGAGGATGTTATTCTTGGATTCGTTGAAAGAAAAAATGGATCAAATAGCTGACATCGAAAAAAATTATAACCTCTATGTGAAAAATCAAAGCTAAATAGTGGATACATTAAAAGTTCTCAGTTCGGCTTTCTCAGTATCTGCCGCAATACAATATCGCACTCATATGAATCTTAGATTAGGCTATGTAAGGTGGTGGACCGGCCTTGAAGGGAAAAGGAATTTAGTTAGGTCAGAATTTAAGCTCACTGTGATACCACAATTAATATTCAAATTGAAGATCAAACATTCCCTAAAGCAAAACTGACTCGAATACAAAATAAATCTTGCAAAATAAATCAGCAATCTTTATACCAGAGATCTCAGTCAAGTTTGTCAGAATGTGGGTGGTCAAAAAACCTCCATCTATTTAACACGAGTCAGAGATACATGAAAGCCTGTCCACATCTCCTACTCCTCAAACCCACAGCTACTGCATAAATCAAGTATTTAAAATGCCTAACAAAAGGCATCGCTATTGTAAGGTGGATGGCCAAGCGATTTAATACTATATCCATACGTGTCTAGCAGAGACTGTCAATATTGCACCTCCCTTCTTGTAAAACGAGTGGATAATATTCAATTTAACTGAAGCAATCAGAACGCCTATGCCCTGTAACATATCAAAGATTGCGAGCACCGCACCGGCCCTGGCTAACTCATCAGCAATAGAATTTCCCACGATATTCCTTTGTCGCGAATCCATATCAGATTTAGTTTTTAAAGGAACCTACAAGAATTACGAGAAATAAAAGGCGCCGTAGTCTTGTTGGTGGTGTGTTGGCTTATTAGACGTGAGGCCATGGTTCAAACCCATGGTCAGACATCACCAACAAAACGAAATATGAAGAAAATATTTCTTCGGCAACTACCTCTCAGAGGATTTCTGAGAATAAATAAAATTTGGAATGAAAAAGTTTCTCAAAAAATCTATATAACTTTAAACTGTAGGTCCCGGCACTCATGTATAAAATTAACACACACAACATAAGTGGTGTGAGAAGCTGGAAAAAAAGGTTTCGAAGGGAATATTTAAAGAAATGGATGATGAAGCAAGACAAAGATTATCTTCAAGCATGGCGGGCAACTTTCACAAACACCAAGTAAAAATCGAAGAGAGCCTTTATTTTAGGTGAGATAATCGACGATAGGAATTTTATCACCGAAACTGCATTCGGGACTCAGCGAGCACTAGGTTGGTGAATTGAAAAATATTGAAGGACCATTACAGAGGAGTATTCTACTCGGCCAACACGTCGATAATATTATATGCTGCTACAATATATACGAAAGCGCCCTCCGTAAGGTAGAAAAAGACGTAACAGTATTCGAAGTATTGCCTAAGTGCGATTATGCTATTAAATGGTTCTAATATTCGATAAAGCAGCACTAGTATTGGTAAGAATATTGGTTATAAGCATATTAATTCATGAAATGATGCGAATATATGTACTTCCGCTGTATAGATGAGTAAGAACAAAATCCAGCTACAAAAAGGGAGAGAATAAAGTCTAGGATTAATAATGGATTTTAAGCGATTATTCCACATTATATGTGCAGAACTTCCACATGATTTAGTTCGTGATTGCTCATGGATGTTTCAGCAAATTGCGATACGATAGTGCTAAGGTACCAAAAAAAAAAAAAAAATTTAAAAAAGATTGAAGTGCTAACAATCTGCATTCAGTCTACAGTCCAAAAAGGTTGCGAACGCGGTATGTTCACGTTGTTTACAATTACTTTCGCGACTACACCACGCCGCCTTCTGAAAATGATATATACTGCAGTTAACTTTTCGCCGTAGATATAGAAGCTACACTCCACAGATATTGATATGATCTGAGGAAAACTAAATATAAGAAAATAATTCTTTGAATATCTCGAACATAATTCAGTCTAGTCTGTTTTCAATTATCACGAAGAAACAGAAGGATTGCCTTTGTATTAAAATTGACTACCGAGTTAACAACAATGTATTCCTAGGTTGAATGAGTAATTTTTTGGTGTTTTTTTTTTAACAAAATTTTAAAATCCCAATAAATCTATCGAATCTATTTGAAATAAAATATTTCTTTAAATTCTTTCTTGTGTTGCCTTTCAAATTCCGTAACAAAAAAATCTCTTTAAGTTTTATAAATAAAAACAGGATTATTTCCTCAAAAGCCACATGAAATATTTTTCTTTTTTTGAGATGTAAATTGACAATATTATTCTAAGCTGTCTAATATACATACATACAATAGCCTTTACACAGATTCAAAAACAGGATTTTTTTTAAATAAATCTCAAATAAAACGTTTGTGAAGCAATATAATAAAACGAAAGGTATTTATTGCCAAAGAAACTGAATTTAAATATTTTCTTTTTCTTTAATTTTTTAATTAATTTTTGCAAAATAAAAGCTTATTGTAAACTTCAATAAATAGAAGCATATGTCAACAGATCAGAAATATTAAATGCTTATGACCATCACAATATTATGTTTTCAAGGATAAATTCGTATGAATTTATGAAATGCTGTACAGTTTTATACGCTATTGTTTAGATAGCATTATGAAAAAAAAATATGAAATGAAATTTAATTAAAATTTATAAATTAAACATATATGTGTATACACATATATACTTATGTACATACAGTGGTGGCCACGAATTTAAGACACGACATTTTAATTATATATTTGATATAATTTTTTCATATTATCAAACAAGTTTTTTTTCTTAAGATTTTAGTAATGTTATGAAGACAAATTAATAATATTTTGCAACCTATATTTGGCTAAGAATTTTTATTCACATATTACATAGATCAACACAAATTTTATCCTGGTCATGAATTTAAGACATAGGCAAAATAAAACATAATTCACTAAAGTAAAGCTCAGCTTCATAAAAAATCTTAGTATTTGGTTGGAAATCCTTTATTTTGGATCATAGCAGCACATCTCTTGGGTAAACTTTCGACTAATTCCATACAATGTTGCTTTGGAATCGCATACTAAAATTTTTGGATTTCTTCCCATAAATCGTTTAAATTTTTTGGTTTTACTGCTCGTGCATGTTTCTCAACATCATTCCACAAGTTCTCAATTGGATTGAGGTCCTTAGGTGTTGTCTTCAGCGAATGGTAACATAGTGTCTGTTAGAATGTTTTTATAAACGTGCTGGCCCATTTTAGTATTAATCTAGCAAATGGGACCTACACCATGCCAAGAAAATGCTGCCCACACCATCACATTTCCACCACCATGTTTGACCGTTTTAAGGGTGTATTTGGGGTGATGCTCCAGGTTTGGAGGGCCCATACGCACTGCTTTCCATCAGAGCCGAAGCGGCAAAACTTCGACTTGTCGCTACAAAGCATAATTTTCCAAAATATCATCGGTTTATTGATATGTTCTCTCGAAAACGCTAGTAGGGATTTGATATTTTTTTGACACAAGTGGTTTACGTTGTGCAATACACCCACGCAAGTTTTTCTCATTTAGACGTCTTCTCGACGAAATATCAATACCAAAATCCAATGCAATTTTATTTTTTATTTTACTTGAACTCGTGAAAGGATTATTAGCAGCTACTTTAGGGTGTAGTTCTTCGGGCTCTAGGTTGCTGTTTGACATTTTTGGTGGTACCATGTTGCTTGATGAGTTCCAGCCCATTGTAAATCTTGCATCTAGAATATTTAAGCAGCTTGGATATCTCCATTACTATTTTTCCATCAAATTTTAGTTGTTGGGTCAGTTTACGCTCGGCATCGGAATTCCAAGTACCTCTGGCCATTTATAATTAAATATTTCTATGTATTCCAACATAAAATAAAATAAAATATTCGTTGCTCACCGTTTAGCGTCAAAAAACACCCAAAAATCAGTTAAAAACCAAATATGTCTGAAATGTCTTAAATTCGTGGCAAGTTTCAAATAAACGTTTTTATAATAATATGATCAACAAGCAACAAAATGTAAAAAGAAACAAAATAAAATAATGGTACTTTTACTTAATATTACAGGGTACATAGAAGAATAAAGAATATCACATTTGATATTACAGGATTGTAAATATTATCTTAACTAAGTCAGTCATATGTCGTGTCTTAAATTCGTGGCCACCACTGTATATACATATATGTATGTACACTAAGGGCAAACACTCTATATGTTAACATATAAAATTTATTTACTTTTGATGTCATGTTAATAAAAACATAAACTAGTTGTTGTTTTATTGCATACATACATACATATTATGCTTTTCAAATTCAACATTTTTGCTTTTATTTTCTTCTATATTTTATATATTTCTTTCTCTCTCTCTCTCTCGCTCTCGTTCTCTTAATTTTTATTTCTTTTTTTTGTTTTTAATAATAATAACAACAAAAATAAAAATGACAAATTCTTCACATTTAGAAATGTCAACATAAACACTTTCACATTCAATTTTACTGTAAATAACAAAGTTCGTGTATGTAATTGTGTGTGTGTGTTTTTATATGTTTGTAACAGAGTAAGAGAAATAAAAACACTAAAAATAAATAAATTCGTATAATATTTGGTATATGTGTGGGAATGTTTATAAACATTTGTTATGTTTTCACACATTATTTCAAAAACACTCAAATGCTTATATAAAAAATCATATTTACAGTGTTGGAAGAAATAATAGGGACACCACTCTTATATTAACAAAAAAATTTTTTTTTTGTATTAAAAAGTTATTGATGCAAAGTTTTCAATATCAGACCTTGGTTTAGAAAGACGCAGTTTGAGAAACCTTTTGAAGTTACAGGGTTTCGAAAAAAACATTGGTGAGTTTTTGGAAGAAGGCCAATATGAAAATTTCGAACAATTCAGATCTGATGATAAAACTTTTGAAGAAGCATTATTCACTGTACACTGCAGCGTCTTTCAAGCGAAAGTGTCGGCAATTCGGGCAGCGCACTATGTGGCATTTACCCTGAAAACCTGGGCAAAATTAATAGAAGTGTTTTATGAGTTAATGGCTGGAATTTTTTGATAGTGTTAGTGATAATTAGGCCCAAGGATGAACCCAACTGATTTTGGTTCAAATCGGTCCGTGATTTCGTCTAGCCCCCTTACAAATTCCCCTCGAAATTGCACTTATTTACACCTAATTATGGTAATTATGCAACAATCATGATAAAATTTAGCATAGATCAGTTCTGTCTACTAAGAAATCATGGTGTAAAGTTTGGTGGACCCTGGTCCCCATATAAAGTCCCCTTTAGAAATTTACGTTTGCGCTTATAAATAGCTTAAAAACATCGGTATCGTGATGAAATTCGATATGAACGTGTATTTTGTAAATCTAAATCATATTACCAAATTTTTTTATGGTCGGTCCATAATTGCGCCTAGGTCCAAAATAGGGCCCCTTAAGAAAATATGTTTAGCAATTATAATTGATTTACAAATTTTATTACCTCGATGAAATTCAACACGAACATGTTTAATATGAACGTGAATCATTTATGATCACATTTTATTATGATCGGATCATAAGTGGTATCACATACGGTCCATTAAGAAAATCTAACATACATCTCATATTGTTATAATAGTCGATATACATACATATGTAATTAAGTTTTTAAACTTCTATGATAATTTATATTTATTCATAATAATTATTTTACATTATTTAATACTTAACTTAAAAATACTTAAAAAGTGAAACTAACTACAATCGTTAAAATCGTTATCATTTTCATCATCAATGTCAGGAAGGAGTAATTTAATGGTATCTGATGAATATGCTTTTCTATTCCTTCGCGATTTTTGTGTACTGCAGCTTATAAAAGAGTCACTGCTTAAAAGTAACCTATTTAGGACATCTCGATTGGTATCGCTTCTTCTGAATTTCCTCGCATAATTCGTACGCCATATGGCTTTATTGCCTTTGGCTTTATTACACTGCGTCTAATTTTTTAATTTATCGAAAAAAAGTAAAATTTTCAATAAATCGCTAAAAACAATTGCGCAAATTTGCGCAAACTGTTTTTGTTTCTGAATGTAGAGAATTCATATTTTCTTTTGGTATATAACATTACACTACAAAAAAACTACTTTCACCTTTAAAATTCTTATCTTCTTTTAGGGAGGGTAAAAAAATATGAAATTTTTATTATTTCTAAATTTTGAACGAATAAGTTTAACATTAATATATAAGATATATATATATATATAAAACTGAAAGTAGCAGTTGCTCTTACGTTTCAAATAAGAAAATCAATATAAAACCTCTATTCATTTAGCCACAAAAAATATCATATAAACCTGTTAAATTTAAAAAAAAACACCAAAAACGCTTCTTCACTTTTCTGACTATTACATCGTCTCAAATCTACAAATCTGAACTGAAAGTCGTGAGAATTCACTATATAATGTAGAATTTTGTCGTCTATCGAACTGCATACTCAGTTTCTTAAATTATTTTAAATTAATTTTTGCCTTTTTGGCTAGCTTTTCAGGGTAAATGCCATATAGTGCAGCGGTGAACATTATTGTGGACAAAAATGTTCACAAACGGAAAATTACCATACTTTCCGATAGCCAAGCGGCTATCAGGGCATTGGATTCTAATGTAACCAACTCCAGGACGCTGTACGACTGTCGCAGATGTCTTAACGATTAAGCGAATCGATATGATGTTTGTAACACATGGGTACCGGGACATAAGGACATTTCCGTTAACTGCAGAGCGGATGAACTGGCCAGAAGGGGCCATTCGAACTCTCTGATGAAGGTACCTTTGGGTACCTCAAAGCTTATAATTGACAATGTAATCGTGGACCTTGCCAACAGTACGTACACGGCAGCTACGTACATGGGCAGAATGGCGCAGAAAATCTAGCCAAGGCTGGATAAAAGGATTGCGGCGTCTCTGTGTAAACTACAAAGAAGTAGGCTCAACACTATTATCGGGCTTATTACGGGGCTTTGTATTATACGAACACATGCGAGGCATATTGGTCTTGGACACTTTGGCCAATGGATTCTACAGAAGCTGTGGAGATGAGGAGGAGGATGAGACTGTTTTTCACCTACTCATGTGCACATGTCCGGCACTTGGTCGGGGGAGAAAGAGTCACCTGGGTGCCCCCTATATAGAGGATCTGGATGAACTGTCATGCGTTGATATTGACAGTCAGAGCCGCTTCATCGGAAGCTCCGAGTGGTTCCTGGACTAGGTAAGAATGTGAAACTGTCTCACAATGGGCCGTGTGTACGGCCTAAGTCCGCTCATGACTCCATCGAGCGGACAACCACTTCTACCTAACTACCTACCATTATTCACTTAGCGGTTTCAATACTGACGGTTTGGCAAGACTGCTTGCCTTCAAAAGTATTAGAACATATAAAAATTGTTAAAACTACATTACTGTGTGATCATGGTCGTCATAATCGACCTACTAAGTACTGGATTAGCTATACAAGTTTGAAAAAATTCATGGACAGAGAAAGCGTTACAATTGTGGTCAGGCTTTTGCATCATCTCGCAGTCTTAAGGCCGAAAATATCAGTTCTGTTAGAGGATTTGAATTTTTTCAATTCCACGGCATTATGAGAAATTGAGTCAAAGTAATGTTAGCTCATTATGCTGCTTTTGGCATTGGAATTCGCATCTTCATCCATCTAAAGTCGAACTCACATACACACATAATTGTTGACCAATTTAGTCAACCTTTAGTCAGGATTACGACCTAGCTTCTCAAACCACTTATGCTGTGTGTGTTAATTTTATACATGAGCGGTGGGACCTACAGTTTAAATTCGGAACGACTGATTTATTTTATTTTTTTTTTTGAGAAACTTTTCATGGTAGTTTCATTTACTTTCAGAGGAATTCGCCTAAGGAATATTTTTCATATGTACTTCGTTTTGTTGGAGATGTTTGACTTGGGATTTGAAGCGTGGCCTCACGTCTAATAAGCCAACACACTACACACACCATGGAAATGCTTATAGGGTTCTAGAAAAAAAGGCTTTTAATGTTGATACAATTCTAGTACAATTTCGTTTATCCATGAAATTCATCGTCTATCACTCAGTGGTTACGCCAACCAGCAAAATTTGCGGGTTGTGGAAAAGCCTTGGAATTCTGAAAATGTGACTTTCTAGTGCGCATTATGGTTTACAATTGTAATTGGTCTTTATTTTTACATAAAGGAACAATTATCTTCTGTTCAGAGCATTGTGATCTTATGTTAACCGACTTTTGTAGGCCTACAATTGAAGATTGAAGGCTGCTTGTATGTGATTTCAACATTACTGTGCCATGAGCTATACAAGATGACCAATATTGATTGCAGTATGTGAAAAATTTTCAGAAGGAATAACTTTACATCTACACAAAGGCAATTGGCCACCGAGTTGTGACATTTTGACGCCATTATGTATTATTTCAGGGACTACAATTAAACACCGTTGCTTAAGCGGATAATTTAAAAGTGTTGGAGCATTTAGAAACCAATTATTCATCAAATTGACATTGAGATACCGCACGAAATACGCGAAAAATAAGTTAAAAGTGATTGAATTGAGTGATTGCTACCCATGACTACAGTCTTGGGCATAATTAATACATAATTGGCCATTACAATCCTTCAGTCAGGGTTACGGCATAGCTTCTCACACGACTTATGTTGTGTGTGTTAATTTTATACATGAATGGCGGGACCTACAGTTTACAGTTTCGAGAAACTTTTCATGGCAATTTTATTTATTCTCAGAGTTTTTGCCAGAAATCTGCTGAAAGGAAGTCGCCGAAGAAAATATATTTTTTTATATTTCATTTTGTCTGATCTGGGCTTTGAACCGTGGCCTTACGTCTAATAAGCCAACACACTACCTACTGGACAACGGCGACTTTAATTAAATTAAAATAATTGAATTGAGTGATTGTTACTCATGACAACAGTCCTGGGCATAATTAATACGGAAAATGAAATTCCATTACAATAAACAGTTGAGTACATAACATTTCATGACATGTTATGTTCCTATAATTGCTTCCACCACTGTATACATACATTTACTTACTAACTGTGCTCTTAGATAATAATTCTCTACCCAAACAATGTGCAACTACAAGTGAAGAGTACAAAATGGCTCCATATAGCGATCAATGCATGTGTTTGTTGTTTTATTATTTTTTATAAGAAATGTTTTGTTGTTGTTGTTGTTGTTTTGTTGTTGTATCTTTTGTTTAGAACTGCAATAACAATAAGAAAAGTCAACATGTAAATCATAATTGTTTGACCGGAAATAGTCATAAAATTTAATATTCCTGTTACTGCTGTTATATGTTTTCATAAATGTCTACACTCTTCCTAACTCTCTCCCTCGCACTTACTTGGTAAAACTCATTGTTTTCTGTTCTTTTGGTTGCCTTTTTTATGTGTTAGTTTAGGATTTTATTTTTAAGTTTTCTTCATTCTCAATTTTTTCTTTATTTTTGACTTACATGTGCATAACAGCAAAAGCAGCAGGAGCAGCAGTATTCGTTTATTACCATTTTATGTATGCAAATACCAGATGACATTTCATATCACATTTTATTCCTAAAACTATGGAATTGCTTTCTATTTTTATTTTTATTTCCTTCACAAAAATTACTTGTCATAAGTCATAAGAATTCCTTTTTTTGATTTTACTTGATATGGTTGCAACGCATCATTTCAAATTGCTGACCGGAGTGTAAAAAAATATGTAAATTTTTTTATTTTCTTTCTTTCTTTTTTTTTTGTATTTTTGATGAATAAAAAGAGTATTTTAATAAAAATTTTTTATTAAAATAAAAATCGGGTCCGCCATCTAACGTTTTTTTTTCGTGAATGGTAACACTTAGCTCATGTCTGATTTGACAGATAATTAGTTTTATCCTTCTATTGTGTATACGCTTGAACAACGCTGGGAAATATTGCGACATTACTTTGAAAATCATGATAATGTTGAAGAATGTGTGCGAAAATTGGGTACGGATTTTGGAAGAAGAGAAGCACCGTCAGCTCCGTATGTACGTTATCTTGTGAAAAGAGTAAAATAAACTGGCATCCTCATAGGTAAACCAAAGCGTGAAATCCAAAAACAGTGCGTATACCCGACAATATTGCTGCTGTGGCAGAAAGTGTGCGTGAAGCGACATCAACATCAATTCACCGTCGTTCTCAACAATTGAACATTTCGGAGACATCATTGAGACGAATTTTGCATAAACACCTTGGTATGACGCCATACAAAGTCCAATTGGTTCAGGAGTTGAAGCCAATTGACCATCCAAAGCGTTTTCGCTTCGCTAAGTGGGCCTGCGATCGACTTACAGAAGATGCCGATTTTGGCAAAAAAATGATCTTTTCAGATGAAGCTCATTTTGATCTTGGCGGGTATGTAAACAAGCAAAATTGTTGCATTTGGGGCACAGAAAACCCGCACGCATACATTGAAAACCAACGCACCCAAAACGAGCCACTGTTTGGTGCGGATTTTGGTCCAGAGGCATAATTGGGCCATTTTTCTTCGAAAATGAGCATGGAGTGGCCGTTGCAGTCAATGGCAATCGTTATCGAGGCATGTTGAACGAATTTTTGTTCACAAAAATTGAAGAATAGGATATTGACAACATTTGGCTTCAACAGAACGGCGCTACGTTCCCCACAGCCTAAGATACACTCGATGTTTGCGCCCTGTGTTTGAAGATCGCATTATCAGCCGCAGAGCTGATGTCGTTTGGCCACCTCGGAGCTGCGATTTGACACCGCAGGACTATTATTTGTGGGTGCCGTCAAAGATAAGTGTTACGCCGACAAGCCAGAGACAATTGACGCTTTAAAGGACAATATTCGTGAAGACATTGGTGAAATTCATTTTCCATTATTAACCGGAAGGATTGTGTTTTCAAATAAAAAAACAAATTTGAGAAAATATTCAATTGTTTTTTTTAAGGCATTTTCAAAAAAAAAAGTTATTTGGCGGACCCTATATATCTCAGGCAGTCAAATTTCTTATGACGAATTGTTAAATAAATCTGATGAAAGCAATCATATCGTGAAGCATGTCATAAGAAATCGATTTATAGGCACCAATTTACAATTTGAGAAGCGTCCAAAGGGCTATAATCGAAATTGCTATCAAAGTATTCCTTACTTTTACGTTAAGGCCATAAAAGCTTTGTAGAACGTTTACTAACATCTCTACACTGGCATTCGTTTTTCTCTTTTATTAAAAATATTACTTTTTTGTTAATTCTCTTTAGCAGTGCGTTCTAGTTTTGATTGGATGTCTAACAAGTCGAGAATTTCTATAATTCTCTAACATTTGGAAAATATGCCGGTTTCACCAAACATCATATCAAATTTTCAAGCACAGAACAGCCGATGATTCCCTTACATATAGCCATAGTTATACGTGGCATGTTGTTAATATGGCGCAATCACTCAACCTAATTATCATCGAAAAATCATCTCCAGCAATGAGGTCTATTTCAGGATGAATGGATATATGACAAAACAAAATTTGTCTATTTGGAACGATGCCATGATTTCACATGACATACCGGAGCATCCAACAAAACCCATAAAAGACATTGGGTTGGTGTGGATTTTGAGCCGACGGAAACAATGAAGACTTGAAGACTAGATTGGCCAGTCCATCACTATAAACAGCGAGCAGTATATATACATAATTGGCCATTACAACCCTTTAGTCAGGATTACGGCCTAGTTTCTCACACCACTTATGTTGGTGGCGGGACCTACAATTTAAAGTCGATTCCGAAAAACAGATTTTTGATAAACTTTTCATGGCAATTTTATTTACTCTCAGAGTTTTTTCCAGAAATCTGATGAGAGGAAATCGCCGAAAAAATATTTTGTAATATTTCGTTCAGTTGGAGATGCATGACCTGGGGTTTGAACTGAGGCCTCATGTCTAATAAGCCAACACACTACCTACTACACCACGGTGACTTCAGAGAGAAGTATAGGTCGATGATTTCCAACTTCGTTTAGCCTGAATTGCAGTCGCCGTAATATAGTATGTAGTGTATTGGCTTAATCGACATGAGGCCTCAGTTCACACCAACAAAACAAAAAATATATCTTCACCAACTTCCTCTCAGCAGGTGTCTGCCATGAAATCTGAGCGAAAATAAAATTGGCAAGAGAAAGTTTCTCAAAAATCAGTTTTAATCTGTATGTCCTGCCACTCATGAATAAAATTAACACAGACAACATAAGTGGTGTGAGAAGGGTTGTAACGACCAATTATGTATGTATGTTTAGTTTGAATTGAATGATCTGGACACGACCATCTGGTTTCAACAGGAAAGCATTATATGGCACACAGCACGTGCTACACGGCATGGCATGGTCATCTCACGTGGAGATCATGTTAACTGGGCACCGAGATCGTACATGTGTGGTTTTCTTAAATCGTTGTAAGCAAATTAAGTGACAAGCAACAATGGTGCCTACACCCAACATAACTCATACCATTGTTCCAATTTGGCCTGACATAGGTGCCAGAGTCATGGAAAATTTGACATGTCGAAGTAACCGCAGCCAACATTTGAATGAACTTATATTGCACACATAATGACATCAAAATTTCAATGAACACACCCTTTTTATTGAAACTTCAAGATAGGAAGCGCTTAATAAAAGACCCTATATACATATGAATTAAGTCGGCTTGAACATGGTGAATTCCTAAGAAATTTAAGTGGAAGATAAAAGTAATCTGAAGACACGATTAACGTGACTGTGAGATAGAAAACGATCTCTGAATGCTCAAGCAATGGCATAGAGTACAGCAAAATGGAAAAAATTGAACGAAAACCTTTACACTGCTGGCTAAAACAAGTTCATAATACGTAAATGCACAAAAATGCTAATAATTTTATTCCACATTTATGTTAAATTGAACTACAAAACTATGTTAAATTTTATGATCAAATTAAAATTTTTCCAAATGTCCATTCTGCATGGAGAACTGTGTCTAATTAATAAACTTTTTTGTTTCTACGTTTCCCAGAATTAAATTTCCAATTTTCTCTGGAACAATAAAAATAATATTTGGCCTCTCAGTGGCGGTAGAGTAAAGCAGCAGGTATTTTTTTTTTTGCAATTCCTAATAAAGGTATGTGCACTATGTAATGGCTTAAACGTTAAAATTTAAGGCATACGATTATGTCATTATGCCATAGAGCAGCACGAACATTACGAGTACTCGTAGACGGATAATGAGAGTGAATAAAATTTTACTTTTTGTTTGTGCACATTCTCAGTAATTGTTACTAGAAATTATTTTCTCGCTTGCTGCAATACCCTCCCTTTTTTTTTGGTTTTTTTAAGGCAACGAAATGAACTTAGAACAGCATAGAACACAAAAAAAACTACGAATTTTAATAACTAGCGAATGACAATCACAACTGTCACTTGTACAACAAAACCGCGAGTTGCCATACATATATATAGTATACACACAACCATACACAGACCCAGTAATGCACTTTTTTGTATGTATTTGTTGGTTATGCATACAGAAGCTGAAGTGTTACGATAAAAAAAACTTGATAAACCGGTCCATACACACACACACACGCCAAAATTTCTATTTTCTCTTCTATCCAAGCAATCAACCAAAAACTACTAGCATTACACACACACACACACACCCACACAACACACAGTTTCAAAGCACATTCCATGCATAACATGCATCCACATGTGTATATGCATGTGTTTTGTGAGTGAGTGTTATACTTTCATTATTATTTTTTTCTCTCTCTCTCTATCTCTCTCTCTCTCTCTTGTTTCATTGTTATTGTTGTTGTTAGTGTTTGTATTTTGTGCTGTACAAAACATGTCAGTTTTTACTTTATTTTTCTGCTTTTTTTTCGTTTTTAACAATGACACGTTCTCAGTAAGTAGATTTACACCATTTGCTTTGATTTGATATGACTGTCAGTGTTCTATTGTGAAAATGTTATAAAATGTTCAAGGATATGAAAGTGATTTAAAAAAATTTTTGTTTTTCTATATTCGTTTTTTAATGGTTTAATTAGTTGCAAAAGGAAATTTAAATAAATGACTCGCGTGATTTTTTTAAACGAAATATTTTAGGGTTAAAGTTTCAAGGATTATGTTATCAAATTTAAATCAAATCTTATTGTCCTTGTTCGAAAACAATTGTTTTTAATAGAAAAAATTTTCGGATTAAGGCCTCAAAGTTGATGCATAAGAATCTTGAAGTCAAAGCCCAATGTAATACTCGAATGTCGATGGTATCCAGATCTTAGAATTCAGGCCTAAAAATGTTGGCAGTCTTCAACGTATGGTGCTTGCAACGAAATATGAACCAAAGATGTCACCAGCCCAAATGCCACACCAACCAGAGGCTTTTTCAGTATACATTTGATACTCTTGAACCTTATGTGAATTGGTATCGTTCCGTATAAACTCATCAATAAAAATTTGGAATAGAGAGGACATCCATTTTAAGAAAACAAAATTATTATTTGCACATATACGTACATGAAGTCGCCGTAGTCTAGTAGACATGGGGCCACGGTTCAAACCCCAGATCAGACATGAAAACGAAAATATTAAAAATTATTTTTTCGGCGACTTTCTCTCAGCAGATTTCTGGCAAAAACTCTGGGAGTAAATAAAATTGCCATTAAAAGTTTCGTAAAAATCTGTCGTTGGGAGTCAACTTTAAACTCTTGGTCCCGCTGCTCATTTATAAAATTTTTCTCACACAACTTATGTTGTGTGTGTTAATTTTAGGTCGTAATCTTCCCTCACTAAATGGTTGTAATAACAATGTATACGTCCGTGGAGATCTGGCCAAACATACAAATTAATTTGACTACTGATGATAATATTGATCAACAGTTTGGCATTATCATCTGTCCAGGTTCGGAAGTCTCTGTTGGAAAACTCGTTTATTTAACTATTGTAGCTGTGTGCTTTAGCATCTCTATTGTAGTATGCTCTCAATCTCAATTCCCTATAATTTAGCTTCTAAGTCCCTCGCTCCGAGAAACCTCAACAAAGAAAATTCCCTGTTCAATATTAACAAAGTGTCACAGTTTATAAGAAAGTGTTCTGATGATTCATTCTCATCATCACTGAATCTATAGTACATGTTGGGTTCAAGATGACGACCATTCCAACCAATGTGCTTTTGGTCTACAGTGCTCTGGCAAAATGCCCGTTATTAACCTGAGGTTATTCCTGCACAGTCTAATGCGAGGCTTAAATCTTCTCTTACTGCAATTTTCTGACAAAAGTATTGATTGCCTCAATTCGATTTCAATCTTACTGTCTTCCGTTTAGATGAGCATACTTTTACAAACATCTGTCCCCATCAGCGGCGTGGAAGATCCCCTACTTGCAAGATTTTCTACCTGCACATTGCCTCGAATTCACCCACATGACCTGGGACACGGCAGAGGGTAAGCGTAATTTTCCTTATAAAATTTGAGCACTCATATGGGCTGCTTTAGAACTCACAATTTCCGACATGTTATAAGCCATAGGTATACCGCATCTGCTGGACTTATATATTTAAAAAAGGTTGCTGGCTGAGTTTTGATTGCAGAATTGCGATTCTCACGTAATATTTTCTGTTGGAAGGCATGATGATAGAGTTGGCATTCCTTTGAATTATTCTTGCAGGAGCTGTGGCACATACGTCGGCGCCCTGCTTTTGCAATGAAGAGGCGGAGTTTCTTAAATTCTCAATTTTCTGTATGTTTGACTGGACTCGCTAACATAAAGATTGTGCCAAAAGTAAGATTTATTCTGGAATCAGCTTGATTTCCAGTTGATCTCGGGTTAGAATATTAATTGTGTTTACACAATTGGCCTAAAACCTGGTCTAAGTCTGACTTTGTCTTTCAAGGAGGGTCTGTCCCCTTACTTAATGTGAGGGAGGATATGATGGGCCCTTGGATCAGTTTTGCTGGGTTATTTGGCGTAGTAAGGCTGTAGTGTAAAGGAATTGTTGTATAATTTTACAACCGTGGACCGAATATGGACCTAAAGCAACATAACAGTGACCAAACAGCTGTTGAAGCAATGGGCTTCCTGTAGCGAATCGATGATAAAGAAGTCCAAGATGGTTTAGGACAACTGTTGTGTAAGAAACATGCGGTATAATCAACACAATTAGGAAGATTTAACTTAGATTGCGGAAAACCGAACAACGCAAAGATAAATGAATGTTTAACGTCCTTGACAAAAATCAATGAATTAAGCTTCAAACTCCCTACACTACAGCCCTATACTCCGATATTAGCAATTCAAAACTTTCCGAAGTGACGAATCTCTCAAACATATGTCTTTTTGAAAATTAAATTTAATGACGGGCTTTCTTATAATTGTCATATAAACCCTGTTGGAAATGGTGTAGTTAGTCAAAAAGTAACATTAACTCGAAATGCAACAACAACAATTATAGGATACAACAAAACTTTTTAATATTAGCTTTGGCACAATAGAGAAACAGTTGAAATAGTACTTTCGCTAGCAGTTATTGCACACACACACATTCACAAACCATTCTGAAATGTGCAAATGGATGTGTGTTTGTGTGTGCATGATTGGAGAGTAAATTTAGCATTTGTTGTGGTCGTAAAAGTGTTAGTAGTAGTAGCAGTAGTTGTAGTGGTAATTTTTTATTGTTTTACTACGTTTAAGAGTCTCGTATTTCTCGCTCTTTTTTTGTTTTTTTTTTGCTTCATTTTATTTGGCTCATATATGAGTGGCTTTATGTGCCATGTGGGCAGAAAGTAAAGAGTATAACAGTTAGTTTATATGAGATTTGTGTTGGTTTCCTAAAATTCCATAATACCCATGTGAGTATGGATTTTGGCTATATTTCTGTCCATGTGTGCATGTGTATGGTAGTATATGGGAGTGTGTTTTGTGAGTAGAATTCTTGCTATAAGTACGGCTAGTAAGTACTTTTCGTAAACAAGTACAGCACTTTTTATATTAGTTTTCTTAAACCTTTTTATGTTTGTCATTGTTGTTGTTGTTGGGTGGCATCTACACACATACATACTCACACAAATAAACAGATAACTACCCAAATTCGCGGTAATCACATACAACAACTGTCAAGTCAACTGTTTTATTTTATTTTTGTTAGTACTACTGTTACTTGTGTTATTACTCAGTTTTGTTGTTGTTGTTGTTGTTGTTATTGTAACAGTTGTTGCTAGTTTTATGTAGGTATTGTATTTGTTTTTGTGCAATATATTGCCGGCTTTTCACAGTGTCTTTTATTGTTGCCTGACCCAGTTTCGGTCGCCTTTTCTATTTTCATTACGCTGTTGTGCTAATGTCACTGGTAAGCTTTTCGGTAAATGTTGATAAAATCCTAAACAACAACAACAATAACAGCAACAGCAACTACTGCTGTTTTATGTTCGCAAAAGAACATGATGAGGTGAGACCATGGCAGGATTTTGTTAAATTTAGTTGTAGTATTTGTAGTAGTAGTTGTACTAATACTAGCACTGCCAGTAGACCTTGTAAATGATTGTAAGCCATTAAATTGTTTTTATATTCTAGATCTTGTTGTTGTTGTTTTTTTGCTTTCTTGTCTATTATAGTCGTAGTTGTCATTACTATTGCCATTGTAATAAAAACCGAATGTGGTCAACAGCCATTTTCACAAAATTATTGTCATATTTAAAGCTTGAAATCTATAAATGCTAGTGTATTAGTAAGCGAATGGAGGAGGTAATTTCATAAAATTTCAAGTAAAAATACTTGCCTTAGAATATCAGTTTGGTTTTTATCTATTCGGCCATAAGTACTATATGGGTATTATTGTTGTTATTAAAATATTTATTACAACACAAACTGTTGTTTGCTGTTGCCGTAAATATTTTCAATTGCTTGGCAACAAAACTAAAAACCAGCAACACAATTGCTACCATACATTTGCTTAAGATTTTTATCGTTCAAGTCAAACACAATTGACAGCCACGTCAATGGCATACAATTCTTTTCGAATAATTTTCTTTTGAAAAGTTGAATATGGAACACCCTATTAGTTAGTTTGATTAATTGGCCAGATTGTGTCATGCGTTTATTTCACATCAGTCAAAAACAATGGAAGAATAGCCCTCCAAATAAAAAAGCCTTTATCAGATCTTTAGAAGTCGTTGTGATGCCTTAATAGGCAAGAGCTTGTAGTTTAACATAACGAAATTTAAAAAAAAAAAATATTTCTTTTGGCGACTTCATCTCAGCAGGCTTCTGGCAAAAATGTTGTGAATTTCGTTCGAAGCCGACGTTAAACCGTCGGCCCAACCACTTACTTAATGGTTGTCTGAATGCCTCGAACTTAAAATTTAAAGGTAGTGCAGGTACAGCACTAATAGTGGGCAAATCGGTCGGAGCAAAATCGTGGTAAATATGGTTCACAAGTTATCAAACAATTAAGTTGCCTTCTCAGCATCAGTTCTTGCTCAACTCTCAATGCAGTTCAGTAAAGTTGGATGAGATAACAGATCAATTAGGCTTCATTCATAATTTCCATAAAACATAATGGTGTAATATGAAGATCTTCCGAATATTTTGTGGGTTAGGGTAGTTGGGTAAAGATGCTAGCATTTAGGCCCATTTTGATACCATAATCACAGATGATGTCTTCTTCCTGCCCATGCATACACTCCTGCCGCCAACGACATTGAACTTCCTCGTAAGACAACTGTGGCAATCGGAATACCTACGGGCTGTAACATATTGGAGAATGCGAGCTCAGCACTGGCCCTGACCAGCTCATAAGAAATGCAATTTTCAACGACATCCATACCTGGGCCACATAAGAGTTACCTTTGAAGGATGCAAAAATTTCGCTAAGAAATGCTCGTCATTTGTGAACAAAAACGGACGTTGAAAAAAATTCGTTATTCACTTAACTGCTGCCTGGCTATCCGAGTAAATCAAGAGATTTTAAAGGAAAATTCGGCCACTCAACAACCATTGCTCCGCTTTCCAAAATTGCCATGATTTCTGCTTGTAAAACACTATAGTGGTCAGGCAGCCTATAAAAAAGTTTAGTATCAGAACCCCTTAAAAAATAAAACACAGCCTACCCTGCCACTTAGCTTCGAGACATCAGTGTAGACTTAGAAGAGTTCCACTGGGAACTTCCAAATATTCTGTCCAGAATTCGGTGATTAAAATTCTAAAATAGAATGTTCTATTCAGAAAGTTCTAAGGAGTCGTATAATCGATCCTAATGTGTCCATGACTTCCCAGAATAGCATGATGTCCATAGTCCAGATTGGGTCCGCATTGAGACTCACTACAGCCAACTCAGTGATATGCCTTAATACCTGAGGTGAGAGGGGAGCCAGTGGAATATAACAAATAATGCCTTATTTGATATGGAACAGAGAGCCCTGGTGCGAATATTTTGTAGGTGATCTCGTTTTTTTTTAATCCATTGGTTTCCTAAGCCTACAATTTCCCTAAAACAGGCATTTTGTTTAAGGGATATGATATGCAAACAAAATCGTGAAATAAAATAAAAAAGTTGACGCTGAGAAGAAATGTTTTGCGAAACTTTTTACTTACTTAATTGGCCATTACAACGCCTTACATACATACATACATAATTGGCAATTACAACCCTTCAGTCAGGATTACGACCTAGCTTCTTACACCACTCATATTGTGTGTTTTAATTTTATACGGGAGTGGCGGGATAGATTTTTCAGTAATTTTTCATGGCAATTTTATTTACTCTCAGAGTTTTTGCCAGAAATCTGTTGAGAGGAAATCTCCGAAGAAATATTTCTTTTTTTTTCATATTTCGTTTTGATGCCTGACTTGGGATACGAACCTGGACTTTACGTCTAATAAGCCAACACACTACCTATTAGATTATGGTGACTTCAACGCCTTAGCTAGGATAATGACCCTAGCTTTTCCCACCATCTATGTACGACCTAGCTTCTCACACCACTCATGTTGTGTGTGTTAATTTTATACATGAGTGGTGGGACCTACAGTTTAAAGTCGACTTCGAATGAACGATTTTTGAGAAGCTTTTCATGTCAATTTTATTTATTCTCAGAGTTCTTGCCAGAAATCTGATGAGAGGAAGCTACATAGGAAATATTTTTTCGCTTTGATTGAGATATCTGACCTGGGGTTTGAACCGTGGCCTCAAGTTTAATAAGTCAACACACTACATACTAGGCCACAGCTACAATGTCGATAATAAATAGGAGATTCTTGATGATAATTGCTATGTTTCTGCTGTATGACCGAGACTGGCGGTAGCAAGCACATGCCCCTCAGTGCTAACTCGTTTAACTCACATGTTTAATGGGAATTCTTGCGAAGTTTGGTGGGCTTATTTATTTTCTATCTCTTCGTGGTGAGGCGTATAACTTAACATTTAATTGTGATTAACCTATTAAACATGGTAGATTTATTTTTCAAACAATAATTGCAAGTAACCTGCCATTAAAATGATAACAAACCAATCATCAAATAAAAAATAAGTCGAGGTTTTTGTTATTGTACAAAATTTGATATAAAAGACCCTGTAAACATAATAATTATTTTTTGTTTTCATAAATATCTGTGCTATTATCGGCTAGCCTTGGCATTAGTTAGCCTTGTTTTAGTGATACTAGGATAATAACAAATTTTTGTCTTTCTTTGTATTTTTGTTTTTTTTTTGTTTCTGGTCTTTTGATATTAATCACAGACATTTATTTACTCATTCATATCAATTGCTATACATATATATGATACGTATGTATGTATGTATAATTTTTTTTGGTGATAAAAACATTTTCATGTCCTTTTGTGTTTAATTTTTTTATTTTCCTATTGTTGGGCTATAATTATTATAATCAGGCTGTTTTGAAATTCATATTTTTGATTTTTTTCTTTGTAGGTTTTTCTTGTTTGTTTGTTTATTTTTCTTTGTTTTATTGTTATTTTTATGGATTTGGGATTTCTTTGTATACCACATACCTTGACCGGGGTGTATGTCAATGTTGAGCCTTGGGCGGAATGTGCTCGAAAGCCACTTTGTGGCATGTCAAATGTTTCAGCTGTATTATTAAAGGACCATTTAAAGTTTTCTGGTGGCGGAAAGGCATCAACTTCACACAATATTTCAGCAGCCTCATTACGGGCAACACCATAGATTTTCTTTTGGTCTGGCCGGCAAATGGGTTTGTCTGAAATGAATGCAAAAACAACAAAAAAAAAATTATTTAATAAAATAGAAAAATAAATTTTATTTTCAATTTCTTTTATGTATCTTAAAACAATATAAATTAATTCATGTATTCGAATCCGTAAAGCGTAAGATTAAATTTAATTTATTTCATTGAATTCTTGTAGAACAAAGCTCACTTGAGCATTCACATTGGTTCGTCATGATATGATAACGTATGAAGTCCCACAAACCAGCACATAGACTTAAAGTTGAATAGTACTTCATTAGGATAACAAGAAAATATAAACCAATTAAGAAAAGTCTGTCCCAATCAAGAGATGGACTTTAGCAAATTAAGTGGAAAATACTTTCTTCATCGTTGACCGTTGATATACAACTTGTACAGATGTCATTAGCAGGTAAAGCCACAATGAATACAGTAAATGTTGACAAATTGGAATTTGTTTTAAGCAATATTTGCTTAAATTTTAAAAATTAAATTAACTAAAATGCAATATAATTGATATGAGTTGGGCGGCAATCTACAATTGTACAAAACAAAACACAGCAGCCCTGCCATCCTACCAAAGTAAACAGTAGGAAAATCTTCCTTTGATTGATAAGAAATTATTGATTAATAAATCTAGAGCAAGTTAAAAAATAAAAACATAACATGAAAAAATATTGGACGTACAGTGGTGGCCACGAATTTACACACGACATTTTACTTGTATATTTGTGATAATTTTTACATCTTATCAAAAAAAATTTTAGGTCCATGATATTTTTCTTAAGATTTTAGTAATATTAGGAAAAAAAATTAATAATATTTTGCAACCTATGTATATATCAAAAAAAATTTAATCCTGGTCATGAATTTAAGACAGGCAAAATAAAACTTAATTCACTAAAGTAAAGCTCAGCTTCATAAAAAATCCTAGTATTTGGTTGGAAATCCTTTATTTTGGATCACAGCAGCACATCTCCTGGGTAAACTTTCGACTAATGCCAAAACAAATCGTTTAAATTTTTTGCTTTTACTGCTCGTACATGCTCCTCAAGATCATTCCACAAGTTCTCAATTGAATTGAGTTCCGGGGATTGAGCTGGCCACTTTAAAACAGTGATATTGTTTTCCTCTAAACAACTCTTCACTAGACGTGAGGTGTGGTTTGGGTCCTTATCATGCATAAATTTCCTTATCAGGGGCATGTTTTCGTCAGCGAATGGTAGCATATAGTGTCTGTTAGAATGTTTTTGTAAACGTGCTGATCAATTTTAGTATTAATCTTGTAAATGGGACCTACACCATGCCAGGAAAATGCTACCCACACCATCGCATTTCCACCACCATGTTTGACCGTTTTAAGGGTGTATTTGGGGTGATGCTCCAGGTTTGGAGGGCCCATACGCACTGCTTTCCATCAGATCCGAAGCGGCAAAACTTCGACTCGTCGTTCAAAGCATAATTTTTCAAAATATCATCGATTTATTGCGATGATCTCTCAAAAACGCTAGTAGGGATTTGATATTTTTTTTAGACACAAGTGGTTTACGTTGTGCCATACACCCATGCAAGTTTTTCTCATTTAGACGTCTTCTCGACGAAATATCAATACCAAAATCCAATGCAAATTTATTTTTTATTTTACTTGAATTCGTAAAAGGATTATTAGCAGCTACTTTAGGGTGTAGTTTTTCGGGCTCTAGGTTGCTGTTTGAAATTTTTGCATCTAGAATATTTAAGTAGCTTGGATATCTCCATTACTGTTTTTCCATCAAATTTTAGTTATTGGATCAGTTTTCGCTCGGCATCGGAATTCCAAGTACCTCTGTCCATTTATAATTAAATATTTCTATGTATTACAACATCAAATAAAATAAAACATTCGTTGCTTACCGTTTAGCTTCAAAAAACACCAAAAAATCACTTAAAAATCAATTATTTCTGAAATGTCTTAAATTCGTGGCCAGTTTCAAATAAACCTTCTTATAATAATATGATCAAAAACAAACAAAATAAAATAATGGTACTTTTTCTTAGTATTACAGGGTACATAGAAGAATAAAGAATATCAAATTTGATATTACAGGATTGTAAATATTATCTTAACTAAATCAGTCATATGTCGTGTCTTAAATTCGTGGCCACCTTGATACTTAATGCAAAAGAGAATCTTATCCTAACCGCAATTACTAACTGTTTAAATGGTGTAGAAATTATTTTTCCTTTTACATGATAATCCGCTTATACCGTACATTTCAATAACTGTAATATAAAAAATTGAACATAAAAAAGTTAACATTTTAAAAAAATCTACTGCAGTTGGTATTGACAGCATACTTTATATCGAATTCTATTTAAAATCTGTTACTTATACGCACCCTTACTATCTGTACTGGAGTAGTTGCTCTGAAAAGTATGCAATAAAATAAGAGTTTAATATTGTTGTATACTGAATTAATGGAATCTAATATTACTCATACGTATACATATTGAATTCTATTTGGCATACACTGGCTTGACTACCATAATTACTCTGAAAAGTATGCAATTAAATAAGAGTTTAATTTTATTGTATACGATATTAATAGAATATCACTCATACGTTACATGTATTTCATTATGAATTAATGGATGGAAAATTTATGCATGGATGTATATCCTTATTTGGTAAGTTAATAATTAGTTTATTATAATTGTAATTCATAAATTAGTTTATTACGAATTTTAAATTTATTATTAATTATAAATTTATTATTATTATTTCATAAATTAATTTCTAATAACATTAATTATAAAATCGATTTAAAATCGATTTTTTTTATTTGTTTTAATTTCCTTAATTCAGCTGCATTATGAAAACTATATCTTAATACTTTTTCTTTCTTCTTACATATGGTTCGTTTTTGATAGATCTGATTATTGGAGGACGGATAAATTTGACAAAAATGGCAGCCGCCTTAAGCAAACCTGACATGAGTCACATCAAACGATCTCAGTGTGATACCGCTGAGCTTATTGCATATATCTGTAGAATTGTTATTCCTGGCTGCCATTTTTCAAGACATATGTACGCCTGCTTCTCCAGTTAACTAATTATCTACACAATTACACGAAATATCCCTGTGACCAACAACTCATATGAGACTGAAACAAAATTTGTGAGAAACAATAAACAGAATCGCGGCACATGACAACCAGTTTAGAATTAAATGACGCTCCCGAAGAAGATAAAATTGGCACTAGGCTTTTGCAGAATATAGACACACTAGCAGTAGTAGATCTCCTACTCAATATCAATTCTGCAACCAAATTATGTCTTAGGGAAGGATAACATATTGAAGCATCTGTATGGACTTCCACAGAAACTCAGTAAGTGAACACGTGCGAGAGCCAAGATTCGCTGCTTTTCACGTTCAAATGAATACAGGGTTTGTGGTGTGTGAAAGCCAAAAAAAAGTTTGCTTAAGCGTATGTACATACAATAAGAGAACTCTCAGGAAGAATAATTTCAAGATCATTCATGATCTCTCTAAATCCAATGGAAGTTCGCCTTTAATAAACAAAATCTGATACCCAATTGAGGAAATGATTTTCTCTCTGATTTAAATAGTTGTTACGAATTTGGTCAGTCGATCTCCTGCAAACTCAAAACTTGACGCGATATTGTTACGGGTTGCAAAAAGTATATGTGCAGCTGAGAGCAACTACCGAATAACCAAGCTGTTATGGTGCCATGTTGACAACAAACGCATAGCTTCTCTCGTAAGCAGGAATTGGATTGAAGTGCCCTTACTTGTGTATGTGATGCCAGCATGGTGTTTCTTCGGCACAAATGCATTTGAGGAGTGAAAGAGTAGAGTGAAGAACAACTCTGTAACAGTTCTGAGCCCATTTGTAGGCGCCTGTTAATGCCTTCGGTTTGAAATGTAAGACCATTTTGAAATTTTTAAAAATAATTGGTTTGTTTTACGGTGTATACTTGCAGGTTTTGTGGTATCACAAGAGACTTGATGTATCACAACTACTTAATCTAGAAGGATTCTAATTATATTAAGCAACTCTGGTCGCTTGGCATAGAATGATCATTAAATGTCAATCTCAGAACAAGTGGTTTATTACTCTAATGTCCATCAGATGTTGCATGATTTTCAAGAACTCTAACTCATGTAATCTCAAGTGCTATAAGATCACTATCGAGCGTTATGATTAACTCTAGGCTCGTTAGGGTGTGTTACCGTTGTCTCTACATTCTCTCTGGGCACTTCACACGTCGCACTTTTCTGGGTTCATGGGCACAGTCACATTCCAGGCAACTGCAGAGCCGAGGAGATGGTCAGAGCTGATGCGCTCCTGCAGGAACCTTTGTCAATTGATTTGTGATTTCTATTGAGCGGAAATTCTTTTGGGACGTCAACTTATCCTGGATCAATGGAAAATCTTGCTCCACTGCTAGACTCACTTGACCCTCGATTGTTAAAAGGCACACCAACCAGACTTGATCGTAGTGTCATCTCAATCATAGTGGCAATGCTTTCAGGTCATTGTGTTATTATAATAAGACACATAGAAAGACTGCTGCTCCCGTCTAACGACTTCTGCCGTGATTGTAGATACTGTTATCCACTTTCTCTGTCAACGCCCATTGCTTGTCAGCTTAAGGGAGTTATCATTCATTAATGTCAAGGATATAGCTTCGTTTATTAAACTTTCACTGGTATTCAACTGGTTTTCCAGCATTGGGTAGTCATGTTTTTAATGTGCAGCCCTTGCGCTGACCAACTTCTTCCTTAGTTTGGTGAAATTCGGTCAGTACAGGAACTGCGGTTACCAGTGGTGTCACGACTGGCAGTTATAAGTGCTCCAGTGAGCTTTTGTAATCAAAGCTACCACTTCGACCTAACCTAACCTAACCCCGAGTTAGGCATATTAATTGCTACGGGTCATCAAAACTTAAAAGGGATGTTCAAAACTCCTACTCATTTTACTGTCACATTAATTATGTTGGTTGACATGAAATTATGCAGCAACTCAAACAAAATTTTTATCCCTAAGAAAAGCTTCTGAGTTTTTTTCTTAGAATGCCATTTAAATCGTAATATTTATAGAGAATTAATAATTCTGCAATTCAAAGAAAATTTTATTTAAAAAAGGAAGAGAAAACATCTTTTAGTTTTTCATTTAAATTCTATAAATTTTATATGTTGAAATTATCTCCTCTATCCATTTCTAAGTTTAGAATTGTACGCGAGTTGACCCCATCTTGTGTACCAAAACCACTACAATTGGAAAAAAAGAGAAAAATTCTTAAAATATTTCAGTATTTTAAATGTCATTCTTTAGTACATTTCTCTCTCCCTCTCTCTCTATCTCATTTTTAAATTCCGTGAAAAGGAAGAAAAAATGAAAATCTTATTCACACCACGTTCTATGCCATTTCATAAGAAGCAAATGGTGAAATAAGAGAAAGAAAGAAGAAAAGAAAAAACCTCTAAAATGGGTAGTTGTTGTTGGAAAACCAAAAACTAAATGGAAAACTTTACGGCTATTGCACAGTTATTGACAAGAAGAGTTTGAAAAATGTCAAATAAAATAAAAAAAAGAATCTTTTTTTTTCCTTTTTTCTACTAGTTTTTCTTGTCTTATTTATAACAAAAAAAAATAAAAATTCACAGAGTTCAAGGAGCCTGCCACAGAAGACTACCAGAGATTGCTCTGACCGAAGAAGTAGCAAAAAAAAAAATAAAGAAAGTTTTTCCACATGATAAAAACTTTAAGAATTCTAGCAGATTTCTTTTTGGTAGAAGGAAAAAAACAACAAAAATATAAAATAAATATCGAGAGTTTGCTTTTGAAACAATGACAGTTTCTTAGATTTTTCCTTTTCTCGTTTTGTAACCATAATTTCAAATTAAATTTAATAGAGGCTGGCAAATAGATTATCTAGGTTTTTGAAAACGTTTTCGTTTTAAAAAAATTTATTGAAAATTAAAAATAAAATACAGGCTTAAAGTGTCACATATTTTCGTTTTTATTCGAAAGAAATTTTTAGAAAGTATGCTTCAGAAGCAAACTGCACTTTATTGTTCCATTTACCATTGAAAGAATTTCCTATGATATCCAAATCCTAATGGTTTTCCCTTCTTAATAAATTGAATTTTGTACACATGGAGATGGAGGTCTTTAGTAAATACTCCTGCAAGTTGAGGTTATTGAGAACGATGCCGAATAACAAACACGTGTGACAGCTGTCAAAAGATCTGGTAATTGAGTCCTACACTTTTGCAGAAGTAGACAATTTCTCATCCCCATGAATTTCTTGGGTGCTCGGGTGTTACAATAAGAAGTCATTTTTGCTTCGAATCACTATTGGCGGCAAACTAAGTGAATGAACTACAAATCAGCCGGAGATTTAGGCTTCATATTGATTGAGACGTGAAGGGTTCCGGACTCAAATGGCACATATGGATGGGAAAGTGACAGGACGTGACAGAAGTCGCCGTAGTCTATGTGGAGGAACTACAAATCAGTCGGATATTTAGGCTTCATATTGGTTGAGATCTAAGGGGTTCCGGACTCAAATGGCACATATGGATAGGAAAGTGACAGGACGTCACAAAAGTCGCCGTAGACTATAGTAGGTAGTGTGTTGGCTTATTGGAAGAAAGGCCTCGGGGTGAAACCCTCGGTCGGATATCTCCAACAAAACAAAATATAAAAAATATTTTTTCAAGGACTTTCTCTCACCAGATTTCTGGCAAAAAACTCTGAGAGTACATAAAATTGCAATGAAAAGTTTCTCAAAAATCTGTTTTTCGGAGTCGACTTTAAACTGTAGGTCCCACCAACATAAGTGGCGTGAGAAACAAGCTCGTAATCCTGACTAAAGGGTTGTAATGACCAATTATGTATGTATATATGTATGTATGTATGTATGTATGTATGTATGTATGTATGTATGCATTTATGTATGTATGTGTGTATGTATGTATGTATGTATGTATGTATGTATGTATGTATGTATGTATGTATGTATGTATGTATGTATGTATGTATGTATGTATGTATGTATGTATGTATGTATGTATGTATGTATGTATGTATGTATGTATGTATGGATGTATGTATGTATGTATGTATGTATGTCGGGTAATACTTAGGCTCTGTTAGTCAGATTATTTTCTTTCATATTTTAAAACATTCCCTTATGACTAGGTACCCATATAAGGCATATGATGCCGTGGCTAGAGTAATTCTTAAAAGCTTACTTACATTCCAGAAAACTTCCTTATTACATTCGGTGAAATCGTTGTCCAAGAAAACCCGCGGACAGTGTAAGCAGGCGTGCATTGATAGACCGATTCTAAATTATTTACTCCCTTCATGTTTATTTGTTTCGGAGAAGGTATACAAAATGAACTAAATTCGGGAATCTATTCTGCCAATATTTTATAAGCGTTTGGTACAAATTGAACATTAAAATAGCAAAAAAAAATTAATATCGAAATTAAAATCGAAATTACAATCTTTGACTCAATAACTTATTACGTTTCCGATCTTGACCTACTAAAAGCTCTGCTTTTAACTTTTTCTCTTATTTTTTGTATACTCATTTTCATATGTATGTTAAGGGTTTGTTTCAGTACTCGTTTCTTTAGTACTTTTTTTTTGTGGTTCCCTCTCTCTCTCGCACACTCTCTCTTAACTTTTCTTTTTTTTTTTTGTGTTTTTGTATTATTAAGTGGTGCTCATAAAATAACAAATTTTCTTGTTCTGCTGTTGTAGTCTTTTGTGCATAAAAAATTATGGTCGCTTTTTTTGAGCCAACATTTGTTTTTAAATTGCTGCAATGGCAGCAATAATAACAACTACAACAACAACAATAACGAAAGCGTTGTTCGTGTTAATGTTGCCATTGTTGTCATAGTTGTTGTTAGTTTAGTGTTTCTTTTTAGCATACTTGTCACCATTGTAATATATGCAGCAGGCAGCTCTATTCACTTGTTCTGGTTCTCTTTAGCATTTATTTTAATTTCTCTCAAATTTTAATAGAAAAATGGAAAAAAAACTACTTATGGATTTCATTTCGTTTTTTTTCTTTTTTATTAATCCTCTCTCATAAAACTGGTAAAGCTGAAATAACACTTACACTCTCTACGGCTACATTGTAGCCTTGACACCAAAAAAAAAAAAGAAAAAAAGCAAGAAACAAATTGAAAAAATAATTCAGCAGCAAACATTAAATATAAGAAAATAAGGAGTGCGAACAAAAAAATTTTGGGGCATACAAGTTTCTTCTTAACTGTCCCCTGGACAGGATCAGAAGACGCAATGGTTTTGGGTAGATGCTTTGCAACATAATGGGTCATTACAACCCCTCAGTCAGTATTATGGACCTAGTTTCTCACAACACTTATGTTGGGTGTGTTAATTTTATACATGAATGGCGGGACCTACAGTTTTAAGTCGACTCCGAACGACAGATTTATGAGAAACTTTTCATGGAATTCTTTACTTACTGTTATTGCCAGAAATCTGCTGCGAGAAAGTCATCATAATATTTTTATTTTTTCGTTTTGATGTCTGACCTGGGATCTGGACCGTGGCCTTACTTCAAAATAAGCCAACACACTACCTACTAGACTACGGCGACTTCAAGTGCAGGTTACATACTCTTTTGAAAGAGTAACAAACCTCTGATATACATTTGTTTGGATCAAAGATATAGAGTTGGGAATGGCGGTTTTGGTTCTTGAATGAAATATTTCTAGTCGCTGATATCGGGGCGGAAATGTGTGTCTTGATTCCTGAACGAAATATTTCAAGTGTCAACTTGTGGTGGCAATTTGAAATATCTTCCAAATGAAAGGGAGATGACTAGAAGGGGATATAGCAAGTCTGTTTGCAAGGCGGGTCGCTTTCCAAGCATTGGGCTCTAGTGAGGTTGACAAGAAAACAGCCTAAGATTGTCTGTGGCAGCTAATTAAGCCAGTCAGGGAAAATATGGATACATTTTGCTGAGTGCCATATCATAAAGGAATTTACGGCTATGAGCAGATAGATTAGCATTCAAGTGAAGGGATTTTCCAATTCGCTGATCGGGTGACAAATTTTCTTTGGAGTTGGGAGGTGGTTAGAAAGATATACTTAGCAAAGGAGAAGGTTGAGCTAGATGGAGACTATGCTCAAACATAATGATTATGGCATGAGATGTGAATTGTGAATCCGACTGTAATAAGTCGTCGTAGTCTAGAAGGTAGTTGGTGGCTTATTGGACATGAGACATCGTTGCAAAGCCCAGCTCAGACATCTCCAACAAAACGAAATATAAAAAAATATTTCTTTAGCGACTTCTTCTCAGCAGATTTCTGACAAGAACTCTGAGAGCAAATAAAACTGCCATGAGAAAGTTTCTCAAAAATCTGTCATTCGGAAATGACTTTAATCTGTAGGTCCAGCTACTCATGAATGAAATTAACACATACAACTTAAGTGGTGTCCTGACTGAAGGGTTGTAATGACCAATTATCTATGTACCCCACAATCCAGTTGTAAACAGAGGTGAGTAGCTGACCTTTTTACAGGGCACTGTAGTCACAGAGAACACTTGTTCAGAATGAGAATCTTCTCGCAATCAATATGTACACTTGAAACCTATCGCGCATTAATGTATTCCAGAAGAAAACTCCCGAATACTTATCATGGGCTGGGTACTAATTTGCCTCTGTTGGCAGGCACCGAGCAGTATCGTAAAGTTTTTTTTAGGGCAATAAGTTTGTAAACATAGATTAAGGGCAAAATGCATGGTCGCAAAAAAATTTGAAATCAAAATCAATCTTTACATGTTTTTACCGAAGCAAAATGCAATATGAAAGCTCAAATTTTTTTGCGCCCACTCCTTTTATAAAATGTAATACGGGTGTACTGTGTAGTGTATTATTGTTACTCTGGCAAAAAATAAAAAAAAATAGAAATTAAGTGAGAAAAGCTTATCTGCATTAATTTTCTTGTTACTTTGACATATTAAGGTTGTTGTTGTTGTTGTTGTTGTTGTTTTAATAGTAATCACTTTTGTTGTCATTACTGTTGTTTTTAAAAGTAAAACAACAAGTACAAAATATTACTATGTATGCAAATATTTGCAACCACACAGAGAGCAAAAAAAGTGGGTGAGCTAAAGTATAAATAACTACAAATGCTTTATATAGTACAGTGTGCGTCAAAAGTATGTATTTGAATTTTATCTATGAGCTACGGGGCTTTACGGGGTTTAATCTGAATGACAAATTTCATGACAATTTTATTTGCTCGCTGAGTTTTTGCCAGAAATCTGCTCGTTTTACTCGATATGTTTGAACCATGGGCTCTCGTCTAATAAACCAATACACTACGACATGTTTTTAGTGTTAGCCACTTGAGGGGAATTGTGAAAATCCAACTGTTCTGATGAACTCCTTGGGATTTTAAACATCAGTTCTTTCAAGCCATCAACAGCCTCTAAAATACATACAGTGCGCTCGTTTCAAGCCGCAAAGTACATAATAGACTTAAGAAATTTGGACTTTGTGGAATAGGATCTGGAAATCCAAGGAAAACCTGTGACTCCAAATACAAAAAAAAAAGAAAAAATACAATTAAGAACGATTGCTCTCGGATTACTTTTGCGAGTCTAATGTTGGACCAATTGTGTGAATCCAAAACGGACACACACAACATTAGTGATGCGAGAAGTCAGGTAGCTAGGTCGTAATCCTTACTGAAGTATTGTAATGACAAATTAAGTAAGGAAATAATAGGGCAGGAAAGGTCGTTCTAAGCTGATGGCAATTTTCATTGACAGAACAGCGTGCAGTTCGAATGTTAAAACACAAAAAAAGTAAAAGTAAAGACTTTTTATTTTTTCTTTCCCCTTTCTTTTGACCATAACTGTTAACTCTCCTTCCTGTGGTGTTTTCAAATTATAAAGTATGTGTATGAGTGTATGAGGAAAAAATGAAAACATAGAGAAAGAAAATGTTAAAAGGAATAGCGAAGGAATATTTTTGTGTAACATTAACTTGAAAAAAAAATACCAACAAACGCTAACTATGGCTGAAAGCTATAGTTTAACAGAACAACAACAACAACCACTCCAACATATACATTCACATACAGATCTACACCAAATCATCAACGTAAACAACAATAGCAACAGCAATAACGAAAGTAAAAGGGGAAGGGGAAAAACAAAAACTCTCACAATGACATTTTTAGCTTAAAGCAGTCAAGAGTTATCAACTGCAGCTTAATAACAACAACAAGAACAACAATAACCGAATGACAAGAACAACGAAATTATGATTTCATATCATTGCATTGCATTGCAAAATCCAGCTGTAAGTTTAAATTGCAACAACAATAAAAACAACAATAAAAAAATGCAAGATTAAGAAATGATAGCAACAAGAGAGGTAGAAGATTGAGAGCAGAGATTGAAATTTCAAAGCAAGAATAATAGAAAGAATTTCCTGGCATCCAAGTTCCATTTGATGGTATTAGAAATGAAGTTTATTAAGCTAAACGGGAAGTAATACTGCTGCTGTTATTGTTGTTTCCGTCGTGCATTTCTTTTTTTCAGCATCTTTGGCATTAATGTCGCATAGTGGCTGATAACGTAGTTGGCCATAATATAGGAAAACAAAGAATAAAAGAAAATAACAGAAGGTGGCAAATTGCAATTGTTTCTGAGTTTCATTAGATTTTTCTTCTTTTCCTTCTTCGTATTATCCTTGATTATTTGGCTTTGTTGTAACAGAAATTTTGTTCTCTAATTTACTTTTTTTCCATAATTTTTTGACCAGAGATAAAACAATTGGAAAACCTTACTCAAAATAATTGTGTCTTCGGGTACTTAAGACAGTTTGTAATAAAATCACCATCAGGGTGAACTCGATACTCCTAGATGTTAATTTATTTCTAGTTTTGTGGTGTTTAAGTTTTCCAAGAAATTCGCTAACACATGGCAAACACGTAAGGATAGGTGTTTCGAAATGCTCGATGCATTAATCAGGTTCTTCATTAAGCGCTTCCCATCTTTAAATTGAAATAAACCAAAGTGTATGATCTGGTAGGTACTGTGTCGGCTTATTAGACGTGAGGGCTCGGTTCAAACCGCTGGTCAGACATGAAAACGAAAAATATGAAAAAAATATTTCAACGGCGACTTCCTCTCAGCAGATTTCTGGCAGACACTCTGGTAGTAAATAAAAATGCCATGAACATTTCTCAAAAAATCTATCGTACAGTGTCGACTTTAAACTGTAGGTCTCAACACTCATGTATAAAATTAACAGACACAACATCAAGGGTGTGAGAAGCCAGAAGTTCGTAATCCCGACTAAAGGATTCTATTGGCGAATTATGTATGTATGTGTGTGTGAGATATAATTAAAATTTCCTGTTCATGACATAATATGTGGAATATAAGATCACTCAAATGTCAGCCATGGATTCTCTAAGTAGAACGCATCCAAAATGACCAATTTTTCTTGATTGTGGTATCTAAATTATGGTGAATTTTAACGATGCCATAAGCTATTGGTTTTGTGGATTCATTCTTTACATATACTCGTAGAGTTCTGGTACAAAGCTCTGATATGTGTGATTAATTGACTTGTGACTGTCATTCAAACACATGAACTGAATGCTGTGATGTAAACTGGTTGACTAAAAACCCCAGTAATCCTGATTCAAAATTTGCAAAAATAGAAAAACCATTTTGTTTCAAGTAATTCACCCAACTCCTACCAAGATTTCATTTATTAAAATTCAGAAAAATTAACACCAGCGATGAATGACATGGGACGTTAAGGCAAATATCTTCTTTAGAAACATGCATACATAATTGGTCATTACAACCCTTCAGACAGGATTACAACGTAGCTTCTCACAACAGTTATGTGAGTGGCGGTATCGGATCTTCAGTTTAAAGTCGACTTCAAACGACAGATTTTTGAGAAACGTTTCATGGCAATTATCTGCTTAGAGGAGGACGCAGAAGAAATATTTTTCCATATTTCGTTTTGATGTCTGATCTAGAATTTGAACCGCGGCCTCACGTCCAATAAGCCAAAGCACTACCTAGTAGACTACGGTGACTATCGAAACAGCAACACTAAATCAAAAGAAAGTTTCTCACGACTGCTCTCAATATACATATATTCACAGAAGACGTCATACATTAGGATCTGCTACAGTATACTGATCATTTGTTCAGCCGGAAAACTTGGGTATTGAAACAGGGCAAATGCTTTGTGACAGCAGTAAGTTTTTTAAAGTAACGCAAAGCAATGCATTGTAACCCGTTAACGCCGAATGGGTAGAAAAATACTCAAAAAAAGTAAGTTTTTTAAAAAATTCTATCTTGACCCAACTAAACGAGAGCCCAAACGCTTCATTAAGAGCGAATACAGAAGACATAGAACGGTTTAAAAAAAATTAGTGATGCATGATATTCACATATTTTGGATGACAGCAAAAAGGTCAAAGATCACGAATGTTTCAAAATCAAAATTTCGTGCAAAGAACTTCTGCGGAATATGTTTGGATGATGTCCTCAGGAAAACCTTGAGATGCCATGTAATATTATATATCTTCTATCCGATGAAAATACTTTTACTTGAATTGGTCTACTTACCTAAGCTACATGTGAGATTAAATGACATGGGTATAAAAATACACACTTAGGCATTGGTATGAAAAAACAATTCATTTTATTATAAAACTTTTAAAAATTAATTTCAAATAGAAATTTCAAATCATTTAATTTTTTTAATTTTTTCTATATTTTTGGGAGTTCCGGCATGAAATTGTGCAAAACAATCCCTTGGATGCATATTCAAACCGCATTTTGCACAACCGTACTCTGTTTTCCCACCACATTGCGCACAGCGACCGCGTTTTCCAATTTTATCAAACATGTGGTCAAATTTGTCAGTGCGTTTTGCTATTTGCTGTGCATTTGTGCAAACTTTTCAATCACGGCGTCGATTTTCACGAATTTTTACCAACACCCGAAAACCGAGTTGGCTCACATCCCCTGCACAAGCAGTGTACTTTTCAGGCGTTTATCATAGCTGGGTCAATAGCGTTAGTGAGTAGTGGCCAATACCACTTTTTTCGCTGACTCGAATACAATAATTGTTGACGCCATTATCGAATAAGTCAACTCCATTCATTCGCTGATTACATATATTATGTATGGTTGTTCAACGACAACCATCTTACGATGTTTACGGTCATATCTTTTGGTTTTGCACATCAGCTCTACATCCAAAAAATTATACATCACAGTCACCACCTTCAGAAAGATTTAATATATACATACTTATATATACATAGGTACAGCATGATAATAAATATGTGTTCAGGTAATTACCGTATTATCGTTCCAGCGAACTGCGATAATATTGTAATGTTTGTCAAAGCTAAAATCTGATGAACCCCGAGGTTTCTTTTTCATCAATTTAATATCATCCGACAATGGGTGATTGCTCCGATTATCTCGAACAGTACCTGTTGCAAAATAACCTTTTCGAGATAATTTACATAATAAATTCTGGCCTGTAAAATGTAACATTATTTTGGCTTGGATCTGAAATACTCTCTAATAGTCGTAGTACCACGTTTTCTTCAAGGCAGTGAGCATTATTATTAGCAGAAGCGCCAGCATATGGGATAAAGGAATAACAATATCCTATCATAGAAGCTAACACCCAGTATTTGTAGCCAAATCATGTTGGCTAGCCCTTTAGGGAATGGCGACCATAATATGCGATCATCTGTTCATCCACAGAAAGACTATGAGTGATGCCACAATTCATTTTTAAGGCACATTTTCAATAAAACTCTCAAATATAGTTTAACTATGTTGTTTAGCCGTCATATAATAAAGAGAACAAAATTTTATTTCAGAACACACTTATGCCGAAGTGGGTAGAAAAATTCACATGCCCTACAGAGGCCTCCAAGACACTTAAAAAAAAGTAAAAATATTCATATCAATATAAATACTCCAAATACTATTTGTGCCAAATTTCACCGAAATCGGACCACTGATTCTGGGGTCAGGCGTTAATGGGTTAACTAAACTTGTTTTTTTTAATCCAACTGACAACATGCAATCTAATCTCAATCTTTTTAATTAATTTGTTTTTGTTCTTTAATAAAAACCTTGTAAAGTTTCAGAAATACAACTAAATTTTAAGCAAAAAAAAATCTGTCATTCATAAAAGAATACCTTGTTAATTTTAATTTATTTTACATTTAAAGTTCAACACCTTCAACATTAAAAAGTGACAAATACTCTTAGAATACATATGCAATAAAATGTATATTTTCCATAAGAATTTATCTTACATGAGACACTTACATAACACACGCACACGCACACACACAATCTATTTAGAGCAACAACAAAGCAGGTTTTCTTACATGTTAACTTGCAGCTGAGTACATGTAAACATGTGGCATAAGAACCGTATTACGTACATACGTGTTGTAATGAATCCATCTACAGAACCCAAAACATGTAAGGAAGAAATATTTTTACAATCGCATGAAGAACAGCAGAATTCCTACTACAACTTGTTGTGTAATGTAGCAATAGCAACAACCATTATATTTTCAACCACAACTCCAACTCCAACTCCATGTACATGAATTGTATTGTATTATTCAGTTGCTGTTGCTGTTGCTATTACTGTTGCTGTTACTGTTGATGTGGCAGTGTGTTGTGCATGTGTCAACTTTTCATTGTGTATTGTAAAGGCAAGTTATTTTTATCTTTTCGGAAAGTGTTGCTTTAAAGGAAATTTAAAAGGAAATAAAAATATATAAAAAGTAACACACAAACACATACACAACACGTATCTTAAGGCATATATAGAAAAATGTATGTAGTATGTACAGAAAAAATAAAATTGTTGCTTTTATAGAAGATAGATAGAGAGATAAGAAGGAGTGAAATGAATATAGAAACAAAGTTTAGAGTAGAAGTAAAAATTTTCTTGTTTAAGAAATTCTTATAATTCCACAAACCCAATGAAATTTATTGAAAAAACATTCCACATTGTAAGATTTAGCCATTCTAGGGAGACAAAATTAAATTAAAATAAAATTAAATATCGTGAATTTTCGTACAAAGTGTTACTAGGCCAATATGTACCATTGTCGATAAAATGGGCGACATTCGACCACTGCCATGACCATCTCACACACAACTACAAAAATGTATTTCTTATATTATAGGCGTTGGATAATCAAAAAGTAAAAAAGCAGTGAGTATACATGTGTAATGTTTAAAATAAATAATAAAGAGGTATTACATACATAAAGAGTCCGCCAAATAACTTTTTTTTTGAAAATGCTTTAAAAACTACTGAAAATTTCCAATATCCTCCTCTTCAATTTTTGTGAACAAAAATTCGTTCAACATGGCCAAAATCGGCATCTTCTGGTGTAGGCTACTGCATGGCCAGCCGAGGCAGCCATTTGAATGAAATTATTTTCCATTATTAATCGGAAGGATTGTACTTTTAAATAAAAAAAGAAATTTGAGAAAATATTCGGTTGTTTTTTTTAAAGCATATTAAAAAAAAAAGTTATTCGGCGTACCCTTTAATTGGTCATTACAACCCTTCAGGCAGGATTACGACCTAGTTTCTCACACCACATATGTTGTGTGTGTTAATTCTATACATGAGTGGCGGGACCTACAGTGTAAAGTCGACTCCGAACGACAGATTTTTGAGAAACTTTTCATGGCAATTTTATTTACTCTCAGAGTTTTTGCCAGAAATCTGCTAAGAGGAAGTCGCCGAAGTAATACTTTTTGTATTTATTTTATATGTCTGGCCTGGGGCTCGAAACCTGGCTTTTCGTCTAATAAGCCAACACACTACCTACTAACCCACGGCGACTTTGAGGTAGTAGTAACAATTTTTTATTAATTTTTTTTTTTAATTTTGATTATTTAGTTTTTGCTGCATAAAGACCTTGGTATGATGCCATACAAACTCCAATTGGTTCAGGAGTTGAAGCCAATTGACCATTCAATGCGTTTTCGCAAAAAAAACATCTTTTCAGATGAAGCTCATTTTGATCTTGGCGGGTATATAAACAAGCAAAATTGTAGCATTTGGGGCACAGAAAATACGCACGCATACATTGAAAAGCCGACGCACCCAAAACGACTCACTGTTTGGTGCGGATGTTGGTCCAGAGGCATAATTGGGCCATTTTTCTTCGAAAATGAGCAAGGAGTGGCCGTTACAGTCAATGGCGATCGTTATCGGGCCATGTTGAACGAAATTTTGTTCACAAAAATTTGAAGAGGAGGATATTGGCAACATTTGGTTTCAACAGGACAGCGCTACGTGCCACACAACCGAAGATACACTCGACTTTTTGCGCCCTGTTTTTGAAGATCGCATTATCAGCCGCAGAGCTGATGTCGTTTGGCTGCGATTTGACACCGTTGGACTATTATTTCTGCGGTGCCGTCAAAGACAAGTGTTACGCCGACAAGCCAGAGACAATTGACGCTTTAAAGGCAATATTCGTGAAGCCATTGGTGAAATACAGCTGCACACAATCGATAATGTGATTAAAAATTGGACCGATCGTGTAGGCTACTGCATGGCCAGCCGAGGCAGCTATTTGAATGAAATTATTTTCCATTATTAACCGGAAGGATTGTACTTTCAAATAAAAAAAGAAATTTGAAAAAATATTCAGTAGTTTTTTTTAAAGCATTTAAAAAAATAAAAGTTATTTGGCGGACCCTTTATTTCTTCGGCAATTTCCTCTCAGTTGATTTCTGGCAAAAACTCGGAGAGTAAATAAAATTGTCATGGTAAAGTTTCTCAAAAATCTGTCGTTCAGGATCGAATTTAAATTTTAGGTTCCGCCACTCATGCATTAAATTAACACACACAATATAAGTGGTGTGAGAAACTAGGTCGTAATCCTGACTAAAGGGTTCTAATGATCAATTCTGTATGCAAATATGTATGGAATTCAGGTGAACTGATATCATCACCTGCAGAACGTTCGGAATGCTCTGACCTTGTCCGGTTATACGCCTTTGTGAGGCAGTTGATTAGATTTCTTAGGGGCATCATTACAGGTCACTAAATACTTGATCGCATATCGGAATATTTGGGGTTCCTTACAGCTATTGTCGAAATTGTCAAAATGAGAAGGAAGAGGAATTCGGTACAACTGCTTCTCATTTTTGACTGCCTAGATCTATGCTTCTTGGGCTTAGGAATTATATCGCGTTCCTTATGCGTGTAATTACTGGACACTGTATATTTGTACGAAAGCCTGAGTATGTGACAATACTTTCTGTGTATATATGTATCCTTTTTGCCAGAATATCTTAGTGTAGGTGATTTTCAGAAAGCGACTGACTTTGAAGTGTTCGACTGCTGCTCATAAAGGAATGCGCATGAAATGTACTTGGAATTGGATTAGGGAAGTAAAATTTTCTTTCAGGATATCACTGTGGACCATAGGGTTTCGCAGATAACACGAGAAGCAAGCGATCTGAAAGCTTATGGGCCCCAATCTGATGTAAATGTTATTGAATAAAGAAAATCTGAATGCTGCACATAAATAATAACCTGATCTTGGAAATTGTACAACCCTCTGGGTGAAAATTTTATAACAATTTATCAACACAGTATTCTACATACATCGCCATTCTCACATATATCCTACGAAACGTGGGCTCAGTCTGCACCCGGGAAGATTGGGGTACATCCTACTAAAATCAATAACTTGCGGCGACTATCAGTAACAGCTTGAGAGTTGCCGACCTTTGTAAGCCATTAGAAGTATAACAAATAATTTCAAAAAACCATGACACTATCATTGCCTTTAGATGTTGCGTTTTCCTAGTGCAACTGTTTAATTTTTAGTGTAAAAATGAAGACTGGCTAAATGCCAAAAATACTTAGCAATGTTTCCCATTTTTTTTTTGTCTTCCCCATATTTCACTGGGTTAAATGCCACCAGAAAGTTTCGTTTCTAATTTTCCAACCACATCTCTTAATATAGCAACTGTATAGAGAAACATTTTCTTCGTTAACATTCATTAGCGGAAATTGAAAATTTCTTTTGTTCGAAAGTACAACAATTTTCTAGACAACGTCAACAACATACATATGTATGTATGTATACAATATGATATAAATTTCCTTTTCTTCTTGTTCTTTGCTGTCATCATTATTTTGATATACAATCTACGATTTGATTCGAGTGTGCATGCGTGCATTTCTTAATTGAATTTCCCAACATTTTATGTAAATTTCATTTTGTTCTTGTTGTTGTTATTGTTGTTATAGTAACAGTAATATTTTACATGTACTTACACATCACTTTCAATTCGACCACATTGCTGTCACCATCACCTTCCACATTTGAGGCTGTGCAAGTATAATTGCCCGCCTGATGGCGTGTAACACCCTGCAATGCTAAATCACCGCTGCTAACAATAACGCCAGCTCGCTGATTATGTTGAATGATTTGATTCTACAATTAGAGAACAAGATAATATCGTGTGGCATTAAATGGTTTCATCTTTAAAGCTGTTGTTACGTTTGCAAAGTGTGTGAGAGAGAGAGAGAGAGAGTGAGAGTGAGAAATATTTCAAAATTGTAATAAAGTTTGTAAAGAAAAATTTTAAAATTTAATTCAAATTAAAAATGAAAATAAACCAGAAAAAAAGTTTTATTCCTTGCAACTTTTTTCTAACAGATCTTGCTGTTGTTGAATCCTTTTTTGGATTGTCTCAAGACAAATACGGTTTCTTATCCAAAAAAATTGAATATTTGCAAGAAGTCACAGATTAGGTAATGTAACAGACTCATTTTGAAATGTTAAGTGCCCATTGAAGCCAGTGTTTAGGCCCATTATGATATTCAACCCAGATATCAAACATTCCCTATTGGAAACCAACTCGACTCTAAAACAAATCTTGATACTGCAGCGGTTGTTATTTTGAAGAGTTGAACTAAAAATTACCAAAAATTAGAAGTTAAGAACCTTTGCTCTCTACAGCAAGAGCCAGGCACTGGCCCGTGAGATGAATGATGATCTCTTACTTCTTCTGAGGCTCTCGTAGAAATCTCAACTGTGTCATGGCCAACGGATGGCCAAATAAAACGGAAAACAATAAATCCTCTTCTTATACACATAAGTCCAACAGACCCTAGTAACATTGCATGCACCATCCTTCTTGTGCGATTTCTTTTTAAAATGACCGTGGAATACCAATTGGAACATTTGTCATGTCTTGTCTACTTATCGAAGATTGTTAGCATCATACCGGTCTTGTACTTATTATCTCCGTTAGGAAAAAAAAAGTCACCATAGTCTAGTAGCTACTGCATTGGCTTATTAGATGCGAAGCCACGATTTAAAAATGAAAAGATATTTCTTCGTCGACTTCGGGTCAGCGGATTTCTTATTCGACGTGAGGCCACGGTGCAAAGCCCAGGACAGGCATCAAAACGAAACCATGAAAAAATATTTCTTCAGCGACTTCCTCTCAGTAGATTTCTAGCAAAAGCTCTGAGAGTAAATGAAATTGCCATCCAAAGTTTCTTAAAAATCTGTCGTTCGGTGTCGACTTTAAACTGTACCGGGACCTGCCACTCATGCATAAAATTAACAGACACCACATAAGTGGTATGAGAAACTAGAGCGTAATTCTGACTTAAGCGTTGTAATGGCCAATTCTGTATCTAACATACAGTGTGCAGTGTCACTGTATGTGCAGTGGTCATTCAGCCTAAACGAAAATTTAATATCAGTCTACCTCTTCTAACACTGTGAAGCCATTAGCGTGTACTTCAAGGGTTCCACTTATGCTGCAACCCATGATATAAATGATCTTAATATGCCATTTACATTCTTCAATGTTCTATTAAAACTTTTACACTTCAAATCTGTTTGTGACAGTTTTATGTCTTCAAAAATTTCTAACAAATCTTGTCAATTAATGACAAATAATGTTTAATATTCCAGTCATTAGTCACAAGCAATGCTCTTTTCTACAGTTTCCTATCTATCACAGAGGAATTGAAACTAAAAAGATGAACAGAGGCTACAAGAGACAAAAAAAATTAGAAAAACAGACAAAACTTTCAAATGGTCATGCTTGATGACCAAAAATATGTGATGACATGGCATGTGCTGAAATTAATATGAATTAAACACTAGACATTAACAGGCTTTTACCCATACATACTCATACAGTGGGTGACACAAAGTGGTCTACAAAAACTTTAAATGAATCAAATGTAACACAATTAATTACAATCATAAGGGCTAAGACAACAACCAAAACAACTGACAGAGCCAACTAAACACAAAATGAAATTAAACACACACTATTTAGAGAAGCGAAACAAGATCTATAACATTTTGAAATGAAATTATGAAATAAAACAAAAAATCCTGTAAAAGAAACGAAAAAACTCGCGTTTGCAACCGAGCTGCACGCACTTTCCACTGCATTTAAATTTTATCCATGAAGAGCAGGACCTGCAGGTTAACATCGACTACGAACGAAAGACTTTTTGAGAAACTTACTCTAAAAATTTTTGCCAGAAGACTGCTAGAGAGGAAATCTCCGAAAGTAATATTTATTTATTGTATGTATGTATGTATGTATGTATGTATGTATGTATGTATGTATGTATGTATGTATGTATGTATGTATGTATGTATGTATGATATTCTTTGATTTATTTACAGAGTGGTAAACACAAATCTAAAAATAAACACTTTTCATTTTTCTCTGTACCTATTATTTCTTCCAGCACTGCATAAAAGAAAAAAAGAAAAAAAATTCGAAAAACAAAAGAAAAGACATTGGTTTGGTTAACGAAATACGTGCAAGGATATCCATCATACCCTCTTACTACAGTAAAACGAACACAACAGCATGTGTGAGAGAGAGAGAGAGAGAGAGAGAGAGAGAGAGAGAGGGGGGGAAGAGGAAGAAGGAAAATTCCAAACAAAACTTTCTAATGAGCGTAAAACTCTAATGACAATAATATTCCTAATGATGCTAACGTTTGACGATAACAATAATGACGATGATTACAATAATGTTTAAAACAACAACAACAATAACAGCAACAGAAAAAACAGGAACTAAAAAAATAAACATGTTGAGAATAATAAATCAAGCAATTGGAGTTAAAAAAAAATGTAAAAGAATCAACGAAAAAAACCGACAGAATGACTAAGTATGGCATGTGGAAAGGGAAGCCTGTCGAATAAACTGTGTATTACAGTGTAGCATATAATAAATCTGTGGGTTGTATTGTGGTCTAGGAGCCATGACTGCTATGTTCAAGTGGCTTGCAAAAAAAGCATTCATGTTATAAAAAAAAAACTATTCACAGTCTAATCAAATTAAAGCAGAGCATTGTTACAAATCGTTGAAAACGTTATTTTACGGTCAGGAAAAATTCTAATTTTTTGGCCACTCATGTCAAGGTTATAGTGCGGCGTGAAGTAAATGTAGAGACTTCTTAAGCCAAAGATGATGGTTCGGAGTTGTTAGAGTGACTTTATGGGTTACAATGTTAGTTTTATTGATAATTACGCATAATTTTTCAGCGCTGTTTATGAAATTGAACAACTTGAGTGGATCAAAGAGGAGGGAACAGTGACAAAACGAATTAGGAAACGAACAACAGTACTCGTGCTATACTATTGCGTCAAAAAGAATGTCAAAAAGATTTTGTAGACGAGGTAAGCGTAACTGCAAGAAGTCGCAATAATGCGCAACAATATTATAGTGCTGGAGGCACAAAAGGCGGAATGCTATTTACTACAAGGAAAGGGTAACTTAATTGATTCATTAGGCATTGTTGTGATATACTGAAGCATTCTGTTGAACATAAAAGCAGCCTAATATGTTACTGCTCAAACCGGCAACGCCTAGATTCAGCACCGAAACCATATAAGCTTTGCACCATCATAACTTTCGGAAATCATTGCGTCAATAAATAGCAAATATTACGAGTATGGCATACATTTTATTTTGCAAGTATTGTCTTGCATTTCTGAAAGTCTGTGAATTAGGTGACATATATCAACACATGGTCCACATCTTCATAATGTGAGCATAACCTATTTGATATCTTTATTTTGCTATTCACTCTCAACACTTTCAAAATGTTATCCAAAAACTAACGCAAATATTCGCTTTCTAAACAATTTCATAAAAATTGAGTTGATTTGTTTGGTTTTATGGTTATATATGGTAGTCAGTACAAGTTCATTCATATGTTTTGTCACGCACTGTGATAAGCATAGCTTACGATTCATGGAAAAGTATACGTACTCCTTAAAACTGTACTCTTTGCCAATACACCCAAATCTTTAACAGTGGCTGTGGTTAATTGACATGCAACAGACTGGGTGCTCATTAGCTTTTTCCTTTATTTAATTTTTTTTTTTTTTAATTCAATACGTAGACATGTGGTTTGTATTATTTAAGCAGCAAAACAAATAATGGAGAAAAGCCACAAGAGTTTCAAGAAAAGGCAAAGTATTAGTACACCATAGAGGACAACTAATAAAACAAAACGGAAAGCTAGAAACCAAAGCAAAAAAAGGGAAAATAATTTGTAAACTGAAAAGACAAATTTTCACATCAAACTGATAACAACACAAATGTTTCTAATAACTTAACAAACACTAGCACTAACGCTCTCTCATTTATTTGAATGTATGTGTACATAAAAGGTGTGAGTAGAAAAAAATTTTGGGGTCCACAAAAAATCTTTCTTTCTTCTAACTTCATGCTTTTGATACTTAGAAGGGCTCCAATCTATACAATTGTTGCATGTGGATATAATTGATTTAAGTACAAAATTTTAACGATTCTTTTCGTTTTTCGATGATAAAAATAAATGAATTAAAATGCGTTTTTATAACATTAACTTTAGGGAGAGAAACATACACGCCAATTTCAATAAGCAACCAAGTAGAGACTCAACAGTCCCATTAAAAAATATCTTTGCATAGATATTAATAGACAGCTAACAGCAAAACTAAATATAACAGGTCTTCAACCATCACTTTGTTGAACGTATAGTATATCTGTCCAATTAGTTATCATTTATTCAATCTGATTTGCCAAATAAACATGGCCGGGTATTGCATACTACATCACGTGCAACTAATAACAATGTTTTATCGAAACGAATGTTATGCTCGGTAATGTACCTCAAACATACATACATAATTGTTCATTACAACCCTTTAGTCAACATTACGACCTAGCTTCTTACGCCACTTATATTTTGTGTGTTAATTTTATACATGAGTGGCAGGAGCTAAAGTCGATTCCGACAGATTTTTGAGAAACTTTTCCATGGCAATTTTATTTGCTCCCAGAGTTGTTGTCAGAAATCTACTGAGAGGAAGTTGCCGAAGAAATATTTTTTTCATATTTCCTTTTTGATGTCTAACCGGTTTTTTAAATCGTGGCCTCATGTCTAATAAGCCATCTACTAGACTACTACTATTAACTACTAGATTACTGCGATTATGATTTTACGGTCACCATAAGCGTCTTACTGATCGACCAACACTCGTACATCAATGAAATGTAAGACCTGCAGAAAACATCGCTGCTGTCTGTGAAAGTGTGGACGAGTATTCGAGGAATTCGATTTCACGTTAACCCCTTGAACTTGGCATTTTGCATACCACAACATGGCGAGTGTTGGATCGTGACTTGGATTTTCACCCGTACAGAATTCAATTGATCCAGAAATTGAATGTAAAAGACCAGATGACGGAGATTTGTGTTCGCTGAATGGATTTTGAGACAGTTGACACCTGACTTTTATATTATACGAAAAATTCTCTTAAGCTATGAGACTAATTTCTGGATGGATAAGTACGTGAATTTGGGGTACCAGTCTACATTAAAAAACGTCCAATGCAAGTCGCTGTTTTGTCCAAGTTTTGTGCTGGCGGCGATTACGGTCCATATTTCTTTGAGAAATACATTGGACATGTCAACGAGGAGCACTACAAGTCTATTCAAAAATGAAAATTATTAGTCGTAGTAAAGCATATAAACATAACCAAAAATTTTCGTGCGCATTCCTTAATACATGCAATCAATAAATATTACAATGCCAGACAGTCTAAAATTCCATTTTATGTTGTTGGTTGTTTTATTTGTTTGCATGTGTATGTCACTAATTTATTGTAATGTTTTCTTTCTTTTTCTGAAACTTAAGTTCTTTTCATTTCCTTTTCAAATCTCAAACTTAATGCTGTTTCTTAATTTGTATTTCATTTCGCTGGCACTACCATATATTTGAGCACAACACAAATCCCTAACAATCAACATTTTGCATGTTTTTGCACTTGTTGTTATTGTCCGTTTTTATTTTTTTTTGTTTTTTCTTCTCTGTTTTTGCTTTGTTATAATTCCTGTGTAAAGTAACATAATGAACAGCATGTGTAACAGACGTGAATATTATTGTTATTAAGTCTCAGTGGAATATATGTACCTCCCTGTGTCCTACACACACTACCATATGTACACAAATAATAGGGATTATAAGAAAGCAAAACAACAAAAACAACAAATAATACAACATGTCAAACATGTTTGATAATTATCGAAAAGCAGAGAGTAGTAGTAAAGCGATCCATTTCTGTGTATGTGTATGACTTATTGCGATGGCCGTCTAGTGGCTCGTTTAGGGAAGTCAATAATGTAATGTCTTAGCTAGTGTGTATAGAACCAGGAGATGGAGTACAACTGTGACTACTGTTGGTAGTCAAATATTCATTAGCAATGCTAAACTGTAAGAAGTTTACATACTAATTTATTGTTTTCTTTGTTTTTCTTTTTTTTTTTTTTTGCTATTTTAGTATGATTACAGTGGTGGATAATATTATATTATAGAGAAAGAAAATTGTTAAAGCCTTATACTGGCTGTAATGATGTCTTAAAGCATAAATATGTAGGAGTTCAGTTGTATTAATTTACAATTTACAAGCAACAGGGTGCGTTACTGACAGTTAAGACAAGAAAGTAATCCTGAGAAACAATCGACATATCTGGGCTGACCTGATGATTCATTATAATTATTTTGACTAGACAACTTCAATTAAAAATTTCTAGTATAACAATTAGAAAGATTCCCGCAGTGCCCCAAAAGTCCTAAAATGCTTTTGATTACTAACAACTGCCTGAAATACGCAGGCAGAGATTATAGGAGTTGATAGGATGTATGGTAGTCAAACATTTCGTTGTTAATGAATCAAGACTAGGGCGGATACAGAGGTTGAAATTTCCAAATTTTTGGATTACCCGAGTTGAACTGAGTATCTTCCCGTTAAGGAGTAAACATAACTTCGTTGACATCATGAGTACGCGTACGGTATGCTGGTCTCTGCTAGACTGACTTGTATAAAAAGAGACCTAATTGCATGCCACAGGCTCAAACTGATATCTTCAGGAGTTGTGAAGCTAATGAAAAAATGTTTGGCCATAAAAATGCCGAGACCATTGTAAGTCTAAACGTTTCTCACATATCTTCTGCAGGTGCTGTGAAGCTGAGGAGCCTCAGCTCTTGATCAAAAACCTTAGCTTTCTGTCGACCACCTTAAAAATAAAATTTTTCAGCTATACCGATATTAATCTTGAAGCAGAAGTGATTCAATGAACTTATCAAACCTAAGCTGCCTATTTCTCTTTTTCAAACAATGTCGTATGTTCTCATTTCATAAGAAGTTTACACGACTTGACATGTCCTACGACTTCTGTGATTATCTAAATCCCCCCTAAATGGTTTATGATAAGTGTGTCTTCACCAGTTCCATTTGCATTTTGAATTTGCAACTGCTGTCTGATGTAGTTTGTGGCCAAAATATATATGTATGTATACATATTTCTTCAAACAAGTACCCCAGAATATAATACGAATCAGCAGAGCTATGTACGAGGATGCAGAACATTGAGTTCTTCACAACGGCAATATGAGCCAATCATTTCACACAAATGCTGAAGGAAAAAAAATATTGCCCCTATCACCTCAGCTATTCACCATCGTGAAGGCTGTTCTGAAGGAAGAGGAATAACAAGGAGTCTCTCATGCCAACTCGAGGATTTGGATTATGCAAATGAAATTTTTCTACTCAAACAAACCTGGAGGATTTAGAAATATTCGCGCTCAATGTTGAACTTGAGATAAATATCAAGAAAAAGCCACGAGAATTAGTAACGTAAGCACTGACAATATCATGCCACCAGGCCAACCAGTTGAATATCTAGAAACAGACATATTCAACGGGCTCAATAAAGCGAGAGCGCCATTCGGACGACTAAAGCCGGTCATTGGTCATTACAACGGTTCAGTTGGGATTACGATATAGTTTCTCACATCATTTATGTTGTGCGTGTGAATTTTTTATATGATATGGCGGAACCTACAGTTTAATGCCGATTCCGAATGACGGTTTTTTACTTAACTTTTCGAGGCAATTTTTTATTTACTCTTGCCCTTAAAGTTGGGTTTAGTTAAAGGTAACTTTAGCTAAAGTAAGCTTTAAAGCCACCTTTAACCTTTCTTTTTCGTTATTACAACCTACAGATAAAATAAAGTTATCTTTTTCAAAAATATGGCAGTGCGGGAGCAATGTCGATAACACTGTTCAATTAAATTAGTTTTTGTTAAACGCAATGGTAACGACAGACCTCTATTTTTTTTGTTGTATTTGATCATTTTGTTTATTTTTGAAGTTGTCATATTGAAAATAACATATAATATGGCAAGTACAGACATAAACTTAACTTTAAAAGTTACGGGAAGGATGATCCTCCTTTTAGCTTAACGCTCACTGCTACCATATTGTCCTCTTATAATAATGAAAAGCAATTTATCTGCCCTTTAAAATCCTCCCTTTAGTTAACGGCAAGTTGTAATAATGGCCCTTGAGTAATCAGTAATCTGATTAGAGGATGTCGCCAAAAGAAATTTTTATTTCATATTTTGTTATGTTCGAGACGTCTGACCTGGGGTTTGAACCGTTGCCTCATGTCTAATAAGCAAATATACTACCTACTAGAGTACAGCGCCTTGTACGCTAATCTAGGCAGTATAGTGACACAAACAGATGTGCGCGACATTCATACAACTGCATCCAATCCGAATAAACTAACAGATGTACTAAGCTCAACGCATATGTGAAATGTACTTTGTTGTACGGAAGTGAAAACCGATTATTATCGAACGCTATCAAAGAAAAACTAAAGGTACTGTTCAACAAGTGACTTAGAATCATAGGCAAAATGTTTTGGCATAATAAAAGCAACATGGGTCTCTGAATCCTTACCAATGAAGTACTCATAATAATGCAAACAAAATATAGTATGTGCAGATGGATCGGTCATACTATTAGAAAGAATACTGATAGTATAAGGATTGATTGGAATCTTCAAGGCTCAAGAAGTCGTGGCCAAGACGATCGATACTCATAGATCAAGGACAGTGCAATCTTATGGGGGAGAGACAAAAATAACAGCAGGCAACCGGATAAGATAGAAATGCTTTGTGGAAGTCATATGCTACCTTGGCAGTGGAGGTAATGGGCAGTGAAACGAAATATTTGCAAAAATTTTCAGAGCCTGCATATGAGATTTATTTTTAGTCTTTTAATATTTTATCAAAATCTTGAGAAAACTCCCTAATTAGGTTAGAGAACATTAATACAGTAATCCCTCTATTTACGTCGCATTTGGTTTCAAAAAAAGGTGACGTAAATCGAAACGACGTAAATCGAATTTTATATTGCTCATACTACAAAGTACATAAAAAAGTTACAGTTATCCCTCGATTTACGTCGCAGTTGGTTCCAAAAAAAAAGGCGACGTAAAGCGAATGACGACGTAAATTAAGGTTAGAGGGAACAAAAAATTTGACGACGTAAATCGAAACAACGTTAATCGAGGCGACGTAAATCAAAGGATTACTGTACATTAATAAATGGAGACAGAAAAAACAGATCCATTTATTATCAGTGCCGTTTGCAACAAAATAATGTTCAATGATTTTCGAATATGCAAGAGTAACAAATTTTTAAAATAAAAACATATTCAATGAGCATAAATTTCTGTTCGAAAGAATAAAGTGTGAAATACTTCTACGCTTACGCTTACAAAGTGGCAAAACAGCAATTCAAAGAAATGAGTTCAAGGTTTAAAGCTTTGTTTGTTAATAGCATGACAATGGCATTAAAAAAGAAAAAAAAGAAAATAGACACACACACTCTTGAATTTAACACACATGCATATATGCTCTAGAGAGTAAACATAGTCATAAAATCCTCCCCACCTCTCAGACATACATCGTGTGTTTGATACATTGTTTGATATCATTGTTTTGATATTTGTTTGTTATAGGAAAACATTGTTATTGAAAGGGGATTTCCTAGTTTAATTGCGGTTTAACTATATATTAAGGAGGGGGTGGGGGGCGGGTAGTTTAAGTTAAATGCTTTTTATATGTGTTTGGGAAACAATAAGAAAAAGAAAAGGGGAAAAGAGAACGAGAATGAAAAACAAACGATTTCTTTTTTTAATCTTTATTGTTATTTGTGTTTATTTGAAATTTTATTGGTTTTGGGTTTTATTTCTTTTCTCATTTTCGTTTTAAAACGTGCTTTGTTTTTTTTCTATTTTCTTCGTTTTTTTCTTTATTTTTTTTCTATCAATTGCATTCAATAAAACGTTATACAAATACATCGACATCTTTACAGAGTACTTGGTAGCGAGGTGGTTGTTGTTTTTAGCATACCCAACTGTAAAGCATGAATAACAGTATGAGCTCCACAATAGTGGTGGTGGTGGTGGTATTGGGCTCGTAAATTGTATGCGTTTTATTGTTTTTATTCTCTTGTTTTTGTTTGTATTAGTGTGCGTATGTTTGGCTTTGTATTTGTGCAATTTGTTAGAGTAATTTTTATTGGTGTTCTTATTGTTACCACACCATCGTTATTATTGCTGTTGTTTTCGTTTTTTTTTTTTGTTTTGTTTTTGTCTTTATTTAATTGCTTTAGTCGATTTAGTTGCATTTTCTTTTTTTTCTCTTGTATTCATTTCGTTCTCTTTTCTTTTTGCTATTGTCTAAGCCGCATATATTTTCTTTTGCCGTTGCTGTTGCCATTACCATTGCTGTTGCTATTGCTTTCGCTGAAGTGTATGCAATTAATTTGTTGCAAACTTTAATTACAGCGCAATTAATTGTTTTAATTGCATTAAGTATTAAAATTTTACTGAAAACAATAATTACATTTTAACTAAATAGTCAATTATTGTTAATTTAATTAAAGCTGTTTCGCACAACAGCAGTGTGAGAGCGTTTACAATGTGCACGCATAGTTTAAGTGCCTAAATGTAGGCAATACTTTTACTATTCTATTTAGGCATGCTTGAGTATTTCTTATTCTGGCATTTGTTGAAATGAAAAATCAATCATTAAATCAAAATAAAAAATAAAATATAAAATAAATATTTAGGCAGAGATCTGGTAAGACTACCCTAAAATAAAATGGAACATGCTATTCAGCTGGGTGAGTACGATTCAATTCAATTGCGGAAATAACTGACATACTCAATTATAATAAACTTCTACTCCTGGTAGACGATAATGATAACATATGCTCATATAACTCTTGGCATACACCTCAGGCATTGTTTCTCACACCTCTTATGCTGTGCATGTTAATTTTCTACATGAGTGGAGGGGCTTACAGTTTAAAGTCGATTCCGAACGACAGATTATTTTTGAGAAACTTTTCATGGTAATTTTATTTACTCTCATTGTTTTTGCCAGAAATCTGCTGAGAGGAAGTCGCCGAAGAAATATTTTTTGATATTTCGTTCATGATTTGATGATGTTAGACTGTTTTGTAGAGTTATTTCAAACCCAAGAGGAGGAGCTTAGAGAGGGGATATAGGCACCTATACAGGAATACTTTGTCAAATTGGAAAAAAGTATCATGGAATTCAACAAGCCGTGAGTGGTCCAATATACCAGATTGCCGAATTTCAAAACTGTTGTCTTCAGCAGTGGATAGCGGTAGAACCAGAGGACTACTTGAGTTCGACGACGGAATGATGTACAGTCTAACAGGAATTCTATTGGGACACTGCGCTATTGGCAGTTTCGTTGACAAGCTTAGTCTGCCCCAACAGGATTACTACGAAAGCTGCCATGATATGGAGTAAACGGCAGCAGTACAACACATTTTATGCGAGAGCCCTGCACTTTAGAACAGACGTCAGCGGTTTTTGGGTGACACAACGTTTGAAGATCTGGGCATGGTGGCGAACGTGCCACTAAGGCAACTGGCAGGTTTCATTCGGAACTCGGAGTGGTTCAAACCCTCTACTAACGGATCATGCCAAGGGGGCTTACCTCACGCTGGGTAACATAATGGTAACACAGCTAAACTAACCTACTTCAAACCAAATCTACGCAAATAACACTTTAATATTGGAGCCCTAGAAAATCAACATTCGTTAAGTTATTGTCGAGATACTGATAGAAATTGATTGACTACTGCAAAGGCAGTTACTTTGAATGACTTTATATTTCGCATATGATAACAATTGAAGTCGCCGTAGTCCTTATTAGACGTGAGGCCGTGGTTTAAATCCCAGGCCAGACATCACGATCAAAACGAAATATTTAAAAAAATTCTTCGGTGACTTCCTCTCAGTAGATTTCCGGCAAAAACTCTGAGAGTAAAATAAAATTACCACGGAAAGTTTCTCAAAAAATCTATCGTTCGTAGCCGGCTTTAAACTGTAAGACCCCTGCCAATTATGGATAAAATTAACACACACAACATAAGTGGTGTGAGAAGCTAGGTCGTAATACTGACTGAAGGATTGCAATGACCAATTACGTATGTGTGTATATGATGACAAGCAATATGCAAGCATTATCGATATTATAGCTTTGTGTGTATTGAACTTAAGTCTACTTTTGAAACCAAGGAATGGATTACCCTCTATTTACTTAAGCACTGTTCAAAAATTAAATGTGTGGAGAGAAAAATAATACAATATTTGAATTGCATGGTAATTAAACTCATACGTACATACATACATGGATTTAAAATATGTAAAAAAATGTATGGCTCTCATGCTCTCTCACTTTCCGTTACACTCCATATGAGTATCAAACTCTATTTTCTTTTGTTTGTTTTTTATTAGTTTTTAAGGCAAAAGTATATAATTACGTAGTTTTCTTTTAAAAGCCTTTGCATCTTTATACGATTGCCTACACTACCACTTTCACTATCTCTCTCTCTCTCCATGTGTGTATTTGTTATAAAAACAACATGTATGTGTGAATATTTCTATGTGCGTGTATGGCATATAATTTGCGTTAACTCTTCTTGCTTTTGTATAGCAATGGAAGGAAACAATACAAATGTGAGCAACGAGAACAGATAGTCAGTCAGTCAGTCAGTCAGTCAGTCAGTTATAATTGAATTTTTGTTTTCATTTGTAAAGTCAATATGAAATTAAAAGGCAAGTGAACGTACGATGTTGTAAAGGCAACAAGGCAGAGAGTCAGAGAACATATAAATGAAAACAACATAATGAGAAAAGAGTTAAAATTAAAACAAAAGGACTAACAATCATACACTCACACAATGCATACATATATGCATATTGACTGTAAGAACTACAATAAAAAAATTGTTTCCTTTTTTTGTTTTTTTTTGCTTGTATATTTGTTTACTTTAACAATATAAAAAGCATACAATGAGGTCGTAATAAAGTGGAAGAGAGGGTGTAATGCTGCATAAAAGAAAGTTAAACAATAATTACCATACAAGGTTAAACAAAAAACTCTTGTATGCTTGCTTATGCGTGTGTAGAATATTTTCTCTCTTTAGTAAACAAGGCTACACTTTTTTTTCTCTCTATTGTATTGTAAATTGTTGTTTTTTCTTTAGATACGAGAGTAGGAGCACCATCAGCATCAGTGGTGTAGAAAAAAAGCCAATGTTATATGCAAATGAACTAAAAACAACGTGTTTTAAATAAACAGCATTTAAGTTTAGCGTAAAAATAACATGAGTTTGAGAAAATTACACAAACAAAAAAAAAAGAAGAAAAAAAATTATCATTGTCTTCAGTACACACGCAGGTGTAGGGTTGTGTGCTTTACTTATATTTTTACATGGGGGGAGAATGTTATTTTTATAAAGGATTATAAAATATTTAAACAAAAACAACAACAAAAATACATAAACTCCTAAGGATTTCATTTACAAAAACAAAACATAAGGAATAATGTAGGGCATATAAAACCTTTAGCGGTAGTCAATTAGGTAGTGTGTTGACTTATTAGACCTAAGGCCACGGTTCAAATCCCGGGTCAGACATCAGAAAGGAAAAATGAAAGAATATTTCTTCGGCGACTTTCTCTCAGCAGATTTTTGGCAAAAACTCTGAGAGGTAAAATAAAATTGCAATGAAAAGTTTCTCAAAAATCTGTCGTTCGGAGTAGACTTTAGACTGTAGGTCCCGCCACTCATGTATATAATTAACACACACAACATGAGTGGTACGAGAAGCTAGGCCGTAATTCTGACTGAAAGATTGTAATCGCCAATTATGTATGTATGTATAAAACCTTTAACTTTCTTAGGGCAATTTTTTGAAAGTTAATCTCCAGTTAAACTCCGTTTTCAGTTTTTGAGTTTACTTAATCTTGAGTATAACCTTACGCTTAAGCAGTTAATCTTAAATTTAAACCACCAACGTTGGTGGTTTAAACTCGAGATTAACTGTGAAAAGTAGTTGACAAATTTTATTTAAAAAAAGCTTTTAATTGAAGGGAATCCGAATAAGACAAATATTTAAGCGACTATGAATTATATAAAACACAAATTGACAACAGACAGTCTTAATTTGTTAATTATTTTAAGAAAATATTTCTTTTACATAAAGATCAATAGTATTCAGCATTTGTTTGTTTTTATTTGTTTTTGTTTGTTTTTTGTTCTATACAAAAGCAAATTGTTGTGAGACACTTTGAAATTTTTGCTTATAAGAGTGGCAGCTCTACAAAGTTAATCTACAGTTAAATTCCCATTCAAAAAATGAAAACTCAATTAACTGAAGATTAAATTCAACTGGAGATTACTTAATCTCGAGTTTAAACTTGTATTCAAAAAGTGGCCCTTAATGATTTACTTTTCCTAAACTACTAAAGGGTGTTTTTTATAGAGGTATAGAACTTTAAGTTGCAATAAAACAACGATGGATTATTCGATTGACATGAATTTTATTTATCCTAAAGATAATCTTGTGGCATTACATTTTAAATATGATTTCTGGCATATGACCGCCACGGCTGGCGCGGATGTAGTCCAATCTGGACGTCCAATTTTCGATGACTTTTTCCAACATTTGTGGCCGTATATCGACAATAATACGGCGAATGTTGTCTTCCAAATGGTCAAGCGTTTGTGGCTTTACAGCATAGACCAATGACTTTATATAGCCCCACAGAAAGTAGTCTAGCGGTGTTAAATCACAAGATCTTGGAGGCCAATTCACAGGTCCAAAACGTGAAATTAGGCGGTCACCAAACGTGTCTTTCACTAAATCTATTGTGGCACGAGCTGTGTGACATGTTGCGCCGTCTTGTTGAAACCACATCTCCTGGACATCATGGTTATCCAATTCAGGAATGAAAAAGTTAGTAATCATGGCTCTATACCGATCACCATTGACTGTAACGTTCTGGCTACCATCGTTTTTGAAAAAGTACGGACCAATGATTCCACCAGCCCATAAAGCGCACCAAACAGTCAGTTTTTCTGGATGTAACGGTGTTTCCATATACACTTGAGGATTACCTTCACTCCAAATGCGGCAGTTTTGTTTGTTGACGTAGACATTCAACCAGAAGTGCGCTTCATCGCTAAACAAAATTCGCTTATGAAAATCGGGAACGATACGATGCGATACGTTTTTCGCACAGAACCATTATTTTCTAAATAAAATTGCACTATTTGCAAGCGTTGTTCAGGCGTGAGTCTATTCATGATGAATTGCCAAACCAAACTGGGAATAAATCACTTGACAGCTGTTAAATCGGTCGCCATTTTGAAAAGTAATGCCAACTTATACCTATATTATGCCTCTATAAAAAACAACCTTTATAATGTATTTCAGGGCAAAGAAAAAAAAGCCATTATTCTTATTGTGGAATTAAGCTTAACCAGAGCAGTTCCTTATACTTCTAGCTCCATTTTCTTTGAGAGAGAAGCAACAATCAGGTCTCTTTCAGCAATAAGTTTTAACTACAAATTATTTATTAACTTATCTCGTAATATAAAGCCGGTTGACTTGCTAGAACAGACACACTTCCACCAGTATCCAACAACATATCGAGCCATATTCGCCAAAAAGATGTAACCCTCAAAATTAGAATTTTACAGGAGAAGGGTTTTTTTTTAATAAATTCAGTTTTAATAAAGCTATTCCTTTGAAATTTAAAATGTAAGTTCTGTTTTGTGTGATATATTTAATTTTAATAATTTTGATTAGATATTTGCAATGTAACGGTTGTTTTTGTGGGTTACATTTTTTTCGCTGTTCTGCTGGCAACCTACCAGTAAAAAATATGTGTATTAACACAAATATTTATTTTAAGGAAGTGGCTTTCTGTTCTTTTTTTATTGAATTTGCTTAACTTTTCCGTTAAAATTAAATTAAATTTCTCTCTTTAAATAAAAATGTGTAGGCACATTTTGAAATTTATAACATAAAACAAACATAAAATATCGCACTTCATATTAAATCTTTGTATATAGCGTTCGATACAAATATTTATATGTACATATATCAGGAATAAAGTATCTACTAATTCTAAATATTATCTTCCTGATCGGTCTCAGGCAGTGAATCTTTGATCGGTTTATCCCAGTTTGAATTTAAATATTCGTGTTGAAAGTTTACGGGTATAGTTTTTTTTATTACAAAGCGTTTTCAAATTCTTGCATTTGAGGGAAGAAATCTTTAAGATATCATCATATAATTTAGTAGGTCCCTTAAAAATGATTTCAGTTTCGTCTGGATCATAACTTATGGTTTCAGATTCATCAAAGTGCCCGTATTTAAAAGTTACATTTGAAGTATTTTTTCTGAATATTGCAGAACACAATTTTGTTAATTGAATTTTCATTAAATTGGGAAACATCGCTTGTGAAAATTTCTTCCAGTCTTTAAAATCGCTGTTAGTTAACTCAACACAATTATATTCTTTTTTTGGGTTAGTTCTTGCGTTTGGGATTATAGTGCACCACTCACTTGGTGCTCAAATGGTTCTACTCCGAATAAAGGATTCAATTGTACTATGTACATATATGTATCGAGTCAACAGGCATCATGGTGTGTCCAAGCAACAAGTACGTAACTTGTATATGTATAAGTTTCAATACATATTGATTAAAATCTTCCAAAATACGAATTTTTAATATATTTCTCAAATGATTGTGTTTTTTTGCTTACTGTTTCACTTTATTTCGATTATTCTAAAAAAGAATTTTAAAGTAACCCACACACTCGCTCACAAAAAATGTAAACAAACTCACCATATGCGGTTACATTAAAATTGTTTTTGTTATAAAATCATAACGGTCAAATCTACAGCCATGAAATTTTTGCAGATGATACAAATTATCGATAACAATCGATTTCGATAAAAAAAAACGAAAATCGATTATGGTGAGGGTTACAACTTTTTGGCGAATATGGCTCGATATACTAACTGATATCTATTGGAGAAAACCGTTTTCGTTCAAAAAATGTATGACGATAAGAGAATGGCTGTCATTGAAGATAGACTCGGTCTAAAACAGATTTGTGGTTTCGGTTACGGGTAGAAAAACGCAAAAAATCTGTCCAAAACTGGACACAGGGCTCATGGAAAGTCTGCTTTGACTTCAAAGCTGCACGCTCAGTGGGGTAATTGGCCACTGTATTGTGATCACATCACATGGAATATGATTTCTGTGGGAACTGTGAAGATGAGCAACAGTAGAAAACTGTTCTTCTCCAACTGGACACTGGACGCCTTGCACTATATCAAAGAAGAAGAAAAAAATACCTTGGATGTCTACAAGAGAACTGCAAAGCTGTGGCATGAAAATAAGCCTTAAGTGAGTCTATCCAAACCTTTTGGGTAGACAGCTGGTATCTCACCATTACTTTGTTTCTTCATCATTAGCAGGCTCCACAGATTAACATCAAATCCGAAAGACAGATTTAAGGAGCTTCTTCATGAAAATTAGTTGACTCTTAAATGGCGAAGCTAAGGTTTGATCACTTGGGGGTGTCTCATCTATTAAACACATTGCTCACTGGTCGACTGTGACCGGCTGTTGCAGAATTATATTCATAGGTAGGTAGGTAGAGGTGGCTGCCCATCCAAGAAAAATTTTTGGATGGACTCACTTAGGCCGCATTGGGCCCATTGTGCTACCATAATTATATTCATAAATATAACCAAATTTAGGCCACTTCTATTTGGTGAAATGAATTACAAAATAAAAGTACCGCTAAGAAAATGGAAATGGTGTTATTAAAATGGTAAACAAAAGCTCCAAAAACAAAACAATGGACTTGTTTACATGATCAACGAATAAGCAAAAAATATAGCAACAACATCAGTGTATAAAAAAAGGGAATAAACAAGTACACAACCAACAACAACACTGCAAGGATAAACGTAAACAACATACACCAACAACAATAACGTAAACAACATGTTTACATTTATAGAGATTTCGCGAAGGCAGTCCAACTCCTTCGAAAGCATCAGCATCAGCCTGTTTACCACGCGATAGAAAAGGCAAGACAAAGCAGGCAACGAGATCAGAAAGAATTCAGTCAGTCTTGTGTGAAGACACGTTGCGTGTGAAGAGAATAATTGTGGTTTGAAGATCTCTGTTATAAAGATCTAGCAAAAGAGTGTAAAGAATAATAACAATTAAAGCAAATTGTTGTTGTTTAAGTCAAGACGTGAAAGGTTGCTCACGGAATTGTACGAACAATAAAGAATTGATTTAAAACTGAACACAAATTTATTTTTATTTTATTTGCAATAGACGAACTCATATTTTTAACGTTTTTAAAAGGGTAAAAACTTAACAGTACTTTAAATTCACAAAAGGCAATTGAAAACCAATTGACAATCGATTTCCATGTTACTTAAACCAGGATGGTTGTAAAAAACTATTATACAAGATAGCATAAATGCTATGTTATGCCTTCCTACAGAACACGCTACCATTTAGGCCAGAATTTAGGGCCATTGTGATTCTACAACTCGCCGTGCTCTAGTAGGTAGTGTGTTGGCTTATTAGACGTTAGGCCACAATTCAAACCCCTGGTCAGATATCCCCAACAAAACGAAAAAAAATTTTTTTTTTCGGCGACTTCCTCTCAGCAAATTTCTGGCAAAAGCTCTGAAACTAAATAAAATTGCAATGAAAAGTTTCGGAGTTGACTTTAAACTGTAGCTAGCGTCACTATGGATAACACACACAACATAAGTGGTGTAAGAAGCTAGGTTGTAAGCCCGACTGAAAGGTTGTAATGACGACATAGTATGTGTGTATGCATGTGATGCCGTTGTTAACACCCAATTCAGCGACTTACTGAAAGCCAAACTGGTAACAGCGTAAATCTTTATATTGCAGTAATTTTTACATTGGAGATGTTAGTCAAGGATGACAGCAAACGAAAGCTATAAAGGTCTCTGTGTTCTAATCGGACCCAAGGCATTTGAGAGAAGGACAAGTTTATCGTCATGCTTTCCAATAGGACAGTGGCTCGTGAGAATAGCAATTGAGCGACGGATGGCCATGGTGTTTAAGGGCAGAAGGCAATCAGTTCTCTGCTTATTCATACAAGTCCAGCTAAGTCTAGTAAGTCTTTGTTACTGCCAAATAAATTTTGCATCTCTGTATAACGGGCGGAGAATACTTAATTTAACTGAGGCAATCGCGACGTCTATATCCTTAATATGTATTGGAAATTATTCTGTATGTATAGAATCAATCACAGAAGCAGAATGTCTAGAGCAGTAGTCAGTTTTTGCAGTTATAATGCCTGCATTTATATAGTATATCCGAGATATTTTAAATTGTGCCTTTAGAACGTCCAACATGAGCCTCCACAAATTAGGAATTTTATATGGGGGCATACATATACATATATTTTCTAATGTCATTACAATTCTCTGTGATTTAGTTTCTCTAGCGAGATTATTTAAATCTTTAAATCCATAGTTTATAAAATTCAGCAAATTTTAAGTGAATTCCATGGCGAAAGTGTAATAAACTTTATAACCTTTACCCGGTCTTAGGCTTTAACCACCATTAATATTAAACACTTTTCTTGGCTTAATTTCCTTTGAGCCTCTATTAACACCTTTTTGCCACATAAAGTGTGTGCCGTACTTTTATATTTTTCGATATCCTTTCAACACACACATACATATGTACATTAATATTAAATTCACAGAGTAAATATAACTGCATAATTAAAGAGGAACCTTCTACTATAGATACATACATACATATTCGTATATGTATGTCTTACATTAATAATTTTATATTTGTAATGAAAGTTTTTCTACGCGGAGGCTATGTTATAGTGTGATGTGTATCTGGGTGACAGTGAAGACAAGTTTTAATCAAAACAATTAATAATTTAAGGTTGCGTGCCAAGTTTCTTAATTGCCAATGTTTATGAATAATTCAATAAAGAAAATATTTTTATTTCTTAGCAAAATACAAACGATTACGTGTATACGCCTCGCACACATACACAGGCTATTATACAACGAAACTATATTTTGCATAACCACGTTACGGTAAGGAACAGAAGCAAAGGCGTGACAATAAGTCTGAATACGAGGTGAAGCCATCTTTAGTTTTATTAAGTGTGTACACATGTCTATGTATGTATGTATGTGTGCAGGCATAAGTCTTAAAGTGTTGCCAACATATAATAACAATTAAATTTGATGGCCAAAGTTTTGGCGCTTTTTTATTCTTCTTTTTCTTTTGTTTGCTTCTGTTGTTTCGGCTGTTAGTCACACAAGTGTGCATATATTTTACTTTCTTTCTTATTTTAGCTTTTATTTTACGGTTATGGAAAGGCAAATAATTATGTCAGTTATGAAATTAATAATAACTACAACAACAACAACAACTATAAACATTATTATCCTTTCCGTAAAAGGGTTATAACAGGAAAAGTGACACAAACAATATTCAAAGGGAAGAGTAGTTCAACAGCAACATGTTTAATTGCTTCTGTTTTTGTTTCTTTTCTTTTTTGGAGGCGAAACTTGTATTACTTTGTCGATTTTCTTATATTATTTTAGATAGAAAGGCAATTATCATATAATGGATTAATAAAGTTAATGAAATTACAATAATTAGTGTGATGAAATTAATTGTATTTCACTAAAAAAGAAATGAGCCAGGGATATGGCCAATTAATCTTATCATCGTGTACTGTACTCATGTGGATATATTACACTTACATACATAATTGGTCATTACAACCCTTCAGTCAGGATTACGACCTAGTTTCTTACACCACTTATGTTGTGTGTGTTAATTTTATACATGAGTGGCGGGACGTACTGTTTAAAGTCGTCCCCGAACGACAGATTTTTGGGGAACTTGTCATGACAATTTTTATTTTACTCTCAGAGTTTTTGCCAGAAATCTGCTGAGCGGTAGTCACCGAAGAAATACTTTTTGTATTTTTGTTTTGATGTCTGGCCGGGGGCTCGAACCCTGGCTTTACGTCTAATAAGCCAACACACTACCTACTAGACTACGGCGACTTCATGTGGATATAAAGGGTCTGCCAAATAACTTTTTTTTTGAAAATGCTTTAAAAAAACTACTGAATATTTTCTCAAATTTCCTTTTTTATTTGAAAGTACAATCCTTCCGGTTAATAATGGAAAATAATTTCATTCAAATGGCTGCCTCCGCTGGCCATGCAGTAGCCTACACCAGAAGATGCCGATTTTGGCAAAAAAATCATCTTTTCAGATGAATATCATTTTGATCTTGGCGGGTATGTAAACAAGCAAAATTGTCGCATTTGTGACACAGAAAACCCGCACGCATACATTGAAAAGCCGACGCACCCAAAACGAGTCACTGTTTGGTGCGGATTTTGGTCCAGAGCTATAATTGGGCCATTTTTCTTCGATAATGAGCAAGGAGTGGCCGTGACAGTCAATGGCGATCGTTATCGGGCCATGTTGAACGAATTTTTGTTCACAAAAATTGAAGAGGAGGATATTGGCAACATTTGGTTTCAACAGGACGGCGCTACGTGCCACACAGCCGAAGCTACACTCGATGTTTTGCGCCCTGTTTTTGAAGATCACATTATCAGCCGCAGAGCTGATGTCGTTTGGCCACCTCGGAGCTGCGATTTGACACCGTTGGACTAATATTTGTGGGGTGCCGTCAAAGGTAAGTATTACGCCGACAAGCCAGAGACAACTGACGCTTTAAAGGACAATAGTCGTGAAGCCATTGGTGAAATACAGCTGCACACAATCGATAATGTGTTTAAAAATTGGGCCGATCGTGTAGGCTACGGCATGGCCAGCTGAGGCAGCCATTTGAATGAAATTATTTTCCATTATTAACGGGAAGGATTGTACTTTCAAATAAAAAAAGAAATTTGAGAAAATATTCAGTAGTTTTTTTTAATGCATTTCCAAAAAAATAGTTATTTGGCGGACCCTTTACTTGGTGGCCTAAAATAATTAATTTTTAAGACAAAAATTTTGTATTCATTATTTCGAATATAGTTTTTTAAGAGTTCAACCTTATTCGTGATAGAAACCAAAAAATCAAATCCTTACTGAACTCAAACAAGGCTCAAATTAGCAGCAAACACCAGCATAAAAACTGGTAAACAAGTAAACAAAAATACAACAACAAACAAACACTACAAGAATAAATGTAAAAAAAATACACAAACAACAATAATGAAACAACGATGTTTACATTTATAGAGATCTCGAGAAGGCAAAGCCACGAACATTCGACATCAAGAACATTCATCAGACTGTTTACGTTGCCATATAAAATTCAAGGCAAAGCAGGCAACAGAGTTAGTAAAAGTTCGGTCAATCTTGTGTGAAGCAATTGTTGTTGTTTACATCAAGTTGCGAATAGTGGCACACAGAATTGTGTGAACAATAAAGAATTTTAATTAAAACTAAACACAGTTTTATTTTTATTTTTATTTGCAATCTCATATTATAAACGTTTTAAAAGGTAAAAACATAACAATATGAAGTAATAGCTGATTTCCATGTATTCTGCATTTACTGAAAGGCAGAATAGCCGAAGCCGTTTGATAGCAATCGTTAACTGACTAGCTGGTAAATCATATTTTGTATACATCAGTTTCAATTTAATTTCAGGCAAGAAAATTACGATTCAAAGCCATTTGATTCTTTCTGAAACTTATTAAATACTAATTTCATGTGGCCACAAAAAATTTTAATGTATTTTTATAAATTCTTTCTTATTTTTCTATTTTTTCTCACAAATTTAAGCAGCAGTGAGAAAGAACTGCAAGGTTATTTTAACCCAAATTTATTGCGTACATTAACACTATCGTGTCGTAACTAATCCCTTGTCAGTGGTTGGCTAATATTTTATGATAGTGTTTGTTACCATTTTCTATGTATGTATGTATTAGTCGTTTTCTTTCTTCTTTTTCAGTATTTTTTTTTTCTCGACCCTTTGCTTTTGTTCAGGAAATGAGATGAACATTACAAGAGAAATTAAGCCAGCCAATGGTATTAAAACTGGGAATTAAAAAAAAGATGAGAAAAATAGAACAGAAGCCCTGGTTACTGAAACCATTACTTGCATAGATACACTATACGGGGTTAGATGGAGAAAAAAGGGTAAATTAAGCTATAGTAACCATGAAAAGAGAGAAGCATAACACAATAAAAAAATAGAAAAAAAGTACGAAATTCCCAAATGGACCACAAAAACCAACCTTAAATGTGACCCTTCTGACACAAAACAAACTAACATTCGCATGACACTTTCTGTTTTCTTTTTTTCCATTCAGCTTGCTTTTATATTTAGATTTTAGGGAAATAAAAAAAAAGCTTAACAGAATAAAAAAACGAAATAAAATACTCTTTAAGCAACAACAACAACATATTATTACAATTAGCCAAGTATTTGAAAATGTTTTTCATTTCATTTTTTTTTTGTTTCATTTTTGACAAAGACAAACACTGAACGCCATAGAAACTTATTATGTATTTTTCTATTTTTGCTTTTCCATTACTGAATACACATTAAAGTTCAAGGTTCGATGTTTTTTTTCTTTTTTTAATTTAAAAAAAACAGCAAATGATTGCTAAGTGTACGTGGCTGTTTTATTTAAAATGTTTGCGGGAACTTTCATTTTGTTTTTATACACAATGAAACCTTGAAATGCATTCGATAATGTGGTGATGCAACTACAGTTTGTTTAGCGGTATTTGTTTTAATTTTATTTTTCTAATGCCATTCAATGTCAAAAAGTTTCGTAAACATACCAGTAAATAGGGTCTCTTCAAGCAAAGCCATAGCCAGCAGCGGTATCGATAATGAAACAGAGGCAACTATGAGGTCTTTCAACAGGGACCTCTTTACTTTGATGATTAATAACGGCCACCTCGTTGGAGCTACACCTATCAAGTTCTTCTTCCACTTCTTAATTGGCCACTAACAACACGTTTGTTGGATTTCAGCCTGCTTTAACACATCCTTCCAGGCGTTTCTACATCGTATGTGTCGTTGCCAGTTGGTCACACCAATCGATGACCGCGCTTCCTCAATTTGGTCTTCCAACGTAAACAAGGTCGTTCTTTTCTTCGACTTGCGCTAATCGCCACATGGAATACACGTCTCACCGTAACATCCTCTTCCATTCGAACGACATGCCCGAGCCAGCACAGCCGCTGGATGTTAATGAGCTGCTCCTCATGTGGTTGAGGAGATCATACAGCTCATTATTAGATTGAAAGTGGAAATCACCACCAACTTACACTGGACCGAAGATCTTACGTAGGACATTTCTCTTGAATACTCTTAAGGCTGCTACATCGTTGCTTAATAGTGTCCATGCTACTGCGCCGTAAACAACTACGGGTTGGATAAGCGACTTGTAGAGTATACATACATCTATCAAGTTAGTCCAATCCATTTTGTCGAATCGTCATGGACGGCTATAGCCTTCAAAAAAGCGGGCAAATAATAGAATTGTTTTATCAAAACTTATGTTTTATGCAGGTTACGTGCACTTCGCCCATTTTACAATCAATATAATCATCTTACCGAGAGCTCTATTCGTCATGTGGTGAATAAATTTCCATCCATTGGTTCAGTAAACAATAGATCCAACACTCAAACGTCGTTGAAGCTCAAAATCTGCCAAAAATAATGCCTCCGTCAGTGAGAATGTATCGAAGAATCCGAAGCAGTCGGTTACACATCGCTAACGAGAATTCGACCTTTTGCTGACTACAAATTGGGGAATTTTGCATCGTAACTTAATGCTGGTCCGTAATGAAATTAAACTGATCCAGGAGTTGAAGGTTAATGATCTTCAATTCGTTGTCTATACGTTCGCTAAATGGTCTCTGAAGCAATTGGAAACTGATATTAATATTCAACTCAAAATCATTTCTAGCGATGAGGCCCCTTTCTGGATGAATAATTACGGGAATAAACAAGAGATCCAAGAGCTTCCAATAAATCTTTTAAAAGTCACTGTGTGGTGTAGTTTTTGAGCTAACGGCCATATCGGTCAACCGTGGGGTCTACTGGTTGATGATAAACATTTTCTTTTGGCCTGAATTGGATGATCTGGATACAAATGACATGCTGTTTCAACAGGATTGCGCAACTTGTCACATAGCTCATGACAGAATAGATGTTATGATGGTCATCCCAAATGGGGATGATATGAACTGGCAACAGAGATCGTGCAAATGGACCCTGTTACACTTTTTCTTTTGCGGTTTACTTAAGGTGTCCGCAAGTAAGCTACAAACTCCTACGATTCTCAAGGCACTTAGCGACCATTTTTAGCAAACGAAATAATTTTTATCATATTTCTTTTTCTTTAGGATACTAGAGCTGAGAATTCTCTAACTCTTGTCTAGTAAGCCAACATAGCATTAAACCACGGCTAGACTGTTTGGGGTAAACGGAATCTACAACATGTCGTTAATCAGATAGTGGAACACTATCGCAACGTGTTATGGGTTGCTATTGTAACATAAAATAACGACTAAATTCATATTCAAGACTAAAACAAGACACAAATTCTTCCAAAAAGTCACAATTAATAGCCTAAATGCAATATAAAGAAAAATCTACTTTAATTGCCTAAATGTATGCCATAAAAATATTTTCATAAATTGTTAATCTACATTTTGGATTTTTTTGTTTTATTAAAATCGTTTATTTTAAATTAATTAAAAAATTTCTATTTAAAAAAAATCATATAGTTTTCATGCATACAATATCAATTTTTGATCCTGGAAACTACTGTAAACGTTTGTAAATAAAAATTTATTATCTATTTTAGGGGCAACAATATAAAAATAATTTATTTTAAATTTTAATATTTTTAAACTGTTGTTACCTAGAAAAGAAAAACAGAAAACACAAAAGTAAACTTGTATGCAATTGATGCCTTTTAGTTTTTGCTCAAATTTCGAAGAGAATTTATTTGATTGTTATAGGAGTAAAAAAAAAATATAATTTGAAATTGAATACATATTCCATTTTGCATGAGTAAATTTTATTACCTCAACTGTAGTTTCTCGGAAAGGAACACAATAAAAATTCGAATGTAACAGTGCAAATAGGGTTGAGGAGATACAAGTTTTGAAAAATGAAAATTTTAATCTTTTTATAGGCCATACGTATATTTGTAGCATAGTTAAAGGCATAAAAAAAATAAAAAGTTATAGTATGAAAGCAGGATACGTAGTATAAATGTATTTCAATAAAGAAAAGTTATTCTGTTGAGTATTATTGATATATTCAGAAAACTCTTCAAATTAAGAGAATTGTTTTTAAATTTTTGTAAAAAAATAGTTTTGAAACTCAATTAAAAAATATAAAAATTTAAAAATACTAAAAGGTTGTACTACTAAACGTATGAGTTATATTGAATTTTTAATAGGAAATATTAAGCATACGCCTGGTAAAAACAGTTCTTTGGAAATATAAACTGATTCACGATAAATTCATTAACGTTGTTTACGATTCTTCTGCTGCAGAAAAACAGTTCTTTGGAAATATAAACCGATTTACGATAAAATCATTAACGTGGTTTACAGTTCTTCTGCTGCAGAAAAACAGTTCTTTGGAAATATAAAGTGATTCACGATAAAATCATTAACGTGGTTTACGATTCTTCTGCTGCAGATGAAAAGATCTACAAGTAGGATACGAGTAACATGACAAACTTAGCGATATTAAACCACAAGTTTGTTAATCGCCGAAGAAATATTTTTTCAAATTTCGTTTTGTTGGAGATGTCTGATCTGGGGTTTGAACTATTGCCTCACTTCTAATAAGCCAACGCACTACCTACTACACTACGGCGACTTCACATACGTATTCGGTACGTATTCACTTAGTATAAGTAAAGCCGATTATAGTTTGTCATGCATTTCAGATAGCATTTCAAAATTTCATAATTTTTAGCAACTCCACGGATCATAAATTAAAAAGGAAAGACACAAAGATAATTGTACGGAATATAATGCCTCTAAACCTGGCGATACTCTGGCAGCTTATGAGAGCTGATGTTAGAAATGTACCGGCTTCAGTCATAAAACTGTATTTGAAAGTGAAACCAAAAATTTATTGATTGATATTATACGAGTTCAGCATAGAGTGTTCAGTGATATTTCAATAAGTTAAGCTTTGATTTACCATCTTGAAAACATATATATTCCAATCGGTGAACTTAACCTTTCAGCCTCTTTAAATTGTTCTGCGATTGCAATGTTTTCCAAGCGGAGGTTTACTTATTTGACAGAGCTGTGCAATGTATTCAGGAATTAAATCTTGACACTCATATATCTATGTATACATCAGCGATTGTATCTATCAGCGATCTCAATGCCGACGTAATAAACCTCCTTCCTGCTGCATTTGATCTGTGGTTCAGCTTGGGTCGCTTGCAGTAACTCTTAGACTATAGAATATGTTCGATACGAAAATGGCTTAAGGAAGTTGGAACTCAACGAAACTGATATCAACCCAAATGCAGAATGTCCAAAAATGCTTGACCTCTTTTGTCCATTATGATATGCGAGAGCCTAATCGAAGATTTCAATATGCACTGTTTGGTTGGGAGCATATCATACCCTATGGACAACTTATATTATGGCATTTGTAGAAGAAATCTTTACGACTCCTTCCCTGTGACTGCTATGCTCTACGGGAGCCTACTCTAAGCATACCATGATGGACATCTCTCCCGCGGTGTATCTTGTTAGACACGTCGGAAATGTACTTTGCGGCTCAGAGTTTTTTCGTAGAGCTAAATCAGAACAAAGCACTTGTAGAATATAAAGGGCGTCTTTGCCTTAAAAGAAATGAAGGCATGGTCCTTTCGCTTACGGTTACTGGACACTGTACGTTGAGGTGTATGACCACAATACCGTTATGTTTTTACTTTTTAAAAACGTTTAAAATATGAGCACGTAGATTGCAAATAAAATCAAAATAAATTTGTGTTTAGTTTTAATTAAAATTCTTTATTATTCGCACAATTCTGTGTACCACTGTTCACAACTTGATGTAAACAACAACAATTGCTTTGTTTGTTATTCCTCTGTTTATACCCTTTGCAAAAACAATAACAATTACTAGGCAATTATACGACAGATCTTTGAAACGGAGATCTTCAAACAACGATTACTCTCTTCAAACACACCGCATCTTCACACAAGACAGACTGAACTTCACTAACTCACTCGCCTGCTTTGGCTTGCCTTTAGTACGGCAGAGTAAACAGTCTAATGAATATTATTCGTCTTCTAGAATCTCTAAAATTCATTATTGTTGTTTGTGTATTTTGTTTGCATTTATTCTTGTAGTGTTGTTTGTGGATTTTTGTTTACTTGTTTACCATTCTTTTTATGCTGGTGTTTGCTGTGGTATTTTTGTTTACTTGTTTACCATTTTTTTCTATGCTGGTGTTTGTTATTATATTAAGCAGTACGATAATTTGTAAACAGGTTTGTTTATTGCATTGTTTTGTTTTTGTAGCTTTTGTTTATAATTTTAATGTTAAGCGATGTAAAAGCAAAACCCCAGTATTTAAATTTTTAATTTTCGTAACAATATGATTATTGTAGGATTTGTGTGGATTGTGAAGAAGAAGAATTAGTCCTGCTTAAAACCAAACTAGACCACCGATGTGTTGGTGGCGTAATTTTGGCCTTGAAATGTGTCACTACAAGATCTATAGAATTTCCTTGGAGTAATAATTTGTTTTGAGAGTTGCCCACATGCAATGTACATGTAACTGAATTAGGCCGATGAAATTTTCAGGATATCAGAATGGGCAATAGGGTCTCTTGTCGTAAAGTAAGTAGGTAGGCAACCTGTGTATGTAGGATATTAAACAATGAGCTTTCCTTTGTAGTAATTTTTCAATTTAATTAAATTTTTTTTCTCCATTTTAATTAATAGAGAATCTAACAACTGTCTAAACAGCTTGATTTTTCGAAATTAATTGAAACCAATAATAAAAACAAAACGAAATATTTTATTTACTACTGGAATAGTAATGACTGAACTTTAAACCTCCTGCTGCTAAAAGAAACTTATTTTGGCTTATGATTACAAATTTAATTATGCCTGCGTGTATACATATGTATGTACAGATGTGAGTAATTGAAAATAATTTCGAAATATAAAATTAAATAACAACAACAACAATAAATGTTTTTCTTAAAATCGAATCTAAAATACCTACAAACAATACAAACAATACGTTACGATGCATCTCTGTCTCTCTCTCTCTCTCTCTCTCTCTTTAGCATAAATGTTAAAAGATATGAAATAAAATCAAAGCATATGAGCATATACAGGGTAGATGTGAAAGATACTTACGTTATGTTTCCAAACAACCTTATAAGCTGCTGGATTTGCATGAACTTTACACTCGAAATAGACATCATCACCTTCTTCGATATCTTCGGGATTAAGATTTGAACCCAAGTCTAATTGTAATGTCGGTATAACTGTAAAATATAATAAATGAACAAGAAGATGATGAGGAAAAACAATACAAAATAACATGTTAACTGAATAAGACAAGAAGAAGAGAGAAAAAATAATAATATTCGTATCTAGTATTACAAAATATTCTCTTTTCTTTTTGCATTTTTTTCCATTTTTTTGCCTAAAATACGTTACCAATATAAACAAGAAAATTAATTAAAGCAAAATATTTTCATACTCTGTGCGTATGTGTGTGTCTTAAGGTCTAAAGCAACACAACACATGTACACCTCATCAGGGCATGTATGCTGTCAGACTGCTTAACCTGGTTGCTTAAAATTTTATCAGAATTTTTTTGTTTTCTTTGTATTCAAAATTAATTTAAACAGAATTTAATTTAATTATTCTTCGATAAATGTTAGAATATTTTTATAATAAAAATAATGAATATTTTCTTTTTGTTTTCATTTCATTAAGTATTCCTTTTCCCAATGAAACCCGTGGTGCAACTGAAATATTTTTAAAACGTGCAAAATGCCTATGCAGAGAAGCTTTGTTTTGTTGGCGTTAAAATCAAAGAAAAAAATATTATATTAACATATTGCCCAGGGCAAATTAATCTCCATATCAGTTGCCATTTTGCGTCATACGACAGAACTGTGCCATGTGAGACTTCGTTGTAAAAACTGCATCTTTATTGACTAGCTCCATGACGTTTTCTTCAGCCCAGCAATTATTTTATGTTTTGTTGGCGATAAAGCTTAATCCATTAACGCCTGACCCTAGAATCCGTGGTCCGATTTCGGTGAAATTTGGCACAAATAGTATTTGGAGTATGTATATTGATATGAATATTTTTACTTTTTTAGGTGTCGTGAGGGTCTCTGTAGGGCATGGGTATTTTTCTACCCACTTCGGTATGAGTGTGTTCTGATAGTTGGCACATTTTCCATAGTCTTTCTATGGATGAACACATGATCGCATATTATGAACGCCATTCCCTAAAGATCTACATAAAGGGCAAGCCAACACGATTTGGCTACAAATACTGGGTGTTAGCTTCTATGGCAGGATATTGTTATTCCTTTATCTCATATGCTGGCGTTTCTGCTAATAATACTGCTGACTACGGCCTTGGAGAAAACGTGGTACTACGACTATTAGATAATATTTCAGATTCAAGCCAATATAGTGTTACATTCGACAACTTTGTTACAAGCCATAATTTATTATGTACATTATCTCGAAACATTATTTGGCAACAGGTACTATTCGAGATAATCGGAGCAATCACGCATTGTCGGATGATATTAAATTGATGAAAAGGAAACCTCGGGGTTCATCAAATTTTTGCTTTTACAAAAGTAACAATATTATCGCAGTTTACTATGTATATATATATATTAAATCTTTCTGAAGGTGGTGACTATGATTTCTAATTTTTTGGGTGTAGAGCCGATGTGCAAAATCAAAAGATATGACCGTAAACATCGCAAGACGGCTGTCGTTGAACAACCATACATAATACATGCATATAATCAGCGAATGGGTGGAGTTGACTTATTCGATAATGTCGTCAACAATTATCGTATTCGAGTCCACGGAAAAATGTGGTTTTGGCAATTACTCACTAACGCTATTGTCGCAGCTATGGTAAACGCGTGGAAACTACACTGCTTGTGCAGGGGGTGTGAAGGTAGAAGATGTAGAAGCGTTGGTAAAAATTCGTGAAAATCGATCCGTGATGGAAAAGTTTTCACAAATGCACAGCAAATAGCAAACCGCACTGACAAATTTGAACACATGTTTGATAAAATTGGAAAACGTGGTTGAGGTGGGAAAATAGAGTACGTTTGTACAAAATACGGTTTGACTGTGCATCCAAGGGATTGTTTTGCGCAATTTCATGCTCCCAAAATATATAAAAAATTAAAGAAAAATAAATGATTTGAAATTTCTATTTGAAATTAATTTTTAAAAATTTTATAATAAAATGAATAGAAGTCGCCGTAATCTAATACGTAGTGTGTTGGCTTATTAGACAAAAGGCCAGGGTTCAAACCCCAGGTTAGACATCAAAACGACTTCGGCGACTTCTCAGCAGATTTCTGACAAAAACTCGGAGAAAAAATAAAATTGCCATGAAAACTTTCTCAAAAATCTGTCATTCCGATTCGACTTCAAACTGTAGGTTCCGCCACTCATGCATAAAATTAACACACCCAACATAAGTGGTGTGAGAAACTAGGTCGTAAACCTGACTGAAGGGTTGTAATTGTCAATTATATATGTAAGTATTGTTTTTTAAGATTTCATACCAATGCCTAAGTGGGTATTTTTATACCCATGTCATTTAATCGCACCTGTAGCTTAGGTAAGTAGACAAATTCAAGTAAAAGTATTTTCATCGGATAGAAGATATATAATATTACATGGCATCTCAAGGTTTTCCTGAGAACATCATCCACACATATTGCGCATAAGTTCTTTCTACAAAATTTTGATTTTGAAAAATTCGTCATCTTTGACCTTTTTGCTGTCATTCAAAATATGTGAATATCATGCTTTACTAATCTTTTTTAAACGGTTCTACGTCTTCTTTATTCGCTCTTAACGAAGCGTTTGGGCTCTCGTTTAGTTGGGTCAAGATAGAATTTTTTAAAAACTTACTTTTTTTGAGTATTTTTCTACCCATTCGGAGTTAATGGGTTAAATAGTATACTTTCCACGAGATCATAGATGGGGCATTGAAGCAAAGAGGTACAGGCGCTGTAACATCCGAATGAACGACAGTGGCTTTTTACACACAATCTGTGGAAACAAATTGCGGGGAACAAAATACTAATGGACGGTTAAACCTGGGTTTGCCCATATGTTGTTATTGTTGCACCACTAAAGTAAAGTCTGACTGAAGTCGCCGTAGTATAGTAAGTAGTGTGTTGGCTTATTTCTTCGACGACTTCCTCTCAGCAGATTTCTTGCAAAAAACTCTAAAATTAAAAAAATTACAATGAAAATTTTCTCAAACTAATTGTCGCTCGAAGTCGACTTGAAACTGCAGGTCCCGACGCTTGTGAATAAAATTGACACACTCAACATATTTAAGTGCTGTGCGAAGCTAGATAGTAATCCTGACTGAACGGTTGTAATGACGAATTACATACATATGTAAGTATTTATAATTGTTAAAGTATTCTTGATGTATATGCGGAGGACGCAGTTATAATACCAAGAGGCTTGCTTGAAATCATTCAACGGGGACTTAATATTATCCCACAATAGTATCATTTATGAGAACGTAAAAACTCCCAAAATAGAAAAATATTGAACTCTTGGTTGAGGTAATTATCCTACCAATGGAGGGAATAACACTCGGCAGTAAAATGGCATAGAAGCATCACATTGGAAATATTTGAATGTGGATCAAACATGCCCTATTCGTATGCAGGAAGCTTATAGTAATAGTTTGGATGCCTAGCCTAACAGCTGGGGCAATTGTAAATTATGTGGCCATTATATGCGTAGGTAGGATGAACTTGACAACAACTTCTTTGGAGTTTGATACATTACAGAGAGCGTAATAACATAATCAAGGTCAAGAGATTCTGTTTTAACTCCAAGCATCAAACAACAATGGCAAGAACAAGAGAACAGAAACAGCATCTAATAAGACCTGTAGAGTCCATGATTTTGAAATAAGCTTTGCAACGCGACTATGTAATAACAGTGAGTGAAACAATTTTGTGAGTTGTAAAGGAAAGCGCGATATGTAAACACTGTTGTCTTCTAATAAGGACTTGGACTAAAGACCTAACAATGACAATTGATAACAGCTATCGTGTTGAAGCTACGTGTTTCAGTACAGTCTGTTTGGCTATTGCATTCAAAAACATGCGCGGATATTAAAAAGTTTTTTTACCAAAATGGTTTTACGGCTTGGCTAACGTACCGCGCACTCTTCATTGAAAAGCCGTCTTTAGTAATGATGCCCATTTCTGAATGTATGTGTAGGTGAACAAAAAAAACTCTAACATTTGAGGCGATACCACTTTCACATGAGATCCAAGAGCGTCCAAGAGATTCCAAAAAATTCACTGTTTGGTGTGGATTTTGGAGTGACAGTCGTTGAACAGGCCATTATTGTCAATGGCGGGCATTGGATGAATTGGATGCCAAATATATGTGGTTTCAATAGAAAGATGCTACGTTCCAGCCAGCTCATGCCTTATTAGACATTCGGCACGAACGATTTCAGGACATTGTCATCTCAATCTCTCCACCGAGATCGTGCAATTTGTCTCTGTTAGACTGGGTTTTCTTAAGTCGCAGGCATAGGCGAATAAGCCATAAACCACAGCGGTCCTTATATCCAACATAAGCCTTAACATTGGTCAAATTTATCCTGATTTATAAGCCAGAAAATTGGACATATCGTATGCGCTCCATCACAGAGAAGCACTGGTAAACATTTGAACGATTTTATATTCCATACACAATGGCATCATTAGCTCTTTCGATCGATCTTTGTCGTAAGAGGAACGTATTGTGTAACGTAATGGTGTTTTGCTTTTACATCGTTTAACATTAAAATTATAAACAAAAGCTATAAACACAAAAACAATGAACATGTTTACATGATAAACAAGTAAACAAAACCATACCAACAAAAACCAGTATAAAAATTCGAGGCAACGGAGCCAGTAAAATTTCAGTCAGTCATGTGTGAAGACGCGCTGTGTTTGAAGAAAATATTGGTGGTTTGAACATCTCCGTTATAAAGATCTGTCGGATAATTGCTATTGTTTTCGCAAAAGAGTGTAAAGCAGATTAACAAACAAGGAAATTGTTGTTGTTTACATCAAGTTGTGAACAGTGGCACACAGAATTGTGCGAACAATAAAGAATTTTAATTAAAACTCAACATAATTTTATTTTTATTTAATTTGCATTCTACGAACTCATATTTTAAAAGTTTAAAATTATTATAATGGCGTTGTGTGCTGTGTTAAATGAAGTTTAGAAGGAAACCATAAACAGCATCCTGAGGTTTGTCGGGACGGCAGGTTTAATAGAGTCATTATAAGAAGAAATTAAGCGCAGTATTATAGATTATCGGGTCGTAGTATTTTAGTGCCTTTACAATGCCAATGTTGTGCTACACACAATGGTAGTTGTGTGGTAAGTCGTTTGCCAATAGTGTTTAGGATACTTTATTCTCATCTAAGTGGCATAGAACTGTCTTTAAACTCAATATCTTTAGATTCGTTTTAATTCAGAGTTTTGAACTGCTTAACCGCGTAAGAATTTAGTATTTCTGGTTTATCAAAAACACCGTTTCAATCCCATTTAAGCTATTAATGTGTTAGTTTGGTTTGTTTGAGTATCATCTTTCTTAATAGGCGCTAGTGACTTCATTTATATACAATTTCTATATATTGTTACGTTTTTACTTTTTAAAGTAAATTGCAAATAAAATGAAAATAAATCTGTGTTTAATTTTAATTATAATTCACTATTATTCGCACAATTCTGTGTGCCACTGTTCACAACTTGATGTAAACAACAACAATTGCTTTTCTTTGCATAAACAATAACAATTACTTCAAACCACCATTACCCTCTCCAAACACACCGCGTCTTCACACAAGACTGACTGCAATTCACTAACTCACTCGCCTGCTTTGCCTTGTATTTTATATGACAGGGTAAAAGTTTGATGAATATTCTTCGTCTTCTCAAATCTCTAAAATTCATTATTGTTGTTTGTGTATTTTGTTTACATTTATTCTTGTAGTGTTGTTTGTGGATTTTTGTTTACTTGTTTACCATTCTTTTTTTTGCAGGTGTTTGTTGTTGTCTTTTTGTTTACTTGGTTACCATTTTTTTATGCTGGTGTTTGTACGATAATTTGTAAACAGGTTTGCTTACTTGCATTGTTTTGTTTTTGTAGCTTTTGTTTATAATTTTAATGTTAAGCGATGTAAAAGCAAAACACTAGTATTTAGATTTTTCATTTTCGTAGCAATATTACGCATGTGTGTGTGTATGTTGAAGTGTATTCGTTTGCGTTTAAGAACTTATTTAAATCTGCTTATAATTCATAAAGTTTTTCTTTTTTTTTCATTTTCTTTATAATGCCAAGCTGTTTTCATTCAAACCCTGTATACAGTAATAAATCTATGGGTCTGTATGTGTATGGTATGTATATGTATGTATGTATGTGTCTACATTTGTATCTATAGAAATGTTCATTATACAAAAAAGGGTTAATCTCTGATTATCTGAGTATTAGTGTCACTCTCTTCTACCACCTATTCTTTTTGTTTTTGGTTTTATCATCATTGTGGTTTTTATTTATTTTCCACAGAATTTTTCACATTCATTTGCTTTTCTGACAATTCATTCAATGCTATACAAGTATGTATGTACATATGTATGATTGTAATTTACTTTAAGAATCTTTAATTATTGTTATCACTATCGCACTCTCTCTCTATCTCTATCTCTCTAGATATCTGTTTTGGTATTTTTCATTTTCTGAGTGTATTTTATTATGTTTTTGCAATTCAATGCCATTAAGTATCGTTCTTAAGGAAATCTTTTCCTCTGTTTGCTTTTCTTTGGTATTTTAATATGCTGTTTAAGCTGATTTAGTTTTGTTTTTTCTTTTCTTATTTTCTTTAGTCTGTTGCTTCTTTAACATTTACGTACGTACGTACAAAGCAATACAATACAATCACAATATTTGTGTATCTCTGTTAATGGAATGCCTGTGGATTCAATCGTATATGTGTTGTGGTATTTAGTGGTTAATATTGGAATCATAATGGGAACCATTGGCAACAGCATAAAATAAAGGCCATAATTGTTGAGATTATGGCCATAAAGATAACAAATAGAAAAAAATAATCATAATAATTATAATTATTATTGTTGTTGTTATTGTTACTGTTCATAATTGTACGTCGATTAGTAATAAAAATTAAAGAAAATTTCCCTTTAAATTGTTATTTCATACACCATTTGCGTTTAATAGATAAAAATGGTCTTCAATAAAAGGCGAGCACGATACACAGGCAATGAGAGAAAGTGAAATGAAAGTACAATAAGCAAAATGTATTTGATTTGAATTGATTTGTATTAAATTTTCATTTGATACTGATTTAAATTTATGAATATAAGCTTAACTGCTGTTGGACTTACAAGAGCTCAGTAGATTTTAATATTCTAAGCCGACAAATAGACAATGAACCACCATCTAAGACCTTCCTTAAGCTCAATAGTCGTGACTGCTGCCGAAGTGGGGTCTTGAGAGGTACCATATAAAACAGACTTCTCATCGTCGTTGAGATGCCAGACGAATTCGGTTAAGCCACTGTGACTTGCAGCGTGTTTCTATCGGAAGTAATGGCCATCTACCGGGCTACTCAATGGATCCTCGTCTACGGTCTTCCTTTCACCCGCATCTCGATCTGTTCTGATAGTCAGGCTGCCATAAGAACGTTGTGAATAACTCCAGGATCGTCGGGGAATGTCGCCGCGGTCTCAGCCTTCTTTCTGGGAGCTTCAGTATCATACTTATCTGGTTCCCAGGGCACTGTGACATTCCGGGAAACTGCAGAGCCGACGAGCTCGCCAGGGATGATGCACTACTTTCGGAATACTCTTCAATCGACTTAGGAATGCCACATAACTCGTTCAAGCTGGCCATCGCGCGGAATTTCTTTCTAGGCGCCAACCTATCCTGAGTCAGTGAGGAGTCCTGCTCCACCGCTAGGCTCACTTGCCCCTCAATGGATAAATGGCACACCAACCAGTTACTTGGAATTGGTCGTGGCATCATCTTAATCACAGTGGCCATGCTTACAGATCATTGTGTTATGGGTAGAGACGCGAAAAGAATGCGGCTCCCATTTAACGACTTCTGCTGTGGATGCAGATTCGCTGAGGAAGAGGAGATTGTTATCCACTTTCTTTGTCAATGTCCATCTCTTGCGAGCTGCAGTTATAGGTTATTTGGCTCTCCAATCCTTTTCAGCTTGACGGAGCTATCGTCCATTGATGTCAAGAATATAGTTTCGTTTATCAAAATTTCGGGCTGGTTTTCCAGCATGTGATAGTAGTGCTTTAAATGTGCAGCCCTTGCGCTGACCAACTTCTTCTTCCCTGGTTTGAAGGAACTTGGTCAGTACAGGGACTGCATTCACCGTTGTGGCGTCACAACGGGCCGCTATGCGTGCTCAAGTGAACTTTTTTAGTGACTTCGGAAATAAAAAAAATCTACCATTGATGCCAAAAAAAAAATCGCATGGACTACGATTCCAGGCAGTCAATAAAAATTTAAATGCATTGTCCTCAATGATGATAAATTTAGGAGGACCTAAGCAGTATAAGACGATTATTAACTCAATGTTACTGTATGATTCAACACTAGGGAGCCATATGGCTACACAGGTATTGTCACAGTCTTCTACGATGTGATTTTGGTTTGGACAGAGTCGTTAAACGGTTTTTTTTTTCTTCTCAAACTTATATTTATGACGACTCAACCTTATCGGTCTCTGTTCGCTTAAGTCAGCGATTTCGTTTTGCTTTTGTTTACTGTCAAACCCATACTCAAAACACAATATGTCAGCACGGAAGATCATTTCTAATAAAATAGCAGGAGACTTAAACCTCTACTCTAAAGATCTAATCATTGGGTGATATGAGGATATTAAAGTATATACAGAGGCTTGCCGTAGTCTAGTAGGTAGTGTGTTGGGTTATTAGACTTGAGGCGACGGTTCAAACTCCAGGTCAGACATCTCAATCAAAACGAAATATTAAGAAAATATATCTTCGGCGATAAAAAAAATGCCATGAAAAGTTTAAAGGTCCCGCCGCTCATGTAAAATTAACACACGCTACATAAGTGGTATGAGAAGTTAGGTGGTAATCCTGACTAAAGGGTTGTTAAATATGTATGTAATTGCACTTAAGCTATGTTATAATACGCAATATTCCAAAAAAAAAAAATTGCAACGAGTTAACTGCGTCAGTTTCCTGAGGATAGTTTGAAAACTCTAATCAGTATCTAAGACTTCTTATCCACATAAGCAGTCATAACCGCCAACGAGAAAATCATGAAATAAACAGACCCATTGGGTTGATTGGTAGTCGCCGTAGTCTAGTAGGTAGTGTGTTGGGTTATTAGACTTGAGGCCTTGATTCAAACCGCAGGTCAGACATATCCAACTAAACGAAATAAAAAAATATTTCTTTGGCGACAGATTTCTGGCAAAAAATCTGAGAGTAAAATGAAAATGCCATGGAAAGTTACTCAGAAATCTGTCGTTCGGAGTTGACTATAAGCAGTAGGTCTCGCCCATCAAGTATAAATTTAACGCACACAACATAAGTGGTGTCAGAAACTACACTCAGCCACAAAAGTATACATACGGATAACAAATTTCAGAAATTTTTTAACTAATCCGTTTTCGTTGAAAATCTTTGTAATTGTCTCACAACTTTCCTCGATTTTAAGACGGTCTTGGTTAAAAAATTTCTGAAATTCGTTAACTTTTGTGGGCCTGATGTTGTGGGTCATTGCTTTACACGGGTTTTATTGATTTGATTTTTGAAAACGAAAAATTGATAACCCTGCCATAGGCCACAACTTTATTGTTTCATTTAAGCCAACTTTGTATTTTATAATCATATCTTCGTAAAGTGGAACAGTAAAACTCAATTCTTTTAATTGAAATAAAAGAATAATTCAATTGCACTCAAATATCGCATGAATTCGACATAAACGCTTGCATTCATTTGATTATCATTTGCGAAACGGTAGGGATTTGCCGAAATATTTAAAAACGTAGAAAATAAATACACACTAAAATTAAATATTGCATTTTAAACAGGGATGGGAAATTGATCTTAACAAATTGTACTAACTTTCACAAAAAAAATGTACTTTTTTCAGCTCGATTGTACTAAAATCACTTTTTTTCATTTTTTAAACTTTTTTTATTAAAAATTAAATAAAAATATAAATGACAATTCATTTTACATATATTTATGTGCATGCACTCAGCCATAAAAGTGTACATAAGGTTAACAAATTTCAGAAATTTTTTAACCAATCCGTTTTCGTTGAAAATCTTTATTATTGTCTGACATCTTTCTTCGTTTTTAAGACGGTCTTTTGCATTGGTTCAGAAATTTGTGAAATTTGTAAATCGGATGCATACCTTTGTGGGCCTGTGCAGGGCCACAATTCAGTTTAATTTCAGAAATTTTTTAACCAATGCAAAAGACCGTCTTAACATCAAGGAAACTATAAAGATATTCAACGAAAACGGATTAGTTAAAAAATTTCTGAAATTTTTTAACCGTATGTAGAATTTAGTAACTGTGTGTAGGTCGTAATCCTGACTAAAAAGTTGTAATGGCCAATTATGTACGTATGTATGCATTGGGTTGCTTTTCATCTTTACTAAAGATTTGCAACAACATTCTAAATACAACCCACGCCAATTTAACAACCCATGATGGCGATAAAGGCATCTCAATTGAATATGAAATGAATTGAATGTTTTAAAATTTCTTAAGAGTGATAAAAGTGAAGATAACATTTTTATGTATCACAATATGATGTAGACATATCCGTTTTCTTTTTCAAAATGTCATTGTTTAGCAAAATGTTTTCCTTAAGGAAGGCTTGTTGAAAATTCTATTATACTTGCAACACTTGTTTGGATTTTTCGTTAAGGAAATTTGAAGCAAACTCGGCGTATATTTTCAATTTGATTATGATAGAATTTTGTTTTCGTTTTCTTCTTCTTATTGCTGCCTTGTGTCTTGCTTTTTTGTATATTTTCATTCATTCGCTATATTTTTATGTAAATAAGTGTGGAAATTGAAAATGTTATCTTTTCTGGGAAAAGATTCAAAAAAGAAAAAAAGGGGAAAAACTGAAATTGAAGAAGACAAGACAACAAAATTGCGTCTATAAAATTGAAAAATACGGCATACTTAGCCAAATGTACACATGCTGGTATCGATAAGAAACAAGTATAAAAACCATGCAAAAGTATATACAGACATAACATACTTAGTATATGACAACGAATCTCTTTAACAGCTAAACAATATAAGCCTTTAAACATACTCGTATACATACTGAAGCATATGGCCTCAGCTATAGAGTTATAACCATTTAAACGATATGTTTTGACTGGTTTCTGTGTATTTTTCTCGTGCTTAAGCAAAATAATATCTTCACGTTATTATAACACCAGCAAAAAACCATATTTAATCTTGGTAACAAAAGAATTGCCATCTTGAAAAATTGTTATTAACCGTAAATAGTCTGGCTAAAGTGACACATAAAAATATAAACACACACACACACATTAAGGCATTTATTTATTGATTTTTAAACTTAAAAAAATTATGAATACATTACGGAGCTGGGAAGAGATTTTCTTAATCAAATGTATGCCATTTTTATGCAAAATTGTTTGGCTTCTTTCTAATTCTCAGGCGTGGCAAAGGAATTTATATTCTGCCAACAAGCAATTTTAAATACATGAGCAGTTGGATAATATCTCTTTCGAATCAAGACAAGGGACACAGCATGCGATTTTTTCAAATATGATTCTACGACTCAATTCAACTTGGATAGGAGGTACAAAAGACAGGACATAGTAATACCATCTGATAGTCAGGCCGCCCTTCATTAAGACAATATTGATGCTGAATCAGCTGACCAGGCAAAATAAATCTATGCTTTGTTGGTTCCCAGATCATTTGGTGCGGATTCTATGACTCTGTTGAACTTGGATAGGAGGTACAAAAGACAAAACATAGTAATATCATCTGACAGTCAGGTAGCCCTTCGTTAAGAAAATATTGAAGCTGAATCAGCTGACCAGGCAAAATAAGTCTATGCTCTGTTTGTTCCCAGATCGTATGGTGTTGAGTTTTTATGCCATTAATGGCGCCAGAAACCTTCTGAGTATGGAAAGCGCATATTTTAAAAGGTATGCTCAACGTCTAGTCTAGTATCTAGTAGGTAGTGTGTTGGTTTATAAGACGTAAGGCCACAGTTCAAGACCCTGGTCAGACATCAAAACGAATTATGAAAAAAAATATTTCTTCGACGACTTCCTCTCAGCAGATTTCTGGCAAAAACTCTGAGAGTAAATAAAATTGCCTTGAAAAGCTTCTCAAAAATCAGTTGTTCGCAATCGACTTTAAACTGTAGGTTCACCGCCACTCATGTATCAAATTAACACACACAACATACATAAGTGGTGTGAGAAACTAGGTCGTTATCCTGACTGAAGGGTTGTAATGACCAATTATGTATGTGTTATGTGTAAGCTCAACGAATGGGAATATAAAGAAGCTGAAAGAAGGGAAAGGCGAATCAGTTGGCAGGGGAAAATTAGGCCATTCTCTGCTGGGTCCCAGGTCATGTAGAGTGGAGTTTTTAAGCCGTTGATGGTGCCAGAATAATTCGAAGTAATGGAATGGGCTGTTTGAAAAGGTACGCCTAACGAAAGAGAATTTAATGAGAGGTCAAGACAATTTTAAAACCAAGTGGCTTTGAATCTACAAGGCATTGTAGAGTCAGGGTACACTGGTTCAGAATAGGGGTTGCCTTGAGACCAACATGTAAATTCTTTAATGATGAGAATGAATAATCGGAACACACTTTTGGTGTCTGTGAGGCATTAATGTATACCAGAAAGAAACAACTGACAGATAATGTTGACGACGGGGAGCAGCCTGAAATTTGTCAGGGCATTACGCTTAAAGGAATCATTATAGGGATTGATCACTGGATGATCTTATGATCTTCATTGTTAGTGTTAAGCTATCGAGTTGTATTATTCGAAGAAAGATTAAAGCCTGTTAATTCGGTTAACTTTTTTTGGTCTTATCTCCGATTCGGAAGTCTAGTAGGTAGTGTGTTGGCTTATTAGACGTGAGGCCTCGATACAAAACCCAGGTCAGACGTCTCCAAATCAACAAAATATGAAAGAATATTTCTTCGCCGGCTTTTTTTTCAGATAGATTACTGGCAAAAGCTCTGAAAGTAAATAAAATTGCATTGAAAAAGTTTCTCAAAAATCTGTCGTTGGAGTCGACCTTAAACTGTACATCTCGCCAGTCATGTATAAAATTAACACACACAACATAAGTGGTGTGAGAAACTAGGTCGTAATCCTGACTAACGGGTTGTAAAGACCAATTATGTATTTCGCCGATTCGATTCTATATTCCTTTGGTTAGCAGTTCAACATTTAAATCACTACATCACGCCATCGTTACCATATTGTCTTTCATACACTCGGTTTAAAAGAACCTTGGACCTTTCAAGACTTATCGGAACGTTACATGTTCGTATGCATTCAAAATGTCAGAATATTGTGTTGTTTGTTTACCGATGAGGATATATTCATGAGGAAATTATTCATAGAGGTGTTGGCGATTTTGATATTTTCGAGGAAGATTTGACTGAGTATGTCTAGCCTTAAGAAACTCATTGCTACTGTCTCTGTATGTACTGTATGTACGAAATGCAAGAATAGTTTAACACAATATGTAAAGACCCATGGGTGTGTAAGAGTTCGCACCACATGTAAATACCACAATTTTTACTACCTACTCTTGTGTCTACTACCTTATAAAAATGAGATATGTTAGGTTCTCCATTAAGCATTTCCTATTTTCAAATTTAAATAAAAAAAATTGTGTGTGATACATACCTACAGACATAATTGGTCATCACAACCCTTCAATGAGGATTGCGACCTAGTTTCTCTTATCACTTATATTGTGTGCGTTAATTTATACATGAGTGGCGGGACCTACAGATTCAAGTCGACTCCGAACAACAGATTCTTGAGAAACTTTTTCATGGAAATTTTATTTAAACCCGGAGTTTTTGCTAGAAATCTGTTAAGAGGTAGTCACCGGAAAAATTCTTTTCATATTTCGTTTCGATGGAGATGTCTGACTTTAAGTTTGAACCGTGGCCTCATGTCCAATAAGCCAAGACACTACTTGCTAGATTACGGCTTCTACAACAGGTGTGTGTTATATCATCGAAAGACTTATTAATGTCATCATGTGTGGAATATCATTCGAAATGTCAAATTTGTCATACTCGTGTGCAGTCAAGCAGAATTTGACAGATCTTATAGGTTATGTTAGGCTAGGTTAGTTAGAGGACGTGTACTTGTCAATTAAGACAAGTACAGTACCCGGAGGTCGAATTGACCCATTGTACAACGTCCTAGTTTCTCACACCACTTAGATTGTGTGTGTTAATTTTTTTATACATGAGTGGTGGGACCTGCAGTTTAAAGTCGACTCCGAACGACAGATTTTTGAGAAAATTTTTCACGGCAATTTTATTTACTCTCAGAGTTATTGCCAGAAATCTATTAAGAGGAAGTCGCCGAAGAAATACTTTTTGAATTTTGTCTTGATGTCTGGCCTGGGACTCGAACCCGGGCTTTACGTCTAATAAGCCAAAACACTACCTACTGGACTACGGCGACTTTTAAAATTGGCTTCTAGAACGGCTGTGATGTGTGGCTTGTTCGCACACCTACGACTTAAGAAAACCCCGCAAGAAAAAGCCTATGGCAGTCAACTCTTACGATCTTGGTGGCCATTTTACATGACCTTCACAAGACTTTCGAATATCACCTCACATCGCTCGTAAAGAATATACCTGCCATCATATTGAAATCTCATATGGCTTGCTGGCCAGATCAACCAATTTATACAAGAAGGAGTTGGTAGTGATCGACCTATAGTGCTCGCCGTTGACAGTGACTGTGTGGCCTATGTTAATTGGTATTAGATCAATTGGAACGGGGCATTATGAATTGGTATGATTTAATTTTTATACGTACAATTTGATTGATTAAAAATACTAGAAGGGCTTTACAAAGCCTTAGGGGCTATGAAAGCTTTTCTAATGAGCTTTACTATTCAGTAATAAATTCAAATGGTATTATGTCAGTACTAAACTCAATGAAAGTATTAATTTATGGCCTAAATAATACTCATAAATGTCTATTCAGTAAACTGTTACTTTAATACACATGCTGCAACATACACTGGCACTCTGGTAATTTACTGCTCCTTACCATATTTGCCCACCCTGAACACTAAACTTATTTCCTTCTGCTTCTCCTTCAACTTTGTGTAGATATGTGTATGGTGCCATAGACCAAATGCGAGGTCTCGTTGATGTTTTTAATGGGCTTTGTGTTGCTTTATAATGAAATAAATTGAAAATGAAGGGTGTTGTTAGTGTATTCCAAAGCAAAAAAAAAGTGAAAAAACAAAAACGAAAAGTGTTGTAATAAAAACCAAAAGCAACTTCTTCTTATGCTTCCCATTTCTGTGCTATGCTACACATTGTTCTCCAAGTCACATTAAATTCAAGGGTAAAGTCTGTTAAAAATCCTGTGGTCAAAAACAGAAGTAATTTTATTAGACACTCTTTCGTTGGCTTTTTGTTTTAAGTCCTATTAAACTAAATCCCTGGTACCAGTAATACTCCTCAAGCCCTTAAACAAGAGCGACAGAGAGAAAGCAGATAGACATGAAGTGTAAGGGAAATATGGATCTGCTTTCCATAAGGATACTTTTGGTATTTGCTTAATGCGTTTATTTTTAAATTTAATAAAAAAATTGAAACCCGGAACCCGGCAGTAGTTATTAACGCCGCTCTTAACGGCTTAGTGTTGCAATGTGCTGAAAAGGGAAGAATTTAAATGGCAGTGAAATGTTATTAAACACAGTTTAAGCTTTGGCTTCTTCTATGCTTTCCACTTTTTTTCTTTCTTGCTTTTAAAGGAATTAAAAACTATTTATAGTGTTGACAAGAATAATAAGCAATATTATACGGTGTGTCCTTAAAAAAATAGTTGTACAAAAAAATACAACAACAACAAAAAAATAGATTTCAGTAAACGAAACTTATTTTTACCTGAATGTCTCGCATAAATTACAGGACAGTATTGGAACTGTAAAAGACTTTTTTTTTCTAAAAGTGAAGGCAATGTAGAGTTTTGGTTAAGTTGGACTTTGTGGGCATTTATCATACAACTGTTGTGCCTTTGTCCTGAGTTATATTAAATTTAAATTGAAATTAATTTAAATTGAATATAATGCAGCAGATGTGGCTGCTCTGGGACTGGTCATCTGCTTTGAACAGAATGCCTAGTTTAACCTAGGTTGTGATGATTTTTGGTCGCTGTGTCGATATGGCTTATGCTAAAAGGTTAAGTCGACAGCATAATGAAGAACGATAAGATTATAATCCACTTTCATTTTTACACTCCGGAGAAAGTTTCCTTTATAGGAACTCTGTTTAGAGCTTAATTGGTCTGTCGCCCCAAACTTCGATAAACTTTATATTTTCTTTGAAACCTTTAAATGGTTTAAGTTTGTGTACAGATCCCAGTAATTGTCTGGTGTTTGACGTTTTTTTTTTGTGATACGTTATTCGGATTTCACGTACTAGAGACCATTTTTGGACACTGTATGTTGGCCATCTGTTGAAGAAAGGGCATTATGCGTATATCTTGCGGGTCCACTAGTTTGTGGTGAAATATTTGTTGAGTTGGAAATGCTGCTTAGATTGACTAAGGTTATCGCTATCGCTATCGCTATCGATGATGATACCCAATAGCAAAAGCTATTGACGAGATCAATTACGACACTATTGATGGAAAATGCTTACTCTCATTCACATACATACATACATACATAATTGATCATTACAACCCTTTAGTCAGGATTACGACCTAGTTTCTCACACCACTTATGTATGTTGCGTGCGTTAATTTTTATACATGAGTGGCGGGACCTACAGTCTAAAGTCGATTCCGAATGACAGTTTTTTTTTTGACAAACTTTTCATGGCAATTTTATTTACTCTCAGAGTTTTTGCCAGAAATCTGCTGAAAAGCAGTCGCCGAAGAAATATTGTTTTTTTTCATATTTTCGTTTTGATGTCTGACCTGCGATTTGCACCGTGGCCTTACGTCTAATAAGCTGACACACTACCTACTATACTACGGCGACTACAGGTTAATCGAGTTGCTAATGGCCAATTAAATAAGTACTGACTTAACTTTGCTTACAAGCTTTTAATCAGGATTTTAATCAGGACCTAGCTTCTTACGCCATCCATGTTGTGTGTGTCAATTTAGTTGTGTTGTAGGTGGAGCCTACAGTTTAAATTCGACTAAATTTGACAAACTTTTCAGGGCAAGAAAAGTAAGAAATTTTTTTTATGTTTTGTTTAAGACGACTGAGCTGGAATTTCAAACACAGCCTAATAAGCCAATACACTACCTACTAGACTATGGCGACTTCAATTAACAAACTTAACATACTTAAAAGAGTGTTTCCTTTTGAGTTTTAAACGCTTTTATAAATTTGTTAACTGCCTTCTCTTTCTTGTCTTCTCCTCTAGAGATGCAGAATTAATTGAACAATGATTTCATGTTAAGAATTTAGAAACTCTAGTGAAATATTGTAATGATTTTATAGAGTAGACTACATTATCTAGGACAGGGTTGCTTATGAAAATATCCGTTTACCAGACAGTTGAGCATTGGCCTAGGAGATTGCTGGTAGTTGAGGATTCCTTTGAGAGATCTTGGCAACTGACATTAGAAAAAAAAAACGTCAAATAAAATCAAATAAAAATCAACAAAAATAAAACAAAAGTTTAACTTTAATACGATTTTAAAAGCAACCAAATAACTGTAAAAAAAAAACTTAAAACCAAACGAAAAAAATATTCTACAACCAAACCAACAAAACCTACAATAAACTTTACATTGAAACAAAAACTAAAACTCGAACAAAATCAACCAGGACGCCTACTCATGTAGAGATACTGGAAGGCATAAAAACGGCAACAAATATTCTATTGTTTTATTATAACAACAACAACAACAATAAAAAGAGAAAACTTTAAAACTTTTATTCGACAATAAAGTGGTTAAAATAATAGAAAATTAGAAAATTTTCAAAAACAACAACGACAATAACAAAAACTCGAATACAAAACAAAAAAAAAATAATAAATTGGAATCCGAAATGGTTTCATATTTCCTTCAAATCCACAAAGGTAGAACATTTTATAATATTGTCAACCATAAGACGCGCACAAAAATACACAAACACAGCCATACAGATAAGATTTGATTTACTAATTCAATATAAGGGTGCTTACAATACCATTCATTTCAGTTGAAAAAGGGTATTTCTATCAAAGAAATTCAACAAGCTATTCTTGAATAAACAAAAGACTGATCCCTTTTGTTTTTGTTTTATATTATTTCTTACCTTCCTTTCTCCATTTGTAGTGTAATTCAGGAATTTAATTTAATTTTCCGACACATTTTTGGAGTACTGATTGAAGGCAGAAGCCGACACCCACTCCCATTTGCCACTCCCTGGTCTACTGGTATTCAATAAGGGGTTGAATGAAAATATTTCTTTATTATTTGAATTTGGATTAAACAGACCATTTCCAATTTTAGGGTTAATGTAGTACTGCCTGTTACTTATTGTTTTCGTTGAAAGCTTAGGTCAGGAAGGGGTTCGTACAAAAAAAAAATAAAAATTGTTTGTTTTGTCGAAAAAGTGACATTTTAACACACAGTGATTAGTATTAATTACTCATTGAGTCATAAGTAGTCTGTCTATAAAGGCAATAAGAAAATAATCGCTTGAGAGAGCGTCTTTTGTTCTTAAAATTTGGTCTAGACAGTTGCAAATAGCAAGGCCGGGGTAGGGGGGGGGATAAAATGTCCTTTTAAGTCTTTTTTTATGACTCACGTCATATTTTACTTGATATCATAATATGCCCAACATTTTACTTGAAATTGTTTCAATCATAACCAAGTAAACCAATCACTGCTAAACCATCTTAAATAAATTAAATACACGCAGCTAATGACACAGTGTAAGTTGTGAGTTTAGTTGAGTAGAACTCAAAAATAGTTTTTTTTTATATTTCTTGAACCCTCCAAACTAGGTTTTGTTTGACAAAAACCGTTTTTTTTATTTTGGACTTTACGCACAAATTTATTGATTTTTCAAACACTTCTAAGCCGATGTCCAAAATTTAACCCTAGATCGAGCTTTGTATCAAAAATGATACATTTCAATTTTTGAGACGATATAACTTTAATACAGAAAAAGTTAGATGCTTGGATATTTTTGAATTCGTTAGTATTGTGATTGTCGTTATTTAAAACCAAATAAAAAAAGACAATTTTGAGCAGGACTCCATAATTCTATCTTATGTATCATTTTTGATACATACGACTTTCCTAGGGATTTTTTGGTGTTGCGTATGTAACTTTTTTAAGTTTTCAAAAGATTTTGTAAAGTTTTCTCGGGAATAATACATTATTTATGATATTTCATAAGGAATTGAAAGTTAAGTGTTGGATGAAAGTGAAAAAGTTGAATTTTCTGTTCTTGATAATTGATTGAATTAGTCGTAGTCTAGTATGTGCTATGTTAGCTTATTAGACGTCAGACCAAGTTTCAAACCTCAGGTCAGACATTTCCAGTTTACAAAGAAAGGTTGTAGTAACCGATTAAATATGTACATATATATGTTGTATTCCTACTACTGAAGATTCTGAAGAAGAAGAAAACAGATGCTCCTCTTATGAACTGACGTAAGTATTGACAACTGCAAACATGACAATAGGACGTTAATCGAAAAAGTTGGTACTGCTTGCAATAGAGAACCTTATTAGTAGTTTGGGAAGGAAAAATATTATCAATTTTCACGCAGATTGCCAGCAGCTGTCACATGAACTGTTGTAGAATCGTTCTTACTGCTCTTCTCAGATTTATCTTCGGTGACAGACAAACATTAGAAAAAAGTGTTTCGTTCTATGTTTTATTTCAAAGATATTACAGATGATAGTATTTCGGTCAAATATGTACGTATGAGATAACAACATCATACGCTTTGGTAATATGCTACTCGGAAATGATGATCAATTTACACCTATTACGCCTTTTTGACAAATGAGCTGAAAGTATTTCAGCTTTTAATAATCCGAATGATTTTTTCGCTGTAGATGCATAAGTAATTGAATTTTATGGTCGTTGTGAATTTCGTGGCCCTCAGTAATCGAATTACCAGTTTTAAATTGAAGTATAAGCTATGTGGGTAGCAACTACCAGAGAGGAATCAAAGAGAGAGCGTTGTTATTGATACAATCGATGTTTTATAGCAATGGCAAACTTTTTTTATCTCACATGACGTTGAAAACAAATGTTTCTAGCGAAATATAACAATGGTTTGGGCTATCAGATTTCAGCTAGCCCTCGATTGGGAGCGTTACTGATGGGAGTGACCCCACAAAGCAAGGGTGCTAGATGTCAAATTGTTACCATTTAGAAAAAAATAAAACCAAGCTGACATGAAGTGTTTAATTTTTACTTAAAAAACCATACTACAATGTACATCATGTCAAAAATGTTGGCGTAAATTTCATAAAAGTGATAATAAAATGTAATAATGTGAAATAGTTTAATTAAAATGAATTAAAATAAATCAAAATAATTAAATCTTGTAACAAAATCTATCGATAATTGCGAAAATTCTATGACATACAAGTATGTATCAAAAGTAATACATAGCTAGAATTGTGAAGTTTTTTAAGGCTCGATCTACGGTTAAACCTTGTTAGAAAGGAAAGTGATGGACCTTTAAAACGATATACATATATATATTATTTGACTTAATATGTTATGGGGTTTGATGAGGTAAACTTGACAAATCCACATTTTTTTCATATTGTTTCAAGTTTCTCCGTTCATAGTAGGAAACTTTAATTAAAAAATATGAAATATGTGATGACATTCTGAAAGTGCATTATCTTGTGAACAGATTGACACTTCGTTTGATCAAATCGGACAAAAATTACGGTAGTTATTATTTAAAGGGTCTAACAGTCGTGTTATATTTTTACATACATACATATATGCTCTGATATTGTCTTTCACTCAAGTATTAGGCGTTTGGCTGAATTATTCCCAATAAACAGAGCTTCTGCAGGCCTTTTTAACATCCCTGCTTGACAAAAACCATTAACCTCGGGTCGTCTCAAAGTTGCCGTGGTTTAGTTTGTAGCTTATTTGTTGTTGGCTTATTAGATGTGAGCCCAAGGTTCAAACCCCAAGTTAGGCATCTCCAACTAAACGAAATATGAACAAAATATTTCTTTCGCAAATTGCTCTCAGCAGATTTCTGGTAAAAACTTGAGAGTAAATAAAATTGCCAAGAAAAGTTTCTCAAAAATCTGTCATTCGGAGTCGACTTTGAACTGCAGGTCCCGCCATTCATGTCTAAAATTAACGCACACAACAGAAGTGGTGTCAGAAAGTAGGTTGTAAGCCGGACTAAAAGTATTGTAATGACCAATTATGTATGATGTATGCATTAACCTCGGGTAATAAATGGAAACAGCGTACGTTTCAAAATCAGTAACTGAAGGGATTTTCAAAAACATTTCAACTTATTTGAAAACTGAATTCTAAGGCCTTTATAAAATCATGAGAATTGAATTCTTAAACAATTTAAAAAATTTAAAAAAAAAAATTAAGCTCATCTTTCTATACTTATATGAGTACTTAATTTTCCCCTTATGTTACTAGGCTTTATTACATGATACTTACAAAACACATTCAGCTTCATGGCGGTCTCTTTAATGCCATTACGCACTAATTCGTTGGTGGCACGACATGACAAGGCCTTGCCATGATCCTCACGTGTGGGTGTTATAGTCAATATGGACGTACTCATATTGCCATCCGCTGAAACCTAAAGAATTAAAACGAAAATTAATTTTTCTTTTTTTCTGTTGTTTTTGCCATAAAATATTGAAAACGAAACCTTAAAATATGTTGGAAGAAAAAAATTAATGAAAAATTTTCATACCTTTTGACTGTGGCCATGCAGCTCTAAATTGCCCATCCACCATGTTATTTTTGCTGGCGGTCTAGAGCCAATGGCCTGGCATTCAATTTCATATTTACGATCTGCTGACATGGGCTGATTATTAAATGAGATTTCAACTAATAAAGGACGCACTAAAAATACACATGAAAAGAGAACGTGAGAGAAAAAATATTAAATCATCAGGCAGGATGGTTTAATTTTTAACTTAAAAAAAAGGAAATTAACTGCAGTTTTTTTAATTTTTTTTCTGTTTTCTTTTGTTATAATAAATATTGTGGCCATTTTGGAAAACATAAAAATGTTTTAATTATAAGCAGTGAGCATGGAAAAATTTGGTTATTTTTCAGCGGTTATATCGGCTACACTGATTGAAAACAATAATTAACGTTATTTTGCTTCTGTTAATTAACTGATTCAGCAAACGCAAATAACTTTTGATTACAAAATTGTGTTATTGATTTGTGGGAATGCTAAACACCCAGGCATACATGCATGTTGAATTTATTTTATGCCTAAATATATGCTATGCTTTCTGCTTTTATTTGCTCCTGTACTTTATGCTAATAATAGTGTTCCACATATTTGAGTTTATTATTGTTGTATTAGCACAGCACTTTTCCTAATTTAACATTCGAAATTTGTTGGGTGTCAACAAAAAAAAAAAAGAAAATAAATGGTAGCAGTTGTAAAAGCATAGATCACATGGATCCTATAAGCTCTACAGCTCCTAGCTTGCTAGTTGGAAATTCTTCTGATAGTCTCATGAAGGTGTAATTTGTATACAAATAACCTTTGGCTAGACATTTTCTATCGGAGAATGGCAAAAAATTTGTACTGTGGTGTCGTTCTCTTCAAAATCATTATAGCTTCTACTCGTAGTGTACTCCCATCCTCTAGGCATGCGTACAAAAAGGCCGGTGTCGCGCCATTACTCGTATGAGCTGCCTAACATGCATACTGGTTAGTTTGAACGAACGTTTAATTCTACTCTATATGTTAAGCCTCTATTTAAGTGTCGATTCATTTTTTCATCTTTTGTTTCAGATACCACGCAATCAATAAGGACATCCAGATAAACTTTATTTTCAATCTTAACTAGATTGTGTTACTAAGTGTTACCAAAGGATTCTATATTCGATCAGGTTTGCGTGCTTTAGATTTATCAGAGAATAATTTGAGACCTTTTTTCCTCCAAAGCCAACAGCCAAATCGTGAACGATCATGTTGATACACCCTACTTGCAGCAATAAAGAGCATTGGGGGTATTTTTTCTAAAACAATTTTACCATAAACAAAAGCAGTTCCTTTAGCACTAACGTCTTTATAAAGTTCGATATTTATGTTAATGAGTGTTTCGCCGTAATCTGGTGGATAGTGTGTTGGGTTATTAAACGTAAGGCCACGGTTCAAATCCCAGTTCAGATATCAAAACGAAAATATGAACAAATATTTCTTCGGCGACTTCTTCTCAGCAGATTTCTGGCAAATACTCTGAGAGTAAATAAAATTGCCATGAATAGTTTCTTAAACATCTGTCGTTCGGAGTCGGCTTTAAACTGCAGGTCCCACCACTCATGTATACAAATTAATGCACACAACATGAGTGGTTCTAGGAGATAGGTCGTAATCCTGACTGAATGTAATGTAATGACCAATTATGTATGTACATATGTATTTCCAACAATCACAGAGTGTCTCTATTTTTTTTTTCTTTTTTTTTTGATAAGGCCTTGTGACTTGTGCTAATTATAAAAGAAAAACATTTGAGTGATAACATTCGAATAATGTTGTCTATGCACCTAAGGCAAGCCATATAATAAGCATCTGCTATTGAGAGTAATTGTGCATTACTAGAAAACATTTGAAAGCCACAAAAAACAAAAATTAATTAAATGCATACTTATGATGCAATATAGTCCCTAATATAGGAAATTTCTTAAAAAATTAAAATTTCAGATTTCCTAAACCTAAAAAAATTAAATAACTTGACAATTCGTTTTTATAAGGAAAAAATATACAGTCCAAATTTTTTTCGTGCACATTCCTTAACCCCTTTTTTCATAATGAATTCTGTTTCATATTCCAAATGGCTATAAAAGCATATACGAGTATGTCGGCAATAATTATTAAAACAAATTGTTTATAATTTTTTTAACCACATGATAAAAAAAGAAAATCTTTTTTCTAAAAACCGTTTTAATAAGCTTAATAAAACATTATTTAAACCAAAAAAAGAAATATTTTGTTTAAATGACCAACACAATATATGCAAACATCATGCAGCAAATTCGAATGTTATGTGTGAAGCGAAAACTCGAAAAAAAATTTTAATTTTTTTATGCCACTGCACACGTAGTATTTTAAAATCTTTTTGTTGTTGTTTTTATTATTTATTTATTTTTTAATAATAACAATAATAATAATAATTAATTAATTGTTAAGTGAGAATTTTATAATATTATCAACGCGTTTTATTTGTTGGCTTGCAAATGTAATGCCACCGTACAACATAAAATAAAAAATAAAAAATGAAAATAAAAAAAGTTAAATTCATAATGAGCTTTAAATGAAATCATAATATAAATATAAATTCATAAATAATTTAAATTTTCAAATAAAAGAATATTCCTGATTACTGGACTACTGCTGTCACATGTGATATTTGATTTACAGTCAGCTGCTGCTATACACTGACTGTGGCAATTTATACAATAAAACCTTATCACATAATTTATTTTTTTTTCATTTTTTTGTGAATATTTCATTATTTTAATAATAAAAACAAAATGTTTTAAATTATTGTTTAAATAAATTTATTAAACTCCACATATACGACAAATTGTTTGTTGGTTATTATGCTAAGAGATCTAGTACACCAGTGGTAGGTTGTAGATCGCAAGCTCTTGGGATATAGCAGGACTAACTGAATAAGGTTTCATCGTTTTAAGAAACATCAGATACCAAGTCCAGGCAGTATCACAAGCCGTGCTGTATAATACTAGTACCACATCAACGTAGTGTTTTGCTTCAGCCGAGTGCTCCGCAAATAAAGGGTGGTTCATTTAAAAGTTTAAATTTAAAATGAAAATAAAAGGAAAACGATTTAAAATTTTGCCAAAATTATTTTTTTGTTATGAAGTACAATTATTCCGGTTAGAAATTGAATATTAATTCATCAAATGGCTGCCGCGGCTGGCTTCACATTATCTCATTCGATCCGACTGACCAATTTTCACATTTTGGCAATGACATCACGAATGTTGGCCTTTAAATGTTGAATTGTTTCTGGTTTATCGGCATAACACTTTTCTGTAATGGCGCCCCAGAGAAAATTGTCCAATAGCGCCAAATCACAGCTTCTTGGCTGCAAATTGACATCACCATTTCGGATAATTAAATGTCCATCAACCGTTTGACTCTTATTAACGTACCCACCAAGACGAAAATGAGCTTCATCCGAAAAGATGTTTTTTTTTTGGCAAAATGCACATCATCGTGCAGTTTCCCGTTGGCCCAATAAATCTCAATGTTGCGCAAGCGTAAATCGTTTCATTACGTTCAGTGGAGATAATATACTGAATTTTGTAACATAATAGAATGACATAAGTATTGCCAGTTTGGAAATAACCGATGGTTTAAATTTAAACCGATAGATGACCCACCCTATAGATCCTAAAAGAACTACATTAAGTTTATGATATTGTTAGTTTGAGAACCTAATAAGCATACCTTATATTTTAAATTCACTAAAAGATTACGTCCATCATCTTATGGAGCGATTGACTGACAGTTACTTCCCTAACAGTCCATAGACAGGCAAAATAATGAAAAAAAATATTTCTTGGGCGACAGCAGGTTTGTAACAAAATCTCTGAGAGTAAATAAAATTGCAACGGAAAGTTAATGTAACATAACTTAATTGGTCATTACAACCCTTCAGTCAGGATTATGATATAGATTCTCACACCACTCATGTGTTGTGTGTGTTAGTGTTATACATGAGTGGCTAGATCTACAGTTTAGAGTCGATTCTGAACGACAGATTTTTTTTGAGAAACTTTTCATGGCAATTTTATTTACTCTCAGAACTTTTGCCAAAAATTTGCTGAGGGGAATTCGCCGAAGAAATATTTTTTCATATTTCGTTTTGTTGGAGATGTCCGAACTGGGGTCTCATAAGCCAACATACTACATACTAGACTACGGCGACTTAAAAAAACAGTGTACAGAAAGAGTAATTTTTACGTGTTGACAACTTCAATTTACTAACAAGATTTTTTCGATTTAACTTCTTTAGACTTAGAACAACGATAATTCCATATCGCGGAAGCATTTGAAAAACAATTCACGTTAAATTATTGACAAATGTTTTTAAAAACTTCTTCACACGCTCAATCTAAAAACATTGTATTTCATGCATATAATGGCAAGATCGATGCAATATATTGTAAACAATATTTCATTGAAGTCATTGGTTTATACGGGTTTTATTGATTTGATTTTTGAAAACGAAAAATTGATAACCCTGCCATAGGCCACAACTTTATTGTTTCATTTAAGCCAACTTTGTATTTTATAATCATGTCATCATAAAGTGGAACAGTAAAACTCAATTCTTTTAATTGAAATAAAAGAATAATTCAATTGCACTCAAGTATCGCATGAATTCGACATGAACGCTTGCATTCATTTGATTATCATTTGCGAAACGGTAGGGATTTGCCGAAATTTTTAAAAACGTAGAAAATAAATGCACCCAAAATAACCCATTTTAAATAACTGCCAGAATTAGGCCTAACGAGACACAGACACATAAAATGAAAATAAAAAATAAAAAAATATTTTTGGCGGCCATAACATCAAATGTACAAATAATGTACCAGATGCCCAAGTGTATGCTAAGCTAAAACTGTGTGTACGTGCAAAATCATTGAAAATTATTATTTGCAACTGAATTGTTTTTAATTTTTGTACATATAAACTCGGTGTACGCACATGCGTACGTACAGACCTATAGATTGTATTTTTATCAACATCATTATTAACATTATCGATATGATATATAATTATCAGGCATTGTATATTGCTGGTTCATTATAATATGTTATTGATTTTTGTGTGTGCAAAACACCCAGGCATGCATGCATGTTGAATTTATTTTATGCCTAAATATATGCTATGCTTTCTGCTTTTATTTGCACCTGTACTTTATGCTAATAATAGTGTTCCACATACTTGAGTTTATTATTGTTGTATTAGCACAGAATTTTTCCTAATTTAACATCCGAAATTTGTTGGGTTTCAACACAAAAAAAAAAGATTAAAGAATTATTGCTTCTGTTATCAATGCAAATGTAGTTTTCATAATTAGACTCACATAACCATACATACAGGGTTGGTTTTAAAACAATTTTTTTTTGTCGTCCACTAATTATTTTCATTGGAAACGGTTGCAAAAGCGTAATAAAATTTTGTAGTTGATGAGCTTCAAGTGAATTATTTTTTTTGTTTTAAATTTCTCTTTAAAAATTAGAAAATTTTGTATAATTTCTTTAAATTCCCGTTGAAATATTTCCAAAAATTTTATGGATTCTTCTGACAACCAAATATTTAATTAAACGTAAATCGAGCTTTGTATCAAAAATGATTCTTGAAACACTATAACTTTAATTCAGAAAAAAAAAATTACTTGCCTGATATTTCTTTTTAATTCGTTAGTATTGTTATCGTTATTATTTTAAAGCAAATAAAATAAAATTCATCCTTCATAATTCTGGATTATGTATGATTTTTTATACATACGACTTTCCTAGGGATTCTTTGGTATTGTGTATGAAATTTTTTTAGATTTTCAAAGATTTTGTAAAGTTTTATCATAAATAATATATTATTTATGGTATTTGAAAAGGAATTGTAAATATAAGTGGTGGATGAAAGTGAAAAGATTGAATTGTCTGTTTTTGATATTGACTGCAGTAGTCGTACACTAGTATATAGCGTGTTAGCTTATTGGTTGTCAGAGCAAGGTTCAAACCTTAAGTCAGTTATCTACAATTTACAACGAAACTTTGAAATGACCAATTACGTATGTAAAGGTTGATTTTTTAGCTATTATCTTTGTGGCAACACTGGTTTAAACAGCTCACGCTCGTTTCGTGTTTTGTTTCACTGTCAAACATCTTCAATTTGGTCTACAATTTAACCATGAATCATCTTACAAACGAACAACGCTTGCAAATCATTGAATTTTTTTTATCAAAATGCGTGCTCTGTTAAAAAAGTTCATCACGCGCTTCTTCCATTTTATGGTCAGTTTAATCGACCTACTGAAGCGGCTATTAGGGCTATTGTGACTAAATTTCGCACCAAATTTACATTGTTGGTCATTAAACCACCAACACGCTTACGTAGAGTGTGAACTGAAGAAAATATCGCAGTTGTATCGGCCAGTGTTAATGATGACCATCAATTATTCACCTTCGCAGCAATTGGGCCTCTGTTACTCAACAACGTGGAAAATTATGCGGAAGGATTTAGGTGTGAAGCCTTTCAAAATGCAGCTGGTGCAAGAATTGAAGCCGAACGACCTATTGCAACGCAGAATTTTTGGTGAATGGGCTCTTGGAAAGTTGGCCGAACATCCACTTCTTTATCGAAAAATTGTGTTCAGCGACGAAGTTCATTTTTGGCTCAATGGATACGTAAATAAGCAGAATTGTCGATTTTGGAGTAAAGATCAGCCAGAAGCATTGCAAAAGCTACCAATGCATCTAGAAAAAGTCACAGTTTGGTGCGGTTTATGGACTGGTGGCATCATTGGACCGTACTTTTTCAAAGATGCTGCGAATCGTAACTTAACTGTGAATGGTGAGCGCTACCGTGAGATGATATTCAACTTTTTTTGCCCAAAACATAAGAGCTTGATATGTGGTTTCAACAAGACGGTGCCACATGTCACACAGCACGCGTAACAATGGACTTATTGAGAGGCGAGATCGGTGAACATTTTATTTCACGTTCGGGACCGGTCAATTGGCGCCTAGATCGTGCGGTTTAACGCCTTTAGACTACTTTTTGTGGGGCTATGTTAAAGCTCATGTCTATACAGACAAGCCCGCTTCAATTGACGCATTGGAAGACAACATTGAAACATTTATTCGTGAGATACTGGCCGAAATGTTGGAAAGAGTATGACAAAATTGGACTAAGCGGATGGACCATTTGAGGCGCAGTCGCGGTCAACATGGACCGTATGGACCGTACTATCGATTCAAATAAAGATTTAATGCATTTTTCTGAATTTTATGTGTTTTTTTTTTGAAAAATTTTCCTATAGCTTTAAAAAAAATCACCCATTTATATGTAATATATCTGCTGCTGAAGACTCTGAAAAAGAAGAAAACAGAAGCTCGTCTTATGAACTGAAGAAAGTATTGGCTTCAACAAACATGGCAATGTTGGATGTTTATCGCCAAAGATGGTACTTTTTGGAATAGAGAGCCGTGTGACTTTAGTAGTTTGGGAAGAGAAAATATTATCAAATTTCATGCATATTGCTAGCAGCTGTTTCTTGACTCTTGTTGTAGAGTCTTCTTAACTGCTCTTCTCATATTTATCTTCCGTGACAGACAAACCTTAGAAAAAGGTATTTTATTTCATAGATATTACAGATGATAGTACTTCGGTCAACTATGTACGTATGAGATAATAGCATCATTCGCTTTGATAACGTGCTACTCGGAAGTGATGATAAATTTACACTTATTAGGCCTCTTCAAAAACTGAGCTGATAGTCTTTCAGCTTTTAATAATCCCAACAATTTTGTCGCTATAGATTAGTAACTTATTGAATTTTATGGTCGTTGTGAATTTCGTGGTCCTCCGTAATCGAATTGCCAGTTTTAAATTGAAGTATAAGCTATGTGGGTAGCAACTACCTACAGCAGTATTTGGGGAACCAGAGAGTAATATGACGTTGACAACAAATTTTTTTAAAACAATATAACAATGCTGTGTATCATCAGGTTTTAGCCATTACTCAATTGAGAGCGCTACTGATGCGAATGACAATAAGCTGCCCCATCTAAACATTTGGAAACTTATAAATTGCCACATAGCAAGGGTGCTGGATGTCAAATTATTATCATTTAGAAGAAAAATAAAACCAAGCTGACATGAAGTGTTTAATTTTTAAGCAAACAAATCATGCTGCAATGTACATCATGTCAAAAACTTTGGCGTAAATTTCATAGAAGTGGTAATAAAATGTTAGAATATGAAATAGTTTTATTAAAATGAATTAAAATAAATCAAAATAATTAAATCTTGTAACAAAATCTATCAATAGTCGTGACAAATGTGTATCGAAAGTGATACACGAACAAAGAAGTTTTTTTAAAGCTAGATCTACGGTTAAAGTACTTTTATTTTGAAAAAAAAACCTATTTTCTGCTGGCTTAAAATTGTCCTTAAAATTCAATTAAATTCTGTTCTTTATTTAGTAATTTTATTTTCTTTTTAATTCTATTATAACACACATAAATTTCATGTTGCAAATTTGTGCACTTTACGCGCAAACACAAGCATCTAAAAATCCAATTTTTTTTTTAAATTTACTACAGCACACCAAGGAAAAGAATTATATGCAGGTTATCATTGTCATATGGTACCCTTCATTTACAACTTTTTAAGCTTTTGAAGGAATTTGTAGAAAGTTTTAATTCCATATCAAATTTTTCAAGCTAATCAGCCATATGAGATTCAAGGGAGCACAGAATTTTATTAAATTCATGTGTAACATGTGACCCATCAAGCAAGTTTCTGTTTTTGGCATGCAAAACGTATGCATTTTTCTCAGAAATATACTCGTTTCGCTTTTCCAGCTAATTTTCCATGACATTTCAATATGACGCAGCCATACAGTGCATAGTTTATGTAAGAGTTTGCTTGCTACATATGACTATTACGTTGAATTTCTAACGAACTGTGAAAAGTTGTAAACGACTTGTTTGAAAACCTTTGAGGAAAATTTTTCTTGCCATTTCTGCAATTGAAGTTGATGACTCAAAAAGAAAATCAACCCATTACACAGTGCGACAGTGACAATACACCCTAGTAACTACATAGTCTAAGTTGTTCAGTTAGTTGAGTAGAACTCAAAAATACTTTTTTTTATTTTTCTCGAACCCTTTTAAACTTGTTTTATTTGACAAAAACGGTATTTTTGATCTTTTCACATAAAATTATTGATTACTCAAATATTTTTTAACCTATTTTCAAAATCCAAAGTTTTTTTTGAAAAGGGGACAGATGAGCCTTTAAAATGGTATACACATTCAATACATGGTTCAAACTTACATGTTATGAGTTTTGATCGGATAAACTTGGAAAATAAGATATTTTTCTCGTTTTTTTTAGTTTAGCTATTCTTAATTGTAAAATTTAATTAAAAAATATAAAATAAATGATAACATTCCTGAAAATGCAATATCTTGCGAAGAGTTTGACACTTCATTTGATCAAATCGGACAAAAATTACCGTAGTTATTATTTAAATAGTGTAAGAGTCGTGTTATATTTTTTAAATATGTCATCTTATCAAATGAACTTTGAGTTCAAAAATTTGCAAAAGTTTTGATGTATCTTGATTGTTTATCGCAAATTATTACAATTTCAAGATTGTACGACTACCAGAAACCGGCTAATATTTGTGTTTTTTGCAAATATTATTATTTTGCTATGCGCAAACATTGTTCAGCTACGGGTGGTCGCTTAAACATGAAATTAACATATTTTGCGATAAAAAATCAAGATCCGTCAAAAATTCTGAAAATTTTTTAACTAAAAGTTCATTTGAAAAAATATATTTATGAAAAGTATAACTTGACTGTTAGACTCTTTAAATAATAACTACGGTAGTTTTTGTCCGATTTGATCAAACGAAGTGTCAATCTCTTTACAAGATAATGCAATTTCAGAATATTATCACTTATTTCATATTTTTTAATTAAAGTTTGGTACTACGAACTGGCAAACTTAAAAAAATATGAAAAAACTCGCATTTGTCAGGTTTACCTCATCAAACCTCATAGCATATTAAGTCAAATAATATATATATGTATATCGTTTTAAAGGCCCATCTCTCTCTTTTCTAATAAGGTTTAAATTTTGGACATCAGTTCAGAAATGTTTGTGTAATCAACAAATTTGTGCGTAAAGTATAAAAAAACAGTTTTTGTCAAATAAAACAAGTTTGGAGGGTTCGAGAAAAATAAAAAAAATATTTTTGAATTCTACTCAACTAACTGAACTAAGACTAGGTAGTTATTCGGGTGTACTTAATTTTTTGTATTTTGTCGCATAGTGTTATCAATTGAGAACGTTTTATATGTATCTGCTATTAACAATATCGACTTGAACTAAAACCAGAGAACGGAAACCTAAGGTACAAGGTAAGATATAAATTTTTGACATTGAACAGCGATTTCATGAGTTACACAGCTTTCATCAAAAACTCTTTAAATCCGTTGACATTCCAGTATTATTTTTGGTAGGACTATGAGCAACAACAATTTTTGTTGTTTTATTATGAAACAATGTTGAAAAATAACGTAACAACCAAGAAGTAACGAAAACAAAAATTACCAAATCAAAAAAGTTACAAGAAATTTAACAAACTGTACGTAAATTACTATAACACACCTACAAGGAAAGATTACAATCTCTAGAAGTTGACAAACTGTAAACAAATGAAGTATAAATTTGCTGAAAGCGGTTGTTGCCAGTGAGTTGTGGTAAAAAGTGATAGTGTCTTCGGGTATTGACAATAATTCTGTGGCAAATGCCTCACACCACTTATGTTGTGTGTGTTAATTTTATACATGAGTGGCAGGACTTACAGTTTAAAGTCGACTCCGAAAGACAAATTTTTGAGAAACTTTTCATAGCAATTTTATTTACCCTCAGAGTGTTTGCCGGAAATCTGCTGAAAGAAGTCGCCGAAGAAATATTTTGTCATATTTCGTTTAGTTGGAGATGCCTGACCTGGAGTTTGAACTGAGGCCTCACTTCTAATAAGCCAACACACTACATACTAGATCACGGCGACTATTATGGTCAACATTGTGGTAAAAAGTGATTGGGTCTTCGGGTATTGAAAATAATTCTGTAGCAAATGCCTCACACCACTTATGTTGTGAGTGTTAATTTTATACATGAGTGGCAGGACTTACAGTTTAAAGTCGACTCCGAACAACAGAATTTTCGAGATTTGCTGAAAGGAAGTCACCGAAGAAATATTTTGTCATATTTCGTTTAATTGGAGATGCCTGACCTGGAGTTTGAGCTGTGCCTCACTTCTAATAAGCCAACACACTACCTACTAGACCAAGGCGACCATTATGGTCACCACAATCTGAATGAATTGAATGCTGTGGTGACCAATATTCGTTTGACTTTTTGTAAGTTCCAAGCCAACCCAAAGAAGAGTACGTACCCAGGAGAATATTGCTGCTGTACTGGCTAGTAATAATTCAATGTCATTGTCAATAATTCTACATGGACATTGATAGCTTTGAGAGATTTTAAATAAGAATAAGGAAATCATATAAAATCCAGTTGCTGCAGCAACGATGCAAAGTGATGCCTTACAACGTTGTTTGTGTGATGAAGGGAGCTTATGAAAGTTGCATATATTTTTTAAACGAAAAATTATTTACAGCGGCGAAACTGATTTTTGAAGCAATGACAACGCTCGCCAAGAGTATGTCAAGAAGCAGGTGAAGAACTGTCAATCCGTTTTTAAGATGAACTGTTTTGCTCTTCAAGAACAAGCGTCAAGACTATTGGATTTTTATGACCAAACTCCGTTGACGCGAGGAGTCAGAAATCTGGTGAGAGAAGAATATTGTATGTGTCCGTTTGTCTACAAGGTCATGTGATGATTAATCCCACTAGATTTTTTTTTTTATAAAGACATTCAAAGTTTCTAGCGTACAAAAGCAAACCAGCCACAATTCTAAATTACAGCTGCCATCTATGTGATCGCCGTAGTCTAATAGGTAGTGAGTTGGCCAAACCAGACTTTTTCACCAAAACGAAATATGAAAAATATATTTCTTCGGCGACTTTCTCTCATCAGATTTCTGGCAAAAATTCTGAGAGTAAATAAATCGGAAATGTAAAGTTTCTCGAAAAAAAAGATCAATCGTTTGCAGTTGACTTTAAACTGTACCGGGACCTGCCATAACATAAGTGGTGTGAGAAGCTAGGTTGTTATTGTAAATGAAGGGTTGTAAAACCCAATTATGTATGTCAAAATTTGTGCTCCTAATAAAATACTTATGGAGTAAACGTTGGTAAAACGTTGGTTGGTGGTAAACTGCAACCATAATTTGTGCAACAAGGTGGTCAATACACTCTAAAAACTAACATAAATAAATCGGTTGACTGATATTGTATGCTTACTATGTCCAAAGTGTTACATAGAGAAGCACAAAAGTGAATATACCTCGTATCTGTGACAACTTAGGTCATTATTTTGTAAATTTTTTGTGCTTAGAAATGTAAGTGCATTTGTGAAAAATGTTTAAAGACAATAATTATTATTGAAATTTAACTTAAATACGTAATTAATTGCAAATTTAAATGACACTATATATATGTACATAGGTATGTATAATCCTAAAAGTATAACAAATTATCTATTTGTCACCACACACTCTCACAAAGAGAGCGAACACGTGCATACATGGACAACTCGAAAAATATGTGGTAAAATTAAATAATTAAAATGATTGTAATAATAAATTAAATATTAAAACAATTTCTATTTTTTATAAAATATGTTTCTTTTTGTTGTTATTTTTTGTATTTTTTTTTTTTTTTATATTTCAATTTCACAACAAAATATTTAAAATGCCAAAAAGGTTAAAATGTGGTTATGCAGCCGAATTATGAATTGAAAAAGGAAAAACATTTTTTAATGGCATTTTATGTGGTTTTCAGATAATTTAATGGAAAATGTTATCGCAAAACAAGAGGATTAAAAGCAATTTCTAATTACAAAAAAAAGGTTTATAAAATTGAAGCTGGAGAAAAAGGTCTGTTTAGCAAGGCATAAGGCAACAAATTCAGTTCAGGAAAAGCTGATTTAACATTTTGCATGTTCCTATCATGCCATAACTACGATTAATTATACAGTACGACAGCCAAAATACACCCAGCTAATGGCGTAGTGTAGTTGCGAGTTATGCTGAGTAGAACTCAAAAATAATTTTTTTTTTATATTTCTCGAACCCTCAAAACTTGGTTTATTTGACAAAAACGTTATTATTGATCTTTTCACATAAAATTATTAATTACTCAAATATTTTTTAACCTATTTTCTAAATCAAAAGGACAGTTTTATGAACTGAGAGTTCATTTGATAAGATGACATATACAAAAAAGATAACTCAATTGTTAGACTCTTTAAATAATAAATACGGTAATTTTTGCCCGATTTAATCAAACGAAGTGTCAATCTCTTCACAAGATAATGCACTTTCAGAATGTTATCACATATTTCATATTTTTTGATCTTTTCTCATAAAATTATTGATTACTCAAATATTTTTCAACCTATTTTCACAATCCAAAGTTTTTTGAAAAGGGAATAGATGAGTCTTTAAAATGGTATACATAAACATATGATTCAAACTTACATGTTATGAATTTTGATCGGGTAAACTTGGAAAATAGGATTTTTTCTAATTTTTTCAATTACGGTAATTTTTGTACAATTTGATTAAACGAAGTATCAGTCTCTTCACAAGGTAATGCACTTTCAGAATGTCATCACATATTTTATATTTTTTAATTAAAGTTTGCTACTATGAACGGACAAACATGAAAAAATAAAAAAAAATTTTGCATTTGTCAAGTTTACCTCATCAAACCTCATAGCATATTAAGTCAAATAATATATACATGTATATCGTTTTAAAGGCCCATCCCTTTCCTTTCCAATAAATTTTAAATGTTGGACATCGTTTCAGAAATGTTTGTGTAATCAATAAATTTGTGCGCAAAGTCCAAAAAACCAATTTTGTCAAATAAAACCTAGTTTGGAGGGTTCAAGAAATATAAAAATAAAAATATTTTTGTGTACTACTCAACAAAACTCAAAACTTACACTGTGTCATTAGCTGCGTGTATTTAATTTATTTTATTTTGTCTTTGCCTATCAAAAAATGCACTTTATTAAAGAGTGAAAACGCTTAGTTTGGTCACACAAGAAAACTGTACGACTGTATTTTTTAATTGTATTACTTTGCTGCAAACTATATACTACCAATTAAATTTTTATTTTGGACTAAGCTCTTAATGTCTCTTACGTTAATTTACACGACCAGAGCGTACGTACGTAGAGTCAGAAGACAAATATTACAGAATTCGGTAAGTATATTAAAAATAATGGTAAAATGCTGTCGATCGATTTGTTTGTCTTTACACAATTAGTACAATAATAAAACATTTCTGATCTAATGAATGGTGTGATGATTTTTCAAATCCTTCGAAAAACGAACACAGCCATATGACCGTCAAATTTCAATTCGTATTGTGTTTACACGCTACTACTCCCTCTCTTCTACACAAAAAGTTGTCATGTCGTACGACTTGAGTGGCCGTTTAAATCCCCCTTACAGACCTTCATTGATGGTTCAGCTTCCATGGTACTTATTTTCTTATTTAAATTATTTAATTTTTTTTACTTATTTAGTCAGGATTTCAACCAAGCTTCTTACACCTTCTGTGTTGTATGTGTTAATTTTATCCACAAGTGGGGGCACCTACAGTTTAACATTGACTCTGATTTTTTTTTTATTTACTAAGATTTTTTTACCGCTCTTTGTATTGTGCCCCAATATCAGACATTTGGCTTTGCCGCTTCATCCATATAAACTTAAACTCGTGAAATAATCAAAGCCGGTTTACCATTCACTACAGCATAGATATACTGAATGTGTGCTAGCGCAACTGTCTTTGATTGTAGATTTTTCTGTAGTTACGTAAAAAAGCCAAAGCGGAAAACATACAAGGCATTGCATTTCTATCAGAATAGAAATTGCTGTTTCGTGCCTGGTCAATTACTGAAGGTATTCTTTTTATATGTGCAGAAATATATGTAGCTGAGGTGTTGGACATTTTGTGCCTTCTAACAGGAATTACCGAACTTTGATAATAGCCATCTTGTTAAAGCTATATCTGATAAATTAGTTGTCATTTGTTTAGTCTGTCTTCCCAAATCACCATAGACGATAACGTTTATTCGGTGAATAGGCTCTGGAGCAGTTGTTAACTGACTTGTAATTTTCATGGAAATATCACCTTCAGCGTTGAGACCTATTTCTGTATGAATGGGTATGTAAACAAACAAAATTGTCAAATTTACGACAATACCAATTCACGTCACGTACAAGAGCACCTAGATCATGGCAGGCTGGCGGCGTTATCGGTACATATTTCGTTGACAAAAACGCTAACCATCACTGCCAATGGCGAGAACAATAAGTCGATGATTACGAAATTCTTTTGGCGTGAATTGGATGATCTAAAGACCAACGACATCTGTCTTCAACAGGACGGCGCTACGTGCCACACAGGCTATGCATCTCTCGATATTTTGTACTTTACGCCGTAGTCTAGTAGGTAGTGTGTTGGTTTATTACACGTAAAGCCAGGGTTCAAACCCCAGGCCAGACATCAAAACAAAATACAAAAAGTATTTCTTCGGCGACTTCTTCTGAGCAGATTTCTGGCAAAAACTCTGAGAGTAAAATAAAATTGCCATGAAAAGTTTCTCAAAACTCTGTTGTTCGGATTCGACTATAAACTGTAGGTCCTGCCACTCATGTATAAAATTAATACACACAACATAAGTGATGTGAGAAACTAGGTCGTTATCCAGACTGAAGGGTTATAATGACCAATTATATAGCAATGTACATATGTATGTATGTTAGTTAGTAGAATTACTTTCAGTGTAGAAATATCAACAAGGTTATGACAAAAGTGTAATAAAAATAATCTAAAAAGCCGATAACAAATAGATTTATTAGCTGCCATACAAGGACCACATATTAATTAATAAAACTGCCGTTATTAACTTTTTTTCCATTAATTTTCAGATTAGAAATTCTTTCATTTTTCATAATTAAACTCCCTGGACAATACAAAGTTTTTAAATCCTATTACAATTGCAATGAAAACTTGTAACCACATGTGACATTTTATTTTTTTTTTGGTTTGTTTTTGTTTTTGTGAAAGAAATTTTTGTGATTTGAAATTTTTTAATAAAAACTGGTTCATAATTAACATAATTTTTTTTTATTTAAATTTTTTATTTTCTATACGATTATCTTCTATTCATTATTGTTTTTATCGTTTTTTTTTTTTTAATGGAATTCTCAATTGTCATTTATGCAGTATTATATTGCATTCAAGGGTGCCCTGGTAGTCTAGTGGGTAGTGTGCTAGACTATTAGCGTGAGGGTCGTGGGTTCGATTCCCACCAGAGACTCTGGTCTGTGACACTACAACGAGCAAAAAGTCAAGTTACTTCGCTCGTATATAATTAGGATATAATTTGTAATTGTATTGTAATTAATAAATAAATAAATAAATATTGCATTCAAATTTATTTTTTTATTTTTTATATTATTTTTTATTTTTTTAGATTTTATTTTTAACATAAAAAGAAAACCTTTATAATGTGGGTTTTGGTTTTGTTTTCTGTGGCTTACAGTATTTCAAAGAGCGATATATCGTTTGTTGGCAATACATTATTGAAATTGAAAGCTGGTTTTTAACTGACACCGACGCAATTCATATTAATTATTAAGTTTAATATGAAAAAAAAAAACCAAAACAAATTTTTATTTGAAATAAAATGAATGAATTTTTAATTGCTTAGCGCATAAAAATATTATAAATCAATTTATAATTGAATTAGTCATTAACATTTTAAAATTTTAGTTTAAATTCAATACAATTTTTTTCTCTTTTATTAATATTTTCCTACTTTTGAATGGAATTTTTTTTAATTGATTTAAGTTTAAAACAAAATTGAATTACAAGCATATTTTTTACTTAATTTTTTTATCACTTATTAATTGAGCCGTTCAGTGCACAAAGTGATTAACTCCACTTTTTGAAAAATCTTAAATTTAAGTGTCAAAGCACTTGGGATAGTCATAACTTCTCATATTTATTATAACTTTTCTGAATAGTAAAGATTAACACCATTAAATGACAAAATTTTTTGGGCCATTGAATAATAAGTAATTTATTTCAGAAGACATTTTGATTAACTCCATACTCTTATGTAAATCGCAACGTATTTTAAAATTTACATAGTCAACTCGACCAAAATATAGGCTGAATCAAAGTTAAAGAAGTAAAAAGAAGGCTTCTCACGAATAGAACTAAAGACCAAAGATCACGTTCTTGCACAAAAAAGACAAAACTAATATTCCTGTTTGCAAAAAATGTTTTAAAGATCAGATGAGTGACGGGCGGATATACAAGTGTTATTCTAAAGAACAAGTTATTTTTTTGGTTGATCGGCGCAAAGACCGTGTTGCAAGCAATAAAATAGATGACATAAATGTTATCAAAAGGCTCATAATCCAAGACGACAAAATTTACATCCTACAAACTTATGTTGCAAACTTTGAAAAAATAATAACATATTCTGATTCGTGTACCGGGCAAAATAGAAACATTAAAACTTAAAAAATTTAAATACTTAATTTAACTTTATTATTTTTTCAGTTGCCAAATCGATTAACTCCACCAGTCACATGAAATTTATAACATTACTGACATTATTTTTTTTCGCTATTCTTTCTTATTAATTTTATATACCATTAGATGAATGAAATTTATATATTCTACAATATATATTTGAATTTATATTGTAAAGGGAATTTTAAAAAACAATTTACATTATTTCATCGCATTTCTCAACTTTTTGTTTTATGGAGTTAATCGATTTGTGCACTGAACGGCTCAATTGATTTGTAGACAAGAAACAGGGGAAATTACGGCATTTTAAATGTCACATATTTTTTATTTATGTGATCCTTTTGAAGCAGGAGTAGCGGTTGCTTTCTAAACCCAATTTTATTTGAAGCCATGCAATCATTCTATGTGATATCGTCTAGTATGTAATAAAACGGACTCAAACAAAACGGACTTCCAAAACTCTTCACAATATATATAAGAACATACAGTTTCTAAAAGCTCATAGATGCCGGTCTAATGTAGAAAGTTTACTAAATTTATTATTATGGTATCTTAGTTAGGATTACAGCCTAGCTTTTCACACCACCCATGTTCTGTGTATGTTAACTTCATGCATGAGTGGCGGCACCTATAGTTTAACATCGAGTCCGCACAGACAAATGTAAGCAAGTTTTCATTCCAATTTTATTTAATCTCAGAGTTTTATCCCGAAGAAAAGAAAAATTTGTTATAATGCATTTGGTTTGATGTGTCCGAGCTGGATTTTGAACCACAAGGCCTCTCCTTTAATAAGCCAACACACCACCTACTATACTACGGCAACTTTTCACATATAAAGGACAGCAATAGTATTTAAATGGAGCGTATCTTTACTAACCATTGTTTGAATAGTGTGATGAATAATGATGGACCGAAAATGGCACATAAGAATAGTTCAGAAATATCTAAGAATGCGTTGTTGAGGTATAAGCGGCGCGACGTGAAATAGTACTTACAGGGACAGCAAATCCTATCAAAGCTTTGGGAAAATTGATTACCCAGAAGCAAAAATCGTATCATCAAAATGTATTCGGGGTACTGGAGGGATGGCATAGAAAAAATTAACACACATAACATGGATGGTATGAGAAGTTACGTTGTAATCCTGACTAAAGGGTTGTATGTGCAATCAGGGAATGTATGATAATGAAATAATCTATCTAATAGAGAAAGGGAATTACAGAATATAAATCTGGATAACTCAATGCCGTTTAGTGCATTTAAAACCAGAATCTAGAAGTATTTGGAATCGTCACATAAGCTATTGTGACCAATGCAGGGATAAAAAACAAAAATGTTCTGAAGTGAACCAGAATAATTTGAGACTAAATAAAGACGACTTGAGTAAATTGAACTCTTCGACTGACATACAAGCGTGACAGATAGTAATGAATGCAGGGCATGTAAAACTAAAATTGTAGGTAGAATGCTGAAAGATTTTTAAGAAGTTTGTTACATCTTAAAATTGGACATCGATCATGTGAACCGTTTGCGTTTCATAATAGAATATCGTTTGTATCAACTTTTCGTAGACTTTGAAAAACGCTCTCTTGGGTGGAGGTATCTGGAATGCCCTCTGATGTAAAGGCACTGCAACAAACACAATATCTCCTAAACAAGCCTTCTCAGCTAACGTATACAGAAGCATACCAGTGATAAATTTGCTGTCACTACTGTTGTAAGACAAGTGCCTTATATAGTGAATAAATCGATTCCTGAGGAGCTGGAAATATTATGGGGTTGTCGGAGATGTTTGGTGGGTCCCGATAATGCGCATAATGTTTGCTAACTGTTCCATTAAAGCGTAATGGCAAAGGTCACAACCGTTCAAAATTAAGCTAAAAATCTTGATAATTATCAAGGTAATGTTTATGAACATTTTTGAAAGTATTTACCCTTACATTAATGAAGAATCACTAGAAGAGAGGATCTGAATAAAACTGTTTTTTTTTATAAGACCAACACTCAGTGGATGGACCCTTCTCAGTGCATTGTGTTGAATTAGTTAAATAGGTTATGAGAAACAGGACAGACGAAGTAGCGTTTGTGGACATTGGATTTGAATCTTTTTATATTGTAAGTGGCAGCAAAGACCTCTGCAGGTAGGAAGTTCCACATAAGGATAGTCCGCCTTAAAATCGAATTCTGTCTGTAATGCAGTATGCGATCTACTAGGAAATCGATCACAAACAGATGTGCCCAGCGAGAAAGACGGATGCTATGTAAGAATATACGATTTTCGGGAATAAGTGCCCGTATCTCGCTAAAGCAAAATCTGTTGTAGTAGCGGTAAAACAGTGAAACACAAGCTACATTGCTACGATGCTCTAAAGAATCAATAGATTTGGATACATTACCGTCATTAATCAGCACCTTCTTCGCTTTCCTGTGCGCAGTCGAGAAGCCTCAAAATCTATTTTGAAGCATCGGTTCATGTATGAGAGTTGTATGTCATTCTCGGTTGAATATAAGTGTTGCAAATAGCAAGGGATCAGATGAAGTGAAGTAACGGGGGATTTTTTAGCTATTATCTTTTTGTCAACACTGGTTTAAACAGCTCACGCACGTTTCGTGTTTGTTTCACTGTCAAACATCTTCAGTTTGGTCTATAATTTAACCATGAATCATCTTACAAACGAACAACGCTTGCAAATCACTGAATTTTATTATCAAAATGCGTGCTTTGAAAGTTCATCGTGCGCTTCTTCCATTTTATGGTCAGTTTAATCGACCCACTGAAGCGGCTATTCGGGCTATTGTACTAAATTTCGCACCAAATTTACATTGTTGGACATTAAACCACCAACACGCTTACGTAGAATGCGAACTGAAGAAAATATCTCAGATGTATCGGCCAGTGTTAATGATGACCATCAATTATCGATTCGTCGCCGTTCGCAGCAATTGCGCCTCTGTTACTCAACAATGTGGAAAATTTTTCGGAAGGCTTTAGGTGTAAAGCCTTTCAAAATACAGCTGGTGCATGAATTGAAGCCGAACAACCTACCGCAATGCAGTATTTGTGTTAAATGGGCTCTTGGAAATTTGGCCGAAGATCCACTTCTTTATCGAAAAATTGTGTTCAGCGACGAAGCTCATTTTTGGCTCAATGGATACGTAAATAAGCAGAATTGTCGATTTTGGAGTGAAGATCAGCCAAAAGCATTGCAAAAGCTACCAATGCATCTAGAAAAAGTCACAGTTTGGTGCGGTTTATGGGCTGGTGGCATCATTAGACCGTACTTTTTCAAAGATGCTGCGAATCGTAACGTAACTGTGAATGGTGAACGCTACCGTGAGATGATATCCAACTTTTTTTGTCCAAAAACAAGACGGTGCCACATGCCACACAGCACGCGTAACAATGGACTTATTGGGAAGCGAGTTCGGTGAACATTTTATTTCACGTTCGGGACCGGTCAATTGGCCACCTAGATCGTGCGATTTAACGCCTTTAGACTATTTTTTGTGGGGCTATGTTAAAGCTCATGTCTATACAGACAAGCCCGCTTCAATTGACGCACTGGAAGATAACATTGAAGCATTTATTCGTGAGATACCGGCCGAAATGTTGGAAAGAGTATGCCAAAATTGGACTAAGCGGATGGACCATTTGAGGCGCAGTCGCGGTCAACATTTGAATGAAATAATCTTCAAACATTAAATTATATGGACTTCATTCCATTATTTCCTGCACTGCTTTAAGAAATGCTTCCGCTCTGTCTGACTCATTAATATTTACATCACCTATAACTACAGATGAGACAATATTATTGCTGCGCACAAACCGTTTAAAATAAGCAACCAAAAGATATTGATTTCTAGAAAGGATTTTATTATCCTTATGAGACTAAAAACTGCCTATTATTTAGATGGTAATTTCAATGCTTACTACGCGAGGGGCCTTTCTGTTGGCAGGCTTTAATTTTCCTAAATTTCGGTACAATTAAACTTTCCTTTACTTGCAACAAGACACCAATGAGTATACATATAGCACGAGTGTATGATACAATTGCTCAATAAATATCAAGAAAAACTTACCACATGTGAACACCGTATGTGTTTGGAAATTTTTGTAAATCCTTTTTAAAATTTATTTTTCCTCTCGACAAACATTTCGCTATTCATGAGGGAGTACAACAATGTATTGTTTTACGTACATACATGTTTGTTTTGCTAAACATTATCATACGACGATATATTGGTTATAAATTTAAACAAAAACTATTTGTTCTGCTTTTGTTTTGTTGAATTGAAGTTTTTTTTTCTTTTTTTTTTTGTTTTTAAAGTATAGCGTAACAGATAAAGTTTTTGGCATAAAACCATAAATAAAGTCAAACAAGTTTCTAAAAAAAGTGAAAAAACACATAGAAAATCACATAGAATCGTAGAATTTTGTAAAAGAGGATTTATTGTATACAAGAGATATAAACAGGGAAGTAAAATAAAATAAAAATGAAGAAAATAAAAATAAATTTACAAATAAATTTTGTATATGAGGTGAAATGAACATGAAATATAAATTCCATGAATAGTTGTACTTCACAGTAAGAGATAACATCTGAAGAGTGAAGCACGTTTTATAAAGACAACTAATCGGGATTACAAACACTTTCAAGAAGAATGGGAAATTGTTTTTTCTCAAATGTTTTCTTACAACATAATCTTTCTTAGATATGCCATGCAAATGTAAATCGTTTAACATTTCTGAGGAGTTTTTTTCTCCATGGAGTCTTTCGGTAATGTCAAGTTTACAGTTTCAGTTTTTAGTTGGTGCCACAGACATTGTGATCCAAATATCTGTACTTAGTTTATTTTTCCCTGTTGCCTGTCTCTAACAGTAAGCACTGTACTTGAAAGCAATTCTAACTTTGCCAGTGTAACTGTATGTCATGATTTCCACCATAATTGTATGTCGGGATCTCGCAACGTTACGAAAGTTTAAGAAACTAAATAAAATGCTTTAGATAGGTATGTAGGAAGAGCTGACAGCCAACCTGAGAAACTTCTCAGTTGGGCCCTTTGTCCATTATCTATTAAGCATGCACCTAATAGGTTAGGTTAGGTTAGAGGACGTGTACTTGTCAATTAAGACAAGTACAGTAGCCGGAGGTCGATTTGACCCATTGTACAACGTCCTAGTTTCTCACAACACTTATGTTGTGTGTGTTAACTTTATACATGAGTTGTGGGACCCACAGTTTAAAGTCGACTCCGAACGAAAAATTTTTGAGAAACTTTTTTCATGGCAATTTTATTTACTCTCAGAGGTTTTGCTAGAAATCTGCTGAGAGGAAGTCGCCGAAGAAATACTTTTTGTACTTTGTCTTTGATGTCTAGCCAACACACTACCTACTGCACCTAATAGTTAACGAAAATTATTTTGCATGTATCCAAGGCTGCTAATGTATACAAGGCTAGCCCATGAAGACCTGCGTACAAATTATTAGTAACGCAGTTGGTGATTCTATCAAATGGGGTTGCCTATGTGTAAAACTTGAAGAGATAAATATACTTCTAAAAAATGTTTGCGAACAAAATAAAAACAATGTTGTTGAAACAACTAGTTGCTTTGTTTACCAGCTTTCAAACGAATATTGCCTATATTATGCCTGAACACTTAAGATATTGTGCTCAATAATCGAATATTGACTCAATAAAACTGCATATCTGAACATAGTATAGTATTACGCCATTTTTAAAATGTCTTTCTTTCAGAAAGGGATGTTCTGAACTTCCTTGAGTGTGTAGTAATTCCAAATTCCCTTATGATCCTCATAATCAAAGGGCATTAGAAGTTTGCATAAACTGTCTACACCGTATACGTCGACACAACATTCGCCTAGAAGGAAAACAAAAGGTGGATAAATTGGCACGGAAGGTATTGGTGATGTCTGAGGAGGAGACAATCGCCTCTACACGAATACTTTTCTAAATTGGAATTCAACAAACCGTAGGTGATGTAACATAACTGTTTGCCGAACTTCAAAACTGTTGTGTCCAGCAGTGGAGAGCAAGAAAACCAAGGTATTACTTGAGTTCGACAAGAGAACAGGGATTCTAATGGGACCCTGCGCTATTGGCAATTGCGCTGACAAGCTCGATCTGCTCTACCAGGATTACACTGCAGAAGCTGCCATGATGTTGAAAAAACGGAATCGGTACAACACTTTTTATGTGAGCGCACTATATTTCAAAACAAACATCAACGGATTTTGGGCTTCATAACGTTTGAAGATCTGGGCATGGTAGAAAACGTGCCGCTAAGGGAACTGGCCGGTTTCATCTAAACACGGGTGAGGTAAGCCCCCTTACCTCACAGCCCAAACTCACTTGTGAACTGCAAGCTAACCGCTAACTTAACGAAACATAGGCTTCTCAAGTGATATTTGATTTGATATTTGATTCGTGCCATTGTCTAGTAGCCCATAATATTTGACCAATTTGAGCTCTTACAATAAAAGTGCCAACATACATACACCTAATTCTGTTTTTACACGGTAGATTGGTTCCAGAAAAAACCGTGTAAAAAAAAACCGTGTAAAAAAAGACACTAGTCGTATGCAAAAATAGGTGATTGGTTCCTAATCTCTAAAACCTATTAAAATTAGTGAAAAACAAGGATTTTTTAAGAAGTTTTGTATTTGACATTTTCTTTTAGGGATTCATAAAATATTTAACAAAATTAAAAACATAAATAACTTAATAAATATAAAATATTAACACATTTCAATTGCTCTGACCTTTGTGCTTGTATGCACAAAAAGGGAATTCCCCTAAATTCATGCCATTTACATTTGCTTTGACCAGTAAATTTGCTTGTACGCGCAAAAAGGGAATTCCCTTAAATTTGTGATATAAACATACTTTGCAAAAATTAAATTTGACAAAAAAAATTAAGCACAAAAAATTTTAAATCGTGCTAAATGGAAAAGAATCGTTTAAAAAAAATTAAAAATATTTTATTTTCAAACCGTGTTATATCAAAACCGTGTAAAAAAAGACCGTGTAAAAACAGAATTGGGTGTACATACATACGTGTAATACCTCTAATAATGATACCAGGCAGATTTTGCATTGGAAGGGCTTACTATATATTTATATATTTCACAACATCTGGCAAGAAAAACACGATTCATTGTTGTTATTACAGAAGCTAAAAAAAGTAGTCTACAGAATTCCTTTGTGATGTTCATTTAAGGATCTACATTGAAAATAATTGAGAAAATTCAAGATATGAAGTTGGATGGGAGAGATTGTAAATGGCATGGACCTGTCCTAGTAATTTTAATTTTTGCGATGATGATTTGCATTTTCATAGGTTTTGCTCAATATGGCTGATGAATTACTTTAGAATTGACTGCCAAAGAAAACGTTAAACGGCGTGATTTTGTAGGAAATTAGCAATAAAACAGGCCAATGCAGATTTGTAAGCCAATGAATGTTTCTCGAAAATCCGTGGCGATATTATTTTTGAGATGCATGTGACACGACCTGCATTGACTAACTTAAAAAGGGAAAAAATCATTTCAAATAAAAAAAGACTTAACGGATGGACTTAAGGGGAAATTGAAAATTAAAACTTTTTCAATAAAAATGTTTTCCTTTTTTACAGCTAATCCGTGTCATTTTCTAGAATGAGCCTCAAATGCTGAATTCTTATTTTGATTAAGAAACAGATTTCATTTAAAATTACACTTGTTGGGCATTATCAGTAGAGGCTTAAAGAAAATTGTGCTGAAACAGAATATAATTTTTACACTCAAACCTCTGTTTAATTCAAAACTTTACAAGTTTATTGAGCAGCTTTCATAATTCTTTCTCATATTTTTAGTTTCTAACTCTTAAGCAATTTAATTGCTTTCCGTTTTTATTGTTTTAATTAAAAAGAAATTTAATTTTCCATTAAAGCCAGTTTCTGTTTCAGTTTTTTTCTTCGTAAGTTCTTTCAATTGCAATTTTTTTTCATTTAATTTCTATAGACACGAAATTCAACGTTATCACCACCTAAAAAATCTTTAAAATATGCTTTCGAGTTTCAGTTTTTTAAAACTAAAAAGTGTATTGAGCTTGACAAAGGCAAACTCAGTGTTGGTTGTTATACTTACAGTACAGCTCAATGGTGACGTTGGTTGAGACATATTTCTTGTGAAAATTGCTAGCCTGGCACGTATAGATGGCATGCTGGTGTATTCGTGACAAATTTCGTACCACTAATTTGCTATTTATTGTACTTATGCTATCGATATACGTGTAATCGACAACACTATTCTGTATTTGGCCATTCATAAGCCATGTTACGGTGGGTGGCGGTGAACCTAAATGGAAGCGAAAAAGCAAAGAAAAGAGAAAGAAAGAAAAATTATTTAAATATGGGTAGTCTTTCATAGTCTCTGCAAATAATATTAAATTAAGAATTAATTTACAAATGATTTATGCCTGGCCTTATGGTTAATGTTTCATATCATTATTCTTATTATTGTTGTTATTATTGTTGTTGTTATTATTATTGTTAATAATATTAACAATAAAGATTTATTTGTGTACGCCTATTTGTCTGGCAGCATAAATAGTATACAGTGATGGCTATTTATTTACAAGTCTGCTTTTTTGTTTTTCTGCATTTCAAAATAACAACCTTACTGCATTTAAACAAATCTCCGACACTGTATATCACGTGTATATTCTCCAACGAAAAGAAATTCATATTATTCTGAGTAGAAAATAATTTAATTTAAATTCAATTCCAATTTCAATATTTTATTCAAATGAATTTAATCAAGGATTTCAACATATTTTGAGGGCTTCATTTGATAACTTTTTGCATTCCATATTCAATTTTAAATGATGAAAATATATGTCAAGGTTTTTTTTTTTGGTTTTTATGTTGAAATAATTACATGGTGCTACAGTCAGCTAATGACATAGTGTAGGTTGTGAGTTTTGTTGAGCAGAACTTAAAAATATTTTCTTTTTATTTCTAGAACCCTCCAAATTTGTTTTGTTTGACAAAAACGGTTTTTTTATGTTTTCACCGAAAATTATTGATTACCCAAATATTTTTCAACCTATTGTCACAATCCGGAGTTTTTTTGAAAAGGGGAATGATGAGCCTTTAAAATGGTATACACATTCAATACATGGTTCAAACTTGGAAACTTGGAAAACAAGATATTTTTCTCGTTTTTTCAAGTTTAGCTATTCTTAATTGCAAAATTTATTTAAAAAATATAAAATAAATGATGACATTCTGAAAATGCAATATCTTTCGAAGAGTTTGACACTTCATTTGATCAAATCGTACAAAAATTACCGTAGTTCTTATATAAATAGTATAAGAGTCGTGTTATATTTTTTATATATGGCATCTTATCAAATGAACTTTCAGTTCAAAAATTTGCAAAAGTTTTGATGGATCTTGATTGTTTATTGCAAATTATTACAATTTCAAGATTGTACGACTACCAGAAACCGGCTAATATTTGTGTTTTTTGAAAATATTAATATTTTGCTATCCGCAAACATTGTTCAACTACGGGTGGTCGCTTAAACATGAAATTGACATATTTTGCGATAAAAAAATCAAGATCCGTCAAAAATTCTGAAAATATTTGAACTAAAAGTTCATTTGAAAAAATATATTTATGAAAAGCATAACTTGACTGTTAGACTCTTTAAATAATAACTACGGTAGTTTTTGTCCGATTTGTTCAAACGAAGTGACAATCTCTTTACAAGATAATGCAATTTCAGAATATTATCACTTATTTCATATTTTTTAATTAAAGTTTGGTACTATGAACTGGCAAACTTAAAAAAATATGAAAAAACTCGCATTTGTGAGGTTTACCTCATCAAAACCCATAGCATATTAAGTCAAATAATACAGATATGTATATCGGTTTAAAGGCCCATCCCTTTCCTTTCTAATAAGGTTTAAATTTTGGACATCGTTTGAGAAATATTTGTGTAATCAATAAATTTGTGCATAACAGTAGATTTACGAATGTTGATTATCTACCTATTTTTACTGAAGTGAGCCAATTTGACTCATACAAGAAAATTTATGTTTTTCCAAAAAAAGTAGTTCCAAATCAATTTAAATGAAATTTTTATTAGCAAAAAATTCATGGAAAGCATTTTTATATATATATGGACTCCCTTTTTGAAACACATTTTCCGCAAACATTTCTATTACATTTAGTACAATAGTTTGAAGATCTGTTTCTTTTGCATGATTGTTGAACTTGACAATTCATCCGTGCGTCAGTAGCATGGATTTCTGTCATTGGAGTGAAAGTGTCCTCGACTTCTTCTTTATATTTACGTCTTAGCTCTTCAGCCAAATAGAAAATAAAATCTTTTCGTGAAATATTTACTTGAGTCGTCTCTATATACAGAATACAAGCATGGATAGCTGCTAAAACTAAAATGTTGTAGAATATTTGTAGAGGCCATCTGCGTGAACTTGCTTTAACGCTATACTTTCGGGCCAGTTGGTACATGATTTGATATTTGCCATCATACCTTCGTCAATTATCAAATTGAATACGCTACTTGGCGAACCAAGCATAATATACTTTTTAGCATAGGCAGTTGGACCAGAGACGTCTTTGAATATGGTATAAATCGGTTATCTGCCTACGTTTCTGCCTTCGTTCAATGTTTCCCATAAAGTGCCATCAGCAGCTTTTTCGGCTAAAATTTCTTTATCAGAAGATATATCGATAGCGTCTAAATCATTTTCGGTTTCAGAATCTGAAAAAACCCTGGCTCTTTTTTTGTTAGAAGCTATACAAGAAAGATCTTCATCTTCACTGCTTGAAGCTTCAATATTAGTGACTTCCTCATCTAATTCAATTTCGTTATGCCGTTGGTCTACATCAGTTGTATCCGATTCATTATCTGATTGGTTTCTCTTTATATTTAGTTTTTTCAACAGAAGACAATTTTTCTGATTTTTTTCCCATAAATAAACGGCTCACATGCGATGAATAAATCGAAATGATGACAGAAGTGGGTAATAATGTATCGAAAACAAGTAACAATCAGAGAAACAAAATCACAGGCTTCTTGACTGTTGCCCAGGCTGTTAAACTGTTAAAACATTCTATGAGTCAAATTGGCTCACAGCCGTGAAAATAGTTATACCACATTCGATAATGCGAAATGAACGGGTGTATGAGGAAGAGGAATGAACGTTTACGCATCTTTCATTACTTAACTAAAAACCAACGTATGATTTTAAAAAGTAATATTAAAGTTTTCTATATATATAATGATCAAATTTTTAATGAGTCAAATTGGCTCGGTCCGTAAATCTAGTGTTAAAGTCCAAAAAAACAGTTTTTGTCAAATAAAATCTAGTTTGGAGGGAAATATAAATATAAAAATATTTTTGTGTTTTACTCAACAAAGCTCAAAACTTACACTGTGTCATTAGCATTTTTTTTATTTTGTCGCATAGTGTTATTTACTATTATAAATTTATTAAATTTATATTCTATTGAAAATTATATATGAATGTGGTTTACAAAGCTACAAGAATATGTATTGTTTGAAGATTATGTACAAATAATTTAATAAAGTTTGATTTAACAAAGATAAAATGTTTAAATGTCAATGCCGAACACACAATGTAATAGTAGGTGTTCTTGAAATCAATTAATAAGAGTAGAGAGCTGACCTACATATTTATTTTCTTTTAATGGAGCTTTTGCTACAGGAGATTTATTTACAAGGATTTGATAATGTCTCAAGATATAGTCGCCGTAGCCTAATAGGTAATGTGTTGGGTTTATTACGCATAAGGCCATGCTTCAAACCATCTCGAACAAGGTTTTATGTTTAGGTTAGAAGACGTTTACTTGTCCTTGGAGACAAGTAAAATACTCAGAGGTCAAGTTGACCCAATGCAATATCTCCTAAAGGAGAGGGGATAATAGAGGAGATAGAAGGAGATTAAGTAGGAAAGGGAGAATAAGGAGGTGGAGGAATAACACAGACACAATAAACACACAAGAGAGCGCGACTACAACACCGCAAACTAATAATGAATCTATAGAGAGCTTTAATGTCGGCTCTCGACAAAGAATTCCAACCTTCGAAGAAGCTCCTGCCAGGGTTCTCAACCTACTAAGGGCTGGATAGTTACAGAGGAGTTTTTCGATAGTTTCCAACGCCTCCTCGCAGCAACATAGTCCGGCTGGGATCTGTTCCAGATCCTTGTCAATGAACTAATCTCACAGCGCCCCATAATAAATCCGATAACTAAGCCCAGCAGCTAACCTATAGCTACTTTTCGCTTTTCGCCACTGAGGTGCCATAGAGGTGGCGGATTGGGGGATCAGGACCAACTATCAAATCGCCTTCGGAAAGTGAATCTAATCTAGCGCCGTCTCATTACGGAGTATTCCGCTATGATCCGGAACCCAGCATCGAACAAAACGAAATATGAAAAAATATTTCATCGCCGACTTCCTCTCAGCAGTTTTCTGGCAAAAACTCTGAGAATAAATAAATTCGCCATAAAAAAGTGCTTCAGAAATCTGTCATTCGAAGTAGACTTTAAACTGTAGGTGCCGCCTCTCTTGGATAAAAATTAATAGACACAACGTGGGTGGGTGGTGTGATAAGCTAGGTCGTAATACTGACTGAAGAGTTGTAATGAGCAATTGTGTTATGTATGTTAACTCCAATTGAAATATTATAAAAATTTTTTTTATCTCCCTAGACAAAGGTTTCAAAGGTCAGAACCAACAGAGAGCAGTCACCTACAGAGCATAACTCTGTTCTTACATCTACAAGGATTTTTCATAAGAGTTTTTAAAATCTTCTTTATTATGAGTAATCGATAGCAATTTATTATTCGGTAATAATCCCAGGCATTTTACCTCTTTCTCAAAAATCTATCGTTCGAAGTCTGTATAAAATTAAAACACACAACATAAGGGGTGAGAGAAGTTAGGACCTGATTTTGACTGAAGGTTTGTAATGACCAAATATGTATGTATGTATTTATTTGACTTCCATTTTCTGCATTATTATTTAACTTGAGATTCGAATGCTCCATTAAAAAAGACTGACAGTCGCCATCAATTTAGAATCTTAAGACCTGTTTGAATAGTATAACAAGGAGTCTCTTCAAATTTTCCTTTTACCATCAGGACAATGTTACCCGCATATCGTTGGCAGTCTATGCCTGTAACAGGTAGCTTTACTTCAGTGGTAAGAGGACCCCACCCTATGGGCATGCTTTAATTGTGCTGATCTTAATTGTTTCATTCCCTGCGTATGCTTACGCAGCCTTCTAAATACATACAATATGTGGCATAAATAAGTTTCCAAAAAGAAAATAAAAACATACATATGTGTATTTTTTATATTTATTTTTTTCAAATATTTTTTCACTTAAATTATACACTAATATATTGCTTGGCATTTGTAATAAATTGTGAAATATTTACAATTTATACCGGAGAGTATTGGCTTTCTTTATGAAATAATTTACTTGAAATTTTTTTCATTTTATTTTTCTTTTATTATAATGAAATTCATTGGAAGAAAAACAAAATACAAAGAAAAATAAAACAATTAACCTGAAGCAATAAATGAACGTATTATTATTAAAAAAAAAACAAAACAAAATAAATGAAACAAAAACAAAAACCAAAGACTTTTCAATTGGTCTTCATTAGGAAATAATAATAAATGAGGGCATTTTAGGCAATGTAAGTCGACTATATGAGAACCTACATCATGACACATTCCTACGTATTCTACTCAAACTAATCCTAAATGCAAAATTTTGTGCTTTATTCGCATATACTTAGGCCTTAAGAAAACTCGAGAAAAAAATGTTTAAAGCGGTTAAAACTTACAGTCTAGGTGGCCAGTTCACATCACTTTCACGTGAGATGAGCATGCTTACAAATCGTTTGTAAAGAGTATCCAATAAGGCATGAGTTGTGTGGTACGTAGTGCCATCCTGTTGAAACAACATGTCATTGGTGTCCCGCTTATCAAATTCAGACCAAAAGAAATTGATATAGTTCCCACCTGTGCCAGTTATAGCCTGGACAACAACGTTCTTAAAGAAATACACAAAAAAACGCACCAAAGAGTGAATTTTTCAGCCATGCATTCAACGCCCTTGGGTCCTATGCGAGTAAGTATTGCAAATTCGACAATTTTGTTTGTTCATTCAACAGGCAAGGGTCCCTATTGCTGAAGATGATTTTTTTGATGAGAATCAGTTGCTAACTTTTCTAGAGCTCGTTCAAGTGAATACACATCATTGTCTGAAGTCATCCAATATAAAGGATCCGCCAAAAAACTTTTTTTTTGAAAATGCTTTAAAAAAAACTACTGAATATTTTCTCAAATTTCTTTTTTTATTTGAAAGTATAATCCTTCCGGTTAATAATGGAAAATAATTTCATTCAAATTGCTGCCACGATCGGTCCAATTTTAAAGCACATTATCGGTTGTGTGCAGCTGTATTTCACCAATGGCTTCACGAATATTGTCCTTTAAAGCGTCAATTGTCTCTGGCTTGTCGGTGTAACACTTATCTTTGACGGCTCCCCACAAATAATAGTCCAACGGTGTCAAATCGCAGCTCCGAGGTGGCAAAACGACATCAGCTCTGCGATCTTCAAAAACAGGGCGCAAAACATCGAGTGTAGCTTCATCTGTGTGGCACGTAGCGCCGTCCTATTGAAACCAAATGTTGTCAATATCCTCGTCTTCAATTTTTGTGAACAAAAATTCGTTCAACATGATCCGATAACGATCGCCATTGACTGTAACGGCCACTCCTTGCTCATTTTTATTTATTTTTTATTTTTTATTTATTTACTTATTTCCTTACAAGAACTTACAAGAACTTTAAGAATGTTATTCTTTTATAGCTCAGTAGGATATACACAAATTACGTTAGTCATTAGTATTCCCTAAATTATATTGCAATTGTTTTATAATATATATAACTAATACACAAAAAGGCAATAGTTATATTTCACACAAAATTTCTAAAATAAAAATAAAATAAAATTTTTTAAATATTTGAGGACATATAGTCAAAAAGTGACTTCTTAAAACTGCTCTTTCTCGAAATGTTTTTAATAGACATTGGTAAGGAGTTCCACAAATTAATTGCATTGACGAAAAACAATCTGCTAGTATTGATGTAAGTGTATTTAGGTATAATTAGATTTGTATATCTAGTGGATCTGCCAAGTACAAGCTTCTCAAAGAGATAGGGTGGTTTCTTTCGATAAAGAAGATTATATAAAAATATAATATTTCGCATCTTAAGGTAGTCGATCAAGTCACAGCCCAAGATCATTTTCCTCCAGGACGATACACTGCTAAACCTAGTTAAATCATACACATACCGCGTAGCAACTTATGTAGTGAGAGAGAGTCCAATTTACTGTAAACGTCTGCAAAATAATTAATCAGTGGAAGTATTAATTGAATTATAAGTTTCCTCTTAACTTCAACTGGTGTGAAGTTAGACGACATTCGTAAATTACGAAGCAAGAGGTATACGTTACGCACAACATGATTAATATGGTCAGTGCATGACAAGGTGTAATTGATCCAAAATCCTAAGTATTTAATCTTACTAACGTGCACAAGAGATGTGTTCCCCAAGTAAATGGTCGGAAAATAACTTAAATCATATTCCCATCTACTGATTGGTAAAATGTAAGATTTTCCAGGATTGAGCGTAAGGTTATTATCCTCAGCCCATTTTAAAATAGACCTCAAGTCATAATTAGGTTTGTAACTTGTATCTCTATCAGACCAATACGGTTTGAGATGTACAGCTGAATATCGTCTGCGTATGCATGTAACTTAGTATACCTGCATACTGAAAATAAATCATTGACGAACATACTAAATAGCAGGGGGCCTAACACGGAACCCTGTGGAACACCAGATGTTATACGCCTCATCCCTGACTGCCTATTTCCAATAATTACCCTTTGGGCTCGCCCATACAAGTAGCTTTCCATAAGAGATAAAGCGGTATTTGTAAATCCAAAATAGTGCCCCAGTTTTCGACATAAGATTAAATGATCAACCCTGTCAAAGGCCTTTGAAAAATCCAGTAGACACATAAGAGAGAGGTTTCCTTTGTCATATTCGGGCCTTATGTCATCAATTACTTTCAAGACCGCAGTAGTACAACTATGAGCAATGCGAAAACCAGATTGGAATGGGGACAAGAGATTATTGTTATTCAGATACAACGTAATCTGTTCAGCAATTAGGGACTCAAATATTTTCGAAAAAACTGGTAAAATACTTATTCGAAGAAAAATGGCGTAATTATGCCTCTGGACCAAAATCCACACCAAACAGTGACTAGTTTTGGGGGCGTTGGCTTTTCAATATATGCGTGCGGGTTTTCTGTGCCTCAAATGCGACAACTACAGCTTTAAACTATAGGTTCACGCAATCGCCCTTGTCAAAGCATTGAATTAATAACAGAAAAATAGATATGAAAGAGAGAGCACGAATATGTTATTTCAAACTATTATGGTAGTGAGCGATAGAAAAGGCTTTAGAACGACAACTGTTCTATATGGCAATAACAATTTCTGTGTGTAATTTTTTTTTTCATCCCATCAACTAATCAGCTGGTTATGGTATTGCATCTTCAATCGATTAACATATGGCTTGAGTAGTAAAGAGATCACATATAACTAAATAATCTGATTTTGCAATACATTATAATGGACTAGTACAGAAGATATTTTGTCTAGACAACCTTAATATCCTAGAATCTGATGTTGTATCTGAAACACATGCTGAATTGTGGCGAAGAAAATACTTGAATAAAAAGTAATTGGAAAAATTTAAAAGTGTGTATAAAAACACATTGTTAAGAAAAGAAAAAATCTACATACTGGAGTTTTCTTTTAACTTGGCTTAACATTAAAATTACAAACGAAAGGAACAAAAACAAAACAATGCAGTAAACAAACCTGTTTACTGTAATTATCGTATAATATAATAAAGAATTTTAATTAAAACTAAACACAAATTTATTTTATTTTATTTGCAATCTATGAGCTCATATTTTAAACATTTTTTAAAAGGTAAAAACGTAACAATACTTTTACTTCAAAACAATAAAAATTTCTACATATGCCCAACATATTTTACATACTCCGAAGGGTTTTTTGTTACATTTTTCTTTTCCTTTTTAATAAATTAAAAAAAAGGTTATCACCTTAAACATCAACAAATAATATTTTTTGTATTTATTTATTTTTTTATAAAATATGTTCTTTTTTGTTGCTGTTATAGGGTTATGCTGGTTTTTCTATACGTATCATTTTTTTATTTTTTTTGGTTAAGGCTTAGCATATAAATTGCAATTGGCATGGCTTTTATACATTGCATATCAATTACATACAAAATTAAAATATTTTCAAAGCGTTTTTAAACGTGCAAAAAAAATATTTTAAAATGATTGTGGAAAAACATATTTAAAATTGATGTTGATAAATTGAAAAGGGATAAACAATTTCATTTTTAAAATATTGAAAAACATGACTCCACTTGAAATGCAATTGAAATAAGAGGATCATTGATTTCCAATGCCTTAACAAATATTTATAAATGGTGCTCACTTGAAAAGTATACATTTTAGACGCCGATAAACTTTTTCGATAGATGCGCACTTGTTCATGTTCATGTTCATGCTCAATGATGGGCAAGCCTTGGCCATTTGTTTAGCAAACCAAAGGCATTTGTACTTGTCACTAGTCTTGTTTTTAATTCCACTTTTCGGTTTAGGAAACTAGAGTTAATTGTTACATAAGATTCGAAATGAAGAAAATGTAGGATCAGACGCTCAACTGTTATGCAAATCAAAAAACTTTTTTTTGTTCTAAAATTAGTTAGTTTTTCCTCATAATACGATTTTTAGTTCCACGTGCTTGCTATTGACTTATATACATTCATAATTGCTCACTACAACCCTCCAATTAGGATTACGATCCAGCTCCTCACACCACTTAAGTTGTGTGTGTTAATTTTTATACATGAGTGGCGGACCCTACAGTTTAAAGTCGACTCCGAACGACAGATTTTTTGAGAAAATTTACATGGCATCTGCTGTGAGGAAGCCGCCGAAGAAATAATTTTTCATATTTTCCTTTTGATGTCTGATCTGGGGTTTGAAGCATGGTCTTACGTCTAATAAACCAGCACACTACCTACTAGAATACGGCTACTTCTGTTAATACTTTTGTGTTAATCGAAGTAGCCAGTGATTTAACCAACTGTGGCGTATTTGTCAATTTTGTTTTTAAACTCTCTAAGCCCGTGAAACAAACGAAATATTTCTGTCTGCGGCTTGCTCTTAGAAGTCTTCTGGTAATAAATAAAATTTCCATAAAAAGTTCCTCAACAATTTCTCGTACGAAGTTGACATTAAACTGTAGGTACCATAAAGGGGTTGTAATGGCCAATAAAGTAAGTAGTTTGGGTTGTTTCCATCCTTTTGGGAATATTAGTGTCTGCATCTTTATTAATAGTTTCTAAGGGGTGGCATGTTGGTTTTAGTGAAATATCCTAAGCAATTAACTATGCAGTGCTATTGTACAGAAAATAGATATGAGAGCACGTGGCCCTATAAGTAGTTTCGTAGGTTTTGTTTCCAAAATGTCAATGCACAGATGACCAACCAGTTGCAAACAATTGGTTGAAATTTTGCAACCTGTGGATCTCTATACAATAATACTGAGGACGTTGGCTACAAAAAAAAAATATATGGCTGATCAAATCACTCTCGATTCGTACAAGAGGAACCTCCGAACTTAGGCAATTGAAAACGGCCATCTTGTTGAAGTTACATCAGTCAGCATTCAACAACACGTTCATATAATAAAACTGTTCAAAATAGACAACGTATTGCTAGCTTTTCTTCGAAAATACCGCAATTAGGCCCATTTCCAGATGAATGGGTACGTAAGCAAACAAAATTGTCTAATTTAGGGCCATAACTATTCACAATAGATCCATTAGCGTCCAATGTATCCCTGTTAAGGTCATTGTTTAGTATCGATTTTGAGTTGACGCCATCATCGCTGCTTATTTCTTTGAGAACGACATTGTTCAGGCCATTATGGTTAGAAGAGAACAACGCCGACACCGTACACCTCTTTCCAGATTGAATATCTTGAACAAGCTATTTGGGAGCATGATTATCTCACGTGGTGGTGATGTGAGCAGGCCATTGAAATTGTGTGCCTTGAGTTTTCAAGCCACAACATTCTCAAAGCCACTAGTGTCATAGAGAATTGAGCATTTTGGATTCGTTCCAGCCAGAGTCGCCATAATAGACAATTAAACGATGTTAGAGAGCTGCTGCATTGTGGTTAGTTGGCTGACAACACCATTGCAGCGTACTTTGTAAATAACAATGAAAATTGCAATGCTACAGTCAATAATGCAGGGTGCAGTAAGGTGATTGACTGGCAGGTTTTTTTGTATACAAAATGGAAGAATTGGCGTTGATTGAAAGGAATTGTCACTTGTCACTCGCTACCATAAGCTCACTCTCAGAATATTTGTTGAGCAATTAATGTCAAGTCTTGTTCATGTGATTTGTCTTCACGAGTATATTTTCGAAATAAAGTGTTATCTCTTGCCCAAACAACATATTCGATAAACGCAGGCAAAAGTTTTTTTTTTTTGGTATCAAAAGGATACCAATTAAACAGTTTAAATATAAATTTGTATGGCATTGTACTGGTTAGTCAAGTGAACTGCAATCAAACAAATGCCAGTCAATCAAATTTTAATATTGAATATCCGGCATTATAACATACTTTTGGCCACAGCTGAGTTCATATATCTTCATATCTTCCCCAAAAAACGCTGGACATGTACCTACTCGGGGAAGATTCATTTTTCTAATCTCTTTTGCCTGTGCAATTTCACAAAAGTATTTGGTACCTAATGTACAGTGCTCAATACTGACATCAGGAACAATATTGAGTGTATTCATTTGACATTCTTGAAAATAATTTTCGCGCGTCCGTTATCTAGCTTTGGTAGTATATGCTGTCCAAAACACTGTTAATGGAATTAACTGCCACATCGTAATGAAATTTGCAATATAGAACATTGGTTTGTAATTTCGGCAGTTTTTCTATGTCTATTGAATGCATCTGCTTTGCAGATACCCTAAACGATTGTAACTCAGTACTCATAATAAATTTTAAACGATCTTAAAAGGATAAGAAAAGGAATTCACTAATGTTATGCAATTTAAACTAGCCAGAAGCTGAAGGATGTTGAATTTAAGTCAGAAGCTTAACTGCAACTATATCCTCCTATAATTGCTTGATGCTGTATATATATATATATAAATTATTGCATCGCTCTGGTTTTTCGTTGACAGATATCTTTCCGATATCACGTGAAAACATAAGCCTTTTAAAGCCACTATGGGAATACTCATATAATCATCCAATAATCATACTATTTCCCATATAGTCGATATGAATTTTTCAAACATCACACTCTAAAATTTTAAAAAATCACCCGTTATCTATCTATTCAAGTTCAATGATACACTTAAAAAAAGCTGTGATTAGTTTTTATATTTTCCAATAACTTCACTGTAGATTTCACACTTTTTAATTTTCTTTGCTTATTATGGTCTTGGGGACACATCTGGTTTTGGCATCTTTTCCTACCTTTAAAAAACATCTTGAAATACCTAAAAGGTATTACCATCGAAAGAAGGAAACCACGATCAAATTCTCTTAAAAAATTTTTAAATCTGCGAAGTATAAAGTAAATAATGGCTTACAGAGCTTACCTTAGATTGCAAATATTTTCGTATTTATATGCCAAATAAAAACGAAGCATTTATAATTAAATTTCTCCCCATGTTCCCATGTCAACAATTATGTAAATATTGTATTAAACATTGCTTATGCTCACCACCCCTATACGTATGAGTAATATTTACAGACTGGCTTAAATAAATAACACTTATACGCCGTGGATATTTATTAAAAAAATCAAATAAAACATCGGAACAAAAAAAAAAAATAAAATTAAAAGAAAAAACTTAAATAGAAAAAAACAAAGGATTTAATTTGCAAATATAATTAAAACTAATTAGTTTGGGGCGTTTTCTTGCCACTCTCTTTTAATGGTTGCAAATTAAATTGTTGCTCATAGACAGTGATTGCAGTGGATGTTTTTGAATTAAAATTAATTTCTTTAGTGTGCCACCTACAACAATCTCAGTGTTAGTCCTTGTTATTGTCATTTCATTGAGACTCTTTGCCAGCCATACTGCTCTGTTGTGCTTCTTTTGCAACATTTTAATGCTGTGCGTGTATTTGACACATAAATTATAACGTTATACCGTAAGTCATTTTACAAAAACACCTCATCCTTTAGTAAATACTAGCGACGTTAGCTGCTTTCTTTATGGCGTTTTTTTTTTGTTTTTTTTTTGTTATAATTTAAGCCTTTATTGTACTTTGTGGTGTGCAAATATTGAAATTTTAATTCAACTTTGTTGCGTGTTCACAAATATTGACTTTTTACCAAGGAAAGCTGAAAAGCCTTAAAGTAAAATAACGGTAAAGTAAAGTAAAGCAAAGGGTTTGTCATTGTTGGCAAATATTTTCTTTTTAAAGTGGCAGCGAGCAGGCATATGGTATTCATATTGACGTTGTTTTCATAAGCAATTAGACGCAGACTGTGTTGTACATGGTTTTTCTTCTTTACCCCCCCCCCCCCCCTCTCCCCTTTTTTGTATTTTCATCATTACACTTTGCATGTATTTTATAATGTTTGTGTGTTGTTTATTTTTTTATTTAAATTCTAATATTTCCTTAATAATATTATTAAATAGTCGTACAAATCTAATTGTATTCTGTTGCTGTGTTGTTCCAATAACCCAAATAGCAAACGTAATTGTATCAGCTGCATAAATTTGTTTTTAATAATAATAAAACTGTTATTGTTACTGGGATTAAAACTTAAGCTGCTTGTTCTTCAATTGTACTTGTAAAATCATTGACTTTATCTGAGAGCAGGCTTTAGAATTGGCATTAATTTTATGCGCTACGCGGTAACTGAAAACCAATACGTTCGTTATCTGCACTCTACAAACATAGTCATATTAATTGTGAAGAAATGTAATCGATTTTTAGAAAATATTGTAACGTTTTTGCCTTCAAACAAAAAAATAAAAATAAATTTTTGTTCAGTTTTAATTAAATTCTTTATTGTTCGCACAATTCTTCACAACTTGATGTAAACAACAACAATTGCTTTGTTTGTTATTCCTCTTTGCAGTCTTTTGCGTAAGCAATAACAACTACTAGTCAATTTGTTCGATAGATCTTTATAATGGAGATCTTCAAACCACGATTACTTTTTCAAACATACCGCGTCTTCACACAAGACTGACTGAATTTTTATTGACTCCGTTGCCTGCTTTGTCCTTCCTTTTATATTGCAGGGTAAACAGTCTAATGGATGCTCATAAAGGAGAATGACTTCTCTAAATCTCTATAAATGTAAACATGTTGTTTACGTTATTGTTGTTTGTGTATTTTGTTTACATATGCCCTTGCAGTGTTGTTGTTGCCTTTTTGTTTACTTGTTTATCCCCTATTTTATACTGGTTTTTTGTTAGTATTTTTTTGTTTACTTGTTTATCAAGTAAACAAGTTCTTTGTTTTTGTTTGTGTAGCTTTTGTTTACAATTTAAACGATGTGAAAACAAAACACCATTTCCAATTTTCGTAAGAATATTTGTGCATAATGATTATTCGAATCTTTGGTAAAAATCAATGCAACAATTTGTGACATGTACTTACACAGTGTTTATGCAATTTAATTAAAGTACTTTACGTGGAGGACATATAAAGCCTATTGCAAATATGACTACCGGTTCGTAAATTTTGATGACAAAGAGAGGCTTTAAATCTACCTACACAACATTTAGTTGATTTATAAGTTTAAATAAGAAAACTGTGCAAAATACTTTCAATTCCATACATGGATACCCTGCCGGAGTTACTAACTAATGGTTGTAGTAAAATAAATCTTAAGGATTGCTAAAAAGAAATGATTTTACGGATCATAAAAAGTAAGCCGGTTTAAGATTTTCTTAGCAGGCACTTTAAGCTTTTGACATTTATTAACCGCCATCTTAGCATAGTCTTTAAATCGATTGTCATTTCTTCAGTCTGTTTTCACAAATCACCGATCATAGACAACGACATGAGTTCGATGAATGGAGCATTTGGCAACTGACCATAATTTTCACGAAAATATCTTCTTCAGCGAAGAGGTCCGCTTATGGGTGAATGGGTACGTTAACAAACCAAATTGTTGAATTAGGAACAATCACATAAGAGTCAAGAACTTCGAAAAAATTCCCTGTCTAATGTGTATTTTTGGGGCTGGTGGCGTTCAAAATCACAAAAAAAAAATATAATCTGAATTGATTGCAGCACCTTTGATCTTTTTAGATAGTTTTCGTTCCCCTTTTTGCATACTTCTGGCAATATCACGGTTATAACTTGACAAGTGTTGGTATTCAAACGCTCTACATAGCCCCCGACTTTGGCGTAGCCCTACAAAATTGTCTAATGACATCAAATCTCTTCGGCTTGGTATTCTATTGATAACGCCACACTTCAAATAAATTTTTCTGAAGACAATTTTGTTCGAAATATCAGAATTTATAGCATGTTGTTCTCATTGCCAATCAGCATATCTATGTATGTAGGTGATGCTGTAGGCTATTGTGTAGTCGATTATATCCAGTTTTTCTTTATTTTCATTTCTATTTGAGCACATTGTAGTGGCAGTGAAACACTTTCTAATTCAATAAACTAAAGTACCCTCGAGAGCATAAACAAACTCCACAAAACAATTGGCGAAGACTACTTAAGGCCATAAAATAGACCACAAAAATAATGCTTATGGACTGGCATTATTATTTTGTATTAATTATGGCTGATATTGTGTGTGCCAATTTTTCGAAGTGCAGAGAAATTAACAATTTTTAGTTGAAACCTTACAACATATCAATGAGTCCATTTTTCTAGCAGATAATACACACTAATAAAGCTGGATAGCTTGTCTAGTTCTAGGTGAAATGAAATAGCAAGGACTGATGACAGATACCACGTTTGTGTACAACTTATACGTGAAGGCCTTAATTTCTTCTCCATGATTTAATTTCAGGCATAGGTGGTGACTCCATTACTGAGAGAGTTAGGGTTTCGTAGGACAACTGATGTACAACACATTTAATATGTCATAAGTTATCACATAAGCGTTCATCAAGTTTTCAATTTCATGAGGGTTTGTTGTATTTCAAAATATCAGAAGAGGCGTCAATTTGGCATGCGCCCATAATATTGAGATGTTTGTATAAGCAATAGACTGAGAAGATTTGAAACTATTTGCAAACCTGTAGACTAGAGCGTTAAATTAATCAATAAGACAAAAGCTGGACCCATCAATGGGAAGCAGAACATAAAAACGTTGCCGATTCAATTTAGAAAGAGTGATATAAACTCGTTTGTCTTTTGTCTTAAATTCATTCATACGTGCAACTGTACTATTCTTGCAAATAAGATAACAAAATTTACAAGTTCATTATCCTGTGAAAGATACTATTAATGTTGAATACATATCGGGTCCGCCATCTAACGTTTTTTTCAACTAGTGCTTATTTCGTGAATGGTAACACTTAGCTCATGTCTGATTTGACAGATAATTAGTTTTATTCTTCCGCTGAACGAATATGGTTGTGTATATGCTTGAACAACGCTGGGAAATATTGCGACATTACATTGAAAATCATGGTAATGTTGCAGAATATGTGCGAAAATTGGGTACGGATTTTGGAAGAAGCGAAGCACTGTCAGCTCCGTATGTTCATTATCTTGTGAAAAAGGTGAAAGAAACTGGCATCCTCATCGACAAACTAAATGCGTGAAAAGCCAAAAACAGTGCGTACACCCGAGAATATTGCTGCTGTGGCAGAAAGTGTGTGTGAAGCGCCATCAACATCAATTCACCGTCGTTCTCAACAACTGAACATTTCGGAGACATCATTCAGACGAATTTTGCATAAAGACCTTGGTATGACGCCATACAAAGTCCAATTGGTTCAGGTGTTGAAGCCAATTGACCATCCAATACGTTTTCGCTTCGCTAAGTGGGCCTGCGATCGACTTACAGAAGATGCCGATTTTGGCAAAAAAAAATCATCTTTTCAGATGAAGTTCATTTTGATCTTGGCGGGTATGTAAACAAGCAAAATTGTCGCATTTGGGGCACAGAAAACCCGCACCCATACATTGAAAAGCCGACGCACCCGAAACGAGTCACTGTTTGGTGCGGATTTTGGTCCAGAGGCATAATTGGGCCATTTTTCTTCGAAAATGAGCAAGGAGTGGCCGTTACAGTCAATGGCGATCGTTATCGGGCCATGTTGAACGAATTTTTGTTCACAAAAATTTAAAAGGAGGATATTGGCAACATTTGGTTTCAACAGGACGGCGCTACGTGCCACACAGCCGAAGCTACACTCGATGTTTTGCGCCCTGTTTTTGAAAATCTCATTATCAGCCGCAGAGCTGATGTCGTTTGGCCACCTCGGTGCAGCGCCGTTATACTATTATTTGTGGGGTGCCGTCAAAGATAAGTGTTACTTACTAATTATTCATTACAACGCTTTGGTTAGGATTACGACATAGTTTCTCATATCAACCATGTGGTGTATGTTAATTCTTATCTATGAGTGGCGGCATTTAAGTCGACTCCGAACGACTGATTTTTGTCAGAAGACCTGTGAGTGAAAGTTGCCGTAGAAATATTTTTTCGTTTTTTGTTGGAAATGTCTCAGCTGGGATTTAAACAACGGTCGCACATCTAATAAGACTACATACAATACTTCGGCGGCATGAAGATGAATTTGCCCATCGATATGCATGCAGGCGAAACAAAGAAATTTTAAAATCTGAGGCGTATAGCAGTTATAATCTCGAACTCATTGTAGACACCGAGCACGTGGTTCAAACCCCAGCTCTGATAAGAGTTTAATATTCTGTTAACAATACTGTTACCGCCAACAGGTAATTCCTTTATCTTGAAATTGTAAAATTTTGCTTAATTTGGTGCAGTTGCCAATACTTTAGGTCTCTAAGGCCACCAATTTATGGAAATTTTACAAACCACATATAAAAACCAATACATAACCATTATAGCCAAGTTCACTTTAGGCAAAAGAAAAAAAAAATATCAATCAATTGCTTCATTAAATTATTTTTCTTTTTTTTTTAATTTTGAAAACGAAATTCGTTATCAAAATCTACTTGGCACACACGTGTTCATTTTGAAAGAGAAATTCTTTATAAAAATCTATTTGGCATACGTGTTCATTGTAATGTACTTCTCGCACTGTAAAATTCATATAATTTCACCCAGTGGAACATACTAATAAAATATTTAAAACGGAAAACATGTTAGATTTTTAGACAGGCACAGACGGACAGACTGAATGAATGCAGAGAGAGAACAGAAAGAAAAATCAATTTTAAAATATTTACGAGAAAAGAAAAAAGAATGAAAAATAATTGTTTTATAGAACAACAACAGTGACAACGTGTCACTCAAATTAATTAAAATCGAATTGAAGGGAAAAATTGTTGAAAATTAATTTTAATTGAAGTCGAGAAAATGCTTGATGAAAAGAAGTATGAAAAACAGAAACAGAAAAATAAACGATAAAATCAGTTGGAAAATTTTTCACTTGATTAAACTAGAGTAGTAGTTAATCCTTCCATGCGTTTGCAATGCTTGTTTACGTTAAGAATACATATGGCAAAGATACAATTATATTACATGATATTGCTGTTGTGATATCGCTTTCTTGTCATTGTATGTTAGACATTTTTTATTCATGAATGAAGAATTATAGAGAAATATCTTTAGTGATGCTAAATGCACAGTTCAAAGGAACACAACGTCAACCAAAAAAATAACCTCCATATTGGTTTTGCCGAGTCTATACATACATAAATAATTGGTCATTACAACCGTTCTAAAATATAGGGTGGGTCATTTAATTGTTTAAATTTAAAAAGGCAATAAAACAAAAACTTCTTAAATTTTTGCCAAATTTATAATTTTTTTTTTGCTCTGAAGTATAGTTGTTCCATTTAGAAAGGAAATATTTTTTCATTAGTATGAATGCCGCGGCTGTCCTTACAGTACCTCATTCGCTCGGACCAATTTTCATGCACTTTTTCAAGTGTATGGGTTTGTAACTCGGCAATGACATAACGAAAGTTGGCCTTCAAATGCTCAATTGTCTCTGATTTGACGGCACCCCCCAAAAAATAGTCCAATGGTTTCGAAACGCAGCTTCTTGGCAGCCAATTGGTATCACCATTTCAACTAATTGAAATTTAATTGTGGCATGAGATGTGTGGCAAGTTGCACCATTCTGTTGAAACCAAACATCGTTCACATCAATGCCATGAAGAACGGATACAAGAAAACGGTTATCATGGTGCGATAGGGGACGCCATTGAGCGTAATGGTTGCGCCGTGTTCATTTAAAAAGAAATATGAGCGAATGATGCCCGCGTTCCACAAGCCGCTGCAAACAGTCACTCGTAATGGGTACATCGGCTTTTGTAAGACCAATGACGTGTGGGTTTTCTGAGCCCCAAATACGGCAATTTTGCTTATTAACGTACCCACCAAGATGAAAATTAGCTTCATTCGAAAAGATGATTTTTTTCTTTTTGGAAAAATCGACATCATCGTGCAGTTTCTTGTTGCGCCAATAAATCTCAACGTTACTCAAACGTAAATCGATTCAGTGGAGATATTATAATAAATTTTGCAAGAGAATAGAATGATATAAGTATGTTTCAAATTTAAACAAATAGATAGCGGACCCAATACATACATAATTGGTCATTACAACCCTTCAGTCAGGATTACGACCTAGTTTCGCACGCCATTTATGTTGTGTGTGTTAATTTTATACATGAGTAGCTGGACCTACAGTTTAAAGCCGAATACGAACGACAGATGTTTTGAGAAACTTTTCATGGCAATTTTTATTTACTCTCAGAGAAAACTGCTGAGAGGATTTCGGAAAATTTTTCGGAAAATGTTGATCAACTTCAATGGTTGGAATGTAATTACGAAATTTAGGTAATCAAAGAAATTTACGAATGTAAACAAGTGTAAGCAATGAGATGACAGATTTTGCTATTAAAGCACTCGATCAATTATTTTTTTACTGTAACAGTTTTCATATTCTGTATTCTGTTTTATTATTACGACATTCGATATGGCTGCAGAAGGTAACCCTAGCTATTGACCTTAATTACGCCTATTTTATGTTAACCTAAATCTAAATCGTAAAAAGCTTATGTTTGCACTAAAAATAATACTTTGTGCTCCACTGAATCCACCATAAAGAGCTAAACGAAATTAATAAAATTCAAGAAGACTAGAAAAAAACTTCTATTAAAAGGAAGTGATTTTTCGAATTAAAAAAAACTATCGAGAACAATAACAATTTAGTATCCTAAATCTACTTCTTGGTTTTCCTTTTACATGAAATTGGTAGAAAGTTTCTTTTTTTATTTTATAATAATTTCTGTTGGAAACTAAATTTTTATTTTATTTAGTTTTTCTTTCTTTTCATTTTTTTTCACAATTTTATTGTTGGTTGGCTGGTAATAAAATTACATTCTGAGGTTACAGTTTTGCTGGTAAAAATTGTTGTACAAAAAAACTTTTATTCTCATAAAATTGTTTTTGAGTAGACCGTTGTCGACTGGGTTTTTGAAATGAATGAAAAAAAATTCTATCTGTTTGAGTGCTTGTAGTTGGGGTCGTTATTATAGTTTTGCTAATAAAACTTAACGAACTGCAATCAAGTTATAAGACAACATACAGGAAAAATTAAAAAAAATATGTGTGGCATATAACAATATAATTTTTGTCTTCTTCTTCTTTTTACCAGTAAACTAGGCCATAGTAACAATAGAACTCATAAAAATAAAAAAAGGAATTTTCTATAAAAATTAAAAAAAAAATGAGGAAATATTGAAAGCTAATTTGTTTAACCCTTAAACGTAACACATTTCCAAATGCTATGGACAGGTTATTGTGACCTTAAGTTGCACTTGGAATTGCATCGTTTAGCCCCTTTTTATTGAAGTTAGTTATCCTCACGTCGCGACGCGTCGGAAGTAGACTCGCCTTTTTTCACACGCCAATATATTTATGGACGTTCCGCTTCAAAAAGTCGCTGTAGTCTAGCAGTTAGTGTATTGGCTTATTAGACGTGAGGCCACGATGAGAACGAAAAAATTGCAAATAAAAGTTTCTTAAAAATCTGTCTCTCGGAGTTGAAAATTAACACACACAACACAAAAGTGGCGAGAGAATCATGGAAGTCATCCTGACTGAATGCTTGTGCTGAATTATGTATGTGTGTATGTATGTATGTTCCGCTTCATCGGATATTGCCCTAGAATTAAGTATCAGGCTTTTATCACTTTTTTCATGCATCGTAGATAGTTTCCCTGACGTCACATCCAAAGAGAGTGCTTTCACCCATATGAGCTAAGTGCGTAGGTTAGAGGACGTGTACTTGTCAATTAAGGCAAGTACAGTACCCGGAGGTCGAATTGACCCATTATTAGGACTGGTGGACAGGTGATCTATTACTGATTTTTTTTTTAAATCTTTAGTCTGTTTAACCAACATCACTGGTCCACTATTGCAGATCCTAGGATAACAGCAACAAAATTGTTGTTTTATTGGGTGTAGTGTTATTGTACCGTGCTACAGCCTACTAATGTCAATAACAGACATTATTTTCGTTGAAAGGTCAGAAAGCTTCTGGACAAATTAATTAGACAGAGATAGTAGCTGCACCATTTTTTTTCTTTTTTTTTTTAATTAGGCAAGTCTGGGCGAATTGCCATCAATTGCATTCAAACCTTAATCACTAACAAATCACTTTTATCACTAACAATCGTATTACTTACTAGTCATGGTCTACTACAACTTATGTGTGAAGAGAGGTACTCTCTGTTCAACAAATAATTCTTTTCCACAAGTTGTAACGATTTAGTACAAAAACAGACCATGTATATGTATGTTGCCTAGAAAGGCAAGTTAAAAGCATAAGATCATGTTGCTTTAACGTTAGATTGCTCTATGTGTTCATAAAAACTAAAGGGTCCTCCAAATAACTTTTTTTCGAAAATGCTTAAAAAAAAAACTACTGAATACTTTCTCAAAATTCTTTTTTTATTTGAAAGTACAATCCTTCCGGTTAATAATGGAAAATAATTTCATTCATATGGCTGCCTCGGCTGGCCATGCAGTAGCCTACACCAGAAGATGCCGACTTTGGCAAAAAAATTATCTTTTCAGATGAAGCTCATTTTGATCTTGGCGGGTATGTAAACAAGCAAAATTGTCGCATTTGGAGCACAAAAACCCGCACGCATACATTGAACGCACCCAAAACGAATCACTGTTTGGTGCGGATTTTGGTCCAGAGGCATAATTGGGCCATTTTTCTTCGAAAATGAGCAAGGAGTGGCCGTTACAGTTAATGGCGATCGTTATCGGGCCATGTTGAACGAATTTTTGTTCACAAAAATTGAAGAGGGGGATATTGGCAACATTTGGTTTCAACAGGACGGCGCTACGTGCCACACAGCCGAAGCTACACTCGATATTTTGCGCCCTGTTCTTGAAGATCGCATTATCAGCCGCAGAGCTGATGTCGTTTGGCCACCTCGGAGTTGCTATTTGACACCGTTGGGGGTGCCGTCAAAGATAAGGTTTACGCCGACAAGCCAGAGACAATTGACGCTTTAAAGGACAATATTCGTGAAGCCATTGGTGAAATACAGCTGCACACAATCGATAATGTGCTTAAAAATTGGACCGACCGTGTAGGCTACTGTATGGCCAGCCGATGCAGCCACTTGCATGAAATTATTTTTCATTATTAACCGGAAGGATTGTACTTTCAAATGAAAAAAGAAATTTGAGAGAATATTCTGTAGTTTTTTTTAAAGCATTTTCAAAAAAAAAATTATTTGGCGGAACCTTTATAATATAATTTGAGAATCTAAATCTATTATATACAGGCGTAGTATTAGTCCATTTTAATGGGTTTCTTTGTCTTATAAGGCTCTTTCAATGAGCTAATATTGCCATCTACTGCTTTCACGGTTATTAACATTACGTTCATATTTGTTTTAAATGAAGTCAACTGACATATGCTTACTAAAAAGAGCATTCGAAAAATAGGGGACTTATTGATCCATCCTTGTAACAAATAAATTTCTATTCAACGTTCTATCCATCAGCACTGTGTGCTAAAACCGTTCACTTAAAATCGTTTAAGTTATTGTTACGTTTTTGCCTTTAAAAGCATTTAAAATATGAGCTCGTAAATTGCAAATAAAATAAAAATAAATTCTGGTTTAGTTTTAATTAAAATTCTTTATTATTCGCACAATGCTGTGTGCCACTGTTCACAACTTGATATAAACAACAACAATTGCTTTTCTTTGTTATTCCTTTGTTTACACTCTTTGCATAAACAATAACAATTACTAAACAATAATTCGACAGATTTTTGTAACAGAGATCTTTAAACCACGATTACTCTCAATCGCACCGGCTGACTTTACACGTTAACTCACTCGCCTTCTTCGCTTTGCCTTTTATAAGGCTGGGTAAACAATCTGATGAATGTTCTTGAAGGCGAATGTTCGTGACTTAGCCTTCTGGAAATCTTTATAAATATAAATACCGTTGTTCACATTTATATTGTAGTGTTGTTTGTGGATTTTTGTTTACTTGTTTACTATTTTCTTAATGTTGGTGTTTATAACGGGTGATTTTTTTATATTATATTTTTGGCAACACTGGTTTAAACAGCTCACGCACGTTTCGTGTTTTGTTTTGGTCTATAATTTAACCATGAATCGTCTTACAAACGAACAACGTTTGCAAAACATTGAATTTTATTATCAAAATGCGTGCTCTGTTAAGAAAGTTCATCGCGCGCTTCTTCCATTTTATGGTCAGTTTAATCGACCCACTGAAGCGGCTATTCGGGCTATTGTGACTAAATTTCGCACCAAATTTACATTGTTGGACATTAAACCACCAACACGCTTACGTAGAGTGCGAACTGAAGAAAATATCGCAGCTGTATCGGCCAGTGTTAATGATGACCATCAATTATCGATTCATCGCCGTTCGCAGCAATTGGGCCTCTGTTACTCAACAACGTGGAAAATTATGCGAAAGGATTTAGGTGTGAAGCCTTTCAAAATACAGCTGATGCAAGAATTGAAGCCGAACGACCTACCGCAACGCAGAATTTTTGGTGAATGGGTTCTTGGAAAGTTGGCCGAAGATCCACTTCTTTATCGAAAAATTGTGTTCAGCGACGAAGCTAATTTTTGGCTCAATGGATACGTAAATAAGCAGAATTGTCAAGTTTGGAGTGAAGATCAGCCAGAAGGATTGCAAAAGCTACCAATGCATCTAGAAAAAGTCACAGTTTGGTGCGGTTTATGGGCTGGTGACATCATTAGACCGTACTTCTTCAAAGATGCTGCGAATCGTAACGTAACTGTAAATGGTGAGCACTACCGTGAGATGGTGTCCAACTTTTTTTTGCCCAAAATGCAAGAGCTTGACTGGCATGACATGTGGTTTCAACAAGACGGTGCCACACAGCACGCGTAACAATGGACTTATTGAGAGGCGAGGTCGTTGAACATTTTATTTCACGTTCGGGACCGGTCAATTGGCCTCCTAGATCGTGCGATTTAACGCCTTTAGACTATTTCTTGTGGGGCTATATTAAAGCTCATGTCTATACAGACAAGACCGCTTCATTTGACGTATTGCAAAACACCAATATAAGATTTTTCATTTTCGTAACTTTTTTATTTCCCCTTTAAACCAGCTTTATTGTCATTAAATAAATAAAAAAGCTTAAGACGTATGGCATTTTGAATTTGTTATAATTTATAGTTTTAAAAATAAAATTTTAAATTAAATTATTTTGTAATCCTAAGTGCATTATAAGAATTGGCAAGAAAAAGTCATTCTTAAAACTTTGTTATTAAAATTGACATGACACGACGTAAAATATCCTTATTGAAAAGAGATAAGAAATGTATTCAATTTTTCTTTTTCTTTTTTTTATTTAAAAATATTGTATATTTACGAATAATAAAGGCTTCATGGTCTACGCTTTAGACATTTAATGACCCTTTTCAACAATTATGGCCACAAATGGTGTTGTTAACATTTACAAAAATGTTCCCAACAACAAAAATCTTATTTCTCTACACTTTATTTCTTTAGATTTTTATTTTTTTTTTGTGTTATTTTTCAATATGAATTCTTCTATTACCTTTACTAAATGACCCTGAACGTTTATCGTAGCAAAAGAAAAAAAATAATAATAAAAAGAAAAAAAAAATATATTTTGTTTACACACTTACCACCAGAGACCACACATATCACTTCCAGGCTGCCGCCTTCTTCATAGGGACCAGCACGTGATTCAATAACATCACGACGTTCATTAAGTATTATGGGTAGCTGTGGGGGAACTGAAAAAAAAGGGAAAAGTATAAAATATTCAGAAAATTTTTTTTATTTTAAGATTTTAAACTAAAGAGCAACAGAGTATGCAAAACAATTCAATGTTCCTTCTTCGAACTTAAAAAAAACTACACGAATTAAAAACAAAATTAAAAAAAATTAAAAGGAAAAGCTGTGTGATTATCTATCTACCTCTGGGCCTAATATTAGCTCGATTGAACCTATTGCAACCTTCAAGAGATACTCGCCTTTATGTTGTGCGGCTGTTAAAAATCATTTAAGCTTTTGAAGCTTTGGATGAGTCACACATGCGGATTATAATACGGAATAGTTCGTTTAAAAGACACGCTCCATGGCCTAATGTTTTAAGGCCCTTATCAGCTAGTGATCAGCATATAAAAACTATCACTGCCATATTCTAAGATAGATTACAAAACTGTTGATAACCATCAAGTTCTACACAGCTCAGTCCTTACAGATGTTTCCTATAAGAATTCATTTGTCATCAGACATGCCACACATATACTGCCACCTCAACCCTTTAACCGTCAACTCAAATGGTATCCTTATTAAAACAAACCACTCCATATTCAGTTTTCTCGCCTTCCGTACCAATTTACCCTGAGAAATTCACTGTTTTGACTTCTGTTTGGCCTGTGGTGTGTTGCCATGGATTCAGGTTTCGTCTACAACGCCACATCTCATATGAAACGGTCACACGCTACTCTGTTCACGTTCGATTGTAAGCTAACCCGTCATGCGTATTGGAAAAATATTTATCACACTCAAGTAATTTCTCAAAATTGAAAACATTGAGTCACATACAATGGTGGCCTTATAATTAGAAACGATGTTTCTGGAAAAGAGTTCTCTGGAGTGACGAATATAAGTTTAATTTGTCCCAATCTGATGGAAAAACGTTTGTAAGACGCCCTCCAAACAAAGCCTTAGATCCCAGGTACACAGTGAAAACTGTAAAACAAATTAACAAACATACACGTTGCTAAGTCGTTTATAATTATAAGGTCACCACTGTATGTTGCACTCACAACTCAGAAATCATTTGACCATATGAGATGCCAAAGACTTCAACAATCACTTACAATTTCGGAAACCGTTGAGCCATATGAATTGCCAAAGGCTTCTATAATCTTTTAGAGCTTCTTCTTCTTCTTCTTAGATAGATTGTTTAGCGATTTTTCAACACAATAAAGCCCGGTTTTTTCGTCGATCCGTAATCCTACATGACACAAAAGAACTGACAAATTCGTAAATTGACTTGATAGAATCATATTCAAATCTTGTGACGACCGTTACAACTGCAGACAACTGATGGTTTTTTGTAATGCGACTGGAATAATTTTTATTTATTATCTTCAAGGGAAAAGAACAGTCAAATGTATTTTCAATGTTTGTTCTTGTCCATGAGTTCCGTTGATTTCTCTGGGAAATTTTGGATCCCTCAAAGATAAATCTTAAATAAGCCTGGGACATGCAGATATCATTGGAAATTCTATTGCTGATAAGCTGTACACTGTACGATGCGAAGCTTGCAATCTTTGACATATAACAGAGCATCTGTATTCCGAATGCCTCAGTTCAATTGTATATTGAACACTCGTTTTACAATCAGGCTCAATCTCGTTGACAGCAAGAGGGTACGTGCAATATTGCTAGACTCTGTTGGACACGTATATATAATTGCTTTAATTTCATGGTCATTCATCGCATAATAGCGATTCTCACAGGCCACTGTCATTTTGGTAGCCAAATAGAAAGACTTGCCATTCCAGCAAATGACTTCTGCAAGAGCTGAGGGTATTTCATTTTATATGGCAACGACTTGCTTTTGTCATAAAAAGACGAAAATTTCTGAACTGCCACTTTCTGAAATCCTTGATCCAGGTCTAGGATTTAAAGATTTCCGCAATAACAAGATTTAATGTGAACTCATGTTGGTTTCCTCTATGGAATGTTTTAACCCCGTGCCACAATGAGCCTAAATTCTGGCCAAAGTTGAACTTTTTCATTTAAAGAGAGCACGCCACCTTACCTTACCTAACCTAATATCATAATTTCTAATGAACGTACATAGTAAAAATAACAATACCATTCTTATTGCATGTGTTATGTTTTTATTATAGTCTAACGTCGACGACAATCATCTTTTTCAAAGCAAATTATCACTCTCAGACAATTTTCCAGAAAGCTGCTGATAGCAAGATTTTCAACATGCCTGAGATGACGTTTGAAGTTAATGCTGTCGTCTAGCTAAACAATACACAAACCTCTAGGCTACGGCAACCATAAACATATAAAAGATAAACCAAGGCTCACTATGTAATCGTTACAGGCTTTTCAATTAGAACAGCCTCGAATAGAGTCGTATAGATATTACTTTTTGAAACCATTTGTTCATCAGTTGAAAAATTAAGTAACATACGGTGTTCAGATATGCATCTTTATTGAGCTCAATATTTGATATAAAGTTTTCATTAATAATTGCCCAATAAATACGTAAATTGTTATAATATTGAGTAAAACTTAAAATACAGCACTGTCATAAGTGTGCTTAGTGAGCATATTACAATTAAACGAACACTTTTTGTTGATATTTGACAACTCAAATGTCAACAATGACATACAAAAATGGCAACCAAAATAAAAACAATGTTGTTGAAACAACCAGCTGTTTCGTTTACCAGCTGTCAAATGAATATTGAATAAGCAGCTGAACTTCGTATGTTATTATGCCTGAACACTTAAAATATTGTACTCAATTAACCGAATATTGACTCAATAAAAGTGCATATCTGAACATAGTATAATAAAGTGTTCCGAAATAAATAAAATTTTCCCAAATTTTAATTTTTTTTTTCTCTTAGGTCAGCTATATTTGGAATCAGATTCATAGTTTCAATTCAATAAAATATGTTTTCACAAATCATCGACTTTCAGCAAAAACTACTCATCTTCTTTAAACAAAAAAAAAGAATAAAAAATTGTTTGCAACTAAAAATTTTTCTATTATGGCATAAAAAACCATTTAAATTAAAAGAACATCAAGCACCCAGGGTGCCTGCAGTAAAACCAGAATTGCTTTTTAAAAATTTAAAAGTAAAAATTCTATAAAAAAAAAAAACAATAAAATTGTGGATTATAGTTTGGAATTTGGAAAAAGTTGTAATAGAATACTTTATTTCAAATAAAAATTAAAAAAAAATATATTTTTTGGAAATGAAAAACTCATTGAAATATTAAAAGCATACACAAGTACTGCGTACATAGATACTTACCCACCACCTCCAAATTGACATTACTGTTGCGGGTTTGAGAAAGTTTGAAATCGACTCTACAGCGAAAATTGCCAGCATCTTTTATCTGCAGAGAACAAAAGTTATTAAATGTGGCAAAAACTATTAGAGTTTTCCAAAAAAAATTGAAATGTTTTAATGAAATTATTTTTGAAGTTTTTTTTTTACTTACCTGTACAGGATTTAAAATCAATTCGGCTGGCTCTCTGTGTGTATGAAACACAGCACGATCTTCTAGAACCTCCTCATCACGCCAATGTGACGGTGTCCCCGCATGTGCACCCCGAGTATCGTAACTATAAGTTTTTATAGGACACGCCATGGTTTGTAAAAGTTGTAATGAAAGAGAAAGAAAAGTTAAAAGAACATACAAATTAAAATTAAATTAAAAATTTTAAAGACTTAAATTTAAAGACTTAAATAGTGATTGAGAACATAAAAATTAATTTGAAAATGATAGAAAATGATATGATATTTAATGTACGTATCTACATGAGATATGCTTTAGGTTTCTAGCATTTAAAGGATATCAAAATAAAAAGTGGTAAGTTCGAGCACAAAAAGTTTTAACCTTGTGACTGAAACACTAGTCAGAGGCTGGCTCCGGGTTTGAAATATGAGCTCGTAGATACCAAATAAAAATAAAAATAAATTTATGTTCAATTTTAATTAATTTCTTTATTGTTCACACAATTCTGTGTGCCACTGTTCACAACTTGATGTAAACAACAACAATTGCTTTTCTTTGTTATTCCTCTTTTCACTCTTTTGCGTAAGCAATAACAACTACTAGTCAAGTTGTTCGATAGATTTTTATAACGGAGATCTTCAAACCAAGATTACTTTCTTGTCTTGTGTTGCCTGCTATGTCTTGCCTTTGATATCGCAGGGTAAACAGTCTGATGGATTCTCTTGAAGGATAATGTCTTCGCCTTCTCGAAATCTCTATAAATGTAAACATGTTGTTTACGTTATTGTTGTTTGTGTGTTTTATTTATGTTTATATTATTATTACTGAAAGGGTTGATTTCAATGCATGAAAAACTCAATGCTGGTTGATAAGGCACATGCGAGCCAATAATATTACGTCATCTTTAACGCTACCCGTAGTAGCGCTAAATAAGGGAATGTCAAAAGCTCCTTATAATTTGGGCATAAAAATTTTATTTGAAATTCGCTGTAACTAGCAAACAACAATAGGGTATCCAACTCTAATGGCTTATTAGAATACCATCGCAGTATGGCTTGTGTTCCGAGGTTCTACCGCTACTTTATTGAAGTGTGCTCGAGAGAAATAAATTGAATTGTTACCGAAAATTCCATATTTTAACGTAATTGACGTCTGTAACGTAGAATACATCCGTTGGTGGTCGATTAGTCAGGGGATTTCATATGTTATTGCAAACAGAATTCATTCTTTAGACGAACTACACAAATGTGGAACTCTTTTCTTACAGAAGCCTTTCCTGTGAGTTATAAACTACAGAGTCTCAAGTGTAATATACACAAACACTACTGCTGGCTCTTAACTCCTTCTTTTAACCTAATTTACTACTTCAGGCATTGCAGCAGTGAGGGTCATTCCCTAATTTTTGGTTTACAAAAAATACAAACTTTCTGACACGAAATAGCCGCGATGATTAGATATTTAGGAACCTATTGCAATAACGGAAATGAGAATGTGTAAAATCATACAACCCTTCAATTAGGACTACGACCTAGCTTCTCACACCACTTATGTTGTATGCGTTAATTTGAAATATGAGTGCCGGGACTACGATTTGATAGGTCCTTGAGAAACTATTTCATGGCAATTTTATTTAGCGTCAGAGTTTTTGCCAGAAGTCGGCTGAAAGGCAGTTCATATTTCGTTTTATTGGAGATGCCTGACCTATGGTTTGAACCGTGGACGCACGTCTAATAACCCAACATACTAACTACTACTAGATTATGGCGACTTAAAACTGAGCAGCAAAATTTCAAACAGTAAAAAAGGATTTTTAAAAATGAAAACCTCTTTCACAAAACAAACAGTCGACTCTAAACAAGAACTTATTCGAGTGCTGCAGTGCTTAGCTGGACAAAAAATAGGGCCATACATACATAATTGGTCATTACAAACCTAGCTTCGACCTAGCTTCTCACACCACTAATGTTGCGTGCGTTAATTTTATACAAGAGTGACGGGACCTAGAGTTTAAAATCGACTCCGAATGACCGATTTTTGAGAAATTTTTCATGGAAATTTTCTTTACTCTCAGATTTCTTGCCAGAACTCTGCTGAGAGGAAGTCGCCGAAGAAATATTTTTTCATATTTTCGTTTTGATGTCTAAACTGGGGTTTGAACCGTGGCCTTACAGTCTAATAAGCCACTAGACTAAGGACATGGTGCATTATTGCTGAATTGATATAAAGAAAATGAAAATGAAAGTCGAATTCTATAGTGAAATACGATTCGATAAAAAGTTAAATTAATTCATGAAAATGAGAGAGAAACAGATTATAGCGAATGAACTGAAACTTATTCTGTGGGGTTGGAACTGAAGAAATTATTTTAAATGGTTCAACTGCGAGACAAGTGTCTAGGTGGCAATATTATTGCGAATATTTTCTCTTTTCTAAAAAAAAAAAAGAAAACTAGAGCTTGGACAGGACGGATTTGGATTTGATGCATTCACTTTACAGATATTTGAGAAACTTTACATGGCAATTTTATTCACTCTCAAAGTTTTTGCCAGAAACCTGCTGGACCACGGCGACTATTATACTTTCTGTTTTTATTTATTTATTGCAACATTTTCCTTTTTTTCTTTAAAAATTCAAAACTAATTCAACCAGGGGGCCAATTCTGACAGTCGTATACGAACGAATTTTTACTCGAAGGTGCGAGTTTTTTTAGTTTTGGGATTTTCTTATTCGTTATCGAGTAAAGTGTATCGAAATTTCTAATGATGACATTCGATAACGTGTGATCATTCTAATACCACCTTGCGACTTTTTACTCGTAAGCACTAAAGCTTTCTGCTGTAAAGAACAATATAAAAAAAATTTAAGTAACAAATTTATAATAATTTTTGAATAAAAAATTAATTGCAGTATTTGTAGGTCAAAACTGTTAAAAATTAATTACACCCAGAAGGAAATTCATGGAAATTTCATGGTTAAGCATTCAGAATTGGCAAAGAGTATTATACCAAATACTTCTCAGGGAAAGGCAAGAGCAAATCAGCTATGAGAACAGCTCACGACTAAGCTCAATGACAAAAATGTGGCTCAAGATAGTGTAACATACTCTTGTTTAGTTTAAAATTCTGTTGAGGGTCTAAAAAATGTCCAAACATTTGGGTCTTTAAAAACATCAGAAGGCAGCCAAAAAGAGAATTGCGACAAAGAAAATGTTAATAATAACTTCACCAAAAAATAGTATTCTGACGTATCTCCCTGCTGTTTATCCATGCCTTCTTTTATAGAATTTAAAGATGAAACTGCAGAAGAAACTTCAACCCCAGCTAATAATAAAGAAAAAAAGGCTCCACAAATTGCTAAAGTCAGAGGAAGAGAGAGCAAAAGTTCACTGTTGGAAAGAAATATGGTTACAACAGAATTATACCAAAAGGAAATGCTTAAAAGAGTGGATATACTTATTGAAATAAAAAACAAAGAATTTCAATTAAAGGAAAAGGAGTATGAACTTGCTGGTCAATTGTTTGAATAAAAAAAGCTCTCCATATTAAAGACATGGAACATGCACTAAACTCTCAAATAAAAGCAAGTAAAATCAAAATATATTATCCGTTATGCGAAATATTACAATTTTATTAAAACTTTTCTTCCTTGGATTAATTAATTTTCTTTTATTTTTGTAAGAAAACATATGTTTTTTGTTTACAATTTTTGCATTTTAGTCAGTGCTGTAAAACGAAATAAGAAGTCGCCGTGGTCTAGTAGGTAGCGTGTTGGCTTATTAGACGAAAAGCCAGGGTTCGAGCCCCAGGCCAGACATCAAATAAAATACAAAAAGTATTTCTTCGGCGACTTCCTCTCAGCAGATTTCTGGCAAAAACTCTGAGAGTAAATAAAATTGCCATGAAAAGTTTCTCAAAAATCTGTCGTTCGGAGTCGACTTTAAACTGTAGGTCCCGCCACTCATGTATAAAATTAACACACACAACATGAGTGCTGTGAGAAACTAGGTCGTAATCCTGACTGAAGGGTTGTAATGACCAATTATGTATGTATGTATGTATGTAAAACGAAAGAATTAACTCGTTTCGCAACACCTAAGCAACAAATCGAATCGTTTCGTATCGAGTAACATCATTAGAAAATTTCTCGCTATCGAAATTATTTTCTATTCGAACACAATTTCGATCGCGACTGCGAGAATTAGACCCCTGAATTAGTGCTACATTTTAAGCCCTTTTCGTTTTATTAATTTGGAACAATAAAAATACTTTCCAAGTAAATGTTGCAATCAGTGTTTAATTTTTTTGCGACAGTTAAAATTCCATTTCCCCTTAATGACTGTAAGTAACCCTTTTATGTCCGTTTTGTTGTAAAACCTTTTGCACCTTTAAAATTCTCTCTTTAACTTATATTTGGCATTTAGCCAAAAAACTTTTTATTTCAGACATTTCCAGCTTAACGGTAGTAATAGAATAAGTACAACAAATCCATTATGGTGTATGGTTATATTATTTTCTTGTTTTTGGTGTTGTTTTTTTAAATAATTTTATATTTTCCGTAAATAATAATCATGATTTTGGCAATTAAGTTTCATACTTTATTTATACGATAATCATGATATTCTTTCTTACAAAAACCACTTTAAATGCTTTTAACTTTTAGAAAATATATGTATGTTTTAAAAATGAAAAGAGAAAATATAACATAAAATATCTTTATAAAGAAAATAATAAAAAAAAAACTCACAAAATGCTTGAAAAAAGAGAGAGAGAGAGAGGACTTACCTATATATGGGTAAATTATTTTTATACCATACAACTAAAAGTACTTTATCATCGGGTAAACTTGAGCCAACATCACATTTAATTTGAGCAGAACTATTAACCAACACACGTAGTATTTCACCATCTGAAATGAGAGTAAAAAAATCCATGAAAAAAATGAAACAAAGTTATGAAATTTTTACGAAAACTATACAAAAAAAAGTGTTGCAATAGAAAACAAAACAAAAAAAGGTTAAAATAGAGAGAATGTGTTGTCTTGGAACCAAACATAGCACCAATGCTAGATTGAGCAGCAAACAAACAGCCGGGCAGGGCGTAAACCTTTAGATGAAATGCAATACAACCAACGTTTTTTTCTCATTTGCTTTTATTCCAAAAGTACAAAAAGAAACCCACCATAGAACTATCTTTTACAAAAAAAAAAAATCCAAGAAACTAGAAACAGAAAACGTTGCTAAAACTCCTAGATTTATTATTTAGCAACAATTTTATTTATGACTTTATTCCTTAAAGCTACATACATATATACACGTTACAATGCTAAGCTGGCCACCCTCTTACACCATTGCCACCCTTAACAACATCCAATGAATGCTTTACTTAAACATTTACCAGAAACATAGTATCGTAACGTGGAAAATATCCCAACAAACTATATTTTATAAATAAATTGAAAAAGTTGTTGTTGTTCTAGTGTTGTTGTTAGTGTTGTTGTTCAGAGAAGACAAAAAATGTAAAATTTAAAAAAATGCTAAAGAAACACATAGAAAAGCACAGAGAGAAAGAGCGAGATCGACAGATAGATAAAAATTGTAAAGCATTAATATCATATCAAATAGTGCCTGAAAAAAGTATACACACTATTGGAATTTTTAGAAAAATAATAAAAGTGCTAAAAAGCCTTTCTGAAAGAATTCATGAGGATACATATGTATATACATAATTGCTCATTGCAGCCCTTTAGTCAGGATTACGACCTAGCTGCTCACACCACTTATGTTGTGTGTGTTAATTTTATACATGAGTCGTGGGACCTACAGTTTAAAGTCGATTCCGAACAACAGTTTTTTGAGAAACTTTCCATAACAATTTCATTTACTATCAGAGTTTTTGGCAGAATAGTTTTCATATTTTCATTTTGATGTCTGACCTGGTGTTGGAACTGAGGCCTCATGTCTAATAAGCCAACACATTACCTGCTAGACTACGGCGGCATCAGTGCCATGAGAATATGAATTCAAATCAGCTTTCGCTAGACATATTCGGACTGACAATGACAGAAAAGGTGTTCTGTGGCGATATTTTTTTAGTATTCTTTACTGCGAAATCGTTGTAAGGCCATCAGGGATCCGCGCTTAGTTATTGCTGAAATGATGTTCTCAAAATTTTCTTCTTAACCTTCATTTATAACTTTAATGAAGCCTATGTGAGTTATTGGGAACGTGTTCTCCCAAACCAATGCCTGAAAGTAGGATATAGGTTAAGTTCGATGCAAATTTTGTGAACGTATATCCATGGCAGGCCAGATATGTCTGCTGTCTGTACAGTCTACAACTGGGTTCCTTTTCCCATCTTTCCTTTGCAAATGAGTAAAGATTTCTGTTCTGATATTGTAGATATTATTTTAAAAATAATATATGGTGGAGTGGTGTAGTAAAATATAAGGAACAAGACAAAGTAATTATGATTGGTTTGATATTAAAAAAATTAAGCGCCAGTTTATTACAACTCGATATATTTTCTTTATTTATTTTATTTTTAGACGATGTCAACCTTATTATCATAGGACCTGTTACAGTAGATCAATCACTTGCGTAATAAGTAAGTTTCGGTTCATGATTTCAGTTTCAAAATAAGAGCTAAAGCGGAGAAACGAACCACGAGTAAGAAGATAAAAAATTTGCTTAGTGACAGCTGTATAACCGTTAAAGGGACAAAAGAAATATCAATAATGGACAATACGTTAAATAGCTTTGGGCGTCATGATAAATACGCGGGACAAATAGTCGACATTTCTTACTTACTCTGCGATTTATATCGAATAGTCAGAAATGAGGGGGAAATACTTTATAAATACTCTAAATTGTCTTCGAATTGTTGTATAACAGTCAGACTTTCAGAAGCTTATGGCAACTTCTCCATAATGTGATATGAAGGGCAATGACTAAAAAGGAGACTCGTTTTCACTTATAAGATTGTTTTCAGACTCAGGGCCGTTAACTGAATGGAGAATTATAACTGGCAGATAAATTGTTTTTCATTATTATAAGTGGACAATGAGGTAGAAGTGAGCGTTAAGCTAAAGAGAGGATCATCCTACCTTTAACTTTTAAAGTTAAGTTTATGTCAGAACTTGGCATATTATATATTATTTTCAATATGGCAACTTCAAATATAAACAAAATGAGGAAACAGAACAAAAAAAGAGGCCCTTCGTTGCCAATGCGCTTAAAAAAACTTGTTTAATTGAGCAGTTTTATCGACATTACTCCAGCACTGCCATATTTTTGAAAAGTTTAACTTTATTTTATCTGTAAGTTGTAATAACTCAAATAAGTTAAAGGGAACTGTAAAGTTACTAAAGGTAGCTTTAACTAAACCCAACTTTAACGGCAAGTTGTAATAATGGCCCTAAATGTTGTAAGGCTACTTGCAATATTCAACATAGTAATGCCAAGAGTAAAATACAGAAAAACTTTTGAATTCAGGCATCCGGGATCAAGGATTGAAATTTTAAAATATAGAAAAGCAATTAACAATTACAAGTCACCGTAGTCTAGTAGGTAGGTGTTGCATTATTAGACGTGAAGCCACGGTTCAGAGTCCAGATCAGATATCTCTAAACGAAACATGTAAAAATATTTCTTCGGCGACTGCCTCTCAGTTAAAAGTTTTTCAAAAATCTTTCGTTCGAAGTCTACTTTAAACTATAGGTCCGGCCACTCGTATATAAGATTGGCACACACAACATAAGTGGTATCAGAAGCTCGGTCATAATCCTGACTGAAGGTTTGTAACGACCAATTATGTATGTATGAACCTAAAATGCCGAAAATGACTGAAGATACGGGTTGGCAGGTTATGTTCTATCACCGCTTCTATTTCGTATTGTTTTTTATACGAATTTCAGAAGTACATTCGTAAACTTAAAAAAGCTATAATTTGTCTATCGGAGGACTGTTTAAATGGTTTTAAGTACGTGTGATTGGAATATCTGTCTTCTGGCAAATAGTTTCTGACATCGAAAGAAACTTATCAAGCGTAGTTAGACATGTTGTAGAGAGGAGACCTTCATCGAAACAAACCATTCCAGGTCTTCTCGACATACATTTCAGGTTTAATAAAAGCTATAAGTTTGAAAATTAATGATATGGACGACAATAAATTCCTACTGACCTCGACCAAATACAGGAAGTCAGTGAATTCTGCTACCTTGAGATCATTATACTTACAAGCTCACGATTACATTAACAATAGTTGGCAGAAAATCTGACAAATATTTAGCTGCTTAAGATCCAATTGGAAGTTGTAATCAGTGATTTTAAATACATACTTAAATTGTAATTTTCATTAAAAAAAGAAAAGAAGACAAAATATGAAATGTTACAATTTGCAGCAAAACAAAGAAGATAAAAAGGTTCGTAATCCTTTGCCTTTGCAAGATGCCAAGAACTTTGTACAACAACTTGCTGTAGGAAGGAGCAGGCTATGCGAATTCTTACAAGTTAGGCACAAGGTAACAATAGGTGTTGTTCAGGGCATATAGGAAGGTGAAAGATTTAATTCGAAGTCGCTAGCATTGGTGTGGCGTGGCTGATGTTGTTTGACAACATGGTCTGATTGGTAAACTCCTTATGTACATATATAAGTTTTGATAGCAGATGCATCGCTTGTAAGCTAACTTTCTCACACACTATAGATTTTGTTTACTTGATACAGAGCCATAGGAAACGATTTGAATCAATTGATTTTACTATTTTTTATATTTTATCTCTCTCTGTCTGACTCTCTCTTTCTCTTTTTTTTTACTTCTATTATTTACAAGAGAGAGAGAGAAAGAGAGAGAGAGAGAGAGAGAGAAAGAGAAACGTTAAGAAAACCTTTCAATTTTCGACAATTGCTATTGAGGCCGCATGTTAGTCTGTCTGTCTGAGGCAATTTTTTTCTGTTTTTTTTGCTTTTCTTTTTTGCTTTCTCTGCCATATCTTTACAAAATTCTCAATATCAATGCATGTATGTATGTATGCTTCAATGTGTATTGGAACAATTTGTAAGGTTATTAAATATTAAGTTCAAATCGAACAACAGGCAACATGACACAACTGTATTGGCCAACAATTGCAGCCGTAGCTGTAGCTGTTGCAGGAAAAGCCAAGATATAACAAATAATTGCTTACTTTACTTTATATACTCATACTCCGATATATAGATATAGGGTATGTTGCAATACCTATAACAATAACAACAACAACTACAACAATAAAACTAACATAAAACATGTTCTATATTAGTCTATACAAGGCAGCAGCAACAACAGCAAAAAGAAAAAACATACAAAAATTTGTAAAAGATAAAATAACAATACGAGCGAGTAACAAAAAAAATGCCATTGGCTTGTAGCTGTAGTTCGAGCAGCAGTAACAAATCAAATTGAAAATGTTTAAATTTTTAATAAATTGAAATTGAAAGAAGAACCAGAAGAAGAAACAGAAAAAAAATAACAAGAAAAATTATAAAAGAAAAGAGAAAAATAAATTGATAGACAATTTGAAGTGGAGGTTATTAAAGTTCAAATGCTTTGGATTTAAGGAAAGGGTTATTCGTTTATATATTGGGCTTTTAAAATAATCGCATTAAAAATAAAATTTAAAAGATGAAAAAATATTAAACAAGAGACAGTTTGCTATTGAAATATAACAGGGCATCACAGTGATGAAGATATTAGACTTCGTCTTAACTTAGAGAAACCAAATAATTCGGTGTACCAGTAGATTCGTTATACATATGTACATACATAATTGTTACTTACAACCCTTCAGTCAGGATTGCGACCTAGTTTCTCTCACCACATATTTTTTATAACGATTTTGTATCTATTATCTTTTTGGCAACACTGGTTTAAACTGCTCACGCAAGTTGCGTGTTTTGTTTCAATGTCAAACATCTTCAGTTTGGTCTATAATTTAACCGTGAATCGTCTTACAAACGAACAACGCTTGCAAATCATTGAATTTTATTATCAAAATGTCACTATTGTGACTAAATTTCGCACCAAATTTACATTGTTGGACATTAAACCACCAACACTCTTACGTAGAGTGCGAACTGAAGAAAATATCGCACCTGTATCGGTCAGTCTTAATGATGACCATCAATTATCGATTCGTCGTCGTTCGCAGCAATTGGGCCTCTGTTATTCAACAACAATTCAACCTTTTAAAATACAGCTGGTGCAAGAATTGAAGCCAAACGACCTACCGCAATGCAGAATTTTTGTTGAATGGGCTCTTGGAAAGTTGGCCGAAGATCCACTTCTTTATCGAAAAATTGTGTTCAGCGACGAAGCTCATTTTTCACTCAATTGATACGTAAATAAGCAGAATTGTCGATTTTGGAGTGAATATCATCCAGAAGCATTGCAAAAGTTACCAATGCATCCAGAAAAAGTCACAGTTTGGTGCAGTTTATTGGCTGATGGCGTCATTGGACCGTACTTCTTCAAAGATGCTAGAATCGTAACGTAACTGTGAATGGTGAGCGCTACCGTGAGATGATATCCAACTTCTTTTGCCCAAAATGCAAGAGCTTGACTTGCATGACATGTGGTTTCAACAAGACGGTGCCACATGCCACACAGCACGCGTAACAATGGACTTATTGAGAGGCGAGTCCGGTGAACATTTTATTTCACGTTCGGAACCGGTCAATTGGCCGCCTAGATCGTGCGATTTAACGCCTTTAGACTATTTTTTGTGGGGCTATGTTAAAGTTCATGTCTATACAGACAAGCCCGCTTCAATTGACGCATTGGAAGACAACATTGAAGCATTTATTTGTGAGATACCGGCCGAAATGTTGGAAAGAGTATGCCAAAATTGGACTAAGCGGATGGACCATTTGAGGCGCAGTTGCGGTCAACATTTGCATGAAATAATCTTCAAACATTATATTATATGGACCGTACTATCGATTCAAATAAAGATTTCATGCATTTTTCTGAATTTTATGTGTTTTTTTTTTAAATTTTCCTATAGCTCTTAAAAAATCACCCATTACATGAGTGGCGGGAGCTACAGTTTAAAGTCCACTCCGAGCAAAAGATTTTTTTGGAAACTTTTCATGGCAAATTTATTTACTCTTTGAGTTTGAAAAAATTTCAATAACCATTTATGTTGCAATGAACTTATTCATGTATGTGGCCTTCTTCAAGCAATTTCAAACTGTTCACGCCGTTGTTTCTGATTATTTCTGGAAAAAAAGTTCTCCCAAAAAGATGCCAATGGAAAGGCTGTTACATGAAGGACAGCCTGCCATAAGAAATTGCTTTTAAAAAGCTTTCGCATTTTGCTGGAATGATTTTTGTAAATGCAAACTGATTAAATTGAAATTCCAGGAACTGAAACTAACTGTGATATGTCTTTTAATTAGTACTCATACAAAAGTTTTTTCTGCAAAAAAAAGGACATACATTTTCAATTTTACCAGTTATATTTCGTACGAAAAACAAATTGATAAACGAGAAATATAACATTTTATTTTTGGCCCCATATCTTTTTCTTTTTTTTTTTTGGTTTTATAAAGCAAACCAAATCAATAAGGAGAGAAAGTTTATGATAATGACTTTCTTTTGAATTAAAATCTTTTATTTACACTGAGAAGAAAAATACTTCTGAGACTTTGCCAGTCTGAATCTACAACTCAAAAAAAAATTCCATTAAAACGAGACAAAAGAGATTTCCATCTTTTTAAAAATTTTTAAACAAAAGATAAACCAAACCTTACTTGCTATAACATTTCTTTTGCTGCCTGTAATTAATCTCACAAAACTTCCTGAGTAGCTATGAAATTATTTTTACAAAATTTTTCTAAAATTCCAACAACATATGTATGAAGTAATGAAATTATCTTTGACATTAACACTCAGAGTGTGCTTGTGTGCTTGTGTATAATAGTGCAACTTTTATAATTGATATGAACATATTTCTGAATAGTTTCACCATGAGTTTCATAATTTCATATACTGTGTTGGAGAAAAGTTTTCTGTAATTTACCTCTCAACATAAATGAAACTTCACTGAAAGTGTTTTTATATAGTTTGATTGTGTTTTGGTTTTTGTTTTCCCCGCTTTTTCTTTTAGTTTTCCACAGTCACTTGTTAAGTTGCAATTCATGCAATTCAACAGAAAATTTTTTCTCGTTTTTTACATTCTTTCTTAATTAAACACAAGTAATTTATTGTAAATACGGAGCTAAAACAAATAGGAAACAAAACAAGAGAATTGTTACAGTAAAGTGTTGAAAGAAAGCAGCGTCTTACTTCATTATAAGTGCCTTGAAATTTAAAAATTTTTCCTTTAACACCTTGCCTTTTATATCAAGGTTCCACTGTAGCTTACACTTTTAAAGTTTTACTGTTTTGTTGGCAAAGATTGCAAGTAAGAATCACTTCTGTAAACCCTTCTCTGCTAACATATCCTTTCCACTGTTTTTCCTTCAACATATTTTTCTTGTGTTACTTGTTTTTGATTTTAAGTTTGAGTGCTTAACGCCAGTCGCTTATTTTGACAGCTAAGCAGGCTAATTAATTTAACTTTTATTCTTAAGCTTCAGCTAGACACTCAAACACACATTTCAATACTGCTATTGGCTACAGTTTCGATGTAAGACGCCTTTGATGATTTCCTTGTTTTTAAGTTCGCTTTAAGGCCAATGCAATTGCGTCATGAGATATAAAATTCTACAAACTTCATCTATAACCACAATATACACGCTGTACCTAAGGCTTTATGGGACAAATAAAAGCTGCTGACAAGTTATGTTAACAAAGATGTTAATTCTGTAACGATTCATTGCATTGGCTTCATGCATGCTTTCAACTACAACTGACATGTTCACTGTTTTGGCATGATTGCGTGTGCCATCCCTAGTATATTGCATGGAAAAATAAAACAAAAGTATTCAATGGTTTTTCATGTATACCCTTACGGGTTAACCTACACAAAGATAAGCTTATTCCAAGCTCAATCGTGAACCATGGGGCAATTATCTGGACAATTCAAACAAATTTGTAGTTGAATAGTTGCATAACAGCGGCAATGAGAACGTGTCCTACCACGGTGCTGGAGGGTCTATTGGATTTAAGTTCACTGCATATGACAGGGAAGACCAGAGTTTTGGACTCTATGGTTAGATTGATAGGAACAAGGGTAAAATGAAATTCATTGCGAGATTTCGCAACCTAAGCAATCGTTTAGCTGACAGCTGTTAGTAGGGACAGACCCTATAGACTTTACGATTTTGGGAAATGCTTTACAACGAGACTTATTAACAAATAAGGAATGAAATAATCTGGGAAGCTGCATCGATCAAGAAGGGATCTTGTGACAGGACTTGAAGTTTTTGCTACCAAAATGAAATATTCCAGGTTAATAAAGAAACTAGAGGATAGCTTCCAATCAAAAGTGTATGCCATCGAAAGATGGGCTCAATTCTATGCAGACAGGACTTTAAAATATTATCTGACAGCCAGTCCGCCATGCGAACATGAGGTTCTTATTAGGTTACCTTGAAGGTAATATGGAACTGTTTGAAGAATAAAAATCGGCTAGATAGGGAAAATAAAGCTAACCTCCGCTAGGTCCCAAGTCTTTTGAAAGTTCTCGGCAATGAGCCAGCAGACGAGCTTGCAAGGAAGGGAGTTTCCATGCCAGTAGTGGGTGGAAGCAGATGTTTGCAAAAGAGAACATAAAGAAAGCCAAAGACTCCTCTCAAACCAGTTGGATTTGAGGCAATCGAAAATTATGTTCGGAAGCTACAATAAGAGATCTGAGTCAGGCATCAGGCTCTGAAGGAATTAGCTGTGGTTGGTAAACGTTCTATTGACAAGCCACTGTAGACTCAGGGTACAACAATTCAGAATGGTCGACAGCAGCATGTCGATTCTTTGAAAATGAGAACGAGTCATCGAAATACCTTCCCGGAAGAAATACCTGGGTGCGTGTCAAGCGTTAGACAGGTCATTGCGATTGGTAACACTGAACAGTATGCTGAAATAGGCCATACATGAAAAAGATATTAAGAGAATACTTTATATATTTTGAAAAGAGTACAATTGAAGTCGCCGTAGTCTAGTATGTAGTGTGTTGGCTTACTAGACATAAGACCGCGGTTCAAACACCAGGTCAGACAACTCGATCAAAACGAAATATGAAAGAATATTTCTTCGGCGACTGCCTCTCAGCAGATTTCTGGCAAAAACTCTGAGAGCAAGTAAAATTGCCACGTAAAGATTCTCAAAAATCTGTCTTTCAGAGCAGACTTTAAATTGTAGGTCCCACCATAAATAAATAAAATTAACACACACAACTTATGAGTTGTAAGAAGCTAGGTTGTAATCCTGACTAAATGGTTGTAATGACCAATTGTATGTGGATGTGTGCATAAGAGATCGTATGGTTGCCGTACTAAGCCGACAATAATAATGATAATAATAATACGTTGTAAGACCTCTCGTGCTATGAGCTGGGAAAAGCTCACAAGTTGCATTCCTAAATTAAAAATATTCAGCCGATACAGACTTTACACAAGCAAATCTTCAGCTGTCCCGTTAATATTAAAAGGAAATTTTTTTTAATATTTTGAAGTCGCCGTAGTCTAGTAACAAGTGTGTTGGCTTATTAGGCGGTGAGGCCACGGTTCAAACCACAGGTCAGACTTTTGCAGCAAAACGAATTAAACATTTCTGGCAAAAACTCTGAGAGTTAATACAAATGTGGCTAATTTCGCTTTCATATGTTTCCTGCCAGGGTAAGCCTTCTATGCTGGAGCAAAATACTGTAGTCGTCAAATAGAATTGAAAACAAAAGAAAGAATTCGATGGAAATTTTCGTTTGGTGATGCATGGATGCTTTATGGCAGTTTATTAAGAGATATTTTTGAGAGAAAACTCTTTTTCCAAAATTCATTTCTTTTTCAAAGAATTCGATGGAAATTTTCGTTTGGTGATGCATGGATTCTTTATGGAAGTTTATTCAGAGATATGTTTGTGAGAAAACTCTTTTTCCAAAACATTTGTAAAGACATTTCTGATTATTTCTAAAAAAAAAGTTCTCCCAAAAAGATGCCAATGGAAAGAAGAACAGCCAGCCATAAGAAATTGCCTTTAAAACGCTTTCGCATTGTGCTGGAATGATTTTTGTAAATGCAAACTGATTGAATTGGAATTCCAGGAACTGAAACTAGTTGTGATATGTCTTTTAATTAGTACTCATACAAAAGTTTTTTCTGCAAAAAAAGGACAGAAATATTTCATAAATTTTCAATTTTACCAGTTTCCTAAGAAAAAGCAACATTCCATTTCATTTAAAATTTTTTTTTCGTTTAAAACTTTGTCTTTCTTGGTTACATTTCGTACGAAAAACAAATTGATAAACGAGAAATATAACACTTTCGTTTTTGCCCCATACCTTTTCTTTTTTTTTTTTTTGTTTTGTAAAGCAAACCAAATCAAAAAGGAGAGAAAGTTTAAAGTTTAAAATTTCAATTAAGTTGAACAAAAAACCGAAGAAAAAAAAAAACAAAAATTTTTGGGAAAACTTTTTAAGATTGTATTTTTAGCAAAATGCACAAGGCTTAAATGCCACGCAAAAAAAGGGGAGAAATAAAACAGAAAAAGACAGCAACCGTTGTGGTTAAGTTTTAAAATGTTGAAAACTTTTGTGCGTAATTCCATACCCCGAGATATAAAAAAAATTTTTTTGCCATTTTGGGCTACGACATTGAAAGATTGTAAATATTTGTTTTTGGCTTGTCTGCTATCTGGTACGTATTTATTAAATGAAATAAAATTTCCAACTGTTCAGATCAGGGCTTACATAACACAGTGGTATCTTCAAATATTTTCATTTTGTACGGCTTTGTAATGTCGCTTTGAAGTTGAGGTTGAAAAACAATGTTTTCTTGTATTAAATTTTATGAAACTTTGAGAGCATATGAGAGAGAGTTTGTGTTTTTGTTTTCTTTAACTGTTAAACTTGCTTTCATTACCCATCATAAAATACCGCAAATTTATTTGTCGCCATAGACACAATGCTGCCTTCAGCACCAACCATCAGCTTACATTGCTTTTCGTGCAATTTTTCTTCATATTTTTTATTTACATTTCTTACGTTCCTTACTTTTGGTTATGTTCTCAACTGTTTTCTGTTCCTTTTGCCATATTTTTTGCCTTTATTCCGCGATAAGCTTATGACGTACTACAATGTATTTCATTCCATAGCCATGTATATGATACTGGCTTGGTTGTAGCATTCCAGCTCTACTTGGTTTTTGTTTGCTTTTTTTGATTCTTTTACGCTGCATTTCTTTTATTTCCTTCTTAAAAAACGTCGTTCATTCATATCATATACAGCTGCAACGTGGTCGTTGCTGTATAAAAACTGTGAGAAAATGAACGTAAAACATATAAATGTCCTTGCATCAGTTATTGTTGTTGTTTTACTTTTTTTTTTGTTAAGAAATCCTGCAAAAATATGAGCTGTTGCATAAATTTTTCTCACTTATTTGTTGTATTTACTGTTTATTACAATGTATCGCATGAATTTATGATGACAGCGGATATGCTTAAACAAACATTCAATCTTAAAAGTTCTTAAATTTCACAAATGAATGCAAATGGTTGGTATTTTTAATGAAAATTCGCAAGTAAATCGAAGTTTTTCAGTTTCATGAAAAGAAACGAATATTTTTGTTTTATTTTCCTTATTGTGTTCCAAAAGGATTAAACAATCGAAATTTAAATAAACAATTCCATTTTAATTTTTATTGAATGCCAGTGTCTCCCATGTCAAAAAGGTAGTTGAAGAACAAAAACTACAACTCATAGCACGGGTTGAACTAAGCCGTTATGCCATACATACTGAGAATGTGTCCGACTGCTCTTAACAGATGACAGAGCCTCTTGAAAATCAGGTCGAATACACAATCGTGATATGCGCGGTTTTCCATAGTTGACCTCCCAGTCCTGAATATGAAAAACAGAAAACATATGGAAAATTAGCAGAAAATAAAGCAAAATAAATTTGCAACTTAAATCACGGATTGAAGAGAGCATTAGCCTTATGGCAAGCACCCAAGAAGCATAGCGAAAAACAATACATTAACTCACCAACTGGAGCATCAACGTCAACCATTAAGGCAAAAGTAGAGCTGGTTGATGACACAAGACTATCTGGCCTTCCAGCATTTTATCGGGGGCTGGGTAAGAAGATCATCATCGTTGATGATGCTATAAAATTAAGCGGGTATGTTGCCGTACCCGCTCGTGGTGTGCCTAAGATATCTGGTCAACTTGGAGCAAATATGTAGATGATCGATGAAGATGATCAAACGATTCAGTAGAAAAGGAATATTCAGACATCTAGAGGACGACTAACCGCGGCTTAAGCCAGGAATATGGGCGAAAAACTTAAGAAATCAATGTTCCACCTCATTGACAGGCAATCAAAAGAGGAGGCGAACGCATTACGCCATCCCGGAGAATAACACAACCCCTTAGTCAGGACTACGACCTAGTTTCAGACACCAGACCTACAGTTTAAAGTCGACTCCGAATGGCAGATTCTTTAGAGACTTTTCATGGCAATTTTATTTACTCTCAGTGTTTTTACCAAAAATCTGCTGAGCGGCAGTTGGCGAAGAAATGTTTTTTCATGCTTCGCTTTGTTGGAAATGTCTGAGCTGGGTTAGAACCATGGCCTCACGTTTAATAAGCCTACTACCTACTAGACTAAGGCGACTACAGAGAAGCGATGTCAAAAAAAAGAGAGAGCAATGCGTAAGTTTTATAAGCCTAAATAGCAGCAATAGTTGCAGTTAATTTGAGGCCCTCTAAGCCATCTATTAAAATTCCAAAATCACTCTTAGCTTGAAAGTAAAGATATTTAGACTACTGGTTGGTTGAAGATGACACGTCAAGATATTTCGATTGGAAGGAAATAGAACTGAAACAATATTCAGTGGTTGATGTACTTTGTATACATACGAAGACATCTTCTTCCTCCCAAGGAGTACGAGGCAGATCAGTGAAATGAAATCGAACTTCTGAGACAACTAGAATCACAGATAGCAAAGCAAATAGCAGCATTAGAAACGCCATTAATGATAGATACGGAGCAATAGCTGAAGAAAGTGATCAGTTAACGTCCATCACTTCAAATCTCTCATTCCAATGATATTAATTAAATTTAATCTGAGCAAGATACTGACCTCGAACTCGCCGTTGTCTAGTGTGTAGTGTGTTAGCTGCCACAGGCGGCTCGAACAAAACGAAATATAAAAAATGTATTTCTTTCGGCGACTTCCTCTCAACAGTCGATTGGCAAAGATTCTGAAAGTCTCTTATACGGAGACGACTTTAAATTCTGGGTCACGTTCCTTATGGGTAAACCATGGTTGTTGAGAGAAGCTAGTTTGGAAGCCTGACTAAAGGATTGTATTGACCAATTATGTATGTATATATGCTACTATATACTACGATCTAGTTTCTCACACCACTTATGTTGTGTGTGTATTAATTTTATAAATGAGTGGTGGGTCCTACAGTTTAAAGTCGACTTTGAACGACAGATTTTTGTGAAACTTTTCATGGCAATTTACGTTTATTCTCAGAGTTTTTGTCAGAAATCTGCTGAGAGTAAGACGCCGAAGAAATATTTTTCTTAATATTTCGTTTAGTTGGAGATGTCTAACCTGAGATTTGAACCGAGGCTTCACGTCTAATAAGCCAGCACACTACCTACTAGACTACGGCGACAACGACTTAAATTGTAACAGAGGAAAAATAATATGAAATAACCGTCCTACATTACAAAGAGCATGTACGAGTATATGTATAAGAAATAATATTTATTTGTGCTGTAAATAATTTATGACGTTAGACTTTAACTTCATAAGGGCTTACATAAGCATAGTTTTCGGGATATGTAGCTTGACCGCCTTATGCAAAAGTAAAAAATTGCTACTACGCTGCCAATTCTAGTTACATTCTGTTAAAAATTATTTGATTGAGTATAAAACTATTTCGCTTCGGATGATTTCTATAAAGTCTTGTGTGCCATCTAACAACTGTAATGGGCCAATCCTTGATGTTTTTATAAGACAATCAAATGGAAAGTTTAAAAACGATCCTATTTAACTAACATAGTTTTTGTAATATTTCGCCACTTTTTTATACAAAATTGGTCATTCAAAACACTTATGTCGTGTGCGTTAATTTTTATACATGAGTGGTGGGACCTACAGTTTAAAATCGACTACGCACGATAGATTTTTGAGAAACTTTCATGCGAATTTTATTTACTCGCAGAGTTTTTTGCCAAAAATCTGCTGAGAGGAAGTCGCCGCATATTTCGTTTCGTTGAAGATGCCTGACCTGGAGTCAGGTGGTCAACTTTTGTATACAAAATTTTAATCATGTAATGTTATTTGTCTCATAATAAGCATTTTTTTTTATTTACAAGATATACTTTACGTTTACCAATTATATAAATAGCAGCCCTTAAACACTTGATAACATCAAACAGCCACTCAATTAAGTCTGTTGTCAGCTGTATATGAACAAATTTATTAAATTTTTATTAATGTGGTCGTATCTCATGCAATACACACAAGCTAACGCCCATATCATTACAAGTATTATTTACTATTCATTACACTTCACTGGTTACAACTCATTTTGATTCAATATTTTCAAAAGATTTCAAAGGGCTTTTGCCAAGCCCAAACCAGACCTTTTAATAATTTCGATTAATATCTTTTAAATTGACAGGCCAATTGACAAATTCATCATAATTTTGACATTTAGCCGAAGAAGGAAAAAAAAGGAAAAAATACAAGAAATAAGGAAATCTTTTGAGTTGAGTATTGAGATTGATATTGAATTGGTTGCCATACGAATACATATTATGTATACGGTGAGGGTGGTGGGGGGGTTGTATTTTAAAATTTTATTTATATAAAAAATTTTTTCCTTTTCTTTATTCCAAAATTGCAAATAAAATTTTATTGATTTTACAATTTATTTTTGCTTTTTAAGCGGATTTCTTTTGAATGGCTTGTCTAACCAGGAAAAACAATACGAAACCTAAGCCATCTCATGAAAAATGTCTCATATTTCAATTACCCATGCTTGTATATATGTATGTTTGCAACATACATACATAGATTGTGTTTTTAAGTTTGAAGGCAGTATACATATGTTTGCAGTAAGTATACAGAGATGTTGTGACAACAGTATGAACAGAAATAAGTACAACAAAATTTTAAACATTTTTTTTGATTTAATACAACGAATTTAAATTCAAAATTTATTTGTATTTTGTCATCCTGTATTAATATTTGTAAAGATCTTTAATTTTTCATGTCCTGCATATTGTTTGTTTCGTTTTTTCTTTCCTGTTTTTCCGTTTTTTTTTTGTTTTTTGCTTCCTTTGGCGTTTGTTTGAATCTAACCCAGTGAATAAATTGAAGGGAAATGATTCCATTTCATGGTAGATTTAACATGTGTCCACATAATTTATCGATTTATTTTATATTGTATGTTGCGGTGATAGATTTAGGGAACAAAAAAACCAACAAAAAAAAACAGAATTGTTTAACAGTGTATCAAATAATTTCGTTTCGTTTCGTTTTTTTGGTTTTGTTGTTGTTTTTAACAAAACAATATTTTTAATACATTCTATAGGTATTTGAACATTCATTTGTCAAACAAATCTTTGTTGTTGTATGTTTGTTTTTTTTTTCAGAAGGAATAAATAAATAAATTTTATAAAAAATTAAATGCGTTTGTTCTGTTTTTTTTTTATCGATTTTCATTGTAAATGAAACATAAAATAGGCGGATTTTATAACGTGAAATAAATTAATTTTAAAATACAAACAAAAATAATTTATAAGCCAGGGATATACAGAGAAAAAAATTTTTTTGCAAACCTTTTTAATTGTAAAACATTTTAAAGGAAATTTCAAATAAAATTCAATTTAAAATGCACAGAATTTCCGAATCCTCACACATACAGTAAAAAAAGATTTAAAATTTTATTTTTTTGTACTTTGGGGTTATTTAAAGTCTAGCATTTGATTGACATTTTACAAAAAGAATCCGTAAATTGCCTGTTTTGTTGCCAATTTACCTTTTAATGTAAAATCGCACTGTTCTAGCTCTTGGATTAGAATCCAACACCAAGTGGTCTTTGTGTCGTTGGGGGCGTCTTGAGCCCCCATTGAGCCATTGAGCTTCCTTCTAATGTGCAAGCCATACAACTTTATTTTCTACATTTAATTTAGTATGGTTACGTTGCCGCTTAAGTTCCACACATGATTTCACAAGATTTTTACACATAGTATCCGTTTAATATTCATGATGTCATATAACCATTGTAATTAAGCCACCAATGGTAACATAAATACATACATACATAATTGGTCATTACAATTCTTCAGTTAGTATTATGTGTTTAATGATGATGTGTTGTGCTGGTTCGTTTTTTGTTGTTCTTTTTAATTTTGTTTTAAATAAAATTCATTTATTTATTTTTGTATTTTTAATTTGTATTATTTATTGAATTCACTATGTTATTTTATTTACAAAATTGTTTTGTTTTAATTGTTGTTTTTGTTTTGATTGTATTTAATTTCAATTTATGTTTATCTTTTTCTTTTGTCTTTGTTCACAATGTTTGATGTTCACGTTTTGATTGTCGAAACTAGAGTGATTCTTAGGCAAAAAAAGTTTTATGTTAGAGCAATGAATATGAGAAAGATCAATAATAAAAAAGTGATGAGAATATGTACATATGTAAGGAAAAGAACCGTTAATGTATCTAAAAGGGTGTTCTAAAGAGTGATGTTAACGTTGAACATTCCGGCCCCCATGACTTGGTGAAGTTTGTCACAAATTTTGAACAGGTCCTATTTGTGGGTTGTGGATCGGTAAGTTGCAAAGCCTCATGAAGTTGTTGACAGATATGGCATCATGATGTACGTTAACGTATACTGCAAGAAAATTGCCAATGTTTTGGGGTGTTGAGATTTTTGGGATGCCATACCTGTAAGTACAAAATTAGAACAATATTAGTGTATGTAAATGGTTAGGGGTTATATTGATTTGCAAACAAAACCACAATTTTTGTAATTGGTCTGGTGATGACTCCATTTTTTGTTTTGATGTCTACAACTCTACAGTTTTGGTCAGGTCCAAGATATGTTTTGATGATTCGACCCATTTGCCATTCATTGGGTGGCAAGTTGTTGTTTTTAATGACTACCAGATCGTTGACTTTAACGTTGTCCCTCTGAATCTTCCATTTATATCTGCGTTGAAGTTCAATCAAGTATTCGAACTTCCATCTTTGGCAAAATGAGTGGTAGATGACCCTTAGGCGTTTCCAGCGGTTGATGAGAGTCAGATTTTCGTTGCTTACATCTGGTTCAGCTGGGGTCAATAATGCACTACCAATAAGGAAGTGTCCAGGGGTTAATGGATTAAGGTCATTTGGGTCATCGCTAGCAGGACTTAAGGGTCTAGAATTTAGACACGATTCTATACGAGCAAGAATTGTAGATAGCTCTTCAAATGTGAATTTCAAGTTCGGTATCATCTTTTTTAGGTGTGTTTTGAATGATTTTACACCGGCTTCCCAAAGGCCGCCCATGTGTGGGGCTCCTGGGGGAATAAACTTCCAATTAAGATTTTGATGACTAAAATGACGGATCACTTGATTTTGAAGAGTTTTTATGAATTCTAGACGGTCTTTTCTTAGTAGTTCTGCTGCTCCGACGAAATTTCCTCCATTGTCTGAGTAAATGAGTGCGGGACATCCACGTCTTCCTATGAAGCGGGAAAATGCTGCTAAGAACGATTGGGTTGATAAATCACTTGCTGCTTCAAGATGTACAGCTTTTGTGGCGAAGCATACAAATATGCAAATATACCCTTTTGTAATAAGACAAGCTCGGCCTGTAAAATTTTTGATGTCAAAAGGTCCTGCGTAGTCTAATCCAGTTGTAGCAAAGGGTCTTGATAATGTTGTACGTTCTGGTGGTAATGAAGCCATGATTTGATTTTGCGTCTGTTTTTTGTACAAAACACACGTTTTACAGTTGTAAATTACGCTTTTGACCAAGGGTTTCAATCTGAATATCCAATATTCTGTGCGTAGGACTCGAACCATTAGTTGGTTTTCTCCATGAAGGGTAATTTTGTGTGTAAATTCCGCTAGTAGCTGTGATAGCTTCGAGTTATGAGGTAGCAATATTGGGTAGCGTTCATTGTATGTTAATGCAGGTGATTGCGCTAGTCGCCCATTGGCTCTAATAATGCCATGGTGATCCATGAAAGGATTTAAGGTCAAAAGACTGCCGGTTGGGGATATTTTCTGCTTGAGTTTCAAATGTTTGTGCTCATCTGGAAAATGATTTTGTTGCGTCCATATGATGAGTCGATGTTTGACGAAATCTATTTCTTCTCGGGTGATTTCTGCTGAAGATACGCGAAGATGGGTTCGGTTGTTTCCAGTATTTCTCCATAATCGTATGACATAAGCGAGTACTCGATAAGCTCGTGATAGGTCTGAAAATCGATTTAATGGGTCTTCGCGTGTTGTGGTTGTAAATGCTTTTACAGTTTTTGCTTCTAGATTTGTGTCACCTGTTTGTGTTAGTATCGGCCATTGATTTTTGGCAATTTTAACCAGGAGGGTCCAAACCACCATAAGTTGTGGTTTTCCAGTTCTTGTGGAGTACATCCTCGGCTGGCTACATCTGCTGGGTTATCCTTTGAGTCGATATGTTGCCAATTTTGATTTCCAACCTTATCCAGGATTTCAGAAACACGATTTCCAACGAAAGTGTTCCATGAGCAAGGGGGTTTCTTTAACCAGGACAGCACGATTGTTGAGTCGGTCCAATAATATGCCTTGATATTTTGAATTTGAAGATTTGGTATAAGTCCACATGCAAGATTTGCCAATAATACGGATCCACATAGTTCTAAGCGGGGCAAAGATATTTGCTTAATGGGAGCTATACGGGTCTTTGAAGCCAGAAGAAATGTGAATACTGAGTTTTCTGCTTGTACTCGAACATAAAGAGTCGCAGAATAGGCTTTTTCTGAAGCGTCACTGAAACCGTGAATTTCCACATTACAATTCGGGCTAAATTGGATCCAACGGGGAATTTTCAATATGTTTATTGTCGGGCAGTTTTTTATGAATTTTTGCCACTGTAGACAAGTCAAGGGTTTTAATATGTCATCCCAGTTGACTTTATCCAACCAAATCTGTTGCATAATTAGTTTTGCTTCAACTATTATTGGAGCTATCCATCCACAAGGATCAAAGAATTTGGCAATTGTCGATAAAACTTCTCTTTTCGTGTAGTTTTCTTTTAATTTGACATCTGGTGCTGTAAATGTAAATGCGTCTGAAGAAATGTTCCATTTGATCCCAAGAGTTTTTGTTCCAGTGCTTTCTGACAAATTTAACCAATCGAGAGGTAGTAGGGTCTCATTTGGTAAGTCTTGCATAACTCGTGGGTCATTTGATGTCCATTTCATCAGGTCAAATCCAGCAGATTTTAGAACTGTTGTAAGTTCTTTTCTTGATTTGATGGCGTCATTTAATGTGTGACCACCTGCTAAAACATCATCCACATACATGTTTTGTTGTAGAGTTTTTGATGCGAGAGGGTAAGTTGATGTTACATCTTCAGCTAGTTGAAGAAGGGTTCTAATGGCCAGAAACGGGGCGCAATTGACTCCAAAAGTCACTGTCAGGAGTTCGTAATCCTCAATAGGTTCCGTTTCTGATTGCCGAAATAATATCCTTTGATATTTGGTTTGATTCGGATCAATGAGTATCTGTCGATACATTTTTGTGATATCTGCATTGTACACAAAACGGAAGAATCTCCACTTCAATATCAGGAGTACCAAGTCCTGTTGAAGTATGGGTCCTGGATACAATATGTCATTCAAACTCTTCTTGTTTGAAGACGGGCTCGAAGCGTTGAAAACTACTCTAAGTTTCGTTGTCAGCCTTTCGGGTTTTATTACTGCATGATGTGGCAGGTAATAATTTGGGTTTGTGTTGATTTCCAGGGGAGAAATTTTCCTCATATGTCCTAACTCGAGGTACTCAACAATTACTTGGTCGTATTGTTTTTTGAGTTCGGGTTTCTGGCTAAGTATGCGTTCCATCCTCAAGAACTGTGCCATTGCTATGTTTCTCGAAGTTCCTATTTCTTCGCTATTTTTAAAGGGTAGGGTAACGATATACCTTCCTGTGTCGTTTCTTCGTGTTGTCGACATGAAATTGTTCTCGCAAAATGTGTCCTCATCTGACCTCAAAACCCGTTTTGGGGTTTCCTCCACCTCCCAAAAGCGTGTGAGGATTCGGTCAAGGGACGTAGTGTTGAGTAATGACACTGTTGTACTAGGTTGTATCGTTGTTGAAATTGGTCCCCCCACAATCCAGCCAAATACTGTTTTTTGTGCCAAAAGGGATCCAATAGACCGCATCGGTGTGTCCATGCAATATATTGAGTGGCCCAAGTCGAGGCCTATAAGCAAGTCGATGGGTCTGCTTTGATTGAATTGAGGATCTGCAAGTTCTAATTTAGCAGTCTCATTGAAATGTTGCAAATCTAAAGTCTGTGGTGGTAAATTAGATGGAAGAGTCTTCAGGACTGGCGCCCAGACTTCTAATTTAAATTGTGAATCCACCTTGGAGCAAAGATTGAATAAACATGCTTTGGTTGAAGTCTCTGAAACTGTTTGACTCAAGCCTGTAACATGAACTAAATTTCGTTTGGTGGGCAAATTTAGTCGATTTTTCAACTTTTCTGACATAAAAGTTGATTGTGAGCCAGGGTCGATGATTGCTCTTGCCTGGTACTTTTCGCCTCTAGTTTCGATCAGTACAATTGCAGTAAATAACAAGGTCTCTTTCTCATTGGGAGATTGATCGAGATGTTTGCTCTCTTGTAGTGTCAAGGAAGTGATATTTGGTATCGAAAAGTTTGATGCTGATGTGGACTGTATATTATTGTTTTGTGCTGCGATACTCCTGCTAGATTGGGTCGCGTCACAATTCGGAACTAAAGTATGGGATTCTGATCCCTTATGTAACAAAGTGTTATGTCTTTGTCTACATAATCTACAACTGAATTTACTTTTACAGTCCTTAACACTGTGGTCAATAGAGAGGCAATTGTAACATGAATTTGTGACCTTTACAATGTGAATTCTGTCGTTAAAATTCTTCTCTAAGAACTTGGGGCAAGACCACAATTGGTGGGACTCCTTACAATGTTGGCATTTGTAATTTGAGTCATTTTTCTGTGCCCTATTTGTGTTTAAAGGTTTTATATTTTTCGACCCAGTTTCATTTTGGGTTGTGTTTATATGAAAAGTGTGAACTCGTTTTGACTTAAACTTTAAATTATCCCTTCTGGATTGTTCTAATTTTGAATTCGATTGTGTGATGGCCGCTATGGATTCTAGAGTCTTAGAATTGTGCGTCAAGAAATTATTGAATTCTTCCCAAGTCGGAACTTTTGTAATTTCCTTAAGTGAATTTTCAAATTCTTTTAAAAGAGTCCGAGGGAGCTTTGTTGAGCAAATGTATACCAGGAATGGGTCCCATGTGGCGGTTTCTATACCTAAAGCATTTAACGCTTGAATGCATCCATTAACTGTTCGCTGAAGTTTTTGAATCGATGAGCCTGAGTCTTCAGCTACGTTCGGAAGGTCAAATAAAATTTTTAATTGTTCATTTACTTGGATCCGATTATTTTCGTATTGGGCTACAAGGTTTTTCCAGGCTATGTCGAAGCCTTGATTTGTCAATGGGGCATTTGAAACTATTTTCCTAGCATCTCCTCCAGTCTTTTGTATCAGATGAAATAGTTTTTCAATTTTACTAAGTCTAGAATTATTTATGTATAATGCTGTAAAAAGATCGCGGAAAGTAGGCCATGTCACAAAATCTCCATAAAATGTGTCCGTGTCGCAAGGTGGTAACCGTACAAATGAGATGTCATGATTTTCCTTTGGTTGACTTTCAACATCAGAAATCCGTTCTTCCTTCTTTGGATTCGATAGCGCTTGAATTTCCGCATTAATTGACCCTAAACACGTTTTGTAGGCAGAAAAACCTTTTTTATAACGATCACGAAGCTTATCTTTATCGATGGGGTTTTCTTTAGAATCTTTGTTTGTGTCCCTACACTCTCCATATGTCCTTTTGACTTGGGTCCATAGAGAATCGAGTTCGACCCGAAGTACCTCAAGAGAGTGAATGTTGTTTTCGGCCGCACTTTGTGTATACTCTATTTCAAAATCCAAAAGGTCGTTTGTACAATTTACAAATTTGTCGAGTGCCATTGTTTACCGATGAATTAAATTTTAAAAACGATCAAAATAAGAATCAAATTTAAACAAAAAAGTTCCTGCTAGCGATTTCACAGCAAGAATTACCAAAAATAATAATTAATTTCCCGATTGGTTATTAATTTGGGTATATTTTGTTTCCCCAGTAAATTACTAAAAGAAGTATGGGTGGTAACCCTTTTCGTTTTTCTATTTCGTTTTCTTCTTTTATTCAACCGCGACAAAAAAATTTATAAGAGCGTATACTTGTAATAAAGAGTTTGTGTTTCTCTTTATTGTCTTATTTTTATTATTTTTAGTACTTACTTATCGTTGTTGTGTCTTTGTTAAAGCTGTTGCTCTCTAATTTGGGTCTCTTCTTGCTTGTGTCTTTTGCTGTTATTTTTGTTCTTTTTTGTTTTTCCACTTTGCCTGTGGATTCTATTTTTTCTCAAAAAATTTAACTGTTTTTAACCGTTGCTTATTTTTGTGTCTTAATATTTTTTCAATTTTTTAGCAAGTTTTTGTTTTTGTAAATTACACTGCATACGGTTCGAAGTGACCAAAAAATGTTTAATGATGATGTGTTGTGCTGGTTCGTTTTTTGTTGTTCTTTTTAATTTTGTTTTAAATAAAATTCATTTATTTATTTTTGTATTTTTTATTTGTATTATTTATTGAATTCACTATGTTATTTTATTTACAAAATTGTTTTGTTTTAATTGTTGTTTTTGTTTTGATTGTATTTAATTTCAATTTATGTTTATCTTTTTCTTTTGTCTTTGTTCACAATGTTTGATGTTCACGTTTTGATTGTCGAAACTAGAGTGATTCTTAGGCAAAAAAAGTTTTGTGTTAGAGCAATGAATATGAGAAAGATCAAGAATAAAAAAGTGATGAGAATATGTACATATGTAAGGAAAAGAACCGTTAATGTATCTAAAAGGGTGTTCTAAAGAGTGATGTTAACGTTGAACATTATGACCTAGCTTTTCATATATTGCATGTTTTAATTTTATACATGACTAGCGGGACCTAAAGTTTAAAGTAGACTCATAAAGACAGATTTTTGAGGAACTTTTCTTGGCAACTTTACATACTCTCAAAATTTTTGCCAGAAATCTGCCGAAATCGGTCAGATTGTATCGGGTCTTGCGTTTGGCGTTTCCTATTTTTAAATTAAAAATAAAACCAAGTGGTTGTGAAAGTTCAACGACATTTCATAGTCGATTGAAACGCCTATTGATGTCATTATATGTGAGATATAGCATCGTTTAAATGTCCGCCATAGTTTCTCCTTGTGTAGCCTATACAAAATGCCCTATTTCCCAAGATTCTGGCGCATTAATCAGACTGAATTTGAATGATGACTTCGATATAAAGGTAATGTCTTAAACACAAAAGGAAGAAAATTATACACAATCCTTCATTAAGCACCATCTATTTTTAAATTGAAATTTATCAAATTGTATGTAAATGTGTGTGTGCTATCATTGAAATTTTTAATTCGTTTGAAAGGCCTATCCATGCCATTATGTAAGGAGTACCACACCATTCAAATGTCCGCCAAGACTTCTCTTGGTGGAGCACATCGGAAAAGTCCAGAAATCAGGCTGAACTTAATTGACTTTGAGGATCGCTGTGACTTAATTCTATACGCCTGCAACTGAAAAACCCCACAAGAAAAAGTCTAATGGTGATATATTACACGAAATCAGTGGCCAGTTCATATCGCGTCCACTATGACTATGCCCTCAAGCTTCTCAAACAGAATATTCTGCCATGCTGTTGTAGCCACATTATTGTTGGTGTCCAAATTAGGTTATGTGAACGTGGTAACCATCGAAAAAATGCACGAAGCTAACAATGATGGCCTGGCCTTCGTTCAAGTTCCACACCAAACAGTGAGTTTTAAGAGATGCATCAAATAGCCTAGGATATCATAAAGGGTCCGCCAAATAACTTTTTTTTGAAATTGCTTTAAAAAAAAAACTACTGAATATTTTTTCAAATTTCTTTTTTTATTTGAAAGTACAATCCTTCCGGTTAATAATGGAAAATAATTTCATTCAAATGGCTGCCTCGGCTGGCCATGCAGTAGCCTACACAATCGGTCCAATTTTTAAGCACATTATCGATTGTGTGCAGCTGTATTTCACCAATGGCTTCACGAATATTGTTCTTTAAAGCGTCAATTGTCTCTGGATTGTCGGCGTAAAACTTATCCTTGATGGCACCCCACAAATAATAGTCCACCGGTGTCAAATCGCAGCTCCGAGGTGGCCAAACGACATCAGCTCTGCGGCTGATAATGCGATCTTCAAAAACAGTGCGCAAAACATCGAGTGTAGCTTCGGCTGTGTGGCACGTAGCGCCGTCCTGTTGAAACCAACTGTTGCCAATATCCTCCTCTTCAATTTTTGTGAACAAAAATTCGTTCAACATGGCCCGATAACGATCGCCATTGACGGCCACTCCTTGCTCATTTTCGAAGAAAAATGGCCCAATTATGCCTGTGGACGAAAATCCGCACCAAACAGTGACTCGTTTTGGGTGCGTCGGCTTTTCAATGTATGCGTGCGGGTTTTCTGTGCCCCAAATGCCACAATTCTGCTTGTCTACATACCCGCCAAGATCAAAATGAGCTTCATCTGAAAAGATGATTTTTTTGCCAAAATCGGCATCTTCTGGTGTAGGCTACCGCATGGCCAGCCGAGGCAGCCATTTGAATGAAATTATTTTCCATTATTGACCGGAAGGATTGTACTTTCAAATAAAAAAAGAAATTTGAGAAAATAATCAGTAGTTTTTTTTAAAGCATTTAAAAAAAAAAGTTAATTGGCGGACCCTATATAATACTTGAAAAACTAACACACTTTTCTGATTACTTCAAGTGCCTGATAAGTCCATAATTGTCGAAAAGACAACCTTTGCTGATGTTAACATGCAATCAGATATTCTCCATTATCTGATGTATTTGATCCCACATGTCGGTGAAACCGTAGACGTGTTGACAACTATCATCGCCATAGTCTTTGTCTGTTTACATTTGTAATGTCCCTGGTAATGTCTATTATACTGCTGTATAATACAGTTCATTACGTTACTGAATGACACCGGAAATAAAACATACAGCATTGATATATACCCAGTATGGTTGATACACAAGCAAGGCAGCAGACTCAGATACTTTACACTCATTAGGACGGAACATAAAGAAATAATTCCCTACAACAACGACTTAAGGCTCTATAGATTGTTTTTTGTTCTGTTATGTGGGACTTTGGCTAGACTTAAGATAACATCAGTAGGTTTGGAATTTAAAATTTTCAATTTTAAAAGTCTTTGGAGTCTTCTTTTAAATGGTTTTCAAGATTATTTCTATTTACCCCGCCTACAAACTAACTCAATTGAACATTAAATTAAATAAATTGCAATGAAATTTAAAACAATTTTAAATATTTCCAGCAAACAATTAAAATTTATTTCTCCATACAACCTGCCTACCTACCACTGGTACTTCCATTACTCAGTTGAAGGTACATATTTCAGTATTTCCTTGTTACCTTTAATTTTGCTACTTTTCTTTCTTGGCTTCCATGCTTGCTATACGGACTGTATAATATTTCTTTCATGTTTATTTTTATTTTCATAAAAAAAAACAACGAAGAAGAAAAAAACTGAAAATTCTGTTTCGACAAGAACTAAAGAATACGTTTTCATGTTTTCATGTAAAAGTATGCAAAAGGTCTCAAGTGATTTGTCCATTGTCACGTGGTTAACTCCCCCCCCCCCCCCTCAAATAAATTCTCTTAATCAAACAATACACCAGTAACCATAAACCCCTTATTGCTTAGGCACACATTGGCAGCGGAAAAGAGCTCTGGCAGCTTGTGTCTCTGTTTTTGGGTTCAACTCTACTGGTTTTGACTCCCCAGGGGAGCTACAAAGACATTTCACACTCTAGTGATTTAATGTTGTTGTTTTAGTTTTTCGTTTTTTTCTTTTTTGTTTTTATTGTTGTTGTTTTTGTGTTTTTGTCATGACAGAAAAATAAAAATAGAATCAGCAAAAACTACTAGACTCTATCCAAGTTATTACCTTTTCTCTCTCTCTCTCGCTCTCTCTTAATTTGGAATTTTTATTTGAGGTGAAATGTAAAGGATAGAACAGAATAGAACAGACAGACAGACAGACAGACAGCTGGATATATATTAACAACAATATGTTAAAGTCAAAGTTGTTGTTTCTGTTTTCCTATGGTTGCCATAATAAAGCCAAAACTAATGTCTATTTACTGTGTGTGTGTATGGGTTTTATTTTTTCAGACCAAAGGAAAACAACAACAACAAAAAAACAAAATTAATGCAATAATTTTTCACACAACAGCATTGAAATTGTCACTAACATTGTACAACTGAACGCATAGAAATTTGAATAAGAACAGCTAAAGGAAAATGATTAGAATACTTCACAAAGAAAAGCATTTTGAATTTGAAAAATTATATGGAATTTTTCCCCAAAAAGTTTCTTTACAGAAAATAAATTGTTATGAGGTCCAATGATTGCCCAATACTTTGTTTGGCCTTTTGAAAAACTGCCGTTTACCTTTGTAATCCTATAGTTGAGGCAGTTCAAAGGCTTAACAACGATAAACATGTTCAAGTCATTTTTTTGGTACCTAAACCAATGGAAGTTAGAAGGTGGACAGCCTCGATACTATATATTCTGATATACGTTGAGTGCCCTAAAATCATTCATCCAAGATTAGTAAATATAAATAAAAATGTCTGTGGCATGAAATGGACAGTTTTTATTTTGTTGCAAAATTCTGGATGCTCTATTTTTGTGGCCTTGTGCAAACGTTCATGTGGCAAGCAGTAGAGATAAGAATTCATCATTTCACTAGATTGCAGCAGCTCATACTCCAAATAAGTGCAGCCCTTGCCCTGACCAACTTCTTCCTCTTCCCTGATTTTGGTGGAACTTGGTCAGTGCAGGGACTGCGTTCAACCGTGGCTTCACAACGGGCCGCTATGCGTGCTCAAGTGATCTTTGTGAAATCAGAGCTACCTCTCAGACCTAACCTAACCTAACTCCAAATAACCGTTTGTTGTATACAAACCTCACTAGATTTCATTCGTACTTTAAATAATTTCATCAGGAAACGACTGATTTTAGACTTGAGAAATCTATAACGATTCATCGGCAAACTTGCGAGTGTTTCTTTAACGGATTTCATAGTCACTAAACTATCACGATAATGTTTACACATACAACCAGTTAATGAACCAAACCATGAATACATACATACATGCATAATTGGTCATTACAACCCTTCAGTCAGGATTACGAACAAGCTTCTTACAGCACTTATGTTGTGTGTGTTAATTTTTATGCATGAATGGCGGAACCTACAATTTAAATTCGATTCCGAACGACAGATTTTTTAGAAACTTTACCATGACAATTTTATTTACTCTCAGGGTTTTTGTCAGAAATCTGCTGAGAGGAAATTGTCGAAGAAATATTTTGTATTTTTCGTTTTCTAGCAGATGTCTGACCTGGGATTTGAAACAAGGTCTCTTGTCGAATAAGCCAACACACTACCTACTAGACTTCGGAGACGATAACGTTTACTACTAATTAACTTGACTGGTGGGCTTTTTAGTTGATTTTTTATACCAATCGCAACAATACTATCTGCACAGCATACAAAATATCTAATTTGCCATGAATACATACATACATAATTGCTTATTACAACCCTTTAGTCAGGATTACGACCCAGTTTCTCACACCACTTATGTTATGTGCGTTAATTTTTATACATGAGCGGTGGGACCTACAGTTTAAAGTCGACTTCGAACAATAGATTTTTTTAAGAAACTTTTCATGGCAATTTTATTTACTCTCAGGGTTTTTTGCCAGAAATCTGCTGGGAGGAAATCTCCGAAGAAATATATTGTCATATTTCTTTTAATTGGAGATGTCTAATCTGAGTTTTGAACCGAGCCCTCACGTCTTATAAGCCAACACACTACATACTAGACTACGGCGACTTCCACGACGAATTTTCCATGACTCTGGTGCTTAAATCAGGCTGAATTTGACCAATGATATGGGTTTTTTGGGTTTGAGCATTGCTGTAGTTTGTGGCATACACCTGCTACATAAGATAACTCCACAAAAAACCCTAACGGGATCTAATCACACCATCTCAGTGGCCAGTTCTACTCTTTTACTCCACCTCAGATTAGCATGTCCTCTAATCGCTTGTGCATCATATTCAACGTGGCACGAATGCCGGCCGCCTTGGATTATTTTGAACATTTTCACGGACAACAGATATGTCTTCGGCAGATCTTGCTTTATTTTTTTATTTTTTGATGTACGTGTGTTGGTAGATTGTTTACTGAACGACTGAACTCAAATTTACTTATCACTTTGCGAATAGTCTTCCCGATAAGACAATAAAAGCGAACGTAAAATGAACAAAAAACCCACAGATTTGACAAAATAGAGTAAATGACAACTAATTTGACAGATGTAGCTTTAACAAGATGACCCCTGTTAAAAGATCCGATAAAAGAAATCCCTCAAATTATCATAAATTCCCTTGATTTCTAATGAAACTTTACTAATTAGTTGCTTACAACTGTTTTTCTCCTACAAGTCGATTAACAACATTTTTTCTACCCCCTGTATGCGTATGTTGGTTTCCTGTTTGTGCATGTATGTGTGTGTATATGTACTCATTAAGCACTGAGTGACAAAGCAACAAAACATGAGTAATTTCTTAATGTAATTGTAGTTGTCATCAATGTAAAGTGAAAGTCTTCTTGAATGTATGTATATGTTTATATCCTTTCTTTGTTTCTTTTTTGTAGCTCTCCCTTCTAACATGTGTCTCGCACTCAAATTTACTTCCTGTTTTTGTTTTATTTGTGGTTTACGTAACTGATTTTCTGCTTTACATTGCTATTGTAATGTAATTTATATGAAAGTGTGTGTATGTGCACATATCATATGGCTGGCTGTCTTTCTGTGCATGGGTATGACAATAACAGTGGTTGATTTCTATACGTTTTTAATTTCTCTCTCGTTTTTCTTTGGTTTTTTTTTTAAGTGAGAGAGAGAAAATTGATATAAATGTTCGTGTAAATGCGTTGATATTAAGTCTCACAAGAAAATTGTTTATCAACACAAACCCATACATCCACTGGCAAGCAATAAAAATGTTGTCGATGTTATGCAATCCCACTCTTTCTTCATAGATAGTGAGCAAGCAATAGAGAGTGAGTGAATAAAGGGACAAAGAAAAGACAGAGAGAGAGAGAGAGAGAGAGAGAGAGAGAAATAAAAATAATGGCAATTAGTAAAAACTTAAATTTGTACAACAAGAGCAAGCAAATGAAAACAAATTTTGTACGTGCTTTACGAGTACAATTATAATGTTTAGGGAGTGGTGGCATCATCTCTTGCTGATGTATGTTAGAAAATTTATAAAATTTCTTTGTCTTTCTTTACGGGTTTTTATGGTTTTTTTCTTGGTGTTTTTTCTTAAATGATTTATTTTTAATTAGCAGGGTTTTTCCTTTTATAACAATTTATTTTTTTGTTTTTTTTTTATTATTTTTATTGTTTTATTATCATACTCTGTGTGAGTGCAAGTGAAAACATTTGGGCCGATTTAATGTTGGTAAATGGAAATTAATTTCAACTGTATGTTTGGCTTGAAAGTATTCAAAGTGTAATTAAATATTTTATTGCAAAAAATATAATTTATTTTGTTAAAAGATAAATAATTATTCTTTTTGTTTTCTTTATTATTCAACCATATACACGTGTAAGACATTGTTATTCTTAAATATTATTTGAGTGGTAATTATTTTGAAATTAGAAAAAGAAAATATGAAACAAAACGAATTATGTAAAAAATACAATGTGGAACGCTGTTTCATTTAAAATTCTGTAGAAAATTTTTGATTATGGTAATCACCTAAGTCAATCTGAATCCAATAATAACTAAAGGTTATTGATCTTCAGCGCGTTATGACGAAACATATGTATATTGTGCCAATCTGTATCCAATATTAACTAAAGGTTATTGATCTTCAGCGCGCTATAACGAAACATTTATTGGGTAGTTATCTAACTGGACATTCGATCTTATTAAGGCAAAAACCAACCTTCAACCACTTATGCCAGCGAAGAGGTCATAGTTTAGTAGTAGCCGTAGTCTAGTAGGTAGATTGTTGGCTTATTAGACGCGAGGCCACGGTTCAAATACCAGGTCAGGCATATGCAACAAAACGAAATATGAAAAAATATTTCTTCGCAAACTTCTCTCAGCAGATTTCGGGCAAAAACTCTGAGAGTAAATAAAATAGCAATGAAAAGTTACTTAAAAAATCTGTCGTTCGGTATCGACTTTAAAACTGCAGGTCCCGCCACTCATGTATAGAATTAATTTACACAACATAAGTGGTGTGAGGAGCTAGGTTGTAATCCTGACTGAAGGGTTGTTATGACCAACTAAGCATGTATGTATGTATGTACGTGTACATCGCTGCTATACGTGTAACTCTGGAAATTTCATTAAGGTTTGATTATAAAATTGTCAATTCCTTGCACTGTATGTCTGACAGCCTTGCCAGAGCAGCTGTTTTTGAAAAACCATATCCAGATAATATTGTTTCTGTGTGGATCATAAGATCATAAAATATAAAATTTATTTTAAATAATTCCTACAGAAATTCGGCAAGGAGAACATTTAACAACGAACATCACATCTCTCACATAGAGAGCCCTTACTTTGGAAGGAAAGTAGAACACAATGAGCAAAGCTTAACACTTCTAAACACAACACAAGATTCCAATTAAATGATTTTTAGGCAATGACAGCTGGCTGCCCTGTCATTCTAGGACTTACAACAGAAACTATGCAATAGACTTCGCAACCCCACGGCTTTGAACTTCATGAAATAAAAAAAGAAGATACAACAGAAACACAATAAATAACAGCCTTTTGTGTTTTTGAATGTGTTTGACTTTGGTTGGTGCCTTTTCTTATTTCCTGCTGTCAGCCAACAACTAAACAAATTGAAAAAAATTTAATTTTTTTCTGTCCATATATTTATGCCAGAGTGTAAAAATGTTCCAAGAAAAATATGGCGAAATACTGTTATCTCTACTACTTTCACCTGTCTAAACATCCTGCCAAAGGACCCTTTGGGGCCTTTATACGTCGTATGGATAGAAACAATGTTAGTTTTTTTTTTGTCATAAAAATTGACAAAATAATTGTAAATGTCTAAAAAGTATATACAACCTGTCAAAAAACAACGTGAAGTTGTTATTTTCCTTTTAAAACTTTTCATTAAAAAGGGAAAAATAAATAAACAAAAACCGTTTATAACGATTTTTACAACTAAAACAAATGAAACACAAAAAACGATGAACTTGTGTGTTAAGAAACCTAAAAATGGTCATTTATTGCCATTTTTCTAACAACAATAATCACTTACGGGTTTAAAAAATGAAGGGAGTGCAACAACATACACGTGCAAAACCTCAACACAGAGAAGAAATCCTGTTCTGCTACGTTCTATCTGTGTTCTAAAGTTATTGTAGTTGTTGCTTGCTTTTTCGTTTCCTTTTTTATTGCAAAGAAATAGTCATGATTTTCATGTCAACTGTCAAGTAAATTTTACTTGACAAACTGAGAGAAAGAAAAGCGAGATAGCGTAGGACATATGGGAAATGTAATGAATGGTTAGACGGTTATTCCAAAAGACATCAGCAAAAGTAACAGCAAAAAGGGGAGAACAAAGAAAGAGAATGAACAGTATCAGTTAAAATAAGCCCATACCCATACATACATACAGAAGAGACAATTCAACTAGTTAAACCTTTTACAGAATTAAACTCTTTTGGTGTTACATTTTTGGCTTTTACTGTATTGTTACTGTGCTTTTTTAATCATATGTATCGTTAGACATTCTATTATTATTCGTCTCTGCACTTAGACAAATATTTATACTGACAAAGCAGTCAGTTAGACATTAGACTGACAGTTGGACATGTTTTTGTTATGGCTGTTGCTGTTATTGTTTTATTACTATTGTTATTGCAAATAGTAGTGGGTATTTATATACAAAACACACACATACACACACGTAAAGGCAAATACAACTGACAGCCAGGACATCTCGATCAATAATATTTACTTAAAACATATACAAACACAAACGTTAAGAAATATAATCGAAAACAAATGTTTTACAGTTTATAGCATAATCAAGTGATACGCTACTGTTATCTTTACTTAATGTATTGTTATCCTGTGATAAAATTCTATTTGCAAACAGTATATACCATACTTGAGTAAGAGAAGGGCCATTTAACCGTAGATCGAGCTTTGTATCAAAAATGATACATTTCAATTTTTTGAGACACTATAACTTTAATTCAGAAAAAGTTAGATGCCTGGATATTTTTACAATTCGTTAGTATTGTTATCGCCATTATTTTAAACCAAATAAAAAAAGAAAATTTCAAACAGAACTTAAAAAATTCAAAAACTTCATAATTCTGTCTTATGTATCAATTTTGATACATACGACTTTCCTACGCATTCTTTGGTGTTGCGTATGTAATTTTTTTAAGATTTCAAAGATTTTGTGAAGTTTTATCGTAAATAATACATTATTTATGGTTTTTGAGAAAGAATTGGAAGTTATGTGTGGTACGAAAGTGAAAAGGTTGAATTTTCTATTCTTGATATGTTCTTGATATTGTTTGAAGTAGTCGTAGTCTAGTATGTAGCGTGTTACCTTATTAGACCTCAGAGCAAGGTTCAAACCAGAGGTCAGCAATGAGTATTCAAAACGATGAGTAGATTCGACTCTCCATGGCTCATAGTATACACGAATCACAAAAGAAGTATGATTCGCGTACGAACACTGCAATACTCAGAAGAAGGTTGTGTGTTTGTTCTGCTTGCTGTCTTTGTCTTTTTTGTTTATGTGTCTTTTTTCTTTCTTTGTAAATGCAACAACAACTAAGACTGTAAATTTTGACGAATGATTCGAATCACTCGAATATTTTATGAGTATTATAAGTATTTTTCTAAATTTATGAATCTGAATGAGTTGGCGTATAAATCAAACATATTTCGAATGTTATGAGTTGTAACGTTGTACTCATACTCATTGCAAATTGTACTTATAAATCAATGTAGTACTGAGTACGAATGAATTAGAGTAGCTGGCTTTCAATACTGTTGACTCACTCATACTCAAAATTTCATGAGTACTTATGAGTAGCGAAAAAACGATTCATTGCTGATCTCTGGTTCAAATCTAAGGTCAGATATTTCCAAATTATTACGAAAGGTTGTAATGACCTATTATATATTAATTATATATGTAATATTCCTGCTGCTAAAGACTTTGAGAAGACGAACTTGCCTGTTTACATACCCGCCAAGATCAAAATGAGCTTCATCTGAAAAGATGATTTTTTTTTTTGCCAAAATCGGCATCTTCTGGTGTAGGCTACTGCATGGCCAGCCGAGGCAGCCATTTGAATGAAATTATTTTCCATTATTAACCGGAAGGATTGTACTTTCAAATAAAAAAAGAAATTTGAGAAAATATTTAGTAGTTTTTTTTTTTTAAAGCATTTTCATAAAAAAATTTATTTGGCGGACCCTTTATTTCGGTCAACTACTTACGTATGAGATAACAGAATCATTCGCTTTGATAATGATATATTTACACCTATTACGCCTTTTCGAAAAATGAGCTGAAAGTCTTGCAGCTTTTAATAATTATGTTTAAAAGGATTTTTTTCTAAAACAAAAATATATATTTATCTTAATTTTTTGTTAGAAAATTTTAACCATTTTCATAAAACTTTTATCACACAACTTGTAGTTTTATGTAGGGAATAATACTGTATAAATAGTTTGGGATTAACTATCATACTTTCAGAGTAGCCTATATATCCTTTTTTAAGATTTTTAAAACTTTAATTTTTTGTTCGCCTAAAAGGTAAGAAAATTAAAGAAAATATATTTAAATAATTATGCTTATGTTCTTATATTCCTTTTTGGTATATTTTCATCTCAAATTAAAGTTTTTTAGCAACAGAATTCAAAAACTTTTTAGTTTTATTGTGGAAAATGAAAATTACCTCCAGCGATTTTAGTTTAAATTTGATATTTAATGATGGAGTACTTACAGTGATTGTTAGGGAAAGTAATTTGAGGATATTTATATAAATCAAGCTTCATAAAGAGATTTACGGAGTAATGCTTGGTATTGATTTATGTTTTCTTTCCTTTTTTATTTGTTTTATTACCTTTTCAACTCATATTTAATTTTGTCACTGTAGATTAGTAACCAATTGAATTTGATGGTCGTTATAAATTTCGTGGTCCACCGAAGTCGAATTGGCAGTTTTAGATTCAAGTACATGCTACGTACGTAGAAACTACTTACAGCAGTATTTGGGGACACCCGTATCCGGGAAACCAGAGAAGAAGCAAAGAGAGAAAATTCTTATTGACATAATCGATTTTCTATTGCAGCAGGTAACTTTTTTACCTCACATGACGTTGACAACAAATATTTCTAACGAATCACAAGAATGGTTAGTACCATCAGGTTTCAGCCAGCCTTCAACTGAGAGTGTTACTGATGCGAGTGACAATAAGCTGTCCAATCTAAGCAACTGGAAACTTATAAATCGCCGCAAAGCAGGGTGCTAGATGTCAAATTATTACCATTTAGAAAGAAATAAAACCAAGCTGACATGAAGTGCTTGATTTTTATGTAAAAAAACCATGCCAATGTACATCATGTCAAAAATTGTGTCGTAAATTTCATAAAAGTGATAATAAAAGTGTAATAATAGTAAATAAAAATGTTAAAATGAGTTAAAATATTAAAATTTTTTAACAAAATCTATCAATAATCGTGACAATTGTATGTACTACAAGTATGTATCAAAAGTGATACATATTCTAGAATTATGAAGTTTTTAAGGCTCGATCTTACGGTTAATCAACTCAAAAAGTTTACTTGTATTTTTAAACCATCATTCTGCTTTAATCATATCAATTTGAAGCCATTTACATTTGGCCGCAGACTTATCAATTTATCGCGCATCATTTTCTCAATTTTACTTTGACGTCTTAACCTTTATTGCGACTGCTTGTTTTTTTATGTTAGGCAGAGAGAATAATCAAAAACAAAATGTTAAAAAAAAATTTCGGGTTTTATAACAGCAGTGAACATGTATCCAAATAGCTTAGATTAGATGTACAGATCCACATTAGCAATCACTGCGTAAAACAGGTTGTTTCTACTACATCTGCTATCGCATAGTATTACCATATCAGCGATGCAATCCTTATGGAGACTGTTAGGCACGTGCAGTCTTATATAATCGTTTGACCGCAGTAGTTATTTTTTAATTTAATAATTAAAATAAAATACTAAATACTAATTCTTAGCAAATAATTAATAAAAAAATATAAAAATTAAAGCGCAATCCTTTGACAGTTTCATCTAAAGTTAAAAAAAGAGAAAAATTATTAGAAATTTTTTTTTGAAAATTTTATTCTTATTCTTTTTTACTTAATTGATCATTACAACCCTTTAGACATGATTATGACGTAGCTTCTCACATCACTTATGTTGTGTGTATTAGTTTTATCCATAGGTGGCGTGACCTAAAGTTTAATGACAACTTCTAACGATAATTTTAGAGTGTTTGTCAGAAATCTGCTGAGAGAAAGTCGCCGAGGAAATGTTTTGTTGTCGTATTTCGTTTTGTTTGCCCTGGGGTTTGAACCGTAGCCTCACGTCTAATAAGCCAACACACTTTCTACTAAACTACGGCGATTTCGCAACAATAACTGAAAATATTGTATTTTAATATCGAAAGCTGCGACCAATATACTTGTAAGCATTCCTCTTAGGTTTTCGACCGAATTACAGTCAAGTAGATCGACATGAAAATCATTCCTTACTTCAATGCAAGTACAGCCACGTTATCTTGTTGAAAAAATAATTTCCATCATAATCTGTGATGGGAATATCTTCTGAAGGTTCCAAATGTGTGTGAAGATAAATTCAAATTTAACTAGCAAAGACAAAAACCAAAAATTTTAACAGAGGTAATGTTAGAGCTATCAGAGCAATGTTAAGTGGTTAACAGAAAATAGTCAAGGTAGGATTATCGATATTGTGGGCAAATGGGACATGCTGCACATATCCCACTATATACAAATTGTAGCCTAAGGTGTCCCTAATAAAACCCAATAAGTCGTATATCCCAAATAATTTTGGAACTTGAGATATCGGGCTTCAAATATAGCCTATGTTAACAGTGGCTGGGTAGGATGACGGATGATGGATATTGTGGAAAAATGGGACTTGCTGCACATATCCCACTATATACAAATTGTAGCCTAAGGTGTCCCTAATAAAACCCAATAAGTCGTATATCCCAAATAATTTTGGAACTTGAGATATCGGGCTTCAAATATAGCCTATGTTAACAGTGGCTGGGTAGGATGACGGATGATGGATATTGTGGAAAAATGGGACTTGCTGCACATATCCCACTATATACAAATTGTAGCCTAAGGTGTCCCTAATAAAACCCAATAAGTCGTATATCCCAAATAATTTTGGAACTTGAGATATCGGGCTTCATATATACCCTATGTTAACAGTGGCTGGGTAGGATGACGGATGATGGATATTGTGGAAAAATGGGACTTGCTGCACATATCCCACTATATACAAATTGTAGCCTAAGGTGTCCCTAATAAAACCCAATAAGTCGTATATCCCAAATAATTTTGGAACTTGAGATATCGGGCTTCATATATACCCTATGTTAACAGTGGCTGGGTAGGATGACGGATGATGGATATTGTGGAAAAATGGGACTTGCTGCACATATCCCACTATATACAAATTGTAGCCTAAGGTGTCCCTAATAAAACCCAATAAGTCGTATATCCCAAATAATTTTGGAACTTGAGATATCGGGCTTCATATATACCCTATGTTAACAGTGGCTGGGTAGGATGACGGATGATGGATATTGTGGAAAAATGGGACTTGCTGCACATATCCCACTATACACAAATTGTAGCCTAAGGTGTCCCTAATAAAACCCAATAAGTCGTATATCCCAAATAATTTTGGAACTTGAGATATCGGGCTTCATATATACCCTATATTAGTTAACAGTGGCTGGGTAGGATGACGGATGATGGATATTGTGGAAAAATGGGACTTGCTGCACATATCCCACTATATACAAATTGTAGCCTAAGGTGTCCCTAATAAAACCCAATAAGTCGTATATCCCAAATAATTTTGGAACTTGAGATATCGGGCTTCATATATACCCTATATTAGTTAACAGTGGCTGGGTAGGATGACGGATGATGGATATTGTGGAAAAATGGGACTTGCTGCACATATCCCACTATATACAAATTGTAGCCTAAGGTGTCCCTAATAAAACCCAATAAGTCGTATATCCCAAATAATTTTGGAACTTGAGATATCGGGCTTCATATATACCCTATGTTAACAGTGGCTGGGTAGGATGACGGATGATGGATATTGTGGAAAAATGGGACTTGCTGCACATATCCCACTATATACAAATTGTAGCCTAAGGTGTCCCTAATAAAACCCAATAAGTCGTATATCCCAAATAATTTTGGAACTTGAGATATCGGGCTTCATATATACCCTATATTAGTTAACAGTGGCTGGGTAGGATGACGGATGATGGATATTGTGGAAAAATGGGACTTGCTGCACATATCCCACTATATACAAATTGTAGCCTAAGGTGTCCCTAATAAAACCCAATAAGTCGTATATCCCAAATAATTTTGGAACTTGAGATATCGGGCTTCATATATACCCTATATTAGTTAACAGTGGCTGGGTAGGATGACGGATGATGGATATTGTGGAAAAATGGGACTTGCTGCACATATCCCACTATATACAAATTATAGCCTAAGGTGTCCCTAATAAAACCCAATAAGTCGTATATCCCAAATAATTTTGGAACTTGAGATATCGGGCTTCATATATACCCTATGTTAACAGTGGCTGGGTAGGATGACGGATGATGGATATTGTGGAAAAATGGGACTTGCTGCACATATCCCACTATATACAAATTGTAGCCTAAGGTGTCCCTAATAAAACCCAATAAGTCGTATATCCCAAATAATTTTGGAACTTGAGATATCGGGCTTCATATATACCCTATATTAGTTAACAGTGGCTGGGTAGGATGACGGATGATGGATATTGTGGAAAAATGGGACTTGCTGCACATATCCCACTATATACAAATTGTAGCCTAAGGTGTCCCTAATAAAACCCAATAAGTCGTATATCCCAAATAATTTTGGAACTTGAGATATCGGGCTTCATATATACCCTATATTAGTTAACAGTGGCTGGGTAGGATGACGGATGATGGATATTGTGGAAAAATGGGACTTGCTGCACATATCCCACTATATACAAATTGTAGCCTAAGATGTCCCTAATAAAACCCAATAAGTCGTATATCCCAAATAATTTTGGAACTTGAGATATCGGGCTTCAAATATGCTATATATATATAGATACAAATATGTATACAATATAATATGTAGCAAACGTAGCTAACTTTTTTTATTTCATAGTACCTTTTAAAATTTTCTGACATTAGATTTTAACAGAACAGATTTCGGATTTTAACAGAACAGATTTCAGATTTTAACAGAACTGACTTCTGATTTAACAGAAAAACAGGGTTGTTTATAATGGAGGGAACAGTAGAAGATTAGGTGTTTGTCAAACAGTTTATTATAGCAATACACTGCAGGTTCATTAGAAGGTGCTGTGGTCTAGTCGGTAGTGTGTTGGCTTATTAGACGAAAGGCCGCGGTTCAAATCCCAAGTCGGGTGTCAAAAAGATCTGTTTTTTATTTTTTTAATACATATCAGAAATATAATATTTATCAGTATATACTTATATCAATATTTCAATATTAAAATATATGTATTAGAAGAAAAAGTAAAATAAATCACGCAAAAACCCTAACTCGGGATTGAACTTGTACATGATTGCGAATAAGCAATTGAATTTCAAATTCATTCAGCTTTCAAAAATGTACGTATTTTATTTAATGTATTATATTCTTCTTTTTTATTATACACTGCGTTTCACTTGAATAGCACACCGTACAAATTGAAATTCTCCCCCCTATATCTTTGTAAAAAATTAAGATAGCGGATTGATTGTGGATTGTAATTGTAGTGTTATTTATAGCTTTTATTATAAAATAAAAAATATTTCGATATATCAAGTTGTTTTCAAAATACAGCATAAAAAAGAAAAATACTCAAAAAATAACAATCAAATTCCGTTTCACTAGAATAGCACATATTTTAATAAATGTAGGAAAATTACTTTTTATAAAGGTTTTTAATTTTTTTCTTATTTTTTATTTATTTTTATATAAAAACTAAGATTTAACTATCGATTTCTAGTAGTGTGTTGGTCCTCCCTTGTTCAGAATAACCTTGTATATCCTATTAGGGATTGACTCGTACAAATTTTTCAAATAGTCGAGAGAGTCTTTTCGTGCAGAGTTAAGTGGTAGTTTTTTCTTTAATTTCAGTCGTTTGAGTTGATTTGCTCCTTAAATAAAACGCCACACAGTGGTCTTGCTAGCACCTACTTTCGCCTTAATTTTGTCAACAGAATCGTGCGAATTTGAAGCTTCTCTTAAAAAAAACTCTCTTATATGTTTGGGGATGGCTGGCCAGAAAAGTTTACGGGTCTAAAAAACAATTTTCAACCAAAGCAGAACTGATTGAGGCCATTCAACGGAAATGGACTTCAATTTCTCTCGACTATTTGAAAAATTTGTACGAGTCAATGCCTAATAGGATATACGAGGTTATTCTGAACAAGGGAGGCCCAACACACTACTAGAAATCCATAGTTAAATCTTAGTTTTTATATAAAAATAAATAAAAAATAAGAAAAAAATTAAAAACCTTTATAAAAAGTAATTTTCCTACATTTATTAAAATATGTGCTATTCTAGTGAAACGGAATTTGATTGTTATTTTTTGAGTATTTTTCTTTTTTATGTTGTATTTTGAAAACAACTTGATATACCGAAATATTTTTTATTTTATAATAAAAGCTATAAATAACACTACAATTACAATCCACAATCAATCCGCTATCTTTATTTTTTACAAAGATATAGGGGGGAGAATTTCAATTTGTACGGTGTGCTATTCAAGTGAAACGCAGTGTATATATTAATAAGCTTTAATTTAATTTAATAGTATATATTTTATATATTTAATATGTATTAGAAAAAATATATATTTTTTAAAAAAGGAAAAAACACCCTTTCATACCCGATCTGCGATTCGAACCGTGACCTTTCGTTTAGTAATCCAACACAATACCTACTAGACCACAGCGAATTGAGGTTTGCATGCTTTATATTTGGTTTTAGTTACCATGACGGAAAGTGAACTTTGCATTTTTTTTTGATTAAGTGTTTAAAAGTAAAAACAAAACTGGGGCTTCCCCGATGTTTTCATTGTACTACATCCAAGTGACGCATTTTAATCTCGCATATTTTGTACTGAAATGATATTAACATAATAATTAATGATAATGAATAACAAAAAAGAAAACTACAATACATTAATATATATACTTTATAAAAAAGAAAACACATCCTGGCCAGGGGCTAAACCAATCTGTTCGACATCATTGTTAAAAGTTGTAAGTACTAGACTCTTGAGGATATTTTTAAAATTATTCTCTATCATGCCTGAGTTCAATCCCTAACTGGGGTGGTTTTTGTCTGATTTTTTTTAAATTTATTATTTAATATAATTATTTAATTGAACTATTTAATTTAATTATTATTATTTGATGTAATTATAAAAATTAATAAAATTATTATAATTAATTAAATAAATACAAAATTTTTGAGAATATTTTTGAAACATGAATTAATTTAAAATTCACGTTGACTGCCAACTACGAGATAACTCGTAGATTGCGATCCCTTCTAGGAAAGCCACTTGTCCTCATTAAAAAAACATCAGTTTTTCTTTTTGAAAAAAATAGAACTTTTAGTAATACATATAATGTGAAAAAATCAAATTGTCATTTGTGGCCAATTTCCTGAAAATTGCTGCGGCAGTCAAATTGTTAAATAAATTCAATTCCTTATTCTCAATCATGACCGAGTTGAAACGAACGAAAAGTTCGGTTCAAATCCCAAGTCGGGCGTCAAAAAGATTTTTTTATTTTATTATTTTTTTCTAATACATATATTTTAATATTGATATAAATATATACTGATCAATTTTATATATCTGATATGTATTAGAAAAAATAAAAAAATAAAAAGAAATTTGTTGAAGCCCGACTTGGGATTTGAACCGCGGCCTTTCGTCTAATAAGCCAACACACTACCGACTAGACCACAGCACCTTCTAATGAACCTGCAGTGTATTGCTATAATAAACTGTTTGACAAACACCTAATCTTCTACTGTTCCCTCCATTATAAACAACCCTGTTTATCTGTTAAATCAGAAATCAGTTCTGTTAAAATCTGAAATCTATTCTGTTAAAATCCGAAATCTGTTCTGTTAAAATCTAATATGTCAGAAAATTTTAAAAGGTACTATGAAATAAAAAAAGTTAGCTACGTTTGCTACATATTATATTGTATACATATTTGTATCTATATATATATAGCATATTTGAAGCCCGATATCTCAAGTTCCAAATTATTTGGGATATACGACTTATTGGGTTTTATTAGGGACACCTTAGGCTACAATTTGTATATAGTGGGATATGTGCAGCAAGTCCCATTTTTCCACAATATCCATCATCCGTCATCCTACCCAGCCACTGTTAACATAGGCTATATTTGAAGCCCCATATCTCAAGTTCCACAATTATTTGGGATATACGACTTATTGGGTTTTATTAGGGACATCTTAGGCTACAATTTGTATATAGTGGGATATGTACAGCAAGTCCCATTTTTCCACAATATCCATCATCCGTCATCCTACCCAGCCACTGTTAACATAGGGTATATATGAAGCCCGATATCTCAAGTTCCAAAATTATTTGGGATATACGACTTATTGGGTTTTATTAGGGACACCTTAGGCTACAATTTGTATATAGTGGGATATGTGCAGCAAGTCCCATTTTTCCACAATATCCATCATCCGTCATCCTACCCAGCCACTGTTAACATAGGCTATATTTGAAGCCCGATATCTCAAGTTCCAAAATTATTTGGGATATACGACTTATTGGGTTTTATTAGGGGTACCTTAGGCTACAATTTGTATATAGTGGGATATGTGCAGCAAGTCCCATTTTTCCACAATATCCATCATCCGTCATCCTACCCAGCCACTGTTAACATAGGCTATATTTGAAGCCCGATATCTCAAGTTCCAAAATTATTTGGGATATACGACTTATTGGGTTTTATTAGGGACACCTTAGGCTACAATTTGTATATAGTGGGATATGTGCAGCAAGTCCCATTTTTCCACAATATCCATCATCCGTCATCCTACCCAGCCACTGTTAACATAGGCTATATTTGAAGCCCGATATCTCAAGTTCCAAAATTATTTGGGATATACGACTTATTGGGTTTTATTAGGGACACCTTAGGCTACAATTTGTATATAGTGGGATATGTGCAGCATGTCCCATTTGCCCACAATATCGATAATCCTACCTTGACTATTTTCTGTTAACCACTTAACATTGCTCTGTTAGCTCTAACATTACCTCTGTTAAAATTTTTGGTTTTTGTCTTTGCTAGTTAAATTTGAATTTATCTTCACACACATAGGTTCCAAATATACTATTGAACTTGAAATTATTAAAGAATACTTCCCACACCAAAACGTTTCATTCACTAAAAATTTCTTTTCAATGGTACAACGTTTGCTTAGATCGTGTCAATAACAACTGTAGCAGCCGAGGCCATCTAAATTAAACTTTTTTTGTCACAACAAATAACTTCTTCGATAGATTGTTGCACAACATGGGGATTTGGGCAAACCACAAACCACAGTTAAACGTAGCTTACGCTGAATTCTTTTCCATTTAGTCGATGGTACATATATACATAATTGGTCATTGCAACCCTTCAGTTAGGATAACGACCTTGTTTCTCGCACCACTTATGTTGTGTGTGTTAATTTTATACATGAGTGTTGGGATCTGAAGTTTAAAGTCGACTCCGAACGACAGTTTTTGAGAAACTTTTCACGACAATTTTAGTTACTCTCAGAGTTTTTGCCAGAAATCTGCTGAGAAAAAGTCGCCGAAGAAATACTTTTTGTATTTTTGCTTTGATGTCTGGTCTGGGGCTCGAACCCTGGCTTACGGCTAATAAGCCAACACACTACCTACTAGACTACGGCGACTTCTTTTAATCGATGGTAGATCGTTTAAATCACGGACGATGAATCTCATTGTAAGTGGAACAGCTACTATTCTTTTCTTTCCCATCATGATAAACGATTCTTAGTAATCCGATGTCGAATCTTCCTTTTCTGCAGATTTTTCCTTTTAGAATTTTCTTGCAGTGGTGCTTTAATTTCATAGTTTTTGGCACGTTTCTGAAAATTTATTCTTACTCTTTCTGAACTCTTTGATATGCCAGCATTTTTTCTATTAGAATATCGCTTTTGCTATACTTTATCGATTATGCCCTTTTCGATGTCGTTTCATTGCTTTCTTAAGCCCCTTTCCAAACCATTTTACTTTAAATTTAAGCAAAATTAACTTCTTAGGGTTTTGTTTAGACCCGATATTCATATTACGAGCTGCACCTGTTTTGGGCACAGAAGATTTATTACACTTCATTACAGCCCTTTAGTCAGGACTAAAATCTAGCTTCTCACACCACCAATGTTGTGTGTGTTTATTTTATCGGCAGTTTAGATTTTAGAAGCTTTTCATGGCAATTTGATTTAATTTCAGAGCTTTTGCTCTACTGAAAAAGTCGAGTGGTCTGAGCTTGTGCTTCAATCACCGGCTCTTGTCTAAGAAGTCAACACACTATTCTAAAAGAATCTAGCCTGGTTTTTTATTGGCCATATTGGTACTACAGGTTTTAGTTTAAAAACTTAACTCCTCAGGTTTATCTTTTTAAATTTAAAACATTGTTTTATTCTCCTATTTATTGTCATTGTTTTCATGTCACATTAAAATTTCAATTTATTTTGCCCTTGGCACCACTGTGCGTTTTAGTAAAAACAAAACCAAACTATTTTACAATATTTTTGATAACAATAAATAACAATTGTTGTTAATTTATCATATCATACAAACAATATAATCCCCCCGTTTCACACGCACACGCACACGCACTCGCCCATACATAAATATACTACAACAACGATTTATTAACAAACAATAACAATACGAGTAATAATACAACAACTAATAATTTGTTTGAAGTGTCTTGTTAAACATGAAAATTTACTCATAACAACCCCATTGTAATGATATAAATTGGGTGCGTGGAAATATTACAATGAACGAATAAAAAAAAGATAACAAAAGGAAGAGGGAGAACATATCAGAGAGAGAGAGAGAGAGAGAGAGAGAGAGAGAGAGAGAGAGTAAGAGCAAATCGTATATGTACAACTACTTATGCAGAAATAATACGGTAAATGTTTATTTGCATGTAAACGCTTGAGTGTATACGTAAGTGAGTGCAAATTTAATATTTCATTTGCCTATGTGTGCGTGCGTGTATTTATATTTCCATGTGCGAATTTGTGCATGTGTGTGCATGTGTGTGTTTGTAAGTACATATGTGAGTTCAAGTACATGTGTATAAAACCACCTTGTTGTATTACAGTCATATTGTGTATATGGTAACCTGTTTTGCATAATTAATCGTACAACGCAAACCGCATGTAATATTTTACATTGAATTATAAAGCTACAGTCAACGCTATAATAAATAAGTACAGTTAAGTTATGAAAATAATTTAAAATGAAAGAGTGTCCTGAAAATATAAAATAATTACAGATTTCTTATTTATTTTAAGGTTTTTGGTAGAACGAATATTTACCAAGTGAACACTTTGAAGGCGTCATTATAAAGATACTCAAAAAGTGCAACCTCTGAAATCCTAACACTAACCTACCCGGATAATAGCTAGAAGGATCTCACACTAGATAAGGACAAATTAGGATCTCCATAAGTCCACAAGCAACCACATAAAGAGTTTGTGTATTATCGTGAAACAGTGTGTGGAATGGCTTTCAAAATTGTTGACCTTAAAAAGCTTTCAACATACTAAATCACAGTGTCATCTGGACTGCATTGACATGCAACAAAATTCCTCGAAACATAGTACGCCTTATCGAAATCTCATACAGTAACTCATCGTGCAGAAATTAACACAGAAAACGATTGAATTGGCCGATGAAAGTTGAAATATGTTTTTGATAAATGTGTATTCCGTCACCGCTACTACATATTTAACACTGTTCTAGAAAATTTAAAAAACTGAATCGGCCATGAAGTCGCCGTAGTCCAGTTGGTAGTGTGTTGGCTTATTAGACGTAAGGGCACGGTTCAAACCCCAGGACAGACATCAAAACGAAAATATGAAAAAAATATTTCTTAGGCGACTTCCGCTCAACAGATTTCTGCCAACAACTCTGAGAGTAAATAAAATTGACATGAAAAGTGTCGCAAAAATCTGTCACTCGAAGTCAACTTTAAACTGTAGATTCCGCCGCTCATATATAAAATTAACACACATAACATAAGTGGTGTGAGAAGCTAGGTCGTAATCCTGACTGAAGAATAATGTAATGCAATGACCAATTATGTCATATTGGTCATGTAAGCAGACACTTCAGCGGCATCTGCAAATGTGTAACAACCTAGATGTATCTCGTACAGTTTAAACAGAGAAAATTTTAGGTTTATAAGTACAAATCTCTGTTGACACCTACCAGAATTCGTTTACTGGTTTTAGCACATTGCACATTACATAACTGGAGAGAGTATATATATTTTTGCCAAGATTGGTTAAGTGGCTGGAAAGCTCTACTTAGCACACTTGAGATTAATTAGTGAAGATTAAAATTTCCAGTGTTAAGATCATATACATATGTTTATATGAGAAGAAACTTAAACTTGGTAAAATAATGGACACTTTCTGATTAATTGATTGAAAACCGTTCCCCTTTACTAGAAGATTTATTATCGAATTATTATCGTTTACGGTGTAATAAGAAACAAACGTTGAACTTTTTTTATTAAACTATGTCTGCATATAATTAATATGCTCCAATTGTAAAATGTTTTATAAAATACAAAATTATTATGAATGTGGAAGAATTTTTCTTAAGTGTCCTTCATTAGTTTGCCTTTGTCTGTATAAAACAAACATGTACACCACTTCACCTACTTAACAGTTTGTTCGAGCTGAAGTAGTACTACTACTACATAACAGGAATTATTCTTGTATTTGTAATTGCTCTTTAGGTGGCACAGCAAACAGGTGGAAATTTTTCAGAGCCAAACTTTAAAAGGCCCTTTCGAAATAAAATGGCTAAGAAAGTTTTTACAGATTTTTTTTTTTTTTTTTTGAAAAACCATGTCAAGGTGTAATCATTAAGACAAAGTTTTTATGTTTTTTAAATAAAATAAGTTCCATTAAAGTACAGAATATATGTACAAGATATGATACAATTATATTTTGTATCAAACCTTAAATTATATGCACATGTCTAAAGGCCTTTTTTAAAGGGCTTTACTAGCCCTTATGAGTCCAATATTTTATTACATGCTTTTTATATTGTAATATAATTTATATTGTAATATAAAAAGCATGTATATTTACACACGTATATACACTTATTTAATATATATGTTAATACATATGTCAATACATATGTAAAATTATATTGTATTGTAATAAAATATTAAAACTTAAAAATAAAATAAAAAAAAATATAACGACTGGATATAAAGGGTCTGCCAAATAACTTTTTTTTGAAAATGCTTTAAAATAAAAACTACTGAATATTTTCTCAAATTTTTTTTTTATTTGAAAGTACAATCCTTCCGCTTAATAATGGAAAATAATTTCATTCAAATGGCTGCCTGGGCTGGCCATGCAGTAGCCTACACCAGAAGATGCCGATTTTGGCAAAAAATCATCTGTTCAGATGAAGCTCATTTTGATCTTGGCGGGTATGTAAACAAGCAAAATTGTCGAAAACCCGCACGCATACATTGGAAAGCAGACGCACCCAAAACGAGTCACTGTTTGGTGCGGACTTTGGTCCAGAGGCATAATTGGGCCATTTTTCTTCGAAAATGAGCAAGGAGTGGCCGTTACAGTCAATGGCGATCGTTATCGGGCCATGTTGAACGAATTTTTGTTCACAAAAATTGAAGAGGAGGATATTGGCAACATTTGGTTTCAACAGGACGGCGCTACGTGCCACACAGCCGAAGCTACACTCGATGTTTTACGCCCTGTTTTTGAAGATCGCATTATCAGCCGCAGAGCTGATGTCTTTTGGCTCGGAGTTGTGATTTGATACCGATAGACTATTATTTGTGGGGTGCCGTCAAAGATAAGTGTTACGCCGACAAGCCAGAGACAATTGACGCTTTAAAGGACAATATTCGTGAAGCTATTGGTGAAATACAGCTGCACACAATCGGTAATACGCTTAAAAATTGGACCGATCGTGTAGGGTAATGCATGGCCAGCCGAGGCAGCCATTTGAATGAAATTATTTTCCATTATTAACCGGAAGGATTGTACTTTCAAATAAAAAAAGAAATTTGAGAGAATATTCAGTAGTTTTTTTTAAAGCATTTTCAAAAAAAAAAGTTATTTGGCGGTCCCTTTACATATAAATCCAAGGAAAACAAAAATTCTTCTTCATCACCAGTATTTTATAACATATTCACAGTGTTTTATAAATATTGAGTACATGTTAAAATATAATTGCAACAATCAATGAATTATTAATGCGAATATTAACATGAAATTGTTTTTACTCACTCGCTCTCTCTCTACAGATACTTATTGTACAATGTTTATAAATATGTTATGAAAATATAAAATGTTTATATACATTGTATATGAAAATAAAAGCAAGCTAAAGGTCAGGGTAGTAAATAGTAGGTAACTGGCGAAGAATACTATAATTTTAGATTAAAAAAAAAATGTCATACAAAGTGGGTTGGCTTTGTTTGTATGGAGTTATTAAATAATACCCGTTATATCTATAAGACTAACAATTTGAGGGGCTTGAGTAATTGCACAGTAAAAACACAGAACACTTTTCAAATATTTTCAACAACACGAAACAACATCACGCATAAGTTTCTTTAAGAAAATTGATAGTTAGATATCGAAATCAAATGCAATGACTGTGGTACAATAAGACCCCGCTTGACGTTGCTCCAATTAACGCTGTTTCAGTATTACGCGGTAGTATTAGGATTCCCCTAAATCACACACTGTATTGATACTTGTTATATACATATGTGTGCAAATGAAATGGTCATGCACCAACCAAAAGCTGTGCACTATATAGCGACGCTCTTTTGTTAGTCTGTCCAGAGTAAAGATTCCCGCTGTATTTTCCGAAGACGCAATCACAGTACGAACGCATCTTTCCTGCGTCACAGTTGATTTATTAGTTGCCTCATTTAACGCTGTTTCGCTTAGCGCTGGAACTTATTGGAACGTATCCCTAACGTTAAGCGGCATCTTACTGTATTTAAAACATGATTACGACTTTGACTTGGCATAATAATGTATACACTTGATATTATACGCAGAATACGACCGCAAATGTTTATAATTTCTGCCTAAAATGGCAACAAACTGTATCATGCTGACCAATCTGTATGTGGTTTTCAAAGCCTTTTTCTAATATATGTATCATGGCACAACTAGGAGTACCACATGATGGCAGTAAAAAAAAACAAACCCTGTATATCTGCCAACACTGCAGTTCTAGGCAATACGTGATGCATAAGCAGTTTACTCCTCCTTTCTAGATGTACTAACATATTTGTGCTAGACTTGTTAGTTACAAAACTGAACCTATGTTGCAATTTTTATATTTAATAATATTAAATGTATTCAAACTTAGGGAATCTACAAATTCTATCGCCAGAACATAATTGGAAATTCTTTCGGGACGCCAACCTATTTGCTTATATTTTTGAAAATAAGGCTGCCTAAGCAGTGACTGTAAATCGCATTTGTTACACGAATATTTCAAATGGCCACCAAAATTATGTGATTTAAGACCGTACAATTGGTTTGCTGGCCATTGTGCGGAAATTCTTTCTAGACGCCAACCTATTCGGGGTCAGTGAGGAGTCCTACTCCACCGCTAGACTCACTTGGCCCTTGATGAATAGAAGCCGCATCAGCCAGTTACACGGACTTGGTTGTAACTTCATCTCAATCACAGTGCCCATGCTTACAGGTCATTGTGTTATGGGTAGACACGCGGAAAGGATGCGGCTCCCATTTAACGACTTCTGCCGTGGGTGCAGATCCGCTGAGGAAGAGGAGACTGTTATCCACTTTCTTTGTCAATGTTCATCTCTTGCGAGGTGCAGATATAAGTTATTTGGCTCTCCGCTACTTTTTAGCTTGACGGAGCCATTGATGTCAAGGATATAGCTTCGTTTATCAGACTTTCTGGCTGGTTTTCCAGCGCAGGGTACATACATAATTGGTCATTACAACCCTTCAGTCAGGATTACGACCTAGTTTTTCACATAAGTCTTATGTTGTGTGTGTTAAATTGTATACATGAGTGGCGGGACCTACAGTTTAAAGTCGACTCCGAACGACAGATTTTTGAGAAACTTTTCATGGCATCCTCCTCTGCTGAGAGGAAGACGCCGAAAATATACTTTTTGTATTTTATTTTGTTGTCTGGCCTGGGGCTCGCACAATGGCTTTTCGTCTAATAAGCCAACACACTAACTACTAGATCACAGCGACATCCAGCGTAGGGTAGTCGTGCTTTTAATGTGCAGCCTTTGTCCTGACCAACTTCTTCGACCCTGGTTTGATGGAACTTGAATAGTTTAGGGACTGCGTTCACATGTACCGTTACAACGGGCCGCTATGCGTGCTCAAGTGAGCTTTTTATATCAAAGCTATCACTCCAACCTTGATTAACGCGAAATTATGCAACATGATGCCTAACACATCAATCGCAACCAATTGTATCCTTCTGATACCAGCTCGACCTTCATGCATATTTACATAACTGGGCGTCACAGCCAATGACTGATGTGAAATTGACAAATTTTACGATAAACAATCAAGATCCATCAAAAACTCTGAAAATTTTTGAACTAAAACTTCATTTGAAAAAATATATTTATGAAAAATAGAACTCGACTGTTAGAATCTTTAAATAATAACTACGGTAATTTTTGTCCGATTTGATCAAAGGAAGTATCAATTTTTTCACAAGATAATGCACTTTCAGAATATCATCATTATTTCATATTTTTTAATTAAAGTTTGCTACTATGAACGGACAAACTTGAAAAAATATGAAAAAAATTCGCATTTGTCAAGTTTACCTCATCAAACCTCATAGCATATTAAGTCAAATAAAATATGTACATGGTTTTAAAGGTCCATCCCTCTTTCCTTTCTAATAAGGTTTAAATTTTGGACATCGTTTCAGAAATGTTTGTGTAATCAATAAATTTGTGCGTAAAGTCGAAAAAAAAACAATTTTTGTCAAATAAAAGAAGTTTGGAGCGTTCAAGTAATATAAAAAAAAAAATAAAAATTAATTTTTGAATTCTACTCAACAAAACTTACAACTTACACTATGTCATTAACTGGGTGTAATTCATTTTTTTATTTTGACGCATAGTGTTAAAAAAAAAACACTTCTATTGTCACAACTCGCATTAAAAACGCCCAATAATTAATTATAATTATCGCAAAAGATAATTTATTTTCTAAAACAACTGAAATGAAAAAACAAAATCGAACTCCTCCCTTATGATTCCCATAATGAGCCATAATTCATATGGCTAATAAAGCCATTGAAAATATATAGAAAATGAATAAAAAGAAAATAAAAAATAAAACGAAAATAATTTCTAAATAAAAACCTTAAATAATAATCAAAATTTACTGTTTGCTTGCTGGCTTGCCTGCCAGCTACATTGCTTGCTTTGCTACCAAATATCTTTCTTTGCAGAACTTACAAAATTATATTAACTTATAATATTACAACAACAACAACAACAACAACAACAACAACATAAATAAAATTTATCATGTCTTTATACCACAGCCAACATGGAAAGAAACAAAAGAAGAAAATTATAACAGGACATACAGAAAATGTTGCAGTAAAAGTAATTCCTGCTAGTGTTGCTTCTCTCTTTCCGTTTTCCTCTGTCATCCATTTAACTTTAATAGAAAATATGTTTGGCGAAAAATTGGTAATTTTACGACAGCCAAAAGATATTATCAAACTAATACATTATGGCCAAGTTATGACTTCAATAACCAGCATAAATCAGCTGAATGGAAACGTTAAAAAAATACAAAAAAAAAATACCAAAAAAACGAATACCAGTCCATTATAAAACGACAAATGGAAAGAAATTCTTAAAAAAAAATGACTAAAAAGTATTAAACGAAATGAAATTTGTAGAAATAAGAAGACAAAAATAAAATAGTAGAGTAAAGTTTTATAATAAAAAATTGTTCAAAAAGAAATTTTGAAATAAAATTGTACAAAGACGTGGTCAACTTACGCTGCATACGTATTGTAGAATAATTCATATTTTATACAAGGTTTAGCGAATTTTAAATGCCCTTTCTGTTACAAAGTCATGCAATTAAAACAACTACAATGCATACATACATACATAATTGGTCATTACAACCCTTTAGTCAGGCTTACGACCTAGCGTCTCACAACACTTATGTTGTGTGTTTTAATTTCATCTATAAGTGGCAGGGAACCTACAATTTAAAGTCGATTCCGAACGACAGTTTTTTTTTTTTTTTTGGAGAAACTTTTTCATGACAACTGCTATGTTTGACCTGGAGTATGAACCGAGGACTCATGTCGAACAAGCCAACACACTACTCTGAGTTTACACTGCCTTGTCAAAAGACCGGCTAACAACCTAAGGTTTTGGCTTGACAGTCTAATGAATGACTCTTAAAAGTTTAGAGAACCTCTAACCCACTTGATTTAAAAAGAGTTTTGTCTCTCTCTGTGGAATCGGAATAGTCTAGTAGGTAGTGTGTTGGCTTATTAGACGTGAGGCCATGGTACGAACCCCAGGTCGGATATCCCGATCAAAACGAAATATTTAAAAAATATTTTTTCGGCAACTTGCTCTCAGCAGATTTCTGACAAAAACTCTGAGAGTAAATCAAACTGCCATGAAAAGTTTTTCTCAAAAAATTTGTCGTTCGAAGTCGACTTTAAACTGTAATTTTTGTTACCAAGTCTCATTGCGAGGCACTTTGGCAAATTATAGAGTCCACTGGTTCTGTCCAAGAGGGATCTGTCAGTCAATTGATTCCTTAGCTTCCGAAATCCCTTAATAAAGTTTATATTAGACTTGTCTTCCGTCAACTTAACCATAGGCTCTAAAGCTTTTATCCTCCCTAACAAGTGCAATGGACTTAAATATAGCAGAGCCTCCAGTGCCGCTACAGGAAAGATTTGTTTTTATCTGCCCTTACAATTGCCGAAAAGATCACTAATGGTCTGCCTATCATGGTACAAATACAGTGCTTCCTTCCTGGGTTATATCAGCAGGATTTCCCTGCAGGCATTCTGCAAATTATTATGATATATGCGGACTTTTCTGAGAAGCTCTCTACAGCACCGCTACATGCTGTTAAACTCTATCAACGTTTTATGATGGTTGCTTGGATTGCGCAACTCATTTTCAAATTCAATTACTGTTTGCGGATATACATACATACATACGTACACAGTTGGTCGGGATTACAACCTACATTCTTACATCACTTATATTGCGTATGTAAATTGTATCCATAAGTGGCAGAGGACCTACAGTTTAAAGTCTACTGCAAACAACAGATTGTTTTGAGAAACTTTTCATGGCAATTTTTATTTACTGTCAAGGTTTTTGCCAGAAATCTGCTGAGAGGAAGTTGCCGTAGTAATATTTTTCATATATCGATTTGATGGCCGTGGCCTCACGTCTAACGGTATCTGGGATGAATCATATCAAATCTTACTTTAAAGCTTATGGGAATGTAGTCTGAATCACAAAATACTGATGGTTTTATAATTAAAAAAAAAGAAATGTCTGTGGATTGTGGATATTGTCCCATATTCGATAATTTTGTGTGTTCACATATGCATGTTTATCATTGAAGATGATTTTTCGATGACAATTAGAGTCAGCTGCTAACTGCACCAGAGTCTATTCCACGGGCACATGTCGTTGTTTATGATCGTCCATGATGATTTTGCAAAAGATACTGAATAGATCACAATTATTTATTTATTCATTAATTACAATACAATTAGAAATTTTATTCTCATTATTTACGAGCTGAGTAACTTTGACCATATGCTCGGTGTAGTGTCACAGACCAGAGTCTCTGGTAGGAATCGAACCCACAACCCTTACGCTAATAGTCTAGCACACTACCCACTAGACTACCAGGGCAACCTAGATCACAATTAATTTGACAGATTATTATATGTATACGGTTATTAACTGTCAAAGATCGTTAGGCCCCATAGTACAGCAGATACCCGTCTCTGCAACACAGTGTAAAAAGAAATTCACTTTGTATCCTTGTAAACTGCTGACTAAACTTAAAATTTTTAAATTTTGTTGTTTATTGTAGCGTTTTATTGATTCCCATTTGATCAAATTCTTTTCTATAAAACTATTCTACAGTTTTCTCTTCAATAATCTCTTAAGTAAATATAAATTGTTCGCTTAAGAAGCTGAGCAATGGAATTATTTGCAATGAAAACTACCAGAAACCATGTTTAGAAGGATAAACATTTTTTTTATTAAATTTTTCTATTTCTTTATGGATTTTCTTTTCATAGTTTTGCCTTGAGTTTGTAATTCCGTTCATGATTTGGCAACATTTTTGCTCGAAAAGCAAAGAAGGCAATAAATTTTCTTTAAATACGTAATTTATTGGAACACCATTTAATTAGTTGTATAGTAAATAGTTGAGCAGCATTAGAGTGGCTGTAGTTAAAGGAAAACTTTATTTCCCAAATCTATAGGAAACACTCATATGCAATAGGCCTTTGAAAACTAAACGATACACACAACATTTAAGATGATATTATGGCATCTGTCGTTAAAGATTTTTATTGTTTTATTAACGTATGGAGTTAATGTTTTTAATGTCATTTTATTTATTTTTATTTAATATTCTTGCCATTAAATGAACACATTACAACATATACTTGTACATTAAGTACAGCAAAACGGCGTTAATATATTTCATTTCTTCTCTTAATACATGCTTAATTTTAACAATTTATTGGCTTTAATACTGGAAAAATATAACGGTATTTGTTTGTAGCTAGTTTTGCTAGTTTTTAGTATGAAATACGGTGAATAAAACCTAGGATCCAGGACCAGGATTACAACCTAGCTTTTTACACCACCTATGTTGGGTGTGTTTAGTTTTATCTACGGTCGTCTCCGAACGCCAGATATTTTTGGAGACACTTTCTTTGGCAATTGTGTTCTACTCTTAGGGTTTTTGCCAGAAATCTGCTGAGAGAAAGTCGCTGAAGAAATATTTTTTCATATTTCATTTTGTTCGAGATGGGGTTTGAACTACGGCCTCGCTTCTAATAAACAAATGACCTCATTATGTATCGAAAAATCATTTTCAGCGATTTCAGCCAGTTTTCTGGATGAACAAAAAAATTTTTTTTTTACCTCGCACGATAGCAAACCAAGAGAGTTCAAGGATTTCCAAAAAATTCTCTGTTTGATGGGGATTTTGGGCTAGCGGTATATAACTTTGAGAACGACATTGGCAAGTACATCAGTATCACAATGTCAAGGACTATAGGTCGTTGATTACTAACATATTTTGTCCAACGACATGTGGTTTCAACTGAATAACCCTATGTGCCACACATCTTATACTAAATTGGATTGAGGGCTTTGTCAAACCATGTGCATTTGGTGTGAAGCTAACAAAGGCTAACAAAGAGTTTTTCTCATGTGGTTTTCTTAAGTTGCAGGTGTATGCAAGTAAGCCACAAACCACAATGAAGCCCAATATAACTCATGCTGTCGATCAAAATCAGTCTAATTTATAAGCCAGAGTCATGGGAAATTAGAAATTTCAGATGTGCATCGAGTAGAGAAGCCATGGCGGATGTTTCAACGCATACATAAATGATATCAATAGACTTCTCAGATACTCAGGTACGTGTGCTTTGCAATAATAAAACCCCACAAAAAATACAGGCAAACATGCACTTCCTTACTCTTGGCCGTTTTTGAAAAATGAAAATTACTTTTTCCGAGTAGAGAAGCACAGACACAGAAAGAAAGAAAGAAAAAAAATGTGCTACAATAAGAGTAAAAAGAGGAGAAAAGTGTGAGCAAAAATGAAATCACAATTCCAATTAAAGTAGAACAACTTTAATCGCCTTCATTTCAATGCTTATGATGACATTCTTTTTAACTTTTGTTCTTTCCCATAACACACATGCTCACATTCTCTTTCTAGGCCATGCCGTTGCTGCAGTTGTTCGTATTATTTTTGTAGATCAGCTGCTTATTTCCTTTCTTTTTTGGTTGTACTGTTTTCCGTTTTTTTTTTACACTCCTTTCCACTGTTGTATATTTGTGGGTATATTGAGTTTGTGGTGCTGTAGGTAACGTTTAACAATCTGAGTCTAGCAAAGGCTTGATAGACTGAAGTAATATGGAGAAGCTAATAGCTTTCTTATTTTAAATGAAGTAGTTGTTGAATACAGTATTAAAAATTTTTTTTATTTATTATTTTCATATCTCGATATCGGAAGAACTCGATCAATACAGTAAATATTCAGAACCCGAATAATATTCAGCAGCTCAGTTGCTCTTAACAACCAATTTGGAATTGTGTTAGAGTGCAACGCTTCCTAAAGAAAACTTACGACAAGTGAGGTGATTCGAAAATGTTAATTTTTTGACGGACTGATTATGGTTGTCATAATATACCTACTGCTGTCGCCGTAGTCCAGTAGGTAGTGTACTGGCTTCTTAGACATAAGGCCACGGTTCAAATTCCAGATCAGACATCTCAAACACAACGAAATATGAAAAAATATTTTTTCGGCGACATACTCTCAGCAGATTTCTGGCACAAAATTGCCATGAAAAAGTTTCTCATAAATCTGTCGTTCGGTATCGACTTTAAACTGTTGGTCTCCACCACACATGTATAAAATTGACACACACAACACAAGTGTTGTGTGAAGCTAGGGCGTAATCCTGACTGAAGGGTTGTAATGACCAATTATTTATGTATGTATGAATGTATGTATGCATGTTTAAACAAAATGGGAAGGGAGTTACAGATGTGTTTAGCCCTGTGCATTAGAGTAACGCGAAAAAATCGCGTCTGTTAGGAAAGAAGTGGTGATTAAACCAAATTTCTCAATTTAACAGTATCTTCAGGCCTATTTTGCAATTCATTATGGGCAATTTTTCATTAAAATTTGCACATTCAAAAGTAAAAATATAAATTCACGCTACAATTTAAATCGATTGATCATACAGAACGCCATAAATATGCCGAATGGGGTGGTAGTGCAAAAACTTTCAATACTAAGCTATGACGGTTATGTCAACAAGCGAACCTAAGAAAACCTTGAAGTTATTGAAGTAAAACTTTTGCATACGAGGCCGTTTTTTTTTTCGAAAATGATACATAATATGATCGGATTTGGATTTCTTGCAGGAGAATTAGAAACCAGAAGGAGACCATCAATATCATTCGAATTAACGTATTATGCGCCTATTTTTGTGGAGCTAAAACCGTATCTTATCGTATTTTTTTCTTCCCCGTTAATTAAGCTTTTCCCACTAAGTTGATGACTGCCATCTGCCATTGCCGGCAGTGAATGAACAGAAAGAATTGTGTTAAGTGTAGTGTGGAATTTTAGTTCATTGATGGATAAAAGCCTTCTTAAAATGCAACGCTAATTGCCTGCCCTACCATGGCTGATTATATAAACTATGGACGCTATAATAATTTCCATTTGGGGGAAAATATAATCAAAATTTAATATTTATTCTGTTGCTTTCGGCTTTGACAACGTTGTATTCACATACCCCTTAATAGAATCATTAAAACATCATTTAAAGAAATTTTAAAATTTTGTAATGAATTCTACGGAATTGTTCATGATGAATGAGAAGAGGGCGTTCAATCGATTTTTTTTCAAAAAATTTATTCGGATATTCAATTGCAGTATAGGATACTATTTGGGCCAACATTGCAGCATATAATTGTATACTTGGGTATAATTGGGTATTGTACTCTTTTGTCAAACAATAGTTTCCGTAACGTTCATTCATTCCTTCATTCATTCATTAGTTTTATTGTTATTGCAACCGAACGCATTGTTGTTGTTTCAATAGTTTTCTGTGCCTATAGACACAAAGCTATAAAGAAATGTTTGCGTTTTTCTGCAGACCATCCTATTGACGCACACATTTACGTGCTGCTTTTTTTCATTTTATTTTGTTAAGACTCCCTTTCATGTACAAGTACGTACACATTTTTTTTTATTTCAAATACATCGTGTCGTTGGTGACTGTTTTTATATACCAATGCTGTTGATGTAGTTTCTGCTACAGAGGAGGTTCATTTGCTTTAAGTTCTACATACACGACTAGACAAACGTACATAGGCAAAAAGCTATGGGAAAATAGCAAAAGAGTACAAACTTGTGACACATTTTCATTAGGCATGAAACTGTGAAGAAATAAAGAAACAAACATTGTCATTATGGAAGAGAATATTTTTTTTTTCTATAGAGTGAGAACTTAAATTTATTTTGAAATATTTCTCTTCCTGTAATCAGCGGTTATTTACGTGTGTACTCGTAAATTTAAAATTTCTAATGAGAAGATGTAAGATTTGTATGAGTTCCTCAACGATATGGACGTTGTGCAGCGTATTAACGTCAAATGACTGCGCTGGCTCGGCCATGTCTTTCGATTGGAGTATGATAAGTACGATAAGGACGACCTTATTTGCTTTGGAAGGACCAAATCGAGAAAGACCTGTCATCGATTGGTGTGACCAACTGGTGAAGGCGCGCAAAAAGCAGAGGCTTCTGGAAGCATCTGTTAAGGCAGGCCGAAGTCCGCCAATGTTAATGGCCAATCAAGTAAGTAATATTTAAGATTTGAAATCAATGATCAATGCATGAGATCCAACTACAATGTGGTCAACTACAATGTGGTCAACTACAATGAGGTCAACTACAATATGGCCAACTAAAATGGCAGTCAACTATAATGTGGTGAACTACAATGAGGTTAACTACAATGTGGCCAACTAAAATGGCGGTCAACTACAATGTGGTCAACTACAATGTGGTCAACTGAAATGACGGTCAACTACAATGTGGTCAACTACAATGTGCTCAACTACAATGTGGTCACCTACAATGTGGTCAACTAAAATGTTGTCAACTACAATGTTGTCAACTACAATATTGTCAACTACAATATGGTAAACTGCAAGGTGATTTCATGCCACCTTGTATACCCTGCACAAGCGATGGTATGGCCATCTCAAGCAAAGGTGAACTTTGCTTCGTGACTTGGGCCTGCACCTGTAGAAAATTTTCGTGACGCAAAAACTAAATGCAAACGACAATGGACAAAGACATGTGTTCGCTGAATAGGCTCTGTAGCAATTTGAAACTGCCATCCTTAAGCTATTGATGGAATGTAAACCTAAGACATGTAGTTTTAACAGGATGACACTAAGTGTTACATTGTAAAGGGCATTGTCATCTCATGTGGAGATGATATGAACTGGTTACAAGTATTCGGCGATTTAACTCCGTTCCTGGTAGCGCTTTCTTAAGTCGTGCATGTATGCGAATGAGCCACAAATTGCATTGGTTGTCAAAGCCAACATAACCTATGTAGTCGATCAAATTCAGCATGATTTGTAGGCTGTTCCAATGGGCTCCAACTAGAGAAGTCCATACATAATGGTATGAATAGGCCTTTCAAACGAATTAAAAATTTCAATGATATCACACACATTGCACACTTTTATTAATTTCAATTTACAGATAGATAGCGCTTAATGTAAGACTCTATGTAAGTTTCTTAAATAAAGAGGCTTCAGTTGCTTTAGATTGATTTCTTTAGAAGACAGTTTTAAGAAACATTATGGAACATAAAAATTGGAAGCAAAAAACATTGAAATCGCACAAAAAAAAACATTCTTTTTTGATATTCACCTGACAACGAGAGATTTGCACCTGCAACATTAAATATTTCGTTTAAAGATTGGATTTTAAAGTATGCAACACCAACAAAATGTGTTGTTTTCCAATTTTTTCTTCTTTTCACAGCATTTTTTTCCTTTTTTTTGTGTTGATTTTCATGTTGGCAGTAATCCTTTTTGCAAAATAACAACTGAAAGTAAAGTAAATTTACAAGATGGGGAGTTGAAAACAAAACAAAAAAATCTCTAAAGGCAGACAAACCACTCAAATACAAAAAGTGTGTAAAAGAGTTGCCAAAAAAAAGAAAAAATACAACGAATTTGAGTTGTAAAAACCAACCGAAATACAAATTGGAATGCCACACCCACTAGAGAAGCCAATACATACAAACCAATGCACACATTACCTTATGGATTAACGGAAAAAAATATTGAAAAATGAAACACACACACACACAAACAAAATGTTACTTTTTTACATTCCTGTTTAGCAAACGACTTCCATGCAAAAAAGAAAAAAAAAGAAGAAGAATAGCAGCATTGTGTGTAAACACTTTTGTTAAATACCTGGAGAACAAAAGAAAGAGAGAAAAACAACATTTCAAATATATTTTGTGTTACACGCTTTAGTTTTATTTGACCAGCTTAAAAAAGGAATTGCTTGAAACAAACAGGTGTTGAGGACAGAAATATGTTTGATTTGGAAATTCAAAAAAAGAAATAAAAATTTGTAAAGATTTTGAAGGATTTCGAACGATTTTAATTAAAGAAATTGTTCGCAATAGATTTTCTTTCAATTTTCAAAGGAGAAAGAAGTTAGAAGAGACTGGAATTCTGGTGAAAACTAACATTTGTTTCATATATGTATATGACGAGTAGTTATTGTAGTATAAAAGATACCTGTTATTATAATGGGTAGTGTGTTGGAGTAAGTTGGTTGGAGTGGTAGCTTACTTGAGCATGCATACCGGCCCGTTGTGTCACCACACTTGAACGCAGTCCCTGTACTTGCCAAGTTCCACCAAACTAGGGATGTGTTGACGTACTAAACGAAAACTCCAAGTTCAAACCACAGTTTTGATAATTATAATTTCATAAATGCCGTAAAAAAGCTTCTCAAGTCTGTCGTTAAATTTTTAGCCCCTCCACTGATCGATAAAAGAAATACACACAACATGGTTGAGTTAATGTTGGACTGTAATCTTGTCCGAAAGGCTGCAACAGCCAATATGGTACATATAAATGTAAAGAAAAACTAAATTGATACGACCATACATACGATCAATGTGTTGGTACCTCATTGTCCTGGCGAGCCGTAGTATAGAAAGAGTATAGCAGCCGTAGTTTAGTAGGTAATGTGTTGGCTTCCAGGTCCGTCATCTCCAATAAAACTCTGAGAGTAAATAAAATTTGCCATGAAAAGTTTCTCAAAAATCTGTCGAGTTGGATACTTTAAACTGTAGGTCACGCCACTCACTGTATACAATTAACACACACAATATGTGTGGTTTGAGAAGATGAGTCGTAAACCTAACTGAAGGGTTGTAATGATCAATTATATGTGTATGTATACCCGAAAACTATAATGAAAATGTCGCGTCATTAACGTAGGACATCAATTAAACTTTTCGTTGCGTTCGTTCAGAGAGAGAGAGAGAGGGAGAGAATTAGGCATCCCAGCATCGGAACCATTAAAGTAATCCTAAGCTCGCCAACCGCAAATCGGGTAAATGAAGAAGAATTTCATTAAATAATACCATCAATACTAATACTCTACAAGACGCTCATCCTCATAGTGCTTCTTTATGGTGCAGAGACATGGACACTATTAAGCACTAATGCAGCAGCCTTGAGAGTATTTAAGATCTACGTAAGATCTTCGGTCCAGTACGAGTTGGCGATCCAACAATGAGTCGTATGAGCTCCTCACCGACATGAACTTTGTGCAGCGTATTAACATTCCGCGGTAGCGCTGGCTCGGCCAGACGGATATTTGGAATGCGGATGTGCGAAAGTCGGAAGGACCAAATTGAGTAAGCCATGTCATCGATTGGTTTGACCAACTGGCGAAGACGCACAAGAAGCAGAGGTGCCTGGAAGGATGTGTTAAGGCAGGCCGAAATCCGTTAATCGAGTTGGCCAATTAAGCAAGCAAGTAAGTAAAATACTATCAGTTCCGATCAAATTCTTTTAAACTCTTTCCAGTTTCTTACTATTGTTCGGTACCTTCTAAGTGTACATTACAAGGGAACCCTTGACCTGAGACTGGAAGTGGAAATTTCACTGTCTTGCAAACAGACACTTTAAAATTTGTGTAAAAGAATCCATGCCCAAGGATTGTTTGTTTAATTTGGCAAAAATCATTCTTCTTTATGTTAAAGTTAAAGGCTTTTTAGAAAAAAAAAAATTGCTATTCCTGCTTACCTGTTTATTTTCCCGTCACTAAATTTATCTTTCAAGTTTTATAGCCAGCTTTCACGCCTAATCTTTAGTATCAACTTTATGCCAGGATTTTAATTATTAATTTTAACACCCTCTTTGCACCTAAGGAATACTAAGGAGAAAACTCTACCAATACCATATTCTAAGCCCACCATATTCTAGTCTGGTTTTTATTTCATTTTTCCTCTCATCCTATTCATAAGGAATTAATTATTTGGAAGCAAAAAAAAATATACTTTAGGGTTATTGCTTTGATGTTTAATGAAGAGGGTTGGGGGTAATACATATATGTATGTATGTATTTGGGGGTGTTTCTATTCATTCAATTAAAGCCTTCGTTTTAATGTCAATTTGGCTTATCTACTGTGGTAATATTTTATAGCGAATTGTGATGGGTGAGATTGTTGAAATGGTTCAAGAAGAACGTAAAAATTTTTATTCATTTATGTCAACTACATGCTGCTGCTTAATTTCCCAAAGAAAATGAAATGATTTTTTGCAATTGCTAAGCAAAAGCATTTATAATGGTTGCTTAGTTCTGTAAAGAGTTCAAAGAATTTTTGAAAGGGAATTTAAAGAAATGATCACAGCTGTTTAGAAAATTTAGCACTTCAAACGGTTTTACTGAAAAGAAAATTTAGAAAGAAAAAGAAATAAAAGTAAGTGTAGCCATTAGGAAGATTAATTTCCGATTGGATGACACAAATCCAGGCAAAAAGCATTGCTAATTTTAAATTCAGCAGTCACATGGATATGTTTGTAAGAAGGCAACGAAAGTTTTAAATGCATTGACCCCTGATGAAGCTGAACGTAGGAGGACTTAACCAAGGTTGATACCCGGTAGTGCTACGAGTAAATAAACCAAAATGGAAAAAGCAACAAAAATAGGTCGGTTAGCAAACAAACCAATTTAAAATATTACACATAATTGGTCATTACAAACCTTCAGTCTGGATTACGACCTAGTTTCTCATACCACTTATATTGTGTGTGTTAATTTTATCACGAGTGGTGGGACCTACAGTGAAACTTTTCATGGCAATTTTATTTACTCTCAGAGTTTTGTCAGAAATCTGCTGAGAGGAAGTCGCCGAAGAAATACTTTTTGTCAATAAAATTGCCATGTAAGTTTCTCAAAAATCTGTCGTTCGGTGTCGCCTTTAAATCGTAGGTCCCACCACTCATGCATAAAATTAACACACACAACATAAGTCGTGTGAGAAACTAGGTCGTTGTACAATGGGTCAATTCGACCTCCGGGTACTGTACTTGTCTTAATTGACAAGTACACGTCCTCCAACCTAACCTAACCTAACCTAATACTTTTTGTATTTTGTTTTGTCGTCTGGCCTGGGGCTCGAACCATGGCTTTACGTCTAATAAGCCAACACACTACCTACTAGACTACGGCGACTACAATTAATATTAAGAAATTAATTTATATAAGTTATAGGGAGACCTACTACAACTTAACCCTGTATCAAACTGGATATAATTGCATAGATCGCTTCGAGCACTTCATCTCAACACGATATCTACAATATTCAGTTGAAAGTGAAGAGCTTGTTGATTTCCAATACATGCGATCGACCTGAAATTTACGACAGGTGATATTATTATCCGCGTAGTAGATCTAAAGAATTTCACTGAAAAAATAAACAAAGCACTGCAAATAGCAGATAAATCTGTAGAATGGGCATAACAACCCATGTGAGAAGAGGCAACCAATGGAAGTGAAAACAGCAGACTTATCACACTGTAGAATAATACTGAATGGCGATAATGTGGGGGCAATTTTATTCAGTAAAAGTCTGAGGTCGCTGTAGTCTAGAAGATGGTTCCAATCCCAGCTCAAACATCTCTAACGAAACGAAATATGAAAAATAAAAAAAATTATTTCATTCGGCAAAAGAACTCTGGAAAAAACTCTGAGAATAAATAAAATGTCATGAAAAGTTTCTCAAAAACCTGTCGTTCAGGATCGACCTTAATCTTTACTCATGGATAATTAACACACTCATAACATGGGTGCTGTGATTAACCAGGTTCTAATCCTGGCTAAACGGTTTTAAACTAAATAAGCAAAAGCCCCTTAGATTCACATCTACGACTGTCGAAGAATAAAAGAATTTAAAGGTTACGCTAATATTGTACATCCGTCAATAGTTTGTTAATACCTTACAAAGATTACAGCAGTATCCAAAATGTTGAGGAAGAAGCCACAGAATATCTTTTCTGTCATTTTACGGCCATTGGGAACCTGATATGAAGGAACCTTTAATTAAATAACGTGTTTAAACAGAACTTGTCTAAGTAAAATCCATTCCTCCATTATTAAACACTAAGAATGGTTGGGAAATACTAGCTAGGGGTTGTTGGTAACTAACGGAATTGGTCCTGTCGGTCAATGGATCTTGTAGGATCCAAGTAAGCTATACTTTTATAAGACGGATATCAATTTATATTGCCGTAGTCTATTAGGTAGTTTGTTGGCTTATTAGACCGTAAGGCCACGGTTCAAACCCCAGGTCAGACATCAAAACGAAATATGAAAAAATATTTCTTCGGTGACACTCTCAGCAGATGTCTAGCAAAAACTCTGAGAGTAAATAAAATTGCTACGAAGAGTTTCTTAAAACAATGCCGTTCGGAATTGACTTTAAACTGTAGGTCCCGCCGCTCATGTATTATAAAATTTAACACACACAACATAAATGGTGTGAGAAACTAGGTCGTAATGCTGACTGAAGGGTTGTAATGTATGTATGTAGTATGTATGTAGTGGACAAGCGTGTCCGAGTAGATTGGTGTCGTGTCTTCTAACAGGAATTTGCGAACTTTAACAGTTGATATCGGCTATCTTGCCAAATCCACATCTGTCAAATTAGTTGTCGTATATTCAATCTGTTTTGCCAAATAACCAGGGAAAGATAAAACATTCAACAAAACGTACAAATAGGCGTTCGGTTCGGAGAAAGTACGCATGCTTTTATAACACTCTACGATCGCCATAACTTTCCTACCGAGACTATATTCGCAATATAGTAGAAAAATTGGGTTTACTGGTTCGGTAAACAATTGAACACCGCCTGTATGGCGATGATACATAAGAGCTGCTGAAAACAACCCTGCTGCCTGTGAAAGTGTGCAGAGAATTCGAGGGCTTTTGCAGACCACAACTTGGTGAATTTTGAATCATGCCTTGGCACCGAGCACACGTAAAAGTTTCATTTTCACTAAAAATAAATGACAATAGACCACGACGTGTCTTCTCTGAAGGGGCCCAGGAGCAGTTGACAACGGACAAGCTGGTGGTGTGAGAAGCTAGGTCGTAATCCTGACTGAAGGGTTGTAATGGCGAAATTAAACAATTTAAGCAATTTAAACAGACCTAACATAGCCTAAAAATGTTTTCCAATGACAAGAAGTACTGTCTGAAAAATCTTCCGAATATTTTCATTTTAATTAATTCTTAAAGCGGCCATTAAACCATGATGCCAATATAACCTGCCTTGTGGATTTTTTTAAGACTAACACTTCAGGGGATGGCCCCTACTCATGCAGTGCATTGTGTTGAAATTAGGTTAGGTTGAAATAGGTTATGGGAAGGAAGACAGATTTGAACATTAGTTTTGATTCTTTTTATATTATAAGTGGCAGGAAAGATATCTGCAAATAGGGACTTCCACATACGGATAGTTCAACTAAAGTATGAATTCTGTCTGTAATGCAGTGTGCGATTCACTAGCCAATCGACCACAAACGAATGTGCTATGCAAGAAAGACAAGTACTAGGTATGAACAAAATGTTTTCGGGAGCAAGTCCCTTTATCTCGTTAGAGTAAAATCCGTTGTAGTAGCTAAAGAACAGTGAAACACAAGCCAAATTTAAAGAACTTTAACTCAATGGCTTGATTAGTTTTTTTTTTTTTTTTTTTTTTTTTTTTTTTTTTTTAATTCAAATATTGTTAATTGCATTGAATTCAGAATTTAAATGCTTTAGTTTTTAACTTCTTTGAACATTTTGATGCAATTATTCTTACTTTGTCGGTGGCCCTAATGCAAATACATTTGTTTAGCTTATAGATCCCCCAGCTTATGACACAATAAATGATTGATGATAAAATGCTTTTGCTATTGCAAAATAGAAAAATAAAAAAATAAAATAAGAAAACGCATAAAAGCATATGAAACTAATTCGCTAATGTATTAAAAACTATTGAAAGTGATGGTAACTCAGGGAGAAGAAAGGGGGTGTAGTGCCATTTAAATAAGAAATAAAAATATTTAAAGAACACTACTACCCCTCATACATAAATAAGCTTATATGTATGTGCCCCACAATATTTAATGCTTAAGAAAAAAAATGCACGATAAGCTTTAAAAATGAAAATTATGGAATATTGCAGCTGATGCCACTTAAAGTTGCACGGTTAGGCTATGATTAAGAAAGTCGTGGTTGTAATGCAAATAAAATCTTGAAGGTAATATGGAAAAGGAATGGTAACATGCGAAATGAATTTTGTTAAATTGTTGAAATGTTAATGAAGGATGCTGTTAGTAAGGTCTCATGTAACTGATACAAGCGATAACTTTAAATTTTATAAACTTTTGATACCTAAACGCTACAGCAGGCCATTCTTATGGCGATCTCACTAAACTAAGCAAACTATTCGTTCAGGCATGTTAGGTTGTCAGAGCATTACTTTACGGTACTGACTCATTATATGTTCCCTGGTAACATCGTTACCGAATGGAAGTCAGAAACAAATGAGAAACAAATTATGGTGTGCACATGGAAGACGTAGATATCAAGCTAAAATACAAGACTATTTTCATGATGTTTAAGTGTCTGCTTAGTAGCACCGTATTCTCTGAGAATTTAACGTGACTTTTATTAAACGTTTCTTATTTTAAATTCAAACTAAACAAAGTGTGTGTGAGATACTCTAGCAATGTTTTATTCGTTTGAAGGATCTTTTGAGGGAGATGCTGAAGCTGAAGTTCCAGTAGGTAGTAGATAGTGTGTCGGTCCAAATCCCAGCTCAGACATCTCAAACAAAACGAAATACGAAAAATATATCTCTTCGGCAGCTGTCTCTCAGCAGATTTTACTCTGAGAGTAAATAAAATTGGCATGAAAAAGTTTCCCAAAAATCTATCATTCGGAGTCGACTTTAAACTATGGGACGCGCCACTCATATATAAAAATTTGAGAAGCTAGGTCGTAATCATGACTGAAGGATTGTAATGACCAATTATGTATGTACGTATGTATGTATTGATGCTATTATTTGTAGAATACAATATCGTTCAAATGAATGCCACTGTTTCTCTGTTTAAAACTCATACGAAATGCAAAATTTCCCATGACCCGGAGACGCATTAATCAGACAAAATTTAACCGATAGAATCAGTTATTTTGCTTTTGAGGACCAATGTGGTTTTTGGCTTATTCGCATACAAGGGTGACTTAAGGAAATTCCACAAAAAAAATTTAAATCGCACGATCTCCACGTGAGTTAACCATGCCCTCAAATCGGTCGTACCGAATATACAATGCGGCAAGAGCTGTGTGGTACTTAGCGCCGTCCTTTTGAAGTCACAAATTGTTGGCTACAAATTCAATAATTTTGTTTGTTTACCCAAGCATTCATTATCATCACGGAAGATGAGTTTTCAATGAAAATTAGGGTCCATTGTTAACTGCTCCTGGTCGCCTTCAGAGAAGACACGCCGTTGTCTACAGTCATTTATTTTTAGAGCCTGGATCAGTTGAAACGTTTACGTGTGCACGGTGCCAAGGCATGATTAAAAATTCACCAAGTTCTGGTCTGCGTTAAGTCTCAAATTCTCTTGCGCACTCTCACAGACAGCAGCGTTGTTTTTAGCAGCTCTTGTGTTTCATCGCCGTACAGGCGTTGTTCACTTGTTTACCGAACCAGTAAACATAAATTTTTCTACTATATTGCGAATGGTCTCGGTAGGAAAGTTATGGCGATCGTAGAGTGTTACAAAAGCATGCGTATTTTCTCCGAACCGAACGCCTATTTGTACGTTTTGTTGAATGTTTTATTCTTCCCTGGTTACTTGGCAAAACAGACTGAATATATGACAACAAATTTGACAGATGTGGATTCGGCAAGATAGCCGATATCAACTGTTAAAGTTCGCAAATTCCTGTTAGAAGACACGACACCAATCTACTCGGACACGCTTGTCCACTACATACATACATAATTGGTCATTACAATCCTTCAGTCAGCATTACGACCTAGTTTCTCACACCATTTATGTTATGTGTGTTAAATTTTATACATGAGTGGCGGGACCTACAGTTTAAAGTCGACTCCGAACGACATATTTTTGAGAAACTTTCCATGGCAATTTTTATCTACGCTCAGAGTTTTTGCCAGAAATCTGCTGAGAGGAAGTCGCTGAAGAAATACTTTTTTTGTATTTTGTTTTGATGTCTGGCCTTGCCTGGGGCTCGAACCCTGGCTTAATGTCTAATAAGCCAACACACTACCTACTAGACTGCGGCGACTTCACGCTTGTCCACTAGTGTCACATATTTCTGCGATAAATTATGAGTTCTTTTAAGGTCCCTGGCCATAATGACATACCTTGAAACAAAACGGTTATCAAACTAGCCAATGTCCTATATAATCCACTCACAGAGGTTCGATTAGCCACTATATAACTGGTAATGGGTCATACAATCAATATATTACAAGGCAATCGTTTATATTTTTTTTTAAATTAAACAATTAACTGTTTAGTCATTTACAATACAATCCAATACAATATAAATTAGCCTGAAAATTTCTACTCAAAATCCATTTACCGAATTGTATTGTCGTCCGTCCATTTGCTGGCATGTTTATTTCGAAAAGTATATGGTATTTCGTTCTGTTTTCATTCAATTTTCAATTATTCATCATCATGTTATTTATTTAATAAAATGACTAAAATGTAACTTTTTATTTTAATTGCTCGCAAACAAGCCATGTAGCAGAGTCAATAATACGATTATTTAGCATGTCATTAATGCCGTAAAGTTAAGTGGTTTGTTTATAGTTTTATTTATTGTTGTTCATTGTTTTTCATTCTCTTTTTTTGTTTTTGTTCTTGCTTTTTCGACCACTAAACCTTTAGGGCTTTAAAGTGGTTCTAAGGTGTAGCCAAATACACGTATGATAACATTACGTGGAGGTTCAAATTCACGAAATGAATTCAGTACAATTGCATGCAAAAAAAAACTTGGAGACTTTTCTACAATCACACACGCATGCAAAACGTACACTCACACTTAACGAAAACATACGAATTCTAACAAAAGTTTAACGTATGGAATTAGCTTTTATCTCAAATTAAAAACAGAGCAAAAAAAAAATATAGACAAATGCCAACAGTTGGTGGCCAATAATTAGTAATATGATGTTTTTTTTTAAATTTCAACAAAAGAAAAATTTCCAAAACGATTAGGTTTAGGTTAGAGGACGTGTACAAATTTCATAGCATTTAAGAGCAGAAGGATTCTTTCAAAACAAAGGGAACAAGTTTCAAAATCCCACAGCAACTTCACATTCACTGCAATTAAAATCCACCATACTGTTGTAGAATATTGCTGTAGATAACCCTACACAAACATTGTCAGAATCTTGTCAGATTACGATTAACGCTAGGCTGAGATGTAACTTATCTTATTTTATTGTACATCAAAACGAAATATGAAAAAAATATTTCTTCGGCGACTTCCTCCCAGGAGATTTCTAGCAAAAACTCTCAGATTGAATAAAATTGCCATGAAAAGTTTATCGAAAATCTGTCGTTCCGAGTCCCGCCACTAATGTATAAAATTAACACATACAGGGTGGCTTGGTAGTCTAGTGGGTAGTATGCTAGACTATTAGCGTGAGGGTCGTGGGTTCGATTCCCACCACAGACTCTGGTCAGTGACACTACACCGAGCATATGGTCAAAGTTACTCAGCTCGTTTATAATTAGAATTTAATTTCTAATTTTATTGTAATTGATAAATAAATAACACACACAACATGAGTGGTGTGAGAAGCTAGGCCGTAATCCTGACTGAAGGGTTGTAATTTCCAAGTATATATGTATGTATGTATGTATTATAAAGCAAAACCCACATTCGAAAATTTGAACGTCGAATATATTTTGTTTTACGGTAATGATATTAGGAAAGGCGATAATTTATAAACATAGGGTAGCCGAGTCACATATAGAACGTTGATGTTGTCTTACTAATATACTAATGGTAGTTAAAAAGTTTTTTACGGAAACATGTTTTCTGGAACGGTTATGCAGCAGTACTACTCAACATTCCCTTTGTCCATTGTCTAATATTTTTATTGTACCATACTGCGAGTTCTTCTTCGACCTGAGAGTTTGCGAACACAACGTTGACTTCTTAATGACAGTATGTTGCGCACTTTTTAATTTTAAACAATTTAAAAATCAACGACAGCCAGTATATTATCGTTAAGAGCCATTACGACGGTATCAGATCAAATTCCACCAGAACTTAGGATAAATCCAGGAGTACCCCAACATTACTTACTGTCTTGCAACCTACAATGCGATTACCAAAGCACCATCTGTAATTATGTTTGTTGACAGAAGATTTTATTATTCTAGCAATGCGAAAACAACGCTATGCTTCAGCACACCTTTCAGCCGTTGTTCACAACAGTCAACTGTCTTTGGACACTTACAGTGGACATCAAAAGTCTTAGTACTCCACTATATTTTGACCCAAAAAAACAGTCCCCACAGACTTAATACTCTTGCACAAAGTCCCGATATGACTTCAAGAGAGCATTTAGGTCATAATTTGAAAGAACGGTTATGTAATCGCTTAACCTCAAACAAAAGTCAACCGAAAAACTTGCTCATGGTGCCATAAGAAAATACCAAATAAAACTTGTGCATTCAATTTAAAATGGGTTAAATTGAGTGCTTGACCTTAAGGGATATTCTACTAAATACAAGGGATAACATTTTCATACATAAGGCCTTTGCATTTTAAATCTACTCAGGGTTCTCATTGGGTGAACCTATGGAGTCATTTGAATCTTATTTTTCTCTTGTTTTATGGAAAACAATAAAAAATTGTGCGTCGGCTTTTCAACGTATGCGTGCGCGTTTTCTGTGCCCCAAATGCGACAATTTTGCTTGTTTACATACCCACCAAGATCAAAATGAGCTTCATCTGAAAAGATGATTTTTTTTTTGCCAAAATCGGCATCTTCTGGTGTAGGCTACTGCATGGCCAGCAGAGGCAGCTATTTGAATGAAATTATTTTCCTTTATTAACCGGAAGGATTGTACTTTCAAATAAAAAAAGGAATTTGAGAAAGTATTCAGTAGCTATTTTTAAAGCATTTAAAAAAAAAGTTATTTGGCGGACCCTTTACAACCTTTTGGCTAAAATTTATAAAATTGCTAAAATATATTGCCCTACCAAGACTTTTGATGTCCACTGTGTATTCGACCGGGAATGGATTGCAACTCTCATATGTGACTAGTTACCTCGAAGAATCAATTCAGGCTACTTAACACTACTCGAATCGCCGAAGTCTACTAGATAGTGTGTTGTCTTCTTAGACGTAAGGCCACGGTTCAAACCCCAGGTCAGACATCAAAACGAAATATGAAGCAGATTTCTGGCAAAAAATCTGACAGTAAATAAAATTCCAATGAAAAGTTTCTCAGTAAATTTGACGTTCGGAGTCGACTTTAAACTGTAGGTCCCGGAATTCATGTATAAAATTAACACACACACAATATAAGTATTGTGAGAAGCTAGGCCGTAATCCTGACTGAAGGTTTGTAATGGCCAATTACGTATGTTATGTCGTGTATGTAACACTACTAAGAATCTCCTCTCCAAGTGCTTATTACTAATAATGAAGTATTCAACTCCATTGTTCCACTGGATCTCAATTATTATGCAGCTTGCATTTCACTGTTTTCTTTTATTGAAATGTACTTTAGGAAAATAAAAAGACCTCTGTTTCTCCTGTCTCCTCGAGAACAATGCTTCGTGATCGATTTACCAATGGTGTCGCATTAAACATTTCAGAAGGAATTTATTCTGTGTGAACTTAGTTACTTAGTCATCCTCTGAGTTTGGTCAGACATTTGGGAAAACAATTTTTAAAAGTACTCAAATACAAAACCGTGTTGTTACTAATTACTTAACCTTAACTGTTTAACAACATGCTAAACTACTTATCCTCTCTTTTACATTTACACCATTACAATGCCACACTATATCGCATACAAAGGGGTTGTTACTCATGTTTGCTAAAGTTGTTATTATTGTTAACGGTGTTATTGCTTTTACTGTTAGTGTATATGTTTAAGGGTATATGTGTGCGTGTATTTGTTATCGCCATCATTTGTTGTTTTGTTGTGTGGCTTACGTTTGTAATCACGTTTTAGAAAATCGCTCATTTAATGACTCAAAACCAATTGCATAAAACATGAACACCAAGTACTTAAGGTTACTAATGAAAACAAGTTCAAAATATTTTCTATTCAATACGTTCTCATTTTTTTTGTTATTGTTTTTTGTTTTTTGTTTTTGTTTCTAGTTTTCCGTTTTTCATTTGCCGTTTTGCTCTCTCGTTGAACTTATTGTAGTTGCTAGAGAGGAATTATAATTTTTTTTCCTATTTCTCTTCTGTATATGGCAACGACATGCAAAGCAAATTAGTCACTTATTTTGTATTGTTTGTAGAAAAATTTTCAACCATAAATGTCTCTATATTTTGTGAAATTACAAAAACACTAAAACCTTAAAAGCTTTAAAATGTTAAAAAAAAATTTAAAAGAAAAATGGAAACATGTAATTAAATTTTATGAGGTGGAGACATAAAAAAATTTAAAAACATTAACAATCCGTCAAAGTCATAAAAATATTTTGCTATGAATATATGTATGTATGTACATATGAAAATGCATGTATTTATTTTCAAAATAGTTTTAAATTTTTTATTGGATTGGAAAGAACAAATGTTTCAATTAAACATAGAATAGTCGCCACGTCTCTGAAGGAATGAATTTTTAAAGACTTTTTACAGAGCTATGACGCTGTTGCTCACTGGTGACGTGGTGGTGTTATCGATTTATTCGCATAAACAGGAGCATTCGCAAAATACTAGGAAAAATTTGCTCGGCCTGAGGTTAGGTTAGGTCAGGTGGGAGTGGTAGCCCTGATATCAAAAAGCTCACTTGAGCGCGCATAGCGGCCCGTTGTGATGCCGCGGGGTGAACGCAGTCGCTGTACAAACCAAGTTCCAACAAAAATCTGGGAAAAGGAAGAAGTTGATCAGCGCAAGGGCTATACATCAAAAGCACGACTACCCTACACTGGAAAACCAGCCAGAAAGTTTGATAAACGAAATTAATAGATGATAGCTCCGTCAAGCTGACAAGAAATGGAGAAGCAAATAACCTATATCTGCACATCTCGCAAGAGATGGGCAGAAAGTGGATAACAGTGTCCTCTTCCTCAGCGAATCTGCATCCACGGCAGAATTCGTTAAATGGGAGCGGCATCCTTTCCGCGTGTCTACCCATAACACAATGACCTGTAAGCATGGCCACTGTGTTTGAAATGATGCCAAGACCAAGTACAAGTAACTGTTTGGTACGCCTTCTATCAATCAGGGACCAAGTGAGTCTAGCAGTGGAGCAGGACTCCTCATTGACCCCGAATAGGAATTTCCGCACAATTGCCAGCTTGACCGATTGTACGGTCTTGAATCACATAATTTTGGTGGCCATTTGAAATATTCGTGTAGCAAATGCAATTTACAGTCACTGCTTAGGCAGCTTTATTTTTAAAAAATGTAAGCATCAATCATGCCGACTAAAATCATCATCACCAGACAGTTGCTAGTTGTGGGTTCATTTGTGTCTAATGGATTGCGTAAGGATTTTTCGCTCGTGTAGTATACCCAATGTGGCACGTAGCGCCGTCCAGTTGAAGCGACATGTCGATAGTATCCAGAAGTTGGGAAACATCGATTTCTAGTGCACGTCGTTAACAGTGATAGCCTGGTCAACATCATTCTCAAAGAAATATGAACCTCTGACGACGCTAGTTTCAAACCTACACCAAACGGTAACTTTTTCGGTATGCATTAGATGCTTTTCAGTCGCATATACATGAGTATCATCTGAAATTCAACAACAACGTAGCGTCGTCCAGTTGAAACCACATGACAGTAGTATCCAGATCACTCGCTTCCTGTGAAAAGAAGTTGGAAAACATCGATTTTTAGTGCACGCCGTTGACAGTCAACGTCATTCTAAAAGAAATATGATACTATGACGTCGCCAGTTCAAACGATATATTTTTCGGTAAGCATTGGATGCTTTTCAGTTTCATGTGGATTGGTGTCAAATCAATTTCAACAATTTTTTTGCCAATGTACCAATTCATTGAAAAATAAGCCTCACCGCTGAAGATGATTTTGTTGATTCCGATCATTCCTTGGTAAGTTGATTTTTTTTTAGATGCAGGCGCAAGGCAGAATGCAAAACTAGCCAAGTTTTGGTCTATGGATTGTCGAAGTCATGTTTGGGACTTCTTTGGATTCCCCTGTGTAAGACGTTGTCCAAACAGAACACCCATTTTGGTCAAACAATTTTGTCATTTGCAGGTATTATTGAATGCTATATCCGCACTTAGGGATTTGGCAAAACAGAGTGAATAAATGACAACTAATTTGACAGATGTCAAGTCATCTGTGAGAACACGGTTCAAACCTCAGGTCAGACATTTCCAATAAAACGAAATATTCTTTGGTGATTTTTCTCTCAGCAGATTTCTGGCAAAAATTCTGAGAGTAAATAAAATTGCCATGAAATGCTTTTCAAAAATCTGTCGTTCAAAATCGTAAACTTAAACTGTAAGTCCCTACACTACATAAGTGGTGTGAGAAGCTTGGCCTTTAGAAACTATCAAAGTTCGGAAGTCTTTGGTGGAAGACCCGATATATATAGATTTTAAATCGCAATAGCAAAAAATCATGCAAAATATGCCTATATATGACTCGATTTTACGTCTGCCAATTACAGAAGCAGTCGAAGTGATTTCAAATTTATTTATCAAGTTTTAAATTCTAGTTTAAACTGAATTTCGTTCTCTATTAGGTGCAACCTTGGAAAATTTTATGTAAAAATCAAAGATAAATTTTTTGGATTTTTGGAAATTTAAAATTAAATTTTTTTAATCAGGTTTTGGTTTTTAATTCTTGTTGATTTTTAATTTCTGTGTAAAGAGAAAAGCAGTAAAAAAAATATTTTCTAATGATCAGGAACAACAAACTCATTTGATGCTTTTCTATTTTGTTTCACGTTCATGTTTTTTTTTGCATTTTAATCACTTCAAAATTTAACGATTCGAAAAATCACTCAGACAGAAAAGATTATTTATACGCATACGAATGGCTGCTTGTGTCAACAAATAATAGGGTGGTTGATATTCAAGAAATAAAACAAATATTGCATGTTCTTGTACAAGTAATATCTGAACAAAATATAACAAAAACAAATTTTTTTATTCCTAAAAATTTCAGTTTTTATTTCGTTGAAGAGTTAGTTACCACCCTAATAGTATGGTATGGCTGTTCGGTTTAAACATTATTAATGTTCAGTTTAAATGAAAAGTCTACCGTCACATTTTCATTACGATAATGTTGCGATTTTAATTAATTTTTATTTCTTGTTGAACAGTTCATCTGATACACACTTCACGTCATAATCCCTACTACTATGCTTTAAATCTCATTTCTGTACGCTATTGTTGCTTTAAGATACTCGATGATTTTCATTTATTTTTCTTTTTTTATAAATTTTAATGATTTTAATATTCTAAAGTAGATTTAAATAGACTTCGATGTTATGCCAGTAAGTAAGTATGTAAGTAAAGTAGGAATAATAAATTTGACGAAATGTATTGTAATACAAAAGTCCTATCAAACTCATCACTTCAGCCGTATTAATGAGAAGCACTCCTAAATGTAACTGAAGTTCATACGAAAAATAATAAAACTTTTAAGTACTTTGATGCCATTTTATTCAATGTAATGTTGTAGGGTACCCTTTAAGCATTCATTTGCACCCCCCCTTTTTTGCAAATTTATCAAATAGAATCTAATTTGCGTATCAAATTTAATGATGCTGTTTTATTTTCAAATGGAAGTGTTGAAATCATGTAATCATGTGTATCGTTCTGGTGCACACATCATTGTCATGCCTCAGCTAAAATCATTGAAATAATAAAGCCTGAAAAAAAGCATTGGATTTGAAAGGGTTTGATGCCACCTAACATGTGCAAATCGTATTATTTTCAGAAACAGTTTTTAGAAACAAATTTGGTTTAAAACATAATTGTTAACAATTTCAATGATATTTTCAAATATAATTTCACAAATTTAGTTACAAAAAAATGTAGTCGCCGTAGTCTAGTAGGTAGTATTTTGGCTTATTAGATGTAAAGCCAGGGTTCGAGCCCCAGGCCAGACATCAAAACAAAATACAAAAAGCATTTCTTCGGCGACTTCCTCTCAGCAGATTTCTGGCAAAAACTCTGAGAGTAAATAAAATTGCCATGAAAAAGTTTCTCAGAGAGCTGGTTTGCAACAAAACTCGCTCTAGGAAAATCTACGGCTGTCGCAAGGCTCTCATCATTGATTGCAGTGTATTACAAGTCACATGGACACCAAGGCATAGTGGCCTTTCGGGAAACAGCATACTCAATGGTGCTGGGACACCCTAATTAGTTCTATGGGAATAGGATTGGAAAGTTCTAAGCGTCGAATTCATAATATGTTACTGCATATGTGGTTTTAGATACAGGCAAGATATCAAAGCTGGTCTGGCCAATTATTAATCAAAAGAGTACGGAAGACCTGCTCAAACTTCAAAGAAACGTGCTCAGTTATTGAAGTCATTACTAAGCTTTACATTCTGTTTAATCATACGATACCCATGAACCTTAAAAATATTGTTACGAAAATGAAAAAAATTTAGATACTGGTGAGTTGCTTTTGCATCGTTTAATATTAAAATTATAAACAAAAGCGGCAAACCGATGATTTTGTTTACAAATTACCACACTGCGTAATATAAATAGCAAGAAAACACTAGTATAAAAAAGATAAACAAGTAAACAAAAATATACAAACAAACACCACAAGAATAAATGTAAACAAAATACACAAACAACAAGAATGAAACAACGATGTTCACATTCAAAGAGATCTCGAGAAGGTGAAGCCACGAACATTTGCCCTCAAGAACATCCATTAGACTGTTTACGTTGTCATATAAAAGGCAAGACAACTGAGTTAGTAAAAGTTCAGTCAGCCTTATGTGAAGACGCGGTGTATTTGAAGAGAGTAATCGTGGTTTGAAGACACCGTTACAAAGATGTGTCAAATAATTGTTATTGTTTATGCAAAGAATGTAAACCAAGGAATAACAAAGTAAAGCAATTGTTGTTGTTTACTTCAAGTTGTGAACAGTGGTACACAGAATTGTGCGAATAATAAAGAATTTTAATTAAAACGAAACACAAATTAAGTTTTATTTTATTTGCAATCTGCGAGCTCATATTTTAAACGTTTTTAAAAGTGAAAATCGTAACAGTATGGTCGATGAATTCCAGAGGAGCTGACTGTTCACCTACTTGATACATGTCTAGCGTTACATCGTAGAGGAAGGGCCTGTACTGTGTATGTATGTATGTATATGAAAATGCACGTATTTTTTTAAATTATTGTGTTTTTTTATTGGATTGTAAAGAAGAAATGTCCAAATTAAGTATGGAATCACCACCACGGCTTTGAATGCCAATTTAATGACATTGGCTATATGTCACCGATGATGTGTTGGATATTGGATTTCACTCGCATAAACACGAGTATTCGCAAAATACAAGGGAAAATTTTTACGCCGTTAAAGCGCATAATCCTGGTGGCCATAATTAAATATTTCTGTAACAATTGCCGTTTGCAGTCATTGCTATTTCGGACTAATTTTTAAAAAAGTGAACGCCAACCACACCGAATAAATCATCACCAGACAGTTGCTTGTTTCCGCTCATGCAGAATATCCCCACCCAATCCACTAGACAGAAACAAGCCACTGTCTGGTGATGATTTTAAACGGTGTAAGTGGTATTCACTTTTTTAAACATTTGAATATAACCTCACTGATCTACTAAGGCTGAACATTGGAAATTTCTATGGCTTAATGGGAAGTTTGTGATGGTTCCTGTGTTAGGGGAATGGAAAATTGTGGCGCTACAATTGATGTAATATGTTGCTTAAATATGTCCAACCACTTATCTACCTTCCTAGCTTATAAAAATATATTAAAAATAATATCTTTAAGCCACAAACATTGCACGTCCTAAGACATCTATGAGCTGAAAAAGGAAACACAACTGGATTGCCATGCTATTGCCTTGGCATGGCTTAAAATTAAAAATTCCAAAATGAATGCCACGTTTAATAAATTAGAATCGAATGTAATACTCTGATTATTTATTTATTAGTGTCTTATTAAGTTTTCTTTTTTTATATAAATTTTCAACAAAGTCCCCAAACGAACAATAGAAATGATGAGGGGAACAATAAAAAAACAATAAAAATTGCGTTTCAAAATTTTATAATTGTTTTCGTGGTTTAATTTATTATTAAAATTCATACGCATAAGCAACAACAACAACAAAAACACATTTTAAAATTCTTATAAAACCACACAAACAAAATACAATGGATTAATAATAGAAAATGTAGTAAAAAAAAATTGATTTTCTAAATAAATAAAGCAAATGTAAGGGAAAATTTCTTTTAAAATATGATGGCGCTAAGCAGGAACACAATATTTATCAGACAGGAATGGCAGGGTGGCGGTGAAAAAGAAGAAAAACATGCAAAAAGTTTAAGTGTGTTTTTTTTGCTTGCAGCGTCTCTGTTTTTACTTTTTCTTTCAGTGTAATAAATACATTCATTAAAACTTTTAAGTTTATTCGTTGACTGTGTGACTGACTGTATGACTGACTAGCTGATGTTTTTATTGTGTAACCACTAAACACAGTTTTTCTACGACAGGAATGTCGATGTTGTTGATGACGATGATGATGTGGATGTTGATCATAATGATGATGACTACTGCCACAACAACTACTTTTAACTTTAGCTATAGCAACAACAACAACAACAACAATAACAACTACCATAGAAACAACAACAACAGTATTAGTAGTAGTAGTAACAACAGTAAACATACTTAACGAAAGCAATTATTGTTAATCTAAAGATTAGAAAAGTTAACAACTTTTCGTCGTTCTACAATATCTTTCTACTTTTTTTTTTTTGTTTTTATTTCATCTCTCTCTCTCTCTCTCTCTTTCCCCTCCTTAGCAAGTATTGTTTGCATTGCGTTGAACAAAAATGTTGAATAAATATTTGTGAACGTGTGTTAGTAAGTTAGGATCTATAAAATGTGTTAGAGTGTTAGTGTGTTAGTTAAGTGTGTGGCAAGAGTGTGTTGTTGGTAATAAATTCATGAAGTCATAATTTAGTTGTTCAAATGAATTTACATTTTCACTTTTACTACGAATTTGTAAATGTTTGAAAGTTTTCATCAAAAAAAAAAAAAAAAAAACCATAAAACAACAACAAATCCCAAAAATATATACCCACCCCCAAAGAAACAACGTGAAACTTTGTAGTAGAGGCGTTGCTGGCAAAGCTTGAAAAGTTTCTCATTTAAAATGAAAGTTTCTATGTTTGTGATTTGGGTATACCAAGTGAGGTAATTGTTAAATTTTTAAAGAATTAATTTAAATTATTTCTCCTTAACTGCTTGAGCTTAATTGTTAAGTCTGGTGGATTGAAATCAAAAACTTTTTAAACAATGGAGAGTGAACAGGGTTAACTAAACTAATACTTAATGAAGTTTGACTGTTTTTAATTAAAAATTTGTTATTTTGTTATTCACCAATTTCAATGAAATATTTTAGGTTTTCCCAAAAACTCATGGAAGACAAATTCCTTCTGGAAGAGAATACAAACTATATTTGCTAAATAAGCAACCAAGTTTCAGTTCTAACAGAAGCTATGTTGATTAAATTAAGTCGCTTCATATAATCGCAGAGCAATCCGTACCCTAAACTTTGCAACTAAGGAATACATACAGTGAACGAAATAATGTGAGCTGCTACCTCATGAAATAATGAGGGCAACAGAAGAAGACGCATAGATTCCGATTGATTATGAATGTGCTTGAATAAGCACAGCATGGTCACAAGATATAGTAGACGAACTGCTAAATGGAAAGCAGGAAAATCGTGCCGCTGGATTCGAAACACCAAAAATATATACTATAGGGTCTCTTATTAAGTGTGTGTTTGTGAGATATTATAGACACTTTTTTATTCTTTTGAATAAAATTGTAAAATGAAGTATACCGTCATTCAAATGTTCGCCGACTTTTCTGTCTGGAACACATCCGAAATGCCTTATTTTACTTGACTGCGGCACATAAATCATTCTCTATTGGCTTATTAGACGAAAGGTCGTGGTCCAAACCACTGCTGAAATATTTTAAATTATACTAAGTATGAAAATGGAAAGGAAGTGAAATCACCGTAGCCTAGTAGGCATTGTGTTGGCTTATTAGACATTAGGCATCTCCAACTAAACGAAAAATGAACAAATATTCCTTCGGCGACTTCCTCTCAGCAGATTTCTGGCAAAAACTCTGAGAGTAAATAAAATTGCAATGAAAAGTTTCTCAAAAACAAAAAACTGTCGACTTTAAACTGTAGGTCCCGCCACTCATGTATAAAATTAACACACACAACATAAGTGGTGTGAGAATTTAGGCCGTAATCCTGGCTGAAGGGTTGTAATTTGTATGTATGTTGGCTTATTAGATGAAAGGTCATGATTCAAGCTCCCTGCTCAAATATTTCGAATAAAACGAAGACATTCTTTCGGAGACAGCCTCTCAGCAGGCTTCTGCTATCGTTCGGCTGCAGGTCATAGCTGGGGTGGAAAGCGGAGTTGTCATCCTGACTAAGGAATTGTAATGACCAACTAAATACAGACGTAAAATTAAGAATTCGTCTGTCATGGGTTATGTTAACTTTCAAACCCGCAGAAATTTTTGTGGTTGATTGGCATACACCTGGGACCTATGAAAGGCTCACAAGAATAAGTCTAACGGGGTAGAATTGAACGAACACGATGATTAGTTCATACCGTCCGCACGTGAACCACCTTGTGGCTTACTCGCTTACGCCTGCGACTTAAAAAAAATCAGTCAAACACTTTATTTAAGTGCACGATATTGGTGGAGATGACCATGTCCTCAAATCGTTCGTACTGAATGTCCAATATGGTATGAGCTGTATGGCACGTAAAGCGGCACTGTTGACACCACATATCGTTGGTGACCAGATAATCGACTTATAGTTCTCGACGTTGACAGTAATGGGCTGGCAAATGTCGTTCCCGAAGAAATACGTCACCACGAGCCTAAAACCAATGAAAAACTGTGACTTTTTTGGTATGCATTGTACGTTTTTAGATCTTATGGAGGTTGAAATCGTCTCAAATTCGACAATTTTGTTTGCTGCTCATGTACCCATTTCGTACAGAAATGGGCGTCATCGCTGAGGATGAAGCTTCTGCTCCGGAGCCCAGTCAGGGAACATAACGTCATTGTCTATGCTCGTTCATTATGATTTGGCAAAAGATACTGAAGGAATTACAACTAATTTGACAGCTCCAGCTTCAAGGGGATGGTCGTAATCAATTGGCAAAATTCAGAAGTCTCTGTTGAAAGACCTTATAGTATTTCACACCAAAGTTGAAATAAACAAACAAGGAATTTCATTAGCAGGAGGGTTCGTTATAAAAAACAAAATGTTGCTGCTGGTCTAACATAACACCATTTTACCCTCATCATCTATTTTACTAGACACTATTTTAAGTGTCACGTTATGCTGATGTCTTTAAATAAAACTGATATCGATTTCTTTGTCTTGAATATGGCTTAAATTTTCCTTTTAAATGTCATTCTTTAATTTCCATTTTTGTTAAATTTTGTTTTAAAACTTGAAATTTAAAATTGTGGCCAAAGAAAAGAAAAAAATTTTTTTTTTTGTTTAAGTACTTATTATAGGACTTGTTTGCTTGAAATGACCAACAAAGTTTTGAAAAAGAAAACAAAAGAAATTTGATGAGGGAAGAAAAATATTGAATCATTGTTTTGTTTGAAAGAAAATTAGATGGGTGCTGTAAAAACGAGAGACACTCTATATTCAGTCAGAGTGGTTTAAAGTATAACATGATATACCTGAAGAACTGATATTTGGTGTGTCTTTTAAAGGAACTCTAAGGTACTTTTTCTTTTGTTTTTTTGTTTTTCAAATGTAGAGTTCTTTGTAGGTTCTTGTTTATTTGAATTCTTTTTCAACCACCTCCTGTGTAATAAAGAAAACTCAGGTGTTTTATTGTTAGACAATGCCATTCATAGCAATCTGAACTTGATGGCCATACAACATGAATACCGAAATTTAAATTTTACAACAAAAACAAAAACGAAAAAAGAAAATTAAATGGAAAAATTTATGAAAACGACAACAATAAGTACAATAACAAAGCAATCAGAATTGTTATTCATCTTTTTGGTTATTTTCAACTTGAATTTGTTATTCGTTTTTATTTTATTACGCCTCCCTTAAAAATGACAATAAACGACCTGAACTACATAATAAAACCTTAAAGGAAATTCTGCTTAATGTTAAGCAAGTACTATTTCAACATTTATTTTTTCTAATTTTAATTCTGTATGAGCAAACTCAGGAACTTATTTTTCTAAATACATATTTGGCCTGTCAAGTAGCACTATAATATACCCGGATTCACAATATTATGTAGAGAATAAAAAAAAGCTCGATATGTCATCAAACTTACAATCCAAACTATTTAAACTGCATTGTAGCTAAGGAAAGCAAAAAATATTCATGTATTCCTTCTCTCCTTTATTGATGGCGAATTAGATATATCGGAACAACTCCGTACAGGCTATCATCATCAGCCCCTATGTAAAATCAGTTTGAAATTCATCACAGAGAGTGATTCTCCTTGGAAATCATTGTAGTCGAGTAGGTACTGTATTGGCTTTTTAGGTGAGAGCCCGCCGTTTCAAGCCCTAACTCAGATTTCTCGAAATACAAAAAAAAAAGAAAAAAAATATTTCTTTCGGTGATTGCCTCTCATCAGGTCTTCTGGCAAAAACAATGTCCTGCGTTTTAAATAAAATTTGTTTGGCAGGATATCAAATACTTTCAAAGTAAAGTCGAAGAATTGCTAGGTATTCTTATGAAATCTTTACCACTTGATTTTCACTATTTTACTATCGATCCTATCCATTCTTTAGCAGACAATTATCATATTATTTTGATATGCGAAAATCATTTATCATTTAAACTGTAGAACTGTAGTCATTCATTCGTAAAATTAACACATCCATCATGGGTGGTATGAGAAGATAGGTTGTAATCCTGACTAAAGAGTCGCAATATCCAATGGAGTAAATTCTACTGTACTTTTGAAATGAAAAGCGTCAGTTGCATTCTGCTTTATACTCGATCTTGCAATGAAAAAAGATTTGAAGGCGTATTCAGAAAATACATACATACATATACACATTGTTACTAAAGTATACATACGGTTAACAAATTGCAGAAATTTTTTAACCAATCCGTTTTCGTTGAAAATTTTTATAGTTTCCTCGATTTTAAGACGGTCTTTTGCATTGGTTAAAAAATTTCTGAAATTGAACTGAATTGTGGCCCTGCATAGGCCCACAAAACCAATGCAAAAGACCGTCTTAAAATCGAAGAAAGATGTCAGACAATAATAAAGATTTTCAACGAAAACGGATTGGTTAAAAAATTTCGGCAATTTGTTAACCGTATGCATACTTTTGTGGCTGAGTGTACATGTATACATAATTGGTCATTACAAACCTTCAGTCAGGATTACGACCTAGCTTCTCATACCACTTATGTTGTGTGCGTTAATTTTTATACGTGAGTGGCGGGGATCTACAGTTTAAAGTCGACTCCGATTCGACAGATTTTTGAGAAACTTTTCATGGCAATTTTATTTTACTCTCAGAGTTTTTGCCAGAAACCTGCTGAGAGGCAGTCGCCGAAGAAATATTTTTTCTTATTTCGTTTTGATGTCTGATCTGAGGTTTGAACCCTTTCCTACCTTCTAGACTACGGCGACTTCAATTCATTTTATTAAAGAACTTTTAAAAATTAATTTCAAATAGAAATTTCAAATCATTTACTTTTCTTTATTTTTTCTATATTTTCTGGAGTTCTGTCATGAAATTGTGCAAAACAATCCCTTGGATGCACATTCAAACCGTATTTTGTACAACCGAACTCTGTTTTCCCACCACATTGCGCATAGAGACCGCGTTTTCCAATTTTATCAAACATGTGGTCAAATTTGTCAGTTCGTTTTTTTCCATCACGGCGTCGATTTTCACGAATTTTTACCAACCCGAAAATCGAGCCTATGAGCCAGGTTGCAAACCTTCACATCCCCTGCATAAGCAATGTAGTTTCCACGTGTTTACCATAGCTGCGTCAATAGCGTTAGTGAGTAGTGGCCAATACCACTTTTTTTTGCGAACTCGAATACGATAATTGTTGACGCGATTATCGATTAAGTCAACTCCATCCATTCGCTGATTATATGCATGTATTATGTATAGTTGACGCGATTATCGATTAAGTCAGGCTGGTTATATACATGTATTATGTATAGTTGACAGCCGTCTTGCGATGTTTACGGTCATATCTTTTGGTTTTGGCTCTACACCCAAAAAATTAGGCATCACAGTCACCACCTTCAGAAAGATTTAATATATATACATACATAGGTATAACATGATAATAAATATGTGTGTGTTCCAGAGAACTGCGATAATATTGTTATTTTTGTCAAAGCAAAACTCTGGTTTCTTTTTCATCAATTTAATATCATCCAGCAATGCGTGATTGCTCCGATTATAATATAAAATAACCTTTTCGAGATAATGTACATAATAAATTATGGCTTGTAAAAAAGGCTTGGATCTGAAATATTCTCTAATAGTCTTAGTACCACGTTTTCTCCAAGGCCGTAGTCAGCATTATTATAAGCAGAAACACCAGCATATGGGATAAAGGAATAACAATATCCTGTCATAGAATCTAACACCCAGTATTTGTAGCCAAATCGTGTTGGCTAGCCCTTTATGTAGATCTTTAGGGAATGGCGACCATAATATACGATCATCTGTTCATCCACAGAAAGACTATGAGTGATGCCACAATTCATTATTAAGCCACATTTTCAATAAAACTCTCAAAAATAGTTTAACTATATTATTTAGCAGCCATATAATAGGGAAAACAAATTTTATTTCAGAACACACTTATGCCAAAGTGGTTAGAAAAATACTCATCCCCTACAGAGGCCCCCACGATACTTAAAGAAAAATAAAAATATTCATATCAATACAAATACTCCAAATACTATTTGGGCCAAATCTCACCGAAATCGGACCACGGATTCTAGGGTCAGGCGTTAATGGGTTAAGAAAATACAGGGGATCGTAAAAAGCAGAAATCTTAGTTCACTTGATATAACGTAACCCTCTGTTTATTATTTAGAATTTCTAATGCTTACAATAGAAAATTTTCTAAAATTCTTTGTAAAGAATAAAATACGATTACATTTACAACCTCTTGCTCGGTGTCATTACTGTACTCTGGTGGAAATGAGACCAATAACGTTGCCTTTAATAGACTAACTTGCGACTCACTTAACTACTTGTTCACCCGTGTTTCTAAACAAAAACACACAATTGTTGTCACAACTTAAATATTTTGAAAAACTAATAAATTTTAATCAGAAAACCCTCAAAAAGATAAAGCCATCAAATATGTTTGACCCTCAATAAGCAATCAACAATGGATGTTAAAGAAAATTTTATTCGTGTTGCATGCAACTTTTAAGAGCTTAAACAGTAACACTCATATACAATTAAATTGCTTTTGTTTTCTTCTGGTTAAAGGTAAAACTAATCAAATAATTGTTGAATTTTCGGTTTATCTTTAACAGGAACAGTTGTTAATCTAATTTATTTTATTACAGGTAATTTAATGCTTAAGGGTTTAATGAACTTTGAACTTTGAACAAACCAAATTTCTTTTTTCTGTTTGTTAATAGAATGCCACTGACATTAAAGGTTCATTGTACTCAAAGCTCTTACAAAAAAATGTTATGGAAGTATTGAATAACAATAAGCTGTGATGGAATAGTTTCGGAGACATTTAATTTTTAGTCACCAGCTGGCAACTCCTGATAAGGCATTCGATCAGATCTGTACTTTAAATATAATTAAAGACTTGGGGCACTTAAGGTGGCTATCCCACATAGGACGGATATGTTCGCCAATGTGTTTCACAAGTGTTTTGTCGAGGATATTTTTCCACGTAGATGGAAGGAGTTGAAATTGGTTCTCATTCCAAAACCTTGAAAAACCTCCAGGTGAACAATTGTCGTATCGTCCCATTTGCCTACTTGACACGATGGGAAAAATACTGGAGAGGATAATATAAAATCGACTGCTGGCATGAGCCGAAGTAAGAGGAGGAAGGGACGGTTCACTGTTGATGCGATATGGAGGCTGGTCAACATTGCAAGAGGCGCAATAGAGGACGAAAGATGGAGATTTCGCGGTTGCCACGCTTGACGTTAGGAACGCGTTTAACTCCACGAACTGGTGGCGGATTATGAGAGCCCTTTTCAAACACGGCTAAGCTGCCATACTTAATGGATAATCTGAATGATTACTTTCAATACAGGAGGCTAATATACCTAACGGATGATATAGAAAAGGAATACGTAGTGACTTCGGGTATTCCGCATGGCGCTGTACTTGGAACATTATTTACGATGGTATACTTCGACTACAATTGCCACACGAGAAACGAGAAGTCGCCGTAGTCTAGTAGGTAGTGTGTTGGCTTATTAGACGTAAAGCCCGGGTACGTAATATGAAAAAAAAATATTTTTTCGGCGACTTCCTCTCAGCAAATTTCTGGCAAAAACTCAGAGAGTAAATAAAATTGCCATGAAAAAGTTTCTCAAAAATCTATCGTTCGGAGTCGACGTTAAACTGTAGGTCCACATGAGTGGTGTGGGAAGCTAGGCCGTAATCCTGACTGAAGGGTTATAATGGGTCTACAATTGTGGGCTTTGCAGATGACATTACCATAGTCCCGGGCGCTAAGACGGTAAAGGAAATAGAGGAGGAGACGAACATAGCTATTCGAAGAGTTGGAGCATGGCTTAATGAGGCAGGTTTGACACTTGTTGCACATAAAACGGAGGCCGTCTTGATAAGTGGCCGGAAAATAGAGGAGTAGATGAAAGTGGCCTTTGGAGGCTAATCGAATCCAAGAAAATACTTGGGAGTGATTATCGATGACAGGTTGAAGTTCAAGGAGCACATGAAATTCATCGGCGAAAAGGAATCTGTAACCCAGGGAGCACTGACGAGGATGATGCCAAATATTGGAGGACCAAGTCCATTTGCGAGGAGAATAATATCAAGCGTTGTAACCTCGATAATGTTAATGCTTATTCAATATGGTCGGAAACACTCTTCGTGGGGACAACAAGGAGGAAATTGTCCTCGGTGTATCGTCTAAGCGCGATTAGACAAGTAAGTGGCTTCAGGACAGTGTCTGATGAAGCGGTACGCAAAGACAATGCCGATAGAAATATTGGCGGATGAGATGAGGCGGATATACATACCTTCGCCGTCTCAAGTATCCAGGACAAACAGCATCTATAAAAGCGGAGGAACGAAGGACTTCCATGCAAATATGGCAGATTTTGATTTTTACAATATTCATATTCAAATGAATGCGTCATATTAAAGTTTTTTCACCTCAAACGCCAAAGGAATTTTTTATTTTCGCATATCAAAGTAATATGATTGTTATTTGCTAAAGTGGAGACAGGATCTATAATAAAAAGTGAAAATCAAGTGGTAAAGATTTCATAAGAATACCTAGCAATTCTTCGAATTTACTTTGAAACGCAGGACATTGGTTTTTCCTATATAAAACATATATGTATGTATGTATGCATGTACTCTTATAATTTTTTTGTAACAAAAATGAATTTTTTATGAATTCTTAAACAAAAATTAAAATTCTTATCGAATATACCTTTAAGGAAATAATAGAAAATGAAAGACCAAATGAATTTGAAAATATTTTTGCCTCATTTCTTTGTAAACAATACTGAGGCAAATACAACAGAAATTAGTCCCTGAAGACCATTTTTATTTCCAAGGTAATCGAAGTTGGTAAACGATTTTCGAAAACAAAAAACAAACAAAAAAAAAAAAGAAAATCTAAAGCCACAATACAATAATTTTGATGTGTAGGGAAGGAAATCTTTGCGATATTTTATGTTCAACAAATTCTTCTTGTTAAAGCCAAGGCTAATGGCTAAAATTTTTGAATTTTTCTTTACTTTCCAGACACACATATACGCACGGTAAGAAGAAACTCATATAAAATATACAGACATATGTATGTGTATAGTACAAGGTAGAAAAAAAGATGAATGTGGGAGAGTAAGTTGTTTTAAAAAATTTCGATGGATATATTGGTTTATCCTGGTATATGAAAGAAAACAAAAGAGAGTGAGAGAGAGAGAGAGAGAGGGAAAAGAAAAATAAAAACTCAGAAAAGCTGGCAAAAAAACGTTAAAACGTTTTGGTGTTTATATCCATGGCAGGAGCGGGAAAAAGAGAGAGAGAGAGAGAGAGGGAGTGAGAGACTGCTGTAATATAATACTCCAAGCAATTTACTTTTAAATTGATGAAATAAATTTTCCGACACACTGACTTGTTATATTTTTTCTTACTTTCTTTGTTTCTTTTTTTTATTTTTTCTGTTTTCTATTCCAAATTTTTTTTCTTTCTTCTAAACGTTGTATATGCTTTTCAGTTATTTCAACTGTCAGTAATTTTTGTTTTTCTTTCTGTTTTCTCTCTGTTTTCCTATGGATATTTAATATTTTTTTTATTTTTTTCTCTTTCTGTTTCTCTGCATTTGTATTGTTTCTTGTTCTTTGTTTTTTTAATTTTAATTTTCTTTTATTTTTTATGAAGTGGTTTTTTGTTCAGCTATCCTTCTGCTGTCCAATACTTCCGTTGCTCAAAAGGTGATTTTCGTTTCAAAAAAAAAAATAATTTTTTTTAAGAGAAAAATTTATTATATTTAATAAAAGTTCTTATCGCATTTAAATTGAATGTAAAAGAAAACAAAATCATCAAAAAGAGGGAATTAAAATGACATCGAATTATAGGTTGTAATTTTCTTTTTAAGGCACTCGTATATTTCCTTAAATGAGAAGATTATCTTTGAAATGATTTTTGAATAAGAAAGGAAAATAAAAAATTTATTTTCTCACAAAAAAGTTTAAATGGCAGCCCGAAGGAAATTTTAAAAATATTAAACAGTGGTAAACAGTAGAGGCTGAGTGTCACATGTATGTTCTTAGTATAACCAAGCTTGGTTGAATTGAAATGAATTTTACTACCAATATGATGACTTTTGAGAGCGCCAACTTTAAAAACTCAACTCTAATTACTTGCAAAAAAATACATATGATAAATATATTTCTTTCGGCAAGCCTTTCTTAGCAGCCTTCTAACAAATTCTCTGAAAGAAACTCATTGCCATGAAGGAGCTTCTTAAATCGGTCAAAAGGTATTGACAGTACAGACTCTAAGCCGCTCATTATGCATCATGTTAACTCTGACTATAGAGTTGTAATAAAAACCATATTCTTACCTACTTACTTACTTAGTTGGTCATTGCAACCAGAGATGAGCAATGAATCTTTTTTCGCTACTCATAAGCACTCATGAAATTTTGAATATAAGTGAGTCAACAATATTAAAATTTAACTACTCTGATTCATTCGTACTCAATACAACGTTGATTTATATGTACAGATTGCAATGAGTATACGTACAACGTTGACATCAAACTCATACCATTCGATATATGTTTGATTCATATGTCTACTCATTTAGATTCATAACTTTAGAAAAGTACTTATAAATGATTCGAGTGTGATTCGAATCCTTCATCAAAATTTACAGTCTTAGTTGTTGTTGCATTTACAAAAAAAGAAAAAGGAAAGAACAGCAATCGGAGCAAACACACAACCATTTATTGAGTATTTTAGCGTATGTACGCGAATCATACTTATTTTGTGATTCACGTAAATGTTGAGTTACGGAGAGTCGAAATCAACAACATCATACGTGTTGTTAAGTATGAATATGATGATTACTTCAAATTTTGAATATGAGTAAAGGTTCCGCGATATTAAAATAAGTATTAATGCGTATAATCAGAAATTATGAGTATGATTTGATTCTACTCATCTTTTTGAATACTCATTAGTCAGGATTACAACCCAGATTCACATACTGCTTATGATGGGTGTTTTAATTTAAATCCATGAGTAGTGGAACATATAGTTTAACATCGCCTTCGTACAACAAATTTGAGAAAATAAGATTGAGAGAGGAAATTGCATAAAAAAATATTTTTTTGGTTTTTCAAGTTTAATTTAGATCGGGATAACTGAGCCGGTGGTTGCACTACAGGCTTTTGTCTAATAATTTAACATATTACCTATTAGACTACGCCTTGTGAAACTATATGCTTACAATTAACATCAGTTGGAGCAGTGCAATCTATGCAGTCATAACAACTGCCAGTTCAGACACTCCTAATGGACCCCAAAAAGAAAAATCAGCTAATTCTCTATATCAGAATCATTATTATCAGATAATCGACAAAACAGTTCCTAATAAAATGACTGAATTTCTCTAAAGACCTCTTCTAAAGTTTACAGAAGTTTTTTTTTCTTTTGTATGTTTTGCATTTGCAAAAACACTCAATTTTATAAACAGACGGACGTGTGAAATCATATGTCTTACAGAAACATATATAATTGGTCATTACATCACCTTAGTCAGGATTACGACCTTGCTCCTCGCGCCACTTATGTTGTGTGTGTTAATTTTATACATTAGTAGTGGGCCGTACAGTTTAAAGTCGACTCCGAACGACAGATTTTTGAGAAACTTATCATGGCAATTTTTTATTTACTTTCAAAGTTTTTGCCAGAAATCTACTGAGAGGAAGTTGCCAAAGAAATATTTTTTCATATTTCGTTTTGTTGAAGATCTCTGGCCTGGGGTTTGAACCGTGACCTCATGTCTAATACGCCAGCACACTATCTACTAGACTACAGCGACAACGTCTTACAGAAGAAGGTTTGTATTCGAGAGCTTGGTCATTGGGCTCAATAAGTGAGAAGTTAGAAACATTATTTTTATAAAAGGAACAGTGCACTGGGACATATAGTGAAAGTCTATTCCTCTTTCTCAGACTCACAGTTCCAGCAGCAATTATTTGCTGAAATTCTAAGGCTTTTGGCAAAACTACAAAAAGTATAGTGGTCCATGCGGTTTAATGATAGAACTGCGTGACAATAGCAAAGGTCTGTTTCGTTGAGAGAACTTGACCTTCGTTCTTGATATTTTTTAATTTGGAGACAGCCTTTGGATTGGATAAAGATGAATTATTAAAGTTTTCATGAAATGGTTTATTAGTAATGTGGATTTATAGCTTGGTTTTATGTATACACTCAAGACAACATAATTTCTGTCTTATGTCCCATGAAGCTAATCTAACCAAACTAAACACTTACACATGGGATTACATTGGAATTTAAAACACTTTTTTTTACATTCCTTTTTATAGGGCAATGCTCTCTGAACTTTTACAAAAGATTGTCACTGTACTCGTGCATAATATATACATAAAATGAGGCCACATAGAGAAAGAGAGAGAGAAAGAGAGAGATCAAACTTACATACTACGTTCCTTACAAAAACGTTTTTAAACATCATCCTGTCATTGCTATTGTAAGACACTGCAATGACAGTGATAACCACTAGAAATACAACGACAACAACAGCATCTACTACTACTAATATTATAGCATAAATGCCCTTTGAAATACCCCACCTTAGAAGCAATGGTCTCCTGTTGGTCTGGCAAAAAAAAAAACGAAGAAGACATAAACAAAAGAAAAGAGGGGAGAAAAATGGCAATAAAAAAAAGCCAAAAATTTTTTGCAAATACTTGTGATGTTACATGGAATTACAAATGTTAACACAGCAAAACAGTTCCCACACTTGCAAAGGACAAAATCTTCATCGTGTTTTGTGAAGCTTCAAACAGAGAAAGAGAGAGAAAGAGGGAAAAAATTCAAAAACCAAAATACAAGAAAATAAATATAAAATTAAATGAAAATTAAAGGAAAAAAAAATCGTTTTCAATTTTCCTTCTTCCTTTTTTTTCACAGAAAATAAATAAAATTCTTTGACTAAATATTTTAAGCTACTTTACTGACACTGTTTATAAGGCTGAAAGCAAAATGATGATGAAGACTGAATAAAGTACGGCTGCGAATATACATTTCTAAGGTATTTTTCTTGTAAATTAGAAAAAGAAGAAAAAGGCATTCATTTAGGATCTAAGAAAAGGCCCCAAAAATTATTATAAAATAAATGGCCAAAGAAAGAACGAACGAACAGGAAAAAAACATTCAAGAATTTTAAACGTAAAGTACTTAAAACCAATTTAACAACTAAATTGCATTTAAATTGTTAAAAGGTTCTTAACCTAATTTCTTTCCTTTACATTACGTTCCTTTACCTTTTTTTCTCTGTGCCTTAGCTACTGTGGCCAGTTTTAGGACGGTATTTTTTGGTTGGCGAAATCATATTTTCTTTTACAAGCAAGTAAATCCCATATTCCTGTTGCCTTTTTTTCCTTTCTTGTTTGAAAATAAATTTCTTTCAATTACCATGGAAATTATTATTATTTTTTTGTGTAACATTTTACTAAATATTGTTGGTCAGCATGAAAGCCAAAAAAAAGGTAGAATTAGATACCAATTCTAGCATGAAATTCAATTCAGGGATTAAAATATCTTTTAAATTATTTTCGGTTTTTATTTTCCTGTGAATGCAAAAAAAAGATGAAAATTTATTAAAGCTTTAGAGGAAAGTTGGTATTGAAGGTAATTTTAAACCAAATAAATACAAGATAACATAGAATGCAGATAGACCACGCAAAAAAAAAAACTACTTTAGTAACACGTGCAATGTCTAACGTTTTCACTCCTTATTTGCCACGTATGTTACGAACTTTAGAGGAAAGGGCAAAAGGAAACATGTATACTTGGATACAATTTTGTGTTCGGTCAAAGACGACAACGTTTTTACCATACAAAAAAAAAAAAGAAATCTATTCAGAGAGCCCACTGGCCCTTGGGAGAGATATAGGAGTTGAAACGGAAAAGCACTGAATCAGAAATATTCATCACTGCTCTTTCGTATAGATATTCAAAGTAGCATTATTTCTGATCAATAACAGTTTGCAACCCTATTATTCTAGAACTTGCTATCGAAAATCTGTTTAGCGGGCAATGGATCAAAAAATATGGTTCTCATTAAGCCTCACATACATAAACGCTCATTACAACCATTTAGTCAGGATAACGACATAGTTTCTCACACCACTTATGTTGTGTGCATTAATTAGACTCCGAACGACAGATGCTTTGGAGATGCCTGACCTGGGGCTTGAACCGAGGCCTCACGTCTAATAAGCCAACACACTACCTACTAGATCACGGCGACTTCATTAAGCCTTAGCTTATAAGTATTACAGGCCGTTGTATTCTTCTGGCTCCTTCTATAGTTAATAGTTTTTGTGCTAAAAGTTGTTCAAAATATTGATCAATCGTTTGATTACAAGATCAATGGGGGGATATTATTATGAATATGTAATTCGTAAACATGGAATTTTTTAATATGAATTGTGTACTCTGGCATCAATAGACCACACAGGATTAAAGTTGATAAAAATTCGGACACGAGATTCTATCAAGAAAATGTCGTTTTATTTAATTGCAGTGCCATAGAATGAACTTTGATTTGGAATTATAGGTCTCGCTACTCATGTATAAAACTAACACACCCAGCATAATTGGTGTGAGAAGCTAGGTCATAATCTTGTTTGAAGGGTTGTAATGGCCAATTATGTATGTGAGATATCATTGAAATTTTTTATTCGTTTGGTAGACCTATTGTTGCCTTTGCGTATGAAAGATAACATCGCTGTAATGTCTGCCAAGGCTGCTCTGAATGTCCATTTTTTCAATTCCAATCTTTCATTACTCTGGTGCATAAATCAGTATGAATTTGAACTACAGCATGAGGTATATAGGCTTTGAGCAGTGGTGTGGTTTAAAGCTGTTTGGCATACCCCAGCAAATTAAAAATACCCTACAAGAAAAAGTCTAACATGGTGAAAGCGTATGATCTCGATGGCCAGTTTGCATCATTTCCATGTGTGATACTCATGCCCTCAAAACACTCGTGCAAAATATCCAAAGAATTTGTGCTTAAATCATCCGATTTAGGCCAAAAGAAGTTGTAATCATTGACCTGTAATGCTCGCCGTTTATAGTAATGGCCGGGACAATGTTAATTTCAATAAAATCCCATATCATACAGTGACTTTTTCTGGATGCATTGGTCGTTCTAGGGCCTCATGTGAATTGGTACCATCCCAAATATGACAATTTTGTTTGTTCACGTAACCATTCATTCACAATTGGACCTCATCGCTGAAAATGCTTCAGCAAACACACGCCTTTGATTTGGCAAATCAGACTGCTAAATAATAACTAATTTGACAGATGAAGCTTAACAAAGATGGCCGTTATCAACTGTCGATTTTCGGAAGTGCCTATAGGGAGCTCTCAAAGCCATGATAGAAAAATAACATTTTCACATTCACATTTTTTACTCGCAATTAACTTCAGCTAATATTGTTGCTTTTAATTAAAATAAAACGTTATTGTTGTGATCGAATATATTAATAGCCGGTCTAAAATGGAATTCATTACCTTTATAACCTAAATATAGTAGGACTTCTTAAAAATAGTTCTGGAAGCATCAGCCTTCAACAAAAAGCTGTGAATACTTCAAATAGTGTTTTGGTCTTTGAATTCTAATAAAATTATTCGGTTTTGTTTTTTTTGCTCTCAAAGTTATTAACTTTAATGATGTTTTTTATTTTTCTGTTCACATTCTTTTGTGTTCTAATTTTTATCTTTTTTTTTTAATTTTGTATTTTTAATGTCACCGTGCTTTAAAAGAAAATATTTTTCTTTCATTTACTTTATACGAATGGCATTACAAAAGGCTTCATTTGCTTTGGCTTTATAAAAAATGTCGCTGCTTATCATTGTATTTCTTTGCATCTTTTCTTATTTTTACTTCTTTTGCTCTTCTTCAATTTTAACCCTCATTCTGTATGACATTTTTTTGACATTATCTAAGCCTTTTTGGTTGAATTTAAGCCACCGAAAAATAAAAAACAAAAAACGTTTATACAGTTGCTGCAATACAGACTTTTTTTGATTTGCATATAAATTTCCATATTAATTCAAGCGTATGCATACGAGTAGTGCTGCATAAAAAGAGACATTAAACTGCATATATATTATAAGCTGACTGCAAGCAGACAGATACACTATGCAGCAAAAGTGATCGCACACAAAAGCAAAGGCATATAGAATTTCATAAAATAACACACATTTTTGGCATATGGCAACCCTATTATTCTAGGACATCCTAAATTAGCCCAATTACCTGCTTAGCCAGAAAGCATGGTTAATTAAACTGAAAGAAAAGAAAAAAAAAGAAGACGATGTAATTGTAAGGTGAGCACGTCCTATATAAAATACAATGTATCGGGTGGCTTGACTCGTACAAAATGCTTTCGAGGCGGCCAAAAAAGTTCTAAGATATAACATTACCTTAGTTGCCAGATTTGACGATTTATCGTCATTTTGACGATTTTGAGCTCCAAAAATATCATATTGACGATTTGACGATTTATGTCCCTTATTTTGACGATTTTTAGAAATAAAAAATTTACAGCATATTATTTACTATTATTAGTACATTAAAAGCCTCTTTAAGCTTTGTATTTACTTTGCAATTGTTACTATTGGAAATTTATGTTAGTTAGTAAGGAGTAAAGTATTATATTTTTAAGTTATTTTCGAATACATGTGATGGTTTTTCTGTATTTTATTCCTTTTTAATCCCTTTAAAGCCAAAAAATTACAACTCCTGAATAACCTCGTAGTTGAGAATAATTTATCACTTGCCGTTGCAAACAATTTTAAAAATTCGAGTGTAGCTTCTAATATTACCATCGGAAGAACAAAGGCAAGCTCAGTGATTTTGTTTCGTACAACCAACACTCAGGCGATCGATGGAATTGTGTTTGGAACTATGAAAATATGTTATGTGAAGAAGGAAAGAAAGAACACTGTTTATGGACAATAGGTTTGAACATTTTTATAACATAAGTGACAGAAAAGGCCTCTGCAGGAAATGAGTTCCACATACGAATAGTCCGACTAAAAAACTTATTTTTACTGTAATGCAGTGGGCGATCCACTGGCCAATCGACAACATGCGGAATTGGTGGCCAACAAAGACGAGCGTTACGTAGAAATATATGATTTTCTGGAAAAGTCCCCTTACTTCAATCGAGCAAAATCTTTTTGTCGAAGCGATAGAGCAGTGAAACACAAACCACATTGCAACGATGCTCCAATGATCCAATGGAGTTGGATACACTCCCGTCATTAACAAGCTACTACGGCCTCTCCTGTACACGACCGAGAAACCTCAAAATAGACGTTGAGGCACCGACCCACACATGAGAGTTGTATTTTAGTCTCGGTCGATTACAAATAGTGTAAATAGTAAGATCTTAAGTAGGAACTTACGGAACTGAAAAATGTGTCGGTTGAAGCCAACATTACACTGAATTTTCATATTCAGAATATCAAGACTCTGACTCCCTAATATTTACACGACCCATGGATTTATAAGATGCAAAGTTATTGCTGCGCTTATGTGTCAATAAACAACACTGGGATAGATTGTTTAATCCTTAAAAAATGTTTTCCTGAAAATGATATAAGATTTCTCCGTTTTTGGAAAAAATTTAATAAATGAAGATGAGGGACGTCAGTTTTTTTTTTCTAAAAAAATTTTTTTAAATGTTTTATTTTTGAATTCAGATATGTACATATTTACATTGACTTTATATGTTTTACTACAATAGAAATAATTTTGGTTTTTAAAAACTTTTAATTAATTTATTTACTTTTTCTGACGATTGTTTGACGATTTTAATAAACGTGTTTGACGATTTTGACGATTTTTTCTCAAATATTTGACGATTTGGTGCCTCATTTATCTGGCAGCTATGAACATTACTCGATAAAGACTGGTGTCAAGCAAAAGAACGCTTCCACAATCCATAGACGTGACTTAACTTTCCAATTCAAATTGTTTAAAAGTATCAGAATTCATTTAAAATCAAGGAAAACGGATGCCACATGAATTGTAATACGAAACACATTGAAAGACGCATTTGCTTTCTGATATGCTCTTGGATCGCTTTAAAGAGAAATCATTTTTGCATTGAATTATCACTGACGATGAAAAAATTAATTCAAAAGCAACAAATCATATGATTTCATGTGTAAAGCAAGGGCAACGAAAACATTTTGTGGCTAAGCGGAATATAAATTGCGTCTCTGTAATGATCTGTATTGTGCAGCCCTTGCGCTAACCAACTTCTTCCTCCTCTTCCCTGATTTTGGTGGAACTTGGTCAGTACAGGGACTGCGTTCACCCGTGGCATCACAACGGGCCGCTATGCGTGCTCAAGTGAGCTTTGTGAAATCAGAGCTACCACTCCGACCTAACCTAACCTAATGATCTGTATTTGATGGAATCAGAAGGGTGCAATACATTATGAGCTGCTAAAACCTGACCACGCAATTACGGGTTACCAATGCAGACAAAAAATTAATTCATATGCGAGCATTAGCCGTTAAACCCCATGAATATGCAGCCAGACAGGAGGCAGTAATTTTCCATCTTGAGAAAGCTGGAACAAAAATAATGAGTAGAAGGTCAAAAACTATTTGGAAAACTGTGAAGGCCCACCGTATAGGTCATAGGCACTGTTCCTTCTGGTTATCATTTGTTACGATCGATACATAACGTTCTCACTGGAATGCTATGCTGGCCTGGCGTGAAGAGGGGTTAACAAAAAGTATCTCGTCTCATTCTTGCTCTCAAAAGACGATGTATTGCTTTGCCAAGAAGATGGACAATACCTTAGACGGCATGGTCTTTCAAAAGACTATCTTAATAATGCATTTATTTTCAATAGAAATGAGCAGCTTATTTAAAAATATTTACTTTTGCTGGATACTGTACTTTTGATGTAATTTTGCCTCTTCTTTTAAAGGAAACCATTCAACATATCATGTGCAACATTTGAAAAGAAAGTCTAGTGAAAAGAAAAAAAGCTATAGGACTGCATTTAATCTTGTCACACACAAAAAAGCTCTCTACGCTCTATTACTGAAAGGATAAAAACGGTTTTGGAAAATGAAAAGTTGAGAAAAATTTCAAGCCATGCAGGCTGTCTAAAGTCATTGTGATATTTTTGTATGGAAAATATATGTTTTTTTTTTTATAACAACACGCTAAAAAATTAATATAAAGAAAATTTATATACTAAAGAAAACCTCTTTTTACAGAGAGAAAAATTGTAAAAAGTAAAGAAATCTATGCTTCAGCAGACATCATTATGTATCTGCTATCTGTCATAGACTTATAAGCTGTAAATGTAAACGAAGCCAAAATGTGTTTGTTTAGGTTTTTTCCTGGCTATTTAGGCTTCCTTTTTTTTTGCAAAAACTAAAATAAAAGAACTTATTTATATCCCCTCCTAACACTTAAAAAAATGGATCATAAAATCCTATTGAAATCCTTTATATTACAAGAAAATTTGCCTGGATTTGCAAAGTCATGTTTTATGAGATGTTATCCAATTTTTTTTTACTTCTTCTTTCCCTTCTTATTTTTTTTCCTTTGTACACATTTATGACTTACACTTACGTGTATGAAAAGACACACGTACAACCTTTTTAATAATATACATACGTACGTATACCACACTTTGATTCAGATTCTCTTTCTACCAGTTTAGGTGTATAAATAATCTACTCTATTAAGCCATGTGTATGTGTGTAAATATTTCTGTGTCTATGTTTGTTTATATAATAAGAATAATAATAAAAAAGGTAATCCTTAATAACCTGTGCTTTAATAGCTTTGATTTCATTTTTCATTTATTTTTTCTTACAATTTTTTTTCTCACACAGAACATAATGCCTGGGTTTAATGTTTCTTTAAATGAAAAAAGAAAATGTTGCAAAACGTAAAAGTGACAGGAAAGTAATATTAAACGACATAATAAAATAAAGGTTTTTGATTGAAAAACCGTTTACAGTCTACTAAATCAACGCTTTTTTCATGTTGTTGTGTGTTTATATTTGCCAGAATAGAAAGAGTGTGTTGGTATACTGATTAGCCGCAAAATATACCTGCTCTGGCACTCTAAAGGATTTACTTGTTTTATTATTATTGCAGTCCTTGGAAGGTAGCAATTGGCATTGAAAATTAATTTTAGATTCGAAATAAATTCTTCAACCTTTAATACACTTATGCCTTAAACCTACCTATCTACATATTTTTACGAAAATGCTGTTACAACGTTTAACATTAAAATGGTGAACAAAAGCTACAAAAACAACAACAATGGACTTGTTTACATGATTAACAAATAAACTAAACTATAGCAACAACATCAGCATAAAAAGGGATAAACAAGTAAACAAACGGAACAACAACACTACAAGGACAAAGGTAAACAAAATACACAAACAAAAATAACGTAAACAACATGTTTACATTTATAGCGATTTCACGAAGTCAAAGCAGGCAACGGAATCAGTAAAAATTCAGTCAGTCTTGTGTGAAGACGCGTTGCGTGTGAAGAGAATAATCGTGGTTTGAAGATCTCCGTTTTAAAGATCTACCGAACAATTGTTAATGTTTAGGCAGAAAAGTGTTAAGAAGAATAACAAACAAAGCAAATTGTTGTTGGTTACATCAGGTTGTGAACAGTGGCACACGAAATTGTGCGAACAATAAACAATTTATCTCAAATTAGACACAAATTTATTTTTATTTTATTTGAAATCTACGAGCTCATTTTTTAAATATTTTTAAAAAGTAAAAACGTAACAATATCTTTCTGTTGCCAGAAATACTAGCGTTTTGGAGTAGTTTAAATGGACAGCTTCAATTAAAGTTTGCAATACTTATTGTTCGCAATTTTGTGGAAACATTCAGTATCTCCATTTCACATACCCTGCAGGAAGAAAAAAAAAACTCACACAGAATGCTATATAATTTCCCTCTCTTCATCTTCAATGGTTTATATTTTGTTGCTAGTTAGTTGAACTTCCTTCTTATCTTCATAATTCACATAAATATCGTGGAAATATTCCGGGCCTTTCAAGTTCTTCCTTGTAATATTTATTATGGCATATCCTCAGACCTATCTGTCTCATCGAAAACATTATACACTTCCTTTTCAAGGCTGCTCCTCTATACGTATTTTTCTAAAATTCAAACACACTCAATATGTGAAGCAAACATTATGTGTAGACAAGCAGTATTATACCCCACTATCACATGGTCAATCACTTCTATTCCTTTTCGTGTGTGGCTGCTTACTTACTCAATTAGTTCTTACAATCATTTAGTGAAGACTACAACCTAACTTTTCACACCACCCAAGTTGTCTGCGTTAATTTTTTCCGTAAGTGGCAGAACCTACTGATTTTTCATGACAATTTTATTGACTCTCGGAGTTTTTGCCAGAAGACTGCTGAGAGGAAGTCATCGTAAGAAATATTTTTCTTTTTTCTTTTCATACCTCGTTTTGTTCGAGATGTGTGAACAAGGGGTTGAACCCCATGTACTATCTATAGTACTTGACTACGGCGACTTACCAGTCTAGCTATAGCAGATGAATAGCGATCTGACCTGTGCGTCAATGCGTAACATAATAGATATTTTGCTTGAGCCAGCAAGCTTTTGCGAGATTACTATGTACATACATACATACATACATAATTGGTCATTACAACCATTCAGTCAGGATTACGACCTAGTTTCTCACACCAATTATGTTGTTTGTGTTAATTTTATAGTGGAGTGGACCTACAGTTTAAAGTCGACTCCGAACGACAGATTTTTATTTATTGAGAAACTTTTCATGGCAATTTTATTAACGCTCAGAGTTTTTGCCAGAAATCTGCTGAGAGAAAGTCGCCGAAGAAACACTTTTTGTATTTTGTTTTGATGTCTGGCCTGGGGCTCGAACCCTGGCTATACGTCTAATAAGCCAACACACTACCTACTAGACTACGGCGAGATTACTACCGGTTTCATATTTAAAGAAGCTGAAACAGACTAATAAAAGGCTTATTGGTATTAGGATATGCCTGCACCTCTCGTAGCTTCAGATATGCATTTTTATTGAGTCAATATTCGGTTAATTGAGTATTCACTTGACAGCTGGTAAACAATACAGCTGGTTGTTTCAACAACATTGTTTTTATTTTGTTTTGTTTTTTTTCTGCTTTTTTTTTGTCATTGTTGACATTTGAGTTGTCAAATATCAACAAAAAGTGTTCGGTTAATTGTAATATGCTCACTTAACACATTTATGACAGTGTTGCATTTTAAGTTTTACTCAATATTATAACAATTTGCGTATTTATTGCGCAATTATTAATTGAAACTTTATATGAAATATTGGACTCAATAATCGTTTTATTGCGATTTACGTGCATATCTGAACACCGTATAAGATCTTCAATACTTAGTTGATGCTTTAACATTCCTTTAATACACTTGAAGTAATTGACAGCTGGAGCGTGAGGAAAAGATTTTGATTTTGACCTGCAGGAGACTAAAGTCGACAACCCTTCAGTCAGGATTACAACATAATTTCTCACACCACTTATGTTGTGTGTGTTAATTTTATACAAGAGTGGCGGAACCTACAATTTAAACTCCACTCCAAACGACAGATTTTTTGAGAAACTTTTTATGGCAAATTTTTCATTTACTCTCCGAGTTTTTGTCAGAAATCTCGTTTTATTTGAGATGTCTGACCTGGAGTTTGAACCGTGGCCTGTCGTCTAAAAAGCCAACATACTGCTTATTAGACTACGGCTGGTATTTAGCAAACATAATGTGTACAGAGAGTACAACGTGTTCGAGTAAATGATTAAGCAGCACTTCTTATGACCCCCCGGTTTCCTAAAGGAGCTATTATGGTTTTCTCCACAACCTTTATCGGATAGCGGACTATTGACTTTTTAGCAGGACATTACTTACTCGAGCAAAAGAATGTACTTTAAAGATTATCAAAAAATTGCTTTTGCAGAAACTATCCGAAAAAAGGAAAGAAACCACGTAGTAGTCTTTATGTCACTTGCCAACAACAATATGAGGAAAAGCGGTGTTTAGTTATGTCGAGGCATCGAGTGTGTTGCATCGTAAAAGCAAGAGTCAATAATAAATCCTTTTGCTTTCTATTTAATTCACTTCCTTTCACATGTTCAAAGCAATTATTAAAACTCTATGAGCACCGAAAATACATGCATGCTTGCTTATATTAAAAATTCTTTCTTACCCATATGGCTGTTGGAAGAAGTACATGTCATAAGTAAGGATATCAATTTTGGTTATGACGAACATATTAATATCACTGTGCCTTGCCTGAACTTTTACTATTTTTCTCGTTTTTAAATGCTTTGCACTTCAATATTCGGAGAAAATTTTCAATAAGTCTTTCTTTGTTTTTCCACTGTATGTTCTCAAAACAACATGAAATTTGCAAAAGAAAACACCATGCGATGTTGACAATGGCGTAATAAACAACATCATCGACGGCATCAAACATAATTTGATTTTTTTCCAAGTATTTTTACTGTTTTGACAAGATTTGATGAAAAACAAGCTTAACCGACAAAAAGTAAAGAAATTAACTGCCAATCTGTATGCCAATAAGCTGAATTAAGAGTACATTGGCACTCTGCGTAAAGCCGTAGCAGAGTTTCATGCTGAGTTTTAATGCAAATTGCTTTATTTGAGCCTTCACCTGTATAGGGATTTCTAAGAAATTTAATTTGAAAACAGAAAAAAGCAAAAAATATATTTTTGTGAAGATTTGAACTTTGTTGATAATTTTTCTTTTTAAGGATTTTATAAAATAGTTACTAAGATATGTGAGTGAGCAAGTAAACTAATGAGATTTACAAACAGACACAGGGATTGACTGAAAACTATGAAGAGAGTCGTATCATATATGTACATCATCTATAAATGTCCAGAGCTTCCTAAATAAAAAAGTGCTTCATTAGATTTGTATTCTTGAAAGGCAATCAGTCAATTCGGTTTCATTTTACTCCCCGTCATCACAGCTTCTGCAGAAGTCGACATAGAATAATCTCTGGATGTCTATTGTAAGTGACCTATGTCCCCTAATGGATGCTTTGAGACTTTTGATCATTTTGGTTACATCACATGAGAATAAACAGTTAGTCCTGCTTAAAGGATTGTAATGCCCAATTATATATGTATGTATATACACCCATGTATTTTGTTTTAGAGACCCTGCTGTGCTTGTGTGTTGTTATAGAGCATATAAAATTGTTGCTCAGAAGTGAGATGGAATTTTGCTCTCTTAAGGCGAATTATTGAACGATACACAACAAAAATGTAGTCGCCGTAGTCTAGCATATAGTGTGTTTGCTTATTAGACGTAAGGCTATGGTTCAAACGTCAGGTCAGACATCAAAACGAAAATATGAAAAAATATTTCTTCGGCGACTTCCTCTCAGTAGATTTCTGGCAAAAACTCTGAGAGTAAATAAAATTGCTATGAAAAGTTTCTCAAAAATCTGCCGTTCGGAATCGACTTTAAACTGTAGGTCCCGCTACTCATGTATGAAATTAACACACACAACATAAGTGGTGTGAGAAACTAGGTCGTAATCCTGACTAAAGGGTTGTAATTAAGTAAGTAGGATGTCACCAGCATGTAAAACGCACCAAACAATCAATTTAAATGATGTAATGATTTTTTGTTAACGTCTTGCTGACTTCGCACCAAATACGGCAATTTTTCTTATTGCGATGTGAGAAGCTAGGTTGTAATCCTGACTAAAGAGTTGTAGTCATGCAATTAAGATGTTGTAAAACGCACCAAACAATCAATTTTAATTGAGTTTGATTGAGCCTTGATGATTTCGCTCCAATTACGGTAACTTTGTTTATGAACGTTATCGTTTTAGCAGAAATAGGCTTCATGTCTAAATATAATTCTTTAATAACTACACTCTTCTTCGAGCGAATTCAAATCAACCCAACTAGCAAAAAGTGTGAAGCAAACAATGGTCGTTAAGTCAATTTTTGTACAGGCTGTATTTTGTAGGCAAACCCCAGGGTTCAAACCCCAGGTCTGACATCTGCAACCAAACGAAATATGAAAAAATATTTCTTCGGCGACTTCTTCTCAGCCGATTATTGGCAAAAACTCTGAGAGAGTAAATAAAATTGCCGTGAGAAGTTTCTCAAAAATCTGTCGTTCAGAATCGACTTTAAACTGTAGGTCCCGCCACTCATGTATAAAAATTAACACACACAACATAAGTGGTGTGAGAAACTTGGTCGTAAACCTGACTGAAGGGTTGTAATGACCAATTATGTATGTATGTATGATGTATTTAGGTTTTCGCACAACAGCAGCAATACGATTTTGGTTATGTCCATATCGTTCGACTTGTAGATGATTTTATATCAAAAGGATGTGCCAATAAGGTAAAGTAAACAATGCGCTTTGCAAATAGATTTTTTTTTTCAAACTAATCTAACACAGTTTGGAAACTTTGTTTTGGCTTTAATAAAAGCAGTTTGATATCCCCAATTGCGATGGTTTTCATTCAGCGAAGCCACACACGATACAAGAACTCTATACCTTAACAGAAATTTAAAATAAAACAATTATTAAAATCTTGCTTTTACTTTCATTTCGATTAATAAATTACTTTCATTTTCAATATGGAGTCTATTTTCTAATGGTTGAACCTGCTGATTTACGTTGTAATCGTTTATGAATGAGACCACAAGACACATACGTTTGATTTATGATGACATCGTAGGCAACCACAATGAACTTGTGCGTGATACACGCAACAAGTTTCCACTTAAAATACAAGCAAATCGTGACCATCCAAAGGCAGACAATTGAGTCATTATTTCTCAGTCTCAAGCACATTGTATTCCAGATCGTAGTTTTTTATTTTTTTTTGTTTTTTTTTTGTTTGTAACATAAAAAACTTAATTTTTCATTAAAACACTTTAAGTGGTCTTGAAGCATTTTTTTTGTTTTGTTAACTCATAAGTTAGGTTATGTTAAAATGTTTAAACGTATTTCCTTATTTGTTGTTGTTGTTGATGTTTTTTTTTATTAAAATATATTAACAACCCAACTACCAATTTTACAATTACGTTTGACAAGTTACAAGTTTTCATTTTCTTGCATTTTTTTTTTTTTTTTGTGTTTCTGCCTTTTCCCAAAAACCCCATTTTTTTAATACGCAAACCCAAATAAAGAGAGAAAGCACAAAAAAATGTAAAAAACTTCGTCCCTTAGTTGGAAATAAAAGCCAGCATTTACCGCATAAGACCGTATGAGTTATTCTCTAATGGGTAAGTGAATAAATTTTCATTTCTTTTTTTTTTTTTTTTTTGTTTTGTGTGTTTGTTTAACATCCATAAACTTTTATCCAATGATTCATGGTGATATATTTGTTTCACATACGTACAGATACATTCTATAAGAGAAGCTAAAAAAAGCAAAAATGCTGCAGTGAAAACTATAGAAAACGGATTAGTTTTGGGAAATTTTTTAAATAAATTCTGTAACTTTTTTCATTTGAAGGTTTCACTGTTTCTTTCAGTTATAATTTCTGTTTTTTGTAATTTTTATTGCAAACGAGAAGTATAAACAAAAACAGAATTTTTGCTTAAAGGGGTTTCCATCTGAAAATCTGCTTTCTTTTAAATTGAGAGTTCAGATCTCTACTGCATATATTTCTAGATCGCCTGGATGAATTAATCTAGAAAATTTCATCAGAAATGGCCAGTCTATATATTTTTTATGATTCAGAACAGCGTTGACTACCACTTGTCACAGAGAAGCTGCGCAAGGTCCGTTCTGTCTGGTGGATGCAACAAAACTTCTCGTCAAGCTCAGCCTCGGTTTCTGACGAATCATCAAAAACGAGAGATGAGCAATACAGCCCCTATTCTGGCCATTTAAATTGTATTGCTTTTTGGTATAGATCGGAATCAATCAGAATTATACGAACGCCAGATAGGCAATATTTGTTTTGATGATGTCAATTGGACATCGTTTTGCGGAGCTTTAACTTGCAGTATTCGTGATCTTCTTCATACATTGCTGTTGTATGTGATCTACTTTTCATTGAATACATGTAACCAGAAACCAGTGTCTGTTACAATTGCCATTAGTTTGTTATCATGTCCTGCTATTATAATTAAGCCGCCGTAGTTAGTGTGTTGGCTTATTAAACGAGACTTCGTAGTTCAAACCTCAGCTCCGATATTTCGTCTTTTGGTAACAATCTCTATTTTCTAATCTATCGTTCGGAGTCGATATTAAACTATATATGCCGCCACTCACGGATAAAAATACACAACACATACCACATGTTCTACCTAAGAAACTAGGTTGTAGTCCTGACTAAGGGGTCATAATGACCCATTAACTAGGTCAGTAAGTAATATATCCATAGCGTACCAGATTTTTTCGTACTCTACGGCCATTATGCCACATTTCCCTCCTCCCAACATGTTGGGACAACCTTAAAATTTGGTGTAAACGTTCCCTAGATATTTAATGGTCATTTTACTGTCGCCGAAAATACGGATTTGTCCACTTGATATACTCTGATATTGCATCTTTATGGGTATAATACTACAAAAATCTTCCGTATTAGGGGAGAATTTCAAATTCAAATTTTTTTTTAATATTATACATACGACTTTGCCTCATGATCTATCCGGTAGTTTATATTACAAATATCAGAATCAAATTCGGATTCAGCTGTCGTCAATTGGTATATCCAATGATTCTCTCTCTCTCTCTCTAGCATCTTTAGGGGAAATAAAAGTAGGCTGATGGCCATAACAGCATTGCATTTGTATGGGATGCTTTACCTACCCCTGGGGAAACAACGCAATCTTGTGAACTGTCAAGCTCAGGCAAAATCGAATATCGACTTATTCGAACACCGTTTTATATAAACTCCAGTTGATTTTTTACATAACAAGCTTTACATTATCTTCCTGTTGATGGTTAATGTTTAGCCAATATCTCATCGAAGTCGCCGTAGTTTAGTTGGTAGTGTGTCGGCTTATTAGACCTAAGGCCACGGTAATAAATAAAATATGAAAAAAAATATTTCTTCGTTAACTTTCTCTCAGCAGATTTCTGGCAAAAACTCTCCGAGTAAAAAGAAAATTGTCATGAAAAGTTTCTTAAAAATCTGTCGTTTGGAGTCGTCTTTAAATTGTAGGTTCCGCCACTCATGTATAAAATTAACACACACACACACAGTACTGTGAGAAGCTAGTTTGCAATCCTGACTGAAGGGTTATATTGAACAATTATGTATGTAAGTATGCAATATCTCATAATTTATTATTTTAAATTATTGTGGCATATATTTTTATTAAAATTACTACCATTTGTTTTTGTGAAAAAAAAAATTCAATATTAACACAGTCCGCATCGTCATAAAATTCGTTTCAGTCATATAATGCCAGCGAAACAAATAAATCATTTGCTTGGTTATGAAACAACCCTTACAGCTACAAATTATAGGGTGTTGCATATTTTAAAGGCGCACAAATGTGTTAGTGTGTTACAGGAGTACAAAGAGATAAAACGTTTTGGTAGGGCATTTTGTTTTTTATGCAGTGCATAGGGAGAGTGGTTTCTTATTTTTTTGTTCTTTACACATATGTATGTGTGTAAGTTCTTTTTGTTTATTTGTTTTTTGTTTTTAATATAGAAAAATATCTCTCACTGTCTCACACATATAAGTTTTTGTTGTATGTATGTGTATACCACAAGTATAGTAGGGATATATGTATCAGTATTTGTTACATCAAAACAAACCAAGCCATACTATCTATGTGCAGTCCCAAGTGTCCTATAAAAATACATATGTTGGTAAAAATGTTTCCATTTTCTTTTTGTTGTTATTGTTGTTGCGTTCATTCTATTTTTTCTTTTTTTTCACTCAACTTCTATTTATATTTGTGTTATGTTGGTTATTTCCATAGTTTTACTTTATGAAACTGAAATGAAACCGAAAAAATTTGTTGCATGAGAACGTACATACGTACATATATTCCATTTTAACATTTTTCATATGGTTTTTGTTATTGTAACAATTTTTCTTAATTTTTCATTTTATTTTTTTTTTGTTTTTGTTTTTATTTTAACTGTGTAAACGTAAGTATTTGTTTGGGTTTCGTATAGTTATGGACGTTGATAAATTTTTTGTTTTTTTTTTGTATTTCAAACACAATAAAGTTTCTTACAACTTCTATGCCCTACTCTAGCGTAAGATGGTAAACATTTTCCGAAAACTATGAGCTTCCAACTGGTTTAGATCATCCAATTAACAATTGATTTGAAAAGTGCATAGGCTAAAATACAGATGGCGCTATTAAACAATTAAAGTTACGTGTTCAAATTTCTTAACAATCGGTCTATTAGAGTTATGGAATAGGATATTTGAGTAAGCAACTTTGTTAGTTGGAAAAAAAAGTATGAAAATTAATTTTGTTTTTAATAAAGCATTGCATCATACTGCTGAAGTCCATGCATGGATTGATAAATTTTGTTACGAAAATGGAAATGGTATTTTGCTTTCACAGCGTTTAAATTTTAAACAAAAGCTACACAAACAAAAACAATGAACTTGTTTACATGACAAACAAATAAACAAAAATATACCAACAAATAAAAACCAGTATAAAAAAGGGGATAACAAACATCAATAACGTAAACAACATGTTTACATTTATAGAGATTTCGGGAAGGCAAAGTCATTCTCCTTCTAGAGCATTCATCAGACTGTTTACTCTGCAATATAAAAGGCAAGACGAAGCAGGCAACAGAGTCAGTAAAAATTCAGTCAGTCTTGTGTGAAGACGCGTTGCGTGTGAAGAGAATAATCGTGGTTTGAAGATCTCCGTTATAAAGATCTGCTGAATAATGGTTAGTGTTTACCCAGAAGAGTGTAAAGAAGAATAATAAAAGAACAGTGGCACACAGAATAGTGCGAACAATAAAGAATTTATCTAAAACTAAACACAAAATTATTTTTTTATTATTTGCAATCTACGAACTCATATTTTAAACGTTCTTAAAAACGTAACAATATTATCCAGACTTTGCACCAAGAACATCATAGGATCAGAAGTAGGAGCACTAAATTAAACGAAAAATATGTTCTAAAATTATTCTCAATGAGCGCAAAGTGTAGTTGATCGAAATAGCTAAGTCTACAAGTATATCAAAGTAAATGCATATTTGGGTATCGCGCGGGCACACAATCAATACTGGGCAATATTTGAAGCTCCCCCATTGTAATAAAATCATGCGTTGACTTGCGGTCGGCATTTCCAACAAAATGAAATACGAAAAAATATTTCTTCGGTGACTTTTTCTCAGCAGATTTCTGGCAAAAACTCTGAGAGTAAATAAAATTGCCATGAAAAATTTTTCAAAAATCTGTCATCCAAATGGACTTTAAACTGTAGGTCCCGCCACTCACGTATAAAATTAACACACCCAACATGAGTGGTGTGAGAAACTAGGTTATAATTTGACTCCGAACTACAGATTTTTGAGAAAATGTTTCATGGCAATACTGATGCAGCAGCTTTGAGAGTGTTAGAGAGAAAAGTACTGCGTAAGATCTACGAGTTGGCGATGATTTCCGCATCCGACACAACAGTGAGCTGTATAAGCTCCTCAACGACATGGACGTTGTACAGCGTATGAATATTCAGCGGCTGCGTTGGCTCTGCCATGTCGTTCGAATGCAGGACGATGCTCCAGCGAGACGGGTATTTGATGTGGGGATCTGCGGAAGTCGGCGAAGAGGCCGACCTTGTATCCGTTGGAAGGACCAGATTGAGGAATCCCTGTCATCGATTGGTGTGACCAAAAGGCGTAGGTGCGCAAGGACCAGAGGCGCCTGGAAGGATGTGTTGCCGCAGGCCATAATCCGTTAATCGGTTTAAGTTAAGTAAGTAAGTAAGTTTCATAGCAATTTTATTTTACTCTCAGAATTTTTGCCAGAAATCTGCTGAGAGGAAGCTCCGAGGAAATATATTTTTTTTATATTTTCGTTTTGATGTCTGACCTTGGGTTTGAACCGTGGCCTTACGTCTAATAAGCCGACACACTATCTACTAGACTACGACGACTTCATTGAGAATACCACAGGAAATCCACAATTTCATTACGGTAACGCAGCCAGCTTGGGAAATGGCGATTAATAGAAGAGCAACCTTGAGTTAAAGTAAAACTATAAGACAGTTCCATAGAGTGTAGAGCTGAAGGTAAAGGTGGTTTTAGTTTGTTAGAATCTGACTTACTAAAAGATGGTTGTGACTCCAGGTAGTTCCCTAAGTAACCAATGTTCATTTTTTTTAACACAGCCTCAGAAGGAGTAAACCAAAACTGGCTGCCATGGTAGTCAGTATACCTTTCATATAGGGAATACACAAAGTCACTCTAGACCATTTGTAACTGTCTTATACGGTGTACCAAAAAAAAAAAAAGAATTGAAACCAACATTTATATGCGTATATAGATAAAGTAAAAGTAAATACTCATGTGCTTTATATATCATACTTGCATTATATAATTCTGTGTATATGTATGTGTCTGTGTATTTATAGGGATATTTATTTATATACATACATATGTATGTATTTATGGCATGAACGAGTAAGTATATGCCCGTTTATGCAGATGTGTCACTCTTGTTATGTTTTGCGACATTTGTGTCATGCTGTGGTTTTTAAGCCAATATTAAATAAAAGTTTTTTGTTTTCTTCTTTTTGGATTTGGATTTCAGGTTTTTTTTTGTTTTTGTTTTTTCTGTACAAAACTCTGCTAAATATAGAGTAGCATTGTATCATATTACGATGTAATATAAATTTATGTGTATATATTTATTGTGCTCGCTTAAATATGCATATATTTAGGGAATAAATTTTTTTTATGCATTATGCATCATATTAAATGATACATACATACTGATTTATATTGTAAGAGAGGAAATTTGAGAGCAAACAAAAAAGGAAGAAAACTCTGTAATAAAATTTCTTGCGTTGAAATTAAATGAATAAACTTTTGTTATTTTATAACCACAGGTTTTACCGTGCAAAAGATAATGATTTTAATTAAATAATTTAGCCACTTGGCATTTAAAATAAATTGATTTAAATTTTGAAATTATACGGGTGATAAGCAGTCACAATGGTGTTATGACTGCCAATAAACGAACAGCACTATAGACAACCAACTTATTTTGGATTGAATCGAATGATGTGAACACCTACGACATATTGTTTCAATCGACATTGGACATTGGATATTCTGCAAGAGCGATTTGAGGCTACATTCACCTCATGTGACCTAGCTAACGAGATCGAAGACCACATTAGGCTTTTTCTGGTGGAGTTTCCCTAAGTCACAGGCATTTACGGAGCAGCGACAAATCACAGCAGTTCTTAAAACCAACATAAGCCATGCTATCGGTCAAATTCAGGCTGATTTATGTACCAGAGTAATGAGAAATTAAACATTTTGCATGCCTTCCACCCACAAAATTCTTGGTTATCATTTGAACGATGTTATTGTATGTGTGTCAGACATCAAAACGAAATATGAAAAAAATTTTCGTCGGCTACTTCTTCTCAGCAGATTTCTGGCAAAAACTCTAAGAGTTCAAATAAAATTGCCATGAAAAGTTTCTCAAAAATTTGACGTTTGTAGTCGACTTTAAATTGTAGGTCCCACCACTCATATATAAAATTAACACACACAACATACACAAGTTGTGTGAGAAGCTAGGCCGTTATTCTGATTGTAGGGTTGTAATTACCAATTATGTATGTATTTAGGTATTGTTCAAATATACTGGCATCAATAGGTATTTCACAATTGTATCTGTTATACAGATATGCTCATCGCACTGCTTAGATCCAAACAACACAGGCCTTGAACTCTTTATAGTATTATGGTGTTGAATTTTCTATCCAAAGCAGCATCTAACAACTACAACCACAAAACTATTCTGATTAAAAGTCTAAAGTCGCCGTAGTCTAGTAGGTAGCGTGTTGTCTTACTAAACGAAAGCCCGTGATTCAAAACCTGACTAAGATATCTCGAACATAACAAAAGGAGAAAAATGAATATTTCTTTTGGCGTCTTCATCTCAACAGTCATCTGGAAAACTCTGAGAGTAAATAAAATTTCCATGAAAATTTTTTAAAATATTGTCGCTCGAAATTGACTGAAGGTCATGGTACGTATATCAAAATAACATACAAAACATGGGTTGTGTGAGAAGCTAGGTTGTGACACTGACTAAAAGGTTGTAATAGACGGTTAAGTAAGTCAGTAAATAAATAAAGAAACTGAAAAAAATCTGTAAATATCGAAAAGGAATAAATATGCAATTAGCATAACAATAGTGGGGGGCAGGGAAATTCGTTTAGACAAGAAGAAAATTGTGTTTGATTCCAGAATCAGCTACTGAATAAATTTCAAGTAATTAAACGATGGTGGTGGTGTCCTGGTAGTCTATTGGGTAGTGTGCTACACTATTATCGTGAGGGTCGTGGGTTCGATTCCCACCAGAGACTCTGGTCTGTGACACTACACCGAACATATGGTCAAAGTTACTCCGCTAGTATATAATTAGAATATAATTTGTAATTGTATTGTAATTAATTAATAAATAAATAAACGATGGTGGTATATCCAAGGGGCTCAGGCAGATTTGTATATTTATACCATTGCTTCCTATCAAAATGATTCTCAGAGATTCTGATAATTACTATCAACAATTTATTGTGTATCAGTATTTTTTACCCATCCGTACATAGTTGATCAGTGGAAGCCTTCAGTCAGTATTACAACATAGTTTCTTACACCACATACATATGTTGTTCCTACAGTTTTAAAGTCGATACCGAACAACAGATTTCTGAGAAACTTTTCATGGCAATTTTGTTTTTTATTCTCAGAGTTTTTGCCAGAAATCTGCTGAGAGGAAGTCGCCCAAGAAATATTTTTTCATATTTCGCTTTGAGTTGTGACCTGGAGTTCGAACCCTGGTCTCATGTCTAATAAGCGAACACACTAGCTACTAGACTATGGCGTTCTTAAATATTTTTTAGCGTTTCCTAAATAAAATGTCACAGACACTCGAGTCGAAATATTGCTAAAGGTTACCTTAAAATTTATTTCACTATTTCAAGAGAAAAAAGGGGATTTTAAAGTTTTATTTTCTTTTTAACCGTAGATCGATTCTGAAAAAAACTTCATAATTCTAGCTATGTATCATACTTGTACTTTAGTTCATTTTAATAAAACTATTTTACAATATTACACTTTTATTATAACTTTTATGAAATTTGCGCCAAAATTTTTGACATGATGTACATTGCAGCATGGTTTTTTAAGTAAAAATAAAACACTTCATGTAAGCTTGGTTTTATTTTTTTCTAAATAGTAACATTTTGACATCTAGCACCCTTGCTTTGTGGCGATTTATAAGTTTGTTGTTGTAAATGTTTAGATGGGGCAGTTTATTGTCACTCCCACCAGTAACGCTCCCAATCGAGGGCTAGCTGAAACCTGGTGGCACAAACCATTGTTATATTTCACTAGAAAGATTTGTTGTCGACGTCATGTGAGGTAAAAAAGTTTCCTATTGCAATAGAACATCGATTATGTCAATAATAATGTTCTCTGTTCCATTCCTCTCTGGTGTCCCGGATACAAGTTGCTACGCACGTAGCATGTACTTGAATCTAAAACTGGCAATTCGATTTCGGAGGACCACGAAATATATAACAACCAACAAATTCAATTACGTACTCATCTACAGCGACAAAATTATTGGAATTATTAAAAGCTGAAATACTTTCAGCTCAGTTTTCGAAGACGCGTAATAGGTGCAGATTTATCATCATTTCCGAGTAGCACGTTATTAAAGCGAATGATTCTGTTATCTCATACGAACATAATTGACTGAAATACTATCATCTGTAATATCTATGAAATAAAACATAGGACGAAACACTTTTTTCTAATGTTTGTCTGCCACGTGAGAAAAATATGAGAAGTGCAGTAAGAAAGACTCTGCAATATTTCATGTTTCAGTTGCTAGCAATCTGCGTGAAAATTGGTAATAATTTGTCTTCCCAAACTACTAATGCGGTTCTCTATTCCAAGTAGTACCATCTTTTTCGATTAACGTCCTATTGTCATGTTTGCAGCTGTCAATACTTGTGTCAGTTCATAAGAGAAGCTTCTGTTTTCTTCTCCTTCAGAATCTTCCGTAGTGGGAATATTACATATAATTGTACATATTTAATCGGTCATTACAACCTTTCTTTGTAAATTGGAAATGTCTGACGTGAGGTTTGAAACATGGTCTGACGTCTAATAAGCTAACATAGTACATACTAGACTACGACTTCTTCAATCAATATCAAGAACAGAAAATTCAACTTTTTTACTTTCATCCAACACTTAACTTTCAATCCCTTATCAAATATCATAAATAATGTATTATTCCCGAGAAAACTTCACGAAATCTTTTGAAAACTTAAAAAAATTGCATACACAACACCAAAGAATCCCTTGGAAAGTCAAAAATGATACATAAGCCAGAATTATGAAGTTTTTGAATTTTTTAAGTCCTGCTCAAAATTTTCTTTTTTTATTTGGTTTAAAATAATGACGATTAACAATACTAACGAATTCAAATAATATCAGACAACTAACTTTTTCTGAATTAAAGTTATATCGTCTCAAAAATTGAAATGTATCATTTTTGATACAAAGCTCGATCTACGGTTAAATGCACTGTTAATAGTTATATTTTAAATTTATTTTCCTTTTTCTTTTTTCAATTTGACCTACATTTTAATTACAATAGTCTTTAGTTTCTTTTTTTCTTTCCTCTATTTAAAGAATTTTCATTTTGTTTGTCTTTTGTATTTGTTTTACAATCAAGCATTTATCTAAATGAACTCATTCTCATTTTAATTCTTATTTAAAACAAAACATTTTTCTGTTTTGTTTTGTTTTTTTTTTAATTTGTTTTGCTTCCCCAGACTCTCATGCCATGTACAATTCTATCATTAACACCGTCGTCAGCCAGCATCATGCCGTGCGTTTTCCTGTTAACTTGGCGTTCTTTCTTGTTGTTCAACTCGTTGCTCGTTTAACTTTTAATTTTTTTTTTTTTTGCTAAAAATACTGTCAAGTTGACTACGTTTAAATGACGATTTGTTATTGTTGTTGTTGTTATCGCTACTTGAGTTGGCAAAATTTATTTAAAAATATTTTTTTTTTAAACAAAAACAAAGACTGTATATGTCTCTGCTGCTAGAAAATCAAATGACAAGCACAGGTAGAACCTGATGAAAAGTTCAAGGTTATACAATACTATGCCATGTAGTCTAGAACACAACAAAAAGAATGAAAGAAAAAATTCTAGAATTGTTTAAAGAAAATTTTATTTACACAAGGAAAAACAAAAATAATGAGAAGCATAATTAAAAACAAAAAAAAAAAAACGAAAGAAATGTGCAGAAATTAGTTGCTTGCTTCTTCTCTTTTGCTTACGCTTTTACAAACTATTTACTTTAAAAATATTTAATGAATTAATACGTAATTTTAAGTATCTTCTGATGAACATGTTATGAAAATCATATAAAAAAAACTTACAAATGGCAGAAATGCGTATAAGCAGTTAGGTTAGGTTAGATTAGAGTGGTAGCCTTGATAGCAAAAGCTCACTTGAGCACGCATAGGGGCCCGCTGTGACGCCACAGATAAACGCAGTCCCTGTACTGATCAAGTTCCTTCAAACCAGGGAGGAAGAAGTTAATTAGCTCAAGGGCTGTATAAGCTCTTAGGCTGGGAAACAAATATCTATTATGTTTATAAAGGGTCCGCCAAATAATTTTTTTTTTGAAAATGCTGAAAAAAAACCGCTGAATATTTTCTCAAATTTCTTTTTTTATTTGAAAGTACAATCCTTCCGGTTAATAATGGAAAATAATTTCATTCAAATGGCTGACTTGGCTGGCAATACAGTAGCCTACACCAGAAGATGCCGATTTTGGCAAAAAAAAAACATCTTTTCAGATGAAGCTCATTTTGATCTTGGAGGGTATGTAAGTAAACAAACATAATTGTCACATTTGGGGCACAGAAAACCCGCACGCATACATTGAAAAGCCGACGCACCCAAAACGAGTCACTGTTTGGTGCGGATTTTGGTCCAGAGGCATAATTGGACCATTTTTCTTCGAAAATGAGCAAGGAGTGGCCGTTACAGTCAACGGCGATCGTTATCGGGCCATGTTGAACGAATTTTTGTTCAAAAAAATTGAAGAGGAGGATATTGGCAACATTTGGTTTCAACAGGACGGCGCTACGTGACACACAGCCGAAGCTACACTCGATGTTTTGCGCCCTGTTTTTGAAGATCGCATTATCAGCCGCAGAGCTGATGTCGTTTGGCCACCTCGGAGCTGTGCTTTGACACCGTTGGACTATTATTTGTGGGGTGCCGCCAAAAGTAAGTGTTACGCCGACAAGCCAGAGACAATTGACGCTTTAAGGGACAATATTCGTGAAGCCATTGGTGAAATACAGCTGCACACAATCGATAATGTGCTTAAAAATTGGACCGATCGTGTAGGCTACTGCATGGCCAGCCGAGGCAGCCATTTGAATGAAATTATTTTCCATTATTAACCGGAAGGATAGTACTTTCAAAAAAAAAAGAAATTTGAGAAAATATTCAGCGGTTTTTTTTTTCAGCATTTTCAAAAAAAAAAAAATTATCTGGCGGACCCTTTAGTTTAAGAGATTAATACATTTTTTCAATTTAAAAATAAATTTATAATGGCTCATATAAAAAGTATCTGATATTTTTCCCAGGTATTTTCGAGCCTTTTATATTGCAACCATTCTTGATCTATTGTGAATCCACCGGATCAATTCCTCTAATAGGAAAGTCCACAAGTCAGATCCATCCAGCCTATATGCGTCCAGTTAGTTATATCTGCCATGTATCATTGTCGCATATTTGGTTCCATCAACTCCTCTTCTTTACAGCTGGTACAAGTATAGTTATGTTGCACGCATGTTGACATGTACAATGTACATACTATGTCGGTAGTAAGGTAGATTGAAGTAGCAAACAAGGGTCTCAGATCTCATGTACATATGTAGGACCGAAAGTATTTCCAAGTACACTGCAATGCGAAACTGGAAACAGTCCAAGGTTTATTAGTATGTTGTTCCCATATTACAACAGCCTCCTTTATTTATTAATATCAGCCATAAGGTTTATGTTCTACATATTCAAGTTGTTTGATTTAATTGATCAAAATACTAAGCTTGTGGTGGCACTCCAGTAGTACAGTGCTCGTAAATATAGAAGTTCTATGAATCTAGAGATTCAAGAAGTTTTTTATATATACTTTTGTAAGGGATTCCTATTATTTTCTGTATGACATAGAGACTCATGGATTTCTTGACAAAGTTACTGGTCTGCGGCGGCTCTGCTTAAACTCCAAACCGCACTGTTATCGGCGCATGAGTCGCCGTAGTCTAGTAGGTAGTGTGTTGGCTTATTAGACGTAAGGCAAAAACCCTGAGCGTAAAATAAAATTGCCATGAAAAGTTTCTCAAAAAATCTGTCTTTCGGCGTCGCCTTTAAGCTGTAGGTGCCGCCACTCATGTATAAAATTAACACACACACAACATAAGTAAGTGGTGTGAGAAGCTAGACCGTAATCCTGACTGAAGGATTGTAATGACTAATTATGTGTTATGTATGCGAGGCGTATTGGTCTTGGACACCTTTCAAATGATTTCTGCAAAAGAGGTGGAGATGAGGAGGAGAATGAGACTGTTCTTCAGCTATTGTGCACATGCGCGGCACTTGGTCGGAGGAGAAAGAGGCACCTGGGTGAAGGGAAGATCTGGGTGAACTGTCATGCATTGATATTGGCAGACTGAGCTGCTTCATCGGAAGGTCCTAGTGGTTCCTGGACTAGGGGAGAATGTGAAACTGTAGTATCATAATGGGCCCTGTGTGCGGTCTAAGTGTGTCCGCTCACGACTCCATTGAATGGACAGCCACATCTACCTACCTACTGGTCTACTGTTATTGGTATCCACAACAAAGTAATTGTATTCTAAATAGCCAGCTTGTTGTGCATTGCTGTAATACCCTCGTGTAAGTAAAAAACTGCTAACAGCCTTGAGGACAGAATAACTGTCCAAGAGGATTTAAGATTGTGGTGGCTTTGTTAAAACTTTTCGATCTGCCTTGTCTGTGTTGCACTATTCTTGGTTGCCATTCGTTCACCACTTTTGTGCATCATCACGTAACTATTATTGCATCGTATTGCCTCTCTTTCCTGGTCGAAAAGATCGCCTTGTATCTTTTAAAGAAATATAGAGTGTAGGTGATCGCTTGTTTGAGACATATTGATAATCCCCTCTACAACCGTGACCTAAGCAATAAAGTTTCCTGTCTTAAGTTTTTAATTACATTGAATGGTGGTTTGTCAGTCATATCGACATGTTATAGGGACCTTCCGAAACATCGCTGAGTCATTGTTATTTATAAATACTTGAAATTGTTGTTGTAAAAACTGATCAGAACCATTTCGTTAGATGGTCACCCCTCCTTGGATTGCGCCTCCTAAGATCAGATGTTAGGTACATTATGACATCACATGCCAAAATATAACCTGAGAATAAAACAGTCCTCAGAGGAAATCATCAATCAAATTGATAAATGTATTCAAAGATGATAAGAGATGAAAGCCGACTTTATAACAAGAGTCTACTCCTCCATCTTAGAATCACATTTCATGCAGAAGTCATGCAAAGAAATTCTGAATCAATTGGCGTGTCTCACTATAGTGCAGTTTTTTTCTTTCGATCCAGATTAGGCCATCAGGGCATAAGAATAATGCAGGTGCTCTCTTGCTGTTAATAAAGTTGTGCCTACGTTTACAACGACCAAAGGACATAAATATATACATAATTGATCATTGCAATCCTTCGGTCATGATTACGACCTAGCTTCTCATAGCACTTATGTTGTTTGTGTTAATTTTAGACATTAGTGCGCGGGACCTACAGTTTAAAGTCGACACCGAACGACAGATTTTTGAGAAACTCTTCAGGGCAATTTTATTTACTCTCAGGAAGTCGCCGAAGAAATTTTTTTTCATATTACATTTCGTGGGAGATGTCTGAACGGGCCTCACATCTAATAAGCCAACATACTACATACTACACAAAGACGTCTACTTTAAATGTGACAACCAGAACATCTATGCCCTTTAACATATTGAATATTGTGAACTCTGCACCCGTCCTCGCTATTTTATCAACAACCCGATGTACCTGTATGTGGAATCTAACTAAATGATTACATATATATGCAGCTGATTAAATACTGGCATTAATAATCAATGGCTGAGTTCGAGTTGACTTCTCTAAAGGCTGTCTGAGTAAATAAGGAAGAATCCAAGGAAACGCCCAACTTCCGAACAAGCATTCATTACAACAATGACCTGCGATCGGATTATTCAACAGTGGCTCGATAGTTTGTACCAAATTTTAATGCCAATATAGGCATCGTGGTGATTTGCCTGATTATTAAACCTGGAATCCTTAATTGAAATTATAAAATAAAGTCTCCTTTCGAGAAAAATGTTAAGCAATTACGTTGACCTACCAATAATGGCAGCATGTGAAAAGTTTAGGTTCGGACAGCAGTGTCCAAATATTTGTCATCTGTACTCAAAATTCTGATTGATGTTACGTTTCTAATTGCAATTTGAAGTCATTTTCTCTAAAAAAATTTCTTAAAAATTAATTTCAGCTCTGAATTTATTTGCAATTTATAAGAGAAATTAGAAAACTTTCATTCAAACAAATCATAGATCTCATCTGATCTCAAAAAGTTATGAAAAATTGTTTAAAATTGTGACAGCAAAGATAAATGTATACTCACGCCCAATTGCCAACCTGCTAAAGAGAAATGGAAACTTTCTTCGTTTTGCCGGTTTGAATGGAATTATTTTTTTTTTATATTTTATTTACCTTTTTGTTACAACAATCAACAACAATAAACTTTTTAAATTATTGTGAACTTTTAAATAAACAGTAAAAGTGGCGGGAGGTGAAAAACAAAAAATACTTTTACCGCAACAACAACAAAAATATTCAAATTTATCACAAAAAGAAGAAAAGTTTTTTCCCAAAAACTTTTTTGCTACAAATAAATAACAAGAGAAAAATGACAACAACAAAAAATGACAAAAACTAAAACAAACACAAAATAGACAATACTGTTGCGTGTAGAAAATGAAATTGAAAACGAAAAAAAAGACTCAAAGAAAATAAGAAATTTAAGCCGTAGACTACGACGACGACGTTGACAATAAAAAAAAGGAACATTATGGCGAAGACCATAATATATTATGTTGCTGGAAGGACAACAAATCAAAAAGACATTTGATAAATATGTATGTATGTATAGAATCTTGAAAAAAAACAAGAGGGAGAAAAAGTTTAAGAAAATCGTTTTTCCTTGCTTAAGGCTCTGTTTGAGGCCTCAGAGCTTAAGCACAAAAAAAAAACTTTTTAGTTTTTTTAGCTTTTTGCTCATGATGGTTCTTTAGGAAACCAAAAACAAACAAAAACCGACGTCAAACAGCAAAAAATATGTATGTGTGTGTGTCGCTTGCAAAAAGAAAGGATAATTTTTTAATCTTAGAAAAATAAACATTAACATACATTTACATCAACATACACAATAAACCTATGAGGCATATTTCCATACATACACACGGACAGATGTTTAGTCGTTCAATATTGTTGTGTTTATAAAAAGTTTATAGACCTGATGTAAGAGATATGGTAGAGAGACAGAGATATGTTTTTTTTATTATTATTATTTGAAATGACTCATATGCATGTGTGTCTATATAAGCTAGAGGTTCATAAATTACCTTCAAGTATACAGTTTTTACTACAGTCCTATACAGACATATTTAAGTTTTTCTTTTTTTTTCTTTTAATACTTACAAACATCTGCTACAATATTCTTGGGTTTAATGCAAGATTGTGATGTTATAAAAAATCGCAGATAACGAGGGAGTTCTTAACAGGGTTTACAAAATTATAATAAAAGCCACACAGTTTGACCATCGATAGGCAACATGGTTTACCTATTGGCGTTAGTCTCCATAACATATGGAACCAGTTGCAGATGGTGCACTTACTGCTTTCAGTGTCTGCTGTTAATTGTTTTGATTTTTATGTAGCTTTCTCTATGATCGCTTTAAGCGGCTTATTATATAGCGCCTCCCATTAGTTACATAACATAATTGGTCATTACAACCCTTTAGTCAGGATTACGACCTAGTTCCTCACACCCCATATGTTGTGTGTGTTAATTTTATACATGAGTGGCGGGACCTACAGTTTAAAGTCGACTCCGAACGACATATTTTTGAGAAACTTTTCATGGCAATTTTTATTTACTCCGAGAATTTTTGCCAGAAATCTGCTGAGAGGAGGTCGCCGAAGAAATACTTTTTGTATTTTATTTTGATGTCTGGCCTGGGGCTCGAACCCTGGCTTTTCGTCTAATAAGCCAACACACTAGCTACTAGACTTCCATTAGGTTCTTTCTTTAAATTTCAATTGAAACCACATTTGAAATATCATTGTATTTGTTTGTTGATTTGATAGGTCTTTTTGATTCCATTATGTGTGGAATATAAAATCGTTCAAATATCCGCAACAACTTCTCTGGGTGGAAGCCATACGAAATCTCCAATTTCCCATGACTCTAAAGCATTAATCAGACTGAAGTTGACTCGCGGACTTGACTTCGAGGATTCCCTGCCATTTGCCGCTTATTCGCATACAGCTGTTACTTAAGAAAACGTCACAATAAAAAGTCTAATGTGATCAAATATAACAATCTTGGTGGCCAGTTTACATCACCTCCAATTATTTTGGCCATGTCTTCAGAAGGCTCGTGCAGAATATCCAATGCAGAATAACGTGTTTTGGCAACCATAGAGCTATAGCGCTCGTCGTTGACAGTAATGGCCTGTTCAATGTTGTTCTCAAAGGAGTATGGATCGATGACGTTGCATAATCTAAAATTCACATCAAACACTAACTTTTCCACAAGCATTGAACGCCTTTGGAGCTTAAGTGGATGGGTATCCTTCCAAATTCAACAATTTCACTTAGCCAGGGATGGTTTCCATCGCTGCATATTATAAAAATTAAGATTAATAGCCAACTACTTCAGAGTCCATTCAGCGAACACACGGCGTTGTCTATGATCTATATCGATCCGTCCAAGCAGATTTCACAAACAGATTGAATAAATGACAACTAATTTGACAGATGTTGCTTCAACTGTCTATGCTCGAAAGTTCCTGTTGGATGGAACTATAGATGGGATTCTAAATTGACGGATACTATTGCATTCCTTTCTATCTCCAAATCCCACTATTGTATTTTGTGTATAAGCCAATAACTCGTCTATTTTAGGCATGTCGACTGCTTAAAGAGCGTATACATACATACATGTACATGATTGGTCATTACAACGCTTTCAGTCAAGATTCCAACCTAGATTCTCACATCACGTATGTTGTGTGTATTAACTTTTATACATAAGTGGCGAGACCTACAGTTTAAAGTCGACTACGAACAACAGATTTTTTGGGAAACTCTTCAGGGAAGGTTAGGTTAGGTTATGTTAGAGGACGTGTACTTGTCAATTAAGACAAGTACAGTACCCGGAGGTCGAATTGACCCACTGTACAACGTCCTAGTTTCTCACACCACTTATGTTGTGTGTGTTAATTTTATACATGAGTGGTGGGACCTACAGTTTAAAGTCGACTCCGAACGAAAGATTTTTATTTATTGAGAAACTTTTCATGGCAATTTTTATTTACTCTCAGAGTTTTTGCCAGAAAGAAGAAGTCGCCAAAAAAATACTTTTTGTATTTTTGTCTTTGATGGCTGGCCTGGGGCTCGAACCCAGGCTTTTGCGTCTAATAAGCTAACACACTACCTACTAGCCTACGGCGACTTCTAACTCTTCAGGGAAAATCTGCCAGAAATCTGATGAGAGGAAATCGCCGAAGAAATATTTTTTCATATTTTCGTTTAAATGTCTGACCTAGGGTTTGAACCGAGGCCTTACATCTAATAAGCCAACACACTAGCTACTAGACTATGGCGACTTCAACACTAAGCATATAAAGGGCGAATACTCTCATTAATTTCATTGCCAAGAAAAGTCTCTTAAAAATCTATCATTCGGAGTCGAGTTTAAATGGTTGGTCCGGCTACTCAATTAACACACACTCAACATAAGTGGTTTGAGAAACTAGGTTCTAATCGTGACTGAAGGACTGTAATGACATATTCCATTTCTTCATTGAAGTACCATGGAAATGTGGCTTATGTGTCACTGTTCATGGAAGTGGACTAACAAAGCATTGCGGAACGTGGATGTAGATTGTAAATGTCCTGCCATCTACATTGGAAACAGATTTCAATCGTTCATAAACACCACTCCCTCTTTCTTTCCTATAATATTCCTAGTTTCAGTAAAATGCCTAGCATCAGTAGGGGCCATCCCCCGAGTGTTAGTTGTATAAAAACATAAGAAAATAATGCCTAATAAGATACAAAATCCACAAGGCTTTAACCATTAGACAATGGTCAATGTCAGAAAGCATGCTGGATAAACTTTGTGCTTTGGTTGTGCATTAAATATAAGTGAACATAAGAAATTATTATTGCTGCTGCAGTTGCCAGCAAAAATTTCTATAAACATTTTAGCGCCGTCTAAGGTCACATTCTCTTGCATATATGAGTGGATATTATTTGTCATTAACTTTACTGTTACCCTCTTTATATATATCTTTTTTTATTTTTTGTTGGTTTGTGTTAATAAATTGCTCTTCCATTTTTATGCTGTCAATACACGTAACTCTCAAGGACTCCTTTAAATCCCTTTTTGTGCTTCCAAAAATATTTCGACATGATTTAATTTTGATTTCCATTTTCACATACATTTTTAAACATACATACGTACATGGCATTGGGAATCATATGTAATATCAAAGCTATTTTATATGCGCAACACATATTCGGTGTCATGGGATGTCTTGAAAAATTATGATGAGCTTTTTTTCTCTCTCTCTTTTTTTCTTCCTTTGTTTGTATGTGATACATTTTGATTGTGTGTGCGTGTTTGTTTTTTTTCCCTTTGAATTATCGTCAAACAAATGAAATGTAAATATTCCAATTTCTATACACCGAACGTGTAGAATAAAACAAAATGCTTCTTTTGTGTGAATGCTTTTTGCATATATTTATGATGGTTAAATAAATACTTCTTTGCATATAAATATTTGTATAAAATATGGAATTTATCATATACATATATGCACATTTACAGTAAGGATAAAAACAAATCTGAAAAAATAAAAACGAAGAATGCAAATTTTAAAATTTTTGAGTAGAAATTAAAAAATTATGAGTTATAGGCGCCATATTTTTTTATTAAAAGAATGCTTTCGAAAAAGATACACATTATATTTTCTTTTGGATTTGACTTTGATTTGATTTTTGACTGATGATTTCTTTCCCAGTACTGAATAGAAGTTTGGTCTCGTCTTGGTACCTAAACAATATTCTTCTCATAATACCACACAATAGTTACAAGTAGAAAGAATTAGCCATGGAAAGTGTGACATAAACACAAGCCTTTAGAGACGCCCTCTATAACCTTAATCTGTTGTCCTCGCAGTCCAGTAGATAGTGTGCTGGCTTGTTAGACATGAGACCACGGTTCAAACATCATGAACACAATAAAATATGAATAAAATATTTCTCCGCTGACTTCCTCTCAGCAAATTTCTGGCAAAAGCCCTGAGAGTGAAATAAAATTGTCCTGAAAAAGTTTCTCAAGAATCTATCGAATCAAAGTCGCCTCTAAACTGTAGGTCCCGCTACTCATGTATAAAATTAACACACACAACATAAATGGTACCTTACTATGTACCTTAACGGCTTCGTTTAATGTTATCAACTTTCGGTCTCAAGCTTGCCACTCTAGCCATATTTTCATCAACATATTCCGTTATATCTTTTTTTTGCGCAATTCTTAGCAGTTTGCTATAGGATGTCATTGTTCCACTCTAGATATCGTCTGTCACTAGCCATGGTTCTCAGACATAGAGGAACACAAATGGAATACAAGCAAACTCAATATTTAGTTTTGCTATTCTGTTCTGTATTGATTTTAACTTTCTTTGCGATACTTGGGTTTGTAGTCAAAGGTCTTGAGCGCTGTGCTACGCCATCTAAACCTGTATGAAGTTTGCGCTTTATGGTCGACAGGTCACATTGGACCCTATTCAGTTGAAAATTATCCCGCAGGAATTTTGATCATACATTTAGAGGGCTATGGCGCCTAATTACAAAAAACATTTGCTACGAGCAACATAACACGTGCGAATTTGCATTTATCACATGATATGTTTCCATAAATCGGAAATACACGTCTTTTTGTTGCAATTTCAGACCGTTAGAATCTTAGAAAGTTAGAAAGTTGAGGCACTTGAAAACCAACATTCACCATGTTATCGTGAAAATATCACCATAAATGTCGAGTTTTCTATTTATTATGGATTTATGTTTGGATTATGTTGACTATGAGGATCGCCGTGTTCTAGTAGGTAGTGTGTTGGCTTATTAGACGTGAGGCCTCGGTTCAAACCCCAGGTCAGACATCTCCAACTAAACGAAACATAACAAAATATTTCTTCGGCGGTTTCCTCTCAACAGATTTCTGGCAAAAACTCTGAGAATAAATAAAATTCCATGAAATGTTTCTCAAAAATTTGTCGTTCGGAGTCGACTTTAAACTGTAGGTCCCACCACTCATATATAAAATTAACACACACAACATAAATGATGTGAGAAACTAGGTCGTAATCCAGGATTGTAATTACCAATTATGTATGTATGAGGACCGCTGTGGTTTGTAGCTTATTTATGTACACCTGCAGCTTAAAAAAAACCACAAGAAAAAGTCTTACGTTGTCAAACTGTTCACATAAGTTTTGTACCAAATGCCTTTGGACACTGTTGGATCTCATGTTGGTTGTATCGTTTCAAATTCGATAATTTTGTGCAGTCACTTGAGGTCCACTCATCCAGAAATGGGCCTCATCGCTGACGATGAATTTTCTATGAAAATTAAGAGCAGTTGCCATCTGCTTCAGAGTCCTTTCAGCGAACACTCATCGTTCCCTATGGTCCTTTAACTTCATTCTCTAGGTCAATTAAAATTTGTACTGGTGCAAGACCAAACATCGCTATGTTATGGTCTGCAAAAGGACGAATTCTTGCGAGCGATATAAATTTGGTTGTCTCTGATTGATTGAGCACACTTATATAGACTGCGACGGTATTTTCGCCAGATCTTGTATTTTGTGATTTTCGAGTGTTGGTTGGTCGCTTACTGAACCAGTGGACTTCAATTTATGCACCACATTGTGAATAGTCCCCTCTGTGATTTCGCCGTTCGAAAGTTCATTCGAAAAACCGTCGTTTCCTGCTTCCAAGGAAAGCTAAGATTTTAATGTTGTTGGTTCCGCTATTGTTGTACTGTTGTATTCCCACAGTTAATATTAGAGTGAGTGAAAATATTTTTTTTAAGCCTGTGTAGTCTATTTAAATATTCCGTGTCTCTATAATATATTGCCAACGTTATATGTATGTATTCTCTATAAAACACATGTGTGTTTATTATTCTATGGGTGCGTGCGTAAGTGTGTAAAAGTATACTTATGTATTTTATTGTTATTTACACACATGAAACTTTAAATGCATTTTACAAATTTTCATGTGTCTTTATGTATGTATTTTTACGTTATTATTTCACTTTTTGTGGTATTTTTTACGCCATAAAGATATCAAGAATTTATTGTATGTGTATGTGTGAGTGTGTGATATTCTTCAGTTATTGGTTGAATCTTTGATTTGGTAATATTCTTTGGCATATATTTACTTTTTACAGTATACGTGTGTGTGTGTGTGTCCTCGAATATTATTTATATTGCGTATCAAAAATGGATTTTTACATTCATATTGTCATGGTGAATATTTTTATATTTTAAATACAAGAATACAGACACTGTTTCGTTCGTTGTTTCATTCATTCAGTCATTCATTCATGCATTTTCTCATTTCATAGTTATTGTTGTATTGGCGTTTATTATCGCATTGAGTAGGCAATTGAAAGGATATCAGTATTTACAGATTCTTTTACTCTTCTTCTTCTTTTTTTCCATTTTTTATTTTCTTTTGGTGTATTCACATGATTTTAATTATCTTGCCAAAGAAAGAATATAAAAATCATAATGAAATTACCACGTTAAAGAAACCCATGATATTCAATGTAGTTAACGTGGAAATATTTAAAATTGAAAGGAATTTATTTTTTCATTTTCTTATGTGTATTTGTTAAATGCTTTCTTTGTTTCATCATTTATTTGGTAAAATGTAAATAAACAGTATTACACAGACAATGTTTTCTTTGGCAACGCTTTATTTATTATTGCTTGATGAACAGAGTTCAAGAACTGATGGAAATTTAATTAAAATTCAAACGATTATCCTCCATACAAAGCGATAAAAATGTTATACAAATTTCCATTAAGAATAAGAATTAATTTAAATAATCATGGAAAATATTCAATAAAGAATTAATTATAATATTTCAGTCAGATTAATAATGTTTTAAATACGATTTTCGTTTTAACTTTAATACTTAAAATTCGAAATAAAAGATTTATAAAAAAAAACAAGAAACTTAAACATGAAAGCTATCACATCTGATAACTACTGTTTGATAGCTGGGAAGGTGAAACTTTGTTGACATTTTTCTTCATTACAGTTTCGAAAGTATGAAAAAAATATGTTCACAGGAAAACTCGTCCATTTCAAAATCGTAATCACACTATGCGACAAAATAAAAAAAAATGAAATACACCCAGCAAATGACATGGTGGTTTAGGTGGTGAGTTTTGACGAGTAGAACTCAAAAATATTTTTTTTTATATTTCTTGATCCCTCCAAACTTGTTTTATTTGACAAAAACTGTTATTTTTTTGGGCTTTACGCACAAATTTATTGATTACACACAACAGGGCTGTGTAATTAGTTTTATCCTTCCGCTGAACGAATATGGTTGTGTATATGCTTGAACAACGCTAGGAAATATTGCGACATTACTTTGAAAATCATCTAAATGTTGCAGAATGTGTGTGAAAATTGCGTACGGATTTTGGAAGAAGAGTAGCACCGTCAGCTCCGTATGTTCGTTATCTTGTGAAGAAACTGACATCCTCATCGATAAACCAATGCGTGAAAAGCCAAAAACAGTGCGTACACCCGAGAATATTGCTGCTGTGGCAGAAAGTGTGCGTGAAGCGCCATCAACATCAATTCACCGTCGTTCTCAACAATTGAACATTTCGGAGACATCATTGAGACGAATTTTGCATAAAGACCTTGATATGACGCCATACAAAGTCCAATTGGTTCAGGAGTTGAAGCCAATTGACCATCCAATGCGTTTTCACTTCGCTAAGTGGGCCTGCGATCGACTTACAGAAGATGCCGATTTGGCAAAAAAAAATCACCTTTTCAGATAAAGCTAATTTTGATCTTGGCGGGTATGTAAACAAGCAAAATCGTCGCATTTGGGGCACAGAAACCCAGCACGCAAACATTGAAAAGCCGACGCACCCAAAACGAGTCACTATTTGGTGCAGATTTTGGTCCAGAGGCATAATTGGGCCATTTTTCTTCGAAAATGGGCAAGGAGTGGCCGTTACAGGCAATGGCGATCGTTATCGGGCCATGTTGAACGAAATTTTGTTCACAAAAATTGAAGAGGAGGATATTGGCAACATTTGGTTTCAATAGGACGGCGATACGTGCTACACAGCCGAAGCTACGCTCGATGTTTTGCGCCCTGTTTTTGAAGATCGCATTATCAGCCGCAAAGCTGATGTCGTTTGGCCACCTCGGAGCTAAGATTTGACACCGTTGGACTATTATTTGTGGGGTGCCGTCAAAGATAAGTGTTACGCCGACAAGCCAGAGACATTTGACGCTTTAAAGGACAATATTCGTGAAGCCATTGGTGAAATACTGCTGCACACAATCGATTGTGTAGGCTACTGCATGGCCAGCCGAGGCAGCCATTTGAATGAAATTATTTTCCATTGTTAACCGGAAGGATTGGACTTTCAAATAAAAAAGAAATTTGAGAAAATATTCAGTAGTTTTTTTTTAAAGCATTTTCAAAAAAAAAGTTATTTGGCGGACCCTTTATTTGGTAAACAGCAAAATACTCAACGAGTATCAATATGGATTTAGAAAAGATTGTGGCACAGAGGAAAATGTGGTAAATGTCATTAACTTTATTTGTAAAGGATTGGATCAAGGACATAAAGGCGTATCTGGTATTTTTTTCGATTTTACTAAAGCTTTTGATATCGTTGATTACAACATTTTACTGCAAAAGCTAAAGTTATATGGAATTCGTGGCAATGAGCTAAAACTTTTAAAGAGCTATTGAACAAATAGGAAACAATTTGTCCAAATAAATAAAGAAAAATGTTCTGTTGTTAGAGTGGAGCATGGTGTCTCTCAGGGTAGTGTGCTGGGGCCGCTGCTATTTTCCATGTATCTTAATGATATCAAAAACCTTGATCTATATGGTAAACTTTTTATTTATGCCGATGATATTTGCCTTTTTTATCCATTTAAGCATGAGGTGGCAGTTACAGCGTATATGGAACGAGATGCAGCATTAATTGTGGAATTCGCAAAAATAAATAAGCTTGTCATAAACGCTAACAAAACGCAGTTAAGTCGTTTTCACCCTCATAGTCCTTCGAATGACATATTTAGCGTTTTTATCGATGGTACAGAAGTCTATGAAGTGAATACAGTTAGATATTTAGGCATAAATTTACAAAGCAACCTAGTCTGGGACCTACAGACATACATAGCTGCCAGATTTGACGATTATCGTCATTTTGACGATTTTGAGCTCCAAAAATATCACATTGACGATTTGACGATTTATGCCCTTATTTTGACGGTTTTTTTAGAAATTAAAAATTTAAGTCATATTCTTTACGATTTATGGAGTATACTTTCTTTTTAATTGTATTTGAAATATATTACTCATACGCATCATATTACATGTATGTATGGACTGGAATAGTTACCCTGAAAAGTATGCAATACAAAAAAGAATTCGATTTTGTCATGTATGAAAATAATCGAATTAAATATAACTCATACGTCACATATGTTATGTGCATTATGAATTTTACATATTAGATATGGGTTGGCGATCTAAAAGTTTAAATTTAAAAATGTAATAAAACGAAAATAGTTTGAAATTTTGTCAAATTTGTTTCTTTGTTATGAATTACAACTGCTCCGGTTTTATTTCATTTATATTAGTTAGTATTGGAAATTTATGTTAGTTAGTAAAAACAAGGAGTAAAGTATTGTATTTTTAAGTTACTTTCGAATACATGTGATGATTTTTCTGTATTTTATTCCTTTTTAACCCCATAAAAGCCAACAAATTACAACTTCTAAATAACATCGTAGTTGAGAATAATATATCACTTGTCGTTGCAGACTATTTTCAAAATTAGAGTATAACTTCTAATATTGTCATCGGAAGAACAAAGGCAAGCGCCGTTATTTTTTTTTCGTACGACCAACACTCAGGGGATAGATGGCAACTATGTCATGAGAAGAAGGAAAGAAAGAGCAGTGTTTATGGACACTAGGCTTGTATATTTTTATACCATAAGTAACAGGATAGACCTCTGCAGGAATTGAGTTCCACATATCGACACAGTCCGACTAAAAACCGTATTTTTACTGTAATGCAGTGTGCGATCCACTGCCCAATCGACCACATACGGATATGCTGGCCGAAAAAGGCAAGCGTTATGTAGGCATATATGATTTTTGGGGAAAAGTCCCCTTATTTCGTTCAAGCAAAACCATCTTATAGTAGCGACAGAACAGTGAAACACAAACCACATTGCAACGATTCTCCAATGATTCAATGGAGTTGGATACACTACCGTCATTAACGAGATACTATGGCCTCTCCTGTAGACGGTCGAGAAACCGCAAAATAGATGTTGAGGCACCAACCAATACATGTGAGTTGTATTCCATTCTCTGCCAGTTATAAACGGTGTAAATAGTAAGATCGGATGATAAGAACTTGAGAAGGAACTGAAAAATGTGTCAGCATTACACTGAATTTTCATGCTGAGAACATCAAAAACTTCTGACGCCCTAATATCTACATCGCCCATAGATATAGATGATGTAATATTATTGCTGCACATATGTATCAATAAACAACGTTGGGATATATTGTTTAAACCTTAAACAATTTTTTCCTGAAAATGATCACAATTTCTTCATTTTTGGAAAAAAAATATTAAATGAAGACGAGGGACGCTAGCTTTTAATTTCCAATAAATTCTTTGTTAAATGTTGAACTCAGATATGTAGATACATTGATTTCATATGTTTTACTACAATAGAAATAATTTTGGTTTTTAAACAATTTGAATTTATTTATTTATATTTTCTGACGGTTTTTTTACGATTTTAATAAACGTCTTTGACGATTTTGACGATTTTTTCTCAAATATTTGACGAATTTGTGCCTCATTTATCTGGCAGCTATGCCTACATATTCAATACCTTAAGTCAAAAATATGCTCAGCAATTGGAATATTTTTTCCAATTGCTGGAATAAATTCGATGTAAATACGAAATTTTTGATCTATAATGCACTAGTTGAAAGTCACTTAACTTATTTAGCAATCATATATCGCTGTAAAAAAAAAACTACTGAGCTAAAAACACTGCAACGCATGCAAAATAAAGCCCTAAAAGTCGTATTCTACAATATCTTTATACGAAAACGTATGTAAATCGGTGCTACCAATTTATGGTACATACAAACTTCAATTTTTGTTTTATGTCTTCAAATCTTTGTACAATATACGACATCACACATTAAAATTTTCACAGAATCAGAATAAAATCAACACTTGAAATAACATGAATTTAGTAGTTGCACGCTGTAGACTGGAAATGACAAAACAGCGTATAGAATACATGGGTAGTCGAGAATTTAATAACTTGCCTGATAGCTTGAAATCTGTCAATACAATCTCGATGTCTAAATCCAATTTAAAAAAATATTTACTAGAAAATGTTGTTGAAACAACCAGCTGTTTTGTTTACCAGCTGTCAAATGAATATTAAATAAGTAGCTGAACTGCGTATATTATTATGTCTACACACTTAAAATGTTGTACTCAATTAACTGAATATTGACTCAATAAAAGTGCATATCTACACATAGTATAAGGTATTTCTACTGTTTTCAAAATGACTAATGACTTCCAAAGATGATGATGATTGTTGGTTGCTGTCTACACCGACGAGTACATGAGTAAGTACTGTATAACTGTAATAATAACTCCTGTTTTAAATAAATTTCCCAATATTGTATTCGTTAATATGAAATAGACTACACCATACCACCCCCCCCCCCATGTCTTTTATAATTGCCTCAATACTTACTTTCCAATATTATTGCAAATTTAGGTCTATAAATTCTTACTTTGAGTAATTCAACCATTTCAGTTATTCTCTTCATTTTTTATTTTTTTTTTATTTGATTTCGATTTGATTGCTTTCGCTGTCATTAATATTTATTTATCATGACATTTAATGTGTCTGGCTGTCTTGTTTGTCTATGGGTTGTGTACTTTTCACCAATTTTGTTTTTTTTCTCTTTAGATAATCACACAAATAAAAACATAATTTTTTTATTTATTTTTTTCATAATTTTTTTTTTTCACATAATCACGCTATACAGTGATTTGTTCATATCAAATACGATTTTCTTTTGAATTCTTTTTTTTGTGTTTTCTCCAAGCCTGTGAAGGCTGAAATGATTAAGTGAAATTTTAAAGAGCGATTATCTATGGGCTTAACTTAGAACAAATTTTGTGTTTTTTCCACAAACCAAAGATTTCAAATGAATGTTGTTTGGGTTTGTTATGAAAGATATTATTTTAATGGCAGACATTTCATTTCATAAAATCGAAAATTTTTCAAATAAATGCAATAAAATATATGTATGTCATGCTATAGAAATTATTTCATGCGATTTTTTTTTTCATTCTAAATTGTCATGGTTTAGTTTTGATTTTAAAATGAAATTTAATTTGTTTAAAACGTGTGTTTATGTCTGACGGTCCAAACTTCCCATCCTTGGTGACATAAACAGGATTGTTTAAATGATGACAAATTAGCAACAGAGGGCGCTGCAGTGTATAATTAAGCTTTTTTTTATATTTTAATATTAGTTTTTGGCTTAAAATCTTTGTTTGTTTTTTTTTTTAATTAAGTTATTCGTGTTTTGATCGCCTGGAGGAATTAAGTGCTCCAGATATTTGAAGTGTAATTGGATAAATGAAAATTATAATAAATAAAAATATTGTGGAGAAAAAAAAATATTGTAAACAAAACACAGTGTGCAACAGGAATAAATAAACTAAAAGAAGGAAAGTGTTGCTTGATATTATTTTTTTATTTGGAAGCAATTTTTTTGATTATTTTGCCTTTGTTTGCCAGAAATCTGAGCCCAATTTTGGTTTCGAGGAATCACCACAACTACCCACCCCTTTACATACAGTCCACGATTTAACATTTGGTCCAGACGAGCCGGATTTTGGAACTGTGCTTTTTTGTATTTTGCCGTCGTGTGACCTTCTCATCAACCATTAGAGTAACCTTGAGATTGTAAGGTAAAGTTGTTTTTGTTTTTACTTTTATATTTTTTTTGATTTTTGGTGGTAATTCTATATAAGAAAAAAGTTCTGTTAACTAGGCAACAAAACTTTGCTTTTATATAGAATTTATAACAGTTCATATATATTTACAAAGTGATGTGTTATAATTGCGATAGCACTGGCACACTTTGTAAATTTATCAAAGTTTATGCACTGTTATACCAACTTTTCTTAACTTGTAACTTGTAAGTCAATAGTGACTAGGATGTCAAATTGAGGTGTGAATATCACAGTTGGAAATCGAATTCAACCACCCAATTTGATATCGGTTATAAGTTGATAGTTGGGTTATAATTGGTTATTGTGCATGGGCTAAATAGCGAAGCTCATTACCATTTATAGTAATATTTCAAATCCACCGGATACATGAAAGAAGTACCCATAAATTAAATGTTATTCACTTAGATCTCGCATTTTTTAACGAATTTTAAGTTAATGTAAAAGTGAGATAACACATTAAAATTAATTTATGGGCTTCCGTTTGCTCTTTTTTGTTCTTATATTTATTCATTTGGGATTATTTTTATTTTTTGATAACTTTACATTTGTAATTTTTTTTAATCTAATTTTAATTACATAAATTTAATTTTCTGAAATCTGTTTTTTTTCTTTAATTTAATTTGATTTATAATTTGATTTTAATTTATTTAACTATATATCAATATTATATACATATATTTGCATACTATATATACAAAGTGGATTAAAAGTGAGAACGAGTAGTTGTTCGAAACTGCTTTTTCACCCTTTGTATTTTTTTATTGTTCCTTTATTTGATTTTGGAGGACAATAATAGTTATCGGGATATTGGCCATTGGGGCCAAGCGAAGCGTGTCATATTTTTGGAAATATATGCCCGTTTCATTGGACACATATTACTTTGTTAGGCTTTCGGTACGGCGCCAAGTTGATCGCGGTGACCTTTTGTTTATTTTTTTGAGTCTTTCCGTTTTTGGTTCTGCATCGCGAGATTAGTTACGAACGTTTTCTAGTTTTGCTCAGGTTCAGGTTATTATTTGTTTAATTTTTGAGAATTTTTACTTGATTTCAATTTCGTTTGGGAATTAGTCTTCGAATAGTGTGGAACAGAAACTATTCAGCTATTCTGTTGGTTCCCTTTGGTTTTCGTTTTTTGTTGTTGTTGTTAGCTACTATTAATAATATTCGAGATGCCGAAGTCGAGGAGATTATTGACATTTGAGAGATTTGCCCAAATATTCCTGGATTTTGAGAGGGAATTCAATGCTACTCCTCAGGAAGGTAACACGACCTTCTCCATTGAGATCCAGAAGGAGGAGTTCAAGTCACTATGGGCAAGGAGGACGAGGAAGATTTGGAAGGTGATCGGGAAGCTGCCCGTGAACTTTTTGGACACTATAGGTTAGGATACATTACTGTTGCCTCACTAATGGGTGAACTTTCCCAGACCTTGGTCAACCAAGCTGGGATGTCATCGACACAGTGTCTCAATGGTCAAGGCAACGAGAACCGCATTCGACATAGCATGCAGCTACCCGCTTGTACCATGGAGGTGTTTCATGGGGATTACAAATCTTGGCCATCATTTCGCGACATGTTCACTGCTGTTTATGTGAACGGGGCCAACATTTCACCAGTGGAACAGCTCTTTTATTTGAGGCAGTTCACGCGTGGTGAGGCCTTAGAAATTGTAAAAAAATCTCCTCTCACTGCTAATGGATTCCAGGAGGCGTGGAACAACCTGAAGGACAGATATGAGAATAAGAGGATTTTGGTGAATTCTCAGCTAAAGGTTTTGTTTACTCTAGCACCGGTCAAATCCGAAGCAGCCCAGGATATCAAGAGGTTGCAACGGGATATTAATAATTCGATATCGGCACTTAGGATGCACGATATTAATATCTCCAACTGGGATCCAATTTTTGTTTATTTGTGTTCCACCAGGCTGCCGGTGCTAACTTTGTCTCTCTGGGAACAGACAATCCAGAACAAGCTGGAGATTCCCAAATGGAAAGATTTGGATGAGTTTTTAACTTCGCGGTTTCAGTCTTTGGAAACCATATCTGACCTTAAGAATTTCGAATCAATGGATAATTGTACTGCTAGGTCTCTTTCTAATCCGAAAAGGGGAGTTCGATTCTTTTCCACTAAGTTAAATAGAAAAATTTGTAGATATTGTTCGGAAGACCATTTGATAAATATTTGTCCCAAATTTTTGAATTTATCTCCCGAGAGACGGTTTGTGGTTGTGAAGAGGTACAGTCTTTGTATCAACTGTCTCACAAGTGGTCACAGACTCAATGAGTGCAAGAGTACTTTTGGTTGTTCGGTGTGTAAGTTAAAGCACCACACTCTACTGCATCGAGAGGTGTCTGGATCCTCTTCGGAAATGGGCGTTTTGGATGCGCAAAATTCTAGCGGTGCAGTCGGGTCGATTGGTGAGGTCCAGAGTTGTTTTGCTGCTACGTCGAGGCAGATACTTTTGGGAACTGCGGTAGTTGGTATCTATCACCGAGGAGAAACGTTTAGAGCTAGGGCTCTAATAGATTCAGGGTTTCAAGCTACCTTCATTTCGGAAGGGTTACTGAACAAATTAGGATTGCCAACAGTTCGGATGAGTGCCGAAGTTTCAGGTTTGAACGGAGCTTCTACGAGTAGAGTTCAGAGGCAATGTTCGTTTGTCCTGACTTCGCCTTTGGACGACAGGATTAGGGTAAAGACAACGGGTTTAGTACTACCCAAATTGACGGGCATGTTGCCCAATTCGACGGTCGATATTTCTGGATCAGCAGCCTTATCGGGGATTACTTTGGCTGATCCCAAATTCGATAAAAGCGGTCACGTTGACATTCTTATTGGTGGTGACGTATACCCTGACATCTTATTGGAAGGTGTCAGGAAGAATATTTTAGGAGACCTAATGGCACAAGAAAGCGTATTTGGCTGGATTGTAACCGGGCCTCTACCAGCACTGCATTCGAAGGAGCTCTCAACTTATGCTTCAGGTTACGTGAGAATAGAGGTCAGCGGAAAATCTAGGAGAATTATGAATCCGAATAATCGAGGTCATAAATTGTTCCCAAATGGTCCTAGGCCCCACTCCGGTGATATAGATAGGTCTTTTCGTAGAAAGACTTACTGCCAATATTTAGGGAAGGATGTTAAAGTTGGTGACACAGCAGCAATAAGAGAAGGTATAGGGCCTACCACTAAATGGCGTTTGGGTCGCATTCGAAATTTACGTTTGGGTAACAACGGTACTGTAAAAGCTGTGAATTTAGCAACTGACTGTGGAATAATTACAAGGCCGATTGGGAATCTTGTAATTCTTCCAACTAACTGAATATTTTAATACGCAACTCTAGCTTATAGTATCATGGTACAACGAGGAAATCCCGCAGTGGTGAAGATGTCAAAGGCGATGAATTGTAAGGTCGCTTGAGCCACGATTATACCTGGTGGACGTGTGCGCAGCTGAAGTTAAACCTTCCATTTACCGGGCAATAGACCTAGTCCGTCTGTCCCTAGGAAGGTTAGGTTAGAAAACTGAAGGACCGAAGAGGACTATCCGCCCACTAGCCAAGAAAAATATCGGACCTCGTTCGTCCTGATAATCCACCAGTGGACCTAGTTCGTTCAATGATCGTGAGAGCGGAAGACCTAGTTCGTCGGAAGCTCTAGTTCCGATTTAGCAGAAGGAACTATAAGTCTTAAGAATTCAATACCTAATTTTATACCATGATACTTATTTCTGAATATATTTTTCGATTGCAACGTTTTTCTTTCTGGAGTATCAGACTTGGAACTGCTGCAAGCTGTCAAGTTTTTGGTGTTTGGTTTTCTATTGTTTTGAAATAAGAAACTAACATGAGAGTTTTTCTTTTGATTTTTTCCTTTCTTTAGTTAGTCATTAGATGGAGGACAACTTTCTTGGTTGCAGTACTGCAAGGGCGCCGGCATGTTTATGTCTGACGGTCCAAACTTCCCATCCTTGGTGAGATAAACAGGATTGTTTAAATGATGACAAATTAGCAACAGAGGGCGCTGCAGTGTATAATTAAGCTTTTTTTATATTTTAATATTATTGTTGTTTTTGGCTTAAAATCTTTGTTTGTTTTTTTTTTTAATTAAGTTATTCGTGTTTTGATCGCCTGGAGGAATTAAGAGCTCCAGATATTTGAAGTGTAATTGGATAAATGAAAATTATAATAAATAAAAATATTGTGGAGAAAAAAAAATATTGTAAATAAAACACAGTGTGCAACAGGAATAAATAAACTAAAAGAAGGAAAGTGTTGCTTGATATTATTTTTTTATTTGGAAGCAATTTTTTTGATTATTTTGCCTTTGTTTGCCAGAAATCTGAGCCCAATTTTGGTTTCGAGGAATCACCACAACTACCCACCCCTTTACATACAGTCCACGATTTAACAACGTGTATGATTAGATTTTTAGCAGCATTCTAATACACTCTAAGAAGGGTCAAAAGTTCGTATTATAGTCGTCAATTATTTTATCTATTTGCCCAATTAAAATTGTCATGTGATCAAAAATGGAACAAATTTGTAAGTCAAGTTTCAACATTTCAAAGATTTTGCGTTTACATTATAGTTTTCGAATCATCATACGAAACACAAATACATAATTGGTCTTTACGACCTATTAGTCAGCATTATACAACCTAGTTGCTCACGCCACTTCTGCCGTGTGTGTGTCTGTGTGTGTTAATCTTATTTATGAGTGCAGATCTACAGTTTAAAGTTCTTTGTTAGGACATGTGTGCATATATTTAGTTTTTATGAGAATTGAAAACATGTATTCAATCACTATAAATCCACAAGTCAAATTTTTCGAATTCTTATTTAGAGCTACTTAAAATGTTTTTTGTAAAGTGTTATTTGTACAATGGGTCAAATCGACCTCCGGGTACTGTACTTGTCTAAATTGTCAAGTACACGTCCTCCAACTTAAAGTGTTTGCAAGGTCATCAATAATAGACCGGATTGTTTTCTCCTTCTCATATTCTGAATCTTCATGATACTTTTTTCCTAATTGGAGAAGAGTAGCATGATACTATTTTTTATTGCATCATCTATAAAAATTTTAGGGTCACATTGTGCACCGTTATGAATTTATAACAAAAAAAATTTTAACTTAAGTGCACTTTGAAAATTTGTTTGTTTTTTGTGACAGCGACTTGTCGCTTAAGATAAAATTTTTTTTCATAAATAATTTGAAAAATATATTGTTTTTAAATCTTATAATATAATAACACGTGTGAAGTATTATTTTAATATTCGTATTTAAATATCTAAAAAAATTATAAAATATGACGGAGGTGAATAAGGAAGTGTTAAATTTTGTTAAAGTTTTGTGTTAAATAAAATTTTTTTCTAGAAGTTTAATAAGCGCTCCCTCGTTCCATACAGAGATTTAGACATATCTTCTGAAACGCTATAACACTGTTTTACTCTAGAAAATATGCATTCTATAACGAAAGCTTTTACGAAAGTGGCACCAGAAACGGTTATTGTTTTTTATGGGGAGAAAATGATGGAAAAAGAGGTTGTAATGAAATCCAATAAATCTGATTAATTTTTATAAACATCGACCGCCATATTGGATCCGCCATTTTGAATTTTTTAAATCTGAATGAAGATCTGTAATCAGCGACCCCAAAAACCCCTGAGTAACAATTTTCAAGTAAATCTGATTAATTTTTAAGGACCTCCGTAATGTGTTTCTTTTTCTTTTGCACCCCTTGACATAAACCCACCCCCTACTTTAAGGGTGCATGCAAACAATTTGGCTTTGGGCTCATTTTAAAAAGCAGATCAGTTGTCAATTTCTGACAATAGTGATGATTCTAGCACGTCAGTGTATAGCTCTACAATGTTTCAAAAATGGCCAAAAACGCTATTTTAGGGGTTTCAGCCCCCTTTTTCTCGAAAACCTGACGTGATGGAAAATTTTTGAAACGAGATTCGTGTTCAGCGCACAAAATGCCTTCGGAAACACCTGGAGCAATCTTATTTGCAAAACCCATGCAGGGCTGTGTTATGTATTAACCCATTAACGCCTGACCCTAGAATCCGTGGTCCGATTTCGGTGAAATTTTGCACAAATAGTATTTGTAGTATTTATATTGATATAATTATTTTTACTTTTTTAGGTGTCTGTAGGGCATGGATATTTTTCTAGCCACTTCGGCAGAAGTGTGTTCTGCAATAAAAAATTTTTTTCCCTATTATATGGCTGATAAACAGCATAGTTAAACTATATTTCAGAGTTTTATTGAAAATGTGCCTTAATAATGAATTGTGGCATCACTCATAGTCTTCTTGTGGATGAACAGATGATCGCATATTATGGTCGCCATTCCCTAAAGATCTACATAAAGGGCAAGCCAACACAATTTGGCTACAAATACTGGGTGTTAGCTTCTATGATAGGATATTATATGCTGGCGTTTCTGCTAATAATAATGCTGACTACGGCCTTGAAGAAAACGTGGTACTACGAATATTAGAGAATACTTTAGATCCATGCCAATATAACCATTATCTCGAAAAGGTTATTTTGCAACAGGTACTGTTCGAGATAATCGGAACAATCACGCATTGTTGGATGATATTAAATTGATGATAAAGAAACCTCGGGGTGTTCTACCTATGTACATATATATTTTAAATCGTTCTGCAGGTGGTTACTGTGATGTCTAATTTTTGGATGTAGAGCCGATGTGCAAAATCAAAAGATATGACAGTAAACATCGTAAGATGGTTGTCGTTGAACAATCATACATAATACACGTATATAATCAGCGAATGAATGGAGTTGACTTATTCGATAATGGCGTCAACAATTTTTGTATTCGAGTCAGCGAAAAAAGTGGTTTTGGCCATTACTCACTAACGCTATTGTCGCAGCTATGGTAAACGCCTGGAAAGTACACTGCTTGTGCAGGGGATGTGAGCCAACTCGGTTTTCGGGTTAGCGTTGTTGAAGCGTTGGTAAAAATTCGTGAAAATCGACGCCGTGATGGAAAAGCTTGCACAAATGCACAGCAAATAGCAAAACGCACTGACAAATTTGACCACATGTTTGATAAAATTGGAAAACGCGGTCGCTGTGGTGTGAAAACAGATTACGGTTGTACAAAATGCGGTTTGAATGTGCCTCCAAGGAATTGTTTTGCACAATTTCATGACAGAACTCCAGAAAATATAGAAAAAATAAAGAAAAATGAATGTTTTGAAATTTCTATTTGAAATTAATTTTTAAAAGTTTTATAATAAAATGAATTGTTTTTTCACACCAATGCCTAAGTGGGTATTTTTTATACCCATGTCATCGTACCTGTAGCTTAGGTAAGTAGACCAATTCAAGTAAAAGTTTTTTCATTGGGTAGAAGATATATAATATTACTTGGCATCTCAAGGTTTTCCTGAGGACATCATCCACACATATTCCGCAGAAGTTCTTTGCACGAAATTTTGATTTTGAAAAATTCGTGATCTTTGACCTTTCTGCTGTCATCCAAACGATGTGAATATCATGCTTTACTAATTTTTTTTAACCGTCCTTTGTCTTCTTTATTCGTTCTTAAAGAAGCGTTTGGGCTCTCGTTTAGTTGGGTCAAGATAGAATTTTTTAAAAAACTTACTTTTTTTTAGTATTTTTCTACCCATTCGGAGTTAATGGGTTAAAAGAGATATTTGTTTTATAATAAAACAGAAATAAGTTAATAAAATAGATATAAAAACCTTAATTTTTTATACAAACTGTTGTTTAAAATTTATGAAATTGTAAAAATATATTGGACTACTAAGACTTTTGCTTTGTCCACTGTATATGGGTTTTGGTTTTTTAAAATCGCAGAGAGTTGTTAATATTAGATTTTTAAGTACGTAAAGCCACTGCATTATCATTATATTCAATCAAACTGCATAAATTCGCCTTTAGATTTCGAAAATGTCTGGCAATCATGATTAGAATTATCTGTTATGCAATTAAATATTTTTAATTTCTATAATTTTGGTAAAGAAATACTTTAAGTGCAGAAATTAAAAAATTTTATTCTCTTCATTGAAAAATATTTTTGTTGTGAGTTGCATACAGTTTTTGTAATAAAATCATAAAATTGTTTGTCTATTATATACTAAGACGCTATCATATGTACTTGCACACAACCATAAATACTTGATTTAGTAAAGAAAGCAAAAAATATCCTGAATAGAAGAAAATGCATTCAAACGATTTTAATGTTATACCCACATTTAATAGTTTCATTATGAAACGAGACATTCATACAACCCTACACTGGCACTAGACAGTTATACAAAACCACAAATAATGACAGGGGACTACTTTAAAACAGAGAGAGAAAAGGCAGAGAGTATATGGTAAGAAGCAAATAAAATTATTACCAGACAACAGTGAGTGTGTAGGCAAAGTCTAAAGAAATTCTCTCTTCTGTAATGTTTTTATTTGAAATGAATAAAAAAAAAAAAAATTAAAAAATAAATATGAAAAGTAATCATAAATAAAAAATTGCATTTTAAATAAACTCAACCAAACCAAAGTAAACTGAGCTCAATACAACTCAACTTAGCAAAATAATGGCTACCAGTCATTTGAAACCTTTAAAGTATGAACACGTTTATAACACACAAGACCAGACCATATCAGGTCAGGACAACCTAGGCCAGACTAGACCAAATCAAATGAAACGTAAGGAAATTATGCACGGCATTGATGTTGTTGTATGTGAAATAAATTCAAAAAACGTCGAATGTTGCATGCAATATTCTATGTGAATTACTCTTACTCTCTCCCTTTGGCATATTATATATTTTTAGTTTTTTTTTTTAATAGGTTTTCTTTTTTGTTTTTATTGTGCATATTATGCAAACGTTTTACTTTCTGTTTTTTTTTTCTGTGTACCATAATAACAAAATGTATTTGGCCACGTACTTCGACAACAGCTATCAAATACAACATGCAACATCTACCATACTTCTATGTATGTGTATGCATGTGTTGCATATACATACATGTATATCAGCAAATATTTATTGCTTTTAGAATAACAGAAATTGTATTATTTTATAAAATTTTATATGAATATGTTGTGCGACATACATACATACATATATTCAGACATTTATACAAGGAATGAAAATAGAAAATATTGGTTGTAAGCATTGGCGAATGCCTCAGTAGAGTAAAATTTTATTTTCACAGGAATTGAATGCTCTGTGTGCATTCACGTATAAGAGTACGATTGGTTAACCAGTTAGCTACGCAATCAGTGTGACAGTATTTTACATAAATAGCTCATGCACATTGCCTTAGGTGATGTCAAAATTGTAGCAGGTTAGGTTAGGCTTTGGAATTGTGCAGCCCTTGCGCTGACTAACTTCTCCTATGGCGTCACAACTGCTCGCTATGCAAACTCAAGTATGCTTTGGTAATCATAGCTAACACTTCCATCTAATCTAACCTAGGTAAGGCTTAATAGGCAGGCGCTTTAAACCAAAGCCCTGTTGTACGAGTAAATTGAATTTTTTCACTACCGTCATACGTCTATAACTCATGCATGGCATTTCTCAACCATTCCGATAGTTTCACAATGATAGAAGCTTCTATCGAAATCACCTCTACATAGTTACGATCTGTCAATAACTAACTGGTGTTCAAAAGTTTTTTTTGTGGCAGCTTGCTAAGTAATTACAGTCACATTGTAATTCGTCCTATAAGAAAAGTATTACAAAAGGGAAAAAAGAGGAAATAATTGCGGTAGAGATAGGAGTCGGAGGAACAAAAGTAAAATATATGACCACACAAGAGAGTGTGATCACCGCCTAGATGTCTTAGCACCTCTCAATCAACTCAATCTGCTTATAAATCTCTAGACAGTCCTAATGTCGGCCCTCGACCGTGAATCTAAATGCAGTCTAAGTTGCAGTCATGAAGAAGTTGATACTCTCCAACTAATCGTTGTTACAACATACCCTGCAATAGTTCTGTTTGTCTGTGATGTAAACTAGCAGTGCCTCATAAGAAACTCGGCAAACCACATCACCCTTGTGTTGTCTAAATCCTGCAGGATATCTGTTTTAGCACATGTTTAGTAGACCATAAACTTCTAGACGTATAACATACGTATACCACTCATACCACTTATGTTGCATGCGTGGCGGGACCTACAGTTTAAAGTTGCCTCCGAACAATTTTTGAGAAAGTTCTTCATGACAATTTTATTTACTGTCAGAGTTTTTGCCCGAAATCTGCTGAGAGAAAGGCACTGAAGGAATATTTTTTCATATTTCCTTTTGATGTCTGACTTGGGATTTGAACCATAGCCTTACGTCTAATAAGCCAACACACTACCTACTAGATTACGGCGACTTCACATAACAAACTGATCCATTTCCTCAACAATCTTCTGTAAATCAGATGTATATGCAAAGGACTTTCATTATGCTCCAAATAATTAATATTTAGGCTGAAAGCAATATGTTGTGAAGAAAGAAAAGAAGTGGAGTAGAAGATGGAAATATAGTGGCAATCCTAAATTAAATACGAATTCATTTGAGGAGGTATTAATTTTCACACTTTGTATAATAAGGTTTCTGAGCTAAATTGTGAAGTGAAGGGTTGGCTCGGTTTTTGAGAAACTCTTCAGGGCAATATTATTTACTCTCAGAAAGAAAACAGCTGAGAGGAAGTCGACGAAGATATATTTTTTCATATCTCGTTTTATTCTAGATGTCCGGGCTGGACTTCGAACCATGGCCTCAGGTCTAATAACGCCACACACTACCTACTAGATTTACGGCAGTTTCACAGTTCAAATAACCTCGGAAATAAGAAGCATATTGGTTTCGTCTATGAAAACATGATGTCCTTATTCTTAAATATTTGTTTTAAAAAATTCTACTTAGCAACTTCCAAAGTAGAATTATTAGAAGAGATTTGTTTTAAATTCATTTTTCTGTGAAATATTGCCATAATTTTACTTACAAAAAAAAAAATCAATTTAAACAAAATCCTTATGTTTCCATCCAATATAATTGTATTTGTAAACAATTTATTTTATTTTCATAAGAATAAATAAAATATAAAAATATATACATACGTATGCAAAAACGTCAACTCACATAAGCATATACCAACCATATCGTAGGTACACTATGTATACTACCCCTGCATATTTGTATACAAAAATAAACATTTAAACATTCTCTATGAGTGTATATGTGAGCATATGACGGAGTGAATGGTGCTAAATTTGTTAAAATAACACCCTTTGGCTTTTGTGTATTCAATTTTGAAGAGGGATAAGTAACCATATTCACATACAACAACAACAACAAGAACAAGGAAAAAAGAACGAAACTGTTATTTGTTTGTAACTGTTAAATGCCCCCATAAATTTTTTATATTTATAATCATTACTAAATTTTCCTATGCATGTGTGTGTTTAAACTCTCATGTACACTCATACGCTCTAGATGTGATCTATTCTGTGCTCTATTGTTTCTCTCTTTAATAATCGTTTTGCTATGTGTGCAACAAATAATAGCCATAAATTGTGGCACCACAAACACTCCTACATACACAGGCATACATACTTAATTTTATCCTTTTTAACATTTACATATTCACTGAGTATTGTGGGCTATCAGTGTTACATTCTATTAACCCCATGATATTTAAAGAATGTCAATATCTATTCAAAATGCTGACTTATATTTAAATATTCCCAGTGCTTGTTGTTGGATAGATGAGGATGAGGGTGGGGGTGGAGTGATGTGTAAGTAATAAGTAACAATGCCGGGTTGTTCTTTGTTGTGTAGTTATGATGAGAACCAAAATATTATTTCGATCATTAGAATATCATGCTGCCATTGCAAAATGAATAAAATTTTGAAAATAAAATTTTTGTGTCTGTCAAAAATAAGTAAAAAGATAAGAAAAAAAATATTTAATGGTTTTTTAAAATCATATTACATGCATTCATACATATGTACATAACTGGTCATTAGAACCATTCATTCAGGATTGCGACCCAGCTTCTCACATCACTTATGTTGTGTGTGTTAATTTTATACATTAGTGGCGGGACCTACAGTTGAAAGTAGACCTCGAACGACAGATTTTTGAGAAAGTTCTTCATGTCAATTTTATTTTATTTTTCAAGGGTTTTGCACAAAATCTGCTGAGAGAAAGCCGCCGAAGAAATATTTTTTCAAATTTAGTTTCATTGGAGATGTCTACGCTGGGATTTGGACCATGGCCTCAAGTATAATAATCCAACATACTACGTACCTACTTGATTACGGCAACTTCTTTTCTTTATTGTTGTGTCTAGAGAAAATCGCATTTCATTATGAAATATTTCAGATGGTACTTAACCGTTTGACAAAACTGCTCGAAAACTACAATTAATTATTATAATAAAAAAATCTACAAAATTCTAATAACATACATATGTGTAAAGAGTAGACCCTATATCTCGTCTTTTAATTTTATTTTTGCTTTATGACTAAATTTTTACACTAAAATTCGCAGCGCAAATGCGACTTTCGTAACAAATGAACGCAGCGCTTTTGCGCCGCGTAGCAGTCAAACGGTTAAGGTGACTAAATATTATATTAGGTGACTAAAATATTAAAAAAAAATGTGAAAAGCTTACTGAATTTGGGAATTTCTGTAAGTAACTACACCCGAATTCTTTCTAAATTCGTTCTCTCATCCTGGCATCGTCGGCGGGCGAAGAAAACAAGTTGAAAATCGTCCACAATATTACACACTACAATGTCATGTCATGCTCAAAACTGTACCTATACAATCTGAAGCTGCTTTGTCCAGTCAACAACCAAGTCTGCTACCAAGACTTAAACTCATGTCGGATGTAAGTACATATATTCCATAAAAGAAAGCTGTATGATAGTACAGAATCCACAATGAATGAGCAAAAATTCTACATCATTCTTCTGAGCGAATACGCGTGTCATTGTCGAAAATTTTTATTCTTTTTAGAACCCAAATAACGATCGACTGACTTATATTTAGCTTTTCATATAGAAGCCATATTGTTTTAGTTTCAATCAAAAACCCAAAGGGGGACAATTTAATGAGATCATCTGCGTGGTAGAACCCCAATATAATGGTGGGGTTATACTCTCTTAGACTACGTTTGCTTCGAAGTCAAATTAAAGAAGTAAAATGGCCATATAGTCTAGTAGGTAGTGTGTTAGCTTATAAGACGTGAGGCCACGGTTCAAATCCCAGGTCAAACAACTTCAACAAAATGAAATAGGAAAAAATATTTCTTCAGTGACTTTCTCTCAGCAGATTTCTGGCAAAAAGTGTAAGAGGAAAATAAAATTCCCATGAATAATTTTTCAAGAATCTATCGTTCGGAGTCAACTTTAAACTATAGGTCCCGCCACTCATGTATAAAAGTAACATACACAACATAAGGGGTGGGAGAAACAAGGTCGTAATCCTGACAAAAGGGTTGTATGTATGCAATGGCCATATAATCGAAGATACAATTTATATCGGTAGCATTGGTTTTGAAAACAATGCAATTTAAATCTCGAAAAAATAATTCCAATATCGGAGCAGTACTTTGCAAATTGAAATTCTAATGAGTTGCAGTCAAGCAATTCGTCTTTATTTCTTATTGTTGAGTGCACATCAATATGTATGCCGATAGACATGAAACACTTTGTGGGTCCTCCTGTCCTGGCAAGCAACTATTCAAAGTGTAATAGAACATCATACTGGGATGCTAAATTTCAATAACAGGAGATCAACTCCATACATTTAATTGTCTCGCAGACATCTTAATGCATAAATAATATGTGCATTATTTATTAAAACAATTAATTGTATTGCATGATATACACTTCACCATGTAACATGAACTAAATGTCCAACATTTTATATATTTACGATGTTATTTTTAAACACTGCTTCAGTCACTCTATTAAAAAACCAAAAATAGAACGAGTATAAATAAAAATAATTTTTTTTTTCAATTTTTTTTTTTTAACTTTTTTACCGTATTTGCTCTGTACAATATTAAATAAAAATATTGTTATTATTTTAATTAAAATTGCGGTTTGTAACAGCACCTAAAGTGTATATTATTTTTTGTATTTTTTTATTTTATTTTACGTCATCATTATTATAAATTTTTTTTGTTTTTTCTGAATTGTTTTTTGTAATACAACATCAATTTTATGAAGTGCTTATGTAGTGTATAATTTAATTAAAAATATGTGAAATTATAAAATAATTTATAGATTGTATGTATTGTATGTATTATAAACACAAACAATACGTATAAACATATTGTATGTACATATATGTATGTACGTATGCATGGCATATACAGGCATATTTGTTTTAAATAAAATGAGGTGCAAAATAAACATTAACAAAAGAATAATAAAATACGTAATGAAAAATAAAGAAAACAATTCTTAATGAATTTATTATAACATGTGTTTCGTATTTGGTTACAACCATTAAAAATGAATGTAAAACGACTAAACTGCTTTAATAGCAAATTAATTAAAGTTTTTTTTAATCATTTTTTTATTTTATTATTATTATTATAAAATTGAAGAAATTAAAACCATGTACAATACAATTGTACATAGTACATGTTGTTTGGGTGACACGACACGTATGATCGATTTTTATTAAGAATTTCAAATATCACTCATGCGTTTGGTGTACTCATAATTAAATGTGAATAGTATTTACAGCAGCCATACACAACCTTTTCATTGCTGTGGGCCGCATTAGAAAGTTAATAATTGAATGGGGGTTAATAATTGGGCAATCACAAAAACTTACCCTCTAGAAACAGTTATTATTACATATGTATATACTTTATTACAGAAACAAGAAAATTCACATTCAAAATAATTCAAAATATTGGAGTAACTTAATCAAAAACAAATTAATTTTAATGAGATTTTTGTGGTTGCATATTAGATGCTAACTTTTTTATATCCGGAGTAATATTTGTAGTAACTACTTTTACCACGGCGTTTAGGTTTTCATTTGTAAGTCGGTTTCTTTGAATTGATTTATTCAACTTCATTATTGAGAAAGTTTGCTCACAAATGTACGTACTTCCGAATAAACTTCCACAAAGCGCTACATTTTGTCGTAAATGTGTAAAGTTTTCTGTAAGAAGACATCTGTAGAAGTTCATTAAGTCTCCTTCCTTAAATTTGGACTTCAATTCTTCGTTGCATTGAATGTCAATAAGCTCAAGTTGGAGTTTTGATTCAGCATTTTCATGTGATGCTTCAAAACGATTAGCAAATGTGCTGAACAGTATTTTGTACCGGTCAAAGTCTTCAAATCGTTCATTGAAAGATTGCTGCAGTTGTTCAACATAAATACCATATTGATTACTGTTCATCTTGTATTTTTTAAATATTTTATCGCAGTTGGGAAAGTGACAAGTATTATTATTGGTTATTTTGGAATGGAACAATGATAACTTGATTCGAAAAGCTGATACGTCACCATGTAATGTCGTGATTAATTGAGATTTTCCTTGAAGTTTAAGGTTCAGAGCATTTAAATGGCGGCATATATCTGTTAAAAACGCGAGGTCACATATCCATTTTGAATCTTCCAAATAAACCACAGGCTGACTTTTTTGATTTAAAAACAATTTTATTTCTTCAATAAGGTTAAGGAAACGTTGCAGAACTTTGCCTCTACTTAACCAACGAACTTCACTATAGTACAAAACATCACCATTTTCGCATTCAATTTCATTAAGAAATTCCTTAAATTGTCTGTGATTTAATCCACGTGATCGAATGAAATTTAATGCTTTCACAACTTTTTTCATAACATGGTCGAAACCCAGATTTTCGCCAATTAAATTTTGTTGGTGTATGATGCAGTGATACTACATTAAATCCGTATGTATTCCTTTTTGCTTCATATGTTCGGATAAAAACTGTTGTCATACCGATTTTAGGATCAATCATTGAAGGAGCCCCGTAAGTCACTATACCAGAAAGCTTTGATAAATCCAAATTATGCTTCTGCATGCTAGACAGTAATGCCTGTCTACATTTTGTCGTAAATGTGTAAAGTTTTCTGTAAGAAGACATCTGTAGAAGTTCATTAAGTCTCCTTCCTTAAATTTGGACTTCAATTCTTCGTTGCATTGAATGTCAATAAGCTCAAGTTGGAGTTTTGATTCAGCATTTTCATGTGATGCTTCAAAACGATTAGCAAATGTGCTGAACAGTATTTTGTACCGGTCAAAGTCTTCAAATCGTTCATTGAAAGATTGCTGCAGTTGTTCAACATAAATACCATATTGATTACTGTTCATCTTGTATTTTTTAAATATTTTATCGCAGTTGGGAAAGTGACAAGTATTATTATTGGTTATTTTGGAATGGAACAATGATAACTTGATTCGAAAAGCTGATACGTCACCATGTAATGTCGTGATTAATTGAGATTTTCCTTGAAGTTTAAGGTTCAGAGCATTTAAATGGCGGCATATATCTGTTAAAAACGCGAGGTCACATATCCATTTTGAATCTTCCAAATAAACCACAGGCTGACTTTTTTGATTTAAAAACAATTTTATTTCTTCAATAAGGTTAAGGAAACGTTGCAGAACTTTGCCTCTACTTAACCAACGAACTTCACTATAGTACAAAACATCACCATTTTCGCATTCAATTTCATTAAGAAATTCCTTAAATTGTCTGTGATTTAATCCACGTGATCGAATGAAATTTAATGCTTTCACAACTTTTTTCATAACATGGTCGAAACCCAGATTTTCGCCAATTAAATTTTGTTGGTGTATGATGCAGTGATACTACATTAAATCCGTATGTATTCCTTTTTGCTTCATATGTTCGGATAAAAACTGTTGTCATACCGATTTTAGGATCAATCATTGAAGGAGCCCCGTAAGTCACTATACCAGAAAGCTTTGATAAATCCAAATTATGCTTCTGCATGCTAGACAGTAATGCCTGTCTACATTTTGTCGTAAATGTGTAAAGTTTTCTGTAAGAAGACATCTGTAGAAGTTCATTAAGTCTCCTTCCTTAAATTTGGACTTCAATTCTTCGTTGCATTGAATGTCAATAAGCTCAAGTTGGAGTTTTGATTCAGCATTTTCATGTGATGCTTCAAAACGATTAGCAAATGTGCTGAACAGTATTTTGTACCGGTCAAAGTCTTCAAATCGTTCATTGAAAGATTGCTGCAGTTGTTCAACATAAATACCATATTGATTACTGTTCATCTTGTATTTTTTAAATATTTTATCGCAGTTGGGAAAGTGACAAGTATTATTATTGGTTATTTTGGAATGCAACAATGATAACTTGATTCGAAAAGCTGATACGTCACCATGTAATGTCGTGATTAATTGAGATTTTCCTTGAAGTTTAAGGTTCAGAGCATTTAAATGGCCGCATATATCTGTTAAAAACGCGAGGTCACATATCCATTTTGAATCTTCCAAATAAACCACAGGCTGACTTTTTTGATTTAAAAACAATTTTATTTCTTCAATAAGGTTAAGGAAACGTTGCAGAACTTTGCCTCTACTTAACCAACGAACTTCACTATAGTACAAAACATCACCATTTTCGCATTCAATTTCATTAAGAAATTCCTTAAATTGTCTGTGATTTAATCCACGTGATCGAATGAAATTTAATGCTTTCGCAACTTTTTTCATAACATGGTCGAAACCCAGATTTTCGCCAATTAAATTTTGTTGGTGTATGATGCAGTGATACTACATTAAATCCGTATGTATTCCTTTTTGCTTCATATGTTCGGATAAAAACTGTTGTCATACCGATTTTACGATCAATCATTGAAGGAGCCCCGTAAGTCACTATACCAGAAAGTTTTGATAAATCCAAATTATGCTTCTGCATGCTAGACAGTAATGCCTGCAATAAATCCGATCCTCTTGTTTGATCTTTCATTAGATAGAGTTCAACAAGTTCTTCAAAAATCTCATAATCTGATGTTATACAACGGGAATATATCGATGGCTTAATATGAAAAAGGCCTAACTCGATTTTTGGTTACTTTACAGGAGAAGGAAAAAACGTAATAAAATTCGTAATAAAATTTTAATACAATTTTTAATAAGAAACAGCAACACATTTAATCTCTCATTTAAAAAATTTTTAATTTTTTTGTGCATCTGACATTTGTCTACCAGAATAAACAAAAAACCTTATTTTGAAAAAAATTGAGTTAGGCCTTTTTCATATTAAGCCATCGATATACACAATTGAGCAATGGAAGTTATATCGGTAGATTCATCAACAGCTAATGAAAACTTGATACAATTTTTGAATATTCTTGAAAATTTAGTCACGATATCAGCAGAAATAAACTTTAAACTTAGTGCTTCAAATTTCAAGGTGCTTTGTGTACAACATGATTTTTTTTGATGGTACGATTAAGCAGTTCTTTACAAAATCTATTAAATTCGCAATAACAAAACTTACTTCAACTGCTTGCTCTGCAGATTCATTGCACTTTTTAAATATATCTTGTTGTGCTTGTAATAATTGGACTATTGAAGTAATTTTTTGTGTTCTTAAAGCACCAGAATACTTTTCATCAAAATCAGAATGTTTACTTTGAAAATGCCTTTTTAAGTTACAATCTTTCGGCACTGCAATTATTGCTTTACAATTTAAACATATAATGTTTTCTTTATGTTCGACAAAACAAAACTTTTCAGTCCATAGCTCGTTTTTCATCTTCTAACTTCCGTTTCTTAAGTTGTTTTGATACCGACATATTATTTTTTGGATACACAAATTAAAAAAAAAAAACTGAGTAAAACTAAACAAACTACAAAGTTACTTAGTCAAAGTACAAACTCAAACTGAAAAGTAAGAATAACTCCTACTGTAAATTTCAAATCTCTATAATTCCATGTAAAAAATGTTGTGGTCCATGGCATACTGAGATTCAAATTTAACCATTATCCTGTATTAATGGGTCAAAATTGCCCAAACAGTTTTTGTACAATTATTTTTTTAGTGAATACTATTAAAATTTAAAATATAATTTTTGTAGATCGTTGCACAAAACGTATGTAAAAAAACATACGCAATTGGTACTTTTGGGTCAAAATTGCCCAATGCAACAAAATCAATTTACGCATACGATACGAGCTTCGTAACAATTTTGTAGGCCTTGACAACATCATAAGTAGCAACCTGCATCTGACTATGACCTCAACTCCTCGTCAGGCGGTAGCATGGACATTTCCGAAATTCTCAATAAAACTACGGATGAAGTTTTAATGTATCTAAACAGGACATAATAAATTTGACTCCTGGTCCAACGCGTTATGCTATTTCAAGAGCTGATAGTATAAAATCTTTTCTTCTGTTATTTATGCCCAGTGATCATATGAAATTAGTTGCTGATTTGACTAATTTACAAGGTGACTAGGAGTGGTTATATGTTTATAAGAGTAACTGCTGTACAATCGGTTCTGTTAGGTCAATAATAATGGAAATAATTGAATTGCTGTAGACGATATAACAATTTAAGCATATTTCGGGCTACTTTTGTTGGCGGGTGTATTTAGATCTCATGGCGATGTTTTAGAATCTCTATGGGATGACCGCAAAGGTCTTTTTTTCCAGAAAAATTATTGCAACTAAAAGACAAACCTGAAAACTGTGCTCACTTCCTATTCGACAATGAAAACAAAAAATAAAAATCGTTCTAATGGCACCAAATATACAAATAAATGTTCTTAATGTCAAGAATTTATTTTCAAAAAGCATTCTGAGAGCAATATTGTATGTAATGAATGTAAAAACTGAATAAATATTATAATTTTTTGTATTGGGCAAATTTGACCCACTAATGTCATATGCGTTTTATTTTTGAAGTACAGTACAAGTAAATAAATTGAAACAAGCGAATATGAGAATTAAGGGAATGTATTTCTATAATTTCATAATTAATTATATTTATAATTATTCTTTTATGTTATTTGAAAAACATATTTATTTTTTTCTTAGCATAGTAAATAATTTATTATAAACAAAAATATAAAAAAAAATTTTTTTATTTAAAGATGTAAACAAATTATAATAGTTTAGGGCCGCAGGATATGTTAAATAGGGCCGCATGTGGCCCGCGGGTTGTGCATGGCTGATTTACAGTCGTCTTAAAGTACAACGAATATTACTTATCCGCAATATTGCCTGTATGCCACTTAGTAATATTTTTATAGAATTAAATCCATACTCCAACACACCATAATTTTAACATTTGTAAACAATTCTTGGAAATTTTTCTTTTAATCCTTGTTTTCTTTAAATACTTGCTTTTTTTTTACTCTGTAAGCGAATTTTAAAATACTTTTTTGATTTTATAAAACAATTTAGTTTAATGAACTATAAATTTGTGGTGAGCTTTAATAAGCAGATTTTCTTAATTTCGGTTCGTTATTTGCCACCCTATTGAAATACATTTTTAGTTCTTGCCACAATATGTCAAATGGAGGATTGGAATTATATTTTATATTTATTCTCTATAAGTCACACTCTTGTGTACAAGCAATCTGGCGAAACAACACGCAGCCAACAACAAAATAAGAGTCACCACAATCAGAGCATGCACACAGGGTGAGATCGTTTCACCTTTAATATGGAGTCTTGTTGCGAATAAACTGCTCACAAAACTATCTAATGTGGGCATCAACTGCCAAGGATATGCAAGCAACATTGTGTTGATGGCTAAAGGAAAATTTGAAGAGACTCTATGCGACATCATTCAAAGCGGTTTTGAGCTTACAAGTCGTTGATATATGACAGTGTGTCCCTGAATAAAACAGGGTAAGACCATAAGAGTAAAACTTCTAGGAAGGTTAATATAGAGAGTATCTCGGCAAAGGCCAGATAAGCCATTATACACAGATACATACATAATTGGTCATTACAATCCTTCAGTTAGGATTACTACCTAGCTTCTTACACCATTCATGCGATGTGTTTTAATTTTATACATGAGAGGTGCCACCTACAGTTTCAAAAGCGGTTCAGAAAAACAGATTTTTTGGAAACTTTTTATAGGAATTTTATTTAATCTCAAAGTTTTTGCAAGAAATATTCTGACAGAAAGTCGTCCAAGAAGTATTTTTTCATACTTCGTTTTGTTGGAGATGTCTGACCTGTTGTTTCAATCGAGGCCTCATGTCTAATAAGACAACACACCACGTACTAGACTACGGCAACGATTACACATCATACTGGGAATTATACACTGAATGTATGCCATGTAGTCTAGTAGGTAGTGTATGCCGGCGTAGTGAGGCCACGGTTCAGACTCCAGGTCAGATATCTCCAACAAAACGGAATAAAAAAAAGATTTTTCTTCGGCGACTGCCTCTCAGCACATTTCTTGCAAAATCTCTGAGAGTAAATAAAATTGCCATGAAATTTGTAGTTCGGTGTTGACATTAAACTGTAGGTGCCGCCACTCATGTATAAAATTAACACACACAATATAAATGGTGCGAGAAGCTAGGTTGTAATCCTGACTGAAGGATTATGTATGTATGTATGTATGTATGTATGTAGTAATTTGATAAGGAGGGTTCATAAAGAGAGTATGTCAGCAAAGGACAGATAAGCCATTATGTATACCATTATGCAGAAGACGTGCAGGGTCATACTGGGAATTATATCCGCCACTCATGTATAAAAATAACACACAAAACATGGGTGACGTGAGAAGCTAAATGGTAATTCTGACTTAAGGGTTGTAATGACCAAATTTTAATGTATGTCTGTATGAAGTAAATTAACAACGAGGGTTCATATAAATAATATCTCAGCAAAGGCCAGATAAGCCATTATGTATACCATTATGCAGAAGACATGCAGGGACATACTGGGAATTATACACTGGATGTATGCCCTGATGGTCAGACCAATAGTAACCAATGTGGCCATTGTCTAGGCAGAAAAAACAGATCAGAAAACAGCTTAAATAGAGTTGAATAACATACAGAGATTAATAGTGTAACAGAGGCAATTAAAAACTGTTCCACAGCAGCCAGCAGTGGTGGAAGTTCTGTTAGATGTATGTATGTCCATTGCACGTGGTAATGGAGACCAGAGCTGTAGACACTATTGGGTAGGATAACATAAAATTCATAAGGGGCGTTCCATGCCTTAATGAATCGAATGGCTTTGCAACTTCCTCTATAACTGTCCTGTGAATTAATAGAGTCTATGATTTTTGCAAATGCTACGAAACGAGACTTTATAATAAAAGTGAATGGAGCTATCAAGAAACTACAATACTGTTACCATTTTGTGATATACAGACAAGTCTTGAAACATGTGCTGGGATTTTCGGTTCAGAATGAATGTTTCCATGGGGAAACTCAAGGCTATTTTTAAAACTTTGTTCACTCCCATCATGTTATCGGTACATTACAACGTATTGCTCACAAAAATTCTATGCCAATTAAATAATGCCAGAGAAAGTATATCGAGCTGATGATCATAATTGGTAATTAAAGAAAATTTTTAAGAAATTTTAATTCCATAAATTTTTTAAATTTTTGTGTTAAAAATTCTTGTTTTTGTTGTTTTTGAAAAAAATTAAAAAATTCTTAAAATTAACTAAGTTTTCTTAAATTTAAAATCAAAAAAGTATTGGAAAAAATTCCTTTAAAGAGTTTAAAATTTTAAATCATAAAACTTACCTGGTTTGAAACCATCTGTGTGCTCGTGTGTATTGGAGAAATGTAAGATGGTGACTAGCAGACTAATGCTGATGTAGTGATAAAAAGGCTCCATGTTTGCAAGAGAATGATTAAAAGTTTTATGTTTTGTTTTTTTTCTTTTTTTTGTTAGTTACAGATTAAGGACGGGTTATAATTTTCTTTTCTTTTTGTTTTTTTTTTCTTTTTTTATTCTTTCTTTTGTTTCTGTTTTCCTGATGATTTTCCACAAAACGATTGACACTTTGTTAAACACACATAAATTGTTTTTGCTTTTTCTAGTTGGAAATTTGATTTGAGTTTTTTGTAATTTCCTTTCTCTCAAGTTCTCCCTCTCTCTGTCTCTCTCTCTTGCTCTCTTGATTTCTTTTTGTGTTTTATAATTTTTGCTGAAATAATTTCTTTTTGACTTTGATAATTTCAATTTATTTGCCTTAGCGCTGGCTTTGGTCTTTAGGAGTGGTTGGTTGGTTGCTCTTTTTGGCTTTTTTTCTCTTTTTTCTTTTTTTTGGCTTTTTCTTGGCGCTACTATGGAATATGTGTACTTGATGGCTCAATATATTTAATAGTGAGCGTAAGCCAGCATGTATACTTATGTATGTGTGTGTATGGGGGGTGTATTGGTAAGTGTATGAGTATGAGTGTATTTTAGCTGAGTTTACAAAAGGGAAACATTAAAAATTCGTTTTGATGTCATTAATGCAAACGTTTGCAAAAATCTACAACATTGCACGGCTATGATGGTGGCGCGGTGTATGAATTTCTCTCTTTTTTTTTTGATCCCCTTAACTAAGCAAGAAGAAAAAGAAAAAAATCATTCATTATTTATGACTGTATGTCTGTAGGTCTGTTGTCGCTGCTGATGTTGTTGTTCTTTGCATGCGCTGTTGTTGTTGTTGTTGTTGTCGTTTACAGTGAGACATGCTAAATTGTGTTGAAATTTTTAGCATTAATCTTGATTTCATTGCTGTTGCAATCATTTGCTCACACACTCTCATACGCTCCTACTTTCAGGAAATTTAAAAGAAAGAAAGCCAAACCTGTGCTGTTTTATCTGGCTTAGAAATTGAAATGCGTTTCTACGCCCGTCTTCATTATTTCAGTTTGTTTGAAATATCGTTTTTCCTTTTAGCTTTTGGCGTTCGCCTTTAAAATTGCTTATATTTGTTGGACTTAAGCGTTGTTTTCTTCTATTATTTCATACGGTGGAGACTTGTTTTATAGTTTATGATACACGGCATTTTATTTAAATTTTTTTCTTTTTATTTTTCTGTAATACTTTTTTATTTATTTGTGTTGAACTCCGGTTGTATGTATTATTCTTTTAACACTTGCCAGTTTCTTTTTTTTTGTTGTTTTAAGCCATTTAACAAACGTTAAGAATTAACTTTATTAACGCAACGTTTACCATGTACGCCAAGTTGGCAATTTGCATCTGAAAAGAGACGAGATGTAGAACAGAAAGAAAAGCGAAATTAATTAAACTGAAATTGTCAAAGATGAAAGAGCTGAAAGAAAAAATACGGGTGCTAGAGTTATAGAGTCAAATGTATACATACAGCTCTTAAATAAAACAACCTGGTATTTGTTTTTTGTATTCGCATTCGTGTTCATATTTGTATTTGTATTCCAAAAGGAATTTTAAATTTTATCTTGAATTTTCATTTCGTTTTTAATTGTGAATGCCATGTTAATTACGTTTGACAACCGGCGCAGACATGTTGGCAGACAGATCTGAAAGGCTTAAAGGGCTGCATGAGACTTTCAAAACGCCCAGCAAAAATAAATTGTTTTTTACCAATTAATTGCTGTCAAGAGATTTTGTAAATACACATAAATCCATAATCATGATGAATACTCTGTGTTTATTTTAATAAATATTTTTAATTGACAGGACAGGATTGCGAGTGAAAATTATTAAAACTTTCGAAAGAATATTTTGGATGTGTAGAGACCATACGAACTATTGTAATCACCTCTTATTTTATTGTGTGCCCATATTATAATTTCTCTAACCTTCTTCAGTTGGGTGGAAGCTCCCTAGCGGCGGTTCTGCCTGTTCATTGTCCCGAATAACCAAATGCCCTAGAACCTAGCAGAAGGTAACCTAATTGTCTCTTAACAGCTGATTGGGAATATGAAACAGTCCCATACTATTTTCGATTAAAACTTAATAAAGCCGTGTGCCTGACTGACTGCCTTGGAAACTTCTGTCAGAGTTAAGTAAAGCACTATGATACCATAGGATTCCATCTGGAAAATAGCCATTCGCTTGGAATATATCTGCGATCAAAGCTTGGTCCTTAACCTGTTTCTTCGTACGCCTGTTTGAAACATAAGTCCTTTTGACACGGGGCCAAACTCCTATTACGTTATGATAATGTTATACATTTAGTGGGAGGTGAATGGTTTTAACTATTATGACCTGTTGAATTTGAGTCAGATAAATACAATTGATTTGTAGTGAACATCCGTAATTCAATTGACCATTGGCAGGTAAACTTTCAGAATCTACATCCTAGACAAATTGTAGCCTGGGAATGAAAATTCATATTATTTGTTTTTTTTTCAAAGATTTTTTATTATGATCGACATTTTAAAAAATATTTTTATTTTACAAATGTTTCCCCTCTCTACTGCATGTGATTAAAATAGACTTTCCATTACGGTGGCATAAAAAAGTACAGGAGTATGCAACGTATTCATGTGGTGACAAATTTTCTGCAATTTTTTCAAATTGTTTTGTCTACAATTATTCATTTAAACTTCTTTACAAAGAATCAATGATATACCTCTAATTAGTGGAAGAACAGTGTATTACATATGAAAATACATAATTGGTCATTAAAACCTTTTCAGTCAGAATTACAAAGTAGCTTCTCATACCATACTTATTTTGTGGGTGTTAATTTCATACATGAATTTCGGAACCTACAGATAAAAATCAATTTCGAATGACAGTTCTGTGAGAAGCTTTTTCATGGCAATTTTTTTTACTGTCAAGAGTTTTTACCAGAAATCTGCTGAGAAACAGCCGCCAAAGAACAATTTTTTTAAATTTCGTTTTGTTATCGATGGCTGTCCTGGGGTGGCCTCTATGGCGTCTACTGGTTATGCTATGTTATATCCAAGAGATCTTTCAAATGAATAAAAAGTTTTGATAATATCGCGCACACACACACACTTTGTTTATTTAAATTTAACGATAGGAAGCCAGTAATAAATGTAAAGTAATGCCATAAAGATTTATAATTAAATATAAAAATAGATTATTAAAGAAGATTTAATGCCTGATAGTATCACAGGAATATCGCGAGAGTGGAGTCGTCAAGAACGAGATAGACCAAGAAAAGTTTGAATAAACATAATTCCTTAAGAGAGAAGACAGTCTAAAGCAAAAATAAAACATAAATAAACTGCATAATACGATGTTCAGATATGCATCTTTATTACGTAAATCACAATAAACGCCATTATTGAGCTCAATATTTCATATAAAGTTTAATTGCGCAATAAATTCGCAAATTGTTATAATATTGAGTAAAACTTAAAATGCAGCACACTGTCATAAGTGTGTTTAATGAGCATATTACAATTAACCGAACACTGTTTGTTGATATTTGACAACTCAAATGTCAACAACGACAAACAAAAAAAAAACAACATAAAAACAATGTTGTTGAAACAACCAGCTGTCAAATAAATATTGAATAAGTAGCTGGACTACGTATATTATTATACCTGAACACTTTAAATATTGTACTCAATTAATCGAATATTGACTCAATAAAAGTGCATATCTGAACACAGTATAAGATGTTAATGCTATATTGATGCTTTATCTTTCTAAAAGAAGTTATTAATAGCAAAACTATGTACAGCAATTTCTGTTGTCATATTGTTCTCAATTGGTTTACAAAACCGCTTAAATTGCAATTCTATTCTTAGAAAAAATAGACGGAAAATTGTTTTAAAATTCCAAAATGCAGAAAAAAGTTCCATTGGTATCATTCTTCTATACTCACAGAAATACTCACATCAGTTTCTTTAGAGTTTCGATTCTCAGTTGTCTCTGCTTCTACGCTTATATCGCCCATATTCTGGCTCTCCCCCGTAATTACAAGATCTGTTTAGAATGGTTGTTCTCTTAGCAACAATGTACTTTGTTACAGTCAATAGTGTAAACCAACTGAATTACGTTTCGATATATGCCACTCAAATTGTGACAGTTTCTACAGCATGCCCCTAATTAACTATTGAAATATACAAAACATCCACTAATAAAGATTTAAAGAAACTTGACTCCTCTGACTTTTCCCCCCTTTTTTATTGTGCATAATCATTAATGAAGGGCAAAGGTTGGCTTTAAAGAAAATTAATTTAATTTTCCTAAATGCTGTAGCGCAAGTCATCATCAAAATATGAATGAAAGCGAATCTAATCCTTTATATTGTGTGATATAAAAGCGTTAAACATTAACAATAACTTGTTATTATTATTGCCAAGGCTAAAAACGTTTCGTCTCATTTTATTTTATTTTCATTTTTAATTATTTTAATATCTGCTAACGACCCACATAAAAATTTTGAAAAACTTTTTTTTTTGCTTTTCGGTTTCCTTTTTAAAGAAATAAACTTTAAGCCTTAAATATTTACTATGACAGAGTGTCTGTGTGTGTGTGACTGTGCATGAATAACATTCTGAATATCCTAAAATACAATCATAAGAAGGGGGGGGGGGGGGGGCCAGGAGAGAAACAAATAAAACAAAGAAACACAGAAAATAAAATAAAAAAAACTTTTAATGTCTATAATTTTCCATTAACTTAATTATTTTTGATTATATTCGACTAAAACAATATGAATAATAAAATAAAATGGATAACAACAATAACAACAGCAACAAGAAATATTCCAAAAATAAAAATAATTAATTAAGTGCGTATCCTTCCATTCAATTACTAATTAAGCAGACTTTGTTTGATTACAATGCTTTTCATGTATGAAACAAAAAACAAAATTAAATATTGATGCCGCATAAAGGTCCGCAGCCAAAGCCTTTGTTGCCTTTTTCTCTTTAATACTCGAAGAATAATTATTTCTTTGGGTATTACGAATTACTTTTTAAACACTCTTTTGGATAGACTACGAGGATATGTTGTCTGTATTGTTTATAAATTTATTGGTTTTGGATTTTTATCTGCAAAAATATTTGATTTATTAAGCATTATGAGATGAAATATAATGAAAAACTTTTGAAATTAATTTTCATGAAATTATAATAACAGAACCTTTATTTTCCATAACAGAACCGACTAGAAGAAAATAAGATTGACCTGAAATAGTTGAAACATATTCGTGTTGCCAACATTGCTGTATTTGGCAATCGACTTAAAAACTGATCAGCACCAGTATAATCAGACATGACTCTGGGAAGTGCTTTTCAATGAAACTTAGAAACAAAAATGGATGGAGTAACCTCAAGCTGGTCATTACAACCTTTAAGTTAAGATTACGACCTAGCTTCTTACACCACTCGTGTTGTGTGTGTTAATTTTTATCCATGGGTGGCGGGAACTAAAATTTAAATTCGACTCCGAACGACAGTTCTTTGAGAAGCTTTTCATGGAAATTCTAGTTACTCTCAAGAGTTTTTGCCCAAAATCTGCTGAGAGGCAGTCACCGAAGAAATACTTTTTGTATTTTATTTTGTTAGACATGTCTGACCTAGAGTTCGAACCGTAGTCTTACGTCTAATAAGCCAACACACTACCTACAGCGACTTATTATGGACACAAAAACATGTTATTCATTATAAGGATGTGGAATGTATATTAAAAATGGTGTCAATGGCAACTGGTATATTTTCCGATAAATCTCGGACTTCACAAGGATGTACAATAGGTGGGTAAAACGTTGTAGCTGAAGACCATTTTTTTTTTTTTGATTTTATCATAAGTATTTTACCGGGCAGCATGTAGGAAATTCCATCTATTGTGTGATAAAATACAAATATATTCCGTTATAGCTTGAAAGTATATTCACATTTACAGAGAATTTGGGGCAAATGTTGTCAAACTTTATCCGTAAACAAGCTTTGTTTATCCCACCTACACAATACAACTGTCTGCTGTCGCCACTTTTCTTCAAGTGAGTACTTGACATTATAATGCGAAAGGGCAGATTTTTGAGAAACTTTTCATGGCAGTTTCATTTACTCTCAGAGGTTTTGCCAGAAGACTGCTGAGAGAGAAAGCCGCGAAAGAAATATTTTATTTTTATTTTACCTCTTTGTCTTTTCTTTCGTTGTGCATACTTTTCCAAGTATACGACCCCAACTCCGCAGAATGGTTCTGGCTCAATTAACGGCATGTTAGCTTCCCTTCTCGCAAGCTCTTCTGCTTGCCCATTGCTGAGAACTCCCACATGACCGGGAACTTATTCTCCTTACCTAGTCGATATAGCTTGTCCAGATAGTCCCATGCTATCTTCGATTTGATCATATAAAAGTCGAGTGTCTGGCCTGACTGACAAATATTATTGGTAGGTAAGTTTAAATGAGCATACCTTTCGATTCCAAACTTCCGTTTGGAATATACCTGCAATTTTCCTAATGGATTTTAAATATTTCATTAAAAACTCCGGCTCTTGTTTGCTGACAAGTTTTTGACCAATCAGTCTACAACAGAATAGTTCCTCTTTTAAGAGAGCATGCAGCTTCTGTAGTCGCCATAGTCTTGTAGGTAGTTTGCTGGCTTATTAGACGACGGGAGACGGTGTATAAAACTCCAGGTCAGATATCCCGATCAAAACTAATTAAGAAAAAATATTTCTTTAGAGACTGTCTCTCAGCAGATTTCTGGCAAAAACTCTAGGAGTAAATACAAATACAGCCATGGAAAAGTAATCTGCCGTAATTTGTAAGTCGACCTTAAACTGTAGGTCCCGCAACTCATGTATAAAATTAACACACAAAACATAAGTGGTGTGAGAAGCTAGATTCTAATCCTGACGGAAAGGATTGTAATGACCTATTATGTACATATGTATTTTCCTTAAGTCTATTATATTCGTTGAGAAACTGGTTACTACACTCAGTCTATTTTTCAAATTCGGTTAATATAAGTGCTTAGCAAATGCTTAGATTGTCTCAAATTCGTTTGTCATCTGTTAAGTGTACCTTTTCAAACTTTCAACAAAATAGTTTTGGTTGCATAGCTATGCTCATTCCCTCAATGCCGGCTTATATGTACATTTTTTTCACAGTTTTCTTGCCATGTGTTTTCTGTGTGTTCAAATTTATGTTGCTGAATAATTTAAAATACCTCAGATGTAAATAATAAATAGATTATAATGCTGCCGAAGTCAAATAAGCCGTGCATAGGCTTCAGTCTGTTGATCAAAATTAGATCACAGTGAGAGTCCTCTAAAATGTTTTCTGTTTAATATTTTATTCCATACGAGTCGCTATAAAATTTAAAATCTTAAAGTGCTTTGCAAATATTCCATATGCACTCAAAAGTTTTTCTCTTTTTCTTATTCAATTGTGTTGATATTTTTACTGCTGTATCGACTTTCCATTTATAAATATTTACAATATGCAATACAAAACAATTCGAAAGAGAAAGAGAATACAAATTTTTAAAAAACATATTTCGATTTTAATGTTTGCATATTGTGCAACTTTTTATTGTTTATTTTTGGAAAATGTTTCCGGCATATTTTACTTCGTTCGTTCGCATTAATCTATGCATAGATTTGCCTAGAGGCTTATAAAATTTATTGATTTTTTTTTTGGTTTTTTTTTTTTTCAAAAACTATTAAAAATATTTGTTAATATGTTCCATGATTTTTAAACTAAACAGTTGTTTTCAACTTTTTAGCCATAAAATAATTTAAATTTTTATTTCCCCTTTTTTAAAGTCTATTTTTAGAATTTAACCAAATTTATGGTATGCTGCTTATATATTTATACCAACGAAAAGCCTATTCAACTAACCAATGTAATGCGGTAAATATTGATTGTTTTTTCGAGGAAACTCAATAAAGCTTAGCAACACATAATGGCCCACTAAAAGCAAAAGACTTTTGTAGAATTATTTTTAATTTTATTTTGAAATTCTATTTTTGCATCGTAACTAAGCAAACTTTTCGATGATTATGGTCAATGATGCTGTTAGTAAGTGGTTTTATTTTTCCAAAGGGCGTGCAATATTCATGTATTAAATGAGAAATACCAAAAAATAATAAAAAAATGAACAAAACAAGAAAAATATGCAATCAAATTAAGTCTATTGTTTAGCATCAGCATGGGGGAAAATATCCACAAGTATTGTACAGGAATTCAACATGTATTTCTCTAATTATAATAATGGTGGAAGGCTGGAACACTTGTTTGTGTAATCAAACAAATTTAAATCCTACACAAATTGTAGCCTAGCATTGAAATTTAATATTTTCTTTTATTCAATTTTTATTTATTTATTTTACAAATATTTCCCCTCTCTGACGTATACTTTTAAAACAGACTTTCCATTACACTGGCATATAAAAGGACAGTAGTAAGCAATGCATATTTCTAAAGAAATTCATGTGGTGCTTTTGAATAGGAATTTAAAATAGTGGAAGAACAGTGTATTACATACATACTGTTACGAAAATGAAAATGGTTTTACATCATTTAACATTAAAATGATAAACAAAACTACAAAAACAAAAACAATGAACTTGTTTACATGACAAACAAGTAAACAAAAATATACAAACACCATCAGTGAAAAAAAGGCAAGAACAAACAATGTAAACAAAATACATAAACAGCAATGAAAAAACGATGTTTACGAACATTCGACTTCAAGATCATTCATCAGACTGTTTTCATTGAAATATAAAAGACAAGCAAAAGCACGCAACGGAGTCAGTAAAAATTCAATCAGTCTTGTTTGAAGACGCTTTGCGTGTGAAGAGAATAATCGTGGTTTGAAGATCTCCGTTATAAAGATCTGCCGAACAATTGTTAGTGTTTACGCAAAAGAGTGTAAAGAAGAATAGGTTACGTTAGGTTAGAGGACGTGTTCTTGTCAATTAAGACAAGTACAGTACCCGGAGGTCGAATTGACCCATTGTACAACGTCCTAGTTTCTCACACCACTTATGTTGTGTGTGTTAATTTAATACATGAGTGGCGGGACCTACAGTTTAAAGTCGATTCCGAACGACAGATTTTTGAAAAACTTTTTCATGGCAATTTTATTTACTCTCAGAGTTTTTGCAAGAAATCTGCTGAGAGCAAGTCGCCGAAGAAATACTTTTTGTATTTTGTCTTGATGTCTGGCCTGGGACTCGAACCCTGGCTTTACATCTAATAAGCCTACACACTACCTACTAGACTATGGCGACTTCAAGAAGAATAACAAACAAAGCAATTTTTGTTGTTTACATCAAGTTGTGAACAGTGGCACACAGAATTGTGCGAACAATAAAGAATTTAATTGAAACTAAACACAAATTTATTTTTATTTTATTCGCAATCTGCGAACTCATATTTTAAACGTTTTTAAAAGGGTAAAAACGTAACAATACATACATACATATATAATTGGTCATTAAAATCCTTATTTAAGATTACGGCCTAACTTTTCAGACCACTTGTGTTGTGTGTGTTAATTTAATACATGAGTGGCGGGACCTACAGTTTAAAGTCGACTACGAACGCCATAGTTTTGAGAAACTTTTGAATGGCAATTTTATTTTACGCTCATAGTTTTTGCCAGAAATTTGCTGACAGGAAGCCACAGAAGAAATATATTTTTCATATTTCGTTTTGTTGGAGATGTCTGATCTGGGGTTTGAACCGAGGCCACATGTCTAATAAGCTAATGGTTATGCTATGTTATATTCCACAAATTATGGCATTAAAGTGGTTCACACACATTTTATTTTATTTAAATTTAAATATGGGAAGTAAGTCATACAGAATTTTTTGTAATACAAGAAGTTATCACCATAAAACAAGATGTTGTAATTAAATATAAAAATAGGTTACTAAAGAAGATTTAATGCCTGATGGTATCACAGGAATATCGCGAGAGTGGAGTCGTCAGGAACAAAATAGACCAAGAAAAGTTTTGATAAACGTAATTCCTTAGGGAGAAGACAGTCTAAAGCAAAGCAAAAATAAAAAATTAATAAATTGCATAAGATGCTAAGGCTTTATTGATGTCTTATGTTTCTAAGAGGGGTTATTAATAGTAGGACTATGTGCAGCAATTTCTGATGTCATATTGTTCTGAATAGATTTACAAAACCGCTTAAATTGCAATTCTATTCTGAGAAAAAAAAACAGGAAAATAGTTTTTAAATTCCAATTGGAATATGAAATTAAAATGTTTCGATTTTTATTAAATATAATCAACTTCCTTTAATAAAATTTTCTTCTGGCATTATTTTTATTTTTTTGCCACTAATTGCTGTTATTTTCAACAACAATACTCATGTCTCATTTGCATAATTCACTTTTAAAAACGAGTTAAAAACGAGAGAGAAAAAGAGAAAGAAATCACTTTAAGTTGTAAGCAAAAGTCCAACCCTCTTTTTCACTTAAAAAGTACTTGTAGTTTAATGAAAACAACAACAACAACAACCCTTTTTCTTATAAAATATTCTTTTTATTACAAAGTTTTTTCTCTTTTTCTTCTTACAGTTTTTTTAACGAAATTTGCGTGTTTCTACACACTGAAAAATGTATGGCTTGCTTTGGGAAACATTTTTGCTTTTCAAAAAAAACTATGCAAGCAGCGTTTTTTTTGTAAAAACAAAAGCAAAAATAAAAAAATTAAATAAATATTGTATTATAAAGAAAATCTTAAGAAAAATGCAAAAAAAACACACAACAACAACAACTGTAATAAAAAATATTTTAAAAACCATCAAAACAACGATATTCCAACAGCAAAGAAGAAAAAACCACAAGTTTCTTGAACAAAAAATTAAAAACAACTCAAGTTTTTATAACGTTTTTAGTATTCATGTGGGTAAATTTAGAATATCGTTAGAAACACACATACACATACTGAAACACGTTTACACACTATTATTCATATTCTCATAAAAGCACTCAAGTATACATACATATGTATATGTATGTGTTATATATACGTTTATGAACAACTTTATAGCTGTTAACGTTTTTTTTTTCATTTTTTGTTGTTCTCTCTCGTCTTCTAGTTATTTGCTTACGTACAATTACTAACCCGTTTTTGGTTTTATAAAGAAAATTGCACAAGTATTTGTAAGTTTCCAGACGGCAATAATGTCAACTAACTTTACTTTAACTTAGCATAACAATAACAACAACAACAACAACATTTTGCTATAGCATGCAATATTTTTCTCATTTTATTAAGCTATGCGTGTGCACACATTAATGCTTAACATCATACGAAAATAAAACGCAAACAAACATAGCCCATAAAAATACTGGCATCGGTTAAGCCAGGCTACGTAACACCCTACAGCTTAACAATCTTTTTGTAAATAGTTACCAATTGGAAAACCAAAAGGATGGTTTCTGTTGTCGATTACCTTGAAAATGCTCCCATTGCCAGACAACCATCTTCTGAATTTTTTAGTGAATCTCAGCTGAATATTTCATGCTATTACCAATTTTAAATCCAATATACTGTTACGTTTTTACCTTTTAAAAACGTTTAAAATATGAGCTCGTAGATTGTAAATAAAATAAAAATAAATTTGTGTTTAGTTTTAATTAAAATTCCTTATTATTCGCACATTTCTGTGTACCACTCTTCACAACTTGATATAAACAACAACAATTGCTTTTCTTTTCATAAACAATAACAATTACTAGGCAATTATTCGACAGATATTAGTAACGTGGATTTTCAAACCACAATTACTCTTTTCAAACGCAACGCGTCTTCACACAAGACTGACTGAACTTCACTAACTCTGTTGCCTGCTTTGACTTGCCATTTATATGGCAACGTAAACAGTTTGATGAATGTTCTTGAAGATATTCATCTTTCATGACTTTGCCTTCTCGAAATCTCTTTAAATGTAATCAAAGTTGTTTACGTTTATACTTGTAGCATTGTTGTTGTATTTTTGTTTACTTGTTTACCATTATTTATGCTGGTGTTTGTTGCTATATTAAGCAGTACGATAATTTGTAAAGAGGTTTGTTTACTTGCATTGTTTTGTTTTTGTAACTTTTGTTTATAATATAAGCGATGTAAGAGCAAAACACCGGTATCTAGATTTTTAATTTTCGTTACAATACTATACTATACTATAATCTGCCAGTGTAGGGTATTTTATTAAACATTCTCTTCATGCAAATCGTTTACACGCATACACTCTTGTACATATACACACGTGCTTACATGAAATATTCCAAGTTCTTCACGCACATGTTATTCTTTATTCCTCTTTTACAGAAAAGGATTGTTTGAGGTTGTTTTTGTTTTTTAATGATTTTTTTTAACAATTTGTTTATTTAACTCACACATCATCATAAGGTGTGTACAAGTGTGTGTCAATGTACTACCTAGGTTTAGCGCCCTAAAATAGGCAATTATAAACGTTATTTCAGAGTATATACGGAGTTTTACATTTAAGGATAACGAAAGGAAGTTTGTTTTAGTGTAGACAATTAAAAATGCCTTTTATAGTCAAATAGAGTAGAGTATCAACGAAGACTTTCTTATATTTTTGGTTTACACAATCAAGTAGTACAATGGGTCAAATCGACCTCCGGGTACTGTACTTGTCTAAAATGACAAGTACACGTCCTCTAACCTATACATTAATACTCCTCGAAATAATTCCAACAGAAAAAACCATGCCATAGGATACCACAGATAGCGTAGAGTTCATCACTACAAAACTCAATAAACTTCACATTTTTATTTACATGTTTGTATCTAAGAAACAACAGTTGGAAACCCTTTCGTTCTTGGAATTGCTACAAATGTTAATCACCAGCTTAGAATAGAGGTCAGCAAAGAAATAATAAAAATATGGGGAAATGCTTATGTAAAGTAAAAATAAAACTGTCCTGTTATAATTGTCGTAGTGTGTTGGCTTATTAGACATGAGATCTCGGTTCAAACCCCAGGTCAGACATCTTCGCCAAAACGAAATATGAAAAAATATTTCTGCGGCGACTTGCTCTCAGCAGATTTCTAGCAAAAACTCTGAAAGAAAATAAAATTGCCATGAAAAGTTTCTCAAAAAATCTGTCGTTCGGAATTGACTTTAAACTTATGTATGTATGTATAAAACTAACACACACAACATAAGTTGCCAGATTATCTATTGTAATATTATTGAGTTTTCAATTTATAAAAAGCAAGTCTACTTCCATATCGTGGAAGCTAGGTCGTGTAGTGTATTATTAGAGTCCCAGCTGGAGATCTTATAGCCTGATTTAGAACATTGAGTATCACCGATTGACAGATATATGACGAAAACTTGGTATACATATTATAATTTGTATCGAGTAACTGCATCCGAAATCGGAATTATCTGAAGAGTAGTATGACTAATCGAAGTTTTTGATGTTAAAAACTCTTGAGAAAAAATGAATCTAGCATGGCGAATAGAGTATTAGAAATGGTAAAAATGCTGCAGCGACAATAGCAGTTAAGTGCACCACACAATATAAGTGGTGTAAGAAACTAGGTCCATAATTCTGACTGAAGGGTTGTAATGGCCATTGTAAAGGGTGATTTTTTAGATATTATCTTTTTAGCAACACTGGTTTAAACAGCTCATGCACGTTTCGTGTTTTGTTTCACTATCAAACATCTTCAGTTTGGTCTATAATTTAACCATGAGTCGTCTTACAAACGTACAACGCTTGCAAATCATTGAATTTTATTATCAAAATGCGTGCTCTGTTAAGAAAGTACATCGCGCGCTTCTTCCATTTTATGGTCAGTTTAATCGACCCACTGAAGCGGCTATTCGGGCTATTGTGACTAAATTTCGCACCAAATTTACATTGTTGGACATTAAACCACCAACACGCTTACGTAGAGTGAGAACTGAAGAAAATATCGCAACTGTATCGGCCAGTGTTAATGATGACCATCAATTATCGATTCTTCGCCGTTCGCAGCAATTGGGCCTCTGTTACTCAACAACGTGGAAAATTTTGCGGAAGGATTTAGGTGTGAAGCCTTTCAAAATACAGCTGGTGCAAGAATTGAAGCCGAACGATCCCGCAACGCAGAATTTTTGGTGAATGGGCTCTTGGAAAGTTGGCCGAAGATCCACTTCTTTATCGAAAAATTGTGTTCAGCGACGAAGCTCATTTTTTACTCAATGGATACGTAAATAAGCAGAATTGTCGATTTTGGAGTGAAGATCAGACAGAAGCATTGCAAAAGCTACCAATGCATCTAGAAAAAGTCACAGTTTGGTGCGGTTTATGGGCTGGTGGCATCATTAGACCGTACTTCTTCAAAGATGCTGCGAATCGTAACGTAACTGTGAATGGTGAGCGCTACCGTGAGATGATATCCAACTTTTTTTGCCCAAAATGCAAGAGCTTGAGTTGCATGACATGTGGTTCCAACAAGACGGTGCCACATGCCACACTGCACGCGTAACAATGGACTTATTGAGAGGCGAGTTCGGTGAACATTTTATTTCACGTTCGGGACCGGTCAATTAGCCGCCTAGATCGTGCGATTTAACGCCTTTAGACTATTTTTTGTGGGGCTATGTTAAAGTTCATGTCTATACAGACAAGCCCGCTTCAATTGACGCATTGGAAGACAACATTGAAGCATTTATTCGTGAGATACCGGCCGAAATGTTTGAAAAAGTATGTCAAAATTGGACTAAGCGGATGGACCATTTGAGGCGCAGTAGCGGTCAACATTTGCATGAAATAATCTTCAAACATTAAATTATATGGACCATTCTATCGATTCAAATAAAGATTTCATGCATTTTTCTGAATTTTATGTGTTTTTTTTTGAAAAATTTTCCTATATCTCTTAAAAAATCACCCATTATGTTGTATGTATGTGAGAACGTGTGGAATTTTTCAACCTGCTACATAAGGGCATAGAGAACCTATTACCGTATCGGATAAAATAAGCCGCAGCAGCCTAGTACTCTAATAGCTTGGAGAAAAACACGGTGTAAATACAGAACATCACATTGTTTTAGACTCACATCGGTGGAATACTACGTATGGTGTGATATAATGAAATGGGCGACAAGGCATTCTGGGCAACACGTTTACAGAAAGGGTGGATCTCAAGATACATTTCAAAAGGCAACATCTGAGCGCTTATCAAGCAATACAAGTACGAAATGAATGACTGAAAAATTAGCCTCATAAGTTAATAACAAGTCTAGCGATCGATTATATGTCAAGTGTAGGGGACGAGCAAAAAGTGTTTCTTGTGATAGAAGTATAGGACGATATTGAAACATACTACATATCCTGTTTCGACCATACTATAAGGTTTGTCCTAATCAAGTAAACCAAAGCTCTACACATGCCCATCCATTACACAATAACCCGTGAGAATAGATTCAGTGATAGAAACGAAATGAAGCAACTTACTTCCCCATCCCAGGGTTTGTCAATGCCTAGTATATAGTTTAACGAAGGCATAATCAATGGATTGGTATTTGTTACGTACCTGGAATGCTAATGTGATCAGGAATCCAGAAATGAATTAACATTTAATATTTGAAATTAAACTTTTTCTTTTTGTTAAATTCAGTTAGAAAAACCATTGAAGGAAATAAAATTCTAACAAGCTTTGCAACAGCATTCATTTTTATTTAGAAATTCGCCATAATTTTCAATTCATTAATTTTATCAAAATCAATTCCGTTATTTAATAAATTCACGTGGGCAAGTTTTCTTTAAGGAAATATTTTTAAAAAAATTATTTTTCATTTTTAGCATCTAAAAATTTAATTAAAAAAAAATTAATTTTATTTGTTCATAATTCATGATTGGACAACAGCAACCAAAAAAACAAAAAAAAAATAAAAACATTTGGTAACAATGCCGCGTATATTGAATTGTTTTAAATGAAAATTCACCAAATATCACGTTTTAATAAATTTTTATGTTAAAATTGTTCATCGTATGCAAATATCAATTAAATTGCGACAGAACATACATACATTTGTTGCATTTTTAATTGCTATTTACCTGCTTTATTTTTCATTATTATTAAACAAAACGTGCAAGAGTGATAGAGATAGAGTGCATAAAAGTGGATAATATGAAGCGTTATAATAAATAAATTTCACGAACACTCATAACTCATATACACACACAGAGGTATGGGAATTGTTAATTGTTATTAATTTGATCTGAAAATAAATTTATTAAATAAGTGAAAAAGAAATATAATATTTAAGGGATTTATAAGAATATATTACAATGTTAGAAAGTTTTTGAGAATAGAAAAGAAAAAAACACTTTAATTGCAATACCACTGTACATAGCATTGTGTCGGTGCATGATAAGACTGTCTGCTGTCGTCACATTTCTTTAACCGTAGATCGAGCCTTGTATCAAAAATGATGTATGAATGAATGTAAATTTAATTCAGAAAAAGTTTGATGCCTGATATTTTGCGCAGATTTATCGGAAATAATACATTATTTACGGAATTGAAAGTTAAGCATTGGATGAAAGTAAAAAGGTTAAATTTTCTGTTCTTGATATGTTCTTGATATTGATTGAAGTTGCCGTAGTCTAGTCTGTACCATGTTAGCTTATTAGACGTTCGATCAAGGCTCAAACCTCAGGTCAGACAGAAAGGTTGTTATGACCGATTATGTATATATGTTTGGAATATTCCTACTACGGAATATTGTGAAGAAGGAGAAAACAAAAGCTCCTCTTATGAACTGACGCAAATATTGACAACCACAAACATGACAATAGGACGTTAATCGAAAAAGATGGTACTACTTTGAATAGAGAACCGTATTAGGACATTGGGAAGAAAAATTATTACCAATTTTCACGCAGATTGCTAGCAGCTGTTACATGAAATGTTGTAGAGTCTTTCTTACTGCTCTTCTCATATTTATTTCATGGGACAGACACACATTAAAAAAAGTGTTTCATCCTATGTTTTATTACAGATAATAATATTTCGGTCAACTACGTACATATGAGATAACATAATCATTCGCTTTGATAATGATATATTTACACCTATTACGCCTTTTCGAAAAATGAGCTGAAAATGTTGCAGCCTTTAATAATCATACTTAAAAGGATTTTTTTTTCTAAAAAAAAAAATATATATATTTATCTTAATTTTTTGTTAGAAAATTTTAATCATTTTCATAAAACTTTTATCACACAACTTGTAGTTTTATGTAGGAAATAATACTGTATAAATAGTTTGGATTAGCTATCATACTTTCAGAGCTGCCCATATATCCTTTTTTTAAGATTTTTAAAATTTTAATATTTTGTTCGCCTAAAAGGTAAGAAAATTAAAGAAAATATATTTAAATAATTTTGCTTATGCTTGTTTTTATATTCCTTTTTGGTATATTTTCATCTCAAATTAAAGTTTTTTAGCAACAGAATTCAAAAAGTTTTTAGTTTTATTGTGGAAAATGAAAATTACCTCCTGAGATTTTAATTTAAATTTGATACTTAATGATGGAGTATTTACAGTGATTGTTAGGGAAATTAATTTGAGGATATTTATATAAATCACGCTTCATAAAGAGATTTACGGAGTAATGATTGGTATTGATTTATGTTTTCTTTCCTTTTTTTTATTACCTTTTCAACTCATATTTAATTTTGTCGCTATAGATTAGTAACTAATTGAATTTGATGATCGTTATAAATTTCATGGTCCACCGAAGTCGAATTGGCAGTTTTAGATTCAAGTACATGCTACGTACGTAGAAACTACTTACAGCAGTATTTGGGGAAACCCGTATCCGGGAAACCAGAAAGGAATCAAAGAGAGAAAATTTTTATTGACATAATCGATTTTCCATTGCAGCAGGTAACTTTTTTACCTCACATGACGTTGACAACAAATATTTCTAACGAATCACTAGAATGGTTAGTACCATCGGGTTTCAGCCAGCCTTCAACTGAGAGTGTTACTGATGCGAGTGACAATAAGCTGTCATATCTAAGCAATTGGAAACTTATAAATCGCCACAAAGCAAATCATTACCATTTAGAAAGAAATAAAACCAAGCTGACATGAAGTGCTTGATTTTTATGTAAAAAACCATTCTGCAATGTCCATCATGTCAAAAATGTTGGCGTAAATTTCATAAAAGCGATAATAAAAGTGTAATAATGTAAAATAGTTTTATTAAAATGAATTAAAGTAAATCAAAATATTTCAATTTTGTAACAAAATCTATCGATAACTGCGAAAATTCTATGACATACGAGCATGTATTAAAAGTGATTCATAAGCTAGAATTATGAAGTTTTTTTAAGGCTCGATCTACGGTTATAGTAGTACACATACATAATTGGTCATTGCAAATTAAAGGTTTTGGAAACTAAAAACTGGGACTTGGAAGCCTATTTAGGCTCTCCAATCACTTATGGTGTGTGTGTTAATTTTATACATCAGTGGCTGGACCTACAGTTTTAAAGTCGATGCCGAACGATAAAATTTTTTGGGAAACTTTTCATAGCAATTCTATTTACTCTCAGAATTTTAGCCAGAAACTGAGAGGAAGCGACCGAAGAAATATTTTTTCAGATTTCGTTTTGCTGGAGATGACTGCCTGGAATTTGAACCAAGGCCTCTCGTCTAATAAGCCGCCACACTACACTACTAGTCTATTACTAAAAGGAATAACCTGGATTTTACAATGCATACTTTAGGATTTAGACGAGAAGGCGCTTGCTATCTGAAGTGCGCTGGTATATAAGAAAATTCTTCGCAATTCTTCTACTCATTATTCAGAGGCTGTGCAGCAAAGCATTGTATAGAATTAAACATGAAGAACTGATGAATCAGACGATGGGAGTTTGAATAGGTGTCCGACAAGGCTGTGTTCTGTCAGAACTTTTGTAAAACATAGTTTTCTATATGATCCATAAAAAAACACTTAAAAACGGCAAGGCCATAATGCGGAGACTGCCAAGTCGCTCAAATGATCTTGACTATGCAGACGATATATGTATGTCGTTCGGCACAGTTTTTCGGATCTTGAAGCGAATTTACAAAAACGAAAAATCTCCGTTTCAATACGGCTTCATAGAAGTGATTTGTAACAGCCACAAACTAAATAAAGGAAGCGACCCGTACACAAACGGGGACACGGCCGACTATATTGATATCGCCTCAGAAAAAGGCCCGCATGCATTTGGACGCCTTTGAGCCACTTAAAGTCGTTCATTTTTCTGTGTTCTAAAATTCCAATATTTAATGCAAATTTAAAATGCACCCTTGTGGATACAATTGTTTACATTGTTCCGCTGTCTTTCCAAAATAGTCCATATATTCTGAAAGTAAATCTAATTAGAGGCTCTGGGAAAAGACGAACGAAAAACCCTCATCGATCGAGCTAAAGAGGCGCAGCGAGGTTAAACATTTTCAGGAGAAGAAAATAATGAAACCTGGCAACTTGGAAACAAATGAAGAATTAAGTTTTAAGAAGAAAACATTTTAATTCATATATCACGGACCTATGGTAAGAAAGAACGTTGATTAAACGCTAACAACTGATCTCTGCAAACTTCTTAGTATATTTTAGATAAGACGTATGCTGGGCAAATACTTTATTTCCAAAACACTCTAAAGCTGAAGAAGATTCTACGAAAGTTTTGTTAATACTTAGAAAATGTATGTCATTGCTTTCATAAAATTAGCAGGTAAGCTGAGAAATGCCAGGTAGGAGCTATAAACAAATGGTAGAGTAGATGCATGAGTATTACAAAGCGCCTGTAGTAAGATTTAGGCAGGATTCCAAAGAGCATTGTGCCCATTTACATAAAACTTATGTTGTTTAAATTGTTGACTTATATTTTAGATTTGCGAACTTAATCTTATAAAAACATACAAAAGTACTCTTAAATTCAGAACTCCCATCTATGGCATTTGCGTATGAATATGACAAATTTTGCAATTTTTTTTTCTTTTGAAATAATTCATTAAAAAAAATTTGTTTCTATTTAAATATTTGTTCTATTCTTTTTTGTGGCTTTCTACCAACTATTTCCACCCTACAAAATTTTGAGCTGAATTATATGAATTTCTTAGTATAACTGCTTGTGGAAATCTGTTTCTAATAATCATGGATTAAACAAAAAGATCCTGTATCCTAACTATAACTGATGGAAAACCTAGATTTATGATGATTAAACTCAAACTGGACAAGTTTTCCCAAAGCATGATTGTGTAAACAATGACTGTTGCAGCTTATAACAAACGCTGGTATAGCACTGGAACACGATCGATTTTAAGCAGTGCAAGTCTCCTATTTTTTTTACATACATACATACATACTTACATACATACATACATAATTGGTCATTGCAACCCCTTCAGTCCGGATAATAACCTAACTTCTGGCACCACTAAAGTTGTGTGTATTAATTTTATTAATGAGTGGCGGGACCTACAATTTAAAATCAACTCCGGACGACAGGTTTTTAAGAAACTTTTCATGGCAATGGACCCTCGCCTTTAATCAGTTGACATGCCTAAAATAGACGAGTCATTGGCTCATACAGACAGTCGTCTCCGGCTCGTATAGTCGTCTTCTTAACGACAGATTTTTGAGAAACTTTTCATGGCAATATCCATTTACTCTCAGAATTTTTGCCAGAAATCTGCTGAGAGTAAGTAGCCGAAGAAATTTTTTTAATGTTTCGTGTTGTTGGAGATGTCTGACCTCGAACCGTGGCCTCTCGGCTGATAAGCCAATACACTACCTAATAGACTACAGCGACTTGTGGACACAAAAACATGGTATTCATTATACGAATATGGAATAAATATTAGAAATGGTGTCAGTGGCAACGGGTATATTTTCCGATAAATCTCGGACTTCACAAGGATGTACAATAGGTAACGTTGTAGCTGAGGACCATTTGTTTGATTTTCTGGGAAGTATTTTACAGGGCAGCATGTAGGAAATTCCTTCTATTGTCTGATAAGATACAAACATATTCCGTTATAGCTTCAAGAGAACTTTATATGTAAACAAACTTTGTTTATCCCCCCTGCACTATACAATTGTCTGCTGTCGCCACTTTTCTTTAAGTGAGTACTTGACATTACAATGTAAAAAAAATCTAGTCACAGATGGCGAATCATGATGCAGACTTGAGAATTTAAGCGACATACCTCTTCTCACCGACATGTTTTCAGAAATGCAACTGAAACTTACGCGAGTGAAAGCAGGGCAAAGCTGTGTTGTATTAAAAATGAAATACCGATATTGTGGTGAATTAAATCAGGGATCCCTCACTATATATGGTCTCAGGAAATTTATTTTGCATGCAGTTTCCATATCAGATTTACATATATTCTCATAAGAATTCTGGTGGCAATATTGGGTCCTTCCAAATTTCAGATTAGGCTACTTTACCTAGGAAAAACTTACTCAAAAAAATGTATGTGTATCTGTAACTTTTCTAAGATCTGGCATTGCCTCACCTTCCTTCGTATGATACTTGTTGTGGGATTTATTCAGTTGCAAGGATCATAAATCCAAGGGCTTGCTGTATGGTTATTAAGAAAGGTATTAAAATTTTATCGAGATATGAAAACTATGAACATTTATTGAAATTCTATGAGACGGTGCTCCGAACAAGCAACAGCTTGGATATGCACATGGCACTCAGCTTAGTTGGCACTGAATGAACTGAAAATAAGTCTTATAAGTTCGTAACACATAATTTGGAAAGGGGGTGAAGTGTTATACCTCCTAAACTAAACATCTTGCCTGGGCTTCGTTCGTTAATGGATCAAATCAACATTTTCAAGCTACAGCGTCAAGTTATTCCTGTTTATTTCTTTCTTAAAAAAATTACAGAGATACTGAAAAAATACATCGTAATAAAGCTAAATAAAACAGAAAAAGCCGGAATAAATATTCTTTTATATCTTCATCTTCAGAAATTGTTCTAAAATACACAAGCTACGAAGCTGTACGTATGTGCTTGAGATGTACAAAAAATCTCCGTTTCAATGCGACTTCCCAAAAGAGAAGAGATTTGCAGCAGTCGCAAACGAAATAGAGAACGCAACACAATACTGTTATCTTGGGAACATTATGTTCACAAACAAATGAACGAGCGAGGATATTGATAATGGCTTATGAAAAGCTTGACAAACATTTGTACGCCTTTGAGCCATTTAGAGTCCATCACACTTATCTCTTTGAGATAATGCAAATATAAAATCCAACCTCGTGTACGGTTGTTAAATATGAAACCTAGCCACTCGTGATATGCGATACAATTGTCCGTGAACAGCTTCCTTTGCAAGGAGTTATTCGGAGGAATTCAGTAACAGAGATATTGTGGATATTACTGTTGTTAACAGTTTAAGAGAGCCTGACTCTCAAAGTAAGTTAGCAAATGCGATATTACATACATACATAATTGGTCATTACAACCCTTCAGTCAGGATTACGACCTAGCTTCTAAAACCACTTATGTTGTGTGCGTTAATTTTATACATGAGTGGCTGGAGCTGCAGTCGACTCCGAACATCAAATTATTTGAGAAACTTTTCATAGCAATTTTATTTAATATCAGAGTTTTTGCCAGAAATCTGCTGAGAGTCGCCGAAGAAATATTTTTCATATTTCGTGTTGTTGGAGATGTCTGACCTTTAGTTTGAACCGTGGCCTTAGGTCTAATAAGCCAACATACAAACATTTGTACCTACTAGACTACGGTGACTAACTACGCGATGTTATATGTTGTAAATATAGAATGTTTCATATTGTAGATATTTATTCTGAGTCTTTCTCTCATTAGTGCAACTATTCTAGACAGTAATCGTCAGATAAATCAGAATCGGCCTGACGATCGATCAGCTAAGTTTAAAAGTAATGTAATGAAAATATCCTACAAAACAGGGAGCCTAACTAGTTCATCTAGAATAATTACTTAGCATTGTCACAGCTACTTCGTGAGCACTCAATTTTCTATAAATAAGAGGCAAACATATTCTCATGTTATATGTTGGTAAATGCAAAATGATTTAGCAAAGTCTTCTGTTGCTGTTTAGACTAACATTAAGTCGATCTACAACGACTTTCATATTTATTTACATTTTAGAAAAAATGCATGCATGTTAGCACGCGTATTTATTGGTATGAACAGTATCGTTCGTGTGTTATAAATTCTACTCTGAACATTTTTTCAAAAAAGATTCTTTCGCTTTTTTTCTATGTGAAAAACAACAAAGCAACAAGCTTTTAATACAATATTTATTAAATATGTATTAAATTTTCTTATGAGGTTTTTGTAAATATGTATGCACGCATATGAAGACTATTTTTTTCGGCACCTGAAATTTGGCATTGGAATTTAATATTGTTATACAATGCTTTTCATTATTATTTTTCTTTATTTTATTTTTATTGATAAATAAATAAAATTCTATTAATATCTTCTTTTATCAGAAATATTTCAAAAGCGATATGATGTGGAGTATTAAATTAAATATAAAAAAAGTAAAAAATTTTTTTCTTAACGTATGAGGATTATTTACTTCAAGTGAACAGTATTCATGCAATAAGGCAGTGGAGCAAGCAGAAAAATGTTGCAAATTTTTTCCAATATTTTTAATGCTTTTTTTAATTTAGTAGACAGAGTTATTGATTCAGTATAGTATTCAGTTAACCATCAAACTGCGGTTAAAAATTTGTTGGATTTCCTACCAATGAAAGTTAAAAAAGAAGGAAAGGGCGGAACTAAAAATCAAATTTCACCTTCACTGCGAGCATGTACTTAACATACATACTTAGTTGATCATTACAACACTGTTAGTCAGACTTACTACTTAGCTTTTCAGACTATCCGCCTTGCGTGTGTTAATTTTTATTCCTGCATGGCAGGACCTACTTCTTAAAGTCGTTAAAGTCGTCAGCAATGAATCGTTTTTTAGCTACTCATAAGTACTCGTGAAATTTCGAGTATGAGTGAGTCAACAGTATTGAAATTCAACTACTCTGATTCATTTGTATTCACTACAACATTGATTTATAAGTACAGATTGCAATGAGTATGAGTACAACGTTGACATCGAACTCATAACATTCGAAATATGTTTGTTTGATTCACATGCCTTTCTCATTCAGATTCATAAATTTAGAAAAATACTTATAATACTTATAAATGATTCGAGTGTGATTCGAATCCTTCATTAAAATTTATAGTCTTCTTTGTTGTTGCATTTACAAAAAGAAAAGAAAGAAAAATACAAAGACAGCAAGCAAAGCAAACATACAACCTTCTAGTGAGTATTGTAGTGTTCGTACGCGAATCATACTTATGTTGTGATTCTTGTAAATGTTGAGTAAATGAGAGTCGAAATCAACAACATCATGCGTATTGTTAATTATGAGTACGATGAGTACTTCAAACTTTGAATATGAGTAGTATGAGTATGATATTAAAATAAGTATGAATGCGTATAAGTATCAGAAATTATGAGTATGATTCGAATCTACTCATCTTTTTGAATACTCATTGCTGATCTCTGCTCCGAACTACAGATTTTTGGTTTCAGAAACTTTTCATAGTAACTTTATTTGCTCTTAGAGTTTCTGCCAGAAGACTGACCTGGGGTTTGAACCGCAGTCTAATAAGCCAACACACCTAGACTATGACGACTTCAAGGACTGCGAACGTGTAATATTGACAAACTTTACGTATAGGAATTCAAATATCTTCATTGATATTATGGACAATGATATTTATTAATACCTAATCCAGAACTGTCCTGCAATGTAAGAGAGTGTCAGGCATGTTACGGTATGAAGTCATCAAAGGCTGAACGGAAATGTGAAAAGAAATATTCTGTCAATTAAAACCATAGTATTACGCCCTAAGCCGCCGTAGTGTAGTAGGTAGTATGTTGGCTTGTTAGACGTAAGGCCACGGTTCAAACCCCAGTTCAGACATAACATAACATAATTGGTCATTACAACCCTTCAGTCAGGATTACGACCTAGTTTCTCACACCACTTATGTAGTGTGTGTTAATTTTATAAATGAGTGGTGGGTAAAGTCGACTCCAGCCTGGGGTTCGAACCCTGGCTTTTCGTCTAATAAGCCAACCCACTACCTACTAGACCACGGCGACTTCCCAGTTCAGACATCAAAACGAAATATGAAAAAATATTTATTCGGCGACTTCCTCTCAGCAGATTTCTGGCTAAAACTCTGAGAATAAATAAAATTGTCATGAAAAGATTCTCAAAAATCTGATGTTCGGAATTGACTTTATACAGTAGCTCCCGCCGCTCAAATATAAAATTAACACACACAACATGAGTGGTGTAAGAAGCTAGGTCGTAATCCTGACTGAAGGGTTGTAATGGCCAATTATGTGTTATATTTGCATGTATTACGCACTATAAGCTTAGACGCAATGCCAGTGCATTGACAACCTGACTAACTTACATACATAAGTGGTCATCACAATTCTGCAGACAGGATTACGACCAAGCTTTGCAAAGATAACCAGGCTACAAAAATGAGAGGCAACGTCACATCAACTAGGACATAGTAGGAGGAATTACAAGTATACAATGGGAAGATACCCATGATGAAAAAACAAAAACGACTTGAGTACATTAAAAAGCTGAATTTCGCTACACTCCGCCTCAGGTTTACACATGATCGGTATTGGTGTGGATGAATGCATGAACACACACGAAACGTAAACTCAAGATTCAAATATTTCAGCGAAGATCCTTGATCAGACACAACACATTTCAGAGAAATGATTTGAAAGTTTATACCGACTTTCTATAGAAAATACAATTTGTTTCCCGAAGTCACCGTAGTCTAGTAGAAAGTGTGTTGGCTTATTAAACGTAAGGTCGTGGATCAAACCACAGCCATGATATTTCGAACAAAACGAATTTTTTTTTTTAAATATTTCTTAGGTGCCATTCACTCAAAATATTACTGCCAAAAACTCCGAGAGTAAATAAAATTGTCTGGAAAAGTTTTTCAGAAATCCATCATTGGGAGTCGACTTCAAACTGAAGGTTTCATAAATTATGTATAAAATGAGCACACACAACATGAATGGTGTGAAAAAGTAGGTCGAAATTCCGACTGACGGCTTATAATGACCAATCAAATAAGTAATCCCTTAATGGTGAGCTCGAAACAAGACTACTTGATTTTTAAACCACTTGATGGGATATGTGGAAAGGCATGAGAACTTGAACCCAATGGCAGGTCTCTTCTCTTTCAACCTGCCTACCTGTTTATCTAAGTTTCCATTTGGCTTTTTGTTTTAAGACAGAGACAGGGTTTTACGTAAATCCAGCTGGAATCTTTATTGGTTTCACTACAACTTTAAAGCCTTGCACGATAACTAGCGTTAATTAAAATTGATCTCAACTTCCACACCTTATCACTGGGAATTTTTAATGCTCATAAAACAAAAACATGAAATATATTCATGGGCAACATAAAAATTATACATTAAATACTAAAACGTTCATGGAATATAAAGCAGAAGCGTGTAAAACAAAAACAAACAAAAAACGCTTCTAACGCATGCATATTTAAAAATGACTTTCCATACAAAAGCGTTTTACTACATACAAGCAAATAATTTGCCCACATGTTAGTGAGTGTGCATGTGCATATGAAAAAGAGAAAAAGGATTGTGTATGTATATTCGTTAACCGGAAATAGTAGTAAAACATAAATAAACCATAAGCAAACCCTGAATGTGTAGTCATTCAAATTCAAGTGAATGAAAATTGCTTGTAAAAAATCAACAAAAATAAAACGTCGAGCATAAACAACAACAGCGTGTGGTATGGGCCAAAGCAGAAAAGGTTAAAATATATTTTCTCCTCCCTTTTTGTTTTTTTTATACGTATTCATATACGCTATTCATTCATTCATTCATTCACGTATTCATTTATTTCATTCATTTATTCGTATACATTTATATGGTAAAGTAATGTTTTCATATACCTTTATACATATATATGTGTATGTATATGTGCATGTGTATGTGTGTTCATGTGTTTAACTATATTTGTTTATATTAAGCAAAATGAGTCTGCCGTTTTCCTAATGCACTCAATTCCTGGTGGCCTATAATTTGTCGGCAATTTGCCTTGTGGCCATACAAGGGGCGCTGAAATGATTATCTCTTGTGTTAAAATGAATGACTAAGTCTGTGTATGTATGTATGTGTGCCTTTCCTTTCCTTTTTTTATTTTATTTTTTTCTAAATTTATGATTATTTCTGCTACTCACCGCGCACAGAAAAGAAAAAAATGAAAAAAATCCTGGTTAGTAATGCTGTGGTGGCTGCTATGTGCTTTTGTTGAAAATCATAAAAAAAATTCACATCTTTTTTTCCACAGGCCTACAGCGGAATTTGAAGAAAAACCTGTAGTTTACAACAAACAGCCTTTTCACCAAAATGCTAAACTACCAACCAAGCCAACCTACTTTCAAAGCTGGCTTATTCTGTTGGCTTTAGACAGCCTTGCCTAAGTGGAGTAAAAAAAAATAAAATTGGAATGAAAAAAAAATAATATGAAAATTAGATTGAAGTGTGTTGCCTGCCTGCTACTCTACATTTTCACATTTACATGCTAAAATAGAAATTTGTACAGTGAGTGTTAGTTTAAATAAAATTATGAATTATTGTACGAAAGAAATTTATTTCAGTTTTTTTTTTTTTTTGAAAAAATTTTCTTTATTGAAGTGTATGTGTGTGTATTGCCATAGACTTATAAATAAATACGCTAAAGGTTTTAATTTATGCATTTAAAATTAATTATTTTAATGAATGATTTTTATTGTACTGGCTTATGAACTTCAATTTATTTTAAATGCCTTTATTTGCCTTTATTTCCCTTTATTTTCATTCAAATTTTTTGTGTTTTTTTTATTATTTTTGTGCACAGCAAAATTTCATTTGAATGGAAATTTTAATTTCCGAGCTTTAGGTGTATTGAAATGGTACTTGTTGTTTACAGGAAATACACTCAGTTCTCTATTGCCGGTTAATTAAATACTGCTGACCTTGTTTTTGTTCCAGTTATAAGGCCACAATGAAAATATGATTGGATTTTTGAATTGGTAATGGCAGTAAAAGCTGTAAAAGATGAAGTCCAATAAGTAAAAATTTCTTATATTCACTTTGATAAGGACATCAAGGACTAAAAAAGTATTTCCTACTTGGCTATACTTCAATCCACATACGAATTTAGTTTTTTTTTTAACAAATTTTCAGTGGAGTTATGTTATTTGTGAGCTTGGGAAGCTACAGTTTAACGTACAAACGAAAGATTCAAGAAACTTTGCTTGCCAACTGTATTTACTCCTAGAATTTTTGCCAAAGAAATATTATTTTCATATTCCGTTTTGTTCGTGAAGTCTGAGCTGAGGCTTAAACCCTAGGCTGTCTTCCAATAATCGAAAACACTACCTACTAGACTATGGCAACCTTTTTATGAAATTTTAATTTTTTTATAACGTTTGTACAAACCGTTTGTAACGTTTGTAGCAGTCGATGCTTATCGGATATTTTCTCCTCCAAACCACGTAATATAAGCAAACGTTGCAAAATATATATTTTTTGGAAACTCCTCAGGCAATAAAGGAAGTATTGCTGTATCTCGCTGCAAAGGTTTATTGTAATACATACCCTTGAGTTCATTATCTGCAATTGCTGGCAAAAGAAAGATGCTTAGTATACGGCCTCAAAGGAACATATGATCCAATGATATCTCAAAATCATAACAAGCACTAGACGGAATAGCTTTTCTATAATCATTTCTGGTTTCCCCGAGCCGCATCACCATGTGAGAAGTAAGCTTCATTAGCTTTGAAAGGCCAGGTGACCCAAACAGAATATCTATGTACGTTATAATCATTGCGTAAGTTGCATATTATACGGATGGAGATGCAAATCTAAGTGAAATATACTTGATACTACATACGTACATACATACATAATTGGTCAGTCAGGATTATAGACCTGGTTTCTCACACCACTTATGTTGTGTGTGTTAATTTGATACATGAGTGACGGGACCTGCAGTTTAAAGTAGACTCCGAACGACAGATTTTTTGAGAAACTTTTCATGGCAATTTTATTTACTCTCAGAGTTTTTGCCAGAAATCTGCTGAGAGATAGTCGTCAAAGAAATATTTTTTAATATTTCATTTTATTGGAGATGGCTGACCTGGGGTTTGAACCGTGGCCTCACGTCTACTAAGCCAACACACTATCTACTAGACTAGACTACGAACAGCTAACATGCTTGCCAGATCAGCGATATTGAAACCGAAAATCTTCATAAAACGTGTCGTTTCCTGCATAATCAATTATACCAGTTGAAAGTGATGAAACTTATGGAGAATAATGGGCAAATATTTGTTCCCCTAACACAAGGACTCATGCCTATCTAAATGTCCTGGAAATTGCTCATGGATCAAACATTTGGGTATAGGATTTTCTACAGAGGTGCGCGTACACTTCTCAGAGAGAGAGATAGAGAGACGTAGAGTACACAGAGAGTTCTCTGACTGTCATTTAATTGAGATATTGAAATGAACCCCCAAATTCTTCCGAAACAGAGCTGAGTCGTGAATGCTTGGTTGTACGCTCTACTCATATTCTAAACAGAGATTGGAAAATATTCAACGAAATACTTGAAGTGGCTATCATTCCATATTCTATCTGAACTATATGACTTAAAGAATTTTTTGATTTTCGCAATTGCAGTCTTTTAAAAAATATAAACACTGTAAGTCTTAACTTTCAAAAAAAAAACAACTACGATAACAAATAGGACTCCTTCCTTCTTTAACAATTTAGCCTTCCCAACATCGCACATGGGAAATCTTTTAAGAGCAGCTAAATCTCAAGCTTTCTCTTAATCTACCAGATTTCGTTAGTACAACTCACGCTACGGAAATAGCACCGGGAGTCAATCCATTAGAAAATGACTCAGTCTGATTTATTTAATATCAAACTCGGTAAGGAGGGCATTACCTATCCTAATTCATCCTTTTTTGTTGCTTTAAATATGACTTACTTTCGCTTATCTAACAAGAAATTTGTTTTAACACAAGCATATTTCACTCACATCTCTTTATCAATCATTATTAAAATCTGAAGTAAAATAATCTAAGACTTTGCCTTCGTAGTCACACGGTAAAATATGTACGTTTGTAGGTACATACATATGTAATGATAAAAATGACCTCTTCTCACTGGCATTTAAAATATTTCGTTTGTATTTATGAATTGAAAGTGTGTTTATTTTAAGAGTTATTATGCTTATGATAGTACACGCGCATTGCTGTAAACGATAAAAAAAAGTACCGGAGAAGAAATATAATAAAAAAAACGAAACGGTAGAATTCATACAGGTTTTGTGTAATTTAGGCCATACAGGGTTATAATATTTTATTTTCCGACACTTTTTTTCTTTAATGCTTCTGCTATTTATCTTTGAACATATGTATGTACAGAGAGTATATGGTTATTACTCAACCAACACAAAAACCGTATCCATACAGGATTGTATAAATATTTAAAGCTGAAGACATTAAAGTTTCACAGTTTCGTTTGAACAAAACAAAATATACTGGCCTTAGCGTATAAAAATGTGTAATGAATGTATGTATGTGTGTGTGTGTTTTTATTTGAATACTGCAGTATCATATAATGCCCAGAGTATATTAAAATAATTTCTATACAACACAACACAACACAACACGACGCAACAGTACACAACAAAACATGGCCTTCTATACAATATGTCTTAAGCCATGATGTTATAATAAAACACCAGCAACAACAAACACAACGACAACAACCTCAACATTCAACATTCAGTACTTTCCTCCTATACAAACCAACACAAACATACACTTAAATTAAAAAAAAAAAAAAATACGTAACAGATGTATGACTGAACGAAATGGCCAAACAAATAAACGGAAATATTTTGAACGGATGAGTTCTATGCTAACGGAAATTGATGCAAATCCTTTTCGATGCCCATGTTTTATTTATATTCATATACACCCATACATACGAATACAAATACTAATAAACAATCTCATATACGAGTATATAGAAGCATACTCTCTTTAATACGCTCACAAACAGCAGGCTGTATAGGCGAAGAGTAGGCTTTTATGTTCTTCCAACATTGTGGCCCATTAGATAATGGAATCGAAAAATCTATAAGAAGTCTTGGCGTTTTTATCAGCTATAAATACTACAGCAATATTTGGAACCACTTTGAAGGTGAGTGAGTAGTCGCTTGGGGTGCAATGGAATCTTCAGATTTTTTGGTTTTTACTTGAATTTCCGTAATTGTGCCATACGTCCTAAACAGGTTCTCACATCGAGACTGATATACTGGCTCTACAGGAGCCTAATTAAAATAGATTTGTTCCAGTGCAGTGGCAGTGCTACATTATAATAATTTAGAAAGTTAATATGATGTGTTGTTTAGGAATAAATGACGCAATAAGTTCATCACCTGTTCACCTTAACGATTGAGGCGCATCATCCATCGGTATGAGGGAGTACCTATGGCGAAGTCACAAGTCTTATAACTAGTGCACTATGGGCACTGGGCAGGTATGCGCATAATGCGAAAGGATATTTACATGTTAACTGATACTAGATTGATTCTCTTAGTCAAACCGACTAGATTTATGGATGGCTCTGAATATAGAGATAGGCAGAGACTAGAGTTGTATATAGGAGAACTAGAAACCACCGGCTTACAAACCATAATGTGTTTTCCAAGCGGATGTACATGCACTAAGGGAATATATGATCTGATTCAGAGATATGATTTGGAAAAATTAACCTGCAAACATATATCTTGAAATGACTGTTAAGGCAACAACAATAGAGATATGGGATCAAAAACAGTTTACAAACCAGTTAAGACGACGTAACATCTCACACCACTTATGTTGTGTGCGTTAATTTTTATACATGAGTGGCAGGATCTACAGTTTAAAGACGATTCCGATTTTTTGAGAAACTTTTCATGGTAATTTTATTTTACTCTCAGAGTTTTTGCCAGGAATCTGCTGAGAGGAAGTCGCCGAAGAAATATTTTTTCATATTTCGTTTTGATGTCTGAACCATGGCCCTATGTCTAAGAAGCCAACACACTACCTACTAGACTACGGCGATTTCTACAACGAAAGACTGCAAAAGATAATTCAAATATATCCATGAGTAGAGCATCACTAACTTTTTAAGAAGAGAAATTTTTCACCAAAGTTTTTTGTGCATGCTCCTTATATTGATTTATTAAAAATCGCTCATTGGGTTCGGTTTGGAAATCCTTTTAAACATCTGCTAAAATCAATAGTTTTTCCTTTACAGGTTTAAATTTTCCAAATAATGCTATTAATTGCACTACACTGTAAATCTCCTAGTTGGGATAAAGAAATGTGTATGTCAGTTACAATCCTATATAGTAGGCTTCATTTTGTGTGTATTTAATATGTACGTATGTATGTAAAGCTATTCGAATAAAGAGAATTATGAGAGAAGAGAAATTCACAAAACAAGGGAGTGTGTGTACAAACAAAACGGGATCTGTTTCACAATAAAATACTTAAAAACGAAGCGTTTCACAAACAAACCGTACCGGATACATTTTAATGCTGAGGCATAATGTTTATATTGAATAAGTGAATGAATGAATGAATAAATGAATGAAATGAGAAATGGATTGACCCGCCAACCAAAGTTTAGTTAGTTTGGTGGTCCATAGGCATATACATATGTATATATACATATATATAAGTGTATGTATTTGTATGTATTTATTATTATTTTTATTTGCCTTAGTGGCAGTGATAGTATTGAATAATGCATATAAACTGCTTTTGGGGTTACTAGTACTTGGAAATGATTTCATCGTACGATTGCTGTTGCTGTTCTCTTTTTTTAAAAGCGCTTCCACTTTTTTATGGCATTACTTTCCTTTGCTGGTTGTTTTAAATTTTTTATTTTTTATTTCTTTATTATAAATTCAATAGCAGTGCCCAGTTTATTAAAAATTTAACATTAAAAAATTTAAATCTGGGAAAAATGAAATTTTTATATTATTTTGAAACGAAAAATAAAAAAACCTCTGCTCGTTGTAATTCAATATATGTTTGTTAAAAAACAATGCATTTTTTTCAAGCATATGAAGCAACCAAAAAATTTAATTTAAGGGAAATGAAAATGAGAAAAAATAATTATTTCATTAGCAATAAACGTTTAAAATTAAAGAGGATTCAAGACAACTTGGTTTTTATAATATTTTTTTAGTGCCTACAAAAAAATATACTGAAAAAAAGCTTTTATTTTATCTGTAATTTCAAACGAATTTTTAATTTTTATATACAATAAAAATCATTTGAAAAGTATCTTATTATTATTAAAATTCGTATCATTTACAACAATAAAAATTATAAAAAAAAAAAACTTAAAACCTTTAAACCATTAAACAGAGAGAAGAAAATAATAGACAAAAAGCAAAAGTACAACAAAAAAAAGTAAAGAAAGGTAATGAAAATAACAGTAAAGAACAGTAAAGACAGAAATTGCTGCAGCCAGTCAATTCCATTTACCTTATCTTACCAGTCCTTCAACAAAATATGTTCGCCTACGTGCCTGCAGGCAAGGACAGCGACATTAAATGTTATACAATATTTCTTCTGCCTCTTCACATAACTTACTCAAATCCATCAATTCGTACTGTCTCTAAAGAGGCGATTTCAACTCTCTCCCTCTTACTCCGGATTAAAATTAGGCGCGTATCTGTAGAATTGAGATTTTTTCTGAAGGATCATAGGACCTTACAGTTCTGCTTCTATTCAATTCCTGCTCCTTTTATTTTTCTGATGTCTAAAGGGGCCATTTGCCATTAAGGCTACTATAATAGCTCTCAACTCTCTCCCTCTTACTCCGTATTAAAATTCGATACGTATCTATAGAATTGCGATTGAGTTCTGCTTCTGCTCAACGTTTTCTGAAAACAGAGATCCACCTCTTCCATCTATCTTTTTGTCTAAAGGGGGCATTTCCCAATAAGGCTATTATAACAAATCTGAACTCAGTAATACTCCTGCATACGATTAGTTTCGTATGCTCATAATTTTCTAAAAACAGATGACTGTTCCATCTATTTTTCTTATATCTAAAGGGGCTATTCCCTAATAAGGGTATCATTATAGCTCTCATCTTCCTCCTATATATGAAGATAAGTTTAGTAGAATTGAGTCTTTTCTATAAGGCCCTTGTAAACCTGCAGCTCTTCTCATAACTTATGGAAATCATGCATAATTGGTCATTACAACCCTTTAGTCAGGATTACGACCTAAAGCGGTCGTTCAAAATCAACTTTAAACTGTAGGTGACGCCACTCATGTATTAAATTAACACACACAACATAAGTGGTGTAAGACTGAAGGTTTGTAATAACCAATTATGTACGTCTGTATGTATGGAATGCTTATTTAATTTTCAAATACAAAATTAAAACAAAAAAAGTATTTCCACACATATTTTTTTAAAAGACTTGAAAAAATTAATTAAAATTTAATACTTTTGGTTTTCCCTTCGAATTCATTTTCTTGTTGGTCTATGATTCTCATTAAATTAAAATTTTCACCAGCTTCATTATATCCTTTTGTATTTTACGACCATATGTAGCACATAGGAGCACAAAGCCCGGTGAGTGAGTATTTTCGGGCTGATTTCATGAGTAAATGAAACAATTTTTTTTTCCTCTTTTATAACAGCCGTATAGCCATGTTCCTCCTTTATAGTCAGACATCCAAATGTGGTTAAATATGTATGTATGTATATGTCCCTCTGTGTAAGTGTGTATGTTCACATTGTATTTCGTTAATTAAAATCGACAACATTTAATCACCTTGATTGATGGTTATTAAACATCACACGGGTACATTTCGTACGCTGTTTAACGTACTGTTTCCATTCAATAGAATTAATAATTATTATAATGAAACTGATACAGAATGTTAAAACGAAAAAGAAAATGTACCCGTATTATTTCATTTTCTCTCTGTCTGTCTCGCATGAGTACACGCGGTGATACAAGGCGTCAGCCGTCGCTGACAACTGGCAAATAATCGATAGCTTTAATAACGATATTCATTACATTTTCTTGTTAAAAAATATTGTCGATAATAATGCACACATACTAGTACCACTACCACTACCGCTACCAGTACCAGAATCGTTTGGTCTTTTAACGAAATTGATGGTGGCACTGTTGCCAGTAGCAGTGCAGCTGATGGTAGTAATGGTGGAGGTGGTTTGTGGTAATGGAGGTTTTAAGGTAAGTATATATCGTCTATAAATTATTAATTGCCAACGAAATAATGGCTTGTAATTTAACAAATTGGAATTAAAGACAATAAGTACTGGCAAGAGAAAGAAAGAAAAACAAAACCTTCTAAGTATTCAGTTACCAAGTCTTTTGATTTTTCTTAAATACAAGTTAATAAAAGGCTATAATTTAAATTAGTATAAATGGTTGCAGACATGGATGTCTTATACATTTAGGTTTTTGTACTAATACAACTAAAATTGTCCTTAGTCAGAAAAGTTAAACAGGCGGCAGGCCTTTAGTCATTTAAGGTTGAATATTGAATACCAGGATTTTATATATAAACCTGAACATATTGCATGGATTGCTCACATTAGAGCTCTGTTTCAAAGCCAAGCGAGCCGAGTATATTAATTGTAGCTAATATAATGGGTGATTTTTTAAGAGCTATAGGAAAAATTTTCAAAAAAAAAAAAACATAAAATTCAGAAAAATGCATGAAATCTTTATTTGAATCGATAGTACGGTCCATATAATTTAATGTTTGAAGATTATTTCATGCAAATGTTGACCGCGACTGCGCCTCAAATGGTCCATCCTGTTAGTCCAATTTTGACATACTCTTTCAAACATTTCGGCCGGTATCTCACGAATAAATGCTTCAATGTTGTCTTCCAATGCGTCAATTGAAGCGGGCTTGTCTGTATAGACATGAACTTTAACATAACCCCACAAAAAATAGTCTAAAGACGTTAAATCGCACGATCTAGGTGGTCAATTCACCGGTCGCGAACGTGAAATAAAATGTTCACCGAACTCGCCTCTCAATAAGTCCATTGTTACGCGTGCTGTGTGGCATGTGGCACCGTCTTGTTGAAACCACATATCATGCAAGTCAAGCTCTTGCATTTTGAGCAAAAAAAGTTGGATATCATCTCACGGTAGCGCTCACCATTCACAGTTACGTTACGATTCGCAGCATCTTTAAAGAAGTACGGTCCAATGATGTCACCAGCCCATAAACCGCACCAAACTTTGACTTTTTCTGGATGCATTGGTAGCTTTTGTAATGCTTCTGGCTCATCTTCACTCCAAAATCGACAATTCTGCTTATTTACGTATCCATTGAGCCAAAAATGAGCTTCGTCGCTGAACACAATTTTTCGTTAAAGAAGTGGATCTTCGGCCAACTTTCCAAGAGCCCATTCACCAAAAATTCTGCGTTGCGGGATCGTTCGGCTTTAATTCTTGCACCAGCTGTATTTTGAAAGGCTTCACACGTAAACCCTTCCGCAAAATTTTCCAGGTTGTTGAGTAACAGAGGCCCCAATTGCTGCGAACGGCGACGAATCGATAATTGATGGTCATCATTAAAACTGGCCGGTACAGCTGCGATATTTTCTTCAGTTCGCACTCAACGTAAGCGTGTTGGTGGTGCGGAATTTGTTTTGAACTTTTTTAACAGAGCACGCATTTTGATAATAAAATTCAATGATTTGCAAGCGTTATTCGTTTGTAAGGCGATTCATGGTTAAATTATAGACCAAATTGAAGATGTTTGACAGAGAAACAAACCACGAAACGTGCGTGAGCTGTTTAAACCAGTGTTGCCAAAAAGATAATAGCTAAAAAATCACCCGTTATAACATGGTTCTTGACTTCACTAAAAGGTATACAAACCAGCATTAGAAAATTCATCAGCTGACAATTGACTAAAAGCTCAAAGCTACAGCGATTATATCTCTAATCGCTCATAACTTTCCGCTTTATTGGATTAAATTGGATCAAATATACCATATAGCAGCCGTTGCTGACCTACATTACTAAGGTTCTCTGTTCAAAATTTCCAAATGGAACTGAAGGATTTTCAGAGTTTTTGCTAAATTTCAAATTTTTTGTAAATTTCATTAAAACTCATTTAAGAGGCAATGCAGTCATACCGAGGTTTGAAAAAATATGGAGAATATAATGAGCATTAGCTACCGAAACAACAAAGCAACGACTTGACGAGTTCTATCGTCGGGTCTTTATTAGGGGAAAACTGTGGTGGGAAGCTAATTGATGTTTACATCCGTTCTCTATATTATGTGGTTGCCAATCTAATTTATTGGCTGCGTACTAACCGTTGAAGTCTGAAGTCGCCGTAGTCTAGTATATGTATAGTGTGTTGGCTTATTAGACATAATGTCAGGGTTCAAGCCCCAGGCCAGACATCAAAAACAAAATACAAAAAGTATTTCTTCGGCGACTTCCTCTCAGCAGATTTCTGGCAAAAACTCTGAGAGCGAAATAAAATTGCCATGAAAAGTTTCTCAAAAATTTGACGTTCGGTGTGGACTTTAAACTGTAGGGTCCGTCACTCATGTATAAAATTAACACACACAACATAAGTGATGTGAGAAACTAGGTCGTAATCCTGACTGAAGGGTTGTAATGACCAATTATGTATGTATGTACTAACCATTGCGCCTTCAGTATCAACCGTGTTTACTGAGTCTTTCTTCCGAAGGGCTGTGTTGCCATTGTTGTTCACATTTTGTTGAATGTTTGGGTTACCAATTCCAAACAATTTGGCGTCCAACTAATAGCAGCTTCGCCTATTCTACAAAGACTGACCGGATGCTTATTTCTGTTACCACTGTTTTTTGGACCCCAGAGACTGTGTTTCTACTCGAATTTGGCAAAGCTCATAGATCGGTAGTAATTTAAATGATCCCCAATAACTAAATAAGTCAGAGGAATGTTCAAATTCATGGTTTCGAATATAGGTCAGTTGGAAATTGATAAGACAAAGAATGGATAAGGAAGAGAAGGAGACTACCCACATGCCAAAGGGGTTTGAAACAATCTAAGGGCCATTATTACAACTTGCCGTTAAACTTGGGTTTAGTTAAAGGTACCTTTAGCTAAAGGGAACTGCAAAGTTACCTTTAACTTATTTCCGTTATTATAACTTACAAATATAATTTTTCAAAAATATGGCAGTGCCGGAGCAATGCCGATAAAACTGCTCAATTATACAAGTATTTTTTTTTAACGCAGTGTCAACCGCGGGTTTCGTTTTTTGTTGTATATGCTCATTTTGTTTAAATTTGAAGTTGCCATAATGAAAATAATATATAATATGTTCAAATAAGTTCAAACATAAAGTAACCTTTAAATATTAAAGGTAGGATGATCCTCCCTTTAGCTTAACGATCACTTCTATCTTATTGGGTACTCATAATAACGAAAAACAATTTATCTGTCCGTTAAAATACTCCCTTTAGTTAACGGCAAGTTGTAATAATGGCCCTAAAAGTTTGATAGGCTATTACAAGCGTTTTGTAAATGAAACATGCATCAAACTATCCAAAGACAATCTCATAATATAAACCCGCCTTCTAATCGAACGTTACAGACCCAAGCAAAATTTGTTTGGAAAATGAATTGGTTTAAGACCAATATGTACAGTCTGTGCACAGGAAAACGAATTACCAGCACATGTACTTCGAGGCCGTGCGAAGTCCAGGCAGATACTAACACCAAACAGCATTCTAGCATTTGAAGGGGAAACAAAACTGCAGGAGACATTATAGGGAAACTGTTTAGAAAAAAGGAAAAAATTAGAAACGTTGAAGTTGAAGTTGGCTAATGAGACGTGAGGCCACGGTTTAAACTCCAGATCAGACATCTCAAACAAAACGAAAAAATATTTCTTCGACGATTTCCTCTCAGCAGATCTGTGGCAAAAACTCTGAGAGTAAATAAAATTGGCATGAAAATGTTTCTCAAAAATCTATCGTTCGGAGTCGACTTTAAACTATAGGTCCCTCCACTCATGTATAATGTTAACACACACAAAGTAAGTGGTCTGAAAAGCTAGGTCCTAACACTAACTATAGTGAGTCAACTATATTGCAATATAACTACATAATTGGTCATTACAAAATTGAAGTTTAACTGCTCTGATTAATTCGTGCTCACTACAACATTGATTCCTATGTACAGTTTGCAATGAGTATGCGTACAACATTGACATCAAACTCATATCATTTGAAATATGTCTGATTTATAAGCCTACTGATTTAGATTCATAACTTTAGAAAAATACTTATAATACTTATATATGATTCGAGTGTGACTCGCATTCTTCATCAAAATTTACAGCCTTAGTTATTATTGCATTTACAAAAAAAGAAAGAAGGCACATAAGCAGACGTCGGCACAAAGAGAACATGATAAAAATGTGAGTGTATTTGTGAGAGGAATGGGTTAACCCAGAGAAAAATTGTTAGTAATATTTTCAACTCTAACCTAATTATATGTATATGTACTGAAAAATATAGAAAATATTTATAGCGCCAAATTCCTAAAGACTGTGTATTTAACTTGACAAATATTCTTCAAAAAATGGAGATCATTTCTCGTTGTTATTAGTGAATCTCATTGAATATTAGTGAAACTTACTGTAATATTTTTTCGGGTGTATAATTTAAACCTGAAAAAAAGCGACACGAACCTTCTTCTTTAGAAGCTGACAAGCAACTGAATGCATTTTTACGCTCTTTTTAACGAACATTGTTGATGTTCGTGTCCTATGTGTGTAAAAAGCCGAAGATGTTCGGCCCCCGGGGGACATTGGTGCCGACAGACAGAGCAGCAAGCCGAGCAAACACACTATCTTCTAGTGAGAATTTTAATGTTTGTACGCGAATCAAACTTATTTTGTGATTTTTGTATAAGTTAACGACACAAAAGTGGGTCACCCTATTTTTTATTATCTGCTAATTTTTTAATTTTAATTTACGCTGATACCATGTCTGCATGAATTGGAATGCATTGCTTTTCATGAAGAAAAAACTAAATTGACAAAAATGAGGACCGTTGCTTAAATGAAATGATGTGAAGAAAAATATTTTTTGATTCAGTAATAAATTACCCATAGACTAGTTAAGATGTTATAATAAATAAATAAACCAAATTTTTAAGAATAAAAAGTTTAATGAAATAAATTAAATAAATAAAATTTGCTTAATTTTAATGAAAATAAATTTCATCTAAATTAACTTATATGTTGAGTTATAGAGAGTCGAAATCAATAACATCATACGTATTGTTAAGTATGAATATGAGGAGTGCTTCAAACTTTGATTATGACTAGAGGTTCCATGATATTAAAATAAGTATGAATGCATATAAGTATCAGAAATTATGAGTATGATTCAATTCTACTCATCTTTCTGAAGACTTGTAAATTAGTTCCTCCTGGTGGATCCATTAGGATCTCTATAAATAACATTAACGATACGAACGAATTGATACTCATTGTGTTCACCCCAGCTTGGAGCACTGTGGTGTGTATCATTCTAGAGATAATCTGATTAAATCTGGGATGAATGTTTGTTTGCAGGCAAAAAAAGCACAGAAGGTATTTTCAAAATAAAATTCTAATGGAACTTAAAATCGGATAGTGGCCTCTGACAGGGAGTAACATCAATTTGCAGAGAAAATGTAAAAATAAATTTTAACTGAATCAGCTGTGTTTTAGATAACCCCAGCAGGATATATGCAATATGGAAATTGACTGCCATCAGCAGGTTAACAGCAAAGAGACAGATCTGCTTATGGTTGTAGCAGAGTACTGAAATTTGTCTGCAATTTGGATTTATAGTGGAAATTTTTAGGGTTTTAGTTGTTTTTGTGTCCTTTAATAATATTTTTCACTAAAATTTTATACTAAAAATTCTTTAAATTTATTTATTAATAAACTTTAGTTCGTGAACATATGTGAACAGGGAAATTTTCTTGCAGAAATTTCTTGAAAGTACTGCATGTCTTTAAATATTTTAAATACATATATAATATTTGCTTTAAACTGTTTGTATTGTACGATATCCGTACTGGTATTTATGGTTTTTACCTGGTAGTCTTTCTAACATCTTGAAATTCAACTTACCTTTCATTTTTCCTGCCTTCTCTCGCTCTCCGTCTGACTGTAGGTATTTTATTTTGGAAAAAATATTACTTTTCTAAACGTTTGTGTAAATATTTTTGTAACATTATTTTTAGTAACCTCGGGGATATTTATAACAATCTTTAAATAAACAACAATAGCAACAGCAACGGCAACAATAACAACACCAGGTATATAGAGTCTATAACAAGTTGTATCGTTTTTTCTTTCATTTCTTCTTCATGCATTCATTTGTAGGGAATGAGTTTATTTTCTAAGCTTTAAGTATGAATTTTATATACAAATTTAATTCTTCTTCTTGCTCTCTTTTTATTATTGTTGTTTTCTTCCTTTTTTTTTCTTATTTTGTTGTTGCTTTACTATGGCTGGCTTTTTTTTTTTGCTTGTGCCTGTATTTGTTGTTTGTTAACCCCGAGGATATTTGAATACAAAAGGCACAAAAGCAGATTGTGTTGATATGTCACACTTACAATATAAACTAGAAAATGTCTTCTTCTTTTTCTTCTTCCTCTTCAACTCGGAGAGTATATATATTGGTAGAAATATTTTACTTTCTTTCTTCTTCTTCATCTTTTTGTTGTCACCGCGCTATATCTAACTATGGATTATGGCTTACAAAGCTAACAAGCCGAACCAACTTAACTCATAAGCTGTTATAGGAAGTGTTTTACTTGAAAGCAGTTTTTTAGAAATATTTGAAATCAAATCATGTAAAAAACAGTAAGGGTTGCTCTCTCTGTTCTGATTATATCGGATGTTTTTTGAAACAAAAAAATGTATTTTTTTTCTTTGTTATCAAAGAAATGGGCTTTTCTTTTGGCAGCATATGTGCCTGTATTTTGCCCATAACTGTTCGAGTGTTGATTTTCAGGTATATAACCCTGTAGATAATAATCTTGGGATGTTGGTGTCCAACAAATTGACCCGTTTCGTAAAGTTTTTTCATTCATTAATAAACACGCGGTCCATCCTGTTCGCATCAGATGTCAGCAAGATTAATGCCAGCTAAGTACGCTCGCCGTAGCCTAGCAGGTAGTTTGTTGGCTTATTAGACGTGAGGCCACGGTGCAAATTTGAACAAATATTTCCTGGGCGATTTCTGGCAAAAAGGCAGATTTCTGGCCTAAACTCTGGGAGTAAAAAAATTTCCATGAAAAGTTTCTCAAAAATCTGTCGTTTGGAATCAACTTTAAACTGTACGTCCTGCCACTCATGTATAAAATTAACACACACAACATAAGTGGTGTGAGAAACTAGTTCGTAATCTTGGCTGAAGGATTGTAATGACCAATTATGTAGTCAGGACTTCAACCCAGCTTCTCATATCAACCATGTTATACGCGTTAATTTAATCGATGAGTGGAGGGACCTACAGTCTAATGTCGAGTCCGAACGGCAGACTTGAGAGCATTTTATTTGCGACTTTATTTTAATTTCAGTATTTTATGTCAGAAGAATGCTAAAAGGAATTCGCCGAAGAAATATTTTTTTATATTTCGTTTTTGTTTCATATGTCTGAGCCGGGGATTGAACCACATATTGCCCTCAAATTAGACAACCTGATAGACAAGGGCGGGTTAAATTTTTCAGTTTTCTACCATTCCTTCCAATAAATCTATCCGTATAATGGCAATGGTGGCGTGAATTTTCTTCAAACGTTACTGCACCAATGAATCATAACTGCCCCATAAAAAGGAATCCATCGGCATTAAATTGCACTACTGTGGGCACCAGTATAGAGAATCTGTTATAGAAAGAAAATTGTTACCAAATTGATTTGGAAATACATCGATTGATTCACACTTTAACCCAAATTATTGGCGCATACTTCATGGGCTGTGATTCATTCACAAGTTGAATCTTGATGGACAAGATTCTTATACAAAATCTTTCTTAAAGTGGAAAGACACAATCACTAACGCTGAAAACGACAAGGCATTAGATTTTCTTCATCAATAAGCGTTTATTTTGTCTTGAAACGATGCATTGTCTCTAAAGGACGATTATGGACGTCACAAAGTATACTTCACCGTTAAACTAACAGAACCATTATTTTGACAAAAAAAAATGTTTGCAACAATTTGCATGGGTTGATCTGATGTAATAAAATGTTGAACAAAACTGAACAAAATTGCTATAAAATTATGAAATTCTAAAAAACACACCCATTATAAGGCACTACAACACAGTTTAGCGAAAGAAATAGATTGGTTTTTATGCAACAATTTTCTCTTAGTATTTAAGACACCCAAAAAAATAAGGACAAGGTCTGGCATCTCCAACTAAATGAAATATGAAAACATATTTTTTTTGGCGACTTCCTCTCAGCAGATTTCTGTCAAAAACTCTGAGAGTAAATAAAATTGCCATGAAAATTGCCAGCGGAAAATAATAGAAACGAACTACATCAATGTTTACGGATAGAAGGCCAGATTTTAATGTTTGTAGACAACGCTAATAATGCTGCAGCCTCTAGGAAAATCGTGATGCTTAAGATTTAGTCGATTCAAATGTTCATCAAAGAGGCAGAGCCCAACAATCATCTCAATCACAATGTCCGGGTCATTTTAGTAAGTTCCAGTCAAGAAGACGTCGTCATATACACATATCATCACGTTGTACTATGTATATTCAAATATGCACTTTTATTGAGTCAATAAACAGTTAATTGAGTACAATACGCAGTTCAGCTGCTTATTCAATATTCACTTAATAGCAGGTAAATATTAAAGCTGGTTGTTTCAACAACATTGTTTTTATTTTGTTTTTGTTTTTTTTGTTTGCCGTCATTATTAACATTCGAGTTGTGAAATATCGACAAAAAGACTTCGGTTAATTGTAATAGGCTCACTGAACATTCTTATGACAATGCTGCATTTTAAGTTTTACTCAATATTATAACAATTTGCTTATTTATTGCGCAATAATTAATTGAAACTTTATATGAAATATTGAGCTCAATAATGGCGTTTATTGCGCTTTACGCAATAAAGGTGCATATCTGAACACCTGCACCATCTTGCCTCAATTCTAATTGAAAAGAAAACGACAACAACCAAAATATTGATGATTTTGCTAGCTTAATAGAGACGGGGTTTCTTTTATTGTTAGCAATTACCAACTCTGCGATATGTCGTCCTTTATTCCTTTCATAGGAATTTTTGCTTAGAATTATTCTGCCCAGAAATTATTCTGGGTCATGGTGTTAATAAATTTTGTTAATAAATTTTTTATTTCAAAGGACAACAATTTGGAAAATTAATGAATTTTTTAAAAGAAAAATCCTTGTATTTAAATTACTAATTAACATACAGCAACTGTTTATGTAGCGAAAAAGGATTCTCACATGAGTAATATAAAAAACAAGAGACCAATACACATTACAGAATATGGTCACATCAATATTTACTCCTTTTACGCTCTCTCTCTCTCTCTCTATCAATGCAATACATAAGCATAGCATGTCCACCCGTACATGGTCAATGCACTTTATTGCTGTCAATAAAGTACTTGTTGGTTTATAAATTATTTCTTGCTCAGCCTTTCTCTTTTTTTTCGTACCGTAAAGTAACTTTGATGTTGTTTATTGTTTTTGTTGCTGGCGTTATAATTGTGTTTTTCTCTCCAACGACTACACATATAACCACATACTTAGAAAAGTATGAGTCATACTCGCAAATACAGAAAGGATGGGTATTTTGCACACACTTGATCAAAAAAATTTTTTGTAATAAATAGAACATGATGAGTTTGAAAAAACGTTGAAGGTGTTCTTTGTTCGACACTGGTTACTTGAGCCGGTCTTGCAATTCTATCGCCCTTTTTCCTGATGACATTTATTAGACCAAAATTTACACAATTTGAGACTGTAATCGGAAGCCTACAAAGTAGGCTACTCACATCAAATGAATACAGAAGCCTAGTTCATCTGAATATTTGTGTACTTCTTCATACTGCAGCACTTCATTCAAATGCAGTTCTTACTTTTTGAGCCCACTGTTGGTCATTTGTTTTTATGATACCAACCAGATAAGCAGTTTCTGCCTATGCCTTCGAATGATTGTCCCTTCAGCGTGATATTCTCTGTGCTAATATTGTTTATTAACTTTACTTTGGCTTCTTTGAGTGGCACTAGTCGCTAAGTTCAGTTGTGCTGAACTGTTGGAGACCTTCTGCGAGAATATACATTTTAGTCCAAGCAAAGCTTTTCCATTGTGCACCATAAAGATGATGGAGATAAATCCTAGTTGCCTTATGTTGGTTTACTAAATTAGAATTTAAGAAATAATCAAAAAAAATTATTCTTTCAAAAACCCTCTCTCAGCAGTCTGCCGGAAAAAGCGCTGTAATGTGCTTGAAGAATAATTTTAAATGTACCTGAGGCAAACCAGTAGGAACAAATGGAAGTCAGTTTGTATCACAGCCGTTTTCTGATATACATGCATGCATACATAATTTGTCAGGTTTACGGCAGGACCTAAGGTTTAAGGCCGACTCCGAACGATAGATTTTTTTTAGAAAGTTTTCATGTCATTTTCTATTTACTCTCAGAGTTTTTGGCAGAAATCTGCAGACAGGAAGTCGTCGAAGAATTATTTTTTTTATATTTCATTATGTTCGATATGTCTAACCTGGGGTTTGAACCGTGGCCTTACGTCTAATAAGCCAAAACGCTACCCATTATGCTACAACTACTTAAAGTTTTCTGATGCCAGGGGCATGAAGAATAAAAGGTTTGGTCTTGAACAGACGCCTCTAAAGTTAAGAAGAACGTAAGGTTCTATGTACTAAGAGATACCCGTGTCGTCGCAATGGAAGGGAGCTCCATATATAGGTAGTGCGCATTAAAAACGAATTCTCACTGTGTGATTTACTAGCCAAACGAACACAAACGTATGTGTTATGCATGATAAACATACATAAAGGAAAAATAAACGATTTTCGGGAACTGCTACTCAGTCGCCGTAGTCTAGTAGGTAGTGTGTTTACTCATTAGATGTGAGGCCACGGTTCAAAACCCCGGGTCGGATATCAAAACGAAAATATGAAAAAAAATTTCTTCGGCTATTTTCTCTCAGTAGATTTCTGTCAAAAACTGCAAATGACATGAAAAGTTTCTCCAATATTTCTGTCCTTCGGAGTTGACTTTAAACTGTAGATCTCGCCATTCATATACAAAATTGACATACAAAACATCAGTGATGTGAGAAGCTAGGTCGTAATCCAGACTAAGGTTTGTAATGGCTAATTATGTATGTTATCATATTGAACCGGAGTAACGACAGCTACATTAGTACTCGTCTCTAAATTATCAAGAGAATTGCTTATCCTTTTGTTATTAATAAAGCACCTGTTTCCTCTTCAGCAGACAAGCGAGAAACCTGGAAGTAGACTTCAAGGCACCAGCCGATACATAGGAGTCGGATATCCTGTCCGGTCATGTGAAGCTATATGTTGTGACCGTAAGTAAATGATTGCATTTATGATAAGGAAAAAAAGGGAAAACCTTTTCCAATATTATAAACTCAACAACACTTAAGTTTTAAAAAAATTTGTGCTATTTTTTTACATTCAACTGTAAGGTTTTCGAATTTTTCTATCACAAGAGTGTATTTATGGTATGTATTGGAAGTCTCTTACAAATTGTGGTAGTCTTTTGTAAAAATTTCTATACAACAACACGGTACACATGCGAGTACACAGTCTCTGGGGCATATACGGCCATAAGCAGTATTTCTTTAAAGCCTGTGCTAGTCAAAGTGTTTTGTTGCCATATATGCAAGTGGATTATAAGTATTCGTCCATATTGTGTACAATATAGAGATGATATATGGGTTGTTAGTCTCTATTTAGAATATATTTTTAGAATATCTGTTCAGGTTTTATTTTTAAATAACACGGAGAGTTCTTTTTTTCTATATGATGCTGCTGCTGCTGTTGCTGTTGCTGGTACTCCATAATTTTTCTATGGAAACAGTTTGTAGAGAAGCTTTTAGTATGTATGCAATGGCCTAGAATAACCCTTTTCTTCCAATTACATACAATCACACAAAACAACATACACAGCCAAACCAACCACAATATATTGGCTAATAGAAAAGGAAAACTGGGCTTAAAAAAAAATGGAAAATAAAATAGAAAAGCATTGAAAACGAAAAATCCATGGAAAACAACATTACAAATGAAATACAAAATGTATGTTGTTTATACAGAAAACAAATAAAAGTTGTTACTTTAGGTTTTACGATTAAAAAACATAAAAAGTTTCCAGTACAATAAATTCCCAAGCTGCTTGGGTTTAAAAGTTTCCAGGGATTGCAGCAGCGTTCAGGCAAAAAGATTAACTCCTATCAAACCTCTACCAACAGTATAACACTTTACAAACAGCCATCAATCAAATACGATATACATACATACACACACACATACATACATATATACATTCATATATTGTCAATGTATATATGTGTTTTGATAAAAGGTTTCACTTTTTATTTTATTTTCAATTCCATTCTTTTTTTATTCCATTTTTCCATCACATGTTCTTTACTGCTGATGTTCAAAATACAACAGAAACATGAGTAAAAAAAGAAATATTTTAATGAACATTTTCTTCTCTGTTGCAACAACAAATTGAAATCAATTTTATATGTTTTCTTTTTCTAATTCAATTCAACTGATATATTTTCTTTGTTTCTTTTTAATTGATTTGGTGGTCTTGGAAAAAGTGCCTGATATCTCTCCCTGTACCCCTGTACAAACCACAGTAAAATGTTGTGCAAAATAATATACAAAGAATTTCTATTTCCGAGTTACTTTCAATTTTCATTGAAAAGTTTTTGTTAATTCATTATGAGAGAAATAATGAAGAACAATATTATGGAAATTGTTGTAGAATGTAATAACTGGCACGTGGAGCAATTTTCCAAATTAAAACGAAAAGTTATGCCTTTTTTAGTACCTTTTTTTTAATGTGTATGAAGATAGATTTAAAAATATATGTCCCCAGACGCAAACCAAGTCAGTTAACAGAGATCTGTTATGTTACCGTTACCAACAGAACTCTGTTAAACAATTAATTTAAGGCTGGGAAAGAAAAACAGGAAAAATGATTCAATTCCTCGTTAAAATAAGATAAAAAAGCAAAAGTTGATAAAAATAAGTCTTATAGTTAATCACTGTTACAAAATATTGCGTAATAAAAACTACAATAAACAAATAATCACACATTTCCGAATGCTAATTTAGTCCGATAAATAAATCCATATAGGGATAAATCAGGGCAATATAGTCGGACAAATTAAATTGTTTTTAAAGCATTTTATGCCCGTTTAACTAAATCAATCGTCAAATTTTGGAATTTTCCGAGTTTTCCCACAAAAGGACACTTACGTAATTGGCCACTACAACCCTTCAGTTAGGATTACGGCCTAGTTTCTCACACCACCTATACATATTGTATGCGTTAATTTTTGTACTTGAGTCGTGGGACCTACAGTTTAATGTCGACACTGAACGACAGATTTTTGAGAAACTTTTTCATGGCAATTTTATTTTACTCTCAGAGTTTTATCCAGAAATATGCTGAGAGGAAGTTGCCGAAGAAATATTTTTTCATACTTCGTTTTGATGTCTGAGCTGGGGTTTGAACCTTGGCCTTACGTCTAATAAGCCAAACCACTACCTACTAGACTACGGCGACTGCAAAAGGATACTTAGTGGATTTTTAAATCTGAAATCTCGGAAAATACTGTTAAGATGAAATTTTCTTATTATAATTTGATGTATAATTTGGATGGCATTTGTATGTTAATATGGTTTACCGTTCCGTCTCCAAGTTAGATACTCCATTCGTTCATTGCAATTTTAAGTTAACTTTAGTCAGCACTTGAAGTCTCCGTAGGTAGTCTGTTTGTTTATTAGACGTAAGGCCACGGTTCAAACCGCAGGTCAGACATCAAAATGAAATACGAAAAAATATTTCTTCGGATTCTTCCTCACAGCAGCCTTCTGGTAAAAACTCCGACAGTAAAATAAAATTGTTATGAAAAGTTTCTCAAAACCCTGTCGTACGGAGTCGACTATAAATTGTAGGTCCCGGCCGCTCATGTATAAAATTAACACACACAACATAAGTGATGTGAGAAACTAGTTCGTAATCTTGGCTGAAGGATTGTAATGACCAATTATGTAGTCAGGACTTCAACCCAGCTTCTCACATCAACCATGTTATACGCGTTAATTTTATCGATGAGTGGAGTGACCTACATTTTAATATCGAATACCAACGACAGATTTGAGAGGATTTTGTTGGCAACTTTATTTTACTTTCATTATTTTTTGTTAGAAGAATGCTAAAAGGAATTCGCCGTAGAAATATTTTTTCATATTTCGTTTTTGTTTCAGATGTCTGAGCCAGGGATTGAACCACATACCGCCTTCTAATAAGCGAACCTGCTAGATAAAGGCGGCTTAAATGTTTCAATTTGCAACTACTACTTCCAATAGATCTGTCCGTGTGCTGTGTCAATGGTTGCGTGAATTTTAATTCAAGGGTTACTGAACCAATGACTCATCACTGCCCCATAAAAAGGAATCCAGCGGCATTAAATTGCATTAACGTGGGCACCAGTATAGAGAATCTCTTTTAGAAAGAAAATTGTTAGCAAATTGATTTTGAAATAAATCATACCATATTAAATATAAATTGTTGTAATGATCAATTAGGTAGGCAAGTACAGTTAAAGAAAAAAGCTTACATAGACCGGTTTATGCAGACTTTTTCTCCGCTAATTTTTATTAAATGAAAACAAATGTTATAGCTTTGTTTAAGGCATTTCCAAACAAGTATGTTTGAAGAGCAAAACAAATATGAAATAAATATAGAAATTATTATCGGTGAATGTACATACTTTTTTCTCTGACTATATGTAAGCATGTATATTAAATTTGGCAATTTATAGAAAATAATAATGAACTTTAATAATAAAATTTTTACGGGTGTTAACTTCAAGTCTCTAAATCTAAATAAATTCCATTTCTTTATGATATAATTTACAGCCCTCATTACGGGTTTTGAAAATCTGCTTTTGAGTCGAATGATGAGATGAGATAAACAAATAGGTTAAATCCCAACACGAGAAAGCTTTATAGCCAATTAACACAAATTTGTGTCTCATAAATTCACAACAATATTTTAATATTTAAGAATGTATACCCATTATTACGGTGGCACATAGAAATTAAATGTCTTAAGAGATATACAAATGTATACGCCGGACAGCAGACTTATGCTATTTTAACGTTTTTTTTTATAAAAAATTGTTCTTAAAATTTATAAAATTTTTTTAGATATTGTTACGATTTTACCTTTTAAAAACGTTTAAAATATGAGCTCGTAGATTGCAAATAAAATAAAAATAAATTTGTGTTTAGTTTTCATTAAAATTCTTTTTTATTCGCACAATTCTGTGTGCCACTGTTCACAACTTTATGTAAACAACAACAATAGCCTTTTTTGTTATTTCTCTGTTTTTACCCACTGCATAAACAATAACACTTACTAGACAATTATTCGACAGATCTTTGTAACGGAGATCTTCAAGCCACGATTACTCTCTTCGAACACACCGCGTCTTCACACAAGACTGACTGAACCTCAATCACTCAGTTGCCTGCGTTGCCTTGCCTTTAATGTGACAGAGTAAAGAGTCTGGTGAATGCGTTGCCTTGCCTTTTATGTGACAGAGTAAAGAGTCTGTTGAATGTTCTTGAAGGCGAAGGTTCGTGACTTCGCCTTCTCGATTCTCTAAAATTCATTATTGTTGTTTCTGTATTTTTGTTTACTTGTTTACCATTTTTTTATGCTGGCGTTTGTTGTTATATTAAGCAGTACGATAATTTGTAAACAGGTTTGTTTACTGCATTGTTTTGTTTTTGTAGTTTTTGTTTATAATTTTAATGTTAAGCGATGTAAACGCAAAACACCAGTATCTAGATTTTTCATTTTCGTAACAATATATTGGGATACCTAGACTTATGACGGCCACTGTATGTTACTACAATAAAGTATTTTTTTTTAAGTCAAAAGAAAATGTTACCACCCTAATGTTTAAACAGCAGCTTACGCATATTTTTAAATACCAAGAAAAGCGTTGAAAATAATACACTCAGATTTTTATTTTATTTCAAAAGAACGAGAGAGAGACAGAGAGAGAGAGAGAGAGAGAGAGAGAGAGAGAGAGAGAGAGAGAGGGAAAGATATTCACAACAGCAGTCTTACGTGTGTTTTCTTTTTTCTTTATCTTCTTTATCTAAAATAATACACAGCCATACCTTCGTTTTTGTATATATGTATGGATGTTTGTGTGTATATGTATTTGGTCCTTTATCTCTTACTGACTGACTGTTTTTAATGTGCCAGCTTACTTGGCTGGTTTATTCTTGTATTTCATGCCATGAGAATATATATGCCATGCCATGCCATGCCATGCCATGCCATGCCACTAGATAACTGTGAGTGTACATGATATGCAGTAACATGTGTTTAAACAGTTGCCTATTGGGAAATTAAAAATGTGTTTTTAAACTCATCCACACGCTTCAGTTACAGTTTTAGTGTATTTATGTTTTGATATGAAGATTTTTCCTTATTGTGTTACATTCAACAAAAAAATAAAAAAAAATTTAATAGACATGCGTGTATATTGTTGCTTCAAACCCCTTGAAACGCCTGACAAAACAAACTTTTTGGCATTTTAAATTTTAATATCAATTTTATTTTCTTTTCTTTTTTGTTGTTTTTTTTTTTTTGGTTTTAATTTTCATTAACAGCTTATTAGCTTAACGTATGTTCGCCTTGGTGTAATAAAATAGCGAGATTTTCTTTTATTTTTATTAAAAATTCAAATGTATTCTAAATGTAAATTCTTTCAGTATAAAAAAAAAGATTCGTGACATACGGCAAGCAATGCCAAAGAGTACTCTTTCGACATGAATTATCTGAAAAAAGTATTTAAGTTTGGAAATCATTGAAATTTATTATGCAAAATCCAAGCTTTATGCGAAACGTGTGTATGTATGTCTCCCGAAAACTGATTGTAAGCGACGAAGTCCATTTTCATCACCAAAAAAGAGCAGAAAAATTTTTATGTGAAGAGCAGTCAAAAGCAGGCCAAAGGCTATCAACGTTACCTGAAAGATGGTATACACATGAGTCAAGAATACCTCTTGGTTTTTTTTGGTTCCAAAATGAAATATGTCGAGCCTATTGGGAAACTCACGTGTATTTTCAAAGCGGAAGTCTATGCCATCCAAAGGTACGCTCAACTCAACCTGGATGGGAGGTATAAAAGACTAGACAGGTAGCACTACCATCTGACAGTCAGACTGTCATTCGGGTTCTCGATTCTTATGAGGTTAAATCGAAAATAGCATGGGACTGTATGAAAAAGCTGAATCAACTATTTGGGGAAAATAGAGTTAACCTCTGTACGGTCCCAGGTCATGTGGGAATTCTTGGTAATGGTTAAGCAAACAAGCTCGCAAAGGAAAGAAGCTTCCACTCTGTCAATGTGCAGTGAGGGATAAGATATGATAATGATAAGATACGATAATCGAAGGTTCTCAAACCAAGTTGGAATCAAAACATTTGTTGGGAAATTACAATAAGAAGAGATCTGAAGCATGCGTTTGACCACTCAGCAATAACCTGAGGTTGGTAAACGGTCTTTAGACCGGGCATTACAAACTCACAGTACACTTATTCAGAATGGCAATTGATCGCGCCTAACATACAAATTAGGTGATGATGTCATAATGACATTGCAACGACATTACAATGATATCAAAATGGTCGTAAACTGTGGCTTAAGTGTCTTCCCTATCAAGCTCAATCCAAATGGCATTCACTTTTGAAATTTTTCTGTTTAGAAAACACAAATTATTGAAAAAGTCACCCGGTATATCATATGAAGTGTTTTAAAACGAAAATTAATTACAAAAACTCCTGTTGGTATTGCCATTGTTAAGACTTTGTGTAAATATATCGCAAATATTTTTCGAAAGCAGTTGTTTTAATTAAAATATTTCCTTACACTGAGAGAAATTTATCACATAAAAACGATACATTTTTAATAACTAGGCTGTTGTACGTACAGCTACAGAATAAATAGAAGATTTCATGGAATAAAATAATTATAAATATATGTCGTTGACGCGTTCTTCGAAATAGGGTGTAGGTATTTGAAAGCCAAACTCAATGTGGTATTTAAGAACGTATTTATATCATAGCCTGTAGCCAGTATTGATTCGCTAACGATCGCCTACATATATAAGGGTAGTGTTACACATACATAACTGAGCATTACAACCCTTCAGTCATTATTACGACCTAGCTTCGCACAATACTTATGTTTCCTGCGTTAATTTTACACATGAGTGGCGGAACCTACAGTTTGAAATGGATTCCAAACGATAGATTTCAGATTTTTTTTGCCAGAAATCTGCTGAGAGGAAGACGCCGAAGAAATAATTTTTCGTATTTCGTTTTGTTGGAGATGTATGACCTGGGGTTTGAACCGAGGCCTCACGTCTGATAAGCCAACAGACTACCTACTAGACTACGGCGGCTTCTAGTGTTAGTCAACTTAATTTAAAATTTTTTGAGTGCTTGTGTCTTATCGTTGAAAACAACGGAGTGTTTGGTTCAATCTTTTTTATACGGACCGCTAAATAGGAAATGAAAAGGATTGTGTTGCAATGAGAAAAGCATGTTATAGTAGGAGATAATAGTGGATAGTCGCCGTAGTATAGTAGTTAGTGTGTCGATTTATTAGACATAAGGCCTCATTTCAAATCCCCGGTCAGACATCAAAACGAAAATATGAAAGAATATTTCTTAGGCGACTGACTCTCAGCAGATTTCTGGCAAAAACTCTGAAAGTAAATAAAATTGCCATGAAGAGTTTCTCAAAAATCTGTCGTTCGGAGTTGACTTTAAACTGTAGCTACCGCCACTCATATATAAAATTAACGCACACAAAATGACAGGTGTGAGAACCTAGTTCGTAATCCTAACTGAAGGGTTGTAATGACCAATTGTAACACTTAAAAAAAGACTCTATAGAAGAGTAAATACTCGTAGGCTTTCAAATTGTTAACAAAAAATTGATTACGTCTGCTAGATAAGTCAGCAGTGTGCTTATGACCCTAACGTACATATCTTTTCTTTAACCTTTTTTTTTAATTGCAAAACAAAATGTTCCCATAAATCTCGAACTTTTTCACGATTTGAAAATGATGCTGTTAAACGAATAGCCCAGCATAATATAATAATCAGCCAATAAAAGTGCTGCCAACAACAATTATTGTTTAACAATTTTTCATTTTAACTGCCAACATTTGTATGCTTCTACGTATTATGTTGCAATAAAATCTTTTTTTACGAAATCATTATTGTTTGCCAGCGTGGCTTTTAACACGGCAAACAAAATGAAGCGATTACTGTTAGGGAAACCAATTTGGTAAGGAAGAATTTATTATTTATTTGCGCGGCAGGTTTAAAATCGTTTTTAATATTTAATTTTCTTCTTTTTTTTCAATATCGGATTTCTTTTGTTTGATTAAACATTAAATTTAAACACATGCTCATTTTTCACCTTAAAATATGCTACGTTTTAATAACAACGGCACACAAATAAATACACACACACATACACATATTTCTGATGAATTTCAAACAGTAAACTGAGCTGCCATTAAAGTTTTAATATGAAAAAGGGCAAATCAAAATGAATGTATTGGCCTCAAGTAATTTATGATTGCTTTTATTGTATTATAACATATGGGTCATTTCACATGTATCTGGAAAAAGTAGTGTTATATACATATTTCGTTGAATTATAAAGTTATTAAATAGAATATGATTTTTATATTTACAGCCTTAAACTTCCTTTTAACAAAAAAGAGGAGAGAAATGCCTATACGTTGTACATTGTTTTTGGCAGAGCATTCCCTTACTGCGATAATATTTAAGTGTGATATTGTCTTCGCTTGCCTCTTTTGTTCTCTTTTTTATTATATTTTTATATGACTTGATGATGATGATTTATAATTTAATACTCATCATCATTATCATCATCATCATCATCATGTGCAGCATTAACATTTTTATGGTTTCTTTTTTCTTCGTTTTTCTTTTCTTTTCTTTTTTGCCATATTCATGCAGCCTCTTTTATACTGTTTGCTACTTAGTTGGCTCAGTATGTATTTAAGACATTAAAAATCATAATATATGGCCTGGCAAATGCAAAAAATTACGCGGCGAAACAAAAAGAGACAAGAAGAAAAAAATTATACTCATCATTTAACGCCTTTGCAGAGCTCTAGTAAGTGTGAAGCATTATCATCATGTAGGAAATTTTTTTTTTATTTTCTTTCCTTCATGAAGAATTATTTACAACCCAATTTATATTTATTATATGGCAGTAGAACAACTCTTAGCAGCAAAAAGTTAATGTAATAATTAAGACACATACATACATACAATACACAAACATTATTAAAAATGGAAAACAGACAAAAAAAGAGAAATAAAAATATGTTTTTAGAATATTAAGACATAAATCGTAAGAACATAAAAATAGCACAAGAGTAGGTCGTCTGAAATATTATGAAAATAATCACTGTATGACAGGATTAAAATATAATATAAAATATTTAAAAATTTAGATAAAAATTATTCTCATTTGTTTTGTTCCACTGTACAATTATGCTTTCAGGTTTTATAAGAGTCTTCAGAAAGCATATGTTGACCTATTATGCGAATAGAGTAGAATGTTTTCTCAGCCGTAGTATAGCAGATACTGTGTTGAATTACTAGACAAGGTTCAAACCCCAGCTCAGACATCTCAAACAAAATATGAAACCAATATTCCTTTCAGCGGCTTCCTCTCAACAGTCATCTGGCAAAAACTCTGAGAGCAAATAAAATTGCCATGAAAAATTTCTCAATGAATGAATTGTTTTTTCGTTACTCATAAGCACTCATGAAATTTTGAATATAAGTAAGTCAACAATATTGAAATTTAACTCGTCTTTTTCATTCGTACTCATTACAACGTTGATTTATAAGTACAGGTTGCAATGAGTATGCGTACAACGTTGACATCAAACTCATACCATTCGAAATATGTTTGATTCATAAGCCTACGCATTTAGCTCCAGATAACTTTAGAAAAATACTTATAACCCGATTCGAGTGACTCGAATCCTTCATCAAAATTTACAGTCTTAGTTGTTGTTACATTTAAAAAAAAAAAAAAAAGACACATAAGCAAAAAAGATAGAGCAGCAAGCCGAGCAAACACACCATCTTCTAGTAAGAATTTTAGTGTATGTACGCGAATCATACTTATTTTGTGATTCTTGTAAATGTTGAGTTACGGAGAGTCGAAATAAACAACATCATACGTGTTGTTAAGTATGAATATGATGAGTCCTTCAAAATTTAAATATGAGTAGTATGAGTATGATATTAAAATAAGTATGAATGCGTATAAGTATCAAAGATTGTGAATATGATTCGATACTACTCATCTTTTTGAATACTCATTGCTGATCTCTGATACGTATCGCCTCTCATCGATAAAATTAACATACACAATATAGGTGAAGAGAGAAGCTAGTTTATAATCGCAACTAGAGGACTAACATCACTAATTAAATAAGTAAGTGCATATGTTTGCAAGTTTAGTGTAATAAATAAAGGAATACAAGATATTGAACAGAGTACATAACTTAATAGTTTTGAGTTCTCATTTGGAGCACCGGTTTTCAAAAATATTATGGTACGATTACACTTTATTTCACTTTTTTAATCCTCCTTAGCAATTTATTACACTGCTGTAGCATGTTTCAGAATGATAGAGTTGCCATATATATGTATATCATTTTCTGGAAACAACATCCGGTGTGAAAAAGTTAAACATCCAAGTAAAGTGAGGAGTTGTTTACAGTACAAAAATTAAAATTTTCTGTTCCCAAGATATTTTTTAAAATTCTCTGTTTACGCAGACTAACTGTGAATGAAGTACTAAGGTTTCTGCTTCCCTTATTTCTTTCGTTTCCTTTACTATTTATCATGTTTTTAGGGAAAATGGAACTCACATAAGTCATTTCACTTAGTTTCTTATTATTTCACTTTCATTTCTCAGGTTTTTCCATCCCGCAAGGGGTTTGTTAAAATATAGTAAGTTTTATAATGCCAGGGTTGCCATCTTACTGATATTAAACGAACTCCGTTTTTACTTTCACTCAGAACCATGCTTATTAATAGGTGGTTCTGCCTAACTTTTATATGATAGAGTCTGTAATTACTGAATGAATCACTAGTATTCTATTGAAGTCTCTTCACTTTTTTAAATCAAAAAACTTATAAAAACTTGCTCAGGTTTGTAGTTATTTGAGAGGGTATAGTTCAACTTAAGTGCGCCATTTTCTATTACAACTCTGCTAAAAAAAAAAACTTCACTGTCCAGTACAATATCACATGAATTTGCTTGGCTTTCATCAGTTTCCGCATTTTTCTTCTTTCAATATTTCTCTTTCATATCCTTTTGTGGTTTTATATTTTATGGTCCAATGTGCAATATGCAATACATAAAATTCAATATGTAAACTTTATAAATAATAAAATAAATATACAACAAAACTACTGTTATATACAGAATGCAATTTATTTAATTTTTTATAGAACATACTGTGGGCCCAGTAGCTAACTTCTTACATAAAGGAAAATCTTTTTTCAAATTGAAAAATAATAGAAAATAAAACTAAATATGTCAACATTGGTATTTAGTTGCATTATTTAAAGTTTTCTTTTAGAAGAAATTACATATAAAACCACTGCAAACTCCTAAGCCATGTCTATGCCAGTGCCTAGTACTAGCCAAAGTAAATTCTTGAGATTTTGTACAATGCAAGCCTAGAAAGAATATAAAAATCTACACTCCAATGGGTTAAGTTAAGCTCAAGAGACTATCGAAATTGTGTTACAAGAGTAAGGAAAGTGTAAAAAAACATGGCCTCTTATGAGCACTATTTGTTAAGGTTTAGTGATTGTAGCAAACATCAGTTCTATTTAACATTAATTTACTGGGGGATAATATTATCACAGGTCAGACATCAAAACGAAATATAAAAAATATTTCTTCGGTGGCTTCTTCTCAGCAGATTTCTGGCAAAAACTCTGAAAATAAGAAAAATTGTCATGAAAAGTTTCTCAAAAATCTGTCGTTCAGAGTCGACTTTAAAGTGTAGGTTCCGCCACTCATGTATAAAATTAACACACACCACATGAGTGGTGTGAGAAGCTAGGCCGTAATCCTGACTGAAGGGTTGTAATGGCCAATTAGGTATGTGTATGTAATATTATCACAAAAAAATTTATCATAACAAACTTAAGGGCAGAATGCGAGTAATGCTTGACGTTGACGAACTCTAATTTCGACGCCATACTATTAACGAGAGTCCTTGGAAAGTAGTAACAAATGTTGTAGCATCTGGAGGCCAGACTATTAACCAGGCTCTATGGATTAAAGACACAGTAGCTGAAGTCATATCAAAGTAAGATAATGCAAGAATTCTGTTGCTATTGTTTAACAAGAAGAGCCCAATTTTTTACAAAAGTTTTATGCGTTTTTGCAGGACAAATAGTTGATATCTTTTTCACTTAGTTGCTTTGAAATTCGAATTCGAATTTTATGTCAGAAGAAAAGTATTTGGAGAGGTTTTCTTGAAATTCTTCATATTGAATCAATATTGATCAATGAAACTTTTTCTGAATGTGTTCCACAGACAGAAATCGTCGTAGTCTAGTAGGTAGTGTGTTGACTTATTAGATGTGAGGCCACGGTGCAAACTCCAGGTCAGGCATCTCCAACAAAACTAAATAAAAAAATAATATTTCTTCGGCGACTTGCTCTCAGCAGACTTCTGGCAAAAAGTCTGAGAGTAAATAAAATTTCCAGGAAAAGTTTTTCAAAAATATGTCGTTCGGAGTCGACTTTAAACTGTAGGTCTCGCCACTCATGTATAAAATTAACGCACACAACATAAGTAGTTTGGCCCGAAAATGTTAAGTATATGAATCACACAATGGTCGGTAAAGGCTTGTAAATTCTTGGTGCAGACATGAGATTATCGTTCCTCTACTAAGGGAAAAAATACTTGTATAAAGACTAAACAAATCCGAGCCATTACGGCTATACGCAGAATAAGTTTTCCATTTTGTTTACTCGGAATCCATTATAGAAACCAAAGATTTAAAGCTGCAAAACAAGGGCACATTACGTACCACACTTATTTGTTGAAAGGCGATGCTGAATATTGGAAATATTGTATGAATGACAGAAAAATATTATACTTTGGGATCGAAATATTATTTGCAATAATTGGTTGAGTTTGTTTTATACTTTAAAATAGAGAAGTTGATCTTTTTGCCCTGAACTCATATGTTACCTGATATGTTAGCAAATGTGCGAATTAACTGTGATTAATACTTTTTTCCCATAATACGTGACCCAATAATAAACAATAATTTACATGTTAATGCTATGGAAGCTTTTTTCACAGTGAACTTTGACCCTTAACATTAGCTTATTGATTTTAATATTGCAACTGGAATAAACCACAGTGCAATGACTAAAAAGAAGCTCATATCTGTATGTATGTGATGATTTTCTTTTTGAAATAAATTGCCTTTTTCATGTATAAAACAAAAATCTTTACATACATGTATACATACATATATACATACATATGTATGTATGTATACCTCCATAACAGACACATACAATAAGTATTTGTTTGTTTATCTTTTGAAAAGATTCATATGCTGACGGTAGCGTTTAACAAGCTTTAATTAAACGAATCAGTAACAAATGCCAGCTGATTGCATGCCAAGCCTTTATTTTTCTACAACATTCAGATGTGCACAGCGAGGAAACCATCTATACGTCGGTTTTTGGACAGCCAACTGAAAAATAAATGTTGTGCGCAATACACATACAAGAAAGAGAAACAAATGAAATGTATGCCAGCAAAAAAATTAAACGAATTTAATTCCTTTTTTCCATTTAAAGCTGCTTTCATATCATTCCTTTGAGTTTTGCTCGGAAACTGTAAAAGGCGGCAAAAAATTTTTCTGGCTTAAAAAAATGAAATGAAAATGAAATGAAATATGAAAAAAGTTCAAACACTTTTTAAAACAAATTTTCATTTTTATTTTTGCAAAAACAAAAAAAAACACAAAGAGAGTGTACAAAGGAGTGAAAAAGAACAGGAAAATCCTACAGTAAAAAACTTATAAAAAAAAGAAAAAAATCATGTAAACGTGTCTGACAGGGCGTTTATTTGCTAATTGTGATGATTCTTGGCAATGATATTTGATTGTTAAGTCTGGGAAATATTTTGGCTTTTATTGTTACTTTTAACACTTAAATTATGTGCATGTCCAACACTTGTCAACTACAACTCAATGAACAAATTACGCAGCGTATGTGTAATTTGTAATTGATTTCATTCAATATCACTCATACGCCTATGCGCATATTGTATGAAATGAATTAAATATCACTCATACGCTGCGTATTTATCTTTTAGTGATTGATGTTCAAATTATGGATATAAAATAGGAAAGACGAGTATTCTCATTATTCGGTATTTTTCAGTTTTTTAGCAGAACATGCCACTCAAAGTATTGTCCACGGAAATCTACGAATTTTCCCGACTTTTCGGTAAAATATGGTTTCCATCGCAAAAGTTGACGTGGCCTAGCTCAGAGAGCTCAGATATCTCGACTAAACCGAAATATGAAAAAATATTTCTTTGGGAACTTCCACACAGCAGATTGCTGCCAAAAACACTGAGAGAAAATAAAATTGCCAGGAAAAGATTCTCAAATCAGCCACCTATACGTATTAGAGATCAGCAATGAATCGTTTTCATGAAATTTTGAATATAGGTGAGTCAACAATATTGGAATTTAACTCGTCTGTTTCATTTGTACTCACTACGACGTTGATTTATAAGTACAGATTGCAATGAGTATGCGTACAACGTTGACATCAAACTCATACCATTCGAAATATGTGTGATTCATAAGCCTACTCACTTAGATTCATAACTTTTGGAGTCACGTTTAAACTGTTGGTCCCAACACTCATGTATAAATTTAACACACACACCATCAGTGGTGTGAGAAACACGATAGCAATTCTGATTAAGCGGTTTGTAATGATCATCGAGTAAGCAAGTAAATAAGGCACCAAAAAAACCGCTCGTCTTTTGACATCAAGAACAAATCGTTCAATCAATCATCATGCCCTGCTCTAAAGGGAAGCGTGCAGGCATTCTGCTTAGATCGAAACAAATGGTAGTCAGTAGGGGCATAATTTTGGTATACGGAGGGTGAGAAAAAACTTATCACCTACGGTTTTCCAAAACAGTTGACACCGCAATATATGGCCAAGCGTTGTCATGGTTACATATCTCTCACTCTTCAGATCCCCATAAATACAGAGCATTGCCTTGGCGTAAAGGATCTTATGCTTTCTACGCACTTCACGTATGATTTCCTGCACTTGGTGTTGTTGAAATTAACTAATATTTTGGTGCCATGCAAAATTACGATGCAAAAATACATGAAAAAGCGATTTTTAAAGACTCTCTCGTTTTCATTTCATATGAAAGCCAATTTCCCTGCTTTAGAGTGAAACCGCTGCTTGAGTTACAACTAATAATTGTACAAACTCGTCTTAAGTCTGATACAAATCTTGATCGAGAACTGTTTCCAATTTATGCAATTCCAACTTTTTGACTTTCATGTCACTATTTTTGATACATGCAAACCACTCGATATGCTGTAGGTTTGATTCAGCATACTGACCGTGTTATTCCACAAGCAAGCAATGATACGCATGTGCAACTGCCTCTCTTCATTTTGTGACCGTTCAATCGTGTTAAGCATTCTGAATGAATTAATGGCAACCTTACAATAGGTTTCTCTCGATGTACACCTGAACCGTATTGACGAGGTGGAAAATGATGAATGCAGGCCATGAGCGGAAGGCGTCGCATTACGATAAAGTAGCTCGATATACCAATATTTTTTGGATTACAAAATAACAAACATAACACGTCAGATGTTAGCCTACTTCTTGTTGGCTTACGACCTTTGGTTAATTTCTTCTCCTTCTACCCTTCTACCGATAATTCTGTTAATTTTAAGTTGTATTGATTTCGAAACAAATCCAATACCATGCATTCCAAAAATAAAAACATTTTTATCCAGAAATCTTCTTAATCTGTTCGAAGAAATAACGAAAAATACAAAGAGAAAATCCATGTCAACCCGTAATGTTCAAAAATAAAACGATGATAAATATAACGACAGAAGGAAAATATATATTGACATCAATACCAAAACACATACCAAAAACAAAACAAAACGAAACAGAAAATAAAAACAAAAACAATAAAAAGATCAAACGTGTCAAAGCTAAAGTGTGTGATGAAAAAATAAGAGCTGTTATGCAATGCAGATACTTTTGTATCTGTTGGATTTCAATATTTCAGTTACGTTATTTCATTTCACTGCATGACACAAACACACACATACACAAACACTTACATACATATATAGCAAAGCGTTTAAAATAGCACAGAATATAAAGCCAAGGGGATATCTACAATATAATGGTAAACACATACGCTTACAAAAGCAAAGAGAAAGTAAAACAAAAACAACAACAAAAACGTTGCAAATAAAAGCTGCTCTCTTATCTAGACAAACGTTTATAAACACACACACACACCCATACATCCGTTTTAATAAAATAAGCAGAAAAAAGTTTAGACTGTAGATACGTGAAGATATATTGTGTAAAAAAAAAGATTTTTTTTTATTATTTTTGTTGTTTTTATTTCACAAAAATAAATTCTAAAGATTCACTGGCATTCGTTAGTGGCTGAACATGAAACGTTCAAACGTTTATGGAACAATGACAAAAGCGGAAAACGGGTACCAGTTGAAAGCGCCCAAAAAAAAAAAAACAGCAAAACATCGAAGAGAGCTCTTAATAAAGAATGATTTTTTTGTTACTTCCTCGCTTACCCCTGTAATACTATATACTGCCTCCTGCTCCTGCCAGTTTTTGGATTTTCAAAATAATGCCGACTGCAATTGTTTTATACGCGAAAGTAAAAATTTTGTTTTTATTTCTCCTTTATTTTTGGGGAAAATAACAACTGGGACCGAAATAACTAAATGAAACAGAGGTACTACAATAAAATCAACAACAGCAACAACAACAACAACAACGCTAGCCGTAGCAGCGAATACGTAGTTGACACAATAGCTAGTTGAGGACTTGGTTAAAAGTTGATAAATGTTCCATTGGGGCTCATTTGATTAATTATTGAACACAAAATAAAACGGGCCTTGCCTACGAAGAGATAAATAAAGGAAGTTTCTTATTGAATTTCACTAATTAATCGATTTGGTGCTCCTATACACACAAAATGTTAAAAAATTTGTTTGACCGCAGATCGAGCCTTAAAAAAACTTCTTTCTTCTAGCTTATGTATCACTTTTGATACAATCTATGGACTACAATAGAATTGTTACGATTATTGATAGATTTTGTTAAAAAAATTTTAATATTTTTATTTATTTTAATTCATTTTAACCCTGCTGTTAGGCTTGGACCATTTTGATCAAATTTTTTTTTTAATTTTTATTTAAGTTTGCAATGGCTTATCGTATAAACTTAAAACGTCAGCTCAGGTATTTTTTTTTTTTAATATTTTAATGGTTTTAGTGAGTTTTTAGCTATCTAGGACAAAATCGGACAGAACAAAATTGAAAGTTACAAATCTTAGTTTATGGATCATTTTGGTCCATGCAATTTATTTTATTCTGTATATCAGTAATAGTAAGGAAAAATAACAATTATGTCTTATTGCTATTTTCGTAGCAAGATGAATAAATTGTTTTTCCCTTCAATTTGTATACAAATTTATTGAATATAATGCATTTGACATCACATTTGGACTTACAGCAATTGCAAATTCCCCGTTTTCTAGGAGCTGACTTTTGTGTATCACCGCTTGTAGATGGTACACTATTTGATGACGATGCTTGTAGTTGAGTCAATAGCTATGCCGCAAATGGATTTTTAGGTTTGACTGTCCTTTTCAACATGTATTCTTTTGATGGGCACATGGCTAGCGGAAGTAAAACCTCAGGTCTTCTGCGATTTGAATAATTTGCAGTCCACGAAGAATCAATTTCTGAATATAAAATAAATGCATTCAATGCGGATATATCAACTATATTGGAAAATACAACATTTGGCCATCTATTTGTTTTTCAATTAGTGCTGTAGTAGCTAATAATTTGATCAGCGGTATCAACGCCTCTAAGATAAAGGAAATTATTTTTACAGAAACGATAAATAATGATAAAATATAATAAGACTTTAGTAGAGTTATAATAAGAAATGATTGCAGGTTCCTTCTTATGATTACTGAAATCGATTTCATCTGTTTTTTGCATGGTGCTCATCAATATAGTACCTTTATATGTATGGCCGGTATACGTGGATGTATATAAAGGAACTTTTTTCTACATAAGCAATTTCGGTGGGATAAAAGTTTTGTTTCTTCGAACTGTTCCCACATACGTCAGTTTCCTTTGTAAAAGATTTTTCCCCAACTCAAAAGATGAAAAAAAGCAATCAGCTGTAATATTTTGTCCTTTCAATTCTTCTGTAACCTCCAACACGTCATGCTCTCCTTGATTTTTTCAAGCTTATCATTTTTTGGTTTTCCAAAGTACGGTTGTATTTTCCATATGTATCCTGATTTGGAGTGTACAGCTAACCAAAATTTAAGCCCAAATTTGGCTGGCTTTACAGGCATATACTGCGTCAATAGTGACATTTTCATGACAGTTATAAAACATTGAAAGAAGTGCTTCCCTATTGTCCCATATCTCACGAATTGGAGCAAACTTGTCACTACTTTTTTGTTGTCTTCTGTTGATAATATCATCAAAGATGAGAGCACTTGATATCATGTGAAAATTATATTCGCTCATAATAGACCGGAATAAACACGAACTGAAGTAAAACTTATACTCGTGGTATACATATCTGTATAGAAATGGAGAATTCCAGAACTTTTGTAACAATTTAAATTATTTAAAAGTTTGGTCAAAAGAGTTTTATATCGAATTATTTATGAAATATGCAAAGTGGACTAAAATGGTCCTTTACCTCAAAATTCGAAAGGGTTTTTAACCTAACAGCAGGGTTAATAAAACTATTTTATATTCTAACATTTTATTATCAATTTTATAAAATTTACGCCAAAATTTTTAACATGATGCGCATTGGAGCATATTTTTTTAGGTAAAAATCAAACACTTCATGTCAGCTTGGTTTTATTTTTTTCTAAATGGTAACAATTTGACATCTAGCACTCTTGCTTTGTGGCGATTAGTTTCCAATTGTTTAGATGGGGCAGCTTTTTGTCACTCGCGTCAGTAACGCTCTCAATTGACTACACACCATTGTTATATTTCGTTAGAGAAAATTTGTTGTCAACGTCAAGTGAGGTAAAAAAGTTTCCTATTGCAACAGAACATCGATTATGTCAATAACAACGCTCTCTCTTTGATTCCTCTCTGGTTTCCCGGATACAGGTTTCCCCAACTACGGCTGTAAGGAGTTGCTATACATATAGCATGTATTGGAATCTAAGACTGCCAATTCGATTTCGGTGGACCACGAAATTTATAACGACCATAAAATTCAATTACGTACTCATCTACAGCGACAAAATTATTGGGAATATTAAAAGCTGAAAAACTTACAGCTCATATGATGAAATACTCTTTTTCTAATGTTTGTCTGTCACGTGCGATAAATATGAGAAGAGCATATTAAACAGCTGCTAGCAATCTGCGTGAAAATTGGTTTTATTCCAATATTTCTCTGTAGAAGTAGTACCATCTTTGGCGGTAAACTATGGCATGTTCGTTACTGCCAATACTATCGTCACTTTATAGGATGAGCTTCTGTTTGCTTCTTCTTAAGGATCTTCAGTAGTAGGAATATTACATATATATGTACATACATAATCGGTCATTCCTATCTTTCGTTGTAAATTGGAAATGTGTGGCCTGAGGATGGAAACTTGGTCTGACATCCAATAAGCTAACACGCTACATACTGGTGTACGTCTACTGCAATCAATATCAAGAACAGATAATTCAACATTTTCAATTCCATCCAACACTTAACTTTCAATCCCATTTCAAATACCATAAATAATGCATTATTTACGACAAAACTTCAACAAAATCTTTGAAAACTTTACATTACATACACAGCACCAAAGAATACCTAGGTAAGCCACACTTATGAAGTCTTTGAATTTTTTAAGTCCTGTTTAAAATGGTCTTTTTTTATTTGTTTTAAAATAATGGCAATAACAATACAATACGATTTAAAAAAATATCAGTCATCTAACTTTCTCTGAATTAAAGTTATATACATAGTCTCAAAAGTTGACATGTATCATTTTTGATACGAAGCTCGATCTACGGTTAAACGACCAAAGAACGTTTGTTTCCAAATATGAGGACTTAGCGGACAAAACAATGAATCTCAATGGTCAGTAGCAATACTGGATTCCGCACATAGTACAGTTTTATTGAGGCACATATAGACACTGTCTGGTCATGGGTGTTTCAGACAATACTTTTTCGTACGAACTCAAAACAGTGATACATTCCTTATACAAACCTTAAGATAGGTTTTTGGCAGCAGACCAACGGTTGAAAATCGAATTAAAAATATGTATCTATCGAGTATCAAGTGAAAGCTTCCAGACGTAGTACACTATCGTGTCTCTGGTCTTATGTTACGATCTTATACAAGGGTAATCGCACTGGATGGAATTTTAACACCAACAGGTCTAGCATAGCATGAATAACAACCCTACATACATACATACATAATTGGTCATTATAACCCTTCAGTCAGGATTACGACCTAGTTTCTCACACCACTTATGTTGTGTGTGTTAATTTTATACAGGAGTGGCGGGACCTACAGTTTAAAAGTCGACTCCGAACGACAGATTTTTGAAAAACTTTTCATGGCAATTTTTTATTTACTCTCAGAGTTTTGCTAGAAATCTGCCTAGAGGAAATTGCCGAATAAATATTTTTTCGTTTTGTTGGAGATGTCTGACCTGGTGTTTGAACAGTAGCCTCACGCCTAATAAACCAACTCCCTACCTATTAGACTACGGTGCAAATAAAGCAAAGTTGGCTATTAATAACGACAGGAAATCAAACTCTATTGAGTCATTATAATACCATTGAAATGCTTAATCGTTCCAGCAAAATTTTTGACTTTCTACCAAAACCATAATATTTGGAATAAACTGCGCTCTTCGAGTTGAGTTCTACTACAGAACGAATTCAGTCTTCAGCTGCAATGTTAGTATGTGAAGGGCTCCTCCTGCAGAAATTTATTCTGTCACTTGAAACTAAAACAGGCCCAAATATGACGTCAATAGATCTTACTTCCTCTAGCGTAACTCCCATAATCCATCTTCGCAATTTATGAAAATTATGCTGTGTATGATTAGGGGTATCCCCTTGAGTGATGGTTCTGTTACTCAATTAAAAGGTTCTCAAATAAATAAAAACATTGCTTAACCAAGTCGTATAGACTCTAACAAAAGTTATTAAACATTTGCCATAATCCGATAGGTGGCTCCACTGAAACTTACTTAAAATGAATTAAATCGTAAACTGTGAATTTGATCATAATATGATCTTTCGCAAAGTTGTTGCGCATGAGCCGGGGGTTTCTAAGTTGGTATGACTAATTTCCGGCAGGTGGCGCCACTGAAAATTACTTAAAATGAATTAAATCGTAAACTGTGCATTTGATCATATTATGTTTTTTAGCAAAGTTGTTGCGCATGAGCCGGGGAAGGTTTCTAAGTTAGTATGACCAATTTCCGACCGGTGGCGCCACTGAAAATTACTCGTAAACCGTCCATTCTTTAACAAAGTTGTTGCGCATGAGTCGACGGAGGTTGTTATGATTAATTTCCGATGGATGGCGTCACTGAAAATTATTCAAAATGAATGACAAGCAATTGGTCGACCTACACCTCAAGCACGAAAGAAAAGAGCATTACTAGCCTCAGAATCAGACGAGCATTGTGACTGGAAAATCTTCGAGAAGTGAGATTAGAAACTGATCGAATGCGTACTACTCAGGCCCGTTCATCTGATTCATCAGGACTTAATCAAAATCAAAATTAATTGGACATTTGTGTAATGTCTTTCCTTCAAATTTATTTTAGTTGATGGCGCAGCAACACGCGCAGGGTACAGCTAGTTTCTAAACAAAAAAAAATTGTGTTTTGACTGCTGGACTGCTTCACCATTGTCCATTGTAAACCACTTGGCAATTTTTGCCCCATAGTGCTGCACATACAAGCGAATGTTGAAAAAAAGTGATGCAATTTAAACGTAAAACACGTTCAAAAAAAAAAAAACAAAAAAAAAGAGAGCAATTGTTTCTATTCAATCTCTTTCCATCTTTTGTTTTACTTTTACCCCCAGTATTTTTTGTTTTTCTATTTTTTAACCATCTCAGGAATGAGATTAATTTGTTTACGTGTAAAAACGTAACCCAAAAAAATTTTTTTGGATACAAAATGCACTCATATCGCTTCAAATGACACAAACACGCTGAACACATAACGTTGACCTTTCACCCGTAATAAACGAGAAATTTAACTTTTTCGCGAATCTCCCACAGTTTTTTTTTGTTAGTTTTTCTCTACAACCTTTAGGTGTTTAGGTTTTTGTTCTCCCTTCCCCCCATTGACATTTAAGCATTAAGAATGTATGCAATATAAATGGAAAAAGTTTTAGAGAGAGATGTATGTATGGCAATGCGTGCTGTATGTGGTACGGTTCAGGTGTGGAGCCTGATTTTGCTTCTACGAAGGGAAGTTTTATAATAACAAAACAGTTATGAAGAGTTATATTGTAATTTAGAAACTAATATGGCAGTTAGAAGGCTAATTAGTTGCAATATGTGCTCATTTGCCAATTGAGCGAAATACTGTCAACACCAGGGTATTTTGTTGCTTTCCAAAGTATTGAATTTTTTTGTCAAGAAAGTATTGTTACGAAAAGGGATATGGTGTTTTGCTTTTACATCATTTAAATTGTAAACAAAAGCATTAAAAACAAAAACAATAAACACGTAATTAAAAATATACCAACAAAAAACAAGTATAAAAGTAAGGGATATACAAGTAAACAAAAAGGCAACAATAACACTGCAAGGACAAACGTAAATAAAATATACAAATAACAATAATGTAAACAATATGTTTACATTTATAGAGATTTCGAGAAGCTGAAGTCATAAATGTTTGCCTTCAAGAACATTCATCAGACTGTTTACTTTGCCATATAAAAGGCAAAGCAGTCGACTGAGTTAGGGAAGTTCAGTCAGTCCTGTGTGAAGATGCGGTGTGTTTGAAGAGAGTAATCGTGGTTTGAAGATCTCCGTTACAAAGATCTGTCGAATAATTGCGTAGTAATTGTTATTGTTTATGTAATGGGTGAAAACAGCGGAATAACAAAAAAAAAGCAATTGTTGTTGTTTACATTAAGTTGTGAACAGTGGCACACAGAATTGTTCGAATAAAAAAGAATTTTAATTAAAACTAAACACAATCTTATTTTTATTTTATTTGAAATCTACGAGCTCATATTTTAAACGTTTTTGAAAGTTAAAAATGTAAAAAATTTGAACTTTTTGCCAAGAACGTATAATTATTGACAAGAAGATTTCTTCAATATCGAAAAAGCTAAAAAAACACATCGTTTGCTCAACAGTTGAGGTTTCTGGTATTCGTTAACTCCCAGGTTACAAATATGTATAATGAAGACTCATTGCCATCATCACAGAATCCACATACAGGGTTCGATAGGATCTCCATTCTGAACAATTGCACTTTGAGTATATAGTGCCCTGCACATAAGCCGGTTACTAACCTTAGGTTATTCCTGCATAGTCTAATGCATGACTCAAATCGGCTCCAATTTTTTAGCGACCTACCAAGCATCTGTTTCTAGTACATAGGAAGGTTCTGAACCCATATGCTTTCTCAATGTAGCAAATTTTTACATTACCTGGCATCCAACAGAGATTTTCGGGTTAATCTCATAAGAGCCAAATTCAAGCCTTAGATATAAAATGGGAAAGGGTTACAAATCACAATAAAACCTGTAAAAAAAATTTCCATTTCACTTTTGAAGAAACGAGATAGGCAGTACGAAAGAGGGTGTAATGCATTGACATAATTGACGAGAGCTCAACAAATTAAAATGCTGTTCTAATATCATGAAAATATATGTTTCAGCGCCTTCTTCCCAGTAATCTTCTGGCAAAACCTAAATAAAATAGACATGAAAAGTTTCTCAAAACTGTCGTTCAGATGCGAGGTTAATTGTGATATGTGATATGTAATTGTGAGTGCAGCCACAAAACCCACAGGGGTTGGTGTGAGAAACTAGATTGTAATCGTTGCTAACGGATTCTAATACACAATTATTTAGAAAATCATATAGAAATTAAACTTCTTAAAAATGAAAAAATAAAGGTCTTCAGGTAATCAGATTACATTATCCTTTGAATATTCCAGACTACTTTTCTGCTAACGAAAGTTGTTTAAAGCGTTCACTGCCCAAATGCAAGATAACTGACAGTTTCGTTCTGTTTAGTAGTGATAGTCAATGTGTTAATAGGCTGCTCGTATAAAAAGTTCTATTGATTTGAAAAGAATAAAATTTCTGGAGCACATAGATTGGCTGCAAGGCTTCATAGTTCTCTGGATATGAGTTTCTTAAATTTATTTCTCTAGCATTCCAGTCATCTTTTTTAATATCGCCTATAATGATTTCCTTCGTCTTTTGTATAATTCCGGTGGGTATAAAAAAGTATACCACTATTATTGCCTCCCATTAGCAACTGCGCTCTTCCCAATACATATATGTATGTTTCCCACAAGCACACACTCACACTCTCTCTTTTGTTATTTCATTTCACCGCTATCCTGTTGGGGGGCTCTTTTGTTTCTCACAAATGTTTTTTGTGTATACGAGTATGTTTATGGGTATATGTGAGTGCATGTTTATGGCTTGGGTGTGTGCATGTGAGAGCATGTGTTATTGTTATATGTTTGTGTTAGTGTTATCAAGCAACAACAACAACAACAACAACAACAGGCGCAAAACATTGTTGGCAAAAAGCAAGTTAATTAAAACAAAACATTTTCAATTATAACACTTTTGGCCCCGCAAGCTTTTCTATTCCTTTCTTCCTTTTTTTTGTATTTTTATTTTCCCAAATATCCATATATACGAGTATAAACCTATAAAATACTATACATATATAATATTTGTATGTATTTGTATTAGTTTGGCTACGTTTTTGACCATGTATTTCTCTGCAACATGTTTTACTATCAAACAACGGTTCTTCTGGCTCACCTATCCAAACACACACACGCATACATCCGCATATAAGCTGACAATAAAAACAAACAGTTAGAAAAACTCTGAAAATGGCTATACACACCAATACGTGTGCGTATATGTATGTGTGTGTGTCTATTGGTGTGTGGGGGGACATCCATTTAGTTTTTCCGTTTGTAGTGTTTTTCGCTTTATTCAGCAGTTTTTCAATTATTTTCAATGTGTTGGAAAGCTTTGATCATTATAAACGATTGCAAAAAAAGAAGAAGAAAAAAAAAATAAAAGAATTAAAAAACACACGCGATAAACGTTGTATGCAGCAACTAAGTTTGTTAAATTTTTATTTTCATAGAAAGCGAATTCCGGCAATCGAGTTATTAATTAAGTTTTTCAAAAGATTGTCGTTCGCTGCCGACTTTAAACTGTAGATCCCGCCACTCACGTATAAAATTAAGGCACACAACATGAGTGCTGTGAGAAGCTAGGCCGTAATCCTGACTGAAGGGTTGCAATGGCCAATTATGTATGTATGTATGCATATAGCTCTCCTGAAACCATTTTACCTACAAGTGTCGTTTACGAAAGATGTTTTGCAATGGCAGCGTATGTAGGCAACAAATTCAGTTCAAGACTCTTCAATGAAATATTTGATTCCTTGATATTTTTAAACATAATTATGATAAACATTTAATTAAATAAATGAAGTTTTTAGTAAAACAATTTCCTTTTTTTATTTTCTTGTTTTTTTTATTAAGACAAAATTCAGAAAATTTCGGGATTTTAGGATGCCAGAATATCTCGAATTATCCCAGGATTTTGGTATCGAATCCCCCGATTCTTCAAGTCGCCGTAGTCTAGTAGGTAGTGTGTTGGCTTATTAGACGTAAAGCCAGGGTTCGAGCCCCAGGCCAGGCATTAAGACAAAATACAAAAAGTATTTCTTCGGCGACTTGCTCTCAGCAGATTTCTGGCAAAAACTCTGAGAGTAAATAAAATTGCCATGAAAAAGTTTCTCAAAAATCTGTCATTCTGAGTCAACTTTAAACTGTAGGTCCCACCACTCATGTATAAAAATTAACACATACAACATAAGTGGTGTGAGAAACTAGGATGTTGTACAAGGGGTCAATTTGACCTCCGGGTACTGTACTTGTCTTAATTGACATGTACACGTCCTCTAACCTAACCTAACCTATCCCCGGATTCTTAAAAATCAATCCCGTTTGGCATACCTAGTACATATTTTACAAGCAAAGTTGTGGAGTCGATATTACTACTGACCTCGTATGTACATAATTGGGTGTAAATGTGCAGAGAAACTCGAAACGAAAATTAACTTGTAACCCATGTACAGTGAGCGCCAAAAATGAGTAAACACCACTGAAATAATTCATTTTCTGAGGATAGCGAGAAAAGTAAACGAGAATAGTCGAATAAATTTCCAAAAATAAAAACGTTTATTTATTACTTATAAAATGTTAAAACAAAAACAACAATTCATGATAAAGGAACTTTTTTTATACTTAAGAACAAAACTGTTTTATACTTAAGAACAAAATTGTTGACTCACTTATGGCACTCAGTGTATTTACAATAAGAAAGAAGCTGCTGGTAAGGACTATTGTAAAATAGCACACTAATGCAATACAACTAAGCAGAAATTGTCTTCCCTCAAGTAGTGTGTAGGGCAACTCATGGTCGGTTTAACTTTTCTCATGTTTATTTACTTGTTCAATTTGTATTCATAGAAGGCGTTATATAAAATATTTAATAAATATTTAAATTCTTTAAAACCGATCATTTTTAATGAAAACATGTTTGTTCTTTTTTTTTAAATTAAAAAATATTTCAAACAGCCACTTTACATTGTGATATATTTATGCAGCCAATATTAATTTAAAACATATATATTTTTTTTACTATTCATTCATGTCATTTTAGTTTTTATTTGAGTAAAAATATTATTTATTTGTTTTTATTTAATTTTTTTAATATTATTATTTTAGCGATTTATTATACTACAGTTAGCACTTGTTTTTTGTTTTTCCTATATTCGTACATGCTAATGTACATATATCGTATATAAATAAAATAAATTTAATTGAAAATATAAAAGAATTTTTATTGATTTTTCAAGTTTTTATTTACAATTACAATTAAAAAAAATGGTGTTAAAAATTTTTAACATGTGGAATATAACACCATCTGACCTATTAACTCATCTAAACGACAAGTTATAAAAGAAACTTTTATGTGAATATCAAATGACTTCGAACTAAAAAAGGAATGAAACAAGAAACAGGCAACTCATAAAATTGTAAACTGAAGAAGGGTCAGGGTTACGACCTAGCTTATTACACTAATTCTGTTGGGTGTGTTAATTTTTACAAGAACGGCGGGACCTACAGTTTAAAGTCGATTCCGTACGACAAAATTTTAAGAAACTTTTCATTGGAATTTTATTTACTCTCAGAGTTTTTGCCAGAAATCTGTTGAAAAACTGCCGCCTAAGAAATATTTTTCATATTTCGATTTGGTGGAGATATCTGACCTGGTGTTTGACAGTGGCCTTACATCTAATAAGCCGACATACTACCTACTAGACAGCGGTGACTACTTGGAAAAGTCATATAAATATAAAGCTAATCCAAATATAAATAAAAACCAGTTTAATTGACTTGGGTTACTGTAAAAATCAATTGTAAAATCCGGGTCAATAACTTGAAATAGCTGGCAGCAATATGGACAATCTCCTATTTTGGTCGTTGACATGTACTTCTTCCAAATGTCTTGTAATATAATTATGTGTTTCAGAATGGCTTGTAGGCATAGCTGCCAGATAAATGAGGCACTAAATCGTCAAATATTTGAGAAAAAATCGTCTAAATCGTCAAAGACGTTTATTAAAAACGTAAAAAAATCATCAGAAAATATAAATAAATATATTAAAATTATTTAAAAACCAAAATTATTTCTATTGTAGTGAAACATATGAATTCAATGTTTGTACATATCTGAGTTCAAAAATAAAACATTTAACAAAGAATTTATTGGAAATTAAAAGCTAGCGTCCCTCATCTTCATTTAATATTTTTTTTTCCAAAAATTTAGAAATTTGCATCATTTTCAGGAAAAAATTGTTCAAGGTTTAAACAATCTATCCCAACGTTTTTTATTGATACATAAGCGCAGCAATAATATTGCATCATCGTAATCTATGGGTGGTGTAAATATTAAAGAGTCAGAAGCTTTTGATGTTCTGAGCATGAAAATTCAGTGTAATGGTGACACATTTTTCAGTTCCTTCTCAAGTTCTTATCATCCGATCTTACTATTTACACCGTTTATAACTGGCAGAGAATGGAATACAACTCACATGTATTGGTTGGTGCCTCAACGTCTATTTGTCAGCTTCGCGACCGGGTACAGGAGAGGCCATAGTATCTTTTTAATGACGGTAGTGTATCCAACTCCATGGAATCATTGGAGCAATGTGGTTTGTGTTTCACTGTTCTGTCGCTACTATAAAATGGTTTTGCTTGAACGAAATAAGGGGACTTTTTCTCCAAAAACATATATTCCTTCATAATGCTCGTCTTTTTCGGCCAGCACATTCGTATGTGGTCGATTGGCCAGTGGATCGCACACTGTATTACAAGCAGTATACGGTATTTAGTCGGACTGTGTCGGTATGTGGAACTCAATTGCTGCAGAGGTCTATCCTGTTACTTATGGTATAAAAATATACAAGCCTAGTGTCCATAAACGCTGTCCTTTCTTTTCTTGTTCTCATAACATAGTTCCAAACTCAATGCCATCCATCCCCTCATTGTTGGTCGTACGAAAAAAAAAAGTAACGGCGCTAGTCTTTGTTCTTCCGATGGCAATATTAGAAGCTATACTAGAATTTTTAAAATACTATGCAACGACAAGTGATATATTATTCTCAACTACGAGGTTATTTAGGAGTTGTAATTTTTCAGCTTTTATGGGGTTAAAAAGGAATAAAATACAGAAAAAGCATCACAGGTATTCGAAAGTAACTTAAAAATACAATATTTTACTCCTTGTTTTTACCAACAGAAATTTCCAATAGTAACAATTGCAAAGTAAATACAAAGCTTAAAGTGGCTTTTAATGTACTAAATTTTAATTTTTAAAAATCGTCAAAATAAGGGCGTAAATCGGTGGCAGCCATATAAATGAAATAAAAATCCATTTCCAACCAGAGCAGTTGTAGTTCACAGCAAAACAATAAATTTATGAAAATTTCAAACAATTTTTGTTTTATTACATTTTTAAATTTAAACTTTTAGATCGCCAACCCATATCTAATATGTAAAATTCATAATGCACAGAACATATGTGACGTATGAGTTATATTTAATACCATTAGTTTCATACATTACAAAATCGAATTCTTTTTTGTATTGTATACTTTTCAGGGTAACTATTCCAATGCATGTAATATGATGCGTATGAGTAATATATTTCAATTCATGATTTTTCGCTTCTACGCAATTCTAGGCTATATTCTAGTATGTAATACATCATGACCTGTATCTTCATAGTCTGTATCTTGAAAATAATACTTCTCTCAGCAAATTTCTCTCAACAGTCTTCTGGCAAAAAAATCTACCAACAAATAAAATTGCCAAGAATAATTTCTAGACACTCAACTGTAGGTTTTACCACTCATTAATAAAATTAACACACACAGCAGTGGAAAGTGTGAGGAGCTAGGTTTTAATCCACACTAACCACTTAAGTATGTAAGTAAGAATGGTTTGAGAAATCGCAAAAGGTACAATTTGATTTGATTTGTATCTTCTTTGCAATCTTATATTAAATAAACGGCTGAATAATTCCACGCATTATAGCTTTGAAGTTGCAGTAGTCTAGAAGGTAGTGTGTTAGCTTATTAGATGTGTGGCTAAGGTCCAAACCCCAGGTCAGATATCTCGATCAAAACGAAATATGAAAACATATTTCCTCGGCGACTTCTTCTTAACAGAGAGTAAATAATATTGCCACGATAAAGTTCTCAAAAATCTGTCTTTTGGAGTCGACCTTAAACTGTAGGTCCCGCCTCTCATGTATACAATTTACACACACAACATAAATGGCGTGAGAAGCTAGGTCGTAATCTCACTGAAGGATTGAAATGACCAATTATGGACGTATATATATGTATGTATTATAGCTTTAAATTCATTAGAGTTTTTTAAGACGGAGCTTCTTTAAAATAAATAATAGGGTGTAAAATGAAGTCGAAAAAGATTTTTGTCATGATTTTCCTACTTCTACAAATGTTGTATGCAGGCAAATTGATGCCAATGACTCAATCTGGCTCAGTGGAGAAATTCTTAAAACTTTAATTCTTTCATTATACCGATTATGCAACAATCTTATCGATATTAACCCTGGACGGTTACTGTTCGTTGAATCGACGAAGCTCATTTACTGTTTATCGTATAACTCTTTTATGTTTGACCATATTTCGCTCTTTTTGTCAACAATGTTGGTTGATAACGAAAGCTTGCAGTCAGTAGACGAAAAAAAATTTTTTTTGTTCGTCGATTCAACGAAGAGTAACCTTACTGTACAAAAATTACCATCCAGGATTAAAAAATGGGTGGCGAGGATACGTTTACTCACTACAAGCTTTCGTTATCAACCAATATTGTTGATAAAAAGAGCGAAATTTGGTCAAACATAGAAGAATTATACGATAAAGACTAAATTATCTTCGGCGATTCGACGAACAGTAACCAATTAGGGTCAATTCAACGAAGAGTACAAAAATTAAGAGTAACCGTTCAGGGTTAAAACACTGGTTTAGTCACTAGGTACTCTAACAGCAAAAGGCTAGGTTTGTATGGCCACCTTGTGTATTCGCTGTTCTATTTCTAATCCAGGGATTCCCAAGGCTAAAACTGTAGTAGTATTGGTGAGCGAGAGAGAACTGCACTGAAAGAAAAGTTGTGTAGACTGAAATAAAATGTACGGAAAAAATCCAAAAAGCGGAATTTACAATAAAATTTGGAATTGAAATTCGTCCATATTATTTAACTAAAATATAGTTTCTCAAGAAAAGTTACAATCTTAAATTAATTATATGCAAATTTTTTTATCTTTCATCTGTAATATTTCCCATAAATAATATTTGCATAAAAATTAAACATTTTAAGATCGTGGTGAATAGCGTGTTTGTTTTTTAAAAAATTCACGAATTTTCTGTGGGTGAGTGAGTGATGCCCCCCACGTATTTTGTTTATAATTCTTTCTGCAATCTTCATTAAGGGGTGGCCAGTCACAAATTTCGATGCGAGGACGGCCTGGTAGATAATGCACTGAAAGGCGTGGACAGAAATTTAATTTTTTTAAATAGTCCTATAAAGCCTTCATGGTTACCATCCGTGCAATACTCCAGCTAATTTATTTATGCCGACCACAGAAAAGAGTTTTTCATTTAAAACATCAAACAATAATTTTCCAGTCACGTTCCCATGAAAAGTCTCAAGGGAAAACATTGTTTCAAAAACTTTTTTATTCTTGTCTACGCATCTTATACAAATAACGAGTTGGCAAAGATCGTTAATATCTGTACTTTCATCAAAATAAAGAGAAAAAAAGTACAATTTTTTAATTTGTCTACAATGGCGGCTTCTAAAGATGCCCCCAATTGATCAGTGCGCCGAATAACACTACTGCGTGACAATGGAAGATTTTCGATAAGCTTAAAATTAAGTTTTTGAAAACATTTATTAAAATTTTTTTTTAAGAACTCCCCATCAGAAAATGGTCTACCATGCCTAACAATATCCAACCTTATTAAGCTTATTAACTCCATTTTTAACATTTTATTTTCTGAGGTTTTTTCATTGTTTTCCTCTTCAAGTAACCACTCTTTCAGTTTTTCCAAATAAATTTTTTTATTTTTACAAAATAAATTTTTTTTTCCCATCATTAAAATCATCCATATCACTATGATAAGAACAATAGTGCCTTCTAAAAGCATATTCTCTACATTCCTTCAATATTTTATAACATAAAATGCATTGAGCATCACTAAACGCATTTTTTATCATAAAATATGTTTCGTAAGTCATAGTAAATTTTTTTCAGGGCTTTAAGCAAAAAATATTACAAAAAAAAATCGTACACCCGCTACGCAAGTGCATTCGTCACTGTCTGAGTGACGACTAACCTAAAAGAATAAGAATATGTGTGTTTTTAGTTTGCGCAAAAGCACTATAAAATGGGCATCATTGTTCTAATCCAAAATCTTCTTATGCATTACATTATTACATTTTAAGTGTCTATATTCCATAAAAAAATAATATTGCGTTGTGCCGTTTAAAATAATTTCAAACATTAAACCGCATTCGATATCTTAAGGGTGAACTCCTTAATATTAATATGGAGTATGTTTTACACTCTATTTGCTTGATGCTTGTCACTAACCCTGAAGCAATTAAGAGATATTTTTATTACTCTTCTTCTTCTTGCAACTTCAAATGCTGTCATTATAATGGGTGTGTATATGCGACGACAACAATGACAACAACGTGATGTAGGTTATGCAAATAGACGCCACAAAAAAAAAGAAAAAAATTATTATGCTTCCTATGCATGGCTTGTGTTAATACCAACACTTTCAATGAACTGTAATATCACTTTTATTTTGTTCCGTTTCCCCTACTCTCTCTGTCTCTCTCTCTTGGTTTTATTGTCTTTTATTGTTGGTGTTGTTGCAATGTGCAATATCCATTTAAAGTTCACACAAACACTCGACACACACATTTTCGTTTTGGGTTTTTTTTTCCAAACACAATACAAAAACGTTTAAATCTGCATTTTGCATCTGCATTTTGCAGCAGCCATCATGATTCTGTGTGTGTGTGTGTGTGACACTGTCATAGACTCAATGCAATAAAGAATTTAATATGCATGACTGCTGTTAGTAGTGGTATTAGTATGCAAAACAACAGCAACAACAATAACAACAACACTAACAAATAATAAAATCTATATTTATAAAATATTTATAGGTTTGTTACAAACATTAATATATACACACACACACTAAACGCATACTATTATAAACGCAGTGTCATGGGGAGAGTAAAACATAAATATCATGGTAATGCTGCATACATTAAGAGAACGGCAGTACTAGTGCAAGCGTGAGTGTTAGTGTGGTAGTAGAAGTGTGAGAGTTTTAGTGATTCAATGCAAAAAAAATTTTTAAAAAAATAAGTTTTCATACTCCTTCTTCTCCTCTACAGTTTGTTGTTGCCTGTATTGTTATTATTGTTATTGAGTTTAAACATAAAGAGAGAAAACAAATTGAAAATGCTGCTGCATGTTTCGATTGAATACGAACCCAACAAAATCAAGACAAAAAGAAAGCAAGCAAAAGCAATAACAATGAGTATGATGAACAATGATGACAATGTAGTTGCAATACCCGGTCTGTACGCTCATATACACAAACATACAAAAACATAAATTGGTTTGATTTGAAAGGTACACCCATACTCCGTTTTACAGGGCTGATATGTAAATATTCGATGTCAATCGGAGATCAAAATCAAAGTAAATTCAAAGAATGTGTTCCTTATACGAAAGCTTGATTTAACTATCGATTCTCCTATTAAAACTTTCACAAAACAAAAAAAAAAAAAGAAAAATAATGTTACACCAGTTCTTCTCAAATGGATATTTACCACATGCGTTTGTGATAGCAATACTCAAGAAATTTTCATTCCAAAGGGTTAAAGTGCTTGAGTACAAATCAATCCAAGATCGAATATGGCAGGAAACAAAAAAATGTTTTTTCTCATGGCTTTGTACAATTTCAAAAATTAGGAAGGCGAGGCAAGACTACCTATGCAATAGATTAGTCAGCCCTTTAGCTGAAAAAAAGGGTAAGGACAGACATTTTCTTTGGGTACCTAAAAGATCCTACTCATTATCAAGGTTTCTGAGATATGAACCATCAAACTGAAGCGGTGTAATATGCTGGCATCTTGAAGACCACAGCCAAATCATTCAACTCTTTCCGCAGGTTTGGTTTCTGTGACTTTTTCCCGTTTTAAAAACTTAAAGAACATGCACATGTCCAAAGATTTCAAACGTTTGGAACAAAATTTCTCACCTTATTAGTGTCCATGGACCACCAGGTCAGTAAATCAGTCACAAATTCAGTGACAAATTTTTATGCAGATTACGTAATACTGCTCGCCTTTTCACATTTATTTGATTTCAATCCGATCCCTGATAGACATTATCAGGAAAGAGGAGTGCTACCGATAAAATCTACCATCCCCTAACGGTTGAGGAGCCATATCAGGATATTAATTTAGAAGCTTTAAAACATACCATCTGGCAAGGCTATCAGCTGTTATATACCCCTCATATGACATGAAAGGTTTGCCAAATACGAATATGGATTGTTAAATAACCATTAAGGTTGAGTGGTAAATAAAACTTGGCCTTTATGGGGTAATTGGGCCATCATAACTTCTTACACACATACATACAAAGTTGGTCATTACAACCGCTTCAGTCAGGATTACGATGTAGCTTCTCATAGCACTTATATTGTGTATGTTAATTTTGTATATGAGTGGCGGGCTCTACTCCGCACCTTTTAATACCGTGCGAGATTTCAGACAAGTCGATCCCTTATCATGCGACCTCTTCATCTTCGGGAGTGCATTGCAATGGCACTATTTTTCAAAAAGGCGTCCAGTTAATTGCGTAGGCTGACGACATTGACATCATAGGGCGTACCAAGCGAGATGTTACTGCTGCCTTTAGTGCTGTTGAACGGGAGTCTACTAAGATTTGTAAATTAGGGCAAAACAAAGTATATGTTATCGACAAGTAGACACGTGTGGCGTATTGATTCTCAGATTAAGGCCGATAACTATACTTTTGATATAGTCAAGGAATTTATTTATCTTGGCTCCGCCGTTACCACCAAAAATTATGTCAGTCTGAAGATCAAGCGCAGGATCACTCTTGTCAACAGATGCTGCTATGGTCTCAATAGGCGCGACATAGCTAATACTCTACAAGACACTTATCCTCCATTTGCTTCTTTATGGCGCAGCAGCCTTGAGAGTATTCGAGAGAAAAGTCCTACGTAAGATCTTCGGTCCAGTGCGAGTTGGCGATGATTTCCGAAATGAAATGTTGTTTTGTTCAAAGTACCCATATAAGCTGGGGTTTGAACAGGACCCTATCGTAAACAACACCTTTAGTGCAAAGTATTCGCAAGATTGTAAAGAAATTTGGAAAGATTGGAAACATTACAGATGTGGTCAGTGCTATGTTTCATCGTTTCTGCCAGAAGTCTGCTGAGAGGAATAAGGTCAGTGCCATGCTTCATCGTAATATGCGCACTGCTGAAAATATCCTTTCTGTTATCCAGTGTGGCGAATAACCTGTAATTGTCGAGCCTATAGTTTTTTTGCGTCCAACTTGTGCAAGGATTTAAACCTGCTGACTATTCCATGTGCTTGAGCAACAGACCTCCAGCATTGAATTTTTCATTACAATTCTCTACGGCAATGCAACTCACACGTCTCACACGGTGGTAACGTCACCAACAAAATCTGTGAAGTATGGGCTCTCGAGAACTCAGATAAGGAAAAGGTGATAAGAAAAAGGTCTCTATTACAGACTTTGGCTTGTAGAAAAATCGTTGATGCACTTATTTATGGATCATGGATGCATAACTTAAACGGAGTTGCTTATTCCGTCAAACGAATCGCAATTGTAAAAACGTATGAATTTACACAATAACGAAAATGAAAAAAGAAACGAGAAAAAACGTAAAACCATGCCAAAGAAAAACGGAAATGAATCGAATAGAGAAAAGGAAATACTTGAAAATAAGTAATCATAAATAAAATCACGTAAATCGTACGTTTGTACGTAGCTTTGCACCTTAACGATTTCGACAGCAATGGAAATCAAAATGTAAAAACCAATGCAGCCGGAGGCAGTCGCAGTCATAGAGAGAATTGAAGTCAGAGTCAGAGTCACATACAATCATTGTTGCATAGCAAAAGGGAAGTGACACTCAGGTCTTTATTTGCCACAGACGGGAAAGGCAAGATATGCTAGAAACAGGGTAACTGTAGCAAATCTATGGTTATGTAAATAAATAACTTTGCTTATGTATGTACGAGTATATGTATATGTAAAGTAACATATTTTGTATTCATATATACACATAGTACATACATACATATATATATATATATATGTATGTATAAGTGTAATTCTAACTAAAGTTGTAAAACAAATTGTATTCCCGTAAGCCCTCTACGACAAAATTAATTTTTGTCGTTGTCGTTATCTTTTGGGAAATATAAGGGGCGAGTGTAAAGAGATTGGGGCAATGGTTGCGAGAGCAGGCATAAATTAAAAATTCAATTTTAATTAATGACTGCAACAAACAAACAACAACAACAACAACAACTCGAAGAAAGGCTCTTAGGTCGACCATAAAAAAGGCAACAACGTGACCAAATTTATTGTTGAATTTCCGCAATAACAAATTAATTGTTTAGGGCCGCTTGAAAGCCAAACAAAACGATAAAAACGTACAACAAATTCAACCAACAATGACAGCCATGTAGTGTAGAACAAACCCGAAATGAGATTTAATGAGAAATAATAACAGGCAGAGCCTCAAAAGACTGATTAGATTACCGCATAGCAGAAGGTTTGTGAAAGCGATGGAGGGTTAATGAAGGCAATTGTTTACTCAGGGTTTAAGGGCAAGAAAAATTCGTCATTGACTAGATATTGATAGAAATAAGCATTCATAAAACCTATAAAAAAATTTGATTATATCCGATTGACTTGTTTTTTGACTGGAATATATTCTTTTATGGACATAAAGCTTTAAGAAAAGATAAAATAATGTTGGTTTGACGGAATATTGTTCTTTTGTTAAACCTAAGCTGGTTAAAAGTCTGCAAATTCGGGCTGTTAGGGCTGTAGTTAGGTCCAAATAAATCTGGAACAAGCAAACACTGTTCCAATCCTATATATATGAATTTAGTTATGGGCACATATTGATCATTCTTATATGCCGTAAGAAAAGCACTGAATACGGAATTAAATGGAATCACAGTTGACTAGAATCACAACTGATCAGAGTCCTCACAGCTGATCAGAATCACAGCTGATCAGAATCTTAAACAACTCGGCTTGCAACAAAATTGATGAGAGACATGTGTGGATACACAGCAGCGTTTATTGCCTCGCAACTCTATAATCGAATCGAAATTTAATAGAGGAGAGTTCGAGAAAACCGTTGGTGATGTATATGTCTACTATGAAGAAGCAATTTATAAACTGCGGAAGGCAAGCATAGGTAAAATATTAGCTTTTCTGTCGGGACACTTCTCCATAAGTTATAATCTCAATAGGTACCATATCCTGACTGAAGCAGAATGAAATGCAATCCAAAAATGATTCATTGGATATATGTATCAGAATGGACATGCCAAATATGGCCTCTGAGGCTATTGTTTAAGCAGGCTGTACGAAATTGAAACCAACTAAGTTGTGGTATTGGATAAGCTAGAGAAATTGGCAAATTGCAGCAGAGCTCTAGAAGTTATGGTTGTGACGATGAAGGCAGGGCAAACATGAGATTCATTTTTTAGAGTAGGAACGACTAATATGCAGGATCTGTGAGTGAAAGCAAACAACTGGGTTTTCTGTTCAATGAGCAGACAGGGTGTTATGTTTACTGAAGCTAAACAGTGTTCTGTAATCCTTCAAAGCAAAATGTTTGAAGAAAACTCTTTCAGTTTGAGGGCATTACAACCTTTACGACAAGATTACGACTTAACTTCTCAAACCACTTATGCTGCGTGTGCTACTCTTATACATGAGTGGCGAGACCTGCAGTTTTACATTCGAATAACAGAATTCAGAAACTTTTCATGACAATTTTCTTTACACTCAGAGTCAGAGTATTTTCGGAAAGGCTGCTGAGAAGATCTATTAGACTTTGGCGACTTCAAAAAAATAAGTGTACGAATCATAGTAAAACTTCACAGTAAAGCAGCGTGATATTGTGTGGTATTAAAAGAAAATTTATTATTATATCCCATAATTTCGTGAAGAGTTTGAAAACATTTGACAAGACAGAAGCAATTGAAATTGATTAACCAGAAAGGTTTTCTGCTCCTTCCTGGCAAAACCAGACCACACATGGCTCTAAAGACCCAAAAAAAACTGGGAGAGAGAGCTTGATTGGAAAATCTAAATGCATCCATCATTGAGCAGGGACCTTGCATCTTCCGACTCTCTTAATGGTCTCTTAATGGTGTCAATGGCTTTAGGCCATAAAGATTGCTTTAAGTTGTCGATCAAATTGGCCCGATAGCAACGATCTCTGCCTAATACCTGATATTAAACTAAAAATCTCTTGAATCAAATGAAATTTAATTTTAAACCGTAAAACTTTGTCAATGAACAATTCTATGTAGACTCTATGTAAGCTTTAGAGAATTGTTGCGAATATCCATCTATTTTTTTGGCCAATATTTTGTATACCAAATCGATTATTGTCTTGCACACGTGACTTCAAAATAATAGACTTTGTCCCGAGCTCTCTGTTTCTCCCCTCATTGGATTTAATGATTTCGCATTGTGGTATTTTATTTGGTGTATCTATCCCTCTTTGGATCTGGTTTTTCGATTTTTCCTGCCAACTTGTTTGGTGTTTTTGTTGTATGTGTGCCATGTTTTGTATGTGTATTAGTGTTTGTAACAATTTTATTTCCTGTATCGTTCAGGTAATTTCTGCTGCAATGATTTTTCTTCAAATTTTCTTGATTTTCCTTTATTTTTCAATTTTGTTTTATTTTTTTATTTTTTTTTCGTTTTTTCCTCATTTTTATTTCCAATAATTTCAATAATTTCGTTCGGATTTTATCTACCTGTCTCTGAAGATATCCTTATTTTTCTATAATTCGGGGTAGAAGAGCCAAGAAAAAAAAAACAAAAAGAATGGAAATCAAAACGAAATATTTTCTGATTTTCCTTTTGCTTACGTATTGATAATGATAATGTTCAGGAAATTGCTGCTTTTTTGTATTGTATAGCAGCGTAATGACGTTGATGTTTTTTTTTTGCTTTTTCTTGTTTTTTTTCTGACGATGAGTTTTTCTTAGTTGTTGCTGTTTTTAGCATTGATTGTGTAATTTTATGGATTTTTTTCTCTTCTCTTCTCAAGTGTAAGGATATCTTTGCTTGCTTGCCGTTGCTTTTGTTGTCTTTAAGTACAGCTTTTAAGTGTTGTGCTCTTTATTTTTTTTCGTTTCATGTGTATTTGTTTCATCAGTGTATGTAGAAACAGAAAAAAGGGATTTCAATCAATCAAAATGAAATCTGTCTTGTGCTTTTTTTAAAGTGTCTTTTGAACAAATTGCGAGAAATTCTTTGTATTTCGCAAAATAAAATTATGGTTTTAACATTTTTCTTTTTTGCTTTTGCTTTACAAATGAGTTATTTATTCATAAATTAAATTATGAATCAAAAGATTTCTTTTATTACGTTTGCTTGAATTACTCTAAAAGGCTGCTCATCATGTTTAAACACTTTTAAAGGTTTTTTTTTAATATGTCTTGTCGGTTTTTTTCAGTTCGCCGACTAATTAAACGCCAGACTTTGCTAGACATAAAGTCGCTGTAGGTTAGTAGGTAGCGTATTGGCTTATTAGACGTGAGGCCTCAGTTCAAACCTCAGGTCAAACATCTCCAACAATGACTGCCTCTCAGCAGATTTCTGGCAAAAACGATGAGGCATAGCACTGACGACATCTGTAATATTTCCAATCTCTCTCTTTACAATCTTGCAAATTCCTTATACTGTAGGTTAGAGTGTCCCGAAAAAAATTTTTTTTTTGATTTCCCTAACGCAAGACCTCCAAAAATTTGCGTAATTGATCGTAGATTATCAAAATAATTTTAAAAATAAAATGAAACTATATCTTCAAGGTTCTATCAATCTTCAAAGTTTTGAAAAGTGGTTATTTTCATGATTATATTTCGCTATCCGTAATTTCGACACCTAAACTAGATATACCACGACTATGTATAACAACCACACTTTACTGGCGACTACTACGAATTTTCTAGACACAGTGGAGTTCGTTTATAACGTACACCATTTATAACAAATTTAAAAAAAACAACATTCACTTTCAAATTATATACAAATTATTACGCTTATAGCGAACTATTGTTTATTACGAACGAGTTTTTAAGTTTATTTTATAGTTACATCTTACTCCCTAAAATATAGAAACCCTTCAACATGAAATAAAAAGTCTCAAGATAGCTTAACTTTGCTAATCGTCTACTCAGAGTTTACGTAAGTACCCTTAATCCATCAGAAAATTTGCAACTGCTTCTCAATTACGTTGTTAAAGTATATGCTCCGATTTGGTGCCTAATCAAACAAAAACCGTCTTTTAAAGAAGGAGCAAAACATATTTTTCATCTGATTATGTACTCTAGTTTTTTACCCGAAAATATCAGATCAGTTGTTGATTCTGTTATCGAAAGAACTGCTTTTTTTTTGCTCACCCGGAAAATCTACTTGCCAGTATGCTGTTTGATGATATAGACCATATTCAGGAGATGGCATTGCAAAGAATAATGAAAGCTAGAGAAGCTGAAAGTAGCACTAAATACAGAATATTTAAACCACCAAAAAATAACTTCTTTGCTGGAGATTACACTGAAATTATTATATGTCACGAATGTAGAGTTACAGCACTGCCGGTTCTTCGGCATATTTCCAATGAGGACCTTCAAATCATGGTAAAAGCTAACAGCTTGGAAATTGATGACTTTCCTTGTCACACACAAGCTGTCGAAAGATGTGTTAAACTGGTAACAGAAGCCTCTCAATGTGTAACTAACGCTGCTTTTAGAGATGGCCTTATTAGAACCAGGCTGAAATCACGAGCAGAAATGCCAAATTTTAGTCAAAAAAATATGTTTAAATTTTAAGTTTTGATCATTTATTATAAGTTGTATTTTCTTGTACATTAATTGCAAGTATATAATATATACTAATAAAATAAATTTGTATCTCGTTTTTTGTTTTTTATTTTAAGCACAGGGTTTAGGTTTGTAAAAACGTTTTCAAAAGTAGAGCCCTCAAGATGGCATGTAATTCGATTTTTATAACTTTTACCATAATCTGTGTAAAATTACGCAAATTTTGATACCTCTTGCGAAAGTGTAGCTCAAAACACTATTTTTGTCTTTCAAGGACGCGACAGCCTACTGTAGGTCTTGTTTACGAGAGGGCCTTGTTCAAACCCTAGTTTATATGTAAGTGTACTTCGAACAAGACAATATTTTTTCAGCACCTTTTTTCTTCCGCTTTTTTTCTGTATTAAAAACAACAAAGCAACAAGTTTTTAATACATTATTTATTAAATACGTATTAAATTCTCTTCTGAGTTGTTTGTTAATATGTATGCATATGAAGACTTTTTTTTTCGGGAATTGAAATTTGGCATTGGAATTTAATATTGCTATACAATATAAAGTATGATTTTTATTTTTATTAATAAATCAATAAAATATAATTAATATCTTCTTGTATCACAAATATTTTAATATCGATATGATGGAATATTAAATTAAATAAAAAAAATAAAAAAATTTTTGTCTTGGCGTATGAGTATTATTTAATTCAAGTGAACAGTATTCATGCATATAAGGCTGTGAGCAAGCAGAAAAATGTTGCAAATTTTTTCAAATATTTTAAATTTTTTTTTTTTTTAATTTAGTGGATAGAGTTATTGATTCAGCATAGTATTCAGTAAACTATCAAACTGCCGTTAAAAATTTGTTGGATTTCCTACCAATGAAAGTTAAACAAGAAACAAAGGGCGGAACTAAAAATCAAATTTCACCTTCACTGCGAACGTGTACTTAACATACAACTTGCCGTTAAACTTGGGCTTAGTTAAAGGTACCTTTAGATAAAGGGAACTGTAAAGTTACCTTTAACTTATTTCCGTTATTATAACTTACAGATAAAAATTTTCAAAGATATGGCAGCGCCGGTGCAATGTCGATAAAACTGCTCAATTATACAAGTTTTTTTTTAACGCAGTGGCAACCGCGGGCTTCGTTTTTTTTTTTTGTTGTATATGCTCATTTTGTTTAAATTTGAAGTTGCCATAATGAAAATAATATATAATATGGCAAGTTCAAACATAAAGTGACCTTTAAATGTTAAAGTTAGGATGATCCTCCCTTTAGCTTAGCGATCACTTCTATCTTATTGGGTACTCATAATAATGAAAAACAATTTATCTGCCTGTTAAAATCCTCCCTTTATTTAACGGCAAGTTGTAATAATGGCCCTTAATTGATCATTACAACGCTGTTAGTCAGGATTACTAACTAGCTTCTCACACCACCCAGCTTATGCGTGTTAATTTTTTCCATGAGGCCTGGTTTAAAGTCAACGACAGATTTTTAGTTTGAGCAACTTTTCATTGCATTTTTATTTCCTTTCAGAGTTTTTGCCAGAAAAATGTTGAGAAAAATTGGCCGAAAAAATATTTTTCGTGATTTTCATTTAGTTCGCGAGCTGGCCTACGACGACTGCAACGACTACGAACGTATAATATTGACAAACTTAACGTATAGGAATTCAAATATCTTCATTGATATTATGGGCAATGATATTCATTAATACCGAATCCAGAACTGTCCTGCAATGTAAGAGAGTGACAGGCATGTTACGGTATGAAGTCATCAAAGGCTGAACGGAAATGTGAAAAGAAATATTCTGTCAATTAAAACCACAGTATTACGCACTAAGTGGCCGTAGTCTAGTAGGTAGTATGTTGGCTTATTAGACGTAAGGCCACGGTTCAAACCCCAGGTCAGATATTAAAACGAAATATGAAAAAATATTTATTTCGGCGACTTCCCCTCGTCAGATTTCTGACAAAAACTCTAAGAGTGAATAAAATTGTCGCTCGAAATCGACTTTAAACTGTAGCTACCGCCACTCACGTATAAATTTAAAACACAAACAACATAAGTGGTGTGAGAAACTAGATCGTAATCCTGACTGAAGGGTTGTAATGACTAATTATGTGTATATGTGTGACACGAAGAATACGTGACCTTAAAATTCACGGTCAACCATCGCCCAAAAGCTATTCTCACTTGATCACTGTCCTCTTGGTAGGCAAGTAAATAGACTTGGCGTTCCGTCAAATGACTTCTGCAAAATCTATGGTTTTGAGGAGAGAGAAAGGACTGTCTTTCTTATGTGTCAGTGTTCTGATGCTATCATGAAAAGACGGATGTTTTTGACCTTTGATTTTTTGACTTTCTTTGGGCCAAATACCAAAAATTACTGCAATAGCAAGATTTTTTTTGGTTTTGGACTCAGGTTTGTGTTCTCTGGGGAAAGTTTGATATTTGGACTGAATATTGGTTGTGTTATCACAATGGGTGTAAATGTTGGAACCTCTTTTTTCAAGGGAGGTCTCTAATATTAAAATTGCTACAATTGGAGTATTTTTTGTTTGTTTTGGAATCATGTTGGTTTGCTCTAGGGAAAGTTTGATGTTTGAGCTGAATATTGATTGTGGTATCACAATGGGCGTAAATATTGGAACCGCTTCCTTCAAAGAAGTTCTCTAATATCAAAATTGCTGTAATTGCAATATTTTTTTTTGAAAGTTTGGTCATTGAACTGAATATTGATTGTATTCTGTCACAATCGGCGTAAAAGGGAAGTCAAGGGAAGTCTTTCAAGCTTTAATTTTTTGTTGAGTTAAATACTAACCGATACACCATTCGAAACGAGGTGAAAAATTTGACGAAAACTACTTTAAATTGTTTGATAAGCGTGAATAATCGAGGGGCGCTAATGTGTGATGATAATTTCTTACATAAAAATAAGATTCAAGCATTCCAGTGAAATAAGAGTTTCATAATAATCATAGCTTTACGTGTGGTTTATGTACATAACTTTTCTTTTGAAACCAAAGAAATGAATAACTCTTTACACTTTTCCATAGGACATGACACATTTCAGAAAAAAAAAATTTTTCAAATAGAAATTATTGCTTTTTGTTTGCAAATAAAACTTAACCTACAATAAACATATAAACATATAAGCATATAAAGCAATATTAACATAAAAATAAAATAAAAATTATTATAAATACAGTTAGAATGACATGATTTACGTTTGCTTAATAGACAAAACACTTACGCTGATATCCTCCTCTTCTTTTTCAATATGATTCTTAAAGCAATAAAAACCGTATAATAGAGAGAGAGAGAGAGAAAGAGAGAAAATCTATACAATATAGACTGCAGAAATAATAAAAAAAAATATTTTATAGAATATATTAAAATACGATAGGAAATATGAAGTTTTTCTTTCATTCTGTTTGCTTTTGTTTAGTGTATGAAATAAACAATATTATGGTTAATAAATCTATTAAGCAGACAAACAGACAGACCGACCGACAGACAGAGAAGATAAAAACAAAATATACAGAGAATATGGTACGAAATAAACTGATGTATTCGAACAATAGCCTACACAGGGATATGCTTTATGAACACATCAAGAATAGAACAAAAAAATGTTAATGCCTGCATATCAAATGCTTGCAAAAATCCATAATACATGCATACATATAAGCATACACAAACACGCATTCACTTACACTTGTACAGTTCATAAAATCATAATTTCGTAAACAATATTTTGGTATTGTAGATAAAGAGAGAGAGATAGAGAGGTAGCTAGAGAAATGTAAAGAGAGCAAAACTTATTTAAACATATGCCTGTCTAAAGAACAGTTACTGAGAGACAGTGATAAAGCGAGAGCAAGAGAGGGTGTCTGTTTACATAAAATTTTGTTGTATGTTTTTATAAAAAAAAAGAAATTTTGTAATACAGGATACAGTGATAGTCATTAAGAATGTCCTTGCCAGTTATTATATGTATAATAAAACAGCAACAACAACAACAACAACAATAAATAAAAAAAATATTTTTATAAATAAAGCTCTTCTACACATACATACATACATACGTATGTACATACAAAACCAAAACAAAACTAGTTGAAGAAAACAAAAAAAAAAGCAGAGAAACTTGTCTAAACATGCATATACAGACTCATTTTTACCGTGTTTATTCATTTCAGATTCTCACGTTATGTGCCTCTCTCTAATGCTACTTTTCACACTCTCTTGCTTTGGCTTGAAAACATTTTCTCTGGGTGCCTGTGTCTGTGTATGTGTGTGTTTTATAGTGAAAACACATCCGTAATATGTTTTGCTAAAGAAAAGTGAAAACAAAAACAACGAAACACATCGAAAAAGAAAAACTAAAAAACTTTGCATGTTTAACAGACACTTTAACACGCATTTATAAATATTCGTTTGTACACACATGTACATACAAATGTATGTGGGTGTTACTCATTTCATAAAAAGCGTGAAAGTTGTACTTGAAAGTTCTGCGAACGCTGACAGTCAAGGACAAGGTTTAGAATTTTTTTTTTTGTTTTGTTTTTAGAAACACAAAAAAAAGAAAATGAAAATAATTTTTATGATTATTGTTATTGCGTTCTGCGTTTGTAAAGCGGAAAAGTCTGTCTGTCATAAACATATACAATCTAAATATTTACGTGGTTTGATTAAAAGCAATCCATAACTTTTTCATGAAATTAAAAGCTTAATTATCCTATGACAACTTTACTTCGATCAAAAATATTTAAAGAATTTGATGTGATTTGTTTGAATGCCACTCTGTAATATATTTCCGTTGGAAAATGAACAGTAGTACAAGTGTTAACTGCCTGGTATGAACCAAAAGAGAATACGGAAGGACCTTCCAAACATGCTAACGGGTAATTCTGCTGTTCGAATACAAATTGAATGCAACTCTCTGTTTCTGGGGAATTTATTCTTCTAGTGGGAAGCAGTCGTTAAGAGCTCAAGCATAGGCTTAGAGTTTATAACTAATAACTCTTTTTCAATTCCTAGGTTAGATTAGGTTAGGTTGGAGTGGTAGCTTTGCGACCAAAGGCTCACTTGAGCATGCATAGCGTACCGTTATGATGCCATAGGTAAGCGCAATCTCTGTACAGACCGAATTCCATCGAACTCATCGAAGAAGTTGGTCAGCGTAGCAGCTGCACCAGTGTTTGCTAAGCTCTTTGCAATTAATTTCAATTCACTTGTTCTTATGATCACTTAAAAGGCAGAAGTTTGTACTTACCGATGTTTTATATACCACAACTTTTATTTGTTTTGGTTATCTACAGCGTGGAAGTCGCCGTAGTCTAGTAGCTAGTGTGTTGGCTTATTAGACGCAAAGCAAGGGTTCGAGCCCCAGGCCAGACATCAAAGACAAAATACAAAAAGTATTTCTTCGGCGACTTCCTCTCAGCAGATTTCTGGCAAAAACTCTGAGAGAGTAAATGATTTTTTAAAGATATTTTTAGTTCTTAGGCATTGCGAATGATTTTCTTTTTACCAGGACAATGATCACAAGCACACTTTGGGTGTGGCAAAGCTTTGGTTGATCCATAATTGCTCCAAACTTATAGAAACCCCTGCAGAGAGCCTGGAGCTCAACGTAATTGAACATCTTTGGGAAGAATTAGCTAGAAGAGTATACCAACAACAATTTAACACTTTGAATCAGCTTAAGGCGGCTTTACTGGAAACGTGGAACTCCACAGAACTTGAGGAATGCTACAATTTGGTAAAATCAATTCCAAAATGTTTACAGACCGTTCTTGAGAACAAAGGATATGCCACAAAGTATTAAATGTTCTCTTTCGTCATTTTTAGCAATGGTACTCTTCTTTGTCCGATTATGCGTTGAGCGCAAAAAATTGAGTTAATTTTCTTTTTCTTTATAAAATTACCGTTATCATGAAAAATGTTGTTATTTTTTTTTTAATCTGAAAGTCTATAATGTAGAGTGTAAATAAAAGCAAAAAAAAACATATATTTAATATTTTCTTTTTAAGTTTTAAGCACATACATATCAGACTAGTGCTTGTCCGATTATGTGATGGAGCCACTGTAGATAACTAACGTCTTATACGTTTGATTAATAAACAAAACCGCGTGTCATCTTTTCGCTTTATATTTTTGGTTAAAAATTTATTGTTTGCGTAAAATAATTAAAAAAAATACACTAAATTAAAAAATACATAAATTCGCAAGGTTTGAAGAGTTTTTATTTGAAGTGAAGTGAAACAATATTAAAGGGCCGCTTGCCAAAAAAGGTTACGGAAATTATGTCACCAAATTTGTGCATGGACATAAACTTGGATGGTGTTCATGGTAAAAAGCATTTAAAAGACTTTGCTGCTTTTTATGACGCCTTAACAGGTAAGTGCTAATTTGAAAATATAAGTTTTAACCAAGTTTTATAACATGTAAAAATGTATATACATATTTTTTAAACAGATGCCTGTCGATCACTCGGCTCTCACGATGTGGAAACTGAGCTGCGCAACGCCTTAAAAATAATAAAAAAATCGTTGTATTCATGCTAAGTGCATTAAAATTAAGAACGCAAATCAAAAAAATTAAAATATTTGAAAATGTTATATTTAGAAACTCTTTTTATCTTTTTTTTACCAACAAATGTGCAAAATATTACTTGTGATGTATTGAAATTAATTTATTTTATTTATTAATTTTTTTTATTTATTTATTTTATTAATTTATTTATTTTCTTTTTCCATGAATAAACTTTTGTTTTCTATTAAAATATAAATTTTAAAAAACTCTTTCATTTCGGATAATTAATACGATAGCTTATTATTATGAGTTTAAAGCCAACGTGTAAAGAACTGACTTTTCATTCACTGAAATTTAGCTAACTTATAGTCAGTTTAAAAAAAAACTAGCTTAAAGCTAATTAAAAGTAGTAAGTTTATAGCTAGCTACAAATAGGTTTACTTTAAGTTAACTGCTAAGTAACTAACTTTAAATTAATTTAAAAGTAATGCAGAGTCGGACAATTGACTACTTCCTAGGACATCGCAATGTTAAAATAGTTAGTCATTTCCATATAAAAGTAATCCAAGTGTCAACCACCACTGCTTGAGAAATAGTTGGTTTTAAGTTAATCTAAAGTCAACTGAGTGCACGACAGGGTATATTTTGTGTATGTGTTTATACAAAAAAAAAGAGAAAAATCTTAACGGTCTTTAGCTTAGTATGTGTACAACAACAAAGTGTTATAGATACCTACATAGATAAGAGAGATGTGAAGAAAAAACAACCAACCAACCAACCAACTTTCATTTCTTTCGCTTATTTTACATAAGCATGTTTAAGTATTTCAAAATGTGTGTGTGTTTGTATGTATGTGAGAATGTCATTACAATAACAATAACACTGAGGATGGAAAAGAGAAAATGAAAACTTATTTGTTTATATTTTTTTTTTTTTTTTTTTTTTATTCAGAGATATATTGCGTGACTTTTGTCTATACAGTCATAGTTTTATTTCATTTTTCTGTTTTTTCCTTTAATTTTTTGCCTACATTTTCATTTCCGTTTCGCTGATAGTTTTCTGTACGAACGCAGTAGATAGACACTTCAGTGACACACAGAGCGAGAGAGAGAGAGACCGAGACCATGTAGCGTTAAATACAAATGCAATTATGAAATTTAAATAAAAACGTTTTATTGTTGAATATTAAAAATGAAAAACTTTATTTTTCACTTTTCTTTCACTTCTTGGGATTTTTATGTTGGCGTTTAATTACACACACACACACACACAATGATGAAAACATCGCAGAAAAAACTAAAAGTGATAATCGTAGACATTAAACACAATGACAGACAATGAGGCAAAAACTAAAAACAAATAAAAATAAATAAATGAATGGAAATATGAATATGAAATCAAGGATACGCTAAGAAAAATTTTAAAAAATTTTTGTAACTGTAAATAAAGAAAATAAAACTATATATACCAGAGATCAGCAATGAGTAGAATCGAATCATACTCATAATTTCTGATACTTATAAGCATTCATACTTATTTTAATATTAGGGAAGCTCTAGTCATAATCAAAGTTTGAAGTACTCATCATATTCATACTTCACAACATGTATGATGTTGTTGATTTCGACTCTCCATAACTCACCATATACAAGAATCACAAAATAAGTATGATATGCGTACGAACACTAAAATACTCCGTAGAAGTTTGTGTGTTTGTTCTGCTTGCTGCTCTGTCTTTTTTGCTTATGTTCCTTTTTTCTTTTTTTTTTTTGTAAATGCAACAACAACTAAGACTGTAAATTTTGATGAAGGATTCGTGTCACTCGAATCATTTATAATTATTTTTCTAAAGTTATGAATCTAAATGAATAGGCTTATGAATCAAACATATTTCGAACGGTATGAGTCTGATGTCAAGGTTGTTCTTATACCCATTGCAACCTGTACTTATAAATCAATGTTGTAGTGAGTAGGAATGATCCAGCCTAGTTAAGTTTCAATATTGTTGACTAATTTATATTCAAAATTTCATGAGTGCTTATGAGTAGCGAAAAAATGATTCATTACTGATCTCTGATACATAGATATATGTATATATATGTTTATGTATATATACATAAACAACATGAAAATAGATTTTTGTGCAATGATTTAACTGAAAACTAAAGAAATTTTCGAGTTGTCTGCATTAAAGTTTCTCAAAAATCTGTGGTTCGTAGTCGACTTTAAACTGTAGGTCCCACCACTCATGTATAAAATTAACACACACAACATAAGTGGTGTGAGAAACTAGGTCGTAATCCTGACTGAAGGGTTGTAATGACCAATTATGTATGTATGTGTCTGCATTTAAGTTGTCATTTGGGCCTTAAATCGTAGATAGTCCCTATAGATCCTTGATATAGCGGTGTTGTCCCATTTTTTTTTTTGCATAAAACCACAGTAGCCATTCATGAAGATGGCCTTAAGGCAATTACTACAAAGTTTATTATGCAAAGAGGGTGATCATTACTACATCGTCTTGGGTATAGTTGCTGTATAAGAATAACCCAGGCACCAAGTTGTGTGCTACGGTTATCGGCCATGTAATTAGTGTACTAAGTACCATCGCCCCCTGTTTAACCGATTTTCTGGCAAAGTTAATAACGGTCATGTAGTTGAAGTTACATCTGTCAACTTAGTTGTTACTTATTCAGTATCTTTTGCCAAATCCCTATAACGGATGTGGCATTCAACAACACGTGTAAATAATAAAATTGTTGTTATCATAATTTTCTTTGAAAAATCTTCAACTTTAAGGACCACTTCTGTATGAATGGATACTTAGACAAACAAAGTTGTCGCATTTAGTATGATGAAATCCAAGATCGACAAATGTATCCCAAAAAAGTTAAACTTTGGTGTGAATTTTGGTTTAACGGCGTCTTCGGTTCATATTCCTGGTGATCGACCTTGGCCAGGCCATCACTATTAACGGTGAACACTATTGATCGATGGCTAACAACTTCTTTTTGACTAAATTGAATGCTCTGGATACCAATGGCATGCGGTTCATACAGGAATGCGTTACATACAAAACAGCTCGTGCCAACTTGGCTATTATGTGCGAGCAATTTGAGGGCATGGTCATCTCACTTGGAGATGATGTGGACTTTTCATCGAAGTCGTGCGATTTGACCACGTAAAACTTTTTCTTGTGGAGTTTTCTAAAGACGTCGCAAGGTCATTGATCAAATTCTGTATGATCTATTAGCCATAGTCATGGAGAGTTGGACATATCGTATGGGCTCCACTTAGAGAAGCCGTGACGGACATTATGAGACCAATAGTTGTTTTAAACGAATAAAAAATATCGATGATATCTCAAACACTCTTTGTAAGATTTAAATTTAAAGATCGGATGCGCTTAAACAATACTGCTTGGATTATAAAGCAGTTTTACAGATCTAATCAAGTCTGTTCGCCATCCCAATGAGCACACTGTCGAATATATCACTTCTGTTAGAGAAAGTGAAACGGATAATCCGAATTTGTTAATGCCACACCGTTCTTAGGAATTGAGTGTTCTTTGCATTTGAATTTATACGTCCATTCATATTCACAACACGGTAAACATGCTGATTGTGTGCCAGAGCAACAGAGCTTCAGCGCTGATTTTTTTTTTCTCATTCAGTAGTTATATCGTCAAGCAATATTGTATGCAAATTTAGCGCCTATTTATAACGCTAGGGCCTTATAATAACCGATTTTTTCTTGCCCATAATTAAACCTAATATACCGGGTGTTATACGGTTTCAATAGCGCGCTGCCGTTGTCCACAAAACGCAACCGATTTTGTCTTCATAATGGAAAAATCCAGATACTGGTGTTTTGCTTTTACATCGTTTAATATTAAAATTATAAGAAAGAAATACAAAAACAAAACAGGTAAACAAAAATATACCAACAAAACACCAGCATAAAAATAAATGATAAACAAGTAAACCAAAATCCAACAACAAACACTACAAGAATAAATGTAAACAACAATAATAAAACAACTATGTTTACATTTATAGAGTTCTCGGGAAGGCGAAGCCACGAACATTCGACTTCAAGAACATTTATCAGACTGTTTACGTTACCACATAAAAGGCAAGGCAAAGCAGGCAACTGAGCCAGTAAAAGTTCAGTCAGACTTGTGTGAAGACGCGGTGTGTTTGAAGAGAGTAATTGTGGTTTGAAGATCTCCGTTTTAAAGATCTGTCGAACAAATGACTAGTAGTTGTTATTGTTGTATTGTTATTGTTTATGCACCAAGCCAAATTGTGTGTGATCATTTTATAAATGAATGGTGGGATCTACAGTTTAAAGTCGATTCCGAACGACGGATTTTCTGGAGAAACTTTTCATTGGCAATTTTTATTTACTCTCATAGTTTTTGCTAAAAACTTGCTAAGAACTTTTCTGTGTTTGATAATCAAATGCTTCACGAATTTTTGAGTTCGAAAATCTTTGTTTCAGTGTACAGGCTTAATGTTGTTCGAAATGTTGCCGATTATTATTGGTAAATTATGTATTAATAAAAGCATAAAGACCTACAAAACTCTTAAGAAAAGTTTTTCTTTTTTCATTTCATTTCTTTACGTTTTTCTTTTCATTTTTGTTTCGATCAAAAAGCAAAAAGTTTTAACCCAACAGCACATACCATATACACACACCCCATTCGAATATGGACTCATAATCGTAAGCTTATCTTTTATGAAAAAGTTTTGTCTCCCCGTACTCGTACAACATTTAAATGAAGCCAAAGAAAAAACAAAAAGGAAAAGAAAGGAAACAAAAGTTTCACATAAAGGTGTTCGAGAGTACGAGAGTAGCAGGAAGATTGTCGTAATAAAGTCGAAAAATTATTATCCGAGAGACAAAAAAAAGTGGAACGTATTGTGTGTCTTAAGCAATTATTGATATCGTTAAAGCATTTGCATTGTCTGAAATGCATATTTTATTTAAATTTATAGGTAAACTTTTCTTTTCTACAATACCAATTTAATGGCACGCCGAATATATCGAACACACAGCCATACAAACTGATTATAAATGTATGGAATTGCCTCAAGGCAAAACCAAATAAATGTATTGATATACCATAAAATATATATAAATGTGTGTATATATATGTGGCCAAGTGGCATAGAAAACCAGTTAAAAAGAATTAATGGCTGTTTGTTAGTTGGTAACACAACTGAAGAAATCTCTTTTGTGAAGGCAACCATGAAAAGTGTAAAGAGAAAACGTGACTTTTGAAGTTCACTAATAATGCTGGCAGAGCGTAGTTTGGGATAACTACCTTATCCTTACATCAATGATCACGCAGAGTATCTGTAATAAAGGAGTAGATTAAGAAAAAGAAAATTACAAAATCGCTACATTAATGTAAAAGGGACATGAAAAGGAAGTACATGATTAACGGATTCAACATGGCAAACTTTAAATGAGCAACGAAGTTAAAAGGCTGACAAAAAAAAAAACCAAAATAACTGTTTCGTTATGCGTACAAAGCTCTAAACATATAGGAAAATGAGTGCGTACCCACCAGAGATCAGCAATGAATCGTTTTTCGCTACTCATAAGCCCTCATGAAATTTTGAATATAAATGAGTAAACAATATTGAAACTTAACTAGGCTGTATCATTCCTACTCACTACAACATTGATTTATAAGTACAGGTTGCAATGAGTATGCGTACAACGTTGACATCAGACTCATACCGTTCGAAATATGTTTGATTCATAAGCCTATTCATTTAGATTCATAACTTTAGAAAAATAATTATAAATGATTCGAGGAACACGAATCCTTCATCAAAATTTACAGTCTGAGTTGTTGTTGCATTTACAACAAGAAAGAAAAAAAAAAATAATCAAAAAAGACAGAGCAGCAAGCAGAATAAACACACTAACTTCTACACAGTATTTTAGTGTTCGTACTTATTTTGTGATTCTGGTATATGTTGAGTTCTTGAATAGTATGAGTATGATATTAAAATAAGTATGAATGCGTATAAGTATCAAAAATTGTGAATATGATTCGATACTACTTATCTTTTTGAGTACTCATTGCTGATCTCCGGTACCCACGACTAGTGATAGTCGTAAAGGGCTATGCATTTCGTGGTTTCAAAAGTATGGGACTGGAATTCGACATCTGTCAAACTAAGTTGTAAAACCAATTTTTTTCTTTTTAGTTGAAAGTCTGACATTGACGAAAATGGATCGCTTACCTATCACACAACGCATAAAAATTATCAAAACCTACTACAAAAATGGTGACTCTGCCACAGCCACATATCGTGCTTTAAGAGGAGATTATGGTTTACATAATCGTCCAACTACGCAAGCAATTGGCAAAATTGTGAAGAAATTTGAAGAGACTGGAGTGGTTACAAATATTGAAAGGCCTGTGCATCATCGTTTAGCTCGTTCCGCTGAAAATGTCGCTATTGTAAATGAAAGTGTTGGCGAAGACCCGAATGTGTCGATTCCTCGTCGTTCTCAGGAATTAGGACTGTCTTACGGCACATTATGGCGTATTTTGCATTTAGATCTACACCTACGTCCATATAAAGTCCAGCTCACGCAACAACTGAAGTCAGCTGACCATTCACAACGTCGTAGATACGTGGAATGGGTGCTTGAACAACAGGCGGTGGACGGCAATTTTTCGAACAAAATTTTCTTCAGGAATGAAGCACATTTCACACTCGGTGGGTATGTTAATAAACCAAATTGTCGGATTTGGGGTTCTGAGATCCTCAAGTAATTGAAAAGAGGCCATTACATCCAGAAAAAGTCACTGTTTGGTGCGCTCTTTGGTTCGAAGGTGTGATTGGACCTTACTTCTTCGAAAACGACGATGGAACGACTGTCACCGTCATTTCGGAGCGTTATGGTCATATGATAACCGACTTTTTTTGAAGAATACGACTTGGAGAATATGTGGTTTCAACAAGACGGTGTCACATGCCACACAACTCGAGCGAATATGGCTTTATTGCAGAGACATTTCCTGGCCGCGTAATTTCTCGTCGTGGCGATATCAACTGGCCACCATGCGATTTGACACCATTATACTTTTTTGTGGGGCTAAGCGAAAGACCATGTTTATGCAGATAAACCTTCAACTCTTGAGCTCTTAGAAACCAACATTCGTCAAGTTATGGCTGAGATACTGCCCAATATGTGTCAAAAAGCGGTCGAAAATTACCTCAAAAGAGTCAATGCTTGCAACACTTCACGTGGAGGTCATTTAAATGATGTAGTGTTTCACACATAATGTCAACGTTCAAACTTTACAATGAAAAGAAATATCATGAAAAAAATATTTTATATGTGTTTTATTTACGTTTACTTTTGAAACCACGAAATGGATAGCCCGGTATAACACTACCACAGCAGAGGCAGAAACTGCTGCAACATGTTGTGAAACAACATTGTTGCCTGAACACGCTTGTGTCAAATACTTGTTGGCATACAGAAGAACATAAATATGCGTATTTCTACAGATGCAGAAAAATTAAAAAATTGTTTTTTGACAATTTGTCTGAATTTTCCGTGTTGCCTACAAGGCATCGCTCATACATGCAAATACCAGTCATGTTTAACAATTCCTACAGTTATGCATATCAGCACTTTCGTTTCTAGCATCACAGAAAAAAATCAATCGAGGCAGCTAACGAGAACATGAAACATGAAAAACGGGGTTGTCGTTTGCCGTTTTTGGAGTATTGATTGGACACAGGGCTGAGGAACTGCTCACAAAGACCTACTATTTCAAAAGAGGTGGTACCCCTTTGTTTTCCTTGGACGTCTGTTTTTGGTGTTAATTTCTCTTTGGCTGCTGACCAGGATATCTGAAGGCTTATATGAATTTCAAGGGGGAAAATAGCATTTTTATTTCTTTTAAAGCAGAAAACAAATATTTTTTATCTACAAACGGACTCGATGTCGCAGATCTAATGTTAAGGCCATTAATCATGCTACCTTTCTATGAGGGCTCGTTTATTTTTAGCATATCGAACCTCTTAACTCAAGAAGTGATACTGCTTCTGCCTTCCTATTTCTAAGAAGATATTATTCAGAGAGTGAGACAAAAGGGTGAAATACTCGTAACCAAAACATCGAAATCGATCAACTTGAAGGGAGGATAAGGCATAGAAATACTAGCTGACATTCAGGTCTCCATCCAAGAACTCGACGCCTGTGAGGATAACTAGAGATTAGTATGAGACTGTCTAGGCAAACCGAATCAGTTGGACAGGACAGGCAGAATGTGTTTGCGATGTGGAGAGATTCCGCTATGAGGCCAGAGCCTTCTTGTATAGCAGGAAGAGTTGTACACTCCGCGAAAGTAAAAATGAAGAGAAGCAAAGTCAAAAATATTTGAGACAATATAAACTTTTACTAGGTTTAGAGCAAAGATTTTAATCATGCATCAGATTTTCCAAGAATAGTCTGGCAATAGTGAAGTCGCTGTAGCCTTGTAGGTAGTGTGTTCGCTTATTAGACGTAAAGCCAGGGTTCAAACCCCAGGCTAGACATTAAAAAAAATACAAAAAAAGTATTTCTTTGGCAACTTCCTCTCAGCAGATTTCTGACAAAAACACTGAGAGTAAATAAAAACCCCATGAAAAAGTTTCTCAAAAATCTGTTGTTCGGAGTCGATGTTAAACTGTAGGTCCCGCCACACACGTATAAAATTAACGCACACAACATGAGTTGTGTGAGAAGCTAGGACGTAATCCTGACTGAAGGATTGTAATGGCCAATGATGTACATATGTATGTATGAGGCTGAAATTCAATTGAAAGTGCTATCTAACTAGTGAGTTTCTTTTAGAAGCTAATCAGACCTAAAAATTTTAAACATCACTTTGATTTATTGACTCCAATCAGCATTAACTTCTTCTATTTTATGTGACTTCAAAGTAAGTTTTCTTTTAAATACGGTTTGTTCTTAAATAGCTTGGTTTAAGCATTTTTACGATAATCCCTTGTCTTACAGTGTGTACACGTTTTGAGATATTTTTTTTCCTTTTCGCTTTTTCTTCTCAATGTCTGTGCTAAGTCACGGTGACTTAATTTTGTACAAAATTATTGCCCAAAAAAATAAAAAAACCTCAAGGAAAACAAAAGGAAATACGAAAATAATGTTAAATCTGTAATGCCCACACATATTTTAGTTTTCCTTAAAAATACAACAAAACTTCGTGTGTTTAAAAAAAAAAGGGAAACTTTTATATGTGACTTTCAAATTTAAAAATAACACATTTGTTAGTAGTGTATAATTTTTTACAATAGATATCTAAGGCTGTAATAAGAACACACTTTTTCACTATAAATTATGTAAGAATAGCTTTGTTTTTTTTTTCTTTAAATTTACTTTACGTATCAAGTACGAGTATTGTGTAGTTTTAACTGTTGTAAGATTTCTCTGTTGCACGTTTGCTACGACTGTAAATCCAACAAGTCCTTACCTACTTCCTGTCTCAACTCAACACACTGCACACACTATATGAAAAACTACTGTCGTCATTCGCATACATGCCTCGGTAACAAATGAAGGCATTAAGGCTTAAAGTTTACCTTGAATAATAACAAATGTGTAGGATTTTTTTTTTTGTTCTTCTTTAATACTCTTTAAAACCATAAGATTCTATATTTGCATCTGGGCATGTGTATCGCCCCCTGTTGATTTAAGCCATATAAGAAGAAATGGAATGAAGAAAAGAAAAACAATAAAAGAAAAAGAAGAAAGAAGAAAGAAACCAAAGAAAAGAAATACTATTTCATTTTATTTCTCCTCTTTTTTTTTTTTGGTTTTTGTAATTCAGTGTAAAAATATATTCTTCCTCTTGGTTATTACCAAAGAGGCCAGAAGTACGTGCTTGTGCGGCTACTTTTACTTCTTCAACACGAAATCGATGACAAGGCAAAAACCTCATTAAAAAAATAAAAACAAGCTAAACAGACGTGGGAAAATACTTGGCCACAAAAAGAAAAGCTGGCAGGTAATGAATTAAAGTTAAATTTCGTAAGAAATTTTTAAAATATAAATTCCAATTAAAAAAATCTCACAAGTGTGTACCAGATATGGTGTAGAAACAGCTAGTAAACAGCGTTCAAATATTAACTCCATTCGTACATGCAACCTGAGTCCTAGCTAACATGATAAGAATGCGAGACTATTTTCTTTTCGACTACGTCAATCCAATATCCATCAATGGATAACTGAGTGTCAAACTACATGTGGACATAATTCTCATATGCTGTTCAAATGGTGCTTGAATGAAAAATTTTTTAGAAAAAAATTACTAGACTTTGTTATGCGTGGAGTGGCAGTCAGGGTTCGGATTATTTAAAACGAATTACTCAAATGATTTTCGTTATCTTGCTTACAATCTCTCTGACATGCAGAAGAAACCAGGCATGGTTGAATTTGCAACAGTTAAGTTAAGATTACATATGTACGTTTATATTGTAAAAATCGCTCATCAAAACATGTAATTATTCTTATAGCATTAGGATTAAGATATTAACACAGCATATGAGGTTCTTTAAATTTATTTCGCTTCAGAGGATAGCAATATAAAACACCATATCCTTGAATGGTGATCTTTTCAAATCTTTTTTACAGAACTTTACTCGTAACCTTTTCATATCAGTAATGAAGCGCTCTGGATTACTATACACTAAACTCCTTTGACAATAGAATTCAGAAAAGTAGTAGGTAGGTGGTCAGACATCCAAACGAAATATATTTCTTCGGCGACTTCCTCTCAGCAGAGTAGCTTGGTTTTAATCGTGACTAAAGGGTTGTAATGACCAATTATGTATGTATTGTTACGAAAATGGAAATGGTGTTACATCGTTTAACATTAAAATGATAAACAAAAGCTACCAAAAAAAAGGTTAAAAACGTAACAGAATGTATGTAGTGTGTGTAAGTGGAGTGAAGCAAGAGCTGAACTAAATTTTAAAGACGTTTTGTAGGATTCCAGCTACGTAAGATGATTTGACTGACTGTATTCAACTGGTTTGAAATCAAACATATGCCTTGAGATGTAGTAAGGGTCTTCAGTTAGATTAGGTTACATATTTACACCTCTAGCTAGACATGTTCTACACATGAATACTCGTTGCCAAAAAGTATTTTGAATTTCGACTTCAAGTGTTCCCGAGCAGTTGTTTTTCCCAATTACATATCCAATCGCTTAAGTTATCATAGGGAAGACTCAGTCTTCACGAAATTTTGAATTCTTTTTTTATGCAAAAGCAATAAATCGTTAAGGCTCTATGAAATGTTGTGATTTTTCTCACCATTAACCTCGATAACCTTGCTATAGGGAATAAGGACTTATTACAGCAAGAAGAAATTGTAAATAAGAAATATTACTACGAACTATACTTTTCCTTGCATTCTAAATGCAGTGATTGGTAAAGGATTGGGTTTTTGAGGCGATAAGAAATAAATTCTACCAGGTTGTATATTGGCTGATTAGACAAGAAGTCGTGTTTCAAACTCCAACTCAGACATCGCAAACAAAACGAAACACGAAAAGAATTTTTTCTTTCACCGACTTATTGCAACGGGTAACTTTTTTACCTCACCTGACTGACGTTGACAACAAATTTTTCTAACAAAACATAACAATGGTTTGTATCATCAGGTTTCAGCCATTACTCAATTGAGAACGTTACTGATGCGAACAACAATAAGCTACCAAATTGAGTGATTGATGTCAAATTATTACCATTTAGAAAAAAATAAAAAAAGCTGGCATGAAGTGTTTGATTTTTACCAAAAAAAAAACATGCATCATCTCAAAAATTTTGGCGTAAATTTCATAGAAGCGATAATAAAATGTTAGAATATAAAATAGTTTTATTAAAATGAATTAAAATAAATCAAAATATTACAATTTTTTAACAAAATCTATCAATAATCGTGACAATTCTATGTTACTAATGGGTGATTTTTTAAGAGCTATAGGAAAATTTTTCAAAAAAAAAACACATAAATTTCAGAAAAATGCATGAAATCTTTATTTGAATCGATAGTACGGTCCATATAATTTAATGTTTGAAGATTATTTCATGCAAATGTTGATCGCGACTGCTGTTGTCTTCCAAAGCGTCAATTGAAGCGGGCATGTCTGTATAGACATGAGCTTTAACATCGCCCCACAAAAAATAGTCTAAAGGCGTTAAATCGCACGATCTAGGTGGCCAATTGACCGGTCGGGAACGTGAAATAAAATGTTCACCGAAGTCGCCTCTCAATAAGTTCATTGTTACGCGTGCTGTGTGGCATGTGGCACCGTCTTGTTGAAACCACATGTCATGCAAGTCAAGCTCTTGCATTTTGGGCAAAAAAAGTTGGCTATCATCTCACGGTAGCGCTCACCATTCACAGTTACGTTACGATTCGCAGCATCTTTGAAGAAGTACGGTCCAATGATGCCACCAGCCCATAAACCGCACCAAACTGTGACTTTTTCTAGATGCATTGGTAGCTTTTGCAATGCTTCTGGCTGATATTCACTCCAAAATCGACAATTCTGCTTATTTACGTATCCATTGAGCCAAAAATGAGCTTCGTCGCTGAACACAATTTTTCGTTAAAGAAGTGGATCTTCGGTCAACTTTCCAAGAGCCCATTCAACAAAAATTCTGCGTTGCGGTAGATCGTTCGGCTTCAATTCTTGCACCAGCTGTATTTTCAAAGGCTTCACACCTAAATCCTCCGCAAAATTTTCCACGTTGTTGAGTAACAGAGGCCCAATTACTGCGAACGGCGACCAATCGATAATTGATGGTCGTCATTAACACTGGCCGATACAGCTGCGATATTTTCTTCAGTTCGCACTCTACGTAAACGTGTTGCTGGTTTAATGTCCAACAATGTACATTTGGTGCGAAATTTAATTACAATAGCCCCAATAGCCGCTTCAGTGGGTCGATTAAACTGACCATAAAATGGAAGAAGCGCGCGATGAACTTTCTTAACAGAGCATTTTGATAATAAAATTCAATGATTTGCAAGCGTTGTTCGTTTGTAAGACGATTCATGGTTAAATTATAGACCAAACTGAGGATGTTTGACAGTAAAACAAAACACAAGACGTGCGTGAGCTGTTTAAACCAGTGTTGCTAAAAAATCACCCGTTACAAGTATGTATCAAAAGTGATACATAAGCTAGAATTATGAAGCTTTTTTAAGGCTCGAAAAAGTTTTTTTAAAGGCTCGTAAATGGCAAATCACAACGCTCTGTTCATAATCAAATTGTGTTTCTTATATTTCCAGATAACTAACTGTCTCTCTCCAATTGTTGGTTAAAATTTGATCAGAGGCCACGTTCTTTGGAATTTGATCAATAAAGGGGCCTTATTTCCGACATATTCAATTTCTTTGTACTACGTCTCTTTCGCATTGAGCTCAACCTCTCATGGTCCACTGATCAGTGAATCGAGCTTGACATTACAATGATACAAATTGTTTTGCCTTCTGTACAGATCTTCCTTACTTTTCGTTTTACTTCTTCAGTACTATGCTGTCTATTAGTAGAGGCTCTTAAATCAGTATTCATCATCACATAAAAAAATAAAACAAAATTATGTACCCGGTATTTTTTAAGGCGTTATCTGCTACATATAATGACAATTCAAAAGATCATTAATTAAAATGTTCTTGAATAAAATAAAAAAAAATTATTAATATTTACTTTTCGATTTGATGGGAATGAATCTTTAATTGTTTTATTATTGACAAATAAAAGCCTTAACAACAATAACAACAATTATTTTTATGACAACTTAAATACTTTGGTAATAAAGAAAATCTTAATAAAACTTTACGATGTGACTGACCTCAAATATTTCAATGGCATTCATTTCCTGGCAACGTATACAACAATTTCCAATTAAATAATATTACACAACATACTTTACATACAAACGGAAATATTTTATTTATTTAACGTGCTGCCAGTACTATGAAAAACCAGTATAGAATTCACCACAAAATTTTGGTTATGGATTTCTAAGCAGGAAATGACTAATAAATACTTAAGGAATTACCGCCTTTTACTTACTGTTGCAAACAGGAATTAAAAGATTTTATTGATGAGACTTGAAATTTTGACTAGGCACTTGATAGTTATGACATCAAAGGTTATATAAACTTACCCACAGCTGGAAATAAAGAAGAAAATAAAGTGAAATTATTAATAATTTGTTAGAATTTGAATAGAAAATGAATTCAAAGAATTAAAAACACATTTAAAGACAAGAATTTATTTTAGTTTTTCTTTTCTCAGGACTTTAGTATTGATTTCTGGACAATTATTGAACAATAGTTTGTTTAATAAAACAATAAGTACGTATATAATAATAAAAATATACTTACATACATACATACATACATATATAATTGGTCATTACAACCCTTCAGTTAGGATTACGACCTAGCTTCCAAACACCACTTATTGTGTGTGCTTTAAATTTATACATGAGTGGCGAGACCTAGAGTTTAAAGTCTACTCCGAACGACAGACTTTTGAGAAACTTCTCATGGCAATCATATTTACTCTCAGAGCTTTTGCCAGAAATCTGCTGAGAGGAGGTCGCTTAACAAATATTTTTAAATATTTCGTTTTGATGTCTGACCTGAGGTTTCAACCGTGGCCTTACGTCTAATAAGCCAACACACCACCTACTAGACTACGACGACTTAATTATAATGGGTCCGCCAGCTAACGTTTTTTTTTTTGCAACTAGTGCTTATTTCGTGAATGGTAACACTTAGCTCATTTCTGATTTGATAGATAATTAGTTGTATCCTTCCGCTGAAGGAATATGGTTGTATATACGCTTGAACAACGCTGGGAAATATGGCGACATTACTTAGAAAATCATGGTAATGTTGCAGAATGTGTGTGAAAATTGCGTACGGATTTTGGAAGAAGAGAAGCACCGTCAGCTCCGTATTTTCGTTATCTTGTGAAAAAGTGAAAGAAACTGGCATTATCATCGATAAACCAAAGCGTGAAAAGCCAAAAACACTGCGTACACCCGAGAATATTGCTGCTGTGGCAGAAAGTGTGCGTGAAGCGCCATCAACATCAATTCACTGTCGTTCTCAACAATTGAACATTGCGGAGACATAATTGAGACGGATTTTGCATAAAGACCTTGGTATGACGCCATACAAAGTCCAATTGGTTCAGGAGTTGAAGCCAATTGACTATCCAATGCGTTTTCGCTTCGCTAAATGGGCCTGCGATCGACTTACAGAAGATGCCGATTATGGCAAAAAAAAATTATCTTTTCATATGAAGCTCATTTTGATCTTGGCGAGTATGTAAACAAGCAAAATTGTCGCATTTGAGGCACAGAAAACCCGTACACATACATTGAAAAGCCGACGCACCCAAAACGAGTCACTATTTGGTGCGGATTTTGGTCCAGAGGCATAATTGGGCCATTTTTCTTTGAAAATGAGCAAGGAGTGGCTGTTACAGTCAATGGCGATCGTTATCGGGCCATGTTGAACGAATTTTTGTTAACAAAAATTGAAGAGGAGGATATTGGCAACGTTTGTTTTCAACAGGACGGCGCTACGTGCCACACAGCCGAAGCTGCACTCGATGTTTTGCGCTCTGTTTTGAAGATCGCATTATCAGTCGCAGAGCTGATGTCGTTTGGACAACTCGGAGCTGCGATTTGGCACCGTTGGACTATTATTTGTGGGGTGCCGTCAAAGATAAGTGTTACGCCGACAAGCCAGAGACAATTGACGCTTTAAAGGACAATATTCGTGAAGCAATTGGTGAAATACAGCTGCACACAATCGATAATGTGCTTAAAAATTGGACCGATCGTGTAGGCTACTGCATGGCCAGCCGAGGCAGCCATTTGAATGAAATTATTTTCCATTATTAACCGGAAAGACTGTACTTTCAAATAAAAAAAGAAATTTGCGAAAATATTCAGTAGTTTTTTTTAAAGCATTTTCTAAAAAAAAAGTTATTTGGCGGACCCTTTACTTAATTACAATATAATTATTATATGCTTCCATTGTGTATATAGGGTCTTTCATTAAGCGATTTACATTTTAAAATTCAAATAAAACAAAGTGTGTGTGAAGCTAACATCGTAATTTTTTATTTGTTTGGAAGACCTATTGATCACACGTTTAAATAAGTGAAACGCATTCCAATTTTCTCCTTGACTCGGGTGTATAAATTATGCTGCATTCGATCGATTTCATGGATAATGTTGGCTTCCTCACATATGCTTGCGACTAAAGAAAACTCTACAAGAAAAGGTCTAAGGGGTTAAATCGCATTTTATTGCTGGCTAGTTCATCATCAACAAAAATATTTCAAACAACATTTGCAGTAACACTCGATAATACCTACTTAATTGGTCATTACAACCCTTCAGTCAGGATTACGACATAGCTTCTCACACCACTTACATATATTATGTGTGTTAGTTTTATACATGAATGAGGGGACCTACAGTTTAAAGTCGACTCCAAGCGCTAGATTTTTGAGAAACTCGTCATGGCAATTTTATTTAATCTCAGAGTTTGCACCAGAAATCTGCTGAGAAGAAGTGGCCGAAGAAATATTTGTTTTTATTTCGCTTTGTTGGAGTTGCCTCAACTAGGGCTTGAACCTTGGCTTGACGCCTAGTAAGCCAGCACTCTACCTACTACGGTGACTTCTGAATATGTCGCATAGCAACTCCAATAGGTCATTAATGGATCCTGCTTTTATGGAACCAAATGTATTGCTTGTTAGAAGAATGGTTTAAGTATGCATCTGCTTACGTTCGTCAATTATTACTATCTAAGAAGATATTTACGCAATTATCCTCTTTTCTTAACATGGTTTCTATGCTCATGAGCAAGCAATTCTTTCCATACAATTCTTGGAAGTCATATCAGCCGTTAAACTTTATGAATTCGGCATGATTTTTTAGTTGTTCGTATAACTTTTTCTGCGGAATTATTTTTCAAAAGTTGAAAAAAAATTGTAATATTTTTCGGAGATCGCAGGAAAGAGGCGATACTATGCTGGCGTAACAGAATTTAAAACTTAAAAATTTCGAAAAAAAGAAAAAAAAAAGAACAAAGAATTACGTAGCAAAGTAAAGTAAACCAAAACATTTATCTAACAAATGTCAATCGATAGCAATCAAATATCAAAAAAAAAATAAAATAAAAAAATTATTAAAAATTCTATTTTGATTTCTATTTCTTTTGATATTTAGGCTCTCTTTCAATATTAATTATCCACACACACTTATGAATATTAAATTCCTTTTAATTATCAACCCCCCATTAGACCTTCCCAAAATAGAAAATGACAACGTTTAAAATGTCTATATACGTTTATCTAATAGTCTTCAATTAAATAATTTAATAAAATTATCTATTCAACGAAATAGTTCAATAATATTCAAATATATTCACCTGCTTTTTCTAATCAACGTTAATTCACTTTGACATCGCGTGTCAGTTACTCCAGGCATTAAACAATTCAAGTGTATAAAATGTATGCAATTCGGTGTTGAAATTTATTTTTAAGCCAACAAACAAATCAATTCAATCTGTATTGTATGTATACACGTGTCAGATATATTTGAACAATTATTTCTTTTTTTTTTTGGTTATTTAAGGTTGCAAGTAAAACGAAATTTTATTTCATTTATTTTATTTTTAAACAAAAAATTAAATTTAGCATGGCAAACTTTTTTAAACGCTAATTTACAGAATTTAAACAGGAGAAAAATTTTCTTAAATGGTTTGCTTATTTAGGCTTGTTTTTTAAGCGCTTAAAATAAAAATTAAAAAAAAAACAAAACTTGCGAGATTCCATTGAAGTTTGTAGTTCATTTGAAAAATAGGTCTTTCATGTCATTATAGGTGGAAGCCACCGTAGTCTAGTAGGTAGTGTGTTGGTTTATTAGACGTAAAGGCCAGCGTTCAAACCCCAGGTCAGACATAAAAACGAAATATGAAAAAATATTTTTTCGGCCACTTCCTCTCAGCAGATTTCTGGCAAAAACTCGAAAATCTGTCGTTCGGAGTCGACTTTAAACTGTAGGTGCCGCCACTCATATATAAAATTAATACACACAACATAAGTGGTGACCAATTATGTATGCATGTATGTGTAGGTTGTAACGACACGTTTCCGCTTGGGTGCTGGGGTAGTTCAGCGGCACCCAGTGGTTACATAAAAACAAAATTGTTTTTCGAAGAAATTTTAAATCTATTTATTTATAACTCCTAAAATAGCTTACGTGCGTGCTATCTTAAGCTAATTAGGTATAAAAAAAGCTTAAATTTAAAATTAATTAAAGAGGGAAAAAAATAAATAACTAGGCCGGCCACACTACAGTTCGTCAAGTAACAGTGCCGAAAGCGTCAAGTGGGTGGTTGAGTCAGAACAACAGTCAAACGGCATGCGCCCTGGATGACTGCGGTTTCCACTGGTCCTTGCTATTACCCCGGCACGGTCAGTCAAGTCAATCAAAGGAGGATGTTGGAGTACCAATCAAACGGCCTACGCACAGGATGATTGAGGCCCTTGTTCGTCCAGTCAGTCAAATTACCCGCAGGAGGATGTCAGAACGTCAATCAAACGGCCTACGCACAGGATGATTGTGGTTCTGAGCTCTCCGGTGTCCGTCCAGTCACAGTTGTCAATGTTTTGCTGGCTGTAAATCTCTCACTAGTGGGGACAACCACACCACTTCTGATTTGATATACTTTCAACATCAGCCGATGTCATAAGATCGACCTGCCTTAACAGCAACTCATCACCAACTACCCCGACTACTGAAGTCATGCTCGCTTTTATTCACAAAAGTAACGAGTAACAGATCAAACATGATCGAACATCAAACATGTTGTGTCCCACTCTACAACTTACCAGTGTGAGAGCAAGCACCGATTGAATTCAGCAGAGAGGTCCTGTAGGTCAAATGTGAGTTGTTTGATTTTTACCGATGGCACGGGTTATCTTGGCTTTGAGAATAATAAAAAGTAAAATTGGATAAAATCGTATGAATGTTCCATGGAGACTAGTTCATAATGCTCGTGCATGTGACACTTTGAATCGTTCTGTTAAGGTCACTTAACGTTGACATCGAGATTATCAAGTTCACGCAAAAAAAATGTTGCTAATCGTTAATCTATTGCGCTTGTCATGACATTGATAGCCTAGCCTAAATCGTTCTCAAAAATCGTTACCAAAATCCAAAAATATCCAATGTACCATAAGGTATGTGACACCTAACACCTTTCTATTGAAACCACTTGTCGTAAGAGACCAGATCATGTAACTCAGTTCAAAAAATAATGAAATCAAATCAATTTATAGTACTAGCCGTATCGATAATACCGCCATATGACTTTTTCGGCATACATTGAATGCTCTTGGCTCTCATGTGGATTTGTAACGTGCAAAATCATCCACTAACGGGCCTAATTGCTGTAGAAGAATATATAATGAGCAGTGGCCAACTGTGTCAGAGCCCATTCAAAGAACACAAGTCTTTGTCCTTAGTCGTCCAAAGGTGATTTGGCAAAACATACTGAACGATAAGTACATAATTTAACAGATGTAGCTACAAAAAGATGACACTTATCAACTGTCAATGTTGGAAATCCTTGGTTGAAAGACCCTATAAGTTTTATATTTGACAAATAAAAAGAAGAATGTCTAAGTATTTTATAATGGAATTAAAATGTTGTGTAAAAATTGTTTACAAAATCTGGAAGTTTGTTTGTTCATGACACATATTGTTCAGAATTTGAACACAAAACAATTATTTACGTAAGGAAATCCATAAAAGTTTATTTATATCGAATAAATCAAATATTGTCTGAGTTGTAGAAGCCCTTTAAATACCAATGTATACACTTGTGTATAAAATATTTAAAATAAAAAACAAGTTAAAATTTCAAGAATTTGAATTTGTGTCAAGAATAATACGAAAGATTAAAAATATGTTTAAAAACCTATCCACAATATATCCATTCATACACTGAAATTCCTCTGTCAAGTAGCTACGAGACATCAAACAGTCACTCAAAACGGAAACATTCGTAATTTGCTTCCAAATTGTGAACACTTAATTTGAAAAAAGCAAATAAATTAATCTGACGGAAACGTTTAGACCAGAAAGCAAGCAATTTGTGCAATTATTATTCGTTTACACACATTTCGATTACTTTTCTCGATTCAAAATAATCGACAGCACAAAGAAATATGCATAGCGACCATAACGCTGCAGTTATAGTGCGCTGTGTTAAAGGAGTCATACAAAAATGTCTCCATTTGTTTGCTTCCGTCCTAAGTCTATGTGAAATATTGTAAGTAAGAATGCAACGATTGATGCCACTTCCGGTGCCATCACATACATACATACATAATTGGTCATTACAACCCTTCAGCCTGGATTAGGACCTAGCTTCACACATCACTTTGTTGTGAGCGTTAATTTTATGCATCAGTAGTCGGACCTACAGTTTAAAGTCGACCCCGAAAGACGGATTTTTGAGAAATATTTCATGGCATTTATTTAACTCTTAGAGTTTCTGCCAGAAATCTTCTGAGAGGAAGTTGTCGACGAAAATTTTTTTCATATTTCGTTTTGTTCGAGATGTCTAATCTGGGGTTTGAATCGTGGCCTTACAATTAATAAGCCAACACAAAACCTGCTAGACTACATACATAATAGGTCATTACAACCCTTCAGTCAGGATAATGGACATAGTTTCTCAGACCACGTATGTTGTGTGTTAATTTTATACACGAGTGGCGGGACCTACAGTTTAAAGTCGACTCCAAACGACAGATTTTTGAGAAACATTTCGTGGCAATTTTATTTAGTCTCAGTTTTTGCAAGAAATCTGCTGAGAGGAAGTCGTCGCAGAAATACTTTATTTTTATTTTTTTTTTTTTTTGGTGTCTGGCCTACCACACACTACCTACTAGATTACGGCGACTTCGCCTGCTAGACTACGGCATCTTTATAAAGCCATCATTCGTTTCATTTTGTTTTAGCACTGTCGAGTAGATAGTATGTTGGCCTATTAGACGTGATTTCCAACTCCTGGCAAAATATCTCGAACAAAACGAAATATAAAAAAATATTTCTTCGGCATCTCTAAAAGTAAATAAAATCGCTATGAAAATTTTCTCAAAAATCTATCATTCGAAGTCGTTTTTAAACTGCCATTCATGCCATTCATGTTTAAAATTAACACACACAACATAAGCGGTATGAGAAGTTAAGTCATAATCCTGACTGAAGGGTTGAAATTATCAATTATATATGTATGTATGTATGTATTTATGTTTTGCACTGATTAGGCTTGATTCAATTAATATTACTACATATATAACATTTTAGAGTCATCTATAGACGTTTCTAATCGAACATATTGGAACACCCAATATAATATTGTTACGAAAATGTAAAAATTTAGATACTGGTGTTTGCTTTTACATCATTTAACATTAAAATTATAAACAAAAGGTTCAAAAACAAAAACAAGTAAACAAAAATATACCAACAAAACACGAGCATAAAAATAGAATAAATAAGTAAACAAAAATGCAACAACAAACACTACAAGTATAAATGTAAACAAAATACACAAACAGCAATAATGAAACAACTATGTTTACATTTAAAGAGTTCTCGAGAAGGTGAAGCCACGAACATTTAGCAGACTGTTTACGTTGCCATATAAAAGGCTAGGCAAAGCAGGCAACTGAGTTAGTAAAAGTTCAATCAGTCTTGGGCGAAGAGGCGGTGTGTTCGAAGAGAGTAATCCGGGTTTAAAGATCTGCGTTACAAAGATCTGTCGAACGATTCACTAGTAGTTGTTATTGTTTATGCAAAAGAGTGCAAAGAGGAATAACAAACAAAGTAATTGTTGTTGTTTACATCAAGCTGTGAACAGTGGCACACAGAATTGTGCGAATAATAAAGAATTTTAATTAAAACGAATTTATTTTGATTTTATTTGCAATCTACGAGCTCATATTTTAAACGTTTTTAAAAGGTAAAATATATGTGTTCTAGGCAATATTAATAAAAAAAATATCGAAATAGGAATAAAAAAGAAAATAATTCATTACATAGATTAAATAAATACGTATCGTATATTAAAATTTAATTTCATTAAAGAGGCAAATGTTTATTTAAATTTATTATGCATTTAAATCAATGGTTTTTGAATTATAAGATTTATTGTGAGTAAACAAATACTGCAATATGATATGAAAATACAAATACAGTGAATACTCTGCTTAAATGGACAATCAGCAGAGCGGTGATCAAAGTAAAATCAGTTCTGCTTATCACTCCAAGCTAAGCTATTCTTTTTTATATATATTAGAACACGTTAAAACCAAAAGTATTACTTGTGAACTTATTTGATCGTGGTGCCACTGTGTGTGAAATTCTTGTTAAATATCACAAGTGGCTTAAATAAATATTTGGTTTAATAAATATTTTATTAAAAAAAGAAAGAGAGAAAAAAAAACTATTATAATTGCAAAATATTAAAAACTATTTAAGATTTTTTTTTTAAATTTAAATTAAAGAGCCCTTATCAAATTGTTGTTATAAAACCACAGAAAATATTTGTTTGTATTATAATTCAATTAAAAAATATTTTACATGAGCAACCACCATGTATGGCACGGCATATCTTTTGTAAACCTGAAATAATCAGTCGAAATAATGCGAGAGCGGAGCGCTCTGCTAAGCAAAGTTAATGCTTTGTACTTGAGGGTAGCAAGACTCAACGCTGCTAATTATACGATGAGAAGTTCCATAGGTAGGAACTGTGGTCTTCGCCCGAACTTGAAAGTATGAGTGTATTTATTACTTCATGGTTAGGTTAGGTTAGAGGACGTGTACTTGTCAATTAAGACAAGTACAGTACCCGGTTTCTCACACCACTTGTGCTGTGTGTGTTAATTTTATACATGAGTGGTGGGACCTACAATTTAAAGTCGACTCCTAAAGACAGATTTTTGAGAAACTTTTTCATGGCAAATTTATTTACTCTCAGGGTTTTTGCCAGAAATCTGCTGACAGGAAGTCGCTGAAGAAATATTTTTTGTATTTTGCCTTGATGTCTGGCCTGGGGAATCGAACCCTGGCATTACGTCTAATAAGCCTACACACTACCTACTAGACTACGGCGACTTTATAGTCTTATCAGTTCTCTCGTAGGGCTACATAGTGTAGGGCTTTGCAGACAACGAATCTGCGGAAGCAGTTAAGTAGGGTGCCACTAGGAGCATGTTCAAAGATTATCATGGAATTTCTTTCCCTAGAAGTTCTAGTGAATGGACAATGAAGATTATTTAAAATATTTAAAGGCGGAGCTCAGTTCGGCCATGTCAGTAGTTTCAAGTATATCGACTTGAGCATACGCGAGACTCTGCATTGAAGAGTCTACACGTTTAAGGCATGATATTTTTACTTTATTGTTTCAACGAAGAAAATGATAAGAACAGTATCTTCCAGATTGAGGATTGGTTTTGATCTGCAGTAAGGTAATCACCATGTTCTCTGATACGTACAGCATTGAGTTTTTCGGAGTTTTGGGACATTGTGACGTTAGGGAGCCGGCCAAAAGGTTCGTTAAGCTGCATTAGCACATTAATTCGAGCTTATAACGATAAGGGATCAGATGGGATCAGTTGGAGAGTAGAGATTTTATGCAGGAATAATTTTCCTTTACATCATCAAAGTTTTAAATTTTTTACATACACTTGTAACAAGAACCAAAGCCTCAAATACCCTTCAATTGTGTGAAATCCGATTATTTTGAAAGCTGTTTGTGTTTATAAAGGATTTATAAAGGATTACAACCTTTAACAAACTAGTAGAGTTCCCAGCAGATGACATAATAAAGAGTTGCGGAAAAGACTCTTCCTTTCACAGGGAAATGTCAACACCAACCTTTTACGGTAGAATAGAACACATTACTGAATTTTTAGGCTGTGGTCTAGTAGGTAGTGGGTTGGCTTATTAGACACGAGGCTACAGTTCAACCCTGGGTCATACATTTTCAATAAAACGAAATATAAAAAAATATTTCTTCAAGGACTTTCTCTCAGCAGATTTCCGGCAAAAACTCGGATAGTAAATAAAATTGCCATGGAAAAGTTTCGCAATAATCTAGCGTTTGGAGTCGGCTTTAAATTGTAGGTTCCGGCACTTATGTATAAAATTAACACACACAACATAAGTGGTGTGAGAAACTAGTTCATAATCCTGACTGAACGATTGGAATGACAAATTATGTACAGTGGACAGCAAAAGGCTTAGTACCCCAATACATTTTAGAAATTTCATGAATTTGTAGCAATAGCAATAGTTCGTGTAAATAATTAAAGTAAGAATTAAGAATTTGTAATGGTTATTACTTCCAACATGTCAATGAACCCAATCATACGGCTGCTAATGTCAACATGTGATTCGGCTACCAAAGTCCCCACAGGCTTAATACTCGATATGACTATAAGAGACTATTTAGGAGATTATTTTGTAGAACGGTTACGTATTCGCTAGACCTAAAACAAAAGTTAAACGAAAAAATTGCTCATGAGTGCATGGCGACAAATATCACCAGAAAACACTAAACAAAACTGGTACATTCAATGCCAAATAGATTATAAGGTGTGTTTGACCTTTAGGGATATCCTTAACTATAAAGGATAACATTTTCATATATAAGGCGTTTGAATTTTAAATTTACTCTGAGTTCTTCTTGTGGGTACCTACACTTTTGCGGTGCAAAAATAAGCAGTCATCAGAAACTTTTCCTTATTTATCACGTGTTTTGTGAAAAAGCATTAAAAATGTTTTTGTTTTATAATAAAACAGAAATAAACTAATATAATAAGTATAAAAACTTTAATTATTTATACGAACTATTGCTACAAATTCATGAAATTGCTAAACTGTATTGGTGTACTAAGACTTTTGCTGTCCACTGTATGTAAAGGGTCCGCCAAATAACTTTTTTTTTGAAAATGCTTTAAAAAAAACTACTGAATATTTTCTGAAATTTCTTCTTTTATTTGAAAGTACAATCCTTCCGGTTAATAATGGAAAATAATTTCATTCAAATGGCTGCCTCGGTTGGCCATGCAGTAGCCTACACGATCGGTCCAATTTTTAAGCACATTATCGATTGTGTGCAGCTGTATTTCACCAATTGCTTCACGAATATTGTTCTTTAAAGCGTCAATTGTCTCTGGCTTGTCGGCGTAACACTTATCTTTGACGGCACCCCACAAATAATAGTCCAACGGTGTCAAATCGCAGTTCCGAGGTGGCCAAACGACGGCTGATAATGCGATCTTCAAAAACAGTGCGCAAAACATCGAGTGTAGCTTCGGCTATGTGGCACGTAGCGCCGTCCTGTTGAAACCAAATGTTGCCAATATCCTCCTCTTCAATTTTTGTGATTTCGCAAAAATTCGTTCAACATGGCCCGATAACGATCGCCATAAACTGTAACGGCCACTCCTTGCTCATTTTCGAAGAAAAATGGCCCAATTATGCCTCTGAACCAAAATTAGCACCAAACAGTGACTCGTTTTGGGTGCGTCGGCTTTTCAATGAATGCGTGCGGGTTTTCTGTGCCTCAAATGCAACAATTTTGCTTGTTTACATACCCGCCAAGATCAAAATGAGCTTCATCTGAAAAGATGATTTTTTTTTGCCACTTAGCGAAGCGAAAACGCATTGGATGGTCAATTGGCTTCAACTTCTGAACCAATTGAACTTTGTATCGCGTCATACCAAGGTCTTTGCAAAATTCGTCTCAATGATGTCTCCGAAATGTTCAATTGTTGGGAACGATGGTGAATTGATGTTGATGGCGCTTCACGCACTCTTTCTGCCACAGTAGCAATATTCTCGGGTGTACGCACTGTTTTTGGCTTTTCACGCTTTGGCTTATCGATGAGGATGCCAGTTTCTTTCACTTTTTTTCACAAGATAACGAACATACGGAGCTGACGGTGCTTCTCTTCTTCCAAAATCCGTACGCAAATTTCGCGCACATTCTGCAACATTACCATGATATTCAAAGTAATGTCGCAATATTTCCCAGCGCTGTTCAAGCGTATACACAACCATATTCGTTTAGCGGAAGGATAAAACTAATTATGTGTCAAATCAGACATGAGCTAAGTGTTACTATTCACGGAATAAGCACTAGTTGAAAAAAAAACGTTAGATGGCGAACCTAATATAAAGCAAATGCAAGCGTCTAAAACTGAATGAATATTGAATGTGTCCATGGAGGCTTTGATGGTGACCAATTTTTATTTCACAGGCTATAGAAAACTCAAGTTTTCTTAGATGTGAGTGTACCTGAGACTTTCGAATATTTACATATGTATGTCATGACATACAGAGGTCCAAATTTATATAAATAGGCTAAGATTTCTTTAACGATTTACTGGCGTTATCTAATATTTGGAATTTCAGCCTGGACATTTCGGTTGTCTTATGACAGTAATTTGTTCTACTTATTAAAGTCCTATGGTTTATATACTTCAATAAATTATCACAGAATTAGATTTAAAGAAGAAAAATATTTCTCACTAAATAAGGATTTTTTATGTCAAGCAAAAGTTTATTTATTTAACCTGTAAACAAATCAATTCATTGTAATAAATTGCTCAATAAGTTAAATACTGTAAAACCAAGTCATCAATACGACTTAAGGCGAACGAAAGAAAAAGAAATGAATGAATATGCCTTGGTATACATTTTATGGCATTAATGTTTTGGCAATTCAGGAAAAATACAAATGAAACGAATTTTCTTACCAAAAAAAGAAACATTTTTCTTTTTCTCTTTTTTGTAAATAACAAATGCTTGGCAAGGAAACATTGAAAACGTTGAAACAATAAGAAGAAATATCTGCCACGAAATACTTTCAAATAACAACAAAGAAAACGAAAGGAAATTTGCCACACTCTATAAGTAACCAAAGAAAAAAAAATGAAATGAAAACAGTCAGGCAGAAATAGAGCATAAAATCACAATTCCAGACAATAAAAAAGTACACAAAATTTTTTAAAATTAAGTTCGAAAGCAAAAAAGAAAACAAAAAGAAGCACAGCCAATTCATCATATGGCATCATAATAATATCAAAATAATAAATTATAAACACTTGTTAATAATGACTTGAATGAGAAGCAAGAGAACGTATCTGAATAACTGAAACCAAATTCTTTGAAAATGAAGTTAAGGAATGTTGTCAATGAAAATGTATTTTTGTTTTGTTTCTTTTGTTATTTAAAATCTATAAATTTTGTATTTTATTTTACTTTTATTTTCAAGCCAGGACAATGCAGACATAGGAGAGAGACAAAAACGATACTTTTGCTGAAATATGAAAATTATTTGGAAAAATATTTTTCTGATCTCTTTATCACAAAAAAAAGGTCAATTAAGATAAATGGCATGAAAATATTTGGAAAGTAATTTAAATGCCAAAAGATAAGTTATTAAATAGAAAGAATAAATGAATTTTTAAAAGCTATAGTCGATCAATACTTGCTATGTGGTGCTTTACACTATAATAGTATTTACATTTTGGGTCACAGTTAATCGTTATATGGTTATAGTGTTAAATATCTCTGGTATACATACATATGTAACTGGTCATTACAACCCTTCAGTCAGGATTACGACTTAGCTTCTCACACCACTTACGTGTTGTGCGTTAATTTTACTTATGAGTGCCGGGACCTACAGTTAATAGTCGACTCCGAACGACAGATTTTTTGGGAAGCTCTTTATGGCAATTTTATTTATTCTCAGATATAATGGTGAAGGCTGTGTGTTGTGCTATTCTCAGCAACTTGTTGAGATGAAGTCGACGAAGAAATATTTTTTTTATATTTCGGTTTGTTGGAGATGTCTGACCTGGAGTTAGTTTGAAATACGAATCTAATCACTCTACCTACTAGACTACGGCGACGTTAGCTATACTGTTGCATGCATACATACATACATTCATACATACATACACATACATGATGTGTCATTACTACCCTTCAGTCAGGATTACGATCTATTTTCTCACACCATTTATGTTGTGTGTATTAAATTTTGTGTATGAGCAGTGGGACATACACTTTAAAGTCGATTTCGAACCATCGATTTTTGAGAAGCTTCTTATTGCAATTTTATTTACGCTCAGAGTTATTGCCAGAAAAGTGCTGAGAAAAACTCGCCGAAGAAATATCTTTCTCATTTCGTTTAATTCGAGTTGTCGAACCTAATGTTTGAACTACAGGTACGAGTCGAGTAAGATATCATACTATCTACTAGACTACGGCAGCTCCACCTACACTGCTGCCAGATGTAATTAATACTGCCAGAGAATCATCTCTATCTGAAACTTGTAGCTGAATAGTATCTAATAAAGGTTAGAAAATATATGACCTTAATTAACGAATGCAAAAGTAAAATAATTTTCAAACTTTCTTTAGTTTTAATTTGTTAAAATTAAAGAAAAGTTGAGAAAACAACCTTGAAATAATAAAAAATTATTACTTATTGCTTTAATTTGTATTTCCTCTGAGAAATGCAAAATTAATCCGAAACAAAGTTACCATATTTTTGTGGGGAATTATTGAAATTGAAAATAAAAAAAATTACAAAACAAAAAATAAAAAAAATAAAAAAAATTAAAAGAAAATATGAAAAGCTTTTAAGAGTTCATAAAAATGTGCTCGTTTTCTTGCCTTTAAAGCATAAACGAAAAAAAAGTTAAATTAAAATAAAAATCAAATAATCCTTTATAAGAACAAAAACAATACAAAATTTTATAACAAATTAAAAACAACAAGAATATTTTACAATACCAATAGAAAAATTATTTTTTTATTTTATTTTTATTTTTCAAAAAGGAAACTTTACATAAAGAGAAGGAAAGAAATAAAAAAAAAGAAAAAATAAATAAAAAAAATATTTAATTTTTTTTTGTAGAGATGAACAATTGCTAGAAACTGATGCTTGAGTTAGTAAGTAGTTCACCATTGTTCTAGCAACTGACCTGGCTGTACTTTTTTCTTTTTGCATTTCATCTCAAAATAAAAAAAATGTTTTTTTTTGCTACTGCAACTGAATTGCAAGGCAAGCAAAAAAGGAAGAAAAATATAATAAAAGTTACAACAACAAAAAAAATGTAAAAAAAATTAAAAACAAACATCAGGCAAAACTTTGTCGTTGCGAATAATAAAGAAAAGAAAAATTTAATAAAAATTAAACAGTTCAGTTACGATGTTGTTGTTGCAAAATATCACACACAATAAAACAAGACTTAGAAGCGACTGCAAGGTATTCTACATAGTATCTGGTGAAAAGAGTGTTCCTGCTATTGCAGCAATCCCTGAATTCAACTGAGTCAAGAATATTAGAAAATGGAGGGCAAACCTTCCATGTTTTTATGACAAGCGGTGAAAAATAGTTAGATTCACAACTTCTGCAGGTAGCCTCTTGCTGCTAACAAGATTAAGTCTCCCTGTAAGGCAATTGGATTGTATCCGATTTTACTGAAGTAATCGGAATGCATGTATCCTATAACAAGTCCAAAATTGCGAGTTCAATTTGTCCCGGGATCCATATAAGACTTAGCTTTGAATAAACTGAAATTTCCCAGAAAAATTCTCGGCATTCATTGAAAACGACGAATGTTGAAACCACGTTCACATACATAATTGACCATTACAACCCTTCAGTCAGGATTACAGCCTAGCTTCTCAAACCACGTTCACTAGAGACTTAATCGTCGCCTGACTGTCTAAGTAAATCAAGAGATTTGTAGGGAAAATATCGTCACCCAGCAAGTATTGCATCCTAAGACCTCTGGCTAGACAGTACAGCAGTGGTCAGGCAGCGTATACATACATACATACAGAATTGGCCATTACAACCCTTCAGTTAGGATTACTACATAGCTTATCACACCACTTATGCTGTGTGTGTGTGTTCATTTTTGATATGAATGGCGGCAGCGAAGAAATATTTTTCATATTTTCGTTTTGATATCTAACCCGGGGTTTGAATCGTGGCCTTATGTCTACTAGACCACATCAACTACAACAGCAAGTTTAATGACCAAATAAGTGACCAGAGGGGCCTTGCTTGAATTCTAAAATCGAATGTTCTATTGAGAGAGTTATAAGGAACCATATAAACAAGCTGGATGCGTCCCTAGATCAGGTAGGGCCAGAACTGAACTGCCATCAACCCAGCCATATGCTTTAAAGGTCAGTAGGGCGACAATTGTGTATAACAAAGAATGTCTGGTTGGAGCGGAACACGCTCATGAACAGAACAGCTAAGTGCCAGCGTACTCTGTCTATTAGTCGGCAGTGGCACTGGTGTTTGTAAACCATAAAGAAGTTCACTACACACCTTTACAGAGACAAAAGGACTGGACTGACAAAACAGAAAAGTGAAGTAAAATATCGTTTTCCAAAAAGGCAAAGATGGTTTCATGTGTTGATAAAATCTTACCGTCTTTTGAAAAAAACAAAAACGAATGAGCTTTGAATGCAGAAAAGAAAGGAATATGTATGTAGTCTCTTTAAGGCAATCCGCCATCATCTTTCGTTCATTATTATGAAGGCTAAAACCGATGAAATGAATTCAATTGATGTGTCAAAGTTAAAAAACAATTCGATGTTAAAATAATTGCCAGCAATGAAAATATATAAACTGCGGTTGAGTGCAATTTGCAGACGATAGGCAGTTTTCATTATAAACAGAATATTGAAGGTATTTTACATCAACTCAACCAATGCAGATTATAGCGTGCAAATGCAAAAGAAAACAAAAAAAGCGAAAACCTGCACGAGTGTAACAAAAGGCTGTTGTTTCCGAGAGTTTTTTTCGTTTTTTTTTTTGTTTCCGTTTTTCTCAGAATTTTCAACAAAAATTGTGGAAAATAGTTGAGAAAAATTCTCAACAAGAAAAAAAATATAAAATTTCATTTTTATATTAAAAATTCTTAAAGCATGTGATTTATGTTGGAAATTATTTGATGAGAAAAATTTCGATTTTTTAATAAAAAAAATGGATTTATATTTCCCAGCATTTCTATTGTAAACTATGCTGTTGCATAAATGCAATATAAAATATGCAGATTTAATTAATGGCTTTAATACAATAATAATAATTGTATTTCGAAAATAAATATGTTAAATATATGTATATGTGCATACATACATATGTACATATATAAAAATGTCAAACGTGAAGTGTAATTTAATGACTCGTTTTTTATGTGACACAAAATAATTAAATTTCATAAAGTGAGCTGCTCTTTGTTTAAACGGAAAGTATGTCAGTCAGATGACTAAATTATTTAAAAAATAAATTCATAATACTTTCAAGCGCCAGTTAAACTACTTTTAATGGAAAAATAGAAAAAATTTATAGATTATAGCGAAATGTCATTCACAGCAAAATCTATAAAAAAAATAGAGTCTATTTAAACCACAAAAAAAAATTATCATTCGATTACTATTGAAAAAATTATATTTTTGCGGGTATATTCTATAATAAGAAAAAATTACATTCGACTCTCAAGGGATTGCCTTTTAAAACCGTTGCATAAATGCCAATACAGTTTCGTTAACTTTGAATCGGTTTTTTAACTCGAAAGACAGCTTCCTGCAATAACAACTCCTTAAAGCTTTGTCTGATTTTTCGGGCATTTTACTGACAATTCGATTTCCTTTTTTGATATGGCATGACTATTAATTTTTTTTAATTAATCTCGATTGGCGAAAAGTAATGTTTTCTGATGAAAAAAATTTCATTTGGATGGCCCCAATGGCTACAACCTCTATTTTAACGATATGCTTAAAGACGAAAAATTTCTGAGCCGCCATCATAGCAGAGAGGGCATTATGCAATTGAACATCCCATGCCATATTTAAATTATCATTTACAGTATGAACTATTTTTCTGCAAAACAAAATTTTTTTATTCTATCTGTATTAGCAATTTATACAGTTTTTTTACTTTAAAATGTGTTGGTTCTATCCTGATGAACCGCAGTGTATGTACATACACATACACATACATAATTGGTCATTACAACCATAGCTGCCAGATTTTACGATTTATCATCATTTTGACGATTTTGTGCCCCAAAAATATCATATTGACGATTTGACGATTTATGTTCCTTATTTTGACGATTTTTGCAAATTAAAAATTTACATCATATTCTTTACTTTAGTACATTAAAAGCCACTTTAAGCTTTGTATTTACTTTTCAATTGTTACTATTGGAAATTTATGTTAGTAATTACAAGGAGTAAAGTATTATATCTTTAAGTTGCTTTCGAATACCTGTGATGATTTTTTTGTATTTGATTACTTTTTATTCCCTTAAAAGCCAAAAAATTACAACTCCTAAATAACCTCGTAGTTGAGAATAATTTTTCACTTGCCGTTGCAGACAATTTTAAAAATTCGAGTATAGCTTCTAATATTACATCGGAAGAACAAAGGCAAGCGCCGTTATTTTTTTCTTACATTCAGGGGACGGATGGCATTGTGTTTGGAACTATTAAAATATCTTATGGGAAGAAGGACAGAGAGAACAGTTTTTATGGACACTAGACTTGTATATTTGTATACAATAAGTAACAGGAAAGACTTCTGCAGGAATTGAGTTCCACATACGAATAGTCCGACTAAGAAACGTACTTTTTCGAGAAAGACAAGCGTTACTTATGATTTTCGGGAACAAGTCCCCTTATTTCGTTCGATCAAAATCCTTTTGTAGTAATGATAGAACAGTAAAACACAAACCACATTGCAACGATGCGCCAATGATTCAATGGAGTTGAATACACTACCGTCATTACCAAGCTACTACGTCCTAGCATGTACACGGTCGAGAAACTTCTAAATATCGTTGAGGCACCGACCTCATAAATAGTATAAATAAATAGTGTAAATAGTAAGATCAGATGATAAGATCTTAAAAAGGAACTGAAAGAACTGAAAAATGTGTCGGTTGAAGCCAACATTACACTGAATTTTCATGCTCAGAATGTCAAGAGCTTCTGACCCCTTAATATTTACACCACCCATAGATTAAGACGATGCAATATTAATGCTGCGCTTATGTGTCAATAAACAACACTGGGATGGATTGTTTAAACCTTAAACAATTTTTTCCTGAAAATGATATAACATTTCTCCATTTTTGGAAAAAGATTAATAAATGAAGATGAGGGATGCTAGCTTTTAATTTCAAACAATTTTTTATTTTTGAACTGTTTTACTACAATAGAGATAATTTTGGTTTTAAAAAACTTCTAATTTATCTATTTATTTTTTCTGGCGATTTTTTGACGATTTCAATAAACGTCTTTGACGATTTTGACGATTTTTTCTCAAATATTTGACGATTTGCTGCCTCATCTATCTGGCAGCTATGATTAGAACCCTTCAGTCGAGATTACGACCTGGCTTCTCGCACCACTTATGTTATGTGTGTTAATTTTATACTTGAGTGGCAATACCTAAAGTTTAACGACGACTCCGAACGATAGATTTTTTGAGAAAATTTCATAGGAAATTTTATTTACTTTTAGCGATTTTGCCAGAAACATGCAGAGAGGAAGTCGCTGAGGAATTATTTTTTCATATTTCTTTGGGGGTTTCTGAGTTTTGAATCGTGGCTTCGAGTCTAATAAGCCAACACACTTCCTACTAGACTACGGTGACTTCTAATGTGCTTCGAATATGCTTATGTGCTATTATTTGGTAGAGCAGGACAGTAAAAGAGGAATTGGCTGATATTTTGATTCTCTTCTACTATTAATATGTGGTAGTATGGAAAATCCAGAGTTTTAGCATGAACACCCCACAACAACTAGTTTAATTGCTCATTATACTCTTTTAGTCACGATTGCAATTTAGTTTCTCACAGCATGATTGCAATGTGTGTCAATCTTATGCACGATTGGCGGGACATAGAAACTTTTCATGGCAATATTATGACGCTCTCAGAGTTTTAGCTGAGAGGAGGTCTGCATAAGAAATACTTTTTCATTTTTCGCTTTGTAGGAAATGTGGAAGCGGGGGTTTAAAAGTCGACTTCGAATGTCAAATTTTTGAGAAACTTTTCAACTTTTAGTCTCAGAGAGTTTGCTAGAAATCTGCAGAGAGGAAGTTGCCGCAGAAATATTTTTCATTTTTCGTTTTAATCGAGATCTCTGGGATTTGAACAGTGGCCTTATAGTTACAAGTCGTCTTCGAATGACAGATTTTGACGACCTAAGACGTTGTCTTAACTAAAGAATTGTAATGACCAATGCAATAAGTAAATATACAAGAAGTATACTTCACATTGGGTACCTTAAAAAGAAAAAACCAATTGTTTGGCGTAGTCGCCGTAGTCTAGCAAACTCGGTTCAAACCCCAGGCCAGATTTCTGGCAAAAACTCTTAACATCTGTCATTCGGAATCAACTTTAAACTGTAGGTCCTGCCACTCTGGTATGAAACTAACGTACACAACATAAGTGGTGTGAGAAACTAGGTCGCAATCGTGACTGGAGGGATGTAGTGACCAATTATGATAATTCTTGGGCGAATATTATAAAATAATGAAAGGAGAATTAAAAAACGAAGCTTACGAATTACTTCCTTATTCAACATATACACTGGATTTAGCATCTTGTAATTATTTCTGGTGTCTTGTAATCGCCCGATAGGATCTTATATCCGATCTACTTACAAACCTAACGATTTATATCACAATAGGTCTCATGGGGCCTAAGTACGTCAATCCAATTCATTTGGGGGGACGGCCACGGCCACCTACCTATCGATTTGAATGTTCTCGACAAATCTTATGTTTTGAAAGGGAGATGAAAAAAATTACACGAATAATTTTAAGCTCAAAGGAGTTTATATTGTTGAATAAAGTAACTTTTTATGTAAGAAATTGTGTTTCATCGAAATTTCTTTCTTACTAAAGTTACTAAAGCTCTTCAATACAACTTGCAACTGTTGTTGTAATTATCGTTATCGCAGATTAAAAATTTTTGTATTTAAAAATTTTAAACAATGTAGTGTTTTTAAGGTTTTCATTCAATCAATATTTATTTAAAAATGCAAACAAAAATTCTGTGAAAAATAATTGAAAAACATAACCAACAGGGCGGAATTTTATGAACTTTCAAAAAAAAAAAAAAAAAAAAAAAAAGAGAAAAACCATGGAAAAACCGCAATTTTGGAAAAATTTATTTTCAATTTGAATTTTTTTAAGTTTTTTTTTTGTTTTTTTCATTTTATTGTTTTAAATTCAAAAGGAAAAAAGAAAATACTTTTCATATAAATTCTCTACTTAAATATGGTTAAAATGCCATAAATTACCATTTTATGGTCAGTTAGGAAAACCGCCTATAATTTAAAGTAATTTTATGTTGCAAGCGGCAAAACCAGCAACATACAAACAATAGAAAATAAAATAGCAACAACAACAAAAATAGTAAAAAAACAACGTTACAAATTCGTTTAAATTCAAATGGCTGTATTGTATTGTTTTTTTTTTTCGTCTGTTTTTTGTGGCAAACTAAGACATTAAGGAAAAACGCCTTAAATTGGTTTTCCATAATGAACTCTTTTTTGTTTTTGTTTTAGTTTTAGTTTTTTTCCCCTTTTGACTGTTAGCAAATTTTCCATTTTCTTGATTTTATTTTTCAAATTTTCCTGTTAACTTGTACTAAACATTGTATTATTTCTGCTTGTATGCTTAGTTTGAATGTATTCCTTGTCCATTTTTGTTTTCTGGGTTTTGTTGTGTTGTTGCCATAAATATTATTCAGTTCACCATGTGATTTATTTGCAAAGACTTCTTTTGCGATGACCTCGTCTTTATAGTATGGCCAGGCAGTATGTTATGTTTGCCATAAAAATTTGTTTGACTTGACTTAACGATATGAAAGGAGCGATTAGTTAAGAGAAAAAAAAATCAATTTTATGTCAGTTAACTCAAGTCATGAAGTTTTTGCTTAAATAAGCAGGGAATTGTTATTTGAATTTAAAAATTGCATAGCTCTTGTCGTTATAATTTAATAAATATGTCAGCTTAGCTGTTAATCAATAACAAAATAAATAAAATTCTTTGCTTTGATTCTTAAAACTAAAATAAAATTCGAAAACCCGTTCAAACTGTTCCATATGTGTTAACGATTTAACCCTCTCAGCTGGAAGTATCCGCTGTTAATACATACAAGTTTTAAACAATTTTAATCAACACCAGCCAACATAAGTCGTTAAGACTAACGAAACATTTAAAGAAGCCTACAGATGAAATATGATTTCGATTTAAAACTTGCGTGTCGCATGACAAGAAGAATGCTTCAATTAACATTGTATATTGGTCTGCTAAACGTTTGTTTAAACTTCCGTTTTATTTCAGTTAATGTTGTTATGTTTTGGCTTTGAAAAAAAGCTTACAAAACCAGATAAAATAAAATTGTTTTGCAATTTATTGTTGACCATGATAAAATAAAGTTTTTCTAATCAAGTGCCAGCACAACTTCTTATCATTTAGTCAGGATTACAACCCCTTTAAGTAAGGTGAGGTCTTCTCCGAACAACAAGTTTGAGTTGCTTTTTCATGGTAATCAGCTACTTTCCTAGCTTATATCAGCTGTTTTCTGAACGAAATACGGGCCATAAGTAAAAAAAAAAAGATTTGAAAGACACAAAAAGCATACATACTTACATAAATAATTGGTCATTACAACCCTTCAGTCAGGATTACGACATAGTTTCTCACACCACTTATGTTGTGTGCCTTAATTTTATAGATGAGTGGCGGGACCTACAGTTTAAAGTCGACTCCGTACAATATATTTTTGAGAAACTTTTCATGGCAATTTTGTTTTTTACTCTCAACGTTATTGCCAAAAATCTGCTGAGAGTCGCCGAAGAAATATTTTTTCATTTTGATTTCTTACGTCTAATAAGCCAACACATAGCGTAGCGTACTAGGCTACGGCGAAAAGCATATTTAATACACAGAAAGAGTGGACGAAGTGAAGATCTACTAGCAAAATGGTAAGTTAGGCTAATTTAGCGAGTAGCTAGCCGTTTACAAGCAAGTTTACTTGGTGGCTTATATGGCCCATTGTGTTATGCAATGTCCTCTTTTCATGATCCCTTAGTGGTCCGTTTGAACAACCCCGAGCTCCGAATGAAACCGACCAGTACCCTTAATGGCACATTCGCTACCATGCCCAGATCTTTAAATTGTTCTGTCACCCAAAAACCGATGCCGTCTGTACTGAAGTACAGGGCAACCGAGTTGTACCGATTTTGCAGTTACCATGGTGGGGCAAATCGAGGTTGTTAACGGAACTATCAATTCGCAAAATTGTACCAGGTAACTAAATAAAGACTATAAAGAAACAAGTTCCACTAAGAGTAAAAGAAATTAATGACTGTGAATAGTGACTCTTTGGTAAATACTGGACACGGGAAAAACAGTTACCCTCAGTACCTGTGATTATAGACGTATGGTAATCGGCTTATCTTCAGCTTGCAATTGAAGAATACGAATCGAATGGTATGTGGTTACAACAAGACTTTACCATGCACCATGCAAAACAACTGATTAAGGCTTTACTGCATAAGAAGTTTCCAGACAAAGTAATTTCATGATTAATTATTATTTGCCCGTGTTGTACTATAACCGTCCATAGTGATTTGACAGTACAGACTGAATTAATGCCAATTTTTTTTTTTTGACTTACCGTCAGCAAATCATAAAACCACAGACTGTCATAATCAACGCAGACGTGGTCATATAAATGACAATGTTTTTCGCTTATACCGGCAAGGTACAAACATTACTTACTTACTCAATTAGGCATTAAAACCCTCTTAGTTAGAATTAATAATAATTGGTCATTACAACCCTTCAGTCAAGATTACGGCCTAGTTTCTCATACCCCTTATGTTGTGTGTGTTAATTTTATACATGAGTGGCGGGACCTACAGTTTAAAGTCGACTCTGAACGACAAATTTTTGAGAAACTTTTCATGGCAATTTTATTTACTCTCAGAGATTTTTTTTGCCAGAAATCTGTTGACAGAAATATTTTTTCATATTTCGTTTTGATGTCTGACCTGGGATTTGAGCTGTGGCCTTAAGTCTAATAAGCCAACACACTAACTACTAGACTACGGTGACTACCAACAACCATATTGTGTGTGTTAATTTTTATGCATGTTTTCATTGCAATTTCCTTCTGAGTTTACCTTCTGAGTTATTTGCCAGAAGACTGCTGAGGGGAAGTCACCGAAGAAATATTTTTTCATGTTTCGTTTTGTTCAAAATATCTGAGCCTGGTTTTGAAGCCCAACACATTGCGTATTATACTATAGCCACTTCATAATGTTATGGTCCAAGCATTATTATAAAATAAAAATTTCATTGAAATCATAGCTTTATGTGTGTCTTATTTAACTTTACTTTTTGAAATGGAAACAGGGATAAACTTTTCGTTTTTTCCTTGTGTAAGTAAAAATTCTCTTTAAATTGAAACAATTTTAATGCCCAAAAATAACTGTATTTTTAAAAGAATTCCTATTTTTAAACACACAAGCACACTCCCCTGTAAATGTAATCAATCTATAAAAAATAAATTTAAATGGAAATGCTATAGAAAAAAAAAATATTTTCACAACTAAATTACAATAAAAAATGAACGAAAATAAACCAAAAATAAACCAAAAATATTTTTGCATAATTTCCGAAGCTATACAAATAAAATGCAATAGAGGCCAGGCTTGGGAATTAATTTAAATTCTTTTGTTTTTATTGTATTTTCTTTAAACACACACACACAGAGAGAAAGGAAATAATAAAAATTAGGAAAATTTATGCCAAAACTCTAAACAGAACAGAACAGAACAGAATTTCAATTTCAATAAAGTTACAACAATAACTTGGACGACTTATGGAATTAGTCGGACTTAATATGGACTTATGAAAAGGAAATTCATAAAAATTTATTATCTTAAATTCATTTCAATAAAACTTTTCAATTCAAATTTCAATTTTTCTCACAGGCTGCATATTTTGTTGTACCATACAGTTTATTAACTTTTGTTCTCTTCCTGCGTGTACGTACAAGCGACCCCAATTGTCTAAATGGCTAAATAAACTACTACTGCTGCTTGGGCTGTGTAACAAATATGCCAGGCGGTTAATATGAACTGTATGAACTTAAATGAAAGAAAAAAAAAACGAAAATTTTAAAAATAATAAACGAACGTAAAGAAAAACAAACTTTAACCATCAAAATCCACTTTTAAACAAGGTTAACAACTCTAAATATATAATGGTCCCCAAGGAACACTTTAAATAAGAACACAAAACTCAACAATAGCAGCGAAGAACCTTTTCTTACAAAAAAAAAAAAAAATTTTTTAAATGAAAACAAAATTCAGCATCCACCAGCAAACGAAACCAAGCATAACCCCATATATACACAGTATTTGGTCTGCACACACATACTACCAGCACTGCCCACTTAAAAACTAAAATCTTCTACTCTTTCGTTCTCTTTGCTTACTTTCTCTGGGTTTTTTTCTCTCTTGATTGTGCTACAAAACCCAGTAACGTTGTTTAAACAATTGCTTAAGAAAACTTAAAGTTTTTCATTTTCAAACCGAAGCAAACCAAAATAAAAAAAAACAAAAAAACAAAAAATCAACAACCAAAGAGGGAAAGTGTGGTTAAATTTCAGTTTTTTTTTGTTTTCTTTTCTACACCACTGCTTACAGACGTTTTGATCCTTTTGTTGTTATTGTTGTTGTTCTTATTATAGTGTTCCAAATAATCCTTCCTCTTATTTTTCCCTTTTTTTCGTTGGTATTTTCCCACGCACTTGCGTTTTTATTTATAAGACTACCCAGTAGTAGTAATAAATCAATATGAAGTTGTTTTAAGAATTAATGAGAGAAACATAAAGAAAATACAACAACAACAACAACAACATCAAACATTATAAAATAACTTAAATGGCCTCCTTTGCAATATTTTTATAAGGCTACGAGTAGCATTATTATGGAACTGTAACATGAAGTACTAATGTCTATCAAAACGGCCGCAAAATGAAAAAAAAAATTTAAGAAAAAAAATTGTTTTTTGCTGATGGTTTGAAATTATAATCTGTAAACGAAACAACATTTTCAATAATTTCATATTCTTAAAAGTTAGTTTCAGAGCATGGCAAAATAAATTTGATTCCTTATTAGTAGAACAAGGAGCAATCCATGTTCGAATCCCGGGAAAACCATAGTACACACCAGAGATCAGCAATGAATATTCAAAAAGATGAGTGGAATCTTCATAATTTATGATACTTATAAGCATTCATACTTATTTTAATATCATGCAACCTCTACTCATATTCAAAGTTTGAAGTACTCATCATACAACACGTATAATGTTGTTGATTTCGACTCTCCAGAACTCAACATATACCAGAATCACAAAATAAGTATGATTTCCGTACGAACACTAAAATACTCACTAAAAGGTTGTGTGTTTGCTCTGCTTGCTGGTTCTGTCTTTTTTGCTTTTGTCTCTTCTTCTTTTTTTGTAAATACAACAACAACTATGACTGTCAGTTTATGATGAAGGATTCAAGTCACTCGAATCATTTATAAGTATTTTAGGTTATTAAGTTATGAATCTAAATCAATAAGATTATGAATCAAACATATTTCGAATGGCATGAGTTTGATGTCAACGTTGCATCCATTGCAACCTGTACTTATAAATGAACGTTGTACTGAGTACAAATGAAACGAACGAGTTAAATTTCAATATTGTTGACTCACTTATATTTAAAATTTCATGAGATCTTATGAGTAGCGAAAAAACGATTCATTGCTGATCTCTGGTATACAGCACGGCTTTTGAATTTTACAAATTAAGAAGATTCAATTGCCTTCTAAATATTTAAGGAAGTTCTCAAAAAATGATAAAGTCACAGCCATTTGATGAATGCTCTTCATTACTACACTAATAATCAACTTAATGCAATTATGTAGAGGGATCTTCAATCTGTATCTGCTACAGCAGACTCAAAATGTTTTTATTTGATTAATAAAACTGAAACAAAGCAAAAATAAAAACGAAACCCGACTAAGAACGAGGAGATACTTTCTTAAAGTCATTGTAGTATAAGGGATAAAGTGTTGGCTTAAAAGGCTACAGCGCGTGGTTCAAACCCCAGTCCAACAATCTCAAACAAAATGAAGTTTGAAAAAATACTACTTTCGGCGATTTTCTCTCATCAGTCCCTTGGCAAAAACTATAAGAGTAAATCAAATTGCCATGTAAAGTTTCCCAAATTCGTTATTAAGAGTCAGGGATCATATTAATAAACATTACATGGCTGAAAAGTTAGGTTGGGGTCTTAACTAAAGGGTTTTAATGATGCATTACGTAAACAATACGGCATCCTTAAATAAACGAAAAAGGGAAAGAAATGAATTTGAAAAGGAAAATGAATTTTTGAAACTTTCGAAACAATACTGCAACGGAGAAGAAAATTTTTATACCAGATAAAGACAAGGCAATATCCTATAGCCACTTTGTGTTCATGGTTTTGCAGCAGTTATGACCACAAGTGTATCCATTTATTTGAAGGACTTGAAGAGGGCCATGAAATATTTTAATGTTATGATAAACATCTGTTTGGGCTTCATTCAGTGATCAGTAATGATGATAATATCAAATATATTTTGAGGACCAAAGCCAAGAGAATAAAATCAACGCTCATTTGCTTATTAAATATTGCCGGAAAGGCTTGTTCGAAGATGACAAAGAGGACACATTCTCCTCGCCTAAGAACAATCAAGCTGTTGAGTTAGGTTAGATTAGGTTGGATTAGTGGTAACCTTGTTACCAAAGCTCGCCACAGGTAAATTGATGAGTAATTTTAGAACAATATCCAATGAAAGTAATTGTGATATTCATATACAGCCGCTGTTATGAAAACCTAGTGAAAACTAAGGCTATAATAAGGCAAGAGCCTTAGACTTCTATATGGAAATGGCAGTCACAATTGGGATGGAGAGAAAAACAATGCTAACCTTACTTCTGTATGACCCTGTTTGTGACTAGTCAGGACTGCTTCAAAAAATAAATGCACAGAGTTTGCTCTGTAGAATGTCCTTCAAATTTAAACCATGTGGTAGAACAGTTGTTCGCGATTTATACGGACTTAGTAAATATATGTATTACAGTTCATGAAGAATACAAAATAAATTCCAAACGCTTCACATATGTCTACTCACAGATGAATCAAAGGATGACAACATATGAAACCCTTGAACGTAATAATAATCTCAGATTGAATTTGAATAGGCTCTTTTGCATAAAATAAATGCGTATGAGTAAAAAATTAAATTTAATTTATCACGAAATGCGTCTTTGTTTTAAAATATTTAAAAAGTTTTTATGTTCTGCATAAGTATACGACCCATGTGGCCGCAACTCAAGTCTCTGGTGTATTGCAAGTAAATGGCACATTTATGGCAATTTTGTTCTCATTTTTGTTGCCGTTATATTCTTGCCTTTGTTTACATCTAAAATGTCTGTAGTGTTTACTTGCACAACATTTATTATGGGCTTTTTGTATCAAAAAAGAAAAAAAAAGAGAACCTAAAACAACAACAACAACAAAATTTAACAAAAACTTTAGTAAACAAGAAAGAAAGTTTTCATTGGTCCAATACGACTATAAGGTTACTTACACCAATTATTAAGCATACATTGGGCCTATTGCTATAAGGTGGCCGTAGTATAATGATTAAAGTGCTTGACTACAAACACCAGCATCTCAGCAAAAGATAACAAATATTTTTTTGTTATTGTTTCGAATTGAAAAAAAATTAAAAAAACCTTTGTCTCACACAAAATAATCGATTCAGAAGCCCGCTGATCATCCTGATAGATAGAATACCAAGAATATCAACATACTTCAGATAGGGCGTTTTCACAAAACGCAATATTTCTAGCCAACAAGAGATAGTGCTTCTACTTAGCAAGGAAAACTATGGTAAGGAAATTGCATCATGAATGAAAGAAATTCAAATAAATTAGAGTAAGAATATGGAACCCTTTAGCTTCTGAAATTAGATGAACAGCCCTTCATTTATGTCTCACATCTCACACAGATCCATAGAGTAATTGGGAATTCCTTGTGCTCTTTGCGAGTATTGAGCATAAAACTTTCAGAGCCTTCAGATGATCTCGAAAGGTGGAACACCTTCAATGCGACTCTATCCATTTATCTTAGATCTCTCAGGGCTTTAGTCATTTGGATGCAGCATACCTGCAGTATCTAATAGTAGACCAAGAGTGTATACCTTTCCCTACGATCGCATCTATCAATTACTTACATTAATACATACAATTGGTCATTACAACCCTTCAGTCAGGATTACAACTTAGCTCCTCACACTACTTATTTTGTGTGTGTTAATTTTATACATGAGTGGCGGGACTTACAGTTTAATGTCGACTTCGAACGACAGATTTTTGAGTAGCTTTTTATGGCAATTTTATTTACTCTAAGAGTTTTTGCTAGAAATCTGTTGGGAGGAAGTCACCGATTAAATATTTTTTTCATATTTCCTTTTGTACGAAATTCCAGAGCTGGGATTTAAACCGAAACCTCATGCGACCTCTTGTGAAGTCATCGTAGTCTAATAGTTAGTGTGTTGGCTTATTAGACGTAAAACCAAGGTTCGAGCCCCAGGCCAGACATCAAAACAAAAATATGACAAAATATTTCTTCGGCGACTTCCTCTCAGCAGATTTCTGGCAAAAACTCTGAGAGTAAATAAAATTGCCATAAAAAGCTACTCAAAAATCTGTCGTTCGGAGTCTACTTTAAACTGTATGTCCCGCCACTCATGTATAAAATTAACACACACAACACAAGTGGTGTGAGAAACTAGGTCGTAATCCTGACTGAAGGGTTGTAATGACCAATTATGTATGTATGTATGATTTCACAAGAATTGTAATCTGCAGTAAATCAGTGACGACAAAAGTATCAATACTGCCTACTACAGGGCCATTTAAAGGAGTCATCCTTTGTCCTATTGTGAAGAAATTACGTTGCAATGCGACAACGACTGAGTAAGTGCGAACACTACTAATCACAATAAAAGCCAATCGCCTACAAGAAACAAGTTTGAGCTAATAGCAGAGATATTAGTGCAACAGTGATAGACCGCATCAGTGCCTTATAGCTGCGATAGTGCCTTAATTAGAAATATTCGGAAGTTGTTTTTGAAGGGGTTTCTTTACCGTGTAATAGCCGTATATAGCAGCAGATGATTATCATTAGTTTTTGCCTTTGACGAGTGCTATTATTGGTGGCGTATGTTCTTCTAGAGATCCTTTAGACCCAAAACAAATACCCTTGAAACGGTGTGTCACAGCTTCTACCAATTGGAATGAATATTTACAATAGAATGTCTAAACGTGTAAGTTTTATTTAGCTTTGGCACAAGCGAATAGCAAATGTCCGAATAAGCTAATCGTACCAAACGATTAGGCCTTAGCTTGCTTTGGTACAACAGTTTAATATTTCTGTATGACCAAATGATCGGCTTTTAACCAAAAATGGATTTCTAAAGCAACTGCCTACGGGTCTTGTGAACGTGCCTTATTTGAGAGAATGGTCCATCCGTCTAAATTCGATCGAAAAGATCGAAAGTTTTGAAAACAAAGGCAGCTCAATGAAGAGCTTAAACGACAACAGAAATTTAAAACAACGAAAGATTACAAACGTAATCTATAACAGCTTACAACAGCCCTACAGGGTTATGCACATTGGCAAGCTTAACATGCCGTTCGACAGTTGTAAAACGGGAATACCTGGACATAATAGCGACCACATACTGAAAGCTAGACGAACTATATTAGGAACACCAAAACAGAATCACTGCTAATCAAATCTTAATCAATAATATGACCTTCTTGATGGAAAACGTTACAAGCAAACGTCAAAAGCTTCACATATGTGGATGATATTCCTTCAACCAAGCTAAGCTAAGTGTTATGAAAAGATCTGTTAAAGAAAAGTGTTGTGAAAATCTCTTAATTTACTAAGGCAGTCAGGCGAACATCATCTCAAGGTCCATCTTTATCCACGAATGCCGAAAAAATCTCAGAGAAATTTAGGATCATTCGAAGATAACTCTTGTATTGGGTTCCGGAATATAGGGATATCCTAGCATAACATTGATGATGAACCGGCCAGAGCCGGTACAGAGCATTACGTGTTACAGGGCATATGTATTCCGATTGCATCAATTAACTTGGATATCATTCGCACTTATTACAGGGAAAACTCATACTCCTTGGAGGTACGTGCAATAATGCTAGACTCTGCTGGACACTTATGGATAAGTAGAGGATCGAATTTCTTCCATCTTTAAATCACATGGCCATTTGCCAGCCAATAGTGATTCTTACGGGTCACTGTCCTTTTGATAGGCATGCCGAAAGACTCAGCATTCCGATAAATGAGTTCTGCTAAAGCTGTGTGTCTCAGGAGGAGGAAAACACTGTTTTTCATTTCACGTGCCAGTGTCCTGCTCTTGTCATAAAGAGGTGGAGGTTTATGTCCCCTCAGTTTCTGACACCCTTAAACGAGCTCTCTAATATAAGCTAAGCAAGACCCTCAAAGTTGCATGCAAAAGGTGAATCTGGTAAATTCTTATTTTGTATGTGGAGTCTCCTTTTCTTAACGCCTCGCAAATAAGACTCGTAAAACTGCTCATTGTCTTCGAAATATTCCCAAATATGGTGGCCTAAAGTATTATCAAATGAGAACCTACGGAAACTTATTTAACAGCAGAATATAAACGTTGAAATAAGATGAAACGAATAGCTCTTGATCACATTTTACGGTTCATACGCAAAGGAGATTAAATGAAATTTTTTTGTGATAATGTTAAGCTCCTACCATGTTATGTTATATGGTTTTAAATAATGGAGGTTCTTGTCTAGGTTGTGTGAGTTTGCTTCCTTGATCTCCTCCACTTTACCAAGCATAAGACCTAGAGAATGTCTTTGTATTGTAATACGCTGTTTCAAACTACGATCCTTAAGATGTTCATAAGCCGAACATATGATTTGAATCTTGGAAAATTGTTTGATTGATTGAATGAAAGCATTACAATAGAAAATGTTTAGCTCCTACCATGTTATATGGTTTTAAATAATGGAGGTTCTTGTCTAGGTTGTGCGAGTTTGATTCCCTGGTCTTCTACATTATACCGAGCATAGGACCTAGAGAATGTTTTTGTATTGGGATAGGCTGTGTCGAACTGCGGTTCTTGGTATGTTTGTTTATAAAGCGAAAATATGATTTGATTCCATACTTGGAAAATTGATTGATTGATTGAATGAAAGGTTTGGATAGAGAAACTAAAGTGTTACAAATATTACAAGAAACTTAAAATTTCTTCTTAATCTGTAGTTATGTAGGGTATTGTAGAAAGTGAACATATAAAACGAGCAAGACCTTGGATTGTTAAACAATGCTGCTGGCCTTTGAGTGGTTTTTTTGCGCTTATTTTCAGTTGGAGAATGAAATACATTTTTAAAGCAGCTAAAAAAAATAGAAAATGTTTAAAAATGAAATGAAAACATCTTCTAAACTTGGCCATAAAAATACAAAAAAGAACGAAAAAAAATACGAATTACCGTCATTCGTTTGTTCGTTGTTATTTTTAAGACTCATGATTTTTTACTTTCTTTATTTTTGGGATTTTTTTTTTATTTTTTCTTTACTTTGAAAAGGAAATTCTACATTCATTACTAGAAGCGGAAATGTTTTATTTTTTATTCTCTTTATCCTTTTTTGGTTTTGTTTTTGCAAGATTTTTCTGTTTCATTTTATTTCCTTTGGCTGCCTTCACCAGTCTTAAGTATCGTAGTTGCTGTTAACTTATGTTACTTAACGGGCGGAATACAAAATAAAATATTTAATAGAACATGTTTAAGAAAAGCATAGAGAGAGCGACAGCAAAGGAAAAGAGAGAGAGAGAGAGAGAGAGCGAGGAAACTAGCAAAACTATAAGAAATTAATGTTTGTGTTGTAAAAGGCAAGAAACTAACAACCCCATTACAATTTCTTATATTTTTGCCATGAATTTTTTTATAATTCTACGCCATGTTTTCGTTTGCCATGAAAACTAGTTAAAGTTTTGAGATTATATTCTTAAATCTTAAGGAAACAAAATGTTTATATCTTCCGATAACCGAATGGTTCTTTAGGGAGCAATATATGGATTATACAGAGTTTTGTTAATGTTTTAAGAGTAGGTAGCATTGAAAATTATTTGAAAAAATTATGCGAATATTGCCGGTATTTTAAAAATCTAACGTTTGATTTCGATTTGAATTTATTTCTTGTTTTATTCGGTGCTAGGTTGGAGGACGTGCAATTGTGAAGTGAGACAAATAGAGTACCCGGAGGTCAAGTTGACCCATTGTACAAAACCTGTGCTAACTCTTTACAAATTTTAAATTGTATAATAAGAGGCTCAGTTGATGGTAGTTTTAAATGCGATCAGTTGTACTCCAGATCAGTAATTTCGTTTCACAATAAAATACAGCACATTTGAGGAAAATCATGGATTGTCATAAGAATGCTCTACTTTTTCTACAGACATTCCTTCTACAGTATTCTTCTACAGGTCTCATCTGAAAGCATCGTGACCTGTTTGGGGGGGGGGGGGAAAGACTGATAGTGGCATAAGATCGGTGGTGTTCGAGGCCATACATACATAATTGGTCATTACAACCCTTCAGTCTGGATTACAATCAAGCATCTCACACCAGATGGGCGGAATCTACAGTTTAAAGTTGACTCTGGACCACAGATTTTCGAGAAACTTTTCATTGCAATTTTATTTACTCTCAGAATTTTTGCCAGATCACTGCTGAGAGGAAGTCGCCGAAGAAATATTTTCTTATATTTCGTTTTGTTGGGGATATCTGACCTGGGGTGTTCGAGACCAGATTGAAATATTTGCAATGCATGGTTAAATTCATCAGATTTTCAAGGAATATGTTCTTAATTGAACTTAAACAGAAAATATAGAGGCGTAAACTTAGCGAAACTACCGAATAGTCAGGCAGCCATTCCTGCTCTTAGTTCCTATGCGGTTGATTCGAAATTATATAAGAAGCTGTTTGGACAAGCTGAAACAGCTAAGCAGGGAAAATAGGTTCACTTTTTGCTTGATCCCAGTCAATATGAAAATTCAGGAGCATAAACGTACAGATAAGCTCGTCATTAGGCTTATTTCTCCAACTAAAATAGATTCAAAAAGATTTAAAATCTTTTACGTACAATAACCCCGACTGATATTTGATAGCTTAATTTAAGTCCAAACTTTGCCTGATGGGGTTAAGTTCGGTTATAATGGCAGCTACCCTAAAAAGCGTAGCTCACTTGGATGCCATAAGAATATCCTTTTATCTATCTTTTATGAGGGCATTTTTGCTAGCCATGTTATGTCAATAAATTTTTCCTGCGGTCCCTTGTAATGTCATGACCGAAATCATTGTGAGATATACTTTGGCTGTGAAGCTGTTTATTCAGATCGATTTTGTTTAGGTTCAATAGTGGGCCAGAATTTTTTAGTTCCTATCTATGCCTGATGATGTTGATAAATAATTTTCCTTTTCTGGATATTAAATTAGAAACGAAATAATGCGTAAAACATTTACGATTTAGGAGAATAATACTAACACAGAGTATGTATTTGGTACCGGTCAGAGAGGAAATCATCTACTATGCGCTGTTTCTCTATGGCTAAACTTTTAAATCGTATCTATAATGTCAGCATTGAAACGCCTTTAGCAAGCAATCGCCTGTAAGTGTTCAATTTTGACTTAAAGGGCAAGGATAACATAAAGACAACACCTGCCTAAACTCATCAATAGTGACTGTCCCAAAGTCCTGAAAGCTTGATGAAGTGCCCTTTAAGCACACAGTTTCTCATATTTCTCGATCGTAAACGATTTTATAGTATAGGACCACCACTTATCGAAATAATAAACAACCACAATATAATAGGCGGTGTGAGAAGCTAGTATGTAATCCTAACTAAAGGGTTGTAATAACTAATTTAGTAAGTAAGTAGACAAGCATCCAGATTATTTGCATCTGTCTGTAAGTGATTATCACTTATAATCACATCATTAATCTTCAGTAATCGAACTCAAGGCGGCTAAAAGTTTTTGAAAACTTTAATGTATTACAAAAAAAGAACTCTTAAGGTCGTAGTGTTTACGTTTGAGCAGCATACTATGATGACTACAAAAACTGTGGTCCTGATGATGTCAACTATGGTCTTCCTCAAATCCTCGTATAAGAAGAACGGAGTGAAAAGTTTAGCTAAATAGCATCTCGAGTATCGACCTACAAACGGGAGTGTATTTTATTCAATCAACGTTTAAAACCAAACAATGCAAACGTATTGTAAAAAATTTGGGGTAAACTGTCAGTTTAAAGGCCTGCTCACTAAGGTATACCAAAATTACTCATCTCCTTTTATATTATATTTTTTCCTTATCCTATTAATTCTTGTTTTGTTATGTTTTACTCAAAATGTATAAAATATGTCAGAAAATTTCAAAAATTTAAAAACAAAACCCCAAAATATGCCTATATTTTGTCATTTATATACAAGATCCTTAAAACATGCCCATATTTTGTTATTTTTATAAAAACTCCTTAAAATATGCCAACGTTTTAAATTTTTTTTATACAAAATCCTTAAAATATGCCAAGATTTTGTAATTTATCTTACAAAATCCCTAGAATATACTAATATTTGTTAGTTTTTATAGAAAGTTCTTAAATATGTAACAATATTCTTTAAATTTTTATATAAAAAAAATCCCCCAAAATTCCTAGAACACACAGATAATTTGTAATCTTTCTTTACAAAACACCTAAAATTGTGCAACATTTTGTCATTTTTTATTCGAAATCCTTAAAGGCCAGACATCAAAACGAAAAAATGAAAAAAAATATATTCTTCGGTGTCTTGCTCTCAGCAGATTACGGCAAAAACTCTGAGAGCAAATAAAATTACCATGTAAAGTTTCTCAAAAATCTATCGTTCGGAGTCGACTTTAAACTGTAGGTCCCGCCACTCATGTATTAAATTAACACACACAACATAAGTGGTGTGAAAAACTAGGTCCATAATCCTGATTGAAAGGTTGTAATGGCCAGTTATGTATGTAAAATATGGCAACTTTTTCTATTTCTTATTAAAAAAAATTAATTTCCAAGATTTTGACATTTCCCTTAAAATATTGCAACACTTTCAAATATTTTGTACCAAATACATCAATATTTTGTCGTCTTTTCTGCAAAATCCTTATGCTATCATTTAGTCTAATCGTAAACCCTTAAAATATGTCAAGATTATTGCAAATATATGTATAAAATCCTTAAAATATGTCAATATGTTGGTATTTTTCATAAATCTAAAGAAATTTGAGAATGCCTTAATTTAGATCACATCCTAGTTTGCACATTTAATACCAAAAAATTTCAAATGAAATTGTTTGAATATGTGGTAATCAATTTTTTATATTCAAACAGCATAATTTTATGCCTCATCAAGTTAAAGAAATTTTTGTTATTTATTTAAAAAATATTTCTTTCATTATTACCTTTTCAACAGCTGTCTGATGCTCTTTATATATATATTTATATATATATATATAGTATGTATATATTTTTTTTTTTGTGTAAAAATTCTTTAGTAATTTATCCTTTTGGGTATGCTTTAAATTCAATCAGGCGAATATATCCTTGTGTATATTTTTTAACACTTATTCTGTTTGGATTTTTGATTATTTTTCTGTATTTTCTTACGCTGATAAATGTATTGAATTGTCGGAACAACAAAGCTTAAGTAAATTTATTATTTTTAAAAATTTTTTTTGCATTACTTTTACAGAAGGGCAGAAGTTTTTATGCTTTCAAACTTTCAGCAAAAATGAATCAATAAGAATTTTATTTCGGCAATAAATTTGAAAGGAGAAGGAAACAGCTTTATTATTAATTTATAATGCCGGCAAATTGTTTTAATGGCTTATTAGTTAAAAACAAAGTTTGTTAAACGCCTGCCAGTATGCTATGTGTTTTTTCATAATATTCTTGTTATTGTTGGCAAAGGAATTATTTATTGATTTTAAAATGGTTTTAATTTTCTTTCAATTTTATACACCATCGGACTAAACATGTTTTTAAAAGATATATTACTTTTTGGCTATTAATTTTTAAGCACTTTTCCCATTTTATTAACGAAACACTATTTATTTCACTTGCTTTTACTTTTTTATTTTTTTGTTATTACCATTAGCCGGAAATGCTTAATTTTGCGTAAAACTGGCAAATTCAATGGCGCAAAGCCATATTAAAATCATTAACTAGCTGCACAAAAAACCAAAGCCAGTGAAAAAAAAACACCCAAAAATAATACTTAAAATTTCAGAAGAGTGGCACACAATAACGACGACAACAACACTAAGAATGAAGAAAGAAAAAAACCACACGAATTTGGGTTACACCACACACGACGATTACGATGGCATAGTGTAGGGCTTTAACACCAAAACAGCAAATGGTAATTAAATATGACACTTTTGTTGTAATTTTATCTTCTTCTTATCGCTTTATTTTCTTTTTATTTTTTAATAAAGCAAATTTCTTTTAATTTTAAATATTTCCTTTCTCTTGAAAATAATTTTTCTTTTGTATTATTTTTCTAAAAACTCTAAGAAATACTAAGAAACTCTTTTTCTTTTGATTAACCGTCGCTCGTTTTTTTGCATTTATTTGGTGCCTTTTTTGCTTCTTCTTTAAATTTTAACACAACAAATGGTACCGTTTTAATGTAAGAACGACGAACCTTACAAAACCACGACCTTTTCAATACTAAAGGATTTTTCATTCATTTGCAAACATCGTTTCCGCACGAAGTTCGAAAGTCTGTTTGTTTTTTTTTTTTTTTTGCTTCAGCATTGATTTGGTTGTGAGTATTTCCAGTATTTTTTTGTTGTTTAAAGGGAGCCAGCTAAAGAGATTGCTCATTTGTAACGGTAAAAAAACACGAAATTAACGAAAGCTTAACGAAACATTTTTATACACACGTTACACTTGTGTACCCACGATAATATGGGTGTTGAAAACAGGGTGTAGAGGATTAGAATAAAAGTTTAACAACAGAGAGAAATTTTGTACATCCAAAGAGAAATTATTCAAGAGAGAAACATGCTTAATAGTATTCTCTTTCTTTCACTCTCTCTCTTTCATTTCTTATTATTTAACACAACAAATTTTGAGCAAAAAACAGAAAAGAATAACAAAACCCCGAATTGAAAATCGAAATTTAAAATACCTGTCTCTCACGTAAAACGCACATGAGAATCGTTTTGAAAATAAAAAAAAATGAAAACAAAAAACGATACTCCTTCCTTCCATCCACATGCACGAATTGTTGAATATTCAATCAAAGTAATACACAATCATTGATGATGATGGTTCAGGTCAATGAATTAATGTGTCAAACTTTATATCATCAACACTTTTATTTTTCATTCGTATTATTTTTGTTTTTTTTCGATTGTTTTTTTTTTGTTTTTATTTTATTGAAAGGTATTCTTCGTATTATCTTCTCTATTAAAGCTAAGCCTTTCTATCCTCTTTTAATAAACTGTCTTCGTTTTAATCTTTTTAGAATAATTTTATTGACACAGGCTTCGGATGTACTGAAATGAAAGAACATGATTTAAACTTTTTAAAAATTAAGATTCTACTTATGAATCTTGAAACTTTACAAATTACTTCTCATAAACTGAAGGGTTAAGTTAAGAGTAGTTGTGGCTTTGAGTGGTAATTAAAGTGCTGCAATACAGAGCCTAGGGTTTACAACCCTTCAGTAAGGATTACAACCTAGCTTCTCACACCACTTATGTTGAGTGTGTTAAATTTACGCATAAGTGACAAGATCTACAGTTTAAAGTCGACTCCGAACAATAGATTTTTGAAAAACTTTTCATAACAATTTCATTTACTCTCAGAGTTTTTGCCATAAATCTGCTGAGTGGCAGCCGCCGAAGAAATATTTTTTCATATTTCATTTCGTTCGAAATGTCCGAATAGTCTCAGCACACTACCTATCAGAATACGACGACTACTGACCCCTCTAAATCTTCCAAAAAAAAATCAATAAATGTCTAATCCTTCTCCACTAACGATTACAATGCTGGTATTCTAATGGGAAATTCCGAACTCTGACAGTTGATAACGTCAATCTTGTTGAAGCTTCCTTTTTGCAAATAAGTTATGATTTATTCAAATCTACTCTGCCTAATCATCATGGACGGCATTAGAAAACGACACGTGTTCGTTGAATTGTTCTTTGAAAAATCCACTTCAAGTTCAAATCTGTTTCACATGGGATCCAAGAGCGTTGAATGCTTTCCGAAAAAGGTCTGTATTTTTTTGACAGTATTGGTTTACGACTATCAACATCTTTTGACCAGAATTGGATGGTCTAGATGATCCAGTAGGCCATACTGGATACGTTGAACGAGTGCACACGCCCAATGAAATCAAAGTAGTAGTCGCCGTAGTCTAGTAGGTAGTGTGTCGGCTTATTAGACGTAAGGCCACGGTTCAAATACCAGGTCAGACATCAAAACAAAAATATGAAAAAAAAATATTTCTTCGGCGACTGCCTGTCAGCAGATTTCTGGCAAAAACTCTGACAGTAAATGAAATTGCAATGAAAAGTTTCTCAAAAATCTGTCGTTCGAAGTCGACTTTAAACTGTAGGTCCCGCCACTCATGTATAAAATTAACACACACAACATAAATGGTGTGAGAAGTTAGGTCGTAATCCTTACTGAAGGGTTGTAATGACCAATTATGTATGTATATATGTATGTATGTATGTATGTATGTATGTATGTATGTATGTATGTATGTATGTATGTATGTAATCTAGTCTCCTAATACTTAGCAAAGTTTATTTTTCCTTATGGGACATCCAACTTAAAAGACGCGTTTAAATCCAAAAGTTATAGGACAACAATACCTGAAGGATATGTAGAGAGGACATTAAAATGGTGAAATACTTTACATGTCATTACTGTGGTCTCAGTAGACGCGTTCTGTGCAGATAACAACTAAGACAGTGCATGAAAAGGAAACGATGTATGTCGTTAAGTAGCTTTTAGTTGGTGAGACCGCAATAGCTTGCCATATGCTACTTATCAAAGGAGAGTGGATTGCTTGAAATTGAGTGAAAAGGATGTACCTTAGTGATGCTCAGAAAGCTTTCAAGAGCACAAATTTCTTAAATACTTTTTATGGCAATTTTATTTACTCTCAGAGTTTTTGCCACAAATCTGCTGAGGAGACTTTCGTCGAAGAAATATTTTTTCATTTTGATATCTGACCTGGGGCTTGAACCGTGGTCTTACGTCTAATAAGACAACTCACTACATTTGTTTAACAGATTTCCAGATTCTTATTCAATCAAGGTTGTTTAGTTTCACTTGAAGAAGGTTGAAAGTCTGTGTCCTTAAAATTATCATCTGATGAAAAATCGGTTACGGATATATTTTCTTACATTTCGAAGTGTTAAATTAAAATAATATTTTTTTAGAATTATTTATTAAAAATGTAATGTATTAGTAACAGTAAAAATTTTAACACAACTGAATACAAAAAACTGAATTCCGAATTTTTTTAAAATGTTTAAAAAAAAATTTTTTTTTGGAAATAATGACAAATATTAAAAATATTCCAAAAAAAATTCAAAAGAATCATTGAAAACAAATTGATTACTTTTTGATTACTTTTGATTCTTTTTAATTATTTTGTAATTTTCCATTAATCCTGATTATTTTTAGATTATTTGGTAATCGTAATCAATTAGTAATTTGAAAAAAATTTTCATACAATTATATAATCATTACGATTCTTTTTAAAAAGTAATGTAATTGATTACTAATCGTGATCGAAATTTAACAGGTATGGTTGAGGCCTATTGCCCTGTAGACATTTTCATTGTTACAGAATTTATTTATACTGGGATTTTATTTTTGATCAAGTTGGATAATATTTTCCTGAACCAAATAAAATGCTAATCTTACAATTAGTGGATGTACACCAAGAGCAGGTGGCAAAACAGTTGAGTCAATGTACATACGCCAGGTGCAGACGGTTTACAGGTGATCAGCAAACTGGATGTCCTTCTCAGGTAATGTAAGTTGATTATGACAGTTCGTTTATTGTTCCTAGAAGTACACCATAGTAAATAATGTAACTTAGCTGGGAATAGACTGTGATTTTTTTTTTTTGTTGAGGTGGTGCGAAGTGGTAGAGATGCGAATCGCTTGTTTTTTTCTGAAACTAAGCTTTCCATATCTATTAGAGTAAACTTAAACACAGATTGACAATGGGTGACTGTTGCACATTGAGCAACTTTATAAAAATTTTCAAAAATTTATTATCATCTAGATTTCTTTAGATTTTATGAGCTATGAGATAATTAACACATTTTGTAGTATACTCGTATAGGGTTATCCATTTATTAATTTCAATACGTCCGGTTTAGCAAAGAAGAGTCATCGCTTTCATCCAAGTCGTCCACTTAGTTAAAGGTTTGGCAGTTACGAATATGCTTGTAATGTAAGCTGATGCCTAAATTTGCATGGCATCCATTTGTTCATAAAAAGTCTTCTAGTGAAGTAAATTTAATAAATCCGTAAACCAATACCAATACATTTTATCCCCATTTTGACCATGAAATTTTAAAAAAAATCACATCAAAAAATTAATTTTTGATTGTTTCTAAGAATTTAACATATTTATAAAAATATAATTCATCATAAACGTAAATTTAATAATAAGTATTCGCATGTGTGTGTGTGTGAGTGTGTGTGCATGTGAGTAAGTGTATAATACAATTGAGCTGAGATAGTGTTATTATGTTATTGAATTATGATTGATTTTATGGCTTATTGTATGATTTACCCATCAATGCACAGATTCTAACGATATTAAAAAGGTAGAAAACAAAACGTAAAGCAACAACAGTAAAATAGTCCAACTCTTAAAAACCAAAGAGCCGTCAACAATATTTTAAAGTTAATATGACAGTTGAAAGCTCTTCGTAAAGAGAATTCTACGAAAGAGTAATTGCTCTTGAAAATAAATACAAAAAAAAAATACCCACAGGTTCGTAATGTTTACACTCGGCTAATTGTTATTAACATTATTATTAACGTATGTATTATTTTTCATTGTGATTTTTCCAATATAAAAAAGGATTATGTTTTCTATGCTCTTTTGCGTTGCATAAAATGAGTATTTACATGCGTGCTGTGCTTTTTGTTCTCTTTCTCTTGTTGGCTCTCTCGCGTAGTATCTAGTTCGGATTTTTGCTCTGCTATACTCTGTTAGTGTTGGTGGTGTTACACATTTACACCAAACATGCTCAATATTTAACGCGACCTTACCCAAATAAAAACGACCATACTTGTATACATTTTATCAAAGTGATTACGATTGTTTGTCTGAGTTAAAAACAACAATAACGAAAGACAAATGCAAAAAGCAACAACAACAACAAGAACAACAGCATCATCAATTTGAACGTTAACAGCAACTAAAAGAAAACGAAATAACATTTAAAATACATACACACACGCATACTCACATAAATGTATATTTTGAACGCTCATATTGAAATAAACGTAATTTATGTGTGTTGATACAACTGAATGTGAGGTTGGTATGCGTGTGTGTATGTAACTTCGTATGCATGCAGCATAATATTGTGTTTATTACCTTTGATGTTCAAAAAGAAAACCAACAAAATTGGGTTAAAAACTGTAAATTTAAATGGAATTTATTTTCGTTTCTTTCGCTTTTATTTCAAAAGAAAATTTTTGCATTTCAAAAACACAAAGAAAAAGAAGTTTTCAAAGTGAATAATAAAATAAGTGGAATAACAAACTGAACTCAAGAAACCAGGCAAATTCATTCAAATAAAATTGCTTTCAAACTCTTTAGTATTAATTTTTATAAAAACCGTTTTACTGAAAGAAATTTTAGAAACAATTTATTTTTCCTTTTGCTTGCTAAGTAAAGGACCTTCACTACAATAAGTTTGTATACGAAATGTTTTTATCGAAAAAAAGAAAGCAGAAGGAAACTTGTTCGTATTTCGAATACTATAAAAGTGAAGAAGAAGTGCATATACAGTATATGACATAAATATTAATTTCTTTCTGGTTTTCTTCGTTAAAAAAAGTAACTCTCTTATCGCGCATTATTCTCTCTTATGTAACTCTCTTATTATTATTATTGTTACTCTCTGTTAGGAAAACTTTCTCTTAGATTAACTTCATGCTCTTTCTAAATTTTTTTTTTTGCAGATTTTAACTTAATTGGTATAACAGTTAGAATTACTGACTGAATAATTGTCGAAATAATATGGCATAAAAGCTTATCTCTAGTCCATACAGTATAAAGCTTTTTCTGTAATTACTTAACACTTACAGTTGCTACAACAGAATGTTAAACATTTTGAATTCATTAGGCACCAGAGGCTGTTGATGAAATGATTTCATAGATTAAAGAAATAATACAATAGAATGAATATCACAACGTTTTGAATAATTGTATTTGTAGGATTATTTAACGGTTAATAATTACACAGGCCGACAAAATTCCAAAAAATAATTAAAGGCTTTTTGAGCACTGAATCTCAATGTTAAGATTACCACCTTAAGATGGCTCGAGGCAGAAAATATGTTTCAAAGGAATTGCAACTCGGACTGTCAATCTTTTTGCTCCTTCAAGATCATTCTAAGATATGTGATCACAGAATTTTTTTTGTTACAACACTCAATAATAACTTATCCAGAATAAGTCGCCTTACATACATACATAATTGGCCATTACAACCCTTCAGTCAGGATTACGGCCTAGCTGCTCACACCACTCATGTTGTGTGTGTTAATTTTATACATGAGTGGCGGGACCTACAGTTTAAAGTCGACTCCGAACGACAGATTTTTGAGAAACTTTTCATGGCAATTTTTCTTACTTTCAGAGTTTTTGCCAGAAATCTGCTTAGAGGAAGTCGCCGAAGAAATAGTTTTTCATATTTCGTTTTGATGTCTGACCTGGGGTTTGAACCTCATGTCTATTAAGCCAACAAACTACCTACTAGTAGTAGCGAAGTCACCGTAATCTAGGCTTATTAGATGTGAGCCACGATTCAAACCCCAGGTCAGATATTTCGAACAAAACAAAATATGAAAAACAACGGCTTCTACGTCTCAGCAGTTTTCTGGCAAAAACTCTGAGAGTTAATAAAAGAAATTGCCATGAAAAATTTCTCAAAGAAATCTATCATTCGGAGCCCACATTAAACTGTAGGTCTCACCACTCAAGGATAAAAATAACAAACACAACGTAAGTAGTATGAGAAGCTAGGTCGTAAGCCTGATTGAAAGCATGTAATGACCAATTAAGTAAGTAAGTAAGTAAGAAGATATTTCTCTGGTTCAGTACTAAAGGCAAGCAAGTCCAAATTTATTATTATTTGAAGAAGACCTATTATTACATTTATGTGCGACAAGAATAAAATAAATGGAATGTTAGAAACGGAATATTATTTCATTCATGGCGCGGCTGTTTTCACACAGTACCTTATTCGATCGGACCAATTTTCATGCACTTTTTCGAGTGTATGGAGTCGTATCTCGGCAATCAGAATGTTGGGTTTCAAATGCTCAATTGTCTCTGGTTTGTCGGCATAACACTTTTCTTTAATGGCGCCCCACAGAAAATAGTCCAACGGCAGCAAATCTTAGCTCATTGGCGTCCAATTGACATCACCATTTTCGGCTAATTAAAAGGCCGTCAAACGTCTAAGGCAATAAATCGATTGTGGCATGAGATGTGTGGCAAGTTGCACTAGCTTGTTGAAACCAAACATCGTAATGGCTAAGACGTCTCATTTTTAAAGAAATACGGACCAATGATGTCCCCGCTTTATAAGCCACACCAAACAGTCATTATGACCACGAAAATATGTTTTTTTTGTGCAAAATCGGATTCATCGTGCGGTTTCACGTTGCTCAAGCGTAAATCGATTCTTTACGTTCAGTGGAGATATTATACTGAATTTTGTGACAGAATATAATGACTAGATTAGGTTGGGTTAGGTCGGAGTGGTAGCTCTGATATCAAAAAGCTCACTTGAACATGCATAGCGGCCCGTTGTGATACCACAGCTGCACGCAGTCCCCGTACTGACCAAGTTCTACCAAAACCAGGGAAGAGAAAAAAGTTGATCAGCGCAAGGGCTGTCCATCAAAAGCACGACTACAATACGCTGGAAAACTAACCAGAAAGTTTGATAAACGAAGCTATATCCTTGACATCAATTGATGATAGCTCCTTTAAACTGACAAGAAATAGAGAGCCAAATAACCTATATCTGCACCTCGCAAGAGATGGGCGCTGACAAAGAAAGCGGTGGAGCAGGACTCCTCATTGACCCAGGATAGGTTGGCGTCTAGAAAGAATTTCCGCGCAATGGTCAGCCGAGGCGAGTGGCATACCCAAGTCTACTGAAGAGGATTCCGGAAGGAGTGCACCAGCTCTGGCGAGCTCATCGGCCCAATGACTAAGTATTGCCAGACTCAAAATAAACGTTGATTCAAATTTTAACCGATAGATGGCCCAGCCTATACTTTCTTAGGTTTATGCAAAGTGATTCGTGTCCAATATCTAGCTTATGCACCCAGAGGAAGTCATGATGAAGATTCCCTTTAGATGTAGATTTAAATTATATGTAATGTTCCGGAGTCATCATATAATGTGCAGAAAAACGTAAAATATTGTATGAAAGTAGTACGATAGTAGTAAGCTTTGCTGAAATATTCATCGCTTTTTGCCCTATCGTAAAATATATGATACTTTGTTTAAAGGCATGTAGTATAAAATAAGGGATAAGAACATGTTCTCTTATCAATTTATTTGTGTAATATGTTTGCAAAAATAGCAAAAAAAGAGAACAGTGGTACTGAATATTAATTTTGTGAAATTCCCTAACTAACAAGATCCATTAAACGACTTTAAAACTGATATACCAGATAAACGCTCCCCTACTCAAGAACAGGTATATTACTTCCATCAAAAAATGTTTCCAAAAGTTCTATAAATCATTGCAAAATGCAATTTAAATTACAAAAGTCCTAACCTCTTACGGAATAGAAGTTTTTGCTTTTATTTATTTATTTATTTTATTTATTTATTTATTTATTTCTTCAAAACAATACAACAAGAATAAATCTTATATTACAGTATTGCTTAGCAATTGTTACTAACATTTATTCAGAAACATTTATTTTAACTTAATTAACATAATTTAACAAAAAAAATCAATCTAAAAAAATAAAAGATACTTAAAATTTAAGAAAAAAAGGAAATTTAAATAAAGGGGAAAAAACATTACAGCACAACATTACAACAGTATTAAAAAAATAAAAAGAATATCACAATTATAATAAAACTAAGGAGAAACAAATTTACAAAAATTAGAGAACATTAACTAAGTAACGTGCTCGAAAATGGCAGTTTTGATATGCTTTGCATTGCTGATCATTTGTATTTGAGGGGGAAGTTGGTTCCAGAGGAGAATGGAGTGAACAAAAAAATGTTGTTGAGAGATGGCCTTGTTATATTTCATAGAGTTTATCCTGTTCCCTCTATTTGACCTAGAAAATATTAATCTCTCATACAAATAAGGTGGCTGTCAACTATATATAAGTTTGTGTAGAAATAGCAGAGTCCGGCAATACAACAAATTGTCAAATGTGACATTATAAATTAGTCGGGCGAAATGTGATATGCTACTATTTCTCCTGATGCCAAAAATGTATCGTGCTATAGCATTGTAAGCTACGTTAAGTCTCCGTCTGCTAACTGCATCGCAGCTAGCAAACAGCTCACAACCGTACATGAGAGTCGGTAGTAAATATGTCTTCGCTAATAGCATTCGAATATTAGCTGGTGTAAAATATTGTGACATCCAGAGATTTCGAACCATCACAAAAGTTTTTCCACAGTTCATTTTTACGTGATCCGACCAATTTAGTTCTCCATTCAGAGTTACGCCAAGACTCTTAGCCGTTCTCACAAATCCTATATTCGATCCATTAATTCGAATTGTTGGTAGATTCGAGATAAAATTTTCAGGTGCTCCAATCAGTAACGCCATTGATTTGTTGTGATTTATGCTTATACCATTTGCAGATGCCCATAAATGAATTTGACTCAAATCCTGATTTATCAAACGGATGCAGTTGGTAGCATCACTAGCACTACAACCCATGTATAGCTGCACGTCATCAGCATACATGTGTATTTGGCAATGTTTTACCTGCAACGATAGGTCATTAGCATAAATCGAGTACAGCAATGGTCCAAGTATAGAGCCCTGTGGCACACCTCTTGGCATTGAATAGCTCTTGGATATAACTGAGTTATGGCTAACGCTTTGACTTCTGTCGCCTAGATAGGAGGAGATCAGTTTCAGTGCTGTTGAGGAAAAATTACACATATATTTCAGTTTAAGTTTCAATATGGAATGATGGACAGTGTCAAATGCCTTAGAATGATCCAGTAGTACAAGAAATGACATAGTGTGCCGTTTATCAATCTGGCACCTAATTTCCTCGGTTACATCAACCAACGCACTAAGACAGCTGTGCCGTGGTCGAAATCCGGATTGCCTTTTCGTCAATGACGAGTTGGTATACAGATAACTACTAATTTGCAAATACACTAATTTTCCAAAGACCTTCGATAAATAAGGCAATATAGCAATAGGCCGAAAACTTTTATCCTGTTTCAAAATTGGTATGATCTTAGCATGTTTCCATACAGAAGGGTACGTGGTGATAATTGTATTGAAGAAATGAGTGAAATAAACAAGTGTATATGGAAGCGTTAGTCTAATAAATTTTGGATGCATACCATCATAGCCAATAGCATTAGATCTAACGTCAATAAATGACCTCAGTACCTCCTCCTGCCTAAAGTGCATGAAATCGAATTCATGCGTTTGTCGTTGATTTAGTCTAATGCCATCATAAAAATTCATGTCCACAGGTGGCAATGGTATATTTGCAAATTGGCGGTTTACCTGGTCTACGTCAATTTCCTGGGGATCATCACTGACGCAATTTACCAAACCCAAATTATGAATTTCGCTCCACTTTTTCCGTGAGTCAATACAAGTTCGAAAATGATTGCCATAAAACATTGATTTGGATCTCCTAATCTTCGCATTAACGGCAGCCCTTGCAGCTTTAAAAGTTGCGTAAAGTTCAGAAGTCCTAAAGCGTTTCCTCCTGGCATATTCACGATTCCGAATGTCAATCAGATCCTTAATATCAGAAGTGAACCATGGTCTATCAGTTCTAAGAAATTTCGTTCTTACACGAACATGCTTTTCATAGAGATATTTCAAGCCATTGTCAAAATAGTTTAATTCTTCATCAACAGAACAATTAAAAAACACTTGACTCCAATTTAAGGAATATAGGTCAACAGCAAGGGAATTATAATCTAATTTTTAAACAATTGCATTTGAACATTTTTAAGCATGTTCAGCATGTATTTATTATTATTTTATTTGCGAACATCAATGTCAACATTTAAATGGCAAATCATTCATCTTCAGTGGCATAGCAATCACAATGTACTCGTTACCGAAGAATAAATTACATGAGTACGTATAAGTTGTGCAACAATAATTAGTTCCACGTTTATCATACGCCACGATGGAAATTTTGTAAAACAAAAAAGAAAGAGCATTAGAAATAATAATACATTGTTTTAATTTCTGTACATTTGTACACATACATACTATGTTCGAATTCAAAACTTCCTTAAGATGTGTGATCGCTATCAGGCTCCCTCATAAGTTACTATGCAGTTAAGTTGGTCGAACGACGTATACGAATAAGTAATTGTGTTACAATTTTAAGCTTCTTAACTGTTGCAGCAACTATACATGTCAATAATTTTGGTATTGATAGCATAGACAGCTAAAAGGGAATGTCACAAATTCCCCTTTCTTAATCGAATACAATTACTCCCCTTGTTGCCCGTTTAAGTTGGACTACGACAATTATTTATTAATGCAGTATACCACTGTCAATGAAAGCCAAAAAAGTGATTCCAAATGATTTGGAAGCTTTTGTCTCAAATGAATCGTGAAGGCTATTTTCTATAGAAATATAATACAAAGCTACTACAACCATTGATATACGATTCAATTAATTTCAAGTCTTACCCTGTAAACATCATTAACGGTTTCAATGTCGCTTTGTTCATAATAACGTTAACAGTTCATTAATTGCAAGAGCCTTACATCAGTCATACTGGCTAAAACAATACAATCAGGCAATCAGTTTGAAGAGGAGGAGACCATACCAATTGGCATACATCTATGCCCTCAAGTAGGATTGTTGTGCGGTCACCATTAAGGGACACAAACCATATCTTGTACAATTGATGAATAATGAATTTCAACCTAAAAATGCTGTGAACTGAAATAAAATGTTTTCCATCGTTCCGATGTCTTCCTCAAATTTCTTGCGTTTATTATTATCTAACACGTCAATACAGTTCAGATGTACATACAAGGCAGAGTGTCCGTGAGGCAGCTCATTGCCCTTTTTCAGTTTTAAAATACTCATGGTTTTCCCATCATCGGAGTAGCACCAAATTATCTTTGCAATACCTGCCACTGTATCATTGTTCCACAATAAACGACGCGAAGTTTCCGTCTCCTCTGCTTGGTCTTCAATCCAGTGAAAGGCATTGGGTTATACTCTGGATATATTTGCCTGCGTATTCGCTTCTTCACCTCAGATTACACCTGGTACTCCATTTCATACCTGGAGTAATTTTTACTTGTCTTTTCATATTCCAGATCTAAATGTCGTTTAATTATCAGTTAAGATATTTAGATTCTTATATGTCAAGTGTATAAAACGAGCACTGAGCCAGAATATACATTCTCTAATCGCACGTATCTCGGCTTGAAAAACCACTGTATTATGATCCAGCCAGAAGCAAAGTCTGCTTTCTAGCTCCTTTGCATAGAAGCTTAGTCACGTCTTATCTCCATGTTTAGAGAAATCCGTGTAGCAACAAGTTCCTACTGTCATATGTACCACGGATCCTTTTGATCAAGAAAGTCAATCTCGTATTAGAGTGACGCACTTGATTTCCATTGATATTGTTACGAAAATGGGAAAATCTAGATACAGGTATTTTGCTTTTACAAAAGCTACAAAAACAATGAACTTGTTTACATGATAAACAAATAAAGAAAAATATACCAACAAACACCAGTATAAAAAAATGCTAAATAAGTAAACAAAAATGCAACAACAAATATTACAAGAATAAATGTAAACAAAATACACAAACAACAATGGAACAACGATGTTTACATTTATAGAGATCTCGAGTAGGCGAAGCCACGAACATTCGACTTTAAGAACATTCATCAGACTGTTTACTTTGCCCTATAAAAGGGAAAACGAAGCAGGCAACTGAGTTAGTAAAAGTTCTGTCAGCATTGTGTGAAGATGCGGTGCGTTTGAAGAGAGTAATCGTGGTTTAAAATCTCAGTTACAAAGATCTGTCAAATAATTGTCTAAAATTGTTATAGTTTATGCAAAGGGTATAAACAGAGGAATAACAAAGAAAAGCAATTGTTGTTGTTTACATCAAGTTGTGAACAGTGGTACACAGATTGTGCGAACAATAAAGAATTTTAATTAAAACTAAACACAAATTTATTTTTATTTTATTTGCAATCTACGAACTCCTATTTTCAACGTTTTTAAAACGTAAAAATGTAACAATATGTTAGGAATCTTGTTGGATAACTGTGCATCAAATAAGTGTCCGCTTTGAATTATACTGATGTTCCCATCCATCTATGATGTCCATAACGCTAATGAAACATTAGTTAGAATAGATCCTAACTACGCTCCGTCGAAAACTAGTGGATCCCCACATATGGAGACTAGCATCTGTGGGTTTTTGCTGACCTATCTTCCAAAAGCTGCCTCCGTTTCAATGCCCTATCCTAGGCTTTGAGAACAGTTATCGTTTTTTGCATACACCTACAACTTAAGACAACCCAAACAGAAAAAGTCTAGCGGAGACAAATCGCACGATCTCCCATGTACAGAATATCCAATATGGTCTGAGCTGTATGTCCTGTTGAAATCATATATCGTTCGTGACCTGACCCAATTCCAATTCAGACCAAAAAACAGACACTTTGTGTGATAGATTGGACGCCCTTAGAGCTCATGTAGAGTAGTATCTCCCCAAGCTCGGGAATTTTGTTTGTTCACGTACTCACACATCCAGAAATTGGTCCCATCGCTAAAGATGATTTTCCGATGCAAATTATCGTCAGCTGTCAACTGCTCTAGAGCCCATTAAACGAATACAATGGTCTCTAACTGTTTTGATTTATTCGTCCATTTTGATTTGGAAAACCAAACAGAATAAGTGAAACTAATTTGACAGATGTAGCTCCAGTGAGCCCCTTTTTGAAGACCCTATGCGTCGCAATTAATTCATATTCATATTTTTCTTTTTTTTTTTGTTCCAATAAAAGAGTGCACGATTCACCATCACTGGTGCCTACGTACTAAACCTACGCCCTACATTCTTTAATCACTCTCCCCACGCGGGACTGTCGTAAGGCATTACTTCGCGGAGGGCTGGTTAGCTTTAAAGTTCTATCATACTAACTCAAATTTCGCCAGTTCCAGCATAACTTCAGCCATTCTCTGGCTGAATTGGCTCCATAGAATCCTAGAACACAACACGTCTTCCATAAGCCGGTTTGGTCCTAAACACGTTTCCCCGGGCCATCTAAATCTGGGCCAGCGTGTTAGAATATGCGCCGCATCTTCTTCCTCATCTACACAGTTTGGGCTTATAGGAGAAGTATCATTTCCAAATCTGTGCAGGTAGTTCAGCTCGCAATGTCTGTTTTCCATCCAAGGGGTTATATCAGGGACCAAATATGAAGTGTCCATCTTCCCTTTAAACAGTTCTCCCATCGTGACTGCCATTTGTGCATGAAAGTCCTTCGCTGCTCCGCTTTTATAGCTGATGTTTGGCCTGGATACTCGAAACGGCGAAAGTATATCTCATCCGCCAATATATCTCTCGGTATTGTTTTTGCCAACTTCAGTACCGCTTCATCAGACACTTATCTGTCCAATCGCGCTTAGCCAATACACCGAGGAGAGCTTCCTCCTTGTCATCCCCACTGAGAGTGCCTCCTTCATATATGCATTAGCATATGATTAAGACAGCCAATCGCCGTGTGGTCCACATTAAACTCGTTTAAATATTGAATTATTGTATTGGTTTGAATATTATTGAAGGCTTTCTGAAGGTGAATGCATACTACAAGTGAATATATTTTGTCATTTAGTTGCCCCGCTTTGTAGTGGGTGAACGGTGTCCACTGATTTAAGCCCTCATCAAATTGAAATTATCAAATGCGAAATATTTTTTTAATAAATTCCGAACACAGAGAATTATTTTGAATGCAGCTCTAAAGTTGTTGTATATTAATCTGGTTTCAATGAATTTTCCATTGAACAGCCATTTTTTTTTAAATACGTACATAATGGTTTTACTACCGGAAGCATGGTAATCGCTGTTTTTTATTTCATTTATTTATACGGAATTGCAGTTTTGTGAGAGAAAAAAATTCATAAAACCTTATTCCATTAGAATACCACGGAGCGTATGATTATTATTAAAAATAAAGTTCCATGTATCGCATACGCCACGATATAATTTGATATTGTAACTGTTTTAAATCGTTTTAAGAGTTTCCAGGTACTTTTCAAATTCTCTGGCTTCATTTAACAGCCACAGAAAATTTTATTCAGAAAATTAATTCATCGGTTTCAGAATTTTCAAAGAAAAAAATATAATTTTTTCCTTCAGTATCTATCGGAATATGAAAAATGCAAACAGAAAAATATGCAAGCAACAGACAACAAAAAATTATAATTTTTTTTTGTTTGTTTTTTATAACGAAAACTTATAAATGCTTTCCAAGGGAATTCAAATATGATTTTTATTTTTTTTGTTCATCATCCAATAACAATACGATGTTACATTTCGCTTCCATGGTATGGGAGTGGGAGTATTTATGATTTACGACATACGAGTCTTGTGCCTTGTGTCTTGTAAAACTTATTAAGAAAACAAGAGACAAATTAAAGTTTCAAGGTTAGTTTTAATGTTCATCATGGGCCACATACGATGACACGGTAGACATTTGAACTTTTGTTCTTATTTTTTCATCTTTTTTAACAGAATTTTTCATTTGGCTCCCCCATGCAAATCGTGTAAACTTGGGCATCAGCATAAAACTTTCATTATTATTCAACAGCAATGCTGGCAATATTCATTTAAATTTGATTTGATGTTGCTCAGATACTGTAAAAAAATCATTATTTAAGAATATGGATTTCATTTGGTCAAAGGTCAAAGACCAAAAAGTTGATAGTGGCGTCGACAAACGACTTTTCAAGGATACACGATACACAGCGATATTTTCTACGGCAAACACATTTCAATGTCTTGTTGGTGGTTTTGAGTCAAAATTAGTTAAATTAGTGTGAAAACGATCAGTAATATGTTGTTCGTAAAATAGACAAAGTCTTATATAAACCAGGGGAAGTATTATTCTAGGGTGTATTTATTCATGAAGGAACATGAAGGCCATTCTCAACCGTCAAACCAGAATTAGTCGGCTCCAGCAGAAGGCTTGTGATCCCCTACTCACATTTAGCACACAGTATTCATACATACATACATGATTGGTCATTACAATCATTCAGTCAGGATTACGACCTAGGTTCTAACACTACTTATGTTGTGTGTATGTTAATTTTATAAATGAGTGGCGGTAGCTACAGTTTAAAGTCAACTCCAAACGTAAAATTTTTTGAGAAACTGTTCATGGCAATTTTATTTTTCCCTCAGGGTTTTTTGCCTGAAATCTGCTGAGAGGAAGTCGCCGAAGAAAAATTTTTTCATTTGATGTCTGATCTGGGATTTGAAGCGTGGCCTTGCGTCTAATAAGCTAACACACTACCTCATAGACTACGGCGACATCAAGCACTCATCATTACATGCCATAATGCCATGCAGATATGTTGCATGGGAAACTATGACGAATTAACCCAGGAATTATGCGCGGAATATATACCATGGTGGCCAGGCAAATAGTAACTTATGGGGCAATTTGAAAACAGCTTTAATCGAGGTTGATAAGATACAAAGTTCAGTTTCTGTGCTATGCCAAAAAGGCAATGGGAATATATCCAACAACAGCACTGGAGGCTCTATTGGATTTCATACCGCTAAACATGGTGGTGAAAACCAAAACTTTTCATAGTTTGATAGAAGACAATTCTAATATGAAATTCATTATGGGATTTTCGGATTTAAGCAATCGATTGGCTGGCAACTCCGTCCTTGACTGCCTTCTGGATGCAACCACTGGACTCTATATAGTAGCACTTAGTAAGAAAAATGAATGTAGTAATCTGCCAGCTGCCATATTTTGTGGCGTACAGACGGTTCAGGAAAGAATCTTGGAACAGAAGCAGAATTGATTGAAATATTCCAAGACCATGGAGAAACACTGGCGTATGTTGCCAGCAGCAGTCTATGCCACCGAAAGATGTACTCAATCCAACTGACATAAAAAGTACAAAAGACAACAAAACAATACTATCTGACAGTCAGGCGCCCATTCGAACACTTAACTAGTATAAGATTAAACCGAAAATAATAAGGCTTTGTCTGGGGAAGTTAAATCAGCCACCCTCTGCAGAATACCAGGTCATGAGAGAATTCTCGGCAATGAGCAAGCAGTCGAGTTTTCGTGGTGAGAAGTTTCCACGCCCTTGATGAGGAACAAAATTCTCTGTGAAAGAAGTGGCCTAATTTTTAGAAAGTTATGCTTAACGAAAGAGAAGATCAAGTGATGCAAAGACTCATCTCCCGTTTGGATTGAGGCAATGAAAACTTTTGTCGGGAAATTACATGCAGCGGACTATTCAAAAATAACCTACGATTGGGAACTGCTCTTTACACAGGGCACTGTTGACTCAGGATACACTTATTCAGAATGAGGGTTGTTTCGAGTTCAACATGTGGATTCTGTTTGGAACACATTCTTGGACTTTGTGGGGTATTAATAAACTACAGAATGAAACTCCATGGTTCTTATGAGTTGGGGGTCATAATCATTGTTCACACCGAGCAACATTCTGAAATTTGTCAGGTCAATCGACTTGGCGGAGAGAGATATATCCTATAAAGTTGGAGGGTAGTAGAATAAATCAGACGGTGGCAGTGCTAAGGGATACTCTTTCCTGAAAACAAAAATACAGAATAGATTTGGCGGTTTTTACAGAAAGGTTCGCCGTTTTTTTTTTTTTTTTTTGTTAGCAAATCTATCGATAACTTCTTTGAAGACAATATTAAGCGAAGGAAATTCTGTTTCAGTGTCATATACTGTAATTGCTCTGTGCTGATGATCTTTATTTACCATCTAAAATGAACGCTTTATTTACTTTTCAATTACTTAAGATTTATAGATTTTTCTAGTTTTCCATTCTACACTTATTTTCTTGAGAATATAAATTTTTCATTTACAATTAAGACTGCATTTGAAAATTAATAATTTATTGCACGAAAGTTAAGCTTAAAATATTTTCCTGAGACAAATTTTTAATGTTTCTAAATATAAAAAATAAAAATTTGCGAAAAAAGGTACATGAAACAGAGAGAGAAAAAATAGGAAAAAAAACACGGTAAATATTTATCATTTTATCCACCTGCTAAACATCTCTAACGTCTAAGCTTAACGTGCAATAACCATTACAGCAAATGCAGCAAATACGTGGGGCCATCAACTTCAAAATAGAACATCATCAGTCTGTTAAACTGTTTTATAACGTTTGAAATGTTATAAGACACTTACACACACACACACACATACATACACTTGCACGTATACATAGGCGATGGGAAAATTGGTTCACCACTTTTGAACGACAGCGAAATGAGAAAAAAAAGAAGGAAAGAGAGCAAAATAAGTTGGAAAAAGAAAAAAAACATTATGAAACGGTACATGGAATGTGTTGCAGTAACACACACACACACTGTATTTTCACCTATACAGAGGTGTTTTATACCTACACACATACAAACGTAGGTACATGCAAAATTTTAACTGTTATAAACATAAATACTCATATACATACATCCTGTTACACATGTAGCATTAGTTAACACTGTTACTTATTTGTTTCGTACTTACATCACAGCAACAACATAAGTGACTGACTACAATTACACATCTAACGTCATATATACATAGAAATGCGTGTGTGTGTATGTGCGTGCGAAAGAAAGTAAAATTTTGAGTGCAAGAAAAAGTTCAAGTTAAAATCCACAAGACTAATAACACACACACACACACACTATGCATGCCAAAAAGCCAGAAATTATGTGACTGACTGCTTGTATGGTTGACTGAATGAAACAAGAGTGCTGGAATGACTGTCAGTACGAGTGACAAGATTATGAGACAACTGAAGAACAACAATAAAAGCAACAACAACGTACTTTCTCAACTAATGTTGCATTTTATTTTGAGTTTTTTCTGAACATGTTTATTCATTAATTCTGAAACTTTTACATGGTAATTTAAGAAGTTAACAGACACTAACACTTTCGTAAATGAAGCGTAACATCCTTTAAAAAAAAGACTCCTTGAGGAGAACACTTTAAGGAGGCTACAAAAGGCTGCATTTGTAGTTTATATCCTAGAAAAATAATGTATTGTTACGTTTTTTACCTTTTAAAAGCGTTTAAAATATGACCTCGTAGATTGCAAATAAAATAAAAATAAATTTGTGTTTAGTTGTAATTAAAATTCTTTATTATTCGCACAATTGTGTGTGCCACTGTTCACAACTTGATGTAAACAACAACAATTGCCTTTTTTGTTATTCGAATTATTCGAAAGATCATTGTAACGGAGATCTTCAAACCACGATTACTCTCTTCAAAAGCACTGCGTCTTCACACAAGACTGACTGAATTTCATTAACTAACCTGCTCGTTTTGCTTTGCCTTTTATATGGCAGGGTAAACAGTCTGATGAATGTTCTTGAAGGCGAATGTTCGTGGCTTCGCCTTCTCGAAATCTCTATAAATGTAAACGTCGTTGTTTCATTATTGTTGCTGTTGTATTTTGTTTACATTTATTCTTGTAGTGTTTGTTGTTGTAATTTTGTTTACTAATTTACCATTTTTTATGCTGGTGTTGTTGTATTTTTGTTTACTTATTTACCATTTTTACTTATACACCGATTTTCACGAATATTTCGAAACTAGATTTGATTACTAGTGCTAGGATATCTCGAGCTGGATACACCCACCACGTTTTTCAAATTGATGTTGTTACCATATGGAAAACACTTCAAATTGTAGCCGATCTCACTCTTTCTGCTGTTGGTATCTACGAGATTTTCATTGACAATAAAACGTAGATTGGACTAGTCTGGTTCGTGACTACAATAACTCTTTAGGGCGTTTCGGATTGGATGCATATGATTTGACATACAGTTTCTTCTGCAACATATGTATACTAAAATCGTCCAGGGGAACGTCTAGACTATGAACATGCCTTCCCAATATATCATATGAACTGAGCACGTAGTAAATGTTTAATTGAAACAAAAAAGCGATTATTCATTATTACTGGCCTCAGACTATTTGTTTTTTTTTTCTTCTAAGCGTTAGCCTTGGAGGGGAAGTTATTCCTAATTACAAGGGAAACTATCGGCGGGTATACCGTATGTAATTGATTTATTTATATTTATTTCTCTTATTTGTATTTATTTCTCCATCGAAATATTCTCCAAAAGGCAGTTTTTATATTCTGAGAGTAAAAATAAATAGCCATGAATATTTTCTAAAATCTGTCTTATAATCTGTGTGTCCCTCTACACAATTACTTGATCTACATGGAAATTGTTGGAACTGATGGTCTTAATACATTAAATTCTTATGCTAATAATGATTGTTTGTTTGTCTTAGTCTTCCTGGACTCATTAGGTATTGGCATTGAGCGAAGGTTAGGAACCCTTTTACGTCTATCGATGGTAGTAGAAAAGGTTCGCGGCTGGGATTGCTAACAAAAATATTTTATGAGGAAGGTATTAGAGACCGTAAAGCATTATCTCTGTGGTTGTCCGGTAGAATACCTTAGGGAAGAGATTTTTCAATAGTTTGAACCCTATTAGGAGAATGCATTCAGGCTCTCTTAATTTATCTGTTTAAGTTAATAGGTTAACAAACTCTAACCCGACAATATTCAGCATTTTTTTGATTGACTACAGATTATTACGTCTGCAACCAGTTCATCGCATAAGCGTATAATTTCCACACGGTGTGCGGTAAAAACACAAATTTTTCTTATGTAACCTTCTTTAAAGCATAATCTCGAAAGGCTTATATTCGAAATTGATGGCCTTTTTAGAAAAATTTCTTAAGACATGTATTGAGCAAGAAAAGTACTACGAAACATTACATTCACGTACAATAAAACACACCAACTCCCTCAATTTTAACCTTCGTTTGTAAAACGTCCAAATAGTCCATGTGAGAGTGCAACAACAATTTTATTTATTTATAAATTTCCACTTGCACCTCATTGTTACTGCCATTATTTTCCATTTTGGTTGTTGTGGCAGAGTGTCTCAACGACATTAACCTGCAACAACACCGAGAAAGTTTTCTTCGCCACACCAACTTAACCGAGTAGCAAAGTTCTTTCGTTCTTTCCTGTGGCACACTTGAGGTTACGTTCCTCTTTTTCACTATTCTTGGGCATTCTGGTTTGAGCTCAAGCTTAAGCAATAACAACATCATCATCCGTAAAAGGCAACAACAGCAGCAGCAGCAGCAGCAGTAGCAATAGCAACCATAAAAACCAGAAACATCATTTCGGAGAAGGGAATATTCGCTCAGCATTGAAAGTTTCTTGCTGCCAGCAATAAAGCAAACGAGTGTCCAATATTGTCGCTTTTTTCTCTTTTCTTTTTTTGTTTTTGTTTTTGTTTTTTTGCCTCACTCGCTAAAATATTAAACACATATCCTTGGCAACTTTTTTCGTTACGGTTAAGGAAACGAAAATGCTCAAAGGAAAGACAACAAAAAAAATTACTACAACAACGTACGAGTGTGTGGTAAGTTTTCGTTTCTTTTTTTTCTTCTTCTTCTGCAAACGACTCACTCGACTATATCGCGTGAATAAATGGTCTTCATCACATAGTAAAAGTTGTTGTCGCCAAACGTACATGTTTCAAAATACCGTAAACAGTAACGTAACGTAGCGAACAGTAACAGCAACAACAATAACAACAAAAAAGTGAAACTTTTTTAAAATTGTTGCCTTCTTTTTCTGCGTAAAGTTTGCTGATGAAATGAAACCATAAGTAAAATGAAAGCAACTGTTTTGAAGATATTTTCGATATCCAGAGATTAAAACTTATTGCCATGAAACAAGCTCTTTATAACGAAGCACTCTTTAAGAGAATTTTAATGCAATAAATTGAAAAAGCATATGTCAATATGGAACAGGCATCGAAACGATCGAAACGATTCTTATAAAAAAAATAAAAAGGATTTTAAAATACCAATATTAACTTAACCATATGTATGTATGTACTCCATACTGCTCTATGTAAAAAATGCATCCCATTCAACAAAAATGCAAGTCATCAACTAAAAAAAAAGACAATTCATCAACCAAACAATACACGTCATCGGCAAAAAATGCAACTTATCGACCAAGATCTTCACGTCATCGACCAAAAAAATGCAAGACATCGACCAAAAAAGTGCAAGCCTTTGAGCAAAAAATGAAAGTCATCAACCGAAGAAATGTAAATCTTCGACCTAAAATATACAAGTCATCGATAAAAAGGCAAGTCATCAACCAAACAATGCACGTCATCGGCAAAAAAAACTGCAACTTATCGATCAAGATCTTCAAGCGACTAAAAAAAATTAAAGTCATCAACCGAAGAAAGTCATCGTCCAAAATAATGGAAGCCATCGATAAAAAGTGCAAGTAATCGGTCAATAAAATGCAAATCGTCTCCCAAAGAAAAGGCATGTCATCAATCAAAAAATACAAGTCATCGCCCCAAAATCAGGAAGTCATCGACAAAAACTGCAAGTCATCGACAAAAAAACGCAAGGCACTGACAATTTTGCGGTTTTAATAGAGAAATTTTTTGCTCATTTGAAGAAAACAATTAGCTGCAATGCTTATATCTCCGGTCTCAAGTAACGCCCGACCCTAAGAAAACTTGTTTTGGAACATTTTTTACCCGATTTTTATAAAACCCCAATTTTTTGCTAATTTGAAAAAAAATTAGCTTCGTCGTCTATATCCCCGGTTTTAAGTATTGTTAATTGTGGACTACCGGCTTCATCGGTTTATATTTCATTGAAAACGACATTGGCCAAGCCATCACTGTTAAAGTCGAGCACTGCTGGCTGATGGTTACTACGCTCTTTTGGCCTGAATTTAATAACGTGGATGCCCATGACATGTGTTTTCAACAGCACAGCTCATGCCACATTGAATATTCTGTACGATTTGAGGGCATGGTCATCTCATGATTGTGTGACTTGACGTCTTTTTGTGGAATCTTCTTATATTGCAGGTGTGTGCGAATAAGCCCCAAGACACAGCGGTATTCAAAGTCAACATAACACATGGCAACACCAAAAATCCGACTTGATTTGTGAACCAAAGTCATGGAGAATTGAATGTTCCAGGCAGATCGGCTAGCTTTTAACATAACAGACTACCGTGGCTATTTTGACCTAGAAAAAGCAGAAATTGTTGTTGTCATCTCCTCAGAAGGCACATAAGACTTTTCCTGTACGAACTGCTACGATAAATGGATTCATTTCAGTTGTTTATCAATCATACGTATAAAAATGTCTTCTTTAATTTAGGATTTGATCACTGATTGACTTGAAGATTTAATAAATAAGTAAAAAAATTCATTTTAAATTAAAAATTTTAAAAACCAACAAATAAATTGATTTCCAAAAAATTTTCTTTGAAAAAAAACGAAATTTATTTTCTTCTTTGCTTGACTTTGAGGTCAATATTGACCAAATTCACTTGCAATGCAGCATGCAATTGACAAAAAAAAAATTTAGAAAAAATATTCAAAATAAAATATGTAAACTTTTAAGGAAGAGAATGTTAATGTCGATAACGAAAAATATATTTTTCAATTCTTACATGCTCTATCTCCTTGCGTAGGTAGACATATTATAGAATCTGTGGTTTCTCTTGTATCCGAACGTATACATAGTATTTGCATACACATACAGTAATACATTTACACACGTGTGCAAGCGAAAACAGTACTTGTGAGAAATTTTTTTTTTTAAGCAAATAAATAAACAAAAATGGCTAATTCAGTAGGAGTGTTTTAACAATGATAGCAACAACAAAAATAAAACAAAATATAAAAACATTGACAAGTTTTTGTTGTTTGTTTTTTTTTTTGGTAACATTGTGTGTTTTTATTTTTTTTTTTTTTTTGTCTAAAATATACATACAAGAGAAATATTGTAAAAAATAACAACAACAACATTGTAATGAAAAATGTTTATAAAGAAAACAGGTTAGAAAAATATATAAACATGTATCCTTCATTTCTCTTTTTCCCCAAAAAATATTTTGGTGTATAGGAATACAAAATCAGCATACTCGTGGCATTTGTTGAGAAAGTTAGAATTGAAAACTGGTTGAAGAAAACATGTGATAGATTACACACAGTCATTTATTAGCAAAATATTCTTCAAGGTTTTTTCTTGCACGGTAAAGTAAGTATTCCTAATGGAGCCATCAGTTATGCCTACATTTGGAAACATCTACTTATTGATCGTTCAAGTGATTAAATGACAAAATAGGAAAGCTCGCAGAATTTTCAAGCTTTTATGATCCATGGCCAACTATTCTAGAATGGATTGGGAACTGTATCTGAACCTGGATCAATAATTCATTACCACTTTGAGGCCTTAGTCTTGGCTCTGTACATGCCTTCCCAATATATCGTATGAACTGAGCACGTAGTAAATGTTTAATTGAAATAAAAAAGCGATTATTCATTATTCTGGCCTCAGACTGTTTGTTTTTTTTTTTCTAAGCATTAGCCTTGGAGGGAAGTTATTCTTAATTTCAAGGGAAACTATCGGCGGGTATAGTGTATGTAATTTATATTTGTTTCTCCATCGAAATATTGTCCAAAAGGGAGTTTTTACCTTCTGAGAGCAAAAATAAATTGCCATAAATATTTTCTAAAATCTGTCTTATAATCATAGCTGCCAGATTTGACGATTTATCGTCATTTTGACGATTTTGAGCACCAAAAATATCATATTGACGATTTGACGATTTATGCCCTTATTTTGACGATTTTTAAAAATTAAAAATTTACATCATATTCTTTACTTTAGTACATTAAATGCCACTTTAAGCTTTGCATTTACTTTGCAATTGTTACTACAACTGTTCTCAAACCTAACATAACCCATGCCATTAATAAAGCTTGGCCTGATATCATGGAAAATTAGGCGTTTTGAATGCGATCCACCCAGACAAAAGTGTGTCATGGTCTTTTAATCGATTTTATTTTCCACACATAATTGCTATTTCAAATGAACAAAAAAATATCAGTAATATCCAACAAACACTTTCCTTTTTTTGAATTAAAAAGAAAGCATTAAGAAATGAGACTTTATAGCTTTGTGAATGAATATTCATTAGATTGGAAGATGGATAGTCATACGCAGCATATTCACTTCTGACATGAGACCATTAGACCTGCTGGGCTAATTAAAAGTTTATATTTAAAAATGCAATAAAACAAAAAACGGTTTGAAATTTTGCCAAATTAATTTTTTGTTGTGAATATGTTCAAGATATAGACTATGAAGATAAAGGTCATAGTGTATTACTTACTAGAATATAGCCTAGAATTGCATAGAATCCAAAAATGATGTATGATGATTATGGGGAATACTTTATTTTTAATTGTTTTTGATATATATTACTCATACGCATCATATTACATGTATTGGAATAGTAACCCTAAAAAGTATGCAATAAAAAAAACTACGATTTTTTCATTTGTGAAACTAATGGAATTAAATAACACTCATACGTCACATATGTTCTCTGCATTATGAATTTTACATACATACATACTAAGGATGCCAAACGGGATCGATTTTTAAAAATCAAAAAGTTTAAATTTAAAAATGTAATAAAACAAAAATAGCTAAAAATTTTGATAAATTTATTGTTTTGCTGTGAACTACAACTGCTCCGGTTGGAAATGGACTTTTATTTCATTTATATGGCTGCCGCGGTTGGCCTCACAATCATAGCTCCCAGATTTATGGCCCCAATTTGGCGATTTTTAGAAATTAAAAATTTACATCATATTCTTTACTTTAGTTTTTATAAACTTCTAATTTGTTTATTTATTTTTTCTGACGATTTTTTGACGATTTTAATAAATGTCTTTGACGATTTTGGCGATTTTTTCTCAAATATTTGACGATTTGGTGTCTCATTTATCTGGCAGCTATTCTTATAATCTGTGTGTTCCTCTACACAATTACTTGATCTTAATACATTAAATTTTTATGCTAATTATTGATTGCTTGTCTTAGTCTTCCTGGACTCATTAGGTATTGGCATTAAGCGAAGGTTAGTTACTCTTTTACGTCTATCGATGGTAGTAGAAAAGGTTCGCGGCTGGGATTGCTAACAAAAATATTTTATGAGGAAGGTATTAGAGACCGTAAAGCATTATCTCTGTGGTTGTCCGGTAGAATACCTTAGGGAAGAGATTTTTCAATCGTTTGAACTCTGTTAGTAGTCTTAAGTTAGTCTTAGTCTTAGCATTGTACTTTGAGGTCAAACATCACCTTGAGGGACCCACTCTTCTTGGTATGGATGTGAAAGATGTTTGTCTTCAACAAGATGGTGAAACTTGCCACACATCTCATGCCACAATGCTGATATCAATTGGCCGCTTAGAAGCTGCGATTTGATAGCGTTGAACTATTTTCTGTGGAGCGCCGTTAAAGAAAAGTGTTATGCCGACATACCAGAGACAATTGAGGATTTGATGGCCAACATTCGTGATCCCATACATTCAAAAAAGTGAACAAAAATTGGTTCCATCGAATGAGGTATTCTATGGCCAGCCGCGGGAGTCATATGAATGAAATAATATTTCATTTCTATTCGGAACAATTATACTTTAAAACAAAATTATAAATTTGACACACAATCAAACCGTTTTTGTGTTATTAAATTTCAAAATTTAAACTCTTAAATGGCTCACCCTTTATAAAGGCATTATTATCAATAACTTTGGAGTGCTGGCTTATCCTAACATAAGTCTGACCTAGACAGTTTAATTTCTGATCTTAATTTTCTGGCGATTTGACTCTACACTTCATATACTTTTCATTTTTTATTTACTACACGAGATCTGGCATGTGATTTAAATTTTTATAAACAATTAAACCGAAAACATTTTTGTCTGTTGACCAACCATCTATATCAGCTAGAAGTCCTCAAAGCCATACCTGCTTAATTATAAATACAATAAAGCAAATGAAAAAGTTTTATAGAGAATAAGTTCAACACTTTTTCCTTTAAATGTTGTGGCAACAATGGGTAAATATTTGTTTTGCAACTGTTTTTGTCCCCCCCGGGCTCGTAGATAATAATAATACCAACAACGTATTTCAAAACAAAGTTTTACGTTTTTTTTCCAAAGGTAAACAAATCGCATCAATTTTGTTTTGTTGTTTTGAAGTAAGTTTGTGACAATTTCTCTACGATGACATTTGCATACTTACTCCTACAATCTTATGCAAATGTGCAGATGTGGGTGAATTCTGTCGGGTATTTAAGGTTTTGTTTTTTCTTATATATGAATAACGGTAATTATTTAATTTTAAATAGGAAAAACTAAACGAAAACAGGTAGGAATTTTTTTCTATGGAGATAGCCTGTTGATAGGGTATCACTCATGTGGTTTAATAAACTATTTGATCATCATAGCCCGTTTCGACTGTTTCAATGGTATATCGATGCAAATTCTTATAAGTTTTTGTGATGGAAAATATCGCTTATAAGACAGTAAGAAATATTTCTGGTGCCAAAATATTTTTTTTTTGTTTTTTTCCAAAAAAAAAAATTAGACTTGTTTACTGGGCAGCGCGGTGTGTTGGCGTAGACTTCACAGAATTCCTGAACAGACGAATTCAACTAGCAATCATAATGTGTGCAAATAAATCGGGGTGCACAAAAAATGTATTTGATTTGCTAGGATGTTTTTTTTTCAATATGCAAAACCCTATTATATTTATTTCATAAACAGTAAAACAATTACTTTTCAATTCATATGAAAGATTTTCGATTTTGAAATATGAAAAAATTTTTCTTCGTCGGCTGCCTCTCATCAGATTTCTGGAAAAATTCTGAAAGTAAATAAAATTACCATGAAAAAGTTTCTCAAAAAATTGTCGTTCAGAGTCGACTTTAAACTGTAGGTCCCGTCACTCAAGTATTACATTAACACACACAACATAAGTGGTGTGACAACCTTGGTCGTAATCCTGACGGAAGGGTTGTTATGACCAATTATGTATGTATGTATGTATGTATGTATGATATGAACCTTAAAGTATTCATAAATTTTTCCATTTTTTCCACATTTCTAATAGTCTTCGTAAGCACTCAGTATTTTCACCGGTGATATGTTGGACTCAGAAATTTCCAGGCATCAATCGCCAGAATAAGAAAAATTGTCCTTAGAAAATATAACCGATAATGATAACAAACCCGTTGGTCTGTCAAGACTGTCAGCTGTTAAATATTTGCAGTGTCATTTATATTCAGTGAAAGGTACGCCTTTTCCATATATGGAAAGTTTAACCCATTTACGGTCACTGTGCCAATTTGGGAACACTTAATTATTAAGGCTGTATAAAAAAAAACTGATTACTCTAGTTTATTTATTTTTGCATTATTGTATAGTGGAAAGTGCTCTGAACAAAAATTAAATGAATTAATTTAACTACATTTATTGTTATTGTTGTAATAATCTACTAAACTTCATTAACAATACACATGTAGAGGTAGGTCAATGGTAACCAAAGTTTTATTTTCTACCTAAAGCTTATAGTCGTTATTTGTATTATAATATAAAATTCAATAAACAGTGAAACATTGGAAAGCATTTTTAGTTTCATACAACAAATGTATAAGATTTTAGAAAACATATAATAATGCTGTTCCAATTTGGGTACAATGGCCACAAGTATACTAAAAACAAATTATTAAAAATATAAAAATTATAAAAATATTAACAAAAAGTTAATATGCAAATACCTCACTTGTTCCAAACTTACAACAAAAGCATGGGCGGAGTTGATGAAACGGACCAATCTATATCTTTATACCGAATTAGCATACATAGCAAAAAATGGTGGTGGCGTTTATTTACGTACATGGTTGATATGGCTATATCAAATGCGTGGCGCCGCTTGAGTTGCAAAAAATGCAAAAAACACTCTGCGTTGCAAAAAATTATTTTGCAAAATATAACTCATAAGTGGCCATTGTAGCAATTTGGGTACACCCCTCTAATTTTTTTTTTTTTGTACTTTTTTTACGTTTCTGTCTTTTTGCATTGTTAAAAATAAATATACATCGAAATTTTAAAAATTTAACTTGTAGTTTTTGTTTGGCTGTAAATGGGTTAATAATTGAATAACGCGCAAAAGTCGTTGAAATTTATTACAAAAGTAATGAAGCAAATGTGGCCACTGAGTACGGCTGTCATAATTGACAGTACAAGGTATTAGCAAGATGATAAACAAATTTAAAGTGGCTGGAAGCGTTGCAGTTGTTGCCAGATTTATATTTTACTGCAATGTTCGTACTTTTCTGTTACAGAAAGTTTACTGGCAAATCGTATACTATGTTCAGATATGCACTTTTATTAAGTCAATATTCGGTTTATTGAGTACAATATTTTACATACATACAATAATATACGCAGTTCAACTGCTTATTCAATATTCATTTGACAGAAGGTAAACAAAACAGCTGGTTGTTTCAACAACATTGTTTTTATTTTGTGTTTTTTTTTTGTTTGTCGCGTTTGAGAGGTCAAATATCAACAGAAAGTGTTCGTATAATTGTAATATGCTCACTGAACATACTTATGGCAGTGCTGCATTTTAAGTTTTAATCAATATTATAACAATTTGCGTATTTATTGCGCAATTATTAATTGAAACTTTATATGAAATATTGAGCTCAATAATGGCGTTTATTGCGATTTACGCAATAAAGGTGCATATCTGAACACCGTATAAATTTCTTAATTCCATTTCATTCTCAGCAATTGGTTCTATCTTATGGCTTATTATGGAAAATTTTACATTTGGATCTACACTTCCATTCATATAAAGTCCAAGCTCACTACTCACATCGCCATAACTATGCCTATTGTGTGCTGGAGCTTAACGTTTCGAACAAACTTTTCTGATGCGATAAATCTGATTTCTTATTCCGTGATTACATAAGCAAAATTGTCACATAAGAGCATGCGGCAACACAATGGTAAAGTCATTGCATCCAAAAAAATTTTACTTATGGTATGATTATGCCGTATTTCTTTCGAAAATGTCCTTGAAAGGACTGTAACTTTTAATTCACAGCGCCATGGTCGCCAGAAGTCGCCGTAGTCTACTAGGTAGTGTGTTGCATTTTTAGACGTGATGCCACCAAATAAAAACCAAATAAAAAACAAGAATTTTTTTCGGCGACTTCCTCTCAGCAGATTTCTGGCTAAGGCTTTGAGGGTAAATAAAATTGCCATGAAAAGTTTCTTAATAATCTGTCGACTTTAAACTGTAGGTGCCACCACTCATGTATAAAATTAACACACACATAACATAACAGGGGTGTGAGAAATTAGGTTGTAATCCTGGCTAAAGGGTTGTAATGACCAATTAAGTAGGGTCATGTGTATGGCCGTATTTTTTCGAAAAAATACCTGAAGGAACTCTAACTCTTGTTTCACGGCGCCATGATGAATGCCTATTTTGATCTGCAATTTAATGTAATGAACCATACGGAAAGCAATTTTAAGATATCTTTACTACATCAAATATTCCGGAAAGTTTTCTAACAAAATCTCTCGATTTTCTCTGTCTGCGACAAAGATCGGGTCTACGCAGATTCATCCTGTTATACCTGCCGAAATGTAAGAAAAAGAGTTCGAATTCTAAAATCATCGACAACTGCAAACAATCGAACTGCAGTCTAATATTGTTTTAAAACAACAACAGTTTTTTCCAATACCAAGGGAAGAAAAAACAACAACTAAAAAAATTCACCAAAAAGGAGTTACATTTCGCTAGTGTAAGTAGAAGCTTAAATGCTAAGGGTTGTGCAATTTATCGTAAGATTTTACTTTACCTTAAAGCACGTAAACCAACAACAAAAACGAGATAAGCAGCTACACATACACATACACATGCAAAGAAAGCACACAAGATTGTGCGATAGTGCAAGGACTGTTATAGAAAACAAAATAAATGGCAACCAAAGCAACAGTGCTTGTTATAGTTGTACTATCACGAGCACTACACTTGCATACGCACACACATAAACATAAAAGACGGTAATAATATTGTAGATGTTTATCCAAAATTATACCAGCTCTACTACTCTACATACTCATACATACACCGAATATAATGTTTAGGGTCTCTTTTATACACCATTTCTCTCTCCTTCTCTTTAGCATATACATACATACGCACACAATAATACTCTTTTGTCCTGCTATACATTCAGGTTATTATTGTTGTGCTGTTACATAGTATAACTACGAGTACGTTTAACGTATAAGTATAGGAGAGTAACTTCCATTGCTATTGCTGTCTGATATTGTCATTATTGTTGTTATTTTAACTTTTATTATTTCTTATATTTGTTGTTATTGTTGCTGTTATTGTCGTAGTTGCAACACAGCCACATCTCTAGCATTGCTATTGTAAGCATCATCAGCTTAAACTTTAGCTCCTGTTGCAGTAGTTAGAATTGCTGCTGATGTTGTTGCTGTTGTTGTTTCTAACGTAGAAACTTATGTTGACCACAAGCACGTTAATGTGCGTTTTGTAGCGTAAAGAAATGCAACTGAATTAAAATGTGGTTGTATAGTGTGGATTAGTTGATGAGGATTTTGGTCATGCCACAACTGCACAACTACATGCATACTTAAGCACTCTTATACAATCAAATACATATTTGTGTGTGTGCTCGTTTGTTTATAAATGTTGTAAGTATGAATGTATGTATAAATTTAATAAAATAAAATGTTGAATGCTGCTCATACCGAGTCTCATTGAAAATTGTCAACACATACATACATATACAAACATTGAAGGATATTGTAGTCGAATAGGAAACAGGGTGCTACCACAAAACTTTATAAGTTTAAATTTGCAAGAGCAGAAATTAGGTAAGGAACGAAACTAAAAGAAATGGAGTTTGTTATCAATAAGTGGTAGTAGAACAAAGTTCATGCCGTAAAGAGAATATAAATCTGAATCTCAATGTTTCCAAACTCCTCAATGTGACCTCTTTTACCTTTTAATTGCTTTTAATTGAATTCAAGGAGTGCAATATTGAAATAAAGGAACCTTTACGCTTTTTGTTTTCATCGAAGTAGCATGTTCAGCGATAAGGCTGTGTGAATTTGTATATGAACAAACAAAATTTGAAACGAATTTGGAATGATTCCAGTCCACAAGCGACTCAAAAGCGATCAAGGAATTCCGGAAGCCAGCTTTTGGATATTGGACTGGCGGCGTCTTCGGTTCGTACCGAGAACAACGTTGGCCAGAGGCCATCACTGTCAACACAGATCATTATTGGTCAATTATTTCTATAGATTCATCTAAATTGGATGATCTGGACATTAACTAGACGGCGGACATCAACTAGACGGCGCTACGTGCTACAAAGCACATTGATATTCTGCGGGAGCAGTTTCAGATCAAGGATAACTCATGCGGGGGTGAATTGAGCTAACCACCATGAGCTATTAGATCCCGTTAGACTTTTTCTCATAGGTTTTTTTAACTCGAAGGTGTCTGCGAATAAGCCACAAACCACAGCAATCCTCAAAGTCAACATTGAATAAATTTAACTATAGAAACGCTTAAACAATTACCCTATCAATTATACACTTCCGATGTTTTCTAGAAATGTTTATAAGAAATACGAAAATAAAGTTATATTTACCACACCCTATAATATTTATGTGTTTAACAGACGCACAGTGTTAAATAATAAAATAAATAATTTCTTTAAATATTTTGTCAGCTAAACTTTAATTATAGTTGGAATGCTGATGAGAAAAGTTTCACTCAAGCTCAATTCGCAATTAATCAACATGACAATCCTTAAAAGGATATAAGATGGAACACACACTTATCATACATACGAGTACATATATTGTAAATAAATTTGTACTGTGATGTACCATGTAATTGTTAAATGAAAAGTTTTTTTTTCGAAAATATTAATCGATTAATGAAAGTTTATCGTTATTATTTTAGTAAAATTGTCAGCTTTACATTACATTACAAAGAACACGAAATATAGGAGTAAAAATAATAATAACAAATCAATACGAACTTCTAGAAGTTACCAAAACGAAAAAAAATCTATAAATAGAGCGAAGGGTAACATTGTTAGAGAGTTTAATGAAAGATATGGGGAACCTATCCAAAACTGAAATAAAAAAAAAAATTTCTTCGACGGCTGCCTCTCATCAGATTTAGGGCAAAAACTCTGAAAGTAAATAAAAAAATTGCCATTTAAAGTTTCTCAAAAATTTTTCAACTTTAAACTGTAGATCCTGCCACTCATATATAAATTTAACACAAAATAAATGAAGTGGTACAAGCAGCTAGGTCGTAATCCTAACTGAATGATAATAATGTTTTGTATTATTTATTTATTTATTTATTTAAGTCAATAGACAAATTCCTTACTGACTAATAACAACAATAGGTACGAATAAAATTAAATAGAATTACAAATAGTCTCAACAAAAATACAAGCAATTGTTACAATGAAAATATGAAAAGTTATGTATTAAGAAAAACAATAATGTTCCGTTTTACAACGCAAGAATTTAAAGAAAAGTCGATAATGTCTGACAAATTATTAAATTGACGGCAAATTCAAGTTAACGGATCAGCAACAGCATAATTAGTTCTGCAGAATTGAATATAAATAGGATTATAACAGCGGAAGTTACGACAAGGAACATTGAATTTAAAAGATCTTAACAAAAATTCACAGCAAATATTACCATTGATCAGATTAACCATGAAGGATATATTTAACATTGTTCGACAACTCTTAAGGGTAGGCAGTTTTATTAAGGCCAGTCTGCTAGTGTATGAAGGCATATCCAAATAATTCCATCCAAGGCCACGCAAACAGAAGAGTAAAAATTGTTTCTGCACAGATTCGATGTGATCGCTGCAAACAGTATAGTGAGGATCCCATACAATGGATCCATACTCTAAAATTGGTCTGACAAGTGATACATAGAGCTGTTTCGTAATATATGGATCAGAAAATTCTTTTGCCCAACGTTTTATGAAGCCAAGAGTGCTTCTTGCCTTATTTACAGTCAAAGTGAGATGATCATTAAAGTTTAATTTTGTGTCCAATAGGATCCCCAGATCAAGAAAATAGTCCACTATCTCCAATTGATGACCACCAAGCAAATAATTAACCTTGATAAAATTATTTCTTGAGAACCGCATACATTTGCATTTTTTAATATTCAGCTCCATCATGTAGTACTCGCACCACGAAAATAAATTATTGAGATCAGTTTGAAGATAAATATGTTCGATGAAATTATTAAACGAGAGAAAAACTTTTACATCGTCAGCATATATCAAGATATTGGCAAAATTAATTATGTTAGGAAGATCATTTATAAACAGCGAAAAAGAAGTGGACCAAGATGGCTGCCCTGAGGAACACCAGATGGCACATAAATATGCTTAGATAAGCTATTGTTCACACATACTGTCTGCTTTCTACCAGTCAAATACGATTCAAGCCATCTTAAACTCCTATAATTTACACCCATTAAATTCAATTTTGTTAACAGAAGTGTGTGATTCACTTTATCGAACGCTTTGCTAAAATCCGTAAAAATTACATCAGTTTGCTTCTGTTGAGAAAAGGCCGCATTTATCATGGATGTTAACTGAAGTACATTGGTCGTTATTGAACAGCCCTTCCGGAAACCATGTTGATGAGGTGATAATAACGATGAAGTATGATGAACCAAAAAATCGGCAATCAGTTTCTCGAACATTTTTGGAATAGCACTCAGTTTTGCAATGCCCCTATAATTTGTAACATAAGACTTATTGCCAGATTTAAAAAGCGGTAAGATATATGAGTTCTTCCAAAACACAGGAAAATATCCATAATTAATCGAGGTATTAAACAATATGACTAATGGTGTGACGAATGACTCTGCACATCGATTTAAAATACAACTTGGAACTTGGATTATTAAATATTATTATAGCCCCACATCTGAATAATTTCAATGTCCTTGTGATCTATGGACTCGAATAAAAAGTGAAAACCATAGATATTGTGGGAATAATGATATGATGTGATTGGCACGAGGTTCTTTAATAATAAATACATGCTACCTATCCAATTGAGAATAGAAAGGAAACGGTGCATTACGTGACAAATATTGATATTAGATTGGATTTTTATGAAGCAGAATTCTGCAATACATTTGGTAATTCAATTGATTTTTTTTCCATACATGTTGCAATTGCAATAAAAATGTTGCACGACATTTATTCACATCCACAGCCGTTACATGGTCAGCTTCCTGACCTTCATCTAAGATAAGAAATGTTTCTTTGATTTCTTTGCTAGACAACACCACTACATTCCACATGTTCTTGTCAAGTAATAGTGTGGATTTCATTTCGCTTTAATGCTCTTCAAATGTCGAAAATTTTCAACACAACTCCTTCCGTATTTTCATCACATTAGTTCAATAAACTTCTGTTAGCACAGTGAAGTCGCCGTGGTCTAGTAGGTAGTGTGTTGGCTTATTAGACGAAAAGCCAGGGTTCGAGCCCTAGGCCAAACATCAAAATAAAATACAAAAAGTATTTCTTCGGCGACTTCCTCTCAGCAGATTTCTGGCAAAAACTCTGAGAGTAAATAAAATTGCCATGAAAAGTTTCTCAAAAATCTGTAGGTCCCGCCACTCATGTATGAAATTAACACACACAACATAAGTGGTGTGAGAAACTACGTCGTAATCCTGACTGAAGGGTTGTAATGACCAATTATATATGTATTATTCTACAGTGCACTGTCAAGACACTAATTGCTCAGTTTATTCCTTTATAGTCCAATGCATGACTCAGATCTTCTCGTATTGTAAGTCCCCAACAAAAGCTTAGATTGCCTCGTACCTATTTGGTTTTAGAAAGGCTTTGCTTGTGCTTAACTTCCCTTTCATACATACATACATAATTGATCATTACAACCCTTTAGTCAGTATTACGGCCTAGTTTCTCACACCACTTGTGTTGTGTGCGTTAATTTTTATACATGAATGCCGGGACCTACAGTTTTAAATCGACCGACAGTTTTTTGAGAAGCTTTTCATAACAATTTTCATTTACTCTCAGAGTTTTTGCCAGAAATCTGCTGAGAGAAAGTTGCCGATGTAGTACTTTTCATCTTTCGTTTTGTCGGATATGCTTGACCTGGGGTTTGAACCGTTTTATAATAAGCCCACACACTAGCTACTAAACTATGGCGACAACTTTAGTTCACTGTCAAGAAGTAGATTATTCAGATTCTTCCTGTATAGTCCGATGCATAACTCAGATCTTCTCGTATTGTAAGTCTCCAACAAAAGCTTAGATTACCTCGTACCTATTTGGTTTTAGAAGGGCTTTGCTTGTCCTTATCTTCCTTTCATTGGATATAATTTTCCAAATATCCAAATATCCTAGGAAGGAAACATTTACCCATAATCTAATCAATAATGGCCATTACCATTACCAGAAACATTTACATTTGCCAGGGACTTTGAACAATATCGAAAGGATAAGCTTTACATGCATAATTCCATAGTCTACTGTATTCTCAATCCTGTAATCAATTTTACTTAGAGTCTGTGGATTTTTAAATATAATGGAGAAGTGTAAGCATGACAGAGCATTTAGTCTCATTGTTGTCCCACATGTTGCCTGAGAAATAATCCTAATTGGAAGTAAATTAAGAATAACAAAAAGTGTGTTCTTAGGGGTAGTGTACAGCGTGCTTGTAATTAACCCATTAGTGCCCAGTGGCAACTTAAGTTGCCAGCAGAGGTTGCCTTAGTTTTTATGCTCTGAGAGGAAATTGAGTGTAAAAAACAAAACGGTAACCGTTAGAAAAAAAAGTGATTCGGGCACTAATGGGTTAATAAACAGAAAACATATGAAAGCATTTAAAATTCTTTTGGAAATGATATTACGAATTATGTTTGTGTGTTATCTCTTATGACAACGTGCTATTACTTGCTCTCTATTGTATATTGAGCAGATATTTTTTTCTTTAATTTTAATGGCTTTGACTTCAAACAAAGCTTTGTATCACAGTAACAACAACGTAAGAAACTCAATTTTAAAATTCTTATGATTTTTATTATTATTTTAAAGCATTTCTTTTTTTTTTTTGCTTTGTAATCATATGCACTCACTGGCAATATTATGTAATTTACTAACACATTAAAGAAAAACAATAAGAACAAACTAAACGACAAAGAAGAACTTAAAGGGAAACAGAATGCAATGATGCACTCACTTGAGCGTTTATTGAAAATTCCGCAAGTCAACCACAAGGAAACATATTGAAATATTGCATACAAAATATCAACAAAAATTTGAATATATAAACATACATACATACATACATATGTATATGCAAAAACAATATATGCAAATGCTGTCACACACATTTACAGAAAACTGCTTACTTACTCTTACTCATACTCGTGCACATACAGAAAGTACAGAATAAGTGTTGCAAAGTGTTTCTTCTTTCTCTTTAGATTCCTTTCTTGTTTCTTTTGCAAATTCTACGTTTTCTCATACCATGTGTCTGTGCATTCTTAAAATTATTTCATGCCACAATAATAAGAACAGCGGTTACAACAGTATAAACAACAACAAATAAATGTATCACTATTTACTACAAATGAAATATAAGAGTACCCATCTCTGTATTTGAAGAAAAACTAAAGAAGAGGAAAAAACTGTCAAACAGTATTTGTTGCATTTCCTGTGAAGTTATTTTTATTTTATTTAAATTTTTTTTTTAATGTCAGTTTTTCCCCTTCTTCTCTACACAAATTATTAAATTGTTTACATTGCTTGGTTTCCGCGATGTGTTGAAGCATTTACGGTTGACTTGCCAATAATATGTTAATAATGGCAACAATAATCGACAATTGAAATTGTTGCAATTGGTTTACCATAAGGAGTGTGAAAATCAAAAGCAAACTAATTTTATTATTAATGAGGAAATTATTTTCTCTTTGATTTTAATTACAACCCTCGTATTACGGTTACTTTTGGAACCTTTACTATACGTTTTTACATACATACTTGTTTACATATTGTTATGAAAATGAAAAATCAAGATACTGGTGTTTTGCTTTTACATCGCTTAACATTAAAATTATAAACAAAAGCTACAAAAAACAACAACAAACACCAGCATAAAAAATGGTAAACAAGTAAACAAAAATCCACAAGCAACACTACAAGATGAAATGTAAACAAAGATACACACACAACATTAGAATAATAAATGTGAACAACGATGTTGCCATACAAAAGGCAAGGCAAAGCAGGCGAGTGAGTTAGTAAAAGTTCAGTCAGTTCTGTGTGAAGACGCGAAGTGCTCATTACAAGCCATCAGTCATGCTTACGAGCAAGCACCTCATACCACTGGTGTTGTGTGGTAGTTTTTATGCATGAGGGGCCTACAGTTTAAAGTCGACCCCGAATAACAGCTTTCAAGCATATGTCCTGATGATTCATTCTCATCATCACAGAATATACCTGTTGGGTTCGACATGATCCAGATTCTGAATAAATATACCCTGATTTTATAGTCCCCTGTGAAAAAAGACCAGTTACTAAGCAAGTTTAGATTGCCTCAAAGCCAATTGGTCTGAGAAGAAGCTTTGGCCCTCTTTATCTTCTTTATCTTTCCTTTCATTGAGTATCATTGATATCTAAATATCAGAATAAGCATAACAGAAAGCTTCTGTCTTCACAACGTCAACAATAGTCATCCGCCTGACTGTTGTCGAAAATTCCCATACTACTGCTACTCACCTGGGGGTAATCCTATTTTTCTATCTATCTTCAATCTAACTTCATAGAAGACTAGTATTCGGATGGTGGTATGACTATCACATAATATTCCTATGTTCCATCCTTCGTTTCGTCTATCCAGGTTGAATTGAGCACACCTTTGATGGCATAGACTTGGAAAATACCCGCCAGTTTCCCCATAAGTCCAGAGTATATCACTCTGAAACAAAAAACTCCCGCTCCTGGAAGCAAATCTGTTGTTGAGTCATCTGCATACCACAAAATGGTACCTCTTTTAGAAGAGTATGCAGCTCTTTGAGCTCTCCATTCGCTTTTAGTAATACGTCTAGCGCTCACTGGAGTGCACTGGTTCTGGTTAAACTGTTACGTTTGATCTTTACTGTCAATAACTAATTTAACTGAAGTAAGCGATTCATTTAAAATGGCCAATTGATCAGTAGATAAGTATTTGTGTTCCACCACAGAGCAACGTCACAACACACCTATCTTTGATAAACCAATAGAAATAGAGAGAGCTTAGCTTGAGTTTTCACGCAGCTACCACATAGTTTAGATCTTGCACCTTCAGATTATGATTTGTTTCGATCTCTACAGGCCTGTTAAATTGAATAAGTTGTTCTCTGAGAAAACCAAAAATTTTCAAGAAAACGGCTGCCGGATAATACGACACATATTTGGCAAACGCAATATTTTTTTTTTTTTTTGCTGTCTACGCACCCAAACGACGAAGTACCGATTCAAATAGAATTAAAAAAGGGTTATGGTGAGCTGGACTAGCATGTACTGAGATGTCGTCAGGATGATATATTCTTGATAGCTATTGTGTAGAAGACGAGAAAAATCTACCTACGCCTGGTAAAAGCTTTTATAATTCAAGTTTAACGAAGCTTGTTTGATTTCGTTCAAAATTCGGTAAAGGTTTTCCACGATAAACTTTTTTAAAATTATACAATAATTGGGTTTCATTAGAGGGTACTGCCGAATTAGGTCGGTGACAAGGATCTGCAACAGATCCCAGCCGGACTGTTGTAAGGTATTGTTACGTTTTTACCCTTTTAAAAACGTTTAAAATATGAGCTCGTAGATTGCAAATAAAATAAAAATAAATTTGTATTTAGTTTTAATTAAAATTCTTTATTATTCGCACAATTCTGTGCGCCACTGTTCACAACTTGATGTAAACAACAACAATTGCCTTTTCTTTGTTATTCCTCTGTTTATACTCTTTGCATAAACAATAACAATTATTAGACAATTATTCGACAAATCTTTGTAAGGGAGATCTTCAAAGCACAATTACTTTTTTCAAACACACTGAGTCTTCACAAAATTCTGACTGAACTTTTACTAACTCACTCGCCTGCTTTGCCTTGCCTTTTGTAATGCAAGGTAAAAAGTCTGATGAATTTTCTTGAAGGCGAATATTCGTGGCTTCGCCTTCCCGAAATTTCTATAAATGTAAACAATGATGTATACATTTATAAAATATTTTATTCGAACACATTCAGCGAATCGTTTAATGTTGATCGTGGTGTGAAACAGGGTTGCATACTAAGTCCAATTTTGTTTGCAATGTATTTAAATGATTTAAATGATGTTCTTCCTGGTGGAGTGGTTGTTGATAACATACACATTAAAGTACTTTTGTATGCTGATGACATTGTAATTTTATCTGATTATTCTTCTAACCTGCAGGATATGATAAATGTACTTTTTAATTACTGTCAAATATGGAGCCTGAAAGTTAACCTGGATAAGTCTAAAATTCTTGTCTTTCTTAATGGAATATCCTAGAATATGGCATAACCTTAAGTGGAACTTCGGCGAGGATAGTATAGATATTGTTAACAGCTACAAATACTTGGGAATAAAGCTTACTTATAATTTATCGTTCAGGAAGCATTTAAAAAACAAACTAGTTGCTGCTAAAATGGCAATTGCCTCTACCTGGTCCAATGTTAACAAGCTTAAAATTTTTAATGCTGCTGCTAGATCCATATTATTCTATGGTGCCCAGATTTGGGAATTTTTAAAGTATGATGAAGTGGAGATTCTTTTCAGATTCTTCATCAAGAAAGTTTTGTTTCTGCCCAAAAATACTCCAAACTATATGCTTTATTTAGAAACTGGTCTAAGCTCTCTATTTGCAGATACCCTAAAACTTAAATTTAAATATATTAATAGAGCACTACTTTTACCTGCGAATAGATTGCCACGTATAAGAGCTGAAAAAATAATTTCTAATAACACATATTGATCTGATGAATGGTCTAAACTTTGTAACATGATCAATGTTAACCCAGATAACTATAGACCTTTATGTAAACATTGGAAGCACATAGTGCGGTTGGTGATTGCGTCGGAAAAAAACGAATACATTCAAGATGCTAGAACTTCGCAGTTTCATGATCTCTACTCTAAACTGGATTACAGCTCATCACCGCTACTATTTATTCAGTATTCGTCTAGTATTACAAGCACAATAATCAAGGCTCGTGGTGGGTTACTAGACTTGTATTCTAGACCCTTTAGATATTCATCATTTGGGCTGTGTACACTCTGCAATCTAGACGCATCTGAGAACATGCTGCATTTCATCGCTGTTTGCCCTCTATATAAAGATCTTAGAAGAAAATATTTTGGCGAATCTGTTCTATGCTCAGATGACGTTATCAATTTGCTGAATGGTCGAAGAGTGAATTTTTATATTCTATATAAATATTTGAAAGTTTCTTTAAGATTTAGAGAAATGGTTTTAAATGAATTTAATTGATTTTAATGAAACATTATTACCGCATTTATGTGTGCTTATAATTATTAATAATATTATAGCTTCTTATTGCCAATCTGGCTCACAACTTTTATGTTATGCCATATAGTATGTTGCGATGAGGAGGAGTTGGAGTTCTTAGTAGGTTCAGGTTGCTCAGGGCTTGGAACACCAACATTAGGGCTTTCCATAGATTCATATATAAGAAGTGTGAGAAGTGCTAGGGCATCAAGGTTGTAGTCGAGTTTTCTTGTGTTTTTGTAGTCCATCCTTTGTCCTTTGTCACAATGACATGCCTCGTGTTTAAACTACATCGAACCTTCGTCTTTGTTCAAGACATCAGGAATCTGGAATTTAATATGTTCCCATTTGACTTTAAAAATTTATCCTATTGACCGAAATACAAGCAATTAAAATAAAATGTATTGGCAAGAAAAATATTAAAAGTTCTATTTAACTGTCAGCGTATGCCTTTTTTAATAAAAAATTCAATAAATTTTTACGTTTTTTTTTTCCTGTTATAACAACAATTAAATTCAACAATTTACTATCGTATATGAATTTTAACTACGAAAATATTTTGTTGAACCAAAATTTGAATTTACATACAAAGTTGCCTTTTTTTATTATCGCACATAAATTTTGTTTTTATTTTTTTTTAAATGCTTCCCCTAAAAACTAAACGACTATCGCTAACTCATATGCATAAAAATATATTTCATTTAACCAAAATGGTTTAAAACAATATCACCCGGTAAATGTCAGTTACACATAAAGGAGAGAGAATAGAAACAAAAAAGAAATTAAATTCAATATAAACAAAATAAGATAAGTTCGTTATGGTTTTATGCAAAAAATTTATTTTGGTCCAGCGAGCAAAACATGAAAGTTATAAGGGAGAGGACAGTACAAATATTCAATTTTTTTTAAGTGAAATTTTCAACACGGCGAGGTTTAAAATGTTGAATTATGAAAATTCAAATTGGGTCTCGAGTCCAACACCCATTCTGAATAAATGTACTTTGAGTGTACAGTGCCTAGTCAAAAGACAGTGTACCAAACTCAGTTTAGTTCTGCGCGACTCTCAACAAAAGTTTTAATTGCCTGAAATCCCTTTGTTTGAGAAGAGACTTTGCCTCTTTTTATCTTCCCTTTCGTTGAGCATACCTTTCAAAACATCCGTCACCACACCACAGAAGGTAGCGGGCTTCATCAACAGCATGGAAGCTCCACTCCTCTCAAACTTGTCTGCTTACTCATGGCAGAGAATTGCCACATAGCCTGAAACCCAGCAGAGGGCAAACTCATTGTAACTACCTATCTGGTTTAGCTTTTTCAAATAGTCCCATAACCTCAAAAGAACCGAGTACTCGAGTGGCTGCGTGACTAACTTTTGTACCTCCTACATACATATATAAATAATTGGTCATTACAACCCTTCAGTCCGGACTACAACCTGGCTACGACTAGTTGTGTGTGTTAATTTGTTATATGAGTGGCGAAACGCACAGTTTAAAGTCAACTCCGACCGACAGATTTTGGGAAACTTTTCACGGCAATTTTCATTTACTCTCAGAGTTTTTACCAGAAATCTGCTGAGAGGAAGTCGCCGTAGAAATATTTTTTCATATTTCGTTTTGTTGGAGATGTCTGACCCGGGGCTTGAAATGTGACCTCACATCTAATAAACCAACACACTGCCTACTGGACTACGGCAACTATATCCTATCCAAGTTTAATTGGACACATCTTTCATTGGCACAGACTTCTGCTTGAAGGATGTTTACGAGTTTCTCTGTGGATTTGAAATGTTTCATATTGGGATCAAAAAACTCCAGCTCCAGCTCCAGTCCGTTCTTAACCCATTTGTATACAACAAAATAGTCCCTATTTTAAGAAAGTATACAGTATACAGGTTAATCCAATCATTTTCGTTACTAAGTCTTGTTGCGGACAGAGATCAGCAATAAATCGTTTTTTCACTACTCATAAGCACTCCTGAAATTTTGATTATATGTGCGTCAACAATATTGAAACTTAACTAATCTGATTCATTCGTACTCACTACAACGTTAATTTATTAGTACAGGTTGCAATAAGTATGCATACAACGTTGACATCGAACTCTTACCATTTGAAATATGTTTGATTCATAAGCCTAGTCATTCAGATTCACAAGTTTAGAAAAATACTTATAATACTTATAAATGATTCGAGTGACACGAATCCTTCATCACAATTTACAGTTTTAGTTGTTGTTGCATTTACAAAAAAAGAAAAAAGACACATAAGCAAAAAAGACAGACCCAGCAAGCAAAGCAGACACACAACCTTTTTGGTGAGTATTTTAGTGTTGGTACGGGAATCATACTTATTTTGTGATTCTGGTATATGTTGAGTTCTGGAGAGTCGAAATCAACAACATCATATGTATTGTTAAGTATGAGTACGATGAGTATTTCAAACTTTGATTATGAGTAGAGGTTCCATAATATTAAAATAAAAATGAATGAAGTCCCGTAGTCGAGTAGGTAGTCTGTTGGCTTATTAGACATAAGGCCACGGTTCAAACCTCAGGTCAGACATCAAGACATCCTCTCAGCAGATTTCTGACAAAAACTCAGAAGGAAAAAAACAAAATTGCCATGAAACGTTTCTCAAAAATCTGTTTTTCGGAATCGACTATAAACTATAGGTGCCACCACTCATATATAAAATTAACACACACAACATAAGTGGTGTGAGAAGCTAGGTCGTAATCCTGACTGAAGGGGTTGTAATGACCAATTATGTTATGTTATGAATGTGCATAAATATCAGAAATTATGAGTATGATTCGATTCTGCTCATATTTTTGAATGCACATTTCCAAAAATCATCCATCCAGTGGTTCTGTCCAGGGAACAGTTAAGGTGGAAGCTGCTAGCCATTCGATTCCTTTAATCCCCTTATAAATTTCATATTTGTTTTCACATATCTATGGAACGTTTCACTCAACTGTGCTTAGTAAGACATCGGAGTTTGCAAAAGTCATGTTTGTACAGCATTTAGCTGTTGAATTTCGTCTTCTACAACTTTTTATTTTTTTTTTTGTTTTTTTGGTTTTATAAACAAGGTCTCCTGTAAGCAATTATTTATTTGTCTGTGATACATAAACCTTAAATTCGATTGTAATTAAACAATAAAACTAAACAATGTTTATGCGTTATTTTAAATGAATATCGCTATTTAAACAACTTACCACATACAACAGCGTATGAATATTAAAAAAATGCCAAAAAAACATCACTTTAAATTTAATTTGGCACGAAAACAGAATTTTTTTAATTGAAAATTATTTTTTAAAGTTTTCAAATATTTCCCGAGTTCCACATTAGGGTTGACCATATTTTTCAATGCAAAGCATGCATATTGTATGCCTTCAAATATCCTTTCAAAAAAGAAATTATTTGAAATTCCTTCCGTTAACAGTGACATCTAGCAACTCCATTACACCATGAATCAGTTCGGAATAAATGAAACATTTCGCCTTTTTAGTCCTTTTAAAAACGTTTCCATTTGTCGGGGTTTTTTGGTTTATATTACAAACACACATTTATGCACATATGATTGTAATAATATGTTGTTGTTGTTGTTGTATTTTATGTAAATAAAATACGCAATTAATTTTGATGCGCTTTAACGCTCTTTTGACATTGATGAGTGTCAGTTTAATAACAAAGAAAAAAAAGAAAACAACAACAACAACTCAGCCTAATAATACCACATTTAACACATGTCAGTCTGTATATCATACGGTCGATTCTTTTCCAGCAGATGCTGCTGTTGCCGTTGCTGCTGCTATTGTTTTTCATATCACTGTTATTATTATTATTGGGTTACGGTTGTTTTGATTACGGTTTTTGCCTTTCCGACTTCATTTGTAGCCATATTTTGTTATTGTTTACAATGTAAAGAGTTAGTGGCATGGGTGTTAGTGAAAGACACTGTGGGACAAAAGTGAGATAAAAACAAATAAAGTAAATTGGAATTCATCAAGAGTGCTTATGTAAATAATTTCCTTGATTTTATTCAAGTATTTCAGTTTGGCTTAGAAAAAATCATCATCTAAAAAGAATTGACTCCTTGAGAGACTGCAGCAACTGGCATGTAACTGAGGAGCCATGGACAAGACCCTAATAGACTTTAAACAGAATTTGATAAGGATTTGATTAGGAAGTTTTTGGCAAAATATGCTACGTATGTCAGATCATTATCCCTTCCATTGTAATGATCTTTGATCTTGTATCCATCTTTCGATCTTAAATGCAAAGTTAAACAGAACCCATACTAAACTGTGATGTCTTTGAAGCTTTTACTTCATTGCTATGTTTGGATCTTGATACAACTGGAGATATGCAATTACTTATATGTTTCAATGTTTGGTTATTATCCGAATAATGTGATGTCGCCGTAGTTTAGTGTGTTGGCTTATCAGACCCCAGGTCAGACATATCCTACGAAACGAAATATGAAAAAAATATTTCATCGTCCACTTCCTCTCAGCAGATTTCTGGCAAAAACTCAGAGAGTAAATAAAAAATTGCCATGAAAAGTTTCTCAAAAATCTGTCGTTCGGAATCGACATTATAACTGCAGGTTGCGCAACTCATGTATAAAATTAACACACATAACATAAGTAGTGTGAGAAGCTAGGTCGTAAACCTGACTATCGGAATAAGCACAATGTAGCACAAAAAAAACTCAATGCCAAATCGAAAAATTTCTCTCTCTGGAAACTCTGGAAGCTCGTGGCAGCCATCTGTTGAAACCATATATGTACTGTCAAGAAAAGCCAATACCGCTCAGAGGTAACGGTAACGCTCTCTCAGGGTTATTTTCGAAAAAATATATTCCAGTGACACCCTCATATTACAATGTACACTAAAAAATCACTTTTTCCGATTGTAAGGGCTTTTCCAGAATCTTATTTGGAATTTCGGGCCGCATGTACAACAATTTTACTTGCTGACGTAACCACCGGCTGACAAATAAGCTTCATAGCTGAAGAAACTTTTTTGCGAGAAAGAAGCAAAGAAAGCCTGTTTTTCTGGTACCAAATAAATATGTTTACAGCGTGGTATATGGTCAAAAGGCCTCAATTGTTGTGTGAGTTGGACTTTATATATCGGGCCTTCCAACAGCGTCTTCCGAACTATCACTAATACACTACTTACTAGACTACGTGAACGCAAATATAATTGGAACACAGGCACCTCTAACATCTGCAAATTACATGGTAAAGCAGCCGAGGTGAAAGAGATTATACGGTTAAACACATTTTGTGTCTACTATTATTTCCTCTGCTGCTGCTGTACTCGTATAATAAAAATCTACAGAAATATACGAATACTTTTACTCACCCACTGTCTTGTGTTTATAAAAGCTTCAGTATTTGATGTCTGTGTCGGCTTATTACATTCGGCTTTTTGGTTTTTTCTTTTGGCGTAATTAAAATTATTGTTATTTATAGGGCCTAGCTTTACCCACGTTTTATCTCCCTTATCGTTGTGGTTGTTGTTCAATTGGTTGATGAGTTCACAGGCCATTTATATATAACAGAACACAAAATATTTATAAACGCTTACAAAATACAAGACCCTACAACATCATTCTATTCGCTTGTCCGTCTGCTAGTCATTCATGCAGTCATTCAGTCAATATTCAAAATTAATTTTTCTCTCTTTAACCGACCGAACCCATTGAGACCAGGCCATGAGTTTTGTAACAAAACATACATGAGAAATGTAGCTGCTAACTGTCTGCTGTGTATGTATGTAAATAAATAATTGTTAATGTATGTTTTAATGCAATACATACGCAAATTAATACAAACATTGTATATAAATTGTGTGAATAAAAAGCGATGTCTGTGCCATGGCATAAAATCGTATAGAAAGTGAGCAGCATTGCCAAACAAATTGCGTAAATTGTCGTTGACCAATGCGACATTATGTGGTTGACTATTTAATAAAAGGGATACGCATTCCATTTTAACAAGGCAAGCGAACAGAGAATGGTTTTCGACTGGCAACAATGATAACATAAGTAAACAAATTAAAATTATTTCTGATAATTATGGTTCGTGTCTCTTATATTTTTATTTTTTTCATTTGTTTCTCAAAATTGAATACAAAATATTTGTTTTTCGTTCATTTATTCACAACCTCAAACAGTCAATTATTAATAAAACAGTACTGATTGGTTGGTTTGTTTTCATTGTCATGATGTAATGAATTTTATTTTATGAATTTAACTTTTCTATGCGTAATTCAATTTTACTTCGAAGACCTTTGAAATGTGTTATAAGCCGTAACACACAAAATTGAGTTGCAAAATTTCTCGGACCAGAATGTGGTAAATACGCCTATGAACATATAAGCTTTTAGACAATTAATGCCGAAATATTTTTTTTTCGTATTTCTACAACAACTAATAAACTGTTTGAGGATCTGTTGCTGGAACAACATTCGTCAAATACATTTTGTTTGAACATGAGATATATTGGACAGTAGGAAAACTCCCTTAAATTCTCTATTAATTGCAAGAAATTTCATGTCTCGGGTATTCTCATAAGATCAAGATAATATCAGAATTTACCGGTATGTGAGGTATCTCCAAGCAGTAAATATTGTTACGAAAATGGAAAAATCTAGATACTGTTGTTTTGCTTTTACACTGCTTAACATTAAAATTATAAACAAAGGCTACAAAAACAAAACAATGCAGTAAACAGTACAAATTATCGTACTGCCTAATATAACAACAAACGGCATAAAATGGTAAACAAGTAAACAAAAATACAACAACCAACACTACAAGAATAAACGTAAACAATGATGTTTACATTTATAGAGATTTCGAGAAGGCGAAGTCATGAACGTTTACTTTGCCATATAAAAGGCAAGGCAAAGCCGGCAACCGAGTGAGTGAAGTTCAGTCAGTCTTGTGTGAAAACGTGGTGCGTTTGAAGAGATTAATCGTGGTTTGAAGATCTCCGTTACAAAGATCTGTCCAAGGCGAATTCATATAAGGTGGGACTAATATTACAAAAAGTACAACAATACAAAAACAACAAGGATTTTTTTTGTTGAAAAGTGATCATCTTGTCAAAAAAAAAAACGAAATTGGTTATCAAATCAAAATACACAAAAAACAATAATTTTTTGACATTGTTATTTCCATTAGCTGGTCAATCGCTCCCACCTTCTATGAATTCGCCTTGGATCTGTCGAATAATTTTCTAGTAATTGTTATTGTTCATGCAAAGGGTATAAACAGACGGATAACAAAAAAGGCAATTGTTATTAATATCATCAAGTTGTGAACAGTGGCGCACAGAATTGTCCAAAATAGAAAGAATTTTAATTAAAACTAAACACAAATTTATTTTTATTTTTATTTGCAATCTACGATCTCCTATTTTCAACGTTTTTAAAAGGTAAAAATGTAACAATATGTTAGGAATCTTGTTGGATAACTGTGCATCAAATAAGTGTCCGCTTTGAATTATACTGATGTTCCTATCCATCGATGATGTCCATAACGCTAATGAAACATTAGTTAGAATAGATCCTAACTACGCTTCCGTCGAGAACCAGTGGATCCCCACATATGGAGACCAGCATCTGTGGGTTTTTGCTGCCCTATCTTCCAAAAGCTGCCTCCATTTTAATATCCCATCCTTGGCTTTGAGAACAGTTATCGTTCCTACAACTGAAGACAACCCAAACAGAAAAAGTCTAGCGGAGACAAATCGCACGATCTCTTATGTACAGAATATCCAATATGGCCTGAGCTGCATATCCTGTTGAAATCATATATCGTTCGTGACCTGATCATACAATTCAGACCAAAATACAGACACTTTGTGTGATGGATTGGACGCCCTTAGAGCTCATGTAGAGTAGTATCTCCCTAAGCTCGATAAGTTTGTTTGTTCACGTACTCACACATCCAGAAATTGGTCCTATCGCTAAAGATGATTTTTAGATGCAAATTACGGTCAGCTGTCAACTGCTCTAGAGCCCATTAAACCAACACTATGGTCTCTATCTGTTTTGATTTATTCGTTCATTTTGATTTGGAAAACCAAACAGAATAAGTGAAACTAATTTGACAGATGTAGCTTCAGCAATAACCATGCAAGGGGTTATATCAGGGACAAGATGAAACTTCCATCTTCCCTTTAAACAGTTATCCCATTGTGACTGCCATTTGTGCATGGAAGTCCTTCGCTTTCTCCGCTTTTATAGCTGCTGTTTGTCTTGGATACTCAAAACGGCGAAAGTATATCTCATCCGCCAATATATCTCTCGGTATTGTTTTTGTCAACATCAGTACCGCTTCATCAGACACTTATCTGTCCAATCGCGCTTAGACAATACACCGAGGACAGCTTCCTCCTTGTCATCCCCACTGAGAGTGCCTCCTTCATATATGCCTTAGCATATGATTAAGACAGCCAATCGACGTGTGGTCCACATTAAACTCGTTTAAATATTGAATTATTGTATTGGTTTGAATATTATTGAAGGCTCTCTGAAGGTAAATGCATACTATAAGTGAATATATTTTGTCATCTAGTTGCCCCGCTTTGTAGTGGGTGAACGGTGTCCACTGATTCAAGGCCTCATCAAATTGAAATCATCACATGCGAAATATTTTTTTAATAAATTCCGAACACAGAGAATTCTTTTGAATGCAGCTCTAAAGTTGCTGTACATTAAAATGGTTTCAATGAATTTTCCATTGAACAGGCATTTTTTTTTTGTTGAAATACGCACATAAAGTTTTTACTACCGAAAGCATGGTAATCGCTATTTTTTATTTAATTTTTTTATTCGGAATTGCAGTTTTGTGAGAGAAAAAAATTCATAAAACTTTATTTCACCAGAATAGCATGGAGCGTATGATTATTATTACAAATAAAGTTACATGTAACTCATACGCCACGATATAATTTGATATTGAACTGTATTGTATATTGTATATTGATATTGTATTTGAACTGTTTTAAATCGTTTTAAGTGTTACCAGGTTCTTTTCCAGTAAGTAAGTAATTTGCAATCTACGAGCCCATATTTTAAACGTTTACAGAAGGTAAAAACGTAACAATATTAGCACTAAAAGCTTTCATCAACAATTTGTAATGTGTAATCTAGTCCAAGTCTGCATAATGCAATTACACATAAGGTGCTCTCTAAATCCAGAATACATAACGTATCACATGTAGATCGTATCGCAGAACTGAAAACCCACTATTCTCAGAATGTTTTCCTTTCTTAATTTATTAAGGATCTTCTCCATGTAGAAAAAAACGTCGTAATCATTTAGCTTTGCGCAATCCTCATGTTCTCCCCAATGTGCGACCGGTCGCAAGTACCCACAGTAAATTCCTGAATTCCTTTGCGGTTCCATTAATCGTCAGTCATCTGGAAATTGCAGTGTAAACTAGAATTATTCGTTTTCTAGATTTCCGTTTACAAGTCATCAATATACTCATGGAAGTTCTTACAGTTTTCTCTAGCCAGCAAAAACTGCAACTCCAAGATAACTTTGTGGTATACCGAAATCTTACCCCAAGCGTTCTCTTGTTATGCGGTGCGTCATCTTCATGAGATTGATACAAAGTTGAAGGTTAGATTACGTTAAACAGGCACCTGACTACAAAAGCATTCTATAAGGTCCCTTTGTAATACCGATGGCTTCTATACCTGGTTGGCAGTTCAATTCAAAAAATCTGTGTTTTTGCTTAATTTTTATTTTGATTTAATTTACAATTTAATTTTTTATTTAAAAGCTTACTTAACAATTAAAATTATTGTTAATGTGGCTACACCAATAAGCACGCAGAGAGTCTGAAAACACCTGAAAGCGGATATGAAAAATATTTAAGAATTCACCATTAATTTTTATTCGTATTTATTAATAATAAATAATAAAAGCAATAATAAATAAATTAAATCACAGACGATAACATGATACAAACGCAGGAATAACTCCGAATGTAACCTTAATAAATAATAAAAGAAAGAAGAAAAAAGAGAGAGAGAGAGAGGGAAACAAATGATAGAATTGCCGTACAGAAAATAATCAAAAGTAGTTATACAATACAAATAAATATTCATTCGTGTACGCACACATACACTCCCAAGCACACACATATAATTATAATTCAATTTAACAGCATACACAGAGAGCGTTTGCTTTTAAACAAATTTAAGCTGCAAAGCTACAAACAGAGCAAGAACAGGAAATAAAAGCAAATTATTGTATTCAATTTTACCGTATAGTAGTAAACCACACACGTGTTAATATTTTGTTAAAATAATATTTGCAAATTAAATGTTTCTTTTAGAATAAGTGCGTTTCAGGGTATTCATGCGATTTAATAAAATGTTTTCTTTTGTCGAAAATTAATTCAAATTGAGAGAGATGAGTAAAGTCAGAGCTGTCGTTAAATTCGAATATAGGTGCAGAGCAATAAATTTTCATCAATGATGAGTTAACATGAATTCCGAATGTCAGATTGGGAAAATGAAAAATCTAGTAACTGGTGCTTGCTTTTACATCGCTTAACATTAAAATTATAAACAAATGCCACAAAAACAAAACAATGCAGTAAACAAAACTGTTTAGAAATTATCGTACTGCTTAATATAACAACAAACACCACCATATAAAAAAATGGTAAACAAGTAAACAAAAATACAACAACAAACACTACAAGAATAAATGTAAATAAAATACACAAACAACACTACAATAATAAATGTAAACAACAATTTTTACATTTATAGAGATCTCGCCTACAAGAACATTCATCAGACTGTTTTCTCTGCCAAATAAGAGGCAAAGCAAAGCAGCCGAGTGAGTTAGTAAAAGTTCAGTCAAACTTGTGTGAAGATGCGGTGTGTTTGAAGAGCGTAGTCGTGGTTTGAAGATCTCTGTTACAAAAATCTGTCGAAGAATTGTCTAGTAAGTGTTATTATATATGCAAAGATTATAAACAGAGGAATAACAAGCAAAGCAATTGTTGTTGCTTACATCAAGTTGTGAACAGTGCCACAAAGAATAGTGCGGACAGTAAAGAATTTGTCTAAAACTAAGCATAAATTTATTTTTATTTTATTTGCATCCTACGAGCCCATATTTTAAGCGTTTTTAAATGGTAAAAACGTAACAATATATATTTGCCTTCAGGACATCAAGCCAATCTCATGTATCCTGCTCCAGAAAGATGCATAGGCGAGTCAAAGCGTTCGGCATTGTTCGAAAGAAATTGAAATCGTGTAGTGCAGAATCTAAACAAAAATTTCTTAAATATGACAGCTTTGAACTGTTTTGCAACAAGTGGCGCCATGAAATATCACAATTGTCATGCCTTGTCCTTTATTGCGGACGTTTAGAGATTTCAGACGGATTAATTGTTATCGAGAAAGATATCCTGTGTTTACAAGGCTGGAATTCAGCAGTTCGTAATATATGAAGCAATTTTCTGTGCTTTGTGTTATCGTTATGAAACCTCTTTTCATGAACGTTTATGATTCAGTTCTAAAATAACTTCCTCTTTCGGCTTTTCAGCACCATTTCAAACATTATCTTTTAACGTTTCTGATTTTAAACCCGTGTGGTATCCAATTCACTTGCTTTTATTATTGTTGTTACTACAGTCCGAGGATTTCCTTAGAAGCAGGCACTTTAACCTAAAATATCTTCTGCGTCTTACTTTGATTACTAATGATGAATCACTTAATCATTCTTCTTAGTTAGCACCTCCAAGTTATGCCATAATTTTTCATCGGTAGGAGCAGATTATAAGTCATGTACGAATTTCGATTGAAATTCTTTGAATAAAATCCTTCAAATCTCAGATAAAAATAGATCTGTCTCTCGCTATACAAATTAAATTTGTTTAAATATGTACATACTTTTATCTTTCAGTGAGATCGGTGATTCCATCTAATACAGGAAATGTAACCTATTAAAGTGATACCACAGGTAGTTATGTTCCCATTGCAAACTTCCTATCCCGATCATATTCGTTGTCGAAAATTTATACGATATTTTTCACTAGGAGAACGTCCTCTGTAATCTTCTAGAATGGCATCAAGGCTCGACATAACTTTTAGCCAGTCAAGGCTTTGGATCCATAAAATATCTTATAGATTCCAACAGCGATTTCATTGTTAGCCGTCTCCATGAGACCCAGGTTATCATAAGTCTAAAAGCTGATGATACAGAAACTCTTGTATAGTTTCGACATACTCAGTGCATACCTTGCAAGCGCTGTATACTATACTTATGCGGTTGAAAAGCATTTGTAAAGTCGAGATATGCTTGATGTCCTATAGGAAATACTTCATTAAGTGCATGTCCTTCTAAAATGTAGTTTACATTCCATAATCCTTAGTCGACTGGCTGTGTTCCTCTCAATGAACAAGTTCACGTTGTTATTATCGCGCCAATTTTTGAAAAGTTAACATATCTTTTGAATGCCATGTGATCCGTCTAACATCGCATCCATATCTCGATTGATTGATGAGATAAGATCATGGCCAATGCCCTAGTTAAAGTTGTATTCATCGCACCGATTTCTCCGGCCAGGGCAAAAAGCCTTTCCTTTGCTAGGATCAGGCATAAAAACTACTGTTGTTTACTACCATCTAACTTTCCTATGTTTATATGTAAGTGAAGCAAGCATTATTGATTAAGTTCACCTTATTTTGAAGGAGGACAGTTAAGAGTCGTTTCGGTCCGACTGCCTTGAAGGAAAACGATGAAAGCATTCCATTTCATTTCAAACTGTGAAACCTCTTTTTATTTTTTTCATAACTTTTTAGTATGTTTGATTGCCTGCATGTTTATTTATTGGCTTGTGTAAATGCATGTTCAGGACTCTGTTTATTTAAAAAATGATTTTTAAAAACATCATTGCATACGTTTGTGGTGTTCAATAAACGAGTGTTAATTGCTTTAATTAATTTTATTTAAAAGTCGTTAAAAGTTATTTTTATTTTTATATTTCGCCAGCCTATTGGCGTCTGTCTGCAAACTGCTTGCAAATGAGCAACAAAAAAAAACACGATAAAAACTATTTTTTAATATGAAGACATAATTGCAAGGCAGTAATGTGTGAAGGTGTAAAATAATATTATTTTTATTGAACTGTTATTATTTTATGTTTAATGGCAGCCAATTGCAAGGAAATTATAACCTTGTAGTCCATGGAGTATGGATATGCCGCAAAACAAACACAAGCGTTTGTTGTTTTGTTCATTTGGAACTGCGCGCATTCCACAGATGCTCTGTATCCAGCAATTTGTGCACGTCCGCTATGATAGCGGAAGGGTAGCGTTCTCTTTATGGTAGTTAATCGGACGACAGAAATTCGATGCTTATTATTGTGGAAATGTTACAAAACCAAAGACTTAAGCATTCAATACAGAAGAGCTATAAAACGTAGAAATGTGGGTCCCTCTCTCGACGTCCCTGTTATTTGCAGAATCAAAAAAGAGTTCATTGTTGACATCCATACAGCGATAGTGTATGTAGACAACATTTAAATGTTCCATGCGAGAACACCATGATACTGAACTGCTCTCAAACCATAAAATTTATTCTGCGATGAAACGACCCAAACTTCCTTTAAAGCTAATGTACGATTGCTGCCTCTTTACAATAAAGCGAAATAGAATATCATAGCTTCGAGATCTAAGGGTTTGGGTATCATAGAAAGGGCAAAATTTTACTGTCTTCACTCATTATTATTCGACCAGTGCACAGTGGTTTCCCTTATATGGAAAAGCGGTCGAAAATCAATATCTCCACAACCAAAAAAGCTAGGGTCTTCCAAATTGGTCAGCCAAGAGCTTAAAGCATGCAAATTTTTAGGAAAAAATTTTAACAACTGTAGCCAAAGTAGCCATTTGATCTCTGAAGTGTTAATTGGCTTATAGATTTGTTTTAAGAAGTTTTGTAATAAAGTATGAAAATTCGTTTGTTTTCCAAATTAAAGTTTTATTTTCCGTGACAAGCTGAAGCGGAACATAGGATGTCACAAAGAGAGAACTGTCATCCATAAGCCTATTTGACGATTTCTGCTTGAATTGGCTATGGCCAGAACTTTATTTATTGAATTTGAATAGTATTCATACTTAATGGAAATTTTGATACTTAAATAGATTGTAGTTTTCTTTATTTAACCAACCTGAAATACAACACTTTGATTTTTTTTTTTTTTTCATTTAATTTTTTTTTTAAATTTCAAAATACAACAACTCTCAACTCAATACCATTAGCAATTGAACTAACAAACTGAAACATTCAAAAACAACAACAAATTTAACAAACATTTACTATTTCCGTTTGGCAATAAAACATTGGCCTTCTTTCCCCCCCAATTGAAAAGATACCGGGAGTCACTAATTGTTGGTCACGGCTGTCCGTTTGTTTAAATGGAATATAATTTAAATTCATTGTTAAATTCATTTATGTACGTTCATAGCCACCACAATTATGCATACATACATACATACATGCATATATTATGCACACATACATATGTACATAAGGGTGTCCCGAAAAAAAATTTTTTAGATTTCCCTAACGCAAGACCTCCTAAAATTTGCGAAATTTATCGTAGATTGCCAAAATGATTTTAAAAATAAAATGAAACTATATCTTCAAGGTTCTACCAATCTTCAAAGTTTTGAAAAGTAGTTCTTTTCATGATTATATTTCGCTATCCTTAATTTCGACACCTAAACTAAATCTGCCACGACTCTATATAACAACAACACTTTACTGGCGACTACTACGAATTTGCTAGACACAGTGGCGTTCGTTTATAACGTACACCGTTTATAACGAATTTTTTATAAAAAAACAAATTCCTACTAACACACTTTCGACAGATACACCTTCAACTTCAACGACGATTCGGAATACATTGCCGTTGCCAACAGTTGGTAATATCTGTGATATATACGGTTTATCGACTCGTTCAGCTGCTGCTGTTGCTTCTGCGGTTTTATTTTGAGTCTTTATTTATTTATTTTATTTATTTTTGATTTATAATGATCTACATAGCACAACAAGATACTAAATCTTATAAGTGACAGTGCTATGTTTACAATCAATAAGGTATAAAAAATTAACATTAATTAAATATAAAAAATTAGAGAAAGTTAAATTATGTATATAAATATTAAATTAAATTGATAAGGTAAAGTATAAAAATAATAATAATAATAATAATAATAATAATAATAATAATAATAATAAGAATAATAATAATAATTATAATGATAATAATAACAATAATAATGATGACCTAAAAAATTAAATCACAAAATTTACAAATATGAGAGTAAAATTTTAATTATGAAAATAATTTAAATAACTCCTTTTTGAACGCGTTTGCATTGCCCAGATTTTGGATGTTATTTGGTAAGGAATTCCAAAGACTAATGGTGTGTATAAAGAACTGTCGCTGAGACAGAAGAGTCCTGAATCGTTGCTGTATAATCCCCACACCCCGGTGGGATCTGGCAAACTTAATTTTACAATATAAATACTTCGGCTGTTTCGTGTAAATTATTTTATGAAGTAGAAGGAGGCATCTGGTTTTCAGGAGATTATCAAATTTGTTTTGACTGACTTCGGCTTAATTTCTACCGAAAATTTAACTCTGGTGATTGATAAACACAAAATACACAGAGCTGTGTCTAAAGTCCGGAAAGAAAATTCAAAAGAGATTGGAGGTATTGTTATTAAAAGCATTTACTTTGATGGACGAAAAGACAAGACTCTGATAAGTGAGAAAATAGGAGATCGTTGCCATCGCAAACACATTTTAGAAGAACCTGAATCAGTTTATTTGGGTCACACAACTTCGATCACAACTTTATTAGAAGATAAAGGTTGGAATTTAGATGACGTGATTTGCAATGGATGTAACGGAACTGCAACTAATACCGGTTGGAAGGGTGGCGTTATTCAATATTTGGAGTAGTATTTGAAGAGACCGCTACAATGGTGTGTTTGTATGCTCCATGCCAATGAGTTACCCCTTCGTCATTTAGTCTTGCCTTTAGTTGGTTGCACTTCGGGACCTAGAGAATAATGTGGACTTATTGGAAAACAATTAGCTACTTGTGATAATGAATCAAAGGTGCCTTTTTGTTCGGTAGCTGGTAATTTGCCTGACTTGCCGTGGTCGATCAACTAAGTACGGATCAAAAATTTCTTTATGAGATATGTAAAGCTGTACAAACTGGTTATTGTAGTCCTGAGCTGGCAGACCGTAAACCTGGAAAAATTGCGCACTCGAGATGGCTTACCTTTGCTAATCGTCTACTCAGAGTTTACGTAAGTACCCTTAATCCATCAGAAAATTTGAAACTGCTTGTCAATTACGTTGTTAAAGCATACGCTCCGATTTCATACCTAATCAAACAAAAACCGTCTTTTAAAGAAGGAGCCAAACATATTTTTCATCTGATTATGTACTCTTGTTTTTTACCCGAAAATACCAGATCAGTTGTGGATTCTGTTTTCGAAAGAAATGCTTTTTTTGCTCACCCGGAAAATCTACTTGTCAGTATGCTGTTTGATGATAGAGACCATATTCGGGAGCTGGCATTGCAAAGAATAATCAAAGCTAGAGAAGCTGAAAGCTGAAAATTAACTTCTTTGCTGGAGATTACACTGAAATTATTATATGGCACGAATGTAGGATTACAGCACCGCCGGTTCTTCGGCATATTTCCAATGAGGACCTTCAAATCATGGCAATAGATAACAGCTTGGAAATTGATGACTTTCCTTGTCACACACAAGCTGTCGAAAAATGTGTTAAACTGGTAACAGAAACCTGTCAATGTGTAATTAACGCTGCTTCTAGAGATGGCCTTATTAGAACCAGGTTGAAATCACGAGCACAAATGCCTAATTTTAGTCAAAAAATTATGTTTAAATTTTAAGTTTTGATCATTTATTATAAGTTTTATTGTCTTGTACATTAATTGCAAGTATAAAAAAATATATTAATAAAATAAATTTGTATCTCGTTTTGAGTTTGTAAAAACGTTTCCAAAGTAGAGCCTTCAAGATGGCATGTAATTCGATTTTTATTACTTTTACGGTAATCCGTGTAAAATTACGCAAATTTTGATACCTCTTGCGAAAGTGTAGCTCAAAAAACTATTTTTGTCATTCAAGGACGGGACAGCCTAATGTACATGCCATGCATACATATGTACATGTCATACATGCCATATATTCAATATATGAATGCATAATTTCTAAAGCCAATCATTTTCAGTTTCACTTGTTTCCCAACACAATACACCATCCTCCTCCTCCCCCAAACACTATTACGGTCTACAGACATACAGTCTATATGTACAGATTGCTGGAGTACATTAACTCCAGTTATAAAGAGGAGGGGGCAGGTTCGCATACGTTTAAATTGCACACAGAGGAGTCGATGCAGTTTAATTTTGCACATACACACATGGTGTAATTTTCTTTCCATATTTCCTTCCTTCTATTTCTGCCATCCCTGTCTCACACTCTCTCCCGCCATAGTTTATAATTATTTGTAGCCATCTTTGTATTGTTACGCTTGGACAGTTGTGTTGGTTAAACAATAATTTTCCGAAATTCTTTGTTTTCGTTTTTTCGTATTTTTTTCTTCTTCATTACATGCAATTCCCATTTCGATTTGGAATTGAAAATTTAACATTAAACCACACACAGTAAATGTTGCATATCAAATTACGTACGTACAATGAAACGAATTTCAACGAATTATCATTATTCAACCAAAATGTAACAAATGAGGCCAAATTTAATTTTCAATAGAGTGTTAATGTTTCAATTTAGTCTGCTGTGTTCATGGGATAATGAAAAGGTTAAATTTATTTCAATTGAACGTTTAAAAAAATAGTTTAGAAATGTTATCATATTCCAGTTCATGTCAAAACTTTTAGGAAACCGTCAATTTCTTACCAATTCTGAAAAGTCTTAAAGTCATCATTTGAAATATGCCAAGCATAACATTGATTTCATCAGCTCAAATAATATAAAATAAAACTGAAATGAAGGCAATGGCATCTTCGTCAAATCAAAGTTCACTCATGTCCAATATCCACTCGATTATATTGTTACGAAAATGAAATAAAAATCTAGATACTGATGTTTTGCTTTTACATCGTTTACCATTATAAACAAAGGCTACTAAAACAAAACAATGCAGTAAACAAACCTGTTCACAAATTATGCTTAATACAGCAACATACATCAGCATAAAAAAATGGTAAACAAGTAAACAAAAATACGACAACAAATAAACAAAATACAGAAACAACAATAATGTTTGCAAGCCACGAACATTCGCCTTCAAGAACTGTTTACTTTGCCATATAAAAGGCAAGGCAAAGCAGGCAACCGTAGTAGTGAAGTTCAGTCAGTCTTGCATGAAGACGTGGTGCGTTTGAAGAGAGTAATTGTGGTTTGAAGATTTCCGTTACAAAAATCTGTCGAACAATTGTCTAGTAACTGTTGTTGTTTATGCAAATGGTGTAAACAAAGGAATAACAAGCAAAGCAATTGTTGTTGTTTACATAAAGTTGTGAATAGTGGCTTACAGAATTGTGCAAATAATAAAGAATTTTAATTAAAACTCAACACAAATTTATTTTTATTTTATTTGCAATCTACGAGCTCATATTTTAAACGTTTTTAAAAGGTAAAAACTTAACAATATTTAAAGCATGACATCTTTAGAATCAAGCTAAAAACGAACCTGAATGTTTACTGATATAATCGATCCCACAGAAGCAGTTGTCTTCATCCAATGGATACAATGTCAGAAAATCGTATAATCTTCGTTGATACTACGTTCATACGATCTATTGTTCTCCCTTTATACTTTATAGGCTGTCTCTATAATATCTTTTTCAAGCCCATTGCTCTTACAAACTTTAGAATGCTCATCACTATCAACGATGATAATTCCCTGCCTTGAACTTGATATGCACTCAGATATTTCTTCCTGGGATGCATTAATGCCTCAAAGTTTCCAAGAATGTGCTGTAATGATTAATTCTCATCGCCAAAGATCTACTTTCTGAATTAGTGCGCCCTTTCAAAGCACCGGTTACCAACCTTAGGTTATTCCTGGATAGTCTCATGCATGGTTCACAACTTTCCTTATTGTAGTTTTCCAATAAAGGCTTCGATTGCCTCAAGCCCGCTTGATTTGAGAAGAGTCGTGCCTTACTTTAGCTTCCGTTTCGTAGAGCGTAACTTTTCAAACATTCACTTTCACTCCATAGATGGGTTCTGCTGCCACCAGCGGCGTAGAAGATCACCTCATTCCAAATTCATTTTCTTGCTTATTGCCGAGAATTCCCACATGATCAGGGCTGCAGTAGAGGGTAACCATAATTTCAAATCCTAACTGATTCAGCTTCTCCCGACAGTACCATACTATCTTCGATGGGGAGGCCTGACAGTCAGCTAATATTGCTATGTCCCGTTCCTGTTTTTAGAACAATTCTTGAATCATCTGTATGCCACAAAATGGTGTCTCTTTTAAAAGATTACTTCATTCACATTTGTTACTAAGTCTTGTTGTGAAGCATTTCCGAAAACCATGAAGTTTACTGGCCCCGTCCTATGCCCATTTTAGGAGGGAGCTGTCACTCATTCGATTCATTATGTCAGTAAAGAATTTTATGTTGGATTTGCGTTACATTGTAACGTTACATTGTAGCGTTCCTAAATCCATGAGAGCTTGGGGAGCCAGTTATATCAACACGTGCTAGTTTCTGTATCTTGTTCAAATCCATTTGGGCTGTTTTCGGATTCGCTCTGTTTGCCTAGAAAACAGCCCCATGGTGTACATCCAGTGCGTAATGTACAGAAGCAAAATTTTCGCAAATTGTATCAACCTGGCGGAAAACAACCGAATACTACCTGAACTCCAAGATGCATTAGTTTTCATGACTACTATAGCCTTTCGAGCTCGGGTCTCGAAAATAAAGAAATCTTTATATTTGCAGCTAAATAAAGGAGGAATATTTTAAAGTTCGTAAGATCCCCAATGAAGATGTAATTTCGAAAATACTATTCGTTATGCCAGATAACGAAGCATTAAGGAAAGCTGATGACATTTCACAATCATAGCGATATTGTAGTCCATATGACGCACTATGTGGCATTTTGCCTGAAAATTTATGTTTTATGAGTTAATGGCTGTAATTTTTTGATAGTGTTAGTGATAATTAGGCCCAAGGATGAACCCGGTCCGTGATTTCGCCTAGCCCCCATACAAATTCCCCTCGAAATTGCACTTATTTACCCATAATTATGGTAATTATGCAACAATTATGAGAAAATTTAGCATGGATCAGTTCTGTGTACTAAGAAATCATGATGTAAAGTTTGGTGAAAATTGGACCACATTTGACCCTGGTTCCCATATAAAGTCCCCTTTAGAAATTCACCTTTGCGCTTATCAATGACTTAAAAACATCGGTATCGTAATGAAATTCGGTATGAATGTGTATTTTATAAATCTAAATCATATTAGCAAATTTTGTTGTGGTCGGTCCATAATTGTCCCTTGGTCCAAAATAGGGCCCCTTAAGAAAATATGTTTAGCAATTGGCTTAAACATTTTATTACCTCGATGAAATTCGACATGAACATGTTTAATATGAATGTGAATCATTTGTGACTACATTTTATTATTATCGGATCATTAGTGCCCCTAGGTACCACATACGGTCCATTAAGAAAATCTAACATACAATATCATATTGTTATAATAGTCGATATACATACATATGTAATTAAGTTTTTAAACTTCTATGATAATTAATATTTATTCATAATATTTATTTTACATTATTTAATACTTAACTTAAAAAAATACTTAAAAAGTGAAACTAACTACAATCGTTAAAATCGTTAACATTTTCATCATCAATGTCAGGAAGGAGTAATTTAATAGTGTCTGATGAAACTGCTTTTCTATTCCTTCGCGATTTTTGTGTACTGCAGCTTATAAAAGGGTCACTGCTTAAAAGTAACCTATTCAGGACATCTCGATTGGTATCGCTTCTACTGAAATTCCTCGCATAATTCGTACGCCATATGGCTTTATTGCCTATGGCTTTATTACACCGCGTCCATTTTTTTAATTTTTCGAAAAACAAAATTTTCAAAAAATCACCAAAAATAATTGAGCAAACTTTTTTTTTTGTTCCTGAATGTAGAGAGTTCGTATTTTCTTGTGGTATATAACATTAAACTACTAAAAACTACTTTCACCTTTAAAATCCTTATCTTTTTTTTGGTAGGGTAAAAAAATGTGAAATTTTTATTATTTTTAAATTTTGAACGAATAAGTTTATCATTAATATATGAGATATATAAACAAAAAAACTGAAAGTAGCAGTTGCTCATACCTTTCAAATAAAAAAGAAATCAATATAAAACCTCTATTCGTTTAGCCACAAAAAAATATCATATAAACCTATTAAAATTTCAAAAAAACACCAAAAACGCATTTAATTTTCTTCACTTTCCTGACTTTGACATCGTTTCAAATCTACAAATCTCAACTTAAAGTCGTGGAGATTTACTATATAATACAGAATTTTGTTGTCTATCGTATTTTGTATTGTCTATAACTGCATACTCAGTTTCTTAACTTTCTTTAAATTTATTTTTGCCTTTTTGGCCAGCTTTTCAGGGTAAATGCCATATAGTGTGACGTTTGCAAACGAAGAACAGTCTGGGAATACTTTGTCAGTGGTTAAGTTAACATTCCTAATAACATCAGTAACAAGCCTTCCATTGTTGTCCACTAATTTGCCGTCTGCCTGCAACTTAGATGTCAAAACTCGTTGGTATTCTATGCCACTTCATTAACACAGCCATGCATGGGTTTTGCAAATAAGATGGCTCCAGGTGTTTCCGAAGCCATTTTGCGCGCTGAACACGAATTTAATAAATTCAAAGTGGCTGAACCAATATCGCGGTCGAGGTTTATAAAAATTAATCAGATTTACTTGACCGCTATATTGGATCCGCCATTTTGAATTTTTTAAAGCTGAATGAAGATCTGTAATCAGCGACCCCAAAAAACCCTGAGTGACAATTTTCAAGTAAATCTGATTAATTTTTAAGGACCTCAGTAATGTGTTTCTTTTTCTCTTGCACCCCTTGACATAAACCCACCCCCTACTTTAAGGGTGCATGCAAACAATTTGGCTTTGGACTCATTTTAAAGAGCAAAGATCATTGTCAATTTCTGACAATAGCGATGATTCTAGTACGTCAGTGTTTAGCTCTACAATGTTTCAAAAATGGCCAAAAATGCCTTTTTATCAAAAACCTGACGTGATTGAAAGTTTTTGAACCTAGATTCGTGTTCAGCGCGCAAAATGCCTTCGGAAACACCTGGAGCCATCTTATTTGCACAAAAAAAGTCTAAATTTGCAGGGCTGTGTAATTTGTGGTCCATATGCTTTAAATTATTACTTTAATTCCACCCACTATATTTATAGCTAAAATTCTAAAATCTCCATATTCTTGCCCCCACAGTAAATACTTTAAGAGATAAAACTACACATACATATACATTCATACGTTCTAAAGTGTCAGGAAGACATTTTAGATTTTGAGTTTTTTTTTTTTCTTCCAAATGTGGCTCTTACTTACTCTTACTCTTAAGCAAATATTTAAAGAAAACCTTATCATTTGTAGTTGTTTTGGTGTTTGTTGTTGTAACATAAATTTTCTTTCTGTAGAATTTCGTTGACACATTTGCTGGCTGAGTTGAAAGCAATTAAAATTATTGTGTTGATTTTAATTGCTGGCAAAGAACAATAATAAACACACTCAAAGGGAGCAACAAATTGTAAAAGAACATAGAAATAAAACAACAACAACCTATAATAGAAAGGGAACAGCAATAAAGGGCATAACGTTCTTTGTTTGTTTGTTATGGTCATTATATTTCATTTTCATTTTAAAGTTCAGCTCAAAGAACAAACACCAACAACAACTATATCTATAGAAACTGTATGAAAACACGCATACATAAGTGTGTGTGTGTGAGTGCGTGTGTGCGTGTGTATGAGTGTAAATGTATATTTTCCTTTGCTTTAGCAATTGTTACATTTGTTTCAGCCTTTTTTGTATTAGCAGGTAAGGGCTCTACTCGCCACCCCCTAATACCGCTGTCTCTCTACCAGTGTACTGCCACTAAAAATTCATTGTACAGCGGCTAAACTTAGACACCAAACAAAAAAAAAAACAAGTAAAAGAAAAAGAGAGAAACAAAAAGGGTGGCTACTGGCCAGCGCCATGATTATTATGATGACATCATGAACATTACACCACTACAAGTTAAAAAAGTTCTTTTTATTTTAAGTCTTTGCAAGTCTGTCGCTTTGTCGTTGCTTGTTTTTTTTTTTTTTCTCAAAGCTACATACAAATCACAATTGCAAATACAACAAGTAAGACAACAGCTTTATTAGGACAACTATGGTACAAGCTGAGCAGCCAAAGGTTGAACACAGAAGTATAATTTAATGTTTTCCTAAATTGTTGATGTGAAAAGTTTTTCTCTGGCGTTAGAAAAAAAATTATGACAACTGAAACGTTTAAATGTTTATAAATTGTTCTCCATTCGCAATTTAGCAACATAAACTCAAGGAATTATTCAACGAAATAAAGAAAAAAAAGTAAAAAAAAATTAGTTTAAAAAAACAATTTTTGAAAAGGTCTCTGAAATCATTAAAATGTTGTTGTATTTTTAAGTTTCTCTTTGGAAAAAAGTACCTTTTTATCAGCTGTTCTGAAGTGGCTTACTTCCCAGTGAAAGCTTTTTGTTTCTGGTAGTTGGACGGAACAAGGTTTGAATGATGAACCGGGTAAGGTAAAGCCATTCTACCACTAGCTTCCACATGTAAGGTTTCGATTCACTGGCCAGCCGATTACTACTGCCTTACAAGCCGAACAAAGTTATGTTAAAATACTCGATTTTCTGAGGAAAGATCCTTCATTATCCTTGCACACATTCGGTTGCAATAAAACATGACTCGGCTTGGTGGAGCTCAACAGAAGTGACTCTGGCGTAGCTATATATATTTGACTGATGGCATCTGTTTTGTTGGCGTTAAGGGCCGCGGAGGTTTATAGTTCATGCTTATATGTATATCTCTGTTGAATTCGCCGTGGTCTAGTAGGTAGTGTGTTGGCTTATTAGACGTGAGGTGTCGGTTCAAACCCAAGGTCAGCCATCTAAACGAAAATATGAAAAAAATAATAATAAAAATTCATCGACTTCCTCTCAGCAGATTTCTGGCAAAAACTCTGAGAGCAAATAAACTTGCCATGAAAAGCTTCTCAAAAATTTGTCGTTCGAAGTAGACTTTAAACTGCAGGTCCCACCACTCATGTATAAATATTAACGCATACAACATAAGCGGTGTGTGAATCTAGGTCGTAATACTGACTAAAGGGTTGTAATGACCAATTATGTATGTATGTATGTATCTGCGTCTTAAAAATACTCCACCAGAAAAAGTCTAACGGCGTCAAATTGCTCGATCTGGGTGGATAGTTGATATTACCTCCAAGTGAGATGGCCATTCCTTCAAATTGCTCGCGCAGAATATCCAATGTAGCATGAACTACGTGGCACATCGTACTGTTTAAACCATATGCCGTTGGTGTTCATATTATCCAAAACAGGCCAAACAAAATTTGTTAATCATCGACCATATAGTGCTCGCCTTTAACAGTGATAGCCTAGCCAATGTCATTGTAAAATAAATGTGGACCAATGATGCTATCAACTGAGAAGTTCGCAACAAATAATGACTTTAACCGAAAGAATTAGATGCCCTTGGATCTCATAACCATTAGCATTATTCCGAATGCCATTATTTCCTCGTACCCATACATCTAGAAATGGATTTGAGCAAAGAGAGAAAATGTAAATGAAGCTCAGTTGTTAACTGCTCCATGGCCTATGCACACAGTGCTTGACTCAATCAATAGAGTTGGATAGCCTACTGTCATTCAAACTCATCTTTAAACAGTCAAGAAGCTTAAAAATATACTTCGAGGCAAACGATACATGTGAGTTGTTGTACATCTTCGATGTTCGGTAGAGGTTACAGCTAAACGTTTAATGTTAAGAAGAAAGTGCATTAGAAGCAATTTTACTCTTCTCTCTACCTACTGGAGAAGCTTTAAAGGCTTTTCCTTCCGTATTCTGATTTCTGTTGGCTATTAGATGTATTAATAATAAGGGCATCATTCATTGTGTGTGTCATTCATGCTAAGCCTTTTCTTCCTCATTACTCGAGGAATTGTTGTACAAATTACAGAATTAAGTACTCATTTGCGGAAGGTAAGGTACCTTTTAAAAACGTTTAAAATATAAGCTCGTAGATTGCAAATAAAATAAATTCAAATCTGTGTTTAGTTTTAATTAAAATTCTTTATTATTCGCATAATTCTGTGGGCCACTGTTCACAACTTGATGTAAACAACAACAATTGCTTTGTTTGTTATTCCTTTGTTTACACTCTTTGCATAAACAATAACAATTTTTAGACAATTGTTCGACAGATCTTTGTAACGGTGATCTTCAAACCACGATTAATCTCTTCAAACACACCGCATCTTCACACAAGACTGACTGAACTTTTACTAACTCAGTTGCCTGCTTTACCTTGTCTTTTAAATGGCATCATAAACCGTCTGATGAATGTTCTTGAAGGGGTTTCGTGGTTTCGTTTTCTCGAGATCTCTGTAAATGTCTTTGTTTCATTATTGTTGTTTATTTGTTCTTGTACTGTTTGTGCCAGAATTTGTAACCAAGTTCATTGTTTTTGTAGCTTTTGTTTATAATTTTAATGTTAAACGTTGTAAAAGCAAAACACCAGTATTTAGATTTTTCCATTTTCGTAACAATATGAATGCAATTTAAAGAAAGATGGACGTTAGTTAAAAAATACAGAAGAGGTTGGGCAGAATTTAGTTTATAATCGTTTAATGTGGGCACTTCGTACTGCCGTAATGTTTGCAGTATTCCAGACATGCAAAGTGGTTTGTCAATACCGCTTAGCGTTAACTCGTGTGCTGATTTTGAAATCTGTATGACACACTATGTGGCATTTTACCTGAAAACCTGGCCAAAATTAATAGAAGTGTTTTATGAGTTAATGGCTGGAATTTTTTGATAGTGTTAGTGATAATTAGGCCCAAGGATGAACCCAAATTTGGTTCAAATCGGTCCGTGATATCGCCTAGCCCCCATACAAATTCCCCTCGAAATTGCACTTATTTACACATAATTATGGTAATTATGCAACAATCATGATAAAATTTAGCATGGATCAGTTCTGTCTACTAAGAAATCATGGTGTAAAGTTTGGTGAAAATCGGATCACATATAAAGTCCCCTTTAGAAATTCACCTTTGCGCTTATAAATGGATTAAAAACATCGGTATCGTGATGAAATTCGGTATGAACGTGTATTTTGTAAATCTAAGTCATATTACCAAATTTTGTTATCGTCGGTCCACAATTGTCCCTTGGTCCAAAATAGGGCCCCTTAAGAAAATATGTTTAGCAATTATAATTGGCTTAAACATTTTATTACCTCGATGAAATTCGACATGAACATGTTTAATATGAATGTGAATCATTTATGATCACATTTTATTATGATCGGATCATAAGTGTTCCTAGGTACCACATATGGTCCATTAAGAAAATCAAACATACATCTCATATTGTTATAATAGTCGATATACATATGCAGTTAAGTTTTTAAAGTTCTATGATAATTAATATTTATTCATAATAATTATTTTACATTATTTAATACTTAGCTTAAAAAAATACTTAAAAAGTGAAACTAACTACAATCGTTAAAATCGTTATCATTTTCATCATCAATGTCAGGAGTAATTTAATAGCATCTGATGAAAATGCTTTTCTATTCCTTATATAAAAAGTCACTGCTTAAAAGTAACCTATTCAGGACATCTCGATTGCTATCGCTTCCTCTCATAATTCGTACGCCATATGGCTTTATTGCCTATGGCTTTATTACACTGCGTCTAATTTTTTAATTTTTCAAAAAAAAAGTAAAATTTTCAAAAAATCGCCAAAAATAATTGCGCAAATTTGCGCATACTTTTTTTTTTTTGTTCCTGAATGTAGAGAGTTCATATTTTCTAGTGGTGTATAACATTGAACTACTAAAAACTACTTTCACCTTTAAAATCCTTATCTTTTTTTTTTGGGTAGGGTAAAAAAATGTGAAATTTTTATTATTTTTAAATTTTGAACGAATAAGTTTATCATTAATATATGAGATATATATACAAAAAAACTGAAAGTATCAGTTGCCCATACCTTTCAAATAAAAAAAAATCAATATAAAACCTCTATTTCTTTAGCCACAAGAAAATATCCTATATACCCATATTAAAATTTCAAAAAAACATCAAAAACGCATTTAATTTTCTTCACTTTCCTGACTTTGACATCGTCTCAAATCTACAAATCTCAACTTAAAGTCGTGAAAATTCACTATATAATGCGTCTATCGAACTGCATACTCAGTTTCTTAAATTTCTTTAAATTCATTTTTGCCTTTTTGGCCAGCTTTTCAGGGTAAATGCCACATAGTGTGACAGTAGGCTGATAGCGTCTGCATTATCAATGTCTTCAAGGTGGATCTTTAAGCGCCAAAAACTTCCTTTAGAATACAAATAATAAATACAAATTCTATTATAATTAGTAAGGTATTGTTAGATGTAGTGAATCAGACAGACGATGTCTCAATATAAGTTTCTCTTTTAAACTATGAAGATCGTTGCTGGTTCTTCGAAGCAACAGAAATTATGTTCATTATGCAACAATTGTTAAACAAAAACCAGTAATTTATTACACTTTTATAATCATTTTTTTTATAATATTCTTACAATGAGGCTTTGATTTAAAAAAAAAGGCGGACGTTAACATATTCCTTAAAGTTTCTTATGGCACAAGTTTTCTTAAGAGTTCTCAACACAGTAGTTCACAGTAAAAGGCAACATTGCTGTTGAGGTAAATTTTTAACTGGCAATTTAGCTGCCACACATGCTGCCAGATTATCATTAGCACAACAACCCTAAGGATGTCTGCATATGTATATGTATTGCATTTGCATACAGCCTAAGTTTGTATGTGTGTGTGTGTGCAATATAAACATGATACTAAACTGGTAAAAGTGTGTGTATATAATTACTTAAGATTTATGATGCGTTACGTTGATTATAATGTTGCACACACAGTCGTCGTTGTGTGGCACATTGTTAAATTTTATTATTTTATGTGTAATAGTGGGTGTTTGTATATTTGTTTTCTTTTCATAGGTTTATTTAAAGTTGTTGACAATAATGTTATTCCATGTTGGCAACTAAAGGACGGCTCACTGCCGAGTTCAGACAATTTTATGAGGTACAGTGGTATACAAGTGTGGTTAAACTCAGTGTACACAACTTGTTGGAAAAGAAAGGTATTAATTTATTTATTTATTTATTTATTTATTTATTTATTAATTACAATACAATTACAAATTATATTCTAATTATATACGAGCTGAGTGACTTTGACCATATGCTCGGTGTAGTGTCACAGACCAGAGTCTCTGTTGGAAATCGAACCCACAACCCACACGCTAATAGTCTAGCACACTACCCACTAGACTACCAGGGCACCCAGGTATTAATTTGATTAGCGTTTTATGAGTACTTTCTCATTTGATTTCATTGAAATTTTTTCAGTACTTCCAGTGTATAAGGCCACATATAACAAGACAGACTACTAAAGAACTTCCCCCATAACGAGATACTACTCCAATATTATCGAGGCTAACTTTAAACAATATTTTTGTATCTGTTAGTGACATGAACCTCATAACATACATCGAATACAGGTTTTGTAATGTGAAAGAAGAGCCATAATGTGTCTAGCAAAGCAAAATATGATGAAATCTGTTAGAGGTCCTTTACAAAGCCTTAATGACTTACTAGACGCTACTAGATTTCATAAAGAATTTAAATTGCGAATAAGAAGATTCTTCTCAAATTATTCATATGCATTTACAAGTTATTACTGTTATCTACAGAATTATAATTCGAAGAAGAAGTTTTTCTTCACCATCCTTAATGAGAGTCTCCAAACTCGAAAACCATATGTTCAGTTTTTCAAACAAAAAACACCTTCAAGCAGTAAAGAAAAGACTTTCATAAAATCAAACCAACCGCTGAAGTGGTGTCTCTAGATGTATTGCACACCATGCAAGTTCTTATAGAGAATAAGCAAAAACATTTTTAAGGGCAGCTTCAGTGCAGCTGCTCCTTAACCGGGTAATTCACAAAGAGGCAAACCGCTGTACTTTATTCAAAATCTGATGTTGACAGTTCTTATACAAGACCTTTCATCACACAGCCATATGTAGTTACTAGTCGGACAATCGCTTTAGAGGTTAAATGAATAGTTTTAGGTGGTAGTCCCCACCTATTCTGTACTGTAAAATATTCTGATCCTTTTCCTTCCATTTCTTGATGTTCTTTTTCTAGTATAACTTATTGTACTGAAAAACGCAGAGCCATTCGGAATCCGAATTCATCTTGGAATTGTTACAAAAGACCGCATATTGCAGCCTGTTTAGATAGAGCCTAAGACCAAACTCTATAACTTCTCCTTGTGTCGACAGGAATTTATTTCCCATCAGAATAATCACATCATCGTCGTAAGCCAGTACACTCTTATTTTTCAGATGTCTTAGAACAAATCTACAACCAAAGATGGGAAGAAGTCTCTCTCTCTCTCTCTCTCTCTGAAAAGTACAACTGATTGAACGCTTAATGAGAGAACAAACAAAAATTGTTTTCCCTTTTGTTTCTGTTCTACTGTCCCACAAAATAATGAAGTTTTTGTTTCTGCATATGTAACCTATACATGCTGTTAATGTGTGCACCGATGTTCCTATTATTTTATCCTTTTTTATTATGGCCTGGTGCTGATACTGGTTTTCCTGTAAATTAAGCCAACGTTCAAGAGCAAAAGTTTTTGCCTCGTTTTTTTCCTATATTCTTTGAATTTTATGTTTACGTTAGTGAGTGTGTGTTTGGTTTTCATACAATTTAGAATTTTTTGTTTTTTTAAATCTTTAAACTTATGAATGCATTTCTGTTGCCACAGAAAAACAAAAACAAAAATTGGGGTTTTCATATGGAAAATATGTTGGGTTCATGAATTCATTAACTGCATTGAGCAGTTTTTGCAGCCTGATTCCAAGAATTCTTCTCAGCAAACAGTTGCACAAACAGCAGCGCTTAACTGTTGTTGCCACCGTGTATTTAAAATGAATTTTTATATTCGCATTAATTTATGAAAAGCTCAGTTATTTTGTTTTCCTTTTATAGTTGTTGTATGCATAAATACTTGCCACATACATACAAGTATTTACATAAATTTCCCCTCTTTCACTAGCACCTTCAAATGACTGTAGTTTGCTGCATAGAAAGAGAGGCCACAGAGTACATGATGATATTTTTATATTTTTTTTTTTGTTCTTCTTTCATTCCTTTTTTTTAACTAAAATATGCATAAAATTATGCAAATATTAGATTGAGTTATTGTCAGAAGGAAGGCTATGAAAAAGGTTCGGTGTCTTATTTTCCTAGTCTTCAACCAAATTATACTTATGTGAGCCTTGTAGGTAAAACTATTCTGGTTTCTTTTTGTTACTTTTTTGTTGCTGTACTTCTTTTTATGGTTTTCTATTAGCCTGCTTTAGTACAAATAATTGTTAAAAGTCGACTTAAATGCCTAAGAAATACTTCTTGTGTCTATAGTAGTCGGGCCCTGAAATAGTCTGTTGTATTGTCTCCAAAGCGTTATCGCTTATCAGTGATTTGAAATCAGCGTAAACCTAATTTGCTATTGCTAATCATACATTTTCCTTCACTTGAACTAACATCGCCAACTCTCTTCGAAAGAAGGACTTCCGAATTTGGACACCTGACAAGTACAATCTCGTTGAAATGACACGTGTCAGCCCAGTTTGATTTATACAGTGTGTTTGATCAAATCACCATTGACAACGGCATGTGTTGGCTGAATAGGCTCTGGAGCAGTCTAAAACTGATCCTAATTTTCATCGAAATCTCATATTTAGCAATGAAGCCAATTTCCCACTGAATGGATACGTGAACAAACCAAATTTATGAACTCGGAATACTACCAATCACCATAGGATACATGAGCATCCAATGCATTCCGAAAAAGGAACTGTTTTTCTTTTTATTGTGGATTTTGGACTGGCGGCGACATTTGAGAACGATATTGGCCAGGCTATCATGGTTAGCGGCAATCGCTATACGTCGCTGATTAACAAGATTTTTTAATCTAAATTGGTTGATTTGGTTACCAATGATATGTATGGGGCTTAAGAGGTCACAGTTCATGTCGCATTAGACGTTCTGCATAAGCGATTTGAAACCATGGTCATCTAATCGAGCCCCATCGTCCCCTTTTCTCTTCTGAGGATTCTGGCAAGCTATTGAAGCTGCATGACCAGACACATTATAGAGGAAGATGAACCTATTTGAACCCGCCATCCCGAGTAATCTTCTACGCATTGCAGTCTGTGTATATCATTCATCTTCGCCCGAGTTGTTTTTCAATGTAGCTCTACCGATACCATGAGTAATAAGAGTATTCGCCTGCCATTCATAATATTGTTACGTTTTTATCTTTTAAAAACATTTAAATATGAGCTCGTTGATTGCAAATAAAATAAAAATAAATTCGTGTTTAGTCTTAATTAAAATTCTTTATTATTCGCACAATTCTATGTGCCACTGTTCACAACTTGATGTAAACAACAACAACTGCTTTTCTTTGTTATTCCTCTGTTTATATCCTTTGCATGAACAATAACAATTACTAGGCAATTGTTCGACAGATCTTTGTAACGGAGATCTTCAAACCACGATTACTCTCTTAAAACGCACAGCGTCTCCACGCAAGACTGACTGAACTTCACCAACTCAGTCGCTTGAAAGCGAACTTTCATGACTTCGCCTTCTGCAAATCTCTATAAATGTAAACACCGTTGTTCACATTTATTATTGTAGTGCTGTTGGTGTATTTTTGTTTACTTGTTTACCATTTTTTATGCTGATGTTTGTTGTTATATTAAGCGGTACTATAATTTGTAAACAGGTTTATTTACTTCATTGTTTGGTTTTTGTAGCTTTTGTTTATAATTTTAATGTTAAAGCAAAACACCAGTATCTACATTTTTTTAATTTTCGTAACAATATACACTGAATGCCATAAGTGAGTCAACACCTTTGTTCTTGAGTATAAAACAGTTTTGTTCTTAAGTATAAAAAGGTTCCTTTATCATGAATTGTTGTTTTTGTTTTAACATTTTATAAGTAATAAATAAACGTTTTTATTTTTGGAAATTTATTCGACTATTCTCATTTACTTTTCTCGCTATCCTAAGAAAATGAATTATTTCAGTGGTGTTTACTCACTTTTGGCGCTCAGTATATATCCAATTAAACATTTTCGGATTTTCTGCATAAAAGATTCCGACAAGTCTTATGCATATTATTAGGTTATGCTCCTCCTTATAGGCTCTCTGTATGAGATGACTTTCTCAGTGTACTATTCTTAGGAATTTTGTTTCCTTCTCCTATTTCTGTACTTGTAGGGTACCCTTCATACTTACTTCTACTTACTATAAGTATTTTTACTTCTTTTCACATTGAGCCTGCTTGTCTGCCACTTTGTTATCCTCATTTTAGTTGTTGTTGCTCTGCAACTTGTTCGTCAACCACTTGCATTCGAATTATAAATTGTGGTTTTAGACATTAAATGACCCTTATATGTTAACACCGTAAACTTAAGCGGCTATAGAACAACCACTACGAAAGTGGCAGAAGGTGGAGAGATGGCAATAGGAGTTGAGTTGCAAAATGACAAAGGCAACAGCAAGCAACCGTAGCAACCATAGCAACAGCATTGGTGCAGTAAACGCATCAACTATTCATTAAATCACCCAACCAAAGTGTCTTAAGATGTGTACATAGATTAAAAGGGTTTTAAAAGGAGAAAAACAAGAATGAAACAAAAGAAAAATGGAAATAAAAATACAGACAAAAACAATAAATGTTAAACACAAACCAACAGAACCTCCCAGCTCTGTTCATAATTCACATTAAAAAATGTGTAATAAAATGCAGAAAAAAAACTATTTAAGGCTGGCTACGAAGGGGTTTTCTTCTTCCTATTCAGTCCTTTGGAAAGGCATTAATTTTTTTTTTTTTTACTTTTAAAATCCTTTTTACAAATGTTTTAATTCCTTACTTTGTGTAATTGTCGCTGTTGCAACTGCTTGAAAAGGTAAATGTCAGTAGACATCGTCTACCATAGATTATGGCCATGTTTTGGTACGTAGTCAACATAGCAGGATATTTCAAAAGGAGTCAAGTAAATTACTGGCTGCTGCTGCCTAACAAAACATTTTTAAAATCACTTGGTTTAGTTGCTACATATTTTTTCTCTGTCGCTCTCTCTCTTTCGCTCTCTCGCTCTTTTGTAAGGAATTTTTCTGTAAAAATTATCATTTTGATATCGTCTGTAATATTATTCAGTTTGTCTGGGTGGGAATTTATTTGTGTGTCTTTAACACAAACACCCCGAATTACTTCAAATCTGATTTACATGCGTAAGGTTAGCAGGCTTTTGGTACGATTTTTTAGGTTAAGTTTTGTTGTATTTTTTATAATTTTATAAAAATCTTAAGTAGTAGGACATAAAAACATATTTTATGAATTTATAATAACCGGTAGAATATTCAGATTCTTGTCGAAGGTGACAGACATCAAAACGGCAACTTCCTCTCAGCAGATTTCTGGCAAAAATCTGACAGTAAATAAAATTGCCATGAAAAGTTTCCCAAAAAAATCTGTAGTTCCGTATCGACTTTAAACTGTAGGTCCCGTCACTGGTATATAAAAATTAACACACTCATCAAAAGTCGTGTGAGAAACTAGGTCGTAATCTTGACTGAAGGGTTGGATGTAATGACCAATTATGTTATGTATGTGTTGAAGTTGTTGTGATAATAAGACGTGTTTACGCACTTCAGTATTTATTCGTAAAAATTTGTATTAAAAAAGTGTAAAAAATAGCCCTGTTTGGAGTAAGTCCGACGCCACACATATAATCATATTCCGCTAATTGAAAAATTTCTCTCTCAATGCCAATAAATGACGTCTCAGGTAAAAAATCATACATTAAGCCGATTGTCGGTTCGACACATTGCTGCAAAACAATGAATTCATCTGTTATGCTGCTTGGCAAAACAGCAACACTAGTTAAATTCACTTTCAAAACCCTGATCCACGCACGATACTATTAAGACCAGAGTATATAATGTGAATTGAACCACAACCCTAATACTAATATACAGACACAATATCAGTACTTCTAGGACTGAGTAACAGCGCTAAAATCGTTAAATTCAAGCCCTTTTCATTTATCAATAGAAATCAAATGTGAAAAATGGAAGGGGACTTACTGTTCAGTATGATATAAAGGGTCCGTCAAATAACTTTTTTTTTGAAAATGCTTTAAAAGAAACTACTGAATATTTTCTCAAATTTCTTTTTTTATTTGAAAGCACAATCCTTCCGGTTAATAATGGAAAATAATTTCATTCAAATGGCTGCCTTGGCTGGCCATGCAGTAGCCTACACGAACGGTCCAATTTTTAAGCACATTATCGACTGTGTGCAGCTGTTTAGTTAAAGACAACAACTTACTGACAACCTCTGCTACAATGCGATCCTTTAACGACATAGTAAAAGACGATCTACTCATCAATATATTCTGTACTGTAGAGTATTATTGAAACCAAGTTGAATACAGCTTTACTACAACAGTTATCGAGTGGACATCTGGCCAGAAGTATCGCAACAAAAGAAATTTCAGATGAACTTCATACATTGGGAACACAGTTGATAATAAGCCACAATATTATAACAGCCTCTACTAACGTTGTATGCATTATTTTGAATGTGAGCAAGTTTAGTAAGAGGGCATTGGAAAGGTTTACATAAACGCCAAGGAATTACCCACAAGATTGTTGTCTGGCACATTACTAAACATTGTGTTTGAACTCCCTGAAAGATAAGTTACTGTTAGCCAACTGGTTAACTGCAGAATTTGCAGAAATGGCGAAGAGAAGGAACAGATATCCATCAACTATTGCATATCCAACGAAATGTTACAGAAGAAGGAAACAATTGGAACTCACTAGTCTATCAGAGACATATGAATATTAAGAAACAAAGCGGATATATCAAGAGCTACGTATGCATTCATGGTTTGGGCAAGAGATTTATTGTAGCAACAGCTTGTAAAGAATGCAGATAAAATTCTTAACCCAAAACGCGTGCGCTCTTTTTGAAGATACTTAGCCGCAAAACTGTTAACAATCATATTGTAACGAAAATGAAAAATCTAGATACTGGTGTGTTGCTTTTACATCGCTTAACATTAAAATTATAAACAAATGCTACAAAAACAAAACAATGCAGTAAACAAACCTGTTTACAAATTATCGTACTGTTTAATGTAACAACAAACACCAGCATAAAAGAAATGGTAAACAAGTTAACAAAAATCCACAAACAACACTACAAGAATAAATATAAACCAAATACACAAACAACACTACAATAAAAATGTAAACATCGTTGTTTACATTTATAGAGATTTCGAAAAGGCGTAGTCATGAACATGCGCCTTCAAGAATATTTATCAGACTATTTACTTTGAGATATAGAAGGCAGTCAGCCTTGTGTGAAGACGCGGTGTGTTTGAAGAGAGTAATCGGGGTTTGAAGATCTCGGTTACAAAGATCTGTCGAACAATTGCCTAGTAATTGTTATTTTTTATGCAAAGCGTGTAAACAGAGGAATAACAAACAAAGCAATTGTTGTTGTTTACATCAAGTTGTGAACAGTGGCACACAAAAACTAAGGCAAGAATATTTTTATTTTATTTGCAATCTACGAGCTCATATTTTAAACGTTTTTATATGGTAAAAACGTAACAGTATCAAATTATTCAATTATTTCCATAGATTTTTATAGAAATATTTCTTTTTTTCAAATTTTAATACTCAGCGATCACATTCCAGTGAAGTAAAGTCAGCTCTAATGTAGCTATAACTTGCTCTTTTATTATTCATTAAGACTAACATGTATTTTAATTTAACCAACTCTATTAAGGTTAAGAAGATTATAAAAAATGTGAACAAAAAAACAAACAGGAGAGAAAGAACTCCGCATTTAATTTTTCAAATCTTAACATAACAATACATAATAAAGAACTTAACACTTTACAATAAAAACCTTTAAGTGTGCATATAAACGTATGTGTATGCATGTACACATGTATGTATGTATATGTAACACTTTATATGACTCTTAAAGTATATGTTTGTATGTGTGGAAACTACACAAAAAAAAACAAGAAAATGAAATACAATATGTGTGTGTGAGGTAGAGAAAAAAGAACGACATTAAAAAGTACTCTTTTAGATGTCATAAGTCGTTTACATGAATTTGCACCTTATAAACGTATAACAATAACAAAAAACATTAATAGCAACAACAAGAACAACAATAATAATAAAAAAATACATTTACATACACACATACATATGAATATGTACGAATATGTATGTATATAAAAAAGCAACAAAACATCAACTCGAACTTAACATAAACATCATATGCATATTAACATATACAGAAAGGGAGAGAGAGAGAGAGAAAAAGAGCATGTTTGTCACCGAAAAAAAAAAAAACGAAAAACTCTTAGCCACTCTACATTTTCTCATTTATACACTCATGCACCGAGATTTTTACAACAGTGCGGAACAAAAGTGTGTAAACATGTATTTATTAAAATTTTTTAGAATCTTCCAAGACAACAATCATTAGTGGCAGTGGGTTGCAAACCTCAGAGACGCCATAGTCTAGTAAGTAAGCTGGTGGCTAATTAGACGAGAGCCCATGGTTCAATCCACAGCTCGGACATATCGAATAAAATGAAATTTAAAAAAATATTTCTTTCAACGACTTTCCTTTCAGTAGTGTTATGGCAAAAACTCTGTTATAAGTCTGTCGGAGTGGACGTTAATCTATAGGTTCCGCCACTCATGGATAAAATTAACACACACACAACTTGGGTGGTGTGAGAAGCTAGGTTGCAATCCCGACTAAAGTAGGTAAGTAAGGTTGGCCAAATTACGATCTCATATTTATATTTCAACAAATTATGTTAAGGCAACGGTTTTTCAAGAGCGTAATAATTTCCAATTCTAAATTAAAAAGCATGGAACAGATTATGCAGGCTACCTAAATGCAACCTTCTATTCCTTTGTTGTATTTAATGAAGAACAAATCGGATTTATATACTGGGACGTAGAGAGTATAGTTTTTAAAAGCTGCCGACAATAACCTTACTTACTTACTTAATTGGCCATTAACAACCCGATTAACGGAAAACATCCTTCCAGGCACCTCTGCTTCTTGCGCGTCTACGCCAGTTGGTCACACCAATCGATGACAGAGCTTCCTCGATTTGGTTCCAACGGACCAAATCTTCTTCTTCTCCGACCGCAGCTCACCACATCCAATACCGGAGCATCCTCCTCCATTCGAACGACATGGCCGAGCCAGCGCAGCCACGGATGTTAATACGCTGCACAACGTCCATGTGGTTTAAGAGCTCGTACAGCTCACTATTGTATCGGATGTGGTAATCATCGCCAACTCACACTGGACCGAAGATCTTACGTAGTACTTTTCTCTTGAACACTCTCAAGGCTGCTGCATCAGTGCTTGATAAGGTCCATGCTTCTGCGCCATAAAGTATCACGGGGAGGATGAGCGTCTTGTAGAGTATTGGTTTTGTCGTACAAGAGAGGTCTTTGCTACTCAATTGCCTATTGAGTCCATAGTAGCACCTGTTGGCAAGAGTGATCCTGCGCTTGATCGCCAGACTGACATCATTTTTTGTGGTAACGAGGGAACCCAGATAAACAAATTCCTTGACTGTATCAAAAGTATAGTTATCGGCCGTAATATGAGAATAACCATCTTTGGGAATATGGGAGATTGAGGCCTTCTGATTACACTCAGGATCTAACTCAAAACATAAAAGACCTAAAGCAGCATTTAAATATGGCTAGAGCTTAGGCAGGCAACACAAGATGCCATGTAGAATGCTATGCACTAGACAAACTAGTTGGGAAAAGCCCCACAATTAGACAATTCGGTTAAGACGGTTATTAAACTGGAATAGTAAATACTAACTTACTTGTTGGCTTTGAATTTTGTACTCAATAAGAAATGTAAGCGTATATCAATTTTTGCCTACCACTATATATGCGCACCCACTAAAAGAATGTGAGAAAAAAGGAACTCAGATAAAAACAGGAATATGAAAGAAAATTACAAATACAAATACATTCATATTAAGTACACATGTGTAGGTGAGACATACTTACTCACAAGGCATGTAAATGTAAATGTAAATGTGTATATAAGTACTGCAGGTGAACAAAAGTACCATCATTTAACACTCATACCCTATACTTTCCTACACTTTTACAAATGCCCACATACACACACTCTTATTTCGTACAAGAAACGACAATTTAATACGTTGAAGAATAGCAAAAATTTTGTACAGAGAAATGTGAAGAGTTTGTAAAGTAGAAAATTATTCTGAAAAACTCTTTTCGTGCTAAATATCGGTAGCCTTGAGTGTTAGATTTAACAGAATTAAAGATAGTGCCCTGGTTTTTCGAAATGAATGAAGTAATTTAAAGAAAAAACTTAGAAGAATTTTCGAGAGAGACAGTTTTAACGGAAAACATTTCCTAGTGATATAAAAATTTAAACAGCAGGTCGCCTTATATTTCATATCGTACTATACCAGCTAGCATTTGGGAGATTGTTTTTAAAAAAATCACCTTGCTGAGTCTTTTTAGAGTACTTTTGGTGATCAAAAAGTTATTAGTCAGTTACACGATTAATGGTGGAAAATATGGTACTGGTACTGGTACTGGTACTGGTACTGGTACTGGTACTGGTACTGGTACTGGTACTGGTACTGGTACTGGTACTGGTACTGGTACTGGTATTAATATTATATTCGAATTGAATTTAATCTTCACATGCACACACAACACAGGAAAAATGATAAACAGGATCAACCCATACGATGTTAAAAAAGCTTGTTAATGTGTGAACATCTGAAAATTCCAATGAAACTCTATTTGAAGAATAAATAATGAGAATAAGACGGTTGATCTAATATAGGATTGAATATTGAGTTGAAGGCAAGTGCAATATTACAATACTAGCAACACAAAAATGAATGTCAACCTTTTTAATAAGTTCGGACTGTAGAAATCTGGCTGCAGTTTAAACAAAACAAGTACTCTTGGCTTGTCCGAAACGTATGAGCTAATTCTACAATGGGCAAAGAGTGGTTAAGATATAGACATCTGTACTAACTAATCTAATCTGTACTGTAAAAAGAATGCCAGAACTCTATTGCGATATGCTTAAAACAGTAGCTGTCTTTGTTTTACTCTTCAAAAATAAATTTAAGGATTCATCCATTGCTTGCTTTATTGACCTTAATAAACTTTTTTGGGGCTAACCTTAGCTACGCGTATGCGAAGTTTCTTTCAATGAAAACTAGAACGCCTTTTTTGACGACATTAGCTGATTTCACATCAAAGAAACTTGTATTCTTAACAATTTCTATCCAAAGAGAGGGAAAATCTTCGCCGACATACACAGAACCGAAGATCTCACACTTTTCTTAGCCTCTAACCTTCACTTCCACAAAAAGTCACGCGTAAAGGATGGGCATCTTTTACGTCAGGAGGGAGATGTCAAACGGTTCGTTTAGTTCTCTATTATTTTAACCGATCTGCGATCAGCCTTATCGACTCTGGCATTGCAAAATAAATGCAATTCCTTATCGAGCTATGCAATCCTGTATTACAATCTACAAAAAGATGACGTGAATTTGATATAGGTATACTCATATCTGATCGAAGCTGAATCAGTGCCTTAGGGTGCGAACAGAGTGAGCGCTGATGCCGAGCGGAGCCGAGCCGAGCTTATTGACGCTTATTTTCATGCGAGAAGAAAATTTGTATATAACACAGTGAATGCGAGAATCAGCGCTGAAATTCTGTTTATTGCATGTGTTTTGCTTTTATGTCATTTAGTCTTGTTGTTCATTTGTGTTTATAAAATTGCTGTACACTGTAATGGATTCCTCTGATTAAGAGTATTTTGCTTCTCCTAGCGTGATTAACGCTATTATTAACACAAAAGAATTTGGAAAACCTCCAATTACACTAAAAAGGAAAGAATTTGGTGAATTTCATCATTTATATGATTTAAGAAGTATCCAGCTAAATTTCAACAATATTTCCGACTGAACACTAAAAAGTAAACATCAACAATCTAAAAAAGCGTGCAACATGCTTTGAAACTGTTTTCTCGCACTCATCGGCTTTGATCTCTGCTCTTGTCGGCGTTCACTGTGTTATACACAAGCTTATTTGTATTGACTTGTATGTAGTCAGTTTTATCGCACTGACAATCTTTATCGCACTGACAATCTCGGCTCGGCTTTCAACGCTCACTCTGTTCGTACCCTTAAGCTTGTTAACAAGGGTGCTTGCATTATGGACGATTTAACTCCCAATCAAGCTTATAAAACTGATAGAAGCGATGATGAAAAGCTAAACAGTGTAGGTCATGCTCTTTAGACTAAGCAGGAGCTGCAAATTATTTACAAGGAGAGCATTCGTTTTCTTTTGTTTTATCGTATTCCCCGAATCGCAATACAGTATGTTTCTGGCTATTCTTCCATAAGTTGTCCTCTCCCGCACGACCTATATCATGATTCTTGTCTGGCGAATTTCTTCTGCAATAAACAGAGTTTGTCTGACCGGTTTAAAAAACCTTTTTTCAAATCTTCTCGAATTGTAACTGAACGATCAAGAATTCTAATTAGAACTTGAACATAATTTTTTCTCAACTTCATCTTCAATTGTCCGTAGTGGTGCACGCATTGGACTTGCCATCTATATAACTGTCATTAATCCATTCTTAAACATTTGAGACTAATTTGTAGGTTCACAAACCATTAGAATTGTATGCTTAATTAAGTTGGTATTTCCGTAATAAGTTCTTTCTTTCAATGTAACATTTCCTTTACCAGATACAGTCCATTCATTGACACTCAATTTCCTGCTAAGATCATATTATTTGCTATTTCTTGTTAGAATACGTCATTCTTGTGCAAAGTAAAGTCATTCTTGTACAAAGATAAGTCAGCCACAACTACAGTCACAGGAAGATAGTATTACAACGGCCATGGCTTTGGTTATACAATCGCCACGGGTCCAATCCATTGGTCCAAGAGATCCATGCTTATGACAAAACTCTGAACAAATAATTTTAAAGGTGTAACAACACACCTTTGACCCAATTATCCTGATATAAAGCCTGCATGAACTACCGTTACAAATATTCGTAACAAACTACCGTAGCAATTTAAAATACTTATTCTAAACACCTATACTAGTGTAGTTCTTAATGAAAATAAAATCTATGGTTGCTCCTGTTGTTTTTTTTACTCTGCTTTAATTTAAAAAGAAAGAATAAGAGAAAGAAAAACAAGAGAAGCAAGAATATTAATGGAGTTTTCATGTTTATAATCTCATTAGTAACGGTGCAAAAATAAAAACAGAGAGAGAGAGAGAGAGTAAGAGGGAGAGAGAGTAAGAAATTGTTTGTAACGTTATGATTTTTAACTCATTTAGTTGTTGGTTTTTTTTTCGTTTTTTCTGTACTCGTCTATGCACTCTTACTAGGTTTTTGTTGATAAAAGTATTGTTTGTTAACAAAATAAACAACAACATGTACACATACTCACACAACACATCTACATGCATACACATGGCCATAAACATAGAATACATAAACACATAAATATTCATACGGACTTTAATACCTGAGAGCGTAAACAACACAACATCAACTTCAAAATTTTGTCGTTATTGTTGTTGTTCTTTTTTTAATGCGTATATTGTGTGTGTGTGTATGTGTGTGCGTGTGTATAACATTTCTTTTATCACACAATTTAACAACAAAATAGGCATGTAGAACCACATATTAATTGCGGTTAATGTGTTGTGATCTCTTTTATTATTTTAATTAATGGGCTAAAGATGTAGAACGAAAAAAACAACAAAATACTACCAGGTGAAATTGGTTCTCTTTTTTGGTATAAAATTACAAACTTAATTACCACATTTAGATTAGAGATACGAATTTGATTTAACTACTGACCAACTAAAGAGCCAGTATGATACTTACAAAAAGAAAAAAAAAATAAATTTGCAATCAGGAATCAAATGACTTTTTTGTTATTGTTTTTAAAAAACTAAATTAATGTCATAACTGTTAACAGAAACCTTCAGCTTTTTTAATACAATTTTTATGAATAATACGTTCTCAGCTAATGCAGGAATTAAAGTACCAAGTCTTAGACCAAGAGACCCGCTATGTAGTTCCCCTTATTGATGGTCTCTGCCATCAAAAAAATAGATTTTTACATGTAAATTCTTCTTCTGAATTGGTCATTACAATCCTTTAGTTAGGTTCACAACCTAGCTTCTCACACCAATCATGTTGTGTGTGTTAATTTTGTCCATGAGTGTTAAGTGAAGTAGCCGTAGTCTAGTAGGTAGTGTGTTGGCTTATTAGACCGTAAGGCCACGGTTCAAACCACAGATCAGACATCTCGAACAAAATGATATATGAAAACATATTTCTTCGGCGACTTCCTCTCAGTAGATTTCTAGCAAAAACTCAGAAAGTAAATAAAATTGCCATTAAAAATTTGTCGTTCGGAGTTGACTTTAAACTGTAGGTTCCGTCACTCCTGTATAAAATTAACACACACAACATGGGTGGTCGTAATCCTGACTGAAGGGTTGTGCCTACTGCCAATGTCAACACCGAACGACAGGTTTGAAGAAATTTTTCATAGCAATTTTATGTTACTTTTAGAGTTTTTGTCATAAGACTGCTGAGGTAAATATGACGACAGAAATTTTTTTTCATATTTAATTTTATTCGAAATAGCAGAGCCAAGGTTTGAACCAGTTGCGCTCGTCTAATAAGCCAATACACTTGCATATATGGAGGTTTAATATTTTTATACAATCGGTTGTTTTCCTAGCTATTGTTCCCATGGAGTACAATTTTTTCAGTCGAACCGATAACTGTGAGACCTTTTACGAACTTTCGGTCTGACAAGGCTGTCAGCAGTTAAATATATTTGTACAATGGGTCAATTCGACCTCCGGGTACTGTACTTATCTAATTGACAAGTACACGTCCTCTAACCTAAATATATTTCATCTGAAATGTTGCTTTTTTAGCGAGAGGTTTGCGTTTATGGATAGCAACCGTGGAACATGTAAATTCAATTACGTGGTAATTATAGTTGTTACAATCGATTTGCTGTGGCAAGACTGTAAGGAAATTCTTAAAAAGGGTATTATTACAGAAGTGGTTAGGCTTGATGTTAGTATTACGGCTCTCATACGGCTCATTGTGACATATATTGCTTTGTATTTGAATTTTCATTCATTTTAAATGCAATTTGTAAGCACTCTGACGTACCGTAGATGTACCGACTGGGTGCTAGCACTTCACTGATGATGTATCGAAAAAAACTTTTTCACATGGAGCTTTGAGAATCCACTAGCGATTGTATAAAAGCCATAGCATCTACAAAAAGTAATCATTTTGGTGTACATTATGTTTTGGATATGTTTTTAAGCCAACTTTCTTTTACAATTTACAGTGGAAAAACTGCTGTCTTTAATTCCGATAGGCTTAGTGACTTCCTTTGGCCTTAAATTAAATTAAACAGTACACAGTTTCAACAAGTGAGCGCAACGGGTCATACAACAAAACCGATTTCGGTCATTTTCGCAAAAAAAGGCGGACATACTGTACGTCAAACAGTAACTTTTTCGAGATTCAATGGTTTTTTGCCACAATTGCTGCCTCTTGTGCAACAATTTTGCTTGCTACAATGAACACCATGTGAGAAACGAGTTTCAGCGCTAAGGAAAATTTTGTTTGAAAAATTAGCATTGAAAGCATGTGGTTCTAGCAATCAATCATCATGTCTACAACGTAGTAAATGATCAGCCGGCTATATCTGTCTTATGAGTTGAACATTATATGGATGAACGTACAAATCCAAAAGCAAAATACATCATAATCCTCCAATCGTCAAATTCATGTTATCCGCGAAACTTGCACGTTATTTTTGGCAGGCCATGCGCCATGATAATTATCAGATCTGACGACATCCAAGTTTCTAGTCCCTGCAAATTTCTTTATAATTTTGCCAATTATATAGAAAATTTTATACAGGACTTAAAAAATTCAAAAACTTCATAATTCTGGTTTATGTATCATTTTTGAGAGATACGTCTTTTCTAGAGATTTTTTGGTGTCGTGTATGTAATTTTTTTAAAATTTCAAAGATATTGTGAAGTTTTATCGTAAATAATACAATATTTATGGTTTTTGAGAAAGAATTGAAAGTTAATTGTGGGACGAAAGTGAAAAGATTGAATTTTCTATTCTTGATATGTTCTTGATATTGATTGAAGTAGTCGTAGTCTAGTATGTAGCGTGTTACCTTATTAGACGTCCGACCAAGGTTCAAACCTCAGGTCAGACATTTCCAGTTTATAACGAAAGGTTGTAATGACCGATTATATATTAATTATATATGTAATGTTCCTGCTGCTAAAGACTTTGAAGAAGAAGAAAATAGAAGCTCGTCTTATGAACTGAAGAGAGTATTGGCAGCAACAAACATGACAACAGGATGTTTATCGCCAGAACAAACTGCCTTTAGTAGTTTGGGATGAAAAAATATTACCAATTTTCACGCAGATTGCTAGCAGCTATTTCCTGAAATGTTGTAGAGTCTTTCTTACTGCCCTTCTCATATTTATCTCACGTGACAGACAAACATTAGCAAAATGTGTTTCGTCCCACGTTTTATTACAGATGATAATATTTCCGTGAACTACGTACGTATGAGATAACAGAATCATTCGCTTTGATAATGATATATTTACACCTATTACGCCTTTTCGAAAAATGAGCTGAAAGACTTGCAGCCTTTAATAATCATGCTTAAAGCCTTTTTTTGAAATTCGAATGAAAAGGAACTTTTTTTCTAGAAAAAAATATACATATTTATCTTAATTTTTTGTTAGAAAATTTTAACGATTTTCATAAAACTTTTATCACACAACTTGTAGTTTTATGTAAGAAATAATGCTCTATAAATAGTGTGGGATTAGCTATCATACTTTCAGAGCAGCCCACATATCCTTTTTTTAAATTTCAAAAAAAATTAATTTTTTGTTCACCTAAAAGGTTAGAAAATTAAAGAAAATATATTTAAATAATGATGCTTATGTTTTTATAGTCCTTTTTGGTATATTTTCATCTCAAATTAAAGTTTTTTAGCAACAGAATTCAAAAACTTTTTAGTTTTATTGTGGAATTTGAAAATTACCTCCAGCGATTTTAATTGAAATTTGATACTTAATGATGGAATACTTACAGTGATTGTTAGGAAAATTAATTTAAGGATATTTATATCAATTAAGCTTAATAAAGAGATTTACGGAGTAATGCTTGGTATTGATTTATGTTTTCTTTCCTTTTTTTTTTTGTTTTATTACCTTTTCAACTCATATTAATTTTGTCGCTGTAGATTAGTAACTAATTGAATTTGATGGTCGTTATAAATTTCGTGGTCCACCGAAGTCGAATTGGCAGTTTTAGATTCAAGTACATGCTACGTGCGTAGCAACTACTTACAGCCGTATTTGGGGAAACCCGTATCCGGGAAACCAGAGAGGAATCAAAGAGAGAAAATTGTTTTTTTTTACCACACATGACGTTGACAACAAATATTTCTAACGAATCACAAGAACGGTTTGTACCATCAGGTTTCAGCCGGCCCTCAACTGAGAGTGTTACTGATGCGAGTGACAATAAGCTGCCCCATCTAAACATTTGGAAACTTATAAATCGCCACAAAGCAGGGTGCTAGACGTCAAATTGTTACCATTTAGAAAGAAGTAAAACCAAGCTGACATGAAGTGCTTGATTTTTATTTCAAAAACTATGCCAAAGTACATTATGTCAAAAAATTTGTCGTAAATTTCATAAAAGTGGTAATAAAGTGTTAGAATATAAAATAGTTTTATTAAAATGAATTAAAATAAATAAAAATATTAAAAAATTTTTAACAAAAGCTATCAATAATCGTGACAATTCTATGTTACTACAAGTATGTATCAAAAGTGATACATAAGCTAGAATTATTAAGTTTTTTTAAGTCGGTTAATCACGTAGTTATGCTCGAAGAGGGGCCATGTTTGAATTATCACTTTTTAGAGTAACTTTAAACTCTTTTTAGGCCTTCTTTAGTTAATAATTGTAAATGAAAAAACATGAAATAAATGTCGTTTCATATGAAAGATATTTAACATCCAGTAAATGAAATCAATAAATGGTATACCCGTTATTTCCTTGTAATAGATCTTCTTAAATTTTGTGTTATTTGCAGAGTCATACAGATACAAACAATCTGATGTACACAAATTAGCTAAAGAAGGGTACACATTGGTATGAGAGCATGTGTAGAACTTAAATTTAATTGTGTAAAGCGTTTATTTTTCGTATGTATGTGTGTGTAAGTAAATATGTAAGTATGCTTGTGTTGTTTTCATATTCCGAATTATAAATATTTAATGACTTGGCATAAACTATGTATGAATGTATACATAAATATGATGTTTACTCATTTATTTACTCACTCTCTTGTGTGCACCCGATACCGCTCAAATTCTCAAACACACATTAAATCATATTAAAGAGCAAAATCTCATTTTTTTTTCATCTTAAAAAAATTTTACATTTTCCTGCCTGCGTGTATGTGTGCTGCTGTAATAGTATGCATTTGTTTATATTCATGTGTCTACCCTGTGAGGTTTATAAAATTAAATCCGTGTTTCATTTAATCACTCTTGTTTCTCTCAATTAATTATTCACCCTTCAGGATACTACTGCGTTATTTATATCTCTCATATGAAATTTATTTTCATTTTTATTTTTAATTCCACTCACTACCCACAATCACCCAACGTAAATACCCCAACAGCGGTTTCCGCTAATTGTTTGGAACGCTTGAAGGTAAGAAAGAAATTCCATTTTTTTCAATGAGTTTGAGTTAATTTTTGAATGATCGCAACGAAATTCATTAAAAATTTGTTGAATTGTAGTCGTAATTGTCCAGAAAGTAGTGTGTTGGCTTATTAGACATGAGGCCAGGGTTCAAACCTCAGATCAGACATCTCCAACAAAACGAAATATGAAAAAAAATTTCTTTGGCGAAGTCTTCTTAGCAGATTTCTAGCAAAAACTCTAAGGGTACATAAAAATTGCAATGAAAACGTTTCTCAAAAATTTGTCTTTCAGAGTCGCTTTTGAACTGTAGGTTCCGTCACTCATGTGTAAACTTAACACACACAACATGGGTGGCGTGAGAAGCTTGGTCGTAATCCTGACTGAAGGATTGCTATAAACAAATAATGTACAATGTTATGTATGAGTTGTCAAAGAAAATTCGAAAAGTTTCTCAAATTTGTCGTTTGGAGTCGTCAGTAATCAGTAGGCCCGTCAGTAATGGATGACATTAACACACAAAATATAAATGATTTTGAGAAGCGGGGTTCTTAACCTGACTAAAGGGTTGTAATGACCGATTAAGTAAGTAAAGCAACATTGCATTGTACCCACTGCCGAAAATATCTTTTCTGTTAGAAAAAGTGTGATGCATAAGTTTTCGAGTCTACGGCGATCTTACGTTTCTCTTTATAGCATATTTTACATATTAGGTTGGCTGACCATTCACAAGAAGTCACCGTAATCAAGTAGGTAGTGTGTTGGCTTATAGATGTAAAGCCAGGGTTCGAGCCCCAGGCCAGACATCAAAACAAAATACAAAAAGTATTTCTTCGGTGACTTACTCTTCTCAGCATATTTCTGGGAAAAACTCTGAGACTAAATGTAATTGCCATGAAAGGTTTCTCAAAAATCTGTCATTCGGAGTCGACTTTAAACTGTAGGTCCCACCAGTCGTAAAAAATTAATACACACAACATAAGTGGTGTGAGAAACTAGGTCGTAATCCTGACTGAAGGGTTGTAATGACCAATTATGTATGTATGACCATTCACAATACCGTAGATACGGTGATTGCAATCTTCCAATACTAATTTTCACTTTCGCATACCGTTAACGTGAAAAGTAACTGTACACTAAGAATAACATTCTAACAATCACCAAACTCAACTTTTATAACTTAAGGAGAGTGCCCGAAAAAATTTCACAATATTTCGAATTTTATTGTAAATTTTTTTGTTTGTTTTAATTTTAAAAACTGGCAATGAAATAATTTTAAAATACAATTAATGGTAATTTATTAATGTATTTTTTTAATGTAATGTATTGTTTCTTTTAACGCTCACTGTATGTTACTCGGAGAACCATGATATGAATGCGGACATTACATTGTGAATGAATATTTGTGTCATATTTTTTTAAGAAATCGGCCACACGCCATACGGCATGTGATGACATGAACTGCTAATCAATTATTTTAATTGTTGTTCCCTGGGTCAGTGTTCACAAAAGAAATCTTGTATTTTCTTATACAGAACGGTACTATAGAACTGTCAATATGTATATCAGATGAATGCTGATGGATATCTGGCCCATAATTTTATGTACGATGTTGTTTAATTTTCTTAATGTTTTATTCGTTTTTCTACGGCCTTTATTATGTTCGTAATTAAATCTTTCGCCTTCTGTTTACAATATATTGGCGAACAATTTATGGTTGAAAGTGATTAAAACAACATTAAGTTCCTCTGAGAAAGATTTCTTTCTGCATTCAGGTTTGTTGTTTTTCTTTCTCCTGTTAATAAAACTTTAAACTTGAAGTCATTAGTCAAATGGTTGACACCTACTTTAAGGAAACAAACTATAACACCCGACACAATACGTTGGAGTAAAAAAAAGAACTACAAATACAAACTCAATTAAATGCGAAAAGTGTAAAATTGGAGAATGAGAAAATGGGAGAAAGAAAAACTTAACACCAACAGAAAACAACAACAGCAATAACAACAACAAGGTTAATAAATAATCTGCTGCTTACACCTATAAAACCGAATACAATATTGCGTATACGCCCCCAAGCTCTTAAAAACAACATTTAAAACTTATGGGGGCAGAGAGAAAAACAAAAACGAAAACAAATTAAAATCGCATGTTTCTTACACTAAAAATAACAGCAACAACAACAACAACAACAACAAATGCTAAACGACAACAACTTTCAAAATTTCAAACACCTCTCTCTGACACAGCCAGAAGAAGGCTCCCCAAAACAAAACAAAAAACGAAAACAATCCAAGTGAGGAGCGTCAACAAAAAAACAGCAAAAACAATACAAATTTTCTTTGCTGTCATATGCCACACACAGTAAATTTCCCAGAATGAATAAAAAAAATTTTGAACATATTCACTCGTACAATACAAAGATACAAAAATACATTAAAAAAAAAGAAAAGAAAAGAAAAGAAATGACTTGAATACAACGTATAGAGATTGTTTTTCTGATTCCCTTGATACAAATACAATACATGTTGAGAAATTTGTAGAACGAAAATTAATATTTCCATCACTGAATTGAAAGCGGAATACATACATAATTCGTCATTACAACCCTTTCGTAAGGGTTACAATCTACTTTCTCATACGACTTTATGTTGTGTGTGTTAATTTTACACATGAGGCGCGGGATCTACAGTTTAAAGTCGATTACGAACGACAGATTTTTGAGAAACGTTTTCATGGCAATTTTATTTACTCTCAGAGTTTTTGCCAGAAATGCTGCTGAGAGGAAGTAGCTGAAGAAATATTTGTTTATGTTTCGTTGTTAGTTGGAGATGTCTGACCTGGGGTATGTACCGTGGCCTTACGTCTAATAGGCCAACATGCTACCCTCTGGACTACGGCAACTTTGTTTTAATGCCAACTTATTTTAACGCCAATTGTACATATTGTTATGAAAATGAAAAATCCCGATACGGGTTTTTTGCTTTTCTATCGCTTATTATTAAAATTATACACAAAAGCTACAAAAACAAACCAATGCAGTAAACAAACCTGTTTACAAATTATCGTACTGCTTAATACAACAACAAAAACCAGCATATAAAAAATGGTAAGTTAGCAAAAATACACAAACAACAATAATGAATTTTAGAGTATCGAGAAGGCGAAGTTATGAACATTCATCAGACTGTTTACTTTGCCATATAAAAGGCAAGGCAAAGCAGGCGACTGCGTTAGTGAACTTCAGTCAGTCTTGTGTGAAGACGCGTTGCGTTTGAAGAGAGTAATCGTGGTTTGCAGATCTCCGTTACAAAGATCTGACGAATAACTGTCTAGTAATTGTTATTGTTTATGCAAAGGATGTAAACAGAGGAATAACAAGTAAGAGCAATTGTTGTTGTTTACATCAAGTTGTGAACGCTGGCACACAGAATTGTGCAAATAATAAAGAACTAAACACAAATTTATTTTTATTTTATTTGCAACCTACGACCTCAAATTTTAAACGTTTTTAAAAGGTAAAAAACGTAAAAATATTTAAAGCATGACATCTTTAGAATCAATCTGTAAACTGTAACAATATTGAAGTGTGATAGTTACCGTGATTTATCTTTTCACTTTTCTAGTTACTTAATTGCTCATTACGAAGCTTTGGTGAGAATTATAAGCTAGTTTCTCACAACACCCATGTGGAAACAGAAAAATGCTAACTTTAAAGGTAACAACTGTAATTTCTTTCATTGTATTTATTTTGAAATTTGTTTTTGCCTGTCGTATTTATATTTCTGCTGCTATTTTTGTGGGACTAATTTTTGGGTGTATAATTAAATATAAATTGTAAACAATTTTTGCAACAATCACTTGCAGCACAATTTTCAAGGAAAAACTATACCTCAGGTTTTTTTGCGTTGCACATTTAAATCAAAACGGCAGACAAAAAAAAAAAAAGAATCAGAACTGAAATGCATTGAAGCAGTCCCTTTTGGGGGCATAGTGGGTGTTGCCTGGGCTGATTTAAATAAACAAGAAAACCAAATATGGATAGTTTTACTTACTTACGCTGGAAGAAAATAGTAAAACTAAGCAAAAACAATTCAACTTATTTTTAAATAATGACTTGTTTATTTGAAGGGAGTTTTTTTTCGTAGATGAAGTTGGTTTTAAAGGAATTAATCTCAGACAAAAGCCAACTTATAATCAAAAGTAATTGTTCAATTTCGTAGAAAGCACTCTTTAGTATGGATTTAGGGCTGGAGGTGTGATCGATCCATATAACTTTGAGAACAATATTACCAACTGCTTTTGGCTTGAATAGCATGACATAAGGTTTCAACAGGACGGCGCTACGTGCTAATCAATTTATACCACATTTAATACTATTCAGGTGTACATGTAAGGTGGAGTGCCCTGTATATACACTCGTAAGTGTGCTCAGTTATTTAGCCTCAAAATACTCATGATTCTCTGCTCAAAAGGATCGCCAGAGCTGGGCATGAAAAGCCTTCAACTGAAAGGCATTGGATTATGCCAGCTTTTGATATGAAGTCGCCGTAGCCTAGTAGGTAGTGTGTTGGCTTATTGGACGTAAGGCCACGGTTCAAACTGCAGTTGAGACATCTTCAACAAAACCAAATATGAAAAAATATTTCTTCGGCGACTTCCTCTCAGCAGATTTCTAGAAAAAATGAAATTCCCATGAAAAGTTTGGCATAAAATCTATTGTTCGTAGTCGAGTTTAAAATGTAGTTTCCGCCACTCATGTATAGAAATTAATACCACTTAAGTAGTGTGATAAGCTAGGTCGTAATCCTGACTGAAGGGTTGTAATGACCAATTATGTATATATGTATGTATGATATGTAATAATCTGGCTCTATTAGTCAGAATAGACGTTACCCCATTTCTAATCACTAGGCGAAGACCAGTATGAAGTCACTTTAGTCTAGTAGGTAGTGTGTTGGCTTATTAGACGTAAAGCCAGGGTTCGACCAATTATGTATGTATGTATGTATGTATGTCTGCGAAGACCACGATTCCAATATAAAACGTATTGTTCCAAGTCTAAAGTAATTTTTAATCGCCTTTTTACACTCCAGCACGGTCTTTGATCCTGTATACCTGGCTGTTATTGCCGTAATTGTAATTTTGCTATCCGTATTGATATTTAAATCGCCATACCTCAAGCTTACCAAATGATTACGAACCACGATCATACATACATTCCATGATCGCGAGTACCTCCGCTTGGAAAATCTTATTTTGATCCGGTAATAGGCAACAGAGTTTGGTTTCTGTTTATACTATCCCATCCTATCGCCATGCTTAGAGCCATCCTTATAGCAATTAGTACCCGCGAACGTCTGTGGCATGGATCCATTTGACCAATAAAGTTGATCCGGTATTAGTGTGATGCAAATGGTATCCATTTATATTGTTATGTTTTTACCTTTTAAAAACGTTTAAATATAAACTAAATATATTTGTGTTGAGTTTTAATTAAAAATCTTTATTACTCGCACAATTCTGTAAGCCACTGTTCACAACTTGATGTAAACAATAACAATTGCTTTTCTTTGTTATTCCTCTGTTTATAACCTTTGCATATATAATAACAATTACTAGGCAATTATTCGACAGATCTTTGTAACGGAGATCTTCAAACCAGGATTATTCTCTTCAAACACACCGCGTTTTCACACAAGACTGACTGAACTTTATTTTTACGATCGCCTGCTTTGCCTTGCCTTTTATATAGCAGAGTAAACAGTCTAATGAATGTTATTGAAGGCGAATGTTAATGAATTCACCTTCTCGAAATCTCTATAAATTAAAACATCGTTGTTTACATTTATTATTATAGTATTGTTTGTGTATTTTGGTTTACTTGTTTACCAGTTTTTTTATGCTGGTGTTTGTTGTTATATTAAGCAGTACGATAATTTGTAAACAGGTTTGTTTGCTGTATTGTTTTGTTTTTGTAGCTTTTGTTTATAATTTTAATGTTAACCCATTATTCCCCAATCGGTAATTTCACTTACCAGTTCTTTAAACAGCTGTAAAGCTAAAAATATGCAAAAAATTAAATTTTTTGTTAAGTTATGCCATAATTTAGAGTCTTTTAAGAAAACAAATTGAAAGATTTTTATATATTGTTATTCATGAGCCTTAGACTAACGTTTTCGCAAACCTCCAAAAATGGACATTAAACGTATATAAAATTAATATAAGAAATGAAATTGGCTAACAGTTATCTGTTTCTAACCAATATTCCATGGTACTTTTATTACATATAAAAAACAATTTGATTTAGTTTCACTAAACGCTTGAAATATTATTACTTTTCCATGTGGTAATTTTACTTACCAATGGGCAGAAACGTATAGTAAATCAGGCAATATTTCATGAAAGCGCTAGAAGAAACAACATAACCACTCTATGCTCAACACCGGTGTTTTCTTTACATAGTTGTCTTATTCTTGTTGGATTCTACTTGTAAAACGGGGAAATCCCCTTATGCCTCGTATTAAAAGTGAAAATATTTCTTAAAAATGAAATCAAGAAAGTTTTTCAAACTAGAAGAAATAGTTGCAATTTTAGAAAATGAAGATGATAATGAAATTGCATCCTCGTCAAATGTTAACGTTGTATACATTCCACCTGACCCAGATGATGTTTCTGATGAAGAGCTTATTGATGACAACATTATGGATGAAAATGCTCCACTCGATGTTGAAATTGCTGGTACAGTTGAACTTCAGTATTGTCCAGGAGACGAATTTGGCGACGATACAATTGAAGAGCTTTCCCCTAAACGAAAGAAACTTTCAACAACATTAAAAAAACCAATATGGACAAAAAAACTACAAACGTTTGATAGACGCCAGTAAACATTGAAGCAGAGCGCATTCGTGACGTTGTGGAAAAACTAAGTGGAAAATCCCCTATTGAACGATTTTATCTCTTTTTTGATAATGAAATGCTCCGTATGATTGTTGAACAAGCAAATTTGTATGCCTCTCAGTAAAATTCTACCTTCATTGTTGAGCCGCATGAAATAAAGCGTTTTGTTGGATTTTTACTCTTTACGGGCAATCATAAATTACCAGGATGGAAACTATACTGGTCAAAGGATCCATCCTTCAGCGTTGAAATCATTTCTAATGCTTTTCCAAGAAATCGTGCTGAATTGATCAAACGATTTATTCATTTATCTGACAATAACAACATTGATCGAACAGACAGATTCGCTAAAGTTATTCATACAAAGGTTAACACATCTGCCCACTGGTAAGTAAACTTACCACCTCATATTTCGAAAACCAATCGTTCCATTGTCTTTAAACTTTAAATATATATTAGTTAGACCTAGAAACTAATACACAAAAAATTTCATTACAATCGCTTAACGTTTTCAGGTACCAGGCAATAATGGGTTAAGCGATATAAAAGTAAAACATCAGTATCTAGATTTTTCATTTTCATAACAACATGTTGGACACCTGGCGGATAACTGCGAGTCAACCGACTTGGTAAGTTTCTTAATATTTTATAAATTATTTTGAAAGTCAATTTGTCTACCTTAAAGAAATTATGTGCCTCAGTTTATTATTCTGCTGACAAATATCGCACAGCTTTCAGCAAAAAAAAAAGAAAAAACATTGACAGTTGCGATGAATGGTCAAAGAATAATAAATTTGAAACCAAAATAACGCTATCTTCATAGAAAAATGGTACTAAATTGTCTCTGTTTTAATCCTTTTTCAGAAGAAAGAGGTTAGAAAATAACGAAATTAAATTTTAATTGGGTATTAAGCTAGCCATCTATGGAATTAAAATTAAATATTGTTTAGATTTGTTTATTATTTAAGAAATTAAATTTAATGTTTCTGTAAATTTTCTTTTATTTTATTTTTTTTTTTTTAATTTCGTATCTCTTTTCAAAGCAGCTTTTTCAATTAGTATTAAACAATGACGCATTTGCGACACTGATATCATGTATCCTGTCTAGACAAACCCATTTTGTTATTAAAGCAAGACAACAATATAGAAAAAATACAATAAAAAGTAAGAAGAAGCGAAAAAAAAGGTAAGAAAAGTATTGAAAGACATAATTTTTTAAATGTTTAAGTAGAGGCTGAACAAAATAAAATAAAAAATTTAAAAGGGAGAGAGAAAAAATTGTTATCACACACTCGCAGGCATTGATACGCGTGACTCTGTTGTTCAGAACACATTAAACTTTGTTTTGTTGTATTAATTCTTTGCAATATATTTCCATTTCACTAAACCCTTTTGAATTTATTTATTTTGCCGTTTTGCTGTTTTTTTTTTTTTTTTTTTTGTTCTTCTGAAAGACATTTTTATGATTATTATTCTTGTTTCTCATCTATCCATGGAATAAACATTAGTTAATGTCTTCTAATGAAAAAAAAGCTTAACTACTTTATATTGTATGTGTATATGTGTATATACATACACACAGTTATTCCCTTAATCCCATAATAATATCAAATATTCTTAACATTGTATGGAGTATGAAAAACTCTGTTTTTTTTTTAATACAAACTCAACTCGTATCGTTTAATGCGTTTTGCTATGCTTTTTTCTCTTTTCTTTTTTTTTCTTTTTTTGTTGGTTGCCATGGCGGAAAGTATCACACAATTATTTTAGTTCAACAGGGTACAATTGGGCATTAAATCAACCTAATTATAATGGACAAATACAAATTGTCCGTTTTAGATATGGGGACAGTAACCCTTTTAGGATATTTTCAAAAAGTTCTAAAGGGTCCGCCAAATAAATTTTTTTTAAAATGCTTTAAAAAAAAACTACTGAATATTTTCTCAAATTTCTTTTTTTATTTGAAAGTACAATCCTTCCGGTTAATAATGAAAAATAATTTCATTCAAATAGCTGCCTCGGCTGGCCATGCAGTAGCCTACACGATCGGTCCAATTTTTAAGCACATTATCGATTGTGTGCAGCTGTATTTCACCAATTGCTTCACGAATATTGTCCTTTAAAGCGTCAATTGTCTCTGGCTTGTCGGCATAACACTTATCTTTGACGGCACCCCACAAATAATAGTCCAACGGTGTCAAATCGCAGCTCCGAGGTGGCCAAACGACATCAGCTCTGCGGCTGATAATGCGATCTTCAAAAACAGGGGGCAAAACATCGAGTGTAGCTTCGGCTGTGTGGCATGTAACGCCGTCCTGTTGAAACCAAATGTTGCCAATATCCTCCTCTTCAATTTTTGTGAACAAAAATTCGTTCAACATGGCCCGATAACGATCGCCATTGACTGTAACGGCAACTCCTTGCTCATTTTCGAAGAAAAATTGACCAATTATGCCTCTGGACCAAAATCCGCACCAAACAGTGACGTTTTGGGTGCGTCGACTTTTCAATGTATGCGTGCGCGCCAAGATCAAAATGAGCTTCATCTGAAAAGATGATTTTTTTTCCATGATTTTCACAGTAATGTCGCAGTATTTCCCAGCGTTGTTCAAGCATATACACAACCATATTCGTTCAGCGGAAGGATAAAACTAATTATCTGTCAAATCAGACATGAGCTAAGTGTTACCATTCACGAAATAAGCACTAGTTAAAAAAAAACGTTAGATGGCGGACCCGATACTATGTGCCCAATAATAATTTGAAAATAATTTTTAATTACATTGCAATTGAATTGGAAAACAAGAATTATTTTACAATACAAGCGGCCTTTTTGGTTTGGTACCTTAATTGGTATCTAAAATGGACTTCTTGCTTTCCATTTACTTCGGCTTCTGAATATTCATTTAGCGAAGCAATCACACATGATGATCGTATGATGTGTTCATTTTGAAACTGAAACTTGATTGCAAGTTTTGTTTATACATACATACATACATAATTCGTAAATACAACCCTTCAGTTAGGATTACGAACTAGATTCTCATACTACTATTTATGTTGCATGTAGTTTTATCCATGAGTGGCGGGATCTACAGTTAAAAACCAACACCGACCAACAGATTTAAAAAAAAACCTTTCATGGCAATTTTATTTACTCACAGAGCTTTTGCAAGAAATCTGCTGAGAGGAAGTCGACTGGGGCTTGAACCGTGGCCTCACGTCTAATAAGCCTAAAATAGTGTGATTTTTTTAAGCTTCTGATATATAGAAGTTCAAAGAAAACTGTTTAAGCAAAGCATTTGTTCACGCATTACTCTCAGAAAATTGTTGTCAAACTTCTGAATAACTTGAAGCTATGTATGTATATTGGCAATAAGGTAACCTATTTCTGTAACACTATGAAATCTTAAATTAGTACGTTTGACATCATATACAGTCGCAGAAAAAGGTCCACATACATTCTAATAGTTTATACGCTTCCTATTCTCCCTATTCTATCCTATCTATCCTCTCATCTTAAGTACGTTTTGAACAATGGGTCAACTTGACATCCGGGTACTGTACTTATCTTATTTGACAGGTACACGTCCTCTAACCTAAACCTAATTTCTAGGTTATATTTTTTTATATTCGTTTTTGTCTTCAGACTTTCTGAATTGTAACTGCCTAAAACAACGCTATAACAACTTTTTCATCTCAAATTACCGGGAAATACGCCGCTGTATGTAGACTTTTTTCTTTGACTATATTGCGTTTGCTGACTACATATGTATACTGATTGTTAGAGATGGGATTCCATCAAAAGAGTTCAGGCTAAACTTAGGAGTAGCATAAGATTCTGTTCTATCTCTCAATTGAATTAGAATCATTCACTGCAGATATTAAGGTCAAATGGTTTAATATGAATGACACACTCCCATCTGAGCTGCTGGTAATCTCCGAGCATGATAGATTTTAATTCATACAAAACATAAGTGACACATAATTACTATATTATTAGTCACCGAGTTAATAGTAGGTAGTTGCCGTAGTCATGTAGTCTAGTATTAGTAAAGCTTGAACCGTGGCCTTACAGGTCAGACATCTTCAACAAAACAAAATATAAAAAAAAATTTCTTCGACGACTTTCTCTCAGCAGATTTGTGGCAAAAACTCTTTACAGCAAACAAAATTGCCATGAAAAATTCCTTAAAAATCTGTCGTTCGGAGTCGACTTTAAACTGTAGGACGCGCCACTCATGTATAAAATTAACACACACAACATAAGTGGTATGAAAAGCTAGATCGTAATCCTGACTGAAGGATTGTAATGACCTATCATATATGCATGTAAATATCGGTCACTGATACATCTCAGCAGTCTTTCAATATACAATTCCAAAGGCAATCTAATTGCTTTAAAGACCACAACATGGTGGTTTGAGAAACTATGCCGTAATACTGATTAAATTGTTGTAATGGTCAGTAATGTGTAGATACCTGCAGATAGAGATTTTCTGTGCCACCAATAATCACTAGAATCTGCATTCTTATATATTAAAGCGTATACAAATAACTTTGTGTTTTACGACGATGTAATAATCATTTAATTCCATCTCATCGCTTTACAATTTTTATCCTTTATATCGGATAAAAAATAGTACACATCTCCCACTGTTGGCCTCAAATTCGTAGTCATTTGGAACGATGTCATCATATCTCTATTTACACCATTTCCTTTCCGATTGACCATTCGTATCGCATTCTTCTTTATGCGGTGTTCAGGTTTGCGCAATAAATGCCATTATTGAGCTCAATATTTCATATAAAGTTTCAATTAATTATTGCGCAATAAACACGCAAATTGTTATAATATTGAGTAAAACTTAAAATGCAGCACTGTCATATGTGTGTGTAGTGAGTATATTACAACTATCCGAACCCTTTCTGTTGACATTTGAGTTGTCAAATGCACAAACAAACAAAAAATAAAAACAATGTTGTTGAAACAACCAGCTGTTTTGTTTACCAACTGTCAAATGAATATTGAATAAGCAGCTAAACTGCGTATATTATTATGCCTGAACACTTAAAATATTGTACTCAATAAACCGAATATTGACTCAATAAAAGTGCATATCTGAACATAGTGTTAGCGTTGGAAATCGTTTTATGCTACACTATTTGTAAGTGAAAGCTTCCACTAGAAATCATTCGTATCATTTACCATATCAGCAGATTTAAATCTGATATCATATCTATTAACACCATTTTCCTAGTTTAACAACGTAGTCTACTAGGTAGTATGTTGGCTTATAAGACGTGAGCCATTAGTTCAACCCTCATCCCCTCAGACATGTCTAACGAAACGAAGTATGAGAAAATATTTCTTCGGCGACTACCTCTCAACAGTGTTCTGGCAAAAAGTCTGAGAGTAATTAGAATTGCCATGAAAAGTTTCTTAAAAAAACCTGTAACTCTAGGCTCCCGCCATTCATAGATAAAATTAACACACACAACATGTGCGGTGTACTAAGCTAGGTCGTAATCCTAACTAAAGACTTTTAAAGACAAATTAAGTAAGTAAGTAAATAACAACGGATTATTTTGCAAATACCCACCAAAAATTATTATATTTTGTGTGCATTCCTTAAAGAATATGGTGGAGGTGCATGACATGATAACAAAAAAAATAAGAAGTTTTAGAAAAGTAATGTCAAATGGATCACTCAACGATCTTAAAATTGTACACTTCAGAACCGATACATACAGCATTAGAAAGTACTACTTGCTTACCATTACCATACCATTAACAATCCGTTTAACGGATTTCGGCCTGCCGCTGACAGGGCTTCCTCGATTTGGTCCTTCCAACGGATGCAAGGTCGTCCTTTTCGCCGACTTCCGCAGATTCCCGCATCAAATACCCGTCTCGCCGGAGCATCCTGCTCCATTCGAACGACATTTCCGAGCCAGCCCAGCCGCTGGATAGTAATACGCTGCACAACGTCTATGTCGTTGACGAGCTCATACAGCTCACTGTTGGATCGGATGCGGAAATCATCGCCAACTCGCACTGGACCGAAGATCTTACGCGAGACTTTTCTCTCGAACACTCTCAAGGCTGCTGCATCAGTGTTTAATAGGGTCCATGCCTGCTGCCATAAAAAAGCACGGGTAGGATGAGTGTCTTGTAGAGTATTAGTTTTGTCGTACGAGAGGTCTCTGCTACTCAATTGCGTATTGAGACCATAGTAGCACCTGTTGGAAATTATTCAGATGCAAAAATTTCCTTAAAAAGTGCTTCATGTGCATTGTACATGTGAATTACTTTGAGCCAAAGTTCGGCAGCATAAATTTGTATCTCTATGCTTGGTTCACTCTATATTTGACAACGAAACACAATAATAGACTTCAAGACATAGAAGCACACCCTGAAATGGAAATTGGCTTCAGTAGATAAACTTCCTTTTTTAAAAAACGGAAAACATAAAAACCTGGCAACAACTGACAACACAGTGGACGACAACTTCTAAAGTGTAAAGACATTAAAAGTAAGCAAAACTATCATTATAACATTAATTTCTCTTACACACATACACATATAGTATTTGTGTACAAAAGAAAAGGAATTGAAAGAAAGAACGACAAGTGTCAAACAGTAATTGCCGCAAAAGCAAAAGCAATAATAACAGCAGCAGCAGTAGCAGCATTAAAAAACAACAATGCATCTAGGGATTCTCAAAAGGCTACAAGAAAGGGGAAAAACTGTAGCAACAATAACCATTTAAAATACGCACACACACACACACACAGCCATACACCAGCAGTAATAACAATAAATGCAAGCAAACATACAGACATACACGCATACTCTCCTTCTCTTACCTGCATATGTATGTATTACAATATAAAGGAGAACATTGCTGCTTTAACACAGGGCGTCTGTAGTGTTGTGTTACTGTGTGTGTGTCAAGTCAAATATAATTTGACGGAAACCAATTTAAGAAAATTACAAAGAAGCTAAACAATAATAAAGAAGAAGAAAATGAAAGACAAAAAAAACAAAAGAACAAGAGAAGTTACAACTCCCCTAAGACAAATATCATACCAAGAGAAAGTTTAGAAACGGTACATAGGACAGAAAGAGAGAGGGAGAGAAATAAAATGAAAAAATGGGAAGAAAAAAACTCTAGCAATTATAATGATGGCTAGAACTTGTTTCTTGTTGTTATTGTTGTTGAACACACAAACTTCGTCGCTGGCTAAAGTAATGCCAAAGACAACAACAAATTAAACTACAACAATAATAGTTATGTATAGACATTGACACCGAAATGAAACAATGACGATGTCAACAACGACAACTTTTGTATGTGTTGTGTTGTGTTGTGTTGTTATTCATGTTGTCACACTATAAACTCTCTCACACACACACATACGTTTATAAAGCCATTATTAAAATATATATGTATGTACATATGTATGTGTGTGTGTGAAGGCATTTAACAACAATAGTCATTGTCATGGTAGTAGTAGTTGTAGTAGTAGTAGTACTAACAGTAGCAAATAGTAATCATGTGTTGTAATTACATGACACTTGACGCAAAGCAATTTGTTACTAACTTTACACTTTGCTACAAAACTTCGACGCATACATACATACATACATACACACACACGCTAACTTATAAACACATATACAAAATACTTTTGTTCACATTAGTATTTATTTATATATACGTGCCATTTTTCATACAGTAAATGACAAAATGTTTGGACACTTTGAGTTTGAAGTTAAAAAGATTTTGTTTTGAAATGTTAACGACATTTTAATTAAACTTTAAGGAGCGCAAGCACCTCTGCTTCTTGCATATTCTGTAATCACCTTGTCAAATACCTATGTTTCGCTGGAGCATCCTCTTCCTTTCGAAATGACATGGCCGAGCTAGCGCATCCCCTGGATATTCATGCGTTGAACAACGTCCTTGTCGTTGAGAGGCATATACAGCTCATTGTTGGATCGGATGCGTAAATCATCGCCAACTCGCAATGGACCGAAGATCTTAGGCGAGACTTTTCTCTCGCTTACTCTCAAAGCTGCTGCATCGGTGCTTAATAGTGTTTATGCTACTGCGCCATAAAGGAGCACGGGGAGGATGAGCAGCTTTTAGAGTTCAGTTCTGACTTAAGAGACATACATATCTCTGATACTCACTACTTGCCTATTGAGACCATAATAGCACCTGTTGGCAATAATGATCGTACGCTTGATCTCCAAACTGACTTCATTTATGCTGGTTAAAACTAAGCCAAGCTAAACAAGTACACTGGTCATATCGAGAGTATAGCTATCGGCCGTAATCTGGAATTAAATAAGTTGCATGTCCCTACTCGTCAATAATATATTATTGTTCTCATTTACTGTCAGACATATCGTAATAGATTCGCGTTAAATAGCGCTAAAGGCAACAGCAACATTACGATTGATATGCTCTATGATGAGAATATAGTCAGCATACGCAAGCAGCTGAATACTTTTGTGGAATAAAGTATCATCGAAGAACATATGATAAGGGATCAAATTGTCTGAAACCTTGCAGTGTGTCAAAGAGTTTGGAGAGATCCATTCCTACCTTGACGAAACTACAGGAGTTGATCAACGTCTTTCTGTAGTTGTAGTCTTCAAAAAGATGGAGTGTATCGACTTGATATTGACAGAAGTCGCCGTAGTCTAGTAGGTAGTGTGTTAGCTTATTAGACCGTAAGGCCACGGTTCAAACCGCAGGTCAGACATCTCGAACAAAATGAAATATGAAAAAATATTTCTTCGGCGACTTCCTCTCAGTAGATTTCTGCCAAAAACTCTCATAAAATTTGTCGTTCGGAGTCGACTTTAAACTGTAGGTCCCGCCACTCATGTATAAAACATAAGTGGTGGGAGGAAATAGGTCGTAATCCTGACTGAAGGGTTGTAATGACCAATTATGTATGTATCGACTTGATTTTCCTAGGGTTTACTCCAGACTTAATGACTTCGTGCGACAGCAGCAAGCGCATTTCGGTAATCAGATTTCTTTGTCTTGTTGATGTCGACAGAGTCAACAGAGTATAATCGCTGTGAAAACAAACAAGAATCGAACAAATTGTGTCTCACTAGACTGATTATGTTGACTTTAAAATGTATGAACTGTATGAACATTGCAAACAAATTTATTTTCCAAAATGTGGAAACATTATTCTGCTGTGAAACGATTCATGATGACTTTTAAAACCTTACTCTGTACAGAAATGTCAAGACAATTTGGCATTTGATATACGAGCATATGCTGATATATGCACCTATTTTCGCAATTATGCTGTTCAAATACTTCTGTAAAGTTGATTGCCCTGTGTGAAAACCTGTCATCCAACTCAGATCATTTTATTTTGAGGTTGTAAATAAAGTGACTAAGATTCTCACGGGCGTACCAAATATGTATCGTTGTCCAGGGCATTCAGAGCTCAAAAGGCCTCCAGTTTTCATAGGTTACCATGACAATTTGCGCGCATTTCCATTGGAATGGAAAATGACTTAGTCGCAGTATTGAATTATAAATTAACGTTAAGAATATAATTCCTTTTTTATGTAGATATTTTGCAATCCTATCGCTAATGCCATCATATCCTGGTGTTTTATTATTATTTATTTCGTTAGGCAATCCATTGAGCAAGCGCTTTCTAAGAAGTTTATTATTTCGTTAACATTATTATTAATGCAAAAGTCATGTTTTCTAGCCTTTTGACCGGATCATCGTACTATTTTGCCCTTGACAGTAAAACATCACCTGAAATGTTCTTTCCACATGTACACATGATATTTATTACCACACAGTTTTTCTTTTTACCAGCAAATGCTGTCAAATACGGTTTTCCATTTCTATTTAACCAAAAAGGAAAATAAATAAAAAAAAACATTGGAGAACAAAGTGGAACAAAACTGCAGCGGAGGTGGTAATGTGACGAATAAACAAACAAACTATTTAACACCACAATCTAATGAATATAAATGGTAGAGTCCAAAAACAATTGAGGGACCATAAATTCTTTTGGCTGATATTTACCCAGTGATTTCCTTTTCCTCTGTTGTTTTTGTTGTTTGTATTTTTTTGTATAATTTTAATGGTATTTTGGCATAAACTTACAACAATTGTTCGTCACATGACCCAGAACTAGAAAAATCGTATATTTTTTGTTGTTTTCTTTCCTTTTATTTTTGCCATTTAACCATGGCATGTGCCGAGAGTGCAAGTTATTTAGACCAGAGGTAATTTTCAAATTCAAACCAATTATTTGAAGTTTTATTCGAACATTTTGCAATTGTTTTGAAAACTATTTTGTGTGAACATTTGTTTAAGTACAACTTCTATACGCTTAATTAAAAATCGATTTTAAGACACAAGGCTACAAAACAGAAACTGTGTCTTTGAAATAAATTAAATGGAAATGACATTTAAAATTGGTAACATGAAGTGGCGAACAGCGTGAGAGGTCTGTATATTAAACAGAAAAAAAACAAAATAAAAGCATTCAGACATTTTGAAGAAAAACAACAACAACAGCCAAATACAAAGGGTTTGTAGAACAGACAACTTTATTCAAATGATTAAATTGCCATTATCAAGGGATTATTAAAAACAAAACAAACAAAAACTTGTTTTTCTACAGACATGCTGAGTAATTGACAATTTTCTCCACAAGTTTATGATTCGACTGGCTTGATGAGGTTACAACTGAAAAGTAAAAAGTTTTTCTTTTCACCGTATTTCATTGACCGAAAAATAATGCTTTTCATATGGAATAAGAACCCTTGCGTTAGGAGTACGATCTAGCCTCTCACACAACTTTGTGTCTTAATTTTATACATAAGTGGCGGAAGCCACAGTGGAAGTCACCGAAGAAATATTTTTTTTCATATTTTCATTTTGATATCTGACCTATGGTTTGAACCGTGACCTTACGTCAAATAAGCCAACACACTACCTACCAGACTACAGCGACTTCAATTCATTCTTACTTACTTACTTAATTGGTCAGTAACAACCCATTTATTGGATTACGACGTGCTTTAATACATGTTTCCAGTCGCCTCTGCTTCTTGTGAGCCTTCGATGACAGGGCTTCCTCAACTTGGTCTTGGATCGCGGTTCGAACGATAATTTTTGTTAAGCTATTTATCACACATAACATACGAAGATAAAGGGTCCGCCAAATAAATTTTTGTTTTTGAAAATGCTTAAAAAAAAAAACTACTGAATATCTTCTCAAATTTCTTTTTTTATTTGAAAGTACAATCCTTCCGGTTAATAACGGAAAATAATTTCTTTCAAATGGCTGCCTCGGTTGGCCATGCAGTAGCCTACACCAGAAGATGCCGATTTTGGCAAAAAAAAAATCATCTTTTCAGATGAAGCTCATTTTGATCCTGGCGGGTATGTAAACAAGCAAAATTGTCACATTTGGGGCACAGAAAACCCGCACCAATGTATGCGTGCGACGCACCCAAAACGAGTCACTGTTTGGTGCGGATTTTGGTCCAGAGGCATAATTGGGCCATTTTTCTTCGAAAATGAGCAAGTAGTGGCCGTTACAGTCAATGGCGATCGTTATTGGGCCATGTTGAACGAATTTTTGTTCACAAAAATTGAAGAGGAGGATATTGGTAACATTTGGTTTCAACAGGACGGCACTACGTGCCACACAGCCGAAGCTACACTCGATGTTTTGCGCCCTGTTTTTGAAGATCGCATTATCAGCCGCAGAGCTGATGTCGTTCGGCCACCTCGGAGCTGCGATTTGACACCGTTGGACTATTATTTGTGGGGTGCCGTCAAAGAAAAGTGTTACGCCGACAAGCCAGAGACAATTGACGCTTTAAAGGACAATATTCGTGAAGCCATTGGTGAAATACAGCTGCACACAATCGATAATGTGCTTAAAAATTGGACCGATCGTGTGGGCTACTGCATGGCCAGCCGAGGCAGCTATTTGAAAGAAATTATTTTCCGTTATTAACCGGAAGAATTGTACTTTCAAATAAAAGAAGAAACTTGAGAAAATATTCAGTAGTTTTTTTTAAAGCATTTTCAAAAACAAAAATGTATTTGGCGGACACTTTATTTGAACAACGTTTGTTATTCAGTAGGTAGTAGAGCAATGGTAGATATGTAAGGTAGGTATGTAAAATTGGAATCTAAAATCTTTCGTTACCCCAAATTCTGGAAACATCCATAGCTGCTGATACAGCAATTTCGACTCAGTGATATCATCTGAATATCGAGGTTATGCTGCCTCCTACTTCTATGACAATTTGACGTCAATTTATCAAAAAGTTGGAGAACACCGGTCCGCATATCAGCAGCTCCTGCCAAGACCAACGCTTCTCGCTTGTGTATCCATAATGCCATATCCATTAATGACTCCAACAAAGACGCTGAGGGACTACATCGCCTTGTAGATGTCATCGTAGTCTAGAAGATAGTGTGTATTGGCTTCAGGCAAAATGGTAAATAAAAATGCCATAAATAGTTTATCGAACCAGTTGTTCGAAGTCGACGTTAAAAATGTAGGTCTTGCCACTCGTCGCCACACTACATTGACCTTGACAACCAATGAAGTGAACCCCAAACAAACGCGTATACATTAACTGTAACGTTCCGTTTCGCTCTTGTAAAAGTTATGGTTCACTGAAACTGTTATTGAAGTCGCCGTAGTCTAATAGGTAGTGGGGCCACGGTTCAAACTTCAGGTCGAACATCTCGCACAGCACCAAATACTATATAAGAAGATATTACTTCTGTGATTTCCTCTCATCAGATTTCTGGCAAAAACTCTGAGAGCAAATAAAATTGCCATGAAAAGGTGCTCAAAAATCTGCCGTTCGAAGTTGGCTTTAAACTGTATGTCAGAGAAATTAGGTCGTAATTCTGACTGACTGGGTTGTAAAAACCAATTATGGATGTATGTATGTATACCATCAGCCTTTAACTGCCTACTCTTCAAGCTTTCGGCAATTCACGAATTCTGCAATTCAGTTTGTTGACGTGTTCATGATTTCATATAGAAATGACGAGTTACTAATTCCGTTTCGTATGCGAACTCGGTCTAAATTGTGAACATACTGACGTTATCGGTATTTCCTTTTATCGCATTTTTAATTCACTTACAGAGTGTCCCTTCCTCCATTTCGGTTGTTCTTTAATGTGTGTTTTAATCATTTTGAGTTTCCCTCGCTATATTGCCCATGTGTTCTTGTTGTTCGTTGTTTAGGCTCCAGTTCACTTCCATTCTGGGAATTCCTTTTTCATTAAGTATGTTTCCTTGATAGAATAGTGTTGGAACCAGCCTCAATATTCTAATTCTTTGGAATTTAAATTTAATTGTTAAATTCTTGAATTCTTCGAAATTAAATTTAATTTGTATGTAATCGAATTGGCCTTCCATATTCCATAAAATGTCTTCTACCTTTTGTTTACGGCTTAATCACATGATCTTCCATTTGTTCTCCACGCATAATATTTCATGCAGCGGGTGTCACTCTCATAATTACATTTCGCATTTCATGAATTGTTTTGTGTTCTTCTATCACCTTTAAATGACTTCAAGACGCTTTTCAATGGCAAATACATACATATGTGAGCCTACAGAAGATTAACTAATCAAGGAGTCTTATTGTTGTATTTGGACCAGTAAATGGTGATAATTTTCTACCAACACAATAACGCAATGCCATCAAGGTTAATACAATGAATTTATGTGTTGATGACACAAGCAAAAACAATAAACTTACACACATACACATACATACGCACACATTTTGTACTCGTGTACGAGGCATCAACAACGATTAAAAGGCGAAAATCAAAAGTGTAATAAAAGGCAAAACAGCATAACAACAATCACCAGACGACAGACAGATAACAAGCCATCAGCAGTACAAAAATACCAAGCAATCCACCTACAGCAACAACACCAACAATACAAACAATACAAAATTGTTACAGTTTATAAGAGAATGGTGAGAGTATGAGTAAGTGTATTGGACTAAATAAATGAAGGAATCGCAATTCTCTTCCATCTCACTCTCTATCATCTTCGCTAGCAATCTCTATCAAATGATAGTCAAATGCAAAAAAAGGTCGCATTGAAGAGGATTTTCGTTTTCTAAATACCATACGATTGTGTCTGTGTATGCAGAAGTATAAATAAGTGTGCGAGAATGAAAGGCGAAAATGGGATTGAGTGCATCGAGTAAATGTAGATGAAATAAAACGTGTGAAGAATGTCACTCACTTCTGAACTCGTTTCTACTGACACTTACAAGGTAGTCATGCAAGCCAAAAAAGGCGTACGAAACAATGACAAGTGCATGGAAGACAAGTCAGCAAAAGGGAATTGATGTGGGATATTGTATTGTATTTGGTATACAAATGTCAGTGTATGTGTAACAATGATAAAGAGTCATAAAATTCTCTCAAGTGAAAGACAATTGTGAGTGACAAGTGATAAGGTTAAGAAATATTCATGATGGACTAAATTTTTTATACAATTTTTAAGCTGGATTGTGCAATCATCATTGTTTATTTTATTTATCGACTATGAGAGGGCAATCGATTCTGTTAAAGAAGTTTATATCTGCTCCAAACTGAAGGTCATAGGAGAAGCACAGGGTAAGATATAGCACCATTGGCATAAAAAACAAATGTTTGGAGCACTTAAAATCATTTCAGAAGTGAAGAAGCGCAGAAATTAAAAATATTCATGATAACCCGGTTTGAATCGCTTGGCTATGAAGATGGCAAGGCTTTCCTAAGAATCCAAGAAAATTAGTCTCAAAATGAAAGCCACAAAAAACAAAGATATGAGCATGAATACTACATCATCTCACTGTTAATATTTTCTGTTTTCAGAGGAAGTCTCTGGCGGATGATCTGTATGGTATTAGCCAAATTGGCAAAGAAAGAAAAAGGCACAGGACCTCTGCAGATAGGCGTACGACAAAATTTCTACTGAGAAAGCCTTTACAAGCATGGTGGCTAGATTCAGTCATTACCCTTGTAACATGCAATTCAAGAGATTGAGATTTTTGTGGATTCAGGAACTTCTTTACAAACTCTATCCGTTGTATAACACAGAAGATGAAACAATTTTCAACATTTCCAATCAATTCAAACTCTAGATAAAGTGTAACACGGTGTTCAGATATGCACCTTTATTGCGTAAATCGCAATAAACGCCATTATTGAGCTCAATATTTAATATAAAGTGTCAATTAATTATTGTGCAATAAATACGCAAATTGTTATAATATTGAGTAAAACTTAAAAGGCAGCACTGTCATAAGTATGTTCAGTGAGCTTATTACAATTATACGAACACTTTCTGTTGATATTTGACAACTCAAATGTCAACAACGACAAACAAAAAAAAACAACAAAACAAAAAAAAAAACAAAATAAAAACAATGTTGTTGAAACAACCGGCAATTTTGTTTACCAGCTGTCAAATTAATATTGAATAAGCAGCTGAACTGCGTATATTATTATGCCTGAACACTTAAAATATTATACTCAATTAAACGAATATTGACTCATTAAAAGTTCATATCCCGCCATCAATTCATCATTTGTATTGAATTTCATTTCTGTTATCCTAAGACCATTATCCTTGAACATCATCCATTTTTTTATTTGGGAAAATTTTAAATGAAGCCAAGAAATAATATAAAGATGAGCGAGTTGCTATTTGATAACCATATGTTCGTCAAGGATACGAAAAGAAATAAATAAGTTTATAGTTTTAAAGCTTTTTCAACAACAAGAGTTACTTTTCTTATGGCCCAGCTTTAAACGAGCTTTGACTTGAGGTATTCGGTCAGTTTTGTGATTGCTTCGAATGCTCGTCGAAAATGAATAGAATTTCCAATTTCGCTGCTGCACTCCAAGAGTTGACTACTAAACTGAATAACGTTGTTCATATATTAACTTGATTGCGTACAGTCCTTCTCCTCTACGTCTCTCTACAGCTTTTGCAAAAGTCGTTAGTCGTATGGCCAAGACAATTGCATCTTACATGAGTTACCAGAGTGAAACGTACAATATTGACTTTAGCAACTATGCTGAGCGTGCTTATTTGGAGTTTGAGAAGACATTCCATACGTTCTTGGTTTAGCTCGGTTTTTTTTCTTATCCGAAGTTGCCCATACGACCTTATCAGAACCTAGTCTTATTTAACCTGGATAGAGAATTCAACAAAAATACGATGGTTCTTCCACTTCTAAGCAATTTCTCGGAATAGCACCATATTTCCGTTACCCATATAATGTGAAAATAATGTCACTCAATTATCTCATTGAGAGACTCACGACCACTATAGACCTAAGTATGCTGACAACTGCTTAGCTACCAGAACGTATGATAATATCTTTCACAGCGTTGCCATCTTTAATAATAATTACAGCAGATGGTATTGACGATTTTCTGGCACAAACTCTGAGCGTAAATAAAAATGTCAAGAAAATTTGTCGTTCGCAGACGACTTTAAACTGTAGGGCGCCGCCACTCTTCAACATACACAACATATGTGGTGTGAGAAGCTACGTCATAATCCTGACTGAAGTACCGTAATCCATAATTTATTAGTTTAGTTTGTATTAGCTAATGCCTAAATGTTAATAACGACAGCAAATGGCTCATAAGGAGTATTTCAACGAAATATTCCAACTGGAACTGCCTCTCCATTATGTTAGCTTCTTGACAAAATATGCCAGAATACTGTAAAATGTCATTCACAGGCAATAGGCAGGAGAGGAATATCGAAAAATGCTAGGAGAGGAAATATTCTAACTGACGTTTAGAAGACATTCGATGAGCTAATATACATATACTGCAATTGTCAGTGAAAGATAGTGATTTTTTGTAAATAGTTTTTGTAAATGAACATGCTTCTGATCTCCTAATATAATACATCATGATGAAGCATAATTAATTCCATTGTATATATTTTTATACTCATTTATTTAGATGGCTTTTGAAAAACTTCACAATGATTTTATTTTATTTTTTTGGTTTTTTGTATTTTGTAAGTGACTTACACTCATTCTTAAACAAATTATTTATTTTTCCTTCATCATAAATTATGATTTTGAGAAAGTCTACACCCCACAACAAAGGGGCATTCATATACAGAAGCATTGTATGTTTTAATGCTGATTTATGTTGGATTTTGGCTGAGTATTTTGTCTGCAACATTCTTTCTTTTTTTTTTGTGATAGAGAGAGAGAAGAAAAAATAATAAAAGAAATAATAATAATAATGTATTAAATATTATAACATTAAATAACAATAATAATAACAATAAAATAATGTTCCAGATAAACATGAAATAAAACAATAAAACCTCTCAACAACACCACACATGCATATGGGTATTCGTCTCTTCTATCATTCTCTATCTCTCTCTCTCCCTCTTGCCTTTTGCCTTAAATGTGTATTTAGGTGGTTGTGTACAACAATGTTTTGTATTTTATTATAATCGCTCTTCAATGTAGTAGTAGCTGTAGTAGTAGCTGTTGTAGTGGTAGTAAGTATTATATCTGCTCATCGTGTTGAATGTGATGGCATTACAAATGTCTAAATGATCATTTATAATGATTTTTTCAAATTTTTTGCTTTGCTTTTTTGCTGTTGCTCTCTGTAACAAAAATTGTAGCAGCATCAATATTATAAACAACAGCAACAACAAATATACACAAAATGTGTTATAAACTACAATAAAATAAAGTAGGCTTAAATCCAACAAAACACACATAAACAAAAAACAACAACAACAACTACATATAATCTGTGTGTGCGTGTATGACTATCAGATGCTAAGGAGTTGTTTTCTATCACAATCTACCATTTCGCCAGTCATGTAACAATAGGAATTAACAGAATAATAATATCTCTCTCTCTCTCTCTTTTTTTCTTTCGATTTCTCCCTCCTCTCTTTTATTTTTATAACATAAAGAAAAAATAAAGAAAGAAGAAAGCCAGCAATAACACCAAAGAAAAACTGTAACAAAATAAGCCGTATGATTAAAAATAAAAAGAAGAAGACAAATCTAAAACTACTACAAAACACAGAGAGATAGAGAGAGCAAAAGAGAGCCGAGTACAAAAAAAGACTTATCATCAATCATTGTACATGTACGTGTATGTACGTGTATGTATATGCACAAGTGCGTACAAATGTGTGCAAATCTAAGAAGGAATGGTATAAATAACTCTGATGTATTTGAATATAAGCAAGTGTGTGTGCCTATGTGTGTATGTAGTATACATATGTGTATGTGTATATGTATTTATGGTTCACTATCACTACAAATAACATACTATTTTATAGCATACAAGAGGGCTTATTGAATATCTGATGCATAGGAATGTGTTGTATTTTGCAATACATATTTGATGTATTTATACACTGTGGATCAAATAAGGACATGAATGGTAGCATTTTAGGCATTGTAGTTAGGTGGACATAGCACCTAACTAGCCTAACTCAATCAGGGAAGATGAATATACCTAGGCCACGTATGACCCATTGTGGTACTACAGTCTCCCATTGAAACTTTTGAATGAACCTATTCAAGACTCCCAATGTTCTCAACAAATCAGTGCATCATAGAGAAACAATAGAGAAGCCCAAGTGTTTCCTTCTTATTCTACATAACGTCACGCATGTTCCCAATTGATAACACACAGCTTGTTTCCTCATCGCGGTCGTCCATACAGCTTTATCAGAAATAATTGTTCATCAGTACGTACATACATATACATACTTAACTGGTCATTACAACCCTTCAGTCAGGATTGTGGACCTAGTTTCTCACACCACTTATGCTGTGCGTGTTAATTTTATACATGAGTGGCAGGACCTACAGTTTAAAGTCGACTCCGAACGACAATTTTTTTTTTTTTGAGAAACTTTTCATGGCAATTTTATTCACTCTCAGAGTTGTTGCCAGAAATCTGCTGAGAGGAAGTCACCGAAGAAATATTTTTTTTTGTACATTTTCGTTTGGGGTTTGAACCGTGGCCTTACATCTAATAAGCAAACGCACTACCTATGGCGACTTCAACACAAAACAATTATATTCCGCATAAGTTCACAGAATAGAATGTTCAGTTGCGAATCGATCTATGCGTTCTTTATGTAAACATCATCAGAATTGCTGCTCTGCGCAGTTGCCCACACAACTTTAACGTAATCTAATCTTGTTAATCTTTCCCAGGCATGTCCACTACTGTGTTTTCAACGTAAAGAATTCATAGAAAATTCGATGGTTCTACCATTTCTAGCGCAATTTATAGAACCTTTTTGAAAGACTCTCGCAGCTAAAAACGCCAGTGCCCTGATATCTGCTAAGATATCAAAAAGTATGGTAATATATTTCCCAGTACTGTCATCTTTAATAATCACCAAAATACTGCGGTAATCGCTAGCCTTATCGAATAAATTATAAACTCGAACTTCCACTCACATTTTCAATCAGTTTGGAAAGGTGTGTAAAGATTTGTATTAAAATTTTTACAAGCTGCATCGCAACACTTTTATTTTCTCTTCTATCCGAAATGGACGTTCTGAATTTCCTCGAGATCTTCTTGTATGGCATCGTATAATCTACATTTCTGAAGATCTTGGAAATCTTTAAAAAAAATTAAATGTTTACCTTCGATTCAAACCTCAACTCCTTTTCAATCCTGAGTGACCTTTGCACATGGAAATACGTCTTGTTTCCTTTTTTATAGTCGCAGCTTGTTCTGGGTCCTCAAGATGCCGAAAGTATTTTCGCCTATATACATATCAGCACTGTCTTTACCATTACCAGTAGCGCTTTATGACGAATTGTCCTGAAACCACTTATCCCCCAATTCACGCTTAAGCGATTTACCAATGATAATTTCCTCTTTATCGTATTCACGGAGAGTATTTCATAAAAAATTATCGACATTAAGACCCTCGATATTATCGGCAACATCAAAGGATTTGGTCCTCCAATATTTGGCAGTCGAGCTATCCCGGAGTGTCTGTACGGGTATGTGATAGCAGACTTCCACATAAACGCATTACTTACTTACTTAACTGGCCATTAACAACCCGATTAACGGATTTCGGCCTGCTTTAACACATCCTTCCAGGAGCCTCTGCTCCTTGCACGCCTACGCCAGTTGGTCACACCAATCGATGATAGGGCTTCTTCGATCTGGTCCGTCCAACTCAAACAAGGTCGTCCTCTTCGCCGATTTCCGCAAATCTCCGCATCTCGGGGCATCCTCCTCCATTCCAACTACACGACTAAGCCAGCGCAGCCGCTGGATGTTAATACGCTGTGCAACGTCCATGTCTTTGAGGAGCTCATGCAGCTCAATGTTGGATCGGATGCCGAAATTATTGCCAACTCGCACTGGAACGAAGATCTTACGTAGGACTTTTCTCTCGAATACTCCCAAAGCTGCTGCATCAGTAATTCTAGCTTATGTATCACTTTTGATACATACTTGTAGTACATGGAATTGTCACGATTATTGATGGATTTTGTTAAAAAAAATTTAATATTTGAATATATTTTAATAAAACTATTTGTTTTCTATTATTACATTTGATTATCACTTTTATGAAATTGGCGCCAAAATTGTTGACATGATGTACATTGGCATGGTTTTTCATATAAAAATCAAGCACTTCATGTCAGCTTGGTTTTATTTCTTTCTAAATACTAATAATTTTTCGTCTAGCACCCTGCTTTGTGGCGATTTATAAGTTTCCAATTGCTTAGATAAGACAGCTTATTGTCACTCGCATCAGTAAGACTCTCAGTTGAGGGCTTTCTGAAACCTGAATTTGAATTCTGTTGCTAAAACAAACTTTAATTTTAGATGAAAATGTACCAAAAAGGAACATAAAAGCATTAGCAACATTATTTCTTACCTTTTAAAATTTAATTTTTAAAAATCTTAAAAAAGGATATATGCGCTGCTCTGAAAGTATGATAGCTAATCCCAAACTATTTATAGAGTATTATTTCTTACATAAAACTACAAGTTGTGTGATAAAAGTTTTATGAAAATGGTTAACATTTTCTAACAAAAAATTAAGATAAATATGTATATTTTTTTCTAGAAAAAAAATACTTTTCATTAGAATTTCAAAAAAGGCTTTAAGCATGATTATTAAAGGCTGCAAGACTTTCAGCTCATTTTTCGAAATGGCGTAATAGGTGTAAATATATCATTATCAAAGCGAATGATTATGTTATTTCATACGTACGTACATGGGACGAAACACATTTTGCTAATGTTTGTCTGTCACGTGAGATAAATATGAGAAGGGCAGTAAGAAAGACTCTACAACATTTCAGGAAATAGCTGCTAGCAATCTGCGTGAAAATTGGTAATATTTTTTCATCCCAAACTACTAAAGACAGTTTGTTCTGTTCCTAGTAGTACCATCTTTTGGCGATAAACATCATGTTGTCATGTTTGTTGCTGCCAATACTCTCTTCAGTTCATAAGATGATCTTCTATTTGCTTCTTCTTCAAAGTCTTTAGCAGCAAGAATATAACATATATAATTAATATATAATCGGTCATTACAACCTTTCGTTGTAAACTGGAAATGTCTGACCTGAGGTTTGAACCTTAGTCGGACGTCTAATAAGGTAACACGCTACATACTAGACTACAACTACTTCAATCAATATCAAGAACATATCAAGAATAGAAAATTCAATCTTCTCACTTTCGTTCCACACTTAACTTTCAATTCTTTCTCAAAAACCATAAATATTGTATTATTTACGATAAAACTTCAGAAAATCTTTGAAATCTTAAAAAAATTAAATGATACATAAGCCAGAATTATGAAGTTTTTGTGAATTTTGTAACCCCTGTTTGAAATTTTCTTTTTTTATTTGGTTTAAAATAATGGACAATACTAACGAATTATAAATATATAAGGCATCTAACTTTTTCTGAATTAAAGTTATATCGTCTCATTTTTGATACAAAGCTCGATCAACGGTTAATAGTGTTCATGCCTCTGTGCCATAAAGAAGCACGTGGAGGATAAGCGTCTTGTAGAGTATTAGTTTTGGCGTTCCTATTGATAATATAGTGGCATCTGTTGGCAAGAGTCATCCTGCGCTAGATCTCCAGCCTGACATCATTTTTGGTGCTAACGGCAAAGCCAAGATATGTAAATTCTTTGACTACATCGAAAGTATAGTTATCGGCCATAATCTGAAATCCAATACTCCGCACGTCTCTACTTGTCGATAACATATACTTCGTTTTGCCCTCATTTACTGCCAAATCCATCTTAGTAGACTCCCGTTCAATAGCACTAAAGGCAGCAGTAACATCTCGATTGGTACGCCCTATGATGTCAATGTCGTCAGCATACGCAAGCAACTGAACGCTTTTTTAAAAAAAGTGCCATTGCGACGCACTCCTGCCTTCCGTAGAACACTCTCCATGACCAATTTGAAGAGGTCGCATGATAAGGGCTCGCCTTGTCTAAAACCCCACACAGTATTAAAAGGTTCGGAGAGGTCCATTCTTACCTTGACGCATTACAATCCGTTTTTCCTCCAGCCTACCAGTTTTATCATATACATATACAACTCTTCATTCAGGATTACGACAGATTTTTGTTTTTGAGAAACTTTTCATGGCAAAATTTTATTTACTCTCAGAGTTTTTGCCAGAAATCTGCTGAGATTAAGTCACCGAGAAATATTTTTTCATATTTCGTTTTGTTGCTGATGTCTGACCTGGAATATGAACCTTGGCCTCACGTCTAACATGCCAACAACTAAACTACAACGAGTAGAATATACTTGAGATAAAAATGAGAAACTAATGCTGAATGATGTGACAACAATTTTATATATTTTGTAGAATAAATGTACTTTACATATACCATACTGGCATATTCATCCCATAGTGCATGCAAGTAGTTTCTATACTTTCTACTACCATACATACAGGTTTATCTATGTGTTTGAGTGTGTGTGCTTCAAATAGTATGTTCTGCTATCTATTGTAACATTTGACTTTTAAGGATTTTCGATACAAATATTTGTCCATAATGTTGTATTGTTAGTGCTAGTGTTGTTGTTGTTTGAAGATATTTTCATATGGATTTTGTTTTGTTTTTCTATTGCAGTAAAATATTTTTGTTTTTTCAAATCTATCTATCTATTTTCATATCTTTCTTTTTTTCTTGTTTTTCTTGTTTTCTTCCATGTTTTTTTTTTTTGGAATGTTCTGAGAATATAATATGAGGTCATGTTGATGAATTGTTACATCATGTAAATTAATTTCCTTTTCATATGAACATTTTCAGCTTAATGATTGATTTAATCATAAAAAATTGCCATATTATAAATGCTTAAATGCATGCATGTATGTATGTAATTAGATAGACTAATATGTGAGAATATTTTTTGTGTGTACTGTATTCCTTTGCATCTAAGTAAGCATGTGTATATTAGAAGTTTCATTGTGAGTGAAAGTATTTTGCTGTGTTGATTACTGGTAAATTATACACGTGCTTTATTAAATAGATGGATGAACTACACATACATACGTACTTACATACATACATATAAAACACACTAATACATCTACAGATGTATGAGTGTGTTGAGCTTAAGTACAATAAGAGTAATGGTTTAACATTACTGGCATTCAAATTAATTGATTTTTTTTATTTCCTTCTGGCTTCTGCTTTCTTAATTCTTATTTCTTATCTTTAATTGGCAACCAATTGTGCTGCTATTGATTTTGTTAAAGATTTAAGAGTGTAAGTCTGATGAATTTAAGATTGCCTACCGGTCGCCGTAGTCTAGTAGGTAGTGTGTTGGCTTATTAAACGTAAGGCCAAGGTTCAAACCCAAAGTCAGACATCAAAACGAAAGGAAGGAAAATATTTCTTCGACAACTTCCTCTCTGCAGATTTCTGACAAAAACTCTGAGAGTAAATAAAAAATTGCCATGAAAAGTTTCTCAAAAAACTTTCGTTCGGAATCGACTTTAAATTGAATTTCACAAAACTTTTGTTTGAGTACTTACTGCGTCGTGATCACTACAATTTATCTTTAAGGACACGTGAAGTAGGCTAATTAAAAGCCTGTTCTCTTCAAATTTAAGGAAAACAAAGCGTGTGTGAGATAAAGTCAAATTTTTTTATTCATTTGAAAGACGATGCCATTTTGTGTGTGGAATATAAGATCGTTCGAATGTCTGTCACTACTGCTTTGGGGTGGGGGTGTGCATCCCAAATGTAAATAATTTATCACGATTCTGACGCATAAATCTAAATTTGGCTGATGACGCACATTATTTTGGCTTTAAGAACTGCTGTGGCATGTGGCTTATTCGCATTCACATACATAATTGGTCATTACAACCCTTCAAGTCAGGATTACGACCTATTTTCTCACACCATTTATGTTGTGTGTGTTAATTTTATACAAGAGTGAAGGGACATACAGCTTCGAGTCGATTCCGAACGACAGAATTTTTTGAGAAACTTTTCATGGAAATTTTTTATTCACTCTCAGAGTTTTTGCCAAAAATCTGCTGAGAAAAAGTCCCCAAAGAAATATTTTTTTCATTTTTCGGTTTGTTGAAGATGTCCGACCTGGGGTTTGAATCGTGGCCTCATGTGTAATATAGTACGACGACTACTGACATATAAATCAAGCTGAATATGCCTGATGACATAAATTATGTTGGCTTGAAGAACTGCTGTGGTATGTGGCTTATTTGTATTCACCCGTTGCTTAAGAAAACCTTAGATGAACAAATCTAACGGGGTCAAATTTCGGTTGTCAGTTTACTTCACCTACACCACGGACTATCTCCTTTCTTTCTTGCCAATTTTTCCTTTAACATGTGGAAATTTTTTCTTTTCTCTGGGGTGTGGCCAAACTATTCTTACTAAACCTCTAGCCACTTTCAATATCCACAAAGCACCTTTAAGCAGATCCTCCAAAAAAATTAAAAACTCCTCTTTGCTGTATTTTTCGCGTGTAATTCATATACTGAAGGAGCATACAGTAGTCTCACTGAGCTAGTTACTGTCATCAATGCTAGTCTCTAACTTTGCTTAACGTACATACATACATAATTGTTCATTACAACCCTTCAGCCAGGATTACGACCTAGTTTCTCTCACATCACTTATGTTGTGTGTGTTAATTTCATACATGAGTGGCGGGACATACAGTTTAAAGTCGATTCCGAACGACAAATTTTTGAGAAACTTTTCATGGCAATTTTATTTACTCTCAGAGTTTTTGCCAGAAATCTGCTGAGAGGAAGTCGCCGAAGAAATATTTTTTTCATATTTTTCGTTTTTATGTCTGACCTGGTGTTTGAACCGACGCCTTATGTCTAATAAGCCAACACACTACCTTCTAGACTGCGGAGACTTCATAACTAGCGAACTTTGCTTAAGCCCTATCTTATTTGATATCATTGGAGACGAAATATTTGAAACTCTCGTAGCCTTCCTTCTGGCACTTCCAGCACTTTTTTTCACAAAGTTCTTAAGCACTTTCAAAGGTCATATGTATGAAGAACGTGGGTGCAAAACGCCTTCCAACGCATGTTAGGAAAATTAAAAATTTCTTATAAGTGAAGATATTTCCATTTCATGCCGGTGTAGTTGGCGATGAAAAATTATTGGCGGCTTAAAATTTTTATAAAAATTTTGTTTGCAATTCTCCAGAAACTTAAATTCTTTGAAATTGCAAACATATTACAACCGTAAGAGGCCTCCTTCAATAGAAATAACTCAGCATCATTAATATTGTGGATGTTTAATAAAAAAAAACGAATTTTTCTCATACAACATACCGATAATCGATCTTGTTTTACATCCATCTTCTCTATAGCCTTTGTACGCCATTTGTATGGGTTCTTTTGCAAACTTTATTCATTTATTTTCGAAGTTATTTATTCATGTGTTTGTTTTAAGCCATCGTCTTATCATTGTTATGTGAAGATGATGAAATATAAGTGTGGGTTTTGTTTCGTTTTGTTTTGTTACAATATTTTGTCAAATGATTCCTTTGGCATGTCAGAAGAACAAACACAATAGCCAGTCAAGTTGGAATGTCAGTATCAGGGTGTATAAAAAAAATAGAGGGGGTTAAATAATATGTCAAGTGTTAGGCAATATCTAATCCTCAACGAGAGTTGACGACTGGGTGCAAAGGCTTGACAGCAGTGCAACCAACATTTCACTTTTTCGAATACGAAAAAAGTATTTAAGTGCCAAACATGTGTACTAATACGGCTCACAGGAGAGGATAGTCGCTGATAAGCGTTTCTCATAATAAGAGTTCTACTCTTTAAATAATAACTACGGTAATTTTTGTTTGATTTTATCAAACAAAATGTCTATCGCTTCACAAGAGAATGCACTTTAAGAATTTATCCACTTATTTTATATTTTTTAATAAAAGTTTGCTACTATGAATGGACAAACTTGAAAAAATATGAAAAAAATTTGCATTCGCCGAGTTTACCTCATCAAACAACATAGAATATTAAGTCGAATAATGTATATATGTATACCTTCTTAAAGGTCCATCCCTTCCCTTTCTAGGAAAGTTTCAATTTATAAGATTGGTGCAGAAATGTTTGTGTAATCAATAAATTTGTGCGTAAAGTCCAAGAAAAAAAAACAGTTTTTGTGAAATAAAACAAGTTTGGAGGGTTGAAGAAATATAGAAAAAAATATTTTTGGGGTTCTACTCAACAACACTCACACTATGTTATTAGCTGGGTTGTATTTCATTTTTTTTATTTTGTCGCATTGTGTAACTGGCTTTGGTTGGAGTGATTGGTAGTAACTACCAAATTAATTATCACGGTGGTCTTCAATCTCACTAGGCTGGTAGGAACGATTATACACCCCTGCCTGTATAGTAACTCTCTGGGCAGTTAACTGTCCTGTTATCAATAGACACTGATAAGCCCCATGGGTTCATTAGTTCATTACAACTAAAAAAAATTTTGAGCCGTAATGTTTGAGCGGGATCTTAATACTCAGTGCACACTTGTTGCGTCATGTCCGATCCATAGGGAGGAAACTCTAGGAGCCTTTTTAGCCAATTGAAACTGTAATAGCACTGTATGAGGAGATTGCTAATGCCGTTCGGCAGCTCATACTTTTGACTGAGATGTCAGTAGATCATGTAGGCGCATTCTTAACACCATTCTTAACATCATTAGAAGCTGCAGATGATAACTTCTGGAGAGCTAGTTCCATGGATTTTTTTAATTCAAACGACGTGGGTCGACGTTATATTTCATTTTAGTCGTCAAAACAACACCTCTTGTATTTTTATTCGCCTTTGAATTACATGCGAGCATGATTAACTATTTTTTTGGAACATTACAGTAACATGCGTCTTTAAGTATTAAAATTTTCAATGTTGGCTTCGTATTAAACTAAGTGGGCGCTATTGTTGTTCGCCCGTGTATAGGAAGCAAAAATCGTGTTAATAATACTGGGCTTATAACACCTAACACGCGTGATAAATGGTATTACAACAAAACTAAACATGTTTATAACCATTTTGACCTTTTAGCCAACAACAAACGGAGGTTATTTTATGTGAATAAATACAAGGGGTTAATAGCTTGTATAAAGTACGTGTATCATTATTTTCTAGGGAAATTTATTTGTTTTTTATTTTTTAAATTAATATCGTACGGATGTTGAAAAATTGGGGAAAAAAGAAATTTTTGAAAAATTATTTTGAAAATTCTATTCCCCCATTCGTAAAGGGATTTCAAAAATACACTTGTTAAGATGACATGGCGTGATAAATAGTGAATAACAACTTGAAATGGGAGGACGTGATGGGATGACACAAATTGTTGTGGTCAAAGCCCCAGAGAAGTCGAAAATATGTTCATAATGATTTTCTAATGTATAAAATTAAGAGGCTAAAATTCCTTCCAATTGGTATATACGGTTGTGTAGGATGTTAACTAGTCTTGCGGTATGTGCTCATGAGCTGACATGATGGTATATTACGTTCTTTTTTTTTTTTGCTCCCATATTTAAGGTACTTTTCGTCTAATACTCTGTGCAAGCCTATCAATTGTAACCGTCTGGTCTGGCGGCTTAGAATATATACGAATCTGCTCCCGTCAAATGCAGAGTATTATCATTTACGAATAGGAAAAACATTCCATTTACGAATATGAATCACTGGACAACCATTTAAACTTATTAACAGCTACTACAAGAGAGGTGATACAAACGTGACCAATTTTCCAGCATTTAAGGCCATCATAATCGATATATTGTGTAAGGAATCGAAAAGATTATAAAAAAATTTAAGAAACTGGAAGAATTACAGTAGTGGTCAGGCCTAAACATCATTGCAACGTAGACCCTACCGAAAACACTGCTTCTGTGTGAAAAAGTGTGGAATATAAAACGAATTTGTCAATTCCATGGCGTTCTAAGAAATTGGGACTATCTTACCGCATATTATGGCTTACTGTGCCTTTGGACTTGCGACTCCATTCGTTTAATGTACAATTCATACAACAATTAAAATCAACTGACCATTCACAACCACGTAGATATGCTAATGGGGTGCCAAAACAATAGGTTTTCAATTTTGATTTTTAGAACTAAAAGTTCATTCTCGCCTCACTCCGTCTACAAACACATACATACATACATACATACATACATACATACATACATAATTGGATATTACAACACTCCAGTCAGGATGACGACCTAGCTTCTCACACCACTTATGTTGTGTGTGTTTATTTCGTTCGATCCCGAACGACAGATTTTTGAGAAACTTTTCATGGCAACTTTTTATTTACTCTCAGAGTTTTTGCCAGAAATCTGCAATATGAAGTCACCGAAGAAAATTTTTTTATCATATTTCGTTATATATCTGACCTGGGGTTTGAACCGTGTACTCACGTCTAGTAACCTAACACAATACCTACTAGACGACGTATATGAGGCTCCAAAAACCCAGAAAAGATTGTACAAGACCCATTGTATTTGGAAAACGTGATTGTTTGGTAATCGTTATTGTCTGCGATGTCACTGAGCTACAATTGTTCAAAATTTACCCTGGGACTAACGGTCAAATCTATAAAATTTTGTTTTACCCACAATTGAAAATTATGGATTGGAGATTACGTCTTTGCAATAACATGGTATCATGAGCCTGACATCATACCCGTTTTTGATTTTATTGCTTGAGAAATTTCTAGAAAGAGTAATTCCACGAGATGTTGCGATTGGACGGCGTTAGACTTTGTTTCTTGCTTATGGACTGTGCACATTAGGATAATGCGCTAACATGGAAACATTTGCAAAGCAACATTGGTCAAGTTACAGTTGAGTATACTCAAAGCCAAATTTTATCAGGTTATGTGGAATTGTGGCGTACAGCATCAAAATGAGAAGCGGTTTCAAAACTAAAAATTTTTTCATTATTTTGCTTGGACCTAGGCATTATGTACGAATTTCGCTGTCATTTCAATACCAGCTTTAAGTTGATTACAGCAGTCTATCTTTGTGACATAGTTTTCGATCACTTCTTCGCACACTTGAGGCAGTACCTTGACCGTAACTTGGCTAATTTGGCACATTGTATTGGTTTCACCGAAAAAAATCATCTTTTCGGATGAAGTTCATTGCTATTTTGATGGGTACGTTAATAAACAAAATTGCCGTATTTGGGACTCAGAGAACCCTTACTGGGTTTACAGAAGCCAATGCATCTATTCCGAGCAACTTTTTGGTAAGGATTGTGGAGTGGAGGCATAGTTGGCCGATATTTCTTTGAAAATGAGGACGGTGTACCTATTGCGGTCAATGGAGACACATATCGCACCATGACAACTGATTTTTTGTACCCGCTCTTCATGGTATTAATGTGGACGATGTATGGTTTCAACAGCATGGCACAATGCTGATATCATTTGGCCGCCAAGAAGCTGCGATTTGACACCATTGAACTATTTTCTGTTGGGCTCCGTTAAAGAAAAGTGTTATGCCGACAAACCAGAGACAATTGAGCATTTGAAGGCCAACATTCGTGATGCCATACATTCAAAAAAGTGCTCAAAAATTGGTTCGATCGAATGAATTACTGTGAGGCCAGGCGCGGCTGCCATATGAATGAAATAATATTTCATTTCTATTCGGAACAATTGTACATTAAAACAAAATAATAAATTTGACACGTAATCAAACCGTTTTGGTTTTTTGCATTTTAAAATGTAAACTCCTAAATGGCTCGTCTTTTATAACTGCATTATTATCAATAACTTTGGAGTGTTGGCTTAACCTAACATAAGTCTGACCTAGACAGTTTCAATTCTGATCTTAGTTTTCTGGCGAGTTTAATTACTACACAAGATCTGACATGTGATTTAAACTTTTATAAACAATAAAACCGAAAACATTTCTATCTGTTCATCGCTTCTCAAACCGTTTAATTAGACGAAATGATGATGTCAATTGCCCGCCAGAAGAAGCTGCGGTTTAACACCGTTGGACTATATTTTGTAAAGAAAAGTGTTATGCTGACAAATCAGAGACAATTGAGCATTTGAAGGCCAACATTCGTGATGCCATTGCTGACATACGACCCCTTACATTCGAATAAGTGCACGAAAAATGGTCCTGATCGAATGAGGTACTGTGAGGCCAGGCGCGGCACCCATATGAATAAAATAATATTCAATTTCTAACCACAAAAATTGTATTTGGCAATATTTGAAGCCGTTTATGTTTTTGAAACTTTTAAATCATTCACCCTATAGTTGAAACAGCGAACATAAGGTAAATTCGCAGGCATCTGGGAAATGTCAAAACAGTGCGTCTACATGTTAAACACACCATGCACAGACATTTGTATTACATTTCCTAAGATAAGATGTTGCTTACAATTAAAGCTTACTTAGCAATTTAGAGTTCTATTCAATAGACTTTAGAAAAAGATTATATACAATACCTAAGAATTTTTATCATAAATTTTCTAATCAATGATATGCTTGTTGTTTCCTTTTTCCGTTGTTGGTAGGTGTTAATAAAACCTCAAATCGTAATGTCTTTTGTGAAGTTTTCTTTTCAATTTTTTTTTTATAAAATATCGATTAATATTAATTAACCTTTCAAAATGCAAATCTATTCACAACAACTCAACTATAAAGCAAAAGAAAATGTTTGAAAACTTTCACTGAAAGCGATAATATTTTAATAAATAGACACAGATTAACCCCTTTTTTTCTAAAACTCCTGAATCATAATTTAATTTTACAACAACAACAATAGAAAATAGAAATAAAAGGATTTGAAAGACTTTAGAAGGCTTTCTTCATAAGCATGAATATCTTTGGTGATAATTTATCATTTTTTTAGAATTTTTTTTTTCGTTTCTTTGAAAAAAAAAAAGATAATTTATCGAAAATTGTGTGTAAATATAACGGGTGTATTTTTAATTATTATCTTTTAGGCAACACTGGTTTAAACAGCTCACGCACGTTTCGTGTTTTGTTTCACTGTCAAACATCTTCAGTTTGGTCTATAATTTAACCATGAATCGTCTTACAAACGAACAACGCCTGCAAATCATTGAATTTTATTATCAAAATGCGTGCTCTGTTAAGAAAGTTCATCGCGCGCTTCTTCCATTTTATGGTCAGTTTAATCGACCCACTGAAGCGGCTATTCGGGCTATTGTGACTAAATTTCGCAACAAATTAACATTGTTGGACATTAAACCACTAACACGCTTACGTAGAGTGAGAACTGAAGAAAATATCGCAGCTGTATCGGCCAGTGTTAATGATGACCATCAATTATCGATTCGTCGCCGTTCGCAGCAATTGGGCCTCTGTTACTCAACAAACTGGAAAATTTTGCGGAAGGATTTAGGTGTGAAGCCTTTCGAAATACAGCTGGTGCAAGAATTGAAGCCGAACGATCTACCGCAACGCAGAATTTTTGGTGAATGGGCTCTTGGAAAGAAGGCCGAAGATCCACTTCTTTATCGAAAAATTGTGTTCAGCAACGAAGTTCATTTTTGGCTCAATGGATACGTAAATAAGCAGAATTGTCGATTTTGGAGTGAAGATCAGCCAGAAGCATTGCAAAAGCTACCAATGCATCCAGAAAAAGTCACAGTTTGGTGCGGTTTATGGGCTGGTGGCATCATTGGACCGTACTTCTTCAAAGATGCTGCGAATCGTAACGTAACTGTGAATGGTGAGCGCTACCGTGAGATGATATCCAACTTTTTTTGCCCAAAATGCAAGAGCTTGACTTGTGGTTTCAACAAGACGATGCCACATGCAACACAGCACGCGTAACAATGGAGTTATTGAGAGGCGAGTTCGGTGATCATTTTATTTCACGTTCGGGACCGGTCAATTGGCAGCCTAGATCCTGCGATTTAACGCCTTTAAACTATTTTTTGTGGGGCTATGTTAAAGCTCATGTCTATACAGACAAGCCCGCTTCAATTGACGCATTGGAAGACAACATTGAAGCATTTATTCGTGAGATACCGGCCGAAATGTTGGAAAGAGTATGCCAAAATTGGGCTAAGCGGATGGACCATTTCAGGCGCAGTCGTGGTCAACATTTGCATGAAATAATCTTCAAACATTAAATTATATGGACCGTACTATCGATTCAAATAATGATTTAATAAATTTTTCTGAATTTTATGTGTTTTTTTTTTGAAAAATTTTCCTATAGCTCTTAAAAAATCATCCATTATATATTTATGTATGTATCAGTGATATAAAACACTTGTTGTTAAATTAAAAAAAACAGCCATAAAACACAATTGACTACAAAAACAATATAAAATCGATAATAAAAAAAAGGGAAATAAAAATGAAATCTTGATCACAGGATTTTATTTATTAAGTAGTAAATCAATGTATATTTTTGTTGTTTATTTCATATGATTTTTCTTTTATTTTTTTGTTTTTTAACATTAATTTCGTTGGAAAGTCATTCAACTTGGGGGTATGCATGTGTAATCGAAAGTTATTCCATAAAAGAATATAAACGTTTATATCAGTCGAATTTGACAGATTTATGACAGGTTTAAATAAATGTTTACCGAAATTAAAAAAAAAACACCATACAAACACAAACACACACACACACTCAAGTACTCAAACACTCAAATAAAATACGTGAAACATTTTTAAAAGATTGCAAGACGAGATAAAATGTTGGCAGACTACTTTAAGCAAAAGCGCTATGAAAAGAGAATTGTATAAGCAAAATTGCACACAGATTGAATGAAGCATACGTATGTACATATATTGTGGCATATAAAAAGTAGCTGAGGTTTTTTTTATTGTAAACTTTTTTTTTTACTAAAATCCTCTTTATTAAAATCAATTTCAAACAAAGCCACATTTGCCAGGGTAGTGGCATGGTGAAAAGATCCTTGATCCCTTCAGATAATTTATAAAATTTATAATGAACATCATGCTATGTTTACACAAAGAGTAGCGCACAATATCACAAATAAATCCTATACTTTTTCGTAGACATCAATGCTTCTAATTATCGATACATTTGCTTACATTTTTGCTTGGTGATAGAGTTAGTGCAGTGATAAGCCTTAAATGAAAATATCGATTTTTTTTTTCGATGCAATAAATCAAAAAGAAGCATCCTTGTTGTATGTATCGATTTACCACAAAATACATCAATGTTTTTTGTATATCGATTGATTTTTGCAACAGAATGGAAATAAAAGACATAGTACTTATTATTGTTCAAGCGAGTGCCGCTACCAGATGATATATTGTTCTGTCCTCAACCTACATGACTTCCACATTCTCTTCAGGATATTGTTCAGTGTCAGTAAGAATAACACCCTGCATATTGGATAGGACAAGTGTTCTTTGAGTTTGCTATACATACATACGTAAGTGGTCATTACAACCATTTAGTCAGGTTACAAGCTAGTTTCTCACACCACTTATATTGTGTGCGTTAATTTGTATACATGAGTGGTGGGACCTACAGTTTAAAGTCGACTCCGAACAACAAATTTTTGAGAAACTTTTAATGGCAATTTCATTTACTCTCAGATTTTTTATTATTAAATTATCTCAAACCCATTCGAGTTGATTAGTATGTTTGCCTCTCTTCATCTTTCGATGCCCATAACCTTCCTAACCCCGCCTTCAAAAATTCAGTTTTCGGCGTAGAAGCTACTTTCTTCAAAAGCTGATCAGCCTGCTCATTATCGTGCTTTCCTATGTGACTTGAGATCCACTCATACCTAGCTGATTCAGCTTTCTGTTTTAATCCCGAGTTAATTTCAAAGAAGCAGAGCTTATCCTTGCAATCAGATAGTATTCTCTGTTTCGTCCTCTGTACTTCCTGTCCAAGTTGAAAAGAGTACCACTTTCAATTGTGTAAACTTACGTTTACATGTGTTCTGAACATTTCACTCTGTTAATGTCCCACTATATGTCCTGGACATATCAATATACCATAGAATGTCCTTTTTTCTACGTTCTTATACTCTTATTACTTTATATTTACAAAAATCATACAGTTTACTGGTACTATATACATAGAGGGCAGTTAAGGAAGGAACTGGCATCCATTCGATATGTCAGGCCACTATAATCGTTAGACTTGTCTGCCATTAAATTCATGGATCTGGTCCCCACCAACGTCGTTAAAAGAGAGACTCTCGTGGTCACGTATGTACCAAATTAGGTTCGTCTTTGTAAATTATCCAACGCCACCTGAGCTGGTTGCAAAAATTCATTTACAAAACTTTCTATTAAATTTAGGTAACAAACTTGTATGGAATATTGTATTACCGTTTAAAAACGTTTAAAATATGAGCTCGTAGATTGCAAATAAAATAAAAATATTCTTGCTTTAGTTTGTGTGTGCCACTGTTCACAACTTGATGTAAACAACAACAATTGATTTGTTTTTTATTACTCTGTTTACACACTTTGCATTAACGATAACAATTACTAGATAATTATTCGACAGATCTTTGTAACGGAGCTCTTCAAACCACGATTACTCTTTACAAACACACCCCGTCTTCACGCAAGACTGACTGAACTTCACTGACTCACTCGCCGGCTTTGCTTTGCCTTTTATATGGCAACGTAAACAATATGATGAATGTTCTTGGAGGCGAATGTTCATGACTTCGCTTTCTCGAAATCTCTATAAATGTAAGTAAACATTTATTCCTGTAGTGTTTGTTGTTGTATTTTTGTTTACTTGTTGACCATTTCTTTTTATGCTGGTGTTTGTTGTTATATTAAGCAGTACGATAATTTATAAACAGGTTTGTTTACTGCATTGTTTTGTTTTTGTGGCTTTTGTTTATAATTTTAATGTTAAGCAATGTAAAAGCAAAACACCAGTATCTTAATTTCTCATTTTCTTAAAAGTATTAAGTTTCTAACTTCCATGCATCGAATTCGGTTAGAGGAGAGCAAAACACTTACATTTGAAAATGATGAAAATAATATTTCAATTGCCACTTATGTATTTATAAAACCATGTCTACTCTTTAAACACCATTTAATTTATTTTTATTTTCTAAATAAATATTTTACACGCCTACAAACATTACCTTTAATTTATAGAGTACCTGTCATTCATTCCATAATTCAAAACCATCATTGAACTACTGTGCGGTATATCTCCCCCTTTACCTAATGAAAATTAAAAGGTATACTCGTCATGGGTACAAGGCAAAAAAAGAAAAAAAGTAAAGTAAAGATATGAAGCGAGTAGAGGAAAACTTAATCAAAAATTTCTCTTTCATGATACTATTTTGTTCCAAATAATTTAACACTTGACATGACTCTGAAGGGATAAATGGCGAATAGAAAGAATTCAATGCATTTAATATTTATCGTCAGACTTTTACTTAAAAAAATGAAAGAAAAATTTTTTTTTGGTTTTCACAGATTTCAGTTCTTTTTGCGCTCTTGTATTTCATTTAACGTTTTCGCCTCTTTCTTTTTTTTCTACCGTGATGAACCAACGATTTAACGATGATAAAAGATGAACAGAATAATGCTCAGACCCATCTTTGGGTAAATAAACACGGCAGCGGTAGATGTTTATACGTACGTTCGTATAAAATCAAGGAAAGCACAGTTGATGGCAACTAAGAAGATCTAAGGAAGTTTTTAATTGAAATATTTTTGATATAAAATATCCGAAGTAAAGCTACAACGGAAGATTAGGACAATTTTATGATTATTAAGCAAATTATCTTTTGTCGTAGTCTAGTACATAGTGTGTTGGCTTACTAGACGTAAGACCACGGTTCAAACTCCAGGACAGACATCATAATGAAAATATGAAAACATTTCTTCGGCGACTTCCTCTTAGCAGATTTATGGCAAAAAATCTGAGAGCAAATAAAATTGCCATTAAAAATTTGTCAAAAATCTTTCGTTCGGATTCGGCATTAAACTGTTGGTCCCGCCACTCATGTATAAAATTAACGCACACAACATAAGTGGTGTGAGAAACTAGGTCGTAATCCTCACAGAAGGGTTGTAATGACCAATTATGAGAACTTATAATCTTTTTTTTGCTATTTAGTGTTTTAGTGTAAAAGATTCGTGACTTGTGGCAATACTAACAAACGAACAACGCTTTCAAATCTTTGAAATTCATTGTCAAAATTTGTGGTGTGTGAAAAGTGTCTTTTTCGGAAAATTTAAATAAACGGCGAAGCTTTCGTTTACACTTTCATTTACAGGGACAGTCACAGTTCCATCCCTGAAACACAACATTGAAAGTTGCCTTGGCAAGATACGAGTCGAAAAGTATGTCAAATTAAAATATAAATATAAACCACCTACGATGTAGCGTTACCATAGGAGAGATACCTCCAAATGGTATGGAAAAATATGCCAATATTAAAATACAAGTAAAGGGTCCGCCAAATAACTTTTTTTAAATGCTTTAAAAAAAAACTACTGAATATTTTCTCAAATTTCTTTTTTTATTTGAAAGTACAATCCTTCTGGTTAATAATGGAAAATAATTTCATTCATATGGCTGCCTCGGCTGGACATGCAGTAGCCTATACAAGAAGATGCCGATTTTGGCAAAAAAAAACAATCATCTTTTCAGATGAAGCTCATTTTGATCTTGGCGGGTATATAAACAAGCAAAATTGTCGCAATTGGGGCACAGACAACCCGCACGTCATACATTGAAAAGTCGACGCACCCAAAACGAGTCACGAGTTTGGTGCGGATTTTAGTCCAGAGGCATAATTGGGCCATTTTTCTTCGAAAATGAGCAAGGAGTGGACGTTACAGTCAATGGCGATCGTTATCGGGCCATGTTGAACGAATTTTTGGGAAATCACAAAAATTGAAGAGGAGGATAATGGCAACATTTGGTTTCAACAGGACGGCGCTACGTGCCACACAGCCGAAGCTACACTCGATGTTTTGCGCCCTGTTTTTGAAGATCGCATTATCAGCCGCAGAGCTGATGTCGTCTGGCCACCTCGGAGCTGCGATTTGACACCGTTGGACTATTATTTGTGGGGTGCCGTCAAAGATAAGTGTTATGCCGACAAGCCAGAGACAATTGACGCCTTAAAGAACAATATTCGTAAAGCCATTGGTGAAAAACAGCTGCACACAATCGATAATGTGCTTAAAAATTGGACCGATCGTGTAGGCTACTGCATGGCCAGCCGAGGCAGCCATTTGAATGAAATTATTTTCCATTATTAACCGGAAGGATTGTACTTTCAAATAAAAAAATAAATTTGAGAAAATATTCAGTAGTTTTTTTTAAAGCATTTTCAAAAAAAAAAAGTTATTTGGCGGACCCTTTATAATCCATCTCCGTCGTAAATAAATATTTTTGTGGTTTTCTTTTAAGTTTTAAAATGTAGTGTAGGAAGTGTAAGCAATACAGCCTTAGAAACCCTAGCAAAGTTAAGCTTAGAACCTCCACTGCAAGACTAAGGGGCTACATAGATTGTATTCGTCGCTATGCCTGTTATACTGCTGCCATTGTCTCTCGGATATTTGAATGAAACGTATTTTGCATTGGGCAACATCTTGGTGAGCTGCCATTACCACAACCGATAGAGGTTGGTAACTTCTGGAATTACCTTGTCATGCCAAAGACTAGTCTACATTATTCAATTACCTCAGCTTGCAAAATCTGGGATTAGTTGACAGGTGCATGGACAGTCTCCACTTCAGAGATCCTCTTTTTAGTTAGTTTGTTTTAATACTTCACTTGGATGGGACTATACTTGCATACAAATAAATTGTATTTTTGTTTAGATTGTTTTCCTATTGACTTGCTGACTTAAAATTCAGCATTAAAGATTACAGAACTTCTACCCTGGCCGAGCAATATTTTATTCTCAGAGATGCGTGGTCTGTTGAATTCGTAAAGCTTTCCTTATCAAATTGAGTGCCACACCTTACAGTGATACTGTTCGGATAGATATCTATGTGAATAGACATAAATTAAGTACATATTAAAGTATGGACAAAATAATACATTTAGTTGCCCGCTGCTGTATTCTTTTGCATGCACATACAGATATGCACGTATAACACTAATACCATACCATACGCACTAAAGTCCCGAATAAAATATAAAAAAAAAATGTAAAACAAACTTCCTTCAATCAACAACAAATGTATGTGGGAATACACCAATGAAAATAAAATGAATTGATGAAAAAGAAAAATGAAAGGGGAGAGGGAAATAAATAAAAAATATAGAAGAAGAAGAAGAGAAAAAAGTATTTTCAAAAGGATATTTTACGCCTTATACATCATGACAAAATAATAAATCATGTGGTTTTACTTTGATTGATGACAAATACAGCACAGCAATACAATAAATACACAACTACACTGCACTACAAAAAAAAAAAAATAACACTCACATACATATAGCTCACGCATGTGTGTGTGCAGGCGTATATGTGTTTGGGAAAATTTTGGCAAGGGTATTGTGTCGGTTTGCATGTACATATCTACATACACTATTGTTTTCTGGATTTTATGGGAAGAACAAGCAATTATTGAAGTTTGTTATAAATTGTTGGCGGCAGGAGTACGTTAGCGAGAAAGAGAATTTCTTTTTTCTGCAGCTCGAAAAGAACCTGACAGCAACGAAGGATGTATAACGTTTAATAAACCTTAATTGTATAATGAAATCACGTTATTCTTTTAAATTTACTTTTTACGCCAAAGACTCCTGTCATCAAGCACAACCCACCCTTAGGGAGAGTTTTCGTTGCCATAGGGGAATTTCCTTTTAAACGCTTAATTGCCAATTAAAGATTTCAATTGAAATTCATTAATTTTTAATTCATCAATCTCAAAATACATACATACGTACACAGGATATATAGGAAATGTGTAAAACAGAAATGTTTCTTTTAAGGTGTGCAATTTTATCAATAGAAGGCCTACATAGCTTGGTCACCAATTGATATGCCATAAAGCTGAATTCGGGCAACGTCTTTTTAAACCATTTAAACCGTTTAGTTCAGTACTACATGCCAAAAAAGTCAGCCCTAGCGTTCTGAATTCACAACAATGGTATGGAAAAAGAACGACTCAATCACATTCGCAGACATTAATGCTCACAAAATAGAAAGAATTTTGACAGTTGAAAGCCTTGCCAGTTGGATACTTTTCAAATCATTCGATGGGTACTAGTGATACTAAGGGGAAATGTTTATTAAAGCAAAGATGCTTTGTAAGGATTTTTATTTACCGACAAGCGGATAATTAAAAGTTACAAGCAACATTGACATGTAGCTTGTTAGATTGACCGCATGATTTATGTGCTCGCCTCAAAAGCATTTCGCTAGATAGTGGTATCTAAGAATGTTCTCTGGTCGCCGTAGTCTAGTAGGTAGTGGGTTGGCTTAAGGCCACGATTCAAACCCCAGGTCAGACATCAAAACGTAAATATGAAAAAATATTTCTTCGGCGACTTCCTCTCAGCAGATTTCTGGCAAAAATTCTGAGAATAAATACAAATTGCTTTGAAAAGTTTCTCAAAAAAATTTGTCTTTCGGAATCGACTTTAAACTGTAGATCGCACCACTCATGTATGAAATTAACACACACAACATGAGTGAGTGGTGTGAGAAGCTGGGTCGCAATCATTACTGAAGGGTTGTAATGTCCAATTATGTAAGAAGGTTCACTGGATCAAATGATGACTTTCCTTAGACGGCATATAAGAATTACTTGTCAGATGAATTACGTTTCAAAGGATGCTCTACTTTTCCATATTGTCATTGCTACAACTATGATCATAAACTTGTTGTCCAATTCATGAGGCACAATGCCGCTGTTTTTCCAGCTGTAATTGCCTCTGGTGCCTTTGTAATTGCCGCTGTTATTGCCGCTGTTAATGCTGTAACTGGCACTGTTATTATCCTGGCACTGTATATGCCTCTGTAATTTCCACTGTTGTCGTTGTTCCGGTGTTGCCGCCGTGGTTGCCGTTATAAAGTTGCCGCTATAAAGTTCTCTATTGCCGCTATATGATAGCAGCTGTAGTTACGGCCAGACCAGTATGGTTAAATGCCCTCTACTGTGGGCTTTAATTGCATAAATGCGCCTGTTATGCTATATGTGAACTAGGGCGGTCTATAGATCCAAGAGGATCTAAGCGCCTTTGAACTGTAATTTTCTCCACTTTTTCCAAGTAATCTGTGTTCAAAATGCAAACAATTTCGTCGGATCGTGGGTCTAGCGTGTAAGAAGTATTTGGAGCTTTGGGGAACGGGAAATTTCTTTAACGATATCCTTATTAGATGAAACAAAAAGAAATTAGAAGACTGAAATAGGTTTCATGTTTTAGATTTCCAATATAGAAAATGAAGAAATTTTTATTTTAAATCCTGCAACTGAATCAACAACTAAACGGTCTTAAGAGTGGAGGTGAGGGCGTGCAATTTTCCAAGCCTTATAAAGAATTCTGCAGAAATATCACCGAAACCGTCTTTAGATTCTGAACAATTGCGGTAAAAGTCTACCGAGCCATTGATCCGTCGTTGAATAACCGTCCAACCACCATAGTCTATACTCTTATGACAAGCAAGGGAAAATGGTGCTGGTCCATACAGATGATTCTTAATGAGGCACTTATTTATTGCACAATAATTGGCAACTGAAATCTGCACAATTGGTGGGATATGATTGATTGGTGCTGCAAATAATTGAAGAAAAGTTTTAAATGAAGGCATTGTATGTGGTAGTATTAATGGGAGTATTAATATTAAAATATATTCCTGTAGTATGTATTCAAAAAAGCTGTTTCGTTTCATATGAATGATTATGCAACAACCGCACTAATGTTAACAACTGACAGAATGACAGAAACATATCTCCTCATAAAGAATTCTTTCCTTCCGTTTTTTTCTTTTTCAGTTTCTCAAATTTATACCGAAACTGTGCGCCTTGACAACAAAATCAATTTTAATCACTGCTATTGAAAAGGATATTTTTTTTTAACTTTAACCTGAATTGTATTAAAAATCGAATTTCTAGGTAATACTTACATATTCAGATTGTGATTCTCGTCCTTCAGATATTTTGCAGTGGCATCTAAAATATAAAAAAAAAATTTTAAAAAAGACAGAAGTTGAATAATTTTAAAAATAATTCTTACTTAAATGGTGCTGAATATCCTGATTAAATTTCGGAGGATTTTATGTATCGAATTGTCTTCAATAGCCTTCAGCTTTTCGTCCATTTTCTGCAAAGGGACTACATTATCGGATATTGTGTTCCTCAACGCCTGGTTATGATCCTTCATATCAATTTATTCTCTTTCTTTTAAGTGAAATTAACAGATTTACACTCAGCCACAAAAGTATACATACGGATAACTAACTTCAGAAATTATTTAACTAATCCGTATTCGTTGAAAATCTTTGTAATTGTATGACAACTTTCCTCGATTTTAAGACGGTCTTGGTTAAAAAATTTCTGAAATTTTTTAACTTTTGTGGACCTGATGTACACTTTTGTGGGTCTGCACTTTAGTAATTGCGTGTAGTTCTAAGTATTTAAATAGACTAAAACCCTTTGCGATATCCTTATTAGATCAAACAAATGAAATTAAAAGATTGAATTAGATCTCCAATATAGAAAATGAAGAATTTTTTATTTTAAACGAATTAATATTTTTTTTATATCTAACACTCGTATGTACATATGTATGTATACAGTGTACTCTCTCCTGAGGGACACCCCTCTTAAGCGGACACCTTCAATATACAGACACTTTTTTCAGTACCAAACAAATTTTAAGGGATTTTTAAAATATTTCTCTCTTAGGCGGACAACCCTCCCATAACAGGACACGGACACTTTTTTCCACGACATATTGACCTTTTAGTTCCCCATAAACAACCGAATTGCAGAGTGGTATCACTCTCTTTTTGTTTATTTATTCCATAAAACGTGCATTAAAAGGGGGAATCCCGAAAAGATAAAAAAGCCTGTTGTCTTCAGTGTTGTATAGAAATATACAAATTTTAAAACTCTTAAATTATTTATTTATTTATAAAGACACTAAATCTTATAAGTGAGACAGAAGAGTCCTGAATCGTTGCTGTATAATCCCCACACCCCGGTGGGATCTAGCAAACTTAATTCTACAATATAAATATTTCGTCTGTTTCGTGTAAATTATTTTATGAATTAGAAGGAGGCATCTAATTTTCAGGAGATTATCAAATTTGATACCAAGAATCTGATAAGCTAAATGAGAAATATGATCTCGACGCCCCACTATGTGGCATTTACCATGAAAAGCTGGCCAAAAGAGGCAAAAATGAATTTAAAGAAATTTAAGAAACTGAGCATGCAGTTATAGACAATACAAAATACGATAGACAACAAAATTCTGTATTATATAGTAAATTTCCAACGACTTTAAGTTGAGATTTGTAGATTTGAGACGATATGAAAGTCAAGAAAGTGAAGAAAATTAAATGCGTTTTTGGTGTTTTTTTGAAATTTTAATAAGATTATAAGATATTTTTTTGTGGCTAAACGAATAGAGGTTTTAGGTTAATTTTTTTTATTTGAAATTTACGAGGAACTGCTACTTTCAGTTTTATATATATATATATATATCTCATATATTAATGTTAAACTTATTCGTTCAAAATTTTAAAATAATAAAAATTTCGCATTTTTTTACCCTACCCAATAAAAAGATAAGGATTTTAAAGGTGAAAGTAGTTTTTAGTAGTTTAATGTTATATACTACAAGAAAATATGAACTCTCTACATTCAGGAACAAGAAAAAAAGTTTGCGCAAATTTGCGCATTTATTTTTGGCGATTTTTTTGAAAATATTACTTTTTTTTGAAAAATTAAAAAATATACGCAGTGTAATAAAACCATAGGCAATAAAGCCATATGGCATACGAATTATGCGAGGAAATTCAGTAGAAGCGATACCAATCGGGATGTCCTGAATAGGTTACTTTTAAGCAGTGACCCTTTTATAAGCTGCAGTACACAAAAATCGCAAAGAAATAGAAAAGCATTTTCATCAGATGCTATTAAATTACTCCTTCCTGAAATTGATGATGAAAATGATAACGATTTTAACGATTGTAGTTAGTTTCACTTTTTAAGTATTTTTTTAAGTTAAGTATTAAATAATGTAAAATAAATATTATGAATAAATATTAATTATCATAGAAGTTTAAAAACTTAATTACATATGTATATCGACTATTATAACAAAATGATTTTCTTAATGGACCGTATGTGGTACCTAGGGGCACTTATGATCCAATCATAATAAAATGTAGTCATAAATGATTCACATTCATATTAAACATGTTTATGTCGAATTTCGTCAAGGTAATAAAATTTTTAAGCCAATTATAATTGCTAAATATATTTTCTTAAGGGGCCCTATTTTGGACCAAGGGGAAATTATGGACCGACCATAACAAAATTTCATCACCATACCAATGTTTTTAAGTCATTTATAAGCGCAAAGGTGAATTTCTAAAGGGGACTTTATATGGGGACCAGGGTCAAATGTCATCCGATTTTCACCAAACTTCACACCATGATTTCTTAGTACACAGAACTGATCCATGCTAAATTTTATCATCATTGTTGCATAATTACCATAATTATGTGTAAATAAGAGAAATTTCGAGGGGAATTTGTATGGGGACTAGGCGAAATTACGGACCGATTTGAACCAAAATCATTTGGGTTCATCCTTGGGCCTAATTATCACTAACACTATCAAAAAATTCCAGCCATTAACTCTTAAAACACTTCTATTAATTTTGGGCAGGTTTTCAGGGTAAATGCCACATAGTGCGCCCCTTAAGGAAAACATACCTGGCTTTGTTATTGTACGCTAGGTTAAGTTTCTGGTTGTCATCATAACTACAATTTGCGAATATCTCACATCCATATAAAAGTACCGCAATTAAGTACGTTTTAGTAAGTTGCTTGCGAATGACAAAAGGAGTTGAATCTATGACAGCCCACAAATTTCGAAGCATGCCATAAATTCTGCCAACAATGACATTTATATGGGTAGACCACGATAATTTGTCATTAAAGACAATACCCAGATTAGTAGCCGACCTGACAAATTCAGTTTTATTTCCCCAGATACTCAATTCAGGTATGACAAATGATCCGTTTCTTCTCGAAAGTATAATACATTTAGAATTAGAAGGATTGATGCATAGTCCATTGGCCGAGGCCCATCCGTCAATCTTTGCTAAGTCACGATTAATGTAGTCTAAACAAAAATAAATATTCTTCCTTGGAGGACATGTATAAAGCTGCACATCGCCAGCATACATGTGAACATTACAGTTAACCAAAACATCAGGTAGATCATTTATATACATGCAAAACGGCAGAGGCCCAAGTATTGATCCCTGGGGAACACCTCTACCCAATATTAAGTGGATCCGAAATATTGCCATTGAAATGAACCTTCTGAAATCTGTTCGTCAAATAAGAATAAATTAGATTACAGGCAGTTTCGGAGAAATAAAACAGTTTTCGGAGCTTTGTCAATAGAACCGTGTGATCGACTGTATCAAAAGCCACACTATTCCCATCAAGTTCCGACCTAAGTTCCTCAACTACATTTACCAGAGCGGTAGTACAACTTCTACCTTTCATGAAGCCCGACTGATTGACCGTTAAGTAATTGTGACCCCTCAGATATCCATCGATTTGTCTGGCCATGATGTTCTCCAATACCTTAAATAAAAAAAGGAAGAATTGCAATTGGCCTCAATTAGTTTTGGGAATGGGAAGGATTCTAGTCAGTTTCCAACTTTCAGGACAGACTTAGACAGAACTGTATTGAACAAGTAAGTATAGTAAGGCAAAAGTTTAGGAGTCAGAGCCTTCAAGAATAAAGGATGCAAATTATCAGAACCAACTGCATTCGATTTTACCGCTGAAATACATTCCAAAACCTCAAACCTCCAAAACAATGCCTAAAGCAATTTTAACTATTAAAGGAAAAGTAAATGTCATTGAAATTTATAAAAATGAAAAACTTAATGTACGCGAGTTGGCAAAGAAATGTAAAATCAGTAAAACACCAGCTGCTTGCATCATTATTAAAAACACAGACCAAATTTTAAGATTGTGGGACACTGATATTAATCCGGAGAGAAAAAGAAGTATGTTGAAGCCCATGGGTCTTGACATAGATAAATTGTGCTACGAATGGTTTGTTGAGGCTCGCAATAAGATGGAAAAATCGAAGTTGCTTTGGAGATATCAAAATCTATTAATTTGTTAGACATCGTTTATTTTATACACAAAGCGTGGGAGCAGATGAGTGTAGAGACAGTGAAGAATTGCTTCAAAAAAGCTGGCTTTAGGGAAAAAAGAAATGACGACTGTTGGACTGCAGAAGATGACCTTCCATTGTCAGAGCTTCGTCAGTCCTCCGATATCATTAAACGAGATTCCAGAGCCAGATTCAAGTTAACATTGAAGATTATATCAATTTAGGTTAGGGTTAGGGTAGTAGATAATGATGTTGTTATTAACGATGAAGATGTGGAAATGCTAATAACTTCCAACGAAACGCTCTGGCAATCTCGTCTGAAGATGAGCTGGAAAGTGAAATTGAAGACAAGTTCAATTCTTATAAGGAGGCTTATTTAGCCAAAAGAAAACTAAATAGTTTTTCTTTATATCACAGCGATCTTGAAAGTGTTAAAATGATGTCTGATCTTCGAATGCATCTCCAAGATATTGAAATTAAAGGTAAAACTCGCCAAGCTAAAATTTCGAACTATTTTAAATCCAATTGAATACATATCAGATCTTTCAAACTTTTTTTCTCTTTTATTCACAAAAATATAAATGAAATTTATTTAAATTCAAAATTGAACTGCTTGGCTCGGCTGTTAAATATATAATAAATTTGTATTTGTTTTTTTTTTATATTGAAAAACTATTTTTTCCAACTCGAGTATTTAAGTTTTATCATGTTTATGTTTTTCAGTCCGCTTACTATATTTATTGTAGTTCAGTTTTTTCTTTAACCCTACGGGATCGCCTTAATCCTTTCGGGTGCGATCCCACATTCGGCCCTCCTGACGCATCATTCGACCCGAATGATGTGCTTTTCAAGTGCGATCCCACATTCGGCCTTCCTGACGAATCATTCGACTCGAATGATATGATCTTCAAGTGCGATCTCGCATTCGGCCCCCTGAAGCATCATTCGACCCGAATGATGTGCTTTTCAAGTGCGATCCCACATTCGGCCCTCCTAACGAATCATTCGACCCGAATGATATGCTCCACAGCTTCATGTACTCGGCCACTGTGTTACATCTCCTAGACCCTTCACATTCTCCAACTTTCTCTACCTCATAATGACCATTGTTAAGTTTCCTCACGACCTAAAAACTTTGGTTTTAACTTCATACCAACACCAAATTGGGTGCGCTTGATTGTAACCAATTCTCCTACCTCATAAACTGTCTCTGGAACTCTGCCTTTATTAAAACTCTTCCTATTCTCTTCCTGATGGCGTAGTTTATTTTCTCTAGCTTCCTTCCTCAAAGCATCGCGTTCCTCGTTTAACTCTTTTATGAAAATTTCATCTAATAAAAGTTTTATATCAGGTTTGTCGTTATTCCTCATGTTCAGTCCAGTCAGTATCTTAAATTCTTCAATACCAGTACTCCGTGGTGCGGTAATATTAATAGTCCTCTGTACACGATCAACATATTTGTACCAATGGTCTGGTTTCTCTACACAGAGCGTGGTCAACATAAGAATAATTATCCTATGTATCCTTTCAACTTGGCCGTTCCCTCTTTGGCACTCCAGTTGCAATCATAAGATGCTGAATATTTTCGGATATTGAAACTTGTTTGATGCAAACGCCGAACCTCTGTCTGTAATAATTCTCTCCGGGTTTCCGAAGATCGCAGCTTGTCTTCTAAGCAGTTCTATTACCTCTTCAGTCCCTGTGCTTTTTGTTGGATACAACCATACAAACTTAGAAAAAGCATCGACTACTACTAAACTATGATTGTATTTCTTATGCTCTGCTTCCATTGGTCCTACGTGATCTAGATGGTATGTTACTAAATGTCTATCATTCTTATCTATGGGGTTCAAAATCCTGCCTTATAACCTCTCTTTGCCTCCGATACTATACATTCAACACAACTCTTCACTATCCTCTCTACATTTGTCCTCAATTCAGGTATATAAAAAGATTTCTCCACGCAGTTTGTATAATCTCTTGTTTCATGCTACTCGGTATAACTATTAGTTCTCTATCAGGGTTCTTATATAATAGGTCAAATTTTACGTAATAGTCGTCATGTGAGCTATGCTCTAAAACTTTCCTGATTGCTCTTATCCATTCCTCCTGAAGTTGAGCCTCCCTAACACGATATCTTAAAGAATCCGTTATCATAAGATACGAAATGCGACTTAAGGCATCCACATGCTTCATTTTCATTCCTGACCTATGCTCTATTTCGTATTCAAAGTCCTGTAAGAACAAAGCCCAGCTTGAGATTCTCGATGGAACGTCCTGTTTCCTCATTGTTAATGCAAATGCATTACAGTCGGTCACTATCTTCACTTTCAATCACAGTACATAAATCCTCCACTTCTTCAATGCCTCAATAATTTTTTTTTCCGCCGAGGAGGGGTAAATGTACCTAACCGCACCATAGAGGAAGTCGTCACATCCTCCGTGTGTGGGGCCCTCAACCACTAAATCCCCCCCCCCTCGTCTCCTGTGGACTTGTTTGTGCCCACTTTGGCCCTTTGGCCCCTTCATGTTCATATCCGCGTCCGGATTGCGAATCGAAAGTTGAGGAGTCATCTAAGCGTCTCCACTATTCCTTTCGTCTAGATCATCGTCTCGGTTAAGCCTGGCACGTGTGGCAGCATCACCTATGCCGACATGCTTACTCGTTCTGCAGCTTCAAGATCTCTCTTCTTCCGTCTCAGAATGCGCTCTACGTAATTCACTACCGAGGTCCAATTTTCACTATTCGCAGTCATAACCCCGACAATATTAGCGGCTGTGATTGTTTCGACTATTGACGTCAGTACAGAGCGATAGCTCTGCCAGCGTGCACACTCGAAAACAGTGTGCTCTGCGTCATCAATTACCTCCCCTTCCTCGTACAGGCAGTAAAGGGAGGCGGCCTTGCCCATTCTGTGCAGATATTTCCTAAAATATCCGTGACCCAATAGCATCTGTGCAACGTAGTAGTTTATCTCTCCAAATTTCCGACCGATCCATGGTCTTATGTCCGGGATAAGTCTCGCGGTTCATCTTCCTCTATCTTCCTTGTTCCATCGTTGTTGCCATTTTGAAATGGTGTTTTCCCTGAAAAATGGCGATTCCACATGTATGTACGAGTATATTTTTGTTTTGGAAATACATACAGTGAGCGTCAAAAGTGAGTAAACACCACTGAAATAATTCATTTTCTTAGGATAGCGAGAAAAGTAAATATAGTAAATAAAAGTAAATAGTCGAATAAATTTCCAAAAAAAAAAAAAACGTTTAAAATGTTAAAACAAAAAACAATTCATGATAAGGGAACTTTTTTTATACTTAAAAACATAATAAAAAAATTTAAATTAAAGTGGGTGTTGACTCACTTATGACGCTCACTGTATGTACTTATGTATATGTAGTTTGTTGATTGCTCTTTTTGATTTTCTCTCATAAACGGAGACTCCTCATAAGCGGACAAAATTGTCAGTCCCATTGGTGTCCGCTTAAGAGAGAGTACACTGTATATAGTTTATTAAACTTATTGCAGTTTAATAACATATGAGAATTTCTTTTTTTGTTTTATCAAATTTGCTAAATATTGGAATAAAGATTGTAAATAAAAGTGAATTAAAAAATAAAAAACTAAACAATTCTATCTACTGGCATAAATTTATCATTTTATTTTACATTAAATATTAAATATTTTCTCTCTTAAACTGTTTAAATTTCTTTATGCCTCCTTTTGACGCAAATATATCGTTTGTTGCCTTCTAAGAAAAATAAAATGGCAAACGGCGTAAGAAAAACTGTCTTGATTACAAATATTGTGAAACGTTGTTTTACAGAAACAAAATAAAAATTAAATAAAATGACTACAAAACAGTTCTGGAATATAAATTATTTTCATATTTTTTTTTCTCTCTCAATCTCTCTCTCTCTCCCTACATCTGTTGCTATTTACGCTCGAGCTTTGTCTGTACTTGTTTGTGTACAGCTGTGTCGTGCGTAAATACTGTTTGCTGTTGCTTCATTTTATCCATTACGCTTCGTTTGACTTCCCAGAAGGATTTACCCTTTTTAGTCTACATGCCGCAGACGCCGTTATTACCGCTTACAGTTGCTGTTGACGCATTTAACAAGGGAACACAGTAACCAGTAAGACGTTTTTGCAGGGAGAAAATTGTTAAACAAGAAAAATAATTTCCTTTACAACACACGCTGACAACGAACAAGAAAATTAAGATGAACCTTTGCAAGATAAGTGGGGGCAAAAGAAAACGAATTAAAGGTATATGTAGAAGGAATTGAATTGAATTGTTGCAAAAACTCGGCAACCAGAAAATATAACAAACGACGTGTCATGTCTACCTTATGGAATAAAATAAATAAAAAAAACCCCCGTTCAAAACATTTATTTGTTGAAAGGGAATGTATTTGCTTTTGTAAATAACCATCAGAAACAAACAGAATTATATGCGCTACGTTAAGTAAAATTAAATTGTAAAAGAAAATAAATCTGTTGGGATCCATGATGACCATAATCCAAGACCTGAAAGAAATATGTACATACCTATGTCGCCTTCGATCCATAAATCACACCAAATAATAACTTTTTCGAAATGCGTTTGAATTGGTAAATTCTCAAATCCGACAATTGTATGGCTTCACGAAATGGGCCTTAAATTTCTTAAAATGATTTTTCAATGAAAATTTGAATCATTTGCCAACTGCTGCATAGAGCCCATTCGACGAACACGCGTCGTTGTATATGATTGTTTATTGACTTGGGTCAGTTGCAAGTTGTGATCTGCGAAAACCCGAGTTATTTTAAGTGAGGCGAAATCGATTACATTGAATTCTCCTGCACATTCCTACAGACAATGGCAATCTTTTCGACAGACCCGATAGTTTACAGACTCAGTGGACTCGAATTTATCCACCACATGGCCAATAGTCCGCAAAGCGATTATGGAAGAAGAACGGATGAACTCAAAGAGTTAAAAGATTTAGAATCAGGCATAAAGAATGCCTTTAAAGGCCCAGAAAAATTTTGGTATCTTTAAGAACGACAGGCTGAAGTCGTCGTAGTCTAGTAGGTAGTATGTTGGCTTATTAGACGCAAAGCCAGGGTTCGAACCCCAGGTCAGACATCAAAACAAAATACAAAAAGTATTTCTTCGGCGACTTCCTCTCAGCAGATCTGTGGCAAAAACTCTGAGAGTGAAATAAAATTGCCATGAAAAGTTTCTCAAAAATATTTCGTTCGGAGTCGACTTTAAACTGCAGGTCCCGCCACTCATGTATAAAATTAAGACACACAACATAAGTGGTGTAAGAAACTATGTCGTAATTCTGACTGAAGGGTTGTAATGACCAATTATGTATGTATGTAGGCATTCAAAAGGACTGAATTCTTTTGACCTGTGACTAAAAACCTTAAACGACCTGTTATGTTTAAGCTTCCCTTGCGAGACTCCTATAATCATTGGACAACAAATGATAATGAGAAGAGCAAGTTGTTTATTGCCCACCACGGCAGAGGTTTCGTGTACTTATCAACTGCTGTTGACATTTCCCCAATGCTACTAAGTTTAGAGAAATCTAGAACAATACGGTTATGGACTTAAATCAATGAAAGATTCTGGTGTAGACGAGATCTATAACAAGATGCTAATACCGCTTTCCCATGTAGCCATAGGCATGGCTTTTCATTTTCAAAGCTATTGTACGTTTTAAATATTTCCCTGAAGGTTGGAAGGTTGCTTTCCTTAAAATTATACCGATACGGAGGCATGGGGGTACATGTTCACGCACATGAAGCTATGCTTGGAGTCTTCGAAATAAAAAAATTATTCGTAAAATATTTCGACTTAATTTGAGCTTTATCGGCGACAACAGACGTATTCAAATACAATTTGTGCCTTTACTTGGTCTTATTGTGCAAATAAGTGGGGATAACAAAGCGAAAGGATCACACGCGTATGTACATGACTGAAACCACAGCAAACAATGAAAGCATGACGGAAAGCTTAGATGGTAGATAATTTTTTAAGCAATTAGAGGAAAAGCTTATACGATATGTGGCCTTAGTTTTATATGCTCATTAAACATACATACATAATTGGTCATTACAACACTTCAGTTAGGATTACGGCCTCCTTTCTCACACCAAAATTTGTTTATCACAGTATTGAGCAAAATATTCTTGAAAGTGTTTTGTTTTTTCCAAAGTTGATAGAATTAAAGGCTGGACATACATCTTCTTTCATGCCACCAGTTTTTGTCTGCAGCAAGTTATAAAATTCATTGCGAGTGAGTTAAGAATCGTTACATACATACATAACTGCCCATTACAACCCTTCAGTCAGGATAACGACTTAGTTTCTCACGCCACTTATGTTGCGTGTGTTAATTTAATCCAAGAGTGGCGGGACCTGCAGTTTAAAGTCGACTCCAAACGAAAGATTTTTGAGAAACTTTTCATGGCAATTTCATTTACTCTCAGAGCATTTGCCAGAAATCTCCATAGAGGAAGTTGCCGAAGAAATATGTTTTCATATTTCGTTTTTCGTTGGAGATGTCCAACCTGGGTTTTAAACCCTGGCCTTACGTTTAATAAACCATCACACTACCCACTAGATTACGGCTACTACATTAAAGCAGAAGAGAAAACAAATGATTTGTCTCCCATAATGACTCTACAATCTAATGACCTATAATGGTTACGGTTTACGAAATTTTGTGTAAGATGATAGCACGAATTGAGTATAAATACACAAGAAATATTTGTTGGATAATCTGTATTAAAAATGGTAATAATTTGCAATTTCATTCAGACAATTTGTTTTGCATTTTATTATTGCTAATCGCTGTCGAATAAGAAAGAGCATTTGCCAATATAGAGTATCACTAAAAACTGTTGCCTTTATAATTGGAGTCCAAATATCTGTTAAAATATGCTCTCTGACATGTTCTTGAGCAATTCACAGCTTTCTGATTGCACTTTTAAAGGTATAACTTTCCTTTACTCGTGTTTATTGATGTGACACAAAAGTTTTCAATTGACACAATTTGAATTTGAATTTGAATTTTGATTTTATTTTAATATTCAAGTAATTTTTTTTTTTTTTGTTAATAAAAATAACCCCTTAAGTATTCAGCAGCCAAAGAAAAAAATTCAATTGTTATTTTGCATAATAATTAAGCACAGCTCAGTAACAGTAACAGTTACAGTAACAGTTACTGTGAGAGTAACCGTTTCAATTTAAAGTCAAACGAAAAAAAAAAGTTTGTATTCCATTAACAACTCAAAGCTTTTTTGGGTTGAACATTTTAATCAATATTTGTTTTATTTTTACACACCCCCCTCCCTCCCCCTTATATAAAAAGAAAGTTTTATAAGTATGTATGTGTATGTGTATGAGTATGTATTTTATTTTATTTTTTTTTATCAAAAGCCCTCCTGACTTGACTCTAATTAATAATGCAGAACAGAACATGAAACTTTTACAGCTCAAAACACCGCCTCTATTCAACTGATACACCCTGCTTGTCACCATCACCATCACAATCTTCCGTCTTCCATTTTGGATTTCTTTTTTCCTTTGAATATAATTTTTTTTCTATACTTGTGTGGGTGTGTTGTGTTGCGAAGCAACTCAGTAAACAGTAAAAAAAATGAGAAAATAATTAAGAAAACTGGTAAAAACCACACAAATCAATTTCTCAAAGTTTTGTTATTTTTTTATAAAAAAGAAAACAAAAAAATATTGAAAAAAATGCGAAGAAAATAACACCCAGCTTCCAATATTACTTGTACGTGGCTGCTTTATTATTATACCTGCTACTTTTTATATTTTTCTCTGCCTTTTTGGAATCGGGGGAAAAAAACTCATATAAATGATACAGGAATTTGACAGAATTAGTTCAGTGCAATGCTCACGAGGACTGGAATATTGTTACGTTTTTATCTTTTAAAAACGTTTAAGATATGAGCTCGTAGATTGCAAATAAAATAAAAATAAATTTGTGTTAAGTTTTAATTAAAATTCTTTATTATTCGCATAATTCTGTGTGCCACTGTTCACAACTTTATGTAAACAACAACAATTCCTTTGTTTGTTATTCCTCTGTTTACACCCTTTGCATAAACAATAACAATTAACAAAAAAAAATTTTGTTTACTTGTATACGATTTTTTTATGCTGATGTTTGTTGGTATATTTTTGTTTACTTGTTTGCCATTTTTCTATGCTGGTGTTTGTTGTTATGTTAAGCAGTGCGATAATTTGTAAACAAGTTCATTGTTTTGTTTTTGTAAAAGCAAAACATCAGTATCTAGATTTTTTCATTTTCGAAAACAAAATTTTTTAAGCGTCACTAGCAATCAGCAAAGAAGACCTTGCGGCAAAAAGCACAATCTGTTTCATCTATTATGTACTCAACTTGTATCCCACCTTCTATTTGCGCCTTTTTTAATATAGAAAGCGCATTGGATAAGACTAGAAAGCATGGCATAGCTCTTATATACGTGATCTGAAAAAATATACGGCTAGAATGAAATAATAAGGGAGGTTGCTCACAACTTTAAATTCTTTCACTACAACGGTGGAGCTTGATATTGCAAGAATACTTCGTGACTCTATCTGCAGCAGGTACAAATGACATAGTTTCCATGGCTAAAGGACAATTTGAAAGCACTCTTTGTGACATTTTAATTGTGTAAGAGCATAATTCATGTTGTTCGATATACATGACCTGGGATCTAAACCGTGGCTTCACGTCTAATATGCCATCAAACTACCTACTAGACTACGGCGACTTCTGGGAATATCACTGAATAGTAATTTAACGTGGAAAGATCATCTAGAGAGCAGTTGAGGAGAGGCCATGGGAACTAATTCTGCGGATGTAAAACAACACATTACGTACTGGATGAATACCATTAATGTATACCATGGTGCACAGAACAAATCTAAAAATAGCTTGAATGGAGTTGAACAGATACAGAGACTAACATGTGTTGATACAACAAAGACAATCAAAACCCAACTGTGCAGGAGGCTCTTTTAGATCTATTTCTCTCATTGAATTGATATTGAAGGCCAAAATTTTGAAAGCTGTGGTTAAGATATTGGAAGAGAAGATCAGCACGAGGTTTATTAGAAGACTTCGAGACCCAATGAATTGAGTAGCTCACAGTTTTATTCTCCCCCGAATAGAACCAGTGGACTCTATGAGACCCACTCTTATTTGGAGTAACCTAGAGTTTACATTCAAGGCAGCAGCATACGAATGCTCCAAGAATATTTATGGGGACAGAAGCTACATTTCTGAAGCACTCGTTGGTATGGCGTCAGCTAGCATTCGGCTTTTATAAGGTTAACTTGTGAATAGTACGAGACTAGCTGTGAAACTTGAACCAGATATGTAGTGAAAATAGATTTACCCTCTACTAGGTCGCCGGTCATACTGAAATTGAAGGCAATGAAGAGGCAGGTGAACTTTTGATGAAAGGAGCTTCCACAACGCTGAACCATTGTGTGGAATGAGAAAATTTTTTTGGAAGAGTATACTTAGCAAAAGAAAAGATAAAGAGAGGCTTTGAAGCAATCTAAACTTTTGTTGGAAAATTAGAAGGAATAACCTCAGATTTGGCATTAGCTTTTCGAACCCAGTTTGTAAATTCAGTGATGATGAGAATGAATCAACAGAATATATACCTGGAATCTTTGAGGCATTAAGGTATTCCAGAAGGAAATACGTGAGTGTATATCAGATGCTAGACAGGGTATTGTCCATGTTGCCACCGAGCAGCATCCTGTAGTCTGTCACGGCAATAGGATTGGTGGAAATACTATGAGTATATCCTATATAGATTAAGGTCTTTACAATGAATCCTATAATCGCAGCACTATGGCACCACAATGCAACCAAAATAATCTTAATAATATATCCTACGAAAAATTAAATACATATCGCATACATAAATCGTAGTCTCAAACTCTATGCAGAAGACCGCATAATGAAAAATAACTCCTGTAAGTATTTGCAATGGAAAGACTTTTCGAAATTGTTTTTAAATTTTCCAAAGAAATTATTATTTTAAGTACCGTAATCAGAGATATTCATTAAAATAAAACAACAGTTAGGTGAAGAAAATTGTTCTTTGTATGTTAGAAGCCACCGTAAACTTCAGCGAGGGAGTATGTTTGTTTGATTAATTTTAGAAATTTATGCCAGCGTGTAAAAAATAGTTTACATGTCGCTTTTTATTGTAGCATACATAACATTGGACGAGAAGTCAGAAACAACCTCCTTTTGTTTTCGGTTTAAAATTTTGTTCTTTAGAATCAAATAATTGGTCATTACAACCCTTTACGGGATTACGACCTAGTTTCTCACACCACTTATGTTGTGTGCGTTAATTTTTATACATGTTATATTTTATACAGTTTATAGTCGACTACGAACGACAGATTTTTGAGAAACTTTTCATGGCAATTTTATTTACACTCAACGATTTTGCCAGAAATCTGCTGAGAGGAAGTCGCCAGGCTACTGCATGGCCAGCCTAGGCAGTCATTTGAATGAAGTTATTTTCCATTATTAACCGGAAGGATTGTACTTTCAAAAAAAAAAATTTTTGAGAAAATATTCAGTAGTTTTTTTTGTAAAGCATTTTACATTTTTTTACACCAGTCGCCGTGGTGTAGTAGGTAGTGTGTTGGCTTACTATTCGTAAAGCCCGGGTTCGTATCCCAGGTCAGACATCAAAAATGAAATATGAAAAAAAAATATTTCTTCGGCGACTTCCTCTCAGCAGATTTCTGGCAAAAACTCTGAGAGTAAAATAAAACTGCCATGAAAAAGTTTCTCAAAATTCTGTCGTTCGGAGTCGACGTTAAACTGTAGGTCCCGCCACTCACGTATAAAATTAACGCACACAACATGAGTGGTGTGAGAAGCTAGGCCGTAATCCTGACTGAAGGGTTGTAATGGCCAATTATGTATGTATGTATGTATTTTAAAAAAAAAAGTTATTTGGCGGACCCTTTAGAAAACTACAGAAACTCAATTTGATGGCCGTTTGCGTCATGTAAAGAATGAAGAGATTGCCATGATGATGATCATTTTTAAAACATTTCGTTTTAATTGTGGTGTTAAAACCTCTATTAACATACAACATAATGAAGCAAAGTCTCTGAAATGTTTCAAACCATAAAGCAAATCAACTAGAAACTAAAATTTTAGAAATTTGATGTGAATGATGCACATTTAATGATTGAAATTAAAATTAAATAAAGACTGCCTGCTCGTCATTAAAACACGTCATGCCTAAAAATAAAACACACGCATATAGCCAGACATTATTTGCTGCGACAGATATTAGACGTAGAGATACAGTGGCTATAGAGGAATAAAATTTTGAAAATTTGAAAATATTTTTAAAAATTATTTAAAAACACACAAAAAAATTCCAGGAACACAGAGCAGTCCCCCCAGTTCCTATTATTTCTTTAATTTATTGTAGGTTTCTAATAAAGATTTTCCTGCCGATCATTTAGCGGAGTCACTTAACACGTTGACTGCCAACTACGAGATAAATCGTAGACTGCGTTCCCTTCAAGGGTGCCAATTACGAGTTATCTCGTACTCACTAAATGTGAAAAACTTAAATTGTCATTTTTGGCCAACGTGTTAAATAAAAGAGTTGCCATCTGTAACTTAATCCGTAAAATTCCTACTTGTTATAGTTTCCGCAGGAGCAAGGGTTTTCAGTGTGGATTATTTATGTGGCTCCTTTACATGGGTTCGTAGCCCAATACTTTAACAACTACATCTTTCATGTCAGTACATGGAAGCGATACAAATTGTTCACATCGATTAAGAATTTTAACTCACAAAATGTCCAAAATACCACAATCAAAAACGTATGTATTTCAAACGAATTCGGAATGCAATTGAATGACCAATAAAGTGGTAACGAACGTAAAATTGGAAAGTGTTCATTAAGTTCAATAATAGCAGCTAATAAAGAACTGAAAGCAAGAGAACGTACAGCCAACATCATGATGGAATACAGCCCATCGGATTACCTACATCGTTAATGTAATACCGTATGGCGATTTCTCGAAAACTAGTATTGGCAATGGGATAGTTTTAGTTCAAAATAAGAGGCCAAGTCAATTAAACTGTTACCTTTAGATGGCTGTCTTTCAGTTTACTCCAGTTCAAACCTAAACAAGCTGCCTCGTTTAATTTGTGTTTGAAATCGTTTGATAACAGACCAGCGCGCGATTTACTTGCAAAATGGAAAAAAGAAAATCTCGTAATATTTTATTGCGGAAAGGAAATCAGTTTCTTCAATGCAGAATCAGGGATTTACTGAATTTCTTGTACAATGTCGAACATTATAAATACCTAGTTGAGGTATCTATATTCGAAATTCGAATTGAAAAAATTAGGATCTTGAAGAAAAATTGAGGGATCCATAAATATTTAAAATTGCAATGCAACTTCGTGTTATTAAAAACGTAATATGCATGTACTTTTTCTGTATTTCATAATCAAGGACTAGTCGTAAATGTATCACAATATATCAGTAGCAGTAGTTTGCCAAATAGCAGCAAAACAATAGGTTCCTAGCAACAAAGAAAATCCAACCAGTAAAGTCATAGCGACAGATTTTACAGAAGCTCATACATTAATATCCATATTTCTTGCTTTAAAAAAAATGAAAGAAATGCAACAAAATACAAAAAATTAAATACACCCGAGTAACTACCTAGTCTAAGTTGTTCAGCCAGTTGAGTCGAACTCAAAAATATTTTTTTTATTTTTCTCGAACCCTCCAAACTTGTTTTATTTGACAAAAAACTGTTTTTTTTTTGACTTTAAGCACAAATTTATTGATTACACAAATATTTATGAACCTATGGCCGAAGTATACACCTTATTAGAAAGGACAGAGACGGGGCTTTAAAACGGTGTACATATATATATTATTTGACTTAATATGCTAAGGGGTTTGATGAGGTAAACTTGATAAATGCGAATTTTTTTCATATTTTTTCAAGTTTGCGCGTTCATAGTAGCAAGTTTTAATTAAAAACTATGAGATCAGCGATAACATTCTGAAAGTGTATTATCTTGTGAAGAGATTGACAATTAGTTTGATCAAATAGGACAAAAATTGCCACAGTTATTATTTAAATAGTCTAACAGTCGAGTTATATTTTTCATATACTCGTATATATTTTTTCAAATGAAGTTTTGTTTCAAAAATTATCAGAATTTTTGATGGATCTTGATTGTTTATCGGAAAATATATCAATTTCACGTTTGAGCAATCACCAGAAGTTGAACAATGTTTGCGTAAAGAGAAGTAATAATATTTGCAAAAAAACACATATATTAGCCGACTTCTGATAGTCGTGCAAACATAAAATTGACACATTTTGCGATAAACAATTAAGATCCATCAAAACTTTTGAAAAATTTTTAACTGAAAGTGCATTTGATAAGATGACACATATAAAAAATATAACACGACTGTTATACTATTTAAATTAAATAACTACGGTAATTTTTGTTCGATTTGATCAAACAAAGTGTCAGGTTCTTCACAAGTTCATGTACTTTCAGAATGCCATCCCTTTTTTTATATTTATTAATTAAATTTTGCATTTAAGAATAGCTAAACTTGAAAATATAAGAAAAAATAATATTTTCCAAGTTTATGCCATCAAAACTCATAACGTATAAGTTTGAACAAAACGTTTATGTCTACAGTTTTAAAGACTAATCTCTCCTCTTTGTAAAAAAAACTTTGGATTTTTTAAATATTTTCAAACATATTTGGGTAATCAATAATTTTGTGCGAAAAGATTAAAAAAAACCCGTTTTTGTCAAATAAAACAAGTTTGGAGGGTTCGAGAAAAATAAAAAAAGGATTCTTGAGTTCGACTTAACCTAGGGAATAACTTAGACTATGTAGTTACTCAAGTGTATTTACACTGTCGCACCGTGTAATCAATGTTATGAGAACTTATTATTATTTCATTAAAAAAAAATGCAATTTTCTTTCACCAGAACCATGTACGTACCTGCATGCATACACATGCAGTTCCCATGGTACAAATCCAAGACTTAAACTACAAATTGCTGTCTCATAAGCCTAATTATCTGCATTTAGCTACAACTAATTACTAATTCGTTTACAAATCCGACCAAAAGTCTCTAAGGAAGAGATTAAATCATCTTGGAGGGAATTAAAGAAATATTGTGAAACCTTTGATATTTCAAAGAAGTGTATGTTGCAAAATAAATTGATTTTGAGTTCAAAAAACTGTGTTGTAATCAAAAATTAAGTGTCAGACTCCTTATTTTGCCAACATGCCTCGCATTTTCACACTGTATCTGTGCTCCTAAGGAGCTACCTTAAAATGTGTGTGTGTGTGTGTGGACATATCTCGTTTTAATAACGTGAAGCAATTATGCCATTGACACTGATGTGATGTGATGTGCTGTGCTATGATGTCAAGTGTCCCCATAAAATAGTGGCCATCAATATTTTTCAAAAATCCAAACACAACTGAAACATGTGCGTTTTTCAGAATATTCACTTAGTGCAGCAGTTTTAGGAACCACAGAGTAAAGCAAAAATTTATTAAATTTTTTCCAAATTTTCTTAAATTAGAATTTCTGTTCTTTTTTTTTTTGCATAACTTAAGATAATAACTTGTCCAACACCCTTTAATTAATGTTATATTACGTCGTTGCAAAAAAAAATAATTGTATGCGATTTACCTTCTTTCAATGGGACACAGTACAAGGTACAGTAAGTCAGGTGTCAAGCGTTAGTAATTTTAAATACAAAAAAAAAAAAAACAGAAGAGAAGAGAAGAGAAAAAAAGAACATTTTTAATTATGCCCGCTCATCTCTCAGGGCAATGAAGTGTAAAAGAGTTTTTGACATTGTGGCAATGGTATTACTAAACTTTGACACTTTTTTAGGTTTTGATGGTAATTGTGGCAGCAGCAGTGACGGCATGATGCTACAAATTCTAAAAGAGTTTGTATGTATGCATGTTTAAACATGGGCTACTCTGGCAGTAGTTGGACAGTTGCGGTTATCTTTTTTTTTAATATCTCTCGCCATCCAAATGCTTTCTGCTCCCTTTTACTTTTTGCTGTTGATTTTTTTTTGCGTTTATTTTTGATGGAAAAGTTAAGCATGCAAAACTTTATGGTAATGTTGTGTCATATTGTTGCGTATTGGCCCACACAGCCATTTTTCATCATCATCTACATCATCATCATCATCATCATGATAGTATAGTCCGCATTCCTCTCTTTTTTTCATTTTCTTTTCAAGCATTAATAAAAACATAATTTTTTTTTATACAGTGGAATCCAAAAGTTCTTTTTATTAACTATTGTCACTGTTACTCTTATTTTAACGATTTTTATACACAGTATTGTGTGAAATATTCTTGAAAGTTGTGGGATTTTTTTTGCTAACTTGACCGAATTTAAAGAATGGACATACAGCTTCTTTCATGCCACCAATTATTGTCTGCAGCAATTTATAAAATTCATTGCAAGTGAGTTTAGAAACGTTACATACATGCATAATTGGTCATTACAATCCTTCAGTCAGGATTACGACCTAGCTTCTCACACCACTTATGTTGTACGTGTTAATTTTATCCACGAGTGGCGGGACCTACACTTTAAAGTCGACTATGAACGACAGATTTTTTGAGAAACTTTGTCATGGCAGTGTGGTCTCATTTCTACCTGCGACTTCACAGCACAAATTTACTTCCGTCAAATCAGCGATTGGTCTTTCGCTCTTATATGAGATAGAACTCATGTATTGCCCGCAACGGTGCCTACAGAAACTGTACTGCTTTAGAGTATTTTATATACTCTCAAAATTTTTGCCAGAAATCTGCTGAAGGAAAATTGCCGAGAAAATATTTTTTCATATTTCGTTTTATTGGAGATGTCAGATCTGAAGCTTGAACTACGGTTCACGTTTAATAAGACACTACCTACTAGACTACGGCGACTAACCACAAATATCTTAAAAAACGTCAGGAAGAATCAACTCTTGAGAGAGATTATGTCTCAGTCAGTAAAGTATACCTAGCACATCTTTATGGGGATGATCTTCATGGGAATCTGCTGAAGCAGATTATTTATCTTCATATTTGGAAAGTCTTGAATAATGACAATCGAAAATAAAGAAATCTTGCTCTTGCTACATAACAAACAAGCAGGACTCCGACCGAAACGGTGTGTTAAATAAAATCCGTACTTTACTGACTCCTGATGAAGTTGATTAACTCGAATCTTCTGCAGTCTTCTTATCAGACTCCAATTTATGACAACAATCTCTTCCTGCTTTTTAATATTTCGTTTTGTTGGAAATGTCTGACCTGGCGTTTAAACCGTAGTCTCATGTCTAATAAGGCAACACAGTAACTGCGAAGTTGATTCCATCAAATCATTAATCAGTCTTTGGCTCTTTGCTTTAGTCTATGCTAGAGAGTTCAGAATACATTGTTTTTGGGACGACAGTTTAAAAGTTTGGTAGACTCGCTTTTCACAGGCTTTAGATCAACTGTCTTCTTCTTGAGGCATATACAGAAGGGCTTTTTATGTGGAGCAGAGAAAGTTATTTTTTGTTTTTATTTGTAGCATATTTACAATTTAGTCGCCGTAGTCTAGTAGGTAGTGTGTTGGCTTATTAGACGTAAAGCCAGGGTTCGAGCCCCAGGCCAGACATCAAAACAAAATACAAAAGGTATTTCTTCGCCGACTTCCTCTCAGCAAATTTCTGGCAAAAACTCTGAGAGTAAATAAAATTGCCATGAAAAGTTTCTCAAAAATCTGTCGTTCGGAATTGACTTTAAACTGTAGGTCCCACCACTCATGTATAAAATTAACACACACAACATAAGTGGTGTGAGAGAAACTTGGTCGTAATCCTGACTAAAGGCTTGTAATGACCAGTTATGTATGTATATTTACAATTATGGCTGAGTCTTTTAGTTTTCTGATTGAAAACTGAAAAATCTGTCAAAAATTTAGTCGTATCTATAAATTTATACATATGCATACATATATAATTGGTCATTACCATCCTTGTCAGGATAATGACCTACTTTCTCATATCACTTGTGTTGTGTGTGTTAATTTTATGCATGAGTTGTCTGTAGGTTCCAGTTTAAAGTCGACTCCGAACGACAGATTTTTGGAGAAACTTTTCAATGTCAATTTTATTTACTCTCAAGAGTTTTTGCCAGAAATCTACTGAGAGAATGCCACAGAAGCAATATATTTTTATATCGCTTTGCGTTGGAGATATCTGACCTGGGGTTTGAACCGTAGTCTCATGTCTAATAAGCCAACATACTACCTACTTGACTATAGCGACTTCATCTACAAATTTAGTTCCACTAATTAGGGTAACAGAAGCCTTTTGAACTCAGCTTCTGTGGGTTAGTGTGTGTAAATAGCGGCTATGTTTTGCATATAAAATCCTTAGGTAATCGGATTTGATAGATTTTTTTCAATTTTTCCATTGCGGTTTGTTTTTCAAGAAGACTTTACTATGTTTTGTTCTTTGCTGTATAGCAACTGCCATTTTCTATAGTCCACACATATACAAATTATTTGGTTACTTTCGAACGAACGAAACCGTTATTTAAAGTTATGATAAAATAGCTTTACTATAGACGAGTATATACATATGTCTGTGCATATATGCTATTTATATGCTCGCTCTTATATACTAACAGAGCAGTAATCTTGGTATGGGAATGAGTGGCGCTTTTATGCAACATTTTTGTGTCAACTTTACTGAGCTGTGGTGAGAGCACTTAAAGATGATTTTTTTTTTTACTTTTTTGCAAATGAAGAAACGAAATAACTTTCACACCAAAATTTTACGCAAAACAGAAACTCTATTAAATACTATGACCAGTAGTTTTCTCTTGTTTCTTTTGACAAAAACTATGATACTGTAATTATGCTTCTACAACTAAACAATATTTAAAAATAATTAATCATATTAATATTTCATATTTAAAATACAATATTTATAAAGAATAATTTAATAGAATAGAAATAAAAATTATGTTTCATTTTTCTTCAGTTTACAAAGCAACAGCTAAAATGGGGTTAGATGGCGGATCCACCTTATAGGTTAGGATACATCTTAGGCCACAAGTTAGATCTATTGTGATACCACAAATCAATATTAAACAGTCCCTGTAAATCTCTCTATAGCAGTAATTGCAGAGTTCAGTTAAAGACGACATAAAATAAGTGGTCAAAATCCAACACTGTTCTAGGAGGTGAAATACAGTTCTGCATAAATTATACAAGGGTATATCAAGTCTATCGACATATCTTTGAATAGGGAAAGTCAAAGTGTGTTTCATGGTAATGCGTTTAAAACAAAGAAGACAATCAAGTCCTCTTCTTGCCCACAGAGTCCAAAAGTATTGCACACACGCACAAGCTTAAACAGAGTTCAAGGTCCCTGTACAACAATGAAGAATGCGCAGTTCAACTGAGGAAATTAGAAAACATATGCCGTATAACATGTAGGAAAGCCAGTTCGTCAGTAACTCAATTTAAATAAAATATTCCTTTCCTTGAGATCAGAAAAATTATAAGTGCCTATGAAATCAAACCCGATGTTAATTACGTTGAGCCTTACTGCCATCATCTCGGCTCTCTGCTTTAATAAAGGGTGGGGGGAGCCAATTGAATAAAACAAATACTTTATCAATACCTTAGTTGAAGCGGAACAGAATGTCCTGGTGATCAGGACATCTGAGAGACGTCGCACCTTTTCTATCAAACAGCAATTACTTTGTACTTCTTCGACTAAGCATGAGCATCGTAAAACAAGATAGACTACACCACGGCCAATAGTTAATTACAAGTCGAGCCCACTATGGTAATTTTCTAAGCCTTCTCCAGGACCTAGGGTCCAAAACAACATGAAAAGCATCATTTTGTCACAAACTTTAAGGTCGAATTGCACATCAAAGAAAGTGCGAGCGGGTGAAACTACCACAATGTCCAGATCGTTCAAAAATGCTTTTCAAGCCATAGGAATATCGCCAGTAAATAAATAGGCCAGTGCAAGTACGGAGTTCATAATTTCCGACAAATTACCGATTACCTCAGTTATACTGAGTATCTGTGGTCGTTATACAGAGAGATGTAACTCGTTGACTGCATCAGAGCACGTGCAGTATTACTCAGCTCTGCTGGCCTAATCTGCATAAGAATACGACTCACTGTCTCCTTTTTTGAAGTTGCCGTAGTCTAGTGTGTTGGCTGATTAGATTTGAGACCACGTTTCAAAGCCCAAGTCAGACATGAGTGGGAGCCTGTACAGATCCTTCTGACCAAAAGTTGCACTACAAAACTAAGCAAGCAACAATAAATATTTTCTATTATCTACAGCTAAGACAAGTGCCACTGTGAAGGCAGTTTGAGGCAACCAGATTGAGGTTCTACATGCTTTTAATAAACCATTATGATCTTTGATTTTTCACTATCAATGTTTCTGTATTCTATATGTGTGTGAACAGGTTCGGGTAAACATCAATTACCCTTTCTAATATTTTCCTTACTGATCGTTCTCTACGGTTATGGGGTGTAAATATTCTTAAAAATATCAACCAAAATTTTTAATTGTAAATATTAGCAAACATAAGTTTACTATCAGTATTAGCCGAATTTGTGGCCTTTACTACCGTGCGAGAGTATTGTTACGATTTTACCTTTTAAAAACGTTTTGAGCTCGTAGATTGCAAATAAAATAAAAATAAATTTGTGTTCAATTTTAATTAAAATTCTTTATTATTTGCACAATTCTGTGTGCCACTGTTCACAACTTGATGTAAACAACAACAATTGCTTTGTTTGTTATTCCTTTGTTTACACTCCTTGCAAAAACAATAACAATTGCTAGACAGTTATTTGCAACGGAGATCTTCAAACCACGATTACTCTCTTCAAACACACCGCGTCTTCATACAAGACTGACTGAAATTCACTCGCCCAGTCGCCTGCTTTGCCTTTCCTTTTATATGGCAGAGTAAATGGTCTGATGAATGTTCTGCTCGAAATCTCTATAAATGTAAACGCCGTTGTTTACATTTATTATTGTAGTGTTGTTTGTATGTTTTTGTTTCCTTGTTTACCATTTTGTTTAAGTTAAAAGACCTTGAACCGATCATTTTAAAAAAAATATATTAAGGCGGTTCGACCAACTGAACCACCGAATAAAACACAATTTTTTTACTTTAAATTTAATTTATTCGCACAATTAATTAAATATAATGAACAGATTATTGATTAACACAAATATCAAATATTTTAAGTATACAATTAATTATTTAAATCTTCACGAACCGTAAACTCCGACTGCACAACCTAGACTGATCTGTTTGTCCTCAACCAAGTATGCTCATCCCATCTCGCGATCGCGTTGCACCGCCACATGTTTGCTGTAGATGTTGACAGAAATAATATTTTCACATACTGCAACCTGATCCGACACAGGTGCATACCGCTAACTATAATTTTGTTTCCCACCGTGTAACTTGATCGGACACAGGTGCACAGTGAAAAACAAAGAATAGCTTACTGTGCAGAATTTATTCCACTGGCTGAGCCAACATCACCGTTAACTTTTATGCTGGTGTTTGGTGTGATTATTAAGCAGTACAATAATTTGTAAACAGTTTTGCTGACTGCATTGTTTTGTTTTTATAGCTTTTGTTTATAATTTTAAAGTTAAGTGATGGAAAAGTAAAACACCAGTACATATCTAGATTCTTCATTTTCTTAATAGTATTATGGAATACACAACCTTAAGTCATGCAGAACCTAAAAACAAAAATACCATACGATGTTCTTTCTTTCTCTCTGTTCATGCATTTTCATTAAGTTTTTCCCTTTCACTAATTTTTGACTCTCTTAATATTGTAATCAAATAAACCCGAAACTCATAAATATCTTTTAATATTCATACGAAAATATGAAAAGTTTTTTTGCCACAAACAAAACCAAAAAAGAAATAAAAACCAAAAAGAGGAAGAAAAAAGAAAGAATCTAAAACTTGAGAATAGACTAAAATCTTAATTTGTTGCTATTTTTCGTATAATTTTTAAGAAATAATACGAAAAAAAAAAAAACAAAATAAAACAAAAATCCTTCATATGAACTTCGGTCATATGAAGAGTTTAGTTTGAGTTAAGTAAACTTTATCCATTCACAACTTAACTCTTGAAATCTGGGCATAACCACACTTGCTACGTTACCTGAAAGGAAGTTAAAGAACCAACTTTTCTTTACAATCTTTGGTTATATTTTTACCCAAACACATGTATACACATACAGGTCTAGTTGGTTGAGGACAGGAAATGCCTAGAAAAAGTAAGTATACAGTAACGACAAGCAGCAACAATATGTTTTAAAACAGAATTTCAAGTAAAAATTGCAATACAAAAACAAAAAAATATTATTTTAAATAAGGCTTACATACTTACGTATGTATGTAGATGTACATATGTTTCAAATATGACTAGCAAATTATATGTATGTATGCATTACAGATTGTATGAAAATAAATAAAACATACATAGGCACACTACCGTAAAAGATAGACCGGAATTTATAATTCGTTTTCATACAGTTTTTGGAAAATCAAAGTGAAACACATTAAAGAAGTAGTTGAGGAAACAATTTCTAAATTTAAGTTAAATTTTAAAACTTTCATAAGACGTTTGTACTCTCCTCAAACTTGATAGGATATCTCTACAATATCTCTTCCAAGTGTATTATGCCCAGCATCTGATATGCACTCAGGTATTTCCTTCTTTGTTGCATTAATTCTACCCAGGTTCTAAGTATGCGATCCAACGATTCATTCTCATCACCACAGAATCTACATGTGGGGGCTCGAAACAAATACCACTCTGAATAAATACACTCTCTGTCCACAGTGCCCTGACAAAAGACGTTTACTAACCTCGGATTATTCCTGTCTAGTGTTATACATGACTCAGATTTCCTCGCCTTGTAATTTCCCAACAAATGCTTTGATTGCCTCAAACGCTATTGCTTTGATTCACCTTTCTTTATCCACCCTTTCGTTGAGAGTAAACCTTTCCTAACACTTGTGTTTAACTACACAGAAATTTTTTGGTTTCCTCAAGCTCATCTATCTGCCCATTAGCGAGCATTCCTACATGACCTTGAACCCAGTAGTGAGTATTCATTAGGGTTTTCATGTTTCGTTTTGTTGTCTGATCTGGGGTTTGAGCCAAGGCTTCACGTGCAAAAACCCAACACACTACCTACTAGACTACTGCCACTCAACGCAAGCATTCACTCATCGAAAGTTATGTTGTTGTAAAGTACAATTGTTCCGATTAGAAATGGAATATTATTTTATTCATAAGGCTGCCGTGGGTGGTCTCACAGTACGTCATTCGATTTGACCAATTATCGTGCACTTTTTCAAGTGCATGGGGTCGTATCTCGACAACGGCACCACGAATGTTGGCCTTTAAATGCTCGATAGTCTCTGGTTAATTAAACGGCCATCTAACGTTTGACGCAATAAATCGATTGTGGAATGAGATGTGTACTAAAGGAGTTTAATAAGTTGAACAATCTTAGAAAGTAGCATTCGACATTCAACGATATATTCGTGAAAAAAATTTTACGGAATGGCCATAGCTGCCAGATTTGACGATTTATCGTCATTTTGACGATTTTGAGCTCCAAAAATATCATATTGACGATTTGACGATTTATGTCCTTATTTTGACGATTTTTGGAAATTAAAAATTTACATCATGTTCTTAACTTTAGTATAAACTATAAAAGCCACTTTAAGCTTTGTATTTACATTGCAATTGTTACTATTGGAAATTTGTCTTAGTAAAAACAAGGAGTAAAGTATTATATTTTTAAGTTACTTAAGAATAAATGTGATGATTTTTCTGTATTTTATTCCTTTTTAATCCCTTAAAGGGCAAAAAATTACAACTCCTATATAACCTCGTAGTTGAGAATAAATTTTCACTTGTTGTTGCAGACAATTTTAAAAATTCGAGTATAGCTTCTAATATTACATCGGAAGAACAAAGGCAAGCGCCGTTATTTTGTTTCGTACAAAACACTCAGGGGACCGATGGCATTGTGCTGGGAACTATGAAAATATGTTATGGGAAGACGGAAAGAGAGAACAGTGTTTATGGACACTAGCCTTGTATATTATTATACTATAAGTAACAGGAAAGGCCTCTGCAGTGAATGAGTTCCACATACGAATAGTCCGATTTAAAGACATATTTTTACTGTAATGCAGAGTACGATCCACTGGCCAATCGACCACATACGGAAGTGGTGGCCGACAAGGACGAGCGTTACGTAGAAATATATGATTTTCATGCAAAGTCCTCTTACTACGTTCGAGCAAAATCCTTTTGTCGAAGCTATAGAACAGTTAAACACAAACCATATTGCCACGATGCTGCAATGATTCAATGGAGTTGGATGCACTACCGTCATTTACGAGCTACTACGGCCTCTCCTGTACACGATCGAGAAACCTCAAAATAGACGTTGAGGCACCGACCCATACATGAGAGTTGTATTCCAGTCTCGGTCGGTTACAAATGGTGTAAATAGTAAGATCATAAGATCTTAGAGGGTAGTGTGCCAGACTATTAGCGTGAGGATCGTGGATGCGAATCCCCAGAGAGACTCTGATTTGTGACACTACACCGAGCATATGGTCAAGATACTCCGCTCGTATATAATTAGAATATAATTTGTAATTGTATTGTAATTAATATATAAATAAATAAGCAGGAACTGAAAGAACGCTCAGAATGCTCAGAATGTCAAGAGCTTCTGACTCCTTAATATTTACACCACCCATAGATTAAGATAATGCAATATTATTGCTGCGTTTATGTGTCAATAAACAAGACTGGGATAGATTGTTTAAACCTCAAACAATTTTTTCTTGAAAATGATATATATATCTCCGTTTTGGAAAAAAAAATAATTAATTTATTTTTTCTGACGATTTTTTGACGATTTTAATAAAAGTTTTTGACGATTTTGACGATTTTTTTTTTCAAATATTTGACGATTTGATACCTCATTTATCTGGCAGCTATGGGAATGGCTAAAAAAAGTACTGAATGGTAAAATTGCTTAAATTTAAAAAAAAAAAAAAATTGTCCATCATGTAGTACCCACTAGAATATAGCCCAGAATTGTGGTTTTTGTACTTTTAGGTTAGAATATCTCTAAAAGTTTTAAATTTAAAAAGAAAAATTTATTTGTTTTGTCACATTAGCTTGTAAATGTTTAATACGAAATTAATCGTATACTTTCTATTTAATTGAATTTAAAATCTATTACTCATACGCATCACCTTACATGTACTGGAATAGTTACTCTAAAAAGTATGCAATAAAAATCTTTTATTTTATTATGTATGAAACTAATGGAATTAGATATCACTCATACGTCACATATTTCCTATACTTGGCATTATGAATTTTTCATAATTATTAAATATGAGCACAATATGAGTAAATAAGGGTGGCGGGCCATTTAAAAGTTTAAATTTAAAAATGCAATAAAACAAAAACGGTGTGAAATTTCTCAAATTTATTTTTTGTTATGAAGTACAATTTTTCCGTTTAGAAATGGAATGCTTTTTCATTCCTATGGCCGGCCTCAGAGTACGTCATTCGATTGGACCAATTTCTGTGTACTTTTACGAGTCGTATCTCAGTCTAAACCAGATTGAATTGAAAAGAAATTATTTTCAAATCGGTAAGAGCTGTCTCCTCACAGCAGTAACAAAGAAAATAATAAAAAAAAGGTCATTGTTTTTATTGAAGAAAGCTCTTAATTTCCAAATTGAATTTCTTTCAATATTTTATAAGATTTTTAATTGAAACATCAAAAGCCATTTGACACAATGGCAAATAGTGTGTCAACATTACTTTTCTTTTTTGCTTACAATTACAAAACAATTACAACAACAAAATTGTTATTCTTAAAGACGTTTTTTAAACAAGAAAGAATTTCAAACATTTGCTAGAAAAACCTATTTTTCAGCATTCAAAACGAAGCGTAGGAGAAGAACGGTAACCAAAGAACAGCATAGGGAAGAGAGAGAGAGAAAGAGAGAGAGAGAGAGTAAAGGTGGATGAAAGAAAGAAAAAAGAAACCAAAAACAAATAATGTTTGTTGTCATGTTTAGGGTCATAAATGTTGCCAACTTTAATGGGTATAATTTACAGGCTTATTTGCAATTTCTCTGTAGGGTTGTACAAATAAATATATGTACTTGTGTATGCACTTGTGTTAGTGAAAGTTATATGTATTACCTTACATACTATGCTTGTATATATGTTCCTGGAATACTGCTATAGAGACTGAGAGAAATTTTTTTTTTTTTGCTTTTCTATGTTCATATGGTAAAGGTGGTTTCACTAGAAAACGACCATTTAAGAAAAAAAATTGTGTTTCACAAAACCTCAAGAAAACATTGTGTAGACATGGTTGAGAGAAACTTGAAAAAGAAAGTAAAGAAGATTTGCAACACAGAGAAATATTTCTTTATTTTTATTTATTTTTTATTCATTTAATTTTCAATTTAAATCCCAACGGCAAAAATATCTATAAATCTCACTGTATATTGTGAGCTCCGCTTCCTATATATGGCCTCTATAGGACATCACTCGATTATACTCAATTAGCAGGTTAATATTTCATAGCAATTAAATAGTACACTTGAAACGAGGTTAAATAAGTAATAAATGATGAATGGGTTTAGTAATGCAATGGTGAGCAAGCGTATTGAGTGGATGATATATTAAGCAGTGACGTACTAATAGGCCTTGAGAATATTTTTGGAATTTAAGTAAAATTCAGTCCAGTATAAATATCAGTAGAAAAGTGGCCGCAGGTCAACTAAAAGAAATATTGTTCCAATTATTAACCCAGGTAAAGAAAATTGTGACGTGTTGAGTTTTAAAAATAAAATAAAAATAAATTTGTGTTTAGTTTTAATTAAAATTCTTTATTATTCGCACAATTTTGTGTGCCACTGTTCACAACTTGATGTAACAACAACAATTGCTTTTCTATGTTATTCCTCTTTTTAAACCCTTTGCATGAACAATAACAATTACTAGGCAATTATTCGACAGATTTTTGTAACGGAGATCTTCAAACTACGATTACTCTCTTCAAACACACAGCGCCCTCACACAAGACTGATTGAACTTTTACTGACTCACTCGCCTGCTTTATCTTGTCTTTTAATGGCAGGGTAAAGAGTCTGATGAATGTTCTTGAGAACGAATGTTCGTGACTTCTTATGAAATGTCAATAAATGTAAACATTGTTTTAATTTCGTTAGGAATGCCAACCATTGCCAAATATGTGCAAGCAACATACTTGGAAGAATAATTTTGTAAGACTAACCAAAAGAGTAAATTAACTCTAGATGGAACCACATACATGCATACATAATTATATATAAATACAACCATTCAGTCAGGATTACAGCCTAGCTTCTCACACCGCTTGTGTTGTGTGTGTTAATTTTATACATGAGTGGCGGCACATACTGTTTAAAGTTGACTCCGAACTACAGAATTTTGCCAGAAGACTGCTGAGAGAAGAGAATTATTACTTCATATATCGTTTTATTGAAGATGTCTGACCTGTGGTTTGAACCGTATCCTTACGTCTAATAAGCCAATACACTATCTACTATACTACGATGACTACCTATTGGACTCAGTGACCAATAATATCATAATAATATTCCACTTATGTTTTGCATGAATGAAAACTACTGGCACAGCAGAAGGAAAATGTTGTTGTCAGGAATTGGAATCTGAGAAGAAGACTGCTGAAGATTGGTGTTAATGGCATCGACATAAACTTCTTAGAGTTTATCAAGTTCATTAAGAGTCAGTAAAGTACGGATTTTATTTAACACACCGTTTTGGTCGGAGTCCTGCTTGTTTGTTATGTAGCAAGAGCAAGATTTCTTTATTTTCGATTGTCATTATTCAAGACTTTCCAAATAAGAAGATAAATAATCTGCTTCAGGAGGTTCAGGTCCCTCTATCGTTGTCCCCATGAAGATGTGCTAGTTATACTTTACTAACTGAGACATAATCTCTCACAAGAGTTGATTCTTCCTGACATTTTTTAAGATATTTTTGGTTCATAGTATCTTCCAGTAGTCGTCTTAGTCTAGTAGGTAGTGTGTTGACTTATTAAACGCGAGACCACGGTTTAAACATTATGTCTGACATCTCCAACAAAACGAAACATGAAAAATGTTTTCTTCGGCGACGTCCTCTCAACAGAGTAGACTTTAAACTGTGGGCCCTGCTACTACATACGTACATAATTGGTCATTACAACCATTCAGTCAGGATTACGACCTAGTTTCTCACACCACTTATGTTGTGTGTGTTAATTTTTATACATGAGTGGCGGGACCTACAGTTTAAAGTCGACTCCGAACGACAGATTTTTGAGAAACTTTTCATGGCAATTTTATTTACTCTCAGAGTTTTTGCCAGAAATCTGCTGAGAGGAAGTCGCCGAAAAAATATTTTTGTATTTTATTTTGATGTCCGACCTGTGGCTCGAACCCTGACTTTACGTCTAATAAGCCAACACACTACCTACTAGACTACGGCGACATGCTACTGATGTATAAAATTAACACACACAACATGAGTGCGGTGAGCAGCTATATAAAAAATATAACACGACTGTTATACTATTTAAATAATAACTACGGTCCAATTTTGTTCGATTTGATCAAACGAAGTGTCAATCTTTTCACAAGATAATGCACTTTCAGAATGTCGTTCCTTTTTTATATTTTTTAATTAAATTTTGCAATTCTACTCATATATTTTTGAATTCTACTCAACAAAACCCACAACCTACACTATGTGATTAGCTGGGTGTATTTTGATTGTCGCACCGTGTTATCAATTCTTAACTAACATTCTAAAAAATATGACACATGCACAGGCTGCGAGCGCTTTAATAAACAGTCTTTTAAGACGAATATATTAAAGTGGCCTCGTTAATGATATGTTTTTCGTTTCTGTGTAAACTCTTTTACCACAGGCATAACATACAGCTTATTTACTCATACCGAAGCCATACACCGCAACAAATATTAGAAGCACAGAATTTTAAAAATTTTTCTTCATTGAAACTCTCATGATCTTTGTAAGTTCTTTTCCAAACAAAAATTTTAAAATAATAAAATTCACGATTTGTATAATTCTTCGAATATAAAATTCCAAAAGTATGACAATTAAATACGTCACAAGCTTTACTTAAATTTTTTTTAGGAAACAAATCCCTAAACGATGACCTGTGTTTGTAAATATTAAATAAAATCTTAACACTTTTAACCTTAACTAAATTAAGTTTAAACTCTTTTATGACGTTAAGAATTTCATGCGAATATTCGATTTGTAACTGTGCGGTTAATACGCGTATTTAGAACGGATGTGTAGTATTTTCACTTTTATTTTTCTCTTACTTTCGATGAGGTTTCTCTGGTGCCAGCAATCTTTTATTAGTTTATCACCTCGATTGAATCTTAGAAAACGGAAAGGAAACCAAAGTGTATAAAGAAATCCAAATGAATACAAGAAAAATCTAAGAGAACGACAATCTTAGAAAGAAAATCTTAAAGAAGCTGTATCCGCATTATTATTATTTTTCTATTCAGTTCCCTTATGCTTTTAAACTGACAGGAAACAGGTAGTAGTGACATTAAGTATATTAGATGGCATTAAACTAAAGAAAAAAGAAAAAAGAGGAAGAAAACATATACACAGATACAAAGGGATAACGTGAAAGAGAGCGAGAATAAAAGAAAAAAAAAATAATAAACACCCTACATAGAAGACAAACAAACAAAATCAACTGATTTTGGTGGCACAGCAGCACAGCAGAGTGTCAGCTTTAGCTAAAGCTGCTACCAATGCCACCAACCAACCAAACAATCTAGAACGTAGCAAAGCTTATAGAATGCATAGGAGAAGAATAGCAACCCAGTTTAGCCCATTAAATCTCAATACAATTTCAATAAGATTATGTTGATGGCTTATTTATGATGACCCTGAGTTCAGTTTCCTTTTTCTTTCTTCCTTTTTCCTGCATTTTCTTAATTTTATATGATTTTAATGTTGCTTCTCTGTATTAAACCGTTAAAATGCAAAAGCTAAGCAAGTGTCAGTTAAAAACTACTTTATGAAGACACCAACAATGTTATTGAAAATGCTTCTTATGTGTGACAGGGACGGAGTAAGAATATCTTGTATACTTTTTAATATGCGTTAATGGCTTTGAAATAAAGATTCTGATTATTCGCCATTCGTGAAACTATTTGACTCTTTTGATTGTAAAATCAAAAGCAAATTTTTCCATTTCAAAGTAGTATCAGCGCTCTCTTAAATACTCTGTTTGCCAAAAGGATTAAACAAATCTGTGGTATGCAAACATATTGTGTTCCAGATGCGTGTAAAAAATATACGAGTTTTTAGTTTTGTATTGGGCAAAAGTGATTACTAAAGCCCCTTCTGTACAATCTGTAACTCCTGCAATTACTTACACATGGCTAGACATGTGTTTGGAGGCCCTATTATCGCCGTAAAGAGGTGCCTTAGTACTACGATGCCATACAACTCCCCTCAAACTTTGTAGGGCATCTTTATGCTTGTTTCTTCAAGCCCATTTTAAGTTAGATACTCAGTGTCCACAATGGCAATTCCATTCTTGATATGCTCTGAGTTGATTCTGCCTTGAAAGCATTAATGCCCCACAGGTTAAAGCATGTATTCATATGATTCAGTATCATTGTCACAGAATCTACAGCTTAGGCTCGAGACAATCCTCATTCTGAATAAGTATACTCTGAATTTACAGAGCACTGTCAAACGACCAATTCCCAATCACAAGTAATTCCTGGATAGTCTGATAATAACTCCTCAAATGGTAGTTTTCCAAAAAAAAAAATTACGATTGTCTCAAACCCGCTTTGAGAAAAGGATTTGCTTCCCTCTTTTCCATCTGCTCCCACTTCACAGAAGCGTTCTGGTACTCGCTGCAATGTGGAAGCTTCCTTCTTCACAAGCGGGAAGCTTTTGGTAAAAGCCGTGTAAGGTTTGATTTGTGGCTTATTCGCATTCCACTGCGATTTAAGAAAAGCCCACAAAAACCGTTACATCGCCTCCATATGGGATTGTCATTTTCTCTTGCAGAATATCCAGTTGAATCACCATCCACCTGTTGATCTCATAACTACTCCACAAATGGTTTCTGGTGCTCTCTGCCACATGGAAGCTACCTCCTTCGCAAGCTGCAAGCTTTTGGTAAAAGCCATATGAGGTTTGGTTTGGGGCTTAGGACATAAGAAAGGCCCACAGAAAAGTCTAGCTAGAGTACATCGCATGATCTCGGTGGTTACGTTACATCACCTCCATATGAGTTGTCCATTCTCCCTAATAGCTGTTGCTATTTGAAACTGTTGAAACTACATTTCATTGGTATCCAGATTAACTAGTCTAGGCGTAAAGAAGTTGATAATTATCGAGCTATAATGCTTGCCGTTGACAGTGATGGACTGGCGGAAGTCGTTGTCAAAGTATAATGGACCCGATGGCCACCTTATACCCAAACAGTGACTTCCTCAGAATGAATAGGACGCCTTTGGCTCTTATATGGATATGTGGCTTTCCAAATTTGATAATTTCATTCATACATAATTGGGCCTCCTTGTTGAACATGATTTTTTGAAGTTAACTGCTGCAGAGCCAATTTAGCGAACCATCGTCGTTCTCCTTTGCCGCCCATGTTGATTTGACAAAACATACCAAATAAATGGCAACCAATTTGGCAGATGCAGCTTCAACAAAATTGCCATTATAAACTGCTAAAGTTCGGAAGTCTTTGTTGAAAGACCCTTTACAATCACATAGCATTATTCTTTCGAAATAAAGTTATTCCTACTTATTAATTTTATTCACGAAATATTTTTCCTTTAATTCCTTTCAATAAATCGTACAAAGACATCAATAAGTGTGTGTAAAACATGAAGTAATTTCCGGCCTTAGCAACCCTAAAATCAAGCACTGCTACAGACAATTGAAAACACTCTGTACAACGGAAGTTATATTTTCCTTTAAAATTTTCCTTTCTTCTTTCTACGATAAAATTTGTCCTTGTTCCTGTAGAACATATACATACACATACGCACAATATGACATGATAGTTAAACACATCATCAACGTGTGTAAACGACACTGCATGACAAAGAATTTGTTTCTGTTTTCGTTTTCTTTTTTTAACAAATTTCTTGATTTTATTCCAATTTTAGTAACAAATTTTCGTCTTTTCTCTCTATTTCCCTGTTTCACCCGGTGTTTTTCACTTCCTTTCGCGGCAAATAAGAAAACAATCTGAAATGATACTTAGAATGCAGGCACAATTTTGGAAAAAATTTTTCATGTGAAATAATCTGTGTGTGAGTGTGAGTGTGAGTGTGTTTGTAAGCATAGAGAGAACAGGGTTATAAGAATGTTCGTCTAGGATTTTTGAAATATGACTTTTTATTCTCACACACACACACATATCATACTTACACTTACTGTCATAAAGACCAGTGTTAAGTTTTACACTTTTTCATCTTCAGCTGTTTTTTCTTTACATACTCCTTGCGAATACATTCTATTCTTGTAAAAACATTGTTTTAAACTCAGAAACTTATATCCAGCAAAAGTGAAAGGGGAGTGAGCATGAAAAGTTTTATTTTTGAATTTTTGGTCAAATTGAATACGAGTAAAAAATTTTTATTTTTTCGGAAATAAGAAACGATATAAGGATTGCTACATTGCAGTAGAACATTCTGGTATTAACAGTTATTGAGGATCCAGAAATGTACATGCATGTTGAGAATTTCAATTTCATTTCAATTTTTTCTTTTTGTCTCCGTATGATATCACAGGAATTTTACGTTATTTGTTGAGGAAATCAAAACGAAAATATGAAAAAATATTTCATCGGTGACTGCCTCTCAACAGATTTCTGTGAAAAACTCTGTGAGTAAATCAAATTGCCATGAAAAGTTTTTCAAAAATCTGTCGTTCGGTGTCGACTTTAAACTGTAGGTGCCCCGCCACTAATGTAAAGGGTGTTTTTTATAGAGGTATAGAACTTTAAGTTGCAATAAAACAACGATGGATTATTCGATTGACATGAATTTTATTTATCCGAAAGATAATCTTGTGGCATTACGTTTTAAATATGATTTCTGGCATATGACCGCCACGGCTGGCGCGGATGTAGTCCAATCTGGACGTCCAATTTTCGATGACTTTTTCCAACATTTTTAGCCGTATATCGGCAATAATACGGCGAATGTTGTCTTTCAAATGGTCAAGCGTTTGTGGCTTTACCGCATAGACCAATGACTTTACATAGCCCCACCGAAAGTAGTCTAGCGGTGTTAAATCACAAGATCTTGGAAGCCAATTCACAGGTCCAAAACGTGAAATTAGGCGGTCACCAAACGTGTCTTTCAATGAATCTATTGTGGCACGAGCTGTGTGACATGTTGCGCCGTCTTGTTGAAACCACATCTCCTGGACATCATGGTTATTCAATTCAGGAATGAAAAAGTTAGTAATCATGGCTCTATACCGATCACCATTGACGTTAATATATAATAAATAATAAAATAACGTTCTGGCCACCATCGTTTTTGAAAAAGTACGGACCAATGATTCCACAAGCCCATAAAGCGCACCAAACAGTCAGTTTTTCTGGATGTAACGGTGTTTCCACATACACTTGAGGATTACCTTCACTCTATGTACGTATGTATTTGTAAGCGCAAATAGAAAAAATTAAAAATTGGGACCATACAGCTCATGTCACACTGGATATACTGCGTTCATCTCATGTGTAGGCAATTTGAACTGGCCACTGAGATCTTTTGATTTGACCCCATTAGACTTCTTCTTATTGGGCTTTCGTAAGTCGCAGTTGTATGCCTAAGCTCATATCATGCTATGATATACCATTATTCAGGCATCGCAAACTCAAAAAGACCGCATTATTCTCAGGATAGAACGCGGCCTCCTGTTATCACCATCCACCCATTTATAATTCCAAGCTTTTAAAGTATCACATTGTACTTAGAATTATCCGAACATCTTGGGCTTACAAATGCCTTCTAATCCAATGCCCTAACAGTCTTATGAGCCCATTATATTACATTATCTTGTATGTTCCTGGGCACAGGGATCTATGTGATCTGTTCAGCCATCTCACTAAAATATGGACAGGAATTAATAATGGGCCATCTGTATACAATGATATTCCGTAATTTCGTTGAAAATATACTTTGTGTTAGCCACTCTATAGCCTTCTAGACAGCAAGCACTTCTGCGCAGTACAAACTGCTTTGAAAATATTCCAATAACAAATACCCCCTTGAAGTTTGATTTAATCCGTGTAAAAATTAATATCTTTCCTCCTGACCAGGATACACCTCTCTCTTTCTTTTTTCACGCATTCTGGCTTGGAACCAGAGCACTATAAGAGTGGTTATGTAAATCAACTGTATTTATTTAATAGAATTTCCACTTAAGAATCACGATCGCTAAGGTTTTATTTTGATCGCAAAGATTTCCACTCCTTTGTAAAGTACTATACAGGCGAATCGCTTTGACTTCCGTACCTACTTCATCATGGAGTGCTGAATTTGGAATCACATCAAAGGCGTCAGTGGACTGATAGGTAAAGCACCGTGGCAATGTTTTGTAAAATAATGTGGCCATGCTTTCTATTTCCCGGCCATCATGATACCTCGTGAAAGAACTGAAAGAACTACATTTACAAACATTCATTGAACATCCTTCGATAAACCACTATCTTCCTTACAGGAAAATATAGCAATCGTTGCCCTTTCCACGCTCTACTCCACGTTCTTCTGAAAGCTCAGCTTATTGTTCAACATTGTGTCAAAATATTTAGCAATCCCAGTAATCTTAGTCGTGGTACCTTTCCAAATATTAAATTTTAATGCCAATTAAAAAGTTTTAGATCCACTTTGTCGAAATTCATAGTACCCTTTTCCCCTCATTCATTTAGCCTGGATGCTGCATGTCAGTCTATACAATATCACATATAATGGGAAAAAATTGTCATATCCCACGATCACAACGACGTCTATATAAGCAAAGAAAGGCAATATAGCGATATCACAAGAAATGTTGCATGTTGTATGGAAACGGCAAGACAAGTGAAACGATAAAAGAGCATCTCATGTATGTAGAAAACAGATTTACACAAGCATTGTCTGCCATGTAGTCTAGTAGGTAGTGTGTTGGCTTATTAGACGTAAGGCCACGGTTCAAACCCCAGGCCAGACATCAAAACGAAAATATGAAAAAAAAAATATTTCTTCGGTGACTTCCGCTCAGCCGATTTATGGCAAAAACTCTGAGATTAAATAAAATTGCCATGAAAAAGTTTCTCAAAATATCTGTCGACTTTAAAACTGTAGGTTCCGCCTCTAATGTATAAAATTAACACACATAACATAATTGGTGGAAGAAACTTGGACCATAATCCTGACTGAAGGGTTTGTAATGACCAATTATGTTTGTATGTATGTAGAGTTACCACACGCAATCCGTTGAGGTAAATCCCATGTCTCCCATGACATTTTATCTATCTTACTTTAGCAATTCTATCAGGGATATTTCAAATGAAGTTCCCAGTATTTTCATGCACTTTAGAACGATTACTGTATAGTGAGACATTAAGTTAAAGACAGTCTCTTCCTTCTCCTACTACTCGCACTACTTATTTATAAATCGTAAGAGGTGGCGTCTAACTAAGTAGGTGAGGTGTCGTCTAACTATAGCGAACATATAGGCGACTTCTCATTAAGGGCCATTATTACAACTTGCCGTTAACTAAAGTTAGGATTTTAACGAGCAGATACATTTTTTTCATTATTATAAGTTGACAATATGGTAGAAGTGAGCGTTAAGCTAAATAGAGAATCATCCTGCCAGTAACTTTTAAAGTTAAGTTTATGTTTGAACTTACCATATCATATAATTTTTTCAATATGGCAACTTCAAATATAAACAAAATGAGCATATACAACAAACAAATGAAGCCCGTCGTTGCCACTGCGTTTAAAAAAACTTGTTTCATTGAGCAGTGTTATCGGCATTGCTCCGGCACTTCCATTTTTTTTTTTTTTAAGTTAACTTTATTTTATCATTAGGTTGTAATAATGAAAAGAAATTAAAGGTGACTTTAAAGTTCACTTTAGCTAGAGTGGCTACTAAACCCAACTCTAACGGGAAGTTGTAATAATGGCCCTAAGAGTATTACGCATATATCAGAGATCAGTAATGAGTATTCAAAAAGATGCGTAGATTCGAATCATACTCATTATTTCTAATGCTTATACGCATTCACACTTATTTTAACAATATACTCATACTACTTATATTCAAAGTTTGAAATACTCATCGTACTCATACTTAACAATGCATATGATGTTGTTGATTTCGACTCTCCATGACTCAACATTTACAAGAATCACAAAATAAGTATGATTCGCGTACGAACACTACAATACTCACTAGAAGATAGTGTGTTTGCGTTGCTTGCTGTCTTTGTCTTCTTCCTTTTTCTTTCTTCTTCTTTTGTAAATGCAACAACAACTAAGACTGTAAATTTTGATGAATGATTCGAATCACTCGAATCATTTATGAGTACTATATGTAAGTATTTTTCTAAATTTATGAATCTGAATGAGTAGGCGTAAGAATCAAACATATTTCGAATGTTATGAGTTTGATGTCAACGTTATACTCATACTCATTGCAGCCTGTACTTATAAATCAATGTTGTAGGGAGTATGAAAGAATCAGAGTAGTTAAATTTCAATACTGTTGACTCACTCATACTCAAAATTTCATGAGTACTTATGAGTAGCGAAAAAACGAATCATTGCTGATCTCTGGCGTATATGTGCCACAACCTTATAACTGTGAATATATTTAATATAAAAGCATTTCAGCAAAATATAATTTAAGAACCTCCTTACCAGGGAACTTCTCTTCATTTGCAAAATTTAAATAAAAAATGGAAAACAAACTTTACAAAGAAAGTTGCAAATTTATGCAAAAATTTTTATATAAAAATTTAACTAAAATAAAAGCCCTACAAATAGTTTGTTAAGTACGCTCTACATTGCCTTCCCCCGAAAGAGAAACATTGGGATTTCTTGTCGGTAAAAAATTATTCATTTCTTCAATACTTTTACTGTCTTTTGGCATATTAAAGGGGGCATAGAAAACAAAAAAAAGGGAAATCTTGTTAAGTATACAATTTGAATTTCTTTTTTCTTTTTTTCTCTTTCAATAGGTTTTATTTTCCCTTTTAATGGAAATTTTTGGTGTTTAAAAAAAAATGTTGCTCATACGCACCCGCTGACAGCGTGTTATAAAACTGTTGTGTCTGTGCTTAAAAAAAAGGGTTGGGAAAGAAGGAAAAATTGATAGAAAATATTTATTTTAAATTTTTCCATTGAATCATGGAATTTTTTTTTTTATTTTTTGTATGGCTTTTCCTCCATCATTTGCTATTGTTTTAATTTTTTTCTTTTTGGAATTTATGCAGCAGCATTGATTCATTGCTTGCAGTCAATATGTAACTTTTTCACTGTAAAATTCCAAAAATATGTTCCAATTTTAATAGAAGGAAAGTCTGTGAACCCAAAGAAGAAATAAAAGTTTTTTCTTGCATCCTGCTTTAAATTTATTTCTGTACTCTTCTTTAATTTTGTTTTTCTTGTTCCTTTCTTTTCGAATTTATCCTACATTTTTTGTTTCTTTCCTTTCTTTTTTATCAGAATTTAATTTTGTAATAAAGCATGTTAATGTTTGTATGTTTTTTTAGTTATTTATGCTTATGGTAGCTCTAAATGGGAATATTGTCTGAGATTTTATTTAACTTGGATAGACAAGACAGTAAGCATAGATGTTTACTAGCAAAGTATCCCAAAATAAAAAGTTAACGAAAATAAACAACTCAGAGTAAAGTAAAGTAAAAATAAACAATCCACACAATAACAACAAGCTTCGATCAGCTATTTGAGTCAAACATTTATTGTGTGTCGGCCTATAGACGTAAGGCCATGATGCAAAACTCAGGTCAGACATCTCTAACAAAACAAAATATGAAAAAATATTTCTTTGCCGACTTTCTCTCAACAGATTTCTGGCAAAAACTCTGAGAGTAAATAAAAATTGCCAATGAAAAGTTTCTCAAAAAAATCTGTCGCTCGGAATCGACTTTAAAATTAACACACACAATATGAATGATGTGAGAAGTTAGGTTGTAATCCTGTCTAAAAGGTTGTAATGTAATGTATGTATGTAATATTGAATTGGAAAAATATGTGAAATAGTTTAGATTGAGCACCACGGCACATAAGGAGCATAAAGAGCCCTTCAATTTATATTTGCCTGTAATGACATGAAGCCATTGTATTACGAAATAAGGATGTTATGGAGGGATCAACAGAGACAAAACAGAGACAAATAAGGGATCAATAGACAATTAGCAGAGACCTCAGTTACGACGAAACTTTTACTCTACAAGTCTCTCATCCTGCCCCTGCTTCTTTAAGGCGCAGAAGCATGAACACTATTAAGCACCGATGCACCAGCCTTGAGAGTATTAGAGAGAAAACTTTAACGTAAGATCTTTGAACGAGTGCCAGTTGGCGATGATTTCCTCATCCGATCGAATAATAAGTTGTAAAGGTAATCAACATATGGACGTTGTGCGATTAACATCCAGCAGCTGCGCAGTCTCGGCCATGTCGTTCGAACGGAAGTACATGTTTCGGCGAGACAGGTTAGGTTAGGTTAGGTTAGGTTAGAGTGGTAGCTTTGATACCAAAAGCTCACTTGAACACGCATAGCGGCCCTGGTGAACGCAGTCCCTATACTGACCAAGTTCCTCTAAACCAGGGAGGAAGAAGTTGGTCAACGCAAGGGCTGCACATTTAAAGGAAAACCAGCCTGAAAGCTTGATAAACGAAGTTATATCCTTTACATCAATGAACGATAGCTCCGTCAAGCTAACAAGGATTGTAGAGCCAAATAACCTATATCACCGGAAGTCGCCGTAGTCTAGTAGGTAGTGTGTTGGCCTATTAGACGCAAAAGCCTGGGTTCGAGCCCCAGGCCAGGCATCAAAGACAAAATATAAAAAGTATTTTTTCGGCGACTTCCTCTCAGTAGATTTCTGGCAAAAACTCTGAGAGTAAATAAAAATTGGCCATGAAAAGTTTCTCAATAAATAAAAATCTGTCGTTCGGAGTCGACTTTAAACTGTAGGTCCCACCACTCATGTATAAAATTAACACACACAACATAAGTGGTGTGAGAAACTAGGACGTTGTACAATGGGTCAATTCGACCTCCGGGTACTGCACTTGTCCTAATTGAGAAGTACACGTCCTCTAACCTAACCTAACCTAACCTAACCTATATCGCCACCTCGCAAGAAATGGGATTTGACAAAGAAAGTGGATTACAGTCGTTAAATGGAAGCTTCATTCTTTCCACGTGTCTTCCCATGACACAATGACCTGAAAGAATGGTCACTGTGATCGAGATGATGTTACGACCAAGTCCAAGTAATTGGTTCTATCCATAGAGGGCCAAGTGAGCCTAGCAGTAGAACGGGACCCCTCATTGATCCAGCATAGGTTGGCGTCTCGAAAGAATTACCGCGCGATGGCCAGCTTGAAAGAGGTAAGTGGCATTCCTAAGCGTCCGACGAGACAGGGATTAGCAGAAGTCGGCATAGAGGATGACATTGTCTACGATGGAAGGACCACATTGAGGAAGACCTGTTATCAATTGATGTAACCAAGCAGAGGCGCCTGAAAGCATGTGTTAAAGCAGAAGGCGAAATCCGGTAAATGGGTTGTTAATGGCCTGTTAAAGAAGTAAGTAAATAATGATTTGCAAGCTACAGTCTTATCTGATTGAAAAGTCATAACATTTTTTTCCAGGCGGCACTTAAATATTTCTATGGCAACAAGTAAAATTAAGCAGCATTTTAAATTTAAAAATTTTTTAGTGTTTTCGTGACATGAGGTATCATTCCTTTTTTTCTCCTCTGCCACCACTAAAGCATAAATATTTGCCATTACCGTCATTTATTTAATTTTTACCTGGATTTTAAGTATGTTTACCAACACCTTCAGTAACTATAAAGAATCACACGCATTTACGCTTGAAATACAAAAGGCACTGCGTTATCATTGCAATGCACACACAATATATTGCTTTGTTTCGTTACATTACGCTGTGCATTTTACTCATTTCTTTGTTTTTTCTTTTTTATGTTCCTTAAACACATACACACACTTCCGAAAGTAAACTCAAAAAAAAAAAATTTAAATCAACGACAAATATGTTAAAAAAAGAGAGTGAAAAAAAAACAAAAACTTTATGGAAAAAATAAAGAGAAAATCGTGAAACAAAACTTTGCATTTGAAACTTATTTTACTGTTGTTTGCTGTTGGTTTTTACGCTCTCCCTCTTTTTGTTTCATATGTATGCGTATACACACATACACAAGCACATAATATTACAAAACATTTACGCTCTTATAGACACACTCGCTCATACGTTTGTTTTATACTCTTCCTCTCTCTTTGAGTTTTACTTAGGTTTTGTGTTTTTCTTTACTTAAGTTTTTTTTCTTTTTCTTTCTTTCTCTCATATTTGTTATTCATAAATAGCATGTATTTTGTGTGTATGTGTGTGTTTGTTCGTTTAAATGTATTAGTTTAAGTGTGTATACATGCGTTAAAAATGTATTTTCAACGTGTGAAAGCAGGCGTATGTTGGTTACATAAAAATTCATTTAAAAACCAAAAGCCTTACAACAACAATAATATTTAAATAATAACACAAACAACAACAACAACATCTAAAGAGAAAACAAAAGCAATAACGAGTAAAAAAAAAAATTCTTAAGAATTATTGCTTGTCGTTCTTAGTATTTGTTTACTTGTGATCGTTAGCTAAGTTTTCAGTGTATAAAAGATAAGCAAATACAGAGTGTTTCAAGAATGGGTTGCTTTTTCAAAATCAATATACAAAATATTTTTAGGAAAATACAAAATTCGTATTAATTAGCAAAAAAAAAAACTATTCAAGTTTGAATCTAGAAAAGTTGAAAAGTTGCCGCAGTCAAGACACTCAATCTTCAATGTATATGTTGCCACGAGATTTGAAATTTGGGTTTTAACCAATATTTTGTGTGCTTTACAGAATTATAATCTTAGGCATCTGCTTTGCAACGAGACTGAGCAATAAGAGTGAATAGAGCATCCGGGTGCTGTATACTCTTTTTGAAGGAGAATCTTTCTGTAGTATACAGATCAGAAAGATTACAAAAAAGCGTGGCAACAGCATGTTCGTAAAATATTCGTAACACATGGGAAACTTCGCCAAAATCGTTCAAGCGCTGGTCTAGTCATCGAAAGATTCTCTCAATTCAACTTGAGCAGCAAGTTCAACAAGCAGGATATAACAATACATTCATACGTATATAAGTGGTCATTACAACCCTTCAGTCAGTATATAGTGTGAGTGGCGGGACCTACAGTTTAAAGTCGACTCCCAACTACAGATTTTTGAGAAACTTTTCCTGGCAATTTTATTTCCTCTCAGAGTTTTTTCCCCCAATCTCCTGAGAGGCAGTCACCGAAGAAATATTTTTTTTATTACGTTTTGTTGGAGATGTCTGACCTGGGTTTTGAACCGAGGCCTTACGGTCTAATAAGCCAACACACTACCTACATCCGAGCACTCGGATCATATGATGTTGACACGAGAATAGAACGGAACTAGCTGGACAAGCTGAATGTGTTGAAATAGAGTTATCCTCTGCTTGATCTCACTTCAATTGAAAATGAGCTGACATATGTATAATAATGCGAACAGAAAACCTTCCAAGGCACTGATAGAGCCAAAAGCCTGTAAGGTGAGAAAGAAATACTCGCTGAAAGCGTAGATAGGGTAATTAGAAGAATCTTCTCAAGCCAAATAGGTTTAAGGGGTAATTAATAGTGGAAGATATTCGAGTTATGCCTCAGACAATCCACATGTATCCTGGTGCCTGCTGTATTCTTAACTTACAGTATCTAGTATTTGTTTTTATATTGCTTAAACCAGGGAACAGGATCTTCGAGATTGAAGGAAAAAGGCTTCATGTAAACGATTCGTACGAATTCGATTTACACTCAGTTTTCGAATGAATACATAAGAGCGGTGCCGATATTAATGTTCGAATGACCCAATATTGTTTATGGACTAGACATAGCATTCCATTTATATTACCATACGTTACCTGAAGTTGCCGTAGTCTAGTAGATAGTGTGTTGGCTTGAAAAAAAATATTTCTTCGGCAATTTTCTTTCAGCAGAATTCTGTCAAAAAACGCTGAGAATAAATAAAATTGTCATGAAAAGTTTTTCAAATATTTGTCGTTCGGAGTCGACTTTAAACTGTAGGTCCCGCCACTCATGTATAAAATTAAAACACACAACATGGGTAGTGTGAGAAGCTAGGACGTAATCCTGACTAAGGAGTTGTAATGGCCAATTATGTATGTATGTATTTATGTCATTTGTAACTGTGGTTCTGTACAAATTGTGAATTAGAAATTCTTGACATTCTTGCAAAATTAATGTGATTTTTACTGAAACCAACATATTTTCTAAGCGAAGATATGACAAATTCCCGCCATATGATCTACTTACTATTTACACGACTTATATGTGGCTAAAATGCATTACAACTCTCATGTAAAAGTCTATTACGATGAGAGTAGAGCAGCTAATTCTATTGTCGGAATGTGGCTTGTTTTGTCTTCGCTTTTACGACATGTGCTTGATTTCTATAAAGGTTGTTGTTTAGGAAAATCGCATATTTTTAAGTACTGCTCCTGTGCCTAGCAAATCACATCGGTTCGTGGTTGAATGATTAGTGAAGCGCACAATTTTATTCACTCTTTTAATGTTTCATTCCTGCAATATTCCTGTAGTCTTAAATCTCGTTTGAGAAGTTTACCACTTGAAGATTTTATTATCCACCAAGATTAGGTTACGGCACAATTTACCACAGATTAAATTCGTTATTTAGTTATTTGAAAAGCTGTTTTAGCGAATGCTATTCCTGGCATTTATAATACAAAACTATTTTTACTTTATTCCAAACTCACAGGGGTAGTGTTCATCTGTTAAGCATGAATCGTATATAAAACAAGTTGTTATAGAAAGACCGTGTCAATATTCAAGTTCAGTCAGTCTTGTGTGCAGACGCGGTATGTTTGAAGAGAGTAATCGTGGTTTGAAGATCTTCGTTACAAAGATCTATCGTATAATTGCTTAGTGATTGTTATTGTTTAAGCAAAGGGTATAAACAGAGGAATAACATAGAAAAGCAATTGTTGTTGTTTACATTAAGTTGTGAACAGTGGCCTACAGAATTGTGCGAGTAATAAAGTTATTTTAATTAAAACTAAACACAAATTTAATTTTATTTTTTTATTTGCAATCTACGAGCTCATATTTTAAACGTTTCTAAAAGGTAAAAACGTAACAGTATTGAGGGCATGCGAGCAATGCTGGCTCTAATTAACAAATAACTCATACGCCATGGATTTAAAAATATTTAAAAACGAAACTAAAAATCTTCAAAAAAAAAACAAAAATCAGCCTACAGATTCGAATATTAATTCACTCGAAGTGTGAACTACAAACACATTTAAAAGGAATAAAAAGTTGAATCATTTTGTGTGTGTATTTAATTCAATTTCGTGTCTCTGTATTGCCTCCATATCTTGTATTTAAAATCTTTTTAATGTTTCGTATGTAACATTATTTTACATTTAACTTTGCGAAGAAGGAGAAAAAAACGAAGCGAAACGAAAACATATTATATTCAGCTTATTGCGTAAGTGAGACTAACACTGGTAAGAATAAACAAATGAGGTGGAATACGATTATCAAACCAGATGCTTATATGGATTTATACGGGATACGAAAATAAAAACTTTTAAAAATAAGGAGACGAATAAAAGAATAAAAAAGAATACTTAAGGGAAGTAACTAAGAAAAGGAAAACTTCGAGAAGGTGCATACACTCCAAACAGACAGTTCCTTCAATTCCTTGTGTGTTAATTTTGTACACAAGTGGCGGGACCTACAGTTTAAAGTCGACTCCGAGCGACAGATCTTTGAGAAACTTTTCATGGCAATTTTATTTGCTCTCAGGTTTCTTGCCACATATCTGCTGAGAGGAAGTCGTCGAAGAAATATTTTTTCATATTTCGTTTTAATGTCTGACCTGCAGTTTGAACCGAGGTCTCATGTCTAATAAGCCAACACACTACCTACTAGACTACGGCGACATGACGTTATTAATTGTCTGTTAATACCATGTGTGTAAATATAAATGCAAAATACATTATAATCAGCCGTAGTATAGGCAACAAATTCGTGACACTTTCTCTAACAGAAGCGATTTTTTCGTCAGAGCGATAATGTTGTGCGAAGCTAGGTCGTAATTCCAACTGAAGGATTGTAATGACCAATTATGTATGTATGTATGATACATGATGCCTAGACCTGAAACATTACTCAGAGACTCTTCAAATTTCTGAAAAATTATTTGAAATCCTTGCATAGTGCAACTATTATGATGACCATAATAGCACCACGTTTGAATCACTATTTTTATTGTCAATTTTAATTATTTGTACACCTTATTCGGTTTGTAAACGATTCGTATTTGCATTCCTAAATAAGTAGCACCTCAGACGGAAGGTATTTAGAGGTTAACAGCTTGCAAGTTTTATTATTTTTGAACAAATTCTGCTTGAACTCTTGAACGTCGCCACAGCGCAAGGCTTCAAGATGTGATTGTAGATAATTGTGAATAATTTTCTAGACCAGACTAGGATAACATTCCTACCAAGAAACATTAACTTCTGTATGTATTGTTACGTTTTTTACTCTTTTAAAGACGTTTAAAATATGAGTTCGTAGATTGCAAATAAAATTAAAATAAATTTATGCTTAGTTTTAATTAAAATTCTTTACTGTTCGCACTATTCTGTGTGGCACTATTCGCAACTTGATGTAAACAACAACAATTGCTTTGTTTGTCATTCTTCTTTACACTCTTTTGCGTAAACACTTACTATTGTTCGGCAGATCCTCAAATCACGATTATTCTCTTCACATGCAACGCGTCTTCACACTAGACTGACTGAATTTTTACTGACCCCGTTGCTTGTTTTGTCTTACCTTTTATATGCATACGTATACAGTCTGATGCATGATCTTGAAGTCGAATGCTCGTGGCTTCGCCTTCTCGAGATGTCCATATATGTAAACATCGTTGTTTCATTGTTGTTTGTGTATTTTGTTTACATTGTTTGTTGTTGCATTTTTGTTTAATTGTTTATCATGTAAACAAGTTCATTGTAGCTTTTGTTTATCATTTTAATGTTAAACGATGTAACACCATTTCCATTTTCGTAACAGTATTGATGATATATTTCAGCTGCCTTCGCTTTGAGTACGCTTGAGTAAGCTTTAAGTGTTGATTTTAAACTGTATTTCAAAACTGTCTATTGTTTCTACTGTTCTTCTATTCATGGTGTTTGTATTTTAATTTGTAATCTTTTTTAAAATTTTTCAATAAATTTATTAAAACGACTAGGAGTAGCAAACCAAAACAAAAACTTTTTTTTTAATTTCGAGTCTCCATTCAATTCGTCTGAAGAGCCATTTTTTCTGAAGTAATAGCGGCTTGTATAACAATTTGTTTATTAAAAGCAAACTTTACTTAAACTCTCCAACAAAATTTACCACCACAACATACATGTACAAAAGCAGTAACATATGTGGCTAACAAAAATACTTCAAGTTATAAAAAAAATTTGCTTTCCAAAATTATCATTGAAAAAAAAATTTATCTAGGAAAACTGAAACAATAAAATGAAAGAAAATCTTTAACAGAATTCATACGAATATTTTTGTTGGAAGAGTTATAAATAATGAACATAGAATTGTGCAAACAGCACTACAATGTATTTTATTTCAGATATTTTCTAACGTTATACCCTTTAAATTCAGGCCATTGGTTTACCTGTTTGCAACATCAAAGGCTCTGGAATACGTTTCCGATAAAGAAGTCAAGAATACTTCACAAGAGCTTTGGAGACTCATACCAAATATTAAAAGCAATACAAACGAATGATAAACTCAATATTTTGTTTTTCTGATAAACTCCGTACAGTTTTTTTTTTTAAATTTGATGACATTTCTCAAAATAGCCACAAACTACGAAAAGTGCCACATTTCCATACAAGAAAAACTGAAAATAAAACTTTTTCTAAAACTGTTGTCGACTTTTCCAGGATTTTTTAACAAACAAGAAAACACAAACTTTTGAAAATTTTTGAGAAATTTTTCATACATTTTCACACAAATACACACACATGTAATGCAAAATGTGAAAATTTCTTCTTTCTGTGCTATCAGCAGAGAGGATAACCTATATTGCAACACAATTTTGATATCTGCTCCTGCTTTTTAATCTTTGTGGGGCAGATCTTCAAAGCTTTATAAAAAGTGATGCTGCTGTTGTTATTATTCTATTGAAATCAAAGAAGAACTTTTGAAGATTGAAAATGATGGGTACAGTAGCTATGACACACAAACAAGTGGATCAACGGCAAAAAAGTTTGCCCTACATGGCCACCCCTACGCAATTGTTAGCAATTTTGTGATGATTTCCCCGAATCTAATCACGGCAATACAATTGCAATAAATGTGGCCTATGATTAAGAGTCGCCGTGGTCTAGTGGGCAGTGTGTTGGCTTATTAGACGTGAGGCCTCGGTTCAAACCCCAGATGAGACATCAAAACGAAAATATAAACGAATATTACTTCGGCAGCTTTCTCTCAGCAGATTTCAGGCAAAAACTCAGAGAGTAAATAAAATTGCCATGAAAAGTTTCTCAAACATCTTTAAACTGTAGATCCCGTCACAACATCTGACAATCAGGCTGCCCTTCGTTAAGACATATTGAAACTGAATCAGCTGACCAGGCAAAATAAGTCTATGCTCTGTTTGTTCCCAGATCATATGGTGTGGAGTTTTTATGCCATTAATGGCGCCAGAAATCTCCTGAGTATGGAAAGCGCATATTTTAAAAGGTATGCTCAACGAAATCGCCGTAGTCTAGTAGGTAGTGTGTTGGTTTATAAGACGTAAGGCCACGGTTCAAGACCCAGATCAGACATCAAAACGAAATATGAAAAAATATTTCTTCGACGACTTCCTCTCAGCAGATTTCTGGCAAAAACTCTGAGAGTAAATAAAATTGCCTTGAAAAGCTTCTCAAAAATCAGTTGTTCGCAGTCGACTTTAAACTGTAGGTTCCCCGCTACTCATGTAGCAAATTAACACACACAACATCAGTGGTATGAGAAGCTATGTAGGTCGTAATCCTTACTAAAGGGTTGTAATGACCAATTATGTATGTTATGTACGTATGTGGTCTATGATGCACTTTATCTCCCAACCTATTGAGATGTGTTTGTTAATTTTTATACATGAGTGGCGGTAGCTACTGTTTAAAGTCGACTCTGAACGACAGATTTTTGAGAAATTTTTCATGTCAATTTAATTAACTCGCAGAGTTTTTGCCAGAAATCTGCTGAGATGAAGTCGCCGAAAAAATATTTTTTTCGTATTTCGTTTTGTTGCAGATGTCTGACCTGGGGTTTGAACCGCGGCCTCACGTCTAATAAGCCAACACACTATCTACTAGACCACGGCGAACACAACTTCGTTCGACAACTTTTTTCACGTACCCATTCTAACAGCAATGGATCTCATCGCTAAAAATGATTTTTCAATGCAACTCAGGATCAGTCGCCAACTGCTTCAGAGCCCATTTGAGTTGCTCAAATGGCAACATGTTTATAGAATAGCAGCCCTAAGGAAATTAAACTGGACAGTATATTCTTTTATCCACAACTTAACACGTTACGAACTCAGAAGCAAAAGGGAAAAATATTTAAAAATTAACAACAATTAAGAAAAACTATGACGATGTGTCCAATGCCTCTAGCTGATCATAGACAACAATAAAGTTTAGAAACAGAAAGAAAAAACTCAAAAACTCAAGAGTGAAGACTGAAGAAAATATTTTATGGAGCTTATTCAAGTGCATGTTCGTACATTAAAAAGTTCTTTTCTTTCCTTTTCTTTTTCTTTAGTAAATAAAGTGTGACAAATATTCAAATAGAACATGAAAAATTTGCAATTCGACCAAAGAAAAAAAAAACAAAACGAGGAAAGTGGATGCACAACACATAAAATAAAACAAATAATACTCCCGTATATGATATATGCATACACACACACATGAGCTCATATAGTATAGTCAGTCACGAAAATAAATGCACAACAAAAAAAGATATGTGGAAAAAATAACAAAAAAAAAAACGGAAGAGTATAAAACATTTGCCGCATATTTGGTTAATACAAGTTTCTGTAACATGACAAGTAAGCCACTACTACTGCCAGTGCTGTATAGTTTATTACCATTTAGAAGCATTCCCACCCACACAAAACCAAACAGCAGATACGTCTTTAGAAGAACATTGGAACACAGGCATAGACTAGGGAAACGTAGTTAGTTATATTCATATGCTTAGAGCAATAATGTGGGCGATGTTAATGTTTTTTTTCTCCTTTTCCAGAAAAACAAAAAGAAAAAGAAGAAATGGAAAAGGAAGTGGAAGTGGAAGAACAATATACATGGCATATACAAATTGATATGTGGTGTGAAGATGAGAGATGGTAGCGCTAATATATTAGGGAAAACGTATTGTTACGAAAATGAAAAATCTAGATACTGGTGTTTTGCTTTTACATCGCTTAACATTAAAATTATAAACAAAAGCTACAAAAACAAAACAATGCAGTAAACAAACCTGTTTACAAATTATCGTACTGCTTAATATAACACCAAACACCAGCATAAAAAAATGGTAAACAAGTAAACAAAAATACAACAACAAACACTACAAGAATAAATGTAAACAACGATGTCACGAATATTTGCCTTCAAGAACATTTATCAGACTGTTTACATTGTCATATAAAAGGCAATCCAAAGCAAGCAACTCAGTCAGTATAAGTTCAGTCAGTCTTGTGCGAAGACGCAGTGCGTTTGAAGAGAGTAATCGTGGTTTGAAAATCTCCGTTGCAAAGATCAAAGAACAATTGACTAGGAATTGTTAATGTTTATGCGAAGAGTGTAAACAAAGGAATAACAAACAAAGCAATTGTTGTTGTTGTTTTCATAAAGTTGTGAACAGTGGCACACAGAATTGTGCGAATAATAAAGAATTTTAAATTGAAATTCAACACAGTTTTATTTTCATTTTATTTGCAATCTACGAGCTCATATTTTAAATGTTCTTAAAAGGTGTAAATTAAATAACATAATGTTGCGTAGACAGAATAAACAAACCGAATTACGACTGATAGCTGGAGTAGGCAGGCAATATGTAGGCATGCTGCTATCCTGGTAAGACATGAACACATAAGGGTCGATTGTATGATCCCTTACAACTTTCTAAAGAAAACATTTGATTTTAAAATTCAAACGAGGAACTTCTGGATGGAAGATTCGGAGTTTTCCGATGGCACTCTTGAAGTCTACACTGATAGGTCAAAAAAGAGTGGCAAGGTGGGCTATATTATATTTATTAAGGCTTCAGAGATTAAGCTTTCTAATAGGCTGCCTGATCACTGCAGTGTTTTCCAAGTGGAGATCATGGCAATTTTGAAAGCGACACAGCGGTTGTAAAGTGGCGAGATTTTACTTGAAAACTATTAAGCCGAGGATTTCTTAGAGAAATTGCGAATCATTCAAAGGTAACTCTTATATGGGTTTCGGGACATAGAGATATGACGGAAATAGCATTGCCGATGAGTTAACCAGGACCGATGCGGTGCTCGCAATATCCGACATATGGCACAAATAGGTATTCCAATTGCATTAATTAATTTGTGTATTGTCCACTCGTTCTACGAAAAACATCAATCTCTTTGTACCCTCCTGCCGTGGGTACGTCCAATGTTGTTAGACTCTGTTGGGCACGTATGCACAAGAAGAAGAACGACACATTTCTGTCATTAAGTCGCATGGCCATCCACTGCACAATGGCGATCCTTCGGGCCACTGTCCTTTTAGTAAGCACGTTGAAACACTTGGCATTCCGATAAATGAGTTCTGCAAGAACTTTGCGTGTCAGGAGAAGGAAGAGACTGTCTTTCACCTCATGTGCCAGTGCCTTGCGCTTGTCATAAAGGCAATGAGGTTTTTGGCCTTTCATTTTCGGGGATGGTTTTCTCTGAGTACTGTTTGATCACCGGGTAGAATTGATTGAGGTATCACAATGAACCTAAGTGGAACCTCCTCCTTTAAGGGGAGTCCGCCACCTAACAAAACTAGATAGAAAGACTATGAAAGATAGAAAAGAAATCAACAGTAAGGCTCTATGTGTGCAGTCCTTGCGCTGACCAACTTCTTCCTGTTCCCTGATTTTTCTCTTTTTTTGGTGGAACTTGTTCAGTACAGGGACTGCGTTCACCTCGTGGCATCACAACGGGCAGCTGTGCGTGCTCCAGTGACCTTTTTGATATCAGAGCTACGACTCCGACCTAACCTAACCTTAGGCTCTAGGTGGCAAAAAAAAATAAAAGAAATTAAAAAGGACGAATGTGTGTACCATAGAATTGAGACATATTTTACTTCCTTATAAATAGTACCAACTGTGACTTGGTCAAGTCAACATTCGTAAGAGCATTTCAAATGATTTCCGAACTTCAGAATGTTAATTTTTATCTTTGTCTGCAGTTACTAGCCTACTCGAAAATTTGCTTTGGGAAATTTTTGTTGTCACAGGGCAAAAGCGAGCAAAAGAATATTTCCAACAAATACGGCTTAAAGTTCAACAACGAAATGTCAGATAAAAAATCCAGAGGAAAATACCGTATTAAGAAACAGAATGCTAATAAAATAAGATGACAAACAGATGACTACACGTATGAGCTGCAACTATTTTGCAGGTATTAAAAGTTCCTACAGGATACTAAAACATATCTGCTGGGCAATAAGGATTAAAAGGTATCGTAAACCACTCATTTCGAAAAATAATACAAGGACTCATTGATAAGGCTATTGGCAGGGGACTGCAAAAATTTCAAACAATCTATTCTCTTAGATCCCTAAAAGACTTAACAATTTCATTGTACTTTCGTTGTGACAAAAGTACCAAAATAGTACTTAACAAATTTGAAGTACAATTTTCTTACAGACACACACACTTAAGCATACCAGTTATTTATACTATAACACTACAACAGAGCACTCACATGTGGCACGAATTATAAATGTATGAGACAGTGTTATGTAGATTGTAGTTTGAAAAAAAAATAAAAAATTATTCCACATATTCTGGGGAGACAATTTTAACAAATGCGAAGAAAAAACAACAACTTTCCCTTCTCCAACACATTATGGATCTTATGAAAATTGATCATTTAGAGAGGAAAATTCAACTTGAAAATGGAAATATTATCTTATGCAAAACCACTCAATGTGTAATGGAATCACTCAACAGATTCCTTCTGTTCTGTTCTGTTCTGCCTCAAACTTTATTCCATGCAACATTGCTGAAATGTAAAAAAAGGAAGTCAGGCAAAAATGTTAAAGTTTCACAAAATTGTTAATATTTGTTTAAGTGCAAACCAAAAAAATAAAACGAGAAAAAAAAGCGAAAAAGGATTCCAGCAAAAGATATCCATTGAAGCCTAAACCAACTGAAAGTGTGTCATACAAAACGAAAATAAAATATCATACATGATATAAACGTTTACATATGAGGGCTAGAAGGAGAAAAAAGAATATTTAAATAATACAATATCAACAACAAAACCAAAAGGAAAAGCGAAAACCAACTACTGCGGCAATATTATATAAATGCTGTACAACGAGTTAAAGTCTGAAAGCCTTACACTTGACTCTCGCTTTACTGCCAAAAAACATATTCTAAACGCATATGTAAAAGTAATTTTAGGTATAAATGTAACAACTGATTCCAATATTGTTGTTCAAATCAAAAATTTCTCATCACCTACTTTTACAGTCGAGTCCTTAGTGTAACTTTCGGTTTAAAACAATTTGTTAAAAAAAAAATTGCCAACATCCTTAAGTGAAAAGTTTCATTCACTGAAAAATGGAGTTTTAAATTTGGAATGGAATATTAAAATATTTTTGAAAACACTATATAGAGCACGGGAAATGGGTCCTTAAAACAATTGAAAAAAACTACAATAAAATTTAAGGGTAAGATGGGAGCGACCTGGCGCATATTGTTGCTAGGACAGAACGTTTACATTGGCTGAGAAATACGTACTGCTACGAAAGCCCTATAAGCTTAGTACATTTAGAATACCAAAACAACACTCTCTTCTGAGACCAAATATTTTGGCGTTATTTTTAGCAACACACATACATAATTGGTCATTACAACCCTTCAGTCAGGATTACGACCCAGTTTCTCACACCACTTATGTCGTGTGTTTTAATTTTATACATGAGTGGTGGGACCTACAGTTTAAAGTCGTCTCGGAACGACAGATGTTTGAGAAACTTTTCATGGCAATTTTATTTCACTCTCAGAGTTTTTTCCAGAAATCTGCTGAGAAGAAGTCGCCGAAGAAATACTTTTTGTATTTTGTTTTGATGTCTGGCCTGGGGCTCGAACCCTGGCTTTACGTCTAATAAGCCAACACACCACCTACTAGACTACGGCGACTTTTTAGCAACGCGTTGAACTGAATAACAAAAGTGTTAGGGAAACCATGAACAAGGCTCTCAATGCAGAAATGGGATATCTTCCTAAGGAGATTTTTTTTTTTGAGGTGAAAAAAATCATCGAAAGACACTGTTGCCACTGCAACAGTAGTGTGAGACTTTAACCCACTAAAAAACCACCTCTACGATTCGAACCTATTTGTCCTATAGTACTACCGTTAAGTATTTCATCACAGGACGAGTTCTAGCCTATTAACTACTACTATTGATTTCCATCCCTTTCAATCCAATTCTCTCTATCCTTCTCAATTCCTGCATCACATTTGCAGACAGCTTTTTGACATATTGCTAAACCTCAACAGACCGCAGCATATGCGGAACTATATTGTCTGGTGTCACTATTTCATCTAACATCGTCTCTAACAGCTCGCGTTCCAATCTAAATCTATCGCAATAAAAGAAAATATGCTCAGCATTCTCAATTCCATTATTGCAGAAGGAGCAAGATACCTCATTGTCGTGGCCATATTTACAGAGATATTCCCTGAAGTAGCCATGCCCTGTCAATAACTGTGTCATGTAAAAGTCAACATGACCGTGTCTCCTTTCAACCCAACTTTGTACATTTAAGATAAGTCTATGTGTCCATCGTCTTTTCGTCGCAGTATCCCACTGAATCTGCCATTCGTCTAAACTCTTTTGTCTTTCCTCCCTTCGTTCCTCCGTAGTTAATTTCCTACCAACAATACTAACTCTATCGTATATGCTTTTCAGTTCCATAGCTATAACATCAGGGGGAGTTATATCAGATATGACACTAATAGCCTCATATGAAACTGTGCGGAAACCACTACCAACTCTAAGGGCGCTTAGACGAAATAAAGACTTTGCAGCCCTAGTGTAGGTTCTAATACCCAACGCCGATCCCCACACAGGTGCTGCATACATCATTATCGACTGAGTAACCTTTGCCAATAACAGTCTTCTGCTCTGACTTGGCCCTCCTGTATTAGCCATAATGCGGGATAATGCTGCATTCACTCGTGTAGTCTTCTCACAAGCCTTCTCATATTTGTTCTAAAATTTAATCTTACGTCAATCATTACTCCTAAATATCTAAGCGCTAACTGAGAAGTTATATTATGTCCGTCTATATTAAGTGTAATCCATTCAATTTTCTTTCTGTTCGTTATCAAAATAGATTCAGTTTTCTGTCCAGCCAGTTGAAGATTCGCTGACATAAGCCAGCTCTTTATTCCAGTCAACGTCGTCATACACGTAGCCTCAATTTGATGCAATTCCTTCGCCACAATTGTCAGCATAACCAATTATCTGCATGTAATATACAATTATGTATGTATGTATGCATGTATGTAGAATGCTGTACACAGCCACTTCAATTTCGGTCTCATCTTTAGAAAAGAAAGGCCCAAGCATACCATATAAACAAAATCCACTCCAGTCAGTTGCTTGTTGTGGGCGCACAGTTTCTCATAAATTTCAAGAAGATTTTCTTTCTGAGTCTCACATTCAACAATTTTGTGTATTCACTAAGCATCTTAGTGGGAAAGCTGCTTCAGAGGAAAATATGACTTTTTCCCAAAAATTGTCTTTGACCGAATATTGGCGTTATCCATGATATGTTGGTTTTAAGCGACTGAGCAAACTTAATTTTGTACTTATGAAAGTGGAGCAATGATTCGTAGAATTGGTAGCTGTTAAGAAGAATACCGAATTGATCCTTTCGTGTCTTGAAGAGACTGAATGATAGTCTTACCGTCCATAAGCCAACTAGTATTTGCCATTCTTTGAATGGTTGACACATTACATACATACATACATACATTCAGTCAGGATTACGACTTACATAGCTTCTCACACCACTTATGTTGTGTGTGTTAATTTTATACATGAGTGGCGGGACCTACAGTTTAAAGTCGACTCCGAACGACAAATTTTTTGAGAAACTTACATGGCAATTTTATTTCCTCTCAGAAATCTGCTGAGAGGAAGTCACCGAACAAATATTTTTTCATATTTTCGTTTTGATGTCTGAAGTTTGAACCGTGGAATTACGTCTAATAAGGCAACACACTATCTACTGGACTACGGCGACCAGAGGCTAATGAGTTTAGTAATACTGAGCGTGTTCTAATGTGGCCAACAAAGTTTTAACTCCCTGTACATTGATCAGAAAATACGCAGATTAGAGTCCGACAAATATCCAAGACGAATGAAACAATTTTATTATTTGCACTTATTGCTGAATGCTATATACGTCCATAATGATTTAGGAAAACATAATGAATACATAAAAACTAATTTGACAGATGTAAATTCAACAAGATGGTCGCTATGAACTGTCAAAATTTCGGAAATTGAGTTGGCTTTAATAATTCAAATAATTATCTGAAGCCGATTGAAGCCTTTTTTATTTTTATTCATTTTCGAAAACTAAAAATTCTAAGAGCCATTATTACAACTTGCCGTTAAAGTTGGGTTTAATTAAAGGTAACTTTAGCTAAAGTGAACTTTAAAGCCACCTTTAACTTCTTTTCATTATTAAAACCTACAGATAAAATAAAGTTGACTTTTGCAAAAATATGGCAGTGACGAAGCAAAGTCGATAAAACTGCTCACTTAAACATGTTTTTTTTAAATGCAGTGACAACGACTGGCTTTTTTTTGTATTTGCTCACTTTGTTTATATTTATAGTTGCCATATTGAAAATAACATTTAATATGGCAAGTTCAAACATAAATTTAACTTTAAAAGTTACCAGTAGGATAATCTTCCCTTTAGCTTAACGCTCACTTCTATCTTATTGTCCCCTTTTAATAATGAATTTATTTATTTAAACAATTTATCTCCCTTTAGTTAACGGCAAGTTGTAATAATGGCCCGTAATATAAAAAGTGCATTTAAATTTGAACAAAGAGGTAAAGAACACAGTGCAAATTATGCTACACAATTTGCCGCTTTATGCAGCAACAAACCGAAAGATTACACATCTGTGTGCAAAGGCTTTCCTAATAGAAAAAATATTTAAAATTTTAAAGCATTTCCACTAAATACAGAAGAAGAACATGTTTTTCTCAAATTAAACGATAGTCCCGATTAAACAAAAAGCCTTGTAAAAAAACCTAACATTATTGGCAGACATTTTTTGCCTTTAAAGATAAAAAAAAATTGAATTTTTAACTAAAAACACCACGACAAATATGAGAAGAGAAGTGTTGCTAATATACATACATGCCAGAACAGTTGTTGCATGAAAATATTTTCTTTATCAATTTGTTTTTGTTGTTTTTGTTGTTTTTTTTTGTAATTCAATAGCGTTTAGCTCATGTTGTGTTTCATTCTAGCAAAAGATATGACAATGACCCTAATAAATGTCATCGAAACATGTCAAGTGTCAATAGACACACTTTTTCTGTCTTTATTTTTTTTTCAAATTTTTTCGTTTTTCTGTTTTTTTTTTCTATAAAAAATGTTTACAATGGCTCATAAAAAACATTCTCTCAAACACATTTGTTAAATGAATTGTTGTGGCAGAAACATCGAAGGCATTGAAAGTATTGCCAGTGCGAATGTGGTAGCGCCTATAATAGTTCCTCGTTTTTTTTATTTTGTAGGCAGTTTTTAGCAAAACGCCAAAAAAAGGACAAGAAAATAGGCCGTAAAAGAAGAGCAAAATATTTTTTTATAAGTGTTTACATATAAATGGTAAAAGGCTGTAGAAAAATATGAAAAAAATTATGGAAATTCACATTTTTTTTTTTATTTTTTTTTTAAGTCACTGAATAGTTTGTCTTTTAAGTGGGAATGGAAAAGGTTGTTCATATTTGATTGTGATTTATGGATGTTTTGTCTAAAGTTCAGTTCAGGTTTTTAAGTGTATTTTCTGTTATTTACTGATATTAAGGCATCTGATAAATAAGCTAATAAGCCAATTCATAAATTTTATATTTATTATAGGAATACTTTAACTTCATTGATTTCCAAAAGAGACATTCAATACATCACCGTGAATTACTTTTGCACTTCACTACAAAATCATCAGATCTCATATTAAAACATTTTATGAAAGTGTTAAGTTTCTTTCATTATCAAATATGACATGCATACATAATTAGTCATTACAACCCTTTAGTCAGGATTACGACCTAGTTTTTCACACCGCTTATGTTGTGTGCGTTAATTTGTATACATGAATGGTGGGACCTACAGTTCAAAATCAATTCCGAACGACAGATTTTGCTGATAGGCAGTCGCCGAAGAAATATGTTTTCATATTTCGTTTAGTTGGAGATGCCTGTCCAGGGGTTTGAACCGAGGCCGCACGTCTAAATAAGCCAACACACTACATACCTACTAGACCATGGCGACTGCCACATTTGAAGGCACTGTAGTTAGAGAAAGATAAATTGTATGGATTGATTTAAAACCTAGATCTCTACTATCTCCCCAAAGGACTCAACTTAGGCTTAAACTATCTTTTTGATGAACTTAACCATGTAAATTATATACATATGGCTGTCATATGCTGCTTTAGAATGAATTCCTTCAGAAATGTTTAGTGAACCTCTATAATGTTATCCTTGTTGCCCAAAGCAGTGAAATTAGTGTTTTCGATGATTTCATTGTTTGCAACCACTCTTACCTTCACCACTTATACTATTCCATACAACTTTAGAAGGACGTAATATTCTATCATGGACGGAAGTCTGCTAAAATGGGTAAATGGCAGTAAATGAGGGCAAAACAAAGTATATGTCATCCACAAGTAGAGACGTGTGTCGTATTGATTCTCAGATTACAGCCGATAACTATACTTTTGATACAGTCAAGGAATTTATTTATCTTGCCACCGCCGTTACCACCAAAAATGATGTCAGTCTGGAGGTCAAGCGCAAGATCACTCTTGCCAACATGTGCTACTATGGTCTCAATAAGCAATTGAGTAGCAGAGACCTCTCTCGTACGACAAAACTAATACTATGCAAGATGATCATCCTACCCGTGCTTCTTTATGGCGCAGAGGATGCAGCCTTGAGAGTATTCGAGAGAAAAGTACGGCGTAAGATCTTCGGTCCAGTATGAGTTGGCGATGATTTCCGCATCCGATCCAACAGTGAGCTGTACGAGCTCCTCAGAGACATAGACGTTATGCAGCGTATTAATATCCAGCGGCTGCGCTGGCTGGGCCATGTCTTTCGAATGGAGGAGGATGCTCCAGCGAGACGGGTATTTGATGCGGGGATCTGCGGAAGTCGGCAAAGAGGACGACCTTGAATCCGTTGTAAGGACCAAATCGAGGAAGCCCTGTCATCGATTGGTGTGACCAACTGGCGTAGGCGCGCAAGAAGCAGAGGCGCATGGAAGAATGTGTTGCGGCAGGCCGAAATCCGTTAATCGGGTTGTTATGGCCAATTAAGTAAGTAAGTAAGTAATATTCTATCATTCGCCGCCCATAAACATCTTGTGCAGTTACTTAATAAATAAACTCGTACAGCTTGTATTAAAGGGCTGCCTCGTCCCTAACTTCACACATTTTAACGTATGAATGGGAACTTTCTTGCACTGCTTGGGCATTCAGATGATTGCTTCATTTCTTCCTCGTTTTGGTTCACAGATATTCATGACATTAAGCAAGAATCAAAATTAGTTGGAAAAGAATTAAAAAGCTAAGGTTTTGGCAGAATTACTTTGAAGTCATTAAGACTTGAGAATTATTTTGCCAAAGAGCAATTTGATTTGCGGTTTCTAACCTTACCGAGGCTTATATAAACTGGGTAGCATCGAAACAATGACAAGAGCTTCTTGTGACGATATTAACAAATCGCACGTCAACTAAATGGCAAGTTGTGAAAACTTCGTTAGATCAAAGCTCAGTTGATAGTGAACAATAGTCTCCTCATTCCTAAACTGATCAACAATATCTGCAAATGTCATTTGCTTACTTACATGCAGTTTCTCAGAATGCTTATCAATTATGCAAGTGATTTGTCTAAACAATTCTAAAGAGTGATTATTCTCAAGTGATGAAAATTCCGTATAGGTTACCACTGCAACCCGGATTAGGTGCAGATCCTCGGATAAAATGAAGGAGTGCCTAAAGAAATAGTGGCATAGCGTTACAGAACATTAAGTCTTATTGCGTCAAGAGATGCATTCGAGTATACTGTAGGGAGTAGAACCAGGTTTTCTATATGGGGGCAGCGCGCAACGCTCACCTAATTTAAATCTTAATAGATTTCCTTACAAGTTACGCCTGAAAGCAAATCAGCAACAATTTCCTCTCAAATAAAGGTGGATACTTTTAATTTATGTGTGTGTGTATCTGCTTTGAAGTCGGCGTGGTCTAGTAGGTAGTGTGTTGGCTTATTAGACGTTGGGCCACGGTCCAAACCCCCAGGTCAGACATCAAAATGAAAATACAAAAAATATTTCTTCGGCGACTTCCTCTCAGCAGATTTCTGGCAAAAACTCCGAGTGTAAATAAAATAGCTATGAAAAGTTTCTCAAAAATCTGCCCTTCGGAGTCGACTTTAAACTGTAGGTCGCCTCACTTATGAACAAAGTGGCAAACACAGCATAAGTGGTGTGATTTATACTTGAAGTCGCCGTGGTCTAGTAGGTAGTGTATTGGCTTATTAGGCATGAGGTCACCATTCAAACCTTCTGCAACTTTCACTCAGCATATTTCTGGCGAAAACTCTGAGAGAAAATAAAAATTTGAAAAAATTTCTCAAAAATCTGTCGTTCGAAGATCCCACCATTCATGTATAAAAATTAACACACACAATATAAGTGGTGTATGAAACTATGTCGTAATAATGACTAAAGGGTTGTAATTAATTAATTAAATAGATTTAACAGAACACAAGCCTAGCGAGCAGCCATTAATTGGAATCTAGTATCATGTATAAATGTATTGAAAAAAATAATTCCAGAAATATTTCAGGTACTGAAGCTGAAGCTTGACTGACAATCAATTTTTTTGTCACTTGTTCAGTCTTACAACAGCATCAAATTTCTAAAATTACTTTTTTTACACTAAAAAAAAGTACCAACCAAACACTTTTGGTTGTGTTTTCTATTAAAAAACTTTATTTTTATGTTTTCCAATCTCCAATATTTTTTTGTCATAAAATTCCCAACAACGAGAAAAATATGCTGGAATCAAGGGAAAACAATATTCTAAATGAGTAGAGTAGAGAAGAGTAAAAAAAAACGATTTTGTGTTCATTTTAGTGTGTAACAACATCTCCAAATAAAACATATTGCTGTTGTTGTTGCTGCTGCTGCTGCTATTCTAAACTCTAGGAAAATTGCTCAATATTCTCCCAAAATACAATATATTGTTATGTATTGTATGGTAAAGTGTTGCTAAAGTTATTGCCTGTAAAAAATCGAGTAAATTTTTTGGTATCAGAGTAGTAGTTTAGCATGTAAACAATAGTGGAGCTTTTTTTTGGTATTTTCAAAAGTAAAGGATACTTTAGCCAATTTCATGCATGGCTAGCAACAGATATTTCAAACAAAAGGGAAAAATGCTGCTCTCTTAAGCATTTTACTGCTTCGCAAGTGTATGCTATTGTTGATAGTTTAATATTTACTAGGAGTGTTCTTTAGTTTAGTTTAGTTGGTATGCTACTGGTTTGCCCAAAAAGTAAAACACAATGTGTGGTCATTATTGTAAAAGATATTCTCTCTGGTAGTATTCGTTGCACTTGAAGCAATAATGTTTTACAATAACGTTAAAATACCTTCAGGATATTTGTACAGTTTAAAAATATTTCAACATACAGTTAAGGAATCTTTAATTGTAATTTCACCATTTCCGGCAATAAATGAATCAAGCATTAAAATTTGTTCGTTTATTATTTACTTACAACCTAAAGAGTTGTAAAGGTATATTGGAATAGCAATGAAAAGAAAAATTCCAAAGCTTTGTACAATCATTTCGACAATAATCAAGTAAAATCATGTCGCATGCTTCCAGAATCGACTCAGAGAACACCCTAGGTGAACACAATCATGGATAAACCATAAAATATTGCATGTTTTTGCCTTTTAAAAACGTTTAAAATAAGAGCTCGTAGATTGCAAATAAAATCAAAATTAATTTGTGTTTAGTTTTAATTAAAATTCTTTATTGTTCGCACAATTCTGTGTGCCAGTGTTCACAATTTGATGTAAACAACAACAATTTGATTTGTTTGTTATTCCTCTTAGCACTCTTTTGCGTAAACAATAACAATTGTTCGACAGGTCTTTATAACGGAGATCTGCAAACCGCGATGATTTTCTTCAAACACCGCATGTCTTCACACAAGACTGACTGAATTTTTACTAACTCCATTGCCTGCTTTGTCTTGCCTTTTATATCATAGGGTAAACAGTCTGATGAATGCTGTTGAAGACAAATAACTTGGTCTTTTCAAAATCTCTATAAATGTAAACATGTTGTTTACCGAAAGAAAATAGAAATATAATATTGGCCGATTAACAGGCTTTTTCTTGAAATAAATAACATATTGTTACGTTTTTAAATTTTACAAAACGATGATTTATCGGGGATATGATGATTGCAAGTCAAATATAAACAAATATTTGTTTCTTTATTGAAATAAATCCTTTGGAATTCTAATCAAATCCTTTTTCGATAACTTCAATTTCTTTTATGTTTTCATTGTCTTTTTCAACGCCTACAGTTTCTTTTTCGACTTCCATTTCAATGGCTCGACTTTCATATCTTCTGACTCAAGCACTTTTATTTTAATTTGTTCAAACTTGGCTCAGATCGATGTTTCTGCGACTCTTTCTGGGGTACATCGTTGCGGTTCATTATTATTCTCCTGTGTTTTCCTTGCTAGCTATCTATCTAGATTCTTGATATCCAATAATTGTACATATTGTTACGAAAATGAAAAATCTAGATACTGGTGTTTTGCTTTTACATCGCTTAACATTAAAATTATAAACAATTCTGTAAAGAAACCTGTATACATATTATCGTACTGCTTGATATGACAACAAATACCAGCATAAAAAATGGTGAACAAGTAAACAAAAATCCACAAACAACACTACAAGAATAAATATAAACAAAATACACAAAAACCAATAATAAATGTAAATAACGATGTTTACATTTATAGAGATTTCCTGAAGGCGAAGTCACGAACATTCGCCTTCAAGAACAAGGCAAAGCAGGCGAATTATTCAGTAAAGTTCAGTCAGTCTTGTGTGAAAACGCGGTGTGTTTGAAGAGAGTAATCGTGGTTTGAAGATCTCCTTTACTAAGATCTGTCAAATAATTACCTAGTAATTGTTATTGTTTATGCAAAGCTTGTAAAGAGAGGAATAACAAACAAAGCAATTGTTGTTGTTCACATAAAGTTGTGAACAACGGCCCACAGAATTGTGCGAATAATAAAGAATTTTAATTAAAACTCAACAAAAAAATTATTTTTATTTTATTTGCAATCTACGAGCTTATATTTTAAACGTTTTTAAAAGATAAAAGCGTAACAATATAATTCTTTTTTTTTGGCAGATAGTATTAACGCCATGTCTCAATTGCTAGTTGTAGAATGGGTGTTATTGAGTTAATTTTCCTCATCCTCTTTGATGTCAATACCTCGTTGTTAAATGTGGTATATCAAACTCTTTTGTATTTCGTCCCTTATAAAGTACCCTTTTTTAATTTATAATAAAATTTTAAATTAATAAATTACTATTTAATTATGTTAACAAGTCTGATAAGTCTACTTGAGAGTATTTTTTTTTTTGTATTTTTGTTTTTTGTTAAAGTTTATTGGAACGTTTTATACAATCAACCAGTCAGTTAAACCAAAAGTCGTTGAAACGTTTTCTTATACATTGAGTCGAATAAACTACACCATGAAGTACGTATGCGTAGTATTTCGTTAATCAAATTTTATTACTCATACGTACCAATGCCATAAAACACTTTAAATATTATGCAAATCGAAGAGAATATATTTTAAACAATATTCTCACATATTGACCCAAAAAAAAAAGAAAAAAATCATAATAAAATAAAAAGAATTCAAAGAAAGAGAAAGAGACACACAAACACACATGCACTCACTCAGACCAAACATATACACTCGGTTATTGAGGCAATAAAAACAACCGCAACTGCAACATCACGTTTATAACTCGTCAGATGAATACACACATGGCACCGAAAATATGCCACACAAAAAACACACACACACACACACACACAAAACGTAAGTAGCAGCAGGGAAATAATGTAAAAAAAAAAAGAAATGCAATAAAAAAAAAAGTGGCACAATATTCGGGCAAAATTAAAACAATATTGTTTTTAGATGCTCAGCAGTTGTACTAGACTAAAAGAACATGAACGTACTACGTATGTACATAACCGAAAATGGAATGGAAAATGCAATTTTAAAACATTTTAAACGTTGCAGATAGAAAGACACACATGCATATACACACACACAGACATGTGTATGTGTATGATAACACACCTTTTTAATGTTTGCCGAAAATTCCAATAAATTTAGAGCACAACGCGCAATCAGTTGAACGAACGGCATTATCATTGCATTGGCAACATCATCAGTATGATAGGCAATATAACCATCGTTACAATTATAGTCTTTAGCAGGCATATTGTCATTATTATTGTTGTACTACTCATGGCAAATGATGACAGCATCATCATTGTTGGCGGTTGAGATGGAGTCTGAGTCACAATCAACATTAGCCTCGTTACTATTGCTGCTGACTATACGTACATATGTACGTATGTATGTACGTATATTGCGGCAACCGACAGTAACAATTACATGACGGTAGAGTAGTAGTTTAAAGGAAGAATGACAAAAATAAAGAGGAAAAGAGAACGCATTACCATTATTGTCATCATCATCATCATCATCGGTGTCACCATCATCGTCAGCAACATTATTATAGTCTTTATAGGCAAGCTCATCGCATATGATCACACAATAATTTCCTGCCTTCACTAGCATACAAGGCAATAATAAAAAGTAGAAGCACTACTAAGTACTATGGGGTAAAGATAGCTAAAGTTTTAGTTAAAAATTTTAACGCTTCGTATCTGTATTCATATTTAAAGTATTTGCAATAACATCTGAACCATTGTGCTTTAAAATAACTTTGTTCATACACAAAAACGAACGAAATCCTATAAAACATTGATGCTGGTTAAAGCAAAAGACAATATGACTGTATCGCCTTTAGTTTGCTTTTCTTTTTCTATTTTTTTTTTTTTTTTTTGTCAATTTATTTTTGTTTCTTTGTTTCTGAATTTGGCTTTATTCTTTTACGATTTTCCATTATTTTGTTTTGGTTTCATTACTGTTCCTCTTGGCATCCTCGTTTCTCTATTTATTTGTATCGCTTTTAATCGAAAAAAAAAACTACAAAACCGTTTACGTGCTTCCGGCTGCGCTACAAACATACAGAATAATTAATAACCTTTGAAACTATTGGTAACAAATTGGAAATACGGCATATATTATACCCTACAATGGTATGTCTCAGTAATAAAATTATAATCAATTATCTATCGGGTCTTTCTTTAACCGTTTCTCTCACTTTAAATTTAAAAAAAGTAAAGTGTGTTTGAGATATCATCAAAAATTATACTCCTTTGAAAGATCTATTGATGCCTTTATTGTGGAGTAAAACTTCATTCAAATATCTGCCGCGGCTTCTCTATATGGAGCGCTTTCGAAAAGTTCAATTATCCATGACTCTGGCTTACTATCCAAGTAGAGTTGTACACATATTTCAACGGTATATGCCTGCCTGGAAAATACCTGAGCGATTTCTCATTTGCTCGGAATATATCATTCTGGGAACATAAACTCCTGCTTCTCTGGTGCATAAATCAGACTGAATTTGACCAATGTTATGGGTTATGTTGGCGTTGAGGATCGCTGTAGTTTGTGACTTATTTGCTTACTTCTGCTACTTAAGAGAACTCCATAAGGAAAAATCAAACGAGTTCAAATCGCAGGATTTCGGTAAGTAGATCACATCACTGTCACATGAGATGACCATGCCCTCAAGCCGTTCATGCAGAATATTCAAATATGATGAGATGTGTGCCATATGGCGTCGTCCTGTTGGAACCACTTGTCATTGGTGTTCAGATCATCCAATTCAGGCCGAAAGAAATTGGTAGTTGACAGTGATAGTTTGGCCAATGACGTTCATCATCAGCCCAAAATCCACACTTGTTTACTTAATACATGCATACATACATACCTGCATACATAATTGCTTATTACAACCCTTCAGACAGGATTGCAATCTAGCTGTTCACACCACTTAAGTTGCGTGTGTTAAATTTATACATGAGTGGCGGGACCTACAGTTTAAAGTCGAGTCCGCACGACAAATTTTGATGCAATTTTATTTATTTTCAAAGGTTTCGCCAGAAAATGGCTGAGAGATGTCTAAGCTGGGGGTTTGAAACGTGGCCTCACGCCTAATAAGCCAACTCTCTACCTACTAGACTACTATAGGTCCCGACTTGCATGTTTGAAAGTGATTACACACAACATGGTTGATATGAGAAGCTAGGTGGTAAACCTAACTAAAGATAACCTATTAAATAAGTAAGTATGTATTCTGTTTTTAATTTCTATTTTCGGTGCGATACAGCGAACTAAGCCGCTAAGCACAGCCACCAATGGGTGACAGTAAGCATGATTTAAAGGAACGACCTGAATATGTTAATAAAATTCACCAAAAACTGTTACGTTTTATAGGATATAACATTGTGAACCTTAAAAAGCTGAACTGAATTTCTTGTCAATTTCATTTCCTAACATCATTACAAGAAAATGCAAACAACGTAAAACAAACTCAAAATAAAATCAATATGTAGCGTTTTATACAAATCATTGCAGCCCTGTGTTGTATTACAAAAATAGAAATTTCCATTTCTTACTTACTCAACTACATTCTCGGGTATTTGTTTGTCTATCTGTCTGTCTTTGTATAAGGGAACCTCAATGAATGAATAAATAAGTGGGCCAGTGTCTGTGTAAGTTCGCATTTGCTGTCGGTGTCGGTGTCGGTATTGGTAAGTTTGCGTATCCACATATCCAACAACAACTATAATTGTATACACATGTGTGTCCTTTTAAATAACTGTACGTACATATATTGTATATATGTATGTATGCATGATGGTGTACCATACATATATGTATGTATACATATATATGTGTGTGTGTGTGTGTTTAATTGTATAAGTGTTTGCGTTTCGTGTCTGATAAATACAGCAAAGTGTGATGAAAATTACCACGGAGCTATTGTGGTGTGCGCATTTAAAACTATTTTGCAATACAATAAACGTTCACTAACCACAAAATTGGAGCATTGGAACAGAACACAACACAACACAACACAACGATAGCAGGCGTCTGATTAAAATAAAAAAAAATAAAAAAAACAAACACAAACACAAACTTAAAAAGACGGTATAAGCGTCAGTATGCCAGATTGACTGTATAAACTACGGGTGTATTGTGTTATGCTAGGCATACTAACGGTAAAGCAGTCAAAAAAGTGTATTTTTCCCAAAATATGTCTGAATTTGTAAGTGTGTAAATGCATAGAATGCTCTTGCACTCTCTCAAATAAACGTTTATGTTAGTTTGGATGTGTAAAATGCCTCACAATGTAACGTAACGCAACATAACGTAAAGTGCATTTCCCCTATGTGAGTGAGTGTATCACATCAGATATTTGTAGAAAGGTAAAGCAATCAATTCGAACAGTCGCATGTATAAATGGATTTGAAATCTCTTTTTATTTTTTTGAAAGTTTCTTTTTCAATTTTTTGTTAAAAAAAAATTGTAGCAAAACATTTCTCTTTATTTGTTTGAATTTCTATAATCCTGGGCAAAAAGTATTGCATTGTATTGCATTGCATTGCATTGCATTGCATTGATTGATTAAATTAAAATGGCCTGTAAAATCAATAGAAACCTAAATAGAAAGTCATAACAATAACAACGACAAAAAAATATAAAAACTACAATACAATGGAGCTTAAAAACTAAATTCTTTAGCAAAAAAAAAAAAAAGAAAGAGTCATTGAATAAATATTGACTGTTTGGAAATTCATATGCTATTGAAATGTTGATGATTGAGATTGCAATACCACACAACACACACACAAATTCTGCGAAATGCGAGTAACTACTGGGCAGTTTATGAATTCCAGAGAATATATTGTTATGCACTTAAAACACACATTGTTAATATTCATTGAAAATGTAAAAAAATTTAAAAAAAAACTGCTTCCAAAAATCCATTTGAAAATCCAGCCAATTAAATGTAAACAATTTTAATCGTTTAATTCCCCAAAAAAAAAAAACTTTTTATTACAGACTTTTAAACTTTAACGTAAGGGTTTGTTAAAAAAAATTAAGTTTTCTAAAAGAAATAAATTTTAAGAATAAATAAGAAAATGGCATTGGTATAGAATTTCAAATAACTATAGAAACCAACCGTAGCAGTAAACAAATTGATGAACGCATCCATCGTTCCCAGAAAGACCTCTTACGCAGAACCCATCTAAAGGAATTACATCGAAGTGTAATCAACTTAAGCTAGGCTAATAACTACGATGATTTCCTGGATAAGTACGATACAAAGCTGAAGATAGTTACATCGAAGTGTAATCAACTTAAGCTAGGCTAATAACTAGAATGATATCCTGGACAAGTACGGTACGAAGCTTACAATATTTAACATTATTACCGTACCTCCGTAGATGCTCCGATTCCTCAGTTAAACTAGGCATTATTCGCTCGTTTTACAAGATCGCTCAGTTTTGCTAACAGCACGAAGGATATTGCTAGACACTGCTGGATTTGTATGAATAAGAAAGGTACAGGTTGACTAAATCACATGGCTATGCATCACACAATTGCAATTCTTACGAGCCACTGTCGAATTGCAAGGCATGATGATGAACTTGTCATTCGAACTTGGCATTTATGATTGGATCTGGGTTTTTTTCCTACCAGTATAGTTCTTTCTCTCTCTCTCATGTTCCAACAGCGACCAAACTTTGCAGTTGATAACCTCTATCATCATCGACATCTGTCAAATTAATTGTTATTTATTTAGTCTTTTTTGTCGAATCACCATGACCATAGACAAACCCAGGGCTCTGCAGCAATTAATTTTCATCGAAAATCATCTTCAGCAATGAGACTCATTACTCAATAAAGTGGTACGTGAAGAACGAAATTGTCGAATTTTGTATAAGAGCCATGGGCATTCAATACATTCCAAAAAGTGGAGATTTTAGGCTGACGATATTGTCGGCCCATATTCCTCTAAAAACGACTCCGGCCAGGTCATCACTGTCAACGTCGAGCACTATAGGTCGATGATTATTAACTTCTTTTGACCTGAATTGGATGATCTGAACACAAATGATACTTGGTTTCAATAGAACGGTTCTGTGTGCAACACAACTCAAGCCACATTGGTTATATTGCACGAACAATTTGTCATCGCAAACTATGTGAACTAGACACCGATGTCTTATGATGTAATTTCGTCAGAATTTTTTAGTAGTTTGGGGTTTTCTTAATTCACAGGCGTGCGCAAATAAGCCAATATAACCCATGGATGGCATAGGTCAAATTAAGTCTGATTTTTAGGCTAAAGTCGTCATATGAACCATTGGACAGCGCTACAAACAGAATAATTAATAATCATTTATTAACAGAATAATTAATAATCTTTGAAACTATAGGGGTACAAATTGGAAATACGGCAAATATTATACCCTACAATGGTATGTCTGAGTAATAAAATTATAATCAATTATCTATCGGGTCTTTCTTTAACCGCTTCTCTCACTTTAAATTCAGAAAAAAGCAAAGCGTGTTTGAGATATCATCAAAAGTTGTATTACTTTGAAATGTCTGACATGGCTTCTCTGAATGGAGCTTATCCTAAATGTCCAACTATCCATAAACCTGGCACGTAAATCAGGCTATACTTGACCAATGCCATGGGTTATGTTGGCGTTGAGGACCGCCAACATGCTTACTTGTGCGACTTAAGAGAACCCCACAAGGAAAAGTATAACGAAGTAAAATTGCACGATTCATATGAACCATTGGACAGCCGTCATAATGGCATCAATATGTTTTGCTTCGAAAGTGTGGAATTTGATTCTACTCCTTCAATTTTAGATATATTTCATCGATTTCAATGGTTGAACGATTACATGTATGTTTCAGAAACAATTCACCCACAAGACGAAGATCGTCCACAGTAATGAAATGTGAATTTTTCAATTAAATTTAAATCCATTCAGGATGCATCAACCACATTTGAGTATGATACGGTATTTGTCAGGCTTTCAAAACTCCCCAATTTTAGCGGTGATAAATTTTTTTGCGCATTCAAACGAACGAAAATAGTTTAAATTTAAGGTTTCAAATTAAACCCTTCTCCTACTACTTACTAACCACTCACTTAACTGTTTCCTAGAATTTTTTAATATTTGAAACCAAAAAAAAATTCCAAAATTTCTTTGTGGTCTTTGGGGCCAAGCTATGGAAGTTTTATTATTCGTATGCAACTTAAAACACAAGTAAAATTCATCACACCGAAACACCAATTCTGCTTCCAACTGCAATGAAACTAACGATAATGTTGGCATTTATGTTGGCTGCTGACAATGGAAACACACTCCTCCACCAACCACCAACACTATTCTCTTGAATAAAACGCACGAGTTTAGAATTTTTTTTTTGCACCAACTTTTCAAAGTACTTGTACAATCAGCCAACTAAAACATGTCATACGACAACAGAAACAACAAGAAGAAGTAAAGAAGACACAGAAATTCAACTCTTCGAACTCAAACTAAAAGTAGAGGGTGAGAAAGAAAAAAGCTAAACGAAGTGAAACCAATACAACAGAATGACACGTTTTAGGTTTCTTTTTTTTTTTTTTTTTTTTGGGAAAAACAGAAAAACTACCGAAAAAACTACTCATGATTGGGTGCCAAGCAAAAGGCAACGTTCCAAGATTTGCAGCGGATGTACATGGAATCTAAAAAACTTAAATATTTGGAAGAATAAAGCAAAAAAAAATTAAAACAACAAAAAGGACACAAAGACACATCATAAAATATTAAGGAAAAGAAAAAAAATTGAAGAATATTTTTTATTTCGCCACAGCATCCTTTATTGCTTCCTTTGTACAACTTTTACCATGTTTCTTATGGTTGAGGTTTGATTTAAACTTTTTTTTTAATTTTAAAATCTTTTGGTATTGGAGATCTCTTGATAAAGCATTAAAGCATGTATGGCATTCACTTTAAGTTTCTTTAAACCCGAAGAAATTTAAAACACTTTCACAGGTGAATGAGATATACAACAGTTCAAACAAGCGTCTTAAAACAAAGGAAGCATCGTGGATGAGAATTTTAATACTGCAGTTACTACAAATCCTATCAATCCAGATTCAAATACGAAAATAGGCGAAAACAAATTTTCATTATAGTTTTCAAAATTTAGAAATGAAGACACGTCCATACTCTTCCAAACGTTCATTACAAAAAATCCTCTTGATCTTAGTTTGTTCACACCCCTGATAGAATAAAACGACGAACGTGAATCTCATTCAGGGCAAGAGAAATTGTAGAACTCAATCAGGAGATTTCCTTTCTATTACATGAAACACAATATCTCAGTATGAATTGCTTCCATGACAACAACAGATGGCAATCCTATCTTTCTAGGGCATAAGTCAGTATACCTACTTAGAAAAACTCTATTCTACGCCGGCTAATATTATTCAATCTAACTTAAGTTCCAGTTCCGCCTGGAATATTAGGAATATTAGGAATGGAGTTCTATGTGTCTTCAAGTGAGTACTACTACTTACCTAATAATAATACTACTACTACCTACTTCTTCTACTACCTCTTACTACTACCTCTTACTACTACTACTTACTGCTTCCTATTACTACCTACCACATTCTCAATGAGACGAGAACCCCACTGAAAAGAAGATAGCTAAAAGTCGTTCTGAGAGCACTCTGGTTTTGGGTAAGAAGGTAAGAGAAAAAGAGCCAAATGAGTGACAGCTGGTTCAGAAAAAACGTGGTAAGAAGTCTGAAATAGTGAAGAAACCGGTCGCTAGAGCCGACAAGAAAAAGGAAGGAAGGCGACATCGCTCCAATAGATCAAAGCCAGAAGCATTGCTCATTGGACCAGCAGAGAGAAAAAGTTACGCAGACGTACTTAAGGATCTGCGGACTAAGATGCAGCGAAAGTGAAGAAAATACGCAAAATACGCACAGGCACACTCTTACTGGATTTTAACAGCGGGGAAAAAATTCAAACCACATTTGTGGAAGAAGTGAAGACCGTTGTTCAACAAGCGGCTTCGAATACTGAACTAAAGCCCATGAAAACACTGGAGATTCGTGACCTGGACTCCGTTACTTAAAAAGTTGAAGTGGAGAACACAGTAGAGAAACTACTCAATAACTCTAGTGAGGAAATGCGCATAAGAGTGATGACTCCTAACAGTTGCGAGTAAATACGACCGTTTGTGACTTTGGCTGCTGAGAGTGCGGCCATTTTGCTGAAATTAAGAAAAATAAAAATTGCTTGGATACAGGCTAAATTACGTCCCTGGATCAGTGAGAAACGTTGCTTCCGATGTCTGACCGAACGAGTTTATGCTTAAAGTGTAGCGAGGCGGGACACAGAATTAGAGAATGCGCAATTCAAACCAAGTGTTGTCTAGACGATGCCCGGAGTCTAGTGCAGCGCAGACATGAGAATACTTCAGGCAAATATGCACAGGAGCAGAATGGCAGACGCTCTCTTGGAACTGATTGTAGCTGAAAAAGCCATCGACACAGTTATCATCAGTGAAGGCTAGAAGAAAGGTCAACCAGATGTTAATAAGAACGATGTCGTGGCTCGAGGACAGAGAGCTCAAACTCACAGCGGAGAAAACAGAGTTGATACTTCTTACGAGGAAACGTATAACGCTAGAAATTGACATGACGATATGCGACATCACTTTGTTCACGCAGAAAGTAGTCAACTATCTTAGGATTCGACTGGACCCTAAACTGACGTTCTGGGCTCAGATACAACATGCTGCAACCAAAGCCGCTAGGGTTACATAATTACTTAGTAAGCTTATGGCCAATATTGGTGGTCCAGTACAGAGCAGACGCAGGTTGATCATGGCAGTTACGGACTCTATTCTGCTTTACGGCAGTTAGATTTGAGCAAAAGCATTAAAGGCCGACCTTAGAATGAAAATTTACTTCCTACTACTACTAAATACTGCTACCTACTGCTATTACTACTACTTGGTGCTATTTCTACTACTACTTGGTGCTACTACTGCTACTACTACTTCTACTACTACCTGCTACTACGTACTATAGATAGTCATCTATCCTACACTGCAAGCGTTAACCACATCGTAAAATCTTGCTCTAATTTCAAGTCTAATCATTATTAAGGACTGCTTATGCTTATAATAAGCTGTCCCATCTGGTACCCGTTCTGACCAGTTCGTCTGACACAAAATGTCCTGTTATAGCCTTAAGCCCAGTACAAAATGGAGACTTTCAAATAATCGACCATTTCCTGAAGAAAAAGGCAACATTCATGGACAAAATTGGACATGGAAATACTCTACTATTGACCACCCATTTAAACACCATAAGGATAGCAATAGCTGTTATGAATTGCATTATCACGCTGTCTAGAATTTTGAAGTTACATGTTCTCGCATGTGCTTCTTACCAGGTGGACGCATCGTAAATTATTAGCACTTCAATCAACTATTTCCTTGTAGAACCAGAATACGATGAACTATTTTAATGTTAAAGAGAACCACATAAGAATTCCATGTAAGCAAGAAGAAGATATTGATTTCAATTTCCTTAAATCCTGTTAAGGCAATTGCGTTCATAATTTTCTCGAAATTTTTAAATTTTTTGGAATTACTTTGAAATCTCTTTCTGTTATAACAGTATTCCCACTTCATTAACTCTCATTTCAGAATAATTTTTATTTTCGTTTTTTTCTTATTAATTTTAAAAATTTCCTTATTTTCTGCTTTTCCTTCTCAACCCACACATTTCATTTTGAGTGAGTCGTATTGAGCCACGTACTTTTAAAACTCATATCAGAATCTATCAAAGTTATTTCTAAGAAAATATCCAGACACGTTTCAATTACACTAAGCTAGGCACAAAGCAGAATAAATGAAAGAAAACTTCGGAACTTAAAACAAAAAAATAACTTGGAAAATTCTTAACCCTTTTCATTACTGCCACGAAATGTGTTCAAGTATTATTTACTGTTCGAAAGAAAAATAGAAACCAGAGCAAAAGAAACAAATTTAAACACAAACAATTTATTATTACTGGAGGAATTGCAATTGCTTCCCTCTCTCTCTCTCTCTCTCTCTCTCTCTCTCTCTCTCTCTCTCTCTCTTTGTTTTCATGTTTTGGAAAACCTCCGTCTGGAAATCTCACAAGAATTGAAAGTGTTAGCACGAATGGGTTCACAGGAAAAAAGAAACAAATGAAAAACAAAAAAAAAAAAATTAAATAAATCGAATTCTTCGTTACTCAAGTCAATGCAGCTTAAAAAAAATAAAGTTTTTCATGTAGTTTGTAGAATACATGTATACATCCTTCTTTTTATCCTTGAGTCCTGAGACGGACTTTTAAACCGTTCAATTAAGAGATGTTTATCGAGTGTCATCGCCGTAGTCTAGTAGGTAGTGTGTTGACTTATTAGACGTAAGGCCACGTTTCAAACCCGAGGTCAGTCATCAAAACGGAGTATGAAAAATTATTCCTTCAGCGACTTCCTCTCAGCAGATTTCTGGCAAAAACTCTGAGAGTAAATAAAACTGCCTTGAAAAGTTTCTCAAAAATCTGTCTTTCGGAGTCGACTTTAAACTGTAGGTCCCGCCACTCATGTATAAAATTAACACACACAACATAAGTGTTGTGAGAAGCTAGGCGGTAATCCTGACTGAAGGGTTGTAATGGCCAATTATGTATGTATGTTATCGAGTGTCACTTCAGGAGTAGCATGCACATTTTAAATCCACTTCAATCGCCTTTCTTTACTGTACTTGCAGGTGCACCACATTCTTAATCTATATGAACTTGACATTTAATTTATGTCTGCATAGCTTTGTATCAATAAGGCAACAGACTGATTCTCAAGGCATCGCATTTTAAGAGTTTTAATATGAAGTTTAATGCTGACGTTAATCCGATTGGATTGTAGAGACTGTTTTATTCAATGAACAACCTGTTCATCGGAAGTTGTACGGAAAGTTCCAATCCAGTACAATATAGGGATGCTAAGGTTACAGAGTTTTCCATACAACTCAAGAGTAATGATTCACAACAGGCTCACGTTTAAGGAACACCTTACTTACATTGGTGGACAAAGTGCAGCAACAACATAAGAACTTGCGCGAATAACGCCAAACCTAGGAGAGGCAAAGCAGAAGAAAAGGCATTTTCTGATCAGAGTGGTTAAATCGATTGCAATATCTGTAGCTCCTATATGCGAAAAGGCTATTATGAATAGCAAAATTTGTAGGTCAGGAAAATATCCAGCATACAAGAGGTACAACCTTAGGGTAATTTGTGCCTTGCGCACTGTATTTACAAACTCATCATTGGTGATTGTGGGGATGATGTCGTGTTGCAACTAGTAGTGAACGTAGATAAAAGGAAAGATATTGCAAGGAGGGGAATGAGTGTAGAGCACCCTGGTCAAACATGATTCACTTCCACAAAGGGAAGGTGGATCTTCAGACTCATACCGTGTATAGTTGAGTGGACTAAAAGGCAACACTTCTAGCTAAAATTTCTATTGATAGAGTTGTTAAAAAGCCACGACACGGATAAGAGAAAGCGAGACGAACGATGTTAGGTTTAATATGTAGAAGTCGCCGTTGTCTAGTAAATAGTGTGTTGGTTTATTAAACGTAAAGCCATAGTTCAAACCCCAGGTCAGACATCAAAACGAAATTTGGAAAAATATTTCTTCGGCGGCTTCCTTTCAGCAGATTTATGGCAAGAACTCTAAGAGAAAAATAAAATTGCTATGAAAAGTTTTTCAAAAATTTTTCGTTTCGGAATCGACTTTAAACTGTAGGTCCCACCACTCATGTATAAAAATTAACACACACAACATAAGTAATGTGAGAAGCTAGGTCGTAATCCTGTCTGATGGGTTGTAATGACCAATATGTATGTATGTATGTATGTAGGCACTCAGCGAGATTAAGTCTTGCAATGTCTTTTTTAAGGTTCCCAGCCTTTAGCTGGGATAAGCTTTTGTATTATTTAGTATCGACTTAAGAGTTCTTAATTTGTGTTAGATTAGGAATAATTGCGTTTCCATTTTGAAAATAATCAAAAAATTTATGCTACTTAAAACAGTCGCCATAATATCGCCTGTAGATGAACTCAATCCACATCATTGCCCAATACAATCCACTAATTTAATCGATCCTTTGTCTCAGTTGTTAAGTAATTTAACCACTACACCACTACATCTCTTATAAGCGAAATGTTGTGCATCCAAATAAACATAACCTAGAGAAATATTGTGGTTAATCGTTCAATGAAAGAAGTTTTCTTTTTATAACATTCAAGTTCAATTGTATAAGCTTACAAGCGACTAAACGTACATACATTTTCAAAATTGCCTTAATACCGTTTATCTCCCGTAGATTTTTTTCCACAGAAACTTACAGAAGAAAATGCCACATATACAGTTGCATCAGTCAGTAGGATCATACCAACTGTATGTAACTAATATGTGATCTTGCTAGTTTGTGTTGTAATTTGTTTACGTATAAATACACTCAAACCACCACCATCCCTTTAAAGTGACTTCAAAGCAAATAACACCAAATTTGTACTGATAGCGTATGATGAATATTTTGAATAAAACAAATATTACTCATACGCTCGAATGGGGGTAATGGAATAAAACTGAATACATATGTAAATATATTCGTCCGAATAGCATCATTTGATTTATTATGATTTACCTGTCTGTTCTTTCTTTTGTGTTTTTTAAATGCTGACATGATTAATACAATTTTTTTTATGCATCAAACCAATTTACTTTAAATGTGCAACAATTAAGTGGCATAACAAATGCAATATACAGCAGCAACAGCAACAGCAAGCGAAACAGACTAACTTACTGACTGATTGCATGTTGCTGGTGTACTCGTATGTATTTTACGGGTGTTTGTAATTGGATAAAATAACACCACAACAAATCTCTACTCTATTGGCGATAAAGTTGTTGCAACAGCAACAACAACAAATGTTGTATATTTTTTTTTAATCCATCTGACATAGAAATACCAAAAAATGGATTAAAAAAAACGACGATTTATTTCAGGAAAATTTTTCTATTTTTTTTTCTAACGTACTTTATCGGAACCAGCGTGTGTATCTATGCATATGAGAGTGTGGCATTAATGCATGTGTTCTGTTATTTTTTTAAACCATTTTTTATGCAGTTATTTTTCTCATTTTTCGGATTTTAAAATTTATTTCAAAATCTATTTGACAATAGATTAGTAAAGAATTTATGTTACTACGAGTGTTTGTGTTTGTGTTTCTCTTTCTATGTACATATGTTTATGCATAAAGCATGATGTTCTGTTGAACAAATCAAAACTAGTGTATATTTATTGGAAAAAAATTGATTTCTTTTTTGTTTTTCGTATTTATCAGAGTGTGAAAAATAAAACAATTCAAATGTGAAGAGTTTACAAAAGTATTTGAAAGCTATTGAAAGTGTCACATGTAAAATAGGCGTATTAACTCTGTTAATACTCGTATGAAAGTGTAAGTTCAACACTTATGGAAAATGTTTTGTACACAAAGGATTCAAATGTAAAGTTAAATATTGTTACAAAATGAAAAAGGTGTTTTGCTTTCACATCGTTTAAAGCTCCAAAAACAATGAACTTGTTTACATGATAAGCAAGTAAACAAAAATACACCAACAAAAAAAACAGTATAAAAAGGGAATAAACAAGTAAACACAAAGGTAACAACAACACTGCAAGGACAAATATAAACAAAATACACAAACAACAACAACATAAACAACATGTTTACATTTTTAGAGATTTCGAGAAGGCGAAGTCATTCGCCTTCAGGAGCATTCATCAGATTGTTTTCCCTGCGATATGAAAGGCAAGACAAAGCAGGCAACGGAGACAGTAAAAATTCAATCAGTCTTGTGTGAAGACGCGCTGTTTGAAGAGAGTAATCGTGGTTTGAACATCTCCGTTATAAAGATCTATCGAACAAATTGACTAGTAATTGTTACTGTTTTTTACGCAAAAGAGCGCAAAGAGGAATAACAAACAAAGCAAATTGTTGTTGTTTACACCAAGTTGTGAATAGTGGCACACAGAACTGTGCGAACAATAAAGAATTTAATTAAAACTGGATATAAATTTATTTTTATTTTTATTTGCAATCCACGAGCTCATATTTCAAACGTTTTTAAAAGGTAAAAACGTAACAATATCATTGTAAGCGAAATACTACGTCATTTAAATAAACATATTTTGATTGGTTAAACCAGTTGCAGCATTAGAAGAAGTTACCGACAACATTTCGCGCATTTCGGGCAATATTTCATGCTTGAACGTAAGTGGAATAACAGTGTAAAGACTGTTTTTGATGTAGCTTCATTGAAAACTTTCTAACAGTTTCAAATCACACACTATAAATGGTCAATTGACGTCACCAAAAGAAGATGACTACAGTCCATCCCAAGCATTCTTAACTGACGTTAAAAGTTCTTTCAGGAATGTTTCAGAAAAAGTATAGCTGCGGTTCATATTGCACCAAATAGTCACTTTTTCACAATCACTTCTGCATCCTCTGAGCTCTACATGCGACAATTTTGATTATTGACGTAACCTTAAGGAGAGAAGTGAGCTTAAGTGCTGAAGAAAATTTTGCACAAAAATCCGGCATTAAAAGCATGCACAACTATGGCGTTGCGAGTGGACTTTGACTGCTGCAATCCTGACTAAATGCTTGTAATGATCAATTAACTAAGTAAGTAGGAACGCCAACGACACGCGATTTCAACAGGAGGATGCCACGTGTCAACCAGCTTGTGCCGCATTGGAAATTCCGCACGAGTGTTTTGAAAACATAGTCATCTCACGTGGAAGAGATCCAACTGGCCACCGAGATCTTATGATTTGACCCAGTTCGACTTTCTCTTGTGGGGCTTTCTTAAGTCCCTGGTGTATGCGAATAAACTACAAACCACAGCGGTCAAATTCAACCTGATTTATGCTCCACAGTCATGGAAAATGGAACGTTTCTAATGCGCTACACTGGCAGAAGCTCTGGCAAACATTTAAACGATATTGCACACATCAAACGATCAATAAATCCCGTTGATATCTCACTCACATACATAATCGGTCATTACAACTCTTTAGTCAGGATTACGACCTAGCTTTATTCACCACTTATGTTGTGTGTGTTAATTTTATACATGAGTGGCGGGACCTACAGTTTAAAGTTGACTTCAAGCGACAGATGTTTGAGAAAGTTCTTCAAGGAAATTTTATTTACTTTCTGCTGAGAGAAAGTCATGGTTCAATCCCCGGCACAGACTCAAACAAAATTGCCATGACAAATTGCTCGAAACTGTCGTTCGAGGTCGATTTGGATAACATTAACACACCCGATGAGTTGTATGAGAAGCTGGGTTGTAAACCTGACTAAAGGGTTGTAATCACCAATTAATTAAGTATTTTATTTTGTGTTTCCAGACTTTAGGGCCACTGCTGAAGTGTAAGCATAAGCACATAACTATGGAGTGTGCATAGGTTGATATACAAGACCCAACTACATACGTACTTAATTGGTGATTACAACACTTTAGTTAGGATTACGACCAAGTTTCTTACACCACATATATTGTGTGACCTTAATTTCTATACATAAGTGGTAGGACCTACAATTTAAAGTCGACTCCAAACGAAAGATTTTTGAGAAACTTTTCAATGCAATTTTATTTACTCTCAGAGTTTTTGCCAGGAATCTGCTAAGAGGAAGTCACTGAAGAAATATTTTTTGAAAATTTCGTTCAGTTGGAGATGCCTGATCTGTGGTTTGAACCGAGGCCTCACGTCTACGTGGCGACTTCAAAGACCCAACTAGCAACCTTAATTGCGCTATACTAGCTTTTTCGCAATTATGATACTTAATTGAAATGGAAAATACCATTTTCGTTTAAAGTTTCTTTATTTTAAGAAATAAACCGAGAATTGAAATTAATAAATCATTCCATGATTAACTTATATCAGGGCCATGATAAATAACCAAAATAATCATTATTGTAATAAAAAGCAACATCTTTATCTTTTTCCTTCCTTTTTTTTCTTTCTTTTGTTGCCGTTTTATCTTGTTGTTTTTATTTTTGTTTTTGTTCTTTAAGATTTTACCAAAGAAAACTCAGATATTGAATTTGAAAAAGCCTTGCGGCTTTGTTACCCTCAAATTAAACTCAATTTAAGTTTTTACCACTCTCCTCTCCATCATCTTTATCTCTCTTATGGTACAGTCTCCAATTGAAGACTCATCATACATTAATGATATGATGGACCTTTTTTACTTGTCTGTTCTTAAGCAAAGAAAAAAAACTGAAACAAAACTGTATACCCCGCCTTCAAGCTAAAATTGTGGCAAATGTTTGGCAAACAGTGATTTGGGTTGAATTTTACATTAAATACAGCCGTCATCGATATACCGTGTTAAGCTTTATTAATAACAAGAGTGAGGGAGTGAGTGAGTGATGGTAATGATGGGTTTGTTGGTAATGTTGGTTACTTTAAAGCAGACACAAAGTCCAGGAATGAAATTAAATATTCAATACAATTTCATTAATGTCTTCATCAACATCATCATTATCATTATCATTGTTATCATCAGCAGCATTATAAACATCTCTGTTATAGTATTAACAACGTTGTCTGGCCAACAGTGTAGTGGTTTGAGTTGATTGACACTGGCGTTTATTTGTCTGTTAATTCTTTTTGCTTCATTCTATAGACAGTTTTTCCTTTCACTGTTTTTTTTTCTTCCTTTTCCCATTTCTTCCTTTTGTTTTCATTTTCTATGGCTTTTCTTTGTTGGAATATTATTTTATTGTTCAAGTGATTGAAAGTATTTGAATTTCTTCTGGCTTGTGGCTATAATTTAAGGTTTTTATTACCTGTCTGTCTCACATAGACGCGAACTGGTCAATTAAATACATTTTTCTTTTCTTTTCTTTTTTGTATCTCCTTTTTTCCTTTTCATTTACTTCATTTGAATTTGAATGAAAAGCAGAGATTTATCATGACGTTAGAAATATAATTGAATGGATTTACATATTTTCTTCAGACATTTAACGCGCACTTTATTATTTCATTTTAATTAAATGATTATTCTTCTTATAAATGTGCCATAAAGCTAAATTTATTAAAAAGAAATTAGAATAAAAGGGAATAGCAAGGAATAACAAGAACAATTTTATGTAGAAGCTATCAAAATTAAATCAATTTTTCAATTGTTATTTTCATATGGTGATCACAACTATCCTAGGGGCTCTAGGGGAACTAACACCATCTATAGTACATACATACATAATTGGTTATTACAACCCTTCAGTCCGGATTACGACCTAGCTTCTCACACCCCTTATGTTGTGTTTCTTCGGCGACTTTCTCTCAGCAGATTTCTGACAAAAACTCTGAGAGTAAATAAAAATAAAATTGCCATGAAAAGTTTCTTAAAAATCTGTCGTTCGGAATCAACTTTAAACTTTAGATCCCACCACTCATGTAAAATATTAACACACACAACATAAAGGGTGTGAGAAGCTAGGTTGTAATCCTAACTGAAGGGTTGTACTTACCAATTATGTATGTTATGTATGGATCAACCTTTTTTTACCGAGTATTTATTTTGTCGGTTATTCCATCTTCTTGCAATATTCACACGACCGGCTGTTAATATCGTTGTTATTGCTACTTATTGAAATTCCCTGTACTCCCTTTCACATACGCCAAGTTTCTTCAAAACTCATCCAACGAACAGTTGAAGGTGTTCTACTTAATACTCCATATGTAATCTCAGTAAGAAAATTTTAAAAAGTTTACTGCAGGCTAAAACCTCTTCACCATCCGGTAAATCTGCTTGTTTTACTGTTTCCAATTCATTGGAAAGTTCCAAGACACTATATGTATGTATGAGTATGCCAGCAACCCGTACGTGAATTAATCGTGCTATGTTAGTGTGAAACACGCAAACACGGTAACCACTAACAGATGAAACCGTTTTGAATTTTTTTTAAATCCAAAGCGTCCACAAGCAGTAGCATGCTGCATCAAAACTTACATACTTAATTGGCAATTAACAAACCGATTAACGGATTTCGGGCTGCCGCAACACATCCTTTTCATCCATTCGGCGATTTGGTGCTTCCAACGCATACAAGGTCGCCCTCTACGCCGACTTCCGCAGATCCCCGCATCAAATATCTGTCTCGCCGGAGCATCCTCCCCCATTAGAACGACATGGCCGAGCTGGATATTAATACGCTGCACAACGTGTATGTCGTTGAGGAGCTCATACAGCTCACTATTGGATCGGATGCGGAAATCATCGCCAACTGATACTGGTACAAAGATCTTACGTTAAAGTTTTCTCTCGAATACTCTCAAGGCTGCTGCATCAGTGCTTAATAGGGTCCATGCCTCTGCGCCATAAAGAAGCACGGGTAGGATGAGCATCTTGTAGAGTGTTAGTTTTGTCCTACGAGAGAGGTCTCTGCTACTCAATTGCCTATTGAGACCATAGCAGCATCTGTTGGCAAGAGTAATGATGCGCTTGACGTCCAGACTGACATCATTTTTGGTGGTAACGGCGGATAAATTCCTTGACTATATCAAAAGTATAGTTATCGGCTGTAAACTGAGAATCAATACGACGCACTTCTCTACTTGTCGATAACATATACCTTGTTTTGCCCCCACTTACTGTCAGACTCATCTTAGTAGACTCCCGTACAACATGAAAGCAAAAGACTCTGCTTAATCTCTGGCTCTGGGATCTCGATTAAAACGAGATATTCAAAAAAAAATATTTTTTCGGCGACTTCCTCTTAGCAGTCTTCGGGCAACAACTGTGTGAGCGAAATAAAATTGCCATGTAAAGTTTTTTACACTCATGATTAAAATTACCACACACAAGGTAAGTAAGGCATCTACAGGCGTCTACAAATACCAGGTCAACGAAGCAGTCCGAAACATTGAATAGAAATTTCTAAAACAGAATCAGCGAAATTAAACATTTTCTTTTATGGAATAAAATAGCGTATGTCTTCAGATTATTCACTGAATTCAAATCAATATTCAAAGGCAACACATAAAAGTACTATTGTTACAAAATCCCATTGTTTAAATACGTGTTTCTTTAAAACAATCCAACAAATATGCCACATAAAAATAAGCGAATAAATGACAAAAGTTTGTACGCCTTTGGTCCTTATTTATAACAAATTCCAACCAATAATTTTCTTGCCACCAGCCAACAACGCATAACAAGTAATTTCGATTAAAAAAAAAGAAGTATAATAAAGTCATAAATAATGTTGGAAGCAAAATAAGATTTCAATAAAATTAAAAACGGAAATACAAGTCCTGGAGGGTGGCAAATCAATTTAAAAACCTTCAAAATCCGTTTATTTTTCATTAGGGCAAGTGAGGTCATTTAAGTCTTAAAACTGTCTCCATTATTCATGTATTCATTTTATATTGTAGGCCAAAAGATTTATTGATTTAGAAATATGTTTATAATCATGGTTATAATCAAATCAGTTACTAAACTGAAGGCAAAAGAAGGCCTCTTTCTTAAAAGGAGAAAAAAAATTCTTTAAAAAATTTCAAAAATTTAATTTAAAAATAGAATCCGTTTCTAATTTAAGCAAGATAAAAGATATTCAATTTAATTAGTTTAAACTTGGTTGATTTTCGGATGGGATAGACAACACCCTCCTCCCCCACCAAAAAAAATATCTTATAAAAGCATAACATTTGAAACATTGTAAATATTTTTTATCTTTTACTGCCCCCCCCCCCTTTAAAATTTAACTTTAAATGTTGCTGCTGTTTGTTGTTACGTATTTTCCTTATACGTTTTATAAATGTTTAACAGTATTTGTGTCTGTGGTATGTGTAGGCCTATTCATGTGTTTGTGTATGTATTTGTTTGAAAACAATTTTTCCTGTTGTATTTGCGTGTATGTGGTAGACCCTTTTTTCCTTGTCATGTACATTTTTCTAAAACCCATACGTTTACAAATATGGCTGAAAGTCTACACATACATACATACCTACATACATACCTACATACAGAAACAATGACTGCATGAATAAATGAAATGAATTAATGAATGCATGAGTGTGGGTTTCATTACAACTTTTTTTTTGATATTTCTCTCTCTATCTCTCTCTCTCTCTCTTTCCTTTTTTAAAAATTTTATTATAATTTGTTTTTGTTGTTGTCGTTGTTGTTGTATTTGTTTTTATATTTTTTTGAGTTGTTTTTATTTACCTATACACACGTACAAACATTTAGTTTTGATTTAACCGTTAATGCTAATTAAAACTCACTGACCGTATTTAAAATGCTTAAACAACATTATTGAGCGAACATTTAACGTAATGTGATTGTGTGAGTGAATAAATGCGAGTATAACGAACCATTGAGTGTATGAAACACAGGCAATTGTAGAAAATAAATGTTCATGTGAAGAGCATGGAATTAAATCAGCATTAGTTGTAGAGGATGTTTTTAGGCGAAAATGAAATCATCACTATGGCAGCCATTAAATCTGTAGAGAAATCGATTAACAGCATTGTATAGCAAAAATAGCACAATTGATTGGGAGCTTAATATGACATGAAAAATTAGTAAAAATTACTGCGATTTATAAGGAGCGTGATCTCAGCATCGCTTTCAACCAACAGTTAATCATTTATACACCTCTCTTATAAGATTTTATCAATTTTAATTTGTGAGCGATAAAATCTAACTGATCGGTAACTAGCAATGCTGACGTTGCCAGGAAGATCCACTAGAGATCAGATACTCAAATTACGTCAAACCCTGGAAAACCTGCAATGGAATCAAACCGACACAAACCGAAGATTATGGAGACGAAATACTATAGTATAATTAAGAAAGTGTAGTAAAATGAAAGAAAACAGTCCAATCACTAAAGAAGTTGATGCAATTTGGAAAATAATTGAGTCAAACCGGTTCATTAGTTACGTAGACATTGCTAGGGAACTAAATATTCACAATCAAACAGTTTTCAATCATTTGAAGAAAGCTGGATTAATAAAGAAACTTGACGTTTGAATAACACATGAGTTAACAGTGAAAAATATTGATGCACTGACTACTGGTGAAAGGGTGGACGAAGCAAGACAAAGCTTTACAGGTGATGGCAAAGTCTACATTGACACCAAGAAATATAATTATGTGCGTCTGACGGGATTGCTGGTATTATAATCGGGTTTTCAAAAGAAGTAGAATGTGGTATAAACTGCTACCACTTCCAAAGCTAAACCTGACCCCACGCGAAAGAAGATTCAGTTTTAAATTGTATTACGAAATGATTTCTGCCAAATACCTAACAAAGATTCAGTACATAATGTTTACAAAGGGCCAATATTTGTGCTATATTAATTTACTCATCTGTATATTCATTTAAAAACTGTAGTTAAAGAGGATATATTGAGTTTAAACAATTGTTTGTCAAGATCAAAATTGCTGTTGTCTTACTACACAAAATTCAGCACTTCTACGCCTTCAGGTAAGTGCTGCAGTCAAGATACACTGTTTGGAGTTATTGGATGATCTTTAGCTCCACTGGCTAATTGAAGACGGTCAAACGTAATTTACGCAAAAATTAACAGTAATAAGACACACAACAGACAGACTTCGACAGAAAAAGGGTTCCATATGTTAATATGTACTGGCTAAAGAACGAATTAATTTTTATGGCAACTTCTAGAACATCACAGTTGTTTTGTTATTGTTTTCTTTTTTCCATTTTTCCTTTCGCGGTAGTTATGTTATTGTAATTTGATCTTTAAACTGAAGCTACAGTTTAAAGTCGATTCCGAATAACAGATTTTTTAGAAACTTTTCACGGCAATTTTATTTACTCTCAGACTTTTTGCAATGCCTCTCTTGTCATAAACAATCCCATACCACTTGATCTGGTTTACCTGAATATAATGATGTGAGCCTATCAGATGCCACATATTCCCGGGCCAGCAGAACTTGTTTATCCCTAGGAGTACTAAATCGTAGGCACTAAACTCTTTGCAGAATTGTACTAGACGAGTTGGTTCCAAAATCATGGCGTAAAAGCATGAACGCTATTACTTACCAATGCAGCAGCCTTGATTGTATTCCAGAATAAATTCTTTCGCATGGTTTACGATCCAAAGCGTGTAAGCGATGATTTCTACATACGATACAACAATGAGCTGTGTCAGCTCCACAACAACATGAACGTTGTACAGCGCATTAACATACAGCGGCGGCGCTGAATCGAACATAGCTTTTGTTTGTAAGAGATTGCTCTGGCGAGACGGATATTTGCTGTGGGAATTAGCAAAAGTCGGTATAGGGGATGACCTTGTCTGCATTTTGGAAGGACCAAATAGCAGAATCCCTTAAATCGATTGGCGAAGGCGTGCGAGGAACAGAGGCATTTGCAATAATGTATTAGGGTAGGCAGAACTCCGATAAGTGGGTGGGTAAATGATAGAATAGCGATTTCCACTTTTTTGTTTTTAAGAAAACTGAAGGTGTTACGCACACATAATTGGTCATTACAACCCTTTAGTCAAAATTACGACCTAGTTTCTCACACCATTTATGTTATGTGTGTTAATTTAATACATGAGTAGCATACCCTACAGTTTAAAGTCAACTCCGCACAACAGATTTTTTAGGAACAAAATTTTATTTTGCTTTACAGAGTTTTTACCAGGAGGCTGCTGAGAGGAAGCCGTAAAAGAAATATCTTTTCATACTTCGTTTTGTTCGAGATGTCTGCCATGGGGTTTGAACCATGGCCTAATGTTTAATAAGCCAACACACTACCTACTGGACTACTACGACTACACTTAAAAAATATAAAAATTTTGTTATCGATAACAAAAAGTATCAGTCCTCTAAGACAATTACATTGTTATGTAGGGTAACAAACATTCCGATTGGCTTACAAATATTTTATTTTCATTTTATTTTATATTCTATACGTACTCCTGTTACCACACAGTGAATTTTTAAATGCAAATGATGATGAAACGAACATCTGATTACAGCAAGTCTCCTGTGAGCGTGTGTGTAACGTATTTAATTTATAATTTTCCAAAGGTTGCAAATGGAATGATTGCATATATTAAATATGCTAAAATCATTGAATGCAAAAGCCTAAACCATTACCACTACAGGTCAATTGTGAAAAATTGTGGCTTTTATGCAAGGCATTAAAAATACGGTGGCCAAAACATTTTCGATGCAAACAATTTTATTTGAATGGACAAATGTTAACTGTGCCATACATACATACATATATAAGTAATACAACAACAAATATTCTGTTAAATAATATTTTTTATTTTATATGGAAAAGTATGGATGTGAACTTTACACATTAGATAATATAACTGCATGTGAACAATATATCCGTAAAACAAAATTATTTAAAGTCGTCGAAGAATTTCCCATTTATTTCAAAACTACAACTATTTGTTTATTTTTTATTTTTTTTTTTGGAAGAAGCCGTAATAAAAACCATCTTGTGACAATTTGTTTAATTAATTTCAGCAATAATTTTAAATTGTTTCTTCCCTGTTTTTGTTTTTATTTTATTAAAAACTTTTATAAGCTCTTTACACCATGAAATTTTAGAAGACAATTTTGGAGTAGGGTTTCTGGTGTTATTTCATGGAATTTATATCCAAAATAAATTTCTTTAATAGCTTAAAGGGTCTAATTAGAGCCCGAAATTCCTCTAAAAGTTTCAGGAAAAGTTGCATCATCTAAAATCCCTTTATATTTATTGGGTTGTAGTAAAAGACGTGCGGCTGCTTGTATAATCTAATGAGAAACTAGATTGTAATCCTGACTGAAGGATTGTAATGACCAATTATGTATGTAATATCCTAATGTGAACGAATATGAAATTGTTCCAATTAAGATATCATCGTAAACGTATCTATGGAAAGAAATGCAAACGTTGGAAATATCTGAACAGCTTCTGTGTTCAGTTGTAAAAATTTTTCTGATGACAATGATTGATAGATTATGTTGTTCGAGGAGTATTGTATTCAAATTTCGATCAAATCACACCTTCAGAAGTCGCAGTGGTCTAGTAGGGTCGGTTCAAACCCCAGGTCAGACATCTCCAACTTAACGAAATATGAAAAAATATTTCTTCGGCGACTTCCTCTCAGCAGATTTCTGGCAAAAACTCTGAAAGTAATTAAAACTGGCATGAAGAGTTTCTCAAAAATCTGTCGTTCGCAGGCGGCTTTAAACTGTAGGTCCCGCCACTCTTGTATAAAAATTAAAGCATGCTACATAAGTGATGTGAGAAACTAGGCCGTAATCCTGACTAAAGGGTAGTAATGACCAATTATGTATTTCTAACACCTTCTGTTTTCTTAAACACTAAAAAGTGGAAATGTAATCTCTATTCCATCATTTACTTACTTGCTTTACCAACCCGATTATCGGATTTCTGCCTACATTAACATCTTATTGCAGGTGTCTCTGTTTCTCGCGCGCCCTTGCCAGTTAGTCAATCGATTAGCGATTCAAGAGATTTTGCGATTTGTTATTTCCAAAACGTAGAAAATGTCATCCCATATACCGGATTTGGCTAATTCCCACTGCAAATATTCGTCTCGCCAAAGCATTCTCTTCCAACCAAAGGACATGTTCGATCCAGTGCAGCACTTGTATGTTAATGCGCTGTACAACGCCTATGTAGTTGTGGAGCTCAGACAGCTTATTGTTGTATCGTATGCGGAAATTATCGCTTAAACACACTAGATCGTAGACCTTACGGAAGATTTTTCCCTTGAATACTATCAAGGCTGCTGCACCGCATTCATGCTTTTACTGCAAAGAATTTAATGCCTACGACTTAGTACTCCTAGGGATAAGCAAGTTCAGCTGGCCCGGGAATATATGAATGTCATCTGATGGGCTTACATTATTATATTCAGGTAAAACAGATCAAGTGGTGTGTGATTATTTATGACAAGAGAGCCATTGCAAAAACTTCGAGTGTAAATAAAATTGCCATAAAAAGTTTCTCAAAAATCTGTCGTTCGGAATCGAGTTTATACTGTAGGTCCCACCACTCATGTATAAAATTAACACACACAACATCAGTGGTGTGGGAAGCTGGGCCGTAGTCCTAACTAAAGAGGTTTTTAATGACCAACTATGTTATGTATGAGAGCCATTGTAGTAGGAAGACCTGTTTCGTACACGGTGCTATTCGTATATGCTCATATTGCATGCAATGTTACAAGCCAGGAAGGATTATATAGAGAGCCTGCAGGGAAGGAATATTGTCTTATGAGAAAATGTTTTTCCCTCAGCCAATGTTGCTCACAAAGTAACATCCGCTATTTGCCAGCATTCTTCTTTTTTCAATCTCTCACAAATTACCAAAAGAATGGCCATAAGTTATAGGGAACCAGCCGAATAACAAAAGAAAAAAATTAAAATGAAAAAAGGGCCAAAATGAAAAACACATACATATACATACGTATACATACAAGAGAAGATAAAAACAATTACGGTATTTAAAAGCCAAAAACATAACAAATGTAATGATTTGTCTTAAATACAAGAGAAAGAGAGAGAGAGAATGGGAGACACAGAGAGCAGGCACATGTTGGCTATCTAGTTGGTTAAGTTGGGTTGCGTTGGCTGGTTGTTTTAGAAGTTCTACCCCAAAAGCATACAAAACAAAAAGAAAAATAAAAACTCAACACCCAACCTCTAACACCTCTCCCACTCCCGTTGTTCGCCAATGAGCATTGCTTACAGCATAACCATTTTACAATACATATGTATGTACAGCCAGCATGTGTCGTTGAACATGTTGTTCTTGTGTTTCTACATGTCTTGTAAAGGAACATTAAAAATGTATGTTAATGTATGTGTTTTTAACACATGTGTATTATATTATGGGTAGATTAACAAATGTATGTGTATGTATGCATGCATGTTTGTATGTGTTATTACTTTTAAAAGTATTTTTTAATGGATTTTAAGCAATAATTTTTCCTTGTTGCTCCTCTTTTTTTTCTCTTTCTTCCTTTTTTTTTTCTTTGGTTCTTTTGTTTTCCTAAGGCTGTTGGAAATTGAAAACATTAAAAATGATAAGATGAGTGGAAAAGAGGGAGCAGAAAGCAGAAAGCAGAGAGCAGAGACTAGAATAGATTCGGTTGCTGTTATAAATAAGCAACAGAGTTGTTTGCAACGATCTTTTTAGATAAAATTGTTGTTAAAGTGTAAAACGATAAATTTTATAAAACTTGACAGATATTCTACTAATTTTAAGTGCCGTTTAATGGCTTTTTCGTAATTATTTTCCGCTTTTTTTCTTCTTCTTCTTCTTCTACTACTACTACTTTTCCTTGTTTCTTGGGTTAAACCGAACAAAGTGCATTTGGTTTTTGGTACGAAAAAATAAAAGAGTTTCATTTCAAATATTTAGAGCATAACAGCTTTTTTTAAATAATGTGTGTGGGGTGTGGTCGTTGCACTGAATAAAATTTCAGAATAGAAAATATGTTTTAGCAATGTTCGGCTGCAAGGTCTAAAGTGTCCAGTATTCATTTCATTTGTGTTTCATTTTATTTGTGCTTATCAGATCATCAGATTTGCTTGAGTATGTGGAAATGTTTTTCCGAGCTATGTCTCGCTGCATAGTCAACATTGTTAGGTCTACACTGTAATGCTGAAGTAATGCTTTTTCTGTGGCGTATAATGTGTTGCGTTACTATGTCGGCTATACAATTAGAGGGAATGGGTAAGAGTTAGATAAGTGGTATTAAAATAATGCCACGGTGAATATTTTGTTCAGTAAACGAGCACTGAACTGAACACTATTGTGACCACCAAATTCTTGCTTACTTTTAGACTCTTAACGGTCTGAACTGGCGGTAACAATTTTTCCACAGTCAATTTCAACTACGTACGATCCAATAGCACCTCCAAACCGTAATGTGCACTAAACTAGCAGTTTTTCTGAATGCAATAGCTTTTCTAAAATCTGTTCTGTGTTCAAATTCCGTATGCAATGACTTTGCTTATTGAGGTGATCGTCGAGAGAAATGAGCTTCATTGCCGAAGAAAAATCAATATTGAAAACCTACTCTTTATTATACATACATAATTGGTCATTACAACCCTTCAGTCAGGATTACGGCCTAGCTTCTCACATCACTTCTGTTATGTGTGTTAATTTTATACATGAGTGGCGGGGATCTACTGTTTAAAGTCAACTCCGAACGTCTAATTTTTTGAGAAACTTTTCATGGCAATTTTATATTACTCTCAGAGTTTTTGCAATAAGTTTTTGCTGAGAGGAAGTCGACGAAGCAATATTTTTCATATTTCGTTTTGCTGGAAATGTCTGTTCAGGGGTTTGAACCTCACGTCTTATAAGCCAACACACTACTTACTACACCACGGCGACTAACTAGTATCCTATCAGCAAATTTACGTCTTTGTAAATGATCTGCTGACTTTAATTGGTGCAAACACGACGGATTATTTGACATACTTTCTCTAATAGAGGCAATAGGATAATGTACAGGTCAAAGCACATCTATAACGCTACCTGTGTCCTCAAATTTCTTTGCAATTTTGCAAATTTCTTGCGCTCGATTATGAAGACTATAATCGGCTCCGTAATAATCGTAGAGTGATTTTTACAATTTTTATAAATTTTTAGGCATTCATTGGTTACTAAATGATTCGTATACGGAAATAGCAAACCTTTCACCAAAAAATAAGATACTTCAGATGCAAGTTGTTCAGTCTTGTCAAATCAACAGCTTTGTTGCATGCCGCTAGCAACTTTGATGAGGTAAACTAAGTTCGAACTTCATTTTTTTTTAGTTTAATATCCCTTAGGCTTCCTTATGATTTTCTTTATAGTTTCTTTAGTTTGTATTTGATTTTTTCTTACTTTCTCAACATGAACATGTCATGGAAGTATAACAAATAAACTCCGCAAAATTGCGACAAAAAAAATATGAAAGAAAACTAAAAACTTGCATCACAAAAAACTGAAAAAAGTTGTCATCATAAGCTGCATTGAAATGTATTTCTGATACACTTTGTCGTTTAAGTTTTAAGTGTGTAATTTCCTTTCTCCATGAATCTGAAACATTGTAAAAATATTGTCTTTCAGCAGTATTTGTAGTAAAACTTGTACGTTCATATGCACGTTTTACTTTGCATATCATATTTTTATAGATTTTTTCCACTCTGCTCTGCACATGATGATATTACTGCTGCACATACCACATGTGTTGGAAATTTTTATGTTTTCTGAAAACTTGAAATCGCACTTTTTACTTTAATTTGATGTATAACGTGCTATCGAAACTAGGCTGAACTTAATCGAATATGTTTACGAGTGATGGCCCTATTACTGGCGCTATCACTGGCCCTATCACTGTCCCTATTCATAAAACTCAAACTCAAAAAAGCACAATAATTTCATTTGGAAGGACTTGTGTTATGGTAGAGGAAGTAAAAACTGGTCATAGAGCAGTTACGGTATTGAATATACCAAGTGAGGCCACTACTGAGTAGATGACAACTACTCATGTAGCACGTAGTTTGTGTTAAAATTCGAAAAGTTAGTGTAAGAGGCTCATCTACAAAACATAGTTAAAAACTAAGTTTTCCACATAAACGATGGCCCCACTGTAGGCCTATTCTAAAGTCATTGGCAATATTCTATTCTCGTATTGATAAGAGAGAATTCTCTTTCCTTGAGGTAATTTCAATACAACCTCCTCTATATCCAATCTGGCCAGTGCATAACAGAGTTGGCAGTAATTTTTTTTTTTAATTTTTTTTCTGGGAAAAAAACTCGTTTTCTACAAAAGTACTTTTTCGCATCTCAAAGATCTTGGAAAAAAGGGGAAAACTTTGCAAATGACAATGCTGGTGCACACACTAGTTGGGAATTACCGTTACCATTCAAGATATGACGTGTACTGCTCGCAATGTATCACGGCCTGCAACACAAAAGAGGAAGACTTGATGAATCTGTAATCCTCTGTAGTGGTATGGCATATGATTTAATCGGACACTGTGACACGACACGAATATTGCTCTAAGCAAACCGATGTAATAACGACACAACTTAATGGGTCATTACAACGCTTCAGTCAGGATTACGATCCAGTTTCTCACACCGCCCATATTGTGTCTGTTAATTTTATCCATGATTGACAGGCATAGCTGCCAGATAAATGAGGCACCAAATCGTCAAATATTTGAGAAAAAATCGTCAGAAAAAATAAATAAATTAAAAGTTTTTAAAAACCAAAATTATTTCTATTGTAGTAAAACATATAAAGTCAATGTATGTACATATCTGAGTTCAAAGATAAAACATTTAAAAAAAATTTGTTAGAAATTAAAAGCTGGCGTCCCTCATCTTCATTTATATTTTTTTTTTAATGGAGAAATGTTATATCATTTTCAGGAAAAAATTGTTTAAGGTTTAAACAATCTATACCAGTGTTATTTATTGACAATATTATTGTATCATCTTAATCTATTTTTTCTAATAAATATTAAGGAGTCAGAAGCTCTTGACATTCTGAGCATGAAAATTGTAATGTTGCCTGCAACCGACACATTTTTCAGTTCCTTCTTAAGATCTTATCATCTGATCTTACTATTTACGGTATTTATTTATACTATTTATGAGGTCGGTGCTTGCAATGTGGTTTGTGTTTCACTGTTCTATCGCTTCCACAAGAGGATTTTGCTCGAGCGAAATAAGGGGACTTGATCCCGATAATCATATATTCCTACGTAACGCCATCCGTATGTGTTCGATCGGCCAGTGGATCGCACACTGCATTACAGAAAAAGTACGTTTTTTAGTCGTACTATTCGCATGTGGAACTTAATTCCTGCAGAGGTTGCTTTCCTATTACTTATGGTATAAAAATATAGAAGTCTAGTGTCCATAAACACTGTTCTCGTTTTCCTTCTTCCCATAACATATTTTCATAGTTCCAAAGACAATGCCATCCATACCCTGAGTGTTGGTCGTACGAAAAAAATTACGGCGCTTGTCTTTGTTCTTCCGGTGGTAATATTAGAAGCTATACTCGAATTTTTAAAATTGTCTTCAACAATAAATGATGAATTATGTGCAACTAAGAGGTTATTTAGATGTTGTAATTTGTTGGCATTTAAGGGATTAAAAAGGCAAAAAATACAAAAAAATCTTACTCCTTGTAATTACTAACATAAATTTCCTATTATAACAATTGAAAAGTAAATGCAAAGCTTAAAATGGCTTTTAATGTACTAAAGTTAGGAATATGATGTAAATTTTAAATTTCCAAAAATCGTCAAAATAAGGGACATAAATCGCCAAATCGTCAATATGATATTTTTGGAGCTCAAAATCGTCAAAATGACGATAAATCGTCAAATCTGGCAGCTATGTTGACAGGACTTCAAAGACCGAACCTCCGAACGGCAGTTTTTTGAAAAACTTTTTATGGCAATTTTATTTACTCTCAGAGTTTTTGCCACAAATCTAATGGGAGGAAGTCGCCATAGAAATATTTTTTCATATTTCGTTTTGCTGGAGATGTCTGACCTGAGGTTTGAGCCGTGGCCTCACTACCTACTAGACTACGGCGATTTCTAAACAAACACTATAGTCTTAAATCACCTCCATTACGTTCCATGGAATTGTCATTCAGTATTAATATATGGTGTGGATAACTACATGGCCGCTTTGCTTTTGAATATACAATTTGCAGCAGTTTTGTTTGCAGTTTTGGGCATTAAGGCCATCGTGGTGTATACGTAACATCTGTAACTACCACATCCTATTAGAAACTAGATTAGACTCCATCACTTAAATTATGTCAACCAAGAATATTTGAGATTAGTTTGTAGGCCAAGAAGTCGCCGTAGTAAATATTTCTTCGGCTGCTTCCTCTCAACAGATTTCTGGTAAAAACTCTGAGAGCAAACCAAATAAAATTGCCATGAAAAGTTTCTAAAAAATTTGACGTTCGGAGTTGACTTTAAACTATAGGTCCCGCCACTCATCTATAAAAGTTAACACACACAACATAAGTGATGTGAGAAGCTAGGCCGTAATCCTGACTGAAGGGTTGTAATGTCTTATTATGTATATATGTTGTAGGCCAAGTAAAGTGTCGAGTCAATTAATTTGTATAAATTATTTGTACAAGCCTTCTCCTAATTTCATCATTTGATTTCATGATTAAATAAAATTAGTTTTTATTACTATTTTTATTAATAGTTTGAAATGAATTATTAAATGAATTATTTATTTAAGCTTAAAAAAAAAACCAAATAAATGATATGAAACCAATGATATTTGTTTCTGTATTTTTATGCTTTTTAATTCTGCATAATTTTATTGAAACAGTGGTATAGAAAAATGCATCCTTTTTTGTTGTTTTCAATAATTTAATTAAATAACCAAAAAAAGTAAAAAAAAATTATGAATAATTTGTACCAGTAATGATAACAAATCTAATTAATGTGCGTTAAAATCTACGTGAGATTAGCATATTTAATGAGCAATCAGTGTATAAACGAATGAAATGTTTAACTAACAATTAATATGAAATGAAAATATTTTCAATTACAATTGTTGTTAATTATTTTCAAAAGAAAGAAAAAAAAACCGCTGGCCAGAGTTAAATATCAAACGATAGGTTTATTACTTTGATACAGACAACAAAAACATGGTTTTGAATATTTTTGCTAAAAAAAATATTGTGTTTACCACAAGCTGAAGGTGGCAAGGATATACGAAACATTGCATAACAGCATCTTGAAGCAATTATAGAAGTATTTACCGTTAGCAACTCTTGAGGAGCTTGATTATACACACTTTTCATAAGAGAGAAGAATCAGGACTGCGCCACAATTTAGGCAAAAGTCTAGTAAATAAAATTGCTTTGAAAAGTTTCTCAAAAATCTGTTGTTCGACATCTACTTCAAACTGTAGATCCCGCCACTCATGTGTAAAAATTAACGCACACAACATAAGTGGTGTAACAAGCTACGTCATAATCCTGACTGAAGGGTTGTAACTGGAGTGTATGTGGATTCAACAAATCATGCAACTAATTTGATGTTTTGGCGATATCAATCATAACTTTATGTGTGTTGTTTATTTAATTTTACTTATGAAACCTAAATATGCATAACCCTTTAACCTTAAAGACCTAATAAGCAAATAATGAACCAAAAAGATAATATTGTTTTTAAAAATTAGATTATTGTGGTTGAAAATGATTATAAATAAAAGTCCAGAACTTTGTGAAATCATTCCTACTCCATACACAGAATTTTCTTTCCCATTAATTTTCAATTGGCATTGTACGCCCATTTGCAAATACACTTCATTACACGAGTACGGAGATTTTAGTTCATACTGTACCAAAACAAAAAACCCCTAAAACGCATATTGAAAAACATTATTTATTGCCGTTACATAATTTATACAAATTAGCAATAATTAATAATAATTCGTATTTTTTTTGTTGTTTTTATTGTGCGAATTTTAGTAAAAGTGATTATGCAAATTTAATGATCAATTTGTTTAAATATTTTAATACACGGCATTTCTAAAAATAAACACAATCTGAAATCTGAGCTAAAATGAAAATAATAATAAAAAAAAGAGTAGAAGATGTTTATAAATTATCACACAAAAAATAGAAAATATGCAATAATAAATTATTGATAAAATTTTTGCAACAAAAACAATGGCAAACAACCAGGTTCATTTGCAATTGAATAGTTTTAAGCCGAAAATTTAATTGCAATTAAAAAAATATTTTAAAATTAAAATCTCCATGCAACAATATGTATGAGAAGGTGTAAAAAGTTAGGTTATGGTGAATAAATACCGAACGTAATGTAAACTACAGCTACAGGTGCAATTTATTACTATTAGCAGGCAAAAATCTTTACACAGTATTCAAATCCACAAATTTACGTAAGATCCTTAATAATATCCCTGTCTTCTCTGTGAATGTTATACATACATACATACATAATTGGTCATTACAACCCTTCAGTCAGGATTACGATCTAGCTTCTCACACCACTTATGTTGTTTGCGTTAGTTTTATACATGAGTGGCGGAACCTAGAGTTTAAAGTCGACTCCGAACGACAGATTTTTGAGAAACTTCTCATGGCAATTTCATTTGCTCAGAGTTCTTGCCAGAAATCTGCTGAGAGGAAGTCGACGAAGAAATATTTTTTCATATTTTCGTTTTGATATTTAATAAGTCAACACACTATCTACTAGACTATGGCGACTAATGGACAGCTGAAATGATAGCGTGTGTATGAAATTATTGACTAATGTCTCGGCAATGGCATTACGAATGTTGGCCTTCAAATTCAATCAATCAATTGTCTTTGGTTTGTCGGCATAACACTTTTCTTTAACAGTGACCCACAGAAAATAGTCCAACGGTGTCAAATACCAGCTTCTTGGCGGCCAATTGACTTCACCATTTCGTCTAATTAAACGGCCATCAAACGTTTGACTAAATAAACTGATTGTGGCACGAGATGTGTGGCAAGGTGCACCATCCGGTTGAAACCATACATCGTCCATATCAATACCATGAAGAGCGTGTACAAAAAATCGGTCATCATGGTGCGATAAATGAAAATATGGACCAATGATGCTCCACAAGCCTCTCCAAACAGTCACTCGTAATGGGTGCATTGGTTTCTGTAAAATCAGGTGTGGGTGTTCTGAGCCCCAAATATGACAATTTTACTTATTAAGGTACCCACCAAGATGAAAATGAGCTTCATCCCAAAAGATAATTGTTTTTTTTTTTTTTTTTTGCAAATTCGACATCACCGTGCATCATCTCGTTGACCTTGACGTTGCACAAGCGTAAATCGGTTTATTACGTTCAGTGGAGATAATATACTGAATTTTGTGACAGAATAGAATGGCATAAGCATTTCCAGATTCGAAATAATCGATAGATGACCCACCCGTTATATGGTGTGCCATAACATCTACAATAAATGGTCTAGTGGAACTCAAGTTAAATCTTGATATAAATCGAGAGAAATGAACGATATATTGATACTACATTCCATTAAATGCCATTAAAATACCACGAAATCCTAGTAGAGACTTGATTCAATCCTTCGGAGAAAACCGCACCCAAACTATGCTGAACCTATAAGTAGTAACAGATACCATACTCTTTCCATCAATTCAGATGCGTAGCTAATCTGTACATATGTAGATGGAAGACGCATGAAAAATCTGCTATTATTGAACAAAGCATTCTGGGCACTCCTTCGAGACAAAAAGCTGAGATCAACAACTATTGCTCCTATAAAGGACCGCGTTGGCATACCAGAAAGTGAGTTACAGGCGAATGAGAAGACGGAGAATTGTGTGGCGAATTAAAGTTGATTTAAAAATTTAAATTCTAGTAAAAAAAGCTTAATTTCTTGCTTAATTAGTTCGATTTAAAGCGTGTCAAGCCTCTTTAAGTTATTGGATGTTATTTCCTTTCAATTTTCCTTACACTGTAGTCGCCGCAGTCTAGTAAGTAGTGTGTCGGCTTATTAGGTGAAAGACCTCAGTTCAAAAATATTTCTTCGGCGAGTTCCTCTCTTTTTTGAATTACAGAAAACCAAAATATAACGGTGAAAGTAAAGCCTCAAATGTCACCTTTCGAGTAAGATACAGCACTTCCTTATGCAATTGTTATAACGAAGTATATTACATTTAAGAACCATCTCTACAGACACCGTGTAACTGAAGACTTTCGACATAAAAAATTTTCATTTCCCTCGTCTCTATTTAAATCATCTTAACGAAGTTGTCAATTTACGGTCTTATTAATAAATTTGAATAATTTTTAAAATAAATATTTACCTTAAGTATACAAGAATGTCTTTAAGCAGCAAAATGAATTTCTCTTTATATTTATTCTACCAGATTTGCGACCATATTGCCAAATTTCCCATACAAGTTAAATCATGAAATTCAAATTGTTTTGAGAACCTTTTGTGGTTGTTTTGGTTTCTTTGTTTTATCATTAACAAAACGTCTACACTATTGCTGCTGCTGCTGCTGCCGTTACTGGGTTGTATTCACAAATTTCTAAAAACGTATTCAATTGCCGTATTTTGAAGCGTTTTTAAGTTTAATTTTTCATTCATGCTTTGCGTTAAGCGGTTTAAGAATACAAGGTTACGTAGATACGTACAGTAGATATGTTAGAGACTGTTGCTATTGGTATTTTAAGGATATTAACATACATACATACATAATTGGTCATAACAACCCTTCAGTCAGGATTACGACCTAGCTTTTCACACCACTTATGTAGGATGTGACAATTTTAGACACGAGTGGCGAAACCTATAGCTTAAAGCCAACTCCAAACAACAGATTTTTGGGAACCTTTACATGACAATTTCTGTTTACCCACAGAGTTTTTGCCAGAAATCTACTGAGACGAAGTCGCCAAAGAAATATTTTTTCATATTTTCATTTTGATGTCTGACCTGGCATTTGAACCGCGGCCTCACGTCTAATAAGCCACCACATTACCTACTAGACTACAACGACTTCATTCTAATTCCTTTATGTTGTTAAGTCCTTGTCCGAAAATATGCTCAAAAAGTGAACACATTCAAATTATCATTTTTACAGAAATTTGAAACTATTTTTAAACGTTCCTCGGTTCTTCGAAACCATAAACGTAAATGGAAGAATTTTGCCAAAATAAATGACTCTTTTGAAACCTGATTCCACCTGATATAAAGATTACAGTAGAAACAATTTGTTTACTTTAAAAAAAAATTTTAGCGGAATACCTAATTATTCAATTATAACATTCGCTCTTGCTTTAGTCATAATTCGCTATTCTATCAGTATATAAACGATTTATATTCAATATAATGCTCATAAAAATAATGGTTTTCATTATAAATGAAAAGAGTTACTCACTCAATTAGTCTATTGAAAGGATTGCTTTAGAATTTATTTTTTTAACAAAAAAAATGTCGTATTCTGTACAGCAATTGAATGATATTTTCGAATGACAATCAATTAAATTCCTTTCATTACAAATGTCATGAAAAAATATTCATATTTTTTTTGCGTACCTTGTTTTTGCAGATTCAATTTAGTGGCAGATTAAATTAACTAAAATATGAGAACATTAACAAAAATACACACACTCACACACACACAGATGTAGTGTGTATTAAAAAAAGAAATATTTTACATACAAAAGAGACTCTGCAGAAGAGAAAAAATTCCCAACTCAAACCCAAACCGTACACCCACACACTTAAAACGTTGTTGAACTGAAAAATTAAATTAAATAATAAAGAAATCCAACGCCACCAACGGTTGCCTGGCGTATGTATAACGGCGAAAGTATGAGTGTACATGAATGAATCGACGAGTGAATAAATGAAGGCGTGCGTGAATGTATGCCATACAAATGTACACGCACACACCAGGCACTCACACATGCAAATGAGCTATACAAGAAAAAATAAAATGTGATGTGATGTGATGTGAAAAACCAGCAGGAATATAAATACAAAATGTGAAAAAAAAGGTAAACTACTGCACACACCAATACACATACAAAAGTAAACTCATTTACGCTCGCACAGACATCCACACGCTCACCCCACACACAGAGGAAACGAAGTGTTTATTTAACTGTATAAGTTAAATATGTTTGCATACACACACACATACAGAAATGAATATGTGCATTTAAGTATGTGTACGTGTAAAACTACAATTTTTTTCACATAAGAACGCATTCTTTATAGGAAGAGACAGAGGGAGAGAGAAAACAAATGAGTAAAAATCGTGCAGTGAAAACTAAAAAAAAAGTCAAACGAATACAAAATATTTTTTTTTAAATTATTTTTTTTTTAATAAAATATTATTTAAGCGTTGAAAAAATAAGGTGCCTCCCTTCCTTGGAAAAGGTTCTGGGGTACATTTCGCTAAATTCCTGCTTTTTTTCAATTTGTATTATTTATGTTTGAATGCATGTTTAATTTGATAAAGAGTGAAATATTGAAAGGTTATGTTTTGATCAAAAAAAAAACAGTTTTGTATGTAATTTTATGTTTTAATACAAACTTAAGGTGACCAAATACTTAGGCGAACTTTACTTACAGACACACTACATGCTCTTTTGGTCCCTCTAAAGACCATAGCAGTCATAACAAAATGTCATCATGCTGATCTATAGGACGCTAGGTTCTTAATTTCAACTTTGCCTTAATCTGTCTATTAGGCACAGGAATCCAGTGAAGTGCTTTCTATGTAAATAGACTTCTTCCTTGGAATGTGCCCAATCCAGTTGCATTTTTTGTATTCGAACATCAATTATTACGATCTGCCATATAGAAAGCATTGGAAAGGAGAGGAGTACTTCAAAAAATAATTCGAATCATCACAGCTAAGTACGACAACTGGAATCAATGCACACAAATGCTGCAGTAAAACAAATACTCTGGATAATATCATGAGTGAAGAGTCTCTTACAGCACCTCGACGATTTGAATTATGCGAATATTTATACATATATTTCCTTTTACTCCTCTAGAGAACATAGGGCAGCTGGTTTTGGCAATAATAGTTATTTAAGATGTACAGCTTACTAGGCTATAGCGTCCGATCCTGGTGTTGGGTTGCCAACAACGCCACCAAGCATGCAAAGTGCCGGGATTTAGCCGTGCAAGTATTAGGGTAATACCGCCCATGGTCGGTCGTCAGAGCCTCGTTAGCGTGACAGGGCACACCAAGCCCTTGAAGGAGAATGGGTGAGGATTGGCTATGTGAAAAAGTACGTGTCTTTTGTACGCTTCACTTTCCCATTAGTCCCCCTTATGTCTAATGATACTTGTTTACTAACGCAATGAGATCTTCAATATGTAAGCAAAATTATATGACTTGTAAGAATTAGTGAGCAACGTTTGACTTGAGATTAGTATCAAGAAATCCAAAGCCGTAAGATTCTATAACGTTAGCACAGTAAGGCCAACCAATGGAGTATTAGCATACTAGACTAGCTTCTTCAATCTATGCAGTATTATGACAAAGAAAGGGGACACAGAAATGTATTGGCGTGCCTTTGAATAAAACAGTAGCTTGCGGGAATCGTTGCTGAGAGATGAATGGCCATGCGATTTAAGGATGATATACCTGTATCCTGCAATCCATCTAAGTGTTAGCTTCGAATGATCTGAAATGTATCTGAGCAAATCATCGCTATTCAAAGATGGGAACGGACATCGAAGTAGCCTTCCTTAAGGAATATAATCGCAGCCTGACAGTTCAATTAACTTAAGAGATTCATTCTCAAGGGAAAGCCCACTACTCAAGAAGAATCACGTCGCTTTCAAAATGTCCATGACTTCTGCCTAGAAGACACTGCTGTGTTCAGACAGCCTATACGAATGTTTTATAATATACCACAGCCTACTTTGCCCAGCTTTTTACTAGTCCAACTGGAAACCTCTCGATCTATAAACCAGAAGTCCTTAATGGATTCTCTAAAGACAAATATGCTTTTCTGAAAGTTATAAGGAACCACGTAATCGATGCAAATGTGTCTGTATCTCCCCACGCCCATAGACCAAGTTAAGCCAAAGCACATAGACCAGATTAAGCTAGCACTTAGCCTTACTGCCCTCAGCTCAGTTCTCTACTTCAATAGAAAATAGAAGGGGAACTAATTTAATTTAATTTCAAATAATGCCCACATTGGTGTGGAACAGAACGCACTGGTTATCAGTATAGCTGACTTCGTGATACTCTGTCTATTAGTAGGTAGCGACATTGGGGTATGCGCCGTAAAGCAAGGTTGAATCCACCATCCGATAAGTTCAGCTGGCAAGTCTAAGTCATCTCAGAGTATAATTTAAGAAGTATGATTCGATACAGTATGCCTCCTTAATACTCCTTCCAATTGTGTTAGTTTTGCCTGAATTTCTATGACCCGGATAGCAAAACATTGTCAATTGTGGTCACCTTATTTTTTTCACGTTCAAAATTATACACATTTACGCACACACGGACATAAACACAAACACAAAGAATTGTACTTACATATGCACTTTAAGGAGTCACACACTTTTTTAACTTTTTCTGTTGTTGTTGATGTTGTTGTTGTTGTTAATGTTATCCATTTTTAACGTTAACAAATACATGCACACAAATCAAGCAGTGAAGCGTAGGACTTGTTATAAATAAGAGTGTATAGCGCGCTAGTCAAAGTCGCGGTAATGGAGTTGTGTAAATAAAATGTGTTTGCAGTAGTTGTTGCTGTATTTTTTTTTTTTATTGCATCCACATATGAAAATAATAAAATTTTTGCAATTCTATGGAAATAAAATTAAATAAAATTTAATAAAATAAAATGAATGAAATGGCTGAAATGGAATCGAATGAAATATTCTCTCTTCTCATTTTTTTATTATTTTTTTTTGTTTCTTTTCTTACATGTGCTTAATGTACAGTTCATAATAATACGTGCATAAATACATGCATACCAGCAAACACATACACATGTGTATACACATGTGCATGCATATACAAGATTGAATTCAATAAAAATTCATATGCAAAGCAAGAAAGAAAAAAAAGAATTGAAATAACAAATACCAGCATATATTTTAAAATACAAATACATATTTTAACAAAAAGAAGAAAAAAATGGTAAAAGAGTCAGAAATATAGTGGGGAAAAGGCGAAGGGAGCTAATGACATTTCGTGCAAATGTAAAAATGAAGTTGTTATTCAATTTAATACCAATAAAAAAAAGGAAATCGTATTTTTTTTTCATATTTGTTCATCTATAGAATAAAAAAATTAATCCTTTTATGGCAATTTCCAATAGACATTAACAAATTTCGTATAAATAAATTAAAACATAAAAAGAGTTTTAAAAATAAAATAATTAAACGACTGTTATTCGTTTAAATCACAAAAGTGAAGCAAATAACGAGGAAATTTTAAAACGAAAAGAAAATTCAAACTTGTAGGGCGATCGAACAAGTTCGATTACAAATTGTCGTTAGATGGCTTCAAAGTACTCTGTACACACATATGTACATACATACATAATTAGTTATTACAACCCTTCAATCAGGATTACAACCTAACTTCTCACACCATTTATGTTGTGTGTGCTAATTTTATACATGATTGGCAGGACCTACAGTTTAAAGTCGTCTTCCAACGACAGATTTTTCAGAAACTTTTCATGGCTATTTTATTTACCCTGAGACTTTTTGCCAGAAATCTGCTGAGAGAAAGCCGCCGAAAAATTTTTTTTTTCACGTTTAACAACAACTACCAACACACTACCTACTAGACTGCAGCGACTTTTGTTTGCTAGTCTTTGGCAAATCTTATTGAGCATTTTTACAACCTTGTAAAATATTCACTTATTTTTTCCCTTATTTTACATGATTTTTAGTTTTTTGGTTTTTATCGCTGTCGCATTATGTCTTTCATTGAGAGCTTCCTACATACATATGTTTTAAAATAAAACTACCCTTGGTAAGGTTATAAAAATCTTTTATTTATTTGAAGGACCTATTGATGCCATGAAGTCGTCGTAGTCTAGTAGGTAGTTTATTGGCTCATTAGACGTAAGGCCACGGTTCAAACTCCAGGTCAGACATCAAAATGAAAATATGAAGAAAATATTTCTTCGGCAGATTTCGGGTAAAAACTCTGAGAGTAAATAAAATTGCCATGAAAAGTTTCTCAAAAATTTGTCGTTCGTACTGCTAACTTTGAACTGTAGGTACCGCCAGTCATGTATAAAAGTTAACACACACAACATAAGTGGTGTGAGGAGCTAGGTCGTAATGAAGGGTTGTAATGTAATTGGTTGTAATGGCTAATTATGTATATATACATATGTATGTAACGAGTGATTTTTTAGCTATTATCTTTTTGGCAACACTGGTTTAAACTGCTCACGCAAGTTGCGTGTTTTGTTTCACTGTCAAACATCTTTAGTTTGGTTTATAATTTAACCATGAATCGTCTTACAAACGAACAACGCTTGCAAATCATTGAATTTTATTATCAAAATGCGTGCTCTGTTAAGAAAGTTCATCGCGCGCTTCTTGCATTTTATGGTCAGTTTAATCGACCCACTGAAGCGGCTATTCGGGCTATTGGGACTAAATTTCGCATCAAATTAACATTGTTGGACATTAAACCACCAACACGCTTACGTAGAGTGCGAACTGAAAAAAATATCGCAGCTGTGCCGGCCATCGATATGATGACCCAATGGTCAATATTCGTCGCCGTTCGCAGCAATTGGGCCTCTGTTACTCAACAACGTGGAAAATTTTGCGGAAGGATTTAGGTGCGAAGCCTTTCAAAATACAGCTGGTGCAAGAACTGAAGCCGAACGACCTACCGCAACACAGAATTTTTAGTGAATGGGCTCTTGGAAAGTTGGCCGAAGATCCACTTCTTTATCGAAAAATTGTGTTCAGCGACGAATCTAATTTTTGGCCCAATGGATGCGTAAATAAGCAGAATTGTCGATTTTGGAGTGAAGGTCAGCCAGAAGCATTGCAAAACCTACCAATGCATCCAGAAAAAGACACAGTTTGGTGCGGTTTATGGGCTGGTGGCATCATTAGACCGTACTTCTTCAAAGATACTGCGAATCGTAACGTAACTGTGAATGGTGAGCACTACCGTGAGATGATATCCAACTTTTTTTTGCCAAAAATGCTTGACTTGCATGACATGTGGTTTCAACAAGACGGTGCCACATGCCACACAGCACGCGTAACAATGAAATTATTGAGAGGCGAGTTCGGTGAACATTTTATTTCACGTTCGGGACCGGTCAATTGGCCGCCTAGATAGTGCCTTTAGACTATTTTTTGTGGGGCTATGTTAAAGCTCATGTCTATACAAACAAGCCCGCTTCAATTGCCGCATTGGAAGACAACATTGATATACCGGCCGAAATGTTGGAAAGAGTATGCCAAAATTGGACTAAGCGGATGGACCATTTGAGGCGCAGTCGCGGTCAACATTTGCATGAAATAATCTTCAAACATTAAATTATATGGACCGTACTATCGATTCAAATAAAGATTTCATGCATTTTTCTGAATTTTATGTGTTTTTTCTTTTTGAAAAATTTTCCTGTAGCTCTTAAAAAATCACCCTTTGGTAGACCGATATTATCATTCCATTGTACGAAGGCCTGCATAAATTTAATGTTTAAACTAACTTTTAATCATGATTAACGAATTTATCAAATTAATCGGCTTAAATTCCCCAAAAAAAGTAATTCCCTAAAGAAATCCACTGAACCTTGTTTTTCTCCGAGAGAATAAGAACAATGATCCTCTAAGAAAAGATTAAAACTTAATCCGCGAAAAGTTTATCCCCACTACACTCAATATGCATACGGCGAAGAATACTATTTCTAGATTGCCGTATTAGTTAAAAAAGTTTGATTAATGAAACTGAAATTCTTTGAAAGCGATTTAAATATAATGGCACAGACTTGTACATTTGCTAAACAGGTCTCTAAATTAAAAATTTAAAGTCCCTCTAATGCAGGGTATGCTGCCTTAAAGATAGACTTCAGTTTTGCTAATTAGATCATCAAATTAAAAATTTATTAAGTTAAGACCACCCTAATGCCTATAATGGACTCCAAAGCTTCAACAACTAAATTCGTTCATCATGTATTGACATAATTACTATCTCCCCTCTATCTGTCTCTCCCTCTCACTTTATCTAACAACAGAATACTGAAGCAAGAAATAAAAACTTTATTATTCAATTTGTTTATTAGTGTGTGTGTTCTCGGTACTCGGGTTCTTGTTTTTATTTCTCTCTATTAATTTTTATTAACATTTTATTTTTTTGTTTATTTTTTTTTTTTTGTAACTTTTTTTATTTATTTTTATTTCGTTTAAACTCAAGTGTATTTGCATGTTGTTGAAAACTATATGCAACAACAACTACAACAACAGAAAACAAAAATAAAAACCAGAAATTGAAATAAAAGAAAAACTTGAAAAAATAACCAAAAAGCACAACAACAGCGCATACAAACACAACAAATTTGTTGACATTTAACAAGTTTTCGGTTCTGTTTATAAAATGAAATAAATTTTAAAAATTTCTTTCTCTCTTTTTTCATTTATTTCTTTACCCAACCCCAATTCAAACCCAAACTCAAACTCAAACTATGTTGCATGCTTGTTTCATGTTGATTGAATAGTATCAAGTAAATTATCTGATGCGGAAATGAGAATTTGTTTTCTCTTTTTGTTTTGTTTTTTTTTTTTTTGTTTCAAATACAGTAGAAGTCCATTAGTCTGGCATCCAATAGTCCGGAATGCCCGATAGTTCGACATCGCTCTGGAAAATTGTAAAAATTTTGGTTTTCTCCAAAAGTGTGCTTTAAAGCAAATCGTTAGTATAATTCGCAAAGACGCTAAGTCTACTTTTTTCCAAAATTGAGATTTTAATGCAAAACGGTAACACTATACAAAATACATATTTTACAACAACAAAAAATGTCATTATGTAGTTTAAAGTTTTTGTAATTTGTGGTTTGCAAAAACACTAAGTCCACAAAACTACGAAAAAGCACGAAGCACGTGCTAACTCCACGAATATTATTTATTAATTATTATTAATTTTTGATCTAGGTCCTTTAAAGAAAGCTATTTTGTAAAAATAATTGCGTTTAATAAGTTTAAAAATTTTAAAAACTTGGAAAGCTAGTATGTTTTTTGTGTCTCCTGTAATATTTGAAAAAAGGGACTTAACACATTTGCGAATTAAACTGACGAAATATAAACGCTCGGGAGCTATTCGGAAGTTTTCGGGGCAGTTCAGGTGCAGTGCAGCTCCGTAAATCAATCACGAAGCGTCTTCGCCGTTTTTTTTTTGTGCGTTGTTGTTTTGTGTCCTTTCACATCGCAGAGACTGTTTATAAAAAAGTGATTACAAAACCTAAGCCTTCGAGTTCAAAAGAAGAGAAACGAAAACACATCATTATCAACATTGTAGTAAACCTCAGCCTATTCAAAATTTTGAAGAATGTAACTCAAATGCCGAAACGGAAGAAAAGGAAAAAATCAGCTGGGCAGAACCTGCAGAATCACTAAATAAGTCTATCTCTTTTGCTGAGGCTGATATTACTAGCTACAGTGCTTCAGAAAGTATTGATTTTTTTTATACTAAACGCCAATAGTCAAGAAACCATAAAGACAGTCATGACTTTGATAAATCTAAATGAAATATGTTTTACAGTACATGTACATACATTATATGAAATGTAAAAGAAACTTTGTTGCAAAGGGTCCGGTAAATAACTTTTTTTTTTGAAAATGCTTTAAAAAAAACTACTGAATATTTTCTCAAATTTCTTTTTTTATTTGAAAGTACAATCCTTCCGATTAATAATGGAAAATAATTTCATTAAAATGGCTGCCTCAGCTGGCCATGCAGTAGCCTACACGATCGGTCCAATTTTTAAGCACATTATCGATTGTGTGCAGCTGTATTTCACCAATAGCTTCACGAATATTGTCCTTTAAAGCGTCAATTGTCTCTGGCTTGTCGGCGTAACACTTATCTTTGACGGCACTCCACAAATAATAGTCCAACGGTGTCAAATCGCAGCTCCGAGGTGGCCAAATGACATCAGCTCTGCGGCTGATAATGAGATCTTCAAAAACAGGGCGCAAAACATCGAGTGTAGCTTCGGCTGTGTGGAACGTAGCGCCGTCCTGTTGAAACCAAATGTTGCCAATATCCTCCTCTTCAATTTTTGTGATTTCCCAAAAATTCGTTCAACATGGCTCGACAACGATCGCCATTGACTGTAACGGCCACTCCTTGCTCATTTTCGAAGAAAAATGGCCCAATTATGCCTCTGGACCAAATTCCGCACCAAACAGTGACTCGTTTTGGGTGCGTCGGCTTTTCAATGTATGCGTGCGGGTTTTCTGTGCCCCAAACGCGACAATTTTCATCTGAAAAGATGATTTTTTTTGCCAAAATCGGCATCTACTGGTGTAGGCTACTGCATGGACAGCCGAGGCAGCCATTTGAATGAAATTATTTTCCATTATTAACCGGAAGGATTGTACTTTCAAATAAAAAAGAAATTTAAAAAAATATTAAAAAGTTATATGGCGGACCCTTTATGTATTTACATACTGTATTTGTAGTTTAATTACTAACCTAATTGTTATTATAATTACCGCCCGATAGTGCGGAATTTTCGATAGTCCGGCACCGAGCCGGTCCCGAACGTGCCGGATTATCGGACTTCTACTGTACCAGAAAATAAAAAATAAAACATTTCTTAATCATACAATTCTGTTTAAATTCAAATTTAATAATCAAATTAATTTTATTAAAATATTTGTCGTTTATCATAAAAGTATTCTAAAGAAATGCAGGTAATTTTGTATATTCTGTTCAACAACATTTCAATTAAAAAAAAGAAAACAAATTAAATTTCTTAATTTCATTTTTATTAAAATAATATTTGTTTAAATTTTTATCTAATAAACAGGAATTATTTTTTTTTTTCTTAATAAAAACCAATTAAAAGTCAATCAGTTTTGTAATTGCAAAAAATTTTAAACATATTACCAAAATAATACAAATACAAAAATTTTAGAGAAATTGGTTTCTTCCAACAGGGCCTTTTGAACTTTGAGAGTTAATTCTGCCGTCTGTTATTTATTCAGTCTTTTATACCGCATCACCATTTACGACCTTAGACAACAACATGTATTTATTTAACGGGCTCTGAAGCGGCTGGCAACAGAGTTTAGCAATGAATCGTTTTTTCGCACTCATGAAATTTTGAGTATAAGTGAGTCATCAATACTGAAATTTAACTACTTTGACTCATTCATACTCACTACAATGTTGATTTATAAGTACAGGCTGCAATGAGTATGCGTACAACGTTGACATCAAACTCACAACATTCGAAATATGTTTGATTCATACGCCTACTCATTCAAATTCGTAAATTTAGAAAAATACTTATAATACTCATAAATGATTAGAGTGTGACTCGAATTCTTCATCAAAATTTACAGTCTTAGTTGTTGTTTCATTTAAAAAAAAGAAAAAAGGAAGAAGACAAAGACAGCAAGCAAAGCAAACATACAACCTTCTAGTGAGTATTGTAGTGTTCGTAGGCGAATCATACATATTTTGTGATTTTTGTAACTGTTGAGTCATGGAGAGTAGAAATCAACAACATCATACGTATTGTTAAGTATGAGTACGATGAGTACTTCAAACTTTGGATATGAGTAGTATGAGTATAATATCAGAGATTATGAGTATGATTCGATTCTACTCATTTTTTTGAATACTCATTGCTGATCTCTGGCTGGCAACTGACTCTAATTTTCATCATAAAATCATCTTCAGCGATGAAGCCCATTTCCTTATGAGTGGCAGGATAACAATCCACGTGAGATCCAGAACCGTTCAATACATTGCGAAAAGAGTCTCTATTTAATGTATGAATTTTAGGCTGGGGAAATACATCACTCCATATTTTTTGAGAAAGCCATTGTTTAGACTATCACTGACAAAGTGGAGCACTATAAGTCGATGATTAGCAACTTACTTTGGCCAAAATTGAATGATATGATATGAGTGGAAATCCAGAATATGATCGATATATTCTATGTTGAGTACAAGGATCCTGAAGAAAATCATAAAGTTGTCAATGCTGTAACTGGATAAACAGCAGGTAAATGGTCTGCTCGTTTTTGATTTCATAATTTTAATGCAAAGGTGCACCTCGTTTGATAATGACATTGAAAAAAAAGAGAAATACTGACATTTAAGCAGCTTGCAGCGACGTATTCATCACCAAACTGATATTAAACGTTTGAGAAAAAACGGATACACAAAGAAAATCGATGTTTGGTTGCCATAAGATTTACAGACAATAATTTAATGGACCTTATTTCCATCGGAAAGTCGCCATAGTCTGTGGGTAGTGTGTTGGCTTATTAGACGTAAGGCCACGGTTCAAACCCCAGGTCAAACATCAAAACGAAATATGAAAAAATATTATAAAATATTATTAAAAATAAAATAAAAAAATATTTCTTAGGTGGCTTCCTCTCAGCAGATTTCTGGCAAAAACTCTGAGAGTAAATAAAATTGTCTTGAAAAGTTTCTCAAAAATCTGTCGTTCAAAGTCGACTTTAAATTGTAGGTCCCGCCAATCATGTTTTTAAAATTAACACACACAACATAAGTGGTGTGAGAAGCTAGGCCGTAATCCTGTCTGCATGTATTTCCATTGGGTATTCACTGCTAAAAGAGAATGATAGAATGAAGCAATGAATTACAAGTGAGGAAAAGTAGATCTAAGCGGAGCTTACAGACATTGGCAGATCTAACAAAAACGTCAAGGAATGTTAAATTATGGGTATATGTGGAGAGAATCGTTTTAAACACCAAATCAATGCAAATTTTTTAAAACACTTCATTTGATAACCCATGGCATGTCTGCCAGATAGATGAGGCACCAAATCGTCAAATATTTGAGAAAAATCTTCAAAATCGTCAAAGACGTTTATTGAAAACGTCAAAAAATCGTCAGAAAAAATAAATAAATAAATTAAAAGTTTTTAAAACCAAAATTATTTCTATTGTAGTAAAACATAGAAAGTCTATGTATGTACAGATCTGAGTTCAAAAATAAAACATTAAAAAAAAAATTTTAAAAATTAAAATCTAGCGTCCCTCATTTTCATTTATTAATTTTTTTCCAAAAAAGGGTAAAATATTATATCATTTTCATAAGCTCAGCAATAATATTGCATCATCTGAATCTATGGGTGGTGTAAATATTAAGGTGCCAAAAGCTCTTGACATTCTGAGCATGAAAATTCAGTGTAATGTTGGCTTCAACCGACACATTTTTCAGTTCCTTCAGTTCCTTCTTAAGATCTTATGATCTTACTATTTACACCATTTGTAACCGACCGAGACTGGAATACAACTCTCATGTATAGGTCGGTGCCCCAATGTCTATTTTGAGGTTTCTCGATCGTGTACAGGAGAGGCCTTAGTAGTTCGTTAATGATAGTAGTGTTTCCAACCCCATTGAATCATGGGAGCATCATTGCAATGTGGTTTCCGTTTCACTGTTCTATCGCTACGACAAAAGGATTTTGCTCGAACGAAATAAGGGGACTTGATGCCGATAATCATGTATTCCTAGGTAACGCTCGTCTTTCTCGGCCACCACTTCCTTATGTGGTCGATTGGCCAGTGGATCGCACACTGCACTACATAAAAAAATACCTTATTTCATACAAAATTTGGCTCATGCCTACGCTACAGTCGGTAGTGTCGGTTAGTCGATAGGTTTGTAACATGTAATGTGAAAATTTATATACGTATGCATGAATGATTGGACGGACAGAATGAGTGTGTGCGTAACATGTAATGTGTATGATCGTTTTTTAATAGTAAATTCTTACCACGTATTATCATACTCAATGCTGAAAAAATAGAAAAGGGATCTACACCTGTATAGTTGTTGTGTGTTTTTTATTTTTTTGTATGATTTATTTAGAAGGATCTTTAATTTTAAATGTGATAAGAAAGGATAGGTTGGTTGTGCGGTTGTTTTTTATTTTTTTGTATATTTAATTAGAAGGATGTTTAATTTTAAATGTGATAAGAAAGGGTAGGTTGGTTGTGCGGTTGTTTTTTATTTTTTGTGTGATTTAATTAGAAGGATCTGTAATTTTAAGATGATAACAAATTCTTGTCACGTATTGCTCATGATCAAATGTAGAAGAAATAGTAAACGGATGTACACCTGCGTGATCGTTTTCTAGGAATAATAGATTCTTATCGCGCTTTAGTGTATACAGGATGAACACCTGCATCATCGTTTTCTATGAATAATAGATTCTTATCGCGGTTTAGTGTATACCTGCATAATAAATAATAAATTCTTGTCACGTACTGCTCATGATCAAATGTAGAAAAAATAGAAATACAAACTGATAAGAAAGGGTAGGTTGGTTGTACGTGTTCTTTTTTTTGTAAACAGGATGTACACCTGCGTGATAGTTTTTTTTTTATATATCTAAATAGAAACATGATTGTGCATGTTCATTTTATTTGTATTACTTTTCAAACGAATGATTGGACGGACAGAATGAGTCTGTCTACTTTTAATCATCTACATTCCAGTGTATAAATAGACTTGTTTTTAAGGATTTAGAAGTCATTCTTGTGCTAGAAATTGATAGCGAGTTGTGTTTCCAAATTTAAAATTTAAAATAAAAAAAAAAAAAAATAAATAAAATATAAAAAATGGCTAGTTTTACTTGTGAATTTTGCGGAAAAGTATTCAAGTTGAATACATCATTAAGAAGACATCATAGACTACATCATGATGGACCATCCACATCAATAAAATGCATACCATGCAATAAATATTTCTCAAGCCAGTTAAATTATAATCAACACATTTTAACACATTCAAAGATTGGAGACGGAGGAGAACCATTTGATACAGTTAATTGTACCGAGTGTAATCAACGTATTCCAAAGACGAATTGGCACTATCACATTCGAACAAATGCACATAAACTTAATTGTGCTGACAAAATTCGGAATGATGATAATAGTGCTAATGATGATGATGAAGTAAAATGTGTAAGATCAGTGTTTAAAAGTAGAATTATCACATATGTTATTGAGAATAATGATGAAACGAATTTAATACCCGAGAACTTTTTATCGGGAATTAAATTCAAAGTGGCTAAGCTGTTAAGTCATATGATCCAAAAACATGACAATATTAAATTCAATCTGGAGATATTTTGCGAATACATGCTGGTTAAAGAAGAGGAGAATTTATGTTACATCGAAGTAAAATCACATCAAACGAAGATGGCTATAATTAATCTGTCATCATCAACTACAGATGATCTCCTCAATATTTACAAAACACAATGCGATGTTATTGTTAAAAAAATGAGTGAATTCCAGGAACGTGATAGCGGATGGACATTAATACAAATATTACGGATAGAAATTAATATAAATAAATACCAGTGTATAAAAGGTTCGCAGTATATTCCTCTACCAACCCCAATACAAAAGAAACATGCATGCATCAATGTTCAAAATAACGATGAGTATTGTTTCAAGTGGGCTGTTATATCAGCATTGTATCCTGTTAATGACAGTTCTAAAAGAACTACATCATATAAAATTAATAACATTAGTGATGATATTATCACTTTGGAAAATGGTATTGTTTTAAATTTTGAATACTTGACTTTTCCGCTACCAACAAATAAAATTAAAGATTTTGAAATGAAAAATCCCGATATTAGCGTGAACGTGTTTGGGTTGAATGATGACAATCATATAGTCGGACCCTACTACTTCAGTATAAATGAAAAAGCTAAGCACGTTAATTTATTATTATTAGAAGATGGTGAGAGATTCCACTACGTATGGATTAAAAATATTTCAAGGTAAATCAATAATAATTTTATGTTAAAAAAAAAAATGATATTAATATAAAATTATTTCACTTGCCATTTAATTACAGATTAATAAACATGTATGTAACACTTGTTTAATACATTTTTATAGTGACACGGCGCTGATCAAACATAAAGATGAATGCAACAAAATCGTAACTAAAATGCCCTCTGTAGACAATAATATCGTAAGTTTTAAAAATTACAAAAAGCAAATGGATGTACCTTTTGTAGTCTACGCTGATTTTGAGTGTATTCTAGAGACAATTAATATTCAAAATTCAGCAAATGTCAAGTCAATACAAAAACATATTCCATTTGCTTATAGTTATTACATCAAGTGTTCATTTAACAGTAGTTTAGATAAATTTAGCATGTACAGTGGTGATGATGCACCAAAACATTTCTTTGTAAATTTAGTTAAAGATTGTACAAATTTATATGTTAATTATTTAAGTATCGTAAAACCAATGAATACCTTAACACCTTCTCAACTGATTAGGCAGAAAGAGGATACAATTTGTCACATTTGCAAAAAAAATTTATCTCATGTAGATCGAGTAGCCGATCATTGTCACTTAACAGGTGAATATAGAGGACCGGCACATAACAAATGTAATTTAGAGTATCAAATAGCAAATTTTATTCCTATATTCTTTCATAATCTATCATCATATGATTGTCATTTGTTCGTACGAGAACTCTCTTCTATTGAAGGTGATATAAATGTAATCCCCTTAAACAAAGAACTATATGTATCTATATCGAAGAAGATTAATGTAGATGAAAAAAATACTATAGAACTACGTTTTCTAGATTCTTGTCGGTTTATGCCATCAAGTTTGGAAAAACTAGCAGGATATTTGTCAGATAATGATCTGTCAACAGTAAAATCAAGTTATCAAACTCCCAATGAATTTAGTTTAATGAAACGTAAAGGTGTCTTTCCATATGACTATCTAGATTCAGTCAACCGTCTTGAAGAAACAGGACTACCACCCCGATCATGTTTCTTTAATAAACTTACTAATGAGTCGTGTAGTGAAGACGATTACGAACACGCTGAAAAAGTTTGGAATACATTCAAATGTAAGAAACTCTTAGATTATCTCTTATTATATTTAAAAATTGATGTCCTATTGCTTTGTGATGTATTTGAAAATTTCCGTAAGGTTTGTAAAAACATTTACAATTTAGATCCCTGTCAATATTATACTACACCAGGTTTATCCTGGGATGCAATGTTGAAAACAACTGAAATTGAGTTGGAATTATTAACAGATATCAACATGTACAATTTCGTTGTGCGGGGTATTAGGGGAGGTATTGTTCAATGCAGTAAGCGACATGTGACAGCTAATAATAAATATGTTAGTGACTATAATTCAACAAAAGAATCAAATTATCTAATGTATTTAGATGTAAATAATTTATATGGCTATGCAATGTCTCAATATCTCCCCTATAAAAATTTTAAATGGCTTGACAACTGTGACGACTTCAATATAACTACTGTAGAAGAAGATTCAGAATTTGGTTATATTTTAGAAGTGGATTTGGAATATCCAACTGTATTGCACGATCACCATAGTGATTTTCCATTCTGTGCAGAAAATAAGAAAATTGAGAATATGAAACATAGAAAACTAATAACAGACTTAAATGACAAAAAGAATTACATAATACATTACCGCAATCTTCAGCAATGCATTCAACATGGTTTAATTTTGAAGAAAATTCATAGAATTCTGCAATTTAATCAATCGAATTGGTTAAAAAAATATATTGATGTAAATAACCATTATAGAACATTGGCTAAAAACACATTTGAACAAAACTTTTTTAAATTACTTAATAATGCTGTCTATGGTAAGACTATGGAAAATGTCGATAAGCGAAAAGACATCAAAATAGTAATTGGGTGGGAAAATAGAAGAAAACGATTAGGAGCCAGATCACTAATTGCGAAACCAAATTTTCATAGTTGTATTGAAATTACTAAAGAAATGGTTGCCGTTGAAATGAGTAGAGTGAAAACGGTATATAATAAACCCATTTATATTGGTTTTTCAGTTCTAGAATTATCAAAATGGAAAATGTATAATTTTCATTATGATTATATGAAGACAAAATATCTTGATAATATTAATCTCTGCTATATGGATACCGACTCATTTATATATGATGTGAGAACAAATGATATGTATGATGATATTAAAAATGATATTCCAACACATTTCGATACATCTGCTTATTCAAAAGACAATCCATATAACTTCCCCTTGATGAATAAAAAAGTATTGGGAATGATGAAAGATGAATGTAATGGAAAAGTTATTAGGGAATTCATTGGTTTACGAGCTAAAATGTATTCCGTCAAAATAGATAGAGTAGACAAAGAAATTAAAAAAATTAAAGGCGTTAAAAATAGTGTAACATCTAGACTAAGCATTAATGATTTTAGAAAATGTCTACTAGAGAAAAAGCTGTATCATGATTCAATGTATGTGTTTAGATCTAAGATTCATCAAGTATATACACAATATATAAGTAAATTAACTTTAAGTTATTTAGACGATAAGAGATTTATATGTGAAAATAATGTTAACACTTACGCCTGGGGACATTACAAAATAAATTCTCCATCAACCTCATCATCTTCAAATTTAAATTCATATAGAGAATTTCTGCAAGACGATAATGATGAAATGTTTTTAAATGTAAATATATAGATTAAGTAGTTTATAAGAAATTAAGTGTAAAAAATAAGAAAGAATGTAAACCTATCTATTTATCTACATAATAAAAATAAGAAAAAATGTAAACCTACCTATTTATCTACATAATAAAAATAGAAAAAAAAAAAACGTTTATCTGTTGTTTCATTTAAAATTTTGGTTCAGTTTAATATTTTTTAACATTTCCTTTAGAACAGCTCTTGTCTTTACAAGATCTTCTAACATTTTAGTATGGTAATTTCTAGACATTGTGATAATTTTTTCATATTAATTTTGATCTGCTTTGTATCTGTTCCTGATCTGCTTTATATCTGGACACGATCTGCTATGTATCTGATCACGATCTGATTCGTATCTGCTCACGATCTACTTGGTATCTGGTCACGATCTGCTTCGTATCTGCTCACGATCTGCTTTATGTCTGGTCACGATCTGCTTTGTATCTGCTCACGATCTGATTTATACCTGATCACGATCTGCTTGATGTCTTATGTCTATATCTTTTGAATTTGGGTACGCTATATCGTGCTTTCTACAAGCTGCATCCAATAAATGTATTCCTTTGCCTCCTCTTGCTAATCGTTTTTGAAGTTTTGTATCAGGTCCACAAAACTGATAACCAGGTAGATGTAATTCAACATATAATTTGTTTATTAAGTTGTCTACAAATCTTCTTCCAATCTTACACTGATTAGGTGTTTTTCTTTTGACTGTAGTTTATAACCATTTTCTTCATTACTTTCATACCTCTTCGCATGAAACACTACACCAGCTATACTAGCAAGCTGTACAATCTGTACTAGCTATACTAGCAAGCTGTACTAGCTATACTAGCAAGCTGTACAATCTGTACTAGCTATACTAGCAAGCTGTACAATCTGTACTAGCTATACTAGCAAGCTGTACAATCTGGACTAGCTATACTAGCAAGCTGTACTAGCTATACTAGCAAGCTGTACAATCTGTACTAGCTATACTAGCAAGCTATACAATCTGTACTAGCTATACTAGCAAGCTGTAGTAGCTATACCTGCTATACCAGCTATATCAGCTATACCAGCTATACCTGCTATACCTGCTATACCAGCTATACCAGCTATACCAGATATACCAGCTATACCTGCTATATCAGCTATACCTGCTATACCAGCTATATCAGCTATACCAGCTATACCTGCTATACCTGCTATACCTGCTATACCAGCTATACCAGCTATACCTGCTATACCAGCTATATCAGCTATACCAGCTATACCTGCTATACCAGCTATACCTGCTATACCAGCTATATCAGCTATACCAGGTATAGCTGTATCAGCTGTATCAGCTATACCAGGTATAGCTGGTATAGCTGGTATAGCAGGTATAGCTGGTATAGCAGGTATAGCTGGTATAGCTGATATAGCTGGTATAGCAGGTATAGCTACTACAGCTTGCTAGTATAGCTAGTACAGATTGTATAGCTTGCTAGTATAGCTAGTACAGATTGTATAGCTTGCTAGTATAGCTAGTACAGCTTGCTAGTATAGCTAGTACAGATTGTACAGCTTGCTAGTATAGCTAGTACAGATTGTATAGCTGGTATAGCAGGTATAGCAGGTATAGCAGGTATAGCTGGTATAGCTGATATAGCTGGTATAGCAGGTATAGCTGATATAGCAGGTATAGCTGGTATATCTGGTATAGCTGGTATAGCTGGTATAGCAGGTATAGCAGGTATAGCTGGTATAGCTGATATAGCTGGTATAGCAGGTATAGCTACTACAGCTTGCTAGTATAGCTAGTACAGATTGTATAGCTTGCTAGTATAGCTAGTACAGATTGTACAGCTTGCTAGTATAGCTAGTACAGCTTGCTAGTATAGCTAGTACAGATTGTACAGCTTGCTAGTATAGCTAGTACAGATTGTACAGCTTGCTAGTATAGCTAGTACAGATTGTACAGCTTGCTAGTATAGCTAGTACAGCTTGCTAGTATAGCTAGTACAGATTGTACAGCTTGCTAGTATAGCTGGTGTAGTGTTTCATGCGAAGAGGTATGAAAGTAATGAAGAAAATGGTTATAAACTACAGTCAAAAGAAAAACACCTAATCAGTGTAAGATTGGAAGAAGATTTGTAGACAACTTAATAAACAAATTATATGTTGAATTACATCCACCTGGTTATCAGTTTTGTGGACCTGATACAAAACTTCAAAAACGATTAGCAAGAGGAGGCAAAGGAATACATTTATTGGATGCAGCTTGTAGAAAGCACGATATAGCGTACCCAAATTCAAAAGATATAGACATAAGACATCAAGCAGATCGTGATCAGGTATAAATCAGATCGTGAGCAGATACAAAGCAGATCGTGACCAGACATAAAGCAGATCGTGAGCAGATACGAAGCAGATCGTGACCAGATACCAAGTAGATCGTGAGCAGATACGAATCAGATCGTGATCAGATACATAGCAGATCGTGTCCAGATATAAAGCAGATCAGGAACAGATACAAAGCAGATCAAAATTAATATGAAAAAATTATCACAATGTCTAGAAATTACCATACTAAAATGTTAGAAGATCTTGTAAAGACAAGAGCTGTTCTAAAGGAAATGTTAAAAAATATTAAACTGAACCAAAATTTTAAATGAAACAACAGATAAACGTTTTTTTTTTTCTATTTTTATTATGTAGATAAATAGGTAGGTTTACATTTTTTCTTATTTTTATTATGTAGATAAATAGATAGGTTTACATTCTTTCTTATTTTTTACACTTAATTTCTTATAAACTACTTAATCTATATATTTACATTTAAAAACATTTCATCATTATCGTCTTGCAGAAATTCTCTATATGAATTTAAATTTGAAGATGATGAGGTTGATGGAGAATTTATTTTGTAATGTCCCCAGGCGTAAGTGTTAACATTATTTTCACATATAAATCTCTTATCGTCTAAATAACTTAAAGTTAATTTACTTATATATTGTGTATATACTTGATGAATCTTAGATCTAAACACATACATTGAATCATGATACAGCTTTTTCTCTAGTAGACATTTTCTAAAATCATTAATGCTTAGTCTAGATGTTACACTATTTTTAACGCCTTTAATTTTTTTAATTTCTTTGTCTACTCTATCTATTTTGACGGAATACATTTTAGCTCGTAAACCAATGAATTCCCTAATAACTTTTCCATTACATTCATCTTTCATCATTCCCAATACTTTTTTATTCATCAAGGGGAAGTTATATGGATTGTCTTTTGAATAAGCAGATGTATCGAAATGTGTTGGAATATCATTTTTAATATCATCATACATATCATTTGTTCTCACATCATATATAAATGAGTCGGTATCCATATAGCAGAGATTAATATTATCAAGATATTTTGTCTTCATATAATCATAATGAAAATTATACATTTTCCATTTTGATAATTCTAGAACTGAAAAACCAATATAAATGGGTTTATTATATACCGTTTTCACTCTACTCATTTCAACGGCAACCATTTCTTTAGTAATTTCAATACAACTATGAAAATTTGGTTTCGCAATTAGTGATCTGGCTCCTAATCGTTTTCTTCTATTTTCCCACCCAATTACTATTTTGATGTCTTTTCGCTTATCGACATTTTCCATAGTCTTACCATAGACAGCATTATTAAGTAATTTAAAAAAGTTTTGTTCAAATGTGTTTTTAGCCAATGTTCTATAATGGTTATTTACATCAATATATTTTTTTAACCAATTCGATTGATTAAATTGCAGAATTCTATGAATTTTCTTCAAAATTAAACCATGTTGAATGCATTGCTGAAGATTGCGGTAATGTATTATGTAATTCTTTTTGTCATTTAAGTCTGTTATTAGTTTTCTATGTTTCATATTCTCAATTTTCTTATTTTCTGCACAGAATGGAAAATCACTATGGTGATCGTGCAATACAGTTGGATATTCCAAATCCACTTCTAAAATATAACCAAATTCTGAATCTTCTTCTACAGTAGTTATATTGAAGTCGTCACAGTTGTCAAGCCATTTAAAATTTTTATAGGAGAGATATTGAGACATTGCATAGCCATATAAATTATTTACATCTAAATACATTAGATAATTTGATTCTTTTGTTGAATTATAGTCACTAACATATTTATTATTAGCTGTCACATGTCGCTTACTGCATTGAACAATACCTCCCCTAATACCCCGCACAACGAAATTGTACATGTTGATATCTGTTAATAATTCCAACTCAATTTCAGTTGTTTTCAACATTGCATCCCAGGATAAACCTGGTGTAGTATAATATTGACAGGGATCTAAATTGTAAATGTTTTTACAAACCTTACGGAAATTTTCAAATACATCACAAAGCAATAGGACATCAATTTTTAAATATAATAAGAGATAATCTAAGAGTTTCTTACATTTGAATGTATTCCAAACTTTTTCAGCGTGTTCGTAATCGTCTTCACTACACGACTCATTAGTAAGTTTATTAAAGAAACATGATCGGGGTGGTAGTCCTGTTTCTTCAAGACGGTTGACTGAATCTAGATAGTCATATGGAAAGACACCTTTACGTTTCATTAAACTAAATTCATTGGGAGTTTGATAACTTGATTTTACTGTTGACAGATCATTATCTGACAAATATCCTGCTAGTTTTTCCAAACTTGATGGCATAAACCGACAAGAATCTAGAAAACGTAGTTCTATAGTATTTTTTTCATCTACATTAATCTTCTTCGATATAGATACATATAGTTCTTTGTTTAAGGGGATTACATTTATATCACCTTCAATAGAAGAGAGTTCTCGTACGAACAAATGACAATCATATGATGATAGATTATGAAAGAATATAGGAATAAAATTTGCTATTTGATACTCTAAATTACATTTGTTATGTGCCGGTCCTCTATATTCACCTGTTAAGTGACAATGATCGGCTACTCGATCTACATGAGATAAATTTTTTTTGCAAATGTGACAAATTGTATCCTCTTTCTGCCTAATCAGTTGAGAAGGTGTTAAGGTATTCATTGGTTTTACGATACTTAAATAATTAACATATAAATTTGTACAATCTTTAACTAAATTTACAAAGAAATGTTTTGGTGCATCATCACCACTGTACATGCTAAATTTATCTAAACTACTGTTAAATGAACACTTGATGTAATAACTATAAGCAAATGGAATATGTTTTTGTATTGACTTGACATTTGCTGAATTTTGAATATTAATTGTCTCTAGAATACACTCAAAATCAGCGTAGACTACAAAAGGTACATCCATTTGCTTTTTGTAATTTTTAAAACTTACGATATTATTGTCTACAGAGGGCATTTTAGTTACGATTTTGTTGCATTCATCTTTATGTTTGATCAGCGCCGTTTCACTATAAAAATGTATTAAACAAGTGTTACATACATGTATCTTATGTTTATGTTTTGTTAATTGACTGTTTATTAATCTGTAATTAAATGGCAAGTGAAATAATTTTATATTAATATCATTTTTTTTTTTTAACATAAAATTATTATTGATTTACCTTGAAATATTTTTAATCCATACGTAGTGGAATCTCTCACCATCTTCTAATAATAATAAATTAACGTGCTTAGCTTTTTCATTTATACTGGAGTAGTAGGGTCCGACTATATGATTGTCATCATTCAACCCAAACACGTTCACGCTAATATCGGGATTTTTCATTTCAAAATCTTTAATTTTATTTGTTGGTAGCGGAAAAGTCAAGTATTCAAAATTTAAAACAATACCATTTTCCAAAGTGATAATATCATCACTAATGTTATTAATTTTATATGATGTAGTTCTTTTAGAACTGTCATTAACAGGATACAATGCTGATATAACAGCCCACTTGAAACAATACTCATCGTTATTTTGAACATTGATGCATGCATGTTTCTTTTGTATTGGGGTTGGTAGAGGAATATACTGCGAACCTTTTATACACTGGTATTTATTTATATTAATTTCTATCCGTAATATTTGTATTAATGTCCATCCGCTATCACGTTCCTGGAATTCACTCATTTTTTTAACAATAACATCGCATTGTGTTTTGTAAATATTGAGGAGATCATCTGTAGTTGATGATGACAGATTAATTATAGCCATCTTCGTTTGATGTGATTTTACTTCGATGTAACATAAATTCTCCTCTTCTTTAACCAGCATGTATTCGCAAAATATCTCCAGATTGAATTTAATATTGTCATGTTTTTGGATCATATGACTTAACAGCTTAGCCACTTTGAATTTAATTCCCGATAAAAAGTTCTCGGGTATTAAATTCGTTTCATCATTATTCTCAATAACATATGTGATAATTCTACTTTTAAACACTGATCTTACACATTTTACTTCATCATCATCATTAGCACTATTATCATCATTCCGAATTTTGTCAGCACAATTAAGTTTATGTGCATTTGTTCGAATGTGATAGTGCCAATTCGTCTTTGGAATACGTTGATTACACTCGGTACAATTAACTGTATCAAATGGTTCTCCTCCGTCTCCAATCTTTGAATGTGTTAAAATGTGTTGATTATAATTTAACTGGCTTGAGAAATATTTATTGCATGGTATGCATTTTATTGATGTGGATGGTCCATCATGATGTAGTCTATGATGTCTTCTTAATGATGTATTCAACTTGAATACTTTTCCGCAAAATTCACAAGTAAAACTAGCCATTTTTTATATTTTATTTATTTTTTTTTTTTTTTATTTTAAATTTTAAATTTGGAAACACAACTCGCTATCAATTTCTAGCACAAGAATGACTTCTAAATCCTTAAAAACAAGTCTATTTATACACTGGAATGTAGATGATTAAAAGTAGACAGACTCATTCTGTCCGTCCAATCATTCGTTTGAAAAGTAATACAAATAAAATGAACATGCACAATCATGTTTCTATTTAGATATATAAAAAAAAAACTATCACGCAGGTGTACATCCTGTTTACAAAAAAAAGAACACGTACAACCAACCTACCCTTTCTTATCAGTTTGTATTTCTATTTTTTCTACATTTGATCATGAGCAGTACGTGACAAGAATTTATTATTTATTATGCAGGTATACACTAAACCGCGATAAGAATCTATTATTCATAGAAAACGATGATGCAGGTGTTCATCCTGTATACACTAAAGCGCGATAAGAATCTATTATTCCTAGAAAACGATCACGCAGGTGTACATCCGTTTACTATTTCTTCTACATTTGATCATGAGCAATACGTGACAAGAATTTGTTATCATCTTAAAATTACAGATCCTTCTAATTAAATCACACAAAAAATAAAAAACAACCGCACAACCAACCTACCCTTTCTTATCACATTTAAAATTAAACATCCTTCTAATTAAATATACAAAAAATAAAAAACAACCGCACAACCAACCTATCCTTTCTTATCACATTTAAAATTAAAGATCCTTCTAATTAAATCATACAAAAAAATAAAAAACACACAACAACTATACAGGTGTAGATCCCTTTTCTATTTTTTCAGCATTGAGTATGATAATACGTGGTAAGAATTTACTATTAAAAAACGATCATACACATTACATGTTACGCACACACTCATTCTGTCCGTCCAATCATTCATGCATACGTATATAAATTTTCACATTACATGTTACAAACCTATCGACTAACCGACACTACCGACTGTAGCGTAGGCATGAGCCAAATTTTGTATGAAATAAGTGCCCTAGAAGCGGCAAAAACATACTACTACAATGCCATCGATCCCCTGAGTGTTGATCGTACGAAAAAAAATAACGGCGCTTGTCTTTGTTCTTCCGATGGTAATATTAGAAGCTACACTCGAATTTTTAAAATTGTCTGCAACGAAAAATGATAAATTATGTGCAACTACGAGGTTATTTAGGAGTTGTAATTTTTTGGTTTTTAAGGAGTTAAAAAGGAATAAAATACAGAAAAATCATGACAGGTATTCGAAAGTAACTTAACTTGTTTTTACTAACATTAATTTCCAATAGTAACAATTGCAAAGTAAATACAAAGCTTAAAGTGGCTTTTAATGTACTAAAGTTAGGAATATGATGTAAATTTTTAATTTCCAAAAATCGTCAAAATAAGGGCATAAATCGTCAATATGATATTTTTGAAGCTCAAAATCGTCAAAATGACGATAAATCGTCAAATCTGGCAGCTATGCACCCATGGTATTCATGCCTGTTGACTACAAACAAATAATACATAAATGTAGGTATGTAGATTACATGCCTATCTGCATACACCCAAGCCATTAAGCCAGTTTGTTGTGCACTCAGCATTAAGGAATACCAAACATATTTTCTATAGCAGGCCTGTGTCCGAACTTTCTTAGCTTCATCCAGTCTACTCCTTTGACATGAATTACGTCTGGCATGGTATCCTTGTGATCTCGAGGATAAGCAATGACATAAGTGATGTTCTATCATTTCGTTATTCACACCATATCCTGTGTATTCATTATTATTTACCAAATCTATACGTTTTAAATGTACGCATAAGCCAGAGTGTAGTGTAAGAACGCTCATGAAATTAACTGTTCATGCAATTTACTGTATTGGATTTTATTGATACGACATATCGGCCGCATTCCTTTGTGTCAGTATGGCTACTAAAATGTCCCTCTTGATAAACGAATGCAACGAAAAATATGTTTTAAAATAAAAAACATTGTACTTCACCTTAACAATTGAATTCAATTTTACCTGAGTTGTTGCAAGCAGACACATAGACATGAAGGATATATTTTTAAAGTAATTCTTATAGAAATACGAAATATTTGCAGCTGCTGAAAGGACTAAATTGATAAAAATTGAATTCAGTTGCATGGTATACAGCAAACCAGAGTTTTAAATGAATACATTCTCTAAAGTTTAATCATATTAGTCTTCAACCGCATGTAAGTTGCATACACTTAAGGTTCTGTTAAAGGCTACAGTAGAACTTTTCGGCCGTTTTTTTTCTGTTGTTTTCATTTAGAATTCAAAATTTATTTATTAAAGAACTGTTGGTATTTGCTTTGGTATTTGTTTAGGATCATATAGCCTAGTATGATTGAAATATTTTTCTTGGTTTTCTTCTTGTTATTATTGGTTTTTTTTAGTGTGTAGTTCTGTGATTTATTTTTCTAAATTTGTAAACAAAATGTCATACGTTGCCATGGCCTTTTTGTTATTGCAAATAGTTGTACAATTTTCTCCTCTTTCGACTCGAAAAATAAAAGCTGAACCTGTCGATGTTGAAAATATATTTGAAATATGTTTCTATTAGGGAGGCATGAAGTTTTATAAATACTACGTTATCAGGCTTGCCATTTGCGAATGTGGATCGTTTACAAAGCGAAGAAAACATAAAACTGATTAACGATTCCAAAAAAGAGGAATTATTTAAACGTGCCGTCTTTTCGAAGATTATCAAGTGCTTATGTACGATGTCCATCAAAATACATATATAATCGCTTATAATCAGACGACGGCACCAATTGCCGCCGGGGGCCGACAATCTTCGACTTTTTACACACATAGGACACGAATATCAACAATGTTCATTAAAAAGAGCGTAAAATTGCATTCAGTTGCTTGTCAGGAAGAATAAGATTCATGTTGCTTTTTCAGGCTTCAGTTATACACCCAAAAAAATATTACAGTAGGTTTCAATGATATTCAGTAATAACAATGAGAAATAATCTCAATTTTTGGAAGAATATTTGTCAAGTTAAATACGGAGTCTTTAGGAATATGGGGCTGTACTTTTTTTCTATATTTTACACTACCTAAACGTATTATTAGATTACACTTGAAAATATTACTCATGTCTCTCACAAATACACTGACATTTTTATCATGTTCTCTTTGTGCCGACAGCTGCGTATTCATATCATAGTCGAAAGCAATTTTCAAATCTCTTTCCATTTTAATAGAAGAATCTCTGTCTGTCTCTCTTCTCTCTCTGTGTACCTTATCCTTCGCCAAGTATATACTTTTCTTACAACGCTTTCCAATCCACAGAAAGAAAAAAGTGCTTCTCTACTCACATATTACTCCAAGTTTCCAATTAATCTTAAATATAGTAAAGCATGACCCGATTCCTATTGTCTAGTTGTACCAAACCACTTTCTTGGCAATCTTTTGGAAGATTGCACCTGATTGCCATATAATATTCCCACGTCTCATACTCTGTACACATTTCCTCTTCAAGTTGAATTAAGTAAGCCGAGCAGACATCAAATCGAAAATATGAAAATATTTCTTCGGCAACTTACTCTCAGCAGATTTCTGGCAAAAAAATCTGAGAGCAAAGCAAATAAAATTGCCATGAAAGGTTTCTCAAAAACTGGCGTTCGTAGTCGACTTTAAACTGTAGGTCCCGCCACTCATGTCTAAAATTAACGCGCCAACATAAGTGGTGTGAGGAACTAGGTCGTAATCCTGACTGAAGGATTGTAATGACCAATTATGTATGTATGTATTTATGTAAACCAAGTTTTAGCTAAAAAATAATATTACTTCATAACAACACTCAGCACCTTGGAGAAATCCGCACAACCTAGCTTATTCTCTAGACGAAACCGATCTACAGTTTAAATTCAACTCCGAGCGACAGATTTTTTGAGAAAATTTTCATGGCAATTTCATTTATATCTCACAGCTCTTTCTAGAAACCTGCTGAGAGGAAGTTACCGAAGACAATATTTTTTGTTCATATTTCGTTTTGTTTAAAATGTTTGACCAGGGGTTTGAACCATGGCCACACATTTAATAAGTCTACATAAATATATGTCGCCTTAATATATTACAAGCCTCTCTATATTCAAATTCACATGTTGAATACCTAAAAACGAATACTTTTGCCCCTTTTTTGTTATTTTGATTTCCATAAATTTGTTGACTAGAAAGCAAAAAAAAAGAAAACTAAACAAAAAAAAATGGGGCGTAAATACCAAAATGAACGAATAAAAAATGCTAAAGCACTGATGCATTTATTAGATTTGGCATAAAACAAATATTCATAAAGCTTTTAACATTTACTAAAGTATGCAACGCTTACAGTAAAGGTGAAAATAATAGGCATGGAAAAAAATTACTGCAGTTTTTGTCTGTTTTTTGTGTTTCTTAATGAAAATAACTTATCGAATGGATAAATGCCAACAATAACTTAAAAAAAAAACTTAAATTTCTAATATCCTCTCATTGCCTATAATTTTGCTTTTAACTTTACATTTAGAATGCCTTCTATGTAATTCAAAAACGATGAAAAATAATATTATTAAAGATTTTAATAAAATTGTTTTTATTTTAGCATTTTGTACAGTATTTTTTTTCTTTCTTTTTTATTTATTTACTACGAAAAGGTAAAAATTATTTTATTAATGAATGACTATCATGAATGAACTCTGAATAAAATTTTTGCAATTCCATAAAGACAGATTAGCGATTTGAAGTCAAATTATAAAAAAACATTTGAATGAATGAAATTAGGTTTGACTGAAATGTTAAAATTTTGAAAATGTTAAATTCTGTGAATTTGTGTATTTGATGAGTCGATTCAAGTACGTATCAAGTACTGACGATAGATTAGATCACAACTTCTTTGTCCCCTGTTTACGCCTAAAGGTAGCAGTTAGCAAGTTTTGTATTAACCTTATAAATATTAGACACGTTAAACATTGAATCCGTACTAATTTTCTGCGCAAAGATAATGAGACTTGTTTAGTCATGAAAAATAAGTGAAGAATCTACAACTAGACACCAAGAAAAGGTATTTCTTTGACGAATAAGTCTTAATCTATGACAATGAAATCTCTTGGCTAAAGTATACCAGACTACAACCGAGACTTGTCTGACTAGAATCTGCGAATAAAAACAGGCAACACTTTTTAATTGTAGTAGACAAAATTTATGGAACTCAAACTAAAAAAAGTCGAAAAAATATATGTTTTTAGGTAATCCACATTTGAGTTTGAATATAAAGAGGCTTGTAATATATTAAAGCGACATAGATTTATGTAGGCTTATTAGACGTGAGACCGCGGTTCAAACCCCAGGTCAGACATCTTCAACAAAACAAAATATGAAAACATATTTCTTCGGCGACTCTCAGCAGATTTCTGGTAAAAACTCTGATAGAAAAATTAAATTGCCATGAAAAGGTTTTTCAAAACATCTGTCGTTCGGAGTCGATTTTAAACTGTAGGTCCTTCCACTCAAGTATAAGTTTAACACACACAACATAAGTGGTGTGAGAAGCTAGGTCGTAATCCTGACTGAAGGATTGTAATGACCAATTATGTACAGTAACACCCCGCTTAACGCTGCTCCGCTTAACGCTGTTTCAATATTATGCGGTAATATTGGGATTCCTCTAAATCGCACACTGTATTGATACTTGTTGTATATGTGTGCAAATGAAAGGGCCAAAAAACCAACCAAAAGCGGCGCACTATATACCGACGGTGTATACTATGTATCTTTTTCAACGCTCTTTTGTTAGTCTGTCCAGAATAAAGATTCCAACTGTATTTTCCGAAGACGCAATCACAGTACGAACGCTGTTTCGCTTAGCGCTGGAACTTATTGGAACGTATCCACCGCGTTAAACGGGGTCTTACTGTATGTGCATACGTATGTATGTATGTATGTAACACTATTTAGTTTACCGTTAACAGCGTAGAACTTGAAGATGTCCACTAAATCATGAATTTGAAGGATGTGAAAGTGGTGGGGATCGCACTCTAGTAGATAATGTGTTTTCTTATTAAACGAGAGCTCGTGTTTCAGTCCTCGAAAAAAAACGAAATTTGAAAAAATATTTTTCTCTGTGAATTTCTTGCAGCAGTCTTCGACATTAAACTGTAGGTGCTGCCACTCATGGATAAAATTAATACACACAACACGAGTGGTTTGAGAAGCTAGGTTGTAATCCTAACTAAAAAACCGTAATGACCAATTAGGTAATGATCCAGCTACGAATAAAACTTCGCCTTTCCCATACAAATGGGAAATCTATCCTTCTGTACAGCTTTGAGTCCTAGAATTGTACTACAAATGATATACGTTCACTTCAACGTACGGAAAATATGAAAAATATTCTGCATGAACGTAATATCCAATAGAGACCTTTTGGCAGAAAGAAAATGCTAAAAGAGAATGGAGCTGGATAGGCCATATATTAAAAAATCCCCAAGACAGTATATATAAGGTGAATGTAACGCCCTGTCAATAGAAACTGCGATAGATTTGCGTATTTTTGGAGAAGTATATGGAACAACATGGTCAGGAGGAAAACCTATGATTGAAAAAGAAAATGGACCTGGATAGGCTATATATTAAAAAGATTCCAAGACAATATATCCATGTAACATCCTGCCAATAGAAAATGTGGTAGTTTTGAGTATTTTTGAAGAAGTATTTGATCAGGAGTAAAACTTATGATCAAATTTCCAAATTTAAAGACATACACTGAGCGCCAAAAGTGAGTGAACACCACTGAAATAATTCATTTTCTTAGGATAGCTAGCAAAGTAAATGAGAATAGTCGAATAAATTTCCAAAAATAAAAACGTTTAATTATTACTTATAAAATGTTAAAACAAAAACAACAATTCGTGATAAAGGAACTACTTTTATACTTAAGAACAAAAGTGTTGACTAATTTATGGCGCTCAGTGTATAAAAAAAATGAAACAAAATTTCCTTAACATTTTTGGTCTCTTGACATATTGCTTATGTAGCATGTAAGATTTTTTTTTTTTCATTTAAAATAATGTGAAATTAAAAATAATGCACAGACAGCTGCAACGACAGTCTTTCCTTTTTCAAATAAATACACTCCTATTTGCAGATGTTAGCTACAGTTATTGACAACAAACAATAAAAAAAAGGTCAGCATTTATCTTTCATTACCCATGGAGATTTTATCCCTTTTGTAATTAAAGCCCGAACTCAAATTCATAATGACACACAAAATGTGTAGACTTAGACTGCCGTTTAGGTAGAAGACGCTCCAAGCATATTAGGGTCGCCGTTTTTGAAAAAAAATTTCAACATTTCATTTCAAAATATTTTTCCGGCATGTGGGACATTTCGTATTAGGCATGGAGATTATTTTCCTTTTGTAATTAAAGCCATAGAACTCTTACAAAATATGAGGGCTGCAATATAATGTCAGTTTAGGTAGAACTGACTGTGAACGTGTGCTAACCTACATTAACAAAATCCCTTTTTTAAAAGCAATTTTTCACAAATTCTACATGCCGAGCAAATGGAAAAATTCGTAAAATGCATCTGTCTAGCAGGTAACCCACTATTCAAGGCTTAAAATAAGTCTTTTGTTTCATGAATTAGACAAAGAAAATCTACAAACTCATTTTGACCCAAAATAGATTGGCTGTGTGTATAAATAGTTCAGAAATTATAAAAATTATTCAGTCGAAGAGGAATATTCAGTGTGTTAAGATGTCCTAAGGAAAAAAGAAAGTGGCAAGTATAGGCCACCTGCTGGATGAGGGGGTATCGAAACATTTTTTTTTCATTGTAAGAAATGTGATAAATATTCGAGAGAAACCCCAAGTGCAACATACCATCGGCATCGTATATTTGATGCGACAGAACATCTTACAACATTTTCACTCACTTAATTAAAATCCCAGAGTGAAATATACTAGTGAAAATGAAATCTTCGACTCAAGTAAGTTTCTAAACATTTATTAACAAATTATTTAAAAGTGTGCAAATGAATTTCTTAAAAGAAGAAAGAATTAAGAATTGACAGAAAAGTTTTACAAGGCATAGGCAGACCTATCAAAAGAAAAATTTTAATATGATATGCACTGAGTTTTTCATTTAAACGTCCATTAATTATAGGAGTAGTGTGTTGGCTTATTAGACGAAAGGCCACGGTTCAAGTCCCAGGTCAGACATCAAAACGAAAACATAAAAAAATATTTCTTCGGCGACTTCCTCTCATCCCATTTCTGGCAAAAACTCTGTGAGTAAATAAATTTGCCATGAAAAGTTACTCAAAAATTTGTCGTTCGGAGTCAACTTAAAACTGTTAATACACACAGCGTAAGCGGTGTAAGAAGCTAGGTTGTAATCCTAACTAAAAGCTTGTAATGATTAATTACGTATGTATGTATGTGTACATGCTTTAAAAAGCTACATAACACGCAAGTGTTAGTAAAGAAACTATAAATTAAGAAAAAACATGTGTTTGTTGAATTCAGTGTATATATATTTAAAACGGAAAAAATAAAAAGAAATTCATTTTATATTGTCGTCCGTGCACGTCTTTTCTTTTCGCTGGCTCTCACTAGACTACAAACTCTGTTGTCTTCGTTTCATGTGCTTACACAAAGATAACCATGTGAACCAGGAATCTTCTAATGCGTTCGGTAGATAAGAAGAATTGTACGGACACACTTAGGCCACCACAGTTATCCGTTATCCCCTAGCCTTGAAACTCAAAGCTTCTCATAAAGCAACTAAAACTATCAATATCGAAGGGTGACAGTTCCTCCAGATCATCTATATTGTAGGCAACAAGGCTGCTTTTTCTCCTCCTGGGCATGTGTCAAATAAGTGAAGAACAGTCTACTTATCTAGATTATCTCTAAAGGCTCTGCAAAGGCATCCAAGACCAATGCATCTCACATTCGTGCCCATAATAAATGATCCGTAATAACCCTGACAATCATACTGGGCATGCTTCTTTCAATTTTAAGCAGACTTATCCTCCATCCAGTTTTGGCTAGATTTTCTGAACCGTTTTGTCAGTGTTTAAAGCCATCTATTTGCTATTGACGCAATCCTCGACTACATTGTAAACTTCATGTTCGTAGATCTTTAGAAATACTCCCAACGTCGTGAACTTATCGAAGAGTTCAATGATTGTACCTTATCTGTCCAGTACATCTGCTCTAGACTTACCTGCAATTTGCCTGTGTTCTAGTACTTATGTGTTGTGGATATTTTATCGTCTATTAAGGCATCTGTAATAGTTTTACACTGTCTTGGAGTTTATTTAGTTGGAATTGAAAGCCATGATTGCTGCCTGGCTATCGAAAAGTATGCTAATTTCTCGCCTAAGAGTATTTGCATGCTTTCTCATGCATAGGAACTTAAATAAAGGGTCCGCCAAATAACTTTTTTGTTTGAAAATGTTTTAAAAAAAACTACTGAATATTTTCTAAAATTTCTTTTTTTATTTGAAAGTACAATCCCTCCGGTTAATAATGGAAAATAATTTCATTTAAATGGCTGCCTCGGCTGGCCATGCAGTAGCCTATACGATCGGTCCAATTTTTAAGCACATTATCGATTGTGTGCAGCTGTATTTCACCAATGGCTTCACGAATATTGTCCTTTAAAGCGTCAATTGTCTCCGGCTTGACGGCACCCAACAAATAATAGTCCAACGGTGTCAAATCGCAGCTCCGAGGTGGCCAAACGACATCAGCTCTGCGGCTGATAATACGATCTTCAAAAACAGGGCGCAAAACATCGATTGTAGCTTCGGCTGTGTGGCACGTAGCGCCGTCCTGCTGAAAACAAATGTTGCCAATATCCTCCTCTTCAATTTTTGTGAACAAAAATTCGTTCAACATGGCCCGATAACGATCGCCACTGACTGTAACGGCCGCTTATTTTCGAAGAAAAATGGCCCAATTATGCCTCTGGACCAAAATCCGCACAAACGCGGGTTTTCTGTGCCCCAAATGCGACAATTTTGCTTGTTTACATACCCGCCAAGATCAAAATGAGCTTCATTTGAAAAGATGATTTTTTTTTGCCAAAATCAGCATCTTCTGGTGTAGGCTACTGCATGGCCAGCCGAAGCAGCCATTTGAATGAAATTATTTTCCATTATTAACCGGAAGGATTATACTTTCAAATAAAAAAAGACATTTGAGAAAATATTCAGTAGTTTTTTTTTAAAGCATTTTCAAACAAAAAAATTTATTTGGCGGACCCTTTAATATTTTCTTTAATTTAAATAAGGATTGAATACCGATTCAATTGCACAAGTTTTCCAAATTTTTTCGGCATTCTCCTTAGTGGCATCACAACGGGCGGCTATGTGTGCTCAAGCTTTGGCATCAAAGCTACCACTCCAAACTAACCTAACCTATTCTACATTCATTTTCTATTCTAGAATCGTTTATGGAAAGAATTTGTGTATGCATGTATTGAGTTCACAGTGGCCATGCTTGCAGGTCATTGTATTAGGGGTAGACACGCGGAAACGATGCGGCTTCCATTTAACGACTTCTGTCGTGGGTGCAGATCCACTGAGGAAGAGGAGCCTGTAATCCACTTTCTTTGTCAGTGCCCATCTCTTGCGAGGTATATAGGTTATTTGGCTCTCCATTTCTTGTCAGCTTGACGGAGCTGTGATCTATTGATGTCAAGGATATAGTTTCGTGTATCAAACTTTTGACGTACAGCCCTTGCGCTGACCGACCCATTCTTCTTCCCTGGTTTTGTAGAACTTGGTCAGTACACGGACTGCATTCAGCTGTGGTGTCACAACGGGCCTCTATGCGTTCTAAAATGAGCTTTTGATATCAAAGCTACTACTCCGACCTAGAAGTTTTCTTTATGAACAAAATTCTTTTCTTTTTAATGTTATCTGGAGTTAGGCTAACATTCAGCATGCAAGAATTAAAAAATAGGGAATTTCGTTTATTTACGTTAATATTTATGAATTTGATTATTAACTCTTTAATTACAATAATATTGTGAATTTTACCATTAATTTGATTATTTCCTCTTTTCTTTCAGAAAACCAAATTCCACTTATAACAATAGCCCAAAGGAATATGTTACTTATCTTTGTAACAAACCTATTAATCCATATGGAAGTATATAATATGAGCTGTAAAGTAAATATAATTCCTAATTTTATATACTGGATCGTATATATTATTCAACTCCGTAATGTTGCAAATAAAAACATTTCGAAAAAAGTTTCATTCGTTAGCTGCTGCTGTTGAACTCATGCAATGAAAGTGTTTGCGGAAAATAGCTTAAACCTTCAAACTTTCGTTTCAAAACAAAAGATTTGGCGTAAAGGAAGGCACTCTATTTTTACTCAATGTGAAATATATTTCATATTCTAAGTTCTAAGTTCTACAAGGTGCGTCAATGAGCTTCAGAAAACCACCTCACAGCGTCCTTATTCTTTGACCATTCTTAATTAGTTATCACCAGTAGATGTCAAAACCGCCTATACTCGTATACTGGTATTTGAGAATTTAAAACTTAATTTTTAAGAAATTTATTAAACAATAGAATGTAGTGGCTATAATTTGCATCATTATGTCCTTGAAACGAACATGACGATCCTTACAACAGATATTTTTTTTTATATTTTCATTCTTTTATATTTTTTGCTTAGAAAACCATAAACATGGTGATTTCGTTGTAACATTTTCAGCATTCTTTCAACATAATAAAATAAAACATTTTGTAGGTTTAAATAATCAGAATGTCTTGAATTATAACTTTACAAGACTTTATGAGAAGCCGCGACATCTCAAGAGCGTTAGATATTGCCAAGTAATTGTTCGCTCTTGAGATGTCACGGCTTCTCGTAAAGTCTTGTAAAGTTATAATTCAAGACATTCTGATTATTTAAACCTACAAAATGTTTTATTTTATTATGTTGAAATTTTCTTAATACGTATATAACTTTCTTTAAGTCGGTCAAAAGCTTAAAAACATTTGAAGACTTCATAAACTTTTGGAATATTTACTGAAAATTTCATTTCTATTTAGTTTTCCATAAAATGCTGAAAATGTCCACAAAGCTTTTCATATTCTTTAAATCACTAATACTCTTCAATTTGTCCTCGTCTTTATGATTTCTTACTTGTAGCGCTTAAAATTTGCTCTTTTTTGCTACTACAATGCATTGACACAAACCTATCGTCAAAACATACAGTCAAAGAAAAAAGTCCACATACACCGGTGTAAGTAGACCTTTTTCCCAATAATTTTTATCAATTTGAAAAAGAGTTTGTAGCGTTGTTTGTTAAAAATTAGCGGGAAAAAGGTCTACATACACCGGTGTATGTAGACTTTTTTATTTGACGATCGTCAAAACATACAGTCAGAGAAAAAAGTCTACATACAGCGGTGTATGTAGACTTTTTGCCCACTGGTTTTTATTAAATTCAAAAAGATTTTGTAGTATTGTTTGTTAAAAATTTAGCCGTTGTATGTAGACTTTTTTCTTTGACTGTATATCTTATATGTTATTTAAATTACTAAATTTATTCAATTGCTTAATATATAGTAGTATAGTATGTAATTAAATTATATGTATATTTGCAAGATACTGCTAGTGTGCGGATTATAGACTCCACCGGTTTTCTTTTGATGGCACAGTAAATATTTTGAGGAAATTCTTCGCTTTTCATTGTATAATTTTTTATAATTTTCTTTTTAATTCAGTCTCTTACTTTTCCATTGATTATCACTTATTTAGAAATGTCTTCTGACTAATTTGAAACATCTCAAACTCTTCATCAAACTCTATATATTTAAATATTAAAATATCAAAAGTAATGATAGAATTCTTTCTTTAATATTCTCCCATACGCTCAGATTGCTTGGACTTACTCTACTGCTACTAAGGCCCCAACACCCCTTAAGGCGTCAACTTACTCAAACCTATTAACTAAGGACTCAAAACATCTAAAAGCGTCAAGCGTAATATTTTTTCTAATGTGCCCTGGTTACCGTATTAATTGACACCACGCTAGCTAGTAAATTGTTTTGTCCACAGTCTATTCTGGGAATGTGGAAACCTTTTCACGAGGATATACTAATATTGAGATTATCAAGCTCTGTACATTTTAATATTAAAATATTTGGATTACGTTGGCATGGCTTTGTCACCTCAAGCAAAAGAAAACTTGTAATATTCTCCCATACTCTGAGTTTGCTTGCCAGAGAACTTACTCTACTACTATTAAGGCTTCAACACCACTTAAAGCGTCAAAAAAAATGAATGCTAACTAATGCCTCAAAACATCTGAAGGCGTCAAGCGTAATATTTTGTCTAACATGCTCTGATTACCGTATTATTTGACACCATGCTAGGTAGTAAACTGTTTTATCCACAATTTGTTCTGAGAATGTGGAAACCTTTTCACGGGGACCGCCATAATTTAGCAGTTAGTCTAGTGGCTTGTTAAACGCAAGACCCTAGTTCAAACTCCAGTTCAGGCATTGGTAAAACGAAATATGAAAAGATATTTCTAAAGTACAAACGAAATTAGTAAAATTAAGAAAAATAAAATAAAATTAGTTTTTAATCTCGAAGTTTTTGGGAAACTTAATTCTATTGGTTCTCAATTTACTTATTATTTAATTAAGAGCTTTTTTATTGTAGATGTAAAAACCAAGAAAATTAGTTAAATTAAGAAAAAAAAAATAGTTTTTAATTTCGCATCATGTATTCTCTCATTGCGTTTTAATCGGAGGTAACATTTAATTTTTACTGACAAGTTATTGTCATTATTTTGATATTATCGATGATTAACACACACAATTGAGGGATAATAAACAGATGTTAAAGGGCAAATCGTTCAGTAAATTTTGGTTGTTATACTCAAGGTATTTTAACACCAAAATTTCTAGGTTAGTTTGACTCAAGTCATAGGTTAGGTTTAGTTTTAGAGTTTTTTTAGAAACTTCATTATTTCCTTTCATCATTTTATTTCCTCGTAGACATCTATCTCAAGGCCGGCTTTTTAGTACGAATATTTTTTAAGATTCTAACAAATTATGGATTTCTACAAAGAGGCCCAAATAAAGCCTCCCTTCCAATGATAGTTTTATTCATTTTGTAGTATTCGCACTTGATATAACAGCGTCTTAAGACTTCAAATTATTATTCTCAACAATGGTAAGGTGGTCGAAACGGCATCGTGGTGAGCCAGAACACTGTCTCTAAACCTCTACGTTGCCTACAGTGTGATCACTGACATCCATATTTTCTTATCATGAAACAGCATGGATTCATACATTGTAGTGTACTGTACCAAGAATTTAATGTTAATCCAGCAATTCTGTTACATATTGAGAAAGTTATACTTAATTAATCTTATATGAGCTCCACTGTATTTTCAAAAAAAAAATAAAAACTGACAAAGTGCATGCTCGTTTCAAAGGACAAATTATTTTCAATTTAAAAAATTCTTCAAGTAATTATTTCATTTAATAGTTTCCATTAATAATCAATTCCAAATACATTTAATTTTAGATTATAAGTTATATTCATTAAATAAAGTAAATAATTGCATTCAAAAAGTAAAAAGTGAATGCATTTTAATTGAAAACAACAAATGAAGAGTGAGGAGTGGAAGATGATTAGGTAAGTATGGTGAGAATTGAGATTTAAATGTAACAACATTATATACTTAGGCAATGTAACATATCTTCTTCTTCTTATAAAGGGTGTTTTTTATAGAGGTATAGAACTTTAAGTTGCAATAAAACAACGATGACATGAATTTTATTTATCCGAAAGATAATCTTGTGGCATTACATTTTAAATATGATTTCTGGCATATGACCGCCACGGCTGGCGCGGATGTAGTCCAATCTGGACGTCCAATTTTCGATGACTTTTTCCAACATTTGTGGCCGTATATCGGCAATAATACGGCGAATGTTGTCTTCCAAATGGTCAAGCGTTTGTGGCTTTACCGCATAGACGAATGACTTTACATAGCCCCACAGAAAGTAGTCTAGCGGTGTTAAATCACAAGATCTTGGAGGCCAATTCACAGGTCCAAAACGTGAAATTAGGCGGTCACCAAACGTGTCTTTCAATAAATCTATTGTGGCACGAGCTGTGTGACATGTTGCGCCGTCTTGTTGAAACCACATCTCCTGGACATCATGGTTATTCAATTCAGGAATGAAAAAGTTAGTAATCATGGCTTTATACCGATCACTATTGACTGTAACGTTCTGGCCACCATCGTTTTTGAAAAAGTATGATTCCACCAGCCCATAAAGCGCACCAAACAGTCAGTTTTTCTGGATGTAACGGTGTTTCCACATACACTTGCGGCAGTTTTGTTTGTTGACGTAGCCATTCAACCAGAAGTGCGCTTCACCGCTAAACAAAATTCGCTTATGAAAATCGGGAACAACGGTAATCTCGTTTCATCATCTTGAAAAGTAATGCCAACTTAAAGTTCTATACCTCTATAAAAAACACCCTTTACATATATAAAAATGAATGTGTGTTTATTTGTTTGTGGGATTGTTGGAAGTCTATAGACGGCTAAACAGCTGGACCGATTTTCTTGCAATTTTAACAGTACCTTTCTGTATGTCTGGAAGGAACTACAGGCTACTTTTTATTTCGAAATTTTAAGTAGGCGAGGTGCCACGCCCACATACCCTTATAAAAATGAATGTTTGTTTGTATGTACCTTATAGAATCGTAAACTATGCATTTGATCATGTTATGATCTTTAGCAAAGTTGTTGTGCATGAGCCGACGAAGGTTTCTAAGTTGGTATGACCAATATCAGATAGGTGGCGCCACTGAAAATTACTTAAAATAAATTAAATCGTAAACTGTGCATTTGACCATGTTATGATCTTTAGCAAAGTTGTTGCGCATGAGCCGACGAAGGTTTCTGAGTTAGTATGACCAATTTCCGACTGGTGGTGCCACTGAAAATCACCCAAAATGAATTAAATCGTAAACTGTGCATTCTTTAACAAAGTTGTTGCCCATGAGTCGACGGAGGTTGGTGCGATTAATTTCCATGGATGGCGTCACTGAAAATTATTCAAAATGAATGAAAGGCAATTGGTCGACATAAGAAAATAAGAAGAAAAGAACATTACTAGCCTCAGAATCAGACGAGTATTGAGACTGGAAAATCTTCGAGTATATGCCGCTGAGACCCGTTCACTTGAACCACTTGAACAACGAGAAGTGAGATTAGAAACTGATCGAATGCGTACTACTCAGGCCCGTTAATCTGAATCATCAGGACAACGGAAAACAAAAGCAATAAAATGATTCAAAATTAATTGGACATTTGTGTAATGTCTTTCCTTCAAATTTATTTTAGTTGGTGGCGCAGCAACACGCTTTAGCGCAGGGTACAGCTAGTATAATACATAATTGGTCATTACAACCCTTCAGTCAGGATTATGGACCTGGTTTCTCACACCACTTATGTTGTGTGTGTTAATCTTATACTTGAGTGGCGGGACTTATAGTTTAAAGACGACTCCGAACGACAAATTTTTTGAGAAACTTTTCGTGGCAATTTTATTTTACTCTCAGATTTTTTGCCAGAAATCTGCTGAGAGGAAGTCGCCGAAGAAATATTTTTTTCATATTTTCGTTCTGATGTTTGACCTATGGTTTGATCCGTTGCCTTACGTCTAATAAGCCAACACACTATCTACTAGACTACGGCGACTGCCAAAGGCGGTGTAACTGTTATCGAACTACAATTCAATTCTTTAAACCACTCATGCCATGTATGTATATTAATTTTATCGATAATTGGTGAGATCTACAGCAACAATTATTGTGTCGGATTTTATGTAAGCCTTTATACACGCCGTTACATATGTAGGATATAGGAAGGGTATATCCATCTTCACAGATGGGTCTAAGTTAGGTGGAACTACAGTTGCTAGGGTCTCTGTAGGGAACTCGGTCTTGAACTTTAGTTCAGGTTAAAAGATGACTGTAGCGTGTTTTAGGCAGAGATTTTCACAATCTTGAAGGCTATTGGGACCATAGCTTACATGATCTTTGTTGACAGTCAGGCTGCCCTAAGGGGCATTGCATCGGTCTGGTGCAAATCACGGCTCGTTCGCGAGTGCAAGGAGTCGTTAAGGACTCTTGAACCGGACCGAATCCGTCTATGCTGGATTTCGGGTCAAGGCGGAATACTCGGTATGAGACGGTGGATGCTCTTGCTAGGTTAGGTTCACTAATTTAATAGTTGATCCTGATCCCCCAATCTGCCATCTCTATGGCCTCATCAATGGATGGGTCAGGGGGGAAGAGCAGAGGCGTTGGGAAATGTATCGGACTGTTATGTTTCTAGGTGTCTGTGGCATCAAAGCTCTCAATAGATTCATTAGTAGCTTAAGCTGGATGAGAAGTGCGTATTTGTGTTAGTGTTTATTAGTGTTGTTGTTTATTAGTGTTGGTATTTGTGTTTGTTGGTCTGTGTCGCTTACTAGACGTGAAAACACGGCTCGAACCCCAGGTCAGACATTACCAACAAAATGAATCTTCGGCTTTTAGCAGATTTCTGGTAGGTCCCGCCATTCATGTATAAAATTAACACACACAACATAAGTGGTGTGAGAAACTAGGTCGTAATCCTGCCTAAAGGGGTTACTTGATAAAACCAAAAGTTAATTTTATGACACGTCAGATTGTGGGTGTGATTTACTTACCGGTTTTGTTTTAATACGAAAAGGCATTGACGTCAGCATATGTGGCAACTAATTGACTTGTTTTCTCAAGCTCAATTCCATTTAAGTCTTCCTGACATGAGCAGTTGCTTATCATTTCCATTTTAAGAAATTAGCTTCCCTAACAATCGCGATTTCATTCATAAAATACTTCACAAAAAGTCCTCTACACTCGTATTTTCTTTTACATTTTTTTTTATATTTGAAGGCAATACATTTCATAACTATTTATGCCATCATGTGTGACAAGAGAAGTGTAAATACATATGTTATGAGTACATTATGAATATCTGATTTTATTTGTATTGGCCTTAATATATCGTAGTGCACAAGTATATAATTAAACTTTTCATTTCGAGGGAAAAAAACCAACCTACAAATGTCATAAGATTTCATATATAAGGGAGCGCATGTATTTGTCAAAATTATTTGTACAGGGACACAAGCATTTTATTAAATGAAGCTGGGCGTATATTATATATATTGGGTATGTGGAAAAGTAATATTTTAATTAAATGTACTGAATACAGCAGACAAACTTCTAAAGGAGAAATTCCCTTAAAAAATTAAAGGCTGTACAGTCAGAGAACCCTCTTACAAACATTTTCAAAAGGTTTTATCGAGAATTTTAGCAAAATATATGCATTCTAGGAGGTCACCGTAGTCTAGTAGGCTTATTAGAGGCAAGGCCGCGGTTCGAACCCTAGGTCAGACATTAAAACAAAAATTTCTTCGGCGACTTCCTCTCAGCAGATTTCTGGCCAACACTCTGAGAGTAAAATAAAATTGTCATGAAAAGTTTCTGAAAAATCTGCCATTCGGAGTCGACTTTAAACTGTAGGTCCCGCCACTCATGCATAAAATTAACGCACACAACATAACTGGTGTGAGAAACTAGGTCGTAATCTCGACTGAAGGGTTGTAATGAGCAATTATGTATGTTATGTATATGTATTCTAGACTGCTAACTGTGAAGATACTCTACAAATATTTCTAGTACTGCCCTAGCTGTATCGCTTTCTATTTTTCGGTATCCTAAGCACAAACATTTGGAATATACTGTTTTAATAATACCATGGATAGTGAAATTATTTCATCCTGAATCTGAATGCCGTGGCTATTGATAAACTTTACATCTTGCTTTCGTTTACGGTATATTCGTTTTAATTGGACAACATAGTCTTTAACTCCAATGAAAAAATCATCGCTCATAGTAGCTTGGTAGTATAGACTGTACTCACTAGATAGCATCCCTGTATTCCAAGATTTATATGTATTTTCATTACCTTATTTGATAGAGAGGATGTCTTCAAGGCCGGGGTCGTTTATTAATACCATAAGCAAGCCGACATTAAAGCGGAAGTCAACACATTTGTTAGAGAACTGTTAGAAAATACAGACGTAGAGAATATAGTGGTTCGAGGTAACCTACAAAGTGTACTCTTTGCTATGTAACCTCAATTTATTGACACCTCTAAAAACTTGTTGCTTGACCACTTCGGATTATCATGTTATGCCAACTACGCGCAAAGAGTTAATGGCTAATTAGATATACTCTTGGAACTACTTCATCTAAAGCATTGATTACTCCTATTAATTGGCTATTACTAGAAAGGTCGACGAAGCAAGCTGTTGTAATACATCAATGAAACGCCATAAAAGTATGGAAGCTATGACCATGTCAACATTTTAATTACTCTTGAGATTGATCTCTCTTGAACTCTATTTCAAGCCTGGTGCATAATAAATTTCCTTGTGCATCATTCTTATTTGTTGCTCTTGCTTCAGGAGTAAGATTTTGTAATTGGAGCATTTCGATCTAAGCACGGTTTCATCTGATAGCTCAAGTACACCCGCTTCTACTTAATAAAGGAGCACGAGCAGTATTAGTGTTTTACAGAATAATAGCAGTTATTGTCCAACCTTAGACCTCTCTTGTAAAAAATCTCAGCTTAGCCGTAATATTGGCATCGGGTTCAGACGAGTTTAACTTTATAAAAAACAAAACAAACAAAATAAAAGGAATTAAGGCAATGGCCTATATCTTTGAAGACATTCCATCCACATACGGATATGAAACCTTTGGTACCTTCGAAAGAGATTGATATTCGATTCGTGAAGGGCAGACCAATATTATCAAATATGTTATGACTTTACGTTGGAAACAGAGAATCCATCATAGAAACGTCGCAACAGATTTTGCGGGATATTCACCAATACTCATGCAGCTAAGAGCACTCTACTATAACTTTTGCAAAACAAACATCTCCTCTGTTATTGCTCGGCATTGGGGTAATGAAATAAACTTAAAAAACTTATTGACAAAAATGGCGTAGCCATAGATAATTTGAAGAGGTATTCTTCTTTTATCAAATTGACACGATGGACGAGAAATGAATCATAGCCAATATCATACAATATATACACATACATGTATACATAATTGGTCAACACAACCCTTGAGTCAGGATAGCGACTTAGTTTCTCTCACCACATACATATGTTGTGTGTGTTATTTTATACATGAGTGGCGGGACCTACAGTTTAAACTCAACTCCAGGAGACAGATTTTTGAGAAACTTTTTCATGGCAATTTTATTTATTCTCAGAGGTTTTGCCAGAAATCTGGCGAGAGTAAGTCGCCGAAGAAATTTTTTTTTGTACTTCGTTTTGTTGGCGATGTCTGACCTGGAGCTTGAACCGTGGCTTCAAGTGTAATAAGCCACCACACTACCTACTAGACAACGGCGACTTCGGTATGATAGGTTAGGTTAGAATAGAGGACGTGTACTTGTCAATTTAGACTAGTACAGTACCCGGAGGTCGATTTGACTGACCCATTGTACGTAACATCCTCTAGAAGGAACGATAAAAGAGGGGATAGAAAAAAGGAGCGGAAGTAGGAAGAGATAATCGGTATGATACAATGCATGATTAATGATATTAAAATTGTTTCTTTTGCTACAACCCCAGAGAGTTATGCTTAAAACTTTCCATAGCCAATAAAACTATTTACAACAAATTTTTGCCACCACCCAATACACTAATAAGAGTTGGTATACTGGCCCTTTTTGTCCTGTGACATGCGTGGGTGGCTCGGCAAATATTTAGTTCGTATGCAAATAATAAAACTTACAATGACAACAACAACAATTATTTTTAATATTAATTGTACACTTGGGAATCTATAAAAAAATTCGATTTATTATACATTTTTGGGGGCATACGATTACTTTTTTTTGCTCTCAACCCTCGCCCATTATTATTTGTATATTTCTTTTGATAAATATTTTATATGGTACAATAAATAAATAAATATTTTAACAAATAAAACTAAAAGGCAACAAACAAATGCCAAACAAAAAAATTCAAAGTCTGAAATATAAAATATAAATCAGTATTGTAGGCAAGTGTTTAAGAGATAAATAAACTTGAATTATGACCAAATAAATTCGTATTTTATACTTTTGGCAAAAAAAAAACAAAAAAATCATAATTCCTTTAAAGTTAATAAAACTATTTGTTATTATGTTTGGTGAATAAAAAAAAACAATTCCTTTAAATAAATAAAATTTAAAATATTTCATTCTGTCAATAAACTGGGGAAAAAAAATTAAGTAAGAAAAAAAAAACAAAACAAACAAAATTGAGTCATGAATTCTAAAAACATTTATTACTACAGCACCACTCTGGTACAATTGCAGTGCGTGCAGCTTGTTTAACATTCAACACACATCATTATATTGCATGAGATTTTAGATTGTTTTTTTCTTTCTTTCTTTAGCCTTCTTCATGTTGTTCTAATTGTTGTTGCAGGTCTTTAATGTAAATTATATTGTTACATCGAAAACAATTTCTTTCACCATGTATTTTTATTGTTTTTAATTTAAAGTTCATTATATTTCTTCTTGTTGTTGTTATTGTACTCTTAATAACATCGTCTATTTTAGAATAACATCTATAGGGCTATGGCGGTATTATTAGTTAGCTACAGAGGTACGGAGGCAATTATAAAAGTAGCTACGTTAACAAACAAATTACTGTAAAAGACCCCGCTTAACGCTGCTCCGCTTAACGCTGTTTCAGTATTAAGCCGTAGTATTGGGATTCCCCTAAATCACACACTGTATTGATACTTGTTGTATATGTGTGCAAATGAAACGGCCATGCACCAACCAAAAGCAGTGCACTATATAGCGACGGTGTATACAATGTTTTTTTTTTCTTTTGTTAGTCTGTAGAGAATAAAGATTCCAATTGTACTGACCGAAGTCGCAATCCCAGTATGTATGCACGTGTTAAGTTGCCTCGTTTAACGCTGTTTCGCTCAGCGCTGGAACTTATTGGAATGCATCCCCCGCTTTAAGAGGGATCTTACTGTACACTTCTCCCAGCGACATTCGCTCGTAGTCGCCGTAGTCTGTTAAGTAGTGTGTTGGCTTATTAGACGTAAAGCTCGGGTTCGTATCCCAGGTCAGACATCAAAACGAAATATGAAAAAAAACCAAAATATTTCTTCGGCGACTTCCTCTCAGCAGATTTCTCGCCAAAACTATGAGAGTAAATAAACCTGCCATGAAAAAGTTTTTAAAAAATCTGTCGTTCGGAGTCGACGTTAAACTGTAGGTCCCGCCACTCATGTATATAATTAACGCACACAACATGAGTAGATCCAAAGATATTCTCCAGGTGTTAACTTATATCCCCAAAATAACTGAGTCCATAGCATTAAAACTGCTAGTGCTTGTAAACGAAATCTGTCTTCTATGATAGATTATTTCCCATAGCATATACGTTGTAGTGGCTTTAGAACTTACCTCTGCTGTATGTGATACAGTTTCTTTCGACCAGTGGCGTCTCTGCTACGTAGTGTTAGAGCCTGAACGATTATGGATTACTGTTCTATTTCAGGTTCTTTTATTTTTGGGTATTTAAACACAACGTTTTCGGTAGTTCCGTTCTCATTAAAGCATTCATGTCTGTAGGGAACCTTTCTTACAATCTGCTATGATATACACTTTTACACATGCATACGTACATACACAGATGAACGCATTTAGATTGCATGATGTTATTTTGTTAAAATAAATTGCAATTGTATTGTTGCTATTGCTATTGCTATTGCCATTGCCAACAGATTCAGAACAATTTTCTTTTTTTTTTGTGCTCCTCTCTCTCTATATTTGTAATACAAGAAATAAAGTGCAAAAAAAATTTCAAGTGTATTATTGCTGTTGTAATTGTAATTGTTGTTGTTATGATATGATTGTACTATTTAAAATAGATGAAATAAGAAGAAGAAAATATTTCATGTTTTTTTTCGTTTTTGTTTTCAACTTTTTTTGCCATTGATTGCTGCATACTCGTAGAATACTCATACGTATTATAGTAGATCGGATTGTTTTATAATTTTTTGTGGTTGTTGTAATTTCATAATAAATGACTCAAATATGTTGTTGCCAGCTCACCATGGTTTTCACTATTCAAGTTTTTAGCATGGATTCCGTATATTTTTTTTTTGTTTTTAATTCCATATTTCTACGAATGTTGGTTGATATTCGCGTGTTTTGGCAATTTTTTTCAGTTTTAATTTTTTTTGTTTTCTTTAACACAACGGTAATTAGTGAGAAAAACAAGTTAAATTTCATTGCATCATGATGCGAAATGTTGTGAGAGTGTGGTTTACACAATAAAATCCATAAGAAAAGTATTACTAACACGCACAGACAACTAATTTTAACGGAATGTTGTAATTCATACAAATGCTTATACGACCTTTAAAATATTAAGTTCCTTAGAAAACTATTGTTAAGTTTTTACCTTTTAAAAACGTTTAAAATATGAGCTCGTAGATTGCAAATAAAATCAAAATAAATCTTTGTTTAGTTTTAATTAAAATTCTTTATTATTCGCACAATTCTGTGAGCCACTGCTCACAACATGATGTAAACAACAACAATTGCTTTGTTTGTTATTCCTCTTTGCACTCTTTTACATAAACCCTAATGCCTTGGTTACTCAAGCAATCACTTAAGCCCACTATACACTTTTACTCATATGACATTAGTAAACTACCGGGTTATGCATAGAGATGGATAATTAAAAGAAAACATCAATGTTTTTTTTTTTCAATGCAATGCACTGCAAAGAATCACAAAATATATCCATGTTTTCTGTAGGTCGCTTGATTTTTGTAATAAAACGGAATTAAAAAACAGAATGTACTCACACTAACGCACAGTGAAGGCAGTGAAGTACAGTAGCCAGATGACTTACTATATTGGCCATAGCCTACAATTATCCCACATCCTCTTCAAGATGCTCCTCATTGCCAATATGAATAACATCCTGTCTTTTACTTGACACATATAAATCACATAAGTTTCAAAAATTTGTTCAGAGATTTATTCTTCTCATCACAGTTGAGCTTGAATCGATTCCTACCAGAGATCAGCAATGAATCGTTTTTTCGCTACTCATAAGCACTCATGAAATTTTGAATATAAGTGAGTCAACAGTACTGAAATTCAACTACTCTGAGTCATTCATACTCACTACAACATTAAATTATAAGTATGAGTACAATGAGTATAAGTACAGCGTTGACATCGAACTCATACCATTAGAAATATATTTCAATCATATGCCTACTCATTCAGATGCATAACTTTAGGAAAATACTTACAAATGATTCGAGTGACTCGAATCATTCATCAAAATTTACAGTCTTAGTTGTTGTTGCATTTACAAAAAACGAAAAAAGAAAAAGGAAGAAGACAAAGACAGTAAGCAAAGCAAACACACAACCATTTAGTGAGTATTGTAGTGTGCGTAAGCGAATCATACTTATTTTGTGATTCTTGTAAATGTTCAGTCATGGAGAGTCGACATGCAGTCAACAACATCATATGTTTTGTTAGGTATGAGTACGAGGAGTACTTCAAACTTTGAATATGAGTAGTATGTGTATGATATTAAAATAAGTATTAATGCGTATAATTAGCAGAAATTATGAGTATGATTCGATTCTACTCATCTTTTTGAATACTCATTGCTGATCTATGATTCCTACTTCTTCATAGTCTGATGCACAACTCAAAACATTTCTTATTGTAATTACCCAATAAAAGTTAAAATATACTCAAATGCATTCGAGTCGATTATAGTATTCCTTCATCTTTCTTTCCCGTTTTTCTAATACCCACAAAAATTCTGGCCTTATCAGCAATATGAAAGTTGCCTTCCCAGCAGGCTGATTTGCTTGCTTATTACCGCAAATTTTCACGTGTCAAGAGACCCAGATTTAGTTTTGTATTCTCATCTCGAGTTAAGCTCATAGGAGCTAAGTTCGCAGAGGAAAATCTGACTGTCTCCTCCCATTCTTGCTACTTCCTATCCAAACTGAATTAAGCACATCTTTCGATCGTTAAACTATCGCCTGGATATGTATTCTGAACATTTTACTCTGAGACTGTTCCACTATAAGTTCTTCACCCATCATTATACTACATAATGGTCTCTCTCTTAAAACAGTAAACATAGTATTTACTGTTACTGTGTACTTCACAGTTAAGGACAGAACCGTTAGCCATTCGATTTGTCAGATAAAGATGCCCGATGATTAATATCGTGTTAGTCTTGTCTCCTAGTATTCTAACTATTGTTGCCATGGCTTTAGATGAGCTTTATTGCAACAGAGCTTGTAGCGTCGTTAAAGAACAGGCTCTCATTGCCACGGTTATACCCGTTTCTGTTGATTCTTGTGTAGTCAACAAATTTTTTATTTCCAAGAAAACCCGAATAATTTTCCATTTTGTCCTAACAATAATAAAAAGTAAAAAAGACTCAAACAGTGTTAGTAACATTAATTTATTTTTATGAAACAAACTAATGCATTACTTACTTAATTGGTCAATTCACACAAGCCATTGTATCGTTGTATTCATTGTATTGTTTGAAGAACATACAACAGTGTATGATTTTTGTTGATATTTTTCATATAAAAATCCGATACACTTATACACATTTTTTCCATATTGGGCAATTCACACGATTTTGTATCATGTATGTTGTATTGAATACATTTGTTTGTTTGTGAACGCTCAATGCTATGCTGTATTGTGTATCTCGTGGCATTCAAACAATTTGATAGCCCGAAACCAACACAACTATTTAAAAGCATATACACATTTTTTCATTCACACAATTTGATTAGCACGAAAAAAATACAACTTTTAAAAACATATGGTCAATTCACACAAGCCGTTGTATCGTTGTATTCATTGTATTGTTGGAAGAACATACAACAGTGTATGATTGTTGTTGATATTTTTCATATAAAAATCCGATACACTTATACACATTTTTTCCCTTTTCGCCGGATGTCCTGGCGTAAAGCAACAACTTTTTCTACTAAGAAGTCAATACAACCAAAAGGCATGAGGACTGCAATATTACAAAGAAGCGTAGAAAGAACGTCAACTCGCAGGACTTCTGTATTTACCATGTTTTACAACAACGTACTTCCAAAGGAAGAGCAAACCGTAGAAGAGGCATTTCGATGAACCAAAGGAAACCGAAATCATTATAAAAATAATGGCTCTCCAATCGCGTTAAGACAAACATTGCCAAAACAAAGAGTACTCAGTATCAAGTAAAGGAGCCAGGAATTTCCAGCTTGAAGTGTTTCCTTCGCCGATGTGTCACTGAATTTAATATTCATGTGCTGGATGACAAACTACTAATTTTTTCATAAGGCATTTGGTTTGAAAATTTATTTCAATTTTATTTCTCTTGATTTTAAATTATTTCATTTTAATTATCTTATACAGAAAAAGAGAAATACAATTAAAACATTACTGGACTTTACTGTACAATATCTCTTTCAAAGTGTCTGATATTGGTTGCCACACTTTGTTTATTCTATTCTGGTGGTTTTCATTTTCACTATTTTTGGTTCTTCTTTTTTCTTCAATACCATAACCGTTATTGTTGTCGTTTGTTTTTGTATTTTGCATATGGATTTCTGTTTTTTTCGTTTTGCGTCAATGTATGAGTGTTTTCTAAATGTATTGGTGGTTTGCTCTGTGGTGGTTTACTACTTTCAATTTTGAAGGTTTATACGATGTTTTTAGCACAACGTTTTTGTAAACAGAAAGATAACAGCAAACATTTCAAACATACACAACAACCACATGCTAATGTATGGGTAAAGGGTTAACAATTTTTCAGTTTCAAAAACAAAGTTAAATGGAACAGGCGTGAAACTATGATTTCGATTAAACTCTACTTTAATTCTATGAGAAATACAAAGCCAAAGTCATTTTAATGGCCGACACTGGATTAGTTGAAGCAGTCGATTGTTTTATGGCTGTTTTGGCACACTTTGGGTGGTATCTCGGCAATAACAATGTTGGTTTTCCAGTTAGGCATTATTCACCGAAGACATGGTCTCAGAAAAAACTATCGCCGTCAAACCGCGTGATCTAATCAGCCATCTGCGAATACATACATAACGGCTGACACGCGAAGGAAGAGTGGCTGAAGGATATAGAAAGTGGAGTTGCACGCTAATGTTGAAACAAAAGTGTCCTTTAAAGATCCCCACCTTCGGTTAAAAAAGAGCTACAAACACTTTCCGGCTCTTTTCGAGTACAATCTCCCTCCATAATACATACTTGATAGTAGAGGAGAAGCTAAACTCAATTCGGAGGATTCGAGAATTGGTTCCTAGGATGAAACGTTCCCTTTAAGAAACCATTACTTAAAAACCTTAATTGGTCATTATATCCCTTTAGCCGGGATTACAACCAATTTTCACACACCATCCGTGTTTATGTGGATTCATTTTATTTATACCAAGGCCGATATTTCAGAAATATGAACCGATGACGTTTTAGTCCAAAATCTACACCAAACAGCATTGCAAGCTCTTGGCTCTCATGGGGATTGTTATCATCCCAATGACAACAATAGACCTCAACGCTGAAGATAACTTTTCAATCAAACTTAGGGTGAGCTTCCAACTGCTCCAGAGCCCATTCAGAGCCCTATTCGCCCGTGGTAATTTAACAAAATAGATTAAATAAACGACAACTAATTTGACAAATGTAGCTGCAACAAAATGGCCGTTATCAACGGACAAAGTTCGGAAGTCCCTATTGGAGGACCCGACATTTGTACACGTCTTTGGTTGTGAACTAATCTACACCTTTAATTTAATACATGATGTTTCAGAAGAAAGATCTTTAACAGCTGACAGCTTTGCTTTGAAACCACTAATTACATAACCCGTTATAAGCAAAACAAATGTTTTATTTTCAGAAACTGAGAAAAACTAAGAGAAAGTAGAAAAGAGGAAGAATAAAGCATTGAGTGGTGTTATTGGTAACCGCTTTGTTTAACTCTTATGGTTGACGAATATGTTATCAGGACATGGATATGTATGTAAGGTGTTGTAATTTTCATTGTTTTACTGCTTTTAACTTTGTTTCCTTTTGTTTTCCACTTTTTGTGTGCTAGTGTTGTTGTAATTGTTAATATTTGATTATGTAGCATGTATCTTATGTATAATGATGGATTTATTTTTCTCTTGTGAAAGTAGTTGCTGTTACTGCTATTGTTGTTGTTGTAATTTTATTTGATTTTTCATGGCAGTCATCATCTTTTGTAAGCATTAAAGGGATTTTCGTTTGTTGTTCTTAATGCTGCTCCATTTGATTGTTGGTTTTGTTTGTCATACTGATTGGAAAGTATTTGTAATTTTTTTACTTTTTTGTTGGTGCTGTTTTTAATACCATTACTCTTTGCACACGCTCTCACATGTAAATGAATAGAAAAATGAAAAAGAAAAAAAATATATTGTGTTCTAAATTCTATTTACATTATCAATACTCACTTATACATGCATACGCTCAAACTTGTACATTCGCTCACATGCATGTTTTTCTACTGATTGCATTTGGGTGTGTGTGTGTGTGTGTAAATACATGTGTCAGTATAATCTCATATGTATTTGCATGTGGCAGTGGCATTGTTTAGTCAGATTGTATTGTATTGTTTCCTTTTGATATGTTGGCAATATTTTTTAGTTTTTTTTTTTCTGTTTTTTTCACTCTCTCACTCTCTCTGTCTTTACTTTGTTTTATTGTTATCGTTGTTGTCACTGCTGTTATTGGTATAGTTAGCAGCAGTAGTAGTTGTTGGCATTGACATTTGATATTGTTTATATGTATATATATTTTTGCACCATACCATTGATATCTTTTGTTTTATTTCGTCCTTTTTTTAATTTTTTTATTTTTTTACTGATTCTCTTTTTCCATTTTGATTTTTTTTTTCATATTTTTTATTTACTTTTCGTTTTAGTTGACTTTTTTGATTGAAATCGGATAAAAAGGTTGTACAGTGTGTTAAAAAATTAGTACGGCATACTAAAATTAACCTCAAAAGAATTTAAAAAAAAATTAGCTCAACTCACTTAAAATTTGATTTTTACATCAAGTATAGGATTTTATTTTTTTTAAATAAAATATCACCTGGTTGTGGAATAAATAGCGTAAACGACTGTTTTTTTGTTTTTAACAGAATAAAGTCTAAATATGCGTTGTTGGAAGATTTCTAGAAATTGAAGATGGCAACCAACATGAAATAGAAAATGCAGAAAAACCTAAATTGTGTAAATTTTTAAGGATTTTTATTTATTTTTTAAACAATTCATGCATAATGAATTTGAATTTAAAAAGTTCTAAATATAATCCTAAGAAGTTGTTACCTATTGTACATGTACATATACAGTAAGACCCCGCTTAACGCGGGGGAAACGTTCCAATAAGTTCCAGCGCTAAACGAAACAACGTTAAGCGAGGCAACTAATAAGTCAATTGTGATGCAGGAAAGATGCGTTCGTACTGTGATTGCGACTGTGGAAAATACAGTTGGAATCGTTATTCTGGACAGACTAACAAAAGAGCGTTGAAAGAGGTACATAGTATACAACAAGTATCAATACATTGTGCGAGTTAGGGGAATCCCAATACTACCGCGTAATCCTGAAACAGCTTTAAGCGGGGCAGCGTTAAGCGGGGTCTTACTGTACATATATATGTATATATCGAAAGTTTTTTAGCCGCCTAAGGTCGATAGTCCTTATCGATAACTATGATTTGACAGGTGAGAATAAACTGTTTTAACATTTTAACATTTGTTTTCTGCTAGAACAACGCATCCAAATTGTGGAAATTTACTTTGAAAAAAATTAAATACCCTAAAGTACTTAGCTTGCCAAATACCCAAAGACGGAAAATTTTCAAGTTCTACGCCACTTATAGTAAACTTCGTGGTATTGATAGTATGCAGACATAGGACCTTTGATTTTTCATCAACAAGGCATTTTTCAATAATAAGGCCTAAATTATGTGTCTATCTCATGCAATTTAACTAACATATCTGCGAAAAAATGATGTCGACGTGGCCTAGTAGGTAGTGTGTTGGCTTATTAGACGTGAGGCCTCGGTTCGAACCCCGGGTCAGGCATCTCCAACTACACGAAATATGACCAAATATTTCTTCGGCGACTTCTTCTCAGCAGGTTTCTGGCAAAAACTCTGAGGATATATAAAAAAAATTGCCATGAAAAAATCACAAAAATCTGTCGTTCGGAGTCGACTTTAAACTATAGATTACACCATTAATGTATAAAAATTAACGCACACAACATAAGTGATGTGTGATCTATGAAAATGTGGGCGAGAAGATATATGTACTCGACATAATTAAGGACTGGCAGGCTCCAATTGATATTCATACATACTTACATAATTGGTCATTACAATCAACAACTTTAATCTGGTTTCAAACCTAGCTTCTCACACAACTTATGTTATTTGTGTTAATTTTTAATAGATAAGTGGCGGGACTTTTAGTTTAAAGCCAACTCCAAACTACAGATTTTTTTTTTGGCAGGATAAGAGATTTGTGAGTAAAAGGTCTCTGCTAATAGTCTTTGCCAGAAATCTGCTGAGTGGTAGTGGCTGAAGAAATATTTTTTTCAGTTTTCGTTTTGTTAGAGATGTCTGACCTGAGGTTTGCATCGTGGCCCTACGTCTATAAACCAACTCACTACCGACTTGACAACAGCTTCTACTATCATTGGCAATTAATATCCAGATGAGATAAGATACATTCTTGCCAAGGCCTTACGTTGATGTTTAGGTGGCATTCGAATGCAATCCATAAATTGCTAAGAAAATAGAAAAATTTGAAATCTTAAGCAACATTTGATTAAAAGTGCATACATTTGTCAGTGGCTGGGGCAGGTGACCTATTAAAATGGAGGCAATAAAATTTAAAGGTTTCGGGGGTGTCTCTAAGGCACCTCACGGTCTTTTTCTTCTTGCTTTTTTTTTTAATATTTTTTTTTTGTAAATTTCAACTTTTTTAGCAAAAAGACTAAAACGTATAGTTTTTTTATGATTTATTATTGATGTCAAATGCATAAATTTGATTTTTTGAAAATTTATTACTGTTTATGCCAAACAAAGTTCACTTTAGCTCAGTACGAGTATGATTAGTTTTTGGATTTTTTTTCTACATTTTATATCAATTTTTATCAGCTTTTTTAAAGCAGAAAGAAATGTATACCATTTTGAACTTTTATTTAATTTTACTTTTCATACATAGAAATTTGTGCGACATTAGGGTTATAAATTAACAAAAAAAAATAAATTTTTATTTCACATTTTTTTTTTGTAACTAAATTAACTGCACAACACTTACATGAAGAGTAAGGTTTTGTAACAAATAAATATACTTCTTGTGATACATGCTCAATAGATTCAATTATAGAACCCACCCTATTGCATATGTTGACGTTTTTATTCAAGTAAATATTGAAAAAAAATTTTAAAACTCAATATCAAAAATAAAAATAAAATAAAAAAAGATTGTGTTACAAAACAAATTTAATTTCAAATCTATTAAACAAATATTGACAAAATGAAAATATTATATATACGTGTACATATTTGTCCATAATATTTTATAGTAAAACGCTTTTAAAATTTCAAATTATAATAATAGTTCTCAGAATACAACAAATTCGAATTAATTTTTAAAGTTTTCTATTTAACAATTAACATTTGGTACAAGGATTTGGTGGCAGGTTTTCAAAAGATTATATCCGCATAACATTCATAAACGATTGCGTAAATTTTTAGAAAGAGAATGAAAAACTGAAAAAAAAACATTCCTTTATAGAAAATTCTTTACAAATGCTTTCAGCTGTAAAACTATTTCACAAACTTGGTTTCTTTCTATGAATGAATTTATCTTTGATTTGATATGATTTAACACAAAAGAAAGGAATTGTAAACATCTAGTCTCGAAGAAAAGAATTCCTTTTTGGTCTGATTTAATACGATGAGAATAATTATAATGGAAATGTAATTTAAAAATATTTAAATAATTTAAACAAGAGAGGAATATAACAGACAGAATTTTCTCTTAATAACTTAACATAAAATATTGTGTACTGTCTCTGTAAAAGTCTTTAATTCCAACAACACGTTTTCCAGAACAGATTCAGTTCATTGGCCACTTCGTTTGTGCCATTTAACGTTTTTGGACCGCTGACATACCGGCAAATATTGAAGCATTAGCAAGTCAATACAGCCAAATTTATTGGAAACGGTAGTAAACAATTGTAGGGATCGAATGCATACATACATACATACGTACAAAAATACATATATACATACCTACATACATACATCCACACATAATTAGTTATTCAGGTTTACGACATAGCTTCTCACACCACTTACAGTGGACAGCAAAAGTCTTAGTATGGCAATATTCATACATATATACATAATTGGTCATTACAACCCTTCAGTCAGGATTACGACCTAGTTTCTCACACCACTTATGTTGTGTTTGTTAATTTTATACATGAATGGCGGGACCTACAGTTTAAAGTCGACTCCGAACGACAGATTTTTGAGAAACTTTTCATGGCAATTTTATTTACTCTCAGAGTTTATGCCAGAAATCTGATGAGAGGAAGTCGCCGAAGGAATACTTTTTGTATTTTATTTTGATGCCTGGCCTGGGGCTCGAACCCTGGCTTTTCGTCTAATAAGCCAACGCACTACCTACTAGACCACGGCAATATATTTTCACAAAAAAGTCCCCACAGGCTTAATACTCTTGTCCAAAGTCTCGATATTACTTCGAGAGAGTATTTAGGAGATCATTTGAAAGAACAGTTACGTAATCACTAAATCTCAAACAAAAGTCAACCGAAAAACTTGCTCATGGGGGACACCAGAAAACACCAAACAAAACTTGTACATTCAATTCTAAATGGGTTAAATGGAGTGCTTGACCTTAAGGGATATTCTGCTAAATACAGTGTCTTAGTTTGATAAGATTGTAATGATTTCTGAAGAATATTGTTTCTGTTATAAGCATACACACAAGCTAAATAATATAAATGTGGGTGTATCAAACCCATTATAAATCATTAGCTTACCTTTCACACTCAGCTTATTCTTAAACTAATACAATATACGTATAGCAGGATTTATCTTATTTTTCACCTCATTGATGTGAAGATCCCAGGATAAGTTACTCTGTAACGTAATTCCTAAATATTTAACTGAGTGTGTTTCGCTAATAGATGTTCCATCGACATGAACAGAAAAGTTAGTATTCATACAAACTGCATGTGATCGAAAACGAATTAAGCTGGTCTTATCAAAATGTAATAAAAAAAACATTCAAACGAGTAAATTCAAATAATAGAGACGCATCTCTCTCAATATGTGTTTTTAGAATAAGATCATGCTTAAATGGGTAGAACAAACATATATCATCGGCGAACATATACAGTTGAACGGTGAGATTCAAATTTTCCAAGTCACTCAAATCAATTGAAAACCAGGACCCAGTCCACTCCCCTGTGGTACACCATATTCAACAGTCCCAAGAGCGCTTTTGGAATGTCCAATTTGTACATACTGTTTCCTGTTAATGAAATAATTTCAGAACAATAATAGTTCCCGTCCTCGAACACCGTAAAATTCCAGTTTCTTAAGCATTATTTCATGATCAACAAGATCAAATGCCTTTGAAAGGTCAAAAAACATACCCGCTACTCCACGGTTTCCTTCATCGAGACCATTGCAAACATATCTTACCACATTCAAGACAGCGTCTTGAGTACGCATGTCTATTCTAAATCCAAATTGGTATTTGTATAAAAGGTTATTGTCATCCAGATAAACCGAAAGCTTATTATACAAAAGTTTAGTAAGTAATTTTATCCAAAGGAGAAAGCACAGCAATCGGCCTATATTTATCCACAGTAGATGCCTGAGCAGTTTTCGGAATGGGCACTATTCTATGAATCTTTAAAATATCCGGGTATTGTGAGGTGGTAATCATTTTATTGAAGATTTCAACTGTGATAGTTGATATTTCATTCTCTTACAAACTTTATAGATATGTTATCAAATCCTGGAGATTTATTTACCTCCATATTACACACAATATTATTAACATCATCTACATTAATGATTATAAAATTAAAACGACTACGTGATGCTATAAGTGTTCTCAAAGAGTTAAAAGAGTCCCCAGGTAAAATATCAATCTTCTGTTTGAGTTCCCTTACGACAGAAATAAAATAATTATTCAAACAATCCGCTTTGATCCGATCATCTACAATAATCCTACCTTGTGAAACCACTAGTTCCAGATCGACCAAGTCTCCAACACTTTCTGGGATCACTTCCAGCTCTATACAAACAATCAGCATAATAATTTTCCCTACATCTTCTAACCGCCACTTTGATAACCCCACTTAATCTCTTCAAAACTATTTCAATGTTCCCATTATTCCTCGATCTACGTCTTATCCTCAATAGTCTATGTTTAAATGATATTAACTTCGTAACGATCGTTGAGTTGCTAACAGCTGTTTCAATACAAGATATCAATGTATTTATCAAATCAGATGCATCAAAATCTGAATAATTACGTGGTAAATTATCCCTCAGATAGTCCTTAGCCCTATCATAATCACAATAGGTTTTCAATATTTCAATATATCTTTCACTTTTAAAGTTACTCTTCAATTTGCATGAAAGTATATTATGATCAGAAAGAGTACACTCAACAGAATCAATGTAAAGCCACTTCCAGGTCTTGTGATAAGATCATGAGCACATCCACAATCATAGTTCTGGAATAGCGAGATTAGGTCAGTAGATGGAGAACCTTTTAGAAGATCAATATTTGAATCCCCAAAAATTATCACTGGATCCTGAGCTAAGTCATCCAACAAAACCTCAAGTAAATTTATAAAATACGCATCACTACATTTTTGTGAGTTTTAAATATTTATTTTTCATATTTCGATTTGATCCGGAAATATGACTTGGTGTTTGAACCCTGGCCTTACGTCTAATAAGCAAACACACTACCTACTAGACCACAATGACTACTTAAAATACTATCCTATGGTATAAAACAACCCCAACATTACGGACCATTTCAAACGTTTAGTTAGCATTCCGACCTAATTTCTCCCACCACACATGCTGCGCGAGCCATCTTTGGCATGTGCATCAGAAATCAGCAATGAATATTAAAAAAGATGAGTAGATTGGAATCATAATCATAATTTCTGATACTTATACGCATTCATACTTATTTTAATACCATACTCATACTACTCATATTCAAAGTTTGAGCTAGTCATCGTACTCATACTTAACAATACTCATGATGTTGTTGATTTCGACTCTCCTTTACTCAACATTTACAAGAATCACAAAGTAGGTATGATTCGCGTATGAACACTACAATACTCACCAGAAGGTTTTGTGTTTGCTTTGCTTGCTGGCTTTGTCTTCTTCTTTTTTCTTTCTTCTTCTTTTGTAAATGCAACAACAACTAAGACTGTAAATTTTGATGAATGATTCGAATCACTCGAATCATTTATGAGTAGTATATGTAAGTATTTTTCTAAATTTATGAATCTGAATGAGTAGGCGTATGAATCAAACATATTTCGAATGTTGTGAGTTTGATGTCAACGTTATACTCATAGTCATTGTACTCATAATTATAAATCAACGTTGTAGTGAGTATGAATGAATCAGAGTAGTTGAATTTCAATATTGTTGACTCACTTATATTTAAAATTTCATGAATTCTTATGAGTAGCGAAAAAACGATTCATTGCTGATCTCTGATGTGCATCAGGACCAACAATTTAAAGTCAACTACGAAGGACATATTTGAGAAGTTTTTCGAAGGTGGGAGAGGTATACAGCATAATTAAAATTGCTCGTTTTAAGCAGTTATGTTTCTAAAAAGTAATTTCTTGTAAGCGTAAAATATTTCGGAAATATTTAACGACTAATTTTTCATTATTTACTCTCTCTCTCTCTCTCTTATGCTTCTAAAGTAAGAATTCTAAAGAAATACACGCTAATTAAATGCTGTTAATATAATTCTTTATTTCCTATCACGTTAAGCTGCCAGAGGGTTTAAAAAAAACTTACAATATTTACCATGACAACTATTGCATTAAAGACATCTTAAGGTGGCTTAACGGAGACTATATTGTAAGCTTTTATTGCCGTATAATTGTAAAAGGAAGGCAGCCATTAAAAGTTGTCACAGAAAAATAATTTTATGGCCCATGTAAATACCAGTTAATAGAATCACTCATACATATATACATATATACATACATACACATATTCACTATTAGTTTATCGTACGTATATTCATAACATCGATATATGGCATACGAAAGCAACAGAGTATTAGTTACACGGGTAAATAATGCACATTTATGGCAATAAGGCATTAATTTTTATAGTTTTTGTTAAGGAATTCAGAATACGAAGCTTACGACTAGCTTACTAGCTAAGAAATATAAAAGGCGGGTCATAAAAATAAAAAACTTTATGTACTTAAAAACCCCTTTTTTGATTTGTTTTGCAAAGAGAACATATTTAAAAATACTGAAAAGGTAAGTTATCGATTGATAAAATGGAAATTTAAGGAACTTTTTATATAATAAATCGTCTCTTGATAAAAGTTTTACTTTTAAAAGATCAACCCTTGATGCATGAGTTCCTTTTAGAAAAATATTACTTAAACTAGCATAAAAATTAAAATCAAAGTTTAAGATTTTATTATATTGTAAAAGAGGCGAGTATGCCATGCTATAGCAGAAGTATTGTAATGAACTTAATAGGACATGAACTAAATATTCCATGTCCCAAATAATCAGTCCACTTTGCTATGATACCGATAGCCAGGTGGAATCGCTCTCAAGCCGTTCTATTTACTTAGAGTCTTCATTGTTAATAAAGTTCAAATGATATCCATGTACGGCAATCACATCATCTCTTAGCTTCTTCAGTGTACACTCTAGTGTAGTAAGTATGCTTACATAATGTCCGAATGCATGGCCTCCACATCGACATAATAACCATTGGGTTTGGGAACTATTTTACAGTGTCCAATACTACCCTTATGGAGTTTCAGAATGGTTCCATCTCCCTCTATGATACCACAAACCCATTAAGCAAAAGAAGTATTTTAATGAACTTAATAGGACATGAACTAAATATTCCATGTCTTAAATAACGAATCTATTTTGCTATGATACGAATGGCTTACCTATAGTCAGCATCACTCTCAGTCCACTCTAGAGTCTACATTGTAAAAACCGTTCTAATGATATCTATGTATGACAATCACATGATCATAAGCTTCTTCAGCGTACACTCTATTGTAGTATGTATGTATGTACATATAATGTCTGAATGCATGACCTCCACGTCCATAACAACACCATTAGATTTCGGACTATTTTATAGGGCACTCCACCTCTCTCAATTGCCTAACAACCTCCCTCTATGATACCATAAACCCATTAAACAAAACTCAATACTTTCAAAGACCACAGGATTTCCATTAACTTGATGTTATTCAAGTCTGCTTTAATAAAATTCATTCGCAATTTCAATTGCCGTATTGAAACAGGCTCTTGTTAATGATCACATCTAGGTAATCATCAGCAATCAGTGTATGTATCTGTCTAAACGTGGATTCTGTATGGGTGATTGGTTCTACTTTTCAATAAATTCAGCCTAAATTCAACAATATTTCACAAAAGAGCCAAACTGATTCCGCCTGTCACAAAAGATTTTAACGAATTAAAATTGTTTATTAGCCTTTATCTATACCCAGAAATAATGTATTTCAGTCAGTTGTTCATAAACCCCTCGGCGTTCTAGAAGTAACCTGACTTGATTTTATTCAGCAGAGGAGACTTACAGGACCTAAAATACTTTTTTCCACTAGTTAATCAGAAGAAGTAGTCGTCGTAGTCTAGTAAGTAGTGTGTCGGCTTACTAGCCATAAGGCCTTGGTTCAAATCCAAGGTCAGACATCAAAACGAAAATATGAAAAAAATATTTCTTCGGCGACTGCCTCTCAGCAGATTTCTGGCAAAAACTGTAACAGTAAATAAGATTACCATGAAGAGTTTCTCAAAAATCTGTCGTTCGGAGTCGACTTTAAACTGTAGGTCCCGCCACTCATGTATAAAATTAACGCACACAACATAAGTGGGGTGTAAGAAGCTAGGTCGTAATCCTGACTGAAGGCTTGTAATTACCAATTATGTATGTATGTAATCAGAAGAACATTGACCATGAACCCACAAAAGTTTAATTTCTTTCTTTGCAATTTCTTTCTCCATGAGAGAAAACAGATTTTAACTGAGCACTAAACAACCTCTTATTATCGCTAGTCCACTCAGCAGCAGGCCATTTTATATACGCAATCATACTATTATGAATATACTGCCTAAACTAACCTACGTCCCATTCTTGCCTCTTCCAAAACTGTTTCACTTCGAAACTATTCTTCTAAGGTACCACACTGAAATAACTTAGTCGTTAAAATGTTCGACTACAAATTCAAGTAATCTGGAAACAAAGCCCGAAGAAGGCAAGAATTATTATTTTTTTTTATCATGTTTTATAATTAATCCGCGTTAATCTCCTATAAAGAATTCATCGAGAAAATTTCCTTATCGCTACTCCCCTCATTGGGATATCATTACCAACAGATATCATAGGAAGCCCTCTTGGGAAAAAGTTGGAAAAGTTTCCTATTAATATACCCAATGCATGTCTACAGGGGATAGAACTAAAATTATTTTAGGAGCTACCACAATAGACAAATCTTATGTTTACCTAGAAAACACTTGATTAATGAAAATCAATCGTAGTCTAGTAGGTAGTGTGTTGGTTTATTAGGCGTGAGGCCATGGTTCAAACTCCCAGGTCAGACATCTCCAACAAAACGAAATACAAAAAAATTTCTTCGGCAACTTTCTCTCAGCAGATTTCTGGCAAAATTTCTGAGAGCAAATAAAATTGCTATGAAAAGTTTCTCAAAAATCTGTCGTTCGACGATGACTTTAAACGATAGTGCTCGCCACTCATGGATAAAATTAACACACGCACAACATGGGTGGTGCAAGAAGCTAGGTTTTAATTCTGACTGAAAGGCTGTACTGAACAATTAATGAAAATGAAACAAAACAAGGAACAAATAGAACAAAGACGGGTAAGATAATAATCGTTCCTTAAAGGAAATTAAGCTTGATTTTTTTTAACTTAAAATAGTCGTGATCTCTTGTTCTAGTTGAATAATTGTCCACAAGACCTCACTTTCATATCTATAAATACTGTGGATAATTGGACCACTCTATTATCGACAAAATATACCGGCATACAATCTTTTGATGTGATTTAATTTAATTTTTTAAAACCTTTTTAATCAATCGGTATTCGAAAACAATGCTCAAAGCAACATCATTTTGCTTGAAGTTTGTAATAAAAATGTTAGTCTTTGTTCTTCTTAGCATGTACAATGAGTTTCATACTGTGTCAGCCCCAGAGATCAGCAATGAGTATTCAAAAATTAATAGAATCGAATCATACTCATAATTTCTGATACTTATACGCATTCATACTTATTTTAATATTATACTCATACTACTCATATTCAAAGTTTGAAGTATTCATCGTACTCATACTTAATAATACATATGATGTTGTTGATTTCGACTCTCCATGACTCATGACATTTACAGGAATCACAAAGTAGGTATGATTCGCGTATGATCACTACAATACTCACTAGAAGGTTGTGTGTTTACTTTGCTTTTTCTTTTTTTGTAAATGCAACAACAACTAAGACTGTAAATTTTGATGCATGATTCGAGTCACTCGAATCAGTTTATAAGTATTTTTCTAAAGTTATGAATCTGAATGAGTAGGCTTATGAATCAAACATATTTCGAATGGTATGAGTTCGATAACAACGTTGTACTTATACTCATTGCACTCATACTTATAAATCAATATTGTAGTGAGTATGAATGAATCAGAGTAGTAAAATTTCAACATTGGTGACTCACTTACAGTGGACAGCAAAAGTCTTAGTACTCCAATATATTATGGCAATTTCATAAATTTTAACGAACAGTTTGAATAAAAAATTATGGTTTTTATATTTATTTTATTAACTTATCACAGTTTTATTATAAAACAAACAATTTTTTAATGTTTTTCATAAAACAAGAGAAAAATAAGGAAAAGTTTCAGATGACTCCATAGGTACCCCCAAGGAGAAAACTGAGTAAATTTAAAATTCAAACGCCTAATATATGAAAATGTTATCCCTTGTATTTAGTAGAATATCCCTTAAGGTCAAGCACTCCATTTAACCCATTTGGAATTGAATGTACAAGTTTTGTTTAGTGTTTTCTGGTGTCCACCATGAGCAAGTTTTTCGGTTGACTTTTATTTGAGATTTAGCGATTACGTAACCGTTCTTTCAAATGATCTCCTAAATACTGTCTTGAAGTAAAATCGGGACTTTGTGCAAAAGTATTAAGCCTGTGGGGACTTTTTTGTCAAAATATATTGCCGTACTAAGACTATTGCTGTCCACTGCTTACGAGTAGCGGAAAAACGATTCATTGCTGATCTCTGGCCAGCCTAAATTAGAGCTGAACATTTTTGATAAAACAATATGACAATACAAATACGTCCACTTTTAAACCATCATACTTTTTCGTGATACAACCCAGTTAAAAAAAACTTTCTTCATTATCTAGGATTGGAAGTATTTTCTACACTATTTGACCACTTCGAACAATGCATTCACGATTTTCTAAACTGCTTTGTATAGTTGAAGTAAATGCGAGCACCATGTCCAGTTTATAATTAAAAAACTGATAAACAGAACAAAAGCTCTGGCATACGTCCGAGTTACTATTAAATTTTCTAACTCAACAGATTCTCATGTATCACACAACAGGTGGCATTTGCAAATTGGCTTTTCGTTTGTATTATATTTTCCATAGATTCCTGTTTACTATTAAACTGAAATTCATTTATAACACTTTTCCAAGTAATGCCACGATTATGATCACTTCATTACTAGCTTATCTCAGAGAGAAAAATCTAAAAATAAAAATTTATTTTTACATTGAAATTATGCACGACTTTAAACGTAACCATAACCATAACCACCACCACTAAAGTGCACAGTCAGTGAGTACAACAAATTCATGCTTTTACTCATTCATTCATTCATTCATTCAGTCATTCATGCAAACTTAAAAGGAATTTTTATTTCTCATAAATTCAGAAAAAACAGAAAAACATTCATAAAGAAAATTATATGGCAGTTGAAAAATAGAAAAACCAAAAGAAAAATGTGGGGAAAAACTCAACAAAAACAAGAGAAGAAGAAGAAAAAAGGTGAGCCAAGCAAGTGAAAATAAAAACTATTTTAAGAACATTGAGTATAGCATACAAGACTATAATTACGCTGTCGCCTTATGGTTATATTATCATTATCCATTATATTTATTGCCGGCCAAGTTAAGCAATACATACATACATACATATGTACGTACTAGCGGACGTACACTTACTTATCCTTTGCATTAACAGTACAACAGACAGAATTCAACTGGTTCTTAGGAGTTGAAATATAATTTCCATATTTACTCAGGTGCCATAAAAACTATAGAAAGTGTTTTTATATCTCTGTGTGTGTTTGTGTATGTATGTATGTACATATAAATGCATGTACGGATAACTGAAATGGAAAATAAATTTCTTTTTGGATTCTTTGCTGTTTACCTTGCCATAGTTTGGGGCAACAGCTAAAGTGCTTTAAAGTTGATGTTTTTTTTTCTTTAATTGGCTGGAATTGTTGCTCTCAGTTGGAATCTAAAGAAGTTGTTGATAATAAAATTTTATTGGCATTATGACATCATGGTTAACAGTCGATTTTAATGCGTTTTAAAACTTTTGGTCTTAAAACCATTTTTCTTTTATAGATTTTAGCATTAAATCCACTTCTTTAGCCAACAAATCAATTTCAAGCAGCTTACAAAATACATACAAACATACATACTTAATTGGCCATTACAACCATTCAAACAGGATTACGACCTAGCTTATCACACCACTTATGTTGTGTGTGTTAATTTTAGGCGTAAGTGGCTGGACTCATAGTTTAAAATCGACTCCGAAAGACAGATTTTTGAGAAACTTTTTATTGCAAATTTTTTATTTACTTTCAGAGTTTTTGCCAGAAATCTGTTGAGAGGAAGTTGCCCAAGAAATATATTCAAATTTCCTTTTGTTGGACAGATCTGGCCTGGAGTTTAAACCATGGCCTCACGTCTAATATGCCGACACACTACCTACTAGACTACAGCGATTTAAAAAAGCATTCACCTTTATTCAATTCACTAATGCTTGCTTTCATATTTCAAGGCAACGTTAAAAATCTTTTGCTTTGGGTTTTGAACATTAAAAAAAAACACATGAAATTTGCAAAATTAATGAAATTGTTATTCCAGGCAATTCACGTTTGCTTGTCATATACATTTCAAAGATTATATTTTACAAATATTGCTTGCAGGTTAGCTATAATTGCTCCATCCGTTTGCTTCAATTTGGACATACTTTTTCAACATTTTGGTCAGTACCTCAACATTAGCAGCGTTCCAGAACTCCAATTGTGGCTGACATATGAACAGAACAGTGTTCATGGTCTTGGAGACTTACCAAACTCGCCTCACAATTCGGTCATGGTATCTCATAGTGTGTAGCATGTCTTATTGAAGCCACATGTCACCCAAATCCATTTCAATCATCAATCAATCATTTGTTAGTGTATTCATGATGAAATGGCAAACCTTTTACAATATTTTTTGCATTTTTAAAAAGTTTAACACTTAAAAATATCTTCGCAATCTTTTATCTTTAATACAGTGCAGCATCGTTTATCAGTCGCGCTGATTTTTTGTGCAAGTCATACAATTTATTCCATTAGTTGGTTGACCTGATAATCTAGTGGTTAGTGTGCTAGACTGTTAGTGTTCGATTCCCATCAGAGACTCTATTCTGTTACACTACTTACTTACTTACATAATAAATAAATAGAAATAAAAAATAAATAAAAAATAAAAAAAAAAATAATTGTCCATTACAACCCTTTAGTCAGGATTAAGAGCTAGTTTTTCACACCACTTATGTTGTGTGTATTAATTTAATATATGAATGCCCGGACCTACAGTATAAAGTCAACACCGAATGAGAGAATTTTGAAAAATTTTTGATGGCAATTTTTGTTTTCTTCTCGGAGTTTTTGTCAGAAATAAAGTCTCTGTTACTCAGCTGGTAATAATTATAATAAAAAAAGTTTCAACATACATACATGATTGGCCATTACAACCCTTCAGTCAGGAATACGGCCTAGCTTCTCACACCACTCATGTTGTGTGTGGTAATTTTGTACATAAGTGGCGGCACCTGTTGTTTAAAATCGACTCCGAACAACATACATATTTTTGAGAAACTTTTCATGGCAATTTTTTTTAGTTGTTCTCAGAGTTTTTGCCACAAATCTGCTGAGAGGAAGTCAACGAAGAAATATTTTTTCATGTTTTCGTTTTGAGGTCTGACCTGGAGTTTGAACCGCGGCCTTGCGTCTAATAAGCCAACACACTACCTACAAGACTACGGCGACTCCATATTGGAGATTAATCGACCATGTTAACCATCATTTGACATTTTAGAAATTTAAACCAATTTTTGAGAAAAACTTATCTACGCCCGTAGTCATACAATTATAGTTGCGAATTTTGCACATACACCATCTTCTCATAAATTGTATATCAAAACAAATTTTCAAAAATATTACGACTTATAAATAAGTACACTTGTAAGGTTTGAGTTAATAAAGTCCCAAATAAAAGTCATTTTGCTTTATTAATTTCCCTCAAATCTATTGCTTAGAAATGTCAAAAAACGTTCATAGAATTCAACAAAACTGATTGAATATAAAATTTGGTTTTTAAGACCTATTTCACTAATGCAACTGTACTGTTTGGCACAAACATCCGAACACACAAACACATACATACAGTGTATATTTTGGTCTTTTTAGTCAATTTGCTGCATTAATAAATTTCATGCAAAATGCATAATTGTTGTTGTTGTTGTTGTTGTTGTTGTATTAATCTATTATTATAGCTTGCCAATATTGTAACCCTTTACCTATAATGTACTCGTTGTAGCCAGTCACTCTACTACCTCTGATCTGTTACTTAAAAGACAATTGTCACTGTACACAGTCACTGTCACAGAGAAAATTCATAAGGTTGCCATAAAAACTTAATAAAATATCTGCATTATCTCTTAAAAATACGGTCACTAAACAAGTCACATCTCTGTGCGGCAACAGTCCCTTCTTCATCGGCAAAGGCATTTATTAAAACTGTGTGTGGTCGTTTATATTTGTTTTAAAATTGCAAATTGTTGCAATTGCAGAAATTTGTTGTTGTTGCAATTGTCGCTATTATTGTGTACAATGTTTATTGTTATTTATTTAAGAGCTTAACGTTTATTAATTAGCTGCCCTGGATATTTAATGTTTAAATATTTTCTAGAAAATATTATATTTACACAGCAACATTATTTACTATTCTTTAATCGGCGGCGGCAATATTTGCAATAATAGCAACAATAACTTTCTAGTATTGTTGTTAAATATTAAAAGCATATAATGATTTAAGAATTATTTTTCAATAACTTACATGAAATTAAGAACCAAATGGCTTACAAGCCATTTTATAAAAATTTAAGAAAGAAAAAAGAAAACTTTTGATGAGACTGTTGAAGGTTGAGCATTAAGGGAGTATGCTATTCATATTATATTTCATTTTGTTTTTCATTAAGGGCTTAAAACGAGCAATTTTAATTATACTATCGGGTCCGCCATCTAACGTTTTTTTTTCAACTAGTGCTTATTTTGAGAATGGTAACACTTAGCTCATGTCTGATTTGACAGATAATTAGTTTTATCCTTCCGCTGAACGAATATGGACCATCCAATGCGTTTTCGCTTCGCTATCATGGTAATCATGGTAATGAAAAGAAAAGAAGCAGAAGAAAGAGAAGCTCCGTATGTTCGTTATCTTGTGAAAAAAGTGAAAGAAACTGGCATCCTCATCGATAAACCAAAGCGTGAAAAGCCAAAAACATTGCGTACACCCGAGAATATTGCTGCTGTGGCAGAAAGTGTGCGTGAAGCGCCATCAACATCAATTCACCGTCGTCCTCAACAATTGAACATTTCGGAGACATCATTGAGACGAATTTTGCATAAAGATCTTGGTATGACGCCATACAAAGTCCAATTGGTTCAGGAGTTGAAGCCAATTGACCATCCAATGCGTTTTCGCTTCGCTAAGTGGGCCTGCGAACGACTTACAGAAGATGCCGATTTTGGCAAAAAAAAATCATCTTTTCAGATGGAGCTCATTTTGATCTTGGCGGGTATGTAAACAAGCAAAAATGTCGCATTTGGGGCACAGAAAACACGCACACATACATTGAAAAGCCGACGCACCCAAAACGAGTCACTGTTTGGTGCGAATTTTGGTCCAGAGGCATAATTGGGCTATTTTTCTTCGAAAATGAGCAAGGAGTGGCCTTTACAGTCAATGGCGATCGTTATCGGGCCATGTTGAACGAATTTTTGTTTTCAAAAATAGAAGAGGAGGATATTGTCAACATTTGGTTTCAACAGAACGGCGCTACGTGCCACACAGCCGAAGCTACACACGATAATTTGCGCCCCGTTTTTGAAGATCGCATTATCAGCCGCAGAGCTGATGTCGTTTGGCCAATTCGGAGCTGCGATTTGACACCGTTGGACTATTATTTGTGGGTTGCCGTCAAAGATAAGTGTTACGCCGACAAGCCAGAGATAATTGACGCTTTAAAGGACAATATTCGTGAAGACATTGGTGAAATACAGCTGCACACAATCGATAATGTGCTTAAAAATTGAACCGATCGTGTAGGCTACTGCATGGCCATTTGAATGAAATTATTTTCCATTATTAACCGGAAGGATTGTACTTTCAAATAAAAAAAGAAATTTTAGAAAATATTCAGTAGTTTTTTTTAAAGCATTTTCAAAAAAAGGAGTTATTTGGCGGACCCTTTATAATAAATCCTCGCCTAGCTACGAAAAAGCTTCTCAAATATGTCGTTCGGAATTGACTTTAAATTGTTGGTCCTGATGCACATGTCAAAGTTGGCTCGCACAGCATGTGTGGTGGGAGAAATTAGGTTGGAATGCTAACTAAACGATTGAAATGGCCCGTAATGTATGGGTTGTTTTATACCATCGGATTTTATTTTAAATAGTCATTGTGGTCTAGAAGGCAGTGTGTTGGCTTATTAGACGTGAGGACACGGTTAAAACTCCAAGTCAAATATTTCTTCGGTGACTGCCTCTCAGCAGATTTCTAACATAAACCCTAAGAGTAAACAAAATTGCCATTAAGGGCTACAACAAAGCATGTAGACGGCGTAGTCTACTAGGCAGTATGTTGGTTTATTAGACATGAGGCCTCGATTTAAACCCCATGTCTGACATCTCGATCAAAACGAAAAATTAATATTTTTTTGGCGACTTCCTCTCAGCAGATTTCTAGCAAAAACTCTGACAGTAAATACAAATTTCTATAAATTTGACAAGGTTCTCAAAAAAATTTGTCGTTCGGAGACGACTTTAAGCTGTTAGTGCCGTCACTTATTATGAAATTAACACACACAACATAAGTGGTGTGGAAAACTAGGTCGTAATGCTGACGGAAGCGTTGTAATGACCAATTATGTATGTATGTATGTATGCATTGAATATTTTGGTTATCTTTTTTAATCAACTTAATTCCACCCTTAAATATTATTTAAGAGGTGTTACATGGGACACACTAAATATCTGAATGCTATGAAAATTTTCCCCAATTTCTTCGATTACAGGCATATTTAATCAAAAGAGAAATTTGATTTCCTTAATTGCCAATCAAAAGCAATCAAATTCGTCAATTTTAAATCGAAAATCATATGCGGGATTTATAATCGTTTTAATTATTTATTAATAATCAACCAAATAATAATACGATGTATTTTAATTTATATGCATTTAATTATTTCAAAAGCATACATATGTACATACTAATAGACATACATACATATGTACGTATGCATGCATATGTATTTATTTTAAATAAACAAACTGCATAATATTTCATTAAAATATTTTCTAAAATAGAAACGAAAGTATGTTTGTTAGACTCGACCAACCATATGAGGTCATATTAAAGGTAAACACTATTCAAATAATAGCTGAAAACCAAAAACAAAAAGAAAAATAGAAAAAAGAGGAAAAAAACAAGCAAAAAAGCAAAAAAGAGAAACCAACATTAATAAATAAAATAATTATAAAAACGTAGAAAATAATTTTAAAAACCACTTAATGGATGAGGAACACCACAGCACAGCATTTGAATGTGTCGAGCGGCAAACATTTCAACAATGGGGGGCATTTCATATCAAAAAGAATTTTCAATAAAAAATAAATAAATCACTGTGGCAAAACACCAGGCAGTATAAAACCTTTCACATAACGTACGCTTTGCTGCCAGGTGTACGGTGATGCACTCTGGCATTACGGCTGCTATATACATATGAAGTAATAATGAAAATAAACCAACACAATTATAAATTAAAAGGATGTCATAAACTTGTGTATGTTGCGTAGCATGTGATACATATATACATACACAGCAGTTGAACAAGGATTCGAGCATTTTGAACTCAGTGTGTGTTTGTATGAAAATAATAAAAAAAAGGAACAGAACAACCAACAATTTATTGAAATTTTATGCAGTTTTATTTAAAATTTTGTTGGTCAAAAATTTACCAGAAAAAAAAAACTCACAAAAAAAATTTAAATTTCAAAAAATTTGCTTATAAATGTACATGAAAATTATTGTGTGTTGTTTGTGTTGTGGACGTCTATATGAAGTAAAATGCATTCACTGTCGTCCTTACGTTTTATTAAACCAATAAGCATTTGATAATTATGGTTTAAAATTAATATACAATTAAATTATTTGCATAATAATAAATAATGCATAAATACCTATACATATACATATACGCACTCAAAAACGCAATGCATACATACATACATATAAATAAACTCACGTAAATATTCACTTGACACCTTTAAACTCATGATTATAAGTTAGTAAAAAAGTAGGGTCGCCGTAGTCTAGTAGATAGTGTGTTTGCTTATTAGAAGTAAGGCCACAGTTCAAACCGCAGGTCAGACATCAAAACGAAAATATAAAAAAAAAATTTATTCGGTGACTTGCTCTCAGCAGATTTCTGGCAAACACTCTGAGAATAAAATAAAATTGCCATGACAAGTTTCACAAAAATCTGTCGTCGACTTTAAACTGTAGGTCCCGCCACTCATGTATAAAATTAACGCACACAACATAAGTGGTGTGAGAAACTAAGTTGTAATCCTGACTGAAGCGTTATAATGACCAATTATGTGTATGTAAAACAGCAGGGTTTTGTAATTCTTTAATTAAACTCTAGTATCGGTCTGAAGTAGTAGTCAGTAGTCGCCGTAGTGTAGTAGATAGTGTTTTGGCTTATTAGACGTAAGGCCTCTAAACGAAATACAGTCGAACTTCCATAACTCGAATCTCCATTATCCAAAAAAAAACTTCGACTTACGGAGACTTCGAGTTACAGAATTTTTTTTTCTTTAAGAGTTAATTGCAAGCATGTGTTTTTATTATGTATTTTTTATTTAGAACAAGCAGTAACTGAAAACTGCATACCTTAGCATACTATATAATGTAATCAACAAGTTAAAATGAATTTAAATATTCTGAAATAAGTGACTGAAAATGTACTTTGTTTTGTTATTTTCAGTATAAAAATATCTCTAATTTATTCAAAGCCTTATAGTGTTCCTCAGTTGTACGGTCATTAGTTTGCAAAAATAAATTCAATGTTCGCAAAGAATTTTCTACATCGGCTTTGGAGGGCTGATGAATAGTTTCTTCCAACGAACCCTCGCCATCACTCTCGGTTCCGCTTAAGACTGGATCTTCTGGTTCAACACATATTTGCTCAACAATATCATTGTCTGTAGGAAATCCAGTCGTGTAAAGCTCATTATCTACTTCAATATAATCTTGAAAAGTAGTATTGCAAGTTATTTTTTTCGCTATTAACCAAGCTTGGTAATCGACTTCAATTTCATTTTGACTTTTATCAACATTACTCAAAAAAACTGAAGGAATGTCATCTTCTTTTGGATGCGCTGGACAATTATCAATAAATAATAAAATCTTTCGGCCGGCATTTTGAAAGCGTTTATCAAGTTTGAGAATTTTAGAAGCCATTCATCAAAAAGTTTTGCAGTCATCCAAGCCTTGGAGTTTGCTCTATACTCTACGGTTAACCACTTAAGCACCCCGAAAGCAGCGAGGCTTAGTACTTTTTCCAATCATAAGGATTTTAAGTTTTTCTGACCCATCCATATTTGCAGCATTAAAGTAACATAAAAAGGGATTTCCCCATAAAAAGACAGCGAAATATGAAAACCAGTTTAACCAGCAAAAGAAAGCAAAACGAACAAACAAAATTAACAAACCAACCAAATAAACAAAATAATTCGAGTTATAGAGTTCATTTATATGTGTTTCGTTCGAGTTATGGAGAACTTCGAGTTATGGAAGTTTGACTGTATGAAAAAATATTTCCTATTTAATAAACTCTGCGAGTAAAATAAAATTGCCATGACAAGTTTCCCAAAAAAATCTTTCGTTCGGAGTCGACTTTAAAACTGTAGAGCCCGCCACTCATGTATAAATTTAACACACACAACATAAGTGGTGTGGTCGTAACTCTGACTAAAGGTTTGGAATGACCAATGTATGTGTGTATGTACGTATGTATCTGAAGTTAAAGCTTGTTATTGTTATTATTTTATACAAATGTCCTGCATTACCTGTAGTAAGAACGAGGTATTCGAAAGAGTTCATTTACAAATTGGATAGAATATGAAGTCTTATTTTTATATTTGATACGATCTTTATTATCTCAATATGTGACATTTTGATCCATTAGAATTATCGATTATATTTTTCTATTTTTGCGTTGAAGCCATTTAACCACCATTCAGAGTTTCCTAAATTAAAAACTCTTTCTAATTTATTTTACAAGTCTCTATCGAATTTTAATTTATACCGTTAAGATAGTCCTTTAAGGATTGGTGCAAATGATAATTGGTCGCTATAAAATCCGGGCTATTTATTATTGGTGAATACATCAATACTTTCCAGCAAATCTCTCTCAGTTTCAAGCCCATTTCAATTTGCTTGTTTCATTTGATTATTTAAATCATTTGATGATTTTATTTTCTCGAGTTAAATATCCAATCTTTTTTTTCTTTTGGTGCCAGGAATGACTATAAATAGACACTTACGCATATTAAATACATTAAATATATACATAGATTGTATATTCATACGTATGCACATACATGGTAGACTTAAATCAGGTCTTCCAATAGGACCAGTTGATAACGATCATCCTGTTGAAGCTACATCTGTCAAATTAGTTGTTATTTACACAGTCTGTTTGGATAAATAACCATCGACGGATTTGGGGTTTCAGAACACGTGCAAATAATGAATTTCTTTTTTTTTTATTAACATGGATGTTCCTTGCGGTCAAAGTAAATACGCTACGCCCATTTTACGATCGCCATAATCATTCTGCCGTCCTAAATTTGAGTTCACTGGTTCAGTAAACAATCCACCAACACCAATACGGCTATGAAATGCAAGATCTGCCGAAAATTACGCCGCTGTCCTTAAGACTAAGCAGCAGAATCCGTGTCAGTCAATTTTTCGTTGCTCACAAGACTTCGTCTTTTCGCAAACCACAATTTGTCGCATTTTGCGCTGTGACTTGGGCACAACTGATCCAAGAATGGAAGTTAAACGATCATATGCAACGACGTACATTCAATATGGATACCAATACCAAATCACATAAGATCCAAAAGCATCCAATACATGCCGAAAAATTCAGTGTTTTGTTTAGATTTTCAGCTGGCGGTGTCATCGCTAAATATTTCTTTGAAACGACATTGGTCAGACCATAACTGTCAACAGCGAGCACTATTTGCTCGACGATAATAAAGAGGTCTTTCCAACGGTTTAATAATGTCATTAATATCTCAAACACACTTTGTTTTATTTAAATTTAAAGATTGAAAGCGCTTAATAATAGACCTGATACATAATTTACATTCATAAATAAACTCTACATTAATATTGTTTGCATATCAGATACAAGCACATACACACACAATTGTACCTTAAATGCAAGTTTGTATGTGATTGTGAATGCTTTGTATGTGTTGTGTTGTATTTGTATTTGTGTGGAGACAAATTTATTGAACGAATTGTATTTTCCAAAAAAAAAAAAAACGAAAAAAACAACAAAAATTGTGTTTAACAGCTTATAACATGAATAACAACAGTAAAAACAACAACAACAATAGTAATAATATTAACAATAGCGACTACAACATTGTCACTAACAACGACACCAACAACAACAAGTACAACAAACTTTAAACAAAAATAAAAATCAATTTTAATTATAACAATTGTAACCAAAAATATATCAACGTTCGTTTATTTTCATGGTTTTTTTTTCGTTTCGTTTCATTTCTTCTTTTTAATTATACTCGTACATCGTATATTCATAGTTTTACACAAATTGGAATATTTACTTGTACATTAGGGCGGTACACATTTATACATACATAATTGGTATGTAATTACAACTCTATAGTCAGGATTACGGCCTAGCTTCTCATACCACTTATGTTGTGTGTGTTAATTTTATACATGAGGGGCAGGACCTACAGTTTAAAGCCGACTCAATCAATTAATTTTCTGTATAAAATTTAATTCGCCGTAGTCGAGTAGGTAGTGTGTTGGCTTATTAGACATGAGGCCACGGTTCACAAATTCCAGGTCAGACATCTCCAACAAAACGAGATATGAGAAAATATGTCTTCGGCAACTCTGTCTCAGCAGATTTCTGGTAAAAACTCGGAGAGTAAATAAAATTTGCCATGAAAAGTTTCTCAGAAAATTCTATCGTTCTGAGACGACTCTAAACTGTAGATCCCGCCTCCCACAGATAAAATTATTGCATATAATATGGGTGATTTGAGAAACTAGGTTGTATTCCTGTCAGAAGAATGTTAACAACCAATTCTGGCAAATCCCGATCAATCATCTCTTAATTGACAAATTTATGTTTAAAATGGACTCTCTTCCTTTATCGTCCCTGAGGTGTTGCTGTCTGACTTTACCTCTCTGGACAAAGCAGTGGTCAGGAGACTGCCTAGATTGATTGTTAGGACGGGATTGAAGTCTCTTAGATTTGTGAAACGACTTCGCCAAATTTAACGTTCATTTGTAACGTTAATTGTAATAATAACACGGTGCGACAGTCAAAATACATCCAGCTAATGACAGCTAGTGTAGGTTGTGAGTTTTTGTTGAGTAGAACTCAAATATATTTTTTTTATATTTCTCGAACGCTTTAAACTTGTTTTATTTAACAAAAACGGTATTTTTGATCTTTTCACACAAAATTATTGATTACCCAAATATTTTTTAACCTATTTTCAAAACCCAATGTTTTTTGCAACGGTAACAGATGAGCCTTTAAAATGGTATACATAAACATATGGTTCAAACTTACATGTTATGAGTTTTGATCGGGTAAACTCGGAAAATATGATTATTTTTCTCAGTTTTTCAAGTTTAGCTATTCTTAATTGCAAAGTTTAATTAAAAACGGTATTTTTGAAAGTGCATTATCTTGTGAAGAGATTGACACATCGTTTGATCAAATCGGATAAAAATTACCGTAGTTATTATTTAAATAGTATAACAGTTGTGTTATATTTGGTATATATGTTATCTTATCAAATGAACTTTCAGTGCAAAAATTTTCAAAAATTTTGATGGATTTTGATTGTTTATCGCAAAATGTGTCAATTTCATGTTTGTGCCGCTATCAGAAGTCGGCTAATATTTGTGTTTTTTGCAAATATTATTATTTCTCTTTGCGCAAACAATGGCCAACTTCTGGTGGTTGCTCAAACGTTTTCCGATAAATAATCAAGATCCAACAAAAATTTTGAAAATTTTTGATGTAAAACTTCATTTGAAAAAATATATACACACAGTTACTAAAGTATACATACGGTTAAAAAATTTCAGAAATTTTTAAACTAATCTTTTTTCGTTGAAAATCTTTATAGTTTCCTTGATGTTAAGACGGTCTTTTGCATTGGTTAAAAAATTTCTGAAATTTAACTGAATTGTGGCCCTGCACAGGCCCACAAAGGTATGCATCCGATTTACAAATTTCACAAATTTCTGACCCATGGCAAAAGACCGTCTTAAAATCGAAGGAAGATGTCAGACAATTATAAATATTTTCAACGAAAACGTATTGGTTAAAAAATTTCTGAAATTTGTTAACTTTTGTGGGTCTGTGCAGTGTATATGAAAAATATAACACGACTGTTGGACTCTTTAAGTAATAACTACGGTAATTTTTGTCCGATTTGATCAAACGAAGTACCAATCTCTTCACAAGATAATGCATTTTCAGAATGTCATAACTTATTTCATATTTTTTAATTAAAGTTTGCTACTATGAACGGACAAACTTGAAAAAATATGAAAAAAATTCGCATTTGTCAAGTTTACCTCATCAAACTTCATAGTAGATTAAGTTGAATAATACATATAGGTATATCGTTTTAAATGCACATCCCTCTCCTTTCTAATAAGGTTTAAATTTTGGACATCGGCTCAGAAATGTTTGTGTAATCAATTAATTTGTGCGAAAAGTCCAAAACAAACAGTTTTTGTCAAATAAAACCAGTTTGGAGGGTTCAAGAAATATGAAAAAAATATTTTTGAGTTCTACTCAACAAAACTTACAACTTACACTATGTCATTAGCTGGGTGTATTTCAATTTTTTTATTTTGTTGCATATTGTAAGTCTAGTTAAACACTTTAACCATTACGCCTCTCTGGCTTAAAGTAAGAAATTTGATCTGAAATTTGTTCATTAGTTCGTACATTTCCTTAAGAGGTTGGCGCTTCCTGAGTAATAATTTAATATGATGATCATATGTGGACGATCAGACAGGTTAGTGGGTTTCTTGGTTTATTTCATGGAGTATTTAAAATTCGAAAACTATGAGAATATTTGTTCACGTCAGCTGTATACACCTGCCGCATTGCTTTGGTTAAATAGGCTACCATACTGTCGGTAAATTAACTCAGATGATCTCTAGTAAATACATAGCTGTGTAGGCTTTTATAACTATTTTTTTTTTTGTACTGATTATTGTTTCTGTATTTAGATCATGTTTTTTGAAAAATAAAGGAAAGAAATAAAGGAAAAAATAGTAAAAAAGTGCGAATATAACTTCTCTTGAAATATCTTATACCAATGGAATGTGTAATGTGTATGTGTATACAAACTGTGGGCGTGGCATACATTAAATGAAACAAATGTGTCTCAGAAAATGAATTAAAAATGTTTATTTGTTATGAATGCTGCTTATACCGGTGTAAGATGGGAAAACTCTTAGAATAGTGGGCGTGGCAGTTAATGTTAAAAATAACCAATAATTAGTTTGACTTTTCCGTAAACTACCATAACAAACCTAAAATATATTTTTTTGAAAATTAAAAACTTGATTTTGGAGCACCCCCTACTTTTCATTTTTGCAAAAATAATTTTGTTTCTGTATTTGTTTATTTATGTTTTTTTTTTGTCTCGTTTATTTACACTAATACCGAAATAATTTATAAAATTTTTAATAAATAAAGAAGATTTAGTAAATTTTGCATATTTGTTATGCATGATTTGCATAAAACGTTAAATGCCAATGATGATGACGATGACAATAATATCGCTGATAATGACAGAGATTTTACAGCAATTGCTATTTATTAAATGACATTTATACCGTTATTATTTTACAAAATTTAATTGAAATAATTTCATTTTAATATTGAAATTGTAAAATTTTTTTTGTATACAGTATAAACTTTAAATATATTTTAAATTTGTTTTTATACAAAAAAAAAACAAACAAACAAAAAATATTCTAATGATCACAATTTAATCATCACTTTACAGTTTAATTTATTTTATTTTTTTTTTACATTTTTTTTTTAATAAAATTGTTCTTATAAATTGGCAACATCTTGTTGAATGGTACGCATTTTTATGCCAAAATAGATTTCGAAAATAAAATAGGAAAGCATCACGAACCCTTAAAGAATCAAATGAAGAAAGAATGAAAGTAAAAAAAGAAAAGAAATTATAAAAGCAAAGCATGTTATATATTTAATATAAAAAAATCAAGTTGACCAGAAAAAAAATTAAGAAGACAACATGTGTAAATTTTACAAAAAAATTCTAGTTTCATTTTATTTTCAATCTCTCATTCGTTATTGAATGATGGTGCATCAAATCAATCCATAATAGTAATACGAGATAAAAGAATTTTATACCACTCAATTGTTGGATATACACCATAATAATATCACTTTACAGAAAGATTTGAAAATTTTTGATATATTTCGAAGGAAGTTTCATAGGATTTTGAAACGTATTAGCAGATCTTTTAAGTTTTCAAAGTATATATAATGGGTGATTTTTTAAGAGCTATAGGAAAATTTAAAAAAAAACCCATACAGTTCAGAAAAATGCATGAAATCTTTATTTGAATCGATAGTACGGTCCATATAATTTAATGTTTGAAGATTATTTCATGCAAATGTTGACCACGACTGCGCCTGAAATGGTCCATCCGCTTAGCCCAATTTTGGCATACTCTTTCCAACATTTCGGCCGGTATCTCACGAATAAATGCTCCAATGTTGTCTTCCAATGCGTCAATTGAAGCGGGCTTGTCTGTATAGACATAAGCTTTAACATAGCCTCACAAAAAATAGTCTAAAAGCTTTAAATCGCACGATCTAGGGGGCCAATTGACCGGTCCCGAACGTGAAATAAAATGTTCACCGAACTCGCCTCTCAATAAGTCCATTGTTACGCGTGCTGTGTGGCATGTGGCACCGTCTTGTTGAAACCACATGTCATGTAAATCAAACTCTTGCATTTTGGGCAAAAAAAGTTGGATATCATCTCACGGTAGCGCTCACCATTCACAGTTACGTTACAATTCGCAGCATCTTTGAAGAAGTACGGTCCAATGATGCCACCAGCCCATAAACCGCACCAAACTGTGACTTTTTCTGGATGCATTGGCAGCTTTTGCAATGCTTCTGGCTGATCTTCACTCCAAAATCGACAATTCTGCTTATTTACGTATCCATTGAGCGAAAAATGAGCTTCGTCGATGAACACAATTTTTCGATAAAGAAGTGGATCTTCGGCCAACTTTCCAAGAGCGCATACACCAAAAAATCTGCGTTGCGGTAGATCGTTCGGCTTCAATTCTTTCACCAGCTGTATTTTGAAAAGCTTCACACCTAAATCCTTCCGCAAAATTGTCCACGTTGTTGAGTAACAGAGGCCCAATTGCTGCGAACGGCGACGAATCGATAATTTATGGTCATCATTAACACTGGCGCGATACAGCTGCGATATTTTCGTCAGTTCGCACTCTACGTAAGCGTGTTGGTGGTTTAATGTCCAAAAATGTAAATTTGATGCGAAATTTAGTCACAATAGCACGAATAGACGCTTCAGTGGGTCGATTAAACTGATCATAAAATGGAAGAAGCGCACGATGAACTTTCTTAACAGATCACGCATTTTGATAATAAAATTCAATGTTTTGCAAGCGTTGTTCGTTTGTAAGACGATTCATGGTTAAATTATAGACGAAACTGTAGATGTTTGACAGTGAAACAAAACACGAAACGTGCGTGAGCTGTTTAAACCAGTGTTGCCAAAAGGATAATAGCTAAAAAATCACCCGTTAAAAAATTTGCAATTGAAATGAAACAAAACTTGAAATCATAATGATGGAAGAATGAATTGTTGAAGCTGTCATCGGTGACGTTGCTTTAACACTCTTTACCGATGGCTCAAAAATTAGGAATTAGGAACTGAATATGGGGGCTATTCCAATAAGCTGTACACTAAATGGATCATACAGATTAGCAAACACGCCATTTCAGGCAGAGATTTTTGCTATTCAACAAGCTGCACGTATGATTAAAACCAAGAACATACATACCTCCTTTACAACTTGATTATATGTTTGGACAGTCAAGCAGCAATCAAGCGTTGATATCCCACCGCTTCAAATCGAAGGGCATCAGAAGTTGCATAGACCCTCTACACCCTATAAGTAGACACAACACCCGCCTCTACAAACGCTCTGAAGCCACTGTGACAAAGAAAAGAAACGAAAAGACAGGCGATGCATGAGGAAGAAATTATGGAGGGAATATATGCCCCCCTACAGGAATACTTTTTCAAATTGGAAAAAGCAACAAACCATAGGTAATCCAGCATATCCCGTTGCCTAATTTCAAAACTGCTGTTTCGAAAATAGACAGGAACTGCTTGTATTGGGTAAGAGAACGTTTCGCACTCTAAGAGGAATTCTAACAGGACAGTCCGCTATTGTCAATTTCGCTCGGTCTGCCCCACCAGGAAGCTGCAGAAGCTGCTAGGATGTGAAAAAAACAGAATCAATACAACACCTTTTATGTAAATGCCCTGCACTTCAAAACAGACGTTAACTATTTTTGGGTACAAAACATTTGAAGATCTTGACATGATGACGAACGTGATCTGGAAACTAGCCGGTTTCATCCGAAGCAACCATCATGATAATGGAGCTTACCTCCCAATGAACTTGCCTGCGAAAGGCAAGCTACGCGCTAACCTAACCCACATACATAACATAGTTGGTCATTACAACCCTTCAGTCAGGATTACGACCTAGTTTCTCACACCACTTATGTTGTGTGTGTTAATTTTATACATAAGTGGTGGGACAGTTTAAAGTCGACTCCGAACGACAGATTTTTGAGAAACTTTTCATGGCAATTTTATTTACTCTCAGAGTTTTTGCCAGAAATCTACTGAGAGGAAGTCGCCGAAAAAAATGGGATGAGTAAATTGATTCAAACAAAATCTCTCACTTAGTGCTTCGTTGTGAAGCACGTGATTACTTCCTCCCTCTCCTATTTATTGAAAATATTGATTATTTTACTGGCATGCCACTGGACCTTAACACTTCAAAAACGTACCCTCATAACTTTAAAATCTAGAAATATTGGCGATTGATAATTAGTAATTAAAAGATAGGCGGTAACTTTTGCAGCATTATCGGAAACATCGTATGTGCTAATACATATGGGGCTTGGAGTGGATGTGCTATTTTCGATTGGATGAATGAGGAAGTCAACCATATACTGCAAATAAGCTGGAACAACGTAGGCAAGTAAAAACGTATCTTTTTGTAACAAATTTTTATGCACAAGCGTGGAAGTCAGAAAATGGTTCACAATGAATAGTGGTTATATTTAAAGGACAATCCCATAAGGTTCGAAATTAAGTGGGTCTAATCTTTCCACTACCCCAAGTATCATATGTTCTCTTACAAACATTTTATCAAATATTTGGGAATACTTTTTGTTTAGTAAGTTATTACTGGCTGGGCATTTAAAGAAAAATAGAATTATACCAGCCTATGCATAAAGTAGGGCATGCATGTCTAAGGAAGACTTCCTTCCACTGCATGTGCTTACGTTGTGGAAAACTCCCAAACACATAACTTGTACTTCTTATACATATATGGTGTCATCTTGACGTTCATCTTCACTTCAATGATTGTGTGTTATAAAATCATGCAGCAGAAGCAAAACAAAAAAAAAAGAAAATAAAATAAAATTAAAAGCATTCACAAACTTATTGAGATCATAAAGAGGGCAAGAAAAAAAAGTTTATAAATTTTTCCTCTTTTTTATTTTTTTTTCGGGGCACATGTGTTGTTTAGGTAAAATTAAGGCCAAAAAGAGGTTATGCTTGATTAAGTTTTAAATTTATTTTCCTTTGCTTTGGCTTTGTTGATATCAAGCCAAATGCCTACGATTAACACATACTCAAATTTGCAAAATAAAAAATAAAAAAGACGTCTTTATGATAAACAATTTCGTCCAGTTAAATTGTTAAATATTTTTGAAAATCTTTCCATTCTTTTTTCATTTTTATAAGAGGGTTCCATACATACATACATATATAGTTGCATTAAATGCTAATGTTTCTCGCCAGATGCTACTGTTGCTGTAAGTAACTGAGATGAACATTTATCTTCCAGTCGATTAGTTGTTTGTATTGTTTATCTTTTATTTTTCTATAGTTGTTGTTGCTGCTGTTGTTGTTAAAGGTATTATTCCTTACAAATTAAGTTAAATATGTTGGTACTCACTACCCCCTCCACCCTTTTTTTTCTTCACATACATTCCTACTAAAGAAAAATAAGAGAAAAAATAGCTAAAAGATGAACGAGAAAAATGAAACTAATTTATGTATATTGACTTTTAATGCACGAGTATTTCATACACCCTCAACAAAATATGTACTGATGATATCTGGATTAAAAGTTTAAATAGCACAACGAATTTCATATGCCCTACTATACATACCTACACAATCTACAGTGAGCATCAAAAGAAACTGTACACTAAGCATAAAATTCTAAAAATAGTTTAGGTTAGGTTAGAGGACGTGTACTCAGAGTTTTTGCTAGAAATCTGCTGAGAGGAAGTCGCCGAAAAAATACTTTTTGTATTTTGTCTTTGATGTCTGGCCTGGGGCTTGAACCCTGGCTTTGCGTCTAATAAGCCAACACACTACCTACTAGACTATGGCGACTTCAAATTCTAATAATAACCATCTCAACTTTTACCACTTAAGGAGAGTGCCCGAAAAAATTTAACATTATTTCGAAATTTTTTGTAATTTTTTTTTTTTGCTTCAATTTTAACAACTGGCAATACTATATGACCTATCCTGGGTCAATGAGGAGTCCGGCTCCACCGCCAGACTCACCTGGCCTCTGGCATACCAAACAGTTAATTGGACTCGGTAGTGGCTTACAGGTCATTGTGTTATGGGTAGACACGCGGAAAGGATGCGACTATATCCTTGACATCAATGGACGATAGCTCCGTCAAGCTGACAAAGGTCCAACCCATATCTGCACCTCGCAAGAGATGGACACTGACAAAGAAAGTGGATAACAGTCCCCTCTTCCTCAGCGGATATGGCACGACCCACGACAGAAGTCGTTAAATGGGAACTGCATTCTCATCGCGTGTCTACCCATAACACAGTGAACTGTAAACATGGCCACTGTGAACGAGATGATGTTACGACCAAGTCCAAGTAATTGGTTCGTGCGCCTTCTATCCATTGATTGCCAAGAGACCGTAGCGGTGGAGCAGGACTCCTTATTGATCGAGGATAGATTGACGTCTCGGAAGAATTTCCGTGCAATGGCCAGCTTAAAAGAGGTATGTGACATTCCTAAGTTGATTTAAGAGGATTCCGGAAGTAGTGCACCAGCTCTGGCGAGCTCGTCGGCTATGTATTTTCCCGGAACGTCACAATGCCCGGGGACCCAGATAAGTGTGACACTGGAGCGCCTAGAAAGAAAGTTCTGACAGCCGCGACATTCCCCGACGATCCTGGAATTATTCGCAACGTTCGACAGAAATTTTATGGCAGCCTGACTATCAGAAAAGATCGTGATACGGATAAAAGGAACACCGTAGGCGAGGATACATTGAGCGGCGCGGTAGATGGCCATTACTTCCGCTTCTTTACCATGCAATCTGCATGGTAGATGTTGGAAGTGCATATGCCCCAAATTAAGTCTGTGTTCATGTAGTCGCCGTAGTCTAGTAGGTAGTATGTTGGCTTATTACTAGTAAGGCCACGGTTCAGACCCCAGGGTCAGGCATTTCCAACAAAACAAAATATGAAAAATTCTTGCTTCGGCGACTTCCTCTCAGCAGATTTCTGGAAACAACTCTGAGAGTAACTAAAAAACATTGCCGTAAAAACTTTCTTAAGAGGATCTGTCGTTCGGAGTCGACTTTAAACTGTAAGTACCTCCACTCATGTATAAAATTAACACACACAACATAAGTGGTATGAGAAGCTAGGTAGCAATCCTAACTGAAGGTTTGTAATAACCAATTACATATGTATGTATGTATGTATATCACACGAAGAGAGTCTTTTTGCTAGTTTATAGATGAGAGAGATTAGCGGTAAAAAAAACGCGTGCACTCTACGCTATGCACAAATGTATACACACGATTATATATAATGAATATGACATCAAAAATAAGTTTTAATTGTTTGAACGCTGAAGATAGTTCGCAAATGATAAGCCAAAATCTTAAAAATAACACTCTGATCGTATGAATACAGACTAACAAGTACTCGCCCTCACAGCACTATTCCCAGTTAGAAATCTACCACAAAATGCAAGGAGACTCCCTACGCAGTACCAGGATCTATTCTGTTGTAAAAAGGTGCAGCTTAGGTTTCTCATGACGCATTTCTCATGACACATTTACTCGCTATTTTTTCCCAAAGGTCGACCAACTCAAAGACGTATACCACATAATTCAATGCGTGCTCATCTCTACAATCTCGATCCTCTCAATGTTCTGCAGATACATCGTAACGGTCTTCGGCATGATACAACCAGAAATCAGTGCAGCCTGACTTTCTTAATATATAGCCACCTCTTCATCAAATTTAAATTCAATGTTGCCGTCACAACCTGTATAAATAATTCAACATACCCGCTCTCCTTTTAGGCAATACTTTTCACATTTCTAAGTATTAAATAACAGCTAATAGAGCCTGTAGAAGAAAGAAAACAACAACGGAAACGTTTTTATTAAGAATAAAAAGGAAAAAATTTTTGTTTTTTTTTCGCTTAGGAAGATGCGTAACCAGGTCACAGCTGTTGTCTGTTTATTAACACCAATTTAAGGTTTTTTCCTTAACTTGCAACATGTTGCTGTTGATTTGTTAAATTACGTTTTCATCTTTTTATGTTTTTTTTTCTTGTTGGCTTTTTGGCTTTTCAGAACATTAACAAAACAAGCAGAACGAATTGTTAAGGATTTGAAAAAGGACATTCTGTTCTATATGAACCTATTGGAAATGTTTAATTTTTTTAATTTGTATTAAAAGAACAAACATAGGGTCTTTGTAACTCCAAAAACAAAATTAATTACGTGTCAAAATTGCATTGAGAGAGATTTACATTTGCAATGTAAATTGCATTTTAGAAGAGCGATTGAATCACGGCATTACCCATTGACTGGCATTAGGAAGTTACAGTTTTTTACGAAATAAAAACCTGCTGAATATACCCGTCTAAAGAGTTTCCTTGTAATGTCATTGTTTCATTTCCTGTCATTGTCTATATAGAGATCACTCTTGACAATGACTGTTGAACCGTAACAAAATCAACTTAAGAGGAAAGCACTTAGGAAAACAGGTCGAGTCGACATTTACCGACACAAACTGTGGTCAAATACGTGTTAATGCTAACGAAGCTCTTGATAGGTTAAGAAAGGATCATGGGAAGAATTTCGATTTCCGTATAGGTTGCCGCATTGGTAACAATATCGATCCAGGATGAATCACTTACGATAGTATTTAGCAAATTTTATGGAGATTGAGTTGATATTCACTGTTGCAAACATTATTCAAACCTTTTTGTGGTTATTCACGTAAATTTTTCTGTACATTTTGTAAGGCTGGCGGGGACTGAATAAAATTTCTTATGAATATTCACAATAAATAGTCCTACGAATCATAATAATGCGGCTAAAATTTGTCGCCATTACAACCAAAAACCGTACGTAGGTTGATAGGTTTTAGGCTTTGATACCAAAATCTCACTTAAGCACGCATAACGGCCCGTTGTGAAGCAGTTCTGTTCTGTCCTCCAACCCAGGGAAGACGAAGAATTTGGTCAGCGCAAGGGCTACACAAAACCAGAGCTAAATTTTTATAAACGAAGCTATGTCCTTGACATCAATGGACGATAGCTCCGTCAAGCCGACAAGGATCAGAGCTATCTTGCAGCTCGCAAGAGATGGCCATTGACAAAGAAAATGTCTCCTCTTCCTCAGCGGATCTGACACGACCCACGGCAGAAATCGTTAAATGGGAGCTGCATTCTTTCCGAAAAAAAACCATACATGTAGGCGAAAATTCTCTCTGATACATGGAATGAAGGTGACCACGCTACATATCATGCCTGAGACAGGCCAGTTTACTATCAATTCAATAGAGTCCTTGATGAAGTACTATCCCAAAAACACCAACCCATAGAAGAGAATAAATAGGTTCTTTGGAATCTTTCATTAGGTTCTTCCAATCTTTAAATTTAAATAAAACGTGTGTGAAATATAACATCGTTAAAATGCCAAGCACTACGTCTCTGAATGGAACTCATTAAAAATGTCCAATTTGCTACGATTCTAACCCATAAATCAGGGCTGAATTTGTCCAGTGGCATGGGTTATGTTGGCTTTATGTACCGCTGTGGTTAGTGACTTATTCGCGTATACCTCTGACTAAAGAAAACCCCACAAGAAGAAGTCTAACGGTACGAACTATGTGGCACGCAGCGTTGATCTATTGAAACCACAGGTACAGATTATCAAATACAGGTCAGGTAATCATCGACCTATAGTGCTTGTCGTTATCAGTAATGGCCTGGTCAACAGGCCATGGACACCTAGAGCTCATGTAGGTTGGTATTGTCCCAAATTCAACAATTTTGTTTTTTCACGTACCTACGCATATATAATTACATCTGGCCGTTACGATGCATCAGCAATGCCTCTACAGAACATTGAGAGGGACGAGATTGTAGAGATGAGCACGCATTGAATTATGTGGTATACATCTTTGAGTTGGTCGCCCTTTGGGCAAAAAATAGAGAGTAAATGTGTCATGACAAACCTAAGCTTCACCTTTTTACAACAGAATAGATCCTGGTACTGTGTGGGGAGCTCCCTAGCATTTTGTGGTAAAAAAATTTCTAACTGGGCATAGTGCTGTGAGGGCAAGTTCTTGTTAGTCTGTGTTCACACGAGGACAGTCTTATTTTTAAGATTTTGGCTTATTCTTCTGCGAACTATCCTTGGCGTTCACACAATTAAAACTTATTTTTGATGTCATATTCATTATATATAATCGTGTGCATACTTTTGTGCATAACATAGAGTGTACGCGTTTTCTTTACCGTTCATCTCTCTCATCTGTAAACTAGCAATAAGACTCCCTTCGTGTGACATACACACATACATAATTGGTTATTACAACCCATCACATCTCAACAACCCATTACATCTCACATCACTTATGTTGTGTGTGTTAAGTTTTATACATGGGTGGCGCAATCTACAGTTTAAATTCGACTTCGAACAACAGATTTTTGAGAAACTTTTCATTTCAATTTGTATTTACTCTCAGATTTTTTGTCAAAGATCTGTTGAGAGGAACTGGCCGAAGAAATATTTTTTCATATTCCGTTATGTTGGAGATGTCTGATCTGGGGTTTGAACAGTGGCCTCACGTCTAATAAGCCAACACACTATCTATAATACTACGGCGACTACTACTTTTTCACGTATCTAGTCATCCAAAAATGTAACTTATCGCTGTAGATGATTTCTTGTGGTACGTTACCCGGTTTCAATAAAAAAAATGATTAGTTGCACGTGTTATTGAATGCTGGTGATTTGACAAAACATACTGAATAAATGACAAGTAATTTGAAAGATGTAGCTTCAACAAAATGGCTGTCGTCAACTGTCAAAGTTCGAAACTTTATGTTGGAAGACTCGATACAAGGTTGATTGGTTATGCTGCCTGTTAAGTCACACATACTCCAGGCAGGCTAAATAACATGCCGTACTAGTAGCTGTTTAATGAATTACAAATTATGTACAAATAAATTGTAGGGTCTTGTAGTCCACAACTTTCTTCGTCAGACTTTGTTTGATTTGGCCACATGTAGCCAGAAAATTGAAATTAAAAAATTCAAATAAAAATCAATTTTAATGCTAAAAATCCAATATTTTTATAAATTTTTCCATTTTTTTACAATTAAAACAGAAAAAAACATACAACTTGAGTATTAGATTTCAGTTTTTCTGTTTAAATTAAACCACGTTTGACCTTTAAGTTAATCCCGATTGTTTATAAGTGTGCAGTGCAGTGCACACTTAAATTATTATTTGTTCTTCCGGCACTACAATACGTATGAGTGTTATATTGTTAATGGGTCGTATACATTTCAACACTTATACGCCACCATGACATACGCGAAAAATAAACGCAAGAATTGCAAATTTTCATTGTTGTGTTGGCCATTTAGGGCTTTTTATGTAAATCACAAATTAATTTTTCCGCTTTTCTTTCTTTCATTTTATTTTATAAACTTTTTCTTGTGTTTTTTTATTTTTTTCTTCTTTTTTTCGATAAATGAAATACATTGTAAATCATAACAAGTACGTGTATAATTTCCATAAGTTTTGTGAACAGCGAAAAAAAAAGAAACAAAAAAAGGAAGTGCGTTCATTTGTCGTCTGCTATACTATTTGACCCTTACAACTGAATGACTCAAAAGAGGAAAAAAAACCAGAAACGGAAACGTAGAATCAAGTTTAATTGTTTAATAATGTTTTAAATGGATTTTTAACAAATTAAAACCATGACTACCACAATGAACTCGAACCGTTTATAAGGAAAGGGATGGGACATAGTATCAGGCCTAAGCTTTTTTAGGCCTTTTATAAGGCGTAGTAAAAAAACAACTACAAATAATGCCACTATGAAATCCTCTTAGGTCTTGACCGCTAGAGAGGATAACGTTAACCACCGGACGTTTTGGTATAAGGCTCTCCATAAAACAAATTGTATCCTACACATACATATGTACATAATTGGTCATTACAACCCTTCAGTCAGGATTACGGCCTAAATTCTCACACCACTGATATTGTGTGTGTTAATTTTATACGTGAGTGGCGGAACCTACAGTTTAAAGTCGATTCCGAACAACAAATTTTTGAGAAACTTTTCATGGTCACTTTATTTACTCTCAGAGTTTTTTTTCAGAAATCTGCTGAGGGGAAGTCGCCGTAGAAATATTTTTTCATGTTTTCGTTTTGATGTCTGACCTGGAGTTCGAACCGAGGCCTCACGTCTAATAAGCCAACACACTCTCTACTAGACCACTCCTATTCTGAAGAGATTTCATAAATTTGTTTGAAAATTTAAGGACTACTTTTCCGCGTAGGCGATTGCACCACAGCTGACGTATTTCAATGTCATTAACAGCTTGTTGATCATAAGGTTCCAAAGGAGGGGAAAGAACACACCCCATTATGTACTTTCCCTACCCATCGATCCATTGATGATCGTCTGTGTTATACCAACACGCTAGTCTCTGTATATTATCCTACTCCGTTAGAGCTGCATTAAGATATGTTCTGTTTGATCAGACAACATCCCCATTCGTCACTATTGGTCTAACTATTATGGTATATAAGCAATAAAAGTCTTTGACTTTCATTGCATGTTTGTAATGATGCCTTGAAGCTCTCTCATTTCTAATTTACTGTCCAATGATATTCCCACATATTTTACATCCATTTTCTGTGATTTTCTCTTGCCTCGCAGTTAAATATTCTTTCATTTAGGAAGTTCCTTCCTTCTTCTTGCAGATGGTACTATTATAGCTTAGTTCGGGTTTATCCTAAGACTCACAGACATGCACCAAACTACTTAAATCTCTAGACATCCTTGAATGATGTGGCAAAAAATCTCTTCAAATTTTCCTTTAGCCATCAGGGCTATGTCATTTGCATATCCTTGATCGTAAATTTATATTTCAAATAGTTTTGTCTAGAGATGTCCATAATAAAAGCAGGACCCCACCCTTCGAGCATACTCTGATTGTGCTGAACGTTACTATTGCATTCCCCGTTCCACTGCCATTTATCTATCATTCATATCTAATGCAACTTCTATGTCAAAGTCATCTGCTTTACATTTAAGGACTCCTGAACTTGCTCAGTAGATTCATCTGATCTATAAACGTATTGTTTTTCTAATATCCCACGTTAAGTTCAAGTTCAAGTCTGAAATGAACTGAAAGATTTTGGTTTTCTTGTGTTCTTTTTTCCCATTTTTGAAGTGAACACCATTCTCGCCATTCGTCCGACTGTTGGTATATACCAGAGATCAGCAATGAGTATTGAAAAGATGAGTAGAATCGAATCATACTCATAATTTCTGCTAATTATACGCATTAATACTTATTTTAATATCATACTAATACTACTCATATTCAAAGTTTGAAGTACTCATCGTACTCATACTTAACAATACATATGATGTTGTTGATTTCAACTCTCCAGAACTCAACATTTACAAGAATCACAAAATATGTATCATTCGCGTACGAACACTACAATACTCACTAGAAGGTAGTGTGTTTGCTTTGCTTGCTGTCTTTGTCTTTTTTTTTTTTCTTTTTTTGTAAATGCAACAACAACTAAGACTGTAAATTTTGATGAATGATTCGAGTTACTCGAATCATTTATAAGTATTTTTCTAAAGTTATGAATCTAAATGAGTAGGCTTATGAATCAAACATATTTCGAATGGTATGAGTTTGATGTCAACGTTGTACTCATACTCATTGGAACCTTTAATTATAAATCAATGGTGTAGTGATTACGAATGAATCAGAGTAGTTGAATTTCAATACTGTTGACTCACTCATACTCAAAATTTCATGAGTACTTATGAGTAGGGAAAAAACGATTCATTGCTGATCTCTGGTATATACCCAAGAGTTAGGCTACTACGTCATATATTAACTAGCTATGGCAATAGTTCCTCTATGTCCTATTGTAAAAAGGCAGGGAAAAAAAGAAAAGGTCATTTGAACCCTTGTATTTCATTTTTATTTAGCAAAATAAAAGGCATTTCTAAAGGCCATTTGTGAGTCTATGAGAGTACGTGAGCCAATGCTTGCTTATACAACAATAAATTATATACTACTTTTATTTAATTGTTGTTGCCGTTTTTTATTTCCACTTTTTTCTCCCTTTTTGTTTTTTTTTGTTATTGTTATTGCTGTTTCATTATTATTTATGATGTGTTTTGTGGCAACTTTTACATGAGTTTTCAAGCATTCTTCATAATAAAAAAAAAACAAAAACAAATTGCAAAAGAAAAAAACCGAAAAATAATTTCTATAAAATGGGGTATGAAATACAAAAAACCACTCGAGTCCTAAATGAATGGCATGAACACGACTACAATAACAACAACAGTACCAACAACAACAATTGAAATAATGTTTAAATAACATATAAAAATATTACACATACATACATATACTAACTATTGCTTGTATTCTACAAACTTGTGGTATTTAAAATACTAAGTATGTACAAATGTATGTATGGATATACGAGTATACATACGTACATATTTGAATGATTATTTTGTTTTAGTATATTTAAAGCAGCTTTTGTCTGTGTGTGAGTGTACGTTTGTGTCAAGTGTGAAACACTAAAATTAAGTTGTCGACATTTAACGGAAATGTTTCATTCGTAACAAAACAAAAAAAAACATCCAAATGCAACAACACTTTAACAATGAAACATTATTGGACAGTTTTTCTATTCATGGAACATAAATTTTGCTTAAGCAGAACAATATGTTGCGCTTTAACAAATCCAGGCAGTATGGACTTGTCTGAAATTAAAAAACAAAGTTATCAAGACACTGAATTGTTGGCAAATGGCAAAATGAGAAAATACTTGCCTAGTAATGGAAAAGCTTATGCTCAGGGGGAATTGTCCAAATAAGCATTAGAAAAGTTGCTTATGATGTCCGCATCGCTGTTAGTCAATGTAATTAAATTATTTTCCGGACGTTTAGGGTATAAGGCTCTCCATAAAATAAATTGCATCCTACACATACATACATAATTAGTCATTACAACCCTTCAGCCAAGATTACGATCTAGCTTCCAATACCACTGATGTTGTGTGTGTTAATTTTATACATGAGTGGCGGGACCTATAGTTTAAAGCCGACTCCAAACGACAGATTTTTTTTTTTGAGAAATTTTTCATGGCAATTTTATTTACTCTCACAGTTTTTGCCAGAAATCTGTTGAGAGGAAGTCGCCGAAAAAATATTTGTTCATGTTTTCGTTTTGATGTGCGACCTGGAGATTGAACCGAGGCCTCACGTCTAATAAGCCAACACACTACCCACTACATCACTCCTACTCTGAATAGAATTCACAAATTTGTTCGAAAATTTAAGAACTACTTTTCCGCATAAGCAATTGTCCCACAGCTGACGTATTTCAATGTCACTAACAGCTTGTTGATCATAAGGTTCCAAAGGAGAGGAAGAACACCCCCCATTATGTACTTTCCCTACCCATCCATCTAATGATGAGCGAACTAAGTAAAGTAATGTATGCATGTTGTTCCTTGGATAGGAGACCGCCATCGCATTATTAATTTAATTACTGAATTCCCTGTTCAATTTCTAAACCAAGTTATGTTTAAACAATATTTAAGCGATATATTTCATAGAAAAATAAGAAATCTTATTACAATTATACAATTATTTTCTTTTTAATTTTATTATTTTATTTTTCAATATTAAATATTTAAATATGCATAAATACGTATAACAATTTCGAGTAAAAAGGAGTGAAAAACAAAAATATTTAAAATATCTCTTTTAAAATAATTTTAAACGAGTTTTAAGTTAAATGTCCTCAAATACAAAAGGGCAGGTATACTATACGATATTGTGTAAACAAAATAAATTATAAAACATATAAAAGAATAATTGCCCAAAAAAAAAAATAAAAAAATAATAAAAATGTATAATAAATCAGCTTAAAAACTATATCAAAAACATAAATAAATTCACAGATAATTGTTTATATAAATAATGTTATTTTTCTTTTTTGTGATTAAAATAAGTTTCGTATAAATCATAACGTTATACAAGTAAATATAAGTGAGTGTTTTAAAATGAGTTCATCAGAGTAAGAGCGAGAGAGAAAATCATTTGTGACTTAAATAAGTGAATGAAATATTGTTTAATGATAAAAAAATTAACCTGAAGGTTTTTTTTAAATTTTTTTCTAGTGTGATAAGTCTCAAAAATTGCTTGTGTTTAAGTGTATAATGTGCGTAAATACGTTTAAACAAAAAAAAATTAAAAAAAATTAAAAACAATAGATTTTGTTAAACTAATTATAATAAATATTTTTAAATACAATACATATATGTAAATTGTATAAGTATTTATAGTATAAGAGTATATGTATGTATATAAGACGGCAGTTAGTAGAAACAGTTTTAAATTCATTGGTTACAAAATTATTAATTTTTTAAATTTTAGATTTTAATTTAAAATGTTTAAAATTAATAAAACTAAACAAAATATTGGTTATTTTAATGGCAAATAAAAATGAAATCATTTTATAAAACATATTATTTCTGTATTATTTTCAATTCTATTATAATTAATAATTAATTTATTAATCTTATAAACAATTTATTGTTGTAAATGGCGAAAATATTTTAACTACTAATTAAACAATATTTTATTTATTTTTTTTCTTAACAGACTTATTTTGTTTTGTTTTAGTTTAACTTTTAAATGGTGTTTATTAGTTTGTTTTTCTAGCTTATTTTTTTTTATAAATAATTAAATTTATTTTCAATTATGTAATTGCATTTGTTTTCTTGTTGCTCTTTTTATTTGTTCTTAGCATTGCTTTTGATTAAAAAAAGAAAATCATAACCAATCTATATTAATTTGAAGCTTTTTTATGTGCTTATAAGCTTTCCATGCATTTACAATGTATTTTAAACTTTTTCTTATTAATTCGATTGTGCCTATTAAATTAAAAATGTGGTTTGTGTCTAGACTACTGGCTTTGAAAACTTTTCAAATACATTCATTTGCTTTGTTTGTTCGCCAAAAGCTCTCTAATACATTAAATTTCAATTCGTTTAGTTAAATGTCATTAATACGAGGGGTGGGTTTAGTAACTTTGTTCCATGCTTTTGTGTGTACTGGTTGCTTTTATTCCATCAGTTTAAAAATGCTGATTAAAGATTAACTCTCATTTAGGCGTTTCAGGCGGAGCCGTAGCATTGCCAAATAATTCTTCATACGAAGGAGCTGTAAATAAGAAGCAGGATCAATTAAAAATTAAGAAGAAAGGCTTAAGAATAAGGCTTATGATAGGAATTAAACTTAAGACTTAAGCTCTTAAGGTTAAGAACCTTTTAAAAACGTCATCGCGTTTTAAATGGATTCTTAACAAACTAAAAATCTAATTAATAACTACTCATAGGAAGGAGTCTTTTCATTTTAAATTGTAACACTGTTAATGAAGATTTAAAAAAATTAAATGAATTCTATGGAATACGTTTCTACTTACGCAATTCATGAGCTCCCGGCTGAGGGTGCATAGACATATATGTTGAAGACGATACGGAGGCATAATGGGATGACATTGTGGAACTTCGATTTAAATTGTTCATCATCGTAGGCGGTGGTGTAGCCGATCCCTGATGTGTAGCTGTTGTTGGCTGAGTCTGGGACATTAGTGTGTATTGGGGTGAATCTGATATGGGGTAAGGTGGCATATTACCCGCAGGCGGTGGATATGATTGTATCATCATAGGACTACTGGAATAAGGCATATATGGTACATTTGAATTGCTGCGAAGACTAGCTCGATTAGAGGGGCTATTAAATTGCGATGAAGAACCCGATGTATAGGAGAGAGCAGTTCCGCCAACAGCGGGACTTAATGTGGCTGCCGAAGAATCAGAAGTAGTGGAATACAAAGAACTCGATTCACTACTGTACTGAGACGAATGTGACGGAGACCCAATAGATGTATCCAATGGTGGATACATCGATATAGAATTTGAAGACTGTTCAAAAGGATTGCCAACGCCGTTATGTACTTCCGGCGGCAAGGGTGGTTGTGGTGGTATATTAGGCGCTAAGCGTACAGCAGCTTCACTCTCGTTAGTATACATAGTAAAAGGTAAGTTTAAAACGAGATTCTTAAAGAAACCCCTCAAAACAGCTTCAACACGCAGTTCATAGGTAATATTTATTACATCTGATAGCTCAGTATCCGTGGGTTGAGCTGTTTCAGGTATTAACAGCTCATGGGCAAAAGAACGTTCACTCTTCTTATGCACCGCACCCGTTTCCTTATGGGCTATAGGAATTATTTCCATTTTTTGTATCCTTAAAGGTAAATGGCTATAATAAGATATATACTGTAGCACATAGAACCTCAATTTCTCAATATTTGTGGTACTTTTATTATCCACTGTTACACATATGCGCAAAGGTTCCCCTCTGACAGCAAATTCCTCCGGTAATATGGCCAGCATACTAATGGGCCTGGTACCAAACAGACTTATGGTCTTGGTTATTTGCTTTTCCAAAGGCGTTGGATTCAAACGGCAAACTGGCGGCAATGGCATATTTTTCATTACAGTTATGGGTATAGAATGTCTCTCATCAAATGACCAGGGCCGTTGTATAAGTATACGTAGCTTATATTTAATGGAACCATGACTGCCCTTAAAGCTGGAAGGCAAAAAACATTCTAATTGCATGGAAAACTCGAAAGTATGTTCGCCGGGATTTAATTCTATTCCACGAGGTTCAAATACTGGCAGAGGTATTTCATTGTGGGCATAGATTTGTTTGCTCGAGTAAAATAAGCTACGAGTGGTTTCATTATTCGAATTGGAATTTTTACGTAATATCTCCATCCATTTGCATTTGCCTTTGCCAGTGATTTGAACTTTAATAGCTGGAAAAAATAAACAGAAGAAAAGGAAATACATTTTTAATATTTAAATAAAACAATTTTATTTATTACATTCAAAAAATTTAAGAGATTTACACTTGTTATATATGTAAAAATTATATAACAATCCTATGCTAAATGAAGCTCTCAAATTTCACATATATTTATGCCATATTTTCTACATTTCTGTACATTTCTGATTCTTATGTTTTAGTTCAGTTTTAATTTTGATTTGTATTAAAGAGAAATATAACATTAAGATAATTTAATTATATTTTTTCTTTATATAAAAAATCCCTAGCGAAGCACACAGGGTTTTATGTAGTACCCTATAAATTTAATACTTTCGCTATACAACACTGAGTTTACTAAGACGCCTTTTGCACGTTGAAATTTGTTTCGAAACAAATTTCAACACTCTTGAGTTTGTAGGAGAGAGGGGAAAAACGAGCGGGGGTGATTTCACAATTTCATGTACTCGCAAAACTTGCTTTGTTCTTTATTCGTATATACACAGAGATGTATTTGATTTCACATTTTCTTTTATTTTTTGTTTCGCATAGTGATGTTAACCTGCTAACTGCCGCGGCAATTTTCAAAAAACTGGCCAAAAATGACAATTTGATTTTTTTACATTATATTACTTAAAAAAATTCTATTTTTAGGTTGTAGTTATCGTCAAAAATAAAAATTATGTTTTTTTTAGGAGAAAAAGTGGTTTAATGAGTACAACATAACTCGTAGATTGCGTTCCGGGAGCCAACTATGAATTATCTGGACAGTCAACGTGTTAATATAAATTTTCCTTATTTAAATATATTATGTTTGAAATCAAAACATTTGCAAAATAAAATTTTTAGTACCAAACAATTAATTATAAAAATGAAAAAATAAAAATCAAAAAGAATATAATTTAATTTTTTAATTTATAATAAGGTAAATATATTAAAAAATAATAATACATACATAAATATATGTATAATATATTATAATATAAAAAAAAATATAATATTCATATAATGTTCATTTTTAAAGAGTTGTCTGGTGTTGTTTGAACCTAAATCACAATGCCAAATAAAGTTATAACTGTCAAAAACAGCAGAATGACGCGATAAAAGAAAACAAAATTTGTGAAATTAATTTTTTACGTGCAAAAGCGAAAGAAATTTTAAAAGGAAATGCAAAAAAGTTTTTGAAACTTGTTTCGAAACTAATTTCAACGTGCAAAAGGCGTCTAATGAACATTGCGAATTTCTATTTCAAAGAACTATTGTGAATGATTATATTTTAGCTGTCATTTTAGTATATAGAAATTGTAGCCATTGTGGTGTACTGAAAATTTGTGTAGAAAGATTTATTTTTGAAGCCGGATAATGTGTAAATTATTAAAAATAAAATAAGATGTAAGTATTGTTAGTTTAAAGTTATGTTTGACTAGTGTTGCTTAAATAATAACAATGCAAATATAAAACGAAGTGGTGGATATCAAAGCAAAGGGTAAGCCAAACGAAAAAGCAACTTTTGTGGGTTAGAAAAAACAGAGTCTCACAAAATTCATGGACCCGCACATCAAATTGTCTACATAATTGGTCATGGAAGAGAATATATTTATTACAGTTCTATTAAAATTTATTTTTTAGTTAATTGAGTTCAAAAAATAAAACATTAAGGAAAAGAAAACGGAAAAATCAATACGACGACGATGGACAGCGGTTTGATTAAAAACGCCTTGTGCTTTCATGGCAAACCCATGCAAAAGATATGGGACGATGAGAGGGGCGCCGGAGATTTACTAAAACTGGGTGTGCCCGAAGACGGCAACTACAGTATCTACATGGACCGGCAAAAATTTTTCACATTTCAGGATCGTGCTAAACGCCTTAAACTGCATCAGTTTTTAGCTCGTAAAGCATCGGATTTATACGATAAGGATTTGGGAAAGTCAATTGTAAATTCGATAAAACCCATGGAGGATATAGAAAAGGGTAAGTAATATAGTAAATTGAAAATAAATAACGTCGTGTAATAATATTTTTGTCGTAAGCAGTATATTTAAAATTAAAACTGCAGTCAAAAAGAGCGACGCGTTGATGTAGTAACTGGTGTGCGTGTCTGTTATTAGTTGAACTAAATTTTAATATAACGGGAGATATTTAATTAAATACCAATTGTTCGTTAAACTTTATGGTTAGAATTTAAGGCCATAAGGAAAGAGCATGTAACTGTGCATATGGACAATTTGATTCATATTTGTCAATCATTTACACTTCTTAAAGTTGTCTATAAGAAATTTAGTCATATCAAAACAAAACACTTCAAGAGGTGTGTTACGATAAAATTATGCAATAAACCGAATCTACGGTTCGACCTAAACGAAGAAGCAAAGCCAAGGCTCTATTTAAATTAAATCTATCAACTAATCAGATGAAAACATCATTGCTTTTAAAAATCTTATGTTTTTCTTAAGTTCTATTAAAAAAAAATTATTTTGTTTTTAATAATTTTTGTTGTTTTCGTTAAAATGGTAAGATATCCGTAATGAATTTTACATTTAAATTTTTTCCAATACTCTATAAAATTGTTTTCTTTTAGCCAAACAATACGTGGCCGAAGTACCACCGTATGAGCTTTTTATTGGCAAGAATCAGGATAAAGTCAAGCGACACATTTTGGAAGATATGAAACCTGGTGATATTGTATATGCTACCGTAGCAAGATCAAAATTGACCGGAAACAAATTTCATTTAAATGTTTCACCAATTTGCACCGGAGAACCAAATTGTAAATTACTAAACGAATACAAATTGAAGGTAAAAAATTCATTGAAATCCTATGTCCTTTATTATAAATAATTTTTCTTTAAACTTTTTAGACGCAAGTACCGGTTCAATTGGTCGGCACAGTATTCACAGATAAGAGTAGCAAGCCACGTAGCAATGATCCCTTGGAATATTTACGTTGTGAACTTATAGAGCTTTCCATAGATGCTGATCGTTTGACTTTAAGTCTTATGGGTCCTGCAACAAGGAATAAAAATCTCAAACTGGGTATAATAAATTATGAAGAAGTGCCTGCATTATATCGGTAAGAAAATACTTTAAACATTTTAAAATTACTTACGAAGCGAGTTTTATATATTTGTACCAAAAAAAAAAACAACAGTAAAATCTCGGAAAATACTTTAGAAAAGTATGAGGAGTGTTTAAGAAAAGCTAAAGAATTTGAAAATCCAAACTATGAAGTTTTATACACTTTAAACGGTTTGGATATCAATGATAATTTCTCGTTAATGGCTAATTTAAAAAATCCATTCCTTCCCCAAGAGTATGCCAAGGAATTAAGACAAGTGCAGGCTAGTAAATGGGCATTTAGGTAAGTATACTTTCAACTTAATTCTAGCAACGCTAAAAGATATCATTTTGTTATATTAAAGGTCAGTGGCCGAGGGTATAGAATACTTTAAAGTTGGTGAACATGTAGAAGCTTTTCAGTGTTTAAATAAGGCTTTAAATATAGATCCGCGTAATGTGGAGGGTCTAGTAGCACGTGGAGCTTTGTATGCAAACAAAGGGTCGTTTCTTAAGGCCGTAGAAGATTTTGAAAAGGCTCTAAAACTCAACGCTTATCATGTTAATGCTCGTAAATACATGGGAGAAACATTGGTAGCATTGGGTCGGAGCTATGAGGAGGATAATCGCATACAAGAGGCTGCTAAAGCATACAGGGACTGTTTGAACATAATACCAAATCATGAACAAGCACGTTTATCGCTTGAGGCTATACAACAGCGTACAGGTGCCACAGTAGAACCACTGGCGCAAACTGCTAAAACAACGTTACCTGCTACATCAACGCTATACGATAATAATAATATGCACCAACAATTACAAGGTAATTTGCTTATATTAGCAAAATAATAGTTTTGAATTGTCTTTTTTTAGGTAATAAAAAATCAGAAAAAGATTTATAGACACTGACTTGATTCTCCTATATTTTAGACTTCGAAAATCAAGTTACAATTAATGTGCCATCGTCTAGTAATGAAGAAGAATCTTCTGAAGATTCTTCTGGTACGGAAAGTGATGGTTCAGGTAAGTATTTTTGTGAAAAATCAATTGTTTTTTAAATAAAATAAAATCATTTTCAGTCGAACGACATTCAAATTACAATAAGGATCCTTCGTTGTCGCCATTAAGCAAGAAAATGGCCATACATTCGGCTGCCTTAGAGTCAAATCAAAAACAACAAGGCCAATTTAATCAACCATTCTTTATAGACCAGCAACCTATGACAAGCAAAACGGTTGCAACAGCAAAAAAATTTCCCGTTTTACCCAATGAATTCAAGGTATTTTTGCAATTAAATTTTTGTTTTTTGTGTTCAAAATCTTGTAAAATTCAACATTTTATTTTAGTTGGATGATGACGATACAGAATCCAGAGTCCATAAGCTATTGCATGAAGCTATGAAACATAAAAAGGAAAAGAAGAAATCAAAAAAATCTAAAAAATCCAAAAAATCGAAAAAGGATTCCAAATCATCTAAAGGAGCCTCATCAATTTTAGAAAAAATTAACCTTCAAGAAGCTTACAAGTAAGTTGTGTAACAACTTTTCCAATATGAAGATCATGCTGAAAGTTCTCTTTTTCAGTATACTTGGTGGTGGTTTGAAAATTGAAAGTACTTTAAACGAAAGTCTTAAACTATATGAACAAGGCATACAGGAAATACGCAAGCGACAACAGCAGGAGCTACAAAGTCAATCAACCTCAGCAGCAGCAGCAGTTGTGAATGCCAGTTTCACTCACAAACAGCGCGAGAGATCGGAAACTCCACCACCGCCACCTTTATCTACAAATATTGCCACACCTGCGACATACGTTTATAAATCTATTAGTTTTGGTAAAAATAATTACTCGTCAACAGTGCCAAAGCCATCGCCTATAGAGCAGCCCAAGTTTTCATTTCAGATTAAAAAACCCGTTAAGGTAGATAAATTCGGTTTAATACGTTTGGCTACACCCGCCTTGCAAAATAGTCCCACTCCTTCGCCACCAAGGACGAAAAGGTCATCTCGTTCCTTATCACCACACTCTCGGCGGCGTCGCAGTCGTTCCCGAAGTCGTGGCGATAGTCGAAGAAGACGTTTTACACGTTCACGTTCTCGTTCTCCTCGTCATCGTAGTCCAAGTCGTACATCACGAAATCGAAGCAGACGCAATCGTAGTTCATCATCAAATTCACGTTCACGTTCGAGATCACGCTCCCGAACAAGGTCGATTCCTGGATTTCGTGGTCGTGGTCGTGGACGTGGATACGCGTCTCGTGGCAAACCACGTACATTTCGTCGCTCGCCCTCACCTTTTGTGCCACGTGGCACTCCATCACCCGATACTCGTTATCGACGTTCTCGATCACCACGCTTCAATAGACGTTCTTCACGAGAACGTCGCGTATCGCGCAGTCCCAATCGCAGGCAACCACATCCAAAATTTGGTAATCGCAGTTGGAAGCGACCGGATTTTAAGCCACGTATAGATCCACCACCCTCTGATGCGTCGTCAAAAAAATCGGATGGCAAATGGTTACACGATAAATTTGAGGACAAAAATGATGGCCCATCAATAGAGGAAATTGATGAGATCATAAGTAAGGCCCAAAAAGAACGTAAACAGGATATAATAAATCGTAATAAAAATATACTTAAAAAGACTAACAATTGGTAAGAAACAAAGGAAGGTATTTCGTGTTTGTTATTATTCAATATTTAATTATTAACTGCTTAAATACATATTGTGTTGCTTATAAGACTAAATCCGAATGTATTTTATAGCATTTCATCGAGTGTTACAAAATAAATTTATTAATAAAATAAAAATAATGATTATACAAAATTGTTGTGGGAATATTTTTAATAATTAATAGAGCATGTAACATGGAATTTTATTATTATTTTGCCATTGATTCAATTACAGCAAATGCTTTAAACGTGTTCAAAAGTAGACAAAATGAAAAGAAATTTTATTTTTAAACTGAATGCATTTGTATTACTGCGAGTATTTATTATTGGTTTGAAAAAAAAAGAAGCTGTTAACATTGAAGGAAATTGTTTAAAGACATTTTAAAAATTCATTTAAAATTGTTAACAAAAATTCAGTTCCTGATTTCGTCACATGATGCACGCCAACTAGAGGCGTAAAGTTCTGAAAAGTGTATTGTGTGATCGACTGATATGAGTCGCCAAAACACTGATTAAACATTATTAGTGAGGCTTTAAATTCAAATCCTGGAGAAAACCTCTGAAAACTCACTGCCTTTGGAAGCCCTATAAAGAATCGCGTTTTTACAGCAAACTCTGAGCTTGGTATTCCTTCATAGCTCATAAGATTGTGCGGAATAACGTTGATTAACTTCTGCAGCTCCATCAAGAGAGAAAAGAACAAGTTGATGCTTTATCCTGCGACTGCTTCAACTCCGTCATGGGGAAAGCAGAAATTCATCGCACTGACACTAAAAAACGTTAACACGTACAAACATTTTAGGCGATAACACTCTTGAACAAAAATGTACATATCCTATGTACACTCATACACAAAATTGAAATTTCAACACTTAAATACATATGCCCACACCCGTACGCAGACACAGATTTGGTTGCACATACTGGCGCCATTGACATCATTGGACGTACCTAACTAGATATTAATGGGGTCAAGCTGTGTCTGCCAATAAACAAGGGTAAAAGGAAGTACATACATATATGTCGTGGGCAAGTAGGGATGTGCGGCTTAAGAGTTCGCAGAATATACATAGGAATACAGAAAACAGGATTAGAGCGTTTAGGTTCATTATACACACATACATACATACATAATTGGCCATTACAATCCTTCAGTCAAGATTACGACCTAGTTTCTCACACCACTTATGTTGTCTGTGTGTTAATTTTTATACATAAGTGGCTGGACCTACAGTTTAAAGTCGACTCCGAACGACAGATTTTTGAGAAATTTTTCATGCCAATTTTATTTACTCAGTGTTTTTGTCAGAAATCTGCTGAGAGGAAGTCGCCGAAGAAATATTTTATTTCATATTTCGTTTTGATGTCTGACCTGGGGTTTGAACCGCGGCCTTGCGTATAATAAGCTAACACACTACCTACTAGACTACGGCGACTTCATTAGGTTCATTATATATATTTAACAGCTCTCAAATACAGCGTTCTTTGCTTGTTTTGTAAAAGACGACGATTTTTTTATTATATTCTAATCTAGGGATTATTCTATAGTTCCTAATCCATTAAAAGTCCTAACCAAACCCCTAATCTGGTAACTCTAATCGAAAATAAGCATTCACAATAAGAATCAAAAGCACACACTGTCAAGTTTTGCAAAAAAGTCAAAAAATAAAGAGAGATAGACTTGGGGCAGTTAATTTTTGGGGAGGGTGTAATAAAAGAGAGTACGAGAGAAAACCAAAAACAAAATTCTAATAAAAATACGGTAATAAGAACATACGGAAACCAAAATATAGTGAAAAATCATATGCAGCTAGTCAGTCTGCCAGTAGTTTAGCACATCTTGTGGTGTTGTCAGCAATATTGTCAACAGAGCCAGTTTAACGCTTTTTTCATAAGTTTTTACCAATATTGCGTGTGAAATGGTTCAAGACTAAAAGCTGGCGTGTCTCTAAAATAAACAAACTAAAAAAATTAATACAACTAATAATAACCAAAGAGCAAAAGTAAACAACAACACACAGGTAAACAATGAAATTGAAGTTGAAATTTTCTTTATTTTTTATGTAAATAAAGCAGAAAACTAACAGACACTTTTGGGGGTTTGGGGTTGTTAAGGAACCATTAACAATAATTAAAAAAACAACAACAAATAGTTATTCTTTTGTATTCATAACATGCTCCTTTCATACATACATACATACGTATGTGTTAATGTGTCTTTACATAAGCGTTTCTTTTTTACATTTTTGTTGGTGCCGTCGTCATCATCATGGGATGAATGAATGGCACAAGATTAACTATTATATCAATTGTATACAGTATAAAAAGATTTACATGCTCTAAAATATCTACAGAAAACAAAAAGTAACCGAACGATTTTTCTTAATTAAAATACATCTTGCCATCTGTCCGTCTCACTATTGACAAGTGCAGCAGCACACCTTAATTTATGTTATCGTCTGTGGCCGGCCTTTTTCTTTTATTGCAATTATTCTTTCAGTGTATATTTCTTTTGTTCTTAGACTCTGTCTTCGCTTTCAAAGTATTCGAAATGTAAACAAATCGCATGAATCGATTGGACTTTGAGCTTTTGATGTTGGCTTAACAACTTTAACGACAGCTTGATTTGTCGTTACTCTACTGTAAGTCAAAGGCTACCTTGTAGACCGTTTGTCATTTCAGTTAGAAAATGCAAAACTTACTGCTCTCATTGGCCTCGGTGAGTGCTGCTTTTTATTATATTTATTTATTAATTACAATACAATTACAAATTATATTCTAATTATTATATACGAGCTGAGTAACTTTGACCATATGCTCGGTGTAGTGTCACAGACCAGAATCTCTGGTGGGAATCGAACCCACGACCCTCACGCTAATAGTCCAGCACACTACCCGCTAGACTACCAGGGCACCCTTTTTTATTATAATGACCCTAGAAAAGTTCTGAAATTGAAAAGTTAACTTCCTGATTTGAAGAAAAAATGTACGTTCTTTTTGAAAACTTAATAACTTCAGTCCAGAATGCAATCCATAACATAATTTAATTATAAGAAATTCCTCACTGAGCTTATGTTTTCTAAGTGTGATTGCAAAATGTTTGGTGGCATTAGATTTCGCTTGACTCAGCAAAAAGTGCGATTAAAACTCAATCCAAGAGCATGAAAGTATTAAACGTGATACAGTAACAGCAAATCAAATTTATAAGTAGTGTCATGACCAATAATAAAATCAAATATTACGGTGAGTTTGCTCTTCTAAATTGAAAAAACTTGTTGAACTCATCAAAGGTAGGTAGGTAGTTTGCTTTAAGAACGTGTGTAATAAAAAAACCCCGAATATCATGGCCCTATTGCGCCCGTCCTAGAAAACGGAATTTAAGCAAGTAAAAGAACCAGGATAGAGAGAGTAATAGTAAATAAGCAAAAATGGCTTCTCAACCATTGTATTTCCAGGAGAACATGCAGATTGGCAGCAGTCTGAATCGTTCTATATGGCTTTAGATGCGGTTTATGCCTTTACCTATTACAAATGCCTATGTTATGTTGAGAAATACAAATGTCGAAAGTATTATATGCATTTCGTTGTATTTAAATTCCATATTTCATTCACCTTATTTGTCCGCAAGAAACAAATAATAAAAAAACAACTGCAGGCACTCCGCTAAATTCAAAAATATTATCTTACTTTTTGAATCCTACCACGTATTTGATATTTTAAAAATTTACAAAATTATAGAAATGACGTTTTGATTAGAAGAGTTTTTTTTAATTATTCTGAAATATTTACAATTTTATAAGAGAAAATCTAAAGACCTATACTTTGACATTTTGGCAATATTAAAATAAATAAATAATATAACAATCTAATATAAACAATTTTGAATATCTATATTATAATACATACGTATGTATGTATATGTATGTACTTACATAGAGTATATATGTAAGTACTCATATGTATTTATTACTAAACAATTACTATTATTATAACACAAGAATAATTAAATTAAAAATGATGACGCAATTAATGTGTTGTCTTATTACACTTTTACAATTTTTTTTTATTCTCATCGTTTTCTCTTTATTATAAGAAATTAAAATTGTTTCTTCAAAAAGTTTAAAGTTCGATAAAAAATAAGAAAATTTAAACAGTTTTCAGGCAAACGTAAGTAACATGCTGGAAGGCCAAATTTGTTTATTTGGAGGTCATATTAATTTTACGAAATTAAAAATGTTTACCTTTAATGGTTTTATTAAAAATTCTTTCCAATAAAGTTATTTTTTGAACCAATTAAAACCCGGGGGGAAGTTGTTTTTCACATTCTTTTGAAAACTTTTTAGACATAGTATACCTTCCAACTCTAACTACTCTTTTGCAGATGACAGTAGTATTTGTCATTGATATCGTTTTGATCGTAGACCAAGCACTTTGAGATTGAGATAAAAAATCTTAATATGAATTTCTCACACGCATACGTTCTATATAATAGGATCGATGTTAATGCTTTCTTAACTCACTGGCACGACAATAACATTACGGTACTCTGTAACTACATATGTGTGGTGTAAAGTAAGAAACCCTTGTTTTTCTGGACATGAAAATTTAATGCGATATTCACTGACCCCAGCAGCTTTTTTTAATTGTTGAAAAGACGGTCCTGGAAATATGTGCACTCGATCGGATCTGCTTACTATTTACAACACTTTTACCTATCCGCAATTAGAATACAACTCTCATCTGCTAACAAGTAGCACGAAGTCTATTTTAAGGCTTTTCTACCGGGTGTTATACTACTTCAGTGCTATAAATTGAAATTGAATGGAGGAAACTCCCTTCAGTTGTCTATTTTCTGAAAGTGAAATTCGTAAATCTTTATAAAAAATATTCCAAAGTATAGGATGAAAGTCCATATTAAACTAACATCAGGCACACAAACACCTTGTATGTACGAGGTAAGTTAAAAAAATAAGGTGCCATTGAACTTTACTGGACACCATCTACATTCGATTTACGGTGGCTCTATATTGGTGTATTTCATGCCCTTTACGTATAGCGTCTCTTTAATGCGCTCGTGGTATTAAGTGCCCGAAATAAACCAAGCAAGTTTCCAAAGACATTTTAAATATCCCAGAGGGTTACTTGGACAAAACAATTACATGAAAACTTAAAGTTTTCTTAACATTCGCCACTGCTTGAAATATTGAAATTGCAAGCAATTCGATGCCCAACTTTAAACAATATTATGGGATAGATACACAAAAATAATTAATTATTTTGCCTGAATTTTTAAACCAGCCTCGTATATATTACACTTATCATTATTTCAATATAATAACAAAATCTAAAACTAATCTATTTTTTTTTTGTTCTATAACGCTCTAGCTTCTTATCATTCCAATAATGTTTCCAATTTTTTTGTTTCTTTCTTTTCAGTCTACTTTTAAATTTTGCTAAAATCACAACATCTTGTGTTATTCGCTGGTCGAATTTCCGAAAACAGAAACACGCACATTTTTATACAAACACACAGACCGATAATGTTATCGAAAATATTCCGCGCTGTCATTTTAGGAGCCCCGGCTTCAGGTAAAGGCACCATATCAAAGCGTATTGTTGATAAATTTGGTTTTGCTCACATATCACCGGGTGATGTATTACGTTTGAATGTTATCAATAACACGGAATTGGGCCAGAAAGCCAAAGTCTTTATCGATCAGGGTAAATTGGTACCAGACGATTTAATTATTAAATGTGTTATGGGCTGTCTTAGTGAGGTGGGCAATAAATCATGGCTATTGGATGGTTTTCCTCGCACCGTGGTGCAAGCACAACGTCTATCCGATGCAGAGCGTTTGGATGCTGTTATAAATTTAGAAGTACCTCATGAAGTTATTATTGAAAGAGTTAAAGGCAGATGGATACATTTGCCTAGCGGTCGTGTTTATAATATTGGCTTTAATGAGCCCAAAGTAGCCGGCAAAGATGATGTAACCGGTGAAGATTTAGTACAACGAGATGATGATAAACCCGAAATAGTTAAACAACGTCTGCAGATATATGAGGAAATGATGAGACCAGTGCTGGATTATTATGCTAAGCATGGTTTGGTAACAAATTTCAAGGGTAATACTACCGCCGAAATATGGCCAGGGGTAGAAGAGTTTTTAATTGAAAAATCGAAGGCTTTAAAAGCTAAGCGAGTTTAATTTGTGACTAAGAGAAAACATTAAATGTTTTAAAGCTCAAATGCATGTTCTAAATATAGACTGTAGTTTTAATTTTTTTAATTAATTAATTAATTAATTGATTCATTAATTAATGACGTTTGCGAAAATAAAAATCTATTATAATATAATACGATAGGATATTATAAAAAAAAAATAATAATAAAATAAAAGTCAATTTTATGACTTGCAAGATGACAACAACAAATAAAATAAATTTAATTTAATTTTATTGTATTGTATTGTATTGTATGTGCTTTAATACGTTTTGTGATTAAATAAATATGAAATATGGACAAAATAAAAGTTAAATACCCAGTAATAGTTAGTTTATCTTCAAAGTTTCTTGGATCTTTTTATAGCAAATTAAATACACTTACACTCGTATGTCTGAATACACTGTGCAAACATTGATAAGATTTCTTTGTTATAATCGAAAGTGAAAATTGTCTTAAGCAAAATTACAACCCACAATAAAAACTTAAGATTTTATCGAGCTCAACTGAGGCATCTTTAAAATATTAAATCATTTCAATAGTCTGGAATTTATTAGCTAGCACTAACGCAAACACACCCACCCCCATTAAGATTGTTGTATACTCTTCATGGCAATTTTCTTTACCCTCAGAGTTTTTGCCAGAGGAAGTCACCGAAGAAATATTTTTTCATATTTTCGTTTTGATATCTGACCTGGGGTTTGAACCGAGGCCTCACGTCTAATAAGCCAACACACTACCTACTAGACTACGGCGACTTCATTTACTGGTTTGGTCAAACGAAAAATCAAAATGCTCTAGCACCCAATCAACATACCCATCGTGGATTTGTCAGCCAATAAACCTATGCCGAATGTTTTTTAATTGCAAACGATATAAAGTATAAAATAATCAATGATTAAAGTTGTGCCAAAAAACTATAGTATTTAGTCAAAAAAGTTCCTTTCCACTAGCTCAGTTCCAGAGTACAAGGCTAAAACCTATGTATCTTTCCGAATTTATTTTTAAATGTTTAACAACAAAAGGAATCAATGTGTGTTACAAATCGAATTATTATTCGACCATTATTTGATCAGCTAGCATAGCATCCGTCAGTATTGTGAATGGCAAGAGAACCACTCCTCTCGTGTTGCATATAGAAAAAAGCTCTCTGGCATTTAGCATTTACAATATGAGTTACCAAAGTATTTTTACGTGTATAAACACAATATTTACATTAAATCACCAGCATATTAATTATCAAAGTATTAAAAATAAATAATTTAGTGTGGTAAAATGTAATTTTGGGGTACAACCTTTTTTTTGTTAACATAGGGAATAACCACAATTTATCTGTTATTGATAATTTCAGTACATAAAGGTTAATTGAATGAATTAAAATACATTCATTGAAATATAAATAAAAAAGCAAACGTTTTAATATTTTATTTGTTTGTTTATTTCTGTACTTTGCTCAGTTATGTTTGAATTAAATCAACATTTAATCATTTTTTTGAAGTCGTTGAACTTCTTAAAATAAAACCGAGTAAATCAGTTTCGTAGCTCGGAGAATGTGAAAAAATTAATCATTATTTTCTAATTAAACTCAGAACTTAATTGGCTTTAATGATCTCCAATAAATTGATTCAAAATGATGCCTGGCGTTTTCCATTTCCAAGCATGTAACACCAACCATAAACCTCATACGAAGGCCAGTCGCCGAGTCCTCTTAAAAAATAAACCTCAATTAGGAAAATTTAGTGCAGCCTTTGCGCTGACCAACTTCTTCTCTTGTTTGGAGGAACTCAGTCAGTACAGGGAATGCGCTTATCTGTGGCGCCACACCTGCCGATATGCGTGCTCAAGTGAGCTTTGGTAATCAAGCCACCACTTCGACCTAGCTACCTAGCAAAATTACTCACTAAAAGACCAATAAATGTTCACGTAGAAAGGAGGTGTTAAACCTTTATGCTGGGACCTACTACAATAGAAATAAACCTACACACCTTAAAAGGACGAAAAAGAATAAAAATATACTTTGCTTAGAGCTGAACATAAAAAAAGTTCAATTAAGTGATTCCAAATAAGTTGATACAAATAGCCTACAAGGGCGTATTAGAGAAGAATTGACATGTCTCAAGACTACGCCAATAAACACACTTCGCCCTTGTGTCATCTTAACCTCTAACAGGGTAGTCATATACATATCTTATTACAACCTGTTGTCTCAATATTTTGCAAATATAAATGATGTCATATATTCAACCTAAAGGATGTCACACAAAATGTCAAAGAAAACTCCAAATTTCTTAAACAAATGTTTCCTCGATTTTTTTCTTTACATGTAGTATTGGCAACCCTCACGACTAACAACCAACTCTCCCACAAAATTATTTACAAAAAAAAAACTACCACAATAACATCACTTCCCTGTACAAACAAAAAAATTTAAATCGTTTTTAAAGACGGGCAGGGTTAAAATAAAGGAATTTTTGCCTTCTTAGCATTTTATTTTTTGTTTTTTGTAAATTTTACACACTATGAACAGTCAGAATGAATAAAGAAATAATGTACACATATACACGCACATACACTAATAGAATACTAAATACGAATGAAAAAAATCAAAGAACGGTTTTGTTGTTATTGCCTTTACATCAATGGAACAACTGAAGTGAGGGAGAAACACAAGCAACTTCTTTGTTGTTGCGAAAATGTCATTAAAAATCTCGAAGTAAAAATGCAACAACAAAATAAGAATAAGTAAATAAAACGACCGCAAAAACCATTGAAATTAGCCAATGAAATAGTGGATTTCAATGATGAAGTTGATGATGATTCAACCACAGATTTTTTTTCTCTAATTTAATATTTAAATTTGTTTTATTCGTTTTTATTTGTTTTCATTGTACTTACCACGAATTTTAGTACGTTTCGTGAGATTAAACCAAATTTCACCCTTTATAGTTTGGCCGGCTATATAGATTTTATCTGGATTATCTAAAGTTATACGCATACGTTCGTTTTCCATTTTTGCTGTTGTAGAGATTTGTTAATACTTTTAAGAAAATTTATACTTTCATTTATTCTTGTTTCTTCTTGTTTCCAAACAAAAAATATGAAATTTTTTTCACTTGTTTTTCTTTTGAATGCCACTTAACAATGTTTGTTGCCTCAATTTCCCACTTATTTAAGGCAAATAAGATAAAATGAAAACAACAAATACAATATAAAGAAACACACTAGATTTTTCACTTTTCACGACTAAACAGATATTGTCCAAAAATAAATTTGAATTTTCTTTTTCTTCCTCTTTATTTCTTTGGTTCTTTTCGTACAATTACCAAAATAATAAAAATCGTATTTACCGTTTTACTTGTGCTCTTTTCTTATTCTTAATAGTTGGGCATTTTAGAGTGGCAATTGTTTTATTTCTCTACACAATTTTTCACATTCTTCTTTGCTTTCTATTAATTTATTTCACAAATTACTATTCATTGTTTATTAATGAATAATATATAAAATTTTTCTTTAATTAATTTATTACAACAAATTCAGGCCACTCTACAAGCCTCAACATAAATTTTGTCACTGTTTTTATACGAAAGTTTTTCTTTACAAATGAATATACAAATCATTCACAATAATTGAGTTTTCTTATTGGACATAAAAATATTAAAGAGAGAGAGAGAAAAAGTTAGCAAGAGAATTAAACAAATGCAATGGCAAAATGACAGCAAAATTTCTTGTTTATGTCAATAAAATACAAACAAAGTGATGCCAGACTAATTGTTTATAACAAAATTAGGAACAAAAACACGCACGGTTTCAGACGGTTGAAAATGTATATGAAAAACACTCAATTATTCAAATATTTTTAATTTTAGCAAAACAAAACTGACTATATGAAGTCGCCGTGGTCTAGTAGGTAGTTTGTTGGCTTATTAGACGAAAAGCCAAGGTTCGAGCCCCAGGCCAGACATCAAAATAAAATACAAAAAGTATTTCTTCGGCGATTTCCTCTCAGCAGATTTCTGGCAAAAACTCTGAGAGTAAATAAAATTTGCCATGAAAAGTTTCTCAAAATCTGTCGTTCGGAGTCGACTTTAAACTGTAGGTCCCGCCACTCATGTTTAAAATTAACAAACACAACATAAGTGGTGCGAGAAACTAGGTCGTAATCCTGACTGCTAATTTTAAACTGTTTAAGTGATTTAAGAAAATTTAAACTTTAAATTATAAGGCGTTAACCAGAGCCAACAACTTGTAGGTTTTCAGAATTTTTATTTCAGCGTACAATAGTAGAATAACTCTGTATTATTCCAAGTAGTGTCTTAACCCTTTGACGGACTCCAAAATTTTAGGAGGCCTTCTCGTGGGACACTTGCTGTATCTCCGATTTTGTGAAGGAAACAATTTATGACGTGTATACATGTCATGTCCCCCCCCCCAGAAACCCTTGTTATGACGTCTAAAGACGTCAGTGTCCGTCAAAGGGTTAAATTGAAGTGATCTAGGTAAAATGAATCAGAAATAGTGGCTGAGAAGCTTATTTTCATGCTAGGGAAACATATATTTTCAGAAGTTTGAGAGTGTAGCAAATGTTGCTTTAGGAAATTGACTTAGTCACTTTTTTACGATTGGTGTATTCTGACAAAGACATTTAAAGTCTTCATAAGAATCTTTATTAATCCCAATTGTAGCAGATGTAAGTTGCTTTCTTGTTTGCTTAAGACGGTAGCAGTATACCTAATGCTCTAAGATTGAAAAACGATTGTGTGCAAGGATTGAATATTAATATCATTTCCATGTTGATGGGCGATGACATTCCCTGGCAAACTTCAGGATGCTGTTAACAACGATAACTACCTGCCCAGTCTCTGATACGCAGCCAGGTGTTTCCTTCTGGGATATATTAAAATCGCGTACTTTCTAAATATGTGTCTAATGATACATTCTAATCGTCACGGAATCTACGTATTGAGTCATCTGCACGCTGGATAAATGCTCTTTGAGGCAATAGTAACCCATTAAAAGATTGGTTACTAACCTCAGGTTATTCCTCAACATAACCGTAGATCGCTTTAAATCCATTTGAGAAAATTCTCCGCCTCTATCTTCCATTTGATAAGTATACCTTTCAAAACATCTCTTCTCACTCGGTTCTGTCTACATCAGCGGCGTTGAAGGTCTCCGTTTCGCAAGCTCATTTGTGCGCTTATTACCGAGATTTCCCACATGACCTGGAACCCAACAGAGGTTCCTTAAATGCTCTATTCACTTTTATTATCGTTGCGAAACATTTATTAGAAGTGACTTTTTCTATTCCCAAATCTGTAGATTTTCATAAAAGTACAGAGGATTAAAGCAACCGTGAGCATTACGTATCCAATAAAAATTGTGAATCTCTTCTCTGCGTTCATTTTCACTTCTTTTCGATTTTCTAAGCAACATGGTCTGTCAAAAATCACCTCTCCCTTTCCACAAGCTTATCCATAATGGCTTTACTATTGCAGTTCCGGCGTTTATAGGATTGCCATATAACTTTTTTAAAAAGAATTTCCTCTGTAATCATGTATTGGGTATAGTGCGGAGATACTTTACTCATTGAGACTTTCTTAAGAATGACGTTTAGTGACCAACGATGATCATTGGTATTTTTTTCATCCGAATGTTTGGGGAGCTTCTTGCGTGAATTATATGGTGGGGATTTGAGCCTCTTAATTTTTTAAATTCGAAAAGGCCGATTAATATATTTCCATTTTTTCTGAATTATAACCTGATTTGCAGGGGTTTGCTGTCAAGCAAACTTCTCACGAGTGCTTTGAAACTTGATATCTAATAAAGAATTGTTGGATTAATAAACATTTCTCGGAAAAAGTCACTTTATGGAATACAATTTAATAAAACTATTCTATGATGATTACATTCTCTTTAAGTCACTGCGTTATTACTTTAAGACAACAAAAATGTTACTGAAGTCTTTATTAATTCACCAATTGAGAGCAGTTTGAACAGAAGAATATCATTTGAAAAAATGTCTTTTAATTAAATATGAAATTAAGTTAACACTTTGAGTCAGAAAGCCTGGATTTAAACTCCGACTTAAAATAAAGCAAATATAGAAATCGAAAGTAATTTTCTTCATTGAATTTCCTATCACCTTTATTTACAACTTAATAAAGCATAATATGATATATATATTTTAATTCATATTTTTAACATTTTGCTATTTCCGCTCATCAACTTTTTTCAAATAAACGTCGATGTCAGAGAACAAAAAATGTTTTTTCGTTTTTAAATTAAAATTTGATTATCAAACAGGTTTTATTTGCTAAATTCAGTTTGAATAATTAAATAATTTGTATTTTTTTTGTTTTCATTTAAATATTTCTTTTTCTAATTCCTTTTGTTATACACTAAAATTCTGTTTAAAAATGTGCCGGTTAATTGTTAAAACCATTCATTTGTTTAGAAAGAAACAAGAATAACAACAACTAATGACAGACTGAAACAAAAACTGGCTTATAACATACCGCAGTTTTTGTTGTTATAATACAGATTTTTTTTTAAATATTTTATATGGTCAACTTCACACAGCAATAGTGTTTAGAAAATATTGTATCATGTCATTAGAAATATAAAGATACAGTGTTGTAATAGAATGTATTCTTTAGAATTATAACTTCATAGAATGGGGATATCCAGATATATTTATACAGATAGCGGCACCATTACAACATCTGATTTCGCTTTGAATTTGTTGCAAAAAAGCATGTATTTTTTATACTTTTTTCATGTCAATGGCCTACATATATAGAAGTCACTGTAGTCTAAGTATGTTGCCTTATTATATATTATTATTTAGAACAAAACGAAATTTGAAAGAATATTTCTTTCGGCGACATTCCCTCAGCAGTCTTCTGGCAAAACCTCCACCACAAAAACCTTCTCGAATTTCAAATCGTTCGGAGTCAAAGTGAAACTGTAGGTCCAGCCATACATCAATGAAATTAACACACACAACATGGGCGGTGTTAGAAGCTAGGTAGAATTATAATGACCAATTAAGCAAGTAATACAGGGGTTCTACAAGACTGTGGTTTATATCATGTGCTATTCAATTTATAGACCCTTCCAACAGAGACTCCCAAACTTTGATAGTCAAATTAGTTCTCATTTATTCAGTCTGTTCTGCCAAATCACCATGGACGGACTGGCGCTTTTAATTTTTGGCAGCTTGCAGCACTCCGTGTTACGCTGTACTACAGCGACTACTCTGTTCACTAATGTAAACAGTTTTATTACAACAAACGATAGATCTCTTTAAATACTCTGGCTACTTACGACAATATATTCTCGAACTAAATTATTAGAGTAGTTTTTTTTGTGTGTTACAAACACACAAACGATTTTTTGTTTGTTATTTTTTTGCCTGCTTATAATATACAGAATTCATCTTTTACTCTCTTTTTTCTTTCATGCGACACATAGAGAGAAGCCCACAAACAGTTTTCCATATTTGCGTACAATTCAGTATCACATTGGAGTTGGTGGCGTATGGAGCGAATAGGTAGACAAATTGAAAAGTTTCGTTGAGTTAAAGGAGAGGCCAAATATTGTAAAAGACAAAGAGCCGCGTGCGTTTCTTTTAGCAGAGTGTCTGTGTTCGTGTATTTGTTACAATATAATTACAAACAAATAAATAAAAAAGTGTATAAATAAATAAAACAATAACAACAAAACATAAATAACCTTGATATTGCATGGGAACCTAGCTTGGAATATTAAAAAGAGGAAATCACAATAAAACAAAAAAAATATAAATTAAAAAAGATTTTCAATTAAAAATATTTAAATTGTTGTATAGAAAAAAGTGCATTTAATTGTTTAGTGTTTGTGTTATTGTTGTAAATAAAAAAAGAAAGAACAACGACTTGTCCATCAATCAGCAAACAATGGCTAGTAAATGTACGATACAATTCGACAATAATCCCTTTGGAATTTATTATGCTGGCCAAGTGGTGTCCGGTACAGCCGAACTAATCACAACACGTCCCAAAACCATACGTTGTAAGTAAATATCTCATTTCAAACAGAATTTTATTAAATTTGTGAAAGGAAAACTATGTATTAATAAACCATGAAAAACACATTATGATAATGAAAAATTCCTTTAATGTAGTGAAGTGTGTAGATGCCATTCATCTCCTGTAATGATGATGTCGTCATACATCCGACCCTTAACAATTCTTTGCACTTCAATAAGTCTACTTTCTCTCGTACACACTTAGTGGGGGTTTAATTTTTGAATATGATTTGAATTTCATGATTATCCCATCATTTATGTGTCCGTAGTTTTTAGGATGACGTCAGGCTATTATTAAACGCATTATTTGGTTTTTTTTGTTGTGGTGGTAGTGCTTCTGTTTGTATTCCCAAAACAAAGCAACAAGAAAAAGAATAAAAGCCGGCTCCAGCTAATATTGTACTATGAATTTACCAGCTGTGGAATATGATCTCACATACTGTACTTAGACTAATGTTTTCATTTTATTTTTATTTAAACAATTTCCCCCTCTGTGGAGGCATGGACTGTATCTTCAGATTTATTGAAGATTAACCTGGAATTGAAGCAAAATATTGGAATTAATAACAGAATTATATTATGTAAAGTATTTAAATCATTACTGCCATGGTTATTGTGTTCAAAGCCAGCTACAATTTGAAATTGATAAAATAGGGCACGAAATGAAATCCTGTTGTAACAGCAATAAGTCCTACTGGTGACGGTATACGTCATCTTGTCGCAACAATTTTCCGTACATTTAACGGTATTTACCCCCATGTGCGTGAATATGTTAAAGAACTGATAAAACAGACCGCAAGGCCAGTTTAGACGATACGACTTTACTAACATTAAGTCAGAGTGAAAATATTGCGTCCATCCATCCGTATTTTCAAAATGAGAGTAAAGGGATGTTGTGAATAAACGGGACTTGCTCCAAGTGTCCTACTATATATCCGTAGTATCAAGGATATTCATATGTGACTGCTTAATTCAAAACGTCAATAGTATGGCACATAACTATCAGATGCATGGGTAGGTGGAAGATAATAAAGGCAATAGATTTATTTCAGAGACAACCACCCCAAAAGCCATTGCTCACTTGAGTTCTATAATGTCCGCCGTTTAATAATTTATTTATACCCGTCGATTTATTTATTCCTCAATTTATCTACAACTCCAGACTGGCATGCCTCAACTATACTGTTAGTGTTATGTCAATGTTGGCTAGACATAAATTCTTCTACCCAGATACTGCAAAGTGACACCAAAGATATTCCGCGGTTCCCTCTTCTTCCTCTTTATTACAGAAGTTTTTGGACGCACCCAGTCTGTGTCCAACTCACATCTTGCTAATTCCTCCAGAGACACATGGTATTCTTGTACAATCTTAGATTTAGTGTACACACCAGTGTTGCAAAACTGAAATTTTGAAATGGTACTGAACTATGTATAACTGAAAGAGTACCTTTTTGCACCAAATGGTACTTTTATAAAAAAAACCCATAATTGGTCATTATAATCCTTCAATCAGGATTATGACCTAACTTCTAACACTACTTATTTTGTGTGTGTTAATTTTACACATGAGTGGCGGGACCTACTGTTTAAAGTCGACTCCGAACGACAGATTTTTGAGAAACTTTATCATGGCAATTTTATATACTCTCAGAGTTTTTGCCAGAAGAAAGTCGAACAGAAAAATTAACGACTTATTCGTGTACCTCACATACAAGACAAGAGCAGCTGATTCGGAACGTAATAAAACGTAAAAGCTCCGTTTAGTCAAAGGACGATGGAACGTAGTAATGTAACATACGTATCGTTTATGGCATATGAAAAGCAATGCAAATGGTTACCGAAATTACATTACAGTTCGGCAAGCGTTTTCATTGCTTTTCGTTTTCGGAAAATGAATGTACGTTCCGGGGACGTTTAGCTAACCGGGGCTAAGGCCTAATTATACCTTTAGCATTACGTTGAATATGTTGCTAATGCATTAATAGTTAAAAAGCGCAAGACGTAAAATATGTAATAATAAAAAAGTACTGAAAGCGTCGCAGGCGTACTGCGGCATTTTTGAAAATGAAAAAGTACTGAAATAAGCACCAAAGTACTAAATTTTTCAACACTGGTACACGCTCTGAACATTTTTTCAATTTATCTTAATACCGGATTCGCACAAAAATTTAAATATTAGAAAATTCTATCTTATTGAACATATATGAGGTATACCTCACATAAATCTATTTTTAACTACAAACAAATTTCATTTCATTTCATTTCATTTAAAATTTCAATTTCATTCAACTTAAAAAATAATCTTTAACCTATCGATTCTATAAATTTGTTGAACTGGACTTTAAATTTTATTAAATATTTATTGTATTGTCTTATGGTTTTACGTTTCTTTTAATTTTTTTAGTTTTTCTTGTTTTTACTTTCTGCACATTTGTAATACAATCGTTGTGTTATGGTTTCTATAACGCATTTTAAATAAATTCTTTGAAAAAATTTGAGATCATTTAAAAGCATATAATTAAACAGTGTTGTAAATATATAAATACTGGATAGATAATTAGTCATAATTACTGTTTATATAAATAGCTGACTGATTGAATAAAACAACACCTCAAATGCATAATTAGAATTTGGTGCTGTAGATTTTCCAGTTTGTGTATAAATCCGGCGAGAAGTCCCAGTTTAAGGAGGCAGCTTTGAATGCAGGAGAGTTATATTTGACGATTTTACGTCATTTTGACAATTTTTATTGTTAATTTACTAATATGACGATTGACGTTTTTTTCCATACAATTTCTAACATTTTGACGATTTTTTGGCATCACTTCCATTTTGTATAAAACCAAAGTGTATTCATAAAGTGCCTACAGATCTTATTGCACAATAAACATCCACAAAAACAGACAATTTGTTTTTGTTTTAAGCTATCTTGCTGACAAAATTTGTATTAATATACTATCATAGTACATAATGAAATTTTAAATAAAAATACTTCTCTATTGCCTTTGTTGAAAAGTTTTCCTAATTTAGTTACTAAAGATAAATATCAGGTAATAGAAAATGAACTAAAAGAATTAAGATTGCTTAATTTTTGGTGAACATTTATGATTTTGTTAATAACTTACTGACTTTACCAAATTCATCAGCTAACGTTGAACGTATATTTGTACAATTAATATAAACAAAACTAAAATAAGGAATTCTTTGAATTCAAAAACCATTGATGGAATTTTATTTTCAAAAGATTATTTAACAAATAATTCTTCTAATTGTTTAATGTTAATATTACTAAAAATTTGATAAGTAAACTTTGTTCACATAATTTGCACGAACATTAATTAAAAATATATGTAAATTATAAGTCTGTTCATTTACACACAATGTTTTTAATATTTCTTACTATTTTTTAAGTTTTCCGTCTAGTAAGATTTTCAAAAGAAAATATTTTATATATTTTTTATTGACTTTTTTGTTTTTTTACTTTATTGTTTTATTAAAGACTGCTGAATTAATTGTTCCTTTATGTTAAATATTGTTTTCATAAATTAAAAATAGAACTATACTTATAGAAAAATATATTTTTCATGTTCTAAATTATGACGATTTTTTGACGATTTTTCTTAATTTTTGTGACGATTTTTTCTCTTAATTTTGACTATTTAAAAAAAAAAAAACCTAACAGCCCTGTTTGAATGTGTTACTTTACTTGTTGCCCATAGACTAGCTTGTTGTTTTCATTTTCCACTTAAACGCTGCATGCTTATTAGAAAACGGCCGATGTCCACAGCTGCATTTTCATTCGCAGATGTTTTTGCAAAAAATTACTGAGTATAAAATACCACATTTTATTGGAAGAGTTGAATAACTTCTTCTATCAAACTTAACAGCAAATAACCAAATCACTAACAAAACCTTATCAGTCCATGAATTAAAAGTATCGCCAAAGCTGTGACAGTTTAGACTTAACAGTGAACCCTGCAGACACTAGAGATGGGGCATCATCTACTATACAAGTACCCAGAGCCACGATTTCAAGGCCCACCACGTTTCCACGCATGTATTAGCAACATCGCTTTACTTTTAAAACCCATTATTAGTATAGTAAACTAATTAGGAAAGTTATAAGGATACTACTATACTACTGAAAGGTAAAAGGTGTATTCAGGATGTAAACATATACATAATTGGTCATTACAACCCTTTAGTCAGGATTACGACCTAATTTCTCGCACTACTTACGTTGTGTGTGTTAATTAAAGTTTAATTAGTTTAAAGTCGACTCCGAACGACAGATTTTTGAGAAACTTGGCAATTTTATTTACTCTCAGTTTTTGTCAGAAATCTGTTGAGAAATAATCGCCGAAGAAATATTTTTTCATATTTCGTTTTGTTGGAGATATCTGACCTGGGGTTTGAAACAAGGCCTAACTAGGGCACCTACTACCGGATGTAAACACGTACATATATATTTAAATAACTTATTTTATATTCGTATAGCATTTTTTATCAAAAAAAAAAATATTTTTATTTCAAAGAATATTTGATGACAAATCGACTTCTATAAGTAATTTTACTACAGAATCTAATAAAAAAAAAATGAATCTGCAAATAATGTAATGATGTGTCATGTTTTAAGACGTGAGAAATGCAAATAAATTTTTAAATTTAATTCTCTGATGTTAACAAAGTCAATTTGTGCCAAAATCATTTACATTCAATTAAAGGGTGTTTAGATACAAATAATATATACAATTACCAATGATATAACAAATTTTAAATATGTATAGATGAGTACATAGTGGTTGTAAACTTGGGCAATTCAGTTTCGTAGTTTCGGATGAAGGTGAACATTTTTTGATAATAGTTTGTGAATTTTAAAAGATTAAAAGGCTTTAATTTTCTCCAAACAACCACTTTGACTCTAACGGAGAGGGCAACATCAGAAACGAACATCATTGGATGGTCAGACAGCGCCCCTTCTTGATACGATGGGGGATATCCGTTGTGACAGCCCAATCGATTTCCCTTGAAGGAAAGAAAAAGAATAAAAAAGAAAAAGTATATGAAATAAGTGGTATAAATAATTAACAATAATTCTTTTTACTGATAATTCACTATTTTTTATGAAAAAAGCAGAAAAAAAAATCAAAAACTGATAAGAAATGTGCCGCATCCACTTACAATATCAATCTTATGCTAGACACAAAATCATTACGTTGCATATATGTATATGTATGTATGTATTTTATAATGTATTATTTAATGCCTGAAGAACTCAGTAAATTAAGCTTTTTCCGTCTTATTTATACCCTACATCATTTACTGTATTAGCAATTTCCTTGCCAGTAATCTCACAGTAACCTAGAACCAGCAGCGCATAACATTTTTGTTGAAGATGATCGTAGTAGTAATGATCAGCCGCGATTCCATTGAATACGAAGTGAGTGCTTCCCGAAAATATTATGTGGACACAGCGATGCCAGTAATTTTTTTAAAAAAAGTTTTATTTCTGGGAAAAAAAAATTTTTTTTTGCAAAAAAAAAAGCTTGTTTTCTACAAAAGTATCAACATTTTTAAAGGAAACATCGGAGATCGGTGCCTTCTATTAGTGTTTCTTTGCTACTTTTGCCCGGGACTAATAAAATACACAACATACATACATAATTGGTCTTTACAACCCTTCAGTCAGGATTACGACCTAGCTTCTTAAACCACTTATGTTATATGTGTTAATTTTTATACATGAGTGGCGGGATCTACAGTTTAAAGTCGACTCCGAACGACAGATTTTTGAGAAACTTTTCATGGCAATTTTGTTTACTCTCAGAGTTTTTGCCATAAATCCGCTGAGAGGAAGTCGCCGGGGGTTTGAACCCAGGCCGTACGTCTAATAAGCCAACACACTACCTACTAGACTACGGAGACGTCAATATTTTACAATATTTTATTTAAAAATGTAAATATTTCGTGTTATTGTTGAATTTATTGAAATTTTGAATTTTTTGAAAAAAGTTTAATGAAAACTTTATCGATATCAAAAAACTTGGAAAAAAGGGAAAACTTGGCAAATGGCAACACTCTGTGGACATCTCTAATACTTCTCTGTAGGTTTAACCCAAAGCACGCTCAAATTGCATGGATCTCAGCTTGAAGATTCCTAAATACTTAATCTAATAATAATGGATGAGATAATGATGTCAATTATTAAATTTGTAATATTAAAAATTGTTTTAGTTGTATACTATTTGACCTGCTTATAAAATTTAATTAGTTTTTTTTTCACGCAAACTTGTCATAGACCTCTAAATTAACTTTTTCACAAATAAAACTGTTTTCTATGACCTGCCGACTAGTGATACATTTTTTAGAATTCTCTGATATACGAGTAATTATTTAATTAAAGTCCATAATAAAGAATTACGTTCACCCTATTATGATATTAAAAGCCATTTTATATAGAAAAAAGAGCAACCACACACAATAGCAATAAATTTGAAAATTTATTTTAAATTTATCGAAGTATCACTTAAACCACTCGTATACTCAACAAATTAAATACAATTCTAACGTAATCAACAAATTAAGACAAGTTTTTTCTTACTTGTTCGCTTTTCCACAACAAAAGATTAAAAAAAGCACAATGCGTTCACACAACGTTATTTAACTATTTAACATACAAAATAATTCTGCTACAATTTGTATTCTTTTTCAAAATGTAAATCATTTATAATTTAATTTATTTATTTTCATTTGTATTTTCATTTTCATATCATTATCATTCACAGCTATATTTATAACCATAAGCGGATTTGCTGAAGTTCGCTGGACAGAGAACATTACTAAACAAGATACTCAAGGGAATCGTGAAAAAGCAATCGAAACATATTCTGCAACGGAATTATACTACAGCAATGAGAAATATGTGTATGGACAGAGTGGTGGTGCCCAGTTGGAATTGCCAGCTGGAAAATATGTCTTCCCATTCCAAGGTACTATACCGCCAAATGCTCCCACTTCATTGAATGGTGCCTGGGGTCAGATTCAGCATGAAGTCTCATTAGTTGTGGATCGTGTTATGCGCTATAATAATGTTTTCAAGCAAGCTTATACCGTTATATCGCCATATGATTTAAATTTGAATCCAAATCATGCTGTAAGTATGAAATTACACACCTTTTTTATTTCATTAGTTCTTAAAAGCAAGTTTATGATTAAGACTGAATCGATTATAAAAAAACTCGATACTATCAGCCGGTTTTCCATTTGGTAAGCGTGAGAAGATGAGTTATAATCATGACTAATGGGTTGTAATGACCAATCAAGTAAGTGCGAAGAACTTCATAACGCGCACATGGCACATTTTGAAGGGATTTCTGTAACAACAATTTAAACTAGATCGACTTCATAACGGAAGCCCTCTAATCACACTCCTTTTTTGAACTCTTTTTTAATACAAGAATTTTTTATTACTGGTACACTTATTGCACCTGTTTTTAGTATAAAACTCATATTTTTGGAAATCGACTTAACATTCCAATTGCAAAAGGTTTTCAAACTTTATTTACTTATGGCAAGATCGTTAGGTTAGCTTAGAGGACGAGTACTTGTCAATTAACACGTAGACTGTCGACTATGAGATAACTCGTAGATTGTGTTCCGTTCTAGGGTGCCAACTACGAGTTATCACGTACTCACTAAACCTGCCATTTTTGTGTAGCTACGAATAAAATCGTATTATATCAGTGCTAGTATCGATAAATGGCTTCTGGGAAAAGAACAAAAACTCAATGTTGGCTTGCTCGGCCAGTTTTCTGAAAATTGCCGCGGCAGTCAACGTGTTAAGGCAGTACAGTACCCAGTACAGTACCCGGAGGTCGAATTGACCCATTGTACAACGTCATAGTTTTTCACACCACTTATGTTGTGTGTGTTAATTTTATACATGAGTGGTAGGACCTACAGTTTAAAGTCGACTCCGAACGACAGATTTTTGAGAAACTTTTTCATGGCAATTTTTTATTTACTCTCAGAATTTTTGCCAGAAATCTGCCGAAAGGAAGTCGCCGAAGAAATACTTTTTGTATTTTTGTCTTGATGTCTGGCCTGGGGCTCGAACCCTGGCTTTACGTCTAATAAGCCAACACACTACCTACTAGACTACGGCGACTTCATGATCGTTAAAAAATCAGTCAATAAATTCATTCTTTTTTTTTTAGAAACCCTTGACAAAAATCGAAGAAAAAACATTTTGCTGGAGTTTATGTTGCGGCACTAAAGAACCAATGGTTATGAGCGTGAAAGTGCCCTTTGGGGCATATGCTCCTGGTCAAAAAGTACGTTTTAACATAGTTCTAGATAATAAATCCGACGTCCATTGTTCTGATGTTAAAGTGCGCCTGATGAAAAAGATCATCTATACGAGTCGTAATCCAGAAACAAAAACTAAAGAGACCGAAATAAAAGTAGCCGATAACCATTGTGGTGAAGTGGTGAAATTTAATAAAGCCGAATTTAATGAATTTTTACAAATACCCTCTACCATACCATCGTCGCTGGGCGGTTGCAGTATTATAAAAGTTTCATACACTTTGAAATTTATAGCTAAAGTATCACGGATACATGGTGATTTAATCATAGAGTTTCCATTTACAATAGGAACAGTGCCATTATACGCTAGTACAGCTGAAGATGATACCGTAACAACACAACCGGGTGTGGGACCAATGTATAAACCATTACGTAAGTTTATGCTGATTTCAAATTTATATTATTTATAAAATTACTTATTTTTATAATTTTTTTTAAGCTCCTCCTATGTTCGAAGAAGATGTACGTTCGGAACAATTCGAAAGTAACACTTTTAAGCCGAGATATCCAGTATTTTTAAATGATCCCAGTTTATCGCAGAATGGCACAACTGCTCCTGTCGCTCCACCGCCTGCAGCTGCCACTAATTTATATCCTTCAGCTAATATAGCCACTGTAACACCAACTGCTCCTCCAGAATTACAACCTTTAAACCCAGCAGCAGTTATGCCCAGTCCTTCTCAGCCTGTTAATCAGCATAATACATCCAAAAGCGGACCAAATAAGCAACCATCTTTGGAAGTTTTAGGCTTTAGTTTACCACCCGATTATGAACCCACTCCAAATGATTCCACAACAAATATTGGTTGGAAATGATTTTAAACGATTGTATTATGAACTTAAACCTAAAAAACGAATACTATTTACTTTTTATACGATCAATTATTCATATTTATATTAAAACAACAACAACACATATACACAAATATTTTTTGTACAATATTCCACAATAAATTGCATTTATAAACTTACAACAATAGCCTTAGAATGGATGTTATTCCAGTATATCTATTGGATAATCATACTGAGAACTTGAGGCTTAGCTATGTAGTAAAACAAGTGCAATAGTTGCTTTGTCATTTTGGTACTGAAAAAATGATTGCTCCTATAATAATAATAACAATATTGCTACTGATGATGTTTACAACACTGTGGACAAAGTTTCCCAATTCTTGCCACTATGCAACACTGAGACGCACCATGTTTTCTTATTATATTTAATCCAATGCTTCACACGTGTTCGACTAGAGAATCGAAATCATTTGCGGTTAACTTGATGTGAAAACTTGATAACAGTTAATGCATAGCATTATGTATGCGAGCGTTATTTCGAAACCAATTCTTTTTAATTTTAAAACGAAAAACAATTCTTAGAAACCGGCCTTTTACCTCATACAGATTATATGTGTGTATATACATATACTATATTAATTATACGACAGTCATCCCTTGTAAAACACTATAAGTAAGTAAATAAAATATAGAAAGAAAAATTATTTTTGCTTATGATTAACAGTTGCATTCAGAGACCATATTGCACGCACTTCTAGAAAAATTACTCATAATAAATCAGAGCCCTTATATACGTTGTCCTCTGAAATCTACACTGCACGTGATGGTTGGCTGTTAAACGTAACTTTTGGAATTAGGATTATAAACACTCTAAGTATTTTCAGTTTCTAAGTTGGGTTTTATCCTTTATCGAAAAAAGCCTTAATATAGAGCATACTCCTTTACATAGTGTCCTTTTGGAGTGTTTTTAAACAACACTAAATCAAGAATTGATATAAGTTCTTTCAGGTCGCCGTAGGCTAGTAGATGGTATGTCGGTTTTAAATCTTCAGCACTAATATTTTGAAAAAAAAAAGAAATATAAAAAAAATATTTCCTTCCAAGGCTCTCTTTCAGAAGTCTTCTGGCAAAGTGCTGAAAGTAACTGCATGGTTTGAAAGAGCTTCTTACTTTAAAGGTCAAATAAATAAACTTCCGCTAAAGTTTTTTTTTTAAAATCTATTGTTACATGAATATTTTTATGAGAGGGCTGACTGTAATTAATATTAAAATCGTTTGCAAATTTCATTCAATCGTTTCACAAAAAAAAAAAAATAAATAAATAAAAAACTAAAGCAAATAATTGCAGCATGTCATGTAGCTTTTAATTAGTTGTTATAAAGTGTTGAAATCGTTCACATCTTAATCCTAAACAATTCATTTCCATGGAGTTAATAAAAGATTTGAATGTGGACATTTTCATAGGCATTCTTAATGTCTTGGCATATATTTGTGCATATATAGTAAATGTATGTATGATGGACATATGGAATGGCGATGATTGGAAAAATAAAGAAGTTCATCCTGGAAAAGAGTTTTATTCGTATTGCTATGAAATACTATATTTAGTATTTATATTCATAATGATTATAGCATCCATAAGTCTAATAACGGGTGTAATTAAGGTAAGTTATATGAATAATTTATATTTTTATTAATTTTAAATAGAATGAATATAAAAAATAATTTGTTTGTGTATTTAAGAAATCCGTACGCTTAATAGCTCCTTGGCTTGTACTGTCCTTTTGTATGCTCTTATATTCAGTACAATTTCTATTCAAAGAATTAATTTTCTGGATTTCCTTTGGCCATACTCAAAAAACTTCAGATATAATCTTGGTTGTGCTTTTAATTTCCGGTGAGTTTATACTTTTTTTTGTTTTTTTTTTTTAATCAAAATCATTCAAAATTGTTCATTATATTTAGGCATAGGAGTGATTTGCTTTAAACGTATCTTTGGATTTTGCACAAAATTATTCATACAAGATCTACAGCAAAAACAGAATCCTTTAATTAGTAGCAAAAACTATTACAGAAACCTGAATCAAAACGATCCGTCTGTACTAAAACCTCTTAATTTAGATGAGGAATTTGAAAAGCATTATATAAATTCGTCTCAAGTAAATTTAACTAAATTTGAAATATAAAAATAAGAAATAATAGAATTTAATGTAATAAAAATTTTTGATTCTTAAAGAATCTCTTAATGGAATTAAAGTTCTTGCAGTTTTGTCTGTGGAGACCTATTGTTTCTATTGTGTAATTAATTAAGCTTTCTTATACGTAGATAACTCAGGAAATGAATTTTCCTCTACATAGTTACATCTTTCACAGAAGTTTTAATCCCGAAAACTAATTCATTTTGCATTAAATGCTATTGGACTAATAATCTTTTCCATACGTCGATGGATACTCTAAATGTAAGTCACCATAAAACATGCCGTTTTAACCAACCATTTTGCTCACTCATGTCCAAACTATTCATTCCAAACTCAGATAAGCAATACAACATAAACAAATGTATGTAAACGTAAAAAGAGCTATTTATTGCCCAAGTTTTTTTTTATAACTGCCACTGCCCGATATGCAGCTAATACTTGATGGATTGCTGTAATTATATCGCCACTTTAATGTAACGTCATTCCATCCCACTCAACCACTTGTCAGTGTTAAACGAAACCTAACCTTACATAAAAGGGCGATCACAATAAACAGCTTCAACTGCAATAGCGTCCAGTGATTTCGGACAGTGGTATGCCGACCCGCTCTGGACGGTAAGGCATTCTAAACTATTACCAAGGGAGAATTATCCGGGGTACTATTAACCATTACCATGCCTGCTTCTTTGAGCGAGATCAACCGAGATCTCTACCTGCTATCTCTACAGTTTGCCATGAATGAACGTCCCATTCAAAATAATAATACGAACCGCTGTTCCACTCCACAATACAATAGTAGGAATATACATTGATGCTCTCTGAAGTCAGGAAAATATGAGCTCTAAAATAATCTAAGTTTACAGTGTCGATATCACTCGGTCAATGAGATTTTCAATTTCGGAGCAAAAACTTCTCCTAGTCGACCTTTTTCCATTTCCAATTAAATTCTTTAAGCTATTCGCGGCAGAATCTGCACGAATATGGAAAATTTTCTACAACTACCGTGGGAGTGGAAGTTGTCTTCTATTCTAAAAAATTATCAATTTACAGAATATAACCTTGTTGAACGCGTTAAGTAGCTTTAGTATAGCTCGTAATCAATTAATTATCCTAAAAAAATATAATGGTAATAAAAGAAAAACCTTACGATCATGGATCATGGACTGGATTATGTCCCACAATGACATTTATGCATGCGCCATCGTACTCAGATTCGAATAGAAACGGCTGAAATATATATTCTTAATGTAGCCTTGGCAACCATTTAACTACTCATAACACAGCTGTTGTAAGAGTACATAGACGTTTATTTTCCAAAAAACGACGCCGTCAAAGTAAGAAATTAAAATAAAAACATTGAATGACGTTTTAAAAACAGCAGGCAACAAACAGTAATAGATTTTGACAAATCAACGTAAAAAAACGTAAAATTTGCATTTTCCTACATTAACAACACAAGAAAAAAAAATTAAAATAAACAAATAATTGTCTACAAAGTATATTTTGTTACAATAACAATAAACTACAATTTAATCTTATCTGACAATGACGTCTCGCAAGCGTAGTGGCAGTGGTTCTTCAAAGCGACCCAAAGAGAAGGTGGTTTATATTTATGAGCTTTTCTTTCGGGGCGAAGATCCTACACAGGAAAGTCCTGAGTTCTGGAATGAATTCTTTTTGCTGCAGCCCAATGTGGAGTCTTTGGAGGGTGAGGTTACCAAATTGACCAGTGAACAGTTCACATTGGTTAAGAAGAATTTGAATATGATTTTCCAGAAATGTATCGAAATTTTGGACACAGGTGAGTGCGTAATTGGGTACCTTATGTGCAATTTTTGATATTTAATGGAATAATTTAACCAGTATAGGGTGTGGTTTTGTTTACTAATTTTATATCTACTACTTTTAGATCATCCTAAACGTTTGTGCAATAGCCTGCAAACATTGTGCTCTTTGTTCTTTGCCATCTTTAAGAAATCGACCGCAGATAATTCATACGACATTCTCAATGAGATCTTTGGCTATGAACATATGGACAAATGGATGAAACAATTGATGGACCATTGCAATCAGATACTGTTGGGTGAGTTAAGATAGGATGTGACGAATGCTTGTAACATCATATTAATAAACCCTAAATGTTATGACAGTCTAGTTAGTGCATGAAAAATTTACAAATGTAGGATTCTATTTAATTGCTATGGTGAAATTTTAGTTTATTTTGTCTATACTCACTTCACCCACGGGGTTTTATGCGGCGTACTTATCCGATTAAGCTTTTAGTTCCGTTGGGAATTGTTCAGCGCTATTTGTTAATTACTTTCCCTTTGGTTAAATTACCTATTGCACAAGTAAAACCTAATTGGTTGACCAAAATAAACTGGTTGCTAAGACGTCTGTGTTGCAATAACATACATTTTTTGAATTTTCATTTTTAAAGATAAACTATAATGCTCTTGCCAAAAAATTAAAAAATGCTCATAATTTCAGAAGTATTAAAGCTGGGACTAATCTTCCTCTTACTTCCTGAAATTTCTTATTAAAAATGATCACTATTTTCTAAAGATTTAATCAGGTATCATCTGCCTGCTACATTATATTCTAAATTAAAATTTCTAGATGTCACTGAGTGCATATACAGCTGCAGTGTTTCTTTTTTTACCGCGCTAAGAAATCAGCGCCTGGTGATAGTTTAGCCAACTCAAACTGTTGCTGAAGGAGTGGCTTTGTCCCGGACTGATTCTCTGGTAAACACTGCTACTCTAATCAATCATTATCATTTTGTTTGTTTACGTATTATCCGAAGCATAAAAAATTCTTTATCGTTATTTATAACTACTATTTGAAATTTTCCTGTTTTAATGTCTACTTTAGGATATATGTAATAATATTTTCAATTTTAGGTGACGTAACCGAAAATGCCCGTTTCATGTGTTTAAAACTCTTATTGGTATTGGTAACTGGTACTGATAATGTAAGCCAAAATGTTTTACTGGAGTATTTAATGATGAACACATTATTTGATGCATTTGTAAGGCTGTTAAGTGATCCCACTTTAAGAGCGCAGCATGGTCATGATATTGTTATATTGCTAACAATCTTAGTAAACTATCGTAAACACGAGGCCACAAATCCCTATATAGTACAACTGTCAATACTGGCAGACGAATTAGCCTTAAACGGGTAAGTATTTATTTAAAAAATTCATAGTTTTTCTAATTTACGCTGCTTTTTAGATATGGTCAAATGATTTCACAGTCCCTTATCGATTTCTGTCGCCAGTATATGCAAAGCTTAAATAATGCCCAATCATCATCGTGGTTTTCTTCACTGTCCAACATTGTTGGCAATATGTTTGTGTCCGATGAGGGCTGTGAGAGAGTTCAACAAATAAAAGCCAATAATGGTTTACTGCTGGCTCTCTACGAGGCCGTGCATTTAAATCGCAACTTTATAACCACATTAGCTCATACACAGGCGGAAACAAGTGCACCACCCTCACCAAGCAATACTCTAAGTTTAACACAACCAGTGCCTGATTTAGCTAATGCTCCTATTATTGACATGACACAATATCCTACAAATCTCTTAGTGGCAGTATTTCAATATTGGTATGGTTTAACATTTCATTACTGCATTTAATTTTTTTTGTTTAAATTTTTTATTATCGTTTATAGTTCCATTGTCATGCAAGATAATAAGAATGAATCAAGTGTGGCCAATCTGAAACTGTGCTTTTTGATTCTTACCTGCATTTCTGAAGATCAATATGCCAACTCAATGATGCATGATAGTAATTTGACATTTAAAGTCATGTTACATCGTGCCCAAATGCGTCATCGTAAATTGAATATCGATCGTGTGGGCAAATCTCAACCACTGGCAGCCACTCTATTGGATTTGCTAGTGGAATTTATTGTTTCTCATTTAATGAAAAAATTCCCCATGGAATTGTATTTATTGTGTGTAGGTGTCATACATCGTGTACTATGTTATCAGAAACGCTGTAGAGTGCGTTTAAATTATCCCTGGAAAGAATTGTGGTCGGCCTTAATAGGTTTATTACGTTTCCTAGTGAATCAAGAGCAGACATTGATTAAGAAATGTAATATCTTCTATTTATCACTGCAGGTTCGTGTAACATTCAATACTTAATTAAATCTCATACGATTTATTTAATTCGTCTGTCTATACATATATTCAATGCAGGTGGTTAACATTTTCAATTTATTTATTACCTATGGAGATACCTTTTTAGCTACCACCAACAGCTATGATGAACTTTATTATGAACTTAATCGTGAGGAAAAAGTCTTTACTGAATTGCATGCCATGGGTAAGTTGAGTAACGATTTTATTCAGTAGATTGAAATGAATATGAAACGTTTTTTTTTTTTGTAGTACTTCGTTACACTACAATGCCGGATTGTGAATTCAAAGACGATGTAATTAAACTCCTAAATGCCTTGGTTAATATTTTGGCAATCGTTAAACATTTTCAAAATAAAATCAAGGAATGGCTAGCCGAACAGGGTCTTTCTACGCCTACAGAAGATCAAATCTTAGATGTTGTACGTAAAAATTATGATTTAACATTAAAGCTTCAGGACTCTTTAGATCACTATGAACGCTATGCGGAAGCTCCACGTCATACAGCTTTCTTTAAGAATATGGTGCGTGATGTTGTGGCCGATACTCGTAAGCAAATCTATGGTTATGTTAAAGAAGCCATTTCAACCATTCCAGAACCTGACAATGCAATGATCACTTCAACTTCCTCTAATACTTAAGCTTATTGCCAGTGGCAGGAAAAGTTATTTTAAATTATGACTGCTTTTTAAAAAATTCTCTTCGTTAGATTTCTATAATTATCTAATAATACTTTTAGCTAAAAACTACTGTAAATGACTGTTGATTTTATAAAATTAATTATGATTTAGAAACAAAATGCAAAAAGTGAAATATTAACGTAGCCGATACATGCATATATTCTAAAAATTAGAAACAATTAATTTATTTATTTGAATTTACAAAGAAATATCAATGAAATTATGTTTATTCTAAAGCTGTATATTTAACTTTATAAAACGTATATATTTATGCATTATTAAAACATATTTTTATTATTATACATCATTACATTACTACGAGTATTCACTGTAATTTTATTGTGTTCCTGTTTTTTCTTAAAGGATATCTTTCAGTCTTCCTTTTTCTAAATTCATTGGGCGGTTTGGCTATATTTCAAATCGCTTTAAAAATTTTATATTTCCTTATTTCGGAATTTATATTGTATAACAAGATTTAGTTGCAACTTGCAGAAAAATTCATTTAAAAATCTTACTAAAAAGAACCCGCACTTCCATTTTCTTATATTATTTGCCACAACCACTTCTTCTTCATCTTCTTATTCTTCAATATGTGCAAAGTTATACGCTAAAATATTTAATCTACCTAAACATGATTCAGTGGGCGTGGCAATACTGGGTGTAAGAGAAAATATAAGTTTAGGTCCTTAGCTTTCGTTTGCTACCAAATTTAAGAAAATTGGAGCTCAACAGGCAAAGTTATAAAAGTTTACATTTAATTTGCTTAAATATCTTAAAGAGGGCGTGGCAAAAATTGTAATATTTATAATGAGAATGAAAGTACATGTTTGTAGCTTTCATTTGATATCAATTTTATAAAAATTGGTGCCTTCGTTATAAAGTTATAAGAAGTTAAAGAAATTACTTTGCCAAATACACCCCTGCTACACAATTCTGTTCGCCTGGTAGAACACACAAAATTTTTGAGATGATATTTTCGCTAAAATTTCTTGTGTTGGATGTGCAAAAAAGTATTTTCTTTAACTTCTTATAACTTTGCAAGTAGAGCACCAATTTTTATAAATTCGGTATCAAATAAAAGGTAGAAACGAGTTCTTTCGTTTTAGGTTAAATATTTTTATATTTGCCACGCCCACTTATAGATATTTAAGAAAATTAAATCTAAATGCATAAAACTTTGCTTATACAGCGTCAACTGTCATAAATTTGGTATCAAATAAAAGCTAACAACCCGGACCTTCGTTTTCTTATATTATTTGCCACACCCGCTTCTTCTTCATCTTCTTATTCTTCAATATGTGCAAAGTTAGAAGCTAAAAGATTTAATCTATCTAAACGTGATTCAGGAGGCGTGGCACTACTGGATATTAGAAGAAAATGAAAGTTTATGTTCTTAGCTTTCGTTTGCTACCAAATTTAGAAAATTGTTGCTAAACAGGCAAAGTTATAAGAGTTTACGTATAATTTGCCTAAATACCTATAAGTGGGCGTGGCAAATATAATATTTACTCTTAAAATGAAAGAACACGTTTCTACCTTCTATTTGATACCAAATTTATAAAAATTGGTGCTCTACTTACAAAGTTATAAGAAGTTAAAGAAAATACTTTTTTGCACATCCAACACAAGAAATTTTAGCGAAAATATCATCTCAAAAATTTTGTGTGTTCTACCAGGCGAACAGAATTATGTAGCAACGGGGTGTTTGGCAAAATATTTTCTTTAACTTCTTATAACTTTGTAACGAAGGCACCAATTTCTATAAAATTAACATCAAATGAAAGCTACAAACATGTACTTTCATTCTCATTGTAAATATTACAATTTTTGCCACGCCCTCTTTAAGATATTTAAGCAAATTAAATGTAAACTTTTATAACTTTGCCTGTTGAGCTCCAATTTTCTTAAATTTGGTAGCAAACGAAAGCTAAGGACCTAAACTTATATTTTCTCTTACACCCAGTATTGCCATGCCCACTGAATCATGTTTATAAAGATTAAATGTATTGGCTTATAACTTTGTAGGTTTAAAAGCAGAAGACGAAAAGTGGGCGTTCTAGGGCCGAAAAGTTGAAATTCTACAAAAATGCATATCGCAAAATAAATCGCACATTATAAGTCAGCAAAATTTTCAAATTTTTGATATTTTTTTTTTCATTTTACAATGCGATTGCAGGATGAACGTATTGTCGCATTAATATATGCCAATATTAAAGGAATTATACTTAAATTTGTTTTGTTAAGCTTGAATTTTTCATTTTTTCACAGCAACTTTAGAAGCACTCGACTTTCCTCTTTTGCAAATGACCTTAGGTGCATTATTGAAACATCTTTTCGACGAAACATTTTTGAAGTTGTTGTCACCAACATCGATATGGTGGCACGGCCATGACATGGAATGGCAGCAAGTAGTTATTTGATAGCCCTAGCCTTCCTGGGTGTATATTCATTGTTTTATGGGTTATAAAATGACAACGGCAACCTTGCGAATACGACATTGCTGTTTTCATAGTAGGCATCTCTTGAGTATATCATTTGGATCACAATTACATTGTGATTTGGATAAGCAATTGATACATTTTTGAAATCATAAATTGGAAAAAGTGAGAAAAAAGAGATATTTGCGACGAACTAGAGACGAGCAGAACACAGCATAAATTTTCAGGTAAGCGAAGCCAATACACATATCTCCTTATTTCACAGTGAACTGTGAGAATAGCTGTAGACACGGACATGTCCCAACGATCCAAGTAGTAAGTAGTTGATTCTGATTAACTATATGCTTAAATTAATTGGTGTTTGATAAGAGTATATCTGCTCTAGCATTCACATCAGCTACACAAATACCCAGGATATTCCTGACATAACATTGCTGCGAGAGTTACCAAGGAGGTTGTGGCATATGTCAGACCAGAAGGTTGTATGTGAAAGGTATTTAATTGATTAAGTCACATTGCGCCATAAAAGCCATTTAAGTCTAACAAAGAGGGCCTTTGTAGAGGTAGTGAAATTGAAGGCAGTACATTGGAAGAGAGAACTCCATAAAGATGATTCGGCTTGTATAAATAGCTTTGTAAACATAATTTCTACTCCCTTAAACAACAAATAAAATAATTTTGAAGTGCTAATTTGAAGATAACTTTCAATGAAGCTTTTTATTTGTTATAAATTTATTATTATATTATAATAATGTTTATAAATGTTTATAATATTTTTATAATAAGTATTTCATGAATGTATATGTAAATGTATAGTGAATATAATGGAAAATTGTTTTATAGAAGTTTACTTTTTGTTGTTTTTTTTTCGCTATCAATAAATGTATGTATATATGCCAGTGTTTAAAATACTAAAACTAATAAATCATTTTTATTTTTCATTTATAATAATTTTAAATTAAAATATATGCAAGTAAATTGTAAATTTTAAACATTTAAAATGCTTTAAATGACAAATAAAAAAAAATTGCTAAAAATTAAAACGAATAAAATAAAAATTAAAAATAAAAAGAAGAAAAACAATTATAAATAATTAAAAAAAAAACAATATTATTTACAATGAATTATTTTAAAACTAAATTATTACTTATGTATATGTATGTATGTAATCAAGAGAGAAAAAATTACGTTCGTTTTATAGTTGTGGTTTCTTATTATTACAATAAAATACAGCTAAAGGCACAAATTTATTATAAAATTTGTCAATAAACTTATTTTTATTTAATGTTATAATAATTTTAAATAATTTTATTTATTATTATATTTCATCTATAATAAAATTATATAAAATTTTTATATAAAACTATAAAACAATGCTTATAAAATGAATTTTTTATATATGTATGTATATATGTATATATGATATATCCTATATGTATGTATTTATGTATGTGTATTATATAGTATTTACAATATGATTTTTTTTAAATTCTTAAACTTAAATTACAAATATTCTTTAAAATATTATAATAACTTAACTATTTTCGAAAAAAAGTTAATTTTTTATTTTAAATTTTAATTTTATTTTATGTTTTAAAAATGATCTACTTTAACCGACACTGTATGAGCTGCTGCATTACTTGGTAAATCGATATTATCCCATTCGGTGTGTATATTCTTTTCACTATCGGTGGCCTTTAAGGCTAGACCCAATGATGTTGTTCGGCCCGCACAATGAGGTATATTAAGTGTTACGGGTACTAAGAATTCTAAACCTTGTGGACCACACATTACCAGAGGCGATAGCATGGTTTCACCTGAATTAACAAAAAAAACAAAGAGAAATATAAAAATAAAAGGATTTAATTATTATCGTCTGTACTATCTTAGCATTATTAATATAATTAAACAATTATTGTGAGTGTAATTATGTAAAATGTTTAGCGTATAAGTGTGTCAGTGTTTAATAAGTTTAATTGTGTAAAGAGTGTATCGAATTTTGAAAAGTTATCAGAATTATAAGCAAACAGAAGGGAAACCAAATAGATATAATAGACTACAACTGTAACAGTAACATGAAAAACATGCTTAAATTAAAGAGACTTATAAAATTTCATTTTGGTATTATGCCGGAAAGTAGCACTTGTAATGAGGCACGCAAGATTCTAATACAATACAGTTAATGGCACAATCTTGGAATAAGTTCGGTTCCCTTAGATTATTTGGTCTTATTTACACAACTTAGAAAGAGCTGATGAGCACAGGAAAAAACAATTACCGTAGTACTTTTTTAATTGGATCAAAGAAAAAAAGCAATGCCACACTGATATCTGCAGGTACAGAGTATAATTAGATTTAAACCATTTTATAGTTCTTATGAAACCACAATAATGTCTAAACCGGTGAGGGAATCATAGGTGACATGCTTTTGTATTCTACTTTAAATAGCGGGAAAGCCTACCCATACGTCGGTCTTAATTTGACACTGACCAGTTATCATCATGTATGTACAAAAACCACATGAGCTCTCATTTGAACTCAAATGGCATGAATCAAACAATTTAATGCCTGGAACAAAAATGGCAACATGAATGTCTTTTAATTTCATTCATTCATTCCCTAGAGGGAATAGGGTTATTATGTTTGCCTGGCTATCAGTAAGTAAGGCTTGGATTACCAGGGTTTTTTTTTTTATCAGGAATGTTGAATTATAAACTTCCATTAAGGTCTTTAATTTCATGTGTTAATTTTATTTATAAGAAGTGAAATCTATAGGCTGACTTTCAAAATGTATCAATACAAAGTTTGTATGCAATTCTACTACGGTATATAAACTATGTAGATATGTAAAGTTACCAAACAATGCAACAACTATAAATCCGATGCCTGATTGCTTTTTGACTGCGTTAAAAATACATATTGACGACGTTTTGAAATAGTATACATTGTAAACATTTTGTATAGCGGCTTTATGAAACACTATACTTTGTTCAAACACAAAGCAACTAACATTTTGGAAGTCAGCCATAGTTTAACGTCAAGTCCTAATGCTAGATTTGGAAACCATGAAATTTGTTTTATCGTGCAGTCACGACACGTCAGTGTTAAGGATTGAACTCAAGGGTTTCAAGAATACCATAAAGTGTTTACATTAGAAATGTATCGACCAGGTCAATAATGTACACCTGAAACCGGAAGCTGAAATATTTTCTAGAAATTTGCGGACTTTTTTGAGGCAAATATTATAAAAAATATAACGATTATGATGTGATACCTAATCATTAATTGTGTCCTAAATGAAGATCGTTATCTTTGTGTATATTCCGCTTCAAAATAAGTGAAAATTATGAACATTAAACGTCATATTTTGCTTTTCTTTTATAGATAAGATAAGAAAGCGTTCATTAAGTTTACTGATACGAAGTCTGTTATTAGCTGTTAAAAGTGAACTTCACTATAGTGAAACTGATCTCTAAAAACGTCGATGAAATCATGGCAAATACTGAGAAATAGTGATACATAAGCTCCGTTAACGTTGTAGTAATGTGCGACAATAATAACAGACGAAACAAGTGAAGCTTCGCAGACAGTGGTAAACCAGTGTTGACAATAACAAAGGTAATGTTTTGTGCCGCACGGAATAAGGATGATATTTTTTATTATGACTTTCTACAATCTGGTTAAACAATTGATTCTAATCACTAATGCCGGCAATTAACGAGTTAGGCTAAGTAATTCAATACAGCGAGCAAAATTTAATCAGGATAACACCAGAGTGCACATACCGACCGAAACTTAGACAACTTAATTGGGAAGTTTTGAAGCATCCACCATATAGCGCAGACACTTTAAGATTATCATTTGTTTAGATCTCTTCAGAACTAGCTTAATGTTGTTCATAGAGGCTTGCGAAACGAATTTGGGCAAGTGATATCGATCGAAACGACAAATATTTGGTAAAATTTATAAGTGAACTTTTCTAAGACCAATATAACTCTACAGATACAAAACGAACTTAATCTAGTAATACTGTTAAAACAATTTCAAGTACAATTAGTAAAACCAGGTTATGCAAGTGTTAGTATAACGGTAAAACGATATTTACAATGATTTAAAAATGCAATTGGAAAATTAATAAGATTTCCAGAAGATATTTTTTAATATTACATTAAAATTAAACAAAGTTCTTGAATAATTATTGATAATATTGTTAAAAAATTATAAAAACCCAACATAAATACATAATTAGTTTAATAAACAAAATAAAGACATACAAAGTATAAGTGAGGTTAAAAAGAGAAATCAAGTGGTATGCAAAATAAATAATAAAAAAACACAAATACAAAACAAAAATTAAAAACATAATCTGTTGTTTATTTTCTTTTTAAATTATTCAAAAAGAAAAAGTATTAAATAAAAATTTATAAAAAAATTTGCTAATAAAATACTTGATATTTTTAATTATATTTTCTATACAACAAAAAGAAAAAGTGTAGAGGGATAGAGAGAGAGAGAGAGAGAGAAAGAGAAATTAAACAAACCATTTTCCATATCCAAAGGCGGACCACCAACAGCTTGTCCCAAACGAGGATCACTGACTGTGAAATAAATCTCCTGTCGAACACCTGGCGCTATCGCTCCGGGCGGTATTTGCAGTGAAACATTCCAAATGTTATCGGCTAAAGTACCGCCATTTGAGTCGAAAATACCGCGACAAGTTGTGGGTTCTCGTGGCACAACCGGAAATGAACCCTTACCGGGTACACTAGCGGCGACAGGAGCAGAAGTGGGCACTGGCCCTGCGATGGGTAGGGACATATTACTGGTATAAGGTGTACTGGTAGCATTGGGTGGTCCCACCGGCAAACTTGCCTGTGATGTGTATTGTGTTTCTATGGATGTTCGACTCTCACTTAATTTTTTCAATGGTGGCGGACCAGTTCTCTTTAAGATATTCGATATATGAAATGGTGTACGACTGTTGCGTGGCGTTAGGGGTTGTGTAGGTCTTGGCGGTTCTAAGGGTTCTATGGGTGGTCCTTCTATTACCAAAGGCGATGACACTGCTTGTGCTGATTCAAACACATCATCGGATATATCTTGTGTTTCGTTATTATTTGTCGTTTCTTCTAGCATGCCTTGATTTTGACGATTTTCTATGACGGTTGGCATTTCAGTTTTATCAAACTCTTTGCCTGTATCCAAATCCAAATCATCATCTTCACTTTGCACCAAAGGTGCAGATTTTCTAGGTGAGTTTTTGTTCATCGCTGTATTTTCTATAATAGTATCAGAGGATTTCTGTAATTCGGACCTGCTAAGAGTTTCTTCTTCTTCGGCTTGATGATTTATTTCAGCTTGGGTTTGTATTTCAGTCTTTTCCTCCTTCTTTTCGTCAGTTTCGTTTTCACGTGACTGTAAAATGCTCTCCTCTTTGGATTCATAAATTGGTTCTGGCCTACCTACATCACGTTTTGAGTTGTAACCCGGTTCAGCCATACTATCTAAGGCCTCTCTACGGGTTTGATAAATTTGATCTCTTAACTGGGCCCGGGTTTTTAAAGCGCTCTCTTTTACTTCCCGTCTGGTTTGATATAGGGGATCCTTTTCCGTTTTATCCTCCTTATCCGTTTGGGGAGGCGTAAACTCCCTTTCAATATCCCGTTTTCCCTGCGTTATGCGTTCCTGCATTTCCTTTTTCGTTTGATACAAGTGATTATTTTGCCTTTCACGTTGCATTTCGCGACGAGAGTGATAAATAGGTTCATGAATTTCTACTTGTTCATTGGCTGCTCCCGGATAAAATCTACGACGCGTCATTACTTCGGAATTAGGAGCTCTACGCTGATTGTCCAGCATATAAGCTCCCTGTTTGCTTTGATAAACATCATTCTGTTCGTATGGACCTGCGATTCCATTAGCAGTCATGTGTTGGTGCCTTCGTCCAGTGGAACGGTCAGCTGTTGTAGTGCTATGCCTTCTTATGATTTTTCTACCACTTCTACCCTGTTGTGCAGCTGCAGCCTCCGCTTGTCTTCTTTCTAAGTCTATGCACGCTCTATTGGCATAAAGATCATCATGTTCCGTATAAACATTACCGAAATCGGTATGGGAACGTTCTCTAACTGTTCTAGGCACTGTGCCCATATGACCATAAATGTCTTCACTTTCCAAATTTTGATACGTACTATTCATCATATCCTGTGGGAGCGGATAGTGACCATACTTTTGCTGTTGATCGTAATAATGTTGCTCGGCGCCCCTCAGGGCTGATGGTGGAACACTACGTCCTCTTGCACCATAATATCGGTCATCAAGTCCGGCTGGATAGGTGGGATACTCATCGGGATAGTAGGGTCTTTGCATGCCACGTTCCAACATTGAATGCTGACGCCTTAAACCAGATTTTTGTTTACGTTCTGGTTCCACCATACTGTTCATACGCCTCAGGGGTTTAGTGCTCTTGATTAGAGCATTTTTAATAGCTGTTAAAGGGCTCTTTAGCATGGATTTCTTTTTGACCTTATGTGGCAAAGGCGGTGGATGTACTTCATCATTGTAATATTGCTGAGATTGCACGTTTGAGGGGTGAGGAGGTGGTAAGGGCGGTGGTGGACCATAACCATAATAATGATTGGGGTCATGTGATGGTGGCGGTGGCAAAGGCATTTCGTGAGCATAACGTGGCACAGATCTTGAACGTGGTGGCGGATGTTGAGGCGGTGGCATAGCGTAAAAATCATCGTATCTTTGTTGTTCATAAGGCTCCATTTCGCTAAAGAATTTCGCCAAGATTTTATGTTCATTTAAATTTGTTTTTATTTTACGTTTTATTTGTGATTGAAAGCAAGAGTGTTTTTACATGATTTATTTTGGGAAAAAAGGGAAATTTTAGTTGCAATTAACAAATATTTTGAAGGAATAAATTTAATTTTTTTAATTATTTTTAAACGAATTCGAATTTAAGTAATACGGGCACGCTAGTGAAATCGTAGACAAAAAATGGTTCAATTGAAAATCACTCATGATTATTTTTGAAAATAAAGTAGAAATCTTGTAACTTTGTATGGCGTATTTTATGACAAAAATTTCAAATGCCTTCAGAAATAATAAAAGGTGAGACATGTTTAACTGTAGATTGATTATTTATTCCATTTGGGACTGTAGTTTTACTCAAATCAGATCTTTTTTAAATCTGTTTATAATGTAACAGACAGGAAAAGGAAAGAAAGATCAAGTGTTTAAAATGCAAATATTGCGGTAAAAGAGCAAAGACCGCGAGCGGTCCAATGATCTTGTCATATATAGTTTAACTCTAAAAGAAAGGCGGTTACTATGTACAAGTAAGCGATTGCCTGGAACAAGTATACTTATTTCATTAGGACACAAGAGAGAAAATCAAAGCCTCATTACGAGTGTATTATGAATCAACAGAATTAGACTGGCAGTTGTTACCATTATCTCCAATTCGTGACAGAGACGTAACCGAGTCGATCTATAGAGAGGAATTTGATATTCATATTTCATATTCGAAAAGAATATTAAATTCCTTTGAACACAAAAAAAAAAACATCTGACTGGTAATGGCTTATGGCCAATAATTCCACTTCACAGTTATTGCTGTCTGTGTTTATTCGATTCCAATTATTTCATTAAACTTTAACAATGAAACTTTATAGATCAAAGATCCTAGCTCAAGGTCAAAGGAATGAGAATAAAAATGCTGTTGAATAATATCTTTTTTTTTATAATAACAGAGTATTGACTACCGATATCAAATGCAAAAGAGGTTATCTAAACATTGAATAACCTAGATAGACTGGCTAACCAGTAGAGTGAGATAACCGCAAAGGTACTAAAAAGTTTAGCTAGTAGACAAACCATCATACGGTATACTATATTAGTCTAGTCTTTATGTTGACATCAGTTAAACAATATTTAAATGGTTGTCTGATAACCAGCAGCTAACAATACTGTCAATACGTAGAAATATTTTTCGAATTGTTTGTCCAATAATTGCCAGTCATTATAAGCTCTATTTTTGAAATATGATCAGACAATCGTTTAATAAAGAACTCGTAAGTTTTTCATCAATTTTTAATCGACAAAATGTCGGAATAATCTGACAATATTGTTGGGGTCTATCAATCGTGTGTGCAGAGCTTTAGTTTGTTTTAAAATTTGTTTGTTTTATAAATAAAATAAACTACCATTAGAACTATGATTTACACACATATTTACATACATATGTATGTACATAATTGGTCATTACAACCCTTTTGTCAGGATTACGACCTAGTTTCTCACACCACTTATGTTGTGTGCGCTAGTTTTATACATGAGTGGCGGGACCTACAGTTTATAGTCGATTCCGAACGACAGATTTTTGAGGTAATTTTCAATGGCAATTTTATTTACTCTCAGAGTTTTTGTCAGAAATATGCTGAGAGAAAGCCGCCGGAGAAATTTTTTTTGCATATTTCGTTTTGTTGGAGATGTCTGACCTGGGGTTTGAACCGTGGCCTCACGTCTAATAAGCCAACACACTATCTACTAGACTACGACGACTACAACTGGGTGATTTACATTAATATATTTCAAATATTTTTCCATTGTATACATATTTCAATTTTATGTCTTTATTAAACTGAATAAGAAACATAACCGTATTTCTTTGATTTAAAAATTCCTTCAAAATACTTATTCAACTGTTATATTTTTATAACACAAATACAATATTTTGTATCATTTGAAAAAAAAAGAAAAAGAAGAAAACCTAGAATATTTTTGTATTTTTTCCTAAACAAAAAAATTTTGTTTTATTTTTATTTTGCAAATACCAATTGAAATAGGGAAACAAGAGATTTATTTAGATTTAGATTACAATACCATAGAGTAAAAAAAACAAAAACCGTTATACCAAAAATGTATGTAAAATATTAGAGTATTTGAAAACAAAAAAAAAATGTGTAATGAAAGTTATTACAATTATGGTTGAAAATAAAGATTTTATTTTTTACCATAAAGTCTGGTTAGTCTTAAACATTTACTTGTTTTTTTTTTGTTTTGTATATAAAATCTATGAAACAATATATAAGAAAATACTTTAACGCATAAAAATTAATGTTAAAAGACCAAAACCTTACAAATTTATTGTATTAAATTAATTATTAGTTATGGCCTAAGGCAGTCAGTCCTTAGCAAAGTAGTTACTTTTAATTTTTAATACTTTTTTTTTATTATTTAACGTTAACGCGAAAAATGTTTTATTTTCGTTTATATGCATAATAATATTCTTTAATTTTTAATTTTGTTTAGAAAAATGCTTTTTGTTTGTTATTTTTTGGAATTATTTATTTCGTTATTTAAATTGGTTATTGCAAAATAATGTTTGGAAAAATAAATAAATAAACAACAACAACAAAATTTTTTTGTACTAAACATTGATAAAGTTGTTACCATAATTTTGTCTCATTGAGGTACAGAAATAAAGAATTTTTCATTTTCATTTTTCTATTTTGTATACAAAAAAAAAAAAAAAAAAATATTTTAAAATTAATTTTTAAACTTAAATGTTTTTATCAAACTATTCAACAAATAACGCGTGCTTAGCGAAAAACAGGTTTCAACAATATTCGAATTATTAAATATTAATTTTAAAATTTCTTTCATGTAAATAATGACCTTTAACCCGTATGCTTTTTATGATGTATTGATGTATTGTTTTTTTTTGAATATGATTAATAAACAAAAATAAAAACATTTTTCGTTAACACAAAAGTTTACTTCAAAAAAAATATGTATTAAAATATTTTTAAAGAAAAATACCAGAAAATGTAGGGCATGGGGCAAAAATATACTTATAATTTGAAATTTTTTTTAATAATTTTAATTGTCTTAAAAACTTACCTCATATTATGATGGTGCCCGGTGGAACCAATTTGTGGTTTACGATACAATTCAAAAGCCGAACCGCGTTGTTCGCGACTACCAGCCAAATCTAAACCATGACGTTCCGTTGCAGCAGGATGTGGAGGAAGATTGCCTAATTAGTAATGGTTTTTGTTTGTTTGTTTGTAAAATAACTTTAAGTATTAAACCTACCTATAGGTGGTGGCATGCCTCTGTGCGGCGCTATATAAGGTCCTGTGCCACTGCCACCATTGTAATGATGTGATGTAGGATTACCATTATAGCCATTGGCGGCTGGATAACCTGGTGTTGCTGATGGCACATAGTTATTGTTAGTACCATAAGTAGGCTGCATACTGTTGCCGGTATGTGGAGATCCTGGTGTCTGTTGGGAATAATGATGATGTTGAGGTGCCGGAGGATAATAAAAACCATTGGGGGAACGTGGCGAACCAGGCTCCTTAAAGAGTTTTTGTAAAATATATTATCATTACAGTTGTTGTTCAGACATTTTTATTTCCATTAACACTTACCCCATTCTCCCATTGGGTAGCTGTACTACCACTGCCGCTATTTTGCATGGGTGGTCTATAGTTTTTGGGTTTGGGTGGCGGTACTGGTTTGAAAGGTCCTGTAGAGCCGTTGGGTGTGGAATTTCCATTAATATTGGGTGGTGGTACCACCATCCCATGTGGTGCTACCGGTTGTTTGGGTATTTTATTATAATCAGCTTGTGTAGCGGAGTTATTACGACTGTTTTTTGGTTTTTTGGATTTTTTTTTGCATTTATGTGGTACACAATACATAGAAAATGATAAAAGCAGGACAATCAAAAAAATACACAAAAGATAAAAAAACAAATGAATTAACACGTTAAAGAGAAAAATGGTTATACAAAAAGGTGTGTAAGTGAGAGTTAAAAGGATACAAAATGAGGCCATTACTAATTGCAAAGTATTTTGAAAAATTTTAAATTTAAATAAATTTTTATTTATAATTAATAAGGAAATACATAAAATAAATCAATTAAATCTACAGTAAACAATTAAATTAAAAAGACAACTATACAGACTTAAACAGGTAACCAAGATATTGAAAAACAAAAACAAGAGAAAAAAAAACAATATCGAAAACTACAATTTCGAAATAGAATTTTATTGAATTGAAGTGTTTAAACTAATGTATCGTAAACTGAGATGTTATGCTTAAGGAGTCTTGGTGAAAGAGAACACATTTGTGCTGGATAGGTGGCGGTCATCAAAAAACCATTAGTAGTCCTGCAAGAACGCCATGTCCGAGCGGGTATGCATGGCGTAGTTAAAGAACTGGCAGCAGAAAATTTTGTATAACAACGCGGCTGTTGCGGTAAAAGATAATGTGATTGTTGCTGCTGCTGTTGCAGTAATGGTTGCAATGGTTGGGATGGACAATGCACATGAAATGGTTGTATATGGAAATGATATCTATACATATATGTATGTGAAGTGAAAAATATGAAGGAAAGGACAATCATATACCAACAGAGAAAAGGTTTTTCAAAAGCATACAAACATAATGTATTTCAATGCATTTGATACGTTTTTATTTTCATAATAGTTACGTTTTTGATTGAATATTGTTTTTAAAAATGTTTGATTTTTTTTTTCGCATGCAATTAATTTGTTTTGCAATTATTTTTGAAATTCGTTTATATTTTTTAAAAAGGCAAAAAGAAATAAAAAGAAAATTATATTATAGTTTGTATTGTTAAGAAAGCGTAAAGAGATAGAGAGAGTTAGTAATCGTTTAAGAGTTAATACTAATAATAATTTCAATACTAACCTGTATTTTCCATAATCAGTTTTGGTTTCAACTTTACGTGGACTACCATCTAGTCCCAAATTTGAGGGTCTTTGTGGTGTGCCATTACGGGGATCTGAAAGTATAACAAATGAAATTAAATAAGAAAAATATGGTAACACTATGAAAACTCTAATCTCTAAATTCATAAACATGTTCGTTAACGAAAACATTTTTTATTGCGGTACCACCCACGTCATTGTTATACCAACTCATTAGGATAAAATGAAAACTGAACAAGAGGCGGATATATAAACTGTACAATATCTGAACCAATTTTTCCTTGTATTTTACTTACCAATATTTCTAGCAGTGTTGATATCATGATACGGAGGTCTTCCTGGACTACTTTGCCTGTTTAGATCATTAGCACCGCTGTACTGACGATGATCATGGCCGCTGCGAGCATAATCGGCTGGTTGAGAGCCTCCCATAACCACTGGAGGCAAAGGTCTACCCGCACTTAAATTGAAAAAAAAAAAGAAAAAACCAAATTAAAATCAAAAGTAAACAACAGTTTTTCTCTTTAAATAACAAAACTTACTTAGCATTTGGCACTGATTTGAGATCATCGGGAGCATTTGGACCTAAACGGCCCAAGTTTTGCATGGTTAGTTGAGAGGCATTATACGAATCGTAGCTGGAGACACTATCATAACTAGAACCGTTCTGTTGAGCTGTAGCACCGGGTATCTTTGATTGTACAGCAGCATTCAAGCGTGCCTGACGTTCTAACGAAGCATGGTGACGTTCCATGTTGTCAGTGGTATTGTTGCTGTTGTTGTTGGCTGCATTGCGGGAAATATATTCAGCTTGCACATCATCGCTTACTATAGGCTTGCCAAAAAGTCTTTCTTGAGCTGAACGACCTAGAGTGCCACCCGAACTATTCGAACGTGCGGGTGTATTTGTAGTGGAAGATGCTGGATTCGTAGGCGGTACTGGTAGCTCACCAGGTCCCGGTTTAGATTGACGATCTATGCGTGGCGGCAAATCGGGTGCATTCATGCCGTACAAAGATTGAGGCCTTGTGGCAGGTGTTAAGGGGTCCGCATTAAGTAAATTCGAATTGGATGTATAGCCGCCATATTTGGTGGTATCCATAGTCTGTCGACGATTCGGCGGTGGTTGAGCAGTATGATCATAAGGAATCTATATGCATGAGGGGCAATAGGGTTAAATACGATAGTATTAGTAAAGAGTTAAGAACAGTTACTTCAACCATGATAGCAAATGATAGAATTTATTTGTTAAATTAGAAAACATGCACAAACATGTTGCTGTTGTAGTTTTTTTTATTATATTTTGATTACAAGCAGTGTTTTGAAAATGTCTGTGGTATTTGTAACCTCTTACCGTATATGGAGGTGGTAATCCTTCACCAATTATGTCTCTATCCCTATCCAAGTTATCCTGATTAGTGGCAATCGATGGATCTGAGCTCGACTTAACCAATTGAGGTAAATTGCCAAGAGATAATGATGTCGATGGACCAGGACTTAATTCCAAATCAGATTCTGGACTTGATGCATACGATAAACGATTGGAGGTCATTGGGAATAGGAAGTCATCGGATAAGGACTCAACGGGCTTTATTTTTTATTACGTTTTTTTTTTTGAATTTACGTTGTTTTTTTTGGATTTTTGTTTTCATTTTAGGGGTTTTTAGGGAAAGGATTAGAGGATTAAGCAGTGTTTTGGGATAAGCGTTAGTTTTTTTTAAAGGATTTTTAAAAAATTTCATAAAAAAATAGCAACAAACGTAATGTAGCATAACGTAACAGAACGTAACAAATTATTTTGAAAATAACAAAGTAAACAAGTGAAAGCAAAACAATAACGTAAAACGTAAACGTAAACAAAACAAACGTTGTATGTGATAACAGAACGTAAGGAAAATAATGAGTTTAATTATACGTTTGATTGCCAAGCATACATAATTGGTATTGAGAATATTATTTTGATATATTCAGATAAGGACGGACACGTTTTTATTTTTTATTGTTTGTGGACAAATACAATATGGGAATGGTTAGTTTGTTTCAATTACGATTTTAATAAAGGATTATGATATTTTGATCAATTCATTTTTATTTATTTTTTAGGTTTTTCGGTTTTTTTTTTTCAAAGCAAGGAAATGACCATGATGATGTGGATATATTTGATGATGATGTTTTTTTTTTGGTTGTTGTTGTTTATTTTTTTGGAGTGTTTTTAAAATTTTATATTTATAAAAAAAGAAAAAGATATATAAAACAAAAAAACATAAGTTAGCAACATTATAATTCTTTTTTCTTTTGATTTTTTTAAAGGTTATTTTTTAATTTCTTTAATTATTTTTTTTAATATTTTACTAGTGTTTTAAGGATTAATTATATGAGGTTTTTAAAATGAAGGTTTAATTTCTGTTTTTTTTTTAAATTAATACATATACATTATATAACTACATATACATGCAACATTTATTTAAAAATTATTTACACACAAATATTTGATATTCTTTGGCATTTGATTCAATTTCTAAGGATTTATTTGGTGTCATTTTTATTTCTAATATAAATTCTTAACATCTACATGCATCTACATTATTTTTTAATTTAGATTAAAATTTAAAAAAAAGAAATGTTAAAAGTTAAAACCATGTTATAATAAATATTTTAAGTTTTTTTTTTTGAAATTAACAAGTTTATCAAGGTATTACTTTTTTTTTGTATATTTAATATAAGAAGGAACGCAATTTCTACACAATAATATATTTTTTTTCAACTAGAACATCACATCATTTTGTAAGGGTTTAAGAGTATATAAAAAATTAATTTATAATTATCAATTTTTAAAAGAAAAAACTTATTTACAGTATGTTGCCCAAACCATAAAAGTCTTCATGAAAATTGTTCGAATTGCAGTAAATTCGTTAAAGCAATGTACATAATTTGAATTTCTAGTTAAACTTAATCATACCTCTGTAGAATTAGATGTAATTAACGGGACAGTCTAAACTAAACTCATTTAATGCAATTAATTTATAATCTAAGCACGGGGTAAAGTACGACAGGTAGGTGAGCTAAGGAGAAAATCCGCTCTATCTACACTTGGGCTCACTGTATTTTTCGTATGAGACGTAGAGAAAAGCTAACCATCAGAAAAGTGGTATTGGACTGTTGAAAATCCAAAGGATTAACTACATCTGCTACTACAACATGCTGGTACAAACTCCCCTATAAGCAGATATGAAATAAGTTGAACAAGACCACAATAGACGTGTTCATTACTAAACCAAATGGGTAACAGTGGACTGTCAAATATAAAAAGAGAGGAGATCGAGCTTCACCAGCGCTAGTCTTACACAAGTGTAATTGGGTTTTGATAAACCCTTAAACCCTTAATCACAATACATAACTACGTGCTAGTTTTAAATTATTTGACTTCATTAAGTCTACCGTTAGATTGGAAACATGTGCACCATATTTCGCCAATGGTGTTAAATGGACAAATTTTTATTGTATCTATCTATGTACATATACCGGGTGGAGAAAAATTAAAGAATTAATTGCAATATAATGGTGACAACATATTTTCACAGATTATTGAATTTAGCACAACTATTTACTTTTCGGAAAATCAAAATCTTTAGACATCACTTAAGTACGTCATACGTTTTATAGCGTCAATATAGAAAATATGATTGCGAATAGATGGAAAAGGGTAGGTTTTCTTTACTGTAGATGCAGACTAGGTGTAGCAACAAATACTATTGGAAGCCAATGGAAAATCTTAAGTGAGATCTAAAATGTTTTTAAAGCTGCTGTTTTTTAATACTATTTTTAAGCCCCTATTAAATGTGATTGTAATAAATGTTTTATAAAAAATGTTTCTTCAATTAAATATTCTAAAACGATAGCTTTATTGCTATCATTATATTTAAAAAGTTTAATCATATGTTCTTCGAACATGGTTTTAACTTAAAACTACTTTTTTTTCTCTTTGAATTCATAATTTAGTTTTCTTTCTCTCATGCAATATATTTTTCATTGTGATGATGATTGAGTGGGTTACTATTATTATTATTTGAATGATTGTTGTTGTTGCCATTGTTGCTGCTGCTATTACGTATGTTCGTATTCGAACTAGAATGATGTAAATTTTGGCTGCTACGCTTCATATAGCCACTATTCGAACTTAAAACATTTCTAGCAGCCGGTATTGGATTGTTATTATTATTGCTAATCTGATTTAGATTTTGATTCTGATTGTGATTATGTAAATGGTGGTGGTGGTGGCTTTGGCTTTGGCTAAAATTTAAATTTAAATTTTCATCAACTAAAGTGCCAGCACTACTGCTATTGCCGTTATTATTGCAATTTAACAAATCATTTGATGAATGCGCATTTTTATAGAGTAAGGAATTGCCCAAAATTAAATCATCCAGATTTTTACGTGTAGTCTCTAAAACATTATCGAGACTACCATTAAATGAGGATAACTTATGACCGTCACTATTGCCCAACAACTGCTGACGACCTTTGACATGCTGTTCTTGTCTTGTGTTAAGGGTTTCAGCAACTGTTGTGGGTATAGTGTTGTCAGTTTTATTATCATTTAAAAGATTTAAATTTGAATCGAAAACGTTTGATTTTTGAGCCAGTTCATGATAATAATAGGCAGTGGTACGGGGCTCTATGGAAGTTGCTCGACTGCTGTAACGTGATGAACCCAACGGACCACTGCCATGACCATTACCATAGGAATTCAAGGCCATACCTCCTCTTCCAGTAACGCTAGCACCGCTGCCACTTATGGCTCCCGATTTCGTCGTTAAATTCGACAAAGTTGAGGAGTTTAAAGTGGTGCTGGCCGTTAAATTGGATATGTTATCGGTTTTATTGGTCGATCGTGAATTACTTCTGAAACTAGTCATCATTATATTTGGCTGAGAGCCATGATAATGTGTGTCTAAACCTTCAGTTAATAATCCATCATCACCATTTGTACCAGCCATATCATTAGCCATAGAAGCTTGTGTATTGGGTAAACCATTTGGCATAGAGGAAGCTGGTTTGATTATGGGTATCATTTCATATGATGTTAAACGTTTGGACATTTCATTACTCGCCTGAGCCACCATAGACTGTACCATTTCGGGTGGTCGTGGTGGTATTAAATCGTTGCATTCATCATCTTCATTGTCAATGTTGTTTGTAAGCGAAAAGGAATTATGACGCCTTAAAGCCATATTAATATGATTATTATTATTGTTAGCAACATAACGTGGCACTGATGACGACATGGGCCGACAACAGGGTAATTGACAGGGCTGTGCTATATAGGGTGGGAATAACATTTCGGTTGGGGAATCGGGTAACTGTTTTGTTGGCATTTGTTTTGTTTTTTTATTTCATATTTTTTCATGTAAATATTGTCAGTAATTTGAATTTCAAAATAAAAAAGAAAGAGTGTAAAGAAATAAAAAAAAAATTAGTGAATAAAGTTAAAATTGTTTAAATTTAATGGAATGCCGAGTTATAGAATATCGTTAAACCTAAAATAATTTTCTTTTATTTTTTACAAAAATTGAATTAAAATTTAAAAAAAGTTTATAAAAACTGTGCCTAATTAAATATTATAGTCATGGTTTAATAAATAATGCTCTAATATTACGATAACATTATTTATATGTGCAATATCATCTTAATCTATTTTTACTTTTATCTTTAACAGTTTTTTTCTAATCTTTATCTATTGTTTTAAAATTTCTTTTTTCAACAGTAATGCTGACGAATCTACCATTCTCTATAAGGAAACAAAAATTGAGGTTCTTCACTCATCTCTTAAAAAAGTTGTACAGTTTTGCTCGAATCTTTCAAAAATAGGGAATACAAAGCTTTGAAATCATTAACTGATTAACGAAAGCTAGTTTCAAGGTGTTATAATTTGTTTCAAAAGAATAATGAAAAGAATCAATATTGCATTTAAGAGTTTCCACTAAGCTTACGGGGAAAACAGTGGAACATGTGATAAGAAACGTAATTGTGGAATCAGCTGTATCCGGTACGTACGGATAGTCCATTGAGCTGGAATTATACTCCAAAGATGATATTAGTGGTGTAACTAAGATTTAAAGTCTCTTAAAGATCAAAATTACCACTCGGAAATATCTCAAAGGTCTCACAGGCATTGAGAGATTGTGTAGAGTTCTCTGTCACAATATTTTCAGAACAATAAAAATATGAAGGAGTTGTATTAAAAGAAACTTAGTCTCCATAATTAGAAAGCCTAAATCTAGTTGGTTCCTATCCTATTGAATTTAATCAGATTAAACTCAAACAAACTAGACATGAAAGCGTAAGCAAACAATCCTGTGGTGTGCACTAAAAGTCAATTTTACTCGAAGAGCTTCTGTTTGCTATTAATATGGAAACAGATGACTCCAAGATGGAAAAAAGAAAGGCAAAGAAGTTTACATTTAGAAGTTTAGTAATCTGCGGTTGTTGTTCATTAAATAATAAGACCTTAAATCACATTAAAAGCTCATCCAAACTTTGTGAAGAGATTTTCGAATTTCATCGAAATACACTGGAAGCGAGATTAGTAGGAGATATAGAGTCAGTCTACTACTGTCATGCAGCAGCAGTAGAAGTTGAATTCGTTTGGTACAACCACAAAACAATTTAAAATAATCCAAGCTTTATCCCTTAAATTGAAAGTTACTGATCGACTTAACTGTACTTCTATTGCTATTCCTTTTTTCGCTATCCTGAAACAAGGTTTAGTAAATCAAAAGCCTCAAGCTTTTAAAATGTACTTTAAACGCTAAAACTTTTTAGTTACGATTTTAATCACTTCTTGTATTTTTACAACATCAAATTATATAACATGCCATCATTAATATTGAATTACAATATCAAACTCTATATATTAAATCCCTTCACCAGTTAAACAGTTATTGAAATAATAATGTCTGTGTATATTAACTTTCTATCTACTAAAGTTTAAAGGATATTTCGAAAACAGTTACAGTGACCAACATACCTTAGTTTCGGACATCCAAACAGCGCCACTTTGTTGCAAGTCGATGGCATCACGTAATTTACGATACCAACTCTCCTCATCATTTAAAATAATTTGGGTGCTAAAGATATGCGACCATACGCGTTCTAATTTCTGACACTGTTCCAATAGCTTTTTCGAACTCTTATGAGCTGCTTTGGGCATACCCTGTCTCAGTTGTTTTATGACATGTTTACTGTCGGTCTTACAGAACAATACAATGGGATAGAATTGAGCATAATTCAAACGATCCACAGCATTGGGTGTTATGTCCAACAGGGCGTGTTTACCACGGTCCATTATATCACGTATATTTGACAGACGTACAATGCGACATTTGGAATTGGAGGTTTTATCATCGTCCTGTAAGGGTGTCGAGAATTTATCAGGATAATCTTTGGCTAACTTTTCACGAGCCAAATCAGATATGGGACCAAAGATTACAACGGGACGCACAAAGCCAGGATGACGTAAAACCACACGTTCATAGGCTGGGAATTTGGAAATGCTATCCGAAAATACCACATCATCCCAATTTTCCCGTGAAAGACTTTTTGAACGGCGATGTGTAGATCTGAAAGTAAAATCAGTAAATCAATCAGTAAAAAAAATAATCATAAATTTAATTTAAATAAATTATTTGGAATTTACCTTCTCCTCCTGAAAAAATTGCCTCTGGACTCATTGGCATTCATTTCCTTTTTGGTGGCATTAAATTGGGCTGTAGCCAATTCCTCAGCTCTGGCCTTATTCGGAATAACGCCTCTTTGCATTTCTTGATGGCCACGTCCTATCTTTAATACTTGCCACGAACCCACTACACCATTGTGTAGTGTATCTATAACACGAAAAACGTCACCTGCTTTAAAAGCCATCTCACCTTTAGATGGATTCTCGCAATGGAAATGTGTTTTGATATGGAACGAATCGCCTCTTTGATTGTTAACCACTTCATCGTATTCTTCTTTACAGTACTGGACAATCAAATCGATGCGATCTTGTAAAGATAGTAAGAATAGAACGGCTTCCTCTCTCGTAACACCATGCATATCCATATCGTTAACCTTTAAAATCTTATCGCCTGGTGTAAGACCCTGCAGGGAAGCGGGCGATCCTGGTTGTACGGCGGTTACAAAAATGCCAGCTTCATTGCCACCCGTTAAGCGGATACCTACGCTTCCTTCTTTTTGGAATGATATAAAACGGGGTTCAGCCGATTGGCGCGATCTTGTGAGAGGATCTTCTTCGTACAATTGCCTACGAGAACTGTAAAAATCTTCACTATTGTTAGCTGCACGTGGAGGTGGTGGCCGGGGTGGTTCATCAACTCTAGAACGGGGTGTTGAACCGTTTGGTGGCGTTGAGGGTCTATCCAACTGCTGTAAAGATACGCCATCCATTAAAGGACCCCTAGATCTACCTCGCGGTGTTAAATTGCTCTTTTCGTCGTTTAAGCCATTGGGAGGACCATTATTGGAAGACCTGGTTGGCGGTTGGACATACAAATTTTGTGACGAATACGTAGCTCCACCATTCAAATAGGGATCATCTAAATTATTACTACAATTCGATAATTGAGGTTGATGTGTGGCATATATATTCTGCTGCTGATTATTTGAATTATTCAATTGAGCTCCTACAGGAGTCGGCTGATTTGTTATGTCCCTTAAGACCACTAAATTTAAACGTTCTTTACAGCCATCTATGATCTTTTTGGCTTCTTTCAAACTCATTGTATCTGCACAATTTGTATTGTGTATGCGTGTAATAATATCACCCTCCTGCAGACTATAGCCATTAGCTGCCAATTGATCTCGTGCTTTGCTAGAGATCTCCTTGATAAACAGACGACAGCCCAAAACAATGCCGTAATCATCCTTTTTGCTATTCTTCGTTAAAGTAACCTTAATTGGCTGGCCCGTTTGGCCATTCTGTTGTATGAGAGAGGAATTTAAGGAATTTGGTTGACTCATTGTTAAGGGATTTAGAGTGGGATTAACTACCATGGCTGGGCCATTTGTATTTGGTAGTGCACTTAGGCCAACATTGCTCATACTGTGCGAATGCTGGTGTTGATTATTTGTGGCCGAGTTAAGGGGTACACGTCGTTTAACTACTAAAGTCACTGTATTGCCACTGTCGCGTAATACCTGAACAGCAGTGGCGTATTCAACATTCTCCAGTGAGACACCATTAACAGATATAATGCGATCGTTGACTCTGTAAAAAAATAAAATGAAAAGCATTGGTAAATAAGAGGATTTAAAACGGAATTGATCTTTTTTTTTATTAATTCTTCAGAAAATAATTTTTTTTAAGAATTTCAAAGAAACTTCAGTATTTTTTTTTAACAAAAACAGTAGAACAAAGAGCACTTGATGAAACACGTCAAGATAAAAATGTAAATCGCTTAGTTGAGGAAACTACGGAAATTGGTGGAATATCATAAGCGTAATCATCAAATTGTGTTTAAAAATTCGCATTCATATTAGCATACTACCTTCTGATCTACTGGAGCTCCTCTAAAATATTAATTCAAATATAATGTTGAATCCATAAACAATGAAGTATCATGTGCTTAATTGCTAATCCAAACTTATAAGAGCGCACCTATTCCTTTAACATTAATAACGTTGTGGTTGCCCACAAACATTTATAACGTACAACTGATAATGGGATGACCGTAATCTAAGGGACATTTGAGTGTTTCGGACTTGGAGTAATCGCTTCGATAACTTAACAAGCGGCCTTTCTAATCACTTGTGTAAAAAATGCTAATTTTCCAACTAAACACATTGATTGGTTTGGGCCTGTATGTTTCAGAATGCTAGGGTTCCCAACTGTCATCGCCTAGAATCAATTTTCTCCAATAAAATGTGATGTGCGGTGATGAGTAAACTTAGTAATTGAATTTCAAGAGTAAGTGGTTGTTGATATTATTATCTCCGCTGGGGTTAGGGTTCAGATAGCTTCCTAGAGCGATTAGTTGAAAGTGAATTAAATTTCAAGATTCGTAGACCGTTTTAAAAAAATGTTCGACTTTTCCTGGGTTGCTACCAATTTATGCTTTAGCCATAACCGGCGAAAGGATGTATAGAGAGAGGCGGAGAGTCTTCTTAAACTCAACAAATGTGAGATAAACCAAACTTTTGAAAGGTAATTTTAGACTAACCAAGAGTTGCTTAAGAGTAGTAACTGGTTTTCTGTCATTGTAATTAAAAGAATTAAAAGGAATATAATTCATCATTTCCAAGAAAATATTTTGAGATTTATCAAGTACAAGGCAGTAAGTTACCTTTGTTGATATCGAACAACGTTCTACAGGGTTGGCGAAGACATTATTGTAGAGAAACCTGTAGAGATTGAGGGCAGTACTATAACTCGCCTGATCACAGTACTTAATTACCTCTAGACCACAATTTATTTATGAACTTTAACCCCGCCAATGCTAAAAGTTGTTATAAGCTAACTCAGGATCAATTATAACCTGGCTTTTTTTCAAGAAAATGTATTTCTTTTTTCACCCTTTTCTAACCATATTAATTAAACTTAATTTTTAAAAGAATTTATTTTAACTGTGTTTGACACTTGTTTCAAGTACAGTTTAATCGGTTTAAAGTTCCCTTTTCAAAAACAGAAAACATTTCGTTTTCAATCTTTTTTGAAACGCTTTTAACCTCTTCAATACCCACTACTCTGGCTAAATTCCAATTTAATGATATCAGAAGCACAAACAGACATGTACATATATACGTATAAAAGGCCGATTATAAAGATGTTTTAACACAAAAATTACAGCAAATAGCTCGTAACGATTGTAATAACAAGATATTTCTTGTTTTTTTATTTCAGCAGATAATCAGACAAACCAACAAAACGACAAAACGAGAAAGAAAAAATTTAAAGAAAATGTGGGCAAATCAAAAAAAAAAAAAAAAAAAAAAAAACTACCATTACCCATTACTCATTACCCAAGTGTTTCATTGAGTGCCATGTATCATACCAACGTCATGTACATACAAAAGTGTGTAGAACTGATCTCATTACTATACTTTGGTTAATTAACGAAATCTATAAGGGCATGAAACGTATTTTTCTTTGCTTTTTTTGTTGAAAACTTTTTTCTCTTTACATTTTCATTTACACACGTTTCGGATAGAGGGAAAGAGGGGTAAACGAGAAGTAAAAGAATTTCATTTACAATTGGCCGACTGTATTACAATTTATGTGAAGTTAAATCGCCTTTATTTACGTTGGTATTGTAGAGTGCGTTCTTTTTTTTAACGATTTCGGTTTTTATAATTTTAAAAATTAGTTTAAAGTGTCGATAACACAAATTCTTTTATTATTTGGGGGTCTACTTGTTAATTCGAAACGTTCTCCAAAAATATAAAAAACGTGTGTTAAAAATAAAAAAAAGAAAATTTATGATGTTGGCCATTATAACCTGTAACCCAGTTTGAAACTGAGGCTATGTTGTTAATACAAAAAAAAAGCAGTAAAGTGACCATAATTACCTGTTTTAATTTGTTAAAATGTTTGAACACATTATTGAGGCGGTTTTACAGCAAATGTTTGCAGGCCATTTAAAAAATAATTGTAACAAATAATAAACCGAAACTGAATTTCAATTGAAAGAAAAAAAAAAAGAAAACTTTTGAAAGAAAAATTGAAAAAAAAACGCAGTTGTTTGGAGAATAAATTCTTTTTAAATTTAATAACGATATATTTTCTTAAAGGAAAATATATTTTCAACACCGATTTCTATTTAATTTTGATAAAATAAAGAGATGTTAACAAGCATATTCGATCACAGGTTTTGGGTGTTAATTTAATTATACATACTCACAATAAATTGAAATATTACAATTAAAGGTTCTAATAAGCCGACATTAAACTGTAGGTCCCGCCACTCATTTATAAAATTAACGCACACAACAGATGTGTTTTGAGATGCTAGGTCGTAATCCTGACTGAAGGGTTGTATAAACCAATTATGTATTTATGTATGTATTACAATTAAAGAATTAAATGTCAAATTAGAATAATTAAAATTATTTTATAATAAGTACTGTTAAATTGCAAAGCATTACTAAGTTGTTTTGAGCACATGGATAACGAATTTTAAAGACATTTAGAAGAGATGAAAAATTGCCATTTAATATTTAGAACTGGATGTTTGAACCGTCCATGACCATTTAATCTTCTTTAGAGTTTTGTGTAAATAAGGAGTGTGCATTAAAAAATTTGTTCATAAACTTTTTTATCTTTATTTTAATTAAAGCCAACATTGTTTCAGTTATAAGTTATGAAATAGTTTAAGTCTTTATAATTACACGCAATTCTCTTTTTTCACGAATTGTTTTTACAAATTTTTTTTTAGGAATATATCTATCGTGTAAAAAGAGAATTAGGTGTAATAGGTTCTTAAAATTTGTGGTTACTCTTTTAAATAACATAGCGCTGCCACAGAGCATCTTCTTCATTTCTTTTTAACCTCTTCACGCCCTTGGCCACATATGTGGACGTTTAATTTTTTATAATTATAATTACAATAATAATAAAAAGAAGAAAAATTTGATAATAACTTATTGGCTACCAAATCCTCTAACAAGAGAAGTAAACATTTTACAGTTTGCCTGCACTGATGATATTATTTCCGATGCATAGTAAGATACATTAAAAAAGTGAAATAATTCTTCGGCAATCTGTTTTATTGGATTATATCAAGAAATCGTTAATATTTGAAAAAAATTATATTAGACGTATTTAATATAATAAGTTTTACCATCACCACCTAAAAGATCTAAAAGCTGGACTAAAGTGAATCCTGAAATTAGCCTAGATGGTATAGGTCATTATCCTAAATACAAGGAACTGAAAAATCAACCCAGATTTCACGACAAAAATTGTGTAAGACGAACTCTCTACATTTGTGAGAAATGTTAAGAATATATATGCCTGATATGCCCGGAATGTATTAAATCATTTCACACATATATTACCATTAACGCTCAGTGGCCACAAATGTGGACGTTATTCCTTTTTGTGAATTTTCATTGTTTTTTGCTTTCTGAATTCCTATTAAAATAAAATTAATTAATTTAAAAAGAAAACCAAATTTAATCATTTTTTTGTCACCATAAAAAAATCGTCCCTGAAGAGGTTAATTATTTCATTAGTTTCAGTCTTAATAATCCAGTTTTTTCCAGCTGAAAGGGTAACTGATCGACAATAGTAGGACTTTTAGAAAAGCATTAGGCTATTGTATTGAATGTATGGATGAGATATTTTCCTCATTGCATCCTACTCTTTTTCAAAAAGTGGTGCTGCCTCATGTTCCTAAGATGTTAGTTCAGAAAGATTCCTGGATTTTTTTTTTGCTATTTATGGTCAACACTAAGGGATGGCCTCTATTTATGCAAAGTATTGTGTTGAAACTAGGGAAAAAGGTTATTTATTTATACTACAAGTGATAGAAAAGATCACTACACGAAGTCAGTTTAACATATGGAAAGTTGCGATTAAAGAGCGGATTCAGTTTGTAATGCAATCCACTGACTAATCGATAACGAACGGATATGAAAGAAGTATATTACATAAAAAAAGCGAATATCGGGAACAAGTCCCTTTATTTACCTCGAAAACATTGCGTTAAAGTAGCCGTTAAATAGCAAAACAAAAGCCATATTACGACACTGCTGTAATGAATAGAGTTGGATGCTGTATCGTCATTAATCTCTTGTGCGTGGTCGAGACATTGGCTCATACATCACAGTTGTTTTCCATTTTTCAACAGATATAAGCAGCAGTAAGGAATTCTGATTCACACTTGTAGGAAACCGAGGCACATGAATTTGAATGCCTCTTTTAATACTTGAGTTTGTTTCAAATCAAGTTTAATTAAGTTTGATTTATTCAACTATATTGTTTTTATATTTTTGTTCATATCTGTAAAGTTAGTTATGGTTCTTAGAAATAAAGACAGAATACTTTATTTCTATATATTTATACCTGAGCCAGTGTACTGGCTCCTTTTTCCACAGAACTCAAACGGAAGTAATTAAAACACTAAGTAAACAATTATAAGCGTGTGCTTGCGCATGTGCAACCAATTATTTCGTATTTGTACAGAAGCAATTTAACCCTTCAATACAGACTACAGAACATGTGTATTTTTAATACAATACGTTCTTGTTTAATAAAAAAATTTCTTCAAAAGTATTTAAGATTTTATTTTTTTAATTCTTTCTACAAAAGGATGCGTTTTATAAATTTATTCTTTTACTTTGGACGTAAGCTTTGGGTAATGAATCAAAATGGCTCTTTGAGCATTACTGGGTGGTTAAGGGCCATTACAGTTAACCTACGGTGAAGGAATTGGCAAGAATTTAAATAAATTGAAAGAGACTGGAACCTTTATAAATGCGGTCAGGCCTGTGCATTATCGCTATGTACCCAGTATCGAACATATCGCTGCAGTCAGAGAAATTGTGGCGGATAACCTGAAATTGTAGATTCGATGGATTCTCAGTTTATCGTTAAAGTCTATTTCACGCAATATTTACACTCGACAGACCATTCAAATCGCAATAGATATGCTGATTGAGCTAGATCAACAGGTTGATTTTTAGAATAAAATTTTCACCGATGAGGCCCATTTATCATTGAACCTAGAAGTGATTGTGGCAAAGCCAATGCATGCCGAAAATGTAACTGTTTGGTGTGTATTATGATCTAGAGGAGTCATTTAATCGTTTTTTTTGTTTTCGAAAATGACCATGAAACAACCATTACCGTAAATTCAGAGCGATATGATCGTATGATAAGCGACTTTATTTGGTCTGCAATTGAAGTTTATCAACTAGGCGGTATGTGTCTTCAATAAGATAATGATGCCTCGAGTTACACAAGATAATCCGATTTATTGCATTAGAAGCTTCCAGAAGATAGTATGGCATATTGGCTTACAAGATCAAGTGATTTGAAGACTTTAAAATCTTTTGTTAGGCTACATTAAAAGCAATGTATGCATGGAACATTTCATAACCAATTATCGGTAAATTAATGTCGATATACTGACAGGAATGTGCTACTTATACCAAAGTAGGTAAAAGAGACTAAGGGCCACTGTCCATTAAAGTTAGGTTTAGTTGAAGGTAATTTTAGCTAAAGTGAAGTTTAAAGTTAGTTATTACAACCTACAGATAAAATAAAGTTAACTTTTTCAAAAATGTAGCAGTGCCGGAACAATGTCGATAGGACTGCTCAATTAAACAAGTTATATGTACAATATGGCAAGTTCAAACAAAAACTCCTTAATGGCCATTATTACAACTTGCCGTTAACTTAAGGTAGGATTTTAACGAGCAGATAAATTGTTTTTCATTATTATAAGTGGACAATACGGTAGAAGTGAGCGTTAAGCTAAATGGAGGATCATCCAATCAGTAACTTTTAAAGTTAAGTTTATATATGAACTTGCCATATTATATATTATTTTCAATATGGCAACTTCAAATATAAACAAAATTAGTATATATAACAAAAAACGAAAACAGTCGTTGCCACGGCATTTAAAAAAAACTTGTTTAATTGAGCAGTGTTATCGACATTACTCCGGTACTGTTATTTATTTGAAAAAGTTAACTTTATTTTATCATTAGGTTGTAATAACGAAAAGAAGTTAAATGTGACTTTAAAGGTCACTTTAGCTGAAGTTATCTTTAACTAAATTCAACTTTAACGGGAAGTTGTAGTAATGGCCCTAAATGTGGTGAATTTACAAAAAAAATTAAATCTTCAAGTTACAACTTTCATTTTTAAACAATATTACTCTCTTTTAATATGAAATCTACCATTGGAATTGAAGTAATTTTGTTTACTTTTTTTTTTTTGGAAAATTTTCAACTATTCAACATAGGAATCATATACTTTCCATAAACATAACAAAAATCCTATTTATTAGCATGTAAATATTTGTTTGTATTGTTGTTTTTTTTTTTTGGAAAACTTACAAAACAAAATATGAAAATAAATTGTTTAAACAAAATCTCATTGCACCCAATGACACATAGGCTTGTAAATAGTATTCCTTTACAATAAGTAAACTGTAATTGCGTTCTATTTTTAGAAAAAAAAGATAAAATACAACAAAAAAATCAGAAATCTTATCTTAACAAGACCACAAAAATAGTAATAATAATAGAATACAATAATATTTCCTTCATATCTTTTAGAAAGTACGAAAAAGAACTACAGAAATATGGACATGACGACTACCTTAAATAAACATTTTTATTAAAAAAAAAAAAAATAAAGAAGAGAAAATGGAAAAATAAATCTTGATAAGCAGAGGGCATATAAAATTTGAAAAATAAAAAAATGCGTTTTCTACACAGACATGCTATGTATGCATAAAATACAAACAGCACTGTAGGAAAAGAATTTCCTGTACAGTTTCTACACTCACACCCACCCTTGCTGCTGTTGTTTGGAAAACAGGAGAAAAAAAATAGTAAACGTGATTATCTTTAAACAAAAATACAAATTAGAAAAGGCCAACCAACATCTGTAATAGGCATGTTGCTTATTTTGTCTCATTTCTTTCAAAAACACTTGTATTTATTTATCTAAACCCTACTTAAACACAGAAAAAAAAAACTAAAAATAGAAAATATTTTTAAAATGTGTGACTTACTGTAAACGATCTTCGGCTGGGCCGCCTTTTAATACATCCGATACAGCAATTGAAGGATCACCATTGGCAAAGTGTGGATTATCACGGCCACCGGAAACTGCAATACCAAAACCATAACCCGGCACACGAGTTACCGACACAGTATGATATTCCCATGTGGTACGATCACCCTAAAAGTAGAAATAAAAAAGAATTAAAAATCAAATATTTATTTAATAATAAAGAATATTTTTAAAATAAATTTTTATTGAATTCGGAAGTTGTTTTTTACTTTAACCCATTAGTGTCCAGTGGCAACTTAAGTTGCCAGCAGAAGTTGCCTTAGTTTTTATGCTCTGAGAGGAAATTGAGTGTAAAAAACAAAACGGTAACCGTTAGAAAAAAAGTAATTCGGGCATTAAAGGGTTAAATATTACAAAAACAAAAAAAAACTTATTTTTAGCTGATTGATTAACGACCGGAAATGCATTTAAACTTTATGTTAAAGCTTCCCCAAAAACACTTGCTGACAAATTTCAACGTCATGTGTTGTAACCTGTGTTATAGATTGATCAAACAATTAAACATTAAACAATTACTTTTTTTGTTTTGTTTCGTTTAATTTAAACAGGAAATTTATATATTTTTTTTAATTTTAATTTTAATAACATAGCAAAATACACAGTTTATTTAAAACAATGGTTTGAACCATTATAAGCTTTGAAATTTTCTTTTTCATTTAACTTTTAAGAAATACAAACATATACGAGGCCTGCTGTTAGTATTTTGGGCAAGAAAAGATTTTAATTAATTAATTAATTAATTTAATTATCAAAATTTGCCACATAACATCCATCCAAAAACGATCAAGTTTATACAGAGAAAAAGTCTTTTTCAAAACAGCTTTCTATTAGTCTTTGGTTGATGGCCTGAAGTCACCGTAGTCTAGTAGGTAGTCTGTTGGCTTATTAGACGTAAGTTCAAACCCCAGGTCAGACATCAAAACGAAATATGAAAAAAAAAATATTTCTTCGGCGACTTCCTCTCAGCAGATTTCAGGCAATAACTTTGAGAGCAAATAAAATTGTCATGAAAAGTTTCTCAAAAATCTGTCGTTCGGAGTCGACTTTAAACTGTAGGTCCCGCCACATGAGTGGTGTGAGAAGCTAGGCCGTAATCCTGACTGAATGATTGCAATGGCCAATTATGTATAGTATGTTGGCTTGAATGAATGTAGTAAAGATCATAGCAGAACAGGCGCTTGCAGAACTACATCATCTGAAGCACTGTTTGTTATCCCTTACTAACTATTACTAGATTTTTTGGCGAAACAAGTGGAGGTACAGAAGCTACGGTCATACCAAAATCTTGGGTATAGTTAATCTAGATCTTCCTATTGACTATATGTATATCTGAATATGCTGTTGGTCTTGGTTTTATAATGAAAATACCAGATAGATCCTATTATGATAATGGCTTACATCTACCAAATAATGCCATTCAAGTATCCACTAACGGATTCATATATCACGCGACAAGAAGTGATATGGAGTCGTATGGGAACAGCCGAATCTTAGATTATCTCTTGATCTACCCGATTAAACAGGTACTATTCACACTTAAGTGGCTACAAAGACTGTATGCAGCGAAGATAACTCCATCAGAGTACTTTTTTTTTAGGAGCTACATATGTGAAGTCTCCCGTCTACAAACATTAACCAGCCATAATTCCAACTCTAGAAGACTACACTACAGCTGCCATTGGTGAGATACCGGCACTGTTAAGTGGCACACTTAAGTGGCTACAAAGACTGTATGCAGCGAAGATAACTCCATCAGAGTACTTTTTTTAGGAGATATGTGAAGTCTCCCGTCTACAAACATTAATCAGCCATAAATCCAACTCTAGAAGACAACGCTATAGTTGTCATTGGTAAGATGCCGGCCGAAATGGTGAAAAAAGAAAGTCAAATTTTGAGCTTACAGATGTACCAACCATACAGCTGGCAACACTAATTCATTCATTCATTTACTTTTGAAATTTTTTTTATAAATTCTTAAAATTCAAACCCTTTAAAAATCACCCGTTATTTATGCTACAGAATAATTTTAATACGTAACGCTTAATTTAACATTTAAGATAAGAAAACGAAATGGTAAAATATTGGTTAAAAATCGAATGCTGTATGATATTATCTTTCAATTCATAAATATTCAATAACCGTATCAGTAATGTATGTTAATGACATTCTTGTATAGGTATGTATTAAGAGGGTATTTCTAAATCTATTTAAACGATAATCAATGTGGGAGTTCTGTAAAATAACCTACCTTTTCCTGTTGCATTTGAAGTAGACAGACGCTTATTTAGAAATATTCAAATATAATTTGAAAAATTATTTAAATTAAAACAAACCTTCTTTTATTTTGTGAGAAATATAAACAAACTCATAAATTTATCTGTAAGATAAATAATAGTGAACAAAAGATTTACTTGGAATCTTTCAATTTGTATTTACATACAAAATAAATTTAATTTTAATTTTTTTTCTTACTCTTTTAACTCAACAGTTAACAAGTCTAGTGGCTCCACCTGGCTGTGACAAGTGGACGAACCCAAAATTTATTAAAAAAAAAAAAATCAAACATTAAATACATAAGCAATGTAACCATAAAAGGCTAAAAATACATACAGTGGATCACGGCGCATATGGTGTAATTGAAAATAAATCTTTTTGGGCTCACAAAAAGAACACTAAGAATAATACAAGCTGTTATAAAGAAAATCCAACTAAAAGATTAAGAAAAAAAAAATATTTTTTAGATTTGTAGATTCAATGCTAAAGCAGACTAAACTAGATTTGTTTGCCAATAAATTGAGTACGACCTTATCTTCAGAAAGGCTATCACATTTAGGGACATTATTATAGCTTGCCGTTAAACTTGGGTTTAGTTAAAGCTACCTTTAGCTAAAGGGAACTGTAAAGTTCATACATACATACATACATAATTAGTCATTGCAACCCTTCAGTCAGGATTACGGCCTAGTTTCTCACACCACTTATGTTGTGTGTGTTAATTTTATACATGAGTGGCGGGACCTACAGTTTAAAGTCGACTTTGAACGGCAGATTATTTTTTAGCAACTTTTCATGGCAATTTTTATTTACTCTCAGAGTTTTTGCCAGAAATCTGCTGAGAGCAAGTCGCCGAAGAAATACTTTTTGTATTTTGTTTTGATGTCTGGCCTGGGGCTCGAACTCTGGCTTTACGTCTAATAAGCCAACACACTACCTACTAGACTATGGCGACTTCAACTGTAAAGTTACCTTTAACTTATTTTCGTTATTACAACTTACAGATAAAATAAAATTAACTTTTTCAAAAATATGGCAGTAGCGAAGCAATGTCGATAACACTGCTCAAATTAAACAAGTTATATTTAAACACATTGGCAACGATGGGCTTCTTTTTTTTGTTATATTTGTTCACTTTGTTCATATTTGAAGTTGCCATATTGAAAATAATATATAATATGACAAGTTCATACATAAACTTAACAGATCTTCCCCTTAGCTTAACGCTCACTTCTACCATATTGTCCACATATAATAATGAAAAACAATTTATCTGCTCGTTAAAATCCTCCCTTTAGTTAACGGCAAGTTGTAATAATGGCCCTTAATATCTTTTAAAAGCTAAAACCGGCATTCTGGAGAAGAGTTCTAGTGGTCAACTTTAACTCTGTCATCTTGAAAAGAGAACATCCTCTTAGTAGAGTAATCAAATTGCTTTGAAAAAGGGACTAAAAGTTTGGTTTCGACTAGACATTATATAGTAGGTGCCTTCACTAATGGACTTGACAAACTAGCTTCTTATAAAGATTTGAAGAAAAATTACTTTTGCACCAGGACGATACAAAGATGTACACACACTTGCAGTTTCCATGACAAAAGTCCATGAATTCGGCCACGAATTGCTACCTTATCCGTCATATTTTATTCGTATATAGGAATAGTTTGACGGGAAAAGATTACCACCTATAGATCACCTGATAAACAAATCGTGTTTTTAAAGTAAACTAAATAGTGTGCAAATTTTATTCAAAAATCTGTGTTTCATTCATAATTTAATATGTTACAAGAATGAGGCCAGCTTAAGATTTTTTAAAGATTTTGTCATAAAAAAGTAATTCAATATTCCTTAAAATATCAGCTCTAAAATGTTTCCTGAGAAAATGATTACAAGGTCGAGTAGTTCACAAAGGGTCAACGATAATTTAATATTTTTTAGCTCGGATACTATGATTTACGTATAACGTCATATATGCCAAGACTGGGCGACACTCATAAATAATAGTGACAGAAATTCTACGTGTATCTTAAGATTTATTAAAAGTAGATGACACTAAAAAGTTTATATTTCAATATTTTATTAACAAAAAAATATAAAAAAATAATGCATTTGTGTTTATTTTAATCGCTAGCGTTCTGTTCTGTAGACACTCAGAGTTTTATTTTAAATTTACACGAAACATGCTGTGAGTCACTGTACATAAACGTAACGTAACTACTATTAGAATATCTATCACAAGGTTTTTAAATTTAAACAGTCTTAGTTAAATGCCTATAGTTTAAGCATCAGTGAGCATAGAGTGGGCGTTTTTGAATTGATTTTAATATTAAAAGTTATTAAAAATGGAAAAAAGATGCTTTAACATTAAAAAAAAACCTAAAAATCTATGAACGTGTTAAATACACAAATTACAGTTTTTCTTTTTGTTGTTTTATTTTTCCATTTCCATTATATTTGGTTAACAAATATTGTAGTTTTTGCTTCAATGTGTTAGTTTTTTTTTAGGTAGTAATCGTAGTATCCGTAAAATATCTTACAATGTAACACAATTGATTTTACGATCGTTACGTGGGTAGTTTCTTTGGGTTTTTCGCTTTTACATTAAGAGCCTTTTTTAAAGTTTTAAAAGCCCACTATAGCAGGTGTTGTAGTATTTTATGGTCTAATAAATTATTGTGGAAAAAAATTATTATTATTTTTTACATACGCATGAAGAATACATTAAATATTTCAATTACAAAATTATTTTATTTTGTTTTGTTTTGTTAAGTAAATATTGATATTTGGTAATAAAATTTAAAATTTAGAAATCAAATGAATATTTAATCGAAACTTTAGAAGCTAATAAAACAATTTACTCTTGAGTTTTATTTAATTATCTGTAGTAGAAAAATATATGCCATACATATGATGGAAATATTTTATTGCAAATTGATTACATTTGTAAGTCTTAAACTCACATAAGTTTCAATGCAATACATCTGTATAGACGTGTATCTCGTCTAGTAAGCCAACACACTGCCTAGTAGACTACGGCGAGAGGTACAGTGTATTGAGATACACTAAAGCTTTGTTCAGACGTTTAGAAAATTTTATAATTGTCAGTAAATTGTGCTGAAAATTTTTGAAAATCACTTGAACTATTTTTCGCTTCCGAATTCCGATCAGTTGTTGATGGCCAAGTAACCATATAATGCGTACCATATATGTAATGCCTGGATTAATTGTAAAATGCCTTCTTACATTACAGGATTGTTCCTGATTTCGTGTCCCAGGATACTATTGCTTAAAATTGTCATTTTAGTATCGTTGAAAATATTTATTTTCGTATACGTCAAGTTTACCAAATTATGGTAATGCACATTGTGGCCTGGTAGCCGGTCGCATAGTTTTGTTACTGATTCCTGTATATAGAAGCCATGGATTCATTTGATTAAAAAGTACTGTCATTGCTCATGATTTATGCATTAAGCATCCAGATGGATAACTGTTCATCAAGTGAGTATCCACCTGTGTGGGCTGGTGTTACGATTTGTGGCTTTGGTTCATCCATTTCCACATAGTCTGAAGACGATAGTCTGCAAATGCCGCTTTATTTTGGGGTTTTAAAACCCAAGACACAATCCAACAATTTTAATTACAATGTTTAAGTCAGGATTACGACCTAGCTTCTCACACCACTGATGTTGTGTGTGTTAATTTTATACATGAGTGGCGGGACCTACCGTTTAAAATCGATTCCGAACGACAGACATTTTTTTGAGAAACTTGCAATGGCAATTTTATTTGCTCTCAGAGATTTTGCCAGAAATCAGATGAGAGGAAGTCGCCGAAGAAACATGTTTCATATTTTCGTTTTGATGTCTGACCTAGGTTTTGAACCGAGGCCTCACGTCTAATAAGCCAACACACTACTCACTAGACTACGTCGAATTCATTTTTCTTTACCTATTTATCTTTAGGTATTCGGATTTTGTATGAATTTAAAGAGCCATGAATCAAAGTATATTTTTTTATACATTGATCTTCTCGTCTTTTGATTTAAAGTTTGGAAAAGGTATACGCGATTTTTTTTAGCAATATAAACATTTACGGCGAGCAACTGTCTGTAATTAGGTTTCTTGTCTAGCTTCAAAATTTTCGGTACACAGTAACAGACAAAAGTCTTTCAAGGGAATTGAATCCACAATCTTCAAATTAATTGACTAGTACACTACCTATTAAATTGTCGGGTGCACACTAAAAAATTTTTTTTAATTAATCGCGCTCAGCTAAAGACGGAGAAAATGAATATAACCTGAATGACAGTAAATTTCATTCACATTCCGCAATCAATTGCTGATTCAGTATTTAAGAATATTCAAAAAATTCATTAAAATAGCATAAAAATAAGCGATTTTGAATTAGTTTTTTTTAATTGTTTTAATATTAAATGTTATTAAAATCTTACCACCATATTATTTGGTATATAATCTGGAAATTTCATGTTTTATTTTGTTATTTAAAATTCAAAACAGAATTTCGGATTTTTTTATATTTTTTTTTGTGTTTTCAAAACGTCTAAAGGCTTTAAATTAAAGCATTTGAGTTTCGTTTAATATTTATTTTTAAATCTTTGGATTCGTTGCGAATTTTTTATATTTGGTTTACACAGCAATGAAAAACACTTGTTATTTGAAAACATTATAAAATAATTATTTAAACATTTTTTTTTTATATTAAAAATTTTCACTTAATACATACATACATATGTATGCATGTATTTACACTGTAAATAGAAAAAAAATTATTTAATTTAATTTCATTTATTTTATTTAATTGTACAATAGGTTAATTGAGTAAAAAACCAAAGAAATAATAATTTGCCAATAAATTATAATTACGGCTGATGTCATGAAATACTGATTGAATGAAATATTTCTTGTTTGAAATCATTTACACGTTTATCACTGTTTGTTTTATACATATTTTTTATCTTAAATACCAGTTTTGTTTTGCTTTAAAAATTAACTGCTGCTTGAAATTAAAAAAATGCATTTTTAGGGTTTTACTAGAGAACGTTATTTAACGTTATTTGATGATAGAACACGTTTAAAATTTTATTGAACAAAATTATATGCATTTGATATATTTATTTAAATGGGGCCGTAGTAATATATTTGAGCATATTTTTCAATGCCAACTGGTTGAGTGAATTGACCGTTCAATGTTTATACTTGTAAAGGTTATAATAGTTTAAGAAAAACAAACCGTTTTCTTATGTTTAAACATTTAAATTTATTCATTTGTTTTCATATGAATTTAATCAGAATGTTTTTTTATTACTTATTCGCGTACATATTTCGAACGGTTCCTTGGCAATACCTCGGCCATAACTTAACGAATGTTGGTGGACATTGTAGACAGAGTCTTGGACGTAAAAAAAAAATAAGTTTACCGTCAAAACCTACGATCTTAACAGCCAATTCATGGAGAAAAAACGTGGTATGACTTTTTCTAGAATTTTTTTTCTTATGAAATGAGGCCAAAATCGATTTATCTGTATGACTTGTAGCACCGTCTTTTGAAATCAAATATCTTCCAGTTTGTGATCTTCAATTGAAGAAAAAAATAATACTATGCGACATAATAAAAAAATGAATTACACCCAGCTAATGACATAGTGTAAGTCTTGAGTTTTGTTGAGTACAACTTAATAATATTTTTTTGTTTTACTTAATAAATACTGTTTTTTTTTGGAGTTCACGCAAAAATTTATTGATTACACAAACATTTCTGAACCGATGTCCAATATTTAAATCTTATTAGAAAGAGAGGGATTTAAAAATGTACGTATACATACACACAGTTACTAAAGTATACATACGGTTAACAAATTTCAGAAATTTTTTAATCAATCCGTTTTCGTTGAAAATCGTTATAGTTTCCTCGATTTTAAGACGGTCTTTTGCATTGGTTGATAAATTTCTAAAATTGAACTGAATTGTGGCCCTGCACAGGCCCACGAAGGTATGCATCCGATTAACAAATTTCACAAATTTCTGAACCAATGCAAAAGACCGTCTTAAAATCGAAAAAATATGTCAGACAATTATAAAGCTTTTCAACGAAAACGGATTGGTTAAAAAATTTCTGAAATTTGTTAACCGTATGCATACTTTTTGTTTGATGAGGTAAACTTAGCAAATGCAAATTATTTTTCATATTTTTTTCAAGTTTGTCCATTCACAGCAGCAAACTTTAATTAAAAAAGATGATATAAGTGACGACATTCTGAAAGTGTATTGTCTTGTGAAGAGATTGACACTACGTTTGAACAAATCGGACATAAATTGCGGTAGTTATTATTTAAAGAGTCTAACAGTCGAGTTATATTTTTCATATATATTTTTTTTTCAAATGAACTTTCAGTAAAAAAATTTTCAGAATTTTTGATGGATCTTGATTGCTTATCGTAAAATGTGTCAATTTCACGTTTGAACGACCACCAGAAGTTGGCCAATGTTTGCGCAAAGAGAAATATATGCAAAAAACACAAATATTATTATTAATGCAAACGTGAAATTCACTCATTTTGCAATAAACAATCAAAAATTTTTGAAAATTTAGGAACTGAAAGTTCATTTGATAAGATGGCATATATAAAATATAACACGACTGTTATACTATTTAAATAATAACTACGGTAATTTTTTTCAGATTTGATCAAACTAAGTGTCAATCTCTTCACAAGGTAATGCACTTTCTGAATTTCTCCAATTATTTTATATTTTTTAATTAGTTTTTGCAATTAAGAATAGCTAAACTTAAAAAAATGAGAAAAAGTTTGAACGTTATGTTTCTGTATACCATTTTAAAGACTCATCTGTCTGCTTTTCAAAAAACTTTGGACTTTGAAAATAGGTTGAAGAATATTTGGGTAATCAATAATTTCGTGTGAAAAGATTAAGAATACAAAAAATATTAATTTTTTTCCAAATGCAACTGCTTTTCACAATCACTTTGCTTGATGACGTGACTACCAATCAATCATGACTACAGTGTTGTGAATGACCAATTGGTGCATGAGTTAGACTTTATATGGATGGAGGAGGAATAGTCATGAAGTGCAATAGTGCGAACCCAGGCTTTTGCGTCTAATAAGCCAACACACTACCTACTAGACCACGGCGACTTCACAATTTGGGATTACTCGCCACATTAGCTTTAAGAGATGTAATATTTTAAGGCAGTGCTGTAATGTTTCCTATCTATTCAAATTCCAATAATCTTGTCAATTCCTTGCACAGTATGTCGATTATAACGACCATTATCACGACTTTTGTTGTGAATTTTAACTATTTTGTGTTATTGTTCGACGTATAACACTTGACAAATTGTATCACGTTGATATCAGATCGACTTTATTTGTTCAATTGACCAATAAAGTCGATCTGATATCAACATGATACAATTGAACAAATGGCCTTGGGGACTTATTGCTTCACGGATGGCTTTAAACATGAAGATAGGATGTGACTAGGCTTCTACAATGAACAACTAGAAACCAAATGGAGGCTCAGGCTTTGGTTTTTCAAATGGAAGTACGTGCGATTTGTGGACGTGTGGTCTGGGTCAGTGATGACTTGATAGAATTTGCAATTAGATATCAATTAGGTCAATAGCTTGCAGAGATACAAGATTAAAAACTGTTCTTGAATGTAAGGCGATTTACAATTATTTCAGGCATGGCATGGTACCTACCTGCCTAGTCATCAGGGAGTGGTACGAGATGAGAAAGGGCATATTCAGGCAGAGTATTACAGACTTCTCGTAGAAAATATAATTGGTACTTTTAACGGTTAAAGGACAACGGACTACTAAAAATGTTTAGGTATATGCCATATATACATACATATATACATACGTCAAGTTTTGTACTAAAATGCTATATAATGGCAGCATCTTTATAATGCTTATAATTTCAAAAGTATTTAAAATTCTATTGATATTCTTTGGAACTCTAATTGAGCAATTTTTTCTATTTATTCCGAAGTTATAATTACAATTCTTGTAATTTTATTTAATTTCCTGTTAAACTTGTTATTTTTGTGCTCGTGCATATAACAAAAGGGTGCAAGTAAACTGATGGTTTGACTCATTGGCTCACTAAACAATCAATCTTTTGTACGGCGCTTGCGTTAAAGCCTTAAGCTCCCTAAAAGAGTTCTCATTTAAGTATATGGGAAACTGAATTCTTTTCTCTGTTTTTTTTTCTCAATTAAACAGACAATGTTGTTGTTTGTTTGTATACATACTAGATAAAGATAAACTAAAAATAAGTTTAATTAACACAATTAACACTTTCAAAATAAAACAATTTTACTCAGCGCATATTTTCAAGTAAGAAAGGGAAGAGAAAATATTTTTGAAAAATATTTTAAAAGACAGATTGACACATGGCTGTCGTTGAGGTAAAAGCATGATAAAGAAGAAAAAAAACAAAAAGAATTTTAGGAAATAGTGTCTGGTAATTGGGTAAAAAGATCAAATTCTGCTCACCTTTTAAATCGGAATGAAACAAAAACATAAGAAACTTTTAATGAGTAAATGGCGCTAAAAGATGTCTAGATTTTCAAAGAATTTCAAAAGAAAAAATTATTTTAAAATGTCTGAGTAATTCCCATGATTTGAAATGCCTGACGCTCTATGAAACTTATTTCTTTTGTAGTTTTATTGCTGCCTCCTTATAGTCACAATAACCATATGATTCTTTAAATGTTCTTTAAAAACGTAAAATTAAAATAAGTTTCCGTCTTGAAGACAGAAAAATGCACTTTTATTTGCATTAAATTGTATTTGTAGTTTAACAAAAACTCAACATTAATGCCAAAATAGCTAAACTGACAGATGGCTACAGAAATGGAAGCATGGATGGACTTTTATGCAAAGTTAAGACAGAAAGCCATTTACGTTGTTGTTGTTAATAAAATAAAACAAACAAAAAAACTTTCAGATTGTTAAACAAACTGTGATGATTTTTATATTAAAAGTGAAACGAAATGCATCATAATAGGCGCAGGCATTAAAATAAAACCAGAGCGCACAAGAAAAAGACGGACATAAAGACGAGCACACTTTTTCATGAAAAACTCCAACGAGAAGAAAATGATGAAAAAACTAAAAAAATAACGAAAACTAAACATGGTTACGCTTAATGAGTTTTAAGGAAAAAAAATTTCTTGTTGTTTATAGAAAAAGAAACAACAGAACTTTAAGGAATTCATTATTCAAAGAAATATACAATTTATAAAATTCTGAAAAAACCAGAGATTTAGAAAAAAAAAACCAAGACTTTATAAAACTGTGTATAGCCTTATTATATTAAAAATGAATGAGAACGCAATCTGAACTTCTTCTGAATAATTTTCTTGAACAATATGTTCACAATTGTGGTATAAGATTGAATTTCTAAACTAGCGGAGAATTTCATTGTCTTAGAGGAGGCCAAGAATTCAGAGGGTGTTACATTATATGCATACATACATACATAATCCTTCAGTCAGGATTACAGCCTAGCTTCTCACACCACTCATGTTGTGTGCGTTAATTTGTATACATGAGTGGCGGGATCTACAGTTTAAAGGCGACTCCGAACGACAGGTTTTCGAGAAGCTTTTCATGGCAATTTTACTCACTCGAACAGTTTTTGCTAGAATTTTGCTGACAGGAAGTCGCCGAAGAAATATTATTTTCATATTTCGTTTTCTTGGAGATGGCTGACCTGGGGTTTGAACCGTGAGCTCACATCTAATAGGCGAACACACGGCTAAATTTCAAGATGTCCTTGCTTAAGGAATTTCTCTACTCCCAGCATGAATTTAATAAAAAACCCAGATAAATGATACCAAATACTTTACTGTCTTGTTAACAAACCCATTCAAATATAATATTCGCTTTGAATTATTTTCCTAAATTGTACCGTACTATTAAAGTCTACGTTTGTAATAAAATTTTGAATTTCATAATATTATGAAATATCGTAATATCTTTTAAATTTCAATATTTTGGATTTTTTTTCTTCACAACTCCATATGATTTTATATTTCTATAACATACAAATTTCATATATTATATTTTTTTGGTTTTATTATGTATTGCTTTTAATGAAATTATTCCTTTTAGGAACTGCATTATAATGCTTTAAACCATGATACAAACAAATAAGGCAATGCATGCATTTTGATAATTTTACAGCAGTTACTTGTTGAAACATAACGATGCAAACAAATTTCAGAATCACTTCATTTCTAATTTTCATATCTTCATCGCACTTCACTTTTGATTTATAAAAAAAGGGGAGTAGAGCTCTAGCGTAACTAATAGCTCTTTATACAATATTTTTCTTTATTTTTACTTTTTCTTTAATTTTTAATTTTAAAAAATGAAATTCATTTTTTATACAATAATTTTGGGTTATTTGAGGATTTCAAAATAAAATTTTTCTTTCGTTATGAATTATTATAATTGCCGGGCATGGCGGATTTTAAAACTGCGTTTACGTTTTACGTTTTAACTTGTAATCATTTATTTTATTTACTTTTGTTTTGTGTTAATAATTTCACGTTTTTATGGCATTTGTTAACGTTTTGAAACACGTTCGCTTACTGAGCTCTTGGCTGGCACGGGTAAACATTTGAACCCACAATATAATAAGAAAACAAAATAACCAAAAAGTTTCTCTCACTGTCTGTCTCTCTCTCTCTCTCTGTTTTACATCTCGTAGATACTTTTTGGTTGAAAAAAAAAACTACAAGCAACTCTCACGTACGAATTTAAAGAGCAAAACAGAACCAACAATAATAATCCAAAAGATACTTTTGTTTTTCTTATTGTTGTTGGTTGTTGCTGTAGTTGTAGTTGCTCTTTGTTGACGCTGGCTTTTGTTCGTCTGTGTATAAATGGAGAAAACGTAAACAAACCAACAGAAATAGCTTGAATGCAAGGCATAGAAACGAACAAGCATTGCATGAGCTACTCACTACTATAAGATGAGAGTACACGGAAGAGTATCCATAAGATAAATAATCAAAAGTCATATGATACAACAACAACAAAATAAGAAGAAAAAAAAATAACAAAAGTAAACAACAAAACAAAGAATCTAAAGATAATAATGGTGTTGATGTTTAGACTTCAAATACACACTCCTTTAAACATATGTATGTATATATGTATATACCATATATATGTACATATTACATACGTACATACATACATATATAAAAAAAGAAACTATTCATGCAAGTATCTTAAGATTACTACTGCCATACATGTATGTATGCATCTGTGCATGTAAATAAAGACAGGAATGGGAGTCTTAAACACTCTTTATTTATTATGCATTTCCATTTTGCATTATGCTGCCATCGTTTGTAACCATTTTTCTATTTTCTTTTAATAAGGAAGTCATGCTGTTCTTTTATGTACAACTTTTATTATATTCTCTTTGCTATTGTTTATTTGATTTTTTATTTACTTGAGGTGGTTACTTTATATTTAAAGAAAATGCATCTCGAAATACATTTCTACAGAGATATTTATGAAAGCATTTTTCGTTCTAAGAGGGTAACTTCATATAGAAGAGAGTTTCTAAAATTAAAGAGCAATAAAGGAGTTATGTAAACAAAGAGAGCGGAAGATAATGATCCGTTTTGTTTACAGCAGGGTTGGCAAACATGAGATTTTAAATACGGTAGCACTTCATCATATATTCCTGCGATAAATTTCAGTTTCCCCCACTACAAGGCACACAATGAAATGTACGTTTTGGTCATAAGTTTGACCTTTTAAAGGAACGCAACAATTTACTTAGAGTTGGTATATTTGGTAACTGACTTGAACCCATTATGCGTCATACTTATGCGTTTCACAGGGCAACAATAGACGGTCAGCATTTTACATTTCCCGACTGGTAATGGTTGAACCTTGCAGTGATGCAAACGTGAAGTTTCAATGGCAAAGTGCTTAAAAATTTTATTCACAAAACTGTTAATGATACTCATGGTCTTTAAGCAATACTAGTATCTGGTTATAGTGGGCGATAAACTTTGATGTTTTAAAAACATTCGATGTAACTTATCGATAAATCCAATCGAAATCATTGATATTCTATGCATCGAAGTTAAATAAATACATTCTTGGCAACAGATCAGGTAGAGTTGGGTAAGTTATGGAAATAAGCATACGTTGGTATGTCCGTAACAAGAAGATCTTGTCCTTCAACTACGCTGCCTATTGCATAGGTAGTGAGGAACAGATTCATGGAGACTCTAGTTATGTTAATAAAAGAAAAATCTAACGCGATATTAATTAGAAGGCATCGTGACCAAACCAATCGAATGGCTGATAATTTTTTCCTTATCTTTTCCCAGGACAGTACCAATAAATTTTATGAATTTTTGGAAATTCTTCGCAATGAGACTTGGTAGTAAAAGTGAAAAGAATAATTTGGCTGCTACATACTGGCTGACTTCCGAAATGTATCAATACAAAGTTTTTATGCAGTTCTATTACGGTATATGAATTATGTAGATATGCAAAGTTACCAAACAATGCATCAACTATAAATCCGATGCCTGATTGCTGTTTGGCTGCGTTAAAAATACACATTGACAACGTTTTGAAATAGTATACATTGTAAACATTTTGTATAGCGGCTTTATGAAACACTATACTTAGTTCAAACACAAAGCAACCAACATTTTGGAAGTCAGCCAGGGGTGCACTGACGGGTCAAGACCATATAGTGGCACAGTACCAGAATGAAATATTCAAAACTCATGGGAAAACTTTTGAGTAGCTTCCAAACGAATGTTATAACTTCGAAAAATGTGCTTAATTCAAAGGATGGGACATAGAAATACGATTTGACAGTCTCGCTGTACTTCGCGCTTTCAACTCCTATGAGCTTGACTCGAGATTAGAATGGAAAGCTGCATCAGCTGGGTAAGACTGGATTCCTAGTCACATAGAGGGATTCCCAGGCAGATCAAGGGGCGGATATATTTTATAGAAATTAATATTAGAAATTGGTACTGTTTTAGTTTTCACCTTAGGACTTCGTTTCTTTTGGGCTCATTTTTGTCTGCAAATTATTTCAATTAAGATTTGGAATAAAATATTCTTTCACTATTTATGCTTTGTATCTTTCACTACTGCTGCGTGAACGTAACGCTTAAAATTGAATAAATTTTGTATTTTGGTGTACGACATATACTCTGACAAATGTCAGTTCATTTGTTTTGTAGTTTATGCGTTTTTATTTGTGGTTAACAAGTAAAATCAAAGTACGTCAAAACTCTCACGTGCCAACCTCTTACGTTGTTACTTTGCTGGCAGTGGAACACGGATTCTAAAAGCCACGGCCTTGAGTCTCCGTAACAAACTCTAAATTTTTATAAATATTTTGAATGTTTTGAAAATATGCTCTGCAGAATTTCTAATAAAGTAAACTTTCTAATTCTGTCTTGAATGGTGCGTTTATAGCATTTTAATTCTATTGTATTGTAATTGTGAAATTAATGATGAATAAAGCGGGTGGCATTTCAAGAAAACTATTTTTAAATTGAGTTTTTTTTTGTTTTTTTGTGAAAAGACATAAATAGTGCTTCAAAGAGAGGAAGTTTTTAATAGATGCCAATCAACTTCTATTATGCACTGATTTATGTATTTTGAACGTGATTATAATAGAAAATTTTGTAAAGAAAAGAAATAATTTTTTTTTACTTAACACAGGAATAGAAAATAATTTTTGTTACTTTAGTTTAGGTGGCCTGTGAAATAATTTAATATTTGAAATGGGAATTTCCAACGATTTCAATTAAAAGAAATTAAAAAATAAACAAACATTTTTTTTTATAAATAAACAATTCACTCTTTTACATTTTTCTTTATCTGCTTGCAATCATTTATTTAAATTCATTAATTCCTTTGCTTATCTTCTTTTACATTTAAAAAGAAATTCCTCACGTATTACACACGAAATCCCTTCTTTTTCCATTCAATGTGAAGATGATGATTCACAACAATTGCCAGCCTGTCTTTAATTTCATCATGCATTTCATTAAGAATTTCATCATATTGAACATGTTGTAGCATGTTCATTAAAATACCATTCTTTTGCCTGTACCTGGCCTTCTTTTTCAAGGGTAAATTTGATTTCTGTTCTTCTGTCTTTAACAAAATCGTTGTTCTTTTGTTTCGAAAAACGAAAACGATCCCAAAATAAGAATCCCGAACATTTAAAGATTTTTTAAAGTGATCAAATATAAAACAGGGATTTAGTTTTTGTTGCTGTTGTTTTTTATTCGAATTCTTTGTACAGATACCTGAAGCATAATTTTTTTCCATAAATCAATACACAGTATTGAGCCTTAATGGTATTGAGAAATAAAGAATTTGTTTGCCAGCGTCAAAAGTGTCTGGGAAACATTTAAAATAAGAATAGACCGGCGAAGAGCATCATTATTATGAAGACGCGGCTGTGTGACTAGAAAATTAATCGTATTTTAACGATTTTTACATTTAGGCTACGATTCAAAAGTGTGATAAATTGCTGATAAAAAAAATTAATTTTAAAATTAATAAATTAAAATTATTAATCGTATTTGAATTATTTCAAAAATATTTTTTTTTTATAGAGAATAACAATTTTTAATTTTGCTTTAGGCAACTCTAATTTCAATACTTATCAGTTTGTTTATAAGTTTTTCAAAATATGTACATACCTGTAAAGAGAAAAAAATTTGTTTTTAATTAATTATTAATTTCTCAAATTATAAGATATTAAATGATAATTAATTATACTTCAAAGTCATATTATTGTAATTAAAGAACCATTTTAAATAATTCTGCAAAAAAACTCTAGTGTCGAGATAAAATTCCTGAGACCCATTACTCATAAACTACAATGAACGGCAATTACTAGAAAGAAAACTTATAGGATCTCTTACAGTGTGAGAGATTAGCGAAGGAAGCTTACATAAGAATAGCTTCAGTATTTTGAATGAATTTGCTCAAGTCTAATGAAAGCCTCTATATACAGTCAAAGAAAAACGTCTATATACACCACTGTATGTAGACTTTTTCCCGATGGTTTTTTCATATTTTGGTATTTGAATATTAACTAACACAATGCGTTTACGTTTATGTTATATTACGTTTATGTTTATATTAAAGTCGGAGCGACCTTTAACTGACGCGAATTTCATGGTTTTTTTTTTGCCAATCGTAATTTTTTTTAATAAAGTTACGTTTCTTAATTGTCAACACTGTTTTCTTTTGACATAACAAATTCCGTTAACTTTCAATACGTTTGCTATTTTTTATAAAGGGTCCGCCAAATAACTCTTTTTTTTTGAAAATGCTTTAAAAAAAAACTACTGAATATTTTCTCAAATTTCTTTTTTTATTTGAAAATACAATGCTGGCCATGCAGTAGCAAGATGAAGAAGAAGGACAATATTCGTGAAGCCATTGGTGAAATACAGCTGCACACAATCGATAATGTGCTTAAAAATTGGACCGATCGTGTAGGTTACTGCATGGCCAGCCGAGGCAACCATTTGAATGAAATTTTTTTCCATTATTAATCAGAAGGATTGTACTTTCAAATTAAAAAAGAAATTTGAGAAAATATTCAGTAGTTTTTTTAAAGCATTTTCAAAAAAATTATTTGGCGGACCCTTTAAAAAGTTTTTTAAAATACTAAGAAAAATTTCTGACCATTGAAGTGGAGATTTTTGCAAATTTTGCCATATGATTAACATTTTAAGTTGTGTTATATAAATGAATTTAAAATTGAGGTAACTAGACTTCCGTTTTATACTAATATCATCAGTAGATGTAAAGCACAACATTGTACACTGAAAAAGAGAAGACTCATTCAAAAGCTTCGAGAACAGAAAAAATCATATAATTTTATAGCTGATGCGCTTGGGCAATCTAAAAATTTCATTTTTAATGCTCTCTAGCCTCAAAAGTAGTGGTGCAGTGAGGAAAACTTGTGCTATTACGGACAGTTATATCACTGCACAGAGGGACCACCGCGTCGGGTATCATATGATACACTCGTGTTGTAATTCAAGGCCATTTTAACTGCCAGTAAGTTTAAAAACTATCTAAACTTTAGTTGTTGGCGATCGTAACAAGTAAAACCGAGTTATAGGGGGGTTTAGATGTCTGTGATCCAGAAGTAAATCTTGTGTGACTTAAACTCGACAGATTTTTTTTCTATCTGTTTCTAGACCTGGCTATCCAGAAACTTGTTTTTTATGAGTAATTAAGAACATGGGAAAGGGTTTTTTGGGAAGTAGTTATAAGAACTTGCCAAAAGACCAAAATATATAAATAAAATTGCGGTAAAAAGTTTCTTAAAAATCTGTCGTTCGGAATCGACTTTAAACTGTAGGTCCCGCCACTCATGGATAAAATTAACACACACAACATAAGTGGTGTGAGAAGCTAGGCCGTAATCCTAACTGAAGGGTTGTAATGGCAAATTATGTATGTATGGATGTATGTATAACTTTTCATGTCAATTTTATTTACTCTCAGAGTTTTTGCCAGAAATCTGCTAAGAGGAAGTCGCCGAAGAAATATCTGACCTGGGGTTTGAACTCGGGCCTTACGTCTATTAAGCCAACACACTACCAACTAGACTACGACGACTTAATGTCCAATTATGTATGTATATACAGTGGCGAGCATAAGTGAGTGCATGTCCACGATACTGAGTTTCCATCATCATCCATAAATGTTTAACAGTTTGCTTCGCATGGTGTCTTTGAACATGTCCCCCCCCCGCCGGGTCTGTGCCAGCCATCTAATTGGAAAGGTGTTATCAGCTCTGATGAGTCCAAATTTAACCGCTTTCAGTCAGACGGAAAGCAGTACTGCTGGCGCAGACCCAGGGAAAATGTTCAAACACATCATGTGAAGCATGTCGGCGGAAATATAATGGTTTGGGGATGATTATATGGTGGCATGTTAGCTCTCTGCATTTAGTAGATGGTACATGCGAAAAGAAGACTATCTACAGATTCTGCAAACCCATATTCAGAATTTTATTGATAAATGTGCTTATCCCGAAAATGAAATTGTTTTTCAACAGGATGGTGATCCGAAGCACACAGCAAAAATTGTAAAATAATGGATTGGGAAACAACATTTTCAATTGATGGAATGGCCAGCGCAAAGTATCAACCTCAATCCGATTGAAAATCTTTGGCCAATTGTGAAAGTACGAAGCAGCCCCAACAAACATGGACAAACTTTGGGATCGTATAAATATAATAAGGGTCTATGGACCAAATATTGAAATTGGGTTAGTTTATTTATTAATTTTCTTGAAACGTGTAAAATTGAGTTTATGTGGGTTATTTTCGTTTCTTCTTTCTAACTCATTGAATTCATCACATTAATTATTGTTTCTTTACTGCTATTTGTTAAGAATAAAATAAAAAATTTAATTTTTTTTTTTGGTATGGTTTTGTTTTCATGGATGACGAAACTCAGTATCGCTCGCCACTGAATATCCCATAATAAAGTTTTTTCTTTTACAAAACTTCTAACAAAGATAGATTCCTCCAACAGGGACTTCTGAACTTTGACAGTTAATAACAGTTATCTCATTTAAGCCAAATCTGTCAAATTAATTGCCATTTATTCAGTTTTTGAGTAGCGAAGTAAACTAAAGGCTAGAATCTATTACTATCGCCACAGATACATTCGAATTACACCAAATATTTTATCAAACATATGGCCCTTATAACACAGTCTATTATAATGTATTTGAGAATATAATTCATAAAACTAAATTCCCATACTTAAGCTTTTTTATTGTGACGTTTATAACGAATCTTAAACTATAAAGTGTTTATGAAATGCTATCTTTGAAGTAAAAAAACGAAAACCTCAGCTAAAATAAAATAAATAAAGGGGCTGTTTGCTGCATAAGAAGTTTGTAACGTAAAACCATAAAAGAAAGAAACTAAAACGAAAGAATTTGCTTAAATTGCAATTTTTCTAATGAAACGCCATTCAAGCCATTTGATATGAAATGAAAATGAACCCACACTCCAAAAATAAATAACGAAACGAGGCACTTTGGCAAGCAGTCAGATAATTGGAAAATCGTGCGTAAATTCACATGAAATCTAAAGAATACATTACAAGCGCCAAACAAATTGTTTGAAGAATAATAAAAAAAAAAAAAAAAAAAAAATGGGAGACACAATGGAATACAGCTTTAAACAAAGAATCCCAAATTTTTGAAATTATAAAAATATTTTAGGTTGGTTACGCCTAAACACAATTTAGAAAAAAAAAAATTATGAAAAAAAAAGAGGAAAAATATTCAATAAGTGCAATTATGCAATTATATAAACAATTATCTTTCTATTTAAAGAAAAAGAAAAAAAATATGTTGCACAGCACTTTATTGCATTTTAAAATACAACAAAAGAAATCTGATATGCTTTAGAATATAAGCCTGGCCATGTGAGTCAATAAAAACTACTTCAAATCATATGTTTGCCATAAAAGAATAACAGAAACAATCTTTTTTTATTCTTAGAATTCATTTGAAGCATGTACTTGTTCTAATGCTACTTCAAGGCAATTGATCCTTTTCTTCCAAGTATTTGTTTCCAACATTTTCAAGTGACGAATGAAAGGAGTGTTTTAGCAACAAGGGTTACAAAAATATTGTTTAAATAGCCCTTTTAAAGCTTTAAAAATTAATATCTTAAGTAAACTTATTCTTTTTATTATGACTGTGTTATCTTTTCGATTTAATAAGCGTATCTTAATATTTTCTCACACTTTATTGTATCCTGCTAACAGTGGCCATAAATTGTACCTCAGGGCAGGCAGGCAAAAAAAAAATCACCACTATCGATTTATATCACATTGACATAAAGAAACATGGGAGAGACAAAAAAAACATTTTTTTGTCATGTCACATCGGACATTAACTTGTCTACATGTTACAAAGAATTCTAGCGTGCCAATTGGTTATTTGGCATGGCATAAAACACATGTGAGCGAAAGAAAAAAAAGGCAAACGGCAAGATACTACACATAAATTTACTCCACAAAAAATTTTGTTTTAAAGTATGAACAGAATACGACCTTAACGTCAGGAGAAAACGCTGTGAGATATAATTTCTAATACCATCATTTCATTATTTACTTTGTTGTGTTACACAAACAACAATATTTCGATTTTTAAATTATTTCGATGCGACAGAACCTGGTTTTGTATAAAAAAATTCATAAAATTTCTTAAAAGTATGGTAACACAGTTTGGAGGTTAGTTATGTATCTTTGCTCAATTAAGACAGTAAAAAAAACGTTGCCAAAAGAAAATAAAGTATATCCCATGCTAAGTTTAACAATGTCTTTTAAATGTCATTTTCTATGGACAAAATCCTCATGGTCGTATTCTCTATCTACCCTTACTGTTACGGATGGCATAGCATGTATGAAAATTTTTCTACAACGCATGAGTACAATCACAGACATGACCATTTAGGGATTTATATTTTAATTTCATTTATTTTCCATACAAAGAACATAATTTTGTAAATCTACGTTACTATCTTCCAGTTGCTTAGCGACCAAGAAAATGAGTAACAACTTCTCGTTAAAGTTGGGTTTAGTTAAAGGTAACTTTAGCTAAAGTGAACTTTAAACTTCTCCTCTAACTTCTTTTCGTTATTACAACCTAATGATAAAATAAAGTTAACTTTTTCAAAAATATGGTAGTGCCGGAGTAATGTCGATAAGTTTTTTAAACGCAGTACCAACGATAGGCTTCTTTTTTTTTTGTTGTATATGCTCACTTTGTTTATATTTGAAGTTGCCATATTGAAAATAATATATAACATGGCCAGTTCAAACATAAACTTAACTTTAAAAGTTACTGGTAGGATGATCCTCCATTTAGCTTAACGCTCACTTCTACCTTATCGTCCACTTATAATAATGAAAAACAATTTATCGGCCCATTAAAATCCTCCCTTTAGTAAACGGCAAGTTGTAATAATGGCCCTAAGACGATGTTCGTGATGAAAATTATGCCACCAGCTTTTCTGGAGGTTTAAGACGATTTTAATAGCATCTCATACAACGTTCGACTATCAATCTTCAATTGGATAATGTAGGCTTTCATACTCTGCCATGTTAAATTTAGTTTATGTCTTCTCGGGTAATAGTGATGAGGAAGAATTTCCCACCACAAGGTAACAAATTATCACTTGTACTGTGTAACTTGGTGAAACGTCAAAATCTTAGCTCACCTATCTATACATATGCTGACGAAGCTGTTATTTCTATGGTTAGGTGGGAGAATTGTGTTCAACTTACCTAGTAATAGGCATAACGCATGTAGTTTAGAACTTAAGGAAAGAGATTCAGATAAATCGGTTGTGAAATGTCTTTTATAAAATGATACTACGACGCGACCACGAAGTGGGAGGACGTTATTTATATACAACGGCAGATGGCAACTCTATTATCCTAGAACCTGCTTTAGTAGGTTTTTTAACTGACAAAAAACCGGTTAATTTAAACTGAAGTTGATTTTTTTGATTATTTAACAAACTCTAAAGGTTCAAAAGAACATGAGTACAATAAACTCTGGCGACAGAGAAGACGAAGGAAACCACAATTTAATGAATATATGCATGTCACCGATGGTGAGGACGAAAGACAGCCAACGGTTCACCACGATATGGAGGTAATTATATGATTGTAATTAAATGGTATCTCTGAACATGTACTTCTTTGTTACAACATAGTATCGCTTCGAGCCTAATATATAGATTCTGTTATGGGGAGAACGAATCATCAGAACACATATTTCGAATTAATACTCGGTTAATGAATTTCAGAAGGGAACACTCTAGTGTTTATCATTATTAGTATGGCAGATGCTGGACAGCATTCTTAGGTTTGTAAGGGCAACAGGCTTGGAAGAGACATTGTAGGGAGAGCCTGTTTAGGTTAAGGGTCAGTATGATAGATCATTTGATCCCGGGGTTTAGTTTGGAAACATAATTTCTATAATTTACAATGTGAATTTGCTATGAATTTACGTAAAGTTAAGTCCATTCCTTGAAGTCATGCCATAGTTTTTTTAGTTTCTTTTTAATCCTTCACTTGGGTTTACCACGGTGACGTACTGATACCACTGACAACAGTAGCGGAAGCAGAATGATGTATCACTTAATTACAGGCTAAGATAACTCTTTAATTCTTTGATAGCTCCTTTAAAATTTATTTTGGTTTGTAGTTGATTCGTTAGGATCATGGAAAACAATAAAGGTGCAACGGCAGATTAATAAAATTGAAATCGTATCGGCTATAAATCATGTGGAGTTTGCGCAATGAAAATCCTATAACAGTTTTATAATTTCATTTTGATAGGGGATTTGCATTTAGAAAACAATTTAATGTCATATTTCGTTAAAATCATGTTTTTTTTTGTTTGAAATGTGTCATAAAGAGATGAAATTGATGTTTTCAAAATTGCAGTTTTTAAGTCGTACACAAATAAGACAGATGCTTAAAAGGCTGTTAACAATTATAAAATTAGAATAAAATTGGTTTAGTAGGTAGTGTGCTAGCTTACTAGACATGAGGCCTCCGTTCCAATTCCAAGCTCAGACATCAATAATAAAAAAAATATTTCTTCGGCGATTTCCTCTCAGCAGATTTCTGGCAAGCTTTAAACTGAAGTCTCCACCACTCATGTATAAAATTAGCACACACAACATCAGTGGTGTGACAATCTAGGTCGTAATCCTGACTAAAGAGTTGTAATGACCAATTATGTATGTACGTATGTATGTACATAACATAGTTAAAGTTAGAAATGCAACAGAAATACAAACAATAAAGCTATACAAACCGAACTATAAGCATTTTACGAAATTAGATGCTCGACACTAGTGTAGTAGTAAATTAAAATTACGAGTTTTAAAACCTAGCAAGGTTTTCTATGGGTGTGAATACTACAAACAATTACAGTCGGTTATATTTTAATTGAATCTATTAAAATAAAAGATACAAAATTATTTTCCAAATAGAAATTACATTCTATTACAGCTCTGCTTTCATGCTATTTGATAATTTTTCAAATGCAATTTAATTTTTCATGTTTCTCTTTTCAAATTTGTTTAACACAGAAAAACCTACAACTTTTTAATTTCATACCACTGTTTTCAATAACAAGGTGTGCAGTAGTCACAGTGAGTGTTGCATTCATATACACTGTGGCTATATAATGGGCTGGCAGCAGGCAACCCTTTAAGCAGTATTTTGTACTTTCAAAACAGAAAAAAATAGAAAAAAAGAAAAACGAAATAGAAAAAATAGTTTTTTTTATTAAACAAAGTTTTGCGGCATGTTTGTGCCTTCACTTGGCTCAACTACTGTTGCTGCAATTGTAATTGCGAATGGCAAAACAATTCGTGTGCAGAAAGCGTGCCTCCTGCTTGCTTGTTGGTTTGTTTGTTTTTGAAAACTTTTAATGCAATTTCATGTTAGTTTCTACTGTGCGAACAATTTCAAAGTGATTTTCGCCTCTTTCGCAAAACTTAAATCGAAATCATTCAAACACATTCGGAATTTTAAAATCTGGGGAAGAGGGTGTACATACATGTATTTGTATTATAAATAAATAAATTAAACTATTTTAAAATCAGTCAAAGTAATTAAAAATGTTAATAAAGTGTATATGAAATATTGTAAACGATTTATTTTGATTTCACATGACATGGTAAATGGGTTGGTAAGGCAGTGAATTTGGTGTTTTATAACATAATTTAATAAAAACAAAATAATAACAGGCAATTTAAATTCCATGGTTTATATACTCTAGTATATAATTTTTCTTTTAAATTCTTCATTACAACTCTTTAGTCAGGATTACAACTCAGCTTCTTACACCACCCATATTATGTGTATTAATTATATCCACAATAGGCGAGACATACGGTTTAATCCCGACTCCGAACTACAGATTTTTGAGAAACTTTTTGTGGAAATTATATATACTCCTGCATGAAGTCGCCGTAGTCTAATAGGTCAGGCATCAAAACGAAATATAAAAAAATATTTCTTCGGCGATTTCCTCTCAGCAGATTTCTGGCAAAAACTCTGAGAACAAAATAAAATTGCCATGGAAAGTTTCTCAAAAATCTGTCGTTCGGAATCTGCGTTAAACTGTAGGTCCCGCCATTTACGTATAAAATTAACGCACACAACATGAGTGGTGTGAGAAGCAAGGCCGTAATCCTGACTGAAGGGTTGTAAAGGCCAATTATGTATGTATGTATATAGGTTAGGTTAGGTTAGAGGACGTGTACTTGTCAATTAAGCAAAGTACAGTACTCGGAGGTCGAATTGACCCATTGTACAACGTCCTAGTTTCTCACACCACTTATGTTGTGTGTGTTAATTTTATACATGAGTGGTGGGACCTACAGTTTAAAGTCGACTCCGAACGACGGATTTTTATTTATTGGGAAACTTTTCATGGTAATTTTTATTTACTCTCAGAGTTTTTGCCAGAAATCTACTAAGAGGAAGTCGCCGAAAAAATACTTTTTGTATTTTGTCTTTGATGCCTGGCCTGGGACTCGAACCCAGGCTTTTGCGTCTAATAAGAAAACACACTACCTACTAGACTACTGCGACTTCAATGTATATACTCCTGCAGTTTTTGCCAAAAGAATGCTGAGAGGAAAGAAATATTTTCTTTATACCTCGTTTTGTTCGAGATGTCTGAGCTGGAATTTGAACCAGCTTTCTTTTAATAAGCCCACACAGACTACTGCTGCTTTCGGGCGACCAATCATTTAAAAATCAATGAATTCATGAACTATATTAAGAAAGACCGGCATATAAGCAACATGGACAATGCTAGGAAACTAGGAATTCTTCACCAAACAATTATTAATCATTTGAAGTTAGCTGGATACACAAAGAAACTCGATGTTTTGGGTGTCTTCACAACTAACAGTGCAATAATGTAATGAATCGAATTTACATTTGCGGTTCATTGCAAAAACCAAAGAAAAAGAAATCCTTTGTGAACGCGTAACGTGAGAAAAGATTGTGCCTGAAAGTTTGCAGACTGTGGTAAAACTATGATTGACACGAATAAAGGTTATGCTGTGTTTCTGGTATGGTGAACTTCTACAACCAGATTGTGATTTCTACAAACATAATTGGTCATTACATCCCTTTAGTCAGGATTACAACCTAATTTCTCACACCACTTATGTTGAGTGTGTGTTAATTTTATACAGTTTAAAGTCGTCTCCGAAAGACAGATTTTTGAGAAACTTTTCATGGTAATTTTATTTACTCCCAGAGTTGTTGGCAAACATTTGCTGAGTGGAAGTCGCCGAAGAAATATTTTTTTCATACTTCGTTTAGTTGGAGATGTCTGATCTGGGGTTTGAACTGAGACCTCTCACGTAGTCTACATGGACTACAATTCCTATTTCTACGGTGAAAAATAAAAATATTGAAGTAGGCAATTCAATCAAAACTTCTCACATTGCATTGTTAACCACATACAACTTTGAAGACAAGGCAGAAGCTGGAAAGTTTATGTCCATCCATCAAATACTCAGCCAAACTTTGTTTACCGTCAATGTTGCTTTGAACCCTTTTGACCTTGATTTTTGTTTTAACACTGGAAAATCGAGCCTCCAGCTTGAGTACCAACATTTTAATGTTTCCACATTATCATGTGATTAACGTTCAAAACCGCGGCTATATTCTGGCGCCTTGCTTCACTTGTTGGAAAATACACTTCACGGTTTTAATAACTGGCCTACAAGCCTTTTTGAAATAGAAGTTGGAACTGAGCAAATCACTATTCCAGGGGGCGGCTTTCGCTCACAGCAAAAAATTGAAAATTAAATTGTTTTTTGTCTCGTAGAGAGCATAAATTCATAAATCTCTTGTTCTTTACTAAACAATTGTTTAAATAACTGATATTTCAAAATGGTTTTCGGTATTGCAAAGAACTTCAAAATTAAATTTAAAACTTTTGCATGAAGAAAATTATTGCTTCCTTATATACATACGTCTGCATAAGTATATGGTATTGGTAGAGCTTTTACTCCATCAATTTATCACTGTCCATTAAGACTACAATACAGATAAATTGAATTATTAAACTTCTTTTGTGCTGCTCCATTCAATTATTGGCAATTTCTTCCATTTTGCAAGAGAAATATGACCATCAACATCATCAAGTAAAGATTTTTATCAGCCATATAAAGGAAACAATTTAATGTTTATTCTCTCTGTTATGCTTTAATATTTTCAAATATCTTCATATAAAATATGAAATTTAATATTTTGAATACAATACATATGTATTTAAATTTGCTGGTGATGATGACGATGGTATCGGTGTTGGTTTTGGTAAAAAAAAAACTTGTCGACAAAGCAAAATATGCTTCCGATACCATTTCATTTCCATATCTGTGTAGATTGTATTTTTGTTTGTCTAAATAACAATGTCTGTTGTTGTTAGGTTCGTTGCAGTTTCTACTCCTACTACTCTCCTTTTAGCATTAAAATCCTTTTCCTTATACCTCATCCACTCACACCACTATCTGTTCATTGTGTTCATAGAACCCGTACTTATGCATATTTAATGGATTTTTTTTCGCAGTGAAATTTTCTCGCAGCAAGCGACAGTTATCGAAAGTAACATTTGGATGCAAATGGTATGTCAGACGTTGAATTTTTGTTAGAAATTTTTTTGGTTTTGTTAGGTAAACTAACAGCTGAAATGGTTAAAGGGGAAAAAATTGTTATCATCAATGTTGCTTTAGAAGGGATAGATAGGGATAGTGCTGCATTGCTATACTATTTTCAAGTTTTTTAAATTATTTTTGATTCCATAACGTTAAAGTGGTTGGATTCACATAGAGTCTGTTATTTGTAATTATTTGGTTTCCGACATGAATTTAGATCTGCAAAATCAAGAAGGCACACTGGACATTATAATTATATTGCTTTTTACTGATTATAAAGTGTAGCCAGAAAAAGAAAAAAATGTTGCGGCTGAAATTCACCGCGGAAACTCAACAATTTGGTTGGTGTGTAACAATGCTGTCAGGAATGAAACGCAGTCGAGTTTCTCAATGTATTATGCATGCGACACTTTCGAAAAAGATGCTTTCAAAATTTGAGGTTTCCTCCAAGTGTTGACTTATTTAAAAAATAAGTTATAAGGGATCGGCTCATCAATTGGAAAAACCGAAACGAGTAAAATCTTACTAACTTTGTCTTTGACGATTGTAACCTTTCAATAAGGAAGCGCATAGGTACCTTAAATATGCAAAAACCGTGATTACATTGCATTTTACACAAAGATTTAAGGCTGGTGGCGAAGCCTGATCTTCTAGTGAAAGCCATTGCAGGAGTCAAGGCTCTTCCTACATACATACATACATACATACATAATTGGTCATTACAACCCTTCAGTCCGGATTACGACCTAGTTTCTCACACCACCTATGTTGTGTGTGTTAATTTTATACATGAGTGGTGGGACCTACAGTTTAAAGTCGACTCCGAACGACAGATTTTTGAGAAACTTTTAATGGCAATTTTTATTTACCCTCAGAGTTTTTGCCAGAAATCTGCTGAGAAAAAGTCGCCGAAGAAATACTTTTTATATTTTGTTTTGATGTCTGGCCTGGGGCTCGAACCCTGGCTTTTCGTCTAATAAGCCAACACACTACCAACTAGACTACGGCGACTTAGTCTAGATGGATTATTTCAATTTAATTTTATAAATTCACAACGAATGAACGATGATATTTTTTCCCATTTTCCGTAGTTTGAACCACTGCATCACACCAACTCAGTGCTATAATTAAAGATTGATCCGAGAAGCCGTTTTATGGCAATTTTTTATTCTATTCCGCCGAAAGAAATTTAAAAAAAATTTTTTTTTTCTGAAATGTTACAACTGGAGTTTGAAAACACGACGAGTTCTTGTAGAGTAGACCAAAATGCTAGCTACTAGATTACGACACCTTTATTGTTTATTTAGGGTAAACCAAAATTCAATCTGTGTAGAACTTTTGTGTTTTCTGAGCTAAGAGAGTTCCGGGCTATATGCACATGTATTAAAACTTAATGCATCACTCACCTTGCTTTGTACTTGAATTTGAACGTAAACATTCGTTTCAGAAATAATTCAAATTCGTTCCGTTCAAGCAGTAAATTGCAAGTGATAATTCGGTTAATTAAACTTCTCCCTGTTGATGAATGTGGCAACGAAACATTATGTTCGTTTTCGAACTTTGCAGCTTTCGGCAAATGGTTGATAAATGTTAGGTGATGAATGCCTAATTCTCCAACACTGGCCACGCTGCTTATGTGTGGATCTTTTTGAAAGATTAACATGATTCATCAGGTGCCCTGGTAGTATAGTAGGCAGTGTGTTAGACTATTAGCGTGAGGGTCGTGGGTTCAATTCTCACCAGAGACTCTGGTCTGTGATACTACACCGAGCATATGGTCAACATTACTCAGCTCGTATATAATTAGAATATTATTATTATTATATATAAATAAAATAAATAAATAAATAAAACATTTTTTCTTTAGCAAGAAATTACCATAAACTAAAATAAGCAAAACATGTCGCTGCTGCTTTTCTAGTGCCATCGTCTCTGTAAACTTAAGTAATTTTTGTTTTTAAAAATTAAATTGATGTAGAATTTATTTGCAATCAAAATTTCTATGGTCACAAGTAAGAAATTGATCTGTACGTGACTGAAAATAATTGAAATTCTTTATTAAAAATTCTATTGGTGGTCTATTCTACTCTATTCTATTCTATTAATATAATATATTCTATTCGGACCGGTTAAAGAAATAAAAATTCATAACTTTTTCAAAAATTTTAAGTGAAAGTTTGAAAAAAGTTCATTTTATTTTGCCAAAATTCTTGGGAATATTTTTATATTATCATCATAAAACATTTTAAATTCTTAAAACAGTTGCTTAATTAGCATTTTTAACTAAAAATCAAACATGTTTCCGTTTTCAAGATGAAAGATAAATAATAGAAATAAAGAAAGATTTCTTCTCTTTATAAAGTTTTTAGCGAAAGTCTTAAAAAATGTTGTCTTAAATTTGCTCGCTACCAGTATCGATTAGAAATTCTGTAATCAACAGTAAATAAAGTGAAGAGGAAGGGGTGTTATATTATTTTTAAAGATTAACCTCAATTTTTGACCTGCTCATTACTACTACTTTTGTTATTGTTTTTTTTTTTGTAATTTAATTAAAGCTTCTTTCAGTTTTCTGTCTGATGTGTTGATTAATATCAGTATATACATATGTACGTGTACATATATTGTGTTTTTAAATGGCTTTTGAACTTTCTTTTAAATTCTATTTTATATACACATACACACATATGTACATACATATGTATCTGAGATTATTCTTATGATTATAACTGATACTTGACCACTTTTGAAGTGCATATTTATCAAAATATTTTTTTTAATAAAAATAAGCAGGAAACTATGCTCAGGGTATTAGAAATGAAATAACAATGGGAAGAAATTCTACAAATTTAGGTGAAATTATGTGATGAGAAAATAATTTCAAATGACTCAGAAATTAATCACATTTTATTTGAATAATCATTAGTGTAGGTATCGTAAGCATATTCTTCAGAAAATCACAAGATAATCGTTTACGAGGAAAAGGAAAATGGTCGAACTGAGAACAGAGGTAAAATACCTGGTAATTATATTGAACAGAAGACATACATGTAGTGTTCATTATAACACTTTAGTCAGGATTACGACCAAGCTTCTCACCTCCACCATGTTGTAGTTGTTAACGAATGACAGATTTTTGAGGAACTTTTCATGGCAATTTTATCTAATCTTAGACTTTTTTGCAGCAGACTGCTAAGAGGAAGTTGCCAAAGAAATGTATTTATTCATATTTCTCTATGTTCGAGATATCTGCGTTGGCATTTGAACCACGGGCATGCGTTTAACATTTCAACACACTAACTACTAGACTACTGCGACTTCGAGTTAGATAGACAGGATTTCCAAAACAGTCAAACATAACCTGCTGATATACAGAAGGCTTGCAGGAAAATCTTTAAAAATCTGCATTAGACGGTCACGATGGTGAGACCAATTGCGGCTATTGTATGGGTAAATAAGGCGAACTGGAACCCAATTTAAATGTATTTTAATAAGATCATGAGATATTTATTGGTTTGCATAACCGCGACAATAGAGAATTGGCATACTGAAGTACAACGGTTTAAGACCGTTGCGTGTGACCAGAGCTATTAAATTATAGTTAGGATTATTGGATATATGTGAAATGCAAAATTACAACCATAGCTCGAGTTCCAATCTTAATTATACTTCTGAGAATTGCTAGGCAATGAGGGTAAGTAATAAAAGAGTTAACTTGAAAATTCCATACACTCTTAAGAGAGGGACCATCCTATTTAATGCAGTCCACGGAATATGTATAAAGTATGCAGTGGAAATGCTGTCAATGAATACCAGAGGGAGGAGTGGTTTGCTCGTTTGTGTTTCAAAAATATTCTATCAAAGATACATATCGGTCTTGTCAATGAGTCTGCGAAAAGTGAATGAACAAGCGATCAAAAATTATCGTAGACAGTCGTTTGGGCGCCAATTGATTTATGGTCAAAAATATTTGATTCCCTTTGTTATCATCAATTAATTAATTGTTTAAACGTAACGAATTCAAAATAATTTTTAACTAATTTATTACGTGCAATTAAAAATGTGTTAAAAATAAATAAAATAGTAAACAAACAATCTGTAAAATATTTAGTGGGACTGAGTTTTTAATTATGAGGTGCTACAACCTGGCGAAACGATTAAATATAATCTCTATTGCTGCTGTGTTCTATTCTGACAATGCCATGCCATACACATTTTCGGTAACCTGCCATAAACTAACTGGACTTTGCTGAGAAATTTGATTTTGAAATTGAACATTTGTTTGATTTTGAGCGCCTTATGTTCTTGATAGTAAATATTTTTTTATTAAAAAAATAATAATTTTAAAACCACAAATACTTTTAAGAAGACCTAATATTTACATTGTATAAGATTCCCTCCGAATTAATTAGTATTTTAAAATCCATTGAGTAATTGAGTTTGGATTTCCAAAGGTTTGAATTTAATAATCATGTCTATTCAGAGTCGCCGTAGTCTAGTAGCTAGTGTTTTGGCTTATTAGACGCAGGGCCACGGTTAAAACCCCAGGTCAGACATCAAAACGAAATATGAAAAAATATTTCTTCGGCTACTTCCTATCAGCAGATTTCTGACAAAAACTCTGAGGGTAAATGAAATTGCCATGAAAAGTTTCTTAAAAATCTGTCGTTCGGAGTCGACTTTAAACTGTAGGTCCCCTCGCCACTAATGTATAAAATTAACTTATAAAGGGTCCGCCAAATAACTTCTTTTTTTATGAAAATGCTTTAAGAAAAAAACTACTGAATATTTTCTCAAATTTCTTTTTTATTTGAAGGTACAATCCTGCCGGTTAATAATGGAAAATAATTTCATTCAAATGGCTGCCTCGGCTGGCCATGCAGTAGCCTACACCAGAAGATGCCGATTTTGGCAAAAAAAATCATCTTTTCAGATGAAGCTCATTTTGATCTTGGCGGGTATGTAAACAAGCAAAATTGTCGTATTTGAGGAACAGAAAACCCGCACGCATACGTTGAAAAGCCGACGCACCCAAAACGAGTCACTGTTTGGTGCGGATTTTGGTCCAGAGGCATAATTGGGCCATTTTTCTTCGAAAATGTGCAAGGAGTGGCCGTTACAGTCAATGGCGATCGTTATCGGGCCATGTTGAACGAATTTTTGTTCACAAAAATTGAAGAGGAGGATATTGGCAAGATTTGGTTTCAACAGGACGGCGCTACGTACCACACAGTCGAAGCTACACTTGATGTCTTGCGCCCTGTTTTTGAAGATCGCATTATCAGCCGCAGAGCTGATGTCGTTTGGCCACCTCGGAACTGCGATTTGACACCGTTGGACTATTATTTGTGGGGTGCCGTCAAAGATAAGTGTTACGCCGACAAGCCAGAGATAATTGACGCTTTAAAGGACAATATTCGTGAAGCCATTGGTGAAATACAGCTGCACACAATCGATAATGTGCTTAAAAATTGGACCGATCGTGTAGGCTACTGCATGGCCAGCCGAGGCAGCCATTTGAATGAAATTATTTTCCATTATTAACCGGAAGGATTGTACTTTCAAATAAAAGAGGAAATTTGAAAAAATATTCAGTAGTTTTTTTAAAGAATTTTCAAAAAAAAAAGCTATTTGGCGGACCCTTTACAACATGAGGGGTGTGAGAAGCTAAGTTGTAATTCTGACAGAAGGAGTGTAATGGCCAATTATGTGAATCATGTCTATTCAATACAAATCATAAGTTCTGGAATCTAAGCTTTAGTAAATTCTCTGGAGATGACTAAATCTTTTCTAATCTTATCGAAGATGTTTCCTGAAGGGAAGAAATTATAATCAAAGCGATTAAAAAATGTTTTTGGTTACAAATTCTGTTTCAAAACTTAATCTTCTTCCAATCATTTTCAAAAGTTTTGCAATAAAAAGAATGCCAAAAAAATATTGGTAATATTGTGTAAACAAAACGTATAATATTTGTCTAATGGTTACAAAATTCTGACCAACACTGTAATGATCAAAACAAAAATCAAAGGAATTTTGATTTGATTACAAAAGCGCGCATACTTTACTTAACCGCAATCGCAGCCATTTAACGCGTATGCATGCAACACTAAAAAGTTGAATTGAAATTTTGCAGTGCAATTTATTTAATTTTTTTTTTAATTTCTGATAACCGGTTAAATATATATTTTTTATTAAAAATAAAAAAACAAGAATTTTTATTGTTTCAATAAATATTTGAAAACATTTACGAAAATACAAATATTTTTGTAGTATTTTGAATGTGCATTATAGTTATAGTGGCGTAATAAGTTTTTTGTTTGTTTTGTTTTTGTTTTATCTTGAACATGCCACAAAAAATAAACAATTTATTACCATATGGTTTGTTTATTCGTATTTTTTTAATTTTATACGAAAAAAAGCATTAAAAAACAGGTCAATTTACCTGCTTTTCAAAAGACAGCAGCATTTCAAAAAAAAAAAAAAAAAAAGTGGTTTGGATTTCCTTTTTTGCTGTGTTATAAATCCCATTAAAAATATTAATTTCAAAGCCCTGACTCATTCATAAATATTAATGCCAACAAATGAATGAGTGGCTGGCTATAAAAAAATAAATTTGCTTTTACGAAAAATTAAAAGAATGTCAACAATTTAATAAAGACAAGACTAATAATTTGCATAACAATAATGAATAAAAAAATCCAAGATATTTATACACATTCGTATCAGACTACAAAAATACTTTGACAATGAGTATTTAAAGGCTTAAAGTCACATACATGTAGTTTTACTACCGATTACGAGTTAGAATACAATATTTATAACAACAACAACAATTTAAACAGAAAAACAAGAGCCTAAGATTTAAAGATAAAAATAAAACCTTTTTTGTTTATAAACAATACAGACAAAGATCATTTACAAGATTATAAATTTAATTTAAAGATGATGTGACAGTTTAAATGCAACTAATTAGTGAAAAAGGCTTTTATACATACATACATACATACATACATACATACATACATACATACATACATAATTGGCCATTACAACCCTTCAGTTAGGATTACGGCTTAGCTTCTCATACCACTCGTGTTGTGTGTGTTAATTTTATACATTAGTGGCGGGACCTACAGTTTAAAATCGATTCCGAACGAAAGATTTTTGAGAAACTTTTCGTGGCAATTTTATTTTTTCTCACAGAGTTTTTGCCAGAAATCTGCTGAGAGGAAGTCACAGAAGAAATATTTTTTTCATATTTCGTTTTGATGTTTGACCTGTGGTTTGAACCGTGGCCTTACGTCTAATAAGCCAACGCACTACTTACTAGACTACGGCTTTTTTACATAGAGAGCTAAAATTATGGGTACACTTTAGAAAATCATGTCGTGTTCGAATTTTGCTTTTATATTATAGAAAGGGCAATAAGACAAAACGCTTCTATTGATGGTGATGTTAAAGATACAGCTCGCTCTGGTTGACCAAACCGATGAAATCATGGAAAAATTGCGAAAGACGGACACATAAACAATGTAAACCTAGCCACGGAAGAAAACATTCATTACCAACTATTTGCAGAAAGTTGGATACACAACGAAGCTTAATGTTTAAGGTGCCACATGAATTAACAATTAAACAAATTTAATGCATTTAATTTTCATACGCAAATCATTGCTAAAACGGTAAGAAATCGAACCACTTCCAAGGCGAATAATTGTAGCAAATAACAGCTGCAAGGAGCATATCGGAAAAATATTAGGCCTCATCAGAGAACACTAACGTAATGCAGATAACTGCACAGTCAGGGTGTCGTCTCACTAGCGCTGTTTGTAATCCTCTTGCACATTGTAATACAGTAAACCGATATTAATGCACCCCATGGTATGTGATCAATGGTCCTTAAAAATTAAGCTACTATATTTTAGCCCTTTTCAGTACTTGAAATTAATATTGGAAAAACAAATTACACATTGAAAATACAATTGGCCGAATATTGTCTTAGATTGGGCAATTTTTGTTTGGGGAAGTCGCCGTAGTCTAGTAGGTAGGGTATTCGCTTATTAGACGTGAAGCCACGGTTCAAACTGCAGATCAGACATCTCCAACAAAAAGAAATAAGAAAAAATTATTTTTCGGCGACTTCCTCTCAGTATATTTCTGGCAAACACTCTGAGAGTCTATAAAATTGCCATGAAAAGTTTCTCAAATCTGTCGTTTGGAGTCGACCTTAAACTGCAGGTCCCGCCACTCATGTATAAAATGAACACACACAACCTAAGTGGTGTGAGAAACTAGGTCTTAATCCTGACTAAATGGTTGTATGTATGTATGTTATAATATTCAGTTAGAGATGATAGAAAATGAGTGGTCAAAAACTCATGACAACAGAAAGGCATTGACATACCTTTCAATAAGACAGTGGCCTGAGCGAATCGCAATTGTTTGATGGATACACATGTGATTTAAGGACAGTATACAATCGATCTCTAATAAAGTTTCCATAATGTTTTTAAAACTACAAATATTGAGTGAAAAATTGAATATTTATAAAATTTGACCTTTAACCTTTGTTAATTCATCTATAAAAATATTTTAATTATTTTTCTCTTTTTTTTAATAAAACGTTCTAAAAAAAATTGAAAAAAATTTAAAATTACTCATTTTAAAACCGAATCTAACCTTGATTTGTTTATCATTTACACTTCTGTTCTTCTAAGCATCAGATACAACAACAACAGAAAATATATAATTTTTTCAAACACAATTAATGATTAAAAATTAATGAAGATTACAAGAGAAATAATAACCTTTTTATGGTAGTCGTTAGTCATTATTTCTATTTCTTTTAAAATCGTTTTTTAAAAGTCGTATGATTAATGATGTTCCAAGCGATCAGTATGGTTTGCTTTTGCTTTTGTTAGTCGATGAAACATATTTTTTTTTTAATAGAGGCCGTGATTATAAGCCACTGTAATACGTTGATGATGGAAAAAAGTTTAAATTTGTATCGCAACATTTTGTATTCTAACGATAGGAAGGCGAGGCGACATTCGAGAGTGTAATGAGACAAAGAATTTTGTAGATAAGTTGCGTTACAATTTTTGTCTTGTTCGAGGAAATTAGACGTTGGGCAGCCACTTTAGGACCATTTTGTTGTAGATGATACAATACAACGGGCCATAATGTTGGTGATACGCAGTGAGATGTCAAAAAAGCTTTCAGAGGCAGTGATGAGAACTATCTTTTGGATGTACAAAAGAAAACCCGACCTTCTTAAGCTATGGGGAGTACCATTTGTCTACTGCCCCAGTCCGCTAAAAGCAAATTCAAAATTAATAATGAATTCAAAGTGAATATTTGTTGTCAAACTCAAGAAAAACTTGAAACATTATTTGCAACCTATTGGAATAAAACAGCAATTTTTCAAACATTTGAAAGCGAACTAGGACTACTTAACTGAAAGCGACAATTAAAGTCTATTTTGTATATGCGATATTATGCGTCGTAGTCTAGTAGATAGTGTGTTGGCTTATTAGACATGGGGCCTCGATTCAAACGCCAGGTCAGACATCCTCAACAAAACTAATTAAGAAAAAATATTTCTTCGGCGACTACCACTCAGCAGATTTCTGGCAAAAAAAACTCTGAGAGTAAAATAAAATTGCCATGAAATATTTCTCAAAAATCTGTCGTTCAGAGTTGACTTTAAACGGCAGGTCCCTCCACTCATGTATAAAATGAACACACACAACATAATTGGTGTGAGAAGCTAGGTCGTAATCCTGTCTGATGGGTTGCAATGACCAATTATGTATGTATGTACGTATGTATGTGTACTGGACGAAGTTAGCAATTGGAAATTTGGAGGTTCAACGCTTTCGACTAGAGAATGTAGGAAAAATGCTTTAAAAATTTGAAATTTATTACAATTGTATATGAATTCTGGGCCATTAAATTTTTTTTCTGGCTATTAAATTTTAATTCATTCTATGCTAAAATCTCTCCTACAGTATGGAACTACCCTTATGAAGTGTCTTTGGAATAGTATCATGAACACACTCGAATACTCATGCTACAGCACCATAATATTGAAAAAAAAAAGAAACTTGGCATGCCGCCAATATTGCGAGAGGGTGTTGGGTTTGAGGCAAAATTAAAGAAGAAAAAAAAATGAACAACAGTAAGAAAAGCAACGTAAGAAAAAGAATTACACAGAACAACAATAATAATGAAAACACAAATCGAAATCCAAAACCAGTTTATCAAGTTGTTAAAAAGCATTAAAATATTGTATTTTTTTGTAAAGACTCTTATAAACCAAAGAAAAACAACAACAACAAGAAGACAAGAACCACAAAATGAAAAAAATATTTTTCTTAAAAACTTTTTCTTTCTTTAATAAAACAGGCACTCACTGGCACACACAGAACACAATACAAAACATGCACGCACACAAACAAACTAACACAGTAATTGAGTGAGAAATCAAGCCAAGCAATTGAGTGAATTGAATTTGAAACTTGTTTAACTGAACCCTTTGGATCTTGTTTGGTTTGATATGCAGAAGTGAGTAGAAATCTATCGACAGACATGTAAGCTGTCAAACCAGGTTTAGCTTAAAAATGAATAACAAAAGGCATACACACACACACACGCCTGATGTTTTTAAACCTGATTTACTATGATCAGAGAGTAGTATCGTACTTATTGAGAATATTTGTGTGTTCAAAAGAGTTGATATTAGAGTTCCTTTGATTCTAGAGGGCATATGAACGACTACATGCATACGTTACTCAAAAGCATCATACATGCATGTATTTACATACACTCATGTATGTGTTCATTTTCTCATTGTTGATAATGTGTGTCTGTGTGTATTTATAATATTGTATTATTTTCTTTTTTTTGTTGTTGTCGTTGTTGTCGTTTATTTATGTATTATTTTATTGTTTTGTTTTTTGTTTTTATTTTCTGTTCTTGTTGTCATATTTTATTTGTATTTGCCGAAGAAACCAGTTTATTTTTCTCTTGTATTCCGCCATAACAATTGTTGTTCGAGTAAAGGTTTTTAAGTCGAGCGCATATGTACATATGTATGTATGTGTAAGAGAATGAATTAATGTATGTGTGCATTTTTATTGTGTTTAGGCTTTATACAATAGGATTTCTTTTTATTTCGCTTTATTTTGTATTGAAAAGGCATTTATGCCTTTAGTATGGCAAAGGGTGTCACAGAAAATAGTGTTTTTGCCTTCAAAGCAAGTCCTTAAACCATAATCACATGCTGGGCCAAAAAATTTATTTTCATTTGAAATTTTCGCCTTTCTTATCACGGTATATCGTACCGTAGTTGGTCATTACAACCCTTCAGTCAGGATTACAACCTAGTTTCTCACACCACATACTATGTTGTGTGTGTTAATTTTGCACATGAGTGGCGGGGCCTACAGTCTGTGATTTACCCAAGAAGCCACGGACTTATTGATCCAACTTTGTTCTTTATGTTTTGATTGAGCATTTTGTGAACTTCACTCTTCAGAAATCATCGTTGAATTAAATATGCTTAAATTTAAATAATAATTTTCAACAAGTCATTCTATATCTAACTGACTAGCTGTTGAACTGTTCTGTTCGATGTTGACGGATGAAAAGCCTGTCTGACTTTTACAGATAGAAGGTAGGTAGCTGTCTTTAAAGCCATTGTAAATATTTACAAAACTTCATTTGGCTTTCAAATAAAGTTATTTTTACAAGCTGGTGAAATCGAGCCAGATAATAACATGATATCTGTAATGAATTAAATTGATGCGTTGTATATCTTAAGACAACCCCAAAGACAAACAAATCGTTTGTAAAGTTTGTTTAGTCAGTCAAATTTACGCCAAAATCACCAAATTAACTTTTTGTGGTATGAGTTATGAAAAGGGTTTATTTATCTACTGTAACGTACAAAAATCCCAGCAGACCTGTACCAAATAAGATCTGATTGGAATGAAAAAATTGTTGACCAAGGAATGCCTGTAATGTGCAACCAACCATTACATCATAATGGAATGCTCGCCCACACGTCGAACGATTAAAAACTAAATATTTGGAAAAGTCGCCGTGGTCTAGTGGGTAGTGAGTTGGCTTATTAGACGTAAGGCCTCGGTTCAAACCCCAGGTTTTTTTCGTTCCAATTGAACAAAATATGAAAGAATATTTCTTCGGCGACTTCCTCTCAGCAGATTTTTGGCAAAAACTTTGAGAGCAAATGAAATTGCAATGAAAAGTTTTTCAAATATCTGTCGTTCGGAGTCGACTTTAAAACTGTAGGTCCCGCCACTGATGTATAAAAATTAATGCACACAACATAAGCGGTGTGAGAAACTAAGTCGTAATCCTGACTAAAGGATTGTAATGACCAATTATGTATGTACTTATGTAGTATGTATGTATGTATGTATATTTGAAATAGTGTTTCAAAAAACTGTATGTAACTCAGAACTATCAATTGCTTCAATTGATACCGAATGAAAATTACTGAAAAACGCTTCTGTTAAGAACAGAGTTTTCGAAACTGATTTGATTCGTTTTTGGTCTCAAAAGATGAGCGTTTTATTTGGTTGTTGTCTATAAACTGTGAAAAAATGGCTAATGCTGTGAATAAATTCATCAAAAAACCCACATTTTATAGTTTCCAATAGCTTCTTGTGGAACGATATCATTAAAAATCGTATGACTTTATTTTCACCAGACCTGTGAGTTGAAATATTTTCGGGTAATTTCTAGTTTTGTATATGAATTCAAAAGTTATGATTCAAAGTTTATAAATTTTTTTATTACACAATACATTCAAAAACCAAAATAACATTAAATTTTGTGATAACCTTTCATAAAAGCATTTAGTCATGCAATTTTTAATGCCATTCGATTTCTTTTTTTGTGTTTTTTCCCCTTTATTTTTTGTACCTATAAAATGCAGTTCTTAAGTGCTGTTGCCTTCAAGAAAAGAATAAGAAAAAGGTATCCACAATAATATTTTTTTTTTGCCTAAGAAACAGGGTGAAATTCTTAAGGTTTTGTGTGCTGTGCCACGATATAACACAGCTTTACATAGCTAACACAAGGCTTCAGTATTTTGTATAGAATAAATGTATGTGTATGGTCAGTAAGAGTTGCTTGATATTTTTTAATGTGTTTTTTTGGGAATATTATTTAAATAATTATTGTAAAAAATATACTCACAAAATTATTAAAATTTAATTTTTAAATTCAAGAAAAAGAGGTTAACTTACCTGAAAAGAAAAGAGAAAATAAATATGAATTTTTTTAAATTATAGGAAAAATTAAATTAAAATTAAATGAATTTAAATGAAATTATTTATTTATTAATTACAATACAATTACAAATTATATTCTAATCATATACGAGAGGAGTAACTTGACCATATGCTCGGTGTAGTGTCACAGACCAGAGTCTGTTTATATCTTCTTGTAAATACAATACGAATATCAGTTAACAAATGTTGTTAAATAAATAAAATTTCCCAATGAAAATTTCTTTCAATATGTACATACTCGTACACGTACGCATTATGTTGTTGTCAACTTCATCAAACTGTTGCGAAAACATGACCATAAAATGTTTATTACTTTTCCCACATTAAATAGTGAAATTTTCACGAAAATGTCCATAAAATAAATACCAATAAAACAAATTGGCAAATAATAAAATGACCATACCAGACCATAAATAATAAAAAAAAATTTTTTCACGAGAAAAAAAACAAAAATTTCATTTTTTAATTGCTAATGAATAGCATTCAGCGCATGGGGCTGGTAAATGCTGTTGTAATCGTGTAAAATACTATGTCACGCGTATTTAATCAACAACAATGAAAATAAAAAAATTATATTTTTAAAAACAAACGACCATAAACATTAAAGAAAACTATTTTTGCAACTTCTTTTAAAAGCGCAAAAAAAGAAAAATATTTAGTCAATCAGTACCGAATCCTCACCGAATAAGAATTATACATAATTGGTCGCTACAACCCTTTAGTCTGGATTAAGACCTAGTTTCTCATACCAATTATATTTTGTGCGTTAATTTTTATGCATGAGTGGCGGTACCTACAGTTTAAAGTCGACTGCGAACGACAGATTTTTGAGAAACTTTTCATGGCAATTTTATTTACTATCATAGTTTTTGTCAGAAATCTGCTGACAACAGACTACCTACTAGACCACGGCGACTTCCAAAAAATAATAAGATACTATAGATTTCAATAATTTATACCATCAAACTAGGTTTGTTTATAAGTTAAAATCAAATTATGACTTGCAAACCCGAAACTACATAGCGATATAGTCTAAAAAGACCAGTCTTCAACTTTTAAGCTGCTTTCTGATGTTTCTCTTTTAAACAGAGGAGTAAAGGGTATCGATAACTGGGTTGAACATATCCGGATTATTTGCTATCATCTTCACTCCCGTGCTCTTGCTAACCTCAATTTATTTTGTCTTTCTCAATTACCCTGTGGACTCTAGTTACTGGCAATGCAATAGAGAGACATCGTTTTGTAGTCTATTGAAAGTATGAATTATCCGGCGTTACTTGTATTTCAATCTATAAACTGACTGGTGAACTTTTTATTTTCTATTCCTGGTAGCATAAGGTTCTATGACTTCTAAAACGAAATTCTACAGAATTCGTTCTACAGAAGTCATTGGATTAATACTTCTCGCATTAGCAGTCAGAATGCAATGCTCATTAATGGCTCCGACAATTACACTAAGCTTGTTTCTTTTTAGAGTTTTAACATACTGTTCTCCTCGTCTATCCTTAATCAGATTAGCTGCACTATTTTATTCGTATCGGAAGAAACCCCTCATGCAACGTTAACGGAATCCAATACCTTATCAATGCTAAGCTTGTATGTCCTCAATAGTGTTCGCGATGTAGAGAAGTTAACCGAAGGTTCGATGGTTGTACCAGATCTGTGCAGTTCATCAGCTCTGCAATTAGTCGTAATGCTTCTGTGTTTCGGTACACATCTGATGTGAAAATTGTAGAGCTCTGTCATCTCGTTAAGAATCATGCGTAATTCGTTCTAGAAGTCGTTAGAAACAGTATTCTGGCAACCAGCTGGCTACCAAAAAGTGTAGTAATATCTTTTCCAGAGATACTGTCTTTCTTAGTAATCACCAACGCAGCCTGTAGGATTGATACTTATGCATAAATGACACTGCAATGATCTGGAAGCAATACCGAATGACCTGTACCTGTCTTTTCCGAATAGATGCGTCTACCGACTGCTCCATTCAGTGTCGAATCATTCGTAAAGATTTGTATGGAATCTTTCATAAGGAGCATCACAACATTTTCCTATTTTCCACTGTTCGGAATGCAGGTTCTGAACTTCCTGAAGCAATCATACTTTGGAGTCATGTAATCTATATTCTAGAATTCGAATTGACTTGACAGTAGTTTAATATATGAAGTCGTCGTAGTCTAGTAGGTAGTGTGTTGGCTTATTAAACGTGAGTTCACGGTTCAAACTCTAGGTCAGACATCTCCAACAAAACGAAACATGAAAAAAATATTTCTTCTCTCAGCAGATTTCTGGCAAAAACTCTAAGAGTATATAGAAATTGCCATGAAAAAGTTTCTCAAAAATCTGTCGTTCGGAGTCGACTTTAAACTGTATGTCCTGCCACTCATGTATAAAAAAATTAATCCACACAACATAAAAGGTGTGAGAAGCTAGGTCGTAATCCTGACTGAAGGATTGTAATGACCAATTATATACACTGGTGGCCAAAACTAAAGCAACTGACATTACACTTTGATATTTTAGCAAATATGTTCCGCTATAAAGGTTAAAACTGGATGATTTTTGGTGCTTATGTTTACACATTATTCAGACTAAACGTAAATGCAAAAAAATTATAATCAATTTGCTTAAAATATTGCTTTTCTTTCAAAATAACGAAATAACCATAAAAATCTAGTGGTCAAAACTAAAGCAACTTTCGTACTTCTGTAACAAAACTTAAAAATTAAATTAATAGTCAATAGCGTAACCCTTATTTTTAATGACGGCAGCACATCTACGGGGTGTTGAATCAATTAGCCTCTTAATTTGATCTTTAGAAATGCTGTTCCATGCGTTCTGGATACGATTAAAAATGGGGTGTTTATTTGTCCCTAAATCCCTTTTTATTTTGCGGTCAACTATGCTCTAAAGTCATCCACCAAAAATCATCCAGTTTTAACCTTTATAGCGGAACATATTTGCTAAAATATCAAAGTGTAATGTCAGTTGCTTTAGTTTTGGCCACCAGTGTATGTAGGTATGTATGTGTAGTTAAAGATATAATTTTTTCTTTTTAAACAATTTACATTAATTGCTATTTTTTTCAACACAGCTGCTGAAAATGAAATAACTTCACACACGTAAATTATGGTATTTATTGTAAAAAAACAATCACTTGTATTAAAAAATATTGAAAATAAACAAAAAAACAAATAGAAAGTAAAAATATTTTAAAGTTTACTTAGTAAAATAAGTAATAATTTACAAAAAAAAAAAAACAAAGAAAAAATTTGCTCACATATGAAGCATATTTTTGTGCATTTTCTTATGAAAAGCCAGCCTGTTTCTCAGCCATCGTCTGCCATCGAAAACGTAAAAACTTTTACTCAAAAGTGTCAATCATTAGTCATCAATCAATTACAAACATTTATACTGAATGTAGTTGTTGTTGTTGACTATTTACTGTTGTACAGACAGCCATTTATTGCTTACAAGTCATCAAATAAAATTTAAAATTTTTATGAGATTTTTCAATTTTCTACGATAGTAATCGATAGTGAATGAAAAAAACAAAATGCCATAAAGTTATTGACCAAAACGGATATTGTTGGCTAAAATTATCTTGTTTACAAACTTACGATTATTTGCCATGAAGAAAATATAAAATTTTTATTTTTCAATTAAATTTCATAAATTTCAAAGCAGTTTTTAAAGCCTTGCTTTAAATATGAAAATCGAAAAACAGCTTTCAGTTGGACGATCAAATACCCTTCACTTTAGCAAGTTTGAAGGGTGTGTTCCAGCATGGTTAACATTGTATTTGAAGTTGTTGTAATATTTTTTGGTATTGAGATTTTAAATTAATAATCAGTGTTCATGAATTTATTTGTGAAATTATATGCTGGAGTAATAATTGCACAAAAATTATTTAAAATTCAAAGTTTATTTTCTTTTTATAAAAATAACAGAGAGGGTTATTGACACAATGAACTATAATTTTAAATTTAAACTTCTTGGGTTTATGCATTAATTATAATGTGTTTGTTTTGGCGAAAAATAGAAATCATTCGACATTATTCTAGGACTTCAAATGTGACGAGTTTCATTTAAAAAAGGTCTTTAACGTAATAAAACAAAAATTCATCAATAATTGCACATTTTAAGGTTAAGAAAAAGGGGGTAATGGGTTTACTTTATCAAGAATCTTCTCAAATAGAAGAAGTGATTTAAGGGTCTATGGATGCCTGAAGTAAAAATTATAATACAGTTTAGCAGATTTCTATACCTTCGAAAGATGTGCTCAAGTCAACTTGGATAGAAAGTATAAAAATCCTGACTTTTAGCAATACTATCTAACAGTCAGGCCGCCAATTGAGCACTTGAGTTTAAATCGAAGATAGTATAGGACTGTCTGGGGAAGCTGAATCGGTTGTGTACGGATATTCAGCAATGCGTAAGCATACGAGTTTAGGAACAGGGAGGAGATATTTGGAAATATATACTTAACGAAAGGGAATGGGTCATGTGACAATTCTAGGCAATGAGCAAGCCGATGAGTTTAAGAGGATTAGGGAGATGGGAGAGATTTTTGAAAAGATATGATCAACGAAAGGGAAAGGAAAAGGGGAAAGAGACGGGAAAATTCTCCTCAAACTAAGTGGGTTTGAGGCAATCAAAACTTTTGTTGTTGGAAATTGTAATAAGAGCAGCATTCAGTCTTGCCCCAGACTATCCAGAAATAAGTTGAGTTCCCTTCAGAATGGGGGTCTCCCGAGCCCAACACGTAGATTCTGTGACGTTGAGAATGAATCAATGGAACACACGCTCGAAACCTATGGGGTATTATGTATCCAAGGCAGAAACAACAGGGCGTATATCAAGTGCTAGGAAAGGAATTGACATTGTTGGCACTGAACAGCATTCTGATATTTGTCACGAGCCAAAATTTCCATTGTCTAAAAGCAAACCATCCGAGTTTGTACGAGTGAATTGATCCACAACAAAATTGATCCAATTATGAGGCGGGTCGTAACTGGTGATAAAAACGAAAACCATGTTGAATGAATCTACTCATAATTATAGGTGGACATTTCTTTTAACTTATTGTGAAATGGAATCATCTACTATGAGATGCTCTCTATAATATACAGTGGATAGCAAAAGTCTGAGTACGGCAATATATTTTTACAAAAAAACAACGCAACATTAAACAAACATCGAGAGTGGTTTTCTGGAACTTGTCTGGAGATTCGTATTCGTATCGAGCACAATTTATTCGTTCAAGACTGTTGTACAGCACCATTTAAAAAATGATTTTAATATTTTTTCTCAATTGCCTTCTAACATTTATTTCGAACAATGCCGAATGAATTCACAAAATTATCTTCATTGGTAATCGACATGGAAAAAGGTGTTCCTTTGGCTTAGATTATATATGTTGGACAATTTTTTAAAATTAAGATTATGTTGCACCCCAATGCTAGAACTCAACTAAACTTACTTTAGCATAGCAACTCTAATTCTTCACAATTCATCCATAAAAATATATTACAAATGCCAATTTGTAATAACAAACGCCCAGTAGGCAGAAATTTCTATTGAAAATGAAATTTAATCGCATTGAATCAATCTTGCTGTAAACCAATCAATTTAATAGTAAAAATACCCATTAAATGTTATCGACAATAGTAGATTTTCCATCCAAAGATAAAATATTTATGTTAAAAGACAATTTGTTTGTTTTAGCCAAAGGCATTCACTTTTCCACTACACAAACAGTAGCACTAGCCATCATGCTCCATACTCCAATGTGCTCCATTGTAACCATGCATGCCACCATGCAGATTATCCAAATGATCGTAGTAACACAGGCAGCCACAAGGGGAGGAGATTAGTTGCTATTAAATGAAGTTTTGATGTGACTTTGATTGTATTGTAAACCATTTAAGAGGAATAGTCTCAGTCAGTCAAGTAAGTATGCAAGTAATACGAGTATTATTTTCTATGTGGCCTGATATTAACATTTTAAATATCGTATAAATTCTATGGACTTTATTAAGCTATTAAATGTTCAGTTTTCTTTTGTATTCAATGGATGAATAACAATAGCGTAACGTAAATAGTAGCCGCTGGCCGTCAGTCAATTTGACTGAATGGCTTTATTGAAAGTAAAAGTATTTGTTGTTTTGGTTTTGAATGTCTTGCCATAATTGAATGGTAAATACTTAGATTTTATTGTGTATGCTTTAATATATGTATGTATGTTTGTGTGTATGATAAATGCCACATATTTTAAGATTTACAAGTCAATTATTGAGACGAGTAAGGGGAAAAATATTTAAATATTTAAAATACCATAAATTTTATTTAAAGCCAGCGTAGGCAAAATATCATTTTCACTCTCTATTACACAGGTCTACGAGGCAAATATGAGAGAAAAAAAATATTAGAACAAGATTTTTTATGTTACATGATAAAGATCTCTAGACGTTAATATGAAACCGGCTTAAAATAATTTACATGCATTATTATTTTGTATTAATTCATGTTAATTATCTCCATTGTTTAGCTTTGCCCAGCAAACATTTACATTTTAAAAACATTATTTTGTGTATATTTTTCAAAAGGCCAATTAAGATTTAATTAATTTATAAATAATAAATCAATTTCATTTCATAGCCCTAGTCTAGTAGGTAGAGTGTTGACGTGAGGCCACAATATCTCAAACAAAACGAAATATGAAAATATATTTCTTCAGCGAATTTCCCTCAGCAGATTTCTGGTAAAAGCTCTGAGAAGTTTCTCTAAAAATCAATTGTTCGAAGTCGATTTTAAACTGTACGTCCCATTGCTTATGTACAAAATTAACACACACAACATAAGTGGTGTAAGAAGCTAGATTGTAATCCTGACTGAGAGGTTGTAATGACCAATTATGTATGTACATATGTATGTATGGTTTGGCTACTCCTGCTCAAAATCCACATGCACTGTCTACTGCTCGCAGTATAGATCGATGACTGCGAACTTCTTTTGGCTTGAATTGGATGATCTACCGTACCGCACAGCTAATGCCATATTGGATATTAAACACAAGAGATTTGAGGGTGTGGTTATCTCACGTGGAGGTAACGTATCCTAGCCTCCGCTGTTAGCCTTCTACTAGTGGGGTTTCCTTAAGTCGCAGATTGTATGCGAATAAGCCACAAACAATAAACCACAGCGGTCGTCAAAGCAACACAACCCATGCCAGCGATCAAATTCAGCCTGATTCACACTCCAGAATCATGGAAAATTGGACATATCGGCTGCGCTCCACCCAGAGAAGTCGTAGCAGACATTTGAAAGATCTCAGATTCTACACATAAAGGCATCAGGTCTTTCAAACGTATAAAAAATTTCATTGATATCTTACGCAGACTTTGTTTTATTTAAATTTAAAAATATGAAGCGCTTATTGAAAGACCCGATAGTTTTCCAACGTCTTTAATATTATCCAATTTCCACGTAATTCTGTCTAAAATGTTGTAAAGACTAATTAAGTTAAGTAAGCACTTAATGAAAGGCCCCATATTAATTGGGTCTAGATTAACTCCACGTTTCTGTAAGGCGTACGATTTTAGACGAGCGTCATTTTGCATCAAAATAACTCTAAAACATTCGAGTACTTGAGTGTTTGTTGCAACAATAGAGGATGTAACTTTTAATAAAGTTGTTATTGCTGTTACTATTTTTCGTTTTTTAAACAAATAAAATGTTACCAAATAATTAAAATTCTCCTTACGGCGAATTTATATTAACTTTTGATTGAAACAATAGACTTTCAAGGATTCAATTGAAGTCTTTTCTTATACTTTCTGCATAGTTTTACAAAATTTAAAATAAAAAATAGCGATTTACGGCGAATTCAAAATGTTGGTTCTTTTGTATGTTTACCTGTTGTGAATCATGACGATAGTGATTATTCGGCAAAACAATCTGATTTCCTGAGGTTGGACCAGCTATATCCATATTTTATTATTGCAATGGACAATATATTCTTTTTTTAAATGGTTTTCTTTTAAATGCTTTTATTATTTCAAAATAAAACAATAAAAAGATAACATGATGCAATTTTTGTATTTTTTTGTTTTTAATATTTTTTTTTCGTTCAAATTTGCTCACGCTAAGATACACACGTATGGGAGAGTTGCATGTGACAAGGACCCGGTTTATAGATGAAAAACCAACAAAACACAATTTTTTTTAAATTGGCTGGATTGTTGGCTGGCTGATATGGCTTTACTTTTATTTTACGTTTAAGGTGAGGACGAGAGTAACTCCGATCGAGTTTAACGAAATGCTCAACAGGTTTTAAAGAAAATTTTCAAAACAGGTATAATTTTTTCTCTTTTTCTTTCTTTTTTTTCTTGGTATAATAATGGTTATTTTAAAGCGACATGTTACACACAAAAATATTATTTTTCTTTTGTTTTAATTTGAATAAATTTTTTTGTTGTTTCTTTAATACGGCACTTGTTATTTAATTTTTTTTTATTTATTTATTTATTTTTAATTATATTAAAAGAAAAAAGATAAATTTTGTATAATTTTTAAAGATTATTTTGTTTAAATATTTATAAATTATTTTTTTACAAGCTTCTATTTCAAACTGAATTCTGTTTAGTTGCCATGTTTTGGCCTTATTAACATTTTTTAGCCATTATTTTAAAATTTTTTTTCTTAAATAAAAGGCACACGCGACTTTTAATTCGCTTTAAATTCTAAATTTATTATTAAAAAAAAAAAAAAGAATTCACTCTCAATTTTTTTTTTTTTTTTAGTGTACCAAGTATTTTTTTCTAAACACTGTAAAAGTACAGACTCCAGTGGTCTGAAAACATTTTCTTGTTAAACGTTATTACTGTTGCTGCCGTTGTTGTTGTTAGCAAAGAATTGGTAGTAGTTTTAGCTTGTTGTTGTTTTTGTAGTTTTATTATAAACTATTTTGCAATTAGTCCGTAAATCTTGTCCACTCGCCACGAAATCTCTTGCGCTTTTGAAATGGACGCGCACGTATTAGAGATTCTTTGAGTCAGATTTTCTATTTTTTTAACAATATTTAGCCAGTAACCAAACCATAAAACAGGCAGTTGAAGGGACAGACAGATATACTACAGCCAGACAAAACAACACAACACAACATCTCTACAGCATTATCAACTAACATAGCAAGGCAAGCCTATGCATACATAAACAGCAACAGTCAAAGCAAAACTGAACAAAATTATGTTAAAAAAAAAAACAATTCACACTCAAACACAAACAGAGAAAGAAGCAGCATAAAGAAGGAAACTCTACACAACAGGTAAGAAATAAATTACAAATAAACACACACCAACACCTACTTATGCGGTAAACAAAAACTAATTCAACATAATATCCATACCTTTAAAATCCAATTCTAAAAATCATACCCAACGCGCCAACCGTTTATTCACCATTAAACACGTTGCAAGCCGAATATATTCTCATACAAAACAAAACAAAGTGGTAGAAAAATTTTATTAAACAACAACAACAACAACAACAACAACAACAACAAAAAATAATGTTAGTGGTAGAAAACTATTTACAATACAACACTATTAAAAAGTAAAGTTAAAAAATGTTGACAAACAACTTTTTGTAACCATAGGCAACAACAATAAATAATGGTGACGTTTCAAATGCAAGCTTAGCAACATTTTAAAACCCTCTCTACTCTACTACTCTCTACTATATTTCTTATGAAAAATAAAAACTAGTGAGAGAACCCACAACTATTTTTGTGATTGTGTGTTAATAAACACAACACCTTTAATGTCTGTGTATTAGTTATGGTCTTAAGACTCTCCTTATTTTATTAAGCTGAGTATTATGATTGTTGCCTGGATTTGTATTCCATCTTAAAACTACAAAACTACACAAATAATAGTGTGTGTATATATATGCTCGCAGTAGGGTAAGAGTATGAAATCTTTTATTTTTAAACAGTGTTGTATAAGTTCTTATGAAAGTTTTAAGCAAGTGTGTTTGAAAAGCAACAAATAGGCCTTAACTTAAAAAAATTTAAATTAAAACAATTCTTGGTTGGTGTTTATCAGCCCCTCTGATAATTTTATGAAGACGTTGACAATTGGGTCTAGAAAACAAGTTCTGACGATAAATTCTGAATGCCCAGGTTCCGTGTTTTGTGGCATTTGTGCCACACAATTGCATTTTGCAGAAGTTATGAGGTACTCCTTACTACTGTTATGTTTTGAAGACGAATTGTGGGTAGATTAACGCAAATTTTGATATCGTCTATCTAAAACGCTCCAGATTTATCTAGTCTCTGTACTCTGAGAATAAATAGAATGATCAGAACTCTTAACAATGCCACATAAAGACAGAAACCATACATTAAAAATATACCTTCCTTTGTGAATTGTTTAGCTGCACACCCTTAACAAAACGATAAATTAAAACACCAAGGAGAATTTCTTTTTTAAATTCAAAATATTCTACTTTATCAAGCATAATTTGTATTCAAAGCCTTTTAATAAATACGTTCCTTTACAACTCTGCTTGAGTCATTTTACAATTCTTTTAAAATTCGCCCTGAAATTTTTTATTTTGTATGCACAACACAAGCAACAGACCCAGCACCTTCATTCTATGTACATACATGCACACATACGAACGTATTCGAATTGTAGTCGTACGTGTTGAAATGGAGATTTAAACTTTCGTAATCCCAAACATTAAAGTAACGAACGAACGAATGAACGAACCTAAAGGTATTTCTGTTGTCTTAGACTGTTTTTGTTTTGGTTTCAGATTTTTTTTCTTTTCGCCTGATTCGATTGTACTTTAAACGAATGTGTGTGATTATATTGTATTTTATCTTCTTAGAATGGAATTTCAATCCATAAAGGAATTTCAATATTTTTTTCGAATTTAATTCGATTCTTTTTTCTGTATTTTTCTAAAAAAAAAAAAAATACATGACGAATGAATAGAAAACAAAAGATTGATATTTGATGGCATATTAATAATAAAAACAAAGAATAAATGAATTTATTATTCGTTTTATATGGAGGGCGAAAATCTATAATAAAATAGGAATATGGTTTAGGATGTGTAACCGGGCTTTTCGTAAGAAAAGATAAAAAAGAAACTGCTTCTAATGGTATGACAATTTTAAAATTAGTTTATTAGTTATTATTATGCTAAACTAAACGAAGTGTGTCCTATTACATTGAGTTCAAAAACTCTGTTTTTTAGGTAGAAATTGTTGTAATCAGTCGTTCAATCTATTATTGTATAGACAGACATTCAAATTTGTATTGAGATATCACTTTATTTTTTATTAAGTGATAATAGTAAATTAAAATCCAAAAACCCAACCTTAAAATATTTTACATACAAACACATACACTCGTAAATTTTATCAGAAACTCATTGAACCTGTCAATAATAATAAAATTGAAAATCAAACTCTTGCTGCAGAATCTACATTAAGCTATGTGGAAAAAACAACATGAAAATCCATCAATACTTCGAAATAAACCACATATTTAAACACATAATTATTACGGACACACCTAGTACATATGAAGTTGCAAACGATATACACCAAGAAAAATTGTGGTAAATTATAATACGAACCACTATGCTTACCATTGCATTCATATAACTCCTGATACTAATCTAATATTGCTACTACTTTGAAGATACTACAACCTGCAGCAACTGCTAGTCATCTCACCTAATCTACTCTACTACTACTGCTATTTATTTATACAACTGCTCTATTACTACTGCTACTACTACTCCACTACAACTGCTATGATTCATGCTACTACCTCTTATATCCTCTAGTACTACTGCTATTCTATTAAAACTGCTTATATAATACTATTTCTAATCTATACTGCTGTAACTGCACTGCTATTGCTACACCAGGACTACTTCCGCTAGACTACTACTGGTACTCTACTACTGTTGTTATTCCACTACTATTTCTATTATTATTATTCATTTAATACTATTGGTAATCTATATTTCTGTAACCGTGCTACTATTGATACTTTAAAACTACTTCTGCTACTATTTCTATTATTCGTACTGATACCACTGCTATCGCAATATTACTGCTATTCTATTACTATTGCTACTCTATATGTTTGCTATTGAACTATCATTGATGCTCTATTATTGCTAATCAATATTTCTGCTACACTACTACTGATACTCTACTGGTAGTCGCCTACTGCTGATATTCTACTACTTTTGCTCCTCTGCTACCCTCATGCTATTCAAATAACGCCGCTAAACTATTACTACTACTATTGCTACTTTATTAAAACTACTACCCAACTACTATTTGACATCTAATGCTACTGCTACTTTACTAATAATGTTGTTTTCTACTATTGCTATTCTAATGTAATTAATGTTCTAATGTAATAAATGCTGCTAACCTAGTACAACTTGAACTTTTCTGCTATGTTCTTGGGTATGAGGATGGGCATTGTCGTGTACTGGCTTATTATTTAGTACTACATGGGTCCGGTATAATACTATGCAATACATTTTGGGCCGAAGTTCTTAAGGCTCTTTACAGTTACCTAAAACAATTATTCCTTTATGGTCACATCCATTTAGAAGATTTTTATTCACGTTTCCAACTCACACCTCAAAAAATTCCTCAACCATAAAATGAGTTAAAAAATAATTACGGGGCCAAATTTTTTCACAATGTAAGGTTGGCTGGTCAGCTTGCACAAAAAGGAAAAATTTGCATTCCGTGTGTTCTGTGATTTTGTTTTTTTGTTCCTTTTCTTCTTTAATTTAATATTCAACATGAGTAGACCGTTTTTAATTAAATTTAATGGTGTAGGCGAGGGGTAAAGAGATGTAGAAACTCCCCTTAAGCTAAAAACAAAAATTTAAACAATAAACACAAGCTAATGAAGATATCAAGTAGCTGACAGAATTTTAATACACGTACGAAAAAAAAAACAAAGTGCAGCAAATCCTTTCTATTGAGGAATTTTTGATAAAAGTTTGAAAATGAAAAATGAATTATTATGCATGCAAGAAACTTATATTCAATCATACCGACTAGGCGTTGCCCTACCTACGCTATTAAGTGTTTTTTATAATGAATTATGGCAGCACTTCATGAAAAGATTTTATAATTTAAGAAAAAAAATTATTATTATTAGCGTGGTCAGATGGTGTTTCGTTCCATTATCCTTTCTCTAGTATGAGCTACATAAATAAGTTCATTGGACTTAAGTCCGTAAGGAGGTTTTGTCCTGTAAAAACGTTGGTCAAGGTAATAAAACATGATTCAACAAAATCTTTTCACATTAAATGATTTAATTTCCTATCTATGTTGTGCTCAATGAAAATAAGTGTTGCTATAGCCATACATGATTAGTTGCAATTTAATTTTGGTAGTTTAGCCGACACGCTAAAACTCCCCGCGAACTATGTTTAGTCTGGCCTTCATATTTTTCCCAGAGTACTTACATACGTACACGTTCGATTTGCCAGAATTCCTTGTGTGAAGTGAAGAATTCTTCCAGTATTTTCAAGATTTTACAGTTTTTTATCATAGATTAAAATTTATTGTTTATTAACACCACTTTCCATTTTTTTCTTTTCCAACATGCTACACTGCGTAAGTAGAGGCTGAGACAGATATGTTAAAAAAGGTAAAGGTTTCATAGCTAAAGACAGCTTCTATACTTAATCATCTAAGGGCCATTATTACAACTTGCCGTTAACTGAAGGAAAATTTTTAACGGGCAGATAAATTGTTTTTCGTTATTATGAGTACCCAATAAGATAGAATAAGATTATCGTTAAGCTAAAGGGAGAATCATCCTACCTTTAACATTTAAAGGTCACTTTATGTTTGAACTTGCCATATTATATATTATTTTCATTATGGCAACTTCAAATTTAAACAAAATGAGCCTATACAACAAAAAACCGAAGCCCGCAGGTAAAAAAAAAACTTGTATAATTGAGCAGTGTTCTTGACATTGCACCGGCACTGCCATATTTTTGAAAAATTTTATCTGTAAATTGTAATAACGAAAATAAGTTAAAGGTAACTTTACAGTCCCCTTTAGCTGAAGGTACCTTTAACTAAACCCAACTTTAACGGGAAGTTGTAATAATGGCCCTAAAATTTAATGTTTATTAACACCACTTTCTACTTTCTTTTTTTCGAACATACTACATTACGTAAGTAGAGGCTAAGACAGATATGTAAAAAAGGTAAAGGTTTCGTAACTAAGGAGAAGCTATCATTACTTAATCATCTAAGACATACAATGAGAGGCCAAGCACATATCTTCGTTAGGAAAGGATAGTCGATAATGACATTCCAATTTAATGCAGATTACAACCGATTATCGATTGTAGGTGCCATCATTAAAAAACGATTTTTGAAAGCAATATAAACGACTACAAAATATTTCTGCGAATTTATTGCCAATTAAATACAAATCGTCTATAAAAGTTAGTTGGCTTTCAGCAATTAGTGCCAGTTTGAAGACAAAAAAAATACCGAATAAATTTTAACACTTTTTTTATCATTTAAGATCGTTACTTAAATACTAAAAATATTGGCAAATTTACAACAATGAACAGCAAAACTTTCAGTATGACTCAACCAACAAACGACAATAATAGTTGAACAAAAACAAGTCACATTCATTAAAATCACATTTAAATTAAATTTTTTTATACAGAATTCAAGAAAAAAAAAACATTTTTTAGATCAAAGTATGTATTCTGTGACAAAGTTACATGCATTACTTAGGGGTTTTTTTTTTTGGAGTGGAAATCAGTTTCCCAATGTCGATCTTTAAAAACAAAGAATTAACGTGACATTCCATACGTGTTTATTTCAGTCCAGTATAACAAGACAGTGAAGGTTACAGGAAATGTTGCTGATAATTTAAAAAAAATTCATTTAACATGTCTTGCAACCATGCCACCGTTTCAAATTCAAAACTACATATAAAACTGGCTACCTATACCCCCTTTAGGTTTAAAATAAAATTTGCAATTTCAACACAGTCTTTCCTTTCTTTCTTATCCCCTACCCTTTAGATTTAAAATGCAATTTGCATTCGTGTTAAATTTTTTTTCTTTTAGAAGAAGGGTTTCTCTTCGAATGTTTAAAGAAACTACGCTGTTGGCCTGCTCCTCAAAAGAAAGTGTTACTTTTACACAACAAAGTTGTTGAATAAAAATATAAAAACGATTTTCATTTTAAATTTTAACACAAGTCACGTGCTTTAATTGTATTAAAAAAAAGAAAAAAAAATGTTATGTGGTTTTGTCTCGTTTTAAGGTATTTTCTGTATCTAATTTTTTTTCTCCTTCTTCTGACAAAAGAGAATTTAATGCAGAAATTTTCATTGAAAATTCCATTCAGGTTTTAGATTTTTAGCCAAAGGAATAGGCATGTTTAGGTTGTAAGTGATAACATTAAGGACAATCACAGTTTCTAAGGCATAAAGAACTTTCTTTTACAATTTGATAACAAATTTTAAGTTGTATTGTTTAAACTGTTATTCTATAACGGACTTGAAACATAGATTTCAAAGACTTCAGTAAAGTGTTCCCCAAACAGAACGGCTTAAAATTCTGTCTATAATATCGTGTGCCGCCTGTCTGGAAAAGAATTTAGTTCAGGCGCAGTGGTTCGGTCTTACGACATAATTTCAGGATGATGATAAAAAAAAAACACTTATGCTCGCAATCTGTTTTGCCAAACCATCATGGGAGCATATATGCAAAGGCGTGTATTCATTAAATGGGATTCGAAGCAGTTGACAACTGACCCTAAGTTTGATTGAAATATCATCGTTAGCGTTGTGGATAAATGGGTATGTGAACAAAAATAAAATTGTCGAATTTGGTACAATACTAATCTACATAAGGTCCAACAGTGACATGTGATTTCAAAAACGACATGTGATTTCAACAGGAAATCTTGCCACATTGGATATGCTGTACGAGCGACTTGAAGGCATGATCATCTCATGTGGTAGTGATGTGAACTGGGCACCGTAGTCTTGAGATTGGACTCCGTTAAACGCTATCTTGTGGCGTTTATTTAAGTCCCAGGCGCACGCGAAAAAGCCGTAAACCACAGTTCATTGAAGTCGCCGTAGCCTAGTAGGTAGTACATACATACAAAATTGATCATTACAACCCATCAGTCAGGATTACGACCTAGCTTCTCGCACCACTTATGTTGTTAATTAATTTTAATTTAATTTGTACATGTTAATGTTAATTTTATACATGAGTAGCGGGACCTACAGTTTAAAGTCGACTTGAGAAACTCTTCACGGCAATTTTATTTACTCTCAGAATTTTTGCCAGAAATCTGCTGAGAGCCAGTCGCCGAAGAAATATTTTTTTTATATTTTCGTTTTGATGTCTGACCTGGGATTTGAATTTTTCGGCGACTTCCTCTCAGCAGCTTTCTGGCAAAAACTCTGCGAGTAAAATAAGTCTGTCATGAGTCTCTCAAAAATTTGTCGTTCGGAATGGACTTTAAACTGTAGGTCCCACCACTCATTTTTAAAACTAACGCACACAACATAAGTGGTGTGAGAAGCTAGGTCGTAATGCTGACTAAAGGGTTGTAATGGTCAATTATGTGTGCACAGCGTTCGTCAAAACTAACATAACCAATGCCTGCGGTCAAATTCAGATATATGTACCAGAGAAATGGAAAATTTAACATTTACACTGCGCTCCATCCAGTAAACGATGTTATATTCCACACATAATAGCTTTTTCAAACGAATAAAAAATTTCGATGCTATGTCACACAAACTTTTTTCGGTGATATTTCACACACACTCTTTTTTTGTTTTTTATTTTTATTTGAAAATTGGAATCGTTTAAAACAAGACCCTATACAAATAACAAAATTTCAATATCAATATTCCCACAGTATTGCTGGAACTGTGAAAGTATATTGAGAAAAGGTGAAGAAGGAATAAGACTTGCTTGACGTGTGGTTTTTAGAAGACGTTATGACATTCCACATGGCGCTATTGAAAGGAGAGTTTAGTGAACAATTAAGATCACATTTTGAATTACGCGGCAATTAATTTGATTTATACAAATCACAAGATGTTGCAATTGAATCAAAATTAAACACGAAAATGTAAGATGAACAATTTCAGACAATGTAACTTATTTGAAGGTTTTTGAAAACAATTTTGTCACTATGAATACCTCTTCCATTGTTTGAAATATTTTATACATCCACTTTTCTCTTCAATTTATTTCTTCTCGTCATTTCTATTTCTCTATTAAAATTCATTTAATGTCACCTTTTTGTACATTAAAGACTCCCTCCTTATTTCTTATTTTTTTCTTTTTTTTGTATCCAAATACACGTTTCATTGTACTGCCAATATCATTTTATAGGCATTGACACATCATTTTTAAGGTTAAAACGTGATTTCAGTCTGATGTTCTGTTAACAATTTTTATTTTGGCAAATTCGTTACGATGTTGTCTCTGAGAAAAAAAGTGTTAAAAAGTAACTGGATGACAAAAAAAGGTTTTTATAGAGTTGAACTTCGTATTTGGGGAATTGAGTGAAAAGCGAAATAATTAGGGGGAGTGTATTATTGAAATTTAGTTAAAAGGAGGGTGTATACAGGTATGTACGTACATAGATACTCATATATTGTATGAAAAAGTACATAATGTAAGCATGTAAAGCAATGGAAATGAAGTAAAAAAAGAATTACCAAACAATGTTGTTTGAACTTCATAACTTACTTACATACATACATATAACCCTTTAGTCAGGATTACGACCTAGTTTCTCACACCACTTATGGCCGAGGCCTTACATCTAATAAGCCAACGCACTACCTACTAGACCATGGCGACTTCATAATTTACTTAAGTTTTAAAATTTTTTTTTGTACATTTCTCCCTGCTCTGGCAAAAACTCTGAGGATAAAATAAAATTCTTTCTCAAAATCTGTCGTTCGGAGTCGACATTAAACTGAAGAACCCATCAATCATGGATAAAATTAATACGTACAACATGAGTGGTGTGAAGAGCTAGGTTCTAATCCTTACTATAGAGGAGCTAATAGCTTTTGCTTTATAGCATATTTTCGAATATTTTTTTTTTTTTTTTTGGAATTTTAAAATCATATTTTCATATAATAGGCTGCCTTCCAAAATGTATCAATACAAAGTTTGTATGCAGTTCTACTACTGTATATAAACTATGTAGATATGCAAAGTAACCAAACAATGCATCAACTATAAACCCGATGCGTGATTGCTTTTTGACTGCGTTAAAAATACACATTGACGACGTTTTGAAATAGAATACATTGTATATATTTTGTACAGCGGCATTATGAAATACTATACTTTGTTCAAACACAAAGCAACTAACATTTTGGAAGGCAGCCTTAGTATACTTTTAATTATACATCCTTAACTCATACTCACTTTCTTTTTGCGTCGAGCCGATGCTGTCGACTGGCCACTTTCGCTAGGTGCCATCTGATAAGGTTCATCCTGATGCTTCAGCGAAACCAACAAATCATCCACATTACGAATATAATTCCGATCCACGGTATTAGTCATGGCCAAATCTTGGCCTAGATTTTGACCCAGACTGTTGCTACGCGAACGTATGCGTTGTTTTTGCAACCAGTAGACTTGATTGGCTAAATTTATCTCAGCAGCTGCCTTACGAGCATCACGACGAGTTAAGGAGCTTCTGCTATTATCTACAGATACTCCACCCATAACGTTATTTATGCCGGCCATAGAACCGCCATTATGATCTGACGAGCCATTGGCTAAATATTCACCAGAAATATGCACTTTGGGAGTGCTAACCAACTGGAGACCAGTGGCTCCCGTATCATTGGGAAACTCATGGAGCTCATAAGGAAAACGAGGATCCATCGTTTGGCCAGCCTGCCGGGGATACATATAGCCATCACGTATAAACATTTTTGTGGTTGTATAAATACGATCATCCACTTGGTAGAGGCCTTTAGAGCCAGGTCCATCACCACTGCCAATAACGCCATTACGTATAAAGGCGGTGGGTCTTTGTTTTAGAAACGGATAAAAAGCCGCTTTAGGATTGACCGGATGCATAACTGTCGAGCGATTCAAAGATGAAGATGCCATATGGGATTTGCGTTTCTTTAAACTATTGCGCCGCGAAGTATACTTTAAAATTTTCATCTTGAAATGTATTTGTTGTTATTCTCCAATTTGAGAGTTGACGTTCACGTGGTGGTAAGTTTAAGTGTTACAAAGTGGTGTATTTGTAGAAACTCACTGTATTTATTGAACACTCAAAAGTAGGCAACACTTTTTTCGTTTGAATTATATTTCCATATAATAAGTGGTGTATTTCTACTTGTTCATATTTTTTCGTTTTTAACAAACGTTTAATTTTAAATTTATTTTAATTATTTTTTAAGAACTATTAATTATTTATTTATTTATTTATTTATTAATTACAATACAATTACAAATTATATCCTAATTATATAGGAGCGAAGTAACTTGACTATTTGCTCGGTGTAGTGTCACAGACCAGAGTCTCTGGTGGGAATCGAACCCACGACCCTCACGCTAATAGTCTAGCACACTACCCGCTAGACTACCAGGGCACCCAAATTAATTATTATTTTTTAATTATTTTAAAGGTATATTTTTTTTATTTTCTTTCTTTGGTTTTAGTCAAAAAAATAAAATAAAAATCGTTGTTTTTCGTTTAAAATTTCAAATGCAATTGATTTTTCGAATTTTCTGCATTTGTTGTTGTACTCGTATTAAATTCAATTTCATCATACGACTATTGAATTGTGTTTGTTGTGTTTCTTATTTTAATCCAATTATGCGTTATTCGATTCGTGTGCTTGAAAAATATGCAGTTTTTTGTTGCATTTTATGTATGACAATACACTCGAAAGAAAATGACAGTAATTTTTTATAATTCAAAAGATAAAGTAACAATAATACAATGGGCTTACGAAACATAACATATTTCCTACAACAAACCTTTAGTAATCATGAATTGGTTTCATGTATGATAAAAATAGCCATTATATGGGTAATCTGCACTGACCAACAAATATCCCAGAGCCGTATTCATGACTGTTAAGAACCTAATCGTTTCTCTCCCAAAGACCAAGAGCATTACGGGCCTTTCCTTTCACACAAAAAGCTAGAATGAATGCAGCTGAGAAAACACTTCAATCCTACTACATCTAAACAAAGAGAAAATGCCCTCCCCGCATATATACATAATCTAAGCATGTGATCGATGTAAATAAAAACAAATCTGGCGTCTGCCTTGACTATCTTTCGCTATTTAATAGCGGACCTCAGTGTATGCTCAGAAATTAATGTTGAGCAGGCCCCACCGAAAACTTATAATACTGCCGGAGATCGAATAATTCCTTCGTCAATCGCCGATTTACATTCATTCGAAGAGAGCAGTATTCATTCACTCAGTATTTGTATGTTTCGTAACCAAGTTCGTGTCAAACCGAAAGTGCTGAAATGTACACAAAAGTTTAATCTGGCAACAAAGCTTTTTTTTTTTTGGCACCATTGAACGTTTAATTGGAATGTATCTTCCAAAGCGATAGAGACATTTTGTGAATCTGGAGTGTTGAAGAATGGTACTATTGCAACAGAGTGGGATAACGAGTTGGAAATTATCAAACCGCACTTTGCTACAAGGCGGCAAAGAGATCCAGGTCTGGTGCTGTACAAGAATTTCGAAGAAATAACACCCCGTAATTCGAATATACTGATATGGATGACTCCAAATAGGAGAATAGCGGAACTCAAACTATTATCTTTAGCAAAAAATACTAAAGAAAGCTTTTGAATTTCAGAAAATAAAGAACAAATTTTGGCATTCATTTCGGTTGTTCATCCGCTGAACAACCTTAAGCTCTTCATTAACGACGTATTGTGAGATAACGCTGAATCAAGTTGAAAGCACACATCATATCACACTGACACTTTAATAACACGGTGCAACAGTGGAAAATACACCCAGCTAATGACATAGTGGAGGTTGTGAGTTTTATTGAGTAGAACTCAAAAATATTTTTTTTATATTTCTCGAACCTTCCAAACATGTTTTATTTGACAAAAACGGTATTTTTTGATTTTTTCACACAAAATTATTTTTTAACCTATTTTCGAAATCCGAAGTTTGTTGAAAGGAGAACAGATGAGCCTTTAAAATGGTATACATTAACATATGGTTCAAACTTACGTGTTATGAGTTTTGATCGAGTGAACTTGGAAAAAATTATATTTTTCTTATTTTTTTTAGTTTAGCCGTTCTTAATTGCAAAATTTAATTAAGAAATATAAGATAATTGATGACATTCCGAATGTGCGTTAGCCAAGTGATTGACACTTCGTTTGATCAAATCGGGCAAAAATTACGGTAGTTATTATTTTTCATATACATATGTCATCTTATCAAATGAACTTTCAGTTCAGAAATTTTCAAGTTTTGATGGATCTTGATTGTTTATCGCAAAATGTGTAAATTTCACGTTTGCATGACTACCAGACGTCGGCTAATATTTCTGTTTTTTTGCAAATATTATTATTTACCTTTGCGCAAACATTGTCCAACATCAAAAATTCTGAAAATTTTTTAGGTAAAAGTTCATTTGAAAAAATAAATTTATATGAAAAATATAACTCGACTGTTAGACTCTTTAAATAATAACTACTGTAATTTTTGTTCGATTTGATCAAACGAAATATCAATCACTTGACTAGATAATGCATTTTCAGAATGTCATCACTTGTTTCATATCTATTAATTAAAGTTTGCTACTATGAACGGACAAACTTGAAAAAATATGAAAAAAATTCGCATTTTTCCAGTTTACTTCATCAAACTCCACAGCATATTAAGTCAAATAATAAATATATGTGTATCGTTTTAAAGGCCCATCCTTTTCCTTTCTAATAAGGTTTAAATTTTGGACATTGGTTTGGAAATGTTTGTGTAATCAATAAATTTGTGAGTAAAGTAAAAAAAAAAACAGTTTTTGTCAAATAAAACAAGTTTGGATGGTTCAAGAAATATAAAGAAAATATTTTTGAGTTCTACTCAATAAAACTCACAACACATCATTAGCTGGGTGTATTCAATTTTTTTATTTTGTCTCATAGTGTAATTAATTCCCAATGGGAAAGAATTGAGTTCATAGTTAAACAATTTCTTTGAGTGTAAACCACTTTTTCCCTCAAGAAAACGATTTTACTCTTTTTCATCTACTATGGTGCTGTTCTTTATCTACAAATACAACGTTTTTTTTCTTTCTCTTCATGCAGTTTTCTTCTTCATGCAGTTTTCTGACCAGTAGCGGCATTTTTGCCTTCACTTTCTTTGTCCATTGACGATTTGCCTCCTTCACCCGGGTTCATTGTTGATAACAGTGTAAAGATAATGCAAAAAAGAAGAAGAAGAAAGCATCGAATAAAGACCAAAAGAGACTCGTGCATGTTAATAAAACAGTGTTGGAGTAGTTCTTGCCGCCTCAAGCTACAATCTAAGTCTGCAATTGTAATATACAGGTACTGAAAGATGTATGTATATGGATGTATGTACATATATATGTAGTTGCTGGCGGGTTATACCTTCTAACCGTATATAGCCGACGTTTAACGGTTTCTTTATTGTAGCAAATTTAGCACACTTTTGCATATGTTGTATTCTGTTTTTTATTGTTGTTGTTGGTTTCCTATTTTGTTTTTTCAAATCGAATTTCACAATGAAATAAAATAAGAGTGAATTTTTAAATTTTGTTTTAATTTAGTGTCATTTAAATTCTTTGGAAGATTTTTTTTTTTAATTTAAATTTTGTAAGGTAACCCAGCAAATTTTTAAGGATAGAAAACACAACGATAGTAATTACAGTTAGCCTACTTAGGGTGCGGTACGCTTCCTTCCAATAAGGCTGAAAAGATAGCATTAAGGATACTTTATTTTGAACGCTGAAAGTCTAGTAGGTAGTGTGTTGGCTTATTAGACACAAAGATAGGGTTGAAACCCCAGGTCAGACATCTAAACAGAAATACAAAAAAGTATCTCTCAGCAGATTTCTGGCAAAAATAAGAAAAAAAATGCCATGAAAAGTTTCTCAAAAATCTGTCGTTTGGAGCCGACTTTAAACTGTAGGTCCCGCCACTCTAGTATAAAATTAACACACACAAATTGAGTGATGTGAGAAACTATGTCGTAATCCTGACTGAAGGGTTGTAATGAATAATTATGTATGTATGTATTTTGAACGCCTCAATACGTAAGTAAATCATGAAACCCGCTGCAAGCAAGGAATAAAAGGTTGATGGCAGAATTATTAAGCCAGTACAGTATAGTAAAAATAATAATTTTTTTTACTAATAATTCATTTGACATGAAAATGTTTGCTGGGTTATCACAATTACATGTCAGTTATAGTAGAGATTCGTGTTAGTCGTATTCGTACATATCTCTATTCAGTTTAATTCCTGCAGTTAATCTGTCATTACTAATCTTTTATTTTATTTTCAATTGTAAATATTTCTTTTAGTTTCGATTTTATTTCTTTTAAAATATCGATACCTTTACGATTTTCCGCTTGTTTCCTTTGGTTTTAGTGTCAGATAACAAATTAATACACCTATTGACCCCAATAGTTTAAAGTATTTATTTTTCAAATACAATATTAGATACAATTCTTTTTTTATTTTATTTTTTTGTTATCTTCTCTGTAGTTGTTATAGTAGTTTATTTGTGTTGTTGTTGTAGTTGGTGAAATAATTTAATCGTTGATTAAAGTCTTTTAAATTGACGCCCACAATTTCTGTTTTTTTTTCTTTTGTTGGTTTCTTATGTGGTGACAGAGAAGTGGAATTATTTATTGGTATTGAATAGGGCAACAATAACAAAAAAAGGTGTCGAAAAGTATTTAAAAAATTGAAACAATTGATTAAAAATTTGATAAGGGAGATTTTTGATCATTTTTAATTCGCCTGCCATATATCATTGTCCTGTTGGAATACGCTTTGAAGTGGCATATTTTTATTCGACATATTATTTTCATTTATTAATTACAATACAATTACAAATTATATACGAGCGGAGTAACTTGACTATATGCTCGGTGTAGTGTCACAGACCAGAGTCTCTGGTGGGAATCAAACCCACGACCCTCACGCTAATAGTATAGCACACTACCCACTAGACTACCAGGGCGCCCTTTATTCGACATAATGTAGCATGAAAATTCGAAAAATTTCAATGTAGTTTTCTACATTATATCGAATAAAATTATGCCACTTCGATGCGTATTTCAGCCGGATAATGATCCTAAATATGCTGCTGGAATGTTCAGAGAAAGTATTTGACCACAACCGCGAAGAATAGAATAATAGGGAGAAGCAGAGTTACATCAGAACAACTCGCAGCCATAGACATCAGCTGAAACTACTATAGCTAGGTTGGGAGATCCTATGCATTCGCATTACAGGACAGGCTTGTATCAAGTAATTATAAGTGAAAAAAACTATTTAACAGGGGCTTGTAAAAAATGTGAGTGGCACGGTTGCTTAATGGGTAGAACGATACTCGCGAATGCAGGATTATGGATTTGATTGCCAACAAAGACCCGTGGTCTGTTACAGTTGTGCCACCTCCACGAATGCAGTACATTTCTTAGGGATATTTAGGATTATTTTAAAATCATTTGTATAAGGGTTATAGGAAGCAAGCTTGTCGTTGGAAGTTGAGTTGATGAAGAATAGGCCAGGGCGAATAAGGAAATTTCGAAAAATATATTTTCCTGACAGTATATAAAGGAAGTCGACTACTTAGTTAGTGTAATGCTACGAATAGTGTTGTGAGGCTGAACGCTCCGTCTGAAGACCACCGCCATAGCGAGCTTTGTTATAGAGTCTAAATGATTTTCTATATAGACTGCTTGATCGCCAGATTGGATATTGGCTTCAGCCATCATTGGATTGGATTCAGCATTTTACCAACCTAATCGAACTTTATTGAAGTCGCGGTGTGTTGACATATTAGACGTGAGGCCACGGTTCAAACCCCAGATCATGCATCTCCAACAAAACGAATTATTTCTTCGGCAACTTCCACTCAGCAGATTTCTGGCAAAAACTCTAAGAGTAAATGTCATGAAAAATTTCTTAAAAAAATCTATTGTTCGGAGTCGTCTAAAACTGTAGGTGTCGTCATTCATATATAAAATTAAAACACACAACATAAGCGGTGTGAGAAGCTAGGTCGTAATCCTGGTTAAATAGTTGTAATGTACAATTATGTATGCGTGTAATCGAACTTACAAAAAGAGGTGATGGACTGACATTAAAAAAAAAAATCCGACATAAATTTGCCTCACTCTGCCTACAACATATTTTCCGAATTCCAGAGAAAACCAATTCGTAAGTTGGACAACAGTCTGAGTGCTAGTCTCAGTCCAAAAAAAAAATCGATAGTGAGAGATTTTGTTTTTAAGGTTAGAGGTGAGTGTCTCAATTTACTAAGATTATTCTAGCTATGCCTAAACCTCTTCAATTTTATGCAAAAAGAAGAGTTTTCATTTTCCTATGCCATACACTTTTAAGATTACTCTTCCTACATACATACATATACTATAAACATATGAAAATCACATCTTTCAAGTGCAGTTATAGTATCGCGTTTGAATTCTTTTTAGATTTTTTTTATTTAATGTTGTACAATATATTGCAATTAATTTATTGCATTTGAAATTTTAAAAACAACTTTATTTCCGCTTTCGTTTGATACCCACTTAATGGAGTATCATTTAACCATTGTGCACAATAACTTTTGTATGCATTTGACAATAATTAAAAACTTTTAAATCATTTATCTTTTTTTGCACTGAATTATTTATAAAATTGTTTAAAAACTTTTCTTTTTTTCGACACAATATAATTTAATTAATTACAACATCCGTTTGCATCTTGTTTTTCATTCGTTTTTTTTCGATTTAATTTTTTGCGATATGAACGCGCCAAAGAACAATTGTCAACTGTTTGTGGACAATTGTGAAATAAAATAAAATAAAAAACAATAACACCAACAACAACAATAAAAAAGGAACAGAAACTAATGGAAACAATTACAACAACTAAAAAGCACAGCTTAAAAAAAATAGAATCGAATACAAGATAAGAACCAGAATAAAAAAGAAAAAAAGCCCAATTGAAGGGATATGTATTCAATAACATCACACATCTTCATATCAGTGCCATAAAGCATATTGAAATGAAACTCCCCCTGTTTCGCTAAAATCATACACTCAAAGAATCAATATCAATAAATTAAATGACAATAATTGTTCAATACTTACAAAAAATTCATCTTCTATAACGGGATCTGCTAACATTTCAATTGCCTCGGTCATGGAACGACATGTTCGATTTGTATTCTTTTTCTTTTTCAGTTTCCGTCCTAATGTTGCCGCATCACTGAAACGATGCAATAGCTTGTCACGCTTGCGCACAGCCAATGGACTGGACGTTGAGTTCGTGTGACACAGTAGCGATGAATAATTATTCGTACTTGCCGATGCTATAGTTGAGGCATTTGCATAGAAATTCTGTGGTTGATAATGGGCCGGTGCGGTTAGTGTTGTTGTCGATTCTAATTTGGTTATTAAATTGTATTCGGATTGTGGATATTTACTGGGTATTGTATTGTTACTGGTTGCGGATTGCACAGATGCTTGCTGTTGCTGTTGTAGTAGCAAAGGTTTTGGTGGAGGCGGTGGTGGTGGTTCTTTCATTAGATTAACACGACGAGGAGCAGCTCTAGGTAGAGTGGACATAGATGTGGTATTGGTAACGCCGCCATAGCTGACAGCTCGTCGATTGCGATCGTTTTCTTTATCTCTGTAAATAGAAGAATATAGTGGAGGAAATTAATTAAAAGTTCTATGCAGGCAAAGAAAGAAAAACTTTTGAAGTATTGATGGGAAATGTGGTATCAGGATAAAATCTGCACTATAAGGTGCATATTATTTGCATACAATTGGTAATATTTAGAAGTACTTAAGTACTTATAAAGGTGCTTTAGCTACTTATAAAAGTACTTTAGTACCTATAAAAGTACTTTAGGAACTTATAAAAGTACTTTAGTACTTACAAAGGTACTTTAGAAACTTACAAAAGTACTTTAGTACTTATAAAAGTACTTTAGTACTTACAAAAATACTTTAGCTACTTTTACAACTTGTAAAACACACTTTATGTTATATGTAGAGGTGGTATTACAATTCATTGTTTTATTTTTTTTTACCACTTTATGTAGTTTTTAATAAGGAATGGTTTTAAAAAAAGCATTATATTTCATGCTAGTACCACCCACCCCTAGCATTTTATTAAAAATTATTGGTCTCACCAATGTATTTAAATAAAACAATTGTCAGGGCTATGTTTAGTACCAAGCATTACCAAGTATCATAATATTAAACAACAATACCTCAATTTCTTCCTTTTAATGGGCGGACTAAAATAACAATTCGGTGCGAAGGGGACAAAATAGCCCAATTGTGGTGATGTTGCACCAATATTTTGTTGCTGCAGCTGTTGTGTATTTTGATACGGTACTATTTGTTGATAGAATGTTGTATTCGCATACTGTTGATATGTACCGCCGAATTGAGGTGAATTTGCTGTTGAGGCCATTATAAGAGGTACGCTTAATCTTTGTTGTTGCTGTTGTTGTTGGGCCGTTGCCCAATAAGGATTAAAGAACTTTTTATAATATTTTATTTGATTATGATGTTTACGTAGGATATTATTGTCTATCGATGAGGTAGTTGATTCGGTGGATTGAAGTGAATATTGACTGCCATACTTGGCAGCGGTATCGACTTGAAATTCCAACTCATCGGTGGAAGAGCATTCAGGTACAGTGTAGCAGGTGAAATTATGTGCTTGATAATCAATTTGGGCCATGGTTTTAGTTTACACTAGAGTGTTTTTTTTCGATAATTTTTTAGTTGCTGTTTTTAATGTTAAAGCTTAAGGCAGTTTTATTTCCGTTTAAGCTTAAATTTGTATTTTTTGTTTGTTTATTTCGTTTCTCACGTTTTTCTTTTTGTATTGTTTAATATGCTTTTAATTTAATGGCAATTTTGCTTTTAATTATTTTCGTAACAACAAAAATTTTTAGGATTTAAAGAAATATCTGTTAATATTATTATAAAAAATTTTTGAATTTTTAAAAGTAAAATAGGCCTTTTGCTAAAAACATTAAATCATATTTTTGTGATTATTTATGGTTTATATTATTGTTGTTGTTTGCATTTTAAGTCCATGAAATTTTATAATCATTAATATCGAAAAAAGATTCGGAATTATTTAAAGAAAATGAAAAAGTATAAAAAAATATACTTTTAATTGCCAATCTTAAGGAAACAATTTTAGCAATTAAAATTAATAATTTATAGTAACAAAGCAAAGATCTCGAATTGGAAAGAATTGGAGCCAAATATGTATAAAGTACTACGTTAAGATGTTGTACGATTACATGAAATTTGGACTTCTCAACAAATCCAAAGCAACACTTGTCTTAACTAGCGATGTAATGGTTATTTGACGTCTTTTTCTGCTTAAACACATGTATTTATAGTGTCTTCCAACAGGGATTTCCGAACTATGTCAGTTGATAATGGAAATTGAAGCTACATCTGTGAAATTATTTGTCATTTATTCAGTTTGTTGTGACAAATCACCATGGGCTCTAGGGGAGTTAGCAATTGACCCTAATTTTTATCGCAAATCATCTTTAGCGATGAGTCGCATTTCTGAATGAAAGGGTACGTGAATTAAGAATTTTTCAGTCGCTACAGTCTAGCAGGTAGTGTGTTGGTTTATTAGATGTAAGGCCACAATTCAAATCACAGGTCAGACAACTCCAACAAAATGAAATTCGAAAAAATATTTCCTCGCAGACTTCCTTATTGGACGTAAGTCCATGGTTTAAACTCCAAGTCAAATATCTCTAACAAAACGAATACGAAAAAAATATTTCTCCGGCGACTTCCTCTTAGCAGATTTCTGGAAAAGCTCTGAGAGCTTATAAAATTGAAATGAAAAGTTTCTCAAAAATCTGTCGGTCGGAATCGACTGTAGGTTCCGCCACTCATGTATAAAATTAACGCACACAACATAAGTGGTGTGCGAAGCTAGATTGTAATCCTGACTGAAGGGTTGTATGAGCAATTGTGTATGTAAGTACATAGAATTTGAGACGATACCAATCCACATGAGATTATGAGCGACAATGGATTGCAAAAAAGTCACAATTCTGTGTAGATTTCAGGGATGGTGGCGTCATTGCTTTATATTTCTTTGAGAATGACATTGGCCAGGTTATTATTGTAAACGGCGAGCATTATAGGCTGATGACTGCCAACCTATCTTGATCTGAATTGGATAATCTGGATACCATCGACATGTAGTTTTAACGGTACAGAGTACCACCCAGCTCATACCGCATTGGATATTCTGCACGAGCGATTTGATGGCATGGTTATCTCACGATAGTGATGTGACCTAGCCACCGAGATCATGCGTTGCGAACCCTTTAGACTTTTTCGTGTGAGGTCCTCAGACGTCGCAGGTGTGTCGGAATCAGCCACAAGCCACCGCAGTCTATTAAGTGGGCTATCGGATCCCATTTAGTTAACATGACTACCGGGAAAGACTGCACAACTGAAATTTGAATTGAATTCCGCTTGTTTCTTTCGTGAAATTATCTCAACGTAGGGTGTCTGGTTTCACAATTCCTTTCTTGCAATAATGTGGCGATGAAACTTCTGCAATTAAATCGGCACTGTATACCAAAACTTTCGGCAGATATATGTATACATAAATGGTCTGGGTCGGGCGAATTGTTGTTTTTCCGATGCCATGGCATATTTTGGATTTTTTCATACGACGGATTTTAACTGCTAAAGCTAGCTAGCTGTAGCTCTCCTTAACTGGTGGCTTTATGAGGCATATTTGAAATGAAAATTGTTGTTATCTAGTCTATGTCTTGTTTTCTGTATGTGCTCCTAAATGCTTTGTAATTATACCGCAATTACTTATTTCCCCTTTTTTTTAGCTGTTTGTTATCGCTGTGTCATATTCTTGTTTATTTTCTTTAGAAACCAAAATGTTTTCTTAATTTTTTTCCCCCCAAAATTCATTGGAAAAAATAAATTGCCAATAAATCATAAGAAAAAAATTTTAAAATTTACTGTTTATTGAATGTGTTCGTAGCTAGGAAAACAAATTTTTCAATTTGCCAAAAAAACAGAATAAAAAAAAACCAATATAGCTTTGTTTTTGTTTTCATTCAACTGTGGTGATTTCGGAAAAAGAAAAAACGAAAATAAAAACAAAACCAGCAATTTTCATTTTCTTTTTGAATGTCTACGGAATATAAAATTATTTTTATACAATTGAGTCATAATTTTCGAATATTCATTGTACTATTTCAGCCAAAATGCACGCATGTATGAATACATCCATCCACAAGCATTTCATTACGAAAATTTCTTAATCATCTCATAAAATGTCAAGTGAAAAATTATGCTTTCAAAGAAATAGAACATGAAAAACGAGTACAAAAAAACAGAAAAAAAGAAAGAAAATTAAATTTATGCCGACAATTGATGCAATTTACAACAGCCTAAACGTGTTAATGCTGTTTTTAAAGCTTTCGCATAATCAGGTCTCCCTCCCAGATGTGTTTTTATTTGATTTTTAAATAGAATATAGTACAGCACCCGTATATTAGAGTAGAGGAGTTTTTAAATTATTTCATTATTTATTTTAATTTCTCTATAACAAACAAAGCAGCCCTTTTTTCCAAGTGCTTATTAAAATGGGATGCGAATAAAACATAAATGGTATGAAATAGGCCCTAAAAGAAATTTCCGCATTGAAAAGTTATTTTATTTTGTATTCAGTTTTGTAAACAGCAGAGGTTAAAGATAATGCATTCTTTTTATTTTTTTTTTTTGAAAAAAAAAAAAATTAACTTCTAAACAAGTGGGCTTGTTTTTAGATGGCTACTAACAGTGCTCTGTTAAGCCAAAATTTTGTCTGATAACTTGCAAATGTTAGTCTGCTAAATATTTTGGTTTGTGTCTTTGATTTCAAAATTCGATTTTATTTTTACAAACATTAATTCCTTCTTATACTCTCATTTGCGAAAGCCAAATCAGACAATCATAGATAAGACGAGCTGATCTCCGGATCAAAATTTTCGGACGTATTTAGTATCAGGTTTTATATTAATCTTGCTGGTATAGGAGTTACTTTTTAGGCTGGACAACAATTCTAAAGCCTCTATTATGCAAATAGACTGATTCGAACATAAATCAGTTGATTTTTTCGTTTTGTCGCTTTTACAGAAGCACAGAAGGCCCATGCGGTGATATTGATGTGCGCAGTATTCGAAAAATCATGTTCAATATCAGAGTTCCTCAATCCAAAGTTTTTACTATAAAAGGAGGGATGAAATAGCAAAGGTAATAATAAGATGTCTTATACGATATCCAAAATGGATATTAAATAACCATCATCTTCGAATCATGTCGTAAGATATTTTACCCCAGGCCTGGGCAGTGGATAAGAATATAAAATTCGAAGTAACTCATCATAATTTAGAATAGAAGCTAACGATTGCTGCTTACATGCTCTGCTATTGTCCGATGTAGTCTGTCAAAAGCTTTCTAAAAAGTACCACTTTCTATTTACGTGCAGTGGTTTATGAGCTAGGAAACTTGATTGAAAAATTATGTTGGCTAATTTCATACATACATAACATACATAATTGGTCATTACAACCCTTCAGTCAGGATTACGGTCTAGCTTCTCACACCACTCATATTGTGTGCGTTAATTTTATACAGGAGTGGTGGCACCTACAGTTTAGAGTCGACTCCGAACGGCACATTTTTGAGAAACTTTTCATAGCAATTTTATTTGCTCTCAGAGTTATTGCCAAAAATATGCTGAGAAGTCGCCGAAGAAATATTTTTTCATATTTCGTTTTGATGTCTGACCTGGGGTTTGAACCGTGACTTTACGTCTAAGAAGCCAACACACTACCTTCTAGACTACGGCGACTTCACCAACGCTTTATTTCGCCGCATACGGGTAACTAGCAATACAACGTCATTACCCCTTGTGTCTAATCTGAGCTGTCTATCACTATTTCTTTGAACGTAATCAGAAGTTAACGTATAAGATCCAATCCATATAGAGTGGTCCCAAGAGTAAGATATCCCCAAGAGCAATATGTTTCGTTAAAATTGTATCTTTTGAGTCACAAATTCAGTCTTATGAAACCAATTGGATTCGATTACGTTAGATAATGTATATTATTTGAAGATATAACTCTTTTATATATCTGCCTTGGTGTACATTAACTGCATACAAAGTTAAAGCAACAAAAATACATGGAGAGAGAGAGAGAGAGAGAGAGAGAGAGGGACAGAGGAAGAGAAAGCAAAATCGTTGTATTGCAGCACTATGAATGAAATATTAAAAAATTGTAAAAATTTCCACCTCCCTCAGGCAATTGGCCACATTAAATGTGTCTCGATTTAGTCTGTTTTGTGGTTGTCACTGTTTTATTAAAAAAAAATATCTGAATAATGTGGATAAAAAGGGCTGCTTTTGATAAATATTTTAATATTTTACGTTTTTATGCATTTCCATAATGAGATTTTTTTTCTCTGCGGACGGATGGCAAAAAAAAACGAGAAATTCCTTGACATTTTAATTGGTTTCGAAACAAGAAAAAAGAAAAAAACACAAGAGGCATTTTTTGCAGTGGAAAAATTTGTGGTCAGATGAAAAAGGGTTTCTTTTCAGGTAAAGGATTAATAGAACAGGTCAGCTCTTTTCGGTTAACAGAAGCAAAATCATTTTAATAATTAAAATGATTCCGTTGGTACTCGAAAGAAGGTGGTTAATTTAAAAGAAAATATCGTATATTTATAAACAAAAGTGTCTACAAACATTTAATATTTACTTGAATTTCAATATCTAAACCCTACTCAACAATGTTAAAGCTTGAAAAGTTTTGATGATGCAAAGTTTTATAAAGGAGTGCGCACGAAAACATTTGACATACAAGGAAAAGTATCCAATGGATAAAAAAGAATGCAGAAAAGCATGTTTTGACATTTTTATTAAAATATGTTCTAAAGAACGTCACCGTAGCCTAGCAGGAAGTGTGTGTTGGCTCATTAGACATGAGGTCACGCTTCAAACCCCAGATCGGACATCTCCAACAAAACGAAATATGAATAAATATTTCTGTCAACGACTCTCAGCAATATCGCAATATTTTGTGTTCTAACGATAGGAAGGCGAGGCGGCATTCGAGAGTGTAACGGGATAAAGAATTTTGTAGATAAGTTACGTTACAATTTTTGTCTTGTTCGAGGAAATCAGACGTTAAGCAGCTACTTTAGGATCATCTTGTTTTAGGTGATACAATACAACGGGTCATAATATTGGCTACGCAGTGAGATGTCAAAAATGCTTTCAGAGTCACAGACTGTGATGTTAACTATCTTATGGATGTACAAAATATGTGCGGTTGTAAGAAAATCCGATCTTTTTGAACTATGGAAAGTACCATTTGTCTACTGGCCAAGTTCGCTAAAAGCAAATTCAAAATGAATAATGAATTCAAAGTGAATATTTGTTGTCAAACTCAAGAAGAACTTGGAACATTATTGGCAACCTATTGGAATAAAGCAGCAATTTTTCAGACGTTTGAAAGCAGTAGGATACATTCTTAAAGAAAAAAATATTAAGACTACTTAACTAAAACCGACGATTAAAGACTATTTTGTATATGCGGTATTATGCGTCATAGTCTAGTAGGTATTGTGTTGCCTTATTATACATGAAGCCTCGGTTCAAACTCCAGGTCAGGCATCTACAAAACAAAAATTTATAAAAACATATTTCTTCGGCGACTTCCTCTCAACAGATTTCTGACAAAAACTCTGAGAGTAAATGAAATTGCCATGAAAAGCTTCTCAAAAAAGCTGTCGTTCGGAGTCGACTTTAAACTGTCAACGCATGTATATAATTAACATACACAACATAGGTGGTGTGAGAAGCTAGGTCGTAATCCTGACTGAAGGCTTGTAATGACCAATTATGTATGTATTGGTTTATTCGTAATAGTGAAACAAACGTTCGAAAGAATATAAATTTATTTCAGTTTTAAATTGAAATCCAATAAAATCCTTCACTGTTATCTGGCATCTTGTAAGATTTTTATTTAATTTCGTTTTTTTTGCTCTTAAAATTCTGCCTAGTATTTTTTTTATAAACAATTTCAATTTGTTTCGTATTACAAACGATTTCGCATTAAATGATTTATTTTCTTTGGCTTTCTTTTTTAGTATTCTTCAGATATTTTAAGAACTCTTTGTCAGGTAGTGATTGTATGTGAGATTAATTTTAAATACTTTGATTTAATTTGTTTATTTTATTTTATTTTTTTATATACGGCAGCAACAGATGTTTGTAGTTTCCTATAATAAAAATTATTTTTTTATATCTTTTAGTTATTGAAACCTCTTAGGCCTTTATGATAACGAGAATGAATAAGAGAAGAGAATATGATGGAAAGCATTTTTGAATATTTCATAAATTTATCACACCATGGACATTAAGAGATTGTTTTCAAAATACTTATTGTATCTGTAAGATTTATTTTCAGTGATTTCTTAGGAGATCATGTTTGTTTTATGCTTATGACGTCTTATATTTCGAAATATGATTTTTATTTTTTTATTTTATGATGTCCCTCTTAAAAGAAATTTTGTTTTGGAACAAATTCAGTATCTAATGGATTTAGTTTTGTCTATTTGAAAATATTTTCGTATAATTTTTTACTTTTAATGGTTTGTTGTGACGGCAATAGTTTGTTTGGGAAATATTATGATATTTTGTATACAAATATTTGTGATGCTTGAAAATCATTTGTAATATTCTCATGCCTTATTATCAAATATTGCAAAAATATTGACTGGATATGCTTGTAGCATCTAATTAGATAAACAAATGATAAAGAACGGAAGGGTGTTTGTCAAAGTTTTATTTGAAATTGAAATATGGAATCCAACATTTCGTTAAAAAACAGAAAAATAAATAAAAAAAAGTTTCGTATGCAAATTTAACGATTTTTAACAATATTTCAGACAAAACCCAACGAGTTTATAAAATTTTCTAATCTTATAAAATATGTTCGCTAAATAGACCAACTTATCTATCAAGGTTTAACACCAGAACTTAATCTTAGAATCTGAACAACGATGGGAAGTATCACAGATTCATTTTATACAGAATCAATCAATTCAATATCAATTCTTTAACATAATGTCCTTAGAATATTAAAAACTTTTCCATCGCAAAGGAGTCAAATCATGCGTTTCATAGCAGATTCAATCATCATATTCAACCACAATTCTAGTTGGTTCTAATAGAAAGGGGACAACCTGTTACCAAACTTAGCTAGCTCATCAATAATATGATTACCGCAAATGGTTGCCTGTTTCAATATACAGTTGACAGCAAAAGTCTTAGTACTCCAATATATTTTGACAATTTCATGAATTTTAACCAACAGTTTGTATAAAAAATTAAGGTTTTTATATTTATTTTATTAATTTATTTCTGTTTTATTATAAAACAAACAATTTTTTAATGTTTTTCATAAAATAGGAGAAAAATTAGGAAAAGTTTCAGATGACTCCATAGGTACCCCCAAGTAAATTTAAAATTCAAAGGCCTAATATATGGAAATGTTATCCATTGTATTTAGTAGAATATCCCTTCAGGTCAAGCACTCCATTTAACCCATTTGGAATTGAATGTACAAGTTTTGTTTACTGTTTTCACCATGAGCAAATTTTTCGGTTGACTTTTGTTTGAGGTTTAGCGATTACGTAACTGTTCTTTCAAATGATCTCCTAAATACTCTCTTGAAGTTATATCGGGAGTTTGTGCAAGTAGTACTAAGACTTTTGCTGTCCACTGTATATACAGTGGAAAGTACGAAGGAGCTGGCATTCTCCTTTATAGATGTCTAGCATTCCTTAATTAGAATGGTAAGCAGGTAATTGGTCTACTGTAGCAGTATCTAGAATGATATTGTTGCCAAAAGGCGTTGCATAGGATTACTAAACTGGAAATATATTGAATTGTTGTATTGGATGCAGTTTAGAAGAATTTCATTTATTGAAAGCAAATTTTTCTTGTTCCGTGCTCCCCGTGATGTTCGTTGTTGCGGTCAGAGAGTTTGTCGATGGACAATAAGACTTGAGGAACAGTTGACAGTGACTAAGTGACAGAAATATCCCTACGATCCAGTTTAAGTTGTTGTTCTATCCAATGCAGACCAGATGTGGTTGTTAAAGAAGCAAGGTTCTTCCACAATGAAGAATTTATCAGCAGCCAGTAAAAACTTTTGCTTAATTGACAGACATAAAAATGTCAGACATAAAAATGTAGCGTACAATTTTTATATCTAAAATTATATTTGATAAGAAAGTGCCTACAGTAGCATGATGATCGGCTTTACAATGCAACAAAAGAACAATGGGGAGTAGTTTATCTCAGGACTCTGATACAAAATCCAAAACCTATGTCGTATTAACTTCCAAAGTTTGTGTGAAAAGCTTGAATAGCATTGGTTAGGTTAGGTCGGAGTGGTAGCTCTGATATCACAAAATTCACTTGAGCACTCATAGCACACAGGTGTGACTAGCATTGGACAATTGATTGATTGAGTTGAGAACTGCTGCATTTGTACTATTTTTGCTCGAACATTTTAAAATTCGATCCTTTGTCGGATTGGTTAAACTTTTTAAAATTTTTTGGATTTTTTTTCCAAATATCTTTTAGATATATTAAGTGTGATTAATAACGTATACAGATGGCATTAAATTGGTATTTTGAACAGCGTAATATTCGATTTTCCATGAACTTTTAATTTTTCGAAATTGAATTTATTTTAATTTTTTTCTTTTTTTATTTAAAATAATTCTCTTATATTTTTGTATTAAAATTAAAACTGTAACGCATAAAAATTTCTTTTAACACTTCAGGCTCTTTTACATTTAAATCAACACATTTTTCGTTGCACAATATTTTGACAGTGATTTGCTGACAGAAAAAAACATTTTTTCTTGCTTTTCTTTCGCGCTTTCGTTGTATTCCAATAAAAATGAAACTTCACTTGCGATAAAATTGCTTGAAGTTCCGTTAGATTTTCGCGTAACGGCACGTTTCGAATTAAAACTGGCAGCATTTAAAGACAAGGCGCCGTAAATAATTTTCTTTCTTGGATTCACCATTTTCAAATAATTTATTTAATTTTTTCTTCTTCTTTTTTTCTTGATTTTTGTAATCAATATAAATTTATCTTAAGGCCTGTGAACACTGACTCCATGTTTTAGAAATTTGCAAATTTATTTTCGTCGATTTTATTTTTATTTTTTAGCGTTAAAATTTCTTTTAGATTTACAGCTCGCGGAAAAACTCGTGCCAAAAATTTTGTTGTTTTTTTCTTCTATTTTTTCCAAAAAAAAAAATCTGTTCGGTTTCATTGATTCCGTAAAATGTCTGATAATTTTATATTTTTTTTTGGCCACTAGTAGCCAAATAGGCAGTTTGTCAGTCAACAGGCATACGGACGGCGTTACACAAATGTTCTGACCGCGAGCAAATTTTCAACTGAATCTCTATAAAAAAATTCATACAGCAGCAGCGGCGGAAAGTAAAAAGACAAAAAGAAAAAAGACAGAAATAATCTCACTTTTTTTGTTTTTATTTATTGGTGTTGTTAGCTGTTGTTGTTGTTGTTGTTATTTTGGATGGAAGATATTTTAAAAAGGCAATAATAACAACAACACAAGCAAAAAGCTAAGAGAACATGCAACACAGAGCATTTTCAGCATATTTAGAATATTCCCAGCCCCCCACCCCATCCTTTTTTATAATGATTAACGCTCATTTAGTCGCACGCTCGTTTACTCATCTATTTACTCTTTCTCTTGTATATTGTTTTTTTAATAAATTCCCTGTAACAACAACCACGCACGGCAATAATATTCGTATGAGAAAATTCTAATAAAAAAAGGAAGCAAAAAAAAAAAACGCACTGAACTTAAATGTGAGTGAAAAGCCTATTCAAAATAATGGTTTATTCGACCAGCCGTAGTATATGACCATGCCTGTCCGTCCATTCATTCATTTAACCCATAAAAGTTTTAAAATCTTCAAACACTGTCTGCTTGCTGCCATATTTCTATGCCTAAACGCCCGTTTAAATTGTCACATACAGTAGCAACAGTGGCTGTGGCAGTAGCAGCAGCAGCCCTCTTTCAGTGACCGCAACTATACGTTGTTGTTGTTGTTTTTATAGCATATCCCTTTCATCATAATTTTGCCGTTTGTTTTTTTTTTTGCTTTGCCTTGCTTTACTTTTCATCTTTCTCGTGCATGTTTCTAATTTGGTTTTCTCCCCCTCCAAGAAAATTACAAAAAAAAAAAGAAACAAACGAAATGAAAAGCTGTGTTGCAAACAATTTGCCTCTTGGCAGACTTAAAGACGCACGTTTATTATTATTACGATGAGATTTTTGTTCGTGTTGCCCGTTTTTGTATCTCATGATCCCATTGTCTTGCATTTTACTTAATTGCCTCTAAAAGTTGCAACAGGCAAAATGGAGAGCAAAGCACAATGGATCGAAAATGAAAAAAATGTAAAGTTTTCCACCGGAACATGTAATGATTTAGTATCCTTATAGGAATCGGTCTCATGTTGAGGTTAAGTTCTTATTTCATTGCGAAGATAGCATTGCATTAACATTCTGAAAAATGGTTTTAAACGAGGACCTGGTATAGCTTATCATTTACTCATTGGAACGCGGGCGAGTCTCTTTGGTAACTGATGTAACAATGCATGAGAAAAGGAGGAGATTCTTACTTTCGTTTGCTATAGAAAGACGCGATTCCAGAGTAAAAATAAACTAAGTAAACGAGGCCATTAAGCATTGGAGAAAGTCGAATGGATAACATCTTTGTATAGTTCGGTGTTGTCTTTATTTAGTTTTGACTTACAATTCTTCGATGGATCTACGTGGAAATAAATATTTAAAGCCTCTAGAAAACATGGAAACTTAATTTCAATTTCTCAGATGCGCTGGTTAGTTCAGTTTATTATAACAATGATGAGCCTTAGCAATGTAGGTCACTATTGTTATACGGCCATTAGAATGATCCCGACTTGTCTCACTCATTCTAATGCATAGTTTAAGAGTGAGTTGTATTTATTTGCTAGAATTGATTTATGAACTTGAATGAATAAAATTCAATAAAATTCAATAAAATTCAAGTTTTGTGATTCCAAACAAAGTTTTTAACCTCAACTCTTAACAATTTTATGAAATTTAATGAAAACGAAGAAAGGAAATATTTTTGTTACTTTTTAGACAAGCAACACTGTTCGATCCATTGTGCACGATCACTGTATGGCATGTATTATCAGCAAATAAGAAAACAAAAAAATAAAACAAAGTAAAACAAAAAGAAAATAAAAACAAGGCACCTTCTCATAGACTCACTCATTATTATGATACAAATCCATTCACATCATGTCATGCACAGACACACACACTTCCTTACATTCCGGTCCATATTTCGTATACAACAGATCTACTGTCTCAAGTATATAATTTTAATACAACGACAAGAAGAGGGGGCGGTTGTGGCGGTTATAAAGACAGATTATAAATAAAAAAAATGGATGTGTACTCTCTCACAAGAAAGAAAATAAAAGAAGAGATTTTTAAGATTCTATTAAACAACATAAATAAAAGCAATAACAACAATAACAACAATAATATTAACAATTTTTATATGAATTTATTGTTTTTGTTTCTTCTGTGTCTTCTCGTTGCCAGCAGATTTATGAATGAGATTTGAAAACTTTTGTTTAAGAAAGTAGTAAAGAAGAGTGAACAGGAGAGAGAGAGAGAGAGAACGTACAATAAAAACAAATGTCACTCTGTTTATGACATTTAATAAAGAGATTGAAATAAATTTATTAAATTAGAGATGAAATGTATGGAACTGAGTCTTAATTGAAAGGCAACAAGAAGAAAAAAAAGTGAAATTATCAAATATATGCTGAGAGGGGATAAGGAAATTAAGATCTTATACTGTCAGTTGGCAGTTGGAAAGAGAACAAAGAAATTTACCTTTATAATCCAACATCAAACAAAATACATTAAAATATTCTATTTGTAATTGATAATAAAAATAAGAAATAAAACAATAATAAAAAAAAAATAAATGAAATATATGACACTGGATTACAATGAAGGGATTAAATAGATTTTTATTTTAAGCTTTGAAAATGAAATACAATTTGTATGAAAGATATTTGAAAGTCTTACAAAATTAGAAAAAGATCCATTTAAGCTTATTGGGTTAAAATGTTGAAAGTAATTACTCCATTCACAAGCTCTGTTATGAAGGTAAACAAAGTCCAATAATTAATACAACAATACAAAATGATACAGTTTGTCGATTAAACAAGAAATACTCATATTTAAATTATTGGCTCTAACACGAAAGACAAAGACCGCTTAGCACAGACAAAATAATTCGCTAAAGAAAGCGTTTGTTAATCCGGACAACCAGCTAAATATCAATGGCTTCAGGATACAGATCTATGAGCTATTAAAATTGGGATAAATTAATGCTTCAATTGAAGTCGCCGTGGTCGAGTAGATAGTGTGTTGGCTTATTAGACGTATGGCCCAAACACCAGATCAGGCATCTCCAACTGAACGAAATATGAAAAAAAATTCTTCGGCGATTTCCTCTCAGCAGATTTCTGGTAAAAACTCTGAGAGTAAATAAAATTGTCATGAATAGTTTCTCAAAAATCTGTAGTTTAGAGTCGACTTTAAACTGTAGGTATGTATAAAAAATTAACACACACAACATAAGTGTTGTGGAAGGATTGTAAGGTCTGTTGGTAAATGTGGAACACAAGTAAACGGAGTTCTAATATTACCTGAGCGCATAGCTGCCAGATAAATGAGGCACCAAATCGTCAAATATTTGAGAAAAAATCGTCAAAAAATCGTCAGAAAAAATTAAAAAATAAATTAAAAGTTTTTAAAAACCAAAATTATTTCTATTGTAGTAAAACATATAAAGTCAATGTATGTTATTATTTGTAATTTGTAAATTTGTTAGAAATTGAAAGCTGGCGTCCCTCATCTTCATTTATATATTTTTTTTTTTTAATGGAGAAATGTTATATCATTTTCAGGAAAAAATTGTTTAAGGTTTAAACAATCTATCCAGTGTTATTTATTGACAATAATATTGCATCATCTTAATCTATGGGTGGTTAAGGAGTCAGAAGTTCTTCACATCATGAGCATGAAAATTCAGTGTAATGTTGCCTGCAACCGACACATTTTTCAGTTCCTTCAGTTCCTTCTTAAGATCTTATCATCTGATCTTGATATTTACTGTATTTATTTATACTATTTATGAGGTCGGTGCTTCAACGTCTATTTTGAGATTATTCGACCGTGTAGCTCCTTAATGACGGTAGTGTATCCAACTTCATTGAATCATTGGTGCATCGTTGCAATGTGGTTTGTGTTTCACTGTTCTATCACTACTATAAAAGGATTTTGCTCGAACGAAATAAGGAGACTTGATCTTGATAATCATATATTCCTACGTTACGCTCGTCTTTCTCGGCCAGGACATCCGTATGTGGTCGATTGGCCAGTGGATCGCACACTGCATTACAGAAAAAGTACGTTTTTTAGTCAGACTATTCGTATGTGCAACTCAATTCTTGCAGAGGTCTTTCCTGTTACTTATGGTATAAAAATATACAAGCCTAGTGTCCATAAATACTGTTCTCTCTTTCCTTCTTCAAATAGCACATTTTCATAGTTCCAAACACAATGCCAACACAATGCCTGAGTGTTGGTCGTACGAAAAAAAATAACGGCGCTTGTCTTTGTTCTTCCGATGGTAATATTAGAAGCTATACTCGAATTATTAAAATTGTCTGCAACGATAAATGATAAATTATGTGCAACTACGAGGTTATTTAGGAGTTGTAATTTTTAGGCCTTTAAGGGATTAAAAAGGCATAAAATACAAAAATATCTTACTCCTTGTAATAACTAACATAAATTTCCAATAGTAACAATTGAAAAGTAAATTCAAAGCTTAAAATGGCTTTTAATTTACTAAAGTTAGGCATATGATGTAAATTTAAAATTTCTAAAAATCGTCAAAATAATGGACATAAATTGTCAAATCGTCAATACGATATTTTTGGAGCTCAAAATCGTCAAAATGACGATAAATCGTCAAATCTGGCAGCTATGGCTGAGCGAAAATTCGATTTTTGTGATGGATGAAGTACAAGCTTCATTGCCTTCGTCGTTTAATGAATCATAGAGTTGTATACCCTATTGTCATTGACTACTGCTAGTAATATATGAGGGTCATAATTTCAAAAAAATTAAAAAGGATATAAAATAGGCCCCCAATGTACTTAAAATGCGCTTTATTTTATTTAATATTTCATTTACAAAGCAAATGCTAAATTTAAATTCGAATTCGAATAATACATCCTAAGGCCAGCATTTGGCGTGCGTGCATGATGTGGCTCCCCTTCTTAAATTGTGCCAATGATTTACAAAATTAACACGCCTGAGATTTTGTTTCCATTTCATTGCATTGATTAACATGGCAAATAAAAATAAATGCCCTCAAATGGTTGTAAATACGAAAGCATTACGAAAAATCAAAACAATATTGAAAACGTTTAAATAAATTTTTTTAAACAATTGAAAAAAATAAAAACAAAAAGTTTAAATAATGCGGGTGTTTTATTGAATGAGAAAATAAAGTGTAGAGAAAAAAATCTCTCACAATTGTTGTAACAGAATGAAAAAGTACTTGTACTTGTTTTTAATTAAAGCACTCTATGCTACTTCCACTCCAGTATACAATGGAGAAGAAGGAAAAATAGTCTATAGAAAGTCTACTCAAGAGAGTAAATGGCGGGTTAATGACTACAAAATTGGCAATAAACTTGAGACTTTTTTTTTTAAATGGAATCTTATATCTTGTGTCTCTTTTAAACAAGATGCATATCGCATTATTTATTATCATAGAGTGTTAAATGTCACTCTGACAACAGTCTGAGAAATGTGACACTTGAAATTTATTTTCATTCTTCTCTTGTTTATTTATTTAATTCGAAATTTTATTTTCTGTGGCAGACAAAACAGAACAAAGCAAAAAGCGCAGAAATTCATGAAATGTTTGTTCTAAAATGTTTGTGAATATTTTTAAAACACACTTCAATGGGTGTTTGCATTGGACGCCAAGATCCCCCAAAAAGATTTTCTCTTTAAATAAATATTTTGTCTGTGATTCTTCACGAACTAAAAGTGTTTTTTGGGGCTCTATTGAATTTACAGTTTATTTTGCAACAAATCGCGGGAAACTAAGTGTAAACTTGTGAAACATGCTCCCTTATCGTAGGTATACAAGATCCCATTGCGATGCTTGTATAAAATGAACAATCAGTAAGTAAAAGCTTGATTGGTGGGGATCTCTGGGCGACGAAAAGAATTTGGTACTATCGGGACTTCTTAAGCAAATTCTGGACATCCATGCCAAAAAAGAGATCTGCAAAAATGGTGCAGTGCATGACTATGTACAAGTCTACACTGATGGCTCCAAATTGAATGGAATTACATTTGGCGGAGTTTGTTCGTAAAATATTGAAATAGCCCAGGCCATATAGTAGAGGAAGGGAAGGGAAGGGCCTTTCAAACGGAGGTATCGCAAAACAGTCTGCGGCGAGAGTTATTGAAGACAAAAATATCCCCAGAAATATCTGATATATCCAAGCGTGTAGTTTCAACGTGAAGAACTTCAAAGCGGTGTTGAAGATATCTGAACTTGGTAGCTGAATTATATGATGTGTGTGTATATCATATGGGTACTAGGACACAGTAACATTTAAGGTATCTGTAGAGCGGATAAAGTGGTCAAGTGCGGCACAACCATCGAGCTGTGGTATCTTAATGGGCCTCATGTAGCATAAGTCTAGCCAACTTCTTTTTGTATAGACAGCCACTTATGGGTTCCTACCTACCTTTTGTAATATATTGTTTTTAAGATACTTTGACAGGAATGAAATACATCTTTAAGGAAAAAAACTTACAAAATTTATTGACTAGAGTTTGCTAATTGAAATGCATTTCATTTGTAGTCAATTTGAATAAATAAATAAATTATTTGTCTAATGAAACTTCATAGTAAGCCAGGAACTCTGTAATAATTTTATACAGCCTCTCACTGCCCCAATTGATTAGTTCATGTGCAATTAAATATTTCATGTCACTTTGTTGTTGTTGTTGTTGTTGTTATATCAACTAAATTTTCAACACTAATAACTTCTTATCGATAATTGTCATCGTAAAAGTTGTGTATAATTGATGAATAAATTATCGAAAAAGCAATTTTGAAGATAAAAACAAACCACACATCAAACAGAGCACAAGCAACCACCTTCTCCTGAAGCACATACAACATAAATTCATAATAAATGCATAATTATGTTGCACCTACAGATTGTTGCCACTCGTTATGGTGGTGTAAGGCAATAAAGACAGCAACAAATAGAAACATTTCATGTGTGTTAATAAAATGTATTGATTTAACAAATCAGCAGTCTGTCTGTCTGTTTGTTTGTATTCTAACACACTTGCACACTGGGCCCACATTTTCGTGTCTATTGACTTGCCATTCAACTGTTTAACAAAAATTTAAAATTTAAATTCATTTTATTTTTAAATGATCCCCACATGTAAAATGGGGTGTAATAGTTGCTTCGATTGTATCACAGAGACAGAGGAGTTGTTGTTAGACTGTGGAATGAAATATTAATAGCCATGGAAGTAGTTGTTTAACACACTGTATTAACACAACTATTTTGTTATTGGTGGTGGTATGGCATGGTGTTGGTGTTAATAGAGGGAAGCATTTGACAAGAAACAACAAAACATACAAAAACACTTTAATAAATATGTATGTATGTATGTATGTAAAGCGACCTGTTGCTTTGGTTACACTGTCTATGATGGAACGTGCCCCCATAAGAGTGGGAGTATGAAGTAAACAAATCAAACAAAATTGTAGCCGGTTATAAATTTCAATGCAATTTTACAAAAATTTAAACAAAACGTTTTAGAAAATTGTTTTAATTTATTAGAAAAAAATTAAAAACACAAAAACAACTTCAAGCTTTCATAATATCTGCTCTTTTTGATATCAGTTTTGTTGATTGAAAAAAAAATAATTTTTAATTTACGAAATACTCCATTAATTTCTATTTTCAATCTTTTAAAAGTTTGTTATTCTTTTTATTGAATCCTCTTAATAAAACTGTCAAAAACAATTAGCCAACATAAATACATTCTCTCTCTGGAAGTGTTTTTTTTTATTTGCATAAGAAGACAAACGAATGAAAATGTTTTCAAATGGCTTTGGGGAATCGTAAACATAAAAAATTGAAGACGAAATTCTAAGAATTGAAACATAAAAATAAGCACACAAAGCTAAATACAACAGATAGACAAAAAACAACAGACAGAAAAAAATTAACACTGATGCCTCGACTTACGATTTTTTTTTAAATATTTTGTTCTTTACTACGTGCGAAAAGGAAATTAAATATTTTTTGTTCCGTTATTATATTTGTTTCGTCGTTAATCTCGATTGCGGACTATCCAGACAGAAATCATACCATTTATGTGGAGGCATAGGATATGTAATTTCAGTCCTATTATCTTGAAAGACAGCGAGGTTAGGCTTACTACCAAATAAAACGTTGTGAAGAGGGTGAAAGAGTGCCGCTTGCCATCTACTCCTGTCAGAGCACAATTGGATGGTTTGTCCCCAGGTATTGGTCACCGCCACAGTTTGATTAATATTGTTATGTGTTATCAGATAATGTTGTCCTGCTGGAAAAGAAGACATGCCAGGATACGTTAAGTAGAGTGCAGGTCTTGATATGTGTTACGTACTACCAAAACTAGTGCTCTATAGGTTGATAAGATAGATAACATAATTGGCCATTACAACCCTTCAGTCAGGATTACAACCGAGCTTCTCACACCACTCATGTTGTGTGTGTTAATTTTATACATGGGTGGCGGGACATACAGTTTAAAGTCGACTCCGAACGACAGATTTTTGAGAAACTTTTCATGGCAATTTTATTTACTCTCAGAGTTTTTGCCAGAGGAAGTCGCCGAAGAAATATTTTTTCATATTTCGTTTTGATGTCTGACCTGAGGTTAGAACCATGGCCTTACTACTATATAGGTTGAATATACCACTATTGGATATGGTACGTAAGGAAATGGCAGTGAACTTAACAATTCGCCTGAAGAGTACTTCACGCATAAACTGGAATACCTGCAACCGAGCGTATAGTGGATTACCCAACCACGATTGATTTGCTTAATCGACAGAATGCTGGTTTCAAGCTGGGTGGCATGAAGGAACTGTAGCCCTGGCAAAAAGAAAAAGTATTAAATTCACACGAATCGATTTTAAATGAGGAATCTTGATCTAAGTTTTTCAAGGCTAGTTTCGAATCATAGCGGTGGTTATCAGGCAAAAATCCTACTATCAAGGAGACTGCCGGTTGGCCAAGACGGACTTTAGTTTCTACTAATTTGCTAAAAGTCTATACCGTATTGAAATCACCATTTCTGATGAACTATCACTTGCCTCTTAGCACTTGCCACTTATTTATTTAATATTTGAATCATATGAGTTCCGCGGCACAGAAATTTTCGAGGGAATGTAAGAACGAACGTGATTGTCAGCACCGCCTTACTGGTTCTATAGGACTTGTAAGACGTGTTTGGGCCAACGCTCTGATGCAAAATTAAATAGCGAATAGCACATAGGCGGCAGGGAGTAACTGTCGGATAGCTAGACAATTACGGTTCCATCTTGAAGGAATGCGTCTAGCATGGGATCAATCATGAGGATAAATAGGAGCGATGTAGCATTACTTGTGTGCGTAATTACCGAACTTTGTATTAAGTGTACTGTTGCAGTTCAGGAGATGAGGGCGAAGGGAAGAGTTTGATGTGCCACCAATGTCAATTTTCTGCTCGTAGGGGACTGGCGAAAATGGGGTTAAGTGATATATAATATCGATTTTGTACGTTTCAAAGTATTTCCCTCATTGTAATAAGCACATCTTAGCATATATTGAGTTCTTCAACAATCTTTACCTCAAACATCTTCATTGTTTATCTAATGGTTTCTTTAGATAGGGGACTAGACAGAAGTCATAGAGGCGAAATCCTTCGAACATGCAGATTGAATATATGTTTTCGTCTGTTGTTGACATTCTAGAGCGAGGTTAGCATTTTATTGTCTAACGAACAAAGTTTAAATTTCTACACAAAATTTAATTTAAATATTTTCTTAAGCCGTTGAACGTGACATAAATGTCACCTCCTGACAAATATTGTACCAGAATAAAGGCACTCAAATCTTAGACAGTATGACACAGATTTAGAAAATGAACAAAAAATATTAAAAAAAAATAAAATTATTGTGTTCTTAGCTGGTTATAATTATAGTGACATTTGCCATACTTTTGCATACGAAATGTAATGACAACAAAATACTCAAAGAAAAATACACACAACAACAATGTGTGAATCCCATTCGTTTTCATTATGTGTGTATTTTAAAATTAAAAGGAAAAAAAAAAGAAAAAATAGTGCCATTAACACTTTATAAGATGCATAAAGAAAAATAAATTAAAAGAGGCAGTAAAAGAAGAGCCTACAAAGAGAGACAAACTGGAAAATATGTGACGTTACATTTACCAGCGTATCTGCGATCAAATGAAAGACATCAGGCATACAAGTATTGTGTTAGCAGCAGCTCGTCTCCAGAGATTAGGACATAAAAGCAAAGCACATGCAAAATTCTGTTTCCAAATGCTAATGATGCTGATATGCCTGAGGAACAATAAAGCGGCAACAACATGTTTCAAATGCTGTTGCATTTCTACACTCCAACAAAAAAATTATGGTTTTTGTCTCCATCATATACATACATACATATATGTATATGTATGTATATGCATGTATATACAGAAGATACAGAGTCATTAGAGAACAACAAGTGTTATAAATCAGTGGGGTATAGAGGAGCATTTGCCAGTGGTTTATTTTCAAACTAATGCGGAGATAAAAACAAAACTTTTATCTGCTGCTGACACACATTATGAACTACTTTTTAACCTAAATAAAGTTAATAGGGTGTGTAAGTGATGCCAGTTAATAGTACTCGCGAGACTTTAATTTATAATTAGAATTTATTTAAGTTTACAAAAAGAGGTGGGAATTGTCTTGTGGAGTTTAATTAAAAAACATATAAGTTTTTTCGAAATCAAAATAGTTTAAAACAATAAGGTAATGCTGTTATACCAGCCATTATCTGTTGCAAACGTCACTAAACAACGCTTTACTGGTGCAATAGCTGTATTTTAAGAAAGTGTCACAAGAGTAGGATAAGGTGGAGTATAAAAAAGCTCACTTGAGTAAACGTAGCTGCCCATTGTTGCTATTGACTTGTTCTGATTAACCGATCTGAACAATTAGCACCAAAACTTCGCATTAAAGCATGCCTCCCTTAGAATAAAAGGGAAAACAAGCCTGAAAGTTTAATAAATCTAGTGACAGATTGAGTATTAAGTAACAATAGATGTGTCGAAAACTGGTGGCTCTTCGATAACCTTACTATAGTTGTGAAAAGGTGGCTTAGTACTGCGCCCATACGATCTATTGAATTGACCTCAATTTTTATAGGCTATCCACATAGTATTTTCTACAAACCTGTTGCAGTGACAAATTTCAAAACGCTGTGTGTCAACAATAACAATTTCCTGCTTATTACTTAAATATGAAGCCAACTCTTTCTTCCTGGGGTGCATTAATGCCCCGTAGATTTCAAGTATGGTTTACGATTATTTGCTCGATACAACCCCTAATCTGATGCATGACTCAGATCTCCTTTTATTGTAGTTTCTCAACAAAAGTTTCGATTGCCTCAAATCTATTTGGTTTAAGAAAAGTTTGTGTCTCTCTTTATCTTCCCTTTCTTTGAGAATACCTTTCCAAATATCCGCTTCTACTCCACGGAAGCTTGATCAACCTTCCTAACCCTTGATAATCCTTTCCTATTTCTAAAAAGATTCCAGAAATTTTAATGCGCTACCCAACTAAGCTCATGAATTTCTACTCTCTGCTTATAACCTCCATTAAACAATGCAATTTGCTTTTGACCTCAAAAGCTCGTTCAAAATATAAAGCAGTATTAAGGAACACCCGCAATGGAATGTATTGATTGATGGTTAATCTCGCAGAGACCAAGCTCTTGAATTCTTATTCATGTTAAAATCCTGGATTCGGTAACCGAAACAATTTGTTGGGTGTAGGCTAGGTTTAGTATGGATACCAAAACACTCAGGTTTTTATTGTAATGAGACGATAATGTGAAGAGTAACTTAAAATGACATTCGTATTACGAAAATAACGAATAACTGGGTCCATAACGAATAGAAGAACCTGCAGGATCTACAAGTTTTTAACGTCTAGACAGAACGATAAGAGGACAACGAAAATTCTGAATTAGAAAAGTCGACTTCCATTATTTCGGTAGAGTTGTTACACAAAATCTCCATTTTCTTATGAGGTTTTCGTATTTTTCCCTGCTTTGTTTCAATTTCCTTAATCAAGCTTTTTGCTGCTAAGCAGGTGATTGTTGGTCTGTTGTAACAGATACTAAAATGATGGGGTTCCCAAGTGTCATAACATTAAAACAAGAAGAATTTATTTTGTTTAGTAGAGAGGAGTGTTACTCGTTTCCAAGAGATAGTGCTGCCAGCTTATTAGACGTAAGGCCGCGGTTCAAACCTCAGGTCAGACATTAAAACGAAACATGATAAAATATTTCTTCGGCGACTTCCTCTCAGCAGATTTCTGGCAAAACCTCTGAGAGTAAATAAAATTTCCATGAAAAAGTTTCTCAAAAATATGTCGTTCGGAATCGACTTTAAACTGTAGCCCAAGCCATTCATGTATAAAATTAACGCACACACAACATAAGTGGTGCCAGAAACTAGGTAGTAATCCTGACTAAAGGGTTGTAACGACCAATTATGTTATGTATGCATGTATGTATCTTTACACCAGTACCCCTCTATATAAAAAGGGTACAGAATTATCGCACTGTCGCACAGTAAGATTGAATGAATACCTGAGTTTACTAGACTGAGGCAAGTGTGTACAGTGAGCGCTATAAGTGAGTCAGCATTTCTGTTCTTAAATATAAAACAGTTTTGTTCTTAAGTATAAAAAAAAGTTCCTTTAACATGAATTGTTGTTTTTGTTTTAACATTTTATAAGTAATAAATAAACGTTTTTATTTTTGGAAATTTATTTTTGAAATTTTTTTTTTTATTTTTGAAAATTTCTCGCTATCCTAAGAAAATTAATTATTTCAGTGGTGTTTACTTACTTTTGGCGCTGAGTGTATATTAAATGGAGCTGACTTGACAAGTAAAAATTGGAAACTGTACAGCGGTGGTAACCGAGACGAAAATTCTTGGGATAACAATCTCTTTGGATCTCCTATAGCACTTGAAATGATCTTTCTAATGTCTAGCTTCTCAAACTTTGATAGAAATATTTACTTAAAGTGGATTATGATTTATTTGTATGGCATCCAAGAGTTTAATTTCTCGTTTCGTAACAAGGTACTCAAATTTAAGCCTCATATACAGAAATGCTTGAACGTAAGGTGTAAATTTGCATGTTTTTAATTATTTAACAACCGTCGATAACAAATTTTCAACAACTTAAGGAAAAAATAAAACTAAGCTTCTGCTATTTGAAATGTAATACTTTTAAAACTCCCCAAAAAAAACCTCATAATAATTATGATGATGCCCACTTAATCATCACACTGATAGTCATCGTTAAACATATGAGTGAAAAAAGAAATAAAAATTGTTTTTCGTTTTAAAAACCGAAAATGTTTAACAACTTTAAAAGTGAAATAAACACGGAAGTATTAAAAAACAAAAATTAAGTGCCAAAATAATAAACTCTTATACGAGTAAAAATAAAAGAAAAAAGCTAAAAATAATAACCAATTTGTACAATGTAAATGGTAAATATGACTAAACATGTAACACAACAGAACAGTGGCACCTTTATTGATGGCACCTAGTAAGCTTAAGTTTTAAGGATGTTTTAAGATTTTTTTACACACTTTTTCATTACCTTCCAGTATTCTTTTTTAAAAAAGTTCTCCTGGATCTGCTTATTGGCTGTGCGTCTACTGTATCTCTATATCGTACATTTCATTTCTGTTAACGTTAACAACAATCAAAGTTTAGTTGTGTTGTGAAACGATTAAAATCCAATTTGTACAACTCCCTGAAATTTTGTTTGGCTTTATAAGTTTCTGTCTGATTTTATTTTTTTTATAATTTTTTTTATTATTATTTTTCTCTCCCTCGTCTTTCTTCATGTTCAATTGTGTAAAATTATAGCCAGACGGTTGAACTACATGCAGTAGGCAAAACATATTGTATTAATGACACTACATTGACCGAACGACCGACCGGACTTTTACTCTACCCGTCTGTCTGTCCGTCCGTCCGTCTGCCAGTCCATCTAATCGAATGTTGGCCTGGACTGGTGTGGCCGAATGTGTTGAAATATTCCAGTAAATGGTTGTGGTGGTAAGTGTTAAATACAATAAGGAACGGTTTTTGATGGTTTTTGTCTAGATAAGCAAATGACGGCTAAAAACAAACTACAGTAAAGTCTTGAAACATTTGACAAACACTTTTGCTAACAAAAATGATTTTTGATTAATAATAATTTTAATCAATTTTCATTATACGGTGTTCAGATATGTACCTTTATTGCGTAAATCGCAATAAACGCCATTATTGAGCTCAATATTTCATATAAAGTTTCAATTAATTATTGCGCAATAAATACGCAAATTGTTACATAATATTGAGTAAAACTTAAAATGCAGCACTGTCAAGTATGTTCAGTGCGCATATTACAATTTACCGAACACTTTCTGTTGATATTTGACAACTCAAATATAAACAACGACAAGCAAACAAAAAAATAGAAACAATGCTGTTGAAACAAGCAGTAATTTGGTTTACTAGCTATCAAATGAATATTGAATAAGCAGCTGAACTGTGTATATTATTATGCCTGAACACTTAAAATATTGTACTCAATAAACCGAATATTGACTCAATGAAAGTGCATATCTGAACATAGTATTAAACGAAAGGTAATATTTTGCAATCCTAATTCATAATAATTAAAAAATTGTCAGAATTCGAATCCTTGAGTTTGGTTACAATGTAAGAAATTTGTGCAATCCAGTCTGAAACTGTATCGAGTCTTGCAGGTCATTGCATAATGGACTTGCGAAGGCACTCAGTTTGCCTTCTAATTGCTTATACCGAAGTTGTAGGTCGGTCGAAGAAGAAGGGTGTATAGTTCACTTAATATGCAAATCTTCGCCTCTAGCTCAAAGCAGATTAACATCAAATCGTTTGCTTGAAATATTTCAGGCTGATTTTCAGTTTACTCCAAGGCTTTAAGGCATAGCTTTTTTTGTCTGAGACAACGCTTTATATGATATTGCAATGCGTATTCAAAAATGCTTCAATTTCAACAAAGCCATCCCTCCTATCCTATCATATGCTAGTCAGAAAACAATACTATAATTGATGACTTTAAATAATTAAACTAGTCTGGTCAATACTAAAACAAAACAGATGGGTGGGCTAGTAAAAAATTGGTTTGGATACTGGATTTCCCCGCCGTAAAGACTATATGTTTCTAACTTATGCTGAAATCCATTTAGAAATGGATTTGATCGCTGAAATAACTAGATGAGAATAGATAAGGCTGAAATGGCCAAATGTATTAGAAATGGATCAAGTCAATAAAACAGAGATAAATGGTATGGTAGCCGCATTTCGAAAGCAAAAATTTGGGCTTTGAATTGTCTTTTACAATTAATGGTATACAACTTTAGTTCCTTGTTGTAGTGAAACAGTTTAAAACATAGACTGGAGTGTCTGCAAGTAGCCTCTGGCAAAATTAGTTCAGCTATCTCACTATCACGGTTGGAAAGAGGACCCTCTGGACTACCATTTGCATATAGTCTGTATGGTGTCAAGCAAAAAATTTATATTTTGAAAGCCAATCTTCTCAATACCTAGTATATGCCCTGAAATTCGCTCCTAAAAAAGTAATCTTGTTCAGCTGATGCTGTTAAACAGTTAACAGTGCTCTGTTAAGGGCAGATTTTGCTCTGTTAAGAGACAATTTTGCACTGTTAATGCTAAATGTGGTGCTGCTAGAATTTATGGATTTCGTCTTGGCTTTCCAAATTCGAATTTATCTTCACACACATGATCGGAATTAGATTTGCTCACACATTACCACACACTAGATATTCCTAGCGTAGGATACACAAACGTCGCAATGGTAAACCCAATGAATTATTCTAAAAGGAAAGCAAATATTTGTTTCTCATGCAGATTAAATGAAAGATCATCTGTGCTCTATAATTTTATACTTGTAAATAAAAATATTGACTCTAAACTCACTCTTCTTCTGTAAGTCCAAATAAACATGGATACGACTTGGACGCTAAAACTTCTGAGTATAGAAGAGATGTTCATTCTTTCAGTACGACAATATGGCCACGAAGCAATGTGGACGAAAATACTTGGCATATAATTTTATTTCAGAAGTGCTTATGTTAGCTGCAGACTATAAGCATAGAGAGATGAGCTGTTTTTAATCAGTTTCTATAGGGGTGTCACCTAAATATGACTACATACATACATACATAATTGGTCATTACAACCCTTCAGTCAGGATTATGGACCTAGTTTCTCACACCACTGATGTTGTGTGTGCGTTAATTTTATACATGAGTGGCGGGACCTACATTTTAAAGTCGACTTCGAATGACAGATTTTTGAGAAACTTTTCAGAGCAATTTTATTTGCTCTCAAAATTTTTGTCAGAAACCTGATGAGAGGAAGTCACCGAAGAAATATTTTTTTATATTTTCGTTTTGATGTGTGACCTGGGGTTTGAACCATGGCCTTACATCTAATAAGCCAACATACTACCTACTAGACTACGGCGACTATACTATACTAATAGGAAACAAATTTTTGCGATATTAAGGAAACTTATGGTAAACTTATCGAGTTTTAAAAATTTCATATTTTATTCCACACATAACGTAACCATGTTTAAAAATTCAAGAAATCTTTTTCATTTACGTTGTTTAAATTGGCTTTAAAACTGAATTCAAATTTACCGTATATCCAATAAAAAGAGCTGCCACTGTTGGCAATGCATTTGTATGCAGATGGTTAAAAATTTTTAAACCACCATTAGAGTGCACTTCGTGAATTCATTTTTAATAAATGCTACGACTGCAATATTAAGTTTATTAACCAATTCAATCTTTTTCTGTTTCATTATAAAAAAAAATTAGGGTGGGGGAATTGTGTGGTTCAAAAGCTATAAAAATTTAATTTTTAAGATTGAGATAATAATTGCAAGAAAAATAGGCAGGAAAATAAAAACCAAATAAAATATTAGACCACAAAAAAAGTCATAACAAATAAGATCGGTGGTGAAGTATATAAGTAAAGTTTGAATAATAATTAGGAAGGAGGCTCATTATAGAAAATTATAATAAACTGATGGATTAACTATGTTTTCATATTTTTTTCTTAAAAAACTTGTAATTTAGCCAATTATTGCGCTTGAAAGCCTTTTTATAGGCAAATTGAAATGAATTAAAAATTGAAATGTTATCCGTTTACTTTATATATACAAAATTTTTATTTCGTATATGAGCAGTGAAGAACTGAGGCTTAAGTTCATTTGGAGTTTTTAAGATTCTCTTCAAATAGTGTAGCATAGTGCTCTAGACATTTTGTCATATGGAAATGAACAGGAGGACAAGTTGTTCCAAGCAGGATGCGATTCGTGTCAACGCTATACTTCCCTAAGTAAAAAATAAGTATTCTCTTCTATGGTTTACAATGGCAAAGGACGACTCTTGGTTCTCGTAGAATCTAGAGGCCCGAATGTAATGTCTGGTGCTCTAGTTCGCTCTTAAACCGATCGATTTAAAATCATAACTAACAGACTACAATTTAATGATCACAGCTACTAACTGTGGAAGAGGAAGGAATATTGAATACTTGTTCTGCGGCTGACCAGCTCTAAGGACCACCCATCTGAGGAGGATCTTTGTATGATGGTTTTGAATTCTAATGCCAGCGCTGTGATAAAAAACGGTGTGTCTTGGTACTATTTGATGCTGATAGTCAATCAACTAGCCACATCTTCTACTATATGGAACGTCATAACAAAAGGGTTTAATGCGATTCTTATTTGCTTAATATGTTGTCGCTCGTACCGAATTATTTGTCATGACGTCGAAAACATGGACAAATGTTTCAGGACTTAAAAAACATGATTCAAAGAAAGATCATGAAAAATTCTGTCAAGTATTTACTTACTAGTTTCTTCGTTTACAATGGCATTGTTTATTAGAGTTTTTACAGTGTCAAAAATTCAATAAGAAGCACAATATTGATAATGTCCTTGGACTTATAAAAGAGTAATTCAACAATGAAGTCGTCGAAGTATAATAGGTAGTGTGTTGGCTTATTAGACGTAAGGCCTCGGTTCAAATCCCAGGTCAGGCATCAAAACGAAATTTGAAAAATATTTCTTCGGCGACTTCTTCTCAGCAGTATTTTGGCAAAAGCTCTGAGAGTAAATACACAGAGCCTAATAAAATCAAGACGATTTTCTCTACGAAACGTTTTTGGAGTGAGGGGTATTACAAAAGAAAGAAACGAAGATTTTTTCGTAGAGATTTTTTATTATTTTTATGTGATAAATCTTTTTAATTTTTTCAAGAAGTAAAACACATACATTTAACATACACATACATTGTTATTTACCATTTTTTTTATTCAAATTCCGTCATTCTTGCCACAAAAAATACAATCCATAGAGAAAAACTTATTGATTCTATTGTGTTTTCTTCTAAATTGTATAAAACAAGAATTTCTTATTAATATCATTGGGCTACCTAATCAATTTTTTCAAAAAGGTTTTTCTTATAGATTTCATAACTTTTTTTAAGGAGTATTCCTTATTGATTTCATTAGGTTTCTATTTGATCATGTGTAAATTATCTTATTAATGTTTTAATAAGAATATCTTCTTGATTATATTGGCTGGCTTGTTATGGCAAGCAAGTAAAGAAGTAGAAAAAGCAATAAAAATATTCCTTCTTAAAAGTAAACTTAAATAAAAAAATTTAATTGTTTTAATTTCAAAAAAAAAAAAAAAAATTAAATTAAAAAATAAAAAACAAATAAAATTTTGAGTAATGACCGATCAAAAGATTTTAACAGAAAATGCAGATATTGTCCCAACTTTTAAATCCTGGGAGCTCCGTGGTGAAGCGTGCAACATTCTTTTAAGTTTTGGAATTACATCAACAAACATATTAAAAAATGCAAATCGAAGACGTTGAAAATTTATTCAAGAAGGTGGACCATAAATATACTGTGGAGTTGATTAAATTCAAAGCAGGCCTAAGGGAATGGAGAATAAATATTGTTCGTGCATAATCATGTTTATGAAAAAAAGGTATATTTTCATTTAAGTATCTTTTCAGAACTTACCATTCATATGTGAAACAGAAACTTTATTGGCAAATAGTTGGGTACTGGAATGGTTGGAAAAAAATTCTGACAAACTCAGTAGTTCAATATTCCATGACTCCCCACACAGTACACAAACCTCAGCAGATAATTCTATATGCGGTACCAGCCTTATAAATCTCCTTAAAAGTAGTGTGAAAGGACAGCTAGTACCAAAGAAAATAAAGTATAAAGAATGTGCATTTTAACATATTTTGGAATATTTTTCAAAAATATTTCATGACGCGGGGGGAAAGATAGAAGGGAAGGTTACAGAAACCAAGAGCGTAACAATGCGTTGTTCTCATCGTGCGTTTTTGTTGTTTGACCACTTTTTTTTATTTATTTTTCTGGTGTTAAAAACAGACGTCGGCACCAATGTCCCTCAGGGTAAAAACATCTTCGACTTTTTACACACATAGGACACGAACATCAAGAATGTTCTTTAAAAAGAGCGCAAAAATCTTCTCAGCTTTTAAAGAAGAAGCTACATGTCGCTTTTTTCAGACTTCAATTATACACCCAAAGAAATATCACAGTAGTATTCACTAATATCAATGAGAAATGATTTCGATTTTTGGAAGAATACTTGCCAAGTTAAATACTGTGTCTTTAGGGATTTAGTGCAGTACAATTTTTCTACATTTTCCGATGACATATACATATCATTGGGTTAATAAGTAGACTTGACATTATTACTAACAATTTTCCTATAGGTTAACACATGCCTATGGTTATGGATTAGTGAGTGAGAGAGAGAAAATAAGTTGAGAGAATTTATTTATTTACAGCCATATAAAAGTGTTAGTAATATACTCTATTTTTATTTTCATTTCATAAACATACATGTATAAAGCTGTCTATTTTTGGCTTAATAATTTTAGATAAATAAAGATAAAATAAAAAGTCCATTTTATTATTAAAAGAACATAAAGCTTAAAAGCTTTGGCTTAAAAGTTAGGCCATGTTTTTTAGAAAAATAAAAAGAATAAAAAACCATTTGTTACTAAAAGAAAAAAACGAACATTCCAAAGCATTTAAAAAAATTATACTATGAGACAAAATAAAAGAATGAAATACGCCGAGCTAATGACATTTTTAACACAAAATATTCTTCGAGTGTTATTATGAAATAAAATGATAAAGCATCCACTAAACATGTGTTCTTGTCGCAGTCTGATCGACAACTAAATCAAAAAACACAAGATACAAACACATGTCCATACGTACGATGAGAGCAACACATTGTTACGCTCTTTGTTTGTGTTCATTTTCCTTCTGTCTTCCTCTCCCTTCACACAGAAATGATTTTTAAAAATATTTTGGTGAGAGCGGGTCGTAATGTTACGACCCGCCATAAGAAATTTTTCTTCTACATGATGCGTATTCTTTATATCCATATTCTTTGCTAGTACTTACATATAATGAACAAAATATTTATATTGACTCAAAAAACCCAAGTATTTAAAAGTATGTTGGCACAAAATCCAAATTAACATACGCAGAAATGGAGCAATGGTCTTATGCTATCTGTTAAGTATTCCCTAAAGAAAAACTGCTAAAAAAATCTAAACCAAATTTTATTTAATGTACATATCTTTTTATTAACAGTTTTTATTATTCTAGGAAACATACTTTTTGAAACGGAAAAACGGGAAGAAAAATCCAACAGGAAAGTTATATTCTCGTTGGACCAATTTTGAAAAAGAAAAATTCGCTGATTATCCTGTCACTGCGGACGAATCTTTTAAAGATTTGCATAATGTTATTAGTTTCTAAGTAAATACAGTATCGGACAAAACATTTGCAACTAACATTCATAATACAAGATTTTGTTCGTAAAATTAGAATATTTCTAGTATTTAAACTTAGTTTTTTGAGTTCAAGTTTGCTATTATGTCAGTAATAACTTAATACATTTTTTAGGCTCAGTTATAGCTAAGTGCTATTTTTACAGTATAGTATGTGAATCGACCTATTATTTTCATCCGACAAAACAATTGCAACTCTTACAGTTTCTGTTGTCATTGTTTAAAAAACCGTTATTTTTCGTTTTGTTTTGTTCCAATTCGTAGTAAATTGATATAAAACCTCACTTTCCTTTATTTGCAAAAATATTTTACTTAAAATACAAGTTTTATTAATAAGCCCTAATTTCGATAAAGATGGCACCAGATAAGTTCGGTAAAGTTTTACGAAAACGTATTGTTGATGATTTCAATCAAGGAATTTCTCAAAAAGAACTATCCATTAAGTATAATGTTCATAAATCATCAGTTTCTCGAATTTTATCACGTTTTAAAAAAACTAAATCTGTGGAGGTTATCAGCAAAGGCGGTCGGCCTCGAAAAACTGACAGAAGAACCGATGCGTTAATTGTACGAGAGATTAAAAAGTTTCCTTTTAAATCGGCTCCAACATTGGTTAAAGAATTTAATCTTCCAGTAAGCGCAAAAACTGTTTCTCGACGTCTTATTGATGCTGATTTGTTAGCTTATCGGCCAGCTAAGAAGCCTCTCATATCTAAACGTAATCAATTGAAACGACTACAATTTGCTCAAAAACATATTAGCTGGACAGTAAAACAGTGGAAAAACGTTCTTTTTAGTGACGAATCAAAATTCAATATTATCGCAAGTGATGGCATAACTCGAGTTAGACGGCCAAGAGGAAAACGAGTGCAAAAAGAATTTTGTGTAAAGACCGTTAAACATGGAGGCGGTCATGTCATGGTCTGGGGATGTTTTTCTGCCAATGGTTTGGGCCCACTTCATCGTATTCAGGGAATAATGGATAAATGGTCCTACAAAAACATCCTTGAGCAGGTTATGTTGCCATATGCTGAGTGGGAAATGCCTTTACGATGGACGTTTCAACAAGACAATGATCCGAAACACACTTCGAAGGTAGTAAAAACTTGGTTTAGGCAAAAAAATATTAATCTAATGGAATGGCCACCTCAATCACCGGACCTGAACCCAATAGAAAATCTCTGGTCAATTGTAAAACAGCGGATTGATCGCAATAACGTCCGAAATGCTGACGAGTTTTTTAATCGGATTAAAAATGCGTGGTATGCTATTCCACAGGCTACTATTAATCATTTAATAGAATCGATGCCACGAAGATGCAAAGCCGTAATAGATAGTAAGGGGTTCGCTACGAAATATTAAGCAAACAAATATTTTACCGTGGAATATTTTTAAGTTGCAATTGTTTTGTCTTACAGAAGAAGTGACTATGTTTATGTTAAGTTTTAAAAATGTCTATCTATAGAAGAAATTAAAATAATTTTTATTTAATATAGCAGATGAGGTTCCTTTTGTTTTGTAAGTAATATAAAAATTAGAATTTGATTACCCCGTGTGTTTTATTTGAGCTAATTATAAAATCACTATGGTAGTTGCAAATGTTTTGTCCGATACTGTATGTCAATAAAAAATCTATAACAATATCAAGCAAAATCAAGAAGTATTATTTAAGAAAATAAAGGGATAGTCTTATAAAATTAAGAAGAAAATCTCTTTGAAAAAAACAAAAAGAGGGCCTAATAAAATCAATAAGAAAGCCTAATAAAATTAAGGAGAAAATCTTTTTTAAAAAATCAAGAAGACTATCTAGTAAAATCCCCAAGTTTTCTTCTTGATTTTTTCAAAAAGATTTTCCTTATAAAAATAATAAGAATCTCTTCTTAAAAAAAAAAAAAAAAAAAAAAACCATAGAGAAATCTTATAAACTTTGTTCTAATTTACTATGTATTTATTAGGTTCAGTTTACTCTGTGTAAAATTGCCAAGTAAAGTTTCTCAAAAATTTGTCGTTCGAAATCGACTTTAAACTGTAGGTCCCGCCACTCATGTATAAAATTAACACAGACAACATAAGTGGTGTTAGAAACTAGGTCGTAATCCTGACTGAAGGGTTGTAATGACCAATTATGTATGTATGTATGTAATTCAACAATAATTTGTTTATTCTCAGGTCCTTTGGAATTCAAAAAGAAAGTCACTATTTTACAGCAGCCCTCGTATGGATACATACAAAACAAGCATACATACATAATTGATCAGTACAGCCCTTCAGTCAGGATTGAGACCTAGCTTCTCGCACCACTTATGGTGCGTGTGTTAATTTTAGGCATGAGCGGCAGGACCAACAGTTTGAAGTGGATTCAGAACGACAGTTGTTTGAGAAACTTTTTTATGACAATTTTTACTTATTATTAGAATTTTTGCCAGAAATCTGTCGAAGAAATATTTATTCATATTTCGTTTTGTTGAAAATGTTTAACCTAAGGTTTAAACCGTGGCCACACGTCTAATAAGCCAACACACTACCTACTAGACTGTGGCGACTACGCGTATGGATAAAACGTGCAAAATTTGCATTGTTTGTAAGGTAGCCTATATACCAAGCTATAAGAAAAAATATATAAAAAATCAGTTACATGGAAATTAAGGCTTAGATCGACGAGATTGTAAAAGATATTTTAAAATTCACTGGTATTTAACCCTTTGCGACCGTATTTATTCTATATATGGGTGTCCTGCTGGTCGGAATTAATCGGTAATAAAGCTTTGGTGGCTGAGAGCAGACATACGGTCGCAAAGGGTTAAAGGAATGAAAACGAAAATGCTTTTTCTTTAAAAAAAAAACTCTTCTTAATGCCCTCAAAATTTTCTAATTTTAAAGTTTCAAGGCCTATTTATCGCATTACAATTCGAGGCGTTATTTAAAAAGTTGTTTTATCTTTAGAATAATGAACCATAAAATGGAATAATTTCCTATTAAATGCTGTATACCAGCCCAGAGACTCCATTAAAATGCAATTAAAAAGCTACTGTTTTTAGTTCAGCTTCTGTTATTATCTTAACATAGCTAATAGATTGTTGAACACAAACTTAAAAAAATTTAAGAAGCAAAACACAACAGCATAAGAAACGTACAGACAAAAAAAAATAAATAAATTAAAATCGTGATCAATTTTCAAGATATTAAAATATCAATAATTCAACTGAAATGAAATGCAAAAATTAAAAGCCACTTTAGCCGAGGAGCTTAGCGGCCACGTAGTTTGTATAAGAAAAACAAAAGCAAACATTTTATTAAAAGTCTATAAATAAATTTTTTAAATTAAAATTTGTTATAAAAGTTTTCATTTTGTTTCTATCATTTAAGATAATAAAAAGACACGCTCCAATTGTATAATAAATACTCGTATACGAAAGTGTGCATTGGAAGAGAATTTTCTTTTTTTTTAATATGTTTTTGTCTTTTAGTTAAGCATAAAAGAATTGTCGGTTGGCGTTAATTTCAAATGTCAAAAACATTTTTCCTATCACAGACAATATTTTAATGACTCCCAGCAGACGCTACAGCACCAACAAGTGTTTTCGTCTGAATGTCTGAAAGACTTGGCGTGTCAAAATCATGAAGAAAAAAATTTATAAAATTTTGTTTGGGGTTTCCACCTGAAAAATTCTCCCACTAATGAAAATTCTACACAGTCTAGAAAGAGAGTTTATATGAAAGTACACATACACATGAAAGTACACATACACATGGATGTTATAGACAACCACAATAAGAACCTAAAGCGACGAAGCGGCAGTCTAAAGCAAAAAGTGTGATATTTTATTTTGTTCTTCATTATTATTTCTAATTAAAATTAACAAGATTTTTAATAGAAAATTTATTTTTTATTTTTTCCATGGGTATATGGGAGTTTTTGTTGACAAAAGGTTTCCGCAATAATGAAACTGGGAGTTGTTTGTTGATAAAAGATTTCCGAAACATATGAAATTTACAAATTAATACACTATTCGCAGACTATTTGGGGCATTCAACTGTTACTTCCATATGCCTAAAAGAAATTGGCACCAGTCGTACTAAATTAAATATTGAAATCAGCTGTTGCCAAGAAACACGTACCACAGCAGCAGCAGGTGGCCTACATATCTATGCATTCTGCTCCCAAAGAAATAAAGATACTTGCAAACAATAATTGTTATTTTCCTTTTTCTGAAGGACAACATCTGTACGTTATCGATGCGCTATCGATTCACAAAACGTATTATAGAGAGAATTCGAAAGTTAAACTATATTCTGAGGTTCTTTTGTGGTAACATGTGAGTGGATGATAAACAATAAATGTTTTTGACCCAATCTCCAAAGGACTGAGCCTATATTTAATTGAATACGTGTGACAAACGTAGATATTAGTTCTCAGAGGATAAACAATATTTAAAGAAGCATTGTTATTATTAACACAGATAGGGAATATAGATATATATTCTGTTAACAGAGTGCATTTTTGAAGCCCGATGCTCAAGTTCCAAAATTATTCGGGATATAATATGTACTTATTGGGTTTAATTGGGGACACCTTAGGCTACAATTTATATATAGTTATGTTAACTTTAACGCTAGCTCTGTTAAATTTTTTGGTTTTTGTCTTTGCTAGTTAAATTCAAATTTATCTTCACATACATGGAATATAAAGGGTCCAGCAAAAACTACTGAATATTTTCTCAAATTTCTTTTTTTATTTGAAAGTACAATCCTTCCGGTTAGTAATGGAAAATAATTTCATTCAAATGGCTGCCTCGGCTGGCCATGCATACTTTGCTAAAATGATCTTGTAATAATCGTTGACGTCTATTTAAAGCACTATGGCCATATAATAATCGACTTTTTTCCACCTGCAAGTGAAGATTATGAACTGGACGATAGGTTAGGTTAGGTTTGAAGACATCATTGGGAAAAGTACTATAATCAGAAGTCAAAATGACCCATTGTAAATACGTCCTAGAGGAGAAAACGAGGATAGTGACGGAGCAAGGGAAATAGGAAAGGAGAGAAGATGTAGGAAAGGGAAGATAAAGAGACGGACGGTAAGTAGTTTTAAAAAAGGTGAGACTAGTCACGTAATACGATCGATTTTAGCTTTATTGTATGAAAAGTTTCACAGAAAAAGTAATTTTCTGTTCCGACAATGTCAATTGGGTATGAAAATCATGCTATTTAATGCCGTTGCTCTTTTGTGAGGAGTTCTGTCAAACATCGTGTCCACGAGGATAATGCTCTAACATTGGCGTCTTTGAAAATCAACAATTTATCGCCGATATGCTGTTTGTAAAGTCGAAAAGTATCTTAAAGGGATCGACTGCTGCAACCAGTCCAGAGAAGTGGTCACTTGAATCTGATTATATTTCACATATAATAAAAAAGTCCAAGCATTCATTATAATAAAGTGTTATGGAAATCATACCCTTATGGCTGCTTTAATTGGCATTAGTTTTGAAACTAAAAGGACTGTGTTTTCTCATATTTCAGTAGGAGTTTAAGGGCCATTATTACAACTTGCCGTTAAATTTGGGTTTAGTTAAAGGTGCTTTTAGCTAAAGGGAACTGTAAAGTTACCTTTAACTTATTTTCGTTATTACGGCTTACAGATAAAATAAAGTTAACTGTTTTCGAAAATATGGCAGTGCCGCAGCAATGTCGATAATACTGCTCAATTAAAGATGTTTTTTAACGCAGTGACAACGACGGACATCGTTTTTTTTTTTTTTTGTTGTATATGATCATTTTGTTTAAATTCGAAGTTGCCATATTGAAAATAATATATAATATGGCAAGTTCAAACATAAACTTAACTTTAAAAGTTACCGGCAGGATGACTGAAGCTCAATTCTATATTATTGGGTACTCTTAATGATGAAAAACAATTTATCTGCGCGTTAAAATCCTTCCTTTAGTTAACTGCAAGTTGTAATAATGGCCCTAAATATTATTTTTTTTTTATTAAAAATTCACTTGGATGTTCTTAAGACACCTTTTGTTAATTTTAACAACGCTAAAGATGTCTGCTTTCGTGTTTAAAATTTTCAGATGTTTTTTTTTTTTGCAATTTTTTAAATTTTTATTTGCGTGTCTTAATTCGTGTACAATTTTCATGCTATTTATGGCCAATTACCTACCCTTTTTATCTAATTTTTAAACTTTTTCTTAAGCCATTGTTTTGGCCATTTTTAAATATCATTGACATGGCGAGAGATTTTGTTCCCCTCTTCAATACTTTACTCCAGTTGTTAGATTAAAAACCACAAATAATGATTAATTGAAATTCATTGGGCTGGTGGTGTACAAGTTCGAGGCTTATTTTTTGATTAATGTATTGATAAATATTGTACATACATACATACAGTATAAGTATATTCTATAAACAAAATTCAATACTTTTGAATCATTAAAAAAAAAGTAACGAAATGAGCATTTTCTGATAACTTAAATTCGAACAGAGTATTGATTATTTTATAGATTCTATGGAAATACGAAATTAGCATTCGTATTACGTGCAGAAATGTAACACAATTTCTACTCGATTTTTTTTAGATCAACGTGGACTTAACCAAACTCTTTTAATTACAAATTCAAACGATGAGTGGCACAAAATAAAAATCAAATTGTAAACTAGTGTCAGTGGAATTAAGACAGAAATAAATATTAAGTGACAGAAAAATTTCGGTTACAAATTATCAGTGGAAGGTTCTGGAATTTGATAATCTTGGTAACTTTAATTACATCAAGCAACACTACAGCTTGTTTGAAAATTGGAATTTTTAACTTTTGTTTGATAACAGCCATTATTGAACAGTTCTTAAGTTAACCATAATTTATGGCGCTTGTATTATAGAAAAGCTAAGAATGCTAAGTCAGCTGATTTAGTAAGGATTACATCCTAGCTTTTCACACCAACCATGTTGTGTGTGTAAATATTAGCCATGAGTGGCGCAACCTGCAGTGTAACATCGATACTCCGAACGATAGATTTGAGAAGCCTTTTTATTGCAATTATTTTTTCTCATCGTATCTCAACTTTTTCTAGAGTGTTGAGAGGAGGTTGCGAAAGAAAATTTTTTTTTTATATTTTTTTCTTTTGAAAAGTCCGAGCTAAGTTTTGAACTTACGAACCCTTGTCTAATAAACCAACACACGACCAACTAGACTAGGCCCCATTATCAAAATTTCAATCATTTGAAGAAAGATTCATGTATAAAGAAGTCACGTGAACTAGCAGTGTAAAATCTTCGATTCTTGGCTTAAACGGAATTACATGAAAGCAATTTCAAAGCGAATAATTACGGGATATGAAAAGTGGAGAATAATGTGTGCAACAGATTTTGGATGAAACAAGGTGAGGCTTTGACGACGGTGGCAATGTCAGGGATTTCATTAAGGAAAGTAATAAAGTGTGTGTGGCGGCAGCGAAAGAAAGGTTCTACGCCCTGGTCTGATGATTGGTTCTAACCTCTGCTACCCTTCTATTAAAATTATTAAATCTAGCATTCCAATTAGAATGGTCAGAATCGATTAAAAGGTGTTGTGTTGCCTTATGACACTGTCAGACTACTCACATCTTTGATGACCTGGTGGCAGCTGTGACAGCTTACAGGCAAATTTTTGATGCTTTGCACCTTCAGATTATCATTTGTTTCGCTTCCCGCAGAACTCTTAGGGCCATTATTACAACATGCCGTTAACTAAAGAGAGTATTTTAACGGGCAGATAAATTGTTTTTCATTATTATAAGTGGACACGATAAGGTAGAAGTGAGCGTTAAGCTAAAGGGAGGATCATCATACCTTTAACTTTTAAAGTTAAGTTTATGTTTGAACTTGACATATTATATATTATTTTCGATATGGCAACTTCAAATTTAAGCAAAGTGAGCAAATACAACAAAAAAAAGGAGGCCCTTCGTTGCCACTGCATTTAAAAAAAAACTTGTTTAATTGAGCAGTTTTATCAACAGTAGTGCCGGCACTGGCATATTTTTGAAAATGTTAACTTTATTTTATCATTAGGTTGTAATAACGAAAGGAAGTTAAAGGTGACTTTAAAGTTCACTTTAGCTGAAGTTACCTCTAACTAAACCCAAGTTTAACTGCAAGTTGTAATAATGGCCCTTAGTGGTAGAAGTTTAAATTACTTACGGAATTGAAAAACACAATTGGATTAGTTTTGCACTAGGTAAACCCAGAAGTGGTGGATTAATGGCTTTGTGATCCAATAAATTAATTTGAAACATTTTTGACGTTTTAGTTCTACTCACGATTACAAATGTCCTGATGGCCTAGTAACCAACATATGTTTAAAATAATAAAGCTATTATTTAATTCTTTAAGCGTCTTCACAATATTTTGCCATCATTTAAAAACAATTACGGGGTAAAAAAACTACGTTTGAAACATTTTTTTACCTGAAAATTAATTTTAAACAACTTAAACGAAACTGAATGGAACCCAATGACATTTTTGTTTTTATTAACAAACCCTTTTTTGCCTTCCATTTAATTAATTTTAATACAGTTGTAATTAAAAAAAAAGAAAAAAATTAAAAACAGACACAGCGTTTTGATGCCACATTTGTCATAAGCAGCATCTTGGCACGAGTTGCTAATTTAAAAAAGAGTTGAAAGCCAAAGTTAAAGTCGGGGCAAACAAAAAAGTAACAGAATAATGATGACTCACGTAACAGTCGTAATAAAGCGGGTAAAGAAAACAAAACGCAAACACAGCACAATATGGCTTAAAAGAGCAGATGTTAGTTATGAAGATAAAAACAACGGCCAATTTAATTTACTGTAGTCTGGAATGTATTCCGCATTTGCGTTTCATCTTTCTGCCATAAAACGAAGAACATAAATTAAATGAAACATACAGCTGCTTGAAAACAAGTAACAAGTAACAGAAGACTGATTAAATAATAATTAATTTTCAAAAACGATCAAAAGAGTATAATAAAATACAATCAGGTAAAAAAAATAAAGAAAATAAAAAGTACAATGAAATTATACATGAAATTATGCTGATATGTGAAGTTATTGTAGAATATTATGTTAAAAAATTACGTGGCCAACGCAAAGAGTGCGCACAAATAAATTTTGGCATACAATTTAATAGCTAGTTAGATCAAGAATACCAGAACAGCTTGCATTACGGCCAGGTAACCTTGGGAACCGGAGATATAGCCGACGAAGCTAATTGTTTTCTTCGAATGAGCAAAAAAGAAAAAACAATTCCTCTATATAAAGCGGGCTGAATCGACTAAACATGGATGGGGGAACAATGTATCAATGAGTTCAAAACGGAATTCTTAACGGTCGGGCGTTACTTGAGACCGGAGATATAGGCAACGGAACTAAATGTTTTCCTCAAAAGTAAAAAATGCAAATCATCGCCCAAAAAAATGTAAGTCATCGGCCAAATAAAGGCAAGCCATCAACCAAAAACATGCAAGTCATCGATCAAAAAAAATTCAAGTCATCGGTCAAATAAAGGTATGTCATCGGCCAAAAAAATGCAAGCTACCGCCCTAAAACATGCAAGTCATCGATTTAAAAAATGCGAGTCATCGACCAAAAAAAATGCAAGTAATCGACCAAATAATCTGTTAACATGACAAATTCTGTAAAAAAAAGCCTATAACTAATGTAGCTAACTTCACACACACATACAGGTGGGAACGTCTCGCTCGAATTGATACTGCAACTCAGAGCAGCAGGTGAGCTGCGGCACAATTCAATCAAAAAGCGAATCAATTTGATGAAGAGGGACTAATTATGAAATACACCTAATTCTGTTTTTACACGGTCTTTTTTTACACGGTTTTGATATAACACGGTTTGAAAATAAAATATTTTTAATTTTTGTTACACGATTTTATTCCATTTAGCACGATTTAAAATTTTTTGTGCTTAAATTTTTTTGTCAAATTTAATTTTTGCAAAGTATGTTCATATCACAAATTTAAGGGAATTCCCTTTTTGCGCGTACAAGCAAATTTACTAGTCAAAGCAAATGTAAATGGCACAAATTTAGGGGAATTCCCTTTTGTGCATACAAGCACAAAGGTCAGAGCAATTGAAATGTGTTAATATTTTGTGTTTGGTAAAGAAATTTTTTATTGGCAAATTTGTTTTTCTATCGTTACATTAAATTTAACGCATTTAGATAAAAGGTAAGCCAAAAAATATTTTATATTTATTAAGTTATTTATATTTTTAATTTTGTTAAATATTTTATGAATCCCTAAAAGAAAATGTCAAATACAAAACTACTTAAAAATCCTTGTTTTTCACAAATTTTAATAGGTTTTAGAGATTAGGAACCAATCACCTATTTTTGCATACAATCAGTGTATTTTTTTACACGGTTTTTTTTACACGGTTTTTTCTGGAACCAATCTACCGTGTAAAAACAGAATTAGGTGTACTGATGGATTATTTATCATCGAACATATCTCTTGATTGACCTTCCATTTAGAAAAATTAATATAATAAATAAATAAGACAAGCCTCGATTCAGTACTACATGGCATGTATGACAAATAATGCATAATCTTTTAAGCGAAATGCAGAAAAATAGAAAATTCTCCTTTGAGAAACTTCTTGGTACGTTATTGAACAACCTACGTACATTTAAAAATAACCGTTATTAACATACTTGTAATGTTTTCATTAGAAAGAAAAATGAATATAAATCACACCTTAAGCCATTAAAAAACAACGGTTAAGCTTAAGAATATAGCAACAAAAGAAAAACAATCAATTGTTTAATCGTACATTTCTGTTTATATTCAATTAAAAAAAAAAAAGTACGTGAGTCGTTTATTGTAATACAGGCATGACGCGTAGAAAGCAAGCAAAAACACAATCAGAACTTTGCAGATGATTAGACAGCAGCAGGTCGAGGGTACAATAATTCTTGGTTTTACAAACTGTAAATTTGTATGCTTTTCTTTCAACAGATTTTGTGCTAACGTTTCTCTTTTCTACATGAATTTCAAAACTAATTGAGAAATTTTGTTAAAAGATTTTCCACAAAGATACGTTCTTACTTTACGGTATTCATTCAAATGTTTTGTTGTACTTTCAACACTTTTTTTTACCACCAATGCGTGATTAAGATAAAAAAAATAAAATTATTAGAATAATGCTGAAACACTATGGGCCGGCATTGTTTTTTTTTTTTCGGAAACAAAAAATTCATTGTTTTACAGTGCAATACAACACCTACCAAATAAAAGAGGGAGAAGAAAAAACCATAATACAATAAAAAAAATAATTAGGTTTTCATGTCATGTCTTTCGTCTGTTGGCCACATAGAAAAACTTGGCGTATAGAAATTGCCTAGAAGAACATAAACTGGAGAAATCCCGTTTATTGGTAAATGTAGGTGGTCGTTTGTTTGCCGCTGCAGTTGCTTGCGCAGACGTTTGCTTGCTCAGGCAGTTTCTAATGCATTTTCAATTATAGACATTGGTCATGTTGTCATTATTAAGCAACCATGTTGGTGGTTTGGTTTTCAATTTCTTTCAACAATGCCCGTAAAATAAGCGTCATGTTGCACTGACCCATTTTTCTTTTAACGGCCGGCTGACATACATGTAAAGTTAATAAAAAAAAAAAAAAAAAACATTAACAAAATAATAAACAACAACATACACCGGGACATAAAATAAAATCGATTGAAAAATGAAATTTTGGATAATTACATTTATTTTGTAGGTTATGCATGTAGCAGCATAAACAAAAGATTTAAGACACAAACTTTTTAATCGTCCATGTTCTTGTCACTTGTTGGACAAAAAAAACTTGGGATTTTATAACACACTACTTGTCAGTTAATAAAAAACAAAATACTTAAGACACAAGTTTATAATTATCGAAATAAGATATATAAGTTATCAACCGTGTCTATTAATTGGTTTTTTAATAGAAAATCATTTGCTTTTCAGAGAAATTTTATTACGCGATTTAAAATCACCTGACAAGTCAATGTTGCTGTAAAACAAAAACGTTTTGTTTCACTACTGAAGTTCTGGATAAAAAAGAAACATTAAAATTGATTAAGAAACCCAAAGATATTCACGGTTTTTTATTTCCTTAAGTTTAAAACTTCAATTTATCACCGCTAATAATCCTGTCATTTAAGAAAAGTTGAAGATTTTGAAACATAAGCAAGCAACCAGAAAATAAAAGACTACAAACTTTATGATGCTATGCCAGCCATAGGGTAGAGATTTTTTTAACATATAAAAAAGTGATCTGGGCCTGTAGCCCTTCATTTGTTTTACACTTTAGCGTAGTAAATACAAATTGCCTATAAACAGCACTGTCTGTGGAAAATTAATCCAGCTATTGTATTGGTCGTAGTGGTGACCTGATTACTGAAAATCCTAGCTTATTGACTTAATATGCTATGAGGTTTGATGAGGTAAACTTGACAAATGCGAATATTTTTCATATTTGTTCAAGTTTGTCCGCGCATAGTAGCAAACTTTAATTAAAAGATATGAAACAAGTGATGACATTCTGAAAATGCATTATCTAGTCAAGTGATTGATACGTCGTTTGATCAAATCGAACAAAAATTACACTAGTTATTATTTAAGGAGTCTAATAGTCGAGATATATCTTTCATACATATATTTTTTCAAATGAACTTTTAGTTAAATTTTCAGAATTTTTGATGGATTGGGAGGGTTCGAGAAATAAAAAAAGGATTTTTAGGTTCTACTCAATCTAGTGAACAACTTAGACTATGAAGTTACTCGGGTGTATTTTCACTGTCGCACCGTGTATTCAGAACTTCAAGAATTTTTTAATTTTTTTTTCTACTTTGGGAATGAACAGTCTTTGTAATTAGTGGACTTTGAATTTTCTCGATAGTGGAGATGTTTAAATGTCCTCCTAGCAGACATCAGAGTTCTAAAGAAAGCAGATATACTAGGCAGTGTTCGAAATAGGTAGCTTACACAGAGCCTTACTATAACATTTAATAATGAGAACTTTCATTTTATGTCTGGTGTTCGATTACGTAAATCAAAGAAATGAAAATTCATTAGGATAATTAAGTGGTCAACAATTTCATGAGAATATTACAAATTTTATTAACCAAGTTTATAGCTTTCTATGGAAAAACAAACAATCAATTAAAATTAGACTGTAAATAAAAAGAAATCCAAAGGATACTGCCTACGATTTAATGGCAATTGGGATTAGTTACTCCAACAAAAAAAAAAGTGAAAATTAAAACTAATAAAATTGTAAAATATTACTGATCAAGATAACTAAAGTATCTAATAACATGTACTATTATTTGAAAAAAAAAAGAAAAATAACAAGATTATAAACTTCCCATGAAATCTATAATAAACCAGAATTACATCCGTTTTTACACTTTGAAAAAAATTAATGAAATATTTTGCAATTTTAATTTTTGGCGGGTTCAGTTACCTTTTCTGGGCCAATTCAGTTTGAAATTGAAAGCGAAAAACGGCAAAACAATTACTCTAAGACAGTTTAAACATTAAATTGAAGTTTGAAATTGTTTACTAACCATGGATGTTGAATGAAAACCATTTAAGCTGTTTCCTATAATTATTTTAAAATTATATATGTACGTGAAATAAAACAGAAAATATAAACAAAAACCAGCTCATATTAAAGATTTTTTCCAAAATCATAAAACCTGGTAATTTTTTTTTTAATTTTTTATTTTCATTCACTGTTAATGCGGCTGCTATTCATGACCGTTAGTAATAAAACAATTAAAAAATTGCTGCATAACTGGGCTTGGCTTATACAACACAGAACAAAAAAAAAATGAAAACCAACCAGATCAGCTACCATATTAATAAGAAGCAAAAACTTAATTCAGACCGACAGACAGTTAGGCAGACAGACAGTAAAACAGACAACTGAGTCAAGCCAAAGCATATCAAATCGTTTTAGGCAGCAGCCAAACTGTCTCTATATTTTTTTGATTTTATTTTTTAATATTTTCGGAGTTTGTCATACATGTTGCATGTAGCAAGTTGTTGCATTATTATTATTATTGTTATTGCAACAGCAGTCTATTGTTCGTGTGGCAGCTCAATGGTGTGAGTCTCTCTGTCATTATTAGTAATTTTGTTGAACGTTACAAATTTTTAATTTTTTTCTTCTTTTTTGTTTTAATTTTTTTTGTTTGTTTTTCTATTGCTTTTCATTGCAAATTATTTTGAACGTTTTACAAGCTGTTGTGCTACAAGTTAATTATTATGCAGCTATTGAACAGTCTAAGCAGCTATTGAAATATGATTTTGTATTATAATGTTAAAATTCTAATTAAACGGGTTAATATGTATATCGTATCACGATCGTAGTATGAAAGCTGGCAGTAAATAATTATGGATTCTTTTTGAATTTCCGATAATTGTTTACAAGGGAATATTCAAGACAATGATATGCTTTATGTGTAGAGTATCAAATATTCGCTCATAGTTTAGTTTATTAGATAATCAATTTGAAATAAAACCAGTTTCAGCACTAGGTTTCAAGACTAGTGTTCCTGATTAACTATTATTTTTAATTTCTTTTCGACATTAAGAGGTATATACATTTATTACTTCCCAAAAGATGGCTTTAAGGCCATTATTACAACTTGCTGTTAACTAAAGACTGGGATTTTAACGGGAAGATAACTTAATTTTCATTATTATGAGTGCACAATAAGATAAAAGTAAGCGTTAAAAGTAAGTGTTAAGCGTTAAGAGAAGATCATCTTATCTTTAACTTTTAAAGTTCACTTTATCTCTGAACTTGCCATATTATATGTATTATTTTCAATATGGCAACTTCAAATATACACATGAAAAATAAATGTTAATATATTAATAGTTTTTCAAATCAAAATGGATATTAGCGTATTGATTATATTTATTTTAAAACAAAGAAAACAAAAATAAAAAAGCTAAAATATCAACACACAAATTTTATAAACAGAATGAATAAATATAGAAAATAAGAAGGCACGTCGTTGCCACTGCATTTTTAAAGTACTTGTTTAATTGAACAGTATTATCAACATATCTCCGGCACTACCATATTTTTGAAAAAGTTAATTTTATTTTATATGTAGGTTGTAATAACGAAAATAAGTTAAAGGTGACATTAAAGTTGACTTTAACTAAAGTTACCTTTAACTAAACCCAACTTTAACGGCAAGTTACATCCCAATCGATGGAAATGTCAGATATAATTTGGTACTAAAAAGCTACTTAATTGTCGATAGAGCGCTAAAAAGCACACTCGGAACCTAAATATGGCATTTAATTAGAATTTCAATTATCAAAAATTCTACAGAATTGTTTCTGTCAATAACCGTAGGCTGTCTCCAGATATCTCAGAGCAGGACTATGGTATATTAAGTAATGATTAACCGCAATGATAATATAGTTTATCCTCTATGTCTTATGCCTTAAACAGCACTTAAGAACATCCAAAAACGTTTTTGCTAATTTGACCTTGAATACAGGCTGATTGATTTCAAAACTTTTGATAACAATGATAAAAAGTAATTTGCAATGTCTTATAATTGATGATATTATGATTGTAATAATCATAATATGATTGTAATAATCATAATATGGATTCAGAGTACGTTAAAGCCTTGGACGATTAGTATTAAGTTGGGAGTTATGTTCAGTTGTATTAATACTGCAAGAATATCTTATGTGACCGCCAGTAATAGATTAACTTCATTACAAGTTGAACAAGATCGGGTTTCGCACTCTAGGCTATACTGATGGTCTCGTAGTTTACGTAAAGGGTCTGAACAAATTTTAAATCCAATAGAGAAATTAGTGGCGGGACCTGCAGTTTAAAGTCGACTCTGAATGACAGATTTTTGAGAAACTTTTTCATGACAGATTTTATTTACTCGCAGGGTTTTTGCCAGAAGGAGGTCGTCGAAGAATAATTTTTTCATTTTTCGTTTTGTTGGAGGTGTCTGACATGAGGTTTGAACCGTGACCCTACGTCTAGTAAGCCAGCACACTACCTACTAGACTATGTATTAATTTACGTTTAATAAACGTACGGAACGGAACAGAAAAACTAACGACTTATACGTGTTCCTCACATACAAAACAAAGAGCTGATTCGTTCTGAAAAGCGCAAAACATAAAATATGTAATAATAAAAAAGTACTGAAAGAGTCGCGGGGGTACTTTGATATTTTTGAAATGGAAAAGTACTGAAAAAAGTACTAAAGTACTGAATTTTTCAACATTAATTAAAACAACACATCTTCAAAAGATTATCTCGCATATTTGTTATTTGCCAAAATATTGGGGTTTGAGTTTTATACTTAATTTAGGAATCTCATTACCCATATGTAGTTATACATTTTTAGTGTACTGGCCAACGGCTGCGTAAATGGCAGCTAGAAACGTCCTGCACTGGCATCTCGGCGGTAATGAGAACATAGCCGACTGATGCAATAGATGTGTTCTTAGGTTCGATCACCTTCGAGAGGAAAAGGTTACTTCTTCATATAAAAATGTCCGATTATCCATAATGATAACATCCCCAAAAGCCTCTAAGTAACTAACAGAGACCGTAAAGGTTGAAGAACCAACTCTGTCAGTTCCAATCTTGGTCTCAGGTATTGTATGTCGATGCCAACAAGATGGAAAATAGATGGAAATTGGCAGATTTAGAAAATCTAATATAATGTCTATCTGACAATGTGACGGGATGTAATAGAATGCCTTTAGTCTACCACGCTAGGAAACATTAACACAAATACATTGGACTGCAGTTTTGGACATGGGGGTTATGAAATGACAGATTATCTGTCGAAACGTGTGAAGTCGCCGCGGTCTAGTAGATAGTGTGTTGGCTTATTAGACGTGAGGCCTCGGTTCAAACCCCAGGTCAGATATCAAAACGAAATATGAAAAATATTTCTTCGGCGACTTCCTCTCAGCAGATTTCTGGCAAAAACTCTGAGAATAAATAAAATTGCCATGAAAAAATTCTCAAAAATCTGTCGTCATTCATGTATAAAAATTAACGCACACAACATAAGTGGTGGGAGAAACTAGGTCGTAATTCTGACTAAAGGGTTATAATGACCAATTATGTATGTATGTACATGCGCCTAATTTGCACTTAATTGGCCAAAAAAAGAATGGAAATTATTAGTAACGCTCAAGCGCGGTCAAGGCAAACAGTTCTTAATTCTTAACGGCTGAATTTAGATTAAGTTGATTTCGCCATTTCACGCAGAGGTATGAGTAACATCTGTCGACTTGCATGACATGGTTATAAATAATTAAAAAAAAATCAGTTTTTAATGATGCCTGATCCCAATTGACAGCGCAATGATGTGGATTGCCATTGATGTCGGTTATGAGTCACATGATAAATAGAAACTAATTTAGAATTTATATTGTTATTCAAAAATAATTTGAATAAATCACTTTAATACAATATTTTTAATAAATTCATTGCTAAGTGATAAATCATAAAATATTACTAAAAAAAATTAAATTAAAAAAAAAAACATTTCCTTTGTCATTGTCAGACTTCTTTAAAAAAAACTTGGTCACAAATTGTATAATGTCTTGCCATAGAAATCTAAATTTATAATGAATAGATTGTATATTTTGCATAATAATTAAGCACACAATTTGTTGATAATAAATTACAAAAAAAAAATAGAAATGTGACAACAAAAAAATAAAATGTTGGAGATTAAGTGATTTTATTTAAAATTTCAGTTTCAAAAAATATATATGAAACACTAATTTACTCTACTAATGTGTGTTAATGAATAGAAATGTTTTAAAACACAAGCGTAAAATTTATATTTTAAAACATAATGTTTTGCCGAAAATAGAATTTTTTTATGTTAAAAACTTGACAGCGGTTTTAATTAAAAAATAAAACGAAATGAAAATATGATGACAAATTTAATTTTTTTCATTTACAAACCATAACCTGTTGTTTAATTACATCGATTATTAATATAAAGACAATTAATGACAATCGCAAGTAAATTAAAAGCGTTTTATTGGCAATTAAAATAAATTAATTTTTGTTTTTTTTTTAACTAATTTAGCCAATATTTTTAAAATTAAATTTCGTTTATAAATTATGGGTTAGAAGAATTAAAAAGAAGAAGTTTATGAATAATTATGAATATTTTTGCCATAAAAACAAAAGACTTAAGACACACAAGTAAAATTATATACCAAAATGGCACCCAATTTGTTTTTGTTTGAAACAAAAAATATACTACAACATGGAAAAAAAATTAAACGAAACTATAGCCGGTTTTAACAGAAGATATGATATACTGTAGATAAAATGAATTCATTATCAAGATAGTTTTCCTTACTGACAACCTTCAAGCCGTAAGTGGTTAGCATGTGCTGTGACTCTTCGCTAATTATATAGCAGATGCGCTTGTTATAACAGCCACTCTGCTCATATAAATATAGGAATAACCCTTAGTTTGATTAGATTGGTCCCCTGGGCCAAAGGTATTAACCGGCTTCGAACAAATCTTAGCTTAAAAAAATACATTGCTTCATTATGGGACTCGCCTAAAGCATATTGGATAGGAAGCGTACAAATCAGCTTTTTTACTCGATTGTAGGGACATCTCCAACACTGCCTCAATTCCCATAAGCCTTTATGTAACACATAATTTGTTTATCTGCTAATGACTTCTGGACATGTTGTAAAACAGTTATAGAGGAAGAGAGGGTTGAACAACTCTTTTGCGAAAATTCATGTCTAACTAGTTGCAGAACCTATTCTTTTTAGGCTAACCCTTTTACGAGAGCCTAATACGGTGTGTAGATATGCACCTTTATTACGTAAATCGCAAAAATGCCATTATTGAGCTCAATGTTTCACATAAAGTTTCAATTAATTATTGCGCAATAAATACGAAAATTGTTATAATATTGAGTAAATCTTAAAATGCAGACAACTCCAATGTCAACAACGACAAACAAATTAAAAATAAAAAAACAAAAAAAAAATAAAAACAATGTTGTTGGAATAACCAGCTGTTTTGTTTACCAACTGTCTAATAAATATTGAATAAGCAGCTCAACTGCGTAAATTATTATGCCTGAACACTTAAAATATTGAACACAATAAACCGAATATTGACTCAATAAAAGTGCACAATGGTCACACACTTAGTGGTTCAAGTGAGTATTGCAGCGATCACTCTCTAATATCCTATCATAGTAAAGCTCAGGTTGTGAGTTTACAGTAGGGTGACCTACCACAGTACAGTGATATGTACACATGTATATTCCATATGATCCCCTTGACAACAAACCTCATTTTGGCGAAAACTTCCATGTTCTTGAAGATGTAATTTTATCAAGGTACCTTAATCTAGTCTTCGAAAGCCCCGGACATTACACAGAAAGTACTGTAACGATTCGTCCGCTTACAAAATAGCTCCTGCAATAGTTGTAATGTGCATATGCGTAGACATACATCCAATTATACCGTATTTAGTAATTACACTCTTGGTAAGCCTGTTTTAATTTATGCCAAGAGCTAAGAAAGTTCATGTTTTTCTCCACGTCAGAGGGAGTGCTAAATATTCTGCAAATGACGACATCTGCCCACCTATTTACTTAATTCAGCCAGGATTACAAACTTAACTTCTCACGCTGCTTATTTTGTGTGTGTTAATTTTATCTATAAGTGGCGGGACCTACAGTTTAAAGTCGACTCCGGTCGACAGATTTTTGAGAAACTTTTCATGGCAATTTTATTTATTCTCAGATTTTGCCAGAAATCTGCTGAGAGGAATTCACCGATAAAATAATTTTTCGTATTTCATTTTGTTGGAAATGTTCGGCCTGAGGCTCGAACCCTGGCATCACGTCTAACAAACCAAGTATTATCTATTAGACAACGGATTTCAATTAATCTGCCCAAATACGTTTCGTTTCCGTCTTCGAAATCTCTATCGAATTCTCTGGTATTCCTAACAAAATTTACCAGATTTGCACTGACTTATCCCTGAAACAGTGCAAATCAAGGAAAATGCATGCGCCGAAGTGGCCAAAAGGAAGGATATATCTTAATTAGGACATCCCTGTATTACAAACGAAAAACTTTCCAAATAAACTGTTAATAATCAAGACGTAGGCAGTAGTTACTTAAAACGAAAACAACATTAAAAGGCCTTTAAAATAAACGTACAATTGCGTTTCGTATACCAGTAAATCATTAATAATTAAAACAAATAAATCATAAGGGACTTGTTTAAAATTTAAACAAAAGACTTAAGAGACTCATACTATTTTACAATAACAACAAATTACAAAATGTTTTAAATAGTTATCACTGCCATAGAAATAGTACCACGAAAACAAAACAACTAATTTGTTATTTCGATCATTTGTTTGTATTGTTTTATCAGCTCTATTATCTCTCTGTCTCTGTTTATATCTTTAAGACACAAGTTTTGTGTTTAAAACAAACTGATAAATATTTAAAAAAAAAAATAAGAGACTCCCCCTCCCCTTAATGGTGGTATTTAAACTTGAAACAATTTTTTTTAACAAATTCTATTCGCATGATAATAAAAACAGTAAACGGGGAGTTACAATAGCAAAACTTTAATACTTAACAAACAAAAACCCATAAAAAAACTACACAACTAAAGAAATTAAACTTGATTTAAAGCGTCTTCAGGTAGTTTTAATTTTATTAGCCATAAGGCCAAAAATATAACGAAAACAAAAATATGTTACAGAGGATTAAGGTGGACTAGACTATAGTATCTCCTACCTACTGCAGTGTGTTTTTTATTATTGTAATTAAAAAATAGCCAAAGGCTACTATAAATCGACACATATTCACTAGAAGCAACTTAATTCACACTTGTAAAGATTTTTAATTACTTTGAATAGAAATCTCTTTTCCCTTGAACAGATACAGTAACCGAAAATAAAAAATTATAGTGTCTCGTATACAAGAACAAGCCAAGCCACAATTCAGTCTTGTAAAACAGTATTATATTATAAATCCAGTCAACGCAACATATGCGGCACAGCAATTTTACAATTGCCGTCTCAGGCAAGCAGCATGCACTTCAAATATTTTAAAGGCGGCAGCGACCAAGTATAAGTAAAACAAATAAAAAATGAAAAGTTTCTTGTCTATGGTGCCACAAAAATAATTTTTCCCGTTTTCAATAGTTTTTAAAAAATCATTGCCAGCACAAGTACCCTCTTTGTCGGCGCTAATGCTCTCATTGCTGCCAGTCAAAACAGAATTTGGCATTTGGCAGCATCATCGCTTGTAGCCGCTTTGCCTTTAAAATAATCATTTCCATACACATACATACATAATTGGCCACTACAACCCTTCAGTCAGGATTACGGCCTAGCTTCTCACATCACGCATGTTGTGTGCGTTAATTCTTATACATGAGTGGCGGAACCTACAGTTTAAAGTCGACTCCAAACGACAGATTTTTGAGAAGCTTTTCAAGGCAATTTTATTTATTCTCAGTTTTTGCCAGAAATCTGCTGAGAGGAAGTAGCCAAAGAAATATTTTTTTTCTGCACTGGGGTTTGAACTCCAGCCTTATGTCTACTAAGCTAACACATTACCTACTAGACTACGCGACTTCACTTCCCTATACGCCCATGTATCCTATACTTGTTAAATTGCTGTGCTGCAAATATTGCGTCTATTGTGTTTATAATGAAATTAGAATTCACAATTTTGTGTATTTCTAAACCATGTACGTCTATATTTTCTAAGTCTAGTAACAGGTAAAGTACCAAGTACAAGTGGGCTCTGTGCTAGACCTTGGACCCTTAATTATTCTCATGGTTCAAAAATCAGAATTATAAGCAGTTACTTGAGCAGAGACTTATTTGATACATAACAATTGGTCATTACAACTCTTTAGTCAGGATTACGGCCTAGTTTCTCACGCGACTTATGTTGTGTGCGTTAATTTTTATACATGAGTGGCGGGTCCTACAGTTCAAAGTCGACTCCGAACGACAGATTTTTGAGAAACTTTTCATGGCAATTTTATTTGCTTAGAGTTTTTGGCAGAAATCTGCTGAGAGGAAGTAGCCAAACAAATATTTTTTCATATTTTCGTTTTAATGTCTGACCTGGGATTTAAACCGCGGCCTTACGTCTAATAATCCAACACACCACGGCGGCTTTGAACGTCATTATAATACACTTCAATTATCGAATTAATCAAATTTCTTTGTACTACCTTCAGATTTTAAAACGGCTACCAAAACGTTAACAAATCAATTGCGATAAACAAAGGTGCTTTAAATAACGAGTACATGATGTCTGTTAGCGTAGGGTGTAGGTGGTATATAAAAACCAACGTAATAAACCACTGGTTATACCTGTTTTATGGTTGGGTAAATTGAATTATTAACGAAAACAAAAAGTCTTATTTTCAAAATAAAGATTTCATTTAATGTAACAGTCGGCTTCACCAATTTTAATTCATGTAACTCGTTTTAATTTTTCTTTTTTGTTTTTAAGTTTGAAATACAATTTCATTTTGTAAACGATAATCGTCTGCAAAATCAGAAAAAAGGCAGTGAAAGTAAAAACTACTAAACCGCCCAAAAAAACAACAATTTAATGTTAAAAATAAATTTTAATTTGTATGGCTTCGTTTAAAGTTAATAAGTTTTCAATCTGCATAAAATTACTTTAAAATAATGTTTGCGAAAAAACAATAAAAAAATAAACTCTTATTAATGCTTCATTTTATGCATTTTAAATAGCATTTAACTTAAAAATATAAACTATTTTCGTTTTTTGCCTTCTTTTCCTACAAAGCTATTGGGTTTCATTTAAAATGTTTATCGAATATTTAAAAAAATTGAAATTTTAATTTTTATTTTGCTGATGAAAACGTAAGTTTTAAAGAAATGAAATAAAAATTAAATTTCTTTTCGGTTTCTTTTTCTTTAGCAAGAAAGTGAATTTATTAAAAAATAAAATTTTGAAATCATGTCCCATCACTATGTATATGTGGGAGTTAGAAGAGTATAACACCATTTATAATTTATTAAACTTACTTGTCAATATATTCGATCGTATCGATTTCTTTTTGTAATTTGTCCTCATTTTTCTCCTCATCAAATGTGCCATCTGAAATTAAAACAAAAAATATGATTCTTAAATTAGCTGTCGCCATACAAACATACATATTTATATTGTGTATATATTATATGATATTGTTGTATTAAAATAGAAAGCTTAAAACGCAAACTCTGCAAAAGCTTATTGGGCTAGAATTTTCTATGAAAGTAAAGAGCAAATGAATTTTAATTGCTTTCTTGTGTGCCTCCTGCCATTGACACTGTATACCCGAATAGATTTGAAATATAATTTGAGATTTTATCCATGAAGGCTAACAAGTGCCTGATAACATAGGTAGGTACGATAAGTATGTAGATAGAGGTGACTGTCTAAGCACATCGTTTGGGTAGACAAATTTAGCCCAAATAAGTCCAATTGTGATACAACAATTGCACATTTCCTTTATTCTCTGAACCATTCGAAACTCCTAATGAAGCGGCTTAGACCGTCCACGAGTGTCTATAATGCAATATCCAGTAATAACTAACGGGTGATTTTTTAGCTATTATCCTTTTGGCAACACTGGTTTAAACAGCTCACACACGTTTCGTGTTTTGTTTCACTGTCAAACATCTTCAGTTTGGTCTATAATTTAACCATGAATCGTCTTACAAACGAACAACGCTTGCAAATCATTGAATTTTATTATCAAAAAATGGACTCTTGGAAAGTTGGCCGAAGATCCACTTCTTTATTGAAAAATTGTGTTCAGCGACGAAGCTCATTTTTGGCTCAATGGATACGTAAATAAGCAGAATTGTCGATTTTGGAGTGAAGATCAGCCAGAAGCATTGCAAAAGCTACCAATGCATCCAGAAAAAGTCACAGTTTGGTGCGGTTTATGGGCTGGTGGCATCATTGGACCGTACTTCTTTCAACAAGACGGTGCCACATGCCACACAGCATGCGTAACAATGGACTTATTGAGAGGCGAGTTCGGTGAACATTTTATTTCACCTTCGGGACCGGTCAATTGGCCGCCTAGATCGTGCGATTTAACGCCCTTAGACTATTTTTTGTGGGGCTGTGTTAAAGCTCATGTCTATATAGACAAGCCCACTTCAATTGACGCATTGGAAGACAAAATTGAAGCATTTATTCGTAAGATACCGGCCGAAATGTTGGAAAGAGTATGCTAAAATTGGACTAAGCGGATGGAACATTTGAGGCGCAATCGCGGTCAACATTTGCATGAAATAATCTTCAAACATTAAATTATATGGACCGTACTATAGATTCAAATAAAGATTTCATGAATTTTTCTGAATTTTATGTTTTTTTTTTTAAAATTTCCTATAGCGCTTAAAAAATCACCTTTTACAATAACCACAGACTTTCCATACACCCAATATTTATCTTTGACGAGATGTTCTGCTCGTATCCGAAGCCACCCATGAGGTATTGATAGAATCCATAAATGGTTTTCAAGGTAGAGAATTCTACGAGAATTCTTTTAGTCACCGTATTATGAACTCATTTTGGTATTTTAGCAGACTTGTAACTGCTAAAGTAGAAACAGCTGAAGACATCTAACGGCAAGTCTCTCAAGGAGTTATCAAAGTCCACATAAATAAAAAAAAATACAGCAACATTAAAATATTCACAAGCAGTATGAAATCTTTGTCTACAATCTACAAAGAATTGTCGGCTGTGCAAACCTCGGGTCACGACATCTCTGAGTAGAACTCTAGTGTTAATACTCAATGCTGTAGTATAGTGAAATTAATCGATTATTTGTCGCAAGAATAAATTTGTTCTTTACACTTAATTTTTTCGAGTATATACTGAAGCACTAACCCACTAACTCGTTAAATAACAACACAATAAATAAAATAAAAACAAATCTATTAAACGTATTTGCTAATAGGTTTACAATTTAAAAAACAAAACTATTTAAACTATATGCTTGTAAATATTAAAAAATGACCCAAGAATTAAACATAAATTATATTTTGTTTTTATAATATTGTTCAATGAAAAAACAAAAAACTTAGGAAATAAACATGAAAAGCAAAGTCTACAGCAATAAATATCGTAAAACAGCACGAAAACAACAAACTTGTTGATCGAGATTTAACACCATGAACGAAAACTAAAAACAAAAGACTTAAGGCACAAACACGAAATGGAAATAAAACTCCGCAGAACATTAAATAATGGAAAGAAACATAACTGAAGGACATGGAAATAATATTAAAAACTTTAAAAATAAGATTTAAAAAGAAGTGAGTAAATTATTTTTATTTTGTATTTCGAAAATTTTTTGTTAATAATTTTGTTTTATTTTAAACAAATATTTAAAAGATTTCGAATTTAAAACCCGCTCTAATTTCTGGAGAATTAAAAAAAACAAACCGCTCTAATCCAAATCGAAAACAGCGTTTAAATACAGCATAAAAGTTTCATAAGGGAATTCTATGTGGCACTGTTGCTGCAGCTGCTGCTGCTGATGTTACCGCAAATTTATTACAATGCCAGTCGCTAGGCCACAATCATTCAGCCAAATCCGCAATGTATGTTGAGTTGAGTGTCTGGCTGGACGACTGGCTGACTGGTTGGTTGGTTGCCTGAGCTTCTGTAATTTCCCATTAACTGAAGCATATCCCCAAGTTAATGCGTGAGAAATAAAAACTACTTAAATTAGTGCAACAAACAGCTACAGTGTAGCCACATGCAAGAGCATGATGCATACCATTACATGACTTACATACATAATATGCATGGCGTTACACTTAACTTGCAAGTTTTAATTCTCATTAAAACATTGAACAACAAAAAGGAAAAGAAACAGGTTAAAAAACGGAGAGAAAGAGAGAGAGAACAAGAAATGAAAATGAAGCTAAAGTCCAAGCCGTCAAGTTTTAAAGAAAGAGAGATATGCAGAGATAAATGCTGTCAGACAGTTGAATTTTATTTTAGTGCCAGAAAAAGCGTAAATGCAAATTGAAAAGGAGTGCGGAAAATAAAAAAATTATTATTCATGCAAGATTTTGAAAACAGTTTTGATTTGGTACGTATAAAACCATATACAATATTATAATGGTAGCAATCCTATATATTTCTATTATTTCCCATGATTTTGGGCATTAATATATCGTTTTTATGTAATCCAAGAACTACTTCGATGTACACAATCACTCTAAAATTTCAAATACAAATACATACATACATAACATAATTGGTCATTACAACCCTTCAGTCAGGATTACGACCTAGTTTCCCACAGCACTTATGTTGTGTACGTTAATTCTTATACATGAGAAAATTTTACAATTTTATTTACGCTTAGAGTTTTTGCCAGAAATGTGCTAAGAGAAAGTCGTCGAAGAAATATTGTTTCATATTTCGTTCAGTTGGAGATGCCTGACCTGGGGTTTGAACCGAGGCTTCACGTCTAATAAGCGAACACACTACCTACTAGACCACGGCGACTAATACAATATGCCTATCCATAATCATTTAAATAGCATTGATTAAAAGGATATTTTTCTAATTAAACTTCTGTGAAATAATTCATAATTATTGCCATAGCCTACTAGGTAGTGTGTTGGCTTATTAGACGAAAGCCCATGATTCGAATCCCAGCTCAAATAACTCGAACAAAACAAAATATCCCTTTCGGCGACTTCCTTTTAGCAGTCTTCTGGCAAAAACTATGCGAGTGAATAAAATTGCTATGAAAAGTTTCTCAAAAAATCTGTCGTTCGGTGACGACTTTAAACTGTAGGTCCTGCCACTCATGCATGAAGTTACCACACACAACATAAGTGGTGTGAGGGAATAGGTCGTGATTCTGGCCGATTCTGGTTGTAATTACCAACTAAGTCTGTATGCAACATTTGAAACCAACATTCGTCCAATTATCGCCAAGATACCACTCGAAATGTGTGAAAAAGTGATCGACAACTACGTGCAAGTTGTTCGGTGACGACTTTAAACTAAATTCAAAAATTAATACACACAACAGCGGTTGTATTCCTAAATTAAGTGTTGTAATCAATTAGCCGAGTAAATTTGCTCCAACATTGTATGGAATTTAGTAAACTTGTCCCATAACTTCTCTCACAAGCTGCGTAGTCTATTCTACATATTTTCAGTTCAGCTACTTATAAAATTTGTAATACGAAATGCCAATTTAAAAACAAAAGGATATTAAAACATTTTTTTTTATTTTTTTTTGTGTGAACGATAACTACATATGTATTCTATGGCAGTTATCGTTTATTTAAATCTGTTTACCCATAAAGTCAAACTACAAATATTTGCATTAAAAAACAAAATAGAAAAAAAAATGAAAACTGAAAACTAAAAGACACTGGCTCACACATGTCAAAGTGTTAATTGCCAGCCATGAACACTTGGCAGTTTACAAAAGCTAAACAAGTCAGCTTCTTAGAAACAAAAATAAAAACACAAAAATGATCTCGTTTTATAGTTAGAAAGATATGGCGTTAGTTTTTTGCATTTAATTTTTTAATAAAAATTTTTATTTTTCTACAATAAATCATAGAAAATATTTAGACAACCATGTCGCTGGCAGGCGCAAGTGTTGCATCCAGCTGAGTAAAACTTGCGAAAGTTTTTTTCATAATGGTTGTTTGTCGGTTTGGCTGACTAGTGTTTTGCTGGTGATGTGTGAGCATGTTTAAAAATATTTTTTAAAATTAAAAAAAAAAAAATTAATTTCCATTTCTATTGAAAGTGACAATTAAATGCGTTGCGAAAAGAAATTAGTTGTCATTGTCCTCTTTATAACAAAACGGGCCTGTTTAAATCATCGTGGGAATTTGTAACCATTAAACTATGAACTAGACATTGTATTATTCATTAAAATAACGTCTATTAATTTCATTTGATATTGTTTGTCAACAGTGGTGATAATTTGTTCAATACAATATGACAACAATTGAAATTGCAAGTTTTCAAAATCATTGTTTGCTTCACAACAGACATTTTAAAATCGTCAATTTTTCAATAGTTAGATGAATAATATTCAATAAAACAGAAAATATTGTGCAAAATAAAATAAATTAATAAACAATTGACAATTGCTGTCCTGTGTACGTGCTGATTGTATAGGGTAATCACAGAAATAAAATAACGTTTTTTTTTTCTACGATTGATTATGTTTATGACTTTTGGTAAATAGTATTTAAAATTTAATTCTTTGTAATAATAAATAGCACAATCTAAATGACATTTGAACATTAGTACAAAGGCGGGAAGTTCAATAATTAAAGGGAATTTTAAAAATTCTTACTAATCTACCATTTTTCAAGACAAATCCGTGAATATTTTACTCAACCATCACTAAAAATTCTACTGCAGCAAACAAATTATTCTGCACTGGTGAAAACATACATACAAATAGTAGCAATTACGTTTTGTCTGCTCTATACCTTACAAAAAAAAAAAAAGGTGTCACCGTTCAATAGAATCGTATTGTAGTCCTACAAATGAGGTAAAGATAGTTGCTCATAAACTATACCACTTCGTCCAAAATTTTTAATGCATTTAAGTAGTTTCCATCACTTAAAATAGTTCGCCATCTCTATGGGACAAATAGTTTTCCCTCCCCCCTTAAATATTAAGAAAATGGAAACGGAGCGATAGCCATGATATTGTCTGCGTTCGGTCTCGGATAACAGAACTCCTACTGTATAATATATCAAAAACTTCTCGTTGCTACTCGTTAAGTAGCCAAATTTGCAAAGGCCTACATGATCAACCGCACATTGGTGAAAAAAATTGTCCATTGTCCAATTGTCCGTGATCGAAGCCCACGATCTCTTAAGGGTTAATGAAGATTACTTCGAATGAGATCTTGGAAGTAGTATCGGATTTAATGCGCGAAAGACCCAATATTCTTTACAGACTATAATTGATGTACATTAATGCCGAAGACTCAATGCCATGTTTGCTAGAATCAGTTTATTTTTCTAAAAGGAAACATCAAGTTCTTTGTAAGAATTCACCTTCTCTGATCATACCATTTTCACCACTCACATCCGACAAAAAATGGAATACATTTCCCATGTTCAGTTCGGTGATTAAAAGCCTAGACCTCTAGCCTAGGCCTTTACACCTCTCGAAAGGAGGAAGCAACCAGTTATCCAACTCTACTGATTTATTGGAACAGCGTGGCTTGCGTTACACTAATATATCGTGCTCTAGTTAAATTGCACATGTGTCCGTGAAAATCCCATATTTTTATGTGGTACTTAGCTTTGTTGTAGGACACATTCCACCGTATTCGATTAGCTACTGTGTGGCACAATGCATTACACAAAGAATTATTCCTTCAGTTCCACCATCCATATGGGAAAGACCGCTTCATGCAGACGTTTTTTCTATCACTGACAATGTAATTAGATTCTAATTGAACGTCCACAAACACTCTTTCTTGTTCTAATAGAATATACTGCCTGAATAGGAGCTGTCTACTGTTAGCTGATTATAAAAAACCACAATAGGCTTTAAAAAAAAATTAATTCTTTATTTAATCCAAAATAAATAATATACCAGTACTAATCCTGAAAACCTGTAGTCTAGTAGGTAGTGTGTTGGCTTATTAGACGTGAGGCCTAGGTTCAAACACCAGGTCAGACATATCCAACTAAACGAAAAAAGATTTTTTTCGGCAACTTCCTCTCAGCAGATTTCGGGCAAAAACTCTGAGAGTAAATGAAATTACCATGAAACGTTTCTCAAAAATCTGTCGACTTTAAATTGTAGGTGCTGCCACTCATGCATAAAATTAACACACACAACAAAAGTGGCGTGGGAAGCTGGATCGTAATCTTAACTGAAGTGTTGTAATGACCAATTACGTATGTATGTATGTATTTAATCCTCAAAAGCACTCTCTGACTTCAAGAGAGTATTTAGGAGATCATTTAAAAGAACGGTTACGTAATCGCAAAACATCAAACAAAAGTCAAGCGAAAAACTTGCTCATGGTGCCACCAGAAAACAGTAAACAAAACTTGTACATTCAATTCCAAATGGGTTAAATGGAGTGGTTGACCTTAAGGGATATTCTACTAAATACAAGGTTTAACATTTTCATATATTAGGCCTTTGAATTTTAAATTTACTCAGGGTTCTCCTCGGTAGTTATCTATGGAGTCATGTGAAACTTTTCCTTATTGTTCTCTTGTTTTATGAAAAACATTAAAAAAATTTTTGTTTTATAATAAAACAGTAATAAATTAATAAAATAAATATATAAACTATAAATTTTTATTTAAACTTTTTTGCTAAAATTCATGAAATTGTTAAAATATATTGCCGTACTAAGACTTTTGCTATCCACTGTACATATATTGTCTTAGTAAAGGTCTAATCTGAGTGTTGGTTGAATAACAAAAAAACTATCTTTAAATATGTATTTACAAACTATCTGACATACTGTGAACACCCCTATATTTACTATACTATACAATAAAACTTTTATTATCTTCTACTCTATTAAGTCATAAATGGTGAAAACAGTTTAAAGCCATCAGTATTAAAAAATAATAGAAAATTGCAACCATATTTAGATCATAATAAAATTAAAAGACTTAAAAGTCAACATATGTAAGTGAAGTGCTATTAAAAGTGTTTCTTTCACATTTTATTTCAATTCAAAAGATATTAAATTAAAAATGAAAAAGAGAAAAAAATCACACACCAAAAGACATACCATTTTAACAAGACAGACGAACAAATGGACAGACAGACATTCATGCAATTGTCTGAGTAATACGACAGCAACAAAACACATACCGACTACTTCTATTATACAAATTAAATATTAATTTTCAACAATACTACTCCCATAAAGACCAGTCAGTCGACAGACGGACGGAATGTTTGTCTCTGTGTGCCTGTACCGTTTAAAAGCATTTTCAGACCATTTCTCTGAACTTAATCGAGTTATAAATACTTGAAGAAAAAAAATGTGTATTTTTCAGATCAAGTAATTCATGCGTACTTTTTATTGTTGGTCTCTTTTGAAAGCTGGTCATGTCTGGTTTATATTTCCAGAGACGTTTGCTGGACTATATGGCTGGCCGTAAAGTGCCTGCTTTGTGTGCAAACGATTGAATGAATGTGCCATCAATAATTGTATGAAATTCGAAAAGAGAGATTTTATAACAATAACACTCGTCGTAATGGCTTTTATTTCTGTCTTTCTTCTTTAACTTACAAAAGCTTACAATTTACAATAATTTGACATTATTTTCACAGTCAAATTGCAAAAGAATGAAAAGATTAAAAAAAAAAATAAAATAAAAAATGTTTACTTTGAAGAAATTTGTATTGTCCGTTGTACTTATTATTGTTATTGTTACATTGTTTGTAATCCTATTTAAAGAAGTGAGTCATTAATTTGTAAGTGATGGCATTTAAATGAATTAAATCATTACCTTAAACAAACAATAACATAAGGATTGTGCACATAAAACTATTGAGATCTGGTATAGACGCCATCTGGTTTTCAGTGGAAGCATTATTTACAGATTAAATAAAATTGCTATGAAAAGTTTTACAAAAATCTGTCGTTCAAAGTCGACTTTAAACTGTAGGTCCACCGCCACTCATGGGTAAAATTAACACCCACAATATGGTTGGTGTGAGAAGCTAGGTTGTTGGCTTGTCTTAGTTCAAATGGCCAGTTAAGTGAGTAAGTTATGTCTGAGGCGTTTTTTATTATATTATCTGCAATTAAAACTAATAGTGAACTGGCCATAGTATCAGATAGAAACAATGGCTAAATAGTTGTCTTTATGTAATCCATTCTGATGAGGAAAAACTAGACATTTTTTAAAGAGATTGCACTCTTTTAACCTCACCTTATACGGTGCCATGAAAGGTTTTTCAAAAATCTGCTGTTCGGAGTCGACGTTAAACTGTAGGTCCCGCCACTCATGTTCAAAAATTAACGCACACAACATAAGTGGTGTGAGAAACTAGGTCGTAATCCTGACTAAAGGGTTGTAATGACCAATTATGTATGTATGTTATACGGTGTTCAGACATGCACCTTTATTGCGCAAATCGCAATAAACGCCATTATTGAGCAAAGCTTCAATTAATTATTGCGCAATAAATACGCAAATTGTTATAATAATGAGTAAAACTTAAAATGCAGCATTGTCAGAAGTGTGTTTAGTGAGCATATTACAATTAACCGAACACTTTCTGTTGATATCTGACAACTCGTATGTGAAGATAGATTTTAAAATCTATCTCCCAGACGCAACCCAAGTCAGTTAACAGAGCTCTGTTATGTTACTAACAGAACTCTGTTATGTTACTAACAGAACTCTGTTAAACGATTAAAAATTAATTAAATTCCTGGGTAAAATAAGAAAAAAATGAGAAAATGATAAAAATAAGTCCTACTATTACAAAATATTGCGTAATACGAACTACAATAAACAGATAATCATAAATTTCCGAAAGGTATTGTAATCCGATAAAAAAAATCAATATTGTGGGAAAACAGAACAACATTGTACGTCCCTTTAACTAAATCAATCGCCAAAACTCTTAACAGAGCGAGTTTTCATAGTAGATTTTGAAATTTTCTGAGATTTCAGATTTTAAAATCCACTGTATGTCCTTTTGTTGGAAAACAGGACAACATGGGCGGACAAAGTAAATTGTTTTTGAAGCATTGTACGTCCCTTTAATTAAAACAATCGCCAGAACCAGAGGAACAAAACACAGGAAAAAGTTGTGTAGATTCAGTGATGATGAGAATTAATCATCAGAACACATTCTTGGAAATTGTGGGCCATTAATGCATTCCAGAAGGAAACTTCTGGATTCATATCAGACCCTAGACAGGACAGTGTCATTGTTGACATTGAGCAGCATCCTGAATTTCTCCAAGCACATGACTTGAAAGAGATATAGAAATAACCTATAAAATTTTAGGGGAGTACAATCAATCATTTGGTCGCATTACTAAAGCAGCTCTGCGCCACAATAGTAATAATGCAATGTGTACAGAAATGGTCGTCGCCGTAGTCTAGTATGTAGTGTGTTGGCTTATTAGATGCAAGGCAACGGTCGGAAAACCCCAGGTCGGAGATCAAAACGATTTCTGGCAAAAACTCTGAGAGCAAATAAAATTGAAATGAAAAGTTTCTCAAAAATCTGTCGTTCGGAGTCGACTTTGAACTGTAGGTCCCGCCACTGATGTATAAAATTAAAGCACACAACATAAGTGGTGTGAGAAGCGAAGTCGTAATTTTGACTAAAGGGTTGTAATGACCAATTATGTATGTATGTATGACAGAAATGGTGCACAAATATTCGAATCAACCAACGTTAACTTATAGATGCGTTAAGTAATGTAAGCTAGGAGCTGCACTACTGCTTTAGTCAATGTAGTTGATGACCTTAGGTTGGAACTAGATGAAAATTACATAGCGTTTTTAGTTCTTCTGGATCACACCAAGGCTTTTGATACGGTTGACCACAAAATATTATTGAGGAAGCTACAGACCCTCTTTCATTTTTCTAACTCAGCTTGTAATCTGATACGTTCTTATCTTGTGAACAGATCACAACGAGTTTATCTTAACGGCAAGATCTCGAATTCGCTAAGCGTTGGAAGAGGTATTCCTCAGGGATCAATATTAGGGCCTCTCTTGTTCTGTATATACATTAACGACCTGCCTGATGTCTTGGATAATTGTAGCGTACATATGTACGCTGATGACGTTCAGATCTATAGAAGCACGCGTATAGAGGATATCCAACTATGTATAGACACCATCAACTGTGATTTACGAAAAATTGACAACTGGGCTAGGTCCAATGGACTTTGTATAAACCCCTCTAAATCTAAATGTTTATTGCTCTCCAGAACTAAGAGAGCATTTGTTGTGCCGGATATTATTATCAGGGGGAATAAAATTGACTTTGTTGAATCAGCCTCCAATCTGGGTGTTATCTTTAATAGTCGGCTAACGTGGTCTAACCACATTAACGTCATCGTTGGTAAAGTTTATGGTATGCTTAGGAACTTGTGGGCTGTTATAGATTCGACTCCCTTTGCCATACGTATGCAACTGGCTAAAACGTATTTGATTCCTGTCCTTTTATACGGATGTGAAATTTTCGCAAACTGTGATACTGACGATAGGCGGAAACTCAACCTGGCTTATAATAATATAGCCAGATATGTTTTTATTAGGGGACGTCGAGACCATATATCACAATTTTCATACCGGATATTCGGAGTTAATTTTGATAATCTATTAAATATAAAATGCCTTATTCTCCTCCATAAGATTATTACTCTAAAACAGCCAATATACTTATTTAGTAGGATTACATTTGCTAGATCTAACCGCGGTATGAAAATTATCCAACACAGACATAGGACGCTTTTGTCACAACGCCAGTTTTTTATACACACCATCAGTCTTTGGAATACACTACCTAATTATATTCAGAACATAGGCAATGCAACCAAGTTCAAAAAGGAGCTATACATTCTGTTTAAGTAGTTTTTAGCATATCTTGATTTTTTTGTGAATTTTTTCTCTCTATTTCTATTAATGATTATTTTTAATTTTTAATTTTTAATTTTTTTAATTAATATATCTTTAAATTTCATTGTATCTTAGTATATGTATATATTTTTACTTTGTTTGTATATTTCTTTATATTTGTATATATTGTTCTTTGTAGTTTTCCTAATTTATTTTTTACATATATTCATTTTTTTATCCTTTTTTTGTATCGATTGCTATTTCCCGTGATTTTAACACGTTCTTATTCATTTTTATTTATACATTATTTCAAGCATTTCATTACATATATATTCAATGATTTGTTATTATTTTGTTTCTTTGATGTACTCCCATAGCACTTTCATTTATAAGATTATTATCTTGTTGTGCTATGACTAATAATAAATAAAATAAATAAATAAATAAATAAATAATAAATAATGTCAGGCAATTTATTTTATACTTCACAGCAAGAATTATAATTTTATTGGAATTATTTTTCATTGAAAATTTAAATCAAAAATAATTTCATGCTAAAGGATGTTTGCGGATGATCTTACATTAGCTCGAGTATTAGCTAATTTTTATTTTGGAAACTCCTGGATTGTATGTTAATAAATCGTATGCGATTTCTAAATATTGCAAAATTATCTGAAAAATATTCTCTAAAATTTGTTTTTTATAAACTTAACTTATTTTTATAAAATATAAAAGAATAAAAGATCAAACGAATTTTGTGCACCTTCAATTCAATATCAATCTATTCATTCATCATTTAAATCCCCCCAAAATGATGATAATAATCTTTATACACATGAAGTTGTTTGTTATTTAATAAAATTTGAAAAAAAACATGTTGATTCTTTATTATACAATAATAAAATTGACGTAAATCTTTTAAATCCCCATATGAGCAATTTATAATTGAAAGTTTTATTGTATAAAAAATATTTATTATATATTTTCTAACATTGAAAAAAAAAAATTCGTTGTCAAGGTCAAGAGTCCATTAAAATTTGTATTAAGATTTGAAGAAAGACAAAGTCGATATGCAAACAGTATTTATTTGGCAAACTTTTTTATTGTTGTTTTTATAATAAAATAAATAATTTTGCAAAATATTGTTCCAAAAAAAAGGCAACGTAAATCGAAACGACGTAAATCGAATTCCATATTGCTCATACTACAAAGTAGCATGTTTTTAACAAGGAACTTAAAAAAGTTACAGTAATCCCTCGATTTTTAAATCGAATGACGGCGCAAATTGAAGTTAGAGGGAACAAAACATTTGACGCCGTAAACCGAAACAACGTTAATCGAGGCGACGTAAATCGAAGTATTACTGTATAAGCGCCTTGAATTTAACAGGAAACTGATATTATCCAAATAATTTAGGAATAGAGAAGGTTGTTTGCGAGTTAAAGCAACCGCCCTTAAGAATAAGACGTACTTGGGTTCCATGAGGTTCTCGACTATACTATATAGCATACTTATATCTTCTATTGCTGGTATTTCTCCTCCTTTAAGTTTTAAAAACGCCATGATTTTATGTAAATCAACTTTGGCTAGACAAGTTTTATGAATAAATTCCTTTCTCGTCATTACTGAGAAAGCTGTCGTCTTGATCTCCATCTCAGAAAGTGTATACCCAAGTCCTTCTGTTTCTGGATGTTTACTATAAGATGGATTATGGCTTAAGGCTTAACGCAGATCCTGTTCTGTATATATCCATAGCGGACTAATACAGCTGGGTTCATTTACCCATCTTAGATTTACAAGTGAGTAAAGTATGTGTGTGAAGATAAATTCGAAATTAAAAACCAAAGACGCAAACCCACACTTTTAGCAGCGCCACTTCTTGTCTCTAACAGGGTAAACTTTGCTATTAACAGAGCACTGTTAACTGTTTAACAGTGACAATAGTGGATTTTATTCTACTACTTTGCAATTATTGCAGACTATTGACATAAAATATAATTCTCATTATGATCATTATTATTAGTGAACAAATGCTACCCCACTACCAGGGTTGGAAAGAGGACCCTCTGGACTACCATTTGCATATAGTCTGTATATGTATAGCAAATTTCCACTAATCTTCTAGAGAATTTTCAATCAATAAATTGTTAGTTTCAAAGGCAATTTTCACAATAACATATCACTCTATATGGGACTTTTTTGCTGATTATATTAAGAGGCCTTGGAATCTTCCTTTGAGCATGATATGGTACTCACAGACCTAGTATTTGTCCTAAAATTAGCTACTAAACAAGTGGGCTTGTTCAGATGGATGCCGTTAAACAGCTAACAGTGCTTTGTTAAGGGCAAATTTCGTTCTGTTAAGAGCAAATTTTGCTCTGTTAACGGCAAATGTGGCACTGCTAAAATTTATGGATTGCGTCTTGGATTTTCAAATTCGAATTTATCCTCACACACATAAGTAAAGTTCGAATGGGATAATTTGTATACCTCTCTGCACAGGAATGCCTATTTTATGCATGAGTTCCAACGAATTATCTGTTCAGGAATGCTGTTATAAGTACAAGCCTTGAATGGCCCATGCAAATACCAGTTCACGCGGTATAGCCATTAAAGAAATTTTGTTTACTTGTCCGGCACCTATTTTCCGTACCTACAAACTCTTATTGAAAAAAAAAAACACATATAAAGCACTCATAACTTTTCTTTAACAATAAATTTCTTCTTCTTTATATCTCTCATTTCCTTAAACTCTTTTTAATGGATTAAATTTCAAAACAAAATTCTTTAACGGATGTTATTATGAAAATCTGATACACTCTATTGTAAAATTGTGGTACTGTATGTAAGAAACCAAAGAAGAAAAAAAGATTCTTTGACAGGAATTTCTCTTTTTTTGCGGTTTAACATCTTTTCTCTTTTGTCATACTGGAGTTGAAAGATGAAAGAAAATAAAAAAAGACTATTTATTCCCATAACAAAATAATTACGATGTGAAGCAAAATAAAGTTAAACTGAAAAAAAATAAAATAAAAAAAAATCTCAGGCATACTGTATATGGCCACCGCAATACTTGTTTGAAAAATAATTATTCGACGAAAACAAAACTAATGAAGATGGAAGATGGACTGCAGTTAAGGAAATATAAAAATCAAATCTTGTTTATATTGAAATGTTATTTAGATTTCTAAATTAACCGCAAATATGGAATCAGAGGTGTGTTATAATTTTAAATTAATAATTAATTTTTTTTTGAGAAATTTTTCATGGCAACTTTATTTGCTTTCGGAGTTTTTGGCAGAAATCTGCTGAGAGGAAGTCGCCGAAGAATAATTTTTTCATATTTCGTTTTGATGTCTGACCTAGGGTTTGAAGCGTGGCCTTACGTCTAATAAGCCAACACACTACATACTAGACTACGGTGACTTCAAGGGCATCGGTAGAATCTACCTAAAACTCTATTCGCAGAACAACACTTAAATACAGAATTTTCTTTAGTTAACTTGTTTATATAAATGGCCCGATCGTGAGCCCATATTGAAGTACCAAAGTGGGAAAGATATCACAGTGCTTGCGAATTACATTTCAACGATTATTAATAAACCACTACATATAACAGGTGATTTTCTATAGTTTGGTTATTGAAAATATGCTGAAAATTAACAGAAGTGAGTGAAATATTAATTTGGATATGACTGCCATTTACTTTTAAATGATTCCAGAGCCTACGCGTAGGTAGTCCATACATATTTTACTTTTGCAAACACAATTTGCTTTTGCAAAAACAATTTTGCTTTTGCAAATACAATTTTGCTTTTGCGCACACAATTTTGCTTTTGTAAACACAATTTTGCTTTTGCAAACACAATTTAGCTTTTGCAATCACAATTTTGCTTTTGCAAACACAATTTTGCTTTTGCAAACACAATTTTGCTTTTCCAAACACAATTTTGCTTTAGCGAACACAATTTTGCTTTTGCAAACACAATTTTGCTTTTCCAAACACAATTTTGCTTTTGCAAACACAATTTTGCTTTTGCAAGCACAATTTTGCTTTTGCAAACGCAATTTTGCTTTTGCAAAAACACAATTTTGCTTTTGCAATTTTGCTTTTGCAAACACAATTTTGCTTTTGAAAACACAATTTTGCTTTTGCAAAGGACATACAGTGGATTTTAAAATCTGAAATCTAAGAAAATTTCAAAATCTGCTAAAAAAAACTCGCTCTGTTAAAGGTTCTGGCGATTGATTTAATTAAAGGAACGTACAATGCTTTAAAAACAATTTACTTTGTCCGCCCATGTTGTCCTGTTTTCCCACAATATTGATTTTCTTTCGGATTACAATACCTTTCGGAAATTTATGATTATCTGTTTATTGTAGTTCTTATCACGCAATATTTTGTAACAGTGATTAACTATAGGAGTTATTTTATCAATTTTTGCTTTTTTTTCTTTTACCCAGGAATTTAATTAATTTTTTAACAAAGTTCTGTTAGTAACATAACAGAGCTCTGTTAACTGATTCTGGGGAAATAGATTTTAAAATCTATCTTCACAAACATTCATTTTTATATAGTCAACAAAATCTTTTCCCAATTATATATGAGAACTTCGTGCTCTCTCAATATGATTACAAGTTATTGGATAAAAATTAGTTTCTTAACTGAGTTAAATATTTTTTTGTTCAAATTACTACAACAATACTGCAATAACAACACTTTTGTCACTTTACAATAATAACATTAAAACAAATTTTTATTGTTTTTTAAAAAATTTTGCAAAAATGTATTACGATTTTTTTCAATCTTAAAGCAAAAAAAAAATATTATAAAAATATATTCAATTTAAAAATATTTAAATTTTTTAATGCAATAATAAATGCTTTTTTATATGAGAAAAATAATTTAAAGTGTAGGAGTCATTTGTATGGCTATTTCCGCAAACAATTAACACAAACACCGCATGCAATTTAATTTATGAACATAATCTTTAATCGCTCTGTCTGTTTGGCGGTCTCTTTGGGTTAGGATTTATATAAGAATACCTCATGATAAAACCATAACGAAATATTTAAAATGGAAACACTTTTTGAATTCACAACTCATCCCATTATGTTTCATATTTTTCTCGCAATTTTAAGTAGAAAAAAGTAGTTTAAATTTAAATTTAAATCTGAATTTATTTTTATTTATGAATTTTTCTTACTCATACAAATAAATATTGAAATAAATCAAGAATTAAAATACGACTAATATTACTGCATGGAACGAGAAAGTGTACATATAGACAGAGGACTTAAAGAATGAATTCATGCATGGATCAGGAGAAAAGTTACAAACAGTCAAACTCAATTCACTTAAGCTGTACAATGAAAAAAATTTCGATTTCAGTCTAGTCTAGTCAATATATTGCCTGTTGGCAGTATATCTGGCTTAAATCTCAGCTCAAACATCTCGAACGAAACGAAATGTGAGAAAAATATATCTTTTTCGGCGACTTTCTCTCGGCTGCCTTCTCACAAAAGCTCTGAGAGTAAATAAAACTGCTATAAAAAGTTCCTCAACTCTATCGTTCGTCATGAGTGGTGTAAGAAGCTAGATTGTAATCCTAGTTTGAATTTATCAATTAAGTTAAGTAAAGTTCACCTACTTTACTTATACTTTATACTTTACTTATAATCAAATATAAATGGATGGATAATTGAAGAAAAGGGAACACAAAACCAATCCTTGATAGGAGATTTCGATTACCTACAGCGTTGACCATGTCATGAGAGTTCACTTAGGTGCTTCCATTGCAAAAATGAGGTCGAAACTCAAGAGAACGTTTGGTTACAAATTTATTATTTGAAGAAAGTAAAAAGAAGGGAATGTAAAGCGATTATTCGCATGTATATACAATCGAATTCTAAGTTGATCAAATTTTTTCTGAGCTGAGATACAATAATAATTTTTTTATTCCTATACGTTACGAAGATAGGGTTGTCATAAGTCATCTTACCCAAATAATCATTCTTTGTTTCCTTTTCTTCAATTATAATAATCAAGTTCTTTAAAATTAGCAGATAATTGGTCGACTGTAAGAAATTAAATTCTAATTATACTCGCGGAATTCAAAATTATTAACGTTATGCTGTTATACATAACGAGGAAGATTTAGTGACCAGTACACTACCCACTAGTCCAGGACATAGAAGACTTCCTATGGACTTTACATAATAATTACAATTTTCTACAAAGCTTTAAATTTCTCATATTGAATGTAAAAAATTAATTCATTATTTTAAATACCTTGCATTGCCTCAATGGCGGTATTTATTAAATTAGAAAAAGTGGTATTGAAATCAAGAAAATGACAAACAAACAAAAAAAAAACCATGATTTGTTGGTCTTTAGAACTTCACCCACATAAACGACGGCAATTAAAACATGAACAACAAAAGTAATGAAAAAAAATCAAAACATTTGTATGCTCAATGACGATAACGTAAGTAAATATTTTATTTTAAATTTTAAAGCCATTGAAAATTGTAAATATTAGGGAGCAGCGTATTCAAAAATCATTAAATAAAAACCTTTTATTGTGTCTCTTTAAAAACATTTTTCAAATTTGACTAAAATGTAAGCCGCCCTAATATAAAATTAAGAATGCTACACAAATTTTAGGCGCGTTTTTTTAAAGTCATGGTTTAAAACTAAACAATAACCACAGACAGGCTATATAAACACATAAAAAAAAACATTTTTTTTGTTACTTTGAAGCCAAACACACCCCTTCACTTTTTATGATTTTAACATTTTTTTATATAAAAAATTAAAAAAACAGTATTAACAGCAGTAGTAAAAAAATCATAAATAATTATTATTTACCAGCCAAATAGTCTGTCTGTCCTATTAGTCATATTTATATATAATTTAAAAAATATTTTTTTTAACACATTTTTTTTATTAACGAGTTTAAAAAATTGTGGCTTTGTTTTTATTGCTCTTTTAGTTTCATAGAAAAATGAAATGAATTAGCCATGAAAGCTAATTATACATGGCTCTTTATAATATAATTAACGTCATCATATTATATTTGCACTAAATTGTTTAAAAATGCCAACATATTTGTTGACGTTTTTTTTGCAATTTTTCTAAAAACTATAATTAAATTATTGTAATTATAATAATTTGTTCAAGTATTTGTTTTTCAAAAGAAAAGAAAAATCATTTATAAACTGCACCTTAATAGTTTAGATCCGCCATTAAATAAACGTGAAATACAACCGAAGCAGCAAGCGACCAAACAATAGAAAAATTTATTTTGTTTAACTAAACTTTAAAACCCAAAAAGATTTCCAGAAACGGAAGCTCATCCAGGTTGAAACCTTTAAAAGCAATTAAAATGTAGCATTTTTTCCTAAAAAAACGTTGAAAAAGCATTACATAACCAATTTCGCAATAGCTATCTATGCCATTTACAATCCATAGGTTTACTAGTGAATATCAGAAAGTTTCTAGAACAAACTCAGACTTCCCTTAAGTTGGTATTGAGGCTTGAACTCTTTTCGTTATTGTGCTAGCTAAGTAAGGCAAAACTCATACAATACTCATACAAATACAAAGTTTTTGAGACAAACTAAGATTTCTTTCAAGTTGTCGTCATCAATGGATCAAATTCTTTCCATTATTGTCCTAGTTATGTAAGCGGATATTCACCAATTTTATTTTAAGCTACAGCCTCCAAAAGAAATAAAAGCTCGTCACTTTTTCATTTCTACTGTGTTAGACATAATGGGGTATACAACAGCACCTCTTGCCTTTCATGAGGCCTCTCTGAGTCCCAAAAATGTAAATTTTTGTTTCATAATCGAACCACTGTCTAAACAGCATTATTATCGATCAGTTATGAAAGTAACCTGTTTATCACAAGGGGGTTATAACGTCGCTTAGACAAATCGTTTAAACCGTTAGAGGATTGTCACACAAAAATGAGTGATATCAGGGATCTATTAGAATTTTGCTGCCTTAAAGCATAGAGAATAAGCATTAGACAGTCTCTAATCTCAAAGCAAGTTCACTTTTCCTAGCCTATAATTCTTGTAGACACCGAAATGGGGGTTTGGTATCTCATCGAACAAGGTTATTATTTATTTGGTTACTTAATTGGCGATTACAACCATTTAGTCAGGATTATAACCTAGTTTCACAGATTACCCATGCTGTTGTGTGTGTTAAATTTTTACCCATGGTTGACAGGACTTACTGTTTAACATAAACTCTGAACGCTAGATTTGGGAAACTTTTCATAGCAATTTTATATATTTTCAGAGCTTTAGCTAGCGTCAAGGTACTAAGAGAATTTTGGATATATCTGGATATATCCTGGAGAAGGGGCTATCGCAGTATTTAATTACGATATCGAATTTAAACAACTTTTATGGCAGCATACGAAATAAAGTTTAAATAAAATTGTGCAAATTTGATAAATTTTCTTTATAAATGTTGTATTTTGTTTCGATTGAAATGTCTCAGCTGGGATTTGAACCATGGACTCCCGTCTAATAAGTCATCATACTACATACAGCACTACGTCAACAACAGCTAAGATTACAGACTAAAAAAAATTAAGTATATGTTCAAGACTCTCCTCCATAGAAGATGTACAATGAATATGCTTCCTAGTATCAAAAGAATAATAATCTGAATATAGTTTGCTCAAGTTATGCAAAACCATGTTTTACTGAGGCACTAGAATCTATAGTGGAGTGTAATTGAAATTCAAGTGGAAAGTTGTGCTGTGATAATCTGAACGATTTAACATGTAACGTAGTAGATCCTTCCAGAAAATCACAGCGAAATCAATGAAATATTAATTTCGAACAAAACAAACATTTTCTTGGAAGAAAAAAATTTTTTTTCTCAATCCTCACTTTTTTCCTTTGCTATTTCCTGCATATGATAACTAGTTTTTGAGCTTGCAGCTTTCATTGTGTTCTTTTAATTTAATTAAATCATTTAAATAGCGACATTCATCGGCAGCCTTTTGAAGTTGTTGCGCTGTTTTTTAAAATCCGATCAGATCAATTGACAATTTATGGTTAGGGAGTTCCATGCATGCACTTGCTGCAACAGTTACAGTCGCTTGAAAACTATTTCGATTATAACAATTTGTGACAAACTATCAATTAAATTATTAACATTTAATGCATGGCAAAAAACGAAATGAATGCAACTAATGATTTACCACCACAAAGATCAAATGCCAGATAGACAGATAGAGGCGAATGAAAATGAACAATTACCGGTAGCCAACATGAAAAGGTGGTTGCGACAATTCTCGCAAAGCGTTGACACTGGGGTGAACTTGCAAATAATTGGGTTTATTAGCTACCAAGAAAAAATAACCATAATAATGCTTAACGTTTAGAAAGGAGATATTTTTTGCTAAATAGCGGTTATAAATTAAAGAAAAATATTTAAATGGCATTTATTTAATTAAATGAAATATTATTTTAAATATGCTTTTTAAGAGGAAATAGCCTTTAATTTTTATTATTGTTATTATACTTAACCAATCAATGCTGCCCCTTTTTGCAATAAAAATGTAAAACGTACCTGTAAAGAAAAAAGAAAAAATAAAACAGAATTAATAAAAATGAAGAGTAATATGGAAAACATGATTAAAATTTTAATAAGTTCCTGAAGTATTGCAAGTGAATTGCATCTTAATGACAGAATTATTGATTTTCAATTGTTTAAACTGAAAAAAATAAACAAAAATAATGATTTTTTAACTGCAGGTAGAGGTAGTAAGCAGGAAACTTTAGGACATTCTGTAAGTTTTTCACACTATTTTTTATTGGATGTAGTATCACAGAAATATTCTGAATCTTAATAATATCTTCTGAAACATTTGTACTATGCAGGCGCCTACTAAGCATACTTCTCGAGGTTGTCGTACATCAAAGACAAAAAATCACATCATTAGTACAATTGGATCACACTTCCAAAGGACTTAACCTTTGGACTAACTAATCACAAATTTTACTTCGTAACATTGATTTCTGGAAACAATTCTCAGCTGTCATAAAGGTATTGAATATTCTAAGATTTATTTATCGACATTCTTCCAATAGCCAAAAAGACCCAATCTTTAATCAGATATCATTAAACGTTGTTTTCTCCCTATTATTGCAAGTCTTCTTCGTTTATCGATAACGTCTAGCGTGTTTTCCCCCTCAGATCAGTACTGAAAAGATTTCTAAAACAACCCCAATAAGTGAGCAACTAATTGAGTTCCCCTATAGATATCTAGGTACTTAAGAAAAAAAGCTGTCGTAGTGTACGTGTCCTTGAGCTCCGAATACCATGCTGTACTATCACTGATCCCCTTTAGCCTTTATCTCATTTACATCGCTGAGGCTTAACAAGACCTAATTCTATGTTTTTTGATTAGTAAGAAGTGTTGGTAAGGAAATGTTGGTGAGGAAGTGTTGGTACGTAGTATTGGTGTCGGTATTCTGAAGAGGGTGACCCATTGGATCTGCTATGCTATGCAAATACGAATATTGGTAAATTCTTACTTCCATAATTAGTCATTATAACCCTTCAGTCAGGCTTATAATATAGCTTCTCATACCACCCATGTTGTGTGTGTTCTTTTGTGACAGGACATACAGTTTAAAATCGCCTCAGAAACTCTCAGAATTTTAGCCAGAAATCTGCTAAGAGGAAGTCGCCGAAAAAATATTCTTTCATAATTCGTTCTGATTCAGATATCTGGGCTGAAGTTTGTATCACGACTTACGTCTAACAAGCCAAAACACTACTTAATAGACTATGGCGAATTCACATTTTAATTTCGGGGACTTTAATTACATGACCATATTGTATACGATGTAGGTGAATGTATGAATGATGCACTTCATTAACGATGCACGGCTCAAGGTTGAGAGTCGGTAGATGTAGGTTACCAGATATAAGTCTATCAGTCGTACGGGTTGCTGTGCTGATTACTGCAAAGAACAATATCTCTGAAAGTGATATTAGCAATTTCTGGCCACTGGATTCTCATAAAATAATTCTTACAAAGGCTGTAGCCGATCGCACAAGAGGCTTACTGGAACACGACATAATCACAGAACTTTCGAGCAAATTATCTACTTTGGGTATCCCAAAGAGAGGACCTGGAAGAGGATGTGGAAGATTGGCCACGTGAGATCGTATTTTGTTAGCGCCGTTTGGGCTACATAGTGTAGTAATTTTAGTCAAGACTAGATTAAGAACTCACAGAAGACCTGATTAATTACTAAACTAAACTAAACACTCAAATGCTCAACTTCTGCAGAACTTGCAGAGACTGGAAGAGGTAAGAGGTAAAGCTTTCTTCACCAACTGGGTATATGCTAGGGTTATACCACAGAAGAAATCATTGTAAACAATGATATGTCGGAGGCAGACATTGGTCTATCGTATACTTTCGTATTTTCACAGTCACCTTAACCTACTTATGCCTGTATTAAATATGGATAAAGGCTAGTCCAATGTTTAAAAGTAGTTACAGAACACTACAGGCGTTCTCCTACAACACATTTACTACGTTGAAAATTATAGACCATGGAAATCCAACTCAAGTAGTTTCGTAGTTCTCATAAAACTTAAATCCTTTATACTTGTTCTTTTTAATTTCTTGGTAATTCTTTTTCAATTTATATTTATTGTATAGACAGAATATTCTTCCATAAAATTTTATTCCCACTGACAAAATTATTCTCATCAAACGATTACTCACATACGCACGTTGCCATATAAAGTACCACAACATGTTTGTTTTACAAGTAATTAAAATCTCTTTTACGTTTTTGTTTTTGGTTGTTTGTTTTTGTGCTTTGACTATTTTAATTAATTTATTTGTGATTTGATTAATTATTCTTTACCAAATTTATATTTTCAAAATACATGAAATAAAAATGGCTTTAAAAATGATGTCCAAAGGAGATGTTTATTGTAAATAATACTCTAATAAGGTATAAAACATACAAAACTTAAGGCATTAAATGTTATTCTCCATGTCTTTAAACATGATAAGTAACATTGACAATTTGAATGTAATAAACGTATACGAAGAATATCAGCCCCATGCTAGAAAAAATGTAAAATTTGAAAAATGTATGGGAAAATTAAGATCTTATGAAAAAGCTTCTAATATCTAAGAATGTGGTTGCATTTTACGATAAAGGCATGAATTTAAATTAGATGTGTTGACAATATTTGTGCAGTCGAGACTTGCCAGTCTTCATCTTTTTTATTTCGAACTGAGATATTTAGCTTTCGGACAACCTTACTTATCTTCATTTTAACACATTGCTTTGAGTTTTTTTTCAAAACTTTTCTGTGACAAAGTGGTTGCTGATGGATTAGACAGGTTTAGAGCATACGCTATCAGCGTAATCATGTAGTATATACATATACAGTGGTGGCCACGAATTTAAGACACAACATTTTATTTATACATTTGTGATAATTTTTACATCTTATCAAAAATATTTTAGGTCCATGATATTTTTCTTAAGATTTTAGTAATATTAGGAAGAAAAAGTAATAATATTTTGCTACCTATACTTGGTTGAGAATTTTTATTTACATATTATATAGATCAAGACAAAATGCTAGTCAGGATTTGATATTTCTTGACACAAGTGGTTTACGTTGTGCAATACACCCATGCAAATTTTTCCCATTTAGACATCTGCTTATTGCCCTAGACGAAATATCGATACCAAAATCAAATACAATTTTATTTTTTATTTTACTTGAGCTCGTGAAAGGATTATTAGCAGCTACTTTAGGGTGTGGTTTTTCGGGCTCTAGGTTGCTGTTTGACATTTTTAGTGGTACCATGTTGCTTGATGTATTCCAGCACGTTGTAAATCTTGCCTATAGAACATTTTAGCAGCTTGGATATCTCCATTATTTTTTTTCCATCAAATTTTAGTTGTTGTATCAGTTTTCGCTCGGCATCGGTATTCCAAGTACCTCTGACCATTTATAATTAAATATTTCTGTGTATTCCAACATAAAATAAAATAAATCATTCGTTGCTCAACGTTTAGCTTAAAAAAAACACAAAAAAGTCACTTAAAAACCAGATATTTCTGAAATGTCTTAAATTCGTGGCCAATTTCAAATAAACGTTTTTACAATAATATGATCAAAAAGCAACAAAATGTAAAAAGAAACAAAATAAAATAATGGTACTTTTTCTTAGTATTACAGGGTACATAGAAGAATAAATAATATCAATTTTGATATTACATGATTGTAAATATTATCACAACTAAGTCAGTCATATGTCGTGTCTTAAATTCGTGGCCACCACTGTATATCATCTCAGCAGATTTCTGGCAAAAACTCTGAGAGTAAATAAATTTGCCCTGAAAAGTTTCTCAAAAATCTGTCATTCGGAGCCGACTTTAAACTGTAGGTCCCGCCACTGATGTATAAAATTAACGCACACAACATAAGCGGTGTGAGAAACTACGACGTAATCCTGACTAAAGGGTTGTAACGACCAATTATGTTATGTATGTATGTATGTATATATATATCATCATGTGACCATAAAAGTTCCCCTTTGACCAACATTACTAAACCAATGCATACAACGGATCTTACTCTAGCGAAATAAGGGGGCTTGTTCCCGAAAATCATGTATTCTTACGTAGCAGTTGCCTTTCTCGCAGGGCACATCCTTTTTTGGCCGATTGGTCAGTGAATCGCGCAGTGATTCGGAACTCCCTACCTGCAGAGGCCTTTCCTACCACTTGTAATATAAAAAGATTCAAATCTAATGTCTACAAACACTACTCCCGCTGTTCTCCTTCCCATATCTTCCTATTTTCTCAATTCTAAAACAATACACTAAATAACTAGGGGCCATCTCTTGAGTGTTATCATTATAAGAAAAAATTAATACGATAATCTTATGACCTCCAGAGAATGAATTCTGCATAATAGTGTTCTATTATGACTAAACTTTGCTAATCAAATATAAACTGATTGACTGGGTAGTGTGGAAGCATCCAGCATATAGCAGGGTCGTTGCATCTTCAGATTAGCATTCGTGTTGATATCTGCAGGACTCTTTAAATGTTGAAAAATTGAATTCACATGTTAAAGCCTGTATATGAAAATATTTCTCAAAATAGTTTTAAATCTTGGAATAGGGCAGATAAATAAAAAAAATATTTCTTGAATTTTTCCAAAATCTTTGAACATAAATCAAGCTGATGCAAGAAATTGCCTTTTATAAAGAAAAACTGCCATCGATATATATACATTTTTTTTTTGTTAAATTCGTACAATTTTTATTTTATTTTCTTTCTATTTTTTTTTGTCAACATTTTTGTTAACACTGTATTTGTCTAATTTTTATCACTATTTAAACAACACCTGCAATTTGTCTAATTTGTACTGTTTCTGGTTTTTCGTTTACAATACAACCAGCGTGTCAATGGCATTCACAATTGCAGGCAATTGCTGCTGTGGCTGCCAATTGCTGCAGTTGCTGTTGCACATGATTTTGCCTCAGTGATCAATCATAAAACTATTTGGATTTCTTATATTTTCTTATATACACAGACGTACATAAATATTTGCTTAAGGCAAATATTTGCTATGAAACTTGAAAAACATTATGATCAAAAAAAAAAAGTGCACGAAATATTTTTCAACAATTTTCCAAAATTGTGGAAGAAAAAAAATAAATCATGTTTGTAATACGGCATGTAAGAATTAATTATGAAACCTGTACTGGTTTTTAGTGTATTTGTTCTTTTCTTTTATTTTTTAGCATTTAAATAGAGATAATGCTAATAAACACATACCCTACAATAGGTTTGGATGTGTTTTTTTTTTTACCAAAAAACTAATTATCTGGAGAGCTGTATTAGGAGTGGTAATTTTGACAATTAAAATATTTGAAGGGGAAAACTTAACAAATAAATGTATACTACATGGTGTTTATGTATGTCATAAACTCAATTTGTGTGTTAATTGTATACATGAGTGGCGGGACCTACAATTTAAAGTCGACTCCGAACGATAGATTTTTGAGAAACTTTTCATGGCAATTTTATTTACTCTTAGAGCTTTTTCCAGAAATCTGCTGAGAGGAAGTCGCTAAATCGGAGAAGCTAAATTTTAATCCTGACGGAAGGATTGTAAGAACCGTTTATGTACGTAATAGCAGCAATATAACGAGGTTTGTTACAGGACACCCCAAACTGGAAGTAAAACTAAAATTAAATGATTTGGAAGTGATGTGAAGTAGTGACTAAAGTACTTAATCACAAGCCGGACGGATGAAAGCACACAATTTTTTTCATCTCCTCAAAACAATCCATTTTGGAATATCTCAGTTTTTGTTCAGGTGTTACTTTAGGTTGTAGCGGCTTAAGTCTGCTTAATAATTACAAAAGCAGCTTAACCGAAAGTCTTATAGGCGTTCAGATAACGTACGTGAGTTGATCGAAAGTATGAGGTGATTAAAGCATACATATACGAGGGTCTTTCATACTCCTAAGGAGATATTACCTCGCACATTTCTTATGAATGTATTTTTGCATTCATGTGTTCGACTTCTTTTCCACTATTTTCTAGCTTGAATCTGTTGGTATACCATAACTGCCAATGTCACAGTTTAGTTTAACGGTTTCTCCAGTTTTAACGGCCATTTACAATTGCCGAGACATTTTTACTTTATTACTGTGGAGAATTAAAGTGCATAGAGAGTACCTAAAACGTCTGCTAATAATTGCTCTTTTCAAAATAGTATTTAATCTCAGGTCATTTGTAGTAGGTTCCTTCTGGATCAGGATTGAAAGTAGTGGGAAAGGTAAAAGTTTCTCAACTCATTTCTTCTGGGGTGATGACACAGATGGTTCAATGCAGTTTACCATAAAAACGTCAGTATCTTTGTGTAATACTATGTTCAGATATGCACTTTTATTGAGTCAATATTCGGTTAATTGAGTACAATATTTTAAGTGTTCAGGCATAATAATATACGCAGTTCAACTGCTTATTCAATATTCATTTGACTGCTGTTAAACAAAACGGCTGGTTGCTTCAACAACATTGTTTTTATTTTGTTTTGTTGTTTTTTTGTTTCCATTTTAAGTTTGACTCAATATAACAATTTGCGTACTTATTGCGCAATAATTAATTTAAACTTTACATGAAATAATTTACATTCATAATGGCGTTTATTGCGATTTACGCAATAAAGGTGCATATATGAACACCGTATAACACTAATTTCTACCAAAGTAAATTTAATTTCAGATTTTATCACCTCATCACTAAAATAAATATTTGAAAATTTTTATTAATTTAGTGTTGTATGTAATTGCTGACGTGTTAATATCTTAATTAATCATAGAACAATGGAGACTTAATAACATAAGGTTGCCTTTTTGAAACTGCAGTAGATATTCGATAGTTTGGGTCATTACTACATCCAGACTTTTAACAAATCAAAACTCGAATCTATAATACAGCATACATAACTAGAATACGTCATTTGGTACAGTGTCAAGTGTCATTGTATTTCTGTATGTTAAACGCTTGGCTGCACTTGCACTCAAAACACGTTGGAATAGTCATCAATTTCTACAGATACTATTGACATCAATATACTTACGAATACTTGCATAGTTAACAGATACTTTTCTAATACTAAATATATACCGTTTATTCAAAACAATAAAATAGAAGAAGAGCATGCAATCAGCGGATGTTAATTAAATAAAATTAAAAAAAAAACTAAAATTATTTAGAAAAGAATGCATAAAATGAAGATGATGTCAGAATTTGATTGATTTTTATTTTTGTTTTCTTAACAGATGAAACATTTTAAACTCAAATATGAACGTTTAAAGTTGCAGTTGAATATTTCAAATTCAAGTTTTTATTTTTATGATAATTCTGACATATTTTATTGCTTTTATTGTTTGGCTATTAAACACGCAATTTGTTTTGGTTGCACTATGCACTACACTATGCGACCAAATAAAAAAAAATTAAATACACCCAGTTAATGACATAGCGCAGCAGGTTGTGAGGTGAGTTTTGTTAAGTAAAACTCAAAAATATTTTTTTTTATTCATTCATTCATTTTTTGATTTATTTCACAAAAACTGTTTTTTTTTACTTTACGCACAAATTTATTAATTACACAAACATTTCTGAACCGATGTCCAAAATTTAAACCTTATTAGAAAGGAAAGGGATGGGCCTTTAAAACGATATACATATGTATATTATTATTTGTCTTAATACGCTATGAGGTTTGATGAGGTAAACTTGACAAATGCGAATACTTTCATATTTTTTCAAGTTTGTCCATTCATAGCAGCAAAATTTAATTAAAAAATATGAAATAAGTGATGACATTCTGAAAGTGCACTATCTTATGCAGATATTGATACTTCCTTTAATCAAATTGGACAAAAATTACCGTAGTTATTATTTAATAAGTCTAACAGTAGAGTCATATTTTTCATACATATATTTTTTCAAAAAAAACTTTTGGTTCAAAAATTTTCAGAATTTTTGATGGATCTTGATTGTTTATCGGAAAATATGTCAATTTCACATTTGAGCGACCACCAGAAGTTGGCCAATGTTTGCGCAAAGGGAAATAATAATATTTGCAAAAAACACAAATATTAGCCGATATCTGGTAGTGGTGGAAACGTGAAATTGAGACATTTTGCGACAAACAATCAAGATCCATCAACAATTTTGAAAATTTTGGAACTTAAAATTCATTTGATAAGATGGCATATATACATAAAAAATACAACACGACTGTTATACTATTTAAATAATAACTACGGTAATTTTTGTTCGATTTGATCAAACGAAGTGTCAATCTCTTTACGAGATAATGCACTTTCATAATGTCATCAAAACTCTGCGAGTAAATAAAATTGTCATGAAAAGTTTCTCAATAATCTGTAGGTCGGAATCGATTTAGACTGTAGGTCCCACCACTCATGTATAAAATTAACACACACAACATAAGTAATGTAAGAAGCTAGGTCGTAATCCTGACTGAAGGGTTGTAATGACCAATTATGAATTATGTATGTATGTAATTAAAAGCTGAGTAGCTTAGGTGTAGAGCAACACACCAGAGTTTTTGGTAACAATCGAGCACACGACCATCACAGTATTAGTCTAGCACACTTTACAGTAGACTACTAAAAAACTCGTCTTTGTACTTTTGAGCACAAGGCGTTGATAAGCATTTATCTTGTTTTTAAAGAAAAACTTTAAATCCACAAGCTAACTCGTAAATTCATTCATTCTACAGCGTCTGCAAAAGTCATTAGCAGGTTAGTAAATAATATTTTTGCCTGACGATATGATATGCGGAAAGATTGTTGCTGCTCTAGGAAGTTCATCCGCTATACAATACTACTACATGCCGTTCAACGAATCTAAAATCAGGCGTCTTGATTTAAAAAAATTTTTATTATACGAAAAATATCGGAAATTTTATTCACAAAACGTGAAAATAATAAAATTGTTTATATCAAAATGGGTGTTGTTTGCGGGCAATGTACCGCGCATTTCATTAAACCATCGATCAACATTCGCACGACAACGAAACACAAAATCTGCGAACAACATCGCCACTGTCTGTGAGAGTGAGCAGGACAATACTTGACAGTCAATTTCGAGTCGTTTACAAGAACTGGGCTTTGTGTAGACCACACTTGACAAATTTTGTATTGCGGTTTGAGCCTGCACCCATATAAAATTCAATTTACTCAGGAACGGAAGGTAAACGGCTATAGACAACGACGTTCGCAGAATGGACTCTGAAGCAGTTGCGAACTGATACTAATTTTCATTGAAAAATCATCTTCGGCGATATAGCCAATTTCTGGATGAATGGATACGTAAACAAATAAAATTGTCAAATTTGTGACGATACCAGTCCACGTAAGTTCCAAGAGAATTTAGTACATCCCGAAAATCACACTGTTTGGCAAGAATGTTAGACAGGTGGAGTCATCGGTCCAAGTTTCTTTAAGGACGGTGTGGGCCAGACTATCACCATCTAAGACGATTACTAACTTCTTTTGGCCTGAATTGGATGACTCTAACAACAGGACGGCGTTTATGGATGGATTTTTAATAGAGATTCTAATTTTTTAGATTAACCGGATTACAAATCTCTAAACCAAGTTCTGAAAAAATAATAGATTTTTTTTTAAATACCTTATACGTGGTCTGGCCAGCATCCTGTTAATAATGACAGTTCAATATGATGAAGTTGTATTTTTGTTTTTTTTTTTTGGTTTGGTTTTTAACATTAACTCTCTACGCATTTGTTCATTAGTCGGGTGTTGTATGTATTGTGTGGAACATTTTATTCATCTGTTTATGTCACTGCTGGTCAGTATATCTACGTATATACACTGCAATTAAGTCATTATTTTCATAACTAACATGGCTTCTAGTTTTTCTATTATTTTTGAAAGTTTTTTACTCCTCTCTCTCTCTCTCTCTCTCTGTCTGTCTGTCTACTTGTCAATTGCAGTACATAATATAAACGTTATAAAGCAAAAGTCATTCAACCTGTATGTTGAATGTAACATATTAATGCCGTAGTGATATGACAGTTTATATAATTACTGTTGACACAACTTCATCAATAACATTTTTGTTGTTGTATTCTGTCTTTCTTTTATTGCATTAAAAATGTTTTTCAGTTTTTTTTTCTCCTATCCAATGCAGGAGGCATAGTTTCTCTCTTTCTTGAGTTCAGTTTCTAATGTTGAATTTGGGTTAGACCGTAGAAAAAAAAGGAAGTCTTAACAACGTTAATAGGAGATGGAAACCAGATATTTAATGTCAAAATGTTTACTTATAAACCATGTGTCTCTCGATGGAAGTAAACAACAGTCATTAACGCAAAATTTCTATTGGTTTCTCTCTTCCAACTACTAGCTGGCTTTTATAACTGAAAAATGGGGCCTCAAGAAGACCCACAAAAGAAAAAACAAAAAACAATGGAACAATATTTTATGACTAAAGATGACCATGTGTATAGTGTATGGTTGGAATAAGGTAATACATGTTCGTTCATTAATAACCAGAAAATTTCAAAATAACAGTGAAGAGCAATTTACACACAATAAAAAAGGTTACAAAAATTTTCTTTTCTCAACACCATAACATGGTTAAAGGATTAAACTTCATTAAGAGGAAAAAATGCCATTTTACTGTTTGATATCTTCCGTATCACGCATTCTTTTAAATAAATAAGCAAACACATTAGCCACAGGACTGCGGCTTTATCTGACTCAAATATGCTTTCACTGACTCTAACTGTGTTCCACTCTCACATGTAAAAGTGATCACAAAGTTTAAACAACAATTCAACACTTTAACCCCACATGGCTTTTAAGATTTAATGCGTTATATCTAATCGAATATATAATCGAAATTAGCCGACATACATATATTTTTAACCCAAGTTGATAAACCTCTATTTGAAGGCATTTTAGTTTGTGTATTCTCTCAATATGTTGAGTGAGACTCTAAATAATAAGACTAGTTGCTCTAGTAACTTTACGAAATACAACGTCTACCTTTAATAAGCTATCTTCCCCTTTCCTACATCGTCTCCTTTTTATCCCATTCCCTCTATTATCCTTCCCTCTTTAAAGACGTTGTACAATGGGTCTTAATTGACAACTACACGTCCTCTAACATAACCTTTAATAAGCTAAGTAATCTATTAAGCAAACTCACTACCCACGGAAATACGATGGCCACAAATTAAGCCAAAAAATTTTTTGTAACGAAATCGAGCAAGCTAATCTTCAGTCAGACTGATGTTTATCAGTGTTTAGGTTAAACATGTGTTCGTTGGACACAATCAAATTAACGTGAACGTAACTACCCAATCGTCGTAGTCTGGTAGGTAGTGTATTGGCTTATTAGACGTAAGGCCACGGGTCAAACTCCAAGTCAGATACCTATAACGAAATGAAATATGAAAAAATATTTCCTCGTCGCCTTCCTCTCAACAGATTTCTGACAAAAACTCTGAAATTAAATAAAATTGATAGGAAAAAGTTTCTCAAAAAATGTATAAAATTTATACGCACAACATAAGTAATGTGAGAAGCTAGGTCGTAATCCAAACTGAAGGGTTGTAATAACCAATTATGTATGTAACACTACTTAGCGACAGAAGACCTTTTCAGATGACCAATATGTAGTTAAGATAACAATTTTATTTGCTACCAAAAGGGAGATATTGGAGTGATCAAGCAGAGCAACTGCTGGTAACTCTACAAAATCTAGGACCTATTAAAGATCATTATTGCCTGCTGTGCTGGAAAAAAACTTGATTAATGAAAATACAACAAAGCATAGAAACACTTTTCTCCACGACTGTACTCATTACAAAAAAGAAATTATGGAATATAAGACAAGACAAACCACATTTATTTTCTTTTTTAAATTCTGTACGTTTCCACATCTATGGTTTCCTCACTTCAATGAAATGCTGCCTGTCAATTTTTTTTTAAATTATTATTGAACCAATGAACTATCGTACGCAGGAATGAATGTATGAATGAATGATTGAATGAATAAAGAAATGAATGAATATATAAAACAATGTATTTTCTTTTAGGATTTAACACAATAATTTCTTGCGGTTTTCTTGTGAATGTTTTTTTATTCTTTTTAGTTTCGTATGGTTTAGTCACATGTGTGCATAGCACATTAGCTGCAGTGTCACATATTACAGTGGGATTATGATTTAAGCTAACTCTTCCAGATGCGAATAACTCAGTTGAACTTTTTTTTTCTTACTTCTAACTTTGTTTCTCTCTCATTCTCTTTCTACTATAAAATGGTGTCACATTTCATGTGAATGTCAAGTAAAAAAAAAACTATTTTGTAGTGCGGTTAAATTTGCAAAAAGTTGTAAAAAAATTCTCATGATTAGCAAGACGTCATTAGAAAAATGTCATTAAATAATAGCAATAGGAAAGCATGAAAATAAACGGTAAGAGTACATGAACTATAGAATTTCTCGTTTAAAATTCAGCAAACTCATAGAATTGAAAGGAGAATGCCATAAGATCTTTAAAACAATGAATTAAAATTGAATTTTAATCAATGTAATTAAAAAACAAAACCGGAACCAGAGAATTTTTATAATGATAATTAAACTGTGTTAGCAACTAAAAATAAGCAATGCATTCTAAAACGTTACGAAGTTCTAGAGAAGAGGAATTTTGTTGATTGATACCCTTCCTCATTAAGCCTCACGTTCCTATGATTTTCGTAGTTGATGCTACTCTCTCTAGAGGTAGCATGGGTTAGAAACTCCCTGCATGTATTTTTTTGTTTAATTTGAAAATAAAAAAAAATCATGCACTTAAAACAACACACCACGTCAGTCTAAAATGTGCTAGTCAAAGTGTAAAGTAAAGATTAAAAACCTGTGAATATATTTTTATATGTATATTATAGGGTGGTGTTTTCTTGAAGTCTTCATTCACAATTTATAAAACTACATCCTTACTATAATAAGTTTTTGCTAAAAAAAATTTTAAAATATATAAAAATGTGTAGCAAACAATGCGTAGCGCAAAGAGGAACTGAGTGAATTACGAAAATATCGGTGTAAGATGTTAAAAGCCCCAGCTATTGCAAAAATTAAATTTAGTGACTAGGATTTACGTCGCTGCAATGTGTGGCCAACTTTGTTGATAAATTTCTACTCAAAAGCTTGCGCTGCCTGGTTTTTGTTTGTGATGTTATTGAGGAGAGTAAAAATCTCGTTCGTGAAAAAAATATTTTTTAATTTCGAAAATTATAAAGAAATTTATTTACCCTCTCCGGGCGTTGAAGCTATTCGATTCAAGTACTTGGCACCATTTCTGAGATGTTCAGTTCGCACTTCATTTAATGCGAAATATCACTGCTAGAACTACATCGTATAATTTCTATCTAGTCGACATACATTTATTTTTAACCCAAGTTGACGTGTCTCTATATTAAAACATTTTAGTTTGAAGATTCTTTCAAGTTGTTTACTGAGACCCTAATTAATACCTCTATTTGCTCTAGTAACTTGACGAACTATCACATTCTTAAACTATATTTTATATGGCACCGGAGTCACCTGCTACTCAGAATATTATTTCTGACAACACTTCATTTAACTTTGCCATATAAAGCAAGGATAAAGGTAATAATAACACTGGAACCTTTTTATGCAAGTAAGGTGACCATATATTCACCTTCAATAAGCGTTATTGTGTTATCATACACCACCCTTGCTGCTGTTATTTAGGTTCTGATTTTGAAATCTATGTGACCAAGATAAAGACATGATCTAAAATCTATTGAGTATAAGACAACGTGTGTGAGTGATATCATCGAAACTTTTGATTCGTTTGAAAGACCCATTGACGCCATTATATGTAGAATTTTCTAACATTCAATTGTCCACCACGGCTTTTCTGGGTGGAGAGTATGTGAAATGTCCAATTCACCATGACCCTGGCGCATAAATCATACGGTATTTAACTGATGGCATAGATTATTTCGGCTTCGTGGACCGCTGTAGATTATGACTTATTTGTAAACTTCTACATCTTAAGAACTCTAACGCACGTGAGATGATCATGGCCTCAAATCGCTGTTGCAGCATTATCCATTTATGTGGCACGAGTTGTATAGCGGCGTCCTGTTGAAACCACATGTCGTACGTATTCAGTTCATCCAATTCAGACCAAAAGGAATTTGTAATCATTAACCTATAATGCCTGCGGTTGACAGTGATGGCCAAGACAAATTTGTTCTTCAAGAAATGTAGACCGATAACGACGCCGGTCCAAAATTCACACAAAACATTGTTTTTTCGAGATACATTGGACACTCTGGGCTCACATGTGAATTCAGAAATTCAGATCTCATTGTTGAAGATGATTATTTGATAAAAAGCACGCGGTATGTTTTCCCCAAGAGAACTGCCATTTTGAGAAAATACTTTTATGATTTACAAGTGTTGTTGAATTTGCCGTAGTCTAGTAGGTGGTGTGCTGGCTTATTAGACGTAAGGCCACGGTACAAACCCCAGGTCAGACGTCAAAACGAAATATGAAAAACATATCTTCGGTGACTCCTACTCAGCAGATTTCTGGCAAAAACTCTGAGAACAAAATAGAATTGACATGAAAAGCTTCTCAATAACCTGTCATTCGGAGTCGACTTTAAACTATAGGTCCTGCCACTCATGTATAAAATTAACGCTCACAACATAAGTGGTTTGGGAAGCTAGGTCGTAATCCTACCTGAATTGTTGTAACGACCAATTATATTATTTATGTATGTTGAATTCTATATACGTCCATGGTGATTTAGCAAAATCGACTAAATAAATGACAACTTGTTTGACAACAAAATGGCCGTTATCAAAGTTCGGAAGACCCTTATATAAAAGAGGTGTCTCTCTTAACCTGTGTTAAGTTTTATTACAAAAATTTTTTTCACAGAACTTTAACAAAATCAAGTTTTTATAAAACATTTGAAGTAGAAAAACATTTTTGTAATATTTGTTTACATAAAAAAAACTGTTTATTGGTAACAGATTTTTAACCTTGATCTACAATGGAACACATGAAATAGAAAAACATGTTTTTTTTTGTAAATAGACAGAAAAAGATCAATTTAATATGCGCACCATGGTTAGAAAATTACTCTCAAATATTTCAGTTTTCTGATGAATAATATTACAAACGGAAATAGCCTATAGACAAGTATAATTATTAAAAACAATAGAAAACAGTCTTGAAAACCAAAAATTGTTTAACGAAAACAAAACAAAAATTCATTCACTTATGCTGTAGCACATCTAAACGACTTCAAATCAATTGAAAAACACTCCATACACCAAAGGAGCATTATTTGAAATTCATTCAACAATTGAATATGAACACACTAGACAAATGCTTACAATCAAATCATGGTTACTTTTTTTGATTTTAATTTTCTTTATTTTTGGTTGGTTTTTCTGAATTTCAAATACGAGTACATATCTAATGCTTTAAGTCTTTATATCTGTCTGTATATCTGTCGTTTGTTTGTCTTTGGCTTAAGCCTTTAAAGTCTCCCCTGTATTCTGATGGTTTAAAGTCTTTTTCATTATGAGTTTCTAACACTGTTTCAACTTTAGCTTGAGAAGCGTGCTTTGAATTTTATGTTTTCCAATATTTCTTTACACTTGTAGTCATAAAAAGTGTGTGTTTTGCTTGGGATTACAAACAGTTTTTCAAAGTCCAAAACTTATTTATGAATGTGTGGCGTTTTGCTTACAAAATGAAACGTTTTCGAATAACAAAAAAAAAGAAACACTCAAAACATTAAATAACGTCGTGTTAATATAATCCATGGCTTAAAATGTGGCTGAAGACATGGAGTTTTTATAACACAGGTCTTCATAAACAAAATTCTTTTTAAAAGTTTTAAAGAAAGTTTTTTTTGTTGTTTTGTTTTTGTCAAGATTTATTTCTTTGTGAACGTGTAGGTTGTTGCTGTCGTTGTGCAGAGTGTCAATCAATCAAAATTAAATAATCGTTTATTTATTATATTGATGATTTATTAGAGATAATTCTTATACTTGCAATAGATATTTTAAAGTTTGTTGAGGCAATAGCCAAACAAACAATAATGGGTGGCATATCATGGTATCATATTTTACAATCACCATTAAATCATTTGGAAAGTTGAAATTCATTTTAGCGATAACAAATGCCGGGTTTACTGCCCTGCATATAAATCTTACAACTATCTTGAATAAAATCCATTAAAGTTTTCCCGATTGGCAAGTGATTAGTAGAAGGTTCTATAACAGAAGGAAAGTATCATAAAAGTATTGGGTTCTAACCTTTGGATTCTTTGAATTCTAATCTTTCTCAAAATGTGACGCTGTTTGAATTTCCTTCCATCGTTGTTGATGTTATATTTTAGGGGTCAAGGCCTTCCTGAATTAATTACTTGGGGGGAATTAATTTTGTAGCCGTAGTCTTGTTGGCTTATTAGAAGTTTATACCCCAGGTCAAACATATCGAACAAACCGAAATATGAGAAAATATTTCTTCGGCGACAGCAGATTTCTGGCAAAAACTCTGAGAGTAACATAAAGATGCCATGAAAAGTTTCTCAAAAATCTGCCTTTTGGAGTCGACTTAAAACTGTAGGTTCCGCAACTCACACTATGCGACTAAATATAAAAAGTTAAATACACCCGAGTACCTACCTAGTCTTTTTGATGGATCTTAAGTGTTTATTGTAATATGTGTCCTTTTTCCGTTGGACCAACCATCGGAAGTTGGCTAATGTTTGCGGAAAGCGAAATAATAATATTTGCGAAAAATGGAAATATTAGACTACTTTTGGTAGTCGTTCAAATGTACAAAGAGCAAATTCTCAGGTAAACAATCAAGATCCATCAAAAATTTTGAAAATTTTTGTAATGAAAGTTCATTTGATGAGACAGCATATATAAAAAATATGACTAAGCTGTTATACTCTTCAAAATAACTACGGTAATTTTTGTCCAATTTTATCAAACGAATTGTCAAACTCTTGACAAGAGAATGCAATTTAAGAATGTCTCCACTTATTTCATATTTTTTAATTAAATTTTACAATTAAGAAAGGCTAAACTTGAAATAATAAGAAAAAGGTAATATTTTCCAAGTTTACTCCATCAAAACTCATAACATATAAGTTTGAACAAAATGTTTATGTATACGGTTTGAAAGGCTAATCTCTCTCCTTTCTAAAAAACTTTAAATTTTTAAAATAGGTTCAAACATATTTGCGTAATCAATAATTTTGTGTGAAAAGATCAAAAAAACCGTTTTTGTCAAATAAAACAACTTTGAAAGGTTCGAGAAAAATAAGAAAGTATTTTTGAGTTCTACTCAACCTAGGGAATAACTTAGGCTATGTAGTTACTCGGGTGTATTTTCACTGTCGCACAGAATGCCAATCACAGATAGGATCTCGTAAAGCAGGCAGCTGAACTGGATTATAATACATTCGAAACTTAAGCATCAAAAGATCTTTAGTAGCCTATAAACCTTACCTTACCCTTACCCATCTGGAATACAATGCCGAAGCGACGTCCTGCTACAGTGAACTGAGAGTGACATGAGCAAGAGAGACATATTAAGTCACTTTTTGGTATATGCATTACTCGGTTATAACTGACAGAACATTGTTCCCTCAAGACGGAACAATATCATACACAAGTTAATACGTCTTTGTGACTTGTAAGATTTTTATTGAAAAGTAGATGCACAGAATTTACTTCCACACAGTCTTGTTATAACTCCTGTTTTAAGATAGCAGTTCCGGCATTCACAGTCGTTTTAGATTCAGTACGATATGAATCTAAGGGCTATTATTACAACAACCGTTTAATTTATGTTTAGTTAAAGGTAACTTTAGCTAAAGTGAACTTTAAAGTTACCTTTAACTTATTTCGTTATTACAACTTACAGATAAAATAAAGTTAGCTTTTGCAAAAATATGTCAGTGCCGGAGCAATGTCGATAAAACTGCTCAAATTAAACAAGTTTTATTTAAAAGCAGTGGCAACGACGGGCTTCTTTTTTTGTTGTATTTGCTCACTTTGTTTATATTTGAAGTTGCCATATTGAAAATAATATAAAATATAGCAAGTTCAAACATAAACTTAACTTTAAAAGTTACCAGTAGGTTGATATTCCCTTTAGCTTAACGCTTCACTTCTACCTTATCGTGTCCACTTATAATAATGAAAAACAATTTATCTGCCCTGTAAAATTCTCCCTTTAGTTAACGGAAAGTTGTAATAATGGCCCTAAGAGTATTTAAAAATCTTGAGTTTGACACGCCTAGCCTTCAAATAATTTGTTCAAATTCTTTACTTTCAAAATTTGTGACAATTTGACAATGAGCTTCCATCATTATGGTTAAAAAATTGATTTCGATTGCTTGCTACCACTGAAATTGTTTTTCAGATGTATAATCAAATCCATTAAATCTATAGACGGTATGTACATACATGCATATGTATAAGATAATTACAAATAATTAATTTAATTTTATTTAAATATTTGCTTTTTTCTTTCATCTGATTTTTTTTTTCTATAAAACTAATCGAATTTATTTATGATGTTGTCATCACAATTGAAAAATTGAAATTTAATCTAAAATGCCCGTATCATTGTCGTGAAAAATCCATACTATTGCCCATAAAATTTAGTTATTCTCACAGATCACGATTTTTAATAAAATAAAAACACAAAAACAACAACAATAACATTATAGACATCATCAGCCGTATTTCCTCCATTAATGATCGAAATGTAAGTGACACGATGCCAATTGTCTATACGATTGTGTGTTTTTTTTTTCTTTTTTCAAATTGATTTTCATTAACAGTCACTCTCAGCTGGCAACAATTATTGGGAAAAATTAAAAAAAAACATTTTTTTAAATTAAACACGTGTTAATAATAAGTTAAAAAAATTGTGAAAAAAAATATAAATTTAATAACTAAAAATAATGAAAAAAAAATAATAATTGTAGTGATCAGTTGAAGATAATTTCGGAGTTCTTAATTGTTATTATTTTAGCACAGTAAATTATTTTATATGAAGATTATTTTTGAAATAATTGCTCAGCCATAATAATGAAATAAAATATTCAGGTGTTAAATTAATGTATTAGCAAACGAGTTACAATTGAACATTTTTAAGATGCTGCAGAACGAATTATAAATCTTAAAATTTTGTATAAAAAAAACACTTCATATTAGGTATTTTCCTAGTCACAATTTAAATAAAATTGAAAATATCCCTCCCAGTTTGAGTTGCTGACATACAGTCCGGAAATTCGCAATACCGATCAAAGGATGAATAGGTTAATGTGAACAATGAAAGTTTTTAAGTTTGGGTTAAATCAGCGTCAAGTGTTTTCTGAAAAAGTCACTGCTTGCTGTGATTTTGAGTTGACGGCGTCATCGGAGTTAACTGTGAATTTTGCTGGTCGATGTGTACGTACACACATACATAATTGGTCATTAAAACCCTTCAGTTAGGATTACGACCTCGCTTCTTACACCATTTATGCTATGTGTGTGTTAATTTAATACAAGAGTGGCGGGACCTACAGCTTAAAGTCGACTCCGAACGACAGATTTTTGAAAAAGTTTTTCCATAGCAATTACTTATTTACTCCCAAGCTTTTGCCAGAAATCTGCAGAGAGGAAATCACCGAAGAAATATTTTTTCATATTTTGTTTTGTTGGAGATGTCTGACATGGGGTTTGAACCGGGTTCCCATACCTAATAGACTACAACGACTTCGATGAGTACCAAATTCTTGTAGCCTGAATGGAGAATCACTGCTAAAGCGAATTGAGGGTATGATCATCTCACGTGAAAGTGATTATGAACTGGCTACCGAAATCGAGCGATTTAATCCCTTTAGACTTTTTCTTGTGGGGTTTTATTAAGAGTCATAGAAAATAGAAATTGAATTGAAATGAACTGAAAGAAGCTATGGCTGACATTCTAAATGCAAATCTCTGCCTAAGTCTATGTGATGAACTAAGGCCACAGCAGTGTGGCCTTTCTATCCGAAATTTCACGGCTTGATTACATCTTGAGATTATAGTTGAACAATTTATAAAATAACGTTCAGACTTTGTTTAGAAATTTTGGCCTGTCAAAAAACTTTTGACAATCTATCACACGAAGCTATCTTGAATGGCACTAACAAGTAACAATGTTCTGAAGACACACTGTCATGTGAAGCTGTTTGGATGGAATTAGAATGAAAAAAAATAATAAAAAAATATTCCGATGCTAACGGACGCATCTAACGGACAGTTACCATAAAAATATTTGCCAAATAGGTTTGTGTTATCAGCTCTACTATTTAATATCGTCCTGCACAGCACTGTGAGCACATTAGGTGAGTCTAGGAAAGGAGTTCTATGGGGTCTTTAGGAAGCCAAGGATTACGCGGATGAGCTATGCAAAGTTCAGATAGTGGTTGCGAAATTGGAATTGAGAATAAACTGTATTATTAAACAAACCATTATGATAAACACAATGAAAATCCAACCGTGGCTTTCATTTCCACAGGTCACTGTCACGTCGAAAATAGAGTTTTATTCAGACATGAAACACTGAATTTTTGACATGCTTTTGTTAGCAATTAGATGCTTTGTATAGCCAACTACTAACCATCTTTGGAAGCCGTACAAACACCAATGAATAGGACACGGTCTGAAAAACCACCAGAGGATATTACAAGAACTGGTGAAGGGTACCTTCAGATATTAAATAAAGTTAAAGTAGCTCTTTGATCTTTAAGAGAAGAAAGCATCAATGATGAACTCTGCTTTGCAAGGTTTCGTCAGGCATATTTGCAACAAAGGCTTGGTTGAAAAGTTGTCAGCGTTTTATTTTATGTATCATGGATGACTCTAAAAATTTAAAACAAAATATAAAAAATATTTAAACTATTTGAATATTCACATGAGTAAACTCACAAAGTCATTTTAAAATAAAATAAAATTGTTTAGAAAGTTTTTGAAGTGATTTTCAACAAAAAAAATCTCTGTACTGCAAACACTATTTTCATTGCGGAATTACTCTTTGCGAGGCTATTTTTGTAAGTTATTTATGCCTTTCGAATGAAAAGCATTCTTTTTGGTTTGGATTTTAATTTTAAAATATCTCTTTCGCTTACTCTCTCTCTCTCTCTCTCTCTCTCTACCTCTCTTGCGTTCGAGTTTACTTTTAAATATTTGGCGCGTGTTGAAATCCGTTGTAATACATTGTGTTGCACATTTATAATATGCTGTTGTTGCTGTTGGTTTAAGATTTAAGTAAAAGAAAAATGCATCTGCTTAAGAGAGCTCTTTGTTAATGTGGTGGCGATGCTGCTATAGCTGCAGTAGTGAGTGGCTGGCTGAGTGTTGCATTCATAAAACATGATGAGGTTTCACTTCAGCACTCAGTACGCTGTCGTGGCATTCAAACATATGGCCATAGTTTTATGTGTGAAGTACATGGCCTTATGTTGCATGGATGCATGCATAATGCATAGTACATGATGGTGCCACACTCTCATACACTTACTCTCTAGACGACAACGACCATCAAACAAAAAGAATGAGAAATAAAAGGTACTTTTCTGTAATTTTTTTTTTTTCAGAAGTTTAAGTGTAAAAATATCCGCATGTGGTTGTTGGAATTTAAGAACAAAAAAAAACAAAAAAAAACAAAAAAACCATCAGCAAAAACATAAATTTACTTGGATACACTCGTACAATAATACTTTTTTAGTACTTAATATTTCTCTCTTTTTGTTTTCATTTTTTTTCTTTCGTTTGAAAGTGGCATTTAGTACTTTATGTCTACACTTTGGCCTTTTTTTTATTTTATTTTTTGTGTACAGAATGCAAAAGAAAAATAAATTTAAAATTGTTAAGTTATTAATAAAGTAAAGCAAAAAAGAGGAAACCGTTTTTAAAAATAAAAAGGGCATCTGTTTTATATGACTTGACAAATTAAGTGTAATTATGAGCGCCTGTATGGGAAGGATTGTTGACTATAATTAAGCGAAATATCGGTCAATAAACCATGAAAGACGTAAAATAAAGAAGTGAAATTTATGTAATTAAATTGAATTATTTTACAATTGCTTAGAATCTATTTTGTACAAATACATGATAAATTACGTGGCGCCAATTATTGGTTAGAATGAATTAACCAGCAACAAAATTATTTAAAAGTGAACACTATATACGGAATGCTAAATGTTTGAATCATTTTTGTCCACAAAGAAGTCTTTTGTTTACAGATCTTGATATAAATAGATTGGTACTTTTCAACGAAAAGACCAATATTTTTGGATTCCCAAATCCTGTCGCGCCTTGGAGTATTAAAGCTGGAAGATTGCTAATGTAACGGCAATCCCTAATAAAGTTCATTATTTGTGAAATCTACTCAGCAATAATCAGAGGAGTTTCCACAGGTTTCTGTCTCTAGATGGCCTATTGGAATTATTCTTGAAAAGTAGACTCAGTAAACTTGTGGACACTGTCAGTTCTTAGAACTTTGAAAGAGAAGATCATACGTGCGTTTTCAAATATATTTTGATTATAATTGTCTCGCTTTCGTTTCTCCTGATAAGTAGCGAACTATCGCACTTGAAGCATTACATACATGCATAATTGGCCATTACAACTCTTCAGTCAGGATTACGACTACTCATGCTGTGTGCGTTAACTTTATACGTGAGTTGCGGGACCTAAAGTTTAACGTCTACTCCGAACGACAAATTTTCGAGAGACTTTTCATGCCAGATTTATTTTATTCTCAGAGTATTTGCCAGAAATCTGCTGAGTCTACCTACCTACTAGACTACGGCGACTTAACCATTATCAATCCTTAATGCTTTAGTCCTAAAACAACACAAATCTGACACAACCATTGAATGTATTTTGAGGTGAAAGTACACATAAGGATCTCCGCTGTCGCTGTTAACACTGTTGACTCAAACGCACAAGTTAAATGCTTGGGTTGCTTGTGTGTTCAAAACCTGAACAATTCTTTTGTGCGGCAACTATTGAAAAATTCCTCCCGCGGAAGATTTCTATTCCTTAACATTGTAAACAATTTTAAATGCAGTGTTTATAGGCTTTAATGTTAGCTTAAGGGCCATTATGGACGATAAGGTAGAAGTGAGCTTTAAGCTAAAGGGAGGATCATCCTACCGGTAACTTTTAAAGTTAAGTTTGTTGTTTGAACTTGTCATATTATATATTATTTTCAATATAGCAACTTCAAATATAAACAAATGGAGCATTTACAACAAAAAACGAAGCCGAAGAAAAACGAAAAGAAGTTAAAGCTGACTTTAAAGTTCACGTTAGCTAAAGTTACCTTTAACTAAACCCAATTTTAACGGGAAGTTGTAATAATGGCCCTAAGTCATAAAAAATTGTAGGAGAATCACATTTTTGTAATTAGATGGCTATATTAGGACGAAAATTGGTAACTGAGTTCAATTTGAAAATTTTATATCACGAAATAATACGAGAGAAATTGTTGTATTCAATAACACACATCATAGGTTTCATTCCAAACCGATAGGATCCACTCAACTTCATTTTGTTAGATATGTACATAAATATAAATAAAGATTATGTGGACTGTAGAGCGAATCTACTGTGTTTGTGCCATACCACATATGTTCATAACGCAAACTCCATCCATATTCGTTACATTATACTAACCACCCAGTGTATATGTTTTCACTTACTAGTCCTTAGAAACACATTTGGTAACAAAATAGTATTTCACTTCAGAGAAGAAAATTAGGAATTAACATCCTGCCTAACACTTTTGCAATACCAGTTTAACTTGCCCAAAGATAGTCACGTTATACGCTCAATAGGAATACTGAATAAAGAGAAGACCTGATGTAAACATCCTCCAAGAGTTCTATGGCTACGCCTTTATTATTTTCCCCATAATTTTTATCTGCTGCTATCATTTTTATCAGTACTGTTATACTTAAAGTATTAAATTTCCTTCTTCTCAAAAGTGTTGTGGGTTTGTGGGGTGGCACAAATGGAATCAATGCATTGCAATTGTTGTCTATTTTCCGCTCTGGTGCTTTCCTTCTGCCTGCCAGTAGAATAAACATGAAGGCCTGCCTAAATATACATATAAAACAACATACACATACACACACAGTAACAACATTTCAAAATATTTGCATGAAATTGCAATTTGTTGTATGTTTACTATTGTTGTTGTTGTATTTGCAATTGCCATTTAATACAGTTGGCAGTTGGTTCCGTTTCCTCGTTTTACTAACAGGATTAAAGTAATGAATAAACGGATTAAAGTTACAAAATTCTCTGCAAAATGCAATAACAAACTAAAAACAAAAATTCTTTAAAAACAAGAAAAAAAAAATACGAATAAAATAAATGAAGCAGCTGGTCTGGCTGTTGAAATATTTAATAAACAAAATGCCATAGAATAAGAGAATAAATTTTTTCACACATTTTCCTGTTTGAGGTTTTACGCCAGAAGTACGAAATTTTATCTTAAAATGTCCAAAATAAACACAAAGAAAAAACAAAGACAGAGAGAGCATGAAACATGAATTTGTCATAAAAATTTTAATAGGTTCTGTGAGAGATGGCATGAAAAGCCTGACATTTAAAGTCTATATGTCATGTTGTTAGAATATTTTTTGTGTTGTAAGAACAAGAACAACAGCAACAGACAAATGGATGGCATGTAGTAATGAAATATTTTAAGAGTACAATATTTGGCATATTCACAGATTGATCTTGAAAACGCGCTAGATTTTTAGGCCTTTTACTGGAGTTACTAGTTTATACATAAGCATGAAAGGTTTTTGGGTAAACTTTGATATAAAATGTTAATTTTCTTGAAATAATACGGCAATACGAGCCATTACAACAAATTATAACTTATCTTCCAACGCCACCCATATTGTGTGGTGTTAGCCGTGGATGGCAATACCTACTAATTAATATATGCTTCTGAACTACAACTGAGAATCATTTTCCATTATTTATTATTAGTTACTGGCAGAAATTTTCCAGAATTCAAGCTGATGTTCGAACTCTTATCTCTCGGCTAATAAGCCAATACATTATCAACAAGAATACGACAACGACTTGTTATTATTATCCACAACTTTTTGACATTTGCTGGATAGTTTTATAATTTTTTCGCCGTAAAACTTGTGTGATTTATCGTATAAAATGAGAAAGTCCACTTTAAAACACGAATTCGTATAACGAAAGTTAAAGTTCTAAAATTCTGTTTATTTTTATGCTACAAACTTGGAGAGGCTAAAAAATGGCGTATTTTCTCTGTTAAATGTCTACAGTAAGACCCCGCTTAACGCTATTTCAGTATTACGCGGTAGTATTGGGATTCCCCTAAATTGCACACTGTATCGATACTTGTTGTATATGTGTGCAAATGAAACGGCTATGCACCAACCAAAAGCGGTGCACTATACAGCGACGGTGTATACTATGTGTCTTTTTCAACGCTCTTTTGTTAGTCTGTCCAGAATAAAGATTTCAACTGTATTTTCCGAAGTCGCCATCACAGTACGAACGCATCTTTCCTGCGTCACAGTTGATTTATTAGTTGTCATCAACGTTACTAGGTGTATACATATGTATGTACGAGCTAAGTTATGTTTAACGCTGTATCGTATAGCGCTGGAACTTAGTGGAACGCCTCACTCGCGTATTTTGCTTGATAGTAAGGAAGACTGATTTCTAAAAAGTACCTTAAAAAGCTCCCGAATGGGCTATTGGCTATTGGACAAAATACGTGGATTTTCTTTACACCAAACATCATAGGGTGCCACACCATAGCGACTATAAAATTTTAATAATTTGAATCGCAATATAGCGCCTAGAATTTTAAGCAAAACACAAAGGTACCTAAAAAGTACCATAAAATGCCTTTTTTCTAGTTACAATAACCTGAATTTTAATCGCTTAAGGCTGAGAAATTCCCATTTAATCGATTAATTTTAACAAAACTAGTTACAAAACATATTCCCATTGCAAATCACTTAAGAAAACAAATTGGAAACTGTCACTGAATACCCCTAGTTTTTCAATTTTAACATATACGAACGGCAAGTGTTGTCATGTATCAGAACCTGGTGTTGTTTATTTATTTTAATGCCACTTTTTTGGCTCTGCTGTTTAATAGAAGGATATAAAATAGCAACAGCAATAACAAGCCAGTAAAATAATAGGCCAAGGAAAAAGTAAGCAGCTGTTGAAAACAGGACTTTTAGTTTCAAGTGTCAAAGGTAATTTGTAAAGGAACATGTAGTATCAACGCTTGGTTGAGTTGAAACACCAGCAACATAAGACTGGCCAAATACATAGATGCACAACCATTTACACTTAAAGACTTTAGAATCAAACTTATTAAGGATATTTACAAATACAGGGAGAGAGGAAAATAAAACAGAAAACAAATATGCAACGAAGCAGAAAATCAAATAAACGTAAAGCAACAAAATAAATTTCTCCCTTTTGCCTCTACCTCCATCTCTACTCTGTAGCCCTACAAAATATACATGTGATGTTGCACTTGTAACGGCTTATAGGTCTCCGTTAAATTTATAAGAGGTTAAAAGGTCTTAAAGTGTAGTGAAGTAATAACCAATGAAATTTCCATTGGAATTTCTGACTGCTGGTTTTAACAGCCAGTCAAGCATGGTCAAGTGTCAATTGGTTTTCAAAAAGGTTGGCTGCCTTTGGGTTCTCTAAAGATATCTAAAGTATGGAATAAAATATTTAATCTTTAAGAGATAAAGTGTTACGACTCTTAAAGAAATACAATATTTTTTTTATTTATTTATTCCATTGAAAGAAACTCACTTTCGAAAGAAAAAAACCTTTAAAAAATAATATTGGACTCATACTGTTGCTTCCATTTTTGTTTACATTTCTTTATTTAAACACCGATGATTAAAATTCAATGGGTTTTTGAATGGCTGAATAAATAGTGTTTAAGGAAATGGTGGTGGTTTAGATGCTAAGAATAGAGTACGCATTGAAAAATTATACAGTGTGTAGCAAAAGTGCAGCCATTAGATTTCCAATATATGAAACCGAAGCACATTAGATCAGTTTTTTATTCTAATAACACGGTGCGATAGTCAAAATACATCCAGCTAATGACATAGTGCAGGTTGTGAGTTTAGTTGAGTAGAACTCAAAAATATTTTTTTTAATATTTCTCGAACCCTTCAAATTTATTTTAATTGACAAAAACGATATTTTTAATCTTTTCACACAAAATTATTATAAATAAATTATTAATATTATTTTTAACCAAAGGTTTTTGAAAAAGGGACAGATGAGCCTTTAAAATGGTATACATAAAAATATGGTTCAAGCTACCATGTTATGAGTTTTGATCGGGTAAACTTGGAAAGGAAGATTTTTTTTCTCAGTTTTTCAGGATTAGCTATTCTTAATTGCAAAATTTAAATAAAAGCGGTAAAATAAGTGATGACATTCTGAAAGTGCATTATCTTGTGAAGAGATTGACAATTCATTTGATCAAATCGGAAAAAAATTACCGTTGTTATTATTTAAATAGTATAACAGTCGTGTTATATTTTTTATATATAAATTCATCTTATCAAATGAACTTTCAGTTCAAAAATTTTCAAAAGTTTTGATGGATCTTGATTGTTTATCGTGCCAATGTGCCAATTTCACGTTTGTACGACTACCAGAAGTCGGCTAATATTTGCAAATATTACAATTTCTCTTAGCGCAAACATAGGCCAACTTTTCCGATAAACAATACAAGATCCATAAAAAATTCAAAACATTTTTGAACTAAAAGTTCATTTGAATAATAATATATGAAGAATATATCTCGACTGTTAGACTCTTTAAGTAATAACTACGGTAATTTTTGTCCGATTTGATCAAACGTAGTGTCAATCTCTTCACAAGTTAATACACTTTCAGAATGTCATCACTTATTTCATATTTTTTAATTGAAGTTTGCTACTATGAACGGACAAACATGTAAAAATATGAAAAGAATTCGCATTTGTCAAGTTTACCTCATCAAACCTCATAGCATATTAAGTCAAATAATATTAATATGTATATCGTTTTAAAAGCTCATTCCTCTCCTTTCCAACAAGGTTTAAATTTTGAACATCGGTTCAGAAATGTTTATGTAATCAATAAATGTGTGCGTAAAGTCTAAAAAACAGTTTTCGTCAAATAAAACAAGTTTGGAGGGTTCAAGAAATATAAAAAAAAATATTTTCGACATCTACTCTACAAAACTCATAACCTACACTATGTTATTAGCTGGAAGTATTTCATTTTTTTTTTTATTTTGTCGCATAGTGTAATTAACAAGAAAGCTTGAATTTTTACGGATATAAAAGGTTTTTATTTCATCAATCACCATTGAATTCATTAAAGCAACATCTTCAGATGCCATTGAACAAAATTCTCGTGCATTCTTATTATTTATTGACTCTTGTTATTTTGTTGAGAGCTTTACTATTTCGATATTCTGTATGGACATCATGAATTCTAAAAAGCTCCATTCACCAATTATATTCTGATATTCTAACCAAACAATGAAAATATCAATCTATACTGCCATAAGGCAAGTCTAGAATGTTGACTTGTTACTTAATTTCATAGTCACTATAGGAGTGGAATAGAGCCGCTTGAGAACTTGAGTTTTAAGGTATTCGTAACCATATTTTCTGCGAGAGTATTCACAAATATATCAACCAATGTACAATCATGGATCGTATTCGTCTGTTTTATAACATTGATACCAGTTCTACATTTCCGACCGAACTGATAAGGACTGGCATACGAGTAAACGGTTTATCAAGCACAACAAACAGTGTCGCACCAATGTGCCATTTTTTTTTAGTTTGAAAAAGCTTTGTCTACACAGTAGATTATATCGGTTTTGTTAGGCCAACTGATTCAAAGAGAATCTAATCTAAAACATAGGCTCTTCGACTTCTTGCCTGAATAATGTCCGCATACGTATTCAGAAGTTTTTACTACTGTAACGAGCTTTTTCAAATGGTCGATTAAGGCGATAATTCATTCACATATGCCGTTCAACATTTGACAGTTCAATAGCCATATAAGTCCCTATGAATTCCCTTACACCATTGTATACGGAACCTTCTGTGTAAATTGCTCAACGAATAGACGTTCAACGATAGAATAATCGGACTTCTTTTTTCGCTCATTGTATAAACATAACATATTCTCATCATTTTTGTTTGGATTTTCATCCCATTTTCTTCTCTCTCTCTCTCTCTCTCTCTCTCTCTCTCTCTCTCTCTCTCTCTTACTGTATACAACAGTGATGCTGGTAGTGCTTGTGGTTGCTTTTCACATGTTTGGTATGGTGGTGGATTTCCTTTGATATTTTCATTTTGATTTTGAAAATTAATTTAAATTTTTCTCTGTTTTAGTGCTCTAATATGTACTCAAATGTTTATTTTATTATTTCTAAGGGATTTCATTACAGTACTTTTGTATTATTCAATTTCTTACATTTCGTTACCAAATTCTCTGGTTCTTGCAATAGAATTTCTATTTTGAATATTGACTTTTGGTTTAATATTTCAACACCTGCTTTGTTATTGTTTATTTGTTAGTGAGTTTTCCTTAATAGGCCCTTAAATTGTTTAGATAATTAACCTAAATTTTTTTGGAAAATTCTTAATTATAAACATTTCCCCATGGCTGTTAACGTTAATGCAACACTTTGGAGGTTTCTGAACATAAGAATGTTGTTATTTTAATTTTTCTTTTTTAATATTTTTTAATATTTTCAAAATAATCAATATGAACTACAAATTGAAAATTATGGGTTTTTTGAACTTTATACACTGCACGCTGCTAGATTGCGTCAAAATGTACGAAACGTTATCAATTGGGAACACTTAGGGGGGCATGGTCAAAGCTAGGAAATGGAAATGCTTTCTTAACATGTTGATAAGGAAGGATTTATTGTGATATTCCTATATTAACTAGGAAAATAGGTGAAAGTGGATAAGGATAAAAGAATAAAATGTAAAAAGCTGTTAGCCACTATAAGTAAGAATTGAGAGTAGTTCAAAATGTATTTTCAAATATTTTAGTAACTCGATTTACATACATAATTTATCATTACATCCCTTTAGTCAGGATTACGACCTAGTTTCTCACACCACTTATGTTATGTGCGTTAATTTTTATACATCAGTGGCGGGACCTACATTTTAAAGTCGACTCCGAACGACAGATTTTTGAGAAACTTTTCATGGTAATTTTTATTTACTCTCAGAGTTTTTGCCAGAAATCTGCTGAGAGGAAGTCGCCGAAGAAATATTTTTTCATATTTCGTGCTGTTGGAGATGCCTGAACTGGGGTTTGAAACGAGGCCTCACGTCTAATCAGCCAACACACTACCTACTAGACCACAACGACTTCTCTCGATTAGATGAGACAAAAAATTTGTTTCATAATAAAATACTTTTTTTCAGTTACATTTCAATCCAAAAATTGGGACCTTTTTTAAGGTACTTTTTTAACGTACTTTTTTAAAGCACTTTTGTAAAGTACTTTTATATAGTAATTTCTTACAATTTAGATGTGAAAAACAAACGATTTTTCTCATCAAAATAATAATAAAAATACTTTCTTTCAGCTACGTTTAAACTCAGAAATGAGGACCTTCTCTAAGTACTTTCTAAAGTACTTTTTATTCATTAAATTTTTCATGTTTTCATTTCATTCGGCTTAGCTTTACTTTATATAATTACAGACAGTATACTTAGCTGTGTATAAGTACCTTAACAGCCTCAAAACATTGTATAAATAGTACGTACCTGTAAAGAAAATGGAAAAAGAAAACAAACAAAATCCATTAGTTCATTAAAATGACAACAAAGGGAAAAAAATCAATTTGTAAAATGTAATCCCTGAAATATAACAGAAGCAAAGTGAAAGAGCAGCAACAACTTGGAGAAGGTGTAAATAATGCTTGAAAATGGCACAAAAACATTTTTAACATATGCTTCCTCAGCCCTCAAAATTTTTTTTTACATTAAAAGGGTAAAAGCACTGTAAAAATGTTGTAAAACGAAACAAATTACAACAAATAAAAATATTCAAATTGGTTAATGCCATGAAAAGAAATTAGAAAAACATGAAAGAACAAAAATATGGAAGGAAAAATTATTGTGGATCGGTGGCAGTAAAGTAATATCTGAACTTAATTTTATATTCTGCATCACTAAAGTTGCTTATTAAACAATTTCACGATGTTTGCAAAGCTTTCTTATGGCTGCCAGAATAAATTTTTAATAGATTTTTCTGAAGTATGAGGACATGGTATACATACATACATAATTCGTCATTACAAACCATCAGTTAGGTTTACGTCCTAGCTTCTCACACACTTATGTTGTACATGAGAGGCGGGACCTACAGTTTAAAGTCGACTCTGAACGACAGATTTTTGAGAAACCTTTCATGGCAATTTTGAATCCAGAATTTTTAACAGAAATCTGCTGAGAGGAGGTCGCCGAAGAAATAATTTTTCATATTTCGATTTGTTGGAGATGTCTGAACTGGGATTTGAACCGTGGCCTCACGTCTAATAGGCCAACAGACTGCCTACTAGACTACGACATCTCCTGAGATGGTATAGGTTGAGAATTTACTGACTCACCAGTTCTTGACATAAATTTTGAATAATGACAAACATTAATAGGTCAGATAGACTCCCCCACACTGGTCGATAAAACGTGGTACAACTGCGTTACTCATATAAGGCTAAACTAATGGCTTATAAATCTCTGTGGAACACAATAGACAAGATTTAAAGCCTAACAGGTCCTAGATTAGTAATTATACCACTGCAGTTCTAACCCGAACTGTTTTCATAATTCTAGACATAATAAAAAAACAAGAATCGCCCTCGTTGTTTGCTTAGCCCTTTGAATATATTACATCGCAATGTCTGCAGAACTCGGGGTAATTCTTGCTTCAAATTTTCAACAAACATATACAGCTTTTCCATCTTATCTCTCAACTAGTTTACATTGGACTTTGGTGGTCTGCTCATGGCAGGTCTTTTAAAAGTCCCCATTGCCCGCCATAGGGAGTAATCTAAATCTGACGTAACATCAACATTTTGGTACTGGAATCCGAAAAATATTTTTTTTGTTTAATTGTGGGGTGATGAAGTAATATGCTGGGAGGACATCTTGAGATTTTCCTCGAACATTCCGAATTGTTAACGTTTTAAACGGTATGCTCTTAGAACCATGCATGTTAAGGTATTTTTTTAACTTCAGCCAAATGGTTCTCATGTCCTTAATACATTAATAGTACAGTTGTCTGAGAACACATTAAAACAAGATTCAACATCAATTGTTTCAATACCTTTCACAAAACCAAAATCGATCACGTCGGCTATCTTTTTCTTATAATTTTTTCATAAAGTATTTTCCTTGAATTCGCCGTAGTCTAGTAGGTAGTGTGTTGGCTTATTAGACATAAGGCCTCGTTTCAAATCCCAGGTCAGACATCAAAAAGAAAATATAAAAAAAAATATTTCTTAAGTGACTTCCTCTCAGCAGATTTCTCTCAAAAACTCTGAGAGCAAATAAAGTTGCCATGAAAAGTTTCTCAAAAATATGTCGTTTGGAGTCGACTTAAAACTGTAGGTCCCGCCACTCATGTATAAAGTTAACACACACAACATGAGTGGTGTGAGAAGCTAGGCCGTAATCCTGACTGAAGGATTGTAATGGCCAATTATGTATGTCGTATGTATGTGCTACAGATGTGAACAAGTGGTCAAGTGGTTTGGTTATGCCATAAAGAAGAATCCTTAACTTAAGCCTTATAGTGCCAGACATTTGACAAGAGTTGCGGCAATTAAGCTTTGCATGGTTTATAATAGTTAAACTCTAACCAACCAGTATTATTACTAGCCTCGTAAAGTTATTGTCAGTCAAATCGGCATAACCAAGAATATGATTTTTATGAATATTTTGTTCAAATACTTTAATTAATCTTTTAAAAGCCACTATTGTGTCCCATACTGTCCTCCTCCATAACCATTTAATAATCACTCTTTTGTCTAGCAGCCTTATGACCAGTCATCAACTTGAAAGTTACATGATGAGTCGAGTATATGATGGTGTGGCACATGACATGGCGTGTCGTCATTTAAAAGGTGGTGCATGAAAGTCAAGTAGTCTGCTTGAATGTTGTTCATACATTTAGATGATCAGACAGACATTCAATGGTTGTGTATGAGTATGATTTAATGGTACTGTCGATGACAGTAAAACTTTTTTAATTTCTTTCTCATTCGCCGAATGATTAAATGTCTACAGTCGCATGCTAAAAGGTTACAGAAGTTCAAATGGACGTGGTTTTGTAAAGAGACCTTAATTCGGGGAAATTTTTTTTATTCTGCATTTTCATTAGAAGAATGGTGTTAAAACAGAGGAACAAATTGCAATCTTAATATTTTAAATCTAAGGTTTTTGAAATGTATTTTCGATTTTTAGATGCGATCCCATTCAATCAGCTAAAGTTTACCTAAAACCTCCTAATTCATTTCTCTCTTGGATATTTAAGGATTGAAGTGTATTATTTATATGTCCCTCAAACAAACACTGAACTTATGCGATTATGCGATTTGAATCCTATTCAGAGTTTGTTCAACACCCCAAAATGTCTTGCAAGAACAAAAAATTATTTTAAAATTCATTAACTTTTTTATTTTTTTAAAGACATTTTTAAACACATTCCCGAAACAGCTTTTAAAAATTAAATAAACGGCAATGTATTGGAAGCCTTTGTCACATGTCATTGACCCTAAATAAGCCTCAAATTGCCATTTCGATAAGTACTTCAAATCCTTACTACATATTTTGAAAACAAAACACTCTACTTTTAACAGCTTATAGACTTAATCCAGTTTGTATATCATGGATAAAGAGAAAACAAATTTGTTTGTGAAACAGATGTTGAAGTTAAAATTTTTGTTTTTAACTTGATTTCAAATAAAAAGTCAAAACAGAATAGAAGCACGCCAAAAAAAATAAACCGAAAACAAAAAGAAAAAAACTTTTTTTGTTGTTTGAAATCTACCAGAGATTTTAAAGAATGTTCAACCGTACTCTCATGCCTACGTCTGACATTCAGAATATACAGTCAAAATCAAATGGCCATTGAGCGTTAAAATCACTTACTTGGCCAGTTTGCCGACCAGCCAGCAATTCTCTCATTTATGCCACCATGCTACACAGCCAACAGTCTATCAATTTATTCATCCGTCCATCTATCCAGCCATCCATCCATCAGTTAGTAATTCATTTATTTAAATTTTTGTTTGATTTTCAGTGGCTGATTCTGTTTCAACATCAAAAAAAAAAAAATCTGAAAAACGAAACAGATTTTCTAGAGTAAAACAAACATGGCAATCCATTGAATTTTGGCACCGTTGAACGAATCGACAAAACAAGTACAATTTAATACTTACTCTGCCTGTCATAGGAATAAAAATCTATTGAAAATGATATACAAAACAACAACAACAATAGCAGCAACAACAACAATAACAACAGCAGAAAAAAAGTACTCCCGCCACAATATTTGCAACGTAGCGTTACCAGGCGTTAGAGTAGGCGTACGCCAGCGTATTATTAAATCACTTGTGTTCTGAGAGACGGCTCGTGTTCAGCAGTAAAAAATCAACACACAACTTAACAGACAAAACAGAAGACAAACAAATTTTAGCACCCACCTCTAGACGGACAAATTTTCCAGCTGCGTTTAAAACATGAAATTTGTTAGAAGCTATTGTTCCAAAAGAGCTATACTTGAAGGAGTAGGTGGAAGCACATAAACGGGTAAAAATGTTATAGAATGAGGCCTGACCTCACTACCAAGAAAATAAAGAACTTCTCAATGCTAGAGAAGAGAAAAGGAATCAAAGCATATTTGGCAACAGAAAAAAGCAGAGGAGAACCAATTCCGGTACATAAAGTGGTTAGGGTTAGGGTTAGGCGCCGTCGTTGTCAAAAAAACAAAAATTAAAGTCAAATCAAAAGCATAATTTTTTTAAAATACTTTGAATCACTTATCAGCAGTTTATATTGTTTCTCGCCAGATTTGCATGAATTATAAAAACATATCCAATATGATGCTGATGACGATGTTTCTCTACTCTCCAGCTTAAAAGCAAACGACCTCCATTAGATTCTGTTAACTGTTCTATCACTTGCTAGCCGAAGTTCCTTCGTTTCATGTACAGTTGGACAATTGCAACTGAGTTATGGTTATTATGCGCCTCATAGTGTTGTGACGACCAGGTCGTGGTATTCATTGCAGGCTGCAGGTTAAAACAGCTTTAATAATATTCTCAGGTCTTAACAACGCCATATCCATCTAAATTTGCTTCTTATGTTGTCTACATTACTAGAGAATTGGTATGTTAGGTGAAGATGTCCTCCATTGCTAACAGAATTTGAACAAATGCATCTGATGATACGATATGATACGGAAGCATCGATTGGCAAATGTATGTAGAACTTAGTTGGTTTAACACAAAGACCACATTCTCTTAGTCTTCAGATCAATTTCCTGCTGTAATGAAACATCCAAAGTAAAAAAACGATTCCATATATTTAATGTGGACATCATTCAGGTAATATTCGTATTATTTTCTTACTTGATTGGTCATTACATAATTGGTCATTACAACCCTTTAGTCAGGATTGCAATCTAATTTTCCACACCATTTATGTTGTGTGCGTTAATTTTTATACATGAGTGGCGGTACATACAGTTTAAAGTCGACTCCGATCGACAGATTTTTGAGAAACTTTTCATGGCAATTTTATTTACTCTCAGAGTTTTTGCCAGAAACCTGTTGAGAGGAAGTCGCCGAAGAAATATTTTTTCATATTTCGTTCTGTTGGAGATGCCTGAGCTGGTGTTTGAACCGAGGTCTCACGTCTAATAGGCCAACACTCTAGCTACTAGACCACGGTGACTTCATTGGTCATTACAATACTTTAATCAGGATTACGACCTAGTTTCTTACACCACTCAACTTGAGTGTGTTAATGTTATTCATGAATAGCGGAACCTATACTTTAACTTCGGCTGCGAACGACAGATTTGAGCCAGAAGACTGCTGAGAGATAGTGGCCGAAAGAAATATTATCCGTTCTTTACTAAATGTTTGAACTGGGGTTTGAACCAGGAACTCTCGTTTAATAAGCCAAGACACTAACTATTAGACTACCACGATTATTCATTATATTCCTATTAATTATCTTTTCCTGGTAGCAATCCTTTAAACTTGTAAAGGATGAACAGTTGAATTTCCTTTTTTTTAGATTATGACAAAGCGAAGCCGAATAATTTAGTTTCCCTTATTACTACATCAACATTTCTCTACCCAACCTCGTATATTGAAATTGCATGTGCGTGAATAATAATGTTTAACCTTTTACAACTCTTATTTAGCCAGAGGCTGGCTAGTTGGATGACAAGCCGACTAGATTGCCTTTAACTGCATTTACTTTTTATTTTTTGTTTTTGTTGCTGTTGTTATAAAATTTATAGCGTAAAAGATTAAATATACAATAATTTTATTGAATGTAATTTTTTATATAAATTTTACGTAGTATTCATAGACAAAAACAAACGAGAGTATATGGTGACACTTGCATACAAACTCCCATTGCAAAGTAGAGAGAATTTTTTGGAGGCGCAACGGAAATAATTTTAAATTGACAATTAATTTTCTGTTTCTCTTAATAAAATTTTATGAGCTCTACTCTGTCTTGTATGTATGTACGTACGTTCGTATGTTTTTGCAAATAATTGAGTTTTTATTACGCTTAAACATTCAGTTTATAATAATCGAGGTAATAAAAATATTTTGAAAATAAAAACAAATAATTTTGTGGAGGTGTAGGTAGAGTTTTATTTTCAGCAAATTAATTCGATTTAAACAAATTGGCTTTTTTAGTTTGCGAATTGTGAATAAGTGAAACTAGAGACCAGAGTTAATTAATTAACAGAAATAGAATAAATAAAAAAAATGCAAAGTGGGCGTGGCATACAGGAAAATATATTATTTTGTAGGTGATTGCTATAGGAAACATCTAAAAGAGTAGATTTTAATCGTGAACTACAGTAGAGAATTCAAAATCAGACAAGTTCTACACCCTCGTCCGGGCAATGCCTTTCCAATTCTTTGGCAGTTGTATTAATAATAATACTAATAGGCTCTAATCACACGAGAACAATTTTTAGTCGCACAATTTTTGTTCTTTTCAAATCACACGGGATGAATATTAGTTTGGCATGAAATTTATACGTATATAGTACACAGCTTTGTATGTATTAGTTGTTTTAGTGTTTTCGTTTGATGTTTGGCTGATTTTTAAAAATGTGCATGTATTAGTTTCGTGCTGGTAATGCGGGATTGTAGCCGATTGAAACTTTACGCCACTAAAAAACCATTCTCTTCACCTCTCTTTCCTATAAACTATCATTTTAAGCCAGCACAATTGTTCTCGTGTGATTAGAGCCATACTATACAAGACGCGCATCCTACCCGTGCTTCTTTATGGCGCAGAGGCATGGACCCTATTAAGCACTGATACAGCAGCCTTAAGAGTATTCGAGACAAAAGTTCTACGTAAGATCTTCGGTCCAGTGCGAGTTGGCGATAATTTCCTCATCCGATCCAACAGTGAGCTGTATGAGCTCCTCAACATGTCGTTCGTATGCTCCGGCGAGACACGGGTATTAGATGCGAGGATCTGCGGAAGTCGGCAAAGAGGACGACCTTGATTGCTTTGGACGGACCAAACTGAGGAAGCCCTGTCACCGATTGGTGTGGCCAACCGGCGTGGGCGCGCAAGAAGCAGCGGCGCCTAGAAGGATGTGTTACGGCAGGTCGAAATCCGTTAATCGGGTTGTTAATGGCCAATTAAGTAAGTAAGTAATTTCTGCGTTTTGGTACAGATCTTCCAGTTATTGATTGTATTATCTCTTCATTGTGAATGATTTTTCTCTCAAATACCCAACAAAAGTTGATTGACTTGGCTATTAACGCTCAGTATCAAACAACAAAAACAACTAGTTATTTGAGCAGATGAGGAATAATGTTTGTAGGCAACCTAGATTTTTTGTTTGATGTTATTTCAGACTTAACATACATATTTTTCCACCTCAATGGTATGTGAACCCAATAATAATAGTAGCATCTAGGTCGGTGAACTTTGTGGGTTGAGATTACGTACTAAGTTTTCATTTCGTTTGTAATCCAATTTAAATTCGCTTCTTACACGAGTGCAAAGACTAGTTCGATTACTGTGGTTGATGTTTCTGCTAATCAATACATACATAATTGGTCATTACAATCCTTCAGTCAGGATTATGGGCATAGTTTCTGACACCACTTATGGTGTGTGTGTTAATTTTATAGACGGGTAGCGGAACCTACAGTTTAAAGTCGACTCCGAACGACAGATTTTTGAGAAATTTTTCATGGCAATTTTTATTTACTCTCAGAGTTTTTGACAGAAATCTGCTGAGAGGAAGTCACCGGGGAAATATTTTTTCCACATTTTCGTTTTGATGTCTAACCTGGGGTTTGAACTGTGGCTATACGTCTAATAAGGCAACACACTACCTACTAGACTACGGCGACTGCTAATCAATTCAATACGGAAATACCTGACTCGATTTATTGAAGGTTACGTTGCCTGCGTTGAGGATTGTCGATTTCATAATCAGGATCAGAATATGATAAAAATGCTACATGTTAACATGTCACCATGCTGAAAACTTCTAATATTGCTAATCTTTAGGTGTGCTTCCAGCTACTTTAATACTTTAATGCTACTGCAAGCATTTTTAAACGTCATTCCAAGCCCAAAAGTTAAATGAGGTTCAAAATGAATGCCAAATCGTTTTATAGCTTTGAATACCTCAGATCTTGTATCATAAAAATTTTAAAGAAATTTAAACCTTCAGCTCTCGTGCTTAATCAAAATCTCTTTAAACATAAAGTGAACATTTATTAAACTTTAGTTTAATTATTGAAGTGAAATTGCCATAAATAACAATAACAACTAATAATATTTGAATAATAAACCAAATAAATTAAATTATTGAAAATCACCTTTTTTCCTACTACCATCTCCTTTTGTCATGAGCAAATGTTTTTACACTTTGTGCAAAAAGTATGCGTATTGAGATGTATAAGAGGGTGGTTGTGTGGTGTGATTGCAGTTGCTGTTTAACATGCAACATTAAACACATAAATTTCACATATAAAAATCCCATTTAATGCCATTGCAAGCAACTTCAATTGGCAATTACTCGGCATATGTAGCCTTAACACTACAAATAAAAGGGACATGCATATATTCTCTCGTCTGGTTAACTCCCTGCCTGCCTGCTTGCATATGTTTTTTGAGAGTCAGTGGTTTAATCACCTTTGGATTCCCACAGGACATTTTTGGTAAATAAAAGGAAATAATAAATGAAATGTAATTTCATAAAAACCCTTGCAGGGCAGGATCAAAAATGTGTGTGTGTCTACCAACCATATCTCTTTTAGCTGCATGTTGTCCTTTGGTTAGATATATGGACTTCATATGCAGACCTACATATATTTTATATGAGCTACTTCAATGAATTGAATATAGACTCATAAAATATTGACTTGGGATTTAATTTGCCCTCCTCCATCCCCTTTTTAATCAGTAGTACACTATATAACAACGATGTTCATGATTCAAATATAATAAATAATCAAGTGATAAATGATTGTATTAAAATGACATTTTACTTTGGCATGTATGCTACTGTATACAGTGTTAAACGAAAGTTTTGGTACACATAAAATAAAATAAAAGTTCTAACCACTTTTTATTTTTCAAAGGCTAATAGAGTCTGTCCGAAAACTTATGCATTGAATACATAAAATGTTAAGGATGAAACATTTAATTTTAAACTTTTTTAAAAACTTTTCTTTTTTCATATTTTTAAACGTATGCTAATCATTGATGGTCACTGTATCTGCATAATTCTGTGAATTATTTCTTATGCAGAGGCACACGACACATACATTGAAATATTGTGATATGCAATTGCTGTTGTTGTGGTTGTAGAATTCTGGTAAATCTTTAAATTACACTTAAAATGTCTGCTTTAAAATGCATTATGGATTCGAATTTCTTATGAATTTCAATGAAAATGAATTGTAAAGAAAACAAAAACGACATAAAGGGGAAGTGAAAAGTGTTTGTCATGTATTTCCGGCTTGTATTTGTACTCGTATTTTATCTTTACAAAACATTAGAGAAATGAGTTATCATTAGGCCGCCTTTGTTCGATAGCCGATACCCTCCGGTCACTTTGCTTGTACGCCTTTAGGGAAATCTAAAATAGAAATTTTATTCATTCTTTCATTCATTGATAAATCAATTTAGAGCTCGTGTATGTGTCCGTATGTATGTGGATGTACTGATGAATAACTAGAGAAATTGATTTTGTAAAACAAAAAACAAATGATAATGAATTTCCCCAAAAACATGACATTCATTAGTAGCAAATGTTGTATGAAATGTTCTTATAACGAAATATGATTTTGAAAAATATCAAAAAAGAAAACAAAGACAAACAAGTGGCATCAATTACAATGTTATTTATTGCAAACAATATGAATTTACAGGGATCTGCCCGTAAGCTTTATTATCGTTTGAAATTCTATTTAACGAGTTACAAGCCTTTAAAGGAAAATATCAGTTGTCCTCAGATAAAATATCTGCGCTATCCAGAAGGAAAAAAAATGTTTTTTGAAATAGCGATTGAATTCGAAACAGAAATCTCTTTTCATGTAATCTTTAAAACGCTTTTTGTATTAGGAGGCCTATTCAACGATTGCAAAAAAGTATCAAAAATGTAAGCCACAGTTGCTCTGAATGGAGCGCATATGTAATCTTCAATTTGCCATAACTCTGGCATATAAATCACACTGAATTTGACAGATGGCATTGGTTATGTTGGCTTGGAGGACCACTGAGCTATGTGGCTTACTTGCATGCACCTGAGGTTTAAGAAAATCCCTCAAGAAAAATCTTACCGCATTAGAATCGCACAATCGCACATGAAATGATCATGCTCTTAACACGATCGTGCTGAATAACCAATGTGGCGTAGGCTGTTGATTCCACATGTCGTTGGGGTCCAGATCATACAATTCAGGCCAAAAGAAATTGGTTAACGGCCTATAGTGCCCGTCGTTCTGAAAGAAATATGGACCAATGAAACCGGCTGCCCAAAACCCACACTATACAATGACTTTATAGGGATGCTTTGACTACCTTTTAGAGCTCATGTGGACTAGTGTCGTCCCAAACTTGACAATTTTGTTTATGCACTCAGCGATTCCTCCAGAGGCGATTTAAAAAAAGTTATTATTTGTATGTGTTGTTAAATGCTATATCCGCCAAAAGTGATTTGGCCAAACAGACTGATTTGACAGGCTTATTTGAAAGTACATTTAAATTCTAAAAAAATTTTTTTAATGCTGGTCGGTCAGGAACAAAGTTTCAAACAGCAGCAAAGTGAAGATATTTCTCAATAAAATTAATCAAAATTAATCGCCAGAGTTGTAATCATTTGGATCATTTGGTTGGTATCCGAAAAAAAATCATCCAAAACTGCAGATGAGTTACTATTTCAGTATTTGGCTGTAGGAAGCAATTCCTTTTTCACTGTTTAATACACTGTTCTGTTGAACTAAGTGATGATAAATAGAAGAGGCCTGTATTAAATATTTAAATTAGGAATTATACTTGAAGTCGCCGTAGTCTAGTAGGTAGTGTGTTGGCTTATTAGACGTAAAGCCAGGGCTTGAGCCCCAGGCCAGAAATCAAAACAAAATACAAAAAGTATTTCTGCGGCGATTTCCTCTCAGCAGATTTCTGGCAAAAACTCTGAGAGAAAATAAAAATTGCCATGAAAAAGTTTCTCAAAAATCTGCAGTTCGGAGTCGACTTTAAACTGTAGGTCCCGCCACTCAGGTATTAAATTAACACACACAACATAAGTGGTGTGGGAAACTAGGTCGTAATCCTGACTGAAGGGTTGTAATAACCAATTATGTATGTACTTGCACCTGCTTAATGCACCCTAAATATTTGACTTTTCGCCACTAGGCTCTAGCGATTCGCATATGGAAATTTGATGTTTGCATTAGAAGCATATTTAATTAGTTTGAAAAGATATCTTTTTCAATACTTTTATCGACTTGTTACTAAATTGGGCTTCCAGAGCAAGGTTGATCATCAGCTCCAAGATAATGAGCACATAAGAACGCTTTAAATATAAACGTGTAACGTTACTGGATTGTTGCCAGATTCATTGATACTGCCTTTGCTCTTTGACTCTGTACATATCTAAAGAAACTCTAATTAAGGTTGTTCAACTAAAATGAACAGTATTTTGAATTCATTTTCAATAAAAATGTGCTGAAAGCCGGTAGCTTGCAATTAATTTCATTTTCATTTAATTGCTAAAGATTTTAATTTATTTTCAATATTTATTTTGGAAACCGTTTTCCTTATTGCCTTCCAAAGCAAAACTCTAAAAACCTATCAAGTGGAAATATTTCTTTTCCTTACATGAAGTAAATGATGCATTTAAATGCCATAAAAAAAGCATTTTTAAATGAATATTCATGAGTACGAAACAGCACAAATGGTGGATCATGTTTGTGTGTTTAAAAGAAAACCCATAAAATTTAAACAAATTGCAATACATGTTTAACGTTATTAGATCGTTAGTGTTCACGGTACATTAATTATTCGGATACATACAGAGTGTATGAGTATTTCAAATAATGACTTCTATTGGTGGCGGCTGGTGTTACGTTGCTGCCATTGCATGTTGCATATATCATTGTAATTAAAATAAAAAATTAAAATTAAAATTAAATTCAATTGAACTAAATGTAGTATTAATAAATTTTATATTGTAGTTAAAATAACACGCTTTTTTGTACAACAATTATTTCTATTGACTTCTGTCTATGGCAGCAGTAATTTATGACCTGCAGTAGAATTCTAAGAATGCTTTTTGGCACGAGAAACAGCTAAAACGAGAAAAAATGAAATCACACTCATCCATAATAAATTTTATGATTTTATCATTTTCAGTTTTTGAACCATTTTTGTAATATTTTTTTTCAGCTTTAATTTGACTCCATATTCTCTCATTTTTTTTTTAGCCAATAGAGTCAATAGCATGAAACAAATTTAAATCATCTTTTATTGATTATGACTTGGGGAATTGTTCGCAATTTGTATTCGGAATTCATAAAATAAATTACACTAGCGAAGTGGTGCCAAAAGCCATTCATTTGCGAATATATCGGATATGTGACACAGAAAAAATGTTCGAATAAAAAAATAAATTATAAATGTATAGACGTTTGGAATAAAAATTGATTCTAGGATAACTAAATTGCAGGCATAAGGGGTATACCATTACTAAAACCGTTAAAGCAAATGCAGTTGTTTTTTTTTTTTTGTTGTTGCGTTACTTTATCTTTAAATTTAGATTCGCGGTAGTCCTAAGATATTTTTTGAAAAACTCGAGCTTTTTCTCTGTCAATTGGAGGCAATAGTTTTAGAGCATTGTATGCTAGAAATTAATGTGTTGCATTTAGGCTGGAGTGAAAAACTTAAGGTGTCAAATCAATTCAAATTGATCTTCAAGTTATATGGTTTTTTGAATCCATTTGAACATTCGCAGCGCAATTACTTAATTAATTTAGTCATTACAACCTTCAGTCGGGATTACAATCTAGCTTCTCACACCAACACCATGAAGCTTTATTCAATGATTGGAGGGACCTAAAGTTAAAGGTCGACACCGAACAACATATGTATAAAGGCAAAAAAGGATTCTATATAAAAAAAATACATCTCATTGAAAAAAAGGTGCAAGTCTTCGACCAAAAAAGTACAAGTTATCGATCAGAAAACTGCAAGTTATCGACCTGAAAAGATGCAAGTCATCGATTTTGAAACTAAAGGTCCCAGAGAATGGAAGAATGCTGAAAAATTCCTTCACTTGAATCTGTGTTAAGCGCGATTAGTTCATAAAGATTGTGGCGGTAATTCAGCGGTATTGTGCTTGTTTAAATAGCTCAAATATAACCAATAAGTCCTAACTAATTAAGCAGAATCAAGAAATATGTATCAAACGAGGGCTCCAGAAATTAATATGAGTCTAACGCTTGCAGTATACATTCAGTATACAAAATAAGAAAACCTTAAAATTTCTCTAACATGCTAAAAATAAAAAGGGTAGGGGGTCCAGGATTACTCTTCGGGGGAACGCAACTCCCACGAATCTTATAACTTGCTGGAAAGACTTTCAACTCCATTTTGGAAATTTTCACACAAAGAAATGGAACAGACACTCTATGCTACCAGATATGATTGCATAAAGTTTTGTAAAGTCGGTTTGATGAGCTTGGGTTAGTGACAGGCGGGAACCTACTACTAGATTTTAGCCGGTGAAATTCCATAAAGCTTGGGTTAGTAACAGACGGAAACCTTTATAGTAACTACCAGATTTTAGCCGATAAAGTTCCGTAAAGTCGATCCGATTAAGTTGGGCTAGTAAAAGCCGAGGACTGTACGAGAAAAATGCATCAAATAATCCCATTTTGGAAAGTAAATCTATGTCAACCAGATAAGAGGCGATAAGTGCTTGAATTCAGACTTAAATTCATACCCAAGTCAACCTTGTTAAACAAAAATGTTTAGCTGATCACCCTGTTTTTAGTTGCTAATAAAAAAAACTTACAGCTTTTTGCTGCTGTACCAACTAATTAGCATACGTCAACGGAATTAAAAAAACAAAATTAATTCAGCAAATGTTTGCTTTTGAAAATAAAAATAAAAAAATCTCGACTTGACTGTACAATACTTTGTTACTCGTGTAGTATTTTTGCACTTGGTTTTCCGTAACTAAAAAAAAAAGAAAAAATTTAAATGTTTACTTTAAAAAAAAATTAAATTTTATTATACCAGCAACTGTTTTATGACAAAAAGGAAACAAAAAGAGAGAGAGAGAATGTGCTGGCAATTCAAGGGGCCCTGTAGTCTATTGCATTTGGTTGCCGTGCCGTTTTAAACAAACATTTGTATGATGGTGTTAATTTTCATAGAGATTTTATTCGTTGTTGTTACTGCACGATAAGCTCTAGTGAATAACAGCCTAAAGTAGATATTTTTTGTATTTGTTTAAAGCTTAACTTGTTTACCACACATTTAAAAACTATGGTCAAGGCATTGGTCTGTCGCTATACATACATATTTACATATGTATGTATGTAAAATGAGAGAAAAATATATTTTAAATCATATTCGCTACTGGCAAAATAAAAAAGAGAATGTGCAGATATAAACAACAACAACAACAACAAATATAAAATAATTTTTATTTCTTTGTCTATTTGTTTAAAAAAATATTGTATATTTTCAATGAAAATATTGTATATACAGGACTGTACATAATAGTTTTTTTTTTTCTGGGTTCACTCATATTGTCGGTCGATGTTGTGGTTTTGGCTCCATTCCGTTCATAGATAAATAACCGAGTTGAACAATGACTGGACACACACTATATAAACAGATACATTTCAAAGGAATCGTTGGACAAAATGTTTATTTATTTTAAATATTTATAAAAATCTTTATTTTTTTATGTTAAACAGAAATGCAATGGATTCCATAGAAGTAACTGTATGTGTGCAAATTTTACACAAAAAAAAATGCTAATTCAGAATATTTGAAATACAATATAAATATTATTTTATTATATTATATTCACAATATTTTTGTTTAAATATTGAGTCTTTGCATAAATTTTAATAGTTTTGTTTAATTCATACACACACATAACATAATTGGCCATTACAACCCTTCAGTGAGGATTACAACCTAGCGTCTCACACCACTTACGTTGTGTGCGTTAAATTTGGAGTAAACTTGAAGTCGCCGTAAGCCACGTTACTACATTAGGTAGAATTGACAGCAGCCGTAAAACATTTTCTAAGGCTACCCTCTGCATCGGGGAATTCGTGGCAATGAATAGACAGATAAGTTTGCGAGGAGGAGAGCTTTCATGTCGCTGATGGGGCCAGAACCTTTCTGGATATACTTATCGAAACCGAATATGAAACCTCTTCTCACAACAAATGTATTTGAGGCAATCAGAACTTTTGTTGAGCAAATACAATGAAAGGAGATTTGAGTCACGCATCAGACTATCTAGGAATAACCTAAGCTTAGTAACCGGGTTTTTGACGGGGTACTATACACTCAAAGTATACTTGTTCTGAACGGTAATCGTTTAGAATCCAACATATAGATTCTGTGATGATGAGAATGAATCACCATAACACATTCTTAGAACTTGAGAGGCATTATTGCATTCCAGCAGAAAACACCTGAGAGCCTTGTATCTGGTGCAGAGCAGGAAATTGTTATTGTAGACACCAAGCAGCATCTTAAAGTTTGCCAGACCAATAGGAACCATTATAGGAATACGCTATAAACTGCAATATATCGCATGTCAAGAAATGTTGTGTCAATAAATTAAATGTCAATTTAAATAATTGATTGATTGGCTTTCTATCATATTAGGTCAGATAAATCTGGCAATAAAGCCAACTACTTCTTCAGCTCAGTATTTGTCAGCAGACAATAAATATCTTTGCCAAATAGACAAAGGGAAGTGGTACACCTATTTTCTTATCTGGATTGATATGAGTTACAAGTGTGGCTGCTCTATCAAGTTCATCAGCTACACAAAAACCGGGAAACGCATATGAAGTTGACACAAGACTACCGCTAAAATGGACCAACTAAATTGTGGTTGGATGGACCAGTCATTTTAGGTCTGAAGGTTAGGCCCAAAACGATATCCAATTGCCACTTAGCTGTGCAGAGAAGATAGATATAATTATAGCAGAAGAGCCTCCAATTAAAATCAATTTTGTAGCGTAATTTACGGCTATAAAAATTAATTGAAATACATAATAAAAAAAATGTTTAAAAACTGCAAAGTTTAATAATAAACTCTTGAAGAGTGTGAACAATTTTATCTTCCACTGTAATGTATTACTTACAAGCATATATAATAACAATAATCATATGCAAATATTAAAACAAGCGTGACAGTGAGATATTTGCTTTACATTTTAACATGAACAGAATTTTTTTTATTTAAATTTTTTGAAAATAAATTTAAAGAACACTTGCATTACAAAAAAAAAAAAAAAAGAAAACAGTAGGCGACTGGAGATAAAGAACAGGTTTACAAATAAATAAAAAAAGTGTAATTTCTAATATTACAAAAGTATGGACGAGTAAACTGTGATTAGCCCTTATATTGTGTTCTTAATTTTCTTAAGATAACCCAATAAATGTAAGAAAATTTACGAAAACAAAAACAAACAAACAAAAAAAAAATCATAACAAAAACAAATAACAAATTGTTTAACGTTTTATAAACATTATAAAACAAAATTAACAACTACAACAACATTAGCAACAGCAATAGTACCATAAAAACAATTAAAAATTGTAAAACGTAATAAAAGTAACACTTTTCAACACTTTTTTTTTATGTATTACACATGCATACATACATACATACAAATAGAGGCAGAGACCATAGTGTTGGTGGTCGTAAATTAAAAAAAAAAGAATTAATAAAAGAATTTAAAAAAAAAACTAAAAATATAAAAGTCATGTTTAACGCGTGTGTCGAGAGTAAGACCACAAAAACAACATGTGAGGCCAGCAGAAAAAAACAGGCCATAAATCTGGGAAAGTACAAGTACAAGTAATGGTTATAGGAATAAAGGGGGGAGGGGTATGTATTGTATTCTGATCATGTTTATAATTTTATCATAATTTTATTATGAAAACACATACCGTGGAAAGCAAATTTAATTTAAGACCACACGAGTGTACAACAATAATGAATGTTTAGTTTAAACAAATAGAAAATGTAATTAGTTTTAATATTGTATTTAATTTAATTTAATTTTATATTAATTTTATAAAGGAGTGGTTGCAGTTTTTATTATTATTGAATTAATGATAATAATACCAGAGAGTAAATATAATAATTAATACGCTTCCATACTATGTATATTACAACCATATCGTATAAATAAATATTTAATTTCAATAAAAATCAATAAAAATAATTAAAAATATTTTACAAGCTTTTATTGTTTACTTAAAACAAAATAACAAAAAAAAAATATTTTATAGACCGCATTTCAATATATTAATTAAAATATAATATAAATTATATTTACAGTCAACCCTCTTATAACGCAGTACTCTCAGAGCGCGGTTTCCATATAACGCGGTTACCACATAAGGCGGTGCTGAAATTGCGGCAGCCCTCCTATATCGCGGTCCTCTTACAGCGCGGTTTCCGTTCAACAACTTCCCATAAGTTCCTTCCGCACAGCGCCTATGAATAACTCTAGTAACTAGATATTGTAAAAGGGTTTAATATCAGCTTTATCTTCAACGCAAAAGCACAGCCGAGATATACAAACAACATGTTTATATAAACATGCCAGCTTATCTCATAGCCGTCTACGACATCGGTTTCAGTCATCTCAGAGCTCTTTCACAGTACATACGTTTTGTTGGTGACCAAGTCTTTCCAAAAAATTTCCTGCAACTCACATCTGACAATGAGGATGAATATTCAAAAATTAGATAATTTTACAAAAGTCTTTCTTTATTTGTTGGAAAACAGTCTTTTAGTTCAATTTTGTTTAATTTTTTAACCAATCTTTATATGAACTCTTTAATTCAATAAAAAATAATTTATAATTTATCTTGTCTTAACGCGGTACGAATGATGGGATTTGTAGTAATTCTGAGTTTCTTATAGCGCTGTTTCCATACAACGCGGTAGACGGATTCCATACAATGCGCTACGATTTAGCCTGTTTTGTATGGTTAAATCCGGGTTTCTTATAGCGCGGTTTTCATACAACGCGGTACGCATTCACCGCGTTATAGGAGGGTTGACTGTATGCACTCTAACATATTTACGTACAATTCCACAATATATAAAGTAGTTTCACACAACTCGTAGTCGCCGTAGTCTAGTAGGTAGTGTGTTGGCTTATTAGACGCAAAAGCCTGGGTTCGAGCCCCAGGCCAGGCATCAAAGACAAAATACAAAAAGTATTTTTTCGGCGACTTCCTCTCAGTAGATTTCTGGCAAAAACTCTGAGAGTAAAATAAAAATTGCCATGAAAAGTTTCTCAATAAATAAAAATCTGTCGTTCGGAGTCGACTTTAAACTGTAGGTTCCACCACTCATGTATAAAATTAACACACACAACATAAGTGGTGTGAGAAACTAGGACGTTGTACAATGGGTCAATTCGACCTCCGGGTACTGTACTTGTCTTAATTGACAAGCACACGTCCTCTAACCTAACCTAACCTAACCTTCACACAACTCAGTTTAGGTTAACCAAGAGGGATAAGAGACAAGAGGTAAGAGACTAATAACCCTCACTTTCCTACCTGGGTGCAAAAAATCCTCTGACATACCCGCACAGAATAAACAAAGCTTAACGTCTATTACAACGGATGATTTTACAAAAAGGGTGGGTATCGCCTCGAGCCCAATATATAAATTCTGTAATGAGGACATACATGAAACCTATGCGTTAATGCAACCCAGAAGAGAAAGGTTAAAGGACGTGTACTTGTCAATAAAGACAAGTACAGTACCCGGAGGTCGAATTGACCCATTGTATTTAGAAGAAGAGTTTCCTTGCTGATGCCGCAGTAAAATAGTACGCGACATTAGAATAACGGATAGTTTCTTATTCGTTTAAATTGGTCATTACAATCGTCTAGCCAGGATTAGCTTCTCATACCACCCATGTTGTGTGTGTTAATTTTATCCATGAATAGCGAGAACTACAGTCGTCTTCGAACGACAGATTTGCGAAACTTTTTCAATTTTATATATTTTCAAAGTTTTTCCAGAAGACCTCTGAGAGGCAGCCGTCGAAAGCAAAAATTTTTTCATGTTTCGTTTCGTTTGAGATATCTGAGCTGGGTTTTGAAACTCGGACTGGACTACAGCGACTTTTGTACATTTGGGATGTGAAACTTGAAATAAATACAAAATAATTGCAAAAATAACTGAAATGCCTGCCATTTACTTTGTAAAGATCATTACATGTAAAAGTTGACCGCGGATACGCCGTAGGTGATCCATTCGCGGGCATCAATTTCGGTAACCTTTTTCCAGCATGCTAGATATTATCTCACCAATGGTATCTTTAATATTTTCTTACAGGATTGATATTGCGGGGGTCTAATCGCACGGCTTGGATGGCCAGTAAAACATGATATTAATTGTTCTTCAAAACTTGCCTCTCAATAGGTTAATGCTGCCGTTTATCGTGTAGCATGTGCCACCGTCATATGGAAACAACATCTCAACCAAGTTCAAATCTTCCATATTGGGCAAAAAAGTCAATAATCATCTTTCGATTTTCGATCATTGACTGTAACGCTGTGATTATGGCATTTAAGCCGCACACTACACACCAGATATGAATGAAATTATTTATCGGAGAATCGTAGGCCGTACTTATCTCTAATCGTATCCAACTTGAGCCAATCAAAGTCATGTTACAGCAGCCCAACTGCCTTCCACATTATCGACTTGACTAAAGCACTAAATTTCACATTTTAATTATGGAATGTTAGATTAGTTTGTAAACTTTAATCAAGCTAGTAAGAAATAATTCTCATTGTTAACTGCCTTCAACGGAATCAATTGACGAATAAATAGACCATGAATATTTTATTGCAGTGCATATAAAACTGCGGACCCCTGTAGTCTAAAACTGCTCTTGGTTTTTAATTTCTGTTTACAAAGAAACCAACAAAAATTATTTCAAAAAAGGCGAATCAAACAGTCAATGTTATCTTTGATTAAATAAACAGAATTTGTAAAAATACACCGACAGACAGAAAGACAGACAAACAAATATATACGAAAACAACTAAAACACACGTATGAGAGAGAACAAACTGAAAAATAACGATAACACAGGCAAACAATGACTTTCTAAAGAAAATTCTAATTACGAATAAGAGAACAACAAGTGCGATACCATTTAGTAGACAGAAAACATGACTGAGATTATAATTAAAATAATTTCAACCATTTAATAAAATAATAAACAATTAGAGACAACAAATTACAGTGAGATTAAATGGAAAAAATGTTTCATTATTCTAGAAATAAAATAAACGAAACAAAAAAAAACAAAATGTACATGATCTAATAAGTAAAAAATTTCTAAAAGCAAAAACAAAAAAAAACACGAACAGATAATAACTTTAAATTTAGTATTTAAATTTAAATATTATTTAGAATTTTATGAAAAAAAAAAACAAATTGTCAATGTACTGGCATACAAGTAGGTACATCATCGCTATAATACTCGTACAAATGTGAAATTCATTTGAATTCAGTGGAATGAGTTGATTGACTGCTGTTTTCAGATTTAAATCCGCATGACAAACAAACCGTTTTTGAAGTCACGTTTTTGTTCATGAAATTCTCTGTTTGCCATCTTTAAATATTTCGATTTCAAATGAATTATTCGACAATATTTGTCAAAATATGAATTGAATGTTTCTGGCTGAATAATAAATTTTGTTTCGTTTTAAGGTTGTTCAATAAATTATTGAAACACTTGAAACATTTTATAATGATTTCAGTAAATAATTGTTTTATTGTCGGATAAAACAATGATTTTATGGGCATTATTTTCGAGTTTAACGATATTAGAGACAATAGTCTATTAGAATTCGGAAATAAGCATAATTGAGGTCACATTTAAAATATTTAAATAGGGACGACATTTTTAAGCTTTACACCCCGTATACACAAGTGTAGGAAACAGTCAAATTTAGATTTAATGTAGATTTAAGTTTGTAACAAATTTTATCAACCAATTCTTGCGATATGATGAAACAAACTTCTTAAAAATTATTACGTTCTGTCTATACACTGTTTAGTATACAAACATATCCATTGCAACACCCAAAAAAGACGTACACATGCATCTCCCTGGCCAAAAAAAAAAACAAATCACAAATTATAAAGTACAGTCTGGTTCAGGAGTAAACCTATTTTGTTAAGGAATCCAATGTTCCTCTATCTGTACACAAGGTGAACATATTGTCAAGGGATTATGATTTCTTCTTTTTATAACATTACACCTGCAATCAGTAAATTAATAGTCGAACGTACAAGACAGAAATACCAAACATTTATATTTTTAGCAATTTTACTTTTGTTGAGTCTTCCAAGAGGTACTTCCGATTATTGCCAATAGGGAATGGCCATCTTGGTGAAGCTACATCTGTCAAATTAGTGGCAATTTATTCAGTATGTAAGCTAAATCTCCATGGATGCCTATAGCATTCAATTACACGTGCAAATAATAAAATTATTTGATCAAAATATGTGTTCTGTTGGGTCAAAGTTCAACACGTTTTGCCCATATTACGATTGTCATAGCCGTTCTACCGGGAGAACTATTTGAAATGTGAGGAATAAATTCTAGTCGACGATATCGCCGTTGCCTGTGAGAATGTCAGAAGAATCCGAGACAGTTCATTTCTCGTTGCTCACAAGAACTCGGCGTTAACTTGGCGAATTTTGCTGAAAGATCGAGGCCTACACCTGCACAAAATTTAGTTGACGCAGGAACTGAAAGTAAACGATCACAGACAATATCGTTCGTGCGCCGAATATGCTCTGGAACAGTTGGCAACTGACCCGAATTCTTATCGAAAAATCATCTTTAGCAATGAATTCCATTTTTGGGTACGTGAACAAACAAAATTGTTGAATGTGGGACGGCGATACCAATCCAAATGTGATCTAAAACGTTCATTATATTTCGAAAAAATATAGTTTGATGTGGATTTTGGGCAGGCTGGGCACCAACAACATGTGGCTTCTTTAGGACGGCGCTACGTGCCACACAGCTTATAACACCACTTTGTATAAAATGTAAAGAGATTTTATTAACTTTATATACATAAGAATGAATTTAAGTGACTACCGATAAATATATGCCACTTAAAGTCATTTAAAAACGAGACAAGACCATATACTTGTGCCTGAACTTATCAATATCAATGACAAGTTCATTGTTCTATCCTTTAGAACAAGATCTAATGATCTTAATCTAGAACAAGATCTAGATTAAATAAACAATCAACATCTTCGTGGCTGTTGTAATCTAGGTAATGATAATCAGCAATTTTAAGGAGCGCAAAATAATTTCTTTCATTGTAGAATATAGCGCAGAAATCGGGTCGTCTTTTTTTATTTCATAACAGTTTGGAAACTTAAAATTATAGAATGAAACATTTTTTTAAATCACATTTTCTCAAAGAAGCTTTTATGTAAGAAATGAAATCTCTGCTTACCCTACCTTTATGATTTTAAATCAATTAAATTCAATAAATGGTAGCACACAAAATTTAAAAACTCATCAATCAATTCCATCTTTAACAAAACAAGAATCTTGGAAGTAAAAATATCTCAAATTACTGGACAGACAGATCACAAAAAGGAAAAAAAAAACAATTCTACTATTGATGAATTCAATAAAAATTGAGAAAATTGTAAACCAAAAGAGAATTCGTCAATGAATTGGTGGATATTTGAAACTACAGTAGGCTAGCCTAAAACCCCGGTTAGTTAAAACATCCACGGAACGTACGTTCATTTGTAGAATACGGAAAGAAAAGAGAGCGATTACTGTAATTTCGATAAGCATTTATATTGATTTTCATATGCTAAAAAACGGACTTACGTTCCGTTACGTTAAGTGTACGTTTGGCTAACCGGGGCTTAAGATTCTCGAAACAAAGTTTCATTATAACAATATTTTAAAATCCAAAATTGAGTGCAAAGCTCAGAACAATGAGTCAGTGATCCATTTACATGAAAAATACGAATTCTGAATAATTTCGAATCATTTATTGTGGATGTAGACTTATTGAAAACACATTCCTAAGGCCCTACATCGGAGATCGTTTTTGTTGATTGTTTTAGGAAATCGTTGATTCTATTAAAAACAAGACAGAAGAATATTCTCAGACAACATACATAATTTATTTAGAAATCCATGCCAAAAAAAAATCCATGCCATTCTTTCTTTTTTATTAGAAAACATTGCTTAATTCCCATTGGCTACCATGAAACTGTAAAATGACTTCCGGCATTTGAAAGATAGGCTTTCCTAACACAAATTCTACTCTGTTCTTACAACATTATTTATGGCTCAATCTTCCAATCCATTCATCTTTCTTTGCCCCAAAACCATTGGCTTTGTATGTAAAAGTGTGTGTGTGTGCGTTTGTTTGCTTGTTTAGAGCCACCATAAACTTAACCCACTTAAAGCGTCGTGAGTTGTAAAACCAGTTTCCAGTTTAAATCTTTCGTTTGTATTTTCTTGCGTCAGATCAGTTTCTTCTGTTGCTGTTACATTAAAGCGGAGACAAAAACAAAACAAATTTACTACGAGGATGAGTCATCGTAAAAGCCCCGTTTAAAAGCTGAAAAGAAAGACCCCAAACAAGACTTGCCTCTTGTTTGATTTTTTTTCTTTTTGCTTTTCGTTTTTATATTTTGTTTGGCTGCTAAACTACTCGCATGTAACTTGTGTGTTGCATGCAGCAGTTGTTTAATCGCTTTTTTTGTTGTTGTTATTGCTGCTGTTGTTGTTGTTGTTTCAGTTCAGAAACATACGATCGGTTTGTGCAGTCATGCATTAAACTTGTTATGAGAGTTGAAAGTACTACAACGTGTATGTTCCCTACCCGCTGCTACCCACTATCGTTGCTCTGAAAAATTAAAAATCTTTTGATTTGTTTTGTTTTGTTTGGCTGATTTGTTTTATTAACTTTTTTCTTTTTCCTTTTATGAGCTTTTAGTTGGACTTTGTACCTTCTATTGGTTTATGAATATAAAATAAACAGCAAAACCGACTATCAAGAGAGGAAGAACCAATAAAAAAAATGCTTTATGAAATAAAAACAAACAATATGCTTACGTTGTAAGATCGATCACCAGTTTTACATTTTTATAATTAGGAAACGATTCTTTTCCTTATACATTCAACAATAGGTTGTCAAACTAGTTTGATTTTATTTTTCACTTTCATGCAAATGGTTTCCTTTCTTTCGGTGATTGATAAAATAAAAGAGATTTCCGCTATGGTTTGATTTCATTAGTACTGTATACCTTAGAAGTTTAATTTAGAAATCGCACAGTTGCGAACAATCTTTCTCTGAGTATCTCCGATTGGATCCTAAGCGACTAATTACATCATTTATGGGAATTAAACAATTTTATACGAGTGACCCTAGACTTATAAGAGCACGAGGCCCATAACTATTTTTACTACAAGATAACTGACAGCAGTCTTCTGGTAAAAATTCGGCGAGTAAATAAAATTGCCATGAAATGTTTCTCAAATACGTCTTTCGGAGTCGACGTTAAACTGTAGGTTACACAACTCATGAATAAAATTTACTCACATAAAATGGAGAAGCTAGGTTTTAATCCTGATTAAGGAAGTAAAAATGCTGACTAATTTCTGTTATAATCACTAGGACAACGCCAAAAAAAAATCCGACTTATGCTAAGTTTCTGGCTGTCTTCTGATGGACTCACTGACAAGAGAACCAATATTTCCCACGGCTTAACGCTGCCTACATATGGACTGTTCTTCAGAAACAATACTGTTTTGGATGGCATCGTCTGCTTCTCTAATCCTATTGGAGATACGCCGCCGATGGCGTTCTTCTACAACAGACACAAGCCATATAAAATGTCGTATCCACTTATACAGAAGAAGCCGCCGTAATCTAGTAGGTAGTGTGTTTTCTTATTAGACGTGAGGCCACGGTACAAACTCCAGATCAGACGGCTCCAACAACAAAAGTGAATTGTGCACCCTTGCGCTGACCAACTTCTTCCTCTTCCCTGATTTTGGTAGAACTTGGTGAGTACAGAGACTCCGTTCACCTGTGGCGTCACAACAGGCCGCTATGCGTGCTCAAGTGTGCTTTTTGATATCAGAGCTACCACTCCGACCTAAAAGCCTCTCAGCAGATTTATGGCAAAAACTGCCATTAAAAGGTTCTCAAAAATCTCTTGTTCGGAGTAGAGTTTAAACTGTAGGCCCAGCCAGTCATGTCTAAAAATTAAGTAATGTGAGAAGCTAGGTCGTAATCCTGACTGAAAGATTGTAATGACCTCTTATGTATGTATGTACCCACTTAGACGCAAACATGAACTTTGATCGTTGTGAGTAGATTCCGACAGTCTAAATCTTCTATTCGCACTTCTTCATTGTTAGAATAAGAAATAGGAACACAATTTGCATGTGTTTCTGTGCTCTATTTTGTAAGATCATACATATATACATACATATATACATATATATAAGCCATAGCTTAGTTTTTCTTGGTCTGGAATCACACAGAAAAAATGAATCCAAGTGACTCAAAACCTTACTTTAAGTGTGTATGTTTGGAAAAAACTTTATTCTTCTAGATCCCACATTAATTGAATTTGTCTAAAGCATGGCAACTCCCTTCAGGTAATATTTTAAGCCATTGTGGTGTTTCATTTCGTCTTCAACTAAACCAAACTAAAATTTGTTTGTTGTTTCTGCGCCACATCTCTTCTTTCCACTCTTTCTCTTCTGGCTCACAATGACAAAACAAACTACCTGCAATTTTTGCTAGCAAATAAGCCACAGTCAGCTAAATGAATACGCCACACAAAATTAAAAAATAAAATGAAGACTTAAAAATGAAATATAAAAAAAAAGTTAAACAATAAAAGAACAAGAAACAGAATTTTAAGAAACTTCAGCATAAAATGGTAAAAAAAATTAAAGCATTAAACGCTACCAAAAGTACGATAAATAAACAAAATGAAAAGAGAGTGAGAAAGAGAAATGATGAATCGATAATGATCATAATAATTATGATTATGACTGATCATAGTAAAGGGTAATAAAAGCAATAGAGTTGTATGCGGACTTTTCTTTATACGACAGCATTTAAATTTTAAAACTACTCCAGAGCTTACCAACTCTACAACAACCATACTCTCTGTTATATCTCTCATATGTAGTACATGAGAGTGAGTGTAGGTAACTGAATGAGTGTCGGTACAATTGCGCCTGTACAAAAGACTCCTTACAATATACAGTCACTCACAGTTAAAATAACCCACCTATGTTAACCACAATATACTAAAAACCAGGAGTTTTAATAATCTTCTCTAGCTTTACGCAGGTTGCCTTCTCAGAAGTCTACTACTTCTTATGAATCGGTTTCTGCGCAAATAGCACAAGGTTGTAAATCTTCGAATTTCAATGAGTTTAGCAGTGTAATTAGTATGTTTTACAAGCAATATACCGCACCACAGAAAAGGCTTTTACTCCTTCAAGATGTTTTTAGAAGATTTATGGTTATACGGGCGATTGCCGGTATGTTGTTGCACAATTACGTACAAATTTATTCTCCTTTGAATATCAGAAATAGTTTTCCTTGATCACTTCGTATAGTTATATATTGCGAGGTAGTCTGCCTGTATAGAAGTAGCATCGAGGGCCTAATGGCCTCAAAATAATATCTTTTGTTCGATATTTGTTTAATTTACCCATCATTTGTTCTGATTTTCATTGATTTCCTATATTTTGAAGGAATTATTAAATGGCTAGACACAGGTGAACCATTTTCACTGTGGCCCACTGTACTTACACTTTATACATATACGCCACAAGACCGGCTATCCCAAAAACAGTTTATTTATGTGTAGTAGTGTATGTATACAAAGTTTTTTTGTACAGGCCTGTCCTCTTTATTAGTCTGTTCCTTCTGTCTGAGTCCATGTTCGTATGTACGTTTGATTTTCATTGTTTTGCCTGACGGTTATAGTGATCGTGCCTGGTTCTCTTGAAACGTGATCAAGGGTTTATTTTCTTTTATTTTTGTTTTCATTTTCGTTATTCTTTTTTGTTTGTTTCTTTAGTTGTCTTGTTGTTCTATTTCTTAACAACGCTGAAAAAACACGTACTTAATGATTGTTACTGCTATTGTTGTTGTTGTTGTTGTTAATTTAACTTTTACCTTTTTTATTTTTCTTTTTTTTGTTCTCTCCTTTGTTTAATGTTGGAAACCCTTTTTTATCTTTTTTTTTTGTTGACGTTGTTTTATTTTTCTTCTCTTTGTTTTGTTTGTATTTCATGATCATCTCCTTATTCTTTAAATATAATCATAATAATGATGATAATTATCGTTGTAATCATCATCATTTTTGTTTGTCTTTAATTTTTTTTTATTCTTTTCCTCTTCTGTTATTAATATGGTGACCGTGTCCATATGTTTTGTGTCCTATTTGTCGTTGCAAATACGCTGTCCAGCATTTGTGCAAAACCGTATAAAAGAAAAGGGGGAAGTGTTTCAAAATCACAGTTTCATTGGCAGCTGTTTTATGAATTATCATACGATTTATTTTGTTTTTAAATTTGTTTTTCTTTTCTTCGAACATTTGCACCGGCGGTTAATTAATGCCAAAAAGGTGACCAGATTCAATAACTTTTAGCACAATTTTATTGAAAAATAACTGTTTTTAAAAGTATGTTGTATTGCATGACTATCGGATAGTTTTAAAAATCAAAGAAAACTCTTCTTATGTTCACAATAATTCGACGGAAGACGAAGCCGATTACATCAAAAGAAGGACGTGTTTTTTTAGCAATTACATATGTACATACGTACAATGTAGGTTCAGTTATTAATCTTAACCTTGTTCAAAGAAGACATGAATTTCGGGCAGACGAAGCAAAGTTGCTAATCAAAAACAAAAAAACGAAAATAGATACGAAAAGAAGAAAGATACAGAAACAAAGAAATGTTATCTAATGAAAGGAAGAAAATAAAGAGAATGAGAAAAAAGAACACAGAGAAGGAAACACTATCATAGCACTTAGCCACAACACTGTCAATATCAGCAGTTTTAATAGTGGCTGGTTTACTAAGGCCATTGAAGAAATCGCGCCTATGCACGCCGCATATGCATACCAATGTGCTCAACAGACTATCGCTGTCCAACGTTACTGCAAATTCTGCAGAAAGAAAGTGTGCTTCTGTCGCATTTTCTGCTCGAAATTCTGCAATTTCCCCTATTCCACCGAGAAGAATCCACTCTTCGTCTTATTACCTGATCAATCAGACCAAAGAAATGTACGAAGGCAGGTCTAAGCGATCGATCTATCAGCTCCGCGACCGTTGCTGTTCCTTGCACTGCCAGCATATCTGCAGCCTTTTAATGTCACACATCACATTCCCGGGAACCCAATACAATACCATCCCGTACCTAACCGGAAGTGCAGTAAAGGACATCCTGCTAAGTTTAAATAAGCCGGAAGCTATATCTAATATAAATATAGTAAGACCCCGCTTAACGCGGGGGATACGTTCCAATAAGTTCCAGCGCTAAACGAAAGAGCGTTAAATGAAACAGAGTTCGTACTGTGATTGCGACTTCGGAAAATACAATTGGAATCTTTATTCTGGACAGACTAACAAAAGAACTTTTGGTAGATGCATGGCCGATTGATTTGCACGCATATACAACCGCGTAATACTGAAACAGTGTTAAGCGGAGCAGCGTTAAGTCGGGTCTTACTGTACTCCATTTAAAACAATCACTTCGAACTTACCTAGTCTTCTGAGTTCAGAAAATTATCCTCAAATAACAATGTTAGATTCGATCGCTGAGTCATCAATTCTGGTCATGTTCAATATAACAAACTGAATGGATCGATCAAGAAAGCAATGTTTACGAAAGATCAGCTTTTGTTTCACTGATAACACCCTAAGGTTATGACAATTTCTTAAACAATGGCAACTTTGTATGTAAAATAACCAAAATAAAGGAATAAAAACTACACAATAAACAAAGAAAAAGAAAAACTGCATGTATATGTAGACGTACGTAAATTATCATAATTTGTTTTTACTTCAAATGTTTTTATTCTAAAATAGAACCGAAAAAAAAGAACAACCAACGACTGCAACAATATCAGGGTGTGTTTGACACTGACTGTTGTTGTTATTTTGTTTATTTTTTTTTTTTCATACAACGAGATCATTACCAGGAGAGAGAGAGTGGACGTTTTTGTGCGCTCAAACTGTGATCATAATGTAATATTCATAATAAATGTTCATTTACTTTTATAGGGGTTTCATAACGTCTGCTACGTAAAGACAGAGTTTTTCTTTTTTTTTTTTTTGTTTCATTTCATTTCATTCTTTTTATTTTCTTTTTTTTTTCTTACTCTAGTTAAGGTTTTGGTCCATTGAAATTGTGGTTGAACATTTGATTACATTGATTTTATTGTTATTTTAATGTGTCTGCATATAGACGATCAATCGATCGATCGTTTACATTCACATGCATACACATACACGCTGTAACACATAGTTAGAGATCATGTTCAATTGAAAAAAATGATAAAAAAAAACAACTCTAGGCGAGGAATAAAAGCAAATCACTTCAAAATCATGTCAGGTTCAGTTTTAAGTTTGCCTATAAAACTCAATATGAACGACGTTGACTCGTTTTACTCTCTCCTTAGTTGACGTTTTTTTTTTTTTTTTTTTGTCGATTGCACGTACAGTGTGCAGTTTGCGTTTTGTGTTTTGGTTTTGAATGGTGATAAAGTGCGCCTCGAATGAATTGCTCAACATAGAGGAGTCTTATGCAGCACACACGTATAGCGGCCATAATCCCAGTCATTTTGCTCCACTTTATAAAGCGTTTTTTTGCTTTATTTTCTTTATTTTTTTTCGTTTTGTATTACTTTACAACTCGTTTTTTATTGCTAGAGTTTAAAGTCCCCTTTTCTTAACATGTTTAGAGGATTAAGAGCCACAATCTCACAACGACCACAATCTGTAATTCGCGTACATTTCAATCTGTGCGTATGAAAGTTAAACTGACTGTTGGTTTGGTTTGATTTGGTTTGGCTTTATCTGTGTTGTAACTTCTTTTTTTCTATTTCTGTGTAAATATTATGTAAAGATTTCTTTTCTATTTTCATTTTATTATTCTTTCTTTATTTCGTTTGCTTTTTATTAAGATGTCTTTGCTTTTCTTAGCACTGTATTTCGAAATTTACGTTTTTATTTTTGCCGTTTTTTTTTTGTACTATTTGCTTTGGTTTTACATTAAACAGACTTAATTGTGAATTGTAATTGAATTTAGAAGTCTATACAGGAAATGATATTAACGCTAGACTAGTTTAAAGGCATTAAACATTTGCCGCAGTGAATAACCGCATAAAACGTGATGCCATATTGTTAAAATTTTGCATAAAATTGCTCGAAAGGAAAATAAGGCAGAATTACTATGAGCTTCGATTTGAAATTGGCAAGTTTACAAATCATATCAATGGAATCACAGGATAACGAGCCATCTTTCCCTAAATATTAGGGAACTAGAGCTACTGATGCTCTAAGCAACAGCACAATTTTTTTTTGAGCATAAGAAAGCATTCAAAAAATCATGGCTTTATGAAATGATACAAGAAATCTATACTTCTTAATACTTACATAGTCTATATTCGACAGAAATTATAATATAATTCTAATATATGATCCAGTGTTTAATAAGGAAAACTGGTGTCCAAATTATCTAATTCAGGCCAAAGGAAGTTGGTAATCAAAAGGTTCAGGCCTTTTTGGCCGGTCAACGTTCTCAAGGGAATATGAACTGATGACGCCCCCATTCCATCAACCACATCAAACATTGACTTTTTCGAAATGCATTGGTCGCTCTTGGATCCCATGTGGTTTGGTATCGTTCCACAAAGTTAACAATTCTGAAGATTCTGAAGATGATTCTTTGATGAAAATTAGGGTCAGATACCAATTACCCCAGAGCCCATTGAGCGAAAATATGTCGTTATCTATGATCGTTTAACTTGAGTTCCTGATCAGATGAATTTTGTACGGGTACAGGCTCAAGTTACGACTTCAAAATCGTCAAGTTGTGGTCTACGAAAGGCCAAGTTTTTCGACTGCCTCATATTCTCTCACACACTCTTACAGCGATATTTTCCGCAGATCTTTCGCCGATTTTAAAAAATTTACAAACATCTACAGAACATTAATCTTTACAACTATTTGCTGGCATGTATCACCAAGTCGTCAATTTTTACGGAAATTTATTAATCTGGGACTATGCAGAACGACTCCAGCTGACTTGAAATTATCAGTCGAAATAAGAAAGGGCCTTTCCTGAACATTCACTACCATATATGTATGGCTTCGGACAGGATGATAATTTGTGATCATTTCAACATTTTATTACAAAAAGAGCTGCCGTCAAGCAGCAGTTAACGACAGTGATTTTGATAAAAAAAATGAACAAGGAATCCAAGGGACTAGAAGATATTGATCCTGATTTTCAATTTAAATTCAGTTCTGCTTCAGGTAGAAAAATTCATAGTCCCCCTAAAAACTTTACCGCGCATTCAAATTGTATGGTGTTAAATGAACAACTTCTTCTAAACGTAAAAAATATTTTCCTTGAGCCTCAATTAATCTTCGTTGACACGTTGCGTACGTTCAGTGTATGTAGTTTCTCAATATTAAAGAGATTTAAATAAATTAAAAAACTGTTTAAATAAGACAACAAATGTAGATAACATTTAAGAAACAGAAACTGGTTCTATTATTGAATAAATTGTATTTGAAACAAACAGACACATAGACACACTGTCTAACTGGGCAATGTTTCCTCTATTAACATGTATTCCAAAGTAGCAATGAATCGAACAAAAAATAAATAAAAAAGATAGTAAAACATGTTCAATTAAATTAAGACTGTATTTAGACAGTCAATAAAAAATGAAATACAGTCAATGGACATTCATACACTTCGTAAGGAATGTAAATTATTGGTCAAGAGACACTACAATACAAATCCCAAGACATACGAAATTTTACGAAAAGGTAAAGAATCTCTGTATAAAAACAGAAGTGGAATTAAAATTGCAATTAAATCAAGACATGAAAGAATGCTATGGTGGCAAGAGTATAAGGTATAGGAGAACTTTAGATAGACTTGTACTTGGAAATCAATTTCCATTGTAGTACACAGTAGCATCAATAACTGTAAGCTGTTGACTGTTACTTGTACAGTATTTTTTAAATCATGTGGAGTCATTTTTTGTGATTAAGCTATGCTGGCAAAACATAAGTATGTTCGATTTTTGGATCTCCAGCGATTTTGTTTTGTTTGTATATTATTTGAACTGACTTCTTTTAAAATGACAGGCCGAGCATGTATTGAATGTGCAGCTATTACTAAACTGATGTACGTAACACAAAAAGTGCCTTCCAGTGCCTCCTTCAGAGGGTGATTTCAGGGAATTAAAATCAGCAATAGTAACGCCGATATAATGTATATTTTTATTTATTTTCATGTCTTTAAGGAACATAATAAGGTTGCCACAAAACATATCCCGTATCTTTCAATTATTTTCTCTGCTGCGTTCTAGTTTCATTAATGTATTAAACAGGTGTTTGATCTACTGTAGGGGTCGTAAAAAAGCATATTATCATCTCCCGTATTCTGTGAAAATTTTATTGGGTAGCAAACAGCTTTGAATTTAGCCGATAATGCCTTTGGCGCTTTAAATTTCTCAAATTTTTTGAATATATGCCGTTTTTAAACTTGGAAATTGTGTGGCTGGGTATATTATAAAGGGAGCTTCCATTTTCTGGAATAAATAGTGTGGTATATTGGTTAAAATGCTTGACTACAGGCTTGAACAATCCTGGTTCAAATTCGAGACAACACAAAAAGATGTAATCATGGTTTTTCGATTAAAAACACAAGTGCTGTTAATCCTCATCCACATAATCCATCCAGAGAAGCGCCATGACTGTCTAGAGGGGTTCGCGTTAACAATGTACATACATCATAGGAAGCTCAGGAATCAATACAATTGGTAAACTTTCTAACGACTACATTCCATACAGCAACTCAAGTCAGACCCACACAGAGATTTTATCTAGGCAAAGGTAAAATGGCAACTCTTTTATTCAAGAAACTGCTACAACAGACCAAACACTTGTAACAAAGCAAATCAATAATGAGAAGTTGTTCATTTGGGGAAGATGATTTGTTCAGCAGTTTCTTGCAATAAGAAGCATTCAGACAATGTATAGGATTCAACTTTGAACCTTACATTCGACCTTATATTGTAGTTTGAGGCAAAACTCTATACATATAACACGTATTAGAAATTAATCAATAACGCGCTCCTTACCAATTTCATTGTGAATTGAAACTATCGCAACTATAGTGTAGGGGTGAGACCCATTAAAAAACAACTTGTTTGCAGAACAACAAAAACAAGACATCTTTAGTTAAAACCTCTTGCTAAACAGTAAACACAAGTTGTCAACCACAAATAAATCAAAAAAAAGAAAAAAAATTAAAGAAAACAAGTAAAAAGCAATCAAAACTTACCACATTTCAGACGATCATTTATTAAATCCTCTATCAATTGGGGACATTCGTTCTCGATGGCATAACAGAATTGCTTGAATTTCTCAAAACCACTTTTGGCAATGATCTCAATTAAATTGGCGCATTGCAAACGTATAATATCGGCATCGTTTAGTAGGTGGTGATGAGTCAGTTCGTCTTTTGTACTGCCACCGTATAAATCACTTAAATTATCACCCAAATTCACTTTTTGTTGTTGCTCTTGTTCTTGATTGACAACAATCGCCAACGATGGCGTTATCGAACGATTATCACTTTGTGCCATATCGCCTACAACACTGGCGCTACGCGATGGTGTTCCAGTGCTATTGTTATTGCTATTGTTATTGTTGTTATTGGTAGCAGTAGTAGCGCTTGTGGTACTACCAACACTACTACTAGTACCGCTTGCATTACTTATAACAGCACTTAATTTACGTTTCGTAACACCAACACTTGACGGAGCCGATGGTGTTTGGCCACCAACTGCATTGTGAGGTTTTAGCAATAAATCCTCTTCGGATTGTGTTAAAACGGAATTTTTTACTAAAACAGCCAAAAGTTCAGTGTTGGCCAAATCCAAACGTATACGTTCTTGGTGGCGTTCCAACAATGTACGCACTTCTTCCTCCTCCTCTTCGCGCGTCATATTTGTCGAATTTGTTGGTGTTTCACTCATGATGGCGGTTGTGATGCAGATGAAGTGCACAAGATTAATTTTTCTTTTCAATAATAATTTATTTTCTTTCTTCTTTGTTCCTTAAAAATAACTACACTTTTGACAATTTTTTCATATTTTCTTTTGTTTTCTTTTTGGGTTTATTTTCGATATTTTAATTTCAGATTTTCATTTTAATTATGCCACCAACACTCACTAAAGCCTTCCACTTTTAACTCTCCCTCTAACTCTCTTTTGCTTTTAATTATAAAAATTTTATTTTGTAAACCTGCATCACTCACTTTTATTTTCTTTAGAAATTTGCTTTTTCTTAATTTTGCAAAATTAACAACAACAACAACTAATTCTTTTTAAATGAAATAATTAACTGCAAGACCTTTATAATTAAATGTTGGCTTTTTTCCAGATTTTCTTTAATGTTGTTGTTGCTCTTTACACAGTAATGGCGTTTTTTTTTTCTTTACAAGCCGACGCGCTTTTTTTCTCAAACACTACTACAACACACATTAACTAAAGGCAGACATCTGTGACGTTTAAAATCTACGCTAAGACTAAACCGGCTCTAAAGAAAAACATTATCACGAACCTCTCTCTCAGCCACTGTAAACTACAAACAAGCAAAAAAAAGAAACAGAAAAACAAAAAACTCGTAAGACAACAACAAAGGCATCGACTACGGCCACCATAACAACACACAAATACAAAATACAACCATCAAAAACAACCAGTCTAGTATACAAGTTAATGCAGTATTAGTTGAATAAAAGAGAACATAAAAACGTAAACAACGGCATAAAAGCAAAATAGAAAGAAATTAAAGCAAAATAACAAAAAGCAACAATAATAAGAAAACAATAATAAATGTTTACTTCTCTAGCTTACGTTCAGGCATATGCATACACATGCATACAAACATCATACCCTTTTATTTTTGAATATTGCCATATGTGTGTTTATGTTTTGTTTGGAATAAATTTTTCAATGTTATTGTTTGAAGGTGTTTGAAATGTTACTTGGAGCTGTGCAACATGTTGGCTGGACATGAAAAAGTGTTACCATTTTCGTTTTTTGTTACAAAATTTAATAAAACAGGAAATTAAAACGATTTTAGTGGTGTGGTAGGACAGTTTTTTATTTTTTGTTTAAATGAACGTTTAAGAAAACTTTTATCAAAGTATGGTATATCGCTATATACATATATTATAAATTAACCCCATTGAGCTATCGTTTAAAACAAAATAATTTTTCCAAGCAACACTTTAGTCAATAAGACTTGTCTGATCAAACGTTGGTTCTAATCGAATTTAGTTTGATGTTGTTTGATGTGAAAATGTGCCCAGTAAAAGGAAATATATTTGACCAGTAGTATGAATGTGTCATGTTGTTATTGTTTTTTGTATAAAGAAAAGAATTAAATGTAAGGCGTAAGGGGCATTTCATACATTAAGAACTAAAATTTTTGAGATTGTTTAAAAATTACGAGGGGCTGAAGTATATCCAAAAAATTGATTGTATTTATGTATACTTGTAAAACTTTCTCTTTCTTTCGAAACAGTTATGAAGTGTATAAGAGAATTTCCAACAACTGTAGAAAATTACAAATAAAATCCAATTTTCAGTACACTCGGCAGCATAAATCGGCGTACGGAAACGATGATTAAAAGTATACTCAAATTTTAGGACTTTAATAGTTCCACTTAATGTTGTCGAACACAACTTTATTAAATTATGAATTTATGTTTTCAACTTTCGCATTCAAACAATTTTTTGGTATGACCAGAAAGAGGCCTTGAGGCTAAAGCTCCAGCGTTATCAAGTGGTGTTAATCATTTCCAGGATGGAGGAGAACGTACGTTCAACTACTTTATCATATTTGCGCGAAATTTTTCCTAGTTTCCGTAATTGTACAATAACTTTGCGTTCAGCAAAAAAGTTTACTTGTAAATCGAAACCAATTTTAAAGGATAACGGTTTTCAATTAACGCCAAAATATCACGATAAAATATATGAAAGTGTCAATGGCAAACATCTCTCAGGAACTATCTACACAGGAACGACTAATAAAATCGTTGAAAAGTTAAAGAAGTACTGAAAGTTTATCGTTCAATCGTTCCTTTAAAGACGTTGTTAATCAAGTCAGCATGTTGATTAAATATTTTTGAACTCTAAATGAACATGTACAGCTTTTACAGTAGCTTGATATTTTGGTTACCAACATTGATATGGCCCCTTATTAATTTATTCTGTTCTTAATCCATTCACGATGGCTTTTCTTGACAGCGGGACTGACCGTACTCTGTTCGTAGTCATTGACGAAAATGCAAGTGAACACCTTTGTGGAGTAACTGTTGTATTTATACAACGTCAACCACTACGATTCACCAAGTGACTGCCGTATATACATGGCAGCCACCGCGAAATGGTTGAACAGACGCGTGAAACGTACGAAATTTTCAAATTGTATTGATGAGAAGGATACTGCAAAGCCAAAAAGGTTTCAGGTCATACCTAAATTAGGCATTAACTCTGTAAAGCATAACATTTAATTAAGAACATCACAAATTTATAAGTAAATAAGCAGAACTCCTTTTACTGGTAAGCATCAGACACTCTTTTATTTGCATAAAGTGAAGTTGCAAAATAACTTTTCCATGGATTCAACGGCATCTTATTTTTGTTATTGTTTTATTTTATTTCCTTTTTATGATAACTCTGCTAACGTGACAGGAAAATAACAATGAAGAGAACATCTTTACAAATGTAATAATAACTTCTTTAAAATACTTAATGCTCAATAAATAGGTCTTCAATAGCAAAAGCAAGGAAATTTGTTTTGCCTTAACACGTTGTATAGAAAAATACAGGTGCATTTCACACTGTCTAAGGGTTTATACAATCGTCAATACAAGTTGCACGAGTGACTTTTCATTGGAGATGTTAATAATCTCTGGTTACTTAATAACTTTTTTCAAATTCTTATGGCCCTATAAATAGGCCAGCAGGCGAAAAATGTGTGAATATACATAAAAACATTGAATTTATCTTGTAAGAACATAATTTAAATGAAAATAAATTTTGATTCCAAACACGAATACCATGTTTTTCATCTCTTACAAATACGATAAGCTTGTTACATTCCCTTTTCATTCATTTAAATGTACCAAGTAAAGTCCTCATTACATGGCTTTAATGATATGAGTATTGATTTTTTAGCTCAACAAACACAATTTCTTCTCTTTCTTTGTATTTCAATGAAAGATTAGGGTGACTGGTGCTGGTGCTGGTAGCCATAAAGTCTTCAAGTTCATTTCTATAACACTTTTTAAGATAGGGGTGGTTGAGTTGCAAATCTTTAAAAATAAGGAAACAAAAAACACCCTTAAAAGAAATGGAAATTTTGCAGCAAAAAAAAATCATTTAAAAAATCTTAGCCAAGTAATCCATATCTGGTAATAAAAAGATATTTCGAATGTGTTTAAATGTTCGTCTACACCAGAACATCATGCATGACAACTTAATATATGTATGTGGCAGTAACATGGTTAGCCGTTAACCAGTAGAATCTCTGGCATCATTCACTCTTGTAAAAATGAACAGCAAATATGATGCAAAAACGATGGTCTTGATAATGGAACAGTTAAGTTGTTGTTATGCTACTTCCTTCCCCTTTGGCGTTTCTTTCTTGAATGGAGCTTCTTCCTATAAGTTTCAGAATTACACATAAAACACTCATGCATGCATTCAATATGTCTTAAAACCTACCAATAGTTTAAGTTTCATCAAAAGTTCATGGTAATGAATGATGGTATCAAGTGTTAAACAAAACGAGCAAAGGGAGTGTATGAAGCTTTACTTCTTCTTAGTTGTATATACAGTAATTATACTGTTTTAGAAGGAAATAAAACATATACAGACGTGATTTGCAATTAAAAGTGCTTAAAGAATACAGCTCATCATAATCATGGTGATGAGATGGAAAGGGAAGGATAGCTAAGGAATAGATTAGGCAAATTGTAGATAGGTAGATAGTTTGCTAGTTTTAGCAAAACTGAAGTCATAAAAATGGTTCAGATATGAAGTCAATTTAAATCATGAGGAGAGCAAAATATACAAATATTGTTTGGAAGGCCATGGCTAAACTCTTGCTGTAAAGCCAAGGAAGAAGTATGTCCAACAAAGTTGTAGAATTCAGACTTCCAATGTGATACTGTCTGCTTGTAATTAACACAATTCAAACAATGAGAAGATTGTGTGAGACGCAGATTAAATAGATCCTATAATGAGACCTTTGAGAATGTGTAGTAGGCTCAATTACCATGGACACAGGTATTTGATATTCCAGTCAATAAGAATAATGACTTAAACTCAAAGTTCAAGCTGTTCAAATGCATTGGATATCTGTCAACAAATATTTTTTTCTTGTTCACTAAATCGATGCCCCTTACCAAGTTTCTGCTGTTGGCTATACTTCTCCCATTACATTCTTGAACTTACTTACACTCTCATAATCGCTACACTAATTATAGTTTTATCCCTTGATTTCCTAATTTTTTCTCTTTTTATTTCTTTGTTTTAGTTTTTACACAATACACAACGTGTAAACATACTTCAGCTTTAAGCACAACTATATTTGTCTGAAACTTTTTATGGATAAAAAAAAAGCAAACATTCTTCTCTCAGTAGAGAAATTTTAACTGCAACAACATAGAAGTTCTAACAGATATAATACTGAAGAATGATGGAAAAGAAACGTTTTCCATACTTCAAATCCAGAGAAATTTAGATGCAACAACAGTAAATGAACACCACACATCTCAATCCATCATATAATGTTTCTCATGTCGGCTTACATACACATATGAAGTGTTTACGTTGGCAACGTATTAGAGTAAAGCAAAGGTAAATTAGAACAGAAATATTGTCAAAGTGAACGCTTTTTAATGCAGCAGCAATTATTAACACCCATTATAGTAATTGTTAGAATTGTTTGTTAAAAAACTGTTGAAGTAAAATAAACATCATCAGCATCGCAATTGTAAAGAAAGCTGGCAATTCATAGTTCTATTTCAAGAGTTTCATTGCAATGTAAAATGCCTCTAGAAATGATTAAGGACGTAAAGGTATTAAATCTTGAAGTAGAAATATTTAGAAAATTGGAACAGATAAATGAATGTAGTGACTAACGCTACATTCTAAATTGTTTTTTGATGAATTTGCTATCAAACTTAAACTCTCAAATTTCTTCTCCAATTCGGTGTACTGGACGCATGGCAACATGTGTGTGGCTAGACATTGTAGGTAGGTAGGATAAGATAGGTATGGTTGGATAGGATAGGTAACCGAGAGTCTCATGTCTATTGGCATACATCTAAACCATCAAATAGACTTGTTGTGTGCCTACAATAAAGCTATACCAACCATACTTTATATAGGAAGTCTGTGTTTTATACAGGCTTTCTGAACTTATTTCAGTCCACTCCACTGAAATAAGTTATATTTGATAATATCGATAATATATCGATCTTACGAATATAATTCAATGACAAAAAATGTTCCATTGCTTCACGATCTTCACCAAATGCCCTGTATTCATAATTGTTCACCACGGTAATACGGTTCAGTTGTACTGGAGACGTTTTTACTCTCATCTTTCCAACACCAATTTGTGTTGCCCAGTTGCAAACAAAGTAAGATACTGATCACTAAAGCCCTCTACCCTCATACTCCTTTTACAATACCTTGGAGATATTCCATAGTATCTATAGTGTACGCCGTAGTGGAATACATATGAACAGAATGAGCTCTACATTCAGCGTAGAAAACCACACTAGTCGTTTAAGAAAATTAGAAAACAGACCGCTAAAGTTTCAAAAGCCAGTATACCTACTGCTTAACCAAAATCAAGCACTCTATTCCCACGTATGAACTTTTAATATGAATACATTTAACATTCTGGGAAATTCTTATGCATACATTCATTCATATAAACTTGCAACACGTAGTTATGGTATGTAGAGAATGTACTCCATAAGCATATATGTATGTATGTACTATACTTTGTTGCAATAGCAGCTACAGCATGTTGCATATTAAGATATTCGTCTGCGCTCATTATCATCATATTATTCGCTGTTATAGCTTAAAGGTGATTATCACAATGACAATAATAATAATGATGATAATGACAATAGCTCTTCATCAACAACAACAATTGTTTGTTGCACAATCCCTATGTTTAGTCTTTTTTTTCGTACTTTCTTTCTACTACTTGCTACAAATGAGAGGAGAATAAAACCTTAATTTGATTTGATCTTGTGTTCTCGTTCAAGTCAAAGTCATAATGTTATGGGCGCAATTTGTATACATTCATCTGCACTGGCACAATAGTTTGCTTTGGAGTTTTACAAGTAATTGTACGATAATATGCCACCTACATTGTGCAACATAATCAAATGTAATGTTCGCTTTACGAGTATTTTATTGGTATTTCCGTTATGAAATTTACTTATAAAATCTCATTTGTTTCTTTTGTCATCCAGAGAAGTGAATGTGCTGGACAATGTAAATTAGAATCATTTGGGTTTGATAATGGATGGATGTTTGGGGAATATTCCAATATTTTTATGATTCAGTCGAGATCTATTTAAATGTGAAGTAATTTCTATTAATATTGTGTGCTTAAGGTAAATTACAAGAATTTTCCTGATTGGAAATTAGAGCTTCAAGATGGTTATTATATAACAAGGTTGGCTCTTAATGGAGAAATCCAAATTATGTAAGAAACTATTTATAAATAACCGCAACTGTTGCACAAATTTTTAATTTCACTATTACGTTCACAAATTTGTAAATGTTGGGTCATGGATAGTTGGAGGTAGCTGTCTACCACCAAAAGAAGTCGGGTAGAAACACTTAGACCGCATAAACACCATTGTGTTACAATAGTTTCAATTTTTTTCTAAATCATTCGGAGCTTCCGGTGATGTGATATAGACTGAGAGTAACTGTTACTTACCTTTCGGTTAAATCATATATATGTTAGGCACCATGTTCCTTTCCTGCAAACGAATTGCCACCACTAGTGTATAGATGCAGTGAGGCATCCTCCATTTTTTTTCAACACTGTTATATGCGCTGATGGCAATTAAGCTCTTTTTATCCTGTTAAGTATATTCGGTTTACAATACAGCTTTTAAGATCTATATCAATGGATGCAACATTTGATTCATTTGTTTTTAGCATCACATCTGAGGTCCCCCGGAGTATATTTTTTTTCACAACAATGAAACTTTAATAAAATGTATTTGTATGAAATCGGCTTCTTAAAATTTTAATTTTTTCAGTACTTTTCAGTACCGCAGTACTCCCGCCAAGCTTTCAGTACTTTTTTAATCAAATTAGTTTTTGTTCGTTCAAAAAATAAATATATACTTTAATACATAATTCGCACATTCTTTTTCCGTTTCCGGGTTTAGTAAGTAAAAATTAAGCTCCATTTGTTTAATGTACTATGTGGTCTGTCTGTCTAGGTAGTTACAAGTTAAAGAAAAAACATAACGACGTAATTGTGTGTGAACGTTATATGTAGAAAAAAGGAGGTAAAAAAGTTAGAAGAGTTAGTTCGCTCGCCAAAAGAGGCCCGCTTCAACCAACCCCAGTTCGGACAAAACGAAAAAAAAAACATAATCTGAAGTTGTGTGGAATGTTGTTGTTGTTGTTGTTTTGTTTGTTGCTCGCTGCTGGTTGGAAAGAACAGCAAAAAAATTTAATTTTTTGAAGTGTGGTGAATTTTGTAGTTGTGGTGAGTTTCTAGTGTGGTGAGTTCTTCCAAAATGTGGTGAATTTATCCGGTGTGGTGTGTTATCATAAATACATGTATTATACATCGTGATGTGGACGGTGCGTGTCTAGAATAAGTAATTTTCACATCTGTTAGTGGAGGCATTCACCGATATGTCTGGTTACTGCATTAAAACAATGTTGCCATTGTGTCATTCTATTTAAAATTCTAAAAAAAATCAAATTCGAAAATTGCATACAAAAAATAATTAAATTTCATTCATTTTTCCTCTTTTTCAGAAGTTGGTTACAGATTTTTAGTTTCCTGGCAACATTTCAATTTCAAAACATTTAAGTACTTTTTTATTATTACAGATTTTATGGTTTGCGCTTTTCAACTATAAATGAGTTAGGGTAATGGTAAAGGTCTTTAGCCCCGGTTAGCCAGGGGTTAACATATGTAACATATGTTCGCTTTTAAATTACGAAAAGCAATAAGAATGCCGAATGAGCCGTAGTGTCAACATTTTTGATTAAACCATGCGTTTCGAATCAACTGTTTTTGTTTTGTATATGAGAAATATGTAGTTAGTTTTTCTATTCCATTGCGTACGTAAGTATAAATAAATATATTTTTATAAAACTACCTTTTGATGCAAAAAGGTACTCTTTCAGTTATAGTTTAGTACTATTTCAAAATTTAAATTTTGCAACACTTTTATAAATTAAATAAAGTTCAGTTTACCAACACTAATTGTGGTTGTGTTCATTATATATTTTGTTTACATATTTTAGACTAAAAACGTTAACCAACACAAACAGCTGTTCATTAACATTAATTTTGTTAACACCGCTGAAACGTTACGAAACGCGGGTATAATAGTTGGCTTAAATCTTAAAGAAATGTTAATTTTATAATTAATTAAAGCAAATAAGTGTAAATAAATGCCAATAAAATAGAAATAAACATACAAGGAAAACAAAATTATGTCGGTTCAGTATCAAAGATTCTTAAAAGTACTTGAAAAGTGGCCAGTTGATAAGTCAAAAACGGGCAGGTAAACAAAATTGTTTCATTTATTGTAACCAATTCACGTTAACGCCTGTTCATTTTACCAAACATACTATTTTAACTTATTAACTTCTTTATTTATTTCGTTAACATTATCCTTATGTATTGCTTTCTTTCCTTGGAAATTTATATCATTTGAGCTGGGCTGGAGAATAGAGTTCCACTGACTATACTGAACGTAGTTTAATTGAAATATATGAATACATATGTACATACATACAGGTGGATGTATTTATTTATATGTATGTATTATCGGCTTAAATATGTATGCATGTTTGGCTAATTATCCAGTACGTACTTAGTTGCTTGTGTCAGTTGTTGTGGCCAGGTTGCGTTTTTCTTCACATATCGTGTTTAATTTTGTGCTTATCAAAGTGATTACATTTTGAAATTTAAATTTTCCTTATTTATAGTGTTTTTGTTGTTGTGAAAATTGTAGAAGGAAATCAAAACCATGTCTTCCAAATATGCCTATCAACTTATAGATGAAGAGTACCTTTTAGGTACTAAACAGGAGGAGTAAGTTAACATTTTTAAATCATTTTAAATGAATTTTTTTCTTATAATCAAGGATCACAAACAACCGTTGTTACACCAATCCTTTATTTCGAAAAACAAATTAAAAATTGAATTATTCTATATGTACTCCAATAATATTCAATATGTACTCAATATGTAAGAAAGCACGTGGTTGCTACATGATCCAGAATTCTTTAAATCAAAAAAAAATTAAATATTGCATTTCTTACAACAGATGTTTGAAAAATTTTTAATGGCTGAACAGGTTTCCCCAAGGCGAATTCATTAGATGTATTTTATGAATTTGCCTTGGGTTTCCCAATATCATTTCCCCTCTTAAGACAATGCAAGTTAAACACAAACTGACCGTTTTGTGGTAATACAAGGGTAATAAATACAAAATTATATCTTTGTAGGGCTTATGTAATATGTAGGAGTTTATATTATATATAAAGTAAGAATAAAGAGTATGAAATATCTAGCATTGTAGTAAGTAAGGTTTTGCGATTAAGAGTACATTTTTTATTGTTAACTAATTAGAGGCAATTGCAATTGTTTTGTAATTATTTAAAAAATATTTTAATATGAATATTGATTATATAAAGTTACTAGTTATGTACCTATGTGTATATAGAATGTGTGGTTGCAAGATACTTACTTAGGGAATACGTTTATTTTGTTGTGTTTAAGGAAGGAATACAAAATTAGTATACATATTAAATATTATTCTAATTTACATACAGTAAGACCCCGTTTACCGCTGTTTTAGTATTACACGGTAGTATTGGGATTCCCCTAAATTGCACACTGTATTGATACTTGTTGTATATGGGTGCAAATGAAACGGCCATGCACCAACCAAAAACGGTGCACTATATAGCGACGGTGTATACTATGTATCTTTTTCAACTCTTGTTAGTTACTTAATTTTTTTCCTTTTTTTAAGTCTTATAGCTCATTATTTTTTATCATTTGATACAATTTTCCTTTATCTTTTGCTTCATTTATATTCATTGCTTTATTTACTTTAGTATTTTATTGGCCTTCTGTCAAATATTTTTGTCGATCTAGCCACTCTATGATTATAATAGAACGTTAGCTCTGAGCAGAATTCATAGATGAGGTCTGCAGTTTAAAGTTCAAGATATTCAAATAAGTTATTGAAATATTGAATTGTGTATGTGCTACCAGCTGATAGCTACCCTGTCGTACACTCAGTTAACTTTAAATTAACTTAAAACCAACTATTTCTCAAGCAGTGGTGGTTGACACTTGGATTACTTTTATATGAAAATGACTGACTATTTTAACATTGCGATGTCCTAGGAAGTAGTCAATTGTCCGACTCTGCATTACTTTTAAATTAATTTAAAGTTAGTTACTTAGCAGTTAACTTAAAGTAAACCTATTTGTAGCTAACTATAAACTTACTACTTTTAATTGACTATAAGTTAGCTAAATTTCAGTGAATGAAAAGTCAGTTCTTTACACGTTGGCTTTAAATTTTTATAATAAGCTATAATATTAATTATTCGTAATGAAACAGTTTTTTAAAATTTATATTTTAATAGAAAACAAAAGTTTATTCATGTAAAAACAAAATAAATAAAATAAATAAATAAAAAAAATTAATTAAATTAAAATAAATTCAGTTCAGTTTAAATAAAATAAATTCAGTTCAATACATCACAAGCAATATTTTATACATTTGTTGATTGTGTAAAGATTTTTTTCTAAACTAATTTATACATATGAAAAAAAAAATTAATAAATTCACGATTTACAAAAATATTTTGCACATTTGTTGGTAAAAAAAGATAAAAAGAGTTTCTAAATATAACATTTTCAAATATATTAATTTTTTTGATTTGCGTTCTTATACAACGTGTTTTTATTATTTTTAAGGCGTTACGCAGCTCAGTTTCCACATCCTGAGAGCCGAGTGATCGACAGGCATCTGTTTCAAAAAAATATGTATATACATTTTTACATGTTTTAAGACTTGGTTAAAACTTATATTTTCAAATTAGCACTTACCTGTTAAGGCGTCATAAACAGCATTAAAATCTTTTAAACGCTTCTTGCCATGAACACCATCCAAGTTTATGTCCATGCACAAATTTGGTGACATAATTTCCGTAAGCTTTTTTGGCAAGCTGCCCTTTAATATTGTTTCACTTCACTTCAAATAAAAACACTTCAAACCTTTTTTTATGTATTTTTTAATTTAGTGTATTTTTTTAATTATTTTACAAACAAAAATTTTTAACCAAAAAAATAAAGCGAAAAGATGACACGCGGTTTTGTTTACTAATCAAATGTCTAAGACGTTAGTTATCTATATCCAACGGCGTTAAGAATTGGAGTGTTTGTATACACTTTGGTTAATGTAAATTTTGCATTGCGTAGTAGTTAGCTTTAAGTTAGTCTATACAAGCAAACTTAAAGTTAGTTTTTTTGTAGTTAGCTACTCATTTGACGGCAGGGTAGTGTCTGCAGCAGTAGAAAAAAATATTCTGTTGTCTGATCGGAAGCATTCTATGAGTGATGTTTTGCGTTTTGATATCACTTATAAGAATATTCCTACCAAGGTTGTGTGTTGTACTCGCGTGTACCTTGGCGACTTTTTTCCGACTCTTTACTTTCCCTTAGTGGCTTGTGTTAATATTGTGTGTTCTTGGAAAAACTCAAGATCTGCTGTTGTTAGCTGAGGTGATTACAGATGATTTCTAGTGTTCAATGTTCACAAGAGAACACAATGTTTTTCATATTATAACTTTTATAGGGACAGCAATTTTCTCTTGTTACTGTTCAGATTTGCGTGTAAAGACGGAAATTTTCTTAGATTGGTTTTCTCTAGATAGCAAAGCTTGACTTGGCGTATGTGTACAGTTTTCCCTGTCAAAGTTTAGCGTTGTCTGTAAACATGAAAAGCTTCCTATATATTATGTAGGTCCTCCCCATGCAGCTTAGCTGACCCAGCGTGTGTTGGAAATGTTTCATCCTCAAACAGTTTCAATATGAATACGTTATGATGCAATGCTAATTCAATCTAGTAGAATACATGACACCTTCTCTGTCATTGACCGGCGCTAGCGAATCTAAAAAGAAGAATTCTTGGCTACCCAGAATTTAGTGGCAAAAAATGTTTGGCCAAAGGCGATTTATAAAAAATCGCAACTTCATAACCAGAATCTGTAATTATATGACGGAATAGATAATATCGGTGTTACAACGGAACTTCATAGAACCCATGTAAACTGTACCCATTGAGGCGGCTGTCAGTTGAACCTAACTTAACCTAACCTGTTGTTGTACTTTGAATCAGATGTATCTTACAACTGTTTTCGGATGATGTTTCTGGGGAGTCCCCGTTGTTAATCTTGTGGTCTTTTGACAGATCTGGCCTCTGCTTTCGTTTGTTAATACATCATGCGGTTTATACAGTGGAATCATGTCTTTCGGCTGAAGTAGAATTGACAATCTATTAACATTCCTTTTCTGACTTAAACCTAACCTAACTTATCATCATAAGCTCTTGCAAAATTTAAAACATTCTTATGTCATTTCGATATGTTCAGTTCTTTATAATTTGAAGACAATGTTTTCAACCATTATAGTTTTAAAATATGTGATTAGAAACTTAGTTTATACGATTCAGCGGATTATTGTCAGTGTATCGCTGTAATCAAACCCAGCTCTGGTATGTTTTATTTTCCTTTGCTTTATAAAATATCTGCTAATTCATTTCATTCACTAAATTCATTACGAAATCTATTTAAAACATGTTTTGACTAATTTTAGTTTTACAAATCGTTTGCATTTAGTTTTTATTTTTTATTTATTTCTATACCCTCATATGGTGCACTTGTTAAATACATACATACTTACATATGTACATACATACATTATCATAATTAAATAATACAGAAGTACACTTTTTGTAATTTCATCATTAGGGATTTTGGTGAGCAAATACGTAAACATATTAAAAGTTTAACAAATCCAGCAGATTTAACACAAGAGGCTACAGAAAAAATTACCAAAAACATTGATTCACTTGAAAGATTAGCCAACAATACCTACGGTCGTAAATATCAGCGTATTTATCAATCAACTGCAACCGGCCTAACAGCCCAACAGTGTAATCAGGTGTTATCCTCCGAATTTTTACAATATTTAAACGAAGATAAAAAGAAACATTAATTATTCCTAATTACCCAAACAATTCCAATTACCAAACGATAACAAAATGTGGCGCAAACAATTTAACTTAAGAACATATTGCACTGTGGTTACCGAAGGTACTGCAAAACCACCTCATATACCGGTACTCTGTCAAGAGGCCATTGCTTACTTAAAACCCTGCCCCCAGCAAATATTTGTCGATATGACTTTTGGAGCAGGTGGCCATACTAGTCAATTATTAGAACAACATCCAGATATTAAAGTTTATGCCCTGGATCGTGATCCTGTTGCTTATAATTTGGCTAAAGACATGAGCAGCAAATATCAAGGCAGATTAATACCTTTATTGGGAAAGTTTTCGGATTTGCCATGCCTTTTGAAGGAGCATAATATTGGTCGTCATAGTGTTGATGGCATTTTATTTGATTTTGGTTGTTCTTCCATGCAGTTCGATGAAGCTGAACGTGGGTTTTCAATATCGAAAAATGGTCCTTTAGATATGCGCATGGATCGTGGTTTAAATCAAAATTCCGAGCAAATAACAGCGGCCGATGTCTTAGCCCGGGCAGAAGAAGCTGATTTAATAAAAATCTTAAGAGTCTACGGTGAAGAAAAAGCAGCCAAGAAAATCGCCAGAGCTATAGTGGAAGCACGTGCAGCCTTATATAAAATAGAAACAACAAAACAATTGGCCGATCTTGTTGCTTCGTGTTTAAGTGAGACACCCTTTAGAATGGATAAAATGCAGCGACCAACGCATGTGGCCACAAAGACATTTCAAGCTTTACGTATTTTTGTCAATAATGAGTTGAACGAAATTAATTATGGCATGATATTGGCAAATGAGTATCTGAAGCCGGAAGGACGTTTGGTAGCCATAACATTTCATTCTCTAGAGGATACTATAGTTAAACGTCATCTCAATGGTAATGTTATAGAGGGTTTAGCTAATCCGGTACCACTTAAATACTGTGGCCATGATATTACACACGATAAGGAAATTGTAGAGTCATTTCACACCACCAATTGGAAACAAATGCATAAACACGTAGTGGTGCCAGATGATGAGGAAGTAATGCGCAATAGTCGCAGTCGTTCAGCCAAATTAAGAGCTGCCATTAAATTGAAATAATCTATTTGCTGAAATGGTTTGTAGAATTATTGTTTAATTAAACAATTTTGTTGTAGTTTTAAGTTACATTTTGTTAATGTTTAGCAAACATGAAAATATGATAATAAAAAATAAACTTAAGAAATATGCAAATTTGCATATTCCAAGAAACTATTATGAAGAATATTTCAATCTATTGAATGCATTTATGATAACAAAACTATCTGAATTCTCTTTCCGTGTGTACCAGTGCCGGATTTAACCGGCATACACAAAACGCCCCGAGTGTACCAGTGCCGGATTTAACCGGCATACACGAAACGCCACGTGTGTACGAGCGCCGGCTTTATCCGGCATTCATTATCCGTTTTGTGTGTACCAACATGCGTATTGGATTATAAAAATTCAATGGGTGCAGTTGATAAAACTGACATGGTTATAAGTACTGTGGAAGCAACACGCAAATCTATAAAATAGTATCGCAAATATTTCTTTCATATGTTAGAAATTTGTATGTGGAATGCTTATTGCCTTTACAACCATAATAGAAATGAATAAATATCCATGGCAACATTTCAACTACGCTTAATTCGAGAAATATTGCAGAAATATCACCATAATATAAATCTTTAACGTCTAGCTGGCAATAATCATCCACTAAAGTTAACCGAAAGACATTTTCCTTCGGTTTATAAATCGTTGGGGAAAAACCGAAGTAGAAGGTGCGTTGTATACAGTGCAAATGACAAAAGACGGGAATCTAAATATGAATGTAAAGATTGTACTGTGGGCTTAGGTGTAGATCCCTGTTTAAAGATGAAAAAGCAAAATCTTTAAATATGTAACACTTAAATGAGAAAATTCGAACATCAACTTGCCATCATGCAATATGCACACTTCGCGGCGTCCTGCCTGGACTGCGGTAACTAAAGGGTTAAAATTCCAAAACTGTTAAGAGATGCTTACATTGTATTTTGAAAGTAATGATTACCAAGTAGTGTGGGAGTAATTGTTTTATTGAACATTTTGGGGTTTTTTTTTATTCAATATTTTTAGATACATAGGGTCTGAATGTATGAATAAAAATACTTATTAGTTATTAAATACTTTTTGTTTTACTTTAGTTATTAAATACTTTTTGACTTACAAGGAATTGTAATTGAGAAAGGAATTATAAGGAATTTTTGAATTAGAATTTTGCTAAAAAAAAGTTTAAAAAACTGTTTAGTTTTCATGGATTGCAATAACAACAATACAAAACAATTAATAAAGTAATTCGACATGCAAAATGAACTGTTTCTATAGAAATATAAATATTTTTATATTGTTTGCATCATACATTGCAAACATTGATTGAATGTTAGACGAAATCTATAGCAAAAGCTTTTTATATTGTGTTAAAACATTTTTAAAAGCTTTTTATTCAATAAATTCGCGCCCAAAATTGCATACAACAGCTGTGTTGACTACAGTTTATGTGGTTCTTTTAGTGTAGTTAAGTGTGAATTTTGGTAACAAGATCATAAAGATCCTAAAGCAAGATTTTAAATTGAAAATTTCTAAATTTTTTATCTTATACATACACGTACACCTATTTACATACATATGTACAGTGAACAGCAAAAGTACCCCAATACATTTTAGCAATTTCATGAATTTATAGCAAAAGCAATGCAAAAGTGAAATTTTGTGAAAAACATTAAAAAAATTTTGTTTTATAATAAAACAGAAATAAATTAATATAATAAGTATAAAAACTTTAATTATTTAACGAACTTATGCTAAAAATTCATAAAATTGCTAAAATGTATTGAGGTATTGCTAAATTAAAGGGTTTGCCAAATAACTTTTTTTTTTAAAATGCTTTAAAAAGAAACTACTGAATATTTTCTCAAATTTCTTTTATTATTTGAAAGTACAATCCTTCCGGTTAATAATGGAAAACATTTTCATTCAAATGGCTGCCTCGACTGCAGTAACCTACACCAGAAGATGCCGATTTTGGCAAAAAATCATCTTTTCAAATGAAGCTCATTTTGATCTTGGCGGGTATGTAAACAAGCAAAATTGTTGCATTTGGGACACAGAAAACCCGCACTCATAAATTGAAAAGCCGACTCACCCTAAACGAGTCACTGTTTGGTGCGGATTTTGGTCCAGAGGCATAATTGGGTCATTTTTTTTTTCGAAAATGAGCAAGGAGTGGCCGTTACAGTCAATGGCGATCGTTATCGAGTCATGTTGAACGAAATTTTGTTCACAAAAATTGAAAAGGAGGATATTGGCAAGATTTGGTTTCAACAGGACGGCGCTACGTACCACACAGCCGAAGCTACACTGGATGTTTTGCGCCATGTTTTTGAAGATCGCATTATCAGCCGCAGATCTGATGTCGTTTGGCTATCTCGGAGCTGCGATTTGACACCGTTGGACTATTATTTGTGGGGTGCCGTCAAAGATAAGTGTTACGCCGACAAGCCAGAGACAATTGACGCTTTAAAGGACAATATTCGTGAAGCCATTGGTAAAAAACAGCTGCACACAATCGATAATGTGCTTAAAAATTGGACGTGTGTAGGCTAGTGCATGGCCAGCCGAGGCAGCAATTTAAATGAAATTATTTTCCATTATTAACCGGAAGGATTGTACTTTCAAATAAAAAAAGAAATTTGAGAAAATATTCAGTAGTTTTTTTTAAGCATTTTCAAAAAAACAAGTTATTTGGCGGACGCTTTATATTACATGGGCTTAATACAATATAGTGGAATGAAATTTATGAAACGGAAATAACTATCGTCTGAATGTAGAAAAATCGTCTGATCTTAGAAGATTCTTTGAGGAAGAGATAATAATACACATGTGTGTGAATATTACATACAATTCTTTTATAATTGCAATACATTAAGTTTGAAATTGTAATTTTCCATTTAGACCATTTTGTGATTTTACGCAATTTTTTATTTACAGTCATTGATTTCCAAATACAGTGTAGTTTTCATATATGTTCTGTATAAAAAGATAACAATGTTAGCAATGTTTAAATGGTTAGAATCGCTAAACATACGTATTTATGTAAATTATAACATTTAATAGTTTTTCTAAAGAATAACAACGGAATATTGCAAATTAATCATAGTTTTGTAATACATTTTTAAAGCTAACGTCATAAATACTTTGTAAGTTTAGTGAATGAACTATTTCATTGAGACATAAAAAGTTGATCTATCAGTTTTACTTTTTATTTTATTTTAATAATGAATGATTACTCTTATAATAAAATACATCTTTAGACTTCATTCTGTTTTAATATTTTAGGAAAGTGGATAAAAATAAACTTTTGTATAAACCAAAAAAAAACTGCTGTAAATGGTGTTATTTTAACAATTTAATTTAATTTAACACATAATGTAAATCCAGTAATAGAAGGCCCTCTATAAGCTTAATCGATAATAAATTTAATACAGAATGTAGTTGAGATAATGAAAAATATGGTTTAATAACATACAATAAAAACTAATTAATAATTTACTTACATTAATGTAAATAGCGGATCCTTGGAATGTGCCGTATGAAATTTATTTTTTTTCCATTCGTTTAATTACAAATACGGGACAACTTTCATTTAAGAAGGCTGTGTTCTGATAATGCAATAGAGAGCAAAAGCCTAATTAATGACAGTAGCATACTGACTCGTTAGGACACTGACATAGCATTGAGTATTATCAAAACTACAACACAATGTGCTCTGGTGACATTCAGAGATTTGTTCCCGACTGTCATATAATCTTTAAACTGTCGATAGATCGTAGAAGTTTACAGAATGAATTCATTCTTTAGCTTCTTTATGTGCAACTCTGTTGTTCAATCAATCTGTTTCTAACCAGGGTTTAAACAGTATCCAATCTCTAGGTCATACTACATTTCCCACCTCGGACATCCTTTTTTGGAGGATACAGCGTTAAGTATCGATATTATTACCGAATATTATTACAGTTTTGCTTTCTTTTTTCAAGAAGTTAATCAGGTATTTGGATTACGACAGTTGAATTCATAACATCAATAACTATTTCATTAATGTTGAAGCCGCCTTGGTCTAGTAGATAGTGTGTTGGCTTATTAGACGCGAGGCCTCGTTTCAAACTCCAGTTCAGGCATCTCCAACTAAACGAAATATGACAAAATATTTCTTCAGTAGATTTCTTGCAAAAACTATAGGAGTAAATAAAAAATCAAAAATCTGTCGTTTCCACCACTCATGTATAAAAATTAAGTACACACAATATAAGTGGTGTGAGAAACTAGGTCGTAATTCTGACTAAAGGGTTGTAATGACCAGTTATGTATGTATTTCATTAATGTACACCTTTACAGCACTGGTCTAACAAATGATAATTATGTTTAATAAAATATGTAAACATACAATATATTTGTTTAGCCAATTTTCATTATCAAATTTATTTCGGCTAAAAAAAACAGTATTCTTGTAGACAATTTTTTTACCTTTGCGTAACAAATTATAGCAAAAGTTTTTAATCTCTAAAAAATGCTTAACTTATCAACTAAAAATAAATAAATAAATAAATAAAAAAGAAAAATAAAATATGAAAATAACAAATTATAGCCAATATTTTTCCAAACTTCGTTGACCCTTAAACGAAAAACAAAACAAAACAGCAACACATACTTAATAAATGTTAAAATAAAATGATAATCTTTTTTGCGAAATTGATAGCGCAACACAAGCGAAATGAAACTGGAGGCTAATAGGCAAGCATAAAATATAATTTTATTTAATCGTCAATTGCATTTGGTGGGTAACGGTTGAAGTGATTTAAAATATTAAAAAAAATGCAATAATTTTTCTATTTTTAAATATAAATTTTAAATTATTTTCCATATTAGTGTTGTTGATATGTCGGGAGCCAAACTAATATCAGGCACAGAAGTAGCCAAGTGAGTTATCATGACAAGTGTCGAAGTGCTAGGTTTTATAATCGATTTTCTTTTGATTTGTTTTTAAGTGAAATACGTGAATCGTTAAAACAACAAGTATTGGAATGGAAAAATAATTTACCTGATTTCGCTCCCGGTTTACGTATAGTCCAGGTTGGCGGCCGTGAGGATTCCAATGTTTATATACGCATGAAAATCAAAGCAGCCAATGAAATTGGCATTGCTGTGGAACATGTCAAATTGCCAAGCTCTACAACAGAGATTGAATTGTTAGAAAAGGTAAGAACAAACGTGTATTACATAAGTTTCATTTTAAAATACATATTTTGTTTCAAAAGATAGGAAAATTTGATTGAATTTCGATTTTTATTTCTATTCGCGGCTTATCTAATATTAATTTATTATTTACTACTACAAATTGTTTATAATATTGTTTGTTTAAACATTTAGCATTTAGCAACAACTATTTAAGTCGACTTAAGTGATAATGAAGGCAATTCCAGTTAATTTTTAAGTGTGTCTTAAAAATGTATTGCACTTATTGCATGTTTTCCAGAAGCATGCAAGAGCCTTTATAGTTTAAAAGGATGTAAATCCTTCTTTCTATTACAAATAAACTTCCAATGGTTGTATTATTTTCACAGAAGACATCCATCATCTGGTCAAGAATCATCTACTGAGTCATATAGTTCCCATCTACACTTCGTAAGTCTTCTGATTAGAAGTTTAGATCTTGTGTTGGTATACTTCACCCTTCTTCCACATTATTTATTCCATTTGGTTCCTTTTTGCCATACTTGCCCCTTTATCTTCATTTAAAATTAATATAGATCGAGTACTTGTGAAGTTGGCGCTGAATAAATGGAACAGAGAACTTACCTATGCTAAAACGCCGCAGATCATGCCACTCTATGATATAATAAAGCATTCGCATTAACTAGACCTCACGTATGCAGTTTGGTTATGGTATTTGAAATGATTACCAGTCATTGCATCATCGCTGCTCATGCGAGAGGACTTATATAGAGGAGATTGACTTTGTTATTATTCAAATTTGTCTATCACCAGTCAGAGGTTTCTGGACATTTACGCTCAGGCATTTTTGCTGACCTGGCATCTATTGACATTAGAAAAAACACAAATGTTTACAGCGTAACTAGTTTTTGTTGGTTTAGTTAGATCTTCGCTATGATGTTTGTCTTCTTCTTGGGCATTGTAGTCTTCGGATAGAATCAATTCATAATGTAATCATTGGTTTCTTTATTGCGTCATACGTATTACATAGTGGAATCGTATCTTTGGGAATGTGAATCTATTTATATTCCTCTTCTGCTTGTTGTAGGTAACTCAACTGTCATAGAAATGTTTATCTCTCTTGAAATGAATTCTTGTTCAAACAACAGTTGATTGTTACTTGGTGCCAAGTACTGTCTATGAAATGAAGGTATAAACATCTCCCAAACAAGCTCGAATGTGTCTTCAGGCTAGTTTCCGATTCTATGCACAAAACTGGTCACTTCGCTTATGAAGTCGCTGTATTCTAGTAGGTAGTGTGTTGGCTTATTGGACCCCAGGTCAGACATCAAAACGAAATATGAAAAAATATTTCTTCGGCGACTTCCTATCAGCAGATTTCTGGCAAAAACTCTGAGAGTAAATAATATTGCCATTAAAAGTTTCTCAAAAATCTGTCGTTCGGAGTCGACTTTAAACTGTAGGTCCCACCACTCATGTATAAAATTAACACACACAACATGAGTGATGTGAGAAGCTAGGCCGTAATCGAGATTAATAGGCGTAGGTGAACATCTGATAATCCGTCCTTAAAAATTACCGAAATTCACATTTGTATCTGCCTGTGTTAAATCCCTTCTCAAATCCTGCGTAATTATAGGAAACTATCTGATCCTAATTAAAATATGTATGTACAGCTATTCTCTGCTAGGAAAATCAATTCGATATCGAATAATCTCGAATATCGAATCGAATGAATCGAATAATTTTTTTTAAACGATTTATTTTCAGCTTAACGTCCTCAACAATGATCCCAATGTACACGGTATCATCGTACAAATGCCATTGGATTGTGATAATAAAATCGATTCCCACAAAGTAACCGATGCTGTTTGCCCCGAAAAAGATGTTGATGGTTTACATACAATGAACGAGGGTCGTGTTTCCGTAGGTGATTTGAGTGGTTTTATGCCTTGTACACCCTGGGGTTGTATTGAGTTGATAAAACGTTCTGGTGTTCAAATTACTGGTGCAAATGCTGTGGTCTTGGGACGCAGTAAAATTGTGGGTACACCGGCAGCTGAACTTCTCAAATGGCATAATGCCACAGTGACGGTGTGTCATTCGAAAACAAAGAACATTGAGGCAATCGTAAGTAGAGAAGAGAAAGTGTGCGGAAATTAATTTTAACGAAATATTTATTTTATTATTTTAGTGCCGTACTGCTGATATTTTGGTTGTGGGTATTGGTGTGCCAGAAATGGTGAAGGGCTCTTGGATTAAGCCCGGCGCAGTTGTCATTGATTGTGGCATCAATGTTAAGCCAGGTTAGTTTTATTTATGATATGTTTGACTTAAAATTATTTTTTTTTTGGGTTTATAAAAGGTATTTAAAACAATGTAAACATTGTATTTCGTAAACCCAGTTTTTATGTCGAAAATATGGGTTCTTGAGGTGCCATATATTTCATTTAAATTAAACTGTGTGGTATTAAAAATGAAAGCTTGCCTTAAACAATGTTGTCGGAATCACAAAGAAAATGTTTGAGTCTTGTGGTAAAATATTTAAAAAAACGTCTTGTATCATATTTTGAAAATCGATTTGTTTCGAATCCCATTTAAATATTCTAGAATTTGTGTTTAAAGAAATAATACTTCAGTATTTCAGAAGACAATAAATTAAAAACATTTTTTTTAATTAATCATTATTTGTTTTTGAAATAAAACTTAAAAAACTCATTCAATTTAATACATTTTTTCTATTTTAAAATCAATTCATATTTCAATTCATCTTTCCTTTCGAAAAAAAAAAAATATTTTAAATACATTTGAAATGAAAATCTTATGTAGTTGCATAGACTCTTATCAGCTCTCTTTCAAACAAAAAAAAAACATCTCTCGACTGGCCCCACTGATAGTTAAGGTCATTTATAAATACAATGTTTTTTACGTCACAAACGAAAAAATTTGATCATTCCATACAAAGATTTCATAACACAAACATCTCGAATTGTTTTAAAATTGTTCGTTTGCAGATCCAACGAAAAAGAGTGGAACACGTTTAGTGGGTGATGTTGATTTTGAAGAGGCCAAATTAGTAGCTTCTGCCATAACACCAGTACCAGGCGGTGTTGGACCCATGACAGTGGCCATGTTAATGCAAAATACTGTACGTTCAGCTTTTACAACAGCTGAGAAATTATTAAAGAAAACATGGGACTTATCGCCATTGACTTTAAGGCCTGTCAAGCCAGTACCTAGGTAAACCAACTCCATTTAATTATTGTCCTTAAACAGTTATTTAATACTCTTTGTTTACAGTGATATTGTAATTGCTCGTTCTCAAACTCCTAAGGATATTTCGCTGTTGGCCAAGGAAATTGGCCTTCTGGGCAATGAAGTTTCCTTGTATGGCAATAAGAAAGCTAAGATTGCCCTCAGCTCTTTGAAACGTTTAGAACCTAGAGGTGAAGGTTCATATGTTGTAGTAGCTGGGTAAGTTTAAATCGAATTTGTTTCTTTCCTTTGATCAATTTAAGATCAGATTTTTATTTACGCCTTTAGTATTACGCCCACTCCTTTGGGTGAAGGTAAAAGTACCACCCTTATTGGCTTAGTACAAGCGTTGAGTGCTCACAAAAATCGTAATGCTATTGCTTGTATGCGTCAACCATCCCAGGGACCTACTTTTGGTATTAAGGGTGGTGCTGCCGGTGGCGGTTATGCCCAAGTTATACCCATGGAAGAATTTAATTTACATCTGACTGGTGATATTCATGCCATTACAGCTGCCAACAACTTGTTAGCTGCCCAACTAGATACACGTATTTTCCATGAAAATACTCAAAAAGATCAGTCCCTTTATGATCGTTTGGTACCACGCATTAGGGGTGAACGTAAATTCTCGAAAATCCAATTAAGACGCCTACAACGTTTGGGCATTAATAAATCCGATCCTGACTCTTTGACTACCGAAGAAATGTCTAAATTTGCTCGTTTAGATATTGATCCCGATACCATAATGTGGGAACGTGTTGTTGATATTAATGACAGATATTTGAGACAAATAACTATCGGTCAGTCGCCCACAGAAAAAGGTTTTACCCGCACTACTTCCTATTCTATATCGGTGGCAAGTGAAATTATGGCTGTTTTAGCTTTGGCTAAAAATATGCAAGATATGAAGGAAAGATTAGCAAAAATGGTTGTGGCCTTTGATCGCAAGGGTGATCCAGTTACGGCTGATGATTTGGGTGTTACCGGAGCGTTAACGGTGTTGCTTAAGGATGCTTTGGAACCCAATCTTATGCAAACTTTAGAAGGCACTCCTGTTCTAGTGCATGCTGGTCCATTTGCCAATATTGCACATGGCTGTTCTTCTATTGTAGCCGATGACATTGGCTTGAAATTGGTTGGCGAAGAGGGTTTCGTTTGCACTGAAGCTGGCTTCGGTTCGGATATTGGTATGGAGAAATTCTGTAACATTAAATGCCGTTCATCGAACCGTAAACCTAATGCTGTGGTTTTGGTTGCCACCGTAAGAGCTTTGAAGATGCATGGTGGTGGTGCTCCCGTCACGCCTGGAGCTCCTTTAAATAAGCAATACACTGAAGAGAATTTGGAATTATTGGAGAAAGGTTTGCCCAATTTGTTGCAACACATTTCAAATGGTCTTGCATTCGGTTTGCCTGTAGTGGTGGCCATTAATCGCCATAGGTAAGTGGTGATATACATAATTACGCCGATAGCATTAAGTTAAGTTTCTAAATAATATTTTAGCTCCGACACTGATGCTGAACATGAATTGGTGAAATCTGCTGCCCTTAAAGCTGGTGCTTTTGCTGCCGTTGTTTGTTCTCACTGGAGTGAGGGCGGCTTAGGCGCCGTTGAATTGGCTGATGCTGTTATTGAAGCTTGCAAAGATTCCAAGAACTTCAAATTCCTTTATAACTCTGAATTGTCTTTGCTAGACAAAATGACTGTAATTGCCCAAAACATGTATGGAGCTGCTAAAGTGGAATTAACACCAACCGCCCAAAATGCTTTAGAGAAATTAACAAAAACTGTAAGTTTTCAATTGGCAACTAAAGTTTTACTTTGAAAATATCGTTTCTATTTCCTTTCAATAACTTTGTAGGGTTTTGGTAATTTACCCATATGCATGTCGAAAACTTCCGGCTCTCTGACCGGTGATGCTAATATCAAGGGTGCTCCTAAAGGTTTTACTTTAACCATTAGTAATATGTATGTATCAGCAGGTGCTGGTTTTGTTGTAGCCATGTGTGGTGAAATATCTAAAATGCCTGGTTTGCCTACACGTCCCTGTATTTATGATATCGATTTAAATACCGAAACTGGTGAAATTGAAGGACTATTTTAAATATTTATTTGTGATTTTATATAATGAAACGTTCTTATCTATGATTATATTTGATATTTTGTAAATGTTTAATTGTAAATAATTTTAGATACTGTTTGTAAATTAATAACGATTTGTATCTAAAGTTTGCTCAGTGATATTTGATTTCTCCTGTTTGAAGAAGTCATTATTAAAGATTTTATGCTCAAAATTTCTATGGCTGGTTTTATGATCATCAAAACTATTCATATTGTTCATTTCAAATAGAGGATCATTGTGTAAATCCATAAAAGTATCCTCATCATCTTCAGACTCGGAACTGAAATTAAAAGGCAGTTATTTTAATTTTATTTGAAAATATCGTTTGTATTACTAACCTGGTTTCATTGTCATATACACCACCTCTCCGACACGATTCATTGCTTGGTTTATTAAATACTGGATTAGAACCCTCTACCGAAAATATATTCATTGAAGGGCCAGCCAATCTATTTAGATTTGAAGCCACCGAACCAAATTCAGCTGGTTCGAATGCTTTTAATTGTCTTTTTAATGCTTTTATTCTTACGACATATAATGCCACCGTCAAAGCAGCTATTGCTGCTAATATTACATTGAGTCCAACTAAAGCGGTTATTAACCAATCTTCTATAAATGGCGTTTGAGTTTCAGCCTCTACATGGGGTATATCGTTCAATATTAAATTGTGCTGTTGTAAGGTATTTTGTAAACGCGATATAAATGCCAAATCACTGGATCTTTTTTGTATATCATAAGCCTCTACCGCTTCATTGTTGTGTATAAAGTGTACCTTAACTTCGGTGATAAAAGCGGAAGTGTAGTTATTAGCCGATTGTCTTGACTTTTGGGTACGCATATTGGTAACATCGTCTATGGAGTCGATATTACAAATCTCATAATCATATATAGCTTGGAATTGTTCACGTAACTAAATGTTAAAGCATACAAATAAATTCTTCTAAATGTCTGAATTATCTAATGTGGTACGTAATACTTACAAATTTTTCCTTTTCTCGTATGGCTTCTATAGCGCTGAGAAATAAAAACTTAACACGATTCTTTTCAGAAACAATATAAATTTTAACAGCTGCTATACCTTTATGGCCGGCTAAGTCCTTACACTCTATGTTAAACATTAAATAGCCCTTCATATTATTGTTAACATAAGAATTCAATAATAATATGCCAGTATTTGCCTTCAAACTTAGAATGTCTATAAAATTGTGAACTAAATTTTCCCCATGGGTTTCAAAGGAGTCTGAAGTAATACTATAAGTTAAGAAATCATTTAAATCCGGATCTACAGCCTGAAATTTCAGAAAATAATCTCAGCGTCAAATATGCAAATAAAAAATTGTCTCAAGTGTTACCTTAAAAATCAAAATTTCTTTTCCTATAGAATCCTTTGCCGTAATACCTGCTGCATAAAAGTTTTGCAAAAATCTCGGTTCATTATCATTAATATCATTTACCGTTATATTAATTAAAAGAGTGTAATTAACACTGTTGGGATTACTTATAACACCCTGTTCATTATTAGAAACCTTCACACGTATACAAAACTCATCTATTGTTTCTCTGTCTAAAGCGGTTTTCAATTTTAAAAGTCGAGTTTCAGCATTCAATTCAAATAATTTTGCATCTTCTATATTAAAGATATCTAAAAAAAAAATTAATTTCCGTTTATACATAAAATTTCAGTTCATAGCTCTTGAAACTTGTTTCATTACCATCAATAAAATAATACAGCTTATAAGCTTCATCTGGATTATCAAGGCCCTCATTTTTAGGATCATACGCCTGAGGTAGAAAACGTTCTTCCATTAAACCCATTTCATTTTCTAAAATTTTAAAAATAAATCAAATAAAATAATACTTATGGTGGGTGGTATTTCTTTTCGTTTATACTACCAGTAAAATTGGTCTTGTAAGTGTCTCGTAAAAATACTGGATTGCCCAACATATCCACAAAAACAATTTTTAAATTTCTAATTTCCAAAGAAGTTAGACCTCCACCGTCAATAGCTCTTAAATTTATCTAAAAGTATAAACATTAAAACATTTTTATTAAAAAAAATATATGTTTTGTTTAAATTAAAAAAAAACTGTCTGTGAAAAGTTGCAGGAGGATCCGAGTCAGTTGATTTCGTGTCGGCATTTCGTAGGCCGCAACTTGGCGAATTTTGCGTTGTGAATTGGACCTGCATATGCACAGAATTCAACTAATCCACGAACTAAAGATACACAATGAAGGACAACGATGTGTGCTTGCTGAATGGGCTTTGGCCCACCGACTGACCCTAATTTTCATCGAAAATTCTCTACAGCGATGACAACCATTTCTGGATGAATGGGTGCTTATACAAACAAAATTGTCGGATTTAGAACGATACCAATTGACATGGGATCCAAGAGCATCCAATATATCCCGAAAAAGTCATGGTTTGGTGAAGATCTAGGACTGGCGGCTCCATCGGTCCACATTTCTTTGAAAACGACATTGGCCAAGCTATCATAGTCAATGGAGAGTACTATAGGTCGATAATTTCGAACTTCTTTTGACCTGAATTTAATTTTCTGGTTTCAATAGGACGGATTTACATGCCACATAGTTCATGCGACATTGGATATTCTGCGAGAGTGGTTTGACGGCATGGTCATCTCATGTAGATGTAATATGCACTGGTTACTGAGATCGTACGATTTGAACCTGCTAGACCTCTTCGTGTGGACTTGTCTTAAGTTGCTGGAGTATGCGACCATAAACCAAAGCGATCATCAAAGCCAACATAACCCATGTAATGGGTCAAATTCAACATGATTTTTGCGTCGGAGTCATGATAAAGTTGAACAATGGCATCAATAGGTTTTTCAAACGGATAAAAAATTATCACATACACACACTTTGTTTTATTTACATTTGAAAACACGAAGTGCTTAATGAAAGACCCGATGCTTTTAACTTACACTGTAAATACCAGCTGGTAGTAATTGTTTCACATAAAAATTCGTTGCATTTCGAGACTCTCTAACCAATTCAAAATATTTATCATGACCAACTGAAAAGATAGAAATTAAAATTGAATTCTGTTTTAAGGAAACCAAAAGCTAACTGGGCGTACCATCGCTAGATATTTCAAAATGACAATCACCATATTCACCACCATCTGGATCAAATATTTCAAAAGTTCTCAAACGGCTAACACAATCCGCTTGATATAAGGGGCGTAAAGGCTCTTGCAGAGAATAACTGAAAGCAAGCTTCAATAAATTATCAATGTTGGGATAACGTTTAGTCGGTAAATATTACCAAATTCTAATGGATTTTTGTTGTTTCAAAGGATATACAATTTCTGGTATGTGGAAATTATGGGGCTTTACATAAATTTCATACAAAGATGTATTGCTTAATTGAGGCAAACCTTGATCAGAGGCTTTTATTTCAATTTGCCACAAACCATAGAAGCCTTTTAAAGATTTATTAGTTTTTAAGCGACCGCGATTATGTTGACTGGTTATAGAGAACAGGTGTTCATAATCCTTTACATTAATATGAAAATCGCGCACTAGAATGTGTATAAATGAAGTGAAATAAGTTTTGATTGGAAAGAAGGTGAAAAGTTTACCTGGTTTAATCTTTATTACTGAGTATAAGAGTTCAGAATTGGGTGTATAAGGTTCATCTTTATCTTCAGCCATAAAATCCAGTTTGGCAAAAGTATTCTGCAATAGAAATTTAATGGAAAATAATTTTTATTTTTGAAATATTTGAAAACTAACCTTGAGATCCGATTCCGAAAATTCAGGCCTATATTGTTTGTTATTCGGCATCAAAGGGGCATTATCGTTAACATCCAGTAGAGTTAAATTTATAAATGTGGATATTTGATTAACAGCTGAGAAATAAAAAAAATAGAAAACATTTTCAACAAACCCTAGGGCTATGCTATTTTGAAAAACTCACGCCCATAACCGCTGTTAATAAAATTAAAATTATCTCGTATATCTATGGGTATATTATGATATATAATACCCATATCTCTATCAAGTATAAGGCCATTACGCAAACTAACTTTCACTACACCATTGGTGGTATTGATTTGAAATAAATTGTGTAGTTCAGACAAGGCGCTATTTATGGTGTATTCCAAAACATTGTGAGGACCTGTAGACATACATACATAAAAGTTAGAATATATTTGAACAAATGTATTCAAAAATTTACTATCTCTATCCATATCGTAAGCCTTTACATGACCCACTATAGTGCCTGTAGTAGCGTTTTCATAAATGAATACTTGTTGCTCAAATGTATCCAGTGTTGGTTTTTGATTGTTAATATCCAGCAGGGAAATGTTGATCTAAGAGTAGATATTAAAGTTTAAAATGTTTAAAGCAATATAAACGATTTATACCTTCCCTTTGGTTTCATATACACCATCTGTTACAATGACTTCATATAGAAATTCGTATATTTTAGGCACATCACACTGTATGACACCAGTGACCTTAAGTTGGCCAGTAGTGCTATTAACAGAGACCAGTCCAGGTTTTGTAAGATTACCTAGAGGTCTATAAAGTTGGAAACGGAAAAGTTTATAAATATTCAAGAAGTTATTGTGGCTTTCTAACCTTATCTCATAGGTTATGTTATTATTGCCAGTGCCATCTATATCATAAGCTTCAATATTTCCTATGGTGCTGAAGACATCCTCCATTTCTGTAATACTGCGTGGCTCAGTTAAAGTGCCGCTAACAAATTGTGGCGCATTGTCATTGACATCGTCAATCCGTATAGTTAAAACAGCTGAAATAATTGTTGAAAGGCGTGACTATATGCAGCATCTGATATCGTATAAAATTCTATACGTTTATAGTGTCAGTGAAAATCGTACACCATAGATCAGACAAATGCATTTAAAATGTTTTGTTATATAATTTTCAAATAGACAAAAACCATTTTTATCGATCAGGTATTTCTAGTTTTTGTCGAAAGTAGACAACACGGTGAAGTCGCTGTAGTCTAATAGGTAGTGTATTGGCTTATTAGACGTTAAGCCAGGGTTCGGGCCCCAGGCCAGACATCGAAACAAAATACAAAAAGTATTTCTGCGGCGACTTCCTCTCAGCAGATTTCTGGAAAAAACTCTGAGTGCAAATAAAATTACCATGAAAAGTTTTTCAAAAATCTGTCGTTCGGAGTCGACTTTAAACTGTAGGTCCCACCACTCATGTATAAAATTAACACACACAACATAAGTGGTGTGAGAAACTAGGTCGTAACCCTGACTGATGGGTTGTAATGACAAATTATGTTATGTATGTATGTCGACAACACAATTATAGCCCAAATCATTACTAAGTTGAAGCTCTGCGCAATATACCCAAATTTAGGCGTTGTGATTGGGCAAATTATGACGGTAGATAATGGTATTTGTTCAAGGGACGCAAAGATCTTTGAGCCATCGAAATTCATAATGACATTACCGTAACAGAACCCGTGTGAGAAAGGGCATTCCAATTGATAATTGATTGATGAAGATGGCTGCGTGAATGCCTGTGGAGAGCGTGCTAGCCTGTCAGTATGAGGATTGTAGGGTTTTTTATGTTCCACTATACTGATAATGATTCGAAGCATTTGCAAGTGGATGGTTAATTCGGAAACGATTTACGATTTAAAGAAAGCATTGGAAGAACAGTAAATTACTGCAAAAAAACTTGTGGTATTAGTGCCTAAACGATTGCAGGCTGTAGAAACTTATTTGAAATTTCTGGTGTACGATTTTCAGTGACTGGCTGTTTTTCTTATTTATGAATTAAAATGATTAACAATTTGGTTTTATATTTTAACAGACGTATTTATAAACATTTAAATTAGTTCTTCAAAACTTTGTGAGGAGAAACTCCTTTAATCATCATTCAAAATATATAAGTATATAAATATGTGTGTATTTTTTTTTTTAACAAATTTAATGATTTTAAACCACTTACCTCTTGCCGAATCATCATTAATTTCCTGCTTCAAGTCCTTAACTTTAATAGTCAAAAATATTGTGTCATATTTTTCATAATCCACTTGTGATTGAAACTGTTCATTAATTTTCAAATGGCCATAAACCAAATTAGTATGGACAATCTGCCGTTCGATTTGAAAACAGCCACTGAATACACTTTTATCCACCTCTTGGCCACCTTTGGTAGCATAAGACTGTGACCATAATATTTCGAAAGTCAAATCTGCTGTAGAATCTAAATCACGAGCCTCAATCTTATCTGTTACCAGAGTTAAGGGAGCGCAATTTTCCGTTATATTTATAATAAAGCGTGGCTAAAATAATATCATTAAACGAATTAATTAAAAAAGAAAAACAAATAAGATTTTCCCACTTACCATTCTCAATTCCGGTGTCTCATCGTTAACATCCAATATTTCAATGTGTAGTTGACTGTATGAAGTGTGTAAATCCCGTGTATTTTCCGTAATTAAAGTATCTTTAGCCTGAATTTGTATCATAACCAGTGTTTGTCGTTCATGATCAAAAACTTGGTTTTTATTTAAAGTTATTAAACCAGTAAGGGGATCTATGACAATGCCTTGTACACTGCCTACTGTAGAATGGCTGTGGCGAATGAAACGAAAATATATTTTTGAAAATATTCATTTTTGAGAAACCCACTTACATAATTTCATCTCCTATATCTCGATCATGTGCCTGTATTTGTATTAGCGAGGTATTTGCTGTTGCATTTTCATAAATTTTTACTTTGTAGAACTCAAATTCAAATCGAGGCCACTCATCATTCCAATTTATAAGTTCAATATTTAGATTAACTTCATTAACATGATCAGCATTTTCACTTTCTTTGGCTATAATCTGAAATTAAAATGCAGATTTTATTATAAAGAAATAAAGAGTAGAAAACTCGCAGTCGAAAGAAGAAACTAATTGAGAGCATAAAAGTATCGAATAGTGCACTCAAAATAAGTTTAATGCTCAGTTCCAGAGAAAATGGTCACATAAATTTGTAGATCTAAAATCTAATGCTACAACTACATAGCATATGTATGTGTGCATATGTTTTTCATATATACATATATGTATGTATATATCTGTTGATATTCACTAGCTTTTTAAATAAATCTTGCCTGCAAAATATCTCAGAAACTAACACAAAAATTCACCTTCAATTCAAATTTACGCCAGTTTTCGTCTTCATAATCCAATAGATCTGCATGTGTTACTGTTAAGGAAAAATTCGTTTTTTGATAACCACTGTTTGGGATCATTGTAAATGCTTGAGCATATTTAACACTTTCATGGCTATTCGTTAGATATACATTATAAGTTGCATTTGAACCCTGTTAAAATAGAATAAGGATTGAACCTATTAATCTTTAAATAAAATTTCAAAATGCCCTCCTAACTTACCAAATCAAGATCTTCTACGAAAAACTTTTCCAAAGGCAATGTTAAATATTTTGATTCCAAAAGTTTTACGAGTTGTGGTTTCAGAGTTATTTCAGGTCTATGATCGTTAATATCTTGTACAATTAAAATGGTGGAATTTTTTATCAGCCACAAAGGGTTGTCACATTTATAGGCACATGTCTAGTAGAGTTTACAATATTAAGTGAATTCATATACTTTACAAGCTTTATACAGACTTACATAAAAATTAAAAATCTGTTGATTTAAAAGATCGCGATTAATGGGTTTAACATGCAATACGCCCGTTGTAGAATTGATGGAAATGATGTCAGAATCTTAGAAGGAAATAAAAGTATGTTTTTATTTTAAATTCATTTAACAGTTTAAAAGCAAAACAACAAAACTTACAATCCTCTTCAAATTCTAATCTATAGCATATGGGTTTATCAATGCCCGTGTCACCATCAATGGCTTTTAGACTGAAAAACTGAAGACAAAGTTGCTTCATAAAAATCGTTAATCTTTCAGTTTATCTTACCTGTTCTTCTTTTTCATTAAATGTTGCTGTTGTTAATGGGCTTACCCATATGGGATCTCTATTGGGTAAATCGATTACTTCCAATATGGCAAATATATTGCCCGTATTATTATTGGCATCATAAACTGTCACATCGAGATTATAAATGGCTTTTTCCTCGTAGTGTAATTCCTTAAGGATTCTATAAGTATTTTTTTATGTAAATTTAATGCAATTATTGTGTTGACCCGTCAAGCTTACTTTAGTTTATACTGCTTCTCATAAGTAGTTGTCTCTCCGTATTCCGTAAAGGAGAATATAGAATTTTGGTTATTCTTACCATTGGCTTTAATGCGTATATTGTTGCGATCCATGCCATCAGGATCATAAACCGTAAAAATGCAATCGGTTATATAATTCGAGCGCAACTCCTGGAGAGAAAAGAGAATTAAAAAAATTTTCACAAATTTCGAAAAACCGAAATTCACAAAACAAACGGAATGATAGATTTCACATCAGTTATAGTCTAGAAATAACGGCAAAAAAGTTTTCAATCTCTCAAAAGCCAGTGCGGCCTGATGTGCCTTAATGTCGTGCTCACTGGGGGAGACAGTATTGGATTTATTTCGAGGGGAGAGAGAGTTGCCCACCATAAAAAGACTTTAATTTGAAATCCAAAAGGTCCATTACGAATACTGGAAGCATATTAGAATCTGGGTAGAAAATTGTCATTATTGACAACGAACAGTATCCTGAAGTTTATCAGATTAACAGTTTGAAGGAAGTACAATCGATTGTAAGTCACAGTATTATGATACCCCTTTCTCAAAGCAAACCTATTGCTTTTATTGACTCTGCTTTACACAACAGGTCCTTGAGAAGTAGTTACGAAAGCATTCCCAAAGGACAGTCTCATTTGCTTATTTGTCTTAATTTTTCCGCGTTCAATTGTTGTTTAAGATCTTGCTCTTCTTTTTTTATCAATACATACTTACCTCAACTCTACACGGCGATGGTCTATAAGTCAGGGTCGGTTGATTATCAAATATATTCTCCAATTTAATAAATATACTCGCTTCTACGGCTTCTGACGTCATAACATTCCGAATATAAATTTGAAAGAAATAAATACGTTGTTGAGGATTCTCAAAGTCTTGTCGCTTTTCTATGGCAATAAACCTGTGAATAATAAATGAACAATAAGTTATAATTTCTAATCAATGAAAGAAACTTAATGGCCCATACCATTCATTTTCGGTGAAATTAATTTTAGCTCCCAATAAGCTATTGTCGCCAATATCAAAAGCACCCAGAGCAGGTGTGCCAGTGCCTAAAATTAATGCGAATAGAAAACATCAATTGAAAAGTAATAGAAAATCATTATTATTGGAAAATCTTATTAATGAATTTACAATGAGAACAATAAGTATGTATGTATGTACGAGTATACCTGTATACAGGAAATGTTTCTTTTACCGTTATAATTAATTTTAGCCAATTTGTATGGCACTTCAAGTTCCTCTTGCACATTAATCGTATGTACTCCCACAGCCGTTTCACTTGTTTGCCATTGTATACCCTGTGACATGGGGTCTAAAAAATATGGTTCCTGCCATTCTGATGCTGCGTAGGCTGTAAATATTGTAAATGTTTTACTTTATTCTGTTGCTTCAACTAGACTAAATAGGATTTTCTCACTTACGTGTGTTTGTTAAGTTAAAAAGAACGTTTAAATAAATGTAAAGTGCTTTAAAAATGTTTTATTGTTAATAATAAATTACGTTTTCATAAAATATTAATAATTTAGATGAATAGGAAACACAATATACGAGGGTGACTCAAAAATTAGCCATTTTTAAAAGGTGAATTATATAATAAATATAAATATAATAATTATAAAAAAAATAAAGATTGATGGGATTGACCTGCCCCATAATTCTTATTATTGTCATTAAAAGCTACCATAGTACTGCAAACATGCGATATATTAGGACTCCCCTCCCCTTATAGGGTATCCACCAAGTCTCCTACCACGACAAAATTCAGAATCCTTCATACATAATTGGTCATTACAACCCTTCAGTCAGGATTACGACTTAGTTTCTAACACCACTTATGTTGTGTGTGTTAATTTTATACATGAGTGGCGGGACCCACAGTTTAAAGTCGACTCCGAACGACAGATTTTTGAGAAACTTTTCATGGCATTTCTTATTTACTCTCAGAGTTTTTGCCAGAAATCTGTTGAGAGGAAGTCGCCGAAGAAATACTTTTTGTATTTTTGTTTTGATGCCTGGCCAATAAGCCAACACGCTACCTACTAGACTAGACTTCAGAATGCTTCTCAATGTCAAAAAGTACAATTTCCTGCAAAGCACCTAATATACCAAGTGTTTCCCTCTGGTAAACATTAATTCCTCACAGGTTCCAATAATGTGCTTATTGGTGTCCAGATCATAGGCTTCAGACCAAAAGAGTTGCTTACCAACATCGTTCTCAAAGAAATATGGCCCAAACTCAAAGAAATATGCACACCAAACAGTGCTTTTTTCGGGATGCATTAGACGCTTTTGGATCTCAAGTGGATTGTTATCGTCCCAAATTCGGCAATTTTTTTGTTCATTCATCCAAAAAAGATGTTCTGTCGGTGAAAGTTAGGGTCAGTAGCCTATACCCAATTTGATAAATAAAATTTTATTATTTGCACGCTCTGTTGAATGCCATATGCGTGCATTGTGATTTGGGAAAACACAATAAATAAATGACAACAAATTTGATGGATGTAGCTTCAACTAGATTACTGTTATCGATTGTCAAAATTCGAAAGCCCCTAGCGGAAGGCTCTATATTATCTTAGAAAACGCCAAATTTCAACTAGTGAAGCTCTTTTCAGGGTTAACAAATTTTATAAAATCTTGGACAGATACGATATCTGCATAAAAAGAAAATCTAGCGACTGTTAAATTAAGCATCAAATGCCAGAATATCTCTTCGATAATATCTTAGCTTTAACAGACCAATAAATAGCTTAAAAGTACAAGAATTAACACAGTCAATTATATTATTAATTTTTTTTTTAATTTAATTTAATTTAAGAACGTATTTAAAAATGAATCTTTGCTTAATTTAATGTAAAACTTTTAAAATACAATTATTTTTTTCATATATTAACTATTCAACAGAATGTACCAAATTAATCTTAACTTTTATATAAATTTCAAAGAGTTTTTAACAATTTTTAAAGTTTGTTATGGAATGACTTATTTGCACACAATTGCCACAAATACATTAGCATTACCACATACCAATTGGTTTGTTCCCATCACTTGATATTATAATAATAACAATCAGCAGGATATTAATGGAAAGCTGCATAATGGATGTCATTATTCGTAAAAGAATTGTAAAAACGTAACGTTATTGATGATTTAAAATGTCTGAGTCAGGGTAAGTTTTTATTTTTATTTTATCAATGATTTTATGCGATAAAATTCTTTTTGCTTCATTCACACACACTTCTTTTCCATGTTGTTTGCATCTTAAAGTTATGTACTAGGTATGTATGTATGTAATAATGTATGTATATAACGTATAACATATTTTCTTTTAATTTATTCTTTGTTGCTTGTTGTCATTGTTCAATATTTCATTATCATCATTAATTTCAAGATGTTGACAATATTTGCATTGCTATCTGCATGTTTTTCACTTAAAATAATTTGATAATGCTTTTAACAAATTGTCTTTTTATTTTTGCTTCTTTTGCTTAAGAAATCAACGGCTTGCATTCGTTGAAATTTGAATATGTTGTTTAAAATTAAAATACTTTAAGGAATTATTTTTAATCAAATAATTAAAATTTCTTTTTCAATTTTCTCAACACCGTTAGTTTGAGTTTCGTCTAAGACCGCTAGTGTTCTACTGATATAAACTTGCCATTTTATCAATTCATTTTCAAAAGAAGTTGTCTTTTTGTCAGTCCATCAGTTTTTAAAGATAAAATCTTACCTTAAATAATATTAGTGAACTTAAAAAGTTTTGGCCCACTTTTCGATATTTTTCTACTTTATTTATCAATAACTTGCATCACAAAAAAGTTGCACTTAAAATAAACTCGAGTTTTTATTTCATTTATAAAATGGTATTTCAACACGACCAGACTTTGAATTTACTGTTTCCCAGCAGGTACAATAAAATGTCGATGTATCCATTTGATCAATATATAGTTTGCCATTCAAATGATCCATTTCATGTTGGGCTATACGTGCATTCCAACCTTTTAGGTGCAGTTGTGATGGTGTATCTTTTTTACCTACACCCGTTAGGGTGACGGCTTCATAACGTTCAACCTCAGCAGAATAGCCACGAACACTCATACAGCCCTCGGGATGTTTGTGTTTAGTGTAGTTGGTAACTTTCAATGTGGGATTGATCATGACCTAGAAAATAAAGAAAGAACAATAGTTGACATATTTTCAATTCAAAACTATTATTTAATATCATTAAACGTTTTCGCCCAGCTATTGTGAAAACTGCGTGAAACCATTTGATTGGGATACAGTTTCTGCTTTGTTGACAATCCTTGATCGAAATATATTCGGGTCGTTTCCACAAAGGTCTGTCACTAAGATAGTTGCGTAACCATCGTTTATTAGGCGGAATTAGTTCTGCTCGTCTAAATTATGAAACTATGAAAACAACCATGCCATATGACATTAAACGATGGTTTGGCAGCTAAATCAGTGACAGACAAGCTCTTAAAAGGCAAAAATTGGCATTCCCAACTTGAAGTTCCTCAACCTTTTGCTACTGACTCAACCCTTTTGCTACATACATTGCATGGAAAATAACAAATTTTGTTGTGGAAAGCAGTGGAAAGGTCTTCTGAGAGAACTAAAAATCAATAAAATGTGCTGCGACTGTTTGCGTAAAGATAACCAGTGAGAACCATTAACACCATAAAACTACATAATGTGATGCTCTACAGGTAATTCTTAATAGGATACCTTCATCCATCCAATCAATTTCCATATCCACATTGTGCACGACAATCAATTTCCTCGGCATATTCGGAAGAATATTATAAGGTACCTTTTGGAGAACCAAGATTTTATAGCCCTATATTGGACACTACAGCAATAACAAACGCTCACAATACGGAACATCAAATTGCTGGAAATCGCGATTACAAATTGTGTTTTGAATCGGCACCTGCACAGAGATTCTTAACTGCAATGCAGACAAGGCTAAGCTTTTTTTAGCTACGATCTGGATTCCGTGGGATGCTGAACGGACATCGGACCAGAATAAATTCGAATTCTTTAAGACACGGCACAGTGTTTTAACGGGACTGTACTGTTTTGTTGCTTCAAACGTTTTTCTTGCAGTTTAAAGTCCACTCAGGCTAGCAAGGGATTATCATTAGCGTCCTGCCTAATGCAAATAATTTTATTAATGAAAATATAGACTGAGTGGAAGCTCATATATTTCTATGAGAGGGGCATAAAAAATGGTCGAAAACGCATACAATTTGTACTAAATGGGTTCCTTATATACCAGAACTTACCGTTAACGGCAATGGTGACATTTTTCTCGCCTCGTAGACTTCTTTGGTAAATTTCTTATTCAAATTCTCTCTAAATTCCATGACAATTATGCGTAACGATACACCAATCTGTGGCGCAGCTATGCCCACGCAATTGTATTTTCTCAAGACTTTAATCATTTGCTCCACTATCATGTCGATTTCTTTACAATTCAACATATCCTGTGGCACCTCGGCTGCTGCAGAACGCAGTACTGGATCACCTACCTGGGTAAAGTGGCCATAAGGCGGATGATTATTGCTTTTGGGTGTCCAGAAATCCCGATACATTTGGCGGAAGGTTTTACATCTTGTGGCCGTAACGTGAAAGTATCTTTTTGCCGTATGGAAGACATTGAGTGGCAGTAGATTTAGTTTTTGTAGAGCCATTTTTGTGAGTGAAAATTTACATTTACTGTGGAAATTTACGCAATTGCTTTTACAAAAACAAAACAAGCCGGGCAAAAATGTAAACAAACCTCAGCTGTTTGGTTTTCGTGTGCTTATCAACAACAACAGTACATATGTACAAGTGTGAGAGAGTGCTGCCAAGTTGGGAATAAGAGCGGTGATGTTAAGTGTATGTTAAAGAAGAGAAATTTAATAGAGGATGGGAAAATACGTTAAATTTTAAAATAAAAAAAATAAAATAAAGAAGCCTGTATATTTAATTCTGAAAATAATGATAAAGAAAGAAAAATAAATTAAATTTCTTGGATTACATAAATCAATAAAATTAAAAATAACAAAAAAAGAAAATAAAAAAATTGTACAAAAGTAAAGAAACATACTCTACTATTGTAACATTATTTCCACATCTGTTGTAATTCCCAGACAGGGAAGATTTTTTTATTTTTATATGCTGACATGAGTCACCATAAATTTACAAAAAAATTCGCCAACAACCACGTATCCTCCATATTTATGTCCATAAAACTATGATGACTTGAACATATTTTCCAATAATGGCTGTAAAAGTTTTAAATGGGGGTCATCACACCATGTTAAAGCCATTTGAACTGCGTCTGCTGACGTTATAAATCAATTTTTTTTTATTTGTTTAACCTTTAAGACGACTACAGCGGTCATTCATCATCAATTTGCTAAACATGATGAACAAAAATTGAAAATAAAAATAAAAAAGAAACACTGTTGGAATTTTAATTAAACAAAAGAGAATTCCATTTGTATTTGACTGATGTTTTCAATTGTTTTGTTCCATACCATTACCAAAGACACAATGGCTGCTGTTTTCCTGAATAATGCTAACAAGACTTTAAATCGGTCCTTCAGCTGGGAAATTGAATAAAATTTTATGGTATACAAAATGTATAAATATTGAGGCGTTTGTTTATACGCCTTTAAATATCACACCAATTAGCTTTGACGTCTGCACTAAAGACAAACCTACATATCGATGGCTTAATATAGAAAGGTCGTATCTCGTTTTTTTCAAAATCGGGGCTTTTACATATTTTGGTAGACAAAACCTCCATACACATCTTCTGAAAAATTCAGGTTCCTATGTTGACGAATAAATGATTTACAGTAATTAAAAGAAAAAGCCCTAACTCATTTCAAAAAATGTTTGAAGGAAAAAGCTCTAACTCATATATAAAGTTAAATAAATACTTTTAACTCTGTACCGAGTGAAGAGTTCAACTATAATATACGAGTACACTTCCGTTACGCTTCTATATATCTTCTATGGTAGTATGATACAGATAGGTAAACAATTAATAATTAATGAAAAAATGGTTAGAAATTGGATAAATAGTGGTGTAAACACGGTTCACAAGACAGTCCCGATAAATCTTCAAGTTTGCACAAATCTGCTAAATGATCATCGGTAATAGGACAGTGCAATCAACAACGACGGGCCTTTCTACAAAAATGGCTAGATCAGTTACCAAAATTGGAGTCACGTTATTGCCGAAAACATACCAAAAGATTATATTTCCAAGCTCATTTTTCTATATATCAGGAGATTTACAAATTTTATGTTGACGATTGTGAATCCAAACAGGAAAACAACTCTATGAAATTATCATATCCAATTTTTGCAGAGTTAGTAAAGAAGTCTAACTATTCAGTTTTTAAAGCAGAATAAGATCAACGCAATTTGTGCGTATCGCATAAAATTAATAATGTGTCAGGAGGAAAAACAGAATGACATCAAGAATGCTGAATTCGGACTATGTGCAAGCTGTTAAATTAGTACCTCAATTACACTCAAGTGCTGCATATTTTAAAATGAAATTGCAAATGCATAATTTCACAATATATAATACATGCATCGGATAATTATGTTCGGGATGGCAATCTCTTCCGCATTATTAAACACTTAAGAAATTTTCATGCTCGATCGCCCGAAATTCCCCACATAATCATTTATTCGGATGGTTACTTTTACGAAAATCGAAATGTCAGTTTGTCTAATGCTTTGTTCGCTTTTTCAAAAGAAACCGATATATTGATTGAACAAAAGTATTTAATAAGCGGTCATACTCAAATGGAAACTGACGCAACACATTTCCTTATAGATTGAAAAATTAATAAAAGGCAAATAAATTTGCCGTCTCAATTTGTTAAATTTATAACTGAAGCACGTAAAGTTCTAGTACCCTTACATGCGCACCATTTACGTTATGATTATTTTTTGTATTTTGAAAGTATTTCTCAGATATACTCGTCCATTCGACCAGGTAAAAAATATTGTAATTTTTCTTTGATTTATTTTTTGTTGTGTCTTATCTGTGTAATTCCTCCACTTCCCATTCTCCCCTTTCCTACATCCTCTCATTTTTATCCCTCTATTATCCGTCCCTCTGTAAGGACGTTGTACAATGGGTCAATTCGACCTCCGGGTACGGTACTTGTCTTTATTGACAAGTACCTAACCTAACCTAAAGATGAATTGTTTTAGCAGTATAACATACTGTAGAAGTCCATTAGTCCGGAATGCTCGATAGTCCGGCATCGCTCCAGAAAATTGTAAAAATTTTGGTTTCCTCCAAAAGTGTGCTTTAAAGCAAATAGAAATAGAAATCGAGAGCTATTCGGAAGTTTTCGGGGTAGTTCGGGATCGTCCGGAAGAGCTCGGTGTTATTCGGAAATAATTAGCGGCTGGCTAGTCTCAGCTGTCACAACAAATTCAGGTGCAGTGCAGCTCCGTTAATCAATCACAAAATGTCTTCGCCATTTTTTTGTGCGTTGTTGTTTTGTGTCCTTTCACATCGCAGTAAACGTAACTTTTGAAACTGTTTATAAAAAAATGATTTTCATTCTAATTGTACAGTCGTCATGTTTTCAAAACATAAGCCTTCGAGTTCAAAAGAAAAGAAACGAAAACACATCATTATCAACATTATAGTAAACCTCAGCCTACTCAAAATTTTGAAGAAAGTGACTCAGATGCCGAAACGGAAGAAAAGGAAAATATCAGCTGGGCAGAACCTGCAGAATCACTAAATAAGTCTATCTATTTTGCTGAGGCTGGTACTAGCGACAGTGCTTCAGAAATTGTTGATTTCCATATCAATAGAAATAAATTTTATACTAAATGCCAATAGTCAAGAAAACAAAAAGACATTCGTGACTTTTTTAAATCTTAGTGAAATATGTTTACAGTACATGTACATACTTACATTATATGAAATGTAAAATAAACCTTGTTGTATGTATTTGCATACTGTATTTGTAGTTTAATTACTAACGTAATTGTTATTATAATTACCGCCCGATAGTCCGGAATTTTCTATAGTCCGGCACCGAGCCGGTCCCGAACGTTTATCGGACTTCTACTGTAATCTATTTTAAAATTATAAAAAGTTAAAAAAACTGGGACCACTTACCAAATCTAAAAAAAATTGTATTTTTATGATAATTTGCCACATAAAAAAGATTAATTTTAATTAGAACTCACACTAATGCAATTACCTGATATTTGTTTATTACATAGATTTACAATTTTGCATTAAACATTTATTATGTATCTTTGTTTCTTCTCACTTTAAATCAATAAAAAAAGCCCTATCTCTACATTTATTTTCAACAATTTGAATAGCAAAAAGCCCTAAGTTAAATTACTCCTTAAATTCAACCGAAATTCAAAAAATTATTTTATGATTGAATTCCTCATTTATTTTTAATAAAAACTGCATTTAAACTTTTTTTATAACATTTTTGTTTTAGATTTTATTAAGTTTTTTCCTTCTCCTGTAAAGTACTGAAACTTTAAGATACGACCTTTCTATATTAAGCCATCGATATGTACATACATATATATTCGTCAAGCTTATCACCAGCTGTAGTAGAGTAGAGTGTATTTTCTGGCAATCAGATGAAGTAGAAAAAGCACACTGATCTTAAGGCTGAACAGAACAATAAAAATACTATACTTTCAGTTTCCTCTGTGACCTCCACTTAGAAGAATGTGCCTCATGCAGTCCATTATGTTAGAATACACGGAAAGATAGTTAAAAAATTTAATTTTAATCAAGATTTTCCAAGCTAAAAAGGTGATTGGTCTACTGATTCTAGTGCTGTGCAACCCTTCCTATTGAGTCCTAGCACTTCACAAGAAATAGTGCTAATTGACCCTCGTATAATATTTATTATTGATGCCATTCTTCTTGCACGTTTAAGATCTTCTGGATAGACTGTTAAAAGGGGGAACGAATTTAGTAAATTCGAAAATCACTGATGGAAAATTCAGTCTTCTGTTGTATTCGACATACATACATACATAATTTGTCATTAAAACCCTTCAGTCAGGATTACAACCTAGCTTCTCACAGCACTTATGGTGAATGTGTTAATTTTATACATGAGTGGCGTGACCTACAGTTTAAAGTCGACTCCGAACGACAGATTTTTGAGAACATTTTTCATGTTTATTTTACTCTCAGTGTTTTTACCAGAAATCTGATGAGAGGCAGTTGCCTAAGAAATATTTTTTCATATTTCGTTTTTGTTGGAAATATTTGACCTAGGGTTTGAAGCGTGGCCTAGTACCTACTAGACTTCGGCAACTTTTCTGTTGTATTCAAACAGAATACAAATGAAATGAAACCCTATTCCCATCCACCTCCTTTATACAAACCTAATAGTTTCTTAAAAATATGTCATTGTAGAGGTTGTCGAGACTCGTATAATCAGTAAGGCTTTTAAAAGGCAATGTCGATTGATTCTATTTAATCTGTTTTGACAATCTGTAACGACAAGAAACATTGTGTCAATTATATTTGGACGTAAATACCGCTATAAACTATCTCCCGAATTTCGTTTGAGATATGTTACGCATGCGGGTCTATTTGGACTGTCAATACCGGAAGAACTATTTATTATTTATTTTCCTGTTAATATTACCATAGTTTTGCCACCTAAGCACTTAGAAGTTGAACAAGCACTTGAGCTATAAAATAACAATCGCCTAAAGTCCAAAAGTAAATTTAGGTAAATTTAGGTTATATTTAAAGACGTCCTCCCAATTGTAACAAAAGTTCTCAAATTCCAAGCTTTCATTGTCTTTAAACCACATTGTCCGATATGGACACATGACCTACGTTTACCGAAAGGTACATTGCATTGTTTATTTGGGTTTTATCAAACGTCTCATTGTGATGTTATTGGGAAAAATGTTCCCATGTACAATAATTCCTGGATGTTATTGGTTTCCGGATATATTTTAGATTAAATGAAAATATGAATCTTATCCAAATCACTTCTGGATTTGTATTGGGTCTCCAAGAAAAGACGGTGTTTTCTTCATAATTATAATCGGAGCATCTATGGAAGAAGTAATTCTAATGTATTGTCATCCTTTGGGGGTGTATGTATGTCGTCATGATTTCAGTGATAAACAAGAGATTACACCATATCTGTTGCAAATGGCGTAGAGTCTATTCAATTTCGATACATACATATTCATTGCGGGTAACAATGTGCGTGTGTGGTACATTCGAATTATTTCCCTTTGTTTTAAATGATACAAGGTTTTCCATTTAAACTGGCATCATTTAAAAAAATTTATATTTTTAAATACGTGTGAAAGAAAACATTTTTGTTCACAGTTATTTTCTAACAATTCAAATCAGCTTAAAAAATTTTTCATAAAGGGTTTCCCAGCATGCCCCTACAATTTTAATGGGAAAACGCTGTTTTTTATTCGTCATGGAAAGAAAATAAAATAAAATTATTTTTATTTCAATTCCATTTTTATGAAATATGATATATTTTTGGCCTTTAAATGGATAGCAAAAATAGAAAAATTATTTCTTTTAAAACTTTGTAAAGGTTTCACCTCAAATACAAGAAGAAATAAAAGCCATGAGCATCATTTCGAAATCTACTGGGGGTCTTTGTTTAACAGGATAAGGAGAAACGAATAACTGAAACTTTTTGTCTATTTAAATACCATTGTCGTCTGTATTATATGCACAGTTTGTCCATTTTTATGATGCTCACTCCCTGCTAAGTAGGTTTTTTTTCTTCTGTACAAATAAGGCTTTTTAAGATGAAGTTGTATAAAAGTTTTCAATTAATGTTTCTTTAATAAAATATACAAATAATATCGTTGTACTAAGAAAAAAAAAAACATTTTTTATTGCATTTGTAGTGCTTAGACATTAAAACGTGTTTCTAGTATTTGATTTAAACTTTTTAGGCTTCATAAGAAACATCGTAAAATGAAGTGAAAAGAAAAGATAAAAAATTCAAAAATTTTTTTTCCCATAAAGAAATCTAAAAGTTTTTATTTTTATGTTCGCCATTATAATTTCAAATATCAGTTTATAAAAGAAAGCAGAAATAAAGTCATTAAAAACGTCGTATAATTTTTAACATTGTAAGCAATTCAGTATTAATTTTTCTTTTTTTAATTCACTGAAATAAATCTCAGGTTTTTGTCGAGAGTGAATTAGAAGTTTTTTTTTTCTTTTCATGTGAGAACACTATATAACACAATGACTACTTGGAAGGATGTCAGACAGCAGGCTTGTGTATTGCAAAATAAATATGGATCATTCAGTTTATTTTCTCCTGGAAGTGCTGGGCTAGATTGAAATCCATTGAAAATAAAATCTACTACACAATTATACTGCCTGATAGAAGAAAATGTATGTATCGGGTTTCTCGTTAAGCGCTTCCTATCTTTAAATTTAAATAAAACAAGGTTAGAGTCACCGTAGTCTAGTAGGTAGTGTGTTGGCTTGTTAGAAATATGGCCTCGGTTCAAATCCCAGGTCAGATATCTCCAACAAAAACGAAAGATGAAAAAATATTTCTTCGACGACTTCCTCTCAGCAGATTTCTTGCAAACAGTCTGAGAGTAAATAAAATTGACAAGAAGAAGATTCTCTAAAATCTATCGTTCGGAATCGACTTTAAACTGTAAATCCCGCCACTCATGTATAAAATTAACACACACAACATAAGTGGTGTGGGAAGCTAGGTCGTAATCCTGACTAAAGGGTTGTAATGACCATTTATGTATGTAAAAATAAAACAATGTAGTACAATACAGGAAACTACAATGCAATTATGATGTCCGATAGATTTTTAAATTTAATTAAACAAGTTTGAAGGACCTATTGTTGCTATTATGTGTGTAATATAACATCGTTTAAATGTCCGTCATGGCTTCTCTGGGTGCAGCACATCACATACCTATACGACTTCAGAAAATCCCGCAAGACAAAGTCGAACGAAACTAAATCGGCGGCCAGTTCACATCAGTTCATGTGAGATAACCATGCGCTTAAATCGCTTGTGTAGAATATTCAATGTGGCATATCCTATCGTAATCACATGTTGTTGGTGTCCGGATCATTCAATTCCGACAAAAATAAATTGCTAATAATCGATCTACAGTGATCTCCATTGACAGTGATTGCAATATCGAAATATGGGCCGATGATACGATCAGTCCAAAATTCATAGCAAATAATAATTTTTTTTCGTTATTCACTGGTTCGACAATCTGCCGTAGTAGTGGACACCGTAGTCTAGTAGGTGGTGTATTAGCTTGTTAGAAACTAGCTCCTGGTTTGAACCTCAGCTAAGGCATTTCGAACAAAACGAAATATGAAAAAAAAAATATTTCTTTCGGCGATATCCTCACAGCCGTCTTTTGGCAAAAATCTTGAGAGTCAAGTTTCTCAAAAATCAGTCATTCCAAGTGGACTCAAATTAACACAACACACAACAATTATGGTGTGAGAAGCTAGGTTAGTAATCCTGATTAAAAGGTTATAATGATTAATTAAGTAAGTAATCCGTTTCAGGATACGTCTGCTGAATACTTTGTATGTGTTAGTAAAACTAATTATCTCTAACTGTTGCAGCCAACGTATCTTACCTCGGCATTTTATATTTACCATTATTTGGGCAAACGTTCGATGTTCTAAATTTCAACAAATTGATCATACAGCATGTCAGCCATGTTAAGTGTGTCTGTTGTTGTCTACTCCAGTAGCTTTTTCGTTTTTGAGAGACTTAATGAGAAAACTTGTAAAGGATGTTTTTTATAGAGGTATAGAACTTTAAGTTGGTATTACTTTTCAAGATGGCGACCGATTTAACAGCTGTCAAGTGATTTACTCTCAGTTTGGTTTGGCAAATCATCATGAATAGACTCACGCCTGAACAACGCTTGCAAATAGTGCAATTTTATTTCGAAAATAATGGTTCTGTGCGGAAAACGTATCGCGCACTACGTCCATTTTATCGTCGACAAAATCGTCCATCAGAGCAGTTAATTCGATTAACCATGGAACGTTTTCGCACCACGTTTACTCTTATTGATAACTCGCATCCCCAGAGATGCTGTACGGTGCGTACAGAAGAAGATATTGCTGCTGTAGAGCGTAGCATTGAGGAAGACCCGAATGAGTCCATCCGCCATCGAGCACAGGAATTGGATCTGTGTCCATCCACTTTATGGAAGATTTTGCGGAAGGATCTTGGTTTGCGTGCTTACAAAATCCAACTCGTGCAAGAATTGAAGCCAAACGATCATCAAGTAAGGCGTAGATTCGTCGAATGGGCCCAAAACGAGATTACCGTTGTTCCCGATTTCCATAAGCGAATTTTGTTTAGCGATGAAGCGCACTTCTGGTTGAATGGCTACGTCAACAAACAAAACTGCCGAATTTAGAGTGAAGGTAATCCTCAAGTGTATGTGGAAACACCGTTACATCCAGAAAAACTGACTGTTTGGTACGCTTTATGGGCTGGTGGAATCATTGGTCCGTACTTTTTCAAAAACGATGGTGGCCAGAACGTTACAGTTAATGGTGATCGGTATAGAGCCATGATTACTAACTTTTTCATTCTTGAATTGAATAACCATGATGTCCAGGAGATGTGAATTCAACAAGACGGCGCAACATGTCACACAGCTCGTGCCACAATAGATTTATTGAAAGACACGTTTGGTGAACGCCTAATTTCACGTTTTGGAACTGCGAATTGGCCTCCAAGATCTTGTGATTTAACACCGCTAGACTACTTTCTGTGGGGCTATGTAAAGTCATTGGTCTATGCGGTAAAGCCACAAACGCTTGACCATTTGGAAGACAACATTCGCCGTTTGATTGCCGATATACGGCCACAAATGTTGGAAAAAGTCATCGAAAACTGGACGTCCAGATTGGACTACATCCGCGCCAGCCGTGGCGGTCATATGCCAGAAATCATATTTCAAATGTAATGCCACAAGATTATCTTTCGGATAAATAAAATTCATGTCAATCTAATAATCCATCGTTGTTTTATTGCAACTTAAAGCTCTATACCTCTATAAAAAACACCCTTTATTAATTGTGGTGATATTCAAAGTTTTCTCGAAATGATGAAATAAAATTTAATAGAACGTTTTACGAACATGTTCAAAAAATTATTTGGAGTGAGTAAATGTATCATTTGCCTTCCTTGAAACACGTGTCTGCTTTATAATTGTCATTACTATATACAGTACATTTAGAAATGTTAATGAATATATGTACATATGTGAACACAAATAGAAAATTAATATAATTTTTCTTTATAATAATCAGAATATACGCTTATTGCTTCTAAGTAAAGGAAAAGAAAAAAAAAAGTTAATAAAAATTAAGCAGATTAATTTCGTCTGGTAAGTGAACCATAAATTCGTTAACAAGAAAAAGTGAGGAGTGTCTGGTGTCTGGCTAGTCTATCTATATGGGCGGGCTATGGTTACACGAAGACATGCAAATGATATTAACAATGGCATGTTCTTTAAAAATTTCTAAAACTTCTAAGAATATTGTTGAGATTTTTGCTAAATACATGGACGTTAAAAGTTCATGGAAAACATACGTATATATTTTTATTTAGAACTCCATGGAAACTTTTTCAAAAATTAAAATTAAAATGAAAATGAAAATGAGAAAGGAAAGGAAAATATTTTATCTTTTTATTCTTTACAATTCCAAGGATACACTTGAACGATTTTCTTCGATGAACTTGAAAATCTACGAAACAACTTATGTTCTCTTAAAGTTCATTGGGCTTTGATTCGTGGAAGTGAATGAAAAGTTAACGAAAATGAATTTTTTTCTGTATTTGTATGTGGTGCTAATAAAAAAAATAACTTTTTTTGATTGTATTTGTTACGTTGTAAGTAAGTACATATATTTGTAGCAATTTAAGAATGTCGCTTGCACCTTACTTTTGTAAGCTTCTTATTAAACGCTCCATTGATTGCCAACCAAATCATTTTCGTTTTTCTTAGTAATCCTGCTCCTCGCTTCAAAGTATTCTTGAAAGCAAATATTTTTAATTAAAAATCATGTTTCCTTTTGGCCTCCTTGGCTATTAATCATTGCCTCTTCGTTTTTCCCATATGGAATAATTTGTATGTCTTTTAAAATTTCTGAACTTAATTCTCCTGTATTCCTTTTGACTCCTTCCATTTGCTTTAATTTATTTATTTTTGTTTGTTTGTTTTTTACATTAAAACTTTGTCTTTTTAATGAAGCGTGTGTTTCAGATTTTTGCCTCTACAAAGCTATTATTCGATTAAAAGGTAAATATTTCTACGAATTATTAAATGAAATGTGAAACTGACCGCAGGACCACAGAATAATGGTTCTTAATTACGAAATACGAAATTAAATAAAAAAATATTAAATATTATCAATAATACGTGACATACATATTTACAATGAAATATGAGCAGCAGTTAAAATTAACAAGTAATTAAGTCTGACATTTAAATTGATATTTTTGGTCTGATTAAATAACATTTAAATCCATAATTGTTTTCATTAGGTTTAGTGAAGTTATTAAATACAATACATAATGAATCTTTCATTAAGCGCTTCCAATATACACAATTTAAATAAAATAAAGTAAAAGTGTGTGAGAAATCAATGAAATTTTTTATTCCTCTGAAAGACTTATTAATTCCATTATGTGCGGAATATAACATCATCCAAATGTCCGCCATGGCTTGTTTGAGTGCATTCGAAATGACCAATCTTCCACGATTGTAATGCGTAAATAAGGCAGAATTTATTCGATGACAAGGGTTAGCGACTTAAGCCTTCAAAAAAGCTCCACAAGGAAAATCAAATCGCACATTCACGGTGGCCATGGTGATGACGTAACCATACGCTTAAATCGCTCGTGCAGAATAACCAATGTGGCACACATGCCGTTTGTGGCCAGATTATCAAAATCAAGCCAAAAAAGTTGGTAACATTCGACCTATAATGCTTGACGTAGTCAGTGATAGCCTAGTTAAAGATGTTTTTAAAGAAATTTATACCATTGAAGCCGCCAGTCCAAAATCCACATCAAACAGTAACTTTTTCGGAATATATTGAAATCGCCATACATAAACATAAATGTCCATTACAACCTTTCAGTCAGGATTACGGCCTAGCTTCTCACATCACTCATGTTGTGTGCGTTAATTTTATACGTGAGTAACGGGGCCTACAGTTTAACGTCAACTCCGAACGACAGATTTCTCATGGCAGGTTTATTTACTCTCAGAGTTTTTGCCAGAAATCTGCTGAGAGGAAATCGTCGAAGAAATATTTTTTCTCATATTTCGTTTTGATGCCTGACCTGGAATAAGAACCCGGGCTTTACGTTTAATAAGCCAACACACTAACTATTAGATTATAACGATAGTCTAACGATAGAATATAGATAGAATTAAATAGATAGAATTAGAAGGCAGCACTCGCTGAATCTCAGAGTTTTTGCCAGATATCTACTGAGAGGAAGTCGCGGGAGAAATATTTTTTTATATTTCACTTTGTTGGAGATATTTGACTTGGGGTTTAAGCCGTGGTTTACGTCCAATAAGCCAACACACTAACTATTAGATTATAACGTTAGACTATCGTTCGACTCCCTCTCAGCAGATATCTGGCAAAAACTGTGAGAATCAGCGAGTGTTACCTTCTAATTCTGCTGACCTTGCTTTCTCTGTCAACCTTTGCTACATCAACACTTTATTTGCGAAAACACATACTGAGTTCCCATTGTCATATGATGTGAATCAGGTTAACCACGTTATTGGGCGTTAAATGGCTTTCTATTGTCCTCCCTAGGCAATTTCGCTGGTTATCGTGTAGCGGGCAAGTAAAGAAAACATGCTCCGCCGTTTTCCCTCCCATTCCTGCATTCTGGGCATGCTTCATCTATGTCGTTGCCATACTAATAGAGATATGCTCTATAACATCCATGGCCGGTTAGAAACTGTGTCAATTGAAGTTCATCTGGCCGTGTTTCCTTTTGGTCCATTCGACTTTACTCGGTCTAAGTCTGAAGGTCCATCTTCCCTTGGTGGAATTGGGCCAGTCTTGCTGTCTTCTATCCGTAGCAGCATCACCCAACATGTTTTCCCCTTATCACCAGAGCAATATCGTCCGCAAATCCAATGGGATGTGTACCTCTCGGGAGTTTATCTATATATTTGGGCCCAGCACCGAATCTTGCGAAACCGCCGCCGTTACCGCATACGACTTTCATTCGTGTCATATAAAAGCACTCTATCCTTAAAGTAGTTCTTAATGAATTCCATTAAGAAATTCGATACGTCTTTTCCGTCGAGGGCAGTATGTGTGTATGTATCGTTTGATTGATAAAATTTTGCATTTTAAAACCGATTATTTCTAACTTTTGTGAGTGAAAACTAATCTAATTAAGAGAGTTCTGCAGAAAGCTAAACAAATGATAATCTGAAGGTGCAAGGTTCAGTCTATGTGGTGGATGCATCCATAGATTCATTTGATTTCGTTCCGTTTTAGCAGCGAATTGTAGATAGAAATTCAGTCTATTAAATTGTTTAGCGTTAACTCATGTGGCACCCAAATTTCAATCTCTTCAAACTGATGATTAACTGCTTGATGAATGCCTAGTTCTCATCATCGCCATTTTTGTAATTGGTCACATCACTAGCGTAGTGAATTGTGTTATGACTCTCTGGTCGAGAGAGTAATAAGCAGACGCCGGCACAAAGAGAACATGATAAAAATGTGAGTGTATTTGTGAGAGGCATGTGTTAACCCAGAGGAAAATTGTTAGTAATATTTTCAAGTCTACTTATTAACCCAATAATATTTATATTTGGGCGTAAAATATAGAAAAATTGTACTGCGCTAAATCTCCAAAGACAGCGTATTTAACTTGGCAAGTATTCTTAAAAAAATCGAAATCATTTCTCATTGAGATTAGTGAATCCTACTGTAATATTTCTTTGGGTGTATAATTGAAGTCTGAAAAAAAGCGACATGAACCTTGTACTTTAGGAGCTCACAAGCATTCGTGTCCTATGTGTGTAAAAAGCCGAAAATGTTCTTCCCCTGGGGGACATTGGTGCCGATGTCTAGTAATAAGTAATGTGAGCAAAATATTTTCTAGTGAAGCTAAAACAATGGGAAATAGTAGAGTAAATTGGAATTATATTGTTGATGCCTTCTTATGCCGGAATATATAAAAGAGAAGAACTACTTATTTGATTATAAAAGAATTTGATTCTTTGTGATCCTTCAGTATAAATACCTGTGGTCCATGTAATGGTTTCCTTGTATTTGAATGCCATTAAATTTTTTAACAACCTTAGCAACTGTTTGTTGCAACAACTGAAGTTCATTTTAATACTTTTCATTTAAATTTTATTACAATTGCATGGTATACGAATCATTTTGATTATTCAAAAGTATATTTAAGTTGATTTAAATAACAGATACTGTATATTTGCAGAAACAGTAAATCATTCCATTACCCAACAATTTGATGACAAGTGATTACGTTAAAAAATAAAAATAAAAAATATTATTTACTGTGAGGAAAACATGGTTCAAGTGATGCCTGTAAGTGCTTTTATAATAAAAATAGATTTCATTTACATCTTAACAGATTACATTTGATATTTATTTCGATTATTGATTGACTGATTTTCAAGGTTATGGCCCTTGCCCGTGAAAAGAAATAGAAATAGAATAGAAATTAATTTCATTACGTCTGTGTTTTATATTTAAAATATTTAATGGAATTGCTTGTAAAAAAGTAATGAGCAAAAAATGAATGAAATGAATTAATTTCTAGAAACCTGAAAGACATTGATTTTCGTGCGTCATAATATTTTGTATGTGAATGCTGAAATCAATCTCTTGTTTAATAAGTAGAGAAATATTTTAAAGAATTTAATTTCTCAAGCTCGACAGGCATAAGATGTTGATTTTTCCATTTCATACAGAACGTGTTACAATGTGATTCACTAACATCCTTGACAGGATATGCAGTCAAAGGGAGATGAATTGATTTTATATTGTCACCGGGGATCTTAAATGAATTTACATGGCATATGATAAGTACTCGTATGTTCATGTAAAGTGTAGTTTTTTATGCTGTATTATTAATAACAGAACACATTTTAATTACTTTTGTGTTTAATTTAAATTTACTGAAACGTAATAAATATTAAAGCGTAGTATTTCTGTTTGCCATCCTGTCACCAATGCCAAGAGTAGACAACATTTGTTTTAAAATTGAAATTAATTGCAGATTTACTGAAGAGCAACAAATAATATATGATATGTAGGGTCTTCTTTTAAGGCTTTCTATGTTGAAATTTTAAATGAATTATCATCGAAATGTTCTATTCATTTGTGTGCAACGGCTTCTCTAATTGGAGCACATTTGAAATGTCGAATTTTCCATGACTCTGGACCATGATTAGCATGAGTTATGTTGGCTTTGAGGATGGCCTATATCTGCGTCTGCAGAAAATTTTACAAGAAAAAATTTAACAGGTACAAATCGCACGATTTCGGTGGTCGGTCTACAACTTCACATGAGATGATTATGCCCTCAAATTGCTCGAACAGAATATCCAATGTGGCATTAGCTGTGTGGTTTCTAGTGCTCAGATCATTTAATCACCGACCTATATTGCTCGTCGTTGACATTGGTCTGGCTACCGTCGTTCTCAAACAAAAAACACCAAATAATGACTTTTTCGGAATGGAGTGGACGCTCTTGGATCTTATGGGGATTGGTATCGTCTGAAATGTAAAAATTTTTTTGGTTCACGTACCCATGGGCCTCACATCTAAAAATGGGCCTTAACGCTGTTGATGATTTTGCGATGAAAATAAAGGTCATCTGCCAACTGCTTCGGCAAACAAACGTTGTATTCTCTGGTTGTCCGTGCTATATTGCAAGTACAAATTGAATAAATGATTGAATAATTTTACAGATGTGGTTCAACAAGTTTAGAAGTTCCTGTTAGAACACCCTATATATAAACATAATACTTTTTATAAAGGGTCCGCCAAATAACATTTTTTTTTGAAAATGTTTTAAAAAAAACTACTGAATATTTACTCAAATTTCTTTTTTTTATTTGAAAGTACAATCCTTCCGGTTAATAATGGAAAATAATTTCATTCAAATGGCTGCCTCGGCTGGCCATGCAGTAGCCTACACAATCGGTCCAATTTTTAAGCACATTATCGATTGTGTGCAGCTGTATTTCACCAATGGCTTCACGAATATTGTCCTTTAAAGCGTCAATTGTCTCTGGCTTGTCGGCGTAATACTTATCTTTGACGGCACCCCACAAATAATAGTCCAACGGTGTCACATCGCAGCTCCGAGGTGGCCAAACGACATCAGCTCTGCGGCTGATAATGCGATCTACAAAAACAGGGCACAAAACATCGAGTGTAGCTTCGGCTGTGTGGCACGTAGCGCCGTCCTGTTGAAACCAAATGTTGCCAATATCCTCCTCTTCAATTTTTGTGAACAAAAATTCGGTCAACATGGCCCGATAACGATCGCCATTGACTGTAACGGCCACTCCTTGCTCATTTTCGAAGAAAAATGGCCCAATTGCCTATGGACCAAAATCCGCACCAAACAGTGACTCGTTTTGGGTGCGTCAGCTTTTCAATGTATGCGTACGGGTTTTCTGTGACCCAAATGCGACAATTTTGCTTGTTTACATACCCGCCAAGATCAAAATGAGCTTCATCTGAAAAGATGATTTTTTTTGCCAAAATCGGCATCTTCTGGTGTAGGCTACTGTATGGCCAGCCGATGCAGCCATTTGAATGAAATTATTTTCCATTATTAACCGGAAGGATTGTACTTTCAAATAAAAAAGAAATTTGAGAAAATATTCAGTAGTTTTTTTTAAAGCATTTAAAAAAAAGTTATTTGGCGGACCCTTTATAATAAATTTTAAAACGGATGTATTAAGTGTGTGAAAAAGTTACAAATTGTCACTAAAAATTTAAAATCTCTGATAATATTATTGGCATCAGGCAATACCCTAGCTTGTTTGAAAATGAGTTTAAAAATGAGAGAAATTTCGGAATAATACAGAATGAATATTGTTAGGGAAGCTGGCAATGATCACCAAACAGTTGTTAACCATATGAAGAAAGCTGAATGCACAAAGGATCCATTGGATCGAATTGTTGCTGAAGCGAAAGAAAGAAGGCAATAATATGCGAATCAATGTTCAAATAAGATCTCGAAAGTAACTTGGTGAAGTTCCTAGGCATTACACATATAGCTTCTCACATCACTCATGTTGTGTGTGTTAATTTTATACAACTGTAGGTCCCGTTTAAAGTCGACTACGAACGATAGATTTTTGAGAAACTTTTGATAGCAATTGTATTTACTCCCAGAGTTTTTGCCAGAAATGCTTTTAGTATTTTGTTTTGATGCCTGAACAGGGATACGAACCCTGGCTTTGCGTCTAATAAGCCAACACACTACCTACTAGACCACGGCGACTTCAAGACATTGACAAAGCCGAAATTGACACCAAAAAAGGTAATTATGAACTTCTACAATTGGATTAAACGAATGATTATGATATCTACTGCCAACAGCTAATGATGTTTGAGAACGACTAGAATTTAATAACAGACAAAGGAATATTTATGTTTTATTATAGCAGCGGTAGACCACATGAGAGCCTAGTCAAAGCTGGTATTCGATCTCTATAGAATACCTTTAATGGTTTAAATTTATGCTTCTTATAGACCTGCAAAATGCAATTGTATTAGTCTTTCGACCCAAAAACCCAAAAGTAAGAAAATGATGGAATAATGCTTTTAACCCCAAAATGGCAAAATGTTATCGACCAAACGGCATATGTTTGTTTTTAAAAAAGCTCCTTGCAAATATAAGGGAAAAGTATTTAATTTTTGTTGAAATTTTGAAACTAAACTTTTTCGAATACCCAACATAATAAAATTTTTTATGAACGTGAGTGATGTTTTTATTGTGTTTAGCATTTAATATTCATTTGGAAGATAATTTAGGAGCTTGTACCAAATATTTGTCTTGTAATTTATACGCCCAATAGAAATTAATTATTTTCAAGTATCATGTTGTTACACAATAAATATTATTTTCGAAAAATAAATTAAAAATTTTAATTTTTATTTTGGAAAATGAATATAAAACTTGTCATACTACACGATGCGACAGTGAAAATACACCCGAATAACTACTTAGTCTAAGTTCTTCACTAGATTGAGTAAAACTCAAAAATCCTCTTTTTGTATTTCTCAAACCCTCCAAATTTGTTTCATTTGACAAAAACTGTTTTTATGATCTTTTCACATAAAATTATTGATTACCCAAATATGTTTGAACGTATTTTAAAACGCCAAAGTTTTTTAGAAAGGGCAGAGATTAGCCTTTAAAACGGTATAAATAAACGTTTTGTTCAAACTTATATGTTATGAGTTTTGATGGGGTAAACTTAGGAAATATTATTTTTTTCCTTATTTTTTCAAGTTTGGCCATTCTTAATTACAAAATTTAATTAAAAAATATGAGATAAGTGGCTACATTCTCAAAGTGCATTATATTGTGAAGAGATTGACACTTCGTTTGATAGAAATGGACAAAAATTACAGTAGTAATGATTTAAAGAGTATAAAAGCTGAGTCATATTTTTTACAGATGCTGTCTTATCAAATGAACTTACAGTTCAAAAATTTTCAAAATGATGATGGATTTTTATAGTATTTTTGAGTTCTACTCAACTAACTAGTCACTCGGGTGTATTTAATTTTTTGTATTTTGTCACATAGTGTTATTATTCAAAGAATTGAATTTTCTTGATACAATTCTTTTTTTATATTTATTTTCTATGAAATACATTTTATGGCAGGCTTAAGTTTTATTTAAATAGAAATATTTCATTAGAAAAAAATATTTTTCCTGAAAAACACAAATGCATTCAAAAGAAGTTGTAGGTTTTCATATTAATTTTAAATCTCTAAAACCACATCAACATATTTTGTATGCTCAAATGCCATCACATTTCTATTTGGAAAAGATATTCGTTTGTCATTTAAACAATTTAATTAGAATTCAAACAATCGTTACGATCAATAAAAATTTTTAATTTTTTTTAATAACATTTAAAATAAAATTAAATGAACACAATAATTAACAGGATTTCAAGTTGAAAATAATAACAACAAAAGTTAGGTTACTAAGTTGGTTTGGCATCCGTATATTATTCTCTTCTATTTCTATTATTAGAAATTTAATAAGGTAACATAGAATAGAAATGTTGTATTCTATAATAACAGCTGAATACATTGCAAACCAAACAAAGTAAAATCATTATTTACACTCATGGCCAAAAAAATAGGTGTAAAAAATTTTTTTCTTTCAACTTATTAAAAAATGTAAAAGATTACAACCATGCTAAAATTACTAAATAAATAGTCTGGTATTATTGTTGCAGAAAGAAAAAAAAACCGGAATTCCACTAAAAATAAGCTTGTCTCAGATAAATAGTGTGGCATTTTTCCTTTAAGTGCGAATTTTACTTGGACAAAATAATAGGTGTGTTATTTGTAATTTAGTTAAAATTTGATTTATAGTCAAAAAATTAGAAAAAAAAGGAAGAAAGTAAGTGAAATAATATTAATTAAAAATAAATTAAACATTATATCAGACATAATTAATTTTTAAGATGGGCCGTGGGCTCCATTGCAGTAATGAAGAAAGACTCCTCGTTCTTAAACTTCGCGAGCAAGGTAAAACCTACAAATTCATTGCAGATGCTTTAAATCGGTCTGAGAATTTTGTAACCAACGCTTTAAAGGAAAAAATAACGTTGAAACACGAGGTAGACATAGAAAAACTTCATTAACTACAGACAAACGCATAGTCACACTTTCCAAACGGGACCCTTATAAGTCATCTAAGGCGATTGCTAGAGAAATTGAAAATACAGTGTCATTACGAACTGTGCGAAGACGATTACAGAAGGCAGGCTTACAAGGTAGGATAGCTCGCAAAGTCCTCTGCTTAGAACAAACAATTTAAAGATGAGGAAAAATTTTGCTTTGGCTCACAAAGATTGGTGTCCACATCAAAAGCTGGTCTTTTTTTCAATTCACTTTATTTTAAACATAATTTACTGTTATTTTCCCTTCCTTTTAACTTTTAAGAACGTAAAATAAATTAATTTAATAAAAATAATTGACTAAACTATGACGTATAAATAAAACCGAAAGTATACGGATATAGTTTGCTATGTACTTCACACCTATTGTTTTGGCCATATGTGTAGTTGTTTTCATTAAAAAAAATTTTAATCATTCTGTTTTTGACTTCACAGTAGGCCTCTATATTATCAAAAACTGGAATATTGATTTTCATAAGCTGTCCTTGGCTTAATTAAAGTCGCCGTAGGTAGTGTGTTGGCTTATTAGACGTAAAGCCAGGGTTCGAGCCCCAGGCCAGACATCAAAACAAAATACAAAAAATATTTCCTTGGCGGAAATTGCCATGAAAAGTTTCTCAAAAATCTGTCGTTCGGAGTCGACTTTAACCTGTTGGTCCCATCACTCATGTATAAAATTAACACACACAACATAAAGTGGTGTGAGAATCTAGGTCGTAATCCTGACTGAAGGGTTATAATGACCAATTATGTATGTATGTCTTTGACTTAATTATCATATAACAGAGAAAATCAATTTTCAGCTTGTTCAGTTCAAAATTAAAAATTTGGCCAGAGGTAATACTCGGTAAAACTTTCTAATCGTCAATTATGGCTTATGGCCGTAGGAGATAGTGTTTTGGCTTATTAGACGTAAGGCTGCGGTTCAAACCCTAGATTAGACATCTCCAACAAAACGAAATATAAAAACGTATTTCTTTGGCGCCTTCATCTCAGCAGAATTCTGTTAAAAGCTCTGAGATTAAAGTAAATTACCATGGAAAAGTTTCTCAAGAGTCTGTTGTTCGGAGTCGACTTTAAACTGTAGGTCCCGCCACTCGTGTCTAAATTAACACACGCAACATAAGTGGTATGAGAAACTAGGTCATAATCCTGACTGAAGTGTTGTATCGACCAATTACATATGTATGTAATTATGACTTGGGCTACATTCGATTTTCCTTATAACAATCGAAAATTAGTCGACTAGAAGTCGCCGTAGTCTAGGAGGTAGTGTGTTGGCTTGTTAGGCAAGAGCCCGCTGTTCAAACACCAGATCAGACATTTTCAATAAAATAAAATATGAAAATATATATCTTCGATGATTACCTTTCAGCGATCTTCTAGAAAATATTCTGAGAGTTTCTCAAAAATCGTTCGGAATAGAAGCTAAACTGTAGGTCTCATCACACATGGATAAAATTAAGACACACAACATAGGCAGTGTGAGAAGCTAGGTTGTAATCCTGACTAAGGGATCAACAACAACTAATCGGGGTTGTTTTCTTGGCTATTCATGGGACTTCTTTAGTCCTCTAAGTTGCGCCTGAAGATTCTATCGTGAAAATATTCCAATGAATATCATATCAAATATAAGATCAACTAAACGACAGGTTAAGAATACGCAAACAATATTTCTTTTGCCTTCCTCCACTCTGCTCTATTTGTATTAAACGAAAGGGCTTCTCAAATCTGTCATTCAGTTTCAAAATTAAATCGTAGATCTCGCCATGTGAAAAAGGAACGCATGTAACACAGAAGTTCGATACACTCATGTAGTCTGGCTGAGAAATTACCAAATTACGGGAAAGAGAACTTCTTGAGAAGGAAAATAATTTTAATTCTGTTTGGTTTGCAATCTTTAAGAAATATGGTGGTTTTTTAATACACAATATAGTGAACGTGTGTGTGTGTGTGACTAATATGAAATCATAAAATTTTATTACTTTTACTGTCATGTCTTAAAGTCACTTGCGAAGAAACTTTTGGGTTTCTTTCAAAAGATTTTACGTTCAATGTGTCATGTGTCATGATTTTCAACTTTTCTAGTTTTTATTATTAATTTTCCCATACAAATATGTTGCGTTATTAAATTCTTTACAATAAATATTTCTCAAAAAAAAAATTTCCACGGCATGTATGTTGGCATGGCAACTCAATAAACATCCACAATTTTTATGAATTTTTTTTTATTGAGTTTTTTTATGTACAACCTTGAAGGAACTATTTTTTAATAAACTTTTACACGAGGCATAAATAAAACAGAATATAAAATAAAAAAATTTAATAAATTTTATTCATTTGTAAAGGAAAGTGTGCTAAAAAAGTTTTAATTTTTAAGTAAGAATTCTGTTTTAAGAATTGAACATAAACGCAAGGAGGCCTCTCACCCATATTAGCGTTTTATTAAATAAGAATTTATTCTATTAAAAGAAATTTAATTTCCTTTGTTCCTGTAAAAGGTGTGGTGTATGGAACGCACTGTAATACATGCCACTGCCTCAAATGAATGCCTATTACTATGGCAATTTATAGATTTTAATCACATTACGTTTTACGTAAGAATTATATTAAAAGGATATTAAATACATATGTTTTCTTTTCATATTTGTATTATTGTTTGTAATGGCCTAAAAAAAAGGATACAAACCATATATGGTTGTATATTGTATGGGTTTTAACAATTTTAAACAGAATTGAAAATCATATTTCACCAGTAATTTGGAAAAAACTGTGTAAAATACTGTATTGTATTCGATTAGAATAGTTTCATAATATTTCACAGGATTTTTCAAGCAGAAGTTTTTAACACATTATTGTATTCCTTTGGTTTGAAGAGTTTGAACAAAATTTAATTTATTTAACTCTCAAGGCAGCACAGGAGGGCCCAACAATAGTCGTTTACCATTGTACTCTACTTTATGCTACAATTCGTAGCTCTTTGTAGTAAATTTCCAAGAAATTCATGGTCTTCCGCTTCAAACTTGTTTATTAATGTTATTGTCAGCACGTCAAGCTTGTAATCAATAGATTGACATTAGCTTTTATGTATTTGATACATTATGGGACATGTTTTAAAGCGCTCCCTATTTTTAAACTGAAATAAAACATAGTGTGTGCGATATATCATCGAATTTTTTATTCGTTTGAAAGACCCTTTGATGTCTTTATGTGTGGAATATAACATCCTTAAAATATCCGCTATTTTCCATGACTCTGGCACATAACATACAAACATACATAATTGATCATTACAACCCTTTAGTCAGGATTACGACCTAGTTTCACACAACACTTATGCTATGTGTGTTAATTTTTATACATGAGTGGCGGGACCTACAGTTTAAAGTCGACTCCGAACGGCAGATTTTTTTTGGTAAATTTATTTACTCTCAGAGTTTTTGTCAGAAATCTTCTGAGAGGAAGTCGCCGAAGAAATATTTTTTCATATTTCGTTCAGTTGGAGATGACTGACCTGGGGTTTGAAAAGAGGCCTCACGTCTAATAAGCTTACACTCTACCTGCTCGACCACGGCGACTTCCGCATAAACTCTGGCGCATAAACCATGTTGAATTTGACCGATGATATGGGTTCCATTGGCTTTGAGAACCTCTGTGGTTTGTGGCTTATTCAGTTTCACTTGCGAGTTAAGAAAACCCCACGAGAAAATATCTCCACATGAGGTGACTATTTCCTAGAATCGGTCGTGCAGAGTATCCAATGTGGCATGAGCAGTGTGGCCATTAGCGCTGTACTGTTGACACCACATATCATCCAATTAAGGCCAAAAGAAATTGATAATCAGCTCAAAATCGACAACAAACAGTAAATTTTCCGGGAAGCATAGGACGCTATTGAATCTCATACGGATTAGTATCGTTCCAAGTACGACAATTTTGCTTATTCATGTGATCATTCATCCAGAAATGCAACTCATCGCTGCAGAACGATTTTTCGATAAAAATTAGAGTCAGTTGTTAACTGCCAACTAAAACCTGTGTAGATTTTCTTAACCTACAAAAAAAATGAGCTTTAAATGCATTGACAATGGATACTATTGTTACGTTTTTACCTTTTTAAAAACTCTTTTGCGTAAACACTAACAATTGTTCGGCAGATCTTTATAGCGGAGATCTTCAAACCACGATTATTCTCTTCACACGCAACGTGCCTTCATACAAAACTGAATCAATTTTTACTGACTCCGTTACCTGCTTTGTCTTGCCTTTTATACCGCAGGGTAAACAGTTTGATGAATGCTGTTGAAGGAGAATGACTTCGCGAAATCTCTGTAAATGTAAACATGTTATTTACGTTATTTTTGTTTGTGTATTTTGTTTACATTTGTCCTTGCAGTGTTGTTGTTGCCTGTTTGTTTACTTGTTTATCCCTTTTTTATACTGATGTTGTTGCTATATTTTTGTTTATTTGTTTATCATGTAAACAAGTTCATTGTTTTTGTTTTTTGTATCATTTTAATGTTAAACGATGTAACACCATTTCCATTATCGTAACACTATTAAACGCCTTCTTAAATTAAAAAAATAGCGAAAGAATTGTATTGGATACTTTGCTCAACGATAAGCCGAATTGTAAGGAAAAGCATTAAATTATATAGAAAGCTTTGAATTGCGACCACGTACTTCTCTGTCAACATAAATTTTCCTTCAGGATATGACTTTAAATCGTCATTGTCTAGTATGTAACATGTTGGCTTACTAGACGAAAGCTTTGGCATCTTGGAAAAAATGAAAACAATTTTTTTTGGCTCTTTTCTCTCTGCAGTCTTTTGGAAAAAAACTCCGCGAGTAAATAAAATTGATATGATTCGGTGTCGATTTTAACCTGTAAGTTTCACCACTCATGGATAATATTAACATACAGAATTTGGATGACTTGAAAGCTACATCATACTACTGATTAAAGGCTTGTACTGCCTAATTAAGAAAGCTACAGTAACTGCCAGAATTAAGTTCAGCAAGGTCAAGATCTTATTAATTTCATTAAAGAGCTTGAAAGAGCTTCACTTGAACAATCGAAATTGACATTGGAAAATCCACTCAACTCTATTTGAAAAAATTTGCTTGTGTCCATTCGTAAATCAATACTAAATCGCCTCTAGAGCTCAGAAAAGTCGCAAATGGTAAAAAAGACTCTTTAATTTACATCAATTGCCCGGGATTTGGTTATTGTTTGCTTCAGTAGCATACACCAGTTTTTACCTGAGAGTTTGTTGATGTTGCAAAATAAATACTTTAATTTCATAAAATAAATAAAATATTTAAGTTACTATTAAAGAGATTAAAACCAAAGAGCTGTAATAGTTTTTAAAACTACATACAGTACAGTACTACTATGCAGTACTATTCATTACCACTAATGACTCTTAAAGATTCATTCCACATTTTTTTTGTTTACTTTAAATGATTGCTTCTAGTGTTTCAACAAACACTTACAATTTGTAAAAATAGTTCTCTTTTCAATTTTATTTAATTAATTTAAATAACCCAAGTATACCCCTCTAACTATTTGCTAAATAGTATTCCATTTAAAATGGCACTCTGGGGCATAATAACCATAAAGATGTGACATCGCTAAAGTGACTGACTATTATGAAAGTAGAGACGTTTTTATATGTTGAATATGGCATGGACATGGCAAGGAAAAAGGAAAATAGTTGTATTTAAAAGGGAGGGAAAACCTGAATAGTTGTAATTTAAATTTTCATTTAATTTTCCATATTTAAAATGGCTGCCAAGAATATTAATACTTTAATATTCCTTTCAACAATTAGAATATTACCCTAAGCTTTAAAGTCTTAAAAATGTTTTACAAACAAGCATTTGATGTAGTTTATTCCTGTCCAGTGTTGCAAAACTGAAATTTGAAATGGAACTGAATTTAACTGAAAAAGTACTTTTTTCATAAAATAATACTATTGTAAAAGATACATACATACATACATAATTGGTCATTATAACCCTTCAATCAGGATTACAACCTAATTTCCTCATAGCACTTATTTTGTTTGTGTTAATTTTATACATGAGTGGCGGGACCTACTGTTTAAGGCCGACTCCGAACGGCAGATTTTTGAGAAACTTTATCGTGGCAATTTTATTTCCTCTCAGAGTTTTTGCCAGAAGGAAATTGCCGGAGAAATATTTTTTCATATTTCGTTTTGATGGAGATGCCTCTCTGCCATTGGGTTTGAATCGTGGGCTCACGTCTAGTAAGCTAGCACACTACCTACTAGACTATTTATTTATTTATATTTAATACACATACAGGAGGACAAAAACAGCTGATTCGGAACGTAACAAAACGTAAAAGCCCCGTTTAATCACGTCGATGGAACGCAATGATACATACATACCTTACATGTGAAGAGCAATTCAAATGCTTACCGAAATTACATTACTACTGTTCGGCAAGCGTTTTCATTGCCTTTCGTATTCTAAAATAACCGGGGCTAAGACCTAATTCTGCTTTAGCATTGCGTTGAAAGTGTTACTAATGTATTTATAGTTGAAAAGCGCAAAAAATAAAATATGTAATAATAAAAAGTACTAAAAGCGTAGCGGGAGTGCTGCGATATTTTTGAAATGAAAAAGTACTGAAAAAAGTACAAACGTACTGAATTTTTCAACACTGTTCCTGTCGGAATAAGTTAAAATGAAACGTTAACTTAAAAATTTATTTCCAAAACATTTAAAAACTGGAAAGTTTACAGTTTGTGGTAAAAATTAATAGATAGCCTTAATGTTTGTGGATGGTAGATGGTTTTAAAATTTGTTTCCTCTGTTAATATAAATTGCATCAAGCAACACTATAATTTGCTTAAAAGGTGAAATTCAACGTTTCACTTTTTTCGTCGACAGTATCACAATCTCGTTATTCTGTGAAAATTTAAAAATAAGTGGAATTCCTGATATACCTGTCATATTTAAATTTCCGATTATAGGACTATAGGATTATAGGTAAGACTATTGAAAAAAAAATTGAAGCTAACGGCGACGATGCTGTAACTGAAATCAGCAAATAAATGGTTTCGTTTTCGAGCAGACAATTTAAAAGTCGCTCTAGTTCAGGGATTACTAAAATTTTTTTTTATATTAGTGAGTAAAAGAGCGAAAATAAGTTGAATGTTTACAGTCATAGAACAGTGTTAGTAATATAACCTATATTTCATCAACATACATAAAGTAATACATCTTTGAATAATTAAGGAATGATTTTTAAATATTTCGTGTGATCTAATTTTGGTCGCCGTAATCTAGTCGGTAGTATGTTGGCTTACTAGACGTAAGGCCACGGTTCTAAACCCATCTGATTTAATTGTAAAATAAATTAAATAATTATAACATAGTTGCTTCATTTAGACATTAAAAATTTAATTAATTATACCATCAAGCTTCTTGTTTACATTTTCCATGATTTTATTTTCCAAGAAAATTTTATAATTACGTAAATTCAATTTAAATAACAGCTGAAAATCTTTAACAAAATGAATGATAGTAATCATTTAAAAGCATATTTTTATTCAATATTATTGTGTAGATCCCTATGGCAATATAATTTAATCTTTCCTAAAATTTCTTGTTTTTGCTTTTTTACGCTTTGTTTAAAAGCTTAAAAATGGCTGAAATCGTTACAAAATGCCACGGCTTAAAAATTTATTTCCTAGAAATATTGTAACGTAAACAGTACCTACAAATGGGTAGAAGTACACTGCACCAACAACTAGAAATTCAAAATATTGCAAAAGTTTACCAGAATTGCAGCAGCAGTAGCAGTGGTGGCTTTGGCAAGCATTTGTGGCCCAGCAAGTTGGTGGCAATAAATATTGTGAAATCTGAAATAATGTGGCCTTTTGACATGTTGTTGACGTGCTGAAGTGCTGTTACCCCTTAATGGGAAAATCGTAAAAGAATAAAAAGGAAAACATATTCGCATTGCAACAATTTTTAGATTTGAACATAAATTTAATATTTCTTAAATTCTATGCAATTTGTGTTGTCAAAAGAAACATTAGTTTTCATGAAAACGATTTACACAGCAATATAATACAATAATAAAATTTCAAAATTTATATTCTATCCGAGTTCCATAAACTGTATGGTGAACGAAAGTTGCCGTAGTTTAGTAGGTAGTGTGTTGGCTTATTAGACGTAAGGCCACGGTTCAAAACCCAGGTCGGACATCAAAACGAAAAAAAAAACTTTTTACGCCACTTCCTCTTAGCTGATTTCTGGCAAAAACTCTGAGAGTAAATAAAATTGCCATGAAAAGTTCCCGCCACTCTTCATACATGAGTGGCACTCACATAAGTGGTGCGAGAAGCTAAGTCGTAATTCTGACTGAATTGTTGTAATGACCAATTATGTATGTATGTAATTTTGGTTCATACATTTTCTGCTCTACTAATAACCAAATTATATATATATATCTATAAAAAGTTATTCTCTTTCCATATCATCTAAATTAGTTACTTGACTATTAAAACAATCAAAATGTGTTTTTGAAGAATGTATAAGACTTTGAATTTAAAAAAAGTAAAGTTTTAACATAAAATATTTTTTGAGTTTAAGCCCAAAAAAAAATATAGCAATCGCCGACATGTGTGCTTGCTGCACTTATACTCAAAATTTCATGAATCATTATGAATCGCGAAAGAACGATTCATTGCTGATATCTGATCGACCACTAAATAAAAGAGCATAAGCAATATGTGTGAATTTTCTCTGTCTCACAATTGTGCTATGAAATGGTAACCACTGACTTAATGCATCCAGTATATACGATTGCTCAGACCCTGTAACTTTAAATTATCGTTTGTTTCGATCTCTACAGGAGATCAAAGATCGACTACATGGTTGTTGTTCAGTGCATTAATATTCAAGTAATCTGGCTAGGCCATATCGTTCAGAAGGAAGATGTTCGAACCAGATGGAGAAAGTATCCACGGACGTTTTTGTCTGTGTTGAAAGGAATAAGTTGAGGTTTTGTGTAACTAACTGTGTATGCATGTGTACTTGGAAGAAAGCCGAAATCTATCTAATGCGCTGTTAAGGTCAATTAAATGAGTAAGTAATGATCTTTTCATATATTTTCTGTAGTCCTGTTATTGTATTACAGTCTTTTTCTGCTCCATAAGTTGACAATTCTGTTTAATGTTTTACAATAATGTTGCCGTCATAGAAAATAATTGGTTACACATATGCAGCGCACATGAAAGAAAGTTTTCTGTAAAATAGCAGGCATAATCATGAATAACTTCATACTTTTTCAAAAAAATCCCATTTTTATTACCAGTAACAAGGATAATTGGTTTTCATAAGCGTCGATTAAGATGAATATTTCACTTTCAAAATCGGTCATAATGAGCATGACGATCTCCCCTTATCAAACTCCCGGTTCTTAAGGATATCGAATTGAGTAGCCTTATTCAAATGGCCTTAAACATGTTTTTCTTTTTTAGTTACATTTCTTGATAATTTTTTTTATAAATTTTCTTAGGTTTGGTAAAGAATTTAACGAGATTTTTTTAAATCCTTATTTGGGTTACTGTATTCACGTTTTATATTTTTTATAATATGTCTGGTTTTGAGCATTTTTTTTCTTCTTAAACTAAAAGTCTGCAACTTTTTTTAAGTCGAAGTAAAACTTTAACTTGAATAATAAAACATCATTATCAGACACCCACATTTTTGTGGTTTCTTGGGTTTATTTAACGAAGGAAAATCTCTGTCCATGTTAAATAATCTGGTGATTAAAAACAAGTCAGAAAACGTAAACTTTTTACCACACAAGTTAACTTTATTTTGCCCAAAAAGAAAGGAAAAACTTGTTGCATTTTGAAATATAAACCACATGAAGGTCAACTAAAGGTTTTTCTTTTAATTTAAATTTAAAAATAAAGTGTAAAGTTAAACAAACCATTTTTAATTGAATAAAAAATACGAACAAATGTCTCTCAATGCTAAAAGTAACAATAATGTTTACGATTGAATTGAAATTCAGAGAATTAAGTGTAATGCCATAAAGACAATAAACGCAACGCAGTAAACGTTGCGTTGCCTCTAAAATAATCATTTCCATACACAGTCATGTTTTCTATTTTTGAGAGATTGCTGTGTTTGTTGCCATGCCCTTAAATCTAAAATTTTCAATGTGGCATGAATGAATGGAAAAATTCCTAAAATATTTTATTCATAAACAATTTGTTTAAATGAGAACATATGTTGCTTGACGAAATATTAATAAGTGTTGTAAAAAATTTGATGGTCATCTCTTCCATTAATTTCATCAAAAGTCTTATACTTTGAGATTACGACCATGAGTGTAATACCTGTCTTTCAATAATACAATTCCATTATTCTTAATGAAGAAAAAACTGCAGCATTCTTCCTCCGCCATTGCCATCAACAACTGTACTAACTATGCCAAAAGGGCTGAGATGATGACAGAAAATATTTGTCTTTCACCATGAGCTGATTGTCAAGAAATTTCCGCGAAATTTGTACTTAAATGGTTGTATTTTAATGAGGATTATTCGAAAATGAAATTCTTAATTCAAACAAATATGCTGTTCCCTATTTACATGTATTTTTGCATTCAATCCATAATACACGCATTTAAATGGAAATTAATCGTTGAACGTGTTTTCAGAACAAAAACGTAATTGCGGACAATCATGGGGCTGTTGTTTGTGATTAATAAGGAATGAAATGCTTTCATTACAGTGTTGCAAAATTGAAATTTTGAAATGATACTGAATTCTAACTGAAAGAGTACTTTTTTGCATCAAATGGTACTTTTGTAAAAATATTTATTTTTACTTAATACACGGAATATGGAATAGAAAAACTATCGTGCGTTCCGTGGACGTTTGGCTAACCAACGTTGAACATATTGCTAATGCATTAACAGTAGAAAAGCGCAAAACATAAAATATGTAATAATAATGAAATACGGAAAGCGTTGCGGGGGTACTGGCGTATTTTTGAAATGGAAAAGTACCGAAAAAAGTACTAAAGTACTGAATTTCACTATACTGTTTCATTATGAAAGTAATAAAAATGAGAGTAGAGAAAGGGGAAAAATATCATAAAACACTTGGCAGAATAATCAAATGTAGGAGAATAAAACACAAGGTTTTATGGCTGTCGTTAGCACTTTCTAAGTATTCGTAGTCAGCCCATTACAAGTCTTACGAAATTTCGTTTTCGCACGACATTAAATCGCATGATCATGTTGACAAATTCACATCAGAACTTCCTGAGATATGTTGTTTTGGATATTATGTCCGGAATAGATCGACTGTAGCACGTACAATGTACAAGGTGGCGTCATGTTGTTCAAACTACATTTTGTTCAGATCTGTGACATCCAGTAGAGGCTACAAGAACTCCGGTGTTATTGTAACTAACTCTGCTCACAGTCAAATTGGTAAGGTCCAGTCAATCCTAATGGATTACATGAGGATTTTTAGGTATTCACTAAGCCATTCCGATGGAAATGCATTTAATCGGATAAAATAAGATTAGTATTGATTTCATTTTGGTACGCTAGTTTTAGTTCATGAGTTCGTTCGCATGAAGATGGATATCTTTAGTGTAAATTTGCTGCATACACTTTCGTGAAATTTTAAGTTGTAGAAAACAATGGTGCAATGCGTGATGAGATCGCTCGGTACGTTGGCGTATAGTAGAAGTCTTACATAACATAATTGGCCATTACAACCCTTCAGTAAGGATTGCGGCCTAGCATCTCACACCACTTAATTTGTGTGTGTTAATTTTATACATGCGTGGCGGGGACCTACAGTTTAAAGTCGACTCCGAGCGACAGATTTTTGAGAAACTTTTCATGGCAATTTTATTCACTTTTAGTTCCTGCTAGAAATCAGTTAAGAGGAAGTCGCCGAAGAAATATTTTTTTTATTTTTCGTTTTGATATCTGACCTGTGGTTTGAACCGTGGCCTTACGTCTAATAAGCCAACACATTACCTACTAGACTACGGCGACTTCAAGTCATACTATCATTAATCCACTTAGTTTCTTTAAATATTTTTGACGACTCTTTGAAAGCTTTAAGCATTAAGTGCACTTTCTCTAAATCTGAAAATTCTTTGAAGATTGCTGGCGGCCCCAGCATAACCTTCTTAATTTTTGTAATAAATTTTTGCAATTATAACGCATTGTTCTTACTTTTTTTCTTAATAACTGGAATAAATATGTGTGTCAGCAACCAAATTTTCAAAGTTGCCAGTTCCAAAAAAAAAAACAACATTTAATTTAAAAAGAACACTCTTACTGATACACCCTTTACATGTGAGTACTTAAACATCATTTTTGTATTCTAACGTATACTGCCAATGCAATTTTTGTGCTGACATAACTGTCAAGCGTACTTACGTACTATATGTATACGTAGTTTTAAGTTTCCTGACTCTTTCACAGCCACTTGCTACGGGTGTGTTATAACTTAAAAAAAAAAACTCTTCTTTCCTCTATTTGAACAAGTCGTCATGTATCAGCTAAATACCACAAGACAGTGGCAAGTGCTGTTTATTTTCTGAAGTCATTATTTGACAACATTTTGGACAAAAGCTTGGCAGGAAAGAAAGTCAAATAGAAAGTCCTTAAAAAAAGAACAGCAGGAAATCAACAATACAAATACAATTTTAATAATGGAATGACAGTTCCCGGTATGTGTACGTTGTGTGTGTGTGTGTTGTAGCTGTAAATATTTGTTCAGATTTATGTTCTCCAGCATTTGTATGTTTGAATAGTGGTTGAAACATGTGAGAGTTGTTAAACAATTGTATACGTGTGTTCACTTTGAAATTGGAAATTATTTTTCATTACTTCTTAACAGACAATTTTACGCCATTGTTGCAGCATTTAATTTTAAAAGTTTTGAGTAAATGTTGCGGAAATAAAACTTTTTGTTCTGAATCTGTGGCCATCCTAGAACCAATCTCTAAACAATTTTAAATCATTAAAGTATTGTACTATGTAATATATGTATACCGCATACATTGTCACATAAAGAGCCCTTTAGGAAAGACCAGACATTTCATAATGTTACGCAGACGACTTGCAGTTAAATTTTGAATACGTAACCCAAGGATTATGCATTAGATATGTACCAAAACGTTCAGCCCAATACTGCTTACCCATTGTTTGTATAGGCAGACCAATTCTAAATAAAGCTCAGATAGAGTTTAATAAGACACAGAGACTAGTGTCTGTTTATATAACCGGAGCAATGCGAACCTGTTCCACAGTTGTGAGGTCCTGTTGAATTTAAGTCCGTTACATACATAATTACTCATTACAACCCTTCAGTCAGGATTATGGACCTAGTGTCTCACATCACTTATGTTGTGTGTGTTAATTTGATATATGAGTGGTGGGGATCTACAGTTTAAAGTCGACTCCGAGCGACAGATTTTTTGAGAAACTTTTCATGGCAATTTTTATTTATTCACAGAGATTTTGCCAGAAACCTGCTGAGAGGAAGTCACTGAAGAAATATTTTTTTCATATTTTCGTTTTGATGTCTGACACGGGGTTTGAACCGAGGCCTTATGTCTAATAAGCCAATACACTACTTACTAGACTACGACGACTTCATATGGTAATAAAGATCTAGGCTATGGCGAATATTGTTAAGATAATGAGAGATGAGTCTAATACAGCATTAATTAGAGAATAATGAATGTGAATGGTTACAACTCCCTTAACTGTGCCCTGGACTGAAATCTCCGCAATGGGAGTTAGTGAGAATAATAAATGTCCGAATCTAGAGGCTACATGCTCTTTTAAGAAAAGGAACGATATTGAAGTGTCGAGAAGAGGAACAGGAGCTGTTTGTTCACAGAATAAAATATAACGAGCCCATGAAGAAAATTCCGGGAATCTTTGTAGGGGAAGTGTTTATTTAACTTGAACAGGAAGGTACAAGTTGGAATGGTATTTTCAACGAAAAAAAAAAAAAATATAAAGAAAGACAAACAATATTCTCAAACTAATTGGGTTTTGAGGCAGCATCCTGAAGTTTGTCAGGGCAATAGGTGTAGAGGATATATTATAGCGATATTCTATATACATAGGGTGAAGACAGTGAGGCCCGAACTACATGTCATTAATAATAGTAGGTAGGTAGGTAGAGGTGGCTGCCCATCCAAGAAAAATTTTTTTTTTCTTGTTGATGGACACACTTAGGCCGCATTGGGCCCATTGTGCTACCACAGTCATCCATTATCCCCTAGTCTCGAAACCATTCGGAGCTCCTGATGAAGCGATTTAGGCTGCCAATGTCAATCTCTGACAGTTCCTCCAGATCATCCATGTAGTAAGTACCCAAGTACTTCCTTCTCCTTTGACATAGAGCCGGGCATGTACCCAGCAGGTGAGAGACAGTCTCCTCTTCTTCCTCATCTCTGCAGCTTCTACAGAAGTCGTTGGCAAGGTGTCCAAGTCCAATGCGCCTCGCATGCGTACCCATAATGCAATGCCCCGTAATGACACCGACAACTACACTGAGCGCGCCTCTTTGGAGTTTAAGTAGACTCTTTGTGCGCCCCTCATCCAGCCTTGGCCAGATTTTACGAGCCGTTCTACTCGTGTCCGAGGCCGCCCACCTGTCGTTGACGGAATCGACGATCGCATTATCAATTATGAGCTTGCAGGTCCTCATTGGTATGCCTAGATTCGAGAACTCAGCGGTGAGCTCGATGGTCGTGCCCCGCCTGGCAAGTTCATCAGCTCTACAGTTGCCCGGAATACCACTGTGTCCCGGTACCCATACGATATGGATGTCATATCGTTCCGCTATCTCGTCGAGATATCTGCGACAGCCGTACACCGTCTTGGAGTTCATTACGTTAGAACTCAAAGCCCTGATAGCCGCCTGGCTATCAGAAAGTATGGTAACGTTCCGCTTGGAGACCCTTCCATCCCCAATAATACTCGCCGCAGCCTGTATGGCCACCACCTCCGCCTGAAAGACACTGCAGTGGTCTGGTAGTCTTATAGACTGAGCTATTCCAACTGATTCCGAAAAAATTCCACTGCCAACCGCTCCGTTCAGCTTAGAGCCATCGGTGTAGATTTGTACGGAGTCTCTAAACAGGTGGGTCACACCACCCTTCCAGGCTCCGTTATCCGGAACCGATGTCCTGAATCTCTTCGTGAAGTCGTACCTCGGTGTCATGTAGTCACTGCGCCCGACAGCTCCAACTTCCCTCAGGATTCTTGCGTGGCCTATGCCCGAGTCATGCCACTGTCCAGTCGCCCAGAGACGTTTACTTATTTTAGCAGCCACTCCCCTACAGAAAAGGTCAAGCGGAAAGAGGCCCAAAATTATCTCCAGTGCCGACGTAGGTGTAGTGCGCAAGGCACCACTAATGATAATACAGGCAGATCTCTGCAGTCGCTGTATTAGTTTCGAATTAGTTTTAATTTCAAGGGATTCCCACCAAACTAGGCATCCATAGGTCAAGATAGGTCTGACCACCGCTGTGTAGATCCAGTGTGTCATCCTAGGTCCTAGGCCCCATTTTCTCCCCAACACTCTGTTACAAGCATACAGGGCAATGGAAGCCTTTTTAGTTCTGTTAATGATATTCGATTTCCAAGACAGCTTCCTATCCAGAATAAGTCCTAGAAAGTGTGCCTCCTGTTTGAGTTTCAGTTCCGTCCCGTTAAGTTTCAATGGACGAAATGTCGGTGGCTTGTACCTTCTTGTGAAGAGTACTATTTCCGTTTTCAGCGGGTTAACACCCAAACCACGTTTAGATGCCCACACGCAGACCCTCCTCAGAGCCAGTTGCATCCTATCTCTGATAGTGTCGACAAATCTTCCGGAGATAACAAGAACAATGTCATCCGCATAGGCAATTGCCTCACATCCATTTTGTTCTAGTATCACTAGTAGCTCATTCATCACCAGATTCCACAAAAGAGGAGAGAGTACTCCGCCCTGTGGAGTTCCCCTCCCTATAGCCCTGGTTGTCTGTGAGCTCCCAAGTGTGGGGTAGATTGTTCTCCCACAAAGTAGCTTAGTTATCCAGTTCACTATAGTGGATCGTACACCCAGACTATCCAGCGCCCTGGTTATAGCGCAAAGTTCCACATTATTGAAGGCTCCTTCGATGTCAAGGAAAGTAGCCAGAGTGTATTCCTTCTGTGCCAGCGATTTCTCTATCCTGCACACCAGGCTATGTAGGGCAGTCTCAACAGACCTCCCCTTAATGTATGCGTGTTGTCCCCCGGAAAGGAGATTTCCATCCAAGGTCTGACGCAGATTCACATCCACGAGTCTCTCCATAGTCTTCAATAAGAAGGAGGATAGACTTATGGGTCTGAAGTCCTTGGGTGTAGTATGAGAGTTTCTTCCAGCCTTCGGTATGAAGACTACCCCCACTTTACACCATTCCGACGGTATATGGCCCATCCGAATACTTGCGACAAACATCGCCTCAAGCATTCTGATGTGTTTCCTTTCCAGACGTTGCAAGAGGGCCGGATATATTCCGTCCGGTCCCGGAGATTTAAACGGTCTAAATCCGTCTATCGCCCATTTTATCGCGTCCGCAGACATGATCGAGCAGTATTCCCACTGTGATTCACTCCCCGAGACGGTTGTTCGCGCATCCGAACCTTGTCCCGGTGGAAAGTGGGTGTCCACAAGAAGATCCAAAGTTTCCTTCTCAGAGTTGGTCCATGAGCCATCCTCCCTTTGCAGTACACTGGGTATAACGGATGTTGTCGAGAGAATTCTCCTTAGCCTAGAAGTTGTTGATAGTTTCCATGTTGCTACAGAAATTTCTCCACGAGTCCCTCTTAGCCCGTCTTAGAACTCTCTTGTATTTTCCAAGGGACACTTTATAGTCCCTCCACTGATCCGCATTACCGGACTTTCTCGCCACATTGAAGAGTCGTCTTGACTCCTTTCTGAGCATGTCCAGATCCCGGTCCCACCAGGGTGGTTTTTTTCCACCCCTGTTGACCCTTTTCGGACATGCTTTTTCAAAAGCCCCTACTATGACCTTTGTGAATTCAGCCACTGTAGCCTCAAGTTCAGAAATACTATCTATACTACAGCTCGTGAGTGGGTCCAAGCCCAGCCTGACAAGGCGATCATAAAGATCCCAATTCGTATTTCTAGGATTTCTAATCGCCCTTACAGTATTGTTCCCCCTACCAAGGGAAAATTCAATAAACCTATGATCAGAAAAGGAGTGCTCCTCCGAGACTCTCCAATCTCTGACACTATCATAAATATTGCCGAAGGTAAGGATTATGTCCAAAACCTCCCTTCTGTTTTTCGTTATAAATGTGGGCTTATTACCCGTGTTACAAACTAATAGGTTATTAGATATAATAAAATCAAAAAGATACTCACCCCGTTCGTTGACGTTCGTGCTGCCCCATATAGTGTGATGAGAGTTGGCATCACAGCCAATCAGCAGGCCAACATTTGAGCGCTTTGCCTCTGTAACCAGTCTCTTCACTGGATCTGGTGGTGGGTGACTGCTTAGGTCATGCGGCATGTAACAGGAGGAGATCCAATGTTGCTTACCATTGATCTCCGCCGTTAGTGTGGTTAGGTCTTCATTGCTGAAATTAGGAAGCAAATATGCCATTAAGTTGTGCTTAATGAGTATACAGGATCTGGGTCTACCTACACATTTGGCATGGACCAGCCTATAATTTTTGTGCCCTAATCCACAAACCTTATTGGCTATGGACCATGGTTCTTGGATCAGGGCTATGTCTTCTCCTCTGTTCGCCAGCCGGAGAAGTAGTGCAGCCGATGCTGCCTTAGAGTGATGGAGATTTATTTGGTCTGTTTCATCCTCTCTCTTCTCCACCATCGTAATGTCTAGGCCATAATCTTCTTGATCAGCCTCGTCCAGGAGATCAGATTCCCTTAACAGCATATCAAAGGCAGATGCTATATCCGACCCAGTGGAAGAGAGAGAGCTAACTCTGGACCGGGTATGAATCTGCGTTGAGGATGCTGTAAGGTTATCCTCCTCCTTTTCTTCATTAACTGATGCGCCCATGTGTTCGTCTTGTGGCTTGTCCCCCTGAGGGGCGTTGTCACTCGACTCCATGGGGCGATTATCCTTTTTATATACTTTTAGGATAATATGTTCAAATCCAAAGGCCACCACACCATTGGATTTTGCCAGGTGCTCCAGGGATTCCTGATTGATTATGATAGTCGCACAGCGAGATCCATGGCGCTCCTCCAACTTTGCAATTTTCCAATTGTGTGTTGGTAACTTTGGATTGCACATTTTTATTATTCTTAGCACTTTTTCTGGCTCCTTTGGAGTTAAAGGTATCCAAGAGCGTGTTCGGGGTCTGCTAGGTATGGCATCCTTGGGCACTACTTCTAGTTTGGCGCCCTTCCAGATTTCACCTACCCTCATTATGGCGATGGAGAAGAGATCCAGGGCTCTCTTATCGGCACACGTTACTAGCTTCACGTGTCCTTGGTGCCAGCCACACATTTGGTAGACTGGAACTGGTCCCGGATTCTCCTCCATTACTTCTAGGAAGACGTCTGCAAGGGCGTCTGCTACAAGTCTCCAGTTCGACGGTGGTTCTGGGTCTGAGCGATCTACAACCGCCATTTCTATACTGTCTTTTAGCACCTCACTGTATAAGGTGTTGGTGCGATGCGAGCTGCGTGATTTTTTAGCGCCTGGAGCGTCTCCATCAGAAGATCGCTGTCTTTTGACCGCCACCTCCATGGTCGACGTCTTGTCTAGTTCTTCGAGCTTTTCCTTGGCCCAGGCCAGTGATTGTGCTTCGCGCTGCGTGCGGTTATCTATTGGGATCTTGGAGATCCTGTCTAGAACCCGCTTTGCGCTCAATCGCTCCCTGTACCTCTGCTTCGATTCTTTCATTTTCTGAGCCGTGTCAACCTTTACATTACCAAGGCCACTCTTGCTGGACGAAGGTCCGGCTTTTGGAGCAACCTTGCTTCTGGAAAGGCCGACGCTTTTGGCTTGTTGTGTTCTACTATTTTTTGAGGTACTAGGTTCTTGGTCTGCTTTAGCATCAACCAAGTCTTTTCCCTCTTCTGTGGAGACGGGCGTCGGCTTAACACCCGTACGCGGATTTTTACGAGTTCCGTTCTCGTCCTCACTAGTGGAGGCGGTTTCCTGATTTTCCTTTAATTTATTTTCATTATTCATTTTTGGTCCCACGAGTTGCGGATAAGGGGAAGGTCCACCTGAGCAGGGATCCGCTGTGCCCAGGTAAGGCTAGTTAATCCTGGAGGTCGCCCGGTATCCAGGATACTCCGTTAACGACTGGGATATTTTTGATGGGCCCCCAGCCAGGCTGACTATCGGCACGGGTCGTATAACACCTTAGTCCAGCCCATACCTCTATCCTATGGTGAGAGCCATAATTCATTCGACCTACAATCAAATGAGTATGGACTCCCCCCTTGGCTGGTGGACACCCCATCGGGCAACCACCATTACCAGCCGACACCCACGTGGAGGGTTTGGTAGAGGATTTTCGTCGGATTAATAATAGTAACATATTATAAATATATTCGAATCAGAGATCAGCACTGAATCGTTTTTTCTCCACTCATAAGTATTCACGAAATTTTGAGTATGAGTGAGTCAACAGTATGTATTGCAATTCAACTACTCGGATTCATTCGTACTCACTACAGCATTGATTTATAAGTACAGGTTGCAATGAGTATGCGTACAACGTTGACATCAAACTCATATCATTCGAAATATGTTTGATTCATAAATTTAGAAAAATACTTATAATACTTATAATACTCGAATCACTAGAATCATTCATCAAAATTTACAGTCTTAGTTGTTGCTGTATTTACAAAAAAAGAAAAAAGACAAAGACAGCAAGCAAAGCAAAAACACAATCATTTAGTGAGTATTTTAGTGTTCGTACGCGAATCATACTTATTTTGTGATTCTTGTAAATGTTGAGTAAAGGAGAGTCGAAACCGAAAACATCATGCGTATTGTTAAGAATGAGTATGATGAGTACTTTGAAGATGAGTAGTATGAGTATGATATTAAAATAAGTATGAATGCGTATAGGTTAGGTTAGGTTAGGTTAGAGGACGTGTACTTGTCAATTAAGACAAGTACAGTACCCGGAGGTCGAATTGACCCATTGTACAATGTCCTAGTTTCTCACACCACTTATGTTGTGTGTGTTAATTTTATACATGAGTGGTGGGACCTACAGTTTAAAGTCGACTCCGAACGACAGATTTTTATTTATTGAGAAACTTTTCATGGCAATTTTTATTTACTCTCAGAGTTTTTGCCAGAAATCTACTGAGAGGAAGTCGCCGAAAAAATACTTTTTGTATTTGGCTTTGATGCCTGGCCTGGGGCTCGAACCCAGGCTTTTGCGTCTAATAAGCCAACACACTACCTACTCGACTACGACGACTTCATGAATGCGTATAAGTATCAGAAATTATGAGTACGATTCGATTCTACTCACCTTTTTGAATACTCATTGCTGATCTCTGATTCGAATCTAATATCCATAACCCATATCCCATCTTTCCTTTCACAATGCACTTTCCTAGTTGCATCACAGTGCACAGCATGAATTAGCGTTGAGTTAATAAACTCCTCTTGGGATTTCGAAATGACCACAAACTTTGTTATGTTTAACTGAATCATTAAATCATTTCTGATTTAATTGTATAATAAATTAAATAATTATAATATAGTTCCCGTAATAACATTCATTTACACATTAAAAATTTAATTAATTATATCATCAAGCATCTTGTTTACATTTTCCATGATTTTATTTTCCAAGAAAATTTTGTAATTACGTAAATTCAATTCAAATAACAGCTGAAAATCTTTAACAAAATGAATGATAGTAATGATTTAAAAGGATATTTTTATTTAATATTATTGTGTAGCTCCCCTATGGCAATATAATTTAATCTTTCCTAGAATTTAATGTCGGTTTTTGCTTTATTACGCTATGTTTTCAACCTTAAAAATGACAGAAATCGTTACGAACTACCACGGCTTAAAAATTTATTTCCAAGAAATATTGTAACGTAAGCAGGATACACAAATGTACGCTGCTTCATACACTGCACCAACAACTAGAAATGCAAAATATTGCAAAAGTTTACCAGTGCTGCAGCAGCAACCGTGGTGGCTTTGGCAAACATTTGTGGCCAAGCAAGTTGGTAGCAATAAATATTGTGAAATCTGAAATTATGTGGCCTCAAAACTGTTGACATGTTGTTGACGTGCTGATGTGCTGTTACACCCCCTAATGGGAAAATCGTAAAAGAAAAAAAGGAAACAATATTTGCATTGCAACAGTTTTATAGATTTGAACATGAATTCAAAGTTTCTGAAATTCAATTTGCAATTTGTGTTGTCAAAAGAAACATTAGTTTTCATGAAAACGCATTCATACAGAAATAATCTTTGAAAATTTAGACTTTTATCCGAGTTCTATAAACTATATGGTGAACGAAAGATAAAGAAAGTCTTTTTTGTTTGGTCATTATAACCCTTCAGTTAGTATTACAACTTGCCTTCCGACATCATCTATGTAGTGTGGGATAATTTTATATATAAGCGGCGAGATCCACAGTTTAACGTTGAGTGAATTTCAAAGATTTTTCATGGCAATTTTATTTACTCTCAGGATTTTTGTTAGAAGACTGTTCAGGGGAAGTCTCGTTTTGTTCCAGCCAATCTAACACAATATCTTCTATACTGCGGTGACTTATTTGTCATCCCTTGCTCACACTAATTTGCAATGTAAGTAAGTAATGTGTTGGCTAGAGAACTTAATCTGTGTAACACAATGAATCCCCCCTAAAAACAATCTTCTCGCATTGACTTTAAGAGTAGGTAGTACCCATAGAAAAACAGATCTGTACCATACTTACATAAAGTTAACACACATAACATGGTAACCCATGTTATCCCGGCAAAAGAACAGTAATGGCCAATATAACGTGTGAAGTCGCCATAGTCTAGTAGGTAGGGTGTTGGCTTATTAGACATAAGGCCTCTGTTCAAACTCCAGGTCAGATATCTGCAATAAAACGAAATATGAAAAAACATTTCTTCGACGACATCCTCTCAGCAGATTTCTAGCAAAACCTCTGAGAGTAAATAAAAAATTTCCATGAAGAAGTTTCTCAAAAAATCTGTCGTTTGGAATCGACTGTAAATTGAAGGTCCCGCCAATCATGTATAAAATTAACACACACAATATAAATGGTGTGAGAAGCTAGGTCATAATCCTGACTGAAGGGTTGTAATCATATCTGCCAGATTTGACGATTTATCTTCATTTGGACGATTTTGAGCTCCAAAAATATCATACTGACGATTTGACGATTTATGCCCTTATTTTGACGATTTTTGGAAATTAAAAATTTACGTCATATCCTTTACTTTAGTGAATTAAAAGCCACTTTAAGCTTTGCATTTACTTTGCAATTGTTACTAATCAAATTTTCTATGAACACATTCAGCAGGTATTTGAATTATTCTTTGTTTACCCTGTAATATTCCTGTAATCTGTAATGAAATTGTAATGAAAAGCAAATACTTCGCAAAAACATTCTTATAAAATTATTGCCATATGTGTGCTATTCTGGAACATTCAAAAATAGTTCACGTATTCATTGAAAAATGCATTTATGACCGTAAATATATCCAATAAATTTCGAAAAACTTACAGTTTAGTTTGTATTTTGGGCTGGCGGCAACATCGGTCCATATTTCTATGAGAAAGCGGTGAGCACTATAAGACAATGATCACAAAATTCCAAACCAGCGGCAAATGGTTTCAACAGAACGGAGCTACGTGTCACACAGCTTATACCACGTTGGATATCATGCGCAAGCGATTTGAAGGCATGTTAATCTCACGTGGAGGTGACCTTAGCTAGCTTGAGGAGTTTTCTTGAGTTGCAGTTGTAGGCGAATAAGCCGCAAAATACAGCTGTTCTCAAACCTAACATAACCCATGCCATCAATAAAACTTGGCCTGATATCATGGAAAATTAGACGTTTTGAATGCGATCCACCCAGACAAAAGTCTGTCATGGACTTTTAAACGAATTTAAATTCCACACATAATTGCTGTTTCAAATGAATAAAAAATATCAGTGGTATCCAACACATACATTCCTTTATTTAAACTAAATAGGAAGCGTTTGGAAATGAGACTTTATAGCTTTGTTAATGAATATTCATTAGATTAGAAGATGGATAGTCACCGGCAGCATATCCACTTCTGACATGAGACAATTAGACCCGCTGGGCCATTTAAAAGTTTATATTTAAAAATGCAAATAAAACAAAAACGGTTTGAAATTTTGCCAAATTAATTTTTTGTTGTGAAGATGTTCAAGATACAGACTATGAAGATACATTTCACATGATGTATTACCTACTAGTATATAGCATAGAATTGCATAGAATCGAAAAATCATGTAACTTAATTTCAAATTTATGTGGTATACTTTCTTTTTAATTGTATTTGAAATATATTACTCATACGCATCATATTACATGTACTGGAATATTTACCCTGAAAAGTATGCAATAAAAAACTTCGATTTTGTCATGTTTGAAACTAATGGAATTAAATATAACTCATACGCCACATATGTTCTCTGCATTATGAATTTTACATATTAAATATGAGCATAATGTGAATCTAAAAAAAGTTTAAATTTAAAAATGTTATAAAACAAAAATAGTTTGAAATTGCATTGGCGTTGAGTTTGGAACTATCTTATGAGAACAAGGAAAGAGAGTACAGTGTTTATGGACACTAGGCTTGTATATTTTTATAGCATAAGTAACAGGGTAGACCTCTGCAGGTATTGAGTTCCACATACCGACACAGTCCGACTAAAAACCATATTTTTACTGTAATGCAATGTGCGATCCACTGGCCAATCGACCACATACGGATGCGCTGACTGAAAGAGACGAGCGTGATGTAGGAATATATGATTTTCGGGAAAAAGTCTCCTTATTTCGTTCAAGAAAAACCACCACAGTGGAACACAAACCACATTGCAACGATGCAATGCGGTCGAGAAACCGCAAAATAGGCGTTGAGGCACCAATCCATACATGAGAGTTGTATTCCATTCTCTGTCAGTTATAAACGGTGTAAATAGTAAGATCGGATGATAAGAACTTAAGAAGGAACTGAAAAATGTGTCAGCATTACACTGAATTTTCATGCTCAGAACATCAAAAGCTTCTGACTCCCTAATATCTACACCGCCCATAGATTTAGATGATGTAATATTATTGCTGCGCGTACGTGTCAATAAAATGTGTCCTGAAAATGATCCCAATTTCTCCATTTTTGGAAAAAAAAATATTAAATGAAGATGAGGACGCCAGCTTTTAATTTCCAATAAATTCTTTGTTAAATGTTTTATTTTTGAACTCAGGTATGTAGATACATGGACTTCATATGTTTTACTACAATAGAAATAATTTTGGTTTTTAAATAATTTTAATTTATTTATTTATTTTTTCTGATGATTTTTTTACGTTTTTAATAAACGTCTTTGACGATTTTGACGATTTTTTCTCAAATATTTGACGATTTGGTTCCTCATTTCTCTGGCAGCTATGGTTGTAATGACCAATTATGTATGTAATAACGTAAGCATGTATCCGTCCCCAGTACCTTCCATTTTTCAGCGGATTTACATATTATAAACATATTCCCAATATATACACGATCAAACATATTTTAACGAACTAGCTTCCGTCCAAACATTACAACCCTTATGGTCAGGATTACGACCTAGTTTCTCAAACCACTTATGTTGTGCGAATTAATTTTTTATACATGAGTGGTGGGACCTGCAGTTTAAAGTCGACTCCGAACGACAGATTTGTGAGAAACTTTTCATGGTAATTTTATTTACTCTCAGAGTTTTTGTCAGAAATCTGCTGAGAGGAGGTTGCCGAAGAAATATTTTGTCATATTTCGTTTAGTTGGAGATGCCTGATCTGCGATTTGAATCGAGGCCTCACGTCTAATAAGCCAACACACTACCTACTAGACCACGGCGACTTATTCCGTCCAAACAATGCATGTTAAAATATGCAGAGATTTTACAGTCCTAATTTTTCCTTGGTTAGGTTAATAAATCCATTTATGCAGTCTCTAATTGTTCTCGCAATACTTTAATGTAATGAGCTCAATTGTTTTGAAATTTATCGACTAAAAACGTTAACCATCTCAGAATCACTTTAGCAATTCATCGAAATGACTCCCCATTGGTCCAAAACGATACAAAACTCTACATCATCAATGAATCCCTCTCGCTCATACATACAATGTGGTCTATTAGAGGTATTCGTTTTTGAAAAGAGAGGACTTGATTTAACAGAAACGATAAATTCTGCTTTACTGAAACGTTATCTCCACCATATAAAAGTTTTTCCAAAACAAATTTCCATATAAAATTTTTAAGTAACAATGAATCCCTCTCCCTCATACAATGTGGTCCACTATATGTATTCGTTTTTGAAAAGAGAAGACTTGATTTAACAGAAAAAAAAATTCTGCTTTAATATCCTCCACCATTTAAAGTTTTTCCAAAAAAAAAAATTTTTCCATTTAACATTTTTAATTAACAACTTAAAAACAGAATCTATAATTTTCTTTTCATTGTGCTTACATTTCTATAAAATTCTCTTTTCATTTATTTAAATTTCATTTAGAATTTTAACAACGCAACAACTCATTTGGAAATCTCTTAATTAAAGCTTCTTAATTGCCATGAAAGAACAGAAAAAACAAAAAAAAAAATTAAATCTATGCTGCGTCTACATAGAAGTGGCATTATGAATAAGACTTTTATTTTAATTTTTTGTGGTACATAAACGTCAAAAATTCCAGAAATTCATACATAAGAGTCTTCACTTAAGATTACAACTCTTTTAAGAGTTCAAAAAGAATTTTAAAATTTTTAATGGAAATTTCTTGGAATGCATAAATGACGTGTTTATTATAAAAAAACAATGAATTTAAAATTTCTTATTACGTTTTAAGCATATTTAGACAAAAGAAAATATTTTTTTAACATTAAATACAATAAAAAAAAATTACTGTTAATTTAGTATTTTCCAATAATTAACTTAAAAATAACCGTAAATTTTTATTATTTATATTTTATACAAAAACAAAAATAAAATATGGAACCTTTTTCTCATTCACACCCTATTCACTGTCACTTCCATTTGGTGACACTTTCCGCAGAACATGTCATGTTTGCCCATAGTATTCTTATTTGTAGGCTCAAGACAAGCATAAGAGTAGACTGCAGAAGGATTGTGAGAAGGCAATTATAAAATATCCTTTATGGTGTGCTTAATTGTTGGAATTTTGTAATCACTTGAAAGCCATAGAAATGGCGCCATTAAATAAACGTAATTATTGTCTTGCGGATTATGAAAAGTGTTACAAATAACAAAAAAGAGTGGTTGAATTACTTAGAAAACAATAAAAAGTATCTGTAGCTGAACAATATGATGAAACTTTACAGAATTGCAAAGGAATTTACCTTTACAAGCTAGAAAACGGATTGGTTAAAAAATTTCTGAAATTTGTTAACCGTATGTATACTTTTGAGGTTGAGTGTACATAATTGGTCAATATAACTCTTTAGTCATGATTACGACGTAGTTTCTCACGCCACTTATGTTGTGTGAGTTAATTTTTATACATGAGTGGCGGGGCCTACAGTTTAAAGTCGTCTCCGAACGACAAATTTTTTATTTACGCTCAGAGTTATTGCCAGAAATCTGCTGAGAGGAAACTGCCGAAGAAATATTTTTCAGATTTTCGTTTTGATGGGGCCTCAATTCTAATAAAACAACACACTACCTATTAGACCAGGACGACTTCGTTTATTTTACATACAGCAGTTAAAACTTAAGACAAAAATGTTGATCTAAACGCCGACTCTTTGGAAATATTATAAGAAAATTTTGAAGAGAATGGAAGTGTTGTATATGTGACTAGGCCTGTGCATTATTGTCGAAAATATCGTTCCTGGGGCTAATAAAAATTTTTCCGAGCTAAAGCTCATTTCTCACTCGTTGTTTACATCAACAAGCAAAATTAAAGCATAAAATGCACGAAAACCAAAGAAGTGATTGTGGAAGAAAAACTGCATTCAGAAAAAGTGATTGTCTGATAATCTTATGATATAGTTGAGTAACTTTACTGTCAATTCAGTGCACTTGGGTTAAATGATAGGGGGATGTCGCCGCGAATATGTAGTTTAAACCATTAGCCTTTTTTTGAGGTTACGTCTAAGTGTACTTGTCCCTGTAGAGAATTTGAATTTTTTTACGTCGGAGTTTGTTCCAAAAAAAGGTGACGTAAATCGAAACGACTTAAATCGAATTTCATATTGCTCATACTACAAAGTAGTATGTTTTTAACAAGGAACTGAAAAAATTTACAGTAATCCCTCGATTTACGTCGCAGTTTGTTCCAAAAAAAGGCGACGTAAATCGAATGACGACACAAATTGAAGTTAGAGGGAACAACAAATTTGACGACGTAAATCGAAACAACGTTAATCGAGGCGACGTAAATCGAAGGATTACTGTAACTAATTTCGAGATAATTAATATTAACTACTCACCACCATAAACAGCTAGGTATTATGCAGAATCTATCCTTCATTTCCCATACTAAGAGGGAAATTTTCTTTTAAATCTTAAAGTTTTTTTTTATCACAATTTAAGAACATTTTAATGAATTCGCATCAATGATACTAAAGTCCCAACCTTGATTTTCATACTCTTCTTGAGCAACAAAATCATCCTCATGACTATACTTTGTGTTCAGCATTCAACTTAAAATAATTGACAAACTGCCTGAATATTTTCTGCCCCACATTTCTTCATGGAAAAGTTTATTTATGGCAAATTTTCCACATTGTTTTTTTCTCTTTTTCTTTATCACCTTAAAACATTTTTCACTTATCAATGTTTTCTTTTATATTTTTTGTTTTTTTTTTTTTACTTTTTTTGTTTGTTTGTAATTCAGGAAAGCATAAAATGTTTACAAAACTAAAGTTTTTATTATAAATTTTCTTTTATTTTTATAGTTCAAAAGGTATAACACGTACATATTTTATAAAACGAGAAGAAAAAATAAAAGGAAATAAAGAAAACACAGTCATGGTCATGTGCCATGTGTTGGAACATCAAAGAATATGCCCCCTTGGAGGATATTTGTCAAATAGCTTAAGGTGGCTGAAATAAAAATAAACGAATATTTTATAGACGAATTTTTATAACCAATAAAGGCATGTGATTTCGGGGGCTGCATAAAAGAGAAAACATAAAAATATTTTCAAATGTTGGACTGGCTGACCTTTGAGCGAAAGTTTAAAATATTATTGTAGGCGGCTGAAAGTTGTGCTAACTGTTGACTGTTGAAATTGAAAAACAAAGTTTATATTGAAGATTTATTGACTTTATTGCAGTAAATGTTGTATTCAAAGTATTATTTCTTATTGTTATGCTATCTGATGATTACATTGTTGATTAAACTTATGAAGATAGAAAAAATATACAAATAAAAAATAAAACCATGATGTACGACTCCATAATCTACTAATGTGGTGGAGAGCCTTGGAGGCAACGATTCAAAGGAAGCTGCAAATATGAGTAAGATAAAGTGAAAGTATAAGTCTCTCTAGACATCATCTCAAGTATCGTTAGAAATTATCTTGAGATTACTTCCCACAGAGACGGGCGGAAAGAAACTTTTCAAGGTTATTTGAAGGGCCTTTCTCTTATGGAATATTGCTTTGAGCATATACGGATCACTGATAGGGAGCAATAGCGTAGTGTAATTAGTTTATGGATGATAGTGCGAAGCTATTCAAAAGGTTACTTGATAAGAATATTTTCTAAACGAGGATCTGACTGAAGGGTTGTAATGACCAATTATGTATGTATGTATGTACGTAGGTGAGTCCTCACAAATGAACAGGTACAGAAAAAAATTGTGGTACATTCCATCGAATTGCAACTTTGGTGGTTACGAGGTTGCAAATAAACTGACAGGAAGATATGTATGGAATTGGTGGAAAGCCTTGTTAGGCTTATTTAGAAGCTCTCACTCAAACCGGATAAGCAAGGGATCATACATAGAGCGCACATTTTACAGCAAAATGAGGTAGGCTTTTAAGTTTTGAATATATTAAGAGCTGAGAGATAAGCATCAGTTTGTAGGACTATGCCTTGATATATGGAGGCGCAGATTCAAGATGCTGGCCAGAATTTCTTTAATGACCTAAGCGAGTTAGCTTCTAGAAGATGATTAGCTACTTTATCTCCCCTTCTTTTTACATACATACATACACACATACATAATTGGTCATTATAACCCTATAGTCAGGATTACGACCTTCTCCCATCCACTTATGTTGCGTGTTAATTTTATACATTAGTGGCGGGTCCCACAGTTTAAAGTCGATTCCGAACGACATATTTTTAAGAAACTTTTCATGGCAACATTTATTTACTCTCTGAATTTTTTGCCAGAAATCTGCTGAGAGGAAGTCGCCGAAAAAATATTTTTTTAATATTTCGTTTTGTTCGAAATGTCTGAACCGGTGTTTGAACCGTGGCCTCGCTTCTAATAAACCAACACACCATCTACTAGAAGACGGGGACTTCAACTATCCTCTTTCTTCTTAATTTTCTTAAACTTTTCCTTCTCTTTGTTGTTTTTGTCGATGCTTTTAATTTTTCACCTGCCTTAGTAGCCTAATGTAATCCATAAACCCATGTGGTTAAATCATATTTCTTTGCTTTTTTGGTTCTATCAGATCATGTAGTATATAGACGGCTGATATGGACGACTGAAAAATTATGTGCGTTACAACAGAAACAGCGTTCCGTACAAGGTTTTCATATATTTTGTAAAAATAAAAATAAATATTCTGAGAACTCTAGTCATAAGACTTTGTTTTAGGTTTTCTTTGGTAAGACTTTGTTGAATTATTATTTTTAATAATCTTAATGGGGACAAAAGCTCATATCTGAAGTTCGTAAATACCTAACAGTAACAGGCTTAAAAGAATGCGTCGAAATATTCAATGGCAACAATGTGAAAATTTTTTAAAGGCAAGCTATTGTTAAAATAAAATGAAGGCAAAAAACGGAACGAAAAATGGAAGACAATTGTAATGGTGACGAAGCCTTACAGAGGGGTTTAAGCATATAAAATCAGAATACAAATGATAAATTATAATACGACGTATGATTTATTTTCCATATACATACGTGTAAGTGTAGTAAGAGAGCTATGTAAAAACGTTGATGTACATGATGTTGATGTAATAGTAAGTGTGTATTATAAGACGCATCTTTTTACACAACACTAAACAACAAAAATATGTTGTATTTCGGCATATCCAAGTAGAGACCAAATAGGTCACGTAAATGTGATAAAAATGCTGCTTGAGCAAGAGTATCACAAAACTTATCTGTGTTACCCAGTGTCCAAATACACTGCGTGTTATTACCGCATGAACTACAGCCGATAGGTATATTAGAAAAGGAATTGTGCTTCGGAAGGGAAAATTGTCAAACAAGGCTCAACTGCTATTGTGACATTTCGTCAATTGAGAAACCAGAAACAATATGATAATTAGAGCTTAATCCTGAACTAAAAACTGTGCTCGCCAATGTTTTATTGAAAAGAAAGCGCTTTGCAGAGGTGTGAATAATTCTCTATGCGACAATAATCAGACTCATAGTTCTGGACTTGATCTGGTCTGTTGCAAAAGAGAAAAAAAAAGCGAATCCTGCGTGAACGTTTGTCGCGTGAAAGTTTTGTCGTTTGTATGACTGGAGTGTATTTTATCGAAACTGTTCTAATACTACTAGAATACATACATAATTGGCCATTACAACCCTTCAGTGAGGATTACGGCCTAGCTTCTTACACCACTCATGTTGTGTGTGTGTTAATTTTATACATGAGTGGCAGGACCTTAAATTTACAGTCGACTCCGAACGACAAATTTTTTGAGAAACTTTTAATGGCAATTTTATTCCACTCTCAGAGTTTTTGCCAGAAATTAGCTGAAAGGAAGTCGCCGAAAAATACTTTTTGTATTTTGTCTTTGATGCCTGGCCTGGGGCTCGAACTCTGGCTTTGCGTCTAATAAGCCCACACACTACCTACTAGACTACGGCGACTCCAACGGCGACTAGAATACTCAGCAAGAAAATAAGAGACTGTTGATCTAGGCTATGGCAATTATTTTTTGCACATCACTTTATCGATGTATTCGTTAAAATGTATCACAAAATTAAACAAAATTTCGTGTGACAATGCCAAATTGAAGTCGCCGTGGTCTAGTAGGTAGTGCGTTGGCTTATTAGACGTGAGGGCTCGGTTCAAACCCCAGGTCAGGCATCTCCAACTGAACGAACTATGAAAAAATATTTCTTCGGTGACTTCCTCTCAGCAGATTTCTGGCAAAAAGTCTGAGAGTAAATAAAATTGCCATGAAAAGTTTCTCAAAAATCTGTCATTCGGAGTCGACTTTAAACGGTAGGTCCCATCACTCGTGTATAAAATTAACACACACAACATAAGTGGTGTGTGAAACTAGGTTGTAATCCTGACTGAAGAGTTGTAATGGCCAATTATGTATGTATGTATGTATTTATGATGTCCCGCGTGTAGAGCGCTGGAAGACAACATTACGTTTGACATAATGGACAAAATGTTGCAAAAGCGGAGTTAACGAATGATTTTTCTAAGTCGTAGACGTAGGCATTATTTACATTAAATAACTTTTAAAACGTATATGGTACGCAAATTTGATTTTTTGTTCAATTTTCAAAACCAAAACGCTTAAAGAATTACCCGTTATTTGTTTTTAACAACAGCAACAGAAAGTTTTAGTCTTTTTGGTTACAACTACCAGTGAATCACCACAAATTCATAAAATTAAGTTGTGTTCTCTAAATGTAAAGTCAACTGTAGAATTATGCTGCAACGACATACCACCTTAATGTAGACGTATGATACCCGCTGTTTGCGGTCAAACACCAAAAATATTCCGAACGTATGTATGTGTGAGGCATGTACGTATATCTGGGCAAAATATATTCGTTGGAGGCAATATTATGTGATATTTGGCTTACAGAAATATTCCAAGAATTCAAATCTTCTTTTCTTATAATAAATATTACGTTGCTCTTGTACTTGACACTGTCTGTCTGTCTGTCTGCTTGTCATTTCTATTCAATTTCAGCTGATCACAACAATCGAGATAATATTGCTTTCTATAGAAATATGGTATTTTATCCAGGTAAACATATGCACATGCCTAAGGATATGAGAATTAAATATGATTTTTACAGTGAATTACAAGTGACAATTGAATGCTTCCATTTCGTTTTAAACTGGCATGTTTTTATTAACAATTAATTGTGAAAATCACTCACTGCTGTTCATACTGACAGATTTTAATGTCGAAATATGATTCAATGTCGTATTTTAAAGCTTTTAGATAATTTTTCGATACTATTCAACTTGATTTGATTTAACAAACGTAACTTAAAAAAAAAACGAAATGCTACAGACGTATATAACTATGTAGACTGTTTCTGCTAACTAAGCTGTATAGCGTCAATGAATTGTATCCCAAAAATACACGCGAACAAAAGAGTGAAAGTGGAACTCAAATGTTTTTTTTATTATTCGGAACAGGGTCATATGCTAAATATTCTGACCCAATACGACCAGCTAAACGGCCCAATATCTTAATTTTATCTAACAAAGAACTTATACTGAAGCAAATTATATGTAGGAAATCGAGATAGTTCCACCATATTATTAGGAAGCCGTTCAAAATTACCATTGGAAAGCGGTAAGAGTGTAATCCGTAAGAGTCGTGGTCGATTCAAGAACGTCTGGATAAGCATTAGTAGAAGTAGCAAGAGCTAGAATAAGTAGTACAAGCTAACATGGAGAGGAAGAAAAATAACTAAAGTAAACGATGAAAGCTGAAAATGCTTTGTGAATGCTATAAACTGCTAGGAAAGTTGCTGGAAAAAGGAAATAAAATATTGACTTTTTTAAATTAAAAAAATTGGGTTGTTTATTAAAAGCTTCATATCTTTAAATTTAAACACAAAAAGTGTGTGCGAGACAAAATGTCCGTCAGGGTTTCCCTGCTTGGAGTAAATTCGAAATATTTCATTCTTTATCCTTCTGACGCACATATCAGGCTGAATTTGACCGATGATATGAGTTATGTCGACTTTGAAGAACGCTGTGGTTTGTGGATTATTTGCATAAACCTGTAACTTAAGAAGACCCCACAAAAGAGCCTAACAAGGTCAAAGCTCACGATCTTGGTGGTAAATTTATATCATCACCATATGAGATAACCATGCCCGCGAAATGTTCATGGAGAATATCCAAATGTAGTCCGCGGCTTTGATGTAATTCGGAAGTATCGGTTGGAAGACCCGCTATAATCCTAATATCCTAATATATATATTATATATATATATATTATATATATTATATTATATATATATATTATAAATCTTTCTGTGAGTCTGTTTTTTTGTTTGTTTGTTAGCCAATCACGCCTGAACGCCTGGACCGATTTTTTTGAAATTTGGGATATAGATCGAGCTTTTGTCGGTGCAGGTTCTAGGCTATAAATCTTTTAATAATTTTTACCAAAAGGGGAGAAAAAATGATACAAAAGGAGAAAAAATGGGCCAAAGTTAGTACTTTTATGCATAAATGATGTATTTTATCTGTTTTAAACGTATTTTTTTACGACTTAGCTTGGTTTCAAAATTTTGACCAAAAGGGGAGAAAAAATGGGACAAAAGGAGAAAAAATGGTCAAAAATTAGTACTTTTATGCATAAAAGCTGTATTTTATTTGTTTTATAAGTAATTGTTTACGATTTAGCTTGGTTAAGTTTCCCAAATAGCTATTGGAGGTGTTCCGTTTATAAAGTTGGACCAAAAGGGGTCCAAAAAGGGGGAAAGGGGCGAAAAACGGGCAAATTGAGTGCATAGCCAATCACGCCTGAACGCCTGGACCTATTTTCTTGAAATTTGGGTTATTGATCGAGCTTTTGTCGGTGCAGGTTATAGGCAATAAATCTTTTCAAAATTTTGACCCAAAGGGGAAAAAATGGGACAAAGGGAGAAAAATGGGCAAAAATTAGTACTTTATGCATAAATGCTGTATTTTATCTGTTTTAAAGGTATTTTTTTACGATTTAGCTTGGTTAAGTTTCCCAAATAGCTATTGGAGGTGTTCCGTTTATAAAGTTGGACCAAAAGGGGTCCAAAAAGGGGGAAAGGGGCGAAAAACGGGCAAATTGAGTGCATTTATATTTAGGACTTAGAGTATTCAAAAAACTGGGTTGTTTGTTAAACCGGTTTCCGAATAATTTGAAAAATTGGATTTTTCAAGCAACCGGCTTTTTGATTTATTGTTATTTTTAATGCAAAAATGACCCAATAATAATTTTCATTTTAAATTTAAAGAAAAATATTTACAATAGGGTGTCCCATGGCCCATATTCTTTGGTCCCATATTTTTTGTAGAAATACCTCCCAAACGATGCCTGATTACGAGAAAAAAATATTTTTTTGTGACGAGAACGTTTTAAAGTTTTGAATTTCAATACAAAACAATTGAAAATCACATTTAAAAATATTTTTTAGAATTCTAAATTGATTTTTATAAAAAACTAGCATTTGCTATGACCATTAACAAGCCTCAGGGTCAAACATTGAAGGTGAATGGTTTAAATTAGGAGACACCATGTTTTTCTCATGATCAACTGTATGTAGCCAGATCACGGATACCAAGTGGGAAAAATTTATATATTTTTACCCCAACTGGTAAAACAGCTAATATTGTGTATAGAAGCGTTTTATCAAAATAATAATACTATTTAATTTAATTGTAGAATAAGTTTATATTGCATTTATTTAATAGTTATATGTATGTACTTAATATTCTTATAAGTATTAATAATAGAATAAATTTATTTTTTGTATTTTTAATATGTGTACATATATACTTAAGTTACTGATTTTTGTATTTTTTTAAGTGTTAATAATAAAAATTTTTAAATTTCTTTAACAACAACAAATAATCACTGTTTTTTTAATTTAAAAACATTTTTCATTTGTTAAACTAATCCAAACTACATAACCCGCGCAACGCCGGGTGCAATCTGCTAATGTAATATAATTCATTAAATAAATCATAACTTAATCCCGTATGTATGGAAATTTTTCACAATTACCAAGGAAATGGAAAAAATCTAAACTGAAATAGATTTTCGAAATCTAATACAACTTTATTGTTGGATTTTTTTTCGAGCCTATACATATGGGGAAAAGAAATTTTTCCATATTAAAGGAAAAATTTATATTTTCGTTAAAAAAATGTAAATATTTACTTTAGTTTTGTTTTTTTTTTTGAGTTTAATTGAAACCTTAGTATAGAATTCAATATCTGTTGCTGAAGGAATTTATTTTTATTTAGCATTTTGGCATTTCTCTTTATTTATTGTCAAAACATATGTGATCTTATTATTATCCTTTTATATCGTTTTACAACTCTACCCCTTTTGTTTATTTTATTTATGCGACATACAAGAAGAAAATCAATTCTTTGGTTTCATATTTGCATCATGCTTAAAAAAATAAAAATATTGTCTGTCGGGTATCGTTTTATCAAATGTTTGTTTACGTATCTGTGTGAGGTTAAAAAAAAATAAAAAATAGAATAAATAAAATAAAATAACGAATAAATATTATTTATATGTAAATGAAATGTAATAAAAATGCTTTTTTGTGCAATTTATGGCTGTTGTTTCAGTTTTGTTAACAATTGTGTTAATAAAAACCGCAATTTATTGAAGTAAAATATCAAATAATCTATTGAAATAAATGAAAGGATGAAATGATAAACAGGAACGAGAGGTATTTGACGCCCAGAAAAACAGAAAGCTTCTTATGTTAACTGATGTGTTTGCATGTTTTAAAACGGTTTACAAGAAGTCCTGTAAAATTTTAGTTTTAGACCCCATACTACAACGTACAATACATGTGTCTGTATTTATTGAATAAAATATTGAAATAAATTGCGGTTAACATATTTTATTTATTTTTTTCTTTTATTTGATTTTGGAAAGGAATTTGTTTTTAACAGCTAAATGGAGAATTGCGGAACATCAATTGCAGATTGACATAACATCAAATTTGCTATGAAGAATACATAGAAAAAGAGTATAAGGATTGAATCTTAAATTTAAAATGTAAAGAAATCGATAATCAGACATTATATTAAATATGGTATATACAGTGAGCGTCAAAAGAAACTGTACTCTATGGATAAAATTCTAACAATCATCAAACTCAACTTTTATCACTTAAGAAGAGTACCCAAAAAAAATTTGACTATATTTTGAAATTTTTTGTAATTTTTTTGTTTGTTTCCATTTTAACCCATTAACGCCCACAAATAATTTTTAAAATTCAATCTTTATTTCTAGATTTAAATAACCTTTTTTTATTGTACTATAAAAGAAAAAAAAAACAAAAAAAAATATTCTAAGTTGTGTTTTTTGAGCTGTACTAAGTTTAGTACAATGGGCGGTTACGTGTGGTATTTTGCAAAACATCCTCTTTCCAAACAAAGTGTTTTCAGGCACTTACAACAAGATGTTTTAACTCGATTTGAGCATATGACACATCGAAGTTGATTTGGAATTTTTTGGGGGTTGTGACCATTATTTTTGTTTTCTTCTCCTTCAATTCTGGAAGATGTTTGCCTACATTTATTGTACTTTTTGTCACTGAGATATGTTCGTGCTATATGTCTGCGAAACCATAATTGATCCACACGATTATTAGGGTTTGCAATGCAATATAGTCTCCATGCATTTGAAACAGTCAAGTCTACTAAATAAGTAAACAAGACCAACCACCACTTTTTACCTTTTACAGCAATTCGGTACATTCCTATAGACTGGTCGATCTGATCTACCCCTCCCATAGCTTCAGTATATTTTTGATCTGGAGGAGAGGAGTCCAACTTGGGGACTCAACACTAGCTTCAATTCTTCTTTTTTTTTCTGAACATTCCGTGAAGTAGATGACGCGATCGTTTGTAGGGGCTCATCGCCATCGCTACTCCATACATCTTCAACCGTAGGTCTGTAAGTCACCACATCTATATTACCGGGCACATCTCGAGGTAGTTTATTTTCATATAATTCACCGTCTCCATCTTCCTCTTCGTCAGTGAGAACATCTAAATCGGGTGGCAGCATAACTACATCGTAAGTAACGTCATTTTCATTATCTTGGCTAATAATGTCACATATTACCTTTTCCAACCTAAAATAGTTTTTGCTACGTCGGTTCGCCATTTTATATCTTTCAAAGTATTTCTTAATTAATAACAAGACGCTATTCAAAAAAAAAAAAAAACAATCAAAAAACCAGGAAAAACTTTTATTCTAAAGCACAATGCCGGAATGAAAACGTCTTCACTGTACTATTTTATCTTACCTTGAACGCCCAGTGTACTAAACATACAGCAACACTTAATATGCTATTGCTCAAAAAAATTCTATACGAACTAAACCGTTTTATATTGCTTTTATTAGAATGTGATGTTATCCAGTAAATAAACTGCTTTTCAACGTTCTTCAAAGTTAACTGATATAAATTAAACTAAATAACCATTCACAATCCCACAAGAAATAAATCGCTAGCCAAAATAGGGATTCTCCTCATTGATATTTTTGAACTAGGATTTACAACAGCTACGTGGATGTTGCATGTACTCTTATTGACTGGTAGCAAGCGTTGCCAAAATAAAAAAACTAAATTTTGTAATTTTTACTTCGACTTTAAGTTGTGTATTATATATACTTCAGCAGGCGGAAATGGGTTAAAAACTGGCAATGAAACAATTTTAAAATAAAAATAATTGTAATTTATTAATATACATACATAATTGGCCCTTTAGTCAGGATTACGACCTAGTTTCTCACACCATGTTATGTTGTGTGCGTTAATTTTTATACATGAGTATCAGGAGCTACAGTTTAAAGTCGACTCCGAACGACAGATTTTTTTGGAAACTTTTCATGACAATTTTATTTACTCTCAGAATTTTTGCCAGAAATCTGCAGAGAGGAAGTCGCCGAAGAAATATTTTTTCATTCTCGTGAGTAATAACTTCCTATCTGATAAGCAGTCGGGATTTATGAAAGCTAGGAGCTGCACTACTGCTTTAGTCAATGTAGTTGATGACTTTAGGTTGGAACTAGATGAAAATTACATAGCGTTTTTAGTTCTTCTGGATCACACCAAGGCTTTTGATACGGTTGACCACAAAATATTATTGAGGAAGCTACAGACCCTCTTTCATTTTTCTAACTCAGCTTGTAATCTCATACGTTCTTATCTTGTGAACAGATCACAACGAGTTTATCTTAACGGCAAGATCTCGAATTCGCTAAGCGTTGGAAGAGGTATTCCTCAGGGATCAATATTAGGGCCTCTCTTGTTCTGTATATACATTAACGACCTGCCTGATGTTTTGGATAATTGTAGCGTACATATGTACGCTGATGACGTTCAGCTCTATAGAAGCACGCGTATAGAGGATATGCAACTATGTATAGACACCATCAACTGTGATTTACGAAAAATTGACAACTGGGCTAGGTCCAATGGACTTTGTATAAATCCCTCTAAATCTAAATGTTTATTGCTCTCCAGAACTAAGAGAGCATTTGTTGTGCCGAATATTATTATCAGGGGGAATAAAATTGACTTTGTTGAATCAGCATCCAATCTGGGTGTTATCTTTAATAGTCGGCTAACGTGGTCTAACCACATTAACGTCATCGTTGGTAAAGTTTATTGTATGCTTAGGAACTTGTGGGCTGTTATAGATTCGACTCCCTTTGCCATACGTATGCAACTGGCTAAAACTTATTTGATTCCTGTCCTTTTATACGGATGTGAAATTTTCGCAAACTGTGATACTGACGATAGGCGGAAACTCAACCTGGCTTATATTAATATAGCCAGATATGTTTTTATTAGGGGACGTCGAGACCATATATCACAATTTGCATACCGGATATTCGGAGTTAATTTTGATAATCTATTAAATATAAAATGCCTTATTCTCCTCCATAAGATTATTACTTTAAAACAGCCAATATACCTATTTAGTAGGATTACATTTGCTAGATCCAACCGCGGTATGAAGATTATCCAACACAGACATAGGACGCTTTTGTCACAACGCCAGTTTTTTATACACACCATCAGTCTTTGGAATACACTACCTAATTATATTCAGAATCTAGGCAATGCAACTAAGTTCAAAAAGGAGCTATACATTCTGTTTAAGTAATTTTTAGCATATCTTGATTTTTTTTTTGTGAATTTTTTTCTCTCTATTTCTATTAATGATTATTTGTAATTTTTCATTTTTTTAATTAATTTATCTTTAAATTTCATTGTATCTTAGTATATGTATATATTTTTACATTTCATGGCAATTTTATTTACTTTCAGAGTTTTTGCCAGAAAACTGCTGAGAGGCAAACGCAAATACAATGCTTTTTCAAAATTCGATTTGTTCGAAATGTCTGATCTGGTGTTTGAACCGTTTCGTCATGTCTAAGAAGCCAACACACCATTTACTAAACTAGGCGACTTCTGCCCGTTGTGATCGCTGGCAGCTAGTAGTGCAATAAGATATCGTTTTGAATTTTTATTACATCACTCGGACTACTGGATTCATCTCTTATTAAATTTTTCAAATTGAAGAATCTAACGAAGTCCTCTACATCATAATACATGGTATACCGGAGATATCGTTGGAGAATCATTTGAAAAAGATGTTGAGGCGGTAGTTTGAATAAGTTAAGCAGCCTTTAAGAAAAAGGTCGATGTCTTTCCCTCTTCCACGTTGTTGTAGCTTCCATGGTGGTAATTAGACTATGACCTAAAAATGGTCAGTACCTGGCATGAAAAGCCATTAATCTAGATACAATTCCTCCCCTGTGTTCAGTATGTGATCTAGAACGCCAGATAAGCATCTAAATCCTACAGCATACTTTCCAAGCAATAGTCGAGAATGTCGCTTTAAATCCATGTTTTAAAGGCCGAAAAACTTTCGCGTAAGTCAGATACTGCATGGACTGCTTGTTTTTTTTTCAATAGAAAACCCAATAATCTGAAACTCACATAAACGTCATTAGTGAAAACAGGCTGTTTTCATTTACTAACCGTAAGTTTGTAATTTAGATACAGGAGTAGGCATGTGTTGTGAAAATAGAAATCAGTTCGCTCCAAACGCTAATGGCTCTAGGTTCCAAGGTGGAGACCTAAAAACCACTTGAGGTATAAGGAAGACTGTAGACTAGTGATGAAAAGTCGCCGTAGTCTAGTAGGTAGTGTGTTGGCCTATTAGACGTGAGGCCTCGGTTCAAATCCCAGATCAGACATCTCCAACAGAATGAAATGCGAAAAATATTTCTTCAGCAACTATCTCTCAGCTGATTTCGGGCAAAAACTCTGGAAGTAAATAAAATTGCCATGAAATGTTTCTCAATTTCGTTCGGAGTCGATTTTAAACTGTAGGCCCCGCCACTGTGTATAAAAATTAACACATACAACATAAGTGATAAGAGAAACTATATCGTAATCCTGACTAAAGGGTTGTGATGGCTGGATTATGTTATGTATGTATGTATACTGATGATTTGCTTTAGCCTCGGTTGAGAAAATAAGGGAATCACAAGCCAATTCATTTATCCATCTACGCAGACCCTCTTTGGTTTATTTTTTTAAATTTGAAACAAACGTACTGAAACCTTTTTTGTAGAAAGTACTCCACCTCTTATAAGCCGTCGTTTCATTATTCGCTCGATATATTCAAGTTAACACATATTTAACTACAGCGTTGTACTCACTTTACATTTCACAAAATTAATTAAGAAAAGATTAAATCTTTAACTTTTAATGCTTGATTGAATTTCAACGAAATTTTTTCGTTGTATCTGTTCAATAAGTTAAGCTAAGTTAAGCCACATTTGCTTTTAAATCCACCGCCAATTTAATAATAATTTAGCGGCGCTTACTTTGCAAATGTTATAAATCAAACAAATCCTCTAAAACAAACGTACATCTGAAGTATTGACAGCATGAAAGCAGCTTTTATTGCCAGAATATAACATTTTATCATGAGCATCACAAATCATTATTCATTTGCACTGCCAACGTCAAGTTTTCTTTTTTATTTTATTTTAATGGAATGACAATGAATATCGAATGTAATATTGGAATCTATAATCGCTGGAATTGTTTAAGTAACGTTGTTGGGGGGTAGTAGTTTTGAAGGACCAGTGGCTCTTTTTTCTTTTTGTTCGATATTCTTAAATCTTTGCATTTAAAGTCTTAATTAAAACCAATAAAATACAGCTGAAATACGTCATCACTGTGACAGTTGCTTGTTGACTTTAATTTTTCCTTTTTATTTTATAAAAATTGGCCATAAATTTTATGCTTTTTTTTAATGTTCAACAACATTCACAGGTCATTAATCATTAATCGCTGGCTAGGGAAATGCGGAAAAATTAAAAAAAAATAATTGAACAATTGTGCCAATGAAGGAAGCATGCATCGTGTTCAATCATTTGAAAATCTCTGATAATGGTTAAGCAAATCTTTTGTTCTAATTTCCAATCAAATATTTGATTTATAATGAGATGATATTTGATTTCTATTGAAATAAATGAAAAGTTTTTTTTTAAATACTTTGCTTAATTCATACAGCATTTATAAGAATAATAAAGATAAGAATGCTTGTGCAAAAACAAATTTCATAATTTTTTTTCTTCAAGCCAAACGTCGGAGGACAAAATGTTACACAGTCAATGGCAAGCTGTTTTCAAATTTTTTATTGGTCGATGTTAATCGTGCTAGCTAGTCAAATCTATGCACAAGACGAGGTTGTCATTTTAATATGTGTATTTAACACATAAACGCCGAGCTCACCCACCTCGAACAACACCTCGAAACAGTGTTGAAAAATTCAGTACTTTAGTACTTTTTCATTCCAAAAATACCGCAGTACCCCCGCTACGCCTTCAGTAATTTTTCATTATTACATATTTTATGTCTTGCGCTTTTCTACTATTAATGCATTAGCAACATGTTCAACGTAATGCTAAAGGTAGAATTAGGCTTTAGCCCCGGTTAGCCGAACGTCCATGGAACGTACATTCGTTTTTAGAAAAGGAAAAGCAATGGAAACGCTTGTCGAACCGTAATGTTATTTCGGTAAGCATTTGTATTGCTCTTTATATGCATGCTTAAAATGAACACATGTTATATTACGTTCCATCGACGTTTGACTAAACGGGGCTTTTACGTTTTGTTACGTTTCGAATCAGCTGTCTTAGTCTTGCATGTGAGCAACAGGATTATGTCGTTAGTTTTTCTGGTCCATGCCGCTTGTGCGGGCTTACTAGACGCGAGATCACAGTTCAAACCCCATGTCAGACATCTCCATCAAAACGAAATGAGAAAAAATATTTCTCCGGCAATTTTTTTCTGGCAAGTTTAAAGTTTCCCAAAAATCAGTCGTTCGGACTCGACTTTAAACAGCAGATCCAGGCACTCATGTATAAAATTAACACACGGAAAATAAGTGGTGATAGAAGTTAGGTCGTAATACTGATTGAAGGGTTATAATGACCAATATGTATGTATTTTTTTTACAAAAGTACCATTTGATGCAAAAAAGTACTCTTTCAGTTAGCATTTCAAAATTTCTGTTTTGCAACACTGCCTCGAAATATGAAAAAAAAACAGTCTTTTGCCAAAAAATCTGATTGTAATTGAAATTGGCATGAAAAGTTTCTTAAAAAATCTGTTCTTTGGAGTCAGCTTTAAACTGTAAATCCTCCCACTAATGGATAAAATTAACATACACAGCATGGGTGGTGTATGAGAAGCTAGGTCGTAATTCTAACTAAAGGCTTGTAATGACCAATAAAGTAAGTAAGTAACACACAAGCAATTGACTCTTGCGAAAACATCTGAGCATCTGATTGTCGAGATATATGCAAATGGGTTTTCACGATTTAAAGAAAGTAATTGTAAACCATTCTATTGTCAGGCATTTTTTTGTGCATGTTGATATTGAAATTATCAGCAACGTTTTGATTGGTGCCTTTTAAATAAAAAAAAAAATTTGCAGATATCAAAACAAATGCTAAGCGGATAATGTAGCAAGTGGGCTTTACAATGGGCCCATCAGAAAAACCTCCCCGACAAATGCTTTCTACTTTTTTTTGGGACTATCAAAGATGTGTGGATAATGAAACTCCACACATTTCTTGTCAATCAATTCGATTCGCCTTTTCTTGATTGCTTCATGCAAACGCTTGGTTGATTCGGGTGGATACAATAAGGAGTTGGTACCATTTTTGTGCTACAAAAATATTCATGTAACAACTGCAGCGTGAAAGAAGTCAGCGCCTAAAAATCTCAATTAACTCTTACCAGCGCAATGCATTCACAAACGAAATTTTTCCTGAAACTCTTACAAAAAAGGGAATGCTGTGACCAGGGCAACTGGTTTATACATACTCTTTGTGGGGGTGAGCAGGGAGAGAATAAAATAAAATATTTTGCGAGAATGCGAGTAAAATAAAGCAAAGATAATTAGTTTAAATAATCAAATATTTATTTGTTGTACATAAACGTACCTTTCGGGTTGGGGGTTGATCGAGAATAATCTCTTTTCGTTTATATCACAACAATTCTGTCATATTATTAATAATTCACAATATTATAAACGTAAGTACAGGGGTGGTTTTTACACTTTAACAAAACTTAAATCTAAACTTAAAGGTAGGTTGGCCAGCGTGAACATCCCGCCCCCCTTGCAACATTGCAACAAGCGGACCGAGACATCACCTGGCCAGAGATCAATGAGTCTACAATTCAGGGTAATATTCAGTTACAATCCAATATATAAATTCCATAAAAATAAGAATAATAGAGTCATCATGAAGAAATTATCTGCTCAGAACGTTGATTACGATGTAGCCCCTGGAGACGCATTCGATGCTACCATTATTGCCCCATTACCGGAAGTAGGAGGTTGACCAACACACGTGGATGGTTTTTCCAGAGCTTGGTTGTGGGTTGTGCTCTTCTTCTTGGACTGGGATCAACAATAATCATGTCGAGGTTGTCGTTAGTAGAGCGTTCGACAGATAGCTCACGTGGTGTTAGATGATCTGTAAATGAAAACGACGAACACACAACAGAAAAAGAGAGAACGAATTAATACTGCTCTAGATCAAAAAGCGGCACGAGCTTCACAATTGGCCGTTTTAGAACGCCATTGGCAGTTCGAACTAAGACCACTCGCACTTCGAAACAGCGACAAACTAAATTCGTTCGATTCGACTAAATTTTCGGTCGTTATGGGGTTAATTGTCATAAATAATGACAACATGATCGACAACAACAAATTTTCTGGGGTGAGTTTTCTGACGAATAAAAACTGTCATCATAGGGTATCAACTTCATGTAGAGATTCCACGTGATTCCAATTGTCAGTGCCTACCTGGTCCACGATAAACGATACTCGATTTGCCTCAAAAGTTGGCCAATGGCACGGGGGTTTTTGAAGCCAGGACAGAACGATAGTCGAAACTGTACCACAAAGGCTTCCGATCTGGTAAGATTCAGCTTCTTACGAAGTGAAAATACCATTTTTTGCCAATAGAGTTGCATCGCAGAGCTCTAAATGGGGTAAAGTTTACACTTCTACAGGCACAACTTTTACTTTGGCAGCGAGCAAGTGGGTGACAAATTCACCAAACGGGGTTAGGACTCTACTATATAGGATGGCAACATATGCTTTCTCTGAAGCATCACAAATTGCATGAAGTACTTCACGCTGAGGGTTAAAATTAACCCAACGGGGGATGTTAATCCTGTCGATGTACGAGTAATCATCGACAAACTCAAGCCACCTGTTAAACTTCATGGGTTTCAAACATTCGTCACAATTTGTTCTGTCTTTACAAATTTGTCGCGTAAAATAATCTTAGCAACTACGATTTTAGGTGCCACTCACCCAACGGGGTCAAATAGCTTTGGCTATTTGAAACAAGACAGAACTTTTGACTATAGAGAAACAGGGCGTTGGAGCTGGCTTGAAGCAAAATGTTTCAATGCTCGCATTCCAACGTAAACCCAGAGTTTTAGCGGTGCTGGCGTCTGACAATTTCAAAAATCTGGAATCTAGTGGATGTTCGGGAGGCAAACAAAACAAAACATCAATTATCTGACTTAAAAAACGGTATGATAGGGTAAATGGTAATTGGGGGAGAATAAAATACAGTCATGATCGGCGAGTGGTCTAGGGAAAGGGATTCCCCAATTACTTCCTCGTATTAGGTTTTAATCTCGGGGCTCCGTAGCAATCAAATCTCATATTTTGAGCAAATGAACCCTTACAAGATGGACCAGGACTCAAGTCCGTAGGGAATTCGGATTTATAGGATAACGAATTTGACTGACGTGTTTTACCAGTCACAATCCAACCGAAAACGGTTCGTTGGGCGATCAGAGTGTTTTTGGGGTCCTTTCGAAATCCAGAAAGCATTATCTGGGGGTATAAATCTCCACCCAATAGCAAATCCATGTGGGTATATTTAAAATCTGATACCGGGAGATCAGGTGTACGAGTATCATACGAGCATGTGGGTAATTGACCAGTAAGTTCTTCAACAACATACGCCTCCGTGGTCAATTTAAACTTTGGATTAATGGGAGACCGTAATGAAACAATACAAACTTTTTTAGAGTTTGCTACCACTGCGCCATTAAGGCCCACAACAGCGGCAGCAGGTGCCGAATATGTCGGAAGATCTAGCTTCCGTTGCAACTTTTGAGAGATGAAGGTAGCTTGAGACGCTGGGTCTATCAGAGCTCTCGCAGAGAAAATGGCATGATCTAATTGTATATTCACATGGGCAGTTCCTAACAGAACTGTTGAAGACGGGGTGGACTGTAATCGGGTAGCGAAGTTCTGAAAAGTACGGGTAGTAGTGGATGTCGATGGATAATTATCCTCATCATTTAGCTTTTGTGCAGGAGACCGGGGAATTTCTAAAGAGCGATCTGGGGAAAATGGGCTAACGGGGCTAGTTTCAGCTCTAAGTCCCTCCCGGGTAGAAGATTCGATACGATGAAGTAGCGAATGATGTTTTTGTTTGCAAATGTAGCAAACGTTAGAGCTATGGCATCTGTTTGACTCATGGGAAACGGCCAAACAATTCGTGCAACACTTATGATCTTTAACAGATAATAAGCGTTCACCAACAGACATTCTTAGAAAATCAGAACACAAACGAATAGGGTGATTCTGATTACAAATCGGACACTTTCTTTGGGTTAGATTCGGGGCAACAGTCTCATAAATTCTGTATTTTCGGGGGCTACCAGAGCTGCTTTGGTTAGTAACCTGGGTAAAATTGTGACTGCCGATAATGTCAGATACTGATTCCAAAGTTCGATATCTGGCCGTCAGGAACTCATCCATCTTGCTCCACTTAGGTAGGTCTGAGCAAGGCCCTTGAGACTGCTCCCAAAGACCTAGGGTGTGTTGGGGAAGTTTAGTGGAGCAAATGTAAACAAAGATGATATCCCAATTTTTAGTTTCTATTTCCAACAACGACAAATTTGAAATGCAATCATTAATTGTCCGTTGTAAACTTTTAATCGACGGGCCAGATTCTTTGGATATGGAAGGGAGGTTGAAAAGAGTTTTCAATTGAGAATTTACTAATACTCTTTTATTCTCATAACGATCGACGAGATTCTGCCAAGCCATGTCGAAACCATCATTCGTCATGGGGCACGTTCGAATAATATCCCTCGCTTCACCTTCCGTTTTTTGTAGAAGATAATACATCTTCTGTATATTAGTAATATGGGGGTTAGTACCGTAAATGGCCGAAAACATATCTCGAAATGTTGGCCAAGAAGCATAATCGCCAGAAAAGGTTGGGGTATCGCAAGGGGGAAGGTTAATAGGGACAGTGCTAGTAATGGGTTTCGTGGCCTTACTAGTAAGGCTATCAATTAATCCGTCAATAAATGAAGCGGACTGAAAATACCTACCTTGGTCTCTTCGGCATTTTCCAACAAGTCTTCGCAACTGTCAAGAAAGACTTCCCACAAACGAGTCAGCTCCTGCCGATGAACACCTAGAGAGTGAACCGAATGTTCCTCTCGCGGAATAGCTTGAATAAAGCTTTCCAAATCGCTTAAGCGGTTATAATTTCTATTTAAATTTCGCAAAGCGGCCATTTTGCTACAATTCGAGTTTTTGTAGTTAATTTATCGAGAAAAAATAACTCAGAGTTTAAAAATTTAAATTAATTTCAATAAAAGAAAAGTTTGAGGAAAACTCCAAAAAAATATGGGGTATCGAAAAGAAAACGAAAGTTCAAACAGAACTGTGTGAAAATATCACCTTCAATTACAAAACTTAAAGAAATATTCGCGATAAACTTTAAAAATTGCACAAAAGAATTTGGGAAAATTTCCGAAACAAAATTCAAAAAAAGGAATCGAAAAGTTTAAAGTGTACGGAGAAATATATTATATAAAATTTAAGTTATAATAAACTGTATATATACTCAGTATAAATATACTTAAAAGTTATCGCAACTTTTTCGAAAAAGTCCAAATAATTTTAATTTAAGCGTAAGAATATAAAAAATTGCCGAAAAAAAAACCCAAAAAATAATGTCAACAATCGAAAATTATTAACAGCGGCTTAGTAAAAATTGACAATTTCACATAGAAAGCAATAAACTGTTTACAAGAAAGTGTACAACAATAACAACGCGGCTAATTCAATGCACTGTGTTGTTTGTATATTTCAGTTTTGTTTATTTTTGCTTTTCCTTTTCTTTTATATTCTTACACTTGCACTTTAGGTATATTTATTTTTATTTTTAAAAACACAATAAGCACCAATTTCTTAATTAAAGCACCGAAAAAAAGAAAATGTGTTTTACGTACCTTGTACAAATCAAGCAATTATTTAAGTATATAAAAATATTCAAACCGTGTTAAGGGTGTGGTTTATGCAAAAACAAATAACCAGAATGGCGATCTTCGAGACAATCTGTAAAGGTATTCTCTTCAAATATTTTATTTTATTTAGGGGATGATCCGGTTCGAAGGACCAAAATGTGGGGGTGAGCAGGGAGAGAATAAAATAAAATATTTTGCGAGAATGCGAGTAAAATAAAGCAAAGATAATTAGTTTAAATAATCAAATATTTATTTGTTGTACATAAACGTACCTTTCGGGTTGGGGGTTGATCGAGAATAATCTCTTTTCGTTTATATCACAACAATTCTGTCATATTATTAATAATTCACAATATTATAAACGTAAGTACAGGGGTGGTTTTTACACTTTAACAAAACTTAAATCTAAACTTAAAGGTAGGTTGGCCAGCGTGAACACTCTTGTTTGTTTTATAAGTTTGCCTAGATATGGAATAGATTGCTAGTTTCTGATGTGCTTTATGCGTCATGTATAATACGTGTCATGGTTTTTATTTTAATCTCATACACATTGGAATCAGGACCAATAAATATTTCTAGTAATATAGGCCACGTGGGTGCCACGATGCTCTGGTATGTAGTGTGCTAAAGTTCAAGGGCCTAGGTTGTGGGTTTGATTCCACACCAAGACCCATGGTGTTTTATGATTTTCTAATTACATACATACATATTTTTCGAGAACTGCTTTGTAATTCTCACTTTATTTTTCCATTGCGTTTAATTATATGTAATTAATGACAACAATCAGGAAATTGAAGTCGCCGTAGTCTAGTAGGTAGTGTGTTGGCTTATTAGACGTAAGGCTACGGTTCAAACCCCAGGTCAGACACCAAAACGAAAATATTGAAAAATCATGTCTTCGGCGACTTCCTCTCAGCAGATTTCGGGCAAAAAACTCTGAGAGTAAATAAAATTGCCATGAAAAGTTTCTCAAAAATCTGTCGTTCGGAGTCGACTTTAAACTGCAGGTCCCGCCACTCATGTATAAAATTAACGCACACAACATAAGTGGTGTGAGAAACTAGGTCCATAATCCTGACTAAAGTGATGAAATGACCAATTATGTATGTATATAGGCCTTCAAAGCCAAGATAATCCAAATCAAATATATAATTCAAAATAAGGTATCTCCTCGGGCAATTGAGTGGTTTAATTATTGATTTCAAAACATATTGTTACGCAAATCGAAACGACCTAATATCGTTTAACAAGAAAAACGATAAACAAAAGCCACACGATACAAATACACACTAACAATAAGAATACAATGAACGTGTTGGTATCTATAGCTGCACACACACATATGTACAACGAACCTGGTTGCGCCTGGTACCAACAACAACATGTATGTGACAAAAAGGGATAGACAACATAAGCAAAGTACACAAACAACAATATATTAGCAATAGAGCTCTCGGGGAGGCGAGATCACGAACCTTCCACTTCAAGAATGTTCGTTAGACTGGTTGTGTTGGACTATAAAAGGGCTGGACAAAGCAGGCAGGAGTCAGTAATAATTCAGTCAGCCTTGTGTGAAGTTGCGTGTAAACCAAATAAGTCGTGGTTGTGAAGATCTAGTGAATAGTTGTGTGAACTAGTAAAGTGAATAAATAGATTATTATTGTATCGTTAAGTTGTATACGGTGGCACACAAAAGTAGTGTAAAGGATAAAGAGTATAACTGAAATTAAATTAAACTTTGTTTTTACTTTGTTTGCGATTAACGAACTCATATTTAAACGTTTTTAAAAAGGTAAAAACGTAACAATATTTTATTTACTGATATAAAAATTTAAACTTTTTTTAACACACTTTAGCATTTTCATAATCTGTAAGAATGATAAATAATCTGTGAAGCCTGTTGAGTACAACAAAACAGCATAAAGTTAATGGCCTTATGGGATAAAATAAAAATTTTGAAGTCAATAAGCAATTGTCACAGTGATGAAATGCTGCCTGCCTGTATTCCTTATATTTTATTGGTCTTAATCTAGAATCAAAACAAAAAGCTTTTAGAAGGGAAATATTAGAGAGTTACTTTAAAAATGATTTAATGGTAGTTGGTAAACACAGTATTACTGCTACATATTAAATGCGGCATTTACATGTAGCTGTAGTACAGCCTCCTTCGCAACGCGTTCACAAAATTTATTACTGCTGGAAATACAAATACATGAACAACTTCTTCTGATTAATCTTATGCTAGCAACACTCCTTGTTATACCATTAAAATGCCATAAAAAAAGAATTTGAGGACTGCGTACAAATGAATAATGATTTGTGATGGTCCGAATACATGAGTTTCGTGTTAAAAGTCTGCTTTCATGCTGACTTTACTTCAATCATTGATTTGTTCTTTATCTCATGGTATTTTAATGTACAACAGAATTAAGTAATATTTAGCATAAGTATCGTATGCAATAATAGGTGGTGGTATACGACCATTACCTTCACTTATTTTGTGTGGAAACGAATTAAAAATTTATTTGAATTTTGCCGATTTTGCATTTTATTAGGAGGTTGCATAAAATATTGGATTGGATTATACATTAAGTGGCTTCAGAACTGCCGATCTGAGGCTTCATATATTTACTGAAAAGTTTGTCACAGTTCGTCTTCGTTTAACAACCGAATTACCTTAATAAACATACTAAGAAGTAAGATAATTATGGTCCTCATTACCGAACTAGCATAACCATAAATAAATTTTCATGTGAAACTTGAAAGGTGCGAACTCTGAAAATATCGATAAATTGCCTGATTTATCGATTTCACTGCATTCTCAGGGTACATAGGCTCAATCGCACTTCTTATGGCATATTATGAGATATTTTTCATTATGATTTGCTGCTCAACCCATATAAAGTTTAACTCATACAACACAGCAACGTACGTTTCTTTTTTAATTAGACGCTAGAGCAACAAGATTTCAATCATGATTTTTCTAACAAAATATTCTCACGTCAACAAAAAAAAATTGTCAATAAATAGTCTGAAAAAACTTACAAGCGGTTGTGGAAAATCCTTTGCGTTCTACAAAAGTAAGTGTATGATGCGCATTGTTGTCTTTTGCTTCATGTTTTAGCAACTGCAATTGTCAATCATGATCATTTGTTCTGATGCAGTTCAACGATTGTGAGGCTACTTCAAAGGCCGTACTATCGTCAGAGCATTTGGAAATCAACCAAGTTATCACCGAGGTACCGCCAAAAATGTACGAAAAAATATTCGAAAACTATGATAAGAGATATCAAATGTTAACTCCAAAGAAGACCGCAAAGCATGTGGAAAATCAAATATAATACGATGCATAAAGCTAGAGATATCATGCCGCAGTTTTTGGAAATGATTTATTTATTCTTGTTTAAAATCTGCTGTTTTTAAGTTAATTTTCTAATTAAATTGAGCATTCAAGCGATTTTATTTTACTTTGTTCCGTTAACAACTGCACAAATTAGCCGCTCTTTGATGGTAACGTTTGCTAAAGGCTACATGATGTTATTCTCGTTTGCCTGAATAACAACGGCATGCACATCAGTATGCATTGTATTGGCATGCATTGTAGCAGCAGTTGCATTGTTTTATTTTACTCTACATTGCCTGCTATGTGTCATGAATTTGAAATCTGCCTGTATTACCAACTACGCATATATTCTTTGCATTGAATTAATGATTCCAATGTTTTCTTTCTATTTCGTGCTTTTGTTTTAAGAATTTTTGCCTGAAACCAGGATTTGTTTTGCATGGTATGCCAGCAATTTTTCACAAAATTATGATTTTGATTTCTAAGAAATCTTTGCTTTGTATGCGTTCGATGGTGTTGTAAAAAGTCAAAATTTAATCCATATGGTGCATTTACAAAGAATTTAAAAAATTAAATTTTTGGTTGTTTCAACGATTTTTGAATTTAAATTTTTTTTGAACCGTTGAAGTAAAGGCAAACTAGACTCTACATATTGTTTTTAAATAATGCATGGTTTTGTGTTAATTTTTGTTCTTTATGGGTTATTTGTTCTTGATTTGAATTAGCTGTCCTTGTCTTGTATGTGAAGAACACGAATAGGTCGTTAATTTTTCTGGTCGACTTCCTGGCAAAAACTCTGAGAGTAAATGAAAATTGTCATGATAAATCTGTGATTCATAGTCGACTTTAAACAGTAGCTCCCACCACTCATGCATAAAATTAACACACACAAAATAAATGGTGTGAGAAGTTAGTACATAATCCTGATTGAAAGGTTATAATGACCAATTATGTATGTATGTATTTTTTTACATTTCAGACAAGGCGACCCTTATCATGCGACCTCTTCACCTTCGTCATGGAGAGCGCTCTGCGAAAGGCGGGAGTTCATCGCAATGATATGAATGTGTCCAGTTGCTTGCGTACGCTGACGACATTGACATCATAGGGCGTACCAACCGAGATGTTACTGCTGCCTTTAGTGCTATTGAACGGGAGTCTACTAAGATAGGTCTGACAGTAAATGAGGGCAAACTGGCGTAGGCGCGCACGAAGCAGAGGCGTCTGGAAGGATGAGTTGCGGCAGGCCGAAATCCATTAAACGGGTTGTTATGGCCAATTAAGTAAGTAAGTAAGTATTTTTTTACAAACGTACCATTTGGTGCAAAAAAGTGCTCTTGCAGTTATAGTTCGGTATAATTTCAAAATCTCAGTTTTGCAACACTGGAGAAGATTCCTATTTAAAATTTTCCACGTAGTCACAGAACTAAAGCCAATAAGTTGGGCACGACAACGAATCGACATTTCGGCGTCTTTTACAAGACTTCATGCTACAGCAGGAATATTCTCTACACGCTACAAATATAATAATAACTCTAAGAATATTGTATATTCGCCGTAAAATGAACGACGCTGCTGCACGAACTTTTGGGGAATAGATTCGTTGATTTTTTTTAAAGCAAATTTGCACAAGTGGAGCTTTGTTCAAACTATGATGGCCTGTTCAATCCATAATCTTTCATGCAGCTACGGAACACAGACATCCGAACAGATCTCCTTGAAGCTACATCTGTCAAATTAGTTGTCATTTATTCAATGTGTTTTGCCAAATCACCATAGACAATTGCATGTGTTTACTGAATGGGCTTTGGAGCAGTTGTTAACTGACTCTAATTTTCAACGAAAAATCAATCGAAAATCTTCAGCAACGTGGCCCACTTCTGAATGAAAATGTACGTGAACAAACAAAATTGTCGATGCAGAGCGTTCAATGTATTCCGTAAAAATCACTGCTTGCTGTAGATTTTGGACTGGCGCTATCATGGCGAGAACGATGATTACCAACGACATTTGATGATATTTCTCACACGTACTTTGTTTTATTTAAATTCAAATATAGGAAATAAAAATCAAATCCAATTACGCAATCCTTTTTAACTGACCTATCCCTTTGTGGTATTGTATTTGAATAGTTTAAAATAAAGTCTATCATTAGTTAAAGATTCATTTAGAAATTTATAAATATTTTTCTATTTTGATTTGTAAGTTATTCCTCATTCCTTATGCAAAAGACGTCATCGTAGACGTATGAGTTTTTTTTTTAAATTTAATATTCATCATACGTCAAGTGGTGCTTACACTGGTACTTACTAGAGTTGGGTTCTTTAGCTCTTTTGAGTGTTCGCTCTTTCTAGTTCAGCTCTCTGTAATGAACTAGTTCGTTCTTTTAGTTCAATAGTTCAGTACTTTTAAACAACTCCGCTCTCTTTCTCAATTTTATTTATATTTAAAATGATGTAAACAATACATATATAAATTTAAAGGAATTAATGCATTCCGTGTATTTATATCAACTTATTGAATAAAATAAAAACAGTATATAGTATAGTATTTAACACATTTTCATTTTTATTAATTCATTTATGTGCTTGAAGCGCTTTTTAATCAAAATTACTTAACTAACTAATAATAACAACAAAACTTATCTAAATATATACATATATTTAAAAGGAAAAAAATAAATTGAAAAATAAAAAATGCAGCTTTTGAAAATCTTAATTTAATTATAGGGCCATAAAACACAAAAATAAAATAAATACAAAAATAGAAACTAATAGAAAAATAGAAAATAGAAACTAATAGTAAACATAAAAATATAAATTTAAATTTATTTATATACATATATAAATAAATACATTTACAATCTCTTTTGTCTTATTTACATTTTTTCAATCTTATAGATTTTTAGTTGACACTATTATTTATAAAAACATACTTATTAGCGTAACAGACCAGATTATCTTGTGAGAGTCAAACTCACAATCGTTACGCTATGCACTAACTTTCCATGGAGCCCACTTAGAAATTTTATTAAAAGAAATATATTATAAATTTTTTTTAGCTATTATGTGCTATTACTTCTAATGTATAAAATTTGAATTATATTCAAGAAATTCAAAAGCAAAAAATTTTAATTTTAATACATCGTCAAAAATTACATATGTTTTTATAAAAGTATATTTAATAAGAATTTCTGTGGATATTTCTCGCCTAACCCTTCTTTGAGTTAAATTGAAAAAATATATTATTTTAATTTGCTTATTTTTTATTTTTTGCAATTTTCGCGCTTTTGTAGGAAAAATGTTGCCATAAGTTATTTTATTAGTATGTGGTAACACCGCCAATGATGGCACTACCATTTAACACTACGATAAACAACAGAAAAGAACGAATAAGAACGAAATGAACGAATAAGAAACGAGAACAAGAGCCAACTGAACTACGGAGCTAAAAGAACTCATTAGTTCAGTTGGCTCTTTTAGTTCAGTTGTATGAATAGTTCAATTGAACTAATTCGTTCGTGAACTACACAACTCTCGTTGAATAGTTCATTTGAACTACATAGTTCGTTCGTGAACTACACACATGAGAACGATAAACAAAATAAAAGAACGAAATGAACGAATAAGAAACGAGAACAAGAGCCAACTGAACTACGGAGCTAAAAGAGCTCATTATTATGAGCGGCTCTTTTAGTTCAGTTGTGTGAATAGTTCAATTGAACTAGTTCGTTCGCGAACTACCCAACTCTAGTACTTACGCATGAGAATTATTTATAGATTTCATGTTCCATAAAAAGAATTAAAATTGATTTATTTGAAAATATTTACATATGTACAAGACAAACATATGTGTTATGTGTACATATGTCTTTATGTGTTCTTGGTAAAATATAAAATTGTAAAAAACATTTATTTTTTACATCGTTTTTCTTTATAAATTTAAAAATAACACAATAATAATCTCTTTAGCTTTGCAATATTGAAACTTTATTTCTAGCACATGCTTAAAAAATCATGCCTCAAGCTGTCTTTTTATTCTATCATGTATGCTTATATAGAATATTAACATAATCTGTGCAACAATTTTGTAATATAATCACAGAGCACAGCATGTTAATGTGAAAATAAAAAGTTTAAAACACTTCAAACAATCTATTACAGTTTGTCAGTGTAATGATAGCAGATAAGTAGACAGCAAAATTTCCTACACTTTCAATATTATTTTTCACATTTCTCTGATTGCAGACTGAGAAGTTAAGAGATTCCTTTGGTATCAAGAGAAATATTCAAGTAATTCTAGTGATTATCGATTTTTCGATTACCAATGCCGCCGTCATTAGTATCTTCATCTATTACACTTTGCGACAAATTAAAAAGAAAATTAAATACTCCCAATTATTAACATAGTGTAGGTTGTGAGTTTTGTTGAGTAGAACTCAAAAATATTTTATTTTTTATATTTTTTGAACCCTCCAAACTTGTTTTATTTGACAAAAACTGTTTTTTTGGACACAAATTTATTGATTACACAACAATTTCTCAACCGATGTTCAAGATTTATACCTTAATAGAAAGAAGAGGGCCTTTAAAACGATATACATATATGGGCAATTTCGTGTCGTGACCCAAATTTTAAAATTTTTTAAAAAATTAAAAAAATTATTTTTGGAAAGATTGAAGAAATAGCTATTTAATATCCTTTGGAAAATTTTTGCTAGGACCAATAGGTGAAAAGTTACACACATTTAAAAAAAAAACCCTGTATGACCAAAAAGTTCAACTTTGACCCCCTCTAACTTCGGCAGTTCTTGACTGATAGAGCTGTGTCTGGTCTACTATCCAATAGTACTAACATTGGTGCGAATTTCGTCCAAATTGGAAGACAACGATTTTAAAAATTGGGTCACTTGACATGAAATTGCCCATATATATTATTTGACTTAATATGCTATGAGGTTTGATGAGGTAAACTAGACATGTGTGAATTTTTTTCATATTTTTTCAAGTTTGTCCGTTCATAGAAGCAAACTTTAATTAAAAAATATGAAATAAGTGATGACCTTCGGAAAGTGCATTATCTTGTGAAGAGATTGACACTTCGTTTGATCAAATCGGACAAAAATTACCGCAGTTATTATTTAAAGAGTCTAACAGTATACTATTTGAATATTAACGACGACAATTTTTGTCCGATTTGATCAAACGAAGTATCAATCTCTTCTCAAGATAATGCACTATCAGAATATCATCACTTATTTTATATTTTTTAATTAAATTTTGCAATTAAGAATAGCTAAACTTGAAAAAATGAAAAAAAAAAATTCTATTTTCCAAGTTTACCCTATCAAACTCATAACATGTTGGTTTGAACCATATGTTTATGTATACCATTTTAAAGGCTCATCTGTCCCCTTTTCAAATCACTTATATTCAATTCGTCGGATTGACTTATCTGAGGATGCCTAACCGGTACACGAGTCTCTACGATATATCCTACACAAATTAATTGCTAAAATGCTATGATATCAGCTGACAAAGGCCACGGAAAAATTTTTTCCTTTTCTTCTACATCATCAATATGGGCAAAAATTATCATTAAACAGTATTCCGAATCAATGGTTCAACCTTAATCAAAATTACTCTACGTCGACTCTGCAATAGCCTATAAGGGACATAGTAAGTTTATTATTATGTTGAGACTACGTCTGCCTAGAGATTCTACTCGAACCATTTGCCCTTCACCTCAAATTGAAGGAAGTCACCGTAGTCCTGTAAGTAATATGTAAACATGAGCCCATGATGGTTCAAACCCCAGGTCAGACATCTCGAACAAAACGAAATATGAAGTAATATTCTTTCAGTGGGTTACTCTTAGCAGTTTTCTTCCACAAATTCTGAAAGTAAATAAAATTTCCATGAAAAGTTTCTCGAAAATCTGTTGTTTTCATGAATAAAATGAGTACATACAACGTGGGTGTTTTGTGAAGCTAGACCGAATACAGAAGTAAAGTTGAGAGCATAACCTTTCAATGGTTCCAGACGAGTAAGCTACAAGGGTCTGATGTGACTCTATATCTACCTCGTAAGCTACTGAAGCCTGCTGAAACCCATATACACTACGGATAAACTACTGAGTCCTGATGAGACCCCATATACTACGAGCCAATTCTTTCCTTTAACGATTATAGTGTCTAGCGATCCAAACAATGATCGCAAAAGAGAAGAGATATAAGGTTTACAGTTTACTCTTGTGGTTCGTTAACAATCTAGAGATAGTCGTGCATAATGTGAACCTAAACTTTAATTACGGTTAGAGGCTACTGGAGTATTGTGATTGTGATTGTAAATTGCATACTAATCGTTTATCTCTCGCTTTAACGAAAGCATCACATCACATATAATACAAAAAAAAAATTAAATACGAAACGATAACTACTTCTTCGGAGAATGCAAATAGTAATGATTTATGTTAAAAACACAGAAGAGTTGCTACTGCTGCAGTCGATATTTATGTATTCCTCAACTACAGTCACAGCAAAAAGTCTACATTCACCGTTGAATGTAGACCTTTTTTTCCGCTAATTTTTTTTTTGTTTTTTTCTAATAATTTCTAGGTTATATTTTTTAATATTCGATTTTGTCTTCAAACATTCTTAATTGTGACTGTCTTAAAGAACACTATAACACCTTTTTTTAATTTGAAAAAAATCGTACACCGCTGTATGTAGACTTTTGTCCTTAACTGTATATTGTGATAGAAGAGCTTTAAATAAAATTTGCTTGTTTTTTATGATAAAAATGGCATCAGTATTATAAAAAAAAATAAGAATAAATGTGCAATGTTGCTTTCACTGACATTTGTGGTGTGCATTTAAGAAGAAAAAGTTATAAAAGCCTTGGCTAATTGTTTTATTACAATGGCAAAAACTTGCATGGCTGGCAAAAAAAGTAACTGCGTTATTAGAGGCATTGTTTAGATATTTGCTAGATATTCAAGTGCTGAAAGATGTTGAAGTCGCCGTGGTCTAGTAGGTAGTGTGTTGGCTTATTAGACGTCCCAGATCGTACATCTCCAACAGAATGAAATACGAACAAATATTTCTTCAGCGATTATCTCTCGGAGAGTAAATACAATTGCCGTGAAATGTTTCTCAATAAATCTGTCGTTCGGTGTCGACTTTAAACTGTATGTAGGTCCCGCCGCTCAAGTACAAAAATTAACACACACAACATAAGTGGTGTGAGAAGCTAGGTCGTAATCCTGACTGCAGGCTTGTAATGGCCAATTATGTATGTTATGTATGTAGAGATGCTTTCATTACAGTGCCAATTTCATTTTTCATAAAATAAAAGCGCATTTTTAAGCTAAATATTCAATAATTTTTCTCACTTCAATATGATTTTATGTTACTCTGATGAGTTGCACAAATTGCCAGTACTTGGAAGACCTTAATGACCTTAAATTCTAAAAGATTCATGATTTTGCATGCACGCGTTGTGGCAGTATGCATTTTATTACATTGCATTGCCTAAAATGTATCATGACTTTCAAAGTAATCCCCCTGTAGTACCAATTACGCATGTATTCGATGATTTGAATGGTTTGAAGAATTTCTTTCTATTTCCTGCTAATAATCATTATTTTCCTGGTTACTTTGCATTTGTTTGTGTTTTTAATTTAACGTACTTTTGTGATATCGTTTTACTATTGCTTCAATATTATGCTACTTTTTTCAGAAATTTTAAATCAATTATAATTAATTTTTGTTTTGCCATGAGCAACAAAGTTTTTATCTTCTTATAGTCATAGCCATGCTACAATTTAAACGACTTGCTTCATGAAACTAGTGCGCTAGAGCAGTAGCAAATAGTTGCTATGATGGCCATGCCACAAAGTGAACTGCTATTGAAGAATTTAATGCACTTTTATGGCTTCGATAGGATAATTGCATGCCATCGTTGAAGCTTAATTATAAAGCGAACAATGTTAATTAGGAAGCAGAATCATTTTTTTTTTCTTCTTTGCTTTGCTTTTATGGACATTTTTAATTCATGTAAACGAAGAATACTTTTGACTGTTAATACTGTTGCTTGATAGTTTTCATTGGAAAATATTTTTAATTAATAATGAAAATAAAGAATGAAATTATTATTTTCACTGTTCGTGCGAAAAAGTTTAGAAATTCATTTTTTAAATATTACTTATCAGAATGATGAAAAAATAAAGTTTCTTGAATTTATTTCAGTATCCTTATTAAATTTGTTTATCATATTCCATCAGCAATACGAAGAAGTTAACGTTTTTTCAGGTAGCCAGTCCTTTATTAAGGCTATAAATATCGAGATGTATAAAATCTTGAGCGTATTTACTACGTAGCCGGTAGAATGCACATATTATAGATGCCAGTGCATCATGGAGCAATTCGAAATCATTGTAGCAACGGTCTAGAAGGCAGTGTCATAATACGGCAAATTTGATTAATTTTAAGAATTTTGAATAAAACATCAGTTGTTCACATGAGTGAATGTTCGGCTCCAGTGTTTACAAAGTGGCGAAGGACAACACAAGGAGGTGTATACTTGCGTGTGCTATGAAGTCTTAACAGTCTTCTGGAAGCCATAGAAAGAATATGCTGTTAACAATTGGGCTACAGGCAAAAATCCAAAACAAAATTATGAAATTTATGCTGAGATTATTATCGAAATGATACCACAAATGTGGACTGGCAGTTACATACATACATAATTGGTCATTACAACCCTTCAGCCAGGCTTACAACCTAGTTTCTCTTATCACTTATGTTGTGTGCGTTAATTTTATACATGAGTGGCGGAACCTACAGTTTTTAAAGTCGAGTCCGAACAACAGATTTTTGAGAAACTTTTCATGCGAATTTTATTTTACTCTCAGAGTTTTTGCCAGAAATCTATTGAGAGAAAGTCGCCGAAGAAATATTTTATAACATTTCGTTGTATTGGAGATGTTTTATCTGGGGCCTCACGTCTAATAAGCCAACACACTACCTTCTAGATAATGATGACTACAGCAGCCATAGTTTTGATAAAATCTTGGGTGTAGTTGATCTGAATATAATCCTGGTTTTATAACAAAAATATCGTATAAATCCTTTTATGATAATGATTTATATCTTCCTGAGGACATCATTCAAGTTAGCACTGTTGGATCTAGAACAGGATATACAATTGAATGTGCAATCTTTTTACCACTACTCGATTACTGTAGTACTTTCTATTCAGGCTTGAATAATGCCTACGCTGTGTGTATCCGGTATCAGAGTCTATCGTATAGTGATATACGCATTTTTACCGACAGTACAGCGGCCATTTGATCCCTAGAGAATGTTTACATCACATGTAAGATTGGTCAAGTATGCCGGTTGTTTCTAGAGAATATAGCGAGACAGTCAACTTTAACGCTAATATGGATTCCTGGATACGAGAATATTGAAGGTAACACCAAAGGCGACGCGCTTGCAAAGCTGGAATAATTGAAAATTCAATTGAATTCATACATGAGATTGTCGTTCCCCTACAAAGTAACAATCAAATAGTCTGACATAAATTTCATTTATGGGTGCCCTGGTCGAGTCTAGTGGGTAGTGTGCTGGACTATTAGCGTGAGGACCAGAGAGTCTGGTCTGTGACATTACACCGAGCATACATCCGCTCGTTACAAATTGTATTGTAATTAATAAATAAATAAATTTCATTCATTTGTAAATCCAAGACGGGATAGTTACGATATATTTATGTGAAAAAAATTTTAAGGTGAAAACGTTATAATTTTGAAATAATTTTTGGCCGATAAAGAAGATTAAATTGAATGACTTTAGTAGACTACTTGAATTTTAATGTTTTAACAGCTTCCTAATTGTTTGTCTTAAATTTTATCCACTAATCTAAGCCACTTGCCTCCTTGTTAACCATTTTACTAAATCTTATTGATTTCTCAGTCTCCCCTTCTATTATTATTACTTAAGACAGAATCTTTGTTCCTGTATAATAAATTAAAATTTTTTTCATTGTAGTTCTTTGCAGTCGTTTAACCATTATTCATCATTTTATCACTTAATATTGAACATAATTTTCCTGCTGAATGACTTGAAAAATGATTTTGTTTTGTAAATTGCAAGTTTATGGCTTTTTTTTGCTTTGGCATAAAATGCCAGTTAGGGGAGATTTTTTTCAAATAAGTTAAAAATAAAGAAAAATTCATTAGCAAGCTTACATGCAAATGCTATGTATTTCACTTTGTTTTACAAGTAAAAAATTGTTGCAAAAGTTTCTTATCTTACCTCAAAAATCTGTTGTGCTGAGTCGACTTTAAACTGTAGCTCCAGCCACTCATGTATAAAATTAACACACACAACATAAGTGGTGTGATAAGCTAGGTCGTAATTCTGACTGAAGGGTTGTAATGACCAATTATGTATGTATGTATGTTATGTATGTAATAGGTTGTTATACAGTATTCTGTACAAATTAATAGTGAACGTCTGGCGTTTATAACACGACAGCTACAGCTTTTGAGGCCAAGCATTTGTCTCACATTGCTGTTGTAAGGCTCGATATAAACTTGCCATGTAATACCGATTATTATGGGTAAATTCTCATACATAACATTAACATTTTTTAGTTGGAATTTCCAAAACATTCTGACAGTTTTATGAACGCGTGGATTTTAAGTAAATCCACTCTAGCTAAACAGATGCCCTGTCAGTAAATCCAAAGACCTTTAACATTTTTCGTTTCAGGTTCCCTACAGTTTAAAGTCGACTCCGAACGACATATTTTTGAGAAACTTTTCATGGCAATTTTATTTACTCTTAGAGTTTTTGCCAGACATCTGCTGAGAAGAAGTCGACGAAGAAATATTTTTTCATATTTCGTTTAGTTGGAGATACCTGACCTGGGGTTTGAACCGAGGCCTCACGTCTAATGAGCCAACACACTACTAGACCACTACGACTTCATAATTAATTATTGTTTGGTTAATTATTCTATTCCTGATGAAACGATAAACTTTACAGAGCACATGTCACGAATGTTTTTTTTCTTAACTTAAAATAATTTACACTAGAAGTCACCCGTTACAAAAAATTCAATTTTGTTTTCATTAGACGTTGAAAGCATTTTGTTGGCAGCTTGTTTTGAAATTTGTAACTTCATTTGAATACATTTAACATTATATTCTATATTCGTTGAGCATAAATATTGCGATGATAGGCTCCAATTATATACTTCGTTATGTCCAGCGAACTGTGTTTACTTTCTACAAGGATTCGAAAAAACTGACGACCGTGGCTTTTTTAAAATATTCTTCTAATTTTTACAAATACTGTGATAAACTTTTAATCTTCTGCCTGTCATATACATTTCCATGATTTCCATATTTTTTTTTGTGTAAACTCGCAGACATGATTCATTACAATTCATTCCCTTTTTTCGCTCCATTTTTTTCTACTTTTTGGTTACAGAGAGATAATGTTTGTATGTTAATCAGATAAATTTCGTATTAAAGACAAGCATATAAATTATGAAAACTTTTGAAAAACTGTTACAGATAAAGGAGAAGGAAATTTAATTTTTACTGTCAGACAAAATCTATAAAAGTTGCCATGGCTGCGAAGAGATAAATTTTCAACACATTGTTGAGCATCTGACAGTGTGTCTTAATGATGTGCCTTGAGGAAGTTTTTTTTTTGTTATTTCTCTGTCTTGGTTATTTGAACACAAACAAAAGGAAGAGAAATTAAATAATTAAACTACAGTCGTTGAAGTGTGTCTGTAGAACAAAAACAAAAGAAAAGTGTATCATTTTAAGTTTGCCAGTATATAGGATTTGAGGAATGTTGGATAACATAATACATAGATTGTCTGGCATTAGCAAGTAATCGATTGCTTTTTTTATTGGACCTTTCGATTTCAAATACTAAATAGTATACTGCCATTTGTCATATAACGTAAGAGTGCAGTAAAACAGGGATGTGTAATGTTTCCGGTTTTATTCCGAGACGTGCTAGATGATATGATACATTCTTACTCACTTACTTAATTGGCCATTAACAACATGATTAACGGATTTCGACCTGCCGCAACACATCCTTCCAGGTGCCTCTGATTCTTGCGCGACTACGCCAGTTGGTCACACCAATCGACGACAGAGCTTCCCCGATTTGATATTTCCAACGCATACAAGGTCGTCCTCATCGCCGACTTTCGCAGATCTCCGCATCAAACAACCGTCTCGCCGGAGCATTCTCTTCCATTCGAATGACATGGCCGAGCCAACGCAGCCGCTAGATACTAATACGCTGCACAACGTCTATGTCGTTGAGGAGCTCATACAGCTCACTGTTGGATCGGATACGGAAATCATCGACAACTCGCACTGGACTGAAGATCTTACGTAGAACTTTTCTCTCGAACACTCTCAAGGCTGCTGCTCAGTACTTAATAGGGTCCATCACTCTGCGCCATAAAGAAGCACGGGTAGGATGAGTGTCTTGTAAAGTGTGAGCTTTGTCGCACGAGAGAGGTCTCTGCTACTCAATTGCCTATTGAGACCATAGTAGCACCTGTAGGCTACTAGAGTGATCCTGCGCGTGATCTCCAGACTGACATCATTTTTGGTGGTAATGGCGGAGCCAAGATAAATAAATTCATTGAATATATCAAAAGTATAGTTACATACATTATAGGATATGCATATAAGGACAACTCACAGAACTAACGTTCAACTGTAGGTCTCGCCACTTAAAATTAAATTAACAAACACAATATGGGTGATGGGATAAGCTAGGTTGTAATCCAGACTAAATGGTAAAGAGTGGGAAATTTTAAAGTTTAAATTTAAAAATGCAACACAACAAAAACGAAATTGAATATTACTTCATTCATACGGCTGCCGCAGTAGGCTTCATAGTACCGCATTCAATCCAACCAGTTTTCATGCACTTTTTTGAGCGGGTCGTATCTCGGCAATGCCATTACGAATGTTGGACTTCAAATGCTCAGTTGCATCTGGTTAGTCGCCATAACACTTTTCTTTAACGACGCCCCACAGAAAATAGTCCAACGGTGACAAATCGCAGCTTCTGGGCGGCCAATTGACATCACCATTCCGGCTTATTAAACGGCCATCAAACGTTTGACGCAATAAATCGATTGTGGCATGAGATGTGTTGCAGGATCCTGTTGAAACCAAAGCGGATACAAAAAAAAAATCGGATATCATGGTGTGATAGGCGTCTTTTCAAAGAAGTATGGGCCAATGATGTCTCCGCTCCACAAGCCGCACCAAACAGGTTCTCGTAACGGGTCCATTGGCTTCTATAAGACCACGTGTGGGGTTTTATGAGCTCCAAATACGGCAATGTTGGTTATTAACGTACGCACTGAAATTAAAGTGAGCTTCTTCCGAAAACATTACTTTTATTTTTGGCAATATCGACATCATCATGCAGTTTCTCGTTGGCCCAGTAAATTCCAACGTTGCTCAAGCGTAAATCGATTCATTACGTTCAGTGGAGAGCATTATGACCTAGCTTCACACACCACTTATGTTGTGTGCGTTAATTTTATACATGAGTGGCGGGACCTACAGTTTTAAACTCGATTCCGAACGCCAGATTTTTGAGAAACTTTTCATGGCAATTTTATTTACTCTTAGAGCTTTTGCCAGAAATCTGCTGAGAGGAAGTCGCCGAAGAAATACTTTTTGTATTTTATTTTGATGTCTGGCCTGGGGCTCGAACCTTGGCTTTTCGTCTAATAAGCCAATACGCTACCTATGTAAGAAATCTTACGTTACTAGTAAAGTCGACCGGCCACGCAGCAAATAATGCATCAAACTGGCCTTTTATGATAATGTGTTGGTAAGACTATACTGACAACGTATAGACTGAGAAAAGTTTGAAGAATAACAAAATACTTTTGATTTGATGCATAACAACAATACAATGCAGTTTTGAAGGTTCAATTTTGATGTGTTGCTGTGCTAAGCAAAACAAATATTACCAATACATTTGCAAATCAGTGATCAGTTAAATTTGATGCGTTGCCATGCGCCTTACGATGTGCTGTCTATGCAAATTTTTATCTTTTAAAAATCACCTTTGATATCCAGTACAAGAATATGTTTCGAAGTATCAAAATTCATTTTATGCCACTGCATTTGTAATTTAAGTACCATGAATGATTTAAATTCCAAACACAGTCTATGGAAATAACTTCTAAGAAAATTGTCTGCCTGTGAAGCACAGATGATATTGAATTCTTATGTTGACAAATAACCGCAGACTGACAAAATTACCAAAATTAGTTGAAAAGTTCTATTGAAAGTGCATTTTCTTAAATTTAATTACAATTTCGTTTGCAGGCATCCTAAATGATTGGATTTTAGTGGTTTTCAATTAAAAATCTAAACAAAAAAAAAAAAAACAAAACTGTAACAAAAAAAGAAATAAAAATAAAAGAAAACCTCTTTAAAATATTTTTAAATTCTTCAATAAATTTTCTTTGGCTTTAATTTACATTCAAGTTCTTCAAATTAATTTAAGTTAAATGCAAATGCCTTTTGCCAGTTTTGTAAATCTTTTCGAAATAAAAATAATGAAACTTTTTGTATAAAAATAAACGTGTTTTTTTTCTATCTTAACATGAGTGTTTTGTAATGTTTTTTTGTTATTTCAGGTTGTAAAATTTAATGGCTCAACTTAAAAGCAAAAATTTTTTGTTTTATTTCGTAAATTTGCCAAATAAAAAGATCTCATTAAGCGGAATGATAAGCTGGTGGTAGATTTTTTCTATTCGAAAAAAAAAACCGTGACATTTAAGCCAGGAACATTGCCGATAGCTTTATGTGCTTGGCAAAATATATACTTAAACTTTAAGGTAAAGAATTTTGAATGTTACAAACAACAACAAACAAGAAAATAAAAGTTGGCATCATAATCACAATGTATTTCATGTAAATGCCGTGCTGCTATCAAGGTAAACCAATATTTGCATAATTTGATGGTAATTTTGTTTTTATTATACTGATTTCATGTTTAATCTATTTGATGAATAATTTCTTAAAGACAAACGACAAAGGAAGAAGAAAAAAATATTAAACTAACTAAGCAGCAGCTGCAAACCTCTCAGATTTATGTGCTCTGTCGTAGTCCATGAGGGAAAAGAACAAATTTGCTGTTAATATATTCTGTTTTTTTTTCAGTTTCAGTAATTGTTGACAGTAGAAATCAGAATCAATCGTTTGAACAGATTGTAGAAACTCATAAGGAATGATTTTTTTCCAATCGCTTTAGAAACCCAGTTTTTACTTGTTTTTTTTTGGTGTCAATAACAACCTTTATCACTGTGTGCAAAGCTTTAAACTCTTATTGCAATTAGTGCCGTGAATAGGTTCCACTGTACTGGAACTATACGATGTATTGTACTCCCCGGTATTTTTTAGTATATCCCTATAATGTCTTCCGTTTGCCTATTCTCCTGACAAACTACATCCTGCAGTCAACAAGAATATTTCTTTACTCAGAACGTGATATACTTCCAGATGTTTCCTTTTGGAATTCATTGATGTTTCACAGTTACAAGAATGTGTTCAGAATCTACATGTTTTGGGTTCGAAACGAATTTAATTCTGAACAAGTGTACTTTGAGTCCACAGTGCCCTGTCAAGAGATCGGTTACTATTCTCAGTTTTTTTTTCGCAAGGTTCCTTCGCAACAAAATTTTCGATTGTCTTAAGCGCTCTCGGTTAAAGAAGAATCTTTACCTCTATTTATCTTCCCTTTCGTTGAGTACACTTTTTTAAATATTTACCATCACGCCCCAGAAAAGTTGTTGCTTCATTAGTGGTGTGGAAGCTGCTCTCCTTGGCAGCTCATGAAACAAATTCTTGCCGCTAATTTCCATGTGACCTCGGTTCCAGATGATTTAGCTTTTCTACTTAGTTCTATACATCGTTTTGACGTCATAAAAGTCAAGTGGTCTTATGATGGCTTTGCTATTAGATAGTATTAGGTTAGGTTAGGTTGGAGTGGTAGCGGTAGTGATACCAAAAGCTGACTTGAGCGCGCATAGCGGCCTGTTGTGACACCATGGGCCAAGCGCAGTCCACGTACTGACCAAATTCCACCGAACTCGTAGAAGATATTGTATAGCGCGGGTGCTGCACCTCAGATAATATTACTATGTCCCGTTATTTTCACCTTCTATTAAAACTGAATCGAAAATGAAAACATCTTTCGATGAATTTGACTTCTATTTGGAAAATACATACGAGATTCGGTTTCGGAATATTTAATCTATATAAACAGACGCGTGCTACTGCCTCAAGATCATTTCTTGACCCATTGTGTACTACATAATGTTCCCTATTTTAAGTCGTCGTAGCCTAGTAGGTAGTGTGTTGGCTTATTAGACGTAAAGCCAGGGTTCGAGCCCCAGGCCAGACATCAAAATAAAATACAAAAAGTATTTCTTCGGCGACTTCCTCTCAGCAGATTTCTGTCGAAAAATCTGAGAGTAAATAAAATTACCATGAAAAGTTTCTCAAAAATCTGTCGTTCGAAGTCGACTTTAAACTGTAGGTCCCAACACTCATGTATAAAATTTACACACACAACAAAAGTGGTGTGAGAAACTAGGTCGTAATCCTGACTGAAGAGTTTTAATGACCAATTATGTATGTATGTATGTAGCTTCCAGATTATTCAATTCAATTTTACATTTTCATTTTCGTAGTTTATTTCCCATTCAACGCCTTTTAAGATTTCTGACGTACTGTCGGTTAGGTTAACAAAGTAGGCGAATAACCTGTAACCGAAAATCAGATATGGACCATTGTGGCTTTAGATATTTTCTAAGAAATGGAAAGTTGTGACAAGAGTTTGCTTCCCCTGCTTTGCAAACTATAGAAGAGTGTAGAAATGCCTTTCTTACATCAGTCAATCCGTATAATTTAGCCTCTAACAGATGTACAATGAGCGACACAAAACACTGTACTAAGGATAAAATTCTAAAAATCATCAAGCTCAACTTTTAAGGAGAGTGGCCGAAAAAATTTGACAATATTTCGAAATTTTTTGTAGTTTTTTTTTTGTTTGTTTCAATTTGAAATGATTTTAAAATAAAAATAACGGTAATTTATTAATGTATATATTTTTTTTAATGTACAGTTGCTTTTGACGCTCACTGTTTGTGTTTATAGTGCAACCTACAATTTTCACGTCGGAATATCCTAACTTTCGTAAGTATAATCAAATAATAATCAAATATTTTTCTAATTATACGTTTAAATGGCATTATCACGTTTTGAGCTGCTAACATGATTTCATATAATTTGAAGTAAATGTTGAAATTTGATAAATTTATATTGGAAGTCAAAGCAATTAATTTATTACAAATATATGCATAAATATCAAGAAGACTATAATTTAACATCCAATAATTATTATAAGTATTAACGTTTAGATGTTAATGGAAATAAATAGGCTTAAGGAAACTACTCATTGTGACACCTCCAATGTTGACAAGAGCCAGCAAATTATGTATGAATATAAATGAACTTGGAATAATTAGAATAAATTAGGTGCTAAGGCCTACTTAATCTTTACATTCTGTTGCTGTTATGTTCTGTGTCGTTACGTTACAAATTCTGTTTACAAAACAGAAACAGAACGACTAACGCCAGACTAACTAGGCCTTTATACATAACAAATGCAATTTAAAATAGAATTAGAGAAGTACAATGACATCACTTTGGTTTATCTAACCTTACAAAATTAATATCTTAAATTAACAGAATAAAAATTTATACGAATTTCTTTTAATTATTTACAACCATTTACATTATTCTCACCATTACAAATTTTCAATCTTTAGTCACCATTACAACTTTCAATTACCATAATACTTTCAACATAAAATACGTTTTAAACAATTACACTAAAATGAAAAAAAACTTGTCTTCGCTTTTACTTAATGTCCTTGAACAAAAATATTGTTTTGAACAATATTTTTTTCAACTTTTTAATGGTTTTCAATTTGTCTTCGTGAGCTAATGGAAAAATCTTTTATGTTATGCCACTCTAATGAAACTAAATAGACTGTTAGACGTCTTTTAAGAAATTAAGAAACTAATTACATTTAACTTTACTCAATGATGTTTACATTATAGTTGTAATTATAATTAAAATTCTCATTTGTCTTTGAAATAATTTGCAATTCATATTTATTTTGGGCAAATTTTCAACGATAATTTAAGTGCAACAATGAAGTTAAAGCAAAGGCGTATATAAAAAGCAGTTTAGATAGACAAAAGTAAGGGTTTTTTGCAGTTTTATAAATGTTCTGCTGCAAATATTCCGCTGCAATAACAACAAAAAAGAGAATTTCAAAAGCAAAACAAGAAAGCAATTACGGGCCTAACGAAAATTTAATTACAATAACAGAAGTACAGAGACAGATCTCGAAATACAGAAATGTAAAGAATAGCAATAACAAATTAACAGTAAATTCTGGAAGTAGCCAGACCAAAAATAAATGAAAAAATTGTTGCATACTACATTACTGTGTAGTAAGTAAGGATCGTGTCATCAAATTGGTGGAGCATACTTATTAATTAAGGCATCAAAAGAAATAAAACAAACAAAAAATTAAATATGTACGTAAAATACATAATTGGCCACTACAACTCTGCAGTCAGGATTTCAACCTAGGCTCTCAAATTACTTATGTTGTGTGTGTTAATTTTATACATGAGTTGCGGCGGGACCTACAGTTTAAAGTCGACTCCGAATGACTGATATTTTTGAGAAAGTTTTCAAGGCAATTTTATTTACTCACAGAGTTTTTGTCAGAAATCTGCTGGTACGTAGTTGCCATAGAAATCTTTTCTTCATATTTCATTTTGGGGAAGATGTCTGACCTGGGGTTGAACCGTAGCCTCACGTCTAATAAGTCAAAAAAAAGAAATTAAATGATTTTTTTTATTTATAAATTCAATCCCCAAATTAGCATAAAATATTTACGGCATTTTTATCACTCTGGGAGCAGAAATAGTGCACAACCAACAACTAAAGACATTTGAAATGTTTATATGTTAAAAGGGATCACAGGGTGTCACTAAAAATTATCACTGAAAAATTAAACCGTATTCGGTTTTTCCGAGATTAATCGGAAACAAGCTGCTTACTTAATTGGTAATTACAATCCTTAAGTCAGGACTACGACGTAGCTTCTCACGCCACCCATGTTGTGTGTGTTAATTTTATCCCAGAGTGGCGTGTCCACCCAGAGCGACAGATTTTTAAGAAACTTTTCATGGCTATTTTCATTATTCTGAGAGAATTAACCAGGAGACTCTCAGCAGTCTCGAAAATCGTCGAAGAAATATGTTTCATATTTCGTTTTGTTCCAGATTTATTAGCTAAGATTTGAATGACAGGCTTGCGTCTAAGAAGCCAACACACTACCTGCAAGACTTCATTATCGGAAAAGAACCAAATATTGTATCCAGTTTATGACTAGCCTAGGATTACTGCTCAACGACTTATGTGAAGGCACGATTATATCACCAGAGTGTTAAAGTCTCTGGCTGCCGATTGCAGAACGATTAAAAAGTATGTTCTTTGAGCTCTCAGCCTGACATGACTTCAGAAACACAAATTTTTTCAATGTATACATCAGGCTGCAGTGGTCCTTAATACGGTGTTCAAGTATGCAGCTTTATTGCGTAAATCGCAATAAACTCCATTATTCAGCTCAATATTTCATATAAAGTTTCAATTAATTATTGCGCAATAAGTACGCAAATTGTTGTAAAATTTAGTAAAACTTAAAATGCAGCACTGTCATAAGTGTGTTTAGTGAACATATTACAATTAACCGAACGCTTTCTGTTGATATTTGGCAACTCAAACAAAAAAAAAAAAAAAAAAAAACAAAATAAAAACAATGTTGTTGAAACATCCAGTTGTTTTGTTTACCAGCTGTCAAATGAATATTGAATAAGCAGCTGAATTGCGTATATTATTATGCCTGAACACTTAAAATATTGTACTCAATTAACCGAATATTGACTCAAAAAAAGTGCATATCAGAATCTTCTAAAATCTTCTTTAGTTTGTGAAAGCATTTCATCTAAGATTGCTCTTTTGGAGATAAGGAATCAACAGACAGTATATTTATGAAAATTACACAATAGTTCTCTCTTTCTCTCTTTAATTTATACAAAGATAAATAGTATTTAAAAGTAATAAAAGGTACAGATTTAAAATACCGAATATAAAGTTATAATCGATATAAATTTGCATTGATTTTATTGGAACTTCAAACGATTCTGAATGGATGTTTTAGCTTTGGATCTAATCAACAACATTTCTTTCTAACTAATATTTAGTACTCCAGGCTAATAACACTATGCGACAAAATATAAAAATAAATACACCCATCTAATGAGTTGTGAGTTTTGTTCAGTAGAACTCAAAAATAATTTTTTTATATTTCTTGAACCCTTCAAACTTGTTTTATTTGACAAAAAGTGTTTTTTTTTTGACTTTACGCACAAATTTATTGATTACACAAACATTTCTGAACCGATGTCCAAAATTAAACCTCATTAGAAAAGAGAGGGTTGGGCCTTTAAAACAATATATATACAAATATTATTTGACTTAATGTGCTATGGAGTTTGATGAGGTAAACTTGCCAAATGCGAATTTTTTTCATATTTTTCAAGTTTGTCCGTTCTTAGTAGCAAACTTTAATTAAAAAATATGAAATAAGTGATGACATTCTGATAGTGCACTATCTTGTGAAGAGATTGACACTTGGTTTGATCAAATCGGACAAAAATTACCGTAGTTATTATTTAAAGAGTCTAACAGTCGAGTTATATTTTTCAAATGAACTTTTAGTTAAAAAATTTTCAAAAGTTTTGATTGATCTTGATAGTTTATCGGAAAATATGTCAATTTCACGTTTGAGCGACCACTAGAAGTTGGACAATGTTTGCGCAAAGACAAATAATAATATGTGCATAAAACGCAAATATTAGCCGACTTCTGATAGTGACACAAACGTGAAATTGACACATTTTCCGATAAACAATCAAGATCCATCAAAACTTTTGAAAATTTTTGAACTGAAAGTTCTTTTGATAAGATGACCTATATAAATATATATATAACACGACTGTTATACTATATAAATAATAACTGCGGTAATTTTTATCCGATTTGATCAGACGATGTTTCAATCTCTTCACAAGATAATGCACTTTCAGAATGCCATCACTTATTTCATATTTTTTAATTAAATTTTGCAGTTAAGAATAGCTAAACTTGAAAATATGAGAAAAAAAATCATATTTTCCAAATTTACCCCATTAAAACTCATAACATGTAAGTTTGAACCATATGTTTATGTATACCATTTTAAAGGCTCATCTGTCCCCTTTTCAAGAAACTTTGGATTTTGAAAATCGGTTGAAAAATATTTGGGTAATCAATAATTTTGTTTGAAAAGATTAAAAATACCGGTTTTGTCAAATAAAACAAGTTTGGAGGGATAGAGAAATATAAAAAAATATTTTTGAGTTCTACTCAACAAAACTCACAACCTACACTATGTCATTAGCTGAGTGTATTATGACTGTTGCACCGTGTAATTATTTAGTTTTTTTATAATGAAATTATAACGTTAGAGAAATGGTTGAACCATAGCCATTTTTTTACATTCAGTATGCATGTTATTTCCATGAACATATTCTCGATATAATTGGTGACATAAAAACCAAAATTACGTTTAATGTAGCAAATAAAATAAGAATGAAATTATACCTGTTCAAATTAACACTTAATCTGTTCCTATATAAGAGAGAGTGATTAAAACAATTATTAATGTTCTCTAATAACAATAAAAATCTCTTTGCTGTAGGAAGATACAGGATTCATTAGAGTAAAAAGACTTAGTGGAGGCAAATTACTGTATTATTTTCTAAATTAATTTATAACCAAACAAAAACACTTTTTTAAGCCAATCAAATAAAGAACTGTAGGGTTTTTATATATTTTTTTTAATAAATTTTTACAGAATAAAATTCTGTTTTATATGACCAGCCGAAAGAAATAAAATCGAAAATAATCTCCTTTTTTTTTGATTCTCTGGTGTACTTTATTTCATAAATAATATTAAGTATACGCCATAGGATAGCAACAATTATTTTTTTTATATGTATTCAAACTACAAAGAGTTCTTCTTTCGCATTTAGTTTTGCACTTAAATTTTAGTGAAACTTGACAAAAAAAAAAGGCAATTCTGTGTAAACTTTTTATTAAATTCGAAACATTTCATAGCTATTTTTCAATTTTCAGTTTACTGCCTTTCTTATTATTCACAATTAACAACTATGTACATGGGTATACGATTTAAAGTTCGAATGATATCGAAAGATATTTTAAAAGAATTAATTAACATTCCTGGTGTAGATGAATTTTACAGAAATAATTTCAGTTTGTTAAAGACCCATCATTGACAGTCTTCTTTACCGTGGTAAATAAGTATACTGATGGCCTTATAACATAATCCGGCCAGACAAAATGCTAAATCCTTTAGGATCACATAGTCATTCACATGCATTTTTTCTTTTCAAGTAAGGAGTTTTCCGATTGCATTGGGTGCAGCCCTTAGCTGCCAGATTTAACGATTTATCGTCATTTTGACGGTTTTGAGCTCCAAAAATATCATATTGACGATTTGACGATTTATGCCCTTATTTTGACGATTTTTAGAAATTAAAAATTTACATCATATTCCTAACTTTAGGACATTAAAACCCGCTTTAAGTAGCATATTTTTAAGCTGCTTTCGAATACCTGTGATGATTTTTCTGTATTTTATTCCTTTTTAAGCCAAAAAATTACAACTCCTAAATAATCTCGTAGTTGAGAATAATTTATCACTAGTCGTTGCAGACAATTTTAAAACTTCGAGTATAGCTTCTAATATTACCATCGGAAGAACAAAGACAAGCGCCGTTATATTTGTTCGTACGACCAACACTCAGGGGATGGATGGCAGTGTGTTTGGAACTATGAAAATATGTTATGGGAAGAATGAAAGAGAGAACAGCGTTTATGGACACTAGGCTTGTATATTTTTATACCATAAGTAACAGGAAAGACCTCTGCAGGAATTGAGTTCCACATATGAATAGTCAGACTAAAAAACATACTTTTTCTGTAATGCAGTGTGCGATCCAAAGCCAATCGACCACATACGGATGTCCTGGCCGAGAAAGACGAGCGTTACGTAGGAATATATAATTTTCGGGAACAAGTCCCCTTATTTCGTTCGAACAAAATTCTTTTATTGTAGTGTTAGAACAGTGAAACACAAACCACATTGCAACGATGCACCAATGATTCAATGGAGTTGGATATACTACCGTCATTAACGAGCTACTACGGCCTCTCCTGTACACGGTCGAGAAACCTCAAAATAGACGTTGAGGCACCGACCTCATAAATAGTATAAATAAAATCTTAAGAAGGAACTGAAAAATGTATCGGTTGCAGCCAACATTACACTGAATTTTCATGCTTAGAATGTCAAGAGCTTCTGACTTCTTGATATTTACATCACCCAGAGATTAAGATGATTCAATATTATTGCTGCCCTTATGTGTCAATAAACAACACTGGGATAGATTGTTTAAACCTTAAACAATTTTTTCCTGAAAATGATAAAACATTTCTCCATTTTTGGAAAAAAAAGTAATAAATAAAGATGAGGGACGCTAGTTTTAATTTCAGACAAATTTTTTTTAAATGTTTTGTTTTTGAACTCAGATATGTACATACATTGACTTTACATGTTTTACTACAATAAAAATAATTTTGGTTTTTAATTTATTTAATTATTTTTTCTGACGATTTTTTGACGATTTCGATAAACTTCTTTGACGATTTTGACGATTTTTTCTCAAATATTTGACGATTTGGTGCCTCATTTATCTGGCAGTTATGTGCGGCCCGCTTCGTTCGTCATTCTTTTCCATAGAACTACCAATGATTTAGGACCCACATAAGTGTCGTCGTTTACCAGACGAAGCCACTGATATGATGACACCAATTCAACAGCGAGTGAGAACATTTTTACACTTCGAATTGAATTATGAAGTTTTGGTGTGCAGTAATCGTTTGTAATAAGTACTCCTTTAGAGAGTAAGCCTAATATCAAACGCTCTCGCCGCGATACTGTGCATAGCATAAGTAAGTATATTTCTACATTACCTCAAGCATTTATATTCGTGAATTTCTAGACCACTGCCCCCTATATTTTCGCGTCGTAAGTGAGTGAAGACCTTAGGATACTCTTGCATATCCAAATATGCCGAACATATTACGAAATTTGTAGTAATACAAAGACGCTGTAGTATATTTTAGGTAGTTTGTAGGCTTATAAAACGTGAGCCTAGGGTTCAAAACAAATGCCTTTTGGCGACTTGCACTCAACAGTTTTCTAGCAAAAATTCTGAGAGAAAATAAAATTGACATCAAAAAATTACTCAAAAATCTGTCACTCAGAGTCATGGATAAAATGGATAAAATTAATATACACAATAGGGGTGGTACGAAAAGAAAGGTCGTAATCTCAACTAAAGGGTTGTAATGATTAGTAACATAAAGACGCCATATTCTATTAGTAGGTAGTTCGTTAGCTTATAAGACGAGAGCCTATGGTTCAAAACAAATTTGTTTTGGCGACTTCTTCTGGCAAAAAACTCTGAAAGTAAATAAAATTGACACGACAAAAAGCATTCCAAAAAACTGTCGTTCAGAGGCATGGATAAAACTAATACACCCAATAGGGTTGGTGTGTAATACAAGGTCGTTATCCTGACTAAAGTGTTGTAAAGACAAATTAAGTGAGTAAGTATGCAGTATGCCACTATGCTTTTCTGTACTCGGTGTTCTATGTATTCAGATCACCGTTTGCCAATCCACCTAACAGGAATGAAAACACTCCCGAAATAAGGAGAATCAAGGATTATCTAATTAACAAGAAGCTCTCATCACTTGTATTGACTTTTACGTGTACTCATGGTGGAATCGAGGCTCCTGATAGACATCCAATGATAAAAACCCACAGATTTTTTTCGATCCCTCAGTTTTGTCATTTATTTGTTAAAAAATTTATTTCTTTAAACGTTATATTTTTTTACTGCATAAAATGGGGGAAAACCCACATGCCAATGAAGAGAAATTATGAAATTTTTTATTGTTTTTTTGTTTGTTTTATTTATTGTTTATTTAATCTCCTTAAAATAAATTTTTGTTATTTTTCTTTTTTAATTTTTTTATGCTATTTTAATGATTTAGAATTTAAAATACTTTTGCCAGACAACCACCTGTGTGTCTGGATGAATGTTTACAGTCTTAGCAATAAATATTGCGTCTTGAATGCATACAGTGACTGGCATATAAAACAAACCAACATATTTCAACCTACATTCTGTCTGTGAGGCAAACTTGCAGAATTTTTATTTCGTTGGAAAAGCATGTAGTGCAAGCAAGGCTTTGTTCGCCACTGTCTATAACACATGCTGTCTCATGAAATTGTTGTTATTTGTATGTTTCTCTTAATGTAACAGTCTTGTGTGTATCAATAAAGATATAATGATTCTATATAACGACATACGTATTAATAATAGGTGGCTTGTACGTATTGTATGGCACGTCTAAATCACTGGAATTTATAATGCACTACACTCCCGTCCTACTAGATGTTCATTACAGTGTTTATTTTTGCCAACGCAATAGAAGAAATTCAATCAGTTAAGAGGGATGTTTAAACAATAAACAATACATATATCAATAGTCAGCCTACAGCAATATGGTGTATATTTTATATGTCATCTTTAATTGGCTTGTCAAAAATTTAAACATTTTTTTAATGGAATAGTCTTGATTACATGAATTCATTTTATTTTCAGAAAACAATTTTTATTTTTATAATATTTATTTAATTTGTTATTGTTTTGTGAAATAAATTTTTTCAGTCCGAACTTAGTAAGGTGATAGCAAAATTACAACAACTCAATTCGCAGTGTTTTTTTTTTATCAAAATCAACATGTATTTGTTGCTTTTTTTCGGGAAGCCAGTTTGAAGCCGCCGTGGTTTAGTAGGTAGTCGTGTGTTGGCTGATTAGATGTGCGGCCTCGGTTCAAATCCCAGAGCAGGCATCTCCAACTAAACGAAATATAAAAAAATATTTCTTTGGCGACTTCCGCTCAGTAGATTTCTGGCAAAAAAAAAAAAAAAACTCTGAGAGTAAATAAAATTGCCATGAAAAGTTTCTCAAAAATCTGCTGTTCGGAGTCGACTTTAAACTGTAGGTCCCGCCACTCATGTATAAAAAATAGCACACACAATATAAGTGGTGTGAGAAACTAGGTCGTAATTCTGACTAAATGGTTGAAATGACCAATTATGTATGTATGTATGTAGTTTGTCAAATGAAATTCGCCATAATTTTTTTTATTATAGATTACTCCTTGATTATTGGGGTACTCATATAATATGCACAATGTCATGCCTAGTGTAATTGTTAATCGTTATTGCCCTAAATGACATTTCACTATTACGCTTTACGTCTCTAAATCTCTAAATTTCAAGTTTATCAAATTATGATTATGTTCCAGGTCATACATACATTCTTTGATCGCACTTATGTACCTCCGTGTAGCCGTCTGTGCTATGGATCCATTTGACTAAGAACGTACATAGTGATGAAATTGATCGTATGATATCATATCGCATAGTTTTACGTTAAGAAAATATTCGACTAGTATTCCAATTATTTTCTGCTGGTGCATTTTGATGCTTTGGTTTGATGCATTTTCCTATAACCTAAGAATTTTGCGACATAAGTGCTGCCATATCTTAATTGCTTGAATAACAATTATTGTTTCCAATGCCTTTGTTTTTATGTCCTCCTTATTTATTCCTAAGCAATACATTTTCTACACTTTTCGAATTCTTCTCATGCAATAATTCCTGTCCATTTATGTCCACAACATTACTGAAGTGTAATCATTATAACCCTTTAGCCAGGATTACAACATAGCTTCTCGTACCGCTTATGTTGTGTGTGTTAATTTTATACATGAGTGGCGGCAGCTACAGTTTAAAGTCGTCATCGGACGACAGATGTTTTGAGAAACTTTTTTCATGGCAATTTATATACTCTGAGAGCTTTTGCCAGAAATCTGCTGAGAGAAAGTCGCCGAAGAAATATTTTTTTTCATATTTCAATTTGTTGGAGATGTCTGGCATGGGGTTTGAACAGTGGCCTTACGTCTAATAAGCCAATAAGCGATATATATATATGTTATCCATACATATGACTAATTATGCTCGTGCAAGGACTGTATTTCATTTCTGAAGTCGTCCACATTTAGAACCTATGACTCTGCTACCTACTGGCCAACTTTAATGGGTCAATCCAAATCATATCCATTACAGTATAAAATTTTTATGACAATATTTGTTAATGAAATTTTGAATTGGCAACGCAGTTATATAAATTTTTTGGTTTGACAATTTAAACATTTTTATCAAGAGGAGTAGAACCAAAAAAATTTTACTTGGCTTAGTTAGGTTTTTGTAGCATTTAATAATTAGTTTCAGTTTTTTTTGTCTCCTCAGATATTATAATTAAATATTCGAATCCAATTTGGCTGTAGAAATAAGTTATATGTGTAGTATATATATATAACCAGTTTTTTTTTACCACATTATTTAAGAAACTTTTTTAATTTTTACCTTAAAACCACAAGTGACAGAATTAAAACGTAAATAAAAGTTTTAAAAAACTTAATTTTTTCTTCCCTTAATTTATTTCGTAACCTACCTAAAGGTATGTAATGTCTTCAGATGAAATACTTCATGACAGTACTTAGTTTATGCCACAAAGAGACAGAAGATCATAGAAGGCCTTCATTTCATTTTAAAATTAAAAGAAAGAAAAAAGAAAAATATTTAACATTTGACATGTGTATGGCAAATAAAAAGTAAAACAACAAAAAATACCATAAAAAATCTGTAGAGTTTAAAGAAATTTTAAGGATAAGGATTATAATACCAGCATCATTACACAAACATTTCAAAGTATTTTCTTCAGAAACTTTATAGGAATGCTTGAATTAAGTTTAAAAATCATCATATACATACATACATACATGTATACTACATTATCTATGTATCATATATCGGGTGGTCCATCCATCGGTTTAATTTTGAACCATCGGTTATTTCGAATCTAGCAATACTTATGTCATTCTATTCTCTCACAAAATTCAGTATATTATCTCCACTGTACGTAATGAATCGATTTACTCCTAAGCAACTTTGGGATTTATTGTCAATTTATTTCCAAAACAAAGACAATTGATCGGAAATTGCACGAAAATCTCGTACCATGATAACGAATTTTTTTTGTACCCGCTCTTCATGGTATTGATATGAACAATGGTTGGTTTCAAAAGGATAGTGCAACATTCCACACATCTCATACCACATTCCATTTATTGCAGCAAACGTTTCATGGCCGTTTAATTAGCCAAAATGGTGATGTCAATTGGCCACACAGAAGCTGCGATTTCTCATCGTTGGATTATTTTATGTGGGATGCCGTTAAATAAAAGTGTTATGCCGACAAACTAGAGACAATTGAGCATTTAAACGCCAATATTCGTGATGCCATTGCCGAGAAGAAGAAATAAAAATGCCATGAAAGGTTTCTCAAAAATCGGGTGTTCGGACTCGACTTTAAAAACTGTAGGTTCCGCCATACATGGCGGAGTGTGTCAGAAGCTAGGTCGTAATCCTGACTAAAGGGTTGTAATGACCAATTATGTATGTACATAATACAGTTCCTTTCAGTGTACTAAAAATTAAACTAAAAATATACGGAAACGTCACAGGAATAATTGCAAAGATACTAGGGACGATACATATTGTAGGAAAACCATGATTATATTGAAATGGTAATTTGAGTATAGTGATGAGCGTCTTTATTTATTTATTTATTTATTTATTTATTTATTTATTTATTTTATTTATTAATCATAGCACAACAAGATAATAATCTTATAAATGAAAGTGCTATGGGAGGACATCAAATAGGAAAAAGTAATAACAAATCGCTCATTATATGAGTAATGAATTGTTTGAAGTACAGTATAAATAAAAATGAATAAGAATAAGAACATGATTTAACCTCAGGAAATAGCAATCGATACAAAAAAATTAAGATAAGAAAATGAGTATATGTAAAAAACTAAATTAGGAAAGATACAAATATAGAGAAAAATACAAACAAGGAAATATATTCATATAATGAGATACAATGAAACTTAAATAATAAATTAGAAAAATGAAAATAATTAATCACTAATAAAAATGAAGAGTAAAAATGTATAAACAATCAAAATAGGCCATTCCGTCTTCCTTGTACATCTGCACTAGATAGGCAATAAATAATAATGAATGCAGGGCATATGGTGAAAAAATTGAAACGTTTTTTTATTACTTTTATATCATTGCTTTCATAAGCTGAAGATGTCAACATTTTAGAACAAACACTATACCAGATATAACAAACGTGAGCCTTGATATTCGATGATATATTTCAGTACCAATCATTATCCCTCTTCAAATACCAGCCACCCATGGACAGAAATTCAATTCATGTTTTTGTTTGGGAGACGCATTACTTGTACGTAAGTAACTTACACTTGCGTCAAATAGAATTATGAGATGCCATTTGAAGTATTCATTATATTAATTAAAGGATGCCATTGGGATTAATACATGATACGTTGAGTATTACGAGAATATGGCTTCCAAAGGTGAGTAAGAAAATGGAAAACGGAAAAATAGAGAAAAACACATTTTGAATTTAATTGTTACTTGTGTTAAAACCACGAGTGAAATAACTAAATAAAACTGAATTAAAATTTTTAAATAAAAATCTTTTTCTTTTTTTTTGTATATAAATATCGGTATTTAAATTTATTTAGAAAATGTGTGCATTGTGTTCATATGAAGTGTTTCATGATGTCTGGTTGGTTTATACCACAAAGAAGCACAAGGTCATAAAATGCTTTATGCCTTTACTTTGTTTTAAAATGAAATGAAAGAAAAAGACATTTGATATATGTATGAACATATGTACATATGTAAACCTTTAATATATGTGTGGCAAATAAAAGTTTCCTAAATACTCAACTTTTGCAGAAAAAAAAAAAACAAACATGTTAAAAAAGATTTAAATACCAACATCATAATGAATACACCAAAGCTTTTTCTTTGGAATTTTTCAATTTTCTATGGCTCTGTTACACAGAATCTATTCCAAAGTTTATAAAAAAAAATATATAAAATAGGGATTTAAAATAATAATCACAGAAGTCCTAGATTTATAAGAATTTTAAAAAATATTTTAATAATTTTTTTCTTTCAAAGTGTGCAGAATTATGATACTCTTGAAGAATATCAGTTGTAATCTACTCCATAGCTTTTACACAAGCCAGACTACACACTGACCAATTCTTTCGCCAGTTCATAGGAATCCTGGCGGTCTGAGGCCCATACAAGTTTCTTCCCATACAGCAGATTAAGGGCCATTATTACAACTTTCCGTTAAAGTTCGGTTTAGTTAAAGGTAACTTTAGCTAAAGTGAACTTTAAAATCACCTTTAACTCATTTTCGCTATTACACTTACAGATAAAATAAAGTTAATTTTTTCAAAAATATGGCAGTGTCGGAGCAATGTCGATAACACTGCTCAATTAAACAAGTTTTTTTTACGCGGTGGCAACGACGGGCTTCTTTATTGTTGTTGTATATGTTCATTTTGTTTACATTTGAAGTTGCCATTATTGAAAATACAATATAATATGGCAAGTTCAAATATAAACTTAACTTTAAAAGATACCGGTAGGATGATCCTGCGTTTAGCTTAACGCTCACTTCTACCATAAGTTGACAATTATAATAATGAAAAATAATTTATCTGCCCGTTAAAATCCTCCCTTTAGTTAATGGCAAGTTGTAATAATGGCCCTAAGCGCATTCAATCCATTCCTGCTATCAATGCAGATACAAGTAACACTCACACGTTAGTAGGGAGCGTGTAAGGAAGTTGAACTGTTAGGGAAACTGTAGTGGTAATTTATGTTAGCCTCAACTGAGAAGACTGTTAATCCAATGCAATAGCTGATTTTTGAACCATACGTATAGAACTCGAAATCGAAGACATCGAACCTATTGTCGAAATTTAGTTCGAGATGCCAGCAATTGGAGTCCATCTGCTAATCACTGGTTGTCGTATCCCCTTGCATGTGGACATGAGTATTGGAAACGAGGCAATTAGGACCGAGAGCTCGGTGAAATACCTGGGAATAAGGCTGGACCCCAGACTGACATTCTTGTATCAGATTCAGTACTCGGCTAACAAGGCCCAGAAGATCGTTGGACAGCTCAGCAGATTAATGGCGAATATTGGAGGACCGCTACCTGCGAGACGGAGACTCCTGATGGATGTTGGAAACAGCATTAAGCTTTATGGGAGCGAAATTTGTGCCGAAACACTAGATGTTAAGAAGAGGGCAAACTCACTTGTACCGGTACAGAGAACGGCTGCATTGCGTGTCGCGTCGGCGTACCGTACAGTGTCCGCTCCGGCCGTACTGGTGATAGCTGGTATAATCCCAGTGGATCTGCTGGCGGTAGAGCGGATGGAGATTTATAAGGCGAAATCGGCTGGAAATCATATAACTGGTTACTTTAGGGAAAACACCATTTCAAAATGGCAACAACGATGGAACGAGGAAGATAGAGGAAGATGGACCGCGAGACTTATCCCGGTCATAAGGCCATGGATTGGTCGGAAATTTGGAGAGATAAACTACTACGTTACACAGATGGTATCGGGTCACGGATATTTTAGGAAATATCTGCACAGAATGGGCAAGGCCGCCTCCCCTTACTGTCTGTACGAGGAAGGGGAGGTAATTGATGAAGCAGAGCACACTGTTTTGGAGTGTGCACGCTGGCAGAGCTATCGCTCTGTACTGACGTCAATAGTTGGCACAATCACAGCCGGTAATGTTGTCGGGGTTATGACTGCGAGTAGTGAAAATTGGACCTCGGTAGTGAATTACGTAGAGCGCATTATGAGACGGAAGACGAGAGATCTTGAAGCTGCAGAACGAATAGGCATGTCGGCATAGGTGATACTGTCACACGTACCAAGCGTAACCAAGACGATGATCTAGACGAAAGGAATAGTGGAGACGCTTAGATGACTCCTCAACTTTCGATTCGCAATCCGGACGCGGATATGAACATGAAGGGGCCAAAGGGCCAAAAGGACTCCACTCCGAAGTAATACCACAGTAGTTCCGGAGTGGGCACAAACGAGTCCACAGGAGACGAGGGGGGGGATTTAGTGGGTGAGGGCCCCACACACGGAGGATGTGACGACTTCCTCTGTGGTGCGGTTAGGTACATTTAACCCTCCTCGGCGAAAAAAAAGGTGTTTACCTAGAACTGTAGCCAGAACAAACAAGTCAATCGCGAGTAGAATGAGGGCGCAGTTATGTTTTTTTTTTGAGACCAACACTTGGGAGATGACCCCTATTCATGCAGTGTATTGTGTTCAAATACAGGAAAGATAGTTTAAAGGAGAAAGGAAAGAGGGATAGTGTGCACCAATTTTTTTTTTAATGAGCAGTGTATATACCTTCGTCCCTTGTGTCTCTAATACAGATCGGCATTATGCACCGAAACATTTTACGGCAAATTTAGTAATGCACTCGTTATTCAACGACAATCTTCTGCCACAAACTCTAGAAGTAAATAATTTGCATGGAAAAAAAAACTTTTTATCAACCAAATTTGACTAACGGTTTAGTCTTTCTGGTCTGTAAGAAAAAGAGGTGCTTTAATCATAACATAACAACAAAAAAAATTCTAAAAAATTGATTTCACTAAGAATTTCTTATGTAATATGACATTTGTTCGATTCAAATCCTAACAAACAAATTTATAACTTTTCCATCCCTGGCACAATTTAAATGCCATTGTATACACGCCTGATACATACATACATATAACATACACAGAGAGTAGGCAAAAGAGGAACAATGTTATGTTAAAGAAATACAAATTCTTCACAACAGTCTAGAAAAGAGAATCATAGGAGAGACAGAATAAAAATCCTGTTATTGAGGCTTTGCAGCAAGTAACAGTTTTATTTAAAGTTTAGTTATGAAAGACTCTTTCACATCAGATGTTAAAAATGTGACACGAAACGGTTAATAATTTTAATGCCTAGTACTAGTAAAAGTAAAGTAAATTACGTAAAATGTAAATGCTGAGGTAAGTAAAGTATGAGTTAAATATATAAGCGATTAAATAGAAATTAAATTAAATTAAAAAATTATTAAAATTATGATTTCAAAGAATTATTTAATATACTAAATCTTGCTATAGTTTTTGGAATAATTAGTTTCCGAATACACAGGTCACACCAAACATGATCACACCACCCATGTTGTGTGTGTTAATTTTATACATGAGTGGCGGAACCTACAGCTTAAGGTCGACTTTGAGCGACAGATTTTTGAGAAACTTTTCATGGCAATTTTATTTACTCTCAGAGTTAATGCCAGAAATCTGTTGAGAGGAAGTCCCCAAAGAAATATTTCTTTTATTTTCATATTTTGTCTTAACTTCTAGACTACGGCGATACCGGTTATATATTATTTTAAAACTTAACAATTTAATCAAATTGTTTTGTAGGGTAGGAGAGGTAAGAAGATGTGACTAAAATTTATTTTCATTGAAAGAGGAAGTGTAAGTGGTCTAAGTATTATTGTGTGACCACGTGGCCAAATTAAGATGGGCATCAAAAGTGTAAATATTTTTATTGTTACTTTTTTCAACCACAAATATTTAAAAGAAATTTAAAAAATTTTTTAAACAAAAATTCCAGGCTTGCCTTAGTACATTGATTGTAGTTGTCTACAAATAAATCTAAATTAGAAAAGTTTATAAAATCTTTGCATTATTTCTACTTGAACTTATCTTTTGTTTTTAATTACGGAGTAAAATTAAAAGCATTTGATTGTTATTTGATGTTTAAAAAAAAAAAACAAACCAAATTAATTTAAGAAATTAAACATTGCATGTGCATATATTCAATGTCTTAAAAGTTCTATCAAAACTTAAACAAATATTTGTGTTAAAATTTTTCACTGAATATATATGTATGTACATATATGATATCTTGAGAATTTCTAGACCGTAAGAAAATTTAAGAAAATCTTTTTTTCTAAGAATTCAAAATATGTTTTATTTAAGTGAGTGAGCGTATGTACATAAATATTTGAATATACTCCTACAATACTTTTTTGTTTGTTTATTTTATTCTTACATTTTTCCAACAGAATTTTTCATAAATTGTGTTTCTTTTCAAGTTATTTAAAGTCTTAGGAATTTTGTTTTTTTTATTTATAACCTAACCATACATACATAATTGGTCATTACAACCCTTCTCTCAGGATTGGGATCTAGCTTCTCACACCACTTATGTTGTGTGCGTTAATTTTATACATGAGTGGCGGGTCCTACAGTTTAAGTCGATTCCGAACGACAGATTTTTGAGAAACTCTTCATGGCAATTTTATTTAATCTCAGACTTTTTGCTAGAAATCTGCTGAGATGCAATCGCCGAAGAAATATTTTTTTCATATTTTCGTTTTGATGTCTGACCTGGGGTTTGAACCGTGGCCTTACGTCTAATATGCCGACACACTACCTACTAGACTACGGTGACTTCACCTCTTCACCATACTAAGTAATTTCCCAATAAAATTGATTTGATTGCCTCAAGCGCACTTGGTTTAAGGAGAGTCTTTGCCTCTCTTTATTTTCCCTTTCGTTGAGAATGCTTTTCTAAACAGAACCCAGAAGGGTTCTGGCCCCGGGTAATCTTATTCTGTTTAACCAGCTGATTCAGCTTCTTCGGAAAGTCCCATATTATGTATCTTTGATTACCCCTCTTAAGAACCCAGTGTTTCAATTGCGGCTTGACTATCTATAAAATTCGTGTAGCCCGTATAGATAACAATGAATGTAAGGCATATGGTGAAGATAACAAAACGAAAGACACCATACCAGATATAACTCATCTCAGAGAAGAAAATTGGAAGAAGATAAGGAAGTTTGTTGTGCGTACAAATATAAATAAATTTAATTTAAACCAGCGACTCTAACACATCTTTGTATTACATTCAACAGCCATTCATCATACTGAGTCTATTTGTCATTTCAATTGAAAAGCTCATAACAATTCGGTTTTTTGTTGGCCACCTTAACCGTAATGCCAAATAAACAAAGGGAGCACTATTTGATTTTTACGACATGTGGCTTGTGGCAAAATAAAATTCCTGATGTTTACATTTTTTAAATATTTTATGCTTTTGAGTACATAAAGTGAAACTTACATAATATGTATGTATGTACATAAGTATAACATATTTATTCCAATCTATTTTAAAATTTTTGTAGAACTATTGTATTGAAAAACAAACATATTCATAATATTTACATTTTTGGAATATTTTAGGCTTTGAACTCAAAGGATAAAAGGGCAACAATGTGGGAAAGGCTATCAATTCAGTTAGTTATCAACCACTTTAGTTTGAATGGGCTTTGAATGTTACTTGTTGCTGTTTTTAATACCAAAACTGTATTAAAACAAAATAAAAGCTCACCTTTATTAAAATAAAAAGATTTGACGGGACATATAAGTAATACTGCTTAGGTTAGAGTTTTTGAAAAATTTTATTAAATATGAACAAATTTTCTTATGCTTGAAGCAATGCTTATTAAACCAAGTATGAACCGGTTTGATCAAAACATTTTACCAATTATGGCATAAAGCCATCATAGTTAGTGCAGAGCGAACAACTGATTCAATCGCGTTTTGCCGGTCAAAATTTCCCAGACAAGATCTGTTGTCGTCATGATGAAATACAGGACATTTTCTGTTAATAAATTCAGGTCGTTCTAATTAGAGATTAGAAGCAATTGAATAATGAATAATGAACACAGATCAATATCTTTCCTGGTTTCAATCCTGCCTTCAACTTTGCACGATGCGCATAAAAGCTAAAAGCGTCAAATGAATTCCATAAAAGTCACTGTGGAGTTTGAGTTGGCGTCGTCATCTGTTTAAATTTTTTTCAGAACGACTTTGATTAGGCTATCACTGCCAATAGAGAGCACTGCCAATGAATTGAATGATATACATATAAACCAGTGACATGTGGTTCCAACAATACGGCGCTACGTTCTACAAAGCTCATGTCGCATTGAATTTTCTGCACAAACGATTTGATGGAAAGATCATCTCATGTGGAAGCGATGCCATCTTGGTACCGAGATTATGTGAGTTGACTTCATTAGACTTTTTTTGTGGGATTTCCTTAAGTCGCAGATGTATGCGAATAAGCTATAAACAACACCAGTGGTCAAAATCAACATAAGCCATGCCATTGATTAAATTTAGTCTAATTCATGCCACAGAGTAGTGAAAATTTAAACATTTCGGATGAGCTTCGTCGATTTCAAACAGGGATTTGTACAGGATTCTAAGGACATAATTGGATTTCTTGTGGATTGATATCGTACCAAATTCGACAATTTTCTTTGTACCCTTTCATATAGAAAGGGGCCTCATTCTTGTACATGATTTTTCGATGAAAATTGGATTCGTCGCCAACAACCATTTAGACAAACCAATTTTATTATATCCACGTGTTGTTGACTGCTATAATCGTCCATGGTGAATTGGCGCATCTGACTGAATAAATGACAACTAATTTGACAGATGTAGCTTCAGTAAGATGACCGTTATCAACTGTCAAACTACGGAAGTACTTACTGGAAAACTCTACACCTACATTGTTACACTCTAGCCACCATGCAATTTATCCATGAGTGGGTACACCGCCAAGTTTGATGAGGACTCTGACTCTGGTTTAATATGTATATGTTTTGTTTAGCAATTAGTTACACAAACAACTTTTCCAAACGTTCAAGTTGTCGGAGTTGAGTTTTGAAATCGGAACCGTAAAATTGAACATTTCTGATGAGCTCCACCCAAAGAAACCGTGACATACATATAATCGCATCATAGTTCATCCAACTGAACAACCGATTTCGAAGATATCACACAAAGACTTTGTCGTATTTACATTTAAACATAGGAAACTCAATAGAAGGCTCTATACATACTATTTAGCAGCTTATTTTTATTCTTTTGTTTTCTATTCCTTGTTGCTTGTATTCTTTGTTTCGGGGTGAATTATTACCAATCCTTACTGCATCATTGTTTTTTTTATTTGTCGTATGCGGTTCCTAATCTATTTCACAATCGATGTGAATTGTGATGGCACAACTTTCGTGCTGTTGATTTCCTTCATTCGTAAAATTTAAAATTCCTTAAATGTTATGAAAAGTCATGATTTCCTCCTGGTATCATGTGTTTGATATGAATGGCTCACAAATTTTACAATGAGACTCATGTCAGTCAAACAGCAATGTTGCAAAATATCTTATAAATAAAGGCGCATTTAGTTAAACATTTTTTAGAGAATTATGGAAAAATTTAATGAAGAATAAAACAATTGAAATAGAAAACCAAAAAATTAAAAAAATAATAATAAACAACAATTTTATGTAAAAAAATTAAATTTTTTTCGTTCGTATCCTTGACACGTTGCTTTAAATTATTATCTTTGCATGGCCCATTAATTTTTACTTTGCTTAAGTAAAGGACACCAGAACAAATTTTCTGATAAATTATATGTCTGTGTCTCCAATATACAGGCATAATCAACCATCATTTTAAGATTTAATTTTATTTTGCAAAAAGTGTTGAAGGTCTGTAACCTTTTTCTGAAAATCTTAAAAAAAGTATTAATGGCTTCAGCATATAGACTTCTATAAGTTAATTTGTATTACGCTTTTAATTTAACGATTGGAATCTTGCGTTTTTGGAATCTTAATTAAACTGGAATAAATTTTTTGAAAGGTTTTTTATGGATAGAGTTAATGACAACAGAAAAAAAATACATTATATTTAAATAAAACAAAAAATATTTCGTTTCTTTGTTCTTCTTTTCCTTTTATTTTAGCAAAAGTAGCAACCTTAGTAAAAGTATGCCGAAAAAACATTTTCAACGATAAGGTGCATTTCTGGTTGAATGGGTAAGGGACCAAGGTAACAAACAAAACTAAGAGATACCAATCCAAAATGCCATCCACGAGCATCTAATACATTCCATAATATTTCGGATTTTAAGTTGGCGTCATCAACGGTCCGTAGTAGGTAATGTGTTGCCTTATTAGACGTAAGGCCACGGTTCAAACCCTATGTCAGACATCTCCAAAAAAAGTATAAAAATATATTTCTTCGGCGACTTCCTTTAACAATTCTGAGTGGAAAAAAAATAAAATTGCCATTAAAAGTTTCTCAAAAATCTATCGTTCGGAGACGAATTTAAACTGTAGATCCCACCATTCATGTGGCTAAAGGATTGTAATATACAATTATATATGTATGTGTGTCAATATTTATTTGGGCTCAATGTCTTCCAGACCATAGTCGTCAGTCGATAATTTCCATTAGTTGTCCTTTATTGTCGGATATCCATTAGTTGTCGGATATAGCATTCAACAACATGAGGAAATAAAAAATCGTTCTTCTAACGCACTGCACCCTTTGTTTCTGCCTATCTTTGAATTTTATTTGTTTTGTTTCTATTTGTCTCACTTAGACTAAAAGTTCAGTAACCAATGTCACCAATGTAACCAATGTTACCAATGTAACCAATGTCGCCCCAATCTTATCACAATTAAAATTAAAAATACTTTTCCATTGACTAGAACTCAGAGTGATAACTTGTTCTTGCCTTCTTTGAAATTATATGAGTCAGATGCGCTTTCTATGCTTATTCTGCGGAAGTTATAATAGTGCGGGGAAAACTACTTCCCGCTTGCTTAGATTTGGAAATTTTTAGATCGTTCAACATCGTAACTTAATTATTCTGCATAAATTTCCCGGTTATTACATGAGAAAGCAGCAACAGAAGGTTCAAATAAAATTGCACAAAAAAGCAACTGTTTTTGATGACATTTCCAGGACATAGTATCTTTCGAAATATAAAAACAGAAGAGTGTGTTATATTTTCATGATTTCGTTTTATTTAAAACTAGCTGTACCCTGCGCGTTTTGCTGCGCCACCAACTAAAATAAATTTGAAGGGAAGACATTACACAAATGTCCAATTAATTTTGAATCATTTTATTGATTTTGTTTCCCGTTGTCCTGATGATTCAGATGAACGGGCCTGAGTAGTACTCATTCGGTCAGTTTCTAATCTCACTTCTCGTTATTCAAGTGGTTCAAGCGAACGGGTCTCAGCGGCATATACTCGAAGATTTTCCAGTCTCAATGCTCATCTGATTATGAGGCTCATAATGCTCTTTTCTTCCGTGCTTGAGGTGTAGGTCGACCAATTGCTTGTCATTCGTTTTGAATAATTTTCAGTGACGCCATCCATCGGAAATTAATCGCAGCAACCTCCGTCGACTCATGCGCAACAATGCACAGTTTACGATTTAATTCATTTAGAGTAATTTTCAGTGGCGCCATCTGTCGGAAATTGGCCATACTAACTTACAAACCTTCCTTGGCTCATGCGCAACAACTTTGCTAAAGATCATTACATGATCAAATGTACAGCTTACGATTTAATTGATTTTAAGTAATTTTCAGTGGCGCCACCTGCCGGAAATTAGTCATACAAACTTAGAAACCTTCCTTGGCTCATGCGGAACAACTTTGCTAAAGATCATAACACGATCAAATGCACAGTTTACGATTTAATTAATTTTAAGTAACTTTCAGTGGCGCCACCTATCGGATATTGGTCATACCAACTTAGAAGCCTTCCTCGGCTCATGCGCAACAACTTTGCTAAAGATCATAACGTGATCAAATGCATAGTTTACGATACTATAAGGTACATACAAACAAACATTCATTTTCATGTATGTATGTATGTAGACTACGGGAGGTGACACGCCCACTATAGCCAATCCGCCCACTTTTTTCACATATATGCATACGTTAAAGTCGTCCATGCAAAATTTGAGGACTCTAGCTGTTGCAGTTTATGAGATATGCGACATTAAATATTTATTGGGTATGTGGGCGTGGCATCACGCCTACTTGAAATTTTAAAATAAAAAGTAGCCAATAGTTCCTTCGAGACATACATGAAGGTACTGTGAAAATTTCAAGAAAATCGGTACAGACGTTTAGCCGTCTATAGACTTCAAACAAACAAACCCACAAACAAATAAACACACATTCATTTTTATATATGTATATAGATAGACGTATGTATTTCAATTACTGTCGTGTATAAAATATTACATAGAGCTGACGGGTGACGTATACGTAATATTTTGTTAAACAATAACACTCATACTTTTTTTAATATATTTTATTTTATTTATTATTTGCCTATTTCAACATAAAAAGTAGCCTATAACTCCTTCCAGACATACAGGAAGATACTGTGAAAATTTCAAGAAAATCGTTTCAGCCGTTTAGCCGTCTATAGACTTCAAACAAACCCACATACAAATAAGCACACATTCATTTTTATATGTATATAAGAAGATTTATGTATCAACACAATTTTTTGATTTTTAATCTTGAGCTCTTCCTTCCTCTTCTTCTGTAGTTACCGTCTGTTAGCCAACAACTGCTGTCATTACTTGGCAACAATTTGCCACCCATTGGCATGTTTAATGGTGCAAAGGAAAATTTTTTACGTTTCTTTTTTCTTGGTACTCTTTTTGTTTTGTAGACCAGGAAATTTAATATTTTTGGGTTATAAATTGTGTTTAAAAAAAGTTTCACTTTCTCTAGGGATTTTACGTTTTTTTTTTATACGATTTACATAAATTGTAAAAGAGAAGCAAAGATTAAGAAAGATTTGAATGTGAAATGATGAAAGAGAGAGGCAAAATCATGCAAAGAAATTATTGGATCTTGTGACAAAGACTTCCAAACTTTGGCAGTTGACAACGGCCATCTTGTTGAAGTTGCATCAGTTAAATTAGTTGTCATTTATTTAGTTTGTTCTGTCAAAACATTATGGACGAATATTGCATTTAACATCATAGATAATTCAATTGTTTAATCAAAATGGGTGTTCTGTTATATACATACATACACACTTAACACCTTAATTGGCGATCGACAAGATAACTCGTAGTTTTCATTCTATCTTTTTCTGCCCTATCAGTCAACGTGTTAATTGGTCATTATAACCGTTCAGTCAGGATTACGACCTAGTTTCTCACACCACTAATGTTGTGTGCGTTAATTTGTATATATGACCAGCGGGACCTACAGTGTAATATCGACTCCGAACTACAGATTCCTGAGAAACTTTTTCATGGCAATTTTATTTACTCTTAGAATTTTTGCCAGAAACCTGCTGTCACCGAAGAAATATTTTTTCATATTTCATTTAGTTGAAGATGTAAGACCTGGGGTTTGAACCGAGCCCTCACGTCTAATAAGCCAACACACTACCTATTAGACCAAGGCGACTTCAATAATCACTCTACAGAGAGAAAAATTTGAATGTCGTAGATAAATTTAAGTCTACTGGTTTAGTAAACATTCGTTCAATATCCGTTCATCGACTAAATGCAAGATATGCGGAAAACATAGCCGCTGTTCGTCCGAATGTGCAGGAGTATTCGAAGAAGACGATTTCTCGTCGCTCTCAAAAACTAAGCCTTTCGCAGACTAAGGAACTGAAGGTAAACGAACAAAGACGACGATGTATGTGCCCTGAATGGACTCTAAAGCAGTTTGGACTTGACCCCGATTTTCAGAGAAAAACCATCATATGTTTGCTCGTGACTCGCCATTGCTCTTCGGAACAGTTTCTCCAATTGTTTGAAGTCGCCGTAGTCTAGTAAGTAGTGTGTTGGCTTATTAGACGCGAAGCCGTGGTTCATATCCCCGGTCAGACATCAAAACGAAATATGAAGGAATATTTCTTCGGCGACTTCCTCTCAGCAGAATTCTGGCAAAAACTCGGAGTAAATAAAATTGCCATGAAAAGTTTCTCAAAAATCTGTCGTTCGGAGTCGACTTTAAACTGTAGGTCCCGCCACTCATGTATAAAATTAACACACACAACATGAGTGGTGTTGAGAATCTACGCCGTAATCCTGACTGAAGGCTTTAAATGGCCAATTATGTATGTATGTATGCATGTGGTTGTGTATGTCACGTTTTATTTAAAACAGCAAAATTGTGAGAAGAGTAAAGGTTAATACATTGTTAAAACATAAAATATTGTTACCTTTTTTACCCTTTTAAAAAACGTTTAAAAAATAAGTTCGTATATTGAAAATAAAATAAAAATAAATTTGTGTTTAGTTTTATATAAATTCTTTACTGTTCGCACAATTCTGTGTGCCACTGTTCGCAACTTAATTTAAATAACAACAATTTGCTTTGTTTTGTTTTTTATCTTTACACTCTTCTGCGTAAACACTAACAACTGTTCGTTAGATCTTTACAACGGAGATCTTCAAACCACGATTATTTTCTTCACACGCAACGCGTCTTCACACAAAACTGACTGAATTTTTACTGATCCTGTTGCCTGTTTTGTCTTGCCTTTTATATCGCAGGGTAAGCATTCGCCCTTGAAGAAGAATGACTTTGCCTTCGCGAAATCTCTATAAATGTAAACATGTTGTTTACGTTATTGTTGTTTGTGTATTTTGTTTACGTTTGTCCTTGCAGTATTGTTGTTGCCTGTTTGTTTACTTCTTTATACCTTTTTTATAGTGATGTTGTTGCTATATTTTTGTTTATTCGTTGACCATGTAAACAAGTCCATTGTTTTTGTTTTTTATAGCTTTTATTTATCATTTTAATGTTAAACGATGTAACACCATTTTCATTTGCGTAACAATATTAATTGATTTACGGAAGAAGAAATTTGTAAATCGCTATGTCCTTGATTTTGTCTTGTTCCTTAAGCATATGCGGATACTGAGCTTCATTGTTATTATGATTATTTTTGTTGTTAAAATGTATAAAAATTAATCTGCTTTGAGAAATGAGTTGCAAAATTATCTGCTTAAGTTTTGGCAAACGATTATTCGTTTTTGTGGGTCTCTATTGTTTACTGTGGAAAAAAACCAAATTCTTAATGGACACCAGCACACAAAAGTGAAATAGCAAAAAAGAGAAAGAGGAAAAATCTTAATAATAGACTCCCTTTTTGGAAGTCAACAGAGCCTCTAGTGATAACTAAATTTGTCTTTATAAGCAGTATGAATTTGATTTATTTGGAAGGGCAACATAATATCAATCATGATTACCAAATATTAAAATTAATACATATTTTTGATTTCTATAGGAAGTATATTTTAGTAAAAAAAATTTTATTTTCCATAATAAACTCATAAATTCTTTTCATTCCTCTTTAAGTCTTTAAACACTTTAACGTGCAGAAGACAAATTCCACAAAATTAACGATTTTTTCTTATTTTTCTTTCGTTAGCAAATTCCTTGCTCTTTACAAATCACAGCAAATTTTTTCTTGGAAAAGCAACAAAAATACTAAAAGATAAGTGAAAGTTATCGTAGACGATATTTTGTCTTTTTAACAATATACATATATAGAGTCATGTAACAAGGTCTTCCGAAATTTAACTGCTAATATGAGTATTAGCGCAGGGGCTGCGCTAATAAGTCTTTTAAGCGAAATAAAACATTTCAATGATATCTCCCATACACTTTGTTTTATTTAAATTTAAAGATAGAAAGTGTTTAATGAAAAACCCTATGCATGCCAAGATAGCAGATTATTTCGTGACCTATTTAGCAGAAATTTTCGTTTAAAAAGGAGGAAATAAAATTGTAGTAAAAGAAGTGAAACAAAACGGGATTAAACGCAATCATAGCGAAAACAGTAAAGTAAAGTAGAATTAACCACAATCGCGTGAAGTACTTAAAGTACTGTGGGATCAGTGATTGGAGGTCTATAAGTTTCATCAAACATTAGAGATGGTATACGAAATACTATTGAAAATGCATTTCATTTAGCATGCAATAGCATATTGCATATGGTGTTGGTGGTACAAATCTTTAATTTATGTCCGATTTGCTCAGAGATTTTTATATACTAGTTGTAATAGGCTTAAGCTTAACTTTACAACATACTATTTCACTATCTCTGGTTTTGTTTTGGGACAGCTTATACTATTCGACACAATTAGATATCGGGAGCCCCTATTTAGCAGAATATGCTGTCGCCATAGTAAATAGTGTGTTGGCTTATTAGACGTGCGACCTCGGTTCTAACCGCACGTCAGACATCTCCAACTGAACGAAATATGAAAAATATTTCTAAAATTGCCATAAAAAAGATACTTTAACCGTTTGACTAGTAAGCGATTCCGGTGAGAACGTTTGAAAACTGCGGGACATATTTTGACTTGATGTTGTCAAATAAAACACTCTCATTTAGACAAATGTCGTATTATAAAGAAATAATATTCATTGTGAAAGTGAATAAGAAAAAATAAACATTAAATTGTTTTTTCTTTGAAAATTAAAATTTATAAAAAGATATCTTTAAGTTTTTTGATCTTCTCTTATGATCAGCACTTAAAAGATATACTGAAAGTGAAACTGTCTACACACATGTATACAAACATACATAATTGGTCGTTACAACCCTTCAGTCAAGATTACGACCTACATAGAACCACTTATGTTGTGTGCGTTAATTTTTATATCGGGTCCGCCATCTAACGTTTTTTTGTTTTCAACTAGTGCTTATTTTGTGAATGGTAACACTTAGCTCATGTCTGATTTGACAGATAATTAGTTTTATCCTTCCGCTGAACGAATATGGTTGTGTATACGCTTGAACAACGCTGGGAAATATTGCGACATTACTTTGAAAATCATGGTAATGTTGCAGAATGTGTGCGAAAATTGCGTACGGATTTTGGAAGAAGAGAAGCACCGTCAGCTCCGTATGTTCGTTATCTTGTGAAAAAAGTGAAAGCAACTGGCATCTTCATCGATAAACCAAAGCGTGAAAAGCCAAAAACAGTGCGTACACCCGAGAATATTGCTGCTGTGGCAGAAGTGTGCGTGAAGCACCATCAACATCAATTCACCGTCGTCCTCAACAATTGAACATTTCGGAGATATCATTGAGACGAATTTTGCATAAAGACCTTGGTATGACGCCATACAAAGTCCAATTGGTTCAGGAGTTGAAGCCAATTGACCATCCAATGCGTTTTCATTTCGCTAAGTAGGACTGCGAAGAATGCCGATTTTGGCAAAAAAAATTATCTTTTCAAATGAAGCTCATTTTGATCTTGGCGGGTATATAAACAAGCAAAATTGTCGCATTTGGGGCACAGAAAACCCGCACGCATACGTTGAAAAGCCGACGCACCCAAAACGAGTCACTGTTTGGTGCAGATTTTGGTCCAGAGGCATAATTGGGTCATTTTTCTTCGAAAATGAGCAAGGAGTGGCCGCTACAGTCAAGGGCAATCGTTATCGGGCCATGTTGAACGAATTTTTGTTCACAAAAATTGAAGAGGAGGATATTGGCAACATTTGGTTTCAACAGGACGGCGCACTCGATGTTTTGCGCCCTTTTTTTGAAGATCGCATTATCAGCCGCAGAGCTGATGTCGTTTGGCCACCTCGGAGCTGCGATTTGACACCGTTGGACTATTATTTGTGGGGTGCCGTCAAAGATAAGTGTTACGCCGACAAGCCAGAGACAATTGACGCCTTAAAGGACAATATTCGTGAAGCCATTGGTGAAATACAGCTGCACACAATGTGCTTAAAAATTGAACCGATCGTGTAAGCTACTGCATGGCCAGCCGAGGCACCCATGAAGAATGAAATTATTTTCCATTATTAACCGGAAGGATTGTACTTTCAAATAAAAAAATAAATTTGAGAATATATTCAGTAGTTTTTTTTAAAGCATTTAAAAAAAAAAAGTTATTTGGCGGACCCTTTACATGAGTGGCGGGATCTATAGTTTAAAGTCAACTCCGAACGATAGATTTTTGAGAAACTTATTCATGGCAATTTTTATTAACTCTCAGAGTTTTTGCCAGAAATCTGCTGATAGAAAGACGCCGAAGAAATATTTTTTCATATTTCGTTCAGTTGGAGATGCCTGACCTGGGTTTTAAACCGAGTCCTCACATCTAATAAGCCAACACACTACCTACTAAAGCACGGCGACGCCATGTATGTGTGTATGTGTAAATCCAACCAGTAACCATGCAAAACGCAAATACAGTTGCAGTTTATAATTTCAAACATTAGAGAGTACCCCAAATAAGTACAGTCAAAGGAAAAAGTCTACATACACAAATAATCTCCCAATAATTTCAGTTTTTTTATTTTTTTTTTAAATTTGCTTTTTCTTTAAACATACATTCTTAATTGTAAATGCTTTTAAACTACGGTAGAATATCTTTTTCAATATACATACAGTGGTGTATGTATACAGTGGAGTATGTATACTTTTTTCTTTGACTGCAGTGAGGCATTTTCCAGTGAGAGCAAAACGGTATCATGGGAAGTGCACGTATTCATTTTCATCTACGCAGTTGCAATAGTTACGCAAATCCCTTGAGTACAAGTACAGTGCATGCACTTCTATGGGCTAATACCATTCACAAACAGAATACATATTAGTAAGTCAAGCGAGTAAGAAGCACAGACGTTTGCTTGTGAATGGCCCAGATTTGGTCAACATCCACTGTCGCTAATAGCTATTTAATGACGTTCATTATCCATTATGTAACCTGCCGGCGTAACCTGGAAACCCTAAAATACACTAACTGCGTGCAGTCGTTTGCGTCAGCTACCATTACTTCCTTTTTGGTAATAATACCCCTTGTATTCCTGTTTACATACATTCACTTACACTACAACCAATTAATGACATAAAATGGAATTAAATGACACAAAAGATAATAATTATTGCTTGAGTGAAAGATTTGCTAAAAATCTCTCTACAAACAAATGAAATTCATTCAAGGATTTTTGTTTTCAATTATGTTTCCATCGATAGTTTGTGATACTAAAACTATGCAGAAAATATAAAAATGGCTTATAAGCACACAATGGATATCATGTCAAACAAAATTAACGATTCAAAATATCTATCGAATGCAGCAATCAGTAGCAAAATTTTATTGAAAATAAACGAGAATAAATTCAATTCAGGGTTTATTGTGTCAACATAAAAATTCTTACGATGCGCCTCAATGAAATCGTTGACATTATATGCCACATTAATTTTCTTATTTTTTCTTTCAATGAAAATCAAAGGATTGCAAAACGTTGTGTTAATAAATTATATGTCTGTCATGTAAATCGATTAGAAATTCTAAAAACAAAAGTGTTTAAAATTCGGTTGCAAAAGAAAAAATAAGAAACGAAAAAAATTTCATCCTTTTCATTGACATTAATTTGTTTCGTAATTTATAGAAAAGAAATTGACATTTTTTGTTCAATTAATTTGCATCACGTACATCTCTTATGGTCTTGTCTTTGGGTATCTTAAAAAACGCGGAATAAATCGTAACAGTTTAAAAACAAATCATGACTAGACTAGAGAGAAGGTACAATTATGTTCTTCGAAAAGATTTAAATTAATCGTAGCCATTTGTAATCATTACAAGAATTTATTTCAACTGAAAGATAAGCGTGATTCAATTTCCCTGTCTTTTTTTATTTAAAACTTTATTTGATTTGATTTATAAGTAGTAAAGAAAACTTTCTAGCGTTCTTGAAGTATTATTTGATTAATGTAAAGAAAATATGTATGTAGCAACTGTATCACTTGCCAATATTAGGATGATAGAAACGTTGCCAAGGGCAGTTCTGTTTCCCTATGGGATACATAATCATTGCCAACTTTGTAAGTTTGCATGTCTTTCGTTGTTTATTTATAAAGAAAAAGAGTGAAAGCTTTTGAACAAACAAACATGGTTTTATTAGAATAATTCTTTACATTATTTTGAATAAGGACAGGCAACTTAAGTGGCCGTATTCCAGTAGGCAGTGTGTTGGCTTAATAGACGTTAGGCCACGGTTCAAACCCCAGGTCAGACATCTCTAACAAAATGAAACTACCTCTCAGCAGATTTCTGGCAAAAAAAAACTCAGAGAGTAAATAAAATTGCCATGAAAATCTATTGTTCGCAGTTGACTTTAAACTTTAGGGCACGCCGCTCATTTATAAAATTAACACACACAACATAAGTGATGTGGAAAGCTAGGTTGTAATCCTGTCTGTAGGTTTGTAATGATCAATTTAGTGTCTACATACATATGTAAGAACGCAAATCTTACAACATGAGTGCAAGTTTTTGGATTCAAAATTAAATATTCCGATTCCAATCGGGAAATTCCCGTAAAGCATCCACACGGAAGTTTGTGTCATCAGAATATGTGTTCAATTTAACTTGGATGAAAGGTACCAAGGACGGGACTTAGCAATACTATCTGACAGTCAAGCCGCGATTCAGGCACTTAGCTCTTATGAGTGGAAACCAAATATTACATGGGTTTACCCTCTGCTGGGTCCCCAAGTAATGTGCGAATTTGCGTCCATGAGCAGGCGGATAAACTTTCGAGGAGAGGACTTTCAATGTTGCTGATAGTGCCATACACATTCTGAGGAGTGGGGACAACGAAAGGGAATATAAACTTACTTTAGACTCAAAATACTCTTGTTCCCAATGGTGATCGTTTCAAATGTTTTAGATTCTGTAATGGTATTCTTATCATTATTTTTTTTTTGCGGGAAGGAGGGAAAATGCTTTATGCATTCATGATGGTCGTCACCAGACATGATATGTCGGACTTTCCCACTGGATATACCGACTAAAAACCCGCCTTGTCTCCTCACCGGGGAATCATTCCACCTCGGAACCACGATTGTATTACTTCGAGGTAGACCCCTTTTCTGGCATATGTTCCAGTTCCATCGTCGTCAGCCTGCGTCCAGGCTCCGCTCTATTCTCAGTCTACTGCGTCTAGGTCAAATTTCTTCGTTCGCCGGACGTGATCTACAAATTGTTTTACTGCGTCCCAGCTCTCTTTACTGTTTATCATTTTCAGCACGACGTTTGTAGGCCTAATGACGCCGATTTCAGCTTCGAGTCACTGACGGCTTTCGGCCCATCGACAACAGCTGAAGAAAGTGTGTTCGGAATCATCTAACGTTTCTTTCTCTTCATAGATACAGAATGGCGAGCGGCATTTCCCCGTGCGATGCAGGTACTTTCTGAAAATATTCTTATCATTATAGGAACTAATGACTTACAGAAGGCTCTGATTAGGACCGGCACGGAGCTTGTAATGTTCGATATGTTACAAGGCGGAGGTATTCCGATTGCCTCTGTTCATTTTAATATTATTCACTATTTTTATAGGGTATTAGCATTGATAGCAGGAGGGTACGAGCAATATTGCTAGAATCTGTTGGACACGTATGAATAAGAAGAGAACCTGCTAAGTTCTATGCCTAATTCGAATGACCGTCCCTTGAACAATAGCAATCCTCACAAGCCACTGTCCTTTCGGTAGGCATGTTGAAAGACGTCGCAATCCGGCAAATGTCTTCTGCAAGAGTTGTGGGTCTGATGAGACCTTGTACTCCCCCTAGTCTTTCATCTCATATGTCAGTGCCCTTCTTCAGAAAAGGCGGAGGTGCTTATTTCCACACTTTCTCAGGTCCTTGACGGAGCTTGCAAATATAAATATTTGTTTTTAACTTATGCTGCCCTTCTTCAGGGAATCATTGATCCCCGTGTTTACTATTGATCGTGTTATTACAATGGGGCTAAAGGCTGGCCTAAGTAGGACCTTTTCCTTCATTGTCTTAACATAATCTAGTCGAAGTTTTGCTGTTAACTGCTATTTAGCTTTATTAAAGTGCATTGCATTAATTTGTGTGCTTCTGTCTTTCACTGCCTCGCTTAAAATTACTTGATGGTTAATTGAAGCTGTGTACTCTGTGTTAGGACAGTCTTGGTCTTTAAGCAGTGGGAAAAGATTTTCGGTTCTAATTAGTATTCACCAAGGTCTTCTGTATGTATTCTGTTGTGGAGATAACTATTTGGCTAATAAGGCTTTCTACCAAAATTATTAAACTTGAAACTTTTTCAAGACTGATTGAATTATTGACGTTAACTCTGTCTTGTAAAAGCAATACTAAATAAAAGAATAAGAAAAAAAAAACATTTTTGTATATGAGTTTTATGAATTCAAAGAACAAACATTCTTTTTCACACGCGCGTTTTTTTCAGAGTTTTTTTCTCTTTCAAAACACTCCGGGATATTTTTATCACAAACGTTGAAAAAACGATATCAATTGGAATATTTTCATTGAATTTTTGTTTTTTTTACGATTTTGGTTGGTGCCAAGCGAACAACAACATTTCTTCGCAACACTTGACAACAATTTACCACCCACGGTGATGTTTGCAAAACAAACATTGAAAAAATCTTTCATTTCTAAACCTTTTGAAATTTATATCAGCGGTATAGATTGCCAAAAAAAAAAAAACAGAGAGACTCTCGTCAGCGGGTTTCAATTTATTCGAAGGGATTAAGTTGATGGAAAAAATTTTAGAAAAGAATGGAAACATGGTAAAAAATAATATTCCTGTAATTCGAGATGAGGGTTAATTTCAAAAGGAAATGTACTGATGTACATACATACAGTGAACAATTCAATTTATCCACTCAAAATAACTATTTGGCTTTGTATTCAATGCTCTAAAGTACTCGATGAACTTTGTATTGCCGAAAATGTCCAATATAACCAATAGAAAGAGCATTTGTGGTTGTGATGAAAAGAAGAAGTAAAAAAACTGAATTCTAATAATTTCTTTGAAAATTCTTTGTGTCATTTACAGGAAAATGTTTCTCTCAAAGGTTGAACAACAGAACGTATGATTAATAAGCGAACAACAAATTAACTCTCATACGCCAACAGTCATATGCCATTTGTTACAAAAGTTGATGAGGTTATTTCAATAACGAATTATTGTTGTTTTGTTTAATGAAAATAATATTTTATCAGAAAATAATTTTAAAGCCTTCCTAAGATAATTTTTTTTGCAAAAAAATTTTCGAAAATTTTAACATTTTTTTTATAAACAATTTTATTTCATTAAAACATTGTTCTGTTATTTCTTGAAATTATTTCAGATATTCGAATTCAAATTCAGTTAAAAAATGTTTTCCTTTGTGTTTTAAAGGGCATTTTATTGATATTTCAGTAAAGTAAATGAAAAGAAAACACAATTACAGCTAACCATGTCGGTTTCCTTTATTGCAAATTTCTTTCTGTTGAATTGCTTCATCCTGTAACTGAGCTTAACCAACTTAAGTACCAGGAACAAGGTAATTCAAAGGAGATATTTTTCTTAGGAAAAACCCAATTAAAGGCTTCCAAGTAAGAGGTAAATATTTCATAAAAAAAGACTACAGCACTGCATTTAGTGAAGTTTATCTGGAGTAAAAAGGTGTAATGGAACGCTATGGAGACTCTTTTTATTTATTTATGAGCAATACTTAGGGAATGATATCTACTTAACATATGCAGTGCACAGCGTACTCTGTTTACTTAATTTTTTTTTATTATTTTTCATACAAAGTCAAATGAAATTTGCAGCTGCTTGATGCTGTTTACAAAACACTCAGTGAGTGAAAACTTTAAAATTCAAAAAAAAAATTGTATCATACTCAACATAAGAACGTGGATTTTTACCTTTTTTTTGTGCAACAGCTGTACTCCACTATTTGTTTTTTTTTTTTATTGAACTTCGACTACTGCTGACTAATAAAATTATTTGAATTTTTATTCAATTGCATTGATATGATAAACAAAAATCTATTGAAACATAAAATACTTTGATGTTGCCTCTGTGATGCATGTTTTAAAATTAAATTCATTTAATGGATGAAATCAATTAAATTTCTAGTTGAAATCATATTTGAGTAGCATAAAAGCAATTTATATTATAAATTCATAATATTGAGTCTATTTGCGTTCATGTATGTATTTAATCAATAGTGACATTAAGTGACAATCTTCATAACCTGCATCGCCATAGGTGGTTGCCATTTGTGCTTTTATGTGCTTTTATTTGAAATGGAGCACACATGTCAGAGAGCAAAAGTCAGAGAGTTTTAGTAAAAACGCGTATCATTTATTTCACTGCTCTAGTAAAAGAATTTGATTTGTATATCGGCTCCTTCAACAAAAATTTCCTATTTTTAAATTTAATTACAACAAAGTGTTGGAGTCGCCGTAGTCTAGTAGGTAGTGTGTTGGCTTATTAGACGTAAGGGCACGGTTCAAACCTCAGGTCAGACATCTCCAACAACACGAAATATGAAAAATCATTTCTTCGGCGACTTCCTCTCATCAGATTTCTGGCAAAAACTCTGAGAGTAAATAAAATTGCCATGAAAAGTTTCTCAAAAATCTGTCGTTCGTTGTCGACTTTAAACTGTAGGTTCCGCATAAGTGGTCTGAGAAATTAGGTCGTAATCCTGACTGAAGAGTTGTAATAGCCAATTATGTTATGTATGTAAAACAAAGTGTGTGTGGAATATAACATTGTTCTCTAGGTGGAGTGCATTCGAAATTTCCAGTTTTCTATGACCTTGGCGCTTAAATCAAACTGAATTTGAACAATGACATGGGTTGTGTTGGCTTTGAGGACAGCTATGGCCTGCAACTCATTTGCATATACCTGCGTATTCAGAAAACCCCACAAGAAAATATCCAACGCAGTCAAATCGCACAATCTTAGCAGCCAATTTGCATCATTTATACATGAGATGACCATGCTCTCACATCGCTGGAAAAGAGTTTCCAACGTGGCTTGAGAAGTTTAGCATGTTGAAAGCACATGTGGTTAGTGTCTAAATAACCGAATTCAGGTCAGATGCATTTTTTAATCATCGACATATAGTGCTCGCTATTGTCAGTGATAGCGTGGCCAATGTTGTTTTGAAAGAAATATGGACCTATGACACCGTCCACGCAAACTACACACCAAACAGTAACTTTTTCAGAAGGTATTGAACTTTCTTGAATCTCATGTGGATTGTTGTCGTCCCAAATAGAACAATTTTGTTTGTTTATGAACCTATTCAACCAGAAATAGGTCTTATCGCTGAAAATGATTTTAAAAAAATGATAAACAAAAAATTAGGGTCAATTGCCAACTGCGATAACACGCTCGGAAGTAGATGCTCTTCTGTAAAACTTATAACATACGTGCCCATATTTATTATTGTGATGTTTAACAAGACTTAAACAACTTTTAAAATAGCCGTGGTCTAGGCGATAGTACATTAGCTTATTAGACGAATGCCCGTGGTTCAGACCCCGCAGTACACCACGCCCCCCACTTAGCAGTCTTCTGGCAAAAACCGTTGAGAGTAAAATAAAATTATCGAGAATTATTTTTAAAAACTGTCGTTCAAAGTCGGCTTTAAGCATTAGGTTTCGCCACTCATGCATACAATTAACACACAACATATGTAAGTGTTGTGAGAAGCTAGGGCGTAAGCCTGACTAACAGATTGCAAAGACCAATTAGGCAATTAAACAACATTTTGCCAAATGGAAAACAGCACACTCGTACATATGATACCTTAATAGTCTGCTAGATAGCGTTCTATTAGGTGTGGTGGCTGCTCTATTGAAATTAATTCAATTTTACGGAACACTTAAAGCGAACAATGATTTATCACACACTAATCTCTCGTTTCCTTTTACTACAACCCATTCCAACATTCTTCTGTAAGATTGTCTCAATTTAAAGAAGAAATAAAAAAAAAACTTATTTTGTTGGAAATTTTTACTTCCAATGTATTTGCTACAAAATACCTGCTTATGTTCAAATTTTCCGCTTGTTGTCAATAATCGCCTAAGAAAATTCGATTTTCTATTGTATTTGTCCTTGATTTTGCCTGTTGTTCCATAAGAATATTAAATATTCTGTAAGAATACTTACGAATTGTTTGCTGTGCTATTATTTTTGCCTTCTTTGTTAATGCTAAAGAAATAAGCCCCAAATCATAAAAGAAGTAAATCTGCTTTAACTTGTGTGAACCATCCACCTTCTTCTCCTGTGTTTCATGTGATGCAAGTGCGCATTTATGTTTTCACATGCTTCACTTGTGTCCTTGTAAAAATTCCAAACCCTGAAAAACCGTATTTTTTCTTATAGATTTTCAAAGAAATGCTTGTAATGAAAAAAGGAATTTAAAACAAAGAATAGACTGGAAAAGTAAAATCAATGATAATTAAATCAAATGGAAAAATTTAATTGATTTCTTTGGAAATTCTTTGTGTCATTTACAGGAATATGTTTCTTATAAAAGATGAACAACAGTACGTATGATTAATAAGCGAACTGTTATTATTTAATTAACACTCATACGCCAACAGTCAGTTTGTTTCATTTATTACTAAATAAAATAAATATTTCTTCTAAAAGATGAACGACAGTACGTATGATTAATAAGCGAACAACAAATTAACACTCATACGCCCACAGTCATAACATTTGTTACGAATTATTATTGTTTTGTTTAATGAAAATAATATTTGATTATAAGAGACAATTTTAAAGCCTTTCTAAGATTATTATTTTTGCAAAAAAAAAATCGAAAATTTAAAAATTTTTTATAAACAATTTTATTCCATCAAAAAATTGTTCTTTTATTTCTTGCAACAATTTTATATTTTCAAACTCAATTTAAGTTAAAGAACGATTTGCGATTTTCCTTTAGTTTTTAAAGATCTTTCCATTGAAATTTCAAGAAATCAGGAAATTTATCAAGAAAAGCCACATCAATAATGCTGTAAATAAAAATATACCACAACTAAAGCAACCAATGTTGGTTTCCTTTATTGCAAATTTCTTTCTGTTGAATTGCTTCAGCCTGTTACTGCGCTTTACCAACTTAAGTACAATGAACAACAGAATTCTTGGAAAAAACCCAATTAAAGGTTTCCAAGTAAGAGGCAAATATATCATAGAAAAGACTACAGTACTGCATTTATTGAAATTTATCTGGAGTAAAAAGGTGTCATGGAACGCTACGGAGACTCTTTTTTATTTATTTATGAGCAATACTTAGGGAATGATATCTACTTAACATATGTAGTGCACAGCTTACTGTGTTGTAACTACGAAAATAAATTATATGTGTGTGGAGTGTTTAAAGATATCAAAATTGAATCTCTTTATCCTGTGTATACTTACTTACTTAATTGGTCTGGTACTCCACTTTGTCTATAAGTGGAGAGACACCTACAGTTTAACGTCAACCCCGGACGACAGATTTGAGAAGCATTTCAGCACGAATTTTATTTATTTTCACAGTTTTTGCCAGAAGACTGCGAAGACCAAATTCCTAAAAGAAATATTCTTGTGAAAAGACTCTTGTCTAATAAGCCAACAAACTACCTACTAGACTACGTCGACTTTTTCTTTATGTTATAAGTGATAGGAAAAACTGCCAGAAGAGGGATGTGAATCATTTCAACATCCATTGGGAAACATAACATAAATAAAATTTCCATGGAAACGTATCTTAAAAATCTATCGTTCGGAGTCGACTTTATACTGTAGCTGCCGCCACTCATGTGTAAAATTAACGTATACAACATAAGTGGTTTGAAAAACTAGGTCGTAATCCTGCCTGAAGGGTTGTAATGTAATTATGTATGTATGTATGTATGTATGTATACTTACTAATGAAATATTATGAGTCAATAAACATCAAAGCGGCTTTCGTGCATTAAAAGTAAACCTGTTGCACGACACCATTTGAAGATTAATGGTAAGACGAGTGAGTGCTTTGTATTAAGTTTTTAGGCCTTAACTCTATGACTGCCTATGGTTTTCTTGTATGAAATTTAAAGGATTAGAATTCAACTGAAGTCGTGGACCTCTAGATTATATTAAAAGGAGATATATTGACTTGGATTACTAACAGCCACCCTGGTTAAGAACAGAAATGAAGAGAAATGTTTAATATAAGAAAAGAACAAATGGGGCTGGTTTAATAACTTTAAAACACTAAATCTTTAATAGAAGAAAAATCCTTTCTCATTGTAAGTACGTCTGTTTATCTTGTCAGTCCCATTGTAGAAATGTTGGCTAAAATAAATCCTCATGCCATAGGTTATGCTAAATAAACTGCAAGACACATATCACAGTCCCTACGGAACGTGTATTCTGTTAATTTCATTTCATTTCCGTTTTACATTCATACTGCTTTCAGTTTTCTTTCATTTTGCTTTTGTATTCTAGTCTTTTGTTGTTATTGTTTTTCGGCAATCCTAACGTGTATGTGCGCTACTGTTTGCGTAACAACAGTAATAAACAGAAAATAATGCTTCCGTTTGAAACAAAATAAAATGAAAAACAAGAGAAGAATAAAACATTGTTTCTGATTAGACTTGAGCACGTTATTGTGTTGTTTATTTGTATTTCTATTGTTCATTTGAGTGTATTGTAGTTCTTTTATTTCTTTTTATACACCCTACACCATAGTAGACAGTAGGATGTCAATGTTTTAACATTAGGGACAGTACATCGAATGAAACGGGATCATATTCTGTGTAAATTTGCACACCTTTAACCAATGTATTTAATGTATTTAAAGTCCACTTAGCAAGTTATTTTATTTTTTATTTACATTTACATCATACGTAAATAATTGGTAAATATTTCAGACGTCAAAACAAAACATAGCGTTATATGGGATATAACCTCTGGCTGCACTAATATTTATGTGTCTGCCATTTCCTTCATTCCATTTTTAAATTTCATTCAAGTTGTGTTTAAAGAAAAAATTTTCTTTTTTTATTGTCGAAAGCATTTATCGTTTAACTAAATGTGAACTGAATTCATTATTCAGCGACCAATAATTGTAAACATTAGCAAGACGCTAATTTGCCATTTCGCATTGTGAACGCTTAAAATTAGCACCATAAATTACTTTATTGAACGTGTAGGTGAAATCAATTAGGGTGGCTTAAAACCTTGGTTATATTAAATAAGAAATATTCTCTTATACTATCTTCAGATATGCACATTTATTGAGTCAATATTCGGTTAATTGAGTACAATATTTTAAGTGTTCAGGCATAATAATATACGCAGTTCAGCTGCTTATTCAATATTCATTTGACAGCTGGTAAACAAAACAGCTGGTTGTTTCAACAACGTTTTTAATTTGTTTTTTTTTTTTCTGTTTGTTTGTCGTTGTTGACATTTGAGTTGTGAAATATCAACAGAAAATGTTCGGTTAATTGTAATATGCTCACTAAACACACTTATGACAGTGCTACATTTTAAGTTTTACTCAATATTATAACAATTGGCGTATTTATTGGGCAATAATTAATTAAAACTTTATATGAAATATTGAGCTCAATAATGGCGTTTATTGCGATTTGCGCAATAAAGGTGCATATCTGAACACCGTATTAGAGTATATGTTGAGACCTTCATAAGGTATTTGCGCTAATATTTTACAACTTTCTATTACAAATCTGAATCAATATCATAAGTCCATAAGAGCACATTAACCACTTCTTCTAAATACATGAAATTAAAGTTCTATTAATCTCAAAAAGCCTAATCTTTCCCAGAACAGTCAAACCTAAAATTAAATTTATTACTACAAGTATTTGTTTTGCAAGTTGCCGTTGCCTAGTAGGTAGTGTGCTGGTTTATTAGACGTGAGGCCACGGTTCATACTCCAAGTCAGACATCTCATTTAAAATGAAATCTGAAAAATATTTCTTCGGCGACTGCCTCTCAGCAGAGTAAATAAAATTGCCAATAAAAGTTTTTCAAAAATTTGTCGTTCGGAGTCGATTTTAAACTGTAGCTGCCGCCACTTATGTATAAAATTACCGCACACAACATAAGTGGTGTGAGAAACTAGGTCGTAATCCTGACTGAAGGGTTGTAATGACTAATTATGTATGTATGTGTGTCACTGTGGTCTTCAATGTCTGTCTTCTTCAAAACCTTTATTTGAACAAATTTACTGCACATTTTAACGTAATTTACCGCAATCAAATAATCATAACAATATTCATCAAATTGTTGCCATTTGCTAGGGTATACAGCGTATCAATCATACGCTAGATTGTACCACAAAAACGATCGATCAAAACTCTCATGTCGATGAAACGTAAAGCCTGCTAAAAACATCAACGCTGTTCCTGCTAATGTGCAATATAATCCGAGGCAGTTGAACTCGGTATTTAGCACACCTCAAGTTAGTAAATTTTGTGTCGAGACTTGATCCCGCACCCGCATAAAATTCACCTTAACCAGGAACTGAAGCTAAACAACCATAGACAACGACGTGTGTTCTCCGATCAGTATCTGGAGAAGTTGGCAATTCACCACAGTTTTATTAAAAGAATCACCTTCACCTACGTCGCCCATTTCTGAATGTATGGGTACATGAACAAACTCTTGGTGTGGATTTTGCGCTACCGGTGTCATCGGTTCGTATTTCTTTGAGAACGACTTTGGCCAGACCACTGTTGATCGATAATTACCAACTTCTTTTGGCCTTATTTGCATGATCCGTTCACCAATGACATGTGGTTTCATCAGGACGGCACTATGTGTCACACAGCTTATGCCACATTTACACGAGTGATTTAAGGGAATGCTTATCTCACGTTGAAGTCATGTAAATTAACCATCGAGATAATGAAATTTTAACCCGTTAGTATTTTTCTTGTAGGGGTTTCTTAAATGTGAATAAATTACATACCACAGTGGCTCTTTAAGCTAACATAACACATGTCATCAGTCAAATTCAGCCTGATTTATGCCTCAGAGTCATGGAAGATTGAACACTCCATCCTTATATTCCACGAAAAGCCGCATCAATAGGCCTCTCAAAACAATAAAAAATTTCGACACACTTTGTTTAATTTAATGAAAGGAATTACATAACATAATTGGTCATTACAACCCTTTAGTCAGGAGTACGACCTAGTTTCTCACACCACTTACGTTGTGTGCGTTAATTTTTATACATGATTGGCGGCACCTACATTTTAAAGTCGACTCCGAACGACAGATTTTTGAGAAACTTTTAATGGCAATTTTATTTTTTACGGTCATAGTTTTTGCCAGAAATCTGCTGAGAGGAAGTCGCCGAAGAAATATTTTTTCATATTTCATTCAGTTGGAGATGCCTGACCTGGGGTTTGAACCGAGGCCTCACGTCCAACAAGCCAACACAATACCTACTCGACCACGGCGACTTCATGAAAGGAATCACTTAATGAAATTCCCGATAAGATAAATCTCCGCCGACAAAAAATCGTTAACACTTTTAGAGCCATTTTTACAACTTGCTGTTAACTAAAGAGAGGGTTTTAACGGGCAGATAAATTGTTTTACATTGTTATGAGTACCCCATGAGATAGAAGTGAGCGTTAAGCTAAAGGGTAACTTTTAAAGTTTAGTTTATGTTTGAACTTGCCATATTATATATTATTTTCAATATGGCAACTTCACGTTTAAACATAATGACCATATACAACAAAAAAAAAAAAAAAAAAAAAAAGAAACGAAGCCCGCCGTTGCCAATGCCTTAAAAAAAATTGTTTAATTGAGCAGTTTTATCATTGACATTGCTCCGGCACTGTATCTGTAAGTTGTAATAACGAAAATAAGTTAAAGGTAACTTTAAAGTTCACTTTAGCTAAAGTTACCTTACTAAACCCAATTTTAACGACAAGTTTTTAATAATGGCCCTTAAACTTGTCAAACATGACTAAAATGGTATTTTTAATTTAAAATACATGGGAAATATTTTAATTGAATTGAAAATTTTTGTTTTCTTTGGTGCTGTCAAATGTGCGGCCCTAATATTGAAAAAACTTTTGTTTAATCTCTTGTTCAATTAAAAGTAAGCACGTTAAAAGTGTCCTATTGTTTTATTAAATGCTTTTAAAATTACACGTTTTAGAATTAAATGACATCATTTAGAATTTTATTTAAAAAAAAAAAATAAATAAATTGGCCAGCAATAAGGAATTTACCCAACCTAACCGGAATTATATGGGAATTTATACTAGAGTGCCGGAGTTATTGAAAAAAAAAACTTTATTAAAAATTTTTGTTGTTTCAGCAACACACAATTTTAACTGAATTTTATGAGAAAAAAATGAAAGAAAAATATTATGAAACTCTTAAGAGAGTTCTATTTTTTTGGCTTTAATCTGAGTTTATGTAGGTAGCAGTTTCAAAAGCTGTCTACCCTGACATTCTTATGGGGTATGGGTGTATTTGAATATGTTTTTGCCTTTTTCTACAGACTATTATGTGTCACATGCTCATATGCTGGTTGCTATCATTTATCCAAAGGCATTTTTATGTGTAGGTTTCGTTTTTGTTACATTTTACTTGGATTCCTGTTGTAAATACTTGTAAAAAAAATTTTTCTTTTTTTTTGTAAATTTTATTTACGTGCCCTTTTTCGAGAGCATTTAGAATACAGAAACAGGATAAAAATTTTTAACAAATTTCTCCTCTTTCTTAACATTTGTTTTATTATATATTTTTTTTTCGTGAATGGCGGTAAAGGAATTGAAAAATATTAAACAATCGTATCATCATATTTCATTTGTTAAAAACAATTTTACGGTTTATTGGTTTTATTATACGTTTGGTTGATTATACATTTTGTTTACGCTACACAAGAATATATAAAGAAATGATATTAAAAATATTGTTACGTTTTTACCTTTTTAAAAACGTTTAAATATGAGTTCGTTAATTGCAACCCAAGTAAAAACAAATATGTGTTTAGTTTTTCTTAAACTCTCTTTATTGTTCACACTACGTTTGTGCCACTGTATACAACTTAACGATACAGCAACAATTTGCTTGTACACTATTCTATTTCCCACTTCTGTCCGCGTTAACACTAACAACTGTTCTGATCTTCTCTGATTACAACCTTTTTGCAAGCAATACCACTTGTACGTTCAAACCGCAACGCGTCTTCACACAAGGCTGACTGAATTATAACTAACTGCTGCTTGCTTTGTCCAGCCCTTTTATAGTCCGACACAACCAGTCTAACGAACATTCTTGAAGTGGAAGGTTCGTGTTCTCGCCTTCTCGAGAGTTCAGTTGTTAGTACATTATTGCTTGTGTACTTTGCTTATGTTGTCTATCACATATTTGTCGTAGTTGGTTTATTTTCATTTCGTGTTGTTCTTGGTACCAGGTGCAACCAGGTTCGTTGTACATATGTGTGTGTGCAGCTTTAGATAATCAACACGTTCATTGTATTCTTAGTGTTAATGTGTATTTGTATTGTGTGGCTTTTGTTTATCGTTTTTGTTGTTAAACGATATTAGGTCGTTTCGATTTGCGTAACAATATATTCTTTACGTTTTATTATGATTTAAATTTGTGTAACTGTAAATAAGTATCCGTTAAAAATATAAAGAATTTTTATTGCTTAAAGCTTAAGTAAACAGCATATCGACGCCTCCATTCTATAACATTCTAAGTGTACTTAGGACGTTTTTAATGTTCTTGCATTTTTAAATTCTATGTTCTCTAACTTAAATACTGTCAAAATTTGGTTAAGATGCGCCGATCCGTTCCGTTTTTACATGAGTAGCAGGACCCCTACAGTTTAAAGCCGATTCCGAATGACAGATTTTTGAGAAATTATTTCATGGCAATTTTTTTTAATCTCAGAGTTGTAGCCGTAGTCTAGTAGTTAGTGTGTTGGCTTATTAGACGTAAGGTCACGGTTCAAACCTCCAGGTCAGACATCAAAACGAAATATGAAAAAATATTTCTTCGGCGACTTCCTCTCAGCAGATTTCTGGCAAAAAGCCTGAGAGTAAATAAAATTGCCATGAAAAGTTTCTCAAAAATTTGTCGTTTGGAGTCGATTTTAAACTGTAGCTGCCGCCACTTATGTATAAAATTACCGCACACAACATAAGTGGTGTGAGAAGCTACGCCGTAATCCTGACTGAAGAGTTGTAATGGCCAATTATGTAAAAAATTATGTAATCTGCTGAGAAGTAGTTGCCGAAGAAATATTTTTTCATATTTCGTTTAGTTGGGGATATTTGACCTGGGGTTTGAGCTATGATCTCTCATCTACTACGGTGACTTGGACTTACACAATATTAAAGAGAGGCAATATCTTTATAAATCAATTCCCCACATTATTGTTTCTTCTTTTTTTTGACAATCTTACAGCTAAAAATAATCTGTCAAATGTAGGTTGTATTTTAAATTCAAGTAGAGCAAAGGAAGTAAAACAAACTCAAAGAAAAAAAAACCAAAAAAAAAATGTTTTTTCTCAATGGTTCTTGTAATAGTTTTCTTTCTTTGTTTATATAGCATGGGATGCCTTCAGATAAAATTCAGTTAATAAAACGGAAGATATTTTGTTTTGTTATTACAAAAATATTCAAATGAGCTGGTTTTTTTTTTCTTATTGCCTACTAATCCCAAAAAATTGTTTAGTTTCTCCCATTTTTTTTTTAGATAGAATCCTTTTGTTCCGAATACATTTTAAATGATGCCATTTTGTTAATAAAAAAGTGATTTTTTTCAACACTTAATCAAACACATTTTCGTTAAATTTAACAAGAAATAAAATAAAAGTTTTGGAGCTCAGTTTTTAATGCACTTACTCCAAGGCAAGGAAGAAAGAAAGAAAACATTTTAAATAAAATCTTTAAAGTTTCTTAGTTAAATATTCTTAATATGCATGTATTAAAGAAACAAGACAAAACTAGTTCAAGCTTGCTTAACTCACTTTGCTTTATTGGCCATTACAACCCTTTAGTTAGGATTACATACATACGTACATACATAATTGGTCATAACCCTTCAGTCAGGATTACGGCCTATTTTTTCACATTTCGTTTTGATGTCTGACCTGGGCTTAGGATTACGGTCTCACTTATTTAGGATTTGTATTCCCTTATTTGAGTTCAGAGATTATTTCTGTTGAGAAATGAGATTTTTCAAAATTCGGAAGAATAAACTCACAAGGCATTAAATCGTATGACCAAAATCGGTGGCCAGTTGAAGTCAGAATTTCGGAAGATAATTTTTTTTTGGAAATCTTTCCAGCAATAAATCTACTACTGCCCGCGCTGTGTATCTGACGGTGCTATCTCGCTGAAACTAAATATCATCTTAATGACGCTCTATTCACTATAATTTCTCCCATATGATCACCAAACAGTTGCTCGTTGTACACACATACATAATTGGCCATTACAAACCTTCAGTCAAGATTACGGCCTAGCTTCTCAACACCACTCATGTTGTGTGCGTCAATTTTTTTATACATGAGTGGCGGAACCTCCAGTTTAAAGTCGACTCCGAATGACAGATTTTTGAGAAACTTTTCATGGCAATTTCATTTACTCTCAGAGTTTTTACCTGAAATCTGCTGAGAGAAAGTCGCCGAAGGAATATTTTTTCATATTTCGTTTTAATGTCTGACCGGGGAATTGAACCGTGGCTTCGCCTCTAATAAGCCAACACGTTACCTACTAGACTACGGCGACTACAAGTTGCTCGTAGTGCGCACATTTATTTGGATTCCATTAGGATTTTCTGAACCTCAAATTCAACAATTTTGTTTACAACGCTAACCCATTCCGATGGAAATGTAATTAATCGGAGAAGATAACTTTTATCAACAAATTGTCATTGAACTAATTGCCAACGTTTTCCATGGTCCACTGAAATGAGCTTTTGCGTAAGCAGAATTTTGTACGCATGAAGGTAGAGGACTTTTTACAAAATTCGCTGCGTAGTGCTTTGTGAAATCTGAAGTTGTTAAAAACGATGACAATTTGACAATTTTCCACAATCCATAACCGATTTCTTTTTAAATTCTTTGCATTACTTTTCGCTTTCTTAGCTGAATATTCTTCGATGCTTTTAAGCGGAATCAGTATACATTTTGAAAATTTTTCTTAAAAGTTTTTGCAATTATATTGCGTTGGCTTTTTGCTGAAGTTTTACATTAACAACTGGCATATTTCAGTCTTGCCACTGCATAAAAAAGCCACTAGTGTAGAAAATGAGCTCTTACTAGGACACCCTTTATATTCATATAAGTACATGTATTTACCATCTTAAGTCTGCAGTTGTTAAAATTATGCAAAATTGGCAGAAGTTGTTTCAATTAACTGTGTGTGATAAAAAAAAGACTCTGATTTATTCAATAGGTCAAGGAGAGTAATTAAAGTTTAAGCCACTTAATCTGGCAAGGCAATCGGCAAGGCATGCTCAGCTTAAATACGAATTCATTTTTGTTGTTTACTCTCCTTTTGTATTTCATTGTAGAAGGAAGTGTTTGATTGTTTTGATTGTTGGTTATACTAATACAAACACATTCTGAAACACATATACGTATGTATAAACAAATGTAAACAAATTATAATAAATGTTCCATTAAACAAAATCAACAAAAGAGCGAAAGAGTAAGCAAATCAACAATAAAAAGAAGAGATAGGGAGCGGAATAGGGAGGAAAAATGTAATTGTTATGCCCATACAGACCCTATATGTTTGGTCATACAACAAGTATGTTTGGTCATACAATAACTATAAAGTCGCCGTAGTCTAATAGGTAGTGTGCTGGCTTATTAGACGTAAAGACCGGGTTCGTTTCCCAGATCAGGCATCAAAACGAAATATGAAAAAAAATGTCTTCGGTGATTTCCACTCAGCAGATTTCTGGCAAAAACTCTGAGAGTAAATAAACCTGCCATGAAAAAGTTTCTCAAAAATTTGTCGTTTGTAGTCGACTTTAAACTGTAGGTCCCGCCACGCACTTATAAAATTAACGCACACAACATGAGCGGTGTGAGAAGCTAGGCCGTAATTCGTCCACTTATATGATTAATTCTTGCCCTTTGGAAACTGTGACTACATTTCTTGATTTGGGAGTATTATTAGATATGAAATTGTATTTTATTCATCATATTAGTATGATGATTGGCAAGGCTCGGGCTGTTCTTGGTTTTGTTAAAAGATGGGCTAGGGAATTCATTTATTCCTCATATAACAAGACTGCTATACATTCCACTTGTTAGATCTATTTTGGAGTATGCGTCTATTATTTGGAATCCATACTATCGTTGTCATAGTGATTCAATAGAGCCTGTGCAGAAGCAGTTTTTATTATTCTGTTTACGTGGCTTAGGATGGGATTGTGCCAATGGGTTTCCGTCATATGAGACTAGATTAGGTTTGATAAAACTTCCAACTTTGGAACGTAGAAGGGCTGTTTTAGGGATTTGTTTTGTTTTTAATCTTGTTAAAGGTGATATTGATTCTGAGTTTTTGCTTTGTAACCTGAATTTAAGTATTCCAGCAAATTTTCACGGCACTATCGTCCTCTTTCTTTAGATTTTTATAGAACGAACTATGGATGTAATTTTCCTTTTCGTAGATTATGTAACGATTTTAACTTATGTTATGATTTTATTAATTTTAATAGTAGTGTTTGTAATATAAAACGTAGCTTATATGCTGGCATTAATTTGTAAATTATTTTATAAAAATATATTTTCATTCTTGTCATAGGTAGTTTCTGTTTATTGTAACTTTATTCAGCTGGTGATTAAGTTCTGTAGCTGGTTTATGTTCTCGTTGCCATTACTTTTCCCTTACCCGCTACAGTCCGGACTGTAGTGTTTACGTGTCCCTACGTAATGGGGACAAGCCCACCGCGGTCGGCTGAGGGTGGGTTAGTGTGAGGCCGGGGACGTTCGAATAATCCTGACTGAAAGGTTGTAATGGCCAATTATGTATGTATGTATGTATTCGAGAATTATTTTTTGTATAAATTTTTAAAACTAAAATTGTCTGACTGGAACATTTCTTCAATTCAATGTTCATACATACCATAAACAATGTTCATTCGACAATCAAGTGCTCCTCGGCTTAATATCCAGACAATAATTTTTGCTGGTAACAGTATAGTGGTCGATCGTAATGTGTGATCTAAACTTCCCCATTTATCTGCCAAACAAATATCATGTATCACTTTTCACTTTATTTACTAACATACTCCCGTCCTAAAGCACTGAAAGCTGAGGTTAATTTTATGTTATCGAGGTACCAAAAGAATTGAACACTATTTTTCGAAGAACACTCAACATGACATACTTGAACAGGGAAGGATCCCGAAACGGTATCAAAAGCTTCTTATTTTGATCGAACTGCAAGAGTCGCTCAATGTCCTAGTGCACAAGCTTATCTGTTCTGTAGGAAAACACGAGGGAAAGTTGTTGCTAATTGAGTTATCGAAGGCTTTCTTGTGTTCGGCAAAAATGGTGTGAATTAACTTGGCATAATGGCTGATGGCAATGGCCTACGAAAGCATAAATGGTTGATGGCGATCTTCAAAGGCCAGAAGTCGCGTTGAAAAGGTACAATTAGTGACTAAGGGATTGACACAATATGCTTATAAGAATCTTATATACGATAGAGGAAAGCTAACACCCCTGTAGTTGGCGCATATTGTGGTGTGAATTCAGGTTCCAATTTTACTGTACTTGGTTCATTTTATTAAAGAAAAAGTTTCATCGAAATTGTAGCTTTATATGGATTTTCTTTAACTAAAACCAAAAATAGATGCGCCATTATAAATTATTTTGTACGTACAAAGTAGTCAACATCTGTTCACTAAAGTTTAAAAGCAATTGAATGAGGAGTGTTGCCCAATATATGGTCAACACATTAAATAAATCAATGTTATCTGACCTTCGATCTGAGTTTGCTTGCCATCCATGGTTAAATTTTTTTAATTTTCATACCAAATAACTCCCTTAGTCAAGGACGAAGTCTATTGTTTGACTTAACGTCTGGACAAAAATTACTTTTGAAAAAATCACTCACATAAATTAAAAACGATTCTAGACAAACTTTTGTCTATGAAATGAATAACAAAGGAACTAAACTGTTATAAATATTCTGTTATACATTTTCTGTAATAACTTTAAACTTAAAAAGAATATAATACTCACACACTCACACTCCCATCAAACACACTCCCATCAAATTTTCTTTTCTTTTTTTTTAATATTTCGATTGTTATTCATTCATGATGAAATCCACTAAAAATCCTTGAACATCATAAAGAACAACGAAAAAGATAAAATTTTGCAAAGAAAACTTAATAAAATTTTAGTTTTTTGTAGAAGTTTCTCAATCAATATTTCTCTTGATTAAATGAAATGAATTTGTTAAAATATTTAAGGGAAAAAACTTACACTAGACTACAAAATAAAATTCATGAAAGAAATTCGAAAAGAAAGTAGCAATGTTCGGTGGGTTTGGATTAGTTTGAAAATATAAATAAATTGCAAATTGTAATTGCAAATTACAAGACAATGTCATTAAAAATATCATCCTTAAAAGCCTTAATTTTATTAAAATTTTTAAATGTTTAGAGCGGAAATATGTGACCATTCTTCTAGGGGAAGAATGAAACTTAATTCTTAAGGGATGGCTGTGATTAAACAGGATCATAAGTCTGTTTAACATTTCACAGAGATGAGTACCTTTACTGAGTATTAAGAAACCGAATGTTATTGCCGCCTTGTACTTGTCTGTCCCATTAAGCATATAAACATGATGCAAGAACATGTATTGAATTACAATACAAGTGATGGTCCTTACTAAATGAAATAAATTGCGTTGGAATCATAAAAATAGGTTATGGGAGTGAGGAAAGGCAATTATCTGTCAAAAAACGTTTGTAGAAAAAGGGTTTTATATACGGAAAGTGCATCTATTGTATGCGGGCAATCAATTGTGCTTAGATGTGCTCGATATGATCGATATATACTCCGCAAAAATACGATTTTCTTGAACAAATTCCGAAAATAGCGATCGAATAATGAAACATAAGCCACAATGCGATGGTACTCTTATGAATCAATTGAGTTGAATACCCTACTGCTACTAATAAGTACATTCCCCCTGTACGGTATACAGACGAAACGGCTCAAGATGAACATCGAGATACCGACCCGTATATTTTCGAACGAATGAAAATTCTTTTTTTTTCATATTTCGTGTTATTCGAAATGTCTGAGCTGGGTTTTGAAGCACAGTGAAATTCACTTTATGCAGCTACCAGTCAAAAATTAATGTGCAAATGATGTAAATTTGTAAATTGTTCAAACAGTTAGCCTTATGACGTGCTCATGGCTAATGCTAGAAAATTATTTATCAAGCAGGATCTTTACAGGACATTGAATGCTCATGTATAAGACTTATGGGCCTTAATCAGATTCTCGTACTCAGGTCGTTCTTGAACAAAGAAGGCTAATACGGTGTTCAGATATGCACCTTTATTGCGTAAATCGGAATAAACTCCATTATTGAGCTCAATGTTTCATATAAATTTTCAATTAATTATTGCGCAATAAATACGCAAAATGTTACATAATACTGAGTAAAACTTCAAATGCAACACTGTCATAAGTGTGTTTAGTGAGCATATTACAACTAACAGAACACGAAAAATACAACAAAACAAAATAAAAACAACGTTGTTGAAACAACCAGTTGTTTTGTTTACCAGCTGTCAAATGAATATTGAATAAGCAGCTGAACTGCTTATATTAGTATGCCTGAACACTTAAAATATTATACTCAATAAACCGAATATTGGCTCAATAAAAGTGAATATCTGAACATAGTATAAGATACTGTATTTTGTGGTATGAAGTTCTACTGATTATTAAGGCTCTACTCACAAGAGCACACAACAAACAACCACTATTTTAGCTAAGTGACTTACACTTTTAAATAAAATTTTTCTCATATTCTTAATAAAGTCAAAATATCAATTGTCTAAACAATTTGTTTACTTTTCACCTCGGGTGCATTTTTGACAACACGTTTAATGAATATACTTGTTTCCCTCATTTCTCCCTTAAGAAAATAATTAAAATTTACAAAAAACCAAAAAAAAAAAGTTTTTAAATTCCTACGAACAATTTGTCAGTTTCATGGTTGCTAAGACTCCATTTAACCTTTTCTCATCTCAACTTTATTTAATTTTGAATATTTGTTCGCGAACATCTTCATTCATTATCTACTCGGGATAAACAAATTTTGGATACTTCAACGTTTACATAATAAATTGTGACAGGCAACTAGAAAAGTTAAATAATTAAGAAACAAAAGAAAAATCCATGAATGTGTTCGTATTATTCGTGTATAAAGTGTAAGAGTAAAATTAAATAAATAATGAAAAGAAAACAAAAATACAGGGAAATTATAATTTGGAAAGAAAGATAATAAAAACACACTATTTCGATAGTCATTCCTCATGTAATGAATTGCGTGCGAATTAAGAAAATTATTTGCGCCAAGGTTGAAAAGAGGGATAAGTAAAGGGTGTTTTTTACAGAGGTATAGAACTTTAAGTTGGCATTACTTTTCAAAATTGCAACCGATTTAACAGCTGTCAAGTGATTTATTTTTAGTTTGGTTTGGCAATTCATCATGAATAGACTCACGCCTGAACAACGCTTGCAAATAGTGCAATTTTATTTCGAAAATAATGGTTCTGTGCGGAAAACGTATCGCGCACTACGTCCATTTTATCGTCGACAAAATCGTCCATCAGAGCAGTTAATTCGATTAACCATGGAACGTTTTCGCACCACGTTTACTCTTATTGATAACTCGCATCCCCAGAGACGCTGTACGTTACGTACAGAAGAAGCTATTGCTGCTGTAGAGCGTAGCATTGAGGAAGACCCGAATGAGTCCATCCGCCATCGAGCACAGGAATTGGATCTGTGTCCATCCACTTTATGGAAGATTTTGCGGAAGGATTTTGGTTTGCGTGCTTACAAAATCCAACTCGTGCAAGATTTGAAGCCAAACGATCATCAAGTAAGGCGTAGATTCGTCGAATGGGCCCAAAACGAGATTACCGTTGTTCCCGATTTTCATAAGCGAATTTTGTTTAGCGATGAAGCGCACTTCTGGTTGAATGGCTACGTCAACAAACAAAACTGACCATTTGGAAGACAACATTCGCCGTATTATTGCCGATATACGGCCACAAATGTTGGAAAAAGTAATCGAAAATTGGACGTTCAGATTGGACTACATCCGCGCCAGCCGTGGCGGTCATATGCCAGAACTCATATTTAAAATGTAATGCCACAAGATTATCTTTCGGATAAATAAAATGCATGTCAATCGAATAATCCATCGTTGTTTTATTGCAACTTAAAGTTCTATACCTCTATAAAAAACACCCTTTATTTATGGACGATAGGTCTTGAGTGGTCTAGTAGGTAGTGTGTCGGCTTATTAGACGAAAAGCCAAGGTTCGAGCCCCAGGCCAGACATCAAAATAAAATACAAAAAGTATTTTTTCGGCGTCTTCCTCTCAGCAGATTTCTGGCAAAAACTCTGAGAGTAAATAAAGTTGCCATGAAAAGTTTCTCAAAAATCTGTCGTTCGGAGTCGACTTTAAACTGTAGGTCCCGCCACTCATGTATAAAATTAACACACACAACATAAGTGGTGTGAGAAACTAGGTCGTAATCCTGACTGAAGGGTTGTAAAGACCAATTATGTATGTATGTAGGTCTTGAGTTTATATTGTTGTATAAGACTGGAATCGTTTCCAAAGGAATAGTTGTTTGAATATAAATACTAGATTCGTACAATAAATATCGGCTAGCTGCTCACAACCCTTTAGATATGGCAAATATACTGATTAGGTGCTAAAGTAACAGGCTTTTGATGCTTTTTTTCAAACAAAATTGTCTTCAGCGAATAAACGTATTTTTCACTGGTTACTACAACAAGTATTGGCCTAAGGCGGCCTATGAGGCCTAAAAAACCCAGAAGGCTTTATAGAAAAGGCATTGCATTCGGAAAAATTACTGCTTTTTGAAGAACCGCTAACAATTGTAGTCGCCGGAGTCTAGTAGGTAATGTGTTGGCTTATTAGACGTGAGGTCACGGTTCAAATCCCAGGTCAGACATCAAAACGAAATATCAAAAAAATATTTCTTCGGCGACTTTTTCTCAGCAGATTTCTGGCAAAAACTCTGGGAATAAATAAAATTGCCATGAAAAGTTTCTCAAAAAATTTGTCATTCGGAATAGAGTTTAAACTGTAAGTACCGCCACTCATGTAAAAAATTACCACACACAACACAAGCGGTGTGACAAACTAGGTTGTGATCCTAACTGAAGGGTTGTAATGACCAATTATTTATGTATGTTACCACCAATTTGATGTGCTATGACGGTACTCAAACTAAATCTTTTTTTTTTTTGGTCTACAAGGAAACAATATGAGCTGGACGGAATGTGGTGTCAATAAATCGATATAAATTCCTCTGTAGGCTTTCAGAAAGGTACCAAGATCATTAGCTTTTTTGTGTGGGACTACGTAGAGGACCGTGACTACGTGGAAGCAGTTGAAAACCAAGACTGCTAAACAAAAACTTGCCCTAAATGTGTGAAAAATTAAACGAAAGCTACCTCGCCTAGAGTCGACTGGATAGCAACCAGCGGTGTTTAACTTGACACTGCATTTCGTGCATAATGACAAAGTGTAAACGTTATAATGAAATAGAAACTATGTCGATAGGATTTTGTAAGTTTTATTTGACTTTACAATTGAAAGCGAAGAACGGACAACTGTTTATAAAAATTTCGAAGCCTTACATAGCGTTGTTGAGCGTTAGTCAGGGGCACCCATTGCACAGAGGGAAAACTGCCTAATAAAATCAAGAAGATTTTCTCCACGAAACGTTTTTGGAGTGTGGGGTATTACAGCAGAAAGAAACGAAGATTTTTTCGTAGAGATTTCTTATTATTTTTATGTGATAAATCTTTTTAATTTTTTCAAGACGTAAAAAACATACATTTAAGAAGAAAACTTGTTATTTACCATTTTTTTTACTCAAATTCCGTCATTTTTGCCACAAAAATACAATCCACAGAGAAAAACTTATTGATTCTATTGTGTTTTCTTCTAAATTGTATAAAACAAGAATTTCTTATTAATTTCATTGGGCTACCTAATCAATTTTTTCAAAAAGGTTTTGCTTATTGATTTCATTAGGCTATTTAATAATTATTTTAAGGAGTATTCCTTATTGATTTCGTTAGGTTTCTATTTGATCATGTGTAAATTATCTTATTAATGTTTTAATAAGAATATCTTCTTGATTATATTAGCTGACTTGTTAAAAAAAAGTGAACAAGTGGCAAGTAAAGAGGTGGAAAAAAGTAATAAAAATATTCCTTCTTAAAAAAAAAAAACAAAGTAAACTTAAATAAAAAAATTGAATTGTTTTAATTTAAAAAAAAGTGTTATAAAAAAACAAATAAAATTTTGAGTAATGACTCAATTTTTAAATCCTGGGAGCTCCGTGATGAAACGTGCAACATTCTTTTAAGTTTTGGAATTACATCAAGAAACATATTAAAAAAAATGGAAATCGAAGACGTTGCAAATTTATTAAAGAACTTGGACCAGAAATATACTGGGGAGTTGATTAAATTCAAAGCAGAACTAAGGGAATGGAGAAGAAATATTGTTCGTGCAAAATCATTATTAATAAATCAAATATTAAATTAGTTTCTAAGTAAATATATCAATAAAAAATCTGTAATAATATCAAGCAAAATCAATAAGTAATATTTATAAAAATAAAGGGATAGTCCTATAAAATTAAGAAGAAAACCTTTTTAAAAAAATCAAGAAGACTATCTAGTAAAACCCCTAAGTTTTCTACTTGATTTTTTCAAAAAGGTTTTCCTTATAAAAATAATAAGAATCTCTTCTTGAAAAAAAAACCATAGAGAAATCTTATAAACTTTGTTCTAATTTACTATGTATTTATTAGGTTCAGTTTTCTCTGTGTGGTTTTTAATTTTTATATGAACGACGAAATACGATTTTTCAATTAAATTTTGGATTTATTAGTAAAATTTCAAAGAAATGGAACATCTGTGAAGATGTGAATTCATAATCCATGGGCATGTAACATATATTCTCAATCCATATTCAAATTGTATAGTAAGTGTAAGTATTTACGTTCTTTTAAAATAACACAAGAAAAAACAAGGATTCTAAAAATATTTTAAATATTTTTGTAAAAAAAAAAATGAACTAGTGTGTGTAAAATTGTTGCTCTCACTGTCATAAATGTTCATGAAGGAATACATGACAGGGTTTGTCAGGAGTACTCGTTGGCTGTGCAGGGAGCCATATGAAATGTATGTGAGACTGGATTAGGGAGGTGAACATTTTAAAGTATCAAAACGGGACATGAGAACTGTAAGTAAAATCGCGAGGTAAACTTGCAAGTAAGACGTGCCTAACTTCACATAACAAAAGAACATAACAAAGAAAAAAACGAAAAATTAGAACAAACTTCTACGCTTATGGCTTTTATTACGATTGTAAAAATAATAATAATTCGTGTTGAAAAAAAAAAAAATGAAATCTTTATGATTGAATATAAACACATGTTTCTCCCAATATTTAAAAGCCTTCATTAAATCTCCTTGTGTGTGAGCGATTTTAAACTTTATTTAAAGTAGACGTTATTAAAAGCATTAATGTTTTGCATAAGTTTTCTTCATTTACTTTTAAGAAATTTCTCAAAAATGTTGTCTTTTACGTTAGAAAGTTACAAAATTATTATAAACTTACTGTATGTAAATATTAAACTTACTTATCTTTCTTACTTATGTTTTATTTTTAGAGCCTCTTCATACGTTTTACGTTACACCTGCATTCACATTCTTAAGTTTTCTTGTTTATAAACAAAGATTACGGATACGCATGTACTTTGGTAAAAAGTTTGGTAAAAGTTTTTGGTTAACATTTGCAATTGTTGTCCTTAAAATGTTTCAATACTTAACTGGTGAAACTTTATAGTTTAACAAACAGATTATGGCCGATAATTTGTGTTGTTAAACATAATATTTTTTTTTTAAACAATTTAAGAATGTGTTTCTCCATCGTCAGGGAGGATGAAAAGGTAATGAATTTTTTAATGAAATTAATATTCTTGTACCCTAAACTTACGTATTAGCAAATAACTTGATTCACGAGCCTCTACACCACTATTAAGTAAACTGTAGAAAAACAAAAGGAAAAATTAAAAAAAAATACAATTTTTCAGAATTGTTCTGAAACAATTTTAATGACTGAAAATATTCAAATTTATTATATCAAGAGTTCTAGTTTTTGTAATTAACCCTGGACGGTTACTGTTCGTCGAATCGACGAAGCTCATTTACTCTATATCATACAATTCTTTTATGTTTGACCAAATTTTGTTCTTTTTTTTCAACAACGTTAGTTGATAATGAAAGCTTGCAGTAAGTAGACGAAAAAAAAAATTATTTTTGTTCGTCGATTCAACGAAGAATAACCGTACTTTACAAGAATGACCATCCAGGATTAAAAGAATGGATGGCCAAAGTACGTTTACTCATTACAAGCTTTCGTTATAAACCAACATTGCTGATAAAAAGAGCGAAATTTGGTCAAATATAAAAGAATTATATGATATAGAGTAAATGAGCTTCGTCGATTCGACGAACAGTAACCAATTAGGGTTAAAGTGTTCGTCGATTCAACGAAGAGTAAACTTAATATACAAAAATGAAGAGTAACCGTCCAGGGTTAACAGAAGTGGTAAACAAAGTTTGTCACTTGCCATAATATATCGGACTCATCTAAAGTATATACGAATTAAAAACTTTGCTTGTCTAGTCACCGGGGTTGTATTCCATGCCGGATCCACATTTGTATTATTTCGGAGAGCACCTTTTTTTTGGCACAAGTGGCAATTTCTTGTGGTGTCATTTCGATTATTCATAAAAGTTCCAAGGAATAGCAATGCCAGCGCATATAATGACATATGGTGTAGTCCGCATCCTACATTACTTTTTCTTGCTTGTAGAGGTGGCAAGGTTAGTTTCCTACATTCATAATTGTTTATTACAACCCTTAAGTCAGGATTACGACCTAATTTCTCACACCACTTATGTTGTATGTATGTGTTAATTTTATACATGAGTGACACCCTTACATCTTTGTGTCCTTCTGTTGAGATCCATACATACATACATAATTTGTTATAATAACCCTTTAGTCAGAATTACAACCTTGCTTCTCACGTCACTCATGGTGTGTGTGTTAATTTCATACATGAGTGGCGGGACCTACAGTTCAATGTCGACTCCAAACGACAGATTTTTTGAGAAACTTTTCATGGCAATTTTATTTATTCCGAGAGTTTTTGATAGAGGAAGTATAGATGTCTGATCTGATGTTTGAACCATGACCTAAGCCAACTCACTACCTACTAGACTACTCTACTAGTTACTCTTGCCAATATTGTGAAGGTTTTTAATAAAATTCCGAAAGAATCTCTATAGTACAGCAGTTTACCTCTTCAGCAATACGACCTACATTTGCCTGCTACTCAGTACATGTCTTGACGTCCACCTATCTCGACGTACTAGCATTGTCACCAATTTAAAAACATCTTCTGCATGAAATAACACGCCAGCTGATTTGGTAGCAACAATACCTGCTATTACAAACACTACGTTCTTTAAACATACAGTAGAAGTTCATTAGTTCGACATCCAATAGTCCGGAATGCCCGATAATCCGGCATCGCTCCGGAAAATTGTAAAAATTTTGGTTTTCTCCAAAAGTGTGCTTTAAAGCAAATAAAAACGCTCGAGAGCTGTTTGGAAGTTTTCGGGGTAGTTCGGGATCATCCGGAAGCAGTCGGTATTTTTCGCAAATAATTAGTGGCTGGCTAGTCTCAGCTGTCACAACAAATTCAGGTGCAGTGCAGCTCCGTTAATCAATCACGAAGTGTCTTAGCCATTTTTTGTGCGTTGTTGTTTTGTGTCCTTTCACATCGCAGTAAACGTAACTTTTGAAACTGTTTATAAAAAAATGATTTTCATTCTAATTGTACAGTCGCCATGTTTTCAAAACATAAGCTTTCAAGTTCAAAAGAAAAGAAACGAAAACACATCATTATCAACATTATAGTAAACCTCAGCCTACTCAAAATCTTGAAGAAAGTGACTCAGTTGCCGAAACGGAAGAAAAGGAAAAAATCAGAAGGCAGAACCTGCAGAATCACTAAATAAGTCTATCTATTTTGCTGAGGCTGATACTAGCTACAGTGCTTCAGAAATTATTGATTTCCATATCATTAGGAATAAATTTTATACTAAACGCCAATAGTCAAGAAAACAAAAAGACATTCGTGACTTTTTTAAATCTTAGTGAAATATGTTTACAGTACGTGTACATACTTACATTATATGAAATGTAAAATAAACCTTGTTGTATACTGTATTTGTAGTTTAATTTTTAACCTAATTGTTCTTATAATTACCGCCCCATAGACCGGAATTTTCGATAGTCCGGCACCGAGCCGGTCCGGAACGTGCCGGATTATCGGACTTCTACTGTACTTGAATAAGTGTGCTCGTCTTCCAACTTCTGGAGGCGTTCCGTTCCCGAAGAGTATACTATTGCCGATCTACATCAAGAGTCGAAAGCGGCACTAAATTGTTTTTAAAATACGTGGCCACCTCTTCAGTGTAAAAAAAAACAATGACCATTGAGACAGAGAAAGTTTTGAATTTATTTTCAAGTAATGTCTTCTCTATATTGTTCAAATTTTCGGCGATAGTTTTTATTATATTTTACATTATAATCTTAAATCCAAGAAGTAGCCATTTAAACGAAAATAATAAAAAGAAAATTTTCTTCTTACTTCATCTCTCTTGTTTTATTCAATTTATTTGAGTGACTTTATATGCAAACATTACGCATTTATTTGCATATATTTTGGCAGCAGAAAAACAAATACATTTTATTCATAATGTTTAGAAGAGGAAACAAAAAACAAAAACAAAACATCGCAACATAACTTAATTAAATTAAGTAGATTGTATCGCGGGCCACACCAACAACTGATACCTCAAAGGACTTTAAATGATATTCGCATTGAATTTTTTTGATGAAAAATATGAAGCAAAAGAAATACATCTTTTATTTAAGCACGAAATATTAATATCTACAGAGTCTTAGACTTAAAAAAAGATGTACAAGATTTGTATCTTTTTTATTTTCATTTAACCTTGAGGTCAATACGGCTTCATTAGGTTGCCTTAGGGAGCTTAAAAACTTTTCTTGTAGTTCAATGGCTGAAGCCCGTCTTATACTCGTGTATTACTTACAAGTGCCACGTGATGAAAATCTGTTAATTTAGCATTGAGTTCATTGCACTGTTGCTGTAGGAAAAAAAAAAGGATTCAACAATTTCAGTAAACATCAAAATAATGTGTTCAAATTGATATTTTAATGAATTTTCATTGCAGTTCTTACGTAATTATGAAATAAGGAGTGCTCATGGAACAATTCTTTGCTTGTTCCCTATCACCAATGCTTTTCGTGGGTGTGTATTGTGTAGAGTTTTGAGTAAACTCCTGCTCTTTCTTGAACAAATGCCACTGTCCGTTCTTACTATGATTTTCGTTGTTAATACAATTCTCTCTTGGGGGTCAAGGATCATTGGTCAAGAAGCCTACAAGATGAATTAATTAGAAAGCATTACAGCCAACTAGTTTCATTATATCAAAAACCATTGTTTTCATTATTTCCAGCTTTTAAACTGGGCATGCAACACATCATACATACATGCATACATAATTGGCCATTACAACCCTTCGGTCAGGTTTACGACCAATGTAGCTTCTCACACCATTTATATGTTGTGTGTGTTAATTTTTTACATGAGTGGCAGGACCTACAGTTTAAAGTCGATTCCGAACGACAGATTTTTGAGAAACGTTTCATGGCAATTTATTTTTACTCCCAGAGGTATTGCCAGAAATCTGCTGAGAGGAAGTCAACGACGAAATATTTCGTTTTCATATTTCGTTTTGCTGGAGATATCTGTCCTGGGGGTTTAAACCGTGACCTCACGTCTAATAAGCCAGCACATCGCATTTATAAATTCAAAATTATTGATGGTATTAAAAAAAATTAAGAATTCCCAAAAAGTTATTGAGTATTGAAGGTACAAGTGACCGTCAATCCGTGAAGATAGATTCCGTTTTGCCAAGTTTATCTGTCCGTTAATTCTTCTCCTCTAGTCCTGAGACTATTTACAGCTTCAGATAAATTTTTTAGTCATCCATTCATTTACATGATTAAAGACAAAAACCTTTCTTCATCAATGAAATAAATCCATTCAATCCATAGCTTCCAAATTATTCCTTTTCATCGTCTCAATAATAACTGTCGAGGTCATTGGCCATACGATCAACATCAGTGTGCTTAGCGTGAGTACCCAAAGTGCCATATCTATCAATGAGTCCATGAGTGGCAATTAATCAAGTCCTTTGAAATTTGAGGTGACATTCCGTAAATCTCTAAACCTTTTTAATATGGATACACTAATATCTCGCTTTGTGTTGTTTCGTTCTGCGTTTTTCCGAAGTTGCGTCGCTGCTGAAGTAATACTAATTTTCACTGTGCGTCATTAGATTTTCGAATTTGCGTTGTTTTGGTTTCGAGTTTTGAACTTTTTTTCTTGAAGATTTTGGATTTTTTTTTTAAAACATGGCACGATTCACTTTGCGTCGTTTCAATTCGCGTCGTGTTTTTTTTGAACGTAACCACGACGCAAAGTAAGGTATGTGTGTATAAACAATACATATGTATATTTCCATTAAAGCTAACTTATTACTTGCTTTACTGGTTTATGTTTAGTTCCGTCCTATAACACTGCATTTGGTATTGCATTAAGCTAGAATATCCTCAGAATACCAAGCAAATACCGATTTTCAAGGACTTCCAGGGCCTTCAAAACAGTCAAGGCTATGTTCCTTGCGTCGTAGCAATAAAAAGTTTCGAACTTAACGTTCGATTTAAATATTTGCAGTTTTCTCTGTATAATCTAAAGCTAATAGGACGCAACATCGTATTTAGACTCCCTTTTAAGGATCTTAAATTTTTTAATTGATCATTACAACCCTTTAGTCAGGATTACGACCTAGTTTCTCAAACCACTTATGTTGTGTGCGTTAATTTTCATACATGAGTGGCGGGACCTACAGTTTAAAGTCGACCCCGAACGATAGATTTTTGAGAAACTTTTCATGGCAATTTTATTTACGCTCAGAGTTTTTGCCAGAAATCTGTTGAGAGGCAGTCGCCGAAGAAATATTTTTTCATATTTCGTTCAGTTGGAGATGCCTGACCAGGGGTTTGAACCGAGGCTTCTCGTCTAATAAGCCAACACACTACTTACTAGACCATGACGACTTCAAAATTCTATATTTTATTGATTCATTTTATTTCACTATACTAACTGGGGATTATTAGTATGCATTTAGAAGAATTGGAAAAGTAGTATCCAGTATCCTGTATTCCTTAAATGTTAACAACAATTTATACGTTTAAAACTTAAAATGTGAATTCAACGTTTTAATGATTTCATGCTGATACGTATGTATGTGTAACGATTTTCTTAAACTGTAAACATGTGTGCACAATTATTTCTTCCATTTTCTTGTGGTGGTGGTGGTGGTAAAATTGATTGTAAATCAATATGAATTATCCTTTTTGTTCCAACTAAATACTACAACTTAATTATCATTCAAGCATTTGTGGCCAAAAGAAAAAAACCAATATAAATCATCTTAAAACGATTTAAAAGCAATCCGTCATGCAGTCGTTTTATACGTGACATGGAAAAACTCAAATAACATGCAAAACAGTATGCAAAAACTAAGAATTTGAATTCTTTTTTTTTTGCATTACCTTGAGTAAACGAATTTGAATTTACGAGTAAAAAAATTTTTTGTATGAAATACGGCATGTTTCGCTACTCACATACTAGTTAAAGTCAATAAAATTAAACGAATTTAATAAAATTAAATAAAAAGGGTATGAAATTTTTATGTGATGAGTTGAGTCCAATTATTTCAATAGCTCTGCTAAGCATGATCAACAAAATTTTAAAACAAATCAAATCGCAATCGCCCTGTTACTGTGATTGATCCACATCTTAGAGGAAAGCGAACTAAATTTTGGCTTAACAAATTCTACATTAACTTACATTAACTCTAAAGTCGGCGTCAAATATCCAATTGAATGGCGATTATTTTTGCCTAGAATTCCATGATTGCAAGTGAGCCTTTGACATACATACTGCAACATATTTAAATAATTTCAGCGTTTGATCAATAACAAAAGAAACTTTTCTTGTCTAAAATCTGTCTTTGTCTGAGTGTACAGGTTAATTATATTGTTTAGATACTCCCAACACGGGTTATCGAAGATTGGCATTTGAAGCTACATCTGTCAAACTAGTTGTCATTTATTCAGCCTGTTTGCACAAATAGCCATGGATAGATTTAGCACTCAACAACACGTGCAAATGAAAAAAAGGTTTGTCCAAATGGATGTTGGCCACTGACCCTAATCGTCTTCAGCGCTGAGGCCTATATCTGGCTGAATGGGTATGTGAATAAACAAAATTGAAAAATTTGGGATACCAAGCTACATAAGATCCAAGAGCATACCAAAAAAGTCACTGTTTTTGGTATGTATTATGGATTTGTAGCGTCGTCGGTCAATATTTCTTTAAGAAAGTCGTTGGCCAGGCCATCAGTATCAATGTGGTATACTATAGGCCGATGATTATCAACTTTTTTTGGCTTCAGCAGGATGGCCCTATATCCCACACAGCCCATGTCTCTGTGGATATTCTGCACGAGGGATTAGAGAACATGGTCATCTCACGTGGAGGTAATGTAAACCATCCATTGAGATCGTACGTTTTGACCGCGTTAGACCTTTTCACGTAGATAAGCCACAAACCATAGCGGTTTCAAAGCCAACATAACCCATCGGTCAAATTCAGCTTGTATTATACGCCAGAGTCATGGAATATTGGATATTTGGAATGCTCTCTACCCTACCCTACAGGTAGGAGTAATGGAGCGGTTACCCGTTATTCTTGTACGGAAAGATTCCTTCAGGCTGGAATATCGCCTTTTGAGGGATACATGCTCAAAGTAAGGGTTTTGTCGGTTGTAATAGTTAGGTATTCGCCCTCACTGGAGAATTGAAATACCATTTCGTTCAGTAAAGATAATTTGAAATTACATACATACATGATTGGTCATTAGAATCCTTATGTCTGGATTACGGCCTAGCTTCTCACACCACTCATGTAATGTGTGTTAATTTTATACATGAGTGGCCGGAGGACCTACAGTTTAAAGTCGTCTCCGAACGACATATTTTTGAGAAACTTTTCATGGTAATTTTATTTACTCTCAGATTTTTCGACAGAAATCTGCTGAGAGGAAGTCGCCGAAGAAATATTTTTTCATATTTTCGTTTTGATGTCTGACCTGGGGTTTGAACCGTGGCCTTATGCCAACATGCGACCTACTAGACTACGGCGACTTCTGAAATTACCTATCATTTTGCCTGTGAATGGAAGAACGGGTGGATTGAGCGAAAGTCCTCTTTCCTTATACCAGCTGTTCATTAGTCTTAGGCTTGTTTACCCGGTTTTAGGCTTGTATACACGGTGCTAGAAGAATGTTCGTAGTTTAGCAAGTAGAAGAGACAGAATGACTTTCTTGTAACTTTAATAAACCTGGTTTCTCTCCTCGGCACTGAATATTCTAGTGCTTAGCATACTCCGAATTTATTTAATTGTCATGTAGGGAGTAACCTTTTAATAACAGAGCATTATCAATTGTTTCAGATGAGGTGTTAACAAAAGCATCTGATGTGTAAACAATATTAACAGTAATAATCATATAATGCGGAAATTATCAGAATATTTTCCAACATTTTTTCCTCTGACTCTACGGAAAATTAAAGCAATTGTTCTACTAAACTATTCTTGCTATCCATACTTTAGGTCATTTAGTGGGCTGCCATATACCCTTTTATAGGTGTTCTTTTTGTTTTATACAAAACTATAACACATCGTATCCGAATACCCTTTTAAAATACTTTGTTTCTTATTACACACATAAGACTTAATGCATAAAATGCATACAATCTGCTGTGAATATAGTCTGCCTTCCAAAATGGTAGTTGCTTTGTGTTTGAACAAATTATCGTGTTTCATAATGCCGCTGTACAAAATATATACAATGTATTCTATTTTAAAACGTCGTCAATGTGTATTTTTAAAGCAGTAAAAAAGCAATCAGGCATCGGATTTATAGTTGATGCATTGTTTGGTAACTTTGCATATCTACATAGTTTATATACAGTAGTAGAACTGCATACAAACTTTGTATTGATACATTTTGGAAGGCAGCCATACAATCCTTCTATCTGATGCAGCTTAAGCTGAATAATATTTCGTCTGTTATTCAAAATGTGTACTTATTTCCATACAACGTTTCCTGCATTAAGTTTTCAGCATAAAATTTAAAATGAAATAAAAAATGTTTTTTTCTTTCTTCCAATCCTTTTAGAGAAGACAAATATTTTATTTTTCTACTCCTGCAGATAAAATTTAAATTTTTTCCGTTTAATACATTTGTTATAAGCGTTGCTGTTTAAGCAAAAGGGCATTCCATATTTGAATGCTTATACTAGTATGGAGTTATTTATTTAATTGTTATCCTTCTATAACGGACAAGTTATCCTTTCATTTAATAAGCATGCATCATGGGGAATATGAAAATTTTTACGAAAATATAAGTTAAACCATGGGGCCACGTAGACAAACTGAATTTGTTTTGTTGAATTGCAAATGGTCATGGGGAAATTCAGCGGAATTAGCGGGAAGAATTAGGGGCAATCTAATTCAAATGCGTATCATACATACATACATAATTGGTCATTACAACCCTTTAGTCAGGACTAGGTTCTCACACCACTTATGTTGCGTGCGTTAATTTTTCTTTTTTTTTATACACGAGTGGCGAGCTGTACAGCTTTTAAAGTCGATTCCGAACGACAGCTTTTTGAGAAACTTTTTCATGGCAGGTTTATTTACTCTCAGAGTTTTTGCCAGAAATCTGTTGAGAGGAAGTCGCCGAAGAACTATTTTTTCATATATCGTTAAGTAGGAAATGTCTGACCTGGGGTATCACGACAGACAAAACGCTCACTTTGAACACACATCCCTCAGAAGGCGATGTTTCAGGCTGAAGGAATCTTGGCGTAAAAGAATAATTGATAACCGCTCTACTTGTTTGAAAAACCTCTTGATACCATTAATTTTCCAGGACTGTGGCGCCTAATCTAGGCTCAATTACCGATGGGTTATGCCGGCTTTGAGGACCGCTATGGTTTGTGGCTTATTTGTAAGAAAAATTCTAAACGGGATCAAAATGCACGATCTTAGTGGACAGTTTACAACACCTACACCTGAGATGACTGTGCTCTCTAATTCCATTCGTAGAACCAGTACAGCGTTAGTATAACACTTAAAGGCGTAGCATCTTATGTAGAATGATCATGGTTCGTCAGAGCAAAATTGTTGTGTTAAAAATTTGAGGAAATCTTATATAGATAGAGTCAGCTATTAAGTCGCCGTACCTTAGTACCGCCAAACAAATATTTTGGGGCAGAACTAGTATTGCGACATACTATTTTTGTAGGTGCACTGAAGAATTATTCATTATTCATTCGTTGTGCAGGCCAATAGGGTGCTCAAAGTCAACACCTTATTTATATGCAACAGACGGCAGAACTTTTGAAAGTTTAGGAGTACAGAGGCAAAGTAAGACTCTAAGTTATACATAAATGTAGAAAAATTATGAAAAAAAGGTTCCAGTAGAGAGTAATCATATTAAAAAAACTGTGAACAAGTCATATACGAATATAAGTATACACACGCCTTTTGTTATTCTGAACCATTTAAGTGTTTTGAAATTCTTGGTATTTTTTGCTTTTTTTTTGTTTTTGTGATTTAAAGTTTTCATGAAAGCAGAAAATTTTTTATGGCGTTTGGAAGCAAAATGAAATTTACATACATACATACATAATTGGCCATTACAACCCTTCATTCAGGATTACGGCCTAGCTTCTCACATCACATGAGTGGTGGGACCTACAGTTTAAAGTCGACTCCGAACGACAGAAAACTTTTCATTGCAATTTTTATTTACTCTCAGAGTTTTTGCCAGAAATCTGCTGAGAAGAAGTCGCCGAAGAAATACTTTTTGTATTCTTGTTTTGATGTATAGACTGGGGCTCGAACCCTGGCTTTACGTCTAATAAGCCAACGAACTACTTACTAGACTACGGCGACTTCTAAAATGAAATTTATTTGAGTATATTTCAAACGAATCAAAAACAAAATCTTCTCAAAAGCTGTGTCCTAGCTTTTGGCGTATAGGGGATTAAAAGTCTACATTCCTACATACATTGCATCTGAATGTTTATTGTTTGTTATTCGCAAACATTTCTATTTGACTTGTCACTGTCGTAAATATAATCACTTTATGCTCGGGGCATTGAATTAAATAAAACGAAACATAAATATTTGTGGTGTTTTCGTAACATAAGTTGTCACAGTGGGACCAACAAACAAATGGAAAAAAATACTGGCAATCTTACCAGCCAATCTTGTGTTGTGTTATGTGCATCATTATTGAAATATACATGATGGTTGCTTTGGGAGCAACGTACAATACATATATACGAGACTACAATAAAATATTAAACATGTAAAGCAACAATTTATTTACATTATGTGACTGTATATGTTAAGGCCGTAAGTGTATGTTGGTATATCAACCAACCAACACAACTTTGTGGTTACAAACTGGCCATTAGGGATCCTTAACAAACCAAAATTGTACGAAAAATATTTTCTTAAAATTAAAGATCCTTTGGCATGCATAAAAACCACTGGTCAGCAATGCTTAAGGGTCTGTGATGGATGCGAATTATTGTTTAATTCATGTGAATAAATTATGTTTACGGAATAATTTATTACGTATTATGCCATAGTTTTAATGAAATGCAAATTGACTTCAGTTTTAATACGTTCAACGAAATAAATTCGATATATTTCCTCGAACATTGTTCGTCAGATACAGACAGAAACAAAGTTGCCTGAATGAATCTGTTCACACGAGTGAACAAATACACAACCCTAACCCTGACTTCCAATAGGACAACACAAACACCTTTAACAAACAATAACAATAACATCACCAACACATATCAACATTCACAATATATATATCATCATACACACTTGCATCAACATCTCCTGCGTGATTGTTTTGATCCTAGTTAGTTAGTTGATTATCGATTCTTGAACGACACCAACAATCCTTTCGCGAGTGCGCCACATATAATATTAGTTTAAATATTGTGAAAATTAACAAGACTAAAAGAATTTGTAAAATATTGTGAACATTACTAAATTAAAACCCAATTGTGAACGAATGTGAACAAAATAAACATTGTAAACAAAAAATATTTAGTGTTACAAAATACAAACAAATAAAATACGTTTATAACGTTTATAGAAACTACATGAATAGAAAACTCTAAATAATATTTCTTATTAATATATAGACACACATATATATACCAAAAGGTTTGTTGCCTAAATTTATATATTCTACCCCCTCTCACCCTCATACTAAACCCTACCCCATAATCCGTTATGTTCATGGTCCTTCAAGGAAAAAGAAGAGACAGCGACACGTATGTATACAGTCCACAAAACACCCCCTAATTTGTGAAAAATCTACCCCACCCTAAAAAATATAACCCTACAAAACCCTAATTTAAAAATTTGTGCTAAAATAAAAAGAAATTTAAAACAATAACAACAATAGTGCTGTGCAGAAAACAAATAAGTGCAAAGTGAAACAGATATACAAATTAAAATAAACACATATACACTAACAAAATCAGTGTAAAACATAAATCAGACAATACACAAAACATAAAAACATTCTAAAAAACAACAAAGTGCACAAAATACTTAAAATCAAAAAACACAAATTCACAATTAACACAAACAATAATCACAGAAGTTCACATTAAAAGAAAAAGTGCATTAGCAAAAACAACATACATATAAAACAGTAAAAAATTAGACATTGCAAAATCAAAAATAATAATACATCATATTTAAAATCATAATACATATTAAAATTACAAAAATAAAGTGAAATTACATAGAACAGTAAAATAAAAGTTAAAAACAAATTTAAGCACAAAAGTTTACTAAAGTTCACAAAAAATACAAACAAAACACATATTACATTAAAGAAACAAAAATTATACATTTTCAAAATAATACAAAAGCAAAAAATTAAAAGCCGAAAACAAATATAAATTAAAAAAGGAAACACAAAAGTTCACAAAGGTTCAAAAAAAATAGAAACAAAATACACATTAAAAGAGGAACACATATTGCACATTATTTGGAACAATACGTAAACAGAACAAAAGTGAGAAAAGACAAATAAAAAATTGAACAAAATTCAAAACAAGTAGCAACAAAGTACATAGTGACAAAAATTAAAAAATTGAAAAATATAAAGTACACAAACAATTGCATTCCAATACAGTTCACTAACAAAAAATAAATCAAAAACAATTACAAATATAAGCAACTAATAACAAATTAACATTATTAACATTGCACACAAACACAACACAACAAACATCACACAAAGAGGAATTGGAAAAATTAATTGGTTTGTACCCTACCCTCAGCAGACAAGGTAAGTTGAAAATTTTCAATTTACATTTTTTTATAAATTATCGTGTAATTTTCTCGCGAATTTTTAAATTTGTAAAAAAAAACTCACAATAAGAAATATTATCCTATAAAATCCACCCAACACTTACCCTTTTTTTCGATAATATTTTCAAAATATTGTGAGTAACACATATTGCCGTTCTCTTTGTGTAGTGCAACAAAAACACAAAGACTACCCAATAGGCAATTTTGTCTGCTAAGTAGATTTATTTCAATTCTGAAATAAATATTTTTTGAACCAAATTTACCCGCGATAATTCGATTTACTATCGCAATTTAATAAGTTTTTCCAATCCTCTGCGTATTAGATTTAGAAAAAATAAATATGTCGGAAATAAAATCTTTAGCCGCCGATATTCTACGTTATATCCAACAGGGTTTAAGTGCCATTGAGGAAGATTTTAAGGCCAGTACAGAGAAGTCTCAATCACTACCCGCATTGAGATTCATGAAGAATGAATTGGAAGAGTTGTGGTCGAATATTGACGGAAAATTCAGACAGATCCGAGAGTCGCCACAACTCAATGAACCCGAAGTAGCCAATTCGATAAATTTTAATGGCCTCTCCAGAAATGTGAGATCGGCTAAAAAATTCTATAGGTCATCTATGATTTCCATAGATGAATCTATAGAAAATTTAACTCAACCCAAAAATTCAAACACCACCCCACCCGAACCCTCACAACCCACACAACCCACCCAATCAGTTGGATTTAACGTACCCCCTTGCGATATGCAAACATTCAGTGGGGATTTCAAGTCCTGGGCGTCGTTCAGAGACCTATTCAAGGCCATTTATGGCAATAATACCCGCCTAAGTGGTGTAGAAAAACTTTTCTACCTTAAGAATAAGACTAGCGGCGAAGCTAAAGAAATAGTCGACAATGCACCCTTGACTAATGATGGTTTTCTTATTGCTTGGACCCAACTGGTAAATCAATATGAAAATAAAAGGATGCAAATTAACGCACAAATTAAGACCCTTTTAAATTTACCAGCGGTAAACACTATGTGCAGTGTTTCAATAAGAAAATTACAGAGAAAGATTAATTGCCGTATTGCAAATTTGAATACATTAGAGATAGATACGGACAATTGGGATCCTATCATTGTGTATCTCTGTTTGACAAAATTACCCAAGGAAACCCGGAGGAAATTTGAGAAAACCCTAAAGGATTGTGCTGAAATGCCTTCCTGGACAGATGTGGATGTATTTCTAACAAATACATTCAAGGAACTCACTTCTGTCAATGATGTTCCGGAAAGTAACTCTAACCCTAACCCAAACCCCCACCCAAAACACAAATTCTTCCAGGACATCAACAATCGAATTGACAGAAGAGTAAAAACGTTCCATAATATGACACACAATAATAGGAAGGATACCCGATCCACAAACATATTCCAGAGCAAACCCTTGAATTCAACCCAAACCCACACAAATACCCATAATTACCCAAAAACCCAGGAAAAACCCGATGGTTCATTGTGCAAACTGTGCAAAAGTAACCATACTTTGAGGGAATGCTTATCATTTACTTCCCTGGGAGTAAATGAAAGAATTGAATTCGTAAGGAAGAATTCAATTTGTTACAATTGTCTGGCCATTAGTCACATGGTATCAGAATGTCGCAGTACATTTACATGCAGATACTGTGGCGGCAGACATAACACCCTTTTACACAAACCCAACCCAAACACTAACCCTCAGAATGACGATAAACCCTCTACGTCAAGTGCAATACAGTCTTTCTCTACCCAAACCCAATCAAGCAAAACCCAATTAGATGACAGAGCTAAATTATTAGGCACAGCTGCCTTGAATATTCAAATACACGGTGAAGAATTCCCTGCTAGAGCGCTTATTGACCCAGCATCAGACTTTTCATTCATTTCTGATAAGCTAAGGCGCAAATTACACATACCCACCCTACCCATAGTTGCTGAAATCTCAGGTTTAAATGAGGTTGTTTCAGCACGTTCGAACAAGATGTGTGATATACATCTTGGTTCTAAAACGAATAAGGAATTTTCACTGAATATTCAGGCAATTGTTGTCAAAACACTCACCCGAAGTTTACCCACCCGAAACTTAAACCCTACTTTCATAAAAGAGTTGGACAGGATTCCATTAGCAGATCCTAAATTTTATGAAAGCCGCCCAGTTGATATTATAATTGGTAGCGATTTTTACCCACAAATTATCAGAGCTGGTGTCAAGAAAGATATTCTTGGCACAATAATAGCTCAAGAAACTGAGTTTGGTTGGATTCTAACCGGACCAGTACAAGATTCACACCCTACCTGAAGAATAGTTTCTTATTACAGTTCTGTCAAGCTTGAACCCGCTGAAACCTACTTTAGTAACGAGAATATTACCCTAGCGAAACGATGGAAAAGGTTGAAAATTCAACACCATCAGTTTTGCAAGAGAAGGAAGGATGAATATTTAAAAGAGCTCCATAAACGGAGAAACACTAAACGTCCGGTGGAAGTCAATGACATTGTAGTCATTAAGCAGGACAACGTACCTTCGAATGAATGGTTACTCGGACAAGTAACCAAAATTCACCCAGTTTCCAATGGACTACCTAGAGTAGTCGAACTACGAACATCAACCGGAACGTTTACTCGGCCCATAACTACCCACACACTAGTCAACTCCCTTCAAATAACTCACCCAGAATATTAACCTCGTTACTTACCCAAACCCACTAACAGCATCCACCCGAAATGTACCACCCACCCATTTCGGGCATTAATTAACCCACTCACCCTTATTAAATGCCACAGGCTTTTGGAATTTTATAATAATGACAATATTCGGGTTCGTAGATGTATACATTTTTCACCTTCAGCAAGAATTAAGTTTTATGACTTTTTAGACGCTTCTGAAAAGGCATACTCTGCGATTTTATACGCACGAGTTATACCCATAAACACATCTATATCCGTAACCCTACTCTTCGCTAAGACGAGAGTTGCACCAATTGAAGTCATTTCGTCGCCGAAATTAGGACTTTGTGGTGCAGTGTTGTTGGCAAAAATGGCATACAATTTGATTACACAGCGAATGCTAACCCATCACCCAATGAATAAATTGGACGGAATCTTCGATAGTTTTGGCATGGCTCAACGAAACCCCAACTACTTGGAACACCTTTTTGACAGACCGTGTGTCTCCAACTTCAGATGCGGTAGGAACCAGGAACTGGAGAAATGTGCACAGCCGATGTTGTCAGTCATGGTTGCAATGCAGACGGACTGAAGGATGACGAGTTCTGGAATGAACCAACCTGGTTGAAGAAATATCCGACAAAGTGGCCAACAACACATTTACCCTCCGAAACTCAAGCTGAAGTTGAAACTGTAGACCCAAAACCATCTATGAACTTCACTCACCCTACCCAGGACATTTTGGAAGATTTTCTGAATGGTCCAAAGCTTTTAGAATATTGTCTTATGTCTATCGATTTTGTGACTGCGTATCATTTACTCGAAGAAATAAATTTCGACATAACAGCATAGTTCTGGATCGAAAAAACCCACAATCTATTGACGAAAGACTCAATAGATTATTAACCCACCCGAGTATTAAATTTGATGCGCAGGAGTTCGAAACTACCCGTGATAGACTGATAAATTTTTGTCAGACACAGTGTTTCAATGGGGAATATGATGGTCTGAAAAGAGCAAATTTACTCACCCATACACTCTTAATAATTACCCATTACTCACCCGAACACCATCGTTACCTACCCAAATTTTTACCAAAACACCCACAATTATTAATACCCACCCAAAGTCTAATTTCAGGTTCCACCCCACAAGAAGTTATGGTTGATCTCCAGGTCGGAATTGAAAATCTGTACCCATGGGAAAACCCTGAAACCACGAGTGAAAAAAGAAAAAAAATTAATACCCTTACCCACCTTTTGGACAATTACAAATAATTTGTTTTTATTCGCAGGTTGCCGGCCCGGGAGGATGTTCACACGAGTGAACCCTAACCACAACCCTAACCCTGACTTCCAATAGGACAACACAAACACCTTTAACAAACAATAACAATAACATCACCAACACATATCAACATTCACAATATATATATCATCATACACACTTGCATCAACATCTCCTGCATGATTGTTTTGATCCTAGTTAGTTAGTTGATTATCGATTCTTGAACGACACCAACAATCCTTTCGCGAGTGCGCCACATATAATATTAGTTTAAATATTGTGAAAATTAACAAGACTAAAAGAATTTGTAAAATATTGTGAACATTACTAAATTAAAACCCAATTGTGAACGAATGTGAACAAAATAAACATTGTAAACAAAAAATATTTAGTGTTACAAAATACAAACAAATAAAATACGTTTATAACGTTTATAGAAACTACATGAATAGAAAACTCTAAATAAAAAAATATACCAAAAGGTTTGTTGCCTAAATTTATATATTCTACCCCCTCTCACCCTCATACTAAACCCTACCCCATAATCCGTTTGTTCAGAATCCATAAAAATAAAAATAATTGAGCGCCAACTGATAATTTTTGAAAATGAATCTAAGAATAGAACAGCTGACACGATATATTTTTCATTTAGACATGTTCGAATTATTAAAATATGTTAACTAAACAGTTGGTAAAGAATGTCAATAGCATTGCAGACCACATATAGCAAATTTCAATCAGTTTTGTTTGCTTACTTTACCTGATTTTTTCTTGGAAGAAAAATTACTGTCAAGTCGAGGAACCAAGTTTTACTTAAAAAAAAGAATATACAGTCATGGTAGCGCTTTACTTTAAACAAAAAAATCTTTAAAAATAAATTTTATTTTTGCACACGCGTACATACATACATACATATGCATGTATGTGAATGTAAATTCTAAATAACAATAACAAATATTTGAATAAATTTTCTTCAAGCATTAAATGAGTTTTCATTTCATAAATGGTGTGCCACAAGTCATGACAGCGAATTATCAAAACAGACGCAGGTTAATAAACCCTGTTTATCTGTTCACGCCAGCATCATCTGTATTTTTTTTAAGTTTGTCAAAAGTTACACAATTTTTTTTAAAGAAATTCATCGATTGAATCGTAAGTGTAGCAAATTATTCGTGGAATTTATTTGAATTGAGCAATCTGGAACAGTATTTTAGAAAATTTCTTTGTTTATAACAGTTACGGCGAATTTTCGAGGACAAACAAATTAAACTTGTTTGCTATAAGAATGACGAGGTAATCATGGAAAAATGCTGTCCCCTTATGGAAGCACTCCGCAGACATTTTCCGAAATTATTTCTTATAGAATAAATAGTGAATATGCCGGCGACGAAGAACTTTTTAACCATCTGTGAAGAGAATTCGGACATGCCACGAATTTCAAATAAAACGATTAATGGCCATTATTAAAACTTGCCGTTAACTAAAGGGAGGATTTTAAAAGGCAGGTAAATTGTTTTTCATTATTATAAGTGGACAATAAGGTAGAAGTGAGCGTTAAGCTAAAGGGCGGATCATCCTACCTTTAACTCTTAAAGTTAACTTTATGTTTGAACTTGCCATATTATATATTATTTTCAATATTGCAGCTTCAAATATAAACAAAATGAGCAAATACAACAAAAGAAAAAAAAGAAACCCGTCGTTGCCACAGCGTTACAAAAAAAAACTTGTTTAATTGAGCAGTGTTATCGACATTCGTCCGGCACTGCCATATTTTTGAAAAAGTTAACTTTATTTTATCATTGGGTTGTTATAACGAGAAGATGTTAAAGGTGATTTTAAAGTTCACTTTAGCTAAAGTTGCCTTTAACTAAACCCCACTTTAACGACAATTTGTAATAATGGCCCTAAAGCAAACAATGCACTGTAGCTCCTGTTTTAACAGACTACATGGCAAAAATATAAAAATTTCAACAATTTGTCCACGTTGTTATTTACGTATCTTAATGGATTTTTCGATGACTGTGCTATCTTAATGGACGGCACGAATATAAAGGCTGATAGCAGAGATGGAACGGCAACTATTTTTTTTTTAATTTATTAATGATGGATGGGTTTGTAGATCTCGTATTTCATCGTAATAATAATGAATTCAACTTCTATACGAGTGGTGCCAGAATAAATTACATAGCAGTTATTGGCTTTTCTTAAGCTAGAGTGTGTGTGTAAATATTATAGACGAGTGGCGGAACCTACAGCTAAAAGACGATTCCAAAGGACAGATTTTTAAGAAACTTTCTCATGGCAATTTTATTTCTTCTGAGAGTTTTTGCCAGAAATCTGCTGAAAGGTAGAAATGTTTTTTATGTTTCGTTTTGTTGGAGATGTCTGGCCTTGGGGTTTGAACCGAGTCCTCAGTACCTGCTAGACTCAACGGAAGCAATATAAAGGACTGCAGAGGAAGCGACTAAGACTCTAAGCGGCAAAAACTCCAGAATAATTTCGAATTGAATCCATGCAACCAACAAACTATTGTAAGTACTCCGACATGCTAATGGCTACGAACTGATGTGCAAAATATTTGATACTGATCTCCCTATAATGTTCATCGCAATCGCTTTTCTTTTCATAGGTTTTGTAAACAAAGTTGATCATGGTTTCCATATAAATTCCCATGAGACTTCAAATATTGACCATTTGTAGATGTAATAGCTTTCCTTTGCTCCTTTTCAATCTGTTTTGCAAGATCTACATAATGGACTAAGTATTCGAGTATTCGTAATTATCCAACCAATTCACATTGTGAAATTACTTTTGCGTATCCCAGTACAGGTAATAACTTTATGTTGAATAGAATAAAATCACAATAAAAATAAATAATAAACCACAAAAGTTTCCCAAAAAAAACAAATCAAAAACAATCACACATAAATTCATAACCTTTTGATGCTGTGGATAATAAACTATAGAATGGAAAAAGTTGGTGTCCTGTATTCATGCTTTTGTTTATTCTTGTGAAAACAAACGCTCCCATTTATAACTTTGTATTGTTGATAAAATATGTTTCATTTTCTATTCGTATTGTATTTACTTAAGATTATAAAACTGTAAAGAAAAGTTTATTTCAAAAGCAAAAATAATAATGCTTAGCTTTTAACTCTCTAACTCAGTTTCATTCATGATGCTGGTGCTACGCAGATATGGCAAAAAAATCGCAAGTGACAACATCGACTTCTGCAGACAACTAACCCATACTACATAAGCAGTGCCATTGATGACAATACTGCATACCCTATACGGCTTACTAGCCAACCCAACGCTTATTTCCTTAAAATTCATCGTGTTATATTTGCAATAAAACCCGGGAATTCTATACCCTACACACTATCTAACTAACCTGGCTAACCTTAATTTGATGCTGCTATATATACACGAGTATAGAATTTAAATTTTGGTTTATTATACTTACACACATACATACATGCAAAATTGGTGATTACAACCCTTCAGTCAAGATTACGACCTAGCTTCGCACACCACTTATATTGGCGGGTCATACATAAAGTCGATTCCGATTGACAGAATTTTGAGAAACTTTGCATAGCAATTTTTTTACTCTCAGAGTTTTTACCAGAAGTCTGCTGAGAGGAAGTGGCCAAGAACTATTTTTCATGTTTCGTTTTGTTGGAGATGCCTGATCCTTATAAACGACATTATCTCAGTTGTCCGATAGCTATGAGGCATTACTTCATTGGGTATAACAAGAGTTCTCCATGTATTGCCAAGTAATCGTCAATTTTAGCAAAGTAACCATTCCGTTCTATGCTATCCTAAGAAGAATATGTCCGTTTGGAGTATTTATTGGTTTGTCGTTCTGGGCCAAAATATTCTCAGAGTACGTCTGTTTTAATGCAGCAATTGAACATTTTAATATAGGTTTGGTGAGATAGGGTGGGAGTTACTACTGACCCCATTGGTTTTTAATTAACTAACCAGGTGCTCATTTACACTCTCAGTCTTTTTTTATTGTTCGACTAAATCTTTAAGTCTGGCTATATTGAAAGCTTATCAATTCTGTTGCTTGTAGCTTGTTCGCATCCTACAAGTATAACGGCGTTAAATCGGACAATGTCGATTAACGGTTTATATCATCACCACATGACAAGGCCATGCCCTCTAATTGCATGTGCAGAATATCCCATGCAGCAACAGATGTGGGGTCCTTCTTTTGAAACCACATGTCGTAAGTGGTCGAAAGAAGTTAGTAATCATCGACCTATTGTGCTCGCCGTTGACAGTGACGGCCTGGCCAATGTCGTTCACAAAAAAAAAAATATAGACTAACGACGCCTGCTGTCCAAAACTCGCAACAAACAGTGAGTTATTCTGGAATGCATTTGACGCTTTTAGTTCTCATGTGGAAAGGGTTCGTTCCAAATTTGCCAATTTTGTTTACTTAACCAGATATGTGGCCAAATTAGGGTGGTTGTTTATGGTCCTTGTCTATCAGTCCATAATGGCTTGGCAAAATGGAGTGAATGAACGAAAATGTTTCTTTTAAAAATACACACGTAATTAATTTATTTTGCTACGTCATGTACTTAGACAGACATAGTCAAACGTTCAGTCAAAACAAATTAAAAACCCTTTATAAATTTAATCTCGAATTAAAACAATCAAAATAAATCCAAAAAGTATGTAAATTTGCGAATACAGACGTAAACAAATCCAACAGGACAAGTTAAAATAATTACGTGAAGATAAGTGAAAATCTTGTGCACGTGACATATAAAAATCGTATCTTAAAGTTAATTTTTGTTATAAAAAAATATTCTTTTCATTTTGTCAACTCTTTGCTGGCCAAGTTAATGAACCCTTATGACCTGAAATATTCGAGTAAATATTTGTAAATATTTATTTACTTCAGCAAATACCACAGGCATATCGCCAAAAGTATTTGCGAATTTATTTATTATTCGTCTCTACCTACCCGGTTCCTACATCGCAAAAACAAACTGATTGAGGCTGAACAACAGTTGGTTTTCTTGGTTAAGCAGCCACTTAGGCAGCCACACATACATATTAAATGTTAAGAAAGCGTAAAAATTGTTTTTTTTCGTTCGTTTCGTTGTTTATTCGACACCTAAAATAAATTGGCTTGAGGCGTATAGAAATCAACAACCATTTATTATAAACGAAATCATTCATCAAAGCAACAAAAGACAGAAAAAAAAACAATAAATAAATAAAACAAAACAAATACAAAGAATTTGCCTGAAAGAAGTTAAACAATTACCAGGTGAAACTATATAGAGACAACGAACAGTGGCCTAAAATCATGAATTGCACTGTCTACCTTAAGTTAAAAGCTTCATACCTTTAAACCATTAAATAAAGCAAAATATGTGCGTGTGATAGTTCGAAATTTGCAATTCATTTGAAAGATCTATTGATGACATTATAAGTAGCACTTAACATCGTTGAAATGTGCACCACGACTTCTCTGAAATGTCCAATTTTCCATGACTGACGCATAAATTAGATTGAATTTAACCGATGACAGGGGTTATGTTGACTTTGAGGACAGCTGTGGTCGTTAACCTGCAACTTAAGAAAACCCCATAAGAAAAAGTCAAAACATCACGCTGCGGATTTTAACAGAAGACTTCCTTCTTCATACATACATACATACATAATTGCTCATTACAACCCTTTAGTTAGGATTACGACCTAGTTTCTCGCACCACTCAAGTTGTGTGTGTTAATTTTCTACATGAGTGGCGGGACCTACAGTTTAGAGTCCATTCCGAACGACACATGTTTGGGAAACTTTTCATGGCAATTTTATTTACACTCAGAGTTTTTGCCAGAAAACTGCTGAGAGGAATTCACCGAATATTTTTTTATATTTCGTTGTGTTGGATATGTCTGATCTAAGGTTTGAAACTTGGCTTTACATCTAATAAGCCAACATACTACCTATTAGACTACGACTTTCTTCTTCATGCATACGAAATTAAACTCAATCAGCAGCTCAAACCAACATAACGACAATTCAATCAATTGAAGTTCGAGCAAAGTTATGAAATGCATTTGCATCTGCATCTGAAGTGGTTAGTGAATACCTAAGATTGTAAAATTTCTACCTCAGAAAATATAAGAAACAAATGCATCCACAACCAGCACCCTTCTATTGCGGATTTTTATCACTTTCTTAAAGATGAGGGCGAAAGTTCTGTGACTGTAAACTGTCGGCATAAAGCTGGACGACATGTTGTCTCAGCAACACTGCGTCAGTTAGCATACTGCTGCAACAATTTCCAGAACAAATTTAATTAAAAAATTCTGAAATCAATTGCCCACCAATATTACGTGCGATTTTAAATTCGCCAAAGTTTTGTAAAATCTCGCAAATCCCAGAAACAATTTTGAAATCTAATGCATCTTGGATGCAATCGCAACTCTGTAAGAAATTCATGGAATAGATACGTGTCACTAGAGTCGTTTACAATGGCATAAAAGCAAGTACAATTTTTAATATTTTCTTACAACACATTCCAGATATTCTCTGTCAACCTCTTTCTAAAGCAACGCTTTTCAAAAATCTATTCTTTAATGATGTGTTGGAAGTAATTTTATGTTTAAAAGAGATTTCGTTTCGATTATTTTCCTCTGAAATTTTCAAAAATAAAATAAAATATTCAAGGCCCACGCATGTTTAATGCAACATGATTTGGAAATGATATACAAAATACAAAACATGCTACAAATGTATGAGAAAACATTGCGATTTGATAGCTGTTACGATATATTTTTCATTTAAACATGTTCAAATTATTAAAATATGTTGACTAAACAGTTGGTAAAGAATGTCAATAGCATTGCAGGCCACATATTGCAAATGTCAATCACTTTTGTTTGCTTACTTTACCTGATTTTCCCTTGGAAGAAAAATTACTGTGAAGTTGAAGACATGAGGAACCAAGTTTTACTTAAAAAAAAGAATATACAGTCATGGTAGCGCTTTAATTTAAACAAAAAAATTTTTAATAAAAAAATATTACTTTTGCACACGCGTACATATATACATACATACGTATGTAAATGTAAATTCTAAAATAACAATAACAAATATTTGAATAAATTTTCTTCAAGCATTAAATGGGTTTTCATTTCGTAAATGGTGTGCCACAAGTCATGACAGTGACTTATCAAAACAGATGCAGGTTAATAAACCCTGTTTATCTGTTCACGCCAGTATCACCTGTATTTTTTTTAATAAGGAATTGAATTTCTGTTTTTCTTTTAAGTTTGTCAGAAGTTACACAATATTTTTTAAAGAAATTCATCGCTTGGATGATATGTAAGTGTAGCAAAGTATTCGTGGAATTTATTTGATTTGAATAACATCTGGCGATGTGTTTGGTATAAGAAATGAAATTCATTTAATCAAAGAGAAAGTTAATCAGACAAACAACAACAAGCCTTCCCCTTTATTTCCATTCGCTTGATGATAACAGTATTAAATTGAGACTTATTTCTAATGGTGGCCATAGTCTACAAGGCAGTGTGTTGGCTTACTAGACGATAGACTCGTGTTCAAACTTACATCTTAAAATAAGACAAAAATGGAATAAACGAAGTCATGAAGAAGTTTCTCAATCGATCGTACTCTACATTAAACTTTAGGTTCTCCCTCTAATTCGTCTTTTTTTAAACGGTTCCTAACCTTAAATTTAAATAAAATGAAAAAAATCAAATGTTCCCTATGTGGAATGCATCCGAAATAAACAAAATCCGAGACTGGCGTATAAATCCAGCTGAATTTGAATCTATGATATGGGTTATGTTGGCTTTGAGAACTGCTGTGGTCTAACGTGGTGAAATCGTACAATCTCAGTGGCCAGTTCAAGTCACCTCCTCATGCGACGACCATACCTACAAATTGTTCGCGCAGAATATCCAATGTGTTATGAGCTGTTGTAACCACATGTCGTTGGTATCAAATCATCCAATTCAGGCATAAAAACGATCGTTCTACAGTCCTCGCCGTTGACAGTAATGGTCGCCGATGACGCCGCCAGCTCAAAATACACACAAAACTGTTGAGTTTTTTGAATATATTAGATACTCTTGGATCTCTTATGCATTGGTATCGTACCAAATTAGACATTCTTCTTGAAATGCGCCTCATTGCTGAAGACGATTTTTCGATGAATTTTTGGCTCAGTTGCCAAGTGCTTCGGAGCTCGATCAGCGAACACACGTCATTGTTTAATTGTCGTCCATGCTGATTTGGCAAAACAGACTAACTACCAATTATGTATGTACATATATATGCAATTTGGTAGTAGTTGCCGAAGTCTAGTAAGCAGTGTGGCCGTGGTTTGAACTAAAAGAAATATAAAAAAAATATTTCTTTCGGCGACTTCCTCTCAGCAATATTCTAGCAAAAACTCTAGGAGTATAACAAAATCGTTCATTGTCAACATCGAACACCACTCAGGGACAAATTTGCCGCACACAACACGAATGGTATGAGAACCTAGGTTGTAAACCTGTCTAAAGGGTTATAATTACCAATTAAGTAAGTAATTTGGAGGATGTCGTTCAACAAAGTCTAAATAAGTCTTTATTTCGATACATTGTAGCCATCAAAAATATATAAAATGATCAAGAAAGAATACCACCTGTAAGAGAATCCTATTTGTATCAGTACATAGTGTTTAAGATTGTTTGATAAACATGGTATCAGTCCTAAGAAATAACAAAGTTTTAGTATCGCTTTAATCGAAGAGGAAGCAATATAGGCTTATGATCTAAAATTAAAGCTTCTTAGGCTTCTTGTGTGCATCTGTTTTAGAGCTCTTAATGCAATATTTCCTCTAATAGTCGATTACATAAACAAACTTATGAGTGACTGTAACTTACTACGCCCCAAAAACTTTATTGCTATACAACTAAAGGGTCCGCCAAATAACTTTTTTTTTTAAATGCTTTTAAAAAAACTACTGAATATTTTCTCAAATTTCTTTTTTATTTGAAAGTACAATCCTTCCGGTTAATAATGGAAAATAATTTCATTCAAAAATGATTTTGAATTTTTTAAAGCATTTCCAAAAAAAAAAATTTATTTGGCGGACCCTTTATATGCAACAGTTTAAAAAGAATTCTGTGGTAAATAAGATTGTATTTAATTGCGTGTTTATTTTTGTTACAATTTAAGATTTCTAATACAATTATTTTAACCGTATTATCAGCTTACATGGACTTCAAACCCATTACCATTATTGTATTGAAGGATGAGCACAAATACAAATGTAATCAAATATTTCAAAATGAATTCAAATTGCAAACATGTTCGAAACATAAGTCAAATGGAGTCGAATTATTGCGATAAAATGCAAAACCAATGACATTGACATTGTAAAGATACATATGTACATACAATTAATGTGGTTTATTGGAAATATTTCAACATTTAAATTTGTGGTTTAATTTCAAATACATGTCAAGTTAAAATCATTTCAGAAGAAGAAAAATTTCGTAAATAAATTTGATTTTTGCGGGCAGATACTAAAGGAAATAAGTTATGCGTGAACAATGTACATATCAAAAGCCACCCAAATATGGTGGTATGGTTGTCTGCAATTCAATTAAAATTCCTTTTCTTTTCATTTTTTACAACACACACTCTCTCAATACGTTTAACTGCAATGCACTTGTGAAAATTGCAAAAACGTGACCATAATGACACGACCAAAGTAAACATGAGGTGTTATGATGTGTTTCATCCCTAAAGTCACACAATATTCGTGATGATGCACACAAAATAGTTATTTTCTTTGATTTTATAAAACAAGGAAATATATTTACATTTTCAATTTTAATAATCTCCTCATCTCATGCATCCTCTTTTGTTGGATTATATTGCTCCAGTGTAAGTCTTAATTTGTAATTCATACTTGGAATTAAATTCTTTTTTTAATATCGAATGGGAAAAAGGATTGCAAATATTTTCTCCCTTCACGATGTGATAAATCCCTGAGAATTAATTTAATGACAACCGAAATAAGGAAATTTGTAGAAAGAATGTCTAAAAGCACATTTTTAGGATGTAGAAAATTTAATGAGAAAACTATCCTAAACATTTTGCTGGTTTTCTCTTTCGTTGAACATTCATTTCCAAACGTCCGTCCCCACACAATAAAATAGTTCCGATCTCTCATTAGCTCTCCTACTTGTCGAAAATCATGTTGCCTACCCTGCCGATTCAGCTTCTCCGATTCAGCTTCACGAATACTATCTACGTTTTAAATTCATATGAGTCAACTGCACGACTATCAGTTAGTATTACTACAGTAATCTCTCGGTTTACGTCGCAGTTGGTTCCAAAAAAAAGGCGACGTAAAGCGAATGACGACGTAAATTGAAGTTAAAGGGGACAAAAAATTTGACGACGTAAATCGAAATAACGTTAATCGAGGCGACGTAAATCGAAGGATTACTGTATGTCTTGTCTTTTTTATTTCGTATACAAGTTGAATTGTGCATAAACTTCCGCTTAGAAGATACCCATGAGTTTTCTCAAGCGTTCTAAGTATTTCATTCGCGGACCAAGAACTCCTGCTCCTGTCCTAAGGTTCGTTCGAGACCCAACTGTATACCGCATAATTGTTTACTCCATTCATTCTTTTTACTAAGTCTCGTTGCGAAGGCTGTCCAAAAGTTATAGAGTCAACTGGTTCTCTTACGGAAACAGTTGAGATAGGGGCCCATCATCCGATAGATTTCTTAGGTCACTAAATCCTCTAATTAACCTAAAGATAGTCTACAAAGCTTTGGTCTTTATGTTGTGTGTGTTAATTTTATACATATATGAGTGGCGGGATATACATTTTAAACTCGACTACGAACGACAGATTTTTTGAGAAACTTTGCATGGCAATTTTATTTACTCTTCGAAATCTCAGTCACCGAAGAAATATTTTGCGGTTTGAACCATGGCCTCACATCTAGTAAGCCAGCACAGCGACTTCTAACACTTTAAAGAGCTACTTTTTAAATTTCTCACTGAATATCGGACTGGCCACTAATGTTTGCTGTCTGCATATTTAAAATCATTTCATCAAATGTTGCATTCGTCTATTTTACTGGACAGTAACAGTACTGGAAAAAGTCGCCGTGGTCTAGTAGGTAGTGTGTTCGATTATTAGAAGTGAGGCCTTGGTTCAAACCCCAGGTCAGGAATCTCCAACTGAACGAAATATGAAAAAATATTTCTTCGGCGACCTCCTCTCAGCAGATTTCTGGCAAAAACTCTGAGAGTAAATAAAATTGCTATGAAAAGTTTCTCAAAAATCTGTCGTTCAGAGTCGACTTTAAACTTTAGGTCCCGCCACTCATGTATTAAATTAACGCACACAATATAAGTGGTGTGACCAATTATGTATGTGTATGTAACAGTACTGGAAAATAGTCTTCTATGTTTATGCCTTCTTTAAAACCTTTATTTGAACAATTTTACGGTACATTTTAACGTAATTTACCGCAATCAAATAATCATAACAATATTCATCAAATTGTTGCCATTTGCTAGTGTCTACAGGGTATCAATCATATGGTGTTTACGATACAAATTAGAATTTCTTGAATTCATTACAAATTTGCAACACTTAATACGTATTGATTTTCAATCATAATAGAAGCTGCGCAGTATAGTAAATTATTAACACGCTTTCTCTGGTTTGAAAGCAACTGCCAGCTTCAAGGTGATTGATAACAGAAACAAAGATTCTATGAATGCATGTATAACAAGAACAATAATTGTGTTTGTAATTCATCGTTTTGAGAAAACAAATGCATACGCGTGTCTTAATAGTTTATCAGGTTTCCTAAACAATACTTCCAAAATGTTGTCAATAATTAAGAGCCACTGAAAACAAACCGACAAATGACTTATGCATGCGTAGTTATCACAATTCAAATTTCAGAATAATTACCAAGAATTTAAGAAATCCTTTTAAAGGAGAGAATCAAAAACATGAATGTTTAAAATAAAAATGTATAAAATCGCGATTGTATATTTGTGCGAAATCAATGGCTCAGTAAACGATGGACCCGTCCATCAACAAAGGGCAACATCTGCCGGAAACATTGCCGCTATCCCTGAGAGGCATTCGCGTCGCTTACATAAAATAGGCCTTTCTGAGACCACATCTTGGCGAATTTTGGACTAGTCGCCGTAGTCTAGTAGGTAGTGTGTTGGCTTATTAGACGTAAAGCCAGGGTTTAAACCCCAAGTCAAACATCTCAAACAAAAAGAAATATTAAAAAAAAATATTTCTTCGGCGACTTCCTCAGCAGATTTCTGGCAAAATCTCTTGAGATAAAATAAAATTGCCATGAAAAGTTGCTCAAAAATCTGTCATTCGGAGTCGACTTTAAACTCATCTATAAAATTAACACACCCAAAGTAAGTGGTGCGAGAAGGTAGGTCGTAATCCTGACATAAGAGTTGTAATGACCAATTATGTATGTACATTTGTACGATTGACTTGAAGCTGCACCCGTACAAAACTAACCCAGGAACTAAAGGTAAACAAGAGATCCAAAAGCTTAAAATGCATTCCGAAAAAGTCAATGTTAATCATTGGTCTACATTTTTCAAAACGATGTTAGCCAGGCCATCACTGACAACAGCGAGCACTGTACGTTGATGACACGAACTTATTTTTGCCTGAATTGGATTATTTAGATGACAACGCTTTTCTGATTTCTACAGGACAGTACTATATGCCCCCTATTTCATGCTACAGTGGATATTCTACACAAACTATTTGAGGGAAAGGTCATCTCACGTGGAGGTAGTATGACCGGGCCACCAAGATTGTGCGATATATTCAAGTTAGACTTTGTCTTGCAGGCTTTTCTTAAAGCGCCGCTATATGTGAAGAAGCCACATACTGAGGCGATGCTCAAAGCCATGCCATCGCTTAAATTCAACATGATTTGTGTCTCGGAGTCATGAACAATTGGTAGACATTTGAACGACTCAATGGCATTAAAAAAATAAATCTCACGCACATTCGATTATACTTAAATTTTAATATTGGAAGCGCTTAAATTATACACTAAATGCCATACAAATTAATTAATTTAAAAATTATAATTTCTAAGAGAAAAAGTAAATTGATTGAATGCCTTCGGTACATTAAAGTATTGCTTGTAGTCCATGGTTACGAACCTGTTAACATTTTCAAATTTACCGTCTATGAAGACTTACAGCCATAATACTCGTCATGGCATTAAAGTATTCAGCAATGTTTAATGAAATATTGATATGTTTGTGTAAAGACTATGAAGTAATTACGAGTCTAATAAATTTGTTTTATATTACCTTAACAGTCTTCTTAAAGAGGAATGATTAGAAGCAAAAGTATCAGTAACGCACAATACCCTCAATAACCTGCAACATGGCTTTAAAAGCAATTCTATTTAACGGATTATTTGTTAATGATTTATGAAAGAAAAACGAAATAAAAAATGATAATAGAAACGTGTACCATGTGTGTTCAACGTCTTCGAGACAGAGCCAGTAATGTTGCATAATAAAACCTACTATGCTCCGTATCGAAGTCACCGTAGTCTAGTAGGTAGTGTGTTGGATTATTAGTCGTAAAGCCCGGGTTCGTATACCAGGTCAGACATCAAAACGAAGTATGAAAAAAAAATATTTCTTCGACGACTTCCTCTCAGCAGATTTCTGGCGAAATCTCTGAGAGTAAATAAACCTGCCATGAAAAAGTTTCTCAAAAATCTGGCGTTCAGAGTCGACGTTAAACTGTAGATATCGCCACTCACGTATAAAATTAACGCACCCAACATGAGTGGTGTGAAAAGCTAGGCCATAAGGCTGACTGAAGGGTTGTAGTGGCCAATTATGTATGTATGTATGTATGTATGTATGCTCCGTATTCTGCAAAATTATAAACCCTGCATTGCAGTATAAAAGTGTCATTAAAGCCAGTACTTGAAACGCAGCTTATAAGACTTTTCCTCATACGATTGTCAGACTTTCGCTGCGACACGTTTATGTATCCTTGAACCAATTACCAATTACCTGAAGTTCGTTTGATCAACTTAAGCTAAAATCCAATTTCCCGCGGTTAAGGCATGTTATGTCGAACTTCTTGTCTAAAGTTCAACATTCATGTGGTCTCTGATCGAATACTCAACCATAGAGCTGTATATTTGAAATACTCCCCACAGAACAAATCTTCAAGAAGGCGAGTGAAGGAATAGCTGCGTATGGCTAAATTTATACCCAGTAAACCAGTCCACAACACTACCCAGTTGTATTTATCAATCGTTAGTACTATTCTTGACGGCCAAATAAAAGATGAAGACGTAATGTTCCATAAAAGTCATAGTATTTATGCACAAACATCTGTCAAGCTCACTTTTCTATTAAGCTTTTTGGATATATATGTATATACAGTCAAAGAAAAAAGTCTACATACAGTTGAATTTTTTTTTCATGTTAAAAAATATGTTATATCGTTGTTAAAGGCATTTAATGTTTGAAGAAAAAAAGAATTTGAAAAAAAATAACGTAGAAATTATTGGCATAAAATATAAAAATTGGCGAGGAAAAAGTTTACATGCAGTGGTGTATGTAGACTTTTTTCTTTGACCGTATATCTTAAAATATGCAGATGTAATCATAAATGTATTTGTCTTAATCAAAATGGATTTTATTAACCTTTTATTGGCAGACATAAAACATTTTAATTTACATGCAAATAATAATTTCTGTTTTAAAATCATCATAAAACAGACACTAAGATGGCTGTTGTGGCAATAAAAATAACAGCAGCCGTTGAAATATTTATTTGGTCTGGTGACTAAACGAACTCATATAAAAGGAGAGAACACACATGTCCTCTTAGAACACAATGAAGACAAAAGAAAAATTGTATGTGTCTACCACATGTGACTTTATGTTGTGGTTGCGGTTCAAATAAAGACAGAAGCAATGAAAAACGTTGAATTTCATGTTTTTCTTTAATCCCTTAAGAGTGTTAACCGTTTTATTTTCATTATTTTTCTACTTTACAATTGAAATAATTTTATGTGGGAAGCCTTGGTAGTCTAGTGGATAGTGTGCTAACTATTAGCATGAGGATAGTGGGTTCGATTCCCACCAGAGACTCTGCTCTGTTACACTACACCGAGCGTCTGGTCGAAGTTACTCAGCTCGTAATAATTAAGTGTAATTTGTGATTGTATTCTAATTAATAAATAATAAATTGAAGAATAAATAAGAAATTGAAGTCGCCGTGGTCTAGTAGGTGGTGTGTTGGCTTATTAGACGTGAGGGCTCGGTTCAAACCCCAGGTCAGACATCTCCAACTGGATCGAAATATGAAAAAATATTTGTTCGGCGGCTTCCTCTCAGCAGATTTCTGGCAAAAACCCTGGGAATAAATAAAATTGCCAAGAAAAGTTTCTCAAAAATCTATCGTTCGGAGTCGACTTTAAACTGTAGGTCCCGCCACTCATGTATAAAAAATTAACGCACACAACATATGTAAGTGGTGTAAGAAGGTAGGTCGTAATCCTGACTAAAGGGTTGTAATGACCAATTATGTATGTATGTATGTATTCTAATTAATAAATATATAAATAACTAAAATTTTAAATTTTATGTGTTTGTGTTTGTTAAAATACGATTAATTCCTTCAACTTTAACTGACGCTTAGATTGGTAAAATATGAATTCTAAACTTCGACATGAGATGAAAGGGAAATCCTTCACTATCGTATTCCCATATTACAACCCAGTGAAGCCCATCCAAACGGTTCCTGGAGCCAATTCAAATAGTTTTCACACAAAATTTCTATACTCTTCTATACGTCGTCATACTGCCGTTACTAACTACATATTGTTTAATGTGACATCAAACGCAAACTCCACAGCACTAAAATAAAATAAATTTAGTTCCAGTATTTCTCATCATCTGTTTGCCTCTGATTTATAAAAGTTTTCAAATGAAGGATAAAACTTTTAAACTTCATATTAAGTACAGCATACAACTAACATACATACATACATACTTTAGCATGCATACTTTAACATGCATCAGTGAGATTTTAATGTAGCAAAGAACTGGGAAAAGTGTTTAAATACAAGTTTAAACTGCATTTGAAGTGAAGAAAATACTGCGATAATATTTTTTCTGTTGTATTTCATAAGGGAGCGTAGGTTGTACTATTTATAAACTGGTAGTGCGTGCATACAATTTCCTGCATGAACATGATATCATTTACAACTTTTATTATCACAGTTTTTATATGAGCTTTCGAAGAAAACTTTAATAAATTCTTTTTATTTATATTTTATGTATTAGTCTTTAATTAAAATGTATAAATATGTGTACAACTGTGTTGATTTGTTTGAATTTAAATCTTTACGGATGCGATTATAATTTAAAATATTCTTTATAACAACCTATAATTGTTTCATCTGTTCTGTTTCATATTGTTACGTTTTTACCTTTTAAAAACATTTAAAATATAACCTCGTAGATTGCAAATAAAATAAAAATAAATTTGAGCTTAGTTTTAATTAAAATTCTTTATTATTCGCACTATTCTGTGTGCCACTGTTCACAACTTTATGTAAACAACAATTGCTTTGTTTGTTATTCCTCTATTTACACTCTTTGCATATACAATAACAATTACTAGACAATCTTTTGACAGATCTTTGTAACGGAGATCTTCAAACCACCATTACTGCCTTCAAACACGCCGCGTCTTCACACAAGACTGACTGAACTTCACTAATGCTGTAGTTACCCACACGTAACGTAACGTACCGTAGCGAACGTTCTCTTTTTAGCATATGGAGAGCAATGTAAACGATTACCGAAACGTTCTCTCTCGATAGCAAAACGGAACGATCTGTATAAAACAGAATTCTCCCACGTTTTTACGTGACATTTGAACATGAGAGATGATGAGCAGTGTTGCCACGAAAAAAAATTTTGTAACCAACATTTGTGAAAAAATCACCAAATAAGGAAAAATATGATCAAAATTAAATTCGCAGTTTTTTTATTTTTTTTTTTCAAATTTAAATTATAATTGAGAAAAAAAAAAAGAAACAAAAAATAACAAAATAAAATTATAGTCTTACTAATTAATTAATTTTAACAAACAAAACAAAAGTTATTTTTATAAGAAAAATAATAACCAAATCCGGAAAAATTTACACATTGAACAAAAACGGCAACACCGATGATGAGTCTGTATACCAATTTCTTTGCATTGTGTTGTGTTCGTTTGTGTGTTGCTTTGTGTTCTGTTTCGTTTTTATTTACATTTTTCATTGACATATGTCCCGTTTTGAACGTTTCTATAACTACACAAACGTTTTTAAGGCTACGTACGTTACGATTTTACGTTTCTTACGCTTGGGTAACCAAGGCATCAGTCTTGTGCTTTGCCTTGCCTTTTATATGGCAGAGTAAACATTGTATTTTGTGGTAAACATTCTGATGAATGTTCTTGAAGGCGAATGTTCATGACTTCGCCTTCTCGAAATCTCTATAAATGTAAACATCGTTGTTTACATTTATTATTTTAGTGTTGTTTGTGAATTTTGTTTACATTTATTTTTGTAGTGTTGTTGATGTATTTTACTTATTTAAAATTGTTTATGCTGGTGTTTGTTGTTATATGAAGCAATACGATAATTTGTAAACAGGTTTGTTTACTGTATTGTTTTGTTTTTGTAGCTTTTGTTTATAATTTTAATGTTAAGCGATGTAAAAGCAAGACACCAGCATCTAAATTTTTTCATTTTCGTAACAATATTTTAGACCAAACAAAATTAAAGTGGAAGAAAATTTGTTAAGAAAAAAGTGTTTTGTAAAAACTGTCTGCCATTTACACCCGCCGCTTCTTCATATTCAAGTCAAGCCCAAAACAACCACTAAAAACGTGAAACTGTTAAAAGTGACTTCCAATACAAACACTAAAAAACAACACTCTCTTTTGGTTTAAGGTTTTGTTGTATACTTTTTTTTACCAAACAATTGTTTTGCTTGTAGATTTAGAAATCACGAAAAAAAACCCTCAAATAAATTAATTTAATTTAATAAATTGCAAAAAAATCAATCGACGAGGAGCTCAAAAGAAAAGAAAAGAAATATTTTGAAAAAGCCAATGAAAAAGAAGTCAGGAGCCTAAAATTACGAGAGTGTTAAAGTGTTGAGCGTGTTCTCAGGTGACAATTTTGCCAACATCCTTTCAACCCTGTTTACATCGCCAAGGATGGGAAGTATGGACAGTCAGAAATACCATCCCAGTGCCCCTGCTGTATTGCAATTTAAATGTATTCTCCTCGCTAAATATAGTCTATCGCTACAGAAGATAAAATTGAATACAAAAAATACAATATTCGGCAATTCAAAATCCCATCCAGTAAAAACATATCACTATATATACTAGAATTACAGCTTCCTATGAACTAGGTGTTTTGCTCCAATGACCATGCAACGAACTAGATTCGCTTTAGAAATATTAGAACCAATGTGTTGCACTATTTTTCGCGACTAGAGAACACTGCACATGCTCTTCAACCTTCAGTTTTTTCACTTTACCTATCTAGGAACAGATGGTCTAACTAAATTGTGCAGTTTATGGAAGAATTAACTTCAGCTTACCGCATTCTCTCACCATGTACAAGGTATGGTCTTAACTCAGTCTACCATTAAAATAAAAATTATGCAACCTCGGCATCATATAAAGGGTCCGCCAAATAACTTTTTTTTGAAAATGCTTAAAAAAACTACTGAATATTTTCTCAAATTTCTGTTTTTATTTGAAAGTACAATCCTTCCGGTTAATAATGGAAAATATTTTCATTCAAATTCATCCAAAATCCGCACCAAACAGTGACTCGTTTTGGGTGCGTCGGATATTCAACGTATGCGTGCGGGTTTTCTGTGCCCCAAATGCGACAATTTTGCTTGTTTACATATCCGCCAAGATCAAAATGAGCTTCATCTGAAAAGATGATTTTTTTTGCCGAAATCGGCATCTTCTGGTGTAGGCTACTGAATGGCCAGACGAGGCAGCCATTTGAATGAAATTATTTTCCATTATTAACCGGAAGGATTGTACTTTCAAATAAAAACAGAAATTTGAGAAAATATTCAGTAGTTTTTTTAAGCATTTTCAAAAAAAAAAAAGTTATTTGGCGGACCCTTTACTTCATCGTATTTTCCAGGGGTGCCATAATGTTATAGGCTCCTATTTATTAGCGCAATGAAAATATTCATCCCTTTCTAAGGATTTCATGATCCCAAGTCGGTGCATTACAGGATTTCCGTTTTCAGTCCTCAATTCCGTTTTTTAGTCGTTCAGATTTTCGGAATTTTCGCTTTGGTACATATGTATGTATGTGTCCCTGTGGTAGTTAAAGGGTTAGCAACATAACGAGTTGTTTTAAGCGTCAGTTTTTTATTAAAAGAGGGGATTCTTCAATCGGACTGAGCTTTCGATCGTTTCCAGTCACGTCTAACCTTACACTAAGTCAGCATTGACTGACATTGAAGCCTGAAACCTTAACCACGTCTATAGTTTTCCTCCTTCTTTCATTACATAAACATCTTAACATGCGCAATAGTTTCTCAATTAAAATTTCAGTTCTTTTCATTGCTTTTTTCGAAAATTCTTGTTACTATTTTAGTCATTCCTTACAATTGCTTTGAAATTCATTAGACGTATGTATGTACATGTGGATTTAACATTTTCATTTATTTTACCTGGAAGTGAAAATGTTTGAGTTTTTGTTTGCTTTTCCCATACGATTGTTAAGAACAAAGACCATTTCTATGATGTACTCAAATCAAATGCCATCATTTAAGGAGTCTTATTGTGTGTTGCTGAAGCTACTGTTGAGAGCAAAAACGATACAAAATGAATTGCCCGAATTAAAACTAACAATTCTAATGAGAGTTCTTGATAAGTAAAATATTTCGGGGTTAGTGTTGAATTCATAAACAATTTGTAGAAGTAGAAGATTTGCGGATGCGTTCACAAAAGATTTCTTTTAAAGGATATTTTAAAATTTTAATTTGCCATGTTTATTAATTAATTTATTTGCTAACAGGAATTCCAATTGCAATCTAATTATAATGAGCTAAGTAATTAAGCCTATGTATTACGTGTAGTGTACAGGTCAAAGTGTCAAATGGGAATTGGATAACCAGAAAACCAACGACCTGTGGTAGAAAGTCGGTACGCTGAACACCTCATGCCAAATTAGATATTCTGCGCAAATGATTTGAGGGCACGATGAGGTGATGGGCACCGAGACCGTGTAATTTAACCTATTTAAACTCATTCTTGTGGGATTTTCTTAAGTCCAAGGTGCTTGCGACAAAGCTCAAACCACAGCAGTCCTTAAAATCATCGGTCAAACTCAACCAAATTGATGCGCCAGAATCATGGAAAATAGGGCATTTCGGAAAAATAGTACTTTGAGCCAGATAAGCAATGGTGGACATTTTTGAAAGATGTTATATTCGCCGTAATCTGGCAAAAACTAAATAAAATTGTCATGAAAAGTTTCTCAAAAATCTGTCGTTAGGATTCGACTTTAACCTGTAGTTTTTGCCATTAACACACATAACTTGCGTGGTGTTTGTGAGGCATTTCAAACGAATAAATGTTGTCAATGATATCTCCCACATACTACGATTTATTTAAATTTAAAGATCGGAAGCACTTAATTAGATTAATTTTAATTTTTTTTATAAAAATCCTAAGCCGATTCAGAATTTACGTGCTAATTTGGCAGCAGTCGGACAATTTCTCTGGAAAGAATAATTTTCTACATACATACCTAAATTGTTATTATAACCCTTCAGTCAGGTATATGACCTAGTTTCTCACACCACTTATGTTGTGTGTGTTAATTTTATACATGAGTGGCAGGACCTACAGTTTAAATTCGACTCTGAACGACAGATTCTTGAGAAACTTTTCATGTGCAAATTTATTCCACTCTCAGAATTTTTGCCAGAGATCTGCTGAAACGTAGTTGCCGAAGAAATCTTTTTTTCATATTTCGGTTTGTTCAAGGTATCTGACCTGGGGTTTAAACAGTGGCTTCACGTCTAATAAGCCAATACACAGCCTACTAGACTACGGCGTATTTCGCCTTTTCTATTGCGTCACACAATAATTCACTATTTACTGACACAGGTTTTTCTTACTATGACTAAAATTCCTTCGAAAATTATTTACAGACCAGACATCAAAATAAAATACAAAAAGTATTTCTTCGGCGACTTCCTCTCAGCAGATTTCTGGCAAAAACTCTGAGAGTAAATAAAAATTGCCATGAAAAATTATTCAAGAATCTGTCGTTCAGAGTCGACTTTAAACTGTAGGTCCCGCCACTCATGTATACAATTAACACACACAACATATGTGGTGTAAGAAACCAGGTCGTAATCCTGACTGAAGAGTTGCAATGACCAATTATGTATGTATGTATACAAATTTTAACAAATTTACAACAATGTCTACATGAATATTTCTAGAAACAAGTTTTTTAAATACTACACGTGTATGGTTATTGGCATCAATGATAACATCGAATGCGTCACATGCATGAAGTTTACTGATAACAATACTGGAACAATTAAACTACACAAATCCTATTATTCTTAGCAACAATACGAGAAAAGACAAAAGAGAATTGCTTTCAACTATTACATCAGGTATGTAACTGGAAATTTAGAGAAGAATACATCAGTTAAACTTTTAAAAACCAGATGAAATTCTTAAAACTGCAACAGGATTAATTACGAATTTTCAACGAACACAATTGAAATGTGATACAATAGAAATGTAAATTGAGAAAAACCACATCTTAGAACAAGAAAACAAATAAAAATCGATTAAAATTGTATCTCTCGTAACCTTACTATTCGCGTATCTTACAGTTGTTAGAAGAAAGTGTAATTTGTGGTCATTAAATTAAAGGTGAGCGTAATGAGAAAAATACATTTTCCTTAAGCTGTAATGCGAACCTGATGTTCAGATATGCACTTTTATTGAGTCAATATTTGGTTAACTGAGTACAATATTTTAAGTGTTCAGGCATAATAATATACGCAGTTCAGCTGCTTATTCAATATTCATTTGACAGAAGGTAAACAAAACAGCTGGTTGTTTCAACAATATTGTTTTTATTTTGTTTTGTTGTATTTTTCGTGTTCGGTTAATTGTAATATGCTCACTAAACACACTTATGACAGTGCTGCAATTTTCGTATTTATTGTGCAATAATTAATTGAAACTTTATATGGATTATTAAGCTCAATAATGGCGTTTATTGCGATTTACGCAAAAAGGGTGCATATCTGAACACCGTATAAACAATAGTTATCGATATCGAACAGTAGTTCGCATAATTTAAAAGTAATTTATAATACCAGCTGTAGGAATTCTAACACGATTAATGTTCAAAGTAAGCAACATTGTTTTAATAAAGAGATTAAATAACAATTTTTTTAACACATTTAAGTAAACGCTTGCAAATATGAATTAACTTTAATTAAAAAGTAATACATACAGTGCAAATAAAACAATTTAATTAATTTTTATTTTATGAAAAACTATATTAAGAGTGTGTTAAATAAAACATGCGAATGATATCAAATGCATGCATTAACTACGCAAATAAATTAAAAGTACTAACAGGTTATTAACAGTACAACCAACAAGTTAACATAAAAATATTAACGTAATTACACCTCCCTCCTTCACCACCAACGCAGTTTATGTTTGTGTTAGAACACTTTTTTCCAGTTCTTCTCAACTCCTACTTTAGCGACTGAATTTTATGTTCGTTACTTAACACGAGTCACAAAAGTTGTATCCTCCACTTGAAACGTTTTTTGTTTTTAACAACCAAAGGCAAATTGTGGAGAAATACTAGGATTTAAGTAAATTTGATATTTTGTAGCGCTGTATGTATGTGTTGTTTCCCAACAAACAATCATCGAGTGGAATATTAAAAATAATAACAGAGGCATTAGTATACCATCGGCAATAAAAGGCCCTCATTACTATCGCCAATATATGTCCATTATCTTAGGAACTGCTAAGGATAATAAGAAAAAAAAACATTTCATGGCAATTTTATTTATTCTCAGAGTTTTTGCCAGAAATCTGCTGAGAGAAAGTCGCCGAAAAAATACTTTTTGTATTTTGTTTTGATGTCTGGCCTGGGGCTCGAGCCCTGGCCTTACGTCTAATAAACCAACACACTACCTACTAGACTACGGCGACTTCCTACTACTGCTAGTGTTCAGATCTATTCTTTAGCCCCCTCTTGCAGATTTCTTTAATCTTGCAGCCGGCAGTTATTACTGCATCTTTGTAGTATTGTTGTTATTCAGCTGCAGTTTAAGTTCACTTCATGGAGAAATTAATTTCTTTTGAGACTTGATTATACATACGTGGTTACGATATTTTTCTATGAGTGGTGTTGAATTGTTGCTGGCTTAATGGCTTATTCTTTGCCAATCCAGTTTAAATTTAATTTCATTTGTAAGTAGGTCTTGATAAATTCCAATGTTAGCCTTTTTACTCTTTCTAGTATCGAATTTAAGTGTCTGGCAGTGGTATGTAGGAGACAATGAAATATTCTGCAACATTTAAGTTTCTAAATATTTTCGTCAAATCCTTCGTATCTCAGTGAACTTCATTTTGATTATGTTTTTAAAATTGAAATTAAAAAAAAGTTCCATATGCCCTCATGATGAAATATATATGTGTATGTATTCTGCCATCATCCTTTACAGAAATGAACGAAAATATTATATTTCTGTGTCAATTTCCAAAGAAATATGCTAAAATAGTTATTGGCATCACGTAAAACTAAAAAATAATTTAATTTTGCTAGTAAATAGGGTTTTCACAATGGAACATATGTACGTATGTATATGCAATGGAGGAGCTAATGAATTAAAATTGAATTTGATTAATAAAACTGTATTTGGTTTTGTAAGGATGTTCTTGTTTATTTAGATTGAATAGAATAAATGATGAAAACAAAATTTATTTAGCAATTCTTGTGAAATTATTAGTCAAGTAATAACATTTGCATCTGCACACTTTTTTCTAATATTTAGACAGTAGGCAGTGTATTGCAAAACGCAGTACAGACTAGAGATCAGCAATGAATCGTTTTTTCGCTACTCATAAGTACTCATGAAATTTTGAATATAAGTGAGTCAACAATATTGATTCATTCGTACTCAGTACAACGTTGATTTATAAGTATGAGTACAATGAGTATGAGTACAATGTTGACATCGAACTCATACCATTTGAAATATGTTTGATTCATATGCCTACTGACTTTCATAACTTTAGAAAAATACTTATAAAACTGTTACGAAAAGGGAAACGGTGTACCATCGTTTAAATGCCAACAAACACACTACCAGTAACAAATACAATGAACATGTTGATTAACAATAGCTACAATAACAAATACAACGAACATGTTATAAGTCAAGCATCAACATCGGTATGAAACAAAAGAGGATAGACAAATAAGCGAGAATGCAACAACAAGCGATGTGAATGCAATACACAAACAACAATGAAGTCGCAACAGAATTCTCTAGAAGACGAAACACCGAACGTTCTCTTTCAATAACCTTCATTAGACTGATTTCGTGCGTTTATAAAAAGGACAGACAAAGCGGCCAACGAGTCAGTAATAATTCAGTCAGCCTTGTGTGAAGACACGTTGCGTGCGAAGTAAACAGTCGTGGCTTGATGATCGCTATTGTGAAGATATCCGCTATACAGATCTAACGTGCAAGCATAGCTGCCAGATTTGACGATTAATCGTCATTTTGACGATTTTGAGCTCCAAAAATATCACATTGAAAGTGTGACCTAACAGGTATAATTATTGAGTAACTATAACACGTATTTAAATTTGTTCAGTTCCTAGTGACTGTAATATTGTCACATATAAAGTTGTTCTGGCAGCACATTATTCCTATGCTAGTGGTACTACACGTGTGGTACGTATGAAAACAAACATTAAATTGTTCTATTTGAAAAATAGCAACAAAAAATAGTTCACGTATTCATTGAAAAATGCATTTATGACCGTAAATATATCCAACAAATTTCGAAAAACTTACAGTTTAGTTTGTATTTTTGGCTGGCGGCAACATCGGTTCATATTTCTACGAGAAAGCGGTGAGCACTATAAGGCAATGATTACAAAATTCGTTTGGACTGAATTAGATGATCTGGCCACCAGCGGCAAATGGTTTCAACAGAACGACGCTACGTGTCACACAGCTCATGCCACGTTGGATATCATGCACAAGCGATTTGCAGGCATGTTAAACTCACGTGGAGGTGACCTCAGCTAACTTGAGGAGTTTTCTTGAGTTGCAGTTTGTATGCGAATAAGCCGCATAACCCATGTCATCAATAAAACTTGGCCTGATATCATGGAAAATTAGACATTTTGAATGCGATCCACCCAGACAAAAGTCTGTTATGGACATTTAAACGATGTTATATTCCACACATAATTGCTATTTCAAATGAATAAAAAATATCAGTGATATCCAACACACATTTTCCTTTATTTAAACTAAATAGGAAGTGTTTGGAAATGAGACTTTATAGCTTTGTGAATGAATATTCATTAGATTGGAAGATGGATAGTCACCGGCAGCATATTCACTTCTGGCATGAGAACATTAGACCCGCTGGGCCATTTAAAAGTTTATATTTAAAAATGCAAATAAAACAAAAACGGTTTGAAATTTTGCCAAATTAATTTTTTGTTGTGAAGATGTTCAAGATACAGACTATGAAGATACATTTCACATGATGTATAACCTACTAGAATATAGCATAGAATTGCATAGAATCGAAAAATCATGTAACTTAATTTCAAATTTATGGGGTATACTTTCTTTTTAATTGTATTTGAACTATATTACTCATACGCATCATATTACATGTACTGGAATAGTTACCCTGAAAAGTATGCAATTAAAAAGCTTCGATTTTGTCATGAATGAAACTAATGGAATTAAATATAACTCATACGCCACATATGTTCTCTGCATTATGAATTTTACATATGGGGAATTTCGTGTCAAGTGACCCAATTTTTAAAATCGATGTCTTCCGATTTGGATGAAATTTGCACCAAGGTTAGTACTATTGGATAGTAGGCCAGACACAAAATGGGCCCATTTTTTTTTTCTCAAAAGAAAGATTCTACAATTTCCTTTAAGGCCTTTATAATCGCTTAATGGGATACGAGTGGGATATCTATCAAAAAATTATTTTTTAATCAAGTATAAGATTTTTCAATATTTGGCATTCATCCAAATCGGAAGACATCGATTTTAAAAATTGGGTCACTTGACACGAAATTCCCCATATTAGATATGAGCATAATGTGAGTAAATATAATGGGTTGGCGATCTAAAAGTTTAAATTTAACCGTTTGACTGCTAAGCGATTCTGGTGAGAACGTTCGAAAACTGCTCGAAAACTACAATTAATTATTATAATAAAAAAATCTACAAAATTCTAATAACCTATGTATAAAGAGAAGACCCTATATCTTGTCTTTTAATTTTATTTTTGCTTTTTGACTAAATTTTTACACTGAAATTCGCAGCGCAAATGCGATTTTCGTAACAAATGAACTCAGCGCTTTTACGCCGCGTAGCAGTCAAACGGTTAAAAATGTTATAAATCAAAAATAGTTTGAAATATTGATAAATTTATTGTTTTGCTGTGAACTACAACTGCTCCGGTTGGGAATGGATTTTTATATTTCTGCCGCGGATTTATACCCTTATTTTGACGATTTTTAAAGATTAAAAATTTACATCATATTCTTTACTTTAGTACATTAAAAACCACTTTAAGCTTTGTATTTACTTTGCAATTGTTACTATTGGAAATTTATGTTAGTAAAAACAAGGAGTAAAGTATTATATTTTTAAGTTACTTTCTAATACGTGTGATGATTTTTCTGTATTTTATTCCTTTTTAACCACTTAAAAGCTGAAAAATTACAACTCCTAAATAACCTCGTAGTTGAGAATAATATATCACTTGTCGTTGAGACTATTTTAAAAATTCTAGTAATGCTTCTAATATTACCATCGGAAGAACAAAGTCAAGCGCCGATATTTTTTTTCGGATGAGGGGATGGATGGCATTGAGTTTGGAACCATGTTATGAGAACAAGGAAAGAAAGAACAGTGTTTATGGACACTAGGCTTGTATATTTGTACACCATAACTAACAGGATCTACCTCTGTAGGTATTGAGTTCCACATGCCGACACAGTCCGACTAAAAACCGTATTTTTACTGTAATGCAGTGTGCGATCCACTGGCCTATCGACCACATATGAATGTGCTGGCCAAATAAGACGAGCGTTATGTAGGAATATATGATTTTCGGGAAAAAGTCTCCTTATTTCGTTCAAGCAAAACCATTTTATAGTAACGACAGAACAGTGAAACAAAAACCACATTGCAGCGATGCTTCAATGATTCAATGGAGTTGGATACACTACCGCCATTAACGAGATACTATGGCCTCTCCTGTACACAGTCGAGAAACCGCAAAATAGGCGTTGAGGCACCAATCCATACATGAGAGTTGTGTTCCATACTCTGTCAGTTATAAACGGTGTAAATAGTAAGATCGGATGATAAGAACTTAAGAAGGAACTGAGAAATGTGTCAGCATTACACTGAATTTTCATGCTCAGAACATCAAAAGCTTCTGACTCCCTAATATTTACACCGCCCATAGATTTAGATGATGTAATATTATTGCTGCGCGTATGTGTCAATGAAATGTGTCCTGAAAATGATCAAAATTTCTCCATTTTTGGAAAAAAAATATTAAATGAAGATGAGGGACGCTAGTTTTTAAATTCCAATAAATTCTTTGTTAAATGTTTTATTTTTGAACTCAGGTATGTAGATACATTGACTTCATATATTTTACTACAATAGAAATAATTTTGGTTTTTAAATAATTTTAATTTATTTATTTATTTTTTCTGATGATTTTTTTACGTTTTTAATAAACGTCTTTGAGGATTTTGACGATTTTTTCGCAAATATTTGACGATTTGGTGCAGCTATGCGTGCAAGTGGTATTGCTTACAAAAAGGTTGTAAGCAAAGAAGAATAACGAGCTAAACAGGCAGATTATTGTTACATACGACAAGTTGTATATGGTGGCACACAGAAGTAGTGTGAACAATAAAGAGTTTAATTGAAACTGAAACCAAATTTGTTTTTACTTTGTTTGCAATCAACGAACTCATATCTAAACGTTTTTAAAAAGGTAAAAACATAACAATACTTATAAAAATTTACAGTCTCCGTTGTTGTTGCATTTACAAAAAAGAAAAAGACAAAGAATAAGAGTATGGACCGTATTCTTTGAAGAACCATGCAAAAATCGCAACAGTTAATGAAACAATATATCGTGCTTTTTTTTTGCTTCAAAATGGTTGCAAGAAGACTATGCCACATGCAATACGGTATGCGATGTCATGAACTTATTGCTCTGAGAGTCACGTTTTGAGACAATTCCTTGATGGTCATGCGATTCAACCTTTTTCTTGGTGGGCATATGTAAAGTCTCTCGATTACAGATGCAAATCAGCTGCTTAAAATATATTAAAAATTAATTTTCATTCATAAGTTTTTTTCATTAGAAAAACACAAACGAAAACGAAACGTTAACACAAAAATAAAGCCATTAAAACGCTTAATGGATTAAACAAATTTAAATTCAACGCTTGTCAACGCTTTTGTTTTTTATTTGAATTGCAACCGCAACTACACAACAAAAACAAACACGCCTTTTTGTGGGTTGACAAACATGTGCCTTCTTTAATGTCATCCTTTTCGTTCTCTTCTTAAAATTTTCATTTTATTTTTGTTTCCTTTCGGAAGATTAAATTCAATGAAATTTATCTGCCTTGTGTTGTTCTTATTGCTACATACGTACACATTTTTCCATGTGTTTTATGACAGTTTACAGAACAGAAATTATTCTTCGTCTGTAAATTGAAATATTTTTTATGTATTCCAACCGAACATTTATAAATAAAAACAATTTGTAATTGAATACAAAAAATGTAAAAACAAACAACATAAACGGGATAAAATTTATGACAACAATAAGGATCTGAAAAGTAAAATAAATTTTTATTTATTGAAGGCATAAAATAATAAATTCTGGTTTTCACTCCGGTTCATTGCCAATGGAATTTATGCATGCACATGACCACTTACCATAGATAATATCCTAGAAATTCCATTACTTATCATGAAGCACTCATTTCCTTGCGATTTTCAATAGAAACAAATTTTCTAAACGGCATTGTTTTACAGCCCGGATCTTAAAACCTTTTTCAGTGACTCGTAAAGTGCCAGTATTTTCGTTACGTTAAGTAAATTTTCAAAGAGTTTCAGGCTAATAACTCTGAAATCTGCGAACCAACAGCAATACGCACTTTCCAAGGTGATGGAACCATCAACTGTTAAAATACAATTTTCTCAAGGCTCGTTCTACGGGTTGCATGTTATACGCCGTTCAATAATTTGTTGAAAACAATATTATGGCTTTAGGCTTTTCCAAAGCCTACGACAGAATATAGAATGATGCACTTTGGTCAAAACTTATTTGTTTGAGCCAGGCCATCAGGTCATTATTAATTACTTCTTATGGCTTGAATTGGATGATCTAGACACCCAGGACACGTGATTTCTTACAACTTAGCTCATGCCACATTGGATATTCTGCATGAGCAAGTTAAGAGCATGGTCATCTCACATGGAAGATATTGAACTGGATACGTTAGACTTTTTCCTGTGGAGTTTTCTTAAGTCGCAAATGCATGCCAATAAGCCACAAATCATAGCGGTACCCATAGCCAATATGCGATCGATCAATTTCAGCTTGATTTAAATGTCTGGGTCAAGATAAATTGGATACATCGATCGTCCTTCATTCAAAGAACTTGTAGCGGACATTTGAACGTTGATATATTCCACACATCACATGGCATCACACACAATTTACATACATACACACGTAATTGGCCATTACAACCCTTTAGCCAGGATTACGACCTAGTTTTTCACATCACTTATGTTGTATGCGTTAATTTTTATACATGAGTGGCGGGACCTACAGTTTAAAGTCGACTCCGAACGACAGATTTTTGAGAAACTTTTCATGGCGATTTCATTTACTCTCAGAGTTTTTGCCAGAAATCTGCTGAGAGGAAGTCAACGAAGAAATATTTTTTTTCATATTTCGTTTTGATGTTTGACCTGGTATACGAACCCGGTCTTTACGTCTAATATGCCAACACAATACCTATTAGACTACGGCGACGTCAAATTTCGATGATATTTCACACACAATTTGTTTTAACTAAAAATTTAAATATAAGATGCGTTTAAAGAAAGACCCTATAATTGAATATAATAGAAGAAAATTTTTGGAAATGTTTTAGTAAATACTCGACTAAATAATTGCTTATTTTGATTTGCTTTTAATTGATTGCCACATGTTGCAAATATTGTTAAGGAAACATGATATATTTTTGTAATTATGACCGTAATTACGAGCTATTGTTTACGTTTATTCTTTGAATTAACGTTGTATAGAAGATGGATCACAAATTTTGATTTCTGTTTGCCTCTTTCAAGTATTCATGGAGGATTTGTTCTAACCTTGAATCACCTTGAATGTGGCAGTTGTTGTTATTGAAAAGCAAAGAAAGCATGCTAATAATTATCAACATTGAATAGATTGTATTGCTAAAGAAATAATGAAGTTCAAATTAATAAATTAAATTAATAAATTAAATGCCTTCAATTATTTAAAACTATTGCAGCTTCTCTCTCGTCCATGGCATTACATACATTATTTGTCACTGCAGGCCAACCATGTCATATGCATTAATTTTATCCATGAATGGCGAGGCCTACAGTTTACAGTCGTATCCGAACAATAGATTTGATTACTCTCAGAGCTTTTGTCAGAAGATTGTATCACTAAGAGTGTAAGCTTAAAGAAATACTCATATTTTTTTGTTTTTGTTTGATGGCACTGAATATTTTACATACAAATTATAATTCCTGTTCTTAAACTGTCATAAAACACATGGAAAAATGTGTGCGTATGTAGCAATAAAAACAACAGAAGGCAGATAAATTTTATTTAATTTAATCTTCCGAAAGGAAACAAAAATAAAATGAAAGTTTTAAGAAGAGAACGAAAAGGATGACATTAAGGAAGGCACATGTTTGTCAACCCCCAAAAAGGCGTGTTTGTTTTTGTTGAGTGGTTGCGGTTGCAAACTCAAATAAAAACAAAAGCGTTGATAAACGTTGAATTAAATTTTTTTTATCCATCAAGCGTTTTAACGTCTTCATTTTTTCACAATTTTAATAATTTTTTGTTTGTTTTTTTATAATGCGGAAAAGTTAAAAATTAAAATTAAGTATGCATTAAAGTAAGCATTTATACTTACTTCATAGTCTAGTCGGTAATGTGTTGTCTTATTAGACGTGAGGCCTCAGTTCAAACCCCAGGTCAAACATATCCAACACAAGGAAATATGGAAAAATATTTCGTCGTCAACTTTCTCTCAGCAGATTTCTGGCAAAAACTCTGCAAACAAAATAAAACTGACACGAAAAGTTTCTCAAAAATCTGTCGTTCAAAATCGACTGTAAACTGTAGGTCCTCCCATACTCATGCATAAAATCAACACACACAACATAAGTGGTGTAAGAAACTAGTTCGTAATCCTGAGTGAAGAGTTGTAATGACTAATTACATATGTACATATGTATGTATGTATTAAAATAAGCATTTCCCCTAAGAAAGAGTTTATTATACTGAGAAGAATTTGCTACTTTCGTTAGACATTTTCATTCCTCGGGAAGTAGTTTAGAAAATTACAAAATTTAAGTGATATTTTCTTTAGAACAAGTGTTTTTTATGTATGTATGTATGTGTAGTCAAACAAATACTTGACATTTAGTTTTTGGAGATTATTTCATGTAAAACTGCTTACAAATACAACATATGTAGGTGGTCCATCAGTGAACTCAATGCATTTCATACTTTTTTACACTAGGCCGGTATCTCAACAATGCGACATGTAATCCAAACCCTATCCCCGTACTCGACAAACGTCATGCGTCTCCGTCAAAAAAAAATTGTACAGTTGGTCAAACCATTTGATTTGATTGATTAGATGATATGGTAGCATGTGACATGTGGTAGAGACCGTTTAAAACCAATTTTCAACCAAGACAACTTCCTCAATTTTGTACAAGGAAAACGCAATAATCATGCACGATATCGTGTTTAATAGACTACTACGATTTTCACCATCGGGATGTATTGACAGCTCTTGAACCAATCTTTGATTTGTTAGTTGTATTTTTTTTTCATACTTTGTCCGTGTACAGTTTGGTAACTTCTGGAACTTCTATTGTATTCTTTTTACGTAGTTTTGTTATTGTAATTTGATATTTGTTCATTCTCTATCCTCATAATTTCTTTGTTCTGTTATTTATGTTTGTTCTGGGTTCAATGTTTCAGGGTTTATTCTGCCTTTGCAACAATATTTTCACTTAATAATCAAGTTGAGTGCAACATCACGACTATGCCATTTAAAATTTCAAACTCTTTGGCAAGAAATTTGCTGTATTCATACTAGTTTTGGGTGTCGGTGTCCGAAAAGCAAACAGAAGATATTTTCATTGAATTTGAATAGAATTTAAAAAAAAATTCAAATACTTTTTATTATATTTTATAAAGTTAAGGAAAAATACTCTCTTCATTTTATTTATTATTTAAAATATTATTGAATACAAAAAAAAAAATTATTGAATATACATACTATACATAGACTTTCTTTCATTTATTCTTAAATAATCATAAAATGTTTAAAACATCTTCTGCCTTAAAAAACACAAATTCATTTGAATTTCATCATAAACGAAGGTCTGTCCCTCTCTCTCTCTCTCTCTCTCTCTCTATTTTAGGTTTGGTTTATTGAACTCGATATCAACTTTCAATGAATTGAAAACAAATTTCATTTTCTCATTGAGAATTTTCCATTTTGTTGGTTTTCAATGTCAATGTTACTTCCTCTGACTAGTTTTGCATTTTTTGTGGCAGATGTCAAGTTCATTGAGTTTCTCCATCAAGTTTTATGTTAAAAATTCTTTTATATTTCAAATGTGACATTTTGAGTAACATGCTGGGTATGTTTTATAATTTCATATGTCCTGACAATATGATTAAAAATCTTGTTACTGGAAACCATAAAATTTTTCACAATATGCTCACGCTTAAATGCAAAATTAGGAAATTTTAAGAAAGAGGTACCATTATGGCAGAAATAAAAAGTTACTGGAAATTATAAAGAAAACCCAATAGTGTCATTACAACCCTTGAGTCTAGTCTTTTAGTCTTTAGTTTAAAGTCGTCTCCGAACGACAGATTTTTGAGGAACTTTTCATGGTAATTTTATTTACTCTCAGAGTTTTTGCCAGAAATTTGCTGAGAGGAAGTCGCCAAAGAAATATTTTTTCATATTTCGTTTAGTTGGAGATGTCTGATTTGGGGTTTGATCCGTTGCCTCACGTCTAATAAGCCAACACACTACCTGCTAGACTATGCGTCGCTATATACACACTATAGAAAATATAGATTATCTTATTGAAAGTGTAGGGTATTAAATGAATCTAGCTTGCCGCTCATAATGGTATATTTTGCATTTGGATTTAAATCTTCATCCAATTAGGCCAATTAGGCAGTAGGGTTTCAGTGGTAATTTTTAAAATAAATTTTTCCTCAGCATTGAAGCTCTTTACCCATTCAATGGTTATGTAAACAATGAAATTGTCGCTTGCAGTAGTGATTGCGGAAGTGCCTTTGCATCTGGAAAAATTGACTGTTTGTTGCGTATTATAGTTTGGAGCTGACTTTTTTTTATTAATTAATGACCCTGGAAGATACATAACCATCAATACAGTTCGTGTACATTGGCTAGCCAACTAATTTTGGTAGGCAAATGGAGATTATAAACTCGATGGTATGAGATTGAAACAAACGGTTATTACACAACACCATCGATCTTGACTATATTGCATGAGAAGTTTTCGAAATTAATACTCTTCAAGACGCTCATCCTACCCGTGCTTCTTTATGGTGCAGAGGCATGGACACTATTAAGCACTGATGCATCAGCCTTGAGAATATTCGAGACAAAAGTCCTGCATAAGATTTTCGGTCCAGTGTGAGTTGGCGATGATTTCCGCATCCGATCCAACAATAAGCTGCATGAGGTCCTCAACGACATTGACGTTGCGCAGCGTATTAACATCCAGCGGCCGCACTGGCTCGGCCATATCGATCGAATCGAGGAAGTCCTGTCATCGATTGGTGTGACCAACTGGCGAATGTACGCAAAAAGCAGAGGCGCCTGGAAGGATGTGTTAATGCAGGCCGAAATCCGTTAATCGGGTTGTTAATGGCCAATCAAGTAAGGAAAGTAAGTATTTCATGTTTTACAGACATGAATCGACAGTTGCAATCAATCCGGAAGCGCCGATTTAAGTGACATTGAATTTCATGAATGGCAAGGTTTCAGTATCATATTGAAATCATAGTTTTACTCTTAATTTGTTGTAAATATCACCATAATTATGTTGTAAATGAGATAAAAAAATTTTACCCACTAAACTTACATATTGTTACGAAAATGGAAATGGTGTACCATCGCTAAACATTAAAAAGATAAACAAAAGCTACACAAACAAATACAACGAATTTGCTTGCATATACCAACAACAACAGTCTGAAAGGAAAGGAGACAGACAAATAAGAAAGAAAGCAACAACAAACAACAAAATACACAAACAATAATGAAGAAGCGATAGAGTTCTCGAGTAGTCGAAGACACGAACATTCTACTTCAAGAACCTTCATTAGACTGTTTACGTGAGCATATAAAAGAGCAAGACAAAGCAGGCAACGAGTAGTATTCAATCAGTCTTGTGTGAAGACTCGTTGCATGTGAAGAGAACAGTCGTGTCATTCGTCAAGAATTCGTCAAGTTGTATATGGGGCAGACAAAAGTAGTGCGAACAATAAAGAGTTTAATTGAAACTAAACACATATTTTTTTTTTACTTTGTTTGCAATCAACGAACTCATATTCTAAACGTTTTTAAAAAGGTAAAAACGTAACAAAATGTATGTACAGATTCCTATATATATGAACTGGATTCCATGAATACATATCCTTGTTGTAAGAGCAGCGTGTTTGTGTCTTCCATATCCGTCAAAAAATCTCTCACACAGGCAGCCTGTGGTTATTTTGATTATTTCGTGTGCTGGCTTATGAGATTCCATTTATGAAATCTGTTATCAATTTTACGCCTGAAGAAAATCTAATCAAATTCTTCTTATTGTTGTTGTTGTATTCAAATATTCAATTTAAATTTTAAAATATTTTAGCAATGTTCGGATTAATAGGAGATTTTACTTGTAGAATTACAAAATTCTGGTTTCTGTTTGTCACAGAAATTAATTGTTGAACATTAGATAAGAGTACAGGAGTAAAACCAAATCTATAAGCATTTAATCATGTGAACCAGAATCAGAATCACAACATGTTTGTTTTGTATTCAATTTCAATGCTATTGTTGTTGTTTGCCTTTTGTCAATATTATTCTACAGAGTCTGAAGTATAAGTCAACAAATGTGTCATGTTTTCTGCATACCCGAGACACATGATTTTCATTTTCAATTCTGCCGGTTATACTCAATACAGTAAATGGTTACATGTGCCTGGAATAATCTTCCCTTTAAAGACACAAAGTAATCTCTTTAACATACAGAAGAAAAAGGAACGGTAAGAGAATCTCTGAATTACACATGTTTGACAACCTATAGTATAAAAGCATTTGGTAGAGAACATCTTAAAATTACAAGGCATTTCAAGTTTGATGTTCTTTTTCAAGTTTGAAATTTGGAAATTAATTTCAACTAAGGACTTCTACGCTGATGATCTGCAAGATGGATACAAAATACTGGACAGAGTGGACATTACACTGTTTTCCTAGCAGAGGTCATTGCCATATGCTTGCTGGATGATTGGATTTTCTTTGAAATTCTCTTAATTTACTCTGGGCAGACAGTTAACCATAAGGCCCTAAAGAACTTCTCCTTAACGTTTGATTTCGTCCATAGAAATTTTATGTCATTCAAAAGCAAATCTTATATGGATTCTAAAATATACGGATATTGTTAGAAATTGCATTGTTGATGCACTAGCTCGACCTGGCGCGTAGCTCACAATCTGTGCTTGGTTGCCAAGTATAGGAATTCCTTCTTAGGCATGAGGTTACGTGCAATAACGCTAGGCAATGATAGCATGTACGTTGTACGGACGTTGGGTACTATTGTCCTACTAGAGGGCATTCTATCAGACTTGACAGTCCCTCATTTTTTAAAGAGAAACTATCTGATATGATAAGTAAACAACGCTTCCCGTGAAGAGTCAAAACATTTTCGGCAATCTTTGATTTGTGGTATCTAATCCTACGTGGGACCTTACTCTACAAAAAGAGCTCAGTACAATGAAGAACTATCAAACGGTTTTGTTAAAGAACGCCCTTATTCTCACATGAATGTTGTTTTCATCCCAAACTGTACTCCATTCTACAAGATTTTACTATTTGAGCATTGAAACCATATCAAGACCAAATAACTTTGACTTTTTCGATTCCATTTCGTTCCTTCATTTTCATAATTCCTTTTCATTAATGTTTTCGAATAAATTCTACTGCTTCAGTTCCTAAAATGATAATTGACATCCAGCTTTACCTAGAACTGTCTCCCTTCGTAGATAAGTATTGTGTGTAGAGGTTAGAAAGTTTCTCCATTGAGCCCCTCGCTTTCTTAAGCGTCGCTTAATGGTCAATGTTGATGTTATCATCTCTGTCTCTCTCTCTTTGTGATGAGATGGTATTGGAGAGCTTTATTTGCTTCTTTAGGAATTGAAGCTGAATTAGACGGGTATATGCTGGAACATGCATTCATTAATAGAAGTTCATCCAGCATTAAACTGAACTTAAAAGAGTAACAATTTTTTATTGAGTTTGCAATTTAGAAAGGGATTTGAATTGCGAAGAGCCTGTAGGTCCGGAAATGAGAAAAATATTAAAAATGACTGCAATTTTTGCAAGAAACTCTGACATTTAGAATGATAGAAATGCTTGCCTCTTTCAGCTTGCCATTATGATGCATCTTTTTAAAGATTCCTTTTCATATTCCTCGTATGCTAACTACAACAAAAAAAATTCTAAAAATTTCAAATAATAAACAATTTAATAGGAATTTATAAAATATTCAAATCAATGCGTGTGTGCATGTTTTCTTTATAATTTCATTTTATATTGTTTACTTGCCACGTGTTGCAAGGTGATGACATATCAAGTTGTCTGTACAATTCATACGAATTTCTTAAAACGAGAAATCTCCTCAACAATGTTATTCATTTTTGTATTTTATTAAACGCTTGCAATACTCCAGTACATTTTGAGTTGCGATCAGAGTAGAATTTTAATGACAGATTGTTTACATAGTAATTATTCTCGGAATTATTTAATATTCGTCTCAAGTTGTTTGTTTTTTGTCGTATGAGTTATTCTCACGTGTAACGTATACGTCCAAGTGGACACTACAAAGGTGAAGAATAGTTTCTAGAGTGTCTGTCTGAAAAAGTCATCATTCGTGTAATTAATTTAATAATAAAAGATTATCAAATTTCGCACTAAATATCTGGTACATACATACATACATAATTGGTCATTACAACCCTTTAGTCAGGATTACGACCTAGTTTCTTACACCATATTGTGTGCGTTAATTTTTATGCATGAGTGGCGGGACTTATAGTTTAAAGTCGACTCCGAACGACAGATTTTCGAGAAACTTTTCATGGCAATTTTTATTTTCTCTCAGAGTTTTTCTCAGAAATCTGCTGAGAGCAAGTTGCCAAAGAAATATTTTTTATATTTCCTTTTGATGTCTGACCTGGGGTTTGAACCTTGGCCTTGCGTCTAATAAGCCAACACACTACCTACTAGACTACGGCGACTTTTAGTACATATTGTTAACCTCAAATTAACAGGAAAACTAGTTGCGAAAAAGCAGAAGCATTTACTCGCTTTGAACACTACATTTTTGAAATACAACTTGACCATCGGTTATGTAGCCTTTTATGTAATCTCCCTCTTCGATAAGTTGTCAATCTTTCGAGAAGAGTGCACGCTATTGTGATCTATGACCTTGCGTCTAATAAGCCAACACACTATTACTTAATTGTACTACTCTCGTAGCTAACCTATTTATTGTGCTAATTAAGTATGCATTCTCATTAAGAATTGTAATAAGAGTACGAACTAGACGTCTCTAAATGATTCATTTGATCAGGTCTCATTCATTTACTACAAACACATACATACAGTGGAAAGCAAAAGTCTAAGTACGGCAATATATTTTTACAAAAAAAGTCCCCACAGGCTTAATACTCTTTCACAAAGTCCCGATATGACTTCAAGAGAGTATTTAAGAGATCATTTGACAGAACAGATACGTAATCGCTAAACCTCGTACAAAAGTCAACTGAAAAACTTTCTCATGGTGCCACCAGAAAACACTAAACAAAACTTGTACATTCAATTCCAAATGGGTTAAATGGAATGCTTGACCTTAAGGGATATTCTACTAAATACAAGGGATAACATTCTCATTATTAGGCGTTTGAATTTTAAATTTACTCAGCATTCTCCTTTGGGGTACCTATGGAGTCATTTGAAACTTTTCCTTATTTTTCTCTTGTTTTATGAAAAATATTAAAAAATTGTTTGTTTTATAATAAAACAGAAATAAATTAATAAAATAAATATATAAATTATAAATTTTTATTTAAACTTTTTGCTAAAATTCATGAAATCGCTAAAATATATTGCCGTACTAAGACTTTTGCTGTCCACTGTACATACATACATAATTGGCCATTACAGCCCTTCAGTCAGGATTACGGCCTAGCTTCTCACACCACTCAATTTTGTGTGTATTCATTTAAACAAGAGTGGCGGGACCTACACTTTAAAGTCGACTCCGAATGACAGAATTTATTTTGAGAAACTTTTCATCGCATTTTTATTTACTCTCAGAGTTTTTGCCAGAAATCTACTGAGATTTCAAACAATAAACTCTTATTCTAGCACATCTCCTTTACGTCTTCTCAAAAATTGAATTCCTAATCATACTTTTAAAACAATTTCAAACACAAATTGAAATTTTAACCGCAAATTATTTTCTTAATTTAATCCTAAATCTACTTAACTTTGCAACACTTGCTTTAAATGTTTGTATATTAAACAATAACAAAAAATATGTTCCCCCCCTTGTTTCATTAACTTTATTCTTTCAGTCGTTTTGCTTTCATTGAACCCCAAAAACAAAAAACAACCAAAAAATGTAAGAGATTTATCGTTGAGGTACACTTGCCAACATCAAACCATAAACCAAATCGATGGTTTCAAATAGCCTGTTTAAAGTCAATGACTTTATTTGTAGCAGATGTCAAATGCAATATTATGCCAGGCCAGACATTGAAAAAATTTAATGAAAAATTTTTAATTATTTTCGCTTTTCCAAATGATGGACATTATAAAGCGAATTCAAAACGAATTTTGCATCAATTTGACTTGGGAAATTGATATTTTGTACGTGTAAGAGAATAGGAGGTCTTTCCCCTACCATAATATTGTAATACAAATTGTTGAATTAAGCTTTTTGATAGAGGATTAACTCCTCATCTTGTTGAGTATATTCGATTTCCAGTCAGACAGTTTCTTTTATCCCAAATAAGTTACAAAAATCATGCTTCATTACTAAGTTGAAAATTTGTGCGATACAGTCTCATTGGTGGCAAAGAGCGACTTATTCCTCATTCCTTTGATTTTTCTTTCTACTTGGGAAAGTATTTTCAACGTAAGAACGTGCTGGGAAGCATTTACTTGAACTCCCAATACAATTGCGTTAAGGACAATTTAAAATATGCTGGTAACATTTACATTTTAAATAAACCTGTTTAAGGTATTGAAAATTATTACAACATGTTGTCGTTTTATTCAAACACACAATGTCTGATGAAATTTACTTTTGTCAATATGTCTAGAAAATCGTCGGTATTTGTCTCTGTTGACACTTGTCACATGACACATGTATTTCACAATCAATCGCATGCGATTATTTTCTCTGTGTGTGTGAATATTTTCTAAGGCAACAAATTTGATTCCAAGAAATTGAATTGAATTGAAAAAGGGGCCTAATTTAAATAAGTGTGAATATAAAATTGGGTAGTCGCCGTAGTCTAGTATTAGACGTAAGGCCAAGATTCAAATCCCAGGTCAGACATCAAAACGAAAATATGAAAAAAATATTTTTTCGGCGACTGTATTTGGAATGTATTTCAGCGGTAAAACCAAAGTTTTTTTGTTTTTAAAAATTAGATTTTTGGCATATTATACCCACTTATTCAATACAGTGCTGACTAAATCAACTTTTCCTGGTGAATGGAAACTACCTAAAATCCTTCCCCTTCCAAAAACTAACAATGAGTTCAGACCAATTGCTATTCTTACTTTTTTGCCAAAGGTAATGGAAAACATTATAGCTAGGGTGGCCTGGTAGTCTAGTGGATAATGTGCTAGACTATTAGCGAGAGGGTCGTGGATTCGATTCCCACCAGAGACTCTGGTCTGTGACACTACACCGAGCATATGGTCAAGTTACTCCGCTCGCATATAATTAGAATATAATTTGTAATTGTATTGTAATTAATAAATAAATAACATTATAGCTAAACAAATCAATAATTATCCTGAAAGTTACAATTACATACATAATTCGTCATTACAACCCTTCAGTCAGGATTACGATCTAGTTTCTCACACCACTCATGTAGTGTGTATTAATTTTATACATGGAGTGGCGGGACCTACAGTTTAAAGTCGACTCCGAACGACAGATTTTTGAGAAACTTTTCATGGCAGGTTTATTAACCCTCAGAGTTTTTGCCAGAAATCTGCTGAGAGGAAGTCGCCGAAGAAATTTTTTTTTTTGTATTTATTTTGATGTCTGACCTGGGGCTCGAACCCTGGCTTTTCGTCTAATAAGCCAACACACTACCTACTACACCGCGGCGACTTCGAAAGTTACAATTACTTAACAGTTATTCAGTCGGGTTTCATGAAAGGTAGGAGTTGTTCTACCGCTCTATTAAATGTAGTTGTTTTTAGTTCTTCTTGATCACACCAAGGCTTTCGATACAGTCGATCACAAAATTTTATTGAATAAGCCGTTAGTCTAATTTATTCTAATCCGTTGAACAGATGTCAAAATGTCAAAATGGAAATGTTTCAGATCCGCTTAATATTAGTAGAGGTATTCCCCAGGGAATACCACCTGACTCACTTGGCTTTTATTGGATAGTAAAGCTGTTCAAATAATAGTTCGAAGTTTCTTCCAAGAAATCCAGTTAACACCTTAAATAATAACATAAAGTTGAATACAATTTTTTAGATTTTACTCGTGTTAACCGCATCACTTCAAACACATACAAGTGAACAAATATTTGCACCCACATACACAATGTGAAATAAGCGAATCAACCAAACAACTAACCAACACATGCTAACTGTCATTCCTCTATTGTTAACAGTGTATGTAGTTGTGCTACTCACTTCCCGTTGTTATTTCAAGGACTCGCTGCTTATTGTTAATTCTCTTCCCTGTCATTGTGCTACGATTCGTATTTACTTTTTGAAATATTTTTCTGTTTAAATTATACTGTATTGACATCTGTATCCATTCTCACATATCACTAAGTAATGGTAGACAAGTGGAGAGACTTTGCTAAAGAAGGTGGCGATCATTGAATTAATATCCTTCTATAGCTAAATATAAACTTCTCTCATTTGGCTCACCTATTTCTCCATAGAGAAACGGAGCTATCGTCACTTGTTATCAAATCTCTTTCATAGCTTCCGTCTCCCCGGAACTCCTGAATGTATATACCGACGACTCCAAACTCGATAGCGGGGCTGGTAGCTGAATCTACTCTGGGAAATTAAACATTTCACTCCGGCTGCCGAACTTGTTCCAGGCGGAAATAATGGCCATCTACCGAGCCGCACCATGAATCCTCTCATACGGTGTTCATTTCACTCGCATCCCGATCTTTACTGATAGCCAGGCTGTCATAAAGTCTCTGTCGAACGTTGCGAATAATTCCAGGATCGTCAGAGAATGTTGCCGATGCCTCAACCTTCTTTCTGGGCTCTTCAGTGTCACACTTATCTGAGTCCCCAGACACTGTGACATTCCGGGAAACTTCAGAGCCGACGAGCTAGCGAGAGCTGGCGCACTAGTTCCGGAATTCTCTTCAATCAACTTAGGAATGCCACTTACCTCGTTCAAACTGGTCATCGCGCGGAAATTCTTCCGAGACGCTAACCTATCCTGGATCACTGAGGAGTCCTGCTCCACCGCTAGGCTCATTTGGCCCTCAATGGATAGAAGGCGTAACAACCAGTTTCTAGGACTTGGCCGTAACATCATCTCGATCACAGTGGTGTTATGAGTAGACACGCGGCAAAAATGCGGCTCCCATTTAACGACTTCTGTCGTGGTTGCAGATCCACTTTCTTTGTCAATACCATTTTTTGCGATGTGCAGATATACGTTATTTGGCTCTCCAACCCTTGTCAGATTCTATTTACGATCGTCCATTGATGTCAATGATATAGCCTCGTTTATCAAGTTTTCTGGCTTCTGGCTAACCTAACCTAACCTAACCTAACCTTCCTACACCCAAAACTAGGCACTAGTACAAATTCTTTTCCAACGGATTTATTTACACAAAAGCCACCTCTTCTCCACCATTGCCTTTCCAATCATTGGGTCTGACTCTTTAAAGAAAGAAATTAAATACATTACCTCTTATGCTTAAAGGTTAAACAGATTTGGGCTACGCAAACACGTAAAATAAACTTCTATTTACGATTTTATTTTCTTAAGTACGATGACAAATAAAAGATAAAAAAAAGTTAATAGAAAAAGGAATTACTTTTCATTCCACAAAACCAAGTTATAAATATTAAGAGATTACAACAAATATAATCCAATAAATGTTTCCACTGTTTTTTGTATAGTTTTTATCCATCAGAATCAAAATGTTATAAATACATATGTACATATGTATGCTGGTTTACATTTATGTTTTGAAAACAAAATCATTATTTGTTTATTATAGTTCATAAATTACTACATTTTTCTTTTTATTGTTTATTTTCATTTCTTATTGTATTTTTGTCGTATATTACGGATTAAGGATTTTCACCTGGTTATTGACATGAGCACCGTAGCAGACTAAAGGCCAAAACAGAAAACATGAAAAGTTCTGAGTTATAGTAGGCTTATCAGAAAGGCGCTTAAGTACATTTTTGTTTTTATAAAACTTTTCTAAACATTATGTATTGTGTTCATACGCTTGTAATTATATGTTAAGAAAATATTCACACATAATTTTGTATTTATTTTCGTATACAATTGACGTCATAAAACTTTATTAGACTGTCTAATAAGATGTTTACTTTCTTGGCCGAATACTTATTTAACACATGAAAAATTAAGGGCGAAAAATAATACATGGAAATATTTTAAGTAAAGAAGTCATCGTAGTCTAGTACGTAGTGTGTTGGCTTATTAGACGTGAGGCCACGGTTGAAACCCTGAGTCAGACATCTGCAATAAAAACTATATATGAAAAAATATTTCTTCGGTGATTGCCTCTCAGCAGATTTCTGGCAAAAACTCGGAGAATAAACCAAATTTCCATGAAAAGTTTCTCAAAAAATCTGTCGTTTGGAACCGACTTTAAACTATAGGTCCCGCCACTCATGTATAAAAATTAACACACACAACATAAGTGGTATGAGAAACTAGGTCCATAATCCAGACTGAAGGGTTGTAATGACCAATTATGTATGTACATACCTATGTATTTTCATTGCTCAACTGGAGTACAAAATGTAGTCGAAAGCGGCGAGATCGGGACTATAGCTCCCGCCTTACGGAATACGAAATATTTTGTAACCAGTATTGTCTTAACAATTATTAGTCTATGCGCATTAAAATAATGGAATATTATGGCTTCAATTCTGATCGTACATTGCGTGAATTTGTCGCTTAGAGACTGCTTTAAATAAAACATTTGTGTTCCGTACAGGATCCCCATGATCGTCTGGCCGGATTTTAGTAATTTATAAAAAATGCAAAAATTCTATTTACCTAATTGGCCCTTACAACCCTTTAGTCAGTATTACGACTCAGCTTTTGTGTGTTAGTTTTATCCATGAGTGGCTCGGCTAATAGTTTAAAGTCGATTCCAAACAAAAAAATTTTTGAGAAGCTTTTCATGACAATTTTTTGCAAGAAGACTGCTGAGAGGAAGTAACCGAAGAAATATTATTTCATATTTCATTTCGATCGAGATATCTGAACTAAGAGATTGAACCTCGGAGTCACGTTTAATAAACCAACACCCTACCTTCGGCGACTTCAATTTTGATTCAACCAAATTTAAAAGAATATTCCCACTGTGCCGAGACTATTCGACATTGGCACTGACTGGATTGACAGGTCATGCTTTACATATGATTTCTGACGCTTTAGCATGTCCAAATGGATTCAGTTTTAATGGCGAAAAATTTTTATTTTTTGGAAGGAATAAAAATTTCTAATACGGGATTAAGCCTCTATACACTGTAAGAGAATATACTGATCCGCAGTAGTAACAGTTAATATGCTGCTCAAACTGGCGAGTTGAAAGCATGTAATTCAAATAGAATCAGAAGCCTCCAAAGAATATAAAAAAGAAAACATCTGGCATAGCCATATCCTCTTATACAATGTCATCTGCCAACTGACGCTTAACACCACCGTTGGTTCGACAAAGCCAGTCTGTAGTGTTTGAAACAGCAGCTTAATCTTTTACTTTGAATAATTCAAAAACGGCGATTAGAATTCTTTCTTTAAAACCAACTTTATTGGCAATAAAAAATTGATTATTTCTCAATTTTTTCTAAGTACAATTAACTAAACAATCTAGCTTTTACTCTGATTAGGTTTCTCTTAACAGACCTAAAATTTGTATTTCAATGACCTCTTTATTACGAAAATAGACCCACGAAAATGAAATAATTAATGCCGTATCTTTGGTATCTTTTAAGTACGAATATAAATTGTTTCAATATTTTTGTCGTTTGAGAGGTTATTTTTAAAAATATTTTGTGTAAAAAAAACCACAAAACAAAAATAATTCTAAACAAATTGGCTTTAAAATATTTTTACAACTGAAAGTGAAAAGTTTAACAATTTCCGGCACATACTGTACTATTTTAAAACGAATACGTTAAAGCTGTTGTAAGCTGTTCTAATAATGGATTGAAAGTTGTTCCAACAAATCCAATTACCACCTCAAATAATAACGTAAAGTTGAATACAATTGTCGGACAGTTTTTACACGTGTTAACCGCATCACAACAAACACACATAAGTGAACAAATATTTGCACCCACATACACAATATGAAATAAGCGAATAAACCAAACAACTAACCAACACATTCTAACTATCATTCCTCTATTGTTAACAGTGTATGTAGTTGTGCTGCTCACTTCGCGTTGTTATTTCAAGGACTCGCTGCTTATTGTTAATTCTCTTCCTTGTCAATGTGCCATGACGTTTATTTACTTTTTTAAAATATTCTTCTGCTAGAACGTTGTCTAATAATATCCATACAAGATAAACAGCAGTTGCTACCGTCTCCCTATTGTACTCACACATACATACACTATCACTACCTTATGGTGGGTTTTTGTTTTTTATCCTGATATTCTTGACAAGTTCTCACATAAAAAGAAAAGAGAAATTGGAATTTAATTTTAGAATGCACAAACACATATACTTCAGTGGTAATAAATAAGTCAAAGGAATTTGACAGCATGTTGGGGTGAACGTTCTGACAGATGTCAAAAGTAGTTGAATTTCTGTAATATTATAACAATACCATGCCAAAAATATTAGAAAAATGTTTCCATCGTCATTATATTGACAGTTAAAAAGCTGATGTATTATAACTCTTGGTTATAACAATCTGGCTTCATCGGCTTAGCGACTTTCTGTTGTATTTCAATAGCTAGTACCGCAAACCTATAGTATCGAGTCAAATAATATGCTCGGCTAAATGGTGTGCCTAGACTTCTCTCTACTGGTCAACTGCTTGTAACGGGTGATTTTTTAGCTATTATCTTTTTGGCAACACTGGTTTAAACAGCTCACGCACGTTTCGTGTTTTGTTCTACTGTCAAACATCTGCAGTTTGGTCTATAATTTAACCATGAATCGTCTTACAAACGAACAACGCTTGCAAATCATTGAATTTTATTATCAAAATGCGTGCTCTGTTAAGAAAGTTCATCGCGCGCTTCTTCCATTTTATGGTCAGTTTAATCGAACCACTGAAGCGGCTATTCGGGCTATTGTGACTAAATTTCGCAACAAATTTACATTGTTGGACATTAAACCACCAACACGCTTACGTAGAGTGCGAACTGAAGAAAATATTGCAGCTGTATCGGCCAGTGTTAATGATGACCATCAATTATCGATTCGTCGCCGTTCGCAGCAATTGGGCCTCTGTTACTCAACATCGTGGAAAATTTTGCGGAAGGATTTAGGTGTGAAGCCTTTCAAAATACAGCTGGTGCAAGAATTGAAGCCGAACGACCTACCGCAACGCAGAATTTTTAGTGAATGGGCTCTTGGAAAGTTGGCCGAAGATCCACTTCTTTATCGAAAAATTGTGTTCAGCAACAAGACTCATTTTTGGCTCAATGGATACGTAAATAAGCAGAATTGTCGATTTTGAAGTGAAGATCAGCCAGAAGCATTGCAAAAGCTACCAATGCATCCAGAAAAAGTCACAGTTTTGTGCGGTTTATGGGCTGGTGGCATCATTGGACCGTACTTCGTCAAAGATGCTGCGAATCGTAACGTAACTGTGAATGGTGAGCGCTACCGTGAGATGATATCCAACTTTTTTTGCCCAAAATGCAAGAGCTTGACTTGCATGGCATGTGGTTTCAACAAGGCGGTGCCACATGCCACACAGCACGCGTAACAATGGACTTATTGAGAGGCGAGTTCGGTGAACATTTTATTTCACATTCGGGACCGGTCAATTGGCCGCCTAGATCGTGCGATTTTACGCCTTTAGACTATTTTTTGTGGGGCTATGTTAAAGCTCATGTCTATACAGACAAGCCCGCTTCAATTGACGCATTATAAGATAACATTAAAGCATTTATTCGTGAGATACCGGCCGAAATGTTGGAAAGAGTATGCCAAAATTAGACTAAGCGGATGGACCATTTGAGGCGCGGTCGCGGTCAACATTGCATAAAATAATCTTCAAACATTAAATTATATGGACCGTACTATCGATTCAAATAAAGATTTCATGCATTTTTCTGAATTTTATGTGTTTTTTTTGAAAAATGTTCCTATAGCTCTTAAAAAATCGCCCAGTATTACTTTCAAATCGTGAACTTAATTTTTGCCTTGAGAATACGTCTGTAACTCCAGATATTTTTCGAACAAATTTCAACATCGTTTAGAATTGCTCTGTAGCAGTTATTATAGAAGGGATTCAACGGACTATTATCAATTAAATTCTGGTTTTAATCTCATTCTGATTATTTTCCTGCGATCCCCTGGAATAACTGGCAGCAGTATGAACTAAAGAGCCATGTAACCAGAATCAATAAGCCTTATAGCCATACAAGCGTGGCAATAATTGTATCGGGTTTTCTTTTCACTGCATGAGAACTATCGTTATCGATAACGACGGTTTGACAGCTGAGAATGTCAAAAAGAGTTAACGTTTCTATTCACTTAATTTTGATAAGTAATCATGAATCGTTCAGCACCAAGACAATACTTCCAAATTATGAAAATTTTCTTAGAAAAAAATAATCCCATTCTTGATGTTTATAGAGTACTACGTCCATTTTACGACCAACATAATCGTGCTAATGAGCAGGCAATTCATACAATTCGTTAAACGTTTTAGCAAAAAAAATTTTCTCATATTGATTCAAAACCATTCAAAAAATAAAGAAATGAGAAAGAGAATATTGCTGATGACTGATGTAGCGGTAAGTTGACTGTCATGACGACTGAATTTTTTTTCCCAAAAATTAATCGGCTAAACATCAACGATTTTTGGTGCTAGGAAGGTGGCACAACTTGTCATATAGTAAGCTAAGCAATCATTAGTTTATGTCGACAAACCACAAACTATTTAAGCTTTCAAGAAAGCATTGACACCTTATGGCCAAATTTATTGGATAAAGTAGTCAAAAATTAGTTGAACGAGTGGATGCTGAAAGTCATTTTTAAGAATTTTAAAGGTTTATCTAGACTCTAGATTCTAGACACATCTCTCTCATTCCCTCTTCGATCTTTCTGCAAACAAAACAATGTCTTTCATAAGTAATGGTAACGCTCAGTTTACACCAGAGATCAGCAATGAGTATTCAAAAAGATGAGTAGATTCGAATCATACTCATAATTTCTGATACTTATACGCATTCATACTTATTTTAATATCATACTCATACTGCTCATATTCAAACAATACGTATGATGTTGTTGAATTCGACTCTCCTTTACTCAACATTTACAAGAATGATAAAATATGTATGATTCGCGTACGAACACTACAATACTCACTAGAAGCTTGTGTGTTTGCTTTGCGTGTCTTGTCTTTGTCTTTATCTTTCTTCGTTTTTGTAAATGCAACAACAACTAAGACTGTAAATTTTGATGAATGATTCGTATCAATCGAATCATTTATGAGTATTATAAGTATTTTTTTTAAATTTATGAATCTGAATAAATATGCGTATGAATCAAACATATTTCGAATGTTATGAGCTCGATATCATCGTTGTACTCATGCTCATTGTACTTATAAATCAGTATTGTAGTGAGTATGAATGAATCAGAGTAGTTGAATTTCAATACTGTTGACTCATTCATACTCAAAAGTTCATGAGTACTTATGAGTAGCGAAAAAACGATTCATTGCTGTTCTCTGGTTCACACGATATTACTTTACGTAGGTAAGGTCAGAGAGAAAATATTACAGAATTCCATCCGTATTATAAAAATGAGAACACGATACTAAACGCACTCATCTTCTCAAAGACGCAGAGTTGCCATTTGCCATGTTTTCCCTTTTTTCAAGTTTTTTTAGATGCGAAAAAGTTTTCTAACTAAACGGGTTTTTTTCAGCAAAATTTAATTTTAATTTTTTCATTAAATTCAATACTAATAACACGCAATATTTACATTTTAAAATAAAATATGGTGTATTCTATTAGTCTCGGGTAAAGGTATCATAGAAACATCAACAGAGGGTACCGGGCACCAGTGTTTCCTGTTAAAAAACAATTTTTTTCCGGAAATAAAAAGTTTAAAAAAATTTACTGGCAACGCTGCAAAGACGTGACATGTCCTACGACTTGTGTTACTGTCTTTTACTGTTGCCGTCTACGCCCAGCTAAATGGATAGAATTGCCAAATGTCATTCCATATAAACAAATTTGAAAATGTATTGGATTTGTATGAGGTACAGTGGCGAAGAATTTTTTGCTGCTTCTCAAGAACTAATGTTTCACTTCTGACGGTTAGTGCTTTTGATGTTATCCTCTCTCTGTCGGTGATGGCCTAGCGGTTTCCTGAAAGGATTAATTGAAGGAGGATTTTTAAAATGATGGACATTTGATTTCTGATTTTTTCACCTTAGTTTTCACCATAAACGCCGCAAATGTCATTGATGTTCACTACTTGTTAAGTTACAATTGAACATTGAATGCAGCAACTTGTAATCGATTGCTTTAATTTGCATTTCAAATATTTTAAAAGTTTCTATTTTAACCCGTTAAGCAGTTACAAAACATTTTTAATTTCTTTAAATTTAATAAAAAAAAGTATTTAAGCCAGCACACTATGTGGCATTTTTCCTGAAAACCTGGCCAAAATTAATAGAAGTGTTTTATGAGTTAATGGCTGGAATTTTTTGATAGTGTTAGTTATAATTAGGCCTAAGGATGAACCCAACCGATTTTGGTTTAAATCGGTCCGTGATTTCGCCTAGCCCCCATACAAATTCCTATCGAAATTGCACTTATTTACACATAATTATAGTAATTATGCAACAATCATGATAAAATTTAGCATGGATCAGTTTTGTGTACTAAGGAATCATGGTGTAAAGTTTGGTGAAAATCGGATTACATTTGACCCTAGTCCCCATATAAAGTCCCCTTTAGAAATTTATGTTTGCGCTTATAAATATGGCTTAAAACATCGGTATCATGATGAAATTCGGTATGAATGTGTATTTTGTAAATCTAAATTATATTACCAAATTTTGTTTAGCAATTATAATTGGCTTCAAAATTTTATTACCTCGATGAAATTCGACATGAACATGTTTATTATTATTATGATCGGATGATAAGTGCCCCTAGGTACCACATACAGTCCATTAAGAAAAGCAAACATCTCATATTGTTATAATATCGGCGATTATGTAATTAAGTTTTTAAAGTTCTATGATAATTAATATTTATTCATAATATTTATTTTACATTATTTAATACTTAACTTAAAAATACTTAAAAAGGTGAAACTAACTACAATCGTTAAAATCGTTATCATTTTCATCATTAATGTCAGGAAGGATTAACTTCATAGTATCTGATGACAATGCTTTTCTATTCCTTCGCGATTTTTGTGTACTGCAGCTTATAAAAGGGTCACTGCTTAAAAGTAACCTATTCAGGACATCTCAACTGGTATCGCTTCTACTGAATTTCCTCGCATAATTCGTGCGCCATATGACTTTATTGCGTATGGCTTTATTACACTGCATCTAATTTTTTTAATTTTTCAAAAAAAAGTTAAATTTTCAAAAAATCGCCAAAAATAATTGCGCAAATTTTTTTTTTTTTGTTCCTTAATGTAGAGAGTTCATATTTTCTTGTGGTATATAAAATTAAACTACTAATAACCACTTTCACCTTTAAAATCCGTATCTTTTTTTTTGGGGAGGGTAAAAAAATGTGAAATTTTTATTATTTTTAAATTTTGAACGAATAATTTTAACATTAATATATGAGATATGTATGTATATATAAAAAAAACTGAAAGTAGCAGTTGCTCATACCTTTCAAATAACAAAAAAATCAATATAAAACCTCTATTCGTTTAGCCACAAAAAAATATCATATAAACCTATTAAAATTTCAAAAAAAAAAAAAAACACCAAAAACGCATTTAATTTTCTTCACTTTCCTGGCTTTGACATCGTCTCAAATCTACAAATCTCAACTTAAAGTCGTCATAGTTCACTATATAATGCAGAATTTTGTTGTCTATCGAACTGCATACTCAGTTTCTTAAATTTCTTTAAATTCATTTTTGCCATTTTGGTCAGCTTTTCAGGGATAATGCCACATAGTGCGGCATGTGTTTGTATATGTATTTTTACATATGTATGTACGTATATATTTATGCATAAATCACATGTATTTGCCACATGTGCGGTGTTTGTTAGCGTTTTTTTTTTTCAAAGATATTTATTTATTTATCATATTTATTTATTTTATGTTAATCGTTTATTGTTATGGCAACTATCGTGTTATGATAGAAATATGAGTGTGTTTCAAATGAAAACAGTATTGAAAAATCCAATTTAAAAAATCACTTTTGTACATAAATTTCCAAGTAAATTATTTTATTCTGAATTTTATTATGGATTAATTAAAGGTTATAAAGTTAAATGTTTAAATTTTTTTTTTGAAATACTAAAATTATAATCTCAACTGAGATAAAAAAAATTCCAGGAAAATATTAGATTAAATATTGAATTTTGTTTTGTTTTGAAGTAACATTTCAAATATAATAGAATTTGGCTTAACTACCGCAACAATTTATTGCAAATTAATACTTGAATATATATACACTGAGAGCCAAAACTGAGTAAACACCACTGAAATATTTCATTTTTTAGGATAGTGAGAAAAGTAAATGAGAATAGTCGAATAGTAAAAAAGTAAATGAGAATAGAGAATAGTTTCCAAAAATAAAACGTTTATTTATTACTTATAAAATGTTAAAAAAAACAACAATTCATGATAAATGAACTTTTTTATACTTAAGAACAAAACTGTTTTATACTTAGGAACAAAAGTGTTGACTTACTTATGGCGCTCAGTGTATATATAGTTATGGCATCTTTATTCCAGCAACAACACGGTGCCTCTATGTCATGCCATCCGATGCTGTGTACCTTACCATACCAACTGATTGGCCCTTGTTATACAATTCATTCATTTATTCATCGATAACTGCACTATCGGGTGCCTTGTGGATTGTAATTTAGAGCCAATAGTGTTCTCAGATCCCAAGTTATGTTATATCAATTCAAATTTGCTATTTGTTATCATTCTCTATGGGATTAGGCATCCAATTATCGGGTTTTTCTTTAATTATGTCCCGTCATTAAATTTAAATAAAACAAAGTGAGTGTAAGATAACAATGAAATTTTGTATTTCTATGCAAGGCCTATGCATGTTCAAATGTCCGCTGCGGCTTCTTTGGGTGCAGAGAAGATGAAATGCTAAATTTTCCATGACTCTGGTGCATAAATCAGACTGGATTTGACCAATGGTATAAGTTATGTTGCCTTTGGGAACCACTGTGGCTTGTGACTCATACATATACACTTGCAGCTGAAGAAAATCGCACAAGAAGAAGTCGAATCGCTTGATCTCGTTTGGCCAGCCCATATCATCTTCGTGTGAGATGAGAATGCCCTCAAATCTCTAGTGCAGAATATCCAAAACGGCGTGAGCTATGTGGCACGTAGCACCGTCTTGTTGAAATCACATGTCGTTGGTGTCCAGGTAGTCTAATTCAAGTCAAAAGGCATATATCACTTGCCATATCAAACAAATATGAACCGATGACGCCGCCAGCCCGATATCCATACCCTACAGTGACTTTTTGGGGATACATGGGACATACTTGGTATTGTCCCAAATCCAAATTTTTGTTATTGTTTTTTTCATCGGTCTCTAATGATGATGTTTAGATAAAAATTTGTTTCAGTTGGCAACTCATTCAGTGAACACACGTCGTTATATTTAGTTGTCTATACTGAGCTAGAAAACCCCACTCAATAAATGACTACTAATGTTGAAAGATATGGTTTCAAGAAGATGACCTCTATCGACTGTTTTGGAAGTCACTGTTTGACGAGCCTATACTATGTAGTCGCCGTAGTCCTGTAGGTAGTCTGTTGTCTTATAAGACCTGAGACCACGGTTCAATTTCAAGATCAGACATCTCTAACAAAACGAAATATGAAAAATTATTTCTTCGGTAACTGCTTCTCAGCGGATTTCTGGCAAAAACTCTGAAAGTAAATAAAACTGCCATGAAAAGTCTCTCAAAAATCTGTCATTCGGATTCGACTTCAAAGTGTAGGTTACGCCACTCATGTATAAAAATTAACGCTCACAACATAAGTAGTGTGAGAAGCTAGGTTGTAATCCCGACTGAACGGTTGTAATGACCAATTATGTATGTTTGTTATGTATACAAACTATGTACACAATCTTCAAGATTTTTTTAATGAAACAAAATGCAAGAGATTTCTCAATATATTAAGAGTTTCTTTTTTTTTTTTGTAGGTAATAAGAACAACAAAATTATTCATTTCATCAATAATTAATTGAACATTATTTTCTTGGATTAATAAACACATACAAATAATGTAATTGTAATTGATTTTCAATGTTTTTTTTTTCTCTTTCTTTCTTTTTTTCTACTCAATATTTTTGCTAATGGCATACGATTAGGAATTTCTTTATAAATAAAGAAAAAATAAGGAAGGTGAAGGTATTAATTACATTGATTTAATTAATTAATAAATGTTTTTATGATATTTTATCGCAAAAACTAAGATTGATGATGTGACAACAAAATACAATTCATACTAAAACATGATTTTAAGAAACCAATGAAATCATATCGTTTTATGTGGCAGTTAAAACAATCGTAAACGGTGTGTTAATTAACTGCAATGCACAGTGGCTCATTTTCTCAAAAATTGCGACTAATATACAAAACTTGAGGACCTGGTAATGAATACAAGCCGAAATCATACTTACTTAATTGATCATTACAACCATTTAGTCAAGATTACAACCTAGCTGAGTGGTGTGAGAACTCATGTTATGTGTGTTGAAGTCGGCGTAGTCTAGTAGGTAGTGTGTTGGCTTATTAGACGTAAAGCCAGAGTTCGAGCCCCAGGCCAGACATCAAGACAAAATCAAAAAAGTATTTTCTTCGGTGACTTCATCTCAGCAGATTTCTGGCAAAAACTCTGAGAGTAAATAAAATTGCCATGAAAAGTTTCTCAAAAATCTGTCGTTCGGAGTCGACTTTAAACTGTAGATCCCACCACTCATGTATAAAATTAACACACACAAAATGGTTTGTGTGAGAAGCTAGTTCGTAATCCTGACTAAGGGCTTGTAATGACCAATTTTGTATGTAAATGGTGGTGTATTAAATATTAATAATTTAAGATATCTGTGCGTATTTCTTTATATATTTTAAAAATTTACTCCTCATTCAATGACTTATTTCGCATCACTCTACGTAAACTGATTAGACGACGTATTCAACTAATTGAACCAAAATGGAATTAAGAAAACAAAAGACATATTTTTCCTATTATCCCTGCCTTACAGATAATCCTGACAAATTTCTTCTAAGTTGTGTTTTTATTTCCTTCATTCTCTTGTAAAGAACTTTTAAATCCTTTTAAAGAACGGAAAATTTGTTGAAAATATTTATTCAGACAAAAAGCATAATCGCACAACAATAGAAAAAAGAACATTTTTAAAAATCATTTTCATTTTATTTAAACGCTACAAAACGGTTTTGTATTGTTGACTTCTTTTAAAAGACACAAATTCCTTTCAGTTTTAAACAATTTGTGAAAACTTTGTCTGCCATAAGAGTAAAACAATCTTTGGTGGTAAATAAACCAAAAGCGAAAATCTTTAAATTTAATGATAAGAACTGCTATTTCTGTTGATTAAACGTTAAGAATTTCAACAGCCATTTAAAAATGTTTCTCTCCCCATTTACTTATGATTTATTTGTATGTAATCAAAAGCACCGGCATATTGTATTGGGGTGAGGTATATATATCGGGTGAGCCATCTATCGATTTAAATTTGAACCATCGTTGGGATGTATTGGAAATTCTAAAACAAAAACAAAGGCAATTAATCGGAAATTGCACGAAAATGTCGCTCAAAATTTGGTCGTAGAGAAGGACCAACAGTGCCCGGTATACGCAAGTTTTTTTGCTAAAGTTCATAAAACTTGTTTTATTATTGATGCGCCAAGACGTAAGCGTGCTCGTACAGTGCGTACACCCTAAAATATTGAAGCTTACGTCGAATTTTGCGAAAAGATCTCGGTATGACGCCTTACAAAGTTCAATTGATTCAAGAGTTGAAGCCGCATGACCATCCGCTTCTTTTTCGCTTTGCTAATTGGGCCACAAACTGCACGTTGATGTCGATTTTGCCCAAAAAATATTTTTTTTGTAGTCGTCGTAGTCTAGTAGCTAGTGTGTCGGCTTATTAGATCTAAGGCCAGGGTTCAAATTTCAGGTCAGACATTAAAACGAAAATATGAAAAAAATTTTCTTTGGCGACTTCCTCTCTGCAGATTTCTGGCAAAAACTCTGAGAACAAATAAAATTGCCATGAAATGTTTCTCAAAAAATTTGTCGGTCGGAGTTGACTTTAAACCGTAGGTAACACCACTCATGTCAAAATTAACACATACAACATAAGTGGTGTAAGAAACAAGGTCCATAATCCTGACTGAAGGGTTGTAATGACCAATTATGTATGCTATGGAGTGTTCATAACACATGTCCAATTCAATTCCATACGTGTCTTCCCATTTCCCGTTCAATTGTTAATTTGTTTATGCTCATAAAATTATATTTGGAATTGTGTTGGCCTAGCCAATTCCTAGATTTCTACAAATAAATCGATTACAGACTTTTTCACTGAAAGATACTTATTTCTAGCTCTAGATATTGTGTCTGTATTTATTGTTCAAATATTTCCTTAGCACTGTCCTCCATAGTTCTTGGAATTATTATCCGGTAATCTTTATATGAACGAATCCCTTAATGGATTCTTAGTCAGCCATTATCCATTTATTAGGAAATCGAGGAATAATTAAATTAATTCAAGGAACACCTAGCATGGTTTTGAATCTTTCCATTGGTATCCGGATCATTAAAGACCTAGAACCTAGAAAAAAGTATAGTTTCTGGTCAGTGAAAATAATTTGCGAATTTAACTCGAATGCAGTAAGCTGTTGCAGAAAAAAATTACGACTTAATCATAAAAGGATTTTATGATTAATTCTTGAAAACTGATAGCAATCTACAGAATTTTTTCATACAAGAAAAGCGGTCTCGATTACTACTTACATGAATAAATCGAAAGCCTCTACCTAAGGAATTACAATGCAACCGTCATTAAGCAAAATTGTGCATGTGACATCATGCATGAATACATGCCACTTTATATAAAAAAGGTGCAGGTAGGAAAAGAGCCCTTGTGTAAAAAAGGACGTTTAAGTACCATTTAGTCAATAAAAAGATTAAACGATCATTTCTATCAGAACAGATATTTCGTATATAAATCAGAAATGTTTGATAAGAACCTCACAGTCGCCTTTAAGTCGTCAGATTAAGAACACTTGTATCGAACTTCGAATATTACCGAACATGTCTTCTGATGACGGAAAACAACCCTCCAGTACATCATCATGTGAAAAATTCAATGACGATTTGGAAGTTTACGAAAATTTGTTGAATCAGGCGTGTGACGTTGGAGAAGACATAGCAAGACTCAATGCTGTGGACAATAAACTGATAACCAATATCGGTGTCTTCGATAAAAACTATCCGATTTTTCTTAAAAGAAAAGGAAATCTAGAAAAGACGCCTGCACATGAAATATTGAAACTGTTTTTAAGCAAAATGACAAATCATTCCACTCATTGTGGGAAAAGTAATGACGATGTGAATGACAAGAAAACTACGGATGATGATGGAGCTGTTTCCATTAAGAAAAACCAACAGCTTCCGAAAGATGTGAATACTACTTTGAAGCCAAATGACTCGGACACTAACGTACAAGGTTGCAATAAAATTATTTGGGAAACGGCAGCCCCGCTCACGTGCCTATTGTTGAGTTCTGAACCTTCCACCTCTTCCGCTGCAAGAGCTCTTAACCGCTTAAATTACTCCATCAAACGTAAGATGAGTAATGACGATCAGAAAAGTGTAGATGCAGAAGCAGTTTCCATTGAAAATAATCAACAACAAAAGGAAAATCCTGAAAACACTGAAAATACGAAATTTAACGTAAAACCATACACCGACTTGACAGTGACACCGCCTTCTGGTAGTACAGGAAAAATTTTGGATATAAAACCACAACCATACAATGCTACTACATTGCATACCTTCTCCAATAACACCACTGAGCATCAAATAAATAATGACGACCAGGAACTTAACGATCAGAAACTTAAAGATGGTGAAGATCTTTCCATAAAAACTAATCAACATTTAAAGGCAGATGTTAAAAAGACTTTAAAAGCTATTACTTTGAAGTCTAACAATGGCATCGCTTTGATAACGTCTGCTGTGGATACATGCAAACTCTTGGATTCTAAGCCATCTACATCCACCGCTGCCATATCTCTAAAACCTGAGATAAGTAATGACGTCCAGGATTATCAGACGGATGTAGAAGATCTTTCCATTAAAAGTAATCAAACAACACCTAAAATTATTAACAACACCGTTATCCTGAAGCCGAATGGCACAAACATTAGCGTACAAGCATGCATTGACAACACTTTGCCACTTTTGACTTCTGAAGAACAACCGTCCACATCCACAGGTGGCATATCTCTAAAACATGAGATAAGTAATGACGTTCTGGATTATCAGAAATTTACAGAAATTGGAGAAGATCTTTCCATTAAAAGTAATCAAACAAAATTAAAAATAAAAATTATTAACAACACCGTTATCCTGAAGCCGAATGGCACAAACGTTAGCGTACAAGCATGCATTGACAACACTTTGCCACTTTTGACTTCTGAAGAACAACCGTCCACATCCACAGGTGGCATATCTCTAAAACATGAGATAAGTAATGACGTTCTGGATTATCAGAAATTTACAGAAATTGGAGAAGATCTTTCCATTAAAAGTAATCAACAATTAGAAGATGATCTTAAAACAACTGACAACACCGTTATTCCGAAGCCGATTGACGCAGATATTAACGCACAATCATGCAGTGACAACACTTTGGCAAAGGCTAGTTGCACTAAACGACAATCTTTGAGTTCTGAAGCTGCTGCTAAGTCTAGTAAACGTACCAAACGCAACACAACAAATGAATTTCTGGATGGAAAAGATATTTCCATTCAAAATAAACAACAACAACAGGAGTACCCTAAAAAAACCGATAAATCCGTTATTTTAGGACCGAATGGCACCGAAGTCACGTTACAAGCTTACGATGCAATTATTTGGACAACGGCTGCCGGTGCAACACGCCAACTGTTAGGCTTTGTCTTTACTGACGATGTGCTTGCCACACATTCCCTAACTGGCAAGCCATCGCCTGCTTTTTATGGTCGTGAACGACCCGAGAAAATGCAATTGAATCCTGAAAAAATTGCTGACGTCATACATTGTATTCGCACACTTAAGAATTGTTCAGAGCGTGAAGTTAGAGCTGCCATTACCACCAAATGTTCGGATACCTCCAAAAAATACAAACGACATTCCCTGAAGCAATCGAAATCAATAACTTTACCTTAAGAAGTTGCAACTTCGTTTTCCCATTACTGCTGATATATATTTAAGGATTGCAGCCGCCATTTAATCGAACAAGCCTAAGCGACTGCATTTTCATATTATGTTTAATATTTTAAAAATTTTAATTCATTATAAACTTTAATTTTAACTATTTTTTTTGCCCCATTTCGGGGCTTCACAAAAAAATAAAAAAAAAAATAAATAAAAAAAAACAAAAAAAATCAAATTGTTTTCAATTATTTTTTAATCTGTTGAGGCCATTTGGACAAATGTTTGTGTGGTGTTATTTGAGTGCTTTTCCATAGCTTTTAAGGAGTATATAGGCCAGTAACATAACAATTTCACTGAATTCTAACAACGCCTAAGTCTTATTCTGCTCCTTGCATCCGTCTTTCTCAGCATCCGTCAGGTGTTTCTTGTGAGCCCAATGTCATCCTGCGGTTTTCCAAATGATATGACCAATTCCTATGCAGATTTTCCCCGATTATAAAGTTGATCATTTGTTGTAATTGGAGATTTTATTACATCGAAGTCATTGAAGTCACCGTGATCTAGTAGGTAGTGTATTGGTTTATTAGACGTGAGGCCTCGGTTCAAACTCCAACTGAACGAAATATGAAAAAATATTTCTTCGGCGACTTCCTCTCAGCAGATCTCTGGCAAAAACTCTAAGAATAAATAAAATTACCATGAAATATTTATTTATTTATTTATTTATTACAATACAATTACAAATTATGTCCTAATTATATACGAGCGAAGTAACTTGACTATTTGCTCGGTGTAGTGTCACAGACCAGAGTCTCTGGTGGGAATCGAACCCACGACCCTCACGCTAATAGTCTAGCACACTACCCACTAGACTACCAGGGCACCCTAAAAGTATCATGAAATATATTAAGAGTTTATTTTTTTTTTTTTGTAGATAATAAGAACAACAAAATTATTCATTTTATCAATAATTAATTGAACATTATTTTCTTGGATTAATAAACACATACAAATAATGTAATTGTAATTGATTTTCAATGTTTTTTTTCTCTTTCTTTCTTTTTTTCTACTCAATATTTTTGCTAATGGCATACAATTAGGAATTTCTCTATAAATAAAGAAAAAATAAGGAAGGTGAAGCTATTAATTACATTGATTTAATTAATTAATAAATGTTTTTATGATATTTTAACGCAAAAACTAAGATTGATGATGTGACAACAAAATACAATTCGTACTAAAACATGATTTTAAGAAACCAATGAAATCATATCGTTTTATGTGGCAGTTAAAACAATCGTAAACGGTGTGTTAATTAACTGCAATGCACAGTGGCTCATTTTCTCAAAAACTGCGACTAATACACAAAACTTAAGGACCTAAATTGTAGTAATGTATACATCGTATAAAAATATTCTCATCGCACATAAACCAAAAACTTGCTTGATCATTACAACCCTTTAGTCAGGATTACGGCCTAGCTTCTCACACCACTAATGTTGTGTGTGCTAATTTTTATACATGAGTGTCGGCACCTACATACATCGACACCGAACGACAGATTTGAGAAAATTTTCATGGTAAACTTATTTTTCTCAGAATTTTTTTGAAAAGACTGCTGAGAAAAAGTTGCCAATATGGCGTATTCGCCATGGTATTGTTTCTCGTTAAAAAGATTACCACTTAGGTAGTCTATCATTTAAATAACTTTTTTTTTATTGGAATTATATAAAACCAAAAATAGACAGGTAGTTTTGAAACCTTTTTTTATTACAAGTAAAAAATAAAGCTTGGTCTCTTTCACACAGCAGATGGTTTGAAACCTTTTTTATTTCAGTGTACAAATAAAGCCACAATAAAAGTATGTAATGATCATTTGAAAATTATTTTTTAAACGAGGGTCGAACTTCACAAGCCACTGACGCTTGCAAGTTCTGTTAAACGGCAAGATATCATAGAGACCATGCAACTTCTTTAACGCCGATTGCTGTAATAACAGGTAGAAAAATACACCACTTTTTATACATACCTAGCTTCTCACACTACTACGGTACCTATGGTTTAAAGTCGACTCCGAACGACATATTTTTGAAAAACTTTTCATGGCAATTTCATTTACTCACAGAGTTTTTGTCAGAAATCTGCTGAGAGAAAGTCGCCGAAGAACCATTTTTTCATATTTCGTTTTATTGGGGATGTCCGACCTGGGCTTGGAACTGCGATCTCACACCGGCACACTACCTATAGTGACCACCATTTAGAGACCTGAAAATAGTTTATTATTATTACCGTCCGTAGCGCAGGCACAAAAAGGCACAACATATGATTGACCGTCATAGAATAGTCCCCGCCACTCAGAACACAAACCAGTCGGATTTCCAAAAAGTTCTGAAAATAATTTTGTATACTGGCTCATTACTCATTTTGTTCTTGAATAGTCTCGTCAGTGTCATAATAGTCTGAATATAATACAATCTACTCGAGTCTACTATAATACAAACACTTTTTGTAGAATAAGTAGCCCAGAAGAGGTTTTACAGATTCATGCGTTTCCCTCAATATCACAGTGGTCCGTAATCCTGTACAGTTTTATATTGCCGAGTCTGTACCTTCAAAAAAGCAAGTAAGACGTAAATGATCGCTCTGCTACACAAAAAGGAACACACTGGACTCACAAGCTAGTCTATATAGCATATCCTTGCATTACTTACTATCCACAGAATATTCACCCCCGTGTTGATCACAATTTCCAATACACTTGTGCTTTTTGTTTGATACTCTCTTTCCATCGGTATTCAATAACATCGATGATTATGCTGGGTATTAATAATTTAAGATATCTGTGCGTATTTCTTTATATATTTTAACAATTTACTCCTCATTCAATGACTTATTTGGCATCAGCTTATGTAAACTGATTAGACGACCTATTTAACTAATTGAACCACAATGGAATTAAGAAAACAAAAGACATATTTTTCCTATTATCACTGCCTTACAGATAATCCTGAAAAATTTCTTCTAAGTTGTGTTTTTATTTTATTCATTTTCTTGTAGTCGTTAGACTAACGAACTTTTAAATTCCATTTAAAGAACGGAAAATTTGTTGAAAATATGTATTCAGACTAAAAGCATAATCGCGCAACAATAGAAAAAGAACATTTTTAAAAATCATTTTCATTTTATTTAAACGCTACAAAACGGTTTTGTATTGTTGGCTTATTTTAAAAGCCAAAAATTCCTTTCAGTTTTAAACAATTTGTGAAAACATTGTCAGCCATAAGAGTAAAACAACCTTTGGTGGTAAATAAACCAAAAGCGAAAATCTTTAAATTTAATGATAAGAACTGCTATTTCTGTTGATTAAACGTTAAGAATTTCAACAGCCATTTAAAAATGTTTCTCTCCCCATTTACTTATGATTTATTTGTATGTAATCAAAAGCACCGGCATATTGTATTGGGGTGAGCTATATATGTATATCGGGTGAGCCATCTATCGATTTAAATTTGAACCATCGTTGGGATGTATTGGAAATTCTAAAACAAAAACAAAGACAATTAATCGGAAATTGCACGAAAATGTCGTACATAATTTGGTCACAGAGAAGGAACAACAGTGCCTGGTATACGCAAGTTTTTTTTTTTTTGCTAAAGTTCATAAAACTGGTTTTATTATTGATGCGCCAACACGTGAACGTGCTCGTACAGTGCGTACATACATAATTGGTCATTACAACCCTTAAGTCAGCATTACGACCTATCTTCTCACACCACTTATGTTGTGTGTGTGTTAATTTTATACATGAGTGGCGGGACCTACAGTTTAAAGTCGACTCCGAACGACAGATTTTTTGACAAACTTTTCATGTCAATTTTATTTAATCTTAGAGTTTTTGCCAGAAATCTGCTGAGAGGCAGTCACAGAAGAAATATTTTTTCCATATTTTCGTTTTGATGTCTGACCTGGGTTACTATACTTCGCAGGATCATTTCTGTAGTCTGTCTTCATTTATTTTCATTGCAAAATGAAAAAATATTGAAGCTTACTTCGAATTTTGCGAAAAGATTTCGCCTTACAAAGTTTAATTGGTTCAAGAGTTGAAGCCTTATGACCAACCGCTTCTTTTTCGCTTTGCCACATGGGCCAGAAACTGCACGTTGATGTCGATTTTGCCCCAAAAATCTTCATCTTTTCGGATGAAGCTCATTTTCATCTTGGTAGGTACATTAATAAGTAAAATTTCCGTATTTGGGACTCAGAAAGCCAACACGTGGTCTTACAGAAGCCAATGCACCCATTACGAGTGACTGTTTGGCGCGGCCCATATATCATTGAAAATGAGAACGGCACAATCATTGCGGTCAATGGAGATACCTGTGGCACCATGATAATCGCTCTTTATGGTTTTGATATGAACGATATTTGGTTTTAACAGCACATATCTCATGCCACAATTGGTTTATAGAGTCAAACAATTGATGTACGTTTAATAAGCCGAAATGGTGATGTCAATTGACCGACAAGAAAGTGCGATTTGACATTGTTGCACTATTTTCTGTGAGGCGCCGTTAAAGAAAAGTATTATGCCGACAAACCAGAGACATTTGGAGCATGTGAAGGCGAACATTCGTGATGCCATTGCCAAGATACGACCCCATACACACGAAAAAGTGTACAAAAATTGGTCGGATTGAATAAGGTACTGTGAGACTAGACGCAGCAGCCGCATTATATTATTCCATTTTTAAAACTGGACCAGTCGTACTTCACAACAAAAAATTAATTTTAAAAAAAGTGCAAACCGTTGTTGTTTGATTCGATATATACTGCTATGGAGTGTCCGTAACACATGTCCAATTCAATTCCATACGGGTCTTCCCATTTTCCTTTCAATTGTTGATTCGTTTATGATCATAACATTATATTTGGAATTGTGTTTGTCTAGCCAATTCCTAATAAATCGATTACAGAGACTTAGCACTCGTTTTCCTTTAAGTATTCTTTTTTCACTGAAGGATACTTATTTCTAGCTCTAGACACCACCGCATTGTGTCCGTATTTATTGTTCAAATATTTCCTTAGCACTGTCCTCCATAGTTCTTGGAATTATTATCCGGTAATCTTTATATGAACGAATCCCTTAATGGATTCTTAGTCAGCCATTATCCATTTATTAGGAAATCGAGGAATAATTAAATTAATTCAAGGAACACCTAGAATGGTGTTGAATCTTTCCATTGGTATCCGGATCATTAAAGACCTAGAACCTAGAAAAAAGTGTAGTTTCTGGTCAGTGAACATAATTTGCGAATTTAACTCGAATGCAATAAGCTGTTGCAGAAAAAAATTACGACTTCAGAGACAAAAGGATTTTATGTTTAATTCTTGAAAACTGATAGCAATCTACAGAATTTTTTCATACAAGAATTTCGGTCTCGATTACTAATTGCATAAATAAATCAAAAGTCTGTACCTAAGGATTTACAACACAACCGTCATCAAGCAAAATTGTGCATGTGACATCATGCCACTTTATATAAAAAAGGTACAGGTAGCAAAAGAGCCCTTGTGTAAAAAAGGACGTTTAAGTACCCTTTAGTCAATAAAAAAATTAAACGATCACTTCCATCAGAACAGATATTTCGTATATAAATCAGAAATGTTTGATAAGAACCTCACAGTCGCCTTTAAGTCGTCAGATTAAGAACACTTGTATCGAACTTCAAATATTACCGAACATGTCTTCTGATGATAAACAACAACCGTCCAGTACATCATCATGTGAAGAATTCAATGACGATTTGATAGTTTACGAAAATTTGTTGAATCAGGTGTGTGTCATTGAAGAAGACATAGCAATACTCAATGCTGTGGAAAATAAACTGATAACCAATTTCGGTGTCTTCGATCAAAACCATCCGATTTTTCTTAAAAGAAAAGGAAATCTAGAAAAGACGCCTGCACATGAAATATTGAAACTGTTTTTAAGCAAAATGACAAACCATTCCACTCATTGTGAGAAAAGTAATGACGATGTGAATGACAAGAAAACTACGGATGATGATGAAGCTGTTTCCATTAAGAAAAACCAACAGCTTCCGAAAGATGTGAAAACTACTTTGAAGCCGAATGACTCGGACACTAACGTACAAGGTTGCAATAAAATTATTTGGGCAACGGCAGCCCCGCTCAAGCGCCTATTGTTGAGTTCTGAATCCCAACCTTCCACCTCTTCCGCTGCAAGAGCTCTTAACCGCTTAAATTACTCCATCAAACGTAAGATAAGTAATGACGATCAGAAAAGTGTGGATGCAGGAGCAGTTTCCATTGAAAATAATGAACAACAAAAGCAAAATCCTGAAAACACTGAAAATACGAAAGTTAACGTAAAACCATATACCGACTTGACAGTGACACCGCCTTCTGGTAGTACAGGAAAAATTTTGGATATAAAACCACAACAATTCAATGCTACTACATTGCATACCTTCTCCAATAACACCACTGAGCATCAAATAAATAATGACGACCAGGAACTTAACGATCAGAAACTTAAAGATGGTGAAGATCTTTCCATAAAAACTAATCAACATTTAAAGGCAGATGTTAAAAAGACTTTAAAAGCTATTACTTTGAAGTCTAACAATGGCATCGCTTTGATAACGTCTGCTGTGGATACATGCAAACTCTTGGATTCTAAGCCATCTACATCCACCACTGCCATATCTCCAAAACCTGAGATAAGTAATGACGTCCAGGATTATCAGACGGATGTAGAAGATCTTTCCATTAAAAGTAATCAAACAACACCTAAAATTATTAACAACACCGTTATCCTGAAGCCGAATGGCACAAACATTAGCGTACAAGCATGCATTGACAACACTTTGCCACTTTTGACATCTGAAGAACAACCGTCCACATCCACAGGTGGCATATCTCTAAAACATGAGATAAGTAATGACGATCTGGATTATCAGAAATTTACAGAAATTGGAGAAGATCTTTCCATTAAAAGTAATCAAACAAAATTAAAAATAAAAATTATTAACAACACCGTTATCCTGAAGCCGAATGGCACAAACATTAGCGTACAAGCATGCATTGACAACACTTTGCCACTTTTGACTTCTGAAGAACAACCGTCCACATCCACAGGTGGCATATCTCTAAAACATGAGATAAGTAATGACGTTCTGGATTATCAGAAATTTACAGAAATTGGAGAAGATCTTTCCATTAAAAGTAATCAACAATTAGAAGATGATCTTAAAACAACTGACAACACCGTTATTCCGAAGCCGATTGACGCAGATATTAACGCACAATCATGCAGTGACAACACTTTGGCAAAGGCTAGTTGCACTAAACGACAATCTTTGAGTTCTGAAGCTGCTGCTAAGTCTAGTAAACGTACCAAACGCAACACAACAAATGAATTTCTGGATGGAAAAGATATTTCCATTCAAAATAAACAACAACAACAGGAGTACCCTAAAAAAACCGATAAATCCGTTATTTTAGGACCGAATGGCACCGAAGTCACGTTACAAGCTTACGATGCAATTATTTGGACAACGGCTGCCGGTGCAACACGCCAACTGTTAGGCTTTGTCTTTACTGACGATGTGCTTGCCACACATTCCCTAACTGGCAAGCCATCGCCTGCTTTTTATGGTCGTGAACGACCCGAGAAAATGCAATTGAATCCTGAAAAAATTGCTGACGTCATACATTGTATTCGCACACTTAAGAATTGTTCAGAGCGTGAAGTTAGAGCTGCCATTACCACCAAATGTTCGGATACCTCCAAAAAATACAAACGACATTCCCTGAAGCAATCGAAATCAATAACTTTACCTTAAGAAGTTGCAACTTCGTTTTCCCATTACTGCTGATATAAATTTAAGGATTGCAGCCGCCATTTAATCGAACAAGCCTAAGCGACTGCATTTTCATATTATGTTTAATATTTTAAAAATTTTAATTCATTATAAACTTTAATTTTAACTATTTTTTTTGCCCCATTTCGGGGCTTCACAAAAAAAAAACAATAAAAACAAAACAAAAAAACCAAAAAAAAAAATTAAATTGTTTTCAATTATTTTTTAATCTGTTGAGGCCATTTGGACAAATGTTTGTGTGGTGTTATTTGAGTGTTTTCCCATAGCTTTTAAGGAGTATATAGGCCAGTAACATAACAATTTCACTGAATTCTAACAACGCCTAAGTCTTATTCTGCTCCTTGCATCCGTCTTTCTCAGCATCCGTCAGGTGTTTCTTGTGAGCCCAATGTCATCCTGCGGTTTTCCAAATGATATGACCAATTCCTATGCAGATTTTCCCCGATTATAAAGTTGATCATTTGTTGTAATTGGAGATTTTATTACATCGAAGTCATTGAAGTCACCGTGATCTAGTAGGTAGTGTATTGGTTTATTAGACGTGAGGCCTCGGTTCAAACTCCAACTGAACGAAATATGAAAAAATATTTCTTCGGCGACTTCCTCTCAGCAGATCTCTGGCAAAAACTCTGAGAATAAATAAAATTACCATGAAATATTTATTTATTTATTTATTTATTACAATACAATTACAAATTATATCCTAATTATATACGAGCGAAGTAACTTGACTATTTGCTCGGTGTAGTGTCACAGACCAGAGTCTCTGGTGGGAATCGAACCCACGACCCTCACGCTAATAGTCTAGCACACTACCCACTAGACTACCAGGGCACCCTAAAAGTATCATGAAATATATTAAGAGTTTATTTTTTTTTTTTGTAGATAATAAGAACAACAAAATTATTCATTTTATCAATAATTAATTGAACATTATTTTCTTGGATTAATAAACACATACAAATAATGTAATTGTAATTGATTTTCAATGTTTTTTTCTCTTTCTTTCTTTTTTTCTACTCAATATTTTTGCTAATGGCATACAATTAGGAATTTCTCTATAAATAAAGAAAAAATAAGGAAGGTGAAGCTATTAATTACATTGATTTAATTAATTAATAAATGTTTTTATGATATTTTAACGCAAAAACTAAGATTGATGATGTGACAACAAAATACAATTCGTACTAAAACATGATTTTAAGAAACCAATGAAATCATATCGTTTTATGTGGCAGTTAAAACAATCGTAAACGGTGTGTTAATTAACTGCAATGCACAGTGGCTCATTTTCTCAAAAACTGCGACTAATACACAAAACTTAAGGACCTAAATTGTAGTAATGTATACATCGTATAAAAATATTCTCATCGCACATAAACCAAAAACTTGCTTGATCATTACAACCCTTTAGTCAGGATTACGGCCTAGCTTCTCACACCACTAATGTTGTGTGTGCTAATTTTTATACATGAGTGTCGGCACCTACATACATCGACACCGAACGACAGATTTGAGAAAATTTTCATGGTAAACTTATTTTTTCTCAGAATTTTTTTGAAAAGACTGCTGAGAAAAAGTTGCCAATATGGCGTATTTGCCATTGTATTGTTTTTCGTTAAAAAGATTACCACTTAGGTAGTCTATCATTTAAATAACTTTTTTTTTATTGGAATTATATAAAACCAAAAATAGACAGGTAGTTTTGAAACCTTTTTTTATTACAAGTAAAAAATAAAGCTTGGTCTCTTTCACACAGCAGATGGTTTGAAACCTTTTTTATTTCAGTGTACAAATAAAGCCACAATAAAAGTATGTAATGATCATTTGAAAATTATTTTTTAAACGAGGGTCGAACTTCACAAGCCACTGACGCTTGCAAGTTCTGTTAAACGGCAAGATATCATAGAGACCATGCAACTTCTTTAACGCCGATTGCTGTAATAACAGGTAGAAAAATACACCACTTTTTATACATACCTAGCTTCTCACACTACTACGGTACCTATGGTTTAAAGTCGACTCCGAACGACATATTTTTGAAAAACTTTTCATGGCAATTTCATTTACTCACAGAGTTTTTGTCAGAAATCTGCTGAGAGAAAGTCGCCGAAGAACCATTTTTTCATATTTCGTTTTATTGGGGATGTCCGACCTGGGCTTGGAACTGCGATCTCACACCGGCACACTACCTATAGTGACCACCATTTAGAGACCTGAAAATAGTTTATTATTATTACCGTCCGTAGCGCAGGCACAAAAAGGCACAACATATGATTGACCGTCATAGAATAGTCCCCGCCACTCAGAACACAAACCAGTCGGATTTCCAAAAAGTTCTGAAAATAATTTTGTATACTGGCTCATTACTCATTTTGTTCTTGAATAGTCTCGTCAGTGTCATAATAGTCTGAATATAATACAATCTACTCGAGTCTACTATAATACAAACACTTTTTGTAGAATAAGTAGCCCAGAAGAGGTTTTACAGATTCATGCGTTTCCCTCAATATCACAGTGGTCCGTAATCCTGTACAGTTTTATATTGCCGAGTCTGTACCTTCAAAAAAGCAAGTAAGACGTAAATGATCGCTCTGCTACACAAAAAGGAACACACTGGACTCACAAGCTAGTCTATATAGCATATCCTTGCATTACTTACTATCCACAGAATATTCACCCCCGTGTTGATCACAATTTCCAATACACTTGTGCTTTTTGTTTGATACTCTCTTTCCATCGGTATTCAATAACATCGATGATTATGCTGGGTATTAATAATTTAAGATATCTGTGCGTATTTCTTTATATATTTTAACAATTTACTCCTCATTCAATGACTTATTTGGCATCAGCTTATGTAAACTGATTAGACGACCTATTTAACTAATTGAACCACAATGGAATTAAGAAAACAAAAGACATATTTTTCCTATTATCACTGCCTTACAGATAATCCTGAAAAATTTCTTCTAAGTTGTGTTTTTATTTTCTTCATTTTCTTGTAGTCGTTAGACTAACGAACTTTTAAATTCCATTTAAAGAACGGAAAATTTGTTGAAAATATGTATTCAGACTAAAAGCATAATCGCGCAACAATAGAAAAAGAACATTTTTAAAAATCATTTTCATTTTATTTAAACGCTACAAAACGGTTTTGTATTGTTGACTTATTTTAAAAGCCAAAAATTCCTTTCAGTTTTAAACAATTTGTGAAAACATTGTCAGCCATAAGAGTAAAACAACCTTTGGTGGTAAATAAACCAAAAGCGAAAATCTTTAAATTTAATGATAAGAACTGCTATTTCTGTTGATTAAACGTTAAGAATTTCAACAGCCATTTAAAAATGTTTCTCTCCCCATTTACTTATGATTTATTTGTATGTAATCAAAAGCACCGGCATATTGTACTGGGGTGAGCTATATATGTATATCGGGTGAGCCATCTATCGATTTAAATTTGAACCATCGTTGGGATGTATTGGAAATTCTAAAACAAAAACAAAGACAATTAATCGGAAATTGCGCGAAAATGTCGTACATAATTTGGTCACAGAGAAGGAACAACAGTGCCTGGTATACGCAAGTTTTTTTTTTTTGCTAAAGTTCATAAAACTGGTTTTATTATTGATGCGCCAACACGTGAACGTGCTCGTACAGTGCGTACATACATAATTGGTCATTACAACCCTTCAGTCAGCATTACGACCTATCTTCTCACACCACTTATGTTGTGTGTGTGTTAATTTTATACATGAGTGGCGGGACCTACAGTTTAAAGTCGACTCCGAACGACAGATTTTTTGACAAACTTTTCATGTCAATTTTATTTAATCTTAGAGTTTTTGCCAGAAATCTGCTGAGAGGCAGTCACAGAAGAAATATTTTTTCCATATTTTCGTTTTGATGTCTGACCTGGGTTACTATACTTCGCAGGATCATTTCTGTAGTCTGTCTTCATTTATTTTCATTGCAAAATGAAAAAATATTGAAGCTTACTTCGAATTTTGCGAAAAGATTTCGCCTTACAAAGTTTAATTGGTTCAAGAGTTGAAGCCTTATGACCATCCGCTTCTTTTTCGCTTTGCCACATGGGCCAGAAACTGCACGTTGATGTCGATTTTGCCCAAAAAATCTTCATCTTTTCGGATGAAGCTCATTTTCATCTTGGTAGGTACATTAATAAGTAAAATTTCCGTATTTGGGACTCAGAAAGCCAACACGTGGTCTTACAGAAGCCAATGCACCCATTACGAGTGACTGTTTGGCGCGGCCCATATATCATTGAAAATGAGAACGGCACAATCATTACGGTCAATGGAGATACCTGTGGCACCATGATAATCGCTCTTTATGGTTTTGATATGAACGATATTTGGTTTTAACAGCACATATCTCATGCCACAATTGGTTTATAGAGTCAAACAATTGATGTACGTTTAATAAGCCGAAATGGTGATGTCAATTGACCGACAAGAAAGTGCGATTTGACATTGTTGCACTATTTTCTGTGAGGCGCCGTTAAAGAAAAGTATTATGCCGACAAACCAGAGACATTTGGAGCATGTGAAGGCGAACATTCGTGATGCCATTGCCAAGATACGACCCCATACACACGAAAAAGTGTACAAAAATTGGTCGGATTGAATAAGGTACTGTGAGACTAGACGCAGCAGCCGCATTATATTATTCCATTTTTAAAACTGGACCAGTCGTACTTCACAACAAAAAATTAATTTTAAAAAAAGTGCAAACCGTTGTTGTTTGATTCGATATATACTGCTATGGAGTGTCCGTAACACATGTCCAATTCAATTCCATACGTGTCTTCCCATTTTCCTTTCAATTGTTGATTCGTTTATGATCATAACATTATATTTGGAATTGTGTTGGTCTAGCCAATTCCTAATAAATCGATTACAGAGACTTAGCACTCGTTTTCCTTTAAGTATTCTTTTTTTCACTGAAGGATACTTATTTCTAGCTCTAGACACCACCGCATTGTGTCCGTATTTATTGTTCAAATATTTCCTTAGCACTGTCCTCCATAGTTCTTGGAATTATTATCCGGTAATCTTTATATGAACGAATCCCTTAATGGATTCTTAGTCAGCCATTATCCATTTATTAGGAAATCGAGGAATAATTAAATTAATTCAAGGAACACCTAGAATGGTGTTGAATCTTTCCATTGGTATCCGGATCATTAAAGACCTAGAACCTAGAAAAAAGTGTAGTTTCTGGTCAGTGAACATAATTTGCGAATTTAACTCGAATGCAATAAGCTGTTGCAGAAAAAAATTACGACTTCAGAGACAAAAGGATTTTATGTTTAATTCTTGAAAACTGATAGCAATCTACAGAATTTTTTCATACAAGAATTTCGGTCTCGATTACTAATTGCATAAATAAATCAAAAGTCTGTACCTAAGGATTTACAACACAACCGTCATCAAGCAAAATTGTGCATGTGACATCATGCCACTTTATATAAAAAAGGTACAGGTAGCAAAAGAGCCCTTGTGTAAAAAAGGACGTTTAAGTACCCTTTAGTCAATAAAAAAATTAAACGATCACTTCCATCAGAACAGATATTTCGTATATAAATCAGAAATGTTTGATAAGAACCTCACAGTCGCCTTTAAGTCGTCAGATTAAGAACACTTGTATCGAACTTCAAATATTACCGAACATGTCTTCTGATGATAAACAACAACCGTCCAGTACATCATCATGTGAAGAATTCAATGACGATTTGATAGTTTACGAAAATTTGTTGAATCAGGTGTGTGTCATTGAAGAAGACATAGCAATACTCAATGCTGTGGAAAATAAACTGATAACCAATTTCGGTGTCTTCGATCAAAACCATCCGATTTTTCTTAAAAGAAAAGGAAATCTAGAAAAGACGCCTGCACATGAAATATTGAAACTGTTTTTAAGCAAAATGACAAACCATTCCACTCATTGTGAGAAAAGTAATGACGATGTGAATGACAAGAAAACTACGGATGATGATGAAGCTGTTTCCATTAAGAAAAACCAACAGCTTCCGAAAGATGTGAAAACTACTTTGAAGCCGAATGACTCGGACACTAACGTACAAGGTTGCAATAAAATTATTTGGGCAACGGCAGCCCCGCTCAAGCGCCTATTGTTGAGTTCTGAATCCCAACCTTCCACCTCTTCCGCTGCAAGAGCTCTTAACCGCTTAAATTACTCCATCAAACGTAAGATAAGTAATGACGATCAGAAAAGTGTGGATGCAGGAGCAGTTTCCATTGAAAATAATGAACAACAAAAGCAAAATCCTGAAAACACTGAAAATACGAAAGTTAACGTAAAACCATATACCGACTTGACAGTGACACCGCCTTCTGGTAGTACAGGAAAAATTTTGGATATAAAACCACAACAATTCAATGCTACTACATTGCATACCTTCTCCAATAACACCACTGAGCATCAAATAAATAATGACGACCAGGAACTTAACGATCAGAAACTTAAAGATGGTGAAGATCTTTCCATAAAAACTAATCAACATTTAAAGGCAGATGTTAAAAAGACTTTAAAAGCTATTACTTTGAAGTCTAACAATGGCATCGCTTTGATAACGTCTGCTGTGGATACATGCAAACTCTTGGATTCTAAGCCATCTACATCCACCGCTGCCATATCTCCAAAACCTGAGATAAGTAATGACGTCCAGGATTATCAGACGGATGTAGAAGATCTTTCCATTAAAAGTAATCAAACAACACCTAAAATTATTAACAACACCGTTATCCTGAAGCCGAATGGCACAAACATTAGCGTACAAGCATGCATTGACAACACTTTGCCACTTTTGACATCTGAAGAACAACCGTCCACATCCACAGGTGGCATATCTCTAAAACATGAGATAAGTAATGACGATCTGGATTATCAGAAATTTACAGAAATTGGAGAAGATCTTTCCATTAAAAGTAATCAAACAAAATTAAAAATAAAAATTATTAACAACACCGTTATCCTGAAGCCGAATGGCACAAACATTAGCGTACAAGCATGCATTGACAACACTTTGCCACTTTTGACTTCTGAAGAACAACCGTCCACATCCACAGGTGGCATATCTCTAAAACATGAGATAAGTAATGACGTTCTGGATTATCAGAAATTTACAGAAATTGGAGAAGATCTTTCCATTAAAAGTAATCAAACAAAATTAAAAATAAAAATTATTAACAACACCGTTATCCTGAAGCCGAATGGCACAAACATTAGCGTACAAGCATGCATTGACAACACTTTGCCACTTTTGACTTCTGAAGAACAACCGTCCACATCCACAGGTGGCATATCTCTAAAACATGAGATAAGTAATGACGATCTGGATTATCAGAAATTTACAGAAATTGGAGAAGATCTTTCCATTAAAAGTAATCAAACAAAATTAAAAATAAAAATTATTAACAACACCGTTATCCTGAAGCCGAATGGCACAAACATTAGCGTACAAGCATGCATTGACAACACTTTGCCACTTTTGACTTCTGAAGAACAACCGTCCACATCCACAGGTGGCATATCTCTAAAACATGAGATAAGTAATGACGTTCTGGATTATCAGAAATTTACAGAAATTGGAGAAGATCTTTCCATTAAAAGTAATCAACAATTAGAAGATGATCTTAAAACAACTGACAACACCGTTATTCCGAAGCCGATTGACGCAGATATTAACGCACAATCATGCAGTGACAACACTTTGGCAAAGGCTAGTTGCACTAAACGACAATCTTTGAGTTCTGAAGCTGCTGCTAAGTCTAGTAAACGTACCAAACGCAACACAACAAATTAATTTCTGGATGGAAAAGATATTTCCATTCAAAATAAACAACAACAACAGGAGTACCCTAAAAAAACCGATAAATCCGTTATTTTAGGACCGAATGGCACCGAAGTCACGTTACAAGCTTACGATGCAATTATTTGGACAACGGCTGCCGGTGCAACACGCCAACTGTTAGGCTTTGTCTTTACTGACGATGTGCTTGCCACACATTCCCTAACTGGCAAGCCATCGCCTGCTTTTTATGGTCGTGAACGACCCGAGAAAATGCAATTGAATCCTGAAAAAATTGCTGACGTCATACATTGTATTCGCACACTTAAGAATTGTTCAGAGCGTGAAGTTAGAGCTGCCATTACCACCAAATGTTCGGATACCTCCAAAAAATACAAACGACATTCCCTGAAGCAATCGAAATCAATAACTTTACCTTAAGAAGTTGCAACTTCGTTTTCCCATTACTGCTGATATAAATTTAAGGATTGCAGCCGCCATTTAATCGAACAAGCCTAAGCGACTGCATTTTCATATTATGTTTAATATTTTAAAAATTTTAATTCATTATAAACTTTAATTTTAACTATTTTTTTTGCCCCATTTCGGGGCTTCACAAAAAAAAAAACAATAAAAACAAAACAAAAAAACCAAAAAAAAAAAATTAAATTGTTTTCAATTATTTTTTAATCTGTTGAGGCCATTTGGACAAATGTTTGTGTGGTGTTATTTGAGTGTTTTCCCATAGCTTTTAAGGAGTATATAGGCCAGTAACATAACAATTTCACTGAATTCTAACAACGCCTAAGTCTTATTCTGCTCCTTGCATCCGTCTTTCTCAGCATCCGTCAGGTGTTTCTTGTGAGCCCAATGTCATCCTGCGGTTTTCCAAATGATATGACCAATTCCTATGCAGATTTTCCCCGATTATAAAGTTGATCATTTGTTGTAATTGGAGATTTTATTACATCGAAGTCATTGAAGTCACCGTGATCTAGTAGGTAGTGTATTGGTTTATTAGACGTGAGGCCTCGGTTCAAACTCCAACTGAACGAAATATGAAAAAATATTTCTTCGGCGACTTCCTCTCAGCAGATCTCTGGCAAAAACTCTGAGAATAAATAAAATTACCATGAAATATTTATTTATTTATTTATTTATTACAATACAATTACAAATTATATCCTAATTATATACGAGCGAAGTAACTTGACTATTTGCTCGGTGTAGTGTCACAGACCAGAGTCTCTGGTGGGAATCGAACCCACGACCCTCACGCTAATAGTCTAGCACACTACCCACTAGACTACCAGGGCACCCTAAAAGTATCATGAAATATATTAAGAGTTTATTTTTTTTTTGTAGATAATAAGAACAACAAAATTATTCATTTTATCAATAATTAATTGAACATTATTTTCTTGGATTAATAAACACATACAAATAATGTAATTGTAATTGATTTTCAATGTTTTTTTCTCTTTCTTTCTTTTTTTCTACTCAATATTTTTGCTAATGGCATACAATTAGGAATTTCTCTATAAATAAAGAAAAAATAAGGAAGGTGAAGGTATTAATTATATTGATTTAATTAATTAATAAATGTTTTTATGATATTTTAAGGCAAAAGATTGCTGATGTAACAACAAAATACAGTTCGTACTAAAACATGATTTTAAGAAACCAATGAAATCATATCGTTTTATGTGGCAGTTAAAACAATCGTAAACGGTGTGTTAATTAACTGCAATGCACAGTGGCTCATTTTCTCAAAAACTGCGACTAATACACAAAACTTAAGGACCTAAATTGTAGTAATGTATACATCGTATAAAAATATTCTCATCGCACATAAACCAAAAACTTGCTTGATCATTACAACCCTTTAGTCAGGATTACGGCCTAGCTTCTCACACCACTAATGTTGTGTGTGCTAATTTTTATACATGAGTGTCGGCACCTACATACATCGACACCGAACGACAGATTTGAGAAAATTTTCATGGTAAACTTATTTTTTCTCAGAATTTTTTTGAAAAGACTGCTGAGAAAAAGTTGCCAATATGGCGTATTTGCCATTGTATTGTTTTTCGTTAAAAAGATTACCACTTAGGTAGTCTATCATTTAAATAACTTTTTTTTTATTGGAATTATATAAAACCAAAAATAGACAGGTAGTTTTGAAACCTTTTTTTATTACAAGTAAAAAATAAAGCTTGGTCTCTTTCACACAGCAGATGGTTTGAAACCTTTTTTATTTCAGTGTACAAATAAAGCCACAATAAAAGTATGTAATGATCATTTGAAAATTATTTTTTAAACGAGGGTCGAACTTCACAAGCCACTGACGCTTGCAAGTTCTGTTAAACGGCAAGATATCATAGAGACCATGCAACTTCTTTAACGCCGATTGCTGTAATAACAGGTAGAAAAATACACCACTTTTTATACATACCTAGCTTCTCACACTACTACGGTACCTATGGTTTAAAGTCGACTCCGAACGACATATTTTTGAAAAACTTTTCATGGCAATTTCATTTACTCACAGAGTTTTTGTCAGAAATCTGCTGAGAGAAAGTCGCCGAAGAACCATTTTTTCATATTTCGTTTTATTGGGGATGTCCGACCTGGGCTTGGAACTGCGATCTCACACCGGCACACTACCTATAGTGACCACCATTTAGAGACCTGAAAATAGTTTATTATTATTACCGTCCGTAGCGCAGGCACAAAAAGGCACAACATATGATTGACCGTCATAGAATAGTCCCCGCCACTCAGAACACAAACCAGTCGGATTTCCAAAAAGTTCTGAAAATAATTTTGTATACTGGCTCATTACTCATTTTGTTCTTGAATAGTCTCGTCAGTGTCATAATAGTCTGAATATAATACAATCTACTCGAGTCTACTATAATACAAACACTTTTTGTAGAATAAGTAGCCCAGAAGAGGTTTTACAGATTCATGCGTTTCCCTCAATATCACAGTGGTCCGTAATCCTGTACAGTTTTATATTGCCGAGTCTGTACCTTCAAAAAAGCAAGTAAGACGTAAATGATCGCTCTGCTACACAAAAAGGAACACACTGGACTCACAAGCTAGTCTATATAGCATATCCTTGCATTACTTACTATCCACAGAATATTCACCCCCGTGTTGATCACAATTTCCAATACACTTGTGCTTTTTGTTTGATACTCTCTTTCCATCGGTATTCAATAACATCGATGATTATGCTGGGTATTAATAATTTAAGATATCTGTGCGTATTTCTTTATATATTTTAACAATTTACTCCTCATTCAATGACTTATTTGGCATCAGCTTATGTAAACTGATTAGACGACCTATTTAACTAATTGAACCACAATGGAATTAAGAAAACAAAAGACATATTTTTCCTATTATCACTGCCTTACAGATAATCCTGAAAAATTTCTTCTAAGTTGTGTTTTTATTTTCTTCATTTTCTTGTAGTCGTTAGAATAACGAACTTTTAAATTCCATTTAAAGAACGGAAAATTTGTTGAAAATATGTATTCAGACTAAAAGCATAATCGCGCAACAATAGAAAAAGAACATTTTTAAAAATCATTTTCATTTTATTTAAACGCTACAAAACGGTTTTGTATTGTTGACTTATTTTAAAAGCCAAAAATTCCTTTCAGTTTTAAACAATTTGTGAAAACATTGTCAGCCATAAGAGTAAAACAACCTTTGGTGGTAAATAAACCAAAAGCGAAAATCTTTAAATTTAATGATAAGAACTGCTATTTCTGTTGATTAAACGTTAAGAATTTCAACAGCCATTTAAAAATGTTTCTCTCCCCATTTACTTATGATTTATTTGTATGTAATCAAAAGCACCGGCATATTGTACTGGGGTGAGCTATATATGTATATCGGGTGAGCCATCTATCGATTTAAATTTGAACCATCGTTGGGATGTATTGGAAATTCTAAAACAAAAACAAAGACAATTAATCGGAAATTGCGCGAAAATGTCGTACATAATTTGGTCACAGAGAAGGAACAACAGTGCCTGGTATACGCAAGTTTTTTTTTTTTTGCTAAAGTTCATAAAACTGGTTTTATTATTGATGCGCCAACACGTGAACGTGCTCGTACAGTGCGTACATACATAATTGGTCATTACAACCCTTCAGTCAGCATTACGACCTATCTTCTCACACCACTTATGTTGTGTGTGTGTTAATTTTATACATGAGTGGCGGGACCTACAGTTTAAAGTCGACTCCGAACGACAGATTTTTTGACAAACTTTTCATGTCAATTTTATTTAATCTTAGAGTTTTTGCCAGAAATCTGCTGAGAGGCAGTCACAGAAGAAATATTTTTTCCATATTTTCGTTTTGATGTCTGACCTGGGTTACTATACTTCGCAGGATCATTTCTGTAGTCTGTCTTCATTTATTTTCATTGCAAAATGAAAAAATATTGAAGCTTACTTCGAATTTTGCGAAAAGATTTCGCCTTACAAAGTTTAATTGGTTCAAGAGTTGAAGCCTTATGACCAACCGCTTCTTTTTCGCTTTGCCACATGGGCCAGAAACTGCACGTTGATGTCGATTTTGCCCCAAAAATCTTCATCTTTTCGGATGAAGCTCATTTTCATCTTGGTAGGTACATTAATAAGTAAAATTTCCGTATTTGGGACTCAGAAAGCCAACACGTGGTCTTACAGAAGCCAATGCACCCATTACGAGTGACTGTTTGGCGCGGCCCATATATCATTGAAAATGAGAACGGCACAATCATTGCGGTCAATGGAGATACCTGTGGCACCATGATAATCGCTCTTTATGGTTTTGATATGAACGATATTTGGTTTTAACAGCACATATCTCATGCCACAATTGGTTTATAGAGTCAAACAATTGATGTACGTTTAATAAGCCGAAATGGTGATGTCAATTGACCGACAAGAAAGTGCGATTTGACATTGTTGCACTATTTTCTGTGAGGCGCCGTTAAAGAAAAGTATTATGCCGACAAACCAGAGACATTTGGAGCATGTGAAGGCGAACATTCGTGATGCCATTGCCAAGATACGACCCCATACACACGAAAAAGTGTACAAAAATTGGTCGGATTGAATAAGGTACTGTGAGACTAGACGCAGCAGCCGCATTATATTATTCCATTTTTAAAACTGGACCAGTCGTACTTCACAACAAAAAATTAATTTTAAAAAAAGTGCAAACCGTTGTTGTTTGATTCGATATATACTGCTATGGAGTGTCCGTAACACATGTCCAATTCAATTCCATACGGGTCTTCCCATTTTCCTTTCAATTGTTGATTCGTTTATGATCATAACATTATATTTGGAATTGTGTTTGTCTAGCCAATTCCTAATAAATCGATTACAGAGACTTAGCACTCGTTTTCCTTTAAGTATTCTTTTTTCACTGAAGGATACTTATTTCTAGCTCTAGACACCACCGCATTGTGTCCGTATTTATTGTTCAAATATTTCCTTAGCACTGTCCTCCATAGTTCTTGGAATTATTATCCGGTAATCTTTATATGAACGAATCCCTTAATGGATTCTTAGTCAGCCATTATCCATTTATTAGGAAATCGAGGAATAATTAAATTAATTCAAGGAACACCTAGAATGGTGTTGAATCTTTCCATTGGTATCCGGATCATTAAAGACCTAGAACCTAGAAAAAAGTGTAGTTTCTGGTCAGTGAACATAATTTGCGAATTTAACTCGAATGCAATAAGCTGTTGCAGAAAAAAATTACGACTTCAGAGACAAAAGGATTTTATGTTTAATTCTTGAAAACTGATAGCAATCTACAGAATTTTTGCATACAAGAATTTCGGTCTCGATTACTAATTGCATAAATAAATCAAAAGTCTGTACCTAAGGATTTACAACACAACCGTCATCAAGCAAAATTGTGCATGTGATATCATGCCACTTTATATAAAAAAGGTACAGGTAGCAAAAGAGCCCTTGTGTAAAAAAGGACGTTTAAGTACCCTTTAGTCAATAAAAAAATTAAACGATCACTTCCATCAGAACAGATATTTCGTATATAAATCAGAAATGTTTGATAAGAACCTCACAGTCGCCTTTAAGTCGTCAGATTAAGAACACTTGTATCGAACTTCAAATATTACCGAACATGTCTTCTGATGATAAACAACAACCGTCCAGTACATCATCATGTGAAGAATTCAATGACGATTTGATAGTTTACGAAAATTTGTTGAATCAGGTGTGTGTCATTGAAGAAGACATAGCAATACTCAATGCTGTGGAAAATAAACTGATAACCAATTTCGGTGTCTTCGATCAAAACCATCCGATTTTTCTTAAAAGAAAAGGAAATCTAGAAAAGACGCCTGCACATGAAATATTGAAACTGTTTTTAAGCAAAATGACAAACCATTCCACTCATTGTGAGAAAAGTAATGACGATGTGAATGACAAGAAAACTACGGATGATGATGAAGCTGTTTCCATTAAGAAAAACCAACAGCTTCCGAAAGATGTGAAAACTACTTTGAAGCCGAATGACTCGGACACTAACGTACAAGGTTGCAATAAAATTATTTGGGCAACGGCAGCCCCGCTCAAGCGCCTATTGTTGAGTTCTGAATCCCAACCTTCCACCTCTTCCGCTGCAAGAGCTCTTAACCGCTTAAATTACTCCATCAAACGTAAGATAAGTAATGACGATCAGAAAAGTGTGGATGCAGGAGCAGTTTCCATTGAAAATAATGAACAACAAAAGCAAAATCCTGAAAACACTGAAAATACGAAAGTTAACGTAAAACCATATACCGACTTGACAGTGACACCGCCTTCTGGTAGTACAGGAAAAATTTTGGATATAAAACCACAACAATTCAATGCTACTACATTGCATACCTTCTCCAATAACACCACTGAGCATCAAATAAATAATGACGACCAGGAACTTAACGATCAGAAACTTAAAGATGGTGAAGATCTTTCCATAAAAACTAATCAACATTTAAAGGCAGATGTTAAAAAGACTTTAAAAGCTATTACTTTGAAGTCTAACAATGGCATCGCTTTGATAACGTCTGCTGTGGATACATGCAAACTCTTGGATTCTAAGCCATCTACATCCACCGCTGCCATATCTCCAAAACCTGAGATAAGTAATGACGTCCAGGATTATCAGACGGATGTAGAAGATCTTTCCATTAAAAGTAATCAAACAACACCTAAAATTATTAACAACACCGTTATCCTGAAGCCGAATGGCACAAACATTAGCGTACAAGCATGCATTGACAACACTTTGCCACTTTTGACATCTGAAGAACAACCGTCCACATCCACAGGTGGCATATCTCTAAAACATGAGATAAGTAATGACGATCTGGATTATCAGAAATTTACAGAAATTGGAGAAGATCTTTCCATTAAAAGTAATCAAACAAAATTAAAAATAAAAATTATTAACAACACCGTTATCCTGAAGCCGAATGGCACAAACATTAGCGTACAAGCATGCATTGACAACACTTTGCCACTTTTGACTTCTGAAGAACAACCGTCCACATCCACAGGTGGCATATCTCTAAAACATGAGATAAGTAATGACGTTCTGGATTATCAGAAATTTACAGAAATTGGAGAAGATCTTTCCATTAAAAGTAATCAACAATTAGAAGATGATCTTAAAACAACTGACAACACCGTTATTCCGAAGCCGATTGACGCAGATATTAACGCACAATCATGCAGTGACAACACTTTGGCAAAGGCTAGTTGCACTAAACGACAATCTTTGAGTTCTGAAGCTGCTGCTAAGTCTAGTAAACGTACCAAACGCAACACAACAAATGAATTTCTGGATGGAAAAGATATTTCCATTCAAAATAAACAACAACAACAGGAGTACCCTAAAAAAACCGATAAATCCGTTATTTTAGGACCGAATGGCACCGAAGTCACGTTACAAGCTTACGATGCAATTATTTGGACAACGGCTGCCGGTGCAACACGCCAACTGTTAGGCTTTGTCTTTACTGACGATGTGCTTGCCACACATTCCCTAACTGGCAAGCCATCGCCTGCTTTTTATGGTCGTGAACGACCCGAGAAAATGCAATTGAATCCTGAAAAAATTGCTGACGTCATACATTGTATTCGCACACTTAAGAATTGTTCAGAGCGTGAAGTTAGAGCTGCCATTACCACCAAATGTTCGGATACCTCCAAAAAATACAAACGACATTCCCTGAAGCAATCGAAATCAATAACTTTACCTTAAGAAGTTGCAACTTCGTTTTCCCATTACTGCTGATATAAATTTAAGGATTGCAGCCGCCATTTAATCGAACAAGCCTAAGCGACTGCATTTTCATATTATGTTTAATATTTTAAAAATTTTAATTCATTATAAACTTTAATTTTAACTTTTTTTTTTGCCCCATTTCGGGGCTTCACAAAAAAAAAAAAACAATAAAAACAAAACAAAAAAACCAAAAAAAAAAATTAAATTGTTTTCAATTATTTTTTAATCTGTTGAGGCCATTTGGACAAATGTTTGTGTGGTGTTATTTGAGTGTTTTCCCATAGCTTTTAAGGAGTATATAGGCCAGTAACATAACAATTTCACTGAATTCTAACAACGCCTAAGTCTTATTCTGCTCCTTGCATCCGTCTTTCTCAGCATCCGTCAGGTGTTTCTTGTGAGCCCAATGTCATCCTGCGGTTTTCCAAATGATATGACCAATTCCTATGCAGATTTTCCCCGATTATAAAGTTGATCATTTGTTGTAATTGGAGATTTTATTACATCGAAGTCATTGAAGTCACCGTGATCTAGTAGGTAGTGTATTGGTTTATTAGACGTGAGGCCTCGGTTCAAACTCCAACTGAACGAAATATGAAAAAATATTTCTTCGGCGACTTCCTCTCAGCAGATCTCTGGCAAAAACTCTGAGAATAAATAAAATTACCATGAAATATTTATTTATTTATTTATTTATTACAATACAATTACAAATTATATCCTAATTATATACGAGCGAAGTAACTTGACTATTTGCTCGGTGTAGTGTCACAGACCAGAGTCTCTGGTGGGAATCGAACCCACGACCCTCACGCTAATAGTCTAGCACACTACCCACTAGACTACCAGGGCACCCTAAAAGTATCATGAAATATATTAAGAGTTTATTTTTTTTTTTGTAGATAATAAGAACAACAAAATTATTCATTTTATCAATAATTAATTGAACATTATTTTCTTGGATTAATAAACACATACAAATAATGTAATTGTAATTGATTTTCAATGTTTTTTTCTCTTTCTTTCTTTTTTTCTACTCAATATTTTTGCTAATGGCATACAATTAGGAATTTCTCTATAAATAAAGAAAAAATAAGGAAGGTGAAGCTATTAATTACATTGATTTAATTAATTAATAAATGTTTTTATGATATTTTAAGGCAAAAGATTGCTGATGTAACAACAAAATACAGTTCGTACTAAAACATGATTTTAAGAAACCAATGAAATCATATCGTTTTATGTGGCAGTTAAAACAATCGTAAACGGTGTGTTAATTAACTGCAATGCACAGTGGCTCATTTTCTCAAAAACTGCGACTAATACACAAAACTTAAGGACCTAAATTGTAGTAATGTATACATCGTATAAAAATATTCTCATCGCACATAAACCAAAAACTTGCTTGATCATTACAACCCTTTAGTCAGGATTACGGCCTAGCTTCTCACACCACTAATGTTGTGTGTGCTAATTTTTATACATGAGTGTCGGCACCTACATACATCGACACCGAACGACAGATTTGAGAAAATTTTCATGGTAAACTTATTTTTTCTCAGAATTTTTTTGAAAAGACTGCTGAGAAAAAGTTGCCAATATGGCGTATTTGCCATTGTATTGTTTTTCGTTAAAAAGATTACCACTTAGGTAGTCTATCATTTAAATAACTTTTTTTTTATTGGAATTATATAAAACCAAAAATAGACAGGTAGTTTTGAAACCTTTTTTTATTACAAGTAAAAAATAAAGCTTGGTCTCTTTCACACAGCAGATGGTTTGAAACCTTTTTTATTTCAGTGTACAAATAAAGCCACAATAAAAGTATGTAATGATCATTTGAAAATTATTTTTTAAACGAGGGTCGAACTTCACAAGCCACTGACGCTTGCAAGTTCTGTTAAACGGCAAGATATCATAGAGACCATGCAACTTCTTTAACGCCGATTGCTGTAATAACAGGTAGAAAAATACACCACTTTTTATACATACCTAGCTTCTCACACTACTACGGTACCTATGGTTTAAAGTCGACTCCGAACGACATATTTTTGAAAAACTTTTCATGGCAATTTCATTTACTCACAGAGTTTTTGTCAGAAATCTGCTGAGAGAAAGTCGCCGAAGAACCATTTTTTCATATTTCGTTTTATTGGGGATGTCCGACCTGGGCTTGGAACTGCGATCTCACACCGGCACACTACCTATAGTGACCACCATTTAGAGACCTGAAAATAGTTTATTATTATTACCGTCCGTAGCGCAGGCACAAAAAGGCACAACATATGATTGACCGTCATAGAATAGTCCCCGCCACTCAGAACACAAACCAGTCGGATTTCCAAAAAGTTCTGAAAATAATTTTGTATACTGGCTCATTACTCATTTTGTTCTTGAATAGTCTCGTCAGTGTCATAATAGTCTGAATATAATACAATCTACTCGAGTCTACTATAATACAAACACTTTTTGTAGAATAAGTAGCCCAGAAGAGGTTTTACAGATTCATGCGTTTCCCTCAATATCACAGTGGTCCGTAATCCTGTACAGTTTTATATTGCCGAGTCTGTACCTTCAAAAAAGCAAGTAAGACGTAAATGATCGCTCTGCTACACAAAAAGGAACACACTGGACTCACAAGCTAGTCTATATAGCATATCCTTGCATTACTTACTATCCACAGAATATTCACCCCCGTGTTGATCACAATTTCCAATACACTTGTGCTTTTTGTTTGATACTCTCTTTCCATCGGTATTCAATAACATCGATGATTATGCTGGGTATTAATAATTTAAGATATCTGTGCGTATTTCTTTATATATTTTAACAATTTACTCCTCATTCAATGACTTATTTGGCATCAGCTTATGTAAACTGATTAGACGACCTATTTAACTAATTGAACCACAATGGAATTAAGAAAACAAAAGACATATTTTTCCTATTATCACTGCCTTACAGATAATCCTGAAAAATTTCTTCTAAGTTGTGTTTTTATTTTCTTCATTTTCTTGTAGTCGTTAGACTAACGAACTTTTAAATTCCATTTAAAGAACGGAAAATTTGTTGAAAATATGTATTCAGACTAAAAGCATAATCGCGCAACAATAGAAAAAGAACATTTTTAAAAATCATTTTCATTTTATTTAAACGCTACAAAACGGTTTTGTATTGTTGACTTATTTTAAAAGCCAAAAATTCCTTTCAGTTTTAAACAATTTGTGAAAACATTGTCAGCCATAAGAGTAAAACAACCTTTGGTGGTAAATAAACCAAAAGCGAAAATCTTTAAATTTAATGATAAGAACTGCTATTTCTGTTGATTAAACGTTAAGAATTTCAACAGCCATTTAAAAATGTTTCTCTCCCCATTTACTTATGATTTATTTGTATGTAATCAAAAGCACCGGCATATTGTACTGGGGTGAGCTATATATGTATATCGGGTGAGCCATCTATCGATTTAAATTTGAACCATCGTTGGGATGTATTGGAAATTCTAAAACAAAAACAAAGACAATTAATCGGAAATTGCGCGAAAATGTCGTACATAATTTGGTCACAGAGAAGGAACAACAGTGCCTGGTATACGCAAGTTTTTTTTTTTTTGCTAAAGTTCATAAAACTGGTTTTATTATTGATGCGCCAACACGTGAACGTGCTCGTACAGTGCGTACATACATAATTGGTCATTACAACCCTTCAGTCAGCATTACGACCTATCTTCTCACACCACTTATGTTGTGTGTGTGTTAATTTTATACATGAGTGGCGGGACCTACAGTTTAAAGTCGACTCCGAACGACAGATTTTTTGACAAACTTTTCATGTCAATTTTATTTAATCTTAGAGTTTTTGCCAGAAATCTGCTGAGAGGCAGTCACAGAAGAAATATTTTTTCCATATTTTCGTTTTGATGTCTGACCTGGGTTACTATACTTCGCAGGATCATTTCTGTAGTCTGTCTTCATTTATTTTCATTGCAAAATGAAAAAATATTGAAGCTTACTTCGAATTTTGCGAAAAGATTTCGCCTTACAAAGTTTAATTGGTTCAAGAGTTGAAGCCTTATGACCATCCGCTTCTTTTTCGCTTTGCCACATGGGCCAGAAACTGCACGTTGATGTCGATTTTGCCCAAAAAATCTTCATCTTTTCGGATGAAGCTCATTTTCATCTTGGTAGGTACATTAATAAGTAAAATTTCCGTATTTGGGACTCAGAAAGCCAACACGTGGTCTTACAGAAGCCAATGCACCCATTACGAGTGACTGTTTGGCGCGGCCCATATATCATTGAAAATGAGAACGGCACAATCATTACGGTCAATGGAGATACCTGTGGCACCATGATAATCGCTCTTTATGGTTTTGATATGAACGATATTTGGTTTTAACAGCACATATCTCATGCCACAATTGGTTTATAGAGTCAAACAATTGATGTACGTTTAATAAGCCGAAATGGTGATGTTAATTGACCGACAAGAAAGTGCGATTTGACATTGTTGCACTATTTTCTGTGAGGCGCCGTTAAAGAAAAGTATTATGCCGACAAACCAGAGACATTTGGAGCATGTGAAGGCGAACATTCGTGATGCCATTGCCAAGATACGACCCCATACACACGAAAAAGTGTACAAAAATTGGTCGGATTGAATAAGGTACTGTGAGACTAGACGCAGCAGCCGCATTATATTATTCCATTTTTAAAACTGGACCAGTCGTACTTCACAACAAAAAATTAATTTTAAAAAAAGTGCAAACCGTTGTTGTTTGATTCGATATATACTGCTATGGAGTGTCCGTAACACATGTCCAATTCAATTCCATACGTGTCTTCCCATTTTCCTTTCAATTGTTGATTCGTTTATGATCATAACATTATATTTGGAATTGTGTTGGTCTAGCCAATTCCTAATAAATCGATTACAGAGACTTAGCACTCGTTTTCCTTTAAGTATTCTTTTTTTCACTGAAGGATACTTATTTCTAGCTCTAGACACCACCGCATTGTGTCCGTATTTATTGTTCAAATATTTCCTTAGCACTGTCCTCCATAGTTCTTGGAATTATTATCCGGTAATCTTTATATGAACGAATCCCTTAATGGATTCTTAGTCAGCCATTATCCATTTATTAGGAAATCGAGGAATAATTAAATTAATTCAAGGAACACCTAGAATGGTGTTGAATCTTTCCATTGGTATCCGGATCATTAAAGACCTAGAACCTAGAAAAAAGTGTAGTTTCTGGTCAGTGAACATAATTTGCGAATTTAACTCGAATGCAATAAGCTGTTGCAGAAAAAAATTACGACTTCAGAGACAAAAGGATTTTATGTTTAATTCTTGAAAACTGATAGCAATCTACAGAATTTTTTCATACAAGAATTTCGGTCTCGATTACTAATTGCATAAATAAATCAAAAGTCTGTACCTAAGGATTTACAACACAACCGTCATCAAGCAAAATTGTGCATGTGACATCATGCCACTTTATATAAAAAAGGTACAGGTAGCAAAAGAGCCCTTGTGTAAAAAAGGACGTTTAAGTACCCTTTAGTCAATAAAAAAATTAAACGATCACTTCCATCAGAACAGATATTTCGTATATAAATCAGAAATGTTTGATAAGAACCTCACAGTCGCCTTTAAGTCGTCAGATTAAGAACACTTGTATCGAACTTCAAATATTACCGAACATGTCTTCTGATGATAAACAACAACCGTCCAGTACATCATCATGTGAAGAATTCAATGACGATTTGATAGTTTACGAAAATTTGTTGAATCAGGTGTGTGTCATTGAAGAAGACATAGCAATACTCAATGCTGTGGAAAATAAACTGATAACCAATTTCGGTGTCTTCGATCAAAACCATCCGATTTTTCTTAAAAGAAAAGGAAATCTAGAAAAGACGCCTGCACATGAAATATTGAAACTGTTTTTAAGCAAAATGACAAACCATTCCACTCATTGTGAGAAAAGTAATGACGATGTGAATGACAAGAAAACTACGGATGATGATGAAGCTGTTTCCATTAAGAAAAACCAACAGCTTCCGAAAGATGTGAAAACTACTTTGAAGCCGAATGACTCGGACACTAACGTACAAGGTTGCAATAAAATTATTTGGGCAACGGCAGCCCCGCTCAAGCGCCTATTGTTGAGTTCTGAATCCCAACCTTCCACCTCTTCCGCTGCAAGAGCTCTTAACCGCTTAAATTACTCCATCAAACGTAAGATAAGTAATGACGATCAGAAAAGTGTGGATGCAGGAGCAGTTTCCATTGAAAATAATGAACAACAAAAGCAAAATCCTGAAAACACTGAAAATACGAAAGTTAACGTAAAACCATATACCGACTTGACAGTGACACCGCCTTCTGGTAGTACAGGAAAAATTTTGGATATAAAACCACAACAATTCAATGCTACTACATTGCATACCTTCTCCAATAACACCACTGAGCATCAAATAAATAATGACGACCAGGAACTTAACGATCAGAAACTTAAAGATGGTGAAGATCTTTCCATAAAAACTAATCAACATTTAAAGGCAGATGTTAAAAAGACTTTAAAAGCTATTACTTTGAAGTCTAACAATGGCATCGCTTTGATAACGTCTGCTGTGGATACATGCAAACTCTTGGATTCTAAGCCATCTACATCCACCGCTGCCATATCTCCAAAACCTGAGATAAGTAATGACGTCCAGGATTATCAGACGGATGTAGAAGATCTTTCCATTAAAAGTAATCAAACAACACCTAAAATTATTAACAACACCGTTATCCTGAAGCCGAATGGCACAAACATTAGCGTACAAGCATGCATTGACAACACTTTGCCACTTTTGACATCTGAAGAACAACCGTCCACATCCACAGGTGGCATATCTCTAAAACATGAGATAAGTAATGACGATCTGGATTATCAGAAATTTACAGAAATTGGAGAAGATCTTTCCATTAAAAGTAATCAAACAAAATTAAAAATAAAAATTATTAACAACACCGTTATCCTGAAGCCGAATGGCACAAACATTAGCGTACAAGCATGCATTGACAACACTTTGCCACTTTTGACTTCTGAAGAACAACCGTCCACATCCACAGGTGGCATATCTCTAAAACATGAGATAAGTAATGACGTTCTGGATTATCAGAAATTTACAGAAATTGGAGAAGATCTTTCCATTAAAAGTAATCAACAATTAGAAGATGATCTTAAAACAACTGACAACACCGTTATTCCGAAGCCGATTGACGCAGATATTAACGCACAATCATGCAGTGACAACACTTTGGCAAAGGCTAGTTGCACTAAACGACAATCTTTGAGTTCTGAAGCTGCTGCTAAGTCTAGTAAACGTACCAAACGCAACACAACAAATGAATTTCTGGATGGAAAAGATATTTCCATTCAAAATAAACAACAACAACAGGAGTACCCTAAAAAAACCGATAAATCCGTTATTTTAGGACCGAATGGCACCGAAGTCACGTTACAAGCTTACGATGCAATTATTTGGACAACGGCTGCCGGTGCAACACGCCAACTGTTAGGCTTTGTCTTTACTGACGATGTGCTTGCCACACATTCCCTAACTGGCAAGCCATCGCCTGCTTTTTATGGTCGTGAACGACCCGAGAAAATGCAATTGAATCCTGAAAAAATTGCTGACGTCATACATTGTATTCGCACACTTAAGAATTGTTCAGAGCGTGAAGTTAGAGCTGCCATTACCACCAAATGTTCGGATACCTCCAAAAAATACAAACGACATTCCCTGAAGCAATCGAAATCAATAACTTTACCTTAAGAAGTTGCAACTTCGTTTTCCCATTACTGCTGATATAAATTTAAGGATTGCAGCCGCCATTTAATCGAACAAGCCTAAGCGACTGCATTTTCATATTATGTTTAATATTTTAAAAATTTTAATTCATTATAAACTTTAATTTTAACTATTTTTTTTGCCCCATTTCGGGGCTTCACAAAAAAAAAAACAATAAAAACAAAACAAAAAAACCAAAAAAAAAAATTAAATTGTTTTCAATTATTTTTTAATCTGTTGAGGCCATTTGGACAAATGTTTGTGTGGTGTTATTTGAGTGTTTTCCCATAGCTTTTAAGGAGTATATAGGCCAGTAACATAACAATTTCACTGAATTCTAACAACGCCTAAGTCTTATTCTGCTCCTTGCATCCGTCTTTCTCAGCATCCGTCAGGTGTTTCTTGTGAGCCCAATGTCATCCTGCGGTTTTCCAAATGATATGACCAATTCCTATGCAGATTTTCCCCGATTATAAAGTTGATCATTTGTTGTAATTGGAGATTTTATTACATCGAAGTCATTGAAGTCACCGTGATCTAGTAGGTAGTGTATTGGTTTATTAGACGTGAGGCCTCGGTTCAAACTCCAACTGAACGAAATATGAAAAAATATTTCTTCGGCGACTTCCTCTCAGCAGATCTCTGGCAAAAACTCTGAGAATAAATAAAATTACCATGAAATATTTATTTATTTATTTATTTATTACAATACAATTACAAATTATATCCTAATTATATACGAGCGAAGTAACTTGACTATTTGCTCGGTGTAGTGTCACAGACCAGAGTCTCTGGTGGGAATCGAACCCACGACCCTCACGCTAATAGTCTAGCACACTACCCACTAGACTACCAGGGCACCCTAAAAGTATCATGAAATATATTAAGAGTTTATTTTTTTTTGTAGATAATAAGAACAACAAAATTATTCATTTTATCAATAATTAATTGAACATTATTTTCTTGGATTAATAAACACATACAAATAATGTAATTGTAATTGATTTTCAATGTTTTTTTCTCTTTCTTTCTTTTTTTCTACTCAATATTTTTGCTAATGGCATACAATTAGGAATTTCTCTATAAATAAAGAAAAAATAAGGAAGGTGAAGGTATTAATTATATTGATTTAATTAATTAATAAATGTTTTTATGATATTTTAAGGCAAAAGATTGCTGATGTAACAACAAAATACAGTTCGTACTAAAACATGATTTTAAGAAACCAATGAAATCATATCGTTTTATGTGGCAGTTAAAACAATCGTAAACGGTGTGTTAATTAACTGCAATGCACAGTGGCTCATTTTCTCAAAAACTGCGACTAATACACAAAACTTAAGGACCTAAATTGTAGTAATGTATACATCGTATAAAAATATTCTCATCGCACATAAACCAAAAACTTGCTTGATCATTACAACCCTTTAGTCAGGATTACGGCCTAGCTTCTCACACCACTAATGTTGTGTGTGCTAATTTTTATACATGAGTGTCGGCACCTACATACATCGACACCGAACGACAGATTTGAGAAAATTTTCATGGTAAACTTATTTTTTCTCAGAATTTTTTTGAAAAGACTGCTGAGAAAAAGTTGCCAATATGGCGTATTTGCCATTGTATTGTTTTTCGTTAAAAAGATTACCACTTAGGTAGTCTATCATTTAAATAACTTTTTTTTTATTGGAATTATATAAAACCAAAAATAGACAGGTAGTTTTGAAACCTTTTTTTATTACAAGTAAAAAATAAAGCTTGGTCTCTTTCACACAGCAGATGGTTTGAAACCTTTTTTATTTCAGTGTACAAATAAAGCCACAATAAAAGTATGTAATGATCATTTGAAAATTATTTTTTAAACGAGGGTCGAACTTCACAAGCCACTGACGCTTGCAAGTTCTGTTAAACGGCAAGATATCATAGAGACCATGCAACTTCTTTAACGCCGATTGCTGTAATAACAGGTAGAAAAATACACCACTTTTTATACATACCTAGCTTCTCACACTACTACGGTACCTATGGTTTAAAGTCGACTCCGAACGACATATTTTTGAAAAACTTTTCATGGCAATTTCATTTACTCACAGAGTTTTTGTCAGAAATCTGCTGAGAGAAAGTCGCCGAAGAACCATTTTTTCATATTTCGTTTTATTGGGGATGTCCGACCTGGGCTTGGAACTGCGATCTCACACCGGCACACTACCTATAGTGACCACCATTTAGAGACCTGAAAATAGTTTATTATTATTACCGTCCGTAGCGCAGGCACAAAAAGGCACAACATATGATTGACCGTCATAGAATAGTCCCCGCCACTCAGAACACAAACCAGTCGGATTTCCAAAAAGTTCTGAAAATAATTTTGTATACTGGCTCATTACTCATTTTGTTCTTGAATAGTCTCGTCAGTGTCATAATAGTCTGAATATAATACAATCTACTCGAGTCTACTATAATACAAACACTTTTTGTAGAATAAGTAGCCCAGAAGAGGTTTTACAGATTCATGCGTTTCCCTCAATATCACAGTGGTCCGTAATCCTGTACAGTTTTATATTGCCGAGTCTGTACCTTCAAAAAAGCAAGTAAGACGTAAATGATCGCTCTGCTACACAAAAAGGAACACACTGGACTCACAAGCTAGTCTATATAGCATATCCTTGCATTACTTACTATCCACAGAATATTCACCCCCGTGTTGATCACAATTTCCAATACACTTGTGCTTTTTGTTTGATACTCTCTTTCCATCGGTATTCAATAACATCGATGATTATGCTGGGTATTAATAATTTAAGATATCTGTGCGTATTTCTTTATATATTTTAACAATTTACTCCTCATTCAATGACTTATTTGGCATCAGCTTATGTAAACTGATTAGACGACCTATTTAACTAATTGAACCACAATGGAATTAAGAAAACAAAAGACATATTTTTCCTATTATCACTGCCTTACAGATAATCCTGAAAAATTTCTTCTAAGTTGTGTTTTTATTTTCTTCATTTTCTTGTAGTCGTTAGAATAACGAACTTTTAAATTCCATTTAAAGAACGGAAAATTTGTTGAAAATATGTATTCAGACTAAAAGCATAATCGCGCAACAATAGAAAAAGAACATTTTTAAAAATCATTTTCATTTTATTTAAACGCTACAAAACGGTTTTGTATTGTTGACTTATTTTAAAAGCCAAAAATTCCTTTCAGTTTTAAACAATTTGTGAAAACATTGTCAGCCATAAGAGTAAAACAACCTTTGGTGGTAAATAAACCAAAAGCGAAAATCTTTAAATTTAATGATAAGAACTGCTATTTCTGTTGATTAAACGTTAAGAATTTCAACAGCCATTTAAAAATGTTTCTCTCCCCATTTACTTATGATTTATTTGTATGTAATCAAAAGCACCGGCATATTGTACTGGGGTGAGCTATATATGTATATCGGGTGAGCCATCTATCGATTTAAATTTGAACCATCGTTGGGATGTATTGGAAATTCTAAAACAAAAACAAAGACAATTAATCGGAAATTGCGCGAAAATGTCGTACATAATTTGGTCACAGAGAAGGAACAACAGTGCCTGGTATACGCAAGTTTTTTTTTTTTTGCTAAAGTTCATAAAACTGGTTTTATTATTGATGCGCCAACACGTGAACGTGCTCGTACAGTGCGTACATACATAATTGGTCATTACAACCCTTCAGTCAGCATTACGACCTATCTTCTCACACCACTTATGTTGTGTGTGTGTTAATTTTATACATGAGTGGCGGGACCTACAGTTTAAAGTCGACTCCGAACGACAGATTTTTTGACAAACTTTTCATGTCAATTTTATTTAATCTTAGAGTTTTTGCCAGAAATCTGCTGAGAGGCAGTCACAGAAGAAATATTTTTTCCATATTTTCGTTTTGATGTCTGACCTGGGTTACTATACTTCGCAGGATCATTTCTGTAGTCTGTCTTCATTTATTTTCATTGCAAAATGAAAAAATATTGAAGCTTACTTCGAATTTTGCGAAAAGATTTCGCCTTACAAAGTTTAATTGGTTCAAGAGTTGAAGCCTTATGACCAACCGCTTCTTTTTCGCTTTGCCACATGGGCCAGAAACTGCACGTTGATGTCGATTTTGCCCCAAAAATCTTCATCTTTTCGGATGAAGCTCATTTTCATCTTGGTAGGTACATTAATAAGTAAAATTTCCGTATTTGGGACTCAGAAAGCCAACACGTGGTCTTACAGAAGCCAATGCACCCATTACGAGTGACTGTTTGGCGCGGCCCATATATCATTGAAAATGAGAACGGCACAATCATTGCGGTCAATGGAGATACCTGTGGCACCATGATAATCGCTCTTTATGGTTTTGATATGAACGATATTTGGTTTTAACAGCACATATCTCATGCCACAATTGGTTTATAGAGTCAAACAATTGATGTACGTTTAATAAGCCGAAATGGTGATGTCAATTGACCGACAAGAAAGTGCGATTTGACATTGTTGCACTATTTTCTGTGAGGCGCCGTTAAAGAAAAGTATTATGCCGACAAACCAGAGACATTTGGAGCATGTGAAGGCGAACATTCGTGATGCCATTGCCAAGATACGACCCCATACACACGAAAAAGTGTACAAAAATTGGTCGGATTGAATAAGGTACTGTGAGACTAGACGCAGCAGCCGCATTATATTATTCCATTTTTAAAACTGGACCAGTCGTACTTCACAACAAAAAATTAATTTTAAAAAAAGTGCAAACCGTTGTTGTTTGATTCGATATATACTGCTATGGAGTGTCCGTAACACATGTCCAATTCAATTCCATACGGGTCTTCCCATTTTCCTTTCAATTGTTGATTCGTTTATGATCATAACATTATATTTGGAATTGTGTTGGTCTAGCCAATTCCTAATAAATCGATTACAGAGACTTAGCACTCGTTTTCCTTTAAGTATTCTTTTTTCACTGAAGGATACTTATTTCTAGCTCTAGACACCACCGCATTGTGTCCGTATTTATTGTTCAAATATTTCCTTAGCACTGTCCTCCATAGTTCTTGGAATTATTATCCGGTAATCTTTATATGAACGAATCCCTTAATGGATTCTTAGTCAGCCATTATCCATTTATTAGGAAATCGAGGAATAATTAAATTAATTCAAGGAACACCTAGAATGGTGTTGAATCTTTCCATTGGTATCCGGATCATTAAAGACCTAGAACCTAGAAAAAAGTGTAGTTTCTGGTCAGTGAACATAATTTGCGAATTTAACTCGAATGCAATAAGCTGTTGCAGAAAAAAATTACGACTTCAGAGACAAAAGGATTTTATGTTTAATTCTTGAAAACTGATAGCAATCTACAGAATTTTTTCATACAAGAATTTCGGTCTCGATTACTAATTGCATAAATAAATCAAAAGTCTGTACCTAAGGATTTACAACACAACCGTCATCAAGCAAAATTGTGCATGTGACATCATGCCACTTTATATAAAAAAGGTACAGGTAGCAAAAGAGCCCTTGTGTAAAAAAGGACGTTTAAGTACCCTTTAGTCAATAAAAAAATTAAACGATCACTTCCATCAGAACAGATATTTCGTATATAAATCAGAAATGTTTGATAAGAACCTCACAGTCGCCTTTAAGTCGTCAGATTAAGAACACTTGTATCGAACTTCAAATATTACCGAACATGTCTTCTGATGATAAACAACAACCGTCCAGTACATCATCATGTGAAGAATTCAATGACGATTTGATAGTTTACGAAAATTTGTTGAATCAGGTGTGTGTCATTGAAGAAGACATAGCAATACTCAATGCTGTGGAAAATAAACTGATAACCAATTTCGGTGTCTTCGATCAAAACCATCCGATTTTTCTTAAAAGAAAAGGAAATCTAGAAAAGACGCCTGCACATGAAATATTGAAACTGTTTTTAAGCAAAATGACAAACCATTCCACTCATTGTGAGAAAAGTAATGACGATGTGAATGACAAGAAAACTACGGATGATGATGAAGCTGTTTCCATTAAGAAAAACCAACAGCTTCCGAAAGATGTGAAAACTACTTTGAAGCCGAATGACTCGGACACTAACGTACAAGGTTGCAATAAAATTATTTGGGCAACGGCAGCCCCGCTCAAGCGCCTATTGTTGAGTTCTGAATCCCAACCTTCCACCTCTTCCGCTGCAAGAGCTCTTAACCGCTTAAATTACTCCATCAAACGTAAGATAAGTAATGACGATCAGAAAAGTGTGGATGCAGGAGCAGTTTCCATTGAAAATAATGAACAACAAAAGCAAAATCCTGAAAACACTGAAAATACGAAAGTTAACGTAAAACCATATACCGACTTGACAGTGACACCGCCTTCTGGTAGTACAGGAAAAATTTTGGATATAAAACCACAACAATTCAATGCTACTACATTGCATACCTTCTCCAATAACACCACTGAGCATCAAATAAATAATGACGACCAGGAACTTAACGATCAGAAACTTAAAGATGGTGAAGATCTTTCCATAAAAACTAATCAACATTTAAAGGCAGATGTTAAAAAGACTTTAAAAGCTATTACTTTGAAGTCTAACAATGGCATCGCTTTGATAACGTCTGCTGTGGATACATGCAAACTCTTGGATTCTAAGCCATCTACATCCACCGCTGCCATATCTCCAAAACCTGAGATAAGTAATGACGTCCAGGATTATCAGACGGATGTAGAAGATCTTTCCATTAAAAGTAATCAAACAACACCTAAAATTATTAACAACACCGTTATCCTGAAGCCGAATGGCACAAACATTAGCGTACAAGCATGCATTGACAACACTTTGCCACTTTTGACATCTGAAGAACAACCGTCCACATCCACAGGTGGCATATCTCTAAAACATGAGATAAGTAATGACGATCTGGATTATCAGAAATTTACAGAAATTGGAGAAGATCTTTCCATTAAAAGTAATCAAACAAAATTAAAAATAAAAATTATTAACAACACCGTTATCCTGAAGCCGAATGGCACAAACATTAGCGTACAAGCATGCATTGACAACACTTTGCCACTTTTGACTTCTGAAGAACAACCGTCCACATCCACAGGTGGCATATCTCTAAAACATGAGATAAGTAATGACGTTCTGGATTATCAGAAATTTACAGAAATTGGAGAAGATCTTTCCATTAAAAGTAATCAACAATTAGAAGATGATCTTAAAACAACTGACAACACCGTTATTCCGAAGCCGATTGACGCAGATATTAACGCACAATCATGCAGTGACAACACTTTGGCAAAGGCTAGTTGCACTAAACGACAATCTTTGAGTTCTGAAGCTGCTGCTAAGTCTAGTAAACGTACCAAACGCAACACAACAAATGAATTTCTGGATGGAAAAGATATTTCCATTCAAAATAAACAACAACAACAGGAGTACCCTAAAAAAACCGATAAATCCGTTATTTTAGGACCGAATGGCACCGAAGTCACGTTACAAGCTTACGATGCAATTATTTGGACAACGGCTGCCGGTGCAACACGCCAACTGTTAGGCTTTGTCTTTACTGACGATGTGCTTGCCACACATTCCCTAACTGGCAAGCCATCGCCTGCTTTTTATGGTCGTGAACGACCCGAGAAAATGCAATTGAATCCTGAAAAAATTGCTGACGTCATACATTGTATTCGCACACTTAAGAATTGTTCAGAGCGTGAAGTTAGAGCTGCCATTACCACCAAATGTTCGGATACCTCCAAAAAATACAAACGACATTCCCTGAAGCAATCGAAATCAATAACTTTACCTTAAGAAGTTGCAACTTCGTTTTCCCATTACTGCTGATATAAATTTAAGGATTGCAGCCGCCATTTAATCGAACAAGCCTAAGCGACTGCATTTTCATATTATGTTTAATATTTTAAAAATTTTAATTCATTATAAACTTTAATTTTAACTTTTTTTTTTGCCCCATTTCGGGGCTTCACAAAAAAAAAAAAACAATAAAAACAAAACAAAAAAACCAAAAAAAAAAATTAAATTGTTTTCAATTATTTTTTAATCTGTTGAGGCCATTTGGACAAATGTTTGTGTGGTGTTATTTGAGTGTTTTCCCATAGCTTTTAAGGAGTATATAGGCCAGTAACATAACAATTTCACTGAATTCTAACAACGCCTAAGTCTTATTCTGCTCCTTGCATCCGTCTTTCTCAGCATCCGTCAGGTGTTTCTTGTGAGCCCAATGTCATCCTGCGGTTTTCCAAATGATATGACCAATTCCTATGCAGATTTTCCCCGATTATAAAGTTGATCATTTGTTGTAATTGGAGATTTTATTACATCGAAGTCATTGAAGTCACCGTGATCTAGTAGGTAGTGTATTGGTTTATTAGACGTGAGGCCTCGGTTCAAACTCCAACTGAACGAAATATGAAAAAATATTTCTTCGGCGACTTCCTCTCAGCAGATCTCTGGCAAAAACTCTGAGAATAAATAAAATTACCATGAAATATTTATTTATTTATTTATTTATTACAATACAATTACAAATTATATCCTAATTATATACGAGCGAAGTAACTTGACTATTTGCTCGGTGTAGTGTCACAGACCAGAGTCTCTGGTGGGAATCGAACCCACGACCCTCACGCTAATAGTCTAGCACACTACCCACTAGACTACCAGGGCACCCTAAAAGTATCATGAAATATATTAAGAGTTTATTTTTTTTTTTGTAGATAATAAGAACAACAAAATTATTCATTTTATCAATAATTAATTGAACATTATTTTCTTGGATTAATAAACACATACAAATAATGTAATTGTAATTGATTTTCAATGTTTTTTTCTCTTTCTTTCTTTTTTTCTACTCAATATTTTTGCTAATGGCATACAATTAGGAATTTCTCTATAAATAAAGAAAAAATAAGGAAGGTGAAGCTATTAATTACATTGATTTAATTAATTAATAAATGTTTTTATGATATTTTAAGGCAAAAGATTGCTGATGTAACAACAAAATACAATTCGTACTAAAACATGATTTTAAGAAACCAATGAAATCATATCGTTTTATGTGGCAGTTAAAACAATCGTAAACGGTGTGTTAATTAACTGCAATGCACAGTGGCTCATTTTCTCAAAAACTGCGACTAATACACAAAACTTAAGGACCTAAATTGTAGTAATGTATACATCGTATAAAAATATTCTCATCGCACATAAACCAAAAACTTGCTTGATCATTACAACCCTTTAGTCAGGATTACGGCCTAGCTTCTCACACCACTAATGTTGTGTGTGCTAATTTTTATACATGAGTGTCGGCACCTACATACATCGACACCGAACGACAGATTTGAGAAAATTTTCATGGTAAACTTATTTTTTCTCAGAATTTTTTTGAAAAGACTGCTGAGAAAAAGTTGCCAATATGGCGTATTTGCCATTGTATTGTTTTTCGTTAAAAAGATTACCACTTAGGTAGTCTATCATTTAAATAACTTTTTTTTTATTGGAATTATATAAAACCAAAAATAGACAGGTAGTTTTGAAACCTTTTTTTATTACAAGTAAAAAATAAAGCTTGGTCTCTTTCACACAGCAGATGGTTTGAAACCTTTTTTATTTCAGTGTACAAATAAAGCCACAATAAAAGTATGTAATGATCATTTGAAAATTATTTTTTAAACGAGGGTCGAACTTCACAAGCCACTGACGCTTGCAAGTTCTGTTAAACGGCAAGATATCATAGAGACCATGCAACTTCTTTAACGCCGATTGCTGTAATAACAGGTAGAAAAATACACCACTATTTATACATACCTAGCTTAAAGTCGACTCCGAACGACATATTTTTGAAAAACTTTTCATGGCAATTTCATTTACTCACAGAGTTTTTGTCAGAAATCTGCTGAGAGAAAGTCGCCGAAGAACCATTTTTTCATATTTCGTTTTATTGGGGATGTCCGACCTGGGGTTGGAACTGCGATCTCACACCGGCACACTACCTATAGTGACCACCATTTAGAGACCTGAAAATAGTTTATTATTATTACCGTCCGTAGCGCAGGCACAAAAAGGCACAACATATGATTGACCGTCATAGAATAGTCCCCGCCACTCAGAACACAAACCAGTCAGATTTCCAAAAAGTTCTGAAAATAATTTTGTATACTGGCTCATTACTCATTTTGTTCTTGAATAGTCTCGTCAGTGTCATTGAACGTACGGGTTATGGGGTAGGGTTAGTATGTGGGGTAAGAGGGGTAGGGTATATAAATAGGTAACGCACAAACCTTTGGTATTAATTTTATATATATTCAAATAGATGTTAGTTTGTGTTTGATTTCTATTGATTTATTTAAAACGTTATAAAACGTATTTATATCTGTGTTTGTTTGACAATATATGGTGTGTTCACTATTTGATTTTAAGTTCACAATTAAATTTTTAAGTTCGCAATTAAAGTTTTGTTATGAGATAAATATGTATTTAATATGAATGCATTAAATGTTATAAGTAAATCACTTTTACACAGGGTTTTTTTTAATTGGGTTTTTCGTTGTTCACTGTCGATAATCAACTGATTTACCAAGGATCCTAATAATTATGTTGAAGGTGTTGATGAAACAGTGTTGATGAATGTGTGTATGTATATGTGTTATTGTGAATATGATGTTTGTTAGAGATGTTATTGTCATTATGTGTGTAAGGGATATTATAAGGCAGGATTAGGGTTTGTGTATTTGTTCACTCGTTTGAACATCCTCCCGGACCGGCAACCTGTGAATAAAAGACAATTATTTTTATGTATTCGTTTAAGGAGTAAGGGTAGTGTTGGGTAAAAAATAGGGTATTTAAATACTTGGGTAAAAGTTTAAGCCTAAATGGATCCCATGACCAACCAACCAAGCGTTGAGTCTTGTGCAATAAGAGAGCCCTTTCCAATGTGGATAACATTGGGTTGCAATATAGTGGTGTATAAGTCTCCGCCAATCTCAATACACACCGGAATATTAGTGTAAAACTCAGGGTCAGCCAGGGATATTCGGCAAAAATTCTCTTTAATGGCTTGATTCATTTCCGCGGGGTATAACAACTTGGGCAAATCAGAAACAACTCTCATGCATATTTCATAGGAACAGGAGGAGCCCATGTTCGGTTCCATCTTCACTTTAACGTATGTCTGACCTTCTACCTTGAATGCGATCAAACTTCTGTCTTGAACCACTGATGCAGCGATGGTAGGCGTGCCTATAGTGGGGTTAAGGACGACTCTCATCTGTTTACCATCGATATTGACCATAGCCGTAGGGATAAATGTTTTTGTTGACGTTGGCATTATCAAAGGTGCATGTATGGATACGGTTGACTTTGTACGTGGTGCAGGTATTGGCACTGCATCTTTTTTTACGATGACCTTGGAAGATTTTGCTCTAACCAATTCCTTAGTAATGCGTTCAGGCCCGTGTAACGTAGTATGATGTTTACCATTACATTTGTTGCATCTAGCGGAGCTGGTGCATTTTTCAATCAAATGATTTCGGGCCAAGCAATTTACACAATAATGTAAGTTTGGCACATTCTCATATTTTTGGGCCAAATTCATTCGATCGTATCTATGGCAGTCGCTTAAACGATGGTTGGCCTTACATATACCGCAACCAAAGTGTTTACTTGTTTGTTCCCGTTGGTTACGGCGCTTATTACGCGGCGATTGTTTGAAATTCTTGTGGTGTTTGGGTGGCATCTGGGGATTAATAAATATGTATTAATGAAGGTGAAGAGTGTGTTAACTAATGCTCGAAATGGGTGGGTAATCAATTTTCGGGTGGATAATGTTAGTGGGCTTGGGTGACTGGTTAATAATTGTGAGTGTTTTGGGTAAGAATTCGGGTGTTAGAATGGTGTTGGGGTGAGTAATGGGTGTGTGACGAGGGTGAAATATGGAAGGTTATTCGGAGGGAGTTGAATTAATGTGTGGGTAGGACGACGACCTTGGTTATGGGCCTAGTCAATGTTCCGGTTGATGTGTGCAATTCGACTACTCTAGGCAGTCCATCGGAACCTGGGTAAGTCTTGGTTACTCGTCCGAGTAACCATTCATTTGAGGGTAGGTTGTCCTGTTTAATGACAACAATGTCATTGATTTCCACAGGACGTTTAGGGTTTCTCCATTTATAACGTTTATGGAGCTCCTTCAAATATTCATCCTTCCATCTTTTGCAAAACTGATGGTGTTGAATTTTCAACCTTTGCCATCTGTTTGCTAGGGTAATATTTTCATTACTAAAATCGGGTTCAGAGGGTGATAATAAGGGTGAGCCAATTAAGAAATGACCTGGGGTTAATGGGTTAAGATCTTGAGGGTTTTCACTCGACGGGCTTAAGGGTCTTGAGTTGAGGCATCCTTCTATTCTAGCCAATAGGGTTGCTAGTTCCTCGAAGATATATTTAAAATTTGCGAGCTTCTTAATATGGGACTTGAAGCTCTTTACGCCGGCTTCCCATAAGCCCCCAATATGTGGAGCTCCGGGTGGGATAAAGTGCCACGTCAAGTTTTGAAAGCTATTGGTTGATGTAACCAATCCCTTCAACTGTTTGAGGAATTCCTGTCGCTGCTTTTTAATTAGTTGGCTAGCTCCAACGAAGTTGGTTCCATTATCGGAATACACAGCGACAGGGCATCCCCGCCTCGAAAAGAATCGGGCAAATGCTGCCATAAATGCTTGGGTAGACAGGTCAGATGTGGGTTCTAAGTGGATAGCTTTGGTAGAAAAGCAAACAAATACGCAAACATAACCTTTGGTTATCCTACATGTTCTACCAATGTAGGATTTTATGTCAAATGGTCCGGCAAAATCAACTCCAACAGTATTAAATGGTCTGCTAATTTGGGTACGTTCGGGGGGTAATGCAGCCATAAATTGGGTAGTTTGACGATTCCTATATTTCGTGCAGGGTACGCACCTATTGACTACAGAACTGATAAGATTCTGCAGTCTCGGAATCCAAAAATTCGAGCGAATTACTCGCAACATTAGACGATTTCCGCCGTGTAGGGTTATAAGATGAACGTGTTGGGTTAATAATTTAGCAAAGGCGCTAGGGTAGGGTAATAAAATAGGGTGTCGTTCATCATATGTTAAGTTGTTGGAGTTTGCCAATCTGCCATTTGTGCGCATGATATTCTTTGCGTCCAAAAAGTTTGTAAGGGTGAGTAAATTGCTTTTCTTGGGTAAAGGGTTCGATTTCTTTAGACAAGAATATTCTTCACTGAAATATTGTGTCTGACAAAGAATTATCAGTCTATCACGGGTAGCTTTGATCTCATGCGCATCAAGTTCAATACTCGGCTGGGTTAATAATCTATTGAGTCTTTCGTCAATAGATTGTGGAATTTTTCGACCCAGAACTATGCTGTCATGTCGAATTCCATTTCTTCGAGTAACTGATGCGCGATCACAAAATCGATAGACATATGACAATATTCTAAGTGCTTTGGACCATTTAGAAAATCTTTCCAAAATGTCCTGGGTAGGGTGGGTAGAATCCATAGATGTTTTTGGGTTCAAAGTCGTAGAGAACGACTGACAAATTTTAGTTTCAGCTTGAGTTTCGTAGGGTAAATGTGTTGTTGGCCATTTTGTTGGATCTTCCTTCAACCAAGTTGGTCCATTCCACCATAGCTTGTTGTCCTTCAGTTCATCTGCGTTGCATCCACGACTGGCAACATCGGCTGGGTTGTCGTAAGAAGCCACATGACTCCAGTTCTTGGTTCCTACCGCTTCGGCTATTACAGACACATGGTTAGCCACAAAGGTGTTCCAGGTAGTCGGGGGTTTGTTGAGCCATGCCAAAACTATTGCGGAGTCCGTCCAGAAATACATTGGGTATTGAGTTAATTGCAGCTGGGTAATTATGTTCTGTGCCATTTTTGCCAACAACACTGCACCACAAAGTTCTAATTTCGGTAAAGAAATAACCTTGATAGGTGCAACTCTCGTCTTAGCGACGAGTAGGGTTACGGACATAGGTCCGCTTATGGGTATAACTCGTGCGTATAAAACCGCAGAGTATGCTTTTTCAGAAGCATCTGAAAAGCCATGAAACTCAAATTTTGCTGAGGGTGAAAAATTTATCCATCTAGGAATTCGAATATTGTCAATGTTATCATAAAACTGCAAAAACTTGTGCCATTTAATAAGTGTGAGTGGGTTAAGACATTCATCCCAAGCTGTATTATCCTGCCAGATTTGCTGCATCACGATTTTGGCGGATATTATAATTGGTGCTAACCAACCAGCTGGGTCAAAAAGTTTAGCGATGTCAGATAAAACTGCTCGCTTAGTGTAGGCTGGTTTTCTCTCTATTTTTGGGGCCTCAAAGAAAAAGTTGTCCTCTTTTGGATTCCACCGAATGCCTAGAGTTTTAGGGTTTTCCGATTCCGGAAGGGTGAGTAAGGCGGCATTGAGTTGGTGGTCCATGGGTAAATTATCTAGGAGCTTTTGGGTATTTGATGTCCACTTTCGTAGAGGAAAACCAGCAGATTCAAGTGCATTTATTAACTGTTTTTGAGCGATTTCAGCCTCTTGAGCAGTATGAGCACCGGCTAGTACATCATCGACGTACATATTCTCTCTCAAAATTTGAGATGCAATTGGGTGGGTATCATGAATGTCTGCGACTAATTTGTGTAGGGTTCTGATAGCCAAATAAGGTGCACAGTTAACGCCAAATGTGACTGTTTGCAGTTCGTAATCTTGAATGGGTTCGTTGACGCTTTTACGGAATAAAATTCTTTGATAGGGTGTGTGGGTAGGGTTCAATTGAATTTGCCTATACACCTTAGTGATGTCGGCATTAAAAACAATCTTATAAAAGCGCCATCTCAAGATTGATACAACCAAATCTTGTTGTAGGGTAGGACCAATGTGTAGGGTATCATTCAAGCTGTTGCCGTTCGAAGTTTTGCTCGATGCATTAAAAACAACTCGAACTTTTGTCGTAACACGATCGGGTTTAACAACAGCATGGTGGGGTAAATAATAATGGGTGTTTGAAGAAGTGTTAGGGTTATAAATAATTGGTTTCATATGACCTAAGTCAATATACTCTTGTAGCGCGTTATCATATTCAAGTTTTAGATCGGTTTTCTTTAGTAAATTCTTCTCATTTCTTAAATATTGAGCCATCGCTATATGGCGCGAGTTTCCTAACTCAATTTGAGGGTTACGAAATGGAAGATTTACTTGATAACGGCCATTGGGTAAACGACGGGTAGTTGTCGTGTAATTTTTCTCACAAGTACAATCGTCTTCGGATTGAATGGGTTCTTGTGGAATTTCTTCAATTTCCCAAAATTTGGTCAAAAATTTATCAAGCTTGACAGAACTGTAGTAAGAGACGATTCTTCTGGTAGGGTGAGAATCTTGTATTGGTCCGGTTAAAATCCAACCAAACTCAGTTTCTTGAGCTATTAATGTTCCAAGAATATCTTTCTTGACACCAGCTCTGATAATTTGTGGGTAAAAATCGCTACCAATTATAATATCAATTGGGCGGCTTTCATAAAATTTAGGATCAGCCAATGGGATTCTGTCCAACTCTTTTATGAAAGTAGGGTTTAAGTTTCGCGTGGGTAAATTGCGGGTGAGGGTTTTGACAACAATTGCCTGAATATTCAATGAAAATTCCTTATTAGTGTTAGAACCAAGATGTATATTACACATCTTGTTCGAACGTGCTGAAACAACCTCATTTAGACCTGAGATTTCAGCAACTATGGGTAGGGTGGGTATGTGTAATTTGCGCCTTAGCTTATCAGAAATTAATGAAAAGTCTGATGCTGGGTCAATAAGCGCTCTAGCAGGGAATTCTTCACCGTGTATTTGAATATTCAAGGCAGCTGTGCCTAATAATTTAGCTCTGTCGTCTAATTGGGTTTTGCTTGATTGGGTTTGGGTAGAGAAAGACTGTATTGCACTTGACGTAGAGGGTTTATCGTCATTCTGTGGGTTAGTGTTTGGGTTGGGTTTGTGTAAAAGGGTGTTATGTCTGCTGCCACAGTATCTGCATGTGAATGTACTGCGACATTCTGATACCATGTGACTAATGGCCAGACAATTGTAACAAATTGAATTCTTCCTTACGAATTCAATTCTTTCATTTACTCCCAGGGAAGTAAATGATAAGCATTCCCTCAAAGTATGGTTACTTTTGCACAGTTTGCACAATGAACCATCGGGTTTTTCCTGGGTTTTTGGGTAATTATGGGTATTTGTGTGGGTTTGGGTTGAATTCAAGGGTTTGCTCTGGAATATGTTTGTGGATCGGGTATCCTTCCTATTATTGTGTGTCATATTATGGAACGTTTTTACTCTTCTGTCAATTCGATTGTTGATGTCCTGGAAGAATTTGTGTTTTGGGTGGGGGTTTGGGTTAGGGTTAGAGTTACTTTCCGGAACATCATTGACAGAAGTGAGTTCCTTGAATGTATTTGTCAAAAATACATCTACATCTGTCCAGGAAGGCATTTCAGCACAATCCTTTAGGGTTTTCTCAAATTCCCTTCGGGTATCTTTGGGTAATTTTGTCAAACAGAGATATACTATGATAGGATCCCAATTGTCCGTATCTATCTCCAATGTATTCAAATTTGCAATACAGCAATTTATCTTTCTCTGCAGTTTTCTTATTGAAACACTGCACATAGTGTTTACCGCTGGTAAATTTAAAAGGGTCTTAATCTGAGCGTTAATTTGCATCCTTTTATTTTCATATTGATTTACCAGTTGGGTCCAAGCAATAAGAAAACCGTCATTAGTCAAGGGTGCGTTGTCGACTATTTCTTTAGCTTCGCCGCTGGTCTTATTTTTAAGGTAGAAAAGTTTTTCTACACCACTTAGGCGGGTATTATTGCCATAAATGGCCTTGAATAGGTCTCTGAACGAGGCCCAAGACTTGAAATCCCCACTGAATGTTTGCATATCGCAAGGGGGTACGTTAAATCCAACTGATTGGGTGGGTTATGTGGGTTCGGGTTGGGTGGTGTTTGAATTTTTGGGTTGGGTAAAGTTTTCTATAGACTAATCTATGGAAATCATAGATGACCTATAGAATTTTTTAGCCGATCTCACATTCCTGGAGAGGCCATTAAAATTTATCGAATTGGCTACTTCGGGTTCATTGAGTTGTGGCGACTCTCGCATCTGTCTGAATTTTCCGTCAATATTCGACCACAACTCTTCCAATTCATTCTTCATGAATCTCAATGCGGGTAGTGATTGAGACTTCTCTGTACTGGCCTTAAAATCTTCCTCAAAGGCACTTAAATCCTGTTGGATATAACGTAGAATATCGGAAGTTTTTAATTCCGACATATTTATTTTTTAAAATTTAATACGCAGAGGATTGGAAAAAGTTATTAAATTGCGATAGTAAATCGAATTATCGCGGGTAAATTTGGTTAAAAAATGTTTATTTCAAATTTGAAATAAAACTAATCAGCAGACAAAATTGCCTATTGGGTATCCTTTGTGTTTTTGTTGCACTACACAAAGAGAACAGCAATATGTGTTACTCACAATATTTTGAAAATATTATCGAAAAAAAAGGGTAAATATTGGGTGGGTTTTATAAGATAATATTTCTTATTGTGAGTTTTTTTTTTTTTTATAAATTTCAAAAAATTCGCGACAAAATATGCGATATATATAAAAAAAATTTAAATTGAAAAATATCAACTTACCTTGTCTGCTGAGGGTAGGGTACAAACCAATTTTATTTTTCCAATTCCTCTTTGTGTGATGTTTGTTGTGTTGTGTTCTTGTGCAATGTTAATAATGGTTATTTGTTAGTAGTTGCTTATTTTTGTAATTGTTTTTGATTTATTTTTTGTAAGTGAACTGTATTGAAATGTAATTGTTAGTGCACTTTATATTTTTCAATTTTTTAATTTTTGTCACTATGTACTTTGTTGCTACTTGTTTTGAATTTTGTTCAATTTTTTATTTGTCTTTTCTCACTTTTGATTTTGTTTATGTTTTATTTTTAAAAACTGTGCAAGATGTGTTTCTCCTTATGTGTATTTTGTTTCTATTTTTTTTGAACCTTTGTGAACTTTTATGTTTCCTTTTTAATTTATATATATATTATATTTATATATTGTTTTGAAAATGTATAATTTTTGTTTCTTTAATGTAGTATGTGTTTTGTTTGTATTCTTTGTGAACTTTAGTAACTTTTGGGCTTTCCTTTTGATTTTAGATTTGTTTTTAACTTTTATTTTACTGTTCTATGTAATATGATTTTATTTTTGTTCTTTTAATATGTGTGATAATTTTAAATATGATGTATTATTATTTTTGATTTTGCACTTTTTTTTACTGTTTTATATATATATGTTGTTTTTGTTAGTGCACTGTTTCTTTTAATGTGACCTTCTGTAATTATTGTTTGTGTTAATTGCTAATTTGTGTTTTTTGATTTATATTTAAGTATTTTGTGCACTTTGATGTTTTTAGAATGTTTTTATGTTTTGTGTACTGTCTGATTTATGTTTTACACTGATTTTGTTAGAGTATATGCTTGTGTTTATTTTATTTTGTTTATTTACATCACTTTTGCACTGATTTATTTAATGAACAGCAATATTGTATATATTTGTTTTAAATTTATTTTATATTTTAGTACAAATTTTTAAATTAGGGTTTTGTGGGGTTATATTTTTTAGGGTGGGGTAGAATTTGCACAAATTAGGGGGTGTTTTGTGGACTGTATATATACGTGTCGCTGTCTCTTATTTTTCCTTGAAGGACCATGAACGTGTTGGGTTAGCCTTTGCTGGGTAAACAAATTACTAACCAAAATACTAACCCTACCCCATAACCCGTACGTTCAGTCATAATAGTCTGAATATAATACAATCTACTCGAGTCTACTATAATACAAACACTTTTTGTAGAATAAGTAGCCCAGAAGAGGTTTTACAGATTCATGCGTTTCCCTCAATATCACAGTGGTCCGTAATCCTGTACAGTTTTATATTGCCGAGTCTGTACCTTCAGAAAAGCAAGTAAGACGTAAATGATCGCTCTGCTACACAAAAAGGAACACACTGGACTCACAAGCTAGTCTATATAGCATATCCTTGCATTACTTACTATCCACAGAATATTCAACCCCGTGTTGATCACAATTTCCAATACACTTGTGCTTTTTGTTTGATACTCTCTTTCCATCGGTATTCAATAACATCGATGATTATGCTGGGTATTAATAATTTAAGATATCTGTGCGTATTTCTTTATATATTTTAACAATTTACTCCTCATTCAATGACTTATTTGGCATCAGCTTATGTAAACTGATTAGACGACCTATTTAACTAATTGAACCACAATGGAATTAAGAAAACAAAAGACATATTTTTCCTATTATCACTGCCTTACAGATAATCCTGAAAAATTTCTTCTAAGTTGTGTTTTTATTTTCTTCATTTTCTTGTAGTCGTTAGACTAACGAACTTTTAAATTCCATTTAAAGAACGGAAAATTTGTTGAAAATATGTATTCAGACTAAAAGCATAATCGCGCAACAATAGAAAAAGAACATTTTTAAAAATCATTTTCATTTTATTTAAACGCTACAAAACGGTTTTGTATTGTTGACTTATTTTAAAAGCCAAAAATTCCTTTCAGTTTTAAACAATTTGTGAAAACATTGTCAGCCATAAGAGTAAAACAACCTTTGGTGGTAAATAAACCAAAAGCGAAAATCTTTAAATTTAATGATAAGAACTGCTATTTCTGTTGATTAAACGTTAAGAATTTCAACAGCCATTTAAAAATGTTTCTCTCCCCATTTACTTATGATTTATTTGTATGTAATCAAAAGCACCGGCATATTGTATTGGGGTGAGCTATATATGTATATCGGGTGAGCCATCTATCGATTTAAATTTGAACCATCGTTGGGATGTATTGGAAATTCTAAAACAAAAACAAAGACAATTAATCGGAAATTGCACGAAAATGTCGTACATAATTTGGTCACAGAGAAGGAACAACAGTGCCTGGTATACGCAAGTTTTTTTTTTTTGCTAAAGTTCATAAAACTGGTTTTATTATTGATGCGCCAACACGTGAACGTGCTCGTACAGTGCGTACATACATAATTGGTCATTACAACCCTTCAGTCAGCATTACGACCTATCTTCTCACACCACTTATGTTGTGTGTGTGTTAATTTTATACATGAGTGGCGGGACCTACAGTTTAAAGTCGACTCCGAACGACAGATTTTTTGACAAACTTTTCATGTCAATTTTATTTAATCTTAGAGTTTTTGCCAGAAATCTGCTGAGAGGCAGTCACAGAAGAAATATTTTTTCCATATTTTCGTTTTGATGTCTGACCTGGGATACTATACTTCACAGGATCATTTCTGTAGCCTGTCTTCATTTATTTTCATTGCAAAATGAAAAAATATTGAAGCTTACTTCGAATTTTGCGAAAAGATTTCGCCTTACAAAGTTTAATTGGTTCAAGAGTTGAAGCCTTATGACCATCCGCTTCTTTTTCGCTTTGCCACATGGGCCAGAAACTGCACGTTGATGTCGATTTTGCCCAAAAAATCTTCATCTTTTCGGATGAAGCTCATTTTCATCTTGGTAGGTACATTAATAAGTAAAATTTCCGTATTTGGGACTCAGAAAGCCAACACGTGGTCTTACAGAAGCCAATGCACCCATTACGAGTGACTGTTTGGCGCGGCCCATATATCATTGAAAATGAGAACGGCACAATCATTACGGTCAATGGAGATACCTGTGGCACCATGATAATCGCTCTTTATGGTTTTGATATGAACGATATTTGGTTTTAACAGCACATATCTCATGCCACAATTGGTTTATAGAGTCAAACAATTGATGTACGTTTAATAAGCCGAAATGGTGATGTTAATTGACCGACAAGAAAGTGCGATTTGACATTGTTGCACTATTTTCTGTGAGGCGCCGTTAAAGAAAAGTATTATGCCGACAAACCAGAGACATTTGGAGCATGTGAAGGCGAACATTCGTGATGCCATTGCCAAGATACGACCCCATACACACGAAAAAGTGTACAAAAATTGGTCGGATTGAATAAGGTACTGTGAGACTAGACGCAGCAGCCGCATTATATTATTCCATTTTTAAAACTGGACCAGTCGTACTTCACAACAAAAAATTAATTTTAAAAAAAGTGCAAACCGTTGTTGTTTGATTCGATATATACTGCTATGGAGTGTCCGTAACACATGTCCAATTCAATTCCATACGTGTCTTCCCATTTTCCTTTCAATTGTTGATTCGTTTATGATCATAACATTATATTTGGAATTGTGTTGGTCTAGCCAATTCCTAATAAATCGATTACAGAGACTTAGCACTCGTTTTCCTTTAAGTATTCTTTTTTTCACTGAAGGATACTTATTTCTAGCTCTAGACACCACCGCATTGTGTCCGTATTTATTGTTCAAATATTTCCTTAGCACTGTCCTCCATAGTTCTTGGAATTATTATCCGGTAATCTTTATATGAACGAATCCCTTAATGGATTCTTAGTCAGCCATTATCCATTTATTAGGAAATCGAGGAATAATTAAATTAATTCAAGGAACACCTAGAATGGTGTTGAATCTTTCCATTGGTATCCGGATCATTAAAGACCTAGAACCTAGAAAAAAGTATAGTTTCTGGTCAGTGAACATAATTTGCGAATTTAACTCGAATGCAGTAAGCTGTTGCAAAAAAAAATTACGACTTCAGAGACAAAAGGATTTTATGTTTAATTCTTGAAAACTGATAGCAATCTACAGAATTTTTTCATACAAGAATTTCGGTCTCGATTACTAATTGCATAAATAAATCAAAAGTCTGTACCTAAGGATTTACAACACAACCGTCATCAAGCAAAATTGTGCATGTGACATCATGCATGAATACATGCCACTTTATATAAAAAAGGTACAGGTAGCAAAAGAGCCCTTGTGTAAAAAAGGACGTTTAAGTACCCTTTAGTCAATAAAAAAATTAAACGATCACTTCCATCAGAACAGATATTTCGTATATAAATCAGAAATGTTTGATAAGAACCTCACAGTCGCCTTTAAGTCGTCAGGTTAAGAACACTTGTATCGAACTTCAAATATTACCGAACATGTCTTCTGATGATAAACAACAACCGTCCAGTACATCATCATGTGAAAAATTCAATGACGATTTGATAGTTTACGAAAATTTGTTGAATCAGGCGTGTGTCATTGAAGAAGACATAGCAATACTCAATGCTGTGGAAAATAAACTGATAACCAATTTCGGTGTCTTCGATCAAAACCATCCGATTTTTCTTAAAAGAAAAGGAAATCTAGAAAAGACGCCTGCACATGAAATATTGAAACTGTTTTTAAGCAAAATGACAAATCATTCCACTCATTGTGAGAAAAGTAATGACGATGTGAATGACAAGAAAACTACGGATGATGATGGAGCTGTTTCCATTAAGAAAAACCAACAGCTTCCGAAAGATGTGAAAACTACTTTGAAGCCGAATGACTCGGACACTAACGTACAAGGTTGCAATAAAATTATTTGGGCAACGGCAGCCCCGCTCAAGCGCCTATTGTTGAGTTCTGAATCCCAACCTTCCACCTCTTCCGCTGCAAGAGCTCTTAACCGCTTAAATTACTCCATCAAACGTAAGATAAGTAATGACGATCAGAAAAGTGTGGATGCAGGAGCAGTTTCCATTGAAAATAATGAACAACAAAAGCAAAATCCTGAAAACACTGAAAATACGAAAGTTAACGTAAAACCATATACCGACTTGACAGTGACACCGCCTTCTGGTAGTACAGGAAAAATTTTGGATATAAAACCACAACCATGCAATGCTACTACATTGCATACCTTCTCCAATAACACCACTGAGCATCAAACAAATAATGACGACCAGGAACTTAACGATCAGAAACTTAAGGATGGTGAAGATCTTTCCATAAAAACTAATCAACATTTAAAGGCAGATGTTAAAAAAACTTTAAAAGCTATTACTTTGAAGCCTAACAATGGCATCGCTTGGATAACGTCTGCTATGGATACATGCAAACTTTTGGATTCTAAGCCATCTACATCCACCGCTGCCATATCTCTAAAACCTGAGATAAGTAATGACGTCCAGGATTATCAGACGGATGTAGAAGATCTTTCCATTAAAAGTAAGCAAACAAAATTAAAAATAAAAATTATTAACAACACCGTTATCCTGAAGCCGAATGGCACAAACGTTAGCGTACAAGCATGCATTGACAACACTTTGCCACTTTTGACTTCTGAAGAACAACCGTCCACATCCACAGGTGGCATATCTCTAAAACATGAGATAAGTAATGACGTTCTGGATTATCAGAAATTTACAGAAATTGGAGAAGATCTTTCCATTAAAAGTAATCAACAATTAGAAGATGATCTTAAAACAACTGACAACACCGTTATTCCGAAGCCGATTGACGCAGATATTAACGCACAATCATGCAGTGACAACACTTTGGCAAAGGCTAGGTGCACTAAACGACAATCTTTGAGTTCTGAAGCTGCTGCTAAGTCTAGTAAACGTACCAAACGCAACACAACAAATGAATTTCTGGATGGAACAGATATTTCCCTTCAAAATAAACAACAACAACAGGAGTACCCTAAAAAAACCGATAAATCCGTTATTTTAGGACCGAATGGCACCGAAGTCACGTTAAAAGCTTACGATGCAATTATTTGGACAACGGCTGCCGGTGCAACACGCCAACTGTTAGGCTTTGTCTTTACTGACGATGTGCTTGCCACACATTCCCTAACTGGCAAGCCATCGCCTGCTTTTTATGGTCGTGAAAGACCCGAGAAAATGCAATTGAATCCTGAAAAAATTGCTGACGTCATACATTGTATTCGCACACTTAAGAATTGTTCAGAGCGTGAAGTTAGAGCTGCCATTACCGGCAAATGTTCGGATACCTCCAAAAAATACAAACGACGTTCCCTGAAGCAATCGAAATCAATAACTTTACCTTAAGAAGTTGCAACTTCGTTTTCCCATTACTGCTGATATAAATTTAAGGATTGCAGCCGCCATTTAATCGAACAAGCCTAAGCGACTGCATTTTCATATTATGTTTAATATTTTAAAAATTTTAATTCATTATAAACTTTAATTTTAACTATTTTTTTTGCCCCATTTCGGGGCTTCACAAAAAAAAAAAAACAATAAAAACAAAACAAAAAAACCAAAAAAAAATTAAATTGTTTTCAATTATTTTTTAATCTGTTGAGGCCATTTGGACAAATGTTTGTGTGGTGTTATTTGAGTGCTTTCCCATAGCTTTTAAGGAGTATATAGGCCAGTAACATAACAATTTCACTGAATTCTAACAATGCCTAAGTCTTATGATGCTCCTTGCAACCGTCTTTCTCACCATCCGTTAGGTGTTTTACAAGAAACAAGAGCCCAATGTCATCCTGCGGTTTTCCAAATGGTATGACCAATTCATCTCCAATTCCTATGCAGAATTTCCCCGATTATAAAGTTGATCATTTGTTGTAAATGGAGATTCTATTACATCGAAATGCGATTACAATTCTTCTTTAACAGCAAATTATAAGAGTTTATAATGCTTGTAAGTCTTCTCTCAACGCATTGTATATTTCACAACCGTTTAGAATAACTGGCCTTGTACTCACATTAAATATTTTTTATCTTGTGTCCCTTAAAAGATAAGTCAATTGAACTAAAAGCTACACGAACTTTCTTTATATGGTAGACGATATATGTATGTTCAGCTAAATCACATGCAGTTGTTATGATACTACCAAAATCTATGTTAGACACACTGATTGGCTTTCACAATTATTGGGTGAGCGTTGCTAGTTTTAAAGTACAATTCGGCTAGTGTGACAAATTTCTCATTAACATCGTTTCTTATTGGAGTTGCCGTAGTCTTCTAGATAATGTGTTGGCTTATTAGATGCAAGGCCACGGTTCAAACACCACACATCAAAACGAAAATATGAAAAAATATTTCTTCGGCGACTTCCTGTCAGCAGATTTCTTGCAAAAACTTTGAGAGTAAATAAAATTACGATGAAAGTTTGACTTCGCGTTTTGCCACTGAGGTAATGTGTTGCAATTAGAATAAGACCAACTTGAATTCAAGCTGCTATCCTTCTAATCGTCGATTGTAGGTAGGGTGGCTATAACGGTATTACTTTAATCATGAGAACCTCCGACTAAGTACATAGGTAAACATGTGTGCATTTTCCTGTTTGTTATTGATGTTTTCATAAACGCAGCAGTAGAACTAACTAAGCAATAAATCGCAAACTTATCACACAAACCGCATATAAGCATTCGATCATAGGCCATTACAACCCTTCAGTCCGGATTACGGCGTAGCTTCTCACTCCACTCATGTTGTGTGTGTTAATTTTATACATGAGTGGTGGGACCTACAGTTTAAAGTCGTCTCCGAACGACAGATTTTTGAGAACTTTTCCATGGCAATTTTATTTACTCTCAGAGTTTTTGCCAGAAATCTGCTGAGAGGAAGTCGCCGAAGAAATATTTTTTCATAATTCGTTTTGTTGAAGATATCTGATCTGGGGTTTGAACCATGGTCACAAGCTGTAGTGCTATATCTTCTATAATTTTAGAGACAAATCCTTAGATCCCAGATAGAGTTCGCTTTTCCACCCTATAACCTCTTATCTTAGCAAAATGATAGCGGCAACATTTTGAAGACAATCTAAATTTAATAGAATTTAAACGTGAAAGAGATATCTTTACCCAAAATAGAATTGAATAGAAATTTTTGTCGGTTTTAGCTAGTTTTATAGACTAGTTTTTTTTAGATAAATTGCTTTTTAAACTCTTTTGTTGCATTACATGAAGTCGCCGTGGTGTAGTAGGTAGTGTGTTGGCTTACTATTCGTAAAAGCCCGGGTTCGTATCCCAGGTCAGACATCAAAAATGAAATATGAAGAAAAAATATTTCTTCGGCGACTTCCTCTCAGCAGATTTCTGGCAAAAACTCTGAGAGTAAATAAAATTGCCATGAAAAGTTTCTCAAAAATCTGTCGTTCGGAGTCGACGTTAAACTGTAGGTCCCGCCATTCACGTATAAAATTAACGCACACAACATGAGTGGTGTGAGAAGCTAGGCCGTAATCCTGACTGAAGGGTTGTAATGGCCAATTATGTATGTTATGTATGTGTTGCATTAAATGCTACAATTTGTCTCTTTTACAAATTGTATCAAAAGACATGTCAGATGATTAAAATAATCCTGCCTTAGTTATGAATATTTTCCTATTTCCTTTTATTTTTTCGGAAGAAAATAAAAACATAAAAATCTCATAAAAAATATGCAAATAAATGGAAATGATAATGGTGATATTAGTCACCTTCTGTCATACAAAATCAAAAAAAAAAAAAGAAAAAGAATCATGACATCATTCATCGTATTTTTAACATCCATTCAGGCATTGGTTTTTATGAGGGGCTTATCCGTTTATGACAATCAAAAAAGATGAGCCTGTGATGGAGAATCCAGAGAAAACTTTCCGTAATGTATTCTTAATACATTTTAATTTATTTATTTATGTTTAATGGAATACAAGATAAAAGTTGCTTTATGACAGTGTTTCCAAAAATGATATGCGAAATAATTTCTTTATATCATGGCAATGTACATAAAATTAATTCCAATTTAATTTTTCTTTTTCTTTATTGTTTTTTTTTATGTGTTTCCACATTCCACGTTTTGCAATAGTTTTCTTTGATTATAATTTATTTATTTAGTTTTTATTAGTTTTTATTTTATTTTACATCGGCTCCTATGAAAATTCTAAATAGCAATCATAGGGAACAAGTGGCAGAGTCGGATGATAGTTAGTTCAGCAGTGGAAGGATTATAATTAGGCCGCATACATTTGGCTCGCTTACTCATAAACTTTATACTTATAAATAGCATTTAAAAAGGGAATCAAATTAGATTTTTTGTAGTTTTAATTACTCTTACATATTCATTTAATAAGACTTTTATATGAAAAAAACTTTTTCTGGGGTTGTAATATTTATAGATTTTGTTAACGGAATTATAGTCTTTGTCGCTAAACAGAATATGGAAAGGTCCAGATGTTTGTCAACAGCTTATTACTCAAATTTTCTCATCAAACGTCATGAACATCATCGACTTGTAACATCGAACTGGAGAACTTCAAATCATAAAAAAATTACATGAAGACAATGAAATTGCATGCGCAAAGAAGATGAGCTTTTTTGATCATAACAATCGGATCGGACAGGATTACTACCTAGCTTCACATACAACTTATGTTGTGTGTGTTAATTTTATACATGAGTGGCAGGACCTACAGTTTAAAGTCGACTCCGAACGACAGATTTTTGAGAAACTTTTTCATAGCAATTCTATTTACTCTCTAAAATTTTTTGCCAGAAATCTGCTGAGAGGCAAGCAGACGAGGTAATTGGATCCAGAAATAAGGCCTATGTGAAGATCCTGGCTTCAGGTAAAAGTTATATTCATTTATTTATTTAACTTTACCATATGCTCGGTGTACTGTCACAGACCAGATTCTCTGGTGGGAATCGAACTCACGACCCTCACACTAATAGTCTAGCACGCTTCCACTAGACAACAAGGGCAGTCGGTAAAAGTTATAATACAGAGATGATTAAAGTAATTTGTTTGTATTAGTTTGTTAGTTTATTAGACATGAGGCCACGGTTTAAATCCCAGGTCCAACGTATGCCTGACATAAACCTTTTAAAGATTATTATGATTCCTTAACTCTCATATATCTCCACAAAAACTTCAATAAATTGACAGAAAGTAGTAGCTCATCAAACTCGCCCTCTTGTAAAGGGTCCACCAAATAACTTCTTTTTTTTGAAAATGCTTTAAAAAAACTACTGAATATTTTCTCAAATTTCTTTTTTTATTTAAAAATACAATCCTTCCGGTTAATAATGGAAAATAATTTCATTCAAATGGCTGCCTCGGCTGGCACTGCAGTAGTCTACACCAGAAGATGCCGATTTTGGCAAAAAAAAAATTATCTTTTCAGATGAAGCTCGTTTTGATCTTGGCGGGTATGTAAACAAGCAAAATTGTCGCATTTGTGGCACAGAAAACCCGCACGCATACATTGAAAAGCCGACGCACCCAAAACGAGTCACTGTTTGGTGCGGATTTTGGTCCAGAGGCATAATTGGGCTATTTTTCTTCGAAAATGAGCAAGGAGTGGCCGTTATAGTCAATGGCGATCGTTATCGGGCCATGTTGAATGAATATTGGCAACATTTGGTTTCAACAGGACGGCGCTACGTGCCACACAGCCGAAGCTACACTCGATATTTTACGCCCTGTTTTTGAAGATCGCATTATCAGCCGCAGAGCTGATGTCGTTTGGCCACCTCGAAGCTGCGATTTGACAACGTTAGATTATTATTTGTGGGGTGCCGTCAAAGATAAGTGTTACGCCGACAAGCCAGAGACAATTGACGCTTTAAAGGAAAATATTCGTGAAGCCATTGGTGAAATACAGCTGCACACAATCGATAATGTGCTTAAAAATTGGACCGATCGTGTAGGCTATTGCATGGCCAGCCGAGGCAGCCATTTGAATGAAATTATTTTCCATTATTAACCGGAAGGATTGTACTTTCAAATAAAAAAAAGATGTTTGAGAAAATATTCAGTAGTTTTTTTTTTTAAAGCATTTTCAAAAAAAAATTATTTGGCGGACCCTTTATGTCGACCAAGTCCGATTTTTTTTATTTTTGACAAGTAACACTTCTGTAATAGCTGCACGAAAACATTATGGTTTCCACTGTTTTTGTATTTTTCATATGAAGTTTGCAGCCTTTAAACTGCCTTAGGCTGTTCTTCCTTTTTTGTTCCTTGTAAAGCATTGGCCAAAGAATTATGCTCTTGCAATTGCAAAAATTTACGAGGTACCTCTTTTATATTAAGCTCAGAGGACAATGAGAGGCTCGTCCAGAATGACGATGCAATGATGCGTGGTGTTAGCTTTGCCTAATAGTAGAATCCGTCTAAAGCAGCTCCATGCTGTCCGTAACTTTACACTTTTTTTGTTTTGTTTTTACTTTATATCAGCAGCAGTTTCATCACCTTCTTCCTCTCCCAGTCCTAATAGAACAATTTTTGCATCAGCAATTAAATCAAATCTAATTAGACTATAAAATTTGTTTATAGTATGTTTGTTTGTTTGTTTGTGTGATTAATTATTATTGATTTTTATTACAACTTTAGCTACTAAAACGAAAGTATCGTCATCAGTAATTAATTGTTTTTTCTATGATTTCCTAACTTTGTTTGTAAACGTTTTACTCTTGTGAGCATTTGTTAAAAACAAAAAAAAAACTTTTTATTGTCGATAAAATCTACTCGGGACAGTTTTATTATATTGGCTCTTTTAGTTTGTAATTATCTTTGTTTGTATTTGTTTACGCACAAATTGTTATTCAAATGAGGGTTATTTCACTTCACTGACTAGTGATTGTAGATAAGGTTTCCTTAAGAAAGTCTGGCTTCACTACTTCGGTATACAGTTTGTAGGGTTTGAATTATTCTGGAATAAAAAATCAATTTTATAAATGGACACATGCACAGTACAGCAATACATTAATACGTCAAGGCCCATATATCGGGTAAAAACAATTTGATCGTACTAAATCAACACGTGCTTGATAGGCGACATTTTGCGTAAATTTTTCTAGGAGGTAGTGTTTTTACTCATCGTAAAAGTAGAAAACAGAAGTAGAAGTCGCTGTAGTATAGTAGATTGTGTGTTTTGCTTATTATAAATGAGGCCGCGGTTCAAGTCCCAGGTCGGACATCTCGAACAAAACGAAATATGATTTCTCAGCAGATTTCTGGCAAAAAAACCTGTGAGAGTAAATATAATTGCAATGAAAAGTTTCTCAAAAAAATCTGTCTTTCAGAATCGAATTTAAACTCATGTACAAAATTAACACACTTAATATAAGTGGTGTGCGAAGCGAGGTCGTAATCCTGGCTAAAGAAATGTAATGATCAATTATGTGTACGTATGTATGTATTTGAGGCTCTAATAGTTGAGACATAATTGCTGTTGAGAAATACTGCGCTTTACTATCATTTATTTGAAGGTTTTATTTTTTGTAACCCTTAAGGCATTCATTCCAGCATGAGGGTTAAGGAAAACTTTAGAATTTAATTGCCCCAATGGTCTTTAACTATAGGGAACCCTTAAGGTTGAGGTAATGACGGCATTGCCGTTAATGCATCAATAAAAACAATGGCTATAAAATAAACCTTAACAGCACGTTTACAAGGTGATTAGAGGATTAAATTGTAAATTTCTAAATAAGCTAATTACACTGTACAACAGGAAAAATATTTTGCACACAGATTTCATAAGAAAAATTAAAAAAAAATTTGTTAATGTATCGATGAATTGAAGATTGGCCTCTGATTTCTTTTACCGGAGTCGCTTACACCCTTATAATATAAACGTTAACAGGAAGTTTACAAGGGGATTAGATTATTAAATTACAAATTCCTGAATAAAGTAATTACACTGTACGACAAAAAAATTACTAAAACAAAACAGTTTCTTTGCCATAGATTTCATAAGAAAGATTAGATTAAAAATATATATTCATATATCGGTTGACCTCTGATTTCTTTTACTGGAGATTAGTATTGACATACTTTTTACGTTAGTGACGGGAATTAATACCCGATACGAGTCTAGGTATACAAAATGTTTTACAAATTTCTAGGAAATAATGGTTTAGTTTCATTGATATTATGGACAGCCAAAGTTCTAATGAATATTATTTTAAAAAACTTGTATTTTTTTAATGTCATAAGAAATTATAGGCCAGTAAAGTTATACACTGAGCGTCAAAAGAAACTGTACATTAAAATAAATGTACATTAATAAATTACCGTTATTTTGATTTTAAAATAGTTTCATTGCCAGTTTTTAAAATGGAAACAAACAAAAAAATTACAAAAAATTTCGAAATATTGTCAAATTTTTTCGGGCACTCTACTTAAGTGGTAAAAGTTAGGTTTGGTGATTTTAGAATTTTATTCTTAGTATACAGTTTCTTTTGACGCTCACTGTAGGTATAGAACATGTTCCGTAGGTTAATGTAAAATGTAACAATACAAAGGAACATAAGTTCCATTTGGTTTTTCGCTACCTGGTTTTCTTGGTTTTCTGCGTTGCATAGTGCCATTGTTCGTATCGGTGTTTAATACAATAGTTTATTATCATTTGTACGGCTTTCTAATTTTGCTTATAAATGTTTCCATGGTTAACAATTGTGCTTAAAAAGTTTGTAATTTTTTTTTAGCGTTGGTCAACAATATTTCTGAAATTTTTACTACAATTTATTAAACCAAAATGTGGTTTGTTTGTTAAAAACAAATGAAGTAGCAAAGAAAGTTCAAGGTTGCTTGAATTACAATTTACTTGGTCAACAGTCGCCTTAAATTACAATATTGCATATCATTATTATTAATAATCTATAAAAATAAGTACGAATAACTATAAATTAACTCAGACTGCTAAATATCACCGCCTTAATCATTATTTAAGTGTTAGTTTAACTAGTTGTGGCAACTCGTAATGCCACAAATTATTCTATTCGGATTTAAAGAAAGTTGCAGTATGATGGGCGTTACAAAGGTTAGAGGACGTGTACTTGTCAATTGAGACAAGTACAGTAACCGGAGGTCGAATTGACCCATTGAACGCGTTACAAAACTAATCGAAGTTTTAAATCGAAATTCGTTCAACCCATTTCGAAAATCTAATGAACCTGTATAGCAATTCAAAAAGCAGTAATCAGATCCGGTCCATCACATGCGATATTGATTTCGTAGAGAAACATTATAATCTATGCTGCCATCAAAGTTGTTCAAATTTGGTATCGTGATTAAGGGCTGCGATAACCATTTCCGCAAGGGTATATCCAGACCGACGGAAAAAAAATTGTCATCCGGAGTCGACTTTAAACTGTAGATGCCGCCTATCACATATAAAATTAACACACACAACATAAGTGGTGCGAGAAGCTAGGTTGTAATCCTGATTGAAGGGTTGTAATGACCAGTTATGTTATGTATGTATGCATTATGATGTCCGTTACAGAACTAAGCAAATATTTAAGTTTATGCCGCACAAAAAAATTTTGAATTTCAATTTAAAAAGCAATAGTCTATGGAACACTATTTTGAGCAAAACTTCATTCACATTTGAATATCTTCAATAGTCGACCTCGAACGAAAGATTTTTTTTTTGAGAAACTTTTCATTGTAATTTTATTTACTTTCAGAGTTTTTGCTAGAAATCAGCTGACAGGAAGTCGCCGAAGGAATATTTTTTCATATTTCGTTTTGTTTGAGATGCCTAAACTGGGCTTTAAATCATGAGCTCTCGTTTAATAGACCAACACACTATCTCCTAGACTACGGCGACTGCATACGTAAAAATCCAAGGCTTTTTTAACTTTTAGGTGAAGAGATAGAGTGATGAAGCCATTTTGAGGCCCAAATTTATAGCACAACATACAGTCTGGTTCCTGAATTACTCATATTTATTATTCAAAGTTTGCAATCCTGTGTAATTGACAACAATAATAAGCTATTGAATGCTAAAAAGGAAGAGGGAAAGTTTATAACATAAATTTTGAAGATAAATAAATGCCTGTCATTTACATTGTAATGATTATTTCATGTAGACTTCGCATTAGTGTGCACAATAGCTGGTCCAATAGCTGAGGTCCAATTTTAACATACTTCTTCCAGCATTTAGGGCGATATCTCACCAATAGCATCTTTAAGGGTAGGAATTGTGACTGGTTTACACCTGAAGTCGCCGTAGTCTAGTAGGTAGTGTGCTGGCTTATTAGACGTAAGGCCACGGTTCAAACCCCAGGTCAGACATTAAAACGAAATTATGAAAAAATATTTCTTCGGCGACTTCCTCTCAGCAGATTTCTGAAAAAACAGACATCAAGACAAAATACAAAAAGTATTTCTTCGGCGACTTCCTCTCAGCAGATTTCTGGCAAAAACTCTGAGAGTTAATAAAATTGCCATGAAAAAGTTTCTCAAAAATCTGTCATTCGCACTCTACTGTAAACTGTAGATCCCGCCACTCATGTATAAAATTGATACACTCAACATAAGTGGTGTGAGAAGCTAGGTCGTAATTCTGACTGAAGGGTTGTAATAGAAAATTATGCGTGTGTATGTATGATTTATTCATCGTTTTAATTTATTCAGTATAAAATGGCAAACCTTCCTGAGCGCTTTTTGCTCCTACCATATGCCATGAATCTTTTAATTTATTTTTTTTTGTCTAAAAAATATAGGACTGTAAAACCCAAAAAAAAAAAATAATCATCACTCATTACAATACTAAACCATAATCAACTTTTTGCATCCATTTGTGTTCTTTACATAATTCCGCGTGTTACAGTATTTGCAAGTTGTTCTGTTCAAGCGTAATTAAGAGTTTCTTATTACTTTTTTCGTTAACATACAAATTTTATTATTCTTCCCCATTCTTCATTGTTTATATTGTTTATTACTCGTCACTTATTGGCATTGATTGAAATCAGTTTATAAAGAATAATTGATCAGTCGTTTAACAATAACAGATTGTTTTGTTTTCGAATTCTTCAATCATTTCAACAGCATATTTCATTTCCTATTTCCCTTATTCTTCTGTAATCGAAATGAGCATTCAACACACAAATACAATCTTAGTTATGACATCAGCAAATAATCATCATGTTTCCATTGAGTATATGTCACGAATGAAAGCAATCAATTATCACGATATAATAGAGAGACAGACATAAACGCGTAATTTTATTCGATTCACACACTAAGTGACAGAAATCATATTTTGGTGATGACGTCGCTGTTGAAAATCAAAAGAAATTAAATTACTTTCAATCGAAGCCATTTTGTATTTGAGTTTTTTTACAGATTTTTTCTTTTTTTACTACAACTTTTTTCTTTTTCCATCAACATAACTTTACCATGAGCGTATCTCTGGCTCATTGTTTTGCAAATAGAAATATTGTTTGTTGAAAGATATAAAAAGTAATGGCGTCGGTGGATGTTCGCTCAGAGAAAGTTTCTTAAATAAATCTCCACTTGGTCTGTGGAACTGATACAAAAAAAGATGGAGTGCAACCGAAAAGTCTAATTTTCCATTAATCTGGTTGTTCACACGAGTGAACAAATACACAACCCTAACCCTGACTTCCAATAGGACAACACAAACATCTTTAACAAACAATAACAATAATAATACCAACACACATCAACAAACATCATATTCACAATAAACACATATACATACACACATTCATCAACATTTCATCAACACCTTCAACATAATTATTAGGATCCTTGTTGATCAGTTGATTAGCGATTCTTGATCGACACCAAACAACGCGAGTGCACTAAAGTGAATAAATATTTGAAATAATAAAATTTGAATTATTAATAAATTATAAAATATATATATACAAATTGTGAACTTACATATCTTCAAACCCAAACATTGTGAACTAATGTACAAATCATACAAATTGTGAACTTATATGCAAATACAAATAAAATACATTATAACGTTTATAGAAAACACACAAATATAAAACTTCAAATAATATTTCTATATAACATTTATTATATACAGAAAAGGTTTGTGTATTTATATACCCTACCCCCCTCTCACCCTCATACTAAACCCTACCCCATAACCCGTACGTTCCCTGGTGCATAAATCAGTCTAAATTTGTTCGAATGAATTATTGCAGTCGTTGTAGTCTTGTAGGTACTGGGTATACTTATTACACACATAGCCGTGTCCGTGCCCCTAATCAGACATCTCCAACAAAACGAAATATTGAAAAATATTTGTATGCCGGTTTCCTCTTAGTTGTCTGCTGGCAAATATTCCAAGACTAAATTAAAAGTTTCTTTAACATCCGTCGCACTATGTGGCATTTACACTGAAAAGCTGGCCAAAAAGGCAAAAATGAATTTAAAGAAATTTAAGAAACCGAGTATGCAGTTCGATAGACAAAAAAATTCTGCATTATATAGTGAACTATGACGACTTTAGGTTGAGATTTGTAGATTTGAGACGATGTCAAAGTCAGGAAAGTGAAGAAAATTAAATGCGTTTTTGGTGTTTTTTTTTTGATATTTTAATAGGTTTATATAAAATTTTTTGTGGCTAAACGAATAGCGGTTTTATATTTAGTTTTTTTTTTTATTTGAAAGGTATGAGCAACTGCTACTTTCAGTTTTTATATATACATATATATCTCATATATTAATGTTAAAATTATTCGTTCAAAATTTAAAAATAATAAAAATTTCAGATTTTTTTACCCTCCCCAAAAATAAGATAAGGATTTTAAAGGTGAAAGTAGTTTTTAGTAGTTTAATGTTATATATTATGTTATATACCACAAGAAAATATGAACTCTCTACATTCAGGAACAGAAAAAAAAGTTTGCGCAAATTTGCACAATTATTTTTGGCGATTTTTTTAACATTTTTCTTTTTTTGAAAAATTAAAAAATTAGACGCAGTGTAATAAAGCCATACGCAATAAAGTCATATGGCGTACGAATTATGCGAGGAAATTCAGTAGAAGCGATACCAATCGAGATGTCCTGAATAGGTTACTTTTGAGCAGTGACCCTTTTATAAGCTGCAGTACACAAAAATCGCGAAGGAATAGAAAAGTATTTACATCAGATACTATTAAATTACTCCTTCCTGACATTAATGATGAAAATGATAACGATTTTAACGATTGTAGTTAGTTTCACTTTTTAAGTATTTTTAAGTTATGTATTAAATAATGTAAAATAAATATTATGAATAAATATTAATTAAAATAGAAGTTTAAAAACTTAATTACATATGTATATCGACTATTATAACAATATGTGATGTATGTTTGATTTTCTTAATGGACCGTATGTGGTACCTAGGGGTACTTCATCATCCGATCATAATAATAATAAACATGTTCATGTCGAATTTCATCGAGGTAATAAAATTTTGAAGCCATTATAATTGCTAAACATATTTTCTTAAGGGGCCCTATTTTAGACCAAGGGGCAATTACCGACCATAACAAAATTTGGTAATATGATTTAGATTTATAAAATACACGTTCATACCGAATTTCATCACGATACCGATGTTTTTAAGCCATTTATAATCGTAAACGTGAATTTCAAAAGGGGACTTTATATGGGGACCAGGGTCAAATGTGATCCGATTTTCACCAAACTTTACACCATGATTTCTTAGTATACAGAACTGATCCATGCTAAATTTTATCATGATTATTACATAATTACCATAATTATGTGTAAATAAGTGCAATTTCGAGGGGAATTTGTATGGGGGCTAGGCGAAATCACGGACCGATTTGAACCAAAATCAGTTGGGTTCATCCTTGGACCTAACTATCACTAAAAATATCAAAAAATTCCAGCCATTAACTCATAAAACACTTCCATTAATTTTGGCCAGGTTTTCAAACAAAATGCCACATAGTGCGTCGTTGGGAGTTTAAACATATGGGTTGTGTGAGAAGATAGGTTGCAATCCTGGCTAAAGGGTTGTAATGACCAATTAAGTAAGTAAGTAAATAAGCATGGATTATGTTGGTTTTGATGAACGCTGTGGTTTGTGGCTTATTTGCAAAAAAATCAACACGGTGAACAGTTAACATCACTTCCACGTAAGACGCCTTCACATTGCTTGTGCAGTATATAAAATGTGGCATGAATTGTATAGGGCTTAACGCCGCTCTATTGAGACCTCATATCCTTGTTGTTGTCTAATTCCGGCCAAAAAGGAGTTGGTAATCACTTCCTTATACTGCTCTCCGTTTATGGTGATGATCAGACCAAAGTTATTCTAAAATAAATATGAATCGAAGACGCTGCCAGCCCAAAATCCACATCAAACAATGACTTCTTCGGAATGCATTGAATGCTCTTTAATCGCTTGTGGATACGTGTCGTCCTAAATTCGAGAATTTTGTTTGTGCACGTACCCATCGCGTTCATCCAGAAATAGGCCTCATGGCTGTAGATGATTTTTTAATGAAAATTAGGACCAGTTACCACGTCATTGTCTATTGTCCTCCATGGTGATTTGGCAAAACAAACTAAATAAATGACAACTAATTTGTCACATGTAGCTTCAATAAGATGGCGTCAAAATTGGGAAGACACCGTTGGAAGAGTCGATATGAGTAGTTGGACTCTGGTAAAATAAAAGAATTTGCTATCGAAAATCACATATCCCTTTGAGTACTTGGGTTTCTCTTAGAGCTCTACATTCGCTCTCCATTGGCCAATAAATTGCAGACTGCATTAGAGATAGCATACGTTATGTAACCTAACTATGCGTATGTGAAATACTTTGCCTGCAAAAATAGATTCACATATAATGTCTATAAAAACTTTCTCCACTGAATGAGGAGGAGCTATGCCCTGAGTTTGACTGTATAGAATATTAATTCCATTCCAAAGAAAAACGATGTCAACTTCATTAATGGAAATGATGTGGTAAGGTTCTCTTTAATTATGTTTCATGTTCAAACATGTTCAAATCTGTACTCCTACGTTCTTTTAAACGAAACACTTTGTTAGTAACTTAAGAGTACAGGCAACTATAAATACTCAAATGTTTTATTGCAAAATTTTTACGTTTCTCAGGCTTAATTTGTATGATCTTATAACATTGAAGAAAAGTGTTTCTGTTTGTCTACTGCCACATCTGTCGGGTATAAAAGTTTTGCTAGAATTGTAAACACTTTGCTTCTTATTTTATTTGAAAACAATTTATTCACACAGAAACAGAAAGAAAATTAAACATAATTTGCATGTGTGCCCACAAATACACACATATTTCTTGCGTAAAATACATTAAGGCTTCAATGCAGAAATTCATTAATTGAAATGTAATTCTAGGAAGTATTCAACCACACAGAATATAAATGTTCTGTTAAAATTATCAAGAGAATCTATTGCCAGGAATTCTATTAAAGCTTACGGGATTGTAATGAAATGAAATGCTGAACATTGTTGTTAATGTTCGAAATATTTTTTTTTGTGGTAGAACTTTTGATTTTTCAATTACGTAATCGATATTATATTATCACCCAGTTCATGTCAATGTGACGGTCATGTTAACGAGTTCATAGGAGTGATATTATAAGCATCGGGCCAATTTTACGAAAATAAAGTCATCTTCTCTGATGAAAAGCATTTCCATCTGAATGGCTTAGTGAATACACAAAATTGTTAAATTTCGGCCTCTGAAAATCTACACACAATACATATCCTCTTTTGTAAAGGGTGTTTTTTATAGAGGTATAGAACTTTAAGTTGCAATAAAACAACGATTGATTATTCGATTGATATGAATTTTATTTATCCGAAAGATAATCTTGTGGCATTACATTTTAAATATGAGTTCTGGCATATGATCTCCACGGCTGGCGCGGATGTAGTCCAATCTGGACGTCCAATTTTCGATGACTTTTTCCAACATTTGTGGCCGTATATCGGCATTAATACGACGAATGTTGTCTTCCAAATGGTCAAGCGTTTGTGGCTTTACCGCATAGACCAATGACTTTACATAGCCCCACAGAAAGTAGTCTAGCGGTGTTAAATCACAAGATCTTGGAGGCCAATTCACAGATCCAAAACGTGAAATTAGGCGGTCTCTAAACATGTCTTTCAATAAATCTATTGTGGCAAGAGCTGTGTGACATGTTGCGCCGTCTTGTTGAAACCACATCTCCTGGACATCATGGTTATTCAATTCAGGAATGAAAAAGTTAGTAATCATGGCTCTATACCGATCACCATTGACTGTAACGTTCTGGCCACCATCGTTTTTGAAAAAGTACGGACCAATGATTCCACCAGCCCATAAAGCGCACCAAACAGTCAGTTTTTCTGGATGTAACGGTGTTTCCACATACACTTGAGGATTACCTTCACTCCAAATGCGGCAGTTTTGTTTGTTGACGTAGCCATTCAACCAGAAGTGCGCTTCATCGCTAAACAAAATTCGCTTATGAAAATCGGGAACAACGGTAATCTCGTTTTGGGCCCATTCGACGAATCTACGCCTTACTTGATGATCGTTTGGCTTCAAATCTTGCACGAGTTGGATTTTGTAAGCACGCAAACCAAGATCCTTCCGCAAAATCTTCCATAAAGTGGATGGACACAGATACAATTCCTGTGCTCGAGGGCGGATGGACTCATTCGGGTCTTCCTCAATGCTACGCTCTACAGCAGCAGTAGCTTCTTCTGTACGCACCGTACAGCGTCTCTGGGGATGCGAGTTATCAATAAGAGTAAACGTGGTGCGAAAACGTTCCATGGTTAATCGAATTAACTGCTCTGATGGACGATTTTGTCGACGATAAAATGGACGTAGTGCGCGATACGTTTTCCGCACAGAACCATTATTTTCGAAATAAAATTGCACTATTTGCAAGCGTTGTTCAGGTGTGAGTCTATTCATGATGAATTGCCAAACCAAACTGAGAATAAATCACTTAACAGCTGTTAAAGCGGTTGCCATCTTGAAAAGTAATGCCAACTTAAATTTCTATACCTCTATAAAAAACACCCTTTAGTTGATGAGGTAAAAAAAGTTACTTGGAAAATTGGACATTCGTTACAAGAACATGATAACGGAGTTCTTGTGGCTTCAACTAGAAGCCATGCGCAATTGAGTTCGACAAGATTTTAACATCAAAATTGTTCATGTTTACATACTTGACAATACAATATAATAATTATCTTGTAATTACCGTAATAAATTAGAACAACAAATGACAACAGAAATGGAAGAAAATTAAATATTGGCTATAGAACTCGTGTCTTCTGTTGATAGGCTAAAGCACAAGAATCAAAATAAAAAAATCAAATCAAAAATAAAAAAACCGCGTATATATGGAATAGAAATTACTAACTTGTATTCAGAAATTAAATGGTGATATATGTATGTCAGTGTTGTTGACCGATTGTCAACGTTATTTTGCTACATAAATGTGCAATAATGCATTAAATTAATGCTCTATGATCGGATTCAGGCCATAAGAATTTAAAGATTTTACAAGTGATTATGATTTAATGACCTCCGCTTTTATTTTCTTGCATCACACCATAACATTCACTGTACTTCCATAACATCCCAAACTCATCCATTTCATTTGCATGAATGCCAGGCATATATATTACTGTTATTCAGCTAGCTAGTCCAGTCCATAAAATCCTATTGTATAGTAAAAGAATTCAAAATTTTAAATCTCTGTTGCAATATTCATCTGTATGGAGATTATAAAGGTGCCAACGTATATTTCCCGCCGTAGTCTAGTAGGTAGATTTTAGAGTTAGTAGACGCAAGCCCGTGGTTCAAACACTAGATCAGGCACCTTGAAGAAAATTTCTTCACAGCAGCTGTCTGACAGAAACGCTGAGAGTAAATAAAAATTGCCATGAAAAGTTTCTCAAAAATCTGTTGTTCGGAGTGGACCTTAAACTGTAGGTTCCGTCACTCACAGATAAAATTAACACACATAAAATGAGTGAAGTAACAATCTATGTTGTAATCCTGACCAAAGGGGTTGTAATGATCTCTTAGAATTCCTTCTTATATTTCAACGTAGGTTCACTCTACACTTCCAAAATATTTAAAGGCAAACAATGATGCTTTAGTTACTGATTTTCCTGATTCGTATCAGGATCCCGTATTTTAAACTCTCTCACATATGCGTAAAGGCATTGCACCACAATAAGTATATGGGCGTATCACAGTGGCTTGCTATGCTTATCGAAAGACATATTGACGGCATGCTGTACGATATCTTTGCATCTTGCGTATATCTTTCTGGGTCTTAAATATAATTTGTTTTTATTTATTTATAGCCCTAGTCAGACCATTCAACTATAGTATTGAGCCGTCAAGCCATAAGAGCTATCTCATATCGCATTGGTATCTCATCCTAGTCTTAGGACCATTATTACAACTTCCCGTTAAAGTTGGGTTTAGTTAAAGGTAACTTTGGCTAAAGTAAACTTTAAAGCCACCTTTTACTAACAATAAAATAAAGTTAACTGTTTCAAAAATATGGCAGTGCCGGAGCAATGTCGATAACACCGCTCAATTAAACAAGTTTTTTTTTTAAACGCAGTGGCAACGCAGGGGGTCGTTTTTTGTTGTGTATGCTTATCTTGTTTATATTTGAAGTTGCCATATTGAAATTACAATAATAAACTTAACTTTAAAAGTTACCGGTAGTATGATCCTCCATTCAGCTTAACGCTCATTCCTACCATATTGTCCACTTCTAATAATGAAAATCAATTTATCTGCCCCTTTAAAATCATCCCTTTAGTTAACGGCAAGTTTTAATAAAAGCCCTTATTCTCAAGCAGCACGTCCTTTGAACCCTTTTCAGTATACTAACTTGGAACATTCTATAAAATAAGCTCCACCATGCCAATGAAGGTTATGTTAGGCATGTGAAAATACATCGTCAGACATTATATTTCTTTATTATGTTCCTAAATAAAAATTTAAGAACATCAATTGTAAACAATTGACGATATTGAGACTGACTAGCTGCAAAAGCTGAAGTCTTTACCAAAAGCCATTCGACGACAAGCGGTGCTTTTAAAACATATCACACATATAAAAAGTAATTTTTTGAAATGGGACGGACAACAAGGTTGTTTAATTGCTATTTTCACATTCAAATATCCTTTTTTCTTTTATTAAAACGCAATAAAATTTACATTTTACACTTTTGTTGTTCGTATTTAAGGTCTGGTAAAATTAATTTGGGGGACAAATTTAAATTGAATTGCTTTTGCCTATGTAACGATACAAAGAACGTAAATAAACGGTATGTGATGACAAATTTCTATGTGTGCCTCACACATACATATAAATGATGGCATTTGAAAACTCATGATACGGTCGTTAATATGGAATTTCATTTAACGATTGTGCCAGTGGAGCGTATACTTTATTTGTCGTGCATATTTGTATTTTATAATAATCATACGCTATGATGGACATTTTTAGAAAATGTTACTGAGAATTGATGGATTGAAAGAATTTTAATTTGAATGTTAAAGAATTGAATAAAAATTAAAATAAAAATGTATTTGAAGAGCATTATTTCGGATTTTATTTCTAAATAATATTCTTTTTGTTTTAGAAATCTCTTAAACATGTTCAAGAGTCTTAAACTCATCAAATAAATTTTTACGAAAATCTCTCACTCGAGTAAATGTTTTTCTTATGAAAGTGAAATCAAAAGAAATTTAAATCTGCAATTTCAAAGAATTAGATGAAAATTAAAATAAAATGTCCAGTCTTTATTTTGTGCCTTTATAAATATCTCATGACATATAAATATAATGTGACATACATACATATGTATGTATGTATAATAAATTTTCTTTTTAATTCCCTTTAACAAGCAAACATAAATGAAAATAAAAAAATACAAAAAAAATATTTTATATAGAAATATTTATTGACGGTAAAGGTAACTAAATTTAATGAATTCTAAAATTAGAAGACAGTTTTTTTTTAATAATATTTGTTAAACAAAAGTCACAGAAACTAAATTGAGAAAAAATTATTTATTGCGTACATTTTCTTAAAAAAGAAAGATAATTTTTGAAATTATCCAAAAAAAAAATATATAAAAATGGTATTCCACTAAAGTATAGGGTATCTCAAGAGTATAGTGTTTCGTTTTTTAATAAAACACATACTTTGTCGGCATGTTAATGAAGTTTAAGTATGGAAGAGTAGAACTGTGCTCTGGCATTCTGGATCGATCATACATATATGTATATACATACATAATTGATCATTACAACGCTTTAGTCAGGATTATGACCTAGCTTCTCACACCACTTATGTTTTGAGTGTTAATTTTATATATGAGTGGCGGGACCTACAGTTTAAAGCCGGTTCCTAACGACAGCTTTTTTTGAGAAACTTTTCTTGGCAATTTTAATATTTTATTCCCAAAGTTTTTTCCAGAAATATGCCTAAAAAGCCAACACACTACTTACTAGACAGCGGCAATCATATCCTATATGATATGGCTAAATTGTGGTTCATTTAAATAAAGCTGAGGACCGGAACTATATTTTTACCACTTCTGCGAATTGCTATCACACTGTCTATATATTAGAGATATTAAAGAAAACGGTGGTCAACAAGTCAATTTTATGGACGTTGTTATAACACTTCTGAAAAATCATGATAAAAACCAAGAGGAAGTCGCCGAAGGTATATTTTTTCATATTTCATTTTGTTGGAGATGTCTGTCCTGCTATTTGAACCCTGGTCTAACCCATCGTTTTATACGATACACCACCTACTAGACTACGGCGACAATCTACTCAATCTCGTCTTATTCTGTATTATTCGGTTATCGCTTCTGTCAATCTACATTGGCAGAGAAATAAAGAGTAACAATGTCTTGGGGAAACCTAAGACCACAGTAAATGGACGGCGCAAGGTCTGAGTGGATAATATAAAACTTTCAAAAAATATTTTCTAATCTAGATCTTATCATAATGTTACGATTTTATGTCTTATGGATATCTGCATCGATTTCAGTACTGCATATACTAGGTGGAACTCTACTGGCCACCTTTAAAACAGAATACTACATCGAATCGTAAATAGTCGAGTTATTCGGGTTAGTTGCAGCTGGTTGGAAAGATTTTACAAACGACTCCGACTACGTTTAGTTCCAGCATACCTGGTTGCCGAATTTTAAAACTGCTGTGTCCAGCAGAAAAACCCAGAAACTACTTGAGCTCGATAAGAGAACAGTAGGCACTCTAGCGGGACACTGCGCTAATAGCAGGTTCGTTAACAAACTCGGTCTGCCATACCACGACTACTGCAGAAGCTGGGGGAAACAGAATCAATACAACACCTTTGATATGAGTGGCTTTCACTTCAAGACAAACGTCATTGGTTTTTGGGTGACAAAACGTTTGAAGAACTGGGCACGGTGGCGAACCTGCCACTAAGGGAATTGGCTGTCTACTAACAGATTAAGACAAGGAGGCTTAAATTGCACTGGGTAATGCAATGGGTCATGTGAGCCACCGAGTGAACTTGCCTATGAACGGCAAACTACCCCTTAACCTAACCTATATTTAGTCTGTTAAATGACTGCACAGAAGATCGATTACTCTATGCATGGTATTGCATCTATAGCTGTGTGTAGATATATGCTGAACTTTTGACATCATCTGACCCATCCTTTATCGAACAAAAAGTTGTCATTTACAGGCTTTTAATTTCAATATGATTTACAATGACATTACATTCCAATCCATTCGCTGTTGACATTTTCCATTGTGAATGCTACTCCTTTAAACAAAAACAAATCCATTGAAGCCGAAAGATGTGTTTTTTGTACTCAAAATAAAACATTGACTTTAAGTTATCCTTTGTACGGAATACACAACACTATCGTTGTCCTTTTTTGTCAACCAATAAAACATTACTTTCAGTTTATTATTCCTAACAAATCTTTGCTAAATAAGCAGGCAGTCAATTTGTTATTATTATTGACTTTTCAATTAATTTTAACCGAAAAAACTTAATACTTCCCTAAGATGACAGTTGACTACATCACAGATCATTGAAGGAACTAGGAAGCAATGTTTCTCACATAATTTGTTAACATTTCGAAAATAACGATTATTTGCCGTCCATTAAATAAACACGAGAATGAACTTAAACTTTATGGACACGTAGTCAATCACAAATAAACACGACAACAACAGCAACTACAACAATAACAATAAATAAATGATTTTACAAACAATATAAATTTAATCAGTGAATTACTTGCAAAGGAATGTTAATGGTTATGAGGGTATACATATTTAAGGCAGAAGAGAATGCTTTTTGAGAGACGAATAAATAAATTGTTCACGCCTGCATTAGTGAACCGGAAAAAGTAAAAGTTGATAATGAAGTACGAAATATAGAAGGCAATATAAGGTGAGTGAGCAAAAACAATTGAATAATTTTGTCCATAATGGCTACAATAATTTCAAAATCGTTTTGTGTAAACAGTACTGTGTAACCCAAGGTGTCATTAAATAGAAAAGTTTTATGGTGAACAAAATTTCTAGATAGAATTGAGATTGCCCGGCATTGGAAATGGACAACAGCAACATGGAGTATCTAAACGTTCATTTAAGCTCCCACGTCATTAGGCTAAGATCTTCATTGCTGCCAAATGCTTTATCTTTCTTCCATTTCTTTCTTCTACAAAACTGCATAGATTTCCTTCAGCGATCATCCTAGCATTGCTCTCGTAAGTCAGTCTCTCTCTCTCTGTCTCTCTCTCTGCCACACTGTGGGGTTGTATTGCAGAAACGTATTTCACTTGTTGGTTTTCTTACACTTCTACACTTTTGGTTATTGATGCAATGTCCTTTAGCTTTACATTGTACCATAATTCTTGATTTGTAATTCTCTTCGGCTAGAACATGTATAAAATAATACCAAGAAATTATTGATAAACGCCTTTAGGTTAGGATAGGTTAGAGGACGTGTACTTGTCACGTACTTAAGACAAGTACAGTACCCGGAGGTCGAATTGACCAATTGTACAACGTCCTAGTTTCTCACACCACTTATGTTGTGTGTGTGAGTGGTGGGACCTACAGTTTAAAGTCAAACCCGAACGACAGATTTTTGACAAACTTTTTTATGGTGATTTTATTTATTCTCAGAGTTTTTGCCAGAGATCTGCTGAGATGAAGTCGCCAAAGAAATATTTTTTGTATTTTGTCTTGATATCTGGCCTGGGGCTCGAACCCTGGCTTTTCGTCTAATAAGCCAACGCACTACCTACTAGACTACGGCGACTTCTGATAAACGCCTTTACTTGTTCTGTATTAATTTCGTAATGAATTGGGTCTTCAATCATACAACAGAATAGTAGCCATTGAAAGATCACAATCTGTGCAGTCTAGTAAAAGACTTGGTCTCTCCCTTAATCTGCTTCGGATATCTTGATCTGTGCTTGAATTAGTATCTAAAATACACCACATATATTGAAACTTATTTACACGTTCAAGCGTGTCCTGTTAGTCTAGTGGCTAGTGTGCTAGACTATTAGCGTGAGGGTCGTGGGTTCAATTCTCACCAGAGACTCTGGTCTGTGGCACTACACCGAGCTTATGGTCAAGTTACTCCGCTCATATATAATTAGAATATAATTTGTAATTGTATTGTAATATATAAATAAATGAATAAATAAATAAATACACGTTCAAAATTACATTAAAATTGTGATTGATTATTTATGCATATCTCTGCAGGCTTCCCAGTATCGACTGTCAATCTCACTTTATTTAATTCTAATAAAAAGTCAAAACGATTTTATTGCATATCAGCAAATCTATATGAGATTCCACATTCTAAGTCTGCGGTACGTTTTGCTTAGTTCCAGACGATACCTCTGGAAGCATCCATGAAAAGCATCGGGGGACGGATGCATTCTTGCGGACACTAGAAATTGTGTGAAAGAATTGTCCAAAATAATTCGAGAGCAGCATTATATTCCTCCTGCTAATATAATTCGTTATCACGCCTTCTTTCTGTGTCTTTATTAAATTACCTTCCACTCAATCAGTCGAAAAGGACTCGTTCTCGCAGATGTTTTTAAATAGAGGGAAAAGAATTCGTGCTCTTGCTATTAGATCTGCTTTAAGCATTTTCAATTCATGCACATACATAACATATGTACATACCATACATACATACATAACATACATACGTAACATACATACATACATAACATACATACGTAACATACATACATACATAACATACATACATAACATACATACATAACATACATACATAACATACATACATAACATACATACATAACATACATACATAACATATATACATAACATACATTAATGTATATTATATTCATAACATACATCATTACAACCCTTTAGTCAGGATTACGACCTAGTTTCTCACACCAATTATGTTGTGTGCGTTAATTTTATATTAAAAATAATGTGTTGGCTTTATTAGATGAAAGTGTGCGGTTGAAATCCCAGCTCAGACATCTCCAGTAAAACGAAATATAAAAAATTCTTTCGGCGACTTCTTCTCAGCAGATTTTTGGCAAAAACTCTGAGTGTAAAAAATAAAATTGCTATCAAAAGTTTCTCAAAAATCTGTCGTTCGGAATCGAATTTAAACTGTAGGTACCGACACTCATGTATAAAATTAACACACACACAACATGGATGGTGTTAGAAACTAGATTGTAATCCTAACTAAAATATTGCAATGACCAACTAAATAAGTTAAATAAATACTCATGCTATAATAAATAAATAAAATAAAAAAGAAAATATTATAAAACATATTTAAACTATTAAAATAGAACACCCGTACTATGGTAATCATTATTTAGGGCCCAGAAATTCTTGTGTCCTTCAAAATTATGTTATTGATGACCTTTTTGTTTTTTGTTGTTTTTAGAATATTTTCTAAAATCTTATGTTAGGGATAATTAAGCCTCTTAAATACTATAAAATGTGATGGTATTATGGTTTCACCCACATAATATAATTTCAATATAATTTGTTTGTGTGTAATATTTTCGAAATTATTAATAAATTAGGCTGCATATTTGGAAAATAATCTTTAATATCTTGGCATAATCCTTTTCATGAATTATTCAAGTATCCTTCGTCATAAAGTTAATGTTGCAAGAAAATTTATGCTTTTATAAGACTGAATTACTACAAATAGAAAAACATTTTCCAAATAATTATAAAAGTTTTCATTAGATTTACAATAATTTACAGAGAATAAATCAAAAACGAAACGCAATTAACAACAAGAATTATGGCATCAATTTGATATTGAATTTCAATGATGGAGATTACAATATGCTTTAGTCATAAGTAAATATAATATTTTAATGCTTCTTTCGTTCCAAATAAATTCAAATAAAATTCAAATAATTTCTACCAACTTTACTTAGAAGTCATAATTCTAATAATGTGGATTGGATTGGTTGTTTTGGTTTATAAAAGCCAAATTCAAGTTTCTTTACACATTAAATTTCCTTCAGCTAATTTTACTGTCATTATTTAATTCTGATTTCTTAGAAAATATACAATTTAAGTAATGAAACGAGTTCAATTCTCATCTTTGTTGGAGAGCAAGACAATTCGTTCTTCTTAGTAGATTATGATCAGAATGATACAATATACTACGGACTAATGGATTTGGATAGATGTTGTGAGTCTCTAAATACGTTTCTACGAATATGAGATATTTGAATACAATTTGGCACGCCACACTATGTGGCATTTACCCTGAAAAGCTGACCAAAAAGGCAAAAATGAATTTAAAGAAATTTAAGAAACTGAGTATACAGTTCGATAGACAACAAAATTCTGCATTATATAGTGAATTTTCACGATTTGAGACTATGTCAAAGTCAGGAAAGTGAAGAAAATTAAATGCGTTTTTGGTGTTTTTTTTTAAATTTTAATAGGTTTATATGATATTTTTTTGTAGCTAAACGAATAGAGGTTTTATATTGATTTTTTTATTTGAAAGGTATGAGCAACTGCTAGTTTCAGTTTTATATATATATATATATATATCATATATTAATGTTAAAATTATCCGTTCAAAATTTAAAAATAATAAAAATTTCACATTTTTTTATCCTCCCAAAAAAAAATATAAGGATTTTAAAGGTGAAAATAGTTTTTAGTAGTTTAATGTTATATACCACAAGAAAATATGAACTCCCTACATTCAGGAACAAAAAAAGTTTGGGCAAATTTGCGCAATTATTTTTGGCGATTTTTTGAAAATTTTACTTTTTTTTGAAAAATTAAAAAAAATTAGTCGCAGTGTAATAAAGCCATAGGCAATAAAGCCATATGGCGTACGAATTATGCGAGGAAATTCAATAGAAGCGAAAACAATCTAGATGTCCTGAATAGGTTACTTTTAAGCAGTGACGCTTTTATAAGCTGAAGTACACAAAAATTGCGAAGGAATAGAAAAGCATTTTCATCAGATAATCAGATACTATTAAATTACTCCTTCCTGACATTGATGATGAAAATGATAACGATTTTAACGATTGTAATTAGTTTCACTTTTTAATAATTTTTAAGTTATGTATTAAATAATGTAAAATAAATATTATGAATAAATATTAATTATCATAGAACTTTAAAAACTTAATTACATATGTATATCGACTATTATAACAATTTGAGATGTATATTAGATTTTCTTAATGGACCGTATGTGGTACCTAGGGGCACTTATCGATCATAATAAAATGTGATCATAAAATGATTCACATTCATATTAAACATGTTCATGTCGAATTTCATCGAGGTAATAAAATTTTTAAGCCAATTATAATTGCTAAACATATTTTCTTAAGGGGCCCTATTTTGAACCAAGGGGCAATTATGGACCGACCATAACAAAATTTGGTAATATGATTTAGATTTACAAAATACACGTTCATACTGAATTTCATCACGATACCGATGTTTTTAAGCCATTTATAAGCGCAAACATAAATTTCTAAAGGGGACTTTATACGGGGACTAGTGTCAAATGTGATCCGATTTTCACCAAACTTTACACCATGATTTCTTAGTACACAGAACTGATCCGTGCTAAATTTTATCATGATTATTGCATAATTACCATAATTATGTGCAAATAAGTGCAATTTCGAGGGGAATTTGTATGGGGGCTAGGCGAAATCACGGACCGATTTGAACCAAAATCAGTTGAGTTCATCCTTGGGCCTAATTATCACTAACACTATCAAAAAATTCCAGCCATTAACTCATAAAACTCTTCTATTAATTTTGGCCAGGTTTTCAGGCAAAATGCCACATAGTGCGCCAGTGAGAATCAATAGAATTTGATTTTTTTCTATATTTATAGCTGAGCCACTACTACCCCAATCTTCCTGCCGTCAATCATTTTTCGAGTAGGAATGCTTGGTCCTATACTTACTGCGAAGTCAAAGTTAGCATAGTCTAGACGAGAGGCCACAAATCCAAGCAAAGACCTCTCCAACCAAAAGAAAAATGAAAAACATTTCTTCGCCGACTTCCTCTCAACAGTTTTCGGACAAAAACTCTGAAAGTAAAAAAAATAAAATTGTCATGAATAGTGTGTCCAAAATATGTCGTTCGTAGTCGACTTTTAAATGTAGGACCCCGCCATTCATGTATAAAATTAACACACACCACTTCAGTGATGTGAGAAACTAGTTCGTTATCCTGACTAAAGTGTTGTAATGAGCATTTATGTAGGATATGTATGTAAAGATGTTCTTTACTACTGCAAAGTTAATTAAATCTGTTTATCAGTTTGCCAGTAGTATCTGACCTTTTAGATAAATAAGTCGACAATCCCTATAGGTGTGCTTAGCATTGTAATCATCATTTATTTTTGGCCATTAACAACCCGATTAATGGATTTCGGCCTGCCGCAACACATCCTTCCAGGCTTCCTCGATTTGGTACTTCCAACGGATACCGTCGGAGGAGCACTTCCTCCATTCGAACGACATGGCCGAGTCAGCGCAGCCGCTGGATATTAATATGCTGCACAAGGTCTATGTCGTTGAGGAGATCATACAGCTCACTGTTGGATAGGTTGCGGAACACATCGCCAACTCACACTGGATCGAAGATCTTACGTAGGACTTTTTCTCTTAAGGCTGCTGCATCAGGGTCCATGCCTCTGCGCCATAAAGAAGCACGGGTAGGATGAGCGTCTTGTAGAGTATTAGTTTTGTAGTACGAGAGAGGTCTCTGCTACTCAATTGCCTATTGAGACCATATTGGAAGGGATGGAATGCATGCAAACAAGGTAAAGTTTTTCACTGTGGTCAACGTGGCGACCACCAGGACGATCCATGTCTTGCTGTATTCAAGTTGACACGCAGCCTCCTCGTGGATGGCATTCTAGCCCCCGCTAGATGTTAACTAATGCATGCAGCGACGTCCAAATCGATGTCCCCAAGACGTTAAATTTGGGCTGTGCGTAGGGAACCAAAAATCCATTGAAAACCTATACATAAGCCTCCATAAAGATTGTAATCATTAGCTGCTATAAAAACTAGGTTCTAGAGAATGCCTAAAATTATTTTTTGACAATGCCTATGGCACTAACACAAACGAAGTTAGTCATCTTTCCAGGCAAAAATACTTTTTTCGGAAATTTTTAACAGAATTCTTAGCAATTCGAAATTCTATCATTGCTTGAATAACAAGGACAACGATGAAGATTTTTAAGGCAATTGTCCACCAAATTGTAGATTTAAATTATCCTGAATTCTGATAACCTTTAAGCGTACAGTGCACTTATAAATCAGCACAGTAATTATAGTCTAACATGTTCCTTATGTGCTTAACTGTCTGTGAAATAAAAATAAAAATGTATGCAAATAAAGTCTTATTTATAGTACTTGTTGTATTATAATCTTCTTCCCTTTTTATCGGCCTTTCATTTTGGATCCCACTGAATGTAACACCTTGAAGTTAATTTGTGTGTTATTTTAACACCATCTCAAGCTCAATTGTTTATTTGCGGGTATTATAAATCAACAAAAACTGAATAGAAAAATATTTGCCTTAAGGACCATCAGGATTATATGTATTGTTACGGTTGTTGTTAATTTAAAGAAGAAGAAAAAAACGTGAGTATTTTTTAAGCATTTTTTGCTCCAAGAGCCTGAATATTGTCTAGGGAGTTTGTTGAACAAATTCTTGTTTTTTAAATTAAAAGTGTGTGTAAATAAATCTCCTGTTAACATAAGGCCATAAACCTTGAAGCTGGATTAAGAAAAAATTATTGTGAAAGAAAATTAAACACTGTTTTATAGGAATATTGTACTACAAGGCAATACGTAAAAGATGATCATGAGTATTTGGGAAACTTGAGAACCAGTAAAACCTATGTAAATCATCACAGTTTTGATTATGAAAACTTGTAAAAAAATATATTTTTAACAGTAACACAGTCTTAAACATGTTTAATTAATGTTTAAATATGAATTCGGCCATCGTTTGGAACATCAGTTTTTACAAACCTTTCGCAGTATATGAGGCGGAATTTCGTAAATATCTCTTCGAATACTGATTCCACTCCACTTCGCGAAACTACTTTTTCATCGAATGCTTCATTGAGTAAATCAATTGTAGAACAAACGCAACGATTGTTAAACGCCTGAATTCTTGATAAATATTACGATAATGCGCCTCGCTTTGTAGCCGTAGAGCAATGAAATATTTTTAATTTGTAGGTGCCATGAAATTCGTATTGAAGCCAGTACTATTACAGCTTTGTTCATACTTTCATTAACGTCAGCTTCCGATACTCCATTTTTACAAAGTTTTTTAAACGGTCCTCGTTAAGAATGATTATTTTAAGAAAGATACCATACACATACATACATAAATGGTCATTACAACCTCTCAGTCAGGATTACGACCTAGCTTCGCGTACCACTTATGTTGTATGTGTTAATTTTATACATGAGTGGCGGCGGGACCTACAGTTTAAAGTCGACTTCGAACGACAGATTTTTTTGAGAAAATTTCCATAGCAATTTTTATTTACTCTCAGAGTTTTTGCCAGAAATCTGCTGAGAGGAAGACGCTAAAATATTTAGAAATATTTTTTTATTTTTCGTTTTGTTGGAGATGTCTGCCCTGGTATTTGAACCGTGGTCCATCGTCTAATCCGACACACTACCTACTAGACAACGGCGGAGTTTTTGCCAGAAATCTAGTGAGAGGAAGTCGTCGAGGAAATATTTTTCATATTTCGATTTGATCGAAATGTCTAACCTATGATTTGAACCGTGGTCTCACTTCTAATAAGACAACACACTTCCTACTAAACTATGGCGACTTTAAGATTGATATCATACCCGACATAACTCATCTCACAGAACGTTAGTACAGAATATAGACTTCCTATCGGCAATATGGTCGGTACCTATCTACCGATTAGGAGATAGAAGTCGCCGTAGTCTAGTAGGTAGTATGTTGGCTTATCAGACATGAAGTCTCGTTTCAAGCACCAGATCAGACATCTCGAACAAAACGAAATATGAGGAAATATTTCTTCGGTGACTTCCTTTCAGCAGATTTCTGAAAAAAAACTCTGAGAGTAAATAAAATTGCCTTGAAAAGTTGCTCAAAAAAATCTGTCTTTCGGAATGGACTTTAAACTGTAGGTCCCGCCACTCATGTGTAAAATTAACACACATAACATTATGGGTGTGAGAAGCCAGGTCATAATCCTAACCAAATGGTTGCAATGACTTACCAAACCCTCAAGTATACCCTTCTGTATGTATACTGATCTCCATAAAAATTTTTGAATATTAGAGAGCAAAATGGTTAAAATGTTGTTTTGGTTTATATTTTAGAAACAAAATTGAAATAACTTCGTAACAAGAGTTATTAATAAGGCAGAGAGGCAATATGTCCAGACATTACTATTTCCATTAACTATTATTTTTTCAAAATAAAATAAAATAATGACTCTCGTTCTCTTTCTAAAGCTTTAGAGACTTAAGAGGGGCTAGATTTTTCCCCATGTGAAAAATCCGCAGCGTACATTATTCTCTATTGTTGCCTTAAAGTGCAAACAGAGAATACTAAAGCATTGTTTTTGCAAGTAAAAGGTATAAGATTAACACTTTCCAGCACATGCTCTTGTATATTTACAACACCAGTACTTTAAAGTAAAATTCTAATAATAAAAGCTTAAAACTGATGTCTCTTATAAAACCAATTACCCTTGCAAATACAACAATAAACAGGAGTTGAAAACAATTGTGGCACAGTTTTAACACGTTGCTACAATAATATTCAAACACACACAACTAAACAAAAGCGTATATATCAGTATGTACACAAATTATTAGAGCAACAGGTAGTCTCAACTGACATTCCAATTGTGAAGTTCACTTCCTGTCGTTATATGAAGAAGCAGTTACGTATTGTATTCACTTTATTCTCTGTCGGGTTGTTATGGCATCTTTTTTACCTTAAGCAGCATTTCTCTGCTGACTGCACAATATACACAACAGTTGATGTCTGCTCCTTTTTACTCTTATACGCATACTTTCAAAAACATTGGATTTTCCTTTTATCCTGTTCGAAGATAATTGAAATTTATTTTAAAAATTAAAAACAATGTATCCGGTAGCAACAAACAAATCACGGATAGGTGTGAGTGAATTTGTTACCAGTAATGTTAGCTACAAAGTAATGGAATGTGTTAGATGTTGTTGTAGTAGAGTACAACATAAAACTGTTAACATTTCAATTGGATCGTGAACATAGTTTAACAAACTTCTTAGAATAATTATAAAGTAAGCTTAAGCGTAAGTTTTAAAGTGAACGAGGAAGATTAAGTTTAAATATGGACCCGCATTCAGTGCATTAACTGAAGACAAATATAAATGTACTGTTAAGTTACCGACTGCTGTTAACACCTACTCGATAAAGAATCAAGTGACATACGACAACACTTTCAACAGCTAATGATAAGGCTACAGAAATGGATAGGAGATACAAAAGATAGGACATAGCATGATACTCAGGCCGCCATTTGAGTAAACGACTCTTATTTGGCGAAGTTGATTCAGCAAAGACAGAATAAACACTGATTACTTATACTAGGCTTGTAAGTTGCCGTAGTCTAGTAGGTAGTTGTTGTAGTGTGTTGTCTTATTAGACGCGAGGCAACAATTCAAACCCCAGGTTGGACACTCAAACAGGATATGGAAGAATATTTCTTCGGCGACTGCCTCTCAGCAGATTTTTGGCAAAAGCTTTGAAAGTAAATAAAATTGCTATGAAAATTTTCTCAAAAATCTGATGTTTGAAGGCGACTTTAAACTGTAGTTCCCGCCACTCGTGTATAACATTAACACATACAATATAAGTGGTGTGAGAAGCTATGTTGTAATCCTGACTGAAGGATCAGGTAAATTCTCCTGATATAACTTACATTTGTTTCGATATCATTGCTGCAATGAATCAAAAATCCGTCTTGAATATCGTACTTATCCATGCCGTCCAGTTGAGTCTTCAAGAAGTGTGTTATCATGTTCACAGTCACAATCACGCCGTCTGTTATCAGGTTGCAATTCGACAATTTAAGGTATTCAGAAACCAATCAGATGGAAATGCAACTCATCGGAGAAGCAGACTTCTTTAAAAAAAAATTGGTACGAATTACTGGCGATTTCCATCATCTGTTGGCTTCAGCTCTTGAGAGAGCTGATTATTGTGCACATATTGAGCGTAAGTAAAAAGCGAGTAAAAATTTGCTGCGTATGACTTTTGCAATATGATGTTGTTGAGCGTGATATCACATTAAACACTAAATTAAAAATTACTTTGTTTACTAACGTCTAATTACCTTCTTACTGATCTTGCCGTGGTCTAGTAGGTAGTGCGTTGGCTTATTAGACGAGAGGCCTCGGTTCAAATCCCAGGTCAGGCATCTCCAACTAAACGAAATATGAAAAAATATTTCTGCGGCCATTTCCTGTCAGCAGAATTCTGGCCAAAACTCTAAGAGTAAATGAAAATGTCATGAAAGGTTTCTCAAAAAATCTGTTGTTCGGAATTGACTTTAAACTGTATTTCCCGCCACTCATTATTAAAATTTAATGCACACAACATAACTGGTGTGAGAAACTAGGTCGTAATCCTGACTAGGGTCGTGGGCAAGGGTTGTAATGACCAATTATGTATATACCTTGTTACTTCCTTAATTGGTCATTACATTCCTTTCCTCATGACTGAAACCTAGCTTTTCACACCACCCATGTTGTTGTGTGATAATTCTATCCATGATAGTTTAACGTCGGCTCTTAACATAAGATTTAAGAAACTTTTCATTGCAAATTATTTTATTCTCAGAGTTTTGCCAATAGACACTGCTGAGAGGTAGTCACCGATATCAATGTTATCTTCATATCTCGTTTTATTCGAAATGTCTGAGCTGTCTATATTCACCACATGACAACTTTACCGCATTCCACTAAAAAGCTGTATTTTTTCTTATCATACTATTAAGAATTTAAATTTAACATACGCTGTCCTCATAACCTTAAAAAATACGCTTTAAAAACAATTTCTGAGTTGGCGATATTAAATTTTAAAATAATCGCTTACCGTTATGTAAATAAATGATAAGCCTATTACCTCAAAGCCTCACGCAAAGTGTTATTGTTCCGTTTGCAATGGAATTTTTAAAAGCTTCAATTAAATTTTAATTTTCATATCTCTGCTCCTAGCACTTTCTAAGCTCTTCTCGATTTTTCTTTTAAGTTTCATGCAAATAAATTGTAAAAACAAAAATATTTTGTTTATACTTCGTTGACGTAAACACTTCAAACCTTTAAAAAAAAAGTGGAAAATTTCTTTTTTGGGGTGTATACATATTTATTTGTATTGAAGGTATAATGCTATTAGAATAACGTAAACAAATTCAGTATTTTTCCATTTAATCGGCAATAATATTTTCATATTCTTTCCCTTACTTGCTGATTAAAAATTCACTCAAGTATTAAGAAAATTCGTTGAAAACTTATACTTAGTTTTACATGTATTCAGTACTTAAATGAATTATTTTCTGCACGCAAAGTATTTTCTTTGTTTAAAAATAAAAGACAAGAAATTATTACAAAAATAAGAAGAAATAATTTCATTTCCCAATATTTTGCGGAATTTGCGAGAAAATCACATGACATTTATTTTGATTTTATTCCATTCCAGTAATCAAAAACTCATACAGTAATTGGTCATTAAGCAGTCATCAGTCAGGATTACGACCTATACATGAGTGGCAGGACCTACAGTTTAAAGCTAAGTCCGAACAACAGATTCTTGAGAGTTTTTGCCAAAAATCTGCTGAGAGGAAGTCGTCGAAGATATTATTACGAAAATTTAAACGGTGTACATCGTTTAACATTAAAATGAGCAAAAGCTACACAAACAAATACAACAAACTTGTTACAAGTAAACCAACAACATCAGTATGAAAGAAAAGGGGATAGACAAGTAAGCGAGAACGCAACAACAAGCAATGTGAACACAATACACAAACAACAATGAAGTCGCGATAGAGTTCTCGAGAAGGCGAAACCCCAAACGTTCGACTTCAAGAACCTTCATCAGACTGATTACGTAGGCATATAGAAAGGCAAGACAAAGCAGGCAACGAGTAGTAAGAATTCAGTCAGTCTTGTTTAAAGACGCGTTGCGTGTGAAAAAACAGTCGTGGTTCGAGGATCGCCGTTGTAAATATCTGCGTTGTAACAAAAAAGAATAGCGAACAATGAATTATTGTTGTATCCGTCAAGTTGTAAACGGTGGCACACAAAAGTAGTGCGAACAATAAACAACTTATCTAAAACTAAACACAAATTTATGTTTATTTTGTTTGCAATCAATGAACTCATATTTTAAACGTTTTTAAAAAGGTAAAAACGTAACAATATTTTTTTTCATAATTCGTTTTGTTCGAAATGTCTGACCTGAGGTTTGAACCGTGGCCTGACGTCTACTAAGCCAAAATACTACCTATTAGTCTACCTACTAAACTCTCAGTCAACTTGTGTTAATAGTAAGGTGCGTTACGTAGGACAAACACTAAATAAACCATCAGGGGATATTACAATAACTGTCTTCGATTGGAACCCACAATGCAAATACGTATTGTAGGGCCTGGAAAACATGGCCGGTGAAGGAGATTATATGGGATCTACCAACAGGGACTTCCAAACTTGTACAATTGATAACTGCCATAATCAGCATGCTACATCTATCAAATTAGTTGACATTTATTCAGTCTGTTTTGTAAAATCGCCATGAATGACCATAGACAACAGCGTGTGTTCGATGAATGGGATTTGGTGTAGCATTTGAAAAATCATCTTCAGTAATGTGACCTATATCCAGATAAATTTATATGAAAACAAAATTGTCGAATTTAGGACAATATGCCACCTGAGATCCAAGAGTATTCAATTCATCTTGGAAAAGTTCGCTTTTTCTCTTGATTTCGGGGCTGATGGCGTCATCGGTTCTCTTTTTTTTATTTGTCAACAGCAAGCACTATAGGTCGATCAATACCTACGTCGTCGTAGTCTAGTAGGTAGTGTGTTGGTTTGTTAGACGTAAGGCCACGGTTCAAATCCCAGGTCAGATATCAAAACGAAATATGAAAAAATATTTCTTCGGCGACTTCCTCTCAGCAGATTTCTTGCAAAAACTCTGAGAGTAAAATAAAATTGCAATGAAAAGTTTCTTAAAAATCTGTCGTTGGGAGTTGACTTTAAACTACCGCCACTCATGTATAAAATTAACACACACAACATGGCTGGTGTGAGAAGCTAGGTCGTAATCCTGACTGAAGGGTTTAATGACCAATTATGTTATGTATGAATTGTATGATCTGTACACCAACGACTTGTGGATTCAACAGTTCGTGTTACATTGTATATTTTCCATGAGAATGGATATGTTAATCTCAAGTGGATGTGAATTGAACTGACCACCGTTATCGTGCGATTTAAGCACATCAGTCTTTATCTTGTCAGTTTTTCTGAAGTGTATACGAATGAGCCAAAAGACACAGCGGTCCTCTAAGTCAACATTATCCAGCTTGATTTATCCGCCAGAGTCATAGAAAATTATACATTTTCAATACGGCCCACCCTGAGAAGCCATGGTGAACATTTGAACAATATTATGCTCCACACATCTTGGCATCAGTAAGTCTTTCAAACAAAACAAAAAAAAATTCTTAAGGCCTAATACACAGTTTGTTTTATTTAATTTTAAATATCGGAAGTCTTTAATGAAAGTCTCTTTACAATTCTGAAATTAAATTAAAATGTACTGAAGTACTGGCATAATATTCACAAATTAATTGAAAGAGGAAATATCCATACATTATCACGTTCTTGTTTTATAATAGAATTATTCTTTATAATTTTCATTTCATTTTCATTTCATTTTCATTTACTGCCTTCATTAAATTCAATTCAATTTATTAATTAACCATTCGCTGCGTGCCTTGAGAGTTCAATAACAAAGAACTGAAAATTGAAATTTTATAAGACAAATACAGGAAATAATAAAGAAAACATTTTCAATACCATTCGGTAAATATTACTTTACTTGTCCTTGTAGTCGGTTATTAAACTCTGTATGAGTGCAACCGGTTGCAGAAATTTCCTGGCATGCATTGCTGTGTGAATACTGCATCTTAAGAGAAGCCAGAAGGTGTCGTGTTGCATTTAACAGCCTATCAAGTACCTGAATGTCATTCAACCGTAACTGTAAAATGTGGATATTCTTATATTATTACAAGGAAGGAATGAAAATATAAGTATAAAAGAACTTCTGTTGCTTATAATACAGTTCGTTAAAGAGAATGGAAGTGCTTAACACGTGATATGCTACTTTAGGTATTGTCTCCCTATACGTAACCATCAAGCATAGCTTTAAGATTTGATCTCTTACGCTTGACAACCGGATAAATTTATTTTTTAGTTATCCGTATACTAAACTTACGTCTTCTTAGAGATCTTTTTACTGAACACCCGATAGCTTCTTATATTATTACAAGGAAGGAATGGAAATGTTTAACACATGATACTGTACTTTAGGTATTTTCTCCCTATACGTAACCATCAAACATAGCTTTAAGATTTGATTTCTAACCAGCCTCTAAAGATTCGTTTAGGAATTATGTGGACGCTTGATTTATTTTTTAGTGATCCGTATACTAAACTTATGTTTTCTTAGAGAGCAGTTTTGGACCGTAGTAACCCGATAGCTTAATGGTTATAGCCCAAACGGTATCCATAAAAGTGGAACTGTATCAGATGTGAGATATTGCAACGCATTCTAGGCAATACTCTTATAGGATAGGCAAATGTACTAAGACAGCTCCTTTCACAGCCAAACGCTTAAAGGTATACCATACATATATAGTTTGTGGGAAGCATAATATATCGTATGCACCTCTTTAGATAATTTCAGCATTTGCTTAATTATATCACAGTGGCCATAACTGCCATCCTCTTCAGGCTATTTCCCGATTTTCCTCTCTAAAGTACTCAAAGATTATATTTTTTCAAATATAAATATAAAGAGCCAATGCTCATTAGCCAGTCAATGTCAATGGATTTCTGACAGCAATACCGTAGCTGTACTCTAACAGGCCCAATCCTTATTTTTTTAAGTTTACTGTTGAATACTACTGGAAATAGGGACAATGTTATTATTTTCATATTCAAATATTTGCTTAATTAAAACACAATCAAATTTCACACACGCTTGTCGCCGTCATCGCTAGCAGGAATTGCTTATAGAAAAATTTAAATGAAATTGTAATTTGGTGACTAGAATGAGGAGAGGGAGATGCATTGTAAATAATAAAATAAAATTCTTAATATGCCACATATGTGGCAGACATTCGCATGACCACGATGGCACTGATATTGACTTTCAATTCATTCATTCATGTAATGCAATGTCAATGCAACGTATAATTTATTTGTTTTACATATTTGTGTTGCATATTAATCATACGCTCAGGAGGCTCTCTAATATCTAAAGGGTCCGCCAAATAACTTTTTTTTGAATATGCTTTAAAAAAAACTACTGAATATTTTCTCAAATTTCTTTTTTTTATTTGAAAGTACAATCCTTCCGGTTAATAATGGAAAATAATTTCATTCAAATGGCTGCCTCGGCTGGCCATGCAGTAGCCTACACCAGAAGATGCCGATTTTGGCAAAAAAGAATCATCTTTTCAGATGAAGCTCATTTTGATCTTGGCGGGTATGTAAACATGCAAAATTGTCGCATTTGGGGCACAGAAAACCTGCACGCATACATTGAAAAGTCGACGCACCCAAAACGAGTCACTGTTTGGTGCGGATTTAGGTCCAGAGGCAAAATTGGGCCATTTTTCTTCGAAAATGAGCAAGGAGTGGCCGTTACAGTCAATGGCGATCGTTATCGGGCCATGTTGAACGAATTTTTGTTCACAAAAATTTAAGAGGACGATATTGGCAACATTTGGTTTCAACAGGACGGCGCTACGTGCCACACAGCCGAAGGTACACTCGATATTTTGCGCCCTGTTTTTGAAGATCGCATTATCAGCCGCAGAGCTGATGTCGTTTGGCCACCTTGGAGCTGCGATTTGACACCGTTGGACTATTATTTGTGAGGTGCCGTCAAAGATAAGTGTTACGCCGACAAGCCAGAGACAATTGACGCTTTAAAGAGCAATATTCGTGAAGCCATTGATGAAATACGGCTGCACACAATTGATAATGCGCTTAAAAATTGGACCGATCGTGTATGCGTGCAGGTTTTCTGTGCCCCAAATGCGACAATTTTGCATGTTTACATACCCGCCAAGATCAAAATGAGCTTCATCTGAAAAGATGATTCTTTTTTGCCAAAATCGGCATCTTCTGGTGTAGGCTACTGCATGGCCAGCCGAGGCAGCCATTTGAATGAAATTATTTTCCATTATTAACCGGAAGTATTGTACTTTCAAATAAAAAAAGAAATTTGAGAAAATATTCAGTAGTTTTTTTTAAAGCATTTAAAAAAAAAAGTTATTTGGCGGACCCTTCATAAGCATTCTGTTAAACTACCATACATATGTATGTACATATGTACATATATACTGAATAGTGGCATGTAATTTGCTTTTAGTTAAAGCTATGTTGTTGTAAGTAATTTAAAAATTTAATTAAAAATTTATCAAATAAAAGAAAAAATATGTTCTTTTACACACACTCTTAGAAAAGCAATGTATGCGTGCTTCTGATAAAATGCATTATGCATGCATTCCTTTAAAAAACTCGTTTTTCATGGCTTGCATGGGAAATTTCTGTGTCTGAAATTCAACAATTTATTGAGTAAAACATTGTATTTATTAAGCCATTCATATGGAAATGCGCTGTATCGGGGAAGATGACTTTATCCGAAAAGTTGGCATTAGCTTTGTTACATTCCAATTTCAATGAAACACTGGTGCTTTCAATGTCTCGTTAATTTTTGTTTCTAAATAATCCAAATATTGTACACCACCTGTAGCTAAAACCTTAGCTACATGAAATTGTATGTTATTGAAAACGACAACAACAGCATTGTTTTCAAAATGTCAAAAGTAGTCCTGGTGTTCATAGCCAACCAAGTTTCTTAAAAATTTGTATCACTCTTCGCAAGGGTTTTCCATGACACTTTCGTTTACAACAGCAATGTTTTCAAGTTATCAAACGGTATATTACTGCAGAAGTAATACTAGAAGTCACCGTAGTCTAGTAGGTAGTGTGTGTTGCTTATTAGATGTAAAACCTCGGTTCAAACCCAGGTAGATATTAAAACGAAAATATGGAAAATATTTCTTTGGCGACTTCTTCTCAGCAAATTTCTGGCAACAAAAATAAAATTGCCATGAAATGTTACTCAAAAATCTGTCGTTCGGAAACGACTTTAACTGTATGTCCCGCCACTCATGTATAAAATTAACACACACAACATAAGTGGTACGAGAAGATAGGGCGTAATCCTGACTGAGGGGTTGTAATGACCAATTATGTATGTATGTATGTACATATGTATGTATATTTTTGCATAGGACTCTTAACGTCCATAGCCGATCAAGTTTCCTCAAATTTTTTGACTCTCTTTGAAAGGTCTAAATATGAAGGGCACTTTTTCGACTGAAAATTTTTTATTCTAAATTTTTGTAATAAGTTTTCACAATTCATTTGTTTATTTATTAATTTATTACAAATTATATTAAAATTAATACGAGCTGAGTAACTTAGACCCTGTGTAGTGTAAGGTGGAGCCTTACACTAAAAAACTAGCACACTACCTACTAGAAGGCTCAAGTTATCACAATTATAATGCATTGTTCTTCTTTTTAAAAGGCTCTATTTTTAATAATCGTACTAAGCATATAGTGACAGCTGTCAAAATATCAGAGTTGCCATTTTACACCAAAAAAAATGGCACTAAATTACTCAGACAGCCTTCAGTTATACTCGCCATTGTCTTTTGGTAAGCCATTAATTGCATTAAACCTGCCTCTTTAATTACTCCCATGTTCATGTTCAGCATTTTTTACTCCATGGAGAAATAAATAATTTAATTATCGCGTGTCTTATTTATTAAGTTCAAAATAAATGCTCGTGTCATATGAATAATTGAATGCGTTAGTCCTGTAAATAGGCGTATACGTGAAGAGCTGATGATAAAATATTGTAATCAGTTTCCATAAGCACTGCAGTAGGCATAACAAACTATAAAATTAATTGCACGAAATTGATTAAATCTGTAAAATTGTATTAAAAAATTGCTGCTAATGTTATGTGGAGAGGCAAAGAGCATTAAATCTTTTAAACATGCTTCATATATCATACATGTAATGTGAGTGGGTTTTAATGTTAATATCGGATATTTAAATTTCAATACGGTACCCGTAATGTAAATTGTTGAAAATATTTTCAATTAAATTTATTGCTTTATTTGACACCCACTGGTAATAATATATCATGGTTATAAGGACAAACTAAAAGTACTTTAAATTTAATTTTAGATTTACAAAGAATGTTTATAAGTTTACGGGCCATTATTACAACTTACCGTTAAAGTTGGGTTTAGTTAAAGGTAACTTTAGCTAAAGTGAACGTTAAAATCACCTTTAACCTCTTTTCTTTATTACAACCTAATGATAAAATAATGTTAACTTTTTCTAAAATATGACAGTGCCGGAGCAGTGTCGATAACACTGCTCAATTAAACATGTTTTTTTAAACGCTGTAGCAACGACGGCCTTTACGTTTTTTGTTGTATATGCTCTTGTTGTTTATATTGAAAATGATATATAATATGGCAAGTTCAAAGATAATGTTAACTTTAAGAGTTAAAGGTAGGATGATCCGCCCTTTAGCTTAACGCTCATTTCTACCTTATTGTCCACTTATAATAATGAAAAATCCTCCCTTTAGTTAATCTTGCATTTATTATTCCTTGCTGCTGTCTCTGTTCTGTCTGTTATCTGAAATTTAATTTTTTTTCTGTCATGTGCAATTTAAGAACCAATAAGTGTTGTCTGTGGAAAATGTCAATGGCTTATTGTGGCTTGGAAAAGTTGACTTCACTTCTTATCTTTAAATAACTTAATGGATATTTTCTCAATGATAATCTATTAACTGACACATAAATTTCAGTTCAATTAGTTCAAAACTTTATTAAAACTGTTTGAAATGTATCGTGTGTTTGCGTAAATCAGAATGTAAACAAAGAAATCTTTTTATTTCATTTCAATTTTAGAGATAAAATGCTCTTAAATTAAGATCCTATACAAATTGGTTGTATTCCCTTTTTGCTAATTACTTAACGCAAATCGTAAATGTTTAATTAACACGTAGGCGAGACAGATCCTTAATTCGCTTCTTCTTTTTTTATTACTAAACATGCAATTACGTTGAGACCAATGACACCCAATAAAATCTTAAAATCACTGAAGCTGCCAGGAAACACAGTTTTTTTTTTGCATACAATTCATGTTAAAATGTTTGAAAATAAAAGTTATTTACACGCCAATAAATAAACAATCCATAACAAGTTAATGAACTTAAACTTTATGGACATGCAGTCAATCACAAATGGCAATAAAAACAACAGCAACAACAAACAGATTTTTATCAACAGAAAATCTTAACTTAATTAACTATTTCGTACGAAAAGAGACTAATAAAACGTATAAAAAAATGAAATAAACAAACACAGACAGAAGAGTGGCATGGGTTTAATGAAGTCAAGAAAAAATGCTTTTCCAGGAAGCGTTAGAAATTTATCAATATAATGTACAGTATAGTACAGTACAATGTGTTGAAATACTAATTTATAAGGTAAAAACAAAATATTTTTCGTTAATTGGTCAGACAACAAAATCTTAAATACGGTTTGCATAGACCACTTTGCTGCTATAGAAATGTGTAGGAGTCGTTGTACATTGTGAGACAAAAATATTGTTACCCAAATCGAAACGACCTAATATCGTTTAACAACAAATACGATAAACAAAAGCCACACGATACAAATACATACTAACACTAAGAATACAATTAACGTGTTGATTATCTAAAGCTGCACACACACATATATGTACAACGAACCTGGTTGCGCCTTGTACCAACAACAACATGTATGTGACAAAAGGGGATAGACAACTTAAGCAAAGTACACAAACAACAATGTATTAGCAATAGAGATCTCGAGAAGGCGAGATCACGAACTTTCCACTTGAAGAATGTTCGTTAGACTGGTTGTATCGGACTATAAAAGGGCTGGACAAAGCAGGCAGCAGTCAGTAAGAATTCAGTCAGCCTTGTGTGAAGTTGCGTGTGAACGAAATAAGTCGTGGTTTTAATGATCCAGTGAATACTTGTGTGAACTAGTAAAGTGAATAAACAGGTTATTATTGTATCGTTGAGTTGTATACCGTGGCACACAAAAGTAGTGTAAGGAATAAAGAGAGTTCAAGAAAAACTAAACACATATTTGTTTTTACTTGGTTTGCAATTAACGAACTCATATTTAAACGTTTTTAAAAAGGTAAAAACGTAACAATATTGTCAGGCAAAAATATTGTCTGATCTGGCCTGGTCGATGGCATGTAAGTGCTTCTCTTCACAAACATATCTGCATGAATTCGCACATAACATGATATCCAGCAGTGGATGACCGTATTTCTTTTGTTTGCCTTAGTCAGCTTGCCCACGTACTGTTACATTACTCTTGAGTCAATCTTATAGAAGCTAAGTGCACGGATGCCAGCCTAACTTTCAGATAGTATTGCTTGTACTCTGCGCTTCCTTTCCAAACTGAATAGAGCACATTTTCCTCTTGGAAAATACCTCATAAATTCCGAATCTTTCTTTCTGGGAAGCAACGCGCTCGCTCCTTGTCCATAACATATTTTTGGCCCATTCCTATGCCGTATAGTCTCCTAATTACACCATTCGCGCTTTTGTTCTAATTCTTGTCTATTGCAAAGCATTTGCATTACATTTACTTCGTAATTCATTATTTCATCAATTGATGTGATAGGGTATCTAGAATGCAATTCATCATAGTTGTTGCTTTCTTGTATAGTATTGCATCGATTATAACCAGTTTTAGTTGAAGTAGACTCAGCAAATATTTAAATTTTCGATCAACTTTATTTTGTACCTATGAATGGCTCAGTAAGAGACACAATCCTACATAAATATTTTGGAAACTGTGACTAAATATTTGAAATAGTTAAACCAGCACAAGACAGAAAAAAGATACGTGAAATTTAAAAGCGTAAGTTTACTTTTTTCACACACTTCTTATAAAGAAAAAGCTCTTTTCTCTTTTTCCTTACCACTTCAAAATCAGACAGAAATTTAAACACAACAAGCTTAAATGTTTTAAAGATTTTCACATTTTCCAGCAAATAAAAAACGAATATTTTTTTTTTGTTACGCAAATTCTTTTATTACCAAAATCCCTTTACGATACTTTCTTTATAATAAACACATCGAACACCTTTTTTTAATGTGTTTTACACAATTGGCAACACATTTAAATTTCTTTTAACATCAACTGTTTAATTTTGAGGTGAAAGAAGTAAAAAAAAAATTTGGAAAAACATTTTTTTGCTTGGCTTGGAACATGGGAATTAAAGGTTAAACAAATATTTTCTTACGTACAGTTTATGGCAATAGCAGTGAATATAATTTAAACATCACTTTTTATCTTTTTATCACTTCTACAGGTTTTTTTGGGAGGTTTCTTAATTTTCTGTCTCAACTGAACGACTTGGCTTTATCTGCTTATAAGCCTTTTCCGTTTCATAAATTATTCGAAATATTTTCAACTGAAGTGATTAACAAATAAAAAAAAAATTGAACACTGAGAAGTGTTTACTGAAAAATTATGTTTATTTATTAACATAATTATGCATTATTTTTCTACAAGAATTAAAAAAAAAAATTTCATCCAATTACCTCTCATTCCTCTCAACACAACTCTATGTATGAATGATCCTTAGCGTCCGTATTCTGCATTAGATGAACACAGCGATTAGAATCATTATCTTCGAAGGTATTGTGTAGTGAGAAGCGATGTACATAGGTGGCACATTACCATACTGAATAAGAACTTTTCTGACTATTAACGTATTAGCCATGGTTTTCATCACTCAGCTCAATCTAGAGACATAGATTGGCCTGTAACCTTTGAATAGCATTGGCAAAAGCTGTCGCTGAGACTCAGTTAGGAGCTTCGGTAGCATATAAGAAATTAAAATACATCATGTAGGAAATTTAACAGCGGAATTTTTCCTTTGGGGAGACGTGATCTCGATCTTTAATGATGGTTTTACGACAGCAACAGTTCGAGTATCTAGAATTAAATACTTAAACTTTGGTTATCAACATCAACGTCGAGTGTATTGCATGAGTGCTCTAATAGAGAATCATAGCTTGGTGAGTTTCTTCCTCAAGGGAACATACAATCCCCTTAAGTTACACTGTCGAACTTTATACGTATGTAAATGAGCCTTGAGAAAGATGAGACTCAGTTAGAGAAATATATCATCACATACAGAATATTCACTTTCCTCTGGCCTCTTCTGTCAATGGAAAGAATAAAAGTCCTCCAGCCTATTGGAAGCGCATACGTTTAGGCGTAATTAATGTATGACGTATGAGGATTACGCATATGTATAATTAATGACAACAAACAAGGCTAATTATTGGCAGCAACGAGTGACAACAGTCGGAACAGTAGTTTTACTGCAGCGTTTTTTACTGATATTCTAATAGCGGGATAACCCTTTAGTCAGGACAACGATTTAGCTTCCTACACCACCCATATCGTGTGTATTAATTCTATTCATGAGTGGGCGAACGTACAGCTTAAAGTCGACTGCGAATAACAGATTTTTGAAAACCATTTCATGAAAATTTAATTTATTCTCGGATTTTTTGCCAGGAGACTGCTGAGAGGAAGTCAACAAAAAATATCTGTTCACATTTCGCTATAATAGAGTGCTAGAATATGTAACACTGCTGCTTTCTAGACTTCTGTAGTTTGGGTTATTTTTCAAATGTGCTTTTCTCAACAAAAAAGTTTTTTTTTAACCATTTTCTAGTATCAATGCAATATGAGCCGATATTTTAATTTTGAAGTTTACCAAAAGTGGCTAAAAAGGGGGCAAAATTCCCTTTAAGTTGATTAATTTAACTTAATGGAGTTCATTATTCATTTTATTTTAATTTTGTTTTCTTTTGTCTCCAATGCAAGTTAATGATTCTATAATCGCATGTTTCTACGCTACACTGAACTAGCTCAGAGAAAATGTCCCTTAGAAGTTGTTTGTCCATTTAGTCAAACAATGCATTCCAGGAAAATTTCCTTTTACAGTGTCATCCATTCAATCATGCAGGAAGTATTTATCCTTTTGCTTGCTATGTAAGCAATACACAAAAGCCAGTTGCCACTCAACATTATTTCCGTCCTATCTAAACAGACTTTTCAACTCCGTGCATTGCTTGGGAGTAAGGCCATAAGATGTGTTATGTCAAAGAGAATAAAAATTCAAATTAAAATTAAAAATAGATTCCAACGAAATGACAATTAGTGACAGAATGAATAGCAAAGTATACCCATTAAAATATATTTTTTTCGTGTTTCTTTTAAATCATTAAACATTTTTTCACCTTTAGCTTGAAATGCACACTCCTGCTCATTATTTTCATCATCCTCCTCCTATGCCATATTTCCTTCTGATATTCCAACACAATGTATTGCATGTGTGGCGGACATCCCATGAGTGCTGGCCTCACCAAAAAAAAATCAAAACGTATTTTCTTAACCCAACATTCCTCTTATTGCGTTTTACATTTGCATGTCCTTTTGTTTTGTTTACAACGGCTACATATTTTAATTACTTTTGTACAATAACATGATATTCATGGAATTTATTTTTCTTTCATGATTATTCACGATCCACGAAGTTTACCCATAGTCTGACATAAAACAATGAAATAGTCCGCTGTGGCCACAAATAATGGTATTTGGGTTTTTGCTGAGAAAGTTTTCAACAGAAATAAAAGAAAAAAGAAAAGAAGCTGAATAGGAATTAAATTCAAAAAGAAGTGAAAAAAAAGTTTTTTCAAAACATAAACTTGTCTGTTGAAATTTAATTTTAGTTTTTGAAATTTAAAAAAATGTAATTAAAAAACAACAACAAACTAATTCTGATTTGGGCAATTCACACTACTTTGTATCGTGTATATATGTGTATATATGTTGTATTGAATACATTTGTTTGTTTGTGAACGCTCAATGCTATGCTGTATTGTGTATCTCGTGGCATTAAAATTTGATAGCAACACAACTTTTTAAGAACATATGAAAACATATACACATTTTTTTCATTCACACAATTTGATAGCACAAAATCAATACAACTTTTAAAAACATATGTGGTCAATTCACACAAGCCATTGTATCGTTGTCTTCATTGTATTGTTGGAAGAACATACAACAGTGTACACATACAATTGGTCAATTCACACAAGCCGTTGTATCGTTGTATTCATTGTATTGTTGGAAGAACATACAACAGTGTATGATTGTTGTTGATATTTTTCGTATAAAAATCCGATACACTTATACACATTTTTTCCATATGTTTTTAAAAGTTGTATTGGTTTCGTGCTATCAAATTGTGTGAATGAAAAAAATATGTATATGTTTTCATATGTTTTAAAAAAATTGTGTTGGTTTCGGGCTATCAAATTGTTTGAATGCCGCGAGATACACAATACAGCATAGCATTGAGCGTTCACAAACAAACAAATGTATTCAATACAACATACACGATACAAAGTCGTGTGAATTGCCCAAATGTGTATAAGTGTATCGGATTTTTATATGAAAAATATCAACAACAATCATACACTGTTGTATATTCTTCCAACAATACAATGAATACAACGATACAACAGCATGTGTGAATTGACCAATTGTTACATAAAATCTATATCAAATGTTAAGTTAATAATAAAAATTTTAAAATTGAAACTTAAATTATTTGCTAAATCTGAAATCAAGCTGAGATGCCTAGCTAATCCATGCAGATTTCTAGCAAAAACTCTGAGAGTAAATAAAATTGCCATGAAAAAGTTGTTCAAAAAATCTGTCGTTCGGAGTCGACTTTAAACTGTAGGTCCCGCCACTTCTGCATAAAATTAACACACACAACATAAGTGGTGTGAGAAGCTAGGTCGTAATCCTGTTTAAAGGATTTTAATGACCAATTATGTATGCAGGTTTTTTTTTACAATCGCCTTCCTGTGTGAGCATTGATCTATTAAGAATTATTTATTATTAAGATCATATCAAATAAAATATTCAACCCTTGAGTATTAATGATTGGTGACCGGAATGTCGTATTTGGTTCTAAACTTGAAAAATCATAGAAACTATATACTGACGGCACAAATGTTCATGCGCAATATATCGGTTCAACCATTTAATGGTTTTTGGGATAACCGAACTGAAAGCTGAAGTGATATTTAGTTCAGCTGAAGTTCTAGTTTAATTACAAAAAACCCTTAAGAATATTTAAAATTTGCTTCAAAAGTGGGTGAAGCAAAAGTGTCAATTTTTCGAGCATTACGGGCTGATTGAGATTGTCATAATCGAGTAAATTATAATGAAATTTAAAGAGACTATAACCGTTGCACGTGTAGTCAGACCTGTGTATATAGGCAGTGTACACACTTCTGAAAATAAGTTTGCTCTTAATGAAATAGACGGGGTGCCCAACAATTGGGTCCATCATGACGTTTTTTGAATTTGCACCTGAATCCAAATAAAGTCCAACTTGCGCAACTATGCCGAAGATATGCTGATTATGTGCAAGAATAGATTGGTATTATTCGAAGAAAAAAAATTTCTTCAGCGTTTAAACTCATTTCTCGATCGGATTTTACGTCAACAAGCAAAACTGTCGTATGTATGTAGGTCTCGAATAATCCAAAACTGATGCTAGAGGAGCCATTGTGCGTAGAAAAAAATTGAGTGTTTGATGTTCCATTATATCCTGAAGGCTTTATTGCGAGGTATTTTTTAAAAATGTGGCACTCATAAACGAGTAGTAGACTACTAATGCCATTTACTGTTTAACAATGGAAATTATTGCTTATACCCAATATTATTTTAATTACAACATGGCTCATTATGATGATGCTTAAATGCTCTTGTTTTCAAATAATACTCAAGAAGAGAACAGTCAGAGATCCTATAATTCATTTATAAAACGCATTGTATTCTGTTGTAGTATGAAGTCTATGATATGATAACCATTTTGCGGCTGTCATTTATGCTAAACTGAATGGAAAAGTAAATTAATGTGGGTTGCCTGATGTATTTGATTTAGTTTAGTACAGATTTTCTGTTGTATTTAATTAAAATAAAAGATCTTTTAGTTTTTTCTTTTCTTTTATTTTCTTTTCTTTCTGTTGCTGTTGCTACTTAATTAGGAAATGTCATGTCTTTGTGAATTAAGCTGCGGAAAAATTAGTTTCTGTCACAAACGCATTAACCTGCAAACAGAAGAGAAATTTGGTAAATGAAAATAAATTGTATACATGTCCTTTGACCTTTTAAAAAGTAAAAAAGATTAAATTTTAAATTTTAAATTTAAAAATGTACATTAAAAGGAAGCAAACTGTCACATAAATTCTTCTGCTATATGTTTGCAGTGTTTCCTACTTGTAACTAGAGATTCGATTGAGTAGATACTTATATTGAAGTTCTGTAACCGCGCTTCTAATGAGACTTTAACATAATTGAATGGCATTAAAATACAAACTGGATGGCTCTACGCTAGTTAAGAATGAATTCTTGATGTCTAAACTTTATTACCAAAAAAAAAAGAATTTTTCCTGATCGACAATTCCAGTTTAAACGCCATCATTTGCCGAACCATACTGTTTTGTTTACACTTGCTTTCGATCTATGTTAGCTTATGTCAATCAATTTTCATAATCGATCTTCGATAGGTACGGAAGTAGTGACAAGCCATGAGGCTTGTACCATTTCAATCGTACTCAAATAATTCAAAACTAATTTCGGTACTCTTGTGACAATAAATCTTCACGATTTACTTTATTTTTTTACGTTTTCAACGATGAGGCTTCCAAAGTTAAATATTTTTTTTAGTACCAGTACCAGGCCCATGAACTTTTTTCACTTGTCAGCAGCCTTGCTCCAGGTCCAGTGTTCTGTTATACCATCTGTATTTGTCTTATTATGGATTTTAAGTAGATTTAATACAAATTGTGTTTCCCACCCTCTTTTCTTTGTAAAGTTTATTTATTCGAATTTTTATTTTTCCTTTTCCTATAACTTTAAAGAAAATTTTCAATTCTCAACGTTTTTATTGCTTAGAAACGAAGAAAAAAAATTTATTGCAACACTCATGTTGGACCACAGCCAATTTATGGTCATGAGGCTTACGTTGTGTTGTATAAAAAGCCACCATAGGATATTTCTTTAGGGTGACCAACATAAAAAATACGTGTTATAAACGTACGTTTAGAAAACTGTGTTATAGTGCGCAGTATAAATTAGTGAGGACAGTGATGAAAATCACCATCCAACTAAGTTTTTTTTTTATTAATTGAGTCATTGTTTTAAAGTGAATTTATTAATAAAGTTTTTAAACAAAAAAAAAACAGAAAAATATACTCGTACATGTGAAAATGAAATTTATTGAACATTTGATTTGATTTATGAAATAACGACAGAAAATTTGTCTGGCACTTAATAACAATGTTTGTGTGGGCCAATAAGTTCGTAATTTTTTATCCTAAAGACTAATACTTTTACTGTCAACAATTCTGACAAAAATTTAAGCAGTTTGACTGTAACGATGAAATCATATCACAAAGACATCTTTTTTGATAACTTCAACAAGTCTTTTCTGATGGAAGAGGCAGTAGAGAAAGTATATTGAGTTCAATAAAGATGGATGTTAAAAAATTAAAAGATATGTTTTTCAAAACTCTCTCTCTTAAAAATTTTTTGACCCACTGATTTTCACAGACATTAGCTATACAGGTTTGACGGCTTAATTACTGATTATTGACTAATAAAAGCTTGTGGGGTTTCTGCATAACGATTTCTATAACATAATTGGTCTTTACAACCTTCCAGTCAGGATTACGACCTAGCTTCTCACACCACTGATGTTATGTGTGTTAATTTTGTACACGAGTCCCCCCAGTTTAAAGCCGACCCCGAACGACAGATTTTTTGAGAAACTGTTTTCATGACAATTTTATTTACTTTCCCAAATCTGCTGAGCGGCAGTCGCCGAAGAAATATTTTTTCATATTTCGTTTTTGCCGGAGATTTTTTAAACTGGGGTTTGAATCGTTGCCCGGCGTCTACTAAGTTAACTTACTACTTACTAGACTACGGCGACTTCAACAACATTGTTAAAACTTTCGACAATTACTAACACTTGACCCTAATACGCAACAAATAAAATGGTACAACAATCGCTAATAATATTACTGATCGAAGCATGAATTATACGTTTTATAATTGGCTCTCATAATATGTGAAGACTTCATTCGATAATCTTAACTACCAACTGCAAAGTAAACAGCAACCATATTAACAAACATTTCAGAGACTATTTTAATCTCATCTACTACGCATCCACTTCAGCTTACGTTTAGATTTGTGTGGCTTTTAATTAAACAACTACAACATCTGCAATTGAATGTTGGTTATGAAATGTTAAACACATTGACACCCATAACACCCCCAAAGGTGAATTTCTTGTACATCAAAAACAAAGTTGTGGCAGATGCAATTAGAAATCTTTCGCTGGAATTCACAGAGTGCTCTCATCTGCAGAAAATTACATTTTCAAGAAACGTGCAATACATGCAAACGGTAATCTTCGTAAGCAATTGCAACAACACTTTTTGCATTTTTATAACGGCCGTATGTACGCAAGATACTTTGAATAATTGGAATACATGGAGGTTACAACTATAGGCTGTAAGACCTTGCTTTCGGGGGCAGTATACTATACCGACTGAAAATAATATATGCAAGCTCTGTCATTATACTTTAAAACCCCAAACAATTATTTGCTGGTCCTTAAACTTGCTCTCCCTGCCACATAGGAAACTAATTATTCCCAAAATCATATTTTGTCAAATTTAACTGCTTCCAACTTTCTTAAAGTTTTAAATTTATTTTTTTTTTTAAATATTTGTTTACATGAGTATTTCAACTTTTTAAATCGTTTCATATTCACTTTCGCCGTTATATAGTTTCATTCGTACTGTCTGCCAGGACATGGTTTTCATAACTGAATGTTAATGACAACTGTTAACAGTTATTTGCTGTTATAGCATCTGTTTGCTCTCTTTCTTGTGCCCATTTAAACAACATGTTGCGCCTAATAGAACACTGTTCTCTTCAAATTTATTCCTGCATGTTATAAACAGAGTGAGAGAGAGAGAGAGAGAGAAAGAGCAAAATATATTTTAACATTCTAAATATGTTGTGTTGTTGTTCCACACCAAACCACTGTTAATATTACAATATTTTGCATTTCTTATGTACTATTTTTAAATAAAAAAATATGTCTAACAGAACATTACGTATACGATACTTGCATCAACAATTCAATTTAAAATTTGGAAAACCATATGCTTTTGCAGTCGACGTCATATCATAAGTCATAATTTGGACTTATGCGCCTATATAACTCTACTTCTATGTGATCTCTACCAGACTGGGTATAATGACAATTAAAGAATCTATTTTAAGCAAGTATTTGATGCTGAAACTAGCGTTAAAAATAAGTTGGCAATGCGGGGAAATTCAATTAGTATCTTGTTCCTAATTTTACAACAGGTCTATTAAGTCAAAGGCCCCTACTCTTACGTAAGTCTGTTCTTCTTTCCTTTATATGCCACAATCAAACAAAACACCATTGGAAACCTAAGGGTGTTAATATCTAATACACACAGGATCTTTGCTGTCATTCATAATGGAGAAATCATTTAAGTGAACTATACCGACATGTTTGCCATCGGTCCTTGCAAGGAACAGGACAAGTAAAACAGAATACAGTGTAAATTGAAATCATGAAAACGTGCCGTAAAATACTTATCGTCTTATATTAATAGATACATAAGTGTGTGTCTATTAAACTACACAAAATAGTAACATAATGAGGAACATCAAAATAAAAACAATTTTAGTATATATGTAATATGTTACTAACAGTAAGGGACAAAAGAAGCAGGTCACTCTAACACGTACATACGTACCAGAGATCAGCAATGAATCGTTTTTTCGCTACTCATAAGTACTCACGAAATTTTGAGTATGAATGAGTCAACAATATTGAAATTCAACTACTCTGATTCATTCGTACTCACTACAACATTGATTTATAAGTACAGGTTGCAATAAGTACAACGTTGATATCAAACTCATAACATTCGAAATATGTTTGATTCATACGACTACTCATTCAGATTCATAAATTTAGAAAAAAAAACATATATTACCCATAAATGATTCGATTGATACGAATCATTCATCAAAATTTACAGTCCTAGTTGTTGTTGCATTTACAAAAAAAGAAGAAAGACAGCAAACAAAGCAAACACACAACCTTCTAGTGAGTATTGTAGTGTTCGTACGCCAATCATACATATTTTGTGATTCTTGTAAATGTTGAGTAAAGGAGAGTCGAAATCAATAACATCATATGTATTGTTTGAATATGAGCAGTATGATTATGATATTAAAATAAGTATGAATGCGTATAAGTATCAGAAATTGTGAGTATGATTCGAATCTACTCCTCTTTTTGAATACTCATTGCTGATCTCTGGTACGTACATATCTAATATTTTTAAAATTGTATACAGTGTCTTGGATGTTCCATTTCACAGATGGCTACAATATACACAAATACTTGTACATTAGCACTGAAACTAGAAGGAACACGATAGTCCTGCATGAATAATGCTAGTTATTGTTCATAGTTAACCGGAACATACCTCTTTAGTGTCTGCATTCCCATTCTGACAAGCTTACTTTTGAATTACAGAATTCGGGGCCAGATAAGTGGCATCAAAATAAAAATATTGTCTTGACAATTTCTTCTTTATTCATGCAAACTGTACATGTATGTATTAATCTTTATATCATGTTTAAATACCTGTTTTTAACTGACATAAAAGCACAACCTATTAACAATGTTTGCTTTGTTTTTTCACTACATTTAACCGGCTTATCAAAATTCATATTTTTGCGAAGACAAAATTAAGGAGAAATGTTTATTCTAGAAAAACAATAGCAAGACAAGTAATAACAAATAAAAAAACGAAAATAAACAACAACAACAATTCAACAATAAGATTCTAGAAATTGCCACACAATATATTTCATACATGCATACATACATAATTGGTCATTACAACCCTTCAGTCAGGATTACGACCTAGCTTCTCACACCACTTATGTTGTGTGCGTTAAGTTTTATAAATGAGTGGTGGGGCCTACAGTTTAAAGTCGATTCCGAAAGACAGATTTTTTGAGAAACTTGAGTTTTTGTCAGAAATCTGCTGAGAGGAAGTCACCGAAGACATATTTTTTTAAATTTCGTTTTGAAGGCTGACCTGGGCTTTGAACCGCGGCCTTACGTCTAATAAGCCAACACACTACCTACTAGACTACGGCGACTTTTAGTACATATTGTTAACCTCAAATTAACAGGAAAACTAGTTTTGAAAAAGCAGAAACATTTACTCGCTTTGAACACTACATTTTTGAAATACAACTTGAGCAGCGGTTATCGAGCGTTTTATGTAATCTCCCTCTTCGATAAGTTATATATATGGATAATACATATTGCATGTTACGAATCTTCATTTAAAGTATCTTGTTTAAGACATTTCATAGCATTTAAATTAAGCTATGGGCTGTATTCTACAACGGAAAAAGGCATTACCTTGTAGAAATATACTCTTGTAAATGAGGGTGCCATTACACTTCAGGGTACTTTGTACTCTTTTCTCAAAATTTTTCAAGTAATCGAAAATGTTTCTCTTTTAGTTGAGCCATAAAATTTTATGTCCTGAACGCAAAAGTAACAAAACAATCAAAAGACAGAAACTCTCATATTAAAAAAAAATCGTTAATTTTTATGGCGAAATTTTTTGCAGCTTTTGTGGCACAAGTCACTTCAATATTTCGTCAATAATTTTATTGTATTTAAACAGTAATTTAAGGAAAATTTTGTATTCATTTTAATTTAAATGTTTATAAATTTAAGGTAGCATTTAAGAATATTTAAAAAAAAATATACAAAGAAATCTTCCCTCACCAATAAGCAAGCACATCCCGATAGGGAATGAACATCTGGTCAAAATTGAAAAGAGAGATGAAAGCAAGCAGTTCAGTTAAGAAAGCCGAAATTAATCAACAGAAGGGGTGTTGTAATCTAGTATAACACCAGAACACATTTACTTTTGATGACCTGGCAAAAGATCTTCTAAGAGATCTGCATCCACCATATAGTACAGATCTTGCATCTTCTGATTGTCATATACTTCAAAATCTGCAGGGCTATGTTAATAACGTAGTAAATTTAAATTCCACACTCAATTGTATTAACTTTTTGCTTTGATAACCTTAAACTTCTTCACTATTGGACGCAAAATAATATCGTTTCCAAATTTTTTACCACAATTAATGTTGTACGTTATGATATTAGTCAATGAATACTACTATTTGAGAACGGTTCTCAATTGAAATTAGTATGGAGTTCGAATTCTAGGCGATGTACCCCGAAAAACCAGACCAGTAAGTAGAAATTGACCACTCAGTTCAAAAAGTGCTCATGACTTTGTTTTTTTTTTGTTTTTTGTTATGTCGTAAGAGTACAATTATAAGTTTTCTCGCCCTTACTATCTTCACTGCATAAAGGAATTCTTTTCTTTTTAGGGCATTACATGCAATTTCACCATCAACTTGTGAAAAAGCGGAAAATGAATCAAGGGAGAGAATTTCTTTAGTTTTTCCTTTATTGTGTTGATAGTACTGAAATCATCTTCACTTATTTCATTAATTAAAATTGCTTGCAAATTAAAATAATAAAAAAAATTGATAGCAATTACAAAAGAAGGAACATAACTAAGTGATGCAAAGAAAAGGGGAAAAAGAATAAAGAATTTGTTTCCGAAAGAATATGAATACGAATACGAATAAAGGAAATACTCAGATACTGATTCTGTCAGCAAATACAATTAAACTGCAGAGATAACTGGCTACTGAGCAAATGAAGTCTTAAAAGTGCATAAAATTTTCTAGAAGCCTTTCAACAAGTTACAAAGGCGCCATAGAATACTTTTTGACTTTGTATATATGTATGTCAACAAGGATTGGTCTACACTAAGTATACGTAATTTTACACAGGTCAACAGGTTGGTTTGTTTAGAATCTAAATCTAAACTTTAGATCAACAGGTTGTGTGTTTTCATATCAGATAATTAGCACGGATGTAATGATTAGAAACTACTCACCAAGGCACAACAAGCTTACAATAAGTTACAATCGGTTGAAACACCTCCTGTACCTTTCCGGTCAATGAGACTGCAATGAACGAAACTTTAATTCAAAGATTAGATTTACATACATTGGAAAGCTGCCTTCGTAACCGAATATCTTAAAAAATTAAAAATGATCTCCATGGTTCCCTACATACATACATAATTGGACATTACAACCCTTCAGTCAGGATTACGGCCTAGCTTCTCACAACACTTATGTTGTGTGTGTTACTTTTACACATGAGTGATGGGACCTACAGTTTAAAGTCGACTCCGAACGACAGATTTTTGAGAAACTTTTTTCCTGGCAATTTTATTTACTCTCAGAGTTTTTGCCAGAAATCTGCTGAGAGGAAGTCGCCGAAGTAATATTTTTTTTTCATATTTCGTTTTAATGTCTGACCTGGGATACGAACCCGGGCTTTACGTCTAATAAGCCAACACAATACCTACTAGACTACGGCGACTTCGTTCTCTAAGTCTTTAAAAAACTTACTGGATTTATACAGCAGAAGTCAGACTTCTGTTAGCTTACAGATGCCGAGTTTGGTAGTAATACCTTGGCAGGACAACTAACTTAATACAAACATTTGCCTGCATCATATTATCAGTGATGCCTTGCATATCACTCCTCTTTCCACTTCACCTAAGGACTTAGAGGCTAAGATTAGTAGGCGTCTCTGGGGAACTGGACAGTGGCTTGCAGCATATATTGGATACGCGAAGATCTTGGGCGAATTCCTTAATATAATACGAATTCTCAGGAAAGTTCAGGACATCCATTCCGAATAGAGAGGTTTGGAGAATTGATGCAGTAGAGTCATCACTCTGGGGAACTGGACAGTGGCTTGCAGCATATATTGGATACGCGAAGATCTTGGGCGAATTCCTTAATATAATACGAATTCTCAGGAAAGTTCAGGACATCCATTCCGAATAGAGAGGTTTGGAGAATTGATGCAGTGATGACTCTGTTCAGGTCTACAGCAATAGATCAAAACTTCAGCTCAATCCATATAGCTTCCGGACCACTGCAGCGTCTTCCGAACGGAAGTATCGGCAATACAAGCTGCGATGATTATGTATTATTAAATACAGAAATACCTCTGGTAAGGATATTACCATAGATGCTGACATCCAGGCAGTTGTCAAAGCACTGGGTTCCGATGTAATGAACTACAGGACGTTATATCGCTATGTTAGATATCTAAACGAGGTAGCGGACGCTATAATCTTTCAAATCATGTGGGTACCGGGTCGCAACGATGTTTCATGTAACTGTATATATATATGTATATATGTGTGACATAAAAACTCTCCAATGAATTCTTCGCCATTTAGGCTCATAATTGCCAATGAAGTTATGAATTCCATTAACGCTAGATAGGCGTATTCGATTATTGGCAGAATGGCGCAGAAAATCTGACCAGTGATTGATAGAGTGTGCCTGAAAAGCTTGCTTAGACTACAAAGAAAAATGCTTATTTATTGCTTATGATTATTTAAGTCTTTACTGAGCACTGTATTATGCGGACTCACGCAAAACAGAAGCTATAGATATGAGAAACAGTAGAAAACAGTTCTTCATCTATTAGGCACATGCCCACCACAATGTCGGAGGAGGAAAAGGCAACTTTGTGTCCACTACAAAAATGATTTAAACTAGCTGTCAGTGGTAGACAAATGCTTCATCAGAAGCACCTAATGACTTAGAGTTTGGGGAAAAATATAAAACTGTAATATCACAATGGGCCTTATGAGACCTAAGTGTAGACAACAAAACCTATTAATAAGGCTTGCAAAGACAGTGTCGGTTGCACATTTTTATTTTTATTTCGGTTCCCAACCGACGTGCCATTTAAATAGTTTTCCGTGTTTGTTTTGTTTGTTATCGTATATTTTCCGTTCTTTTAAACGCAATTTAACGTTTGCTAAACAATGCAATTATCTCCTTGAAATATTATAATGAAAAGGAACAACTATGTAATTGAGTATTTTAATAAAATGAATTTTTTCTTCAAAGTTAAAAGATCTAACTATTCAAACAAATGCCAAGTAATTTACATTTTTGATAATAAATTTCGAAAACTTATCAACTTGAATCGTAGAATTCTGAAACAGAAGGCTGAAATCAATTGAATTGCTTTTCTACCAACCTTAACGTGAACACATTTTATGCAATTTAAAGTATTTTTAAATAGAAATGTTTGAAAATTGAATTGAAATGAAATGAAACGTATTCCACGAACTACTTGTATTTCATTTTACAAATCGCTTACATCTGTCATACAGGTTAACATGCACGTGCGTCTAGACTCTAGACTAAACAATATAACAGAAGGCAATACAATATTATCGCAGAATACATCTGCCGAATAAATAAATTCAAGAAAATTTTATTCTGTCATAGAATTGCTTTGATCAAATGAAATTGAATACAACGCGTAAATAGACGAAATCAAATAAAAGAATGCGCAACGAAACATTTAACCTGGCATATAAAAAAATTTCTTGGAATAAAATTTTATTGAAAAATGTTTTGAACATTTTGCCAAATTGTTTATGCTTTTCAAGAAATGTTTCTTATCACACAGTTCAAGGGGGTTTTGTAAATTTTCAATTGTTTTATTTTTAGAATTTTCTCGTTACAAGGGTCCCAAATTTAGTCCATCCTCTTTAGAAGTTTTAGGCCATTAAACTTTCAAATGTTTATTTGTCTCTCCGTTGAATTAGATTAATTATCCTTGAAAGCAATGTTTCTTTTAATACAAACCATCTTCAATTTTTTTCAGGTATTTTAAGTTCGTTTCGATGTTATGCGATCACAAGCTTCCAATATAAGGCCAAAGAAGAAGGAAATATTTCATAGCTTCTCTGCTAACGCCATATTCGTTAAAAGTTTTTCAGTCGTCAACCATTTTCCGAACGAGTATTAGCACTGAACATGCTGTTGAATAGGAGTTAAAATCCACGGTCTTTTATTTACTTTACAACGACAGGGTATCTGATAAATTAAAAAATTCAAAAAATTTTAATATTTTGCGGTGTATAGATGCCATAGCATTGCGACCATACGATCTATTGTACAGCCCTCAAACTTTAGAGCGTGTCCCTGTAATGTCTCTTTCAGGCCTATTGTGCTGACAAACTCCAGCATGCTCCTAAGCCTCAACAAGAACAATTTCCTACCCAGCAACTTATCTTCACTCAGATGTTTCTGTCAGCCTTCAGATGTTAAGGCCTCACTGGTTCTAAGAATGTGTTCTAATGATTCATTCACATCATCACAGAATCTACATTTTGGCTTCGAAACGATCCAATCTTACATACTTTCTGAGCATGCTCCTCAGTCTCAACGAGAACAATTTCCCACCCAGCACTTATCTTCACCCAGATGTTTCTTTCAGCCTTCAGATGTTAATGCCTCACTGGTTCTAAGAATGTGTTCTAATGATTCATTTACATCATCACAGAATCTACATTTTGGCTTCGAAATGATCCTCATTCTGTACAGGAGTACTTGTAGTAGAAAAAGTCGAAACTCTCTTCTTCCTATTCTAATATTTTTAACAAAAGTTTTACTACTTCAATCCAGTATGGTTTAAGAAGGATCTTTGCCTCTATTTATCCTCCCTTTCATTAAGTTTACTTTTCCAAATATCTGCTCCCACTCCACAGAAAGGTTCTGAGGTCCCATCAGTGCAAGCTCAACTTCACACAATCAAATCAGTCTGATCATTGGCGAGAGTTCCCAATTAACTTGGGATCCGGCAGCGGGTAATCCGATTTTACTCATTTAGCTGATTCAGCTTCCCCAGACAGTTCCATACTGACTTATTTAATTTCGCCATTATAACCCTTTAGTCAGGATACCAACTAGCTTCTTACACTACCCATGTTGGGTGTGTTAATTTTTATACACGAATAGCAGGACCTAGAGTTTAAAGTCGATTCCAAATGACAGATTTTTTAAGAAAAACTTGCCAAGTTTTTTGTCAGAAGCAAGTAATATTTTTTCAGATTTCATTTTGTTGGAAATGTCGTTATCCAGAGTCCTAATGCTATTTTCGATTTAACCTCAAAAGAACCGAGAGTTCAAATGGCGGCCGTAACTGTCAGTTGCTATTATTGTTAGCTAGTATATCCCGTTATTTACGTCTTCTATCCAAATTGAATTGTAGCACATCTTTCGATGGCATAATATTCCGGTTATTTTTCTCTTTTTCTCTTTTTCCTCTTCTTTTTTTAGATTAATCATACCAATCAATCTTTATTTAGACATTCCTCGCATCATTTTCGTTTTCGTTTCATTTCTTTCATGTCAACTTTAGATTACAAGCAGGACAATGAGTAAATCTTAATGGTTGTAAGCACTTGTCGTCGATAATGGATATTCATTATTGAAAATAACAACAAGAACATGACAAAAGGGACAAAGGCTTACTTACTCTATCCAAAAATGCAAGATCTTGATTTGTCTGCCATAAGCAGCACAAAAAGGAAATGAGATAAAAAACGCACACACACACACACACACATACACACACAAAGAAAATGATTAAATGAACATTAAGAACCCCAAAGAAAATGGATTGTTTATCTTTAATTTTTCTACTGTTATTGGGGTTAGGACAACTGACGAAAGGATTAAATAAGACAGTAGACTTGTGTTACAGCTTTCATCGTATTTTATGGTCATTTCTGTCAGCAATTGGACATGGCCATTAAAGCTAGACTGAATAACGAAGAAAACAGTAAAGAGAAAAAATTGTCAGAAAGTATTTGCTTATATACACAGTCTCTTAAGTTCCAGTTTAATTTTTAATTGCAAATTATACCCACAATATTAATGGAAACTGCCACTGTTCGATTAGCTTACCATCACTATCTGATGTCTCATGTGTCACATGACAGATCGGGCACGTTCACACGGATAGTGTAGCTCCCAATCATCTTCAGTATCACTAAATACCCGAGTACCAATGATTCCTGGTACATCATGACGAATGGATACCGTCAATAACTATCTGACCCAAATCTAAGCACAGGCTGGATGCTTCCTTTGCCGGGTTTGTATGCAATAGGCTACAGATGTCTAATGATTACATACATACATACACACATAATTGGTCATTACAACACCTCAGCATTACGAATAAGCTTCTTACACCACTTATTTTGTGTGTGTTAATTTTTTACATGAGTGGCGAGACCTACAGTATAAAGTCGACTCTGAACGACAGATTTTTGAGAAACTTTTTCATGGCAATTTTATTTACTCTCAGAGTTCTTTGCCAGAAATCTACTGAGGAGGTCGCCGAAGTAATATTTTTTCATATTTCGTTTTGTTGGAGATATCTGACATGGGGTTTTGAATCGCGGCTACGACGACAACTAATGATTATAAAACTAAAATTTGAACACATTGCTTTTCATTACAGTAATGTTTGCGGATTGTTTTGACATACTCAGTTAAAGCAGGAATATTTTCGATGGCAAGGTCTGTCATTTGAAATATAAAAATTTAGATTTTTTTTTGAAGAAAACTAAGTTACAAAGAAACGTGTTCCTCTTTCTCCTCCGACCAAGCGCCGGGCATGTCCCCAGTAGGTGAAGAACAGTCTCAACCTCCTCCTCATCTCCACAGCTTCTGCAGAAATCGTTTGCAAGGCGTCCAAGAGCAATACGCCTCGCATGCGTTCCTATAATAAAATGCCGGGTAATAACCCCGATAACAGTGCTATGCCTACTTCTCTTGACTTTAAGCAGAGCTGCCACGTGCCTTCTATCCAGCTCTGGCTAGATTTTCTGCGCCGTTCTACCCGTGTCCGAAGCTGTCCATCTACTGTTGACAATGTCCATGATTGCATTGTCAATTATAAGCTTGCAGGTACCCAAAGGGATCCCCAAATATCGAGAATTTATCAGAGAGTTCGATGGTCATGCCTCTTCTGGCTAGTTCATCAGCTCTGCTGTTACCCGGATATCCATCATATCGATTCGCCACCTCATTAAGACATCTGGGACAATCGTATTGCGTTCTGGAGTTCATTACATTTGAATCCATGTTATGTGTGTTCATTTTATCCATTAGTGAACGGACCTACAGTTTAAAGAAAACTAGGAACGACAGACTGCAGAAAGGAAGTCGCCTAAAGAAAAATACTTTTTTTATAAAGGGTCCGCCAAATAACTTTTTTTTTGAAAATGCTTTAAAAAAACTACTGAATATTTTCTCAAATTTCTTTTTTTATTTGAAAGTACAATCCTTCCGGTTAATAATGGAAAATAATTTCATTCAAATGGCTGACTCGGCTGGCCATGCAGTAGCCTACACCAGAAGATGCCGATTTTGGCAAAAAAATCATCTTTTCAGATGAAGCTCATTTTGATCTTGGCGGGTATGTAAACAAGCAAAATTGTCGCATTTGGGGCACAGAAAACCCGCAGGCATACATTGAAAAGCCGACGCACCCAGAACGAGTCACTGTTTGGTGCGGATTTTAGTCCAGAGGCATAATTGGGCCATTTTTCTTCGAAAATGAGCAAGGAGTGGCCGTTACAGTAAATGGCGATCGTTATCGGGCCATGTTGAACGAATTTTTGTTCACAAAAATTGACGAGCCACACTCGATGTTTTGCGCCCTGTTTTTGAAGATCGCATTATCACCCGCAGAGCTGATGTCGTTTGGCCACCTCGGAGCTGCGCTTTGACACCGTTGGACTATTATTTGTGGGGTGCCGTCAAAGATAAGTGTTACGCCGACAAGCCAGAGACAATTGACGTTTTAAAGAACAATATTCGTGAAGCCATTGGTGAAATACAGCTGCACACAATCGATAATGTGCTTAAAAATTGGATCGATCGTGTAGGCTACTGCATGGCCAGCCGAGGCAGCCATTTGAATGAAATTATTTTCCATTATTAACCGGAAGGATTGTACTTTCAAATAAAAAAAGAAATTTGAGAAAATATTCAGTAGTTTTTTTAAAGCATTTTCAAAAAAAAAACATTTTATTCGTTTTGTTTAAATTATTTTTTTTTTTTTTGCAAATCTTGTGCAAATGCACATATGTATGCTTTTAATATAATACATCACACACATGGTGTAGCATGTAATATTTTAAATTACCACATGAAAATAAATGCTTTTTTAATTGATTAATTCACAAGTGCTATTAGCCCCAATGATAATGCCATAGGAAACCACAATATTTATATGATGACAATATAATGATGATGAATCATTGTCATTAAATATTTACGATAAATAGAATTGAAAAAGAAAAACAAATTTTTCATGAGCAATGTAGCAATGTGTGCTTATAAAATTTCAATTTTCAAGCAAAAAAAATGGTTTTCAATTAAATACCCACACATATATGAGTTTATATGTTGCTGCTAAATACCACATGTCCGTAATTCAAGAGAAATTTTATAATTTTGCGCATTTTAAATACCAATTAGAAGAAGAAAAAAACCTCAAATTACTCTGGAATTATTACGTTAAGTATCAGTTGCCTTTTAATGAATGCGTGGTAAATCCAGAGAGAGCAGATATGTATGTGATATTTATCTGTTGAAATTATTCTGATTGTCGAAAAAAACTCCGAACATTAGTGCAGATTTCAAAGGATAAAGAGCCCAAACAACAGAAGTGAAGACAAATAAATTATGAATTTCATTCATACTGTCTTTCGTCCAATCGTTCGTTAAGTTAATCCTCAATTGTGTCAGTCCGCAATAGTCCGATCCCACATAAATATTGTTATGAAAATGGAAATGGTGTTTTGCTTTTACATACATCGTTCAACATTAAAATTATAAACAAAAGCTACAAAACCAAAAACAATGAACATGTTTACATGATAAACGAGTAAACAAAAATATACCAACAAAAACCAGTATAAAAAAGGGTATAAACAAGTAAACAATAATGCAACAACAAAATACTGCAAGAATAAATGTAAACAAAAATACACAAACAACAATAATGAAACAACAATGTTTACATTTATAGAGATCTCAAGAAGGCGAAGCTACGAACACGACTGTTTACGTTGGCATATAAAAGGCAAGAAAAAGCAGGCAACGGCGTCAGTAAAAATTCAGTCTGCGTTATGTGAAGACGCGCGGTGTTTCAAGACAATAATCGTGGTTTGAAGACCTCCGTTATAAAGATCTGTCGCACAATTGTTATTGTTTACGCAAAAGAGTGTAAAGAAGAATAATAAACAAAGCAATTGTTGTTGTTTACATCAAGTTGTGAACAGTGGCATACAGAATTGTGCGGACAATAAAGAATTTAATTAAAACGAAACACAAATTTATTTTTATTTTATTTGCAATCTACGAACTCGTATTTTAAACGTAACAATATTGTGTACTGTATTTGTCAAAAAAACAGAAAGAGTAAATAATTAGCTTAAATTATAATATAAGTAATTAAATGTCATTGTGTTTGTATTGCTTCTAATGAGTTAATCTTTAAAAAGCTTTTAATTTAATATTCACGTTCATATTGTTTATGTCTGTATGCTTAAATATAATTATTCCGGGAATTACAAATATTTTTTCACTTTTTGTTTTGCTGTTCTTTACTTTTTAATCTTTCACAACAACAGCAGAAAAAGGGGAGAAAAATACTACAATAGATGAAAATGTATTTACAAGAAATTTATTTCTAATAACAACCCAAGACAAGGTCTGCAGCAGTACAACAACCAAAAGTTTTGCAGTCATTGTACGTACAGTAAACACTTGCAATTCAAATTGAAAGCAGTCGACGACATTCAATGTCACTTAACAGACCGCCTCTGGATTCGTCACAGCAGATGATATTTTTAAGATAGCTTTCAGCCACTTTTTCGCATTTTATCGAATGTTGATTGTCAACGTCAAGAAATATATTCAAACTGCATCAAATCACATGAACGTGAGTAACTACTTAACGTCAGCAGAACTTGAAATTTCTCTTACGAAAATCGTAATGAGTTGCTCCGCTGAGGAAAATTTTCTTCGAAAAATTAACACTGATAGCCTGTTGCTCTAGCACTTAATCGGCGCTTTGAATGGGCAAACGGGTTTAGTTGTTGTATGAGTTGGATGTTTCAAATCGAAATACTAAACACTTCATTATAAACTGTATGGTAGTTTTAATTGCTGCGAACGTCGTGAAATATTTTCAGCAATGCGTATATTGCAGTAATGCACATCTGTAAAGCTACCAGTCTCTACAAATTTGTTATTACAATAGGTCGAGTAAAACGACCGCAATAACCGCGTAACACTCGAATAGTAGACATGTATACATAATTGAATTACTTCAGTTCGAATTACGACCTAGTTTCTCACACCACTTATGTTGTGTGCGTTAATTTTATACATGAGTGGCGGGACTTACAATTTAAAGTAGACCCCGAACGACAGAGTTTTGCGAAAATGTTCATGACAATTTTATTTACTCTCAGCGTTTTTTTACTCTCATGTTTCATTTTGTTGGAGATGTCTGACCTGGTGTTTGAACCGTTTCCTCACGTCTTACAGCCCAACACGCTACCTATTACACTACGGCGACTTATTGAATAGTGGTCTTTTTTAAATCGCCAGTTCATTTATACACCACATGCCCATTATTTATAATTGACGCGAAGTGTATAACCTATCACTACTTCTATAATAACTTCTTGCGTTTTCATGAACTTTCGATTAATCAGTAACGTCTTAGCTTCTCATTAGACAACAATCAACCTATTCTGTCAAACAATTATAAATTCAAACTGACATCCTTCCACCATCCCGACATTTTATGAAGTTGGGAAATTAGTCCAAATCACCTTCGGCCAAATAGGTTCTTTCAACATATTCTGAGTCCCCAAGAATTCTTTATCTTAGGTTCCCTAATGAAAGACAACACAGAGATAATATCCTGCCGCCTATCCTTCTCTCTATTACGTTGTAGGCTTTGACCAGCTTTCGTGCCTGTGCACCATTATAACAGCTATGTGAATCGGCTACAATAAGTGCAAAAAATTTGTGCAAATTGCACATGCACTGTCGTTTATATGGAAAAAGTCATAGCAAACCCATAAGGATATAAAATTATGTCAATTTTATTGACATCAATAATAATAATATGAAGTCGCTTAGGTAGTGTGTTGGTTTATTAGACGTATGGCGGCAGCTCAGACATCTACAACAAACCGAAATATGAAAAAAATATGTTTTCGGCGGCTTCCCCTCAGTAGTTTTTTGGCAAAAATTCTGAGAGAAAATAAAATAAAATTGCCATGAAAAAGTTTCTCAAAAATCTGTCATTCGGAGTCGCCTTTTAACTGTAGGTGTCGCCAGTCACTTATAAAATTAACACACACAACAGAAGTGGCATGAGAAACTAGGTCACAATCCTGACTGAGGGGTTGTAAAGACCAACTATGTATGTATGTATGTACGTATGTAATAATAATATTGCCTTATTTTATTAAAGGGTCCGCCAAATAACTTTTTATTTTGAAAATGCTTTAAAAAAAACTACTGAATATTTTCTTTAATTTTTTTTTTTTTTAAGTACAATCCTTCCGGTTAATAATGGAAAATAATTTCATTCAAATTGCTGCCTCGGCTGGCCATGCAGTAGCCTACACGATCGGTCCAATTTTTAAGCACATTATCGATTTTGTGCAGCTGTATTTCACCAATGGCTTCACGAATATTGTCCTTTAAAGCGTCAATTGTCTCTGATTTGTCGGCGTAACACTTATCTTTGACGACACCCCACAAATAATAGTCCAACGGTGTCAAATCGCAGCTCCGAGGTGGCCAAACGTCATCAGCTCTGCGGCTGATAATGCGATCTTCAAGAACAGGGCTCAAAACATCGAGTGTAGCTTCGGCTGTGTGGCACGTAGCGCCGTCCTGTTGAAACCAAATGTTGCCAATATCCTCCTCTTCAATTTTTGTGAACAAAAATTCGTTCAACATGGCCCGATAACGATCGTCATTGACTGTAACTGGAAAAATGGCCCAATTATGCCTCTGGACCAAAATCCGCACCAAACAGTGACTCGTTTTGGGTGCGTCGGCTTTTCAATGTATGCGTGCGGGTTTTCTGTGCCCCAAATGCGACAATTTTGCTTGTTTACATACCCGCCAAGATCAAAATGAGCTTCATCTGAAAAGATGATTTTTTTGTCAAAATCGGCATCTTCTGGTGTGGGCTACTGCATGGCCAGCCGAGGCAGCCATTTGAATGAAATTATTTTCCATTATTAACCAGAAGGATTGTACTTTCAAATAAAAAAGAAATTTAAGAAAATATTCAGTAGTTTTTTTTAAAGCATTTTCAAAAAAAAGTTATTTGGCGGACCCTTTACATAAAAAATATTTTCACCGAACAGGCATACATAGATATAGTCATGGTAAATAAATTATAAAAAATATTTTTCATCACAATATTCTTAATGCTTTTGATGTTGTAATGATTACTTAAAGGAAGGCACAATAGATTTCAGTATGTTTTCTTTCAAAACTATCTGCACTTATGATTACCATAACCAAAGCCTTTCCCTGAGAGTATCTATATTAAAAGCCTTAGAAAGGGTAACGATTCCAGTGTACCTACTTTCATTATTTTTAAAACATATTTTCCTTTCAGTATGTTTATTAACCTTACAATCCTCTTTGTATTCATTTGAAATGTACATTCGTTAGAATTCTACGTAGAAATCTCATAATTAAACAAACTTAATTGGCATGAATGAAAATAATCTGTTGAACGTTTACAAAGAACTCATTGTGAATAAATATTTTGTTTTAATTATCAACACAAAGAAGCCAAATTTATATGTGATTTCATGCAGATTATTTTAAAAATTTGTTTTTTATTCAAATAAAATGGAAATGGAAATCTTTTTGTAATGGAAATGAAATTGTTATGGAGTTTTGATAATTTTTTCTTGTATAGGGGCTTCTAAAAGGGAGTCATTTATTTAGTCTGGTTTCAAACATCACTAAATAAACATTAACGTCTTTTGGCAACTGACAGTAATTCTCATTGAAGAAATATCTTTAATGATAACATGCATTTGAGATCCAAGAGCATTCAATGCATTACGAAAAATTCAATGTTTAATGTGAAGTTTTACAACAGCCTTGTAATATAGTTACAATGCAAATTGTCCTTGGTAGCGAAAAATTGCATTCAATTGAGTTCAAAAATTAGCTAGCTCTAACATCAATAACCTCCTCTCTACAGTCTTCGGAACAAAAATCCTGAGAGTAAACATCTGGCATTAAAAAGCTTCACAAAATCAAAAGAAAATAACACACACAACACTGGTGGTGTAAGAACATATGTACATACATAATTGGTCATTACAACCCTTTAGTCAGGATTATAACCTAGTTTCACACACCACTTATGTTGTGTGCGTCAATTTTTGTATACATGAGTGGCGGAACCTACAGTTTAAAGTCGACTCCGAATGACAGACCTTTGATGAACTTTTCATGGCAATTTTATTTACTCTCAGAGTTTTTGCCAGAAATCTGCTGAGAGGAAGTGACCTAAGAAATATTTTTTCATATTTTGTTCAGTTGGAGATGCCTGACATGTGTTGGTGGTAATCCCGACTAAACGATGGTAAAGGCCAATTAAAATAAATTTCGCAGCAGAATTTAGCTACAAATGTATAAGTAGTATAATTGAGGCTACATACATACGCTTATTAAAATAGGGTTCAAGAGCGGCAGTTGTTGGTCCCCGGGAGAGAAATATTTCGTGCCCATGAGGAAACCCTCAAGTCACAGGATAATGCAATACTAATCGACAGTCAGACTGTTATCTGAGTGCTCGGCTCTTAATTCAAAGATTCGTTAATTCGAATAATAATAATTCGTTATTGTATGGTATTGCCTGAAGTAGCTGAATCAGATAGATAGGAAGATGGGTATTCACATTAATAGGCAAGTAGATGGGCTACCAGAACATTTCTGTGGAGTGGAAAGAGATGTTTGTAAGGGTATACTCTGTGAAAGGAAATACAGAGAGAGACAAAGACTCTTCTCAAAGCAAATGCTTTAGAGAAAATTATTTAATTTAAATTTAATTTATTGTATCATTACATTTGATAACCTGCCTTATGTTAGGGCACGGTAGGCTCAAGGAACAAAGAATATACAGGCTGGGTAACGTCTTGAATCCAATATATATAAATGCTGAGACAATGAAAATGAATCATCTGATCTGATGCATGTCAGAAGGAAACATCTGGGTGCATATCAGATGCTAGACATGGAACTCATTTCGTTCACACTGAACAACATCTGGAAGTTTATCAGGACCATAGACAACATTATGGAGAAGACATTATATTCATATCCTATATTGATTGAGGCACCACAATATATCGCATGGAATTTTTTTTATTATTTTTCAAAAGTATTTTCAAATCTGTATAAACATTTCATAGCATTAAATAGTATTAAAAAATACTGTTTTCTTAAGCTGTTGTACATACAAATATATTTCCATACATTTTTGTGATTGACAAATCATGGACACTTTTAAAAAAGTGCAAAATTTCTTGATAATATTTTCTTAGGCTGGGAAGAATACTCAATTGAATAATGAACAAGCATAGGGTGGACCATCTATAGGTTTAAATTTGAATCATCGGTTATTTCGAATCTGTCAATACTTATGTCATTCAATTCTGTCACAAAATTCAGTATATTATCTCCACTGAACGTAATGAATCGATTTACGCTTGAGCAACGTTAGGATTTATTGGTCCAACGACAAATTGCACGATGATGTCATTTTGCCGAAAAAATCACCTTTTCGGTTGAAGCTCATTTTCATCTTGGTGGGTACGTTAATAAGCAAAATTGTCGTATTTGGGGCCCAGAAAACAATTGGACTATTTTTTGAGGGGCGCCGTTTAAGAAAAGTGTTATGCCAACAAACTAGAGACATTTGGAGCATTTGAAGGCTAACATTCGTGATGCCATTGCCGCGATACGGCCCCATACACACGAAAAAGTGCACAAAAATTGGTGCAATCGAATAAGGTACTGTGGGACCAGCCGCGGCAGTCAAATGACTGAAATAATATTCCATTTCCATTTGTACTTCATAACAAAAAAAAAAAATGTTGGCAACATTTCAAACCGTTTTTGTTTTATTGCATTTTTAAATTTGAACATTTAAATCGCCCACCCTATACAAGGAAAATGAATGTCTATCTTTTGAATTAACTCAGATTCTCATGGGCAGTGTGTAGTCTGTTGTTGAATGACAAGATAACGACCATTTTGCATTTCTTTCTTGCATGAAAGACATTGCGCCGCACTTGTCGCATAGAATTTGTTTGAAGGATAAGCATTAAAAATCAAAATTCTCTTGCCATTATTGTGCTGCTAAAGAAAATTTAATTGAAACTAAAGTATTATTTTTCCCCATTACGATAATTAAATATCCTAATTTGATAATAATTTTGATAATACCCCTCCGATTATACTTTAGATTAATAGGAAACCTAATACACATGCCATTGCTTAAGGATTTAATTTTAAAGATAAAGTCACAGTAAAAATAATCTCTTGCGCAACCTTTAATACAAAGAAAAAGAAGACCTGAGGAGAAAGATTAAAGATTCCGTTGAATGTAAATGATGAGCGAAGACAAAGATGAACAGTAAGAAGGCAAATAATTGGATAATTGAAGAAATTAATTTATAGACGAAGAAGAAGAAGAAGAAGAAAAGCACCATTTGCACACCATTATACGGAACAAAGAAGTAAAATTTGCTTTTAATTTTTTTTTTTGTTTTTTAATTGTAATACCAATGCTCTGGTAATATCATTAAATTGAACAAGCAAAACAAAGATTACAGGCTAAACGATATTTGCAAAGTCATATAAAAAAGTATTTTAAATAAAAGTACAAAAGTAAATAAAATAACACATTAAACAGCTCATATTTAAAAAAAGAATATTAAATATACTCGTACACGTCACTGAATAAAACCAATAAAAATTTTCTTTCTTTCAAAATAAAAAAATATCACACAATTATTGTTCTTTGCTTTTTGTTGTTGTTGTTGTTGTTGTTGTTGTTGTTGTTGTTGTTGTTGTTGTACAAATTTGTAAAGTCCCTTGATTTAATTGTGCAAAGATTGAACAAATAAATGGAGCTTATGGTGTCATAAATTTTGCGAATTGTGTTATCAAATTCAATAATCGTCACAAACACACTAACCACCAGACATCCTTCATCCTCAGTACAGAAGATCTTTTACAATAACAAGCATGTCAGCTTTACTGTTTTCTGGCACCAGAAAATTTTATAAACCTACAGAACTGAGTATCATAATGAGACAAATCTTCTTCAAGCCAGAAAATTGGGATACCATGTGGCCAATATCGGGTTGCTGTCTTAACTAAAACATCAGCAACTAAATTACCTAAAATGGTTGCCTGTTTATGAAGTCGCCGTAGTCTAGTAGGTAGTGTGTTGGCTTATTAGACGTAAAGCCAGAGTTCGAGACCCAGGCCAGACATCAAGACTTCCTCTCAGCAGATTTCTGGCAAAAAAAATCTGAGAGTAAATAAAATTGCCATGAAAACAGTTTCTCAAAAATTTGTCGTTCGGAGTCTAGCTTAAACTGTAGGACCCACCACTCATGTATAAAATTAACACACACAACATAAGTGGTGTAAGAAACTAGGACGTTGTACAGTGGGTCAATTCGACCTCGAGTACTGTACTTGTCTTAATTGACAAGTACACGTCCTCTAACCTAACCTAACCTTGCCTATTCATGTAACTGGACGATATCTCGCTATCTCACTTAGAAGTACTGTATCTATCCTTTGATTGGAATAGAGTTATATGGACTCCTTCAGGGAAGTTACCTTAGGCTTTTTACTGGTCTATAATAATCTGCTAAGCAATTTAAACAAACCTGCCATCCTTCCTCCCGCTAAGATATATTTTCTTGCATATTATCGTGAAGTAAAAAACATTGAAGTTGCCGTAGTCTAGTAGGTAGTGTGTTAGCTTATTAGACGTTAGCCCACGGTTCAAACTTCAGGTCGGACATTACCAGCATGTCTCTTCGGCGACTTCCTCTCAGCAGATTTCTGGCAAAAAAAAAACTCTGAGAGTAAATAAAATTGCCATGAAATAATTCTCAGAAATTTGTCGTTCGAAATCGACTTTAAATTGTAGGTTCCGCCACTCTTGTATAAAATTAACACGCACAACATAAGCGGCGTGAAAAGCTAGGTTGTAATCCTGACTGAAAAATATGTAATGGCGAATTATGTATGTATGTATGGAAAAGACATATGCAAGCAATCAACTGCTTCAAATTAAATGTATTTGTATAAACAGATGTGCTCTGCCATTGCCAGCTCAACATTTCTAAGGAGTATGAAGTGGAATTGCGAAGAGTATAATCGACGAACGAGAAGGTGAAGATATGAAAAGCGTCTTCTCAAACAAAACGGGTGTTTGCTAGATAATTACAGTAAAAATATTGATTCATGCATCGGAGTAAGCTGAGAATAATAACCAATCCTCCGCAGTGTAAATTTATTTTCGACTCGAGCTGGTTTCCTCTAGAGAAAGTTTGATTCCCAGATAGAATATTGATTGTGACATCATAATGGATCCAAATGTTGGCCTAACCTAATCCAAACGTCAGTAAGTGCGACTCATTCGAATAACAAAAGATCATTTTCGAATCACGTCTACTCTTACTGTTAAAGCGCATTCCATGAAACTCTAAACTGTTTGCCCTGAAGTATTTAGTTAAGGATATTGGTTTAAAAGCTAACAAGGTTTCAGTTGAGTAGGAATTGATTTCAAGCTACCATACTTGCCAATTGAATTTCTATTCAAAATTTCGCTCTCCACAAAAGTCCATTTTTGTTTAAATGGATAAGTACAGAAACAGATTTGTGGTGTGAATTATTCATCAAGATTTTGTCGAAACAAAATTACTGTTTACAGCACTTTTTAGTCTAACGAAGGATGATGGTCAAGCATCTTAATCACAGTGGTGAAGAGTATAGGATTGTGATTAGAAATTTTTTCGTATCTCAATAGTTTTGTTTGCATGTGGTTCTAACAGAACGAGGCTGCATGTAGCACAACGCACGCTTTGAAGAATTAATTGCAAGAAATCTTTCAATTCTACTGAATCTTTTGATAAATAAAATTTATTGTGACACAAGTATTCTTATACTCCAGGATCGTTAGGGAATGTCGACGCTGTCTCGACCTTCTTTTCTCAGTGTGTCAGTGGTCTGGGTCCCCGGGCACAGCAACATTCCGGGAATCTGTAGGGACTACGAGCTCGCCAGAGCTGGTGCACACCTTCCGGAATCCTCGTCAATTAACTTAGGAATGCAACTTACCTCTTTCAAACTGGCCATCGCTTGGAAATTCTTCCGAGACGCTAACCTATCCTGGGTCAATGAGGAGTCCTGCTCTACCGCTAGGCTCACCTGGCCCCTGATGGATAGAAGGCGTACCAACCAGTTACTTGGACTTGGTCGTGACATCACCTCAGCCACAGTAGCTGACACAGTTGTTCAGTAGAGACACGTTAGACCCAATCTAGCTATTTCTGATGACTCTAATGGAGTTTAAGAGTCATGTAAATAGTATTCTTAAATCAGTATTAATTAAGAAAATTTTGTAAAACAATAAATTTTTATGCAAATAATCCATGTAATGTTCATATAAATTTTATCATCCACTGTTCATTGCCCACCATGCTTCACCAAAAACAAATTTCTTTCTTTTTCGTTTTTCAATCGATATGTTCGAAATTTTGAATGTATTTCGTAAAGATGTAATGATGCTTATATTGACATGTCCCCCAATGTAAGGCGGCATGTTTTAAATGGCACATTTACAGCATCTTCCCATTTAATGCTTTTCTACAAGTCTATGAATTTTAATGGCATACGAAAAACGACTCAATCTATAAATGAAAAAATGTTTAATAAAAAATTAAATAATTTTCTATTAAATCACGAAATGCGATATTTTTGTAATCGCAACACTAGTGGTAATGTAAGGTCGAACTTATTTTGTATTACAAAAAATTGAAAATCATGAAACACCTTAGGAATTTAACGAATTTGTATTTAATTTTCCAAATAAATATAAAAAATTAAACATAAGAATCAATCTTAGTTGCTTCACATATTATCCTCAGGATGCTTTAAAAAAAGGAAGAAATACAACCCAATGACTGGCATGACTTGAAATAAACCGAAAATCCAAAAGCATTTTATAAACAAGTTAAACACTTAAATACCAATTATTTACTAAGAATTTGTATTTATTTTTTTTTTTTATTTATTTGCAGCAACAAATTTAAAAATTAATTTCAATTTTTTAATTTTTTTTTTGAGGTTATAAACTGCATATCCGAAGTCATATCTTCTCAACTATAATCCTGTAATACCCACACACAAACTTGTATTTGTGTCAATCAAATAATTTCAAATTTACCATTATTTACCGCAATTCTTGGCATCCATCAAAAAAGAATGAAATTTCCATTTTCTATTTCCATGAGTATTTGAATTTTTTATAGACTTGTTTGGCTAACATTGTGGAACAAAATTTATTAGGTTATAGAAAAAGTATAAGCGGTTTTGAACCATAACATAACATAATAGGTCATTACAACACTTCAGTCAGGATTACGACCTAGCTTCTCACACCACTCATGTTGTGTGTGTTAATTTTATACATGAGTGGCGGGACCTACAGTTTTTAAAGTCGACTACGAACGACAGATTTTTGAGAAACTTTTCACGACATTTTTATTTACTCTCAAGAGTCAAGAGGAAGACGCCGAAGAAATATTTTCTCATATTTTCGTTTTGATGTCTGACCTGGGATTTGAACCGTGGCCTTATAAGCCAACACACTACCTACTAGACTACATTGACAGAGGGATGATTGAAAACTCCAGCATCTCACGCTTAAATTCCATCCGTTTTGCTTCGAATTTAACAAATTGTGTCATTCCACCTCAAATAATGCATATAGAAATCTTTGACTGCCCAAAGGGAATATTATGATTAACAAGCATCATAGAAAAGTCTGGTAAGACCAGTTCTTAAGAAAACACACCACACTACGCGCAATAACTTTTTGTTGAAGACGTTGTCTCTCGGTAAAGAAAGATGGCAATGGTACCCGATTACTTGTACAGTCGGCAAAGATAAAAAACTGTAGCAAGGAAATACAAAAACCTGAATAAGATGGCAATGCTTATCTTTCTAGACAATAACTCCACTTAGGGGGAGTTAAAATGTTTGCGAATAAAATAAAAAGTATGACAAACAAAATTAAAATTTAAATTCTTGACTTTTTTTATTAAAAAAAAAATTAAAATAAAAAATAAAAAAACTGGATAAATAGTTCAGCTTATTTCAGCTACAATCTTCAGAGTCCGTCAACAATTAGGACGAAGTCCTCAAGGACTTTAATTTTTTCGCTGGCGCCTTTTATATCTTTTCGAAATGTCCGAACACTTAGTGGTTATTGTAGCTCTCACTTTACGTTCCGTACATCGGACTTTAGATCGCACACAGTGTACAATGTCGGCAATTTTAATCGTATCCAATGTCATTTTAGCAGGTCGTTCACGACCATAAAAGGCCGGTGAAGGCTTTCCACTTAATGTATGCGTAGCCAGAATATCGCTTGTGAAGACAAGATCCAAAAGTTGGGGTGTAGCCACAGCAGACGTTGACCATTTAATGTTTCTAAAAGAATTTCTATTGATTTTTGTGCCATTTGGGCCCAATATGATGCTATTGTCAGCTTGTTGCGGATATTTTTGTAGTTTTTGTTCAGTTTCTTTAATAGACAATTTTTGATATTCTTGAACCTCTTCATTGGTATGTGGCATCTGATTGGCTTTCAAATCATAAGACTCTTCTGTGGAAAAGTCTTGGTGTTCCTTAATCTCTTTAATGATTTGTTTACCTTCTTCGGCAGAAAAGTTCTGTAGTCCTTGATCCTTATCAATGATTTTTTGATTCTCACTTCGACTATCTTCTTGGGCGAGTGAATCCTAATGTTCTTGATCGTCATCAATGAATACCGGCTTTCCATTAATGTCGGTTAGAGTATCATCTTCGGCGGGAGAGTCCTGATGTTCTTGATCCTCATATATGATTTGCGGTTTCTGATTTCTTTCAACTTGGTTATCTTCTTCAAAAGTCGTGGTTTGATATTCCTGATCCATATCATTGAATACCGGTATCCGATTAGTTTCACTTTGAGTATCTTTTGCGGTGGAAATTTTCTGGCATTCTTGATCCTCATCAATGATTTGCGGTTTCTGATTGCTTTCAACCTGGTGATCTTCTCCACACGATATGTTTTGATATGCCTGATCCTCATCAATGAGTATCATTATACAATCATTTTCACTTTGTGTATCTTCTGCGGGCGAAACTTTCTGTTGTTCTTGATCCTCATTAATGATTTGCGTGTGATCTTCGTCAACAGAATATTGCTGGTGTTCCTTATCCAATTCAATTAATTCACAAAAGGTTGAATTTAGTGGGAAATCCACAATTTCATATGTCGATGGTGCAGATGGTCGTGGCATATACGATGGAGATGATGATAAAAGAAGGTGTAGTATTTCAGACGCTGAGGTGCAACCAGTTGTAGCTATGTAATCCAACTGTTCTTGTCTGCTATAATACTTACAGTATCGATCGATCTGGCTGTTTACACCATTTAAGTGATCGGCAGATCTATTCGGGTTATGTGTACTATTTTGAACACGTTCAAAACATTTTCGTTTATCTTCTGCGTTCAAAGTATGAATATCGCGTGGTGGTTTTGGTTTACGAAATTTTTGTCTCCGTTCGGAATCCATGTTCGCTAATCGAATGTTTTTTTGCAATTAACACGACGATTGCTTTAAGTGACGACTTAAACACGAATGTAAGATTGTTGTTAAATGGCTTGGGTTTACATGCCAAAAAATCGAATTAAATAGTAGACAATTAACACGACGTTTGCTTTAACTGACGATTTAAACTCGAATGTAAGATCGTTGTTAAATGGCTTGGGTTTATATGCCAAAAAATCGAATTAACTAGTAGGCATACACAGCTTAACTACCTGATATATTTAGCTATATGCAGGTAGTTTTTGCATTTAATTTGGGGATACAATAATCCCTAGCTGTTTCTTACCTGAATATATCATAAAGTTTTCATGTAACAGCTTGTTCAGTTATTTATTTTTGTTCATAAGATACAAAGTTTTACAATGCCAAGTTTTTTAAAAATCCATTAACTGATGTGAATTTTTCAAAATGGTTTTTCCAAGAAACCTAACTTCTTGTTGCGAATAAAGACATTATAAATGTTTATTAATTATTATTTAATCGATTAAATTTTCTTTGAAATATTCACTTAAATTGTGAAGAGATTTGTTCACCTTTGAACGAAACATTTTGGGATTTTTCCGCTAAAAGAATTAATCCATAATGAATCCATTGCGTTTTGCAGGATTCTATAGAATATAAGCTTACACCATTCCGCCTGCATTAAAGCTTCTCAAGCAACCTCTTGTAAAGGGTCCGCCAAATAACTTTTTTTTGAAAATGCTTTAAAAAAAAAACTACTGAATATTTTCTCAAATTTCTTTTTTTTATTTGAAAGTACAATCCTTCCGGTTTATAATGGAAAATAATTTCATGCAAATGGCTGCCTCGGCTGGCCATGCAGTAGTCTACACGATCGGTCCAATTTTTAAGCACATTAACGATTGTGTGTAGCTGTATTTCACCAATGGCTTATTGTATGTATATATTTCACCAAAGCGTCAATTGTCTCTGGCTTGTCGGCGTAACACTTATCTTTGACAGCAATAAATAAAAGTCCAACGGTGTCAAATCGCAGCTCCGAGGTGACCAAACGACATCAGCTCTGCGGCTGATAATGCGATCTTCAAAAACAGGGCTCAAAACATCGAGTGTAGCTTCGGCTACGTGGCACGTAGCGCCGTCCTGTTGAAACCAAATGTTGCCAATATCCTCCTCTTCAATTTTTGTGAACAAAAATTCGTTCAACATGGCCCGATAACGATCGCCATTGACTGTAACGGCCACTCCTTGCTCATTTTCGAAGAAAAATGGCCCAATTATGCCTCTGGACCAAAATCCGCACCAAAGAGTGACTCGTTTTGGGTGCGTCGGCTTTTCAATGTATGCCTGCGGGATTTCTGTGCCCCAATTGCGACAATTTTGCTTGTTTACATACCCGCCAAGATCAAAATGAGCTTCATCTGAAAAGATGATTTTTTTTGCCAAAATCGGCATCTTCTGGTGTAGACTACTGCATGGCCAGCCGAGGCAGCCATTTGAATGAAATTATTTTCCATTATTAACCGGAAGGATTGTACTTTCAAATAAAAAAAGAAATTTGAGAAAATATTCAGTAGTTCTTTTAAAGCATTTTCAAAAAAAAAAAAGTTATTTGGCGGACCCATTAGTTTGTGCCGGCTCATCAAACTTATGTGTAGCCAGCCTGGCGTTGCCCTAATGCAACACAACACATTTTCTGTAAGTCAACTCTGGCTGTTTAAATCTAATTGCTTGCTTCAGTTTCATGAATTGTTGACAACAGAGTTTGGAATACACCTAATGAAGAATTTTCTTCGAATCAAGTCTTACTATCTGATTTTAAGATTATTTAAATTCAACATTTCGTTTTCGTATTCGTTTGACACAACCAATTGATACCATTATGTGTGATCATACCCGCAAATTTCTCGTGTAAAATATCCAGTTTGGCGTAGAGCTATCCTGTTACAATCATATATCGATAATACTCGCCGTGGACAGTAATCGTCCGATTCGAACCGAACCGATTATGCCGTCAACCCAAAATCCACACCAAATAAAGATCTCTTATGAATGCCATGGAAGCTTCTGGATCTCATGTGGATTAGTATCGTCCCAAATTTCTCAATATTATGCGCCCACGTACCCATTTATCCAGAAATGAACCCCATGGCTGAGGATGATATTTCGAGGAAATATTTGGCACCCCAGAGTCCATTCAGCAAACACTCGTCGTTGTCCATGGGCGTTTACCTTTAGTTCCTGGGTTATATAATAGATTTCTAGATTCGCCAGATAGTGGTCAGCGAAAGATTGAAATCTTTTAAGTCTCCTTCAGCAAACTCTCATGGAGAGTGGTGATGTTTTTAGCAGACCTTATCTTTCGTCAATAAAGAGGTATTAGTCAGTCGTTTACCACCACATTACGTATTCATCTCTCGATAGAGCGATTATGGCGATCGTAGATGAGTGTGAGCGAATATGTGTTGATTTGGCAAAACAGGCTGTATAAATGACAATCAATTTCACAGATGTAGCTTCAACAAGATTACCGTTATCAACTGTCAAGTTCGAGAGACCCTGTTAAAAACCCATCGGAAGATCAGTGAGGGAAATCATAACCAGACAAATTATGTATGTATGCATGTATACTGAACTATTTCGAAGCAATTAGGAAGCTTGTATTAAAAGGTCGAAATATAAGCGAAATGCAGTACATATTAACTGATTTCCCTTTAAATACCAATAATAATTCAGGCTTTGAAGTAGTTTGTAGCGATTTTCCGACATGCAACTCTGCACTATTTGTTTAACACACGCTTTCATTATGCATCAGAGAAGAATTGTTTAATTTAATTGGCTTCCAGCATCGTTTTACCAATGGGAATTATTAAAATCAAAAATATAGTCAAATCGCCTCCTATATTTCCGATTATAGAGAATGATTATCGCATCTTTTCTGGCACTTCGTAGCTACAAGGCCACACTTATTGGCTTAAAGATAGATAGAAAATTCCATAAGTGTATCCACAGATAAGCTTTAAATTGAGATTTCACTGAACTGGTCTTCGTACCAATCGCCCACTATACTTACGTTTGCAAATCATAATGGTATTGAGTTACTGCATTAACGGACTGAATACTGAATACTTTATTACAGGGAGTTTCATTATCCAACTTCCATGAAGATACAAAGATACAATGCTCAGCAAGCCATACAAATAAAATAAAATTTATTCCTTGAATTTAGAAACATTCGCTTCGGAAAAAAGAAGACAACACTGGCAACAGTGCAGATTCCCTAAATACAAAGTTTTACTTTTGAAACGCTGCAGTGCTTACATAAAAGCCAGTGTTACTATGCCAGAGTTTTTACCAAAAGAAATAATTTTTCATATTTCGTTTTACTCGAGATGTCTGACCTGGGGGGTTTGAACCGTGTCCTTACGTCTAATAAACCAACACACTACCTATTAGAATACGGCGACTACATTTCGATAAATAAAGTTTTGAAATCGGTTCTGACGAATGCAACGTACCAGCTCCGAACACAATTGATTCGTTGAGTGAGTGTTTGTCGAAAAATTTTTGAGATATTCGACCAAATTTGAAATCGTAATAGGCATTCCATATTCAACTATCTGTTCTTTTAATCAATCTGAAATGCTTTCTTTTAAAAATGTTCTGAAATTGGGTCTGATGATTACAGGCTACCTTTACCAAAGCCAACTGATTTGCATGAAGCCAATATTGACCAAAAAATTTTTAAAATATTTGTCGAAATATGTAGTATGTAAACATAGTAAGTTCATACCGTTTCCCTCCAACTACATTTATTTTGATCGATGAAGAGAAAATCAACGATAAAACAGTTCGGTATCACACGTGCTATAGCCTCGAACTTACTGTTTCTGACTACCTTCTGTTTCGATTGATGCAAAGCATTCTCACAGAAATACACTTTAAAGCAATGTGTCCTAAAGTGACTTAATTTCGTCGTGTGCTCAAAAAGGAGGAGTCCTTTTTGTTGGTAACTCTACATTGCCAGAGGGATGGCTACAAACTCCAGCATCTCCCGCTTAAATTCCATCCATTTTGCTTCGAATTTCACAAATTGTGTCATTTCACCTCAAATAATGCATCTAGAAATCTTTGACTGCCCAAAGAGAATATTATGATTAACAAATATCATAGAAAAATCTGGCAACGCCAGTTCATAAGAAAACACACCACACTGCGTGCAATAACTTTTTGTTGAAGACGTTGTCTCTCGGTAAAGAAAGATGGCAATGGTACCCGATTACATGTACAGTCATAAAAAATAAAAAAAACCGTACAAGGAAATACAAAAACCTGAACCGAATAAGATGGTAATGCCTGTCTTTCTAGACAATGAATGTACTGAGGGGGAGTTAAAATGTTTGCGAATAAAATAAAAAGTATGCCAAACAAAATGAAAATGTAAATTCTTGACTTTTTTTATTAAAAAAAAAATTAAAATAAAAATAAAAAAACTGGATAAATAGTTCAGCTTATTTCAGCTACAATCTTCAGAGTCCGTCAACAATTAGGACGAAGTCCTCAAGGACTTTAATTTTTTCGCTGGCGACTTTTATATTTTTTCGAAATGTCCGAACACTTAGTGGTTATTGTAGCTCTCACTTCACGTTCCGTACATCGGACTTTAGATCGCACACAATGTACAATGTCGGCAATTTTAATCGTATCTAATGCCATTTCAGCAGGTCGTTCACGACCATAAAAGGCCGGTGAAGGCTTTCCATTTAATGTATGCGTAGCCAGAATATCGCTTGTGAAGACAAGATCCAAAAGTTGAGGTGTAGCCACAGCAGACGTTGACCATTTAATGTTTCTAAAAGAATTTCTATTGATTTTTGTGCCATTTGGGCCCAATATGATGCTATTGTCAGCTTGTTGCGGATATTTTTGTAGTTTTTGTTCAGTTTCTTTAATAGACAATTTTTGATATTCTTGAACCTCTGCATTGGTATGTGGCATCTGATTGGCTTTCAAATCATAAGACTCTTCTGTGGAAAAGTCTTGGTGTTCCTTAATCTCTTTAATGATTTGTTTACCTTCTTCGGCAGAAAAGTTCTGTAGTCCTTGATCCTTATCAATGATTTTTTGATTCTCATTAATGAGTAAAGTCTGTTGCTTAGTTTCACTTTGACTATCTTCTTGGGCGAGTGAATCCTGGTGTTCTTGATCGTCATCAATGAATACCGGCTTTCCATTAATGTCGGTTTGAATATCATCTTCGGCGGGAGAGTCCTGATGTTCTTGATCCTCATATATGATTTGCGGTTTCTGATTTCTTTCAACTTGGTTATCTTCTTCAAAAGTCGTGGTTTGATATTCCTGATCCATATCATTGAATACCGGTATCCGATTAGTTTCACTTTGAGTATCATTTACGGTAGAAATTTTCTGGCATTCTTGATCCTCATCAATGATTTGCGGTTTCTGATTGCTTTCACCTTGGTGATCTTCTCCACACGATATGTTTTGATATGACTGATCCTCATCAGATGGTGCAGATGGTTGTGGCATATACGATGGAGATGAGGATAAAAGAAAGTGTAGTATTTCAGACGCTGAGGTGCAACCAGTTGTATCTATGTAATCCAACTGTTCTTGTCTGCTATAATACTTACAGTATCGATCGATCTGGCTGTTTACACCATTTAAGTGATCGGCAGATCTATTCGGGTTATGTGTACTATTTTGAACACGTTCAAAACATTTTCGATTATTTTCCGCGTTCAAAGTATGAATATTGCGTGGTGGTTTTGGTTTACGAAATGTTTGTCTTCGTTCGGAATCCATGTTCGCTAATCGAATGTTTTTTTTTGCAATTAACACGACGTTTGCTTTAACTGACGATTTAAACACGAATGTAGGATTGTTGTTAAATGGCTTGGGTTTATATGCCAAAAAAATCGAAGTAAATAGTAGACAATTAACTCGGCGTTTGCTTTAACTGACGATTTAAACACGAATGTAAGATTGTCGTTAAATGGCTTGGGTTTATATGCCAAAAAATCGAATTGAATAGTAGACATACATAGCTTAACTACCTGATATATTTAGCTATACGCAGGTAGTTTTTACATTTAATTTGGGGATATACCAATCCCTAGCTGTTTCTTACCTGAATATATCATAAAATTTTCATGTTACAGCTTGTCCAGTTATATGTTTTTGTTCATAAGATACAAAGATTTACAACGCCATAATCTTTAAAAATCAATTAAGTGATTTGAATTTTTCAAAATGGTCTTCCCAAGAAACCTACCTTCTTGTTGCGAATAAAGACATTATAAATGTTTATTAATTATTATTTAATCGATTAAATTTTCTTTGAAATATTCACTTAAATTGTGAAGAGATTTGTTCTCCTTTGAACGAAACATTTTGGGATTTTTCCGCTAAAAGAATTAATCCATCATTAATTCATTGCGTTTTGCAGGATTGTATGAAATATAAGCTTACACCATTCCGCCTGCTTTAAAACTTCTCAAGCAACCTCTTGTAGTTTGTGCCGACTCATCAAACTTATGTGTAGCCAGCCTGGCGTTGCCCTAATGCAACACAACACATTTTCTGTAAGTCAGCTCTGGCTGTTTAAATGTCATTGCTTGCTTCAGTTTCATGAATTGTTGACAACAGAGTTTGGAATACACCTAATGAAGAATTTTCTTCGAATCCCGTCTTACTACCTGGTTTTAAGATTATTTAAATTCAAAATTTCGTTTTCGTATTCGTTTGAAACACCAATTGATACCATTATGTGTGATCATGCCCGCAAATTTCTCATGTAAAATATCCATTTTGGCGTAGAGCTATCCTGTTACAATCATATATCGATAATACTCGCCGTGGACAGTAATCGTCCCGCCAACGTCGTTCTCAAAGATACATATATGTACCGATTATGCCGTCAACCCAAAATCCACACCAAATAAAGATCTCTTATGAATGCCATGGAAGCTTCTGGATCTGATGTGGATTGGTATCGTCCCAAATTTTTCAATATTATGCGCGCACATACCCATTTATTCAGAAATGAACCCCATGGCAGAGGATGATATTTCGAGGAAATATTTGGCACCCCAGAGCCCATTCAGCAAACACTCTATATATAGATTCCAATAGGTTTCCAAATTCGCCAAATTGTGGTCTGCCTAGGGTTCAATTCTTGGAAAAACTCTCGTGGACAGTGATGGTATTTTTAGCAAATCTTATATTTCTTCAATTAAGAGGTGTTAGTCAGTCGTTTACTAAACCAGTGAACTCGAAGTTATCCACCACATTACGTATTCATCTCTCGATAGAGCGAGTATGGCGATCGTAGATGAGTGTGAGCGAAGATGTGTTAATTTGGCAAAACAGGCTGAATAAATGACAATCAATTTCACAGACGTAGCTTCAACAAGATTACCGTTATCAACTGTCAATGGGGGAAATCATAACCAGAAAATAGTGGGAAAGGAAGAACAGGTAGTACTCTATATTACTAGAGAACAAACTACAATACGCTACAATTGAGGAGTTAGCATATGTCATACCAGACCACATACCCTTAATATTAAATGTAAAAGATGCAGTCGTCTGGCAAATAAAGGCTCCGACAAATAACTTATATTTTGAAAATGCTTAAAAAAAACTACTGAATATTTTCTCAAATTTCTTTTTTACTTGAAAGTACAATCCTTCCGGTTAATAATGGAAAATAATTTCATTCAAATGGCTGCCTCGGCTGGCCATGGCTATAAAAGAAGATGCCGATTTTGGCAAAAAAAATCATCTTTTCAGATGAAGCTCATTTTGATCTTGGCGGGTATGTAAACAAGCAAAATTGTCGCATTTGGGGCACAGAAAACCCGCAAGCATACATTGAAAAGCCGACGCATTTTGGTCCAGAGGCATAATTGGGCCATTTTTCTTCGAAAATGAGCAAGGAGTTACAGTCAATGGCGATCGTTATCGGACCATGTTGAACGAATTTTTGTTCACAAAAATTGAAGAGGAAGATTTTGGCAACATTTGGTTTCAACAGGACGGCGCTACGTGCCACACAGCCGAAGCTACACTCGATGTTTTGCGTCCTGTTTTTGAAGATCGCATTATCAGCCGCAGAGCTGATGTCGTTTGGCCACCTCGGAGCTGAGATTTGACACCGTTGGACTATTATTTGTGGGATGCCGCCAAAGATAAGTTTTACGCCGACAAGCCAGAGACAAATGACGCTTTTAAGGAAAATATTCGTGAAGCCATTGGTGAAATACAGCTGCACACAATCGATAATGTGCTTAAAAATTGGACCGATCGTGTAGGCTACTGCATGGCCAGTCGAGGCAGCCATTTGAATGAAATTATTTTTCATTATTAACCGGAAGGATTGTACATTCAAATAAAAAAAGAAATTTGAGAAAATATTCAGTAGTTTTTTAAAGCATTTTCAAAAAAAAAGTTATTTGGCGGACCCTTTAGGTGTAGATTAGAACTGTAAAATGCCTGAATGTTTCTGTTATATTCTGTAATTATTGACAATCAAACCTGTTTTATAATAATTCCTCATACTTTATTATCCAACATGTTGTACAAACAACGGAACGAAAACTGACAACAAGGTTTGTGCGCCTTTAAATATGCTATAAAATGTTATACTATTTTATTTTCGCTCTTTCCTTGTAATGCTTACATTTACAGAGAGAGAGAGCATCCTGTTTTAACAGAACTCTTATAGGAATTCACAACAGGTTGTTTAACAGAACGTAGGAATACTTAATACATTTAATACAAGTAACGGTTTTCAATAACATTCAGTTTTCGAAAGTATGTGGCATCTAACGGTACGATGGGAAATATAACGGTTAATATTTATGCCGCATTTAATGAAAGTGAAAGTAAAAGTGGATTAAATTTGAAGTTCATTTTATGTTGTTGAAGTAAACAAAACATAAAAATTTTAGAAATTGAAAGAAGAAATTTAAGAAAATGCATATGCAGTATGAAAATGAATGTATTTAAAATGAAAGAAAAGAAAGAGTTGAAATGAAATTGGAGAGAAATAATTTAATATTGAAGATAATTCGAAAGAATCTATAAAAAAGGTTTTAAATTTAAAAAAAAAATTATTTAAAAAAATATGTCTTTAAAGAATATTTTAAAAAGAACGAAATGCTTAAAATAAATTTAAATACCAACGAAATGAAAATAACTCAACAATATATAAATTTAAATACCATCGAAATAAAAATAACTCAACAAACAAAAGTAAGCGTATACGCCTAATTAAACTTAAAAAGAGGGGAAAACCGGTAATAAGTTATAAAAGAAAATGCAAAGTCAATCATGCGTCATAAAATTAATTATAACGTTTTGAATGAAAAATATAAATAATATACATACGTACGTGGGAAGCTTTTATATATTTTAGTACAAAAAAAAAAAATAAAAAAATAAATATTTTGAAAAAGTATATGTGAGCACACGTAGATGAATAAAAACGTATACTCTGTTGAAAAAGTTTCACGTTAAATGTGTTCTTTTTTATAAAAAAAAATCCAACATTGTTGAAAAAACCAGGAAAAAATTTAAAGGATTTAAAGGAGTTTGGAAAATTGTAATAAATCAACTGTGCTATGTAATCCAAGTGTAATTAAAATATATTCAAATAAAAAAATTTTAAAAATTTAATTCAGTTGTATTAAATTCATACATGTTTAGTATACAGAATAATAAGAAAATAATATTTCGGTCATCAGTGTTTGAAATTGCAATGTGTTAGACATCTTCAAATAAAAATAAAGAAGAATTTTGAAAGAAATATAAGAATACACATTTAATTCTCCATCAAAAAAGAAAATTAAAAATGAATACTGGATTCTACTTTTTAAATAATAATTTGGGTTTAACTCTCCCATTCGTGTAATACATATGTACATACATAATTGGCCATTACAACCCTTCAGTCAGGATTACGGCCTAGCTTCTCACGCCACTTTATGTTTTGTGTATTAATTTTATACATTAGTGGCGGGACATACATTTTAAAGTCGACTCCGAACGACAGATTTTTGAGAAACTTTTCAATTTGTTTTTTACCCACAGAGTTTTTGCCAGAAATCTGCTGAGAGGAAGTCGCCGAAGAATTATTTTCATATTTTCATTTTGATGTCTGACCTGGGGTTTGAACCTTGGCGTTATGTCTACTAATACTCACTTCAAACTATCAGTAAACGTTCACAATTTGAATTCATTATAGGGCCTGGATTGCATCTCGATTTGGTTGCAGCAGTCGATTATTTCGAGTTAGTTATTAACTGCTTGTAGTTGCCGTAGTCTAGTAGGTAGTGTGTTGACTTATTAGACGTGAGGACACGGTTTAAACCCCAAAAGAAACGAAATATAAAAAAAATATTTCTTTGGCGACTGCCTCTCAGCAGATTTCTGGCAAAAACCGGAAAAAAATAAAATTGTCATGAAAAGTTTCCTTAAAATCTGTCATTCTGAGTCGAATTTAAACTGGAGGCCCCGCCACTCATACATAAAATTAACACTCACAACATAAGTGTTCTGAGACTCTAGATCGTAATCCTGACTGAAGGGTTGAAATGACCAACTATATATGTGTATGTAAAGCCAAGCCACAAACAGAGCATTCAGTGTGATTGTATATTTTATTCTACGTGTAATTTCTCCAGCATGCGATATAATAACGATGGATAACTTTTATTGCTTGGAAAACCTTCGCACATAGACAATCGTGGATATTTTAAAAAGTTTGTCTATATTGTTTGCTTCAATAGAGAGAATGCATGCCTCGCTTCGTTTACGCAAAGGTCAAATCTGTAATTTCGCTATTGAAAAACGCTGTTAATGGCAGTTAGTGGGACAGCAATTGGACATCATAAGACAAACATTATTTACAAACACAACAACTATTCTAATGCAGCAAGTTTCCAATCTCATTCCTCTTGCCATTTCTATATCTCTTCTGGAAGCTCAGCAGGAGAGTAGAACACTAATGTGAATATCCTATTATTTTTGAAAGTCTTATTATTTTTGTACTGGTCCTGGATTTTCATTGATCTGTGAAATCATTGACGTATGATCATCATTTATTCCCGGTATATGTCGATGGCAGTTGATGCGTTCAGTTGTAGGCTACAATACCACAAAAGTAGGGTTCTTGTCCATGCTTATCACCAAAAATATTGCTCAGTGTTTTGCTTGTAGTTTCTAGTCTCATTCGCTCAGAGGTCTTAATGGTACAATGACCTGACACCTATTCCTATGTCTTTGTCGCTTTCTGCATCATTACGGCAGAAGATTGGATATTGTCTAATAAGATGAAAATGTCATCTCCTATATCTGGAAAAGAAATTCGAAAAAATAATTTTTCATGGCCCCTATCTCAGCTGTTTTCTGGCAAATAATGTTACGGAAATTAATTTAAAATGAAGGTTCCGCTATCCATGGATGAAATTAACATTCCAATGGATGTGGAAACTGTGAACTTCAACTCTGACATTTGTTGTTCTATGAATATTTTTAAGTGACACAAAACGTTTCATCTTCTGTTTTGCTTCTCAACCGTTCACTGTCCTTTGTACGCTAAGACCTGTAAATTTTTTAATTGTAAAAATACTCCGTTATACTACCAAATAGTTATGGCAGTATACGAGTACACAAGTCGTTGTGCAACCGTTATCCATGCGAAAAAGTTTAACTAGGAATGATACTTCTGAGGAGACAATCATTAATTTTTTTTACTTTCTTTTTTTGTTGTGAATTCCAAGGTCTTGCGCTTAGACTATTAAGATCTTCTATAAAAATTTTCTTCGAAATCCTTGCACAGTGCAAAAATCTAATTAATAAACAACTTAAATTGAAGTCGCCGTAGTCTAGTAGGTAGATTGTTGGCTTATTAGACGTAAGACCACGGTTCAAACCCCGGGTCAGATATCAAAACAAAATACAAAAAGTATTCCTTCGGCGACTTCCTCTCAGCAGATTTCAGGCACTCTAATGATGCATTATCTTAAATGCCAGGAATTTAAAACTCTTGTTAAATACTATTTCAGAAATAATAAGTTTTATTTATAATTAAAATAGTAAAACAAAAAAACTATAAAATAAAATAAAAAAATAACGACAAACGATACAATTGCAACACAAACAATTTGCTGTGAAAATAAAATTATAAAAATAAAATACCAGTGCATGGCAGAAAAAGTTTCAAAAAATAAAAAAGAAAAATGAAAATAAATCACAGCGAAATATAAATGAACGCTTGAATAGTCAGTCAGTCTGAAACGGAAGTGAAAAAAATGAAAAAAAAAATATCTCAGTTTACTGTTCCTTTTGTGTGCATTGTGAGTGTATTGTGAGCATGGGAGGGTACTGGCGTATTCAATTAAATTATCACTCACTTGTTGTGTAATTAAAAACTACAAAAAAACCGAAACACAATTAAAAGTGTAAATAGTGTTGGCGGCAAAAATGTCTGAAAATATAGACACAGAATTATTGGTGAATTGCACCATTCTGGCGGTTAAACGTTTCGAATTGACGTCAATGGTTAACATCAGTCAAGTAAACAATTTAAATCGTTCGGATATAATTGTTCTCCTGTCGGGTATTATTGAAAATCGAGACAATTTGGAAAAAATTAATGATGCCAAGTAAGTAACAATGATTGAATGTTTTATTGAAAAAATTTAAAATGCAATGCAATTAGAAGTTATAAGTTGATATTGATTTTTAGGATTAGAAAATTGAAACAAAACGAATTACATACACGGAAATACATAAAATTGACTTGAAAAGTTTCTCAAAAATCTGACGTTCGGAATCGACTTTATAATGTAATAAAAAAATGCATGAAATCTCGATAGTACGATATCGATAGTACGTTCCATATAATTTAATGTTTGAAGATTATTTCATGCAAATGTTGACCGCGACTGCGCCTCAAATGGCCCATCCGCATAGTCCAATTTTGGCATACTCTTTCCAACATTTCGGCCGGTATCTCACGAATAAATGCTTCAATGTTGTCTTCCAATGCGTCAATTAAAGCGGGCTTGTCTGTATAGACATGAGCTTTAACATAGCCCCACAAAAACTAGTCTAAAGATGTTAAATCGTACGATCTAGGCGGCCAATTGACCGGTCCCGAACGTGAAATAAAATGTTCACCGAACTCGCCTCTCAATAAGTCTATTGTTACGCGTGCTGTGTGGCATGTGGCACCGTCTTGTTGAAACCACATGTCATGCAAGTCTAGGTCTTGCATTTTGGGTAAAAAAAAGTTGGATATTATCTCACGGTAGCGCTCACCATTCACAGTTATGTTACGATTCGCAGTATCTTTGAAGAAGTACGGTCCAATGATGCCACCAGCCCATAAACCGCACAAAACTATGACTTTTTCTGGCCGATCTTCACTCCAAAATCGACAATTCTGCTTATTGACGTATCCATTGAGCTAAAAACGAGCTTCGTCGCTGAACACAATTTTTCGATAAAGAAGTTGATCTTCGGCCAACTTTCCAAGAGCCCATTCACCAAAAATTCTGCGTTGCGGTAGGTCGTTCGGCTTCAATTCTTGCACCAGCTGTATTTTGAAAGGCTTCACACCTAAATCCTTCCGCAAAATTTTCCACGATGTTGAGTAACAGAGGCCCAATTGCTGCGAACGGCGACGAATCGATAATTGATGGTCATCATTAAAACTGGCCGATACAGCTGCGATATTTTCTTCAGTTCGCAGTCTACGTAAGCGTGTTGGTGGTTTAATGTCCAACAATGTAAATTTAGTGCGAAATTTAGTCACAATAGCCCGAATAGCCGCTTCAGTGGGTCGATTAAACTGACCATAAAATGGAAGAAGTGCGCGATGAACTTTCTTAAGTCAATGATTTGCAAGCGTTGTTCGTTTGTAAGACGATTCATGGTTAAATTATAGACCAAACTGAAGATGTTTGACAGTGAAACAAAACACGAAACGTGCGTGAGCTGTTTAAACCAGTGTTGCCAAAAAGATAATAGCTAAAAAATCACCCGTTATAAAATTAACCCACACAACACAAGTGGTGTGAGAAGCTAGGTCGTAAACCTGACTAAAGGGTTGTAATGACCAATTATGTATGTACTGTAGGAGGGTGAGGTAGTCTCAGAGCGAACTAATACACGAATTTTCAATGTTATATCTAAATTGAAGCTTCACTTTAGATTGAATGGAGACTTTAGCTTCTTTCAGTCAGATATACTTGCTACTTCCAATGCAGAATCTTGTGTAATCTTTACTAACAGCCAGCTATCCTACGGTGATTGGGTTTGTCTGGTATAAGTCACTACTGTTTAGTAATTGTAAAGACCCCATAAGACCCCTTTGACCAAATGAAAGCTTTTTATGTTGCACTTCTGGCCATTATGGTATGTTCTTGCTAGAGTGAGTTCACATTCTGTTGGCCAATTGGTTGAAATAATTCCTACCTCTATGAACTTATTGGAAGATGGGCCTGGTAAAAAAAGCAGAAGCATTATGAGAATGTATCACAATGTTCCATGTTCAGAAGCCTTGGGCTTTCTATCGACAATGTCTATCATTACCCGCTTTCTTTCCTAAATGCGACATAAGGCATTTGCGAGGTTAAGTCACTGAGAAGAATATCGAATTTATCCCAAGCAGATTAAAGCTGGGTATGTTACGATAAGAAACAGTTTGAAATTATAGCACAACTTCTCCGATGTCTGAAGTCAGAAACCAAGTTTAAATTCTCCGTCGGGAACTGAAAAGAGAATTCTCTTGGCGTTTATAATAGGAGGGGCGATTGTTTGTATTTACGTAGCTGATCTGTTCTCTCTTAAGTATTTATGTTGCGTCATCTTTTTCTTAATCTTCATATCTATTGCTTTCACTTTTAATTTCTTCTCCTATTTTTTTGTCCTGAACTCTGTCTAGTTCATATACATCCTATTAGGTCACGTTGTGATGCCATTATAATTATTTTACCATTTTCCTGTCTACAACTACAAGTGGACATTCCTCAGCCACAGTGACATTTTTTAAAGGTGTGGATTTAATTCAATTGACTGGATAGACAAGTTCTGTTGATAAATTCCAACTTCCGGTTAGTTACACAAGAGATATTCAGTCTATTATTTTTCCTTTTCCTCCTTTTCCCTGCTAATGTCCATGTTGTCTATTCCCAGGGTACAATATCTAATAGTAACCGGTATTTGGCATGTTAAACGTATATTGTGTCCTTCATAAATCCATAACAAACCAGGTTTCTATAGATGTGAGCTCATTTGTTTCTCCTTCAATATAGGACCGCTAATCTCATATCTGGCGTTTAAATTTCTGCTTGTAGCAGCTTCCACAAATGTAAATATATTTATAACCCAATATTCCTGAGACTAACTTTGTTCCGAAGCGGTTTTTATTGTCAAAACGATGGATAAGGCTGCAACAACTGCCAATAAAATACAAGAAAAGCAGATACTTCTGTAGCACACCATAATAAGGATAATGGTCAGTCATCAGAGCCGTTGCGTCCATTTAAAGGATACTTTATTCCATCATTTGTCTCAAGAAGTAAGTGTTTTTTATTTCAAAATAAAAAGTTCATTCTTACTGAGACATTCTTTATAAAAAGAGAAAACGCCAGTTACATTTCGAAGGATCTCTAATGTAAACTCATCCGATATATACAATACCTGAGCCAAAATTACAAAAAGGTCAACTTTAAACAAAGCAACCTCCTTACGGAATATAGTGGTTACAAAATTTGTCTTTATTGTTATGAGGATGACCAAGTCTCATCAAGATGTCTCCCAGGAACTGCAGAATTCTTTGTGATGTAATTCTCATATACGCCGTATGCTTACTTACTTACTTACTTATCAACCCGATTAACGGATTTCGGCCTGCCACAATACATCCTTCCAGGCGCCTACACCAGTTGGTCACACCAATCGGTGACAGGACTTCGTCGATTTGGTCCTTCCAACGCAGACAAGGTCATCCTCTTCGCCGATTTTCGCAGACCCCCGCATTAAATACCCGTCTCGCCGGAGCATCCTTCTGCATTCGAACGATATGCCCGAGCCAACGCAGCCGCTGGATGTTAATACGCTCCACAATGTCCATGTCGTTCATACAGCTCACTGTTGGATCGGGTGCGGAAATCATCGGCAACTCGCACTGAATCGAAGATCTTACGTAGGACTTTTCTCCCGAACACTCTCAAGGCTGCTGCATCAGTGCTTATACAGTCCATGCCTCTGCGCCATTGCGATGCACTCCCGCCTTTCGCAGAACACTCTCCATGACGAAGCTGAAGAGGTCGCATGATAAGGGATCGCCTTGCTGAAACCTACCCCGTTTTTAAAAGGTTCGGAGAGGTCCAGGTATACCGAGCTCAGACATTGCTGCAAAAACATGATCCCTTATGGTGCTATCGAAGGCTGCCTTATAGTCGACAAAGAGATGGTGTGTGTCGACTTGTTTTTCGTGGGTCTTTTCCAGGATTTGACGTAGTGTGGTCGATGGTGGACTTGCCAGCTCTGAAACCGCACTGATAAGGTCCAATCAGTGTTTTGACGAATGGCTTTAGTTGTTCACACAATACGCCCATGAGAACCTTATACGCCATATGCACCATAGGTAATAGAGGAACACATACAACTTTGACTACCACGCAATGTACAAAATTGCGGTAGTTCAGCGTGAAGAAGCGTTAGCACAGATGGTGGTTTATTCCACCTCCAAAAGCCAAAGGCCCAAAAGGGCCATAAAATACAGTTAAGCCACATGAGTATGAAAATTACGTTGAATGAAACAATATTTATAAGAAACTACAAAGATTTGCATAAAGTAAGCTAAAATCTAATTTGAATATATAGAGACTGTTATGCTATTAATTTATATTTCATACTCTACTTTACTACACCTTAAATTAATGGTCTTCAGTGCGTATACTTATTACAAAATTTTGACAAAACAAAACGTATACGCACGTATAACCTCAATACACACAATATTGTTGGTCGGCATCTCTTCCTTGTGCTCTTTCTTTTTCATTATTTCTTTGGTTTACTTTACCTACATTTACATAGAAATTCAATCAAAATGTAAAAGAGTATGCCAGTTGACCCGCAAGCAATTTCTACAATGTCTAGACACAATGCGGCATGTTTATAAAGAAGTTTTCCAAAACAAAAAACAAAAAAAAACCGCAAAAATAATTCGATAATGTTTGTATAAATTTTTATTATGCAGCATTTATTCATAACGATTGCATAAACATTTATTGGTTGTAGGCTTTTTCTAATATTTATGTGAGTATTATTGTTATAAACATTATCCTGTCTTATTGACTGTTACATCTTTATTCCATCCATTATGTTTATTTGGATTTTGATTTATAAACAAATCTCAACACATTTTGACTACAGAATTTATTACATGAATGCCAAAATATTCGTAATTTTCGCAAATTATTAGACGTTTTAATAGCTCTGTAAGCTATTGACAGCCTATGTGTTAGGCTGGCTGTTAGGACACGCATTCTATTCATACAATTCCAGATATTGAGTATGGTGAATATGGTTTCTAAGTCCAGGCTAATCTCAAACATCACTACAGCCTTCCTAATAGCTCACATGTCCTTCAGAAGGACATCTTGATCATTAAGGAAGCCCTACCACAGGTTGAAGATAGCATTTGTATTTGAGTTAACGACAAAGTTGATTGTAAAGGGTCTTCCCACAAGGAATCGTGAATATTGAGATTCTATTAAATAAGTTGTAATTTATTTAGTCTGTTTTATCGAATCACCATATAAACAACAACGCGAGTTCGTTGAATGGGCTCTGAAGTAATCGGCAATGAATCTTCACCAATGACGCCCATTTCCTAGATGAATAGCTACGGTAACCAACAAAATTGTCGAATTTCGGACGATACTAGACCACATAAGATACAAGAGCGTCCCATGCATACTGAAAAAAATACTGTTCGATGTAGATTTTGAACTAGCAACGCCATCCGCCCTAATTTCTTTGAGAACGACACTGTCTAGGCTTTTACTGTCAACAGCGAGCACACGGTTCAAACAACAGGTCAGACATCTCAAACAAAACGAAATATGAAGAAATATTTCTTCGGCGACTTCCTCTCAGCAGATTTCTGGCATAAACTCTGAAAGCAAATCAAATTGCCATGAAAAATTTCTCAAAAATCTGTCGTTCGGAGTCGACTTTAAAAACTAGGTCCCGCCACTCATGTATAAAATTAACACACACAACATGAGTGGTATGCGCAGATAGTCCGTAATCCTGACTGAAGGATTGTAATGGCCAATTATGTATGTATGTATGTATGTAATGGACAAGTTTGTTTTTTGTGCCTCAGTACTAAGAACGCATTAATTAGGTCACACAACATATTCTACTGCGATATCAAATATTATTTTTTAAATATTTCGCTACACATACAAGTTTATTCACAATTAATAACTCTCTGATAATAATTTTTTCCATGACTTAATCGACTATTTTAGTGGTTAGTAGACCAGCGTAGTAGGGTTATTCTCTGCCAAGGATTTGTTCTGCATTGTAGTAAAGCCCAAAATTATAGTCGAAAATAGAAAAAAAATCGAATTTTTCATTGGAAAATCTATTTATTATTTGAAATCTCATTGTAAAAATTTAATTAAATTGAATTAAACGGCCATCTTGTTGAAGCAACATTTGTCATATTGGTTGTCATTTAATCAGTCTGTTTAGCCAAATCCTCATAGACGAATACAAAATTCAAAAATACGTTTAAATGGATGGATGAATTGGCTCTGGGCCATTTGGCATCTGACCTTAATTTTCATCTGGAAGTCATCTCCAGCAATGGGACCTACACTTGGATGAATGGATACATAAGGAAACAAAATTGTCGAATTTAAGACGCTGCCAAGCCAACAAAATAGTTATTATTTGGTGTGGATTTTGGGTAGGCGACGACATTGATCAATATTTCATTGAGAACAAAAATTGGCCGGGTCATGATTATTAGTGGTATAGCTTGATGATTACCAATTCTTTTTGGTCTGAAAGGGATTATTTGAACAGCATGTCAAGCTAAACTGGATATTCTGATATGAACTGGCCATCAAAATCATGCCATTTGACCGCGTAAAACTTTTTCTTGTCGGCTAAGTCACAGATGTATGCAAATAAACCACAAACCATAGCTCTATGTGAGATTTACTTGAATTTACTTTTGACACCGGATAATGTATAACCCTTTACAATATCATAACACAATCTATGACAGTTCGGAACATAATAATACACACTACAGATACTGTAATACTAAAAGTTGGGAAAATTTTGTTGTTCTAAAGAAGTTATTTACCATACTATGTAGTAAAACAAATTGACTGCGGTTACCAAACAAAGCCAAACCAAATGGGTACCAAACGAGTACTAAACTGTCTGCAATACATTGCTCCGATTAAGATGTTATAAATTTGCATTTCTTGCCATCAGGTTTGCTTCTATATTTTTGACTTTGCGTTTAGAAAACTTTCTCTGTAAAATCAACATTTTGACAAATTTGACCTCCAAGGCATTTTCTATGATGTTACAACATGTGGCATATGACAGTTAGTTGAGTTTATTTCTTCTACAATATTAATGCCTTAAAATGTTTCTTACATTATCATAACTACGATGAGAAAATTTCTAGTAAAACTTTACTTTTGAAACTTTTTGTTTCTATTTTATTGTGCAGCAAATATAGAAAAAATAAAATAAAAAAGGAAAATATTTTATAGTAGAATTCAAAGAGAGGAAAATTTGCCTTAAAAACCAACTTTTCCAGAAAAGCAGTGAGAAATAATTTTATAGTCCCAGTGGGTTATTTTTGGAACACAGTAAACAAGTGAAAGCATGTGTTCATCATCAGAGAATACGAAATCAGTATTCTTTTCTACACACACCGTAATACCCTAGTCCTCTTTAAAAGTAAAATAATAGTACCGGGTTCAAATGGAGCACAGAAAATAAGAAAGAAGAAAAAAGAAGACTTATCAGCTATCACAATCAATCGTAGTTTGTATAATTTTTATATATACTTACAGGCATATTTGTATACGTATTTACATGCTTATTTATACAACACTTGGCCAATTCACATGACTTTGTATCATGTATGTTGTATTGAATACACTTTTTGTTTGTGAACGCTCAATGCTATGCTGTATTGTGTATTTCGTATTCCAAACGTAAAAAAAATGATAAGAAGATATTACGGAAAAAAGTAAATTAAATAATTCTCTGTACGAAAAATATAATTTTGACATGTCAATTGTTACATAGAGTTACATACAACATATTTTGTATTTTTATTCTTCTTCTTGATTACTGGTATTTACATACATAAACTGATAGCACGAAACCAATGCAACTTCCAAAAAGATATGAAACAAATATGTATAAGTGTATCGGATTTTTATATGAAAATTAACAACAACAAACATATACTGTTGTATATTCGACCAACAATACAATGAATACAACGACACAAGTGCTTGTGTGAATTGCCCAACTGTTCATCAGAGCATAAGTTTTGTAGGGATTATAGTATTTAGGCAAACATGCTATGCTTTATCGACACAATGAATATATTTTTATAAGCACATGTTCGTCTGTGACTCAAAAGATTTGTAATTCAATTTAAGCCCTTATGGTAGTGCAGAAAGTTCTATACATAGATTGAGAAGAAAATATCTTCTCCTTACAAAAATACGCCGTTATTAACATCAAAATAATCCGATTGAAAACGCAAAAACCCGTTTGATTTTTTGTTACAACATTTCCGTTAAGTTTAGAAGGACTTACAGGGACCTGTAAAGTAATTTTACTATATCTATGGTAGAAGACACTCATTGTAACGGCTAGTATTATAGGTCAATGACTACTAACTTCATTCGGCCTAAATTGGATGGGCGGCGCTACGTGCCATACAGCTGATGCCGCATGTCACGTGATGGTGATGTAAACTGGTCACGGATGACCTCAATAGATTTTTTTCTTTTTGATTTTTCTTAAGTCGCAGGAATATGTGAATATGTCGGAAACCACATCGATCTTCAAAGCCAACATAATTCATGTCATCGGTCACATTGATTGTGGAAAATTGAACTTTTTGGATGCACTCCAACCATTAAAGGCTCTTTCAAACGAATAGAAAATTTCTATGATAACTTTCACAGAGTGCTTAATGAAAGACCCCATAGTAGATTATTCCCAGCCAAGTCCACCCAATGCACCACAAAATCTTTGTGCTCAACATTATTGTTAGGTTTCCAGCTCTCATTAGCAGTCTTTAAATGCATCAGAAATTTGTTTTTTTGTGACATAATTAGGCAATCAAATCAGTGGTTAATGATGTTCGATGCATGATGTTGGAATCGATGTTTTTTTTTCAGGAATTTTCAAGAAATTCATGACTTGCGTCTTGAAGTCGCCGCAGTCTAGTTGGTAGTGTGTAGGCTTATTAAACGTAAGGCCTCGGTTCAAACCCCTGGTCAGACATCAAAACGAAAATATGAATTACTTTCTTTGACAACTTTCTTGCTGTAGGTTTCTGGCAAAAACTCTGAGAGCAAATAAAATTGCCATGAAAAGTTTCACAAAAATCTGTCGTTTGGACTCCGCTTTAAACTGCAGGTCCAGCCACTCATGTTATAAAATGAACACACACAACATTTGTGGTGTGATAAGCCAGGTCGTAATCCTAACTGAAGCGTTGTAAAACCTTATTATTAATCCTAATATTCTAACTATAACTAAGCTCTAATGCTAAATGTATTATTACACACCACAACCTCCGATTTAAATTGAACACAAAACCCGCCCTCTAACAGAATAGCACACATTGCATACTAGACTAACAGGGTACCCAAGAGATCTTACATATACAGACAGTAATTATTAAATTACATTCAAGCATGTGCCGTTCTTTACAAGCCAACAATTCTCTGCTACACACACACAGGGGGTGGTCACTTAAAATAGGTATATTAAAAAGTTTTTATATTTTTCTTTTTATCTTTTTTCTTTTCTTTGTTAAAAGTTACAAAATCAAGGCACGAAAAAAAGTCAACCAAACTGATGTTTTTAATGACACTTCAAACACATTCCATTTTTTTTTTTGACATTTCTGTCAATGAAAGTAGCGAAAAAGGACGTACGAAATATTCTGTATAACGATTTGGCATTTCTTTTAATGCTAAATTTTGTTAATCAATGTCACTTCTCTTTATACAAACACTCTGGGATACTTTCTGTTATAAAAACGTAGAAAAAAGTAAAAACAATGTAAAGGACATCAGCGTTAAATAAAAAAAAATTATTGTTTTACGTTTTTATTGTTCTCTGTTCTCTGTTTTTTTTTCTTGTTGTTGTTGCTGTTGTTGTTGCTTGAAATAAAACAATGACAATTGCTGTGAACATTTGTGAACAATTTGCCACCCATTGTCATGTTTACTAGTGCATGATGACAATTTATTGCGTATTTTTTCCTTCTCTCCTGTTTTATTTTTGTTGTTGTTGCTACACGTATTCGTATAATACAGTACTTGATGTCTCTTAACTGCTTTAATATTTTCATTTTTTATTGTGATTTATTTTTCTTTTATTGTTTTTCATCGTTAAAATGTTGGGTATATGCTGTAATTCTCATTGTTTTGTACAAAATGAAATCAAATGAAGCTATACAATGACATGGGAAATTTCAACAGCTGACTTTCGAATTTGAAGCACGAAATTTTCGGGAAGTATCTCTTTCCAATGATTTTTTTAAAAAATCCCTCACTTGTTCAGTGATCGTTTCGAACCCAACTTATGGATTCTGTGGTGATGAGCATGAATAATCAGAATACAAGCATGGAACTTGTAGAGCATTAATACATCCCAGTAGGGGATGGTGCATATCAGATTTTGGGCAGAGAATTGAGTTTGTCAACACGAGCAGTTTTCTGAAATTTGATCACATTATTCTGTCATCGCATTATTCCGAAATCGTCGTAGTCTAGTAAGTAGTGCTTATTAGCTTATTAGACATGAGGCCACCGTTCAAACCCCAGGTCAAGCATCTCCAACAAAACGAAATATGAAAAAATGTTTCTTCGCTGACTTCCTCTCAGCGGATTTCTGGCAAAAAGTCTGGAAGTAAATAAAAAATTGCCAAGAAAAGTTTCCCAAAAATCTGTCCACTCATGTATAAAATTAACGCACACAACATAAGTGGTGTGAGAAGCTTGGTTGTAAGGTTGTAATGACCAATGTATGTACGTATGTATGTATGTATGTATTCTGGAAGCTCTTCACGACATTTATAATAAAGAAGTTTACTTCATACTACTCCTACTCAATATTTTTCATAGAACAGTCGTTCTAAACTTGATTTTGTTACTTGGTTTGGTTTTTTTCTGCTTTTTATTTTATTTTTGGGAAATTTTTGTAGATTTTTTAATTAAAAGTTTTGTTAAATATTTATTGTTTTTATTTTCAATTGCTTGCCACAAACACGTGCTGCTTTTAATATAAAAATAAATCCGTTTTCTAATGGAATGGAATGGAATTTTGTACTCCTCGACTTTGTTTTATATTTTTTGCTTTGTTTTCTTTTTTTTTTTTAAATAAAATTTGTTACAAAAACTAAATAACTAACTAAACTAACTAACTAAATAACCAGATTTTCCCACAACGGTAGATAATAGGACTTAAAATTGAGAAAAAGGACAATATTTGTTAACAACCACTAACAAAGCACACAAGTCCGGTTAGAAAAAATTAAAAAAGGTTGGTAAAGTAATGAAAAGGACACGAATTGTAGGAAAAAAACAAAATATGGCTTTGTAAACTTACATTTAATATCACTGAAGAGAGTTAATTTTAATTTATTTCCATTAGAAAATGGTTAAACTCTTGTGATTCTTCCTTATAGAGACGGTCTAGAAGAATTTTTGGTAAGTAGTAAGGTTTGTGGACAAATGTCTTAAATTGAATTACATACTAACGATCAGGAATAGTATTTGTTGAGAAATTGTTTCGCAAACGAGCAGTGCAATGTGTTCCCTAATTAGATTAGAACAACAGACAGTCTTTGAATGGTTCAATATATTCGTACACTCTACTGTCAGTAACGATTACCTCTGTCTTCTTTTGTTTAAGGTTGAAAATATACTTTAAAGCTTCGGAACTTAAATAGTTTATTTATTCTAACCTGTATTGTGATAATGTTTATATCGGGTCTTTCATTAAGCATTTCCTATTCTCAAAAATAAATGAAAAGAAATGTTTGTAAGATATCATCAGAATTTTTTCAATCGTTTGAAATATGTATTGGACACCATTAAGTCGGGAATAAAACATCATTCAAACGTTCATCCGAAATGTACAATTTTAAATGACTCTGGTGCATAAATCAATCTGAATTTAACTAATGACATGGGTTATGTTGGTTTTGAAGACCGCTGTATTTTGTGGCCATCAGCCCTTGGATATACGCTATTGGATATATGTGGATTGGTATTGTCCCAAATTCAACAAATTTTGTTCTTTTAGGTATTCAAAAGAGGGCGGTTTGTCCATGGCTATTTGGCAATACAAACTGAATAAATGACAACCAATTTGACAGATGTAGGTTCAACAAGATAAGAAGACCCTATATTTCCTAAAGGAAAAAAATTGTTCTCAATAGTTTTTACATGATCTTGTTACTTCCAACGATCTTGAATAGGATCCACTGCACAACCTTTAGCAGCTTCTTCTGAAAACTGTATACATATTTTGGGATACCTTCCCATACTGCTGATGTATACAAAACACTAGGTTGTTTACCCGCGACAGAATAATTCCGCCTCTGTTCAAATCTTTCCTCATTTGGCATCATTTAAGAAATTACATTTAAAACCTTTGTTGCTGTTGCTTTCCTTTTGAAGGGAAGACGTTCAATAAAACTTTACGCTCAAATATTTGACGATTTTATTGCTACCAGAAACCTGTATCTTTTTATTCCAATTTATTTGCACAAGCATAACATAATTGGTCATTACAACCCTTAAGTCAGGATTAAGATCTAGCTTCTCACACCACTTATGTTGTGTGTGCTAATTGTATACATGAGTGGCGGGACTTATAGTTTAAAGTTGATTCCGACAGATAGATTTTTGAGAAGCTTTTCATGGCAATTTTATTTATTTTCAGAGTTTTCGCCAGAAATCTGCCGAGAGGAAGACGTCAAAGAAATATCTTTTCATATTTTCATTTTTTTTCAACCGTGGCCTTACATCTAATAAGCCAACACATTACCTACTAGACTACAACGAGATTAGAACGAGATTATTAGAGCAGCTTCTGTTATATAATATGACAGTTTGAGGTTATTTTCTCCTACAGCATTGACTTAACCTCCTCAATGGCATTGTTAACTTTATCTCTCAAGACACTTGCGTATAATACCTTCAGACTGCCCCGCTCCAGTAATTATTTATCCTGATTTGGCATGCTAAAATTACTGTATACATCTATACAACTTGATCCACGATCAAATTAATTTGTATCAGACATTTCATTTTCTATAGGAAGATATAAAAATAAAGTCATTGGATATTACCAACTATAGACTACCGCCGAACGTTTAAAGCAATATAAACAACTGAAAAATCTTGTAAAATACGTTCATATTTGTCGTAAATATATGAATTTAATTTCGAACACGAGTTAAATGAAACTGTTAAAGAAAAATAATCATAGAAAAGTATTCCGTCTCCATGGTAATATGTTACTTTACTCTTTTTGTATTTTTTCTTTCTTATTTTGCTATTGTCTCTATAAATACATATATATTCGTCTTTATAATTACAATAATTCTTTAAGAATTTCTGTCTATTGTTTCTCTACTCTTCAGAAGATTATTGTTTTCTATTGATTTCATCATTAGCTTCATAGATATATTGAATTTCAAAATTCTTGTGTCCTTGATGTTATACTTTCTTTATCCTTTTCTATAAGCAAGTATGATTTTCAAGTTTCATTATCTGCCCCATATTTTCACCCAACATATTGAATTACTAAGAATAAGATTGAAATGAAAAACATGGGTTTTTTTCTTGTTACATAGTTTCTGAGTCTTATTCGTTTTTATTAAAAAATTATTTACATTAGTTTACTCAGAACAGAATGCTGCAAAATGTATTTAAGCATGAAGAATATACGATTGTAGCAATTTAAATTAAAAAGCTGAGATGATTCTAGTATTTGATGGGCTTTTTTCATTATGGAAATGCAAGTAAATTGTTGAGTGAACAGCAATACAAAAAAAAATTAAAAAACTTTTTACGTACATGAGCTTATGCTGAAGCAATCTTTAAGCATTTCTAAGAAACAATAAAAATAATTGTTGGAAAAATCAATTATATCGTTCCTTCAAACTTAATCTTTTATAATACACCTGTAACAATTTTTTTGTTTGTTCATTTTCAAATCATTTCTGAAAAACAATTTTTTTATATCTATGCGAGCTAAAGGCTGGGGGATCTTCAAAAGACATTGGTAGCCCGGGCTACGCATGTGCACGATTCGCCACAAGACTTACTCTCGGCTTGCTAAGTGCTAAGCGTGTACTTACTAAGCTCAAACTAGTTCATCACACTTCCATTAAGTCGACCCTGCTGCCGCCACCGGGACCACAATCAAGTATTACATCGGGGGAGGTCAAGATTCAGCGAGTTCTGCTATCCATTGCTCTCTCTATTATCCTCTGTTGTATTAGAACTTCCTTAGTGAAATAATATACCGCGTTCCAGTTTTCGCATGATGCTAACATCTGGTTAACCACGTTATCGGGAGTCACCTGGGATCCGATCGTCCTCTCCAGGAAATTTCATTGATATTGGTAGCGTGGGCAAGTTAACCGCTATTTCGCTAGTATTTCGACATGATGGATACAGCTCTTCCAAGTCGTGCCCATACTTGTAGAGGTATGCGCTATAGCATCCATGGCCCTTTAAGAATTGTGTAAGGTAAACTCATCTATAATTAATCTTTCTTAATTTGTCATTAAAGTTAAGATAACAGCCTAGCTTCACACAGCATCCATGTTGTATGTGTGTTAATTTTCTCTATGAGCTGCGGTCGGTCGGTACCAACAGCTTAACATCGACCCTGAACAACAGATTTTTAAAACTTTTCATGACAATTGACTCTGCTACACAGCAACTTCCGAAACTTATTCCTTTTTGGAGGGAAAGCAAGATCTTCTGGTTATTCAATAGTGAGAAATTTATTAAATTAAAAGACTTAGGGCCATAATTACAACTTGCCATTAACTAAAGGGAGGATTTTAATGGGCAATTGTTTTTCATTATTATAAGTGAACGATAAGGTAGAAGTCAGCGTTAAGCTAAAGGGAAGATCATCCTATTGGTAACTTTTAAAGTTAAGTTTATGTTTAAACTTGCCATATTATATACTATCTTCAATATGGCAATTTCAATTATAAACAAGATAAGCAAATACAACAAAAAAAAAGAAGCCCGTCGTTGCCACAGCGTTAAAAAAACTTGTTTAATTGAGAAGTGTTATCGGCATTGCTCCGGCACTGCCATATTTTTGAAAATTTAACTTTATTTTATCATTAGGTGGTTATAACGAAAAGAGGTTAAATGTGATTTTAAAGTTCACTTTAGCTAAAGGTACCTTTAACTAAACCCAAGTTTAATGGCAAGTTGTAATAAAGGCCCTTAACCTAACTTCCCATCGCTGCATTATCTAATACAAAGTATTATGAAGACCTTTTTACCATTTCCAGATTTTGTATTAAATTCCACCATCCTTTTTGTTTTTTGTTTTCTAATCTTATGACAGTCACTTGTTTACATTGAAATATTTTGAATATATGACGGAAAACAATTATTCAAAAACTTAATTCACCAAAAACATGACATTTTTAAACAAAGAAAAACAACATAAACAACCCCCACTTACATTAGAATTTTAATAAATTGTGTTGAACTATGTGGTCATGGCAAATGAAAAAGCTGTGTTTAATTAAATTCAAATATGACAGGACAATGCCACACAAATGCCACGTCGTGGTAAATTATGTAAAAATAAATGGTGAAATTAAAAACGGATAACATTTTATACATTCTTTTCTTTTCTCTTTGTACATCCATGGAATATAATATAATTGTACTCTACATTATGGTCTAAAGAACATATATATTCGATTGGAGTATACATTAAAAAATTCATAAGCTTTCTTAAGGGCTTAACATTTTCGAAACTTTGTACAAATTTTCCGAGATAAGTATATATGTCCTGTATACAAACATATATGGTAAATAGAGGATATCCGTATGTATACAATATAGTACATGCATTTGTATGTATACATATATATATTGGATGGTGCTTGAAGCTAGTCAGTAATCCATCAACTGGTTTTGATGATCAATAGTGAGTATATAACCATCGGTTATTTCGAATCTGGCAATACTTATGTCATTCTATTCTGTCACAAAATTCAATATATTGTCTCCACTGAACATAATAAATCGATTTACGCTTGAGCAACGTTGGAATTTATTGGTCCAACGAGAAACTGCACGATGATGTTGATTTTACAAAAAAAAATCACCTTTTAGGATGAAGCAACTGAATGCAACTTCTCACACATCTCATGCCACATTCGATTTATTGGGTCAAACTTTTGGTGGCCGTTTAATTAGACAAAATGGTGATGTCAATTAGCCTCCAAGAATCTGCAATTTGACATTTCATTAATCTGCGCTGTTAATGAAAAACGTTATTCCGACAAACCAGAGATATTTGGAGCATGTGAAGGCCAACATTTGTGATGCCATTGCTGAGATACGATAACATACACTCGAAAAAGTGCACGAAAATCGAATCAGGTATTGTGATGCCAGCCGCTGCAGCCATATGAATGGCCTAATAAATCGTGGATAAAATTTAGACACATGTGAAAAGCTAGGTTGTAAGCCAGGTAGTACTGACCAATTGAGTAAGTAATATTGTTTGTAATCATCGAAAAGTTAGGAAGAAGTACGGCTTTATGATGCAATGAGCTCCCAAATGGCATCAATAAGGTTAGGTTAGGTTAGGTCGGAGTGGTAGCTCTGATATCACAAAGCTCACTTGAGCACTTATAGCGGCCCGTTGCGGCGCCACAGGTGAAACGCAATCCCTGTACTGACCAAGCTCTACGAAAACCAGGGAAGAGGAAGAAGTTGGTCAACGCAAGGACTGCCAATCGAAAGCACGACTACCCCACGCTGGAAAACCAGCCAGAAAGTTTGATAAACGAACCTATATCCTTGATGTCAATAGATGATAGCTTCGTCAAGCTGACAAGAAATGGAGAGCCAAATAACCTATATATGTACCTCGCAAGAGACGGGCACGGATAGAAAATGTGGATAACACTCTCTTCTTCCTCAGCGGATCTGCACCCACAGCAGAAGTCGTTAAATGGAAGCCGCATCCTTTCCGCGTGTCTACCTATAACGCAATGATATGTAAGCATGGCCACTGTGGTTGAGATGATGTCATGACCAACAAATCCCAGGTCAGACAACAAAACCAAATTTGAAAAAATATTACTTTGGCGACTTCCTCCCAGTAGATTTCTGGCAAAAACTCTGAGAGTAAATAAAATTCCCATGAAGAGTTTCTCAAAAATCTGTCGTTCGGAATAAACTGTAGGTCCCGCCGCCACTCATGTATAAAATTAACGCACACAACTTAAGTGGTGTGGGAAGCTAGGTCGTAATTCTGACTGAATTGAAACCAATTGAAAATGTTCCCATTTTATTTATCATTTCATTTCTCTTTCGGTTAATTATGTTTTTGTTTAGCTTTCCAATTCTGCTCTTTTGTTGTTATTGTGAAATGGTTCATAGATTTGTAAAATTTATTTACATTTGCATAACTGCTTACAAGTGTATGAAAATTTGTTTGTATTGTTGTTACAATACAATAAAAAGTTATTGCTGTATTTAGCAATGTATTCCACCATTTAAAAGAGAAAATAGAAAGTAGAACAGCAAAACAGAGAGACAGAGAGAGTAAAAAAATCAATTTCCGTTTAGAGTAGAGCGTGTTTGTTTTTGCCCTAATTTGATTGTATACATTGTTGTAATTGTAATTGCTATTATTATTATTATCCACACTTTACCTCTCTCTCTCTTTAAACTTTTTTCTTTTCATTCCCAAAGTATTCAAACAGTAATCGTTAACAACAATCGTTGTTATTTAAAAATAAAAATCTTTTAGAGTTTACAGTGCGTGGGTGATTTTAAATTATACGGTTGGTAAAAAGGACTTTTAAAAACAAAAAATTCGTACCTATACGAGTAGTTGGCTAGTTTAAGCTCTTTACTAAATGAGTCACAGTAGGCTGTTCTGTCTCCTGGGTACTATAGGCAAGTACCTTGTATGCTTTGCGAAACGTTGAGGAGGCCAATGCTATCGTATTTCGTGTAAGCGGTAGACCTTCAAGCAGTCGCCTCGGTTCAAACCCCAGGTTAAACTAACTAAATATAAAAAAATATTTCTTCTAAGAGTAAATAAAGTTGCCATGAAAAGTTTCTCAAATAAAATCTGTCGTTTGGAGTCGACTCTAAACTGTAGGTGCCGCCGCTCATGTATAAAATTAATATACACAACATAAGTGGTGTGAGAAACTAGGTCGTAATCCAGACTAAAAGGTTGTAATGACCAATTATGTGTTGTGGTGTGCCTTCTGGAAAGTAAAGTCGAACCGAATCCTGTGTTACAAATCGAATAACATTGATGAGTCATAAGGCCAGGAGTACCTCAATCAGCACACGATTTGCAAACGAGACATTGAGCTGATTGAACTCTGAACAAATAATATGAACCCAAAACTAGCAGATAATAAAACGGAAAATTCTTTATAAGACACAATTAAAAAATTCAGTTGGTAACTGCGATACGAGCTTCATAGAGTCTATTAAACGTCTTGGCGCAACGATTGATGATCGTCTTAATTCCAAAATCCACTCACGAAAACTTATGCGAGCAACTACTGGACTGCTTGTACAATGGGTTCAACTTGACCTCCGGGTACTGTACTTGTCTCATTTCACAAGTACACGTCCCCTAATCTAAACTACTGTAAAACTACATGCTTCACCAGTATCAAAAGAAAAGAGGAGTATGTTATCATATCTTTGGAAGTGACTAGAATTATAACAAAAATTTATAGAATTTATAGAGAGAAAAAAAATTCTTGATGGGGCATTGAGACCATAGAATTTACGATACAATGAAGAAGAAACAAATTCTAAAATTCTCGACATCTGAAGAATATTGAATAGAAATTAAATCCGTTATATGGTAGATTGTGGCGTAGATCTAATAGTAATGAGGCTACTGAACGAGAAGTATTGGGCTGCGGTCCAAATACCAAAATACCACTATCATTACACATTCCGTGTAAGGAGAGCGACTAACTGCCGTAGCAGTCAGGACACTGAAACATACATGCATACATAATTGGTCATTACAATCCTTTAGTTAGGATTACGACCTTGTTTCTCACACCACTTATTTGGCGTGAGTTAATTTTTATACATGAGTGGTTTCGAACGACAGATTTTTGAGAATCTTTTCATGGCAATATTATTTACTCTCAGAGCTTTTGCCACAAATCTGCTGAGAGGAAGTCGCCGAAGAAACATTTTTTCATATTCCGTTTAGTTGGAGATGCCTGACCAACACACTGCCTACTAGACCAAGGCGACTTCTTACTGACAACATCTCTAAAATAATATCGCTTGTCAGTACCGCAAAATGTTGTTCTGGTGACTTTATTGTTTCAGCGACTGGAATTCAACTGTAGGTGGACTAGGTGTTAATGTTAAAATAATGACCTTGACACTGCGAAGCAGCACAATAGTCCGCAATCTGCATTCAAAGCTACTTAACTTAAATCTCTGATTTCGTTTGGCATTGATTGCCACCTGGAGAAAAAACCAAAGTTGAACAAACCAAAGTAGAACGAATATACCACGTATACGTGCCTATATTCGACCTCAACGTACAACTGTAGAAGTATACCTTTTCTCTGATGACACAATCTGCAGAAACTTGAAACTCTACGCGACAGCTTCCTAGAGTTTTCAACATAGTCTCTTTCCATTTGTTCAATGTATACGGACTAATAATAAAAATTAAATGGAAACTGAAACCAAAATCTCTGGCCACTCTACTGAATGTGTCCATACGAATATGTACACTGTTGTATTAGGATTCAAGCATTGTTTGCTATGGTTTTGAGTTTGAAAACACAAAATGGCTTTCAAGTAATTATCCATTCAAACTGTATTCAAAATAAAACATTTCTGGAAAACATTGATTGCGCCTGAAACGTGAATTGAATTCATTATTTAACGCATAATAGAGGTGAGGCGTTAATCTGACATTGAATGTTGTGGACAGCAACAATTAGCGCTAAAAGCTGGCGTATGTAGTACGTGCAGGGCAATAAATAAAAATTGTTTTAAAAACGTTTTGGGTTTACTATACGGCACCCACATATGGAACAATGATATCAACTCATGCTAAGAAGGTTAGAAATTGTCGTCAATATTTTAAGGAAATCACGAGTTAAAAGCGGCGATATCTTAACAAGAAAAAAGCCTTAAAAAATTTTATGAGGAGGTTCGCGAAAATCTCGAAAAAAGAACTGAAATTAGACGATGTTAGAAGAAAAAAAAGTTTTTTATCCTAAAACCTATGTTTTATTAAAAAAAAAAGTTACAGAACTACGTTCTAGCCAAACAGAAGTTGCCTTTTATAGCGAAGTACAGAAAGACAAACAGAATATGATTCTTCTGACCTTATCTTCTTTATCATTAAAGCCATTACACAGCATAAAGATCCTGAATTCTGTATACATTTCGTACTAGAACGTGAGCTATGAGTATAAGGAGTAGTCAATACGGGGTGTTGTATTATTTAGCTAAGGACCACCAATTCACATGTAGATCCAGATGATCGAAGTGACTTTACATCCCTTATGGAAACGGATGAAACCAATTTACTTATACATAACATAGGCACACCATTTAGTTGTCCGATTTCAGTTTGGCTATTAGAAAGTTGCCGTTGTCTTGTAAGTTAAGTGTTGGCTTATTAGACGAGAGTCCATAATTCAAACCAGACATCTCGAACAAAAAGAAATATTAAACATTTTACTTCGGTTCTGAGAGTAAATAAAAGTATTATGAAAGCAGATTTTTGAGAAACTTTTCATGGCAATTTAATTTGCTCTCAGAGTTTTTGCCAGAAATCTGCTGAGAGGAAGTCAGCGAAGAAATATTTTTTTCATATTTTCGTTTTGATGTCTAATAAGCCAGCACACTAACTACTAGACTACGGCGTCTTCATATCCCTGTTCTCCGCTCTTTATTTGCACATATTTCGACTGCAGATTCGTCAGGAGCTAAGATCTTTGTGCATGAATACTGTTTGGAATATAAAGTAAAGGAAAATAGCTATAATTTCTACGATCCTACTACTCTAGGCATCAGTCATTATCGTTTTAATTACTCGTCTGATTACCAGCATAATCTAACTAAAAAAAATCATTGTCAAAATGCAAAACCAAGGTACTTAGTTACGGTATTTAATGATTTAAACATGTGTTATATTGAGCTAATATTTGTCTTCCTCTTTCAAATGTCTTCCTAATTTCTAGCACTAATCTGAATATTATGCCTCCATTTTAATTTCTTCTTTACAACAGTAAACAATTATTTAAGTAATCTTGAAAAGTTGGTTAAAATTTAGAAACTTAGTAAAAAGCAATCAATTTTTAAAGACTACTTGGGAAACCAAAAACACAACGAATGTAATTCGAATTTATCTACACAGATCTCTACACAATGGCTATTGAGTTGAATTTTTTTTTGGTTTTTTCTCTTAACCAATTTCCGCTTCCGGTTACATTTGAATTTGAAATAAAATCTACATCTACAAAATACAGAATTTTTGGAGAATTTTTCGTTGTCGTAAACAAAAAATAAAAAATAAAAAGAATTAGAAAAACAAACATTACAAAACAAACGGCAATCATTTGTACAAATAGAATTTCCACTCGATTGCTTTATATTGTTATCTATTTTTATTTTCATTGGCTACAGGGTAAAAAGGTTTTACCAGGACAGTACGTATGTAAACAAAACTACAACAATTTTTTTGTTCTGTTGTCCTTTTGTCCTTTTTTGTTTTGGAAACCTACATATGTTTCTTGTTCTTTCTTCGATATTATTAATCTATATGAAAAGCAGATTTTCCCTGGTATTAAAATTCCTTCTCTATTTTTCTTTCTTTTTCGTTCAGTTGGAGATGCCTAACCTGAAGTTTGAACCGTGGCCTTACATCTAATAAACCAACATACTGCCTACTAAACCACGGCGACTACGTAGCAACATACCTTGACGTAAATTTTATTAAATTATTCTAGTCTAGTAGGAATTGTGTTGGCTTATTAGACGTAAGGCCACGGTTCAAACCCCAGGTCAAACATCAAAACGAAAATATGAAAAAAAAATATATTTCTTCGGAGATTTCCTCTACGCAGATTTCTGGCAAAAACTCTGAGAGCAAATAAAATTGCCATGAAAAGTTTCTCAAAAATCTGTCGTTCGGAATCGACTTTAAACTGTAGGTCCCGCCACTCATGTATAAAATTAACACACACAACATAAGTGGTGTGAGAAACCAGGTCCATAATCCTGACTGAAGGGTTGTAATGACCAATTATGTATTTATTGTTTGCCATTAAATTTTACTAATTTGATAGCCAAACAAATTTAAACTCAAAAACTTTCAATGACAGTACAAATAAAATTAAAACATCGCCAACGTTTTTCAATTTCGAATTCTTGTGTCAGCAACTTCAATATTTTCCTTTAATTTATTTTTTATTTTTTTGCAGAGGACAAAACAGCAGCTAAAATTGCATAAATTCTGTCAAAGCTCTTGTTTATTTCAACCATTTTTGTCATTGTAAATAAAGGAATGCATGCAGCATTAATTTAAACGTTCAATTTCTTTTCCTTTACATTTGAAGAGTTCCGCAGTGCAATACATTATTTCCCATAATAGAAGGCCATAATATCAAGGCACTCTCTTTCATATTTTTTTTTTTGTTTTGCGGAACTTCACATTTAGTCTTCAGCATCAATTAAATGGAAGAAAAGAGGAAAAAGAGATAAAACTTTTAGAATTTTTTTAGAAGGGAATCCAACACTAAACGATATGGATCTCAAGCGTATAAATGAATGACAAACAAACCAAATAAACAAACAAAGTGGCTGAATACAAAAATGTAAATGAGAGTAGAGATGAAAAAAGGAATGCAGATGCTGATGCTTTAAACGGTATTCGTTAATGATAAATAAAACCAGCTACAGTTGGTCAAATACGTTTATATTTTACTGGGGGAAAAACAAAATTTTTTTTCTAAAAAATTGCAGACAAAGTTTGCCGGCTATAGCTAAGTCACTCTCTCAGACCAATAGCGGCAACTCAGTTGCATATAAATTAAATCCGCATGGGTGATTGGATGTCAGCATCCGTGCTTGCAAATAACAAACATGGACTTCGTTGCATAGAATTTTTCTTCTTATCAAAAACACATGAGAGTTCACAAAATTTTTAATGGAAAAACGCAATTCAATGTCAGCTGTAATACATGCAAGTTGTGTTAAGTGTTGCTAGAAAACGTATCAGCAACTCCCACAATCCCGTCTTTTTTAAGTTCAAATTGTACTGTTTGTACTCATATGTACGATAAAAACCAAATACAATGAATCTGAAATCGAAATATTGTGCTCGTATAGAAATCAAGACATGATACGTTTAAAAAAAAAGGTATTATAATCGATTTTACAAACCCTGAACGTAAGTTCCCTTCTATTGAAATTTGTCTATGTGTGACAAATGTATGTGTAATCGATCATGCCTATATCAAATCACCCCACTAGAATAGTAATGTGTGTAGAATAATTAATCCGATCGAAATGAAAAATAAATCGTATCCAAACAAAAGACCATGTTTCTTATCTTAAAAAACCAAAATGAGATCGCCATGTAAAGAAAAAGAGGCACCCAATATTTGGATATATAAGGACTTCTGAATTTCGACAGTTGATGTCAGATATCTCGTTCAAGCTACATCTGTTAAATTAAATCTCATGTATTCAATCTGTCGACGTAGCCGTCGTCTAGTAGGTAGTGTTTTGGCTTATTAGACGAGAGGCCTCGGTTCAAACCCCGGGTCAGACATCTCCAACTAAACGAAATATGACAAAATATTTCTTCGGCGACTTCCTCTCAGCAGTTTTCTGGCAAAAACTCTGAGAGTAAATAAAATTGCCATGAAAAGTTTCTCAAAAATCAAAAAGTTTCTCGCTTCAAATCAGAGAATAAATAATTGTAATGAAATTGCTTTCCATATCTATCGCTGATAATGTAAACATGTGTCTAGGATTGTTAAACTGTGTGATATTAATCAAATCATCCTACATTTGGAACGCACTTCATCAAGAAATGTCTTTAAAAGAACCCAAATTACATCATTTTTGCTTTTGTCAGTCAATTATTTCGAATTTAACTTTCTAATGCGTAGGTCGCATGAGTTTGCCTTTTAATTTTCTTCCAAATTAAACCGATTACGGAAACATATTTTCTTTTTTATATTTTCTTGATTTTTAAGACAATAAAACCATTTGAATAAAAACAACAACAAAAAACTAAAATAAAGAAAAAATTTAAAAAAATTTCCTCTTGAACTCAAACGAAACAGTTTTAATATCCTTTTCTGTTTTTTTTTTCTTGAAAAGAATTAAAATAAACGAAACAAAAAGTCTTACAACCACACATAAATAAACTGTCAAGTCCTCTTATTTTGTAGGACTTTAGTTTGAACCCTTTTTAATTTATTTCTAATTTTTTTGGGAAAATTTTTTTTTTAATTTTTCGTTGTTTTTTCCTTGCAGAGACTTTCTAACCGAATGCCTTTTTCCCTCACCTACCCGACCGTATGAGTTGGCTTGGGAGCAGAAGACTATTTGGGCCATAATATTTGGTGTAATGCTGTTTGTGGCCATTGCGGGAAACGCCATTGTCTTATGGATTGTGACAGGTAAATATGAAATATGGAAAAAAGGAACAAAAGAACAAGGAAGAAATAAGTATGAAGCCAATGTTTTCATTCGGAAAATTTAATTTCAATTTTGAAGTTAAAATGAAAAAAAAATTTTAAAAAATTTTTAAAAAATTATTTTGCCCGTGAATATATATTTTCGAATATTTTTTTCATCTTATTTCCGAAATGATACAATTCGTTTATATTACACAATTTTATATACGCTATAAAAGCGGTTAAAATGACGTTTTTTCGTCAGCATGAACCACAAATATGTATGTTGTCCACAGTCTTTAAATCGCACCAACAAGAAATCAAGTGAACAAGAAATCAAATGAATTTTACAAAAAAAAATTGGTTGCTTCGCTTCAAAGCGGACTTGTTGGAAGCAAATATCTCGTTGATTAATTTTTCAAAACAACAATTCAGTCAGTACGGCTCTATTGTGCTTGCCATTCACCGTAACGGCAAGTATCTGCTCATTTCGAAAGAAATAAAGACTAGTAATGCTGACAGCATGTAAATCGCACTAAACAGTAAAAGTTTAGTTGATGTAATGGCGGTTCGTTAACAATTTTAAACTTCAAATATAACAATTTTGCTAATTACTGGAACCATTTTTCCCGAAATGAACTCATCACTCAACTCAATTCTTTAATACATACACTGCGGTTCATCAGGATAGAACCAACATATTTTAAAGTAAAAAAACTGTATAAATTGCAAATACAGATCGAATAAAAAAATTTGGTTTTGCAGAAAGATAGTTGATATTGTAAATGATAATTTAAGCACAAAAAATTTTATAAAAATGAATTATAACGGTACTTTTTCACTTTCTTTGTAGTCAAGTATAAAATTTTTCATTTATTTTTTGGTTCAACAGAATAGAACCACTTACATTTTTAACTTAAATCAGTGGGTGGTTGTAGTAAAGCTTTATAAAATAAAATTTAAATTACAGTTTGTGACTGCAGTTAGCTAAATCAATATGGGAAGAAAGAGTTCTTTAAATTCGTCTGAAATGGTAAAAATTGATTTTTACCATTCTGAAAATTATTCTTATCGCGAAATCAATAGAAAAATTAGACGAAGTCGTAATGTGGTAATGAATTACATAAAACATCGTGAAAAATATAATAAAAAATTCAAAGAAGGTACTTAGACAGCTCTAACACTACAGGACAAGCGAAAAATTCTTCGAATTGCCTCAAATTCAGCCCATTCTACCTCTAAAATTAAGCATTTAGCAGGAGTTAAAGCAAGTAAATCAACAGTTCGTCGCGCTATTTTAAGCAGTGAACATTTGCAACTCCGGAAGCTAAAAAAACCTCCATTAAATGCAATCCGTCAACAACAGCGCCTTCAGTTTGCCAAATATCATATGGCATGGGTATTCAATTGCATAACGCCCCCTCTCTGCTGTAATGGCGGCTCAGATATTTTTGGTCCCAACGCATATCGTGAAAATAAAAGTTATAGCCATCCAAATGACATTTTTTCATCCGAAAAAATTACTTTCGCCAATCGTTTTCGCTTAATTGTCTTTGAACATCACATGCCATATGATCTTTGGCAAACTGAAGGCGCTATGGTTGCCGGATTGCATTTAATGGAGGTTTTTTCTTTAGTTTTCGGAGTTGTAAATGTTCACTGCTTAAAATAGCGTGACGAACAGTAGATGTACTTGCTTTAACTCCTGCTAAATGCTTAATTTTAGTGGTAGAATGGGCTGAATTTGAGGCAATTCGAAGAATTTTTTGCTTATCCTGTGGTGTTAGAGCTGTCTGAGTACCTCCTTTGTAAGTTTTATTACATGTTTCATGATGTTTTATGTAATTCATTACCACATTATAACTTCGTCCTATTTGTCTATCGATTTCGCGATAAGAATAATTTTCAGAATGGTAAAAATCAATTTTTACCATTTCCGACGAATTTAAAGAACTCTTTCTTCACATATGGATTTAGATAACTGCAGTCACAAACTGTGATTTTGATTATATTTGGTTTTTATAAAGCTTTATTACAACCGCCTACTGATTTAAGTTAAAAATGTAAGTGGTTCTATTCTGTTGAACCAGAAAATAAATGAAAAATTTTATACTTGACTACAAAGAAAGTGAAAAAGTACCGTTATAATTCATTTTTATAAATTTTTTTGTGCTTAAATTATCATTTACAATATCAACTATCTTTCTGCAAAACCAAATTTTTTTATTCAATCTGTATTTGCAATTTATACAGTTTTTTTACTTTAAAATATGTTGGTTCTATCCTGACGAACCGCAGTGTACATACAGGATTACGACCTAGTTTCTCACACCACTTATGTTGTGTGTCTTAATTTTATGAATGAGCGGTGGGACCTACAGTTTAAAGTCGACTCCGAACGACAGATTTTTGAGAAACTTTTCATGGCAATTTTATTTATTCTCAGAGTTTTTGCCAGAAATCTGCTGAGAGAAAGTCGCCGAAGAAATAATTTTTCAAATTTCGTTCAGTTGGAGATGCCTGACTTGGGGTTGAACCGAGGTCTCATGTCTAATAAGCCAACACACTACCTACTAGACCACGGCGACTTTAATAAAAATGCCTGTTTTAAATTAACCTGATCATTAAAAATGCTCTGTTTTACAGGCACATGAGTCGAGAGGCAAAGGTCAATAAATTAAATCAAAACTAAGCATTAAAGCAGACTTCAACGTAAAGCTAGTCTTGTTGAGGGAATCGAGGGATGGTATGACTAGTATGAGAACGAGCAATAACTTCAGGAATTGCTTGCTCAGTAGACGAATTGTGTTGACAGTAAAATGGACGAAGTATATTTTAACAATTTGCTAGTGTTGTTTTAAAGTTGAAGAATCCATTATAATTTGCCTAGCCATTCTAAACTAAAATTTCAACATAGTTTTGACATACTCAGCTGGGAATTTGTGAATAGACGTGAAGCCACAGTTCAAGCCCCATTACAGACATCTCCAACGAAACAAAATATGAAAAAAAATATATCTTCGACGACCTTCTCAGTAGATTTCTGGCAAGAACTCTGAGAATAAATAAAATTGCCATGTAAAGTTTCTCAAAAATCTGTCGTTCGGTGTTGACTTTAAACTGTAGGTCCCGCTACTCATGAATAAAATGAACGCATACAACATAAGAGGTAAGAGAAGATATGTCGTAATCCTGACTGAAGAGTTGTAATGACCAATTATGTATGTATGTAATTTGTGAGTACATAAATTGCCCTGATGCAAAGATTTAAAAATATTTTTCTTAAACAAACTTTATTAGATTTGATTTTTAGAAAAATTGGCAAGAAACTTAATTATTGCACCCACATTGAATCTATTTTAACTTTTTTCCTTATCACCGGCAAATTTGTGGCCGCATGAATTTAATTAAAGAATTGTTTTTCCTTTTTGTACTCACTGTACGAATAGTAATAAAATAAATATTGATAATATATGAACAATTAAACTTAATGATGCATTAATTCATCATGAGTATAGAAACGAATACAAAAAAGAATGGGTCAAACAACTAGTGTTGCCGTTTTTATTTCATATAAATTTTTAAACCGATTAAAATGTCGATTTGTTGCCTCCATTTTAATGCAGGTTGCACTACGTTCGTCCATTCGAAGGCACTTCTATTCATATCATTTGATGGTGTGCGTAGAATATGGCCGGCCGATTTAGTCTCCAGCAATTGGCAGTTTGTTTTGCATTAAATTTTGGCCAGAGGATACACTTTATTTTGTGGAGATATTGATGCAAACCGCGAGACTTCTTCATAGATTAGGATTTATTTTATATTAGTATCGAATATCCAAAATTTCAACGGGCATTCACAAGCTTCAAAGGTATTTAAAACGACCAAAGGTTTGTCTCGCCCTTTGATTCAACTTTCAGTAACATCTTTAGCACTATCATTATTTGTTTTAATGCTACCTCGTAAATCGCAGATGAAGTGCACATTTTCAACATATTTTTTTGCACAATTTTTATTACTTATTTGCATAAATATTAAAACTGTGGCAACTCTGGAAACAACACTTACAGGCTCATACACATGTATGTATACTGCAAGCATACTTCTGCTGTAAGTATTACAAGCTCCAATGAAATATTATTATTGCTGATGAATGCCAATGGAGAAGAGTTTTTAAATTCTTTCGAGGAGATTAACTACCATAAATTATTTATAAGGTTCTTCTTCTTCTCCTCTTCCGTTTTTTTATGGCCCATATGCCAAATAAATATGGTTGTGATTTCTATAATTTTTTTTTTATTTTTTCTGTTCATTTTGTGCGTAATGGCCATTTAAATCCCTTCAATATTACTTTTGCCTTGCATTTAAAGGCTTACTTAAAATTTATAGAATTTTTTTAATGTGAAAATGGTCAAAGATAGGCTTCACATAGTATTTAAATTTTCTTTGTCGAATATAAGCTCGCACACCAAAAATAAATCTGAATGCGGTAAAATTTATGTTCTTATCTTTATGGTACATATGTGTTCATAATTCGGTATAATTAAAGCGAAAAGTCAAATAAGAAGGCCGGGTGATAATTTTTTTGATTTATATTTTGCCTTGAAACCTCGTCTAATAATGTCTAATAATTGGTCCAGAAAGTGCAATTACTGACCATTAACAACAAAATTGTATCATCAATTCCTTTATCGTTTAATAAAGAAAGCATCTCCATGTAAACTCATCGTTTGCAAGCATCTTTAGTTCAAACCATGAGTATGGAGAACGTTTACATTGATTTATGGACTAGGCCTCCAAATTCATTCATTCATTCATTTGCTTAACTATGATGCGTCAGACTTACCATAATGATATGCACGAGACTTGCATGTAACACAGCAATTACGCATTGGAAGTGTACCATGATGATCAGACCAATAGTGACGTATGGGGCAATTGTCCGGGCAGACAAAATGAATCTGGAAAAACAGTGATTAGCGCTAGTTGGTTTGACAGGAATGACAACCTGTTATACACCAGCGGGGTCAGAACTCTTCTGTGTAGTCGTGCGAATGCTTGCAAAGATATGCTTTACGAAAGCAAGGATAATAAGAGCAAAGACTCTTCTAAAATTAAGTGACTTTTGTTGGAGAAATGCAATAAGAAGCGATCTGAGTCATACATGTATATATACATACATACATACATGCATATATACATACATACATACATGCATATATACATACATACATACATGCATACATTCAGTCAGGATTACTACCTATCTTGTCACACCACTTATGTTGTAAGTGTTAATTTTGTTCATGAGTGGCGGGACCTACAGTTTAAAGTCGACTCCGAACGACAGATTTTTGAGAAAGTTTTCATGGCAATTTTATTTATTCCCAGAGATTTTGCAAGAAATCTGTAGGAGATGACTGACCTGGATTATGAACCGTGGCCTCACGTCTAATAAGCCAACACACTACACGTTGATAACTGGTCTTTTGACAGAGCACTGTAGACTCAGAACACACTTACTTTGAATGGGAGTTGTCTCGAGCCCAGTATGTAGGTTATGTAACAATAAAAATAATCATTGTACATACCAAGTGCTGGGAAGATTTGTCAGGGCATTAGACTCATGGTGACATTATAGCAATGTCCTATAAATTATGAGGGGAGTACAATAAATCATAAGATACCTCTTCACCACAGTAATAATAATTTTATTGCTTAGTTGTAATTTGTTTCATTTAACTAGGCCTCCATAAATCTCAATCAGTTGTTAATTCATTCTATTTTGATACTCCTAGTCAACGTATGTATATAGATAGATAGGTGCTTAAGACTTCAAGTAGATTAATCGTGTACTCACCATTAAAAGATACAAACTGTATTTCCTGTAGAATGTCTATACATACAGACATACATAATTGCTCATTACAACTCTTCAGTAAGGATTACAACCTAGTTTCTCACAACACTTATGTTGTGTGTGTTAGTTTTATACATACAGTATAAAGTTGATTCCGAACGACTGATTTTTAAGAAACTTTTTATGGCAATTTTATTTTATTTTCCCTCAGAGTTTTGGTCAGAAAACTATTGAGAGGAAGTCGACGAACAAACTACTAATAAGCCAACACACTACCTACTAGACTATGGTGACTAGTGGAGAGTGCCTATACATTGTACAAACTTCTCCAACTTCTTCCAGTTTACCCCTCTGAAGTGAGTTATGCCTGGTGTAATATCGTCAGTAAAATATTGGTATCCTGACTTTACGAAGGCTGGGGCAATGACATAATAAGTGTTTCATCGTTTCTGTAAGGTGTTTCTGTAAGGCGTACGGTTCTGTAAGGCTTTCATTAGTGTTTTTTAATTGCCTGTATTAAGTCTTAATATGCTCATGGTTTTCCTCCCATCAGCTTAAGCCCAGAGTATCTTTGCAACAACGTAGATAACAACTATTTTTGTTTAAAAGACGCCAAGACTATAAGAATTCAATGAAATTATTGTTAAGCCACGCATTCATTACATTTTGAAATTTATCTCTCTCTGTGTGATAATGCATAAAACTTGTTTATTTTCTTTTTTGGTCCTTCATTTTCGCCATTATGCTCACTCACAGATAAAAGTTTCTGCACTTATCTTATGTAAAGAAAATTTAAAAAGCATAACAACAACTAAAACGAAAGAAAAAACTGAAATTGCCAACCAAGGAAAAGCGAAACTTGTTTACAGTCCTTACAATATTACTTTGAAAGACATTAAAATATGTATGTTTCAGCACAGCACGCTAAAGCAAAGCAAAAGTATTTCGTTTTTCATAAATTTTTAAAAATTAAATTTTCATACAAATTTCTTATAAATTTTCTAATTTTCATTTCTTTTTTTCGTTTTTTTTTTTTGTTTTTCTAGGTCATCGCAGTATGCGTACAGCAACAAATTATTTCCTTTTAAATCTGAGTATTGCCGATTTGCTAATGTCCTCCTTGAATTGCATGTTCAATTTCATATTTATGCTGAATTCGGATTGGCCATTTGGTACGATTTATTGTACCATTAATAATTTTATGGCTAATGTAACGGTATCAACGTCCGTTTTCACTTTAGTGGCCATATCGTTCGATCGGTAAGTATTAAACGTTAGACGGCCATGGCTGCTGCTTTTGGCCTTAAAAGTTATTAACACCTTTGAAAACCGTTATTGTTTATTACACTCATTACTTACACAGATTTTTTGCTTTACATGAACTTTTTTATTGCACAATTTATGTGTTTTTACCAGTCAGTTTTACTGTTTTTTTATTTTCAGTTACATTGCCATTGTACATCCTCTGAAGAGGCGAACATCAAGACGCAAGGTTCGCATAATTTTGGCATTAATTTGGCTGTTAAGTTGTATTCTATCCGCACCCTGCCTAATGTATTCGAATACCATGACGAAAAGGTAAATTTTTGTTAAATTAAAAAAGAAAAGTATTTTGTTTGCTTTGATAGAATATGCAATAAAATTTATACGATAATTTTTTTCGTTTGATTTGTTTGCCATTGAAAAAAGGCCATTAATATGGAATTGTTAATAACATGGGAAAATCTGGGCACATATTTCTTTACATCACCAGTAATTTTTTGGGTTTACCAGGGAATTGTTGGCTTTAACGACCACTGGGTTGTTAAAATCTTCCTGCCTTTATGTCTTACTTTTTCTTGTTTATTTTTTATCAACGTTGGGAGATGATCCTAAACCTAGGTGGCAGTAAAGATGGATTGGGGCTACACAAAATGAGAAAATCGTAAATTGTTGTTGGTTTATTATTCGTTTCATTTCTTTTTTTTTAATATCCAATACGAAATCAAACTCAAAACTGACAAATTACCATCATACCTACCCATTAATTTATTGGTATACTTACTGGTCTAAATAACAACCTGTTGTTCGTTAGCTTGAAATAAAATTGAGTTCCAAAAACTTGGGTCGTATGCGATTGTACTGTAGTTTCTTTTTTTTTTTTTTTTAATTGGTCATTACAACCCTTCAGTCAGGATTACGACCTAGTTTCTCACACCACTTATGTTCTGTATGTTAATTTTATACATGAGTGGCGGGACCTACAGTTTAAAGTCGACTCCGAACGACAGATTTTTGAGAAACTTTTCATGGTAATTTTATTTACTCTCAGAGTTTTTGCCAGAAATCTACTGAGAGGAAGTCGCCGAAAAAATACTTTTTGTATTTTATTTTGATGTCTGGCCTAGGGCTCGAACCCTGGCTTTTCGTCTAATAAGCCAACACACTACCTACTAGACCACGGCGACTTTAGTTTCTTACATCAATTTAAAAGGTACATCCATTCTTTAGACCAGTTTCTTTAGACGACTTTCTTTATACGACTTTCTTTATACGACTTTCTTTATACGATTTTCTTTATACGATTTTCTTTATACGACTTTCTTTATACAACTTTCTTTATACGATTTTCTTTATACGACTTCCTTTATACGACTTTCTTTAGACGACTTTTTTATACAACTTTCTTTATACGACTTTCTTTATGCGATTTTCTTTAGACGACTTTCTTTATACGACTTTCTTTAGGCGACTTTCCTTAGACGACTTTCTTTATACGATTATCTTTATACGATTTCCTTTAGACGACTTTCCTTAGACGACTTTCTTTATACGATTTTCTTTAGACAACTTTCTTTAAACGACTGTCTTTCCACGACTTGCTTCATAAGTATGAATTTCCTCTATACGTACAATGTGGGCAATCCGTCGTGGTCGTTGCACTTTAGTGCCTCCAACTACATCATGTTACCATACAGCTCATATAGTTCATAACTCAAGCAATATTGGCAACGCAGACAGACCGATATAATCTACGAAGTATTCTTCTATCCTTACATTACAATTCTTTATTCAGGATACGTTCATATTTCTATAGGATCTCCTCTTAAGTGCTTTCTGTCTTTAAATTTAAATAAAACAATTATGTGTGGAATTTTCCATGAAACCGTCGCATAAATGGAATAGAATTCGACCGATGGCGTGGGTTACATTGACTTTGAAGAACACTGTGTTTTGTGGCTTATTCGCATACACCTGCGACTGAAAAAAAAACCATAAGAAAACTCTAATGGGATCAAATCCCACGGTTTCAGTGGATAGTTCACCTAATCTTCAAGTGGCATGACCAGACCCTCAAATCGATAGTGCAGAATATCTGATCAAGAGCTCTGTGGCCCGTTGTGGTGACTCGTTAAAACGACATTTTTTTGGTGTCCGGTTCATCAGATACAGATCTAAAGAAGTTTTAGAATCATCGACCTATGGTGATGGTATGGCCAACATCGTTTTCAAATAAAAATGAACCGATATTGCCTTTATTCTGAATTCCCTACCAAACAGTAAAGTTTTCTGAATGTATTGAACGCTTACGAATGTCATTTGTACTGCTATCAACCCAAATTCGATAATTTTATTTGCTCACATACAAATTCATGCAGAAATGGGCCTGATCGCTGAAGATGATCTTTCAATGACATTTGTGGTCAGTTGCCAACTGCGGACACATTTCGTTGTGTATGGTCACTCATGGTGATTTGGCAAAACAGACCGTATCAATGACAACCAATTTGACGGATGTAGTTTCAACAAAATGGCCGTTATCAATGTTTGGAAGCCCCTGTGAGATGTCCCTATAGGCACAATAGTGATACAATGGGACCTTTGGTAAAAGTGATTTCTAATTTAAACAAATCTAACTTGATCTTCTAAGAAGACGTTACATGTTTTTTCATATATTTGCGGAAGTTCTGGAAGTTTTGGAATCTTATGGATTATACACAGCTGCTTGTCAAACTAAATCGAACACAAACTTTCGCATTGTGTCTTCGACATATTGTTACGTTTTTACCCTTTTAAAAACGTTTAGAATATGAGTTCGTAGATTGCAAATAAAAGAAAAATAAATTTGTGTTTAGTTTTAAATAAATTCTTTATTGTTCGCACAATTCCGTGTGCCACTGCGGAATTACATCACAACTTGATGTAAACAACAACAATTTGCTTTGTTTATTATTCTTCTTTACACTCTTCTGCGTAAACACTAACAATTGTTCGTTAGATCTTTACAACGGGGATCTTCAAACCACGATTATTCTCCTCACATGCAACGCGTCTTCACACAGGACTGACTGAATTTTTACTGATTCCGTTGCCTGCTTTGTCTTGCCTTTTGTTTAGCAGGGTTAACAGTCTGATGAATGTTTTTGAAGGAGAATGACTTTGCCTTTGCAATATATATTCTTAGATTTTATAAATAATGCTTATTAACAAATAAATAATTTTTTTTGGTAACAAAAACGTCTACATTTTCCACACAATAAGTTAAGTAGTTATCGTAGATAAACACCTTCATTGCAAATAATTTAAAAATTTCATTCTAGAAATAGTTTTATTTGTTGTTATCACTTGTGTGACACAAGTATTTATAAGCAATTGGCCATTTACTCAATTATTATTGAAACAATTGCTTATCAAACACTTCATTATTTGCCATATTTTAGCCACATTTTATTGAGCCATAACGGCATGTTTTATTCTTTCTATTTCAGTTTCAATTTTTCTTCTTCAAACAAAGACTTGCAAACAAGCAAATGTAATAAAAAAAAAAAACACTTCAAATCATATTAAAAATAATAGAAAATATTGTATGTATCCGTATACACATACGTTTATAGTCTATATATGTATGTATGGATGTATAGACAGTATATGTACGTGTTTATAATATCATTACTTTCGTTGAGATGAACGATAAATGATACTTAAAACTCTTACTGTTGTTTGATGCCTGTTCTATTGCCTTGGGAGTGTATTAAATTCGATTCTTTTAACATTTTCAAAAATGATGAATGGTTGGCTGGTAATAGCGATATCAAGGCTATGAACGTATCTGGTTTTAACCAAAGTTTCTAGATTAATTTAAGCCTTTGGGAATTTCTACACACTTTTTAAAAATTATGAGAAGTTTTTTTATTCGAAATTAAAAAAGCGGTAGAAGAAAAAATAATTTTTTGATTTATCAGAATGTATTAACAGGTTTGTAGAGAAATCTGAAAAGGATTTTCTTCTTACAGTCAAATAAATCAAACTTGTATTTTAAGAATTATGTTGCAATTTTTAAGGAAGATACATATATAAACTCATTGATATTTTTAAATCCTTCCGAGACGTTCAATAACTAAAACAAGTTTTCTGTTATCAGAGAAATTCCTTAGGTTTCCAGATGAGGACCACTGATTTTGCTTTTTTTTTTGTAAGCAAACGTTCTGGCGCAAAATAGTGGTTAAAATGCTTGACAGCAAACACGAAAAGGTCAGGTTCGAAACCGTGAAACAATGATAAAATTTTCATCATGTTTTCTGAATTTTAAAGATTTTTTCATTTTAATTTCAAATAATCCTAAACCTTCATACATACATAAATACATAATTGGTCATTGCAGTCCTTCAATCAGGATTACGACCTAGCTTTTCACACACATCCTCAGCGTTCAACAACAATATCAATTTGAAGTTATTGCAAATTACTTCTGCAGAAGACGCAAAAGAGCAAGATACATGCCTAACATTATATCGTAGAAGTAAAATGAAATTAGATTTCTACTACGCAGATAATCTCATTGATATGAATTTTAGCTTCATCAGAAGCTGCGGAGCTAAATAAAATGAAAGCCTGTGCTATCGCAATAGGCCATATATGATGTAAATGTATCTATCCTTTAAGGACCTACATACGTGCCGAACAACATGAACAATGAATAAAAAGTTCAAGCAGTGTCACCTCATTGGAAAGAAAAAAATTCAATGCGAAGAAAGTTTCTCACAACTACATTAAATACAACAACCCAATGTGTTTTCAAAGAGGGCATTGTTTCTAGGCAAAGATAGTTGGTAACTCTATCGTTCTAGAATCTGTTACAGTTAGATCAGATCACCCAATCCAGGCAAAACAAATTGGTAATCATTGACCATTAGTGCACACCATTAACAGTTCTTGCCTGCCAAACACCGTTCTCAACGAAATATGGACGGATGTAGCTACCACGTACCTATTCATCCTCAAATGGGCCTAATCACATACATATACACATAATTGGTCATTACGACCTAGTTCGTCACACCACTTATGTTATGAGTGTTCATTTTGTATATGAGTAGAGGGACCTATAGTTTAAAGTCGATTCCAAACGACAGATCTTTGGAAAACTTTTCATGGCAATTTTATTTACCCTCAGAGCTTTTGCCAGAAATCTGCTGAGAGGAAGGCGCCAGATAAATATTTTTTCGTATTTCGTTTTATTGGAGATGTCTGATCTGGGGTTTGAACCGCGGTGGGCTCACGTCTAATAAGCCAACAGACTACCTACTAAACTATGATGACTACAGTGGGCCTAATTACTGAAGAGAATTTTTTTTGGTGAAAACTAGGGTCAGTTGCCAACTGCTGAATTAAAGGGAATTGTGTTAAGATGTAACGAAATTTATTTTTCCATATTTAATGTGTATCCTTTTTTAGTTTGCCCAATTAAATAACTTGAACTTCTGAACTTGCCAATTATCTTGCATGACTTTCAATATATTTTTTTTGTTATTGTTATTGTTATTGTTATTTGTTTTTAGCATTTAAAATGTACATACAAATACATTTGTCAATTTCTAATGTACTTCCAATAACATGCCTACAATGTGTTCAATGCTATCGCACTGTCATATTCTTTGCAGCCACATTTTGTGTCACTCAATCTTTCCCTTGGGGGGATTGGTTTTTAGCCAATAACGACAATTTCAATGATTTTGTAGCACAACAGGCAATACAATACTTAAATATTCAGTGCAAACCCAGGCACTTTTATTCTCTTCTGTGGAAAAATATGGTGAATATAAATTATTTTTTAATGAATGCACGAGTATGTGGCACAATGATTGCAACAAGTGTTGAGTAAATAGATATTTAAAGTAAAATATTCTCAATATAATGTATATCTGTATGTATGTATGTAAATACTAGGATATTTTTCCAATTTCCACAAGAACGAGTATTTATTTGAATACTCAGCAGTATTACTTGCAATTTTTAAGAGTTTGGAAAGGGTGTTGAAATAATTTGAAAACATTTAAGAACTCTTAGTATGGGTTTCATAAGCAATTACACATTATACGAACACTGGAATTTATAGAAATATTTATGAATGCTTTTTGAATCAAAGGAAATTCTCTAATTATTGCTGTTTATTACTGTCATGAAATTATATTTTGCTTTTCTCATAACTTATCATTGAGCATTAAATGAATATTTCATTCATACGATGCATATGTTGCATATGTTGCGTATACTTAATATCATTCACAATATTATAATGAAATAATAATCATACGCCACATATGCTAATAATTGAAATTTAATTTATACTTAGAAAATGCTTCGTACAAATTAGTCTTTGCCAAGAAAACTAATTGCGTTCAAATACCGCCCAATAAACAGTGTGTGGCAATACAGCATTAACATCGCGATTTTTTTTGATATTTTTTGTAAGCAAATTTAAAGCCTACATTGTGCTACACAAAATTATATGGAGGAATTTTATTATAGGAAATTTGATTTTTAATTTTTGAAAATTTATTGTGACTTATTAGTTCAATATGAATTTACTTAAATTAATAGCTATTATTATATTATATAGCTGTGGCCTTTTAGAATTCCATAGAAGCGTTCTAAATCTATTGAAATAAGTGGTAGTTATATGTTGCGAGTCTGAACTATATGAAATGCCAAACAAAACTTATGTAAATAGCTTTTAACTTTTGGCCGAGAACATACGTAATACATAGGTATTCTATAGTATACTTAGGTATTCTTACTAACATCTTACACAGCTTACACTTACGATCTTTAATAGTGATTCGTTGTGCTATATTTTCATGCATAATTTTAGAGAGTCAGAAAGGCCTTGGGTAGTCTAATTTGCCTCAAGGAATTCTACAGCTATATTGGCTAAATCATTTCCCACTCCCTGATAGCAATATCCATATTCTCCTCTGGATAACCATATTACCATTAGGAACAGAAAACCATCTCACCACGTTTATATATATCTATGTAGTAACTAGAATGTAGTGCTTAGGTGTCTTTCGCATAACTGACTAAATAAAGTACTTCCACGTTAGTATGTATCATTGTGTCCTACCTTGCTTAACAGTCTCTCTCTCTGTTTTATATCGTGATGACTTAGCACTGCCGGTAGATATGTTTGCAGATGAAATAAGACGGGTATACTTTGGCATCTTAGGGAGTCAATTGAAGAATGGATTTTAATGTGCAAATGGCAGTCACGATGGGCGGAGAGTTTGAGGAGAGTTTCACTTTATCACTAATTAGCCCCTTGACTGGAGAACAAACACTGCGAGCTAAAATTTTCCATAACCTAGTCTCTGACTGGTCATGGTTGCTAACGAAAATATCTGCAGAGTTTTGGACTTAATCACCCAAATTGTGTGAATGAGGATGAAGACGAGTAACGTATTCTATTCAGCTGCTTGAGTCAGCTTAAATGTAAAAATTCTGAAAATCCTGAAGATGCAGAAGCTGTATGCGGTGTGAGAAAACTTTGGAGTTTTGCGTTGGGCATGTAAATTATTGCCACCTCTCCATTTCTTAACTACATAAGCCGAGTATATAACATAATATCGAAAAGATTTAAATGGCTTGAAAATATTTTCTCTATCAAATGTAAGTCCACTCCTCCTAAGGTTTTTGAATTGGTCGCAAACTAAATAGCATCTTGGAAAATGTAATCTAATTAGTTGCTCCAGTGATTACATTAGCTACATATGTATGTAGTGACCCCCAAATTCCTGAGTATCTACCTTAAGAATGATGCATTTATTCATTTCTGTACTTGCATTAGTCTGAATAGTCCTTTCAAAAATGTCTGAAAAAAATTGTTCCCTTAAATCCTACTGTATGCAGTATACCATCTTATTTTCTTACTATTTTCTCTTTCTCTTTTTGTTTTTCTATTTTAACTCTTCTTAGGTATTACAATGGCAAGCAAAGAACGGTTTGTTATATGCTTTGGCCAGATGGTCGTTATCCCACATCAATATTAGACTACTGGTAAGTACTTTGGCCTTGTCTCCAGACAATAATAAAAACCACAAGATGTATATAAAAAAAAGAGGAAAGAAAAGCTATTTTTAATAATCTTTCTTTAACCATTTTCCCCTTTAACTCTGCTTAGCTACAATATCATAATACTGGTGATAACGTATGGCATACCAATGATTGTAATGCTCATCTGTTATAGTCTAATGGGTCGTGTACTGTGGGGTAGCCGTTCAATTGGTGAGACTACCGAAAGACAAATGGAATCAATGAAATCGAAACGAAAGGTTGTGCGTATGTTTATTGCAATTGTATCGATATTTGCCATATGTTGGCTACCCTATCATCTGTTCTTTATCTATGCCTATCATAATAATCAAGTGACATCGGCCAAGTATGTGCAACACATGTATTTGGGTTTCTATTGGTTGGCCATGTCAAATGCCATGGTTAATCCCATCATCTACTATTGGATGAACAAAAGGTAGGCTTTACAGGTCGATGACTGTTTATCAAACAAAAAAAGCCAAATAAAATAAATTTTTATTACAGATTTCGTTTGTATTTTCAAAAAATAATTTGCTGTTGCTGTTGGACTGGTGCAAGTAAATTAAATTCACCACGCAGTCGTATGACTTTAAATAAGAACTCTTCAAATAATTTGACACGAGGTAACTACCAACGGTCAACAAGGACACTTAAGTTAAAAATATTGATTCTCTGTTGTCTTTACAGTTGAACGCAAACCCTATTGGAAACGCAGCACCATAGAGACACAAATTCAAGTGGCCAACTCGTCATTGCGTGACCGCCAGGCAAATAATCATTTGGTCACCACCTGCAATCTGATACGACATGACAGTATTCCAGAGAGACATAGTATAGACCGTAAGGATTGCGAAGTCTCACCTCTGTGTATATCGATAACTAATGGCCTTGAAAAGCAAAAGGTTAAAATTAAATACATTTCATGTGATGAAGACAATAATCCCATAGAAACATAAAAAAAATTCAAATTTTCATCAAAAAAAGGAGAAAAAAGAAAAACAAGAAAAAAAATACAACTTTTTTTGTAAACTTATACTCAGTTTTTTTAAAGGGAAACAAACAGGAGTAAAAAAAACTATAACTACGAAAATAAGTTTTTTAAAGACTTGTGACAAAATAAAAAAAAAATGAAGTTAAACAGTTCACAACTGTCAAGACAACTAATATAACACGACATGATAAGTTAGATAACTAAAGGTCTTCAAAACAGCATTATCTCCTTACTGACATATATATGCAGTAGATTTAAATGTTATCCTTATGACAAGATAGGATATAGTTTTGTTCAGTATAAAGAGATGAAACTGTTTATACACTGTGCTCCACTAAATTAACATCCTGAATATGCGCAATGAACATTCTGTGTTTAATTTAATGAAAGGTTTGACACTTTATCTCTGGTCAAGAACGATATTCTGCTTTTCCTTCATTCAATTCAAAATCCCTTTAACATGGCTTTGAAAAATCCATTTCTCGGTCCTTACCTTAAGCGATCTCTTTAAACCTACGTTATACTAGAATATATGACGGCATTTGAAGCGCTTCCTATCATTGAACAAAACAATGTGTCTGTTACACTGTAACAGAAATGTTTTATTCGTTTGATAGACCTCTTGCTGCCATTATTTGTGGAATATAGAACAACGGCCAAATGTCCAACACTGCTTGTCTGCGTAGAGCGCATTCGAAATGTTGCATTTTCTAAGACAATGACGCATTAATCAGTCTGAATTGAATCGATGCCATGGATTATATTAACATTGAGAACTTTGTGGCTCATTTGCATACATCTGCGTCTTAAAGAAATCTCACAAGAGAAAGTCAAAATGGGTCATATCACACTATCTCGGTGATCAGTTCTTATCGCCTAACCGTGAGATGACCTTGGCCTCAAATCGCTCATGCTGAAAATTCAATGTGGCGTTACACGTAACACCATCCAGTTGAAACCACCTACCGTTAGGGTCCATATCATCCAATTCAGGCCAAAGAAAGTTGCTAGTAGTCTAGTAGGTAGAGTGTTGGCTTATTAGACGTAAAGCCAGGGTTCGAGCCCCAGGCCAGACATCAAAACAAAATACAAAAAGTATTTTTTCGGCGACAGCCTCTTAGCAGATTTCTGGCAAAAACTTTGAGAGTAAATAAAATTGCCATGAAAAGTTTCTCAAAAATCTGTCGTTCGGAGTCGACTTTAAACTGTAGGTCCCGCCACTCATGTATAAAATTAACACACACAACATAAGTAGTGTGAGAAACTAGGTCGTAACCCTGACTGAAGGGTTGTAATGACCAATTATGTATGTATGTATGTAATTTGACAGATGTAGCTTCAACAAGATGGCCGTTATCAACTGTCAAAGTTCGGAAGTCTCTGATCGAAGACCCGTCTTACAATATCTCAAGCTATCTTGAAATCGATGACCAGCAGATACAAGAAAGTGCATTCCTCTACAGATTATTTTATTATAATGAGTAGTCTTTCTCTTTTTATACGGTGTTCAGATATGCATCTTTATTGCGTAAATCGCAATAAACGTCATTATTAAACTCAATATTTCATATAAAGTTTCAATTAATTATTTCGTAATAAATATGCAAATTGTTATAATATTGAGTAAAACATAAAATACAGCACATAAGTCATAAGTGTGTTTAGTGAGCATATTACAATTAACCGAACACTTTCTGTTGAAATTTGACAACTCAAATGTCAACAACGACAGACAAAAAATAACAAAATAAAAACAGTATTGTTGAAACAACCAGCTGTCAAATGAATATAGTATAAGCAGCTGAACTGTGTATTATTATGCCTGAACACATAAAATATTGTACTCAATTAACCGAATATTGACTCAATAAAAGTGCATATCTGAACATAGTATTACTGCTTTCCTTATAACAATCTTTCTGACAATATCGAAGGCTGTTTTGAAATCGTGAATAGTGATTTTCCGATACCGAATCTGGATTCAATTTTCAATAGATTTTTGCTAAATTACGTATGCGTAGCTTACAAAAAAATTATCTTAATTGAATTCCATTTCAATTCAATCCCAAATTACAATTAACACCCAAACATGTATGGTAACACATGTTCTAGTGCTAAAAGCATTCGTTTCAACAAAAATCGAGTTCAACCCAAGTTTCAGTTTAACATGTGGTTCCATTCCAAATGACTCATGGCGATATAAACGACTGTTCCTTTGAGCTGTTACAAACCATAGCAAAAACTTAAGACTTTACTAAACAATAGAAAATCTAAAGGTTTCTAATATTCTTATGGAAAAAAAGTCTTTACTAAAGGTCTTTTATAGTATATTACTATGTAAAGTAAGAAATAAACGTCATTATTTACAATGTTTTAAAAAATCTTTGTAAATAATTGAATTTAAAAGAAAAAAATGTGTAATTTAAAAAAATGTTTTAAAAAACTCTGATTTTTATATACAAAACTTGAAAAACAAAAATGTGAAAAATATATTTAAAATTAAGAAAAAGGAAACACAATATATGTATGTATGTACTCCTTTTGAGAAATTATAAATTTAAAAAATTTAAATGTTTTTTCGTATACATAACACTAACACACTGTGCAACAATTATTTATGACCTTCCTCGCAGACGAATCTTAATCTTAATTGGTCAGTCATAACAACTGTTTAGTCAGAATTACATAACCTAACTTCTCACATCAGCCATTTTGTGCATGTTCATTTTATTAATGAGTAACGGGACCTATAGTTTAAAATCGATGCCGAACAAAAGATTTTTGGAAATTTTAATGGCAATTTTTATTTATTTCCACAGTTTTTACCAAAAGAGTGTCAGAGGAATTTGACGAAAGAAATATTTTTTTAAATTTCGTTTTGTCCGCAATGTCTGAGCTGGGGTTTGAACCAGGTCTCTCGTCTCTCTATCGATTATTTTAAAAATAATATATTTTTAATAATTTTATAATTTCATTAAGTCACCGTAGTCTAGTAGTAGTGCGTTGACTTATTAGACGGTTCAAACCCCAGGTCAGACATCAAAACGAAATATGAAAAAAATATTTCTTCCGCTATTTCCTCTCAGCAGATTTCTGGCAAAAGCTGTGGGAGTACATAAGATTGCCATGGAAAAGTTTCTCAAAAATCTGTCAATCGGAGTAGATTTTAAACTGTAAGTCCCTCCACTCATGTACAAAATTAACACGCACAACTTGAGTGGTGTGAGAAGCTAGGCCGTAATCCTGAGTGAAGGCTAATTATGTACGAGTATGTATGTAATGGAAAATATATACAGAGTATTTTGACAGGTCACCAGCTTCTACGGCTCTGATGTAGCCAGAGCCTTTCTATGAAATAGGAAGAGATTTTTGACAGTTTATACTTAAGGGTACACGAAATGGACGCTAGAGAGAAGCGCAGACAGTTTTCAACCAAATGGGTTTGAGGCAATCTATACTTTTGATGGGTAATTACAATAACAGGAGATTTTAGTGATAGACCAGACTATTCAGGAGTAACGTGAAGTTATTAATCCCAGACCAAATATCTATTCGACGACTTCCTCTCAGCAGATTTCTGACAAGAACTCTGTGGGTAAAAAAAAATTGCCATCGAAAAGTTTCTCAAAAATCTGTCGTTCGGAGTCGAATTTAGGCCCACTCATGTACAATATTAACACACACAACATAAGTGGTGTAAGAAGCTAGGTTGTAATCCTAACTAAAGAGTTGAAATAACCAATTATGTATGTATGTATGTATTAATCGACCTTTAGACAGAGCACTGTAGACGGAAAGAATAATTATTCAGAATGGCAAATGTCTCGAAAACAATATGTAGACTCTGTGATGATGAGAATAAGTCATCAGAATACATACTTTTGTCATAAATAACTATTGTAGCACAGTGTAATTGGATAGGTTAAATATATATGTATATTCTTCAAATACAATGAATAAAATATGTGCTTGTGACTGATAAATATGAAACTTATTTTAAGATTTTAAATAATAAAGAAAGAAAATAAAATTCAATTATTATTGTTTGTGTATGTATGTAAATAAATTTAAAATTTTTGTTATTCGTATACAATACATGTAGTTTTAAATCTAAAGGTTTATGTTTCAAAAACAATGAACAAATAACACACTGTGATATAATAAACTCTTATCATCAAAGAAATATGTACGAGTGTAAATGAAAACAATTGTATCATACTCGTGCATATTTTTTTGTGTAGCACAGTGTAATTAAAATATAAGGTAAAAGAATTTTAAATTTAATTTAAAATAAAGAAATTGTAAATTGTAAACAGCATTTGCCTAGAAAATTTTAATGTAAATAAATAAGAAATTTAAGGAATTTTAAATAAAAATATGTTTTTCAAAAAAAAAAAAACATAACAACTTTGTTTTAGTTTTGTTATTTTGTTACAAAGTGTAATGGCATTCATATTTTATTATGGAATTTGTGCTTGTTTTAGGATAAATCGATAATAATGGCTGACACAATAAAAATTCTGGATATTACAGGTTCTTCACCGACTTGCTCTCAGCAGTGTTCAGACAAAAACTCTGAGAGTAACTACAACTGCCACGAATAGCTCTTCAAATCTGTCATTGTACGTCCCACCACTCATTGATAAAATTAACGTGGGTGATGTGAGAAACTGGGTTGTAACCCTGCCTAAGGGGTTGTAATAATTAAGTATGTATTATACGACGCACTATGTGGCATTTTGCCTCAAAACCTGGACAAAATTAATAGAAGCGTTTTATGAGTTAATGGCTTGAATTTTTTAATAGTGTTATTGATAATTAGGCCCAAGGATGAACCCAACTGATTTTGGTTCAAATCGGTCCGTGATTTCGCCTAGCCCCCATACAAATTCCCCTCGAAATTGCACTTATTTACACATAATTATGGTAATTATGCAACAATCATGATAAAATTTAGCATGGATCAGTTCTGTGTACTAAGAAATCATGGTGTAAAGTTTGGTGAAAATCGGATCACATTTGACCCTAGTCCCCATATAAAGTCCCCTTTAGAAATTCACGTTTGCGCTTATAAATGGCTTAGAAACATCGGTATCGTGATGAAATTCGGTATAAAAGTGTATTTTGTAAATCTAAATCATATTACCAATTTTTGCCCCTTGGTCCAAAATAAGGCCCCTTAAGAAAATATGTTTAGCAATTATAATTGGCTTAAAAATGTTATTACCTCGATGAAATTCGACATGAACATGTTTAATATGAATCTGAATCATTTATGATCACATTTTATTATGATCGGATCATAAGTGCCCCTAGGTACCACATACGTCCCATTAAGAAAATCTAACATACATCTCATATTGATATAATAGTCGATATACATACATATGTAATTAAGTTTTTAAACTTCTATGATAATTAATATTTATTTATATTTATTTTACATTATTTAATACTTAAAAGTGAAACTAACTACAATCGTTAAAATCGTTATCATTTTCACCATCAATGTCAGGAAGGAGTAACTTCATAGTATCTGATGAAAATGGTTTTCTATTCCTTCGCGATTTTTGTGTACTGCAGCTTATAAAAGGGTCACTGCTTAAAACTAACCTATTCAGGACATCTCGATTGGTATGGCTTCTACAAAATTTCACTACGTCTAATTTTTTTAATTTTTCGATAAAAAGTAAAATTTTCAAAAAATCGCCAAAAAAAATTTCGCAAATTTGCGCAAACTTTTTTTTTGTTCCTGAATGTAGAGAGTTCGTATTTTCTTGTGGTATATAACATTAAACTACTAAAAACTACTTTCACCTTTAAAATCCTTATCTTTTTTTAGGAAGGGTAAAAAAATGTGAAATTTTTATTATTTTTAAATTTTGAACGAATAATTTTAACATTAATATATGAGATATGTATGTATATAAAAAAAAAACTGAAAGTAGCAGTTGCTCATACCTTTCAAATAAAAAAAAATCAATATAAAACCTCTATTCGTTTAGCCACAAAAGAATATCATATAAACCTATTAAAATTTCAAAAAAAACCCCAAAAACGCATTTAATTTTCTTCACTTTCCTGACTTTGACATCGTCTCAAATCTACAAATCTCAACATAAAGTCGTGAAAATTCGCTATATAATGCAGAATTTTGTTGTCTATCGAACCGCATACTCAGTTTCTTAAATTTCTTAAAATTCATTTTTGCCTTTTTGGCCAGCTTTTCGGGGTAAATGCCACATAGTGCGACGGCCACCTTCGTCATAAGACAGTGCATCTCCCATCAAACATTTGAGTTAATAAGTAGAATGAAAATTCCAATGAAACTCTCAAATATGACTAAAACTCGCATAAGGAAGACAAGACTTCTCACACAGTATTGGATGTTCGTCGAACAAGTTACGAAAAATGCTTGAGACGACAAGTAAAGGTAGTTTAATAAATTGTCCAAAGATATGATAGAATTTGTTACACATAAAAAAAATTTCATTAATTGAAAACCAGACCAAAGCAGATCAGCTGGAGAGCAGGATCGAACACGATTGTTCAACCCAAATAATGGGAAAAGATTTATAGGCTGATCTGCTCAATCCACTGGAAATAATCGAGGCCATCAACTTCTTCAAGAACAATAAAGCTCCAGGGTTAAACAACTTGTCTACCATCAGGCTATTAAAGACTGTATCGAAAACTAGCGCCAGATTTTTGTCAACAGCATCCACGTGTTGTAGAATTGTTCAAATTAGTAACAATAGACTCTCCGACGTTTTTAATCCGATATATTTTTTTATTGGTCATTACAACACTGTAGACAGGATTCCGATGTGATGTGAACTAGTCACCGAAAACTAGAGATTTGACCAGCTAGACTTTTTCTCGGGAAGTTTTCTTAATTGGAACCTCAGTGACCTCTGTCCTGTCCTGAAAAGGAGAGACCCTACGATATGCGCCAACTACAGGGGTATAAGTCTTCTCCCTATCGCATATAAGGTTCTTACAGGCGTATTGTGCGAACGACTGAAGCCACTCGTCAAAACACTGATTGGACCTTATCAGTGCGGCTTCAGACCTGGCAAGTCCACCACCGACCAGATATTCACACTGCGCCAAATCCTGGAAAAGACCCACGAAAAACAAGCCGACACTCACCATCTTTTTGTCGACTATAAAGCAGCCTGCGATAGTCCCATAAAAGATCGTGTTTTTGCCGCAATGTCTGAGCTCGGTATACCTGCGAAGCTGATAAGACTATGCAGAATGACGTTGCGCAATTCCTGCAGCTCCGTCAAGGTAGGTTAAGACCTCTCCGAATCTTTTGGTACCGTGAGAGCTTTCAGACAAGGCAACCCTTTATCATGCGACCTCTTCAACTTCGTCATGGAGAGTGTTCTGCGAAAGGCGGAAGTGCATCGCAGTAGCACTATTTTTCAAAAAAGTGTCCAGTTGCTTGCGTACGCTGACGACATTGACATCATAGAGCGTACCAAGAGAGATGTTACTTTAGCCTTTAGTGCTATTGAAATGGTGTCTAGTAAGATGGGTCTGGCAGTAAATGAGAGCAAAACAAAGTATATGTTATCGACAAGTAGAGACGTGCGGCGACGGTCAAGGAATTCATCTATCTTGGCTGCGCCGTTACCACCAGAAATGATGTCAGTCTGGAGATCAAGCGCAGGATCACTCTTGCCAACTGGTGCTACTATGGTCTCAATAGGCAATTGAGTAGCAGAGACCTCTCTCGTACGACAAAACTAACACTCTACAAGACACTCATTCTACCCGTGCTTCTTTATGGCGCAGAGGCATGAACCCTATTAAGCACTGATGCAACAGCCTTGAGAGTGTTCGAGAGAAAAGTCCTACGTAAGATCTTCGGTTCAGTGCGAGTTGGCGATGATTTCCGTATCCGATTCAATAGTGAGCTATATGACCTCCTCAACGACATAGACGTTGTACATCGTATTAATATCCAGTGGCTGCGCTGGCTCGGCCATGTCGTTCGAATGGAGGAGAATGCTCCAGCGGGTACTTGATGTGGGAATCTGCGGAAGTCGGCGAAGAGGACGACCTTGCATCGGTTGGAAGGGCCAAATCGAGGAAGCCCTGTCATCGATTGGTGTGACCAACTGGCGTAGACGCGCACGAAGCAGAGGCGCCTGGAAGGATGCGTTGCGGCAGGCCGAAATCCGTTAAACGGGTTCTTATGGCCAATTAAGTAAGTAAGTAAGTCCACCTAGAAAAGCGGTGGCGGACATTTGAATGATATGTGGAATATGATAATATGAAGGCATCAATAGATCTTTTAAATAAATTAAAAATTCTATGAAATGATAGCGCTTAATGAAATACATATATACAATATCTTTGGACGTCTAAGCAGTGAGTGGGAGGTGCGTAATAGAACAAGGATAATAAATATTTGAATAAAGCTGTGCATATTTGATATGATTGATGTTATTCCAATTGTGTGATACAAATTCATTTAATTTCATGCAAAAATAATTCGTGTACCTAACACTGCATCATGTGGAATACTAAAATTGTTTCAAGCTTATTTCCATAACACCCTGTTGTATTTAATTGCCACAAAATATTGAATTTCTTTTAAACAATTTCTTTAAACAAAACAAACAAAAAGCAATTAAAATTAAATATTCGACTTCAACTTCAAATAAATTTATCGCCTAAACTCCATAGTTTTCATTAAATTTTTGTGCCACGATACAAAAATTATAAAAGAGCAACAAAATTGATAGAGTCTTGCAAAAAAGCTGCTATAAATGGCTCAAGGTTAGCAGTAATGAAAAAAAATTCTTTGGAAACAATTTAATTTCAATCTTAATTCTCATTTAAGCTTCGAGCGACGTTCTAAACGCCAGACAACTGTCTGGTGCTGACGATCGTGCAAGTGGAAGCAGTGAAAGTGATTTTGAAACTGCTATTGCGGCATGTGGTTTTGGTTGTTTCAATATATCGCTGTTAACTGTCTCAATGTCTGAGCTAATTTCAACGATATCCTCAGTATCATCCATATCGTATATAATACCAACGGCTGAATGTGATTTGCATTTAACGCTAATGCAAAAGGGTTTGCTGAATGCCATGTGTTTTGCGGGTAAGATTGTTACAGTATCTTATAACAAATCGGAGAACACAACAAGTTTTTTCTCTTTTTAGGCATGATAGTTTCAGCAATACCCTGGGGTTTTATAGCCGATACAATGGGCCGTAAAAAAATTTTAGTTTATGGCCTAATACTTGATGGCATAATGATGGCAATGTGCGGCTTAAGTCAAAATGTTACACAACTTTTGATTTTTAAATTTCTCGATGGTTTCTTGTAAGTTATGCTTTCATAATTAACCCTCTAACTGGATATTTAAAATATTTAATATTATATGTAGTATATGTGGTCCATTTGCAGTGGTCATGTCAAATATTTCGGAATTTCATGGCATTAAATATCGTACAAGCATTATGATGATGATCGGCATGATTAATTCGGCAGCCAATGTTATTTTACCACTACTCGCCTGTCTCATACTACCCCATCATATTCTCTATGAATGGCCCCATTTTAGAAGTACGTTACGTATATATTTAGAAATTCTTATCACGCTGTCGTCTTTGCTCTTACAGTACACACTTGGCATATATTTCTGTTGATTATTGCAATATTACCCTTATTGGGTGGTATACTACATGCTTTCTTTCCCGAAAGTCCAAAATTTCTTATGTCCAATGGACGCAACACTGAGGCCTTGGAGTGCTTAAAGACAATCTATGCGGTTAACAAACGCAAACCGAAGAGTACATATCCGGTAAGTAAGTGTGCATATGTCCTGCATAAAAATTAAGTTTCTATTCTAATTTAAAGTCTATTTCAGATAACAAAACTGCAGGATGAAGATCCTAAGAAAACTGAACGTCGTTCTCTTCACACCAGTACTGAGTTTAGGGCAAAACACAACAGCATTTCGGACAAGAGGCGTTTGGCCAAAGAAGAATTTTTACTGGGCCTTGCACAATTGAGACCCATGTTCAAGAATCCTTATTTTAAATATTCGCTGCAAGTATATTCGATGTCTTTTTTCCTGCTCTTAGGGTAACATTATTCGAAACCATGAATGTTATTGTTTGGCCATAAGTATTGATATTTGCTTCACCCTATGTTTAGGTTCAATTCCATACGCTTATGGCTGCCACAAATATTTGCCACCATGGTTGAGTTTGAGCATAAGAATATGAAAGACATTAGTATGTGCCGAGTGTTGGAATACAATTATAATAAAACAAAATTACTAACTGAGGACACGAATGGATCCTCTTGTGATGTGGTAGGCATAAACTTGTACTTCTTGGCGTTTAAAACAAGTAATCAATATATTTTTTTAATTTTAATACCTCAGCATATATCCTCCGATTCCTATACCGATAATATTATAGTGGCTGTGGTGTCATTCTCTTGCTTCATTCTGGCCACTTTAGTTGTCCATAAAGTCGGCAATCACGTTGTTCTAAGTGAGTAAATTTTTTTTTTTTGTTGTGTATGGAAATTTATTTTTTATTTCTTTAATTTTATTCTAGAAGTGTGTTTGTTAATAACTTTAATATCAAGCATAGCCATGTACTTTTCCAAGACCCAAACACAAACAATCATTCTGGCCTCTACATTAGCGAGTTCAACAAGTATTGGGGCCACAGCCATTATAAGTATTTCGGTGAATTATTTTCCCACATATATGAGGTAAAGTAAGTTTATTATCAGTAAGTAAGTGTGTAAGTATGTATATGTTTATTATTTTAAAAACACACAAACGATACACAATTGAAATATGAAAATAAAAGGTGCTTTAAAAGTACTTTTATTCTTTGATTTTCAAAATCCATCTTTTCCACCAATTTCTGATGCACTTCTGTCAAGCATTTATAGGGTGGGTGATTTAAAAGTTTAAAAGAAATTCTGTCTAATTTTTTTTTTTTTTTGTTGTAAAGTATAACTGTTCCGGTATTAGAAATGTAATCTTATTTCATTCATATGGCTGCCGCTGAGGGCCTCACAGGACTTTATTCGATCGGATCAATTTTCGTGCACTTTTTCAAGTGCATGTGGTCATATCTCGGCAATGGCATCAAGAATGTTGGCCTTCAAATGCTCAATTGTCTCTGGTTTGTCGGCATAACAGTTTTCTTTAACGGCGCCCCACAAAAAATATTCCAAAGGTGTCAAATCGCAGCCTCTTGGCGGCCAATTGACATCACCATTTCAGCTAATTAAATAGCCATCAAACGTTTGACACAATAAATCGATTGTGGCATGAAATGTGTGGCAAGTTGCAACATCCTGTTGAAAGTAAACATCGTTCACAGCAATACCATAAAGAGTGGGTACAAAAAAAAATCGGTTATCTTGGTGCTGTAGGTGTCTCCATTAACCGTAATGGTTGTAACGTCCTCCATTCCAAAGAAATATGAGCCCATGATTCCTTTGCTCCACAAACCGCACCAAACAGTCACTCACAATGGGTGCATTGGGTTCTGTAAGACCACGTATGGGTTTTCTGAGACCCAACTACGACAATTTTGCTTATTAAAGTACCAACCAAAATGAAAACGAGCTTCATCCTAAAAGGTGATATTTTTTTTGTAAAATCAACATCATCGTGCAATTTGTCGTTGGACCAATAAATCCCAACGTTGCTCAAGCGTAAATCGATTCATTAAGTTCAGTGAAGACAATATATTGAATTTTGTGACAGAATAGAATGACATAAGTATTGCCAGATTTAAAATAACCGATGGTTCAAATTGAAACCAATAGATGGCCTTTATAACCCAAAGTTATGTATGTACAACTCTAGGTTTTTGGGCCTTTTAGTTTTGGCAACAGAAAATAATCCCAGGGCGTTAAAATTGAAATTGTTAGGGACTAATTGAAATCGCCGTAGTCTTGTAGATAGTGTGTTGGGTTGTTAGGCGTGAAGCCACGGTTCAAACCTCAGGTCAAGTTTCTCAAAAAAATCTGTCGGAGTCGACTTTGAAGGCCGGTTTCTGTAAAACAAACGATTACATTTGCTTGTCTATTTATTTAGGAAACATAAACAAAATTGAGTGTTTTTATTTATGTTTTTTATGCAAACAAATAAGCAAGTGAAATTGTTTGTCTTACAGAAACAGCACATAAACTTAGATCCCGGCACTCATATATGGGCAATTTCGTGTCAAGTGACCCAATTTATAAAATCGATGTCTTCCGATTTGGATGAAATGCGAGTGGGATATCTATCAAAAAAATTATTTTTTAACTCAAGAATAAGATTTTTCAATATTATTTCAATATTTTATGATAAAATTGAGTTACTAGAGCTTCAGTTTCGCACGCTAAAGTTTTGCACTTCTTCCCGTTTGGAAGTGTATGAATCCCATGTTCAGCAACCAAGTTTTTTGCAATTCTTGCTTTTTGTTGAGACGTTCCAAACTCGGTCATTATTTTTGAACAACTCCATGACGATGGGGCAAGAGTAAGAAGTTGAATTCTTTCAGATCTACTCTGTAACGTTTTGTACTTCTTTTTTATTTGTTCAAAAACTTCTACTGCATCCTTGTGATGTTGATTTTGGCACTCATTATTAGGTCTTATAGGTTCTACTGAAAAGTTAGAACAACCATCATTTCCTGCAGAACTGTCATCATTTTCAGAACTGATTTTGTTCTCATCTGTAATAACCGGTAATGTGTCCAACTTTCCCATCACTTTCCTGCACGATCCACAAATTAGCAAACGTTTTGAATATAACAAAAAGAAGTCAACATTTTCTTTTTGGACGCGGAAGCCATTGTGAAGATTAATTATGTAAGTAATTAGTAAATAACGCATGTCCTAACTTTAACACTGTTTATAAAAAACTAATTTCCGAATGTCCTTAGAATGCAAATACTGTTTGAAGATCATTTAGGTAATACGTTTTCATGCCAAATATTGAAAAATCTTATTCTTGAATTAAAAAATAATTTTTTTGATAGATATCCCACTCGAATCCCATTAAGCGATTATAAAGGCCTTAAAGGAAATTGTATAAGCTTTTTTTTGAGAAAAGGCCCATTTTGAAAAAAAATTAAAAAAAAAATTAATTTAAAAAAAAATTTATTTAAAAAAAAATTAAAAAAAATTAATTTAAAAAAAATAAAAAAAAAAAATTTTTTAAATTAAAAAAATTAATTTTTGGAAAGATTGAAGAAATAGCTATCTAAATTGCTAGGAACAATAGATGAAAAGTTACACACATTTAAAAAAACCCTGTATGACCAAAATGTCCAACTTTGGCCCCCTCTAACTCTGGCAGTTCTTGACTGATAGAGCTGAAAATTTGTGTCTGGCCTACTATCCAATAGTACTAACCTTGGTGCATATTTCATCCAAATCGGAAGACATCGATTTTAAAAATTGGGTCACTTGACACGAAATTGTCCATATAAAATTAACACACACAATATAAGTGTTGTGAGAAGCTGGGTCGAAATTCAGACTAAAGGATTGTAATAGCCAATTATGTATGTATTTATGGACTAATTGTGTGCTTATCTTGTGTATACTCCTACCAAACTCACTTGTTTCACTGAAATTATTAAACTTTTCCCTGCCGAAAAGAACAAAGATTTCTTGGTTTATAAATTCAAATCACACGATACACACACCGTCTTTTTAGTAGTAATGTACACCTGTGGCGAGGTCATTGTATAAATCCACGTATTAATTGAGTCACAAATTGCGTTGATTACCTTTTTGGTAACTAAGTAACCAGATGGTGATGATGATGATGATGGTTTAAATGGCCTATAAACTAAATGGCTTACACAACCAACTAACCATGTCTCTCACACTAACGTGTGTTTCTCCATTGCCTTGGAGAATTAAAACAATGAAATGAATGGTTTCAGAGCAAATTATAAACACGAGCCTTATTAGCTTATGGTCAACAAACAAAGGCCTAAAGCCAACAGCATCATTGTCGTTATTATACACCTAATTCTGTTTTTACACGGTCTTTTTTTACACGGTTTTGATATAACACGGTTTGAAAATAAAATATTTTTAATTTTTGTTACACGATTTTATTCCATTTAGCACGATTTAAAATTTTTTGTGCTTACATTTTTTTGTCAAATTTATTTTTTGCAAAGTATGTTCATATCACAAATTTAAGGGAATTCCCTTTTTGCGCGACAAGCAAATTTACTGGTCAAAGCAAATGTAAATGGCACAAATTTAGGGGAATTCCCTTTGGTGCATACAAGCACAAAGGTCAGAGCAATTGAAATGTGTTAATATTTTGTGTTTGGTAAAGAAATTTTTTATTTGTTTTTCTATCGTTACATTAAATTTAACGCATTAAGATGAAAAAAAAATAAAAAAAATATTTTATATTTATTAAGTTATTTATATTACTAATTTTGTTAAATATTTTATGAATACCTAAAAGAAAATGTCAAATACAAAACTTCTTAAAAAATCCTTGTTTTTCACTAATTTTAATAGGTTTTAGAGATTAGGAACCAATCACCTATTTGTGCATACGATCAGTGTCTTTTTTTACACGGTTTTTTTTACACGGTTTTTTCTGGAACCAATCTACCGTGTAAAAACAGAATTAGGTGTATACGAATGCTTTTATTTTAAAAATGAATAGAATTTTTATTTTGTTTTATGGGATTTTGTTTTTTTTTTCTTTTTTCATAATAAAAGAGTGATAAGAGGTGTTTATTTAAAGACAAGCATTTGTTTTTGTAATGTCTACTGTCATTTAATGAATGCAATTTGAATTTATTTACAGAACAATGGTGGTTATAATGATCATGACATTTGGTCGCTGTGGTTCCGTATTGGGCAATGTATTGTTTCCATATTTCATATCCTTGGGCTGTTTGCCACCGTTTCTTTTAATTGGTGGCGTAATAATGAGTAAGTTTTTTTGTTTTTTCAATTTTTATTATTCTCCATTTTTCTTTTCGTTTTTCTATAGTAAAAATATTTTCTTCTTCTTCTTTAATTCTAGTTTCTTTTATATTATCGCTATGCCTACCGAATTCCAACAATCCTTCTTAAAGTTAATGTCTTGAAAATAATTTAAAAAAAAATTTATTTAATTTTTTTTTAAGGCTTAAATAAAAAAGTTTTTTTTCATTTATTTTACAAAAGATTCCTTTATTTCTTCTTATTTTTTTTTTTTCTTTTTTAATAAAAAAAAATAGTTTGAATTTCATAATTTTAAGGGAAAAATATGAATGAAATTATATTTATTTTATGGTTTATTTGTTTTAATACGTTTATCTTGGTTTTATTTGATGCTGAAAACTGACGTCAAAAATGACTTGTCATTGAGTCAATACCGATAACATTAAATTTCACCTTAAAAAAACGAAACCTATCCTTTTGTTAACACTAGCAAAACCATTAATTAAAATTAAATAAAATGGCATGACTTTTGCAATTTGGTTTCCCAGTGTAAATTTGTTCAGCGGAAAATCGATTCATGGCCTAGAGTAATACCCAAAATACATAATAACGTTTGCCATTTCCCTATAAACACACTAATAAACGAACAACATTTGAAAAACAATGAATCTCGTTATCAGAATTCATGGCGTGTGAGAAATGTGATTCTACTGAAAAGTTATCTTCAACAATGAAGCCGACAAACAAAATAGCGGAATTTGGTCTAAAAAGTACATACATACATACATGCATACATACATGCATACATACATACATACATCATTGGTCATTACAACTCTATAATCAGGATTACGACCTACTTTCTTTAATTTTAAACATGAGTGGCGAGACGTACAGTTTAAAATCGACTCCGAACGTTAGATTTTTCTGAAAAACTTTTCATGACAATTTTTATTTACTCCCAGAGTTTTTGCCAGAAATCTGCTGAGAGGAAGTCAACGAAGAAAAATTTTTTCATATTTTCGTTTTCGGTTTGAACCGTGACAGTATATTCTATAAATGAAGTGTTTGGAGCGGTTTTTGGATTGTTGGCCTCATTCAATACTAATTCTTCAAGAACAACATAAAATCGTAGCATTACAGTCAATGATTTAAGCTTTTTTAAACTTTTTTTGCCAAAATATAAGATTTGGATTAATTGACATGTGAATGACGTCATGACGTCATATGTCACATACCACGTAATGAATACGTAATGTTAAGTAAAAACGGTAGTCGAAGAGCATAGCTTAGTTGGGTCCCATAAGATCTCTTTGTAACGCTGAACTTATATATTCAGTCATGCAATTTTAACTATTGGCTGTCGTTTCAGTGGCATTCCGACACTTATGAAGTTGTGGATTCTATCGAAATCATATTTGGTTACGCTCCTTCTGTCAACAAACTCTAGGTGCCCAAGAATTCTTCATCTTAGGTTCCCAAGTCACGAGATAGTAACAGAGATGACGTTCTGTGATCTCATCTTTTCATCGTCATTACAGCTTTTGCAGAAATCGTTGTCAGGTATGCCGTCTCCGAGCGTGTGCACCTAGTATCCTATTAAACTACTATGACCTTTGGTCTGGTTTAACGCAAATTTCATTCTCCATGTATCGCTATATCTGGTCTCTCTACAAGATGATTGCTTATTCCATCTTTCTTTTGCAAATGAATGAAGTTAGTGTGAAACCATTTGTTTGCCTCACTACAGAGGAATGTCTATCTCATATACGAATAAAATTGAATTCTCGATTTGGCAGCCTTTGCAATTGTGTCAGCTTTATTGTTGCCTTAAATGTGACCGTTTTTAGAACTCCATATGAGGGTAACTGTCGATTATGTCGTTATGTCCTCCAGACACACTCGGCCTTTAATAATCTTATACACATGTAAACAAGTGACCGTCAGTTAATAGTTCTCAGCCGAACCAGTATTAAAACCATATTAGATTCTACTTTAAGGGAGTCTATTGCTTCCTTTAAAACTCTAAAATATTGTATAGAAAATTTTAAACCAGGCCGATAAGACCAGATAAGCTATAACAAACACAATACGAGGAAATGGATGTTTTCACAAACTGTTAAGGAAATCCACAAAGCGCCGATTTTCAGGAGTACACGATGTTCCAACAAAATAAAGATGAGCTTATCAGACGATTAGTAACAACGCAAGAGACATGGGTCCTACCGTTTAAATCTGAGAGAAAAAATTTTCAAAAATACTTTTTAAAGTTAGAGAATCGTATCCAAAGAAGTCATTTATAAGTGCAAACGAGGCCTTAGAGAAAGTTTTGAGAGTAAACTGGACGTTAATCTATAGCTTCAGGCACTAATGGATAAAATTAAAAAACATAACTTAGGAGGTGTGAGAAGTTAGGTTGTAATTCTGTCCAATTTAGTAAGTAAGTGAGTTATTTAACATTAAAAAGATGGCCGTTGTCAACTGTCAAAGTTCTGAACTCCCTGTTAAAAGATGCCATAGCTTTATTTTGATTAGAGAAGGTGAGGTACGCTATTGCATTATATTTTTTGAGTTGCTTTTGATAAATAAATATCCTTATAAGGTGCCTAGGGGACATTCCCTTGAGAAGTATATCATAGCAGAAGAAAAATAATTGCGGCAGTATTACCTACTGTATTACAACAACACCCATTGGTGTAAATAGTGTTAATTTTGTGATTAGTAAAATTTGCGAATTATCAGACCGCAAATTAAAATAAAACTTAAATTGATTAACACTCGCTTACGTACAGAAGACAGTTTGATGTAAAAGATGTTTAGACAATCGTCGGATGGTGATGAATAGAATGAATAACAGACATTAAACATTTTGACTACACTGTGGTCTCTATGGGTAAAGCCATGCTGTCAGAAACTGACAACACGTTGACAAATGATGATTGTTGGTAAGGCTGGTACTACTGACGATTGCAATGGCGTTGAAAGGCTTTGGGAAACTGAAAAGGTAAATACGATAAACGTTGTTGATTAAGTTGATTACGTTAAAATAAATAAGATACAGAATACTAAGATAAGTACAGCGCACGCCATATGTGTTAAAATTTTTTTAGATTTTTATACCTTTTTTTTCGTTGAAATCTCTAAAATTTGTTGGCCCCTGTTGAAAACTGATTGTGATTTAAGAAAGTTTTATCTTAAAAAACGTATATATTCTATCCCTTAATCAACTACTACACTGAAGAGCTATTCTATTTTATATTACCCCTGACATTAAATAAATTAAAATGAGTCTACAAAATGAAAAAATTAAAAAAATTTGTTTGTTTTATTTGAGATTTAAACTGAAAATGAATATTCCATGTTTAAATATCAAAATGAGTTTCAATAGATTGCCAGTTTATTAAAGTCTTTCGGTCCGTAACGTTTAAAAATAATAATAAAAAATAGAAAAATATTACAAACGCAAGTAACAGGGAAAAGTGATTCTCAATTAAGATTTCTAATAAAAAAAAAATAATAAAATTTCTATTAAAAAGCATCATCTGCAGCAGCAACAGCATCACTATCATCATTGAGGTTTTGTGCATACAGAAATACAACCACAAAATCATTATTGAAAAGGGAAAAATATTCCATTACCGTGCAATACAAAAAGAATACAAAAAAAAATCAAAAAATAAAAATTAATTGAACAAGTGATACAGTTTCAAATGATACCAGGAAATAAGTGAAAATCAAAGGAAAAATAAAGAAAAAAATCATAAAAAAAGGATATAAGTTGTGTAATAATCTCCACTCATCATGGCAGTTTCAGAAAGTCAAACAGAATCTAACACCGAAAATAATTGTGATAAAAATAAGGAAGGTAAAGAATGCTTCAATAAATTAATTAAAAAAAAACATTTTTTTTAAATCCTTAAAATCAATGAAAAAAACACGCAATTTGCATCCCAGACTGCTGCCTGGAAGCTGCAACAGTAGCCATAAACACGTGTTGAACTGATATCACCACGTACATATTTCAGTTGATGAGGTTGTCTAAAAAATATTGAGATTGTGCATCAACGATTAACTACACGATTAAATATTAAATAAACGAGAAAAAAAAATAAAGTAATTAATCTTATCTTAGAATGAATCTCAAAATTTTGCTTTCTTTGTAGCCTTATCTGAAGGAAAAATATTATGTGTTGTACTACACCTTATAATGTAATTAAAAAAATACTTTATACAGTTTAATAAGTTTAAAATACAAAAATAAAAATAAAATTATTACAGCTGCCCGCAAGTAATTTTCAAGATAAATTACAAAACCCAAGAGGAAAGTGATGAAATTCATGTTACAGTTCCTGTCAACACACATCTCTGTCAGTTGACTGCTGTCAAAATTTTAACAATCAGTGTCAAGTTGTGGCCCACTTTTGCAAAAACTCACTTTTTTCTATTTAATAAGCCGATTTGCAAACAAATAAAAAAACTGTTAAAGAAATTAAAACAGGATTGTATTCGGTAGAGGCATTTATTTTTTTTTTTTTTTTTTTTGTAAAAGAAAACATGTTTTCAAGGGCAGATCATGTAATTCTTGACATCAATGACCATAAGGATGTTGCTTAGTTAATAGCTTGTTTTGTTTTCACTCCAAATGAAGTAATTTCCGTTATCGACGTAGCCATTTAATCAGAAATGAGGCCTATCACTAAATATAGTAGTAGTGGTAGGGAGAGTCACACTCTTGCCCAAGAGATATGGTTGTTTAAACTTTCTAAAATATTCATTCCTGCTAATATCTTCTAATGGCGACTAGGGGGGCCTATTGATGTTTTATTTGTTGTAAAATTATTAAGCTTGGTTTTTTATAGCCAATCACTGCAAAGGCCGTCTTTTGATATTCATCAAATCATTGGACAGAACGTACATTAATCGGGCTATACGGCAGGAACTTACATACATGCATAATTGGCCATTACAACCCTTCAGCCCGGATTACAACCTAGCTTCTCTAGCTTTATGTTATGTGTGTTAATTTTATACATGAGTGGCGGGGCCTACAGTTTAAAGTCGATACCGAACGACATATTTTTGAGAAACTATTCATGGTAATTTTATTTATTCTTAGAGTTTTTGCCAGAAATCTGCTGAGAACAAATCGCCGAAGAAATATTTTTTCCTATTTCGTTTTATTGAAGATGACTGCCCTGGAGCTTGAACCGTGTCTAATAAGCCAACACAATACTTACTAGACAGTAGGCTTCAAGGACTTAGCATCCATTAATTCGCAAATTAAAAGATTGTGTTATTATTTACAACAACAACAAAAGGGATATATAGACATGTGTCTGATTCTCAATTCTTTTTTTAAACTAAACACTACTTACCGATCTTTTAAGATACTTGATTCTGGAACCGTGAGACAGCTAAAACGACAAGTTTTTTTCACATTTTAACGAAGTCAATTAACCCAATATCATCCGATTTAAAGCTGTTATAATTTTTTATGGAGCCGCGTTCTAGACCGTTGCTGCGTGAATAATTCCTTTACTGTGGATGATTTGAAAATCAGCATTCATTAAGTTATTTACCAAAATACCAGCCAAAATGATCAGAATCTGATTGCGTTGATTACCAAAGCTCACTGGAACACACATAGCAGCCCGTTTTGAAACCAAAGGCATGTGGTGTGTGTGATATGTTTCACAGTTTCCAAATATGTATGTGTTCTAATCGGTAGTCGCCGTGGTGTAGTAGGTAGTGTGTTGGCTTACTATTCGTAAAGCCCGGGTTCGTATCCCAGGTCAGACATCAAAAATGAAATATGAAAAAAAAAATATTTCTTCGGCGACTTCCTCTCAGCAGATTTCTGGCAAAAACTCTGAGAGTAAAATAAACTGCCATGAAAAAGTTTCTCAAAATTCTGTCGTTCGGAGTCGACGTTAAACTGTAGGTCCCGCCACTCACGTATAAAATTAACGCACACAACATGAGTGGTGTGAGAAGCTAGGCCGTAATCCTGACTGAAGGGTTGTAATGGCCAATTATGTATGTTATGTATGTATGTGTTCTAATCGCCGTGTCGCCGTATTCTAGTGGGTAATGTGTTGGCTTATTAGTCGTAAGGCCTCGGTTCAGGTCAGACATCAAAAGGAAAATATGAAAAAATATTTCTTCGGCGAATTCCTCTCAGCAGATTTCTAGCAAAAACTCTGAGAATAAATAGAATTGTCATGAAAAGCTTCTCAAAAATCGGTCATTCGGAGTTGACTTTAAACTATAGGGCCCACCACTCATATATAAAATTAACACACACACAACATAAGTGGTGTGAGAAACTAGACCGTAATCCTGACTGACCAATTATGTGTAAGTGTCCTAATGAATTATTCGCATCATCACAGAATCTACTTATTGGATTCGAGACTATTATCGCTCGGAACAAGTGTTCTTTGACTCTCCAACGTTGACAGTACAAGCCAAGTTATTTCTGTTTAGTTTTATGCATGACTCAAATCTCCTCTTTTTCTAATTATCCAACAACAATTGAAGTTCCCTCAAACCCATTTTATTGCTGTCTCTATCTCTCTTCCCATTCGCTAAGTATACCCTTCTAAACCTGTTTTCAAGCGCCATAAGTAGCGTGGAAGATCTCCTCTTCGCAAGCTTATATGTCTGCTCATTATCGCGACTTCTTTTATGACCCGGAATCTTGCAGATAATAGTTTCCTCCGGCAGTCCCATACTATTTTCCAGTTAATCTCAAAAGAGTCGAGTGCTCGGATGGCGGCCCTACTGTGCGATATTATTGTTACATCTCGCTTTTTGTATATTCTATACAAGTTAAAGTAAACACTGCTTTTGATGGCAGAGGCTTTTGCTTGATACATACATACATATGTACATAATTGGTCATTACAACCCTTCAGTCAGGATTATGGACCTAGTTTCTCACACCACTTATGATGTGTGTATTAATTTTATACACAAGTGGCGGGGGCTACAGTTTAAAGTCGAGTCCGAACGACAGATTTTTTTGAGAAACTTTTCATGGCAATTTTATTTATTCTCAGAGTTTTTGTCAGAAATCTGCTGAGAGGAAGTCACCTTACATCTAATAAGCCAACACACTACCTACTAGACTACGGCGACTTCCTTTTGCTTGATACCCCAAAATATTTCAGTTTAGAACAAAAATCTACCAATTCTATAACAATATCTCATTGCGCTCTCATTGCGAAGCATTTACAAAAATCTTAGTCTACTGCTCCTGTATAGGGAGACAGCTAAGGAGGAAGCTTATCAGGTAAAAAATTCCCCTGTTGTTTACCGTTTAGAATAATTATTTATAGTTTCAAGTAATTTAATTATTTTTTTTTTCTGTATAATAAATACGAAGTAGCTAATCTTTACGTTGTGTATGTATGCTCTTGTCGTGCTGATTCTCTTAAATTTTAAAAACTTTACATATTTACTCTTTAATAAAAATAAATTGTTTTTAATTAATGGCATAAACAAAACAAAACAAAAATATTAAAAATTAATAAAAAAAAAAATACAAAAAAATGTAAATCATTTAAGCAACAACAATTCATCCATGGTTGTATTGTATTTTGCCAAGTTCGTTGTAATCCATGTATCCAGCTTCTCAATCATATCGTTCGATAATTCCTCTTTATAACCATTTACTTGGCCTTTGCGTAAAAAGCTATACAAAGCATATGAAAACAATGAATAAAAATTTTATTTTTTTTTTAATTTTTTCTTTTTTATTTTTGTTGTTTTTTACTCACTTATGATGTTCGTAGGGTAAACCTAATTTCTTGCGTACTTGTTCAAACTCCCATGTATGTTGTAATCTCTTGTTGTTTTTCATTTCAGTAAACGATAAATGCTTTAGCATACGCTCCATTATTTCCTCTGTTATAGTTTTATTTAGAAAGTTGCAGACCTCTGTTATGACTTGACGCAAATCAAGTTTCATACGCTCAAAGCTGGTATAATACAACCACGATTCATTGCGCAGTGCATAGAATTCAGTTAAATTTGAGAAGGGCTCTTGTATGGTGGGTCCCTCCATTTGGGTTGTTATATATTCTTCAATTGTTTTGCCCATGGATACACCCAAACTACGTGTATGATAGTATTCCGAGACGTAAGCATCTTTAATATTACGGGTCACATAGATCACCTACAATTGGTGAGAAACTTTGAATTGAAAAATTTCGTTATGGAATGTTTTATTTTTAATACTCTACCTTAGGCTTTTTATCCCATATTTGTGCTGGCAATAGAGGCAAACAAAAATGTGTTTTTATCAGTCTGGGTCTAGGCAACTGCTCCAAAGGCCTGAAAGCTGTATCCAAATTTTCATTGACAATGTACTCGAATCTTAAAGGAAAAGTACGTCATTATCCAAATTTATAATTCAAATATTTTCTTACTCCATAAAAGGTGAACGTAATTCCAAGTTCTGATTTAAGGCCGTGTCAAAGTCAAAATCATTCATAACAAGCCACAATAGTTCCTGCATCCAGGTTGTGCCACATTTGGGCAATGTTACCAGCCATACATCATCATCGTATACCTCCAGTTCATGGACTTTCTTAAGAAAATCTAAACGATCTGAACGATGATGTATAACACGCTTTGACCAGTCTTTGTTTATCAAATTAATGGGATAACGTGGGGGTTTTACTTCGATTAATGTAAACATTATTTATTTTTTATCTACGAAAGCCAAACTTAAAAAAATAATAAATACCGCCCAATCGTATGTTGCTATTGGAGCCAATGCTCATTACATACTGAAGTTTCAATCGAGTTGTAAGAGTATTTTACATGCAACCAAACGGGGGTCTCTCCTATTTTTTATTTATAAAACTTCACTCATTCACACATTGTCATAATCTGTGAGTATTACTATCTGCTCTCTGTTTTGCTTTTGTTTAGTTTTGTTGTTTTTATTGTTTTTTAATCAAAAAGAAAACAACAAATACTACACAATTATTTATAGCAGTGCAATACACACAGAGCTGGGACTTGATAAATGCTTTAAAATGCATTGGCATTTGGAGTGACTGACATTAATGTGGGTCACTTTCATTCTATTAGAGGTAAAGAAATGGAAAATATTCCATAATAAAAATACAAATATTTCTGGCAAATAATTCAAATTCATTTTACACTAGGCAACAAAATTAAAACACTTGCAATATATAGTGCTTTTTCAAAATATAAAGAATAAATAAAGATAATATAAATAAAATAAAGAATAAAGAAGTCCTTCCGCCAGACAAGATAGCTTAACAAATGGAAAAAAACCGAAATGAAGCCATTTAATGTGGGAATAACACTTATCAAGTTATCCATTTAGTGGTTTCAAAACCCACAATCTGGCAAGACAGTCAACTGTTAAATATCTTTGATTTGACTTTTGTTTAATGAAAGTCTTGTCCTGTATGAATATGGATGGTTTAACAAACGAAGAAGGCATAAAAATAGTTTACTCTGGCTCTGGCTCTGGTGGTGATTCAAATGTAGCCATTTTTCGGGCAGTACGACATTTGACAAAATCCGCATTTGGTGTAAAGAATTGGCGGAAATATAAAGAAATTTTGAAAGACAATGAATATGAGTATATCTTGGCCCAACATATTCAGAAACCAGATTCCCATAGTAGCATTAGCTATATAGCCACTAATCTAGTCTGAAAGTACTACAGTAATCGGGTAGTTCAAGGGACAATCTAAGGTTCAATTCGTTCGAAAAGATTTTATAAGAATAATTGAATGATGTTCTCTGGATACATACATAATTGGTCATTACAACCCTTCAGTCAGAATTATGACCTAGCTTCTCACACCACTTAAGTTATGTGTGTTAATTCTTATACATGAGTGACAGGACCTACAGTTTAAAGTCGATACCGAACGACAGATTTTTTATTTACTCTTATAGTTTTTGCCAGAAGTCTGCTGTGAGGAAGTCGCCGAAGTAATATTTTTTCATATTTTGTTTTGTTGGAGATGGGGGGGTTAGAACCGAGGGCTAAACTACGGATAGAGTAAACTATTATCAAGCTAGGGATTATAATTGCTGAAAGTATAGGGTCTTCCAACATGGACTTTCGAATTTTGACAGCTAATAACGACCATCTTGTTGAAGCTACATTTGTCAAATCAGTTGTCAACTATTCAGTCTGTTTTGTCAAATCATCACAGAAAACGACTTATGTTACCTGAATGAAGTCTGAGGCAGTTCTCAATTGACCCCAATTTTTATTCAAAAATTCTTTTTTGGCAATGAGGCCCATTTCTTGATAAAATGGTACGTGAACAAACAAAGTTGTTGAATTTAGGATGATACCAATACACATGAGATCCATGAGTATCCAATGCATTCCATAAAACTCATTGTCTGGTGTGGATTTTCAGGTTACGGCGTTATCGGTCCATATTTCGTCGCAAAGGTCGTTGGCTAGGTCATCATTGTCAACGGTGAGCATTATAGATCGATGATTACTAACTTCTTTTGGCCTGAATTGAAATCTGAACGAGCACGTCTAGCACTGGCTATCGATATTAAGTTAAATTTTTTATGGGAAATGCGAATAAGCCACAAACCACAGCGGTCCGCAAGGCCAACATAATCCATAGCATTGCTCAAATATAGCCTGATTTATGCGCCAGAGTCATGAAAAATTGGACATTTCGGATGCGCTCAATACAGAAAAACGGTTGCGGACACTTGTGCGATTGAATATTCCAAACATAATGTCATTAATAAAACGACATCTCACACCCACTTTGTTTAGTTTAAATTTAAAGATAGGAAGCGCTTAAAAAACGCCCTATACATATGCTAATAAATGTATGGTTATGAGAAAATTTTATTTTGCATATTTCGAATTTGTTTAAATTTTTTAACATTAATTTAATAGCAGCAACTCATCCATGGTAACATTTTGTTGGGTTAAATTCTCATCGACCCATTTATCCAATTTTTCAATAGTTTCGACGGATAATTCTTCTTTGTAAGCATTTACCTGGCCTTTGCGTACGAAACTGCAAAAAAACTTGTTTTACATTTAATAGCCAAAATGATTTCAGTTGTACTAACTCACTTATGATACTCATAGGGTAGACCCATTTTCTTGCGCACTTGTTCAAACTCCCAAACATGTTGAGTTTTTGGATTCTTTTTCATCTCTTCAAAGGATAAATGTTTTAACATTTTCGCCATATTATCAGATGATATCGATTTATTTAGGAATTGACAAACATCACGTATAACTTGTTCTAAGTCAAGTTTCATGCGCTCGAAACTGATGTAGTACAGCCAGGGTTCATGGCGTAAAGCATAGAACTCTGTCATATGCAGAAAGACTTCATGGGCATTATCATCCTGCATGTAGGCAAGCACATGTTGATCGAGTGTCTTGTCCATATTGTAACCCAAACTGCGTCTATGATAGTATTGAGAGACCAAGGCATCTTTAATGTTGCGAGCAACATATATTAACTGGAATTAAAAAATAATTTTTTGTTAAATTTTCTTTTTAAGCTTAAAAAGAGAAGGAAAAATTACGAAACCTTAGGCTTTTTATCCCACACTTGAGCAGGCAATAAAGGCAAAGGTAAATGCGATTTAATAAGCCTAGGTCTGGATAACCGCTCGACTGGCTGGAACGCTGTTGCTAAATTTTCATGAATAATGTAATCGAATCTAAAATGTAAAAAAAAAACATTTGAATGAAATTTTAAATAAACTTTCTGGAGCTCTATTGAAGAACTTACTCCAAAAATGGCGTTCTCACTTCCAAATGTTCTTTTTTTGCCGTTTCAAAATCATAATCATTCATGACCAACCACAATAATTCTTGCATCCAAGTGGTACCACATTTAGCCCAGGTCACCAGCCATACATCATCGTCATACACCTCCAGTTCATGTACTTTCTTTACAAAATCCAAACGATTAGTAAAATATTTTAAAGGTCGCTTAGACCAATCCTTGTTTATGAGATTTACGGGATATCGTTGAGATTGCACTTCTGACCACATTCTTAACGTCTTTATTTCGCCGACTCTTGATTATGACTGTGCAATATGTACATACATATGTAAGTGACTGTCAGTGCAACAACTAAATAAAATCTGTTTATTTATTATACAATACAAGTATAAATGTTTATATTACAGTTAAGAAACTGTTATCAATACGTAGTATACGTTAGATAACGGTATTATTAATGATCTTCTAGTTCTACTAGAAAACAATAGTTTTCCACTCAATATTTGTAGTGGTGAGTTGTAAATACGCAAACTCCCTGATAGTCCAGGGGGAGGCTTCATAGACTTATCATTTTTTATTTAAATAGATTATCATTACACTGTGCAATAAAAATTTACTTCCACCAGATAGCATAACAGTTCTAAACTCTAGTGTTACTTATATTATTAAATAATTTTGCATTTTTTGAAGAGATTACTTTACTGTTATCATAACGGCTTTAAAATGACATTAAATTTAAGAATCCCAGTTGATCGGGAAAAATGTGTGTCGTTTTTAATTAAAATGACAATACAGGAGTGGTAAGGACAACCTATGAGTCGCCGTGGTTTAGTAGGTAGTGTGTTGGCTTATTAGACGTGAGGCCTCGGTTCAAACCCCAGGTCAAACATCTCCAACTAAAACTAGATATGAAAAAATATTTCTTCGGCGACTTCCTTTCAGCAGATTTCTGGCAAAAACTCTGAAAGTAAATAAAATTGCCATGAAAAGTTTCTCAAACATCTGTGTTTCGGAGTCGACTTTAAACTGTAGGTACCGCCACTCATTTATAAAAATTAACGCACACAACATAAGTGGTCGTAATCCTGACTAAAGGTTGTAATGTATGTATGTAAGGACAATCTGGTTGCCATCAAACTGTTACCAAATTCCTTTACTGCGCTTAAAATAGAGATTTTGGTAAATGCATGGTTGACATCACTGCTCAAACTAGACGAAACCTATGCGTGAGCTGCCACAGGAAAGCTTGATATGATATGATATTTAAAGCGATAACTGATCACTATCTAAAGAAGTTCCTGTGAGCAGTTAGGGTTCTCCAGCACAGGCTTGTGTTAGTTGAAAGGATTTTAATGTAATTCTTCCATTTCGATCTGTCCTGAAAGACTTTCAACAATTTTCTACGAATATCTGTATTACCTTGAGTGGCTAGGCTATCAGTTATCTAGAGTAGTATCAAGACATCAGCCTTTCTAGCTCTAATTGCTCTTTGCAATACATTTGCGAATTCGTGTTTTGTAAGTTCCTTGCCAGATGTCTGTATTTCCAATATAATTCCAAGATCCACAATAGTATATAAGCGTAGATTTTACATTGGAGGAAAAAACCAGAGCTAAAGATGTATTTGAGGTAATTTCCACACTTGCTGTACTTCCCTAAATAACTGCCTTATTCTCTCATATGGTTCGTAATATTCTTTTTTGAGCCGATTCCAGAGATTTCCAAGGGCCGAGTGTACACAGGATGTAAACTTGCAGGCATTCTAACCTATATTAAAAGGATTGCCGGTGTTAATACGCAGGACTTATGTTTGGTAGATCGAATATGCAGCCCGGCAATGTTCTCTATCTGGTATATTTGATTCAATTTGGCGAACTTATCGGAAAATTTAGAAGTTAAGTCTTCAAGTAATGCCTCTTTTGATGCTTGCTAATGGCATGGAACTCTAATCTTGAACCTAATAGAGTCACTCAGTAAATTTCTAATCACGGTGTATAAAAATTCGAATTCACATGAGCTTCGCTATTACTAGACTTCTTAATGCCCAACAATAACCTCAACGCTGAGTCAGATCATGTTTAACAACATTCTTCCTTCTTCGTGTACATGGTAGATAACCTCAAAATTCTGTAGGGGTTGACAAATCATCAATCACTTCGTGACTGTCAAACCTCAGGTTTCTCAATCACGACTAAAAGTACCAGAATGACCCGGGTACTCCAACACTTTTTCAAAGTGTGTGTATTAAACAATCAAAAGGTTTTGACAAGCCGGATATAAGATCACTCAACCGCTAGTACAGCAGAAGACAAAAGTGACAATAAAGCATCGTGAGAATAAATATTGTTTTCTTTCTTTCTTTTTTTCTATCAGTAATAGATGAACCCGCCAATTTTGATAAAGCCATTGATACAGCAGGCTTTGGACTTTTCAATTTAATTCTATTCGCCACAGCTATACCAGCCACATTGGCAAATGTGTTCTCCACAACGACAATGGCTTACATACTGCCAATAGCCGAATGTGATTTGAAATTGTCACTACTAAATAAGGGTACCTTGAACTCGGCCACTTATGCTGGTATGATAGCCTCAGCCATTGTTTGGGGCTATTTAGCCGATACCTTGGGTAGAAAAAAGATTCTGGTTATTGGTTATTTAGCCGATGCCGTTTGTGTATTTTGCAGTTCCATGTCACAGAACTTCCTAATGTTGGTCATATTCAAATTCTGCGGTGGTTTGATGTAAGTTTTTGAAGAGAATTTGCAAGAATAACTGAAGCATTATGGAATTCTAAATTTTTAATTTTACAGAGTCAATGGTCCCGGTGCTGTGCTATTTACATATCTAACGGAGTTACATGGCCCCAAAAATAGACCACGAGTCCTTATGATATTGGGCATGGTACAGTCTTTGGGCACTTTAATGTTACCCATATTGGCTTGGCTAGTTTTTCCACGTGACTGGGAATTTGTTTTATTCGACAGTTTTAATGGTAAGTTGTGGTAACAAAATAAAAATGTTTACAATTTTTGAAAATAAAAAAAAATTTCTTTGCTTTACAGTACATACTTGGCAAATATTTTTATTGTTTAGCGGTTTGCCCAGTTTAATTTGCGGTCTCTTATTGATCTTCTTGCCGGAAAGTCCAAAATTTTTAATGTCTCAGGGTCGTAATGCAGAGGCCTTAAGAGCTTTTCAGAAAATCTATGCCATTAACACCAGAAAACCAAAGAATACTTATCCAGTAAGTTGCAAATAGAAAATCGAATTCATGGTTCCAATAATGGTACGTTTTTCTTTTTTTCTTTTTCAAGATTCAAACATTAATTGAGGAAGTACCCAGCCGTGATGCCAATGCCAATGAAGTTGTTTTTACCATAGAAAATAAAACCAACAGCAAACCGCTTAAGAGACCACATCGTTCCTTAGGTCAGGCTTTACGAGATGGTTGGCAACAAATGCAGCCCATGTTCCGTAAACCTTTACTCTGTCGTTCCCTGCATGTTTATCTCATGCAATTCTGCATGCTATTAGGGTAAGTTGCCTCTAAGTTATCCATTCGATCAAAACTAATTATTGTTTATATCCTGTAGCCTTAATACCATACGTTTGTGGTTGCCCCAGTTGTTTGCCTCCATAGCCGAATATGAAACTCTGCATGTTGACGATAATGAATCGGCCAATTTGTGTACGATTTTAGAATACAGTGCCAATAAATCGGCTACCACTGTAGTGAACCAAAACGAAGATTGTAGTGTGGTAAGTTGAATAACGTATAAGGTGTTGAAAAAAGAAATCCATTATGTTTGCATGTTTCCTTTGTTAACTTGTTGCCTATATCACAGAAACTTTTGATCCTATTCGCGAAACACTAGACAATAAATTTCCACAAGCTGCTACTGAGGCAAATTGTTCAGAAACAAAATTATTCACCAATTGGTGCCAGGCCCAGCCATTGACGTGAATGCATAGGAACTTTTCAATATATAGGCAGTATTTTTTTAATTCTTCATATACGACCAATAATCAGGTTATGGCCTCTACATTTGTAGTGTCATTATGTTGGAAAATAAGTTATGGAAGAGCGTAAAGTTAGATTAGAGTAGGTACAATATCAAATACAGTTTACTAAATTTAGGCTCTCTTAGAGAGCATTTCAAAGACATCCAAACATGTCATAATGAGATCGAGAAGACTTTCAAGATGTATCTCATAATGGCGAGACCAATTGTGCCCTATGGGACCGTTGTTTGGTCAGGCAGAAAGAATTTGAAAACAGTTCAACTGGAGTTGACATGTGTTGGTATAAATTACGAGACTCGCTAGAGGGTCTATTGCATCTTAGCTCATTGCATACGGCAGTGAGGAACAGATCTCATGGTAGGCAAGTCTGAAACGGAATACATTATTCATAATCTGGTAAATCGATAGCTTCTATGATTCAATGATTTTGAGAAGTTCTTCATAACACACTTGAGTAACAAGAGTCAATGGAGCAATTTGGAAGGCAAATATTCCTTCTTTCAAGAGTATGTGAAGTGAAATTCGTTGATATTCTACAAGCAGAAGCCTACAACACCGAAACATGGCGTTGACAATACTACCAGACAGCCATGTCACCATTCGAATACTCCGTTTGGATGAGGTTAACACGAGAAAAGTTATGGACTATCTGTTTTAGCTGAATCAGCTAGGCAGGGGAAATCGAGTTCCTCCCAGGCCATATTTGAATTTTCCGCAATGAGCAGGCAGATAACTTTTGAGGTGAGAGGTTCCCATGACGCTAATAGCAACAGAACCTTTAAGTGAAGAGGGAAAAGTTTTTTGGGATGGTATACTCGATAAAAACTAAGATATGAAGAGTCACATGATTTTCTCAAGCCAAATGGACTTGAGACAATCTAAACTACTGTTTGGGAAATTAAAGTGAGAAAAGAGTTGAGTCATGCATTAGAGTAATCAGAAGTAACCTGATGATAGTAATCGGCTATTTGACCGAGCAATGTAACAGTCTAATAATTTATTAGAACACATACTCAAAACATTGAACCTTCATATCAAGAAAGCTCATGAATTCTTATCAAGTATTAGACAGAGAGTTATCCTTGCTAACATCGTACAACGTCATGAAGTTTTCTCGGGTAAAAGGATTGGAGTAGAAATTATAGGGATACTCAATATGGATTCCGGGTAATGCAATAGATTGTTTGGTCGCAGTATACTAGCATCTCTATGCCACAATAGTAACAAATATTATTAAATTTAATGGATTTATTTTCACTACACCTTATAAGATGTTTTAATTCAGTTGTTATTAATTTAAACTTATCTTTTACAGCGCAAAGATGTTTCGGTGGATATGTATTTAAACAATATTATTGTGGCCGTGGTAGGCTTAGTTGGCTATTGTTTTGCTGGCTTCATTATACGCATTTTAGGTCCCAAGAGGCTATTAAGTAAGTATTAAGAAATACAAAATATGTTAAATAAATCAAAATTCATGCATCAATACATTTTCATTTCAGCTTATGGTATACTTTTATCGGGCATTTTGGGCATTTCCTTGTACTGGTCAAATAGCGGTTTAATGACTTTGATTATATCTTCTATATTTGTAACCGTGTCCAGCATATCAACGTCATCTTTAATGGGTCTGGTAGTGTCAGTATTTCCTACTACCTTAAGGTATGTTTAAAGGTCTTTCTTTTTCTTTTAAGTAAACTTGGCTGACATGGCTTCTTTCTACTATTACAGATCACTTATTATAGCCATAGCCATGATGTTTGGCCGCTTGGGGGCTTTATCGGGCAATATGCTGTTTCCAGTATTTGTGGAAATTGGTTGTCTACCACCGTTTATAATGGTTGGTTCAGTTTTAATATGTAAGTAAAGTTTTTTAATCACGTTTTTTTTTTTAATGATTGTAATTATTATTATAAACTTACCTCTCCTTAGTTGCCAGTGCCTTATCTTGCATCTTACCCAGTGAGAAAAAGACAACGTTTACATAAGTAATTATTTGTTTAAATATTTAAAGATTAACTAAAAGTTGTATTGTATTTAGGCTATAAACTTAATGATTAGATTTACTTATACAATATATCTGAAGATAAAGATTAAGTACATAAACTTAAGATAAATAAGAATTCTTTACATTTACATATGGTTCATATGAAACCCAACACTCATCATCAAATCAACTCATTTACAAAGATTAAAGTGTTTCTATTTATTTAGTTCTGTTATTAAAAAAAACAAAAAGCACACATTGTAAATATTTACTTATAAAAAAAAAGAAAGCATAATTTAAATAAAGAATAAATAAAAATTTCCAAGCAAATACAATGCACAGCACAATATCTTATTGGGCTCCGAATTTTAAAAAAAAAAAAAGATATTGCATTAGCATATCGTGTAAACTTCGTAGAAAAACAAATAATTCAAGGTTATTTTATTGATCAACATCGATAACATATCGATTTATTCTATACATCGAAGTCAAAAATAAGATACGTCCTTTACTAGCTCTGTTGGATTTAAACCCGTTGCATTTGGTAGTGAGAATCAGAGCCAAGGAGACTATGGTTAGCTTAATTCGATCCAAATCTAATGCAAGATTTATCAGGCAACATTTTCGCCTAACAAATCGAATTGCTAACTGAATCCTGGAAAGTACCAATAAGCTCTATAGTTTTGGATAATGCTTGCCAGAATGAGAATGAGTATTATGTGGTAATAGTTTTCATGCCTCTAATGAGGCCATACCCTCTCTGTTTCGAAGAGTATATTGGACGAATGGAAAGTAATCCTTCTTCATATCGAACAGGTTTGAGACAATTCAAAATGGTTTTTGGTAATACAATGAAACATACATAGTTTGCCAATACAACCCTTCAGTTAGGATGACGACCTAGCTTCTCACACCACTTGTGTTATGTGTGTCAATTTTACGGCAGACTTTTTTGAGAAACTTTTCATGGCAATTTTTATTTAATCCCAGAGTTTTTGCCAGAAATTTGCTGAGAGGATGCCGCCGAAGAAATATTTTTTCATATTTCGTTGTCTGACCCGGGGTTTGAACCGTGGTCTCACGTCTAATAAGCCAACACATTACCTACTAGACGACGGCGACTAGACACAATTGAAAAGTAATTTGAATTATGCTTGGAATTAGTATGGAATCATGCTCGATATATAAACTTCTTGATAAGGAGAATACATCACAAGAACACACCTGGGCGGCGTTAATACCTCTCAGTAGGAAGAAGTAATTGAGTGTCAAGTAGCAAGCAGGCATCTGAAGAGTTTGCCAAGGCAAAATGATTGCGGAATACAGACTACATATGTATGTTAAAGGGATACCCAGTATATTTTGAGGACAGTACAATAAATAGTTTGGTCAGGATGCTCTAAGACGCAAGAAATGTCTCCCAGTTTATTACAAAATTTAATTGATGCAGAACAAACATCGATACTTCATTGCATCGAAAATACGATCGAGGATCGAAAATTATTGATGTTAATATCTTTAGGACTGAAACTTTTATGCTCATTTCTAAATTCGAATTAAATGCCACAACTTCGAGCTTATGTTGTAAATCAAAATAATTTCTGTTTCTCTTGAAATCAACGCTAAAAACACAACACAAACACAGCATGGTAAAAGAATAATGTTGCACCAAAGCGTTGCTTGCTCTAATAATAAACTCACAGACCAATAGCCAAATCCATTTGCCACTTGTTGCCTTCTACCGCACAATAGGCCGGTAGCTTATTAAGGTTTAATAAAATTAATATAAGATTATAATTTATTACTTAATTGTCTAAATATACAATTATAATATTTAGTATATAAAATCTAATTGAATACAAACTAGAGAGTTTTGCTTAGTAAATGTACCTGCATTGCCCGCCTTTGTGTTTAGCATGACAGTACATGTTTATTACGGTTATTCCATGTTGTCAATAACACTGCACATAATCCGATCAAACTGGTAACTAACATCTGTTTTACTGCCACTACTCGAATCGTGAGGATCCACCTCCATTTTAATATCACTATCGTTCAGGTCCTCATCGGTGATTTCAGGCAGAGCAGCAAAAGCATTGTTCACAATATCTCTTACCCGCTCCAAGTGTTTCTGGAAACGATTTGTGGTCTCAACGCGTTGACGTTTTTGCATTTCCATCATGACACGCAGCGTTTCACGGGCTTGATGAGGGCGGAATTCATTTAGCAGGTGGTGCATGTGTACAAACAATAAACTGAGGTCATCAATCTGTAAAGGAAATTAAAATGTAACAGAACGCTTCTTTCCACCACAACAAATCACGTTACCAACCTTTTCTGTTCTCCTAGGGCTGTCCGGATACTGTATTAATAAATCTATTAAATCCAGGAAATTCACAAACAGCGAATGATTCAATTTCTTCAATTCTTTTCGCCTGTCGAAATGAAGCGGGATGAGTCTTTTAATATTTTGTGATTCCAACGAACGTATCATTTCCTCATTGTTGTATTGAATACCAAACATGCTGTACATATCCTGTATGGGTGGCGGCGGCCTTGGAGCTCTATTGCGCCTAATGTTCTCTTCCGAGAATAAATTTATATATTGCACCGGAGGCAGAGGTAAACTCATAACTTGCGATTCTTGTTGAGCCATTGTATATGGTTTTTTTTTATAAATTAATTGATTATTTTTAAATAAATCTTAATGCTTATAAATTATTGCAGCAATTGGCAAAAAAAATGTTAGACAATCCTTCTGCTAAACAAAAAATTATAAATGCTTCTTCTTAACAATTATAACCATTCACAGCTAAATAATAACATGGAGATGTGTTATTGTCAAACAATATGCTTGTCCCAAGCAGCGCTGCCAGATCGGAGGATTTCTCCTCAAAATTCGAATTGTCTTATATCTTAGTGAATTTGTGTGTCGTCGTTAGGTTAGGACAACGGGATTGAGCTTGTTTGTGGTGGTTTTTTGGTTGGTGCGTGTGTGATTGCATCGTTTGTGTCTTGTTGGAATTTGGTCGGATTTGACGGACGGAACCCAAAATGAATTACTGCTTAATGTGGTGAATTTTTGGAAAGTGTGATGAGTTAACAGTGTGGTAACTCTTGGCAAGGTGGGTTTGATAAAATTGAAATTCACCAAAGTGCCGTTATTCGAAATATGTACTGAATTCCCAGAGAGCTCTGTGCTATCAGTGGTGGATAATCCTTTGTGTGCCTAGAATAAGCGATTTTTACTTCCAATAGCACAGCCATTGGGTTAAAACAAACCCACCATATATAAATTGAGGTGCGAAACAGGGATGGATCGAGGACCGCAGTGTTCCCATTGAGTCAGCGAGTTCAGCGCTTGTAACTTTTGATGCGTTACCTCAATGTCTCAGTTAAACTGGGTATCCTTCAGTCGTTATACAATGATTATTTAAAGTTAAGTGCAGTATTTCTAGACTCTGCTTGGGACCTCAATCTCGATAAAAAGAGAACTGATTGATTATGTTCTCTCATTGAATCGAGTTTATTACGGTAATTGAGATTCGAAATTGTCCCCAAATAAAAATAAAACCATAGCTGGTGGTAACTCTGGGGTGTTGTAATTATGAATGCGCGGGAACCCAAATAAAAACAAATTAAATCGACTTTACCCACCTCCTTCTTCTTACAAACTTATACTGTATTACCATAGTTACACGTGCTCAAAAAAGCTCAAGCCTGGCATCTCTTTATATTGAAATTGTCCGCCATTTTTATATGCCCCCCCACAGTAGCGAGTGAATCATGAGCGAGTAAACATGCCATTAAGAACGAGCGTATAAGAAAAAAGTAATACACACGCGAGATCAAAACAGAAAATGGAAAAATTTATAAAAACAATAAAATCTTTAATAAAAAGTGAAATGTTTTACTTAAGACACAATAAAGTGCATACATGAATATGTCAGTAATTGTTAAAAATAAAAATATTCCAGTTACATAGAGGTTGATTAATAAAAAGCGGAATGCTAATGAAAAACCCCTCGCGAACAGTGCCGTAAAGTAAAGATGAGAAAAATAAATAGTGCGTATGGAAAAATGGTTATTCCAAATCATGTTTATTGTAATTAAAAAGACAAATTTTAATTAAAAAAAAACAAGAAAATAATCTAAAATAAATAAAATATTTTAATATACATTTTATTTTAATTAGTTAGTTTATATTAAAAGGAATTCGAATAACATGGGTAAGTTGACATGTATTTTCATTTGCATTTTTTCACTGCATATCAAGAGCTGCAATATGCTTCTCGTTTTCATTTTCATATTATTTATGTAGGTTGTATATATGGAATTTATATGTTTGTTATGCATATGTATGAGTGTGTGTATATAAAGAATTTATTGTGTGAGCCTGTACTGTTTTTTGTTTGTGTTTAAACATACGTTTACTGTTTATGATAAACAATAGCAACCCAAATGAAATTAAATTTAATGTTTACACGTGTGCGTGAGTGTGAAATCATTTATGTTGAATGTGTTTGTGTTAAATAAAACAATTATTTAATGTTTAATTATTTAATTTATTTTTATTGATTTTATACAAACATTCTTCCCGCCCTTTTTCCTCTCACAATATAGCTGATGCTTTAACTGACATATTGAGGGCAGCTGGTAAACATCCTAATTCTCGAGTATCCAAACTTATACACACTGTTGAAGAGGAACCCTCCCAAAGGAATATCGTTTTATTGCTTATAGAGTTGGCCGAACACGCGGAATATTCTGTAGACTTTAATATCTCTTTAAAATATGTATGTAAACTTAATTAATTGTTGTTGTAAAGTAAATACAAAAAAATAATGATAAATTATTTTTCCGTAGTATTTGGATTTATTTGAACGTTTGGGATTTAATCATGATCTGGTATTAAATGAAGCTGGTCTCCTTCTGGTCAATTCATCGAAAATCTATTCGAAGCGCATTGATTATGTACAAAGTCTAGTGGAAAGACAAATTCTAACCCTATCGAATGCTGATACTGAAATACAACAACAAAAATTGTAAGTATTTAAAGCAATACTGTACATAGTTGTGTGGTGTATAAACATCCTCGTTCATTAATTTAACCGGTATGTTATTTGTTTTTGTTTTTCTTCTTTTTATTTTGTGAGTTTGTTTATATTTTGTGTAACACATTAACAGATATTCATTCTTGAACAACAACACATTACGCACACATTGTATATTTTCTTATTGGAATTCAAGCTCTTAAGACTGATAAGAACAACAAGGCCTGTACTTAGTAATGCTTCCGTTCAAAAACGAAATTATTATTATCGACAGTTTAGGCCGAGTATTTCTTTAAAATATTAGGTGTAGTTAAAAGAAATCTATTATATTTGAAATTAAAATGATCCCATCTAAGCAATTATGCACCATTTTGCGCTATAAATGTTGGCATTTTTAAATTGTGAGATTACTTATGTATTTGAAACGACATTTTCCCAATGAAGCACACTGCCTGAGTTCTTGTAGACAAATCAATTGTTCCCTGGATATAGAGTTGAACCATAAGGATGTAGTTACAGTAGATGATTCACTGCATATAGTGCTTACTCCTATTTGTCTGTAACTCCTGACGGACGTTTACAATCTCTCTGATAGTTGTAGTGGAAGTGTGGAATTTTCCCAATAAATTTAAGATTACACTCGTTCCATCTAAACGTTCTTAAAGCCCAAGTATTCTTCGTTTCCATATCCAAAAACCCGACATTGACAGTGAAAATATTGTGCAGTTTCCTATTTTTTTTCGTCAAGTACCCTTCATAACTGCTATAAGGTTTTTAAGATGGACTCCATTTTCGTTTAACGTAATAGTTAAAGCTTGGTTGACATCTTTTGTTTCCTCCACAGCAAATGCCAATTTTACTATCTTTTCATTATTGGTGGCATATTCATTTCCATGTTGACTTTTATAAACCTTTATTAACTCTTTGTTTTTTTTTCTTTAACTTCCCTTTCATGTCAGAGATCAACAACTGGAATCTCAAAAAGAAAGTCCTAACACTCCGGAGAAACCGAAAAGAGGTAGAAAGCGAGCATTAGAAGTACCAAGCGATCCATATGAGGTTGAAATGGTACCAAAAAAATTCAAAAAGCTTACGGAAGAGAAACGTTTTGCTGTAACAAAACAGATAACTAAACCGAAATTAATGCAACGCAATATTGAAGTGGAACAACATATACATCCGGCTGGTTGGCTGCATGCCGCAATCTATGATTTCGAAAATGAAGAAGATGTAGATACTAAACGCAATTACAAACTCTTTACATATCATGTAGAACACCGTTACAATACCTTAGTGCCGGATATAAATTTTCGTTTACACTTTAAAGTTAAGGATTATATGGATGAACAAGAAGAAATGGACGACGAAGAGGCATGCAATACAGAAGATCGCAGTTGGCCACCGCTGTCAGAGGCATATGTGCAAAAGTATTTACGTTTAGAAAATTATGTACTACAAGAAGGCGCCAAAACGAATAAAAGAAAATATGCAGATCCGGATGAGCTTACAACGCAGGAAAGTAATAAAGAAGCTAGACTAAGTGATAACACCACAGATGCTTTAGATAACACCGTAAGACAATTAAGTACCTCTAATATAAATGATAGTTTAAGTGGGAACAATAATGATACGGGCTTAGGCCAGAGTATGCTTAATGATTCTAATAAAACTTTGGAGGCCAGCCATATGGAATCTAGTCAACTAGATAACACCCAGTCCTCAGAAATATCATCAAACGCGGCAAACCTTAACGAAACAATATTGCCCGAAGCGGATAAATCTTTAAATGTAACAGCTAAACAAACTGAAAATGATTCTGCTTTGGGTAGCAGTTTATTAGATCAAAGCAATAGCAATGAAATTAATACAACATCTGGAACTACAAATGGAAATGAGGATGCTAATAAGGAAATAAGCGCTATTTTAAACGACACGGCAACAGATGGGCAAGAGGCAAACAATACTGAATTGAATTCAAGTGTTTTAGATGAAACCAAAAATACCGAAACGAATGATAGTTTGGTCGGACAAGAAAAGGATAATAATAGTACTACACAAACGGAAGTAAATCCAGCAGAATCATCAGAATTAAGTTCAACTGTTTTAGATGAAACTAAAGCTACAGAAGCTAATGACACCTTAAATACACAAGACGATAATAATGAAAATATCACACATACAATTAACATTACAACAGAAAATCAGAAGGATGAAGATAGATCATCTGTAGGAGAAGCAAATGTTACATTAAATGTAGCAGTAGAGGAAGAAATCGCAAAAACCGGAGACGAATCAAAAGTGGAAAATGACGATAGAAATAATTCTATTTCAATTGAAAACATGACCAAGCCAATGGAGGAGAACTTAAATCAAATTGATTTAAATGCTCTCACTGATGACCAGCAAACGACAAAGGGTAAGGCCTACTATTTTATGAAAAAAAATACAATAAATCGTTTAATTTTTTTTTTTACAAAATTGTAGACACCACACAATTGCAAATCCAACTGCCACCGAACGAAGATGAAGGTGTTTGCCTATCAGACTTGGAGGAACAAGATTTTCGTTTGCTTTCGCCGACTATTAAAACCGTTAATATATTTCCAGGTGTGGTTAGAAAGGATATTACAATTTTAATGGACGACGAATTAAGGAAAGCACTCGACATGCGTGATGGCATAATGGATCATTATGGAACTGAAACCTATAAAGTGCCTATAATTGCGAAAGTCATGAAGCATGATCTCGTCTTTAATATTTTAAAATTACCAGAAAAACAGCTCAGACGTAAAGTTTTATTTAAATTAGGCCCCGAAATGGATTTATTTTTACAAGCGGTAAGATGTTAGTTGTGGACTTTATGTCACTTAAAATATTAAAGCAATAAAATGTTTATCTCTCAATATATGTAGCGCTGTTTAAAACGTGGTAAAGCTGAGCCTGTGACGATTGTTAGTCGAAAATTTACACCCTTACAGTGGTTTTCTCTTAATAGCACGGATATGACTGGTGTATTCATGACTCCGCCGAATAGTCCGGGACATTCCTCGGACTTCTTTGGCTTTACAGACGATGAAGGTAATGATGATGATGACACTATAAGCTGTTCTGAATTCTGTGGTTTTACCGAAGAGGAACAAGCTCTTTTAGATGGAAAAAACTTTAATCGTTTAAGTCGCGATTCTGGTGTGGGCGTAGACGTGAACAATTTAACACCCGACAAAGAGCCATTGGAAATTATATTTGAACGTAATGAAGCAACAGAAGCTGATATTGACAACTGTAAAAGGAATATAAATTTTAATCAAGAGCCAAAAGAAACTACGGAATCTTTATTACAACAATTGCCTGTAGAAATAAGAGATGCTTTAACAATCGAATTAAATGGTACCGAAGAAAACGTAGGCAAAAATTTAGAAAATCCGGTTGAAACATCACACGCAGCAAACACAGAAGGTGAGAACAGTGAACAAAACACAGAGTTACAAGACACTGAAAACAGCAATCCAAATATTACACAGCAAACGGGACACTTGTCAGCTGGCGAAACAAATTCAGTAAATAACACTGAAGGTACAGATGATATGTGTACAGAAAACACAACAACAAATATAGAGTCGCAAGGCACACAAGCGACGGAAAATTTGTCAAGTGGTGACCAACAGAATACAGAAGCTTTGGAGTCCTCTAAATCTATAGGGAATATTGAAAATACTAACGATAAGCAAGATAGCAATGCTAAACCGTCCTGTGATAAGACTATTGATAACGAAGACTCGAATCCTTTTGCCGATTGTGAAAACAGTGATTCCGAAGATGATATCATGTTGGATTTGAACACTCAGGGCACTAAAACCAAGGTAGGCATGACATGCTTTTATTTTATTACTATCCCAAGTCCTCTAACGTCGAACATATGTATGTATCTCTTTCAGATTCAACAATGGCACGAACATTTGCAACCAATTTTAGCTAAATCTAGGGAACGTCATCACTTTGATGTTTTTCAATTGGGTACGGAAATTATTGAAACCGTGCAAAGCAGAAGAAATTCTAAAGATCAGTTGCCATCCTCATCAAGTGACAAACCCTCAACAACTTTTCACAATATAATGGAGAACAAGGATCACTCTTATGTATCCAGATATTTTCTCTCCACTCTGTTGCTGGCCAATCAAAGTAATATTGAAATTTCAATCAACAATAAATCTTCAGAGAAACCAACTTCATGGAAAGATCTAAACTTGAAACTCTTAAGTACCAAACGTCATACGGTGGCTATAGAAGATAACATTGGTATGATTGATAATAATAAAACAAAATCCAGTGATGGCAAAGCAAAATCAATAACAACACAGATTAAAACGCCCTCCCAAAAGCTTAACAAAGAAGATGTGGAATGTACTGAAGATGACAATGAAGATAGTGAGCCGCCTTTAGTTAAGCTGCAAAATATAAGAAAATCTGTTAAGAAATCACTGAAACGCGCTAATGATAATGCTACAAGTACACCGTATGTGAACAAAAAGTCTTCGTTGGCAACAATTCAGAGCGTTGAAATTATACCGGCGCCATTAACACCATTGAATATCATACCCGGCACTAGCCAGCAGGCTAAAAGCCATGAGTTTTTTAATGTTAACTTGAATGAAGTGCGAACGTTACAACCCATCGAAAAGGTACAAAAAAGAAATGATGATCTTGACTCTGGTTTTTTCTCAATAGATGATATATCCTTATCATAACAAAAGTGATGATCGATCTGTTCTATTATGTTATCTCGTCTTTTCTATATACAATACATATGTATTTAATTTAGTAGTAGCGTGTGTGAAAGTGTGCCTGCGTGTATATATGTTTGTTTATATACATAAATATGTATATTTAATTAGGTTTTTATGTTTGTGTAAATGGAAGCGGGTGTGTGTGTGTATGTATGTTTTTCTTAGCCTAGGCACTGTACAAAATGAATTTAATTCATATACACAAAACAAAAGTTCAATTTAATTAACTCTAGAGGTTATTGGTTAGTAGGATTTTTGCAATAATTATTGTTTTCCTCATTTAATTTATGTATTTAAGTAACAATTACAATATTTAATTAAGTATACATATGTTAAGTACTTTCAATTCTTATACAAAACTAAACAAGTAAAAGAAAAATGCAATTGTAATTATTTTTAAAATGTTTCTAGCATTTCATGTCTGTCTTGTAACATAATATGCCGATATTTAATTGTTAAATAGATTTTGCTTTCGAGTTATCGACATGTAAATGGTTTGACGAGAATTTATATTCACAATTATTGGCTCGTTTGATAAATAATGATTTTAAAATTCTTAATTTTTCATAAAAAAAATAAAAAAAATATTTACATTTTCGTATTTATGCCTAGATAGCATAATTAATAATTCCATTCTATAATACTTTTTTATATTTCCTTCCACATTCAATGTCTTATTGACTATTGCAGTGTATTCAGCTTTCATTGTGGAAGTCTCTGTTGAAAATTGTATTCGACCGTAAGACTTTTCACAAACAGCACGATTAACAAATGTTTGCCGTAAGTGTATATTATATATATGTACGTAACAGAACCTAATTGGTCATTACAACCCTATAGTCAGGGTTACGACCTAGTTTCCCAAACTCACAACCTACAGTTTAAAGTCGAATCCGAACGGCAGATTTTAGATGGCAATTTTATTTACTCTCAGAAATATTGCCAGAAATCTGCTGAGAGGAAGTCGCCGAAGGAATATTTTTTCATATTTCGTTTAGTTAGACTACGGCGGTATATCATATCATTACAGCATAATTAGATATTATAATGTAGGAAAAATTCCTCTTTCAAATTTGCTAGAGGTTAATTGCTAGAGGTTCTTGTTAAAAATTATTATTGCAATGTGGAAATTAATTCTCATTTTGTGTTAAAATAATTACACAAATCTAAACTAATAACTGACCAATGAGGCTTTTTTTGAATTCCAATTCATTTACAAATTATTTTCTAATTGATCCACAAATACAAGCTAAGACGACCATATGCTCATACAATGTCATATTGGAGAGCCATTTGCCTTTATGGACAATTTATTTAAACAATCCTTTTACATGTTGATTTTTAACAGTAAATATTTTCAGAGTCATAAATATGTTCATTGTAACTAAAATGTCGTCTTTATTTTAGAACAATAAATAAATAACATTGGTATTGTAAATAACCTTTTGAAATATAAATTTTAAAATAACTTTTTAGTTTTAAATGTTTTAAAAATCTTTTAACACTAAATGTAAGTTAATTTGTATTTAAAGTTTTTATTTGTTTTTATTTCGCTTAATTAAACGTGTTATGTAGCTTAAGTTACAAAAAGATCTTTTGTTAATATCATTTCAGAAATCGGCATATCAAAATATTGCAAATTATTTAAAAAAAATCAAACAATTACCCGTGTCTACTTAAGTTTAAAAATTTTATTTGGTTTTAAATATTTGGTTTTGAGAAACTAACAAAACAAACAAAAAGCCTGCATAAAGAAACAGTATTGAAAGCACGAAATTTATTAAAATTTTTCCTTATTGTAAATTAAATGTTCTTTTCATGTCATTTTATTGTTAATTTAAATTTAGGTTTTATAATTTTTTTTTTATTTTTTGCAAGAATATTTTGGTTTTCCTTTGTTTTCATTTTTTTAAGTTTAGTATTTTATTTTGCTTTTTTTTTATTTGAGTACTATTCTTAATGATTTTGTTTTATTTTTTTTCTTTCCTTTTGAGTTGTTTTTTTATTTTGTATTATATTTTAAGTTTCTGATTTTCTTTTTTTTTTCTCTAATATGTCCAAAAAAAACGTAGTCTTTTAAGTTAAAAAGAATTATTAAATGATAATAATTTAAATAAACTTTACTTGCTAATGTTTTTAAAAAACATTTAAAATAACATAATTGTTATAAAATTTTTATTTACAAAATTTAATTTTAATTTAATTTTTGTTTTGTTTTCTTGCGCAGTATTTTTTTTATTTAATTTATTTTTCTTTAGTTTGAATATTTTTTTAATTTAAAAATTCTTTTGGTTTATATTTCCTTTAGTTTCCAAATATTTTTCTTTTTTTTTGTATTCTTTAAAATTAATTATTTTTTTTACCAATTTGAACACTGCCATTTAGCTAAAAGTACCTGATATCTCATGTATTTTTTTTCTCACTTATTTGAGGTACGTGTTATTCTTGTAAATATGTACATACATTGTCACATTGTATTATTATTAGTTTTTTACTTTGATTTGTTAAAATTTTTAACTAAAACACCTAGATTTTAAAAATTCATCTGCAATATGTTTTTGTTTATATAAAGTGTATATTATATTGTAAATTTAACTAAGGCTACTCGAAATATACTTACATATAGTAGATTAACGTTTACCTTTAAAACCACACAATTTAGGCCTTAAAATATTTTAAAATTTAATAATAAACAAAAATGAAATATAAAAGAAATTTATACATACTATATTTTTTATATGAATAAAATAATTGTAAAATTATATTGTCTATTAAAAACAACAAAAAATAAATAAAAAAATCTTTTTGGACAATAATATTGTGACAAGAAAGTCTGTTATTCATGGAAAAATAGAGTTATTCACCATTACCCTCAAAATATGTTCTCAATAGTGTTGCAGTGTAGGCAGTTTAGCTGGTAAATTTTGTTTATTGAATTAAAACTACAAAAAAAAATCGAAATGTAAATGCCAAGATGGAGGTGACAGTTCCCTCGATCCTGACTTTTTTCTATTATTGTCGTTGCAGGGCTAAAAGTTACTTTCAACGATGTTTCCGACTTACACAATCAGCCACGCTCAGTGTTTTAGTTTAGTTTAGATCTTATAATCGGGAGGTTCACCTGAAACTTGTAATTATGCTCCCACTGAATTTGAGCCGTAAATGACTTTTAATGAAACCCAGAAACACAATCTAACATTGAAGGTTTCTAATTCTAGTTTGGCGTACTGAACAAATCCGTATACACTGTCCTGTTCGATGCCTGTTCAATAAGGCACAAAGCAAAACTGCCGACAAACGTTGCTTACATCGACAAAAAAAACTTCAGAATGATTCATTGAGATGACGATCCTTCACCGATTTTGGGTAGGGACGGTTTCGAGGCGAATATCCGATCTTGTGGCTTTTCTTAACTGCTTCTGGCATGGATACCTCAATTGATCAACCACTACGTTGTTCTTCTTCGTAAATTGTGTGTCTTTCGCCCTTTATTTTATGATTTTAAACGAAGCAAATGATCTTCAGAATGTAATCTATCGCGGCTTTAATTTTGATTAGATTAAGACCTTACAAATGAATGGCGAATTTACCCATGTTTACAAATCCAACGACATCGTGTATTTTTGATGGCTCTAAAAGATATATGAAATTATGTGGAACTGAAAATATATCGCCCTCAATGTGTCACATAAGCTAGTTTTTTTATTTATGACTTAATTCTCCTCTCGTTGAATAGTGGTTTGGGAATCGAAAAGCCACATCCCTCATACAAATAGTGTAGCACACAACCCATTCGAATACCAGGACATCCAATAATAAAATTCTACAGTTAAATTTGGATATAATTTAAGAATAATAAAACTGTCACTATTTGAATACTTATCTTCTTTGTCTTCATATACGACTAGTTCCATAAATTCACCAAACCGTGCGTTTTAAATATTTTTCAATTATCATCATTCATGCACATGATTTATTTTTTCCGTTTTTGTCGCATTGTTTAATTGAATTAGTTTCTAATTAAAACAGTCATTACCACAAATTCGTGTTATCAATTAATTATAATAAAAATTTAAAATCTGCTTAATGAAAAAAATATAAAAATAAATTAAATTATTGCTATTCTGAATCAGTATCCGAGTGGGATTTGTCTTCGTCTTTCTTTTCATCGGATTTATAATGACGATATTCCTTTTTCAATTCCCACATGTTTTTATGGGGATTTTTCATATTGTAATCGCAAACTTCTTTCAGAATCTCTTTCAGATAGCCAATTGGCTGTTTGGTTATTTTGACTAAATCCTTAATATTATAATATTGATGTTTTTCGAAGGCATTGAAGAGCATGTCCATGACAGCATTCTTATCATCACGAGCCTTTTTACCCTCCGCCTTTTTGCGTTCACGATATTCGATCTAAAGGAACGATAACAGAAAAAAAATTAAAAGTTTCCCAAAGGAATGGTAACTGAATTGGAGACTTACATTATGAGCATGATCTTTGACAGGTTTGAAGTTTTGCACGATTTTATCGATGGACTGTACTTTGCGTTGGGGCACTGACGCTTTCCGTATGGACTCTAGTTTAAGTTTCATATAACAATTATCGGCTATAGGCCGGCATTCCAACTTTTGTACTATACGACCCTCCATGTATAGCTTTTCAGCATCTTGCGATGAGGATTCTTTACTGCTGCTGCTGGTCGCCGTGGGTGGCCCCATATGTGAAAATACCCCCAATGTTTGTTTCGTCACTACCGACACATCCAATATGTGTTCTGTGGGTATCTCTTCTTCGGGATCTAAATTGACTACTGCCTGCGTTAGGCTCAACGAAACCTGGGCTTTCTGTCCTGGTGTTTTACTAATTCGTAGCTTTCCGACATCCATATTGGAAGGTGCCTTTTCCCATTTTTGTGCAATATATTTCGGCACTTTGACTAACCATACACCACGACCGGCATTTGACAGATCCAGTTCTTTATCAACTATTGGCACTTTAATATCTTTATCGTCATTCTTCGACATTTTATGGTAGTTAATTTAATAATATTCTTTGATATCTTTTGTTTATAAACTGTTTGAATAAAAATTATTGAGTTTTTTACACGTTTACACGAAATTCGTTTTAATGTTTGTGATGCCTTGTTTATAGCGAGAGATATAAAAGCAGTTGAAAATGATACAAATTCATTGAGAGAGAGAAAGAAGAGAATGTGTCATTTGCATGAAACAGCTGATGGTAGGGTTTTCGAATCTTTATAAATATTACTTTTAAAATAAACGCGTTTTTGAATATTTTTATTTGAAAATTTTTTTAAAAATTAAAATTTCTTGTTAAATTAAGTCTGTTGGTGCAATTTCGTTCGTTTAGATCATTTGCCACATGATTTTTTTGTAAAACACCAGAATGGACTTCATTAGTTATGCTGTGCATTGCGTTTAAACTAGCTGAAATAAAGAAAAGTGTATATGGCCACATTGAAATCAAGTGACATTGCATGGTTCTTTGATGAACTAATAAATTTGAATCTTGTCCGGTAATAAATGATCATTTTAGCACTACATTTTGTAAACAATCGAATTTTCTCAAAAAGTTACAGACCATACACGAGAGTTGTGTTCCATTATCTGTTCGATATAAATAGTAATATAGGCAAGTACGATTATACTTTCTTTAGTTCCTTTAAGGAGCATACGCTGTTTTCATTTTCCTTCCTTTGCTTGTTTAGGTTTTCTTAATAAAAATTTTCCAGCTAAGCAGGTGAATGATCGGATGTAGCAGGTACATGCCATTGCATTGAATTCTCGTGCCTGGTCAAAACTTTTTGACTCCGAAATATTTACACAAACGAAAGGTACGTCATTAACTTTATGTGTAATTTCCCATTACGATAGATGGGAGCAGTAAATTTCGATATCTTTAGCTCTGACCTTTTCTCAAAACATTCTTGTAAAGACTAACACCTACTGAAAAATAATATCAAAAAAGTAACCAGTAGAGTGAGTTCTCACAGACCGAAGAAAGAAGTGCAGAAATCAGACCGTTTTTAGGGATTGACACCTAACCACAATTAGACAATGTTGAGGTTATGTTGAGATAGACAAGAAATCAATGGAAGGGAAAGTTTTAGTTGTTTAACGACTTTAAGCGACGTTGCCGATGACATAGCTTGATCAATTTATTTTCATACTACCGGTTGATCACATGGCGTTACTGTTATCATTACTCTTTGGGGTCTGTTTTTTGCTTCCAATCTCTCTGTGACATGCTTATTTCTGAAAAGCAAGCTCCCTCGATGTTGTAGTTCAAATGTTATTACTTGATACTGCATATTACACCATTGGATTGGATATTATAGGTGATTTTCTGACAGTTAGTTTAATTTACTGTGTTTAATGCGAGTAACACATTGGGATCATTAGCATTAGACCCAGTTGGGCATTAACTAGGGCAGTTTAATGATTAAGGTATGTATTTTACTGCAAAAGCCAAGTAATTTGCATTCGAATCCGAAGGAAAAAGAAAAAAATGCTTGGTTTTCGATTTTCAAAATTAATAGGCTTAAACCCCCTATAAATAATTTATCCAGGAAACCTCCTTACCCTGAGAGAGGCCAACAACAGTGAACATCACAGCAAGGTCGGGCAGCGCCACCCCTTGATAAAAAGTAATTTTCAATGAGCAATTATACATTTACAAAGAACATTGGCAATCCTATAATCCTAGGACTTTTAGCAGTAGTAGACCAATTACATGCTTAACTGGTAAAGCAAAACTAAAAATAATAGGGATATGGGGAAAATGTTTCCTGACAACCATATGTTCCTTCTTCTCTCCTATTCTAATCTTACTTACTCACTTAGGAAGTGGATCATATAAGTAAATTTTTATGATGATAAATACAGATTTGTTTAAATTTTTTTTATATAAAAATTATGAAAACAATTCGATTTTTCATTAAAACGCTTTGGATTTATTTCTTAAAATTTAAAACTTCTTAAAAAAATTCGTTTATTTTTCTGTAGAAAAAAAATCATTATCGGGTATAACAAAATCTTTGGAAGCTAAAGATTTACAAATGGAATTAAGCTTGTTAGCCTATCATACTTAGAAGTTAATTCTTTGTTTTTGTTCTAGAATTGAAAGTGTATTTGTTTGTTTTAATACTAAAATACTTTAAATAATTAATTAAATAACTACATATGTATGTATGTATTTGTGTATGTTGCTATGTGTATGTGTATATATAAATTTAATAATATGACTAATTTACTAAAACATTAATTATAAATATATTAAATAAGTAATCAATACATACAATAATAAAAACAAACAAGTATTATATACAAAAAAAAAAAAAGAATTCAAAATAGAAAGAGAATTTAAAAATAAACCGTTAAATTATTTTCGGATGAACCCATGGTATCAGTGGATGCCAGAAGATTGCTAGAACCATTGACACCAACACTTGTTACACCACCGTTAGCACATGATATGGTAGTAACACCCGCCTGAAGAGAAGCGGATGTCGCAGGAGCTTCCCAAGCCATTTTCTTATTATTATTATCGCTGGTCTGTAGATGGTTTTGGCATAAGGAGTCATTTTCAATTTCATCTTCCTCATAAAGCTGACCATTAGCCGAAGCTCTAGACACTATGCCTGTTGGGGAGACATTACGTGTGTAACTTTAAATCAAACTTTTGATAAGTAATTGCAACACTTACTTCTTACAGTGGCTGCATAGTTTTCTCGTTGCCTTTCTCTTTCGCGTTCTCTTTCCAGGCTGGCAGCTAGTATTGCTGAAGCTCCTAAACCCATATTACTGCCCAGTGTTGTAGGCTGAAAGCCGCCATTACCGATAGGATTAGCCATGGATATATTGCCATTGTGTTTCATATGTAGCACCGATACATTTCCACTGGTTACGGTGGCGCCATTACCATTGCCAGCCACTTTTTCATGCGTTACTAGATTAGCCGATGAAACTGTACTATGGCCATGACTATGTACCCGATTTCTTCCCAAAGCGGGAGTGGTTTTACGTGCTTTATTCTTATAATGCACGATATAACAAGTTAATGCCAATATTATGAGCACAAAAACGCCCACAATAATGGCAAACATGCCGAGAAGACTATTGCTCCAAGAGACTTGAGCTAAAGCTACACCTTCCATGGTTACGGTTACGGGTACTGAGGTGCTTCGTGGTGGCACACCACTATCTGTTGCCACGGCTACCAAGTGTACAGTACTTTCATTGAGTGACTGTAATTGTTCCGGTCTCATATAGATAGTGCCAGTGCTGTCGATTTCAAATAGACCAGCATGTTGTCCTTTAAGCGACAATTCCAACTTATCATTGCGATCACCATCGGCTGCCTCTATTTTACCGATCATAACGCCTTCTAAAGACTCACTGCGTGACTGTAAGGTTTGCTAAGGGGAATAAAAAGAATAAGTTTTCAATTTTCTTAGGTTTACAGATTTTAAATCATTGTTATGCTTACACTTTTGGGCACCACAAACTCATAGTGGGTCTCCCGAAACCGAGGCTCCCAATCATTGACATCTGTAACCTCTAGACTTATTTCGGCTGTTGTATTAGTCATGCCGTCAGTAGCAAAAACTTGAAAGTCATGCCGCGTCATTTTTTCGTAATCCAAAGCCTTTGTTAGAATCACTTCTCCCAGAGAGCCTACACTAAAAAATTGCGAATTTACTGGATCCGGTATGGTGTACTTTAAGTGTTTTCCCGGTTTATTGGTAGGCAAAGCCAAGATACGATTCCCTACAGCTGTATCTTCGCGTATACGCATGTGAAATTTCTTTTGTACAAACGCCAATGCGCTCATGTCACTATGAGTGCCTCCCGGTCTTGCCAGTGTCACGGTGGTTAGAGCATATCTATCGGGATTGTCAATTTGTGTAGCCTTAACCACCAATGTAGCACCATTTGTTAGATCAGAGTAGCCTATGGGTGTGAGTAGCGTTATAACGCCACTATGGGGATGTATGCGAAAGTATTTGGTATCTTGTGATTGCACAATACTGTACTGTATGGGTGCACAAATGCCCTCATCTTGATCTATGGCCTTAATTGGTTCTGGACGAATTTTCAGCTCACCTTGTCGGCCATCTGACGGCAGTTCTGCATTATAGGTTTCCCTCAGGAATTTTGGATTTTGATCATCGGCATCTGTTATTACCACCCTCAAGATGGTATCGGAAAATTTTGGTGGTGTTCCTTGATCTTGTGCTCGCAGTTTAACTGTGAAATTTTGCATTTGTTCATAGTCCAGGGATTTTTTAAGCACCAGAGTTCCTTCGAGCGGATTTAAGAATTGTACATATTCTGAGAACGGTCCTGGTAGAACTTGATATTCAACGGTGGAGAAGGGGCCCTGCTGATCAGCATCTTCGGCTTTGGCGCCTTGTAAAATACGTGTGCCGGGAACTGTAACCTCGGACAAAGTCAGCGTATAGGGTGTACCAATCCATTGCGGGGCATTATCGTTGACATCGATAACACGCACATTGACAGGGATAACGAAGCTCTGAAAGGAAAAACGATGACAAATTTCATCATCAATTAAATTCTAGTGAATAGAACATGACCTTATTAAATGGAACCCTAATTGGCTGCAAATAAAAATTACATCCCTTGGCCTTTAAATTATTAACACCCCTGGTGATTACAATTAGCGTGAAATCTTATTTACATTTCTTTATGAAATATTTCTTTAAGGCCTATTTGCTAATGGGCATTTCGTTACGCTTAAATGTCAATATGTATTCAGAATGTATGCAAACATATTCAACACGTTTACACTGGCACAAACATTTCGTGCTAATGCCGGCTGGAAAACCTCAAGTAATCTATACAATCTCTAGTAAAGACGTCAAAACTACTTGTGGTCAATGAACTCTTCAACGCTTATAAAGTTCATAGAGTTCGAGAGTGCGAGTAATTGAAAATATTTGTATTGGAAAGACCAAAATGTACTCATGTATGTACCCATACACACGACAGTAAAGTAACCCAACAAACTGAAAATTGAAAATTGAAAATTGAAAAACTAAAATTGTTTATTGAGTTCATAAGGTATTTAAGGAGGCGCATAGAGCTTGTCAATGGAGCAAAATAACACGGAGACTTTTCCTTCACTAAGGCTTTTTTACGCTTGTCAGAGTATTTTTTTTACAAGAATATGGTTAAAGCCAAGACTGTTGCGTTTACCAAGCGCTATCCTTTTATTTGTGGATACATAACACACTAGGAATAAATCTGTGGACATTGTATTCACACTTCATTCAGAATTCATGCAAATGTTTACTGGGTTGCCTTAAGGAAATAAAGAATTTTTCAAACCTAATGCATTACACAACAATAAAGAAAATAGTACATCATATAGTTTAAGTAAAGCCAACTAAAAACATTGTTGTATGTAATGAAGTATGATCGGCATTATGGAACAAAAATGTTACCCTAATCTCTTGTCGCAAGATGGAAGGAAAAGAAAACTGATTCTCTGTTTGGGATTTTTGAACGCCCAAGGCTATCTTTAAATGTCCAATACTTTCTTGTGGCTATAACTTCTAAACTATTGAGCCGTCTTCTAGAATAACGTTTACAAGATATGTGTGTGATTAATCGTTTAGTTATTCAATAAGTAGTTGCGGAATTATTAGTGTATTATACATCCACGGACCGGACAGTATATGCCTAATGTACACTTAAGAACATATGTTGATAAAGAGGCCAAGATCAGAGAAAGTCTGGCTATTTGATAGTTACAGCCAGACTTCCATCTACTATCCACAGCTTCTATTTCGTCGAAGTTTAAGCTTACAGGAGAACATTTTCGCATATTCCGAGCGGTATGCCAATTTGGTTTTGTGAACTATTACAGCCACGGTCTTTCACGTAATTAAATTGATGACCAAAGCGTAAAAATACTCTTTCCTTAAATCGTTGCACTATCTTGTTGATACCACATACCACCATCCAGTTTATAACTCTCAATTGCAGGCCACAAAGAAGTTAACGGTTCTTTCAGAGTTATTTTCGATCAAATTCGTCTTAATAACAACTCGAGACTATAATGGCCACCGGACAGTCACTTTCTCCGGATGCACTGGCTTTTCCACACCTCAGAGCTCCATATGCAACAATTTTGTTTGCTGACGTAGTTTACAATTCTGAAGTGATCATCATAGCTGAAAAAGATTTGGTTGGATAAATCAGCTTTAAAAGCCTATTGCTCTAACATCCAGTCAACATATCTGCGCCGTTGTGGATAGTGTAGTAAGAGTCCGAAGGCAAAGAGTCGCAAAATAGGCCCAATTACTGAGAACTCTGTGGAATCGCCAAATTCGGATTATCCACCAGAAAAGAAGAGACATTTTCGAGATTACGATGACGCATAGCCCTGACCACATCTCCGATGCTTTCAGTCTTCCAAAAATTCTTTATAATTTCGCCAATTCCTTGAACACTAAATCCAATAATCACACAGTAATGCTCTGCAAAAGTCGCCAGTTTGAATTACCACTTTGGAATCCGTTTTAACGATTTTTAAGCTTTCTCCGGTTGTTAATCGCTAAAGAAAGGTCACTTCAAATAAAAGATATTTAGCAGATAGCAAATCTAATATTACAGATGTCTGAAAAGCATTTGGATCTACGGTTTCTATTTTTAAATCAAAGCCAGTTGGATTAAATGCCATGAAAATTTTAAAAATTTTCTTAAAATGTTATCCTTAACTGTAGGGCTCATAAACACTCTTATGTTAACAAAACAACTTTACTAACTACTTTGGAAATTATTTGCAAAGTTTTTCTATTTGTTTGCCTTCTTGCGAACGTAGGAAGTGAACAAAACCAGAAGCGTCTTGCCAAGAACTTTCTAATGATTTTGAGAATGTAAACTAAAGTGAAGTGAACTGCTGCACGTAAATGATTGAAAGTATACACGATGATTGTGTGTACCTAGCCACGTATTTAGGTTGTAAGGAAAAACTATAATTCTTGTTATCGCATAGCCACACACACACAAACACACACGGGGATCCCAGACCATAATGCGTTTTTGTTTGCATAGAGTAAAAAGTGTTGTATTAAACGGAAGTCAATGGTACTAATTTATGGTCTCACCTGGAAACTATTTGTGGTGGCTTTGGAGGACTAAACATGTTTTCAAAACTTATTTTTATTTTATGGCTATGTGTGTATACCACATCTATGTATGTGTGTATTATTTCTTTAATACATAGCAGGACATAACATTTGAGTGTTAACCCAATATTTTTTATTGAGAAGGTTTTTTTTATTTTGTTGTATTTTTATTTTATTTTCGAAAGTTACACCCTTCTTTCCCATTTATTTTGTGATTTTCTAGCACCATTTTTTTCTGCGAACTAACTAAATAAGGCGTGTTGTAGTGAAATTATTTTAATAAAGAATTTGCTTTTTTTGTTAGATTTAAACATGTAGTTTGGAAAGTTTTTAATAGTTTTCTTTATGGGTTAAATATATAATTTAAGATAAGCAATTAAGTTCAATGCTCTCAAAAGTTTTCATAGCATGTTTCTCATGTACTTAATGTCAAGTGGCAGCAGGTAAATGAATTAATTCTTAAATCAAGCAAGGATATGTACGGGCCAATAGAATTTAATATCTTCTTAGGCAATCTAATGGGATCAATACATAGGATGCTTATGCAATAAAGACTACATAAGAGTACTGGTAGAAATACTTATGCATAATTAACGCATAATAGGATATTAACATCCCTCTGATTAGACTTCTGTACGTGGCATGCCAATGATCATATTATATTATGATTGTCACGTAGAGGTACCATAGTTCTGCCACCATGTGATCAATTGCACATTGCTGGTCCCACTCCCGCCACTCATTCTAAGACATTCCTATAATATGTCTGCCAAGTCTATTGTAATTACAAACTACAGGACGTTGATCGATGTGAGTAAGGATAACGCTGTGCTGAGTAGTTAATACGCATGCAGGTGTTTTCTACTGAAACGCATTAGTGCCGCATATGTTAGGTTAGGTTAGGTTAAGTTAGCGTGGTAGCTTTAATTTACCAAAAAGCTCACCTGAGCATGGATAGCGGCCCGTTGTGATGCCACAGGTGAACGCAGCCTTTGTACTGACCAAGTTCCTCCGATCCAAGAAGGGGGAAGTTGGTCAGCGCAAGGGCTGCACATTTTCAAAATGCACGACTACCTCACGCTGGAAAACCAGCCAGAAAGTTTGATAAACGAGGCTATGTCCTTGATATCAATGGACGTCAAGCTGACAAGGGTCGGAGAGCCAAATAACCTATATCTGCACCCCGCAAGGGATGGGCATTGGCAGAGGAAGTGGATGATAGTCACCTCCTCCTCAGCGGATCTGCATCCACGGCAGAAGTCGTTAAATGGGAGTCACATTCTTTCCGCATGTCTACCCATAACACAGTGGCCTGTAAGCATGGCCACTGTGGTCGAGATGATATTACGGCCAAGTCTAAGTAGCTGGTTGGTACGCGTCCTATCCATTGTGGGCCAAGTGAGCCTAGCGATGGAGCAGGACTCCTCATTTATCCAGGACTGGTTGGCATCCCGGGAGAATTTCCGCGCAATGGCCAGTTTGAACGAGGTAAGTGACATTCCCAAGTTGATTGAGGAAGATTCTGGAAGTAGTGCGCCAGCCCTGGCCAGCTTGTCGGCCCTGCAATTTCCCGGAATATCGCGGTGTCCGGAAACCCAGACAAGTGTGACGCCGTGGCGTCCAGAAAGGAGATTGAGGCAGCGGCGACATTCTCTGACGATCCTGGAATTATCCACAACGTTCGACAGAGACTTTATCGCCGCATATGTTACTCACCACACAGTCTACATATTTTGCTAGGGTCAACTTCTATTCTAAACAAGCATTCTTTAAACCTACAGTGTCAGGTGAAAAGGGGGTCACTAACCTCAGACTGCTCCTGAATAGCCTAGATACATGTCTCAAACGTCTTATCATTGTAATTACCCGGCATAAAATAAGTTTGCCACAAATCTCTTCTACTCCAGAGAAAGATTTAGGATCTAATAGCGTCATCTAAGATCTCCTCCTCGCAAGCTCATTCGCCTGCTTATTGCCTTGAATTCCTATATGACCTAATATCCTGCAAGGATCCTATATTCTCTGTCAATCTGTATTTTTACACTATTTTTGAATTAACCTCATACAAGTTGAAAGATCATATGTTTGCCTAACTGTCTGATAGTATTGAATTGTCCCATCCTTTTGACTTTTCTGTCCAAGTTGACAGACTTTCGCTTGAAGATACTCGAGAGTTCCTTCATGGGTTTGGAATATTTCATTCTGAGATCTAGCAATCTGACGCACTATTAGTTCTCAATCCTTACGTATGCCATAAATAGGACTCTCTGTTAAAAAAATGGCGGCTACAAATTGATCCATTAACTCTTACTACTTAGTCTTGTTGCAAAGTATTTCACAAAAACGTAGAGTTTATTGATTATGTCCAGGAGATAATCACGATGTCCCCTTATGAACCTCGTATCAGACTTGTCCCTAACCATAGTCTTCATAGCTCTGCTTCTTACTACCATATATACTCGGTTTAACTGCAGATCTGTAGGATATAAAATTTTTGTGATCTGTACTCAATAAGAGACGTATTAACGTCTTGATGGAACTAGTTAGATTTGACCGAACTGCTGAAAAATGGAGAGTTGCAGCACAATCTGTACGAGAACAAGGGACTGCTTTAGGTATTTGGATGGTTATCTCAAGAGTGTTATGTGGAGTTGAGAGTTGTGAATGAAATATGAATACAGCCAAGGCCATATATAGGATGATGCATCTGGATGGTTACCGTCGATTGTGATAGACTTTGTGTAGAAAGTTTTTGTGGTCAATAGTTATACACACCTATATATCCTTCTACCTATCTGGTTTTGAGAACACTGAATGAATTAAAGTCATATTCTAATGGGATGAAGCAATTTACGAGACCACAAGATGTAGAATTTAAGTGATAATCCTTTTTGATTTTGTCCATTTCTGTAAATCCAATTACATAGTGTCATATTTAATAATAATTTCAACTTACCGGATCCGTTGAATGCCTTCGTATGCATATAACATTTACATAAATCGATGAGGGACCATTTCTACCCTCTTTATCCAATTCGACGGCTAAAGCCAAATCCTTTGTACCCGGTACAATTTCAACTGGTGCATCTTTTTCTCTTAAAGTTAAATTTATATCACCACTCTCCACATCTGGATCACCATTGATACGTAATTTACCAATAACAGTACCAATTTCGAGATCTTCGCTGGCTAAGAAACTTTCCGCTGAACCACCGCCTTCCAAGTAACAACGTGAATCAAGTATAGCGCCTTCAACAGCTGAAAGAAAGAAAGATTTCGATTTTGTGAGTTTTAACGTTTTAATTTTATTTTTTTATTTGTTTTTAGTTTTTTCTTTGGTTTAATTTAAAATTAAAAAATCATTTGTTTGACCATCTGTCTATTAAATTTTTTTATTGCAATTTTTTTCTTTGTTATTTTATTTTGTTTATGCTCTAGTAAATTTTTGTTGTTTTTTTTTCTTTGCTGTTTAAATTTAAAGTTTTAAACAATTAATTATTATTTAAGACTAAATATTTAGTAAAATTCGTTTTGTAATTATTCTTTTCAAAAATGTTTGTAAATTACAGTTCAAATAATCGTTTTTTATTTATTTTGTTAATAATATTACCAAAAAAAAAAATCTGTCAATCAAGGGACCATGGCATATTTATATCAGGTAGGAGTAATTCAACAGCTGACGAGTCTTAGAATGTCAAAATTTTGTTGTTTTTTTAGTGTTTTGTAACCATTTTTATAAATTTTTTTAACATTTCTTTTTCTATTGTTATTCGTCAGTCAGTTATGAAGCTGTTTTTGACATTCCGTGTACTCTTTAACAAAAACAAAATGCCTGTTGTTTTTGCATTGTTGTACTTGTTGTATTCTTGCGGTTACCTCTTATGAATATGCCATGCAAGGGACCTTAAAAAAATCTACCACAAATATACGACACCCTTCATTAGTTCAAAAAAAAAAATATAAAATCCCCACTCATCCATACAGTATATTTTTAATGTGATAAATTATACAGATGCAACAGGCATAGGCCATATATGGGGATGAAGGGGTTTATATAAAACTATGCTATGATAGAGGTATTAATATATAGAAGTATTAATCGACAGGCTGTGCAAGGAATTGGCAAGATAATAAGGAAATTTGAAATAAAAAAGTCATAGAGATGTAGTAACTCCACTGCATGATAGAAATCGACGGACTGCCAAAAATAAAGTTTCCGTCAAAGAAAGGGTATCAGATAATACAAATTACTCGATTCCTTGGAGTTCTCAATAAATAAGAATATCTTATTGGCATGTATTGTTTTTGAATTTCAATCTCGATCTATATAAAGTCCAACTAATGCCACAATTAAAGTCACTTGAATGTCAATGATATGTATGTTGTAGATATGCTGGTTGGGTGTTAGAACAACCGTTTTTCAGGGCTCGTTTTTTAAACAAAATTTTCTTCAACGAAGAATTGAGTTGAGATGAGAGTTGTCGTTGGTCATTTTTTGGAAAATGGTCCTAGAAGAACTGTTACCTTCAATTCAGAGCGCTATGGCCACAATGGAAGATTATGAAATTCACGATGTCACGAGTCATTGAGCACAATTTCACGTTTTGGCGACGTCAATTAATCATCAATTTTACGCGGATTAGTCTTATGGATAAAAAAAGTGAACTTCACGTTTGCATTGAATATTTTTAGCTTCCTTTGCTTTAACTATAGTATATGATGCCATCCATAATTCTGCAGTGTTTCCGACGGGTTATATTCTGCGACTGAATTTTGATATAAATATGATAACCAGATAGCAGAAACAGTCCACCTTCAAGCTTAGTGTGCAAAATTTTTGTAAGTTATTTACCAGACAACCTGGCAATTAATTTTTAATCATTATTACATCGAGTTCACAATTAAAAAAATTTAATTTTTATTGCTTGGATTACGGACGAATTCTACCACGTATTTATATTCTAGTACACTCTATAGGGCAGGGTGACTTACGGTATCAAATAATTTTTCGAAATCTATGTTGGTTATAGCGACCACCGAACACACAGAATAGAAACTATTGACGTTTAATAAACGCTCATAGCAGCAACATTACTGGCCAATTTAGAGGGAGAAAAAAAATGTTATAATGTTTTGCGAATCAAATGTGTTAGAAGCAACAGATATACAGAGTGAAAACTGGCGGATAAAGCAGAAAAATTAAATGTAAATAAACATTTATTTTGTGTTAAAAAAGGGAAAATTTTGAATATTTTTTAATTTCTTCAATGAAAAGTTTAAAGATTCTTAAATATTTAATTATTAATCGAAATGTGTGTAGTTTTTGGTCACAATGAATATAGTTTCTTGTGCAAAAGGTAAGTAAGAAGCTGAATATATCAAGATCAAAATAAGACGTACTGCTCATAAAAAATTTTTCTTGCTGAAAGTTGCCAATATTTTTTAATTTCTTAGAAGAAAAAGTTAAAATTTGTAATTGTTGTTAGTTGTTTTTATTATTTATTAATAGTTTTACACAAAAATTAAATTTTTTATTAACTCTCGCCAATATGAAAAACCCACCCCAAAAACTAAAAAACGTAAATAAACAAAACATTGTTACAATCAGAGAAGGACAGAAGTACTTTTTGGTAATATTTGCTGTCCCTTTCATAATTCGCTGGTAAACGTCAAAATTGCGTTTCGATACTGGTTATACGGTGATAGCGACTACATCTCCTCAGCAGATCATTTCGACGCCTCCGTTCTATAACATTCTAAGTCGAAAAAGTGTGTTTTGAGCAGTGTTGCCATTTCGGTGCTTTTCGGGTATTTTTTGGTGTATTTTTGCACTTAGTACCCACCCGTACATTTTTAACAAATACCCGATATAATAAAACGGGTATTTATAGTGCATTTTAAAATTTCTCACAGTGCTTTTAGTGCGTTTTTATTCAATCATAAAATTTTTGAATTTCTTTTTGACACTGAATTTTTTAACGACCTTTTTGACTTTAAAGATTCCTTGGGAGAAAACCCATTTATAGATCTCACTAATTTTGTCTTAAAATTGCTTTCGTTGCCTTATTCTAATGCTGAGATAGAAAGGACTTTTAGTTTCATGCGTTTGTTCAAAACAAAAATCAGAAACCGATTGTCCTTAAATTCAGTAAATGCGCTGTTCCACATTAAATATGGTTTAACGTTTGAAAATGCATGTTGCAGCAGTTTTTAACTACCACCACATGTTTATAATAATATTAATAGTAATGATACTTACAAGAAGTCAAAATATTTTAGTAAAACTGTTTTGTGGCCCAATGAAGAGGATATTGATTTATATGAAAATTAATGTGCCTACTACCATATCAACAAAATTATTTGTTATTTATGTTTAAATGAATTGTTTAATTAAAATGAATTAATTATTTTATGTTAATAAATTAATATTTTTCTTTATGTTAATAATAAATTTAAAATAAACTTTATTTGTAATTTTTATTTTGTATTTTCATATTCAGCTATTTTATGCCTATTATTTAAAATTATAGTCGGTGCTTTTTTACTCTTTTTTATCCTAATTTTTACCCGTTTTTGAACCGCTTACGGTGCTTTTGTTCTTGAAGGAGTTGGCAACACTGGTTTTGAGCTCTCAAAGTTTTCACTCGACATACGTGCATTGTAAGGAGATTTTTCCCTATAACTTCGGAACGGATCGTCTCATCTTAACCAACTTTTGACAGTTTTTAAGTTAGAGAACGTAGAATTTAAAAATGCAAGAACATTAAAAACGTTCTAAATACACTTAGAACGTTATAGAATGGAGGCGTCGATTTGACGATTATTTTTAGGCTATTGAGATAGTCGATACTAACGTTAAATAGTGCAGAAAACAGTGAGCATGTGAGTTTTTTTTTTGTTAAGATAAAACAAAATAGTTTTATTTTCTATTTCCAACCCTATTATGTTAAAATCTGCTTACACTTTTTTTACTACTAAAAATTACTTGAAATTTATTTATTAATGTCGGGACGGCGCGAACGCCATTCCCGGCTACCAAAAATTACACGCACGAGTTATTCGCATTAGGAATAATCGCGGAGGTCAACTCAACCGTAAGTGCAATGGCCAAGCCTCACTCCGGGGGAACCGCCTTCATGATCACGGTAACCCCTACGCCAGGTAAGTATGCTTTCTTCCGCTCAACATTAACATCTTATGCAATAAAACACATGAACTCTATGAGAATTATTACGATGAAATACAAAATGTATTCAACAAACAAACAAAATTTCATTCAATTTATCTTATAGTACGCGTTTGCTTATGCTATAGTGGTGTTTGTTTTTATTTCTTTCTATCATCTCATACTCTTTCACTTTAGTAGCTCGCTAATGGCACTTTAGTGTATTGCTAAAAACAACAACTGTGGCTGGTTATTTTTTTTAAACGTTAGCTGTATAAAGAGTCAGAATGAGGGCGTCAAGCGTTAGAAGTAAATGTTTAATGTGGGGATATTAAATAATTTTTTAAATTATTTAATTTTTTAATTAATTTATATGAAATAATAAATTAAATTACAAAATAAAATGAACTTCTTTAACTTTATACATGTTTAAAGAATAGTTGAAGGTATTCAATTTCCTCTAGAGCAGTAGTTTGGTCGTTTTAACGCCTTAATTCTAATTCAGCTGGCATTATCTCTGTAATAAGAATTTCGTCTACATTTCAATTGTTTGCTTTATCATTTAGTTTTGTGTCGAACATAAAATATTCGTTCTTTACAAATTTTTTAAGAAATTTTATGAAAAAATTCAAAAATACTTCAGCGGAATCGTGGAATATTTCTGCAGCACAGTCATATGAAATCTCACATAAAATCTTAGCTGTGAAATCGTTTTACAAATACAGTGCGGGGCCATTATATTCCTTGAATATTTTATATTGAAGACTTCTATAGTCAAACGGAATTCATACTTCATTTCGATCTTGTGATTTCGCAAAATTTTCTTCAGGAATAATATTATTCACAAGTCAAAATCTATTTTATCTCATTCAGATATATTCGTGCAAATCGTTTTCAGAGAACTTCAGGTGCCCGGATTTTGGTACAGCAGCGATGGAACACTTCAATATTTGTGTCGAGGTAAAAAGAGCTGAAAGCAAAATCTCACAAATCTAGCAATTGATGCCTGTTGTTGTAGTGCTTAGGCCAGAGAGTTAGCTAATGCCGAATTCAGACAATTTTTTCTATTGTTTCATGTAAAGGGTCCGCCAAATAACTTTTTTTTTTTGAAAATGCTTTAAAAAGAAAACTACTGAATATTTTCTCAAATTTCTTTTTTTATTTGAAATTACAATCCTTCCGGTTAATAATGGAAAATAATTTCATTCAAATGGCTGCCTCGGCTGGCCATGCAGTAGCCTACACGATCAGTCCAATTTTTAAGCACATTATCGATTGTGTGCAGCTGTATTTCACCAATGGCTTCACGAATATTGTCCTTTAAAGCGTCAATTGTCTCTGGCTTGTCGGAGTAACACTTATCTTTGACGGCACCCCACAAATAATAGTCCAACGGTGTCAAATCGCAGCTCCGAGGTGGCCAAACGACATCAGCTCTGTGGCTGATAATGCGATCTTCAAAAACAGGGCGCAAAACATCGAGTGTAGCTTCGGCTGTGTAGCACGTAGCGCCGTCCTGTTGAAACCAAATGTTGCCAATATCCTCCTCTTCAATTTTTGTGAACAAAAATTTGTTCAACATGGCCCGATAACGATCGCCATTGACTGTACCTTGCTCATTTTCGAAGAAAAATTGCCCAATTATGCCTCTGGACCAAAATCCGCACCAAACAGTGACTCGTTTTGGGTGCGTCGGCTTTTCAATGTATGCGTGCGGGTTTTCTGTGCGAAATTTTGCTTGTTTACATACCCGCCAAGATCAAAATGAGCTTCATCTGTAAAGATTGTTTTTTTTTTTTTTTGCCAAAATTGGCATCTTCTGTAAGTCGATCGCAGGCCCAGTTAGCGAAGCGAAAACGCTTTGGATGGTCAATTGGCTTCAACTCCTGAACCAATTGGACTTTGTATGGCGTCATACCAAGGTCTTTATGCAGAATTCGTCTCAATGATGTCTCCGAAATGTTCAATTGCTGAGAGCGACGGTGAATTGATGTTGATGGCGCCTCACGCACACTTTCTGTCACAGCAGCAATATTCTCGGGTGTACGCACTGTTTTTGGCGTTTCACGCTTTGGTTTATCGATGAGGATGCCAGTTTCTTTCACTTTTTTCACAAGATAACGAACTTACGGAGCTGACGGTGCTTCTCTTCTTCCAAAATCCGTACGCAATTTTCGCACACATTCTGCAATATTACCATGATTTTCAAAGTAATGTCGCAATATTTCCCATCGTTGTTCAAGCGTATACACAACCATATTCGTTCAGCGGAAGGATAAAACTAATTATCTGTCAAATCAGACATGAGCTAAGTGTTACCATTCACGAAATAAGCACTAGTTGAAAAAAAAGAAACGTTAGATGGCGGACCCACTACAAGAGTTGTTAGCTACTAGCTCATATTTCATATCTTTCATTAAGGGTTTTCTATCTCTGAATTTAAATAAATCAATATGTGTGTGAGATATTAACGAAATTTTTAATTAGTTTGAAAGTCCTACTGATGCCATTAAGTGTGAAGTATAATTCCGTTTCAATATTCGCCACGGCTTCTCTATGTAGAGCGCATTCGAATTTTTTTAATTTTCCACAACTTTGGCGCATAAATCAGTCTGAATTTAACTGATGGCATGGGTTATGTTGGCTCTGAAAACCGCTGTGGCTTGTGGTTTATTCAAATACATCTGCGACTGTAGAAAACCCCCAAAAACAACACAATCTCCACATGAGATGATCACGATCTCAAATCATTAGTGCAGAATATCCAATGTGACAGAAGCTGTATAGCACGTAGCTTTGTTCTTTTAAAACCATATGTCGTTTGGTGTCCAGATCATCTAATTCAGGCCAAAAGTTGTTATTCATCGATTTATAGTGCTCGGCATTGACAGTGATGACTTAGTCAGTGTCGTTTTTCAATACATTCAAACAGTGACTTTATCAGGATGAATTTAACGCTCTTGGATAGCATGTGGGTTGGCATCGTCATCGTCCTAATATCATTAAGAAGTCGGTATTATCGCTGAAGATAATTTTTAATGAAAATTAGGGTCAATTGTCAACTGCTCCAAAGTTTACTCAGCAAATGCATGTCATTGTCTATGGTTATCTACGGTAGTTAGGTAAAATATATGGCCGTTATCAGTGGTGTTGTCGAGCCGGAACGCTCCGGAACGTCGTTCCGGTACTTCCTTTTTGGACAGGAACTAAAGATGATTTCTGATAATGAGAATTGACTGACATTTTGAAAAAAAAAAAAAAAAAAATTAAAAAGAATTACTGATTTTTTTTTCTAATTTTTGACGAATTTTTACATGTATTTTTATAAACAAGGGTTTGAACCGAACCCGAACCGGAACAAAAACCGGAACGAACTGGCTTGTTTTTCCGAACCGTGAACATGAGTCCGGAACGCGTTCCGGTAAATAAAAATTAGCACAGCACCACTGGCCGTTATCAACTGCCAGACTTCGGAAGAACCGTCCAGCATAGGGCCTCAACAAAAACGCTCCAAAGTGATTTGTCTCGGAAAAGATTTGAATTCATTACATCAGTTCATGGCTGAAATTTTGGTATCTCTTTCTCTTTCTATGGTTGATGTGCGGGTTCGAACCGATGACATTTCAATCTGATAGCCCGCTCAGAGATAACGTCTGAATAATCAAAATTGCGCACCTTTTACTTCTGACAAAGATAAAGCAATAAAGATGTGTTATACGTTGTTAAAAAAATCACACATTGACAACACTGTTAAGTGGCACAACAATTAATGTACACCACTGTCAAAGTAGATACACACAATGCAACATGTTTACACAACACGTTTATCATTCAGGTTCCATATTTTGACGTACACACACTGCAATCAGTTTTGTATCTTGTGTTGGCATTGAACATCGCGGATAACTACATTTAAAAAAATGAACGCCAAGCTAAGTAAAATAGCAGCAATTATTATTGTCGATGAATTGTTGTACGACGAAGAGGAAGACGTGGACGTACAGCCAAAGAAACAGACAAATAAACAAAAGGTAGATAGAAAGAGAAAACGAATTTGGACAAAAAATTTGTATTTAACAAAAGAAGAGTTTTCAAATGACAGACTTTTAAAAGAATTAAAAGAAAATGAGTCAGAACAGTATGAAAATTATGCGCAAATAGATGAAAAAACTTTTCTAAAACTATTGGGCATGATTAAGCATAAAATAACAAAACAGGATACTCTTATGAGGCAATCAATATCAGCAGAGGTTAGATTAAATTTAACACTGCGGTATCTAACTACGGGAAATTGTTTTGCAGATCTTAAATTGTCGACAGGCATATCGCCTCAAGCAATTGGACAGATTGTAATTGAGACCTGTGAGGCTATAAACGTAGCTTTGAAAGACTATATTAAGGTTTGTTGGTACATACATATACTTGCATTCAAAATTGCTACAATATTTTTAAAATAAAATTTTATATTCTTTACAGCTACCAAAAACCCAGGCAGAATGGCTAATAGAAGCAGAAAATTTCTATGAAAAAAGTAAATTTCCACATTGTTTGGGAGTGTTGCAAGGAAAACATGTACAAATAAAAAAGCCTCCCTATAGTGGAACGAATTATTTCAATCATAAAAGAACATTCAGTATAGTACTTATGGCGATTGTGAATAGTGCTGCCGAATTTTTAATGGTCGATGTTGATGAGAATGGCAGATTGTCAGATGCGGACATTTTCAAAAACTCGAAACTTTTTGAAAAGATTGAAAATGAGGAGATTAGCTTGCCAGAACCCCAGCCATTATACGATGAATCCCCGATACCATATGTATTTGTAGCGAACGATGCTTTTGCTCTCCACACAAATGTTATGAAATCATATTCCCATAGTGACCTAACATTTAAAGAGATTTTTTTCAATGATAGTCTCAGTTCGGTAAGAGTGCAAGCAGAAAATGCTTTTGGAAGTCTGGCAGCACGTTTTAAAGTATTAAACACTACAATCACTTTGGTGCCGGAAAAGGTAAGAAAAATTGTGTTAAGTTGCTGTTATTTGCACAATTTTATAGGAAGAGAAATGGACTCAGCAAACAGTGATACCTTAACTACAGAACTTTTTAACGTCAAAGGCTTTATTGATTTAGAGCCAACATTGGCTGAAAATTCATCAATAGAGGCTCAAGAAATAAGAAATAATTTGTGTGATGCTATGTATGCCCAGTTGCAATTGGAATCAATTTCTGAATGAAATTAAAATAAATATTTATTAAGTTTTTTTGTACTACTGGTGTCTTTCATACATATTTGTAATTAATTATATTAAAACTAAAGAACTATAAAATATACAGGAGATAAATACCGAAATATCAATTCATTTCATCTAACAAGCCATCTGAAGAATATCTAACATTAAGTCTGGCCTGATATGATGGAATTTCTTCAACCTTTACAGTATTGAAATGTAATTTCCCCAGTTGACCCAAAATAAATATATCATCGCAAGCCTTTTTTGCATAAAGCCTTTGAGATTCGGTTAGCTTGCGGTATGAGTGCGCCCAACCCTCTGCATATATATCAGCTTCATCTCTTTCCTTTTTACTTAAATTTTCCATGTACATTGTTGCTTTACGCAGCAATTCGTTTCTTTCATTACAAGCATTCATTTCAGTTTCTCCTCGTTCCTTTTGAAATACAGTTTCCTTGTGCGCCGCACTACTACGCGGTATTTCGTTTCTTTCATTGTATGCCTCCACTTCGATTTCGTTCCTTTCCTTTTTATACACATTTTCCTTATGGATTTGAGTCTTTCTTTCATTGTATGTATTTTTATCTGCTTCGTGTCTTTTCTTTTTATTTAAATTTTCATCATGCACTGCAGATATTCGTCTCAATTCATTTCTTTCAGATGAACGTTTTCTTTTTATAATTTGTACGGGCATCTAAATGAAAACAAAAATATTTTTAAACACATTGAGAATTGAATTGAATAGCTTACCGGTGAACTACATTCTTCATCCGAGCTCAGCTTTACAGTTATATCATCCTCTGGCAGTTCCAATTCCTTTAAAAAATCCAATTCGTTGAAATACCATAAATTTGGTTCGTACATAAACTCAACACCGGCACCATTTCTTTCATTTGAAATCTTTTTTCTCAGTTCCCTTTTGTATGCGATTCGCATGTTTCGTATTCTATTTTTCACTGTTTCAACTGTGGAATTTTCATCAATATTTTGATATTCCACGCGTAATCTTTCATAGGCTGCCCCTCTTATGTTTTTATTTTTATAATGCTCATGTTTTACATTCCATAATTCCGGTAAATTTTTGTATAAACGAATAAAATTAATCCATTCATCACTCTTTTTGATTGCCATTTTGTTGTTTCTTTAACCAACTTAATTTCCGTCCGCAACTGTTAAGATCGTCGTTGCACGTTTTAACAGTTTGCCTGTTTTAAATGAACTAAACAAGTAAAAACAATAAACAATGAAACACACAAAGCAACCAACAACAATGAAACTACTTTGGTGTTCGTGAAACTTCGAATGCAACACGAAATGAAACCATAAACACGACTGTTGGTTTAATAAACACGTTGCATCAGTGATGCCAACCCCTCGTGACATTAAATGCTTGTTAAAAGTCGTCTAAATTGAAAAAAATGTTTTGTCATGGCATTGCCACACAGTATGGCGACGTGCATTGCCTAATAGCATGTTCCCGCGGCATATTTCACTTGTGTGAGTATGCTAATAGAACAATCGCGTTGACAAATTTATGGAAGCATATACAGTGAAAATGAAGTCGTCGTGCTCTAGTAGGTAGTGTGTTGGCTCATTAGACGTAAAGCCAGGGTTCGAGCCCCAGGTCAGACATCAAAACGAAATATGAAAAAGTATTTCTTCGGCGACTTCCTCTCAGCAGATTCCTGGCAAAAACTCTGAGAGTAAATAAAATTGTTATGAAAAGTTTCTCAAAAATCTGTCGTTCGGAGTCGACTTTAAACTGTAGGTCCCGCCACTCATGTATAAAATTAACACACACAACATAAGTGGTGTGAGAAACTAGGTCGTAATCCTGACTGAAGGGTTGTAATGACCAATTATGTATGTATGTATGTATACAGTGAATATAATATTTCAGTTCAGTGCATGAAAATACGATACATAATAGGGACAGAAATGCTTCCAACCAGGTGTTTAATGCAAGTAATAAGCGGCACAACTGACTATAAAAGCTACATATAAATGATCTTAACAGAGGACCGCATGACTAAAGACTCAAGCTTTTGTCAGTATTTTATTTTTGCGTATGAGTTCACTTTAATTGATAACAACCCGCTCTTTATTTGATTACACAATCGTTTTGCTAAGAAAGATCAAGCTTTACATACAGGCTTTGCATTACAACTACCTGGCAACAGCCTTCTTTCTTTTGTTTATACTTCAATTGTTTTCGATCTGGCAACTTCCAAAAGTTACTGCTGATATGTTATTGTAATAAATTTCATTTCAATCTTACGTAACTCCTCTATCCTACCTGATAATCCCCAGACTCTAAATAAAATTAACCATGTCAAGTCTGGACTTAGTTTTGACAGAAAATTTTACACCACCATGAAAAGCTGGTCCTCTGACAGCTGGGCATGACATGGTTTCCGAAGGGCTTAATCTTAGAATAGCTCTCCGTCTATCGCACTACGGTATTGTTTTGCAGGCCAAGGTAATGTACATAAATCATGCTGAGCAAGGGATCTATACTTCTGACACTAGCATATCTACCCTTCTGACAGTGAAGCCTATCAGACGCAGCCGTCAGGTATAAACTTATTATCATGTGACCTGACTCCCTTGATCGGCTCTCGCAGCAGTTTTGTGTCAGTCTAATATAGCTTCTTGATCACAAGTATGTACCGCGTATTTGTGTAGTTGATGAACTTGCAGGCTCCCTATTAGCCAAAGCCATTTATTGGCTGCTAGCAAATTCTAGGTAGAGAAGGAATCTCGCTTTATTGCCAGACTCACAGGTTCTAAATTGTTTGTTTTTTGAAGTCACCATAATCTAGTAAGTAGTGTGTTGGTTCATAAGACGTGAGGCCGCATGGTTCAACCCCTGGACATCTCGAACAAAAAGAAACCGTCTTTTGGCAAAAACTCTGAGATCAAATAAAGTTGCCACGAAATGTTTCTCAAAAAATCTGTCGATCGGAATCGACTACAAACTGAAGGTCCCGCCACTCATGTATAAAATTAACACACACAACATAAGTGGTGTGAGAAGCTAGGTCGTAATCCTCACCAAACGGTTGTAATGACCAATTAAGTAAGTTAGGTAAGTAAGACATTATTTTTCCTCTATTCACACTTTTGACGGCTTATTGGCTAATGATGTCTAATGGTTATAGATCGTTTAATATGAATCACATTTTCTTGACAGAGGTCTTGTTAATGACTGTCGGATCGATCTCTAAATTCATTACGCTTTCAAGCTGATTTCTAGCTTGATTGTAAGGCAATCATGATTTAAATGCCAAGCCCTGATGATGATTATCAATACCGGTTAATTACGACTTACAGATAGGTCTGGGGTATCATTTCAAAGGCCGCTATGTGTGCTTTTATTTAACAAAGCAGCCACTCAAGGTATCCTTCTATCCTAGGGTGTCACGAAACGGAAATGAATAATTTTTAATTCAATTATAAGTTTTAAATGAAATATTTTCGATACAAGCAAACTATTACGATATCAACAATAATTCTTTAATTATTGCAACACTCAACATATTTACTATAAAAAAACTAGTCTTTGCCAATTGCAACTTAAAACGTTTTTAATTTTTTTTTTTGTATATTTTTCTTATTTGAAATTATTTTTTTTTTAAAATAAAATTTTAATTTTTCTTTAACAACTTTAACCCCAAAAAAAAGCAAAACATGGACAAGACCTTCTGTTGCAAAAGGTAGAAGACATTCGTTCACTTTGTTGATTCCGCTGATGCCGTTCAATGGAAATACGTATAATTGTGGCAAACATATTAAAAAAAAACTATTAAAAATGATCAACAAGTTTTCGGTTTTGAATGACTGACTGGCTATGACTATGAAGAAATATTGTATGCACATGCCATATGCACCAATATGCCTTAATTCGTAATGAACTTTTCAAAAAGACAAATCACTCAAGTATGAAAAATATATGAAAAAAGAATTACAAAAAGAAGTAATAACAGTAATAAATAAGAAATAAGAAATAAAAAAAAACGCAGGAAATTGAGTTAAAGAATTCAAAAGAAATAAAAAAAATTCAAAGTCATAATAATCAATCCACCAACGGTGGAATATCATCGAAGAAAATGAAAAGAATATAAAGGGTTTCAGAAAGCAAAGTGTGAAAATAAGCCCAAGGGATACGAATTTTGTAAATAGAATTTGGAAAACATTTTGAGACCCAAAATATAAATCAAGTAAGGTAGGCTCATATGGCTACGGAAGTGAAGAGAGGCACACTACAAGGTTAAGTTCGTTCACCATGATTGTGATATATCATTGCGAAAAATCTGTTAGCGGAGCTGCAACGCCATAGTTTTAAGGTGTAGGTATCGGACTTTGAACCGCACATCCTTTCTTATCAGTGCAACCAGGCCTTAAAGCTTATAGTAGAATGAAGCTCATTTTGTGATTTAGACGTCAATCATGAAAAAATAGCATTGATACTTTTCACCAGACCTACCTTTCACTTGCCCATTCATGGGATTTAACTATTCAAGAGGATAAAGTATCTGGAGGTTGTTCTAGATCCCAACCTCTCATGCAGCATTAATATAATTGAGAACGACTAAGCACCTCTAAAAGAGCCGTATGGCCATAACGTTTGCTTTACAGTGTAAAAACACCAGTTTCACTGCCAACTGATAGACTAAGTACGCAGGCATTCACTGTGCACAAAAGGCAAAGTAAAAGACTGAGCTGGAGGCAGTAAGAATCAATACAGTGAAATTCAAACCCAACTTCGATTATAGACATGCTGCAATCCTGAGGAGACAGAGAAACATCCAAGTTCAACTATGAATTTCTGATCGGAAGATCTGGACACCGCCATCCAGTGAGACTCTTGAGATTTACTCCAATGAAATTAAGATATTCAACCGAGCGTACTGTGGTGTATATATTCATGTTTCTGTGGTGTATAAATTAAACGATTTTCCCTGAAAATCTCTTAATTTCCAGACAGTAATTAAATCCATAATGAACGACTGTCTCGGTATTCTCCTTTTACGGATACAAAGAGAACACGATTTGCGTGACATTTGCCTAGAATCAATCTTAAAATAAACACACAAGTCATAACAGGATACGGGTTCCTAAAAACAGTCTTATAAACTGAAATATCCTACAACGGTTTCTACAGAAGTTGAAGACGAGGAGGACATTGGACATTTTCTCTATGATTGTTGGGAATTTGAGTATCTGAAACGAAAGATTTTTTGGAACGCAGAAATTATCGGCAAAACAGCTTTACCGACTATCGAATGCGCACAACACGTCTTTTACGTGTCCTTACGTCCTTCGTGATCAATTGACTACAGAGAGAATTCGTTCTTTAGCCGCACTATGCCTATGTAGAACACTTTTCCTGAAGCAGTTCACACTGGTTTCCCCCATAGGCCAAAATTCAAAAAAAGTTAATTTTTTTCTAAGCTTTATTGCACTAAATTTATTGACAACACTCTAAATTTTATGAATCTAACAAACTTTGTTTTTTTTTTTGGCGAGATTTAATATTTGCGTCATTTGAAAGTGGAGGTATGTTTATATTGCATATATTGTGGTCGCATAGTCCTACAAAAAAACTTAAGTTTAATTAAACAAATTTTCGTGTTATTGTGGCAGAAGTGTCCAAAAACCCAACAAAATTAAAATTTGAACTTGTTTGCTACCAAATTAAATGATAAAAGTTGCAAAAATTTAGGCCCGTTAAAAAATCCCTGAAGAATACTTTTTTGACCTTTTCAAAACACACGTTTCTTAAAAGCTAATTTTTCACATAGACTTTTAGTTATTTGGCCCTCATCTGCACACAACTTATTATACATCAAATTGTAGATTTTTTATCCCTCTTTAAATTAAATAATATTGTGGACGCGGGTTTTTGCATATCTTCGCATATGGATGTGATTTGCATAGTCATCCTACGAAAAATAATAAAAAAAAAAACGCATTTTGTTTTGTACTATATTTTTTAAGAACATGAGTAAAGAGAAATAATTTTTTTTAAATGCTGTTATTTTAAACTTTATATTGCAATTTTGTGGCATTTGATAAAGTTATGAATAAAGAGAAAACATTTGTTTAAGAAATTGTTATTTTAAACTTTATATTGCAATTTAATTAATTGATTTCGCGATAGTATTATACGTTTGGAAAATTCAATATGGAAATTAAAATAGAAGGTTTATTCTGTCAGTGCCAATTTTCTAGAATGTATGTGCTTGATATTTGAAGTTCCACAGCTGGTAATTATCATTCGAAAGAAAAAATATATCTCAAATTATGGAGTAAAAATTGAGGGCTGAAAAAATAAAATTCGACCTGAGCAATTTAACAAAAACCTTGGACTAAAAATTATGGAAGCAAATTAATTATTCTGAAGGAGCATAAAAAATGGTTTGAATGTCTTGAAACTATTCAGCTAGAAGCAAAATTCCTTGGAAAAGAACTACCTGCACGTAGTCAAAAGCGTGGTCGTCCTGCTAAGGATTTTTTCAAGTCTTTAGAAGGAACAAAGAGGCGTAAAATATCTAAAATAATATGATGATAATTCTTTAACCGAAGTTTTACAAAAACACAATTATCCCACGACATACAATGTGGAAATTTACGAGGTTTTGGCTCTTTTAGTTGAAACAAGACTTACTAAGCAACAATACTTAACTATAAAAGATTTTGTGAATAAAAAAATATCGAATAATTTTTTCCCAAGCTATAAATGTATCTTGACGGCTAAGAAAACCTGTTATCCAAGCACAGAAAACATTACAGTTACAGAGTCAAGTGCAGAGGTCGATCTGCAAGCTCTACTTGATCATACGGCGAATCGAATTGTGCAACTACAAGTTTTTGATGAAGCATTAGACTCAGGAGAAAAACGTTTAACACTGATTGGAAAATGGAGATTCGATGGCAGTTCTGGCCATAGCCAATTCAAGCAGAAATCGTCAAATAGGCTTATGGATGACAGTTCTCTCTTTGTGACATCCTATGTTCCGCTCAAACGAATTTTCATACTTTATTTCAAAATTTCTTAAAACAAATCTATAAGCCAATTAACCCTTCAGAGATCAAATGGCTACTTTGGCTACTTTAAGCTCTTAGAACATGCTATGGGCTGACGAAGACCCTAGCTTTTTTGGTTTTGGAGATATTGATTTTTGACCGCTTGTCCATATAAGGGAAACCACTGTGCAGTTCTTCCTGGCACTTATAATATGAAGTTTCATATCTCTCTCTTGTCTCCCTCCATAACCCATTTTCCTATTTCCAAGACACTATATTGAATGAATAAAAACCATTTCGCGAGTGCTGGTCGGAAATAAAAAATACATAAAAATGAAAAATAATAAATTTACGCAGTTTAAATAACACTTTTTCGTGAATACCCTGTACAAATACTAACGATTGAAAGCATTTAATTAGCTTCGATAGAAATTACATGGGGATAAGATTTCTAACAGAAAAAAAAAGAGTTCATATTGTTAAAAGACAATGACAATAATTACAACAACAAACAACAATAACAACAATATATTCTTTAAGTATATTGTTTTAATATTAAATTAAAGAAAAATAAAATGAAAAAACAAAAGAAAATATTCCAAAGTTACGTATTTCATCAACTCAGTTAGGTTTGCGAGTATGTTGCACATCATGATTATGAGCTCGTCTGTCGACTAATTAAACTGTAGTTGTCATATAGACCCACAAATCAGTGGGCCAGAACATATATTTCGTTGTTGTTGTTGTTGTTGTTGTTGTCTTTTAAGTTGTTGTCAACCAAATGAACAATATTAACCAACTTCAAACATACATATATATGAAGTGGGTATATAGTCGATTTTATTTTAAACAATTTTCTGTTTGCCTTTCCGTCTGTCTGTCTGTCTTTCTTTAACTTCATAACTGCATTCATTACATTTGAATGGCATATGGTTTCAGATTTCTTTATTTCATTATTAATTGAAAAATGTTTGGTTTTTTAAATTTAATTTTATTTTTTTTTTGTGTTTTTTTAGAAAGGGGGAGTTTTTCTTAGTTTTTATTTAATGAGCCTGTATTTGTTTTTATTTTGATAACCTCACCCAGTTTTAAAAACAACACAATTAATTAGGCGTAGAGTTTTAACATTTCTTTAATGAAATTTTTATGGTAAATTGATCTTAGGAAATATTTTTATTTTCTTAATCGGAAACGATTTTAAATTTTTAAATATTTGATGAAAATCGAAGAATAGTTATGAAAAAAAGATTGTTATTACAGTTGAGAAGCAAACGCAAACCCATTGCGTTCAAGTTCTAGTTTTATATTATTTTGTAATTTCATTAGAATCGTAAACATGTTATGAGTAATTAGGGCGAATTGGTTTATGGGTTATCTTGCCTCTAATATTGCTCCTAACATAATACCTCAGACCCTTTGTAAACTTGTTTTATGAAATCTTTCAGGAATACGGTATCAAAGACGGTCCTGGAGTATAAAAATTCGGTTAATATTTATTGCGCATTATATGGGTACTTGAAATCGTCATGGTCTAGTAGATAGTGTGTTGGTTTATTAGACGTGAGGCCTCGGTTCAAGTCCCAGGCCAGGCATCTCCAACTAAACGAAATATGACAAAATATTTCTTCGGCGTCTTCATCTCAGCAGATTTCTGGCAAAAATTCTGGGAGTAACATAAAATTGCCATGAAAAGTTTCACAAAAATCTGTTGTTCGAAGTCGACTGTAAACTGTAGGTCCCACCACTCATGTATAAAAATTAACGCACACAACATAAGTGATGTGAGAAACTAGGTCGTAATCCTGATTTAAGGCTTGTAATGAGCAATTATGTATGCATGTATTATATGGGTACTTAGGCATCATGGAATGATTGTAAATGAGGAATCCAATATTTTTTCTAATAGAGCCAGTGTATTACATACCATAAGCTTGGATAACGCAATGCCTCGCAGTGCATTAAAGATCAAGCTGGGAAAGTGGGCAGAGAAGTCACATCAATTATTGTGAAATAATTACACAGTTGGAAGAATTACAAAAATACTCTGGAGCGATCCTAACGAAGAGAGGACCATGAGTATTTCAAAAATAACTCAGGGCGATCTGAGTGCGCTAATAAGCATACTCACTGAAGACTCCGCCTAGCATGTAAACCTAAACTGTGGTTTGGTGTACATCGTGGGTGGTGGAAAATGATGAATTTAGGGCGTCTGTAGAAGACATTGAAACCATGAAACTTTTTTTTGCGTCATTGCCCAGCTTACGTAAGATTGAGATCCCAGTATTTTGGGTATGAGACTATACCAGACAGAAATCGTTTCAGAGGAGTGAACTAGAAAAAGTTAAGGAAGTTTGCACAAGACACATACTTTTTAAAGAAAGTAAGGTGATATTCCTAATGGTGAGCGCACAACAAGCCTACTTGATGGCTTAGGTGTATGTCCATAGACATGAGACCCTTGATTGGTCTTCTCTCATTCAACCTACCAAACTACTTATTATATAATTTTATATATCGGGTCTTCCAACAGGAACTTCCAAACATTGACAGTTTTTTTTTTACTTTACGAATCACGATGGACGGATATAGAAATCTGCAAAACGTTCAAATAATGAATTTATTTTTCAAAATGGATTTTATGTTCTAGCAACGTACCACACCAGTTTTACGATCGTCATAATCGTCCAACCAAGGGGACTATTCGCAATATGATAGATAGATTCAAGTCCACTGGTTCAGTAAACGACTGACCAACACCCTTAAGTTGACGAAACTCAAGATCTGCCTAAAACATCGCTGTGAGAGGGCGCAGGAGAATACGAGTCAGTTGATTTCGCGTCACTCACAGTAAGCTGGCATTTCGCAGAATATAACTTGACAAAAAAAAAAAACTAAATGTAATGGAGACAATAACATGTGTTCACTGAATAGTCTCAGGAGCAGTTAGCAAATGATTTTAATTTTCATCGAAAATTCACCTTCAGGGATGAAGCCCATATCTGAATGAATGAGTAAATGTGAACAAACAAAATTATCCAATTTAATACGATACCAATCTACAAAAGATCCAAAAGAGTCCAATGCGTAACGAAAAAGTCAGGATTTCGATTCATATTTCTTTGATAAAGTCATCACTTTCAACGGCGTGCACTATAGCTCGATGCTTACCAGCTTCTTTTGGCCTGAATTTTATAATCAAATTTCTTTGACCTCATTTGCAAGAATTTATTAAATTTAAAGCAGAAGATTTTTTTTTTTTTTTTTTGTTGCAACGATACATAATTAATGAAGTCGTTAATTCCATTCATTAACCGTTTCTATGCACTTTTTTATTGCTTATCTTGTTGTGCATCATTTTTACTTGAATATGATTTACCACTCGTCGGACAATTGGAGGGCATTTACAAAAGTGCGTAGGCAATTGCAACATATTTTTTAAGATTTCCGCAATTTGAAATGCGTTACGCATTATTGTACGTGTATTTGTATAACTGAGATTGCATAACTGCGCAAATCGTTGGATGTAGTTTTTCTTCTTTCCTTTCCTTTGCAAAAACAATTAAAATTTTGAATTATTCTTTTGCGTTGCAGCAACATTTTCTTTATTATTCTGTTGTTAGTTAACATTACTATGTACATACGTATTGGGGGCTATTTGTTCAATTATTTTTGTAGCCTTTGAAAGGGCTTTATTTACTTGATCGTATTAAAATAAAAATAAAAAGAAATATTTCTTGATATTCCAATTTAAAAAAATTTACATGTTTTTGTTTTTCGGTTAGCTTTTTCTCTTTTATTTTTGTTGTTGTTGTAAAAAAATCATTAAGCAGAACGAATGTGTTTTTTTTAGTTGTTTGTACTACTACTTGCACTATCAAAAATAAAGTAGAAAATAAACCAAATAAAAATAGATTATATTTGTTTTTTGAACTCTTTTTATTTACATTTTTTTAATGATTTTTGCTTTAAATTTTTACTGTTTGTCGGTTACAAAATGTTACAGAAAAAATTTCACTTTTCTTCGTATGGCGAATTTATGAACATGATTCAAATAAAAGTAACAACAACAACAACAACAAAAATTGTTATAAATAATTGAGTATGTAATACTCTACTTGTGCCATTCGGTTAAATAAAACAATACTTAAACGAGGCATAAAGTTTTCGGTTTATTTTTTTTTTATATTTTTTTGCCAAAAAATGTTCACGTAAAAAATTATAGAAAATTTGTGTTAAAGGTACGCTACATTTGGTGAAAACTTAGGATTCCCAAAGTCAGATTGTCTGGTAGGTAATCGGCTAGATAGAGCAAATAAGGTTAGCCTCTAGGTCTAGGTCCCACAACATGTGGAAATATTTGGCAATGAGCAAGCAGATGAGCTAGCGAACTTTCACGCCACCGATGACACCAGAGCGCTTCTGCGGAAGGTTTGATCCATCAAAAGGAAAAATAAAAAGAAATAGATATTCTTCTCAAACCAAGTTTGCTGGGAAACTAAAATAAGAGAAAATTTAAGTCATGCACCTGATTATTCAGGAATAACCTGAGGTTGTTTACCGGTCTTTTGACAGGACGCTGTATTCAGGGTACACTTATTTATATTATTTATAACATGTAGACGCTGTGATAATGAAAACGAATCATAGGAACACATTCTTGTAACCTGTAGAGTATTAATGCATCCTAAAAGAAAACACATGTCGACACTCAGCTGCATTTTGAAATTTATCAGAGCAATACGACTGAAGGAGACATTATGGGGATACATTGCTAAATTTGAGAGAAGTACAATAGATTGTATGGTAACAGTAGTAAGGCGCCTCTTCACGACAATAATAATAAAATAGAGGCGAATCGGCCATACAATCAGAAAGAATACTGAGAGTATAACGTGGATGACAATCGAATGGAGTCCTCAAGGTACAAAAAGCCATGGACGGCCAAACTTGTGATACCTACCTATGATATATGTTATTCTGTATCTCATACTCTCATGGTGGAATAACATAATTAAGAGGGTAAAGAAAGCTACCGTAGGTAAGATATGAGTACTTCGACTCACTATCGTATACTGACACTGTCGCCTGCAAAGCATAGTAGCCAGGCAGTCAATCGTCTTGATTGCCAGGGATCTCCATTCCCAACGCATTAAAATGTTATTTGCTAACGGAACTGGCTCGTCTCTGACCATTTACTTAAGCACACCTGACTACTACAGGTCATGGCTACTACACCCAATGCTCGTTGGGTGGCGAGATATTTTCTGAAGATCTCTTGATATACTCTAAAAGCCGGGCTGCATTTAACACCTTAATGAACGTCACTTTGACATCTGTCTTCATCCATGAATGCCTGGGATTTCTCAGGGAAATTTCCTATCATCCATAAGTAACTCTTATATTGGTTCCAGGACATAGGGATATCGTAGGAAACTGCGTTGCTGTCGAACACACCAGGGCCGGTACGTAGCTCACAATATCCGACATTTTACAAGGCGTAGGTATTTCTATTTAAAGCGATATGATAAACCCTATTGATTGGAGCTCTTATGGCCCCTTTACGCATAGAATTAGTGGGTAGAATAGGCTGATTTCTGTAGGCTATGTGAAGAAGCCGAGCAAATGGCCAGATAGTCGATTTGTTGAAGGACTGCAAATTTGAGGATCTAATAAGGTTCATACACAGAACTGATTAGCTAGGGCGATAGCTTCAGAAGGATAATTTATCCTTGGGTGACATAATCTCTAATTGTTATTTCTACGTTTCTTTCTTTCTCTTTCTTGATTTTGTTGCCCTGTTTTCTCATTTTTGTTTTCTTTTTCTTTTCTTCATTCTTTTATTTTATGAAGGATGACAATGAAAACCAATGGGTCTCTGGATGAGGGCTTGGAACTGTGGATGCAATGATGCACCACCCTTTCAATCGTTTCCATTGTTGCTAAAGTGCAAGGGCTTTACTAAAATCTGTGCAGATAACATTTGCCTGGTATTGCTGTCATGTTCATTGTTGATATTATCGTATTTAGGGGGTTAGCAGGCTTCCTGGATGGGTTGCTTTGGGGGGAATTAAAATTATAAAATTTTCTAATTGTACAGTATTTACCAAGACGACCTTTGCTACTGATTATTTAACAAAACCTTTTACATGACTTTTAATTTTTGTTTGTTACTTTATTTTGATGAACCTTCCTTTTCTCTTAATAAGCAAATGAGAATTAAAAATTTACGATCACTTTCGATTTCAACGCTTCTGTGTGTGTAGTTTTTTTTTCTAATTTTCATGTTCATATGAATGAATTACATACACATTCGCAAAAAAAAATGAGATGGATGACTTACGGATTTCCGCTGAATGAGCGAAAAAGTGAAATAAACTACAACAAAAACAAGAGTGAAGAAAACAATCATACAAGTGATTAACAACAAAAAAAAGGCAGCAATTGATTTCTTATAAACCAAATATTTTATAACCTTAAGTACATGTGTACGTATTATCGTATGTACTTTTAAATAAACATTTTCCTTTAATTTTTAAAAGATTGTTCACTAATTTCGTTGAACTTTCTAGTGAACTTCAGGTTTTGACTTAAACGTGACAACTTAAGAAAAAAATTTAAAAAAAATGAATGAAATTTCTTTTAATTTCTTTCTTTCTTTCTTTAAAGATAGTTTCGCTTAACTGTAGCATAACAGACAGACGGGCACGTAGTCCATACAGTTAAAAGTCATTTAATTATTTAGACCATCTTGTGTTATTTTTTCTTGACAAACTTTAGCATCTTCAAAGGCTGATTTCTCTCACGTAATTATCGTGATGTTTTGTCAACACTTTAAATGTAATTTTAACATTTATTTTCTACTTCCGTGGAAAGTTTTATATCAGAAAACAGAGAGAAAAAAGCTGAAATTATTTTAAATTTGTTTTAAAACTCTTTATTAAGATTCTAATGGTGACACGATTACAATTTGTTTAAACTACTCAAATAAACTTGTATTTTAATTTGAATTTCATATTTTTTATGTTCAATTTCAAGTCAGATTTATAAGATCTTCTTTTATGATTTAAAGCTTAAGTTGTAAAAAGAAGACGTGCCTCATTTAATTTTTGAAATTCTTTCCTTTTATTTAGATTTCATAGAAAAAAGAAATATGGTTCAGATTGCTATGAATGTTTCACAGAGAAAATTGTAACATGTGAGGTATGTTTAAAAAGTCAAATTATATGACAACATTCATCACATTAAAAGCATTGAAGTGTGCAATCATTTTTGTCTCACGAAATAATAGATCACATGACTCAGTACAGTAGTCGCCGTAGTCTAGTAGGTAGTGTGTTGGCTTATTAGACGTAAAGCCAGGGTTCGAGCCCCAGGCCAGACATCAAAATAAAATACAAAAAGTATTTTTTCGGCGACTTCCTCTCAGCAGATTCCTAGCAAAATCTCTTGAGAGTAAATAAAATTGCCATGAAAAGTTTCTAAAAAATCTGTCGTTCGTTTTGATTGGCTCGTTAGCGAAGTTTGTATTTAAATTTTACCAGCCTTGATAGGACAGCTCTGTAATTGTAGAATGATGGTCAGTAATAGCACAGATTTTCTTCAAAGAATAATAATTTATAGCTAATTTTGGCTTTAAAGACCAATAATATCAATGAATTACCTTAGGGTCGTACAATTTACAGGAAGATCTCCACAAACTCCAACAGACGTTTGGCCATTGTGCTTCACGCAAAGACAAAAACCAAAAATTTTAGCAGAGCCAATGATGGAAGAAAGCACCTAAATATATGTATGTATATACGATATCGGAGAATGGAATATCTATTCCATTTCTTTTCTGGTAATTCATAAATTGATTTGAAAATTGATAAACTTAGACAAAAAAAAAATTTTTTTTTTTAACAAAGTCTGGAGAGGAGGATCGATATTGTGGAAAAATGAGACTGCAGGCATCCCACTATATATCCATGGTATCAAAGATTCCAAAACAGGTTTCCTTACGGCCTAGCGCTACTGGGGACCAGTGATATAGGCGACGAAGTCCAAATGCGCAAAAAAAAGATTGCTCTGTATAAATGGAGCTAAATCGGATATAAAATGGACTTGTAGGGGAAATGGACCTAGTTGGCCATGGTATAACAACAAATGTTCTTATAGGTCGGGGTTACTTGAGACCAGAAATGTACTTAGGCGACGAAGATAATTGTTTTCTTCAAATGAGCAATAAAAAGTTTTCTATATAAGCAGGGCAAAATTTTCGCACTGCATTCTTTTTGTCGATGACTTGCTTTTTTGTGGAAGGCTTCCGATGGCTAGTATTTTTAGTCCTTAAGCAATGAGACCGAAGTGCACCGTTGCAAGGCTGGTCGAGGCCAAAGCTGACTGACCGAAGTAAATAAATATCCGATTATTTTGTATTTCTAATTAAAACATCTGCTGCAGAAAGCTCCCGTTTCTGCGAAGAAAAAAAAACTGCTATACAATCCTAAAGCTGAATTTCTATAATTCGATATCATTACATCGAGTTTACCCACGAAAATTCCTATATTCAAAAAATCTATGTTCAAATAAGTTTCGCTTGCTTTCTCTGTGAGTGGGTAAGTCTCTCATGTTTTCCAAATGAAAAAAGATCTGACAAAGGTCTCAAAAGATTAGGGTATCATTATCTTCGAAAAATTTCGGAGCCTTACTCGTCTATAGGAGGAGGAATTCAATAGCTAGGTAATCTACTACAGTTTTTCAAGACCAGAACTTTAACTTACATTAGACTATAATACCAGATTTAAAAATTATGACTACTTTCCTAAAGTAAACAACACAACAATTATTGTGTTTTAAAGAAATTCGAAAGTGTCTGCCATGGGAGAAAGTAAATGATTTTTATCGCAATCTATTAAAAGAAAGGAAATGAAAGGACAATCCAGAAATATTTTAATCGATAAACATTTATTTACAAGTTTACCAGTTACTTCTTCAAAAACTCCTTTGTAAAAGTGTTAAAAACTTGTCAACTAGTTTTGCCAGCACCTACAGCAATGACGGACTTCACGTTCATTAAATTGTCCAATTTACGAGGAAAATGTTAAAACCACAAACGCAATGTAAAACTATGATTTAATAACGATAATTTCTTTGAAATAATTATGGTTTAAAGTAATTCCAGCGATGAAAAATTATTTTTATTTGTACGAGTATAACGGCCACTACTTACTTGATAAAAGCGTTGAATCAAATCTGGTTTCTTTACGGCCACATTTTGTTCATTTATTGTGGGAAATTGTGTCTAAAATATGTTACCAAATGTTAGTTGACATTGGTTAACAAGAAATTGACGGTTTTCAGTAATTTCTTCAAGCTTTTAAAATTTTTTTAAAATTTTTAATAGAAAACAGACAAAATAATGGTTTTTGTCAACATTTTTATAAAATTTAATTGAAATATTTTAGCGAAAGATTTTACGAGTTCATTGCATACTTAAGTGGTGATAAATTTCCAAGAATTTCAAGGGCATTACCACATACATATGTATAGTTGGGATTGCATAATAAGTGTTTGTTAGGTATTATCGTAAGCGAGAAGGAATATCGTTGGCTGTATTCAGGAAAGAACTATAACTTGTTTGAAAGGTGATATTAAAAGCTTCACTTTGTTGAAATACATTTTTAAAATCACATTATTCTGTGAAAAGTTATCATCGCTTAATAACTACCGAACATAATCGTCATATAGAAACAACATTTGTAAAGTATGTCTTGAGAACAAAGAAAGCTCATCTCGATAGAGATACACTGCAGGACGCAGGCCAGCTAGTATATAGAATACCCTGACTCCCTATCCGATGTATGTACTTCTTACGCGGAACCAGTTAAAGAAATTCACAGGAGAAGAAAGGTTTCTAGTGGAATCATCACATACCAGATAAGATGACATCACATGATCCGAAGGAATTTTTGTTACCTCGACTAACAAAAAAGTATGAACGCGTCGCAGTTTGCTAGAAAAATTTCTGAAGTTTGTGAAGACGCTGTTGTAATCAGGAAAATAGCTGCGAAATATATTCACTGCCGGAAATATTGTTTCTGTTAGATAAAGTGTGGTTTATTGTTGCGTCAACAAGCAAAATTGGCGCATATATAACAAAAGTGACTGCTTTGTGCTCATTATAGTCTACAGGCGTCATTGGGCCGTATTGTTAAAAAAAATTTTTTTGTTATATCAATTTAGAGTGCTATGGTATGAATAGGACAGTATGTGATTTAAACAAGGGGGTTCCAAATAATATAATCTTGTTGTAAATTTCTCGTTTAAAATTAGATAACATCAGGCTCACCAATGAACTATACTTCACGTCTAAGGATAATTACAGATCCAAACTGACTAGGGTATTACCAATTATATGACGGGAAATCACGCGAATAGTCACGACATCCATTCCGATTGGAAAATCTCTAAATAAGTGGGCGAGACGTTCTATTGCAACCCTTCACTGGATGCGGAGAAAAGTAGCCAACGGTAATTAAATGTACTGGATTGCCAGTTTAAATGCCTATCATATGACTAGTATCTCAATCCTCGTGCTTAAAGCTATGGTTGACAGTGCGCTATGAACGCAAACACAGGTCAGATAGGAATGAAAACATATCTGACCTAGAACACTTGACCGATTTTGGCTTTAATGCATAAAATTTCCAAAATGAGTTTTTTTTCATATTGACGATGCTAATTGGTCACTAAGAAAACCCGATTAAATGAAATTAATTGAAGAATATTAATTTGGCATAAAATGTAGACGTATAAACTGCTTTGTATGTATTGGTGTTTTTTGCATTCATTTGATTTTCAAAAATGTGTATGTAGTAGTTTTGTGCTGCTGTAATAAACATACATACGTACACAATGTTTATAAAAATTTAATAAATTCTTTGCTTTTGAATTAAAATCAATCAATAAATGAAATTTCAAAAATGTACACTAAAATTAAATTTCGTGTAAATTCGTACAATACAACAACATTACAAACTAATTAACATGTTAAAAGGAAATTCGTTAATACTTACCATAAATTTGCAAGAGAAGTAATATTAGACCGCCTGCAATAATCCACTCAAATACGATCCACATAATGATGCTGCTGATGTTTATGAAGGCCGCACAATAAATTCAACCTCAAATACACACACGACTACACGAAAAGCAATGAAACACAACGACAACAACAACAGCAGCGAAAAGAAAATAACGTCAATAATCGCTACGGGAAAAAAGTTGTTCAACCAGTAAAAATGGTCATGTAGTGATTGATTTTGAATATGCACGATATTTATGTAAAATTAAATTGTTGTAATTAAAATGCGGACATATTAACGAATGCAGCATAATTAAATTAAAAAAGAGAAACTCGCTTTAAAAGCACTTTTTTGTTTTAATAAATTGCACAAAATTTATTCCAAATATTTTTCACTTGACAGAACGTGTTAATAAATACGCGCACATTTTGTAACTAACTGGTGAGCAATATTTTATGTTCACATGTACACACACGTACGTACGGTATTCAATGTATTTTAACATGAGAAAGAGTTAAAGAAAGGAAGTGTGGAAAATCGCCATGTTAATACATAAATTATGACACAAGATCTCACTCATCATTTGCATTGAGAATATAACGGAAAAAAGAATGTTACGTGTGTTGTTATTGTTTTTAGTTTTGCTTTATTATCTTGTTTCGTTACTTACAAAAAAAAAAAAAAAATAGAACTGTTGCACTTTTTGATCTCTTTCAATGTTGTTTTTGTTTTTTGAGGGGTTAACTTAAATCACCTGTGTCGTTGGTTTCATTGTTGTTGGTTTCTATGTTTATAAAACGTTTAAAAGTTCGTTTATTGTTTTGTTTGTTGTGTATTCTTCCAACTCTTGTTATTATTGTTGTTATTACAGTTATTTTTAATATTTTTTTTTGTTATGATTTCAATGTTTTGTTTTTGTTTCCTTTTAATAATACTATATGTTATGTTATGTTATTTACATATATTCTCAGCATATTATTTATGAACTCTTTCTCGTTTTTGCTCTTTTTTTAGTTGCCGCTCTCTGTGTTTGCACGTATTGGTATCAGTTGTGCCAGAAAAGAAAAGGGAAACTGTCTTCTTCTTTTTTTTTTATTAGAATTTCGTTTTAGTTTTTAATAGTTATCAGATCGTTTACATAAAGTTTTAAGTTTTTTTCCATTTTTATTCAAGTAAGTATTACATTTTCTCTATAATATTATTATTATTTGACATATTTATTTATGTACGTTGAAGTAAATGATGTAAATTTATGCTAAAATTAGTTGAAATTCATATAATTTGCCATTTTGTATGAAAATTGTTTCTTTTTTGTTTGTTTTGTTCTTTTTGTTTTTGGTTTTTCTTTAGCATAGAAATCAAAGCATGTGGAACATTAGCATAGAAAATAAGTCTAGAAGATCCAATTTAGTTTAAACTTTAAATGTTGTTGAGTTAAAATTGATATACAAATTATTATTTATACGCTACAACAATCGGTGTTTTCTTTGTTATTAATTTTCGTTCCCTAAACGCACATACGGCTGTCACCAAACTCTCATACTCCCCCTCCTTATAGGTATGTCTTTGTTACTTTGCTTCAGTATGATTAATCAAGTTTTTGCCTGTAGGCAGATGAATTACGTAATGAAGGAAGTGAAGATGAGGTAGACGATATTTCTGTAATCGTGGAGAACAATTTGAAGGGCTTGTAATTTATTTTCTTGAAAATTTAATTATCGGAAGAGGAATTTTGTTATATGTTTTTCATTTAAAAATGGATGTGCCTTCTCCGACATGTGTGCCTTATGGAGCTAAATGGAACACTGTGGTTAAGGGTGGCTTATACATTTGTGGAATGGAAGAAATGATTAGCTCGAGTCTCACTGATTAATTATTATAGACGCCTAAGTATCTGTAATTAAAAGAGTTGGAAACGGGCTGGAGTATTACCACGCATTTGGCGGGAATCCACATAAATGACCACGACGTACATTCTGATTAGGAAATCTCTAAATAAGTATGCGAGACATTTTATTGTGACCCTTGGCTAGATCCGTGGACAAATAGTCGTCGGTAATCAAATGTTGGTACTGCATTGGCTGTTCGAATACCTATCACATGATTGGTGTCCCAATAATCTCTCTTAAGGTTATGCTTGAATGTGCGCTACGATCTCAGGTCAGGTAGGAAAGAAAATCTACGGCTTGTTTGTGATCACTGGTCTTTTCCGCGTTATGCTAATTAGCAAAAGACATTCCAAAAATCAAACTTTCAAGAAATCTGAAATGCACTTGCATAAGATGTCAATCCATAGGGACTTGACAGAAAATTATGTGTAACTTGTTTGAGAGCTCTGAATACAGTTCTGAATAAGAGTTTTAATTAAGTTTAATAAAGCACACAAATAATGCTTGAGCCTTTTCTCTGGATTGATAAGGCAGTTTTCGACCACAATTTCGTGCATTTCGCTCAATAACTCGGCGATAAGTTGGCGAACGTTGATTCTTAAATGGCTTAATGTTTATCGTAATTCCTCAAAAGCAGATCAACGGTGATCTTAGTAGCCAATTGACGTCGCCAAAATGTGAAAATTCATTTTCTGGATACTTCTTATAAAATAATGCAGAAATATGTTAAGTTGTGTGGCTCATGACACCATCTTTTCGAGATCTTTAGTTCGAGATTAAAAACAGTCGAATATCTTTCTGAAATGGCACTCTGAATTGAGGCATTCGTGTTGGGAGTTCTTTATCCGTGATTGGCGGGACCTATAGTTTAATGCCGGATCCGAAAGACAGTTTTGAAAAGTTTTATCATGGCTTTTACCATATCATGGCTTTTAAGCTTTATATGAGCACTGTTTTTTGAAATTAATATCATTTCTATTAAAGTATTGATTTCAAATTTTATAACTTAACACCTTAAGAAATAATGAATTCAGCTTTTGACCCACATTTCTATTTCCTTGTCCTGTTATACCCCATATACTTCAACAAATACAAATAATTTCCTTATTTTCTTGAATATAAATTACATTCCCTTCTAAAAATTATTTCTCTATTGTTTTCGTTACTGTTTATGGTAAAAAAAAATATTTTTTTTGAAACTTCTCAACTCAAAAATACAACGAATAAAAATCCTTTTTTCGCGCTTCAGTCATTTCAAAAGAAAATAAACTTGACCGGAAGTCGGAAACATTTAAGAAAAAGTCATTCACCTGTAGTTGTTGTAAAAGTATATGTGTGTTTGTATGGATGTAAATGTATATCGTATTTAAAATGAAACCACCACCAGCACTTTATTGTGTCTTAATATAGCCGCCAATTCTTGTTGCATTTTTCGTTTCTAGACTACTTCTTGTGGGTTACTTTTCCAAAGATTTTCTTTGTGCTTGACATGCAACCCATCCATTAAAGTTTCACTTCGTTTTCTTTGTACGAACTGACCAAAACGTGAGTAATTTTTCTTTTTTTTTCTTTATTTTTTTTCTCTTTATTAAAGAAAATTTTGAGTAAAAGTTTCTTTTTCTTATGGTGGGGATATAATTGCGTTTGACACACACCATTATGGCTAATAGAAATTTCATATGGCCGTAAGGGTGGTGATTTTTTCGGCTTCTTGAAGGTGTTGCTTGCATTGATTTTAAGGGTTAGTAATCGTATAATTTTGGATCAATTGTTGTAATTATTGGAATATGTTGTTTGTTTATCTAATGAAATATTAAATACGACTAAAATGCTTTTAACACATTCAGAAATAAACAACAATTAAATACAAAACCACTGTGGGAGGACACTATTCAGGCAGTACAGTGTATGAATTTCACACGTCTGAATGTAATCTATAAGTATAAAAAACAAACATCTAAGGTAGAACCTAACCCTCTCCATTAAGAATTGGTCGTAGCGGTAAGAAGTAGTCTTTTGTTTCTACCTTTTATTTCCCAAGAGCTGCCGTTGCCAGTTCTTCTTATTCTGTTCGTTGTTAACGTTATTCTTCTTTTGACCGGTCAGAAGAATGAATAACTTTGAAGCGGAATTGAAGCCTCTTAGTTTAAAAATTCAAAAACCATGATGAAAAACTATGGCGTATTGCGTTGTCTAACGTGTTTGACTAAAATTCTTTGAAGTCGCCGTAGTCTAGTAGGTAGTGTGTTGGCCTATTATACGTAAAGCCAGGGTTCGAGCCACAGGTCAGACATCAAAACAAAATACAGAAAGTATTTCTTCGGCGATTTCCTCTCAGCAGATTTCGGGCAAAAACTCTGTGAGGAATTGCCATGAAAAGTTTCTCACAAATCTGTCGTTCGGAGTCGACTTTCAACTGTATGTCCTACCTGTTAAAAATTTATACACACAACATGAGTGGTGTGATAAGCTAGGTTGTAATCCAGACTGAAGGGTTGTGATGACCAATTAAGTATGTATGTACGCCACTGCAGGAGTTTCCATTGGACGGTATTAATTTAACACGTTGACTGCCGACTAATAGATAACTCGTAGATTACGTTCTCTTCTAGGGAGCCAACTACGAGTTATCTCGTACTCACTAAACCTGCCATTTTTGTGTAGCTCGAATAAAATCGTATTATATCAGTGCAAGTATCGATAAATGGCTTCTGGGAAAAGAACAAAAAGTCAATGCTGGCTTGCGTCGCCAGTTTTCTGAAAATTGTCGCGGCAGTCTACGTGTTAAGGAAATAAATTCTTAAAATGTGTATTCAAAAGAAAGGCTCAATGATTTCCACTAATCCACTAAATTTAAACTTTCTTTTGAAACACCCTGTATAGCCTATAAATAGCTTAATAAGTTAAGGGGGAGGGTTTGTTGCTGGCGGCAGTTTCTCATTGTACTTAAATAAGTATTGGAACTTAGGTCCGCTTTGATTTAAAATTTCACTTTCGTACTTAAAAAAAAATTTAATCCCAATGAATTAGTTTGTGTTCTTAAGTTTTAAAACTTTTTATCAGAACTCTTGTTTAAAATTCCTTAGATTTTTAGCACTTTTTAATGCGATATTAAATTTCTTGATTCACTGTTTTTCTCTTTTTTTTAATTCAAAATAATCGTAATAGAACAATTCGCTTTTCGTTTAACGATAACTTTTTTAAACCGTTATGTTTTTATTGTATACAAAATATTTATTTATCACTTGTTTTGCTTTTTAAAATTTTGTTTTGTTGTTAAAATTTCGTTATAAAAAATAAAACAGAAAATTATATTCCATTACGGTCTTCGTATTTTGTTGTTTGTTGTTACTGCGACCGATTCGAAACATAAACTGATTTGTAAGTAAATGTTGCCAATAGCAGGAATACCAGGCAACCAGTGTATGTGTGGCTTGAACGCACTCCATACCACATATATGAACGCATACAGACAACATGAGACTAAACGGCTAATAGCTTGGTTTCAGTATGTGTTTGTTTTTAGCCGTAAACATTAAACTCTACAACATAACGTACATGTTGTTGGCAGTGAAAATAAGTAATGCACAGTTTTTGGTAGAACGAAGTAAAGAAAAAAACGCTTAAATGCTTTATCAATTGAATACTGCTTTCTATAGTGGAAAATTGAGACAACGTAATGGGATTCTCATGTCACATATCATTAATTGCAGGCTTATGAGCCAATGACCATCGTTTGGTCTTCCATGTATTGAACCCTACTCTATTCAGACAATCATATATGATTGTAGGATGTAGGCTAGATCTGTTGGAGTCAATACAAACATGGTCTTTTGTCATAATCTCCGACGATCTTGGCCTATGATCAAAGAAATCTGAATGTGAAATGCTTCTGTGCCGTATTATGATAAAGTAAGGCGTACTATCGCCGTAGTCTAGCAGGTAGTATGTTGGCTTATTAGACGAAAAGCCAGGGTTCGAGACCCAGGCCAGACAACAAAACAAAATACAAAAAGTATTTTTTCGGCGACTTCCGCTCAGCAGATTTCTGGCAAAACTTTGAGAGTAAATAAGATCGCCATGAAAAGTTTCTCAAAAAATCTGTCTTTCGGAGTCGACTTTAAACTGTAGCTCCCGCTACTCATGTATAAAATTAACACATACAACATAAGTGGTGTGAGAAACAAGGTCGTAATCCTGACTGAATGGTTGTAATGACATATTATGTATGTGTGTATGTATGCGTGGCGTACTATACTGACATTCAGTTCTGCTTTATTCCAGAGTTTTGAGCCCTAGGATTAGAACTGGATCACACGGATTGGCAGTGCAGTATCAAAACTCAGTATAAAGCTAAATTATCTCCTAAGTATACCTCTTGTAACTGTTGCTTTTTAAAAAAGCGCTAAATTAGCCATTATTTTACACGATTTACATGTGTGCTATTGAGCATAACACAAGAAAACAGAAATTGTAACAAAAACAAACCACCAGAAATAACAGCAACAAATACAAACTAAAGAAATGATTCTCTCTCTCGCTCTCTCAGTCTGTTTAGCCCTATTCATGTGAGTAAAGTAACGATTTAAAAGTGCAAAAACAATAACAATAACAAAAACAAGAATATGTAGGGAAAAATGTTTAGAAGCTGTTGCTGGCAAATTTTAACGTTTTGTTTTCGGTTTTAAGCGTTTTTTTGTGTGTTTTCTTTTTTTTATTCCCTTTTTTGCTTTATTTGTTGTGTTGTTTTTGCGTTTGTCTTAAGCTTTTGAAGTTTTTCTTTTGTTAGTTAGCGAAAGAAAGAAAAACCCAGAATGAGTTTTGTGTTGAAAATGTTTCCACATCACTCGTCAAGCGTTTCAATTATATTTTCATTTGTGTTTTGTTTCGTATGATGCAGGGTCTATACTTTTATTATATGTAACTGCGATATAAAGGCAGAAGCGGCAGCAACAACGGCAGTAAATAGTGGTTGAAATTAGAGACGATAATGTTGCTGATTATATGAGCACCACTAAATTTAACTAAATGCAGCGTTAATACCACACAGCCTAAACAATAATTGTTGTTGTTCTTGTTGTTATTGTTACAAGAGCAACTTGAAACTGAAGAGCACGCGCGCCATATTAAAACACAATAACAATAGACTGTATGTGTTGTACATACATACATATGTAAGTGTGTAAATTTCTGCTCTTCTTTATACCAAATGGGAGTGTTTGTTTCTTTTCTGTTTTTTTTTGTTTTTTAATTCAGAAAGAAAGAAAAATTATTTGTTTCAATTTTTAATTCTTTGGTTTAGAATTTCTGTTGTTTACCTTTTTATCTCATTTTCACAGTTTTGTTTTGATTTCCTTTTCCCTGCCTTTGTGATTGATTTGTTGACTATAACAGAAGGGGTTAAAAATTGTTGCCCTTTTTATTCCCATATTCATACAACCTAATATGAGTGTGTGTATGTATGTATTCTATTGTTGTTTGTTTATATTTTATGCTCTTCCCTAGCAACGTTTGAATTTAATTTCCCTTTAAAACATTCCAAAACCTTTTTTGCCGGTCTAGAACAGTTCTGTAAAATATGGTTTCACTTTTTTATTTCATGTTGACAACGTTCGAAAGGTTTGAAAAGCAGAACTGTAAAAGAATGCAATCATTACGTGGCTCTTTAAATGAATTTCCATTTGAGGATATGTTAATTGGTGGCCCGAAAATTTTAAAAACAATAACAGATTAAAAAGCCGATAGTGTGATGGCTTCATAGTCGCAAGCTCGTAGTTTAAATCCCAGCTGAGACATCTTAAACAAAACGAAATATGAAAAATTATTTCTTCGACTACTTCCTCTCAACAGTCCTCTGGCAAAAACTCTACCGGGATGTACAGTTTAGAATCAGCTAAAAACGACAGATTTTTGGGAAACTTTTTTGTAATAATTCTATTTAATCTCTTTGTGCGGAAGAAATACTGCTGAGAGTAAGTCGCTAAAGAAATGTTTTTTCCATATTTTGTGTTGTTCGAGATTACTCAATCTATCGCGGAATCGCGTCTAATAAACCAGCACACTACTTACTAGACTACGACAACTGCTCTTTTTTGAGGACAGCACATTTAAAAACAATATATTCCTTTAAGCAGCTGCTTTTAATGTAGAAAACTTTTTGCGCTTGACTGTGCAACAGCATAGGGTGGTTTTGCTTATTCATAATTATCGCTTACATTACATGCAACATATATAAATTTTAAAACTATTCAAATGTGAAGTTTTCCCTGTGGAAGAATATTTTTTTTTAATTTTCTTTGTCATTAATTTGAAGCTCTTGCAGATAATGATGTCCAGACACAATTATTTAATAAAAAAAATCCTTTATGATTAAATGCAATTGCAAAATAGTATCATACAAGCAATTGAAAACATTTGAATTTAATTAGTTGGCTATTTTTCAAAATATGTCATGTTTTACGTGATAAGTGTCTTATTTATTGTTTAAGAAAAATAGAATCAAAAGCTTTCCTACCAACGATTTTATTTTAGTTTCTGTTTAAATTTAAATTCAAATCTTTAGAATTTTGTTTCCGTTTCCTTTATACGAAATATAAACTAAACACAGCTGTAATCAATTTCTTGTCTTTGCTGAGACATATTGTTACAGTTGGCTACACTACTCGTCTTGCCATATTAAATTTAGTCCTGTGTGTGTAACCTCGCTATATGGTTGATGGCTCAACTCATGTTGTGGATTGTAGTATTTATTTCAAGGTAACCAGATTTAAATGTACACAATTTTCTGTATTTTGGGCTTTATAATTATTGAGACTTATATTTCTTTACCCGTTCTGCTTCGCTACCTCCACATTAATAAAATAAAAGTCTACCGCCTAAAAAGCATTTCTATTTAATGTTTAGAAAACTTTATTATTTTAATAGTATCTAATCTTTACATAATTGGATTACGACCTAGTTTCTCACACCACTTATGTTGTGTGCGTTAATTTTTATACATGAGTGGCGGGACCTACAGTTTAAAGTCGACTCCGAACGACAGATTTTTGAGAAACTTTTCATGGCAATTTTTATTTACTCTCAGAGTTTTTGCCAGAAATCTGCTGAGAGGAAGTCGTAAGAAATATTTTTTCATATTTCGTTCAGTTGGAAATGCCTGACCTGGGGTTTGAATCTAGGCCTCACGTCTAATAAGCCGACACACTATCTGCTATTGTTAGGGCGGGGTAATTTTCGTGTAATCTTTTTAGAAAAAAATTCGTGACATGTGGCCATACCAAAACTGTCTAGTAATATTTGAATAGACAAACAAATGAGCAACGCTTTCGAATTATTCAATTTAACAAACAGGATTGTCAAATTTTGTCAAGAGCTGACAAGACATTCTAAGGGATGCAGTCTTCTGAAAGTTCTTCTTCAAGAAAGGTGAAAATGGAGCAAAGTTCTTGGCAAGATTTCCCTAAAATGGAGAATTTCTACTGGGTTCACATGTTATTTCAAGAGGACGGTGCCACACACCACGGGGCACGCAAGCTGTACATTGGCTTCTAGTATATATTTTCTATCTTTTTGCCTTTGTAAATTGAGAAACGTTTCATTTAACTACTGGCGTGGCGTCAGGAGTTTTTGATGTTTCTCGTCGTCGAAAGGTTATATGTTCATGGTTTTTTGCCAATGTTATCTATTTCTCGTCGTTTACTTTTTTCAGGTGTAAAGTCTTTTAAAAGAGGTGTTCGAACTTTTACAGTTGATACAGTCCATCTTATTGAAGCTGCATTTGCATCAAATTGGTTGTCATTTATTCAGTCTATTTTCCCAAATCACCACGGAGAACCACAACAACGACGTGTGTTCATTGAATGGGCTCTGGATTTTAGGCAGGCGGCGTTATGGCTACATATTTCTTTGAAACCGACGTTCATCACTGGCAACTGTAAGCGCTAAAGGTTGATGATTACCAACGTCTTTTGACTTGAATTGGATGATCTGGACAACAAGTACATGCACCTTATACAGGTAAGCGCTACGTACCACACAGTTTATGCCACATCGCACTAGCGTTTTAAGGGCATGGTCATCACACGTAAAAACATCGAGATTGTGTGATTTGTCGGCGTTAAGCTTTTTCTCGTGTGGTTTTCTTAAACCGCAGAAGTATGCGAATTAGCCACACACCACAGCAGTTCCCAAATCCAACATAATTCATGTCTTCTGTCAATTCAGCTTGGTTTATGCGCCAGAATCATAGAAAATTGAACATTTCGCAAGCACTTTTCTCAGAGAAACCGTTGCGGACATTTAAACGATGTTTTATACCACACATAATGGCACACAATTGGTCTTTGGAACGGATACAAAATTTCGATTATTCACACACAGTTTATTTTATTGAAATTTAAAGCGAGGAAGCGCTTTAAAAAGCCCATATAGTAGGTTCTAGGATGAAATGATTCTAATCCGCGATATCTAGAAACAATACTTTCGGACTGTTGAGGGTAGTGGCAGAAATTCTTGCTAATTGAGTCCCACCTTTTTTCCGGACGTGGTGATGTTCGTTGTTGATATTATCTACTGTAGGGGTTCAGGGGATTCTTATGGACTGATTATTTTATGGATGCTTCAGCACATTGTTTGTCTTCTGCTGAATTCGTATCTGAATCTTATGTTTAGAGCTTAGCACTTCATTAACAAATTGATCACGGCATCTCTATCGGCTACAGAATGCTCGCATAGCCTGTTTTGGATATAATTCTTGGCTAGAAGGGAGTTCTTCGATAGAAGGAAAAATTCTTTCAATTCAATTTTATGCCTTTGGAGAGGAAGATCATTACCAATAGGTTTTTAAACGATAAAAAGTTTGGCAATCTTTTTTAACAGATTGTCGTGCTCAAAAATTCGAAGAAGCTACTAAACTAATGGACATGAAATTCAAATTACGTCGAAACTAAGTAGATTCTGAAGAAGTTATGTTTAATCTTATCCAAAGATCGATATCGTAAGATGATTAGTTGAATTCCTACTTGAATGTTGAACTTATTAGCTGACCGAATCGCCTTAACAAAGAGGGCTTGCAGGAACATAAACAATGGCGAAAAATATTTTTAGCGTTTAAATAATAACAAAGGCCCTTAAAGCTGGTTATGAGAGGAAAAAAACTCATTTTAATTTTTGTGTATAAAAAATATTCACCCTCATATTGGCCAAATATTGAAACGCCATACAGATGATGATGATGATGACGATGAAACAAATATCCAGCCAGTCAGCCAACCAAACAACCAACCACCACCACATAAAAATGTAACAAAAAACCAAAAAGAAAGGAAAAAAGGAAATAAAAATGGGTCGTAATATTTTTGCCAGAGAGAGGAAAAAAAACCAGAAAATAAAAATAATAACAGGAAAGGAAAAAAATTCAGAATTTTTTTTTTTTGGCTGCAGGATTTCATGTCATCGTTATGGGTATATACTAACGTACATACGTATGAATGTTTCCTAGAGGAACACAGCAAAAAAATGACAGACTCACACCCTTGTATTGTATATACTCATACGTACTTACGTACATACGTCCGTACATATAATTGTCTGAATGTAAAGAACTGTATTGCCTTTATGAAACAGATTTTGGAGTTTTTTTTTGTTGTTTCCGATTTTTTTTCTTCGCCTATTTTTATGTCATTTATTAGATTGAGCAGAGTGTGCAAAGAGATGGGGGTGGTGGTGTTGTAAGTGATGGTTATGGCTGGAATGTTGACCCCTAAGCATCCATAATTTAACTACTCCAGTTTGCTTTTTATTCCACACTCATAATAGAGAGTATCCATGTGTTTTTGTCCATTTTTTGTTTGTTTGTAGTCTTCTGGGATTTGTGTTACTTAAGGTTTCGGTTTTTGCAACCAACATTTATTAATGTTGTGCTGCTTTTTATTTCTTGTCACACAAATGAAATGACACGCTTAACCACGACCTATTTTGGCTCTACATTTTGTTCAATTAAGCTGGCGAGTATACGAAATCGAGAGCAAGACGATCCAGCTCACTAATAACGGCAAAAACCGTGAAGTTCAATCGCGAAAATCCTAATCATTTTATTAAGAAGCTGCATTCCGATAAAAATCAATTTCAGTTAAAACTTCAGGGCTTAAAGCAGCTTGTACCATGTACCACTGTTACAGGATGGGGATTTCGTCTCAGTGTAGTTCGCTGAATTTATTCAACGGTTATTAAACTAATCCTTTTTTATGATGTGGTCTTCTGATGAATGGCCCTAAATAAAAATTGTAATGTGACGGATGCACTACACTAATAAGACTCTTTTTGTGATGCTTAATTGGTTGCCTTATACATATCTGCGGCTTCCCAAGCTCTAAGTAAAATTAGTACTCAAAAGCAAGAACTTCAAGTAGGGACAACTGATCCTTTGTCATCATCATCTACGGAAATTCATTGAAAGTTTATAGAGACGGTTTTAAACTTGAGAATAACGTAGACTGCGAAATTTTGTCAGGCTTTCAAACTACTGTAGTGTGTTTCAGGTTGGAAGATTTTCAATACTGATGCTGAAGCGATCCAGAAAAGGAAATTTTCAACTAATACAATGTCAGCTTTCTCCGAATTTCTCGAATCACTTTCGAGCGCTACTTCCAAATATAAGCTGGTTGAAGCCTGAGATGCCTGTCTTTCACGTCGTTTTGCATTAATCCCATACCAATCCACTTATAAGCTTTATTGTAGGACTCTTATTCATTTAATTGGTCATTACTACCCTTTAGTCAGGATTATGATCTAGCTTCTCACGGTACCCATGTTACATTTGTTAATTTTACATATGAGTGGTGGGACCAACAGTTTAAAGTCAATTCCGAACGGCAGATTTTTGAGAAACTTTTTCATGGCAATTTTTATTTCCTAGCAGAGCTTTTGCCAGAAACCTGATGAGAGGAAGTTGCCGCAGACATTTTTATTCAAATTTCGTTTTGTTCGAGATGTCTGACCTGGGGTTAAAGTCATGGCCTACTTTCATTGTAAGTCTCGCCTAATCTAAATTGAATAGAAAGCATACCAATCAACTTTTTAAATCTGACAATATGAACATTCCTGTCACTGTATCTATTCGCAACAGTCATTGCATACATACATACATATAAATAGCAAAGCAGTCTCCTTCACTTAATTCATCCTTTTCGAAGAGCTTAACGAATCTTTCGTTACATGTGATGCCATGTTCAAACAATTATTTTTTATACTCTCAGGCTAAATAAGTAAGTCATGTTTTAAAAAAAGTCTCGATTCTTATTATCGATGGCGATTAACGATCAATCTAAATATGCTACCCTATCCTAAGGCCCTTGGCTTCCAGTCCAGAGGCCTGACATCGTAAAGCTCTCCTCTTGTTTTCGGATGAAGTTAATTTTCATCTTAGTGGACACTTAAATAGGCATAATTGCAGCTTTTACTAGGTGTGCGTAATGGCTTCGCTTACCTACAAAACGATTTCTGTAGAGCTTATAGATCGATTGAGGATGTATGTAAAGGATGTTTTTTATAGAGGTATAGAACTTTAAGTTGGCATTACTTTTCAAGATGGCGACCGATTTAACAGCTGTCAAGTGATTTATTCTCAGTTTGGTTTGGCAATTCATCATGAATAGACTCACGCCTGAACAACGCTTGCAAATAGTGCAATTTTATTTCAAAAATAATGGTTCTGTGCGGAAAACGTATCGCGCACTACGTTCATTTTATCGTCGACAAAATCGTCCATCAGAGCAGTTAATTCGATTAACCATGGAACGTTTTCGTGTGCTTACAAAATCCAACTCGTGCAAGATTTGAAGCCAAACGATCATCAAGTAAGGCGTAGATTCGTCGAATGGGCCCAAAACGAGATTACCGTTGTTCCCGATTTTCATAAGCGAATTTTGTTTAGCGATGAAGCGCACTTCTGGTTGAATGGCTACGTCAACAAACAAAACTGCCACATTTGGAGTGAAGGTAATCCTCAAGTGTGTGTGGAAACACCGTTACATCCAGAAAAACTGACTGTTTGGTGCGCTTTATGGGCTGGTGGAACCATTGGTCCGTACTTTTTCAAAAACGATGGTGGCCAGAACGTTACAGTCAATGGTGATCGGTATAGAGCCATGATTACTAACTTTTTCATTTATGAATTGAATAACCATGATGTCCAGGAGATGTGGTTTCAACAAGACGGCGCAACATGTCACACAGCTCGTGCCACAATAGATTTATTGAAAGACACGTTTGGTGACCGCCTAATTTCACGTTTTGGACCTGTGAATTGGCCTCCAAGATCTTGTGATTTAACACCGCTAGACTACTTTCTGTGGGGCTATGTAAAGTCATTGGTCTATGCGGTAAAGCCACAAACGCTTGACCATTTGGAAGACAACATTCGCCGTATTATTGCCGATATACGGCCACAAATGTTGGAAAAAGTCATCGAAAATTGGACGTCCAGATTGGACTACATCCGCGCCAGCCCTGGCGGACATATGCCAGAAATCATATTTAAAATGTAATGCCACAAGATTATCTTTCGGATAAATAAAATTCATGTCAATCGAATAATCCATCGTTGTTTTATTGCAACTTAAAGTTCTATACCTCTATAAAAACACCCTTTATATAGTGTTAGGCACTTTATTTGCCAGTATCTAAGTATATCTGACTTGATGTAAACTTCTCTTATTTGGTTGAATCGTTAGTTGATATCAAATTCATCATTAAATTCAACAAACTCTCAGGCTGGTTTTCAGCTTGATTTAAAGGGAACTATGATGTCGGCTATGAAGATTGATTAATTAGGACTTGTAAGTAAGCTCTGGAGAATCGCTTCAAGTGTTATCACAACGGGCCGCTATGTATGTATGTATGTAGAATAAGTAAGCTAATATTGTAAGGAAGCTGCCACATTCTCCTATCCTAGCTTAACACATTTAGTGCGGGCACATTTTGCTGCGGCATTGAGTTTTGCTCTTAATTTTTTATTAAGTTAAATTTCTATAAATCATGTTGTTACAGTAATCCCTATTAGTACGTGTTCCACGTTTAAGTATCAATTGTCTCGAAATTAATTTGTTAATAATCAAGGTTTTGATTTTTCTTGCCTGAATTGAAATTATTTTCAAGGATGGATTTGAAATTTTTGGTTGCCCATTATTTTTTATTTTTATTTTATTATGTTTCAATATTTTTTTTAATATAATATTCCAACCAATATTTTATTTATTTATTTATTTAACCCTTTTCTTACAAGGCCATTAGTTTTTAATAAAATTAATTTTTTTTTATATCTCCAGGAAAATTATAAAAAATGTTAAATTCCTTTAACCCTTTTTCCAAGCAGCACAAACATTTAAACCGAACATCATAAAAACCATAAATAATTGTTTAAAAAACAAACAGAAGATAATTAGAGCACAACTTAACCCTTTACTTAGGGTTTTATGATGCCATTGGAAACATGAATTCAATAAGTTTCGTTTAAACTGCAACAGAAACTACAAAGAATTCCTATTGAAGAGAATTCAACAACGTCTGTGAGTTTCCTTAAACAGAATCATAAACAATTATTACATTTAAAAAATGGCAGATAATACTTTTTGTCATTCAACAGGTATGCACCATATAAGGCGAAAACAGTCTTAACCCTTTCGTATTCTATATAAATGAAGAGAACGGGTTAAATTTTCTTATAAAATTTTCAAAACGCAGTTAACCTTGTTTTTTTATTTTTTCTATTGAAATCCAAGTAATGAATTGAACTTAAAACCTGGTTTACATATTCATTATTATTAATTTTCCTTTTTTCTGTTTTTTTTGTATTGATTTCTTTGTCTTTTTTGTTGCTTCTATGAATTGCCTTTCAAAGATTTCTGCTTCAGATTTTTATGATCGTATCATTTTTAGTGCATATTTTGTGTTGTTTTTTTGTTATTGCCTTTGTTTTTATTCGATTAAAACGCTTTAGTTTTGGTTATTTTTATTTATTTGCTTAAAATATTTGTTCATTTATTTTTATTTCTATTGTTTTTGTCTGATAAAAATTCATTGTTTGATTTTTAAATCAAAATTTTTGTAATTGTTTTTTTTTTGGTGTCCTCAATTGTTTTGTCGCTCTTTTTTCGAATTATTGACAAAAATTTCTAATAAAAAGACTTTATCAGTTATTTAGTCACTATTTAAGACAGAGGTTGACAACCTTACATTTCTTCTGTACAATAGCATATTAAATGAAAGTGGAAATTTTTTAACGCGTTGAATCTTTAAAATATGAAAAATGATGACTCTGAGTTCTCTTCGTTAAGGTTAAGTAGTAGCTCCATAACTTCATCAGTTTACATTAAAGTTGATCCAAATAATTATCTCAGAATCGTGATAAGTAACAACTTCAGAGTACCCATAGAAAGTCAACAGTGCTCTGTCAAAAGCCTCAGATCTCCTGTTATTAACATTCTTCAATAAAATTTTAGATTGCCTCAAACCTATTTGGTTTGCGAAGTATCTTTGCCTCCCTTCATCTTCTCTTTCGTTGAACATATCTTTCCGAACTCGTCTGCTTGATCATGCTAAGAATTCACACATGACCTGGTAGCCAACAGACTGTAACCTTATTTTATTTAGCCAGTCGATTCACTTTCTCCATACAGTTGCATACTATCCATACTATCGATTTAACCTCATTAGAGCCGCGTGTTCGAAAAGCGGACTTATTGTCTTAGTAGTAGTCAACACGGTAGTGGCCTTTAAATGCTCAACTATTTCTGGTTTGTCGACATAACACTCCACAGAAAATAATCCAACGGGATCACCATATCGGCTAATTAAAAGGCTGTCAAACATTTGACACAATAATGCGATTTCGGCATGAGATATGTGGAAAGTTGTACCATCCTGTTCGTACCAAACATCGTTCACATCAGTACCATGAAGAGCGGGTACCAAAAAAATCGGTCAATATGTTGCAATAGGTGTCTTCATTGTAATGATTGCGCCGTCCTCATTTGCAAAGAAATATCAGTCACTCGTAATGGGTGCATTGGCTCATGTAACACCAAGTGTGTGTTTTATTTTACTTATAAACGTACCCACCAAGATGAGCTTCATCCGAAAAGATGGTTTTTTTTAGCAAAAACATTTCCGACCAATTGTCTTTGTTTTGGAAATAAATTTCCAATAAATCACAACGTTGCTCAAGCGTAAATCGATTCATTACGTTCAGTGGAGACAATATACTGAATTTTGTGACAGAATAGAATGACATAAGTATTCTAAATGACCGATGCTTTAAATATAAACCAATAGATGGCCCACCTTATATAACTAGCAGTTAGAAACCACGGTCACTCGTCTAATAAGCCAACACTCTTCTTAATAGATTACGGCGAGTTCATGAAATCTTTTCAGAAAGAATAATTTCACGTGCCTAACACAAGGACACAAAGCCGTTAAACATAAATACCATACAAAACCCTCTCCTACTACCATAACTAATTTCTCGAGTCATATTCAAGTTCTGATTAAATCTATCGATTGAAGAGTGAAGGAATACATTTTTTTATTGAGTCGTTATAGCACATATAACAGTTGCAGCATGTCCTTCCCATTATACATATGTATACAAAGTATGTTTACTTTTTAATTACCAATTTGATATTCCTGGCAATGGATTTAATTTCAGGTAATTTCGTCTGCCATTAGCAAAAATGTTTCTCTCTCTCACATATTTGTCTTGTCATAAATCCACTTTAAGTTGCAATTTTTCTTGTTTTGCCAATTTTTCTGTGACTCTCTTACCCAACAAAAAAATCTACATAAAAATCTAATTAAGCCCTCTTCGTTCCATTAGACCAAAGATAAAAACAAACAAAATCATGCTAAAAACTAACAGAAAATTAATGGCAACCAAAGGGAAGTTGACATGCCTTTTACACCCTCAACGTAAAAAAACAATCTTGAAAATGCTTAGAAAACGAAATGAAAATTTTTCAACCCCTCTAATGTGCTGAAAAAATGCTAAAAAAAAAAACTACGAATTTTTTTCTTTCTGTTTTCTTTTTGGGGAGGAGGTAAGAGACAAAAAAAACAACAAAAACGCTAAAATAAATAAAAAAAAAGAAAACGAGTTTTCTATTGTAATGGCTGGCTGTAACACTGAAGAATGGTTAGAGGGTTGGCGGTAATGGGTGGTTGAAAAAAATGTGAACAAAATGTGAAAAAAAACAAAACTCATGTAAAAAGGCCGTTTACAGTATAAAAAGTTCTGGTTTCGTTTCGTATTTTGTTTTCTACGTTGTTATGGCTTTCAGTGGTGTGTGTGTGTAGGTTTGTTTGAGAAACAATCAAAAACAGTTACGACAGTTTTAATGCTCACACATACACTTGCAATTGGTGAAGAGAGAAAGAACAGCACAACAACACAACATGAACATTAAAAATAATGATAAGCATAAGATTCTGTGTGTGTGTGTGTGTGTGTGGGTGAGTATTTTTTCCTTGATTTGATATTTAAGGCATATGGATATAACATTGTGTGTGTGTGTTTCTGAGCTTAGGAATTATTGCGATTGTTGCTGCTGTTGCTGTTTCCGTTTTATGGTGACAGAAATGAAAAAATCTCAAAGAAAAACAGGGCGCTGATGTTATAAAAATTCCTTGCGAAAAATCAAACCAAATACATGGGTAAGTGTGTGAGTGGGAGCGTGTGTATTTGTATGTAGAATTGTATGGTGGAGCTTATTCTCTTTCTTTTCTTAGATTAAAATTGCCTAATGTTTTATGCTTATTTTTTTGTATTTTTTTAATGTTTTCTTTGGCAAATCTTGTTGACTGCGTTCCTGTTTGTTTGTTAGTTATTATTGTATGTGCATTTCTTTTATTCCTATTGCTGAGGACTTTTAGGTTTTTTTTTTTTTGGCAATTTTAACTGTTTGAAAGGAAAATACGTTATTCCAAGCGCTTGTATACATTTTTATGGATTTTTTTTTTGTTTGTTTACACCTCCCTCTTGTCTGCTTTAGATTTTTTGTGGCGATTATTTTCTGTATGGGTTGTGTTGGTGTAATGTCGTCCTTTTATTTTATTTTTCTTTTATTTTTTGTAAAATATTCATACTTTTTATGAGGCTTTTTACGAAATTACATTTTTGTATTCAATATTATGCCAGTGCTGCCGCCATTCTGTTGTCCCGCCATTTTTTTTCTTCTTCTTCTGACTTTTGGCTCTATTCGAAATTAAATATTGTATAAAAAAATTGTCAACTCAAATGGTTCATCCATATACATGAAGTAATAAAAATGTTTGGTAAAGCGTTTAGCAATATTTTTTAAACAAATTTTGACTTGGAGATAGTATGTAGGGTTATTAGATGCGAGCTAGTAGTTCAATTCCCAGCTTAGAAAAATATTTCTTTCGGAGACTTCCTCTCTGCAGTCTTCTGGCAAAAATAGTCTGAGGGTAAATAAAATGGCCATGAAAAGTCTCTCAGACATTTGTCAATTGGAGTCGACTTACAGCTTAAAGTCGCGCCACTCATGGATTTAATGGATGGGTTGTACAAGAAGCTTGGTTATAATCCTGACTAAAGGGTTGTAATGACCAATTAAATAAGTGAGTAAATATAACACAAAATTCACTTTTCTTTCTTAGTCCCGTTACGAAGCTTTTTCCAAAATCATAGAGCTTACAGACGCTATCTAGGAGGCAGAGAAGGAGAGAACTGCCAAGCAATCAATTGGTTAGTATGCCTCCTGTTGAATCTCACGTTATACTTGTCTTCCAATATCCTATCCATAGATCCCGTGCTTAATAGAACATTCTACGGATTTAAATTTAATAGAATTGCAGCACCGTTAGAGGACAGGTTCTCGTTATCACGTTTATACCAACACAAACCCGTGTCAGTACCTAATACAGCTTCAACTAAACTTTTTTCGAGAATATACTTTCAAAACATTTTTTGTTACATTTATGGACCGATTATGCATAACATATTGAATTTGCACAAGTTTTTGTTGTAAGTTTTTAATTTCGATGCATCGATAACTTACATCGAGTATTTTTAAAACATCGATTTATATCGTCCATCACTAGTTATAGGTATAGTAAGCAACATTTCACAAATTTCATTTAAAAATCTTTTTATTTTTCTAACCTCAATCAGTAGCACCCTTTAAATGTTATGAAAAAAAAATCACAAATGTCATACGCCGTTAAATATGCAACGAAAATAAAAAATTCGCACACAAATACACACACACTTACTTTATTTTATAACCTTTGATAGCATCACATAAAGATCATAAAATTTGGTAAATTTTTGTTGTTGTTTTTTTTTCTACCAATACCAAGCCAAAACTGGCTTGTCTTCTCTTTATGAGTTGGGGTATACACAACAGCAAGAAAACTCTCTTCGTTTTTAATTTTTTTTCTGGTTTTTCTTCTGTTACTCTGCTTTTATATATGAGAGTGGTTTTTATGATCTCTTTTTTTTTCTCGGTTTCTTCTCTCAGCAAGTAAGTGGGGGTGAGTATGGAATATAAAATATGAATGAAAGTTTTTGCTGCTGCTATTGTTGTTATCAGTATTATTTGGTTATATGCGGTGTATGTGTGTGTGTATAGAAACGAACACATTTTGTTACATTCAAGCGTATACAATATTTCATGGTTTGTTATTGTTTATGAAATACTACTACAATTTTTATATGCCGCCACATTATTATATTTATATTCTCTCATATTTTTGTTTTTTTTTTGTTTTTTCTCTTGCTTTTTGTTGCTTTGCTGTGCCTTTAGCTTTTTATATATGTAGACGTGTGTGTGTGTGTGTTTATACAGTTTTAGTTATTTTTATTATAAATGTGGTCTTTTGTGTGGCAAAAACAAACATTTTTGTTTTCTGTTCAATTTTTATGGCATTTTTTTCATTCTCTGCATACACATACACAAATATTGTATACAAATGTGTGCCTGTGTGTGTGTGTGTGTGTAATTTTGCAAATAAAATATGCTTTTTATAACTCTTATCTGCCATTTTTAATGTGATTTCATTTTGGTGGTTCTCCGATATTATATTTGTTTTGGTTGTTGTTGTTGTTATTATTTAGCTTTTGTGATTTTCTTGTTTTTTTGTGTTCCTGCTGGTTGTGTGCATATGTGTGCCACATATTTTTTTGATAACCACAATTTTTGTTGTTGTTATTTCGGTTGTATTATAGTATATTTTTATGATAAATATCGTATTATTTTATAAGCGAGTGAATATATAACAGTGCGTGTGTGTGTTTTATATGATTATTTATCTGTAAGTGTGTTTATTTATTTGTGGTTGTAGTTGTTGTGCTTATCTGGTCATATTGTTTTTGTCATTTTTTCACCATTAACAACATTTTTACTCTCTACTTATTATTAATTTTTTTCTCTCTGTTTTCGCCTTTCTCTCTTTAGTCCTTTCTTCCTGTCATATATTTTCCGTTTGTCTTTTTTTTTGTATTTCTATTTTGTTTCTGTTTTCTTTTTTGCGGCTTTTGATTACTCACTTAAGGCATAATAATAAATTCTCTGGCATAAATAATAAATATTATTAAATTACAAACAAACATTTTTATGAAATTTTATTATTATCCCCAAGGATACAAATACATACATATGTACATATACGTATATACATATATGAAAATAACAGCTAAAAATATTAAATTAACATTTCGTAAGAAATTTTAATTTTATGTTACAGGCTATTCTAATGTTAAACATTAAATTAACTTTTCGTAGGTCATTTTAATGGTCTGTTCGGTATTAAATAAAGCTGGCGATAGACTTTCGAAGACAAATTAAATATAAGGTGTGTTATATAAGTTGGAAAGAAAGTTAAGATGTTAAAAAGTAATGGTTTTCCACTAAACATGTTTCTTTGTTTGTTTTCTTCATGTTTTTAATCTTACCAAATACGGAGCATAATTTGCTTAGCATTAATTCGGACGCCAAGTTGCGCTTTTCATGTGATCTGTTATGATCATGTGCTCTATTGTGTTCCATAGCTCATGGCCAGTAATGATGCTATGCGAAAACGACCTGTTTTTATAAGATTAGAACAGCATTCCGGCCATGAAAAATCATTTTGCAAAGACTCTTGCTTCTGAATTAACGCTGCAGTTTGAATATCTTTTGAAATTACCATTTAAGTGGCTCTAATTGATATCGCCGTGGTCTAGTAGGTAGTGTGTTCGCTTATTAGACGAAAAGCCAGGTGCGAGCCCCAGGCCAGACATCAAAATAAAATACAAAAAGTATTTCTTCGGCGACTTCCTCTCAGCAGATTTCTGGCAAAAACTCTGAGAGTAAATAAAATTGCCATGAAAAGTTTCTCAAAAAATCTGTCGTTCGGAGTTGACTTTAAACAGTAGGTCCCGCCACTCATGTATAAAATGAACACACACAACATAAGTGGTGTGAGAAACTAGGTCGTAATCCTGACTGAAGGGTTGTAATGACCAATTATGTATGTACGTAATTGATATTACAACTGTTTCCTTAACTTCCACCAAAAAAATATTTTTTATAGCCTGCTGTTTTTTAAAAAATTTAGAGTTTTCAGGTTAAGAAATAAGGTTAGGTTGTTTTGATTACCTGGACATGAGGAGTGTTGCGAATCGAAACAGCGGATACGTTAGCTCTGAAGGAAGTCCTTGTGTCTGTAGGTAATGGAATTATTATTTAATTTAGATGGAAGTGTATAGGTAGAAGGGTATAGTCACCATAGCCTAGGAGTGTATGCTGGCTTATTAGAGAGCCCATTGTTGAAACCCCAGCTCAGACATCTCGAACATAATGAAATATGAAAAAATATTTCTTTCAGCGACTTCCTATCAGCGAAAACTCTGAGAGTAAGCAAAATTGTCATTCAATCTGTCGTTCGGTGTCAAAGTTAAACTGTTGTTTATTAACACAAGCAGAATGAGTGATGTGAAAAGCTAATTTGTAATTCTAACTGAAGATTTCTTTTGAAAAATGAAGCAAGTAAATATGGGAAGAAACATTATCTCAATACAGGACGTAAGCTAGATTAAGAAAGCTGTAGATTTGTTAAATAAGCCTCTTTCAGGGCATAGTTTCTAGGCTATAGTAATAATAATAAAAGATAATTGAAATCTAAAAACGAGAAATTTCTTAAAATTTGAAAAAACCGTTACAGTTTATTTTTGATTTTTTAAACTAAAAATCCACAAAATTTTCTAAATTTCCAACAACTATAACCAAACAAAGGAGAAGACTGTGTTTAAAGCATAGATTTTACTTTTGCTACCCTGAAAAAGGTCAAATAATTAAAATTAATCGAAACTAGATTAAGTGTGAAATAAAAATTTAAATATTCAAAAGAAATCAATGCAAAATTAAAAACAAAATATATTGAAACCATAAAAGGTCAAGCTGCATGCAAGGGGTGCCATTTACTAGATGCTACCAATAAAGGTCAACGTCAACATCAGTACGAAACTATACAAAACTATACAAGACTATGCAAAACTATTATCCTTTATGCTAAATAAACAACCCCAAATCCTTTTTGTAACAATTTTTAACGATTTTTAAAGGCAATAATTTTTGTGATAAATTTTAATGACAAAAACCGTTTGGCATTCAATTCAAACCAAAAAAAAAGGTTATAAATTTACACACCATTTCTAGCGCCATTTCATACAGCACCTTTTGCTTTAGTTTAAATACATAGTTTTGATAAATTAACGTGAAAAAAAAATTAAAAATTTACCCACCCTATTTGAAGACCAGGGGTCATGCTTAAGATTTTCTTAACCATGGCAGAGTTTTTATTTTCAGTCTTTCGCCTGACCCCTGAGTTATTGAATTCAATTGATTTGATTTGATTTGATTTTTTGTTCTTGCTTTTGAAAAATTATTTTATTTTCATTAGTCTCTACGTTTTTGTTTGGGAACGTGCTTATTGTAGGGTTGGTTTCAAAAATTTTTAGATTTTTTTTTCAATTCTGATTCCTTTTCATTCTGCTATGTTTGTGATAATGCTGACAAGAGAGGTCATTATTAGTATTGTTGTTGTTGTTGTTGTTAATACAGCCTGAAAAATTTTTATTTCTTTGAATGTTAAATTTGAAACAAAAGAAGAAATGATAACCAATTGGCTGACCCCTAAGAATACCTTTAAATACTGGTCGCCATTTGGTGTTACAATTTACAGTTTACGACAACAACAGCATAAATAACTGATCTAAAGAAGAAGAAAAAACGTTACACAAATAACCACAGGGGTCATATACACACACATGTACGTAATTTCCCTGTAAAAACTAAACTAAAAAAGGGCGCTCCTTTTGGTTGTATTAATACCCTGAAAATACAAGGCATTATAACGGTTTAAATTAAATTTGAAAGAGAAAATGTTGACAATTTTTATGATAAAATATTGCAATTATAATATAAATAATAAAAACTTAAAAAGTCCAGAAAAGGCAAAAAAATGTATTTTCTGTCATCAAAAACCAAATGCTTCAAGTTCCTTACATGGGTTCAAAGCACAGTACAAAGTAAGCCACTAAGCCTTGGGACAAAATATAACGTTAGTGAAAGCAGCTCAAGGAATCTAACAATCTCGTTTAATTGAAGTGTCAAAAAATTCCATTCACCCAGTGAATGGAATACCAGTGACACACAGTTCGCGGTCATCGATTCGTCTGATTCACAACAGACGTCTGCAGTTACTTGCAACGGATTTGTGCATCTGTGCAAGTTCTTATTGCAGCATAGTGACCCATAAATGCGCTGAATGTGGCCTGCTTCTTTTTCTACCCATTTTCAGTGCAAAGTTCGCTTCCCTAGCATTGAAGCTGAAAATTCTTTTAGAAAAATCGACCCCAAATGTGTCATTCCAATATTTCGTCATTATGTTGGCATTTTCCTTATTTTCCCTTTCAAAAGACATCTGTTGAAGCAAAAAAATAAGTGGGTCCAGTAAAGGTCTTTCTGTCATCAAATAAATTTCATCTTGAGTAGACAAATAGGGTAGACAAATAGCTTAAGGGCGTTTTGACACTGCAGTCATAAATCACTGGACATAAATGAGCAACTGCTAAGAGTGTAAAGGATAAATTGAAATGTTATGCTCGCATGTGTTCCCAACGTTTCCGGTATTATCTTCTCTCTGGAAAATTGTGCTTGTTCATGCTCAACGTTATTGATTTGCATATTTTGGCGGAACTATTCCTAATCACACTTCTTAAAGCCATCTATCCGTGTGCCAGTTTTTTGAGTCATTGTGTAATTATTTTATATTCTTGCCCTTATGTGTTGTTCCCTCTGCTTATCACTTTCGTATTTTTTGTTTTTTTGATTTTGGTGTCTGAAGGTAACCCAAATAATCCGTTTCTGGTCTCCGAGTAGGACTTGCTCAATTATCTGCTTGGCTAGAAGAACTGGAATGGCAGTCACAATTGTCTAGAGTGTTAGAGGCCACTATAAATACTAAGGATGACAGTTACAAGTGCCAAAAAAGCGGGGATCCTAAGAAAACTACATAGCATCTTGTGTGACAGAAGTCGCCGTGGTCTAGCAGGTAGTGTGTTGGCTTATTAGACGTGAGGCCTCGGTTCAAACCCCAGGTCAGGCATCTCCAACTGAACGAAATATGAAAAAATATTTCTTCGGCGATTTCGTCTCAGCTTATTTCTGGCAAAAACTAGAAAAAAACTGCCATGAAAAATTTTCTCAAAAATCTGTCGTTCGGAGTCGACTTTAAACTATAGGTCCCGAAACTCATGTATAAAAATTCATTTACACAACATAAGTGGTGTGTGAAATTAGATCGTAATTCTGACTAAATTGTTGTAATGACCGATTATGTTTGTATGTATCTTCTGTCATAGATTCCAAACCTAAGGGAATTTAGGCAGATAGGCTGGGAAGATTTCATCTCTTAAAAAACATAACTCAGGTGGCCACGACAATACAATAATTGAGCTAATGGTCTTGGTATTAAATCGTTAAAAGCAGTGGTCAGATACTCGTAAAGTAGAAGGCTTTCGATGAGTTACAATTAAGACGTCAGTTACATTCCGTCATAACATTCCCCACCAATCTCATATGAGCTACCACACCATCTTCGGAAACAAGTTATCCCAGTCAAAATAGTTGATCTAATTTCACTTTTCGGCATCCAGATTGTCCTTGTGGGTTACAACTTAAGCAAAAGGAATACGCCATTGTTTCTTTAGAAATTCAAGGACACAGATAACGGCGTTGCCGTCAGAAATCCAAAGAGAACTCATTTTGCAACTCAAACTCTTAAACTTGCGCTGTCATTTACAATATTTTAATTTTTTATTCACAATTGGCAATGAGTTGTAAAGTTTAGTTTTCATAATCGATCCATATACGTATGTATGTATTTATGAAGTGTAAATAAGCCACCAAGGGGGCATAAGGTCAATTATGCAACTGTTTAATGAGCTGTAAAATAAATAGGCCACCAAACGTACACACTCGTTAATTATTCAAACGGCTAAGAGGGCTTAATTTACAAAGAGAAAAAAGAAAGTACGGTAAAGAATATTACAAATAAATAATGATTTTTGAATTATTTGTTCAGAAATTCAAAAACTAAAGAAGCTTACATCACAACATTATTATTGCGATTAATGTTTGAACACAATATTAAAGCAAATGTAGAAAATCTCTCGCTATAAGCTGTGCCATTCATATTAAATGTAATGAAAAAGGTCACATTCACACACTGCATTAGATTTGATTTAAAGAATACATACATACATACGTACATACATACAGGATGGAAAAAAGATAAAATAACTGTTGTTGGTATTTGAAAATACAGCAATTAAACCACAAATCCAGTATTCAGCTGACGATTTTTAGGCAAGTGATGATTCTCGCCTTAATCCGGTTTGTGTCTTGGCTTACTCGGCGAGAGCTCCGAACCTTAATTTATATAAAGTTGCCCTATAGTGTCTCTCCTCTACTTAATGCTCACGAACTTCTGGATGCTGTTGGGTGTTAGTACAGATGGGTAGATAGGTAGGAAGGTTGAAGCTTAGGATACCAACCAATAATCTCATGCCTGACATACAATATACCATATGTATATCATGTAGACTTGCTGTGCGCTCACCATTAGGAATACCACTTTACGTTCTATAGGAAGTCTATATCTTCCACAAACTTCCTTAACTTTCTCCACTCCAGTCCTCTGCGAGAGTTATTTACAGTGTCATCCCCAAAATATTGGGATCTCGAGCTTATGAAAGCTGGGGAATGGACAGAATGGACCTACAGTCTAATCTAGAATACAGACAGCTTGATAAATCGCAATTACATACGCGTCAACTACATTCTAAACAAATTGCCTACTGTGAGTCAATGTTATAAGCCTTTTAGTATTTCTATTTCGTTAAGTCCCCGACCTAACAGCTGCTACTGCTGTTATGCCAGAATAACCTGCATATATGTAACTGTTCTTTTTAAACCGACACGATATCGTTCTGTATATTGGTGAACAGGTTAATAGAAGGCATCCTAGGTTTACGCCAGTGTTGGTTCATTGATGCTTCAATTATGAAGAACTGAGAGTTCTGTATACTTTCTCTATATTTTCTGGGACATTGCCTTCCGTTCTTAATGAATCACCTAATTAAGCTACTTAAGCTGAGTTAACTAATGATTGCAGCTGGCAGCTTGTGTGTAATTAATTATTTAATCTTAGTATTGTTAATACAGTTTTTGTATTACAACTTTAGCCATATAAAAGTCGTTTTTAGAAGTTTATTCGATATTAATTCCATCTTACTAATCATCCGGGCTTTGCTACTGTGAGCGCTTGCTCCTTTGTGACTCAAATATTCAAGCGATCCAAACCTAGAACATTCTTTGCATGTGACAAATTTACAGTGTCAGTAAAATCAGGTTAGCATTGAACATAATCACCTAAAAATCTCAAAGTCATATGCAGCACATTCTCATAAATACCATAACTAACACGGATATAGAAGTCGCCATGGTCTAGTAGGTAGTGTGGTGGCTTATATTAGACGTGAGGCCACGGTTCAAACCGCAGGTCAGAAATCAAAACGAAACATGAAAAAGTATTTCTTCGGTGACTTCCTATCAGCAGATTTCTGGCAAAAACTATGTTAAGTAAATAAAATTGCCATGAAAAGGTTGTCAAAAATCTGTTGCTCGGAGTCGACTTTAAACTGTAGGTGCCGCCACTCATGGATAAAAATTAACGCACACAACATAATTGGTGTGAGAAACTAGGTCGTAATCCTGACTGAAGGGTTGTAATGGCCAATTATGTATGTATGAATACGGATATCTGGAAATGTCCAATACAAGAAAACCTATAGTAGTGGAACACAGGAATGGGAATTCTATAGACCATACTGACAATATCATAAGGATGTTGTTAGAGTGGATTACGCAAAACTGATTGAGTTGTGGTTGTCCAAAAGATTTATGGAGGCGCTCGAGACTCCAAGTTGCTGGGACACTGTGTCCTTCGAATGTAAAGGCACAAAAATCGTAGCAGTAAACTGAATACGATATACTTTATGGAAGCTCTATGCTGCCAAGTTGAGTAATAGAAAAAACTACTGAATATCATTAACAAAAAAAAAATTAAAACATTTATCAGTAGCGGAATTCATCCAACAGCGGGGAAGTTAGTTATCACAAGATTTGAAGCCAAGAGATGCTGAATGATAATTTTTGTACGTTCAAAATAAATCCTGAACGGTATTAAACATGGATCCAAGGAAACCGTCAAAAACTCACATGTTCTTCCAGTCGGATAGAAACTACTCTTCTGAATTTGGTTGAGCCAGAATTGTTGTGTCTATTATGATGTCTAGCCAGATAATCATAGGAGTCCTGCCATGCAATGTGCAATCGGATCGGATAATCTTCCATTATTACGACATAGGCTAAGACACATACATACATAATTGGTCATTACAACCCTTTAGTCAGGAATACGACCGAGCTTCTCACATCACTTATGTGGTGTGAGTTATTTTTTATACATGAATGGCGAGACCTACCGTTTAAGTCATCTCCGAACGACAAATTTTCTTGGGAAACTTTTCATGGCAATTTTATTTACTCTCAGAGTTTTTTTACCAGAAATCTGCTGAGAGGCAGACGCCGAAGAAATATTTTTTCATATTTCGTTTTGTTGGAGCTAACTGACCTGGCTCTTGAACCGTGTCCTCACATCTAATAAGCCTACTAGACTGCGACGTCTTCAATAGTTTAGAAAATAATGATTGGAAAATGTTGCTGGCCTTGCGGGGATATCCTGCTTATATAGGCTAATTTTTTTGCAGAATGTTCTGCATGCCATAGGCCACACTTGGAAATAGAGTATTCGAAATTGATTTTGGCCTCAATCATAAGCAATTCTTTTAGAGCAAAATCCCTGAGTTGCCCGAAAAATGGTGAAAGGTCACACCCTCTTAGTTTTCCATGATCTAATCATAATCGAAAATTTTTATAAAATAAATTTTAAAAATTTCTTATTATTTTTACAAAAACGTGGTGATATTTTTGTGAATAATTGTGGAAATAAATCATTTTCAAAGTAAGAATAATTATTTCTTCGAAAGATTTCATTTTCATTTTTCACACAAACTGAACTAGATTTGGTAAAATAATAATAAAATAATAAGACTCAATGGGTGTCTTGTTTTGTTTGTTATAATTTAAACCGTCATAAATATAAATAAAATAAATAAATACAAAATAAAACAATAAAATTATAAACAATAAAACCATAGAAAAAAAAACTCATTAAAAAACACAAATTTACAGCATTTGGAGGTTTCTGTCTGTGCTTATGGTTCATACAAATGAAAATAAAATTTTGAAATTTTCAAGGACATCAACTGCAGATTTTTTCCCTAAAATCTATGCTCCTCTGGTGAAAGGGTTAAAAGGTTTTTATGACTGAAAGAAAGAAGAAAAAATTTACACTTATATTGTCATTAAAAAAATTTTGTTTTTCGAATTCATTTGAATGGAAGTAAATTTTACTGGCTACCAGAACCAGTAGAATGTGAAGAAAGTAGAGCATTTGTTTCACTGGACAAAGGCACATTATTTATGCACAACATTTTTAGCAGTGTAGCCAAAGCAATTATGGTCAAGGATAATGAGCAGGATATAGTGAAACGCGCGAGAGTCACTAAAAACCAGAGAGTTGAGCTATGTCAGACAGAAAAAGCAAAGAAACTAGAAGATAAAGAGTAAAAAGGCAAAACTATACTTTTCTACTCTTGATTAACTGTAGAAAAACAAAAATATTCAAAAGATGCCTTTTAGCAAGAATTGAAAGACAAAAAGTGGCAACCATTTTACCATAACTGGCTCATTAACATGCGTTATTTTGTAAACATCATTGTATTGAGACCGACTTACAAATTTTCCCAAAAGTTTTTCTTTGTTAATCTAACGGCTTAGAAAGGTTACTCACGGCGTATATGATTAAATATTTACCTGTCACCTTGGTTTCGCTTTTTTTTCTTTCTTGTCTTAACATTTTATTTTTCTTCTTTAATTTTTAATGCTCAAAAAAAAATAACAAAACATAAGAAAAATATGCAAATTTAAGAAAGGTTCACGTAATAAAATATGTTGGTCTCTTGTTTAGAAAGATTTTTACTTTCAAACAATCCTTAAAATACGGGTTGCATTTGTCCTTCACGCTGTTTTTGTTTCAACTAAATAATCATTTTCGTCTTTCGTTCTTTTGTTCATTGGTCGGAACAAAGAAAACTAGAACATTTTATATGATTTTCTTAGTCTTGTCGCTGCTAAAACAATGAAATGAAAAGAAAATTTTGCTCTAATTTTCAGCGTTAATCCCTATCGTTCATACGACTAAGAAAAATGTTCATTTTTATTTATTATTCTTAGAATTTATGATTGAAGTGTTTTCCGTTACTAAGAAATATTGAAATTAACAGTACATAGGAATATGAAATATATTCTTAAAATTTATATTTATACGTATAGATATCTAACTCCGATAATGCATCATTTGCTCACAAGTCACAAAAAGTCATTTTATGAAACCCATGTTCTTTCAAACTGTCATACTATATTTCTTCTGGCAGTATTCGCTCCTCTAGCTCTAGCTCTTCCATGGGCTGTATGATTCATGTGGATCTTTTATTCGTTAATCGCAATCCAGTTCTCACAAGCTCCAGTCTAACTTTCATTTCATTGAATTATCTTGGTGGAACTTCAGTAACCCCAATGTCCTACAAGGAATTGGGCTTAATTGTAATCCAGATCTCTGTACACTCTGACTGAGTTTATATTACCACCTTCTACTTGTACTACTTATGCATCTCTTTTACTATTTTTGAGCGGACTTTAAGCTTTTCTGGTATTTTTAACAGATGTTGTACTTTACAGTGCTCTAAACTCACTTAATTGGTCATAATGTCCCTTAAGTTAGGATTACAACCTAGATTCTCACATCAGCCATTATGTGTGTGCTAATTTTTCCATGCGTGCCGGAACCTGCAGACAAATTTTAGAAACTTTTCATGGCAATTTTATTTACCATGAGACTGCTGAGCGAAAGTCGTCGAAAGAAATATTTGCTGACATTTCGTTTTGTATGAAATATTTGAGTTGGGGTTTAAACCATGGACTCTTGTCTAATAAGTCGACGCACTACCTATGGCGACGTCAAACTGCTTTATAGGCATTCGAATATCAAGACCTTATCTTTGGAAAACTTCTTTTGAAAATCAATTCAATGTCGAATTTTCCCATTTTATTTCTTCGTCGAGGTAGGAAAATCTCTTCGTATCATCGGATACCGTCACATTCGGCATCCACTAAAAACTTGCATACATAATTGGCCATTACAACCCTTCAGTCAGGATTACGGACTAGCTTCTCACACCACTCAATTTGTACGTGTTAAATTTATACATGAGTGGCGGAACCTACAGTTTAAAGTCGACTCCGAACGACAGATTTTTGTGAAACTTTTCATGGCAATTTTATTTACTCTCAGAGTTTTTGCCAGAAATCTGTTGAGAGAAAGTCGCCGAAGAAATACTTTTTGTATTTTGTTTTGATGTCTGACCTGGCGTTTGAACGGTGGCCATACGTCTAATAAGCCAACACAGTACCTACTAGACTACGGCAACTTCACGAAAACTTAGCTTATTCTAATAGAGGCTTAGGGCAGAGCTATCGCTCTGTACTGACGTCGGCAGTTGAAATAATCACAGCCGCTAACATTGTCGGGGTCATGATTGCGAGTAGTGGAAATTCGACCTCGGTGGTGAATTACGTAGAGCGCATTCTGAGACGGAAAAAGAGAGATCATGAGGCTGCAGAACAAGTAAGCATGTCGGCATAGGTGATACTGTCACACGTGCCAAGCGAAACCGAAACGATGATTTAGACGAAAAGAATAGTGGAGGATCTTAGATGACTCCTCAACTTTCGATACGTAATCCGGACGCGGTATTACACTCCGAAGTAATACCACCGTAGTTCCGGAGTGGGCACAAACAAGTCCACAGGAGACGAGGGGTGATTTAGTGGGTGAGGGCCCCACACACGGTGGATGTGACGACTTCCTCTATGGTGCGGTTAGGTACATTTGCCACTCCTCGGCGTAAAAAAAAAATAAATAAAAATAATGGCTTAGGGTATTCCTACAAAAGATCATCAGTGGCCTGCATCCCGGCAACTCGATGTGTTCCTCTGTTCAGGGCAGTTTTCTTCATTCTGTGAACATACTGTGAGTATTTTCGATTGTGATTTTTTCAAATTTGCATGACCAATTTCCTCTTCTTATTTCACTTTTCCTAACGTCTAGATTTAAATAATTTTGTTCTTCATTTTCAAAATCTTCATCGCCATTTCCCTTTCTAAGCTGATATTTCAAGAGAAAGCTATGTCCGGAAAGCATTTGAGTTAAGTAGGAATTAACTTCAGCCTCTCTTTCTTGCTATTTAAGAAGATATGACACCAATTGGCCTACCTACTACCCCCTTTCTCTTATAACTCACTTTCCGGTATTCCAGCACAATGCTGTGACAAAGAACGAAAAACTTTTAAGTTTTTTGGTGACCATTATGCAGGGACTGCTTTGGAATTTAGCTCAACTCAGATCAGAATCATGAAGAACTAGTGCCGGTAAGTTAGCTCAGATCGACAAAGAAAAAGAGATTTCGTGTGATTTGCACCCACTAGACTATTAACTGTGCGAATACGTAAAATCTCACGTGTACGGGAAGAAGTCAGTGATAATTACAACTCTGGAAGATAACATTACAGCTGCTACAGTGAATAAACGTGTGGTGTAGCCACATATAACACTGACATGAAATAATTAAATTTGAAAATTTATCATTATTGGGTTTAATTGTTGTTGCACAACTACAACAAATCATTTTTTGTACTTTACAATTCAGTCCATTATAAATCAACAGTTTATGTGCAACAAATTTGCATATTTGTTTGCTTACCCTCATATTAAAGTCATCAGGCAAATTGTTGCACAGAAAATTTCCATTTAATAAACACAAAATGACAGGGCGTTCGAGTGATAGTATAAAATACACCCCTCACTACAAAAACATAGGATTCTTAGAAAATTTTACATGTAATTTGTGTTTAATTTAAATTGTCTTTAAGATTTCAAATCTAGGAACAGCAAATGATTATTAAATTTATTAATAATTTACATAATATTTGCATTTAAAGTGTATGCAGGTCAATGGTTTCTAAATTTGTCTTTTTGAATTGAAACGATTAGATAAAACGATTGAAAATTCTTAGAGACATATTATGAAGTTAAAAAGGTGAAGAGTATAGATACTACTTGGACTGAAAGTATTTCTAATACCCAGAAAATAGTACAACATATTGGTGTCTTTTTTTTTTATTTTAAACACGAGAATTTCCTGTTGGCTCGAGGATTGCCACTTGTTCTGCTTAATGCCCCACAGATTCAAGAATGTGGTCCGAGGCTTCATTCTCACCGTCACAGAATCTACATGTTGGACTCGAGGCAACCTCCATTCTGAATAAATATACCCTGTTTCTACAGTGCCTTGTCAAAATACCGCTTTTCAAACTAAGGATATTTCTGGATAGCCTAATACAGATCCCCTGTTATTGTAATTCTCCATTAAAAGTTTTAATTTCCTTAAATCCACTTGGTTTGAGAAGAGTCTTTGGTTCTCTTTATTTTCTCTTTCGTTGAATACCCTTTTCCAAACATCTGTTCCCATAGAAAAGCTCTGGTTTCATCAACGGTGTGGAGCTACCCTTCTCGCAAGCCGAAAATTCCCACATGACCTGGGACTAGTCGATTCAGCTTGTTCAGACAATCCCACACTATTTTCGGTTTAGTGTGAAAGTTGCCGTAGTCTAGTAGGTAGTGTGTTAGCTTATTAAACGTAAAGCCAAGGTTCGAGCCCCAGGCCAGGCATCAAGACTAAAATAGAAAAAGTATTTCTTCGGCGACTTCCTCTCAGCAGATTTATGGCAAAAACTCTGAGAGTAAATAAAATTGCCATGAAAAAGTTTCTCAAAAATCTGTCGTTCGGAGTCGACTTTAAACTGTAGGTCCCACCACTCATGTATAAAATTAACACACACAACATAAATCGTGTGCGAAACTAGGACGTTGTACAATGGGTCAATTCGACCTCCGGGTACTGTACTTGTCTTAATTGACAAGTACACGTCCTCTAACCTAACCTAACTTAACCTTCGGTTTAGTGTCCTAATAGTCAATTGCTCGAATGGCGACTTGACTGCCTTTTGTATTACCTTTCCAAGCTGAATTGAGCATATATTTCGAAGGCATAGACTTGCATTTGGAATATACCCGCATACTTTCTCCATGTGCTCGGAATATTTCATTCAGGGATCAAAAACTCTTGAACCGTTTTGGTTCATCTGTATACAAAAAATATTCGCTCTTCCAAGAGAGTATCCAGCTCCCAGATTCCTCCACTTCCCAAAATAACGGAGTCTTCTAGTCCTATCCAGGAGACAGTTAAGGAGGGAGCTGTCAGCCAATCGGTTCCTTACGATCCCAAATCCTCTTATGAATTTCATATAAGACTTGTCTCTCATCTACCTAACCATAGTCTCCAAAGCTTTGGTCTCTTTTTAATTTTGCCAATTTCAACAACCCTGTATACATATTGCATGCAATATTTTTCTACAAGCAAAAGTAAATTTCATTTAAAATACGTTAGTTTTCCTGCTCACTTTCTCAAAGTTCAAATCGTAGAGTTTAGGGTGTTTTGGTGAAGCCATTAAGACAATTAACATCTTAAAGGTCAGCCAATAGTGAAACCCTTGTGCATATTGTTTCCCTTTTTTTTCTTAACCCACAATAACTGCCCTTGTCCTTCTTATGCAGGGCATAATGGTCAGTCAGTCAATTTCTGCCCTTTTTTGGGGTGGTGACTATTGGCTTGACCTCTTTTCTTTCAAATTTTTTCTTCGAAATGAAGAAACAACTTCTGCTGCAGGGAAATGGTTTCTCGCATAAATAATTTTAGAATTTCACACTCTTATTGAAATGAAATTATTTATTGTGTTTAATTTTTGGTTGACATTCCCTTTTTATTTTCCATGAAAGTATTGTTAAGAAAATTCTGAGAGAAAGATTAAATAAACAGCAAATGATAGCAGAAAGAGCGCAAAGGAATGAAAAAGGTGCAAAAATTTGGTTTCACAAATTCAGAACAAAGATTACAGGGCATAGGCTGTGAAAAGAAAATCATCCAATTTTAGTGAAGATTTTATAAAAGAAGTTATTGTTTGAAATTGTAACGATCAGTTTAGTTTTCAGCGATATTGGCAGCCTTATAAATCATTTAGAGCATCTCATAGGGCCATTATGCCAATATTTAGCTTACGTTTATCAGTCATCTAGACAATTTCACGATTTTATTGATTCTATTCTGATTAGCTCTAACTAGGCAAGTTCTGTTGATAAATATCGCCACAGGTTTCCACGTTCTGCACGATGGCAGAGAAGATGTTCAGTTTACTTCTTTTTTTATCGAGAGGGACAAGGCAAATAAGACTTCCTTGATCTCAGTTTTCAAATTTTAAAAATTAAGAGTCTTCAATCAGCCTCCAAATAATCCAACCAGGAACTCCCTAATACCCACTGACACTGACAGCAAACTTCGTAGGAACGTTAGGCAGCATCTCTTTAGGAAGGCTTTGATCGACTGAGCAAAGTTCTTCACCACAATAGTCTATATAATAACCCAACACACATACATACATACATACATAATTGGCCATTACAACCCTTCAGCCAGGATTACGGCCTAGCTTCTCACACCACTTATGTTGTGTGTGGTATTTTTTATACATGAATGGCGGGACCTACAGTTTAAAGTCGACTCCGAACGACAAATGTTCTTGGGAAACTTTTCATGGCAATTTTATTTACTCTCAGAGTTTTTGCCAGAAATCTGCTGAGAGGCATACGCCGAAGAAATACTTTTTCATATTTCGTTTTGATGTCTGGCAACACTATCATTCTAGACAGTAATATAAAATAAGCCCATATCATCGTGGAGATCGGTTTTTAGATTTTTACGTGTATGCTGTTTGATATCCAACAACAAACATCGTAGGAAGGTTAGGCAGTACCTCTTTAGAAAGGCTTTGATGGATTAACACTTTCACGCCGGCGCATTAAGTCATGCTTGTCGCCTACTGGCGGCTTTTCTATTTATAAGATGTTATTAATTGTAATTGTTATTAAAGATAAATGCTTTGAAGAGAACGTGACTTTCAGGTTTATTTTTGCGGCAGTCGAAGTATTAAAGATCTAAATATTTGATATTACGTATCGTCTAATAGTATGATCAATTGGTAAACGCCGCCCGATGAAACATACTAGTACGTGCCACTGGTGATACGCGTCGGCGTGAACGTGTTAAGCAAAGTTCCTCACCACAATAGACTATATAACAACCCAATACAGTTTTATTTCTAGACAAAGACAGATGGCAACACTATTATTCTAGAATCTGCAACAGTTATATAACAGAAGCCTATATTATCGTAGAGTTAGGTTTTTGAATTTCTACTTGTAACAGTGGAAAGGTCCGCTGTCGAATTCATTTACAGTTATTTATTATTCAACTTTAAACTTTTGTTACTTTGTTGCCTATTGGGTGCTTAAAATTTTAGCAACAAATTGTTTTGGTTCAACCCATATTCGTTAACAATTCATATTCGATAACGAATCTTTTCTAAAGTCTAATTTCCAATTGCGATTTGCAATTCGTGGAATTTATGCATTTTTCCAATACAATAATACATTTTTATTTCGAAATAATAATCAATAATTTATTAAATATGTTGTTGTATTGTTTTATGAATTATTATTGTTGTTATGCTGTTGAAAATGTTTTCCATTTTCCATTTTTTGTTTTTCTGGTTTTTTTATGGTTTTGTTTTTGGCAATTATTATAAATTATTAATAAATTAGTAAATAAATTATTTCCAAATATATTTTAACCATTAGCAACCAACGGCAATATTGTTTTTAAATGTAAATTTTTTTTAATTATAAAAAATAAAACCAAAATTTAATGCATAATAATTTTTTATAAAGAATGAAATTAATTTTTTTCCTCATTTTTGTTTTTTTTTGGTATAAAAATCTTTTAAAATAAACAATTTTATTGAAATTCATTTCGGATTTTTAATTTATTTTTTCTACTCTTTTCTTTTATCTTTTTTGTTGTTTTTATTGTTGTTTTTATTATTTTAAAATAGATCAAAAATGTTTCTAATTAATATTACTTAAATATTTACCTATTTTTCTCTATCTAATAAATTTAAATAATTACACACATCTACACATACACAAATGCATACATACTTGTACATATATACATACATACCAATATAATATTTAAACTATAGGGTAATTTAATAAAATATGTAAAGTTATGTTATCTGTTTGTCTTTTTCATTTGGTTGAATAAAAAATTGTTTACAAACAATAAAATTTTTAACAAATGGAAGTTATGAAGACTTCCACCTCAGGTATTAGTTTATCCCAGGTCAGACATCTCCGATGAAAAACATTTTTCTTCAGCGTCTGCCTCTCAGCGGATTTTGTTTTAAAAATTTGTCGTTCGGAGTCACATGAGTCCCGTCACTCATGAATAAAAATTAACTCACGCAACATGGGTGGTGTGAGAAGCTAGGTTGTAATCCTGAGTGAGGGATTATAGTATACAATTATGTATACTATAGTTTTGTAGTTTCTCTTGTAATGGTTAAAATGTAACGTATTCCAACAGGGAAGTCCAAACTTTGACAGTTGATAAAAGTAATCTTGGTGAATTAATTTTCATTTATTCAGTCTGTTTTATAAAACCACCATGGACGACCACAGACAGGGGGATGCGCTCACTGAATGGACTTTGGAGCAATTGCCAACTGGCCCTAAAACTTTTCCAGGTTCCATTTCTGGATGTCTGGGCACGTGGACTAATAAAATTGTCGAATTTGTGACTATACTAATCCACATGATGAAGTCGCCGTAGTCTAGTAGGTAGTGTGTTGGCTTATTAGACGTAAAGCCAGGGTTCGAGCCACACGTCAGAAATCAAAACAAAATACAGAAAGTATTTCTTCGGCGATTTCCTCTCAGCAGATTTCGGGCAAAAACTCTGTGAGGAATTGCCATGAAAAGTTTCTTACAAATCTGTCGTTCGGAGTCGACTTTAAACTGTAGGTCCCATCACTCATGTATAAAATTAATACACACAACATAAGTGGTGTGAGAAACTAGGACGTTGTACAATGGGTCAATTCGACCTCCGGGCACTGTACTTGTCTTAATTGACAAGTACACGTCCTCTAACCTAACCTAACCTAATCCACATGATATCCAAGAGCATTAAATTCATTCCGAAAAAGTCCTTGTTTCGTGTAGATTTTAGGCTGACGGCATCGTCGGTCCATATTTCTTTGAGAACAACGTTGGTTAGACCATAACTGTCAATCACGAGAATTATAATTTTATAATTGCCAACTTTTTTTAACCTAAATTGGATGATATGGATATCAACGACATTTGATTTCAAATTGTCCAACGTGTAATAGCTCATGTCACGAGCGATTTGAGGGCGTGGTCATCTCACGTGGAGGTTATGTGAACAGATCACCTAGGTCGTACGATTTGACTTCGAAAGACTTTTTCTTGTGAGATTGTCTTAAATCGCAGGTGTATGTGAATAAATCACAAACCAGGCCGCCAACATAACCCATGCCATCGGTCAAATTCAGTCTGACTTATGTGCCAGAGAAGCAGGAGTTTTTGTTCCCAGAATGATATATTCCGAGTCCATGGGGAAACCCGCGGGTATTTTCTAAGCACAAGCATATATGTGCTCAATTCAACTTGTATATTAAGCCAGAGTCATGGAAAATTGAATATTTCGAAAGCGTTTCACCCTGGGAAATAGCGGGGCCCGTTTGAACGATGTTATATACCACACATAATGGCATCATTGAGTATCTCAAAAGAATATACATTTTCGGATACGTGTATATCAAACTCTTTGTTATATTTAAATATAAAAATAGGCAGTGCTTAATGATAGACTTTATAATAGATGGTCAGTTAAGTCCGCTGATCTTTGTAGCTCTGAAACTTGGTTCCTAGGTAACGAATGTAGTTGCCTGTACAAATGACTTCAATGATAAGCAAGTTAAAAGGATATTAGCCATGAACCATGAAATAATACACAAGAAGGACAGTTTTGAACACACGTTCGGGTAAACCTACTACTCTTGCGTGAAATTCATCAAAATTTCGAAATCGAGGACAAAATGGAACTAGCTAGAGAAGAACTAACTTAAATGTTACACGTGCATATCTTAACGAAAACAGATTCTAAGCTTCAAATAATACAAACTGAATTACCAAAAAGTGCCTCATATCTACACTGTTTTGATAAGTCAATACTGTATGTGATAAGTAAAGAGGGATCACCCTGTTTATAAAGATAATGAATGTTTTTTAGTCTTGTATGTTTGTAATTTCATTTTTGTTTTTGTAGTTTAAAATTATACTTATAAAATTAAATATAACATGTATGTACATATACATACATACATATGTGTGTATGTACATAATTATTCATTATAATCATCGTCATCATTTTCAAATACTTCAAATTTATTAGTTTGTTAGTCCTGTTGAAACCCTTAGGGTACCATTAAACACACATACACACACGTTTGAGTTACTATAGCACAAGTATACAAATCAATTATGTATGTTAATACATATATATTTAAATATAAACACAGATATATATATACAGACATACATACATACATACATACATACATACATACATACATACATACATACATATATTCATTAGTATATGAATAAATGCATTTATCTTCGATATAAAAACCAAATCTATGTTTATGCATACGTTTGTTTGAAAGCTTAAGTCTTTACATCGAGTTCTATGAAGACTTAAGAATATTTTACTGACTGAAGCTGGTGTGGTAAAGTGGTTGAATGTGCTTGACCACAAGCTCTAGTATACCAGGTTCGAATAGTGCAGAAAGAAAATAGTTTTTCCTCATGCCAATTTCGAATTGTAAAAAGTTAACAGACTTCATTCAGTCTCTAAATAATCTCTGAGCTCCTAGAGAGAATAGGTTCGTTATTAATTCTATACTCATAGAAAGGACAGAGAGTTTTAATTGTGTGGTCCTTTGGTATGCCAAATGTCGTCTCTTCTACATACATACATACATAATTGATCATTGTAACCCTTCAGTTAGGATTACGACCTAGCTTCTCGCACCACTTTTATTGTGTGTGTTAATTTTATACATGAGTGGCTGGACCTTTGAGAAACTTTTTGATGGCAATTTTATTTACTCCCAGAGTTTTTGCCAGAAATCTGCTGAGGGGCAGTTGAGGAAGAAATATTTTCTCTTACTTCTTTTTTGTTGGAGATATCTGGCTTGGATTTTGAACTGTGGTCTTACGTCTAATAAGCTAACACTCTACCTACCAGACTACAGCGACTTGCGGTGACTCTTTCATTCTATTACTATTATGCCGAGGAGGCGCCTTAGTACTTAGTACTATACGATCTATTGTACTCCCCCTAAATTATATAGGATAACCCTATAATGTCCAAGTTTATTATCCTGACAAATGAATGAAAGGATGTTGTTCCTATTATTATTATGATTATTCTTGTAAGAAGGCGCCTTAGTATTGAAACCATACTGTAACCATATTGTACTCCCTTCAAATCTTATATTGCCATGAGAAACTTCAGGATGTTGCTCGGTGTCAACAATTACAATTCCCTGCTTAGCACTTGTTATACACTTAGATGTTTCCTTCTTGGATGCATTAATACGTCACAGGTTCCAACAATATGTTCCAATGATTCATACTCATCCTTACAGACTCAACAGTTCTTCCGAATAGATTGATACATGACTCAGATCTCCTTTTATTGTAGTTATCCAATAAAAGTTTTGGTTGCCTCAAACCCACTTGGTTTGAGAAGAGTCTTCGCCTCTCTTTATCTTTATTTTCATTCAGCATGCCTTTGAAATGTTTATGACGGTTTAAATTATAACAAACAAATCTAGTTCAGTTTGTGTGAAAAATGGAAATGAAATCTTTCGAAGAAATAATTATTCCACAATTACACATACATAATTGGTCATTACAACCCTTCAGTCAGGATTACGACCTAGTTTTTCTCCACAATTATTCACAAAAATATCACCACGTTTTTGTAAAAATAATAAGAAATTTTTAAAATTTCGTTGCTACAATTAAAATATTTTATTTGCAAAAAAATTTCGTTCTTCGGGCAAATTTCATCTTTCGGGCAACTCAGGAATTTTGCTCTAAAAGAAAATTGCTCATGTTTGAAGCCCAAATCAATTTCGAATACTCTATTTCCAAGAGTGGCCTTTGTCATGCAGAACATTCTTCATACAGACATACATAATTGGTCATTACAACCCTTTAATCGGGAATACGACCTGGTTTATCACGCCAATTATGTTGTGTGTGTTAATTTACATACATAAAGTCGACTCCGAACGACAGATTTTTGAGAAACTTTTTCATGGCAATTTTATTTACTCTCAGAGGTTTTACCAGAAATCCACTGAGAGGAAGTCGCTGAAGAAAATTTTATCCATTTGTTGGAGATGTCTGACCTGCTAATAAGCCAACACGCTATCAAATAGACTATGGTGATTACAAATTCATTAAACAAATTCACTAAACATACGAGCATAATTTTATTTCATTAAAATCGGTGGTGCTGCGAAGCATAGCTGGCAATAGCAGATATAATATAATTATATGCATACATACGTACTTATATATGTAGATACTTACTGACATTTAATATATTAACTATTGTACACATTTTAAGTTAAAATACATACAGATATGAATATGAATTGTATGTGTTCGTATCCTTTATTCTAATTAAATAAGCATTTATATATACTTATGTACATATGTTTATATATGTACATATGTGTGTGTATATAAGTATGTAAATATTGTAGAAAATGAACTAATTATAAATTTATATTATTTTAGATACAGACATACATACATACGTATATATACAACTACAAAAACACGCTAACACATATACTACATACACCTTTCTATGCATATACTTAAAATATTTCTGTATGTATTTCAAATTATTATTATTATTATTTCTATGTATGTATGTGTGTATGTATGTATATGTTTTTTTTAAGTATTCAAAAGGTAAATTTTTGGAAAATATATTTAAATTAGTATTTGTTATTGTTATTGTTGTAGTAGTTTAGTTATTGTTGTTATTGTTGTCTTTGTATATTTTAACAAATATTTCAAATGGCACAACCTCAATTGCATTTTTTTAACCGTATCTATATATGCATGTGTATGTGCATAAGTAAGTATGCATGGATGTATGTGTGCGTGTATGTACATTTTATAGATTTTAAGCATTTTGGTTTGTATTTATTTAAAATACAAAATTTTCCATCTCGAATTTTCTAAAACAAACACATCCTTTAAACAAACATGTTTCTGGGAATTTCCTTGATTATTTGAAAACAATTTCCTTTCCATGAAAAATGAAAATGTTCTTTAAATATTAGTGGTTGCATAAGATAATTAACTTCTAGAGGTTAAAGAATATTTTCTTAAAATTTTGTTTTTAATTTAACTTCTTAACCAACTGACACCACCATCCACCCCGTATACTATATGGGGAGTGAGTGAATTATCGATCGTTGCATAAAATCCAGGTTAATGTGGGGCATGCATTAGCTGGAGAAACATTATAATTACGAGTGTAGACACAAACGATTGCTAATACGATACGTAATTCAAGGATTTGTTCAACCAATTGGAAGAATAACATTCAATTCCAATAAGCATTATGTCTTGAGATTTATGGGCATTCGGGACAATAGATTTTTTGCAGGTGTTTTTTGAAGTAAATTTCCACTTCCAGATTTTCCCAGTTTCAATAATTAAGAATTTGTGGCTAAGCATGATGGAGTAGTAGGTTGTATTAGGTGTATTGGTGGGAAAATTTGCTCATTATATCTTGCCCCTTGTGGTTAATTTTTTTAGGGGGGAGGGCGGTGCTGAAGCCTACACTGGTTGGGTTTGTAAGAAAAATCTCTAAACGCTGCCACTCGCCATTATCCACTTATCGATAATATAGATACTTATTTGACGTATTCTAGACGCCATAGTCTAGTAAGTAGTGTGATGGCTTATTAGACGTGAGGTCACGGTTCAAACCCCTGATCAAACATCACCAACAAGACGATATACAAAAAAATATTTTTTCGGCCATGAAAAGTTTCCCAATAAGAAGAAAATCTGTCGTTCGGAGTCGATTTTAAACTTTAGGTTCCGCCACTCATGTATCAAAATTAACACACACAACAAAAGTAGTGTGAGAAACTAGGTCGTATTCCTGACTATAGGGTTGTAATGGCCAATTATGTGTGTATGCATTTGACCATAAGGCTTGTAGCAAATATGAGAGTCATCTCACTAAAACAAAAAGAGTAAAATCTTCCTGACTACGGTTACTAGCTTAGACACAGCTTAGGCTGTGTTGTTTGTGCCCAAAGGTGTTTGTGGTTATTACAACAAAGGCAGGTGATGCTAAAAGGAAGGCAATATTTTTGACGGATTAAAGGGTTTACAATATACCCTGGATAATTGTCGAACGATAATAAAGTTTTCCCAGATTTGCTGTGCATTCCAAAGCTGTCCATATGGCTTTAAAGACATCGAATATAATATATATTGTCAATCCTAAGATTGCAGGTCCCCTATGGGATTCCAATGTAGAAAATTCGCCCGCTTGGGGGATCCACAATGCCCGGCCAATCATATGTTCTTGAGTTCTCTGGACTTGACTTTTCTGTGACTTGCTGAGAGACCCTTAGTTGTCTAAAACCAAAGTCAAGGTCATTATGAGAGAACTCAGAAAGTGTAGTGAAAATATTAATCACCAAAGCGGAATGAACGGCCAATTATACGCCTAGTAAATACAACAATGTTCGGGGTAGCCATATTCACCGCCCCAGAATTCCATTCAGCCTTGAACCATCTGAAAAGATAGGTGCAGTGTCGTTTTTGAGCTGCTCAGTCACCCTATCCGGTATGGATAGATACTGAACTGAGAATTTATAGTGGCGTTGTCGCGTAGTCAATATTCTTGAAGATTCTCAATTTCAATGTCGAGTGACTAATCCATGCCACTGCTGAATGAGGCCGATGAGAGGCCCTGAGACTCATATTAGCTGCTGAGTTTGTAGCACTGACGAAGTGTAGTATGCTACTTTGCATTATTAACGCTGCGAGTGGTTCTTCGGAAATTTTAAAAGATTTTTAAATTTACTGCATTTCAGAAGAATATTACTTGTAAACAAATGTTTGGTACTATCTAAGTACATACCTAAGTACCTAAGCTTAATTGTTTAATTAAAATTTTAGTCTGTACCTTTTGATTATACTGTACATAATTCCTGGAACTATCCTAGACAACATCGCCTCTTCTTTTTTGCTTCCACTTTGCTGTGCGTTCCATTACATTGTAAAAAGGCAAAAAAGTCTTTTAAAACAATACACACAAAAGTTTGTAAGCGACCTAAAAAGCGGATTAAGAAACTTTATGACACGGGATTAAGTTAACAATACCAGGTTTCAACCGCTAAACTGATTAATGGCTGTGCTCACTTTTTGCTTTGACGACAAACAACGAGCAGGTACTAAGGCTGCTACAGAAATTATCACTTTCTATCTCATTTACTCTTACATACACTGATGTGCGGGTAGAATGGTTTTTCCGATGACTTTTTTTTTTTTTTTTGTTAAAATTTCCTAATCCACCGGCTTCAGAAAAACAAAAACAAAAAACGCAGTACGTTTAAAAAGTAAATGCTCCAGATAAATGTGACTTTGGCTATTGTAATCTGCATTTGCGTTTGTAGTCCGTCGTTTACAATAGACTGTAAATCGTAAACTCACACACTAGCACTAGCTGGCACTCCTTTCTAGTCTCGTAATTTTACACGTAAATTTTATGGATTTGCATATGCTTACCTTACGTATCCTTAATCCGTTTATTGCATGCAATTTAAACGGCATGAGCTACTCTTACCGAAATAAATAGCGAATGCCGATGTAAAGAAATGGCTCAAAACGGCTTAAACATTTTGTAATACAAAGAAATGCAAGAATATTTTTCTAATTAAAGCGCTTAAATCTTTGAGTTTTCGTTCGTTTTAGGAAATTTAAGCAATTAGCGCGAATGATTATATGCAAAATGCAAAAAAAAAGGAGGCAGTCCTCTGCAGCGCAAAGGATTTGCATATACGCGCAGCGTACTTATTTTTATTATGCTCGGTTCTTATGAATTTTTAAGAAATTTTTTGTTTGCTTGTAAAAATTGTACCAATTTATGTTTCCAATTTTGCTTTCAATGCCACAGACCTTCCATTTCCAAGAACGAATATATTTTTAATCTCTTTACCCTCATATCTTAATCCCGAAAAATATTTCGATTTTTATTTTTCCTTCTATTTTTTTCTTTTATTCTGTTATTAAATAAACCTGCATTCCAATATTTTATTATGCTGGTAAGAGAGTTAATTTTTTTTCGCCAAATTTGGCATTTGACATTTTGAATCCCGGGGGAAAATAAAAAAAATTTTGGGTTATTACATGAAGTTAATATGTTGTAATCTGGGTAAAATGAATGGCTAACGAGGGAGTGTTAATAAATCGATTTATATTTCCCTCCTCCGGTCAATACACATCTGTCAGTGGTCTGCTAGAAAAAGTTATGCAAATGGCAGCATTTAACTTTACAAATCAAGGCCGAGCTTATTCATTGATTGTTGTGGCCCTACAGGTACAAATGATATTGCAATTCCTTTATATCCCGTTGGGGGCTTTACAGTTCAATAAACAATTGAAAAAATTAATATTGTCTTGGGCGAATGGAGATTGAATGTTTTAATTTTGAATGATCACTTGGGTATGTCGAAGCTTTCCCTAAAAAGAAGGTGTTGCGTTTACCGACAGTCGAGTGGCAATTTTTCAGGAGCGTAATATGAACAAGCAAATGTGCTGTTTCATAACTAGCATAATGAAACCTGGATTTACTGTCAACACACCAAATTTGAAACAGCAACCGAGAATGGAGAATATCGTGTCAAAATATTGGGCCAAAACTGGACAAGAAAAGAAGTTCTTTTGCATCAGGATAATATAAAACAGAAGACTTATGCTTCATGAATTATGCTACAGTCCGATCTATTTGCTGGATTTAACCCTGTATAACTAAGTCTTGTAACACTTTGATAAGGACCCAAAACTATTTTCCAAAACGGGAAGTAATATTGCAGATAAAATCTATTCTCTTATATCCTATCCTATACTGGTATCCTACCTTGTCCGCTTTGCACCAACTCATCAACCACAGTACGCTTTTCTGCTCCGAGCTCTCGGATATGAGAATGTTGCTGGTAACATGCCGGCTGACTGCTTATCCAATAGGCGAATCTTACGTAAATTTATAGAATCTAAAAACTGTTTGAAGCAATTTTTTGGCTGGCTGCTGGCCATATTTATAGCGACGGACCCTTAATTTTCGCGCTCCGATCAATTCTCTAACAAACATCACCTCTACGTCCGTACTCGTCGCTGAATTTTAAGGGTTAGGTTGAGAAATTACGAATCATTCAAAAGTAATTTTTTATATGGGTTTCAGGACTTCGAAATTGCTTTGCTGCATCTTCGTCATCTCGCATGGTATAGGTGTTTCGATTTCCTCAGTTACACTGACTATACTCTGGTCGTTTTACTGGAAGTCTCAACTCCCTTTGGCAGCAGGAGAGTACAAGAAATATTGCTAGGCTTTGCTTAAATCGCATGGCAATCCATAGCACTAATGCTGTTCTCATAAGTCTGACTTCTTCAGGGGCGGTATGAAGGGAATATATTTGAGCTCATATACCTTATACATCTCGGGCCGGCTCTTGCTATGAAAATGTGGAAAAAATCCAAAAATTTGTTAAATTTCTAAATAACCTGCAATGTACCTCCAGTATGCATGTGCAGGTTAAGAAATGAAGATACAGGTGCAAAACAGATTTATATGATTGCGCTTTTTCTTTTGGTTCGGTTCCTCAGAAGTCCTTTTGTGCTTCCAACGGGAGAAGAGAAGTAAAAATTCCTTACTAAACCTGTTTTGCTTCAAGAACGCATTGGATGAAGTCGCGTTAGTCTAGCATGTAGTGTGTGGCCTCGGTTCAAACCCCAGGTCAGACATCAAAACGAAATATGAAAAAGTATTTCTTCGGTGACTTTCTCTCAGCAGATTTCTGTCGAAAACTCTGAGAGTAAATAAAATTGCCTAGAAAAAGTTTCCCAAAGAGCATTAGTGGTATGAGAAACTAAGTCGTAATCCTGGTTAAATGGTTCTAATGACGCATTATGTGTATGTTATGTATGTATGCATTGGATGGCGGTACTTATCATCTGAAAATCCTGAATTTTGGACATGAGTCGACAATATTAAATTGCTGTCTTAAGCTTAAACTTTAGACCCAAATTCAGTATTAAAAAAAAACAACGACAAATGCTTAAGACAAACTATTTGTTTAGCTTTTCGATCTGACTCTCAAAACCCTATTGTAACAATATTAAAAAAGTTTTGAATTTAATTAAACTTGAATTTGATGATGACTTCAATTAGTCAGATAGACGGTAGAATTTATTTTCTTTAAAGAAATTTTAACGATTACTATCTAACTTCTTGCTATTCTTTAAGGAAATTGTTTTGCTAACCTTTAAATATGACAGATTTTAATCTTAAATAACCTTTAACCTCATTTTCTGTAACAACTTCTTTAGATAAAAGAGATTAAATTTACTTAAATCTTCTCTTCCTTTTATCTTTGGGAGAAAAAAAAACATGAGCGTGTTCAGAAAATCTACTCAGCAAATCATGTCTTACGCTTGTGTGCTCCTTTCCACAAGTCTTAAAGATTTTTATTCAAATTTATTTGTTGTTATTGAGTTTCGTTAAAATAAATTCCAATTTGTTTATCAATGATTCCAATATTCATCTGGAGGGTATTTTATTTGTTTTTTGAAGAGCATCTTGAGTCTTAAGCCGATTTCATGTCTTTTTGAAAGGACAACAAAGCCATTTTTTTTAATTCAGAAATTTCAAAGACTTCATTTAAAAAGGAAAACATGTTTTTTTAAAATTAGAAACAGACTGTGAAAGAATATAACTGAAGAGACAAAAAAACAGAACGAATGGAAAATGGATTTTTTTTAATATTTTGTACACTTCAGATTCTGAATTTAATATCACTCATCGATTTAGAACCAAACATTTATGGAGGTTGCTCGTCTTTATTTTCTATAAATCGGTGGAAATAAAAGACATATGGAAACTCTATTCAGAGAGGCTGATTTGCCCATTTGCCTTGTTGCATTGCATTTTGTTTTTTCAGTACCCAGTACTTTATTATTTATTTATTATTAAACGTAACAGAACTTTTAGTATTTCGGAATAAATTATAACTTGATGCCGTAAGAAAAACTACTTTAACGTATCGAATCTTCTATTAAGCGCTCTTAGGTAAAACGATATTTGTTACTCATTTAAAAAACCTTTTGATGACAATATGTGTGGAATAGAAAACTTCGTTCAAATGTCCTCAAACGGCTTCTCTGGGTGGAGCGCATCCAAAATGTTTAATTTTCCATGATTCTCTTTTGTATTAGGAAAAGCCCTCAAGAAAAAGTCGAAAGGAGCAAATTGCACACGCTAGTATGGCCTGAAATCGCTAGTTCTGAATATTCAATACTTTACGTAAAGCTGTACTGTTGAAACCACATGTCATAGGTGTTCATACATAGCCTTTAGTCAGGATTACGACCTTGCTTCTCACACCACTGATGTTGTGTGTGTTAATTTTATACATAAGTGGCGGGACCTACATTCAAAACTCGATTCCGAAAGACAGATTTTTTTTTGAGAAACTTTCCATGGCAATTTTATTTACTCTCAGAGTTTTTGCCAGAAATCTGCTGAGAAGAAATAGCCGAAGAAATATTTTTTCATATTTTTCGTTTTAATGTTTGACCTGGCGTTTGCACCGAGGCCTCACGTTTAATAAGCTAACACACTACCTACTAGACTACGGTGACTCCCTTCGTTGGTGTTCAAATCATCCAATTCAGAACAAAAGAAATTGGTAACCACCGACCTATAATGCTCGCCGTTGACAATGATGGCCTAGCCAATGTCATTCTTAAAGAAATATGGAAAATTAGGTTCCATTGTTAAATGCCCTTTCATTGGACACACGTCGTTGTCTATTGGCGTTTGCCTGCAGTTCTTGAGGCTGTTGAATTTTGTACGGGTTAAGGTCCTAGTTAGTAGTCGCCGTAGTCTAGTAGGTAGTGTATTGGCTTATTAGACGTTAGGCCTCAGTTCAAATCCCAGGTCAGACATCTCCAACAAAACAAAATACGAAAAATTATTTCTTTGGTGTCTTCTCTCAGCAGATTTTTGGCATAAACTCTGAGAGTAAATAAAAATTGTCATAAAAAGTTTCTCACAAGTCTGTCGTTCGGAGTCGACTTTAAACTGTATGTCCCGCTGCTCATGTATAAAATTAACACACAAAACATAAGTAGTGTGAGACTCTATGCCGTAATCCTGACTAAAAGGGGTTGTAATTACCAATTATTTATGTATGTAAGGTCCTAGTTACAAGTCGCGATTGGAATACCAGTGGAGTACCATGACAATATTGTTTGTGTTTTACTTTTCAATTGCTGGTATTTACAATAGATTGTATGTCCAATTGTTTACATATTTTTACGCAGTACTCGCCTTTCTTGTCTTGGCAACATAAAGACTCAGGCTTTTACCTTCCGAAAGACTGTTTTCTGAGGCAATAAGATGTTCTAGAATAGGGTTTTTGTTTTGTTTTGTTTAAATTTTTTTTAACGAAATAAACAATTTTTACTGCCCATAAAAAACTATTTACTTACCCTCAAAACCATTAAATCGGCTTAAATCTGTGTATTTCTAGTCCTCTAAGCGGTATAAGTGTGCCAAATGTAAATATTTTCAACAAATCAGTAAATGAATTTATTGTGTTAAAAACAATGATTATAATAAATGAGTAAAGAAAACAAAAATAAAAACAATATCAAGTAAAAATTACAAAAAAGATCGATTGTTTACACTGAAGAATCGCACAAGCGTTAAACAGGATTTAAAAATATTTTTTACATGAGAAAAGTTTACATATGTTCAGAGAGGGAGAGAGAGTGAAAGAAAATGTAAAAAAATTAAACATTCACTATCTAAAGAAGATGTTATAGGAGATGGGGTTAAAGGTCATTTAAAATCAAAACATATTTTATTTAATTAAAGGCTCTTTACATGATTGTTGTCGATAAGAATGTGTCATAAAATAATTTTTAACTTGAAAAATGAGTTTTAGAACTCTTAATACCAGAGTTCTTAAAAACTTTAATTTTAAATTCTTTTTAGTATTTTTATTTTAAATTCATGTATTAAATTTTACTAAAAATTAAGTAAAAATAATCAACAAAAGCAAATCATTAGCAAAAAATACAAACAAAAACATTAAATTTGAAGCTGACAAGAAAAACCTGTATTACGTTCATATGCTGTGTGTTTAAAAAAGGCACGCGTTAAATGCATACACAATAGCCGATATATTGTTATAGAAATTAAGTCAGAAATCAAACAATAGCAGCAATAACAACAACAATATTAAGAATAATAAAATCTTCGAAAAATAATTTTATTCTCTATATTATCGCACACACACGGACACACACATAAATATATATAATAATATTGTATAAAAACAACAATTTAAACATTTCCAATACCAAATAAACACTCACAATAGAGCAGCAGCAGCAGCAGGATATTGCAAATTGCAATATTCAAAAGGATAAACAGAAATAATATAGACAAGCAAAAACAATCAACTCACTTTGCTTGCAAGCAACGCAAAAACACGCGATTCCACTCTCCCACGCCATGCACACACACACACATTTGTAAATGTTAATAAAAATATTGGTGAGAAATTAGGAGACCAAAAAATAAAATCAAAACAGAGAAAATTTGAGTAATTTAGAAAATTTAGACAAATGAGAGAGAGCGACAGAGTGAGAGAGCAGTGCTTTCACTTCTGCACAGCTGTAAACAGTGTTGCCAATAATTATGATAATTTGCAAGCTGCTCATATTAAGTACTCTCGAAATGTTTTATAAAGCGTAACAGAACTTGTAGTTATATGCTGCAAACACATTCAATGTACCAAGTGCTGCGCAGAAACCTATGAAATATAGAATAAATGTGCGAATATCTATTGATTATTTAAAGGAAGCGAGAAACTATACCGTCGGTGTATGTATGTACAAAATACAGGACATAGCAATACCAACCGGCACCATTCAACTGTCGAATGGAACTGTCCGTAGATATTGAATGGCCTAGGTAGAGAAAATAAAGTTACCATGTTCTTGGTGGATCATGTGGGAATTCTCGTCAATGAACGAACAGACTAGCTTGCGTCAAGGAGAACTTCTGCGCCTTTGATATGGCCAGAACTCTTTTGCGGAATGGGGGAGAGTTTTAGAAAACCATAAGAAAGGCAAGAACTAGTCTCATACCAAGTGGGTTTGAGACAATCTAAACTTTAGTTGGGAAATACAATGAGTCATGTATCAGCCTATCCAGGAATGAACTGAGTTTTGATAGGGCACTGTCAACCTAGGGAACACTCATTCAGAACATAACATGACTCGAGCATAACATGTAGAATCTGTGAGTATGGATCAGCGGCACACAATCTTGAAAAGTGTGGGCGCATTAATCCCTTCCATGAAGAAATACCTGGACACATATCATGAGCTAGACAGGGAATTGTTTTTGATGACACAGAGCAGCATCCTGAAATTTATCAGAGCAATAGGCTTGAAAGAGACATTATAAAGATATCCCATAAAGTATGAGACAAGTACAATCGTTTACTACAATGTATTTAGTGAAGAATGTTTAATTTCATATAAATTCTTCTCAATTCATTTGTAAATAAGCGTTTTACTAAAAACCAGAGGCAACACTGTCTACACAAAAATGAAGAGAAACCAAATTTACAGAAAATGCAATAACAATGGAATGCAATTTTTTGGCATTTTTGCTTTTGTGGGGGGGTTGGGGGTTCCTTTGCAACAACAACAAAACCAAAAATTGTTTCTGTTTCAATTAAAATAAAAGTAGTGAGTAATTAAAGAGAGGGTATGATAAGGAAAAACTCGAAATAAAACAATCATTAGGGTGCCAGGAAAGCTTTGATGAGTATATGGAAAATTTGGAGGAAGAAGATAAGAGAGACAAGTATGGTAATAGAGAGCATGATAGTGATAAAGAGAATGTAAATAAATAGTGATTGTAATAGAAAACTTTCTAAATTTTGTTTTTGTTTTTCCTTCGGGTTTTTTTTTTTGGATGTGTTTGTTGTTTACGTTTTCTTTTTGGATACTGTATGAGGGAGCATCATTTTTGTTTGGTTTGTTTATTGTTGATTTTGATTTTGATAGACTCTATTACAACGATGATGAGTAGCAAATTTTCAAATTTAGTTGTGCTCTGCGGTTCTAAACGTTAAGGATTAAAAATTTGGCGAGAAACAAAAAACCAAGGAACTATAAAATTATGAGAAATGAAAGAAAATGTTTATATTTTTAAATAAATGATAAAAAAGCAAATTAATTTTTTATAAGAAATTCATTAAAAAGTGTTCAAATTAAATTAAATTTTTATTCAAATAAAGAAATTAAAGGAAGATATTTATTGAATATATAAAGAAAAAAATATTCTCAGACGAAGTTTTGTACAATGGTAGCGGCTAGTCCTGTACAATATAACAATAATAACAAATAGAAAAAACAAGTAAAAAAAGAAATGAAAAGAGGATATTTTAATATTTTGGTCATGCGTAAGAAATATCGAAAATAAAAATAAAACAACAAAAGAAAATATACAAAAAAATCATATAAAATAAAATAAAATACTAAATAAACAAAAGCAAAAAAGAGAGGAGAATCAAAGAAGCAGAGTACGACTTTAAGGAAAGGCCTGTTTTTATAAGGTGGGAGTTTGAGAGCAGGGCAGCAAATTTCTAGACAACTTTCTTAAGGTATGATGAGTACTGCCTTATTTACTTAAATCATGTTTTGTTTTTCTTTTAACACTTAAAAAATATGAATTTTATAAATAAAAACACAAGACTATAGAAAAACCCATCACCACCCACCCACCCATTTGGTCTTGTATTTGTAACCTTCAAAATATTTTTTAAACAATACAAAAAAACATCAGCCTCATCATTATCATCATCATCATTATAATTATTCTTTGCCGACTAAAGAAAGAAAAATTTTAATAAAAAAAATTTAATTTTTTTAAATGCATTTTTTGCGTCTGAAAGGTGCATTCTTAAAAATGTTTTTTTTTTTCTTTATTTATTTTAATTTTTGATTTCTAAAATGAAATATTCGAAATATTAAGCACTTGCCTTGTTACTTGTGCATCTTTTTTTTTCTCTAATATAGTTTCTGCCAGTTTTTTATGAGTCTTTTTACACGTCATTTGACAAAATTTTAAAAAGAAATTTTTAAAATTTAAATAAAAAAATATTTATTTTATTTTAAAATTGTTTATAAAAATGAAAAATGAAATCAAAGTCAAAGCTGTAATAAATTTTTTTATTGTATGTTAATTTAAATTAAAAATCTCGCTAGATTAGTGGGGTTCGTGTTTATTTGTTATCCTAATACTCTTTAAAAGATCGACCATTGGCTTTATTAGTAAAAAATAAATATAAAATGAAATCAAAAAGGTTTTAAAGTATTACAAAGTTTAGTAAAAAAATCCCTTTATGAACCCATCCAGCAAATTAAATTGATTAATAAACAAAACTGATCTCTTTGAGAGCATCGTGTGTATGCCGTCTTTGTGGAAGTCACGCTGAGAACTTAAAGCTGAAAGCACTGTCTCTGTCTCTTGATAGACTTAAGTCATAAAACACGAAACCCCGGATGGTAATTCACTTCTTTAAAAATAGTAGATTATAAGGTTAATGACACAGGCTTTGCTCAATAGCTCTTCTTTGGTCGTAGGGCTTACAGGATTTCCAATATGCATTTCAGATTGAAATTACCATCTGTTGTGGAAGCCACTGCCGCAACCTTTTTTTACATGTTTCTATTAAATCTATTTACGTACTCAATTGGTCATTACCAACAGGATTACAGTCAGGATTACAAACTAGCTTCTCACATCACCCATGTTGTATTCATTGTTTTCATGATTAGTGGGTCCTACAGCTCAACGTCGACGCCGTATGACAAAATTTTTAAGCAACTTTTATTGACAATCTTATTTCCTCTCAGACCATAAGATTACTGAGACCATAACATGCTCAGACCATAAGATTGCTGAGAGAAAATCGCCGGTTCGATATGTCTGAGCTTGGGTCTAATAAATCAACACACTACCCAGTGGACTTCTTGAAAGCGGTATTTCATTACAAATTACTTTGTCGTAAACGGAAGTATTCAAATGCCTTGGCCTGTTGAAGCGATCAAGAGATACTTTCTTCATCTAATCGCCTTACAAAACGATAAGTATAAGCTTCTGTCTCGAGACTCCTTGACTGTGTACAGCAGAGGACACAACTGTTCTTTAAAGATGATAGGATATCCAGCTCTATGGACTCATTCAAGTATCGTAGCATCGTGTTTATCAATGCTATATCCGTGCGACAAAAACAAAACTGAATACATGACAACTAATCTGACAGATGTAGCTTCAATAAGGTGGCCGTCAGTAACTGCCAACGTTTGGAAGTCCTAGTTGAAAGATCCTATAAATCCTAGTTCAATATTTTTAAAAAGATTAAATAAAATACAAAAAAAAATTTCTACAAGATTTCGTAAAAGCTTTTCAAGTACACCGCGAGAATGTACTTCAAAGATCGATTCATTTATCTCCTCAATCAGGATATATTTCCTGTTTCTTTAATATAAAAACCCCTGTGGATCCATAAGAAAATAATAAATTCTTCAAAAATAATGCAAAAGTTAATTAAACAAAGTTTTTTTTTCTTGTAACCAAATGCAGTGTCGTGTACCGCATTTCATCGTTTCACAAATTTGTCATAAGTTTTCGCGCGTTTTAGTTTTTTGATTAAAATTTTTAAATTTATTTTTATTTTAATTTTTTTTTTGTCTTGTTCTTGTTTTTGTTACGTTTATGTTTTGTTTTTTTAGCCACCTAATAGTCATCAATTTTTCTTCTTGTTGTCATCTTTTTGTGATAAATTTATTATAAAAATAATGTTTTTTTTTTGTTTTTCTTGTTGCTTTTCTTCTTGCTTTTTTTTTTGTTAAAATCTAATTGTTTAATTTTTTTTTTTGACTTAATGGCTCTTTGTTAAAGCGTTTGTCATATTTAAGAGCAGTGGTAGTACAAGCAAATTTACATGTTTTACATGTTGAGGGGCCTATTTCATATAGTGAACAGCCAATACATTTTATTTTATGATTAAAAAATAAAAATAAAACATTTAAAAAATTATAATTTCAATACACTTTTGATACTTATTTAGAGTTAGAAATGTTATTTTTTTTTAAATTTTATTAGAGTGTATTTAATTACTTTTTTTTAATAATTAAAGTACTTTTTATATGTTAGTACTTTTTCTGAGTGCAGCTGTACATTGGTATACTAAAGAGTAATTTTTTGGCTAGCCAAGCATTTTCCTATTTTGAGTTCATAACGAAATTATTATATTTTTAAATTTTTGCATTGGTTTTTGGTACCTTTTTGTAACATTTTTTAATAAAGTACTTTTTGAGTACTATAAAATCAGGAATAATTAATAATTTAGTTGCTATTTTAATACCTTTACTTTAAGAGTTTTCATTTTATTTTCTTTTATTGGAATTTTTTATTGCTTTATTTTTTAAGTACTTGGGTACTTTTTAATGAAATTATGATTTTAAAATGAAATTTTTATATAAAAAGTATAATCATAACACCTTTTTGGTACTTTATTGCTTTTCCAAGTACTAAATGTGTTTTAAAAGCTTTCCTTATAATTTTTTTATTTTTTATAATTAATCTTTCAATATACAACAAAAACAAATTTACTACCTATTTTACAATCGTCCTTTTTGTATACATACTTTGGTTTTATTACACATAATTTAGTATTTCTGTTCTTTGTTAATTTATTTAAGTACTTTTTTAACGTATACACATATATAATCGTTATTTTTGCAAATATAAAATTTTTTTAAATTTAATTTTAAATTAAAATTCTTCAACGAGATTCCAATGTGGTACTTTTATACCTAAGTTTTTTATTTTTTTTTTTGTAAATATGGCTGTAATGCATTTTTACCTGTGGTACTTTCGGAACAGTTTTTACTTCTTATACTGTAATACTTTTTGTAGCAGTAGTTATTTTTTTGCCTATGGTACTTCCTATACAGTAATCCCTCGATTTACGTCGCTGATGGTTCCAAAAAAGGCGACGTAAATCGAAACGACGTAAATCGAATTTCATATTGCTCATACTAAAAAGTAGTATGTTTTTAACAAGGAACTTAAAAAAGTTACAGCAATCCCTCGATTTACGTCGCAGTTGGTGCCAAAAAAAAGGCGACGTAAATCGAATGACGATGCAAATTGAAGTTAGAGGGAACGAAAAATTTGACAACGTAAATCGAAACAACGTTAATCGAGGCGTCGTAAATCGAAGGATTGCTGTAATTGTTGCGGTACTTATAAATAATACTTTGTGTACCAATATACTATATACATGTGTAGCTTGTATAGTACTTTGTGTAGCTGTAGTTCTTTTTGTGCAGTGTAGTACTTTGTACAATAATATATAGTTTTCTACTTGTCGTACTTTTTGTACAAATGGTACTTGTTTGTTTATTTTTTTTAGGTTTTTTCGTATATTATAAATCAATATTTTTTTAAGAATATTTATACCTAAGCACATGTAAGATTTTTCATATTTTGGAACAAAAATTTTTGTATGCGTTTTGGGTCTCAATTGCCCAAGCGTTGGTCGATTATCCGCGTAGACATGGTCTTCGACGAATCTACTTAAAATGAGTATAACGGAATTATCTTTTCGAACTATTGCTCGTACAAATTTCTAATGCAATAAAGCCAAAATCGAGCATGTCGTGTGACTCGTGGCGATGTGCTCTTGTGTTATAGGTCCACAAAGAAAAATTGTTACCATATGGCCATTATGGCCGCCATAGTTTATGCACAGAGACTTCAGACCTCAGCTCTGATTTCTTGGGAATAAGAACTCTGAGAGAAAATTAATAGCCATGAAAGAGCTTCCGTCGTCCATATGCAAAATGCTGCCATTCATAAATAAAATTATCTCAAATCATATTAGTAGTGTGAAAAGGCAGATCGTAATCGTGACTAAAGGGTTGAAATGGCCAATAATGTTGTAATGTAATGTAACAGTTATTACAGCATCATTTCAAAAAAAAAAAATCAAATGACAACAATTGATCAAAATAAGCACTAAACGATCATACATAACATACATAAATAACTGGTCATTACAACCCTTCAGTCCGGATTACGATCTAGTTTCTCACACTACTTATGTTGTGTGTGTTAATTTTATACATGAGTGGTGGTGGGACCTACAGTTTAAAGTCGACTCCGAACAACAGATTTTTGAGAGTTTTTGCCAGAAATCTGCTGAGAGGAAGTCGCCGAAGAAATACTTTTTGTATTTTGTTGTGATGTCTGACCTGGGGTTTGAACCCTGGCTTTACGTCTACACAACACACTACCTACTAGACCAGACGACTTGAACTAAACGATCACCTTTTGCAAATGAAGTGTCTTTTCCACAACTAGCTTTAGGCCTCATAGCGGACCATTTTGTTTGCTGTCTTAACTGCAGAGTAAGAATTGAACTTCATCGCATGTATATGATTAATTGACTTTAATTGTTACGTGAGTTGGGCTTTATGTGGGCGAAGGCATATTCCTGACCACAATTCTTCCAATATTTCTTGCGCTCAAATCAGCACTTTTGTAGTCAGTGTACACTATTTTAACGAATTCTTTTCGGAAATGGAAAGCATTTCCGTAAATAAATGACACTTTAGATGAAAGATATTAAACTGCTGACTGTCTTTCTAGACTAGCGGCTTAATAATCACTACATGGAGAGTCCGATATTGGGTAGCTTTCGGAAGTTGTGACAGTTTTGAGAATGTTGCTGTTAAAATTCGTTTATTTTATTGTAAATGGAAAGTACAGTAGTTTTTGTTAGATTTGGTACTTAATAAAAATAAGTGTGCACTGAAAGAATATTTTGTTTTAAAAGTATTTCTAAAATAAAATTTGTTAAATTTTTAAGACTTTAACCCTACTCACGACGCCTCTGCTCTATGTAATCATCATTTCAATCATCAAAAAACTTACTTGATTTTTTTTCTTCTGGTTTTTATTTTTTCATTAAAAAATGCATAAATTTTGTGCATTTACGTCTTTTGGCTTTATTTTCAAATAATGTTAAAATACCAACGAAAGAAAAAAAATAACAAAAAATATTTTTTAAATATATTTTTTAAATAAACAAATTTCATTGCATTATAGAATTTGTTTTGTTTTTGTTTTCTATACGAAAAATACCAGAACTTAAGCGTTTTCATTTTAATGCATTTTTTGTTTCATTTTTTTTGTTGTTGTTTTTGTTCATTCAGTTCTTTTTTTCTTAATATTTGCACTGAACTTTTTTGTTCACAACTATAAATATTTTTTAATAATCAATACCCTACTCAAGGTTAAAGGGGGTATAAGCGATTACTTACACAGTTCTTGACAGTGAAATATACTTCAAGAGGAAAAATTACATTGCAAGAGATTTTCTTATTGAAGCATATAAATTGAAATCCATTATCTAGTGTAGCTCCTTAGAAATTCATTTTGTATCTTGTATTTACTAATCATCACAAATTGTTTACTTTTTTTTTGTTGGTTTTTCGGAATATTTCGTATTAGAAATCTCTCCGCTTTTATTTACATGACGCACACATACAAATACAAAATATCTCTCAATTTTTTTTTTTGCCGACTTTCGTTTATTTTGGAAAATGCAAAAATAAAGGAAAAAAACACACAGTTTTTCGTATTTTTCCCCGATGAAACAAAAAACAGAAGATGCCAAAAAGAAAAAAAAAAGAAACGAAACGAAATATAAAAATGCAAAGCAACTGCACATGTTGTGATTTTTTTATTAGAAAAATTTACAACAAAAACAAAAACCATAAACATCATAAAAAAATATGCATTTTATATGCAAAGAGAGTAGCAGAGGGATTTAAATGCAAATAATCGATTACAACCGAATTGTAAATGAATTACACTGCATGAAATCGAAAGAGGAAATACAAATTTGTACACTTTCACGTAGCGTTTTGGTACCACTTTTAAGCTTTAAGCTTACTTTTAAAGGTGTGGGCTTTATTCTAAACCTGCGAGAATTTTCCAGTACATCCATGAGTTTGTAGATTCCAGCCTAAGCAGTTCTGGTAACACTCCCGGATGGTGTCTCTAGAATGTGTTCCACACAGTGTAACTTACATGGGCTGAATTAGATCTTATACTTGGTGTTCCATCATATCGATGTAACAGTAAGAACTTATCATTAATATGGTCGTCGAATGTAAAGAAGGTAATCATAAGCATCTTGGCGACTGGACAGTGGCATGAAACGAATACTGGTGTCGCAAAAATTTTGTAAAAAGTTGTAACTGTCTAGAGCAGTGACTACATGACACTGCGGTAAGACTTTACAATGAAATTCAGGACATCACTTCCTAACAATGGACGGTCTCGGAAACGGGTAGAAAGGCGCGGAAAATTTGATCAAGGCTGTATGAAAGGCGTACGATAAGTCTGTTTAATGGTTGCTTTATGGTTACGCAGTCTAGTAGGTAGTGTGTTGGCTTATTATAGGTAAAGCCAGGGTTCGAGCCAAAGGCCAGACATCAAAACAAAATACAAAAAGCATTTCTTCGGCGACTTCCTCTCAGCAGATTTCTGGCAAAAACTCTGAGTGTAACATAAAATTGCCATGAAAAGTTTCTCAAAAAAACTGTCGTTCGGAGTCGACTTAAAACTGTAGGTCCCGCCACTCATGTATAAAATTAACAAACACAACATAAGTGGTGTGAAAAACTAGGTCGTAATCCTGGCCAATAATGTGTGTTGTGGGTACGCATTTTGTTAATGATTTTTTGCCGAAGCTAGAGAGATGAGATAGAAGAGAAGTCTATTCATCGTCTACTGGATATATGCCCGCCACTATGTCTAAGGAGAAAAAGTCACCTTGGTGCCTACTAGATAGGGGAAACTGTCACTGACATTGGCAGTCTTCGTCGCTTCGTCAAAAGCATCGAGTGATTCTGGTACTAGAAGATAACAGAAAACTGCGGTATCACAATGGGTCCTATGTGGTCTAAGTATGTCCATCCAAATTCCTTCCTACAGACATGATTTATGCGCCCTCCTCATTTATTCTCATTCTCAATCATTCCCTACACATTGAGCTTCCACTTTTGGCCCAAACTTTCACCTTATCCTACGCAAGCATTTTAAGATTCGGCTTTGTTTTATTTATAAGTGTGGTATGGCCAGTCGTGATCTTCTTAAGGGATCTGTAAAAATCGCCAGTGCGATGGCTTTCTTCAAGGCTCAGTGCATCTCTGCTTATAAAGTCGATGCATCATCGAATATTTTATACTTTTCTGTAGTTTTTCCAAACCTAATCATTAGGGCGTCCTAATGATTCTTTGTTTTCCTTGATGTTCCACAAAATAAGGAAAAAATAATTCGAAAAAAAGCAGATTTTTTTGCATTTCGAAACGTCTGTTCCTAGAAGTAACTCATTGCTGTACAATTTGTTTGCATTTGTTTAGTTTAAGTTTTTTTTTTATTAAATAAAAACTTCTGGCAATATTTTGTATACATTTTTTATTATTTATTTTTTTTTTTTATTTTTTGGCTAAAAGTATTAATTTTACACTTGGCCTCTAAAACTACATTTTGACTACATTTTCATTTGAAATTGAACAAAAAAAACAACAAAAAATGCAAAGATCTTTAGCAGATTTTAAACAAAAAATAAATAAAAAATAAATAATTTTTTAAATGATGCGTATTTTCAAATTATCGTTGTATTAAAGCGCATTTGTTTTGTTTTTGTTTTTTTTTTCTTTTTATTACTAAAATTCAAAATAAATTTTTATTACTTTTTTTTTAAATAAAAATAAAAGAAGGAAAAAAATGGGAGGAAAAAAAAAACAAAAAAATTATTTGTCAAAATCGTGCACATGACGTTTTTATTTTTCCGCCTGCTTGCATTAATTTCTGCTTTTCTTGAAAAATTATTTCTTTTTTAAAAATCACCGGCTTGTTTTTGTTTGAATTTACAAAAAAAAAGAAAAAAATTATGACATTAAATTAATTAAAATTTTTCTCTTTTTTCGCATTTTTAATCGTTTCTAAAAATCTTTTCCGCACTTTTTCAGTAAAATTAAATTAATTTGTTGGCATTAATTAAGAGATTTCTTCAAAGCCTTATTTATTTATGGACTATAATGTTAGGAATTTATATAAAAAATTATTAATTTTTTTTAAATAGTTTCTAAAGAAAACTAAAAATAAATTTGCATTGTTTGAAATTGCTTGGATAGGTTCAAAAATTGAACAATTTATCTGAGACAAACGTGTTTCTGCTGTATTATTTCTAAAGAAAAAATAACAAAAATGAGACTGGCATGAATTTTAAAACAAAATTTCCGATGACCGGTGTATTTAAAAGTAGACCCAAAGGAATACATATGTCAGGAAATAATTAAGATCCCAATTTTAAAGTTGTATGCTAAAAACACTTCGTACTTCTATTAGGCCTACTTCAGATCAGTCATATTCATTACACTTAAGCAGATCAATAACACTTTTAACCCAAAAAATAGTCTGATGCGGAATGTAGTCTCGTACTCGGTGTTGGGGCCACAACCCGACAAGATTTTTAGTCCAGAAACCAGACCAACCTTTAAGGCTTTAGGTGCGCTGAATCCGAACCCAACATCATAATTACTTTATGCAACCTTTCCGATATGCCTTCGCTAACATAAGCAATATCTTCAGCAGTCCGCAGGCCTGACCTTACCTGCACAGTAGGTCAAGCTTGACGGCTAGAATCATGCCGTAATGCTCGAAAAGTGTTCACGTTTGAATTACTACTTGTGTAGAAAGTGAAAACTATTCTTACGCTTTCGGTGATTAAACGCTGCATATTCGGAAATGGCAATCATTTCACTCAATATCGTAATAGCTGATAGCCCTGCCGGGTCTACGATTTTGAGTCTACCCAATGGATAACTCGATATAATGAATTGAAGTTAAATGTCTAACAAACTATTGATCAGCTTTACATTCTTGTTTTAAATTCTTTCAAATTTTACAACTTTCATCAAGTGTTCAATATTTTATTGGATTCCTACTTTATTATAGTTTTATTGGAGTTTCGGCCTAACGTAGTATTTCACCTGCAGCAGCTGCAATATTGTTCTTCAAGAATTGGAATTGTAACTGACTTATAGCTTGGCTATATGCGAGACAGGATTATGGACCTCCAATTATACACATAATTGGTCATTACAACCCTTCAGACAGGATTATGGACCTAGTTTCTCACACCACTTATGTTGTGTGTGTTAATTTGATACATGATTGGCGGGACTTATAGTTTAAAGTCGACTCCGAACGACAGATCTTTGAATATGAATATGAGTAAATGTCTCTCAGAGTTTTTGCCAGAAATCTGTTGAGAGGAAGTCGTCGAAGAAATACTTTTCATATTTTCGTTTTGAATTCCAATTAAAATAATCAAATCATTTAATAGCTAACCACACTTTCCTCTCAGTGTGTTCATGACATTGCGTAGCTTGTGAAAGTAATAGTCAAGTCGAATTCTTTCATTTTAGGCGAAAAATTATCAATAATCATGGCACGGTACCTTACTCCATGGATTATAACATTGGGATCTTTATCGTTCTTGAAGTAGTACAGTCCAATAATACGGCCAAATCGCAAACAGCACAAAGTAACTAATTTTTCAAGGTGCAGTCCTTGCGCTGACCAACTTCTTCCATTTCCCTGATTTTGGTGGACTTGGTTAGTACAGGGACTGCGTTCACCCGTGGCATCACAACGGGCCGCTATGCGTGCTCAAGTGAGCTTTGTGGTAACAGAGCTACCACTCTGACCTAACCGACCTTACCTAACTCATTTTTCAAGGTGCATTGGCAACTCTTGAACTGCCACTAGCTACTGCTGAAATTAAATATTTTGTTTTAATGCTTAACTGTATACATAAAATTAACAGTACAAACTCATTTTTTTATTAACGCTAAAGTGATGGATTAGGTAGTCAAATATTAAGAAAAAAATAATTAAAAATGGCGATTTAAACAGAACTATAAAAACTTTAATTACTTGGAAATATATACACATATGTATACTTACATAAGTTAATCGATGTACATCTATTCCATGCATTCAATCATAGATATCATGGGTTTCTTTAGGCATTTAATTTAAAATAAAATCGTTAATGAGTTTAAGCAGGCAGAAAAATAATACGTGTGCTTCCAAGGATAATAATATTCGATATAAAATTCATTTCTTTTGAAAAAAATCTTTATTTTCAGGGTTTAAAAAATGATTGATTCAATTAATAATTTTAAACAAAAATTTTAATATTTCAATATTTTAAATAATATTGTAATTACATTCAGCAAAAAATTCTTAACCTGTTTTGAAAATATTATTTTTTTTAACATTAAAAAACTTTAAACTAAAACAACTTTACATTTACCTGCAACGACACGAACGGAAACCGGGTAACAGATCCGCAGAGAGTGCTGAGGTTATGGAGGAAACAATTCTCTGCCCTTCTCCGAGTCAATGACGACGCCAGTACTGCCTTAAAAGATGATGTACCTATCTCGATCGATTTTGACTGCGTGGACATTCCGCCCTCTAGCCGTGAAGAAGTCAAAGTCGCGATTATGCGTGTGAATGCCAATAAAGTTGCAATAATTATTTATTAATAAGAACCCTATTGCCAATAAACAAATAATAGTAAAATTTGTTTAAACAAATACCGTATTTTGCAATATTTATGCATAAACATTTATTTTAACTCCCATGTTCAGGCCTTCCCCTTAAATCCTTGGTATGGAAAATTCAAAAAAAACGTTAATAAATAATCTTCACAACGACGTTAAACGCTCCTCATAAAATTGTAGAAGTATATGCATAAATCCGGTCATGAATTTCTTAAAATTCGTCGTAAACGGATTAAGATTGATTAAGATAATCCATTGCATGCAAAATCATAATAAAAACAAAAGAGCTACGGTAGAAAAAATGGATCACCTCAACACTGTTCTGCACTATTCTATTAAATGGCACTAGACCTGTTTTACAAAAGCGCGAATGCTAGCGAAAATTCAAAATCAATTCAATCATTGCTTGTTTAGACAACACAAAAAAGGATACCTGTATTGTAAATATGCCTATACTAACGAGTGTTTGAACGTGTGTGAGTGCATACACACAAGAAATGAGCTGAGTGACATTTACTCATACTCTCATATTGTTTATTTCATATTTTTTTTTGTTGTTTTTTTCATTCAAAACAAATATTGACTTTTTTACAACTAATCTGTGTTTGGTTATGTGAGAAAATATTTTTACGCTCAGTGAAAAAGAGAGAAAGAAAGTGTGAGAGAGTATGAGTGTAACTAGGAGTTTAGAGTGCGAGCGTGTGAATCTCCTCTGGCAGTGCAACAAGATGAGAAAGTATAAAACATTAAGTAATTAATTGAGAGAAAGTGTGTGTGCATACACACAAATATGAGAGCATATTACATACGTTCGTTAATGATGGTATCCTGTCGTCATTCGTGTTGTTCGCTTATATAGACGTGAATTTTTGTTTACAGCATCAGTTGCACTTAAGCTTCAATTCGATAAACATTTATCGCGTTTTCCTCTCAAAAAAAAAATATCAAAAAAAATTAACTTAAAAAAATCAAAGAATTTTTTAAAATGGAAAACATTTTTTTTAAATATTTAACAAAAAACTATTAACAACTTTTTAGTTGTTTATTATAAAAAAAACGACAACTCCTTAGTTGTTTAAATTATAAATAACATAAATACTAATGACGAATTTATAATCAAAAAAATTAAATTAAAAAAAGTGTTTTTGTTAAGAAAAAAAAAAATCATAATAATCACTCACTGGCATTTACATTACCCCCAAGGATTACTTTAAAATTAAAAGAAAAAACAAACATTTGTGATTGGTTGAATTGTGCATAAATAAGAAAAAAATACACCATTTTTAAAAAATAAAAAAGAAGAAAAAAAATTATAAAAAAAGAAAAGAAAAACAAATAAAAAAGTGAAAAAAAAAATTGAAAAAAAAATTAAACCACCCCTCATATAGGAGGGATGGTATGCAATCACTACTAAAAAAAATTCCATAAAAAATAAATACTCATCCCTTAAACAACAGAGCAGCTAACAAAAAAAAAATAAAAGAATTATGCAAACATAAATAATTAATTTCTATAAAAATTATCGTACATTTGCAAATAGAGGATATACATTCGGGTAATCTTTAAACCAAAAAAATTGAAAAAAAGCAAAACAAGAGATAAATCGCTGTAAAACGTAAAAAAAATAAGAAAATAACTGTAACTTTTTAAAACAAAACGCTTAAAATTTAGCGCTTGCGCTTTTTACCACCTCCAAGTGTTTGTCTTTGAACGCTTTTACTCTTTAATTGTATGTTGTTCTCTTTTTATTTTACGTTTTCCTTTTTAATGCATTTCATAATTGTATTTTTGTTGAGTTCCTTTTATTCCAAAATTATATTAATTTTTATTCCCTCTTCTGTTTTATTTCATTTTAGACCTCTTCTACTTGTACATTATTTTTTACACGAAATTATTGAATCACTTATTTAAGCTGCAATCACTTAGCAAATGTCAAAAATGCAAAATTGGAACACAGTGCAAACCACCGCTAATTATGTGGAACCCAGTAACTGGTATAACAACATGTTTGCAACCAATATCAAAAGAGAACCGGGCACTGTAAGCCCACAGCCATCATCACAGAATCCGCATTTGCCAGCATCCTCAACTGCCTCGTCTACGTCACATTTGGAAAATTATATAAAACAGCACCAACAACAGTTTACTGTCATGGATACAAATATGACGCCAATGACACCCTCACCACACAGCATCAGCGATCAGCAGCAGCAGACACAACAACTTTTCGACTCAACAAGTCTCCAACAACATCATCAACAAATCATACAGCAACAACAATTTCAACAACATTTCCAACAGGCCCAACAGGCAGCCGCTCAAAATCAGGTCACTTCCCACCTGCCATTGGGTTTTAATCCGCTAACGCCACCTGGTTTACCTCAAGCTGTCTTGCCTGCCATGTCTCATTTCTATACTCAATCTACCCAGCAGCCACAAATTTCTAGCCCCCAGCTTTTGGATACCACCGACAAATCTGCTTTAACTCCGCGCCATACTCCGCCTATGGACGTGACACCTCCCAAGTCACCAAAAGTCTCCAATTTAACTCCCGCCGATCGCCCCCAACTAGACCAAGAATTAGTGTCCAACTCTAGTGAAGAATTAAAATCCATCGCTGAGTCAGAAGAGGACGAGCAGATACGTCAGCCCATCTACAATTCCCATGGAAAAATGAAAAACTATAAATGCAAGTCCTGCGGTATGGTAACCGTAACCAAGATAGATTTTTGGGAACATGCCAGAATCCATATGAAACCAGAAAAGATGTTGCAGTGCAACAAGTGTCCCTTTGTTACCGAACTCAAGCACCATTTGGAATATCATACACGCAAGCACAAAAATTTGAAACCTTTTCAATGTGATTCATGCTCCTACACGTGTGTCAACAAGTCCATGTTGAATTCGCATCGTAAATCGCATTCCTCGGTGTATCAATATCGTTGTACTGACTGTGATTATGCCACCAAATATTGCCACTCGTTTAAGTTGCATTTGCGCAAATATGAGCACAATCCAGGCGTGGTATTGGATGAGGAAGGTCTACCCAATCCCTCCGTAGTCATTGATGTCTATGGCACTCGTCGAGGTCCTAAGAATAAAGGTTCATCCGGCCATAGATCGAAGAGGTACAAATCAGATCTCAATATGGAACCCAGTACGTCGCAATTGGCAGCAGCTTTGCAAGGCTTTCCTAGGAATTCGACAAATCAAATGCCTGCTTCTCCCGCGAAAAGTAGTTCTCCAGCTGCTGTCGAAATGCCAAACTTAAATATAAACATGTCTATGCCACAGCAACAACAACAACAACAGCAGCAACAACTACCTTCGCCTGCTCAAATGTCGCCGAATCCAATGGCACCAAGTCCCAGTCCAAATGCCAATATGCCAAATCTTTTGCCGCCTTTGGCCACATTATTGCAACAAAATCACAATATGGCCTTCTTACCCTATTGGAATATCAATTTGCAAATGTTGGCTGCCCAACAGCAGGCAGCTGTATTGGCCCAACTATCACCGCGTATGAGGGAACAATTCCAAAAGCAACAGATGGAACAAAACCTAAATCAAACACAAGCTGATCAAGAGACTGAAGACTTGAACAATGATAACGATGATGAGGAAGAGGAAGAGGAGCAAGAATTTGAACACGGATCAGTGGATTCAGCCATGGATTTATCTCAGGGTACACCCAGTAAAGAAGATGCTCAACAGCAACAAACCCCCGAAATGGCCATGAATTTGAAAATGCCGGAAAACAATGTGGAAACTCCAGTCGTTTCTAATGCATCAATGACCAGACGCAAAGGTCGTGTGCTTAAACTCGATCATGAACAAATCAAAAATACCTCCGCTGCAGTATTAAACTCGGCTGACACTTCGCCTGCTGCCTCATCACCCCTGGCTGTTGCAACACCAATCAATGGCAATAAAATCTACGAACACTTTTCGCCTGATGAAAGCATGGAAACTGACCACCACAAGAACAATAATAATCCCACAAATACCAGCTCAACATCTACGGCTTCATCGTCGGGCAACAGTTCTAATTCATCTGCAACTGGATCCAGTAGCTCAAACAGCTTGGCAGTCATTTCCTCTAGCCCTATAGCTACACCCACCATGTTCGAATGCCGATATTGTGATATTTACTTCAAAGACGCTGTTCTCTATACCATACACATGGGCTATCATAGCTGCGATGATGTCTTCAAATGTAATATGTGCGGTGAAAAATGTGACGGTCCCGTAGGGCTCTTTGTTCACATGGCCCGCAATGCTCACTCGTAAGCATTTCGTTTAAAAGTTGAACTTTTAAACTTTTTTTTTTTTAAATTATTTAAAGATGTTTATATTATTTGTTATATGTGCTATGTCCTATGTCCGATTTGCTGTCCTATCCTATCATATCTATCCTATCTATCTAGCTATCTATTTACGATTCTATCCATGTTACCAATTACGGTAATAAGTTTAGCGAGGGTCAATTTACGCAATTTATTGATTTGATTTATATAAGAGTTGAAGCCCGCCGCTGTAAGGCAAACACTGTTGTCGTAAATTGTACATACGAAGACATTTATTGAGACGTTTCGAACAGTATTTCCCATTTTCCATTTCATTTTTCAATTTTTTTCGTTCGACTTTTTTAAGTCCAAGAGAAGGCATTTGTGCTGTTCCTCTTTCCAGTCACACGTTTAAATAATGTTCCTTTTCTATCCTAATTTTTAAATATTAATTAATTAATTAATTTCAACATTCAATCTTTTATTAAATGTTTTATTACAAGTGCCTGTAATTGCATGCTTACAGGCATTCTATCATATTCTTTAAGCTGAAGCAAAACAAACAAACAGACAAACAAAAAAAAATGAAGGAACAAAATTTAATAAAAATTTTAAATTAAACTAGACTTAGACTAGACAACACCCCCCCCCCCCCCCAAATATTATTGTAATTGTCTCTTTATTTATAAAATAATTTTTAAGCATGATTATTGTAAAATTAAATATTAAGTTTGAATTCAGTTTTCATTTCATTGTAAACTTTTCTTTTCTTAACATTTCTCTTCCTCTCTCTCTCTCTCCCTATCTCTTTTGATTTTATTTTTGAAATTGAAATTTTATGTTGAAATTTGAATTCCTTTCGTAATAAATTTTATATTTTCTTTAAATTTTTTAACTTTTTTGCTTTTAATTTTGTTTTAATTTCTTTTTATAACATTAGCAATGGGTCACACACATATAAACTAATCGTGGCAGTAGGTCTTAATACTAACATTTATAGGTACTGTATCTGCTCATAATGAAAATCAATTTGAAACCCTTCTTTCAGGTACATGACTGTCTCATACCATCACTTAAGAATACAGACGTTTTTGTTTAACGGAAAACTTAGACAAGTGACTTGTAGCAGCTGTTCCGTTGACATAGTTAATACCGTAAAGGCAACTTTATATCTCATGGCGACACACAAAAGACAAACGTTTCATGGAACACAATACATTTGCTATTGACTGACATCGTTCAAACATTATTATGAGCAGTTATGAGCAGTAAAAATTCGAACAGATCGGTTCGCCAGGTAGTAGCAGCTCATAAGACATCTGCAGAAATCATTTTTCATGATTCATGATAATGATTTGCTTCAAAAATTCTTACCCATCCCTGATCGTAATCCGATTAAGGCTTAAAAAGTCCCCGGAAAGGGTGTCTCAGTGAGAATACACCTTTTCGTTTTAAAATAAAAACACTTATTTTCTGATATTGTTGTAGTTTTTTTCTTTTTTCTCGGTTGTAAAGAAGGCATGTTCCGATTGAGCATGGCCGCCATGACTTTCTCACAACGATGTGGCCGTATCTCATCAATGAAGTGTTGGATATCGGATATGTGCTTAAAATTGTTTTGTCCGGCATTAAATCTTATGATCTTGGTGACTAGTTGACATCAGAATTCCTTAAGATAATTTGTTCTGAACATCGTTGATGTAATGGCAAGTGGTGCTGTCTTGTTGTAGCCACATATTGTCCGGATCCCTATCACCCTGTTAAGGCAACATGAGCACCGCTATTAATTCATTCAAACAATCTAGTTGCTCTTAGTTGTAGCCGCACAAACTGTTTAGATTCCTTTCCAGTTCCAACACGCATTCAACATAACCTTGTTTAACACTTTATAAAAAAATTGTGGACTATAACCACATTTTAACTAAAATGCTGCCCTTGCCGCAGTGAGGATATCTTCCTGCTTAGTGCTTGATTAATATATAATAGGCTTGATGAGATTCCGCTTCTATATAAATGGGCCTTAAGCTATTCTTAGACAGTTGTATACAAGACTTAAATCTCTTCCCTTTATAATTACCTTGCAAAAGTTTAAATTGTTTCAATCACATCTAGACTGAGGAGAGTACCCACATCTCTATCTCTTCCCTATCTTCAACTCAACCCTTTCAGACTCCTCTCTTCATTCCACAGAAAGGTTTTGATCGCATTAGCAGTATGCCTTATGCGGCAGTTACCCACACGTAACGTAACGTAGAGTAGAAAACGTTCCCTTTTTAGCATACGCTTACCGAAACGTTCTATCTCGTTAGCAAAACGGAAGGATCTGTATAAAACAGAATTCTCTCACGTTTTTGCGTGACATTTGAAAATGAGTGATGATGGGCAGTGTTGCAACGAAAAAAAGAATATTGTAACCAACATTTGTGAAAAAAATCACCAAATAAGAAAAAATATAACCAAAATTAAATTCGGGACATATGTCCCGTTTTTAACGTTTCGACAACTACGTAAACGTTTTCAAGGCTACGTACGTTACGATTTTACGTTTCTTACGCTTGGGTAACCAGGGCATTAATCCTAAATTCCACCGTTACCTTTTTTCCCATACCTAGCTAATTTAACTTGCATAGACAGTGGCAAAGATTCATATAGTAAAACTGTCTGCTTGCATTACACTCGCATATAACAGCCAGCCTCATAGGAATTGTCGAAAGACGTTTTGTCTGTCAGCCAGCATTACTACATACATATATCCCAACTTCTATACCTTCTATCCAAGTTGACTTGAGCACATCTTACGATGACTCAAACTTCAGTTTGGAGAATACTCGCGATGTAATGTAGCTTTACTGCATTGTAATGACGGATAGCTCCATACATACATGTACATGTAGGCCACGAACAATAAGTAGAAATGAGGAGAACCTTGTGCTACTCCAGCAGATATTCCATCACGTGATAAGAAGCCTGTTTGCGGTTATCTATGAAAAAATCGGACGTTTGCATATATATATGTATGTCTGAACACTCTTTAAACATTAAATGGTATCCTGGAAACGCTTAGCTTTAATTCAAGAGCACGCTCTGTCATCAGCTTTATAAAGTTTCAATTGAGTAAAATACGTTATGAGAAGAAAGGCTTAAACACTGTTGTCCACCAAATCGACGCCACATTTTTCAAAACCTGTTTTATATTCGAAGGGTTCTTTCACTATGCAATGGAAAGCTTCTCTAAAAAAAATAAACTTTTTCCCAAGTTTTGGCCAAGCCTTTGTGATTCTATTTCGAACGGTATTTAGATTGCAATGACGAAGGCTAGTTTGAATACAGAGTAGCCGAGATATTCTTGGTAAATAAAAGGGTATGCATTATGCTAAAAGTAGAACGGCTCTGGAAAATAGGATGACTTGGAATGCCAGCCATATCTGCCTAACAGAAATATCGAACATGACTGGTAAATAAGACGACTGAGAACACAGATAATTGACTGACTACAGACAACTGTAGCACATTCAAATCTTTAAAGTCTAGACAAAGATTAAACTGCGAAATTTTTGTAGGCTAGCCAAAGTGTTTGGGCAAAAATAGTTGAGAGACTATTATATTTAGGATTTAGAATATATTTCGAACATAAACTAGGTTTCAAACAGTAAAACTGCCTGCTTGCATTACACTGCCGTGCAACAAGGTTAGAAAAAAGGTTTTTATCCAGACTTTCACGACAGAAGAGAGACTAATCTTTCCATTGATAAACAATGATTTTCATTGAGCATGTATTTCACATAAATTTAGCATGAATTTAATGGATGAGCAGTAATGTCTAAATCTTTAAAAATAAACATAAAAACTATTCAGAATTGTTAAGCAGTAACCTCTAAATCTTTAAAAATAAACATAAAAACTATTCAGAATTGTTAAAAGTCTTCTCCAGTCCCTGTGACAATATTTATGTTCCTATTAAAAAAAAAATCAAAAAAAAAACTGGACTGAATACAAATTTCTAATAATTTTATGTTTTTATTTCAATTTTTTAAATTTCAAAATTAAAAAAAAAATACTCAGAAATGACCTTTGATAAGGTTTTATTGTAAATAACAATGCAATTAAATTCATCATTGAAATGATAACATTTTTAATCACACACTCACACTATTTTGTTAGAATGTAAGTGTCATAACGAATGAGAAAAAAAATAAAAAATCGCGACAATATTGTATCATATTTTTTTGGTATTAAAAAAATAAATAAAAAACAACAAAAACTAACAAAAAAAATATATAAAACTTAACAGAGTACAAAATTAAATTTTAAAAACAAAATTATATACACAAGTTATTAAAAATTAAAAAAAAAAAAACAAATAAAAATTTTTTTGAACAGCAATTAAAACAAAATCAAATTTTTTTTTTCCTTTTTTGGCAACAAAACAAAAAAAAAACTGTTTTGGCGTAATCTAAAGCCGTTACTAAAAAAAAACAATGATTTTTAAAACAAAACCAAACAAAACATATGTATAAATAAAAAACTGTTTAAGTAATTTAAAGTTTTAAATAAAATTTTTATAAAAAAAAAATTAAAAAAATACAGAAAAAAAGAAAGAAAACAAAACCTATTAAATTAAGTTTTAAATTTTAGATGTTTTATATAGGAAGAGAATGGAATTGTAAAAAAAATATTGTAAAATAATTAAATATTTATTAAATAATTATTAAATGAAAGAAAAAATATTAAAAACAAAAACAATTCAAACAAAAAACAAAAAAGAATACAATATTAAAATGAAAAATTCAATGAAGATTTATTATCATAGTGGTCCTTAAAGGTAAATAAGTTCTAGAAGTTTTAAAATAGTTTATTAGCCGTAGTCTAGTAGGTAGGTAGGTAGTTTATTGGCTAATTAGACGTGAGGCCGTGGCGCAAACATCTGACACGAAATACGAAGAAAACATTTCTTTCCTCTCTCAGCAGACTTTTGGCAAATACTCTGAGAGTAAATGAAAACTTTCTCAAAAAACTCTGTCGTTCAGAGCCAACTTTCAATTGTAGGTCCCACCACACATGTATAAATTTAACACACACACAGTATGAGTGGCGTGAGAAGCTAGTTCGTAATCCTGCTTAATGCACTGCTGGATCACAGATTATGGGGAAATTCATTCCTCGAAAGATATGCTTGCGCGTAGGATAGATTCCAAGCCACAGGTGACGCTAGAATCTTTCTGTGTTACAGGCTGAAAAGAAGAGAAACCTGTTACAATGATAATTACAATGAGAAGAGACTATGAGAACATTAAGAGAACTATGTATCAGACTACCCAGAACTAACCTGAGGATAGTAATCGGCCATATCTGGCATTGCAGACTTATTTTAATACTTATTTTAATATAAGGGCGGATTCGCGCCCAATATGTAAATGCTGTGATAATGTGGATAATATTGTTTGACACCTACGATTTAACGCAAATGGCAAGCTTCCAAATTATGCAAAATAAATCTGTTCGCGAATTTCAAAGAGCACTTCGTCTATTCTACGATCAATATAATCGGCCTAGTGATAAAACAAATCGTTCAGTTATTGATCGTTTTCGCACTATTTTTACTCAGCTTGATCCTCAACCCTCAGCAAAACAAAGAAATGTGCCAACGAAGGAGAATATTGCTGCTGAAGTGGTATTAAATGAGACCCCGAAATATCGTCACGTCGTCGTATGCAACTTCTTAGCCTTTGTATCCGACTACGTTGAAAATTTCAATTTGGCTTATGTGCCTGTAATTAGAGCTCATGCAAGAATTGAAGCTAAACAGCCAACGTTGATGGTGGCCGATGATGAGTACTTTTTTTTCTTTTTTTTTCAAAGAATTGCGTGTGTGAGCAAAAAGTTACCGTCAGGATAAATGACTAGCGCCGTCAAACACAATATAAAATGCACTCTTTTTTGAGGTTTGCAAGTTTTTTAGCTAAACAGGTCGTGAGTTTACTGTGAAGTGGGCGGACAACTTAGAACATTGAATTCTACCCTTAGTTCAAAATATGATGCTGTTTGGCTTTCATATGATGCTCACAGCTGATGCTGTCATCTTTGGAGGAGACACTAAAGTCTTTAAATTTTTAAAAATCGATTTCCGGATTTTTGCCTCAATAGCTTGAGTTTTTAGTCAATAACTCCAACCAGTGGCGCTACCACCTCTGAAACGCGAGTTTTACATTTAAATATTCATGAGTCTTAGTACGAATTGATTTTCCTTCCTTTCTAAAATTGCAAATAATCTACAAATTGAAATGTTTTTCAATTTCACTCGCATTCTTTTTATTGTCCTTTACTTCTGTCATATAAAACGATTAATTCTGATCATTTCCGCTTTATATTGTCCTAAAAATTTGTAAAAAAAAATTGTGCAAATTGAGGGTGGCCATAAAAAATACAATGAAATGGAAGTATAATTCCAATAAATTTCTGTAGAGCCAGAAAAAAAGGTGCATAATTGGAACAATTTTGCAAAGAAAAATTCTGACAAGTACCAAGAGAGCAGATGGCTTACTGGCCACAATTCTTGTAACAGAAAAAAAAAGAAATTGGCAGCAACTAAACGGAAAGGAAATTAATGCTCTTTTAGCCAAATTTGTAAAAAAAAGGGAAAATTACACCTTTCCTAATGAAATTTAACCAAAAAAAAACAAAAAAAAACAATTTTTCCTAAGGTCCTTAAAAAGAAACAAAAAAAAAGGACAGAAGAAAATCTCTATTGGATTTTAAAGTGTAGCTCGCTCTCTCTCTCTCTCTGTGTTTTATTTTCTCTTTTATTTTTTTTTTTTTTGGTCACAAAAATTGGCCAGTTTTTATTAAAATTTCTTTATTTTTCTTTCATTTTTTTATACCCGTCTAACAATAGAATTTTTTTTTTTCATTTCACAAATCAACAATCCGCACACAATCCACAAGCTGAGATAAGCATTATAAAGTAGTTTCTTTAAAACAATAACAACAACAATGATAACAATAATAAAAAAGGAATTCCTTTGTTGTTTCCTTCAAAACATTAGGGGTCACTCTATAAGAAAATGGGAAAAACAAAATAATTGTTGTTGCTTGTATTTGTATTGCTTTCAAACGACGATGATAAACATCTTGTTGATGGCTGAGCGTCTGCCAAAAAGTCTTTCTCTCTTTACAACGGAGTTTGAGAATAAACGATAGCCAAGCAAACGACGAGGCGATCTTTAAATATTCGATCGTTAAATGCCGTCTTTTGTTTTATTTGGTTTTACGATGAGAGCAGACTGCCATAGTACATAGTCTTACAATCTCACATTCTTTTTGACCTTTGCTTTACAGAATTCAACTGACATCGAACGCATGCCAATGGCAAAAGGTGAAAAGCGGAGAAAAATTTGATTTTTATTTCAAGATAAATATGATTACAAAAGAAAATTTTAATTCTTTTCGATTTAATATGATAATTGGAGGTTTTCGTAAATATTTTCAAAATAGATGAAACATGATAATGCAGTTGAGGTAAGTTATTTAGATTAAGTACTTGTACTTTAATAGACTTTTGGATGACTCTAAAATAGTTTAAGGTGATCAGAAAAAGCTGACTATATTTGACTAAGTCGAATCAAACAAATTTTGTGAATATTCTATTCATACCATGCTATCCCAATGTTAATGACAATCAATCAAACGGAGTGTTATCCTAATGAGTAGTTTTAAAGCACATCTTGAGTTTCTTTCCTTTTTTTTTTTTTGATTAATTTGATAACCGCGATCTGCTAGTACGGAAATATCTCAGTCCACTTGTTCTGTAAATAACCGCTCTAGTATCACCAAAAGTGTTCTAAGTGTTGTGCAGTGCTCAAAATATGGGTGAATGCAATGCGCCTACCAGCACCCTCACGTTCATTTAAACATAATTTTCACCATAAAGAAAGTCTTGGTAAGTAGTATTGTTCTGGTTCCATCAACGGCTCCCCTCCCCGCAAACGCATCTTATTGTTTATTGCCGAGAATTCCCACAGGACCTGATGAATTCTACTTTTTATTAAGAGACTATATTTGATTTGAAACTCTCTGTTCGTTCCCAGCAAATCGCTCTTGTCTAATAGGTAGTGTGTTGGCTTATTAGACGTGAGACTTTGGTTTAAACCCCAGGTCAGACATTTCCAGCAAAACGAAATACGAAACAAAATATTACTTCATTGACTTCCTCTCAGCAGATTTCTGGCAAAAACTCTGAGAGTAAATAAAATTGCCATGAAAAAGTTTTTCGAAAAATCTGCTGTTCGGAATCGTTTTTTAAATATAAGCCCCGCCAATCATGTATAAAATGTGAGAAACTAGGTCATAATCCTGATTAAAGGGCTGTAATGACCAACTATGTGTATATGTATGTAAGTACTATTGTAATGGTATTAGTGCTAAGTGTACCCTTTTTAACAAGTTCAGAAAATCTCAACAAACTTTCTAAGAACGCTTTCAGTGAACAAACGATTTTAAGCATTTCTTTCTAGGTAAACAGTGATTAGTCTACTGTGGCAGATTCTATAATAATAGAGTTACCATCTAACATTGTTTAGAAGATACACCTTCTGTGATAATTCGAGATTTGTTATAACAAATGTAATCGTGAGAAACTTTGCTCTTGGAGTCCTACTTTTTCTTGGTGTTTGTTATTGATGACCCATTAGATAGGGTCAACTGGTTTCCGTTATCAAAAATGTTCCCTTTTTTCTTAAAATTAAACTTGAATTGCTCTCGGTTATAGACAACAATTTAACCTTTACATCACGCTCTGATGCTTAATTACCCTGCATTTTTGAGATGAAATTAAAATCTGTGGATCGATCAACCAGCAACAGTAGCACAATATTAAGCCTGAAATTCGTATCAACGTTACTTTACTGTAAAAACATAATCTTCACATGCAATTGTAGGATTCAGTTGCGAAAGTCGTGTGTTTAACGTCAACTGGTATAGAAGATGTGACAACAACGCAACAAAAAAAAAAACAACAACAACAAATTGCAACAAATTTTCATCTCGAAACCATAACGGACTTGCAACAAAAACAACAGATCGAAATGCAGATCGTTCCCAGAAATTTTTATAAATTGTTTTAAAAAAATTTTTCTCTTTTTTATACAAAAAAAAAATTAATGTGTTCTCTTCTCCCCTCCTTTAAAGGTATAGAAATTTTATTTCGTAAACAATTGTCACCAAATTTATATTCATAAATCAGAAAGACCACTCACTACTTCTCTCCTATATGTACGTAACCACACCATGTAAGCCTAAGAAAACTCCCACATTTTCTTCAAACACATTTCATTAAGCAGAATAGAAGTGTGCCCGACACAGGATAATAAATTCTTTGTAAAAACCACCAAAACTAAACAAAAAAATAAGAAAAATTATTGAAAAATTTTAAATAGTCATGGCAAGGAAAGCAGAAAATTTTTATGAATTTCTTTAAGATTTTCTCGAGACAAAAAAAAACAAACAAAAACAAAAAAGAGAAAAGAAAGCAACTCCCATATGATGGCTAAAGAAATATTTCTTTTTTGGCGCATTCGACCATAACAAGGCGTCAACTTAATATTTTTTTTTTATTTTCTTTTCATCTAGCCAGTCTTTGTTTTTCAATAACTGGTGGCAACCACACGTCATACATCATCGTCATCGTCATCGTCATCATCATCATTATAATCATCATTGTTATTATTGTAAATAAACGTAAGCATATGCAATAAACATTCTTGCTGCCATAAGTAATCGATCATTTCTCTCTCTCTCTCTCTCTTTTTTTCTTTGATGATCTTTATGAGAATTTCATAATTTTATAACAATATTCGTATGAATTTCTTTTATTTCTAATAATTTTTTGTGGGGTGTTGCTTGTGTATGGCATAGCATCCTTAAAGATCCTTAGAAATTATTTCAATGCTGAAAATTTGTTTTGCTGGTTGCCCGCTTTTTAAGTAGAAATTTGTCCCTTTTTTATGGAAAATTCAATAGATTTTGTTATCTTCCTCATGTAAAGGGTGTTTTTTATAGAGGTATAGAACTTTAAGTTGGCATTACTTTTCAAGATGGCGACCGATTTAACAGCTGTCAAGTGATTTATTCTCAGTTTGGTTTGGCAATTCATCATGAATAGACTCACGCCTGAACAACGCTTGCAAATAGTGCAATTTTATTTCGAAAATAATGGTTCTGTGCGGAAAACGTATCGCGCACTACGTCCATTTTATCGTCGACAAAATCGTCCATCAGAGCAGTTAATTCGATTAACCATGGAACGTTTTCGCACCACGTTTACTCTTATTGATAACTCGCATCCCCAGAGACGTTGTACGGTGCGTACATAAGAAGCTATTGCTGCTGTAGAGCGTAGCATTGAGGAAGACCCGAATGAGTCCATCCGCCATCGAGCACAGGAATTGGATCTGTGTCCATCCACTTTATGGAAGATTTTGCGGAAGGATCTTGGTTTGCGTGCTTACAAAATCCAACTCGTGCAAGATTTGAAGCCAAACGATCATCAAGTAAGGCGTAGATTCGTCGAATGGGCCCAAAACGAGATTACCGTTGTTCCCGATTTTCATAAGCGAATTTTGTTTAGCGATGAAGCGCACTTCTGGTTGAATGGCTACGTCAACATACAAAACTGCCGCATTTGGAGTGAAGGTAATCCTCAAGTGTATGTGGAAACACCGTTACATCCAGAAAAACTGACTGTTTGGTGCGCTTTATGGGCTGGCGGAATCATTGGTCTGTACTTTTTCAATAACGATGGTGGCCAGAACGTTACAGTCAATGGTGATCGGTATAGAGCCATGATTACTAACTTTTTCATTCCTGAATTGAATAACCATGATGTCCAGGAGATGTGGTTTCAACAAGACGGCGCAACATGTCACACAGCTCGTGCCACAATAGATTTATTGAAAGACACGTTTGGTGACCGCCTAATTTCACGTTTTGGACCTGTGAATTGGCCTCCAAGATCTTGTGATTTAACACCGCTAGACTACATTCTGTGGGGCTATGTAAAGTCATTGGTCTATGCGGTAAAGCCACAAATGCTTGACCATTTGGAGGACAACATTCACCGTATTATTGCCGATATGCGGCCACAAATGTTGGAAAAAGTCATCGAAAATTGGACGTCCAGATTGGACTACATCCGCGCCAGCCGTGGCGTTCATATGCCAGAAATCATATTTAAAATGTAATGCCACACGATTATCTTTTGGATAAATAAAATTCATGTCAATCGAATAATCCATCGTTGTTTTATTGCAACATAAAGTTCTATACCACTATAAAAAACACCCTTTATTTAGCATGATTAGCCAATGATTGAGCATTTTTAATCGAATAGAATTGATTGTTGGCCTATCTTTTTAGCACGATCATAAATCATTTTTTTTTGATTTTCTTTTTTATTTTTTTTAAACCTCATCTACTTTTGTTGACATTTGGCATCCGTTATGCCATCACATGGCTATCAGTTCCTTTAAGGATATTTTCTATTAAAAAGGACACACTAAATGTTTATATTAATGCCAACTCCATTCCTTACTTGCAATAACAATTTTCAAACAATTTTCAATTTTGTATATAAAACGATTTATATTTAAGAAGTTGTGAAATGAAATTAAGAAGACTCTTTGCCTCTTTTTGTCTTCCTTTTCAACGATTACTCCTTTATAAAGTCTTTTTCCTGTTCCACAGAAAGGTGTACCCAGCTTCCTCGTTAGATCATCGGCCTGTTGATTGTCATGAATTTAAATATAACCTTAGATCCAGAATAACGTGATACTATTCCCCGCCTAGTTGATTCAGCTTATTAAATAGATCCTTACTAATCCCGTGTGAGTTCAGAAAGTGTAGATGTGTCTCCATTTCGCTTGGAAAATACCCACTTTGGTTCCCCTTTGGTTTGGAAGATTTCACTCTGAGACCGAACAGATCTGTTAATGCTCCACTATCTGCCCATGACCCATCTGTATACCACAGAATGATTCCTTTCCTATTCTGCTCCCATTTCCAAAAATAATAGTTCGCTGGTTCTCTACAGGCGATAGTTAAGGAGACTGGTTCATTTGGCAGCTGACATTGAGCGTTAATTTCTAGTCCAATTGAGAGCCAAAATGTAAAAGAGAAATTATTCTGCCACTAATTCTGCTGAGAAGATTAGGTGGTTTTTCGCTAGAAAGAAATAATAAAATCTAACAATAACTCAGGCTATAAAGCTACTTCCTAGCATATTCTGGGAACGACAATATCATTCGGAAGGACAGAGATCTGGTGGACGACTCGCGTTCATAGTCGAGCGGAATGTTTTCTATAGAACTCAATCCTATCACAATTCCATCCATCTCTCCAACACCCCAAACACTTCTAGAACTGATAAATTTCCTGCAGCAGCAGACCTGTCCAATACCTTAGCCACTTCTAGAACTGATGAATTTCCAACAACAGCAGACCTATTACAACAACAACAACCACACTATAGAGTATGACCCTGAACAGCATCAACAAAAGGTAAGTACCGCGTTCAGAGGGTATCACTCGGAACTTTAAAGCTTTTGCCTCTTGAGGTAAAGATTTTAGGGAAGTTTTAAGATGTTTATTAAATTGCGAAAACTTTATGACAACTGTAGGCTTAGACGTGAGGCCACGGTTTAAACCCCCTGGTCAGATATCTCCAACAAAACGAAATACAAAAAAATATTTCTTTGGCGACTTCCTCTCAGCAGATTTCTGGCAAAAACTCTGAGAGTAAATAAAATTACCGGGAAAAGTTTCTCCAATATCTGTCGTTCGGAGTCGACTTTAAGCTGTAGGCGTCAGCACTTATGTAAAAAATTAACACACACAATATAAGTGGTGTGAGAAACTAGGTCGTAATTCTGACTGTAAGGTTGTTATGACCAATTATGTACACTTGTGGACACACAATTAAGTCACCTATGCAAAATTTTACATTTTTGTAAAAATTAAAAAATTTAAGAAAAGTGGAAACAAAAACAACTTATATTTATTAATTTCATATGCTTAATAATTAATTAACAACAAAAACTTAAATAGTTTTTCATTGTAAAAAATGTTTTGGTACTTCGTTGATATCAGACTTAAAATTTAAGTGGACACATAATTAAGTCATCTGAAGAAAAATATTGAAAATTTTATTTAATTGCTTTATTTTTCACCCAAACTATTTGGAACCTTTAATATTTTGTGGGGAACCCTTTTTGGCGTATTATTTAGGTACATCTTTGTGGCATTGAGTTGATTAAGTTGCGGCACTGCTCAGGACTAATGTTATCCCATTCTGCCTGGAAAAGCTGCCAAAGTGCTTTTTGATGCTGGGTTTTTTGGCTGCAACTGCTCGTTTTACGATCCCCCAAAGATTTTCAATAGCGTTCAGATCAGGACTTTGAGTTGGCCAATCAAGAACGCTTATTTTTTCCTCAGCAAACCAAGCTTTAACTACCCGAGATGTGTTCTTCGGGTCGTTATCATGCTGAAATATCCACGCTAGTGGTAATTCGTTCCCATAATCTTTAGTCAAATTGTTCCGTAGGATCTTCTTATACATTTCCCCAGTCATTTTCCCATCTATTCTTACCAGTGGACCAACGCCGGATGAGGTAAAACAACCCCGAACCATTACTGACGAACCTCCATGCTTTACGGTTTGTTTGGTGTACTTTGGGTATAATTGTGTATTGACAGGACGTCTTACATAGGGTCTGCCATCATTTCCAAAGATATTAAACTTGGGCTCATGACTCCATACGACTAATTTCCAAAATTTTGTCGTCTTTATGGAGGTGGGTTTTGGCAAACCGCAAGCGTTGCTGAATATTTTTTTGGACACATTAGGTTTTCTTCTCGCAAAACGTCCATGGAGATTATTTTCAGTCAAGCGTATTCTTACGGTCCTTGCCGATATTTTAACAGCGTGTTCCAACTCAATGCACTATATAATCTGAGTAGATGTGAGGAGTGGGTCAGCTTTACTCATCCTGGCTAAGAAAAATAAGCGTTCTTGATTGGCCAACTCAAAGTCCTGATCTGAACGCTATTGAAAATCTTTGGGGGATCGTAAAACGAGCAGTTGCAGCCAAAAAACCCAGCATCAAAAAGCACTTTGGCAGCTTTTCCAGGCAGAATGGGATAACATTAGTCCTGAGCAGTGCCGCAACTTAATCAACTCAATGCCACAAAGATGTACCTAAATAATACGCCAAAAAGGGTTCCCCACAAAATATTAAAGGTTCCAAATAGTTTGGGTGAAAAATAAAGCAATTAAATAAAATTTTCAATATTTTTCTTCAGATGACTTAATTATGTGTCCACTTAAATTTTAAGTCTGATATCAACGAAGTACCAAAACATTTTTTACAATGAAAAACTATTTAAGTTTTTGTTGTTAATTAATTATTAAGCATATGAAATTAATAAATATAAGTTGTTTTTGTTTCCACTTTTCTTAAATTTTTTAATTTTTACAAAAATGTAAAATTTTGCATAGGTGACTTAATTGTGTGTCCACAAGTGTATGTTTGTATGTATGTTTAAAAAAATAGTGTTCATGCCGTGGATCGCAAGTGCGTGATAGTTTTAGAGATGTAAACGGTTTTAGTAATTTGGTAGTCTAGTGGGTAGTGTCTTAGGCTATAAGTATCAGGGTTTTGGGTTCGATTCTCACTCGAGACACTGGTCTGTTACCCTACACCGATCATAAGATCTAATTTACTCAACTCATAATAATTATAATATGATATGTAATTGTAAACTAATTAATAAATAAATTAAAAACGACCCAATTTTAATACTTTTTTTATTTATTAATTAAGAAAAGCTTATTAAATCGAAATAAATCAAACTGCAGCATTGAAACCTGTAAGGTTTTTTGATTGAGAAATATGCTTTCAACTGATGATTTACAGAATCATGTAACAAGTAAAGTCATTATAGTTGTTCTGGCTTCTCTTGTCTCATGGATAAAAATTAATTTGTTTTATTAACACAATCATTATTTTAATGAAATCCTATCCAGGTAACCATCAAACAAAAAATTCAAAAATTCTATTCAAAATTTTATTTCCTGACTAATTTGCACATACATATGTATGTACAATCAAATGCCATATACACAAAATTCGTGCAATAATTTATAATAAATAATCTGTTGTATTATTGTTTAAAATATTCCAAATTAAAGTTACAGTTTTCTGCCTTTCTGCATTTCTTGCTTTCCTTGTTAGTTTTTGCCTGATATTATTCAAATGCAGAAATTTAGTTGAATTTAAACAAAAAAAACTAAAAAAAATTGTAATAAAATTGTTCGGGGCAAATTATATAATTTAGTCTAAAATAATAACCCACATTTTCAATCGTGTATGTGTATGTGTGTTTGGGATTGAATACACACATATAAATATTTTTAGGCCTTTAATAATTGCAATAAAACAACAACAACAGCAATAACTACAAAATTAAACAAAAAACAAATTTAAAAAAATAATAAATAAAGTGTGTCAAAATTATCCACACATATTTATTTTTCCCAGAGTAATTTTCTGAAAAAAAAAATATACAATAATATACACACACAGCCATATGTACATAGGAATACATGCAAATAATTTAAAATATATTCGCTTACGCACACACACACACATACATGGATGCATTCACAAATACAATCACATTACATTTTAAATAAACACTTGAGGTCATATGCATGCAAAGCTATTGTGACGGTGTAGCTATTTTAGTGTTTTCGGTACAGAGAAAATACTTGACGATGTTTCAGGTTGAAGAGTTTGCCCTCCCTGTTACCTATCAGCATTATTATGATAAAAACGTACTATCAATTTTTTTACACTATCCTTTTACTAGAAAAATTAAACATCACGGTATATAATACAGAAGTCGCCATAGTTTAGTAGGTAGTGTAGTTAGTGTGTCTGGCCAGGGTTTATACCCAAGACCAGACATCAAAACAAAATACAAAAAGTATTTTTTCGGCGATCCTCTTAGCAGATTTCTGGCAAAAACTGGGTAAATAAAAAATTGCCATGAAAAGTTTCTCAAAAATCTGTCGTTCGGAGTTGACTTTAAACTGTAGGTCCCACCACTCATGTATAAAATTAACAAACACAACATAAGTGGTGTGAGAAACTAGATCGTAATCCTGACTGAAAGGTATATAATGCAATCGCGTTTTAGTGCCTAGCATTTATTTTCAATTTGGCAACTTCTAAAACCCCCTGTTGATTTGTTACTGTTTTTCTTTAATGTTCCCTGATTGCCGTTTCCTTACTGTAATGGAATATAAGTCTAACACGATATTGATCAGACAGTATAGTGACATGAAAAATCAAGTAACTGGCAATTCCATGCTTAACTGTCGCTTGGACAGAACTAAAAAAATTCATGATTTCAAAAAATGCTTCGCAAAGAGTATGACAATCTAAGCTTTCTTATATAATTGGAGTAAGAAGAGATTTTCGCCCTGAATCAGATTTATCACGAGTACTCTGTAGACAATAGCAGGACTTCTGGGTGGACATTGTTGACTAAAAGAACACTTATTTAGAACAGGGATCGCACCAAGCCTAATATGAAGATTGCGTGTTGAGTAGAGGTAAATACGGAATCAAGCCAATTAGGTTAGGTTAGAGGACGTGTACTTGTCAATTAAGACAAGTACAGTACCCGGAGGTCGAATTGATCCATTGTACAATGTCCTAGTTTCTCACACCACTTATGTTGTGTGTGTTAATTTTATACATGAATGGTGGGACCTACAGTTTAAAGTCGACTCCGAACGACAGATTTTTGAGAAACTTTTTTACGGCAATTTTATTTACTCTCAGTGTTTTTGCCAGAAATCTGCTGAGAGGAAATCGCCGAAGAAATACCTTTTGTATTTTGTCTTTGATGTCTGGCCTGGAGCCGAATACTGGCTTTGCGTATAATAAGCCAACACAATACCTACTATACTACGGCGACTTCATCAAGGCAATTAAAAAGGAAGCAATTAATAGGCGGAAAATTATTTTCGCTAGCATGCTGAAGTTCGTCAGGACCACGGGTGTAAAATAGACAGTATTGTGGAGGCATTGAAGACACTGCAATAGATCGTCGGGTACTCTAACACCACTACAGAAACTCACTTACTTAACTTCACGACCTAGCTGCTCACATCATCCATTTTGTGTGTGCTAATTTTATCCATGACTATATGATTATGATAGAAATAACGACACTATAGGTAGGTGATAAACAGATTGCATATTTTAGTTTTATATTGCTTAGTTTCCTAGCAATGTTAATGATTGAATATGATCTTTTTTGCCCCTAACTCTTTGACTGGACTCTTTCACTGATTTAACATATCACAAGAATAAACTAAACTAAATTCTGTAAATTATTTCCCATCATTTCCATGCATTTCTTATGCTTCCACACTCATAAGGCAAAGTTTCGCATTTCGGCGTTTTTTCTAAGCAATTTAGCTGAACAATTTTTATCACACTTAAATGCACTGTTTATCACATACACACTACAACTACAAATACATACACTTACATATGAAACCATACTAATGTTCTCTTTTCTCCCACAAACAAAACCCCGGCAGCAACATCATGTTTAATAACAAAGCATGGACAAAAAATAAAGCTCATCCCTAAAAAACATTGTCAAAAATATTTTTCTTTTCCTTTTTTTTTTATTCTATTTACTCTTTCTTTATAAAAGGGGAAGAGACGTATAGGCAATATAAGTGAAATATAACGGGGTATTATAGTGTGAACGTGTATACGTGCATATGTACATGTGTATGTGAGAATTAAAAACCACCCATTGTTAAAAATAATATACAAAAATTGTAGATGGAATAATAAAAATCTAAGCGCCATATTGATAAAAGGCATAAAAATGCTAAAATAAAAATAACAGCAACAACAACAACAACAACAACAACAACAACATCACTAAAAATACATATTAACAATAACCCCAGCATTTATGTAGACCCATTTTTATATTTTAATATACACCCACACTCACATAATTATGCTTTTAAAAGTACTATCGTCGTATATAAATAGAAAAACAATTTTTAACTAAAAATACTCACAAATACTGGCACACACACTCATAGTATGAACGAGTGTAATTATTTGACAGCCAAAAAAAAAGGAAATCTAGACTCACAAGGTATTTTGTCGACAAAAATACAAAAATGAACACCAACACTACACAAAAGGAGAGAGAGCCAAGAGAGAGAAGAAAAAAAGTAAACAAAAAATAAATGTAACACAATAACAATAAAAATACCCAGGCGAGGGTGGTGGTGAACAAGGCTTTGCAATCATCATCACCATCATTGTTATTATCAGCGTCAATTTACCGTTGTTTGCTGTGATGCAGCAGCAATTAAACAGAGTTCTCCTAGAATTAATTCGAAAATTATTTTTAAAATAAAAATATGTAGAATTACTGAAGAGAACAGTAACTAAACAACTGCAACTAAATTGTTAGCATAAAATTGTTTTTATTAGATCAATTGTTTTTATTAGAAATGAAACAGGAAATTGTTTATTACTGTAGGCATAGCTGCCAGATTTGACGATTTATCGTCATTTTGACGATTTTGAGCTCCAAAAATATCATATTGACGTTTTGACGATTTATGTCCTTATTTTGACGATTTTTGGAAATTAAAAATGTACATCATATTCTTTACTTCAGTATTTTAAAAGCCACTTTAAGCTTTGAGTTTACTTTGCAATTGTTACTATTGGAAATTTATGTTAGTAATTACAAGGAGTAAAGTATTATATTTTTAAGTTACTTTCGAATACATGTGATGATTTTTCTGTATTTTATTCCTTTTTAACCCCTTAAAAGCCAAAAAATTACAACTCCTAAATAACCTCGTAGTTGACAATAATTTATGACTTGTCGTTACAGACAATTTTAAAAATTCGAGCATAGCTTCTAATATTACCATCGGAAGAACAAAGGCAAGTGCCGTTATTTTATTTCGTACAACCAACACTCAGGGGATCTATGGCATTGTGTTTGGAACTATGAAAATATGTTATGTGAAGAAGGAAAGAGAGAACAGTGTTTATGGACACTAGGCTTGTGTATATTTATACCATAAGTAACAAGAAAGGCCTCCGCAGGGAATGAGTTCCACATACGAAAAGTCCGACTAAAAAACGTATTTTTACTGTAATGCAGTGTGTGATACCAATCGACCACGTACGGAATTGGTGGCCGACAAAGACGAGCGTTACGTAAAAATATATGATTTTCGGGAAAAGTCCTCTTACTTCGTTCGAGCAAAATCCTTTTGTCGAAGATATAGAACAGTGATACACAACCACATTGCAACGATGCTGCAATGATTCAATGGAGTTGGATACACTACCGTAATTAACGAGTTACTACGGCCTCTCCTCAAAATAAACATTGAGGCACCGACCCATCCATGAGAGTTGTATTCCAGTCACGGTCGGTTACAAATGGTGTAAATAGTGAGATCATAAGATCTTAAGAAGGAGGTTGCCCTGGTAGTCTAGAGGGTAGTGTGCTAGACTATTAGCGTGAGGGTCGTGGGTTCGACTACACCGAGCATATGGTCAATATACTCCGCTCGTATATAATTAGAATATAATTTGTAATTGTATTGGAATTAATAAATAAATAAGAAGGAACTGAAAAATGTATCGGTTCCAGCTAACATTACACTGAATTTTCATGCTCAGAATGTCAAGAGCTTCTGACTTCCTAATATTTACACCACCCATAGCGTGGCATGATGTAATATTATTGCTGCGCTTATGTGTCAATAAACAACACTGGGATAGATTGTTTAATCCTTAAACAATTTTTTACTGAAAATGATATAAAATATCTCCGTTTCTGGAAAAAAATTAATTAATATTTTTTCTGACGATTTTAATAAACGTCTTTGACGATTTTGACGATTTTTTTCTCAAATATTTGACGATTTGATGCCTCATTTATCTGGCAGCTATGACTGTAAGGTTTCCCTATAATGTCTCCGCCAGTGTAAATGATGAGCTTGGAACAACCCCTATTTAAAAAAAAATACTCTGTGTCTACAGTGCCTTAACAAAAGGCCGGTTACCAACCTCAGTTTATTTCTGATGGTCCGATGCATAACTCAGATATTCTTTTATTGTTATTTCCCAACAAAAGTCATGATTGCCTCAATTTTCTCCTTTTAACCTCTCTGTTCGTCCCTAGTAAGTCGCCTTAGTCTAATAGGTAGGGTGTTGACTTAGAAACGAAACGAAATATGAAAAATATTTCGTCGGCGACTTCCTCTCTGCAGATTTCAGGCAAAAACTCTGTGAGTAAATAAAATTGCAATGGAAAGTGGCTCAAAAATCTGTCGTTTGGAGGTGTCACCACTTATGGATAAAATTAATACACACAACATAAGTGGCGTGAGAAGCAATGTCGGAATCCTGACTGAAGAGTTGTAATGACCAATTAAGAAAGTAAATAAGTTACTTCCTAAGTTCAAAAAGCTTCAAAAATTATAGAAACTTAATGATTGAAAAAAATTTTAAAAAATTCAATTATTTCATACCTTTAAATGTCTGGCACTAACAAGCCATCAAAAAAAAAAAAAAGAAATTCGGTTTGGAAACCCTAATGAAAGGGTGGGAGTGAAAATAACGCAATGGGTTATAATAATGAAAATTGTGCATGGGATATGGCTGCGTTGAAGTCTATTTATACGAGCCTAAGTATGTATTCTTACTCATACATATAAATGTACATAGAAAACGTCAAATAATACACTAAGTAAAGGAACATTTTTATATACAAAAACTCATTTTATTTTTGTTCGTTTTTTCTTTTTTCTTTTTTTTTTTGATGAAAAAATTTGACGGCAAAAAAGCATTTCCAGCAAAAAGGGATGATTTTTTTTTACAGAAAAATAAAAATCCACCATAAGGTTTTAATCCCAAAATGTATGGTGGTTATTGTAAAAGAGAGAGAGAGAGGGAGAGAGAGGAATGGGAAAAACAAAACCTATTAAAAATGTGGGTGAGATTTTGATCCCTTGATTAAAAATTTCAAATAATTGTTTAAAACATGCTACATGGTCAGCCAGTCAGTCAGCCTGCCTATTAGTTTTTCTCTAAATTGGACATTAAAAAGAATCCATTTTTTCCACTCTATTGCTGAATTCTTTTGTTTTTCGTTTCGTTTTTATGCATTTTAATTGAATTTTCAATGATGTTTCTCTGTCTATATATGTAAACTCGACCTTTCAACGCTCATGTCCAGCATCTGTGTGTAGTTTTAAATGTTTGATAAGCCGCCTAGATCGGCTATCAGTAACCAAACGTAACCAAGAAAACAACCCGCATTTAAGCCAATTAATGATTATCCTTTTTTTAAAATGCAATGTATGAGTAAGTGAGTGTGTGTTGGTATTTAAACGTTCTTTCTTTCTCTGCAGCTAAGTAGCCTTCAACTTTTTCATTTTGTACACTTAATAGGCCTACAATACTCCTGCATCTTGATCTTGAACTTGTGGCTAAAGTGAGCCTGGTTTTTTTTATTCTTCGAATCGTATTGTGTGTATAATTGGCGATTGCGTAACGTCATGTGTATTCAAGTTCATAGAATAGCCATTGAAAATCTTCTAATAGCCGTTTATTACATTCTTTTTTATCGTTTGTTTTGTTAGACGCTACATTCAGTATTGATTTATTATTGTAAACATTCTTGTATATTTTGTTGGACTGCTTGGAATTACAAGAATTCTAAACAGATGACCGGTTGGTTGTAAAAAGGCGTTGCGAATGGTTAAGTGGTTGACGCCATAAATAAAAATTATTTTTTCTTTTAATTCGAATGTTTAAATTTTCATTTGACAGGTCTTGTTACATTGTTGGTATGGACAATAGTGGGGAAAGGGGGTTTAATCAGACATACATTGGATAGGAGTTTTAAAAACCTTGATTCTACTGTCGATTTTACTGTGTGGCAGACCCAATGTAGTTCACTGGCACATAAGTACCTATGCAATGTTTGTACAAGCCAGCAAGGAAGGAAGCACTACCGATACCGAGAGAAATAGAAGCAGAAGATTTTTTCAGTCACTACGCAAATATTGTTAATTTTTTATTTTTTTTAATTTTCAGGGTCACGACCTTCCTTCCCTAGTCTCCTAATTGAAAAGAGGCCGTGGTTTGTATATGTGGTCACTCATGATGTGCACGATCCCACCCTGGATTTCTTCCTTCCTTTGAATATAGTTCGCCTGAATGTTTTACTAAAGTCAAGGGGTGTTGGATCTAACCGAACCTAGCTATTTGTGATATGCCTATTTCTGTTGCATAGGCATAAAAACCTCTGTGCTTCATGAAGCTTCACTGTTTATTTGCTTGGTTTTTCGCCAGTGTATTTGCAGCATCATACCATTTTTTGACATCAACAGAAATCTTCTAAAAGGAGAAATGAGGAAATGGTCAACGTCCATTGTAAAAAAAAATTTTAATGACTCCAATGGTCTCGACAATTCCAATACATTGCTCAACTTCAACGCTAAGGTAGCAGACCATCTCCTGAAACACTGCGGAAAAAGTGTAAGCTCATATAGTTCCGGAAGCATTTTTATACTACTATGCCTGCAATAAGGACCTGCACAAGTTTGGAATTCAGTTGTAAGAAAAATAAGTCGATGTAGTAATTGGTTATCAACAGTGTAGCAGTAGGGCAAAGGATATACTGGAACATAACTTGTTCAGCCTTTCAATAAAGGAGCTTATACGGTTCTTGGCCCTGAACCTACATTCATTACATTACGTAACCATTGTCCTGGTGATCTATAATACATGCATTCAAGGATTTTTAAATAATTTTATTCTGTTAAAGCAATATTATAAGTCAATAAGTAAACTGAATTGTATCTCAAAAAATTCTTACATCAACACATTGATCAGCAACAGTCATTGGTTTTGCAACAGAATCTTTGCATGAATTCTTTAGAAAATGGATAAAGATTAGCAAGCCTTTTGTAATACTTTGTGGTAGGATTTGGCTGTAGCTGTAGGCCATTTTGAATTAAGTATTCATCGAGCGAATACAACTTGGACACAAACATAATTGGAAGTTGCAAAGAAAAAAATAAAAGAAAAGGATATTCAGAACTGAGACGAAGACAGCAACGCACTTTGAAGTAAGCAGCAACAACAATAAGATACTCGTAAGAGTTGAGCAGTAAGTTGCCATATGGCATGTTGTGATTAATTGCAGATTAATTGCATAATTATGACAGGATTGGGCAAAAGAGATGGTAGAAACACATAAAGGTAAAAGATCGGGCCTGTGAAAGAAAGAGCATCGGACTTCATTAAGTTTTCCTTTTTCCTTACAAGCATTAGAGAAATTCTGCCAAAAAGCATATGTATCTCAGGATGGTATAGACATTTGTCTGATCCTGGGTGCCCTGGTAGTCTAGTGGGTAGTGTGCTAGACTATTAGCGTGAGGGTCGTGGGTTCGATTCCCACCAGACCAGATGGTCAAGTTACTCCGCTCGTATAAATATAAATAAATAAAATTGTCTGATCCTACCGCCTTAGCGACAAGTTTCACGTCTTCAAATTCAAAAACCTCTAGTAGATCTATGCTCCACAGGGTGGGTGCTAAATGGAAATAAAGAAGAAGAACGCTTAAGTTAAAAGTGATAAATAAATTAATTAAGTCTAGAAGAATTTAAAGAAGCCATCTATAATTCGAATATATCTCAATCGTTTAATAAAGGACAGCAGCTGTCTTAAGAATTTTAGCAAATTTTTATCCAAAAAATAATTGGAAACACTAATAAACTCATATTGAACGGAAGTAAAAGAATAAAGGGGTAAAACTATTAAATCAATAAAAATTCGATAACCTTTGAACTGGTTAACGAAAGAAAAGTGTACCAAACAAAACAAAAAACACTGACTTTTGCAACAAATGGTGACTTGACAAAAATTGAGCATTAACCACAGCTGCCAATGGCACTGATGGTACTCATGGTGACCGACATTCCAATTAAATGGAGTTGAGGAAAGGAAACAGCACTTGAATAAAACAAACAAATACTCACAAAAGAAAAACTCTTTTCTTCTTTCTCTTTATTATCCCGTTTTTTTTTTTTTTTTGTTTCTTCGCTTTTATTTGTTTAAGAAATCTGAATAAAATGATCGATCGATGACGAGTTTTTCCATTAATAATTAAGGGACTAAAAAAATAGGGGGACATCCAATTTACCATATGTATGTATGTATGTATGTATGTATAATAATAAAGAAAAGTAACATTTCATAAGTGAATTTTACATTTAAACACCAAAAATAAATCACCTGCATTTGGAATTTTGCTATAATAAATGAATTTGCAAAAAAAAAAGGCTTTTATTTGTAAAAACCACCGAAAAACAGCTGAATATTGAATTCTGAGTTTGTCATTATGAAGAGAGGCCTTTAATGCAAGAGTACTGTGTACTTTATTGCAATATTTCATATAATTGCGTCTATTGTTACCATGAAGTAACAATTTCAATGGCAGAATCGAAATTAATAAAATTTTATTGTAATAAAAATTCAAAAAAACCAGCTGGAAATTAAAGTATAAAGGCTTAAATTGCATCCATTTTACCCGTTGAAAAGTACCTTTTGCAATATTTCATATTTATTTGGATTGATTGAATGATAAAATAATATTTTTGTAAATTATATTCGAATAAATAACACAGTTAAGAAAGCACAACAAGATATTGGTGAAAAATTGAATTTAAAAATTTGGGATTAATATATCCCTATACTAGGAAAAAGTTACTTTATGCAAGAAATAGAAAAATTATGGAAAAAAATAGATTTTGTTATGTATATTAATCATTCGTAATTAAAGTATTTAACAAACTATCAACTATTTACTGAAATTTTCATAAAAAAAATTAATATTTTAGTACTTTTGATCAAACATATGGGGTACTTTTTTGAAAATAGAAAGAATAGTTGGAAAACTTGATGAAAAATTAAGTAAGTCTGCCAAACCTTACAATTGAAAATACAATAAAGGGAATAAAGTTTCATAGAAGAGCTAGAGTTCGCGATGTATGACAATGGGCCTGAGAATAAACCCGGACAAGACCACAGTAAAACCACTTCCAAAAGGAGAAAACTTGCTGATTGGAACAAAGCTCGATTCATGGGTAAGAAAATATTACAGAAATAGAAGGTAACATATGTATCTAGGAATTTCCTGGATAGTAAGTTAACATGGAGGACTTATATAGTAGGCTTGCAGGAAAATCCCAGTGATGCAACGCAGGAATTATGTATGTATATAATTAAGCCACCATGGTCTAGTAGGCCTCGGTTGAAATCCCAAGTCAGGAATCTCCAACTAAACGAAATACAAAAAAATATTTCTTTGGCGACTTCCTCTCAGCAGATTTCTGGCAAAAACTCTGAGAGTAACATAAAATTGCCTGTCGCCGCGAGTAGACTTTAAACTGTAAGTCCCGCCACTCATGTATAAAATTAACACTACCTTCAGTACATTACGTAACCATTGTTCTGGTGATCTATAATACATGCATTCAAGGATTTTTATATCCTTTAATTCTGTTAAAGCAATAGTTTAAGTCAATAAGTGAAACAAATTGTATCACAAAAAATTCTTACATGTACACATTGATCATCAACAGCCACTTAAAAGAAAGCTCAAGCCTTGCATGAATTCTTTAGAGAATTGGAAAAGGATTAACAAGCCTTTTGTAATACTTTCTGATAGGATTTGGCTGTAGCTGTAGTCCATAAGGAATACAGTATACTAACAAAAACTCTGAGAGTAAATAATATTGCCATAAAAATTTTCTCAAAAATCTGTCGTTCGGAGTTTAAACTGTAGGTCCCGCTGCTCATTTATAAAAATTAACATACACAACATAGGTGGTGCGAGAAACTAGGTCGAAATCCTGGCTAAAGGGTTATAATGACCAATTATGTATGTATATATGTATGTATGTGTACCAAAATGGCCAGACCAATAGTAACCTATGCGCCAATTGTCTGGGCAGACAGAGACTATTGTGTGTTGGCATAACAGGCATAATGAGAACCTGTTCTACACAAACGCTTGAGGCTCTATTGAATTTAAGTCTCCTGCACATGGTAGTGAAAACCATATATCTATGGGGACTATGGTTAGGTTGATGAGATACAAGTCAAATATGAAATTCATTAGAGGACTTTATAACCTAAGGCATCGAATAGCTGACAGCTCCCTCCTTAACTGTTTCCTGGACAGAACCAGTAGACCCCATAATTTAAGGAAATAATTTGCAGCGAGACTTAGTAACAAAAACCAATGGAGTAGTGTCTGCATATTTTAAAGAAGTAGTATTTTGAGGTGTACAGATGCATCAAAAACGGATCTAGTGACAACAGCAGGAGTTATTGTTTCCAGAATGAAATATTCCAAGCAGAAGTTAATGCTGTTAAAAGATGTGCTCAATTCAACTAGGATAGGAATAAAATATTCCAAGCAGAGGTTTATGTCATTAAAAGATGTGCTCAATTCAACTAGGATAGGATAGGTATAAAAAATGGGCCTTAGCAATACTATCTGACAGTCAAGACACTCGATTCTCATGAGTTTAAATTGAAGATAGCATGGAACTGATTGGAGAAGCATAATAAAAGAGATTCATTATCTATATCTACCAGACATCGATTTTAAGGAAGCCATGGACACCAACTAATACTGAATGCTATAAAGAATTGAGAAGCATTGAATAAAACAAAATTGTTCGCTATGACCTATCAGCTATTCATCACCGAGTTGAATGATATCTTAAGAAAAATCTTTTCAGAGCGCTATGGAATTCCAAGGAACGTCTCAAGCCATCTTAAAGATTTTGGACAATGTGCGTAGTATTTGCCTTTACTCGGAGAGGTCTCAAACATGCAAACAATGCTAACAAATCTAAAAAGCTTAGCGTGTAATGTTGAACTTGAGATAAATATTTAGAAGACAAGAAGGACATGAAAACAAACCAGGCCACCCATATAACTCCTGCCGGTGATGGTTTACGAAAGAGGATAGAGCAGTAGCTTAGTGAATTTCATGCCAAAGTCAATGTTTTAAAGGTGGTCACTGATCTTAAGGATTATTTTCCTCTCGCACATATTCAGTGCTGAACATTATGCCTCATCTGCCATTTTAGCATCATACAGTACGCGTTTAAGATGGGTAACTTTATTACGATGGAGGACTTTATTTCTGATACATATACATATGTTTCTCTCCTTGCCTTTAAAGCTGCTACAACTTATGCACACTAAATGTGATAGGTCTTTAGTTAAATTATTTAAATTAACATTTGCATTTCTGTATAAAATTTAGGCCAAATAAATGAACATCTGTTGCTAACAAATCGTTTTTTTTTCATGATTAAATACAAATACCACGTGATTCCTTTTTAATTCTTATATAAGAGGAATTTTTCTATGGGCGTCAGAAAAGTACTTAACTTTTGGGGTTTACACCTACTGAATGCAAGATTTGCTAAGAATAGAATTCTATATCAGTTACATGTCATTTCGATTAATGTTTTTTTTTTCATAGAAATTATACACTTTATTTCCTTCTCTTTAAATGTATTTTTATTTTTTTTATCTTAAATTTGATATCAAAAATCAAATGACATTGATGTGGTTTTTCTGTTGCCCTAGAAATCATCACCTGTTTTTGAAAAATTCATTAAAGAAAAGAGGAAAAACAAAATTGTAACTCAAATTACCAGAGAAATAAACAAACATTGGTGTGTCCTTTAAATCCTTTAAAAAAAACTAAACAAAGATTTGTTTTTTTTTTGTTTTCTTTTTCTTTTCTAACATTCCAATAAGTTGTTACTCTTCGCATAAACGATCTTTGGTTTTTTACGGTTATACTTGCTGTCAGCATTATCACAACTACACTCTACCTTTAGAGAAAACACATGTTAAGGCCTTTAAAAAAGTATCTGTTTCAATGAAAGTACAAAAAAAAAACGAATTTAACAAAAAATATACACCAGATCCATACCTGTTTTTTAACAAAAAAAAGAATCTACGATTTCTCTATTGACTGAGAATTTTAGAAAAAAATTCTTATATTCTATGCATCAGTTGCAGGCAATGCTTTAAAACATCCCTTAAATTTTGCAGCAATTTTTTTTTTCTATTTTATTTTTTATTTTTTTTTTTTGTTGTACATAAAAAGGTCTTTATAGTATTTTATATATGTATATGTACATATATATATATATATTTTCCCACCCCTCTATTTATATGCAGCCACCCTAAAAAGTATTTGCAGCATTTTATACATTTAATGCAACATTTTTATTTAAAATACAATACAAAAAATCCGAAAAAAATTGCTTTTATTAGCATTTTTTGCTTGGGCCTGGGCCTGGAGTATGAAATTTATTTTATTATTCTTTTATAAGGGTTGCAAAATAAATTTTATTTTATTTGTGCATGAATAAAACCCCAAAAAAAAACAATTTTTTTATTTTATTTCATTTTATATACAGAATTTTTATTGGTAAATATTTGAATTTTTTTCAGGCATTAAGCCTCAGAGAAAAAAATGCCTTTTTATATAAAAAAAAGCATTTTTTAAAGGTAATTTTTATAATTCGTTCAGTATGTAATAGCTTGCGATTGGCTATTCTGTATATAGAAGTTTTTTTAGGGAGTTTATTTATACCCTGTATACCCTGTATACCCTGAATTTAAATCCATGTGTACATATATTGAATATAATGATGAAAATATGTTTTAAATACCGGTTTAAAAAGCTTTCAAATGCCATAAAGTCTTTGTTTTTCTCGTATTCTAAATTAACATCGTTGTTTTGTTTTGTTTCGATTATGATTTGCTGCCCTGAATCCAGCAGCTGAGCAACATAAAATGTTATCCATGGAATAGAATTTGTTCCTAATCTTTAGCATTATCGTGCCTAAAAAACCTGTATTCGCAGATCACATAGAAGGTCATTTAGAAGGCCGTATTTCTTTAAGCTAACAGTCTTGAATAAGCTACGAAGTTTGTTTCCAGAGCCCTCGTCTAAAGAACCAACACACTACCCACTAGACTAGGGCGATTTTTTCTCTCCAGATGACATTATTCCTGCTGATGTTCAATATGTATGTAAGAGATTTATTTTTCTCTGGCTTCAATGTCTGTCTTGAACTCACTTAAATTTCTCTGAGTTAAAGGAATAATACTAAAAAAAAATAAAGTATTACTTTACATCTATTAGGTTCTATACCCTTCTATTGAAAACACTGGACAGAGTCATTGAGCTTCTTATTCGCAAGCTCATTAACTCTTCTCTGTTGTTTGTTTTTTAATATATCCATACTAGTCGCCGTAGTCTATTAGGTTCAAACCGCATGTCAGACATCAAAACGAAATATGAAAAGAAAAATATTTCTTCTACGACTTTTTCTCAGCAGATTTCTTGCAAAAACTCTCAGAGTATATAAAATTGCCATGAAAAGTTTCTCAAAAAAATCTGTCGTTCGGAGTCCCGCAACTAATGTATAAAATTAACACACACAACATAAGTGGTGTGAGAAGCTAGGCTGTAATCCTGATTGAAGGTTTGTAATGGCCAATTATGTATGTATGTATGTATGTGAATACTAGACACCTATAGAAACACTCAATAAAAATTGCTTCTTAATAATGTAAGGATATCTATTGCTGGCTGAAAAGCTGGCCAAAAAGGCAAAAATGAATTTAAAGAAATTTAAGAAACTGAATATGCAGTTCGAAATTCTGCATTATATAGTGAATTTTCACGACTTTAAGTTGAGATTTGTAGATTTGAGACGATGTCAAAGTCAGGAAAGTGAATAAAATTAAATGCGTTTTTGGTGTTTTTTTTTTTGATATTTTAATATGTTTATATGATATATTTTTGTGGCTAAACGAATAGAGGTTTTATATTTAGCTTTTTTTTTATTTGAAAGGTATGAGCAACTGGTACTTTTAGTTTTTTTTATATATATACATATCTCATATATTAATGTTAAAATTATTCGTTAAAAATTTAAAAATAATAAAAATTTCACATTTTTTACCCTCCCCAAAAAAAGATAAGGATTTTAAAGGTGAAAGTAGTTTTTAGTAGTTTAATGTTATATACCACAAGAAAATATGAACTCTCTACATTCAGGAATAAAAAAAAAAAGTTTGCGCAAATTTGCGCAATTTTTTTGGCGATTTTTTGAAAATTTTACTTTTTTTTGAAAAATTAAAAAAATTTGACGCAGTGTAATAAAGCCATAGGCAATAAAGCCATATGGCGTACGAATTATGCGAGGAAATCCAGTAGAAGCGATACCAATCGCGCTGTCCTGAATAGATTACTTTTAAGCAGTGACCCTTTTATAAGCTGCAGTACACAAAAATCGCGAAGGAATAGAAAAGCATTTTAATCAGATACTATTTAGTTTCACTATTTAAGTATTTTTAAGTTATGTATTAAATAATGTAAAATAAATATTATGAATAAATATTAATTATCATAGTAGTTTAAGAACTTAATTACATTTGTATATCGACTATTATAACAATATGAGATGTATGTTAGATTTTCTTAATGGACCGTATGTGGTGCCTATGATCACTTATGATCCGATCATAATAAAATGTGATCATAAAATGATTCACATTCATATTAAACATATTCATGTCGAATTTCATCGAGGTAATAAAATTTTTAAGCCAATTATAATTGCTAAACATATTTTCTTAAGGGGCCCTATTTTGGACCAAGGGGCAATTATGGACCGACCATAACAAAATTTGGTAATATCATTTAGATTTACAAAATACACGTTCATACCGAGTTTCATCACGATACCGATGTTTTTAAGCCATTTATAAGCGCAAACGTGAATTTCTAAAGGGGACTTTATATGGGGACCAGGGTCAAATGTGATCCGATTTACATTACACTTTACAGCATGATATAGTAGAGTATACAGAACTGATCCATGCTAAATTTTATCATGATTGTTGCATAATTACCATAGTTATGTGTAAATAAGTGCAATTTCGAGGGGAATTTGTATGGGGGCTAGGCGAAATCACGGACCGATTTGAACCAAAATCAGTTGGGTTCATCCTTGGGCCTAATTATCACTAACACTATCAAAAAATTCCAGCCATTAACTCATAAAATACTTCTATTAATTTTGGCCAGGTTTTCAGGCATAATGCCACATAGTGCGCCGCCCTTACTACTACTAAGGGTTTCAGACTGGAATAGAGGATAAGGCGCACTGCAGAACGCACATCTATCTGCAATGACAGCCAAGGGTCCATCAAATCTCTTTCGGCTGCTACCTTCAGATATAAACTAGTTGGAATATTCAAACTTTCTTGATGGATTCCAACGGCAATTTTATGGGTTTCTATTTACAAGAATATCTGGTTACAAGCATAGCAAATCATCTCACTAGAGCGGATATGTATTACTGCCGAATACCAATACACACATAGACGTTCAGCTATACATTAGGTAAAGGTATTTATTGCCCACTAGCAAATCCTGGCTTGAGGATGAATCGTTCTTTATTGCAAAGACTCTGATGGCTAACATTGGTTAGGAAACGTACCATTCAACTACTTAAATTGTATCGACACTGTATCTATTTCCCCAAGTCGTTACAAATGATTTCTAGAGGGGCTATAAATCGGTTTAAAATTTTCGTCTTTAAACTGCATTTTGTCGCCATGTACATTCCAGACGGTATAATATTCAAGCTTTCAATAAACACACCACAATTTTAAAGAATTCTAGAACATCTAGAAAAGGTTTTCCACTCCAATAACCAATGCTTGGATAGCGTTCACATAGTTATGCAAGAGCATATTGGTATTAAAGAGGTATTAAAGAGTACGGGTCTAAAACCAATATCTAAGAAGACTAGCAGTTTGACGAGTGTAGCCTAATTACCTGTTCTTCCAGGAGAAGCTGATTGGTGTTATCCTCAGGGCACCAGTAATAAGGATGTCCGATAGCCTTCTTACTTCGTCAATTACATTGCAGTTAGATTTTCTCACAGTTGCTTGGTATTTCTTGTATATTTGGTAGGGAATTGTGGCGAATATAACCGGCAGTATAGAGCGCTTCAACTACCAATTGGAACGATATTCAGTTTTAAAAGAAAAGTTTTTCAATTCGATTTATAACATCTGAGGTGAATGGGGAAATATTTGATGCCATTTTTTTGAATTATTTTTTTAATCACAATTGGTCCATTAGAGTTTAAAGATTTCTTAATTATACATACATAGTCTATGTGTATATCATTAAATTGCTATTTTTTTCTAATTTTTATTTCTATTTTTTTTTCTAATTTTTTTTTTTTTAATAAATACCTACTGATGTCGATACATTTGTGAATGAATGTATATGCATCCATGCACTACGACCATTATACGCTGTATACACCACCCCATTTAACATATTGAAACAACCAAACGGATGCTTTAATAACACTGAAGTGTGTAGGACGACATTATCAAATAACACAGATACATACATCCGTACAGACACAGACACAGACGCAGACACGACAGCAGCAGTTTAAATGAAAACCAAAGAACGTGTGCTGCTGGGCCTTTTAAAATGATCAGGAGCAAAAAAAAATGCAAAACAAAAAAAGTAAAAAAGAAAAAAATACAACAAAATGTGGAAAAAAATGTGAAAAATTCAAAAATAGAAAAATAATACAATAATATTGTGTTTTCGGGGTTTTGGAATATTTAAACTATTGGCAGCGTATGTATGTATATGTACGCTGACTAACAACGACGACGACGATGACGACAACGACAGCAACCAAACAATATGAAAAGTTGTTAGAATATTTGTTAGTTTTGACCGAAACGAAAGTGCCATCAGGAGCAGATGTTTCTCTCTTACTCCTCTTAATTATTCTGTGATTTTTACCAGGATTTTTACAGCAGTTCGTTGGTTTTTTCATTTTTTTTTTCTCTGCTCAATTCTATTATTTGTCTTGTTTTCCTTGATGTTTTTTTTTTTGTGTCAATTTTTGTTTCATTCAATAACTGATATTTAAATGACAATAAATGACCGTTACATGGAGTGGAGATGATGAAAATGTTTATGGGGGTGTAAGACAAAGCTGTCGTACTACTATTCAACCGTTAGAAGTAATTGTATTGTATTGAACTGGACTGAAAAAGGATGCTGAACCATTCTCAAATAAATATCCATCGGATCTGTGAATATATGAGGTTAACAGACTTTTGTAAAGATTTTCATGTTGTAATATAGGCTTTTTCAACGGTTTGTAAAGCAGTTGAAAGCCTCAGTTAGTGTGGATCAAAACCCAGCAAAAGAGCCCCCCAGTTAACAATGAGATCCTCCCAGAACAGCTAATAAAGTGTTATCTCAGGAGGCCGATTAGAACAAACTTTAAAGCGCTGGACACCATTGCTTAACTACAAACCCAAGCAATTAGATTTAAAACCAGAAGAAGACGAAAAAATGTACATCGTGGTTTGCTAATCTCAAAAAATAAAACATACATACATAATTGGCCATTACAACCCTTCAGTCAGGATTACGGCCTAGCTTCTCACACCACTCATGTTGTGTGCGTTAATTTTATACGTGAGTGGCAGGACCTACAGTTTAACGTCGACTCCGAACGACAGAATTTTTGAGAAACTTTTTCATGGCAGTTTTATTCTACTCTCAGAGTTTTTGCCAGAAATCTGCTGAGAGGAAGTCGCCGAAGAAATATTTTTTTTTTCATATTTCATTTTTGATGTCTGACCTGGGATACGAACCCGGGCTTTACGAATAGTAAGCCAACACACTACCTACTACACCACGGCGACTTCCAAAAATAAAAACAATAAATTATTATGGCGAATGACGCCGTGGTCTAGTAGGTAGTGTGTTGGCTTATTAGACGTAAAGCCGGGGTTCGAACCCCAGGCCAGACATCAAAACAAAATACGAAAAGTATTTTTTCGGCGACTTCCTCTCAGCAGATTTCTGGCAAAAACTCTGAGAGTAAATAAAAATGCCATGAAATGTTTCTTAAAAATCTGTTGTTCAGAGTCGACTTTAAACTGTAGGTCCCACCACTCATGTATAAAATTAATACACACAATATAAGTGGTATGAGAAACTAGGTCGTAATCCTGACTGAAGGGTTGTAATGACCAATTATGTATGTAAATTATTTTTGGCCTTCGGCTTATCTTGATATTTCTGTGGGAATACCAATGCCTCTTCCTAGAGTACAATTCAGCATCTATTTGGTCAAAAATTAGCCTTTCAACTGGTTTTAAATATCGAGGAAAGAGAAGCTCACAAGCTGTGGGAATAATAAAGACATTTTCTTTTTAATGCTTATCAATATTTCTCACAACTTAACTATAGCAAATGCATATCATTCACAAATTTACTATAAAAAATACAAGTCGTCGACAAAATTTCTATATAAACTCCTTTGAGAGAAGGATTAGAAAAGATGCCGAGTATAGGGCCTAGCTTGACTAACTTTTAACCTCATTACCAATAAATTGTCTAAGATTTCGAACATGCAAACAATATTGCTGAAATGAAATCCAACAGCTTGTTCATTCACTCCATCCATATTGACAGATCGAGCTTCTATTCTCGGAGATATTTTATTCGAATAGGTAGATTCATGTCAATTTATATAGGATAGATGAGTGTGACGGCTTTCTTAAATTAAAATTCTTACCGACTAACAGTTTGCCATAACTTAGCCGGAAGTATTAAGTAAAGGAGTTAAGAAAAGATATCTACAGAACGGGGTTTATGTGAGTAGTTATCATGTGCAGGAGTAGAAGACCACGGTTCATTTGCGTCACTATCTTCTATTTCCGTCTGGATTAGAGAACGGTTTCTGTGTAAAACAACCATTTAAAGTCCTGTAATAGTTTGTAAAGACTTCAAGTAATACAATGCATTACCAGACTTCCTTCGTCACTCCTGGGTCATTACAACCCTTCAGACAGGATTACGAACTAGTTTCTCACACCGCTTATAATGTGTATTTTAATTTGATACATGAATGGCGGGATCTACAGTTTAAAGTCGACTCCAAACGACAGATTTTTGAAAAACTTTTCATGGCAATTTTTTTATTTGCTGTCAGAGATTTTGCCAGAAATCTGTCGCCGAAGAAATATTTTTTTCATAATTTCGATTTCATGTCTGACCTGGTGGTTTGAACCGAGTCCTTACGTCTAATAAGCCAACACACTACCTACTAGACTACGACGACTTCTCCTGCAGCATATTTAATTCCCTCACAAGCCTGTATTGTGTAGAATTCTCGCTCTAAAAGGATTCTGTTTATTTTTTCATTTTAAAACAAGCAACAGAAACAATCAACAAGTCTGTAAGAAGATCTTAGAATGATAAATGGTTTTTTAAAATCCCTTCTGCTTCTGAAATTTCTTACATAAACAAACTGAAGAACCCTTTACTAATCCCCTTGTTTATCTAAGTGTCTATTAGTCAAACCATAAAAAAGGCAACCGATTACGGTTGCATCGAAAGGATTACAAACGAAATGAATGAATGCAGAACAACCCTTACAACGTGTTGCACGATCACAATATTATCTAATCGTTGTAACACATATCAACACAAGGGAAACAATAAAAAAAGACCGACTTCTTTATTATGACAGACAGACAATAAAAAATCTGAAAACAGAACAACCCTCCTCATCCATCCTAATTTGGGATACTTATCACTTTATAAAGTGTTTGGAATTAACCACGAATAAAAAATTGGAAAATTAAAAAAGAAATCGAAAAAAACACCAAAACATAGGATAATGGCTGGTAATTTCATAATTACAGAGTGTAATCTAAACGTAAACAACTTCCTTTTTTTTTAGGGAAGCCGTGTTTTTGCCTTTGGCTGCTTCCCTTGTTTCAAAAGTCATGTATTTTTTATGAGCCTCTCTCTACAATTTTTTTTTACATTTCCGTTGTTTATGTGTCGCACAATGGGCAGGCACCCTTAGTTTTTTTCCGGCTTTTTTTCTAATTATTGCGTGTTCCTTTCTTTAAACGCCACTTAAACAAATTTCTTGTATTTTTTGTTGCACAATTCAATTCGAGTAAAAAAAACGAGGGTATATTTTTTCCATATGGGGTGAATTTTTTTAAGCGCTTTAATAAAAAAGGCGATTATTTAGGGGGAAAAGTCAAAATTGAGTGGCATGAAGAGATCAACTGATCAAGTAATTTTAACCTTTAATTGAGCAATTAACCTTTCTTTAGCATTTTTAAGGGGATTAGTTTACATTTTCTTCATCTTTTTTTATTATAAGACTTGTTGATATGGCTTGAAGTTTTTTATTCTGTATAAAAATAATTTAAAAAAGGAAAGGGAGGGTTAGGTAGGATATACCTAAATGGTTCATTTTAAGGCATGTAAAAATATTTTTTTTGGAAATCTGCTGCTGACTTTGGGACAACGCAATTAGAAGCTCAAAATTTTTAATATTTTTTTCATAATTTCGTTTTGATGTCTGACCTGGGGTTTGAACCGAGGCCTTACGTCTAATAAGCCAACACACTACCTACTAGACTACGGCGACTGATAAGATTTGTTTAGAGTGGCAAATAGTTTCAAAGGAATTCATCGTTTCTTTCTTAGTGGCATAAAAATTTAAAGCTTTTCAATTTTATAAATTGTAAGAAGTAACGAATCCTGGAGGCAGAAATTGTTAAAGGGTATGATCGATATGTTGAAAAAGCTTGACAATTTTGATAAAACATTTTAGTATTACTTCTTGTTTACTTCGGTTACAGCGGCTTAATGTAGAGATCTTCCTACACAATCGTAGATCCACAAGCTGTTTATACTACAACAAAATGCATTAGCCACTATATTTATTTGATCAAATCTTTCTCAAATGGGTAGTCATCTTGTCGTGTAATTAATAATATAATATAATATAATATAATATAATATAATATAATATAATATAATATAATATAATATAATAATAATAAAAATACGAGTAATTAAATACGTGTATACTTACAGCCGAACTGACAGTAATGATTCAGTCGTCCATGTCAGAAAGGTCTAACATCAGTAACATCAGTACTCGTTGTCGTTCTCGTTTTTTATTTTCATTTAAAACGTGTTAAAAACCAAACAAACGGGCGGGCAGGTGTACGAACAATAACCAAAACTCTTACTTTTCAACAGAAGTCATCAAACTCAGAAGGAAAGAAAAAAAATATAAACAAAGTAAGTACTACTCCCGTCTGTTTACCAAGTTGTGGCAGCTAATAAACGCCAACCTCCGCTTTCGAAATTGATCAGCAGCTTTTCCAATTCTAAAAGGCTGATGGTCTATGTCTATCTCGTATACACCCACAGTTCTTCTTTAGCATTTTTGCGGAGACCCTTTTTTAGAATCAGTGCGATTAGTTCACTTAAAATTTCGGAATTTAATTTTCTTTCACCCTATAATACCGCCCGGACAGTTCTTTTGCTGCTATATGTTTTTCAAGCATAATTTCTGCATTCATTCCGTACTATTGGACCGAACTAAGGCACAGAGTTCGTTACCATGTTCAATGAAATCATATGAAATCCGGTGGCATTTACAACTTTTATTAGCATTTTGCAAATGTAGCCCATGTGGCTCTTTGAATTTTGGCGAACGTCTATTATAATGCCCAGCAGGGTGAACTTATTTTCATAGAATCTAGCTAGAGTTCAATCAGTCTGTAGGAAGATATGTCAATGTGAAAAAAGTCAAATAATGTTTCTAGGCAATTTGCTTTGTACTCCATTGCAAACTAAGCAATCGTGGTGGTCATTACAAACTTAACCGTCATGCCCTGGAACATTCCATCCATAATTGGTCATTACAACCCTTTAGTCAAGATTATGACCTAGCTTCTCACACCACTTATGTTATGTGTGTTAACTTTTATACATGAATGGCGGGACCTACAGTTTAAAGTCGACTCCGAACGATAGATTTTTGAGAAGCTTAACATGGCAATTTTATTTAGCCTCAGTGTTTTTGCCAGAAATCTGCTGAGAGAAAGTCGCCAAAGAAATATTTTTCATATTTCGTTCAGTTGGAGATGCCTGACCTGGGGTTTGAACCGTGGCCTCACGTCTGATAAGCCAACACACTACCTACTAGACCACGGCGACCCTGGAACATTGCAAAGTGTAAATTTGTTGTAAATGCCAACCAGTGGCATTTTTACCGGAACGCGTTCCGGACTCCGGTTCACGGTTCGGAAAAACAAACCAGTTCGTTGCGGTTTTTGTTCCGGTTCGGGTTCGGTTCAAACCCTTGTTTATAAAAATACATATAAAAATTCGTCAAAAATCATCTTTAGTTCCGGAACGCGTTCCTGTCCAAAAAGGAAGTACCGGAACGACATTCCAGAGCGTCAACACCACTGATGCCAACTTCAATTAGACGTATCACTCATTTCCTAATATTTTCTAAACTGGAAGAAAACCAAGGCCCAAAAAGTGGCCTGATGTCTGTCAAACAATTGAAACTAGTATCCAAATTCCACTTTTTACTCTTTTATAAGCATTAAACGTTTCCACTCAAATAATATTAACGTGTTTTTATCCTGGAAAAAATTACTCATTAACAAGGAGAAGAAATGTAGAATTCCTTTACAGACCAAGTGTTCTCGTATATAACTACAAACCATATATCCTGTTTTAAACCACATTTTGAATGCCCTGGTAGCCCAGCGGGTAGGGTGGTAGACTATTAGCGTGAGGGTCGTGGGTTCGATTCCCACCAGAGACTCTGGTCTGTGACACTACACCGAGTTACTCAGCTCGTATATAATTAGAATATAATTTGTAATTGTATTGTAATAAATAAATAAATAAATAAATAATAAAACACATTTTTTTTTTGGTATACGGTCTACATTGATTCCATGTATAGTTTAATAATGAGTGGAAGCCATCTTAATCGTATGGATATTGTACCTTCATCACCTTAAGTCTGTAAGCGATAATCTAAGTTTTACATGTTTTTGATTTTTTGAAAAAGATAATAAAAACAATATTTTATTAAAAATATCAATTATCCTCTAAGTTTTCCCCCTCTAAACTACTGTTGTTCTTCCTCAAATATGGTGTATCAATAATGTTATCGAATTTATTTGTTTTTTTATGACTTATTTAGTCAACATACATGATACATATGTATGTATAATTTTCATGTAAGTAGCTGTTTAAAGATCATTAATTTAAAATTTGAAATTTTTTTAAGTACCAGAGCAACAGCTACTTAAACAACCCCTTTTTAACACTTTCATTTTCCCCTGCCCCCCAAAAAAAAATGTATTCTTTTTAAATTTAATTTTTTTTGTTCTTTTTTCTCCTTTTTTGGTATCGTTTTCCAAGTTCAATGTCAGCGTGTTGCTTGTCTACAGATGTTGGAAATGTTGTGTTATTTACTCTCCTTTTCATTTTTTTTCTTGTAGGTTTTCTAACGCGTGCATAAGAAAGAGTAAATCTTGTGGTGGCACGCACCTCGTAATACTTACATACGTTATTCATTGCAGCGAGTTTGTGGATAGATGGCTTACGTTGTCTTTTTTTCTTTTTTATTTTTCTCTTCGGTTTATTGAAATCCTTTAGGGAGTTTTGACTCTTTTTTTCTTATTTAATTGTGTTCCATTCGAAGATCTGATTTTAACACATTCGTTTTTCTTTATTTACTTTCAATAGTTTTGTTCTGTGGGACAGTGGGTAGTGAAATTGTATTTACGGCGTAGAGTATGTAGTAAAGAGAGAAAAAAAATTATAATTTTAAAGAACAAGAGATAAGGTTCTACAAGTTATATGTATACAAGTTATATAACATGCAAGAGTCCAAATACACATGCGCTTAAATCCCAAAAGCTTTAACATATCTATGGCTGAAGTGCCGGTTTAAAACGACAAAGTGCTGTACAAAACTCTTTAAATTTACTATGATCTTCAGCTAACGCTTTGATCAGCGTCTAGCTGAGATCTTCGATCACAGGCTTTATTTCTTAGATATATACTCACAAGATTATTTAGGGTTTCAGTCTAAAGCTGCTGAGCTGAGATCAGCAATGAATCGTTTTTTCGCTACTCATATGAACTCATGAAATTTTGAGTACGAGTGAGTCAACAGTATTGAAATTCAACTACTCAGATTCATTTGTACTCAATACAAGATTGATTTATAAATACAGGTTGCAATGAGTATGAGTACAACGTTGATATGAAACTCATAACATTCGAAATATGTTTGATTCATACGCCTCTCATTCAGATTCATAAATTTAGAAAAATCCTTATAATACTCATAAATGATTCGAGTGATTCGAATCATGCATCAAAATTTACAGTCTTAGTTGTTGTTGCATTTACAAAGAAAGAAGAAAAAAGCAGCGCAAACACACAACCTTCTAGTGAGTATTGTAGTGTTCGTACGCGAGTCATACTTATTTTGTGATTCTTGTAAATGTTGAGTAAAGGAGAGTCGAAATCAACAACATCATTCGTATTGTTAAGTATGAGTACGATGAGAACTTGAAACTTTGAATATGAGTAGTATGAGTATGATATTAAAATAAGTATGAATGCGTATAAGTATAAGAAATTATGAGTATGATTCGAATCTACTCATCTTTTAGAATACTCATTGCTGATGTCTGCTGCTAAGTACTTTCATTTGTGATCGATTAGCCAATGAATCGCATAATATTGATTAATCATCACAAATTCATTTGTGTTAGAAAGACTCTGCTTGCAACAGTCTTTATCTCTCTTATAACTTAAAAGGATTCGAATCTTAACCTTCATTTCCTATTGGCCATAATGTATTATCGTCGTTTCAATAGGAGTAGGGATCGTAACCTTAGTACATATTGTTTTAATACATTAAATAAAAAATTTAATTGATCCCCTTACTCTTTCATATTAAGGGGCTTAGTGTTGGCAGTAGACAATGCTATAACTGACAGAATCCTTAGTCTGCAGAATACTACAATCAATGGCTATAGTTTGTTCTGTTCTGATTTAGAATCTTGCAAATATGCCTTCAAGGTTACGCCGTGGCCTAGTAGGTAGTGTGTTGGCTTATTAGACGTGAGGCCTCGGTTCAAACTCGAGGTCAGGCATCTCCAACTAAACGAAATATAAAAAAATATTTCTTCGGCGACTTCCTCTCAGCAGATTTCTGGCACGAAACTCTGAGAGTAAATAAAATTGCTATGAAAAGTTTCTCAAAAATCTGTCGTTCGGAGTCGACTTTAAACTGTAGGTCCCACCACTCATGTATAAAAATGAACACACATAACATAAGTGGTGTGAGAAACTAGGTCGTAATCCTGACTGAAGGGTTGTTATGACCAATTATGTGTGTATGCATGTATGTGGTTACGCTGTTACTTAAACAAAGTGATCATTGAGTAGAGGCTTGGTAAAACCATTTCATTTAAAGTCCTTTGAGCTCTACGTATATGTATCTATGGCTTCTATGCAATAATGATTGCATAGATTAACAATATGTAGTTAAACTGCATATAAAACATTTAATTACTTCAGTTAAACGATTTCAATTAATAATTTAATTATATTGATGTATATTTTAATTGAAAATAAACTTTTCAAAAATAAAATGTATTTTACTTTTCTAATGCACTGTATTCATATATACCATATATATATAATACATTGAAATACATATTGCCCTTGTCTATACAATACTTGGTTGTCTTGTATACAAATTTTTATATCTCCAACCTCTCCATGCCCATAGCAGTAGTAGTTTATTATTCTTCTCTGCTTCTTAATTGGTTTCTTAAGTGTTTGAAATTTTTATTTAAGACTTTCTATTTGTTATTGTTGTTGCTATTGCTTTTTCTGTTGTTGTTGTTGTTGTTGTTGTTGTTCTCGTTTTTCATTTTCATTTAAAAAGTGTTAAAAACCAAACAAACGGGCGGGCGGGTGTACAAAAAATAAGGAAAACTCTTACTTTTCAACAGTCGTCATCAACATCATCAGAAGAAAAGGAAAAAAAATATAAAGAACATGTATAGCGCAAGCGTGTTTTATAAGACTTTTTCTATTTCTTTTAAATTTTATTTATTTTAATTTGTCTTCTTTTGTTCTTCTTATTTTTTCCTTTTTTATTTTCATCATTCCATAAATAAATCACAATAAAAATAAAAATAAACCCAACAACAAATTGTAAAACAACCCAACAAACTATATTCAAAATAATAGACGAGGGGGCGTATTTTTAATACTGATGAGCATCTATAGGAAGAAAATATTAGAAAATAAAACCAAAAATACTTACAAATATTATGGAGAATTGAAAAATGGAGGATAAATGAAAGAAATATAATTGAAAAATATTTTGAAAGTTTATTCACATGATGTTAGGTTAAATGGTTAATCCGCCGTAGCCGGACTTGAATGTCATTATGGTACCCTAATCACCGCGGATATTTTAAAAAATCCATAAGAATTTCCACAGTAATCTCTGTAATCTTTAACTTATGCGATAATCAATGCCAAGGTCCGCAAATTTAGTAAATTATGATGACTACTCTCTTCCATCTATTGATCAAGAGAACTCCTTTAGAAGTCTTTACTTAGAAGTCCATTGAATTTAGAATCCTTTCAATCTGCTAGAGTTCAGTATTGGCTTTCATAAGTCATGCCAAAGCATATCTAAAAGCCCAAAAAAAATTATTGAATAGTATTTTTATTACTTAGATCGACTGTGTATCACCGACTCTCAGAGTCTGTCTCACTGCCAACTTGGTTACATTATTCCTGATGGAAGAAGGAAATAAACTTAGGATAAATTCCTAATCACTCCAATTATCTCATTTACATACATATAGTTGTACGTCTTGAAAGTATTTTACTGTAATATAAACGGTTAAGCTTGCGATCGTCGTTCTTGACATCCTGGAAAGAACTGTTCGAAGAACACAGAAAAGTCTGGATCGCTTGGACTAGAAGATTGTTCCTAATAGTGCACATTATTGCATAATCTTGCAATGATTAAGAATTTGAGTTTGTTTAGGTTAGGTAAGTTAGCGGGCATTAAGAACCATTGTGATAGTTTTCCCGCTAATCAAACATTTCCTAGAGGTAACCAACACAAGTCCTAAATAAATCTTGCTATTGCAAGATGGCAAAAAGTAAAACATCAAAAACCTCCTCCTCCTTTTATAACAAGAGAAGAGTTCTGACACATGAGGTGAAGGACAGTCTCTTCCTCCTTCTCAGACCCATAGCGTCTGCAAAAGTTATTTGTCCAAATGTTAAGTCTTTCGACATATCTACCAAATGGACATAGACCCATAAGAATCGCTACTGTGCGATGGATTACAATGCGATTCAGGAATAAACGTGAGTCGATCCTTTTCTTATTAATACGTGTGCAATATTACACACATCCTCTTGCTGCCAAGGATATTGAACATGCAAAACAATGCGTATTCAATTTAACTGAGGCAATTGGAAAACCTATGTCCTGTAACATGTCAGAGATTGAGAGTTTCGTACCTGCCCTGGTCAGCTCATAAGCTATGCAATTTTCAGTGAACCCATATAAAAATTATCCTTGAATGATCCGAAATTTAACTGAGAAATGTTTACCATTCATGGACAAGGATGGACATTGAAAGGCAGTCTTCACTTTAAATTTAAAAAAAAAATTGGAATCCCGTTCAAATAATACGCCTTGACAAGGTGGTATCAACAATGAACATCATAGGTGTCAATCTATATTTCAAAGGATATTGTGTTCCTAAACAACGACAGATGGGAAACCTATTATCTTAGCACCTACTATTATCACAACCTTAGCTGAAACAGAAGTATAGTAATGAAACTGAAGTAAAGAGGTAGAATGTGTTCGCCCACTATTATTATCAGTATCATTCGTATATCTCTTATATTACTATTATTTGATATAATTGTTGGATGGTACCAGAGATAATGGAAAGAGAGTGGATTAACCATATCATATTACATAACCTCTAAATCCTTATGACCTCTACGGAATAACAGGAGGACAATGAAGTTGCTATTCTTTATAGAGCACTATTAGATGAAACTATGCATGATCAATGGATTTTTTGGATACATGGGAAGAAACTAATGTGTCTCTAAAGCAATGCTATTACAAATATATTTTTGTGGTCAAATGGGTTATATAAACCAAGGTTTACTTAAGTTTTTATTATTCTCATTTAATATTTTACGTACAAATATATACACATGATAGCCTAAAAGTGTATAGAATCAAACCGCAAACACAATGTATTAAAAATTCTTCATCAAAAAATTCAAAAAATATTGATTTGAAATTGAAATACAAAAAAAAACAGAAATCTCAACTGCACTTAAAAATCGAATGACAATTGAATAAAAAATGAATGTGCAACAATTAACAACGTATGCCTGTAACTACAGCAACACACAAAACAGGATAAACAGAATACAACCGAATAACATAAAAACGTCAACTCATTCATAGAAGCAGTCAGCCAGCCTAAGCCCATCTGCACATTTTTCAGCCTGCATAAAAAATTTATTTTCAAAAAATATTTTTCAACTATTTTTTCTCTCAAACACTACCAAACTCGTTATAGAGACAGAAATAATTTTAAAATATTAATGGTGAGGCATATGATGGGGAGGGGGCTTAACTTTGAATGCCAATTTTCCATTTTCAAAATACGATAACGCAGTTCAGGAGAATCATGTCTTTTTTTTTTTGTTCTTTTTGTTTTTTGAATATTAATACTGTGTGCCTATGATAATTTGAAACTTGTATCTGCCTACGTGTGTTTGTATTTGTTTGTTTTCAATATCCTTTTTGTAGAGAATATTCACAATTTTTTTCTCTCCTTCTCTCTAACATTTATACACAGATTTTCCGTTAAATGTGCACGATTATGTGTGTGTATGTGTGTTTTTTATGAATAAATATCTTCCTATGAATAAATATCTTCCTGTGTCATTCTAATCACATGTATGTATTTGTAAGTGTATATGTAAGCTTATATGTATATAACACTATTCTATTATTTACGATATTGAAACAACTACTACAACAACAATAACAACATTTACTATGAGAATAAATTAATCTGAATAATAAAACGCATGCAAAGTCCCCAACACCCAATACATTTTATTTGTGCTTTTTGGATATGCATTGACATGTAAAAAACGAGTACATACACTCAAAACACTACGGTTAATAAAATGATAAAAGAAAAAAAATATCAACAATAGCTTGACGAATATGGATTTTCAAATGCTCCAATGTCAGTGGATGATCCACGTAAACAATGTCGTTGATCTAGCCCCCACAACAAAAACTAACTGCCTCAAATCTCATGACGTTTATGGTCAATTGACGTCGTCTAAATGAGAAATTACTCTTTCACGCAATAAAACCAAAAACAACAGCGTTGTATGGGTCGTGACGCCATCCTGTTGATAATCCTCAATTGCACTCAATCAAACACACAAAAGAAATCATTTAACATACGCCTATTTTTACTTATCCACAAAGAATTTTAGATTTTTCAAGCCTCATTTCCAATTTTTCCCTTGTTGCCGTAATTACCGAGTGACAAATGAGCTCCATCACTGAAGAAAATTTTGTTCGAAAGATCAGCATATCTGCGGCATTTTGAATAATGGTCAACCGGATCATTGCAATCCCTCCGTCAGGATTACGACCTAGTTTCTCACACCTCTTATGTTGTGTGTGTTAATTTCATACATGAGTGGCGGGACCTAGAGTTTCAGATCAATTCCGAAAGACAGGTTTTTGTAAAATCGTTCACGACAAATTTTATGAACTCTCAAAGTTTTTGCCAGAAATCTGCTGAGAAGAAGTTGCCGAAGAAATATTTTTTCATATTTCGTTTTGTTACAATAATGCACAGGCCAGGCCAAATCTGTAACGCTGCCAGTCTGTTCAAAACTATCAGTCTCACCCTGCACAATTAAGTCGATTATGGCGACCATAATTACACCTTAATGCTCGAAATGTGGCTGCGTTTGAATCACCTTTATTTGTAGAAAATTCTAAGCGTTTTTCTTTTATTAAACGAACTACATTTGTATTACCTAGACAGACCGACAGCTTTGTAACCACTAAATATGTAACACAGTGCAATAAATCAAAAAAAATTAATTAAATAAAACTTCTTCTCTATACTGTTTAATACGAATGCCAGCAACATTTTTAGAGTGTATTGTTGAGGACAGCATTAAAAAACGGATAGACAGTCAGCCAAAAAAAATTCACTCACACAATTACCAATACATGTGCATTCACTCGGTGTTCAATATTATTCAGTTGATACTACGCAATAACGCCAACAAGGAAACAACAGTCAACAACGAAAAACAAATCGGCTCCATAAACGCATAATAACGATCAAATATTCAAAGGCAAAAACTAAAACAACGACTGCTGCCAACACAAACCTACAATCAGTTTATCCTACACAAACTTCACGAGAGTACCACACAACTAAATCAACAAACACCAACACTCATACCTCATCAGCAATAACAAAACATAGTATGTAACATTCTCTTTAAAGAGTAGTATACAGATTTCATTATAATAACAAAAATAAAACAAAATAAATCCAGTGTAGTGTAGTGTTTTTTTTTCTTTGCTTATTTGTATATTTAAAATGTTGTTGTTTTGCCAGTATTATTATATTTCCGTTATGGAGCAAATCTCTATAAAATACTGCTGAGCGTGTATATGTACATGAGTTGCCTGTTATTGCATAGTATTTATTCAAACATGCACGCATACATACATATCTAAATATTTAAAAGAGAGTATATGGTGTATGTTCTCTTTCGTTTATTCTATTTTTATTATCCTAAACAGCAAAAAAAAAAAAGTAAAAAATTTAGGGAAATTTTTGTTTTATCAACAATTTCCCTACACTTTCAGCCTAAGTACGTGCGTATACTCTTATAAAATGAACTCGTGCTGTCCAAACAGTGTAAACATCACAGCACTTTTACTTTCAACTGTAATTTGTAATGTCATACTCAATGCAAGAATTTCCTTTAACTGTCTTATCGTAAAACGCACAGCCTGTCTGTCAGTCAGTCATTGATTCGTACAGCCACAAAACATCATTGACAGCAGATGACAATTGTATTTTGCATTGTTTTTCTTCATTAAGCGTGACATTTTCATATTGTTGGCGATTTTTATCACTCTCTCTCTCTCTCGTTTTCCTGTTTTATTTCAAATATTTTTAATCAAGATTTTTTTGGTTTGCAGATTAAAATCTTGGTTTCTTTTTTTTTGTCATTTTCTTTTTTATTTCTACTGTTTTCTCTTGATGTCCTTAAAATCTTAAAAAATATTAAAAAAAAAATATGTACAAGAGACAGGGAGAGTATGTTTATGATCCACATTTTAACGTCTGGCAATCACACGCTGACAGGATTAAATTCAATACCATTTTCCAGTAGATTCTTAAGTTTTCTATTCCATTCTTTCGTTTATTTGTAGATCACTAATTGACCATGAAATTAAAGCTGGTCATTGTTCCTGGGGATTTCAATTTTCTTTTTTAAGAATTGAGTCATTCGATTTGATTTTAATCCTGATGTGCATGAAATGATATTTTGAAAGGGAATTTTATGATCACTTTCATTTTTTATCACAAGGATTTAAGAAATTTGTCTCGAAATTGATGACATCACAAAAACACAAAAAGAAGTAAAGCAAAGCATGTGAAAACTGTGAAATTAATGAAAATTATAACAAAACATTTGAAAACTGAAGTTTGAGACAAATCAATCAATTTATATTCTTGAACCATATTTAGATTATATTTACAGCTGGATCGAAAAGCCCTCTTTTTGTATAACGGATGCTTACTGACCTCTATTGCCAGCACCAAACTCAGGTCTTTGATTGCTATACTCTTGCTTTTTTACACTGACTATGTTACCGTAATTGCTGTGGTAGTTTCCTGTGCTGGTCTCATTTCTTTATTGATTGCTCTAATGAACATCTTCATCGCTTCTCAGTTTTTCCCGGGCAGTAGCATTATTTTCCGGCATTTTTACACAACATCTTTAGCAGTTTCATCTTAATTTGAGCATAGGAAACATTTGTTGTAAATTTTTTACACCTGAAGCGTTATACGCTCAGCCACAAAAGTATACATACGGTTAACAAATTTCAGAAAATTTTTTAACTAATCCGTTTTCGTTGAAAATCTTTATAATTGTCTGACATCTTTCTTCGATTTTAAGACGGTCTTTTGCATTGGTTTAGAAATTTGTGAAATTTGTAAATCGGATGTATACCTTTGTGGGCCTGTGCAGTGCCACAATTCAGTTCAATTCCAGAAATTTTATAACCAATGCAAAAGACCGTCTTAAAATCGAGAAAACTATAAAGATTTTCAACGAAAACGGATTGTTAAAAAATTTCTGAAATTTGTTAACCGTATGTATACTTTATACTTATCCTTTCCGAAACTGTGTTGACATCTCTATAACTTTTACTAAATCATCTTTCAATACCTATAACCATTAGGCCCTTTTGAAGGGGATAAGCTTCTAACAACTGTGTGTACATTAACCTCTTAGTACTTTCGAGTTTTCATTCATCAAATGGTATCACTTGTCGTTTCCTTTGCTGCCTTATCTATATGCTGTTACAACCGTATTCTATCGTGTTCTCGCACAGTTATATCTAAATTATACTAACCTAACCTAGGTTATACTAACGTAATATTTCGTTATCGTAACTTCACCTTCGATTGCTCTCCTGGTCTTTTTAGGGTCGAAATTCTATTCTACGTCAGATGATATATACTCAGTCCGTTATTTGGACTGATTGCACGCTCGCATGAATAAAAGCCGAACGTGATAAAAGTGGAAACCCTATGTCCTCCATTTAATTAACTTGTAGTGAGTTATTTATAGTTTTCCCAGGTTATCATTTATGCTCTGTAATTGCGATTTTACATCACCAATTCATTGGAATATCCTGTAGTAATTCTCATCCAGTTAAAAATCTTCAATTTACCCATACGTAACAGAGCTTTGGTTCTATTTTTATTTAATGTACTGCAAATGATTCTAACTATTGCTTCTGCTGTTTAGTAACCCAAAAAAGCATATCACCAGTGCATACATGAGGATCTGGAACTATGGATTCAGAATGCTAAGATATCGGCAAGGATACCAAGCGCGTCTATTACAATCAATTACAACACTCAGATACGAAATCAACAATCGAATGAAATCAAACGAAACACTATCACAACAGCCTTAGTTTATAGTTGTTACACGAATGGCTTTTAAAGGTGGAAATTGGCCTGCACTTCGTGTCCATATAACGTACTCATAATCACAATACCTAAACGTTAGACAGTTTTCCAGATGTAAGTACGTATGATCAGGAAGTGTGTAAGTTGGGCCAGCACAATTCTGGTTCAAACAGATATTATATGGCGTCATCATGGCGCAAAGTCTCTACGACTGTTTTAGTCACCTGACAGTAAGACAGCCCAAAGCGTTTATTCACCCACATTGTCTGTGTAATTCTTTAGTGCCCTATAATATGGCCTCGATCAAAATACTTTCGCATCTGGCTGTATTGAATCATGACTGTATTCAATCGGAAAGAGGTGTGTGTCCCTACAAACACCACAATACCGGTTCGTTTCTGGATGTAGGCGAAACAATTTTCATAATGTATTTCGAATTGTAGAAATTAATTCCTTGAAATAAGCGATCCAGATAGAGCGTTTAGTTGTTTTGTGACACTGTTGTTGTTTAATTTCGATCAGATAAACCATGAGCAGCAAATTAAAGAGTAATAACTGCCGACAAATAATATGTTTCCTCTGGAAACACCATAGAAGAGCTACGACCAAAACGGATTATTTGCAAAGGATGCTGTTTTCTTAAACTAATTTAATATAGATCTTCGGGACGTATGGCCAACAAGCAATATTACCTCGAAAAAAATTAGAATTTTTGGAAAAACATCAGCATCGTTGGTTGAAATAACATCATGTTTGCGGGAAATGGCCCTCCTACTCAAACTCAGAAAACTGATAAAAGACTAGAGATTTACGCAATTAAGGAATTTAAAACTGCAAAGCTCATCAGAAGAGCGAGGGAACATATTTATATTTAAATGAAGAACAAACCTTACATGGCATGTAATATCCGAAACAATTAATAAACTAAACCATCAATATTTTGTATCACTTTTAACATTCCTATGAAATATAAATTTATGCACAATCATAACCGACACTTCAGAAACCAAAATCTTTTACTACACTTCCACCCTGCGTATTTTCTCAAATGAGGGGGAACCTTTTCTTTCCCAATCCAAACCAAAGAACCGACCATGAGATTATTACGTTACCATTAATACTTGAATAATAAAAAAATCATTTCCTGTTAACAAATCATAATCCTCCAAGGATCACCTATTACAATAAGAAATCTTATATTGTGTAATATAACAAAAACAACAACAACAACAAATCTAATAATCAAAAGGAAGAAGCAGAAACTGTATGCGCGTGCGCAACACACGACCTTAAATCATTGCTACGAAAGTAGCACAAATTTATTGTGCCTGTATTGAAGCATAAGCATTACGACGTTCCCCTTTTTCTTCAAAGAAAAAATCTGTCGATTCTTTAATACGTCTTTTAACGTTAAGGAAGCGTAAAGAAAAAAAAAACATTTGAATCTCAATCTGTGTAAGAATTTTGAAAATAAATATTTAACGACCCTTGGCATACGTTCTTAAATACACACTCCAATAGTGCCACCAGAGCAGTAGCAGTAGCACTGATGGTGGTGACCTTAATGCCTTACGAAAACTAACCCCTAAAGGATCCTCAATGTAAAATCTATAGAAGTGTTATATTTAATGTGACGCAAGCGCGCGTTCGTTCCATTCAATGTGTTAAAGGTGGCTCGCTCTACGACCTTTTGTAAAATAACAACATCGTCTTTAGTGTTCCTATTTCCATCCTTCACGTAATAGTATCTGTACTATTGAGAAAGAAATTTAAATATACTTTCCCACTGCAACTCTTAGCAGAGAGTGGAGAGGAAGCTGTAAACCTTAACACGAGAATAGAGTTTAAATACTTGAGGGATTTGGCTTTCTTAGGAAAATTTCCTGAAATGAAAAGTAACATTTGAATATCATTGTCATTTGAATACAATTTTTTTTTATTTTTGAATGGAATGTGAAAAGCATGCAGGAATACGAAAATGATGAATGCCATAAGGTTCGATTCCATTCTACAAATTTGTTGATAAAAAAAATTATAGAAATTTTTTAACTTGAGCTCCCACTTTTTATTTGAAATTTGTTAGGGAATTGGCGTAAGTGCAGCAGCTGGACCCACCACAGCTTACGACTTCGTTGGGCCTACATTGATTTGGACATCACAGTGTTCACTGCTCAATATATAATGCAAGACTAATCATTAGTAGAAGTGTCTACCAAACTGATCATAAAAGCTAACTAAGAACAAAGAATTTTGCTACTGTTACGAACCAGTGGAGCCTTTCCACATTATTGGACATCAGCGCAGCTAGTACATTTGGTTTGATACCATTTCCTAATGCTAGACAATTTCAGATATTAACAAAACATATGTATAATTGTAATCGCTGGATGCCAAATCGGAACCATTATGTGGACGCATATGATGTGCATGACCCTCCGTTGTCCTGATGAAACACAAGTCCTCTCTTATTGATCAAACATGTATAAAATTGTTAGTCGTTCTTTTAGATAATCTTTTTATTTCTTTGCTTTGTTTCAGTTTCATTAATTAAGATTTGTCAGGCTATTGGCCTACTGTAGCAACTCCTAGAATGATAGAGTTGCCATGTATTGTAGTCTAGTGAAGCGATTTTATCGATTTCACAGCGTTCGCAGCAATTGGTCCTATCTTACCGTTCATTATGGCGTATTTTATTTGGATTTCCAGCTTTGAAGTCGTCGTAGTCTAATAGGTAGTGTGTTGACTTATTAAACGTGAGGCCACGGTTCAAACCACAGGTCAAAAATCTCCAACAAAACGAAATATGAAAAATATTTTTTCGACGACTTCCTCTCAGCAGATTTCTGGCAAAAACTCAAAAATCTGTCCTACGGAGTCGATTTAAACTGTAGGTCCCGCCACTCATGTACAAAATTAACACACACAAAATAAGTGTTGTGTGAAACTAGGTCGTAATCCTGACTGAAGGGTTGTAACGACCAATTATGTATGTATATATGTTTCCAGCTTCATCCATATTAACAACAGCCAAAAGTGTTTGTGGAAAGGTCACTGGACTTTAAGAGCTATTGGATCGTGTTTTTTTCGATTCGTAGTACTGTTACCGTATTATAACGGAATGATCGATGTAGACTTAAGTGCGTGACAAGTTTTGTCAACGTCATTCGGCCTCCAACATCATGTGATTTGACACCGTTAAACTATCATTGAAAATGATCGATATCAAGTGATCCTAAGTGATATTAAGGACATATTTTTGTATTGTTTGTTTCGTTTCATTTTTTATCTACTTTTTGTCAGAAGTCATTGTTGTTCATTGGGACAAGGAAACAATTAAAAAACATTTAATGTAACATGAGCTAAAAAAAACCAACAGCTTTAGTAGTTGTATCGATTTTTATCTCACTATTGGTTTCCTCTATGTTCAGTTTTTTTTCTGTTCTTTTTCATTCTTTTCTCAACATAAATCCGGAAATGTCCTGTGCATGTGTGTAATTTAGTCATATTTAGAGGCCTTTGTCTTTTGACACTTAAATATACTTTTTGAAATAAAAAAATTTCTGTTTCATCCTCTCTCTCGCTCTCAGCATAGGATATGACAGTTGTCTGCAATGATCCTAAAAACATTGCTGTTGCTGCATTTCGTAAAACTTCTGTTTTAAAAAATGAGAGAAAAGAAAAAATCTCTGTTGGATTAGCCAAACAATACGTTTGCAAAAATATAAAAGAATCGTAATACAATGACCTCATAATGAAAATGACATTTTAAAACAAATACGATCAGGAAAATCGATCATGCCTCAATAGGCAGACACACACAGTTACAGCAAGAGAGAGAGAGAGAGAGAGAGAGAGAGAGAGAGAGAAAGAGAGTAAACGCGCCAGTCTACTGCATCCAACCAACTAAATATTAATGAGTTTTACAGCTCAAATGAGCATTTAAGATGCAGATCTTGATCTTGATTTTTCAAGCATCCTCTCTTTTACTCTCCCTCTCTCACTGTTTTGTAACGGACAAGCTGCAATTTCACAGGACATTTTAGTTAGAATAACATTTTAAAATGACCTCTAAGACGACCTCAAAAGTGTGTAACGTTGTCTTTTGCTTTTCATTGAGACCTTTAAGAGTTCCTAACTGCTCCATTGTCCAACAGAACAATTGACCTTTTTGTCCACTCTGTTCTCTAAATAAACCCTGCGTAGAGACTTTATAAAAGGGAAATCAATAAAATATCCTTTTAGGATTTCTTCTTTTGCTTGCGCCAATAGTAACAGCAGCTGATCCTTAATTAAACACAAGATGTTCAATTTCATTTTGATTTTTTCGTTTTTATTAGAGTGGCAGATCCTTTTTTATTTATTTTTCTTTTTTTTATTTGACATCCATAATGTCCTTTTGTGTGTTTTTTTTTCTTTTTGGTCAACTGTTATACTCTTTCCTATTGCAAATTGTTTGTAAATCGTTAATTTATTGCATTTGTGTCTTTGTCCTTTTTCTTTAAAAAGGGATCCGTATTTTTTTCTTTTTGGTAGTTTAGTGGATCATTTATAAAAAATAAGGAAGAAAATCATCATGTTGACGGGAAATTTATGGCGTTTTTAACACGCCTAACGGATTACATTTGTTTTACAATTTTTTACAGCTCTTGATGATCTTAAATAAAAACAGGAAGAAGTATAATTTTAACATGGATTTTTTTTATTTAATTCTTGCAAAGACATTAAAAAACTGGACTTAATGCTAAAAGGATGGCACAAGGCTTATTACATACATACATGCATTAATAATTGGCCATTACAACCCTTCAGTCAGGATTACGGCCTAGCTTCTCACACCACTCTTATTATGTGTGTTAATTTTATACATGAGTGGCGGGACCTACAGTTTAAATTCGATTCCGAACGACAGATTTTTGAGAAACTCTTCATAGCAGTTTTATTTACTCTCAGAGTTTTTGCCAGAAATCTGCTGAGAGGAAGACGCCGAAGAAATATTATTTCCTATTTCGTTTTGATGTCTGACCTGGGATTTGAACCGTGGCCTTGCGTCTAATAAGCTAATACACTACCTACAATACTACGGCGACTCCACACAAGGCTTGTTACACTGAAATATTCAGAATTAATCCGGAATAGACTGCTCTTAAAGTATTATAGCAAAATATCAGCCAATAAGACAAGGATTTCAGAGAATTAATATTAATTTCAGAGGTAATGAAATTAATACCAAATTTCCAACTACAATATGTATTTTTGTTTTCCAAAGGAAAACGACGCAAGCAATCCCTGACTCAAACTTCGAAGAAAATTAAGTAATCTTCATTATAGTTTTCAAGTTTAAATGAAAATAATTAAGACATCTCTGACCCCTTCTCCTCCACCATAATTGCTTACAATATCACTGTCATGTCTTAAAAAGTGCAGAACTCAATCAGCAAAAACTCCACACCACCACTGCATCCAGTACAAGCTCACAAAAGCGTAGTTTCTAAGCACCGACACATATCAGCCCTACCATCCTGAGGCGTGCATAGCTGCAATAAAACATGATTCGACACTTGGGAACCTAAGAAGAAGAATTCTTGGGTACCCAGAATTTATTAACAAAACATGTCTGGCCAAAAACGTGATTTGAAGAGAAATGCCAAACAGAAGCTGTATCGGGATTACAAAGGAACCTTATAGCATCCAAGTAAGTTGTGTCCATTGAGGCGGCTGCGAATTAAACCTAACCTAAACTAAGGGAATAAAAAAAGAGTTGGGATGTTATTTAAAGGAACGAAAAAGAAATATTCATACAGCTTATAATACATATGTACATGCACTTTCGAATTAGGACGTATGAGGGAACAATTCATAGCAAAGTGCCTGGATTTTACATTTTTCTTTTTTTCTCCTCAAATCAAAGACAACTAACATTCTCATTAGTAAGCTACTAATATAAACCAATTGAAAGTTCTAAAGAAGCCATTAAGCCTTCTAGCATCAATGGACACTTAATCGACTAGTCCATCAAAAAGGAGATTCTAACCAGAAAGCTCTCCTTAGTTCTAAGCAACGCAGATCAATTGCAAAGGAAGTATACCATAAAAAACTTTAGAAAGCAGATATTATACATGGAACCGTCGTAACATTCTTCCTAATGATTTAAAAAAGCTCTTTTAGAAAGCTTTAATACTGCCGCACTTGTATGCCTGTTTCCAGTGCTATTGGGCCATTTCTTAAATATTTTTTCCATGAAACAAAGCAGCATGTTTCCATCTCTAATTGGTTCGAGAAATACCAAATTATTCGTACATCTAGTTCATTTCATTAAGACAGCAACTTTATACTCACTAGGTACAGTACGTAAAACCTTAAAGCACTCTTTTTTAAAGATTAATGAGTCAAATTGACAGACCAACATGTAATCCTTTAACACGATTACATCCATCCATAATTCACACCCCTTCTTAACCGAACACTTTTCCAACACTCAAGCAACATATTTTCTCTCTCTCTCTCTGTTTCAGTAGCAACAACCAGACAAATGAATCTCTTAATACAAGTAGCGAGTGCTCTACAGTCATTCATGCAAAAGAGGGGAGCAGAGATGCACATGTTTTATAGCAGCATAAATCGTTTGGAGTGACATAGTGTTGCAGCGGAAAAAAGGACGTTTTTATTAAGAAATATTTAAAGAAACACTAATTTTTAACAAGAAACAAATGTAAATGGTGTGTGCAGCAAAGGCACGTCGCCAACGCCAGGGAATGGGGCAGCTGCCCTTTAGCAGTCATAGTGCAATGGTGATGATCCTGACACATGTTGTTCCTCTTTTTTTGTTTTAATTTTCTTTCTTAAAGTTCAAGTTCAATAGGAAACACACAACAATTTTGTCATGATTTTTAAGGACGCTTCAATTTGAATGTTTTTTTAAGGATCTATTTTTGTTTATTTTTTTTTTTTTGCTGTTGTTGTTGTTGTTGTTGTTATTGTTCTGTGTTAAGGAAAGCAAGGTGTTTCTTGAGGATCTCGAAAGTGGGTGTCAATAATTTATGTACGTGACAGCATTTACATGTTTTACGCTTAATTTTAGTTTAATTTTTATGGAGTGTAAATAAACTGAACACGACAATATTTTTCGTGTCGCTCTCCATCTCCATATTCAAACTATGTTAGGGGGTATGTCATTGATATCCTTAGTAATGAAGTAATTGTTGTGCCACCAAAGAGACAAACAAAAAAATTATTTCTAGACTCTAGTTTAAATAATATTTTGATAGAAAGACTACGAAATTTTTTTTAGCAGAAAAACTTCTCATTGAACCGCATCGATCTAATCTTAAGACCAACGAAATCATGGTCATGACCATATATATATCTTTTTCAAATGCTTCCTTCCTAGCGAATATCATACTTCGTCGTGTATGCTACATACATAATTGGTCATTATAACTCTTCAGTCAGGATTACAGCTGTCACACCACTGATGTTGTACGTGTTAATTTTATACATGAATGGCGGAATTTTTGGGAAACTTTCCACGGAAATTTTATTTACTATCAGAGTTTTTGCCAGAAATCTGCTGAGCGATAGTCGCAGAAGTATTTTGTCATATTTCGTTTTGCTGGAGATATCTGGCCTGGGGTTTGAACCGTGGCCTCACGTCTAATAAGCCAACACACTTCCTACTAGACTACGGTATACTAATCTTCTTATTCTGTAAAGTGACTTGGTTTTGTCCCATGCAACGGCCGTTTTATTCAATTTCGATGCACAAAGTCATAAAAAATTAACGTAATTTGTCTTCCCCAGCCCGAGCTACTTACTGTTGGAACCATAATTTAAATGAATAATTACAAATTAATCTCTTTGTATTCCTGTATCTTGCATTAGGGAACGATATTTCCATTTTTTTTATTATTAAACTTAAATTTAAAAAATATATTAAGAAACGAAAAGAACACATAACTAAACTTGAAATTAAAAAGACAACTTAAACCAAACAGTCCAAAGGAAACTAAAGATATGAGTTAAATTAAACAGCCTTTTAACATTTTTACAAATCGTTTTATAAAAATATGATTATAAAACCACAAACTACACGATGCTATAAACGATCAGTTTAAAGCTCATCATGTTTCGTATTTTCCCCACCATCCAATAGCGAAAGAAATTCGCTCAACAATTTAGCCACATCCTGATGGTATTCGTCTTGTGATTGGCTGTAGTGATGCTGTAGATAAGTGAAAATGTCCCTTAAAAATGGATTTTCCCGCCAAACAGCGTGACAGAGGGAGTGTGAATTGTGAACAGCATTAACAAAATATTCCAAAATGTCGGGTGCCTTCAGAAAGGCCGGAGCGTGTGTATTAATTAAAGTAGGCATAATTTCGCAATACTCATGGTCCACTAACCAAACTTTAAATTTGATTTCAGCATATTGCTTTGCAGCTGAAGGATCATCAGAACCAAGTTCCTTTGAAAGTGCCAATTCACGTTCTTCAATTAAATCACCTATAATAGTGGCCGCTTTGGCTTTAACTTTAAGTTCACAATCACGCGATAGTACAGATACCAAAGCCTGGGTACCAGAAGTGGATAATATTCTCTGCTGGGCAAATGGAAATTTGCGCAATAAACTGCTAAAGGCATATAGAGCTGCAGAAAGTTCTTCCGTTTTGGTGGAAGTCATTATTATTTGGGCTAAAAGCGAACCTACATTGCGTTCGTTCACCTTAATCTGAACTTGTGGATGGTTTTGAGACATGGCACCCAAAACTCTCAATGCCTCCACTTTCAAGCCAGTATGAGTTTGATTCACCAAAATGGGCAGTAAAACATGTTCCAGGCCATTTTGCTCTACAAATAACAAAGCATTATCAAATTGGGACATTAAATAACTGAAGCTTTCGAGTATTTGTGTTTGAGTTTTAATTCGATCATTCACATCTTTAATATCCGTCGCAGTGCTGGTATTGCGGAATTCCTCAATGAGTTGAATTATGATTTGAGCGTCAGTTTTAAAGCCTTTACGCATGCTACCGAAATCCTTCTTTAGGTCCTCATAAGAACGAAATGAACGTAAAACCTTCTCCACCTTCTCCTTGGGTGTATAATCAATACCAATTCTTTGAAGGGCTTCTTCTAAATGCTTAATTTTCTTTGGCTTCTCATCGGCGCTCTTATCAGCCAACGATTCTTCTTCCTGGACCACTGACAATGCAGCATTTTTACTTCTATCATCTGATTGCAAAGTAGATTTATTTTCGTCTTCCTGCTCATTGTCATCTAGAATTTTCGCTTCCTTTTTTCCCGTTTCCAGATTGATGCGTATATGCAAGCCGGCCGGTATACCTTGACCTTGGACACATTTTCATTTATACATATAAGCGTTTAAAATAATTTTTTTTTCTTTACTCACCCTCTGGTATTTCTTGCCAATCTTTGGTGGCCACAAATGTTTTGTTTTCTTTACTTTCCTTCGTCCACCCCTGGTGGAAAAGAGCAATCATTAACAAAATCACAAGAAATTTCATATTATTTTAGAATACGAAGTAATTTTCACTAATAATTTTGCGTCTTTTTATTGAAAATATTCTTAATTATTCAAATATATTCACGGCGGCGTTCTCGTACAGCGCATAAGTATGATATCTTACGTGTCTCTTTTGCAGTATTCTGCTATTGGGTTTTGTTGTTTTTATTATAACGTTTATTTATATGCTATCAGCTGTTTATTTTGACATTTTTCAGTTGATCTGGGTCGCGTGAAATTGTGTGTGTGTGCGCAAGGTTTATAACAAAAAGAGAAACGCAGAAAATGTAAACAAACAACGGTACTGTATAAAAAAATTAATTATTCGGTGCATACAATATTAAATTAAACCACGCAGTTAATATTTAAATGATTATTTTTGTTGTTATTTACGGAAAAAATTCAAATGCCATAGATTATAAAGATTTTTCAAGTAAGTTTTAAATAGAAAACAGACATGGCAGTTAAGAAATCTGTTTTTAAGGCGCAATTAAGGAAATGAAATATCCCAATCGTTGGTAGACTGAATCTTTCAGAGACAGCAAGAAATAAATTTAAAATTTCCGATTTGATTCTGTGATCATTATCTACACATCATCATGTCGGTTACGTCTATCGGCTTATCTACTATCGATGCATGTTTGCTGTTAGTTATGCTTGGGTAGCAAATTAAAATGAGAAGGTTTCCATCGACCATATTCGTTGGACCACAGTTTGGACAGAAGATAATAGACAAAGACTAGGAGTCACCTCGAAGCCACCATCATACCAAAAAAGATAGGTATTCTATATACGATATAATAAATTTTGCATTTAATATGTCACTTTAGATTTTTAATGCCTTTGGATTGAGAACGTAACTATTTTAATTTCCTTAAAAAAGCGAAATAATGTTAGCTTAAAACCACGTTTGGCTTATAGTCATTTAATACAATACTTACATAAATATAATCAAAATGAATTATTGAAATAGGCTATTAAGGGGTTATATTCTTAATCAAAAACCCTGTATGTGTTTTGTATAAAAAATTTTATTTAAAATTTCTTAAATGTCTGCCAGCACAAAATTCGATGTGATTATTTATGGTGCCACTGGGTGTATGGGCAAAAGTGCTGTTCAGCAAGCAGTACATATTTTCAAGGGTCTTAAATGGGCCATAGCTGGCAGATCAGAGGTAAACTGTTTAAGATACAAACCTAAAAAGTCTATGAATATTTTTTTTCACCATTCAGCCCAAACTGAAAGAGGTTTTGGATGAAATTTCCCAAAGAACGGGTATAATGTTAACCGACATAGCTATATTGTTAGCAAATGTCAACGATCAAAATGAACTGGATTTATTAGTGACAAAATGTAAGGTATAGCACTTGGAGAGAATTTACAACGGCATTCAAACAAAATAACGTGTAACTCTTATAGGTTCTGGTTAATTGCACTGGTCCATATCATTTAACGGCGGAACAGATTATAACCACTTGCATTCTAAAGGGTACCCATTATGTCGACATGTGTAATGATCCCTATTTCAACGAGTTAATGGAAATGAAATATCATGAAAAAGCGATGGAATATAAATCATATGTCATATCTTCGTGTGGTTTTCATAGTTTGCCCATAGAAATTACCTTGAATTTTGTGCAGCGTAAATTTGAGGGTAAAAGAAATTGTTGGTAAAAGCCCTCTTTCTTTTTATTGTTTGCAAAAATCCCTTTTAGGCATTGTTAATCAAGTCGAAGCTTTTGTACGCTATAATTTTGGTTACTACTTCTACTATCCCTTACACGCCATTTGGTCTGACACGTCGTGGAGCAGTCTATTGTGGGCCTCAAGTAAAATTGGCGAATTGAGATTCATTAGAGGTGAACTGAGAACGGCTGCAATGCCCAAGTTAGAACCTCAAATAATTATTAAGTATATAATTCGGACAACAAGGCTTTTTAATGCCAAAATTTGTTTCAAAATTTTTGTTTTAAATTCTAGAGAACTTTACCATCGAACAAAAGCTGAAGGAGATGGAATTATGGTTCATTTTCCTTTCATTGATCAACAGGCCGTTGATAGATCACAGTACCAGTTTTTTGCACAAGACAGCACTAGACCCATACAATTCTGTAAATATGTAGAGTTTCCGTAAGTAAAACTTTTTTATTTCTCACTAGTGTCACTAGCCTTCGAAATTTCCATTATTTATTATACTTCACCGCTCAAACAGACATTTTCTGTAGATTGAACTTGGCGAGGTGAAATTTAATTTCGACATATTCTTCAGACAGATCTGCTTAAGAAATTGGCAATTCGAAGTTTAATAAGTAAATAAAGTATTATAGTGCTAACAAGTACATAAACTTGTAGGATCAGAATACTCCTTATTATTATAGATATCATTAGCCTAAACAGGAATGGTGGTATAAAGGGTTCCGAAGAATATAATTGAGCTCTTACTAAATACGGTTATTTTCTCTGTCCAAATTAAGAACGCTTTACAAAAGACCACGGTATTCATATGCTTAAGTCATCTCTTATTATCTCCCCATCGATTTAGAAGCTTTATATGGGCCGTTCTCTTCATAATTTGGTGTCTGGTTGTCTCTATTCTGTCTCAATTCCCTAAAATTTGCAAAATAATGGAAGATTACCCAAGAATAGTTTCAATGGGGCTATTTTCTCCCAAAGGACCTAATCCGTATTTACTTGAAATGTCATCGTATAAAATCAAAATACACGCCCGTGGATGGTCAAATGAACACGAAAGTAATCGAAAGTCAGTTTCGGCAGATCATAATAACGAAATGAATCGTTCAATGAATTTCGAAATAAGTGGAGAAAATCCATATTATGGCTGTAGTTGTGTGGCAGTGCTATTAAGTGCCAGTACTTTACTTGAAGAAAGTCAAAATATGCCAAAAAGGTATGACGAATATAGTGAAAATAGTATGCATTACGAAATATGAAATTTATTTCTTATTTTTTCAGCGGCGGTGTATATTCTCCAGGCTTTGCGTTTCGGAATACCAATATATTTGAAAAACTACAACATTTTCAAGACTATTTTAGAATAAAAATTTTGTGACGATATTTAAATAAATAAATGAATTGATTAAAATACATTGACAATTAGAAATAATAATTTAAAGATAACGATAAGAAGGCAAATATTCAAATCATCATTGGTCAACATATAAAATAATCTGACATTTAAAGGAATCGAAGTAATTTATGCAATCGATTCTTCTTGATGCTAATTTCTTAATTTCTCTTCACGTAAGGCCCCTAGTGCTATATGACTACGGTAAATGTGGGTAAGATACCCTCGCCTACTGCTACCTTGCGATTTCCATTCAATTACACTGCGTACAACGTATGGTATACGTAACATTTGGTCAATCCTTCGCCATTTCAGTTTTTGTATTTCCTTATTCCATTCCGGCCTTAACAGTATCTTTGTCTTTCACAAATTTGTAATGAAGTATGCAGCAATTCCTGGATAATCTCTATTTTTGGTAGTCGCTTATGACGTGGACTTTCCAAATAGCAGCATGATCGGGAATAGAGGCTATATGTATAGAATTTTACAAACCTAATCAATATAAGTTCAAAATACCCGAGAAGCTGCTCCAAAGAGGATAGAATCAACAACGAGCATCATAGTAAGTTCAGACAACAGCCACCTATTGAAAAAGTTAGGACTTAATTAGCAAATGCTCTGGTTCTCAAATATAGCTAAGCTTCTTCTTGATGAAGTCGCCGTAGTCTAGTAGGTAGTGTGTTGGCTTATTAGACGTAAAGCCAGGGTTCGAGCCCTAGGCCAGACATCAAAACAAAATACAAAAAGTATTTCTTCGGCGACTTTCAGCAGATTTCGGGCAAAAACTCTGAGAGTAAATAAAATAGCCATGAAAAGTTTCTCAAAAATCTGTCGTTCGGAGTCGACTTTAAACTGTAGGTCCCACCACTCATGTATAAACATAAGTGGTGTGAGAAACTAGGTCGTAATCCTGACTGAAGGGTTGTAATCACCAATTATTCATGTATGTATGTTCTTCTTGATAGCAAAATTACATGAAAATAAAGTACTGTCAAGTCAAATAGAGTTCTTAAAAGTTTTAATCCTAATGTCTTTTAATAATTAAGAACACAGCTGTGGCTGTGATTAAGAAAATCGAGCTTATGAAGTTAATAAATTCCGTAAAAATAAATAACATCATCTTATTTGTAGTTACATTTTTCATAACAGTCAAACATTTACATTTATACAGTACAATTTCCACAAACACTACAGTGCGAATGCAACCCTGTTAGCCAGCTGTTCTTATACTCTCTTATGAATTTCATTAGGAAAACGAAATTATAAAAAATCTGACAGCTTTGTGAGAACAAAAATAACAAGCACAAGACGAAAATAAAAGAAGAATTCACCGTGTGTGCGCATAATAAATTTCCTTAAAACGTTTAATTTCACAACAAATTTTTATTCGTTCACTGACAAATAGTTCATTATAAGAAAAACTCAATAGTTTGACAATGGCATCCTTACAAAGAGCTTCACGTTTATTTCAACATCAATTGAAAAGGGTTCAAAGTGTTCCAGCCGCTTTCTACCATGAAAATGTAAGTAAAATAAACCTCCATCTCACCCCCACTTTAATACATAACGACATAATATAAAAAACACAATATTTTTAAAATGGGTGATCTATTGGGACGTCCAGTCATAGTTTAAATGATTATAAGGAAGTCACAACGCAATTACAATAGATTTGAGCTCATTTTCAAGGTCTTTGCAGTGCAATAAAACAAAAACAACAACAAAAAGAGTCACCATCAACCGCACTCTTTTCTAAGGTATTGAAAATGAAAAGTGAAGGTCTTATGGCCGGTTGTGGTAAAGTTTGCTATGCTTGTTGTTTGAGGGGAAAGAAGAACATTCTTTTTTTTTGGCAAATTATAAGTGGCGTAGCATAGCTTTTACTAAAGAGGGAGAACTCGGTGTAATAGTTCCCAATAAAGACGTAAACATAAGCAAAGTGGTTGAAAAAATGAATAAATTTTGTAGTCCTGAAACTGTTACAGCCAATCGCAGACAAGTTTTGTCATTTTTGTGTTAAATATACAGCACGCCTTGTAAGGCTAATCACCAAAAAGGCAATAAAATCATTAGAGCCGATCGTCATGCATATATTTTCCATTTTCTAAAAGCTGAACGTATGGAAATACAAAGGCTAAATGCATAAACCAAGTCTGACGTAAAGGTCTCATACTTTATGATAAAAAGTGTGACGATTGTGCCAATGACTGTCGGTGGACAAACACAAGTAATGCTTAAATGGTTGCTCTTGAAGGTTTTACTGGCTTTAGTTGCAAAACATCTTCTAAAAACTTCTCCTTTAGGCTCAAAATTTTGTAGTTTTACACGCAATATTAGTGGTTAACTAAAATTCCTAGAGCTTGCTTTGGAAATTCTTTTTTATCGACCCTACAGCGCGGTTAGAATCTATACATTTCAAAATGATAAAAAAAAAAATACAACTGACGTCTATAAAAAGTTGTTCTATTCGAAGTAGAACCATTTTTATAGTTATCGGTCAGTGTTCAACCTATTTGTTATAACTAGTGGGTATGTATTGGCTTACGAAATGGCTCTGATATAAAATATGAAAAAAAAAATAAATCGAAGGCACTCTCCCTGCAATCAATTGGCAAAAACTCTGAAGGTAAATAATTAAATTGAAAAAATTTCTAAGAATCAATCCATCTACACAGTAATACGAACAAAAACTGGCGTAATACTAATATGTGTAGTAATGTGCATGTATTTTATGTCCTTTTTATCGTATTCATTTCTTTTTGTATCTCTTCCAATTTCACGACTTTGCATAAAATTTGTTTCTTTTTACAAAATTGATGAAACTATTTAAAATCTGTATGTGTGTTGAGGTAACAATCATGCTGTGCTTCCAAAGAAAAAAACTTGAGAATAGTACAGCTGCCGCTGTGTTGACAATCCTTGGCCGCCTAAATTTTGCATCATTCCAGTGGTTACAAAAGTATTTAAACCAGATTATTCCAACAGATTATGTTGAAACATATACTCAACATGTGACTGTGGAGTGAAAATATCTTAAGTATCAGTTGAATTTGATTTATACTACTTTCATTAATTATTAAAAGATATCTTATGAGATATCTTATGAGAAAGTTAACATTTAAAGCCCACGTAATGTTAATATTATTCATGTCAGGGTTGGTATAGACTTCATTTAATTACACATGAGCAAATTAAATGGATGTTTAGTGCTGTAATGTATATTGTTGTAAAGTTAGTTAAGTGAAACTATACAAATTTTTTTTTTATTTCAAATATCAACAATTTTTCGACGTACTTTTTATAGAATTACTTTTCTTTTTCTATAAAATTTTATTTTTTTCTACAAAAACCTACAATTCAATCCGATTTTACAATCGCAATGTCTTCATTCTTGAGACACAGATTTCTGTAACAATTGTGTCTAGTAATGACATTCACTTTTACAGAAGATGTGAAAACTTTTAAGAATCAATCTGTTGGTAAACTAAATAATTTTCAATGATGTGCGTCCAATATAACAATTACAATATACTGGCCAGAAACGCTTACCACAACATATTCGAAAGTACATACATTGAATAATATAGTTTGGGATTGTGTTAGAATTGTATACCGTGCATTTTGTATACCACTTTTATAGTGAATTTCTAAAAGGAACTGCATCAACGATACCATAAATAGCTGTAACCATAATTACACAGCTCCAAAGACCAACATGCGCTACTTTGGCTCAATTTCAACACGGATACAGTGAGATGATTTTATAATTTGAAATGAATTTTTGCATTTACTTTTACGTCGAAACCATATGTAGAAAGGCAAATTAAGTGTTAAAACTACGATCCTACGATTCCCTTCGTAAAATTTTGACCTCACTACTCATCTGTTTTCCACTTTTATTGCGTTGTTGCTTTTTGCACTCATTTAAATACTGTTTATCAGTTAGGTGGTTGGGGTACTTAAGCGATAAGAAATAAAACGATTTTCTATAACAATAACAATAACAATAATAATCGAATTGTCTACATTTGTTTACTTGAATCATTTAGGTGGTCGAGCACTACGAAAATCCTCGTAATGTTGGTTCTTTAGATAAAAAAGACAAAAGTGTTGGTACCGGCTTAGTTGGTGCTCCAGCTTGCGGTGATGTTATGAAATTACAAATTAAAGTCGATGAAAACGGCAAAATCATTGATGCTAAATTTAAGACCTTTGGCTGTGGTTCAGCCATTGCCAGCAGCTCTTTAGCCACCGAATGGGTAAAGGGCAAGACCATTGATGAAGCTGGCAAATTGAAGAATACTGACATCGCTAAAGAATTGCGTTTACCTCCTGTTAAATTGCACTGCTCCATGTTGGCAGAAGATGCTATCAAAGCTGCTTTGGCCGACTACAAAGTGAAGCAACAAAAAAAGCAAAACTAAAAAAAAAGGAAGAAAAACAACTGCTGGAATCCTAATGTGTAACAGTTTGTATGTTCTTTTACAATATAATGTAGTTTTTTAGTCCACTAAATTGTAGTTTAAATACCATCATAAAATATATTTTGTTTTGTTTATCCACTTATAATGCGGCTTTCTTGGAAAGTTTAAGATGATACTATTTAAGTTGAATATACATTTAGAAATTCTAAGTAAAGCTTAAGGCTGATATTTTGAAAATTGAAAGAATGAAAAAGGAGAAAAGGTGAAATCTAACGAAGTCACATAAAATAATTTCGTAGTAATTGTACAATTAAGGATGTTTTTAATTTTCTTAAACGATCAACACTTTGATGGCAATTAAATTGTTGTTAAATATGATGTATGCTTAAAATGCAAAAATAAAAACCAATATTTTTCGTAATAAATTCTAGAATGCTTTATTGTTATTCCAAAAATAAAAGCGAATTGTTTATTCAGTTAATTTCATTAGTTATTTATGAACATACAATTAAACTGTTAAATCAAAAAAATTATGACAAACGCACGCTAACATTGCCGCCACATTCACCTTTAGATTTGACCTCGTATGCTAAAAAGTTCATGGAAAGATTTATTTATTATTTTCAATTATTTTTATCATATTATAGAAAACTTACGATCATCACTGTGTTGACAATTGTAATTAGCCAAAACACAGTCACTGCCAAAAGTTAATAAACGTTCTTTGCTGCCATTCTTAGCTTTAGCACAGATTGGATCATAATTCTCGCAGTTACGAGAACAAGCTGGTGCTTGCTTATTTTTAGCAGGACTAGCCAAAGCTAAAGCTGCAAAACAGACAACTATAATGGAAAGAAGAATTAAGAAACGTTTTTTTTTTTTTTTTTTTTTTTTTTTTTTTTTTTTTTTTTTATGCATTAAAGAATTATATTGTGCCCTGTAGTAAATTTGATGTAATGTAGAGTAAACTACTTTTATTATGATGTAACAAAAACTACAGCTCAAGAATTAGTAGTATATTCCCCTAAAAGTATGGGGAGAGCACTAAAGTGAATTCAGGGCCGTTCTGGCTGCTCGAGTAAAAAAATCGATTTTGTCAGATTTGTCAAAGACAAAAGTTTTAAAAATAGGTATTGAAAACAACGACTTGAACGATTTTCCGTTTGTTCTCTGTATTGAAACAGAATCTGGAATAATAAAAGTAACAATTGCTTCAAGAAATTAATCTAAAAACTCGATTGAATCCATGGATTTCATGGAAAGTGCCTCAAACCATATTTCCCTTTTTAAAAGTACTATCATATTATATCAATCAATAGCCAAACTTATATTTATAACGCCTTCTAGAGTGATCTAATTTCACTTATAAAACGTCAGTTACAAATGACTAAAGTAATCTATTGAAAATGAATTACAGAATAAAATGTTATTCCAAAAATGGTGGTGATTGTTTTATACAGTGGTCTACAGTAGTAAGTTTTTCAAATTTGTTTTAAAAGTGGCAACTTTGATGTGCTAGAGCAATTATCGTGCCGTAAGAAATAAAAATAATAAATTCGTTGACTAGAATAAGATTTCCTTGCTTTGTTTATATAATACATTTAATAATTAAAATTAATTAAACTTTTTACACTTTAAATCACATTCAATTGACACAAACAAGAAAAACAAACGGAATTAATTACCCAATAAAGCGACTAAAGCGAAACGCATCTTATTTGTTAAACAAATTCTTGGAATCAATATGTAGTCAAATCGGGTTTAAGTTTAAAAATCAACTAAATTCGAAAGCAAAATAAACATCAGTTTTTATAATGCCGGTCGTTTGAGCGGCGATTAAACAAAAGCAACAAAAAAACGAAAAACACAGTTCAACAACTATAATATACGTATTTTTGTATAGAATTTGTCCTAATAAAAATAAAATAATGGAGAAAAGCTTAAAAACTATTCAAATCAACACAAAAGATAATACAACTTTATAAGCACATACATACATACATGCATATATATATACATATATATATATAAGTAAATAAGATTGTGGTGGACTTGAGGCTGTACGATGTTGACCATATAATTGTTTTTTTTTTAATACTCCTACATTCATTTATTTATTGTTACGCTTCGTCAACTGCTTTTTTTTCAAATTAATTTTGTTTATTTTAAAGAGAGAGCGATTCTTTACTATTGTAAACTGTTCTATTTTCAATTTGTCTAACAAATTGTCCATCAAAGTTTATTTTCACATAAGTTATGGCCAGGTTAAATTAGATGTTTAACCCTCGATAAAGTCCATGGTCCTTCCTATGTTCGTAGTACTACCATGTTACCAGCCAGTACTTCTTTGATTACATATTAGGAGTATTCAAGCTTAAACTTACAAGACATTCATTTCTTTACAACTGCGCAATCACATCATTGCTCTTTTTTGGAACGTATTTATACCGTATAGACGACCATCGTGTCTAATTTACCCTTCTAGGAAGACATCAATCTATCCTCACCACTTCACTTAATACATGTTTATAGAGAGCATTGTGTTTAGGCAATGGGGAATGGCAAATGTAGCCTCCATAGTTTTACAGAATCTAACAACGCAAAGAAACTATAAGAAGGAAAAGATGCTTTATAATAGCTCTATGTTCTTACATAGTATCTACACCGGATACACTGATATGATATGGGAGAGAAAGTCTGCAGAGAAACAAAACTCATGTTTATATTTCTCAACATATCTAGCAAGAGGAACACTTAAATTTACAATATTTTAATATTTCACGTTTTCGGGAACGAAATAGCTATGATAATAAAAAGAGGAAAAAGTAATTTCTTCAATTTGTAATTGTTTTGGATTTTCTTTTAATCTTCATTGCATTGAACAAAAAAAATTTAGTATTTACAAAGTTTTGACACTTCATATCATAATATTGTTTCCATGACATGACATATCATAATAGATATGATAGCTGATATGGAGTCTACACGTGAAAAAATTTATCTGCTAATTTGAAGCGCGCAGATAGATAATCTTTCCTTTTGTATCACTGTAGACCGTATGTTAATATCTAACAATGTTTTTAGCCAGTGTACTTTCAATACAACTCTGCGTGTTATCGATGACTTGCGAACAAAACATCTGTTATGCTATTGTGAATCGACACTAAAAACATGTGTTTCTTATCAGTAAATCCAATTGAATCTCTGTTGTTTACAACTTCGAAATGGATTGGCAGCAGGAACGCTGAGAAAATTTCACTTTTTTTGACGTAACTTGTTTTGAATCTTAAACACGAAGCAAGAAGTCGAAACCTTGGAAATTATAACAACCAGTTTAAAAATATTATCAACAATTGAAACAATTAAGTTACTGTGAAATCAAAATAAGCTAAAGATTATCAATGAAAATTTAAATCAGTGAGTATTTGCCTTATGCCTACAAGTGATCATATTTAAACGAATTGTAAAGATATGTAATTAGTGACACAATTTTAACGTCTCATAAATATTGATGCGACGATGTGATAGTCATACACTCCAGAAACCCTTAGACACATTAAGAGAATCATAAAAAACTCAAAGAAAAAAGAAAGCCAACAATAGCGTTTCCAATTAAACTTGAAAGAGACTATTCAAGACATATACTCTGTTAACGGTGTTTTCAGTCGTTTTTTAACAGGTGGTTGTGGTAGAGGTAGTTTTTAATAGCCATCAGTAACGGGAAAAAGAAATATTTTTCAAATTCAAGTTTGTTTTCATATAAAAGCTTATAACACTCGTAAAAAAGATAATTTTAAACACTCGAATAATTGCAAAACGAGCGCAAAATATATCAACAGCAAAAATAAAAACTTTCTTTATGCAGCATTTGGAATTGGATTGCAATCTATGCCAACATTGTTTGGTAAGTCAATAAGTTTTAGAGCCAAGTTATTTATTTATACGAAAATAAACAAACAAAAAACCACAACTATAAATTATATTGTGCATGGTTAATAATAATAATTATACATCGATTCATATATACATAATTACCAACCATACTATACTGAAAGTGCATATGCATGTACAATGTACTTAATACATTGAACGTTTATTCAATATTTCTCAGTAACCGGTTGTAGTAAATCGACTAAAAGAATCGAAAGGGAAACAGTGGGTTATTTTTTATGCCATTTACCTTGTCTGCAAGTGCTTAGGCAGAGATGGCTATGTAGATGATTTACTGAGGAACTGCTACAACTAAAGGACTGCAAACTTAAGGGTCCATAAATATGATTGGTTAGAAGAATATCTTTAGAGCGAAAATTTATCTATGGGTGTCAAGACGGCTAATTACTCCCCCCTTGTACCTTCCAGCCTAACCAAATTTAAGAACATTTCTACGAAGCACCAGAAATAGTTTCTAACTTACTTTGTCCTAATGGATTACAATTCCGCTACTATTGGCCAAAGCTGACCGCTTGCGATCAATTACTTTCTTCAGATGGCATACAATTTTTGATAATATAGGTATGTAGATTCGATTTAAAAATTTTACCGTACTATAACAGCATAGCGAATCTACTATAGCTTGTTTTTTACACCATCCACTTTAGAAAATTGCTAATACCAATATTTAAAAAATTACAGCCTGTCAGTGGATACTTGGATGACATTTCCTGGAAAGTGCAAACCGTTTACGTATCTCTTCCTTCTAATAAGGAACTGAAGACTCTACAAAAAAAAATCTAAACTTTAGTGCCAAATTTGTATTTTGATAACGAATCGTATATGACAAAACCGTGTTTAAAAACCCGATTTTTTTCCTTGACTAATTAATTGATCACCCTAGTGCATACTTACGTACTTAATCACAACAACTTCATAGTCAAACGACGTCATACATACATACCTGTGCATGCCATAACAACAATATTTAATGATTTTGTAACAGACATATTTATGATAATACAATACAATTATTACTGCTGCTATAACTATAGCTACTGCTGCGTCGGTATATGGGACATTATTGTCATATATGTATGTACATAAGTTTAGAAAAACAAACCTTTTGTTTGCCTTTACGCATGCCTGCCTACCATTATATGATGACTCCAAATGCTCACGTATCACACGTTCAATCGTTTGTTATTTTAATATTTTCTTTTTTGGCCAAATTTCAGCAGGTTTTTTTTATTGATTAGGTTTGTCTTCTGTAATTAATCTTAGCATAGTCTTTTTAAAACCGCTAAGCAACGCACAAGTCAGATTGTATATTTTCATATATATTTTGGTTTATAACAATTATTAATCAAATCATAAGGTGTGAATGTTAAAATTGTTATCTCTCTTATTTAACACCTGATTAAATGAATTAAAAACCATTAAATGTGATGAAAATTATTTGCAGAAATATCGTTTTAATTGATGAAAATTAAATATACACTTTAACTGCAAACTATTTAAGGGATTTGATTTGTTAACCATCGTTTACAAAGATGAAGAAAAAAAATTATTGGAAAAGAAATGCTGATTAATAGATGCTGATAATGTGTTGAAGTAAATTAACGGAACTAAATTGTATTTCCAAAACTTAACTAATATATAATTTTTAATTAATTCTCCTGTGTAAATTTCAATGCTCATTACAGTACACATTTTCCTAAAGCTTTACAGCGGCAAAGTCCACATACCAGTTAGGTTTTTAATGATATCACATCATTACCGTTTATACTATTAGGAAGATTACTGTTTTTTAGACATCAGTTAAGATGTTTGCAGTATACGATAAGCAAATGTCATATACCTACATATATTGGTTAACAGAAAAGATTTTATATGATCAATAACAATTGTTAGATAAACATTTCAAACTCTTCATTTGTATTTAAACTAATGCTGTTCGTTTTAAATTGGGAATTTGCCCGTTGCATATGAATCATGACTGACTTACATATTTGAATAAAAACGTAGACAAATTAAAGGTTTTTAAAGAATACCAGAAAGTCTTATTCAAGTAAATTGGTGACAAATGAAAAATATGGGCTTGGAAATAAAGAGATGTGCAGAAGCTAAGGTGCAACATTGCAAAACTCATCCATAATTTTATTTGATTCAATGACATTTGCATTTATTTATAACCTGTTAATCTTTTAGGAAATGTTTATTCCAGTGTCAACACAATATTCAGCAAATCTTGTTAAATTTGTATGAGTAATTGTTTCATAAATATTGTACAACTGAAGAAGCCAAGGAAATACATCTACATTATTCACCTTTCAACTGTCCAAGAAAAAAACTGTACATTTCAGTAAATTTTTAATTCATATTCTTCAAATAGGTGGAGGTTAAAGTCAAAGCGCAAAAACGCTCAAACATATTTCCCATATCATAAATTTTGAAATCTTTGTTTTTGTTTTTTTTTTTTTCTCTAAAGTATGTCTTATATTTGTTTTCAAAACTTATTTACTTTATATCTTGATGGCTAGTTGACAAGCCTCAATTTGTATTGAACGCTGCAATAATGTATGTTTCTATTGATTACCTATGCTGATACTGACATACTGTATAGCTTTACATATAAAAACAAATTGGTTTCAAAATCTGATCTTTAAACTGTATTTGTAGAGATGTGAATATTTTCTTTAGCTTCTTTATATCGCACAACAATATTGTTAAAATAATACTTAAAAACATCTAAATTTTTTGTTATTTACTTACAGTAAAATAAAAATTTTTATTTTTACTAATATACTCTACAACAATAACGAAAAGTTGCTGCACTGCTTCGCACAAAAAAGAAAACAAAAACTATAAAATTTTAAACGTAGCTGAATTAACGTAAGTAAGCACAGACTGATGTTACTTCACAGCCCAGAAATACCTCAAGTTAACAACTTAACAACAGCAACAACGAAGATTCATTCATTCATCAAATATCTATCGAGGGCACGACAGATAACTTAACGCTGAGCACAAATAAAACGTAGAAAAAAAAGTGAAACTTAAAAATATTGTATGTGTTTCAGTTGTGAGTTTTGCTTCGCGCTTTAACAACATAAACTTAAATTTAAAATAATAATAAAAACAACAAAACAAAAACATTAAAAAGAAAGACTTAAGCACATACGCAATACATATTTTATATGAACATAAATAAGATGACACCCCAAGTAAGTGCCTCAACAACAACAGCCGTGACTAATTCGTCCAGTGTGAGCGCAGTTGCGGAAAAACCCAATATGCAGCAGGCAAAGAAACGCACCCACAGCACGAGGGAACAAATGCAGCAAATATTTTCTGGTGGTATGGCAGCAGCCATAACACGATCCACCTGTCAACCTTTTGATGTACTCAAAATACGCTTTCAACTGCAAGTGGAACCATTAGGCTCGCAAGCAGCTTTAACAAAAAAATCCAAATATATTTCCATTAATCAGGCCATAAAAACCATATACAAAGAAGAAGGCCTATTGGCCTTTTGGAAAGGTCACAATCCAGCACAGATCTTAAGCATTATGTATGGCATTTCACAATTCTGGACTTATGAACAATTAAGTTTGTATACGAAACAAACCTCTTATTTCAAGGACAAGCCCAATTTATCGAATTTTATATGCGGTGCGGTAGCAGGCAGTGCTGCAGTCATAGTCTCAACTCCTTTAGATGTAATACGTACACGTTTAATTGCTCAGGACACCAGTAAAGGTTATCGTAATGCGACACGGGCTGTGACAGCTATTATTAAGAATGAAGGCCCACGAGGCATGTATCGCGGCCTATCGTCGGCTCTATTGCAAATAACACCTCTAATGGGTTCAAATTTTATGTTCTATCGTCTATTTTCACAATCTGCCTGTAAAGTATTTCATGTGGAGGAAAGAAAGTAAGTTTAATTTTTGTATTTCTTATATTTATCACGTTTGCATGCGTATATACGTATATTGTAAATAATTTGCAAATTTTAACATCTCTGTTAAGCAGTGAATACTTGTAAATCATATACTTTTTATTTTCTTATTTTCATTATTCATATTTTACTTAAATGATTTGGATTGTTACATTACTTACGTTACATTATTGGTCATTACAACCCTTTAGTCAGGATTACCGTCTAGTTTCTCACACTGCTAATATTGTGCGTGTTAATTTTATCCAAGCTGACGGTACGTTCAGTTAAATATCGACTACGAGTAACGTATTTGAAAAGTTTTTCATGTCAAAATACTTTGGAGGGTCGGTAGTCGAAAGAAATATATATATTTTTTTCATATTTTTTGTAAGACTGCAGTGCTGAGTTTAGAATTCACAGTTCTTGTCTACACTAAGCCAAAACTCATCTCAAGAGGTTACATCGACGGGATGTTAAAAAATGTATATACTTTAAGAATCATTAAAACAATAAAGCGTCCTACTTTAAATAAATTATAAATTCGCTATCTATCATTTGTAGAATGTGTTGAACCCACTACTGACAAACCGCAATTCCCCACGTGCTCTTATCCCACACTCAAATCTTTAAATTATTAGCAAAATAAATTAATTGTAACTCATCTGTTTCCCAACTAATTAAAAAGAAAAACAACCTATATATGCTGGGTTATGTTTACTGGCAAACTCCCGTGAAGGGTAGCTTCTACCAAAATTCAATATTCATCACAGGTACCAAATTGCCCATATAGGAAACCATTCCGAAATTTCCTAGATACGCACGGCATTCATGGATAAGAAAGGGCTGCGACTTCACGTTCGTGATTAACTTGATCGCAGCCTGACTTTTCCAATAAATTAATAGATTTTCAGGGAAAGTCCCATCACCCAACAAGATTGTGCAGATTTTGCACACAAAAAATTAACAGGTTTGAATTTCACTGTTATTTGGAAACTTTATAAAAGGCACAATATTAAATATTGCATATACTTAAATGCCACAATATAACCTATAAGTTGTTACTCTTTCTCTTCACTTCAAAAAATCATCATTAAAAATAAGTTCTGGCATACGTCTAACTCTATCATATCATATCATATCATATAATTCATATCAAAATTCAAATTCTCTTTTTTTGAATATGACATCCCCCATATATACACTTTACTTCTGCATTTATTTTAAAACATACTTATTTCCGTTTTTAGCCAATTGCCCACTTGGACTTTACTTATAATGGGAGCTTCATCTGGCATGCTCTCCAAAACGATCGTCTATCCTTTCGACTTAATTAAAAAACGTTTGCAAATACAGGGCTTCGAATCGAATCGTCAAACGTTTGGCCAAAATATACGCTGCACTGGTGTCTATAGTTGTTTACGTGAAACTTTAAAACAAGAGGGTGTACGTGGCCTCTACAAAGGTGTAGCACCCACTATACTCAAGTCCGGTTTAACGACGGCCTTATATTTTAGCATTTACGACAAATTAAAAGAAATAAACTGGTCTTCGCCTTCCAAATCATCTTAGCCTAGATGTTCTCATTTAAATTGTATTGCTTTAGTTTATTTTGCTTTTTTTCTGTCAAAAGTGAACACATTGAAAAGAAAAATATTGAAAATATTGTTACTTATGTAGGTTGGTTGTATGTAATATAAATAATGTGTCTTTATTTTAAGTGATTAAGGTAAATTTAGGCTTCTTTTTTCTCTTTTAAGTTAAGTAGGAAAAAATATGAAACGATATTCTTTAAATTAAATTTAACGATATTTTTCTAAGCACTCAAGTATTCAATATAATCTTTCTTTATATTATAAATTTGTTTACATGATGAAATATTGATTGGTAAGTTTAATTGCATAAAGCTTTTTAGCTTTTATTGGCTGATAGAAAAAAAGCTATTCTATTTTGATTCACTTTATGTGAGTATTTAAAAACATTGTTAAGTGTTATAACATTATCAGTCAAGTCTTAACAGTTTCGGAGATTTTATTTTCATTTATACTTCTAATGCTAAGTGAAGCTTTTGCAGATACATCTACAGTGCTAAGTCAAATAGATATTACAGATGAAGCAAAGAGTGAAAAATACGATATTTTTATATACAAACCGTATACAAACAAACCTCAACCTATACTACCGCGCCAGCAGCTAGAGTATATTGATTTCGAGCAATATGTGAAGGACAATTTCAAAAATAAAATTCAAATTTTGAATCGAAAAACCTTTCATCTGATCAAAAGGCCTATTGTGTTGGCTTTTAATCATTTCCGTGAAAAATGTGCCTATCATACTAAGTGGCTGGATAGAATCTATACATTGGCTTTGAAATATGGAAAACATATCGAATTTATAGTAGCCGACATATTTGACTTGGACATTATTTATCCTGGCAGAAATCCAATAAATTTCTTTTCTAGACTGGTAAAATCCGAGGATGTAACAGTCAGTGTTTATGCCATAAATGAAAGAAAACATATACATCAACACTTTGATGCCTATAATTCAGTGGAAACTTTAATGGAATTATGTGAAAATCTATTAAGCGGCAAGTTGTATACTTCCCTACCTCTACCGAAGAATAATCAAGGGAATCTGATTAAAACTTGTGTCCATGATAACTTTAAGGAATTAATCTTGAAGTCACATAAAAATATTTTTTTAATTATAAATGTGGATAATTATCAATTTTATCAATATGAAACTAATTATAATAATGTTGCCAAATCCTTAAAACATTTCAACATAGACATTGTTTATATGGAGGCTGAACGAAATTATATACCCTTTGAGTATCATGTCAGTTACTATCCAACTTTAATTTATATACCTCATAACGACAAAGATTTTGTTTATTACGATGAGCCAAGGGAAGAGAAGACTATTATTGCATATCTAAAAAATATCATGGAAAATCCAGAGTTTTTAAAAGTCCAACAACAAAATTTAAAATCGCAAATTTTACGTAAAACTGTACAAATACCTAAGGATTTTCAAGTCGAATTCAAAGATTTAACACAATTTCTGGAAAATAATTTTAATAACAATTTAACAAGTTTAAATCGTAACGTACTGCAAAACACCAAAGATACTATAATTATAGTATTCATGGACTTTCAACAAGGCAAATGCTTAAGACATCATGTCCAATGGTTGAATAAAATATATCAAGTAGCTGAAAATGCCAGCACATTTCAATATTTTATAGCGGACTTTAAAGATATCGATGTTATTAATACACGATGGCAACCAAAGGACTTAATTGAAAAGTCTCAGGGAATACCAAAAATATATGCAATGGATCACCTTAAACATACGTATGAATTGGAAAGTTTTGATTCTATTGCAAAACTCTTCTATTTTACAGAAAGTGTTCAAAGTGGTGACCTTTATTATATGCAATCTTATCCAACAAATAGTTTACAACAAATGGTTAAAGAATTGACAGCCGATTATTTTAAGATTTTCCTGAAAAATACAAAAAGGGATATTTTTATTGCATTTTATTCTTCGGACGATGAAAAATCTAAAAGTCTTACTGATTTATTGCAATTGTTGGCTTATGACGTAAAAGATATGAATGTAGATGTCGTTAAATTCGATGTTAAATGGAACTATGTGGACTTGGAATATGCTCAGCCTAATTATCCTGCCATGTATTGTATTCCTAGAAGTAGTAAAAGAAACAGTAGACTTTTTAAAGATAATTACTTAAACAGAGTTAAAATTTTAGAATTTATTAAAAACACTATTGAATAAGAAACTTTTTATATGTTGTTTATAACCTGTGTATATTATTATTTAAAAAATAAAAAATTGTAAAATTTAAGAACATATTTTAATATAAAAATATTTTTAAAATGTATTCACATTATTCAGTATTTAATATAGCATATTTCCATAAGTTTGAAAGTTGAATTTGTTTTTATGGTTTCCTTTCTTTCTATCGTATCCCTTTCTAAAGAAGACATGATAGACATGGCTGTTGAAAGAAATATAATGCATTTGAAACCCCAAATAGAAAACATACTTCTTAAAAACTGAATATCAACTGGTATTTAATATAAAACATTAATTGAAAAAGCCTTGGTATAAAATTATATGAGAATCTAGCTATTCTAATAAACATATTTCTAAAGACAAAGCTGGCTTCTATTGTAGGGGCCTGACATTATATTCACTCCTGCATAAGAACCTTGAAAGTTTAGCATATACATATACTATATAAATACATCTGTATGTATATTAAATAGATCAATTAACTCATAATACTGTAATAGAGCAGTGTCCACAACTCCAATAAGCTGTACCAATATTATCAATCTGTGTAGAATAACAAAATGTTATAAAATAATTGATAATATTATGTTTCAGTTTCTGTTAAAAAAAAAGAACATTGTATTTTATAATCTCTTTTATATCTCTGATAACTGAAAGTTTTATAAAAGCTTTGCTACACAAAAAATTATGATATATAAAGCAATTGTATTAACAATAATGCACTCTTTTCGGTTTTAAAAGTTATTGAGTTCATTATTAAATTTACTTGTTAATCTATAAAATGGAGAGTGAAACTTTTGAAGGAATATCGAAAGTATTCAGAGAAATTAATATCGATGATGAGCCGAATAGTGGAAAGCAGAAAAAATGGTCGAAAAATCTCTGGGCAAATTCAGATAATCCAAAGCCTAAATTACCACGCATTCAACCGCCACATATTGAGTTCGAAGAATATGTGAAAAATAATTACAAAAACAAATTTCAAGTTCTGAATCGTGATACATTTTATCATATTCAAAAGCCTATTGTAATATTTTTCAATCATTTTCGTGAAAAGTGTGTCTATCATATCCAATGGCTAGACAGAATTTATGAATTAGCTTTAATATACAGCGAACGTATCGTATTTATAGCTGCCGATATATTTTATATGGGTATTTTATACCCTGAAAGCAATCCATTTCATTTATTTGACGTACATGATAGATCCACAAATACATCACCTTATATTTATGCCATAAATGAGAAGAAACTTATATATCAACACTATGATTCTTATAAAACAGTAAAAACTCTATCAGTGTTATGTGAAAATCTATTAAAGGGAGATCTTTTTCCCTCTCTGCCCATACCGGAAAATAATGATAAAAAATTGATTAAAATATGTGTCCATCATAATTACAAAGAATTAATATTAAAATCAACCAAAAACATATTTCTAATAATCAATCGAGATAAATATCAATATACCGATCGCGAACCGAATTATGATAATGTGGCTTTAGCTTTAAAAGACTACAACTTGGATATCGTGTACATGGAGGCCCAAAAGAATTATATACCCTTTGAATATCATGTCTTTGGTTATCCCACAATATTATTTATACCACACAATGATGAACAAGATTTTGTTTATTATAATGGCATGAGAAATGAAGCAGAAATAATAAATTATTTAAAAAATATTCTGGAAAATCCCGATTTCTTGTGCAAGCAGCAACAAAAATTAAGATCTGATAGATTTGGCAGACCTGTGAAGGTTCCCCATGATTTTCAAATAGAATTTAAAGATTTATCAGCGTTTGTTGCAAACAATTTCAATAAAAGATTTGAAATTTTGGATCGCAAATTACTTGAAAAGGCTAAACGCACCGTTATCATAGTATTTATGGATTTCCAAGGGAAATGTTTACAACGCCACATCCAATGGCTTAATAGAATATATCAATTAGCAGCAACTGCTTGGTCATTTCTATATTTTATAGCCGACTACGCAGATATTGATGTTATCAATACAAGATGGCAACCTAAAGACTTAATTAAAGCCGCTCAGGGTAAACCAAAAATATTTGCTCTGGATCATCTTAAACATACGTATGAATTTGGAAATTTTGATTCCATAGCAAAACTCTACTATTTTACTGAAAGTGTTCAAAGTGGCGACTTTTACTATACACAGCTTCAGACCACAAACTATTTTCAACAATTGGTTAAAGTATGGACAGCCAATAAAACTCACATTTTCTTAATACCATGTTCACACGGACAGTTGAATCACTTAATTCGGGCACTGAAATACAATAGCCAATTCACCCGTTTCCACGACATGTTCGTCATTCAGTTTGAAAGTTATTTATTTCTTCTTCTTGTTTACGTTTTGTTTTTTCTTTATTTTATTTGTTTGTTGGGAATTTAAAATTTTTAATTTGGCAATGGAAAAAAAGGTAAGGAAAATATAAAATTGTAGCAATAATAAGCAAATATTATTTAATTATTATTTTCAATATTAGAAAAAAGAAAAAGTGCCAGCAGGTGGGACCAGGGCAGTGAGCGGGCTTTATTAGAGGTATGGGCTGAAAGGTTGGTAGAGCTGCGTGGCGTCCGTAAGAACAGCTCGAACAGATCGAGTAATACCACGGTGCACAATGTTGTGTCCTCTACAATCTTTAATGTAGCCAATAATCTTCGGGACATTATAATTTTTTTATAATTTTCTTTTTTTCATCCATTATCTTATATTTTTTAAAATACTTCCACAAAATTCACAAATAATAAGATTTTTTATTTCTTTTAATTTATTTATTTAATGCTAAACTGTTTTTCTTTATTTTGTTTTGTTTTGACAGCTGATTTTGATACATAAATAATCGATAGAAATTAGAGATGACAGTCATTCGTTCGTCATTCATAAGGCCATTCAAACTGAATGCCGTACAGCTTGTGTGATTCGCAGCTAAAATTTTGTATGGCGAAACATGTCATTCAGTTCTTAACTGGGGGTTGAATGACGAATGAGAGCGTGAATGACGAATAATTGCGTCGTGTGAACGTGCTATAAGAAAATCAAAGAAAACGAATTTGTTTTTAACATTTTATTTTTCGAAAGATGTTAAGTCTGAAAAGCTTTCGAATTTACTGGAGTGGTTGGCTCTTGATGTGAAAGAACTAAATATTGAAGTGGTTAAATTCGACGTTCAATGGAACTATGTAGATTTGAAGTTTGCACAACCCGTTTATCCTGCTCAGTATTTTATACCAAAAGGAAACAAAAGGGAAAGTATACTATATAATGGCAACTATTTAGATAGGGAAGAAATTTTAGAATTTATTAAAAACAATATGAAATAAAGGATTTAAATAAAACATCTAATCAAATAAATGTAAATAACTTGTATTTTTAGTTTTAAAAAGTTATCTATATACAATGTATATAAAAATGAATGTTTGTTTGTATGTAATTAATAGAATCGTAAACTATGCATTTGATGATGTCATGAGCCGGGGAAGGTTCCTAAGTTGGTATGACCAATTTCCAACAGGTGGCGCCACTGAAAATTACTAAAAATTATTTAAATCGTAGACTGTTAATTTAATCATGTTATGATCTTTAGCAAAGTAATTGCGCATGAGCCGACGAAGTTTTATAAGTTGGTATGACCAATTTAGGACAGGTGGCGCCACTTAAAATTACTCAAAATGATTTAAATCTTAAACTGTGCATTTGATCATGATATGAACTTTACCAAAGTTGTTGTGAATAAAATTTTTTTAAAAATTCTGTTGGGTTCAATTAGATTGGGTACATTGTAAAATTCCAATAAATTAAAACTCATTTGTCGACCTATGCTTCTTGAGCGCATTGAGACTGGAAAATCTTCGAGTACAAGCCGCTGAGACCCGTTCGCATGAATCACTTGAACAACGACAAGTGAGATTAGAAACTGATCGAATGCGTACTACTCAGGCCCGTTCGTCTCAATCATCTGGACAACGGGAAACAAAATCCATAAAATGATTCAAAATTAATTGGACATTTGTGTAATGTCTTTGCTTCAAATTTATTTTTGTTGGTGGCGCAGCAACACGCGCAGAGTACAGCTAGTTGTATAATAAAAAAAAGTAAATGTATAGAGTGAGAAAGTTGATTTTTAATTAAAAACTCTCTATTAGTTTACAGATGGATTTAAAATAATTGAAATGGCATAATAGATTCACATCGATTTACTTCGTTATTGTTTATGAAACTATTAAAACTTTATTTTTGAACTTATTTTTCGATTGTATGTAATATTTCTTGTATATTTACCTTTTGTTCGATAATTCGAACTAAAGTTTAAAATTCTGGCTTACAAAGTAATATTGTGCTGGATTTAGATGAAAGACCAGGTAAACTTTATTTCCGATAGAGCTTACAAAGTCCCTAAAATTGGCCGATGTTGATTCTTTTGAAGTTCCTTTAAAAAAAAAACTTATCTAGAAATTCCTATGTCGTGTGAAGGAATAGTAATAAGTAAGGTGCTCTCTCGTAGAACTCTATATAATGGACTTAAATTATTTATTATTTAATTGACTGCAAAAAATATAATGGCTTCTCGGGGAAGTAAACACTAAATTCTCAATTCCCAATTCATCAGTTGCCTGTAGGTTTACAATTTACTTTTTCCACAAATATATTCATACATAATATTCATTACTTTTTATATCTCTGCTTATAAGTGTATGAGTTATTTACGTTGCTATAATTGCCGGTAAAAAACCAAAACAAATAGTGAAAGATTACAGAACAAATTACATATATTAACAATATAAGTGAATTTCATAAGCTATTTCAATTCAGCAAAAACTTTAAGTTTATAAAAGCTATTTACGCGCGTATAAACAAACAATATAAACAAAAACAAATTTAGTGTACTCTTAACAGCTATTAAGTGAATTAATATTCTAAATCGAGAGTGAAACTTTTGAGAAAATATAGGAAACTTTCAGAGGAATTTATATCTACGACGAACCCACCAGCGCGAAGTATAAAATTTACACCTGTAATCCTTGGGAGTATTTTTGTAAGCCAGTGTATATAAGTGTACCTGAATTTCATAACCTATTTTATTTCACTAAAAAAGCTTTCCTATACAAAACATTTACAAACAAAAATCTAAGTATTCTCAATCGTATATAAACAAACATTATAAGCGAAACCAAATTTAGTGTTCTCTTCTCAGCTATTAAGTAAATACATATTGTAAATGGAGAGTGAAACTTTTGAGAAAATATCTGAAACATTTCGGGAAATTAATATCGATGATGAGCCGACCATCGAAAAGCATAAAAAGTACATCTATAACCCCATGCAGTATTCATATAAACCAGAGCCTAAATTACCACCCATTCAAACGCAACGGGTCGAGTTCGAAGAATATGTGAAAAATAATTGCAAAAACAAATTTCAAATTCTGAATCGTGAGACATTTTATCAAATCAAAAAGCCTATTGTAATATTTTTCAATCATTTTCGTGAAAAGTGTGTCTATCATACTAAATGGTTGGACAGAATATATGAATTGGCGTTAAGATACGGCGAACGCATTGAATTTATAGCTGCTGATATGATTGATATGGATGTTATGTATCCGAAAACGAATCCATTTAATTTCTTTTGTCGACTAGTCAGATCCAAAGATGAATCACCAAATACTTACGCCATAGATGAGCAGAAACGTATATATGAACTCCGTGATGCTTATTACACGCTAGAAACTCTATCAGAGTTATGTGAAAATCTATTAAAGGGAACTCTTTTTCCATCTCTACCCATACCGGCAAATAATGATCAAAAATTGATTAAAATATGTGTCCATCATAATTACAAAGAATTAATATTAGAATCAACCAAGAACATATTTCTAATTATCAATCTGGATAAATATCAGTATAGTGATTATGAACCAAATTATGATAATGTGGCTTTAGCTTTAAAAGACTACAACTTGGACATAATCTACATGGAGGCCGAAACCAATTATATACCCTTTGAATATAACGCCGGTGGTTATCCTACAATATTATACATACCACATAATGACAAAAAGAATTTTGTCTATTATAATGGCATGAGAAAGGAAGCAGATATAATAGAATATTTAAAAAATATTATGGAAAAACCTGAATTCTTGCTCAAGCAGCAACAGGATTTAAAATCTACAATGCTTTGTAAAACAACGGAAGTACCTAAAGATTTTCAAATTGAATTTAAAGATTTATCAGCGTTTTTGGAAAAGAATTTTGATGAAAAATTTAAAATTTTAGATCGCCAATTATTGGAAAAAACTAGAAACACTGTTATTATAGTATTTATGGATTTTCAAAACAAATGTTTGGAACATCATATCCAATGGCTAAATAAAATAAATCAAGTGGTGGAAAGAGCTTACACCTTTCAATTTTTAATAGCCGACTTTAAAGATATCGACGTAATCAACACGAGATGGCAACCAAAGGATTTAATTGAAAGTTTGCAGGGAAAACCGAAAATATTTGGCTTGGATCGCCTTAAACACACATACGAATTGGAAAATTTTAGCTCTATTGCACAACTCTTCTATTTCACAGAAAGTGTTCAAAATGGTGACTTTTACTATACACAACTTTATCTAAGAAATAATTTACTACAACAGGTTAAAGAATGGACAGCCGATCGTTTTCATGTATTCCTGAAAGCAGCGAAAAAAAATATTTTCATAACATTTTATTCATCGGAAGACAAGAAAGCTGAAACACTTTTCGACTTACTAGATTCATTGGCGCTTGATGTGAAAGAACTAAATGTTGAAGTGGTAAAATTCGATGTTAAGTGGAACTATGTAGATTTGGAATATGCACAACCCGTTTATCCTGCTCAGTATTTTATACCAAAAGAAAACAAGAGAGAAAGTAGGGTATATAACGGCAACTGTTTAGACAAAGAAGAAATTTTCAAATTTATTGAAAACAATGTTAAATAAGGAAGAGAATAAATTATTTTTATAAAGAAGAAAATTAGATTTTATATAAAAAAAAATATTTTTGAAATATTTCTGTGATAAAAAAGTAAATATCTTTGGCTTTATGTACTAAGAAAATGTCTCGTATTTTTTGTTAATGTAAAAAAGGTGTTGATGTGACTTTTACTTTCTTATTTGTAAACGTTTTATAAGTGTTTTAGAGAAAACTAGACCTGCCCGACAATGTTAAAAATAAGATTTTGAAAAGTTCGATTCACCTTCTTCATTAAACGATCAGTTTATACTACTGCTTATAGTATACATATATGTACACATTTTTAAACCCTTTATACAATTCTTATATATTTTAATGAGAAACGAATAAATAAATGGAATTCTAAAACAAACGAAAAAATATTTCACTTTGAATAACTTTGCTTTTAAGAAAACCTTTTCTACCATCAGACCGACTGCTATATACTTAAACAAGAGGAAAGAATAAACGGCACTATGTACGCGTTTGGAGAACATACAATTTTTTACAAGGGAACCATCTGTCAACCATTTCATACTAACGACGGAATAAATGATGGATGCCGTCGATCTCTATAGTTGTTCACCATCGTTCTGGGTAATATCAGAAGCCATGTCTGTTCAGAATGTCGAGGAAGTACATGGAGTCTCTCATGCCATCTCGGAAACTATGATATTTGTCTAGTAGACAAAGCCTACGCTCGGACAAGATCTCCAAAGTGGAAGTAAAAGTAGTAAATCTAGGATATTTAGCCCGCAATGTTAATAAACCAATGACATGAGAATTCGCAACACCGCACAGAAATTATCATATAGCAAAGTTAACCAGTCGTATATATATTTACTGCCTATATAGAACACCGAGCAACATATAGAAGCTATCTAGTCAAGCTGGTTTGATTGAAAATTCCATTAAGGAATTATGTATGTTATTACTGGTTAACAAATTGTTTTTCTTTTTAACTCTTTAATTTCATAAAAAAAAGCAACAACACAACTTTACATTTACAACAACACATTTATCATTGTATTTTGTGTTTATCATTTATAAACTCTGGTATCATTTATAAATTCTGGTAACTCTGATCAGGGTAAGCTTTTTTAAGTTTTAATTTCAAAAAGTTGAGTAATTAATAATCAGTATGAAATGCACTAAGAGAAAAAATCTTAATGTTTTAAGCAATAATTTATATGAGGACTATAACGGTACTGTTCGTAATAAATTGTTAGTAAATGCAGTAACCAGGTGACGGAAAGCTTACCCAAGTGATCATTTATAATTCATGCCACTAAGGCACACTATTTCACTTAAAATCTCCAATTGATCAACACTATATTGGTGTCCAGACCATTCGGCATCTTCCATTTATATTCTCAGTGTATTAATATTTAACAGCACAAAAATTTAATCGGATTTCATCATCCTAATTCTGGTATTCCTAAGTTTAAATAATGCATTTAAAGATAAAAGCTTTCTTTTCTTATACATACAAACGTATAAAATCTTGGTCATGTTTCATAAATATTTAGTTTAATTTAATAAATTTAGCAGTTTATTCGGTTAATCGCAAACAGACATTATGTTAAGTGATCAAAGTGAAAATACTACCGAATCATTTCTTATTGATTTGGATAAAATCCCATTCCGCGAAGCAAACAAAATTAAAGAAAATCTTAAACTAAAAACTTCTCGGCGCCATCTTGTCTTAAAACATGTTGATTTTGAACAATATATCAGAGATAATTGTGAAAATAAAATAAAAATTCTAAATCGTGAGACCTTTCATCAAATATTTCGTCCAATTATAATAGTTTTCAATCATTTTCATATGAAATGTGCCTATCATACCAAATGGCTTGATATGTTATACGAATTGGCCGTTAAATATGGTAATTGCATAGAACTTATAGCAGCCGACATAACTGACATGGAGATTATGTATCCCAATAGCAATCCAATGAATTTTTTTACTCGTTTAACGAGACCAGAAGAGGAGCCATCTACCATATTTGCCATAGATGAAAAGAAAAGGGTGCATCACCGCTTTAATGCCAATATAACCTTGGAAATATTAACTGTAATATGTGAAGATCTTTTAAGTGATAAACTGTTTCCTTCTTTACCTGTCACAGAAGCTAATATTGGAAAATTGGTTAACATTTGTGTTCATCATAACTATGACGATATGGTATTAAAATCTCCTAAAAATATACTTTTAATAATAGGCTAAAACGATTCTCCTGAAACCTGTCAAACAGAACCCGATTATGAAAATGTGGCTTCAGTGTTAAAGGACTATAACTTGGATATCGTGTATCTACAAGCTGAAAAAAACTATGTACCCTTTGAGTTTGGTGCCCTCACTTATCCTTGTCTTATATATCTGCCTTCTAATGACAAAAAGAATTTTATATTCTATGAAAATTATCGATCGGAGGATTTAATAATACAATTTTTAAAAAATGTTGTCACCAATCCTGAGTATTTACATTTAAAGCAAAAGCAACAACGTTTAAGAAATCAAAATAAAATCGTAGAAGTTGCAAGCGATTTTCTACTAGATTTTGATGATTTAAATGATTTTCTATATCAACATTATGATGAAAGAATAACACTATTTGATCGCAAGATGGTAAGCAACATCAAACATACAATAGTTATAGCCTTCTTTGATTTCCAAGGAAAATGTTTGTCTCATCATGTGCAGTGGTTGGATAAAATATTTCAAGTGGCTGAAAAATGTTTTTCCTTGAAATTTTGCATCGCTGACTTTAAAGATATTGATATCATTAGTAACAAATGGCAAGCAAAAGATTTAGTTAAAGCTAGTTCGGGCAAACCCAAAATATATGCCATTGATTCCTTTAATCTTAAATATGAAATGACTGATTTTAATACCCTACCATCACTATTTTATTTTACGTGTGCTTTAGAGAATGGTGATTTATTTTATACGCAAACATTACCCAAGAACACGGCTGGAGAAATGGCTAAAGTTTGGACTGCACAATATTTTTATAAGTTACTTAAAAAGGCTAAAAAGCATATATTTATAGCTTTCTATACCTCTGACGATACTGAATCGGAAAAGATCTGTAACTTATTGGAACTGCTGGCACACGATGTAAAAGATCACAATGTTGATGTTGTTAAATACGATGTCAATCAAAATTATGTAAGCTTGGAATATGCCCAAGCCATCTATCCAGCGTATTATTTTATATCACAGCATAATAAAAACGATTGCCGACTTTATGTTGATAAAGATTTGAACGTAAATAATGTGGTAGAATTTATTAAGAATAATGCAGATAAATAAACAATAACGTTTTAATAACCCAAGATTTTACCTTTTATTTCGAAGCTTGAATAAAACCAGGTAACAGTTATATAAACTTCTAATTGGTAGCTGAATTAATTCTTATCACTTTTGATAGCCATTTTCAGTATTTTCAAAGTTTTTAATCCTATAATATATCGGGTTATCCATTTAGTGATTCCAAACCATCGGTCTGGCATCATTCATTACATAAAATTAGGTCCTTTACGAATACAGATACTTCAACAACTGAATAACGGGTAATAATCGTTAAAACTTGCAACAAAACTGGTGATTCCTACGTTTGCCACTTTTCGAGCATTAGGGAATGATTATGGTCGTCATAATCGACCTCTTGTGCAAGAAATTGACAAATAATTCGAATCCATTCCACCGGGATCTGAGCAATTAGCCTCTTCGACAACTATGATTGTTGGAAAGCGGTTGAATCCAGAAAAAGTGACTATTTTTATACATTATATTCACAGAGATGTATATTTTTTTATATGGTATATAGTTTACTATTGAAATTGAAAAATGGATACCACACATACTCAATTAGTCATACATGATTGGTCATTACAATCCTTTTGTCAGGATTAGGGCCTAGTTTCTCACACCACTTGTATGTGTTAATATTAGCAACTTTTCACTGCAATTTTATCCACTCTCAGCGTTTTTGCCAGAAATTTACTTAGAGTAAGTCGCCGAAGAAGAAATTTTTCATATTTCATTATGTTCGAGATGTCTGACCAGGGGGTTTGAACCCTACTAGACTACGACGACTACAAAATCGATAGCTCTTAACAATAATCAACAGATAAATAAGTATCCGATTACTTTTGATGTTAACATTTAGTAATCACTTTCAACAGGTTACATTCTACATCACTAAGAGCATCTTGTTACCTTTTATTATGTTATTTTCATACTTCAAATACACTAAACAAAATTATACTATGGAAACAATTATTATTAACGATAAATGCTGTATTTTCTTAAACCATCAAAAGATTATTGAGAATCTTTACCAACAAACTACGACAAAAGATAAAAAATCCTATTCTTTGCAGCCGGGATTATTCAATTTTAAGTCCAAAGTGGACGATATTCGTTTAGAAACTGAAGAGAATCCTAATCGAATAAAACCAACGAATAGAAAACGAAAAGCGGAAACGGAAAATGAGAGTACACTTAAAGAAAAACTACTTGTACAACCATTCCTTGAGAAAATCCAGGAAAATCTGATTGAACCCAGACTATGCATTGAAAACATACCACGTTTCTGGGAAGAATCACAGGAATTTCCACAATTTCGTGGTGGTAATCAAACGAATGAATTTCAAACAACAGAATTTTCTCAAAAGGAATTTATTATACCTGCACAAACAAAATTCTTTAACTATAATGTAGAGGATCTACATAAACTTTTGCCAGAGTTGGAAACCTATGATTTGGTTATAATGGATATGCCTTGGCAAAATAAATATATTAAACGCTTGAAAAGGGTTAAGTCATCTTTGGGCTACCAAATGCTTGACAATGATTTTCTTAAAAAGATGCCTATTGGCCAACTTATACACACCGATTCATTGGTGGTTTTATGGTGCACCAATGCTTTACAACATCGCAAAGCAATAGAGGAAGAATTCCTACCCAACTGGAATTTACAAGTGTTGCATGCCTTAAAATGGTTTAAAATTAATACTCTGGGTAAATTGATAAGTCCAGTGAAGCCTGAAGGCTATAAACAACCTTATGAAATGGTTTACATAGCTTATCACAAAGACCGTAAGAATTTAAACAATTTGAAAGAGCTGTCTGCAGTCGATTGTCTTATTAGTATACCCAGCATTATACACTCGCATAAGCCACCCTTAATAGCTTGGCTGAGAAAATACCTTACCAACTCGGAAAACTTTAAAGGTTTAGAAATATTTGCCCGCTACTTGCAACCTCACTTTACTTCAATCGGTTTAGAAGTCCTGAAACTCATGGATAAACGATTGTATCAAGAGGCAAAATAAATATTTGTCAGTGCCAATAAAACAACACTTTTTTATACAGCCTGTGCCTTTTATTATATACCCTTAGTAAAAGAAGTTAAAAATAAAAATTATTTCTTTTCCGACTTTCAATTTTTGTTTGTTTTTTTTATTATTTTCGTATAAATGTTAATGAGAGAATAAAAGCTAAGCGCTGAAGGAGAAACAGAGAGTTCAACAAAATATTGTGAGTTGAATGATTTATTTAAAGCCTATAATTATAAAATTAAATGACTTTAATAAGAAACACAGTTTCTTAACATATCAGTAAATGTGGGTGAATTTTTGTTCCAACTTTTTTTTTCATATAGATGTGATCAAGAGAAAAGATATTTTAATATTAAAACATAAAATATTAATATATAAATTATAGCAAAAATTATTTAATTAATACGTAGGTTAGAAAATTACGAAAAAGTTTATTGTTCACCGCCGGGGCCTTGAGCAGCGGCAGCAGCCGGATTGGTAACGCCATCACCCTTCTTCTTTGAACCCGAAACAATATCATCGATACGCAGCAAGAGAATGGCAGTTTCGACAGCGGTCTTGTAGGTTTGCATTTTAACAGCCAAAGGTTCCCAAATGCCCTTGACATTCATGTCAACAATTTGACCAGATTCACCATCAATGCCCCAGGCGCATATACCATCACCGGAGTGTGAGGCATGTTTAGCTCTCAAAGCAGTCAAAGTACGAATGGTATTGGCACCACAATTTTGGGCCAATGTACGTGGTATTATTTCCAAAGCTTCCGCAACAGCAGTGTAGGGACCCTTCAATTGTTTACGGGTCAACAATTGTGACAATGCCATTTCTATGGCACCACCGCCAGCTACTAAACGTGGTTCCAATATCAAGTTACGGGCCACATGAAGAGCATCTTGTAAATTACGTTCAGTTTCGTTTAAAATATCCTTGGAAGCACCTCTCAATAAAATGGTACAGGCTTTAGGGTCTTTGCATTCGGTAATGAAGGAAAAGTATTCATCACCGATTTTCTTGATTTCAAAAAGACCAGCACCAGTGCCTACATCCTTTTCAGTCAACTCCTCAGTGCGGTTAACAATCGTGGCTCCACAAGCACGAGCAATACGTAAATTGTCGGTTTTACGTAAACGACGTATAGCAGTAATGCCAGCCTTAAGCAAATAATGTTGAGCCAAATCGGAAACGCCCTTTTCGGTGAACACAATATCGGGTTTGAGTGCAATAATATCGGCGCAAATACGTTGAACAAATTCTTCTTCGATTTGCAACATGCGTGTAAAATCCTGTTCACCAATAATTTCAACATTTGTCTGGCTCTCACCCTTTTTGTATTCCAAAGAGCAATCGAGTAGGACAATGCGTGGATTTTCAATATAACGACGCATTTTGGGGTGAGTAACATCCTTATTAATCATAACACCCTTTAAAACACAGGATTCATCGATGGAACCACCGGGAATTTTTTCAACTTTAGCATAACTGAAATGAAGAAAATAGAAAAGGAAAATGTTGTAATGTTCAGTTGCTTCGCAAAACAATGGATTAAATTTAACTAAATTTGGATTAAAAATATCGTAATCTACTTGTACTTAGTTTCCAATTCAATATTTCGACATTTTGGATCTTAAATGTATGAAAATTTTTTATCCGAGTTCCTTTATGACATTTGGGACAATTTCCGTTTTTATGCCTTGAAATGATATTTGTCGCTAAATAAACAATTTCTTTCCAACTCACCGCTTAATATCAACTTCCATGCGACCATTTTCTGTCAACGTAACCGTCTTCACAGCATCCAAGGCAATCTTAACAGCCATATCAGACCATTTACCGATGAATTTAGTACCGACACAAGCTTTCACCACTTCAGCCATTTTTTCCCTATTGTTACAGTCCAGTGGGATACTTAAATCACTTTGCAAGTGCTTAATAATATCTTCCAAGGCTTCACGGTATGCGCGAATAATAACAGTTGGATGTATTTGTTGTTGAAGGAAAGGTTCGGCAGCAGCCAACATCTCACCAGCTAAAACAATAACCGAAGTGGTGCCATCACCAACTTCTTCATCTTGTGTGCGGGCAATTTCAATCATGCACTTGGCAGCTGGATGTTGCACAGTGATTTCACGCAATATGGCATTGCCATCATTGGTCATCACAACGCCGCCCATGGGATCCATTAACATTTTCAACATGGCCTGAGGGCCCAAACATGTACGGATTACATCGGCTATGGCCTAAAAATTCAATAAAATTTATTAATTGTTTTAACAGATGGTCACAATTTTGGCTTCTTTTACATGAGTCACTTAAAAACTTACACATACACAAACACACACAAACACACACTCTTACCTTTCCGGCATTTATATTGTCCAACTGCACTTTACGGCCAGACTCTCTTTTAGTATTTTGGCCTATGTAAGACAGAAAATATTACAAATCTTAGCCATTTTTGCAAAATTTCATAAAAACTTACTTAAAACCAATATGGGTTGTCCTCCACCAAACATTTTTATTTAGAATTTCTGTGAAATGATTTATTAAAACAATAAGAAAAACTCGTGCTTTGTATGTGATCTGCTCTGCGGCACCCTTCTTTTGTGAAAAAAATGTTTTCAAATGACGTGAGTGTTTGAGGTTATGTTTACATTCATTTCGTTGAACAGTAATTTTGACACTTCCAGAAGATTCAAGTCATAACGTAAATAATGTGGCAGTACTATTTATTAAGACGAACAGCAAATGGCAAGCAGCTGATTGGAATTTTTGTTTGTAAACGTTTTTTAAAGAAATTTCTTAAAATAATATATATAAATAAATAAACACAAAAATTAATATGGAACCCAAAAAGATATCATTTGGCTTCAGTAAAATAAATAAAAAGCTTAACATAATATCAATTAAAGAAACAAGCAAAACAGAAGCCAAAGTCGAATTGATAAAATGCTTGGAAGGCCAGGAAATCAAGTTGGTTGAGTAAGTATTAAATCACTGCGTTTTTATGTATGTATCATTTTATTCTACATCTCCAAACCAACTATATTTTAATCGATAACATTGACTTATTAAAAAAGCCCAACCTGTTATACTGAAGTCAAGTTTTCTAATAGACCGTAAAGTGCTATACCGTATGTGTCAATTTGGGGCTTCAATTCTCATCAAAGGCAGTGGATGTATTATAAGAAAATAAATTGATGTTTTAATTTAAAATTGAGCTTTAGACAGCTATTTAAGTTGGGATCATTCCTTCCCACACAGACCAATTAGATTGTGACGCTTCATATGAAAAGAAAGAAGAGGGCAAATATCTTAGTAAAGATATCCCCCTAAGCCGTCAATTCCTTAATGAACCATATTAGAGCTCAAGCTAACAGTTCTTGAGATCTTCTAGTTACTTAACAAGTCGTCTACCTAGTCGTCTCTGCTAATGCACAATGCAGAGAAGCTCAGTGACATAAAATGTGATCTACTGTTTCTTCTGACCCTTCATATAGCATAACCCTATCATTTTCCGCCTTTTCGTGCATAGAACTATAGGATTGAGCTCCGGTCGCCCTTGTTTGCAATTTGTGTATACCCTGTATTATATGGGAACTGAAGTACCTCCATCAACAACCATCAAAGCCGAAAAAAGTTATTCCACGTTAGCATTCAAATTATTTGAAGGACGTTGCGAATATGCAATGTTTTATTAGATTTATTTCCCACTTATATTATTAGTAAATAATGAGATGAGAATTACGGCATGAGTAGGGATCTACGATAGTTTTGAGAAACTCTTTCTTCGCAACTACTTTATTCCCAGAGCTTTTTACAGAAGATTGCTGAGAGGGAGTTGCCAAAGAGATTTTTTTTTCATAGCTGACTTCTAATATGACCCTTCTCACTGGACTACAGCTACACCAGGTCTCGGTATTTAATAATCACAGTTAATGGCTTATAAATTTTAGAAACTTGTTTCTAATAATTTTGTTTTTGTTTTTAAAATAGAGAAAAGCCCGAGGAAAAACCTTTGGTTATACCCCTAAAGGAAAACCAAAAAACATCTACAGCTTTGGCTAGTTTAATAAAACGTCGCGCTGTTTTATTGGGAGAAGACGAAGCTGAGCCAAATAACACCATCGATGAGAAAAAAGAGAAAACAAATAATTTAAATAACGTAGACGCAGGCGAAGATCTCGAAGAACGTGCTGCCCAAGAACTTTTATCAGAGGTACAATCGAATGGCTTAACTGATACAGCCAGTACATTAGTATTACCCGTAGTAAAACCTGATGATTTACCTTTGGAAGGCGCCAAAGAAGCGACTTTGGATGACTATGACGAAATACCTATACAAGATTTTGGCAAAGCTATGTTGCGTGGCATGGGCTGGGTGGAACCGTCTAAGACAAATAAGAAGGGAGTTCCACCCCTAGACGAAACACCTACGGTAAGACCTAAAGGTATGGGTCTGGGTGCAGATAAAGCTCTAAACAAAAAACCTCTTTTAGTTGCTCCCGAAGCGAATGAGGTACTAGAGGTTAAACGTAATGCTTATGTTCGCATCTTGGGTGGTAAACACAAAGACTTCTATGGACAAATTGAAGGTTTTGATGATCATGCAGGTCGTGTTATAGTCAAAATGGCCATAGGTGGTCATAAGGAAGCTTTTAATGAATTCCTTTGCCAACCAGTTTCGAGAAAGGAGTACGCTCAATATGGAAAATGCATAAGTAAGTAAATGTACAGCATAGCATACATATAGTGTCAACATCATAGTTCTTTTTCCATAGAATTTAATTTCAATTTTGCATATTTGATGTTTCCATTTGTTTGAAAAACAATATCAATTAATTTAAAATCAATTGTAAACGTTCAATTGTTTTTCAAAATTTTCTGTTTGATTTTCAAACATTTTTTAAGTTTTTAGATCGATCATTGTAAAGGATGAATTCAAGTACTTATCTCGATTTTCTGGTGCAGGTTGGGAAACTTTTCTAACTTTTAATTTTATAAAATATCTTTTAGACACCACCAAATATGAAGAATACAAAAAAAAGGAAAACAAATATGGACAAATAATTCTAAATGATAATGAAAACGATAGCATTGGAGAATCTTATAATACAAAATCGGAGGAGATATTGAAAACAAAAAGGAAATCTAGCGATGAGATGTATGTCAAAAAAGAATATGAACGAAAGCGTGAGTGTTACGACAGTGAAAATAATAGAGAGAGGGACACTGAATATAGAAGGAATAGAGATGGGAAAAGTTATGAAACAAATTACAGTAAAAGATATGACGATAGAGATCGTCGCAAGGAAGGCAGTCGAGAACATAGAAGAGATTACAGAAAGGATGACAGATCGGAAAGATATGATTCGAAAACTGATAGATATGAATCTAGAAACGATTACTACAGGGACCGCGAACATAACTCTCAACGGAATTACAGAGACTACAGCGAGACGTCCTCCAAAGATCGTAGTAAAAGACGCGATACTTCTGAAGTGATTGATTTAAATAATTCCTCTTCCGAAACGGAAAACGATACTGCTGTACTTCCGTCTAAAAATAAAAAATCCAAGAAAAAAAGTTCCAAGCTAAAATCCAAAAAATCAAAGAGAAGCAAACCATCAAAACATGAGAACTCAACGGAATCAGGTTCCACAGATTCCGATATTCCAGAAGGAAAACTTAAAAGTCACAAACAACATTTAAAACAAAATAAAACCCAACGTTTCCGTGCCCGTTCTCGCTCTCGTTCCCGTTCTAGAGGTAAAAAGAAGTAAAGTTAATACTTTGTTTTATGTAAAATTAAAATTGTAAATGATGAAATAATAAGTGTAATATTCGTCCAGTTGATGAGTTTTTAATTTTATACGGTCTATTCAAATTTGTGCTTGAAAATTTCGCTCTTAAAAGCGTTAATGTTATATAAAAGGATGCCTTTCGCGTTTGCTTGATCATCACCGCAATTGTAAGCTGTAGTTGTTTTAACCGGTTTTCATTCCGACTATGAATCTTGAGTGTGTTATATTCCTTTATGGTTAGGTTTTGGAAGAATCTGCATATGGAGCTCGGTTTTTAATACTGTATACTTGATTTTAATGCGAAGGTCGGGCGGGAAGGTATCTTTGGGCCCACTGTCGGACAGTTCAGCCTCCTCTTGAACACTACCTCCAATGGTATGAGGCTGATCGATTTCGCCGCGGCGCGTAACATCGTAGTATGTAGCACTAAGTTTCAACATCTCGACATTCACAAGTGTACTAGATGTGCGCACATTCAGAGGTCCAAACATCGACTCGGACCACTACCTTGTCGCAGCCAAGTTTCGATTGCGCATTAGCGCTTCGTTAAGAAGCTGCGATCACAAAGGACAGCTGAGGCGTTCTCCGCTCAACTCTCGTATAAGCTCCGTCGTTCCCCATCTAATCTCAACGACATTGGCGGACTGTGGGCCAACACCTCCCACTACTGTGGAAACAGTCCTTGGTTTCGAACGCCCACCCCAACGAAATCGATGGAACGATGAGGAGTGTCGCGAGGCAACTGCAGCGATAAATGCCGCATACAAGAAAACGTTGCAGTCAGCCGCTACGCGAGCCATTGTCGAGAAGGGATGAGAGATGCCTTTTCAGACGCAAGAAGAGGGAGCAGGAAAGGCATGAGCGTGAGGAAGTCGAGATGTATAGATGTAGGATTGTCTCTCGAAAATTCTATCAAAAGGTTAAGCGTCTAACCGAGGGTTATAAACCCGGAGCGTCTTCCTGCAAGGACGAAAATGGAAACTTGGTCCGCAGGGAGTATTGAGGTTATGGAGGAAACACTTCTCTACTCTGCTATAAGGCGATGACGACACCAATACCGCCTTTAGTGATGATGTTCCGAACCCGATCGATGATGACGGCGTGGAGATTCCGCCGCCTAGCCATGAAGAGGTCAGTCGCGATTGGAACCTCAGTGTCCTCTGTCCTGTCCTGAAAAAGGGAGACCCTACTATATGCGCCAACTATAGGGGTATAAGCCTTCTCCCTATCGCATATAAGGTTCTTACAGGCGTATTGTATGAACGACTGAAGCCACTCGTCAAAACACTGATTGGACCTTATCAGTGCGGCTTCAGACCTGGCAAGTCCACCATCGACCAGATATTCACATTATGCCAAATCCTGGAAAAGACCCACGAGAAACAAGTCGACACACACCACCTTTTTGCCGACTATAAGGCTGCCTTTGATAGCCCCATAAGGGATCGCGTTTTTGCCGTAATGTCTGAGCTCGGTATACCTGCGATGCTGATAAGGCTATGCAGAATGACGTTGAGCAATTCCTGCAGCTCCGTCAAGGTAGCTCTCCGAGCCTTTTGATACCGTGCGTGGTTTCAGACAAGACGACGCCTTATCATGCGACCTCTTCAACTTCGTCATGGAGAGTGCTCTGCGAAAGGCAGGAGTGCATCGCAGTGGCACTATTTTTCAAAAAGTGTCCAGTTGCTTGCGTACGCTGACGACATTGACATCATAGGGCGTACGAAGCGAGATGTTACTGCTGCCTTTAGTGCTATTGAACGCGAGTCTACTAAGATGGGTTTGGCAGTAAATGAGGGCAAAACAAGGTATATGTTATCGACGAGTAGAGACGCGCGGCGTATTGATTCTCAGATTACTGCCGATAACTATACTTTTGATACGGTCAAGGAATTTATTTATCTTGACTCTGCCGTTACCACCACAAATGATGTCAGTCAGGAGATCAAGCGCAGGATCACTCTTGCCAACAGGTGCTACTATGGCCTCAATAGGCAATTGAGTAGCAGAGACCTCTCTCGTACGACTAAACTAACACTCTACAAGACACTCATCCTACCCGTGCTTTATGACGCAGAGGCATGGACCCTATTAAGTACTGATGCAGCAGCCTTGAGAGTTTTCGAGAGAAAAGTACTGCGTAAGATCTTCGGTCCAGTACGAGTTGGCGATGATTTCCGTATCCGATACAATAGTGAGCTGTATGAGCTCCTCAACGACATGGACGTTGTACAGCGTATTAATATCCAGCGGCTGCGCTGGCTCAGCCATGTCGTTCGAATAGAGGAGGATGCTCCAGCGAGACGGGTATTTGATGCGGGGATCTGCGGTAGTCGGCGAAGAGGACGACCTTGTATCCGTTGGAAAGACCAAATCGAGGTAGCCCTGTCTTCGATTGGTGTGACCAACTGGCGTAGGCGCGCAAGAAGCAGAGGCGCCTGGAAGGATGTGTTGCGGCAGGCCGAAATCCGTTAATCGGGTTGTTATAGCCAATTAAGTAAGTATACTTGAATTAAATTGGACGCCAGTACTCGCTACTAAGCATACGCAATCTATAAACTTCATCAAGAAAGTGGTAACTGAAATCTTATTCTTTAGGTTGAGTATTACACAAATTTGGAGCAGCGAAACATTTCACCAAAAGTCTGACAAAACGAGACTCTATTTCCAGAAATTTCTTCCTTTCCCCTCTTTTGGCAATATAATGGATTGGTATGCAGTGTTGCATATTCAAATTATCATTTATTTACAAATTTGTGAACTGATTAAGGTATTAATGAGAGCATGTGGGAATATTCTTATCCTGACTGTTTTAAAGCAGTTTACAATGAGCCAAGGAAAGCCGGATAACTCCTGTAATGATGGTAAGAAACTTGCCTAGATACAAATCCTAAAGGCTTTCTGCAGCTCTATATGTGCCAATTAAATCAGGCACATGGTCGGTGTCCCCATTAAAATTGCAGACCTCATTTGAATACTCATTGAAATCTATTTGTGTTATGATTCTTCCATGGCGTTCATGATAATCACCGAAGAAATTGTATTTCAACATAATTTATTTTGTAAAAGTAACAATACTGTATGCAAAGATAACTGTTCCTTCTTTCTAATTAGTTTGGATGATGCAGCTTCCATTTATGTTAGAAGATTTTTAATAGGTTTTTGTGCGAGAGCTTCAGTATTCAGCCGACCATTTGCTACCGGTGTTCGCTGCTGATGTTTTTTGGGGGAGAGGGGATTAAAAACGAGAAGCAGCAATTTTCTGCTTTCTCCGGTGTTTGAATCTGAATTACTCGGTTTTATAGTCACGCACTATGGTCTCCACAGCACAATATCTCTTTAATACTGATGTTAGACTGGGGTGTAGGGTAATTTTATTGCCAGGAATATTACGCTTAACCGCTAAGGGATATTACGGCGAATCTACTACAATCGGTTCTAATGAGCCAAACATTTTGCTGGTAATGCCTTTCAGTTGCGTAAATATTTCACGAAGTTTGTAAATGTAAAAAGTGTCATAAAAAACGTGAATTTGAAAAATAGCGTTAGATATTTGAGATATTCATTTTGCTTTGAAAAGAAAACTACAATTGGATTATTAACTTTGTTTTTATTTTTATTAAATTAATTCAAATATTACAGTATTATTTTTTTTAATGTTTGTTTTTATAGACATCTTATAACTAAAATATATTTAAATTTAAACGCTTAAGCGCAAAAAATATATGAATTTACCATAGACTGAGGTTTTATTTTTTTATATTATTATAATTAAATAATGGTGATTTAAAGTGATGATTGTAAATGTTTAACGCTAAGAGATTGTAATTTATTTTTGTAAATTTAAATTTACTATTTTTATAAATGCTTTAAAGGGAATATGTTTTTTTATGCGTCACGTTTTATTTTTTATTACGAAACACTAAAAATAATACTAAAAGTATTATGTGTTCATAATAAAACACAAGTTAAAATAATATACATTTTAATTCAATTAAAAAAAAACAGAAGTGCAAAGAACACTTAAATAAAATATAAATAAAAATAAAAAGAATAGAAAACTTATGCACTACGTATTATGAAAATGATCTTTTAAAAACTATAGGCAAAATACGATCTCATTTCGAACGATGAGGGCGAAAGAGCTTGTTAGATAGTGGTGATGGAAAGTGTTTTACTTGTAATATTACTATGAGAAGAATTGTATTTTAAATGTAATTGTATGTGCTAATGAAATATTCATTTTTTATTTGTTTTTCTTTTCATATGTATAATTAAAAATACTTATTTAATGCTTTGGTCGAAGTTTTTAATTTCATTTTCTTTATGTTTGTTCTTGTAGTAATTAGCATGGTTTTGTTTGGTTTTTATTCTTATTTCTTTGTTGCTTTTTTTTAATACATTTTAAGAGTATTTATGAATTATTCTAAAGAAATATTATTTTGGAAATATGAGCCTGAATGTATGTAGGAAAAATAAAATGCATTTTATTTGATAATAGAATTATTTGAGTTAATTTCTTCTTTTTCTTTTTTTGATTTGTATATCATTATATTCTTGTTGTTTATTTTGGAAACAAAAATTTTCTTTGTTTACCTAGAGTGATTAAATTATTCATCCTTTTTGGTAATTTCACGTATTTTCTCTATCTTTGAACTAACAAGACAACCGAATTTTTCCTTAAATTGTTTCATTACACCTTTATCCTGTACGCCAGGATACAGTGTAACGCCCAATGTAACGAAGTACATTAAGAGTAGATTATTAAATATGGCACCAATCCAAGCCAATGTCAATAGAACCACACTCATAACGATGACGTACTAAAAAGATGTAAATAAAAAATTATTAATCAATTATAGACTCACAAAAGAGGATATAAAACCATATTGAATTTACAGTTGTTCTTTAAAGATAAGATACAAAGGTTAGCGTTTTATATATATATACCTTCTTACACACACCCAACTGCCACTCAATGTCTCTAAGTTCATAGCAGGAGTTATTACCTCTCTCTAAAGCTAATTCTATACTGCTGTCTAATTAATAAAATAAGTTTCCATATTTTAGTCACTTTGGAAACTTTGATTCTTCTTTCATCCATTCCCAATGGTCAAATGTATCCCAGTTTATTAAAAAAAACTTAATACTATGCAGAAAACTCGCATGCATACGTATGTACAGGATACCACTGAGTATGTTGAATTGCAACCAATTGATATTCAAATACTCAATACTTTTTCTAATGTGTACTCTTATGGATATCTCTTGTCGTTCTTAGACCAGAAGCCATAAATATCTTTAGATGCAATAGAGTACTAAACGAAGCAACTACCCCGGCGCACACGCTCCAATCTGTTACAATTGAGATCTGTCGATTCAAGCATCATTTAATGCTTTTCGGAAAAGATTATTCCCGTCATCATAAACTGTTGCCTGAAATCTGATCTAATTTCCGATGACGCCATTTACTTGTTTAACTGTCCTGTCATGCCCACTGCATGGTTGAGACTAAACCAGATGGCTCTATTTCTCCAGCTACCACTCACTTGACATTAACTAACATACCAATAGATCTGGTTTTATTTATTGAAGAGGAAAACTGTTCAAACAACAGTGTGAGGCTTCTCCGGGGTTATATGGAACTGATTATAGAAACTTAATTGTAAGCTTATTTAACAAAAGCTTTTAAGAAGAAATTTGCGATTTTAAAATAGAATTTATATTTTTACGCATATAGTTTGGTGGACGAGTGGGTATGAGCAGACATGAATCACCATATTTTTTTTTTTTTTTCAAAAAAAAAAATTGTAACCGCAACTTAGGAAGATGTAATAAGGTAACATAAAAGTATAAAATTTTGTTATTATTATGCTGTGTTTTAGGAAAAAAATGAAATTCTATAGGTTTTATAACAAAAAGATACATACGATAAACATATATCGATCAGCAATTATGCATTAACTTACCATAGTTGACTTTTTTTCCTTATTGGCAAACAAATATTCGTACCAGCCGGTAATCAAGAGTTTTATATTGCTCAACTGATTGACAATATGTTCGAATTGAGCCTCCTGTTTGCCAGACCATTCATCAGGATTAAAAATCAAACGTGATACGGTAGGATAAAGGAAATCAAACAAAACGCCAAATAGACCGGCTAAGGCCAACAACGTTATAATCGATAAATCCATAGCCCACAAGGCTAAGAAAAATATCGAGATACCAACAAATATAAGAGCCGGATAGAAATTCTTTTCCCACACCAGCACCGAGTCCAACTGTACAATTACATTACGCCAGGGCTCCAAATCATGTTTCAATTTATTGAAAGCGCGTTTCTGAAAAACGGAAAAAATTATTCCATATTTTTCTTTTTTCGTATCCAAGAAAAATAAAAAATGCTAAAGGCGTTGAGAAGGATACGTTCAGCATTAAGCAAACATACACTCACACCCATTCAAGTAACATAAATGGACGAATTTTTAAGTGTCCTTAAGTTCTTGAAAAATTCTTAAAAAAAACCGAATAGAATAATAAAAAAGTAAAGCTTACCTGATCTACTTGAGACATTTTTGTATTTTAATTATATGATTTGAATATTTTTACAAATTTTGTATGCTTCTTTTGTTTGTTTTCTCCAGAAAATCAATGCAAAACCGATGCACAATTATTTGTGACTTTTTTTATTCAACACGAATCTTCTTAATTTTCTCTTTGTTCCCCGCTCACGCACACAGACTAATTTTTTTCGAATAATGTTTTGTTGTCGTTTTGAAAAGCTGTAATTTTTTTTGTCTCCTGCGTGCCTTTTGTATTGTTCTTTTGTAAACAGAGTTGCATTTAAGGCTGCCATACTATTATTAAAGGCGGGAAACGACAGTTTTACAATTCGGAGAAAGCTGTATAAAAAAATATATATGTTTAGTGAAATATTAAAAAAGAAATAAGTTTATTGTTTTGTAAAGAATTGTTATTATAAAATATGAGGCTACATAGCACTCAAACAACAAATATAGCAATGAGATAAAGTGATAATTTGTTTTTAATATTTTACGAAAATCAAAGCTCTTTCAGAAATTGTTCTTACCAAAGGATCCCGGTAAGTAGACTTCCCATTTTATGAAAATTATGATTTATTTATTTTGTTTTATTATTAAATCTTTAATTTAATATCAAACTAACAAAAAGTGATAAAGTCTTAATGAAGTCAGGAATGAATTCAGTTAATGCAGTTTTTTATACCTGTAAACAAATTGGTAGGTTATTGGGAATGAGGGCTGCTGTTTTCTATTTTCTTACGCGAGTTTGGCACCAATAGTTTAATATGTAAGTGAAGGTTTACAGACCAATTTCCTACAAGAGATTCTACAAATTATTTATAAAGTTACAATTAAACTTGTTTGCTTCAAAGTAAATTTCCTAGTCATCTATTATCGTAAATACGAACATTTTTAATATGTTGAGACACTTCTTGGTTACTTATTCGAATGAAAGTGCACGTTTCCCTTCGTAACATTTATATTCCTTCACTTTAACTCTCAAAAGCTAGAGAATGTGTTCCTATAAATATTGAGACGTGGGGATTCGCGCGAAGAGAAGCAAAGCTCAAGTTAAACAAGTATGAGTATGAATTCGCCGCTTTTCCTAATTACAAATTTCCAGCCGATAATATAGCTTTTCAGCTAGCTCTAAGTATTTTGTGTTAATTTATGTACCAGATATTCGTGGCAAACTCTGCCGAATGCTCCGAGAACGTGCCCAAAAAGAACAGTGCAGTATTTCTTATTTTTGAATACTGATTGTTCGGTGGTACTAATAGCTATACAAAAGAATATATATACTGAAGTCTTAAACAATTTAGCATCTTCTTGGCTAAATTAAATGTTGCTGGAAAAAACATATTCTAATTTTTCTAAGATAAAACATTCAATAGTCATCCAAAATGTCCGAATTCGTCTAAGACTCGACAACTGGACAACTGAAATAGGGCTGACATGTTTTCCTTTTACTGTACCTTCTCACAATTAAGGATGGCAAATTCCATCCCATATAAAACACATATTCTTATTATTTTTATTTGTATACACATACGTTTATATATTTAAATTATTTAAAACTACATCATTATTTTATAATTCAATATTTCTGGGTTTATTTAAAAAAATACAAGAAAAATGTACAGTGTAAACAGTGTTCTTTTTAAACTTTTTGTTTGTTTATCTTCTTCTATTATTAACTTATACATATATACGCATTAATCATTAATAACTACATTTATAAACTAAAAAAAGAGATACAAATTAAAAGTTTAATTATAACAAATAAAAAATCAAAATTAATTAAGATTTTAAAACCGAAATTAGAGAAAAGGTTTGAATTTATCTCAAATAAAAAGCAAACTTAATGATCGAAATATTACTAGAATAAATATATTTCAAAATCATTAAAAAATTAGAAAAAAAAAACTAAAAGGAAATAAAAATATTTTTTTTTAAACAAAACAACCTATTTATTAAGTAATTTTATACAATAAAAAGACAGTCCACTATACTAATAAACTTTAAAAGTATGTTAAAAGAAGAAAAAAAAAGGAAATTGAAAAAAAGTTTTAAAAGTGCAATGAAAGAGGACCCTTTACTTCAACTGGAACCATAAGTATTAAGTATTAACACCGTTTTCATTCTTACAAGATTAAAATTTATACAATTTTACAAAATTATGAATAGAGTCCCTAAAAAGAATTAATGAATGCTGTTTTTGTGTATCTAATATAGCTATGGTCGTATATGTTACTTTTAAACAATATTTACTTTAAATTCATTTAATTTCTTAGTACGTGTGTGTGTGTTTGTGTCAGTGTATATATACTAACATGTATTTATAAACAAGGTAAAGTAGTAAATAACTTAACGAATATTTCCTATTTATATTTCCCCTTCCATAACAAAAAAATAATAATAATAATAATATTTATGTCTTTGTATGTATATATAATTATACATATAAACAAATTCCAAAATAGAAAAATCCTTTTTTAATTTTTCAAAAACAAAACAACCTTTTTTCCATAAAATAAGTATTGAATAGTTTTTTGAAACATTCAATCTTTTTCTATCGAAAACTAATGGATTGGCGAGTATTTCGTTAACGTTAGAAATTTGTTTCGAAACAAAGTATACAGCAACTAGCGTGGATATGCTTCAGGGATATTTAGTAAGAAAACAAAGGAAAATTGGTGACGTTTCTTAAAGCAATCGTTAAGGGGATGAGTGTGTATGTGTTTGAGGGGGAAATGTGTATTAAACTTGCATTTGATAAGAAAGGAGGGTCTAATGCTAACTCTTAAATAATATTTACGTCTTTTCTTCTTTCTCTTTATTGTAACGTTCGAGTTCCTTAAGAAATTGAGCTTTCGGTTTCATAACATTCGGACGATCACCACGACAGTTCGGACAATACCATTTTCCTTTCGGTTTCAAAACCAATGATACACATGAAAAATGGAACCATTCAATGGGACACAAATCATTATCGCAGAGAATCATTTCGCCGAAGGAGATCTGTCAAAGTAAAATGAATATCCGAATAAATATAATGCAAAAACAAAACTATAAAATAATAATTTTCACTCACCTGATTACAAACGCAATATGTGGGTTCATCGGGATCGATAGGATCTGGAGGCGGAGTTTCTTCTCTTGCACTGGCCTGTTGTGTGCTTTGGTTGCCCCGTGCTTTACGTTTCTTCTTTTTGCCGGCATTGCTATTGCCAGAACCAGCTCCTGAGCTGGCGCCTGCCGATGAACCACCATTACCCGAACCTGAGCCACTGCCAGTTAAACCAGTGGAACCACCAGACGTACCAGCTTGGACTTGTGCGGTACTCTTTTTTTGAGTTGTACCACCTATATTGGAGCATTTTTGTGATAGATTTCGATCACCACCATTACTTCCGCCTTCATTGGCCGAATTCGATTCATTACCACACAATTCCATATTTCCCACGACGGTATCGTTACGACGACGGGAACGTTTGCTATTCGTACGTTGATGTTCCAAGTTAGCACTTATATTCAAGTTACCGCTAGTACCATTAGAATTGTTTCCCACTGATAGGCTGTTGCTGTTGCCAGAACGTTCAGAATTCGGTGTTGAATTGCCACCAGCGTTGTTTGAATTAAGCACAATATTGGAATTACCATAACCTAAACGTAACAAAAAAGATGAAAAATAATTATCGAATTTTGTTAAAACCATTCAAAATAAAAAAAAAAACTTAATTACCATTGGTATTGCCAGTGCCACCACATAAAGAGCTATCACCTCCTCGTGATGGACTTTGAGTGCGTGAGTGTTTTTGCGGCGTTGGTGCACCACAATCCTCCAATTGCATTTGCATCAAGTCATCCTTATCCTCTTTTATATCGAGATTCTTTTGATCCGTATCCAACTGGCGTGTCTTATGATCAATCAATTCCTGCAATTGGGTAACAATTTGCATCTTCTCATCGCCCAGCTCTTGAGCCTGTATTAGGCTCTGTTGCATACGCGTTACCGAACGAGCCCTTCTGCTAGAATTTGAGTCTGCACAATTTTGCAAAGAACGCCACAGATCATAATAATGGTCTACATCGCGCAGGAGGTCTAAAATATAGAAATACGAAACAAATTCCTTTTTATCTCAATGTTAACCTCAAAAAATGAATAGAAATAATGGCGGCCCATTACCAATTGCCTTTGGCTATATGGATTAGATTAACTCACTTCGATATTGGACATCTATATCACGTATTCGTGATAGATGTCGTTGTACATCGTCTGGCAGATTTTCCACAGAGTCAATATAATTGTCCACATATGTGGCCGAATATAGCGCTTCGTCCATTTTCGCCCAAATTTCTGCCAATATTGGTAGAGCGTTTACGTTTGGTTTCAATCAATTTTTGTTTAATTTTAATTTCTTGGCCAAACAATAATAATAATTGCGCGTCTTTTGTATAATCAACACCATTTGCTCCCTTCGCCCAAGCTTCCTTCGATAGTTGGTTTAGTTTTCTTCAGCTTTTCTTTCGATGGAAATTTATTGTAAATTTCTGCGTTAGTGCTGTATAAAACTCTTAAATACACACAATTACCCAATTTGTGTTGTTTTCTTCTCTTTTACTGTGTCTTTATTCGTCGGTTCGTTTGCTTTTGTATTTGGAAAGCAGTACGCAAACAAAAACACTGTACTTTTTTCCCCCAAAAGCAGGGATTTCTATAACTTATATTTGTTTACAAGATAGTATACTTGTTTAAACGCGAGTATTATTCGTATAATTTAATTGCAATGCTTTATTTTTTACTGTGATATTTATTTGATAGTTTTTATTTTTTTGTAATAGAATTTATCAAAATATTTACTTTGTGTTGGGTAACGAGTTGTTTTCAACTGGTTCGAATACTTTCTTTTATTTGGTTGTTTATGTATTGCCAAGTATATTTAAAGATATTGATATGGTATGGAGGTGCCAGACTGATTAAATTATTAAATGGTAGTCAGATAGCTTTAAGTGCAAAGCGTATGTATTATTTTTTTCTCAACCAAATTTCATATAAAATTTATTTCGTCGTTTATTGTTTTTGTATTAGTTTTTTCTGTGTAGAGTTGTATTTTTAGTGTCATAAAGTATGTATTTAAGTCAGAGTCACGTAGAAAAGTAACTTCGCATGAGGTTGACATAATCTGTACTTTGACGTACGTTGCGAATCCAAAAATTAGTAAAAGGAATAGCTAATGGTAGTTAACATACTTAGCGAACGTTAAAGGAGAAGTACGGAATGAAACACAAAGAAACATGTTTTTTCCCCATTGTAAGTTCGAAAAATTTTATTTTTGAAGTCGCAGTGAGCCAATAGGTCTCCGAGTAAAGGCGTGCCATAGCTGATAAAGTATTACGTCACCCTTTCAACCTAAACGTAACAAATATGTATATTGTATAAGAAACGCAAAGTTTGTGTAAAAGCTCGTATGCCTAACTAAATGCAGGTGGTAGGTAAGTTTAAAACCTATAATAAAGTCAATAAATTTTTTTTAAAAAGTTCAGTTTGAATTTCCGTTGCAGTTTAACACTAGCTTTAGCTAGACTATAACGTGCGCTTACAGGCGTAAGATTCTGATATTCAATGAATCCAATTCTCAATTCATCTAGCAAGGTTTGTAATCTCTTCCTTCGCAGTGAGTAATATATTAACCAAGAACAATAGAAAGAATAGGTCTTGATGAGGAAAGGTACTACACCATTTCACCCAATAGATGATCACAGAAGGTTCTAGTTCGAGGCAGCGACATATGACAGAATTTATCATACAGAGAAAAAATTTGTCATACAGAATACCAACCAATACAATAAAAAAAACTTGGTTAGTGATCTAAAACAGAGCATGAAAAGTATGAATATGAAATTAAAAGAACGGAATTACAATATGTATAGTAAAGGAATAACTGTTATGAGCTCAATTTTATAAAATAACTTTTATAATTCTATTGTAATTTTTTAACCATTTTCCGTTAAATAACAAATTGGAGATAAAACTACTCATATCAAGTTGGACGCCGGCCTACGGCCTTTATTAACGGCGTCGTAAAAACGAACGACTTCGATGTGTGTCTTTTAACCGGCATAAACACTTCAAAACTGCATCATTATTTCGCAAAGGCCTGTCGTGATAAGTTGAGTTTTGTTCAGTTTAAATATCTCGCAGATTCTCTTTTAAATAGAAACTTAATTTTATTGTGGATTAAATATCATTTTCTTTAAATAAATTGTAGTGTATGTAATAAGTTTTTGCTCAGAATTATAAGAGTTTATAAAGGTACATTAAAGTAAAAAGTGTATTGTAGAAGTGACAAAAAGTGAACAATACAAACATAAGAGAATCCTTTTTTCTATAGAATCACGTGAATAAAGTGCATTTAACGGTGTTTTACATATTAAAGAACAAATCGAAAAACGTGTTTTTTATCCTTCATTTCTGCTAGTTTTTGTATACTTGTGTGATAAATAAAACATTAATAAAAACAAAATGATGAGTTTCGAAGGAATTGATGATAACCAAAAACCCTCTAGCAAGTAAGTGTCCTTCTTTTATTTATTTGGTTAACCTTTTATAAGAAATTAATCGATCTTTTACCATTTCGTTCAATTGGTTGCACGAGTATATTTCACAAACGCCTCCATTTTTAATTGATCCTCGTTAGTGTTGCTAAATGTTAAGTTTTTAAAAAATGCTCAACAGCTGCAATTTAGTAAAAAATACTTGGTAAATGGTAAAAAGCTTAATATGCAACACTGATCCTTTTCTTTTTGCATATACAGTGTTTTGTCTCTGTTTTTCATGAATGAGGTTGCCTATTTAGCGTTAGTTTATGTAAGCAAGAATTTTAAAAGCGTTTTTAATACTTTGTAAAGTACTTTATTATTTTAAATCTTTTCAAGATACGTATTATTTTAAATAAGTGTGTATCTACACTTTTGCATATATTTCATCTCGATTAATTTATTTTTAAACCGTATAAAAATGTATCTGGGAAAAATAGATCTTTTTAGTATTGTCTTAACCCCCTAATTATGTATTTATGAATTTATAATATAGCGGACTTGGTCGGAATTATTTTATCGAATCAACTGTTGTTAACTGTCCTACATTTTATTGTATCTTTCTTGCACGAGGACGTATAGAAAAGTATTTGAGCTACTTAATTTCTACAAAAGCTCATCTCATTGTGCGAAGCTTAAATTAAATATTTTTTTTTAAATTATTAGTACTTAGTTCACGCCTAATATTAGCTGCAAAAATTACGATACTTGTCTGAAGTACCATAGACGTTTTGATAGTTATGACAATAAATTTTTAACAAAATGCCAGTACGAAGAACTTGAACTTGGCAGCTATGGATTCATCACCCAAGCTGATTATTATCATCTGGTACCAATTTACCACACGTTTAATTTAAAAAGTAATTTTCGTTGTTGTTTTTTTTTTAACAAAAATAAGGGTGGACTAATTGTTTTATATTTTCGCAAAGCCTCTCCCAAAACTTTAAATGGATAACACACAAAAGATAAATATAAATTAGGCGATAATACAGTATCTAATAAAAATAGAATAGAAAAAAATTCAATTCATTTCTAGTACAACTGTAAATTAATTTAGAGTGTAGTAGGTATGTTATTTTAAAATCTGAGAATCAAGGACGACGTTCTGGTTACGTCCAAAAAATTGAATATGGGCTATTCGAACTGAAAGAAAACGTTTTTTTCGGCTTCTTATCTTATAAAGAAAATACAAGTTAACAACTCTGGTATTTGTTTTTTCTGATTGTCTCCTTTTGTGGTTTCTGCCTTCTGTCTGACTATTCTGTTATGTTTTCTTTTTTTTGTTGCAGAAAAGCTAGTATCATTTAATTCTTACGTATTTAGAGAGAAAAAAGCTTTTTTTCAATCCTAGGTTTAATTAAAAAACCATATTAACAAAAAATGTACTGAGATATGATATTTCCTGAAATAAAAAAAAATTCCATATTTTGTTTGTTTTTTTTTATTTAAAATTTAATTTGTCACACTGTTTGTTGGAGTAATACTTTGTTGTATTCGTTTGCAAGTGCTCTTCTAGATATACCGTTATTGGTGTTCTGTGTCTCTTTAATTATGCTGACTCAATACAAAATTCTGTTGTTGCTGTTATTATAAACAAAGATCAAATTTTTTTCAACCAACCATAATATTTCTAAAGAGATTATGCAAAACTTTAAGAGATTATACTTATGAAATGATGCCTAATAATGTGCACTTGCTTGTAGAAGTATATAGATACTTGATTTTTTTTTCGTGTTTAATATTTGAATTATATTTTGTTTTGTTTTTATGCAAGAATGGTTGTTTTTTAAATTTTCTCTTTTGTGTTCTTTCTTAAAATGTTTGTTTGATTTGGTGTTTCTATGCATGACTCATTTTATTTATGCTTCAAACACTAGTTTTTTTTTTATAAACTTTCGCCTTCTATGGCATTTTTGTTGGTTTTGTAATTTCCATGGTGTCTTTGAACTCTCGCGCAATATGATGAACGTTATTCTCTATTTTATGCTTATAATTTGTTGTTTTTTCTGTTCAATTTTTTTTGTTTTTTTTTTTTGTAGTGGCTCATATTTTGTTCTCTTTATTCTCTGTGTATACACTTTGTGAGTGACTATGCCATAGTGCAATAGTTTTTGTTATTGTTTTTTGTCATGTCTGCACTCAGCGATAACAAACAACGGTAGCAAAACTAAAATTTTTAGCCGGTTTTTCTCTCTTTCTTCTTTTCGCTGTTGTCCTTTGTTTTTTTTTACAAATAAAATGTGCAAAAATTTTTACAAGGCCGGAAATTTATTTATAGTTGTTGTTGTTCATAAAATCAACTTTATTGAATTATTTAGTATTTATTTGTGCTATCAAAGTTCTAAAAGTTTCCATTTATGTTTTTCATTTGGTGCTGTACAAAAATAATTAACGTTCATGAACTGACGTTTTTCTTCTTCTGCTTTTTGACGTTAAAAATCGGTGAACACGTGTTGTTAGGTCACAAATAATGTTTTTAGTTCTAGAAAATTCTTTTGAGGGAAAAGAAAACAAAACCAATATAAAGCAGGACCAGGACCTCTTGTTTGCAATTTATCCACATGTACTGTATCACATGTATGTACCTAGTATGTTGTGATGATTTTTGTGACCGGTCAACAAAAAACATAGTAAACATAGTAAAGGCACACTCGAAAGTTATGGCTGATTATATTCACAGTTTCTGTGTCTTGTATCATGGCAGTAGTGTTATTTGGGTTTAATTATACCACATTATTGTAGTATACCTCTGCTTTCCTCTAGTTACTACAAATGAACACTGGAATGGGACTTTTCTTTATGCGTTCTTTCTGAAATATTCTGTTAATGACTCAAATGGAAAATAAGTCGTTTAATAGCTTCAATTTGAAGTGTCATTTATTTAGTGTAGGGTTGCCATTTACGAATATGAATAGTTTAACAGTCGAAGAGCATGTAAAAATAGTTAAAACTGATTCAAAAATGAAGACTTTTCGAACATTACGGAGTGATTATAGTAGTAATAACCTACATACTGTGCAAGAAATATGAAAAGACTTGAAGCATTACAAATGTAGTTAGTTGGCCCTATTTTACAGATCTTTGTGGCATTCATATGTCGCATGTGAATTTGCATTTTCATCCATATAAAGTCTAACTCAGGCCACAATTAAAGTGGCCATTCACAACGCCGATTGGGTGCTAAAGCGACGACATTTCAACGCTGACTTTTCGAATAAAATATCCTTCAGCGATGAAGCTCAAGCTTCGCAAAAGTTATTGTGGGAAATTCATTGTTTCCGGACAAAGTGACTTTTTGGTGCATATTATTGTCTGGAGGTATAATAGGGCCGAGATTTATACAAAATGATCCTGAAATAACTGTTAGCGTCAGTTCTGAGCTCAATGGCTGTATGACAATTGACTTTTTTTGGTTTGTAATTGAAGATTATGAACTAGACGGTGTACATATGGTTTCAATACGACCGACACAACATGATCGATTTTAATTTTATTCCATTTTTCTACACAGAAAATTCATGTTTAGGGAACGTCAACTGATTACCAAGATCATTTGATTTGTGCCGTTAGGTTTTCTTGTGCAGGCATGTACGTCAAAGATCGTGTTTAAGCGGATAATCTGCTAATGTTGGAGAATTTCAAAACTAACTACACAACCGATTCAGAGTCGGTTATTTAAATGACATTGTATTTCCTACATAACGACAAGGTCAAAGTATAGTAACGATCACTATTGTGATATGAATTTTACGGTCCTGAAAGTTGTTGATGATATTTTATTTATTTCGCAACTCAAAGTAATTTTAATTACGAGAGCAATTTGCTTTATTTCGAGGGTGTGGCTTTATTTATTTTGCTACATTACACGCGCAATATAGTAGGAACAAAGAACATTGCAAAAATTTAACATTTTCTCCACAATTTCTTTTCAAACATTTCTATTATCAAGAAATTTATATTTCATAAGAACACGAAGAGGAGGTGTTTGGTGTGGTGGGCACACATGTTGAAAACTAAACAACATTATAAATGACGTTTTCTGTTCATTTCATTCAGAAATTAAACAAAACCTACAAAATTCATTAATAATTAAGGAAATTTTCCTGGCTTATATACACTAATACTGTGACTGTAGTATTTAGTCGATCAGCTGCTTTCTACTATACCACCGCAATTTTTAACTCCACTTTGGCTGGGACTTGTTAAAAGTTGTGTGTCAACATAACCGGCGACAACAATTCATTCTTTGTTTTGTTTGTCTCCTTTAAAAATGAGTTTTATATGACTCAACTATGTAGCAGCAGCAGCAGCAACGAACACAAATAGATTATGGTTGTTTTGAATGTTTTCAATATTTGTTTAATGGCAATAGCGATGGCATGGTATGGTATGGTGGCATGGAATGGCATGTCATGAGATGGTGCGGCATGCCATTCCATGTCTTTGCTTTTTTCTTTTCTTCTTTTGTTTCACATTAAAGCTGTAGCAAATATTGGCATTTTTCACACTTGAACAATTAACTTTTAATGGAGAAAAAAACAACAATTTGGAATTATTCATTAATAAATTGTTTTTACACAGCTGTTTCTCTTTTATTATTGTTTTAAAGCAAAACTTTTCAAAGTGCTCAATACTAGAGAAAATCTCACAAATGGGCCTCATAAAGGCATCAAAAGTGGCCTTTAAAAATTCCTGATGACCATACGCTTTAACACAAAAAAAGAAGTGAAACATTTAAAAAGATTGCCAAACAAAGTCTTTATAAAATAAAACTTTTAAAATACATATGTAGTTCTACGAGGTGTTTATTATAAATGTATGTCTATGTTTAAAGCATTATTGGCAGCAGGAAAAATACAAATTATAGTCAGAACCATCGTTATCACCGTCATGAAGGCGCCATCATAGTTTTTGCCATGTTTATTTTAGCTCTTTTTCTTTTTTTTTTTGTTGTGGGGAAATATGCAAATTCTCCGACTCCTTTCGCCAATGTTATGTTTGAACATTCCATAAGGGTACTGATTCTGTACTATTCTGGTCTAATGGCGTGTTTCTATGAAAAACAAAAAAAAAAAACAAAAAAATTAATAAAACTTCTTACGCAACGAAGTGTTTATTGTCTGATGAATGATTTTATTAAAGGAAACGCAAAATTTTATGGTTTTTTAACATCGAAATCATTTGTGATTTTGGTATAGACTTCTCATTTGCTTAATGGAGTAACGAGTAGATCATAAATAAAATAAGCAACGAGCCGAGTGCTGCGGGGTTGACTCGAGAATAAAGTGAAATTGTCTGGAGAAGCTGAATCAGCTGGGCAGGAGAAATAGAGTCGCCTTCTGTTGGATTCTAGATCATGTGAGAATTTCCGGAAATGAGCAGGTATATGAGTATGCGAGTAGATAAGCTTCAACATTGCTGATGGCACAAGAACATTTCCGTGAAGTAGTAACAGGTATATAGAAAGAAACACACTCTTCTGAAACAATTTAAACTTTTTTAGGGAATTACAATTGTAAGGAGGATTAGTGTTATAAATCAGGCTATCTATACGCATCCTGAAGATACCTTCTGAACGGGTATTGCAGACCCAAAGAACTCTTGTTCTGGATAGAGATCGTTTCAAGCCCAATATATAGATTCTGTATTGAGGAAGATGCAACATTAGAACACGTATTTGAAAGTTGTGTAGCGTTAATGCATTTCAGATCTGATCTCATCTCGTCATGTATATATAGAGCGTTGAACGTTTTCTCGTAATTTAAACTTGCGTCATATTCAATCGATTGTTTATTATGCCTCTATTGTTCAAGAGCAGGGCAAAAGACCGATTAGTGATTTTAAAAATCATTTCATTTTAAATGTATTCCCAGATTCTGCACCTGTCGGTAGGTCGAAATTTCATGTTGTTTTCATGTTGTAGCAGATTTTTGTTGATTTCTTGTACAACAACTTAAGCTGAGTTTGTCAATTTTTAGCCGAGTGATACTCGGGTCATTCCGGAATGTATATTCAATTGCGGTGTGGTTACTTGGTGGTGTCAATATCTCACCACGTTATTTTTAGTATCTATTGGCAGTCAAAACTGTTGGAATTGCCCGCTACTGCTTATTTCAATCACAGTTTCCCAGTATATCTGCTGGTAATTTCACTATTTTTTGCTAGTAAGTGGACGGCTCATAAAGATCTTTGTAATAGAATCTAATATGGTTTCAAAACTAATCTTTTCTCTTTAAAGAAACCTTTTGAAATATTTTTTTCTGAGATTTAAGTTCATATTTACAGACATTTTTAAATAAATTTTTATTTATCTTTCCCTAATACAATGTATAAAAACTTTTAGGAATTTCATTATTTATTTAGTTTGGTTCCGAAATCTATTTTTTTCACAATTTTTTTTCTTTAAAAAGGGCGTTACACCAATTCAAAACCAGAGCTTTTATTCTTTCTTTACCCTGACAAACTTCTTTATTTTCTTCTTTTGTGTTTGCATTTTATGGTGACGGTGACTAAGTCCTCTAGTATTTCACTGCAAAGCGAACACGTGCAATTTCCCCTTTCCTCATATGGCAACTTGCATTGTTGCTTTTGCTGCCATTAGAAGAAATGACGAAATTCTCTGCTACCCTTTGTATATAAAATTGTCGTTTACTTTGCAGCGAAGCGCAGAACTGAAGGAAATAGTAGAACCAAATCGAAAGGAATACAGAAAACTGCAGTAAATTTTTTTTTATTTGTTTGGATTTTTCACATTTTCCCTTTTGCGCAAAATACTATACTAGAAAACCGCTGTAGTTTTTTTTTCTTGTAGTTTCTTATGGTTGAGTCAACCAACCTTCATTCAAAGTAGACCGGCCGTTCATTCATAGTTTAACCCACTTCTAGGGCATTAATAGTATGTATAATAGATAATAGAATTCATGATATGTTGTTAGATTTTATAAATGAAATTCGGGTCAATTACATGTTTAATATTGATTTTCTTACTTATTTTAATTTTAAACAAATAAAGTGCGGACTTGCAAATCATTTAATTAAGTTTGCAGACAATACAATTCATTGACTCATTCCGAAAGGGCGTGGCATTTGCTACAAAAACATAAGTATTAAATTGTAAAGATTTGTCCAGATTATTTCTAATCCTCCACGGTGGCGAAGTAATTGTAAAGGAGGAGGAGGGGTGATCATAATAATAGTTCGAATAAAAAAAATTGGTAAACAGTTAATATGACATTACTTTTGGTTACATGTGAAAGCGAAGAACGAAGAAAGTTCACTGGGGAATATAAGATCCTGGGAATGAACCAATCTACTCATACTGTACGGTTCCAAACTCGTATGAAGGCAGAATATCCTCTAGACAGGCCATTGATGAAAGATGTGTATTCAAACCCATCGTCATATCTTGGCTAAGATTCTACATTTGGAAACACAAATGGAAATTTTCTACCCTTATTACTAGTACCATGAGGACGACATGTTAAATTGGCTTATTATTGAGCCGCTGGCTTAAATAGGTTCTTGGACATGCTACGGTCTTAGACCCTTTTACGTCTGCTCGGATTGTATGTATGGTATAACACTCTGGGTGGGTCACACTGGACATTGTCATTTCGAGAAGAAACTTCTGAAACAAGAAACCAAATTCTTCTCAAAATTCTTTGGTATATACACCAATGGTTTGAAGTCGTATGGAAAAGGGTTAAGAACTTTTAGAAATTCAAAAAGCCTCTCAGATTACTTTAGTGTCTACCAGGCGGATGTCCTGTCGATATTCTTTTGTCGATTTAAAGTGTTGCTCAATAGCAAAATGTACCCTGAGGATATACCACCGATATGCCCATAAAAGTTGTTTATTTCCCCGGAATATGGTGGATTATTTGCATGTCTCTAATATTGTCTTTCCTGGACATAGCGACATATCTGTTGAGGGCGAATTGGCAGCGATTAAGTTGCATGTCTAACGTTTCCTGCGAGAGAGAGAGAGATGACTTTCTCGATTTCCAGATTAAGCTGGTAGAATCTTATTCCGGGGAAAACGAAACAACGCATTTTGTTCATAGGTGTGAAGTTAGCTACGAAAGTTATATTCTTTTTCCACAGTGATGCAATAATATATTTAATTAACGTCTAAAGATTTTATAAAAGTTATAAACAATCAAAAATGACGGAAAAAATTCTACTAAACACTCCCAATTTGAAACAAAATTATCGTTTTCTACTTAAAATGCTACAATTTTTCATGTTATGCGAAAACTATAATTAATGAGCCTTACACAATTTATAACTTTTTTTTAAATTATTTCTGGAAAATTAATTCAAATTTATCGTTAATTAAATTCATTCTTTCTTTTTATTGTTCCACTTGATTAAATTTAATGTAGCATATTTAACACAGTGTCCACCATATGTTGGCCGCATTCTATATTAAAAGAAAATTCTTTCAACACCACCACTCCCTACATAAAACTTAATTATTCTAAAATTTATTTATTATTTATTGCGAGAGTCAGTCTTCTTACATAACCTTGTTAATTTATTTTGCGTTTAAAAATTAATTATTCCTTCAAGTTTTTTTATTTTTAATAAACTGTTCTGCTTGATTTAATTTTGTTCAAATTTGTTTAAATTTTCATCTTTTTTTTTTTTTGTTTAATTACGTCGGCCTTCCAAGGCTAAATTATTCAAACTTAACCCACCATATGTTTGTTAGTTTGTGTGCCTTAGAAAACAAGAAATTATTGTGTAACAATTATTACATTCAATAACGGTGTGGTCTCGCTAAATTTTTTTCCAAAAATTAAATTGTTTCTCTTAATTGTCCTAATGGCCTTCTTTATTCAATTTCTATTCCTAGGTACTCTTTTTTGCTTTTGACAGCTGTGTACTTGTCATTCATATGTCTTTGATTCTATACCAGTCCGCTTAGAGACGGTTTCAATACGTATCATATGATTGACTCACTCGCCTAGTATTGTTTGCTGAACCATAAGCATGGCATTAATGGCGGTTTCGTACACTGTAGAAGATGAAAATCTGCGTCTCTGAGGGTATTCCACATGTTCTCGATCCTACTAAAAACTAATACCATCTTCCTCGTCAATTACCACGCCACGCTGAACTGCCATACGCAATAGTTTGTATTATTTCTACAACTTTGCGGACATTTTCAGCTGTTGCCAGAATTTTCTTAAATTCTGTAGTGAAGTTTTTGACAGATTCTCACTTCTTTTTGGACAGAAGCATTACTTACTTCAATAACATTTTCGTTTGTCAATATTTTGTCGTTTGCAGAGTGTGAATTCTTTCTCTGAATCGTGTGATTTTTGACGCCAACAACAGTTATTCCTGAGTGCCACAATGTAAACAGATTCAATTCTAATACCCATTAACTTTAGTGGCAGTTAAATGTAAATTGAATAAAATCTGTGAAGTTAGCTACGAAAGTTATATGAATATAACAATTGGCCTATATTTCCGGTCTCAGGCGTTCCTGACCGTAAGGAAACCTGTTTTGGAATACATTTTTTATCCGACTTAACCATTTTTACAGAACTCTTTCATTTTGCCCACTTGAAGAAAACAATTAGCTTCGTCGCCTATATCTCTGGTCCCAAGTAACCCCCGACCGTAAGGACATCTGCTTTAGAATCCTTGATACCATAGACACCTACTGGGATACCTGCAGCAAGTTCTATTTTTCCGCGGTATTGATTATCCTCCCCAGACATTGTTAAAACACATACAGTCGCGTTCATAAAAATAGGAGTGAGCCCATTGAAAAACAAAAGCTAATATAAAAAAAAAAAAAAAAAAAAAAAAAAAAAAAAAAAAAAAAAAAACGGTGTTGTTCAAAATAATAGGAGTATTTCAGTTTTCATAAAGATTTACTATTAAAAAAGTTAAAAATGCTTATGATTATAATCAGAATACGATTAATATTTGGTAGAATAGCCTTTGCTTTTTATTACAGCAGCACATCTATGAGGCTTGGAGTCAACTAAATCCTGACATTGTTTTAGTGGAATTTTATTCCACCCATCTTGCACTACAGACCACAACTCAGCTGCATTTGACGGTTTTCGCTCGGCAACATATTTTTTAACATCCCTCATAGATGTTCTATGAGATTAAGGTCAGGAGACTGAGCTGGCCACGCCATAACCTTTACCCCATTAACCCGAAACAACTCATTTGCCAGTTTACTGGTGTGTTTCGGGTCATTGTTTTGTTGGAATATCCATTTGGAATATGGTAACATCACTTCTCTCAAAATGCCAAAATAGATGTTCCTATCCATTATGTCTTTAATTGGATGTATTGGGCCTACACCATTATATGAAACCTTCCCCATATCATTAGTTTTGCATCGCGATGTGTAACTGTCTTTTGTGTATACTGAGCTTTATATTTGGTGTTGGGCGGACGTCTAACATACTGTCTAGACCCAGTGCCACCAAATAAAGCAATTTTGCTTTCGTCGATCCGCAGTAGGTTTCTCCATTTTTCTTTCGGATATTTGATATGTTCTTGGGCAAACTTTAAGCGTGCTGCTGCCTGTTTTGTTTGTCAGCAATGACACCTTTTGTGGACTTCTTGCGAATAAATTGTTGTCCATCAGACACCTACGAATAGTAGGGTCACTTACGGCAAGATTCAGATCCTTTTGAGATTTTTTGCATAGCCGAAGGATTCATTTTGCTGTATCGCACAATTCTGCGGTCATCGACAGTTGATGCTTTGAGCTTGCGCCCACGCGTTTCGAGCTTTTTTATATTTTAATGGATATGCGATCATTTGATTGGATCAACTTAAGGATTCGTCAATTTCTTTAATTAATTTAATTTCTTCTTTTTTTTCGAAGATTTTTAATTAGTTTTCTCTTTCCTTCAGTACAGTGCTTTCCTCGTCCCACTATTACAAAAATTTATGTGAATCACTTTGGAAAAAGTTTTAACTACATTTTTCTGTACTTACTGTTCACTTTTTTCTTTAAATTATATGCTGTTATATTTTTATTTTTAAAAGAACACTCACACTCCTATTTTTTTGATCAACTGCATTCAGGGGCAAGCACAGAAATGAATCAATTTCATCGTAAATATTGAAGTTATTACGAGATTCTTTTTTGTATTTTATTTCTTACATATCGTTGTAACTACCATTAAAATATATCATGTTTTGCAAATTGGTACAATAAAAAATTTTAGCTTTGAAAATATTACATGGTAGCACTCCTATTATTTTGAACACAGCTGTATGCTTCTGACTCATCGTATACTAAAGAGGGAATTCCCCTTTCTCGCTTGTTTGTCCAAAATAATAGAAAAACATTTTTGCTTATAATCACGGATAATAGATGTAATCACGGTTAAACGATGCAGAAAACTTTAAGTGGATCCAAAATAAAATTAAGTCGATGCAAAAAATTTTCTTTTTCCATCCCGGTTAATTGATGTTGCCGGATAATCAAGGTCCCACGTATTTTTTTTTGTGCTAAATTCTTCCATTTTAAAAACAATTTCCGAATTACCAGAGAAGCAGCTATCAATTTTTAACAAGTCATTGCGTATTGGGTAGGTATGCTTAGAAACTCTATTTATTTGGTGATGACTTCTGAGGAGGCTGCAGATTTGTAGAGAGTGCTGTTTGTTATTTGCCAATGTCAGAGTCTCTTATTTAGCTTACCACTTGCTGATAATCTAACGAACTTAACTTTTAGACTGTTTTTCAACTTGATTCTAAGACAGTCATGGTTTATATGCAAAGCTCTGTTAGTTCTCGGTCATCGCTACGAGTCGCATAGTGTTCTCAGGTGAGATGTAGCAAAGTTGCCACTCCCTCTTATTCTAAACTCTTTTTGTCACGATCTATTTTCCTAATTTTGAAAATAATGCATGGCATGCATTATACGTACATCCTCTAAGTGTTGATCGTATAATAGTATAAAAAAAGTATTTTATCCATTTTTTTTTTGTATATGATTGTTTTATTGTGCGTAATGAAAACATTGTTTCTACGCATTGTACATTAGTAGGGGATGACCGACCTCTAAGTGTTGCCGGTATAAATGTTTAAATAAAATTTTTTTATAGTTTTTACCCCTAACTTTACGACACCGAAGTTTAGTTCTTTCTAATTTGATTTGAATTATTTTTAGGGATGATTTTTTTTTATTTATTTTTCTCTTTTTAGTTGATAAATAAATAAAATAAATATTTACAAAAAGGCCAGCAACAAAATTTCTTTTCGATTCCACTTTATTTTCCTGTTGATAAGAAGGGATGTTTCGTAAATAGATTACGTTTTAAGGGTTTTTATGCCAATAAGTTGGCAGCTGTTGTATGTTTTATAAGAATTTGGTTTTTCATAATCACCTGCCATGGTCAAGCGTTTATTACTACTGGCCATTTCATGTCATAAACACGAATAATCGATTTACAGAGAAATTTTTTCTGTTCCTGTTCCCGTTCCTTTTTTCTTCTTCATGAAATTTGATATTTTAAAATGAATTTTTAAAAGTCATTCACACGGGCCAAAATTGTAAAAGAATAAATTGATAACTTTAGGTTCCAATTGAAGTTAAAAATGGTTTTTTAAATTCTAAAGCTGGCAACAATGAAATGGTATTTTAGCTTCTGTGGATGGCTCGAAGTCCATCAGTCTATCAAAATTGCGTCCTGTTTCACAGGCCTATCCAATAATGCAATGAATGCAATAAAAGCTGATGTGTTTAGAGACAGTGTCGCAGATGAGCGCTTTGAATTTAAGTTTTTTATCGTGGTGGAGTGGTAAACGAATGTATAAAGGTAGATTTGATATTACTGAGTGTCACTTAGACTCCTGATAGAACTTTTAGATATGTTTGATAAGTAGTGACTACGAAAAAAAATACAGGAACATGCTTGGTAAGCCTTTGATGCCTATGATGTGACTATCAACAACTGAACAGAGTAACATTACATAATTGGTCATTATAACCCTTCAGTCAGGATTACGACCTAGATTCTCACACCACTTATATTGTGTGTGTTAATTTTATACATGAGTGGTGGGACCTACAGTTTAAAGTCGACTCCGAACGACTGATTTTTAAGAAACATTTCATGACAATTTTATTTAATCAGAGTTTTTGCCAGAAATCTGCTGAGAGGAAGTCGCCGAAGAAATACTTTTTGTATTTTGTTTTGATGTCTGGCCTGGGGCTCGAACCATGGCTTTACGTTTAATAAGACAACGCACTACCTACTAGACTACGGCGACTTCTGAACAGAGTAAGCTGTCTTATATACATAAGTGTTCTGGCGTCAAGCTTTCGAATATTCCTCCTGTCATCCGCGGTGTACTTCAAGAAGAGATATCTGCTATAATTTCAATGCTTGCTAAGTCCTTAACCTGTGATTTCGGTTGTTCTGAAGCTAGGAGGACTATTCGGAATAATTGCCGATAAAATGGGTGCCCTGTCTTATTCCTAAAAATTTTATTTGTATTTATCTTTACATTATAGACTCTGTTACAGAAAAGAGAAGGTTTCGCAAAATAAAATAATTTCCGCTAAAATACAGACCGCTGCCCACCCATGGCTATCTAATTAGTTGCGATAGTTTTTTTTTTGTTTGTGGAAAACCCTTTGTGGCAATAAATACTCTGTAGTATTTTCCAGTACCCATGGCTGTAATAGCTTTAAGAATACGTTTTTTGTGTAGGGTATTTATGCGAATCTATCAAAACTTCCCACTCAAATTGACAGGAAAGCCACGACGACGACAAGGAGTCATGATGTCGTGCATCGCATATAATTTAACTATTCAAAATGGGTGTCAGTTAGTGAGTGAGTGAATGAGTGAGTGAATGTGTGAATGCAAAAAGTGAGTGCTTTATAAAAAGGTGCGTGGTGTGGTATACTGGCTGCAGCCGTGAATCTCCTATAAATTTAAACTTGACAAATGACTAAAAATTTAATCACCATAATAAAGAAGGAATCAAAAGCAGCCAACAACCAGTCAGTCAGACAACCATAGTTTAGGTGCTTAATTTTGTTTAAAAGAAAAGTAGAAGAGAGAGGAGATAATGATACAATTGAGTTTTTGATATTCTAAGGAGGCAAAAAAAATTCACATTCACATGAAAAATGCTGTTCCTTTGTTTCCTACTCTTTAGCAAAAATAAATATGTATGGTGGTGGGCTGATTTATTTTCATTTTTATTACAAAAATTATAAAAAAAAACACCACATAAAGTAGAAATTTATAAACATTTTTTTTTTTGGTTGGTTGTCTTGAAATAAAATATGAATAAAAGAAGGATGTATATATGTTGCGTTGTTGTTGTTTTGTTGTAACATTTATACGAAATGTAATAAAATCGCATCAAAAATTAAGACTGTGGAACAATTTGTACTCAAAAGAAATAATCAGTAGGCTGCTTAACAGCTAAAGTTCTTGTTGGTTTCATTGTTTGTTTTGTTTTCTTTCTTTCTTTTTCAATTCACTCACATAAAATACTTTTTTTTCTCTTTTTCTTATAATTTCAGTGGTTAACAAGTTTTAAGCGTTTTTCTTTCTTTCTTTCTTTCTTTCTTGTGATTAAATATTAAAATTTAACAAGAAAAAGGTGTGTGTAGAAATGATGTGCTTGATGTGGTTATCGTTACCAGAATCCTGGTTGCAAACAACTCCGCTTAATAAATAATGATGTCTTCCTTTCAATATTCTTTACATTTGATATGTTATGTGTGGGGTATTGTGGGTGTTGGAGATCTAGTTCTGCAATAGGAATGTGATTGTATTTAATTAAGAAAGAAAATTAAGCCTCTTAAATGTTTTTTTCGTTTTGCTTTTAAACGGCTTGAAAAGACTTCCATATAATCATTAAAAGAATTTGTAGGGGTTACAAGCAGTTCTATGAAAATTTAAGGCAATGGCCATACATGCATTAAGTTTTTGATGATATTTTCTTAATTCTGACCTACAATGCTGGGGTAATGTAATTTGCTTATGCAATCTATTTTGTTTAGAAGTCGCCGTGGTGTAGTAGGTAGTGTGTTGGCTTACTATTCGTAAAGCCCGGGTTCGTATCCCAGGTCAGACATCAAAAATGAAATATGAAAAAAAAAAATATTTCTTCGGCGACTTCCTCTCAGCAGATTTCTGGCAAAAACTGCCATGAAAAAGTTTCTCAAAATTCTGTCGTTCGGAGTCGACGTTAAACTGTAGGTCCCGCCACTCACGTATAAAATTAACGCACACAACATGAATGGTGTGAGAAGCTAGGCCGTAATCCTGACTGAAGGGTTGTAATGGCCAATTATGTATGTATGTATGCATGTAATCTATTTTGTTATAGTTAGAAAAATCACCTACCCTGCAGAAATCCGATTGAGATTGGTCCTAGATGTCAGTCAGCGACCGGACATTACAATGTCCCTAATAAACCCAAATTTATCAGTCTTGCATTAGGCTTAGATGCTGCAATCTATTCTCTCAACACCTTTTCTCTCTGTCTTGGTGAACCCTTTCTCCTGATAGGCAGGATGACCTGATATCCAACAGAGGCTGACCCGATTGGATCAAAAAGCTCGTAATATTATGTTCAGATATGCACTTTTATTGAGTCAATATTCGATTAATTGTGTACAGTATTTTAAGTGTTCAGGCATAATAATATACGCAGTTCAGCTGCTTATTCCATATTTATTTGACAGCTGGTAGACAAAACAGCTGGTTGTTTCAACATTTTTTTTTGTGTGTCGTTGACATTTGAGTTGTCAAATATTCGGTTAATTGTAATATGCTCACTAAATACACTTATGACAGTGCTGCATTTTAAGTTTTACTCAATATTATAACAATTTGCGTATTTATTGTGCAATTATTAATTATATTAAACTTTATATGAAATATTGAACTCAATAATGGCGTTTATTGCGATTTACGCAATAAAGGTGCATATCTGAACACTGTATAAGGTTCTTACACTCACAAACCGCTCCTGATCGTTCTAGTTGTTCCACGGATGAATTGAGGAAAATCCCATTAGAATCCACAATGAAGCACAATCTAGCACAAGTGTGTGGCCCCTACAGTTTCGATCTATCAGTGAAAATTAGTGCAGCAGCTGGTTTGATAGTTCCTCACCGTTTTGCAAGGCCCTATCTGGAATAAGAATGCTCAAACCAACCTCCGGAGCCATAATGCTCTGGTATATACCAAATCATTCTGAGCCGATTCATATTCGTGTATCCGTAGATCTGTTTAGCGTGTAAAGCATGTCTACAATTTTGTCTTTACATTTCAGGGATTGGCTGGCTTTCCTTGTTTATAGTAATCTAAACATGAAGACTATCTACTAAGTACTTGGAAAAAACTTGTCCTCAATTTTTATTATTTTTTTCTATGGAACCTTTTAACGACTTCTACTAATTCACGTTGAGTGTCCTTTTTTCTGTCGTTTCCTTTTAAAAGTTGGTTTATTTCCGTGTAAATTGTTTGAAAAAAAAAAAAACGGACATTAACTTTTAATTTTACTTCGTTCACTTAATTTGTGAAGTTATTTTGAAACAAATAAAAAAAAAAAACGAAATTCAAACACAAACACAAAATCTTTCATGTCCAAGTATAGACTCCTCTATTATATATATGGTCACGCGATATTTAAATTTTTATTTTCTAATACAATATTTGCATTTACAGCCGTCATTATTATATTGTTGTAGACTGTAACAACAACACAGACAACATGACTGACTGATTACTAGTATTTAATTTAAAATAACGTCACTTAATAGTAAAAAGTACGTTGAACTTTATATTGAAATATTGCTGGGGGGAAAAAAAGGGGAAGAAAATAAAGTGTAATAAAATAATTAAAACATAATAAAGATACTATTAAAGGAGTCGTAAATTTCGTAATTGACTGCTGCAACTGATTTGAACACATTTTTAAATTGTGATTCATTATATCGCTTTCCTTGGTTTTTAAAAAGTATTTAAAAATTTAAACAAATTGGTCAACGTTTTATTTTTATCAAGAACAAAAGATAGGACTCTGTCCCTTTCGTTTTATTTAACATTACATTAGGGGAGTATTATTATTTACTGTACTATTGTTCTCCCTTTAAATTTTATTGGGTATCCCTATAATATCTCCTTGAAGGGTATTGTCCTGACAAATTTCAGGATGCTGTTCGGAGTACATGGTTAGCACGCAGAGATGCATTAATGCCCCACATTTTCCAAGAATGTATTCTGATGATTCATTCATTCTCATCGTCATAGCATCTACATGTTGGATTGGAACCAACTTACATTCTGAATAAGTGTACCCTGAGTCTTCAGCACCCTGTCTATCAGTCTCAGGTTATTTCTTGATAGTCTAAGATCTGACACAGATCTCTTCATATTGTAGTTTCCAAACAATGGTTTTGATTGTCTCAAACCGACTTGGTTTGCTCATTTTCGAGGTTTCCCACATAACCTGTGACCTAGCAGAGCGTAAGATCAAAGTAACCACCAATTAACTATGATATTACCAGGAATGCAAATTTACAGTTTTTGCAGTTTTGAAGGCTTTGGATGGAGTTAACACGACATAAGTGAAGTTATGAGCCATTTATCCATCAATCCGCTCGGCTACGATTAGACTTAAATTACGAAATTTGGATAACTCTTATAACCCCGGATAAAAGTTGACCTGTTTCGACCACTTGGTTGAGCTGGCCGAACCTAAGCCCGGGGAGAACGAGTCTGTTAATTTTTCTCCCCGACTTCCGACTTGGCATTTATTATGTAGTCTCTGTTCTCACGGTGCAATGCCTAATAGAGAGTATGTGTCCGTCGACTAGGCGTTCCCTCGTTTGACTTTTGCAGAAGTTGCGGCTCGTAAGAGCAGAAAGAGACTACCGTCTGTCACTTAATCTGTTACTGCTAGTACTCGAGCGAACGTGTGCCAAGAATACTACGAAGGCGATATTTATTGGCATTAAGATATACGTGACTCATACGGATTTCTTATTTATATAATTGGCCATTACAACCCTTCAGTCAGGATTACGACCTAGCTTCTCACACCACTTAAGTTGTGTGTGTTAATTTTATACATAAGACCTACAGTTTAAAGTCGACCCTGAACGATAGATTTTTGAGAAACTTTTCATGGGAATTTTTTTATTTGCTGTCAGAGTTTTTGCCGGAAATCTGCTGAGAGGAAGCAGCCGAAAAAATATTTTTTTCATATTTTCTTTTTGATGTCTGAGCTGGGGTTTGAACCTACTACTACTAGACTGCGGTGACTTCTTATTTGCCATTCCTAATTAAACCTTGTTATGGTGATAGTGTTTGTTCTCCCAAATTGAATTTTTTTTTCTCATTTAATCCTTTTGTAAAATGCAATTAAGTTTTATTAAAAACAAATTTATCGAAATTGATCTGAAATAATAGTTCACAGTTTCAATCATACTTAACCTCATTATCAAGAAAACTATTTCAGTTTGAATGGAAACTTTAAACGCGCTATTATCAATACATATCTCAATTACATGAAGTAATAAAAATCAATTTAGTTTTGCAGTCTCACAATAGCACAGCATCGCAATCAAAATAAGTTCAAGACGTTTTTTTTTTTTCTTTCTTTAAATGGTCATGCATACAAGAGCATTAATTTTAACGCAGTTCCAAAAAAAAAAACAAAAAAAATACATTGTGTCGCCAGAAAAGTTTTTTAATCTTGTATTCACTGTTTAACGCAATAGTGATTGTGTCTGCATGAATTCAACCTCAAGTGTTCAGTGAGTTTGCAAAATTACAATTTTACGATATTAGAGTTGCTTGTTGTGAATATGATCTAAAAATAAATGTTTTTTGATTACGATTCTGATAATAACACTTTGATGCTCATAAATGTGCATGTACTACTACAGAGTAACCCTAAAGTAATGCCGTCGTGTGAACTGATTACTGTTTAGTTGGAAATAGAAAAAGTTTGTTTGAGGATGTCCAGTTGGTGGCCATTCGGAGCATTTTTCGAGTTGGTTGGCTAGCATCTTGAACCGAGTTAGTGTCACTTTCCCTGCTGACTAAGCGTTCGTATATCTACGAACATAAAACAGCTTGAATCTACAAACTCGATGGGAGCAACGTTTAGACTTTATCACATAACCGAACCAAAAGCTGGAATAATGGAAACAATGAACGTTTCACTTCCCTCACCTCTTCGTGTGAAAGTACAGCGTCAAATTGTGGTGGGAGTAACTTTGTCAATTAGTTACAGCCTCGATATTTGTAAATTCTCTCTCTCTTCAGCCGCATCATTAGTGTTATCGATCGGATAAGTAATACGAGATCGTTTATTTTTTGGCGATAGCAATAGGTGGGAACCCAATGTGTACGAACGTCATTTCTAAATTCAAATTCATGTTATGAAATTACTTTTGCGGTACGATGAAAACTATAAATATGTATTTCAATGGTTTATATAGCAACGACGCGGAGTACTGTTCATAGTGCTGGGCTACAAACTCACGCATTGCAGATAAGAATATATCGTGAATTAAATTGTTTATCAGTTTTTCGAATATTTAAAATAAGAGGCTCCAGGTCCACTTGAAGCCGTCGTAGTCTAGTTGGCTGTGTGTTGGCTTATTAGACGCAAGGCCACGGTTCAAATCCCAGGTCAGACATCAAAACGAAATATGAAAAAATATTTCTTCGGCGACTTCCTCTCAGCCGATTTCTGACAAAAACTCTGAGAGTAAATTAAATTGTCATGAAAAGTTTCTCAAAAATCTGTCGTTCGAAGTCGACTTTAAAATGTAGGTCTCGCCACACATCTATAAAATTAACACGTACAACATGAGTAGTGTCAGAAGCTAAGCCGCAATCTTGACTGAAGGTTTGTAATGGCCAATTATGTATGTATGTATGGATGTAGGTCCACTAAACCCATCCATCCACCCAGCGGATCAATGACACACTATGTGTGATAACTACAACAACGTTCATCTTAGGAATGACATTTGTTGAGAGCGTTGTTCCTCACCTCTAAAGCCAATATTCGTTAGTTTTAGGCTGGCTTTCAATTTCAGTAATAAGTTTTTCCTACGATTGATTGCATGCTCATTTGCCATTGCCGAGAAACAATGCTCATTGTGAACATTTTTTGGGTGTAGTGGTGAGGAACTTTTTTGTCGATTAAGTCCTACTTTTACCTCAAGCGTATGGGTGTCTGATTTTTCTATCACGTTCATCGTTGATGTTACAGCCCCACTGGGTAGGCAGGGATAGGGGCTAGGGACCAGGGCACCCCTATTTTATTTTATTTTATTTATTTTAAGAAGATAGAAATACTCTTATTTTTAATAATTCCAAGGTGATAATATTCGATATTCCAAATCAAAATAAAAAATATTATTTTCCGTGTAGCACGGTGTAAGCTTTAAATAACTTTTTTTTAAGCTGCTCGCTCTCATATCTGAAATACGCGTGCGTGTGTGTGCATGTACTTGGCAATTATTGTCGTTGAATTGAGTAATGCAAAGGTGCACCATTTATGGTAAAAGCCAATTCAAAGTTGTTTTCATAGTTTCAGTATTTTTTTTCAGATTCGCATTTAAATTCACTTTCAATTTGTTTAAAGCAGCCTAGCGAGCAACCATTAGTTTATTTTCTTCTCTTCAATGGTTTTTATTTAAACAATTTTTATTTTCAATATGTATGAACTTTTTTCTTCTTCTTTATTTTTCTGTTGTGCTAATATGGTTATGATTAGTTTAACAAAAAAGAGTTTTTTTCTTTCTGTACAATTTATTTTTAAATAAAAATCAAAAGAAATCAAAGGAGAATTAAATTTTTTTTTCGACATTAAATCACTTATTAAATGGCATTAAAAAAAGAGATTTTTTGGTTCATTGATTAATGTTTTCGCGCAATTTAATTCAATGTCTCTTAAAGGGGGGCAAAAAAAAAAAGACGACTTAAGCATCTATTTGTTGTTTAACGCCATACGCCATACACCACCTACAAATTGCTGAAATATTTTTTTGTTTAAATATTTATTTTCTTTTGAATGCTGTCTCGATTATATTTGGTTATAATTATACTCCATAATTACATGTTTGTGATTGTTTGTTTTTTTTTTACGCAATTTGAGTGTGAATAATTCCAGAAAGTTTTTAAATATAATTGAATGACGGTATACATACGTACATAGTTTTTTGATTAAAATATTGGAGTGTCAACATAACCATTTAAATATGAACAGAAAAAGAAAGAAATTAAAATTGAAATTAAGAAAGTTATGGTCGGCAAAAAGTGACTGCATATAATGCCTTCCATTTAAAGCTACAGGGATCATGCTGATATTGCAACCAAATAGGCAACGACAGCAGTTTCAGTTTTTTTTTTTTCACTTTTGACTTCATCTTATGATGTTTACCCTCCAGATGTCATATGTAACAGGTAAAATTTTATTTCGAAATGAATTTCAAACGCAAATTCGTTACGATCTTAACTTTCCATTGAGTCTATATATAGTTATAGGACACTGCCAGCCTATAATACCTACTGTTGTGGCCACATGTTTAGCAGGTCTACCGTGAACGCTAGAATATTGGAAACTTTAAGGGTGAAAATGTCCCCCATTGAGGCTCTCACTTACTATATCTCACATACACTATAGATACGCTTTCTATCCACCAGTATTCGCCCTATTATACACGCGAATATTAAATCCATGTCCAAATAGCATTATCTTAATCTGATACAGTGAATATAAGGATCTGCATATATTTTCATCACTGGCGCATTGCATACCACACCTACATTGAGAAAGCTGAATGTGATTGAATGCAGCATTATCCCGCATTATGGCTAATATAGGAGGGCCAAATCAGAGCAGAAGACTGTTATTGGCAAAGGTTACTCAGTCGATAATGATGTATGCAGCACCTGTTTGGGGATCGGCGTTGGGTATTAGAACCTACGCTAAGCGCCCTTACTGTTGCTAGTGATTCCCGCACAGTTTCATATGAGGCTATTGGTGTCATATCTGCTATAACTCCCCCTGATGTTATGGCTATGGAACTGAAAAGGATATACAATAGAGTTAGTACTGTTGGTAGAAAATTAACGACTGAGGAACGAAGGGAGGAAAGACAAAAGAGTTTAGACGAATTCCAGATTGGATGGGATACTACAACGAAAGGGCGATGGACACATAGACTTATCAGCAAAGGACAAAGTTGGGTTGAAAGGAGACACGGTCATGTTGACTTTCACATGACACAGTTTTTGACAGGGCATGGCTGCTTCAGGGAATATCTCATATTTTCTTTTATTGCGATAGATTTAGATTGGAACGCGAGTTGTTAGAGACGATGATAAATTAAATAGTGACACCAGACAATATATGTAGTTTCGCATATGCTGTGGTCTGTTGAAGTTTGGCAATATGTCAAAATGCTGTCTGCAAATGTGATGCAAGAATTGAGAAGGGTAGAGAGAATACGTAGGATTGAAAGGGATGAAAATCAATAGTAGTAGTCAATAGGCTAGAACTCGTCCTGTAATGAAATACTTAACGGTAGTACCATAGGACAAATAGGTTCGAATCGTGAAGGTGGGTTTTTAGTGGGTTAAAGTCTCACACTACTGTTGCGGTGGCAACAGTGTCTTTCGATGATTTTTTTCACCTCGGAAAAAAAAACCTACATTGACGCTGGGTGCGACTTATCCTTTGCTGGAACCCGATGAAGTTATCTTTTCGGATTCGTCAGATGTAGCTAACTCTTATCATTGCAGCACTTTTCACACGGAAGTGTCGGCCATACTAGCAGTGTTGTGATGATTATCGGAAAGAGCAACATCTTCGGGAAAGTTACTCGTCTCTTTTAGATTTTCACACGATTTTGTACTGCCACAGATCACTTCACCAGATGACTGAGCAGTAAAATATTCCTTTTTATATGCCTCGGATTACAGTGACATTCCGGGAAACTGCAGCAAAAATGAACTGGCCAAACACGATGGACACACCCAACATATTGTTTACGAGTTTTTTAAAACTGCATGTTGGCTTAGAATATGGTAAAATAGAGCAGCAAATTTGGCCTGGGCTGCATGGATAATTATCGCACGTAACATCTGTGTAGTCTAGTAGGTAGTGTGTTGGCTTGTTAGACGTAAAGCCCGGGTTCGTATCCCAGGTCAGATATCAAAACGAAATATGAGAAAAAAAAATATTTCTTCGGCGATTTGCTCTCAGCAGATTTCTGGCAAAAACTTTGCGAGTAAATAAATGTTGCCATGAAAAGTTTCTCAAAAATCTGTCGTTCGGAGTCGAAGTTAAACTGTAGATCACTCGCGTATAAAATTAACGCACGCAACATGCGTGCTATGAGAAGCTAGGCCGTAATCCTGACTGAAGGGTTGTAATGGCCAATTATGTGTGTATGTATGTATGTAACATCTGCTCAAACTGAAAAGGAGGACTGAGTTATCTAGTCAACTTAGTTGTATAGCCAACGACTCCTGCAGAGTTTGCAGAGACGAAAAAAAGGAAGAAAATCGAGTCTTTAACTAATGTTTGCGCACATAGAGTTATGCCGCAGCGAACAAAGCTTATTCCAAGCAGTTGAACTCACTAACTTGTCAAGAAACTCAGCGACTTTATATTGAGAGAAAGATTTAATGTGGTATAGCGGATAATACCTTTGTCTAAGGATAATAAAGTGAATAAATTAAAGGGAAAATCATTTATTTACTATGACAAATTATTGAGGAGGAAATTATTAATGATAGACACTTGAGGAAAATAATAACTGATACATTCATTCCTCCAATTGAATCACCCTTTACTTTGATTTATTAATTCTTTTTTTTTTTCAAGAATCTTAATCATATTTATATTCAACTTGAGTTTCATGTCAAGAAATACAAAAGCGAACGTCTTTAAGTCTTCGTTTACAAATCATCATTTATTTGAAAGCATAATTATTATCTTTGCCAACAAGATCTTCAGTTACTTGCGTTCAATTCAATCCAATTCGAAGTAGTAATCATGACGTTTTATAATAATTATGATTAAAGCTTAAGTTCATATATCAACAGGCAGTCATGCGTTTAATTAATTCATTTATTTATTAAATGAAAACTATAGACAAAAACCATTAAAATAAAAAAAAAAAAGTTAAAAAAAAATTAAAACAATTCTTATGAAAAAATATGAACAAGCCACAGACATAGACTGACGCTCATGTTGATCATCATCAACATTTTAAATTCAAATTTTTTTCTCTTATTTCTTGCTTGCAATCTAAAATGGATTCTTTGGTTTTTTTTTTGTATAAGTAATGCATGTGGTATTTTCTTATTCTTTTCTTCTTTTTTTTTTGGCTATAAAGAGTAAACTTTTTTTTCTTTATTAAACATGGTTTTGAACACAGTCGTTTTGGGGCTTGACATGAATGAATTTCGTCTTACAATGTTGTTGAGATAAAATTAATTGAAGTTTTTTTTGAAATGAAAATGTGAATACGATTACTAATAAGAACGATAATAACGAGCAGTAGAAATTAAGAAAAAAAATGGAATGAAACTTGACTCCACTAAAAAAAAATTAAAATTGAAAAAAAAAATATTACAAAGAACTCTCTTACCAGGAAATAAATCAACAATTTTCTTTTGATAGTCAGTGTCTAGTTCAATAACCGGCCAAATACAGCATAATAAATGGGCCTGCCTGCATGCCTCCATGCCTGCTTGCCTGCCTGCCTGCCTGTTTACGAATTGGAGCCGCCAGTATGATGATGAGTAAAACGTTGCTGAAAAATTTGTGCTGCACGAGCCAACAATTTCAATTCAATTTATTTTCATTCAATCATTAACATGCAATCTTTTGTTTTCTGTTCTTCTGTTGAATTTATTTTAAACACTTTTTTTCCAATATTTTATTCATTAAATGCAATGCAATTCTTTAGAAACATGCCTTTAAAAAAAAGCTCGTATTTTAAAAAGCCTAGAGAAGTCGTTAAGCAAGTCCTTATTTTGAATATTTTTTTTTGTTTGTATATGGTGGTTTCTCTTTAATGTTTGATGTTCATTTTTCCTTAAATATACTGTATATGGCTTTTGCTTTTGTTTATATTCCAATTTAATTTATTAATAAAACACAGCAAATCACCACCACCTACAACACTCACACTCGTTTATCCATTCAATTGTGTCCATTCATTTGCTGCCCTCATTGTTTATTCACAACTTGTTGTGTTCCTACAACGTTTTATAATTTTTTTTATTTTATTTTTATTTTATTTCTGTAATAAAAAAGAAATTAACAATTCATGTCTAGTTTTCCATAGAATTGTAAGCTGAAATATTTTCAGTTATTGAACTTACAAGATCAATAAAATACGACCAGGAAAATTGAAAAATGTAGTTGCCTGGTTTTCTGATAGTTTTCCCATACTTTCTATAAGAAACATAGACGTTGCAGCTTGTATGTATATGCGCAGGTCTCCCTCTTTTACAATTCCTTTAGGCATTTTGGGGTGTTATTATTTGGTATATTTCTTGGTATACGATAGAATAAATCGAGTTTCACTTGCGTGACTGATCTAGCATCTTAGTATTGCTTTATCCCTGATAGTGGTATACAGAGTTTTATATCAAAATCATTAAAAAAGAAAATATTGGGGATCTGAATTGTTGGTATAGGATTTGGCGTTCATCAGTCTTTTAATTTAGCATCCTGAGTAGTTTAATTCCTTGCTTGACTGTTGCTATCTTCGAATCTCGTTTTAAGTTGGTACACTCTAATCAGCAATACTCCATTGTTTCAATATCCTGTTTACTGTAATAATTGTCTGTCTAACTTCTTAACACGTTGACTGCCGACTACGAGATAACTCGTAGCTTGTGTTCCCTTCTAGAGTGCCAACTACGAGTTATTACGTACACACTAATCCTGCCATTTTTGTGTAGCTACGAATAAAATCGTATTATATCAGTGCTAGTATCGATAAATGGCTTCTGGGAAAAGAACAAAAAGTCAATGTTGGCTTGCTCGGCCAGTTTTCTGAAAATTGCCGCGGCAGTAGTCAACGTGTTAAAATAGAATTTGACAGTTTGGCTATTTAAAACAGTACGAGGAGTTAAATTTGGCGAATCACGAACTTATGAAGCAATTCGAACTTGAATTCATTGATTGCCATTGTCGATAAACTGCGTTGCTTGATTTCCTTTTGGAAGATGATCTACAAAAAGTATTCCATATGCATTCCAAAAACCAGACGCCATTAGTTTGAATGCAGTTGTTGGCACTGTTTTCGCCTTTGGAAATTTTAAGTGGGTGACCATATTGACGCAGAAACTTGACTCTATTTCTTTGCAATAACGCAAAAACAGTGCTCAAACATCTTCGCGAAGGGATACCTGTCTCATTTTCGATAAAAATACAGTGTATAAGTACTTATTGAGATTCGTAAGGCACTGTCAGTAGATGATAATCCAATATCATATCCGTCTTCATAACTTGTGCGGTGTCATTTAAACTCAGTCACTTAAAATTTTATAATCGCAAATAAGTTAGTAAACTCAGTGGCAGGTTGCTAATTTTGGGACAGCCTTCAGGCTCAAAATAAAGGCAGGTATTGGTCATTTATAAGATCAATGTTAACCTAGCAATATAGCTGTAACCTAGCAAATAAGCTTCGTAACATTTCTATTCATTATTATCGCTGTTATAAGATCACCGTCGCCGTGGTCTAGTGGGTAGTGTGTTGGCTTATTAGACGTGAGACCTCGGTTCAAACCCAAGGTCAACCATCTCCAACAAAAACGAAAATATGAAAAAAATATTTTTTCGTCGACTGTCGCTCAGCAGTTTTCTCGTAAAACCTCTGAGAGTGAATCGAATTGCCATGAGAAGTTTCTCAAAAATCTGTCGTTGGGAGTCGACTTTAAACTGTAGGTCCCGCCATTCATGTATAAAAATTAATGCACACAACATAAGTGTGTTGTGTGATAAGCTAGGACGTAATCCTGACTAAAGGGTTGTAATTACCAGTTATGTACGTATAAGATTAGCCTAGCAATATATGTAGCAGTAGGAAAGCTTCTTAACATTTCTATTCATTATTAAACTCAAATTATTTCATTATTAAAATTTTATTAATAAATTTGTGTTTGTTCTTCTCTTTTCAGGTAAGTCAACAAATCGCATGTGTTTAAATATGCTAAACTCACTGTCTGTTTCTGTAGGACAAGCGATTTAAAGCGTTTGAAAAATTTAATTATTTGCTTCACCCACATTTTCGATCGTTTAAAATCGTTTTTCTTACTCTAGAATACAGTCAATTTAATATATAATATGTACATATGTAAGTAAGCATTTATATTTTCATTTATAATAGCGCATGGCGACGTATCAAATTTAACTGATCAAATTTTGCATATATGTTGGTATTATTTGTTTTCCTTATCACAGCAAAAAATCTGGGCAATTCACACGAGTCCTTGTATCGTTGTAATCATTGTATTGTTGAACGAATATACAACAGTGTATGCTTGTTGTTGATAATTTTCATATAAAAATCGGATGCATTCATACACTTTTTATTCATTGGGCAATTCACACGACTTTGTATCGTGTATGTTGTATTGAATACATTTGTTTGTTTGTGAACGCTCAATGCTATGCTGTATTGTGTATCTCGTGGCATTCAAACAATTTGATAGCCCGAAACCAACACAATTTTTTTAAAACATGAAAACATATACAAATTTTTTTCATTCACACAATTTGATAGCACGAAACCAATACAACTTTTAAAAACATGGAAAAAATGTGTATAAGTGTATCGGATTTTTATACGAAAAATATCAACAACAATCATACACTGTTGTATGTTCTTCCAACAATACAATGAATACAACGATACAACGGCTTGTGTGAATTGACCACATATGTTTTTGGAAGTTGTATTGCTTTATTGTGCTATCAGTTTATGTAAATGCCAGTAATCAAGAAGAAGAATAAATATTCAAAATATTTTAACTGTAACTGGAGTGTCAACAATTAACATTTCAAAATTATAATTGCTGCTCACACATAATTATTAATTAGTTTACTTTTTTCCGCAATATTTTTCATTTTGTTGCTTGAAAATCAAAATATGAATACAGGTCGTCTTCTTCTTATCGTCTTTTGACGTTTGGAATACGAAATACACAATAGAGCATACCATTGAGCGTACACAAACAAAAAGTGTGTTTAATACAACATATACGATACGAAGTCGTGTGAATTGGACAATCTAAATTGAACCTTCAAACTGCATTGTATTGTTGTTGCGAAGAAGAAAAGAACATATGATTTATGCAACGCAGGTAGGGAAAATCAAAACTATTTTGATATTCTTAAAACTTCACAGTCTATATGTCGACGCCTCCATTCTATAACGTTCTAAGTGTACTTAGAACGTTTTTAACGTTCTTGCATTTTTAAATTCTACGTTCTTTAACATAAATATTGTCAAAATTTGGTTAAGATGCGCCGATCCGTTCCGAAGTTATAGGGAAAAATCTACTAAGAATACCCATATAGTCGTATATCACGTGAAAACTTTGAGAGCTCATAACTCAAAACACAATTTTTCGACAGAGATTGTTATAGAACGGAGGCGTCGATGTGTGAGTACAGTTTTACCAACACATTAACAAAAAAAGGCGACTTAAGGTCGCGGTTGTAACTACATATAGTGAAAACCACTTAAAAATCGCTTAAAATTGTATTCTATTTTATTTGTAAAGGGTGTTTTTTATAGAGGTATAGAACTTCAAGTTGCAATAAAACAACGATGGATTATTCGATTGACATGAATTTTATTTATCCGAAAGATAATCTTGTGGCATTAAATTTTAAATATGATTTCTGGCATATGACCGCCACGGCTGGCGCGGATGTAGTCCAATCTGGACGTCCAATTTTCGATGACTTTTTCCAACATTTGTGGCCGTATATCGGCAATAATACGGCGAATGTTGTCTTCCAAATGGTCAAGCGTTTGTGGCTTTACCGCATAGACCAATGACTTTACATAGCCCCACAGAAAGTAGTCTAGCGGTGTTAAATCACAAGATCTTGAAGGCTAATTCACAGGTCCAAAACGTGAAATTAGGCGGTCACCAAACGTGTCTTTCAATAAATCTATTGTGGCACGAGCTGTGTGACATGTTGCGCCGTCTTGTTGAAACCACATCTCCTGGACATCATGGTTATTTAATTCAGGAATGAAAAAGTTAGTAATCATGGCTCTATACCGATCACCATTGACTGTAACGTTCTGGCCACCATCGTTTTTGAAGAAGTACGGACCAATGATTCCACCAGCCCATAAAGCGCACCAAACAGTCAGTTTTTCTGGATGTAACGGTGTTTCCACATACACTTGAGGATTACCTTCACTCCAAATGCGGCAGTTTTGTTTGTTGATGTAGCCATTCAACCAGAAGTGCGCTTCATCGCTAAACAAAATTCGCTTATGAAAATCGGGAACAACGGTAATCTCGTTTTGGGCCAATTCGACGAATCTACGCCTTACTTAATGATCGTTTTGTAAGCACGCAAACCAAGATCCTTCCGCAAAATCTTCCATAAAGTGAATGGACACAGATCCAATTCCTGTGCTCGATGGCGGATGGACTTATTCGGGTCTTCCTCAATGTTACGCTCTACAGCAGCAACAGCTTCTTCTGTACGCACCGTACAGCGTCTCTGGGGATGGGAGTTATCAATAAGAGTAAACGTGGTGCGAAAACGTTCCATGGTTAATCGAATTAACTGCTCTGATGGACAATTTTGTCGACGATAAAATGGACGTAGTGCGCGATACGTTTTCCGCACAGAACCATTATTTTCGAAATAAAATTGCACTATTTGCAAGCGTTGTTCAGGCGTGAGTCTACTCATGATGAATTGCCAAACCAAACTGAGAATAAATCACTTGACAGCTGTTAAATCGGTCGCCATCTTGAAAAGTAATGCCAACTTAAAGTTCTATACCTCTATAAAAAACACCCTTTATAATTAAAATAAAAGCAATGACGTATAGAACTCTGACGAAATTCTAGGGAATTGTTTTTAATTTTTGTTTAACAAATTCATATTGACCAAGTTTATAGGCTGCATGACACGTAGATTATAGTTTGCTTTCTCTGTTATTGCCCAGCGGTGTCTATGCACAGAGAAAGGCTCCTAAAACAAGTGGACTCTGGATTGTTTAGCTGACCTGGCGTCTATTGCTCGACCATATAGGCTGCATGACATAGATAAGCTTGAGTTTATCTTTTCTTTTTTACTTTCTCCATTACTGGCCATCGGTGTCCATACACGCAAAGAGGTCCTATTTTTTTTTTTTTTTTTTGATAGTTTAGCTGACCTGCCGTCTATGGGCGTTGGTAGGTTGCATGATTTCATCAGAACTTCAAAAATTTTTTTTATATGAATTTTAGTAGTTGCGGTTCCAGAGAAAGGGACTAAAGAGAGAGAGAAATCGACTAAAAGTTAAATTAGTTTCGAATATTTTATTTTAGTATTTAATTTCCTTTCTTATCTTGTTTTTAGAATTTACAAAGTTTTTTTTTAAAACATCTGTTACAAAAAAATAAAAAATAAATAAAATGATGCTGATAAAGATGCTCAAAATAAGGCAGACGTATAAATAAAGGGGGCATTATTGTTTTAGTATAAAAATATTGTCTTTTTTCTGAAGAGAGAGAGACAGAGAGTAAGGAGATTCAACAGTTTTATGGATTTTATTTTTTTGATTTTTCTGTTTCGGATCAATATTGTGTTTTGTGACCACAATTTACAACAGATGTGTGTCCTTGCACGCAGGCGCACGTGTTAAATTTTAATAATTTCAACTTGGCTGTCTCTATGTGGCTATCTTTCCACAGCCTGCCTGCTGTGCTGAATTTGAGATTAAAACATCATTTTTCATACGAATACCCATGTATGTACGTACATATGAAGAATCAAAATGATTGGCAATGTGAACATATTGCAATTTTTGAAAACCGAAAACAATTTAGATGGAAAAATAATTGAATGAAAGTGCAAAAAAAAGAAAGAAAAAAACATCCCCAAAAGCAGGCTTGATCTTATAGCGATTACTGCTAACAGATTAGGGTGCAAATCAATAACAAACAATACAAATAATTAAATTTAGTAAAAATTTCTATTCAATTTTATCTTAAATTTGCCATTGAATTTTTATTTCCTGCCTCTAAAAATACCACCACCTGTGATGTGCAGTCAGTCGTGTTGCTATTGCCACAACAGTGTGTTGACTTTTTGCTAACTCTCTGCCTGTCTAACTTTGCTATTTGAAAATAATTTCAGGAAAACATACCAAAGATACCTCAAATAATACATTAGGAAATTTTCACTGTATGTATCTTAAATCTATTTTGGCCTCATTCATGTATTTGCAATAAAATAAGTTTTTGTCTAGCTGAACAACAGAATAAAAATGTTCACTTCACATGTGCTTATTAAGGTAAAGAGTTGCTTTGAAATCGTTTGCCCTTTTGGCAAAATTAAAATTAGAACTTAAGAATGTTTTTTGTGCTTAAGGAAATTTCAAAAAAGTCTTTTATTGCCTTAAAAATGAAAACCAATTATTTCAAGAAGTTTAAGTTCAATAAATTTTTAAGGCATCTTTTCTCTGTTCTGGTATCTTGTTAATTATTTTTCTCGGTTATAAAATGATTAGTTTGATTTTAAAATGTGTTGATAGATTAAATTCTAGACTTCACTCCGAATCTAATCCTCTATATTCAATTAGTTAAAATACATGCATATGTACATATGTATGCCTCTGTTCGATCAGTCGATAAAATCACGAAATAAATTAAGACGGATCAGTACACAAGCAAGCGGGGATATTGCTCATAAACTAGGCTTCCATTATCATTACCAGTCATCACTCAAAGCTACTTTTTGATACATAACATAAATTGACGGAATTCGAACCATTTATGCAGCAAATGATTAACACGCTGACTGCCGACTAGGAGATAACTGGTAGATTGCGTTCCCTTCTAGGGCGCCAAACTACGAGTTATCTCGTACTCACTAATGTGAAAAAATCAAAATTGTCGTTTTTTGGCAAGTTATCTGATAACTGCCGCGGCAGCCAACGTGTTAATGTTTGAAGAAAGAACGGAGCAATTTGGCAAAAACTGGACAGGTACCATGGAATTAGCCATTATACTGATACGCCACCATCAGCAATTATCGAAATTGATGCAAGTACTTCAACTAAAACGTGGCCAGTATTGATCAAAAGAAAAGGTGTTATGCTCCATCATGACAATGACAGATCGCACACATATCTTTGGCTCTGCGGCAGAAACAGCGACAGTTTGGCCGGTAAATTTCGATGTATTTCCGGATCTTGCACGTGGCCAGCATTGATCAAAAGAAAAGGTGCTATGCTCCATCATGACAATGACAGATTACACACATATCTTTGGCTATGCGGCAGAAACAGCAACAGTTTGCCCGGAAAATTTCGATGTATTCCCGGATCTTGCACGTTATCAGTTGTTACGATCTCTGTAGAACTCTGTTTTATTGGAACCAATTTAAATTCTGTAGAAGCCTAAAAATTTACAAAGGCACAGGCATTAATACAACCTTGTATTTATGTGTTTAAAGTCCTGTATTTGAGCGGTGCTTTTGAACGATACGATATTTTTGTTTTTCATTTGTTTTTTAATGAAGAAGATTGCATTTTTTTTACGACCATTATAAATGATCAACAATTATTATAATTTTTTTTGGATTATTAATAATTAAAAGCTTAAAATAATATCGCGTAATTAACGGTATTTTATTGTTATTAAACAATTTATCAAATCTATACTTTTTTTTATTTTTTTTTATTTTAAAAAGACCAGTTGCTAGACTTTAAGTTGCCGGTTTTGGTTTTTTTCCAACACTGTTTGTCTTTCTTTAAATGCGTTTAATTTAACATTTTTAAAAACAATGTTCTATTGATGACGTTCGTAATTAATTATTACTGCCTTGCACCAGCAGCACACACAGTTTATAAATTATTAATTTAAAGAGCGTGGTTCAGAATGTACCAGTTTTCTCTATGCTGTGTGAATTTAAAGATTTAAAATTTTTTACTATTCAACATTTTTTTCTATTAAATTGTTTTATTTTTTATTTAATTTATTCTAATAAAATTTTAAATACTACAAGATACAGCTACGTATTAAAAGGGGAGAGCTACTGCAACAATAAAAAAATATCACAAAAAAAAAGTAACACACCAACCAACAACAATTGTTTATTAATAATCAAAAGACAAATTAAAAGAAAAAAAAAATTGTTTGTAAATTATGTGTCCTATTAAAATGAGACATGTGTGCACGGATTATTTTGATTTTTACACTCAGAAAATAATCTCTGTATTGTTGTTTTTCATACGTGAAATGCTGTTGTCAGTTTATGTTGGAGAAATACATTAGAAATTTATTTGTAAATTATCAGACCACTCGTAGAGCAATTTCGATTTTCTTCTGACATACAGTCACACAGATAATTATACGTACCCCCCCTAAAAATAATTTTTTTTAAAAAGTAATGAACTTCTAATCTAAAATTTCTTTACATTAGCGCCTGTAACGACACATTTACTTAAATAAAGAAAAAAGATTTCTGCAGTTTGCTTAAAACCAATATGGCACCGCAGAAAATTATACGTACGACGTATATTTCGTATAAAATTTCTCCAAGGGTGGCCCGGTATATAAAAATCCTAGGACTACAGCCGTAGAATAACTAAATACCTCGGAAAGTGATCACAATGTTATTGTGCATTCCGAAACAGTTCAAAGTATTTTGAGAAAGAACGGTTTCCGCAGCCGAGTGCCAAGAAAAAAGCCACGATTGGAATTTGCCCAATAAATGTATGGACAAGTCAACTGATTTTTGGGCGAATGTAATATTTAGTGATGAGAACAAATATAATTTGTTCGGCTGTGATGGAAAACAAAAAATTTGGGCCAAAAATCAGTTGACTTGTCCATATATTATCATTTTTAAATAAATTATTTTTAGGGGGCACGTATAATTATCTGTGTGACTGTATGTATATTCTGTATGGTGCTTTGTATATTTTGATGATATTTTCTTACTTTTTTTTGTTCATGACAATGAAAAAATATAAATTTTACATTAATAGCACAGGTTAAAGCAACGCAATAGCAGAATTATAGAATTATAGTCACAAAAATATCCATCAATTGAAGATTTAACAGATGGCCAATTTTTAATCGCAGGACCATTTTTTCAAGCTCTAATGAAGAGAGAGACTTCAATCTGGCGACTTAAAATTTAATTAGCAAAAACCAAAAATTTTAACACAGCCATTATTCAAGTTCTTAGACCAATATTCTGGGGAGGTTGTTCGATATTGTGGTTTAATGGGACTTGCTGCAAGTATCCCACTATATGTAGGTATATTCATGGTATCAAGAATTCCAATCCTATCACATATGAAAACAACTCACAAATTTTATGGCATCGTATGAACAACGTATTTGACGCAGAACACTTGACCAAGTGCACAATGCAAAGAAGCAATGAACAGTTCGAACAATGAAATCGCCGTAGTCTAGTAGCTAGTGTATTGGCTTATTAGACGTGAGGCCTCGGTTCCAACCCTAGATCAGACATCAAAACGAAAATATAAAAAAGTATTTCTTCCGTGAGTTCCTTTCAACAGATTTCTTGCAGAAATTCTGAGAATAAATAAAATTGTCATGAAAAGTTTCTCAAAAATCTGTCGTTCGGAATCGACTATAAACTTATGTCTAAAATAACACACACAACATCAGTGGTATGAGAAGTTAGGTCGTAATCCTGACTAAATGGTTGTAATAAACAATTATGTTAAGTTATGTATAGTTAAGTTAAATAAGTAAGAAAAAATGTAACAAATATTTCACAAAAATCCTCAATACAGTGTGTAAAATTAATAGCCCGACTAACTAAGACGATATACACATTTTTATAAAACTGATATCCTAAGCTGGGCAGGTCAGTTTATGCTCAAGCAACTGGGACAGTAGAAACTCTAGAGGAAGAAGATGGCCGTGAACAAGCGATTTAATTGGAGACAAAGAATACAGTTAAAGAATAAAACGAAAGTTTAAATTTAACGAACATTTAATTGTCGAGTTTAAAGATTTTTCTCTGGCAGTTATGACGCTTGAAAAAACTGCAAAAATGTACAAAATATAAAAAAATCATGAAACAAAGTAAAATGCTAAAAAAAAAAATTTATGTGTGAGTCAGTTGATACAAAGAAATAAAAAGAAAATTCCATGAGACATGTGAATGGAAAATTAAAAACATTTTCTCGTTGCTACCGATTTTTGTTTAACTAAAATACAGAAGGTTTTTAAGCGACAAAATTTTCGCAAAAGTGGCCATTTTTTGTTTTAAAATTGGAGTGTGAGATAGAGCAGTTACATTGTGTTTTATTAACGATGATAATTATGTTCTTATATTATCAATAAATAATATTTTAAACTATAAAAACTCTACAAATAATTGCTGCATTTAATTCTATTGCTTCAGTTTAAAAAGAGTTGTATCACAGATTTTTCTTGTATCAGGCATACATACATATGTACATGTATGTAAGTACTGTAAGTCTGTAAAAAATTGATGTAAAATAATAAAATAATTTTTTTTGTTGTTGTTTATATTTCTCTATTTGTTTGCTTTCGTTTTATCTACATTTTGTTATTTTCTTTTGAAAATAAATTAATCACTCCATAGTTTCTTATACAGAATATTCTTTTGTTTTTTTATATATACATATGTATGTATGTATGTGTGGATAATGGGTGTTATCAAGTCATTAATATTTGCACTCCAACCAGCGTCAGCAATAAGAAAAACGCCGGTTCAAAAACTAGTTTTTTCATACATTATTTCCTTATGTTCTTGTTTTCTTATATGCTCTCTGATTATTAATAATGCATCACGTTTACACTTGCATTGGAATCTCTTTAAGGAAACTATTCTTTAAAGATTTATATTGTATTGACAATTTAAAATTTTGATTTTATTTTTTTATATTCAGTTTTAATATAATCGTTGTTTTGTTCCACTTAAATTATCAGGCGCAAGATCCATATGAATTAACTCCATGTTAAAAATCTACGTATTTCCTTTCATTTTCATTAGCCATTCAGCCACTGAATAACTCCAGGATCGTTAGGGAATGTCGCCGCTGTCTCGACCTTCTTTCTGTAGGGCCGACGAGGTCGCCAGAGCTGGTGCACTCCTTCCGGAATTGTCTTCGATTGCGTTAGGCATGCCACTTGCCTCGTTCAAGTTGGCTATTGTGCGGAAATTCTTTCGAGACGCCAACCTATCCTGGTTCAATGAGGAGTCCTGCTTCATCGCTAGACTCACCTGGCCCTTGATGGATAGTAGGCGTACGAACCAGTTGCTTGGACTTGGTCGTGACATCATCTCGACCACAGTGGCCATGCTTACGGGCCATTGCGTTATGGGCAGACACGCGGAAAGGATGCGGCTCCCATTCCACGACTTCTGCTGCGGGTGCAGATCCGCTGAGGAAGAAGAGACTGTGATCCACTTCTTCTGTCAGTGTCCGTCACTTGCTAGGTGCAGGCATAGATCATTTGGCTCTCCGTTTCTTGTCAGCTTGACGGAGCTATCATCTATTGACATCAAGGATATAGTTTCGTTCATCAAACTTTCTGGCTGGTTTTCCAGCGTGGGGTAGTCGTGCTTCTGATGAGCAGCCCTTGTGCTGACCAACTTCTTCCTCCTCCCAGGTCTTGGTGGAACTTGGTCAGCACAGGGACTGCGTTCACCCGTGGCATCACAACGGGCCGCTATGCGCGCTCAAGTGAGCTTTGTGACATGATCTAACCTAACCTAGGTTCAGCCACTCATGTATAAAATTAATGCACACAACATGGGTAGGATGAGAAGCTAGATTGTAATTCTGACTAGATGGCTCTAGTGACCAATTACATATGTAAGGAAGTAATCCAACTAAAGATAACTAATAGTACAACTAAAGAACAGAATCCCTGCAATGTATAGTGCAATCCATTGGCCAAATGACTACAAATTGTAGTGTGCACTACTTCACAGACGAAATACCCTGTAAATATATTGCTACAGTGGTTTAATGAATCAATAGAGTTGAAAACCTTACTGTTCTTAATAGTCATTTTCGTCTTTTTCTGAAAAAGGTTGAGAAGCTTTAAAAAATCTAATTCGCTGACCAATAAGTGAGATAAATGTTCATAGGAGGTGGCATAAACAGTAAAAGAAGATTAGATGGAGTTAAGTATTTTCTGCATTATCTATGCATGATTCGATATTTGTACTTTTTAGTACTTTTTTCAGTACTTTTTCATTCCTAAAATACCACGGTACCCCCGCTACACTTTTAGTACTTTTTTATTATTAATATTTATGGTTTGCGCTTTTCAACTATTAATGGGTTAGCAACATGTTCAACGTAATGCTAAAGCCCCGGTTAGCCCAAGGGCCACGCAGCGTATGTTCGTTTTTAGAATACGAAAAGCAATGAGAACGCTTGCCAAAACGTAATGTAATGTCTGTAATGTCTGTAAGTATTTAATTTGCTTTTCATATGCTAAAGTAAACGTACATTCCGTTACGTTCCTTCGACATTTGATTAAACGGGGCTTTTACGTTCTATTACGTTTCGAATAAGCTGTTCTTGGTTTATATATGAGAAATATGTATAAGTCGTTAGTTTTTTTATTTCATTCCGTACGTGTATTAAGTATAAATAAATATTTTTTTTTGCAAAAGTACCACTTGATGCAAAAAAATACTCTTTCAGTTATCGTTCAGTACCTTTTAAAAATTTCAATTTTGCAACACTGATCCGAAACAACAAGGGCTTCTGATTCTTTATAGCTACAGATGTTATATTATTAATTTCGCGTTTATACATAAGTCAACAAGCAGAGAAACTAGGCCGTAATCCTAACTGAAGGGTTGTAAAGACCAATTACGTACGTAAGTCAACAAGCAACACTGAATCTCGTGTGTGTTAAAAGCTCTATTCGAAGGGCTCCATTTCTATGTGCCACCATTTACTCCTCACAGTTATTTTTTCTTACGGCGCACTTGTATTACTCGGAAATTGTTATGGCCTGCTGTATGGCCTATAATTTTAGCATTAAATTATTCACTTGATTGCCGTAAGTGTAAACGTCATAAAATTGAGTGAAGAAAAATCACTTGTAATTATTTTAAAACAACCCACTAATTTAGTTTCCACTTTCAATTGTTCTATTAAAAATTGACAGCAATTATTGTACCCTACTTGCATTAACAGATATGACAGATGTGGTATGTAATCTGTTTGCGCTGTAAAAAGCATTTGTTCTGATTTCTTTTTGAATTAAATAGAGTGAGTATATTCACCCTATTACCTACAGTACAGGATGCAAAATCTAAAATAAAAATTACAAATACTCCCTTCACTGGTTTTAAAGACCAATGTTTTGTTGACGCTATTTGCCAAATTCAGAAAACGGCGACAGCTATGAGGCTTTGTTGACGTACATTCGGAATGAGCATGAAATATCGACAAAACTCAGTCAATACGCAGTGTTAAATTACATTTACTTAGCCCAACTGTCAGGAAAATCGGTCAAAGTTAGAATCTTAAGGAACCATACATACATACAAACATATGTAATTGGCCATTATAACCCTTCGGTCAGGATTACGGCCTAGCTTCTTACACCACTTATGTTGTATGTGTTAATTTTATACATGAGTGGCGCTACCTACAGTTTAAAGTCGACTCCGAACGACAGATTTTTGAGAAATTTTGCATGGCAATATTATTTACTCTCAGAATTTTTGCCAGAAATCTGCTGAAGAAATAAGAAGATCGAATTTATTTTCGGTTTCAGAATTTCGTTTGTTCCGAATTTAAAATTTCTAACTTCTTTGCAAAATTTGGCGTTTATCGATAATTTCCCGCAATTATTAGACATATTGGAACATGTGTGGCATTATAGAGTTGAATTTGTTCGGTGACAACCTGTTTTACTTTATTGTTGTACAATACCTTAATAAAAATTGTATATTTTTTATTTAATAAATTTTTAATCATTATAAAAGAAAAATAATAACGCAAATATTTGAAAGAGAAACGTCCAACGCATTTTGTTTTAGTTGCTAAGACGTTGTCAGCTCAAGTTGGATTTTTTTCTTGATTACTATTTGGGTAGCAAGAGATGTTGCCATTTCGATTAGAAAAAAAATCAATATTTCTGTGATTTATTTGAAGTTGTAAGCAACAATTTTTGTTTACCAACTATTCACAACTTCTGTGCAGTATTACTGTCTCATATTCCTTCACTACGATATTGGGATTACAGTAGGACCTTGATTATCCGTGATTCGATTATGCGGCAACATCAGTTATCCGGGATGGAAAAAGAAAATTTTTTGCATCGACTTAATTTTATTTTGGATCCACTTAAATTTTTCTGCATCGTTTAACCGTGATTACCTCTATTATCCGTGATTATAAGCAAAAAAAAAATTTCTATTATTTTGGACAAACAAGCGAAAAAGGGGAATTCCCTCTTTAGTGTCAGAAGCATACATGTAAACCAGTTTAGTTGAATTTAGAAATTTGAGAAGTGCGGTTTTTATTTTATATTTTTGAAACATGTAGTATGTATATAAAATCCCTGAATTATTTAGTTTTTATATAAATATGTACATATTCATTTATTAATTAATAAAAATATCTATTAAAAAACTAGCCAAAATTGGTACTCAATAAACCGGGAAAATCGATTATCCGGAATGCTTCCGGTCCCGACCATCACCGATAATCAAGGCCCTACTGTATTCCCAATTAGATTTTCGGCCTAGTCAATCAATAAAAGAAAATTGACATCTTAATTGGCATAGAACTGGAACAATCGATTTTAATCCGCTTCTATTGATTTGTAGTTTTCATAAACAAAAACGAAGCTTGGCTAGCTAGGATTTTAGTATGAAAGTTGTTTGAGATCCAGCTATCAGTCTTGTTGGCACCAACTGATAACTAACCGTAACACTCCATGGTTAGTTTAAATTTCAGTTTGTTGGCACCAGAGACACAGGTTTCCGTAACAGAATGACGCTTTCTTATATGAAAATCCAACCATCTTAGTTAAATAAAATGTTTAATGTTTTAGAATGTTTGATTCCTTTTTACTATACCTTATCAATAATACAAGAACTATTTTTCATTTCCTATAGACATTCATCCAGCCACACATCCATCCATCCACGCATTTTTTTTTTAAATTTGATTGACGTATTATTGTTAGTTGAGACTGTTTTCCTTCGTTGTGTTCACTTTATGCTCATTTTAAAACTTCTATGTTGTATTTGTCTATCCCATGGAATAATTTTTCCTTAATCTTGTATCTTTTATTTAAAAAAAATATGAAAAAGAAATAATTCTTATAAAAAAAAACCCCCTTCTTTTTCTACACTTGAATTTATTTACTTTACAATCGTGACTACGCAAAAGCCGTAGGATGAGACAGGCGATTATTGAATCAACCCAAAAACCAACCAGACTACCAACCAACAGAGTTTTTTTGTGTCTTTGTTTGGAAAACTGACATGATCTATTATTTGTCGTTTTGTTTTATCTTTAAACATTGTATCAGGAAACATACATTGCCTCTAATTTGTCAAAACATGTCGTTTAAGTGCATTTACTAGATGAATGATAACTTACGAATACCTAATGAAGAAATTATATTTTTATTTTTAAATGTTTTGTATGTACATAAAGGAGCTTTACTCATTTATCAATATGCCCTACACTTCAACATTTTCTTCCTTCTAATACAAGCCACTTTCTGGAATTCCAACTCTATGAATTGCTCGTCAAGTTATTGGCTAAAGGCCTAGCAAGTAAGGTTTCTGACACTTTTCATGTTGCGTTGTTAATCTCAATCATGAGTGACGATAGTACATACAGTTTAACGTTGAATTCGAATGAGATGTTGTTTCAACCCAAATATTTTTTCCTATTTCATACATTTTTCAAAATGTGAGAGCTGAGCTTTGAATTATCGAGCGCTCGTCTAGTGAGCCTACACAGTTCCCTCTAGAGCAAAGCAAAGGTTCTGAATGTTGGTCTCAGATGGAAAACTTTTTTTCAATTCCTTTAAGTCCGTAATTTATCTGCAATGTTGGTGTCCATTATTTTGTCACTTTGTCTTTAGAATGTCTGACAAATAGACCGCATCAGCCATTTGCTTACAGTAAGACCCCGCTTAACGCTGTTTCAGTATTACGCGGCAGTATTGGGATTCCCCTAAATCGCACACTGTATTGATACTTGTTGCATATGTATGTGTACAAATGAAACGGCCATGCACCAATCAAAAGCGGTGCACTATATAGCGACGGTGTATACTATGTATGTATCTTTTTCAACGCTCTTTTGTAAGTCTGTCCAGAATAAAGATTCCAACTGTATTGTCCGAAGTCGCAATCACAGTACGAACGCTGTTTCGTTTAGCGCTGGAACTTATTGGAACGTATCCCCCGCGTTAAGCGGGGTCTTACTGTACTTACTTACTTAATTGGTCATTACTTCTGATATGATTTCGTCATTGGAGTCAATTCCCTTTCCGCTGACAAACTTGTTCAGGTTAAGTCTGAAGAATAGAAGGATTATGAATCAATCTGTAGGCCAATTCACCGATTTTTGTCTGTTTTTCTCTTCGAAGTTCCGTATACATACATATGTATATGGTTTTAACTAACTGATGCAAGTTGGCAGAAACACTTGGTTGCTTTAAGAGACGGTCACCGGTCATCGGTGATTTAACCTGACTTAAACAAATATATGTACATATGTGTAAATTTTGGTTGTCATTCGGTGGATAATAGTTGCATATGGTGTAGAGGTTAAAGGGCTAGATAGGAATCTGTTTTTCGCTGACTCCGCAGTGAGAGGAACGTCATCAATTTACATCACAGGAATGCCAATAAGCGCCATCTCTTAAAAAAACAATAGTTCCTCGTCTTCTTGCACAATAAAATGCATTTCCTCAGAAAGCTTTGTTTCTAGACAACAATAAATGGCAATTCTATCAATCTAGAACGTGTTACAGTAGGACAATCTCTTGTTTAATTGCAGAAACTTAATTAGTGAAACTGAAATAAAATAAAGAAATAATACTTGTGAGATGAATGGCGACGGTGCTGTAATAGTTCTGTGTTTCTATAAGAAATAAAAAAAAGGAATAAAAAATATTTACTTCGAATTCACTCGGCAAGTTGTCTTATTTACTTACTTCGTACGAATATGGTCTGACAATTGAATATTGCCTGACTCTCGGTAAAGAATTACGTTGTAAAGCGTTTACATTGTCATATTTTTTAAGTGAAACTCTAAGGCTTCAGACTGAATCCTATTAAAAGATTCATTTGATTTAAGACAATAGGCTGGCAATTTTTGTGCCGAAATAACGCTGGAAATATTTTTATGTAAAAACCGTGGGGTTTCATGAGCTTTCTTTAATGGCTGTCTTTTGCCCCTAATTGTTTATGCGCCTAAACTAATCGTATATTTGTTAATTTACCTTCACAGTCTTCCTAATGATTTCCTTGGATAGTTACCGCTGTCCGTATTGTTGCTGCTTCAAAAGTTTGCTTTCAGGAAAGCGAACTTCATAGGATTCTGAGTGGAGTACTCCAATTTGTAGTTCTTTTATTTTTTTTTTGTTGTTATGAAGTTGATTGCAAAATATAAGATTCTCTTGGCTCCGCTTAGAGAAATCTTAACAGAATTTGTGGGTTTTTGGGTAAACCAACATGTGTTCTGAAATTGTATCAAAGGACACTAAGCAAGAGTTGGAATTAAAAATTGGTTAAATCAACGTATAATTTCAAACTTCCCGGTACTATGAAGCATAAGTAAATTTATAAGCATGTAGTTTGTAGTCCATAGAAGGGCTGGGAAGAATATTTCGGTGAATTGCCTGTTACATGTATTTTCCGTACAGTGCCATACCCATTACTTTTACTCCTTTAGCCCATTGTGCTTCGATTTAATTACCAGATACAAATATTTGAAAAAAAAAGCTTCATTTAACAAATTGTGCACCACAATTATGAGTTGTTGAATCTTTATTTTAATTGCAAGTACTACTCAGCCCAAGTCTAACTCATAATATTTATTCTTCTTTAAAATCCTTGTATTTGCATAAACAAACGTAATCCACTTTTTAAGTTTGCAAAACTGAAAAGTTTTTTTTTATTAGCAACTCTTGCCACTGCACTAACTGCTGTCAGGGTTAAAATTAAAGAAAACACCCCTGAAACTAATGCAATAATCACGATCCTAACTACTACTGTTTATGCGTGTAGTAGTCATTTCCGCCTTGATTTGTTCATGCATTGTAAATCAAGAATCACTTTTTAACACTTTCAAAGTAATTTCCGTCATTAAGTGGGGATTTCTTAGCGATAATCAAAATCCTAACCATCATCGCCATAACCCTTAAGGCTAAAATATTTTATAGTCATCCATCATGATGTGCAAACGCAATTAAATTTGTTTTATTACCGCATTCTTCTAAATTTTATATTCTTTTTACAGTTCTATTGAAGTAATTAAAAATACAAAAATTACATACAAGGCAAGGCTTCAGTCGGAAAAAGAAAAAGTTGCCAATAATTTCACATGAAATTTTGTAACCTTTAGGCATTCGGCGGCAACATTAACATTATTTTGAGCCTCCTCCGCAATTCGTTGCAATTGCGTGTTAACGATTTAGAATTTGCATTTGCCGTACTGCTTTGCTGCTCCCCTTGAAAGTCAAGTTAAAACCCCTTTTAATCCCCTTCTTTTCTTTTGCTTGACGAAAAAGTGAAATTTTGCACGTTTTTTTCTTTCTTGTTAAGCATGGATGGTAACGCTGTTGTTGTTGTCGTTAATTGTGGGGAAGAAGAATGGAATGGCAGGGGGTTTCGATTACATGTCGTGTCCATTGTGATATGGAAAACAGAACAGAAAAAAAAGAACTCTGAGACAATTCCCACATGTCCTCTGGCAGTAATTTCCCAACATTCGTTTGTTTCCTCACACGCCTGGAGGGAAAAATATTGTCTGTCTGTCTGCTTGTCTGTGTTATTATTGTCGTTAAGCCAGACATTATTGACACTCTTGACGTGCTGTTAGAGAATAAAGCTTTAAGGGCTTAATTTTTTTCTATATTATCCTACTAAAACTACCACCATTACATACGTATCTGCATGCATGCATGCAGGCAAGCAGGCATATACATATTAAAAATTGACTCCCACTGCCACTGTCGCTTCCATTCTTTTTTCACTTTGCCTCTTTCTCTCTCTCTTTATCTCTCGCTTTCTCTCTGCTTAAGAAGAATCTGGAAAATATTCTAAAGCCAACACGCAAATGAATAATAATTTTTGTTAAGGCCGCCATACATTATGAGCTGAATGCAAAACTTCAAATTATACAAGTTTGGCCACTTGACTACTTCACAAACGAATCCTTTTAAGCAAACGTTTCAAAATGCATATATAGACAGACAGACAGACAGGCAGGCAGGCAGGCAGGCAGACAGAAAGTAAGCGACAAAAGTAAGTGGTCACTTGAAAGATTACTTAGGGCAAAATTACAAACAGAAGGAAAGCTAGAGAGTGGGCGGGTGAGCCTGGAGACAGGTTAAAAAACTCTTATACGATTGTTATTAAAATTCCTTTAGATGAGAAAGTCCTTAGATTGTCAGTTACTCAAATTATTTGCCTTATTTTATTAGCCTCTTCTCATATCATTGATGGACACATTAATACCCTAGACTTTTCAGACATCTTGCATAGCAATTTTTCTCTCGAGAAGATGGTTGAAAAATTATGCAAATGATGAATGACAACAATGAGATACGCCTTTACATGCATGGTTCCAAAATGGACGACAAACTTGAAGCAGCATAGGACTACTGCAAGCAATTTAAGTCATATAAGCTTTAGGATAATGCATATGTTTTATGCGATAGAAAAAGCTGCAGAAGTAAGGGAATATATAATTTAAAATGGAACATAATATTATTTTTCATTAACAAACAGACAGAGTCCGCGATATAAACCTCTCCCAGACATTTCGAACAAAACGAAAATATTTCTTATGGCGGCTACTTCCTTCAAAAATCTGGCAAAAATTCTGATGATAAAAATTGCCATGAAAAGTTTCTCAAAAATCTATTATTCGAACTCGACTTTAAACCCAGTGTGGGGGGATCCGCCTCTCATGAATAAAATTAACAAACATAATATGGGTGGTGTAAGAACTTAGGTTGTAATCACAAATCAAGTACGTAATTAAGTAAGCAAGCAGCATTTCGTTTAGAGATGATGCCTATCTTTCCTGAAACTGATAAAATATCGTATAGGATTCCTCCAGGATTTTAATAGCTGTCCGATTACCGAAATACTTGGATATCCTATATTGAGAACAGTAAATATATGTTAATCTGGAGGTGAAGAATCCAGTATTTTTTAGACCAAGAATATTTGTTATTTACTGGACTGTGACATGATGTCGATGATATTCGAATTTTTGGAGATACTTCGACGCTCATAAAGACCTTGGAGGAAGTAACTATATACAGTAATTCATGACGGTCGGGGAGCGACGTGCTTCTCTAAACTAACTATTCAGATTGGCGGGTATTAAACGTAATCTGTTTGCTGTAAGCTAAGTAGTCTAGTAAGTAATGTGTTGGCTAATTAGACGTAAAGCCTGGGTTCAAACCCCCCCAGGTCAGACATCAAAACGAAATATGAAAAAATATTTCTTTGGCGACTTCCTCTCAGCAGATTTCTGGCAAAAACTCTGAGAGTAAATAAATAAAATTGCCATGGAAAGTTTCTTAAAAATCTGTCGTTCAGAGTCGACTTTAAACTGTAGGTCCCACCACTCATGTATAAAATTAACGCACACAACACAAGTGGTGTGAGAAGCTAGGACGTAATCCTGACTAAAGGGTTGTAATGACCAATTATGTATGTATGTTTGTATGTATGATAAGCTAGCAATAGCCGGCCCTGACTTGAACCGAACTTCAACCATTTTGTTGGGGTTATAAAGATGTTTATAATGTCTAGCGTATCATATTATAGGGCGTAATTTTTATTTTGCATTACATACATATTAAGGTTTCTTTTCTGACTCTCACTGTATTATGGAGGGTGGATTTTTTCGTCCCTTTTTTAATGATGCATTACAAGTTTCTTAATATTTTGCAATTTTATATTTTAATTTTGTTTTATTCCCTTATTTTTATGCAGTATTAATTACAAAAGAACAACAATTCTACCCTCTTTTTTGGTTTTTTTTTTTTTTTTGTAATTTTTGGCAAATATTTCAATTTTTTTCTATTTTTATTTGAACTTGACTTTTAAGCTCAACAAAATGAGCGTAAATAATCCTGTTTTTGCCTTTCCTACTGCCTGCCATGTCATCCTTCCTCATAGGATATGATGTGATGGTGGGGTTAGGGAGGCAGAGACCAGACACCATAGTACTAGTACTGGTAGTTTGGTTGGAGTTTAAATTTCATTGAAGCCCACTAAATAAATTGTAATGGATGGACTGTGCTGCAGCACAAATGAAGGGGTAAATCCATTTAAGCCATTTAAAATGAAGTTAAAAATAAAAATAAAATAATGTTTCTTTGTTGTATGTAACCATACCAATAATACCCGCTCTTTGTGCCAGTTGTCAACAGTAAAAGACTTTTTTGTACTTGTTTTCCTGCCATTCTTTCCTTTCGATTTTTTTTTGTGAGAGCTTATATACATAAATTTATGACGACTGTTATTACACTAAAGATCTTTTTTTCTCTGTTTATTTTTATTCTTGTTTTTTATTCGTTCAATTGTGAAATTCATTTTACAAAAATTCAAGGTTGAATTTCAATAATTTCTGTAGTTCTTGTGGTGTGGTGGCTTGGCTTGGCTTACGGTTTTTGCCCTGTGTGTTGTTTGCCATTGTCGTATGCCTTATAATGAATCTTATTACACTTCTTTTCTCGTTCCTTTTTTGTCGTTACTAAATTCTCTTCATATTTATTGCATTTTAAATATATAATTTATAATTTTCTTTGGTTGTGCTGTGCTGTTCAGTGTATCCATCCTCCATTGCAATATCTAAAACCGCCATGATTCATGATCGTCTTTTGTTCGCAAAATATTTATCATCATTTTGATGATGATGTTGCTGTTAAGCAAATTATTTTTTTTCTTAAATATGATTTACTGTTTAATGTTTCCATTTCTGTCTTTTACGTCCATACTTAGTCCAGACATCATATATACGTGCTGGACAGGATAGTGTGCAATTATAGTCATCATGGATTTTGTTTCTTCTGTATTTAAGAGGATTATCGTTAAGCCCACCGCGCACACATTTATTTTGCACTCCATGTCTGTTTTATTTTATTTGAAAATTTATTGTGGTTTAATGAATGTAATTATTGCTCAAGATACATACGTATATATTTTAATCGCATTTTTTTACAGTTAATGCTTAAGTGATATGTATATGCCTCTTTAGACATTAAACATATTTTTTTGACACCTATTGGGTGCTATAAAAAGTACGTACAACTTTAGAGGTGGTGTTGACTCTTTTTTTACTTTGGGCAATATTACTCACTTGTTTCAAATCTCGTATTTGAGATACGAGCAACTCAATTGCAAAGGAAAGATGCAATAATGAACTTCTATAGAGTCTAGACAAATCCGAAACACTATGGGTATAATAAGAATAAAAATTATGGTTAACCTGACCAGAGTCCATATTAGAAACCTTATGGTATTTGTCACGTGACACTAGTCTCTGGGTACCGCAAGTCCGGAGGCTGGGAAGAGAAATCGTGACTCTGTGCCTCCGTCCATACCCGATGGTATAACGCCAAGGCCTTGAAGAACCCCGATCCTCTTTCTAATTGTTTGTTTTAATCAAGATGTACATATATAAGGAAAAGTGAAGAATACTGTTGAATGTTACCCCAAAAATCTTGGGAGTTTTTTTTCTTTTTTTTTTCGCCTAACCGCACCATAGAGGAAGTCGTCACATCCTCCGTGTGTGGGGACCTCACCACTAAATCCCCCCTCGTCTTCTGTGGACTTGTTTGTGCCCACTCCGTAACTACGATGGTATTACTTCGGAGTGGAGTCCTTTTGGCTCTTTGGCCTCTCCATGTTCATATCCGCGTCCGGATTGCGTATCGAAAGTTGAGGAGACATCTAAGCGTCTCCAATATTCCTTTCGTCTAAATCATCCAACATGCTGACTTGTTCTGCAGCCTCAAGATTGTTCTTTTTCCGTCTCAGAATGCGCTCTACGTAATTCCATGTCCAATTTTCACTACTCGCAATCATAACCCCGACAATGTTAGCGGCTGGGATCGTTCCAACTATTGGCGTCAGTACAGAGCGATAGCTCTGCCAGCATGCACATTCGAAAACAGTGTGCCTTGCGTCATGAATTACCTCCCCTTCCTTGTAAAGACAGTAAGGGGAGGCGGTCTTGCCCATTCTGTGCAGATATTTTCTAAAACATCCGTGACCCGATAGCATCTGTGGAACGTAGTAATTTAAATCTCCAAATTTCCGGCCAATCCATGGCCTTATGTCCGGTATAAGTCCATCTTCACGTTCCATCTTTGTTGCTATTTTGAAATGGTGTTTTTCCTGAATTAATCGGTTATGTGATTTCCAACCGATTTCGCCTTATAAATCTGCATCCGTTCCGCTGCCAGCAGATCCACAGGGATTATACCTGCTATCACCAGTACGGATGGAGCGGACACTGTACGATATGCCAACGTGATACGCAATGCAGCCGTTCTCTGTAGCGATACAAATGAGTTTGCCAGCTTTTTAACATCTAGTGTTTCGGCCCAAATTTCGCTCCCATAAAGCATAATGCTGTTTCCAACCACCATCAACAGTCTCCGTCTCGCCGGTAGCGGGCCTCCAATATTCGCCATTAATCTCCTAAAATCTTGTGATTTCGAACCTTGGGAATTAGGTCGCCTTAAACAGCAATGCCAAGTTCCCTCCTTACTTCTTTAGTCCCTTGCGAACTCTACATACAAAACACTAAACAAAGCCTCTTTAATCAAGGATTATTAGCGTAAATCTGAAAGGCTCCAGTTGGTGACACAAGGTGAAATATGCTGCCTGTAAATACCGCTTCATATGGTTTTAGCGCTTGTATGCGCACTGTGGTATGAATTAGTTGGCCATAACCTCAATGCAACAGAAATTAAATTTGTTGTTGTACACAAATACTGAAGTCGTCCTCATGATCGTTCTAAATTCCCACAGCGTATAAAGCGTTGATTAAATATAGTTTTGCATAGCAATCAAGTATTGTGACTAATAGAACCCACAGATGTTTTCGATTGGTTTCATGGCCACTTTCAAAAGAATTGTATGTTAGCTGCACTTACGTTCAACACCTGATTTTGTTTTCTCTCCTACATGGACTAATTTGTGTAAACGTTTGATGAATTCATTCCTTCAGCCGTCTGTCTAATGACCAGCATAGCGAAAGTAAACGTAGAATGTTCTATTTCATTTTATTACAGTTGTTGTCGTTGTTATTGTTGTCTCTTTAAATAGGGAGCACTTGAGCCGTCAATGTAATGAACCAGAATTAGCAGTTGTTTTCACTGACAGACTTCAAACAACCAACTGTGTGTAGGAGTTGAAACAGTATTTTTAATGTGTGATTCAAAGGTGATGGTGGTGGTGGTGGTGGTGCAATTTTGCTTTACTAAATAAATAAAAGGCTTTGGAAATCACAGTCAACGACAACAGACACAATCATTCAGTCAGCCATGCATTTCCCGAAAAAAAAAGAAGGGAAAACCAAAAAAAAAAAAATTACAGAAAAAAAATCTCAACAAAGCGAACAACAACAATTAACCACAATACGTGGTGGCTTGCCATATTTTGTGGCCAGAGTTCATTTTTTTTTTGTTTTTTTTTTTGTGTTCCATACTGACTGAGAAAATGTTGGCGAAAGAAGAAATGAATGAAAGGAAACATAAACTCTAGCAGTGTTGAATAATTTGATTCTTTGTTTCGGAAAAAAGAAACAACTACAAAAAAAAACTGTTCCTTGTTTCGTTATTTCTTCTTTCCCCTCCCCCTTGTTTTAAGTGTGAGAAGAAGTATTTTTTTCCTTCCTTTTCTTCACTGTGGTTTCCTTGCGCGCTGTACTGACTGCGAGACATTTTTGCATATTTCCTGTGTGAGTGGTCACAACACATTCTTATCATGAAGGCTTTGTGTGTTTGGCACCGCTTGATGGCTGGCTGGTGATTATGACGAATTTGCGATTTTAAAGGTGCGGTTGTGTGAATATAAATGAATGAATGCGAATGCGAGTGTGTTGAACTTCATCACTTTTTTTTTCTTTATTTTTATTTTTAGTTTTAAGCATTAATCATGATTTTAGGTTACAAATGTTTTGCCAAAAATTTTTTTTATCTCATTTGATGATGTTTCATTTGGTTTTAACGATTAACGCATTGTTGTATGTAATTTAAGAATCGAAGATCCAGTTTAAATTGTTTTAACACTTTAAAAACCATTTCATTGGATCGACTCGATAAAATTAAGCCAGAGAAATTTAGCGATTAATAGTTACACGCGCGGAGCTCGTGGACATATTAAAAGTGGCAATGGATGTTGGGCTACAGCCAGCCAGGCTATCCTCACGGAAGGTAGGCTATTTCATGAATGTCGGCGATATCTCTGGGAGTTGTTGGATTATTCAAAGGTAACCTTATATGGTTTACTGGACTAAATTATATCGTCGTTAATTTGCCTTGAATTGGCCAGGACTGGTACGAAGCCCACAATTTACATGTTACAGGATTCAAGCGTTTCAATTGCCTCAGTTAAACTGCTCAACTTCTTTGGCAGCATGAGGGTACATTCAATTTTGCTAGGCTCTACTGGAGTGTTAAGCAAAATAAAATACATTCTTTCAGATCGCATAGCTATCCATTGGACTATTGCGGGTCTCATATGGCATTCCCACTGCTCTTTGGCAACGCATGCCGACAGACTTGACATTCTTTCGAATGAATTCTGCAGTAGATGGACCACACCTACAGTTTAAAGTCGACCCCGAACGACAGATGTTTGAGCCACTTTTCTTGACAATTTTATTTACTCTCAGAGTTTGTGCCAGAATTTTGCTGAGGCGAAGTCACCGCAGAAATATTTTTTCTTATTTTCGTCTTGATGTCTGACCTCGTGTTTGAACAGAGGTATTAGACTACGCCGACTACTTCCTGTTTACATGGAAAGCGTTAATCCTGGTATTTTTAACTTATTTTCAATCAATCGAACAATCGAAAATCTTATGTGAGAGAAAACCCACCGACAAAACCACATTGAGGACCCTTGGTAGGGCATTCTTTGGGAGCTTGAATTCAGTGTCTAGAGCCGTCACAAGTCTCTCCACAGATTCATTAGTGACTTAGGCTCGTTGAGAGGTGCTAGGACTTCATCGGTGTAGTCGCGTTCTCCCACCCTTTTGTTGTGTCTGGTCTGTGTGATTCCTCCGCTTCCCACTGCCCCCTTTCATCCTATTCCCTCCTTTAGGACGTTGTACAATGGGTCAATCCGACTTCCGGGTACTGTACTTGTCTTAATTCACAGGTACATGTCCTCTAGCCTAACCTAACCTAACCTAACCACATAAGTTTCTCTAGGAAAAATGTAGGCGTTATAAGAAGTTTTAAACTCACTTATTATGGTCACCTATATTGGTAGCGGAATTTGCGGTTTTTTTCTCCAGCAAATTCTAAATCATAAATATTCATAATTCAAGTTGGCGTTAAATTGCTTGTAGGATTGGAAAATTTACGATTTGGAATTTTTTGCAAATTTAAATTCGTATTATTTATTTATTATTACACTCATTTCAATTCAATATTTAGCATATGAATGTACGAATGTAGAATAGATTGAAAGCATTATGAAACGAATCTCTTAATCGTTCTGGTTCAAAATGCAAATTCTCAAATATTTGTTTATAGTCAGTCTCCTCTTCTTAATAATGTGTCATAATTTTATCTTGTCTTAATACAAGTGTTTATTTTTGTTTCTTGTTTTATTTTTATTTTTTTTAATTCATCCGTATCTATTAATTTGCATAATTATGTCTATTATAGGTTCAACAAACATGATGGAATAGAATAAAACAAAAGAACAAAAGACGTAGTATTAGAATACAACAGAGAATGAAGGAAAGAAACTGTTTAACTTTTTCTATTTTCAAACGTACGTTAAGGCAGGGCTCGGCTATTCATAGAACCAAATCTTTCTTTTTTTTTCTGCTCATTAATATAGGGAGTGGAGGAGGAAGGGAGTAGGTCGGGGTAGACTGCAGTGCAATTATCTGTAAATCCATATAAATATACATACATACATATGTATGTATGTAAAGGGCCCAGGCATGTTGTCAAGTATTTATTTAAGCACTTGTCAATATTTGTTTTCACTTCTTTTGCTATTCTGCTGGAATTTAGCAAAAATCCTACCTACTTAGATAAAAGCCCTTTAAAATAGCAGATGAGTTATTTTAGTCTCGTTATTTTTATTTTTATTTTCATTTTATTTTTTATTTTAATTTTTTATTTTCATTCTTTGCTTCACTTGCTTGTTTTACGAATTGCATTACAAAATGCATTTAAGAGCATTAAGGAGCAAGAATAGAAATAAAATGTATTCGATTACAATTAAACCTCAAGTTAAACAACTTAATCACCTGGAGGTAACTAAAGACTTTACGAAATGAGAGGTAGAACATCTGCAACATTACTGCCAAATGATGGGAAGGAAGTAGTCAACCAGAAAAGTATGGATTCGAGCTTGTAAAGTGTTTGGTTGTTAATTTAATTCTATTAAAGGGTTTTCATCGATACTATAATTAATTGGAATTCATTACAACTAAAGTCACTGTATATGCTGCAATCTCTTTCCTTGTTCCTAACCGTAGATATCATAAGAAAGTTGAGCAGACATCAATATTCTAGGGTATGAAGCTCCGTTTTCCCGTTCAGCTGGGCATAAAAGTATTCTTAGCTACATTCCTGGGCTTCAATGCATTAACTGGTCTACTTACTTACTTACTTACTTACTTACTTACTTACTTACTTACTTACTTACTTACTTACTTACTTACTTACTTACTTACTTACTTACTTACTTACTTAGCTAACCCTTACACCCCTTTAGTCAGGATTACAACCTAGCTTCTCACACCACTCATGTGGTGTGTATCCATGAGTGAATGAACGAATAATTTTTGAGCAACTTTTCTTCGCAATTTTATTGTACTCTCAGAGTTTTTAACAGAAGACTGCTGAGATATAATCGCCGATGAATTATTTCATTTTGTTCGACATATGTTAACCAGAGGTTGAACCGCGGGCTCTCGTCTCATATTACAACACTTGCTGAACAGTGTGTAATCCAATTCGTATTATCACCTCAATTTGAAAGTAACTCTTACACATCTTGAAACTCGGATTTGCTTTTTTGACATACAGTCACACAGATAATTATACGTAACCCCCTAAAAATCATTTTTTTTTAAATGATAATATATGGACAAGTCAACTGATTTTCGCGCCAAATTTTTGTTTTCCATCACAGCCGAACAAATTATATTTGTTGTCATCACTAAATATTACATTCGCCCAAAAATCAGTTGACTTGTCCATATATTATTGGGCGAATTCCAATCGTGGCTTTTTTTCTCGGCGCTCGGGCGCGGAAACCGTTCTTTCTCAAAACACTTTGAACTGTTTCGGAATGCACAATAACATTGTGATCACTTTCCGAGGTATTTAGTTATTCTACGGCTGTAGTCCTAGGATTTTTATATACCGGACTACCCTTGGAGAAATTTTATACGAAATATACGTCGTACGTATAATTTTCTGCGGTGCCATATTGGTTTTAAGCAAACTGTAGTCACAAACTCATAGATTTTGGGAGTCTTTTTTCTTTATTTAAGTAAATGTGTCGTTACAGACGCTAATGTAAAGAAATTTTAGATTAGAAGTTCATTACTTTTTAAAAAATGATTTTTAGGGGGGGGTGTACGTATAATTATCTGTGTGACTCTATACCCGGTTATTGTTATATGGTAGTTTAATTTTCAATGCAAGAATTTATACTCCCATCACACTTGTTAGGCCCCTTACTATCATCTGACACCCACTCCATACCTAATAGGGCGTCACGTTATGTGCATGTAGTTGCCAATTGAATAGTTAAAGATCTTTTGCTACTTTTTAAACGTGCCATTGTTGCATTTATTTTATTTATGCAACAAGCAACGAGCAAACTTAATGCCCCATAGACGACAATTTTGATTTCTGTACAAAAAGAAATGTGTGCATGGTTTTGCTGACTACACATGTCTCAGTCTCACTAAGCTTGGATAAGTAACTGCAGCTGCAACAACAGCATGTTGTACTCACATGTGGCAATGTTTTAAAAATACTTTTCAATTGCTTTTCATTTCACGATACGACCACCACTACCATCACCACCACCTCTGTTAGCAACTACCAGAACATATCGGCTATTAATTGTCGACAACAATTACCAGAGTATTATTATTTAATAGGTTTCGACGGTTTCAAATTCTAATAAAAACGTTTGTTGCGAATTTACGTATACAATATTGTAATTGAAACCACAACAATGTTTAATACAATGATTGATTGAGGTTACCAGTAGCACAATGCACAACAGTGGAGGAGGGACAGCAATGGGCTCAAGAGAAGAATGTTGAGGGAGCCCCTCCTAATGTGGTAAAATTGGTGACAATTCTCCATTTAAACAATTCCTATGTTGTTGCTTGTTTTGTTTTCTTGTGGTCAATGATCTTTAACCCACATTAATGGTGTTAATTTATGATTATTTTCTTACTTTTTTTATACACACACACACACTCACTCACACACACACACACTCACTCACTCATTCATTCATTCAGTCGCTCACTTACTTATACTTATCCATCCATTAAAATGATTAGATGAGAAACTAAAGGTTTTTTTGTAGGGGGGCGCAGGCATAGCAGCTATAAAAACATCATGTTTTTTAGTTGTTTTGTTTTAACAACTTTTAAAAGGTTTTAACAAATTTGATTACGTTGTTAAATTTAAAAAATATAATGAATTGTGTATGATAATGAAGTAGAACATGTTTGATAATCAGAAGTATTATTTAATATTAACCCTAATCATACTACATAATCAAAACTAGTGCATTTTAATGTGGTGAGTATAAATAATAGGTTCATATTACTCATATACATATGTACATATGCTAACTATTATGAGTGGAAATAATAATAAGACTGATGACAGATGTCAGACCACTTTGTTTTGTCATCCATCAGTCACTTATCACAGATCATTTTGACGTATTGGAAAGAGCCACGTTCCATAGTATATTCTTCTTATTATTAGCAGTATGACTAAGACTATACATGCTCATTGATAAGAGTCGCCGGTGGAAAATGTGTCATCCTCTTACACCCTGACATAATGCACAACACTCTATTCTACGCTGAGTAATCTCGTTTGGATTTGTTCCTTCAAATTATGGAACTATTTTTGTCGCGCTTCGTTTGGAGACGAAACCGCTCTTTAAAGAATAGTGCAGGGGGTACTCACATTTGCCGCAATCATGTTGCACTAACGCCTTCCCCATCAGTCACTTAAAATGAATAACTTTTACAAGTTTTATGTTAGTGTAGCATGCGCAAAAGATTTGTTGTTTACTCTGCTATAAAAATAAGTCGCCATGTCGGTGATGACACATCTGATTTCTGCAATGCAATCATCAATGCTTGTATGCTTGAAGAACATACAATGACCCTGCAGTCAGGATTATGGCCTTAGCTTCTCACACCACTCATGTTGTGTGTGTGTTAATTTTATATATGAGTGGCGGGACCTACAGTTTAAAGTCGATTTCGAACAACAGATTTTTGAGAAACTTTCCATGGCAATTTTATTTACACATACTCGAGAGTTTTTGCCAGAAATCTGCTGATAGGAAGTCACCGAAGAAATATTTTTTCATATTTCGTTTTGAGGTCTGACCTGGGGTTTGAACCGTGGCCTTACGTCTAATAAGACAATACACTACCTGCTAGACGACTGCGGCCACTTCAATTGCTTGAAGAACACCATATAGATTAATGATGTAGCCAAACACTGTTCAAGAGAAGAATTTAGGCAGCAGCTTGTGCTACTGTGCGAAATATCACTTTTTGGTTCCGTAAAGTAATAAAACTTCCATTTAGGAATACGTTCTACCAACAGCAAGTTTTAAACTTGATAGAGTAAAATATTTTACATTTCTATGGTCCCCCCCGAATCCAATTGACATCGGTCGAATATGTACAGTTTGGTCATAGTCGGCAATACAATTTCACAAACTGTGTTCTATGGTTTCATTCTTCTTCAGACAAAACCTCTACTCTTCCTCATCATTGAGACGTTACCTATTAAGATGATGATACCTCAGGCAGTAGTGTCTTAATGGAAAACCGAACCAAACTTCTGCTCAGTAGAGAAAACAATAGGCCTCTAGATTAATAAATTATAAAATAAAAACTGGACCTATTCGCATGGGGACACGCTTAAGGTTTAATATTTTACAAAATATTTGCCTCTTAATGGGTTAAAGTATTAGTAGTAATTTTATACCATTTTACTTGCTAATTATACTTTAATGTGTCTCTATTATTATTATTTCATTTGTACCACTCTTTCTTCTGTGGTTTGTTTAATTTTTTTTTCTTTTTTATTTTGCTCGTGTATTTAATGTTTGGTGGGGTGGTGGGTTGGGTGGTGTGCTTTTTCGATATCTGCTGACTTGGCAAAAAAAAAAAACGTGTGGTAACGATGTTAAAAGCGTATGGGCTGGCTGGTGATATCGGCGATTATCATGACGATGGCGATGATGATGAAGGTGATGATGTAAGGGTTCTAAAATCAATAAAATATTGCAATTATTTCTTCTCTACACCACCCACCCAACACACTTGTTCCCATTCTTTTTCTGGTTTTTTTTTTTGTGCGAATGTTTTGATGATTCACTTAAAGAAAAAAAATATGGAATTGCTTTTGTTATTGTTTAGATTTGATAATATATACATACATATGTACATATAAATAAATAAATAAATAAATTATTGTTTATTTTATTTAATATTTTTTGCTTTAAACAAAGGTTTTTTTATAAGAACTTTAAATATTGAATTGCTTTACGGTTCCTAAACAAATATTATTGAAAGTGTTTAAATAAGAAAAAAATATTTTTTTTGTTAAATTTATTTTAAAGTTGTTTTTGTATTGTTAATTAATGGATTTTTCTTTTTATTTCTTTGCAGGTATGTAACCACTACAAATTAAAAAAAAAAAATATTTTTAAATTAAAAAATGACAAGTAAGATTTCATTTAACAATCAAAAGTTTTATTAATTCATTATAAACAGCTCTGTGCTATTAATTTTCATGTATTATTTACAATATTTATTTACAAATAGTAATACAGTTGGATAAAAATACTGTTAACCAAAGATGGGAGTTTTGTTTTTATTAGAATTTATTGTATTGTGCGGGCCTAATAATTTTCATGGTATTTTGCTTTCGTTACGTCAATTTTCCAATTTTACTATTATCGATGCCGGCTTTTGTTTCTTGTAAAGTTTTCTTATCGTATTTCTGACTTAAATGTAGGGTAGCAACAGAAATTGTTAACAATTATCCAAATGGCATGTAAAAAATTATAATCGTAACCACCCTACCCATATAAGTTGTTTGTTGGAAACTCGGCTTATCAGTTTAAAAGAAAATTTGTTTTTAAATTTAGTTTCGGCAATAAATTTCAATTAAATTTGGGAAATTTTAACAATTGAAAATTGTTGGTATGTGAACCAACGCGAAGGGCGGACCCCTATAAGCATTTGAATAAATTAAACGACACTTAAAAATCATGGAATTTTAAAGCCAAGTTGAAGTTCATTTGAATTTTTTTTTAATATCTAAAGGGTCCGCCAAATAACTTTTTTTTTTTAAATTTAAAAAAAAAACTACTGAATATTTTCTCAAATTTCTTTTTTTATTTGAAAGTACAATCCTTCCGCTTAATAATGGAAAATAATTTCATTCAAATGGCTGCCCATACAGTAGCCTACACGATCGGTCCAATTTTTAAGCACATTATCGATTGTGTGCAGCTGTATTTCACCAATGACTTAACGAATATTGTCCTTTAAAGTGTCAATTGTCTCTGGCTTGTCGGCGTAACACTTATCTTTGACGGTATCCCACAAATAATAGTCCAACGGTGTCAAATCGCAGCTCCGAGGTGGCCAAACGACATTAACTCTGCGGCTGATTATGCGATCTTCAAAAACAGGGCGCAAAACATCGAGTGTAGCTTCGGCTGTGTGGCACGTAGCGCCGTCCTTTTGAAACCAAATGTTGCCAATATCCTCCTCTTCAATTTTTGTGAAAAAAAATTTGTTCAACATGGCCCGATAACGATCGCCATTGACTGCACTGCCTCTCCTTGCTGATTTTCAAAGAAAAATGGCCCAATTATGCCTCTGGACCAAAATCCGCACCAAACAGTGTCTCGTTTTGGGTGCGTCGGCTTTTCAATGTATGCGTGCGGGTTTTCTGTGCCCCAAATGAGACAATTTTGCTTGTTTACCTAATTGATCAAATTGATTCAATTGAAGTTGCCTGGGCACCAATGTAAACAATGAAGTGCCAGTATTTGAACTTACAGCAGTACTTCACGTGACTTTTTTAACACGGTTTTTTTTTTGCTGAAGTAATGGTCGCATTCTGTTCTTACATGAAATATTGTATTATTGATTGGATGTAAAAGAAAATGTACTTCTTGTCGTGATAATGTTTTTAAATCTTATAAATATTTCTGTCTGGCTGGTGATAAATGCTGTAAAATTAATTTTATTTCCCAAAATAATTGCCTTGTCATTGGCCATTGTTTGAAAAAATATTTTTTTCACAAATTTCTCTTGAAGTTTAATAAATTTTGTTTTTTTTTTTTTTGAACAATAAAGAAGATTAAAGAATTCCAAGTTAATACGACGACTGACACAGCATTTAATATCAAAAATTAATGATGATTTCTTTACGGCGCAAACATATTTTCTTCATTTTTATCAAAATTCTCATAGAAATCGTCATATTGGCTGGTTGTAATATAAAAATAAAATCTTTAAAAATGTTTAAGCCAAACAAAACAGGTCATTAACTTTATCTGCTAATATTGGCCAGAAAACTAAAAAAAAAATTGTCGAAAAAGTTCATAACCATTGCAAAACTTGTTCGTTATGGTTGAAGAAAAAAAAAATTGAAATAAATTTTGAAAAATCATCTTGTAAATGAAGACAGGAATAGAATATTATATTCATACATAAATACCGTAAATGTATAGAATCCAGAATCTAGAAAAAATAAGAAAAATAAAAAACGGACGCGAGTATTAAATTCCAAACAAGAAACACTTCATTTACCGGGTGAAAAGAATTGGGTTGGAATTTTTTCTTTGCATTAATTTTCGCAAATTTGTTTTTCTCCATAATAAAAGCACAGGTGGTAGGTAATAAAGGTAATAAACACAAGCAGTTTTGAATATTAAAAATAAAATAAAATAAAAATTAAAAACTTTATTTAAACATCATCAGCTCAAGCTGAAAAACCAGAATATTTCTGCTGTTTAGACCTCATTTTTTATGGCTGTAATAATAGCACGTATTAAAAATTAAAACAAATTTTGTTTTTTTTTTTTAGTTTTTCCTATTATCTCACAAAAACTTGGCGCTGTGGCTGGCTGTGCTAGCGTTGTTGTCACCGTTGGAATCTTATTTATAGTATAGCCTGTAAAAAACGTGCTTCCCCAGTCGCCAAATAGTCCACTAAATTTGTATATTTATATACATATGAACCACAAAATGTACACAAATTTTTTTCACTTTAAGGCTAAATTCAAAAATGATTTAGCGTTTTATGTTATGATGTAATAAACTGTTTTTCAAACTTACTTTATTCATAAATAATAGAAGATATTTAATAGAAAAAAACTACTTTTGTAATAATGTATAAAATTTAGAAAATAAATCAATCTATAGGACAGCATAGTGCTCGTTTAAACAAGGTTCCCATGCGGCAGTTAGATGAGCAGCACATTTATAGTGTTTTTACACTGAGTGGTTTTAATGCAAAAGTTGGTTTTAACGTTAAACCGTTAATTAAATCCTGGTTTTACCACACAAAATCATTGTGTTAAAACCATCTTAAAACCTTTTTTGAATTGGTTTTAAGTAGGTTTTATAAAATACAACCATGTTTTCGATGTACTAAATCAGAGCTACCAACATTGAAATGTTGAAAACAGCTGAAAAACAAAACAAATGTAAGAATATAGAAAGCCGGTTGTGTTTTTTTACATAAAACTACTTGGTTTCCATGCACTTCTTCACTTTTTATAAATAGCTCCACTATTTTAAAGTATTCTTTTTCAATATTTAGAATAATTTTTAATTTATTGTTCATTTCTTAATTTTTCTTAAGCAAAAACAGCTGTTCCACAGTCATAATGTCATGAATGTTAAAACCAGATTTAAGAAAACTTAAAGTGTGAACGCAAAATCAGCTGAGTGTGGTTTTAATGTTAAAATCAGGTTTTAACTTTAGGTGTGAAAACATTAATTGATTCTAATTTTCTCCTGAAACCAAAAACATGGTCCAACTGTGTGTTACGCATATAACAATATAGTAACAAACCAAACGCCAGAAAAGTGTTATTGTACAGCGTTGCTTTGCAATCCGATAGACCCTGCAACCCATGCGACATATTGCGTCTACAGAACTGGTATTCTGTGTTATCTGTGTAAAGTAATAAGAAACCAACCGTCAGAAAAGCGGTATTTGAAAGTCAGCCTGTCCAGTTAAATAGGAGGTTATGTTATTTATTTATTACACCTTTTTTTTTGGTAGACAATGGGGAGTTACAGGACACTGCAACCAATCTATCGTTCGATCTGCTATATTATCACTTACCTAATGAATGTTAGCAAATGAAAAACTTTAATGACAGAAACATGTCCCCTGCTGAGAAACTATATTCCCCTCTACACTTTCACCCAAATCTATCAAGAATGACACATCAACATAGTATGTATTCCGCTGTTTTTGAAGCCAGCAAGAGTAATTTGGTCTCAATCCGCAGTGACCAGTAAGAAAATTCGTTTGAAGTTTCAGGACCGGCCAGCTGTATTTAAGAACTTTCGAGCGTCTCTCAAACTGGAGACTGATCACCATATTTGTTTGCCCAAGTCCAGCCAGCTTTGAACATTTCAGTGTTCTAAACATTTGCCAAGTTCTCGATCTAATCAAGGATTGAGAATAGTAGAAAGCCCGGAGATAAGAGACAACCGGAACTATATATATAGGGTGTCACGGCATAACACCCGTTATACACTAATCTAGTCGGTAGTAATTAACCACCATAAAGTACAAGTATTTTTATGACCATAGAACGGCAAGATCAGCCACGTTAAAACCAATGGATTTCTATTTTTCGAAGTCGCCGTAGTCTAGTAGGTAGTATGTTGGCTTTTAGACGTACGGCCAAGGTTCAAACCCCTGGTCATCCATCAAAACGAAATATGAAAAAATATTTCTTCGGCGACTTCCTCTCAGCAGATTTCTGGTAAAAACTCTGAGAGTAAAAAAAATTGCCATGGAAAGTTTCTCAAAACTCTGTTGTTCGGAATCGACTGTAAACTGTAGGTCCCGCCACTCATGTATAAAATTAACACACACAACATGAGTGATATGGAAACTAGGCTGTAATCCTGACTGAAGGGTTGTAATGGCCAATGTATGTATATGAACTAGTGATAGAAAAAGTACGCGAATTACATGATCAATATCCGTGATTGGTAGTTTAGTGGTTGTCCTATATTTTCTATAACAGCATGACGCAAATACAACATTAGACTGTGTCACCATTTCGTTAAGAAATATCGGGAACTAATGTTTGGTCATAACATTTTTCTGATTTAACCCATTTTTACTATCTTGATGATTCCATAGCCAGCCACTTTAACGTTACTATTGATTGCATTAAAAAAAGATTAACTCCCACAATCTGTCTAGCAGTACGTTCCATAATTATTGTCAGGAGGTCACATATTTAGTTGCCAAAGATGGATTCCAGCTTTGTCTAGTAACCACTTTACTTAGTTTTTAAACCAGTTCTTAAAATTTTATTGTTTTATTATTTATATCCCAGAATTTCTGGACTTCATTGCAATAATTTCTGTGCACTTTTGTGTATATTGCTTGGCTAACCATCTTCCAGTTGAAACGACTGGCTCGTTAACTAAACTGGATGTTGTGTCCAGAAATCACATGAAAAATAGTTTAACATTCTCATGTTCAAAAGCCAGAATGAGAAGGCCTTTTATGGCGTTTGTTTGTTTTATTTAAAATCAATAACAAGACAGGCTCATTCTTTATAGGCAAAATTACAAGTTTATAAAAGAGTTGCCATGTTTTTTTTATATTATTTTACGTGTACTTATGATACAAAAATTTTTCAATGAATTCTCAATGGATGCTTCGAATTGGTTATTGGCCATTTCCATTTCCTAAGGTAAAGAATATGGTCAACTCATTTTAAATCACACAGTGAAAGAAAAAAAGTTTACATACACGGATGTCTACAGGACGGGGCCGGTCATACTCAAACGAACTAACCGACAAAAGTCCGTTTATGCAGTGAGTGCAGCCAGTCATAGACAGTTTTGTTTATTATTTTAATCCTTGGCTATTAGAGCATAGTCATCACTGCTTTATCTAACTATCCTCCAGAGTCGTAACGTCATATTAAAGATAATGTACTGTCTGTCCTGTCGGGTTTATGGGATTTTACAAGAGCCATCCATCCGATTACAAGCACTGTCATTGTATTGACTTTCGCTCCAAGAACTTTTCCATTTGATTTAGGCGACTTGAACGGAAATTTTTTACTAGAAGTCCATCCGATTACAAACACTGCCACATTGCAAACACGAAGATTTCAAGAGGAATTAACCCATCTCGCCATCTTGATTCTAAGATCTTATTTCTTAGAAATATTTTATATTTATTTTTTAACTTTGGCAACTCTGTTATTTAGGGTAGTATCATCAATTTCATAATCAATTGTCTAGCGGGGAGTCTGGTCTGGTCATGTAAAGTAACAGGTTTTTAAAAAAAATTTTTTCTTGCTTGAATTCTAAATTGACTGAATTGCACCGGCTTTTTGCGCTTCTTTTTTCGTTTCTTCAAGGTTCCTTTCTCAATAAACAATGTGATGGTTGGTGATCTTGTGTAGCATTTTAAACAAGGTTTCAGTTTTGTTTTCTTTCTTATTCGCATTTTTTTTTTTATTGAAAACTGAACGAAAATGAAGAAGACAAATAAAACGTTTTGAACGTTTTAGTTATTGGCTACTACACAGCCTTAGTCCATTGCCGCCAAGTAGTAATGATTGTTTTGGCGTTATTTTTCTAAAATTTTATCTTTTTATCTAAATGGTAACCGCCACCACTACCACCACCACACCATCATCCGCTTTCCGTCTGTCTGAGTTTATAGTCGTAATTTTCAAACGGTGGATCTGAATGCCTGCCTTTAAGAAAAATGCCATTAAACAGGCAGCCAACTATCGGTAGTCAAATAGTCATGTCTATAATGATAACCATGATGATGATGATGATGATGATGCTGGTGATGAGGCCTATGCCGCACTTTTCTTTTATTTTCAAATTTTTGTTGCATGCAACAAACCGACTACTTGCAAACTGCTGTTGCTGCCGCATCTTTATCATTTTTTCAATTTGAGTAAATATTACAAAAACATTTTAATGCTGTGAACGGTATCAATCAGAGAGAGACCCGCTTATATTCACGATGGAAAAAAAGAACAGAAGCTCACCATGAAAACGTTATAAAATATTGTGTGGAAAATATTTTTTTTTTTATTTTTTATTATTATTAAACGCTTAAGAAAATATTTGTGTCAAACATTTTAACATTTTCTTCTCCTCTCTGCTGTTTGTGTTTAGAAAATGCAGTCGCATGTTTTTATCGTTCATCGTTTACACTGTGTTACAAAAGTTACAAGAAAATTAAAATGTTCATAATCCCTACGGAGCAGATAAGCTGAAGAAAAACTGTGAGGGAATCGTAATGGCTAATGACGTTCGCTACTACTGTCTTGTCTTGAGTAATACAAGTTTTTTGAATGGGGCATTAAACCTGTCCTCCATTTCCGAAACAGACAATCTTTTGCAATCCTTTAATTCAGACTAGAATTGGCCAATACATCAAGAATCAAGACATTTGGGTTCTAACCAATTAGGATACTGCAGAAAAACAATTGAGGATCTGGCCTCGCACATGCCTACAAAAATAGTATCGCTAGAACTGCTGCAGTGCAAATGTCAAGTTTCGTAGAAGACTTAAAGAGGGAACGTTTGGTTAGTGCTGACACGCTAGAATACAACAAATAGTTGCGAAAATAATTAATAATTAATTAAGGAAACAATGAATTAGAAAGTCTATTTGAACGTTCTAAGAACAAATTCATTAAAAGTTCGGGAGAACTAAAAATTTCTAATGGTCATTACTTCCAACAAGCCAATGGACCCAATCATATGGCTGCTAATGTGAAGATGTGATTTGCCTACAATAGTCCTCACAGGCTTAATACTCTTGCATTAAGTTCTGATATGACTCCCAAGAGAAATAACCGAAATACTTGCTCATGAGGGCATGGCGGCAAATATCACCAGAAAACACTAAACAAAAATGGTACATTCAATGCCAAATAGGTTAAATGGTATGCTTGACCTTTAGGAATATCATACTAAATATAAGGAATAACATTTTCATATATTAGTCCTTTGAATTTTGAATTTACTCTGAGTTCTTCTTAGAGGTACCTACACTTTTGCGATGCTAAAATAAGGAGTCAACAGAAACTTTTCCTTATTTTTCTCTTGTTTTGTAGAATACATTCAAAATTTTTTGTTTCATAATAAAACGGAAATAAAATAATATAATAAGTATAAAAACTTTAATTATTTATACAAACTTTTGGCTAAAACTCATGAAATTGCTAAAATATGTATATTGCCGTACTAAGACTTTTGCTGTCCACCTCAACCGCTCTCAACCGCTTTGTGAAGAGCTTTTCTGAATACCGAGGATTTATTTCTGTTTTATTGGGTTCTAAGCAAATCGGAATTGTTACCAACCATAGTTTATAATGGTACAATTTAATATCGATAACAAGATAACCTATAATCCTCATTTGATCCCATTTCGTTTTAAGATAAAAACTTCCTCTAATACGATGCCTTGCTCAGTAGACGTGTGTGATTATAAGTACGAAATTTCGTTTCATATGTATTTCTGATAAAAATCTTGTTAAGTTGTGTTGAGATGGAACACAAATCTGTACATTTATTCAAGTTGCTGTATGCGCCGAAAATAGGCTTGGCACTTTGATGTTTTATACCCGACATATGAGATAATATTGGGAAAAATTGTCACGCTTTAACTACTAAGCTAATTTCGCACATTTGATTAAAAAGAAAACCTAAAATGAAGTTGCCGTGGTCTAGGTTTAGGTAGTGTGCGGGCTTATTAGACGTAAAGCCACGGTTCAAATCCCAGGTCAGACATCAAAACGAAATATGAAAAAATATTTCTTTGGCGACTTCCTCTGAGAGTAAATAAAATTGTCATGAAAAGTTTCACAAAAATCTATTGTTCGAGGTCGACTTTAAACTGTAGGTTCCGCTACTCATGTATAAAATTAACACACACACAACGTGAGTGGTGTGAGAAGCTAGGCTCCGTAATCCTGACTGAAGGGTTGTAATGGCCAATTGTGTATGTATGATCGAACAGAACTACTCTATGTGGTGGACCCGTCTGTATCACTGTATCATATTCATATTGTAAGACAGTGTTGTTAATACCAAAAAAAAATATGTTAAGAATCTGAAAAACAATAATATTAAACAGGTTCAATTGTCATTAAAAACTGTACGTTTTAGCAGCATGTCATCATCATTCATTCTTTGCAAGTTGAAACCAACCACCGCATGCATTTTCTTACTTCACCAAATAAATAGTCCCCTCGTTACCTCGTACCATTGCTTACATAGACCCAGCTTTTCATTCATTCCACAAATTCTCTCTCATAGTAATTTCTGTCATACGTTACTACTACTCAATAGCTTCATAGCGAATATCTATAATAATAATAATAATAATGATGATGATGATGATGGTAATGATGATGATTTGAAACAATTTATCATTGATAATTATGAATTGAAAAATGTTGAAAAACAAATCAAAAGTAATAATAAAAAGAATGTTACGGGTGGCCATCTCTTTCATAAACTTGATTATCATTGTGTTTGGCTAACTGGTCTTTTGACGGGCGGTGGTGGTGGTGGGGTAATGCTATTTTTTTTTTTTTTTGTAGCATTCGTTTGATTAAGTTGTTGTTGTGCCCCTCTCTCGATTGAGAGATTGATGAGGAGACCGCAGTCAGCGCAGTACATGAAATTTTTTCTTAGCTGTGCTTGTGAGACATGGTTGTGGATCAACCAACCAACCAACCAACCACATCATAATTGACTTGTTTTTTTTTCATTCAATGGATTTTGTTTTTTTTTTATAATGGATTAGATTAGATCTTCTTCTTCTCTCTCTAGTTTTTTCTTTTTCTTCAATCTGTTCGTGTATAAATCCCATTAGAAAAAATTTCTTTCGATGTGTTTTTTTTTCTGTTTCTGTTTCTCTCTGCACATTTGCGGCAAAAAAGCATAGAATTGTTTTTATTTCGCTTGAGTTCATTAAACTATAATTGAGACAAAAATGCAAAAGAAAAATTAATAGAAATTTGTTTCTGTGTGTGCTAAAAATAAAACACAAAATACTGTTAAAAATACTGTACTGTGACTAAATACCGGCTTAGTATTGAGATAGGTTTTCATGTTAACCAGCCCGGAGAGCGGCTTCACTGAAATTTTCAAAGAAGAGACATGTTTACATCTTGCAATCGACTGTGAAGCACGAGATAGCTGATGACTAAGTTCATCACAATGTGTCGTCTCCGGTACCTGCATTTCGGTTTCAAAAATAAAAAATAATAAAAAAGCGCTATGCTTGGACCTAGCCTAGCCATTCTCTACGATATACACTGTCTTTTAAATGACTTCCTCTGGATTAGTTGCAACTGTCAATCCCTTTGAGGTAGTTTTCGTATATTTCACGTAAGCATAGTCCACCAACATCGTGGTAAATTGACATCACAAAATTGTTTTTTCGAAATCTTCCCATGCAATGAACTCTAAATGAGTTGATTTTTTTGCTCATAGCAAAGTTTTGTTATAACTATGCAACGTCCAGTTATATTTTCTACCTAAAGCTTATAGTCGTTATTTGTATTATAATATGAGCCGCTCAGTGCACAAATCGATTAACTCCATAAAACAAAAAGTTGAGAAATGCGATGAAATAATGTAAATTGTTTTTTAAAATTCCCTTTACAATATAAATTCAAATACATATTGTAGAATACATAAATACATATATAGCTCTCATCTAATGGTATATAAAATTAATAAGAAAGAATAGCCAAATAAATAATGTCAGTAATGTTGTAAATTTCGTGTGATTGGTGGAGTTAATCGATTTGGCAACTGAAAAATGTAAACAAATTAAATTAGGTATTTAAATTTTTAAGTTTTTTATTACAGAAAATTCAGTTATACATTTTTATTAAAAATTTTCCATAAAAATTAGTATTTACAGTGATGTTATAATATATTATTTGTGCTTAATTTATCAGCAGTATAATTAATGTCTTCTTCATCAGATGTATGTTAGGACTCATCATTTCGATTTGTTCTCAAGTTTTTAAAGTAACTATGATTAACAGCAGGAATGAATTTGAGCAGATACATCATGTCTCTACTTTTTTCTCTTGTCACGGTTCTGCGTTTAGGATATAATAAAGGCTGATCTATATATTTTTGTTAAATTCAAAATCTTCATTATAGTCACATTTGAATTGTATGAGATGAGGTTTTGACATTTCAAACTTTAGGCAGCTTATTTTATGCCAATTAACCTGTATGTAACGGTTGCATTTCTGTTAATAATTGAGTTTTCTTAAAGTTAAATGATTCTTTAATTTTGCACCAAGAGCCTTTTTGATTAAATTGTACCAATCATCTGGTGAATAAATATTTTGAATTTTTTTGCATGTGACTCAATAATGGCAGAATCTGAGTTACTTACCAAAAATTTCATTTCAATTCACTCAGCTCTTTCAATTTATTTCAATAAATTTAAGACAGTTTTTTTTTATAACTGTTATCATGGAATGGTTGCTAGTGGTCATTTGAATTGCGTTATTGAAACGATTTACATAAGAGTATGGAGTTAATCAAACTGTCTTCTGAAATAAATTACTTATTATTCAATGGCCCAAAAATTTTTGTCGTTTAATGGTGTTAATCTTTACTCTTCATGAAAGTTATAATTAATATAAAAAGTTATGACTCAAATTTAAGATTTTTCAATAAGTGGAGTTAATTACTTTGTGCACTGAATGGCTCCCAATTTGGGTACAATGGCCACAAGTATACTACTAACGACGCTGCAAAAATAGTGACAAAATGTTTAAAGCACGTCAACTTGCTGATATTGTTATCAGAAAATTTAACCAATGGGGTGTTTTCCATGAACATATTTCTATCGAGGAATCCATGGTGAAATATTACGGTCGCCATTAAGCAAAGCAGTATATTCGAGGTAAACCTATTCGATTTGGTTATAAAAACTGGGTTGCAGCAAGTTCCTCTGGATATTGTTACTGCTTTGATATTTATTGTGGTAAATCAAATACACCTGTTTCTGAGCCATTAGGTACTAGGGTTGTGAAAATGCCGCTAAAAATTGACCATGAATCCTGCCAACCACAAAATCTTTTTTAATAAATTTTTTTACAAGTTTTGAGTTACTCAAGCTTCCTAAGCGTGTGCGTTGTGTCGTCTACCACAATAGAATCCGCTAGAGTTGCAAAAAATGCAAAAACACTGCGTTGAAAAAAATTGTTTTGCAAAATATCACTCATAAGTGGCCATTGTACCAATTTGGGTACACTCCTCTAATGTCCTGAATTTTATTTTTTTTACTTTTTACGTTTCTGTTTTTTGCATTGTTAAAAATAAACATTGAAATTTCAAAAATTTAACTTGTAGTTTTTGTTTGGCTGTAAATGGGTTAAACGCTGGTACAGCTCGCGTTTGATGAGTGCAGTTGTTGGCCAGATTCATTTTTTTGGGCACTCGATAAAATAGGAGGTCCGTTCTCGGTGTACTTAACGAACTTAAGATGGCTTCGAATGTTGTGTTTTTCGCTGCCCATCGTCTGACACAGAACACCATTACGAAAAATTAAAATCGAATGTTAATTGAGTACTATCACTCTCTCCTCTTTTATAAAATAGATTCTGAGGCATTGATTGAGTTTTATGCAACAATCTAAATTAGATTCTAATATTTTCACACTTGGAAAATTTACTTTTTCCAACGAATATCACCTTGTATTACGCTATATCTCTAGAACTAAAACCTCATCAAATTATCCTTTCATCCTTAACATTAAAATGTTATGTTGATTTTGTTTGTGTGTGTGTGTGTTCATTAACTTTTTTGTATTTATATTTTATAAAAACCGTTGCCTGTATAATTTACAATTTAATTTAATTTCTTTACCATTTTCACCACTTTTCAATAGCACCTTTAAAAAGTTAAGGTTTTTGGCGGACAAAATTATTGTCTTTTGTTCGGTTTGTGGCTAAACTATAATGCTGTTGTGTTTAGATGTGTCTTCAATAAAATGTTTTCAAATTCTACACGGTCCGCTATATTACTCAACTTATTAAATGCTAACGAGCTGTGGTAAGTTATTGTGTACTTGAGTGCCGTTATTGTAAACCATGATTGAATAAATGGTTTATGTATGGACTATTTGAATTTAAACTCTCCACACATATTGCATCGAGTTCAATTATTGTGGTGTATAGTTTAACTCCGAATACCTAATTGTTAAATTGTTTGTACATTCCTGTACATATTCTCAGTTTTAGTAAAGACACAAACTTATTGTTGCAAACTCCCCAAAAAAATTTCAACGCAATTAAATTTTTTTTTGTTGAATTTATATTTAAATTTGACCTTCCTGTTCAAACAGGACACGTTTGTTTGTTTCTATAACAATATTCTTTAAGGCTTTGTTGGTATCAATAAATAATGTATATGTGCTCTAATGGTAGGTACAATGCAACGTGTGAAATCAAGGAATATCAAAATATTTTGATTGTAACATTTCCAATGAAATTAGAAAGATGACAGAACACGCCACTTTGCACTGGACAATGAAACATAACTGGTTTCATAAACACGGTGCATTTTGCGTACCTACCACTGCGTTTGGAAGGAAGAAGGGAAAGTCATTTTTTTTCATTAAACGGGTAACATAACAGTCAAAGAGAGCCTCAATTGATCGTGCAGACACTTCTCTCTACTCCTGTTTTAATTTGTGTACATTATATGCAAAAGTCAATGAAATATTCATTTGAGGCGATAAGCGAATGCCTGCCGTACTCTTTAATGATCATTTCACATAAGTGTGGGGTCCATGAGAAGCTGCATCTATCCCCCAATTACAATCAAACAAATTTGTAAAGCTCACCAATCGAAGCAAGTGTTAACCGAATGACATAACATAACATTTGACAGGCAGTTGTGATTATGGAATATTTGCCGGTCAATACTTGTTTCTAATGGACCAATTATAGTCGGTACAGGCAAGTCCTGTAGAAATCAATTATTTATCCTTTCTTAAATTCGCTGTATTTCCTTTATAATTCTGCGGATTTCTTCTGTTCTCCTCCATACGATTATTATCCACTAAAACTACAGTCAAGGAAAAAAGTCTACATACAGCGGTGTATGCAATAAAAAAAGGTGTTATTGCGTTATTTAAGGCAGTTACAATTAAGAATGTTTGAAGACAAAACCGGTATTAAAAAATATAACATAGAAATTATTAGAAAAAAAAAAAAAATCACACAGTCACACAGATAATTATACGTACCCCCTTAAAAATCATTTTTTTTTTAAATGATAATATATGGACAAGTCAACTGATTTTTTGCGCCAAATTTTTTGTTTTCCGTCGCAGCCGAACAAATTATATTTGTTCTCATCACTAAATATTACATTCGCCCAAAAATCAGTTCAATCCAATCCATTCCAGTTCATTCCAATTGTGGCTTTTTTCTCGGCACTCGGCTGCAGAAACCGTTCGTTCTCAAAACACTTCGAACTGTTTCGGAATGCACAATAACACTGTGATGACATTCCGAGGTTTTTCTTATTTCTACGGCTGTAGTCCTAGGATTTTTATTCACAATACCTTTTATATACCGGGCTACCCTTGGAGAAATTTTATACGAAATATACGTCGTACGTATAATTTTCTGCGGTGCCATATTGGCTTTAAGCAAACTGCAGTCACAAATTCATGGATTTTGGGAATCTTTTTTCTTTATTTAAGTAAATGTGTCGTTACAGACGCTAATGTAAAGAAATTTTAGATTAGAAGTTCATTACTTAAAAAAAAATGATTTTTAGTGGGGGTACGTTTAATTATCTATGTGACTGTATGTAGGCTTTTTTCTGTGAAACACTGGAGGCTTTTAATTGACTTGAAAAAAAGAGGGGGGCGAAAATAAAGCCTCTTTGCCTTTTATTTTTGCCGTCGTAGTCTAGTAGATAGTGTGTCGGCTTATTAGACGTAAGGCCACTGTTCAAATCCCAAGTCAGACATCAAAACGAAAATATGAAAAAAAATTTCCTTTGGCGACTGCCTCTCCGCAGATTTCTGGCAAAAACTCTGAGAGCAAATAAAATTGCCATGAAAAGTTTCTCAAATATCTGTCGTTCGGAGTCGACTTTAAACAGAAGGTCCCACCGTTCATGTATAAAATTAACGCAAACAACCTAGGTGGTGTGGGAAGCTAGGTCGTAATCCTGTCTGGAGGGTTGTAATGACCAATTATGTATGTATGTATGTACATATGTGTGTTGTGTTCTGTTGTATTCGAATTTCATAGGCTCAGATTTAGGTCGTCAATCCCTTTGTCAAATTAGGGATTGTAATTCTAAAATGTTTTGTTCTTAACGTTTTTAGTCTTTAATTTACGTTCACTTTGTTTTAAAATCATTTGTTGTCAATTTGCCAAAAGTGTTGACTCTGGTTACCGTGTTAATTTGTTACCGTGACTACATTTGGTCTTGTAATTAAACAGTCTGCGAGAATAAAATGATTATTTTTAATTCCTATTCATTTATTAAACAATTATAATGTTGTTGTTATTTTGACATTATTTTTGTGTTTTTAATTTATGCTTAATATTGTATTCTTTTTTTTTCTTTCTTTCTTTAACCACAACACATTTTTTTTTTTCAAATACATAGTACGTGCCGCCCACTTTTTTCGTCGTCTCTTTGGTTGTGCACAGTTAAACCAAGATTTCAATGCACAATTCAGAGTTTCAATGCTTTTGTTTTGTTTTGCCTTTTGATTTGTGGCTGCATAATTTAAAGCCTATTTTTTACTGTTGTTGTTTTTGTTGTTGTTAATAATTAACAATTAATGTCAGAATTAATTGCCATAAACTCAATAGACATACCCATAGCAACGGCCTTTTCTATTAAACACACTTGCACAGAGTGAGTGCCTCCATATCATGTTTTAGGCTGACCGACCGACATCACCACACCCTTTAAATCAATTGTTGCACATTTTCTGTTAAATTTGAAAGTTTTTTTCTGGTCGTTTTTTTCTTTTCGTTAAATTTCTAAAATTACAGTCTTGTGGTGTGCAATGGGGTGACCACCATGTGACAACGTTTATGTACGTAAATACTCATGTTTTATGTTGAATTTTTCTGTTTTTTTCGATTAATTTTCACATTAAAAACAAATCACTGCCACCATTGGCACGTCATAATAATCGTAAATTTCTTTATGATGTTTTTTTTTTCAAGTTTTTTTTTCTCTTTTTCATTGAAAATGAAAAATTATGCGCATGTGCTCACGCACCTTGATGGTTTTTTTTCTATTTTCCTTTTCAACTTTTTTTTCTTAATAATTTATTTATAAAATACAGACACTGTTGTGTGTGTGCTTGGAAACTTGATAGAGTCACCCCACCGTAGTAAGTGAGTGACTGTTTAGTCTGTCTGTCCTCTTAATAGATTAAATATTTTGAAGTTTAAATTTACAAAAAAAAATAATGGAAAGAAAGAAATTTTTTTTGTTTAATAAATTCTGTTGTGACATTGAAATTATCAAGAAATAAAAAGTAAGAAGAAAAAAAAGACAAACTCGGAACACAGTAGCTTTAGTAACTACAGCATAAATCCTTAAACACTTGAACATTCACGTAGTAAATCTTAGTTGTATGAAGTTCAAGTTAAAGTGACGTTAGAGTGCATTTTAGAAAAAAATATGTTGTCATGATAAGGCAGACATTCCTTATTAAACCGCAGTTAGAAAAATAGTCGGCATTTTAGTTACGTTTTTTAGTTGGCGACGTTCTGGGAAAAACGTATTTTTAAGGCGCATAACATACCAACTTCTTACAACTGCTGGAGGTTATTTGGTAGTTTGTTAAGTAAAAGGACAAGTCAAACCATCAATTGACTTTCTGAAGCTTCTTGAAAATCATACTTATCATAGCTACTTACATATGTAAATATGAACGAGAAACTTGTGATGCAATTTCGTTTTTGTACATGCAGTGAAAAAACCTTGTCATCCTCGATTTGAGTTTGTCGTGCCTCTAACGACAAAAGCTACTTCCATGATTGTACATTTTCACAGACGTTGTTATTTCTAAACAATGATGATAAAGATGATATCATTCTAGAACCTGGCATTGTAGACCAACCTTCCACTGCTTAGTTGGAAAAACTTAATTTTTGAATCTGAAGAAAAGTAAAAAAAAAAAAATAAGAAAGTGAAGGAGATGACATAAAAAGCAGACAACACAGACACTCTTCTGGGGGTTTGAATTTTGTTATACTAATTCAGTGTACTTCCCGGAAAATTGTGGCGCTTAATAAAACTGACTTATCAGAATGATTTACATGAGTTTGTGGTCTAAAGCGACACAATCAAGGGACAAATCTCGACAATCTCTTACCAAGTGCTTAGTTTTTATTCTTCCAGAATATTTTTTTTAATTCCAAGTGAAAATTCAAAAGGTCTTTGCCTTGCCATTCGATATTCATGGATTTTTTATTTTTAACAAGAATTGGTATCCAATCTCTATGGATATATAATAAGAGAAGAGGTGCAGTGTTACTCATATCACCAGGCAATGTTTTAATTGCTGTTCAAAAATCAAAAATATCCTCCGATCAATTGGCATCTGTTTTGGAATTGAAGTGAATCTTATAAACAATTAAACTGCCCCTCTACTCTAGAGTATGCGTGGTCATAGATTTATTGTGTTTTGTTAGTTTTTGTAAAAGAACTCTGCCGGAGTAGAAAAAAATCGCTTCTGAAATATTTTCTTAAAAACTTATTAAAGGCCACCTATTTATTTAATTCAATTTCATTTTTTTTTTTTTTTTTTTGTTGTCCTCTGTCAGTTTTGTTTTTTGTTTTTATTAGATTTATGGACTCGACCAGCCTACTTGTCATAGAAACTACGCGGAGATTGAATACATGGTTACCCACCATGTGGCACATGTTTAACTGCAGAAATGCAGGCATGCAGACAGACAGTCAGACAGATGGACAGTCGGCTACAGCAGCAATAGCAGATTTAAAATTTCAAATCTTAAATATGAAATTGTTACACAGTGAATGATAAGCTATTTAGCATTTTGATGGATTACATTTGAATTACATTTACGGATGGATGGCGTAGAGTTAGATAGGCCTAGACGTTTGGCATTGGAAACTTGTTTCTGGGGTTTTTTCACTCTTTATTTTCTATTTTCTTTAATACTTTTTTTATTTTTTTAAATAAATTACTGCAGATAATTCCATATTTTTTTTAATTTAGTTTTAACAGTTATTAATGTCCATATTTAAGCCATTTAACTTGGCCATATGCTTTGGGGTGTATTATGCGAGTGCATTGTGTGTGAGTGTGGCAAGACTTTAAACTGACATTGATAAAGTCATTTTAACACCATTTTTAATTATTCAAATCTTGTTTTTTGTTTGAAAGTATGTATGAATATGTATGAATTATTCCCCTTGCTGTCCGGTATTATCGTCTTCAAAAGTAATAAGTGGTTGGCTTACATGGAAATTCCAAGGCGGTCCGTTAAGAAATCCTACAGTTACTTACTTACTTAATTGGCTATTAACAACCCGATTAACGGATTTCGGCCTGCCGCAATACATCCTTCCAGGTGCCTCTGCTTCTTGCGCTTCTACGCCAGTTGGTCACACCAATCGATGACAGGGCTTTCTCGATTTGGTCATTCCAACGCAGGACCTTAAGGAAATCCAACAGTAAGATTTAAAATTCTTTAACGGCATAAATCATCTCGTGCTTTGGAACACATTCAGAATAAGCTTCGAAGAACAATTGATGAGGTTCTGGTTCAATTTTTATTTACTTTTATGGATGAAAAAAATGTTTTTTTTTATTTTTTTTTATATTTTTAATACTATTTTATTCAGTAACTAAGCGAAAAAGATAATTGCAGATGTTTTATTTTCCAAGAAATTACGTGTCGTAAGACAAGAAAAAGACCGCCCTTCGCTTAATGTTTCACAGTCCAGCACTTGCGTTAAAGGTTATGGGAGGTTCCGGGTTTCGCATTTCAAACATAGCTGATGAAATTAATTTGACGCCTCCATTCTATAACATTCTTATTAGAATGTTCTTGCATTTTAAAATTCTACGTTCTCTAACTTAAATACTGTCAAAATTTGGTTAAGTTGCGCCGATCCGTTCCGAAGTTATAGGGAAAAATCTACTTAGAATACACATATAGTCGTATATCGCGTGAAAACTTTGAGAGCTCATAACTCAAAGCACACTTTTTCAACTTAGAATGTTATAGAACGGAGGCGTCGAATTGATCTGAGATTGTATAACAATTGTTAAATGACTTGGCAGAGAGGTACCATTATATAATGACGTTCTTGATCATATTGTACGTGATTAAGTGTGGCGACGCAACACAAGCTAATCCTATATTTGCCCTACACCATGTTATATAAGTTTTTTAAAGTGATCATGGAAATTACAATACCACATATGTACCTCTAGTATTGTTAGCTCTTTATTGTATACATATCATAGACATTAGTACACAAATTTACCATTAACAGAACTGGACAGATAGCAATACTATCTGGCAGTCAGGCCGCCGTCCATGCACTTAGAGTCTATGACTTTTACCCAAAATTAGTGTGAGACTGTTCGGGACAACTAGACAGAGGAAATATTGAATCCCAGGTCCTGTGGAAATTTAGGGCATGGTTGTTCCACATTCTCCTCAAATTGTGCGGAATTATTCTATCAGTGGCTATCAAAAGTAAATGATGCAGCTGGTTTGGATCAGAGATCAGCAATGAATATTCAAAAAGATGAGTAGAATCGAATCATACTCATAATTTCTGATACTTATACGCATTCATACTTATTTTAATGTCATACTCATACTACTCATACTCAAAGTTTGACGTACTCATCATATTCATACTTAACAATGATGCTGTCGACACTCCATAACTCAAAATTTACAAGAATCATAAAGTATGTACAGCTGTGTTCAAAATAATAGGAGTGCACCCATGTAATATTTTCAAAGTTAAAATTTTTTATTGTACCAATTTGCAAAACATGATATATTTTAATGGTAGTTACAACGATATGTAAGAAATAAAATACAAAAAACAATCTCGTAATAACTTTAATATTTATGATGAAATTGATTCATTTCTGTGTTTGCTCTTGAATTCAGTTGATCACAAATAAAAATATAACAGCACATAATTTAAAGAAAAAAGTGAAAAATAAGTACGGAAACATGTAGTTAAAACTTTTTCTACACTGATTCACATAAATTTTTGTAATAGTGGGACGAGAAAAGCACTGTACGGAAGAAAAGAGAAAACTAATTAAAAATCTTCGTAAAAAAGGCTAAACTTCTAAAGAAATTGAGGAAACCTTAAGTTGCTCCAATCAAATGATCACAAATGCATTCAAATATAAATAAAAAGCCCGAAACGCGTGGGCGCAAGGGCAAAACATCAACTGTCGATGACCGCCGAATTGTGCGATACAGCAAAATAAATTCTTCGGCGTATGCAAAAAAATTCAAAAAGGATCTGAATCTTGCCATAAGTGGCCCTACTATTCGTAGGCGTCTGATGGACAACAATTTATTCGCAAGAAGTCCACAAAAGGTGTCATTGCTGACAAACAAAACAGGCAGCAGCACGCTTAAAGTTTGCCCAAGAACATATCAATTGGCCGAAAGAAAAATGGAGAAACATACTGTGGACCGATGAAGGCAAAATTGTTTTATTTGGTGGCACTGGGTCTAGATAGTATGTTAGACGTCCGCCCAACACCAAATATAAAGCTCAGTATACACAAAAGACTGTTAAACATGGCGATGCAAAACTAATGATATGTGGAAGTTTTCCATATAATGGTTTAGGCCCAATACATCGAATTAGAGATATAATGGATAGGAACGTCTATGTTGGCATTTTCAGAGAAGTGATGTTACCATACTCCACGCCTCTAAAATGGATATTCCAACAAGACAATGACCCGAAATACACCAGTAAATTGGCAAATGAGTGGTTTCGGGTTAATGGGGTAAAGGTTATGGCGTGGCCAGATCAGTCTCCTATCCTTAATCCCATAGAACATCTATGGGGGATGTTAAAAAATATGTTGCCGAGCGAAAACCGTCAAATGCAGCTGAGTTGTGGTCTGTAGTGCAAGATAGGTGGAATAAAATTCCACTAAAATGATGTCAGGATTTAGTTGACTCCATGTCTCGTAGATGTGCTGCTGTAATAAAAAGCAAAGGCTATTCTACCAAATTCTAATCGTATTTAAAGTTTCTGATTATAGTCATAAGCATTTTTAACTTTTTTAATAGTAAATCTTTATGAAAACTGAAATACTATTATCTTGAACAGCACTTTTTAAGATATTTTTTTAAACTTCCTGTTGCTTACTTGCTGAAAGCTTTATTTAATTAATGAATAACTTAAATAATTTAGTATTGAATCAACATTACATTACACCAAAAAATTGAATTAAACCATGTTTTTTTTTTTTTTGTTAAAAATTAAGCTTTTGTTTTTAAATAGGCTCACTCCTATTTTTATGAACGCAAGTGTATGTACTTAATTCCAAACTTCACTTTTGAAGAGTTCAATGGATTTGTAGTAACGATTGAAACAATTTTTTCCATATTAATGGCAACATTCGAAATGGTCCCATAACTTATACTAGAAGAATATTTTTTAAGACAAAATTAATAATCACATGGTATATGAGGCCATTAAAAAATTTTTAAATCTCTGGCCTAAATGTTGTTTAAATACAAAACAAAACATTGCTTTGTTGTTTTATTGAACCACAAAAAAAAGAAGAACAAAATTAAGAAAATAAACTCATCTCGATCTGGATCTGAGAAAATCTCTTCCATTGCACACAATCTCACGTTATATTTTTCATTAGAAAACTAAACTACATATGTAACGCATACATACACACGCTCACATCATATATTGGAGAAAATCTGTTTTAAACAATGATGAGGTATTATTACAATATTACAGACTTGCTTTCTTTCTTTCGTTATTTGTCTTCTTTTTTCTTTTTTTTGCAGTCGCCCCTAAGAGAAGAATGGAAAAGAAAAAATAATTATTTTAAGTTACAACGGCGGCGACCCACTTCATTTGAATCTTGAAATCAGCGATCGTCTGTCTTTACTCCCTGACTCTTTTTCTGTCTCTCTCCTTCTCTCTCTCTCTCTCTCTCTCTCTTTTGTATCTCTTTCTGAAATATATAAATTCACACTTGATTAAAATCTTTTTTTTTAATATTTTTTTATTTTTACTTCATTTAGACACAGAAGAAACTCTTCTTTCCAGCCGCGCACAAAACACAAAAATTTTGAGTCTACAAATTAAAATCTTCTAACAAAAGCTGTGTGTGTTACGAAATTCTTTTGGCCTCTTTGTTTTTTCTTAATAAATTATGTTGTTTTTGTGATTTTACTTATTGTATTATCAGTTTACGATCAAATGTGTTCCAAAACAAATGCCACGTAAGCCTGGATACTATAGAGGAGAGGCTTAAATGAACAATATGCAGCTGGCTGTTGGCATTCCATGTTGCAGCAGCAGCAGCAACAGTATCAGCATGCATGCGCATATGCTACTCTCTCCTCTTCGTTTTGCTTCATCTTAAATGATGAACCACTTTAAGCCTACTCTTGTAAATAGAATTGAAAGTGAGTTTATGTTGTGAATGTTCTGTATTCATTTCTTTTCGTCTCTTCTTCTGTTTTCCTCCTTTGAAAGTCAGTCTTGTCATTATAAATCATAATATTTTTACGATTAATTTTCATCATTCTTTGCGCTTGTAATGAACGAATCAAACACTCTCTTTCTTAACGTTTTCATTTTAAAGTCGATTTCAAAGATTTATTTTCATTCCAGCGCTTTTGAAAACTAATATCCTAGTTTTAAATGGCCATCATTTATGGAATGTCTTAAGGAAAAATTAAAATGGACACTCCAAAAGCCATAAAAAAAAAATCAACAGTCTTGTCTTGCCACGCTTCTCCTTTAAACCATTAGTGCCCAGTGGCAACTTAAGTTGCCAGCAGACGTTGCCTTAGGTTTTATTCTCAGAGAGGTAATTGAGTGTAAAAAACAAAACGGCAACCGTTAGAAAAAAAAGTAATTGGGGCATTAATGGGTTAAAGGAGATGTAAGTGTTCATTCAAGGAACATCAATCTGTATATATGATATCCGTACTCCTAAATCTTTATAAACTGAAATTCTCTAAAGAGAATGAGTAAATCTGGCACCACGAGTTAATTATATACTCAGATAGCCTGTTCAGCCATTCGCTGGATCCGCCAGTTCAGCCCCCAGTAAGCTGGATGCATAAATTGCGAATAAAGGTTTATACCTGAAGCGGAATAGAACACCTAGTCTTAAATAGAATTGATCGATTTTGTCACATCTCTATGCTTCTCTTAGTAACTATAGATATTATAATATGTAACGGCACAGTCACCGTTGTCTAGTAGGTAATGTGTTGGCTTATTAGACGAGAGGTCCAGCACAAACTCCAGGTCAGATAACTACGGCAAAACGAAAATATGAAAACATTTTTCTTCGGCGTCTTCATCTCAACAGATTTCTGGCAAAAACTCTGAGAATAAATAAAGTTGCCATGAAAAGTTTCCAAAAAAAATCTGTAGTTCGGTGCCGATTTTAAACTGTAGGTCCCGTCACTAATGTATAAAAATTAACACACACAACATAAGTGTTGTGAGAAACTAGGACGTTGTACAATGGGTCAATTCGACCTCCGGGTACTGTACTTGTCTTAATTGACAAGTACACGTCCTCCAACCTAACCTAACCTAACCTAGCGGCCGTTTTGTTAAAGCTATATTTGCCAAATTCAATCTGTTTTGCCCAAACATCATGAACGGCGTGCATCATTAAATAAAACGTTTAAATAATAAAGTTGTGTTATAAAAAACGGGTGTTCTGTTCGGACAACGTATCGGGCACTCTTTCAACAAAAATTCATCTTCAACGATGAGGCGGATGAGCCGAACAAAATTGCCGAATTACGAACACACTAACCACAATCACTGAATTCGCCGTAGTCTAGTAGGTAGTGTGTTGGCTTATTAGACGTAAGGCCCCAGGTCAGACACCAAAACGAAATATGAAAAATATTTCTTCGGCGACTTCTTCTCAGCAGATTTCTGGCAAAAATTCTGAGAGTAAAAAACCTGCCATGAAAAAGTTTCTCAAAAATCTGTCGTTCGGGATGTAGGTCCCACCACTCATGTATAAAATTAACACACACAACATGATTGGTGTGAGAAGCTAGGTCGGTACCCTGACAAAAGGGTTGTAATGACCAATTATGTTATGTATGTATGTTATGTATGTAAGCGACGTTAATGCCCTATCAACGGCAAGCTAACATCTTTTGCTCCTAAATTGGATGATCTGGACACCAACGACATGTGTTTTCAACAGAACGGCGCTATGCGCCATACAACTCACGCCACATTGGATATTCAACACGAGCAATTTGAGATCGTAGTTATTGCACATGGAGGCGCTAGGAACTGGCCATAAAGAACGTTCGTAAGATTTGACTACGTTACTAACCACAAATCACTGCGGTCATCAAAGCCAACGTAATATAACTCCCCATGTATACTTTAAGCCAATTAAAATAAGATGCGTAACTCTGTAGCATTTATTTCTGTTCACCAATTTCTTTTTTACAACGCTTTATCACTTGAGAGTTCGTTCCCTTGATTGAAAATAATGATTTTTTTTTCTTGAATTCCTTTTTGCCGAACTATCAGTGAAATCAACATGTACTCATGTATTGTATTTATTAGAAAATATTTTTATTTTTGAGATTACTTTTTACGCTTAAAGACAAAATGCAAGAAATAATAAAAATGTTTAACATCTAAATTACACACTGTTTTACAATATCTAATGATGACTGCCGTGATGAAATATCTTTCACTTGAGATCTTTGAAACTGACGTCCTACCCTCCATCTATCCATTTATTCGACCATGCCTGCCATGAATTGCATGGCTAAAGCAAAGCGGTGGTATGATGTGATGTTTTGCTGGCAGAAGGAAGCCAAATTCATATCCAAACTCCAAATCCAAATCAACACTTGTCCATCTTTTATGATTTACTTTGGCCAAGCAACAGCAACACTTTATTTTTCTTTCTTTCTTTTTCAGTTTTCTCAAGTATTGCCAACAATGCCTACCACTACTCGTGTAAATAAAAAAGAAGCAAAAAAAACTGCTTTTGGGTTAAAATTCTTTTTTTTTTCTTTCTCTTTTTATGTATTGCTTCCTCTCTCCTCCCCTTTCCATCTTTTATGGAGGATATTTACTTTTTCAGATTGGCATGCATGTCCGCCACTCTAAAGGCTTCTGGTTTTTTTGAACCGCCTCTTTAGGCCAAAATACAAAAAAAAAAAAACACTTTAAAAGTGGGTAAAATATTACCTTGTGCCTGATGCTGTAATAATAATAATCAAAGTCCATAATAATCATCACCATCAACATGCACTGTACTAAGCTAATGGAATAAATGAGGAATAGTTTCTTCCCCTCTTTTCTATTATTTTTTTTTTCTTTCTTGGATATAGCAGATGATTTTTTGGATTAGACCACATCAGGCTATTGTGTGGTCATCATTAAGATCATATTTTTCCAAGACAAGTCAGCAAAATTGTATTGTTTTTGGCGGAATCAAACATTAGCAATTGCAATAATAAAAACACAATGAAACATTTGCAACAATTGTGTACTTTAAACACAAAAAAAGTACCAACAACCAATTCCTCGTAGTCGATATTTTTTCTGTATTTATGTTTTGTTTGCATCATTGAAAAGTACATATTTTAAAGTAATGACATCCACATTTTTACCCAGTAATTCTTGCTTTTCATATAAAAAAGTACCAAAAAAAAGTATTACAAATTTGGTACTTTTTTGTTACTTTATTTTCTTTTGATTTTTAAGTTTTTGTATCCATATTTAGCAAATTAACTTCCTCCCAAGCTCTCATCTGCCTTCTCATTGCCGTAAATTCCCACATACAAGACAAGTGTTCGTTCTGACTGTCAGTCTAAGTCTTGTTCTTTCTGTTCAAACTGAATTGAGCACATCTTTCGATAATGTAGACTTCCGCATTGAAAATATTTACCTTCGAGTTTTTCTAAGGTTTCGAATATTTCACTTAGGTATCTTGCTTGCCCTCGACCCATCTGTATACAACCCTCTCTTAAAGGAGACGATTACAACCCTTCAGTCAGGATTACGCCCTAGTTTCTCACACCACTCATGTTGTGTGTGTTAATTGTATATATGAGTGGCGGGACCTACAGTTTTCAAGTCGACTGCGAACGACAGATTTTTGAGAAACTTCTCATGGCAATTTTATTTACTCTCAGAGTTTTTGCCAGTAATTTGCTGAAAGGAAGTCGCCGAAGAAATATTTTTTCATATTTCGCTTTGATGTCTGACCTGGGGTTTGAACCGTGGCCTTACGTTTAGTAAGTCAACACACTACCTACTAGACTACGGCGACTCTTAAAGGAGCTTGAAACTTCTAAATTGCTCCATTAACTCCTATTGTTCAGGCTCGTTGCAATCTATTTCAAAAAATCAAAAGAATGCTTAATGCTTCTGTACAGAAGACAGTTGTGGCGTCAGCCACTTGATTTGTCTAATGAATATCGTGTTAGATGTTTCTTCCATTATACTAACCATAGTTCCCATAGCTCGGCTCCTCCCTACTATCACATTTAAGGAGTTTTTAAATCATCAGAAAACAATTGGTACCTTTTCTCCAATTGAATAAAATACAACTAAAAATGTATTTTTTTACAAAATGTAAAGTACTTTATTGCAATAAGTACCAAACACTTTAATTTTTAGAATTTTTTTCATTACAGTGTTTTACTTTTCACATTAAAAACTTAATATTTGGTACCTTTTGCAAAGAAAAGGGGCAAAAGTTGTGTCTTATTATATTATTTTTAAGTAAAATTAATCGGAGTACAAAAACTTTCTTCAAATTACATTTCTTTAATTAAGGTTTGTTAATAGAAATCAATAACTAAAAGGCCTAAATTTAGTACTATTTATAAAAAGTACTTTTTACAGAAATCATATTTTTTATTTTTTTTAAAAGAAGAGTTGTTTAGATAATTTTTATCTTTCACAATAACGGGTAAATTTTTTGTCCTTTTTGGAAAAAGTACCACTTCGTTTTTGGTACTTTTCTAGTTTTTTGGATTGTTTTTTTAACTTTCAGATTTTTATTTGTCCTACTTTTCTGATACTTTTCTAGAATTTTTTTTTTGTGCTTTTCTAAAATTTTTTCCTGGTACTTTTCTACATTCAGATAAACTCTTTCTAATACTTTTCTATTTTCCCCCTTGATATTTACTGTGTTTAAGTATAGAAATTGTTTCTTTTACCTCTCTGGCTTCGCTTCAAGTGGCATGCAACAATTTGTCCATATGTTAACCTAATCGCCCCAACAGCAGCAGACACACTTTGTGCATGCATGCTGCGTCGTTAAACACGCAACAATATTTTTTCTTCTCTTTTTTTTCTGTGTTAAAAAATCTCAAAGAAAAAAACCAAAATTGTCTTCCGTATACGAGTTTAGTGCCGCATATAGTGCGATAGAGAGACTTGATTTTTTGGCTATTTTTCAAAATTTTTGTTTAGCATCCCAGTTTGCTTCTTCTTTGGCTCTCTAATTATTGTTGGAAATTGTATGTGTTGTGTTGTGTTGTGTTTGAAAATAAATTATTTATTATTCACTGTAAACTGTGGTAATTTTGTTTATTTTAGGAAAACAATTTTTTGGGACCCAATTTTCTTTTTGTTTTTTCCCGTATTTTTAAACTTTTTCTTTTGACAGAATTGTAACAAATTTTTGTAGAAAATTTTCTTGGAAATCTGTATGAAAATGTTGGTATTTGACGTCTAGTTTTGTTTTATTTTATTTTGTTCTCTTCTCCCTCCTTATAAATGAATCCAGTTGGTTGATGCGGTCTAGGTGTTGGTGTTGCAATGTGTGTGGCTTTTGGCGTTTGTGAAAAAAAATCAGTTTTCTAGACTTTTCAAATTCCAAATTTCAGTTTTTCCTTTTTTTTTTTTTTAATTTGTGTTATACTGCTGCTGACACTTTCTTTTCTGCCTATTTTTTTTTTCTTTTTTTTTTTTTTGTAAATTAAAATTTAATTTTTTTCTCTTTAAAATTTTAAATAATTTTATGCAGTGAGTATAGAGACAGACAGACAGACTATGGCGGCTGTATTTCTACTTGCTGGTGTCATTTTAATTGTCGGCTGAACGTTTTTTTTTTGCAGCAGCGCTCACCAGCGACCCAGAGTGTGGTGCATGAGGTCACATGTTTCACTATTTTTTCACAAAGTTTTACTTACTTTATATTTTTGCATATTTAAATAGTTTTTTTTGCCTCTGTTCCAACGCTCAAATGCTTGGAACTTGTTTTCAAGAAATAAATTAAAGAAAATATTGTGTATGTTTTTCAAAACATTAAAAAAAGAAATGAATTAAACATTCATACACACTGTATGTATGTATGTACACTCCATAAATGTAGGGTCTCAAATTTCTCACCTGTAAGTACTGTTGCAATTTATGTATTTAAAATTAAGGTGCAACATTTTGTCTAGAACGTGCAGTGTTGTGTTGTACTATTCCTTCCAGCCTCCAGAACAAAGTACTATTAAGTACCAATACGTAATGTCTATTTCTATTTGCAATAAGGGCCATTAAGGAATAGAATTGGGGCCTAAACTCGAGCTGTAACTTTTGTCTTTGTGATCCATCTCATGAAAAGCCTCGCAATTTTCATGGCCAGTTTTTGCCAAAAGACAGACTGTTGAGAGCAAGTTAGGTTAGGTTAGAGGACGTGTACTTGTCAATTAAGGCAAGTACAGTACCCGGAGGTCGAATTGACCCATTGTACAACGTCCTAGTTTCTCACACCACTTATGTTGTGTGTGTTAATTTTATACATGAGTGGTGGGACCTACAGTTTAAAGTCGACTCCGAACGATAGATTTTTGAGAAACTTTTCATGACAATTTAATTTACTCTCAGAGTTTTTGTCAGAAATCGGCTGAGAGGAAGTCGCCGAAGAAATACTTTTTGTATTTTGTCTTTGATGCCTGGACTGGGGGCTCGAACCCTGGCTTAATGTCTAATAAGCCAACACACTAGCTACTAGACTTCGGCGACTTCAAAGCAAGTTGCTGGAAGAAAAATAGTTTTCGTATTTCGTTTTGTACGATATGGTTGAGCTTACGTATGAACCATGCACGGGATTTCGTCTAAAAAGCCAACACACTATCAACTAGACTATGAGCTCCTAGTGTTACTAAACTGACTACTTAACAGCTAAAAAGGCAACTAGAATTTCGACCTTGAGGCTGAGGTCTACGGAGATATGTTAACTGTTACATATCCGTCCACATCTTGATACTCTTAGAGTTGTCCTATAGGCAGTAGAGAAGCTATTGCTTCTCATCCATCCATTATAATTTTTTGCGGCTAATAAGCACACTTTTAATGCGTGGGATAGAGTGTGAGTTTACAAGATTACGACTTTTTTGTGGAGCACATTCGCTCCTAGTCAATTTGCCATTGAATCGAGGTTACACAATGCATTACAGAAAAAGTCCTCAACTAAACTATTCCTATGAGTAACAGTTTTCTTCAAAATATCACCCTGTTCACTTCCTTTTTCTCTTCTACGACAATGTTTTTTCTGCGTTGTGTGTTTTGTAAAGGTCCGCCAAATAACTTTTTTTTTTGAAAATGCTTTAAAAAAACTACTGAATCTTTTCTCAAATTTCTTTTTTTTTATTTGAAAGTACAATCTTTCTGGTTAATAATGGAAAATAATTTCATTCAAATGGCTGCCTCGGCTAGCCATGCAGTAGGCTACACCAGAAGATGCCTATTTTGCCAAAAAAAAAATCATCTTTTCAGATGAAGCTCATTTTGATCTCGGCGGGTATGCAAACAAGCAAAATTGTCGCATTTGGGGCACAGAAAACCCGCACGCATACATTGAAAAGTCGACGCACCCAAAACGAGTCACTGTTTGGTGCGGATTTTGGTCCAGAGGCATATTTGGGCCATTTTTCTTCGAAAATGAGCAAGGAGTGGCCGTTACAGTCAATGGCGATCGTTATCGGGCCATGTTGAACGAATTTTTGTTCACAAAAATTGAAGAGGAGGATATTGGCAACATTTGGTTTCAACAGGACGGCGCTAGGTGCCACACAGCCGAAGCTATACTCGATGTTTTGCGCCCTGTTTTTGAAGATCGCATTATCAGCCGTTGGACTATTATTTGTAGGGTGCTGTCAAAGGTAAGTGTTACGCCGACAAGCCAGAGACAAATGACGCTTTAAAGGATAATATTCGTGAAGCCATTGGTGAAATACAGCTGCACACAATCGATAATGTGCTTAAAAATTGGACCGATCGTGTAGGCTACTGCATGACCAGCCGAGGCAGCCATTAGAATGAAATTATTTTCCATTATTAACCGGAAGGATTGTACTTTCAAATAAAAAAAAAAGAAATTTGAGAAAATATCCAGAAGTTTTATTAAAGCATTTTCAAAATAAAATAAAAAAGTTATTTGGCGGACCCTTTATAAAGGAATTCAGATGTTGGTGTTGTTCGAGGTTTTTAGATTAAGAAAATATGTATGCAAGAGAATATGTTTTGAAGAAAATGAAAAAAAAAGCTTATTTCTTCATGTAGAAATGATAAAAATCCATGAATTAGAAGGCTATGGATTTGCTGATCTACTCTCTCTCAAACTTGGAATCACAGAAGTCAAAGCAAAATTATATTTTTCGATATTGCCCTAATGGGACTTTATGCTTTTCAACATGTTGGGTCTATTTTTTTATTATTATGTTTGATTTACTTGCAACACCATTCGGCTCTGCAACTACAACAACATTTAGGTGGTGTCACATGTCATTTTATTTTATTATTTTGTTTTGTTTGTTTTCTTCTTTAATTTTTTTTCTTTTTCTTTTCTTTCTAAGTTTATTATGCATTCAAATGTTTAAAGTTTTCTAATATTTATCATCTGTAAAATTAGCGGCAGTGTGTGAATTTGTAAAAATTTAAATCAAGTAAACCCCTCAAGTAAACACCTCAGGCCTTTATTATTTAATACACACTCAATTTAGCGTAAGTGGTATTAAGGCCGAATAAAAACTTTCAAACGTTTGTCCAAGTCAGAAACTCAAATTGAATTTAATTTTATTAATTTGTGTTTAACTCGTATATTTTTTTATTTAATAATATCCAGACATTTTTTAATTTATTTTTGCTTTTCTTTTTTTCTTTTTAGGTAAGTGTGACTGATATTTTGTAAGAGATTAGCTTTAATTCAAGTAAGTAACAAGAATTTAGAAATCAATTGTAAATTCATATGCATTGGATTAAATAGGTATAACGGGTATAATATGGCTACATGTTTACTGCAATATAACAGTACCATGTACTATATTGAACGTGTTTATAGGGCGCCCACTTATCCTTCGACTCTCAAACCGGTAGGGGTCACAGACCCGTAACAAATAAAATTGTAATAACTTGTAAAGTATATTCCAGAGAATAACATTCTATATGATTGGCAAGCAATCTTTGGCTAGACTTAAGGAGAATTTAACTTTTCGAAATAGTTTTATAATTGGTTACACAACATAAGCTTAGGTATGGCCATGGAAGCAGAAAGTTCTCTCGTTTCTCGTCCTCATAATAGATACCACAAGTACACATACATAATTGGTCATTACAACCCCTCAGTCAGGATTACGACCTAGTTTCTCACACCGCTTATGTTGTGTATGTTAATTTTATACATGAGTGGTGACTCCGAACGACAGATTTTTGAGAAACATTTCATGGCCATTTTATTTACTCAGATTTTTTGCCAGAAATCTGCTGAGAGGAAGTCGCCGAAGAAATACTTTTTGTATTTTGTTTTGATGTCTGGCCTGGGGCTCGAACCCTGACTACGTCTAATAAGCCAACACACTACCTACTAGACTACGGCGACTTCAAGTGAGGACTCCATAACTACAAACGGCATGTAAATTGTGCTAAAGAACCGTTTCGTCAAACAATTTATTTGGCGTGAAAAGAGGTGAACAAAAATGTCCATTTCATAATGGAGGCTACACACTCAGACATACTTTTAGCAGCATAGGGCGTTGCAAGGCGTTTTGATTCTCTTTTCCGTTTCCGTTTCTTGTTTCAATTTCATTATTCAAGTTTTCCAAAGTAAACAGGTGGTCTGATCTACTGCAGTATGTCTTAGGTTGGTAGGATTGCGATCTGTCGTTGTCTGGATTGTATGTATGGAGGTTCTAATTGATGTAATATGTAATCTAATATGGGTTATTGTATTGATGATCAGCTTTTATTATTGAATTCGCCTTTACCCCTAGAGGTGACATTGTCTAAATTTCCCATGATTCTCTCGGTAGGTTTTTGGATAGATTGATTATTTGGAGAGGGATTATGCTTCTTAAAGTATGCAAAAATCGGGTTTACCTTTTAACCAGCTCTACAAAAGTTGCGGAGATAAAGGGTCCGCCAAATATTTTTTTTTGAAATGCTTTAAAAAAAAAACTACTGAATATTTTCTCAAATTTCTTTTTTTAGTTGAAAGTACAATCCTTCCGGTTAATAATGGAAAATTATTTCATTCAAATGGCTGCCTCGGCTGGCCATGCAGTAGCCTACACGATCGGTCCAATTTTTAAGCACATTATCGATTGTGTGCAGCTGTATTTCACCAATGGCTTCACGAATATTGTCCTTTAAAGCGTCATTTGTCTCTGGCTTGTCGACGTAACACCTATCTTTGACGGCAGCTCCGATGTGGCCAAACGACATCAGCTCTGCGGCTGATAATGTGAGATTCAAAAACAGGGCGCAAAACATCGAGTGTAGCTTCGGCTGTGTGGCACGTAACGCCGTCCTGTTGAAACCAAATGTTGCCAATATCATCCTCTTCAATTTTCATGAACAAAATTCGTTCAACATGGCCCGATAACGATCGCCATTGACTGTAACGGCCACTCCTTGCTCATTTTCGAAGAAAAATGGCCCAAATATGCCTCTGGACCAAAATCCGCACCAAACAGTGACTCGTTTTGGGTGCGTCGGCTTTTCAATGTATGCGTGCGGGTTTCTGTGCCACAATTGCGACAATTTTGCGTGTTTACATACTCGCCAAGATCAAAATGAGCTTCATCTGAAAAGATGATTTTTTTTCTGCCAAAATCGGCATCTTCTGGTGTAGGCTACTGCATGGCCGGCCAGCCGAGGCAGAAATTTGAGAAAATATTCAGTAGTTTTGTTTTTAAGTATTTTCAAAAAAAAAAAAAGTTATTTGGCGGACCCTTTACTTCGTAAAGGTTTAGAATAATTAATTTTCCTTAAGAATACTTATATCCCAGACAATTGAGCTTCCTTTGATTTATTTTAATAACTTGGTGCATTACGCACTACAAGTCTGGATCCTCTTAATTTTTCTACGTCTTTTCATTTTATTTGTTCATCAGAGATGTTGATATGGTTTTAAAAAGGCACTCTGTACCTAGTTGTAGTTAGTTGACCATGTTTACTGTTATCTGGTCAACCGAACATATCACATATCACCGTTTGGTGTTGCCAATAAAATTGTACGCTTTTTTTGTTGTAATTATCGACTCTTATATCACCAACAACACATATCCATATCTGTTGTCTGTACGCTTTGCGATATTTGTCGCTGCCATAAAATACTGCCAATCGTTTCCAATTGTTCATTCAAGTGTTGTTTTTTTTTTTTTTGCTAAAGACTCTCTGAAGACTTAATCTTTGTTTTCATTATTTTTACGATTGCGAATGACTGTACCGTTTTTTTTTTTTTTATGGCTAAAATCTATTGAGACAAATTATTTATTTGACGGCAATCATTTTTTTTTTTGTTTTATTAGCTTAGCGTTTATTTTTATGCCTTAAAAGTTAAATTGATTGTATTTTAATATTCATTATTTATTTATTTATTGATTGTTTTAATTTTAATATCTTTTTATTGACTTTTGTATACGATGCACTTTTTAATTGCATTTTATTTAATTGTTTTTTTTTTTTATTTAATTTAATTTGTTATTAATTACACTATGCGACAAAATACAAAAAAATTAAATACACCTGAATTATTATGGCCTAGTCTAAGTTGTTCAGTTAGTTGAGTAGAACCAAAGAATATGGATATAAAGAATACGCATCATGTAGAAGTAAAATTTCTTATGGCGGGTTGTAACATTACGACCCGCTCTCAAAAAAATCTTTTTAAAAATCATTTCTTGATGAGGGGGGAGGAAGACAGAAGGAAAATGAACACAAACAAAGTGCGTAACAATGTGTTGCTCTCATCGTACGTATGTACAGGTGTATGTATTCTTGTGTTTTTTGATTTAGTTGTCGATCAGACTGCGACAAGGATACATGTGCAAAGAATATTTTGTGTTAAAAATTTTCTATGTCATTAGCTGGGCGTATTTTATTTTGTCCCATAGTATAATTTTTTTTAAATGCTTTGGAATGCTCGTTTTTTTTCTTTTAATAAAAAATTGTTTTTTATTCTTTTTATTTATCTAAAAAACATGACCTAATTTTTAAGCCAAAGATGAATAGCTTTGTTCTTTTAATAATAAAATCGATTTTTTATTTTATTTTTATTTATCTAAAATTATTAAGCCAAAGATAGATAGACTGCTTTACAGATGTATGTTGATGAAATGAAAATAAAAATAGAGTATATTACTAACACTTTTATATGGCTGTAAATAAATAAATTCTCTCAACTTATTTTCTCTCTCTCACTCACTAATCCATAAAATTGTTAGTAATAATGACAAGTCTGCTTATTAACCCAATGATATGTATATGTGATCGGAAAATATAGAAAAATTGTACTGCACTAAATCCCTAAAGACACCGTATTTAACTTGGCAAGTATTCTTCCAAAAATCGTGATCATTTCTTATTGAAATTAGTGAATACTACTGTGATATTTCTTTTGGGCGTATAATTGAAGTCTGAAAAAAGCGACATGAAACTTCTCCTTTAAAAGCTGACAAGATTTTTACGCTCTTTTTAACGAACATTCTTGATGTTCGTGTCCTATGTGTGTAAAAAGCCGAAGATGTTCTTCCCCTGAGGGACATTGGTGCCGACGTCTGTTTTTAACACTAGAAAAATAAATAAAAAAGTGGTCAAACAACAAAAACGCACGATGAGAACAACGCATTGTTACGCTCTGGGTTTCTGTATCCTTCCCTTCTATCTTTCCCCCCCGCGTCATGAAATATTTTTGAAAAATATTCCAAAATATGTTAATGTTAGAACTCAAAAATTCTTTTTTTTTATTTTTCTCGAACCAAACCAAACTTGTTTTTTTACTTTACTTTTTACTTTTACATTTCTGAACTGATATAGGATTTTTTTTTATTTTTTCAAGTTTAGCTATTCTTAATTGCAATATTTAATTAAAAAATATAAAATAAGTGAAGACATTCTGAAAGTGCATTATTTTGTGAAGAGATTGACACTTCGTTTGATCAAATCGGACGAAAATTAATTTTTTTTTTGAGAAATTATTTTTTTTTGAGAAACTTCATGGCAATCTTATTTACATAGAAGTCGTCGAAGAATTATTTTTTCATATTTTGTTCAGTTGGAGATGCCTGACCAAGGGTTTGAACCAAGGCCTCACTACCTATTAGACCACAGCGATTTTAATTTCATTGTCATTGAATGCAGTAGTGACTCTCTTTTCACATACATACAGTACCGTGCAAAATAATAGCAGTGAAGAGTTTTATGTTAGACATTGCCTATTATTGTAAAAATTATTAAAGAATTGTTTTAAACTATTTTGTAAATTCATTATTTAGTATGTTGTGTATTCATTGACGTTTCTATTTTTTTTTTTTTTTTTTGTACAGCATTTTTACAAAATGTGAAAATGGAAAATTTAAAACTTATAGGAAAATATGATTGCAAAAAATAGCAATTTTTTTAAAATTTCAAAAATTTAGGAAAAAAAATTGAAAATTATTGTTTAAAATTAATATTTTATGGAATATCCTCTATTCTTAATTACTGCATTGCATCGACGACCCATGGAGTTAACCAATTTTTGACATCTTTCTACCGGAATAACTCCCCACGATGATTCCACCACATTCCATAATTTTCACACTACGAATTTATTGAAGATCTTGTTGGTTGTTCAGCTAAAATGATATCTAACGCCAAAAAATCATACAAAGTCATACAAAGCAGAAACACGGGGAAGAAAGAGCAAAGTTAGCCAATTTGAGGTTAAAAGAATTTTGTGAACTGTAAGAGATGAGCCCAAAACTTCAGCCCCAGAGTTGAAACAAACACAAAATCTTGATGTTCATCCTTGTACGATAAGAAGGGTTTTACTTAACAATAATATACCAACAAGAACTCCCCGTAAAGTCCCACTTTTAAAAAAACGACATGTTGTAAAAAGATTAAAATTTGCCCGAGAGCATCGTGATTGGCCTCTAACTAAATAGCGTAAAATTCTATGGTCTGATGAGACTAAAATTGTTCTGTTTGACTCGAAAGGTCGCCATCAGTAAGTTAGACGTAAACCTAATACAGCATTTGAACCACGTAATGTTCTAATTACTGTAAAACATGGAGGTGCGAAAATAAATGTATGGGGTTGTTTTTCCTATTACGACACTGGTCCTTTATTTTGGATAAAGGAAACCATGGATGCCCAATCTATACGTTCATATTTTGGAAAATGTTAGAAACCATACGCCGATTGGAATATGCCATTAAAATGGGGTTTCCAAAATGTGAACGACCCGAAACATACAAGCAGAGCAGCTAAATCGGGGTTTACTAACAATGGCATTGAAGTTATGGATTGGCCTGCTCAGTCACCGGATCTTAATCCTATTGAAAATTAATTAAACAACGGGAAATGTGATGCATTGCAAATCACACACGTCTTAACGGTCAGAACAACGCATATTTGTATACAAATATAAGAAAAATGTGTATCTGTTGAGTCACCGTAGGTAGTGTGTTGGCGTAAAGAGCGCACGTATGTCTCTTTCTTCAAACTCTAGCTCAGATTTTCGGCGACTATCTCGCACAGTAGTCTTCTGACAAAAAATCTTGAGAGTAAATAAAAATGCCATAAGAAGTTTTCCATATCTGTCGTTGGGAGCCGATTTTAAACTGTAGATTGCTCCACTCATGGTTAAAAATAACACACACGACAGGGGTGGTGTAAGAAGCTAGATTGTAAAGATTGAAAGTGTTTCTTCATTTTTGCTCAAACCGAATTTTATCCAACACTTGTGTTCTGTTCATTATTGTACATTAGGGTGGTGTTTGGTCAATAAGTTCGCGATATTTTTGAATTTCCGCAACATTGCTCCCACAAATAGTCACGTTTTCTGTTGACTCTAGACAAAATTTGATCAAGCTGCGTCCATTTGGTTTGGGAGAAGAAAATGGAAAAAAATGAATTTCTTTGCAAAAATGGCAGAAATTCATGAATTGCCATTGTGAGAGTGGCTTTAAGCTAAATAAAGCTTTTAGAAGAGCCATTCGATTTTGTTTTGCTTTTACTTTTATTGTTCAATTTATTTTTATTTTATTTTGTTGTATTATACGGTGTAATAAAACTGTTAATAAATCTTTTTAATTTAATTTTTCTTTTTGATGAATTTCTCTTTCAAATACTTTTCATCATAAGGAATTAATTGATGTACGAGTATACGCGAGAGAGTAATATGGTTGGCTATATTATCTTGCAATAATTTTAATTAAACTTCAACTTGAAGTCAACATTTGGAAAACCATTTTCATTTTAAATCACGTCTTAACAGATTCTTTTTTTAATTTCTTTTTAATATATTTTTCATTTTTTTCTTTCGATTTTAAAATTGTAAAAAATTTATTTATTTGCATGCCTGCAAGATATTGCAAAGTTTAAAATAATTTTAGCACCGCTCATGCGGCTAGTAAATGCGACATGTAATAAAAAACACTTGGGGTGAAATAAAAAAAAAACAGTAAACAATTCCACAGGCATCATTGATTATAAACAAGCAATAAAAATGTAATGCCAATGAAAGAAAAATTTAATTTTAAATTGTTTTGTCAACTGATATCTTCAAACCCAATACATAGATTTTTTTTTAAATTTTCCAGATTTTTTAAACCTTTTTGAAAAAGGATTTTATTGAACGGTTTTTTCGCAACAGGGAATTGCATCATTTATTTTCCAATTTTAATTTTGATTTCCCCACGTTTCCCAATACTTTCGTTTTTTGTGTGAAGCAAATTTTTTTATTGTTTCAGTTTTAATTCATACAAACCACTTATTCGATTTGACATACATATTCATTATTATTGTTATCTATGAAATGAAATTTTAATGATTATGTTGTTGCTGTTCTTTTTTTATTTCAAAGTTTACATACTTTTAATTTCCACATGCTTTGCTGCTTTTTGACACCACCAAACTATGACTAATGACTCTTTGCTTTAACATTTATTTTAAATTATTTATAATTTTTTATTATCTTTCTCTCTCTCTATTTATTTATTTATATGACATTAACATCGTTTTTAAAGCATTGTCAAGATTATGTTGTAAGAAAAAAAAGAAAAAAATTCCAATTTAAATTAAAAATCTGTTCAGAAACTCAATTACAAAGAGAGAGTGGTGTTTGACATACGCTACCGTTTAATAACATTAAAGATTAAAAAGATTATGAAAAGAAATGAAAAAAGAAATTTAAATTACATTTGTTTAGAGAAAATGAAATCATTTATATTGCAAAACATATTTTTAATCTCTGTAATCTGTAATCTCTTTTCGCCAAGCCTTCTTCTTTCTTCATGTATGGAAACATGAAATAGTCACTCACGACTAAATTCCATGAAAAGAACGGAAGAAGAAGAAGCAATTCGTTGTCTAAATCATATGTTTTTGCAATTATAAACTGAACTTTTGTATCCAATAAGTTGTGATAATATTTGCCATTAATTGGATTCAAAAAGATGAGTAGATACGCATTCATACTCATTTTAATATCATACTCATACTACTCATATTCAAAGTTTAAAGTACACATCGTACTCATACTTAACCATACGCATGATGTTGATTTCGATTCTCCTTTACTCAACTTAAACACGAATCACAATTTAAATACGATTCGCTTACGAACGCTACAATACTCATTAGAAAGTTGTGTGTTTGCTTTGCTTGCCGTGTTTGTCTTTTTCTTTCTTATTTTTTTTTTTTGTAAATGCAACAACAACTAAGACTGTAAATTTTGATGAATTATTCGAATCACTCGAATCTTTGAGTACTACGACCGCCCTCGGAGGGCTCGTACTCATACTCATTGCAACCTGTACTTATAAATCAATCTTGTAGTGAGTACGAATGAATCAGAATGGTTGAATTTCAATACTGTTGACTCACTCTGACTCGAAATTTCATGACTACTTATGAGTACACATACATATATAATTGGTCATTACAACCCTTCAGTCAGGATTACAACCTAGTTTCTCACACCACTTATATGTGTGTGTGTGTTAATTTTCTACATGAGTGGCGGCGGACCTACAGTTTAAAGTCGGCTCCGAACGACAGATTTTTGAGAAACTTTTCATGGCAATTTTATTTACTCCCACAGTTTTTGCCAGAAATCTGCTGAGAGGAAGTCGCCGAAGAAATACTTTTTGTATTTTGTTTGATGTCTGGCCTGTTGTTTGAACCCTGGACTTACGTCTAATAAGCCAACATACTACCTATTAGACCACGGCGACTTCATAGTACTAATGAGTAGTGGCGAAAAAATTATTCTTTGCTGATCTCTGGTGTGGACCACAGACAGAAGACAGTCAATCTAGATTACAGCGCGAGTATCTCTTTAAACGGTCGCCATATATTTTAATGATTGACATCTCTAAAGGACATTTTTTGAGTACGAGATTAAACTCAAGTTTAAGTTAAATTTAATCTTACGTTAATTGTGAATTTGCAATTTTTGAGTGGGAGTTTAAACTTTGTAGTGCTGCCACACGTATAAACAAAAAAAATTGCAATGTGTTTCACAACAATTTGCTTTTGTATAGAACAAAACAGCTGAATACCACCAACGTTGGTATTTTCTTTAAACTTAAAATTAAACGTAAGATTAAGTAAAATCAAAAATTGAATACGAAGATTAAAGTTAACTTCATCGTTAATCTCGCACTCAAAAAATGGCCCCTAAAATGGCCCTTTTTTTGGCGCTGATTAGCTACGAGAATAAACCCTTAACTCTGACTGCTGGTAGGTCCTTGGGTTATTGTGGTGGATACAAGTCGAATTTTTCGAGGCGGCTAAAGAACTCATATATAACTGTCTAGCGCATAATGTTTCTGCGAAGTTATCACACAATCGTTATTTTTGTGGAGTTTGAATAAAAGTGGTATTCATCAACTGGAAAGTTTTTCTTTTACCCCAGTGATCATTCAAAGTTTAAACGATTGAGTCACAACCTCTCGCACTCTCAAACTCCGATGAGTGGACAATATATTATGAATTTTTTCTTCTGTTTCAAGTTTGTAAACCTCAACTGGGTGACTCAAGGCAGTTTTACGTCTTTCGTGCTTGTTAGTCTCCATAGAAAGTCACTTTTTTAGCATAAAATTTTTTTTGTAGAGTTTCTATAATATGATGATTATCTTAACTTATGTACTTGAGACCATTTTTCTCCTCAAATTAGATTGTAGCTTGCTGTCAATGATCGTTAAACCCAAACTTGTTGCAACTGATTAAAGAGTTGACAGGAGTTGCCACTTTAGTTAATTATTAAATTTAATTTAAAAAAAATCTGTGACTTATTGATGCGAACTCTTAAGGACACAGGCCAAGGGACCAATTGAAATTTATTTAAGAAATAGTGAAGTGAAGAAATTTGTTTCTGTAAAAGCAATGCATCTACTGACTATAGCTACTCCTCTTGTTTCGATTCGTTTCAGGCATTAAAAAAAGGGAAACGGGTTATGAAATGATTTTCAAAAAGTGATAAAAAAAAAAGATAAGAAAGGAAAAGGTCATAGCTTTTGACGGGTAATAGTTAAGATTTTCTCCTGTTCTTTTTTTATCAATTATAATTTTTGTTTATCTCTCAAGGGAAAGGTTTTCTTTCCATATTCATTTATATCTTCTTTGCTTAAGGTCTTTTTAAAAAATGAGTTGAAATATTTCAAATTTCTATTAGAAGAACTACTTGTTTCTACCACTATAGGTTATTATGCTACAAAAAATTCAAGTTTTTTCCCCTATATTTCACGCTTACTAAGCAATTAGAGACACGATTCAAGAAGACAAAATCAATTAGTTGGGCTTTTGTATTTCCTCTTCACTTTTAAAACAAAGAAAAATAGTGCAAAGAGGAGCCATAGAAGAGGTACCCGACAGACACCTTTTTAAAACGGCAAACAAAACTGTAATTGCTTAAGAAGCTTGAGGTTTATTTAAATAAATTGTTTTTAGAAAATAAAAAAAATAAAGACCATCTGAGAGAAAGAAGGTGGTATGGTGGTAGATCATCTCATTTAATTTTTTTCTTCTTTTTTTTTGAAATACTTTCCACCACCTAAAAACACTGCTTTTCAAGTGAAAGTCAAATGCTTAAAGTGCTTTTTATAAAACATTTTTAATTAAAAATAATAAAATCGAACCAGCCAGCCAAGCTAGCCAGCCCCCCTTTTTAACGTTTTAATGGTCATGGCCTAGAGAGATGAAGAACAATCGATTTGTGTGATTGGCTTAATTCACTTTTTTTTCCTTCTTCTCTAACCATGATTAATAAAAGATGAACAATATGATGGAAAATTTCCATTTCTTGTATATGGCAATGCAATTTGATGGACTGACTTGCCTTGACTGCGGCTGACTGGTAACCTACAAAAAAAAATAAGAAAAAATTTAAACTCAATAGCTGGCTAATAATGCAGACAATTTAATCATATTTTTTTCTTTAAAGCCTGAGAATCTTTGATTCTCTATTTTAGTTTTTTTTTTCTTTTCTTTTCTCTCTCTTTATTTATCAGAATTAAGCTGTTCATTGAAGAAATATAATAAATTTTTTATTGGTGGCTTTTGCACTCCATCACCACCTTCCATCACTCATCAGCAAGCAATATCTTCTGAGAGAAGCGCAATCAAAGAGCTAGGCTGGCCTGCCTGTATAATAAAATCAAGAAAAATGATTGATTACCACGCTTCTCTTTCTGAATAATGTTTGTCGATTTTTTCCCTCTATTTTTCATTTCCATAATTTTTTTTTTTTTTTTGATTTGTGAAGTACTGCAGCCAACAACCATCAGTTGCAACATGTTTTTTTTTTTTAAGACATAAACTCTGGATATGTTTACCTCCATTAGGCGGGTGTTTTCCTAAGATGATTACGAAATCTGCTCTTGAATAGATAGATACAAGCTGTACGACTGACTAGTAATCAAAATCATTAACAATTCGGTACTCAAATACGAGAGCGGTAAGAAAATTAATCGTACGAAAGGTACCAAGTTTGGGAACAATTTTCATAATTTTACAACATAATCCTCCTTTTAGCTTTTTATAATTTTCCCAGCGATATTCAATTACTTTTATGCCCTGTAAATAACGGGTCTTCCATTAAAAGCTTGCTATTCTTAACCCTTTGCACTCGGCTGTCCCCTCTGAGGGGACAACGTAAGTCTAGTCGGTTGTCCCGTGTGAGGAGACATGATAGTTTGTTTGTGTACTCCTGTGGTTTTCTGTTAAAATGGTACAAAAAAAACTAATCGAAATATGATAAAATTACCAAGATGCATGATAAATAAATCAACCGTTTTACACGTTGAAAAAGAACGTGCGAAGTGCGTTCACGACGGACTGTACACTTCTCTGATCCGTTGAGCAAATTGTATAGCTCAAGAGTATGCCTCAATGAAGTGGGAAACTTGATATGATAATAAAGAAATCCGATAACCGAGAGAAGAAATGTACAAGATCTCAGTTCGTACTGAAGCGTCGAATAGAAAAGATCTCTGCAGTAATAAGACAGTGTTGTGTTTGCGTAATTTACAATTAGTTATTTCCAAAGTATTTTTTTACCTTTTTGTTATATAATCAAAATCGATTATTAAAGGGTCCGCCAAATAACATTTTTTTTTTGAAAATGCTTTAAAAAAAAACTACTGAATATTTTCTCAAATTTCAGTATTTCACCAATGGCTTCATGAATATTGTCCTTTAAAGCGTCAATTGTCTCTGGCTTGTCGACGTAACACTTATCTTTCACTTATCACCCCACAAATAATAGTCCAACGGTGTCAAATCGCAGCTCCGATGTGGCCAAACGACATCAGCTCTGCGACTGATAATGCGATCTTCAAAAACAGGGCGCAAAACATCGAGTGTAGCTTCGGCAGTGTGGCACGTAGAGCCGTCCTGTTGAAAACAAATGTTGCCAATATCCCCCTCTTCAATTTTTGTGAACAAAAATTCGTTCAACTTGGCCCGATAACGATCGCCATTGACTGTAACGGGCACTCCTTGCTCATTTTCGAAGAAAAAATGGTCCAATTATGCCTCTGGACCAAAATCCGCACCAAACAGTGACTCGTTTTGGGTGCGTCGGCTTTTCAATGTATGCGTGCGGGTTTTCTGTGCCACAAATGCGACAATTTTGCTTGTTTACCTACCCGCCAAGATCAACATGAGCTTCATCTGAAAAGATGATTTTTTTTTTTGCCAAAATCGGCATCTTCTGTAAGTCGATCGCAGGCCCACTTAGCGAAGCGAAAACGCATTTGATGGTCAATTGGCTTCAACTCCTGAACCAATTGGACTTTGTATGGCGTTATATCAAGGGCTATATGCAAAATTCGTCTCAATGCTGTCTCCGAAATGTTCAATTGTTGAGAACGACGGTGAATTGATGTTGATGGCCCTTCACGCACACTTTCTGCCACAGCAGCAATATTCTCGGGTGTATGCACTGCTTTTGGCTTTTAACGCTTTGGTTTATCGATGAAGATGCCAGTTTCTTTCACTTTTTTCACAAGATAACGAACATACGGAGCTGACGGTGCTTCTCTTCTTCCAAAATCCGTACGCAATTTTCGCACACATTCTGCAACATTACCATGATTTTCAAAGTAATGTCGCAATATTTCCCAGCGTTGTTCAAGCGTATACACAACCATATTCGTTCAGCGGAAGGATAAAACTAATTATCTGTCAAATCAGACATGAGCTAAGTGTTACCATTCACGAAATAAGCACTATTTGAAGGAAAAAAAAAAAACGTTAGTTGGCGGACCCATTATTCTTTAGTAGCCTCAGTATTTTATTTAAAACTGTATTTATTATAAATATTTTAAATTAATTTTTTCAATTGGTTTTATTTGAGCTAATAAACTATTAGGCCACGCCTATTAAAGTAGGCGTTCTATATTATATGTATTTTTAGTTGGAAATTACTTCGGCGCTTTTCTTTTAGAGGCACCGCCCGTCATCTTGTTTAGTGTCTAATGTTTTCAATTAATCAAAACTAGGTAGAGTTTTTTTTTATTTAATTTTTTACTTTCGAAAGAAAAATTGAAATTAAAATGTGTTCACATTGTTTGTACTCCGCTTTGTATTACAAAGTAAGCAATACCTACCTACCGTTGTTAACGGTTATGAAAAAACCAAATTCAAGAAATTAATTTTTTATGGCAACATCACGCTTTAGTCGCACTATAATTATTATGTGGTGTGGTGCTATTCTTGGCTCCATAAAAATATTCCGCTTAATTTACCATTAATTTAGAATTGAATCAAATTGAATAGAATATGAAAGCAGGAAATACCACATCCAATTGCCTGCCGCGCCGCATCATAATGTTTTCAACAGTTTTATTAAAGTGTTGCACACTTTCAATGGCGAAGAAAAGATTTCGTCTGTTTTTGTGTTCTGTTTCTTTTCATTATTTTTCTGTGCTCTTGTCAGACTGTATTTCATCATTCATCTTCCTCATGATGATCATCATATTTTAAATCTGTCATTAAGATAAGATTTAATGATGATCATTAACACGATCTAACGGTCATTATCATCATCTGTTTGGTTAATGTGTTGCAAACGTTTTTCTCTTTTCATCGTGATGTTTTACTTCTTTTTCTCATCTATATTTTTATAGATTTTTTTGATGTTGTTGTTGTTTAAATTCAATTATATTTTCGTGGAAAAACCGTTAAATTTAAAATTGAAAAAGAATCGTTTTATATTGAAAATGTTTAACTTGAAACAGCTAAAAAACAATCTTAAATTTACTGGCACGTAATTTTACGTCACATTATCCGAAGCGTATAATGTCAAATGAATCATCGTTTCATCATCTCATCGTTTTCGTTTATGGCCTGAAATTAAAATACGATTTATGATTACCAACGATGTGGTAACAAATTCTAGCGTTTTTTGAACCAGTTTCGAAAATTAAAAACAGAAAAAAAAGAAACGTTTTTAACCTAGAGATAATGATTTGCGTTTAATAGGGGGCCAATGATAATGACAATTGTTGTTTACATGCGGGTAAAACAATATGTTTGTGAGTAACATATCATATATGAATGAATATTCCACTTTAAATTTTATGGCCTACAAAAGAAAAAGTATAAAATTTTGAATAAATACTTTGCCTAATTGACATTAATTACCTTATTTACCTTAAGTAAAATATGTGTAAATTATGTAAATGGAAATAATGTATAATGTGTGTAAAGTAATTTAAATTATTAGGATTTATTATATGGAAAGACATTATTTTATTGCTGCTTTTTTAATTGTTTACATTCTTTACATGCTGTAAGAAATAGAAAAATAGTACAAATTTTCATTTATTTACTTAATTACTTTAGTCAGGATTACGACCTAGTTTCTCACACCACTTATGTTGTGTGGTGTTAATTTTATACACGAGTGGCGGGACCTACTGTTTAAAGTCGACGCTGAACAACAGATTTTTTGGGAATCATTTCCATGGTATTTTTTTTATTTACTCTCAGAGGCTTAGCCAGTAATCTGCTGAGAGGAAGTCGCCTAATACTATGTTCAGACATGCACGTATATTGAGTAAATCGTAATTAACGGCATTATTGATATCAATATTTCATACAAAATGTCAATTAATTATTGCTCAATAAATTCATAAATTGTTATAATATTGATTAAAACTTCAAATACAGCACTGTCATAAGTACGTTCAGTGAGCACATTACCATTTTCGGAACACTTTCTATTGATATTTGACAACTCAAATGTCAACAGCAAACAAAAACAAAACAACGACAAACAAAAAATGGAAGGTCTTGACTTGATGTCGTATTTAATTTTTAACCCTTTCGATCCCAATGTTGTTTGATGATAATTTCAATTTATTTCGAAAAGTTATTTATAATACCCTGAACTCAGATATTACTGGGAATCCAGTTCCTGCTCTGAAGAAAGCAGCTTCTGTTTCTACCTGTATTCTCCAAGTATGGCTGACCTTCTAGGTCTTGACTGATAATCTATAACAGTTCTCGCAATTTCATCCTCGGGTTTATGCAGAATATGTTAACTGACCGGTATATTTTGAAAATACCACGAATTCAGCAGTTAACAAATAAAGACCTTTGAGTTTCATTTTCCTCTAACAGTGCCATAAGCAAAAACTTTCTTTTCTGCAAGCTATGCATTATTATCAAATTTTTCTTTCTCATCCTTCTGAGAGAAGTCACTTTGGAGTCAGAAATATTCCCTACTAACCGCAACAGCTCGACGATTCGGTTAATCATTAGCAATCATTTTCCAATGTTAAATTGTTTTCCATTTTTTTTTCAAATTTTTTGGCACTAATTTTCGCGATTAAATTAAAAGCAGTGTTGCTGAAGCAATCAGCTGGTTTGTTTACCAGCTGTCAAATAAATTTTGTGTCTGAACACTAAAAATATTGTTATCAATAAACCGCATATTAATTCAATAAAAGTACATGTCTGAACATAGATGGCGACTGATTTAACAGCTGTCAAGTGATTTATTCTCAGTTTGGTTTGGCAATTCATCATGAATAGACTCACGCCTGAACAACGCTTCCAAATAGTGCAAATTTATTTCGAAAATAATGGTTCTGTGCGGAAAACGTATCGCGTCTACGTCCATTTTATCGTCGACAAAATCGTCCATCAGAGCAGTTAATTCGATTAACCATGGAACGTTTTCGCACCACGTTTACTCTTATTGATAACTCGCATCCCCAGAGACGCTGTACGGTGCGTACAGAAGAAGCTATTGCTGCTGTAGAGCGTAGCATTGAGGAAGACCCGAATGAGTCCATCCGCCATCGAGCACACTTCCACTTTATGGAAGATTTTGCGGAAGGATCTTGGTTTGCGTGCTTACAAAATCCAACTCGTGCAAGATTTGAAGCCAAACGATCATCAAGTAAGGCGTAGATTCGTCGAATTGGCCCAAAACGAGATTACCGTTGTTCCCGATTTTCATAAGCGAATTTTGTTTAGCGATGAAGCGCACTTCTGGTTGAATGGCTACGTCAACAAACAAAACTGCCGCATTTGGAGTGAAGGTAATCCTCAAGTGTATGTGGAAACACCGTTACATCCAGAAAAACTGACTGTTTGGTGCGCTTTATGGGCTAGTGGAATCATTGGTCCGTACTTTTTCAAAAACGATGGTGGCCTGAACGTTACAGTCAATGGTGATCGGTATATAGCCATGATTACTAACTTTTTCATTCCTGAATTGAATAACCATGATGTCCAGGAGATGTGGTTTCAACAAGACGGCGCAACATGTCACACAGCTCGTGCCACAATAGATTTATTGAAAGACACGTTTGGTGACCGCCTAATTTCACGTTTTGGACCTGTGAATTGGCCTCCAAGATCTTGTGATTTAACACCGCTAGACTACTTTCTGTGGGGCTATGTAAAGTCATTGGTCTATGCGGTAAAGCCACAAACGCTTGACCATTTGGAAGACAACATTCGCCGTATTATTGCCGATATACGGCCACAAATGTTGGAAAAAGTCATCGAAAATTGGACGTCCAGATTGGACTACATCCGCGCCAGCCGTGGCGGTCATATGCCAGAAATCATATTTAAAATGTAATGCCACAAGATTATCTTTCGGATAAATAAAATTCATGTCAATCGAATAATCCATCGTTGTTTTATTGCAACTTAAAGTTCTATACCTCTATAAAAAACACCCTTTATAAAAAATATTTTTCATATTCGATGTATGACTTGGGGTTTGAACCCTGGCCTCACGTCTAATAAGTCAACACATTACCTACTAGACTACGGCGGCTTCAACTTAATTACTTAGTTGAACTTAACAAGCTGTTTGTCAGATTTAGGCCTGCGCTAGTACTTCCATGAAGCCAGCTGATCACGCCAATCGATGACAGGACTGGGTCCTTCAAGTGTACTCAAACGCTTCACTGACATCCGCACATCATTGCATTAAATACCCGAGCCGCCGGAACATCCTCTTTCATCTGAACGACATGGTCGAGCTCTAGATATTAATGCGATACAAAATGTCCATGTTGTTGAAGCGCTAACTGTTGGTTCGGGTGTGAAAGTCGTCGCCAACTCGCACTGGACCGAAGAGCCAGCGTAGATCATATGTAAACTAATTTTGATAACAGAATTCAATGATTAATCAGCGTTGTTTGTTTGTCAATCTATTCATCATGCAATGCCGAGATATGAATCTTTTTTATACAAAGAAGATTGACCCTGAAAAAAATCACTCGTTATTTATTATAAGCAGCATGTAAATTATGTAAATAATAAGACATTTTTACCATTTTTAAGTAATTGTTGAATTGCTGTTGTAGTTTTTGTACCTAATGGTGTCAATAATGGGCAAAAAACCGAAATATTTTAATTTTTATTTATTTGTTTTGTTACTTATTTAATAAACATTTCAAACATTAATTGTCTGCTCACATGTACATATGTCTGCCTAGACTAATTGCCAAGTAAATCCAGTATAACAGCGGCAGCCACAGCAACAAATAGTCGCCAACAAATTATACAATAATTATTGGAAAATTTCCAATTCCCATTGTATGTTGTTCGCTCAGATTTGCTAGTCAGTCAGTCCGTTTGTTGGGAATGTTGTGTGTGTGTGTGTGTGTGTGTGTGTGTGTGTGTGTGTGTGTGTGTGTGTAAGGAAACCAACCAACGCCTTGTTGTTGTTGTTGTTTGTTTGTTTGTTTGCTTTGCCACAAGAGAGCAACGTTTTAAATTGTTTAAATTCAAAGTGTTAAATAATTCAATTAATTTACTGTGATGATGCCAGTTTCAATTGCTGCATGCAACAACAACAAACAGCATTTGCTTCAATAGGTAAAATGTTACACGTTCGTGTATTACTTGGAAAAATTTCACTTGCGAACATACATTGAGTGGCAACCAGCTGTGTTTGAGGTGTGTGGGGAGTCGTCACCGTTGTCGTGTTGGCCTCTTCTTAAAATGAAAACGAGGAGCATGTGTTTCCTCCGACTACACTTTAAAACTACTTTAAATTCTTGGACATTTTAATTTAGTTTTTCTCTTTTTATTTTTTTGAAGACTTTTTTCGCGTCTTTATTTTCTTTCATTCATTCATTTTGTTTATGGAAGGAATGTGTCTTTTAAAGTATTTGAAGTGATCCGGTCAGTAGTACAGTTGTTGTTGGCTTCTGGTATAACTGCTAGCGAACTAGTTTATGTCTTTACTTGCTTGTGTCTAAGGCCCAGTCATAGCAGATCTCACTTGTTTAGTAACGGTAGAGTGTTAAGTTACGTTTTATTTTTAAATATTTATTGTATTTAACACTCCCCTTGTTTAGGCAAATCCCCCCCTTTAATCTATCGCCTCTTCTAACAGAAACAACACTTTTACACTTGTTTGATTATGGCAGACTTTAAGACGACAACGACAACGAAGCACTCATAATTTAACCCAGTGTCCACATACTGCCAATTGGCTGTTGGAAAAAATAAACGACTGTCATGGCTGTACAAATTGTTTTATAATAAATGAGCCTACACAACGTGTTGGAACCGTTTTTTAGCCATCGTTCATATTTAAAACGCCGAAGTGACTAAAATCTGGCCATAAACGTGAATTTCTTCCGTCTCTTACATGTGTGTGTGTCTGCCTGCGCCTAGCTTATCAAAATATTATTTATACGACATCAATTACTTTCCCAACGGACGTAAATAATATTGTATACGCGATTCCTAACTAAAACAACAACAACAACAACTTGGTTAAAACAACTTAAGGCAACCAACCAAACGATTACACACACCCTCTCTCTAATAAAATATTTTCCATAATTTCTTCACTGCTTTTTAATTTCTTTAATTGTTTACATGGTCTGATACAGAAAACGTTTAAAAATGCTACACACTAGGCGTGTGAAATAATTATTTTTTTTTTTCATATTTACACACAAGTCAGTTTGGACAACGTGTAAAAAACAAAATGAGGGTAATTTTGATTTACTTTTGTTTTGTTTTTTTAATTCGAAAATCCAATACAAATGTTAACAATTGTAATAGAAAACAATGTAAACAATGTAAATTTATGTAAACAATAATTACAAATGAAAAATAGTAGTTATTATGTATAATACATACATAATTCATAGTTTTTAAACAAAATTTTTAAAATTTTTACCCGCTGTCACATATGTGTAAACAATGTAGGCACAGGTAAAAAAAATTTAAATTACAAATGAAATTTATTAATAATAACTTGTAATCAATCAACAATTAGCGTTTAATACGAAATTTTTAATTTTACCCAATGTAAAATTTGTGTAAACAATGTAAAGTATGAAAATGACAAAAAAAAAACGTTATTAACAATTACATATAATTCACAAATAGTTATTTAATGTGTAAATTCTGTTTTTGAACGAATGTAAAATTTGTTTAATGAATTTAAGGAGTTAAAACTACAACTTTGTTACGGCATTTTCATATTTACCCGCTGTAAATTAGACGTAAACTATATAAGAATGAACTAAGTAAGCACCAGAATTTTTTATAATTTTCATAGAGTTAATCAATCTTGTCTGATGTAAAATTTATGTAAATAATTTAAAAATCCAAATTGGGGAGAAGGTATTTTATAATTGCTTTGCAACTAAAACACAAGAAATATACAAATCGATTGTTTACCGCATGTACATAAATTTTATAAGCTATGTAAACAATGAATTTGGTAATAATTTTAATAATGCATTATTTTTGTAAATAATGTAAAAATTTTAGTGTTTTATATCTATAGTTAATTACATACATACGTATCATCACATAAAATGAAAAATTGTAATTCTTTACTAAATATAAAATTCGTGTATTACCTCTGAAAATTATTTCTAAAATTAGTGTAAAGAATGTATAATAACTAAAATATGCATCATTTTTTTTTTGCTTATGGGTGATTTTTTAAGAGCTATAGGAAAATTTTTCAAAACAAAAAAAAAAATTCAGAAAAACGCAAGAAATTTTTATTTGAATCGATAGTACGGTCCATATAATTGAATGTTTGAAGATTATTTCATGCAAATGTTGACAGTGACTTCGCCTCAAATGGTCCATCCGCTTAGTCCAATTTTGGCATACTCTTTCCAACATTTCGGCCGGTATCTCACGAATAAATGCTTCAATGTTGTCTTCCAATGCGTCAATTGAAGCTTTGGCTTGGCTGTATAGACATGAGCTTTAACATAGTACCACAAAAAATAGTCTAAAGGCGTTAAATCGCACGATCTAGGCGGCCAATTGACCAGTCCCGAACGTGAAATAAAATGTTCACCGAACTCGCCTCTCAATAAGTCCATTGTTACGCGTGCTGTGTGGCATGTGGCACCGTCTTGCTGAAAACACATGTCATGCAAGTCAAGCTCTTGCATTTTGGGCAAAAAAAAAAGTTGGATATCATCTCACGGTAGCGCTCACCATTCACAGTTACGTTACTATTCGCAGCATCTTTGACGAAGTACGGTCCAATGATGCCACCAGCCCATAAACCGCACTAAACTGTGACTTTTTCTGAATGCATTGGTAGCTTTTGCAATGCTTCTGGCTGATCTTCACTCCAAAATCGATAATTCTGCTTATTTACGTATCCATTGAGCCAAAAATGTGCTTCGTAGCTGAACACAATTTTTCGTTAAAGAAGTGGATTTTCGGCCAACTTTCCAAGAGACCATTCACCAAAAATTCTACGTTGCGGTAGGTTGTTCGGCTTCAATTCTTGCACCAGCTGTATTTTGAAAGGCTTCACATCTAAATCCTTCCGCAAAATTTTCCACGTTGTTGAGTAACAGAGGCCCAATTGCTGCGAACGGCGACGAATCGATAATTGATGGTCACTATTAACACAGTCCGACACAGCTGCGATATTTTCTTCAGTTCGCACTCCACGTAAGCGTGTTGGTGGTTTAATGTCCAACAATGTAAATTTGGTGCGAAATTTAGTCACAATAGCCCGAATAGCCGCTTCGGTGGGTCGATTAAAGTGACCATAAAATGGAAGAAGCGCGCGATGAACTTTCTTAACAGAGCACGCATTTTGATAATAAAATTCAATGATTTGCAAGCGTTGTTTGTTTGTAAGACGATTCATGGTTAAATTATAGACCAAACTGAAGATGTTTGACAGTGAAACAAAACACGAAACGTGCGTGAGCTGTTTAAACCAGTGTTGCGAAAAAGATAATAGCTAACAAAAAATCACCCGTTATATATATTTGTATAATATTATTTTAATATATTATACGTAAACATTAATTTTTCAATTGTTTACATGATGTAAAAAATGTATAATTGGTGAGTAAACACATGATTTTTAAAGTAAAAGCCAATGATTTACATAATGTAAAATTTGGATAAAGTGTGTAAATATTGCTAAATTTAATACAAATTATATACAGTCACACAGATAATTATACGTGCCCCCATAAAAATAATTTATTAAAAAATGATAATATATGGACAAGTCAACTGATTTTTCCGCCAAATTTTTTGTTTTCCGTCACAGCCGAACAAATAATATTTGTTCTCATCACTAAATATTACATTCGCCCAAAAATCAGTTGACTTGTCCATATATTATTGGGCAAATTCCAATCGTGGCTTTTTCCTCGGCTTTCTTAAAACACTTTGAACTGTTTCGGAATGCACAATAACATTGTGATCACTTTCCGAGGTATTTAGTATTTCTACGGCTGTAGTCCTAGGATTTTTATCCACAATACCTTTTAAATACCGGGCTACCCTTGGAGAAATTTTATACGAAATATACGTCGTACGTATAATTTCTGCGGTGCCATATTGGCTTTAAGCAAACTGCAGTCACAAATTCATAGATTTTGGGAATCTTTTTTCTTTGTTTAATTAAATGTGTCATTACAGACGCTAATGTAAAGAAATTTTAGATTAGAAGTTCATTACTTTAAAAAAAAAATGTTTTTTAGGGGGGGTACGTATAATTATCTGTGTGACTGACTGTATGCAACGAAACTTGCAAAAAAAAAAATATGTATTGTTGACAAAATATTTAATTGTTTACATTATTTACACAATACTTTCGAATATTTTTTTTTTATATTTATTAAAGGGTCTTTAGCTTTTGCAAACGATTAGAACATATTTGGGCTTTGTAATTAATCGTATCATAATTCTAACTGACCTTTTAAAAAAGCAACTAAAATTTTAGATTTGACATTAAGAAGACGCCAGCTTTCCACTTTTAAATTATTTATTCACCACAACATCAACTGGGTGTGTCTTTTTATTTTATTTTTAAAGTCACAGATTAAATTTGAAAATTTAAGCAAAGAATAGATTTAAAAACGTTTTAAATTCAAACACCTGCAGTTTATTTATTTTTTTTTCAAGTTTTTATGCTGAATCTGCAATTTGTTTTTTTTTTTCGTCAATTCATTTGAAATAGTTCACAACAACAAAAACCACCAGCTCATTCGAAGGTTTCAACTTTGTTTGTGTAATTGCTTTTTAACTTTAAATTTAAAAAATGAACTGAAAAGTAAATGAAATTTTTTTAACAGAATTAGAAAATTAAAGTGAAGGTTTTAAGCACGATTTTTCGCTTTTTTTTGCCTTCTCAATTTCAGTAAAAAAAATATTGTGTCTGAATCATTGAAATTTAAAGTGAATGAAATAAACAAAATCTTTCTTTCTTTTTAAATCTTTTAATCCCAAGTAATAGAATTTTAAGCGAAAGAGCTTTTAAAATGATCCCCTCTTCTTTGTTTCTTATTTTTTTTTACATGTAATTGATTTCAACACCTATTTGCTGTTGTTATTGTTGCTTTAGAAATAAAAAAATTTAATTCATTTTAAAATTAAATTCAGCTAAATATGGCACGAATTTCATTTAATTGAACAAAATTCTACCGATTAATTGAATTGTAGATTTAATGGTAGGAGGGGGCGCTATAATCCAAAAGCAATATTCGCTTCAATCGCCTAATTTGTGATAAAATTGGAAAATTTATTAAAAAATATATATATTTATGGCATTGACATAAACTCAACGAAAATGCTCTCTGTGGCACTTTATCTGCCTAGAGATTGGATTAAAAGCTAAAAATGGTTTTAAATTGGAAAAGTAAATACCCTTAGCATACACACATTACTAAAAATTTTTTATTAAACGACAGCCAGTGGTTCAAACTCACGTATTAAATTAACACACTCAAGACAATTTGCGAGAAACAAGGTTGTAATCCTGGTTTCATTTTTGTTTCTGCTTTCGATACTTTATAAAGCCTTTTGGATAATATAGGACTGTGAACATGTAGTCTAGTAGGTAGTGTGGTGGCTTATTAGACGTGAGGCCACGGTTCAAACCCCATCACCTACAAAACGAAATTTAAAAAAATATTTCTTCGTTGCCTGTCTCTGTAGATTTCAGAAAGTAAATAAATTTGCCATGGAAATGTTTTTCAAAAAATCTTTTGCTTGGAGTCGACATTAAACTGTAGGTGGTCCCGCCACTCAAGTATAAAATTAACGCACGCAACTAAGTGCTGCGATAAGCTTGGTCGTAATCCTGACTGAGATTGTAATTGCTAATTATGTATGTATGTATGAACACGTTTAACATAATCGCAGGGTTATTTATGTACACGATGTCCTGAGAATGAGTTGATCGAAATCCTCAGATCCAGGAGAAGACCTTAAAGTTTTTATCATGATTTTCGAATTTTAAAAATTATGACGGTTGTAATTGATCCGTACAGGTCCAGGTCCAGGGAAAAGAGTAGGATTCGATAAACAAAGTATCTCACCAACAATAAATTTCATACAGTTTTAGCACCTGCTACATTAGATCAATTACTTGCTTAGCTAGAAAAACTTGATTCTTGGTAGTGGAACAAATCTAAGGAATAATGGACGATATGCTCAATGACAACCCTATAAATTCGTCTGCCTAAACCGAAATCATATTTCATTTAAATCAGCTGTCAGCACTGTTACGCCACAGAATTCAGCGGGTTAAAACTTGCCTTGGCATCCAGGTACTTTGTTAACTGAATAACATTCTTCATGTATCATCATGTGTTTCTCTCCGCTCCAGTTCCAATTATTGTTTTATTAATTTGAAAAGCTTTGCCAATTCTCTTGCTGTTTCTCAACTTTATTTAAATCTGAAAATTGTTGGAGTAGCTTGCTTCCATACTGAGACAGGTAGCCGTATGCCTTAGAGTTCTTACTTTATTTAACACTGAAAAGGGAGATTACAAATCGGAATGGTTAGGACAACCTACTCAAGTGGATTGTAACTATTTTGATACTCCTTTATTTGGGGAAGAGATTTTTTACATCTGAACAAATTGGGGTTGAACAATTTGTTTTAAATCTCCTTCAAAGAGAACGAGATGTTTATTATAATTGCTCGCAAACAATTATAATCATTGGGTAATTGGGGAAAAAAAGAGAGAGAGAAATTATATTATTTTACTTTTGAGAATTCTGAGAATTCTGAGAGAATTCTTACCTTTTTTTTGCTTTGGGTAAAACCCTTTTTTTTTCAGGATGGATATATAGAATGTTACTCTTTTAAGTCAATTTCTTTTAACAGAGGTTTGAGGTAAATATAAAATTCACTTTTATTTTCCAATTCAATTTGGTTCACAGTATAAATTCATGTTAAGGTTTAGGTAAGTACATATATAGATTTTAATTTATATACATATTTAATATATTTAATTTATTATTTTAGCACAATTTGATTTTCAATTATATATATACAGTTTAAGGTAAGTATAAATTTATAGATTTTAGGTAAGTACAATATATAATTTTTTTTTTTTAGCTTTATTTTATTTTAATTTTGGTTGTTCTTTTAATATTGTTTTTTGTTTTGTTTTTAATTTTATAAAAGGTTTGCACAATTTTTAAACACTTGAGATATATGTTGTTGATCGTATTGTAAGATTTGAAGTGACTTATGATGGTAGGTTGTTTATCTATGAAACTTCTGCTTCTCTAAAGCAACTAAATTAACAGTGTCTTTGGAGACATTCCTTTGGAAATTATTGAAATTCTATGCAAGTATTTGGAGGCATTCCCATGGGAAATTATGGAATTTTTATTTAAATGTTATTGACACACTTATGTTATTTAACATAAAAATTATTTCTGTTAAATAATTTATGTGTTCAAACCGAGTTTGAACAACATCATTTTAATATACTTCTTCATTTTTTCTCAGTGTTTATCTAACGCTTTAAGATGGCCTTTTTTGATTGCTGATGTTTTCTCATATTAAATTAAAGTGAGAAAATGTCACTTGTTTTCATCGTTAAAGAAAATTTATCACTCACAACAACACATGTTGGAAATAGAACGAGAAATAAAAAATCTTTAAAACTAAGTAATAAAATTGTATATAAAAACAAATTAATTAACGTTTGATGAATGCAACACAAAGTAACATAAAAACAACAACCACAACACAACAACAACAATTAATTGTTTAATCAACACAACCATTGAAAAGAAAAACAACCCAAACAAATCCCATAAAACAACCGAAAAAAATTTCAACAAATAAATTAATTTTCTATTGAATTTCAATTAACGACACTCGCTTGCATTCTCTTTCTCTCTCTCTCGCTCTTAAACGAAAATAAAATAAAATTTCAATAGACAAGACAAAAAAAAAAAGAATAAAAGGAAATTTTTTATGGCTTTTCAATAGGCCAATCGACCCCGGCCTGAACGTGTTGTAACGTTATTTTCAAAGTAAGAAAAACAAATATTTCGTTTACTCGCCCACACACAGAATGTATTAAACGAGAGATGGAATGGGGCATGGAAATGCAATAAAAAAATTGCAGCATGATTCAAAGATAACGTGAAGAAAAATTTCTTCTTCCGCCATCTTCTTATCAATAAAATTTTTTTAGGGGAGTAAGGCTGTAAAATGGATTTGAATCTGTTTATTGAAAGTGACAGTATTTCTGCAGAAGAGTTTTACACATATGTACATGCGTATAGTATGTCCTATGTGTTAACGTTTTCTTTCCGCTCCTAGTTTACCAACTTACCACAGACCCACTTTTACCCCAACGGACCAACTTTTGTGATTGCCTTATGGTTTTCTCTCACGCTTTCATTGTTTACATGATGACGAGGCCTTTTATAGGGGTGTAGTCAATCCACTGGCATTTCATCATTTTATTTCGATGACTATAGACTTAGAAAATTTCATATTTCTCTTCTCCTACAACTTATTTTTGCAATTCCATTACAAATCACGGCATGACTAGGGTCCATTCCCTAAGTATAAAAGGTCCGCCAAATAACTTTTTTTTTTGAAAATGCTTTAAAAAAACTACTGAATATTTTCTCAAATTTCTTTTTTATTTGAAAGTACAATCCTTCCGGTTAATAATGGAAAATAATTTCATTCAAATGGCTGCCTCGGCTAGCCATGCAGTAGCCTACACCAGAAGATGCCTATTTTGCCAAAAAAAAAAATCATCTTTTCAGATGAAGCTCATTTTGATCTTGGCGGGTATGTAAACAAGCAAAATTGTCGCATTTGGGGCACAGAAAACCCGCACGCATATATTGAAAAGCCGACGCACCCAAAACGAGTCTTTGTTTGGTGCGGATTTTGGTCCAGAGGCATAATTGGGCCATTTTTCTTCGAAAATGAGCAAGGAGTGCCCGTTCAGAATTTTTGTTCACAAAAATTTAAGAGGAGGATATTGGCAACATTTGGTTCAACAGGCGCTACGTGCCACACAGCCGAAGCTACACTCGATGTTTTGCGCCCTGTTTTTGAAGATCGCATTATCAGCCGCAGAGCTGATGTCGTTTGGCCACCTCGGAGTTGCGATTTGACACCATTGGACTATTATTTGTGTAGTGCCGTCAAAGATAAGTGTTACGCCGACAAGCCAGAGACAATTGACGCTTTAAAGGACAATATTCGTGAAGCCATTTGGTGAAATACAGCTGCACACAATCGATAATGTGCTTAAAAATTGGACCGATCGTGTAGGCTACTGCATGGCCAGCCGAGGCAGCCATTTGAATGAAATTATTTTCCATTATTAACCGGAAGGATTGTACTTTCAAATAAAAAAAGAAATTTGAGAAAATATTCCGTAGTTTTTTTAAGCATTTACAAAAAAAAGAAGTTTTTTGGAGGACCTTTTAGTTAAAAAAATTAGAAATACTTGTGATGAAATTGTTTTAAAGATTATGGAAAATCCGCAAAGATTTTCACCCTTTATTTATTATTATTTTATTTTTATTTTTGAATTGGAAATATTTTAAAAAACGGCCCCTCAATCTTTTGACGCGATGAAATTGCTTTAAGAACTTGACACATTCATCGTTTGATGACTGGATTCTAATCTTTCGAAATGAATTTTCTGACATTATAACAGTTTCACTATTTAGTACAGTCTGGCATAACTGGAAACTCCTCAGGTTTCGTTCACTTCTTTCAATTCATAATGAGAATACTTAAAAGCTTTTTAAAATATTTTTATTTTATTTTTATTTTTTTTATGGATTTACTGGATTATATCGAACCCAAGACACTAGAAAGAGAAAGACACAGAAACGGAAAAAACACAAAATTGTTATGGTCATCATAAATACATTAAGTGTTGTTATAATAGTTGATGTTGTTGTTGTTCGTGTAAATGTTAATCTCTAATAACAATTTGATTTTGGAATTTCTGCATTAATCTCTACACATTGCCCCGACTCTTCTTTACCATGAGTTAAATATTCGTTCGTTTCATTAGTGATCCACTGAACAACTGAACCAGCTGCCTCTAAAAAAGAAAAAAAATCAAATTTTTCGATGATGAGTATTTTTTGTGTTGATTCAGTTTGTAACGCTGATGATGTGTGTACGTGTTGCTTCATACTAATGATGACTACTCTTGCTCAGATCACAAGAACATAGTCTTGATTTTAATAGCCTTACATGATTACATAAGCAAATGAACGAACGAACGAACGAATGAACCTCTTGTCTGGAAGACTTACTTGCAACTCAAATGTTTTCCGCTGAAGTAGTCTGTGAACAGCAATAGATAATGATGATGCTGCTGCTCTGCTCTGGCTGCTGCTCTTATTATTGTTGATGATACAGATGAAGAAATCAATTGTATTCATAATATTTTTCTATTGCTTATATGGGCCTCTGTGTGATTATAAGTGTGTAGATTGTTGCATCTGTTTTATTTTAATTGCACTGTGTTGTTTTGTCTAATACACTTCACTATCACCTAGTACACTGAACTAGGGCTTTGTTACTGTAATAATTTTGATGGAAGTTTGAATACAATTAATTCTAAGGCATCTGTTTAGGTAAGGCATTGTTAGTATATAACACTACACTGAGAATATATGTCAGATTTAGTGATAGGTATCAAGAATTAAGAATAACCGCAGGTCTGATCTGGTTGGAGTGATCATTTATATGACCCTTGAATAAGTTTTATCTTTTTCAGAACACTAATCCAAGGAATTTTCGATTGAAATGGTGCGGATGTTTGTAAACCACACTGAGTATATTAAACTGTAGTAGAGTTCGCTTTTCATCGCCACCATTAAACTTTGGCTGCCCTACAGATTACAAGCGATGGGTTGTCTTATAATATCCGCTAATTTTTTCAGATTATGGCCTATCGAGCTCCCATTTACGCATTAGTACATCCATGTATACATAATTGGCCATTACAACCCTTCAGTCAGGATTACGACCTAGTTTCTCACACCACTTGTGTTGTGTGTGTTAATTTTATACATGAGTGGCGGGACCTACAGTTTAAAGTCGACTCCGAACGACAGATTTTTGAGAAACTTTTCATGGCAATTTTATTTACTCCCACTGTCTCCTACTGTCTGACCTGGGTTTGAACCTTGGTTTTACATCTAATAAGCCAACACACTACTTACTAGACTACGGCGACTTCAAGTATATTGTGTTTATGCTCACTGATCGTTTTTGTTCATTGTTCTGGTCCGAAATATGCGAGGGTTATACGCAAGCACTTTGGATAAAATAATAATAACCTGCAGACAGTTTAAAGTGCCAAAATGCTTGTTGTGGTTGATTTAGTTTATCTGGTTTAAAATACTATCTTAGGATTCAGACGTTGTCAATTATGTTAACTAAGAAATAAAACATGTCCAACTCGTCCACTACTTCGTTATTCATGTAAAGCTACGGAGATTTCGCTTAAATATCAGCTAAAATCGTCCACGAATCTTTAAGTTTGGCCTGTAGATGACTATTAATCTTCTATGCACAATTGGGTACTTACGTTCTTTTCGTATGCCCTCGTTGATGGTTGTATATACACGCTGAAATTAATATATTTTAGGGAGCTAATAGTGTACCTCAACTTCTTCGGGAAATGTAAAATTTTAATTATTGAAATTAAACAAATTTGTTAGAATAATTGCCGGCTGTTCACGCATCCTACATATGATGATGTTCAAAAATGTTTTGTTGCGGCCCCAAAAATGTTCATGTTATACACCGCATCTAATTTCTAATATTATTTTTATCATGCAACTTTTTTATTTGTATTTGAAAAAGAGCTTGAAAGATAATTTATATTTAATGTTACTTAATAGATTTACAATGTTGTCATTTAAGCTTAATATTGTTCTTTATTGTTTTAACACTCAAAACAATTTCGATGTAACACTTACAAATTTCCTCAGCCATAAAGATTTTTAAAGTGTACCACCAACCATACTAATGACCGAAATGAAATGTTCAACCATTCACTATTACAAGTAAAAGGTCCATAATTGCTTTACATTATAGTTATATGTATGTTTTATTATTGTTTTTGTTTTTATAAACCTAAATATTTTAATATTTGTAAGAAAGAAAAGTTTTTTTGTGTTTTTTTTATTTTAATTTTTATTTGTAACATTTCACCTCAATTATTTTCCTTTTAATGAAGCAAAACACTTAAAAAAAATAACAGTTATTATAATAATTTTTTTGTTTTGTTTTTTATAATAAAACACTTGCCCTATCGCTCCCTTGCTCTGACGAAAAAAAAAGCTTTAAAAGAAATCAAAGAAAAGCGAGAAAATTTTTAAAAAGAAACAAACAGCAGCGGCGGATATTAAAATTATTTTTCTAAACCTAAATTTAGTAATATGCAATAACAACAACAATAATAATAAATTACTATAACACCTCATAGATACACTCTATTTTATTTAATAACTTTTATTTTCATTAAGGCCCAACAACGACAACAAACAAAATACTTTCTTTTATTAACATGCTTATTCTCAGAAGAAGAAATAAAGAAAGAAAACTTTCTTATCAAAAGCCAGCCATTATTTGCCTCTTTGGTAGTCACTTTTTCAGAATGCTGTTGCTTATGTTGTTGCTGTTACTTATTACTGTTACTGCTGTGGCCATTTGCTTTTGTTTTTGTGTCAACCATAATAAATTTCCTATGGGAAGTCACGTTATTTACATGTAGTTGTTTATTTTTCTAAAAACAAAATTTCATTTAACAGTTGCTTCTTCTCTCCCTCTTGTCCTCTGCTGTTATCTTATTAAGCTTAGCCGAAGTGTGCCTGTATAAAGCGACTACACACAATACGCTATTATTGTGCCTCAGTTGTTGGTGTTTGTTGTTTTAAATTATGTTGTGTGGTTTATATTAAAATAAAGAAAAGGGTCACCACCATCATCACCACTACCATTTTGTAATTAAAGCTTAGCTTTGGGTCAATATAAATACAGACAGTCCGGTAAATGTAAATATCAATACAAAACAACAATGCCACCACTCACTTTGTTGTCGATTTTCTTCTCTTATAAACAATAACAAAAAAACATTAGTTGTGTCTTGCAAGTTTACAAAAAGGAACAGTAATATCTAAACAATAACAACTACAACAACCATTAGAAACTTACGCATATTATAATGCAATGTAAACAAATAATAACAATAAACATTCTCATGCCTCTTTACATACACGTTTTCTCATATTGTGTTTATTATTTGAGAGTCAAAATTACTGTTTTTTCTTTCGGTTTTTTCTGTTTGTATTAGGTTGGGTGCATATAAAAATAAACACGAGCAACGTACACACTTGTATTTACACATGCATTCTTTATAAATACACTCTTATTTGTTGTTTTTTGTTTTTTTTTTTTTTTAACTTTTGTGTTGATATTTTAAGCGAAAGTATCAAATTTCCTTGTGAAACTTTAATTTTAGTTTCTTTTTTGAGGTTAGAAACACTGAAATGGAATTTTTTGGAATATACTTACAGTGTTGAGAGAAACAATAATAGGGACGATATTCTTTTAAGATTAAATATGCGTGTATATATAATCAATACATGGAGGAAGAAAACTACTTGCATGAAACAATTAAGTACGGTGGTGGTGGTATAAAGCTGTGGGAAAGTGTGTCGGCACCCGATATGGTCCATTTGGAATTTGTTTGGCAAACAATGAAATGATCTTAAGCGTTTGGCTCCTAAAGTGATGATGTGAGATGCTTACCAAACTTCCCAGAGGCTTAATACGCTTCCACAAAGTCCTAATATGACACCAAGTGTCAATTCATTGTATTGGTAATACCATAAACAATCTTTTATGATATAGCCGCTATAAAATAAAATGAATAAATCCTACTAATTCTACCAGTTCTACCAACCATCATACCTCCGTCGCCGTACTTGGCAGTTTTTTTATCCGATTCAAAAATATTGTTTTTTTTACTAATCCGTGTACAAAATGTTGTCCTTCCAGAGTACAATTAGCTTTTAAAATTTTTTTGCAACCTTTTTGGCTATGGGAGTCCCTCAGATATCCATTTTATTTTACCAACCTTGATGTACTATTGATAGTCAGTTGCCCCATCTCAACTTTTTCTTTCATACCTACCCAATTCTCGATCAATGTCTATATTGTTTCAGTTTCTTCATCAAGAGGTACACATATAGTCTTACTTTGTCTAAATAAACCGCCTGGCCAACAGGGAGTTTGATGCGGAAAAGCACAAAAATCCATTTAACACGACGAATTGAATCTCTGCTGACGTATGAGCAGTTTTATTCGACTTTCGTGAGTCTATTTTTCTGGATATCATGAACTTAGAAATCACACACGTTAATCATCTCAAATACATTGTACGAAATGTAAAATTGTGCCTTGATTATTTCACATATACACGTATATAACAATCAGATTTGGTATAGAGGTGATGGAAGAGAGTACTCAACTACTCACAATAATATATAACATTAGATACCCATACATGGTTAGCCATTACAGAATTGCGGTACAGCTTCTCACACTATTTTTGTACAAATCATCGTCGATTACGAAGGATACTTTTTTTTGGCATTTAATTGCTCGCAGGGCTATTGCCTGAAGGCTGCAGAGAGCAGTTGTAATGAAAAATAAAAATTATTTAATCTCTTTCCATAAAATTTAAGAAGGTAAATGCAAAAGACTTCAATTTTTTAATGTATTATCGTGGTGGCATGCATATACCAAGAGTGCCGTCACCTCAGTGGCGAAATTAAGCCGCCGCTCCTTCCTCCATACAAGCAGCATCGATGAATTTTAAATATTTTCTTTCAATTTTTTTTTCTTCAAATTGTAAATATTGTTTACTGTTCAAAATCTAATTTCCCGTTACTATTGATTTCTTTATTGTTTCGCTTTTTGTTTATTTCGTTTTTTTTTTTTTTTTTTTCATCTTTAACTGTTAAAAATCAAATCATTCAGGTGTAAAATTTTAATTACTACTATTTACAATTTATGTTTCTCTCTCTCTTTTTGTTTCCATTATTTTCGTTATTTTTCTATTTAATTTTTAGTTTTAGTTGATTTATTTTCAACGTTGTTGTTTTTCTTTTTATAATTTTTATTTTTTCTCGTTTTGTTTTGCAGTTAAGAAAAAACAAAAAAAAAGATTAAAAAGTTAGAAAAAACTTTCTTTTCAATACAATTCTTAGCAATTGTTTGCTTTTAAAAGTTTCAATTCTTTGTTTTCATGGCTGTGTATAATTTTTTTTCTTCTAATTTAATATTGGGTATGTGCACTAGTAATCGATGCTTAAAGCGGTTTTTTTTTCTTTTTTTTTTTTTTATAAAGAGTAAAAGGCCCACCAAAAGAAAAGACCTTATCTCCTAATAAAACGATCAATTGATTTCCGTAAAGTTATCACTTGAGAAACGAATTCCAGAAATTATTGTATGACAAGTTTGGAGGGATTAGGAAAAAAACCCAGTATAAAAGACGCTAAGCTTTGGGCTCCATTTGAGAACCACGGACTAGACTGCGGCGACTGTGTGAACTTCATGTATGAGTTATCTATTCTGGTTTTTGATTATGATTATATTATATTATGATTTTCTATCATACAGAAAGCCGACCATACATCAGTTTTTTTTTTTTTTTTAATTTCTCGCGATTTGCGAGAAATCATAAATTTACTTATATTGACATTTCAGCACCAACAAAATGCACTGCATGAGTAGGATTTCATCCCCAGGCTACAGAATTTTCCGACAAAGAAAAGTTAATTCCCCCATACCCAAAATAATTTTTTTTTTATTTATAATTCTTTTTAATGCCTGTTTAACCGTATAATTATTTCTACTGACCAATAGTTTTTTTCTTTTAGCTTTTGTTTAATTTTGCGATCGTTTTTTCTCTTCTTTTTTAAATTCATTTCCTTTATTTATTTGCGATTACTTTGAGTCTTAACTTTATGCTCCACTTTTTAAACGTTAAATGTCACAATTCTATTCTATTTGGAAAGAAAAGAAGAGTACATATACACGGAAATCTACTCCCTTTTTTAATCTCCAACAATCCCGGATGTTTTTTAAAGCAATTTAAAGTTACAAAAATTATTTGCCCAGTAAATGTCAGTGGAGCACTAACGCTTGAAAAACCTTAAAATCGGTTTTCATATGTAAAAATTAAAATTAATTGTACTTAAGTTCTTACAGTGGTGGGAAAAATAATGGGGATATATGCATATACCTAACAGTCCTGTTTTTGCTTTTTCTTCTTTGAAAATAATGCCTGAAAAATAAGGGACGATGGCGATATTTTACTATATTCAAACCAATTATGTTTCACAAATAATATCCTCTTTATTGTTTCAATAGTTTATCAAAGCTTGCATTCTTTATTTTTATAAACTACTTCGCCAATTCTTCATTGAATTTGTAAGACAACAATTTCTTGCTTATTTTGTATTTGAAAAGCAGCTTTTTTTATTCCCGAGAGAACTCTCTCGATAGAATTTAGATCTGCCGATTGATAATTGTGGTCTTGCTGGTCTGCTTTACACACCTCTAATGTATTCTGCAGGAATTTCATATTCAACTGTTAATTCTTATGTCCAAAAGGATATTCAAAAGCAGAGTGAAAGCCCTGTCTTACTCGTGCTAGAATGCACGAGCTTCAATGCAGTATTGCGCACAAGTCATTGTCATTCAAGACTTTTACTGGTTTTAGGCAGCTTTCCTGGTATTTCTATACAGAATTCCCGCTCACTAGATTGCAAAGTGGTGTTGGGCATGGTGTTTTATAACTAACCCTTCGCACTCGGCACCGTTTCGGACGTTACCTACCAGCAACTCGATTTGATTATATAACAATCGATTTTGATTATATAATAAAAGAAAGGGTAAAATATATTTTTGAAATAACTAATTGTAAATTACGCAAACACAACGCTGTCTTATTACTGCAGAGATCTTTTCTATTCGACGTTTCAGTACGAACTGAGATCTTGTACATTTCTTCTCTCGATTATCGGATTTCTTTATTATCGTATTAAGTTTCCCATTTTATTGAGCCATACCCTTGAGTCATATAATTTGCTCAACGGATCAGTCGTGAACGCACTTCGCACGTTCTTTTTCGACGTGTAAAACGGTTGATTTATTTATCGATTAATTTTTTTGTGCCATTTTAACAGAAAACTACAGTAGAACACGTGTTTCGTATAAAAATTGCGGTGGAATAATTTCATTGTCCGTAATCGCTAAGAAACTATCATGTCCCCTCAGACGGGAACAACCGCTTATAGATTTATACGGTGTTCAGGTATGCACCTTTATTGCGTAAACCGCAATAAACGTCATTATTGAGCTCAATATTTCATATACATTTTCATTTAATTATTGCGTAATAAATACGCAAATTGTTATAATATTGAGTAAAACTTAAAATGCAGCACTGTCATAAGTATGTATGTTCAGTATGCATATTACAATTCTACGAACATTTTCTGTTAATATTTCAAAACTGTAGGTAGTGTGTTGGCTTATTAGACGTGAGGCCTCGGTTCAAACCCCAGGTCAGACATCTCCAGCAACTTCCACTCAGCAGATCTCTGGCAAAATCTCTTGAGAGTAAATAAAAATTACCATGAAAAAGTTTCCCAAAAATCTGTCTTTCGGAGTCGACTTTAAACTGTAGGTCCCCCACTCATGTATAAAAATTAACACGCACATCATAAGTGGTGTGAGAAACAAGTCGTAATCCTGACTGAAGGATTGTAATGACCAATTATGTATGTAATGTCAACAAAGACAAAAAAATTTTTTGAAACAACCAACTGTTTTGTTTACCAGCTATCAAATGAATATTGAATAAGCAGCTGAACTGCGAATATTATTATGTCTGAACACTTTAAATATTGTACTCAATAAACCGAATATTGACTTAATAAAAGTGCATATCTGAACATATTATTACGTTGTGCCCTCAGAGGGGACAGCCGAGTGCAAAGGGCTAAAGTAGGGTCCGCCATTCATCTGATTGTGTTTAGCAATCACACGTAAGCTGTTAAGTTCATTAGTACAGTTCATCAGGTCTGATAGAAAACCCGCTTGATTCCTGTTTAGCATTGGCTTCAATGTTTCGTCAATGTCACTTAGCCACCACTAGATGTGGTTAAGGAATTGAATTATTATGTCATCCTGTTAAATACTGGGCTGGGATCCAAAATATATACGTTCTGTGAAGTATTCTCAAATAATTTTTTACGTGTACTTGTCAATTAAGACAAGTACAGTACCTGGAGGTCGAACTGACCCATTGTACAACGTCCTTGTTTCTCATACCACTTATGTTGTGTGTGTTAATTTTATACATGATTGGTGGGACCTACAGTTTAAAGTCGACTCCGAACGACAGATTTTTGAGAAACTTTTTCATGGCAATTTTATTTACTCTCAGAGTTTTTGCCAAAAATCTGCTGAGAGGAAGTCGCCGAAAAATACTTTTTGTATTTTGTCGTTTTGATTTCTGGCCTGGGCTCGAACCTGGCTTTTGCATCTAATAAGCCAACACACTACCTACTAGACTACGGCGACTTCAATTTTTTAAGTTAATAGTTCGCGTTTTTTTAATATAATTTAAATATAATTATTAAAAGTGTACCTATTATTTCTGCAAATACTATTTATTAAAAAAAAAAACAACCCAATCATTGAAAGAATTTCACAGTAAGTTCTTGCGTTAATAAAACCTCAAAAAACACGTAACTTTATAGGCTATGGTGGTACTAAAGAAAGAAAAGAAAGTTGCTATCTCTATTATTTTTTCCAACACTGTATTCTCTAATTTGTTTTATAAAATTGTTTTATGGCAACAGCTTAAAAACCACATCAAATTTTAAATGCAGGGATTTTGTTGCAGGTTTTAAATTTTTATAATATTTCCATGAGCAGATTAATTTTGTTTTTATTGTGTACATTTTTTTATTTTATTTTTATTATTTTATTTTCTAATTAAAGAAGAAAAAAAACATCTTTTATAATTCCTTTCTTTTCTCATCTTTTCTTTTTTTTCTATCTTTGCAGGTAAGTTTTGTCTGCAATTTGTTTCACTCACATACAATAAATAAATAAATGTGTGAGTTTTTTTATTATTATTATTGTTGCTGTAATTGTAAGTATTTAAATAATGTTTAATTTTCTTTTTATTTTTTTATGTTTTTTGTTTTATTGCTAATGCCTTATATGTTGTAGCAAGAAGGTTAACGATTTCTTTGTTGTAATTGGTCACTATTTATAATACCAGACCATACCAGACCATACCATACCATACCATAGGCCATACCCCATGCTATACTATTACCATACCATAGGCCATATATTTGATGAGCGATTATAATTTTACTTTCGAAATTTTGAAAGCGTAAGAAATCCTTAATTTTTTTTTTTTTTTTTCAATTTAAAACAAAACTCGAATAGTTTTTCTATTTTATTTTTTTTTATATACGATTTTAAAATGAAGTGTAAACAATAAAAAAAAAGGAAATAGCCTTTTGAGCTATTTTGCTAGAGCTTAACAACTAAAAATTAAAATTCTACTTCTGTACATAAGGGAGCGGCGGTAGTCTGTGATTCACTTACTTTACTTACCGAGCCTACATGTATGGTCTAAATATGGGGTCAATGCGAACAATGGCTTTTGGCTCATAAACCGGGCTTTAATCAAGCAAATCTTATGATTGTTTTAAATATGATGAACTCCTTTAAAATGGCTATACTGTAGAGTTGATTGGGTCAATAACTTATTAGATAACCCCCCTGGTAGTTTTTGCTTATTTAATAAATTTTCTTTAAACCATGGAGAATAGCTTAGCTACTCGTGAACTAATTGAAATATTTTCTGTCGTTTTTAATAAAATATTTTAATTTTCTTGCACAAAATACCTTGAAAATGCGCTGTCTGTCACACCATTAATGCGAAAGCCCAGCTCAATATCAACAATGCTTCTGGCCATAAAAAATCTGCTCGAATGCCTAGTAGCGTTTATCGTATTAAAAAATCTAATTAAAGAGGCGGCAGCAGCAACAGCACCAACTCTAAAAAAAAAAGCCACTCTGTAATGCGACTAATTGCAAATGATAATTGAGATATTGGTTAATGATAACAACAACAACAACAAGAGGAACAAACAACAACTATGTGTATGCCACAAGTAGAAAGAGCAAACAAAAAACACCGTAAATAGTTCAAGATTACACCAACCAACAAAGAAAAAAAGTAGTAGGCCTAAGGAGAAATGGAAACGCAAAGAAAAAACGCCAACAAGACTTGATTCGTTTCGTTTTTCTGTGTTTCTAGTTTTTTTTTTATTTTTTTTATTTATTATTGAGGCAGCTATAAAATAATTTCAAAAGCCACCAAAGATAGAAAAACAACAACAACAAGCAGCAGCTCTATAGCAACAGAAAAAAATTTCTACAATGTTACTACAATGACGTTTGCTAATAATGTGGCATGCCCCAAGGAGTCTAACTAAGCTTATAAATATTGTTTAGCACACAACGATTGGTTATTGGTTGGCAGTAGTAGTAGTAGTAGTAGAGGTAGTAGTTGTAACAGAAGTTGTAGGCTGTGGTGTGTTGTTTTATTAGATCGTCAAGGCAATGAAAAAAGAAAAAAGAAAACATTTTGCTGCAATGAAGCGCCTGTTGCATGCGTTTTTCTTTTTGTCTAAGGAGAAGGGGGTGATTGTGGCGGTACAGCAGCACAGTAGACAAACTGTTGGAAAACTAATTACTTATTACAGCAACTGACTGTGCGGATAATTACTTTATGGAGATATTTTTTTGTTTCTTCGGCTTGTTTTTTTTGTTTTTTTTTTTTTTTAAACTTCCCTGCTGCTATGTGGTGGCAACGCTTTTATTTTAAAACTCAAATCGTTGTTGAAAAACTGACGAAAAAAAAGTTGTATTTCTTTCAAATCAGTTGTGAGAATGTTTCTTTTTTCTTCGATTTTTAATACATTTAGAGGGGGGGGGGGTTTCTTTTCAAGCCAAATTGGTTCCTCTTCTACACTCTCGAATTTATTTCTTCATCATCTTTAACAGCATCAGCATCTTAGCATCTGATGATGCAAACAATACAACAGCTTTAGCTTTAGTAGCACGAAAATAATAACAACAACAACAATTTGACAACTCGGAAATGTTATTTGTGTTGCATTTGATTGAGCACCCCGACACTACTCTACACCACCCGAATACTCTAACGGCAAACGGAGACAACAATTACACTGCATTAGAAGAGTAGAAAAAAATCATTCATGCAACAACTTTATATGAACAACAACTGGCAACACTTGGTACCAACAGCAAATAGCAACAACAAAAAACAATAACAACTGCTGCAAACTACATTTTACAACATCACAACGTTTCTTAACAACAGAAATAATTGTTATTTGAAGACAGCAATGACCATGTTGGTTGACTGTTGTTTTAATTTTTTTTTTATAATCATTTGATGTTGATGTTGTTGTTGTAGTTGTTTTAATAGTAGTAACAGCAGTTGTTATTGTAGTTGTTGGTGTTATTTTTTTTTTACGTTGTTAAGTGAGCTTAAAAAGCCTGTTGCAAGCTAATAAGTCTTACTATCGGGCTCCTCGGATATTATTTGAAGGAATTTTTTCTTTAAATTCTGCAACACAGGATTACGGAAAAAAATGCAACTATGTACAGTGAGCGCCATAAGTGAGTCAACACCCACTATAATTTTCAATTTTCTATTATGTTCTTAAGTATACAAAACGTTCCTTTATCATGAATTGTTGTTTTTGTTTTAACATTCTATAAGTAACAGATAAACGTTTTTATTTTTGGAAATTTATTCGACTATTCTCATTTACTTTTCTCGCTATCCTAAGAAAATGAATTATTTCAGTGGTGTTTACTCACTTTTGACGCTCACTGTATGTATGAATGTATGTGTATACTAAGGTTCTCCTTATCTAGCATACAAAAAGCGTATAAAGTATTGAAGGAAGAATTTTCTTTAAGGGAAACACTTGAATTCGAATTCATTTCATTTACACTCTGCTCCTATCAGCCCTAAAACTTTCAAACGTCAGATAAGGGCAGCACCCCAAATGTATCCATCAGCATAAAATGGGAAAGCTTCCCTTATTCTCCCCCTCATTGTCAATCAACTATTTAAATCCAAAAGGAGGACTGGTCTACTAATGCAATGTCTTGCGTTGGTTTTCAATAAGTTGTACGAAGTGGGGTGGGAGTGTACACAAAATAATGTTGATCAGTGTTATACATATCTTCATTACAATTTTTGGTGGATTATTACACAAACTTTAAAAGATCAGAGTCTCGCAAAGATATGAAACAGTCTAAGCAATGTACTCCACTTGACGAAACAAGGACCCTGAATTTAAATTACTCCGTCTCCATGGCAACGAGACTCTTTACGTGTAGTTTAGGAGGCCTATAAATTGCCTAAAAGTCTTTTTAATTAAGTGTGCTCAGTACTGCCTGTTGAAGGCTACAAATACTCTGAATTCATAGTGTTCCACCCTTATAACAAAGAGATTGTTTTCGTATACTTTGAGGAGGACTTGAAATTGTCCAAAATATGTTGTTCATTAATGTTCGTCCTTGTTTCCAAATGAAATTCTGTGCTTGTCTGTTTAAATCATTTCATTCTTTTACATTCTTTGCTGCTGGCCGTGTGGTTTATTATAATCATTCCATTTGTTTTTGATTTTTGAAGATTTTTCCATTTCGTTTCTTACTTTTACGCTTTGGTTAGCATTTATTTTTTTCTCCTTTTTTTAATAAGAAAATAAAAACAAACAAGAAAAAAATTTAATGTTAAAGAAGTATACATATACTATACATATGTATGGAAGAAAGCAACAAAACAAAAAATTCATTTAAACATTAAAAAACAAACACAAAACACAGCAGCAGTAATAACAACAGCAAAAGCAATAAAAAGGTGTTGCATGACAAGGTGACACCCCAAGTGAAGTGGTGGTGAGCTGCTTGAGAAGGAGCAACAACGTGTTGACGCTTCAACTTCTTCGTGGTCAGTGGTGTTGTCACATAGAAATCAGCAAATGAAAAAAAAATACCTGTGTTCATAATGATTTGCTTTACGTTGTTAATGTGTTTGTTGTCTGTCTGTCATACCTTTTGAAATGAACTTCCTACTCTTAATGGATATGGAAACAATAAATTTCAATTCAATATACATACTATAGAGATTGTTTTTGTTTTACGCGATCATTCATTCATATTCTCACTTTCATTCATTCATTCATTCATACATTTTTGTGCAAAGTAAATCAATTAGTTTTCTTGGTTTTATAAACTCGGAAACAAAGAAAAAAAAATTCTTTTTAATTTTAAAAATCATTTTTCATTTTTCCTGACAAATTTTCCTGTTGTGTGTCCACCACTTTGTCCACCATTATTTACAACCGCCGCACCATCAGTCAGTAATTCAATTTGTTGCCCGCTGTTATTAAGAGTATTCGAGTAGAGGCCCCACCACACCACACCATACTTCATAAATAATTCATTTTCATTTGTTGTGTCCGTTTTATTGCACTTTTAATAGATTTTTTTGCACTAATTTTCAAACTTGACTTGATTTGAAATCAATAAGTTTTTTATTGTTGCTGCTGTTGTCTTTTAAAAACGTTTCAATTTTAATTGAATTGATTACACATGTAAATTATAATATCAGACATAAACTTCACTGATTGTAAATTTTTATTTTTAACACTAAACCTACCGACATATTACATATACTATGTACCTATTTCTACCGATGGCGGTCAAATGATCGCTTTTGAAATAAAGTTTATAGTATTTTCGAGTTGATTGTAATTAATACAAAATTTAGCATAAACAATAAACGCAAAATAATTATCATATAATAATAATTAAAAAACATTTTATTTTTCGGGCTTTAGGAGTATATTTTTAGAAAGAAGGCTCGAAACTGAAAAATTATATGTTTATTCCATAAATATGAAACGTGCACCACCACGTGCATATAAAATTACAATGATAGCATCTAATTCTTCTAAAGTTATACTCCATTCGGTTTCTAAAATTCAACGTGCTTCTGATTCTGTGCACATGTTTATATGATTCATAATTCCCTGGTCAAATATCAATGAAAATGCACTCCTTACCTTGCCTTTCATAATGCTGCATGTCGCATATCCCGTTGGCCCTGATATTTCTCTGAAAATTATATGAAGCAGAGATCTTCCAGGTCCCAGAACCTTGGTGAATTTTTTGCCAAACTGTTCCATCAACTGAATTTTCAATATTCTTATGTTTTCTTACATTCATCTTCGGAACTGGAGAACAATCTTATTATTTTTCGTCCCCTATGCGTGCTCACAATGTTCTCTTTCCCATGATCCGTGTCGAATAGCTCAGCATCAGTGTCTAATGGATCATATATACTATCCTTACACCCAGAATTTTCTTCTTCATCTACTTCAAAGCATAGTTCGCTTATATTATTTATTTCCTCCAGTAATTTATTTTGCATTGACATTTTAAAGCTAAATTTTTGAATTTGTATTTGAATAATTCACCAACAATAAAATGCAGAAATTAGTACTTACGATTTTTATTTGTTTATTACATAAAGTTTGTAGCCTATTTTATTATTACAAACAGAGAACTAATCACATTGCAAACGTTTGTAATGCCGCGTACAGAGCCAGTAATCTAATTTGAATGATTGCTATTTTGCCTCACCTCGATAGTTACCAGCAGTCGCTCTGTACCCAGCATAAAACAAACTGTAAGCACATGGCGTTTTCCTAGAACACAATCGGATGACTTTTTCTTGGAAAACTCCGGTTTTTGTGTGTGAGAGAGAGAGATTTCGAGATTTCAATGCACATAACTTCATAAAATTTCATATATATTCTAGCGGTCATATATATTCAGCGGTCTGCTCAGAGTAGACAACGGTAGAGTACATATTATTATCAGGAAAAACGAAAGAAGAAGAGAAATATATATTGAAAAATTATAAACAGCTGTATATATTATAGAAAAAGTCGTGTAGTAAGTTCAAAAAAAAAGAAACCTGGAATTTAACAATTCTGATTAAAATCTCAAAAGCGGGCATATGACCGCTCTGGTTGGTTTAGTGTAAATTTCTATTTTTTTTTTTTTATTAATTTATGTTAAGTTGTTAACATTGATAATTACCAACGGAAATGATCGATGCAAAAACAATTTCATTCCAATTTAAGTTTTTTCCAACTTTACTACTAGCACTACTATTCCCTGTTTGATGAAAAATATATCGATCGGAAACAGTTATGGGTCCATGTTGTATGTATGTGTGTATATAATATGTAAGCGAAGTGTATAGTGAGAAAAAAAAATTTAACCTGATAATTTCAATAAAATTAAATAGAAAAAGCGAGTGACATACCATAACCTACTAGCTCTGCGTATACCAACATAAAGGTGCACCCAAGATAATTATTGGATTCATTTAACGCAATTAAAATATGAATATTATACAGTGACAATACAGCCATTATTATCCCCACTTTTATGCTCCACTACAGACTATTTTCCTCGTGCTAAAGCTTTTTGCTGTGGCAGTCTGAGCCAAGCACCAAATGTAACATTCAAGTTCAAAAGCAGGCCGAAAATCATATTCAAATAACAACATGTCGCCTCTCCGAAAGAAGTCCAGTAAATTTCTGATAGTAAAACAGCTGCTTTTTCATACATACATACATACATACATAATTAGTCATTACAAACCTTCAGTCTGGATTACGACCTAGTTTCTCACACCACTTATGTTGTGTGTTTCAATTTCATACATGAGTGCCGGGACCTACATACAGTTTAAAGTCGACTCAGAACGACAGATTTTTGAGAAACTTTACATGGCAATTTTATTTACTCTCAGAGTTTTTGCCAGAAATCTGCTGAAAGGAAGTCGCCGAAAAAATTCTGTTTTGAACCCTGGTGTTTACGTCTAATAAGCCAACACACACACTACCTACTAGACTACGGCGACTTCAGCTGATTTAACCCTGATAAAATTGGCACTGGTTGAAAACGTCCAATCTCATCATTATAAAATATATCACCATATCACCTGTGTTTCTCGACTTCCCCAGACAAAGTTTGCATTTTGTTTCATCCAGAAGAGGTGCTCTTAGTATGTAAAATTTCTTACAGAAAGCCGCCTACTTCATCATTGATCGTTTTCGACAATTTATAAAGAATTTCTCTATAGGAGATCTCACTGTACTCGGGTGTCTCAACAGAAAACCGAATACTCCACCAATGTTCGCTTTCCACAATTTATCAATTGCTTCTCTAAAGGAGTCTTTGCAGGCCTCGAGCCCTTTCCCAGTCTGCGATCCTTAGAGAGTAAGACCAACGTTTTAACATCGCCCCGATTTCTACTCTGTTTATCGTACAACAGAACTCGGAACCAATAAAATCTGTTTGGAAATCTATTTCCCGCAGAGTTCATTAGCAATTTTTTTTCTAACAATCCCGGTGTGATCCGGAAACAACCACAGAAAACATGTTTGTTCAACGCACAGAATTGTTGAAGACGATCAAACGATCAAATGCGATGCCAGCATTCTCAGTGTGAAATTATTATGGGGTACTGCATCCCCTTTATTCCTCTTATTCTAGTACAATTCTTCACAAAGAAGTGGCGCTATAGGTGTAGACAAACAAATCTGTCTCTGAAGACTGCCTAATTGTATTCTTCTTGTAACCACCAGTTCCACTTTATGCTAAGAGTTATACCCTCACTGACAAATTCCCTTTTTAATGTTTTTTCCCTGTTGGAACTGCTGAGACTATAGTCCTCCCATAATAATCTTGTATATTTAAAGCGAATTTTATGCTAGCCATGGTACCATTCGATTCACATTAAAAGAATTTAATATGCAGCTCTCATGATAGGCGAAAATAATGCCATTCAACCGGGAAACTACTTCATCAAGCTAGCCAGGGAGTCTGCCTGTTCTATCAACACTACAAATAAGTTCCAATCTGTCTGGCAGATCAAATCACAGATCAAAAACATGCCAGTCCCTAATGATGTTGGCCTTACAGATGCTCGTTAGAGAGCATGGTCCTATCCATTTGCGTTCCTATTCATAAGATAATTTAAGACAGACTTACCTATCAAAATATACTTATCAAATAATAGAGAAGTGCCCCTTCACCTCCCCCAGTAGTATATCGGAGGACTCCTTTGGAATGTAAACGTAGTACGCACAATCAACAAAGTTTGTGAAAGTTTTTGCAAATATTTTTCGAAAATTTTTGCAAATCTAAACTGCTAATATAACGATAAAATTTGAATTTCCCATCAAAGAAAAAAAATCATACAATATGCGTGCGATTCGCATACAGAAGAAATCGATTTTCACACACATTTTTCTTCCAATATTTTATTTGTCACGGGGCCGGGGTCATATTATTTTATTATTTCTACTACAAAATATTGTAGTATTATTGACTTCTCTCTCCTGTCCATATAATATTTCATTATTTCGCATTTAAAGAATTCGTTTAACCAAGACTTTGAACTCTAATCACGGCGAGCGAGTGAAACAAATGCCACAAAAACAAAATCGCACAATAATACTTTAATAATACATTGTAAGCGATAAAATAAAGAAATTTTTTTTTTTTTCAATTCAACAATTCCGAAATAAAAGAAACGAAACAAAAATCATGAATCTCACTGCTCTATACATCATAAAGACATCAATAACTGCTGCTTGCCTGGCCTCCTCCTAGCCATTAGACCTCCCTCCCCCTTTGTTTGGAAAACAATTTGCCACGACAATAAACAATTGGAAAATTACAATTATTGGCAATTTTATGAAAATTATTTTATTATTGAATTTGCAAAAAATTAAAATCTGTTGTTGCTTGCCATGGTTGTTTTTTATTTTTGTTGTTGCTTCGTTTTTTTTTTTTTTTTTTTTTTTTTTTTTTTTTTTTTTCTCCAAATATTGGCTTTTTATCTGCATGAGTGAGTAGTTTTTCTATTCAATTTTGAAAATTGTTTTCTTTTACAAATTGACGAAAAGAAAGTCATAAGTTTTGGTGAAGAGAAAGACAGAAAAACAAACCCAAGCAACAAATAATAATGACCCACAATTATTAGCGGTTTTCTTTGCCAAGGAAAAGACAACAGATTTACAAAATTTAATACACAACCTTTCCCGCCACCGCCTTGCGCTATTTTGGTAATCGAAATGAGTGATTAGTGATGGAAGGTAGTGGTGGCAGTGATCGTTTAATAATTTAATATTGGGTTATCGAAATAGTAGCAGAGTTGTTTTTAATTTATTTTTCCGCGAATCTTGGAATAAGATATGAACCATGATTTCACATCTAATACGCCAGCACACTGCCTACCAGACTATGGCGATTTCAAACTGTAATATCCCTATAGGATTTATATGGTCTAAGTGTTGATATCCCAACTTTTTTCGGTGGGCAATCAGCCCTATATATTTGAACCTGCGGTACTTGTGTTTGAAGTTAGGCACTTTAACGACTACCATCTCCTGAAACCACGTTATAAAACCAAAACTTTTATCTGCTAAAAGTTAAAGTATTCAATACAAGCGTAAAGTCAATCCTACAGCATGGCCACGAAACTTGAATATCTAAAAAAATTTGAAGGTTTTTTTCCTTCCAATAATGCGCACCTTCTCTTGCAACCTTTTCAACTTAGCCTAGCCTGTAGGCAATAATAACACTATGCGACGAAATAAAATGAAATACACCCAGCTAATGACATACATATGTAGTGTAAATTGTGAGTTTTGTTGTGTAGAACTCAAAAATATTTTTTATATATCTTGAACCATGTCATCTTTGATAAGATAACATATATAAAAAATATAACACGACTGTTATACTATTTAAATAATAACTACGGTAATTTTTGTCCGATTTGATCAAACAAAGTGTCAATCTCTTCACAAGATAATGCACTTTCAGAATGGAGCCACTTATCTCATATTTGTTAATTAAATTTTGCAATCAAGAATAGCTAAACTAGAAAAAATGAGAAAGAAATCATATTTTCAAGTTTACCCGATCAAAACCTCATAACAACATGTAAGTTTGAACCAAGTTAATGTATATCATATTAAAGGTTCATTTCGACGTCTCCGTTCTATAACAATCTATGTCGAAAAAGTGTGTTTTGAGTTATAAGCTCTCAAAGTTTTCACGTGATATACGACTATATGTGTATTCTAAGTAGATTTTTCCCTATAACTTCGGAATGAATCGACGCATCCCTTACCAAATTTTGACAGTATTTAAGTTAGAGAAAGAAAGATCAAGAATTTTTTTGTCAAATAAAACAAAAGCGGGGGGTTCGGGAAATATAAAAAAATATTTTTCAGTTCTCCTCAACAGAACTCACTATCTACTCTATTTTGATTGTCGCACCGTGTAATTTTTCTCTTGAAGTTTCTTCCCTTTTTCCCCAAGTTATATTGCGATATCCGAGAGAACGAAATATTCCCCTTTAATTTCACTTTACGATGGAATGCATTTGTTTACAAAAGTGATAAAATGTCATCTTTCACACATTTGTTCATGTTGTTTAATGCTATATGGGCACCAACATTATCTAGAGTCTCGAATACTTTTTATATGACACAATATTTTTGCAGGAACGTTTAATAAAGCTTAAGATTGGGAGGATTATGAATTTTATTTAAAGGGATTCTTTCATTAATAATATCTATTAAATTAGGAAACCACCGATGAAAAGAGTAAAAGAGTCTTCAAACTAAAAATACAAAATTATAATAAATAATCATTAATTTGTTGTGATTAAATTCTTGTAATTTTATTTTGAGTTCAACTTCCGCTTTAAACTATAGACTGGCTGACGACGGCTACCCCTCTATAGTTTGTAAATTTTTTCCTTTTTTTTTTTTGGTTAATTGTTGCTGAGCGGCTGACTGATAATGACTCGTTTTTTTTTTTCTCCGAACCACTGGGATATTAATTTTGTTTTTTGTTCGATATTTTTTTAAAATTTTGTATTTTTAATTGTTTTACTATGACTAAACATTTCTTTTTTAGTTTTGTTTATTTATAAGCAATTTTTATTTTTTTTAATTGTATTTTGATCTATTTTTCTCCAAAAACAATCTGTCCTTGAAGCTTTTCCTCCTTTTCGGTTGCATTTTTCGTTGGTTGATAAATGCATTATTACGTGTATTATCATGCTGTGATGACCGTATAAACTGTTGCAACAATTTAAAAAAAGTCATTACGATGGTCGTCGAATAATAAGAAATATGAAATGAATGCATTGAACGTTATTGTCGGATCACATGTTGTTTGTGGATACCAAGTTTAAAATCCTATAATTTTATCTGTTCTCCCCTATCGAAGCCTTATCGCTGAAAATGATTTTTCGATGAAAATTATGGTCTGTTGTGATTTGGCTAGGATCCCCTTTAACAGCCGTTATTTTGTCTTAAACAGACTGTCGGTTGTTTAGCTCTGTATGATATGAACGTTTTTAAATTCTTGCCAAAAAAAATTTTTTTTTTCATTACCCCTGCCATTACTCTACGGTGAATTACTTGCATAATTCTTTAAAATCATTTCTTAATGCAAATGAACTCATTAAAAACTGAAGCGTTTTCTTAAGTATTGTTGGGACATTTTACGAGCTGGTGCTTCTGGTAATTTTTACTCATTCTTCGTTATTTTATTATGTGGTGTGGCCAGCAAAACAAGTACGAGAGTTTTAATTTTTTTTTTGCTTCACATTTAATGCCATTCTTCTTTCACTGTATAAAATAGATAATAAATTTGAATTCTTTCTGGTGAAATTAAAATAGAGGAAATCATAGGTGTCGTTAGCTGCTTAGCGTCTTGTTTAATTTTTATTGGCCAGCCTACCTTCATATGTAAGAGAAGAAGGTATTTCGTATACAAAAAAAAAATTAGTTTTATGCACTGGAAGCAACGGTAAGAGTAACGTCATAATAGACACAATAAAGCATATAATTAAAGACCGAGAACAGAGTATGAAATGAATTCATTAACAAAATTACATAAACAAGAAAGATAACGAGTCATAAAGAATTGTAATGTTCCCTTACCTGTCTCTGTCTCTCCCTCTCGCTGGCTCTCTCTAAAGATAGTAATAAGGAAACCACGAAATTGAAATGGAACAAGAAAAATAAAAACAGCAGCCACTTGTGCTATACATACAGAGGCCAAAAGCCTTTTGACTGAGAAAAAAGATGGGAAGAAAATGGAAATTATTATGAAATTCAAATCAAAACGAAATGACAACGATGAATAGAATAGAAAACGATAAAATTGCGTCACATGTGCAACACACATTTCCATGCACAGAACACTGATTCACTAGTTACTTACTCACGCATTCCCTCCCTCATGCCGCTAGCCACTACCAAACGTTTGCAAGAAACAAGTGAAAATTTTCAAACCCCTTCAACAGAAGAGTACTTGCTTTTGCTTGTGTGTGTGTAGCAAAAGTAAATTTTTTTCTCTTGTTTGCTGCTGCCACAAGTTATTCTAACACACATTGGCTATATTCATACATAGCTGGTTGGCTGGATGGCACTTCATTAAGTGAGTGACTGTGTCATGAGAGTGTAAAGAACTTGTTGTCGTCAACGATGGCTCTATAAATAGTAAGTTAAACTAAATTTTTATTTCCATGTACATACATATGTATGTGTTTTTAGCACTTTTTATTCTTCTTCTTCATGTTTCTTATTTGCTGTCTAATTCTCTTGGTTTTATGATTTTGATTTCTTATGAAAACATTTTAGAACTCAAAGAATTTGCAAATTGTGAGAAAATACTTCTTGGCGTTGTTAAAATTTAACCGTTAGATAGACAAATTGTTGCTATAAAAAAAAAACGATTAAATATTGGATTTTTATTATGCGATCGTTTATTTAATCAAACTTACTAAACGAAAGACAGCATTGTACTCTGGAGTCTTATACTGTAGAAGAGGATAATCTTGCGTATATTTTCCAGCAATTTTGCTTCACTGGAGAGTGCTCTCCGAGTGTGTCAAGCGATCTAGCAATTGAAAGCTGGCAGGTTACTAGTGGTTATATTTTTAGTGGAAAAAAATTTCTGTTCATTTCATTGTCAACTAATTGTTTTACTAGAAAAAAATTTTCTCTGCAAATGAAATGAATATCTATAGACCCACTTTTATTTTTTTTTTCTCTTTACTGACAGGCTCTTTATCTTCTCTACTTCAACCATTCTATTTTCCAAATTATAACAGAATGCACACCGATAGTAGAAGGAGTCCCCTATTTTTAATCACGGAGAGTGCGTTGTCCGTCGTTATTCAATCACTGAGCTGTATCACAGAATATGATAACCAGCACCGTTCATACGTACCACCATCTCATTCAAATAACTCTCCATATTCAATTATGTAGCAACTTCTCTGGTCTCCAGTAAATCTTCGATGAGAACAAATCTAACACCAGTTTTAAACTGCAATCTGACACTAGACAGTGCAATACAATTTCACAAAATGGGCCTATGTATCCCATACAGATGGCATTACGTATTGAATTGATATCTCAGTTGGTAGTGTTAGTAGTATTAAGCTAAATAAAGACCCTACTCTTCGTTTGGCATGGTACAGTATACGCGCGACCTTCCAATATGCGACACTACGATTTTAACTTTCCTTCCTTGACCAGACTTTCGTAATTTATACCAAATGATGGGTTTAAATCAATAAAGTCTGCTAAGTATCCATATCTATTCACTGTCTGTGACCCAGGACACAAATTTGTGTGTTGCATCGAGTTGTTTACGATGACCAAACCACACGAGGCAGTGCGGTTAGACTATCCGAAAATATAATGTGCGCATCACCCTGTTATCACTCTTGGTGTACAGATGATAAACCGTTCGATGCCCCTGGGAAGTTCACCTGAAATCTCTTAATCCCTTTCCCGCGATTAATGGACATAATCATGAACGTCTTGTCAAAACCCAATTTAAAATTTTTTTGGTGGTTGATCAACCACACAACAGAAGGCTTCTTGGAGCTCGGTTTTAGCCTGACGCGAATTGCATCCTTATAGCACTTTTCTTTACTAAGGGGGGTTGAATTCAAGGGTCTTGGTCATCAAGCAATTAATATAACAAAGGATCGAGTGTTACCAATGGGACTGGCATTATCAATTATTATAGGACTTTCACTTTCTTAAGCAAATAATGGATTTTATTTCTGTTCATATTTCCAAGCAGATTATTAATCCCGGTTTTATAGCAATGTATGTACTCTAAATACGAATAAATAATAAAAAAGATGTGATGTGTACACTGTATTTCCCTCCCTTATGTTGGAAATGTCATAATTTTTGTTATTGTTTCATAACTAAATAAAACTGCAAAGTTTTTTTTTTTTCGAGCCTTTAAAATTTTGCATTAACATTGCAATTTGTGCGCTCTTTTCCAGTATGTTGCACTTGCTCTGGCGAATGAGGGACAAGAAGAAGACTTAAAATTAAAAACAGGCTGCTTTGTCTCTGCAAGTTGGAAACAATTTTAGACTTTTACCCAGGGGTTGTTTGAAGTTTATTTTGAAAATATGCACAGCAAGTTTGTTTATTCTCACTCTCTCCCTGGAGAGTCGTTGAGATATTTAATGAGAAATTATATTCACAAAATATACAAATTGTTGTCATAACATTTTAAAATTTGTTAAAATTGTTTCTTTTCTTTCCCATTCTTTAATTATTTTTCGTTTTGCTACTCCATAACCAGTCCAATTAAAACAGTCATCAGTCAGTTACACTGACCCTGTTTTTATTACTCCTCATAATTAGTTTTCTCTGCTTCGTTTTTTATCTCTCTTCCACTTTTCTGTAACATTTTGTTGCTAATGGCTAAAATGTTGCTAAACATTTGTTTATAATGCACGCATACATACAAGCAGACTTCTCGCGCACACAAAACTACACAGTGGAATAATGTAATTTAACGGTTATTGAACTAAACATGTGCACAGTGATGGGCAGAATTAGCGTTGAAAGATTTTCAAATTGTATGGAAAATTAAAAACTTGAATTCCAATTAAAATCCAATCAGGTGGGGAAAATTACATCGAAGACCAAATGATTATTTATTTCAGAATTAAGAGAATAAAAATGATTTACAGTTATTAAATGCACCCAATTTTTGTTTTATTTTTGAAGGCACAGTCATAACCCACATTCTTCATCACCAAAACCAAACCAAGCCCTTAATATCTAATCGCCACCAATTTTGATTAACGTTGCACTGAAGAATACTCATGAGTATTGTTCATAAACAAAATGCACAGTCATAAAAATTTCGAAAATTGAAAACTTTTGTTAATGGGCGAATACTTGTTTCCACAAATCCAATCCCAATAATTTATTTAATTCTTTTAAAAACATGAAAGAATGACTTTTTTACAGTAATTCGTTTAACGAAGCAAATTTTTCATTTTAAATTTTGCATGTATAACTGAAGTCGCCGTGGTCTAGTAGGTAGCGTGTTAGCTTAGCCAGGGTTCGAGCCCCAGGCCAGACATCAAATAAAATACAAAAAATATTTCTTCGGCGACTTCCTTTAGGCAGATTTCTGGCAAAAACTCAGAGTAAATAAAAATTGCCATGTAATGTTTCTCAAAAATCTGTCGTTCGGAGTCGACTTTAAACTGTAGGTCGCGCCACTCATGTAGAAAATTAACACACACAACATGAGTGGTGTGAGGAACTAGGTCGTAATCCTGACTGAAGGGTTGTAATGACCAAAAAAAAAATTGTAGGATTCACTACATATGGGCTATATTTTACATATGGTTTGTCTTTGCAGTAACTTATGACATTTTGCTGATTCAACAACAGTTATTTATTATTAATAATAAACACAGATTTTTAAGGAACTTCTCACGGCAATTTTATTTTACTTTCAGAGTTTTTGCCACGGGACTGCTGGGGGGAATTCACCGCAGAAATATTTTGCATATTTTCGTTCGAAAATGTCAAATGTTGTGTCCATAAAAGCATCATTTCCAGGAAATTTCGTTTTATTTCTTCAATTTGAAAAAAGTGCAATTAGAGCTTACCGAATGCTAATTGAAGCGATTATCCTATTTACATATGTTGCATCAATTTCAATGTTTATTGAAATTTGGAAGACTTATTTTGTTTTTTGCTGTCAACTTTTCGGATTTTTAGAAAACCTGTTTGTTTAAGTTAAATATATACTCGCCTTTTTTATAAATCTTTGGAAGGTATTCTTTTTTCAATATTAGATTTAATTTTTTTTCTAAACTATTGAAATAAAATCTTTTCGATCTATCTGCAACTTACTTTTCTTTATTATTAACTGCTCTAGTTCAATAAAACGTCTTCACGTTACTAGGTTTCCGTTTATTGTCTTGTTAGTCAAGTTTTATGCAGCACCAGTTAACCAATTCTTTATTTTATTCGAAACAAATTAGTTCTTACACTAATATTTTGTATTTACTTTATATAGTTTATTTCATTTAATTTTTCTTTATTTCTTTTTTTTTATTTTTTCTCTTAACTTTTCGTTATTAAAAATGTTATTCAACCAAATTCTACCAAAAATATTTAATAATTTTCATATTAAAATACATATAATTGTAAATACATTTTTGCCTACCAGTGTTTACACGAAAACATTTTTAAAAACACACATGCTACTGACTCATACTCATTTTACCGTATTAAACGACAAAAAAAATTATATTCTATAAATAAGAACATGTTTTAGTTAAAACTATTATACATTCGCAACATGTTGCCAAACAAATAAAAAGCTATGAAGAGAGTATTTTAACAAGGGAGAGACAAGTATACCAACAGCTGTTACCATGTAAACTTTTAAAAAATTACCGTAAAATTTTTAAAGAAAACACAAATGCACACAATAACACGAGTATGTAAACAAAAGTACTGGAAAATCGTTCGTTCAGTCAGAGAGAGAGAGAAATACTGACAGAGAGAGGTATTAAACATAAAACAACAGAGACTTGCATTAGGCGAGAGCAATGTAATAACAAAATGCAGCCAGTTATACTGTATTTGTCTCTAATATTTTGATTTTGTTTTTGGCTTTTGTTTTTACACTGCGTGAGTGTGTGCGTGTGTGTGTGTGTATGCTTTAAATTGTTTTTGTTTAAACGAAAACTTTATTGAGTTTTCTTTTTAAGCATTTGGGTTGTGTTGTTTTATTTTCGTTTCTCCACTTACCCAACCAACCATTTATCCAACCCATCCATAAACCAAAACGGCAAAGAGAAAAGAAAAAAGTTTCTGTGTTTATGCAGTGTGTTGTTGTTTTTGTTTTCTGGTTTTTCGTTGGCTTTTTGCTGGATCGATAATATAAAACGTTTTCCACTTTTCCAAAAACAGTTCAGTCTTTAACTTTAACTTGCTACGTACACTTCGCGTAACATAAAACGTGTTGTTTTAAACGTGTTTTAAACAGAAAAAAATTTGTAATTTTAAACCACATAAAAATAATAAAAAAAAAATAATTAAACAAAAGCGTTCTTCCATTGAAATTAATTTTTTTCTTAGTAAAAATAATAAAAACAAAAGAAACGATTTTAAATCAAAACGAACATTATTTTAACCAGAGAGTACGAACTGTTAAACTTAAAGCATATTTAAAAACAAAATAATTGTTGTGAGTTTTTTTATCTTCCCCATGGACTTTAACGATGAGCAAGAAGTAAACTGTGAAATATTTTTAATAAAAAAAGTGCTTTTAAATAAAAGAAAAAAAAAAATTATTAAAAAATAATTTCCATAATTCCATAAAAGGATTGCAATTTTCAATTTTGTGTTGGTATTGCGTAAATTTTGTTTCTTTTAATTTCGTTTATATACGTACAAAATCCCAGAATCCAAAATACTCTAAAATTTTTTTTTTTAAATACCAATGAAAAAGAAAACCAGAGGAGAGTTGCTGGAGCATCCTTGACAACTCAATTTTTGTTTAGCCTGTGTTAGTTTTTTTGTTTTGTGTGCTCTCCCGAGTGTATACATTTGCAGTAAAGTGCTCTTTCATGTACTCCATCATTTCTATGCTTCTAAAAGAGCAAAGAATGTCTAGGGAATAATTTTTTTTTTTTCTTATTTTTCCATAAGTGTGGGTGTCCTGCATTTATTCAAACATTTTAATTTTTTTGTTAACTTTTCTTTACATCCTTTATGTGCAAGAGCGATTTGCATTTCTTTTTTTTACATGAGAAGAATTATTGATTTTCTCTGTTAGATTTTCTCCAACAGAACCACAGTCCCCAAAAATATTTCACAGTTTTATTCGCTCTTATTTTTCTCTCTTGTTGAGTATAACACATGTATTTTTTTTTCTGATATATTCCTGTTTCATTTTCTCTCTATCTCTTGCCTTTTAGCTTAAGAAATATTTGTTGTTGTTTTTTTGTTGTAATTTGTTTTTGTAATTAAACAACTGAGAGGAGACTGTGACGTTGTTTATCCTTTTGTTTATCTTGTCTTGGGGAAATTTTTACGTCCTTGTAAATTCATTTATTTATCTCAATCAACCCATATACATATACACACACAGAAAAATGGCCGCCTACGCTGCATTCAAACATGTTGAACTTTACAATGTTGGCAAAACCAAAAAGAGGTGAGTTTTTATTTTATTTGGTCCTTTAAATATTCGTTGCGTTATTTTTTTTAATTTTTTCGAAATTGATTTAAATAAATTTTACAAAATTTTGTTGTTGATATTCTGATATCAATGAAAATTTAAGAAAATACTCGCATTAGATTAAATATCCTTTTTGTATTGAAAAGAAATTTTATTGTGATTTTTAGTGAAATTTTTATACCAGTAACTGAAAAAATTCCAAGCGAATTATGTATTCACTTTTCAGTATGGAATATTTTAATTATTTAATGTAGATTGTCATACAGAGAAGGGAGGCTGATAACGTTAACGTTTTAACCTATATAAATAATATAAAATAAATAATAAAAAACGGTTTGAAATTCCCAGCTAACGAAAGCTAAAAATGGGAGAAAAGGCCACTTTAAATTCTTTAATCTAATCACTGCAAGTCGCCGTATCTTGAATAAAGCAAAACATAACAAAAAAAAATATTACTTGCGGAGATCTTCCTAACAGCAGTTTTGTGGCAAAAACTCTGAGAGTAAATAAACTCGCCAATAAAAATTTCTCAAAAATCTGTCGTCCTTTTAGTCAGGATTACGATCTAGCTTCTCACACCACCCACGTTGTGTGTGTTAATTTTATCTATTCGTGGCGGGTTCTTACAGTTTAACGTCGACTTCGAAAGACAGATTTTTAAGGAACTTTTCACGGCAATTTTATTTTACTTTCAGAGTTTTTGCCACGGGACTGCTGGGGGGAAGTCACCGCAGAAATATTTTTCATATTTCGTTTTGTTAGGACGACGAAATCATGTCAAATAAGTCAAAACTCAACCTGTTACACTAGATGAGTTCAAACGAAGCCATAAAATTTCAGAATTTTAAATTTAAAAAAAATATCTTTTCCTCGTTTTCTGAACCTTAACATTAATATTTACAAGTCTTCTATAAATATTTATGGATTAATTCGTATATAAAGTTGTCTAAAAATTATATTTTCTGTTGTTTATTTTTCATTTTTTCAGCCTTCAAAAACCATTTTAAGGTACAAGTAAAAACAGTGAAATTTAACCGTTAATGGGAGGTGTCCGTTCACGGTATAGTTCACTATAAATATGACAGGACTTTGTGCTATTTAATATGCTATTATGACTAATGATTAAAAGTGATTAAAAATTCCTCTTCTGAATCACTTGATATTACTTCTGGAGTTTTTGCAACTTCAAAATTGATTTCAATATCATCATTTTCAGTGAATGCAATTTTATCGATGTTTAAGAAATTTTCAAAACTAGTCTCGTTATTTTCTAAAATTCTTTGAAAATTCATGTGTTGCTAATGACACATCATCTTCCGAATCAAATTCGTTGACAATTTGGTTTTGATTAATAAAACCGGCTTTGTGAAAACAGTTTTTGATTGTTGAAGATTCCACTATATTCCAATCAGTTTTTATAAAACATATTGCATCCAGCACGTTGATAAAAAAAAAAACTAAACAATCTGCCAATGATAGTAAAAAGGGGAATCACACAATTTTATATATGTACATATGTATGTACATAAATGTGTTACTGTGGCCAAACGGGATTGATTTTTAAAAATCCCGGGATTCGGGATTTTGAAATCCCGATTCCGAAATCCCGTGATTTTTCGGGACAATTCGGGATCGCAAAATCCCGAAATATACCGGGATTTCGGGATTTTCTCTTAGTGAAAAAGCTGAAAACAATTGTTTTATAAAAAAGTTCATTAATTTTTGATCTTTATAACAATACACATGTTATAAAATAAAATAAAAACCGAACAAGGAGTAACAAAAATAAAAATAATTCATCTGTATCTCCATACATACATATACATATGTATAAACATATTAGTGAAGAAACAAATACCTACAATTTTAAGAACACTATTTAGTGTCCAAAATATATGTATATATTAATTATATTCATTGTTTTAAGTAATTTTCTAAAAAGGTCAAAGACTCTAATATTTCATCGAAGAACCTTAATTTTGATGCAAACAAAAATCCTTTCCTTGAAAAACATTTTTCGCAATCTACACTTGTGGGCAAAATGGTTTCAAGATAGCTATATGCAGAGTAAACTTTTCACCTCTCATACCTCGTGATTCAATCAAATCTATTTCTTTAGAAAATTGATTGTCTAAACCATCAGCTGTATTAACAGATTTTATTGGACTTCGAGGGCTTTAACTTTAACAATGGAAGTCGGGTTCATATTCAGTTCGATGTCGAGTGATATAGAATATTCACTTTATTGTTACATGATACACTTGAAAAACTATATGAGTATTATTTAGTGTAATATTAAATAAAAAAAATAATGCCGTAGACTCAATTTGTTTCTTACTTTATAAAGTGTATATGTATGAATTTACAATCCCGAAAATTCCCGGGATAAGTTTTAAAAAATTTTGTGATTCGGGATTTCCCGATTGGCATCCCTAGTATGAACATATATTTTTTATCGGTTAACATTTTTGAATTTTGTCCATCCACTGGAGGTATTTTATGGAAAAAAAAATGTCCGCGTCCTGCCAGTGGAATGTCCCTCTAGAAGAGAGTAATCTGTTCTAAAAATTCTTGTAAAACAAAGGGACTAGGAAAACTTTCCTTTTGAAAGAGGTGATCGCCTACGAGAGGTGTCCGTTAGTAGAGTTTTCAGAGAAAAAATATATTTCTTAATAAGGCTCTCCTCTTAACCGATGTAAATATATGAAATAAGAGCTTATATTTTTGGGATACATATATTTGCTTAGTATGGCTGCACCTTTTGTCCTTTTTTTTTTTAAATAATTAGGGCACGTAATCTATAATTTTTTTTTTTTTTTTAACTAAAATCTGTATCTTTTTAAATTTTATTTTCACTGCCATAATCCTTACGCTGATAGTCCTCTTGATCTTCTTTTTTTCTCTATCAATTTTTCCCAATTAAATATTCACCTTAACTTGTAAAGTAAGTGCTTGAACCAACTATCTTGCCATTTGTAAAGGCAAATCAAAAATTTAGAAAAAAAAGGTTTTATTATCAATTAATCATTTAAAAAAAATAGGAATTTATCTGGAATCTCTGAACGTTACATCAGAGCATTTGTCTAGCAACCACCACTGCAATTTCACTTTTTTTTTTTAGAGGTTTTTAGAAAACCTCTACACTATCGCGCCGTTAACATCTCATCGTCATTTTCATAATGTCGTATCGTATTGTAATTGGGCCGTTACCAGAAATATGATTTTTTTTCAACAACAACACGAATAAATAATAATAAAAAAAAAAGTAAATTTTTTGTTACCTTTTCTAAGGTTTCTTTTAATGAAATTCCGTGTTACAGTTTAAATAGAAATATTGTCAGTAAAAAACAAAACAAAAAATAAGTGGACTAATCCACTAAAAACAACCACCATCAGAGTAACCATCATATGGCCATTACAACAATTAAAAAACAACACAAACAATTCAAAATTTTGTAATCATTATGCCTTCATTCATTCATTCAATCATTGGCACAGCTACATACATATGTACTTATAATATTGTGTGTGTACCTATGCCTAGCCAGACGTACGGTCTACGTAGTACATCATCTCACCCTCACGCACACATTTGGTCGGTCTCAAGTTATTTTTGGATGACTTGACTTGACGTAATGACTGACAAGAGCTCATGCTAATCACAAACTATGACGAGAAGAAGGAAGAAGAGAAGTATTTTTGTTTGTTGGTAAAAAAAAAAAAAAAAAAAAAAAAAAAAAAAAAAAAAAAAAAAAAAAAAAAATCATGTTGACTCACATGTGCCGGGTAAATAATATTGTTTTACTGGTGGCGATAGGAAACGGAAGGAGGAGGGGAGGGAGAATTGAAGTGTCGTTGACCAACAGGCTTGTGACTGTGTTGTAATTAAAAGGGGAAATAAACGAAATGATTTTGTTTTTATCTGCAAATAATTGTATGCTTATATTGAGTATATGCATTAATTCTTACTGTGTTTTACACTTGATTTTTTCGAAAGAACTTTTTACTTGAAACTATTATTGTCTGTATTCCTCAGTGATTTTAAATCAATATCTTGAACGCAAAGAGCCCAGGTTTTTCTCCTTTTTTTTATTCAAAACGTAATAATCATTCGAGGGGCGGATCCTGATTTATTTTTATTAAAGCAACTTGTCACGTAAATCTTTGAAACAATTCAAAAGCAATTATTTCAAGATTTCTCGTTACTCTGGTTTTTGTAATCGATTAAGTATGCGATCAGTTGAAATTCAGCATCGATTAGACTCTCTAGATATCAGAAATTGGTATAATTTGCTATTGGCAGGCGCTAATTACTCTCCGTGTCGTTTCGGGGAACTCAAACAATTCTGGTACAGTATAATCTCGATAATCTGGACAATTAAAAACCATGTGGTGTCCGAAATTTTACTGTATTTAGGAAAGCTGATCCCCCATAACTTCCCACTTAAAACTGCGGTATTGCCTCCGACGTATATCTAGTAAAGTTTCTAGGCTCTGCAATCAATAGGCGTCCTTTTGTTTTTGATATTCCTTTTCCGCGCCCTTAGGACTGTCAAAAGGCATCTCCCGCATCTTATTGTTCTTTCTTTGAATTGCGTTATTAAGTTTTTTCAGCTCAACAGTTGATCTGAGAGTTGTCGTCTACCGTTGTCAGGGAATAATACGTTGTTTTGGTTGTAGCAACGATGAACATTGCTATATTATAAGATATAAGATTGTCCAAGATTAGGTGCCTAAAATATTAAAAGTCACTTATCCACCGCAGACAAAAATGCAATCTAAAGATGCTTCGGGTTCAAAATCAAAAACGACTAGCAATACGAATATATAATCTTGAACTGCCAAGATTAGTGCAAACACACAACTTCTACGGCAATCGCCTATGCAATAAAGTTGAAAACTGTTTAATAAAACCGTCCTGGGAAGTTTAGTGCACAAAAAAGTGTCCCCATTTTAATAATATTAACAGCCAACAACAACGTCAAGTATTATAGTCATGAGATGAAGGTAATATCAAGTATTTGATAAAAGCGGGGACATTCCCTTTCGTGTAAGGAGCTTAAAGTTGAGGAATGTCAACCAATGGAACCGTGGCCGTTTTGTGGCCAGACACTTTAAATCATAAGATTTTTAACATGATAATGCACAATCCATTTAAAATCTATTTAAGAAAACCGTGCTAATAAGGTTAGGTGGCAAAGAAGAGAGGAGGATCCATTATAATAATACAAAAGTATCCATTGCACCAAGATATACATATGATATGTATTTGATATTCTCCACCCTCTATATAATCGATAAATAGCGCCTTTTAGGGATTAATATATTTACAGTAATGTTTTCATATTTCATTCGGCTCCATTTGCTTTAAGTCGTATTGATTTATTTTTTCCAATATGGAAATTATCGTATGTGGGGTCGGCCGGTCGATTTTGGGGGTGAGAAAAAAAAACTGTAATAAGTATGTACATACGCCCGTGTACAAGTAGAAATTTACTTTTAAAAGTTTAACAACCTTTTGCCTATTGTCTGTCTTCTATTGGCCGCTGATTAACACACACTACACATATGCATTCATAATGTTTAATACTATAAAATATACAGACAGACACACAGACAGGCACATATAGTCAAAGCGACTGGCTGTCTGTCAGCCAGTCAGCTTATTTAGATGGCGGACTTTAGTATCTATTTTTGCCTCTTGCATATGAATTTTGTTGTTCTGTTCCAGTACATTTTTAGCCCTATAAGTGCATTTTATACTTAAAACTGGTGCAGTATTTTACACAAATTAAAGGCATGTATGGAGGAGAGGAGTTGTTGTTCTCTTCCTTTTTTCTTTTGAAACATTTTAAAAAATATTTGAATAGTGGCAGTAAGAATTTTAATCGTTTTCTTTAAATAGTGACTTTAGAATCACGTACATTTTTGAATTTGTTTGTTCTTTTTTTGAAATCCATGTTGTTAACATTTAAATTTATTGCCTTCTTTATTAAGAACAATAGAATATTTAATGGATTTAGCAGGATTTTGAAGTTCCCTTTCAGGGATCTGTATCTGTTATTATTCCCCATTAGCCATCCAAGTGATTAATTATCTTACACTAGTATTCGTAAGATACTGTAATTTGTAATTTTATTAACGTTTTCTTTTATTTTTCTTTTCAGGTAAGTCTCCTCCAAAAACCTATTGAATCCACTTTTATTTAATAAATACTGTAAGTATGATAACATTGTCAATCAAAAAAAAATTTAAATCTACAGGAATCCAAGGCATACATTCTTGCAGAAAACTATAGGATTTCTATTCAATATCTGAGAGGCACTTTTATTAGGTGTCACAATACTGCGAAGTATATTCCCTTATATATCCCTTATTCAGAGTCACAATTATTCGTAATATACTATCTCAAGAGTGCGCCCCAGAATAGCTGGCCTTACATTACAAATGGTTGTGCTTTATTATATCATAATCATGGACCACTGCAGTATTTTCCAGACACAGTGGTCATGGCTATTTAGAAAGCGACGCAATGCTTGTTGGCTAGCAGTATTTTTCGGTCAGCCAGGCTTCAGTTAAATCTCTAACTCACGTAGTTTCGAGGGCAGTTTTTTGTCCATAAATGTCGAGGATTTCTCAGGGAAATTTCAGATCATTCAAAAATAATTCTTGTGTTTCGGGACATAGGGATATCATTGGAAATTGCATTGCAGATGAGCTAGGCATGTATGTAAGTCATAATCTCCGAAATGACACACAGGACATACATATGTATTCCGATTGTCTCAGTTAATTTGATTATTATCCACTTATAAAACAAGGAAGTTCAATCTCGTTGGCAGCAAGAAGATACTGTACTCACTTGTGTCCTTAAAAAGCATCGTCATCCATTGCACAACAGCGAATCTTGTGGGTCATTGTCCTTTTGGTATGAATTTAAAAAGACTTGACATTTCGACAGACAATTTAGGTAGGAGCTGAGGTTTTAAAGAGGAGAAAGGCTGTCTTCCACCTCATATGTTAGTGCCCTGCGTTTGTCATAAAAAAGAAGGAGATTTTTTATCTCTACTTTGCGACGTCCTTATCCGAGAACTTAAATATACATACATACATATTTCTGCAACAGCAAGTTGGGAATGTTTGATCCCCTCTGATTGTGGTATGACAATTGCCCATCACTTCCTACCTTTCTCAGTCTATTGATAGAAGAGTTAACACCACTTGTGGACTCCGTAACTCACCGTATATTGCCGTAAATATTATAAAGGTTTTGAATTAAGAATGAAATGTGGAAACTTTCTGTGTTACTTGATAGAAGAGTTAGCATTATTTGGACACTTTGTCTTGTAGCCATATGTGTTTCTCTTAATATTTTAAGGACCATTATTATAACTTGCCGTTAACTAAAAGGAGGATTTTAACGGGCAGATAAATTGTTGTTCATTATTTTAAGGGGACAATATGGTGGAAGTGAGCGTTAAGCCAAATGGAGGATCCTTTTAACTACCGGTAACTTATAAAGTTAAGTTTATGGTTGAACTTGCCGTATTATACATTATTTTCAATATGGCAACTTCAAATTTAAAAAAACGAAGCCCGTCGTTGCCACTGCGTTTAAAAAGAACTTGTTTAATTGAGCAGTGTTATCGACATTGCCATATTTTTGAAAAAGTAAACTTTATTTTATCTGTAAGTTGTAATAACGAAAATAAGTTAAAGGTGACTTTAAAGTTCACTTTAGCTACAGTTACCTTTAACTAAACCCCACTTTAACGGCAAGTTGTAATAATGGCCCTAAATGTTTTTTTTTTGTTTTTTTAGAAGTCGCCGTGGTCTAGTAGGTAGTGTGTTGGCTTATTAGACGAAAAGCCAGGGTTCGAGCCCCAGGCCAGACATCAAAATAAAATACAAAAAGTATTTTTTCGGCGACTTCCTCTCAGCAGATTTCTGGCAAAAACTCTGAGAGTAAATAAAATTGCCATGAAAAGTTTCTCAAAAATCTGTCGTTCGGAGTCGACTTTAAACTGTAGGTCCCGCCACTCATGTATAAAATTAACACACACAACATAAGTGGTGTGAGAAACTAGGTCGTAATCCTGACTGAAGGGTTGTAATGACCAATTATGTATGTATGTAATGTTTTTTGCACATTAATCAATTTTGAAGCCATCAAGAAACAAACAAAGAACACCTTAAAATTCTAGATGACACCGAACTGATATTCATAAAAAGTTCATCGCAACACCCATTGACTTTTTCTACTTCGTTTCCAACTGTGCGATGTTGTTGCCTCTATGCTAATCGCTTGTAGTGTAAATGAAATGGTTTCCTACTTATTTGTCCCTTCTTTAATTTGGTCGAACAACTAGCTACCCAACTAAAGAACTTCAGTCATTCGTGCACTGGCACTTGTATTTGCAAAAAATAAAAAAAAAATAAAAAACTTTGAAAAAAAAAATTGGCCGCATATCAAAGAAAATATTGATTTTTATTGTGTTGTTGTTGCCAACAACTGCTTGTGTTCTGCTCCTCTTGTTTTTGCAGCATATTTTTGTGAATTACTAAGCTTGTGTGTGTTTTCTTGTTTTTGTTCCTGTTTTTCTGTGTCCCTACATAGGAACAATGGGAAGAGGAGTAGAAGAAACAGAAAGAAAAGAAAAAACAAAGAAAAATGTTTCCTTTTTCCGTTTGTTTCTTTTTTCCTTAGAATTTTCACAGTTGAATGACCTTTGGTAGGCAAAAAAGTAAAGTAAAGTTGTTAATACCACCACCATCACCATCTCCACATCGGCCTCTAGTTACTATACATTCATACTGAAGTTTTAGCTCCCTGAAAACACCCACCCACCCCCCTTAAGTGAGTGTTTTTTCTTTTTTTTGTTAAATAATTTGTTTCATTTTTAACTTAATTTGTGTTATAAATTGGTTTTTTAACACCTCTATTCAAAGAAATGTTTCTGTCACTGTAATAACTTTACCGCTCCTTCGCTCTCCTCTTAGTAATTATTCGGGAAAATTTTCATTCGTATTCATTGTTTATTTTCTAATGCTCAATGATTTACTCCATATGCCCGCCCGCCCTTTTTCTTTTCTTCTAATGCCTACAATTTTAAAAATAGTTGTGAACTAAACTTTCTGTGTAGCCGCCCGCTTCTTCTCCTTAATGTCTGCAACAGTATTTTTGTTTATAATCCCGACACATGCTGTCTGCAGCTATTACTCACTGTGGCTAAAGCACGGCCCTCCATCTATCCACACACTTCAAACAAATTATAAATAAATTTGGGAATTAAGTTGTTGTTGTTGTTGTTATTATTTAAAATGAATTAGTTTTGAAAATATTTTTCAAACTTCTTTTCCGAATATTTTCCAATAAAACAAAATTAATTTGAATTTAATTTTTAATTTTGATTTTATTTCCCTCAATTATTTAAGGAAAGTTAAAAAAAATTGTTTTTGTCATTATTGCTACAATTCTCTGTCATAGTTTGGAAAGTGAGGACACTACTCGTGTAGGGCACTTTTTTTAATTTGAAATTTATTTTCGTTTTTTTTTTTTTTAATTAAAGTTTTAGGTAATTTTATTTTCTATGATTAAAATATTTTTCATTGGAGGGGGGAGAGTAAATTTTCTGATGGATGAGGGAAAATTATGTGTCATGCAACATGACAAATTCTAAACATTTTTCTTTTTCAAACACCACTGATATAATGGGAGCATATAAGGTGGTGTTGTGAGCCCAGGTGATAGCTTTTTTATGTACGAGAAATTGTCAAATGTTTTGTTTACGTACACTGAGCAAAAAACTTGTACACTTACTACCTCCAAATACATTTTTAAACAAAAAATTATCTATACAAGGAAATCTATTGTCCTTAGACTAAATGAAAGCTTAAAAACTATATTTTGATTATGAACAGTTCTCTATTGGTTACGTATAAAGAAAATAATTGTCGAAACTAAGAAATTCCAACATTTTTAGGCAAAAAAGTGGTGATTCTTTGACTACGGCGACCGTATTCTTCTCTAGAAAGCCATCTTGAATAAAATCCTGTAGAATAATATATTTGTTAGGTACATTTTTTTACTCACTGTATATACATTCCTTTGTTTATTTATTTTTTTTCTTTATTTCCTTTTATATTTGTATTCTACACATTTTTATAATTTATTTAAATATTCTTAGGGCCATTATTACAACTTCCCGTTAAAGTTGGGTTTAGTTAAAGGTAACTTTAGCTAAATGGAACTGTAAAGTTATCTTTAACTTATTTTCGTTATTAAAACTTACAGATAAAATAAAGTTAACTTTTTCAAAAATTTAGCGATAACACTGCTCAAATTGAACAAGTTTTATTTGAACGCAGTGGCAATGACGGGCTCCTTTTTTTGTGTTGTATTTGCTCACTTTATTTATATTTGAAGTTGCCGTATTGAAAATAATACTTATAATATGGCAAGTTCAAACATAAACTTTACTTTAAAAATTACCAGTAGGATGATCATCTTCCCTTTAGCTTAACGCTCTCATCTACCTTATCGTCGACTTATAATAATGAAAAACAATTTATTTGCCCGTTAAAATCCTCCCTTCAGTTAACGACAAGTTGTAATAATGGCCCTTAATGTACTGACATGACGTTTATCGTAGAATCTGCTCTTATGGTTCCCAGTATCTCCCTGAAGTATGACTACCTTAGAGGTAGCGCAAATCAGTCCGTATTTCGAAAAAAATTAAAAGAAACATAATGACACAAAATAACAACTTTATGTCATTATATGGATTCGCCTTTGTCATTTCTGTCATACGGCGAATTTCATTTGACAATCTACCTCCCCGAAAAAAAAGCAAAAAATACATGTTGTTTTCGTTAAAAAAAAACACTGCGAATTTTTAATGTAGAAAATTCTTTCAAAACAACGTTTTTTGAAAAAGAAAACATTTCATTAACACTGGTAGACTACTAGGGGTCGACGAGATCTAGTGAAGAAATTACGATTCATTGGCGGTGATGTTCTCGCAAAAGCTCTGAGATTAACTGACAGTCACGAGAAAGCTTTTCCAATTTTGACTAAGAGGTTGTAATGGCCTGTTCGCTTGGCATGGACACCTATTACAAAGCCACGTGACGTTTACACACACCGTTTTGAAGTACAGTCCCTAAGAAATTTTGTATGGAACGACGACATTCAAAGAGACGTCAAAATCGTTTAATGAGCTAAGAAATATAGCTCGTACTAGCGATGAATGGAAATAAATTCGGTTTTCGTAGCTATTTATGTGTAGAAACAGTGTTGTAAAATTGAAATTTTGAAATGGTACTGAACGATAACTAAAAGAGTACTTTTTTGCATCAAATGGTACTTTCGTAAAAAACATTTATTTATAATTAATACATGTACGGAATGGAATAGAAATGGAATGAAAAATAGCGAAACTAACGTTGTATAACGTTAACGTACATTTATTTTATTTATTTATTTTTATTTTTTATGAAGAGCAAATTAAATACTTACGGAAATTAAATTACGGTTCGGCGAGCGTTTTAATTGTTTTTCGTATTCTAAAAACGAACGTACGTTGGGTAGCCGTTGGGCTAACCGGGGCTGAAGACTAATTCTACCTAATTTCCACCGCAAACCATAAAATATGTAATAATAAAAAAGTACTAAGAGTGGTACTTTTTAAGTGAAAAAGTACTGAAAAAAGTACTAAAGTACTGAATTTTTCAACACATTATGAAACATTATGTATCTTCTGTGGAAATGAGAGTTGCATTGTCTTTCTATTTTAGACGAATATATCGTCCATTACGAGCCCCGGATACTAGATGGAATAGAAGTTATTTCCAGTACTTCGCTGAATACTTTCCAATCTATGTATTGACAATTGCCATATGAAATTCTTATGTATAGTATGTGTGTCCAAATTTTTGTTATACCACATTGATGCTATAATGCGGAAACGGTTGCCCATAATTAAATAGAGAAATACCAAATTGTTTTTAGAAATTAATTGGAAAGTGAAAGTTTGCAATCCAATCCTGTGATTCTAATAATTAGCCAATCTATTTCGAAAAACTTTAATTTTATTGAATCTAATTTTACTTCTATAAGGTTTTTTTTAAATGCTTCCTTTCCTGTTTTTAAATTTAAAGAAAACAATGTGTGTGACTGTGCGATAACATCGAAATTTTTTATTTGTTTGAAGTACCTTTTGATGGCATTCAAGTGTCTGTAATGACTTCTGAGTGGAACTCATTCGAAATATCCAATTTCACATGTCGCTGACGCATAAATCAGACTGAATTCGACCAAAGGCAATGGGTTATGTGGCCTTTGAGGAACGCGATGGCTAATGGCTTATTCGCATGCATTTGCTTCTTAAGAAAACCCCCAGAAGATAAAGTCTGGCGGCGTCAAATCGGCTGATCTCGGTTGCGAGTCTATATCACCTCCACGTGAGTTAACCAAAGGTTCCAAAGCATTCACTTTCATTCTTTACAGATTTAACCATTTCTCTAGTTGGTAAATGTGTTCCTAAAAATTCTCGTGGCTTCAGACGACTCCAAGAATGTTTCAACTGCTACCATATGTTGTTTAAACTACTCCCAGTGCCCCTACAAGTACTTTTGTTCTCCAATTCAAACTTTTTGGTCTGGCCGTTGCGCTTCTTTTCAGCGTAAAAATTCTAGTTTCGATCAGCCATTAAAAGTTTAAATTTAAATACAAGAGTTTTTCCGGATCAAATATTGTGACAATGTTTACGTTGCTATTGGGAACTGATTAATAACTAAAAACAAGCCATTAAAGAGCTTGAATTCACCCAAAAATAAGGAAATTGAAATTTGAAAGTGGTATTTTGCTACGTTTTGCAATTTATATTTTAGAATCATACTACTCAACATCCCGGGAAGATGTAACCTATAAAGGACAAAGTCTATATAAAGGAAAAATTAGTATTCAAACGTGAATAAAACATAATTCACACACGGACAATACAAGTATCAAACAAATACTGATATGACTCGGATTTGTGTAAGTGATATTTGATTCTACGGGTTCTAGTATTTACTTTAATGTCTCGAGAGAGAGAGAGACTAAAAAATCACTCAATTGCTTGCATGCTTCACAAAACAAAAGCACAAATCCTATCAATTTGAATGTAATTCTTTAATAAATACCTTGACATTAAATTTCTCATGTTGTATATGGTAAGTGGGTAGGACATTCCAAAATAATGATTTCTTGTGCTTCTAACAGAAATAAACAAAGAAAGTTTGTGAGTTTATGTTCCAGTCATTTGATAACAAAACGAAACTTGGCTAAAACTTTTTCTTCAATGCAATACAGTTTAGCAAAAATAAAAAAGTCTTCATCGTCATTACAGAAGAACACGAAAAAAAAGACTGATGATGATAACACCCGGAAATCTAGGCCAATAAACCGATTAAATTGTAGTAAAGTTTTTACAAAACAATTATTCTCTGAATATTATTTCCTTTCTCTCTACAACAACAACAATTGCTACACTAACCTTTACTTGTCGCTAAGCATTACAAATAAAAACACAACTCCGCTCTCTCTTTCTCTCCCCTCATTCTTTGTTTTCCTCCTTTCTTAGTGAATATTTACGAGCCTTTAAACATATTTTGGATTTTTTTTTTTTGACTGAAAAAAAAACTATTTTATCGACTGCAGAATATTTTACCCAAAAGAATATTTGAAATAATTCTGGGAAAATTAATGCCTTGTTTTGAAATTTCTGTTGGTAGTTCATTGGCGTACCAGTCAGAGACTTTAACCGCTTTGCAATTTTGCACTCCTTTCTGTGTGTGTGTACCTCATGTGGATAATGGAAAGCACGGAAACTTAGTTTCTTGTTTTGTTCTTCTTCTTGCTGTTACAAATATTGTATAATAAAAATTCTTTAACAAATTTGACAAACTAATTTGGAAATAAAAAACGAATATTTGATTGTCGTAATTTAAATTCTATTTAGTCATACAGTCATGGACAAAATTAAACGGATAGTTCGCTAGAAAATTTCCAAATTGGCCAAAGCTGGATAGAAGGGCTCACAACACAAGAAGCAAACTCAGTCCTGTTGTCGTAGTTATTACGGCACGCATGCGAGAGGCGCATTGGTCTGGAGTGCCTAGCAAATGATTTCTGTAGAAGCTGTAGAGATGAGGAAAAGAAGGAAGAGGCTGTTCTTCAGCTACTGTGTACATATCCGGCGCTTTGTCGTAGGAGAAAGAGGCAGCACTGCTTAAACTCCAAAGAAGCAAGCTCAGTACTGTTGTCGTAGTTATTACGGCAAGCATGCGAGATGCGCATTAGTCTTGGGTACCTCACAAATGAATTCTGTAGTTCCTCCTAAGCTCTAGGAGGAGAAATATGAGAATGTTCCTTATCTACTGTGTACAAGTCCGTCCCTTTTTTCACAGGAGAAAGAGGCACCTTTAACGAGTTTGCGATTAGATTAAATAGTTAGTTTTTATTTAGCAGATTTGTTCTAAAACAATTAAGCTAATGAAATGACTATGAGCTGCCATTCACCTTACAAATTTCGTAAATAATGTCAAGCATTAAATCACTTCTGCTGTGGTAAAGGATAAGGCTACAGAAAGCCAAATCCATGATAAATCCATCGCGACATAAAGCAACCTGTCTTGCTTACAGATTATTTCGCCTCAGTCATGCCTCTTGATAAATTATTCGACAACCGGATAAAGTGATCATCATGATATCTGGGTGTTCATTAATGACTTAAAAATATTGCAACTGGTGCCGTTGTTTATTCGAAAGATTCCCTGTTGATTTTTAAACCAATTGGTTGGGTAAACCAATGAAATGTTTTTTTGTCATGAACAAATTTACAATTAAAAGCAGGCGTCAAGCATTGACTGTGTTCAAATCCTGAAAAACTAAGGTAAAACGTTACCAGTGAACTTATTATTGCATCCCTATGACCTATGGGCATAGTGGATTTATGAGAACTGTTCCTATTCCTGTTCTCTTTACATTACAAGATCTATGCCCTTGTTTTACAAGGCGCCTATTTCTCTTTCACTTTTTTTACCTTCCAAGAAAAGACCACAAAAGTACATACAATACATACATACATACATACATACATACATACATACTTACATAATTGGTCATTACAACCCTTCAGTCAGGATTACGACCTACTTTCTCACACCACTTATGTTGTGTGTGTGTCAATTTCATACATGAGTGCCGGGACCTACAGTTTAAAGTCGACTCCGAACGACAGATTTTTGAGCAACTTCATGGCAATTTTATTTACTCTCAGATTTTTTGCCAGAAATCTGCTGAGAGGAAGTCACCGAAGAAATACTTTTTGTATTTTTTTTGATGTCTGACCTGTTGTTTGAACCCTGGCCTTACGTCTAATAAGCCAACACACTACGTACTAGACTACGGCGACTTCTTCTTTATCAGGACACTCGAGTGATTTTCCTGGAAGTGAAATGGATGACAAATTTGCTAATTGTAGTACAGATACGTTTGTATTCCCCTGTTAGGTCTAGTAAAATGTATTCTATTATTCCCCACACAAGGGAGTTGTATTCCATTTTCGGTCGAATATACACACAGTTACTAAAGTATACATACGGTTAACAAATTTCAGAAATATTTTAACCAATCCGTTTTCGTTGAAAATCTATAGTTTCCACGATTTTAAGATGGTCTTTTGCATTGGTTAAAAATTTCTGAAATTGAACTGGATTGTGGCCCTGCACAGGCCCACAAAAGTATACATCCGATTAACAAATTTCTGAACCAATGCAAAAGACCGTCTTAAAATCGAAGAAAGATGTCAGACAATTATAAAGATTTTCAGCGAAAGCGGATTGGTTTAAAAATTTCTGAAATTTGTTAACCGTATGTATACTTTTGTGACTGAGTATAAGTGGTGTAAATAAAAAGGAGATCAGATGGAGTAATATACTCTGATTTACAGATTTGCAATATGCTTCTCAGATAACATTTGAAGAAAGATAGGAGCGTTCCATATCCAACCTCCATTTCATTGAAAGAGAGTTACTTCATGAAGGAATAACATTTTCATTTGGCTTTGTTGAGTCAATGAATTATTGTTTGCGACTTTATGTAAACACATATTTAGGTGCTGTATTCATGAATAGTAGTTAGAAGGAACGCTAAGGGATATAGTTGATAGCAATTATTACTTTTGTGGTCTTGATTGCATGCTGCAAATAGTCGTCATTGACATTCTCGTGAGCCATCTCTAAAGGTATTACGTTGAAATGAAGACGTAGGTGGGTTGCGGTTTGATTATGATTATTTTTTTTAAATACGTTTTACAATTGCGTCGTAATAAAAAAAACATTTTGTTTGCCTTGTATGTTGGTTTTGATACGCAGTGTAATTTTAAACGAGGAAAACAATCACTTCTGCTGCTGGTGGTACGCTAAATTCTCTGTCTAAGTGAATTTGTGTTTCTTTAGCATTCTTATTAGATTTCGATTTCTTTTTTCTTTTCATTTCCTTGTATTATATTATAAAAATAAATTATTGTTACCGCCAATTGTTTAATCAATATTCTACGTTTTCATTTTGTTTTTTTATAAACAAATATTTGAAATCCAAGAGAAAAAAAACTGATTTTCTATTGAAAATATATAGAAAAGAGAGCAGGCGGTGGGGGGGGGGGAGGTGGGTACCAAAATCATGCCAATAAACAATTATCATTAATTTATTTTTCACCAGCATAAGAAAAAATAATAATAAATTTATTATAGAAAATCTTTTATAAAGTTTTTCTTTTTTTTCATTCCGTTTAGACAATTTGTTATGGCTACAGTCTATTGCAAAAGTATGTGGTGGTGTGGTGTGTTTAGAGGAAATCTAGTGTATAATTTAAATTTTTCTTTTTCTCCTGCACCTGATACCACCATATTTCTCTTCCTCCATGTAATGTTAAATGCAAAAAAAAAAAACGAAAGACAAAATTACTGGTTATTATTTGTTGTTGTGTTCTTCCCTCTCCTCGTACGTGCTTTTGTTTTTTTTGTTTATGGTTTATTGTCAAATCAATGAAGTGTTGAAATTTATAAAAATTAATTTTCCTATGTCTCATACTCACTCTCTCTCTCTCTCTTTATACATTGTTTTATGCGATTAATTACTTTTTTTGATCAAATTATAGGCTTGCATAGACTCCAAACAACCCATATAGTAGTGGCACATCAATTTTATGACTTTTTTTTTCTTTATTGTAACACTCGTGCATGAGCCGTGGTTAACTTCTTCCTATTTGATGGCGAATCATTTATTCATTCGCTTGTTCGTTCGTTCATTTATTGACTGGCTGGCATCACATGGAAATGTAATATTTTTTAAATCTTAATCCATTGTTTGTAGCACAAGTCTTTCAACATGTTCGTGCCTCCTCCTTTCATTCTGTTTACCTGTCGATTATTGACTGCTGACTTGTAAATCCATAGTTTTTTTTACTATTTAATGTTCAATATTTTTTTTCTTGAATTTCTAAAACGAAAATAATAATTCGTTTTCAATATCAAACGTTGTTTATGGTTTCTATTTAAGGAAACACAATACGGTTGTAAATTTAATGAAATTCTTGCATTGAACTCTATGAAAACATAAGGATAACATAACATGAAGCAATAAATTTTGTTTAACCTAAAGTACTGGATCTCCTTGTATTTTTTTTTGTTTTTTTTTTTTATAATTTTCGTGAAAAATAATGTTAGTCTGTCTAGCCTCCTACCTCTAAAAATATATTTTTTCGCGATATTTCTTTAATACTTGATTGGAAAACAAAGGACTTTTATTTCGGAAAATTTTACAATAAAGTTTTTCGCTTTATTTCCGCTTCTTGTTCCGTTTAGTCGCTAGCGGAACTTTAATACCTATTTCCGCTCAAAAAACAAAACAGAAGAGAACAAATGTGGATTGAAATTGTTTAAAATTTCCAAACTTACTGCAGCATGGAAATTTCGCTAAAGTTTATTTATGAGTTCTCTGAATCTGTATGTTTTTCACGACTCTTTTTTTAGAAATCCTTTCAACTTTTTCTTACCGTTTTGTAGTAAGCAAAACTTGCAAGTCCTTCTTCTTGTTTTCGCCCTTTTACCGTTATTTTCTTTCTTTTGTTTCTTTTTCACCCCTATTGTGCAAAACTATAGAAATTTTGCTTTTGAAGTAAAGGCATCCCTTTATGTTGTGTGAGGTCCTTGTAAAACTTTTGGTTTTTTTTTGTTGTAGTTTTTGCAAACACAACAGCATGAAAGAATGAAAAAAAATTTAATTTTCATATGGAAATGTGACACAATTTATATTCCCAATATAGTACGTGTGGTAGGGTAGTATTTCTAAAAAGGATTTTTGCAAATCTGAAGGCTCCTTTACATGGTTTTTTAAAACAAACGGGTAGATTTTTATACCACACGCTAAGAAGCAAACTTTACAAAAAATATGTATATTCCTTTAAGGGGAATCCTTAACGAGTAGATTTTTCGAAATCAGATTTTTTTTTAAAACCTGGCATTCCAATAGGGTCAATATGGTGTGTCATGAAATTTTTCTTTGAAGGAAAAAAAAGAATAAAATGTCACGCAAAGAAATCTTCTCAAAAATCGTATTTCATTAGGGAGAGGTCCTTAACGAAAGACTAATAAATAAGTGAAGCATGAATATGTTTCGAAATCAGGTTATTTTTCCTAAAACTGCCGTTAAAGTCAGGTTAACAGAGGCCATACTATGAAACATTTCTTTGAAAATTTTAATGTCACGCGATCAACAGTTTCCTAACGCTAACGCTGTACTATAAACAGCAGAACGTTTTAATATCACTACACAGCGTGTAAGAAATACAGTGCCAGACGAAAATAGTACCATTCCCCAATGGTCCTTTTAGATAACTTTTCCAATAGCATTATGTTTCAAAATTCCATATAATAAAAATAAAGCTGCCGCAAACTTTAATCTGTATCATTAGTCAGTTGGAGAAAGTGATTCCCCGGTTAAAAAAATAAATCTGACAGAAAAAAAATCTAATTTCTGTGTAGTGCCTGAGTAATCCAATATCTTTAAAGTATGTATTCTTTTTATGTATACGAAGAGGACCACAGGGAAGCCTAACAAGGTAGACAACGTCGTTTTTTACGCAAAGCCTAATAAGATAGCTTTCGGAACTCTAGTCTAGGGTCCTCCAAATACTACTATTCCATCTTTTCGGACAGCATCGATTAGTACTTGTTCAAGTGCAGCTAACTTCTGTAAGTCGTGTAGTAACTGCCTCGAATCCAACTCTGGTCAGTTGATTCAGTCTTTCTCGATGGTCTAACAAGCTTCTCGAAAACATGTCCTTTGAATTTATAATTTATCCCCGACTTAATTTATGTAAAAAATATACCAAGGCTTGGAAACACTTACGGTTTGATTGTGGATGCCAACTGCCAACCAACCAAAGTTTCACTATTTAACGCGTTGAAGTCGCCGTGGTCTAGTAGATAGTGTGTTGGCTTATTAGACATGAGGCCTCAGTTCAAACCTCAGGTCAGGCAGCTCCAACTGAACGAAATATGAAAAAATATTTCTTCGACGACTTACTCTCAGCAGATTTCTGGCAAAAACTCTGAGAGTAAATAAATGTTGCCATGAAAAGTTTCTCAAAAATCTGTCGTTCGGAGTCGACTTTAAACTGTAGATCCCGGCACTCATGTATAAAATTAACACACACAACATAAGTGGTGTGAGAAACTAGGTCGTAATCCTGACTAAAGGGTTGTAATGACCAATTATGTTATGTATTTAACGCGTTGATGACCACTTTAAAATCAGCGAGTGTTATGAAAAACAAGGTCGTCTTTAGACGTCATTTACTTTGACGTGTTAAACAGAAATTCGAATACTGGAATAATATCGCATCACGAATATCTCAATTTTCTGAATTTTCTGACAAAAACAAAAAAAACAAAATTTTACCCCTCCTGCATTATTGTCCTTCTTTTTTATTAGTGTCTGCTGTATGACTAAGAACAAATATTGCCCTCTACGATGCCTTTCTTCTCCCACCCTAGCATTGTTATATGTATTTATGGCTTGACATGTATACAAACATATCATAAATGTCGTTTTTTGTTTCTTCCTCGTTGACGGCATGAAATCAAATCCTTTTAAATACTGTGAGGGAGAAAAGGAAGGACATTTAAAAAAGAACAGTACAATAGATAAAGATACATACATTACTTTAACATCAAGGATTTTTTTTTGCTGTAGTTGTTGTTGTAAAGAAATATGAAGGAAACAAAGAATAATATCGACCCTGATTTTAAAAACAACATTATTTTTTTTCCACATTGTTGTATAGGATGACATCCGTAACATGGGTTTGTAGAAATGGTGTAGAGAGGCAGCGAGAGTGCAAAGGATATTAGTTGGTCTATCTTTTTTTTTCGTTTTTTTTTATATTCTTGGAAGACATACAAGTTAAAAATAAAGCTGTCAACATACCAGGATATGATGTAGATACGATGGCTGTCAAACCTTAACTGTTTAATATTAAAGAAACATTTTGCTAAATTAAATTTTACTTTTATAGCATTTAGTTTTATTTTATATACACGATATATTTATTCATGAAAATCCTATAGCAATGTGGGGTGCCATTACAACACTTTTCCAATTAATTCTAACTCTAGTCATTAATTTGGTTTCAAACTTGTGACGTCTTAATTGGTCATTACAACCCTTTAGTCAGAATTACAACCTACCTTCTCCATGTTCGGTGTGATGTAAAAGCGGAGGGGGGACCTACGACTCTGAAGGACAGATATCAGAAATTTTTTCAGATTTTTTGCCTGATGACTGACTGCTGAGAGGAAATCACCGAAGAAATATTTTTTGATATTTCTCTTTGTTCGAGATAGTATATAAGCTGGGTTCTGAACCACCGGCTCACGTCTATGAAGCCAACACGCAACCTTGTAGACTACGGCGACCTCGATTCTTTCACTATCCATTAATATTGTTTCAAACTACAGACGTCTAGACGATCTAAACTCCTTCTCCAGCCTCCTGCTCAATGTCTACGCGGCTTTTACAACACGTCATTGATCTTAAGGATTCTATCTTAGGACAGTTTTTGTAAAATCTGCTGGTTTTCGTAATTAAAAAGAACGCCATATTGCTAATAGGAGCAGATAAAAAGACTTCTTAAATTCTGTTCAGACAATGATTAACAGAAGATTGGAGCCTACCAGTAGCCTTTACTAAGGCATTCTATATCTCATTTTCGTCTAGCAACATAAACATTTCTATTAAATATTAGAATCACTAACTGAAGTATAAAATTTAACGCCTTCTGGTACTTTTTAATAAAAAAAAAAGTAATATTTTAGTACTTTCGTAAATATTGTAATAAAAAAATTTTAAATATTTTTTTTTTTTATTTTCTGTTGTTAATTTAACTGTTTATGAGTGAAATTTGTTGCATTTACATAAAACTTTCTATTGATAATTTGTTAGGAGAATGGACGTCGTCGTATTATATTGTAAATAACATGTGTTAAAAGTCCCCAATGCATTCATTATAAAAATAAGGTTTATGTCTTGGCTTATGACACTTGTATTGTGTTTTTGTAAATAATGATTTATTATAAATGAATATTGATTAATATTTCTTTCTTTTCTTATTGTTGTTATTGTTGTCGTTGTTTTATAACATTTTACTAATTATTTTCCTTTCTTTTTTCTCTCTCTGCTTCTCTTTACAGGTAAGCAAACAATTTTTTGTAATGAAAATTTTAAAAAGAAAGAAATATTGTCATTGAACATGAGGCAGGCAATATCACAATTAAAGTGTAAAGAAGCTAGGCAGGCGGGCCATACAAACGGGCCACTTACTGCCATGCTGCTGGGGTTTGTAGTAAAAAAATGCTGATGTTTTTTGTTTTCTTTTTTTTTTTTTTTTTTTGTTATAAAAATTGCATTTTTAATCTTAAATATTAAGAAATGACACTTTGTATACGGGCAGAGCAGAGCAGAGCAGCAGACCACAGAGTGTATCAGTCAGTCAATAATTGTTTATCTCGTTGACAAAAATCCAATTTTTATACGCCTTTTAATAAAACTGATGACGACGATAATAATTATAAAGTAAAGGAAAGCAAAGCAAAGAAACAAAAATAAGAAAGAAAAAAAAACAGATTGCTAAACAACATATTATTAATTGAGCTTGACATTAAGAAAAGAAAAAAGACAGAAAATCTTGCGATACGGATAAAATAAAAGCCTTCGTTCGTTGTTGTCATATTAATTAAAATGAAACGTAACATAACGGACGTCTGCTGCTGTTCAGGGAAAATTATTGAATAAAGGAAAAATCATGCTGCTGCTGCTATCGTCGTTTATTATCTTAGGCCAATAGCTAGCCAGCCATTAAGCATGTCTCTTCTCATCAACCACAGCAGAGATTTTTGCATATTTTAGAAAGTCCTTTCGCTTTTTTCAGTTCAATTTCTTCTCTTTTCTTTTATTTTATTTTATTTTTTTTTTATAAACGATTAATAATCATTATTTAGTGTTGAAAAATGTCAACAATATGCCGTCTTTGTTATGAAAATATCTTTTTCATAATATACATACCAAATAAAATCATTGAAATTGTTTTAAACAAAAACAAAAACCAAAAAAACAACCATAAACTTTCATCCTTTCGCTACTTGTAATGGTTTTGTTGTGCACACAGTATTCACATACATGCTGCTGTCACTGCTCTATGGCTGTCACTTGTGAATCCATTTAAATCCTCTTAAAAATTAAGTAGACAGTTGCATATACAACAATAATATTTCTTTTCAATTGTGTTGTGTTGTGTTTTATTAATTTCCAAAGCCAATCAATCATTTAATCATCACGTCACATTTTCTTTTTGTTTTTGTTTCTGTGCTGCAGCTTCAAACTACAACAAATAAAAACGTCTACAAGAAAATCTGCAGGTGTTTAGACAAAACGAATCTTAAATGCCCTTCTCAATAACTTTTTTCTTTTTCTTTCACATCGTAGTTGCTGCTATGAGTACATTGTGCCGCAGCAAAATTAAACAAGACATCGCGGTAAGCAAATCTGTATGGCAGTTTAAACGGATAAGCGATCATTTCGTTTTTATTCTTTACAGTATCAACTTATAAATCCATACTAGTCCTGAAATTTATAATTATCCGGATGCGTTATCATAATGCCCACATAAAGCTCTGCTATATATGACACACAGCGCCTTCCTTTTTTCCCGTGTACGTGTTCTTGGCGACACTATGTTAAACAGCAGTAAAGCTAACCAACCAAACTAAATATTGTTTACCAAGTCTTAGAGAGTCCCCTAGCCTTTATGCTATTTCCTTAAGAATTTTGAAATCCTATCGGTGCTAAAGGCAAACCACATAGTCTCTGTCCTAGATATGATCGTCAAAATCTTCTTTGCTCTTCAACAAACCAAAACTTCAGATAGTTCATCTGCTACTAAAAATCCTCTATGAAGACGTTAAGTGTGACCCTGGTCTCCATATAAAACTCCCGAGTAACATTTGAAGACAAACTTGATTCCAGTTACTTCGTTTAGTTTAAAAATTGTAGGGGGAGAACATTTTAGTAGGATATATTTGGCACCCTGAGTAGTGTCATTCTGTATGCAGCAACAAAAATATGTGCAGCGTCCTAAATCTTCAAACAGTCACTCACGGCCAGTAAAAATGTATTGTTTACCTACAGAAAAATCTCGTCCGCATGATTGTAGGGTTGTCTTCTTATCGTAACCTTATCTTAGAGTCTTGGATTAGGTAACAGCGGCAGTCGATTCAATTCGACATGCCTAGGCCAACAGATTGATTGTATTTTCCCGTGTCCCCAGTTGAATAGAGTGTTGTTCACCGTAAAACCACCCTGTACTATTTACAAACGCAAAATGTTCTCCAATTTTAAATCTGATCTGATACAACAGATATATTACCGTAAGAATTATATCCCATTTTGCAGCAGGTATCTGCCAGGGACAGTTGGATATATTCCATGTACTTCTCTTCATATCCATAGTCTTGCTTTTAAGCATTTACCCAGTCTAGCTGACAAATCGAATGATCATAAAAAATTGTTTCTTATGTCCATACGGCCAACAAAATATTTTTATTATACGACAAACTGTGGCTATTTCTTCAATGAGTTTTGTAGTACACTGTTATCTTTTCTTATTTCACAATCACCAAACAACACTCAACGTTAATTAGGCACTTGAGAAGAATATTTGAACAACATGTTGTTTGCACTTGTAAGACACCAACAATTTGTTGTTCAATTATGAAAATAAGCTGAGGATTAAAAAAAAATATAGAAAAAAAACAACAACTATAATTATTAATTTAAAATTACAACAAAACATAATAATTTTCTTATTTGTTTAGTCATGTAGGATGACAAAATAAAACATTGTCAAGCGCATAGTGCAGGTATTATTATTGAACGTTAACGATGATGACGCTGTAATGCAAGAAAAACATACACGTACAACATACATATGTATGTACAGTTGTGTTCAAAATAATAGGAGCGCCCTTCAGTTAAAAGCAAAGTTTAAAATTAAGACAAATAAAAAAGAAAATACCAATTTTTTTGGGCTTAAAATTTATTTCTAATTCATTTTCTAATTTGTTAACACTTAATTATTTAAAACTGCGAAAACAAAAAATATTTTATGTAAATAAAGCTTACTCTCAAAATTAGTTGTTCAAAATAATAGGAGTATTAGCAAACAACCTAATAATTTTTAAACAAAAGGCACAAAAGTTTGATATTATCTTAAAATAGTAAAGTTATTTTAGTATTTGGTTGAATAACCTTTGTTTTTAATGAATTCAGCACACCTACGGGGCATTGAGTCAATAAGATCTTGGCATCTCTTGAAAGGAATTTGATGCCACTCATCGCGCACTGTGATCAGTTCTTCTGCGTTTGAAGGTTTTTTCTCTGCAACATACTTTTTATCATCTCCCCATAGATGTTTTATGGGATTAAGATCAGGAGACTGAACTGGCCACGCCATAACCTTTACCCCATTAACCCGAAACCACTCATTTGCCAATTTGTGTTTCGAGTCATTATCTTGTTGGAATAACCATTTTAGAGGCGTAGAGTATGGTAAAATCACTTCTCTCAAAATGCAAACATAGACGTTCCTATCCATTATGTCTCTAATTGGATGTATTGGGCCTAAACCGTTATATGAAAACTTTCCCCATATCATTAGTTTTGCACCACCATGTTTAACTGTCTTTTGTGTATACTGAGCTTTATATTTGGTGTTGGGCGGATATCTAACATACTGTCTAGACCCAATGCCACCAAATAAAATAATTTTGCCTTCGTCGGTTCACAGTATGTTTCTCCATTTTTCTTTCGGCCAATTGATATGTTCTGGGGCAAACTTTAAGCGTGCTGCTCCCTGTTTCTTTTTTTTCAGCAATGGCACCTTTCATGGACTTCTTGCGAATAAATTGTTGTCCATCAGACGCCTACGAATAGTAGGGCCACTTACGGCAAGATTCAGTTCCTTTTGAATTTTTTTCGCATATGCCGAAGGATTTATTTTGCTGTATCGCACAATTCTACGGTCATCGACAGTTGATGTTTTGCGCTTGCGCCCTCGTGTTTCGAGTTTTTGTTATATTTTAATGCATTTGCGATCATTTGATTGGAGCAACTTAAGGTTTCCTCAATTTCTTTAGAAGTTTTGCCTTTTTTTGAAGATTTTTAATTAGTTTTCTCTTTTCTTCAGTACAGTGCTTTTCTCCTCCCACTATTACAAAAATTTATGTGAATCACTGTAGAAAAAGTTTTAAGTACATTTTTCCGTACTTATTTTTCACTTTTTTCTTTAAATTATGTGCTGTTATATTTTTATTTTTAAAAGAATACTCACACTCCTATTTTTTTGATCAACTGAATTCAAAGGCAAACACAGAAATGAATTAAATTCATCGTAAATATTAAAGTTATTACGAGATTCTTTTTTGTATTTTATTTCTTACATATCGTTGTAACTACCATTAAAATATATCATGTTTTGCAAATTGGTACAATAAAAAATTTTAACTTTGAAAATATTACATGGTAGCACTCCTATTATTTTGAACACAGCTGTATGTATGTGAAATCCCCCTACCTCTGCCTTCTTCTTTTAATGCTCGTATCTAAAGTTTGTTGGGTTTTATTGGCCGCATATTTTTGTTGAAAGATCTACTGCAACTTCAATTTAAACATATTGTGAGTGGTTTGATCAGTTTGTCTTAAAATCCATTACAGTTATTTAATAAAAATTTTAATTTAATTTTCCATTTTTTTTTTCTTTTTTAGTTATTCATTTAACACTTTCAATAATTTTTTTTATAAAATATCGTGGAATTTGCGACTTTGAAAAAAGAAAATTGTTATGATTACCTACCGTTTCATTATTCTTTTTAGATTCCTCTTGCGTCACCAAGAATTCTCCTGATTAGTTAGTCATTTCTTAGTTTTCTTTTTTTTATTTCTATTACAACCCTTTAGTCAAGATTACGTACGACCTAGCTTCTTACATAACCTATGTTGTGTGTTAGTTTAGGCATTGAGTGGCAGGACCTACAGTTTAAAGCCGTCTTCGAACGACAGTTTAGCATATTTCATGCTAAGAGAAAGTCGCACAAAGAAATAATTTTTTGATATTTTGATTTGTTCGAGACATCTAAGCTGGGGTTTGAACCACGGTCTTGCGTCTTATAAGACAGCACACTACCTTTTTTGTTTCCTTTATTAATGCTGCTAGGGAACACAGTTTTCAAAAAATGTTTCCATCTTTAGTTATCATTATAGAACAATTGCATCATCGGAGATTTATTAGTCGACCTGAATTCATTAGAATTGTTCTCCTAGACAGGTTTCTAGGGTGACAAGGTCATCGTTTACTCTATTAATACAGCTTTCCAGTGGTGTAAGCCATCCACCTCTATTTTCTTTGAAACCTTTGGTCTTGTGGTCGTTTCTGCCTTTGCATACACTATTCACTATATTTTATTTCCTTCCTGGCCATGCGCATTGCACGGTTCTATTTCCATATTTATCTGCAACCCCATTCACTTGCCATGTTCACCTAACATACATCATCTGCCCAGAACAAATCTCAGAGGTGTTTATCAAAAGTTCCCTTTTCTTAGAGCACAGTTGCAGCATAAGCTTGTCTAAGGCCACAGTTTTTGCATATGAAACCTCTGTCGGTTTTCTTCGTTTGCACCATATTTTGTAATTATTTAGCCAGCCTTTTATGGGATGTGAAAAATAATTTGTTTATACGTGCAAGTCATTGAATAAATCGTTTCAATACCAATTTCAGTCGATAGTAATTTAGTGTGACCATTTTTCTTTGTTTTTTTTTTTGGCACTTTTTACAATCTGGGATAATAGAAGCGTGTAGTCTAGCTTGCCGTAAAATACTAAATCCGCGGGCTGTATTGTTGAGATTTGTTTGTTGTATTATCCCCCTCACGATAATTTGTTTATTTCCAATGAATCTTCCTGTGCGGTGGCGTTTCTTAGCAAATTTTCAGCTGTTGTTGTAATTTTTATATTACAACACACGTTACATTAACTACAAACGATTCACTACTCAAGTACATGACTAACATGACTACTATCAACGACAGTGGAGAGTTGAGTTGAGTTGAGTTGAGTCTCTATGGGTCTATCAAATATATGGCGGAGGGTGGCATCACCACATGAGGAGGCATCTCGTTCGTTCGTTTCGTTCGTTCACTATTTTCTTGTTAAAACTCCAGAGTTTTTCATTTTTTTGTTTGCTGTGGTTTTCAGCTGTTGCTGTTGTTAATAGAAAAATACATTTTGGCTTAAAGAGATTTGCTTTTTCCTCTTGGCCAAAACTCGTAAGTCTCTACACCACGTTACTGTTGATGATGATGACAACAATATGTAGGCGTATGGTTTTATAATGAAGTTGTGCCGTTTTATGTTCAAATTTTCCTTTAATACTCCACCCCTATGGAAAATGTTATTTTATAAACATACATACATACATACATACATACATACATATAACGCGTCGGTCTGTTGTTGATTTTTCTTTTTTTTTCTTTTTTTTCCCCCGTTTTCACTGTGTTTTGAAGATTAATTGCTTACGATTTTATAAAGACATGTTGTTGTGCTGTATCTGTATCTGTTGTCGTTGGTGGTGGTGGTGGTGTTGTCTCTATTATTGTATTTTTTTATTTAAAGATTTATATGGCATTTATATTGTATTTGTTGTTATTACTGTTGTTTTGATGTTTAACCAATGTCAAGGAATTTATCGCCTCCGGCTTATAAAATCAAAAATAAGCTTTTATGTGTGATTTATTTTTAATAAATATTTTTTTTCTTTTTTTTTTTTTGTGTCTCTTATTTTTTATACGTCTGTCTGGCCAATTCAAATTCATTGATAAAATGTTGAATGTTGGGCGGAGAAGTGGCAAACTGAAGGAAAAATGCATGAAGTTTCTTTAAATGCCATTCGCTGAAAGGGTATGTCTTCATGGAGAGTAAGGAATTGAAAGATGTTGCCAATTCTTCTTTACTTATTTCTTTTCTTTTATGAAACGGGGTTTTATTTCTAGTTCATCTTGGAATTAAGATTCAAACTAAGATTTAATTTGAATTTTTCGTAAAAGAAACTAAAACATACGAGTTCGTCCCACAATTTTATCAAATACTATCTTATTAAGGGTTAGCTTCGTCTTTTGCTAAAGTGAATGCATAATTGGTCATTACAACCCTTCAGTCTGGATTACGTCCAAGCATCTCAGAGAACTCATGTTGAGTGTGTGTTAATTTTATACATGAGAGGCGGGACCTACAGTTTAAAGTCGACTCTGAACGACAGATTTTTTTATGAGAAACTTTTCATGGCAATTTTATTTACTCTCAGAGTTTTTGCCAGAAATCTGCTGAGAGGAAGTCGCCGAAGAAATAATTTTCATATTTCGTTTTGATACCCGACCTAGAGTTTGAACCGTGGCCTTACGTCTAAGAAGCCAAAACACTACCTACTAGACTACGAGGATCAGAAGTCGTCGTATTCTATTAGCTTATTAGACATGAGCTCGTGATTAAATCCCCAGCTCAGACATCTCGAAAATTTCTTGTAAAAACTGTAGAATGATGTTAAAGAGCGCGATAATGGATAAAACTAAAACGAACAACATTGGTGATGTAAGAAGCTAGGTTGTAAAACTGACTAAAGAGTTGTAACGATCAAATAAATAACTTAGCATGCAATCTGGTTTCTTCCAAAGAATGGTATACAATAGTATACAGTACATACACAATGGTCTATAATACCAGATTATCCTGCAGGGCACTAGAGTGGCATAGAGTTGGCGCAAAAGATAGGAAAAAATAAAGAGTAGATACTATCGGTTAAAACTTTATTATCATTCGAAGTCGATGCATGCCAAAATATCATACCAAATTTCGCTCTAGTAGTTCTGGGCCTTCTAACACAATTCCCAGCCATAACATGTTTTGTAATGCGATTCTGAACTGATGTCTCCAAACTCAGTACATATGACAAAGTCCTCTGCTTTGTTGCAGATCGAAGATGGAGACACAGGGTAAGCAAAACGTTATGGCGCAAGACCTTGGCAACAATGTCGGGGAATCTGAATATATATAAAGGGTCCGCCAAATAACTTTTTTTTTTTGAAAATGCTTTAAAAAAAACTGCTGAATATTTTCTCAAATTTATTTTTTTATTTGAAAGTACAATCCTTCCGGTGAATAATGGAAAATAATTTCATTCAAATGGCTGCCTCGGCTGGCCATGCAGTAGCCTACACGATCGGTTTAATTTTTAAGCACATTGTGTGCAGCTGTATTTCACCAATGGCTTCACGAATACTGTCCTTTAAAGCGTCAATTGTCTCTGGCTTGTCGGCGTAATACTTATCTTTGACGGCACCCCACAAATAATAGTCCAACGGTGTCAAATCGCAGCTCCGAGGTGGCCAAACGACATTAGCTCTGCGGCTGATAATGCGATCTTCAAAAACAGGGCACAAAACATCGAGTGTAGCTTTGGCTGTGTGGCCGTCCTGTTGAAACCAAATGTTGCCAATATCCTCCTCTTCAAGTTTTGTGAACAAAAATTCGTTCAACATGGCCCGATAACGATCGCCATTGACTGTAACGGCCACTCCTTGCTCATTTTCGAAGAAAAATGGCCCAATTATGCCTGTGGAACAAAATCCGCACCAAACAGTGACTCGTTTTGTGTGCGTCGGCTTTTCAATGTATGCGTGCGGATTTTCTGTGCCCCAAATGAGACAATTTTGCTTGTTTACATACCCATACCCGCCAAGATCAAAATGAGCTTTATCTGAAAAGATGATTTTTTTGCCAAAATCGACATCTTCTGGTGTAGGCTACTGCATGGCCAGCCGAGGCAGCCATTTGAATGAAATTATTTTCCATTATTAACCGGAAGGATTGTACTTTCAAATAAAAAAAGAAATTTGAGAAAAAATTCAATAGTTTTTTTTTTAAACAATTTAAAAAAAAAAGTTATTAAAAAGTTATTATGTTTGACAGTTAGGCTATTTAGACAACAGATTCCGAAATAATTTTATACGATTTTGCAGTCCTTCCGGTTGAGATTGTGTACACATTTTTTAGCCGCTGCAATTAGGGCAATAATGACGGGATGGTTAAATTCAAGTTGCTGCCTACGACGATAACATTTACATTAATTTTGTAAATTATGGATGCCTGAGTACTCTATCTACGATGTTGTTCTCGATCTTTAAAATTCACATCAATTCCATGAATACCCTGTTTTTTTTTTTGTTATAAAAAAGAAAAATAAAAATTTTATTGTATACCTTTTACTGTTTTACGACTTTGAAAATTATACCATTCAGAATGTCATTAACCATCCATAATGCCAGCTTTTCACTCGTGGGGGAAAATGCCAAAAAACATAATAAAAACAAAGAAAGAAAAGAAAAAAAGGATACCAAGATTGAAACCTAAAATTATATGGGCATCATATGGTTGTATAACCCATTCCCCCTTTTTATTAAGAGTTTTGTATGTTTGTTTGATTGCCTTATGCAGAGAGTGGTGCTCTCAACTACTACTATACAGTGTGTATGAAAAACTAACCAGAGGTTATTTGTATTGAAATTTATTTCGCCTTAACAATCCCATTAGCGAACATTAATCAATACATTTTACTTTATGATTGTAAAGCCCCCAAATCAAAATAGCAACAACCACGACAACAACAACGAATCCATCGATTATTGGATTGGTTTGCATTGGTTTTTCCACCATGAAAATGGAATGGAAATTGGGCGACGAATACACAATAATAAAAATAAAAGGAAAAGGAAAGGTTTATGCTGTTGCTTTTTTGTTTTTGGGTTTTTTTTTTTTAAAGTTAATAAGAGTTTGATTTATGCTGTTCAATTTCTACAGAATCTTGGCAAATCTTATCCCGCGCAAGGCTTAAAAGGAAGTTTATTTTCGACAGTAGATTATAATTATAGTGCTGTTGCAGATGGTGGTGGTGGCAGTGGTGGAGGTTAGAAGGCTTATTTATGATCAAATAATTGCAATTTATATTGTTGCTTCGTTTGGTTAAAGACTTTATTATTATTGTTATTAAAAAAAGGCAAAAATAATGTATACTTTCTAGTAACGTACATTAGCAACAATGTTTTTTTTTTATTTTTTTTTTTTTTTTTTTTTAGGGATGAATTGAAAAAGGAGCTTAATAAGCAAGCATTACAGTTCTAGAAAGTAAGCTTTGCATTCTAGATATGAAACTTGGTGTTCTCATGTTTATAACAGGATAGCGCTCCCCTTAAAAATAGAAAAAAAAACTCTCGCGTCTATTCGTCTTTCGCATATTGAATAGTCTTGAAAGCTTTAAACTTCCATTCTCAAGATCCTGTTCTTGATATTCAGGTTATCAAAGCCGCTACTGGCTATGAATTGAGTTGATTTCTAAAAGAGAAAGTTGAAGATAAGATCACAAGTAGCTCCATGCAATAGAATTCAAAAGGGGGCAGTCGAAGCAGGAAAAATCAAATTGAAATTAAAGCGACAATAAGGGTAATCGGCAATGGTTCAGGACACAGGATCATGATCCTTATTGTTGCGGTCGTATGCTCCTTATATAATCTAGAAACTCTCTATAGAAACTCTCGCCTCTACTGGCGCAAATCTGGAGCAATCTACATATATTCATAAGTTATTTGCAATAGACTGTATCATGTGATAATAACTTGTTACTGGGTTCCAATGCCTAGGAATTTCCTAATTAAGCTTCAGGCTTAATTTCGAAAGACTTAGCCTTTCGTTGTCTTGATGCAATGGCTATATTTCTAGCCTAATAGGCAATAGTAGAGACTGGTTGTGAGCTATTGTTTGCCACAGACGTTCTACTTACTTACAGAGTTGGTCATAGTGAATCAGCTTATAGCACGTTAATCGTTTCAAACCACTCCTAAGCCTCAACAAAAGTATCCATACCTACAATATTGAATTTGCTAGAGTTTGCCTTGGGTTACCTTGACAAATTCGGACTATAAGGTTGAGGCTAAAGAACCTTCTCACCCAGTACTTAAAGATTAATCGTAGAATTATATTTATATTGGTGAATGCCTACATAGTGTTGCCACAAACGATATTTCCTATGTTTTTAGCTTTTTTTCTGTTGCAGATTCTAAAATAATAGAATTGCCATCCAAGAAACAACTCTCAGCCCTGTGTTTTGCATTCTTGTATTCAAGGGTTGAAGTGGTGCAAAAATTTGTTCATTGCTTTCTGATCCTGCCTGAGATTTCCATTATATTTTTATTTTTGATGTTATCCTCTATGGATAGTTTATTATGAAGACAGTAAAGGTCAGGTTAGGTTAGTGTGGTGGCTTTAATACCAAAAGCTCAGTTGAGCACGCGTAGCGGCCCGTTGTGACGCAGTCCCTGTACTGACTAAGTTCCTCCGAACCAAAGAGGGAGAAGTTGGTCAGCGCAAGGGCTGCACATTTAAAGTACAACTACCCCATGCTGGAAAACCAGCCCGAAAGTTTAATAAACGAGGCTATATCCTTGACATCAATGGAAAATAGCTCCGTCAAGCTGAAAAGATTTGGAGAGCCAAATAACCTATATCTGCACCCCGGAAGGGCATTGGCAGAGGAAGTGGATGACAGAGTCCTCCTCCTTGGCGGATCTGCACCCACGGCAGAAGTCGTTAAATGGGAACCGCATTCTTTCCGCTTGTCCACCCATAACACAATGACCTTTGAGCATGGCCACTGTGATCGAGTTGATGTTTCGACCAAGTCCAAGTAACTGGTTGGTGCGCCTTCTATTCATTGAGGGAAAATTGAGCCTAGCGGTGGACTCCTCCTCAGGACTCCTCATTAATCCAAGATAGGTTGAAAGAGGCAAGTGGCATTCCCAAGTTGGTTGAAGAAGATTCCGGAAGTAGTTCACCAGCTCTGGCAACAAAAGTCGTTTTTAAAATCAAATACCATGAGAAAGAATTTTCGTGTACTCTCGAACTTGAACCTGCCTTGGTCGAGTTCATAGTCCAGCTCTTTACCATAACATTGGCCAACCTCTCTCTGTCTGTTTTTTTGTTTTTAACACGTTCATCGTCTTGTCAGTCATATGTGTCTGACGCTAAGAAGTTCTACAGGAGCCATGTCAGTCATATGTGTCTGACGCTAAGAAGTTCTACAGGAGCCATGTCACACATATATGTCGGATTTGTAGTCCACACTATTTTGGAATTGTATTTTACAAATTTATTTTTGTAAACTACGCATTTTAAATAAATAAATAAATAAAAAAAAGTTTTAATATATGGGGCCATGTCAGTCATATATGTGTGACAAAAAAAAAATAGTGTTTTTCCGAGAATTTTGGCAAAAAAAAAGTTCCCTTGATACATTTTTAACTAAATTATCTAATAAAGTTACCGTGGCCCATGTGAAGATTTTTCTGATATTATCGTGGCGATGAACGTGTTAATTTACTTGTGGTTTATTTTGATTGATTGTGATACCAAATTTACAAATCATGTTCAATTAGACAAAAATTAATGTCAAGTTTTTTGTTTCTGTTAATATAATGTACTTTTAAAACATACTTCTTCTCTTCTATTGTCATTTAATGTTAAAGTTATCAAACCATTTTCAGTGGAATCTGGCTCACCTAATGACATTTGTTAACCTTCCACCAAAGTCAATTCCATTGTGTGTGTTGCCATATTTTCCCAGATACAAAAGCCAATGGCCAACATTTTCCCATTAACGGTTTTAAGATAACGAACAGCAAAATAGAAGAAAAAAAAAATAGAATTTGTAAAGCATTAAAAATATATTTGTAACACAAGAAAAATCTCTATTGTTTAATCTCTCATCACAACACAGGTCCTTTTTTGTCTCTCTCTCTCTCTCTCTCTCTCTCTGTGTGTGTGTGTGTTTTTCTCAAAGGAACAAAATTTATGTTCATATGTATGTTAACCAGCATCATTAGTAGCGTTTTTTTTTTTTTTGCGTTTTTTTTTTTGCGGTTTTTTTTTGTCTTCTGATTTTCAAGTTCAAATAATTGTTGTAAATTATGTTTGTCACCTTAACAAATAAATTCATGCACACAGAACAACAGCTAGGCACTGCAATACAATGTGAACAACGACGAACGACACAATGACAACAGCACCAGCTCCAGCAGCAGCAGCAGCAGCAACGACAAACAACAGCAAAAACAAGATACAAAAAGATGTATCTTTCAACACCTTTCAATGTTACACCACACTAATGCTCGGTTTGTCTGTCTGTCGGTCCGTCTTGTCTCTGTGCTTACAACACACATAAAAATAAAATATCACAGCCTCGAAGAAAAAAAAAAAGAAGAAAAACAGAAACAGAAACAACAATGCTACAACTACTGCTGCTGCAACATAGAAAAATGACTCCATTATATTTTATTGTAACCAATATTTAAATAGAGGTCTCTTCTAAACCAAAAGATAAATCTTGGTAACCAGCAACAACAACAACAATAGCAATAATACAAAAAAATCTGCATATATTTAGTAAAACTGTTGTTTTAACACTTGCTGTTGCTGCTGATGATGATGATTTTTCTTCTTTTTTTTGCTATTTTGTTTTGTTTTTCTACCTGTTTCCATAAGAAAAACTGCTGCTGATCGTAACAACAATTTACATTGACTTGCAACATACAACAATAGCAACAAAATCAACAAAAAAAATCGCATAGAACAACGAAACACATCCATCCCTCACTAACTACTGTTGCTGCTGCTGCTGGCTATTGGATAAGAGAAGAAGCTGAAGTTATCGGCACTTGAGTTACAAAGATCAAGAGATTGATGGAAATGTTTAACAGTAGCAAGCTGATAATACATATTCATCGATATTGAAGGATATTCCCATAATGTCCTCCCATTCATACTTATTTTAATATTATACTCATTACTACTCATAAAGTTTGAAGTACTCATTGTACTCATACTTAACAATACGCATGATGTTGTTGATTTCGATTCTCCTTTACTCAACATTTACAAGAATTACAAAATAAGTATGATTCGCTTAAGAACACTACAATACTCACTAAAAGGTTGTGTATTTGCTTTACTTGCTGTCTTTGTCTTTTTCTTTCTTATTTTTTTGTAAATACAACAACACTTAAAACTGTAAATTTTGATGCATGATTCGAATCAATCGAATCATTTATGAGTATTATAAGTATTTTTCTAAATTTATTAATCTGAATGAGTAGAGGCGTATGAATCAAACATATTTCGAATGTTTCATGAGTTTGATGTCAATGTTGTACTCATACTCATTGCATCCTGTACTTACAAATCAATGTTGTTGTAGTGAGTACAAATGAATCTGAGTAGTTGAATTTCAATACTGTTGACTCATTCATACTCAAAATTTCATGAGTACTTATGAGTAGCGAAAAAACGATTCATTGCTGATCGCTGATACAGATATATGAAGCAAATGCATATGCTCAACAACTATTCTATGTGTTTGTGATTCTTTTCTCAAGGCAATCTAAACTTTTGCTAGGTAATGACAATGACACAAAATTTGAGTTATGCAACAACTGTATATTAACTTAAACCGAGATGGCAACACTACAGTGTGGCAGAAGAACTGAGTGATAGTCTTTTTCCTCCTCTACATTATTGAAATCTTTGCAAAACTTGACATGCGGAAAAACTAGTTTTCTCGCATGATCCACAATTGGATAGAGATTCGTATTCACTCTTGTAACATATGTATATCGGCTAAATTGTTCGCTTTATAGTATAAAATGTTCCCAGGCCCATTTTGATTATCCTAACCTTCTTTGTGCGCTTTTTCACACATACATGAGCTATACAACAGATAGCCTAGCGATAGTAACGGCGGGGGTGCGAGTATTATTTTGGTATGGTGCTGCAACTAACACATCCACGACTTTTGTGCAATGAAACTTTCAGTTTGCCCTTGAGGGAAAGCTAGAATAATTCTCTAATTGGAGGGCTGTCAAATGTAATTTGATCAGGAATTTTAGAAATGGCTTATCGTTCTAAATAAAACACAATTTTTTTTCAGCGGAAAAATTTGCTATTAAAAGGGAAATGAATTGTCCAAGATTTTATTAAATATCAGATCGGGATTCCATTAGGACAGCACAAAATGTAATGTTGAATGTTTGCACCACATGTGGAATAATTTTAGGCCATGGTATTGCACAGAATACAAAAAGTGAGTTACGTGCCATTGGCTGGATGGATGGAACTTCCACGTAGTGACTATTGATTCGAACACAAAAACTAGAAAGAGCAAATGATGGTGACTAATTTCTCATCACTTCACTACTCACTCTTACTCACAATACTCTTACTTACTGTACTTCTTAAAAGATGCCTTAATTACTAGTCTAAACTGTAAAGAATACAGATATCTGCTAACTTTGTTGGATTAATCAACAGCTGTAAAGCCTGGCTGTGAAGAAAGAAAAGAAGGTCTAAAGAGATGGAATATCACATACATACATAATTGGTCATTACAACCCTTCAGTCAGGAATATGGACCTAGTTTCTCACACCACTTATGTTGTATGCGTTAATTTTATACATGAGTGCCGGGACCTACAGTTTAAAGTCGACTCCGGACGACATCTTTTTGAGAAACTCTTCACGACAATCTTATTTACTCTCAGAATTTTTGCCGGAAATCTGCAGAGAGGCAGTCGCCGAAGAAATATTTTTTTCATATTCTCGTTTTGATGTCTGAACTGGGATTTGAACCGAGGCCTTGCGTCTAATAAGCCTACTAGACTACGGCGGATACAAGAGATGGAATATCATCCTCTTATATTCGGATTTGCATCCAAACTTTTCTCTTAATGACTTTAAATATCCCTATCGGATAATTAAAATCGGATAATTAAAATTATCCGTTTCGGCTCACGCCGTGGAATACAAATTGTACATCCTACTTGTTAAATTCGACGAAATGACATTTTATCCCAACCAATAGTTTATTTTTTTTTTTTCAACAAACTGTTACAACAGCTACAAGAAGTCTACAACACAATTGAAAATGTTGTTGTTGTTGTTGTTGGATTTTTAAAGATGTTGCATATAATACAACAGCAGTTGATGTTGCTGCTGCTCATGACGATGATGATGATGATGATGATGAACGCTCCCTACTTTCGTATTTTTGTGTGCGAAAGATTCATTGAAGATACAGTTTTTCGTAGCTGCCAGTGTTATTAGTGGCACAAGAAAAACTTATTGAATTTGGATGGACGGACAGACGGACAGAAAGACAGCTAGTGAGCCACCCGACCAGACTGCCAGATGTAAAAAACAGTTTTTTTTTTTTTTTTCGACAGACTGCTTTTTAAAAGTTTATTTGCGTTCATTTTACTTTATTGTCATCTTAATTTTTTTTTTCATCTTTCTCTTGTTTTTGTTTTTATTGCTACTTCGTCAGTACGAATCGACAACTTTAAAAAAGAATTGATTAATGTTTGCTAACCCGTCTATGCCTGCTCTCTAATGGTATGGTTATACCGTGCGGTTGGACGCTTGATCGGTCTTCTCCCCAAAAAGGCAAAATTTGTTTGGCGCTGAGTGCAACATTATTTGTAGGCTTCTACACTTGCTGTTTCTGTTGTTTTAAATTATTTTTTGAAAACAAATTTTGTGCAACATTATATTGTTGTGTTGTGTGTTGCATGTTGGCCTTGCTTCTTTAGAGAGATGGGATGATGGGATCGCAATATGCCGGTGGTGGCAGTGGTGGTGGCGGTGTACTACTGTGAGCACATTATTAAATTTAGATCCTCCTAATTCAGTGAGCATTTACAATAAAATCTTGGTAAAATTTAGCCAAAAACAAAAATGGATTGTAAAGTAATTTCTTTACTTCAAACAGCAACAGCAACCACAATCACAACCAAAAACGAACGAAAGATGGAAGAAGAAGAAAAAAAATTCCAAAATAATGTTTTCAATTTTTAGTAAAGTTTTCTTTCTTTTTTATTTTTAAATTATTGTACCATGTATGCGATATAAAAATTAAATGCAACAACGAATATTGTGCCCAGCCAACATCTCTGTCTGTCCGTCCGTTTCTTGGCCTGCATTTTATAAAAGCCTGGGAAAGATGTAAATTAATGTTTTTGATGGGAATTTTTTATTTTCCAGACTTTTTTTTTTTTTTGTTTAGGCTGAGATTTTTCACCAGGAAAATTTTTTAAATTGCTAAAAAAAAAAAAAGGAAAATGTAATTGGAAGCAGCTTTATAAGAGAAGAACTGTGTGCATGCCAAGAGATATGTCAACACGAACACTTTTACGGAACTGCAAGTGTTGAATGTGATCAGTACGCCAACAATTGGGCTTGCATCTAACAAATTCGGCTTGCATCTAACAGCTATCGAGTAGTTTTCTCTCTTAATTTCCAAATTTCAGAAAGATTGCTGCACACAGCATCATATTTTAGTCACCTTAGATTAGAAGAAGTCTCTGATATCAGTGAAGTTGAAATTTGAAAAATGTTTACACTGAGCCAGAACCGCTGCCGGCAATGAAAGTTGGCTGTTGTAGAATGTTTTCGAAGCAATTTAATCTTGGATTGTCCCAGATTAATTCAACATAATTCCTCAGACTGAGGTGCTGAATATAAAGACAACCGCGGAACAAATTCAGTATACAGACGTGTTGCTGAAAGCAAAACAGTCAAATTGTTAGTCTAAGAATGTTGGTTGTCTCTGGAGAAAAAGTGTGGAGTGTAACATTACTCCAGTGGGTTCCTGGACGCGAAGTCATAAAAGGTCACAATTTCTAATGCAACTTCTCTAGAACAGTCAATATGGAATATGGAATATGGAAGTCGAGATACACCAGCATGAGTTCAAATGAACTCATGGAGTCCACCATAAACTGATCGAGCCCTGTATATTAACTCTGGTCACAGTTAAACTGTTTCGAGGTATACAGAGATTTCACTGTGTTGGCAACACTAGACTGTGGTAGAAGAAATGAATAACTCATCATGCTGAAAACCTAGTCTTCTCGCATGAACTATAATTGGATAGAGACCCATTTGCATTTTTTGCGAATTTTGTTCAAAGCGAATGATATTTTGAAACCATAGATCGATTAGATTGGGCGCTTTATAGTACTCCCCGAACTTTTTCACGATTTTTAATACCATTGTGGTTAGAAGAAAAAACCCTTTCCCTTTGAAGTCGAAGTACCGTGGCAATTCCAATAATTTTTATTTTCTATTCTTTTTAGTTTCTCAAAAACGTGGTCTTATACACACTTTAACCTTACATAACGATTTTCTTTGAGTTGTTTTTCAAAACTCTGTAAATTCACGTGGAAATTTCGGAGTTTTATGTATTAAATCCAACAGGTAGTGATCATTTAATGATAATTACAAACCCTTCAGTACTTAATATTTAAACAACTGAACCCTAAAAATATTTGGATTTTTTTTTTTCAATTTCTATAGAAATTAGAAACAAATAGTGAAAGTCAGACCGACTGAGTATTTCTTTGTTTAACTTGCTTTATTTTTATTTGATTGATGAAAATTTCAAACAAAAAAAAGAAAAAAACCGTAAACATGTAAAACGGAAATGATGTGTTGTTGTCAAACTGTCAAAATAAAATTTCAGAAAAAAAAGAAAGAAATAAAAAAAAGAATTCGAAAAGAAAAGAAACAAAAAACCAGTTGGAAAAACTAATGAAATGTGAAAAATCACAAGTGCATAAAACCTTAACTGAATGAACCCGGTCTATAGATATGCTTCATCGCCATCAGCGCCATGTTATGTACACCATTATCATCGATAACAACAACAACAACAACATTATCGTGAAGAATGAAATATTGATTGTAATGGACTCAAATGTATCACAATATAACAGAAAATCATGTCTGTTGGAAAAAAAAACTACCATCAGACAGATGATACTCTGATTGAATCAAAAAAAAACAAAGGGTCTGCCAAAAACTTAGCTGCGTTAATTGAAGGGAATTAAAATAATGATTATTGAAAGATAGTTTCTTGATGACAACTTAAAAAATGCATTCCTAGGTTTTTTTGTAACTGGGAAACTTTCCTATTTACCTTTTCAAATGTTTCTTGTGCAAGTTTTCTCCATATGGCAACTTTTAAGCTGAAAAATCCACGCAATAACTTTCTGCAACCTGTTTCTTCTTATTCTTATTCTTTCATAAAGAAAGTGCAGAAGTTATCAGAAAGCTCACCACATTACCTACCTCTTGACTTTAACAAAGCACACCGCCATGATATGCGATTTGCCTTCCCAAGGGGTTCTTTGATAGACCTGGAATTCTTAAGCTTTGGTGATTCCACTTTAGTGTTATCCTTCCTGTTTTATGTATTTTTTTTACCAAATACGGGGAAGGAATACTCTTCTTTTAATGCCCCCTTTTCATAAATTGTGCACCCATGCTTTAGTGTTCCCCTAAAAATATTTGTAAAATTCTTTATTCTCGCAATGACTATAAGTTAGCAACAGCTTAGTAATGAAGTACTAAAAAAAGTACCATTTTAATTACCTAAAAGTACTTTTTATGTCATATAAAACCACCTTAACTTGTACATTTTTCTTTTTGTTATTTTCGCCATAAAGCGAAATTTAAAATAAATTGAAAAAGTACTTTTTTATGATTCCAAAAGGTATTTCGTAAATGTTGACAAGTCATCCTTTTATTTCATAAATCCTTTGCACTTTTTGTGACACCCTTTTATTTCTTTGTCTTTCGAAATGCAATCATCATCGTCAGGTGGAGGAATATAAATTAAATGGATGGTAACCAGTCAAGTGTAGTTTATAAAGTACCAAAATAACATACAAGTGGCATTAAATTACAATTCTAATCGAAATGAAAAGACCTGCTAAATTTTAAGCAAAAAAGAAAAACAAAAACGAAATGAGTATCGAAAGCCAAAAGATAATAAAAAAAAAATAAACAGAAAATAAAATATAAAACCGTGACCCAGCTTTGGCTATAACAATAACAGTTACTTTTTGATTTTTTTTTTCGTTGGCCAAAAGAAAGGAATACTTTTCCCAAATCACATTTTTTTTTGTGCTATCATTTGAAAGTACAGTGGGAAACCAAATAAAGCACTTAAAATTATTAATTTTATAAATATATTTACGTTGGGTTTTAAGGAGCCCATAGTTTTACCTAGAGCGTATTTTCAAAAAAAAATTTTGTGTTTGTGGAATCAAAATTACACTTTTAATCAGTGTTCATATTAACAGGGTAATTAGTACCATCTTCCGCAAGTAGCACAGCATAAACAAAATTCAGCATACAGTCAAAGCCCGGTATAACAAATACTCACTTTAACGAATTCGGGATATAACGAATGAGCAAATTTCTTACATTGACTACCTTATATAACGAATGTTTTATAATTTTCAAGCTCAGTATTACGAATGATTTAAAAAATGGTAAAAAAAAGAATGTAACAAAAGAGAACACAAAAAATGTTCGTTAAAGTACCGTCGGTTTTTATTGTATACAAACACACTGCTTTTGAACAAGTGGTCATAAAAATTTGCCAATGAAGGCTTTGCTGATACTGGACAATGCTCCAAGTCGTCCTCCTGCTGAGGAACTCGTAAAAAATAAAGAAGATGAGAAAATTTGGGCAATGTACATGCCACCAAACGTGACTCCTCTTATCCAGCCAATGGACCAAAACGCCATTCGCTTACTCAAATTACACTACGGAAATAGCCTCCATTCAAAAGTAGTGTTATCTGAAACAGGTGACATCATAAATTTTTTAAAAAGTCTTTCTCTTTATGATGCGTCCAGTATGATTGGTCTCGCCTGGAACAATGTTAAGGAGGACGCATTATCTAAATGTTGAAAAAAAAAAATTCTGTTTTTGGAAAATTTTGAGTTTGATGATAAGGACGAGATCTCCCTTTCTGGACCTTTTCAAGGGGATGAAGTACAGTGTATAAGACGTGGAGTCAGACTACTAAGTACAATTTTTCCAAATGTAAGCAAATTTAAGCCTTGCCTTAATATTTTGCAACAATGGTGACTTGAATGATCTTACTTTGGATGGAGATGACGAAAATGAGGATAATATTGTTGACCAATTTTCTAATAATGAAACGAAAATAAAGAATACTGAAGTAATAAAATGTTTTGCTAAATGTATACAATGGGGTTCCCAACTTAAAATATTAATATTTCAAAACAATTAGTACTTCGAGAAATACAGGAAGAAGCTCTTCAAATGAGTCTTCAAGTTACTTGTAAACTATAAATGATTCTATATGATCTATAAATAATTTTTTTCCACCAATTTAAATAACACTTTTACTCACTTATTGATTATCAAGCGTTATTTTAAGGACATTTCTATATATTTTTAATAAAATGAGTTGAATGTACGTATCTTTTTTTATTAAAATTTTGATAAAAAAAAAAAACTTTGCGATATAACGAATTTTTCACTATAACGAAAGGGCCTGACAATATATCGTTCGTTATACCGAGCTTTGACTGTATATGTACTTAGAACCTTGACATATGAGAGAACAAAGGCGTATCATCACCTAGATAGAAAAAAAGAGATACGTTTGTGAGGCCCCTAATTTTAATGATAATACGACCATTATCCAATCCTTCAAAGTATAAAGAGATGTTGATCTTCACGTCTTGCATAAAATTCTGTGATCCACTTTTCAAACTATTTTTCACTCACTTAAGTAGACTTGCAATATTTTTAACCTTTTGCACTCCAGCCTAATAAGGAACCAGTAACTCTAGAATTGTATTAGTAAAAAGTACATGCATTAATGTTTAAGAAAATGCGATCCAAAATTAAACAAACCAATTTATTGTTACTTATATCGATGTCGCCGTGGTCTAGTAGGTAGTGTGTTGGCTTATTAGACGTAAAGTCAGAGTTCAAACCCCAGGCCAGACATCAAAACAAAATACAAAAAATATTTCTTCGGCGACTGCCTCTCAGCAGATTTCTGGCAAAAACTCTGAGAGTAAATAGAATTGCCATGAAAAGTTTCTCAAAAGTCTGCTGTTCGGAGTCGACTTTAAACTGTAGGTCCCGCCACTCATGTATAAAATTAAAGAAATTGAGAAACTAGGTCGTAATCCTGACTGAAGGGTTGTAATGACCAATTATGTGTGTAATTTGTTGTTACATATATTGTAATAAAGCATATTTAAGGCTAAAATAACAAACTTAAAGGGAAAAGTATCGGAAAAGTCCACGGGTTCTCATCTCTGTCTTCGTTCTTGCCTGTTGCAACAAACTATGCAATCCCTTTTTTACCCTTACGCAAGATGTAAAGTCTCTTGTCAAGCCTAGCTTCTTGATTTGAGGTGGATGGTCTTGATCGATCTTCTCGGAATTCTCCCACGAGTTCATCAACTAAACGCTTGACAAACTTCAAATGGGACATAGGTTTTTCCTTTTTTTTTGTTCTTTTGTGTCGCAAATGCAGCGACAACGGATTTATTCCTAACATACGGAATGTCACAAATGGGGCGACAGAGGGGTACAAAGGGTTAAACATTGCCATTTTATCTTAGGGTTACATTGACTTAAATTATCTTTTGGTTACCTTTTTCTGTCGTTTAGTATTCTGAGTCGTTAGAATATTTTTATTCGTTACTGTAATCATAAAAAAAAGAGAAAAGATAGAAAAAAAATAGGAGTTGTCTCTAGAGTAGTGAGCAAATGGGGAAAAATAATTTAACAAGTGTATTTTTGTTTTCCATTTTTTTTAACGGCTTTTTGGCCATTATATTACCAACATACTTTACTAACTTCTATTTCATGGCCTAACGGACACAGTCAATGATTTTGGAATACAAAAAAAAAGACGAACGAATATCGACAAGAGAAACAAAAACCAAAAACTATACTGAATAAAAACTATTAAATGCCGTCCATGTTTTTTCAATATCACTCTCTTCCTATAAAGATTTTAACAGGTGCAGCCTTAAATACTTTTTTTTTCTTTTTTCTAAATGATACAGCAACAAACCGAAAAAAAACAACTGTGATATATTTACTAGAGCTGGGTTAATGGACTCTATATAATTTTTTTTTGTTCGATTTTTTTTTTCATTTTGTGGCTTAATCTCTTAACCGTAACAGTTTTTATTTTTTCCAATGCATTTGTTAATATTTCAAAAACAAAACAAAAAAAAACGTAATAAAATCGATCGTATTGGTTGGTACACTTTTTTCTCTCCCATATTCGTTACCAATTTTTATGTTTATGACCGTAATGTTTAATATTTCGACAATACATTAAAACAACTTAAAAAAATTAACACTGTACTACAGAAATCTTAGAAAACAAATATATAGCTATGCGCTGTGTTATGCTATGCTTAATATGTGGAACCACAAAAGCATACTCTTACTGCATTGGATTAATGGGTCATGTTAACTGGTGGCCTTTGGATCACGCATTAATACATGTTATTATTAGTCTAGCGAAGTCGCCGTAGTCTAGTAGGTAGTGTGTTGGCTTATTAGACGTAAAGCCAGAGTTCAAACCCCAGGCCAGACATCAAAACAAAATACAAAAATTATTTCGTCGGCGACTGCCTCTCAGCAGATTTCTGCCAAAAACTCTGAGAGTAAATAAAATTGTCATGAAAAGTTTCTCAAAAATCTGTCGTTCGGAGTCGACTTTAAACTACTTTAACCACTTATGTATAAAAAAATTAACACACACAACATAAGTGGTGTGGGAAGCTAGGCCGTAATCCTAACTGAAGGGTTGTAACTGCCATTTATGTATGTATGTATGTATGTATGTATGTATGATTATTAGTCTAGTAGGTTGGTGTGTTGGCTTATTAGTCGAGAGACTGTGGTTCTCACCCTTAGCTCAGGCAGTTCGAACAATACGGAATTCTCGGCAATTTTTTGGCAAAAGCTCTGAGTGTAAATAAAATTACAATGTAAAGTTTCTTAAATCTGTCGTTTGTTAAAATATGTATACGACAATGCCACTCGTGGATAAAATTACCACATAAAACATGGATAGTGTGAGAAGCTAGGTTGTAATTCTGATTAAAGGGAGATTGTAATGACTAATTAAATAAGTAATGTATTATCGTGTAGCACAGTGTAATTTTTTTGTGTGTGTTAATTTTAAGACTCGTATTTTGCAGAGTCATATGAATTTATTTAATATAAATAGGCTTTCAATCAATTTTTTATTTTTATTATGGATGGACTGCTACACATTTTCTTATATTTTTCATTTCAATTTATATTTCGAGGTTGTTATTCCATTACATTTTGTTTTTCGTTTTCTCCTGTATTTATAATTTATTTTTAAGAAGAAACGTAGAGATGTATGTATGTATGTACGAATGTAATATTGATGTGGATGATGTTTTTAATTTCCTCCTTTTTCATGTCATGCTTCAGTGATTTAATTGTTTTTTTTTTCATTCAATTTTTCTGTTGCACATCGGCAAAAAGAGAAAAAAAAAAGGTGAAACTTTTTAAATGGCAAATCAATAATCGTATTTAAATGTATAAATATAAATATGTACATAAAGCAATACATACATATGTATGTATGGATAAATAAATATATTACAGTTTTCATTTTCTTTCTACCAATGCCGCCGTAAATGATTTGATTTATAAATAAAATTGTAATTTCAATATTAACTCGTTATTGTTGACGGAAGTTTAATTTTATGCCCAGTTTATGTCTTTTTTTATTATTTAGTGTTTTTTAATAATTTATATATTCTTGTTTATATTATTGTTTATTAACTATTTCTTTTCTTCTTTTTTTACTTTCTTTTTAGGTAAGTTTATTAAAGAAAATAATAACGCAACATGAGTGAGTCCTTTTAAACAAACAATTTCAAAAAAAAATGTACTAAGTTTACATAGCAAGTTAGGAATATAAAATAATAATTACACAATGCAACATAATAAAATTCATAGCTTATAATGTATGCATATACATATTTTTCTACGGCTCTAGTTTCGATCAAAAGCCTTTTGTTAGGAATTATATTGAACGAGTGTTTAGTTAGCTATAGAAGTTTTGTTTCTTTTTTCACAGCGATTGTTAAGTTAGCATTATTGATCGATTTAGAAAAGCAATCACTTCGGCTCTAAGCTTGACATTTACTATTGTCAATACTGATTATTTAATTCGATTTCATCTAATATTGGCAGTTCTACTATCCGCAGCAAGCGGACGCATCTCAAAGCATGTCTTCTAAATGCTTCATTTGACAGATGAGCCTAGCCTGTGAATAGGAAGCCATTCTACACATATTTCGGTTTTACACCTCCTTCGTGCTAAGTCACAGTTTAACCATATCATTTATATCCAAAGAAATTATATGTACATTTTTTAAAAAGTTCGGACAAAGAAACAGTGTTTGCTGTTTGTGTCTGTTGTTTGTAAAAATTGAAGTCGCCGTAGTCTAATAGGTAGTGTGTTGGCTTATTAGACGTAAGGCCACGGTTCAAATCCCAGGTCAGGCATCTCCAACTGAAGGAAATATGAAAAAAAAAATATTTTTTCGGCGACTTGCTCTCAGCAGTTTTCTGGCAAAAACTCTGAGAGTAAATAAAAAATTACCATGAAAAGTTTCCCAAAAATCTGTCGTTCGGAGTCGACTTTAAACTGTAGGTCCCGCCACTCATGTAGAAAATTAACACACACAACATGAGTGGTGTGAGAAGCTAGGCCGTAATCCTGACTGAAGGGTTGTAATGAATGGCCAATGTATGTATTATGTATGTACATAGTATGTTTGTAAAAATTAAAATTTTTTTATCTCTGGAAGAATCCCGAAACTCCTCCAACTTCTAAAGGTCTATTGCTATGAAATTTTATCAGAATTCTTTTAGTTTCTGTAGTTGGGATTCCGTTTATTTCATTTTTTTTTTTTCTTTACTTTTTCCTTTATTTTGTTCCCTTTTCCATACATTTTTGTATACTTTGAAGTAACAAATGAACAATTCCGACAACACAAAATATTTAGTTTTAATGTACGATAAAAGGGGGACTTTATAATTCAACAAACTGTGAAAAAAAAAATTAACAGTGTTGTCAATTTAACAGATTTGCCAACTCGATGTAAATAATATTGCCAAAGTTCACTTAACGAAATCATCATTCATTATTGCCCATGTTTATAAACAACAACAACAACAATTGCAAATAAGATCGTACAGTAATTACATTAATGGGAAAAAGTTTTTGAACAAATTCCGTTTAATTTTTTTTTTCTTGTCATTTTTTCTTTTTTTTTTTTTTGAGACTAATTAACATATTTTCTTACAATGTATACCGATTACATAACTACAAATGCAACAACAGTAAAAAGAGAAATAAAGAAAAAAAAAACATGATGAGTATTCTGCTAAAGACAAACCAGAGAAAGACCGACATCTTCTGCTCTATTAAAGACAATAACACTGCACGTTAATAAGCAGCAACAACAATCACAACAGTAACATGTAAATACTGTTTTGAGTTTACATATGTATGTACATGCAGAATTTTAATTTTCTTTTGTTTTAACGATAAAAGTCATGTTATTTTCCAATAAAGTTTTTGTTGTTTTTTTTTTATTTTTAGTGTGTGGCTGAAACAAAGTTGAAAACAAACGAGAAATGTTGCACTATTTCATCTTTTATTTGTTGCATTATGTTTTGTATTGTTGTTGTTGCTGTATAGTAAATTAAAGATTACCTTAGATATTTTTGCATAATATCTTGAACGCAATGTTGCATGCCACAAACATATTTAGCTATTGTTTTTTTTCCTGTTTTTTTTTTTTTACAAAATTTTCTTATACAAACCATATTAAATTTTTTTTATGGTTTTTCTCATTGTATTTGTTATTGTAACTGATTTTTTTTCTGTAATTATGGGTTACAATAAAATACTATACTATGCAACCAGCTTGTAATAATCATAACTAATGACAACAGAAGTGTATGAATTTTTGTTTTATTATTGCCAACACTTTTGCTTTAAGAATCTCATGACAACACGAACGGGCGAAAAACAAGGTGGGTTGTTGGCAACGTAATACAAACAAAAAAAACACCTTAAGTTCATTGTTCTAAATTCGTGGTTTATGTGAAATTCATTGTATTCGAGAAATAAGTTTTCTTAATGGGTTTTTTTTTTCTTATCATTTTAAAAAATTTTTAAATTCCTTCGTTATTTGTGCAGATTTCTCTTGTTGTGCTGTGTTATGATTTTAAAAGCAAGTAACCATTAGAGACTTAAAGATATGTTAAAAGCTTATTTATTTTATAAAGTCATTATATTGTAATTACACAGTGCTATAAAAAAAGTAAGAAAATTTGTCGTAGCCATAGACTATGAGATCCATAGGCTATCTGATATTTTCGCTTGAATATTCCGTTTCGAAGTGATAAAAAAATATAGAAGTACATGCAATATTTAAAAAATAGGCTTTGTTTTCATGAAAAGGTTATTTAGGAATGCCCAATGGATGGCATTAACAGATAAATTGTCATTATCATTAATCCAGTTTTTCCAGCCGTTGATTAATTTGTGTACTGCAGCAGGTTCTAGAAGAATAGTGTTGCCATTTATTGCTTATTAATATTGCTTATTAATAGCGGTCAAACTCGGATAATATATTGGGTTGTTGCATTGGATGTAGACGTAAAAAATCCTACTATTAGCTAAGAAGTGTAGAAGTATGACGTTTTATAATATTTTAATAATACTACTGCCTCTGGCGGATCAATGGAGCTTCTGTCTTATTTGAATCTGGGCTGCAAGCACTTTAACCCCACTACACCTTCAATAATGTTTAATTCATTGTCATACAACTTGACATTAAGTTCACAAAACGTATAGTTAGACCTCAACTGGGGTTCTTGGGAATTTCTCTTTCAGAAGCTTTCACCAAAAGCACTTAAAAATTGAATACCTATGGCATATTTACTCAAAGGTTATAGTGTTATGATCATGTTGTTTGTTTTATAAATTAAAATTTAAAAACCGTAAATTTTTTACTTAGTTTTACTTTTTTTTCTTAAATTTCTTTTTTTCTCATTTTTATTAGCGTTTTCATTTAATTCTTTTTATACACTTTTTATGGTTATTGTTTCTTTTTTATTACTACTTTTACTTTATTTGTTTTTTTTATTATTATTTTCCGTTTGCAAAATAGCCGCCAAAGAAAATTTCCTCTTTTTTGCTGGTTTTTATTTTTTACAAAAAAAATTTCGTTTTCCAACTATTTTAAATGAAGCCATTAAAAATTATAATGCTTAGGAAATCAGCAATTATTTTGCAAAACAAAATTTAACAAGATTTGATAATTTAAATTGTTTGTTTTTAATTTTTCATAATTCCTATTATAAAACCATATTGTGTTGCCAATTATCACCATTAAAACCATTAAAGTGACACTCTAATTAAATAGTATAAGAGAGTATTGTTAACAGCCGTTATAAACAGAGAGAGAGAGAGAGATTGTTGTTGCACATGTTTTTGTCCTGCTTGCCGGCATTTATTAAAAGACTTAAAATAAAATGGAGTTGGCAATAATGTATTAATTAACGGTTCACTAATTGATTGTTAACTAATCTTTGTTTTTTTTTTCTAATCTTAATATTCTCACGCACATTGATGAAAAATAAGAGCTTTTTCGTTTTTTTTTTTTTTTTTGTCTGAAGAAAGAAAGTAGCCATGTCGGTAATATGGTTGCATTGTTTTTGTTCTCCTTTCAGGAAATGTTTTAATTTTCCTTTCACCCTTGTTGTTGAAGGCTTTTTCTTAAAATTTTTGATCACGTGTGCATGCCATAACTGATCATGTGTATGTGTGTGTGTTTGTGTAAATTTATTCAATAATTTTCATAAACCATGTAGAAGAAAAAAAAACAACTTTCACACATTATTTGCTGGAGATACAATATTACCATATTGACAAAAAAAAAAATATTGTTAAGCAAAGTAGGTAGGACTTTGAAAATAAAATAGGAAAGAAAAGAAAACCTTCTCCAATACATATTTTATGTAAAAAAAAGATAAAAACTTTTTTATTTTTTCGTTTTTGTTTTGGTGTTTTTAGAAAGAGGTTTGCATGTTAAAAATTGTACCACAATTTGAATTGATACTTTGGCTTGTTACATATGGAAATATATATGTATGTATGCATATACAAATGCTTGCTATCTTGTAGCCAAAAGGCTGCCAAGTTAAACAATTGAAAGATGTCCAATGTACTAAAGCGAAAGGATTTTTATGTTTTTACTCCACCTCAAGGTTCACCTTCTGCACAACATGAAAATGTAATTGTCACCAGCATTAGAAATGCATGCACATGAGGTATATGTATGTGTGTGTGTATGTTTTTTTTTTTTAGAAGTATTGGCAAAAAGCAATACTTCTACTGTGTTAAACAAAAGCAGAAAAAAAATTATTTATTGCATGTTGGCCCAGACTTTTACAGGCTTGTTAGAAATATGAAACTTGTAGTAAAAGTAGTTTTGTTACCTCTTTTTTTTTCTATACTTTCTTTCCGATATTAAAATCAAAAATAAAAATAAAAACATTCTTTAAGAGGACCCATATACCACACAGTTTATTTTGGTACTTTAATTTAGGCAGTCAGGCTAACAAGCAGGTGTGGAGTTTAAACAATAAACTTTCTTTATTGCTAACCATTTAAAAGCAAAAAAAAAAAATGTTTTACTTTCTTTATTAAAAGATATTTATTCTAAAGCCACTTCCAAAACAGAAATAACAACTACAAGAACAAAATTTCTAATATAAGGGAGTATGAATTAATATGCCTGCAATTTTTTAATGAAAAATCGTTTTTATTCGTATTTTAATATTATCGACTCAATAACTTCACATAATATTCGAAATCAATGTCGATTATACTGCATGTATTCCTTGTCGCAATGACTTTATTTACTTATTTAAGACAAAAAATATAAAAAAAAAATATTTGTTGTTGAACATTTTTGTTTAAATATTTTATTTTTTTTATATCAAAATTGTGCTGACAGTAGTAATCTTTCTGTTAAATTAAATTTAATAAATTACAACACAATAATTGTTGAAATTGTGAAATCAACTGCAACTTGTCTGACTTTAATTAATTTTTGACTTTAATTGTTTGAAATACTATTTCATTTATTTTTTAAATAACAATTATGAAACATTACCATCATTATCTTGTCACTGAAGTTGAAAGTCAATGATATTTGCTTATATTATTACTGATCAATGCGTAATAATTGATTAATAACTTGCGCCATAATTTCATACAGTGTAATAACATAACAAAACATCAAAGGATGTCCGGCAATTATAGATGTTAACCACAAAAATAAATATATAGAGGTTGGCAACATTTCGAATTGTCTGATGGATGATAAGCAATCAACAGAAACTCAAAACAAATGAAAGCATTACTCCACTGAGAGAGTAAAAGAGATAGAAAATGTAATGAAACATTTTGTTAACATTAATTTTATTAATTTATTTAATAAGCGTAAGCTATTATTGCATTGTAAAAATGAAGAAAAGAAAAAGTTTTCAATAGAAAAAATTATAAATTCCTCAAAATTTATTTATTAAATGAAATGTTTTTTTTTTTCTTAAGTTTTCTTTATGAATTTTTGTTTTCCTTTGCAAGCATGTATGTATGTGCATACCCTTATTAAAATTTCTCCTAAAAAATGTACTACTCTGCCATACTTACTCATCACTCACTCTCTGGTAAATTATACATTTATTAACGGTATTTACGAAACAATTTCTTAATATCTCATGAAGACAAAAACAATGTTTGTAATTAAAATTTCTGTCTGCATACTTAATGAGAGTAAATTAAAGAGTATGATTTGTTTCGTGTGTGTTTATGTGTATTTAAAGGTATTTGTAATTAAATGCATAACAAAGCATACGAACGAGTATCATGATACATAAAGAAGAAGAATATGTTGTTATTGTAGGCATAACAATATTTAGATTATGTTTTACCACCACTACTACAACGCTTACTATGTGGTGTAATCATTATACATTACAGAGTATCAAAATGTAAGAAAGAAACCAAAACAAACCATTTACAATGCTCTCTCATGTTATTACACATCGAAACGAGGGGAATTTTCTTAATTATAGACAGGCAGTGTAAACAACAGTTTTAGGATTTTAATTAAAGAAAAAAAAATGCCAGTGTAACAATTAGACAGACCCTTAGTTTTACTTTTTTCTGTTTAAACATCCATTTAACAAAAATATTTACATATTATTTGTAAAATTTATTTGCCCTCCCCTTAGATTAAGTATTAATTTGTTTACAACATATACAGCTGAAGTAAAATTCAAATTTTAAGATTTTTTAATTAAAAATTACAGTCTTTTAAAAGTTTTTTTGTTTGTTTTTCTTTAATTAGCAAATACAAGTTTATGCATTATATTTTTATTTATAACTGTTTTAATTGCATGCTATTGTTTTATGGTTTAATATCTTTTAAAACTTTTTTTTATTTGTTTGATAAAACGAAATATTTTCACACGCTTCAGTTCATTTTGAATTCATTTAAGAAAATAGTTAGTTTCAGATACAGATAATTTACCGCTTTATTTTAAATATTTATTAAAAATTAATTTAAGCAAATAGTAACAGATACAGATAAAATTTACCGTTTTTTTTTTTAAATATTTATTAAAAATTAATTTAATGTTCTGTTTATGAAAAAGCGCAAATTATTTTCCATTTATTTTACTTTTAATAATATCTAATATATTTCTGCCCTAGATTTTTAATTTCAAAAGGGAATGCTTTTCCAGATGGAATAGATAATAAACCCAATTATGGTGAATGCTTTTTCCTTTGGTATTTGTTTAATTTTCCTTAAATAAATAAGTTATTTGTAAGATGAAAATAATTCAATTATTCTCGAAAATGAATTTGAAGCCTTGATTTCCTGTGGTGTAGTAGTTAGTCTTTGGTTACGAACTGAAAGCATTGGAAGTTGAAATTTGGCTTTTTAAGCTTTTCTATTCTATGGGACATCATCTCAGTTGGTGCTTTTAACACAAGCATTAATTTGTTTGGTTTTTAATTATTTTGTTTTAACCACTAATTTGCTACAAATAAAAAAATAAAAAAAAAAACGTGTAATGGTACTTCAAATGCAATTTTTCCATTTCAATACACTAATTTAGAGAAATTTGTTACAAAATTTCCACCAAATTTTCTCTCTCGCAAGCAGACCACTACGTTCAACAAGTAAAAGAATTGATGGCAAACGATTAAAATTTGAATTATCCCAACTCTATGCAATAGCATGTTGCCATTTTCAAAAGAAATGATCACAATTTATAGTGTTTTTAGGCAATTATGTTGTTATCTCTAATATGGCAGTTTAACAACATTCATTCACTATCTGGTGGCACTCTTCTTTCTCTTCTAACTCCCTTTGTATGTGTGTAGTAATAAAGGGTTATACTATTTTCGATTTCAAAAGTTAATCATCAAACAGCATATCTAAGGCAGTGTTGTGTGGGGATTGGACTTTATATGGATGTTATGCAAATCCAAATGCGAAATACGCCATAATGATTCTTAAAAGATAAATTCGGCAGTGGAATCGACATGCTCCGATTATTTGTTTCACTTTCTCTAACAGAATGCCGGAATTACGATTATCCACAGACTCTTCGAATTTCTTTCGTAAATAAGACTATGGATGATGAATATTTTTAGACCAGCAATGTTGAAATCACTAAACGGATAACCCATTACGTCTATGTATAGATAATGAACTCAAATATTAAGCTACATATGCTAAGAAAAGACTGATATTTGTGATTAAAATTTACCGTAAAAAAAAAAGTTGGCTGCATTTAAGCCTGTGTATGTTATTGAATCCTCCTGCCACATAGACACTAACGCTCAATATATTTTAACAGTTTAATTGAAATTTAATGTTTAAGTTTATCTCAAGCTTAGTTTTTTTTTTTTAATTTATAAGATGCACGACAAATATAAAGAGAAAAAGAAAGAAAACAGATAATGATTGTGATTGTCTTTTTTAAAATACCATCAACAGAGGCCCCCTTCTTTATTATTTCACTGTTGATATTTACTAAAGAATGGTGGTAGTGGGCAGTTCATTAATGATTGGTAAAGAAAAATCGTCTATTTACAATTATTCATAAATCATTATACAAGTTACGTACATACTACATACCAGTCGTATCTAATAGAGACATGCTAATAAATTACTATTTTTAGTCAAATTATTTTGCAACAAACTAAAGATTAGATATGTATACGAGAGGAGGCATAATCTAATGGCAAATGGAAAGTTTAACCCTGATTTCTTTGATTTTTCTCTGGTCTTGTTATAATTAGAAGAGAAAATCTTTTTTTGTAAGTTTAACTGCCAATAAAACTATCATTAGTGTAACAACAAATCTTGGTTTGTTTCATTTTTAATTACTAACCTCACTTCTTCTTTATTGTAAGGCTGGCTTTGCTTGGCTGCACTGGTTGATTTTAAAAGTTATTATGACCACCTGTTGATCAAAAATGTCATTGTATTTTATGTTACTCATTCATTCATTTTTCATTTCTTCTTCTTTAGTTTTTTTTTTCTTTTTCTTGAAATTTATTTTCAACTCTCCTAATCCCTGGTTTTCATTTTATCGTGTTTAAATTTAACAAGACATTTGTTAAAATTTTTATTTTTGTTTTTCTACTCGTATTGCCATGACTGAACGAAACTTGTCTGTCTATGGGGCAATTACATTTTGTTTTTGCAATTACATACTGTTATCCAAGTTGTTATTATTGTTGTTGGTTGACTCTGTGCTACACTTAGAAAATTTTATTGAAACTCTCTTGTATTTGTGAAATGTTGTATGTCAATCACTTTTCTTTTGTTTTGTTTTTTCTTGAAATATTTGATTGATTATAAACAAAAAGAAGACGACAAAAAAAATGATGTAAATTATTGAACATGACATTTGTCGTGATATTTTTGATAAAAAAAAAAGAGTTTTTCTCACGTTAATTTTATTTTTATTTTCTTTCTTCGTTCACTTACAAATTCAGTTCAAAGCAAGATTTCACCCAAAAAAAAATTTCTTTCAGGCATCGTTAAAAGAAAACCAATCATAAAATCTATTTAATCTCATTTGTCGATCATTAAGAATTTGTTTACATTTATTTAAACAAATTCCAATTTCTAAAACATTTTAAAGTGTTAGTTTATTTCAATCGTATTTTTTAAGTACCATTTAAACTTAAATACTAATAAAATAACTAATTATGCTTAAAGAGTAATATAAACAAAGTGCAACAATACAACCAATTCTTTACATAGTTTACTATGTATTTGATTATTTAAGTTTATTGTGAGATTACAACCTCTTAAGAACATCATAGAGAGGAGAAGAACAAGCAGCATCCCCTCTTAAGAAAGAGGAAGAGCCTCAGTGATCAAGGTTACTCACTACTACACCCTATACAAAACGCCCCTATACGTTTTCATAAAGAATGCTTTTTCTAGACAACGTCTGATGACTTCTATTAGGACGTATTACAGTAGACTAGCTAAGCTGGAAAAACTTGCCTATTTAGAAACAAAGCAAAGAAAGATTGATGGATAGATGGATGGATTGGGATATGCTTTAGTTTTGTCTTATATTTCTTAAAGCAGCGGAAAGGAAAACAAAACTCATTTGCATACTGTTTTGTTTTAATTTTTCAATTGAAGAAAAAAAGTGCAGTTAATGCACATCGATTTCTAACCCCACACTTAAGCCTAATTATGTTCTAACGATATCAGAGAGAAATAAACACCACCCAGGTCCGCCAAAAATACTCAAAGGTAATGAATTGTGACAGCATTTCTCCTTGAAGTGTGCTGACAAACTCTAGAAGAACTTACAAAACATTTGCAGTTAGCAGGCAGCTTTCAGCAATACGGGAAACGTTGAAACTTATTTTTGTATATTGGAAGTGACACTTGAACAGAATAAAAGGCACTAATTATTGGTATGGGATGATTATTATTCCATGATTGTTGTTATCAAACTGCAGAATAATTTATAAGATTTTTGACAGTCACAGAGAAATTTTAATGAACATTTCTGAACGACCCAGTCAAAACTTTACAACATTTTAGGCCACAAATAGCATTAGTTTCTATCGATGCAAAACGCATTCACTGGAATACGCTTTACCTTACAACACATTCTCTGGACTTGAATTGATTCATTTTTGGCCTAATAAAGCGAACACTTCTCGGAATTTATATATTGCCAGAAAGATGAGGATTGACCCCATCTTGTTCGTTTTATTCTAAATTTTATTATCATTAAGAGACGTTATTTATTTCTCTCTGTGTATGTAATTTATTGTCGTTGTTAATTTATGTAGAAAATTTACTAGTAAAGTGACGTGTTAATCTGTCACCATTGTAGACAATTACATCTGTCACGTTCACTAATTGATTAGATTGTGATTGTGATCGTTATTTTTTTTAACACAAAACTGTCAATACATTTAAATTTACAAAATATCGATTGTAATTAGTTTGAATCTGATCTAAATAAATAACTTAGAGTAAAAGCAGAATACCTTGACTAAACTCTGATCTATTCCATCTATTGAAAATTGCAATCATAAACTCCACAAATAAATGTTGTTCCTTAAATACAACTGGAGCACACAAATGTATTGCTCTTGCAACCACCGTATAAACAGTATCGAAACGCAATTTTGACGTTTACCAGCGAATTATGAAAGGGGCAGCAAATATTACCAAAAAGTATTTCTGTCCCTTTCTGATTGTCTGTCTGTTTTGTTTATTTATGTTTTTTTAGGTTTTGGGGTGGGTTTTTTTATATTGGCGAGAGTTAATAAAAAATGTAATTTTTGTCTAAAACTATTAATAAATAATAAAAACAACTAAAAACAATAACAATTTTTTACTTTTTCTTTCAAGAAATTAAAAAATATTGGCAACTTTCAGCAAGAACAATTTTTTATGAGCAGTACGTCTTATTTTGATCTTGTAATATTTAGCTTCTTAATAATCTCTTGCACAAGAAATTATATTCATTGTGACCGAAAATCACCCACATTTCGATTAATATTTAAATATTTAAGAATCTTTAAACTTTTCATTGAAGAAATTAAAAAATATTCAAAATTTTCCCTTTTTTAACACAAAATAAATGTTTATTTGCATTTAATTTTTCTGCTTTATCCGCCAGTTTTCACTCTGTATATCTGTTGCTTCTAACACATTTGATTCGCAAAACATTATAACATTTTTTTCTCCCTCTAAATTGGCTAGTAATTTGCTGCTATGAGCGTTTGTCAAACGTCCATGGTTTCGATATTGTTTATACGGTGCTTGCAACCTCTTGGAAGAAACTAGATTTTAGAACTTCTTCATAGCAGTAAATAGGAATTCTGAAAACATAACCTAAATGTGTTAATACTGTTAAATACAATCTTTTTTGTACTGACATACATATGAATTCTGAAAGCATACGTCAAAGTTTTTAACTTTGTATTGTATTTGGAAATAAAATTTATTTTGATGTCGTACTTATAATTCTGAAATTGAATTTATTTTTAGTTTTTAATTCTATATTTTGAAATAAAATTCTTTTTATTTCTAAAATTTGAATTTATTTCTTTGAATTTGTATTCTAACAAAAAAATTCTCTCTTTTTTTGTTCATCAAATAAGCTTTAATAGTAATTTTAAAAAACACCATAAGTCTTTTTCAAAATGTTGTCATGCTTGTTAATTCCCCCCTTGAGTTAAATTCTTATCAGAAAATTTATCTGCCTGAACATTAATTAGAAAAAAAAATATTTCATCAAATAACCCAAATTGCATTTGAACGAATGTGTGAAATAATATTACATGTGTATGAACAATTAAAAACTCAAAGTTATTTTTAGCATAATCAATTAAAAATTTAAAATAGAAAAATAAAATTAAAATAAAAAAATCCAATAAAACCAACATAGTAAACAAACATTACTTAAATGCTTGGTTTTTAATTATGTGAACGAACACCCAGCCAGTCAGTCAGTGCTAATTGATGAAAAAAAAATAATTCACATGCACATTAAAATGTATGTAACTCTGCAACGCGTATGTATGAGAGTGTAGGTAATTTGGTATGAAAACGATTAACGATCATCAAAGAGCAACAATAACGTAAAAATGCCTGTGAGAAGAGAATAAAGTGTATGTGTGTGTCCGAGAGTGTGTAGGTAGGTCAAATAGTCATTCATTTTACTCATTAATATGGTCAGTGATGCATACACTAATTTTTGTTAACATGTAAACAAAGGAATAAAAAAAAGAACACATACTGAAAGAATAAAGAATAACCGCGTAATTTAGCAGTAAATTATTATTAATGATTTTCGGTATGTTTGTAAAAGAATGACACAGAAAAAACAAAAGAACAAAAACAAAATTTAATGAGTGGCTTGGGTTAAAAGAGCAAATTGATTTAAATGTTGTTAATGTTTTGTTCGGTTTTGTTCTTTTTTTTTTTTTTAGTTCAACCTTTTTGTCTTTCTTTTAGTTTTAAAAACGGAAGTGCTTTAAATGTTGTAGCATTTCGTTTTAATTGTAATTTACAAAATGTTTGTGTTTTACGACAACGTATGAAATAAAATAAATACTTACAAAAAGTATTATAAAAACTGTCTGCAGTAGCTATATTTGATTGTATTTTATGATTCTTAAAAAATTTTCTAATATTATGGGAAATGAAAATCCAAATTTTTTTATTTAAAACCTTATAAAATTTGATAAACTTGTATTAACTAACTATTCAATGTTAATGTGGGCCGTTGTTGCCTGATTTTTTTCTGTTTTTGTTAATAAACTTTCTTTAGTAAATAAAAATAAAATTTAAAGAGCAGCAAACGTATGAAAGAAAATAAATAAAAAAAAGTGTATAGATTTTCAGTGCAATATTTCCAACTACATATTAAATTTAATTTTCTGTGACTATTGATTATCGCATAAAATTATATGTGATGGGGAGAGATTGTGTAAACCTTTGTGTTTAAAAGGAAATGGCAAATACTATGCTTTCTTCAAAATTATTATTAACACGCAAACTTTAAATCCATACAGCACAGCACTGTAACATATAAAATGGTGAGATCAATTATTTAAGAAAAATAACAAGCCAAGTAGAAACTTCTGTCAAATAATGAAAAAGAGAAGAAGGAAAATAGTTGCTTTTTCAATGATCAATTTAAATCCATTCAATAAAAAATACCCCCACGCTGTTAGTCAGTAACAGACAGTCACACATACACACAGTATGATAAAGATACCAATTGGCAGTTTATTATAAAAGTAGGCAGACTAACAGACAAACAGACATCATCTGCATCACTTTAGTTTAGTATCAACACTATGTTCCATCTATAATCATTGTAACTATTTTTTTTTAGCAACAGACAGACAGACAGACAGACGTGCACGTAGACAGAAAACATAGTTGGAGTTGTAACAGTAGAGTATTTTACAAGATGACTGACAGACTGTAAACGACATCATCGAATGGCGAACGAGCAGACAAATAAATATTCCTTCTCTTCACTAGACTACTCCAAGCTTACAACATTTAACATGATGTTCAATTGTGTGTGCTGCAACTGCAACAAACTACTACCACGGCGGAACCACTCTACTGACTGCTGTTTTTGACTTCAACACCATTTAAAGTTTTTCTGTATGACGTTGATGATCATCATCTCAATATGATCTGTAGTAAAAAGCCTTCAAGCCATTAGCATTTTCCTCCACAGAGATACCACAGTAACTAAAGGAATGATATCTTATTTTATATAAAAGCATTGGTAAAAAGGAATCTATTTCTTTTTTCTGTCAAATACGTCAGATTTCGTCACAATAACTTGTAGTCCTTTTCTGTTACGCATCTCTGTAGGAATCACTGTCCCTATGATGAAATTTTAAGATCAACAAGCGAATTTATCAACAACAAAATTACTTGTAATGTCAGTATGTGATTTTTTAAACTTTCTTAAACATCCTATAAAAAGTGTAAGAACCTCCCACTAGGCTCAAGGTAGCGAAATCTCTACCAAACACACAGCAAAATCTTAATGACAATACGTTGGAAAATATTTAAAATATATCTTTACCGTTTCCCTTTGACGATGTCATCAGAGACTTAATTTTTATTATTATTCCTCCACTAGATTTAAAAATAAAAAATTTAAAAATTAAATTAAAAATTTTCTTGACAAACAAACTCATTATTTCAAACATCTGCATGGCAAGTTATTACGTTTGACAATTGTGTGTTACCACCACCACCACCACCATCACAACCAACCACTCAATGTGGCTGGAGAGATGATGATGTTGGCTGGCAGTAGCAATTGAATGGAAAAAGACTTCAATCGTCGTCTGCATTTTAAATCTAAAATACCCAGAGCAAATTGTCTATAATGCAGCTGTTTGAGGTGAGTTTTCTTTAATATAATTTGACGGACTATGCACAGATGTTTAATTTAAGTGCGATTATTTCTCCATTTTTTTTTATTATTATTTCAATTTCAAAATTCAATTCAATTCAATTGCAATAAAATTTAATGCAGTTTATCGTCATCGTCATCTTCATCATCATTATCTCACAACAACAAGTAATCGGAAAAGCATTACAATCACGTTGGTTATTGAATTTTTTATGCAAATTAAAGAGACTTAAATTTGTAATTTTTACTCCATAAAGAATTTCAAATTAAATTTTGTATGGTAATGTTTTCTTGGAAAATTCATGTAAAAAACCATTGATAATGAAAATAATCAAAAGAAAGAAAATTCAAATAATTGTCCATCAATTTAGTGGAATAATTTAATAGTTTAGCAAATTCAAATACAATTACACTGTGTTTCAAAATGCAAGAAAAGGAAATAAACAATGGTGACTCATGTTGTACTATCTTGTTGTATCTGACCTTATTTTCTTATTTTGGTCATACCTTTACTTCCTAATTTGCTTTAATGCTGATATCAAATAATGTAAATGCTTGCTTTCTTCCGAAACAACATAATTGGTTGTGTATCCTTGCCTCTAAATAGGAAATCAAGAATACTAGTGGTTTCGTAATTATATATGGTCGGTGCGGTCTTATAAACATTACAGTTGAGTAACTTCCTTGAAACTAATGGAATCTCAGTTGTCAAAATGAACGACTAATGCAAAGCCAGGGTCGTTAATATTAATAACATCCAAAAAGGAGGTTGGTATAGTGTAGGGCTTAATGAAACAAACCAGTTTCGAATGGCACAGAAAATATACATTTTTCATAATTGTTTCTGAAATTTTAAAAAATTTAAATTGATCTATTTCCCTTCAGAAGCTCCGTGACTCACCAGAAAGTATGAAATCGACTGTGAATATCTTAGGAAGGTCAGAAACATTTTGCCAAATAATGGGAATCAATTCTGCCATTCTAAGACCATCAATTCATTGATTATCTAGAACAACTTGATTAATAAATGACTGGAGGATAGTTGCTTTGTAACAGTTTCTATATTCTTAAAAAAAGGAGCGGTAAAAATAAAAAATAACAGCCAGAGACAGCTTTCATCCATAACGTTCTGTATTAGAATTTTGTTGTTCTTGCATTAATGAATGCCGAACTTTTATAGAATAGCAGCAGAATAGCACGTTTAAAAGTAAGAACCTACTCTAAATATCTAGTGGGCAATACAAATTTTACAAAAAATAGAAATAAAAGTGACCAATTAGTAAATATGTATAAATCCATACCTCACTTTGCGTCGTGGTTACGCTCCAAAAAAAACACGACGCAAGATGAACTATGATTTTCTATAGGAAACCATGTAAAGATGGATGATAGGTTCTAGGGTTACGAAAATACTACTTTTTAAAAAGGCAATTGAACTAAGTAAACATTTAAAAAGCAAAAAAATATAACATACATACAAAAAACAAAAATAAAACAAATTCAATTAAAATAAAATAAAATAAAAAATTCACTTAATTTATAACACGCTAATTGAAACTAAACTAATTGAAGTCGCCGTAGTCTAGCCAGGATTCGAGCCCTAGGTCAGACATTAAAACAAAATACAAAAAGTATTTCTACGGCGACTTCCTCTCAGCAGATTTCTGGCAAAACTTCTCAAAAATCTGTTGTTCGGAGTCGACTTTAAACTGTAGGTCCCACCACCACTCATGTATAAAATTAACACACACAACATAAGTGGTGTGAGAAACTAGGTCGTAATCCTGACTGATGGATTGTAATGACCAATTGTGTATGTATGTAATTGAAACTGAACTCTAAAATTGGAAAAACAAGGTGAAAATAAAACTGTATTATTTTCAGTTAGAAAGGGAATTCCCCAAATATGTAAATAGAAACGCAAGTCATACCACCTTTTATATAAAATTAAAAAAAATCCACCCCAAAACAAAGCAACATCGAAAAACTAACGACGCACTGTGAAAATTAGTACTAATTCAGCAACGACGCAACTTCGAAAAGTATAGTTGAGTGTATTGCCAGTGTTAAAGCAAAGCGCTACTCCCTTTCTAATTATTAATCTCGTCCAAGAAAAATACCGCAGTAATTGCAGGAATAATAATTTTTGCAAAAAAAAAAAAATAATAAGATTCTGTTCTGTTGCCGGCCATGCATAACTTGTGCAACCAAATCATTACTTTGGACTTGTGATAATATTATTTTATTTTAGTAAATCTTAAACAATTAATTTATTTGCAACACTTGATGGTTTACAACACTACTTCAAGGGTAATTAAAAAAGTTTTACAATATTAAAACGACTTACTTTACTACCGGGTTTTCTTTTTCATGTCTTTCCCAGTTTCAAAAAAAAATGTTCATGTGCAACGTTGCATTAAGAGGAGATAATTCTTAGTATTCTCATAACAACAAGAAGTTTTTTTTCTAACATTTTTGCCCAACTTAACTCTTTATTAAAACGGACTTAATTTTTGTTACTCTAATTGTACTTGTTTTTTTTACTTCTAAGAAAAAGCACGAGAGAATCTATTTCATGGTTTTGATTAGGTTTAATGTTCGCTAATGAGTTCTTATTTTTGCCTTTCTATTTTTAGAAGTTTAAAAATTACGGAAAAGAAAGATAATTTTAAAGAACGTTTTTTACTATGCTTTTAAGATACATACATATGTATGTATGTATGTATGTACGATGCAGTTGGCCTCAAAACTAACGTGGCTAATACAGCAATGTTTCGTTGTTTTATTTTTTATAATTATATTTTTTTTTTTTTTTTTTTTTTTATTTGTTTATTGTTATACTGAAAATAGTTAAATGAAAACCATATTCATTTATAATTTAAAGATGTTAATCTCTTATTAAACAAATCATAATATTTTATATGTTCTCTGAATGCGTACTTACACTCATTATATTATCTGCAGCTGATGGCAGCAGCAGCATTGCAAAACTTAAAGCACTCTTTGCTATACAGTTGGTATAAATGTATGTAAATCGATAAGATACGAGGCCAGTCTCAAAATGAGTCGACGTACCAAAGAAAACTCAAAGAATTTGGCGGAATATTCATTGATACATAATTAATTTAAATTTAATTCAATGAAATTTTCTCTTAATATTAAAAAATATGTATGTGGTCTTGTGGTTTTGGGATAAAATTGAATTAGAAATTTGTAGTTTTATAATCAACAAAAACTAGTTATTCATTTCTATGTTTTTATTTTTTATAATTACAGGGTTTTGAGACCTCCAGGTGGTGGCACCAGTGACATTTTCGGCGGTGACTTACCACAAACACCACGTTCGGTTAAGAATCACATGCAATCCCATATTTTCTCATGTGAAAAAGATAATGCTAAAAATAACGGTAAGTTTATTCTTTTTTTTTTTTTTTTTACTCCATCTTATTAAATATATTTTTACAATAAAAAAAATTAAAAATTTATAATATTTTATGTACTCTTTCAATCGCTTCTACCTCTTGTATAGGCTACTAATTTTTATACAAGATTTATTTATTAGTTAACGCTTAAATATGGTAATTTCAAATAGGCTCTAATAAAATCAGCTTTTATTCCAAAAAAAAAAATCTGTATTTCGTTTTTTTCATAATTTTATATTTTTCTTTAATAACTTTCAAAATAAAATAAAAGAGCAATCTCTACATATCTGTAAATACAAATCAGAGTTGCTTTGTCTTATCTCGGTGATAATAATAAAAAAATTCCCCTTAAAAGTTTTTATTTTTTTCCTTATTTTTTAAATCTTTTTTAAGTCTCTATTTTCAAAGCTTTTTTATTATTGTTGTTGTTGTAATTTCTCCCCTACAAATGGCATATTTTATTAACTTTTTCTTTTATTTCTTTTTCTTTTTTTCCTTTCTTTAAAAAAAATCGAATCTATTTTCTTTTTTTAATTTTTAAATGGATTTTGTGAAATTTAAAAATATTTTTTTTTTTATTGAAAAAAAAAAACTTAAAAAAAATCAATCTTTATGGCAGTACGACAAGGAGCTCACAGATTCTATTTCATTGGTATTGTTCTTTATAATATAGTTAATTAGTTAAATATTTACAATAAGAATATATTTCTTTTTTGCCTAATTTCATTATTAATAATATTCGTTAATTTATGTGTACCATTTTGTTGTTTTCATTGTTGTTCAATTATTTATTGTATTATTTTTCACAAAAAAACAAACGATTCTATCGAAATTAATTCATCATTATTATTTGTATTGCTTTCCAAAAGCTATTTATAATTTAGTTTGTTTGAAAAATTTTAAAGCAATACACTCTTCAAATCCTCTTCTCCTACCTTCCAATATAATAACGAAACAAACAAAAAAGCAAAAAAACTAATTTGCAACATTTGTTTTCATTTTTGAAGCACCAACACCCAAGCAATTGTAAAAAAAAAAAACTCCACATACGCAATTAATCTAAGCTGCCAGATTTCTGTAAATATTGTGTTGTAAGCAAAAAAAAAATGTAAATAATCCCCTGTGCACTGTTTAAGATAACAGCTCTGTACGCTGCTCTTTTTACTATAAGCACCACAATAGAAATATTTATTTTGTACCAAATAAAATAATCCACTCTGTGTGCTTTGCTTTGCTACTCACGTTATAATTAAATTAAAATTAATGTTGCAAACTCATGAACCCTTATAAACATTAATACTACATAGGAAATGCTACGCTCATATTACAACTGCTTACATGCAATCAATTAAAGAAGCATTTACGCATTCCCTATATCTTGATCATAAGGTTAGAGATGACATTGATTCGCGCTTTTCTAAGAGAGATTTTGCTGGTTAAGTCCTCTTTCAAAAGTTGATGTTATTCTCTGATGGCCTGCCTAATTATTCTCTCGCATGGATTGTTTGGCACTGAACGCCTTTTAATTTTTTTTTTTAATTCATGATAAAAACAATGTTTCTCTTCTACGGTATTCGATCATCCAATAAACTGTCACACCTGACGTTAGATTTTCTATTTTCAAAGTTAAAAAAATCGGTTGGTTGTGTAATAGATCAATAGAAAATATACAGGATATAGTAGTTATTGAAAATTTGCTAGGACAAGCGTATTAAACTTAAACAAGATTTTTGAAGTCGCCGTAGTCTAGTAGGTAGTGTTTTGACTTATTATACGTAAAGAAAGGGTTCGAACCCCAGGTCAGACATCAAGACAAAATACAAAAAGTATTTCTTCGGCGACTTTCCCTCAGCAGATTTCTGTCAAAAACTCTGAGAATAAATAAAATTGTCATGAAAAAGTTTCTTAAAAATCTGTCGTTCGGAGTCGACTTTAAACTGTAGGTCCCATCATGTATAACATTAACGCACACAACATAAGTGGTGTGAGAAACTAGGACGTTGTACAATGGGTCAATTCGACCTCCGGGTACTCTACTTGTCTTAATTTACAAGTACACGTCGTCTAACCTAACCTAACCTAAAGAGGATTATTGTTGTGAACTAAAAAGCATTGTTTCCAAATTTATTTTGTTTTCCTATTCTCATGTCCATTAATTTCGGCAAACTTGTTTAGTCTTTCAGTTTTTGACTTGCATTCAGTTGAATGCTTATTTTTTTCTGATTACTTTACGATAATTTTTACATAGGCCGGCTTTCAAGTTTTCTACTTTAAATAATTTTTCGTAAAACTCTAGGCTTGTTGAACTTTTGCTGAGAAGAGATTAGAGTTATTCATTAAACTAGGCAGAAGTAGACTGAGATTGAAACCGGCCTTCTGAATGGGGAATATAGACTCAGAGGACAAGTGTTCTGTTGAGGTTTGTCAAGGCATGATTGGGAGACACTATGTAGATTGAGAGCAGTACAATGGATTATATGATGCCGGTAGTCGAGCAGCTATACATTATAATAAAACTGTGAGATCTAAAGGAACGTTTAAATTCTCTGCTGCTTATTTATACATCTGCAATGCATAACTGCTTAATTCATTTGTTGTACCATACATTTGTTGTTTAGAGGGCTTGAATTTAGATTCTTGTCACTTATTATTTGTAACTTATTGTTAATTATCCTTACATCATGTGCAGCTGGATAATTTCTTTATGCAATCGTAACAATTTACAAAATTATTAAATTAAAAAATTATTAAACACCATCCACCCATATTTCATGTGCGCCTTTACTTTTTACTGGTCCAAATGATTGTTCTACATATGCACGTTCATATATAGATGTATGTTATTGTCTTTGTAAACTGCTAATGGATTAAGTTTCAGCATCGTTAGAATCCGCAATTCCATTTAAAACCATACCTACCTACAGTATAAATATTTAATTTTTTGCAAAAAAAAATTATTTTCTAACATTTATTTCAATGTTTCCTAATTTCTTTAATTAAATTACATCATTTCGTTCGTTTTTATTATTAAGTTATTATGATTTTGTTTTATGTATATGTTCTAATTTACTTATAGTATATGTATGTATGTATGTTTTAATATTAAAATTGTTTTTATAATAATTTCTTTTTTTTATTTTTTTTTTTTTATATTCACGTTTGTGTTTATTCGACTTGGTCGTCATCGTTAACGTTTATTATTTATTAACGGCACTGCACTGCACAACATAATAAACAAACAACAAATAACAACAACAACATTATCGTTCTGAACCTGATGCTAATCATCAATCTAATTTAGGTGATCAACCACGCCGCGGTCAAAAGAATGTTGACTCATATCAACGCTTATTTGGTGAACCTGAACGTCCAGTTACTCCTGCCAAAAATCACATGAAGAGCAACATTCCATTTGGTGTTAAGACTGAAGCTGCTCAAGCATTGATTGCCAATGGTAATGGCAACGGTAACGGTCATTACAATGGCAAAAGTGGTTCTGTATCGTCGACCTCATCATCGGTATCGTCATCGACTGAAAATTTGAAAATGAATGGTTTCTCGAAAACAGGTGAGCCAAAAAATACAACATTACATATGTATATAGTATGTATGTATGTAGTATATATTGTAGTAACAATGTTTTTAAGAATTATTTCTTTATTTGTTATTATTTTTAATTATTTTTCATTTTTTTCAATCACTTTTGGATATTCTGTTCAAACACATGCCTCTCCTTTAACTATTTCTGTGCAATTTTCTGTTCATGAATGTTGTTTTCCTTTTTAAGTTGTATTTCATTTAAAAGTATTTTTCTTTTTTTTTTAACATCTTTTCTGTATAATTATTTAAATTATTATTTCTGAAATTAATGGGTGGGTCAATATATACATATATTGTGTTTGCACGCTGCTTTCGCTTCACATATTCTGTTTAGTTTTTTGTTTTGGTTTCAATTTTTTTTTTAAGATCTTTAGGATTATTCCCTTTCTATTACGAAACTTTTTTCTTTCCTTTAATAATATGTAAAGGTATATAAGTGTACCTGTGTCAAGGTTTCTTTGACCTCCAGTAGGTTGGCATTTGCCTTGTGTGGAAGGAGTAGGTTCTGTGTGTCCCATTAAGAACACGTTAGCAAATTTATGCTTAGCTAAACCAAAAACTCAATTAATAAAACTGTAACAAGGCATAGAAGTAATAAGAAGGTAATAGAGACAGTCCTATATTCCTTAAAGGAACCAAAAGAAATCGATTTACAAGTGATGATGCTAAAAGCCTCGAAAGCATTTTCGATTTGGTGATGCAGGATGTCGAAAATTGGCCATATTTGTCGATAATTGAGTTTGTCCTACAGCATTTACATGCGAAGAGTTTCCTAATAAACATTATTGTTATTATTATTGCTTTTATTCCACATACAGTATTTTATCTCTCAATATAACACACGCTTCTTTTGAATCAATCAATCAAATAAGAATTAAAATGAATCCAGTAAGCACAAGGAAAAAATACTACTGAAATAGAGAAAGTATGATTGAAATAGTCGTTACGCGTAATCTTCATCATATTGTCCCAACACAGGCAGTTAATTAAAAACGATCTACTACTGCTGATAATGAAGCTTTTGTCCCTCATCTTCTTAATAACAAGCTTTGGTGAATAACTTCTGTTTAAGAGTCAAAAACTCTGTTTTTTCCCCCTAGCTCAAAAAGCTAGAAGAATTGCAATTTTGTATTTGACAAAATTATTGGCCAATTTGCGATTAGTGCGACTTTTATAAACTATATATGGGTCAGTCGCCGTAGTCTAGTAGGCAGTGTGTTGGCTTATTAGACGTAAAAAGCCCAGGGTTCGAGTCCCAGGCCAGTCATCAAAACAAAAATACAAAAAGTATTTCTTCGGCGACTTCCTCTCAGCAGATTTCTGGCAAAAACTCTGAGGGTAAATAAAAACTTGCGATGAAAAGTTTCTCAAAAATCTGTCGTTCGGAGTCGACTTTAAACTGTAACACACGCAACATAAGTGGTGTGAGAAACTAGATCGTAATCCTGACTGAAGGGTTGTAATGATCAATTATGTACTATGTATGTCAGGGCATTTAATTTCGACAGTCATCACTCGGTGGTATACTGGATAAAGAGCAATAACGCATTGTTGTAAGCAGTTTATCGGACCACAATCTTTACAGATGGCACGAGAATGAAGGCTGGCACTGATGCGAGAGTCTTTTTTTAGATGATTCTGTTTTGCTATTACCAAGGCATCGGAACTGATCGAGGAGTAGATTGCTCTGGGTGATAGGATAGCTATCAATATGTGTGTATTCTGCCTTAAAGGCTTTGACTGGATATTATGTCAACTGGTGACTAGTTTCAGCCATTGTGACGTATAGAGCAATTGAATTGCAAATGAGTTTGTAAGGGCGTTTGGTGCGGCAAAATGACAACACCGTGAGTAGCACCCAGTTAGGTCTTCCCTTGTATACTTCTCCGTATTAATCAATCAAATAGTCAAACGGAGAAAATTCATGCCGGAATAGAGGAGATTGTAGAACTTCGACAATTTTAACTTGGAATAGGTAATGAATCTTGATTGGTAATCTATTTGGATCTCGATAGGACTTTTAACTGAACATCCTTAGTGCATTCCTCCTTTTATCAGAATTTGTGGTAATGTGCGGAGCCTGAAGCTACTGAGCAAGAGTTTGGCGTCCTTGCCCTGGGTTCTGAGGCATAATCTTAGGATTCTTGACCTTATAGAGTTTACTCTGTTAGTGTGTCTCTTCTTCTCTATATTCTCTTTTTCTTTTCTTCTAACTCACACCTCTCCTTAATTTCGTCTTGTCTCTTCTCTTGGTTTATCTGCCATATTGAATATGCTTATTATGAAACTATTCTGGTCACACATGGTAGATGTGTCTTCTTCTTTTACCTACTTTTGCCAACCCAACCTAACCTAGCCTAGTGATAGGTTTGCCGACAGATGCTCTGATTGAACAAAACCAATTTTATGTTCAGTATACATACTAACTCTGATTTGTAACATTTTTAAGCAATTAATGCCTTTTAACATTGAATTATTTTTTATTTGACAAATGACAGAGGATAGTGAAGTTAGACATTTTATTACTATTTTACTGAATCAGCACGTTGCCGCAATGATTGCATGAATAAACGAAAAAAAATTCACTTTGGATAGTGTAGTATGGTGGTGGCCATTAATTTATTATGATGCAATGACTGTGGGATTTTAAAGATCTTTGATCAGATCAGAATTAATTTATTTTATTACGTATTTCTTTACAATATCTTTGATATTGTTTTTATCATGAACCTTTTTTTATTTTCCGTAGTTTTTGTAACAACTTTTTTTTCTGTACTTTTTAATTTCCAAATCATATTAGTTTTTACTTTTTTATCAAGTCACAAAACTAAATATTTCAAAAATAAAAAAATAATCGGTCAAATATTTAAAAAAAAAACAATTTAAAATAAAAATATATAGAAAAACTTGCTTTATTATAAAGCTTAATTAATAATTAATATACATACTTACTAAATAGTACCGTGCATCTATATTTTTTGTTGGCTTATTACTAAAAAAAAAACATTTCAAATAACAACACGCTTTATTATCTTTATATTTCGAAATCTCAATTTTATTTCACTTGCACGCTGCTGCATTTCGTTTCGTTTATCTCGTCAATAATATTGCAATAATAAAAATAATACAGTTTATCTACGCAAAATGAGTAGTAAGTAACAGTTTTTATTTTCATTCTATTCTATATTCGTCTTATATAAGTTAACATATTTCCCTTTCCTTCCTCCCCTCCCACTGCTTCTTCCCCTGCGAAAACCTAGATCAAGCAAGTCCTCGTTCAGCAGAACCCAAAGAAAACAAAAACACTGATTCGGCCAATTCTAGCACGCCTCAGACTACTGCTGCTGATCCTTGTGATGATAATGTTAGTAAGGCTCCAGATTCGGCCCGTTCAAAGGCTCCTGAAACTCATGTTGATTGTGGTGCTGGTGATGTGGCCTCGCAAACCCGTAAAGATAGGGAATCGAATACACCTGAACCCTATTCACTAACTACTGCATCGCCATCACACTATCGTCAAGAACCTTTGGCTGCTTGTGGTGCTGCGGATACGGCAAATAATAAGGCTATGCATTCTAGAAATCCTATAACCGGCATCGGTTTAAATGGTGATGGTGTTGGTGGTTTAAAACCAATGAAAACAAAATCTCGTCGAGGTGATGAAGTGAATGATTTTTTTTTTGTTTTGTATAAAAGTGGAACAAAATACCAAAACAGCCTAAAGTGACAAGTTATTCTTAAAAACTTAAGCCATAGCTGCCGTACTTTCGGACATTCATACTCCTTTCGAGTTACATTTTTGTTTTTGTTTATTCAAAAGCTTTTTAAGCACTTACAATCAATATTCTCGTACTCTTAAATTCACAAGTAATTCTGAGCCACCATTAGTGTACTGAATTTACGTTATCCTTACTTATAATACTCCTTTGAGTACGAATTTCCTCCTTTTTTTATTCAAAAGATTTGTACTCCCACAAACAATATGTTTTTCCTCCATGGGAAGAAAACAAAATTAACAGACTTTACCCACCCAATAGAAGTGAACACTAAACGTTTCCATAAAAGCATTTATAAAAGCTTCAATCAATACCAAACAACAACATTTTTTTCTTAATTTATGTTTTTAATGCTATTTTTTGTTTTGTTTTTTGTCTTTTTCCAGATGGCAATCCAGTTACTGGTGAGGGTTACAACAAATCAAATGATTTCAATCATACACCCACTATGAATGGTGCCAATCAGATCATCAATAAAAATCGTATTCCACCCGGTGGCTATTCTTCGGGCCTCTGGTAAATGGTGTCTATAGCATTGGAAGAAACATACAATGCTCTTCTCTCCAGCAAATCAGAACTAAAACATCTTAAAGAATACTATTGGGAGAGAAGTCATCCAAAACAACAATAATGAAAAAAATTAATTAATTGATAACAATAACAACAACAGCATTCAATAAAAAAAAATTAATGAAAAAATAACCAAGAGGAAAGAGAAAAAAATCTTTAATATGCAGAACTAAAATTAAAAATAAACTTTAATACTTAAGTTAGGAAGGACACAAACCGTCACAAAAGAAAAAACAAAACACACAAACAAACAATAACAAAAATACATACATAATACATTCATACATACTAAAACATAAAAAAAAACGAAAGAAAACCAATCGCAGGTAACATTTTCAAAAATCAAATCGAGGCAACAAAACAAAATTATGTTTTATGCATTTTATAGCATAAAATTAAATAATTTGTGAGAACTAAAGAAACAAAGAAACAAACAAAAAACCATATTATAATACAATATGAAACGACAAACAACAACAACAACAACAACTAACCAGAAAATGTTGCTTATTTTTATTGGATAATTAATTCAAAAGCATAAGCGAAATAAAATCAAATGAAGAATTTTGCAAATGACTCACAGAGAAGGTGGTTTTAACATTTAACAACAACAACTAACGAATTTGCGAATTTTTTTTCTTTGTATTATTTTACAACTAATATAATAGAAAACTAAACTCAAAAAACACTTCTAAATCCTTCTTAAAAAAAACAAAAATAACAACAGCAACTATTTTTATTTGCAAAAATTCTTTACAAAAAAGAATGTATTATCAACAACAACAACACACTCTTTTTTAAGACAATTTCAAATGACAAATGTTGGCCTTTATTTTAACAAAAGAAAAAATTAGAAATTATTAAATCTGTAAATTTTACGAAAACATCTTTTAAACAGTTTTAATTTTTTTTCTTATCTAATAAAAAAAGGAACTGCTCAATCGTAAAAAAAGAAGAAAACAATTTAGATTTCCTTTCTAAAGTTTGCCTTATTTTTTCATGGTTTTTTTTTAATTTCTTATTAATAATTTTGAAAAACATCAAAATCATAAAAAGACACCAAAATTATCATTATCATATTTCATACCATCATAAAAGCCACATTTTAAACAATTATTATTAATAATATTGTTCTCAAAATACCATTATAAAAATACAAACAAAATCATTCATTTATACGTATATTTTATGCTTGTATTTGTCTTTTGTAATACATATTACATTTTATATAATTTTTTTTTTAATAATAATTATCATTCATCTAATTATTATATTTTTTAATATATACTCATCATTTAATCTTAAAAGAAAAACCACAACTTTTTTTTACTTGGAAAAAAGAAAACCTTAAATTAAATTCATTTTTAAGTCCATATATTTGTCATACCATACTGCATATTACATATATAAAATACAATTTGCCCATTTCAAAATTATTATTATTTTCTCTTTTTTTATAATTAAATCATTTGTAATTCTTGCTAATTCTTATTAATAAAACTTAACTGAGTTTCGAACAAAATGAAAAACTGGAATTAATATAAACACTTATCATACATACAACCCCTCTTAAAAATACCAGAAAATTCGACACTCAAATGTAAAAATTAAGCAGTAATTAAAAATTGTTTAATAAACTTTTCTTATATAATAATAAAAAATACAATCATTTGTTTTATTATTGCGTGCAGTGGATTTCCATTAATTATTAGTTATAAGCTAATACATTTAATCTATTTAAACATGATGCAGTGGGCGGTGGCACTACTAGGCCCTTAGCTTTCGTTTGCTGCCAAATTTATGAAAATTGGTGTTAAACAGGCAAAGTTATAAGAGTGTACATTTAATTTGCTTATATGTAGTTGCATAGAAAAAATATTTTATAAAATTTGCATCTTTTCTCAGGATTCATAATAGAATTAAATTCATTATAGAATTAGAATCACCTATAGTCCAGGATAAAGCGGATAATAAAAAAAAGGAATCTGTGAGTCAAATTAAGTCATCAGAAGATTTTGTAACCAATGGTAGCAATTGAATGCTGTATGTAACAAACAGAGCGTTAATGATTTAAATCAGACGAGTATGTCCATGTAGTACTTGCGAATATTTAACAGCAGTAAAATATCCATGAAGCCAGTTTAATTTTATTGTATATTCTTATTTTCGTTTTGCATGGAATGAAGTTGAAGTCAGATGTTTTTATGATTAAAAGACTATTTATTATCACACAATCCTAATAGATTCGTGTAATGAAATTTTTATCTAATTTTTTATATAAATCAATCAGTAGTTACTATTTTTAACAAATTCGAGGCCAAGATGTTAAATATATTTTTATTTCTCTATTTGCACTTAATATTAATTTTGATTTTCGGAATATTTGCTAGAAATCTCCATTCCTCTATTACTGTGTTAATTACAATTGAAAAATATATGGTGAAATTTCATTTATAATCTAAAATCAAAATTTCTTTTTTGAAGTACCCTGTCACAGATTTAATACCATTTGTATGGTGTAAGCCTGTATTTGCAATTTTGTATTGTGGCAGCACTGCTGGATAAGAAGTTCGCTCATTGAAAAAACGACTCTACGTTAATTAATTCACACATTCTTTTTCCGTTTTTAGTTTGCTTAAATTAAAACTTAAGAAGGCCTAGTATATAAGAGAAGTTCAGTGATGTGCGTCGTTCATGTTTGAATTGAGAGTGTGCGTGTTCTTCTACAGTTTGTGTGTCGTTGAGTGGGTGTACTCCTATCTGAGTACTTTCTCGTTTCAGTTGCAAATAATCCCTTCCCTTCCTGTGTTCTCCACTCTACGTTGGTTGACTTGACTGACGACTTGTACAAAAGTTTCGTTTCTGTGTCGTCGTTTACTAGTACAATAAAAGATATACGTCCGTCGTTCGTCATTTGGGGTCGTTTTTCTCTCCACTTTGTCCATTATCTCATCACTCCACTCCTCGTCGTTGTTCCGTCCTCTGTTCTCTTCACTTTGGTTGCGTATGAGTCTTTCCTTCCCTCCTTCAACCCCTCTCCCTTACATCATCATCCCCACAAAAATATCCCCCTTATATAATATATAACCACAACAGAAATGTGTGCTGGCTGTTGATAAATAAAAAAATATAACCAACGGGGGTTGCAAATTTTTTCATATTATTTTTTTTGTTTTCGGAACTGAATTTGGTGAACGAACGTACCTAAATTAATTACACGACATTATCGACTTCATACTGTCACACCGTATTACCAGTCGTGAACTAAACGGTTCATGAACGGGTTGCAAATTTTTTCATATTATTTTTTTTGTTTTCGGAACTGAATTTGGTGAATGAACGTACCTAAATTAATTACACGACATTATCGACTTCATACTGTCACACCGTATTACCAGTCGTGAACTAAACGGTTCATGAACGGGTTGCAAATTTTTTCATATTATTTTTTTTGTTTTCGGAACTGAATTTGGTGAACGAACGTACCTAAATTAATTACACGACATTATCGACTTCATACTGTCACACCGTATTACCAGTCGTGAACTAAACGGTTCATGTCCGGAGCACGTAAATTTTATCTCGATTAGCAGTCATTTGAGGATATCTAGGGTGTACTCTTATTTATTTTTAGGTTGAAATTTTCTAAATCAGACAATTCCCCAATAATCATTCAAGTTTACAGAAATCATATTCGGTTTATTTTCTATTATTTTCATTTCTATTTATGTATGTATGTATTCGGTTAATTTTCTTTCAATATTAAAATTTGCTTACTTATCATTTCATACCTTTTTAGGCATGATTGAAACAAATACTATTTGGCTTGGTATACTTTATTTTCGTATATTGAACAAACCACGGCTCCTGCCTTAGCCAATAGTAGTAGAAGAAATAAAATTGATGCTGTGGACCCTTCGTGATTTTGTACACCATTTTTTCTCAGGATTCTCATACAGAGCTTAATTTTAGACTTAAGCCAAAAAATGCAAAGTTTACATGCAGCAAAATTTTGTGCAGGGGTAAAAAGTGCTGATTAACTCATCACTTCAAGTCAAATTATTTATTTCAAACTTGCCTTAAGTATGAAATGATAAGCAAATTTTAATATTGAAAGAAAATTAACCGAATATTATGATTTCTGTAAACTTGAACGACAACTGGTGGAGGGAGGTTAGGTTCAGATTGTCTTATTTAGAAAATTTCAACCTAAAAATCTTATTTACGATAAATATGTACAGCCTAAATATCCACTACAATTTAGAATCAAAATGACTGCTAATCGAGATAAAATTTACGTGCTCCAGACATGAACCGTTTAGTTCAAGACTGGTAATAACGGTGACAGTTTGAAGTCGATCATGCCGTATCATTTTGGGATACTGTTCGATCAGTTTCCACCACCAGGGGATTCAGTTCCGAAAACAAAAAAAAATAATATGAAAATTTGCAAAATATGAAAATTTGCAAAAATAATATGAAAAATTCTTATTTTTTACGGCACATTTTTTTGTTGTGGGGATTTTTTGGGGGATGATGGAGGTTGAAGGGGAAGGAAAGACACAAAAACTCATACGCAAACCAAAGTGATGAACAGAGGGGACACGACGAGGAGTGGTGAGTGCGAGAGAGATAATGACAAAGTGGAGGGAAGGCCAGCCACCGCACCAATGCAATGGACAAACGACGGACGTATCTTTTTTTTTTGTTACACTAGTAAACGACGACACAGGAGCGAATTTTTCTACAAGTCAAGTCAACCGACGAAGAGGGGAACATAGGAAGGGAGGAGGGAGGGAGATTCGCAACTGAAACGAGAAAGAACTCAAAGAGTTAGAGATGAAGAGAACACACGAACAACACACACACTCGCAAACTCAAACATAACCAACGAACATTACAGAAATTTTATTATATAATAGGCCTTCTTAAGTTTTGATTTAAGCAAACTAAAAACGGAAAAAGAATGTGTGAATTAATTAACGCAGAATCGTTTTTTCAATGAGCGAACTTCTTATCCACCAGTGCTGCCACAATACAAAATTGCAAATACAGGCTTACACCATACAAATGGTATTATATCTGTGACAGGGTACTTCAAAAAAGATATTTTTATTTTAGATTATAAATGAAATTTCACAATACTTTTTAATTGCAATTAACACAGTAATAGAGGAGTGGATTTTCTTAGCAAATATTCCGAAATTCAAAATTAATATTAAGTGCAAATAGAGAAATAAAAATATATTTATTAAAAATTTGTTAAAAATATTAACTACTGATTGATGATTTATATAAAAAATTAGATACAGATTTCATTACACGTATCTATTAGGATTGTGTGATAATAAATAGCCTTTTAATCATTACGTGCAAAACGAAAATAAGAATACACAATAAAATTAAACTGGCTTCATGGATATTTTACTGCTGTTAAATATTCGCAAGTACTACATGGACATACTCGTCTGATTTAAATCAATAACGCTCTGTTTGTTACATACAGCATTCAATGGCTACCATTGGTTACAAATTCTTCTGATGATTTAATTTGACTCACGAATTCCTTTCTTTATTATCCGCTTTATCCTGGACTATAGGTGATTCTAATTCTATAGTGACAGGCCCATCATTTTGTATATGCACTTGCATATAAGCTCCAAATTTGCCATCTTTTAACAAACAATAAGATTTAAATGAATATTCCGATTTTTAAATACATATAAATTTCCATTATTTACCTTTAATTTTTGTACTATCATACGTTTGTTCCAAACGTTTAAGAAACTTTTGATACAACTGTTGAGCATGTTCTCCTTGCATAGCCAAATGAAAATCTGGTTTATTACCTTTTAAACGATGATACAACGTGAATTGGGATACACATAAAATTTCTAATTTTTCATCTTGTACACTTTTTTGCCACCGTTTACCAGCTTGATCTTCAAATAATCGCAGGGCTAATAGCTTGCGTGATCTATAAGCGTATAAAAAGAAATTTTGAGATTTTTAACAATTAGGTTTAACGGTTTAAATTTAAGTGGTTTTTATCAATAATTTAAACAAAGACTAGGCAAAATTTTGTCTACATTCAAAATGTAATAAACATGTGGAGCATTAAAACTACAAATTCTGAAAGCACAAAGTTAACCATATATACACATATCAGAAATTATGAGCAAGCACTTATATACAATATGATTTGTCATTGACTTCAAGCTCTCGTAGATATACAATATCTGTGCAGGCATTGTGTGCCGAGTCTAAGAAGATCAAAAAGTGATAGTTCTTATTAGAACAGGCAAGAATTGATTGCCACAAGTTTTTCACAAGAACTACTAGAAATTTACTTTCGAATGTGGGCTCTACATGACTGTTCCCTCAACACACACAAGGGGTAAGAGGCTTCGAAGAACCACCAACTGTTTTGCTGGCGTAAACAACATGTTTTGAAGTTATTCTTGGTGCTAACAAAAATTGTTACTAAAAATTAACTCTTACTAAGGATTATATCCCAAATGCCTAGTAATATTAAGTGTTAATTTTAAAATGAGAAAAGCTTACAAGTATTCCACATCCTTTTCAGTATCACTATGTGTTATGCCAACTAAAACGCAAAGTCCTCGTCCAATAGAACTGATGAGCTCTTCACCAACTGTACACAAAAAAGGTTGTTATAGTTTATAACTTATTTAAAAAATCTTATTAAACAAATACCTGTTACCTTAGCGGTAGTAACTCTCTGAACTATAGCCTTCATTTTATAAAATTCCAGTTTTTAAACTAATTTAAAGACGATGAGGTTCACGTAAATTTCACCGACATATTTAAACACAACTAATAATCGCCATATGTTCACGGTGCTGCCATATCCATAAAATTGTAGCCGCAAATTATTACAGGCTTACACCATATAAATAATTTTTAGATCTCGGTGACAGGGTATTGCAAAAAAAGTTATTTTAATAGAAGTTTATATAAATGAAAAAAATTACAAAAATTTTAAAAAATTCAATTATAGAATATATTTGGGTAGTTAGAAAATATTTCAAACATTAAAATTGAAACTTTAAACCACCGAACACACTTTAAGCTATTAATAGCATAAATAGAAAATGAAATAAATTTCATTCCTATTTTTTTATGACCTGTGCATATACATATACTTTCGTCGCTTTTTTGTCTCGAGAATTACTCTGTAATAATTCTCACTTTCTTTTTCTGTTTCGGTTAATCATATAATGTCAGTAACCATGCAATCACAAAACGCCGATGGTCACTGGTGGGAATCGAACCCACGGCCTGGACATTGGTAGTTTGTCATACTACCAACTAGACCATTTTTTAGTCCCCTTGAACTTGTATAATAAAAATTATTATGTATATATAAAATAATTAATACATTTGTTTACTTTTAATCACACTCCATTAATAAATTATATAAATTATGTTAAAAACACTTGTCAACATACTACCAATGTAAGTAGTATTGTATAATTTAACCCAATTTTTTATATTTTTATCTTTTAGAACAATTTCATAAATAATAATAATAAATAAAGATCAATAAACTATTTTTCCCACGAAATAAAGAGTTATACCGTATCAAAAGTTTTACAATTATTATTTGGACCCCTAAGTAGTTTCCTAAAATTGCCAGATTAGAAATATACTTTAACATTATCTTATCAATAAATACCTTAGGATAATGCAAAAAATTCAAATTTATTTGGTTATGCTTAATTTTAACACACGAAAAGATTAAGCTATAAAGATAGCAGTATCAAATATTTATAGCTATTGTTTATTATTTTATATGCAAAAGTTATTGACTTATAAATACTAAATATAGCCTATTTATCTTATATGCAAGAGTCAGTCTTTGACACCAATTTTTGTTTTGCAATCGGCTGGTAAACCGCCGAATGGAGGCTTTTCTTCACTTCCGCCTCCACCTGCTATACCTCCTATGATTCGTATTATATCGCTTAATGTATAAGATCCAAGGAATTTATTTATAGTCTACAAAAGCATATTAAAATTAAGATTTCATTGTTTTTATCAATCTATTCCACTTACATCTTCAACATACTGAGTAAGACCTCTTTCTTGTGCCTCTAGCCAAAGATCGTTTAGCAATTCAATGCCCATTTCATTGATTAATGCATGGAAAAAATCATTAATTCGTTGCTCGTCCGTAAGATCTTCAATATCGATAAACAAATTTCCAATGCTTAGCTGAAGACACAGAGAAAATGTTTAAAAAAAGAATTGAAGGTTATTTCCCTTGCACTTACTTCAATTTTTAAGCTCCGTATGCTAAGTGTAAGACCAGTTTTTAAAACCCAAGAGATGGACAATTCAACGTTATCAATCTGGCCTCTATATAACAAGTATTTGGTATTTTTTTTAAGAATTTCATACATTTTAACCAAATTTACTCACTCTGCTTTGCCATCACCGTTTAAATAAACTACATAAGCTAGGGAACCCTTAGCAGTATATAAAGACTTTAAAGCTGTTATGGGTAGCACAATATTAAAATTGGATCGTCTTAGAGGTATTGAAGAGATTTTTAAATCGGTTATATTGAAATCAGATAAACCAGTAACACGCAAATTGGTAGCTGAGCCAGTTAGACTAAAAGCAAATAGTTTAAAAAGATTTAAGGACCAGAAACATCTGTAAGTATATATGTATATGTGGTACTACTTACTCTACTATATATTTGTTATCCATTCTAAAATCAACATGTTTTATTTCAAAAGGATCCAAAGCAGGTAAACCAAATATTGGGTAGCACATACGGTTACGAATTTCCTCTAAGAAATCTAAAATTTGATCCTCCATTATTGCCTCGGTGTTTGGCAGAAAAGAAGCAATAACAGTAACAAATGCTACTAGAGTATCTATTTTAAATTTCATTTTGCTACCGTATTTCGTCGATTGTTTTGTTTAGAAACGCTAGTATTGCACTGAAATGAATTTCGCATGGTTTTGCTTTTTGTTAACGATATTTGAGTTTTGTTTGCCATAATCAGAAATTGGTTCCTTATAGTAATTTGAGATTAAAATAATCAATCGACACGATATTGAAAAATCGATTAATACGGCTATTATGACTTCCTATCATTAATTATTTAAATAGTTATTCATTAGGTTAAGGAATCATAAATAATAAACAGCATTAAAAATATTATGAGAGTTAATATAATATACACACAGTTACTAAATTATACATACGGTTAACAAATTTCAGACATTTTTTTAAAAAATTTCTGAAAATTCTGAACCAATGCAAAAAGACCGTCTTAAAATCGAGGAAAGTTGTCAGACAATTATAAAGATTTTCAATGAAAACGGATTGGTTAAAACATTTCTGAAATTTTTTAACCGTATATATACTTTAGTAACTGTGTGTACATGCATATGGATACAACATACATATTTAATTTGGAAAAATATAAAAGATATTTACATAATTTGACCGTCTGGAGAACTTTACTGTATTCAATACACTTTACTGTGCAAATTAAAATAATTTAAACTCAAATTCAAAAATTTAAAAAGGAACACACTTTGCTTTAAAAATGTTTGCTTCATAGATCTAAATCGAACATGGACATTTTTAAAAATTTTAAATGATTTAAGAATTTTATTGTTCCATTAATATTTGTTGTACATAAGAGCTGATTACTTTCGAAATTAAAAATTAATTGTCTATAAAAAAACATAATTTACTAATCCAGTAGCAACTAATTTTTATTCTTCTGATTGCTATTATTCATAATTTATACCAGCCATTCAAAATATAAGTATAAGATAAATTGCAACGAAGAATAGTTAATTTTTGGCAAAATTATTAACTGATAAGAAAATTTATTAATTTTACTTTCAAGATTTCTCTACTCTGCTTTTTATTATATTCAAATAAAATAGATCAAAAGAGAAAATTAAAAATGTTGCTCGTTTTAAAACTGGTATTATTAGACAAACTTAATAAAATTAAAAAATAAACTTAACTTTAAGGTTTCATCTAATATTTAAATGTAAATAAAATTTAAATTGATAAAAATGAATTTATAAACATCAACAGATTATACGAAATGTATATTATTTATTTAATTTTCAGTTGGTGGTGCTCTTAAATGTTCTGGTAATTCTTGTATTTCTGTTTTAGTAGCATTTAGTGCTACACCTTCGGGTAGATTTCTTTCGATATATTCCAAAAACGTATCGAGTGTTGAACCAGTTAGTTTATGGAAATTCATATAACGGAAATATGTGCGGATTTCATACTGTACACGATGTTTTTTATAGATATGCACAGATTTGAGAAGTGTCAAACGTTCTTTTTCTGCTTTACGCATTGACCAACTGTAAATAAAAGTAGTAATGTATAGAGTATATTTCAGAATGTTTTTTAATTTTCTTAATAATATGGTCAATACTTTTTTATTAGATAAGAGGAGTTCGTTATAAATATTTTATTAAAATTTTATAGACTTCAAAAATTTTATAATATTATACAAAATGAAATTGGGTTTTTTTGTTTGTTGATAAATATAAAATTTAAAAAAAATCCGCTTTTTTTGTGGAAAATAAATTTTCCACACACATTTCGAAGTCGCCGTAGTCTAGTAGGTAGCGTGTTGGTTTATTAGATGTAAGGCCACGGTTCTAATCCCAGGTCAGACATCAAAACGAAATATGAATAAATATTTCTTCGGCGACTTCCTCTCAGCAGATTTCTGGCAAAAACTCTGAGAGTAAATAAAATTGCCATGAAAAGTTACTCAATAATCTGTCGTTCGGAATCGACTTTAAACTGTAGGTTCCGCCACTCATGTATAAAATTAACACTCAAAACATGAGTGGTGTGAGAAGCTAGGCCGTAATCCTGACTGAAGGGTTGTAATAGCCAATTATGTATGTATGTGTATTCTAAAACTTAAGAAAATACTCTAAAAATTTAAATAAAAAACATTTCCTTTTTGGAAGCGGAAGCCATTGTGAAGATTAATTATGTAAGTAATTAGTAAATAACGCACGTCCACGCACGCTTCCAAAAAGGAAATGTTGACTTCTTTTTCAGATCATCAGATATGCGAAATATTTCCGACAACTTATTGAAAAAATTCCCAACGCTTTCAAAACATTTGCTAATTTGTAGATCGTGCAGGAAAATGATGGGAAAGTTGGACACATTACCGGTTATTCCAGATGAGAACAAAATCAATTCTGAAAATGATGACAGTTCTGCAGGAGATGATGGTTGTTCTAACTTTTCAGTAGAACTTATAAGACCTAATAATGAGTGCCAAAATCAACATCACAAGGATGCAGTAGAAGTTTTTGAACAAATAAAAAAGAAGTACAAAACGTCACAGAGTAGATCTGAAAGTATCAACTTCTTACTCTTGCCCCATCGTCATGGAGTTGTTCAAAAATAATGACCGAGTTTGGAATGTCTCAACGAAAAGCAAGAATTGCTAAAAACTTGGTTGCTGAGCATGGGATTCATACACTTCCAAACGAGAAGAAGGGAAAAACTTTAGCGTGCGAAACTGAAGCTCTAGTAACTCAATTTTATCATAAAATATTGAAATAATATTGAAAAATCTTATTCTTGAGTTAAAAAATAATTTTTTTGATGATATCCCACTCGCATCCCATTAAGCGATTATAAAGGCCTTGAAGGAAATTGTATAAGCTTTCTTTTGAGCAAAAACAAAAAAAGGCCCATTTTGGAAAAAAATTTTTTTTTTAAATTAAAAGAATTATTTTTGGAAAGATTGAAGAAATAGCTATCTAATATCCTTTGGAAAATTTTTGCTAGGACCAATAGGTGAAAAGTTACACACATTTAAAAAAAAAACCTGTATGACCAAAATGTCCAACTTTGGCATCATCTTCGAAAATTCCAAATTAATTAAATTTTCAACCTAGAGTGGTCAGATAACGAGAACCGCATTACTGTAATAGAGTCTACCGGTGCAATAAATTGTTTGAGGAAACTAAGATGTGAAAAACACACAGAGACACAGTTCAGACGCCACAAGTCATCCATGATTCGAATTTATTAAAAACACATGGATTTGATGCTTTCAAACGTCGTACAGGATAGTTGACTGTAGCTTTGAATACAAAAAAGATGAAAAAATGGGAACATCTTTTGGAGAAGCACAAGCAGATAATAGAAAAATATTATTTGCCTATGAAAAAGTTTCTATCGTGACAGGTAATCTGGATCTGAACGGATTCCTTAGATCGCCTAGCTTCACTCATTGTTTTGTGGAATGTCTCTTACGATGAGTCCACTAACTTGCATTTCTGCGAACAGGGGTCAAAATTTATATTTTTATGTTTACTACCACTTACCATTTACCAACATCAATGCCCAAATGGTCTGCAGCTGTTGTAGCAAACCATGAATAACTTTTTAAGACAGATGGATCAATACCACGCAGTTCAACTTCTAGTTTGCTAAATAATTTATCTTTTTCATTTAAATCCGTTTGTGAGGGAACTGGAGCAGGTGAATCAGTCGGTGAAGTAACAGTGTTAGATGCTTCTGTGGCTAAACAACGAAAAGCCGTTACATTTCTAACTAGACGCGATGTAAATTCGTTTCTAACAGCCTGGGAGAATAAATAAACTAAGTTAATAATATTTTTAATTTAGTTTTTTAAGAATTACCGAAAACATTTTTACCAATCTTTTGTTTAGTTTAGAAACATAGGTTATGCAAGTGAACTACGGTTTGACAGAGTAACAAATTAAATATTGCGGTCAGCTGTTTGTCTATTGAAGGCAGGCAGATTCATATACAATTTGTTTCAAACGTTCTTATGAAAATATATTTCTTACTTAAAAAGTCTTATTATTAAATCTATAGTGTTTATGAAATAATTTTAAATAAATAAATTATAGTTACGTTGAAAGTTCTTATTTTATATATTTAAAATTTTATATGTTAATTATATAAATTTGTTACAGTGTAGCTTTTGTTGACATTTTAGTAACACGTGCGTTTCAAGTATCTACAAATTTTGTTTACGTTCACTTTTTCAAAATTATTTTAAGTAATAAGTTAAATTATTAACATGGATCAAGAAGGTATGTTTCATGTTATTTTGATAAACTTCACACACTACAGTTATTATAAATATTTGCAGAACTGCCACCATTAGAAAATGATAATGAGCAGTGTTCGAATAATTGTGAAAATGATTCTGACTTTACCGACAATGATTCAGATGAAGAATCTATGGAACAAAGCGAGCCTACCACTTGTTTATTCTGTACATTAGTATTGCCTTCTATTGAATCAGCTCTAGAACACGTTAGCGATGTACACAAAATAAACTTTTCGGAATTGAAAAGTAAACATCAAATGGACCAGTACTCATTTATAAAATTGATAAATTGTATTCGTTTGGAATCGGTAACTGAAGATAAGTTAAAAAATACTAAATTAGCATTTTGGAATGATGAGAAGTATTTGAAACCGAAGGAATATGAACCTTGGCTAAGTTACGGTAGGTCAATTCACTTTAACAAAGTTTTATTATTAAAGAAACTTTCGTTTTAGATTATGACGATATGAAAACGGAAACCATGGACGCAAATCGTAAAAACAATTTAATGCTTACAGTACAAAAATTACAAGAACAAGTAAAAATACAACAGGTACAATTGGAACAGGCTTCACATGACATGGAAACTATGCGCAAGGGTTTTCAAAAACTATTGGAAAAGGATGACAAAAAATCTGATGGAGGAAAGGAAAAAATAACATGCGTATCTTCAGTGTCACTTAAAGCGGATGAAGGATATTTTGATAGCTATGCCCATTTTGGTATACACCATGAAATGCTTTCGGTTTGTATAAACAAATAAATATGTTAGTTTGCCATTTTATATAAAAATTTCATGAAATCTAGGATGTTGTTAGAACCACTTCCTATAGAGATGCCTTGCTGAGAAATAAAGATTTTGTTAAAGGCAAATACGTATTAGATGTGGGATGCGGCACGTCGGTATTATCAATATTTGCTTCCCAAGCGGGTGCCGCTAAAGTAATAGGCATTGATAATTCTGATATCATATATAATGCTATGGATATAGTGAAGTATGTATAGTTAGCAAAAATAACCGTTCCTATCTATATTCAATCTGTTTACTTTTAGAAAAAATAATATTGGTAATGTCACTCTAGTTAAAGGACGTTTGGAAGATACCAATCTACCCGTAGAAAAATTCGACATTATAATATCTGAATGGATGGGTTACTTTTTACTCTTCGAGGGCATGTTAGATAGTGTAATTTATGCCAGAGATCACCACTTGAAAGAGAATGGAATTATTTTACCAAATCGTTGTACCATGAGCATTGTGGGTTATGGTAATGACAAGCTGTTTAATAATCATGTGACATTTTGGAATGATGTTTATGGCTTGGATATGTCAAATATGCGTAAAGAAGTTATGCATGAGCCGTTAATCGACATAGTCGATCCAGGATACATTCTTACCGAAGCAAATTGCATTGCGGATTTGGATTTAATGAAAGTAGACCTGAATTACTCAAATTTTAAATACAATTTGGAATTAGCGTGTACAAAAGAAGGAGAATTGTCATCGTTTGTAGGTTATTTTGATACCTATTTCGAACTACCCGAACCAATCATGTTTGGTACTTCACCGAGGGATAAACCTACCCATTGGAAGCAGGTGGTGTTTTTCATTGATAAGCCTCATAAAATAAACAAAGGAGATATCGTTCGTGGTGTTTTGCGATGTAAAAGGAGTCATAAGAGTGCCAGATCACTAGATATTGAGTTAGAAGTGTTTGACAAAAAATATACATATTATTTGGATTGAAATATTTAATATATTAACAACCTAAAAAGATTAAAACATGTTTTGTTTAATTGTTTTTTAATTATTCTTCCAATCCCTTCACTAAACTATAAAATCAACATTCTTGTTGTTAATTGTTAAAAGCAATCAATTTTTAAGAGAATGTTTAAAATAATTTATTTAAAAAATGCTGTTGCACATTTTCTTTCAATGAAACATAAAAAAAATACTCTCAAATGAGTTCTAACTTATAAATATTAAACATTTAAAAAGAGTTTATTATTATAGCCTAGAATTTTCCAAATTATTTGCTTTGACTTTCGTAATATACGCGAGTACATTTTAAACGGGTGTTCCACCTTCTAATTCAGAAACTGGAATTTCAGGCTCTTCATCGTTGTAAACATTTTCTGCCATTTGCCAAACTTGCATTATATTATCTTCGGAAACAGAACATATTATCCACGGCTCGTTGGGATTCCAGGAGAAATCCGATATCTTAGCAGTATGACCACCGTGTATAAAAAGCAATTCTGGAGGACCATCTTCAGCATCCTCAGTAGTTTGTTCTTCTCCAATTTTGGATAAATCCCAAACATGAAGACGGCGATCAGTGCCAGATGATGCCAAAATGGTCTCATTATGGGGAGACCATTGTACTTGGAAGATTTCATCTTTGTGGGATTCAAAGGAATGTAATTTTAATTTGAGATTACGTAAATCCCATAAAGCCACTGTCTTATCGGCAGATCCAGTGGCTAAGATAAATTCTGAATATGGATTAAAGCTCAAACAATTTACTTCTGCTGTATGAGCATCAACGGTGTGTGAAGGTTTCGAAGTGTTGTTGTTACGTGTATCCCAGATCATAAGTTTTTGATCATCGGCCACGGAGCCAAACAAAGATTCGTGCAACAGATGCCAAGCAACGTCTTCTACTACAGCAGTATGACCTGTAAAAATATTTTTAGCGTCGATGACGCGATGTTCCTTGGGAGTAGCATTTATGTCCCACAAGCAAATCGTATGATCATCTGAAGCAGACAAAAGATAACCGTTTAAGTTTGGATTCCATGATAGACCATAGCCTTCTTTTTGGTGACCACGTAATCTTAAATCAGGTTGACATTCTCCCGATGGTTCTGGCTTGCTGGGATGTTTAGTATAATCAAATACTAAGACATCACTTGACGGAGTTTTGGTAGCAATTACGCATGCGTTTTGAGGCATGTAGCGAGCCCTATTAACTTCACCTTCGTGATTAATTTTTATCTCGATCTCAATCTTACCACACACCGAACCAAATCCGCCGAATTCTCCTTTTTCATTGTCATAATGAGAGCTATCAAACTGAGCATCTTCGCTTGGCAATTGTACACTTGCTATTAGCAAATGATTTTGTTCATCTGATGTGTGAGTACCCAAAATTAGTCGATGTACAGAATAATCTTTTCCCTCTTGTTTGGTGACATCAGGAAGCCATTGAGCTGTCAACGATGGCCATTCCAACGCATGAGTCATTACTAAGTCATATAAAAAGGGTGTATTTTTCTTCCAGATTTTATATTCTTCATTGATGACGCGCTCTTCGACAGCATCATCGAAAGATTCCGCTAAAACGTAAAAAGTACCTTTTTGTAAAAATGTTTACATTAAAAATAAAATACTCTTACCATTATCACTGCGATCAACCATATTTAATTTCTAAATAGTCTGCTTTTTACACAATTTTACAAATATTAAACTATCACCACCAAAAAGGCAAGCAACAAACAAATGCTGTCCCGCCAAAACACAATGTTTCTTTATTTCTCACTTCGATGTTTGTTGAAGTATGTATAATTTGCAGCAGCGTCGCTGACTTGATTTAATGACTGACTTTTTATTTTGGTCGAATTCCGTTCAACACGGTTTATTTTAATAGTATCTGCGGTTTTTTAAGTATATGCTTTACTGGGTCATAATAATTACTCTTTGTGATTAAATAGTCTTAATTATATGAAATGAAATCGTGAAAATTTACCGGAAAATGTGCAAATAATTTATTAAGGCACAGCCGCCATCAAAATTATAATAAAGCAATTAAACAATGAGGAGCAAAACGGAATGGAATGCATACATACAATTAGAAACTTGGCAGCACTAGGTAATAATTATATAAAACCGTTGTTGCTCAGCTGCATCAATATTTTACAAATTCTTTGCTTATTTGGAGAAATAATTCTTACATGGATGGTATAAAGTATTATCAGTTTTTTCAATTTATTTTATTATTAAATTCGTATAAATTACTTTAACATTTAAAATAAAAGCGTTATTTTAAAACTCTCATTTCTTATACCCACAAATGTATAAAAATTTTAAAGTTGGCAACACTATTGTTTAGTAAAATAGAAGTACAATTTGGTTCTATTAGGGGTTGTTGAAAAGATATGTCAAATTAGATTCTTAATAAATATTTCTAAAAAATAATGTATATTGTGGCTATAACTGGAGGAATTGCTTCAGGCAAAAGCACTGTGAGTAAGGTATTCGAACGTAATGGCATACCAGTGGTTGATGCTGATAAAATTGCTAGGCAAAGTATGTGTAACTGTATTAATTAACTTCTTAATTAATATAAATTAGTAATGACCTAATATTTTTAATCTTATGTTGTCTATAGTTGTAGAACCTGGCAAACCATGCTGGCATAAAATAAGAGAAACTTTTGGAGATGAAATACTTTTACCCACAAAAGAAATTAATAGGGAAGCCTTGGGAAAGGCCATATTTGCCGATAAGGAATTAAGAGGCAAATTAAACAAAATCACACATCCTGTTATACATCGTACCATATTCAAAGAGGTGTTCAAATACTTTTTTGCGGGTAAGGCATGGATCGTATTGGATTTACCTTTACTCTTTGAAACGGGTATTTTAATGGATTTCATATACAAAATTATATGTGTTACATGGTAAGCGTGCTATCATTGTTTAATTTGTACAAGTCTAATCCATTTACATCCCTATTCGATTTAGTGAGCCCGATCTTCAGTTGAATCGCTTAATAGCCCGTAATGAGTTGTCTGCAGAAGATGCTCGTAAACGCATTGAATCACAAATGCCTTTGGAAAAGAAGTGTGAACAGTCTCACTTTGTCATAGACAATAATGGTACAATTGAGGACACTGAAGCAGCTACCTTGCGTATTTGTAATATGTTGAAGGAAAGTAAACATCATTGGCGCAATCGTATAACTCTGTTAGGAATTGTGTGTGCTATTGTGTTTGTAATTTACTATTTGAATAAGATGTTTAATTTTCTGCCCGATCTAAGCAGGGGACTGACATGGTATAAGTAACTGTATTGAATATAATTGTAATAGATGATGCTTATAGAAAATTATTTGAAAAATATTTGTTACTAATGGAGCATTTAATAACTAACTAGCCATCGAAGTATTTCCTTTAGAGCTAAGCTAAAGGTTATCTTAAAATTCCAATAAAAATACTGATTTAAACAGAATTTGTTTTATAGTTTTCTCTACTAAATGGTTATATTCTAATGTGTATATTTAAACGATTTTCAAATAAAAATAACAAAATGCCATTTCGTCTATTTCGAAATCAGTAATCAATCACTGCTTATAAAACTTTAAGCTACAATTGATCATAATCTGCTTTATTTTACACTCTACCGTTTAGAAGAAGAATTTAGGTACAGCCTTACGACTATAGTCATGTATCAAAATTTACATGCAGTAAATAGGCACTTAAAATAAAAGCGAAATGAACAAGTCGTTTAAAATAACAGCACCGGCGTAATTTGAATAAAGTTGCAAACACACGAGTGCCTTGAAAGATTTTGTGTTTTTTCTTATATATTTTTGCGTAAATTTTTAAAAATTTATATATAGTAATACTTAATTATTGTGATTTTAAATTACTGTTTATCTTCCACCGGATCTATATCCTTCTCCATGTCTTCTTTTTTCTTAAGCTGTATTTTTTCTTCTACCGCTTCCAAACGTTTGTTCATCACATTTAAAGACTCTAGAAGTCCTGTTTGTATTTCACCATAACGTTTCATGGCCAGTATCAAGCTCTCCTCTATGAGTTCAGCTTGTTGAGCGAATTCTCCATTATCCTGATTAATATTTTTCAATTTGTCTACACATTCGCCTGGTATATTGCGAAAGTATTCAGCTCCCAATGTGGGTTCCAATTCTTTTATTTTTTCCAATTGTTGGAATTGTGTATGCAATTCATGTCCTACGGCATTCAAGTAGACCTCCTTAGCCCTAACTTGTTGATTTTCTTCTAAAAAGTTAGGATCTAAATATTTTTCTAATTCATCAGATCTGTTGACAATTTTTTTAATTTGTTCACGCCCAGATATAGCTTCATTTAATATGTTGTTGGCCGATATTAAAGAGTCCACAATATTTTCGGCTGCCACTTTGGTTGATTCACCAGTAGTCGAAGGAATTGCAGCTGAGGTACTTTGCTCGGGAACATTGCCTATTATACGTGACAAAGTGTCAATACGTTTTTCTAATATATCTAATGCCTCCATAGTTGTACTTATTGTATCTATAATATTTTATTAGCTTAGTAAGAAATTTTGCACAAAAAATGATGTCAACAAAAGCAAAAACTTTAACTCTTCTTCTTTTTATTTTGAATAACTTGCAGAGTTGCCAGAATTTACATTAAAACTTTCGCGTATTTAAACTTTATTCTTTCTCTTTTTAAACATAAGATACCTTTTGTTTTAGTTTATCACTTGTATGCGAAATATCATTTCAAATAATATAACTAAGACAAAAATATTAATAATTATTATTATTAGCTATTTTTGGCATAACGTATTCGGATATAGCCTCTTATCTAATTGTGGTTCCGAGATCAGCAATGAATCCTTTTTTCGCTACTCATAAGCACTGATGAATTTTGAATATAATTGAGTCAACAATATTGAAATTTAAGTACTCTGATTCATTCGTACTCGCTACAACGTTGATTTATAAGTATGAGTAAAATAAGTATGAGTACAATGTTGACATCAAACTCCATACCAGTCGAAATATGTTTGATTCATAACTTTAGAAAAATACTTATAAATGATTCGAGTGACTTGAATCATTCACCAAAATTTACAGTCTTAGTTGTTGTTGGATTTACAAAAAAAAGAAAGAAAAAAAGGCAAAGACAGAAAGCAAAGCAAACACACAACCTTCTAGTGAGTATTGTAGTGTTCGTACGCGATTCATACTTATTTTGGGATTCGTGTAAATGTGGAGTCATGGAGAGTCGAAATCAACATCATATGTGTTGTTAGTATGAGTACGATGAATACTTCAAACTTTGAATATGAGTAGTATGAGTATAATATTAAAACAAGTATGAATGTGTATAAGTATCAGAAATTATGAGTATGATTCGATTCTACTCATCTTTTTCAATACTCATTGCTGATCTCTGTTGTGTACTACTTGTACACTACATAAGCTTTTACAACCAGTTCTTTATGATTAAAATCTATGGCAAGTTTTTTATTTCAATCACTGTAAACGGTTAACAAACTCATAGGTATGGCAAGACTGCAGAAAGTCGTGAAGTCGGCTGTAGTTAGTTTTTTCAGCAAAGCTAGCAATAATCGTGCTTTTTCGTAATCATTCTCCATTTTTATTTTTAATTTCGTGCGCGCTGTCTGCATTTATAAAACGTAATAATTACTTCGGGACGCAAGAAAAATAGAGCTAACAATTCATCAATATTAGGAATATAAAACATTTACATTAATACTCCCAAAAACTTATAACTATAATTACAACATGGTGGATAAAATTGAAATGAGTTTAGATGACATTATTAAGTCGAATCGTGGCCAAAATAGAAAACCACAAGGAGGAAATCGTGGTGGTGGCAATAGACGTGGAGGTGGTGCCGCTGGTAATAAAGGACCCCGTCAAGGAGGTCGCAGAGTTCAGTCATCACCACGTAAACCAGTCGGTGGCGTCATAAAAGGTCGTGGTGCTGGAGGCATACAAAAAGCCAAATTCTCAAGGGTAATAATTACAATCATGATGAAATTCTAAAATAAGAAAAATACTCAAGAGCTTGTAAAAACACCTGGCTAATTAAAGCTTATGAAAATTAAAGTGGAAACAAGTCTCCGGCTGCAGAGTTATACCTTAAAACGTTTTTAAAATGAATCAATTGAGGACAAGTTTTCTTTCAGTGAAATAAAAAATGGCCTCATAACGGTGTAAGAATTAAAAGCAAAAACAAAGTGCGAAAGTGAGAATATCAATGCAAAAAAATTACTCAACAACAACAGTAAACGCTGTGGCAGCCCGACTAATTACTACACTGTTTACATTTTCTTAACGTTAACAAAAGCAAGTCAAGTCTCCTTTCCTTTTTGTAAAACAGAAAAACTACGTACGTTGAGGTTAAACATCATCGTCTACAGTTAAAAAAGATAAAATTATTGAAAAAATACAGTTTTAGTGATATTTTTAATTTACATACATATATTTCTCCTTGAATTTGTAATATATCATAATTTCTTTTCGAACAATCCCCAAAACATAATTCCGTTGAGTTTTTAGCTGCATTTTATTTAGCTTACGAACGCAAAAAAATATAAACATTAGTCTTCTATACTATTAACACTTGCTCTCGATGGTAGCTGCAACCGGCGACCCAGTTTTTTATGAGATCAACAACAAAATTTAGTTATGAACACAAGACTCAATCAAAAACCAATTCTTTAAAAACCAATCAAAACCAAAAAAACGAACTTCTGTTGCAACTTGTACCTACTCCTACTTCTCTAGGGTGATGTAAATAGCGCTTGGAAACATGACATGTATGATGGACCCAAACGAGGAATTTTAAAAACGTCGGATTCTGCCAAACTTTTGGTATCAAATTTGGATTATGGTGTATCGGATTCAGATATCAGAGAACTTTTCACAGAATTTGGTCCGCTGAAGAAGGCGGCCGTACACTACGACCGTTCGGGTAGATCATTGGGTAAGTTTATCAAAACTTTTTTCATCCGAAATCAAATCGTAATTTTTTTTTATAAATAAATGTTTACAGGTACTGCCGATGTTGTTTTTGAAAGAAGATCGGATGCTCTAAAAGCTATTAAACAATACAATGGTGTTCCATTGGATGGCAGACCAATGAATATACAATTTTTAACAGATGCTAGTAGTATAACTAGACCAGCACGAAATACTGGTGCTAGCCCGCAAAAGCGTAGGCCACAAGTTGGCAATCGTAGAGGAGGTGGAGGTAAGCAATCTTAAAGTCAATAAGTATCAATACATCATTATTTAGACATTTTCACATTTTTTATTCACCCTGACAAGATAATTGATAGTGATTCGTGTCTTATTAGGCTAGAATTACGGCTTGATAATTTACTTGAGTAGTGTAAAGAGTGGATAAACGATATTGTTTTGATTTAAAATCTACATTTCTAAATTTACCAAGTGGACGTTACTTCAATTAAACTAATGTTTCTATTGTATCTTTACTCACAACTCGGACATATATTGATATATTCGTTATAAAATATATTCACATTTCTTAACTCGTACTTTTGTTTACTTGTAGCTGCTACTGCTAGTCGCCGTGGTGGACCTGCAAATCGTAATAGAGCCGCTGCCGGTGGGCGTAATACTAAGAAAACTGCACCTACTGCCGAAGAACTTGATGCCGAGTTGGACGCATATGTCAACGATATGAAAATTTAGATAAAAATCTAGTTGTATTTATAATGATAAAAATGTATCAATTCTAATTCTAATCGTTAAGACCTCTCATTTATACGACAGCAAAAAAGTAAATTTAAAAACTGCGGCCCAAATGCCCACCCTTTCTTATTGTTTCACACCATAATTAATATATAGATTTTTTCTAATGTAAAGTACAATCATAAAATCACGTATTAGAACTACTATATATATGGCTCGCGTAATTAATTTATTACTTTTTTTGTAATAGTTAAAAATTACAATAATACTTTCATCTTTTTTTATTACATACACTAAGTTTATTTTTAATTATAAATCTTGACTTGGAAAAATGGAACTATTGCCACGTTTCTGACTAATTAATTAAAACAACACTGAATTAAAATTCTAAAATTTTTTTCTATTAATTGTGGTAAATAAAGAATGTATAAAAATATTATGAAAAATTACATATAATTTGGCTTTTATTAGTAAATAAAACCCGGTTAAAAAATATATAAGATTGTGTTATTTTAGTTTTATCATTACCCTCGACTATTTACTAATGGTGGGTATTTAAAAAATATTCCTCTGTATTACATTGTGGGAAGTAAATGATAATCGTATTATCCGCGTAGGGACAACATAGCATCAGTTAAAAGCCTTGTGATCATAGCCGCTACAAAGAAAACAAAGCAATTGGTGGGATGTTACAGTCGTTGGTCATTCTAAACAAGGTAGTCAAAAGAACGAATAGTTCTGGACATTGGAGGATAGGGTATTCATCAGGAAACAAGCAGGGTGTTGTAATTTTGAAAGAATTTAGGATCCGACGCCTGTGCTCCTGGAAGAATATATTCCACCCAAGTTTATGACAACCGTAGGTGCACTCCCAGATTACATCAAAACTGTCTTAGTCTAAACCATAAATCTGTGATCCCAAACATTAACAGATTAAGTCGAAAACAGCTTGCAAACAAATTACTTTTTATATACATAAATGTAATGTGGCTCCATTACGACTTTGCTCATAATATTTTTATTAATAATAATAACTAACATAAAGTTTTGTTAATAGAATATGATAACATCTAAAACTCAAATTGATTTAAGTCGATTTAGACTGTTATTGCTTGGAGCCCCAGAAAAATCAAGATCAATAAAGCATCTAAGAATCATAAAGGAAGTGGAACACAGGGCTTCGGTGTTAGCAAAACTGATACACCACGAACTAGCTTTTCGAATCTCACACTTATATAGAACAGTAAAAGCGATACACCGGACGTTCATCAGCAAATACAGTCCAAAAAGGCGAAAAAGTCTGACGGCCTGGATTCAAACTTTCACGTTGATGTCATAAACGGGAGGTAATCGCTGTTAGTAGCAAAAGCAGACGGGAAGATATGTATTTTCTGGATGGAGAAATGGTGTTCAAAGGAGTGAAAATTGTTAATTGTGATAAAAGTAGGATTATAGACCTCCTAAAGGCGACAATTTATAAAGGTGTCAGAGCGCGTATCTAGATATTTAAAGCCAGTGGTGACAGCTTGCTTTCCACAATTCCATTTTCCACGTAGAATCCACTTTATTAGTTCTAGCCAATCAGTGTAGGGCCCTGGGCACGAACCAATGACGATCATTTGACTTGTAAGGTCAACAAATGCAGTGCCTTTAGGTTTGCAATACGCAGGAAATTTTATTAATAAATTATGGAAGTTGGGGGTATGGGGTATATAAACTAACTAGTCAATATTGTCAAATTACGATAATAGCGTAGATAGAACTTTGTTTATTCGATTGGAAGCGTTTTGCAAAAAGTTTAGGCTTTAGTACTTATTTACTTAATTGGTTATTAGAAAACGACCTAGCTTATCGTGCGACCTACATTGTGTAATTTTATAAACTCTCTGTGTCGTGAAAAAAATATTTTTTCATATTTCTTTTTATTCGATATGTCTATTGATGTCTGAGAATTGAACCTACACGGTTAATATGATTTTAATGTGACTAGTAAAATAAAATTTATTCTAACATTTAGATTTTTAAAGTTAATCCGCTATGCCGATAACGGTTGAAAATGAGTTAAAACTGGTTTTAACTGTAACTGATTACAGACGCACTATTGGAAAAGGGTTTTTGGCGTCATAAATCCTCAAGAAAGGTAAAATTAAAGACTATCTACTTTAATCAGAATGCCAAAAATATATCACTTTTTCGGCAACTTGTTGTCATTTTTAAAAACTCCATTTCATAGCAATTCTTGTACATATTTACGAAGAAGTGCAATATATTTAGCTCTTGGGCTACCGAATAGGAATTTCATTATGGCAGAAACAGAAGTTTCTAAATATTTCATTGATACTGCCGACAATTGGACTTTCAGAGCATGGCACATTTTGGACATTAATATTATGTTTAAATTTTCTTCTATCTCGCTTAAATGTGTAGATATTGAAACTTTTTATTGAGTTCACAATGGCTATTTTTTATATAAAAATATCTTAGCTTTCTACTCAACGCAAGAGACTATGAAATCCTTATATTGGGAAAATAACGGTTTTCTTTTTTACTACCAATTTTTATATAAATTTAAATATAAAAAACCTTTTTATATAAAATTATTCCAAATAATAGGTCCGACAACATGCAACTTTTTAATGCGGCAAAAACCACGGAATTCGGTTGTGAAGCTGAATAAAAAAGACAAGGAAAAATCCTTACTTGCGATCCTAGAAGTATTTTAGTATAGAACAACATACAGCATTTGATTTACAGAAACTTTGTATGTACATATGCATTTATGCATATGCATATTATTGTATTGACAACAACTGATAACTACGGTGCTTTTTTAAATTGAATAAACAAATTAAAGAATAAACACAGAAGCTTATTAAAGAAAAAAATGAAAAAAACTTTATCAATAATTGCTAATTTTCCAGAATAATTATGGAAGGGAGGTGAGAGATAAGTTGTCTAAATAATAAAAACAATACAATATTATTTAAACACTTTAATAAAACACAGCACAGCATTTTAAAAGATGACTAATAGTAACACAATAAAAAATTAAATAAAAAAAAAAAACACAAACAACAGATGTAGCGATCTTGTTTTATCATTTCTTAGAAAAGTTTCTTTAATATTCGTCGTCTTGTTAAATGATGTTTCGTCTATGTGATAATTTACACACTCACACATATGCTGATAGCACTTAATTGTAACAATTCCAAACAATATACCTACAAACAGTGTAGTGATAAAATGTAATTGCATGTCGAAAAAAGTACATTATCAATATTTAAATGCAAGTATGAAAAAAAAAATGAACATATGAAGAAGACCTAGTCTGAAAAAAAATTGAAAGTGTGTATGTGGACAACCAAATATGCAACAATTCAATTTATTTTGTTATTACTTATTGAAATATGTACATACATATGTACACCCATGGGCATACACATATACGCAGTTAATAAATGCAAATGTTTACACATCTCTCTATATAATAAGCACTTAAATTAAAAAATACAAAAACAAAAAAGTCACAGAAGTATCGAGAAATTTTCGATGATAACAAATAACATAACATAGTGCTTTCACCACTCTCTTTTCATATATCATTTATAATTTCTCTCTTATTCAGTCTTTTCAAAATGTTCTCTTGCTATTATTTTTGTTCTCTTTTAATCCTTCTTGTAAATAAACAAACAAAAATAACAACAAATTTAAATTCATTTTATTACAATGTGAATGTATGTGAACACTCATACATGCAGTTAAACCCGTGCATTCGAATCTGCAATACATTTTTATTGCAAATTTTTCAAGTGAGATCGTAGACGCCAAAATGTCTTCTTTATTATTTATTGCAGTAAACTTTAAAAGAGAACCATAATAAATGTTAACACTGTCAATCTGAATGGGGGCCTAGAGTCTAAAGGCTAAATTAAATTTCATATTTAGGGTGAATAGCAAAATGCTATCGTACTTATGCAATATTAATGATTTTTTTTCAATAGTAATTAATTCAATATGTAAAGAATTTAGTATCGTAAAGAAGTTTTCGAAAATATACAGGCTTCCGTAATCGACGTGTTACATCTCATAATGGTTGTAGACAATCAGTGATATCATTTCACTTTATGCTGTAGACAAACATTATCGAAATTAATTTTAAATGCAACAATTTTGCTTTGATGTGAATTAGGTACGTAAAAGAAAATATTTTTTCTTATTTCGTTTCGTTGGAAATGTCTGATATGGGGATTGAACCGTGGTCTTGCGTCTAATAAGCCAAAAGACTACCTACTAGACTACGGCGACTTCAGATACGTTCTGAGGCCATAATTTAGCATTCATGTCTGCTCACTAAGCCAACAGTTGGAAAGGGTTTCAATTTCTTTTCGCAAATGTGACGCTCGCTACTCAGCTTAAGTTTTTTTAAGTTTTCGCAATTTTAAAATGACATTCATCAATGATGATAGCTCTTTCTTTTAGATAACGTCCAGTTTTAAAATTTTATAGAAAACAGATGCTAAATATCAGCGTTGCCACTTGAAGGAAATAAGGAAGGTGTTAAGATGTGTCAAGGATATCAGATGTATGGACGATGTAAACATGACAAACTACATACATATTTTTTAAACGACTGAGTCATTTTATTTAGTCAGCTGATTTGTTGTTTACAACTATTTTGAGTTTGTAATGGCATCCATTACAAGCAATTTCCTTAAGGGTGAGTGATGAATTAGAAGTTAATTTTAAAAGTATAAACAAAATATAAGAAACAAAAATTTAAACAAAAACATATTTAACCTTAAATTATAGAATTACGTAAAAATCTTACAAATATTGTGTGAAACATATGGTGCTTAAATGTAATTGTTAGGAAAGGGAAAACGATAAAGTACATGAGCCAAAAACAAAAACGTATGGAAAAATATTGATTTAGACATTCGAGATAAACACAATCAACGAAATTAATATTACGCGTTTTTTATATTATACATATGTATTTACAATATTACCTTATAATCGAAATCATTTACCGTCAACAGTTTTTGGAAGTTTATCTGGACGTTGATGTCATTTAGAAATAAAAGATGTCTACATAAGAATGTATCATTTCAAATGTGTTTTTATAAGAGTGGTATTGAGTTGGCCTCAACTGGTTATCGTGGATGATAGTCGTCACCAAGTTATGTGATATAATGTGAAATGATTTGTTTCGTAGAGGTGGATATCATGTCATATAAATTACTTCTAAGAAGTTTTGCAAAATATTAAGCTTTTGTTAATAAACCTAAAACTATCGTTCATATTTAAACTAATATTGAACGCTTCTTTGATGTGATTCGGTAGACTTAAGCAGAACAAACTGACTTAACAATTCTATAAAATATGAATTTCGAAAAAATGAAATACAGCACTCTTATTGTGCCACCTGGTACAAAATTAGAAACGACATTAAAAAAATAAAGTAAGTTAAGGTAACTAAAACTGTGAGGGTTATTTAGGTGCGTGCCACTTGCTATATGTATATACAGTACGCATACGTGTATACATACGCACTTACATATTCGTGTATATAGGAAATTCTTATCAGCATATTTTTGTACATAAGTTGGGAAATATGTAAGAAACCCATATATTTTAGAAGTTATAATTTTTATTTTTCTTTTCCATTATAAAAATATGAAAAATTGATATCAAGCGATAACTTGTAATGCGTTGTCCATGAAATGAATATTTCTTAAAATCTTTGTTAATTAAGGGTTAGAAATTGTTGTCAGCTATAAAACAGGGCGTTTAATTATTGCAGATTACCATTCCACATGGAAAGAAAGGGAAGTATATAATTCATGGCCCAGTTGAACCATCTTTTTCAATATAGTTGTTGTTGTTTAGTATTTCGAAATCATTATTCGTCTAAAAGTGATTTTTGACTCTATTGACACTCAAAAATAATCAAACAGCTTTAAATCGGTGTTGTAAGCCATTGATGACGTGTACATAGAGAATATTTACCAAAACGTACTTAAGATGCATATTTGAAGTTCTAATACAACCCAGCGGATTTGACTAGATTTTCGTGGCAACCTCGCATATTCCTTCTATAAACTTAGCACCTTGACTGTCAATCTTCTTCTGAAAATATGGTAAACGCGTTCAAGTTGATCAAGATCACCTTCCAGAATATCGAATTCCTCTTACGCCAGAGCACCCATCTGATTCAGCCTGATTCCCTATGTAATATATTGCAATATGGTTCTGAAATATCTCACTATTTTCTGTAAAGATACCCATAATTTCTTAATATTTCAGATAATTCTCTCAGAGCGACTATCATTAAAAATTCATATGCTTTCTAAAAATCCTACAGTAAAAAGATTAAAATGGCTTTAAGACGCTGAAACCTGAGTCTGAATGACACTACAAACGTCCGCTGGCGTATATTGGAAGCTGATGTGATAATGTACAATGTAAAAAGCATTATAGAGCCTATTGTGCGATTTAGAAATACTCAAATGTAAGATATCATCGGAAGTTAGAAATACAATCTTTTTAAATAGGACTCTTGTACATTCATCTGATTGCCGATCAATCGGCTTATGGTATCGTGCGAACTGAGAATAAAATGACTGTGGGAGGCTTTGTCATCAAACTTAATCGTGTTTATAAGAATAGGACATACAAGGCGTAGAATTGGCTAGAATAGTGTTAATCGGCACATTGCTGATCAGAGATATTTTTATGAATACGTGTCTGTTTCTATCAAAAATAAAAACAAAATCAAATCAACAAACACTACTCAAATGTTGAGTTGGTGTCGTATTAATTGAGACATTGTACAATTAATCGAAGAGAAAAATAGGCAGAGACAACAACAAAATAAAAACATAAACAAAATATACAAAAAGTAAACATTTTATATTATATAGACATACAAACATACGTACATATATACATAGTACATATACACTTTCCACATTTTACACATTTATGATACGACAATAATATAGTATTGGTTTGGCAAAACATCGATCGTATATAGAGATGGGACATTATAAATACCGGCACAAACAAGTTCTTGCTTCAGTAAGATTTAAACTGTGCTGTGAACAAGAATAAAAACGCTTTAACAAAAACTATATTTTGAGTTGCAATAAACTCTTTTGAGCTCTTTGCTTGATAGGACTGACAAACAAAGTGATCTTTTGTAAAAAAAAAGGAAAGGAAAAAACAAGTAAAAGTGCTGTATTGCTTTCGCTTTACCTGTGAAACTAAGAGAACAAAAACTTAACAAGACAAAGTACAATAAATCACAAAAATTTCGCAAAGAAATTAAAGAAAGAAATACAACAAAGTGAGTGTAATTTACCAAGAAAATTATAAATTTCGAGCAAAAAATAAAAAAAAACACTCTGACAACATTTCACAATGTCGTCCCCATTTTGTAACAAAATAAAAAAAATATTTGCTTTTTGATTTACTGAAAACATATAAATTTTAAACTAAATTAATTAATTCTGTTTTTATTTTTTTGATTTAAAAGTCAACGGAAGTCCAGAAATTTCTGTTAAACCGTAAATTGTTTTTACACACTCACATACAAATACACAGACATGAAAGGGGTCATGTTGTTGTCATTAATGCTGGCAGTTTTATGTGTCAGTGATATTAATGCTCAATATTTTGGTGGGTAAGTAATCGATCGACACCTTTATTTTAAAAATTTAATTGTTTTATTTAGAAATAAAACTTTAATTATGGTTATTATTATTATTATTATTGCTTTGCTTACAAACAAACATCATTCATTAAGTAATGGCCTTTAGTATATGCTTTGCTAGTCATTTATAATTTTTTAAGTATGTACTATATATTTATAGCAATTTAAATAACACTCAGTTAATACTCAGAGCAATTAAATTTTTATAGTGAATAGTAAGTGTTATTATTTGCTAAATGTAAAGTAAAATTGTTAATCAATGTACAAATTATATGTAAATATCATGTTCAAGATCACGAATATGTTGTTTCATAAGTACAATTTTTTATTTTTGAATTTTATTTAAAAAATTCTTAAAATGTTTTCTTTTGTGTTTAAGTTTTTTTATAAATAAATGGTAAATTTACCTGAAAATTTTCTTTTACCTAAAATACAAAAAAAAACTCATGATTGCTTAGAAAAAGAGAAATATAATAAAGAATAATGAAATGAAACGAACAATGAACCTTGAACCTTCCAAGAATTAGAAAGAAAAATAAATTATATTTCGCAATTTCTTTGATGGCCATAATTAGTAAGATTATCCTTAAACATTTTTTCTAATAAAATTTTGTTGGTTAGTATTAGGCAAACTGCTCCATAATATCACAATATCTTAAATAACCTTTAATATGGTTAAAATGAAACAATCTCGAGTGTATTCACAGAAATAATTTTCTAGCTGGTCTATGATTGTATCCTTTGTAATAAACTACCAATTTAGTTGCACCTTTGTGTACAAATTTTGTATATTAATGCGTTTTTCGTGATTAAATATTAAAATAGAGCCATTTAGGACCAATCTAAAAAAAAAAAACATTTAAACGCTGTGAAAATTTCGCCTTTTTCTGAAATCCGATTATTCAAACATTGTCCGCACCCTTCGTAATTTTTTTTTGATTAAGCTAGAATCCTTTCAAGCATCTTAGATGTAAAGCAAAGTCTAAGAAATAAAAGTGTAATTTTACAGGGCAAACAAATAATAAACAAGGATTAATTCTCTAATTTACAAAAAGTTTTTTTTTAGAGTTATTTTTACAATAAATCAACTTTCTAGTTTTCAAATCTTAAATTTGCTTTATTCAACTATGACTTTTAAAATACTGAAAGAAAATATAAAACAAATTAACTACTGAGCACGTTTGATGTCTTGCAATTTTTGATTAAAACAATTGAAGATAAATGGCTTTTGGCAAAAGAAAACTTAGTTTAAGCAACAATTGTTCAGCAACATTTTTCATGTGCTAATAATAGTGCACAATGGGCTCGTATACATGTAAAAACTTTATTTTTAAACATGGAATATCAACAGAAAATGGATAAAACAATAGATGACTAAAGGGACTTTTAATAGAAATAATTTGTTGACGCATGTTAAAATTATATACATATTTTAAATTAAAGTTTCAGTTCATTTAGTTTTAATATTTTGAAAAAAAGTAAAAAAAATATTGCTATTGATAAATTAAAAAATGTAATTTCTTAATACGATAAAATTTAGTTCAATTTTACAATTAAGGGTAATTGGAAACAAGTAAATGTGTATGTAAGGAGGGAGCACATATCCAATCCAACGATTGATGACGTATTTACCGTGTTACTGTAAATTATCAATTGACAAGCATCTAAAGAAGGAATTATATTATATATCTAAAGAAAGAATTACTTTTCCCAGATAGTCTCAAATGGTTTCTTTCCATACTATTTTCGTTAGCATTTCATATAACAGTCTTATTTATCGATTTGTAAACAGTTTCTAGAAAAATAACTTCCTTAAAGACTATTATTTGGTGTAAATTTGAATTTTAATTGTTTATCTCTAAGAAGTTCACCCGATTGGCCTTATGGGTTGGGAAATAATTTTCACAGAAGAAAAAGAAGAAAATTAACCAAATTAGTAATTTATTAACAACTTTCTTTTCTTTGAAATATTTTTTGAACACTTTACTGTTACTGTGTTTATTTTTTTGGTTTTTATGATAATCTTTTCTATTTGTTTACATAATTTAACGAATATTTGTTAGTGAAATTGCCAATATTGACTTAAAGCCGTTTGAAAGAAATGTTCATCATAAATATGTGAAACATTTAGTATAACACTCCTAAAATGTAAATATAAATTGGTGATCTTGGTGACCTTAATTGTTAATTATCAAAGAAATAAAATAAAAATTAAAAAAAAAACAATAAAAAATGAGTAGGAAGCCAGACTGATAGTCAGATTGGTTTGGTAATTTTGTAACATTCTGGCTGCTGTGTTGCTCATAAATTTGTTGTGTTCTTTGCCATCCATGCAGAGAACATTCAACTTTAACAAGATTTTTTTCTTTCAACTGCATAGCTTAAAACAGTAGAAGAAATCTTCAATTTCAACGTGTTGCAATTCTAGATGAAGAAAAGATATAAAAAAGCCATAAGAATTCTTAAAAGCTTACAACAATGATGGTTTTTATTGTGAGTTTTCTTTTAAGGTTACCTTAAGGTAACGGCTATTAAATCGTGCAGATCTTGGCAGTTTTTATTATTCTTCTTCTGCAGTTTTTCTTTATTTTTTTTTTCTTGAATCTTAAAATGCTGAAGTCGAGATCTTTTTTTTTATAATTATTGTTGGCATTTTTCATTTTACGCCATGTTGATTTTAACTGGCGTTGCAGAAGCCAAAGAAGAGTGCAAAGAAAAGAAGCCAGTTTTTAACCATTTAAGTAGGTTAACCATACAGCATGCTTGTACTAAATAGTATGTTGGATCAACCTAAACCGATTGGCTTCATTATACATGTACTGTTCCGTTTTGTATGCAAGCCTGAAGGCAGACTTATAGTTTTGTAAATGATAAAGAATGTACACCAAAAAGTTTTTACATTCTTAATAAAAAGAAAAATATATTCATAAATGTGGAATAATCAAGACTTGTCAACCTGTTGGTCTTGTGAGTAAGCAAATATTGTCTTAAAGCACTATCAACAATAAACAAAAACAATTGTTTATATTCTATTCGCCCTAAGACTACATTATTGTTATTTGACCAGAGCCGATTTAATTCATTTCACTATTAGCTTTCGAAATTCATTTTATGGCGATCCTGCAGTGATTTGCAGATGGAACTTCAGACTATACGAGTTTATCTAGTAATTAGTGTGATTATTTTTCTTATGTGGACACGACATTTACAGATTACTGCAAATAGGCGATTTCTATTTACTACACCTAGAATTTTTTTTACAATTTATTTGGTTTAAAAATACTCATATTGTACATAGGCTAACGTGCACATACTTTATAAAATCATACAGTAGCTGCTTCACTTATGGTTTATTGTCAAATAATAAATATAAAAAATTATTGGCATTTGTTAGAGATTAAAATTTCTGTCTTATTAACTACTGAAGATAAATTCTTTAGCTAATTAACAACTTTTAATTACTGTTTAAAAATTAAACACTAATTACTGTTATTATAAGATTAAATTTATATTTTTGTTGGTTTTTTAATCAAGATTTTTTTAATAATAATAATAATATTAAAAAAAATAATAATAATACGCTTGTAAATAATTTCAAATTCAAAAAAAAAAATATTTGAAAGTTCAAATTACTTGCCGTTAATATTGCATGTCGTCGTGAGTCATGATTCAGGTCTTTTGTTTATATTTTTGTCTTATTTTGTAAAATCATTGTTATTTTTTTTTTAAATTTTATATTGTGGTTAAATTTTAAACAAAATTGTTTTTTTAAATGTTTGGCGGTTAAGCTCATACATATTAATGACTTTTACATGACCAACCAAATGAAGTGTGACACCTCATTGTGGGTTTGTCAATGCCTTTCTTTCCGTCTGTCGCCGTCTCAAAACCATAATTAATGTCACTAAAAGCAAGAAAATAAAACAAAATGAACTTAATGTCGATACCATCATCATTAAGTATCAAAAGGAAAGTTTTATTTTTTTATTGAGAAATTATATTAAAAATATTTACACAGCTAATTAACTTGTTTTTTAACTTTTTATTTTTCAAAATTGATCTAAATTTTAATTTATTTAATTTTATAAAATACAACCTTTTGAAAAATTCCTAGAAATCATTTTTATTCCCAGGTCATTTAAAAAATACTGTGTATAAATAATGTATTTTATTTAATCATTATTTAATGCGTTCATTATTATTAACAATTTCATAGAGATCTTTTGTTAAATAATTTTTTTCAAATCAAATCAATTTGTTATAGTTAAATATATAAATAAATATTTTATCATAATCATTTGAAAATTAAATTAAAATTCTTAACAGGTTTTTGTTGAAAAAATAAAAAATAATTAAAATAACTTTGTCATGAGTTATTGAAAATATTGCCCAATTCCATACAAATTCTTTGAAATATTATTAAAATAATTTACCTAAAGGCTTAGATTTCACACTGTAGTTTAAAAAATAAAAGTGTGATAAACTCGAGTTAAATTATTTCATTAGGAAACGGTCAGCATCAAATACATAGCTCTTTATCAAGGTGATTTTGATTGCATGTGGGCATATTTTATTTTATAAAACCCTAATTTGTTGAACCGATCGTTACTAAATTTATATGTAATTTTTGTTGACTTTTCCCATTTTACTTGTTGAAATAAGGTTATTATTTAACACTAGAAAGACTGAAACCATCGGCACATGTTTGTTTGGTTGTTTTAAGACGATTTTATACAAAATATTCAAAACCTCGTCAGATTAATTCATTTAATTTAATATTGTGTAGTATTTAAACAATTTGAATAATAATATTTACGAAGTGCATTTCTTTAAATATATAAAAATAAAACGATTAAAGCTTAACTTAAGTTCAAAACGACTTCAGCTAGACTCAAAACAAAAAACAATCTTTTTAATACTGTTTCAGCTTAACCCATTAATTATAAAATTTTAACGCAGTCTTGGCATGTTTTCGGGATAAACTTATTCAATCCGGCCTTTATAAATAGACAAAACAATTAAATATAGAATGAAGTAATTAGTTTATGGAACATTAAGTTGCTTTATTTCTTAAAATCCATCTGAATAAAAAATAAAACGAAAAACATTTTTATTGTGTTTCTTTCACTTCAGCAATTTTAAACAATTGAAATTTAAAACAAAAATAATTTTAATACTTCCAAACTAATTTTTAAAATTAACAATTAAAATCTCAAGTTTGTTAATTTAATTGTTAATTTATTCCCTAACATTTTTGTATTTATTTGTTTAAAATTGTTTACTTTGTTTTGTTGTTTTTTGTTTTTTTTTTTTTTGGTAAAAGTAACAACGTAATTATACTTATTTTTTTATAAAAAAAGTTTTATTGTTCTTATTTCTTTCTACTTAATTCTTTTGGCGAATGTGTGTTCAATGTGAACAAATAATTTACAATATTCTTTGGTATTCATAACTTATTCCAGAAAAGAAAAACAAAACTTAAAATTCAATTCTGGTATTAACTGAGTTCTATTATTTAATTTTAGGGGAACATTATTAGAACGTTTTTTATTTGAATGTTTTCTTCTTTTTTGTTTGTTTACAAAATATTTAGCACTCATAACAGTTTAGAAGTTTTGAAAGCTTTTATAGTTTTTTTTTATCATACTTTTAGTTTAAAAAATATTAATAATAACTATGATTATTTAAATTCATTTACATATTTATCACTTCATTATTAATCATCATTGTATTGTATTGTACCCATTATTTAAATTCTAAATTTAAATCTACAAATTTAAGGGAAACTTTATGGTTTTTACAAGTACTTGAAGCCGCCGTGGTCTAGTAGGTAGTGTGTTGGCTTGTTAGACGAAAAGCCAGGGTTCGAGCCCCAGGCCAGACATCAAAATAAAATACAAAAAGTATTTTTTCGGCGTCTTCTGCTCAGCAGATTTCTGGCAAAAACTCTGAGAGTAAATAAAATTGTCATGAAAAATTTCTCAAAAATCTGTCGTTCGGAGTCGACTTTAGACTGTAGGTCCCGCCACTCACGTATAAAATTAACACACACAACATAAGTGGTGTGAGAAACTAGGTCGTAATCCTGACTGAAGGGTTGTAAAGACCAATTATGTTATGTAGAAACTGAAGTGTGGCGCGAGAGATATGAGAAATATGAGGGCATTCTAATCCTGAAACTATATTTCATATTTAACATATGCATATAGAATGATATTATTCAGGTCAAATGTTCGTTGGAAGGTAATTGAATTATTATTTTTTCATAGAAACATTCGTCCTTTTTGGTAAAAAAAAGTGGGCTGCATAATAACTTCCAACTAAACTCTCGGAGTTTCTTCCCCAACTTTTCACCCCCACTGGTTATAAACTAATATTTCAAATTTGCTGTTATGGGGTTCAGCGCGTAGTAGGTGATTCAATGCATATTTAATTAAACACACACCGTCAAAGCCTTCATGAAAACTTCCTTTGGTATACGGTTATAAATAAAGCTTCAACTACGAATAGATGGCTGATTAATGATACACTCTCACAGTTTCTGAAAAGAAACTGGCAATGTTTGTGGACTGATGTTATTCTGATGGTATAACAATTGACCTGTTGGTCAAAACTAAGAAATTATTAATGTTTTTTTTTGAGAGTGTGACCTCAGTGGAGGGATTTCAATACCGATTAATTAAACGTTAATTGAATACCTATTCAATAAAACATGCAGCATAATAGTTACCACACAAAATATAAAAAGCCTTGATTTTATACACTTTTTGGTGTACAGTTATAAATTTACAGCTTAAGCAAAAACAATTTAAAATTTGAATTTATTTTTACACTCTAATCAGATAACTCTTCGGCCACGCTGTTGCTTGTTTCTAAAGACCATAGTAGTTTCCTAAAGAAATATAATTTTTTTTTAATTTGGCTTTAAAAAAATTTTTTTTTTGAATTTTTTTAATACTCATTTGGCCTATTTTGCTTTGTTGCATGTCCGGCAAAAAAATTGTTTTTTTTCCCAATTTTTTAGTAGTTTTTTGTCTCATCTAACAACGCCACAACGTCACCTATTCGAACCACTCATATCACAACCAATAACATTTTACACACAACAACCACAACAACAGCATCATTTAGTAGCTCCACGTCAGGCACAGGTTTCATCACAACAACAACAACAACAGTTACAACATGAACAACAACAAACAAAATATATTTGGCAAAATTTTATTAATCCTTTAACTTTTAATACGCCATTTGATAGCTTCGAGCCGGAAGCAGAATTTGTACCACTAGAAGCTCAACAACAACACAATCAACAGAATCCACAACAACATGGACGCAATACTGAGGAGAAACCATTTGGTAAGTAATTCGATTTAAACTGTTTCAAAAATAAATAAAAATAAAAAAGTTTGGTAATAATTGTTTCAAATTTTCTTAATAATTTCAGAAGTGGATGTTGTTACTAGCGAAGTGAATGGCGATAATGGCCAACATCAGCCAGGCTTATTCTTCCAACAAGCCTTCCCATTCTTTGGTAATAATTTATTCAATACATTTGGCGGTTTTGGCATTGGTACCCAACAGGAACCCTGGTGGAAGGGGTAAGTTGCAATAAATGTTTAATAAAAAAAGATTTTTTGAAAGTAGGCAAAGGAGTGTCCATATTTGTCATCTGTTTTCGTTTCATTCGGATAGCTGTTATCTTTAGCTCTATTGTGTCTAGAATAATAGATTCATCTAAATATTTTCGACAGAAGCGATTTAAATTTAGCCCAATACGAAAAAAATTGCTCTCCTGTGTAAACTCTAACTCCTCCATTTCGATTGACAAATGTAGCTTCCCATAGGATTAAAAATCGGCTTTTATTTAAAATTGTATTCTTGTTGCCGCAATTTTCTCCTCTAAAACAGCCATTGCTCTGTTTGTCACGGGCACAAGCATATAAACTAAAAATTGCAGGAAAAACATACTTCCCTATCATCGGCAAAGGGTTAATAGCATCGTTAACATATGATTGTAAGTATAAAGTATTTCTTCGACAACTATTACGATAACTTTAGCAAAACCCAAGATGGCTACCTTTTTCGATTTTCTCAGATCGCACTTCTGGTAATAAGAGGAATAAACTGGATTTGATTAATTGTTGACTTTCCCTTTGAAATGCCATATTTGCTCAGCAAGATCTATAAGTTTTACCAACATTTAAACTGTTTATTTCCTTTTGTTTGCTCTTGAATACCTACTCTCTATACTTTTTATTGCTTTCCAAAGTATTATAATATGAGAGTTACTTGTCTCAGCTGTATAATAATAAGCATCAAAAGTTTATTGAAATATTTTATGAAAAACACGTAAAGCAGAGATATAAAAGTGGAGTCGCCGTCTGTAATTTAGTTTGGTATGAATTTCGCATCTCGTTGAAGACTAATAAGTTTAGACTAGCCAAAGCAATATTACAATAGAAAATTCTGAATTTCAGTGTTTTGATTAAGGCAATTCAATTGGAATCTTTGTCCTTCTATACAAATTATCAAATCAGAAATTTACAGAAAATTTGTAAAATGAAGGAGTTTTTTTAAATCAATGTAACCATATTGTTCAGTTATTTGCACAAATATTATGAATAAATATCTTTTTGCTTTGTTTAATTACCGGAAATATTTTTATGCAGTAGGCACTCAATAAGTTATATGATAAAAATTACGTGCTTAATTGTTATTTTCTTATAAATGTTTGGATAACAAATTACAAAACAATCAATTCAGCATTTTTAATGCGTTTGTAATGCATAAAATTTTGCCAAAGAAGATTTTATCTAAAATTACCCATTATCTTACTTTTTACACGTTGACAAACTTTCATTAATTCACACATTTTCTTTAAAAAAATCCATCGAAAGATGGATCATACACTGAGTGCACAATGGTCTATTGCGTACCATGAGTATTTTAATAATAATTCTGGCAATTTTGTGTATATACATGCGGATTTGAATGTATAAATGACTGTTTATAAATCATCAAATTGAATAGTTTCCTTCAATTCAATTAAATTAAAAATATATTTGTGTACTTAGATACAATTTAACAATAAAAATAATAAACATTTGTTCAAACGTACATAAATAATTTTAAAAAATTCTTCCACACAGTTTACTTAAATCAATTCATAGTCAGCCGGTCATAAACAGTGAAATTTCCATTTTTTTTATCGCTGTTTGTTTTGTTGACTTTGTTTTTTTCTTTCGTTTTTTTCTATGTTCATAAACAATTATCAGGCCCCCATTAAAGCCACTGACCGCAAATTTTGTCAGAAAAAATTTACAATTTCTCTTAATGTCTGAATCTACATAAACAGACCGACTGTAGATGGCCTGCTCAGAAGCTGTACCAGTATGCGAGTATTTATTAAGTGGCAAATGTTTGTTCTAGAAGCGTATAGGTTTAGGAAAATTACAATTCTATGAAAAAAAATGGTGTTTTTTATTTTTTTGAAAACATCTGTTAGAAATATTAATTGAGATTTATTATCGCCGATGTAACTGGAGCTTACAAATTACAAATTCAATAAAAAACGACTTTTTGCCATAAATGCTCATTATTATTTACATTGCCACAGTGGGATCAAAAGTAATATTGTTGGAAATTAATTTATTGAATTTACTCGTCATTAGACAGTTAATCGGATTATTGGATTCAAACGAGGAGTTTCAAAAACTAGTTTTTTGACGATAAATCTGCAATATTTCTGCCCAAAGTTCAAAACCTCTAATACGGAAAGAAAAATACGTCAGGGTCTTCGGGAACATTTATTTGCTATCATATTTGTGAAATTTTTAAAAAGAAAAACAAGGAATATGGATATTAATCTCATGTCAGGGCCTTTACCTCATTCGAAATAGATCAGGGTATATTTATATAGACAACACCTATTGCAGTTAGTTTAGTTTGCAATTTTATAAAAACTTAAGGGCAACATTGAATTCATCACTGAATTGACACTAAAACTTTTATGGTTAATTTGTTTGCCTTATTCAAAATTCTGTTACAAATTATGGAATTTTATTTAATCAATTTAACACTAAATTCTGCCTGTAATAAGTATATTTTAAAGATTTTCGCAATTCTCAGTCAAAGCGATTAATTCGATTAACTGTGGATCGAACCGAATGAGCATTTGTTGCTACAAGGTAAAATTGGAACGCATCAAAATCAATTAATTCGCCTTTCATCGTAGCTGACAATTTCAATTTCATAAGAAACTTTGTTTATCAGCCTATAATACGCAATATGCATCGTCCGAGTAGACAATGTACGAGTTATTATAGATCGAATTGCATCAAAAAAATTCAGGGTTTGAGTAGACTTTCAATTCGATTTCAGGTCTGTCTTAATGAAAAGGATTACAAATAAGAGCAACTTTAGTTCGATTGACTCACTTTCTCCGAATGGAATCGTCTGTAGTAGTGTCTGGCCTCGTTAATTTGCTACAGACAACACACCAATACAGTTGTATAAGGCGTCGAAAGTATTGCTGTGCAGACTGAGTGCGCTCTGAATGTTTGTTTATTTAGAAACGTATGTATGAACAAACAATAACAAAAGAAATATTATTTAAATAAAGTAACAACAAAGGAGAAAAGGAACAACTTTTTTATTTCAAATGCATTGCGCTGGAAATACTTGTTTAAAAAAGAAATTAAAAACATAACAGTATTACTGGAGCACTTGATGCTTTAAATACAAAACATTGCCTTAATGTTATGAATTTTTGGCTTTGGTATCGATTTTTCTAGTTTATGTGACTTTACAGGATAGAATTATTATAATAAATCTACTTTTCTTTATTGTTATTGTAAAAGTGAATACGATTGGTGGTTTCCCTTGAAAATTCATGTGTTTTCCAGGAGTAATTAAAGCTCCTGTGCTTCAAAAGATAATATTCATTAAATAATTTACACATTATATGGAAGGTTCTCCACCTACTCGTAATATTAAAAAAAAACTATATCCTATGATAGTAGTGAAGATTTTAAATTTCAGATTTCAAACAAACAAACATATATTCACTTGAATATGTATACATAGAGTTGCTTACCTAAAAACTTATATTTTGTACAAGTAGGGTTTTTCATGGGTTCAAGGTTTATCAATGAACTAAAACAAAAATTTGAATAAAATTGTGTTTGATAATTAAAACTTTGTTGATTTTAAATTAATTTATTCAAATTGTGCACTCGAATTATAAATTTGGTTTATATGTACATACATATATGTATGTATAAACTACCCCCCACAAACGAAGAAGAATTATTATATCTGGTTTGTTTTGTAATATTCTGAACACATTGAATTAATTTAAATCCAAACAAGTCTACTTACTTGAGAATCCATTCTACACGTAACAACTCGTAGTACATTTTAAGTATTGTAATTGTAGAGGCTTTTTGTTTAATTGTTAGAATTTCAAGGTTTTAGTTTCATAACACAATAAATAAACATTTTTTTTTAGAAGAAAAAATAAATAAATATTTAAACAGATTTATTTAGTTAGAATTGAATTGTTAAACAGTCTATATTGTATTTTTTCAAGCAAGTATTGTAAATACAATTACACAGATAATAAAAAATATATTGCGACTGTCTATCAATTTGCTGCCCATCAGAATAGTTCAAATAAATTTGAATACGTACTTCATCATTAGAATTAAAACAATTATCAAAAGATAAGATAAGATAACATGTATTAGATTCTATACATAATATGCTCGTATGCAAATATGTTTGCAATGACAATCAGTCAATTTATTTATTATGGCATCAACTTGGTTTAAATTCAGTTCTTGACTATTTTCGTACATTCTGTTGTGTACGACGACAGCTGTTTGTAATTCCAGATTTATGGTGTGATAACGTATCATACTTAGACGTACGAGCATAAATATATTTAAAATAAATTTACTTAGAATTAGTGGAATTGGAATGCATGCTACATCTTATTGGTTTAACCGTTTGAATAATTAAAAAAAAATATTATTATTCTCGGTGATATTGTAATCTGATAGGACTTGCTAATTGATTAAATTTTTTTATTTCAGACCCAATGTCTGTACCGAAAAGGAAGAGGATGAAAAAGCCCTAGAGGAGGGTGATGAAAATGAAGAAACTGAAACGGCTGCTGGTACTGAAAATGTTAAACAGCCTACATTTGGACAGTTCCAATTCCAATTGAATTCGTGTGTGGAGAAACCAAATAAATATATTTGCACCAGAGTGTAAGTATTATTACAATCAATCAATTTGCAAATACTCGTATGATTGTGTATGCAATTAACCCACTTTATGATTTCACTTAAAAGTATTTGTAATTGGAAAATTTATTATTAATTGGCAATAATTGTTGTGATTTTGTTATTGTTATTTTTCAATTATAGCGTTAATAAAAATGGCAAAAAGAAAACTTTGACCATCTCACGCCAGTGCTGTCATGGCTATGGTCGGCCACGTAATGCCGCTTATGCAACCCCATGTGAGAAAATCGAAATCAAAGATATTGAATCAACTGCAGCCGATATGGGCGCCAAAGAGTTTGTAGCCAAAGCGAAAAGCAGCGGCTTAGCCGACATGATTCAAACACGTAAAAATGTAACCATCTTTTTGCCTTTGGATGATGCATTCACCGCTTACGCTGATTCAGTGCAAAGTGAAAATGTAAGTGTAACTGAAGTTTTTTAATTGGAAAAATTGAAATATTTTATTCTGAAATCAAATAAACTGAATCACGTACAATTAATTTGCTTTTCTTTCATTTTTCTTTCTTTCTTTAATAATCAATAATAGAATCTGGTTGAAATGAAATCCGATGAAGGCATGAAACAATTGTATTTGCGTCATGTTGTCGATGGCGAAATCAGCTTGGATGATGTGCGCAATGAACAGGTTTTGAAATCTCAAGCCGATGGCCAAACTATACGCATCAACAGCTATCAGATGCCCATCTCCTTGAGTCCAGAACCCTTCCGTTATACCGCAAATTGTGTGCCTATTGAAAAGCATGATAAGCTTTCCGAACAGGGCATGGTTCATACCTTGGGTGGCGTTTTAAAACCATCTACTAAGAATGTCATGGATATTATACGTGAACGTGCCGATATGTCGATTATGCGCACGGTTTTAGAAAATACTAAATTGAATGAGCTATTGGAGGGTGAAAAACCAGTAACCATTTTTGTGCCCACTGATGATGCATTTGAGAAGTTGGAGCCACATTTGCGTAGAGCCTTAAAGGAGGGCAAAGGATGTGCTTCCAGTAAGTTAATTTGATTCATGTGAAATTTTAATTTTAAAGCATTCAAAAGACAATATGTACAATTTTCTTAATAATCATGTTGCAATATATTTTTTAGATATTCTTAAAAATCACATCTTGGACTTGACCTTCTGTTCAGTGGCTTCAATACCAGGCGCCAAGACTACTGCTTACAATTTATTGGGTGAACCAATGCGTTTCAATCGTAGCAAGCCAGCAGAAAGCGAAAAGAAGGATGAAAAACCCCAAGAGCAACCCGTCATAATTAATGGCATCGCCAAGATTATCGAAGCCGATATTATGGGCTCTAATGGTGTGTTACATGTTATCGATACAATTATGCCTACCGAATCTGCTTTGCCCTTATCGTCATTGATGCAAGAAAAGAATGTCACCATTTTCAAACGTTTGTTAGAGGTTACCGGTTTGGATAACAAATTCGATGATATGGATAATGTTACGGTATTCGCTCCTACCGATAAGGCTTTGCAAAGTACCAAATGGGCTAAAATGTTGGAGGAATCACCCGATCAGTTGAAAGACAATCAAGAATTGATTGATTTCCTAAACTATCACATTGCCCAGCCTATGATTAAAACTTGTGATTTGCAAGAACAACTTATGCCTACGGTTGGTGGTGATAAGGTGCGCATTAATTTGTATTCCACACATGCCTTGTTCTCCAATGTCATGAACCGTGCCACTGTTAATTGTGCCCGCCTGGTGCACTTTGACGATGAAAGCTGCGGCTCTGTCTTGCATCAAGTGGACAAACCTTTGCAACCAGCTAAACAAAATCTCTTGGAAGTTTTGGAAAGCAATCCCAATTACAGTAAATTCTTGGAATTGGTACGCATGGCTAATCTTACAGATTTATTGGCTAAACCCGAAGGTGATTACACTTTGTTGGTACCCAAAAATGATGCATTTGAGGAATTGGAAGAATCTTTGCCAAAGGATGAATCAGAATTGGAAAATCTTATCAAGACCCATATTGTAGATGATGTTGTATGCTGTGCTGGCATTATACCCACAAACTGGCCTTTTGTACGCTCAATTGAATCCTTGAATGGTCATCATTTGCGCATTACTCGTGATCGCCGTCCCAAGATCCAAAATGCTGGTGTTACCAAATGTGATACAATTGCATCTAATGGCATTATACATGAAATCAACGATATTATCGTGCCTCTTAGCAGACAACAACAACAAGCTCAAAAACCTCAAATTTCTCAATACCCCTCCCATCATGTACACAGACCACAACACCCTTTCCAAAATCCTGATGACTTTTTCGGTGATCTCTTTTTCTAAACCTTTCGTTACTCTCTCTCTCTCTCTCTCCCTCCCTGAATTGGGGTAAAAACGTGTGCACAATTTTATTAAGCTGAATTAAACGAACTATTCACAGATAGTATTTATTTTAAGGACATTCATCGGATAGAGATTGAACAGAAAATAAAAGAAAAACCGTTTATCTGATCTGATATTTTCGAATATTTTTTACATTTTAATACATAATTATTATAAAATAAATATTTTACACAATAAATTATTATTATTATTTATACGATAAAAAGAATATAATTTAAATTTAATAAAACATACAAAAAAAAACAATTTAAACGAAATAAAATAAATGTTTAGTATTTAACATTTATTGGAAATATTTTATAGAATGTTTCTTCACTTTAATTGTTTTAATTTCCACAACATTAGTCACACAGATGGTTTTCAGGTCTCTAGTCTTAATATAAAAACTGATACTTTAACAAAAAAGAAATCATTTTTCATATTTCGTTTTGATGTCTGACCTGGAGTTAAAACCTTCTAGTAAGCCAACACACTACCTGCTAGACTACGTCGACTTCAATTTAAACGTGCATTGAGTTCCAATTGTTTCTACGCCGGCAAAGTAAAGAATTATTGTTTAAAAGTTTCTCACAGTAAATTTCTTAGTTTAGCTTAATAATCTCTTCAATGAAAACAAATTGTGCACATTCAATGGTAATCGTTCTTGAAGAGCGATTCTTAGATTATAATTTCCATTTGATTTGAACTTTAATCACACACGAACGTTTTGTTTGTTCACGTATTAATGAACTGTTCACATTCAGTCATTAGGAAAGAAAAACTTTAAAATTATTATACTCGCCACTAAGGTTAATATGATTTTTGTACCGGTATTAAATCTTGGAGTTTTTCCATTTTGTAGAACACCACCTAGAGCGACCAATGGATTTAGTGCATTGAAGATTGTAGTTTATTTTCCAATAATGATATTGATTACGTTGAGGGCGTTATTTGAGCCTGATGAGCTGTTATAATGGCGGAGATAAGTTTAAAAAAGCTAGAGACCAGATGGTTTTCTAAGCCTACATGAAAGGTTAGTATGAAAATATATTCTGTTTTCTAAAGGCCAATAGGCTTTGTCGTAAACTAACTTAATGGAGGCGTCTTCCTCCATTTTAATTTATCAAAGATTTTCGATTCTAACAAATAACTTATGTAAAACTTGAAAAAGAAGAAGACGAGTCGCTTCTTGTGGGAATGCTAGGAAGCACACAATTAGATTGTTAAGCATATTACATACATAAGTATATGTATATCTGACATATAGGTTGAAAGGTTGAATTTCTATATAATTCTTATTATCATGCTCATGTTTTCAACAGGGATAGTAAAAAACGATCGTTGTAAAAATGCTGCATTTTAATTGATAATTAAGTGCCCTAATAGGTAATCTGCCAAATCAGAAGCTATGATTTCCATTTCCACATGAATCCCATACACTTTCTACAATTCTTGTTTATTGATAATGAAAAAAAAAACAATAAATAACGAAGGAATGACAGTGGTTATCAAAAATAAAAAGATAATAAATAATACACAGTTAATTTGACGCACACAGTTCGCTATTTCCTCGTCCTACAACCTACTTTTTAAATTCCAACACATGCACTGCATACATAGAGGTAATCCCCTTAGTTTAGGTTTCAGTTAAAAAAAAAAATTAAATTGAGATCGAATATGAATTTTTCAACTTATTTAAAAAAAAACGTCAATCGGTTTAACAAATGGTAATAGTATTACAAAAAGAGTATGTACTTAAATTTCTGGTTGTAATGTCCCTGCAAACAACTATACTGTACAATAATCAGTAGTCACTGTTTTGCCAATGACATCGTTATCATGCGTTATCAATGAATGCAATTTTATCTCTCATGCGATGAGTATTTATTTAACTACTTGAACAGTTGCAAGGGAAATATTTAAACAGTGCACTTATAAACGTTGTACGAAAGGGTTGTTATATAGACGAGTTGTTATTTCAAAAAATGTCTTCATCCGCTCTTCCACCCACTTTTACTAAAGGATTTCATGACGAAATATTATGTGGCAAAATGGAATACAGCGTTTTGGGTCGCACGGGTTTGAAAGTATCTAAAGTGGGCCTTGGTTGTGCAACCTTTAGTTCGTTGTTTGGGTAAGAATTTGATTTCGGTTTTGACTAGAGTGTCGACTTTTCACTTGTATATGTATGTAACGAGTATTGTTTCATCTATTTAAGTGATGTTAATGTGGATGAGGCTATCGCAACAGTGCATAAAGCACTTAAGGCAGGTATAAATTATATTGATACAGCACCTTTTTATGGCCAAGGGCGATCAGAAGAAATTTTGGGAATGGCACTAAAGGATGTACCACGTTCGGCGTATTATTTGGCTACAAAAGTTGCACGCTATGAAAATAATTATGAGAATATGTTTGATTATTCTGCCAAGAAGACACGTGAAAGTGTGGAAAAAAGTTTACAGCTATTGGGTGTGGATTATGTGGATGTGATACAGGTAACTTATGAAATTTGATAGATCTGATGCAAGAAATTATAAGTTTATAACCGATTGCTTTATAACAGGTTCACGATGTAGAGTTTGCCAAAGATTTGGATATTGTAATTAATGAATGTTTACCCGAATTGGAGAAAATTGTTAAAGAAGGCAAAGCCAAATTTATAGGAATTACAGGTTATCCCTTAAAGACCCTAAAGGAGTGCATAAAAAGAGCAAAAGGAAGGCTTGATGTAAGTATATTGCAATTCATTGAAAACATAAAGTATAAAATTATATGTACGGTAGATTTAACATTAAAGTTAATGCTATAATTATATGTAAAATTCAACATTCTATTTACGGTAGAATGTAGTATTTTGCATGTCACCGTTATTCTGCACATACAGCTGTGTTCAAAATAATAGGAGCACCCTTCATTTAAAAGCAAAGTTTAAAATTAAGAAAAAAGTAAATATCAAATTTTTTTTTGGCTTAAAATTTATTTTTAATTCATTTTCTAATTTTTTAATACTTAATTATTTAATTAAAACTACGAAAACAAAAAATATTTTATATAAATAAAGCTTACTCCCAAAATTAATTGTTTAAAATAATAGGAGTGTTAGCAAACAACCTAATAATTTTTAAACAAAAGGCACAAAAGTTCGATATTATCTTAAAATAGTAAAGTTATTTTAGTATTTGGCTGAATAACATTTATTTTTAATGAATTCAGCACATCTACGAGGCATTGAGTCAATAAGATCTTGACATCTCTTTAAAGGAATTTGATGCCACGCATCGCGCACTGTGATCCATAGTTCTTCTGCATTTGAAGGTTTTTTTCTCTGCAACATACTTTTTAACATCTCCCCATAGATGTTCTATGGGATTAAGGTCAGGAGACTGAACCGGCCACGCTATAACCTTTACCCCATTAACCCGAAACCACTCATTTGCCAATTTACTGGTGTTTCGGGTCATTATCTTGTTGGAATATCCATTTTAGAGGCGTGGAGTATGGTAACATCACTTCTCTCAAAATGCCAACATAGACGTTCCTATCCATTATATCTCTAATTGGATGTATTGGGCCTACACCGTTATATGAAAACCTTCCCCATATCATGGGTTTTGCACCACCATGTTTAACTGTCTTTTGTGTATACTGAGCTTTATATTTGGTGATGGGCGGACATCTAACATACTGTCTAGACCCAATGCCACCAAATAAAACAATTTTGCCTTCGTCGGTCCATGGTATGTTTCTCCATTTTTCTTTCGGCCAATTGATATGTTCCTGGGCAAACTTTAAGCGTGCTGCTACCTGTTATTTTGTCAGCAATGGCACCTTTCATGGACTTCTTGCGAATAAATTGTTGTCCGTCAGACGCCTACGAATAGTAGGGCCACTTACGGCAAGATTCAGTTCCTTTTGAATTTTTTTCGCATACGCCGAAGGATTTATTTTGCTGTATCGCACAATTCTGCGGTCATCTACAGTTGATGTTTTGCGCTTGCGCCCACGCGTTTCGAGCTTTTTTTATATTTTAATGCATTTGCGATCATTTGATTGGAGCAACTTAAGGTTTCCTCAATTTCTTTAGAAGTTATGCCCTGTTTTTTGAAGATTTTTAATTAGTTTTCTCTTTCCTTCAGTACAGTGCTTTCCTCGTCCCACTATTACAAAAATTTATGTGAATCACTGTAGAAAAAGTTTTAACTACATGTTTCCGTGCTTATTTTTCACTTTTTTCTTTAAATTATGTGCTGTTATATTTTTATTTTTAAAAGAACACTCACACTCCTATTTTTTTGATCAACTGAATTCAAGGGCAAACACAGAAATGATTTAAATTCATCGTAAATATTAAAGTTATTACGAGATTCTTTTTTGTATTTTATTTCTTACATATCGTTGTAACTACCATTAAAATATATCATGTTTTGCAAATTGGTAGAATAAAAAATTTTAACTTTGAAAATATTACATGGTAGCACTCCTATTATTTTGAATACAGCTGTATGGTTTAATATTTCCTGAATATTTTGTCAGCAAGGAAGTAAAGTTTTGCCATAATTTTGAAAAAAAAAAAAACAAAAATTTACATCAATCATGCCGTGATCAGATGCAAATTATTTAAATGGCAATTTACCTTTTTTAAGGAGTTTAAACCTTTTAGTTTAAAAATACAAGCATTTTTTTCTTTGGAATTAAAATTGTTTGGTACCAAACCATTTTTAGAAACTGAAACCTCTCCTTTAGAATTGAATTGTTTTTGAACATTTAACATTTCCTGGGATTTAAATTTTCTTCAATTTAAGATTCTTTTATAATTTAAGAATATTATGAACCCAATAGTATTTAATAAGTAAAAAAAAAATAGTATGAAAGTACAACCACAAAATGCATTCCGCTTAAATTGTGTGCAATCAACTTGTTTGCTTTGTAATTAAATATTCACAAAACTTCTTTAGATTCTCTCACAAAAATTATTAAAAAAAAAAAAAAATAATAAAATCTCTTTTTAATTAACTAAACTCAAAAGAGTACTTGTAATTGTGGATGTTGCTCTTATAGAACTTTATTAACAAGTACTCATCGTTATCACTGATCAGCGAATAAACAAAATATATTTTCTCTCATGTTGACGTTGAGTATTTATTTAATTATTTAAACAATAACCGGTAAATATATAAACAGTTTGCTCTTAAACGTTTAACGATAAGGCTGTTCTGTGTACGCGTTCTGATAAAAAAAATGTCGTCCTCCGCGCTTCCCCTTACCTTTACTAAAGGATTTCACGATGAAAAATTATGTGGCAAAATGGAATATCGCGTTTTAGGTCGTACGGGCTTGAAAGTATCGAAAGTAGCCTTTGGTTGTGGTACCTTAAGTTCATTTTATGGGTAAGAATTCGAGTGCAAGTGTTGTTATTGTGTTTTAATTATTTGCGAAACAGCGATCGGGTCTTAATAATAAGTACTCTTTTGTGTTATGAAGTGACCTTGATGTGAATGAGGCTATCGCAACAATACATAAAGCACTGAAGGCAGGTATAAATTATATTGATACAGCACCTTATTATGGCCAAGGTCGATCGGAAGAAGTTTTGGGAATGGCCCTAAAAGATGTTCCACGTTCGACTTATTATTTAGCCACAAAAGTTGGACGCTATGAAAAGACCTTTGACGGTATGTTTGATTTCTCTGCTAAAAAGACACGTGAAAGTGTGGAAAAAAGCTTAGAACTATTGGGTGTGGATTACGTTGATATAATACAGGTAACTTCGGAAATTTAATCTGATGAAGAAAGTGTCAAATTAAAGAATGTGCCATTTATTTAAGATCCATGATATTGAGTTTGCCAAAGATTTGGATATTGTAATTAATGAATGCTTACCCGAATTGGAGAAAATTGTTAAGGAAGGCAAGGCCAAGTTTATAGGAGTTACTGGTTATCCTTTAAAGGTTTTAAAGGAATGCATATCAAAAGCTAAAGGAAGATTTGATGTAAGTTGAAATTTAAAAAGTCTTAAGGCAATTTCAAAAGCTGTTAGATTAACAAATACGACTAGTGATAACGCATATTAATGCATATTAACGCTTAATGAAGAGTTGCTTGGAGGAAAATAGTTCTCCAGTGGATCCCCGTATCTAATTCTTATTGAGAATGTGTGGAATGATGTTGAGGAGCATATACGAGCAGAAATGTCAACAAATTTAAACAATTTATGGGAAGAAATCTAAAAAACTTGTTTCGCCATTTCAAAAGAACATTGTATGGCCTTAGTTGGAAGTTTTTCCAAAAGATGTGTTGCTGTGATGTAAAATAAAGGATTTCCCATCAAATAAGATTATTTTGTGAAGCTGGACTTTACTTTATTGAATTAACTTTTCATTTTGCATATGCATATTGTATAGAATATGTAAATTAAAATTCTTAACAAACAAACTACAGTTAATTTTATTCATAACATTACTAGGTTCTTTTAAAAAATAGCATGAAACTAAATTTTTTCATAGCCACAACTGTATGTTTTAGATTTGCTAAACGTTGTGAAAGATAGAAACTATTAGTCTTTCTATACACTATTGGGCTATGAAGTTTTTTTTTGTAATTTGTGAATACATTGCATACGTATGTTCATGTGTAGCAAATATGTTAAATAATGACAAACTACTTAAAAAAAATTAAAATTAAAGAAACTTTTTAGTAGCGTTTGTCATTGTACAACGATGGGTCAATGTATTGTTTGGTGTTGCCACAATTTGTTATTTTACTAAACGGAACATTTCCTTTTCAGACTGTTTTAACTTATGCCCGCTATACGCTGTGCGATGACTCGCTTAAGTCGTATCTTGATTTCTTTCAAAGCGAAAACCTTGGCATTATCTGTGCTGCTGGCCACGCTCTTGGCCTTCTTACTAATGGCGGTCCACAAGACTGGCATCCAACCAATGATGAACAGAAGCAGTTATGCCGGAAAGCAGCAAACATTTGTAAAGAGGCAAATATCGAACTTGGCAAACTGGCCATGTATCATTGTATGCAACTTGATGGTCCTGCCACTTTCTTAACTGGTATGCAAACCCGTAAGTTGTTGGATATAAACTTGGAAGCCTTTTACAATGGCCTGTCTAAGAAGGAACAGGAAGTTTTACAACTTTTAAAAGATACGTAAGTTATGTAGATAATAGTTGTATATACATACACTCATGGCCAAAAAAAAGGTGTACAATTTTTTTCTTTCAACTTATTAAAAAATGCAAAAAATTACAATCATGCTAAAATTACTAAATAAATAGTCTGGTATTATTGTTGCAGAAAGAAAAAAACCGGAATTCCACTAAAAATAAGCTTGTATCAGATAAATAGTGTGGCATTTTTCCTTTAAGTGCGAATTTTACTTGGACAAAATAATAGGTGTGTGTGATTTGTAATTTAGTTAAAATTTGATTTATTGTCAAAAAATTAGAAAAAAAAGGAAGACAGTAAGTGAGCTCCATTGCAGTAATGAAGAAAGACTCCTCGTTCTTAAACTTCGCGAGCAAGGTAAAACCTACAAATTCATTGCAGATGCTTTAAATCGGTCTGAGAATTATGTAACCAACGCTTTAAAAGAAAAAAGTAATGTTGAAACACGAGGTAGACATAGAAAAACTTCATTAACTACAGACAAACGCATAGTCACACTTTCCAAACGGGACCCTTTTAAGTCGCCGTGGTCTACTAGGTAGTGTGTGGGCTTATTAGACGAAAAGCCAGGGTTCGAGCCCCAGGCCAGACATCAAAATAAAATACAAAAAGTATTTCTTCGGCGACTTCCTCTCAGCAGATTTCTGGCAAAAACTCTGAGAGTAAATAAAATTGCCATGAAAAGTTTCTCAAAAATCTGTCGTTCGGAGTCGACTTTAAACTGTAGGTCCCGCCACTCATGTATAAAATTAACACACACAACATAAGTGGTGTGAGAAACTAGGTCGTAATCCTGACTGAAGGGTTGTAATGACCAATTATGTATGTATGCTTTAAAAGAAAAAAGTAATGTTGAAACGCGAGGTAGACATAGAAAAACTTCATTAACTACAGACAAACGCATAGTCACTCTTTCCAAACGGGACTCTTTTAAGTCATCTAAGGCGAGAAATTGAAAAGTGTCATCACGAACTTTGCGAAGACGATTACAGAAGGCAGACCTACAAGGTAGGATAGCTCGCAAAGTCCCTCTGCTTAGAACAAACAAAAATTTTGCCTTGGCTCACAAAGATTGGTGTCCACATCAAAAGCTGGTCTTTTTTTTGAATTCACTTTATTTTGAACATAATTTACTGTTATTTTCCCTTCCTTTTAACTTTTAAGAACGTAAAATAAATTAATTTAATAAAAATAATTGACTAAACTATGGCGTATAAATAAAACCGAAAGTATACGGATATAGTTTGCTATGTAGTTCACACCTATTTTTTTGGCCATATGTGTATATATTTATGTATGTAAAGGCCAATTAACAACATCATTATCATTATTATAATCCTCATAATCACCATCACCATTACCATCATTATCATTGTCATTAGATGGAAAACAAAATCGTAATTATGGAAACAGGTTACAAGTTAACTACTAAATATGCACAGTATGTCTGTATGTATGGACAATATACATGTGTAAATGGTATAAAAATCTGCAATGTTTAGTGTAACATTGTGCAATTCGGGTACCAAGTAAACGTGCTGACAGGAAGATGAACAACTTTTACAGAAATAGATGTCGTTTTCAAACATGTGAAATGTTTGATTTAACGAATGGCTGCTGAATGAATGTTGTTTGAAACTAGTGTTGAATTTTATGAATGCTGTTGTTTGTTACTGGTTTAAAATGTTAAACATTTAATATAATGGATTACATAATGTATGTCGTTGGTTTTTTTTTGTGTTGTATGTATATGCTTTCGATGTTGCAGTTTTCTTTGAAATTTCAAATGAATGTTGTTTTGTTGCCAATGTATGTATGTATGTTACTTGCAACCGTAATTGTTAATGATGTTGGATTTCTTTGAAGAGCATCCCATTTACAGTTACTTCCAAAAATAGTTGATGTTATTTATGATCTAAGGTTTGATAATAATATGGGATTAAGGTAAATGAATAATCTGTACAACAGTATTGTACAGTGGTACAAATCACAAATTGAGACTACAAATTTATATGATTTGCTGGTCAAAGTTCATCATCTTTAGGGATTAGGAACTTTTCTACAATCCTTGTAATTATCTCATAAATTTACAAAAACCAAGAAAATAATGAAAAAGTGAACTCTAAAATACTAAGAGTGCAGGGTAATAGCTTTTTATGGTATAGCATTCTAACATAACTAAAACTTTAAATTGGTGTGACTCAAGGTATTCCTATGAGATAAATTAAGAAAATAGCGTGCAGTTATGCAGCACGAAAAATCATATAACGAGCACGGCAATAGTTTCCGAACAATTTGTTGAATGAAGTTTAACACTTTATTGCATTATTATTAGTACGGTTTTGACAACCTGTCACAAAAACCGCTCTAAATGGCATTAAAATGTTGCAGAGAAAAAAATCATCTCATAAAGACCTTTTACTTCGATGGTAATTGTCCTGTCTTATACGAAAACTTGCTATAAAGAGTGACAGATATGACTTCATGCTGTGACTTTTATTACTCAGCATTGTCCTACACAGCAATCACATTTTTTTGCTTGAAAAAATATCAAGTTTTTCAAATTTTCAGACATAAATAGCAAAAACAACAATTAAATTGATTCCTGATGATTTTTAAATGATTTTTAAAACAATTTGTTTTTTTTCAAATCTTAAGGATTTCAAAGTGAATATGTTACTTTCGTTAACTAAGTAATGATTAAATCTACCGTAAGAAAGCATTTATAATTATAGACAAGGTGAAGACAACATACAGACCTGGGAGCAAATACAGATCATATGAGTATGATTTATTACAATTTCTTTTACTTATAAAAACATAAAATCTTTACAAGCTTTTCCATTTCATGGTTATTATTGTTCATTAAAACAATACCGTTATTAAATTTATGATTTATATTTCTTTTTATTAATTACACAATGTTGTTTGCGTTGTTTAGTTTTTCTAATCAGTTTCCATTTCTTCCTACTTTTTTTCTAATTTTCTTTTCTAGCATTTTCACCAAGTCAATCAACTGGGAGGGTAATGAACTTGAACGTTACTGGGCTTATATGAATAACAAGAAGGAAAAGAAATAATTTAAATAAAGTTTTACTTTCTTGCTTCTTCTTTCTATAATTTACATACAGTTATGTTTGTTATACTAGATGCTAAAATAAAGGAACTAATCAATAAATTTTATCATAAAATTAAGAAAAAAAGTTTAAAAACTTTAGTGGCATTGGCAATAAAATATTTGTAGTTTTTGAAAAAAAAAGTGAACTTTTTATTGTTTCATTAAAGAGTTTCAATTTAGTAAGTCTGTTCAAAGTGTTAAAATTAAAAGAAAATCAGAACATTTTTGACAACTATTGTTATGTATATGGTACTTAAACTAAAAAAACTATGAATTTAAAGAAAAACACGTACCGTCGCTGGAAGTGATCAATAAAAAATACTGAAATTTAGCACATCAACTTTGCATCAATATTCAAGTCGCAACTTTTAATAAGAACGAGCAAACGAAGTTATTTATGTCAGAAGTTTCTTAGACAAATATTTGGCCTAAGAAAAAATAAAAAAGATGATTACATCCTGAGTACTTACGCAGGACTATTTCTGTTCAAGTATGGCTAAGATGATGTAAAATCATCCAAGCACAAAGGTTAAGGTGAACCAAAGAATCAGAACTGAGCACAAAAGCTGGTTCGTAACTACACCCCAAAATTTCAAGGGATAAAGGAATCAACGATAACATTAGAGCACTGAGAGAGTAAGTAAGTTTTAGGAGAAAGTAAGTATGAATGTGACCTGATAGCACTGCGGAAGTGCAATTTTTAATGTGTTTTTCATGTATATTGTGATTAATTAATTCTAATTTAACCTCTAGAATAAACTGTGTGTAAAAGTCTTGTCGAAATATGTACTTAGAATATGATTTCTGAAAACAAGGTTTATAGATTATGTGATCACGACTTTATCCTCAGTTTCGTTGAAATCTCAGATTAATTCTTGGAAGTAATACTGATCCTTGATGGGTTTAAACTATTCTTATCCAAGGGAGTAAAGTATATGGGAGATATTATAGATCCCAAACTCTCATGGAAAGAGAATAAATTGAGCGACCATAGCACTCAAAAGGGAAAAATTTTGGACATAGATCTGACATCACATACTGGATTTATCGGGCAGTGGTAGAACCAATCTTGCTTTGTGATAAACAGCAATGATACTGCCGACCGATAGGCACAGTGCCCAGATAGTCACCCGTTGTGGATACGCACATGCTGGTCAGTTATATGGCTCATTATAAATTTCCTAAATTCAACAATTGATTCCAGAATTCCTACTAGGAACTAGTCTGACTATCCAAAGGTTCACAGTGTGTCCCTTGAGATTTATACCTATGATTCTAAGATGTTGGACAGAATATGTTGTGGTATACAGACATATATTAGAGATTCCGATATTAAACTTTAATATACGCTGCCGGACCCCACTGCATTGTTTAGCGAGCGAAGGCCATTGCCATTTTGAAAGTCATGCAATGCTTGTTGGGCGGAGAGATTTTCCTTGAAAATCTCTTAATTTACTCGGAAAGCCAGGCTGCGATTAAGTCGCTAACGAACGTCACTTCCACGTGCACTCTTGTCGATCAATGTTGAGGATTGTTCAGTGAAGTTATGTGGGTTCCATGCCGTAGGGATATCGTCGGGAATTGTGATACTGATGAATTTGTCAGCGCCAGTAAGAAAATTACAACCTCTGATATGTTACAGGGTATGATTGCCTTAGTTAGACTAGATATTCTCCACTCGTTTTAGGGGAGGTTGAACGTTGTTGGTAGCATGAGGATACGCTAGACTCTGCTGATTTTGTATGAATTCCTTAATTCAACCGTCCATCTTTTGTGATACAGTCTTTATAACTAAAAACATCAATGCTGGGAAACTTGTGTTTCAGTGGCACAGCCTTTGGGAAAGTCCTAAACAACCAACCACGCAATCATTTTTTAAACAGGAAACCACTATTTTAAATATTCTTTTAGAAATGTCAGAATGACACTTCCTTTCTTCATAAGTTTAATTTCCTTATTGAAGAAATTCCACTGAATACGCCATGTATTAGCCATAATATTTGATTTTCTTAAAAAAAAATTCAAAAAAATTTCCATTGTGTCACACTTTCCACCTTTCTTTTACGTATTAAAAAATATAATTACAGAGAAAATAAGTAAATAAAAAATTAGTCTCAAATTAAAAGTAAATAAAATAAGAAATCGGAAATACATTCAGTTTTGTAAATGGAATATTAAAAGAAACAACAGGCTTTTACAAATCGTTTCTTATATTCCCGAGATGAGACTGGCACCAACATGCGATGGAATCAAGTGATGCTGAACGTATTGGTTTTCAACAGCAGCAAATGCACCAGCAGTAATAGCAAAAGCTAAATAAACTGCAACTGCATGGCCAACAATAACAAGAAGTAGCATAACAAATTTAGCCTTAGGAAGTTATGTATTTGAGTTGGATATGCATGTCTGTTTGGTTGAATTGTAAAGTTTTGGTGTATTTGAGAAATATAATCGCTTTATTAAATGCGGAAACCACCCCATAATTGTTCCGTTTTCTTTTTGCTTTTCTTTATTTTTTTTGCTTTCTTTCTAACATTGTCTCAAAACTCTTTTCATTTACAATTCAATTCCATTTCCCGAATTAAACAACAACTTGGTGATTTTTATTGCAACGATATCAATTAACAGACAGGCTAGGCGGCAGGCATATCAACCGACAGCAGGCATTTATTCAATTATTGCGTATTAAAATGCTTTTATAATTTAAAAGATTTAATTCGTTTAACAGAAGTAGAAAATATCTTTAAGTTTCCTTAATTTTATTGACAATTTTCAATATAAAAACAAGGGCATTGTTTAAATTCAATAGAATATTGAAATATTAAACGTTTAGATTTAGAATATCATATGGAGCTTTACCTTTACAACTGCATTTCAGAAAATCTAATAAAAGCAGAGGTCGTAGTCCTTAAAGTTTATACGCTATCATATTAGGATTTTCACTCAAGCAGACCTCGACTGCCGATCATTATCTCTGGATGGCAGGAAAACTTTCCGGAAACCATTGTAAAAGGAATCTAAAACAGCTAGTAGGAGCTCTCTAGTTTTCCAAGATTGGCCTGATTTTAATGTTATTGTTGTAGATACTTTATCAAATTCAGCTTTCATCTACGGTGTAGATCTTACTGGATGAATAGATAAAATTTTCTAACGTCTGTCCTCATCTAACCCAATGTTATAAGCCAATATTTTATTTTTATTTAATTAGTCAATTATGAAGTCCCACAAAACTGCTACTTCTTCATGAGTACTTTGCCTCTTAATTTAAGAATAATTTGATCCAACAACAGGTTTAATGGAAGTTGAGATCTGAGGTAATTCTGTGGAGTACCTATACGTTTCTCAAAACCTAAACTTAAACCTGACAGATATTTACACCAAGGGCGTCTCGAATATGCTCAGCACTTTTTGTCCTGAATCAGAGCAAACAAAAAATCTTACACAATCTTTGCTCATTCACAACGGAAAGATGGGATAATGAATCCACTAGTATAAAGACCAGATAAATCTGGAAGAAATATTTTTTCATGTTTACGTTTTGATGTATGACCTGGGATTTGAACCCTGGCTTTTACGTCTAATAAGCCAGCACACTACCTACTAGACTATGGCTACGGATAAGCTCCACACCTTCATATAATTATCAAAAATACTAGCCAGGAGTTATAGTTGAATGACCAAATATTTACTGTAAATATTGCAACGCGACTTTATTAGATCCAAGGAAATTTTGTTTTTTGAGGCGGCAGCCAATTTAACCAACCTAGCAAAACAACTATCACTAACTTTCATAGTAGGGGAAAAACATAATTTATTCTGGCACACTTTGAAACTGTTTTGCAGTGTAGGACTAAATATGTTTACCATCTAGCTCAAAGCAATATTCCCAAGAGACTGTACGTTTTCTCGGTGCAAATCTTTAGTGCATAAGCTGCACTCAACGGAGACTTTGAGACGCAAAATGTCACATCATATTAAAGGCAGAAAATTAGTACAAATTTCATCTATAGATTAGATATTTATCTTATTTATGAATATCAAATCATTAAAATCTAAAGTAGAGATCACTATATAATACAAAACAAAATCAAATGGGTCAAGAGATGTGATTACATCTAAATAAAATGTAACTTCCTATTTAGATCTATTTGATCTGATATATGAATTTTAGTTAAAGAATTCATTCATTTATTTTTCTTTTCAATAATAAGGCACGTAAAAAAGTAAACAACTTGCCAGTAGACCGGCACAATTTTCCAAAACTCCTGTATATGATGAAATTATACGAAAAACCTGGCTGGCAATATCATTTAGGCCAAAACTAGAAGCAATGAATGAAATGAAAACCGAAACAAAAAATCGACAAACGAAGAAATAATCAACAACAACAACAATAAAATAAGTCTTGAAAAATATTAAATACTCTCTTTTTTTGTTGGACAACAACAATTTCGTATAAATATTTCTCTTTCTTTCGTAACTTTTGAATCTTTGTGCTTTTTTTCACTATTTTTTAATTGTAGTTTTTCATTTTTTTTGTTATTGTTGTTGGTGGTAATAGTAACACGGGATTTCATTGAGACCAGGGTTTTATATGCCTCGCTTTGAACATTAAAATCATCAGTTGATTATTTGGCATTTAAACGTAAACAACACGCATCATCATCATCGTCATCGTCACTACTTTTTGTTAAATTAACGAATTTATAAACAAATAAATAAATAAATTAAATACATAATAATTAAATAAAAACAATATCTTAAGTGAAAATTAAAATTAAATATAGCAACAATAAATAATTTATAAACTTCAATACGACAATAACAATAAGAACAAAAATGTTTAAGAATACAAAAATTTGTTTATTAATTTGTGCCTTTAGCTTACTTTTAACGGTTTGTTATGCCAAAAAGGAACAACAACAACAACAACAACAACAAAGAAATCAACAAGGTAATCACACATAGTTACATACATACATAAAATCACTAAAGAACTATATAAGCCGGGCCTAAATAGTCTAGACTCTTTTTATCTTGTACTACGAATGGCTAAAGCAAGAGCAATACCAATGACTTTTTTCAAGAGTCATAACAACAGAAGAATAACCGGTTTTATATGATAATAGTGTAAACTCTGTTCTTCACATAAAGAAGACAAAGAAAGTGTAGCAAGTGAATTTTTTTTAAACGATACACTGAAAAAATTTTAATAATTTTACGATAATAGAACTTTGACATTTGAAACATATTCCGCACTACAGAAAAGTATGGAAAAATATAAATTTTTATATCTTAAATACAATATTATCATTCAATTAAATGGAACAAGAGAATTACAGTATATTTCAATTTAAAATAAAGAAATTTCCAATCACAATGCAAACATGATACACTTTTCGAATCGAAATAGTATCCAAACACTTTTATGGAGCTTCTCATCAATAAGATTTTTAAAAACTTTTATACACTATAATGAGGTAGAATTAAACTATTCCGAGTAAAATAAAAAAAGGTGACATTAAATGTCAAAGATAAACGTTATCCAGTCGATATAAAATATAGTGAAATTGAATGCAGGAGTTTCTGAATTATTACAATATATATAAAATATAAAACATATAAAAACAAATACTGAAAAGTGAAGTTTACTTCCAAAATATTTCATTTTAATTTTAAATCTTTTAAATTTGTCGCCTTCCATTTCGTCAATTAATTTTTTGCCGAAATAGCCAGATAATGATATGTCCACAAATTCCTTATGAATAAATATACAATCTAAATATGCCATAACAAATTATTCTGAAGGATAAATCTATAAAATTATTGTATATTTTTATTATATAATTTTTTTTATTAATCTTCTTTTTTCAGAAATATGGGAACAGGATCTAACTGATACTTTTAAAATAGAGGGCTCCGATCAGGGCATACAAAAGGTCAATTTAAAATGTGGTTCTGACTCGATGCATGTAATGCTGGAAACCGAAAAACCATTTACGGGTGTTATGTATACGAGGGGTAGTTTTTACAAACAAGCTGCTCCATGTTTTGTTAAACCCGTAACAAATAATGCCAAAAAATTAGAAATGAACTTTAGTTTGGAACAGTGTCAAACACAAAAAGATGGCGAACTCTATTCAAATATTGTTGTTATACAGAATGATCCAGAACTAATAACACCTGGTGATTCGGCTTTCTCATTGGAATGTGATTTTAGACAACCACGAAATGTTGAAGTGGAAGCCAATTTACAAGCCAGAGAAAGGTAAACATTTGAAACTAACTTACTTAATTTTGATAGCTTTAAACCCTATTATTTCTGTTGTAAATACAACAATCAATTTTCATTATGTACCCGTTTAAAAATTTGCTAAATTAGACAACCCCAAAAGCTACGAGGATCAACCCGGCAACGCCAATAAAATCATAGAAAACAACTATTATTAGTCCAACTATTTAAAGCACAAATTGCTTATGATAAAAATGAAATGATATCTAACTGTAAATATAAAGGTATTTAATGACTTAAAGCTTTTATAAGAAATTTAAATGAAAATCTAAAGAAAAGCTTTGTAGTTGTAGTTGATATTTAGTTTTCAGCAATTTACTAATACAATATCTACATATATTTAAAAAATTATCATTTATTTATTAAATTGCATACATATTTAGCTAACATAAATTAAAAACACTATTATTTATTTTAACACTCTTACAGAACAGTTTTTGGTTCAAAAATTTCACTAACTAGTCCTGATCCTTCACAAAAAACCCAAAACTCATTGCACTCCACCGTTATTAGTCAAACGAATACAGTCACTTATGTACCCAAACACAAAGCTACAACTCCAAAGAACACGCCAAAGACTTACAAATATAAAGATCATCTCGAAAATGATAGTGATGATGATTATGACGAAGATGATGAAAAAGTTATACACTTGGGCACAGTAGAAGATGTGACACACATGTATACTAGGAAAGATGAACTGTAAATTATTTAAAGATTTACAGGATTTAGAATATCTTAGAAGTAGAATAACTCATATACACCACATCGCATTACACTTTACATGAATGTTTAAATATTTCATGATTAAATATTTTTGAAATTTTAATAAGGTGAGGTATAAATTAAAAGTATATGTATGAAGATTTATTGTATCTTAAATATTATTGCAGAAATTTCAAATGAATTAAATTAAATGAATTATAATGAATAACACTAATGAATAGGATTAGAATTTAAATAATCAATAACTCGCGATAAATTTACTTTTGTTTATGGCTTAATTGTGTAACAGCCAATTACGTGCCATCCACGCTTCGTCAATTTCGACCCAGAAATTTTAATATTAAAGAAAGGGCAATGTTCGAAATTCGATTCGATTATCTAGAAGGTAAACATTGCACAAATACTACCAAATATCAATGGATGTCGCATAAAGAAGATCTAATAGCCCTAACTTCCGTCTACGAAAGTAAAATCAAAATTAAAAAGTTTAATTAATATTCATTAGAAGGTCCTTATGCGCCTTATGCATTTCCTATATGATTATAGCGAATAATTTTGTTTTTTTTTAATTCTTCTCAATAAAAGCTTGTAAAAATCAATTATTCTACAACTTGGCAACAAGTTGTCGAACAAAACGGATCATTTCTTCTCGAGATAAAATCAGTATAATAAAATCTTAAAATATATATTCAAATAATGGATTCCTTTTGAAAACATTCTCTGTTCATCTATTGTTCAAGACCGGTATTTTTGTAAAACGATAAAAGCGAACATACTTTTTAATTTTGAAACAATTAATACATATGTATTTAAAAATACAATTGTAACTAAAATTAGTTAAATGAGTTTCTGCAATAATATTGGGCATGATGAGTATTTAAAATAATTTAAAATGTCTAATTAATTTTCTTTTTGTCTTTATTTTAACAGGCAAACTACAACTCCAGCATCTGAAACAACGAATTCATAATTCATTATTCGCTATTACTTTTGTGTGTAAAATAATATATTATTTATCTTTCTTTCTATGCATTATTTCTAATCCTGTGATATCTTTTAAGTTTCAATTAAATAAACAGAAAACTTACAAAAAAGAAAATTAGAAAATTAAACAAAACAAAAGACTACTCCTTGATTTTAAAAGTTATTGCCATTTTGGTAAATAATGGCTACTGAGAAATACTTTTTGTTTATACCCAAGTGGAAATTAATTATTTGCAACCCAGAATGATATGCACCACATCAAATTAAATAGTCATAATATATATTCTCTCATAAAAGGTGTAAAATAATATAAATAATTATAGTACTTAGTAATCCATACCTCTTTAACATAAGAAATCCAAATTTTTCTTTTTGTTCTGCCAATCACCACCACCATCTTACTATTTTTTTGCATATGTAGAATTTAGTATACCATATAAATCGGATTTGAATTTAAATTAGTAAACTGCTTCATTTTTCATTTCTTGTATATTAATTTAGATTCCGTAGTTTATTTCAATAGTTATAACACACATTTTATTCACTTTTTTAACCTATACTATCAATAATTGGCGCTGGTTCCTCCATGTGGCCAAGTTTTAAGCGATGAGCTTTTAAGGTATTAGTTTGAGTAAATGTACTGCCACATACATTACAACTATATGGTCTTTCTCCAGTATGTATACGAAGATGTATATTTAAGTCTTTGGAATATTTAAAACTACGTTCACAATGTGAACATTTATAGGGCCGTATATCGCTATGTGAACGCATATGAGTGCTCATTTTACTCGAAACACGAAAAGCTTTATCACAAATCTTACATTTGAAAGGTTTTTCACCAGTATGTATACGTCTGTGACAGACAAGCTCCGAGAGCCGTGGATAGGCACGCTCACATAAATCACATTTAAATGGTCTTTCTCCAGTATGACGTCTCATATGGACGATTAAATGAGTTCTACTGGCAAATGAACTGCCACAAACTGAACACAAAGAACGTACTTCATAACGTTTCGGTTTTTTAGATTTTTCAACTTCTTGTGTAGGATTTTCTTCTGTGGAAATTTGTAGCGCTTCAGTTTGTTCATCAGCCGTGTTGTTCAGATTTGCGTTGCTATTTTCTGGGTCATTACTGTGCTTTTCTTTCATGTGTACCTTTAGGTGGCTTTTCTTAATATAATTTCTTTCACATTTATCACACTGAAATAATCTTTCCTTAGTTGAAGGTTTACGTATAAGCGGCACAGTATCTGGTCCATGAAATGAACGCATGTGGGTATACATATTGCAAGGTCTTGAAAATCTACGCCCACAAATAGGGCACGTACATTTTTGGTCTTCTGGTATATGAGTATTACTTTTATGTCGTGCCAACTTTTTGGCATTACTAAAAATCTTATGACACTCGTTACATGGCACTGCCACATCATCCTCCTCACTCTTGGACGCTTTCCTTGGTTTTCGTTTAGTTTTCTTTCTCTCTTTAGTGTTAAGTGGGGGAGACATTTCCTTTTTATCTTGCCAGTCAGAATCTACATCAGAATTATTTCTATCTTCATCACTGGAAAAATCCACATCGTTATTTGAATCTATTTCCGGAATATTTTTACCATTTGAACTTTCTAAATTGTCCACGGTGTCTTCATTATCCGATTTTGTTTGATTGGAAACACTTAGTTCTTTCAAAGATTTGCTAAATATGTAATATGGTATTGATTAAAAAATATGGTATTGAGAAGTAGTGCAAAATTATTAGTAGAGTTTTCCAAAAAGGACGATTCTAAATTTAATGGAAATTAGATAATATTTGTGAAAAGTGAGAACGAATGTATTTTTTTATAACTATGAGCCATTCTTGAATCCGAGTAAGAATGTTAACATTTTATTACCCATCTACAATCATCCCTTACAGATGAAACAAGTCTCTTTGAAATCAGCAATCTAATTAGATTATTGAGGCACGTTTAGGCCAAAAACAACTGGAGATCGTCTTTTACTGAATTCGAAACTTTTGTCAGGCTCTATAAAAGCGTCTTTGTACATTGAATAATATTCAGAGCTAATCTCCCTGTAGTGGAAAAATCGTTAGTTTTATTTGTGCAGATGTATTCGTGTCTAGAAGTATAAATTGACTATGAGAAAATATTAGACACTACTGCATTCAAGGTAAGCTCAATGTCAACTCATCAGATCAGTTATCCTTTCCATTGCAAATGTAGGAAATAATGAATTAAGACGCAGTAATAGATTAAACCTGAAATATCCCTTATTTTACCATGTTCATATACAAGGCAAATTCCATTTTTATAAACGTACATTTTTGGAAAACCTTACTATTGTTTATTTATTATTTGACTACTTACTTTATTTCCTTAGCTTCTTCATCATTCTTAATACTTAAAATATCCTCACTATTTACATTATCAGTTTGCATACCGGCACTTTGTTCTGGCTCTTCTACTTTCAATTCAACAAAACATTGTGGTTCATACACTTCTAAAAAGTCCGTTTCATCTGAATCTTCAACTTTTATATCTTTTGTTGGCAATATATCAACAGATGGTTCCTGTAGGCAATTTAACTGTTTGTTCGTTTCCAATTGGCAAGCTATGAACAGAAGACGTTCATTCACTTCTTGTGCCTGTTCTATAAAAGAATGAGCCGCTTTCAGTCTGCGTGCACAACTTTCACATATTGATTGTGGCATACGTTCCACATACGTATCTTCCAAAATCTAAAAATTTGAATAAAATTATTTCTATGGAACCTTTTTGAAGAAAAGAATTGGCAAATTTTTTACATTTATAGTTGAAATTTCCTTTAAAAGCTCTGCATAAGTTTTTTGTTCTTGTGTGGCACTTCCGCATTTCGTTAGACTTGTTAATAGTTTCAAACCTTTAGTGGTATTGTAACATGTACGACATTTATTTTTTTCCAATTTTTCTATATTTTTCATGTTTAAAAAATAAACAAATTGAATCTTTTTTATTTACTATGCATTTGTTTGTAATTTTTTGCAATTTTGTTTTTGTTTTGGGGTTGTGGCAGAGATGTATTTAAAAGTATTCTGATATTAAAGGGCTGCATTATACAATGTACTTGTGCTTATGAAACGGACAGAGTACCAATTTAATTTAAACACAATTTTACCGTTCCTTAAATATATTTTACTATTAAAATGAGATGAAGATGTGGCCTTTTTATGCAAATAATTCAGACTGTAAAACTGTATAGAACGCTTTTGCGGTTCCAAAGTTACTTTGTCCAACTTTTAATATTTTGAGAGTACTGCAAAGCATACGTTAGTTTTTCTCCTTCAAGACTAAAGCAAGGCGAATTCATTACGAGGTGGGACTAGTATTACAATAAGTACAACAATACAAGAACAACAGGGATTTTTTGTTGCTGAGAAGAAGTAATGTTGTCAAAAACAGCTGACGTAAGAATGACGATGGGAAGAAAAATGTTAAAAAATTTTATAAAAATTGTTGAAGAATGACGATGGGAAGAAAAATGTTAAAAAAATTTATAAAAATTGTTGAAGAATGACGATGGGAAAAAAAATGTTGATTAAAGAATGACGATGGGAAGAAGAATGTTAAAAATTTTTATAAAAATTGTTAAAGAATGACGATGGGAAGAAAAATGTTGATTAAAGAATGACGATGGGACGAAGAATGTTAACAAATTTTATAAAAATTGTTTTAAGAATGACGATGGGAAGAAAAATGTTAAAAGAAAAAGAAGAAAAATATACAAACTTCTGTCACAATAACAAAAAACGAAATTGATTATCAAAACAAAATACACAAAAACCAAAAATTTTTTGACATTGTTACTTACATCAGCTGGTAAACAAAACCCACCTCGTAATGAATTCGCCTTGGACTAAAGCTAAACAAATATGAATTAAATTAAAAATCGCTGATATGGTCACACTGGTTAAAGTTAACGGCGACAAACAGTTGACTTTGAGTTGATTCATTTACTAAAAATTATTACGTCTCCTATCACGTTTTTTCATTTCGTGCATAGGATCTGCGGAAAATTACAAAAAATTTCGAAATTATCAATTAAAGCCGTAATAAAATAAATTTAATTGATAATGTCCTGGTTATTGGGTAGAAATAGGCCTCAACAGCCTCAAGATTTGGTCGGCGCTGATGGTGGGGATGATAATGGCAAAACAGCCGGGGAACGTTCCGGCGATGCCCAGTTATCGAAGGCTGAACGCAAGGCCATGGAAGCCTATCGTTTTGATTCGTCGGCTTTAGAAAGAGCCGCTGAAGCTGCTCGTACATTAGAAAGATCAAGTAAGTGTATTTCATCATCCTGTTCACACACATCATATTGTTATAAAAGGCCTGTCATTCACATCATTGAAACATTGTTAACATAAGGCTAAGCGCTGTTAGCAGCAAGATGTAGAGGGGTAGTAATATACCACCAAACATTTTAGTATGTTAATTGCATAATCGTACAATTGCTGTTCTTAAGCTGTAATGATAACGACAATTTCTGTGTGAAACAATGTTAAGAAAATGTATGATTGGTAAACAATTTTTTTGTTGTTATGGTGTATTTTAGAACATGCTCGTGAAGCTTTGGAATTATCAAAGGCCCAAGAAATTACTCGCCAACAAGAATATCAACAAAAAGTGAAAGAGTATGAGGCCCACATTGAACAAGCCAAAGTGGAACAAAAACGTATTGATCATGAAGAGCGAAGAAAAACTTTAATCGTAAGTTTTTTAATTCAGATATTTCGGATACAAACATTAAATAAAATTTTTCATTTTTTAGGAAGAAACTAAGCAACAACAGCAACGTGCTCAATATCAGGATCAATTGGCCCGCAAACGTTATGAAGATCAATTGGCTCAGCAACAACGAGTTCAGGAAGAAAACTTAAGAAAGTATGTATTTTATTCTCAATGAACAATTTATTTTTCGTAGTAAAGACAAAAAAGACAAACCATGCAACTGAAAGCGTTAATAGTTCTAACTCTCAATTTTGTTTTCATCTCTCACGTAATTACTGTTTCAAGTCTTCAGAAGTTAGGAGGAAATTATTTTTCTTATCGAGAATGAATATTCTCTCGAAATTTACTCCTTTTACCTTAAATTTTTCCATACATTTTCTTGTTCCAAGTTTGCTTTTAAGTCCAGATAAAAGAGGATTTTTAACAGATAGCTAAAGAAAGTATTATTCTATTAAATTTAAATTTAGACAAAATTTTATTTAAAAGACCAATTTTTTACTCATATCAAGAGCAGTTTTTTTTATCGTAGGTTTGTTTTAATGAACAATAAAATTTTGTCCCTCTCTTTTTCAATTATGATTTTTGTTTATAATTGTTAACATTTTTTTTAATTGCAGACAAGAAGAAAGCGTTGCCCGCCAGGAAGCTATGCGCCGCCAAACCATTGAACATGAAATTGAAATGAAAGAAAAGAACCGATTGAAACTTTTGGAACATGAAATGCGTGTAAAGGCCAAGGTTGATAGGGAAAATCGTGACATTAATTTGGAACAAATTCGTTTAAGAGCTCAGGAACAACGTACTACCGTGTTGGAAGGTATCAAGTAAGTATAATTTTTCAAAATTCTCTATATTTCCTAACTTTTGGAACTTATTCGAATTATTTTCATTTGGAAACTAAAAAATGTCTGTAATGTACATGCCTTTGAATCTTTTTAAAGACTTTCTTCTTATATTTTCATTATTTTTAATTTAGAACTGCTGGTTCAGTTATTGGAACTGGTGTTGAAGCTATGTTAACCGATTGGGACAAGGTTTTAACAGCTGCAGGTGGTCTTTCTCTTCTGGCCCTGGGTGTATATGCCGCTAAAGGTGCTACAGGCGTAACCTCACGCTACGTTGAATCCCGTATTGGCAAACCCACATTAGTCGGTGAAACATCTCGTTTCGCTATGCTTGATGCTGTCAAACATCCTATCAAATATATTAAGAAACTCAAGTCGAAACCCGCCGATGCTTTACAGGGAGTTGTCCTCAATCCTAAATTGGAAGAACGTTTACGTGATGTAGCGATAGCTACCAAAAATACCCGTATCAATAGGGGTATGTACCGTAATGTTTTGATGCATGGTCCTCCAGGTACTGGTAAAACTATGTTTGCCAAAAAATTGGCAGAGCACTCTGGCATGGACTATGCCATTATGACAGGTGGTGACGTAGCGCCAATGGGTAAAGAAGCTGTTACGGCAATACATAAAGTTTTCGATTGGTCTCAGACTAGCCGTCGTGGTCTGTTGTTGTTCGTTGACGAAGCCGATGCTTTCTTGCGTAAACGCTCATCGGAACATATATCCGAAGATTTACGTGCCGCCCTCAACGCTTTCTTATACAGAACTTCAGAACAAAATTCCAAATTTATGTTGGTGTTAGCTTCCAATACACCTGAACAATTTGATTATGCCATCAACGATCGTTTGGACGAAATGGTGGAATTTACTCTGCCTGGTTTAGAGGAACGTGAACGCTTGTTGCGTCTATACTTTGACAAATATGTGCTACAGCCAGCTGCCGAAGGAGCCAAGTAAGTATAATTTAGATATAAAGGCATAAATATTTTATTATTTACAAACATATATTTTTAGACGTTTCAAGCTAGAGCAATTCGATTATGGTGCAACTTGTTCCAAAATGGCTAAAATCTGTGCTGGTATGTCAGGTCGTGAAATTTCTAAATTGGGTGTATCCTGGCAAGCCGCGGTCTATGCTTCTGAAGATGGCGTATTAACCGAAAAAATGGTCTTAGCCAAGGCCGAAGCTGCTGCTGTCCAACACAAACAAAAGGTTCTTAATATTATTTATAAAATGTTAAAATTAAAACTAATTTACAATTTTTTATATCGTTTTTGTGCATTTTTAGATGGCATGGTTATCGGAACAAGAACGTTTGGATCACAAGTCCATAACAGGTGGCAAGACGGAATAGATTTAAATAATATTTTATAATAGTTTTAGTTAAAAAATTGCAGGTTACTAATAACTAACTAAAATTTCCTTATATGTGCGTTTGCAAACATAACACTGTTGCTATTTAAGTTTTAAGTTAAGGAACAAATTCCCTTCAAAAGATAAAAAACTCTACCGCATAAAAAAAGCAAAGCTTTCTTGTTATCATCATTATTATCATTCTTAAGTTAAAGAAAACTGAGTACAAAAATGTTGCTAACAACGTTTTTCTCACAACTGCCAGTGCCAGCAAAATCAGGGAGATATAATTTAAGATTTTTATTACCATTTAAATTATATCGATTTCCCATTAATTAATTTGGCTTTTGATGTTATTTTATTTTACTTTTTGTATCTCTTTAGTTATGTAAATAATGTAAGATATTCTTAAGGTTTATACTATTGGTTTAAGAATCTTTATTATTCACGATTGTTGTTTAGCTTTATGAAAGTAAAGTCTAAGAAAGCTTTGGAAAAGAAAAAGACTTTATTGTCATTGACTGTTAAAAGTAAAAAAAAATGCATTTTCGTATATGTACCACAATTAGTTCATTTGATGTGCAGTTTAAAGAAATTTATATTAAACTTCTTGTACATCTGGGAATTTCTTATGGTTTTATACATTTTTCAAACCCCAGTAAAATTTGTTTTTGTATTAATTATTTCAAAATATATAATTATTTTTTTTTTGTTAATCCAATTGTAACTGTGTTCTTAGTTTATATTGGGAAAATACATATATGTATGTTAAAAATATACAGAAAACAGAATTTATTTAAAAGAAATTTTGATTGTTTTGATATACATACATATGAAAAGAAAAACTTGTGTATGTTTTAATATCTATTTCAGAAAGTTGCAAAACATTTTATGGAGAATATATACATTTTGTAGTCATAAGAATATAAAGGAATTACGCAAATTCACAAATATGACTTTTGAAGAATTAAGAAAGTGTAGTGTCAGTTGTTCTAACAGTTTCCCAGCAATATGCAGCATAATTGGCATAATTTTTAATTACATGTTTCTTAGGATTAATATAATTAATCAGTATATCTACTGTTACCAATGAGCTTAAAGGAAACTGCCGGGTAAGTTTGATTTTATAAGACTATGATAGCAGCTTGCTATATGTATGTATGTATAATATAGTGAGATAGGCACTGTACCTATTTGCTGACCTATATTTGGAAGGTTTTTCAGTTCGATTTCAACTAAATATGAAAATACTTAATTCAGAATGAAAAACTGTGCAAATATCTGGTCGTTAAAAGATGCTTCAGTCAGATTTTGAATGTTGAATCAAAGTGCTGTGTAAATATTTGGAAATATCCAGCAAAGGATAAATTTAACCACTTTTTACTCAAAATTGTTCCGGGCTTAATAGTCAGTCGTGTGACTTCCATACCTCTATTTAAGCAAACAATTTAGCGGTTTTTTGAAATATTTATCTGATTCATTTTGTAAAAATATTATGGCAACACTGATCTAATTGTCAAATTACTCAATTGACTAGTCAACTATGACCGATATTCACGTCAGGCTGGCTTGACCAGTCAACTGTGACCAATATCGCTTTATATATGTTTACATCATCAGTGATTAGAGAAAAGCACTGGAGTGAGCAGGCTAGATATATTATTTGTAGTTGAACGAATTCATATGCAAGAGGAAGATACAAAATCACACGTACACAAATGTTTCATATTGGTGAAAAAAATATGTATATTCACAGCACAAATGACGGTCAGATGAATAGTTATTAACCGTCACTGTTTTGGTAGAGAACTTAAAAATATAACAAAGCCCAAAAGAATATAAAGAAACTTAAAAATAAAACAATTAGCTACTTCAATAATTATGGATTGTACACTGAAATTAGAGAGGCACCAGTGTCGTACATGTTATGGCTCTACAAAAGGTCTACAACTTTTAACAACACTCACCCAATTTCATGGCAGCAGTGAACAACATGAGCAAAAATCTTTTGCTCAACTCTTAAAGAAAATCGCAAATATAAACGTAAGTGTTGGAAAATATAACTTTATTTACTACAAATGAAAAATTCTCAATAAAAAATTTCTGTATTGCCTTCAGGTACTGGGTGATTCCTGTACAGAATTGCCGCAATATATTTGTGACGGGTGTATACACAAACTAAAAGAGGCTCATGCATTTGTTCAACAGGCCACAGAAGTCAATAAGCGACTTGTAGAAATGGTATTAAAAAGAACGGAAACCAATAAAGAGAAAGAAATTAGAATGGAACCGGAAGAACTTAATCAAAGTGAAATTGACGATGAAAATGTTGTTGAAATTAAACTGGAGGAGACAGAAATTGATATTGATAGAAATACAACAGATCCGTAAGTAAAATAAAATAGTTTTTCTTACTTTATCTAATCACTATGCATTACTGAGATGCTGCTGTGCTTCTCCAACAACATAAACAATAAGATTATCAAAATATTTTGTTGTTCTTTAAAAAATTTCTTCACGAGTTCTCTCATAAAAGTGAAACTCCTTCAATTTCAAGCAGCGACTTGTAGTGTTATAAGCCTTTTAGATGTTCGTCTACGTCCAGTAAAATCAGCCTTAATAAACAGTAATCGTAACAATCATAAAAACTATTTTAAAAAAATATTACAACTTTACTTAAGAAAATAAAACTACATCGAAAATATAGAAAGTCGACAGTAGTTGGATGCGTAGAAGGTGTTATTTAAATGTGCCCATTTATACAAGTACATTGTACACAGCCTTTACAACATAAAGACAATCCGAAGAAATAAGAAAGCAAAGCGAAGAACTCCAGACATTATTATTAATCAATTTCACCAAATTATTTATTCTTTCTGTTCCTTTAGAGAACATAGGGCTATGCAAGATTGCATGTCTTATGGCGAATGCAGATTCGTCTGTCGTTACATAGAAATAATGCCATCTGTGAACAAATATCGCTGCTTGAATTTCCTATCATGTTCGTTTTTTCTGCTACTTTCTATGGGGAAGCGGGGATCAGTATGCTATTTGCATGAATGGTTTGAAGAGGATTGAAACCTTTTAATTTTCAAAATTCGAAAACCATGTTAATGATTTATTTGAATTTTGACTATAACTACTACACTTCGATTCCAAAAATAGAATCGGTGTTTGGATTTTTGCCCCACCACAAGGGGATTAATAATGGAAAAGTAATTTAATTTCCTCAAAGTAGATCAAAGCGTTATGAATCCGGTCTGAACAATTTAAATTTTAAGTTGTCTAAGGGTTTGAATTCTGAGTAACGCTTGACAATCTTTTTCGTCTGAGACCATACTGCACCATAAATAGTACTTATACGGACTATAATGTACATTTTGCTACTCGGAATGTTAATCAATGATTCATACGAACGTATTTTGTTTGCAGTAACTCACTCTGATCTCGCATTCAGCCTCGCAAAACGTTTTAATATTGTTTACTATGTGCAATGAAACAACAACAATTCGACGAAAAAGTTATAGTAATATCTTAATATCTATAAATTTTCAGGTTTAATTCAAATGAAGTTAATAGTTCACAGTCTTACTGTAATATCGAAGAAAATATAGTAAATGAAGATGTGCTAAGTAAAGAAAAACTAAAAAATAATGAAAATGAAGAATCTGAAACATTCTCAAATGATGATAAAAATTCTCACGATAATCAATCAGATGATAACGAATTGCAAGATGAATTAGACCTAGCTGAAAATGTAGACCTAGATAGTAAGAATCGCCCTACAAAAAAGGGAAAACTAATAGAAATGTCAATTGCACCTGAAGACGAAAATATAGCCGTAGCCTGTAAACAATGCGATAAAATTTTTGACAATTTTAAAGCTTTATTAAGTCACCAGCGTACTAGCCATATACCGGACGATCAAAAATCTACTTGTCCTATATGTTTTCGAAAATTTACACAAACTTGCAGTATGTATACACACATGCGTACGTTTCATGGTCCTGATACCATACCATTTATACGTAAACCCTTAACACAGGATAGAATTTTCCAATGTGATAAATGCTCCAAAAATTATACACAAAAGAAATATCTTAATACTCACATAAAAAATAAGCACAGCAATGATAGTCCAAACGATGAAAAATATAATGTAGAAGAAGAAGAAGACAATAAAGTGAAATCATCTCAAGTTCGTTCATTGTGCCCTATTTGCGGTAGTTCGTTTTCAAGTAAACCTCATCTCGTTGTCCACATGCGACGGCATACAGGCGAGCGCCCGTTTAAATGTGATCTCTGTGATCGAGCTTATCCGCGTAATTCCGAATTGATTGTTCATCGTCGTCTTCATACTGGTGAGAAACCATTCGAATGTAAAATATGTGGTAAAGCATTTCGAGTTTCCAGTAAAATGAACACTCATATGCGATCTCATACGGATATACGACCATACAAATGTACACATTGTGAAAGAAGCTTTAAATATTCTAAAGATTTGAGTATACACTTGCGTATACACACGGGTGAGAGACCATATTGTTGTAACGTTTGTGGCAATACGTTTACGCAAAGTAATACTCTAAAAGCCCACCGTATGAAGCTAGGTCATATGGATAATGCTATAGTAATTGACAATAAGACTTAAATTTTACAAATAAATTACAATTTGCATCAGAAAATAGTCGGTTAAATTCACGGTTCACACGGTTTTTAAATAATTATTTAGCTTTAGTTGCACTTTTTTAAATATTGTATTTCACCACATAAATTGTAAAAAAATTATTTTCCGAGCGCCGTTACAGTATTCTTAAGCGCGTAAAAAACAAACTAAAAGAAAATAACCGAGCAAGACACAACAAAACAGATATCGTACGGTAATCAGAATTACACAAACAAATACGTTGGAATTAGCGAGAATAAAAACAAAAGAAAGATCGGAAATAAAAACAGCGCGAAGTTGCCACACGTGAGAATTACTAGTTCAGTGTTTTCAGTTGAAATATTTTGTTATTTAAATAAATATTTTTTTATTTTAATTGCAATCATCGAAAACACGATATATAAACGTTTCGCAAAATTGAAATAATGAAAGATTTTTTTTTTAAAGGAATCTAAAGCCTAAATAACTATTTTAAACCAATCATTTTCCTTATATAAGTAAAAGTATAACAAGTATACGCAGTTTTAAATTGAGTGAAGTATTTACTAATTTTATTTTATTTATTATATAGGATTATAAATAATGTTAATAGTTTAGAATTATTCGTGTAAACAATATACATAATAACATATTCTTGTAAATTTTTGTAAATATACGTACATATATTTTCAATATATAGAAACTGTTAAATAATTTATATAAAAAAAGCTAAAATGTTGGTTATTTGCATCCTAAAGTCTAATAGTTTTCTGGTGAAGCGTAGTGCTTTAGCATTGATTTGGTATGCTTAAATTGCATGCCATCAGTGGCTGCCAGTACTTCGTTAATGAAACTTTCGGAATTGTGTATGATAGTGCCACCCAAGATAACACGATAGCCCACATTATTCAATTGATGGACCGCTAATGCTTCTTCATAGGTAGTTCCACCCACAATAAAAACTACAACTTCTTGGGGTGGGCGTCGGAATGGTACCAATTCGGAATTAATAGCTGGATAGGTAGGATCTAATTCGCGTCCTTTAAAAACATCTTCGAGGGTTTCCTTTAATAAGGGAGTGTGCTGTGTGAAAACATTTTCAACGCCTTTTAAACCCTTAATAAGATTACGTGTCAGCTTAACGGCATCTGTTATGCGAACTAAATTAAAGAGTTCACCTTGACGCATATGAGTACCAGCATACTCTATTAGACTGGGTATAATATGGGTTTGGCCACCTCTCATTTTAATAATTTGCAATAAACTGGAGGTATCACAGTTTGCATGTCTCTCATAACGTAAAGCATATAAAGCCACCAATTTTAAGGCATCATCTACAGAGATGCGTTCATCGGCTATTATTTTTTTGATGCGTTGCAGTTGCTGGGAATGCTCTGCTTTACAAGCAATTTCTTGTTCCAATTCTGATACCTCAAATAGATTACGTTTCGTTGTCATCGATGATAATTCACCCATAATGCATAAATGTTTTTGCACTGTGCCAGACATTTTCTTAAATTGCGGATAAGTTTCTATGAAATTTTTCATATCGGCAATACTTTCCACCTTCTTTTGGTCTTTTGCTTTACGTTGGAATTCTTCCATAAGATTCTTAATGGTCGAACCAATTTCACCAAAATTTGCATACATATTTTTGGCGTAAAACTCATCCTGATCACCAGATAACACTAGTTCCTTAAAGTCTTTGGGTACTCCTTGCTTGTCGGATAAATCGACACGATTGTTACGTATGGTTAACAATTCATGAACCATGGCTTGATAGGTCCACTGATGAAGAAGAGGTGTTACAGGATCATCTCTACGATCTAAAATAAGCAGTAATGGTGGAGCAGCACCATTCTCATGTGTTCGAAAATCAAACAAAGATGATTCTTTTGTGATTTGTTCATATACTTGTTTGGCCAGAGTTTGGGTAACCGCCGAACCGGCCCTATAACGTATAACTGGGTTCAATTTCAGTGAAAGCAAGACCGAAACAATGCCCTGTACGGAACGTGCTAAAGCATCTGGTAGCCAATTTAGCCGCTGCATGCAAATTGGAATGTTGAGGGAAAATAAATTGGGATTAACGCCTAAATAATCAGCATACAATTCTTTGACTTCTCTAACCGATTCACTTTCATCACATTCTGCCAAGTATTTTATATCTGTTCGTGGTATTATATTACTAAAATCTGTAAAAGAAGGAAATGTTTTAACCAAAAGAGAAGTAAAAAATGGAATATTTCTCCTTTTTATAAAAATTGCGAAAGATTGTGTAGAAATTTGGATTTAATATACATACAAATATATATACTCTGTTCTATCTAAATAAAATTAACAAGTTCCACAAGCAAGGCTGTCAGTCAATGGTCGCCGAATTAGTAATAATGGTTATTCTTCAATAATGCTTATGTTAATTGGCAACGTTGGTAGTGCAACTACGTTAGAGAGGTGATCAAATGCACGGACAAGCTCTAAGCGATAAGAAAAGCTAACGGTCCGCAAAGGTATCCCCTTCGCAGCCATGTGAATCCTAACATTATATATATAATCATATTTATATTGTATCGGTTACTGGTATTTTCTTTTGCAATTTTTTAATTTATCAGTAACGAACTAATAACTTACACAAAAAATATGAACCATATTTGGGGCTTCTCAGCTCCTGAGCCAGCAGTTGGACATTTTGTTTTGTCGGCCTTACGAAGACAATACATTTCAAATACTTCATACGTTCATTGGAACGTCCGGAATCAATACGTTCAAATAGATAGACCTCCCGTTGTAACATATCCGATTGAGAAAATGCCATCGATATAATACTGGTCTAGAAAATAAAATTACATTTAATGTGTCATTTGGGAGGCTTCAATTGCATATCGTTTTTTTGGTTTTCTTTTCAATACCGTTTCTTTATCCAATAACATTGTCTTCATGCCCGGCCCTGATTCCGAGCACATTTTCTCTATATACAATTTAACACCATTTATTAAATTCATATTTATTTTATAATTCCAAACGAAATTTTTTAAAAATATGTTATTTTCGTAGTTTTTCTCTCTGCTTGTATGTATTTCAATTGTTTTCTTTCTTCAGAAATTTTTTTCCTTCTGATGATTGTCAACTATGTTTTTGACAACATGACAGCTGATAATGATAGTGAGTAGCCAGATTGTAAATAGTTTACAACAGCTTATAATGGTAGAGGGAAAATTTTATAGCGAAAATATGGGCTATAATTAGATGCTGTTAATTTTAAATATATTTTTATTTAGAAGTTTGATGTTGCTTTTGTTTTGGGATTAGGCCTGGTTGGTATATACTTTTTTAATGTTTAATGTAGAATTCAAACTGAGTAGGTTCTTTAGGTAATTTATGTTAGAAGAAATACACTTTTTAAATGTTTTTATATTAAAATAATATTAAAAAGTTAATAAGTTTTCTTTTTTTAATTAATACATTAGTTTTTCCGAATACATACTTGGGGCTACTTTTCTCGAAAATGCTCAAGAAGTAAATGGTAAGCAAAAGAAAAAATTGCAATTATAAATATTTATTATATTATTCACTCTTTAGCAGACGAATCCGTAATACCTAGGAAATGTAACTCCTTGCGTATGGATGTTAGCAAGCCCCAACCGAAATCATCCGTGTCTAAATATAAGGAACAAACTGAAAGTAAAGCTAATTAAATCCTTTTTAATAGCTCTTGTTGGATTAACAATAATTTATTTTTTTTTAGATATTTTTGCCATTTTAAAACAGCTCAACTCTCAGCTCAAACAAATTAAACAAACCGTAAGTGCACACAATCCAAATTTATTTCAAATCAAAACTATTTTCCTTCTTATATGTACATTCATTTACTATAAGCGTGTATATATCAACTCATTATTAAATATTTTATTTTTTACGTATAAGGAAGCAAATATTATAAAAAACCAAAGCCTTTTGATCAATAGCCAGAATGAGTTTGTATTTAACCAGCAGCAAATGGTAAATAAGTTGGAGGAGATTGAAGCAAATGTAAGTATCCTGTAGTTTTCCTTTATTCGTTTCCAAATGGTATAATTAAGATTTTTAACAGATCGCATCAAAACCGTTAATGATGGCACAATCAAAACTTCAGATGGAGTGTAATGTAGCCATAAAAAAAATAGAAGCGACTGTCTGCCGCATGGCTGGCGAAACACATGACAAACACTTTCACATAATTGCCAGTCTGCTTCCAATGAAGACCATTGCAGAGGTACAAGAGTTAGAACAGAGATTGGAAACCCCGGATTTTACTCAAATAATGGTAAGAAACTTCAATGTACGTTTACAAAGTTTGCTATTCATACTTCTTCACAGACAGCTTACCTAATCAAATTAAAAGGGACATCAGAGGATGTCAGCAGTGTTATTCGATCATTATGTACGGATGACCTACTAGAAAAATATAATTGGGAGGGTAGATGGGAAAAACTTGCGTTGGGGAAGCTAAGATTGTTTAACGATATTCTGCGTGGTATGTACATATATTTTAATATGATATAATAAATATATATATGTACATTTTCTTTACATTTTAGATGTATTTCAACAGCAAACGGCTTTTGAATTTGAAAAAAGCATTAGAAAGGCGGTGGACCGAAGTCACCATAGGATGAAACAAAAAAAGTATTTAAAGAAGTCAAATTAACAAATAAACCTTGTTTTTCATATAATAAAAATATATTTTCCTAACAAATATAACAAAATTAATAATTGATAAATCATAATAAAAACTGAAGATATTTTCTTACACTAATGAAGAAAAACAAGTGGAAGTCTTAATGTTAACGTTTACTTTAAAAAATTACTTTCACCGATTTCATCAAAATCCGTTCCGGGTAATAAACCGATAGACAAAAACACAACCAAGCAGTTATAATTATTTAATGGAATTATAAAGTTAATTAGTATCTTAATTAGAGTTTAATTATAAATGTTAAGAGGTTAATAATAACACACTTAGAAGTGTACTTCATCACAACAAATACTACTCATTCCAATAAAACTGTACTTATACCCCGAATTAACATTATACATACATACCTTCTAATCCAACAGGATTTTATTCCACTTACGTTTAATGATATTTTTATTTGTGTATTAAAAATTCGTACGAACAAAATAGAAATGACGACCACATCATAAATTCCAAAATTACTTTTAAAGAACTATTAGAAAATTATTTAGAAATAAATAATATTTCATAAGCAATTGATTTTGTCACTTTTTCAATAATAAAATGTATTGAAGTCACTAATGTTCACATTTAATATTTTCGCTTTATTATTGTAACCACTAACGGTGCAAAACATACAGTGATGTGAAAAATAATAAGAACACATATGAGTCAAACACAATTGTCGATTAAGTAAGTGAAATTTAAACAATTGCTGATTAATAACTTAACACTTTTTTTGTCGAGTACATAAACTGTTAATTTTTCTGTTACCTGTTAAAACTTTGTAAACTAAAGAGAACTTTAAATCTATGGTACTCGATAAGTACCAGCAATGTTAAAGGTTGACATGAAACAAAGAAAAACATTGCCGAATTCTAAATTTGCCGACGAGAAATGGGGAAATATTATTTTATAAGACGAGAAAAAGGTTTAGGTTTAGCTTAGAGGACGTGTACTTGCCATTGAGACAAGTATAGTACTCGGAGGTCAAGTTGACCCATTGTACTACGTCCTAAAGGAGAGGGGATGATAGAGGAGATAGGGAAAAGGAGAGGAAGGAAGTATGAAAGGGAGTATAAAGAAAGCGGAGGAATAACACAGTTCATAAACACACAAGAGAGCGCGACTACACCGTTGAAGCCTTAGCATCATCATCTCAAACTAATATTGAATCTATGGAGAGCTTTAATGTCGGCACTCGACAAAGAATTCAAACTCTCGAAGCCTTAACTTACTAAGTGCTGGACAGTTACAGAGGAGGTGTTCGATAGTTTCCAACTTCTCCTCGTCGCAACATACCCTGCAATAGTTCGGCTGGGATCTGTACCAGATCCTTGTCAGTGATCTAATCTCGCAGTGCCCCGTAATAAATCCAATAACTAACCTCAATCAATAACTTTTGAAGTCGCCGTAGTCTAGTAGGTAGTGTGTTGGCTTATTAGACGCAAAAGCCCAGGCCAGGCATCAAAGACAAAATACAAAAAGTATTTTTTCGGCGACTTCCTCTCAGTAGACTTCTGGCAAAAACTCTGAGTAAATAAAAATTGCCATGAAAAGTTTCTCAATAAATAAAAACTGTCGTTCGGAGTCGACTTTAAACTGTAGGTCCCACCACTCATGTATAAAATTAACACACACAACATAAGTGGTGTGAGAAACTAGGACGTTGTACAATGGGTCAATTCGACCTCCGGGTACTGTACTTGTCTTAATTGACAAGTACACGTCCTCTAACCTAACCTAACCTAACCTCAAACGGGCCCAGCAGCCAACCTGTTCTAACTCTGCCTATAGCATGCCATAGACACCTAGAAACATAATATACCGATCCATTCCCCCAACACCACTGCTCTTCCCCCCTGACCCATCCATTGATCAGACCGTAGAGGTGGCAGATTGGGGCATCGGGACCGACTATCAAATCGCCCTCAGAAATAGGACAAGACAAAAGTTCATTCAATTAATTTAGATCGAACACTTCAAACTATAAGGAGACCAATTACTACAGCATACAAGCCTAAATACTCGCTTAAGATGATAAAGCATGGTATGGCTGTAAAACTCTTGATCGCTGGTCGTCTTCCTACTACAGTAGTAAGCCACAATATGTTCAAAATTATGTATATTCTGTATTTTGAATCAAACTCGTTATTATTATTTTTTTATTTTTCTTTATTTTTTTTCTCTTAAATTGTTTACTTCTTTCCCAATAATTTCAGGTTTTTTTTTTGTTCTTTTTAAGTTCAAAATGTTCAGTTATTTTGTTGTTGTTCTTGTTATCTTTGTTATTACATATTATTTAATATAATTAAAGTTTAATTTGTTTTTTTTTATTAATTAATTATCATAATTATAATATATATTATTTATATTAAATTTATTACTTAAAATAATTTTATACACAGTGTTTGTTTGTTTGTTTTTTTTTATTTTCTTTGTTTTTGTTTTTAGCTGAAAATATGATTTTTAATTTAAAAAATTCGTAAGTTTAAAATAGGCAGGGGTTTTGGAATTCTGAGGAAATTAAAAGAAATAAAACTTTCAAAAGAAATAATAAATTATTATTTTGTAATTATTTTAATGAATAATTTAACTTTTTTTTAAAACATTTTCATAAGCATAATGTGATTTAAAAAGTTTCTTGTTGATGTGTTTCAAAAAGAAAGAAAGAAATTCAAATTTAATTTCATTTTATTTCTTTCATTAAATTTTGTTTTTTTTTTAATTTTTAAACATCTATAGTAATTCTTAATGATTTGTTTTTGCTTTTATTTATTTTAATTGTTTGTTTGATGCTGATAAAATTTGTTTTGTTTCTGCTTCTGTTTCGGCTTCAATGATAAGAAAAAAATTTAATTTATAACTTTATACATGAATATTTTGTTAATTTGTTGTCTTTTACGGAAATATTTATAATTAATGGAGATGCACAGAGGTATGGTGATGATATAATATCATTAATAGCTTTCCTTTATATTAAATTTCTTCAAAATTGCATGTTTTATGGTGGTAGTCTTCTTCTCAAAAGAAGTTGAGTACATAGACAGTTTAAAGATTTTAAAATTCTCTTTTTCAGAAACAAGCCAGGAGTGGAAAAGTGTTCCATAACTCATAAAAGCATATGCTGCGGTCGCCGTAGTATAAACATTGGCTTACTAGACGTAAGGCCACGGTTCAAACATCTCCAACTAAACGAAATACGAAAAAATATTTTTTCGGCGACTTCCCCTCAGCATATTTCTGGCAAAAATTCTGAGAGTTAATAGAATGAAAAGTTTCTCAAAAATCTGTTGGTCAGAGTTGACTTTAAACTGTAGATCCTGCCACTCATTTATAAAGTTGACACACAAAACATAATCTGAACCGAAGGGTTGTGATTATGACAAATTATGTATAATAATTAGCTACAGATAATTTGATATCAGTATTCATCGATGGCTACAAAATTCTTAGAAAGCAAGCAATTGAGATCCGACAAATTCGCAAAAATTGTAGGTGCTGTACAATCACAAAGAATATATTCTGAGCTCTCAGCGTCAGTCCTACAAAATCGTGCGGCGTTGACAACAAAAAGAGAGCAATTTTGTTTAAGTGTATCAGGTTGCAATGACACCTAAAATACTCTATTAAGAGTTTCAAGTCTGCTTTACTAAGCAAAAGCATTTTATCCAACATTATAAAGTTAGTAATATGAATCTATTTGGCCAAAGGTGGGTTAATAACTCCTCATTGCCTTTATATCGAGGAATCGTGCCCAACGTAACAAGGAAGTGCAATTTTTTTTTTCAAAAAACCCTTTTTTATAGAAGTGAAAACTTTAATAAATTTCGATTTTAAAAACTTTTTGCAGTATTATCGTATCTCGTATTTCCAGCGGAAGTAGAACATAAAAATCTTTTCGGTACTTTAATTTAGAAATAAATTCGACTTATTTACTGTTCATATACGATACCTTAATAACTAAATGAACTAATAAATTGGTAGGGGCAGGGTGATCTAAGACCGAAATTGAGACATATTTTGTTACCACCTTAGCGCATTACATTGTTTGTCAATTCGCTTGAAGGTAAAAAATAAATGCATTTCAAATGAATTTTTTTCCTCTTGTTTGTTTTTGTTTTTCTTTTTAATATTTTTTGTTTTATTTTTAAATTTTTAATTGTAGTTTACCTTTTCTTTTGTTTTTGTTGTTTTTATTATACTATAGTATGTATGTATAATACAATAATTATAATAATATTTCGTTTTTATCTATAAACTTTTTTTTTTTATAAAACTTGGTTGTGTTTTTTGTCGGTTTTTGTTTTGAAAATGTTTTAAATGTCCAACGGTAATGTGTGTTGTAGGGTGTTTTAAATGTGGGTGTTGTTTTATTTTATAAAGGCTTCTTAATTTTTAAGTTTTTTTTTGTTTTGTTCATTAGTTTTAAAAGGTGGTTTAGTTTAGTTGACTTTTAAGCGTTAGAGAACCTAAAAGAAGTTGTTTTTTTTTAAATTCAATAAAAATAATTAAGAAAACAAAAAATAAATATACCTTTGAGGTGTTTAAAAATTAATGCAATGAAGTTTTTTTTTTGTTTTTTTTTAATAATTTAATTATACAATATCATTTTAATTAATTAATTTATATCGTATTTATTTATATATTTATAAGTTTAATATTAATTAAATTTTTTTTGTTTGTTTTTGAATTGATTCAAAATATATTTACATTTGCATTGCCGAAATAAATATAAAAAAATAACAAAAATAAACGTTTTAAATTAAATAAAAACAAAAAATTAAAGCAGTTCCTTAGCTGCCTTTTTCCCAATCAAAAATTTGGTTTGTTTCCCATAAGTGTAGGAGTTTTTTGTTAAGCTTTTTTTCCTTTTTTAAATTCAATATTTATTTTGTTGTTATTTAACAATTTTTAGCCATTTTTCTTTTATAGATTTTATTATCATTTAATTAAATCTTTTTAATAAAAATTTTGTGAATCTCATAGAAAAAATGTTTTTTTTAAAATAATTTGTTGCGTTAAGTGTTAGTGTAATTATTTGCTATTTCTGTTCGGTACATAAAATAATCTTTTTATTAAATAAAAAAAAAATAAACTACAATATATTATAACACTGTTGAACAAATAATAATCAATTTCCTCTGGTGTAATGGCAATGTGAAGAGAGCCAACCAATAGTTAAAGGAGTTCTGTAATAAAAATTTCTTTTTCTTTTAATAAGCCTCTGTTCACATTATGAATTTTTCTTTTTTTCTATTTTATGGCTCGATTATGGATGACCACCGAAAATTTTACTTTTAAAAGTAAAATTTTAGAGTATTGGTTGTCAATTGCCATCAATATTGTCAATTAATTTCATTTGCAGCAAATGACAACTCAATTGCAGTTCGATTGTCTTACATAATCGACTAAGTAAACTTTTTTGTCTTACTATGTTCATTGGCTTCTCTTCACGTCCAAAAAACCTCTGTTCCAAGTGGCCTTTGACTGATTCTTTCTTCTGCTTTTCTGAGGATTACAAATCAAGACATGTCATATTTTTCTAGGTTATTTCTTAAGTGTGTGCCTGATCCTTATCCCCTTCCATTATTATTGCAAACTGACATTAAATTAATTCAGTCTGACAATTTCAAACTACAAGAGAATCTCCAAGTTTACAAAGACTATACAGCATTTACAGCATTCTATATCATATTCTAAGACGAGTTATTTCTGGTATAGCATCTTTAATAAAATATTAGAAACTCGAGATTACGAAAACTGGGTAATGACATAAAAACTGTTCCATGTCCAGCATTCATTATTATCTATATATACATACATACATGCAAGGCGGAGTAGCCCGTAAGGTGCACATCAGTGTACTAAAGTCGCCTTTATTCAGTCCTAATACACTCGTGGTTTTTCTCCAATTACGATCGCCCTAGATTATCTTTATAGTTCTTCCTACTGTCCCATTGTTCCACAATGGTCGAATGCTTTCTCAGCTTGATTTTTAATGCAAAGAAAGGCACTGGGTTATCCAAACTTATGCAGTACTCTGTCTCTATTACCCAGAATATTCGCTTCCTCATTGCCGAGCACTCCTTTATGACAAGGTATCGATATAATGCACACCGTCCCATACCTGGAGTAATAGTTAGTCGCCTGTTTATATTTGGCTATCATTGAACAGAGTTATTCAAGTAATTTCATTTAGATATCTACACCGCAAACGGTGAAAATTTACAAAAACAAAAAAAAAAAATTATTAAATTTGCGTGAAAATAGCCCGAAGCGAATGTTTTAAATTTCAAATGTTTGTTGTCTGTAATAACATTGTTGGCAACTGGCAATTCAACTGAGGTTCCGTTGCCATCCACCTCTAATCGAAATAAAAATTTTGTTCGCGATTACAAATTTTAGGGACAGAATTTACTGTAGAAATAGAGATCTAAAAAATTTAACCGAATCCTATCAAAGGCGATAATTGTTTCTGGAATAAAGGCGTTTATACATACATATGTTCCAATTGTTTTGCAATTGATTAATGGTAAGACATAATTTGTTAGTTATTCAATTACAAAACGAGTGATTCATTAAAAAATCCGTAATTATTGAAAAAAAAAAATAGAAATAACAAATGCCCAACTGACTTGTCTAAGTACCTGAACTTGAGTTTCTTTTTTTTAAATTATACAGCTTGAAGTTTATTATTTTTGATTTCTATTGTAAAAGGCTTTCGAAGTTCTGAAGTCCACACTAAATTATATTCAATAAGTTTTATTTGATCATTTATTTTTGTTTGTTTTCTTTAATAAATAATAATTGAAAAGAAAATTTTCTTTTCATGTCTGTAATGTACAATTCGACATTTTATTTGTTTTTTTTTTTCTTTTCTTAATCAATTTGTTTTAATGTTTTTGAGAAGAGCAGTTATTTTTGTTTTCTTTTTGTTGTTAATAATTAATTAAATAAAAACTAAACATGTTTTGTTGTAATATGTTGTTTGTTTCTTTATTATGATTTTTATTTTTCTTTTAACATAGCCTATACCCATACACCTAAGGTGATAGACTAATTTTTGGTTACCTTGTTGTAGTTTTTGAAGTTTGAAAGTCGAACAGAAAGTTTGTTTCTTTTGATGTTGTTTACATTTATTAAGATTTTACGATTTTTTTTTACATTTTTTTATTTTTTATATTTTTTTGTTGTTTGTTTTGTAACAAAAATTAAAGTTGAAAGGAAGAAAACGTAATAGAAAAAAGAATAAAAAATTGAAAACCAATGAAATGAATATTAGATAAAGGACTTATGAACCAGCAATGGATTGTTTTGCACATATGGAACTGTTGAACATATTTTTTTTGAAAATTACTTTTATTTTATTATCCAGTGGAATTCAACAAATTAGAGTTATATTACGTACGATAAACTTACAAATAAAAATAACGTTTACAATGTGATCATTGGCTTGATAGGCGAGAGCTCTGAGTTCAAAAAGTGAAAGTAATCTTCTCGAAAGATTCCGTGAGTAACAACACATACGTAATTGGTCATTACAACTCTTCAGTCAGGATTTCGACCTAGTTTCTTACACCATTTATGTTGTGTGTGTTAATTGTATACACAAGTGGCGGGACCTACAGTTTAAAGTCGACTCCGACGACAGATTGAGAAACTTTTCATGGCAATTTTTTATTTACCCTCAAGAGTTTATAAGCCAGATCTCTGCTGAGAGAAAGTAGCCGAAGAAACACTTTTTTGTATTTCGTTTTGATGTCTGACCTGGGGTTTGAACCCTGGCTTTACGTCTAATAAACCAACACACTACCTATTAGACTACGGCGACCTTGGTTAACAAACTGTCACGAAAAAGTTTCCTCAAATCTTTCATTCGGAATCTACGTTTAACTTTAAATCCCGCTATCCATGGATAAAATTAATACATACAATGTATTACTGTGTCCTTTTATAATTTTATTACAATTTTTTAGGAACGAATTGCTGGTTCTTTTCTATGTAGAATTTTATAAATTCTATATCTAATATTAAAAAAAGCATACAATTTAATAACATTTCAATTATTTTACTTCAATGATTATTGATTTTGCAATTTAAAATTCTCTAGGTATTCTCCGATCAATGGCTTCTAAACACCCGTTTAAAGACTAACTAGTTTGATAAGGCGGCAAAAAGTAAACTAAAGTCAAGAAAGACATTTGATAATTGGGTCAGCACAGAACAACCTGCTGCCAGTAAAGGGATATGACACGATAGGCGGAAATTATACAATTCAAAATTATACACTATCCGAAACAGCATTTAAAGTATTTTCTATGTCATCGATAAGTTACGCTATTGTGACGACACTTATTTCTATCCACTTAAAATTCGATGAAAATGTTTTCCAAATTATTGGTTTCGTCAAAATACTCGTATTGCTCAAAATCAGCAAGGAAATCCAATAAAACAAGAAAGACTAACAACGCATTATACCAGTTGCGTTATATTAAATCAAATCTCAACATATTTCAGTCCAACGTTCTATCAATTTAGCTGTATAGTTGTTATACAAGACATATCTTGCATCGAATTGCAAATTACAGTGTTCTCCAAATCGCAACTTGAGTAAAATTTTGTAATTTGATGTCTATTCTATTATCAAAGAAAATAGAAATTAATTTGTTACACTATCTGTAAGAGACGGAAGTATTAGGCTTTAGAAGAGATGGATAGATAGTATGGAAAGAAAGTATGCGTAATGATGTTAGAGGAGTTTGCTGTACCAAAAAGTCTGATATACGGACTTAATACTTGGCTCTTCAGTTTATTTTAAATCTTCTAAAACGGCTGAGAACAGTTTTCAATGACAGAATACCTTCATATTGTAGCATACATTACACGGTTATATCCGTTAATACGTTCTATCTATTAATAGAGTTTATTTCAACTGACAAATGTTTTCTTTATGAGCACCATTAGTAGTATGTGGAATGTGTTCTAGAATGAAAACAGATCAACTCTCGTGTCCTACTTCAAGTTATTTTCCTGCCATCTGAATGTTAGAAAATAAGAATACATTACAATTATGTCACGATTTAAACTGGTCTGTCAAATCAAACATCATTGCTGGAACACAGCATAAATTTCGGTAGAGCCATTGAGAGTTGAATATAATAAACAAAACGTTGACATGGTATGATATAGTGAAATACAGTCTACACATTATTTGATTGCTTTTTCTCTGATGTTAGAAAAATAATTTTGTTATCTTTGTTGTAATTTGATTTGATTTGTATACCTCTTCTTTTATCTTCTCCATAATCTTGAAGTGTTTAAAATGGTGTGCGAATATTTTGTTGTTTGTTTTGATCATATCATCAGTAATTTAATCATTTATCAATCATTTAATTAATTTATAATAGAATTATAATAATTTATAATAACGCAAAATAATAAATTGGTAAATTAAAAAAAAAGGAAAATAAAATAAAAATAAAAAAAATATTTTCTTTTTTATATTTAATAATAAATCATAATAATAATGCTAATTAATAAATGTATAATATAATTAAAGTTTTTTTTTAATGGATTTTTTAGGTTTTTTTTTGTTTAATTTTATTATTTTTTTTGCAATTTTTTTTTTAGATTTTTATTTTAAATGTAAATTACAACGGAAGTGTCGGTGTATTAGTAGTTGGTGTAGGCGTCAACATTGACGCGGATGGAGGATAACGCAACGTATGCTGTGACGTTGCTTGTTGTATATAATCCTGACTAGGATTATTTAAAACGCTATCCCTTGAATTTGAATGTGAAGTGGCGCGTAGCAATGTGACTGCTTCGCGTTCTGGACTACATTGGACACCATCTAGTCATTTTTGACGTGATGATTTCTTCTTCTTTCGTTTAAAGAAACAACAACATCTGCAACGAAGCAAAAAAAGAAGAGACATTTTATAGAATTTTTTTATTTCAAATATGAAAAATTAATCACAATAACTATTTGCTTTTTTTCTTTGTTTTTTTTTTTTTGATTAAATTGCAATTTGAAATAATAATTGATACGTAATAAAATTCGCATATTATTTATAATTTTGAACAAAGCTTTTATAATTTGTGTAAACAAACAGTGGGACCGTTAGCAAACTAAGGCAGATATCTGCTCATAAAATTAATTAAATCTAATTTTATTTTCATTTTCAATATACAGTGCATGACAAAACAATGGAAACTTTTTCAAAAATTTATTTATGTGTTACAATCGGACGAAAATTTAAAAATCTTTTTAAGAAATCGGCAAAATATTAATGCCTTTTATTAATATGCACTGTTATTAACATTTCTGTATTTTAAAAAATATATAAAAAGACTATATAATTCAGTAATTAAAAAAAAATAATTCTATTCATATATTTGATGTTGACAAAACATTGGAAACTTTGGAAACTTTTTTAATTTTTGAATTATATAATTCATTTTTATACATAATTTTAATATACAGAAACGTTAATAATAGTGCATATTAATAAACTCCACAAATGTTTTGCCGATTTTTAAAAAACATGTTAAATTCTCGTCCGATTAAGTACATTTTTGAAAAAGTTTCCATTGTTTTTTCAAGCACTGTATGTATAACGTTTCATACAGACCAATTTGAAAAGCTACTTTTTTATATATACATATAATTTATAAGTCGCCGTGGTCTAGTAGGTAGTGTGTTGGCTTATTAGACATGAGGCATCGGTTCAAACCCCAGGTCAGGCATCTCCAACTAAACGAAATATGACAGAATACTACGACTTCCTCTCAGCAGATTTCTGGCAAAAACTCTGAGAGTAAATAAAATTGCCATGAATTCTCAAAAATGTGTCTTTCGGAGGCGACTTGAAACTGTAGGTCCCACCACTCATTTACAACATAAGTGGTGTGATGAGAAACTAAGTCGTAATCCTGATTAAAGGATTGTAATGACCAATTATGTATGTATGTATGTACTTTTTTATATAACCTTCAGAATTCTTTTCTTTTGAAGAGGCGATCGAAGTTTTGCCCTTCGGCTTGCCGGTGATAACGCCTTTGCAGTGCTCTTGTTAAAGGAATGAGCAATATATATACATATACTATATATCAAACTATTGAATAGACGTCGTAGTCTAGAAGGTAGTGTGCTGCCTTACTCGAGAGTTTAAACTGACATCACCGACAAAACGAAATATGAAAAAATATTTCTTTCGGCGACTTCATGCTGAGGGTTCTAGCAAAAACTCTGAGAGTAAATAAAATTGCCAGGAAAAACTTCTCAAATATCTGACACACATAGAAATTAATATACACAATATGGATGTTGTGTGAAGCTAGATTGAAATCCTGACTAAAAGGTTCTAATAACCAATTAATTAGGAAGTATAGATAATAAATAGAGTGATAGACGGAAATATTCCGAATGTGATGTGGTATGGTTCTCTTCCCATGGCAACTGTTTAAAAATTCTACTTCGAATATTTGCAATGCTGGTGCTTGACGAAAGCTTGTAGCAAGGCAATTAGGTATAAAGTAAAGCTGATTTTAGATAGCTCAATAAGATCAATTTCAATCGAGAGTTCAATAAAGTCAATTAGTTTGATACAAGCACTTGTGTCAAGTGACTTGTTCGTTTGACTGACAAATTGAAACTTTGAAACCTTTAAACAAGAGAAAAATTTGTCAATCGGCCGTTGGTGGTTAACATTTTATATTTAAATTTCAATCATAATCTTTACAAGGTTTAGTTGTAAACTTTTGTATACAAAGACCTTCACATTGTTGTAATTTCTTTCTAAAAAGACAGTTGAAAATCGTCAACGCCTTCTTGGCAACGTTTTCTTTGACTAATTGCTGATTAAATGGATATTGACGATATGTGGTATCGTACTATAGGACAGAAAGGCCAAAAAAGAATACATTTATTGCAAAAACAAAAACATTTGACTGTCAAATTTTATCCATTTATTTGAAATATAGAAGAAGATGTACTAAGATTAATTTCGGAACAATTTCAAAAAACATAACCTTTTTTATGCGTCCATCGGTATTTTTTTTTACTGGAGCGGCGAGAGAAAATTAGCAGCAATTCCTATTAAATGATGAATATATCGACCAATAGATATCTTGAAGGTTAAAATAAAATAATCATTTGTTGCCGAAGTGTGTTCCAGAAATTAATAGAAACCATATTTTTGTTGGTGTTTCAGCGCTTATTTGTGGAGAGGTGCATGAAAGTTTTCTACTTGTGGTTTATATAGGACTGTGTCTTTGAATTTAAATCAAAACTCTTAACTCAATTCCAATTAAAAGTTTAACAATTGCAAAAATAGGAAAAAAAGAGGCGAAACAGAATTTAATGTGCCAGTTACGGCTCTTTCTAAGCAATTAACTTAGTAGACAAATGTTAGCATACAACTGAGGAATTTCAGTGGCATTAAATAAAAGGAAAAAAGGCATTCAGTTTATGAAAGACTAAACCACAGTACATCTGTACTATTATGGTATATTTGTAGTAAGTTTCTTTCATTATTATTATATGGGCATTATAGGACTGTTTTATTTATTTTGTTATCGGTCCCACTATTATTGTGTGCATTATTGAAATTGATCTAATTAGAATGGCAAAGCAAACTTTTAATTTTAATTGAGATAAAAAAAAAAAAAAAAAAAAAAAAAACATTAAAAAGAATTTTGAAATTCGAGTGCTTTTGGAAACATCAAAAAGGTTGTTTGTGTTGAAAGTAATTTTGATTTTGATAGACTGTGTGTTTACGCTTTCAGAAATGAAAAATTTGTTTTTGTTGGTAATTTCAGTATTGTTTGTATTGTTTGGTAGAACTTATAAATATAAAGGGCTAACCTTGTATAAATTTTTAACCTATAATAAAAATTAAAATTAATAAAAATTTATTTATAAAACAATCAAGAGAAAACGAAATAATACATACTTTGTTTCATCGACCAATTCAACTTCAGGCTGTTGTGTTATGGGAGTATTTGAATGACCAGCTGTGGGATCGTCCGCATTTAATTCACCATTTGTCGAACTCACAACCTAATCGGTTTTGGAAGAAATAAAAAAAAGGAAGAAAGAGAAACAAAAATAAATAAGATCTTTAATTTAAATCATATGCACAAATAAGTAAGAGATTGAATTGAAAACATTAAAGTATAAACATTTACGAGAGTATGTATGTAGTAAATATAGAATATAATATAGAAAAATAGAAATGGAGACCCAATTTTGTAATTATTTTTCGCTGTTTTTTTTTTCGAAACAATGACAAATAAAACCATGGTATATATACTCAAGACACTAGATATTAAAAATAAAAAATAAAAGAAAAGATAGATACACATCGATTGTACAATATTTGATACTAGAGATGATACATTAAAATGTGGTGTACAACTCAACTACGGCCGATCGATATATGTATATTCTTTATAATTGGAGGGACCATACATAAAATTAAAAACCACACACTTCACATTTAAATGCTGATTTAAATTGTCTTCTGAACAATTCCAATTCAAAATAGTGATTGAAATTAAAATGGAATAATAATAATAATAGAGCTGCTTAGCGAAGTTTATTTAAAAAATCAGTTAAAATTGCCACTGCCACAGTTTTGTAAAGGTTTTGAAATTAAATCAGCATTTTATTTTCGACAAACTACTACAACACGACATTGACGACATAATACACGGACGTGCACATACACAAAAAAAACAAATCTTTTTATACCTTTTTGCGTAAAAAAGTAAGTTTTAAATTTAAACTTAAATAAGAAAAAAAAAATAGTAAAAATTAACCAAAAAACTTAAACTACTACAATATTTGTCGTTTTTTTTCTTCTTTAATTTTCTACTCTTTTGAGTTTTGTGGCACCAAAGGTGGACGCTTGTCAGTTGAGGTCGGCTTAGTAGTAGTAGGTGTCATATTGGGTTCAGCAGCAGTAGCAGCCTTAACTGATATTTCTTCATCGTCTCTATCGGTTTCTGTATAGGCATCAAACGGACTATCGTCGTCGGAGCCTGAATCTTCGAGTTGTCTCTAATAAATTAATTAAATTTTCAGTTGTTTTCTTTTTCGTTTTATTTTGCATCAATCTTAAGAATAATTTTATTTTTTGAATTTCGTTGTTGAATCTTAATTTTCCGTTTTCGGGCAAAATTTTGTATTAAAAAAGTGCTAAAAATTTCTTTACAAAAATTACTTGACAACAACATACCATTGCAAACATGCACAATCAATCAATCCATTAAATTATTATAAAACAATAATAAAATTATAATAACATTCCCTTTCTTAATTCTACAATAAGTTAAAAAAAAAAAACTCATGCATTTACGGAAGAAAAAAAAAAAAAAAGAAATTTAGAATTGTTTCCTGCAAATATTTTAAAACTACGTGCAATGCAACAAGAACTTTCCAAATAACTTTTTATTGAACGTATGTTTTTTAAATGGAAATGATTTCAGTTAAATGCGATTTAAAAAGTTTGGGTTTTCTTCAACAGTCTCTTGAGTTTACTAAACTAATGATGGCAAGAAATTATAAAGAATTGAAACAATTTTCTATCAAATATTAAAATAAAAAAGGATTTTTAAGGCAATATTTATTTAGAGATTTTGACCCACCATATTTTAAAACGAAAGAACGTGATTTTCGAAAAATTTTAGGAGGTTTATGTAATACATGTGTACAGTATAATTTATTGGAAATATTTTCCTATTTTCTGAGAACAATTTGGAATACGAGGGTAATATGATGGCGATCTACAAAACGAAACCGTCAGCATCAATCCCCTAACAGGGAAATCTCAGATAAACTGTATTTGCATACTAAACCAGACTTAAACCAAAGTCTTAGAGCACATTCTTTGCGATTGGCTTGCACCAGCAAGGTAGAGCCTTAATCATATTGATATTGCCGTTCGGCCACTTACGTTGCGGCTGGTAAAACTCCGGATAGTGGCTAAACCCTCAAAACAAAATCATATCTCTCGAGGTCACTTGGCTTCAACTTCAAATTACTACTCATTATGTTTATAGTTCACAAACCATATTCAGGAAAAGAATGGGGCTGCAATCGCTGTGTTTCAAATGTTCTTTTTGTAAATTGTTGAAGTAAAACTTTGTTGGTCAAAATTTAACATTTTATCCTCAAAAATCCCATATAAATTCTTAAGGAATGTGTTAAATGCGCTATCTGTGTTATGAATCGCACATTTTTAACTGGTACTCCCAATATCTTAACTTACTTTTCCCCCCCACACAGCATATACAAACAATATTAACGGTAAGTATATATCAGACCAACAGATTAAGAAAAAAAATTTTAAGCAATAAAAACATATTTTATTTTAATTTATCCTAAGCTTAGGATTAAAAATATTTCCATGAATTAATAAATTTTATGAAAATATTGAGCGAATCCTTAAAAATATAACAGAGAATTGCTGTCATTCGTAGTGCACAGAACAAAAACAAAAATCATAGAAACGAATTTATGCTAAACAACTTGGTGAGTGTATTCATGTGTATGTATGTGTATTTAAAATACCTTTTCAAAGAAAACATTACATTGCATGTACAACTTTATAAATGGAATACATATTACGGATGTAATAGTAGTAGTATTAGAAAATAATCTATTCGAAAATATTATAATTGTGTGTGTATAAAAATGTAAGGCTGCAAGTGTAACCAAGATTAAATATTTAAAAATTTTATGTGATACGATGTAGTAAAAAAAGAAAGAAAATCTATAATACTTCCTACACGCAAATTACAACGGTGGATGGCACATTTTGGATGCTTATGTTTTTTGTTTTTGTTTTTGGTTTTTTTTTTTGGGTGACATTTCAACAGCACTCAGAGCTTAAATGTAACGAAAATTACATTTAACAAATAACACAACAAAACTACTTGAGAGAGAAATACGGAGAAAGAGAATTGAAAACATATGTATGTATAAAAAACAAGAAGAATAATCATCAAACATGGTCGTTAAAAATTAAGATGAGAAAGAAAGCAAAATGAAAATAAAAACTAAATATCATGAATTTCAAGGGAAATACACATTAAATCAAGTATAAATTTCAAGAGAAAAACAAAAAGTAAAAAATAATATTCTAAGAAATATACGACAACAAGAAGAAACTAAACTAAACTGAACTAAATAAAGTTAAATATACTGCGAAATTTGTGAGAGAGTTTGTGTGTGACATAAAGTAGAGAAAAAGATGGATGGGAAAGAGAAAGAAAATATTGAGTACCTTGAATTAATGTAGAGTAAATCAAGTGAAAACATTAGAAATGAAAACATCAAAAATATAATTGTCTGCATTATAGTATAAAAAAATTCAATCAATCAATCAACAGGTTTCGTAAACAGACGTTACACAAAAATGCATGTAGTAAGTATGTTTATAGTATGTACGAGTAATATAATAGAAGAAGAACAAGAACAGTCATTAAAAAGTAACGGGAAATTTATTCACAAAAAAAGAGGAATGAAAGAAAATAAAATTTAAACAGAGAAGAGACAGAGTTTAAGAGAAAATTATATTAAAAAAAGAGTATTTTATGATGATTTCTTTTATAATGATTTGTTTTCCTATTGTAGTTCAATTAAACATCGGAGTTGTGATTAGACAATCGTAACTCTACTGTATATCATTAATTAGATTCTATTGGAGAGCTTAAGAAAAATAATAAAATTATTTATTATCAATTTAATTATCCCTGACATTTCTTTTAATTTATTTTATTGTTAATGTTTATTAAACAAAAATTTTGTAAAAGCTAAGTAAAAACATATAAGATTTTAGTTCGGTCAAAAACTTGACTGTAAACGATTTCTTTTACACCAGTTTCTGTTAAATAACGAAGGCATCCATAAAGTATAGTGAGCGTCAAAAGTGCGTAAACACCACTGAAATAATTAATTTTCTTAGGATAGCGAGAAAAGTAAATATATTAAATAAAAGTAAATAGTCGAATAAATTTCCAAAAATAAAAACGTTTAAAATGTTAAAACAAAAACAACAATTCATGATAAAGGAACTTTTTTTATACTTAAGAACATAATAGAAAATTTAAAATTATAGTGGGTGTTGACTCACTTATGGCGCTCACTGTATATAAATTTTATATTATTATTTTTTTAATTCCTCTATTAACTTTCAATAGCATTGGCAAAATAAAGAAAAAAAGTTATCAAAAAGATAAAAACATTTTGTTTAGCATGGGTAACGGCAATAGCAGGGCTTTTGAGAGTTTTAATTTTGTGTCGAGAGCCGACATTAAGGCTCTCCACAGATTCATTAGTGGCTTGTGCTGGTTGAGAGGTGCTAGGGCTTCATCAGTGTTGTCGCGCTCTCCCTTTTTGTTGTGTCTGGTCTGAGTAATTCCTCCGCTTCCCATTCTCCCCTTTCCTACATCCTCTCCCTTTTTATCCTATTCCCTCTATTATCCTTCCCTCTTTAAGGACGTTGTACAATGGGTCAATTCGACCTCCGGGTACTGTACTTGTCTTAATTGACAAGTACACGTCCTCTCACCTAACCTAACCTAACGACAATAGCAGTTCAATTGACATCTGTTTTCGACACAAAAATCGCAATCAGTTGCTATTTGGCGGTAAATGTTCCATGAATTGAATTCCATTTTTAATCACTTTCTTTTAAATATTTTTATTATTGGGTGCATAATTCTTAAAAATCTGGGGGCTCAACAACAGATGGCGGTTACTTAACACACGGTTTGTGGTTTTAATAACTTATTTGGCATTTTGTACAGTAAATACCTGTCATTTATTCTCACTCCGTCATTGAGCGAAAAAGCGTAAGGAAATAAAATATTGATTGGAGGTTCATAAGATTCCCAGAGATTTTGAACCTGACGATTAGAGACAATTTTGCCAAAATTTCCCATATTTTTAAGTTACGCACCCAACATTTTATAAATTAATTATTAAATAGATATTCGCCTGATAAAGCTAAACAACAAAGTATTATTCAGAAAGGATCTTAAGCTTAAAATAACATTAAATTTCATTCCATATTCATAAATTTCAAAAAACTCAGTTGTATTGAATGGTGGAAATCCAACAACCCTGCACTGCATTCCATCCATGAATATATAAATTAATTAAAAATTAATATATTGTTAAAATATAACTTAAAATAAAATAGAATCTGAACTTATATTGTAATTATAATTCTTTCCGTTTCCGCAATAAACATTAAAAACACAATTTTAATAATTTTTTTAAAACCCCATACAACAAATTAGACAAGGTTATTATTACTTTAGATTTTTTTTTTTAAATTTAGACATAAAGGATTATAATTTAAATACATATTATATGTATATATGTATATAAACAGTATATAATACGATTATAAATATGTATGTATGTAAATAAATCTAAAGAACCGTATATTATAACAAGTAGAGAAAAATAAAAAAAAAATAATTATATTCAGACACACACTTTTTTAATTACGATAATATTGTATGTAGAAGTAGAAGAAAAAGGTGATGGATATGCATTATTGACACTCAATAAACTTACCTGTACAGAACCATGCCTATCGGCTGGCGTAAGATTGCCCAGTGTAGCACCTGGTTTGGGTACATCTGGCCACGCAGCAACACCTCCTTTGGCATTTGTCTAATATGCGATAGAGATAACAACAACAACATCCAATTTTATATTCCATTTTATTATATTTTCATATAGAGACATTCACACGACGCATACATACAAAACAGGCATCATCATTATTATTATCATCATCATCAATACATAGAGTGAGATTTTTTTTTTTATTGAATTAGCGATCGATTTTGTTTCGTTACCATTTTTTATTTTTCAATTACAATTTTATTTTCAATTTTCATACGATGAGTAGAAGAATAGAAGAATTATTGTGGAGCGCTCAATCATTCAATGCACAGTCAGTCATTCATTAAGTTAAGTTAAATTAATGTGGTGTTGGTGTTGAAGAGCAGAGCAAGGCAGTTTTAAGGATGTTTTTGATTTTATTATATATAGGAATGATGGTGGTGGTGGTGGTTGTGGTAGTGATAGAGGTAGTGGTGTTGTGGTTTCATTATGGTGACAGGCAGAGAGAGATGGTAAGAATATAGCCGATAAAGTTTTTCGTTTTTAATTATCATTTTGCATAACCATCATTTCATTTCAGAGGACATATATGTATGCACAGTAGTAGTGGTTGATTATTTATCATATCATATATTTAACGTTGTTGTTTTATTTGTTATACACATAGTTTTTGTTGGTTTTTTGTTTTAGTTATTCATTTTAAATTTGGTAGTAAACGTTTCGAGTTATTGTTTTGTTTTTAGTTAATTTAAATAATTATGGAAAAAAATAAATAAAAAAAATAAATTTCATAAGTTTTAGGTACGATTTTTTTCTTCAAATTTTTTTTTCTTCTTATATTTCGTTTTTAAAGATAAAGATAATTATTAATATAATAATTTAAGAGATACAGTCTTGTGAAGAAAAAACCTTTAGCCATAGGAAAGTTTATGAATAATAAAGAGAATGTTAAATCAGAAAAAAAACAAAGAATTATAAAAATCATGTCAAATTAATAAGCAAAAAAAGCCAAAAATTATAAGCAAATTAAGCAAAATTAAAGTTAATTATTATTAAAAAAAAAGACATTATAATCTTTTATCGCTAAGACTAAATAATACAATTAAAAAATTTTATCATTACATACAAACTCGAATAGAAAACAACAAAAAGAAAGTAATACACCTAATCCTAATCCAATAGTATACAATACTATAGTCTCTTATGAAAACAATATCGTGTAACAGAGATTTGTCATAAATCATTTAAATTCTTAATAAAAAAGGATAATGTTATTGGTTTTTAGCATTAAAATTTTTTCCCTAAACGACCGACGCCAAGACCTAACTGTTAAAAATACATTAATGTTTAAGAGATTTTCTTTAAATTAAACTTTTAGATTTTGACCTTTAGAAACAAACATTAAAAACATTGAAAATATTTCAGATATAGCACAAGAGGTCTGTATTTATCAAATTCATTCTACTTATATGTTTTTTCAAACATCATTTCTATTTGTTTTTGAAGATTTATTTTAAATATAAAAATTAATATACTTTAAAAAATGTTAGTTTTTAACGAAGGACGAACTCTTTATACTTTACCCAATCATTAACCAACATCTTAATCTATTTCTAGTTTACATACTATCTGAATGCATGTACATTAATCGATATTCTTTATATTCTAATCGACAGCTTGGCCAGCTTTGTTATTATATGACCTATCCAGGTCTATTTACATATGTGGATTTCGTACTCAATCGATTTCTGGTACACTATTTATAGTAACTGGTCGTTTGAGACCCAATTTGCCAGAATGTGAACAATTTAACGTCCTTGTGGAACGTTTGTTTTAGGAAGAGCTTCGGGTGATACAATCGTTCGATTAGATCAGAAGATGTAAACAATTTGCTTCAAGAATTCGATCAATGAGACTACTTTCTATACCAATTCATCTAAGAATATTTAAAATGAAATAAGATTTTCGAGATATTCTAATTCCAATACGGGTGTACTAAATGAGCCTTATCGGGTGCAATTTGTAATTATTTTTTAAGCGAATTTTAATTGAATTTACAAGAATTCGAGTAATATATATATATTACGTCGTGGACTAATCCTTTTACTATTTAGTATTAAAAAGTTAAGCTCTTTTCTACAATATATTGCGTCACATAATTTAGAAATTAATTTACAAATTCTCTATATTGTATATATTCTAATCATATTCTAACTACAATACAATACTTTCTAATCATACAATAATTATTTATTGTATTATTTTAATAAGTAGTGTTAGTAACATCAACCATTTGTTAATTCAATCAGGAGTTTCATTTTATTTTTTGTATTAGATAATAAATAACAATACTACCATTTATTTACTTTAATTTCTAAGTCGTTTTACAAAAGTTAATGTAGCAGTAATTGATAATTAAAAATAAAAATATAAAAAATCGACAAAAAATAATAAATTAAAAAGGTAATATAATTAAATTTCTAGCGTAGTTAAGACGACATATGAGAAAACTAAGTAATTACGAGCAACAATATCCCACTAGCCACAATGCCATAATAGTAAAAGCCAATTCTTAAGGGTCTATTTCTAGCCTCGTTTAATAGATTTACCATCTATTTTTTGCTATTTTTGTTTTTGCTACAAATACCACAAAATTCAAAACTATGAAATATAGTTTTCCTTTTTCTTTTGTTCATTTAAAAGGTGGAATCTTATTATTGCACTGAAGAAAAAGGTGAAAATTTGACAACAAAACAACAAAAAAAATCTAACCTCCAAAATTAAATACTCTTCATCATCATCTTCTTCATAATCAAAATAAGAAACATCCTTTTATTTTCAATTGTGTTTCAAATTTAATAAAACAAAACAAAAAAATATTAATAGAAAATATATTGTAATTAAATTTGTTTGTAATTAAACAAAAGGAGGAACGATTATAATATACAAGTAATAATAACAATAAAAAAGATGAAATTTACAGTATATGTATGTATATATGTAGTATATAGATAAACCCGAAATTAAAAGAAGAAAGAAGTATGATAAATAAATTAAAAAAAGTCTTCTGTAGAAGAAAAAAAAATTGTATTTTTTAAGAGACGTTTTATTTTAAATTATTTAGAAAATATATCCAAACTTTAACAACAAATTTGCGTAAAAAATAACAGAAACTAAAGGTGGAAGTTTCTTTTGCAAAAAATCAATACCTACCATACAAGAAAATTGCAAATATTTGAAAATTAATTTATGGAAAAATAACTACAAGTAAAGGATATATAAATTTTGCAAATACTGCATGCCATTGAAGAAATTTACTTATTTTGCTGTGTCAAGATGTGTCAAGAACTGCACAGAATAAAATCGAGAACGCATTCGAATTTGGGGAAATCGAAATGCATATCACTGAAAGCCAAACCATAACGTAAAGTCAACTCCTTTGTATGGATGTCAGAATGAAGTAATACGTAAATTTCAATTACATCATGGCATTCACAACAAATTCTACCCACAGACTGACCAATGGCAATTGTTTTTAATAACGAAACAGTAACCAGGTCCACTTCGAAATTAAAAGAAAGAAAATTGGCATAGCTACGTCATACTTTTAGGAACTCAAGACATTGTACGCTAGGCCATAGAAGTCAGCAAAAGAAGACGAAGTAGAAAGAGATGTTCAATAACTTTAGTAGTTGATTCAATAACTTTAGTAATTTTAGGGTCTCTCAATATTGAACAGTTTTTAGTTTAGTTTAGGTGGCTGCAAATTCTCTGAAGGCATTTACGAAGGCATATTGACGAAAATGAGTTCAACTATCATGTAAATACATAAACATATGTGGTCATTACAACCCTTCAGTCTGGATTACGACGTAGTTTCTGACACCACTTATATTGTGTGTGTTAATTTTATACATGAGTGGCGGGACCTACAGATTTTTGAGAAACTTTTCATGGCAATTTTATTTACTCTGAGTTTTTGCCAGAAATCTGCTGAGAAGTCGCCGGAGAAATACTTTTTGTTTTTTGTTTTGATGTCTGGCTTGAGGTTTGAACCCTGGCTTTACGACTAATAAGCCAACACACTACCTACTAGACTACGGCGACTTCATATGTAAATACTGTGAATCGAGTAAGCGGTTGTGTAGGAATCATAGTAGACAAGCCCAAGTCAAACTTAAAGGCCATAAACTTTTATTTTGAATTTACTATGACTGCTACTCTTAATTCGCATCTTTATACAGATTGACTCAAATGAGGCAGATGAAGTTAGGGGTCGCAAAATAAATGTATAATTCTTTAACTTTTGTAAATAATGTAAAAAATAAAACGCCTCTTTCTTCTACAACATAAATTCCAAACTAATTCATGATAAACATACATACATAAGATAATGTATTGTTTTTTTTCAATTTGGAATTTTATGTTTTTTTATTTTTATTTTGTTTTAATTCTAATCTCATATTTAATTATAATAATAAATGACTACAAATATATATGTAAGTTGTATGTGTGGTTAAAATAAAAGTATGTAAAAAGTAAAATACATTACCTTGCCTGTAACATTATGACGATCTTTATTTGGTGATATAATAACTTCATGACCTGTTTGCAGAGAACCGACCGGCGTCGACTGCGTTAGATGATACAGTGGCAGTAGTTGTAATAGTTGTTGTTAAAACGTACGGTGGGTGATGATAATAGTTTTCGCACAGTGATAATACATTTTTTTTTTTCGGTTAGTGATTGAAGTTAGTTATCATAATAATAACATGAAGAAGACCAATCACACGCACACAAGTATTTGATGAAACATTTGTTTTATTTTTTTGTTGTCGATGATGATATATAAGATATGTAGTTGATACAACAACAACACAATATGTAGCAAGCGTGTATTATAATTTGATTTTGGAAAAAAAAAATAAGAGAAAAACACATTATTAGTCAAAAAATTTAGTTCTACAGACTACATATGTAAACTTCATAGAATGGAAATACATATTGTAATAGTAATATTGTATTATAATAATGATGATAAAAATTGTAGGTGTTGTTGTTTATTTTTTTTTTTCTTTAAGTTTTGAGCTGTTTGTTAAAAACAAAAAAAAAAAAAAATTACGTTCATATTACACTTATCTAGCTAGCATAGGTATTTAAAGAATTTGGTTTTTTTTTTTGCTTTTAATCTAAGATAAATAAATACAAATATTTGCCTTTAGATCATTGTATTTGTGTTTTAATCAAAAAGCAATAAAACTCAAAAAAGGAAATCAGTTTGAAATTAAAAAAAGTATGAGTTTTCAAATAGAATTTTATTTGAAATAAATTTGAATACAAAAACTTAGCAGGAATATCTAACTGTAATAGCCAGTATTTCCTTGGTATTTAATTATTGGGTGTGTAACTTAAAAATGAGAGATTTTGGGCGGTTATTGTGAAAGAATTGGAATGCCATTAGTAGCTGAGTGTGCGGATCGAGTTAACCTCTAGGGTACAAGGCGTTTGAAAGTTGCGGTTTCATATCTTGTAGGAAATTCTGGTCAGTTTTGCCAATTTTCAATTCAAGCAAAGCAATTGTGTTTGTTCCAATTTGCCAGTGAACATCAACAGTTCATCATGAATAGAATCTTTCCGATCCCTCCATTTGTTTATCAGCTATCCACTTGATTCGGCCGGCAGAACTTTCCAATCATTGTTTTTAAATAGTTTTTTAATTGCTTGCAAACAAATTTTACTTTCATTTGTTATTGGTGCTATCCTCTCTGAAGGAGGACCACAAGTCAAGATTATATTTGAAGGGAATTGCAGACCACTTAACTTTATAAATTTGAAAAGAATAACGAAAATTTGTTCTTGGGTTGGACTGCAAAACAATGTCATTTCTACGGAAGAGAGTCACTTAGCGATGCATAAAGAAACAACAACGTTTAATGTTTGAAAATACGCCATCTCGCACTTTTTGTAATACACCCACCCAATGCAAAATTAAAAAACAAAAACAATAAATAAAAATCTAGAAAAAAAATAATTTAAAAGAAAAAGTGTAAACACAACATAATGTAACAAACTACATAAAAATACAAAAAGAAATTATAATGATACCTTATCCGATCTATTTTTGGCTAAATGAGAAGGTGGTGCATTTTTAATGACTTTCATTTGTTCAAGTTGTTCCTTTGTCTTGTAAGTTTTTTTTTAAATTAAATTCATTTTAAAATTCAAATTATTGTTAAAAAATAAAAACAACAAGAAACAAAACAAATTTTAAAGTTAAAAAATATACATGTGTTTAATGTTTTATCAAATTCGTTGGTAAAAATAAAAAAAAAATTTCTTTAATAAAATTAAAAAAAAATGTATTTTTTTTTGTTTGTTTTTGAATGATTTACAAAAAAAAATTAATAAAATTCATAGTTGTTATTATTACTATTGCTTAACATTTCTCAATAAGTAGTCAATAAGTATAAAAAAAGAAGAATTTTAAAAATTATTTTAATTGCTAAAACTTTTGATTTTGATTTGGTTTTTATTTTAGTTTTTGATTTTGGTTTCTGAAACAGATCTTGCTCATATCGAAAGATAAATGGTCATAACCTTTAAAAATACAATACAAATAAAACAACAGTTAAAGAAACAAAGAAAATAGAAAAGAAAAAAATGCCACAATAAAAAAATATAACACACCTTCCAGTAAGTGATTGGTTTTTCTTGATCAAGACAAATGCATTAACAAAAAGCATTAACATTCCTTATTATTTCAAATGTCAACGCAAGTGAGATAGAGAGGGAGATAATAAAACTATTGAAAAAATTTGTTTCCAAATTATTTTAAAAACTGTTTGTGTTTACATCATCAAACTTCCATTCAAGTTCACTTCAAACTAAAAAAATTTACAATCAACAGGATTCGAGAGTTAACGTCTTGCACATTCACATTTCGTTACAAAAATTTTAAAAATTCTTTTCGACCATAACGTATTTCATTTTCAATTTTCAATTTTAAATTTTTTATGATTTTTATTTTTTTTTTTTATTTTTTTGTCATATTTAAAGTTTTACGTTTTCTGCCTACCATTGTCTTCCCTGTCCAGTCAAATTCTCCGTCATCCACGTAGCCTTTACGATCGAATAAGTCTTGGAACAGTCTTCGCAGAAAATCATAATCGGGCGTTTCAAAAAAATCTAATCGCCTCACATAACGTAAATATGTGGCAAACTCTTCAGGATGACCATCGCAAAGTACCTGCAGTGGGGATGTTGTTTTTAAATAATATAAAATAAAATGTTAAATTTAATTTAAATTAAAACAGTGTACGATAGAGAATACATACCTCAATGGGTGTTGCTCGTTTAGTATCACCAATTTTTTGATATCTCTCCTTAAGTGTATCGGCCTTAAGACCTTGCCATGGCAGTGAACCTCTTAAGAAATACATGAACATGTGACCTAATGCCTCTAAATCATCACGTCTAGATTGCTCTCTGCCCATGTGGGTATTTATAGACATATATCGCGCAGTACCAGTCAATGATTTGTGTTCCCGATATGGTATATGTCTATTTGTATCTAAATCAATATATTCTTTGGCCAAACCGAAATCTAAAAAAAATTCGTAATTAATAATAATAAAAAAAAAAAACAATTTAAATTTATAACAAAAGAAGAAAAAATATATTAAATAACGCCCTATCTGTCAAAAGAAATTGCACGCACTGTGTACCAATATTGATGTTCAGAGAGAATTTCATAACACTAACTATCACTCAATACACGACTCGGAAGATTTATGTTACAATCTCTTGAGTTCACGGTATGACAATTAGCCGAGAGATTGAATCAATTTTAGATACTGCACGAGTATGGCTACGAAGCTGTAGTATACACAAATGACCTAACTGTTGTTACGATGCTATACCATACGCAGATGGCATAGCTGTTATAGTCAGTCAGCCGCAAATATATAGCATAAATCTTATATCTTTATGGTGGGATTCAGAGGAAGACGACAATTCTTCCATTCACTAAAATTGAAATTGAAATTGAGATGTCCCCAATATGAGGCCTGAACACCGATCTAATTAAGGCCAATAAAACAATAAGCGCTTCTCGCGGTCTAATCGGGCAGGACTTAGAATGTAACCTAGTATCTCCTAGAGTCAAGCTTAACTGTTTATTGTGGTGTACAGATGGTTTAAAAGTGGGTAGTGGTGTAGCTCCAAAACCTTTTTTCCAAACGGAAATCCAAACAATTTCCAACTGTTTACAAAAAAAAAAGTAGCAGAGTCTAAGGAGCCTCGATAAATGTATCCTCCGGATAGAACACGGTATTAAAGAGTATTTCTTCAGATTACATGGATTCGAAATTGATATACAAATGACAATTTGCTTAATCCCTAAAATAAGGGATTCGGTCACTAGACTTGAGATACCAGACCCATAAGGAAATTTAATTGCGCCTTAACAGGCCACTACCATGGGCAAAATTTTCATGTGTGCAGAAAAGTGCCAATAATATACTGAAGTGTTAATCATTTTAAGCAAGGAGGACACAATCCTTTCCAATGAAATGACAATGAGGTACCGAAATAGTTGGGATAGACATTAAAAAAGTTGGCCATTTCCCCGTTTGTCTTACTTACACAAGGAATTCTAATTAAATTTGAAGCGACTAGAAGCACTGCATATACATATGATGAGGCCTGAGCATCATCACGATGAGCAAATGGTTCTCGGCATTCTTCTACGAAAAACTCTGAGAGTAAATAAGATGGCCAAGAAAATGGTTGTAATGGTTAATTAGGGAAGTAAGCTATATAATCCTTATACGACAATGGATTATAGACACTTAGTTGCTTGATCATCTGAACTTACGCTTAAGTATAAATAAATTCATAAATAAACATTAGAATTGTTTGTTTACTTACCAATTATGTGAATAATTTTTTCTCGTCTCGTTGATGTTCTACCAATAAGAAAATTTTCTGGTTTCACATCTCTATAAATTAAGTGCCGACTATGAACATATTCGATCCGGTGGAGCTATATTCATTTTGTTTTTTTTTTATTTTTTTTTTTGTTTTGTAAAGAAAAAAAACTTTAATTAGTATTTTGGAAATAAGAAAAATTTTGTATCAACAAAATCAAATAAAATAAAACAAAAGTTTTATGATTTAATATTACATGCTAAGTTTGATTGAGGCAAGAGCCATGTAGAAAGGACGGGAAGGGGGGCAAATTTAAGTAAAATTTAAAATTATAGATTCAAATTTAAAACCGATTTATTTACAGAAATTTTCTTAACAATAAAATAATATTGCAAGTAATAAGAGTGTCTCAACTAGCGCAGTTTTTCTATAAGGGGTTGATTGGTTGATTTTTTTTTTTATTGTCTATTAGCGGATTTATGAATTTTGATCGAGAGTTCTTCTAGGCTTTTTGATTGAAGATTTAAATGAATTGAAAAAAAAAAAAAAAAATATTGATTGTAATAAAAATAAAATAAAAATAATTCAAAATAATAAAAAGAAAATAATAAAAATACCATGCTTCATGAAGAAATATGAACTATTTGAAAATAGTTTAAAATATTACAAAAAAAAAAAAAAAGAAATCAAATAAACTCTAAAAATAATGTTTATATGTGAAGATAAAATGGGCAACAACAGTGTTAAACAAAATGTTACAGAAATTATAGTTAAAAAAAAAAAAAAAAAACAATAAAGAAAAATATAAAAATAAATAAAAACTTAGATCTTAAAATAAGGGTTAATTTCTATATATTTTTTAATTGTATGTCGAATAAATGATGGTTAATTAAATAATGATTGTAAATATTACAGCAAAGACGGTCACTACAAAATACTAATTCCTAAACTAAAATGGTTGCTAATGGAAATGCCTTAGTGCTTCTTCTAGCAAAAAAAAATATATATATATATATAATTGTTGGTGGTTTTCATTGTGAATTATTTTTAACTATGAAAAAAAAAATAAAATCTATGATGTTTTTGTGTAAAAATTTTATAAAAAAAATTAATTTATTTTTCTTAAAAAATGTATATTTATGTTTCTGTCATAAATATAAAAATATAAGAAATAAGATTCCACATACTCATAAATTTTTGATAGTTTTAAAGATTTAATACTAAAAAAATGTTATAAAAATATTAAAGAATATTTTGTTTTAAATGTTTAATAAATTTTTTGAAATTATTTCTAAAATTAATTTTTTTTTTTTTCAGTTATGATTTTGTATCAAATTTTTATTTTGAAATTAAAATCAAAATGTAAATTTTAAAATTTTTGCTTTTATTCAAAATAAATTATTATTTTTCTTTCTCTTTAATCCTAAATAGATGTTTTTATTCGTTTTTTTTTTCATATTTTTCAAATATAAAAAGTTCTTTTTTAAATATAAAAAAATCAAAATATTTTAAAAACTTTTTGTTTTCTAGTAATACTAAATATGTATACTAAAAAACCATAAAGTAAATGTTATATTTTTGGTATATTTAAAAATCAATTTGAATGTTTTATATTACAAAAAAAAACTAGTTTTTTTTATAAAATTTTTTTCTTAGCAATTCCTTAACTAACGCTAAAGTATTGAAAAAAATTCATATTTTTTTTTTAGTGAGAGACTGTTTTTATTGTAGTTGTTGGTGGCAGTGGTGGTAATTAAATTTGTTTTTTTTGTTTTCTTTTAATTTTTGTTTGTACTTGTTGTAGTAGTGGTGATGGTACTTACTAATTGTATTGCTATCAGAAGTACTGTCTTCAAAGTGAAACGTCTGCCGCAAATATCAAATAAATCTTCAAGTGATGGACCAAGCAATTCCATAACAAGAGCATTGTACTTGCCGCATGGACCGAAGTAATATACTTCGGGTACACCTTCTGCTACAATAACAAAAACAATAACAACAACAATTGTAATTGTATATTTGAAAAAAAAAACAATAGAAATAAACAAAACTTATAAACTTGTTAGAAAAAAAAGTGATTAAAAATTATGGATTATTTTGTTTAAGAAAACAAAATTCAAAAAAATTTCTTTTTTTATTCTTAAAAGGGAAGCAGCAGCAGCAATACAATTTTTCTTTTGTCTTTTTAAAATACATTTTATTTTGATATTGTTGTTGTTTTTGTCCAGGATTGTAATAGAGAGCTTTATGTATGTAGTATGGTATATAAAATACTATATAATATAATAAAAGTAATCAACACAAAATGATTATCATTTATGAAATAAGGCAGCAGTTTTTGTTGTTTTTTTTTTTATTTTATACAAAAAGCATTTTTTTTATTTATTAAAAAAAATAAACGAGGTTAGTGTTTGAAAATAATATGTATATATTTTTTATTTTGAAATAAACCGAAAAAACACCTATTGCTTTACCACCCATAATAATTTTTATTTTTGTAATATTTAAGAAAAAAAAAAAAAAAAAAAAAAAAAAAAAAAAACAAAAAAAAAACGTTTATTATTTATTTCTATCTTTCGTTATTTAGCTAGAAATTCTCTTTGCATATTTGAAATGGAAGTCAATGCTGTTCTTCGTTAATTAAAATTGAATTTAAAATTACAAATACAATAAATAATAAATATTTACATCAACAAAACAAACTTAAAATTTGCAATTTTGCGAAACGGAATAAAAAAGAAACACAAAAGATTCTCGATTTAAAATAAACGGCACAGAACAATTCAGAGATCGGACATTCTCTTTTGACGCATATATGTATGTAAATGCATTAAAGACATGCCATTAGATGAGTTATGGAAAATTGTATAATTTCCCTTCCTAACTTACAATCAGACGTATGGAATGTAGCTCCCCTAGCTCCCCTATCTTTATAAAATAATTTCATTTTACTTTATTCATACAAACATAATTGTTCATTACAACCCTTCAGTCAGGATTATGGACCTAGTTTCTCACACCACTTAAGTTGTGTGTGTTAATTTTATACATGAGTGGCGGTACCTACAGTTTAAAGTCGACTCCGAACGACAGATTTTTCAAAAACTTATCATAGCAAATTTTTTTTGCTCTCTGTGTTTTTGCCAGAAATCTGCTGAGGGGAAGTCACCGAAGAAAATTATTTTTTCATATTTTCGTTTTGATGTCTGATTTGGCGTTTGAACCATGGCCTTACGTCTAATAAGCCAACGCACTACCTACTAGACTACGGCGACTTCCTTACTTTATTAATTAACATTAATTACATACGTAATTGACCAGTCTTTGGTGGAAATCGAACCTACAGCTTTCACTCTACTAGTCTAGCACACTACCTATTAGACTATCGGGGCACCCGATTTATAAAACCTAAATAAATGGTTTATAATGACCGCTCGGTGCCCAGCATTGTGAAAGACAACATGACTGTTCCTGGGGGAAATGCCACTCAACAGGGAAAAGTTTAAACTCTTAATAAAGAGTATGGATAGAGAAGAGAACAAGAAAATGCAAGCGCATCAGCCATACGCAATGGAAGTTATAATAACTTGAAATCCACAAGGGACCAGTTGCCTTAGTGATAACCTAACTATGACTTGTAGCAGAGCAATTATGAATAATTATTATTAGATCTCTGGCTCTTAATAGACTATGAAATAAATAACAACAACAATTATATTTTTATTAACAGTCAAGCGGCTATAAGAGCTTCAAAGAGAGCCTCGCTAAATACATTACAATGCATCATTTTGGCCTATTTGAAACAGTCAGCTGATGAGCTGGCAAGGCGACCATGTAGTTAGGATTCCAATTGCCGTACTTAAGACCCAGGTAAACCGAAAAAATATCTTTATATTCCTGCGCTAAGCTACCTAGTATCTCAAGTAAGATCTTTGATTTTATATTGAACAATTTTTGGACCTAATTGAGAGCTTTTAGGACATAAATTATCGGACTAATCGGTCTTGGATTCTCTCCTTTTTCCCTCGACAATGACTTATTGGATGTTAATGTTGTCTGAGAACTAAGAATAATAGTGCAGGAATGTTTACGACATGCATTGATCAAGAAAAGATCTCCTGCAATGACTAACATTCAAAGAAGCCACGTACGCTTAGTGGTCGAGGTGATTGCTTTTTTCTTTGTAAAATTCGTTCGCTCATTCAATAAAAATAAGAAATTGTCATACAAATAATTGTGGTTTGTTTGTTTTCCAATTTCTAGAAAAATTTTATGATAAAAAAAAGGAAATTCTTTACAATTTTACTGTGCCTGATTATTTTAAAAATTACTTTTGTCTCTTGCTATTCCGTTAACAAATATGTGTGCAAGTGTAATTGGAAATAAAAATAATAAAAAAAAAGTAATTCGGTTAGTAAATTAATTTTCCAAAGTTTAATACTTAAAAAATAAGAAGACGACTGTATGTAGTAATTATAAATAATTGAAATCAAATTTAATTGTTTTTTTGTACTTCATAAACATTCTTTCGGAAAGTCATACAACTAGAAATTTAATTAATACATCATGCAACGTATTGTTCTTTATTTGATCTCTAATAATAAAAATAAATTACTCTTTATACAATAATAGGATAGAAATAGCATAAGAAATATTCACAAAAGTTTGCTAATAATTTTGGGTATAATAAATAATATCAAGAATTTTATTATCATATCCTATATGTCATCGTGTATTACTTGTTTAATTGTCGTATTACAATATCTACAGAAAAGGAAAGGATTTAAAAAGACTTAAACTTCTTATGCTAGTGGCTTTAAACGCAACATTATAAAAAACTTCCCGTAGAAGTTTGGCTGCCGCTTATGATCTGGCAGTTTTAATCTTCAACAAAAGAGACCACTTATCATGCGAATATAAATCTCAAAATCTTTAATACTTCACTCGACTGAAGCTATAAGCGTTCAGTACACAATTCAGAAACGTAACAAAATAAAACTCTGAGCTATATGGCCCGTTTTTACCTCTTCTGCAAAGAATTAATGTTTCAAAATCACAGTTCTGGCTTGAATCACTGGAACTAATGTGCCATCTGGGAATCTGAAAAGTAAATGCAAACTTTCAAAAGTGAAGGGAGATTTTTCTTAATTTAAAAGCTGGTGTTTCAAAACCACAGTTCTCACTAGAGATAGAATATCAATTAGCACATGAATTTAAGTGACAAAATTTCCACTCCAAAGCTAAGTCCCACGGGAACTAATGGTGTAATATTCTCAACACAATCCAACAACTTTGGAACAAAAAACTTATATAACATCGTCCTGTAATAGTAAATTTTTCTATGCAAATGACGCATCACAGAGTTATTCTTAGGATGCCCTGCTAGATATGAAAATCGAAAAATCCAATTCATAGATATAGTACATAAGAGGATATGTGACATAGAGGAGAATATGTCGCGGAACGAGTTGAAGCCATTTAAAGCAAATGAAAGGAAATTTACCTCATTTGTTAGGGCCTTATACTCATTATACGAGCAAAACGATTATATACACCTAATAACTGACCATAAGACTTTGTATTATGAGACACTTTGGAACATTTATAAAAAATAACTGTGTAACTTTTGATACTACTTATGAATAACCTTCAAAAACTTATCAAATATCAATAAACTTCTGACATACTTAAACTGGCAACATTTGCTTTTTCCTTAAAATAATTAAAAAAATCAATAAATTGTATTTGGTTTGCTTGTAATTGTTTTTAATTAAATATAAGAAATGTGGACGCAGTGTAATAAAGTTTAAATAATAATTAAATTTTAGCTACCACTACTAACAAAATATTATAATTATTTTTGTTTTTACAAAATATTATTTAAACATACAAAAAAAAATCATAAAAATAATTAATAATTATTGATTTTTGTTAAAATTAATTTAATTATACAAAAAAAGGAAGTAAAGAAAGTTAAGACAGAGACAGTTGGTTGAATAAAGTATAGAACAGATTAGAATTGAAATTTACAAATTATTTTGAATTATTTTTATTTTTTTTTTAATTACGTTTTTCCACTGGCTATTATTGTAGTTTTTTGCAGTTGAGACACTTTTTTTGTTTTTAAATTGTAACAAAGAATCAAAAAAAAATATTTTTAAATAAAAAAAAACGAGTTTAAATGCTATTTCTAGGACAAAAAAAAAAACGGCAATTAAACAATAAAATCATAATTATTTTTTAAACGAAATATTTCTTCTTTTTTTTTTTAGAGAATTTTATAAACACGTAAAATAACGTATAATAAAACGCCGGAAGTATATAAATTTAAAAAAAAAAGAATAGATGGGGATTTTTTAAGGGTCTTAAAAATATTGTTTGTTTATTTTTTACTGTATTTCTAAAGAAAACTTACAAGTTGCTTTGCAATCATCAGTACAGTCTTAAGTGAAAATTTACGGTTGCAAATATTGAAGAGATCTTCTAAGGACAGTCCCAATAATTCTAATACCATGGCATTGTAACGGCCACCACATGTGCCCAAATGATAAACACGCGGTATACCCTCTGGACAATTATCTATGATAGGATTCCAATATATATACACCAGATTATTTACACGCATACACAAACGCAGAATTTAATTTTATTTAATACTATAATTTGCAATAGAATTGTTGTTGTTTTCAATAATAATAATAATAATAAAAAAAAATAAAACAAACATCATATAATTGTTGTGGTGGTATGGCTAGAGTGAGTAAAATTCATATTTATAATGTAAACAAAATATGTAAACATTATGAGAGCTAGAAAGAGAGTGTGTGTTTCAAATAATGATGAGCGCATGAATGCACGTAATACAGAAACAGAGAGAGAGAGAGAGCGCGAAAGAGATAAAGAAAAACAGAGAATATACATTTTTAAAGCATATGTTGTTTGTTGTTTACAAAATATCATCATCATCATCATCATCATCATCACTCATTCATTCATTCATTCATACATTATTATTGTTATTATTTTTGTTTTGTTTTCGCATACAAATCGTTAAAATTGTAACAATACAAATACAATAAGTGTAGAGAGACGTCATCCATCATATATTGCCAGATCGATTTGTTCTTCAGTTATTGTTCGCTGATGACAGATTTAATTGTTATTGTTCAACGTTGTAGTTTGATTTTATGATGGTTGGGGGAGGGAACGGACAGGGCACAACAGAGGGTAATATTTTATTATTCTTATAATTTTTTTTTTAATTTATTCATTGTTGTATACACAGATATAGTTAACGTTGATTTGTTTTGAAAGTTGTTTGTAGTATGAGTGTCAAAAATAAGTAAAATGTGAATGACAGATAATAAACGATGAGTAATCGAAATGTGTATGTAAATACGAGTACTATTCATTCCCCTCAACCGTAGGGGGGAGTAATAAATATATAATTTTTTTTCGTAAAATAATTTAATTCGTTCGATAGAAATACATATAATGACGTTTACAATAATAACAGTAATATGAAAGTAAAAAATAAAAGGATGAGCACAACAAAATTGGGACTAGATTTTTTATTTTCTTATTTTCTGTAAGGTTTTCGGCTACTTTTCGCCTCAAAAATTCCACGTGTGAATTGTTGGTTGGCCGGGATCACGCGATTTATTGGGCTTCAAGTTATCGTAGTGGTTATTTATTAAATAGAAACAAGGCCCGTAATCCTGACTGAAGGCTTGTAATGACCAATTAGGTATGTATGTATTTATTAAATGGCTATATAGGTATAAATAATAGATATTTGTTGGTTTCGCATGAAGGTTATTGTACTGCGACTAAACGATCTATTGTATTGTCTTTAATCAATTTAGGAATCATGTGTAGTTGATCAGTTGTCATAGAATCTATATATTGATCTTGAAGTGGTTTATATTCTGAAGAAATATTATTTAAGTTATTTGAGGTCGGGTCCCCAGCATTCTCCGCGATAATTTGATGCAAGACTCATGTCTCTTCTCACGATATTTACCTTGTAATAGAATAGATAGTCTCAATCTGGTTTGGTTTGAAAAAAGTCTCCGCTTTCGCCTGTCTTCCCTTATGCCGAATTGAAATCTTTTACAACCACACTACTCCACACAAGATCGTCTGCCTGGCCATTGCTCTGAATTCCCATGATCTTCGGCCACATTTTCTGTTTCTGGCTGATTAAACCAGAAATTTCCATACAAATATCGAATCAATCACTTAGGATTACTCCAGAGCCATCCGTATAAAGCAGACACTCAGCCCCCCAGAATACCCACATAGATGTATTGAAATACAGATAGGAACTAAGGATTCGGCTTGCGGCGTCACAAATTTACAACTTGCAAACTTCAGCTTGCAAAATTACCTGCGAATTTAAGACGTAGGAACTAAATACTTGAACGGCGAGTTGTCTACCTATTGTCAATGTTGAATTGATCTTTAACGAACACTTCTGATTGGAAAATACTCCTCCCATGAATTTCTTCGCTTGAACACACCCGCTGCTCCTGTGCCTCTACCAGGCTTGGACGTATGCACGTTTCTCAACTAAAAGGCTATGTATTTAGCTCCTAAATTGATGTTTAACCTTTCAAATTTCATAGATATTAGATGTGTTTTAAATACATCATCTGTTGTGAATTTCTGAATAATGAGATTCATTACTTGACAGTGTTGCCAATTAAAATTATGCTCATCCTTTTATTTGAAACGTTAAATATTATTGTTTTTCGACTTTTTAAAGTTACATAGTGTGTATGTTTTAGAGTAAAAAAAAAGATAAATATTATACTATATTATAATACTAGCAAGAAATTACAACAATTATTTATAAATAATTATTAATTTGTTATTAAATACACTTTATAATTAATTTTTTGTTTAAGTTTTAAAAGGGGGAAAATTAATAAAAAAAAAATATAGAGCACCGACCTCCGTATATAGTAAATATGCTAGAGAAAATCTTTTTTAAAAACAACAAAATAATTTGAATTTTTTTACCTATTTTCGTTATTATAACGGTTTAATTAATTGTCATTTATACGATATTTAATTATTTTTATATTTATTTTTATTTAAACAAAGGTGGTAACGGTGCAATTCGAATCGAATAAAAAACAAAAAGAAAAACAATTAAAAATCATAAAAAAGCAGAGGAATAATCATTTAAAATATTTAAGACTCCTTTTGATTTAATTGAAGAACGTCAAAAAAGAATATTAAGGAGAAAAGAAAAAAATGCTAAAGATTGGATATGATTTTTAAAAGATTTCTTTAAAACAAACAAAAGTACAAAAGTAGTAAATAAGATACAGTAGTACATACATATACGTACATACGTATGTACAGACAGATATAATATAGTACATACAAGTAATATAAGTTAGTAACATATTGTAAAAAAAAAAATAAAAATAAAATGTAGCATGTACTATATATACCAAACATAAATAAATATTTATTTATATATGTATTGTATTATTATTTTATAATTTTTTTTATATATCGAAATAAGTATTTAAAATTTAAAAGCATTAATCGAGGATTAGCACAAAACAAAAATAAATTAAGAACATAAGGACGTTTGAAATTTAAAACGATTCAATTTCATTTGAATCATCAATTTATTAATTGATGTTGGCATTGATTTTTTATTTATAAAACAACAACATCAAAATAAAATTTAAAGAAGATAAAATAAAAGCAATTAAAAATCTAAATCCAATGGAAGATACATCCAATTTGTATTAAGAGTTACGTTTACGAATACATTTTTCGGTAGAATTTGTTGCCTTAGTCAATATAACAACCTAGCTTCTTCTCACAACTCCCGTGTTGTGCGCCATAATTTTAAATGATGAATGAGTGGCGGGACCCACAGCTTAAAGTCGATTCCGAACGACAGATTTTTTGAGACTTTTTCATGGCAATTTGATTTTCTCTCAAGAGTTTTTGCCGGAAATCTAATGAGAGGAAGTCGTCGAAGAAATATTTTTTTTTTATATTTCGTTTTGTTGGAGATATCTGAGCTGGGATTTGAACCGCAATCTGTCTAATAGGCCAACTATACTACGGCGACTACATTACGATAACCCCAAGTTCAAAAAAACATATGAACGCTTTACCCATCAGCTGAATATCCATGTTTCCAAGATAAAGCTGTGGATTTGGTGGGACCAGAAGAGTTCTACTTATTATGAGCTGGTAGCAGGAAACTTAAACTGGATACAAACCTTTCGTTTGAAGCAAAAATTAGTTCAAATATGTCAACCGACATAAAGCAGTAATATTCTGTTATGGCAACGCTTTGCAAGTGGTTCTGCTTCAACCCCCCATGCTTCAAACTCTTTAACTACCATTTGTCGATTCATGAAGATCATTCTCCTTAAAATACACTTCACTTAAAAGTGGCGTATTTCATATCGCCTTTGGCTGATACTATGGACTACTGAAGTGTTTTTCAGGCGGAGATTATGGCTATATTGAAAGCGGTATAATCAATGCTTGTTGAGTGATGACATTTACCCAGAAAATTTATTACTTTTCTCGGACAGCCAGGCTGAGAACTCTGAACGTTGATTTACATAAATCAACGTTAATATTCATTAATTGCTGTAGGGATGTCTTGAGAAATTGTATTGCTAATGAACAGGCCACAATCTTCGACATGTTGCAGAGCATGGAACCCTCTAACTCTGTGTTCTTTGATAGTTTTACAGGAGAACTCAACTTCATGGCCAGCAGGAAGGTAGTTTCTTGAATTTTCATTTACTGTCATCTCTGTCTGAACTGTCCAAAATAAGGATTAATGCACTTACAAAATTTAATTTTGGAGTTGCGGTGGTTATCCATAGGGAATGTTGTTTGACTTGTCCTTAGGAATGTACAAAATCTTTTATATAATTCTGAAGAAACATATACTAACAGTAATAGACTCAGTGGATAGACTCATTAGCTGTCTCAGAGAGAAGAGCCTGCCTGCTTGTGAGCAGTACAGTACAGTACAGTACTTCCTAATGGACTTGACTAGAAGGCTAAAGGCCGCCGAATAGAAAGAAGAATTTGGATTTAAACTTTTTATTGTTTTTATTTTGAAGAAGGCTTTTAAAATTTTATAAAAAGTACAAAAAAAACTGTTAATAATATTATTTATATGAAATAATAATAGTAATAATACGACTAATAATAATAATAGAAATGTATTGTTTATTTAATTTTAGTTCATTGCTAATTAATAATTTCAATATAAAAATAAAACTTTAAAAAAAAAAATATTGTATACGCATTATAAATAAATGAGTAAGAAGAATAAAATAATCATGAAAATATTATAGAAATAGAAACAAAATAACACAGAGAAAAACAGAATTTAGATGCAAACTTACCATGTGATCCTAATAGTTTATAAAACCTATACTCTAAGTGTAGTTGGGGAGCCTTTGACTTCATAGGCTCCATTTTTATTGCTACGTGTTCATTGTTGTACAGATTTTTGCCTAGAAAATAAGATACAAAACGTAAAGAAGAGAAAAATTACATGGAAAAGTGAAAATATTATTAAAAATGTTCAATAAATTTCTTTTAAAACCAAAAATTAAAAAAAAAAAACGAAATGCAAACGAACAGAAAAACCAACCATATTGCATATTTTTTTAAAATTTATTTTCTTTTTACTTTTTCTTTCAATTTATTCAAAAATTATGTCAAACCAGACAGACCAAACAGACGGATAGACAGACAAACATACTATTTCATTCATTTAACAAACAATCACAACAACATGCCTCTTGCGACATTGTTGACTGGTGGTGGTTCATTCCACAACATCATCTTCATACCTGCTGGGGTAGTATTTCGATTAGAAGAAGCATAAGTAGTGGCAGAGGGAAAATAGCACATACGACGACCTGTTGAATATTAAGGGGGATTTTTTTTTTGTTTTTTTTTTCTATTATTACACAATTTTGTAATTACAGTGATCGACAAAAATCTATACACGACTACATATCAACAAAATTTAGTATATGGCATGCGATTATTAAATTTAAAAGATTTAGTTTTATTTGACCTGCGGTAACATCCATCCATCAATGTGTATCAATATAAAGCAGATATTTTCTGGAATTGTGCCCTTTCTCCCCTTTATTTCGAAAAAACTCTGAGAGTAAAATGAAATGTAATCGAAAGGATCAAAATTATGAGTGGATTACACATGGTGAACCGACTGCAAAGCGTGTAAAAACACAACAGCCGGCTGGCAAGCTCATTTTGGCGATTGACTTTATCATCGACTTTATTGAAAAGCGACTGTTATAAAGAGTTGTTGGAAAATTGTTTATTTTATGTTTGTCTACGAATTTTCCAGCTGAACTGTTAGAGTGAGCATGTTTTCAGAAATGTTTAACCAGAGTCGTTTAATAAAATCATAACGCGACTGAATGTCAATCATCGGCAAAAGATAATCGATATTTATCGAAAAAGCCGCAGTCTTATTGTATATCATTTGCCTTAGGCGTCTTCAACAAATAAGAGGCAATGAATGGAACACCTCAAGAATGCTTGTACGCGAGCGTATTAAGTATACTCCACACATCTCACGGAAATAATTCAGGCGATTCAGTGAACACCACAAAAGGATGCAGAATGTTAACATAAGGGCTCTGCTCTTTGATTACAGTTTTTTAATGAAACAAATTCTATTCTATGGTGTCGGGGTTTCGGGGATTCGTTCTGCATAAAAAAATCAACTGGGGAGCACCATTCAAGTATACATACATAATTGGTCATTACAACCCTTCAGTCAGGATTACGGCCTAGTGTGTGTTAATTTTATACATGAGTGGTGGGACCTACAGTTTAAAGTCGACTCCGAACGACAGACTTTTGAGAAAACTTTTCATGGCAATTTTATTTAGTCTCAGAGTTTTTGCCAGAAATCTGCTGAGAGGAAGTCGCAGATATTTTGTTTTGATGTCTGGCCTGGGGCTCGAACCCTGGCTTTACGTCTAATAAGCCAACACACTACCTACTAGACTACGGCGATTCAAGTATTCTTCATTCAAGTATTCTCTGATGAATTTAGATCACTTGCTCAGGAGGTGAATTGTAAATCATTTGAATCGTAAACTGTCCCTTAAGATACCAGACTACGACACCATAATTCAGGTTAAAATAAAAGCTTTGAAGACAGTTAGTATGTATTTTGAATATTTATTGTTACCGAGAGCAACAGAGTTTGTTCAACATACAGAAAAATGTCCAAGAGTTCCGGAGGGTATTGATGAATCTCCGATGTTTGAGGTTTTACAGCTATAACCCGACGCCTGCAGTCATATGAGAATTGGATAAAATCCACATCGCCAATAAATTAACGAAATGGTCGAAGAATAAAGACGCTCAGGAGAGATAGGTTCTAAAGGTTGTTTTTTATAGAGGTATAGAACTTTAAGTTGGCATTACTTTTCAAGATGGCGACCGATTTAACAGCTGTCAAGTGATTTATTCTCAGTTTGGTTTGGCAATTCATCATGAATAGACTCACGCCTGAACAACGCTTGCAAATATTGCAATTTTATTTCGAAAATAATGGTTCTGTGCGGAAAACGTATCGCGCACTACGTCCATTTTATCGTCGACAAAATCGTCCATCAGAGCAGTTAATTCCATTAACCATGGAAAGTTGTCGCACCACGTTTACTCTTATTGATAACTCGCATCCCCAGAGACGCTGTACGGTGCGTACAGAAGAAGCTATTGCTGCTGTAGAGCGTAGCATTGAGGAAGACCCGAATGAGTCCATCCGCCATCGAGCACAGGAATTGGATCTGTGTCCATACACTTTATGGAAGATTTTGCGGAAGGATCTTGGTTTGCGTGCTTACAAAATCCAACTCGTGCAAGATTTGAAGACAAACGATCATTAAGTAAGGCGTAGATTTGTCGAATGGGCCCAAAACGAGATTACCGTTGTTCCCGATTTTCATAAGCGAATTTTGTTTAGCGATGAAGCGCACTTCTGGTTGAATGGCTACGTCAACAAACAAAACTGCCGCATTTGGAGTGAAGGTAATCATCAAGTGTATGTGGAAACACCGCTACATCCAGAAAAACTGACTGTTTGGTGCGCTTTATGGGCTGGTGGAATCATTGGTCCGTACTTTTTCAAAAACGATGGTGGCCAGAACGTTACAGTCAATGGTGATCGGTATAGAGCCATGATTACAAACTTTTTCATTCCTGAATTGAATAACCATGATGTCCAGGAGATGTTGTTTCAACAAGACGGCGCAACATGTCACACAGCTCGTGCCACAATAGACTTATTGAAAGACACGTTTGGTGACCGCCTAATTTCACGTTTTGGACCTGTGAATTGGCCTCCAAGATCTTGTGATTTAACACCGCTAGACTACTTTCTGTGGGGCTATGTAAAGTCATTGGTCTATGCGGTAAAGCCACAAACGCTTGACCATTTGGAAGACAACATTCGCCGTATTATTGCCGATATACGGCCACAAATGTTGGAAAAAGTCATCGAAAATTGGACGTCCAGATTGGACTACATCCGCGCCAGCCGTGGCGGTCATATGCCAGAAATCATATTTAAAATGTAATGCCACAAGATTATCTTTCGGATAAATAAAATTCATGTCAATCGAATAATCCATCGTTGTTTTATTGCAACTTAAAGTTCTATACCTCTATAAAAAACACCCTTTATGTTGCGCTAGTTACGACATAATATGATTTCATACGGAATATATTTTCAACTTTAATTTCAAATAAACTAGAAAATTTCAAATTTCTAGAAAAAGTTAATAAATGTCGCTAACTGTATGTAGTATTTTGTCGATCACTGTATTTTATACGATTCGTTTTTTATTTATTTTAAATTTAAAATTTATTTTCTATTAATACACAAATGAAACAATAAATCTGAATGTACGCACATACATACATATGTACAATATGCTTGGTGTTAAGAGAGAGTAGACAACAAATAAGTAATTAAAGTGCTTTCGTAAGATTTTCAAAATTTATTAATCAATGAAGAATAATTTACACCCACTCTAGAAAAAGAAAACAACAAAATCAATATGAAATTGGCTAAATTTGCCGCAGTTATGAGCTGATTTAAGGGGCTAAATAGCATACGTACATACATAACGAAACAAAACAACTAATTTCGATTATAAGGGAAATGAGAGGGGGTCAGTTAACGCAACAAGAATGATGTCAAAAAATAGACGCGTTCATGTTATTTTTATAAATTTAATTTTTTTATTTTTATTTTTATACGCGATCGATAATGTTTATGACATAACAAACCAATACAAAAGAAGGAAATTTTGAAATTTATTTCTATTTTGTTTTTTAAATTCAATTACGTTACACAGTGTATTTCAATTCAAAACTGAACATACTTTAAAAGAAACACTGATAATGCACGAGCCCCTCTTAAAGGCTCCTGTATTTCCTGTGCACTATCCATGTAAAAACGAAATGAAAAATAAAAGTTTTTTTTTAATAATCCTACGGCTTGATACCCAATCATATTCAATGTTTTCAATGTCCAGTTTATATGAATAATTATAGATGATCTTCTTAAATACCAGTTTTTATTTGCCTTGGTGGCTTATGATGAAGAAAATTTCATCGGGCGAGAAAAATGTTTGAAAATATTTTTATTGAACTATATTCGGACCACAGGCCATTGCCAGAGAACTAGAAGTCAAACTCAGATTTTGATTGGTAATAAAACAGACGTGAGTTTTTCTAAACACTTATCGCGAACTTTAATTAGCAACAAAAATCCCTTGTGGGAGTTTATTACAATGCATATAGGCGTGGAGGGGTGGGATGTAATAACAAGTCAATGGACATTGAAATAAAATATACAAGAACAACAACAAACAGCATTACTTACCTAAACGCAATTCTCCAAAATTACCACAGCCAATTTTTTTACCGACGCGAAAATTTGGTCCGACCATAAGTACCCCCGTAGAGGTGCTTACAGATTGGCGGGCGGAATACATATTGCCGGAACTAACTACGTTGCGAGCGGTAGCTGTTGCGCTAGCTACGCCACCGCCTCCTCCCCCGCCGCCACCACCACCACCGCCTCCTGACGTACCAGCAGCCTGTATTCCACCACCACTGCAAATAGAAAAAAACAAACAAACAAACAATTAAAAATAATTACTCGTGACACTTAAAAAGTGAAATAAAATTAATTTTAAGGATCCTTTTCTTTGTAGGCTCTGCGTCCTGTACCTATTTCTCTTAAATTTATTGAATAATTTTGAACCCATTCTTTTGTCTTCCTCTATTTTTGTGCCTTTGTTCTAATCTCAATATAGGTAATTCTTAAATAAATCGAATATTATTTTTATTTCTTTATTTAAATAAAATAAAATAAAATGACAGCTAAATTGTAAAAAAATAAAATGCCACAGACTATAATAAAGCGTTCAAATAAATTAAAAAGTTTTTGTCAAAAATATTCAATTTTTAAAGGAGAATGAATACAAACTTTTTCATGGATAACAAGTCGTTATCATTGATTAATAATTCTTGTTCCAACATCAACAATAAGAAATAAAATCCAAAATGCCAGAGATATACAGGAATTTCGAAGAATTAAGCCAAAGAAATCAAAATTAACTCTTTTTTTTACTATTTTTTCATTTAAAAATTTTTTTTCTTCTCAATTGTCAATTTTTTTCTTTTGTTTGTTTTAGTTTTTCGTTTTTGTCACGAAATTAAAGTTCGAAAAAAAATTCAAAAATTATGCTTTTTCGAAAAAAAAAAAGAAAAGTAAAATAACGTAGGTTGATTGACAGTGTCATTAAAAACGCCCTACATTTCTTATTTAGTATATAAGGGAGGGCGGGTTCCATTTGAACAAAAAGAACGCAATCAGTGTGGCAATAACTTCCTTCATTTCTGAAAGCGCTCTATTTTTTATTACTTTTTTATTAGATTCAAAACATTCTTATTCAGAATGGAGGCTGTCGTCATGTAGATTCTATGACAACGAGAATGCATCATTCGGGACGTATTATTGGAACCGCCTCGCAGGAGAAAAAATGTAGGAACCGAGATTTTCAGTTGCGGAACATGGTATTACCTTTGTTGACACAGAGCAGTATACTGAAATTTTTCACAGCAATAGGCTTGGAAGAGACATTATAGGGATACTCTATAAAGTTCGAGAGGAATAGAATATATAGTATGGTCGCAGTACTAAGGCACCTCTTCACAATAATAAGCGAGAATATAATTACGAGTGCCACGCTGATATCGTTCTGTAATTTTATTCTCTCTGAAACCCATTTGAAGTGATTAGAAACCATAAAACTCTTGTTGAAAACAAATGAAAGACGCGTGTAATATGTGATCAAATACAAGACAATCCGATCCGGATTAACTTCTAAAAAAAATCAAAGTCCTAGGGAAAAAAGTATGTATTCTCAAAGCATTCCTCATAAAACACTTCCTATCAAAGAAGCTTACTTTTGTAGTTTGTATTCACAAACACATTTTAACACAGGTTTACAGAAAGTGTTGTTTTTTTTTTATAAAGAATAATCATAATTAATGAAAGCGTAAATAATAAACATTATTTGCAAATCAAATTTAATTAAAATTCTAAGCAATAATAAATAAAAAATAAAAAAAAAAAACGTTTGCATTCCTATGTTTGTAATGAATTGAAATTTTAGCGGCCACAATTAAACACATATACACGCACACAACACTTTACGAATTTAGTTCAATGTCATGTTGCTAAATAAACAAATCAAAACAAATACACAAGCACTCAAACACTCACAGACGCTCAAAGTTAAGTTTACAACAAACGCTCAATCAAATAAAATATAAAAAAAAAATACTCAAGTAATCAAATGTTATTCATAAGTTACTTTGTAATTGTTATTGTTTTTCTAAGTGGCTGCTAAAATAACAGCAGAAACAAAACAAAAAGAGCAAAATCATCATGCAACTAAGTGCACAGTGTCATCGTTAGTCAATAAAAACAATTCTGAATCAAACTATTTGTTCGTTGCAATGTTACAACAGCGGTTACAAACGACATCAACCGACTTAACGTCGGGCGACTCTTTGTTTTCGTTCTCAATGAATCGTTGTTGTTGTCAATCATTTTGTTGCAGCTTTAAGTCAATCAAAAACAATTATATTCTTCTTCTTGCTGAGATTTTATTTTATTATTTTTTGTTTTGTTCCTACTATTGTTGAATCTACTATTATAAAACCGATTACAATAACAAAATTTATGAATTACTGTGTAGTAATCACCCCTATCGCAAATAACTATTCCCATAAAAAAATTCCCAAATTTCCTCATTTCCTATTGTAAATCATTCCCAAAAAAATTGTTTGGGAGTGAATTCACAAACACAAAAAATATTGTATCGCCAATGTTTATTCCCAAGAATTATTTTGTAAAATTAATTCCCAACACTTGCCAATGGGAACAAGAAGGGAACATGTAAGTTATAAATTGTTTCGGTGTCGTTTTTTTAAAACTAAGTATATTGTTTAATTTAAGGAATGCAAATGTAATCCTAGTACAAGTTGGAGTGTGATATTTTCAAAGAAGACTGGTTTTTAGGTTAAAGTATTCCAGAGAGGACTGGATTTATTTTGTTTTGTTTTTATGTATGTACATATATGTAAAAGTGATGAAAGTGAACTTGCTACGCTAGTATGAATGCGTTCAGCTTCATTCAGACGTGTTCCTTGAATAACTTCATCAACTTACAATATATGCATAAATTATGTAACGCTCTGCAAATATTAACCATTTGAGCACTTTTCTTTGGGGAGTGGTGTAACTCTCATGCTCCACGCAAACAACGCCATCTGTTTTTAAGAACTCCTTTCCACAATATAACGCGCTCGAGAATGCACTTCGTTAAATTTTGCTTCTGCTGATCCGTCTGCGGCATTTCTATAGGGTACTAGCATCCATGGCTCAGAGGCATACCCGCCGTCTCCTAAAATATATTTGTATTATATGTATATGTAATAATTATTACAAAAGTATACCTAGATCTTTGCTGCAACCTTTTCATGATTGTTTCTCCTCTTCCTGCACCAAAAAACGAAGATACACACAAATAATTTTTTAAGATTTGTATTTTTCTTTGAAAAATTGTTGATAGGTAATTCACAATAAATTTTTTTGTTTATACAACATTTATAACTAATTCACAATAAAAACTTTTATTCCCAATATATTCGCAATACCGATTTTTTGGGATGGGAAAAAAAGTTTACTCCCAAATAATTTATTCCCATAATATTCACGATAGGGGTGAATATTTTTTTTTAATTTTGCATGTTAATAAAATAGTAACAACAACAACGAAAACCAAATAGAAACATGTTATAATTTTGTGCGAAAAATGTTGACAACCAACCTGAAGATTATAGATGTTTGTACGGGGAGATGTTTGGGCGAGTATTAATTATAGCGTAACCTAGTTTTCCTTATTTAACACAACATAGGAAAAAAATGTTTCCTTATTTAATGGAATTTCTTTGTTTCATTTTAAATTATTCATAATAAAATATTTTATTTTCACTTTTTTTCTTATAACAAGTAACAAACAAACACATACCATCACTCTTATTATATGCAAAAGAACAGAAATATGGCAATAGGTGTTGAATTATTAAAATGACATCTGCTCCACTACAAAATAAAACAGAGAAAAGTGTTGCCATATTGCAGATTAAATGATTTTGGTAAAAAATTTTATGGTTTCTCACAGCAAAAAAGTTAAATAATACATAAAAAGAGCCGTTGAATTTTAAAATTGTTTCTTAATACGAAATTAGACTTCTTCTTTGGGATTATTGAGAAAAAGTTTGAATCACCAGCTTGTGGGGATGTAGAACAGAATAAATGTTTGCAAGAGCGAAACTAAGAGATGAGAGCTATTATAGGGCATGACCCCTTTAAACATAGGATTAACATATACAATAGGGATTAATGAAAGCAATGGATCATTTTTATGCAATAGTCCTTGCCAGCAGATACATAGACAAAGATGGCTAAGTAGAAGATTTGTTGAGGAACTTGTACGTCTGAATAGGATATCTCTAGAGGAATACTTAACCTACAGGTATCACAATGTTAAATTTATGTTTTTTGCCTTTCTTTCCTTCGCTACCTTTTGTTGATTGTTCGCTATTCTACTCTTTTTATTTTTCTTTACCTTCTATTCCCTTATTTTTCAATTTATGAAGACATAATTGACAAATGGTTTAATATTTAATGTAATGTTCAGCAAAATTAATTTACATTTGTCAACCTGGAAAAAATTTAAAACTTGATAATATAGACGCAATTACAAACATTTCTAATAATAACAAACAATTGAATTAATTTTAGACACTTCCCACCTGATTTCGAAATTATCATACAACCCTCTTAAGTCTGCATGCATGCACTCATACCCGCATTAATCATATAAATTTTAAAAGCATGACTTTAATTGTATGGTAACCCTTCACGTCTCTGTTTCCATTCAATCACTCTCTCTCTCTCTCTCTCTGTACACACACACACACACACACGCAAGCACGCACACTTGAGGCATGATTTGTTACCCAGTTGGCCAGGTCGTTATTGACGACGTTTGCATCAATGATGTCTGCAGGAGTTTTTCAAATTTGTCCTGTATGAAATTCAATTTAGGACAACTTTAATAACACAGTCGTGTAATATGTCGCGTTTTGAGCTTAATAGTAGACAGCATAATGACAAATTCTTGAATTTGTCTTGAATAAGATATTATTGAGGATAGGATGAGCGACAATTGCATGCAAATTGTCTTGTTTCAGGTTACATTTACGACAAGATGAGCGACAATATATTGAACTTGTCTTTATTTAAACTTCTTTAAAGACAAACTTATCAACAACTTCACGTGTGTTGTCTTGTTTCAAGTTATATTGACGACGAAATGAGCAACAGTGTCATTAAGTTTTTGATTCAGAGAAGATTTGTTGAGGACAACATAGACAACAATTGTAAAAGTTTGTCGTGTTTCTATCCTCACTTAGAATTAGATGTTGTTGTCAACAAATTTTTTTAGTTTTTTTTATGAAAAAAAAACTGTACTTTAACGTCTAAAAACAAAACAAATATAAGAAGAGACTAAAAATCATTCATTCGTGTTTTTAAAGTGCCAGTGAAAGGTTGTTTCAAAGTGTGTGTTAAAGTGTTTTGTGGTGAAAATAAATAACATTAATTTTCTAATAATTATTTTAGAGGTAAGTGTACAATATATTTATATAAAAATAGGGGTAAAAATCCCTAAACGATATTGGAATATAATTAACGCAATTTATGGTAATTGCTTTGAGAAAGTTCTAATAGTATTTATTAATAACAATAATTTTATTACAGAGTCAACTATATCAGAGGGCTACACCCATGATAAATTTATAAAAGATCTGCGTTTATCGTTGCATCGCTTCAAAAATACCATAAATAGAGCAAATTTTAGAAAAAAAAATGGAAATAATAAAGAAAACGATTCTAAGTTGCCATAAAACCACATTTACCTGAATTTGTTTTTATTTTTTTATAGATATTGTATGTATTTTAACTTTTTTTTATTAATTGATGTCTAATTTTGATAAAAATTCTTTAAAAACAAAACCTAATGAAATGTTTAAATTAATTTTATTTTATTATATGTATAAATTTTTCTATTATTTATTATTTATATATAAATTATATTAATTTTTCTATACATATATATGTGTACGTACATGAATATGTATTTATATTGAAATCAATAAAAAATATATAAAACCCTTAATGTATTCAAATTTTTACAAAAAGAAATCATTTGGTGAGAAGGTGAGTATTTTGTCGCCCAATTTGCCGTCGATGATCATGTTATGGTTGTTTCAGCTATACTGTCACCGACGATACTATGGAAGGCTACTATCGCTAAACTGTCGTCAATGACAAGGTTGAAAAAATTTCGTTTATATTTTCGTCGATGACAAGTTGAACCACATTGTTACTTATCTGATCGTCAACGACAATATGCATTGTAATGTCGCTCATATTGTCGGACACGAAAAAAGTGCCCTTTGTTCGAAAAAGTCGTCAGTGATTTGCTCCGGCTGTCGCCAACACATCATTTATGATTTAACATTGTCCTGTACGCATCATCGATGATGTCTTGAAGACTTGGCCAACTGGGTATTAATTTCAATAAACTTATAGACTATAATTTATTTGTAGTTGCTTTTGTAGTTGTTGTCTTTCTTAATCTTTAATAAAGTCTCGCCGCCATCTGAGTGTCATTGTTCCTTAACGTTAAAGTTTTGTTTTTGTTTTCCATATAATGTTTTTTCTCTGTTCGTTTATATTGATGACTCACTTTAGTTTTTGTGCTACTACTACTACTACTCGTCTGTTAAAAATATTGTAACTTTTTTAGACTTGACGCCAGCCAGCCAACTCCTCTACTTATAACAGAGAGAGAGAAAAAGAAAAAAAAACGAGCACAAAACTCTACAAGAAACTGTGACACAAATAAACAAATTGTCATACATTCATATAAATATGTATGTACATACACATGGTTTAATTGCAAGAGTATTATTATATTGCTACCTATTTTGTATGTATTACACATATCTACTAACACCACACACATACATATTTGTTTGTTTGTTTAACTGTTTATTTGTTTATATTTTATGTTCATACATATTTTTCCGCAATTCTCCTCGGCATGTACGAGTATGTACACATGTTTCTCTAATTTTTTTTCTCTTTGTCTTTCTTATTTATTTTTGTTGTTCGTTCATTAAAGTTGGTGGTACGTTGGATGGATGGTTAGTTGGCTGGTCGGGTCGTTTGGTTGCCGAGTATTACTTATAGAGTGTTGTGCTGCGTTGTTCTTATTGTTGAGCAGCACAATGTCATTGTCCCTTAAAAGCGGCAGTACAGTGTATTTTTTTTCTCTTTCTTATTTCGCGAAATTTTACTCACCAACAATGGCAAAAAAAAAAACACACAACGCAACGACACTAGCCCCCCTTACATGAATGCATGGGTATATAAGTGTGTGTGCGTTGATATTCACCATACTCATACACATCCCGCCAGTTCTTAAGTGATGATTGTATTCTGATTAATGAAGATTGTTACTTTTTACTAATCACTTTACTAGCCACAAACTGCCTACTATGGACAAAAGTCTGCGGTTATGACTTCTTTCGTACTTAATGAGTGGCTTGACCTACAGTTTAAAGTCGACTCTGAACAGCAGATTTTTCAGAAACTTTTCTGAGTTTTTGCCAGAAGAATGCTGTGATGAAGTCGCCGAAGAAATTACTGATTAGATAAGGCCTGTTCATCAAAGCAATGTACACTCTGTCGAAAATATTTCTGATAAAGTGTGACTGTAAACCCTTAAATTTATTGATTTTACGGCGTTCTCAGTAATTGGTCCTATGTAGCGGCTTATTGTGGTGTACTTTGCATTTGCATATACACGTGCTTCTATATAAAACTCAACTCACGAAACAATTAAAACCTTCGGACCATTCCAACGCCTTAGATTGCTAGATCCACTCGCTTTCAATGCTGATATTCCACACAATATTACAAAGTAAACGATAATGACTTGGACAATTTTCAGGACTTTTACTTGTCTCTTCTACGTTATTAAATTCTATAGTTTGGTGACAGTCCCGTATATTATACTTTCATTAGTGTATGTGAGAAATTTATTTTTAACCTTTTTAATTAAATATTCATAGGATATGTGAATTATAAATTATGAAGTTAACAACAACAACAATAATAATAACAGCGATTATATGAAGAACTTCTAGGAATTTTAAACAGAAAAACAAAATCAATTAAATTTGCATGTTAATGTACGAATAGTTATTTCTTCCTTTTTTTTTCTACAAAATTGTTGTTTTTTTAGGTCGGTTTTAATTTTCACTTAAAAAAATTCTAAAAACGAAATTGTAGGCGTAAAATTGTTGAGGATAAAAAAACACTCCGAATAGAGAACGGCTGACCAGCCGACGCTTAAGGCTACAATTTACAATTTAAAATTTCTTACCACTGCATTAAACGCTTTAAATGTGAATTTCAATCAAATAGAGGGGAAAAAAATAAATGATTTAATACCAGCAACCTCTATCTACACGATAACTGCTACTTCTCACACAGGGTGTTCAATAAATATATTATTTTAAGTGCAAATGTAAAGGAAAGGATGCCAACACCCGAGTGTGTATGTTAGCAGTGATGGCAACAATTAATAAAAAAAATATAATAAAAAATCACGTGACTTACAAAACTTAACTATTTTAACTATTGATTGTTATTTTCTGTTAGTAAATCATTTAATAAGCTGAGTCATTTGACACATTTCCTTTGGAAAAAGGAATCTGTAGTCGTTAGCTGGCTGTAATTACTTACCGTTTAGTCAGGATTACGAAATATTAGTCGCTGGAGAAATATTTTCTCATATTTCGTTTCAGTTGAGATGTCGGAGCCGAGGGTTGATCTACAGGCCTACAAATGAGATGACACACTTCCCACTAGACTATGGCTACTTCACATATTGTGTGAGCCCAGGGGCACATTATATAGATTGGGGGTAGTACTATAGGTCTGCTGACCATAGCACTGTATGTAGCAGCTCTACACGGCAATAATTAACAACTGAGCATTGCAGACATCAATGCATCTCTCTCACTTTTGAAAAGAAAACAAATTTACAGGAGGAGGACCACAAAAGCGGTGATAACTGACGGTCTGAAATAAGTTTTGATACAATTTTTAAAGGAGCAGGTCGCCTAATGCCCTGCAAATGCCAACGAATTGTTTTACGATAATTTGCTGCAACTACACAAGACACAATCCTGAGACACTTTGGAGTTTCGGTTGATGCAAAACAACATTGGGAAAATCCTTGGCATTTCAATAAAATTCTTTCCATCTTGTCTCTCAAAGGCTTTTTTCATTGGTGGCGACGATTTCTCTTTACATATTAGCTGTCATGACGATAGGTAAATCTGTGAGTCATTATTAATTATTTAATATTCATTAACTTCTAGAATGAACACGGCAAATCAAGAGTAGTTTCCGTACAAAATTCACAGCCATGTTTAATGACCAAAAACTCATTACAGGACATAAATGTATGCCTGGACCGCCATCGTTATGCATATTAAAGTGTTATCACCTTCTTTTTGACTTTCATTTTAGACGAACCTTGGCAATTCAAAGTCTCTGAAGAAATCTACATTTTTAAAGCTTTTCGTTTCCACTATGACATGATAGCAAATACTAAACTGTAGAGTTAAAAGATTTATAAAACAACTTAACAAATAACGGTATTTCAATATATAGTATTGTATTAAATATTGTAACGTTTTTCTAGGTATTTTTATTTTTATATTGATTTTTTATTATTTTATTACACAAAAGAATGAAGGTTTGTTGTACATACACCACCTTCTTTGTGTATTTCAGTGACGTGTTATATAGGTTGGTGCCACTGTTATTGTAGTTGTCATATTGTTGTTGTTGTTATATTTTCTCTATAAGCTACTTATGCACACTTGAACGGATCTGAGGTGAAATGAATGTTTGTTTTTCCTCTTTTTTTTTTTCATTAGATGTGAACGTGAGTTATTACTGCATGCAGTTCTTTGTTTTTGATTTTGTTGTTGTTATTGTTGTTGTTCATTAACACCTCTTTTTATAGAAAATGGGATAAAATATACCAAATTTTTTAAAGTGTTTGAGGGAAGTATTAGGGTTACCGATTTAATTGTCTGACAAGGCTTTTAGCTATTAAATAACTTCCATTTGAAGTGTCATTTAATTAGTCAATGATTTGCTATTTAGAGATTTCCTCAATCCGAATATGTAAATTCCGAACAATGAATAATCAGAATACATGCTAATAAGCACTTGGGTGCTTATTTGGTACTAGGCACTAGAAAATATTCTGCAGTTTGTAGAATTGGGGAAGACATAATGGAGATATTCTATATAGATTAAGGGCAGTACTCTTTGTCGACAATAATAAACTACAAAAGTGGAGATTTGAACATGACCACTTCTCAAAGCATTACAGGATGCTAATGTGCCAGGAAATCGCAATATTATAAAGAAATTTGATGTACCTGAAACTTTGCCTGTCTAAAATATAATTTCTGTTAGAGAAAGTGTGACCGTTAAACCGATCTTATCGATTCCACGATATGCTCAGCAATTGGAATCGTCTTACGACTCATTATGATGTACTTTGCATTTGGATATACGCCTCCATCTATATAAAATGCAGCCCATGCAACAATTAAGACCTTCGGACCAATAACAATGCCATGGATATGGTGGTTTTTAAAACTAAATTTTATTCAACGAAAACACAAAATTCAGTTCAATCAGAAAACCCGGAAGTGATTGTGGAAAAGATATTGAATCCGAAAAAATTGATTGTTGGGAACACATTTTTATCTGAAGGTGTCATTGTAACGTATTTTTTCGAAAATGACACTAAAACAACTGTCGCCGTCAACTGTCGGGCGTATGATAATGGACTCTTTTAGTGTGCGGTTGATGAATGTGAACATGGTATGTGGTGTCAACGAGACGGTCCTATCAGCCACACAACATAACAGATTTCGGATTTATTGTAGAAGAACTTGCCAGAAAAAATTTCCATGTTTTGGCGACCAAGATCGCTATATAAAAGATAAGACCTCCTCAGCTAATACTCTAACGTTGAAGCATATGAAAATAAATATTCGACAAGTTATCACCGATATATCACTCGAAACATGCCAAAAAGTAGCAGAAAACTATCTCAAAATGAACAATCCAGAATAGGATAGTAGGAGCACATTATAAGAGCGAGGCCTTCTAATGAAATAGAAGTTTCATTGAAATCATATCGTTGTATGTAATTTATAATTTTATTTAATTTTTATCAATAAGATTGAATTTAAAAAGTTATTAAAAACATTATATAATCAAATACGTTCATAAAGCATTTAATTTGTAATTCCAGCAATTTTTTTCTCCAAGTGTTTAACAAGGTGACTCACCCCAACCGGCCAAACACTACATAGTTTGTTTAAAACAAAGAGTTTGAGTTTCTTTTATAGAAACAGGATTAATCATGTTAACAACAACAACAACGACGACTTGAAAGGCATAACAAAGAAACTGTTACAATTATCATGCGAGTTTAAAAGTCTGCTCAGCTACTATGTAAATCTCTAGAGAGTAGAGAAGAAAAGAGAGAGAGACAGAGGGAGAGAGAATATATGTATCTATGAGAGATAAAGCAAAAGCAAAACTGGTTTCTTGTAATAAATAAACAGAAAATGAAAAACACATTTAACCACAGGATATTTTATTGCAAAAACAACTTCGCGGTTGATTTTTTTTGCTGAACTTAACAAACTGGTCTGGCATTTTTTTATTTTCAATCTTGTTTTAAGACACCATTACTATTAAACGAAGAAATAAAAAAAAGAAACAGGAATGGGTTCATGTTATTCATCAAAAAAAAAAAAGAAACAGGAATGTAAAAAAAAATAAACTAAACAAACAGCCCGGCAGCCATACTACATTGAGCCAAGTCCAGCCAGTTTTAGCCAAGTGAACCAGCCAACTATTCAGTTAAACAAGCAGCAGGCAGCTCGGCCACATGTTCGTTCTTTTAGTTTAAAGACCGACAAAAACTTAACCAACCGTAAAGACAGCTGAAAACTGTAATTTAAAATATACGAACGCAGCAATGCATAGCACACAACCTCAACATAAAGCCAAATAATTGAACTTTATTGTTGTAATAAATAAAACGAGTTTTTCAAAATTTTAAGAAAAAAAAAAAAATTTTTAAGAAAATTAAAAAAAAAAACTTACTAAACATCGACTATGTACATACATATATACATATATGGCCAAAAAAATAGGTGTGAACTACATAGCAAACTATATCCGCATATATTTTCGGTTTTATTTATAAGTCATAGTTTAGTCAATTATTTTTATTAAATTAATATATTTTACGTTCTTAAAAGTTAAAAGAAAGGTAAAATAACGGTAAATTATGTTTAAAATAAAGTGAATTCAAAAAAAGCTCAGTTTTTGATGTGGACAAAAAAATAGGTGTACGCAAAACAACTTCAAATTTAATGAAAAATTTGTACTTAAAAATTGTTTTTCACAAATAAAAACTAAATGATATCATTAATAGTCCGTATAATTGCCATTGTTTTTAAAGACAGCTTCCATTCTTCGAGGCATAGACGAAATTAAATTACGGCAAGTCTCTACCCCAATATTGTACCAAAATTTTTGAACGTTTCCCCATAATTGGTCTTTATTACAACAAGGAAGCTTGGAAACTCTTCTTTTTAATTCTCCTCAAAAGTTTTCTAACGGATTCAAGTCGGGAGACTGACTAGGCCATTCAATAACGTCTATCTTCCTTTGACGAAACCATGCACTTACTAACTTTGATGAGTGTTTTGGATCGTTATCCTGTTGAAACTTCCACATCAGAGGCATATTTTCCTCGGCAAAGGCTAGCATAACAAATTTTTGTACACAAATCTGACCATTGTTTGCTCTATTCGGTGAATTGGACCTACTCCATACCAGGAAAAGCAACCCCATACGATGATATTGCCTTCTCCATGCTTGATGGTCTTTTTTGTGTACCTACTGTCGAATTCTTTACCTTTTGGCCGACGAACATTTTTTTCTGCGTCGTTTCCAAATAAATTGATTTTGGTTTCGTTGCTCCAAAGGATATTTCGCTGCTCCAAAGGATATTTCGCCACTTTTTATCTCCCTCTGCTCCACACCAATCTTTGTGAGCCGAGGCAAAATTTTTACTCTTCTTTAAATTGTTTGTTCTAAGCAGAGGGACTCTGCGAGCTATCCTACCTTGTAGGCCTGCCTTCTGTAATCGTCTTCGCACAGTTCGTGATGACACTTTTCAATTTCTCTAGCAATCGCCTTAGATGACTTAAAAGGGTCCCGTTTGGAAAGTGTGACTATGCGTTTGTCTGTAGTTAATGAAGTTTTTCTATGTCTACCTCGTGTTTCAACGTTACTTTTTTCTTTTAAAGCGTTGGTTACAAAATTCTCAGACCGATTTAAAGCATCTGCAATGAATTTGTGGGTTTTATCTTGCTCGCGAAGTTTAAGAACGAGGAGTCTTTCTTTATTACTGCAATGGCGCCCACGACCCAGCTTAAAAATTAATTATGTCTGAAATAATGTTTAATTTATTTTCAATTAATATTATTTCACTTACTTTCTTCCTTTTTTTCTACTTTTTTGACAATAAATCAAATTTTAACTAAATTACATATCACACACACCTATTATTTTGTCCAAGTAAAATTCGCACTTAAAGGAAAAATGCCACACTATTTATCAGAGACAAGCTTATTTTTAGTGGAATTTCCATTTTTTTCTTTCTGCAACAATAATACCAGCCTATTTATTTGGTAATTTTAGCCTGGTTGTAATTTTTTGCATTTTTTTAATAAGTTGAAAGAAAAAAAATTTTTACACCTATTTTTTTGGCCATGAGTGTACATGTGTAAGTTAAGTTTTACCTTTAATACTTCTTAATGGTGTTGATAGCAATAACAAAAACATACATAAATATTGAGAAAGAAAAAAAAGAGAAACAAAACTACCGGTATAAAGAATAATTTCTTAACACACACTAAAAATCACATATACATATGCATATGCATATGCGTTTACAAACATTTTCTACATAAACACACAAAATCATCACTTGATGATACAAACATGCGGGCCATTTAATTTTCGTTTTGTTTGTTTTTTTTTTGTTTTTTTAATTTTCTCTCAACGTTTTTTATTTGTTGTATACAAAGTAGTTCAAAAACCTAATTGTTATTTAATATTGTTGTTGTGACAATAGATAAGATAAACATCAAGAAGTCATAATAACAACAAGAAGTCTGTCTCATTTAAGCTTACAGTTACATAAACATAACCTCCTCTCTTAATTTCCAAATAATGAAATATAAACACAATTGTGTTTTACAGCTTTTGTATAAAAGTGGAGAGAGGGTTGTATTTTTGTAAGAATTGAATTTTTGTAAATTAATTGCAGTTAAAAAATCGAATATTTCTGGTAATAAAAATTGCAGCTGAATATGTACACTGTAGCTGATTTGAAAGGTGACATTTTAAGCTTCACTTTGTTGGAATACATTGGTAAAATAATATTATTCTGTGAAAAATTATTTAACGTTTACGAATTAATATAAATTTGGAACATTATCGATTGTATTTTAAGTGGCGGACAATATATTTTGTTTTGTTCGAGAGATATGTGCTGGGGTTTAAACCACAGGTTGATGTCTAATAAGCCAACGAACTAACTTCTAGACTACGGCAACACACATATGAATAGTGTGGCTAAAGAACGAATTCCCTTTGTAATGGCAAATGCGAATGTAATAGCTAGTGCGTCTAAATGATCGCGAACTTTTATGCTCCATGTCACAGACGTTTGTTACGAAAAATACCTGAGCAAGCCACACATCGCGGCAACTGGTGATATGAATCAATAGAGTTGTATAACCCACCGTTATTAATGAGACCGAGAAGACTCAAAATAGACTTCGATCCTAGGCCGACACATGAATGTCGTATTCCATTATCGGACGAATACAAGTGATGTAAGCAGTAAAGAGATCGGATGGCATGAAGTATTATTTGTGCCATCTCTAGAAACCGAGGCACTGAATGTTTCTTTCGACGCTTAAAAATATGCTGGTTCCATATAGTATCGTACATTTATGCGGAGAACTTTAACAGTTTCTCTTATATAGCATTCGAGAGTCTCTTCTCTCGATCAGATCACCTCTCACCGATACCGAAATCTATAAGTTTAGATAAAAGTGCGTTAAAAAAACTTTGGAGATATCCTAAGCTGCAACCCAATTCTAAATAAAAACATTATTAAACATTAAATAGAGAGGTCTTAAGAACTAGAATTTTGAGATAAAACGAATCTTCTGAACTCAGTTTACAAAAGACTGCTATCTCCAAACACGAAACGTAATAAAGTAGAGCTACAAGGTGTAACGGCCGGCAGCAGTAGTATGCTGACGTTTTTTTCCTATGCGTTGGTACAAAAGTTATCAGAAGGGAAATGGCCAAGCAGCCGAATGTGTAGTGGTTTGAGACGCGTTCTAAATTATAATCAGCATCAGCATCAGCCTCAGAAAACTCGATATTCAAATGGTGAAATTAATATTCCATAATTATTGTTACCATCCAAGTAGGTTATTTAAAACTATAAAATTTTATTTAAAAATTTAAAGCGCTAGTAACGCGATTTTATTTATTATCGGCCGCTACACAATGACGCTCTAAGCAAATGCAATAGAAAAAATATTCTAAAATTAGAATAGATTGGCAAAGTTATTGAATTATAATAACCTTGAGTCTTTACGTATTTATAGAACAACAACAATAACAACAATAATAATAATAGCAACAACAACAATAACAACAACAAGGGCTATAATTTAAATAAATTTACAAAGTATGTACATCAAGTAAATCGAAATACTTAGTATACATTGTTTAACTCAACAAATAAAGCTTACGACGTCTAAATCAGACAGAAAATTATTTCAATTAAGTTAAGCAAATGCTTTCAAAATACGGTATACAATTTTTTCTTTTTGGTAGTTTAGCGTTTTTATGGTAAAATTCTTAAAGTTTTCACATAAACAAAGGCACGTATGAGAATGTAAATGCTGGGCGCAAGACAATACCTATTCTGAATAAGTGTACTTTAAGCCAACATTGCTCTGTCAAAAGATCCGTTACTAAGTTTAGGTTATGCCTGGATAGTCCCCGATGTACGGATTCAAATCTTCTCTTATTGTCTTGAAGTTTATTTTGAGAACAAAGACAGAGCGACGGTGCTCATTAATGACGATAGGGTAGGTATCCAACTATATTGATTCATAAGAGCACAGTTCAAATGTGGTTTGTGTTTCAAACGCTAATACAACGGATTTTGCTCTAACGAAATAAAGCGAATTGTTCCTGGTAATCATATATTTATATAAAGTCTACTTGTCTTTCTCGCAGAGCACTTTCGTTTGTGTTCGATTTACCAGTGGGACGCACTATGTATTACCGATAAAATTCGTTCTTCAGCAGGCGATACACGTAAACGTTTTTCGTGTCACTTACGATCAGCTTTGCCATTTGCCAAGTTTTCCCTTTTTTTCCAAGTTTTTTTGAGATGCGAAAAAGTTGTTTTCTAACAAAACAAGTTTTTTCGAAAAATTCAAAATTTCAATAAATTCAACAATAACACGAAATATTTACATTTTTAAATAAAATATTGTGTATATTATTAGTCCCGGGCAAAAGTAGCAAAGAAACACAAATAGAGTGCATCGGTCTTTAGTGTTTCCTTTAAAAATGTTGATACTTTTGTAGAAAACATGTTTTTTTGTAAAAAAAAGTTTTTTTCTCAGAAATAAAAAGTTAAAAAAAAAAACTACTGGCAACCCTGCTTACGATAGAAATAAATTTAAATCTAACGTCTATAAACACTACTCCCCCCCTCTCTCTTTTCTCCATCCCTTAGAATATTTTCCCAGATCCAAAACAATGCTCTATATGAGTAGGGGCTATACCCTGAGTGTTGGTCGATCATAAAAAGAGAATTGAAATATTTGATTTTTTTTATAAAAAAAAATATGGAAAATTTTATTTTAATTAAAGGTGACTACCCAGCGGTAAATAAAACTAAGTACTTATACAATATGCGATGGCGTGAGTATGATATTCTAAGCGAGCGATCTAAGTACTTAGAGTATAATCTATGCGTAATCCAACATATAATGATATTTTTATGTTGTTTTGTTTTTATTTAAAGAAAAATAATAAAGAACCGTTTGTTTTTTTGTGAAAAACAGTCTGTGAAATATATGTCTGTTAATAAATATAATAATATTATAAACAGTCAAGAACCTTACTAGAAAAAATGGAAAAAATTAAAAAAAAATTAAATCTAATATAATATACATAGCTAATAACAGAAATAGATAACCCAAAACGTCCTAACTCACATTTACATACTTTCATAGAAATATTAAAACGGCTGGAATATTTCTAATCGTATTTTAGATTTTTATACTTAAATTTTAGGAATAGTGAAACTTTGAACTTATATATAATTTTCATTATTTTTTGATATTTTAACATTTTTGCTGCTTTTTTTCAGTTAATTTTTTAAATCTTGTTATTAACATATGGAAAGAGTTAGAACGTTTTGTATTTTAGGGAGAATTATTAATTTTTAAATACATAAATATTAATTATTTCAGTTGATCAAATACAAGCCACTACAATAATTAAACAACTTGTAAAAAAAAACGTATGTAAATGTGGGAAAAGATTCCGATTTTAATATTTTAAATGTTGAAGACATAGAAAGAGTTAACAGCCTAATTTCTGCAGATCCAGAATCATATGTAAGTTCTTAAAATCAAATAACAAAAACCATTAATCTATAAATATATTTCTTATTCCAGATTCCAAAAATAAAGACCATTTTGAGAACAGGGTGCTTAGAAAAAATGTTTGACAGAATATTGCATAAAGATGTATATATCATTATTATCGTATTTATTTAATTTAATTTTTGTATTAATAAAAAATATTTTATATTTGCTGGTATTTTAACTTACAAATGCAAGTAGGACTGTAATTTACATACAATACTTTCTAATTTGCAAGTCTATATAGGCTTCTCATCAACATCGCTTACAACTCCACTTATTATGTAAGTGAAACGTTAATAGAGCCTAATGATATTGTGGCTTACATTCTAAGCGAGAGCACACCGATGTGGCAGCCTATGACACTTTTATTTTAAATCTAAGTGGAAAAATAAGTGAAAGCATCACCACTGACAGCCACGAAATATCGCTTAGATAAGCGAGTACATAATGGGTATTTTTACCGCTGGGTACTTCTATTCTTTTGAATACAATTGTAGGTGTCAATTTCCTTTTTTTTTTTTTTTTTTTTTTTTTTTTTGTTGTTTGAACCGGTATTTTGATATAAAAAGTTGTTTTTTTGTTTTTTTTGCAAATATTTAAAATATTTATGTCCCATCGATAATCAATAAAAATTCAAATTGTTTTGTAAATTGTTTAATAAAAAAAAGAGAAAAAATTATTTTAAATATTTTAATACGCAAACACACGCACACAGACTCTGAATATGGTAAATAAATGGTGATAATTAGTGACCAACAACAACATCAATACAATACAAAACATAAATATTAATTTTGTTTTTATTTTTTGTTTTTTACTTTATTTAATTTTATTTTTGTTTTTTTTTTTCATTTTAAACTTTCCATTTTGTTTTCGCCAGTTTGTTTTTTTATTGTTTTTTTGTTTGAATGTTTAAACACTTCGTTTAAATAAAACCTTTAATTACAAACAATAAATACAACAAAAACAACAAAATGGCAAATTTATTTTTAGTTTCAAAAGAAAGTGAAATTATTTAATTAATAGTCAATTAACGAAGTTTTGTTATAAAATAAAAGAAGAAAAATAATATTATTTAAGGGGTTTTTTTTGGCATATTTATTTCTCTCCTTATCGTCATAATATGTTGTTAAAGAGTTTTTCTATAACTACATATAAATTATTAAATATTATATTTGGTAAATGCATTCTGAAAGTAATTTATTTTTATTCCCACACTTACTTACTTAATAAGTCATTACAACCCTTAGGTCAGGATTACAACCTTACTTGTCACACCAAACACGTTGTGTGGGTGCTAATTTCATTACTGAGTGGTGGGACCTACTGTTTAATGTCGACTCCAAACGGCAGATGTTTTGAGAAACTCTTCGTGGCAATTTTATTTACTCTCACTGTTTTTATTTCGCTTATTTCACTGTATAAATGTCCCAAGTTGGGGTTTTAACCCCGTTTAATAAGCCAACACTTTACGTACTAGACTATGGCGACTTCAATGCACACACGTATTCTATTTTATACCGGTGGTAGTCAGTAGTAAGAAGTCGCCGTTGTCTAGTAGGTAGTGTGTTGGCTTATTAGACGTAAAGCCAGGGTTCGAGCTCCAGGCCAGACATCAAGACAAAATACAAAAAGTATTTCTTCGGCGACTTCCTCTCAGCAGATTTCTGGCAAAAACTCTGAGAGTAAATAAAATAAAATTGCCATGAAAAAGTTTCTCAAAAATCTGTCGTTCGGAGTCGACTTTAAACTGTAGGTCCCACCACTCATGTATAAAAATTAACACACACAACATAAGTGGTGTGAGAAACTAGGACTTTGTACAATGGTACAATTCGACTTCCGGGTACTGTACTTGTCTTAATTGACAAGTACACGACGTCTTCTAACCTAACCTAACCTAAGTCAGTAGTTCATAGTCTTAAATGTGTTTAATTAGCATCGTGTCTCTTCAACTCGAGCTATTGCCAAAAAAAGTCTATTGCGTTCAGCTATGCATAGAGATTTCTTTAATTCGATTTTGTGATTGAAAATTCAAAAGAATGCCAGAAAAATTTTATTACTGCCATGATTAAAGATTTCCCTGAAAAGCGCACAAATAACGGTAATTTTTTTTTTTTTTATAAAATTCCATTCAAAACCAAAATTTTGAAAAGATCAATCAACCAATACACAGCATTGTTGTATTGATTATACCAAAACAAGAAGACGATCAAGAAGAAAGAGGAAAAGGAAAAGAAACGAAAGGTAATAATAGTCGATTGATTTAAATTATATTCGATTAATTTTGTTGCTTCTTCTTCTATTGTTCGCGATATGTGATTAAATCTAAAATAAAAAACACTGAAAGAATAAAGGTTTTGCGAGATTATGTTCTACTTTCTCTTTTCCATATTCTACCCGTGTATTATATGTATGTATATATAGAGTTCCACAACCGAACGGTAAGAAACATTTCGTTCTTAAGAAAAGAAAATTTCTTTCAAATTAAATGCATGAACTGGAGAGAATAACGTTGCTGAGTATGATATATAACATCTACGACATACCAAGTTCAGTCCTACTACCCCATATGATGAACTAGACAGAGGTGACTAAACCACAAGATCATGTGCAGTCGCTGTAGTCTAGCAAGTAATGCGTAGGCTTATTCTACGCAAGCTCTTGGTTTAAACCTCAGCTCAAACATTTCGATCAGAACAAAATATGAAAAAAAAAAATATTTCTTCCAACGACTTTCTCTCAGCGGTTCTTTGGCAAAAGCATTGAAGGTAAGTAAACATCAAAATACTGCGGTTATTGTAAGGGAACCAGTAAGGAATTAGGAAGGGAATGAGAAAGCGTGAGTAATAAAATTGTAATCAGAATGCTGATCAATATGGAAATCTAAAACAGAGTAAATTATATTTTGAAGCATTACAAAAAGTCCGGATGTTGCCACAAATCGCAAGAGTTATTCAAGTTATTCTCGGTTTCTTTAGACGGTGCGAGAAATACTTCACCTCATCTGATCTCTTTACTATTTATGTATGTCACTATTTAATATATCTTGCAGAGATGAGAACGGAAACCTGATAACAGATTCACAAGGGGTGCTGAGGTTGTGGAGGAAACACTTCTCTACTCCGCTAGAAGGTGATGACGACAACAATACCGCCTTTAGAGATGATGTTCCGAACCCGATCGACGATGACGGCGTAGAGATTCCGCCGCCTAGCCATGAAGAGGTCAAAGTCGCGATTATGTGTCTTAAAAATAATAAAGCGGCGGGTCCTGATGGCCTCCCCGCTGAATTGTTTAAGACCGGATTTAATGAGTTGGTAGGGCGCATGCACCAGCTTATTTACAAAATATGGCTAGAGGAAAGTATGCCCAACGATTGGAACCTCAGTGTCCTCTGTCCTGTCCTGTCCTGAAAAAGGGAGACCCCACGATATGCGCCAACTATAGGGGTATAAGTCTTCTCCCTATCGCATATAAGGTTCTTACAGGCGTATTGTGTGAACGACTGAAGCCACTCGTCAAAACACTGATGGGACCTTATCAGTGCGGCTTCAGACCTGGCAAGTACACCATCGACCAGATCTTCACATTACGCCAAATCCTGGAAAAGACCCATGAAAAACAAGTCGACACACACCATCTTTCTGTAGACTATAAGGCAGCCTTCGATAGCCCCATAAGGGATCGTGTTTTTGCCACAATGTCTGAGCTCGGTATACCTGCGAAGCTGATAAGGCTATGCAGAATGACGTTGAGCAATTCCTGCAGCTCCGTCAAGGTAGGAAAGGACCTCTCCGAACCTTTTGCTACCGTGTGAGGTTTCAGAGAAGGCGACCTCTTATCATGCGACCTCTTCAACTTCGTCATGGAGAGTGTTCTGCGAAAGGCGGGAGTGCATCGCAATGGCACTATTTTTCAAAAAAGTGTCTAGCAAGATGGGTCTGGCAGTAAATGAGGGCAAAACAAAGTATATGTTATCGGTAAGTAGAGACGCGCGGCGTATTGATTCTCAGATTACGGCCGATAACTATACTTTTGATATGGTCAAGGAATTCATCTATCTTGACTCCGCCGTTACCACCAGAAATGATGTCAGTCTGGAGATCAAGCGTAGGATCACTCTTGCCAACAGGTGCTACTATGATCTCAATAGGCAATTGAGTAGCAGAGACCTCTCTCGTGCGACAAAACTAACACTTTACAAGACACGCATCCTACCCGTGCTTCTTTATGGCGCAGAGGCATGGACCCTATTAAGTACAGATGCAGCGGCCTTGAGAGTGTTCGAGAGAAAAGTACCACGCAAGATCTTCGGTCCAGTGCGAGTTGGCGATGATTTCCGTATCCGATACAACAGTGAGCTGTATGAGCTCCTCAACGACATAGACATTGTACAGCGTGTTAATATCCAGCAGCTGCGCTGGCTCGGCCATGTCGTTCGAATGGAGCAGGATGCTCCAACGAGACGGGTATTTGATGCGGAAATCTGCGGAAGTCGGCGAAGTGGACGACCTTGCATCCGTTGGAAGGACCAAATCGAAGAAGCCCTGTCATCGAATGGAGTGACCAACTGGCGTCGGAGCGCACGAAGCAGAGGCGCCTGGAAGGATGTGTTGCGGCAAGCCGAAATACGCTAAACGGGTTGTTATGGCCAATTAAGTAAAGTATTTAATATATTCAACCGAAAATGATTGATTAATTCATTGGAGTACTGTCACAATGTGGTTTTTTACTGTTCTATCTATAATTGCTTTTGCTCTAGCGAAATAAAGCGACTTGTTCCCCGATAATCATATATTTTTACGTGTTGTACTCGACTATTTTAGAAGAGAGCACATCCATTTGCACTGCAAACAGAATTCGTTCTTTAGCCGGACTAATCGTATGTAGAACTCCCGTCCTTTAGAGGTCTTTCCTTTTATTCTAATGTCCAGAAATACTACTCCATAATTCCTCCTTCCCATGACGTATTTTCCTAATTCCAACACAAAGCAGTGTATGACCCTTAGTGTTGGTCCACCTAAAAACATAGAATCGTCCGTCCTCAATCAATATCAGGTCTGTTTTGTGTGAATTTAAAAAGAAGGAACCTACCATTTTATTTTTCTATTTATTATCAGTAAACAGCAGAAGATTTTGACTCTTAAGAAGACAGCTTAAATGCCCGTCTGGTTGGTAGATGATGCGGTCAGTGTTTTGTTTTAGGTCTTCAAAAGTCAAATCACAAAAAATCATCGATTAGAAATGATTTAGAAAAACTTTCAACTCAACGAGAACCCTAAATATTGTTTTATCTGACTGCCCTTCCTCCCTACATTTAAGATTCCATCCATGCTCTTCAGTTGGCTTACATGCCACCATTAACGGACAGTTTTAGAAAAGCGAGCGAGAGAGAGAGAGAGAGAAGTAAAAAAATTAAATTAAATCCCCTGATAAATGTAAACGTGCTTTAAAACTTGTGTGACTGTGATGTTGTTGGTGTATCATCATACGTGTTAGTGAGTCACAGTGGCTGCCAGTCAAAGTCAGCTGGTTGGTGGTTTTGCTCGTTTGTCTTTCATAGGTCTTTCGTCTGTATCTGTAATCATTTTTTTTTTATATAAAAAAGCTTCGAAAAAAAGCGGAGAATAAAATTGGAAACACATCTGGCACAAACTAACATGGTACACATTGAAAAAAATTCATTAAAAAGTTTTTTTTTTTTTTTTTTTTTTGTATAAAAATTCAAGATAAGATGAAAAAGCAACAACAATTGAGATATTTATCATTGTGGCACTTACTCAAGAAAGAGAAAAAGACGTTTTTTTTTCTGATTTTATTTTATTTTTAAAGTGGGTGGTTTATTTTATTATGTTAGTATCGCTCTCTATTGTTATTGTAACTCAAAAAATTAAAAAAAAAAAAACAACACAAAGTGAACGGCAAAAGAAAATAGCACGTTCTACATTAAATAGATTGTGTGGCAATATGATGTCTATATCTGTAGGTAAAAAAAAAATTACAAACATACAGTACCGGCGAAAACTAAAGCACCTCTTTCGTGTAGCAGCAGTTTTCTACAAGTTATGCAACTTAGAAAAATGTTGACATTTTCTATGGTCTGGTCTGATTTGAATTATTTTTTTTTTTTTAGAAATTCGTTTTAGTACTGATGCGTATTTTTAAGACGCACAGATTATCATTATTCGAGTGCAGAATTCGAGCGCTGCAATCAAAGAAAGTCTATTGTGCAGTATTCGCAATCCAAGACCCTTCAAGGAATTTGTTGTTCATAAACATACGAGGCACGACAGTGTCACCACTTGCCAAATGCAAGACAATCACAAAGAATGTATTCTGAGCTCTCAGCAATACTTTCACAAAAACGATAGACATTTATAATATCAAAGAGACCGTAAAGTACAACTTTAAATGACTTATCCAATCAGTTTCATAGAGATTTCTTTCTTAGGAATTAGCAACTGCTTGGCCTGACGTTGTCCGTTACTAGTTCCCCAGGTTAGGGTAGGTTAGGTTAGGTAACGGACTCTCTTTCAAGGAAGAGATCCCACTTAGACTATCATTTATACCCATTATAATACCACAATCAATATTCAACCAGGGGATCAAACATTACCTAAAGGAAACTATCCCGGGTCTAATATAATTAGTCATATTGCAGTAATCTGTGTATTCGAGAGCTCGGTCAAGGATGTCAGAAAGTGAGAGATCAGAAACCTTCGTCTTTTAATGACAATACCTAAAGTTAACGGTAATAAACAAACTTCCTTAACTCTTTTAGGTGAGAATCATGGTGTATTCGGCTCGCAATACTCATCAGGCTGGCTTCTTAGGTTAGGTTAGGTTAGAGGACGTGTACTTGTCAATTAGGACAAGTACAGTACCCGGAGGTCGAATTGACCCATTGTACAACGTCCTAGTTTCTCACACCACTTATGTTGTGTGTGTTAATTTTATACATGAGTGGTGGGACCTACAGTTTAAATTCGACTCCGAACGACAGATTTTTATTTATTGAGAAACTTTTCATGGCAATTTTTATTTTATTTACTCTCAGAGTTTTTGCCAGAAATCTACTGAGAGGAAGTCGCCGAAAAAGGCTGGCTTCTTAATAATTTAAAAAATCACCCATCAAAAGCTATTAACGTCAGGCAAGATTGTCCAAGACAAATTGTAAAAGGTCGAACGGAATATGTGCGCAGAGAAAAAGGCAATGACACATGTTGCAGTGCTGATTTTCATTCTCACAATAATCTTTGCTTACAGTGGTGCATTTAAGAACCAAGTTGCCGTAGTCTAGCAAGCAGTTGGCTTAAACGACGCGAAAACGTGGTTCAAATCACAGCTCAGATACCTCAAACAAATCGACTTCCTCTCGGCAATCTTATGGCAAAAACTCTGGAATAATAAATTGACATGAAATGTTTGTCGCCGTTCGGAATCGACGTTAAGCTGTAGGTCCCAACACTCATGGACAAAGTTAACACAAACAACATGTGTGTTGTGAGACATTAAGTTGTAAACTAGAGGAGTAAGAAACTCTTTTCTATCCTATCGTTAGGATAATTCGAGTTGCTTAAATTTAAAATAAAATATTTTCTCAAAGATCTTTAAGTATTTTTAATTTAAGTGGATTACGATGACATATTGCAAAATTTGGCTTTGTTTTGTTATGACAAATATCACATCAACAACGACATTAAGAAAAATGACTTGATTACTACATTATTTTACTGCGAATGTACATATGTATGTCAAACACATATGTTTGTACATTTTATATGAGCCCCCAAGGTAGAATTACAATATTACACGCCTGGTAATAGTTTGTGTAAAACAAACCTAGAAAATATGTGACCGTATGTCTGTAGTTTTAATCAGATGTTTAGCCATATGAATATACTTCATACATATGTTCATATGTACGTGCATACATATGAAATAATGTTTGCTAATTTACATATGGCCGAAAAAAGGCACGGACAAGTGAGCCAGTATTCGGTCAGCCTGTTTTAGTCACTCTCTTCTAAATACACATGATGATAAACACCCATGTAATCTTGGTTGGTCGTTAGTTAGTTGTCCATGGAGTATGGTTTTTTTAGCTTATTTGTTTTTGCTTTGAAATTGACCTTTGTATATGTAGCTTATAGACCTAGTAATAGATTACACTAGACTACGCAGTAAAAATATGCACAGGTCGTCGTAAAGCTATGCTAAACTGCTGCTACTAACAACGACTGTGCTAGACAACCGTAAAAATATTGTAATTTAATACATGCAAACAAATAAACAAACAAAAACAAAATCAAATACTAACCTCAAAATATAATGCCATCATAACCTACAAATTGGATTTTTTTTTTCTTTGTGGGCGCTTTATAAAAGCAGACAATTGGTGTTCCCATACCACACATGTGTTATATGAACGTTGTGTGGCGGTTACAATTTTCAACGTGTGATGTGAAACGAAGAGAATGAAGAATGAATAACCGCCGCGTAGTTCTCTTTTTACTTGGCAAATACCTGTGCCCGCCAGGAAGGAAAAATAAAATTTAAATTATGCCTTAATGCCTTAATATTTCATTAAAACTGTTTTAAAATACTGACAGTAATAATAGTGTTTTCTGTTGGAAATATGGCAAAATTATTCAAATATGTTATGCTGCTATTTTAGTTGCAATACTCTTGTACTCAATTTATGAGTTTAGAAAAGAAATCTTTAATAATATAAAAATATTAAAGACCTGAGTTTAAAACAAAGAGAAACCTAATCCGCATTATTCGTGGTCGTCGTATGAAATGATTCCTAATATAATAAAATATTTGAGACTGTTGGAGTTACAGTTTAACAGTGTTATACTGCTTAGAATATTTTCAAACTCAATTATTTGATAATCTATTAAAACTTGATGTAAAATTAAATATTATTTTCATAAATAGCTCAAAAGAAATTCTTTAATTAACATCACCTTGCTTACTGCTGCAGAGGAAAGCTATCAGTCTAATGTGAATGAATCTTTTGTTTGTTTTCATATTAATTAAACATCTCGTGCAGTGCACTTACACATATACGCGCAATCACACTTGCTTTCTCTCTCGATTAAATGCAGTTCTAATAACAACTTTATGTTTACTATTAACATAGCAACACTTGTATCAAACTCACACAGGGGATGAGAAGAATCTCTGTATGTATTTAATGGAGTTCTAATAAGCTAATATGGCTACATAATCACAGTTACAATCACTTTCTTTCTGTCTATATATGTATATGTAGTAGTTTATGAGGAAGTTTCAATATTGAATCGGAACTTTAATAGCCTAGAGGACAAATGTTATAAAATGTTTGTTTTTCTTTAAATTTTGTACATAAAATACTGAGACAAATTTAAAACCTTAAATAAGGAATTGTAATTCAATAATAATAACATTACTTACAATTAAAGCACTGTTAATTTACTGGAGAACTTACCTAAAAAAGAGAGAAAGAGAAGAAAATTAATTATTATTGTGAAAGTGTTATTTAAAACTTAAATTAATCATTGCAATTTAATTATCTTATATTTATTGTTAAAAAATTTTTTAAATAAATTTTAATATTTAGTTTCCTATTTTCTTTATGGCACACTGTATTTGTTAATACTGTTCAAACAATTAAAGGAGCAGGTAAAAATAAATGATAAAGAACTAATAACCATAAACATGTATGCATTTGAGTATCAACCAGAGTTGTTTCAAATGGTAGCAGCAGAGGTTGTTCTGATTATCTTGTCCCCTTTTTTTCCGTGTAAATGAAAGCCTGAAATGTAATTAAGTTTACATAGTTAACTTGTTTTTTTCTTTGATCTCTTTTCTAAGCTTTTTTTCTTATTTTCTTTCTAGTTAAAATAATTTGTTGAACATGACGTGTGTTTTTCCTCTTTTTCTTAAAGTTAAAAAAAATGGTGCTCAAAACTAAAATAACTGAAGTATAGTAGCGTTCTGATACCCACGTTGAAAAAGTTCAAAAATATTTTTATATTTTAAATAATTCAAAAAAGGATTAAATAAATTTAATCGTAACAAATTTACAACGCAATTTATTAGTCGGTTAAAGCAAACACTTTTCGAATTAATTTTTTGTCCAATAATCTATGGAATGTCCTTCATTTTTATTACAGCAGCACAAGTGTTCTTTATACGTTAATTTCCATTTTATGCTTGTTAGGTTAGTTCCTCTATTTATTTTCGATCCATAATAATTAAAAAATTCTCAACAGAGTTTTCGATCGGGTATTTGTGCTAGCCATTCGATCACCCGAATACTAGACGGGTGCAGCCAATCACTGACTACCTTTTGGATGGGGATTTGTGGTGCAATCTTGTTGCAAGATCCAACTAAGCGGCCTATAAACACCTGCATGAGGAAAGCGATACTTTTATACACAAATTTCTGCATTTTTCCACTTATTTGACACATTAGTCTAACACCAGAATATTAAAAATTACTTATTCCTATTCCACAAGTTCTCTGTGTGGCTGATCAGAGTTGATCCATATTTTTATAACTTTTATGCGCGACTTTAACCTTTGGAGGAGTGTTTCATTGGATTCGTCGTAGTTTAATAGGTATTGTGTTGGTCAGGTCAGATGTCACGAAAAAAAACGAAAGTTTGATAAAATGGACTGTATGGTTGCAAAAATGTTATGGCCAAAGCTCAATCTCATAGGTACGATACTAATCCTAATATGTAGGCGAAAGATGAGCGAAATTGTAGAAATACTAACTCGGCATGGCCCCTTTAAACATAGGATTAGCAAATGGAATAGGGATATCTATCTATGATTTCTGCAGGCTATGTGAACGGACAAATGAAACAGCGATCATTTTTTACACCACTGCCTTTGTCTGCTGGTACGTAGATAGAGATGGCTAGATAGTCAATTTGTTGTGGAACTAAAGTATTGACCGGCAAGAGGGAAATCTACAGCTACCTATTAAGCCAAGATGGTTAATTGTTGTTTTCACCTTTATTTATCTTTCTTTTAAATTCTTTACCGAGAATTTTGTCCATATATGTATGTATACGTCCATAGCTGCATATGTTCGGTTCAATAAGTTTAAATTTCATTTAAATTCCGTTTAAATTTAATTATCGTTGCTAATAACTAGCACCCTTCTTAGTAAAGACTATAAAACAAAACAATCTATTTTAAAATATCCGTGTCACTCTGTGTCTTTAACAATCATGTTTAAAGAGAGGGGGGCAATATTGCAAAAAAAAAAAAACAAAAACCACATATTCCCAAACCATTAAACCACAAGAGTGTAACGCAACACAGCTAAAGCTACTCCTCCTTGTAGTTTCCCTTATTTTTTTTTACCATTATTTCTTTTTGTTTTGTTTTCATCTCTTGTTCTTGTTGAAATAGGTATTCCTTTTTATAGTAATTAAAGGTTTATACCAACGAGCATTCCCTCAAGGATATAACGGTAAATGAACGTAGATTTATAACAATGCACATGCATATACACATGTGTGTGTGCGTATATATAAATATTGTTGTCAATAATTAATTTATATTTCTACGGTTGTAGGTAGGGGGGTTAAAACAGCAGCCATAATTAAAATGCAGCAATCAGTGAATGTTACTTAAGCTGCTCTGACGCTGAGAAATGTAAGCACGACCTACTTCGCTACACATACACAAATACAGGCTTCTTGTTTATATGTGTCATGCGTTTTTTGTACATACATATATGCAAATGAATACGGCAGGGGTGTTCTCAAGTAAACTCTGGTTGTGTTGATGAAGGGGGATTTAGACGATCACACAAAATCATAGTTTTAAGTGTAGATGGATCGATAACCCTTTATAAAATTTATACTAGAGTTGCCATACTTAATTTAGTATCGTAAGATAAGTAAGTTTGTAAGTTTTCAATAAAAATTTGTTAAAAATGTTTTTTTTTTCATTTTCATGTTAAACTAAAGAGAAATTAAATTTAAACTAAAATATTTCAATACAATATAATACAGTACATACTCAACTATGATGGTATCCTGTTGTAAGATTTTCTGATACCGCTTCTTGTAAACTGGACTGAGTGTATTGGTTATAAACGGTGTTCCAGGCACAATGACAACTTAATGGAGCCGCAATACTCCAATACATATAGATGTTGCATAACTTTATATATGTATGTATATGTATGTTTACATATATATTTTAATTATTATTATTTTTTTATATGAAAATTAAAATGAAATAAACAAATAAAATTTAATTAAATTAATTTTTCACACGCTTTTATATTGATTTCTATTTTATTTATTTAATTTAAAAATAAATTTTCAATAACATAGGTATTATTTATTTTTAAATATTTTATTTAGTAAAAACCAGGTGTAATATACGAAGCCCTTTTAAAAAGGTAGCCCGTAAAATTGCAATAGTCTTGTACTCTTATATTGCTTACAATGGCACACAAATCTTTCTCTTATTTGAAAAGTAATAAAGAATCACAATCACTTTATTTCATAATTAAGTAACAACAACAATACAAACACCGGAAATAACATTATTCTCTATAAAAAAAAAACATACACAGAAAACCTGTTTGTTAAAATGCCTATAAAAACAAGACATTTTGTATCATTAAGAAAAAACAAAAACAAATAAAAAAGAGGTAAAAACTTAAAGATTTTCTTCGAGAGAGAAACACTTAGAGAAAGAGAGAGCGTTACCGAGAAAAACAAGTAAGAAAAGAAATTTCAGAACTGCTCTAATCAATCATAATTTGTTGCTGTACATCAAGTGTTAAGCACTTGCATACATAATTTAAAAAAAAACAACAAACATGTGTTTATTGTTAAGGCCTTCGGTAAGAAAAAAATAAATATAAAGAAGAAAAGAAACACCAGCTGATTTATAAAGTCAAAGACTTCATTAAATAAATAAAGAATATCAGTTCAATAACAGTGATAACAACCTTTTAACTTAAAAAACGCGTTTCCTTTAAGACAATAAATTGCGGACGATCGATATTAAAGAAACTGCTTCTAAATATTTTTTATATTCACTAAGTAATTTATTTATATTTTTTTAGATTTTACAAAAAACTTTACATCACCTCTTTATACGGTGTGTACAAAACAAAAACCAGCAAAGATCACACAAAAAACCAAATAAAATCAATTGCAATCGGCAACGAAGAAGTAAAGAACAATAATAACAATTACTCATACTACAAAACTACTTATGCATAGGCATGTGTGTATATGCTGTGTAAAAGAGAGTGTAGTAATAATCAATCCTTTTTTAACTGAAAACAGAGTTAACTTCGTGCCAGAACAATTAAATTCAGGCGGTATTAGAGATGCCCATGTAAAAAACTATGCGTTTACATTTTATTATCTACAAGAAAACGCAAATTTGCAGTTTAAATTGTTGCTAAAGTACGTCACTAGTTAAAAAATGTTGAAAACCTATAAATAGATATTTTAATAGAATTCCTAAAGTATTTATTTGTTTTAAATCAATACGATTTTTTTGTACTTGTAATTGAAAAAAAAAAACTGAAGGTCAAGGCAGACTTGCCTCATGTCTATAAACACAGTTAACGCAAAAAGTCTACATACACTAATTTATTTTGATCGTTTTTGAATACTGTAAAGAAAATTACAAGAAATTGTGCAATTTATTCTAACGCACAGAAAAATAAGTTTATTTAAATTCATAAGAAATTCTTGAAGCAAACCAAAAAAAAACCAAGTGTCCACCCTTTATAATTAAAAAATTGAATACTGGCAGTGCGCGAAAGAGAACAGTTGACAGCGAAGAACTGTTTACTCACTAAATATAATTTGTAGTTTTATCGTAATTAATAAATAAATAATATTTCCTAAGTACTGACATCAAAATGTCTTTAATACCTTAAAATTTTATATTGTACGTAAAGTTTTTTCCTTAACTGTACATACACTCATCACAGTATTAGAACTTTTAAATAAACATACAGAAATGAGGAAAAAAGTGCAGCAGAAACTTGTTCACAAATAAAAAGAAATCGAAGAATCACTTTAAATCCTTTAAGCCTATTTCCTGAAATCATGCCTTAAATTTAAAAACAATATAAAATTATAATGAAAAACACAATACAATACAATTCATTTCTGTACAATTGTATACATTTTCTACTGATACCACAATGGCAACTCCAAAAAAGGAAACAAACGAACAGGAAAATAATTTTACAACATTGGCTGAGTAAGACTGCCTCTCTTAACATAAAAAAAAAACTCAATGGTTAAAAACAGCAACAATAAAGAATAGACTCCATGGCAAAGAATGGAAAGGAATTAAAAAAAAAAACGAAAGAACGAAGAAAAATCAAAACCATCAAAGTATGAAATGGTTAACGAAAAGTAAAACAAAACAAAAAACACATTAACTAACAACAACAACAAAAGTAGTACTTATACAAGTAATCAATGTTATGGAAAAAAAGAAAACAAAAACAATAACTTTGTTATAAAGAACGTTAATCATTGAGAGAGCAATCAGAAAAAGAAGAAGAGAAAAATAAAAAGAGTAAATTAACAGTGGGTTATTTTGTATTTCTTCTCTGGTTTGAGATATTTTTGCAGGCTTTTGTAGTGGTTGTCTGGTTGGTTGGTTGGAAAAAAAGTACATAGTAAAACAAACCGTGACAAGATTATATATGTACATATTTCCACTAATAATTAATCACACAATTAAACGTTAAAAATAATTTTTTCTTTTTAACTTCTTTTGTATAAAAGTTTGTTATCTTTTAATTTATATTGTATATCAAGAACAGAAAATATTTCATAAAAATATATGTATTTTTGAAGCACACAGCCACACTCATCTTTTTATTTTAACAAAAAGATAAAAATTTATACTTTTTTCATTACTAACATTTTGCAATGATTTCTTCTTCTTCTTTTCGTTTAGATTTCAATATTATTTTAGAAAAATAACTCTTTTCAATTCTTTTTTTAATTTTTCTTTTATTAAAGACTTTTTTGATTTTTCTCTGACGTAGCCGTACACATTTATCACTTTTTTATAATTTTATTTATTTTTTCACTTTTTATTTTCCATACGACATAAAAACTTGGTTGTAGTTTTTTTAACGCTTAATAGATGGCTATTAATAAGAAAATCTTTTTCTTTTTTTATATCACGAGAAAATTTGTTAAGAATATATGAAGAAAAAATGCTTTATATCTTTATATACACATATGTATGTATATGCATGTACGAGTATGTATTTATGTATATAGACATTAACACGTTGAAATATTTGTTTAATTCGAATCTCGCACAACACACAACAAATCTACTCCGTCTAACGACCGAAAACGTACTAAAAACACAAAAACTGTTAAATGAAAAACATTTACAAGTGAGTGACAGACTGGCTATACTCTGACTTTGCTTTGCTTTGCTACTTTTTTCCTCTTCTTTCTGCTATCACATATGTGAGTTTGAGAGAGTGTACGTAAATATTTTTTTTTTATTTTTTTTTGTTATTTTTGCTTATACAAGAGGGTCTGGTTCCTTAAGAGAACACAAAAACAAGTAACAAACGACGACGACGGCAATAAACCAACATGCATTAAAACCAGTGTTACCATAAACCACTCAATAAAGCAATATCTGTGCACAAAATTTACAAAACTAAAATAAAAAAATTGTAGATCCAACAAACAGCTTACTTATACGATTACAATTTAAATAAGTTGGACACAATGACAAAAAACATGATATATTTCTTTCTGAAATAAGAATAGGTTTTGGGTTTCAATTTCTCAACTAATTTTATTGACCACTGGTATGTTCAACATTTTAAATATAATGGTATTACTTTCTTCCAAGCAACGAAATCATTGTGTTGACAAATTTATTGTTGTAAATGTATTAATCCATTCTAGTATCAATTGAGTCTTTTATTTGTCTTCCTTATACTCTGCCGCCTTTAATATAATTAAATTGCCATGAAAACGTTATGAATAAAATTCACACACACAACATGGGTGGTGTGAGAAGCTAGGTTGTAATCCTGGCTAATGGGTTGTAATGACCTATTAACTAAGTAAGTATGAAAATTTCTACCATTTTTCTTTCTCTCTCTCTCTTAATAGTTTGTTTAGTTAGAAATTTAAAATTTTCTCGATTTTCCTATATTAATTTATAGATCGCCATTTCTTTCCTGAAATTGAATCATTTAAAATGCAATAGCGAATAAAATATGCAAATGTACACCAAAACATATTCTATGAAGATCAAATAATTAGTTTAATACGCAAAACTCGTTTTTATTTTCTCCTCTAGCTTTTAACTAAAACTAAAGGGCAACACTATTTACTTACACATACACGTATACAATGGATATGTTTGCAGTGCACAAATCCACTGAAGGAAAATATGACGTTTTGTTTTATTCATTTCATGGATATTTTTTACAGCAAAGTAGCAAACAAATAAAAAAAATATAAACATGCACAGAGATGGAGAACACAGTAAGAGAGCGAAAGAGAGAGAGAGGGAAAAACCATTAAAATTTAAAGAGAATGTAAAGAGACAACAAATTGCATTAAAACAACAACAGTTTATGGGAGAGCAAATTGGTTTTTCTCCTTCTTGTTCTTTCTGTTTTAAAAAATTTTATTTAATTTAAGAGTATTTAAAAAATATTAAATAATTATAAATGCAATTGAAAGAAAAAAAGCAGAAGCAATGTAAACAAATACTGGCACAATAAGTACAGGGTGTGTGAATGCAAAAGTGACAATGTCCTGTTAAGAAAAAATAAACAAGTTTTGATCACAGCCACCAAACCGAGTGATTGCCATTGGCCATACGAAATAATTATGAATTTAATAAATAATAAATTATAGTATATGATGGCTTGAGAAAATCAATATTCAACACAAATAAGGGGTTGTCCATTTATTGGGTTTCAAGCATTGTTTACCATCCTTAACTGACTACACAACCAGACATATTGGCGAAACAAGTAGCTGCGAAAGTGGTAATGAGACTAAACGCCATAAGAACATGAAAATGCAGAGGTTATGGTCATGCCAAAATCTTGTGTTTGTTGGTCTAAATATACCTATCGACTACACCTCCCAGAAAATGCCATTCAAAATTTTGAGGAGAAGAATTCTTGAGTAAACAAAATTTAGTGACATAATATGTACTGCCAAAGGCGATTTGAAAAAAATTTTACCTTCATAAGACTCTCGAAATAGTTGAGAGATGCCGAACAGGAACCATAATTATACGATGAAATAGGTAACATCGGTGTGACAACGGGACCTTATAGGACCCATGTAAGGTGAGCCCATTGAGTCGGCTGTCGGTTGAACCTAACATGCATGATCACTTTTCGGCTCTTCGAACTCCATATGCATCTATTTTACTTGTTGATGTAATTACAGCGCGAGAAATATGTTTCTTTGCCAGAAGATCTTTTGTTCAGAAGATCAGCAACATGTTGCCTTCAATCGACTTTAATTGTTGCATGAGTTAGACTTTGCATGGATAGAATTGCAAATCCAAACGCAAAAAACCCCGTAATATAGGCAAATTGTTGAAAACACCTTGAAATCGACAAATTTGCCACACTTTCTCTAACAGAAGTGATATTGATGGTACCCGTATTTCGATGGCATATATGTACATATATATGTATATTATTACAAATTTCTTTATAGTTTTGCCAATTCGTTGCAAATTAGATCAATTATTGCGACTTTAACCGACTATTAATACTGGAAAATGCGACTTTGAGGTGACTACCACTTTTGTAGTCAGTTTTTACCATTTTGTATATATTCTTTGGCTACTAAACAAACCAGGTTCGTAAACGGCAAATCAAAAGACTGTTGGTTTTGAAAACACTAAATGGATAACCTCATATACATAAGTATGTATTGTAATAAAAACAAAAAACAAATAAGAAATAGGAAACAGTAGAAAAACTTAAGTTTGGATATAATTTTTCTTTCATTGACTCAAATTGAAATTATTTTGAATTTCATATTCAATGTCAAAGACTCTTTAGATGAGAGTACATTGAAAAACAAATATACAAACGTACATATGTACATATGGGCTAAATTAAATACATAAACCACACAAAGTAATATATCAGTACAGTGTATATGCTTACATACATACATACATACATGGTTGTAAAACAAACGTACTTACAAACTCGATTGTATTACTGTCATACAACCCCATGCTTATTACAGTGAATGACTGTCAATTTTTAAATTGTGCAAATGACTGACTACGATTGACTAAGCAAAAAAAAAACAAATAGAAGAGCAGAGCACAGTATGTACAGAACACCAGCACACCACACCGCAAATCAGGCTAGAGCAGAGCTGAGCAATGTAGAACAGAAAAACCCCAATACGCTAACTAGCTATGTATACGTAGTACATGCATCCCCCCATTTAATCTATTCATAACTACCGTCATCATCATCACCATCATTATCATCTTTCTATTTAGGCAAAGCAAATGTCGGTAAAATATGAAAAAAAGCAACAAAAAGCATTTGGCTGTGTGTGTGTTAATGCAATATATTTTAACATTCTACAAAAACAACAATAAAATAGTTATCTTTAGTTTGTCTCGCTTTCTTCTTTTTTTTTTACTACAGTTTCCCTTAAAGTAAGTCATTTAGAGTGGCATTGAATATTTTTCAACTTGATGGCAACACTTGATGAGAGCTTTGAAGTTCTTGTCAGTAGTATTGATGTCTAAAAACAATTTACATATTTAAACCTGACAATGTACTAAGGAGTGCTTACAAAAAAATTTGCGCACCTACATGGTGGGTGATGAATTCTATTTTTTTGCACACAACTGTACATTGTACAGTTTATGACTTTTATGAATTTATTAAATAATAATCAATATTTATTTATCAAATTTACAAATAAGTTTAGCGAAAGCTAATGATTTTCCTTTTTTTTTTTATTATTGACATGAGCAGAGATTATAAATCAAATCGCATTGCATTGAATTGAATTGTTTTTCTTTTTTAGAACACTTTTCTCTATATTAAGAATAAAATTTATATTCAAAAGCCCTACAAATTTATTTAGAAAAATGCTTCTTAAAAGCGCAGTCAACAATTATGTACTTCGTTTGCACAATTTTTAATTACCGAAACGAAATTATTTATTTATTGAATCGAAAATTATTTTATTTTATTGTTATTCCATTCTACAAGAGAGTATGAGCATAAGTATGAATGATATGAGAGTAGTATGATGAGTATTGTGACGTATTTTCTCTTATTGTTTGATTGCGTTTGTATATGTATGTACATATGTTGTGTGTGGCATTGTCGGTTTGTTTTTTTTATTTATAAAAACATTTTTTGATAAGACACAACAACAACAGAGGTTTAATAACAGTACACAATACACCAAGCGAGTAAAGAGTAAATGTCAAAATGAATGCATATACGTACATGAATGTATGAATGTGTGCGTGTATGTGTTGTACAGTGCGTGACAACAAAACCGCGTCAATCAAATATATAAATAAAGTGATTGACTTGGTGAGTAAAAACAGGAAAAAAAGAATAACAGAAGGTTGGTTAAACAGAAAAAAAAAAAGAAAATAGTTTAATAATATACAGCAAAAACATAAAAACTAACATAAAAACCTTGGAAAATAGCAATAAAATTTCCAATCGAAATAAAATCTCTTTCAAAAATTCATCAGGAAAAAAGGTAATAAGAAAATCAATAAGAAAAAAAGGAAGAGAAAAAACAAACAAAAATAGAGGAAATAATATAAAATAATAAAGAAATCATAAAAATTTTATTAGATCTATGCATGTAAGTACAATTTCTTATCAAGAACCGTTTTAAGCAAATATTTGTAAAAATAATTTTAAATAGAAAAGGGTGTGACAGAAATGGATAAAAAACGAAAATCGGGTGCATCATTTTTATAAAAAAAAAATTCTTTTTGACACTTAAAATCTTAAGGAGCACAGTACTCCCTGTTAAAATATCCTAATCTACTTTATGACAGTTTATTTTGACCCTTTTCTTTCTATTATTGCTTTGCTTAGTTTAAATTTCTATAATCAAAGATTTTTAGTGATTGATCTACTTACTATACCAAGTTCTAGCCCGATTGGGTTGTTGTTTTCTTTAACATTAGAAAACCATAATGAAAATGATTTGTTTTGATTGCTTAGATTTGTAGCCAAGCACTCTGCCCATTACATACCGCCAACAGATCATAAAAAAAATTCCGGTAAATAATTTATCACTCTAAATGTGGGATGTGGGTCATAAAAGAGTTGATCTAATGAACTTTCATTAAGCTAATCTTTTCATTAAGCCTCTTGTTTCTTTAATCTGGTGGAGATTTCCATTTAATGGAAAAAATTTACAGAAACTGTAACTTCATTTGACTAGAGATCTAATGACGTCAAGCGAAAGACTCCTTATTCGGTTCTTTCATGAACCACAGGAAAGCTGACAGAAACAGAAAAAAAATGATTTTAGTGTTTTGACGCACCAGTCTAAAGCAGAAGATTTCGGACCTCAAATGTCGAACAAAATTATATATTCAATTAATAATACAATCCATTAATATTTGTTAATTTTCTGTATTTTTTTTTTTTCAAATTTTTAAACCCAGTCCTCGCTCGTTATAATACGCTAAAAACAGCACAGGAATAGAAATTTTTTGTAATAAAAAAATTTGAGAGTGATGATTTAAATTTTAATTAAACTTTATTGTTTTAAACCACTTTTTAAATGGAATAAAAAAATTAAAAAAGTAACAAAATGGCAACACCCTTATGGAAAACTCGTTTTAAAAAATGTCAAAAATGTCTAATTCAAAACAAAACGCCATTCTACGAAATATGGCGGCTGAATAAAGTTCATAAAAATTTTAAATTTATTTGTTGGCCGCTAATTAATAAATATTTTCAAAAATAAACGTTAAAAATCTTTACACACATTAAATGTATTTTTTTTGGAATTTATCATATGCATGTGTATGTGTACGTATGCATAATACGTACATATATGCAAATAAATACAACAGCTCTATGCAAATTAATCAAAACAAAACAAAAAACAAAAGAAAAAAGTAACAGAAGTGACAACGCATTGGTTATAGACGCCATCATTAAGAGAGCATACTGTAATGGTATGTCAGAGAGAGGAGTAACTGTAGTTAAAGCTGAAGCGAAACAGTCGCTGCATAAAAGTTCATTGAATTGAAAACAGCATTAAAATTATTTCTTTTTTGATTTTTTCTTTTTGCTTTTATTTAAACGTTATTTAAATTTGATTTGTTTTCTTGTATTATTTTTATATAGGTAGTTGTTGTTTTTTTCATGTTTAAAACACTTTTTATATTCTCTGGCTTTTGTTATTGTTTTGTAAATTTTCTTGTTTCATTACGATGCGACAACTCGCACAGAAAAACTGACCGACCACCTGTCTTAGCAAAATGGGGAGAGAAAAAAAAAAACACGAAAACAAATAGACAGATATGCATACAAACCATACACGCCTTTAAAAACAAATAATTTGCCTTTGAAAATAAACATGAGGATTTAATTCTGTGTGTCGTTGCTTTTCTAACTGGTAGTGTCGTTAAAGTTTATTTATTTTGTTTTTGTTTTTTTCTTTTGGACGTCTACGATGTTGTTTTTTTTTAATTGGTGGTAGTAAATCTAATTTTAAAGATTTCTCAATTTAATTAATTGTTGGTATTTTTAACACATTGTTTATTGAAATTTTCTTTATTTATTTTTAACAATAACTCTCACATGTTTTTGATTTTGCAAATTTACTACTGGTATTGAGCATAGACAGAGTTGTAAAATAGTCGCATCTTCATTTGTCCGTCATTCCAAGTGAAAATGTGGGATGAATGTAAAACTTTGTGCACTTATAGAGGGTTTATACGTTTGTCGATTTCGAAAATCAAGTGATTAAAAAACAATTTAAAAACTATATTTTCGCTGCAACTTTAATTTCATTATAATGCCTGGACCTTATTGGCATTATGTATGAAATACAAATGAATACCTCTGATAGTTTCTTACTTCTTTTTCACTTTTCGATTGATATCTCGGCTATATCTTAACAAATATTGGTTTTCAATTGATCCAACATTAAAAAATTATCCGCACGGTCTTTGTCGTAACCTTATAAAAAAAAATCTAACGTTATAAATCGCATGGCCTTGTCTAAACGTAAAATTGTTCTTTCAGGAAACTTCTCAAATGCAATTCAATGACACACTGCGCACCAAACATTCACATTTCCAAATGCAATAGCTTTTCTATAAACACTTCAGATTTCTATGAGCACCATATGCGACAGCTTTGTTTGTTGAGATAACCATCGAGTGAAAAATGTGGTCGAAAAATGCACATTTAAAACCAAGGCTCTAGTATCCTATCAGCATATCTACGGCGTTGTGAGTGGTCAGCCGGCTTTAATTATTGGATTTTATATGATTAAAGGTGCAAATCTAAATCGAAAATACATGCAAAGTGGTGGCCTCAGGTCCATTATGTAGATTCCGTGATGACGGAAATGAATCATCAGATCACTTTCTTGGAATTTCTGCGGCGTTAAAGCATATCAGACAAGAAGCCTTGGGTGCTTAGAAAATACTAGTTTAGGGGGTTATTCTTACAGATATCAGACAACATTCTAAGGTTTCTCTGGGCAACAGGATTAAAACAAACATTACAGAGTTACTCTATATATTGAAAGTTCAGGGCAATACAGTAGATCGTTTGGTCGCAGAATTCTAACACGTCTCGTTCCCCTCGTTCTAACATTCTTGTTCCCCTATGAAATAACAGCATTATAGAATTTAGAGTAAGAGCTTTACGCTGAGTTCAAACCTCAGCCCTAACACCTTGACATTTTTTAGCAACATTTCCCTAGGCGGCTTACTTTCACTAGTCTTCTGGCAAAAACTCTAAAAATAAAACTGTCACGTAAGACCTAGACACTGTAGGTCCCCCCCCCCACTCACGGATAAAATTAACACACACAGCGGTGTGAAAAGCTAGATTGTAATTCTAATCATAAGAGTTGTAATGGCCAATTAAGTCAACAATTCCCTTTCTTCGACAGCTTTACGATGATGACCCTACAAGCATTTGCCGTTTAGGCATTTTATTTCCTGTAGTTAAAAAAAAAGAACAAAAATGTGTCATTCTTTTAAGAAACTGCCTGCATTTAATTTATTGGCAACTATTCTAAGTGATCATGATCCCCATCAAACTCACATGTGCCAGGAAAACAAGCGAAAAAAAAGAAACGCCAAGTAAAATAAAGAAATACGGAAATATCTTCCGTTTTTTTATTTTTTATTTTCTCAAATGCAATTGAAAAAATATTTCAAAACAGAAATAAAATAAAACGCAGAAATAAAAGTTTCAATTGAAATGTTATTGAAACTGTCGTCGAAAGAAAGGAAAAAAAATACAAAAATACTGAAAAATAGAGAAGCATTAGCGGAGCATTTAAAAAAAAGCTCTTGAAGCTAATGTATGTATGTATGTAAGTGGCAGTGGCGGCAACAATAGCAGTTAGTAACTGATGAAATACAAAATTTTTCTGTTATTAAGACAGATACAGCAGACAGCTGCCACCACTTTTTTGTATTTTATATTGTGGTAATAGTTTAGCGCTGGTTTAGTTGAGTTGAGGGTTTGGCGTGGCTTATATCCAACACAACCAGCCAGATGACCTTAATCTAACATGGTTCTCATTTTTCATAATTTTTTTTTATTTATTTTTTTTTTTTTCAGTTTATTTTTCGTTATAAAAAGTTCAAAGTTGGCTGCTTTATTTGGATGGATGATTTCTTGGTTCATAGAAATAAAAACGGGAAAAAAGTGAAATAAAAATCTGGTTCACTTGCTTGCTTAATACTACAATAATTGTTGCTTCATATCACTCCACCAACTGGGTTCATAATACATACAGTGTTGGAAAAAGTAATAAGAACGGATACGAAAGCCTTAAACTTCTCTTCAATGTTGTAGTATAAGAAATAGTAAAATAATCAATTCAGAAAGAGAGTGTGGAAGATCCTCTTAACATGGCAGTGAACTGAGTACGTCGTAGGAGACTGACCGTTTATCTTCCTCCGCTTAAAAATAATTAAAACTGACACAGCGAGCTTTACGGAGGATTTTGGAGATCATAATCGAGCTACTCTGCAGGACATTGGCAAGACGACAGTGTAGAGGTGTCTTTAGTCAGTATTTTTAAAAATGTCCGTAGCTTGGCGTTATGGCCGTCTGATAACCGACTGTTTTTGTCTGAAATTAAAGATTAGAAACTGAACGGTATGTTGTTTCAATAAAACGTTGGCACGAGCCACACAACACTACCGATTTTGGTTTTAGTGCATGAGAAGTTTCCACTAAAAAAAATTTCAAGTTGTGGGTACGACAATTGGATTTAACGCCGTTAGTCGTTTTTGTGGAGTAACATTAAAGACGTATCTACGCGGATAATTTTATAAAGTTGTAGCATTTAAAAACATATTTTCATTGAGTTATCGGAGAATGCGAAAAAGAAATAGAAAAGTACCTCAAAAGGATTGACTGGAGTAATCAATTCCGAAAAGGGCATTTAAATACAACTGTATTACGTACATACATGAAGTCGCCGTATTCTAGTAGATAGTGTGTTGGTTCACTAGATGAGAGCTTGTGAGTTCTAATTAAAACAAAATATTTATATCGGCAAGTATTGTAATAAAAAAAAAAACGGAAAAACATTTCAAATCTGTCGTTTGGAGCCGACTGCAGATCCCGGTACTCATGGATAAAATTAACAGAAGCAAACTTAAGTACCTATAAGTATTTCGTACATCATGGCCTGGTCGTAACACTATATTGGAATGACAGTTTCATCGCAATCATAGACTGACGTGTGTATTTTATGCAAATCTATTCTTAAAAATAATACTTTGTCGCTAAGAATTACAGACCATGGTAGCACAAAGCAACTCTATTTTTGACAGTTTACGTTTTTTGTTTGTTTTGTTTTGATACAGGTTCATTCGTTAAGTGTTTCACAGCTTACCAGGTGATTGTATCAGGTCCTTATATGATAGCATTGCCGTTTTTCGTTGACTGGCATATTTGGAGGTGTAATCAACCACTTTAACAACTGCACCTCTCTAATTCTTAAATGTTTTCCATGCTCAGTAATGGTACTCTCAATCAAACTTTTCGGATTTGCATCTGTTGTCCCGTCCCTACAATTTCTTTGAACACTGTAAATACCATATTCTATTATACGGCAAGAAGTGTGCATTTTTGTTTTATTCATTTTCATTTCTTTTTTCATTTTAATTTATTTGATGTGTTATTGTGTACATTTTCCATAAATTTTTTTTTTTGTTTTTTTGTTTTATAAACTTTTTTTCAAAGATTCTTTCTTTTATTTCTTCTTCTTTTTGTGTTAATATTCCACTGGAAAAGAGGTCATTAAAACACGTTTATAAAGATAAGACAGACAGACAGACAGACAATATGGTTTAAATAATGTAGAGAAGTGAAGTGAGCTGATGTGAAAATAAGTGAATGTGTTACATATTTAAGGAAATAAAATTTATTGAAAATAGATTCACAAACGAAACGAAACGAATAAAAGTTATCAGGTCAAATAAACTCGTACAAACAACAGCGAAAATGATCACACTATTGAAAATAAAATAGAAAATTTGAAAAACAAAAAAAAATTCGTATATTTTAACGATTATTGTGGTTGGTTACCACAGCTAGTTTTTCTAAATTTCTAGTCTGGCAACTTTCCATCGTTGTTAATCAAAGAATCATTATAAAAAAAGAAGTTATTCACAACACAGATGGTGTCTTTAATAATTTCTTACTTATTCTCACTTCTTTAGTCACTCATTCTAGACATTCAAAAAAATAATGTAAACAAGTCTTCAGCATCATATGTGACAGCATTTGTGAGGGCACATTGCTTGATAACATCTAATTAATGCCGTAGATGGTTGATGATTTTGACTGTCCAAGCTACCCAAAAAAGCTTATAAGATAATGACGTGCAATCACTTGCAAAAGAATTTTCTTCCTTTCCATTGCTCCAAAGAAATCATAGCTTTCACTAGAGGCCCCATTAACCACTTTTTTATTTCTTTGCCTTATTCCAGTCTCATTAATCAAGTTTTTTCAGTTAAGTAGGGAATTGAGTTACAACTGTAGAATGTAACTAGAATGATAGGGTTGCTATTGCCTCCATCTTATAATGTCTTTAGCGAAATTGTACTCGGATTCGCATTTTACAAAAGGTGATACATAGTACTTTTGCTATGATGTTCCGTCTATTGTTATCATCTTCGGGGGTTCAGGGGTCAGATAACATTCTGTATGGATAATATGAAGGGGTATTGATGCTTTTGCTTTTTTTTCCAAGAGGTATCGTTGTGTAATGCTTTGCCAATGATATTCGGTGATAAACTTATTCACATAATGCTAGGACAATAGAAAAAGGACACCTGCTGTACTATATACTGTACCAACATCATAAATGCCCCAAATTTTTCAAAAATCTTTTAAATATTAAATGCAATAAAAATTATTTTATTTAAAAAGAAAATGAGAAGAAATTACAATTTAAATGAAATCAAAACATTAAAAATGTTATTCCCGTATTTTTGCTCAATTAGTATATGCATTGTCAATAACAACAACAACAACAACAACAACAACAACTTATTATTGCTTCTACATTACATTGTCATCGAAAATTTTACGTAAATAAGGAGGGAAAAAATCGCCTAATTAGTGACATTGTTTTCTAAGTCTCTTGAGTTACAATAATACATTAATTAGATACAAATAAGTAAATGTAACAACAACAACAACATACAACATACAAATATAAAATAATAAATTAAAAAAAAAAAAGGAAATCAATTACTCTCAATATGCATGGTACACGTACGTACGTAAGTATGTATGTAGGTATATGCGTATTTGCGCCAAGAAGAGCAGAAGAGCCATATGTCAGTCACATTGTAGTAGAAAAGCAATGTTTTTATTTTTCTGTCGGTCTTAGGAGTAATGAGGAGAGTGTTCTGGTGGTAGTGAGACCAAATTATAGGTTTTCTAAGTATTTAATTCTATTTATTTAAACTTTTTATTTTTATTTTTGTTTTTGTTTTGTTGCTTACGACTTAAGCCAATTTTGTATATACAGTAGTGAGTGCTGCTTTTACGGTATTTTCTTATTTTATTTAAATTGTTTCCAAATAGTTTTGTTAAAGAAATTTGTCATGTTTTATACACACATACATGCATATGCCTTAACGGTTGCTATGCTAAAGAGCAAGAGAGGCCAGAGAGCGAAGAGAACATTATAACTGAATTAGGACACATTTTCAAAGGAATTCTCTTTTACCACCACAACCACACAAAAACCAAAAGATGACATGCAAAAAAAAAAAAATAATTTTGGTCTCTTAAGGATTTGCAAACAGCAACAAGAGCATACAGATGGAGAAGGCAAAATTATTTACCATTAAACAAGCAGCAAAACAAACAGCAATTAAACTATGCGTTCGCCTTAAGAGAAATTTTTGTTTTAAACAAAATCGAAAGCTTTTCCAAAAATAAAATATAAAATGACAAAAAAGCTAAAGGAATTATTTTTAATTAAATTTTAAGATTTAAAAAAAAGAATTGTATACTCAGATTTTATAGATTACAGACACATATACTTTGTTTCTTGATATAAAGTCAAGAAAATTTTGTTAATGATACATTTAACGATAAAATAAAAAATTAATTTAATTAATTTTCTAATTTCCATGTTAAAGTTATCGATAAAATAACAATCCTCATGATGAGCAGTATAAAGAAGATAAAGAGATCCATTAGCTTAATGACAACCAAGACACAACCAAACAATTATTGTGTTTGTTTGTTTGTTTATTTTAATAAGAAAAATTTATCGATAAAACAAAATTACATAAATAGAAATTTTTAATGGTAAACAATTAATAATTTTATAGTAACAATATTTTCGAATTAATAAATGATAAAGATATCGAAAATTTTTAACCAAGGAGAGTAGCGTAAATTGTAAAAAAATCTTCACTTCTTTACCGATAAATATTTTAAATATCATACGAACACAAAAGATATTAGAATAAAAAATTATCAAAAAAAACAGTAAAAGTAATTTACAGCAACAACAAAACACTAATAAGGTTAGTTACCAGCAGTAAAACTGAAGAGAAAAATCTGCATAGTTGTTTATCGATAATTTATATCACATTAATGTCAATGTTAATAAAAAAAGTTATCGATAAATAATGTAAAAAAGCGATCTTTTTTAAGGTATATATATCTTACTTTGGTTGTTTATCGATAACAAAACTCAAATGTCGATAAAAACAAAATAAAAACTTCATATTACAATTTTCAATTTTAAATAAAGGCTATTTAAAATTACTAATAAATATTTTGCAAGTAAAAACCAATAACGATAAAACAAAATAAAAAGTGTACAAATTTTTTCTGGTCTGTTAAACAACATCTAAGATAATTGAATTAAATTTAAACAATGACAACTAATTCCAATTGTATCAATAACTTTATAATTAAGATATCGATAAACCGAAAATGGAAAAACGGAATAATTTTGAATTTAAAGTAAAATAAACACATTTTAAAGTTTTTAATAATTACTTTGCAAGCAAATATCGTTAGCAATTTAATACTATCGGTAAGAGCGAGCCGTTTGTATAATTGCAGTTAAACAATTAAATTTAATGAAAAAAAGAAAAAATATTTCGATATTTTAAATAAATTTAATAAATAAATATAAAAGTTATCGACAAAATTTGAAATTTTAACTATCGATAAGAATAAACCATAAACATAAAAAAATATCCAGAATAGTACAAGAAAGTATGTAGAATAAAGTTATCGATAAAAAACAATGTTTACTCTCTAGTCTAAAAATAAAAACCATAATCGTCATGAAATAACGGTCTTTAACCTTTCTTTTAACCTTTAATTGAAAGAAAAAAATAATGTTTTTAATTATTTTTATTCATTTAATTATTTCGTTATTAAAAAAGCACTCAATTATTAACGTCAATATTTGTCAAACATTATAAGTTTTAATGAAATTTATCCCTTGAGGGTTAATAAAGTGACTGACATATACATATTAATCGATATGTGACAGCAAACACACAATCGATAATCAGTTAAATACATTGGAAAGCCAATTGTCAATTATTGGAATATTTTTTTTATTTTATCTAACCCCACTTTTGGTTCATTGATGGGTGTAAAATTCACGCACATCCAGCACTAACCCACACGCATACATATACACGTATTGTAACATGCAGCACATGGTGTGTTTATAAATATGTACATTAAAGCGTATTTATTTTTGGTTTTCTCTTTTTTTTTTCTGGTTTCTGTTTACCAAATTCAATAACTAATCTCTTGATGATATAAATCCTTATAACGTCAATCACGTGGCTCCTGGACAGTGTGTACGTATGTTTGTATGTCTAGGGCAACAAGTACATCACAAAATAACGTGATATTTAGCAATATGGGCGAAAGAGTGTGTTTAAAGCGTGTTATCAATAGTACGCAATATCTTTACACAGCCGTGTTATTGTTGTAATTTTGGATCCTGTTTTGTTTTCTCTACAAAAAATGGCACACCTAAAGTTGACTAATTTCAGTTGTAGAACAGAATATAGTTACAACTTCAAATGCTGTCATTTCATTGTTTACATTGATGCACAAGTAGCAAGAATTGTACTTTTGTCATGTCGAAACATGAAAATACCATGAAGTTCACAGATTGTTATTGGGTACTCAATAGAGAGAGAGTAAGAAAAACAACTGCCAAAATACAACATAGTTTATCTCTCGACTGTATTCTAAAGGGTTATCCAGTTTTCGCTTTCAGAAGTAAAGTTCAAAAACATTCACACTTAATGCTATGATGTCGGTTCAATTTTAAATGCTTGGACCTCATTATTACGTACAAAAGATAATGTGATTTAAATAACCGCTTTTAGATTGATGACGCCATGACGGGCGATAACTTGACGAATGTTGGTATTAAAATGCTCCAATATGAGGGGATTACGAACCAAAAAAGACCAACGGCGTCAAATTGTACAATTACGTTGCCTACAAGGCTTTTTCCAGAGGCAGTGACTTGGCGGTTATGAGATCTTTACGGATTGCTCAAAGTTGAAGGCTGGCATTACAGTTAATCTCTGATAGACACTAGTTAGGAATCTTTTACCTTATCTATCCTAAGAATACACTTTTATTTAAACCTAAATGAACCTAATCTAACCCAAAATTATATTTATAAAGTTAAAAATTTTACTTTGTGTAAACATTTTTAGTACTTCTTTTTAAGCATACAAAATGCAAGAAGGCAACAAGGTAACAGAGAGAGAGAGAGAGAGTGTGTAACTTATTTATTGGTTTAATTTATTTAAAAAATGACATTCCATTTCACTGCTCATGCTTGATGACTCCAATTGAATTGGCGAATACGAAATATATTTTCTTTAAGTTGGCAACAGTTCTTAATTTATTAACATTTTCTACACTTTCTTACTGACTTATTAGTCAATGACTTTGAGAGTTGCACGGTTGCAGGTGAGATGAGAGGGACGAAAATAAAGTAAAAGTGATTAAAACATACATACAGAGAAAAATACCTCAGCATGAAAGAAATTAAGAACAATAAGTCCTCCTCATATAAAATTTCTCTTTTTTTTTTCGTTTTGGTTTTACAAAATATTGCGTGCAAAGCAGTTATAAAAAAAATTGATTTACTTTATTTCTTTGCAAAAATAAATGAAATACGGTAAAAATGAAAATGAAATAAAAATATTGTGTGTAAATAATATGGATTATCGAAACACGTTTCTTTCAAACGGGTGGATCAAAAATAATGTTGTAGTTTTGTATAGAAGTAGAGTACAATATATTTTCATAGATAGCAATGGGGATGTGAGGTGGTAACCCTATCATTTCAGAACCTGCTACAGCTGACTAATAAAACGCACATCACGTCCTTTACCCCGCCACGTCCGAAATTTTGCACTAGAAAACAAAGCAGGAATCTGACGTGACAAGTTTTAGGGGTTCTAGTGTACCCAATAACGCTGTGGTACTAATCATTAATAAGGGATCTCCAACTACTATCCATTCTGACATCAAGCGGCTATCATCTCTCTTTCGAGGCCAATGTTTAGGTCTAAACTGGTTGGCACATGAGGCGACTCCCTTAATCAACTCTAGCAACAGTTTTGTGTAACTGTTGGACTTACTAGAATAGGCACATTCTTACGGAATACCTCCGTTAAGGTGTCCATTAGGCAACAGTATTTATTGACCGTAGTTAAATCCTGGGCTGAGGATTAAACTTACTCCATTTCGAGACTATTCGGTTGGGCAGTGTACCTGTCAACTACTTAAATTAGGTTTTAGGAATATCTCTGTCACTGTATCTATAGGCTCATTAAACTTTCAGTCTCGTTTTCAGCTTGATTCTAAGGGAACCATGCTTTAAGTGCACAAAAGGTGATGTCAGCAGCGGTTAATCAGAACTTGTCAGTTAGTTTCGGAATTTCTATTCCTGTGGAGTGGAGTAAAAGAAAGAGAAGTCGGACGAAGCATAAATAAAGTAACGAGAAGGGAACTAAAGTGAAGTAAATAAAGGTGAAATCAATGTAATGAAAGTGGTATAGAAGGCTGACTTCCAAAATGTTAGTTGCTGTGTGTTTGAACAGAGTATAGTGTTTCATAAAGCCGCTATACAAAATTTTTACAATGTATATTATTTCAAAACGTCGTCAATGTGTATTTTTATAATTTATAGTTGATGGATTGTTTGGTAACTTTGCATATCTACATAATTTATATACCGTAGTAGAACTGCATACAAACTTTGTATTGATACATTTTGAAAGTCAGCCGAACATTGAACTGAAATTTATTGGAATTATCAAGGGTTTTCGAAATTCTGTGAAAGCTTACTTAGCTTCAAAATACCTTTCAATTCATCATCCATCATGGTACTACTGCTGTGCCACCTTGTTTATCACATTTCTTATATTATTTCCTATATTATATGTGTGATGTATATAGTTGGGTGTACATAGTTTATATGAATGTAAGGAAAGAAAAGAATCTTTAGCATTGAGAATGGATGTGAAAAAAAAACGATATAAATACAGACCTTAAAGCAGACCTTTTTAATGGTTTTATTTATTTTATAGAGAAGAATAAGAAAAAAAAATGACGTCATTAAATCATCTACACAAAATGAGTTGATATTGACACCAAAATTGCTCATTCCGTACTATACTGTTCTGTTCTCTTCTGTTCAGTTCTGTTCTGTTGAGTTTAGTTGGTTGTGTTCTGTATTCTTTTCATATTTATTTGCCATTTACGTGGGACGTTTGCTTTGGATTAGTTTTTTCTATTGCCTGTAATTTAAAGTTTCATTCAATGAAATTATCAGACATGAACATGAAATATTCTTTCTTTTTAAAGAGATTGTTCCATTCAAAAACTAAGAATATGCAAGCAATAGAGCAGAGAAATAAAACAAGTTTAACTCAAACGGGACTTTGTTTAGTTATATCTCATTGTATATAATATATATATATATAATATATATATATTATCTTGTTTTGTAACTGATTTTCACCGAGTTTTGGATTCCGATTGCCTCAGGGGGAGAAGTTAAGGTACGTCTACATTACTACGTATTAAAACCTCCATTCGTACGTCGATGACTTAGATATGTTTTGAAAGGTAGAAAAAAAATCTTTCTTTTACAAAATGGAACCGGTAAAAAATTATGATGGCAACTGATAGATAAACGTCAAGAAGCAAGAGCGAAGAAATGATGTTGATCGGCAGTTGTAGTATCGTGGTAAGCGATAAATTTGGTTACATCGTATCCGCCATAAACGAAAAAACAAATGTACGATTCGAGATTAGAACAAGGATAGAAATATCTTAATGTTCGCAGTATCCATTCTCTTAATGATTTTATTTTAAATTACCTCCTGAGAATTAGAAACCCATATAATATAAGAAATAATCGTTAATTATTCGCTGGTGAACCACTGTCTCCATCTTTTGAAGCAAACTAATGATGGTCATTGGAAAAGGAGTTCTATATCTATGATCTAAGCACAAGGTTCATAGAAAATTAAATTTTTTAAAAAATTTTTTTAAATATTTTTTTTAATGGAACTGAAAACCAAAAAAGGAAATTATAAATATCTTATCAGGCTCATTATTTCTTCCCCTACTGTGTATATTTATAGAGTTTTGTTTATCACTTTTTTTGAACGTCTATATCTATGAAAGTATATGTATGTACATACAGATAATTCTAGCATATTAAAAACTTTGATAAGTATTTATTATAAAAGTTTAATACAATAATTTGTTTTATTATATAATTTTCGAGTACGATTTTATTACAAATCGTTGTTAAACAATAACGATAAATAATCGCTTATTTATAAATCATTGTATAATTTTGATTTTACTTTTGTGTCTATTAAATAAAAAAATTGTTTTAAACATTTCGTTTGGTTTTGATTTCCACTGCTTTATCTAAATTGTTATTAAAATGCTATTCAATACCTCTCTGTAAGCGATTAAGCGATTTTTTACTCAGTTTAGTTGTTTGTTTTAAATGAAATGTTAACATCAGTGATATTCTGCAGTTCTCAATTATCAAACACAAAAAAAAATAAGATAGAGGATGCATGATTTGCTACTCATATAGTATAGTGATGCCAAATTAACTTTTTTATATGTTTTGTGCTCAAACGAAAAGCAACGCAAAGCCAAACTTTATATAGCCTTTGAAGCAATTTTATCAGTCTGAAACCATTTTTTTAAATTTTAGAAACTGATTTCGTATTTTTATATAGTATACGTGGGAGGTGTGTGTCGATACATTATAATCTTTTGGTTTTTGTATTGTACTTTTTATTCCAAACATACCATATGTTCACATATTCAACTGTACTCGTATAGCATTCTTTCTATATATCTTACAGCCATAAACTGTTAGAAATGAAGCGTTCAGACATTTTTTTCGGCCGCCGAAAAAAAAACGAAAAAAGTTCCTCAAAAATGCTTCATACATACATATATGTATATGCGGAGAATGCTAGTATGTTTATTGTTTCAAAGTCGGATATCGAATATAACGTTACCGCTCTCCACAACCGTACTCCACAATTGAAGTACAGATTATTGTGGTAAAGAGCCTTTAAAGCCATTCTGAATATTGCTTGGAACTTGCACCTTCAGGATATTATACATTCCGTAGAGGCCTACAAAAAATGCAATTGGATCAGTGTTGAAATAATGCCTTCATCCCAAAAATTACAAAACCTTATCGATAACAACGGTACATAATTTAAATTTCTAAACCAAACATGTCGAACACCATATAATTTTTTATTTATTTTTAATAGATAATTTTCGCAGTCTATACCATAGCTTGTATGATTGTACTATACTGCACGAGGTTTAAGACAAGGTTTTATAAAAGAAAAATTTTGAGAACATTGTCCCTGGCTGAATTACTATTTTTCAATTAGATTACTTCGTACTACACCTAATAATTTTTAAACATAAAATCGAATGTCGACGGAGAGAACATTTCGTTTGTTCTGCTATTAATAATTGATTTTTTTTTTCTAATCAATATCTATTAATTTGATCATGAATGTTAAAAAAGTCAGAAAAAAAACTTACCCTGATTGTCGTGGTTCACGTCGTTGCATTTCGTTTACAACGACCACAGCAAGATTATAACGATAACGTTAACGATGATGACAATGTCTATCTCTGTTTGTTCTTGTTCTTGTTTTCAATTTTTCCTTTTTTTCTTTAACGTACCAAAGGAGATAATGACGTTTTTTCAGTTTCTCTATTTTTTTAATGTTGTTGTTGATGTGCGTTTTGTTTTTGTTTTTCTTCTTCAAAGATTTATTTTTATTTTCTTTTTTTTTTTTTAATTCACCACTAATACCACTGCACGGGATGTATAAAAATCTATTCGGCTAAAAAAAAGAAACACTTATTGTTATAGCAGGCGTTATTATTAAAAAAAATAGTACTTGTTTTAATTAAATTGTATTAATTTTTTTCATTTTCTATAATGTTTTATTTAAAATATAATAGGATTAAAAGAATTTAATTAAATGCACTTATGAAAAGAAAAAAAACCGTGTTGTAAAATTATGTATGAATGTTGTATGCACAAGCAGGTATGTTTTTAATTACAAACATATTCCCATATTTTATTTTAAACGACACATTCTCTTTTCTTCTTCTTGTTTGTTGTTTATGAATTGATTTTGTTTGAGTTTGTTTATGTTCTCTGTTGTTGATTATTGTTTCTTTTTTTGTTTTTGTTATTAAGTTCAGTTTTTACACTTGTTGTGCCGTTAAAAGTAGTAAGATGTGTCAATTGGTCGTTTAATTGCGTTCGGTTTAATGTAACAATGTTTGTTGTATTGTTGTTCTTTAACTGTTTTTTTATTTGTTTTTCGCCTATATGGGTATTTTAGTGGTTTTTTAAACAAGTGGATTACAGCGAGTAATGACAATTACAGCGCGACAAGGATTAAAACGACCGTTTTTATTTTTATACAGGAAATATCGTTAAATTTAACAAAACAATACACAAAATAAACAAATGAGCATCACGTTTGATTAAATATGTTATTCAATATTTAATTTATAAAATATTTTAGAAATCTCTTAATAAAAACTATTATTATTTACATATATATGTATAGATTATTTATATATATTACTACAAAAAAATAAGCGTTTAAACATTTGACAGTTATTGAGTAAAATCATATGCCGCTTGCTTATCGTTAATGGATGAATGAACGAATGAACGTATTTATTTAATTTACTGCAAAGTTTTTGTTGTTGTTATTGGTAATATTTTTTTGTTTTATTTACTTATACTATTTTGTGGATTATGACGTTTTTTATTTATTTATATTTTTATTTGCCAGTTTGTTCTTTTTGTTGAGTTGGTAACAAGACAAGACAATAATTATTAACAAATTTTTTCTTTATGTCGTTTATTACTAGGCCTGAATAATAGCTTTTGTGTTTTTACTGCTGTTTTATTGCTTTTTGGATGTCTTCTTTTTTTTGTTTGTTTGTTTATTATTAATCTATTTTATTGTATTTAGTTAAATAGTTATGATTTTTATTTTACATTAGCATTTGACACTAGTCTCGTTTCAGTTTTTATTTATTCATTACATTTAATATACAATTACTTTGAAAATTTTTTAAACTTTTTTTGTGATGTTGAAAGAAAGGCGTTTTTATCTTTAATTTATATGCGTATATGCATGAATATTTTATATATTTGTAATTTTATTTATTTTATTTTTTCTTATGTTTTATATTTATTATATTATATATGATGAATATTTGATTAATATTTAAAATTTAATTTTAATTTCTCGCTATAAAGTTTTAATTATTAACTAGTTTGTAAAGAATATTTCATTTTTAAAATGAATAAAGAAATGTTTCTTTTTGACAGTTTCAATAAAGTTTGTCATTGAAAAAATGACTTTATTTCTTTTGCTATCTTTTTTTATTTACTCATTTTTGAAGTTTTCTTTTTCTATTTACTTTTTTTTACAATTTCAAGAGTTGTTTTTTTTTTCTAATTGCACTTGGGGCCCTCTTCTGTTATTAGGGTGTTATGAGTAAAGTATATCAATGAAAAAGTTTAATAAATGCTCTGAAAGTAAGAGAAAATTTCAAAATAATAAATAAAAGGAACATTCGTTTCAAAATATTAAAGATATGTTGCTAAAATAAACACAATCCAATTAAACATTACATTTTCCCAATTGAGGATTAAAAAACGCTAAGTTAAACTATCAAAATATTCATTTAGCGATTTAATGACCGCTACCGCTAAAACTGACTATAAAAGTGGTGAGTTAAACGTGGAGACAATTATGGTCGCCATAATTCAACTACTATGTAGGACATTGGCAAGACTGTAAAACATGCATGTTATGCCTATCTTACGGCTCATTATGGCGTTTTTGCATTTGTACCCCCATCCATATAAAATCCACATAACGTAACAATTAAAGCCCACTGAACATTGACAATATGGTAGATATGATAGATATGTGTAGAGCAACAGACTGTCAAATGCAGATTCTTCAGCGATAGAGCTCATTACGCACTCAATGGTTATATCAATAAGCAAAATTGTCAGTTAGGGTGTTTGAAGAACCCAGAAGTTATTGTTTAGTAACAATGGCATGCCAAAAAAGTGACTGTTTGGTGTGCATTAATGTTGGGCAATATTTTTCAAAATGTCCCTGAATGTCCCCCGTCAATTCAACGCGCTATAGGTTAGGTTAGGTTAGAGGACGTGTACTTGTCGATTAAGACAAGTACAGTATCCAGAGGTCGAGTTGACCCATTGTACAACGTCCTAGTTTCTCACACCACTTATGTTGTGTGTTAATTTTATATATTAATGGTGGGACCTACAGTTCAAATAAAAAATTTTATTTTATTTATTTTTGCCAGAAATCTGCTGAGAGGAAGTCGCCGAAGAAATACTTTTTGTATTTTGTCTTGATGTCTGGCCTGGGGCTCGAACACTGGCTTTACGTCTAATAAGCCAGCACACTACCTACTAGACTACGGCGACTTCAAACCACGGCGACTATAACCATTTCAAATATTGAGACAAGCCACACAAGATGATCGTTTTTTGCTTTATTGCATGAGAAGTCTCCACTAAGAATAATTTAAAATTTTTGGGGACGACAATTGCATCTTTTTGATCGACTATGATAACGCTGTATTTCGTTCATAATGCCAATATTCAAGCGTTATAATAAAATAAAAATTTTAATATTTTGAATAACTATGCTTTTCAAACCTTATAATAGTTGGCCCTTTATTTCGTTATCTCTTCTGTCCATATTGAGTTCAGAATAATTATTTAAGCGTCCTTTAAATTGTTTACCGATCTTTTCTCTATACCAGAGCTGATGGCAATCTCTCACAGGTCCTTGAGCATTTATGCTTTCTTTTAATCCTTTTATTTTTGCAATTCTTTACCATTTTAACAACACTATTCGCGTAAATGGAAAACATATGGGCCAACCCAAAATAAAATTATCAGTGCTTACATCCTAAACACAAAGATTTTGTATCACATTTAAGTTCAAAAACATTTTATTGAATATCAGTGCTTAAATTTAAAAAGAAAAACACCTGAACCAGCTTCAATGAAATATGTACATACAGGTTTTTTTTTTATTCAGTGAATTTTGACAATTTTGCTTCATTCCTTTTCTAATATGATTTTTCGCGCTCACTCAAAGAGCGCGATTAGTAAAGAGAACAGAATGACAGCTCCATGGTGAATAAGAGCATTATCAAAAAATTTTTAATATACTCAACACTTTTTTGACATTTCTTTTTGCACCATTATTTGGAAACGAGACAGGCGTGACTTTAATAAATCAACACCGCTAAATATGAACATTGTACAAGTAAAAGAGATAACTATATACAGATACTTGAGAGAAAGAGAACAGAAAAAAGAGAAAGATTTAATAAAGTTAATCTCTTTAAATGTACATGTATGTATGTATGTATGTTAGTAGACAATGAGTATGAGTGGGAATGTGTGTAATCTTATGAAAGTATGATTGCTCATTGATTTTCAAATTTTGCCTGCTTTTGGTAAATTTTTTATTCTTTTTTTTACTTCTTTTTAATGCATTTTACATCACAACACTTTTATTTATTTACAATAATTTTTGTTATTTTTTATACACTTTACAAAACCACTTTATGTTTTCAATGCAAACATATTTTTAATTGTTGTTTTTTCTTTCCAATTTTGTTCAGATTAATTCATATAGACACCAAATTTAGGCCACTGTTAAGTGAAAAAAACGTCGTCTCTAATACTTTTTTTCTGATTTTGCTTTTGGTAACTGTCTAACCTTTCTTAAGTAATATTTACTTGTATTATTTTATTTAATTTGTTGTTGTTAATATGTTATTAAATATTTTTATTGATATTTTAAGTTTTTTGTTTAAACCTAACAACAAAATTAACAATATTTTCTATTTTCACACACACGGCAGTCAGTCAGACTTTCGTCAGGGGTGTAGTTTATTTTCTTTCTGCACTTATTCTTTTTTCGACATTTTACACTTATTTTCTTCTGCTACTAAAAAAACACATACTCTCTTCCCAAGTATATTTTTTATTTCTTTTGTGTTATTCAACACTAACTTAAAACAGTGTTGCCATAACATATTGTACGATAACTACCCCGGGAAAATTTTGTGGAACAAGCCAAAAACAGTTAAAATTTATTAACAAAGGAAAAAAATTAAAGAGAATTTAGAAACAAAGCACTCGGGAGCCATGATAGTCTAGCGGGTAGTGTGCTAGACAGCGTGAGGGATACCGAGCATGAGGTGCGTACTACACAGCTCGTAATAATTATAGTTTGATTTGTAATTGTATTCTATTAATACGCGAGCACTAATGTAATTATTTATAAAGTTATTGTGGCTTTGATTCAAAACACGCATCTAACTAACTTCTATCTACTCATTAGGTACTTGATTAACCAAATTTTTATATTTTTTTCAAATGGATTCGCATGTCATTATGATCTGATATCCTATGTATATGAACTTCTAGCTTCTTCTGCTTGTTTGATCAAATTTCGTAGTCATTCTAACACTGCATACAACTTGCGGTTGTTCTCCTCACAGTGTACGGCAAATTTACTATGCTTTACGTGCAAATAGAAAACACTTATAATGTTAAAAGACTTTCTAAAGCCTCCTTATCACAGGAGTATTTAACTACTAATAGGGCTTCAAAATACCTTATCTTTTAAATACTTCATTCTACCTCAATAACCTGAGTTTCACTTGCCATTGTGTACAGGGTACAAAAATTTCGAAATCTTATAAATAGTACTAATCCTCAATACCAGTCTCACAGAAATTTTGAACCTCAAAGTAATCGATTATCTAGAACAAAGATCTCAAACTCTTTTACGTTCCAAAAAAAAATTAAGATCCATAACTTTTTCATTTTTACATGTAGTCAAATTAATTTAATTTACTTACATTTATTTTATTTACGCTAATGAAAATAATTTTGCAACGACTATCACTCCTAAAATTTTAATTCCTGTATTGTCATTACTATCTCGTATTTCTTTTAAGTTCTAAATGTTTCAAACCACATAAAGCCTATTTCATTTGGGAATTAAAAATTGTTAAAAAACAAGCTTATAGGAATTCGTAATTGTTTTTGTAATTTCTATACTTGGTTTTTTCATACAACAAAACTTGGCAACACTACAACCTATAACTAACCATATACTAACTATTATAAAGTGTTGCCACTTGACAAATCAGCAACCAGTATTGCAAAAATTCTTCAGCTTTTTTAGAAACACACTTCCTTTTATTTTGTTAAATTTAGAAAAACAGATTCAATAGAAAACATCATTTATTTCCAAATACTTTCGCAACCTACACTTATAAAATCAAACGATTTATAAAGTTGTATTGGCCAATATAATATCTATACACTCAAAAAGTTTTTAAATTATATTCCTTTTAACGTGTGTATATATAATGAATATAGTTACCACTTTATAAAGCCGGTAGCCATAATTTCCTTTATAGGTTAAAAACTGTTTTATTAGTTTATAAATCTCTTTAACACTTAATTGCAATAACAGGTAGTTTTAATACAATTTTCATTCAAGATTTTATTTCATTATTTTATTTTACTTGTTTGTAATTCCACTGCACTTGTTTTTCGTTAAATTGCTTTTTTCTTTTCCTTCACAAATATCTTTTCTGTATGTACAATACTTTTCTTTATTCTCAACACTTAGTTTGTCTCTTTTCCTCCCGTACAGTTTAATGGAAAAGCACTCTTTTATTTTTGTTGTAACTTATAAATCGAACCACAGCAGAGAAAAAAATAAAGTGACCAAGATGAAAGAAAAAATGAGGAAGTGGCAAAAGAAAAATTCTATTTCATTTTATATGTTAATAACTGAAAAACACTTTAATTTCTTTTTACTTTTTTCTTCACATTATTTTACCGTCGTTATCTTAATAATTTTTCAGATTTTTCTGGCCCTTAAAGACCAAAAAAATATAAATTTATCTACTACAATGCAAAACAGAAGATCAAGCCGACCGACTGAATCGAAATCGGCGGCATGCTGACGCCGTTTCACTTTAAAACATTGTCATGATACTATTAACGAAATTTAGCCGTTGGCATTTATATGATACGGAGTTGACAAAATCGCTAAAATGTGGTGTTTCTTAACCAACTAATACATTCGATTTTTATTAAAATGTATACACAAGTATCTCTCTAAGACCTATATTGTATATTATATAAAGAGAAAGTAAGTGATTATTATGTTTAACAATATTTTCGAAAATGTTGCAGTTTCACCAATGTTATGTGTGAAATACAATATGAAAGTATTATACTAAAATATTTTTATTAGAGACATTGAATTAAAATTAATTTGTATATTTTATTATATATTTAAGTTGTGTTGTTATTATTTAATTTATTAACATATGTGAATATTTAAGATTAAGCTAATTCTTAAACATCTGGCAGCATTAGTGCTAAAACAAATTGTAATTATATTTGTTTTTATTGTCATACAATGCAACCCTGTGTTTACCTTTTTTCTACTCAATTTCTTAGAGCATTGAGTGCATTTCTAACTACACGTGCGAGAAACTAGACAAAATTTGTTTAACAATCGTTATAAATTGAACTAAATTATTTACAAATATGGTCAAAACTAAAAAAACTTTAAATAAAAAGGTGAATATATTCACAAATAATATTTAAAATCAATTATTAATTAAAAATTTTATAGAACTCTTTGCAAATATCGCAAGTTAAACATAAAAAACAGGCAAAATCGCAACAGCAGCAAAAGGAAGAGTCCGAAGATAAAATGCAGGTGCAAACTGTGGATTATGATTCCATGATAGAAAATGGCACTAGTGAGGAGAGTGACAACGATAGTGAGCAGACTCCAGAGGAAGAGTCTGATGATGGTTTCTCTGACAAAGAGGTTGAGGGAGAGACTTCACTTAAGGTTTCCAAAGGTGTTAACAAAAGGAAAACTATAACTAATGGCCAACAGGAAACACCGCAACCTAAAAAAGCTAAAAATAATCCCTTTGCTCCCGAAAAAGTAAAGCCACCTACTTTAGAGGAAATAAATGAACTTAAGGAAACCCGCAATTTATTTCACTCGAACATCTTTCGTTTGCAAATAAAGGAAATGCTACAAGAGGTTAAAGTTAAGGATAAATATCTCACCTACATCAGTACATTCTTAGAACAATTTAAAACATTTGTTAAGGACATAAAAGATATGCCCGAAAAACAAGATATGAACAAATTAAATTGGCTCAAGAAGACAGCCTTGGCAGTGCCCATAAATTTACAATCACTGAAAGTGCAGCAGCAAAAATTATTTCAGTTTCAATTTCTTAAACCGAATGCAGAACCTTTTTTGATAGGAGCCTGTAATACTCATACACTATTAGGTCCTAAGCTGCAAGCGGACATTGGTGTTTTAATGCCTGCTGAATGTTGGCAAAAGGAAAATTATCTCAACTTGCAATATGACCAGAAGAGAGCCTTTTATCTTACTTATTTAACTCAAAAACTATTGGAGTCCAAAATTATAACTGGTCTAACGTTGGAACATTTGAAATTCAATTATTATAACAATAATCCTTTAAAGCCTGTATTGGAAATCACACCACCCGAAGAGGCTGGCAAACATTTAGCCCAAAAGCTAAGCGTACGCATATTCGTAGCCACGGAGCAGGAGTCGTTTAAACTAAATCGTTTTGTACCCTGGAACAACAATATAAGAGCTTCATTATTTGATACCAACGAAAATGGCGAAGATGAAACTGTGCCTTTAGCCACTCCCTGGTATAATTCAAATATTTTATTCGATTTAACTATGCATGCAAACGAGAAAGTATTACATGAAGTGTTTGATCAACATAAAAACTTCCAAGAAGGTTTAATTTTATTGAAGGTATGGCTGAGACAACGTCAACTTGATGTGGGTTATGGCGGTTTCAATGCTCATATTTTGGCCATGTTTATAGTGTTTTTAGTTAAACAGCGTAAGCTACATAACAATATGAGCAGTTATCAGGTGGCTCGTAATGTTTGGAATCAATTAGGTAAGTTATTTAAAATAATTGCGTCTTTGTTGAAAGCCTTTGGAAGGGAACAAGTAGTTTTAGCACAACAATTTCTTATTTCTAATTCAATCGACCACTAATTTACGCATTTTCTCCTTTTTTAGCTTTTTCCTCTTGGCATGAAAACAACAAAGGCATAACTTTGTGTAATAATACCAGCTCTTTGCCCAGTCAGCCCACCTTGGAACAGTTCCATAGCCATTACAGTGTGGTGTTTATAGATTCTACAGGTTTTTATAATATTTGTTCAAGTGTTAGTCTGGATATGTATAAGCGAATATGTCTAGAGGCTAAACTGGCTGTGGACATGTTAAACGACATGAAATTGAATAGTTTTCAATATTTATTCATGACCAAGTTACCGCTCTATACGCAAATGGATCATATTTTAAAGTAATGTGTATATAGTGCATTAAGAAAACGGTTTCTAATAATTTAAACTTAAAATTTATACTTTTAGAATCAATAAGTCCGATGCTGTAGAACAAATTTTGGATATGCATGTTGCACCAGCAGATAAATACAATTATGCTGGTTATGCTTATCCCCAGCTATTTAAAGTGGTTACCAGGTAAATCAAAATTCCTTTCTTTATGTATTTATATTTATTTCTAACAATCTTTATTCCAAAGTCTTTTGCAAAAGGGTTTGGCACAGCGTGTTAACTATTTATTGCCTTTGGAGCAATCTTCAACTCCATGGAATGTCAATGAAATGCCTTCTGAAGGTTTACAACACTTACATTTGGGTATAATTTTAAATCCTGAAAAGGCTTATGAAATACTTGATAAAGGACCCGAATCTATAAATGAGGAGTCATCAAAGTTTCGTGCATTTTGGGGTGAAAAGGCTCAATTAAGACGTTTCCAAGATGGTAGCATTACCGAATCCGTTGTTTGGGCCAATGCTAATGATGACTTAAACAAAAAACGCTTAATCGTACGTTCCATAGTCTTGTATTTGCTGCAATATCACTTTCAGTTGGAAAATAAAGATGTTGAATATGTTGCGGGTGAATTCGATGCAGTATTTGAATTAACAAAAGCTTTTAAAGTAGACAGTTTAAATGTGAAAAATCAAAATAAAATACCCCAAGATACGAATGCTGAAGCTTTAGCATTGCGTGTCATAAGAGAATTTGATGATTTAGCCAGAAAATTAAATGGCCTAAAAGAGCTGCCTTTAGAAATTGTATCCATAGCGGGTATATCGCCAGTATTAAGATACTGTGAACCAGTGCCCATTTTACCCAGAGCCAGGTGTATAAAAGACCAATTATTTGCCGATCATGTACAACACGGTGTTATACAACTAGGTAAAGTGTTTATTGAAAATATGATAGAAATTTTATCATAAAAATTATATTTTCTGTCCTTCTTTAGGTTTAAGCGGTAAATGGCCTGGAGAACTGGCTGCTTTTAGAGCCCTCAAGACTGCTTTTTACATACAAATCGCTGACATGTTAAAAGAAAAACATCATTTGTTTACCCAAGTTAGCTATGATGGTATATTGATATTGAAACAGGGCTATTGTTTTAATTTAGAAATAGCCCATCCCAAAGAAGTGGGCCTACTGAAAAAAGAAAAAACGGATAAGGGCATAACCACACACGTTGATTGTCCTGAAAGCATAGCATTGGAGAAACGTCTTTATATTTTGCCCAAAGTAACGGGAGCTTTAAAAGCTCTCTACCAAAATCATTCGTCATTTGGACCAACTGTTATGATTGCTAAAAGATGGCTGTACAGTCAACTTATCGACGACGGTCTATGGCCACAAGAATGCACAGAACTTTTAATAGCTTCTCAATATCTTAAAACATCAGCTAAGTGCATAACCAATTCGCCGCAAATGGGTTTTATAAGATTTCTGCAATTATTGGCCAACACTGATTGGAACTCGGAATTGTTTCTATTGAACTTTAATAACTCTATGGAAGGTAGTTAAATAACTATAACTATTCCACTATTTTGAATATAACTATTCCATTAACTTAAATCTTTGCAGATGCAGACATAAACGATTTGGAGCAAAGTTTTAGTACAGAACGTGAAAGTTTTCCTCCTCTGTGTATAGTTACCTCGTATGATCAAAAACATTATGGTAATATATGGAGCTCAAGTGAACAACCCAATATTTATGTATTGGCACGAGTTACTTTACTAGCTCGCCAATGTTTAGAAATCGTGGAATCTAGTTTATTGTCAACCACTCTAACATTTATAAAACCGGTTAAATTGTTTAAGGCTCCCATACAGGGTTATGATTTGTTAATACAATTAAATCCTGAAAATGTTTCAAATACATTGGCCTTTGATTTCGGCTCATCATTTTTAGAATTTACGAAACCTAATTGGCATATGCCTTTGGCTGGCAGTAATTTTTTGCCCAAAGCTATAGAAAAATTAAGGGTAAGTTATATAAATAAATACCACAATGTTCATACGTATTTTTAACGTTTTTTTATGTTTATTTATAGGAAGCCTATTCAAATTTCGCAGCGTTTTTCTATAACCCATGCGGCGGCAAAGAAATAGCTGTGATATGGAAGCCTTCAGCCTTTGAAGCAAAAGACTTTAAAGTCAATGATGTTAATGGCTGTTCACTAACTGCCGACCGCAAACGTATACAGGCTAAACGAGAAGTGTTAATTGAAGACTTTAAATTTATTTTAAAAGACTATTACTTACGCCTGGGTTCCGTGGAGTCTGTAAAAGCTGCCAATGGAAATCAAACCAAGTTGAATGACAACATTTCTAATGCTAAAAGATATTTCACAAAACCTAATAATGCTACTAACAAAAAGAAAGTAAATTCCTCTACAAAACATCCAAAACCTGTGATAGCCAAGAATAATAAAAACAAAAAGTTTGCTAAAGTGTTAAAGGCCCAACACCCGAAAAAACCTAAATTAAAAGTTAAGCCATCTAAAAAAGCATAATAACTATAGACTTTACAAATATATATATTTTTTTCTTGTTTTTGTATAAAATACATAAAATTTAACATTAATTTACAAAATTTATAACTACAAATTCAAATTACGTTATATATTCTAAAGAATTGTTTAATTTCTTCTGTTTCAATTGCTCACGGGCTCCAAGGGGTTCATCTTGCATGCAAGTGCTTTTATTACACATCCTGATTAATTTACAACAGCACTTAGAAGTCTTCTTTAGATTATTTAATTGTTGTCCTAAGTTAAGTTCTTTGTTATCCAATTCTGTTGTTGAAGTGCCGCATGAGTAGGTCATGGGAAACTGAAAAAATAAAAAATAACCAAAATATGTTGTTTTGTACCACGAGACAAAAACAAATAAAAAATCCGTTTAAGTCAAGGCCAATAATAGCCATTTCAAATTACGCCGTTCTTAGACGGTGCTTTATAAGCAATACTCAACTATTGGCACAAACTATGCGGACTACAATTAAGATCAAAGCACGAAAATAAAACTGAGAATCGATCCGATAGAACCAGGACAAAAATTAATTGGAGTCCCCAAATCAACAGTTTCAGGGGATGTAAACTATGTTAAGAGAGCGTTAAAGACTACCTAGAGTATTTTAATACCTTCCCAGTATCCTAGCCTCCTAACACAAAACATCCATAAATTATCTCTTAGTTAACACCGATTTTTTCCTGTGGATATGCTTACAGGAAATCTGTAAGTATCTCCCAGCGAAGGTAGGATGTGAACTATGTGAATGTGGTGACTCATGCATTCCCCACAATCCAAAGCATATGATCTCCCAGTTAAAAGCAACTATGGGGAGATCTCCTACCTTTTAACAATTACAGTATATAAGTCCGGTACCCGAATATAGGTATTTGTTCTTTTATGTTCCACAAGCCAAAATAAAAATATTGCTTTTAAGTTAAGGACGCTTCTGTTTCAGTGGAGGAAAAGTATACCACTCTATTTTTTTTTTTTTTGGTATCTTATTTCCTATGGAATGGATGGCAAAAATAATGACGTACAATATGCATTTGGATGAAGATGTGATTGTTACCCTATCGAGGTATATTTTTTCTTTATCCGTTTAAAACAATCTAACAAAGGTAATAGCATATTATCCATGATTTTCTGTAACACCAACGATATCTAGAAAAATTAGAATTTATCATTTGAGATTCTTTCAAGAGCGGGCTGATTGAAAATTTAAGTTTTGGCATGTTTTGTTTTCATCAGTCACAATAACAGCCGTCGACACGTCTTATTCGGAAAACGAGCAACAAAAATGTCTACTTACTGGCGATGAAGTACTTATACACTTATCCCATTGTACTTGTTGGTTAATGGATGCTTGGGTATGATTTTCACTAGGTTTCGGAGAAATATCCATTGGTTGTGGATAAGTTTGTTGATAGTTGGTTGGATTATTTATTGTTTTGTAGAAATTTAAAAGATTTTGTTGGCAGACGAGATTTTGTTGTTGTAAATATTGTAATAGACCTTCAAAATTGATGGAGTTCAAAGGCTTAAGTTCACCATTCGGCATTAATTTATGCAATGCAAACAAACGATATTCTTCGATTTTGCGTACATCTTGTTGAGACAAAATATAATATTCATTATCTATTAGAACAGGAGCTACAAAAGAAAAAGGAATAATAACCTTAAATGGTTAAACAAAATTGAAATCACCATGAGCGGGAGGTGAAGATTCTTCGGAAATTTGCATAAGTTTTCGTGTAGAAAATTTTGGTAACATTTTTTTTTCTTTTATTTTATTTTATTTTTCAAATATAAAACCAAAAAGTTCGAAACAATTATTTTTATACAATGAAATATATAGATTTTGAAAATTACAGTTTTTAGTTTATTAGTTTTAAGTGAATGCTTAATAAGGGTTTCTTTTCTTTATTTTTTCTTTTTTTTTTTGTTAAATCCAACTTCAAACCCATTTTGGAACTTAATTGCGTATACCAGGCACTTCTAATTTGATACCCAGGTTTTCGTCTTTAACAGGTGTAACACTTTCCTTTTCTTTAGTGCCAAAATCCGGATAAAGTTTCGCCACTTGCCCTATTGGTGTACATATACGTCCCGAAAAATCGGCTCTTTTATTAGACTGAGATCGCTCTACACTACCCACTATATCGAAGAGAGAACGTTGACCCACATTGTTAAAACTGCGTTTGCTAGCCTTCAACAATTGACCACTGCTTGTGCTGCTGCTATCCATGGAATGAGGCGGCGATAAAGGAGAATCAGTGGTAGCTCTTATAATAGATTTGCCAGTGCCATCGCCTAAGGTTTATTAAACAATAATTATAATTTTAAATCAAGCACAATAAATGCTTAGTAACTTACGTGCCAAATCAGTTTCTGATTTAACTGTGGCATCACCACAGGCCGCTCTCACATTTTGTATGCTTTCCAAAATTACTTTATGATAAGGAGTGGTAGCACAGCCTTTTAAGATAACTTCTAATTCGGCACATAATAGTTTATATTGATCTGTTTTCTTATGACCTTTTATGCGATTCGCACTGAAATTAGGAAATGGCAACAATTCTCTTCTAGTAGAAGCTGTATACAATTCATAAATATTCTGTTGACATTGCAATTCATCGTTCTTGTCCATATCTTCTTTAGCAATTTTCCTAAGAAAATTTGGCAACCAATGGACATTGCGTTGTAAATTGAAAACCATAGTTGTGCTTAAGGTTAAAGGAAAATAAGGAGAGCGAGCATAAAGACGCTCCCGGGCTTTATGGAGATTTTCCTCGGGTATTGGTTTTGATTTTAGTGGTAATAAACGGTGTGCCTTTATGAAAGCTGCAAAATCGGGTATACGATAATCCGTAATACGTCCACCAGGACCCTCGGATATTGAGGGAGGATCTTCGAGGCAGGATCTTGTTATTTGTAAAGCGTGTATGAATATTTCCCCACCTCGCGCAGAAAGCAAATGACTTGTAGTCTTTCCGCCAGTTTTTCTGAAATTAGAAACAAATTCATTATTTTAAAATCAAATTAAATATTAGATACAATACCTAGGCATTTCTAGTAAAACAGAACGTCCATTTAACAAAAAGTTAATTAGACAAGAGCTTGGACGGGATGTAACATCCACTGGAGTCACACGATGTTGTGCCAAACAGGGTGGACAGGCTGACATATCTGATGCACCACAACCTCTCGGTGTACACCATTTAAGAGTCACCGTTTCATATTCAGCTCCCTCTTTAATGCTGGTAGGCAATAAAGCTTCATTGCCACAAATGGCAGTATGAGCATTACGGGCGTGCAATATTTCCACATCATAATTAGCACTAGAATTGGCATTTTGTTCCTCCTAAAAATAAAAAAAGATAAATAAATAGAAATATTTACTAGAGCTCTTCCTTCCAATTTCGGATATTGCATTACAACATAAAAAATAACTTTACCTTCATTGGTATACCAGTAACTGTAGTGCTGGCCAAATCATAATGACTCATTATAAGATGTGTAAGTTTATTTGATATTTCCGGAGCACTGGTGGTGTGTATTTCGCTTGATAGACATGGTGATAATTCCATTTTTGCTCGATTTGTGACCAAAGTCTCTATACCCATGGGCACCATATTTATGATGACCAAATGGCAATTATCAATCGGTAAGAGTTTTTTCTGTGACATAGCTAAAGTATTTTGTTGCATTAGTACATTATGAAATATATCCTCTAAACTTTTCATGCTAGGATTATCCCGGGCAGATGTTATACATATTACACGGCCCTTGTTGGGTATTTTTTCATTTGTTATATTGGCTGCTTCGTGATTCATCATTGAGTTCATTTGATATTCTGTAGGTTCAGCTAAAGCTTCTATCGCTGCCCTTAGACCATGTATCACTGAGTAATCCGATGATTGTGGCGTATTACGTTGAGGTACACCCACTAATGCCATGGCATTTAAGACATGCGACATATTTTGTGTTGCAAATTTCCATGTATTTACTATATGAGCCGCTGTGTCACTCACTATAAAGCGTATTAATTTACCTCTTGGAAATAAATCCCATACTATACGGCAATATTCTATGGAAGACTCTACCGAACATGTCCATAAACTTTTGCTAAATTGCAGGCCAGAGCTGCCTGATGTCGCCGGTAAATTAGGTTCGGTGGTACTACTCTTACCCTTCAGAAAATCCAACGGTATAAAATCTTCGCTTGAAATACTAAAATATTGTGTGTGATCTAGAACAAATATAGTTTTTTGATTTAAATCGTACATATTTATGGAATTTTAAAATCACAGTTATTGTACTAATAAGAGGAAGCAAGAGCACAGCGTAAACAAAACAAAACAAACGAAATGAAATGAAAAAAAAAAATAAACCAGAAAAGACATCTGAGACGGACATTTATAGCGGCGGTGAGAACCGCTAAGTAATAAGCGGTGTATTTAATAATTTGGTTAATAGCAATTAATTTTAACAAAATATTTAAGAATATGGAATAAAATGGGAAAACAAACGTAATTGATAAGCACTTCATAATACATATATTTTTTTATACACTGGCTTTAATTTTCAAGATAATTGGTTTGAAAATAGTAAGACGCCTTTTGCACGTTGAAATTTGTTTCGAAACAAATTTCAACACTCTTGAGTTTGTAGGAGAGGGGGGAAAAACGAGCGGGGGTGTTTTCACAATTTCATGTACTCGCGAAACTTGCTTTGTTCTTTATTCGTATATACACAGAGTTGTATTTGATTTCACATTTTCTTTTATTTTTTGTTTCGCATAGTGAAGTTAACATACTGACTGCCGCGGCAATTTTCAAAAAACTGGCCAAAAATTACAATTTGATTTTTTTTACATTATATTACTTAAAAAACTCTATTTTTAGATCGTAGGTATCATCAAAAATAAAAATTATGTTTTTTAGGAGAAAAAGTGGTTTAATGAGTACGAGATAACTCGTAGATTGCGTTCCGTTCTAGGGAGCCAACTATGAATTATCTCGTAGTGGGCAGTCATTACTTTTCGTTTATTTTGTGTTTGAAATCAAAAAGAATATAATTTCATTTTTTAATTTATAAAAATCAATAAATAAGGTAAATATATTAAAAATAATAATACATTCATAAATATATGTATAATATATTATAATATTATAAAAAAATATAATATTCATATAATGTTCATTTTTAAAGAATTGTCTGGCGTTGTTTGAACCTAAATCACAATGCCAAATAAAGTTATAACTGTCAGAAACAGCAGAATGACGCGATAAAAGAAAACAAAATTTCTGAAATTAATTTTTTACGTGCAAAAGCGAAAGAAATTTTAAAAGAAAATGCAAAAAAGTTTTTGAAACTTGTTTCGAAACTAATTTCAACGTGCAAAAGGCGTCTAACGATTAATAATTAAAATGTCAAAGTTAGATTACAGTAATTTAAAGGCGTAAAATCGACTGTCTAACGAACTTCAACAAAATTAAACAGAACCATTAAATACGAAGTGCAACAGTTAATAATTAAATTGAAGTGTTAAATAAAATTGAAATTATTATTAATTATTAAGTGAAAAGTACTTGGTAAGTGCTATATTTTGTAATATTTTCTAAAACCAGAAAATTCACAATCAAAAAATGCGGAATATTTGCAAATCTTAGTTTAATGGCAAAGCTTTCCATTTATAAAAATTTGGCGGTAAAGCTAAGCGTTACGTATTCTGCAAATGTGCATTTTACACATATATTTGGATGAATATAAATTTAACTTACTTTCTCATTTATGACATTTATTTAATTATAAGCTAAGAAATAAATTAAATCTAAACTTGGTCATCGTTTTTTATAACCCTGTAATTAAAAATATTCCTTGTGTTAATTAATTAGCCATTATAACCCTTTAGTTCAGGTTACACCTTGCTTTGCTTCCCACACCAGCCATTTTGAACAATATTTTCATGGCTTTTAACAAAACATAGCGGTGAGGTTGTCGAAAGAAATATTTATTTTTTATATTTTGTTTTCACGAGGAATTAGAGTTAAGGTTTGAATTCGGGAGCTATCGTCAAGTAAATCAACACACTACCTACTATTACTATTTATTTAAAATGAAATGCTCTGTTGTCCAAGAAAACAAGCATATATTTTTAAACATTGTAAAAGACGTTCTTTTATTCTAAAACAAAATTCTAAATGTTTTATATTTCATTTTTGCTTCTGATCTATAAAATTAGGACCACTGAAAGTCAAATCGAACGTATATCGAATTTCCATTCACCTTAGAAGTCCAATAAGATTGGAAAAAGATAATATAAGAATAGTCAAACAAATTTATTCCCATTGTTGTTATACCTGTAGGTTTTATTTTAATTAGAACTATTACCAGTAAAATAAATTCAAACAATTTGTACACAAATATTTACAATAAAATAACAAACCACAAATTAAACGATTTAAACATTTTGATTCATTGTATTTTCTGCGGTGTCCATTTTAAGATAATTTGTACGTAAAGTATTATTACATCGTGATGAACTATTATCGCATACTGTGCCATATAGTCTCTCATTTCTATTGGAGCGCAAGTGTTTACTTAAATCCTGGGAATATTTAAAACTGCGTTCACACTGTGCACATTTATAGGGTCTCTCATCGGTGTGAGAGCGCATATGTTGACGTAAATGATCCGAAACGCGAAATGCTTTAGAGCACATTTGACACTTGTACGGCTTTTCTCCGGTATGTACACGTTTGTGGCTATTAAGTTGGGTAACAAGCAAAAAAGCCCGTTCACATAAATCACATTTAAATGGTCTTTCGCCAGTGTGTCGCCTTATGTGTACCGTTAATTGGGTTTTACTAGTAAATGAGCTGCCGCATATGGGGCACAATGAACCTTTATCTTCAGCTTTTATTTTCATCTTACTAGAATTTTGACTGTTATTATGATTGTCTTCTTGTGCAAGTAAATGCTTTGTTCTTATATGATAACTTAAACTTTTCTTACGTGAATATGTCTTTGGACATTTATCACACTCGTAAACATTATCACCCTCGGCAGGTTTCCGCATCAACGTTACCGAATCCGGGCCATGAAATGTGCGCATATGTTTATACATATTACAATAGCGTGTGAATTTACTGCCACACAAACTGCAAGTACATTTTCTCTCCTCTGGTATGTGACTTATTCTCTGGTGTACACGCAATGCTTTAGAATTTAAAAATATTTTGTTACATTTGTTACAAGGTACTGCTACATCGATAGCATTTTGGCCATCATGTGTTGGTAGATTTTTATTTTTATTCCTTATTTTGACTTTCTTTTCTAGAGTAGTTGTAGCTTTCTTAAATTCATTCGTATGTTCCGGAGGCTCTTCTGGATTAGTTGGAAGTGTTGTTTCTATATTATTATCACTTTGATTGTCTATTTTTGTATTGAATACATCAAATTCTATATCCGGTTTTGATTTTCTGTTACAAGAATTTAAAAATTGAATTTTAATTAAACCGAACAGTAATAATTCAATTATGTAAATAAATTTAGGGACTTTAACTTACATATCTCCTAATACTGCGTTATTTATAAGACTAACATGTTTGTATTTGTCCTCCGAATCAATTGTATCATCCTCCTTATGCTTTTCTAAATCATCCATATCATTTTCAACAACAATTTGATTTTCGCAATTCGATTTAGTAATTCTATAAAATACAAAAAACATTATTAAATAATTGCTTTACTTCAGGGCCACTTCAATTAAAAAAACACTGAACATTGCAAAATAATTACTTGTTAATTATAAATCAATTAAAAAAATGCGCAATTATCTACTCACGTTTCTAATGATTGTAGCAGCTCTTTTGTTGCAAAGTCATCTGTCAACGTACCCGTGTTGTCTCCTAGTTGAATTTTATATTCCAGTGTATCACATTTTGAATCTACACCATCGTATTCTTGTTTAATTTTTATACAACTTTCTATATCGATTTGTATCTCCTGTAAACAATCTAATTCTTGTTTTAAACTGTATTTTTCATTAAGCATAGAAAAAAGTTTTTCATTAACATCTTTGGCCTGTTGGACAAACGCATGAGCTGATTTTAAACGTTTGGAACAATAGCCACAAATGGTTTGTGGCAATTCGTCATATTTATGATCCATTATCTATATTAATTTAAAAATATAAATTAGTTAAAGTTAATTTGTTAATAATTGCACTAACGAATAATAGATTAAGTTATATTTACGTGAATTTTGGTGATTTCTTCTAAAAGTTCGGCATAACATTTTAATTGTTTTTTATTATCACAAGTTTTTGTTTTTAAGGATTTCCATCCTTTCTTTGCATTAAAGCAAGTCCGACATTTGGTTTTCAACAGTTCTGTCATTATTAATAATATTTACTTAAATTCTCTAATATTTACATGTATCAACAGAGTTTTTCTCTTTAGAGAAACAATTGCATTTACTTATAGTGCTGATAAAGTAATGAGTATTTTCTTTAAGTTTCAAATAACGATTATTTTTAAATAGTCTACATGGTTACGAAGTTGCATTGTAAACCAGGAAAATACATATGTACATTATGCATGTTTAAAATTTCAAGTGAAAGTATAAAACGGTGAACTCTTAATATTCAAACCCTATTAGCTCTTTAAAAAGTTATTTCAGTACAATGAAATACAAGGAGTAATAATTTTCAGTTAGCTTTTATTTTTTCATTTTGATAGAATATCAGTCTCTATGGTCTATTGTGTTACAATTTTATAGCGCTCCCCATCTTTAAATTTAGATAAAACAAAGTGCGTGTGAGATATCAGCGACATTTTTATTCTTTTGAAAGCCTTATTGATCGTTCAAACGTCAGACACAGTTCAATCGCAGGGTGGAGCGCATTCGAAATGTTCAATTTTGACCACTAGCATGCGTTAGGTTGTCTTCGAAGACCGCTATGGTTTGTGGCTTATTCGGATGCACCCGTGATTTAAAAATACACAAGAAAAAGTCGAACGTAGACAAATCACACCATCCCGGTAGTCAGTTCACATATCCTCTACACTCGAACGCTCGTGCATACTATCCAACGTGGCATGTAGTTCCGTCCTGTTGAAACTATATGCCGTTGGTGCCCAAATCTTTTAATTCAGTCAAAAAAAAGTTGGTAAGCTTCGAACTATAATGCTCTCCGTTGCCAGTGATTGACTGGCGACAATTTTGTTTGTTCACGTTCATTCATCCAGAAATGGGCCTCATCGCTGAAAACTATTTTTCAATTAAAATTGAGGTCAGTTACCAAATGCTTCAGAGCCATTTAGCGAACACACATCGTAGTTTCTAGAACTCCCTGGTGATTTGGCTAAATGAATTGAATTTGTGTTTATTATTTAACTACAACCCAATTAAAAATTATATTCTCAATACTACTACCAGAGTTTCCGGCGAGAATCGCATTCACAACCCCTAACCTCATATTACCTGTAAAGAAACGTTATTAGATTAAAGTTAAATATCTAAATACGAAATTATTTTATTTTTAAATAATTTAGTTATGCTTCGAATGCTTTAGCAGGATACAACTTGTTCAATTATTTCAAAATGTTGTTGTTTTGTCTGATGTAATTTCAGCGAATTACTCTGTGTAAATGTACTCTGGCACACACCGCATGTGTACGGCCTTTCACCGGTATGTATACGTTTATGTATATTTAAATCTTTCGAATGTTTAAATGCCTTCTCGCACTGTTCACATTTGTAGGGACGTTCATTGGAATGTGTACGCATATGGATCTTTAGCTTATTGGAACGGGCAAATGCTTTCTCACATATTGAACATTTGAAGGGTTTTTCGCCGGTATGTGAACGACGATGAGCTTGCACATCGCAGGGCCGATAAAATGCTCGCTCGCATAGATCACATTTGTATGGTTTTTCGCCGGTATGCCGTCTTATGTGGACGTCTAAATTAGATTGTGTATCAAATTTGGAACCGCACAATGTGCATAGAAAACGTTTTTTGGGCAATATTATACGTTCCGGTTTTTTGGGTGCACTGTCTGGATTATGTTTAATTTTCATGTGTGCCAGTAGATAATATTTGCTAGTGTAGGTGCCATCACATTGGTCACACGCATATTGGCGGGGGAATTTTCTTTGTTGTGTTATATGCTCCTCAATGGGTTTGTCCTTGTGATGGGTTCTCATATGGGCATACATGTTATGTCGACGACCAAACTTGGCTACACAATAAGGACACTGTACTTTGAGTTCTTCGGGAACATGTGTATGTCGTTTGTGTCGACTTAGCAATCGTGAGTTTGGAAAAACTCTATCACATTGATCACATGGTGTGGGTATGTTGTCATCTAAATTTTTCGCTTTTGTTTTCTTCTTAGAATGATTAGATGATTTTTTCCTGTCCACTTCGTTGTCTTTTAAGTCACTTTCAAGGATTGTGTCATCCCGCCAGTCAGAATCATTAGAACATATTGATTCTTCTTCACTGTCAGTTGCTTTGTTAATGGGCTTTGCAAAATCTGAATCAAATAGATCCTCAGCATCATAATCATCATCACATTCAGATATGGAATCATTTAGTTTAGTGGGCGGTGGCGATGTGGCTTCAAGTACATCTTTAGCGGGACTCCTAAAAATAGAAAGCAAGCATTCAGTTTATGAAAACTTTATTAATGTCCTCACTTACATTACATTTATTTGATCTACAACACCACTTAGTGCTTTATTCGAGTTTTTAGTATTGATATGCTCCTCAGGATCCTCCGTTTTCAATTCGACTTCAAATTTTGATAATTCTGTCTTATTATTTTCCGTTTCCTCATCTTCCATTTTAATTTCTAGACAATTTTGTATGTCTATTTGAGCTTCTTGTAGGCAATCTATAGGTTTTTCTGCTTCGTCTTCTTGTAAGATGGACCAAAGTTTATCATTTACTTCCTGAGCTTGCTGAACAAAGGCGTGGGCTGCTCTCAGTTTACGTACACAACAACTACAAATCGTCTGAGGCATTTCTTTAAATGTTTCGTCCATAATCTTTGTAAAAAAAGTTTATTTTTGTTGAATTATTTATTCGATTTTATTATCCTGCACTTACGTCTACGCGTATTAATTCCTTTAATAGTTCCCCATAACATTTAGTTTCTTCTTCTAATTCATCTGTGGCTACTTTAGTGAGCAATTGTAGTCCTTTAGCACCGCTCCAGCATGTGCGGCATTTATTATTTTTTAATTTGTTACGTCCACTCATATTTGCCAATTGTTATCCTGTAAAAATTACTAACAATATCGCTTAAAATTGTAACAGTATTGTTTATATTGTTGTTTACAAATTGTGGTTTTTGTTGTTTTTTCGTTTGCACTCACTGTTCATGACTAGCACTACACTGTAAGAAATTATTGATCATTTATAGTATTTAGGGCCGGAAATGGAGTCAACAATATGACGAGTCGGAAATGGAGTCAACAATATGACCAGTTTTAAATCCAATTCTAACGGTTTTTGGAGATAGTTCACTAAATATACCATACTGGCCTTAGTAATAGATCCGATATCTGTAGGAAAGCGGTATCTATTAGGTAATAACGAAAATATTTTACAACCCGACAAATTGGTAGTACTTTGTCTTGAAGGATATTGGAACATGTTTTCTTGTAGAATGTATAATATTCACACTCAAAGCTGAAACTTTAGCTATCCTTTTCGAAATTAAGTTAATACTTTAAAGTCAGCAGAAGTACAAGATGATTTCCTAAATACATTAGAGGAAAAATAGGGTCTAGGTCTAAGCAGTAATTGATCCTCTCGTATTGAAATTTATTTACAGTTTACCATTTATTTCCTTTTATTAATTATTTTTAACTCATTTTACATGACCATTTTTTAAACAATGATTATTCAAGGATGTTCGCAACGAAAATTCTTCACCACAGGTTTTGCAAGAGAATGGCGTTTGGCCCGTGTGAATGTGCATGTGTGTCCTCAGAACGCTCTGATACTTAAAGGTTTTTTCACATTCGCTACACTTGTAAGGTCTTAATTCTGAATGAACTCTCAAATGAATTTTCAATTTATCAACACGTTTGAATGCTTTTCCACATTCTGAACATTGATGTGGCTTTTCATCACTATGTATGACACGATGCAGCTGCAAGTCTTTAAGACGTTTAAAAGTCTTATTACAAATGTCACAGGAAAATGGTCTTTCATCTGTATGAGTTAGAATATGACTTTCCAGACCGCCTTTCGAAGAAAATGATTGGCCACAGTATGTACAAAGAAAACGTTCTTTCTCCTTAGGTTTCGATGGTTTTGGTTGTTTTGGAGACTCTCCTTTGGGTGAATTTTTATTTAGATGTTTTCTTCTTATGTGTCTTTGTAAACTATCTTTGCGTGTATATGAACGGGAACAATGACCACAGGCGTGTGTTTTATGTGTTTTCAGCACAGGCTTAAAGTACTCATTAACCTTGTCTTGGCCATGAGCTAAACTCATATGTACTCTTAAAGCACCTGTCCGATTGGCTCTGTAATTGCACAGGGGACATGGAATTTTATCTTCTTCTGGCATATGTGTATAACGCTTATGAATTTTAAGAAATTTTTCATCACGATATACTTTATGGCAAACATCACAGCGTCTGGCTAAGGGTTCATTTGAAAGAAAATCATCATTATCATTAAGAGATTCCGGTTCATCGCTATCATCGTCTTCGGATGAATTATCTGTATTTTCATTATCTAAAAAGTCTCTGGAAAAAATATCTTTAAAGAAATTTATAATTTTCATATAGGAAATGAACTATCGCCACCTATTTTCCTGAGATCCATCTGTTGGGGAAGTTATTGCAATTAATACTTCATCTATTTCTTGCTTGATTTCTGTGTTGTTTTCTTCAATACTTAAGGGTTCAACCTTTATTCCCCCCTCGCATTTTGTGTCATATACAGTTTCATTTATTTCAATAAGCGACTCTTGTAAATGTTGAATATCTTTAACGTCGGCTGGAGAAGGTTGTTGGACATAGGCCATTTCTAGATATTGTTGAGACACTTGACATGCCTGTTGAATAAATTTATATGAAGTTTTTAATTGGTGGCTACATTTATGGCAAATTTTTTGTGGCATTACGTACTCCTTGTAAGGGGGTATCTGTAAAATATTTAAAATCTTCTTTAATATTTATGTGGTGATAGCAGAAGGAAATTGTAACTAACAACGAGATTTGTGATTTCATATAAAATTTCCTTATATGTTTTCTCCATTGCTCCACTTGTTTTTATGCACGATTCCAGCTCTATTAATTGTACGGATGGATGGTCGCAACAACGACATTTATCACAAATCACAAAGCTTTTAGATGACATTAAAGTCGTCATTTAATATTTAAGTAAAGAATTCTAATTGTTGATTTTTAATATCAGCTATAAAAATCACAATTTGGAATGGTTTGTTTTGTTTATTTATGTTACTTTAACGAAAGTGTTGCCAATCATTGAATAATAAAATGGTCACAGTAACACAACGGCATTACGAATTACTGTTATTTTAACATTCAATATGATATAAACTAATTTCTAACGGTTTTTTGTAAATAGTTCAATGGCATTGGATTAATGTTTGCACAATTTCTTTGAAACTAATATATCGCCATTAATCTTTCATTCGATATAGATCGAATGATGTATTATGAAAAATGCAGATGTAGTGTAGATCAGGCCAATAGCCAACTAGTTTAAAATCATCATAAGTACATTGTCAGAAGGAGTCTTTGTAAATATATACGTGTGATGGACGATCTTTTTTAAAAACATGCGAGACACCTATATTAAGAGATTGTCACTATACAACCGTCTCATATGTGGCTGAACTATGATGTTGTTAATTAAAGACTCTATTATTAACCGAACTTCAGTTATGTTGCCAGCTGGCAATTAAAAGTTTGTAGTTGCAGAAAAATTTCTTTTTACAAGTAAAATTTTTAAATGTTGGTTCAGTTGCCGTACATAATCGAGCCATAATTTTCAAAGGTTTTACTCAACAAAATGCGGAATATAGAAAATAATTCAAGTTTTTATACAATAATGTAATTAAACTTTTCACACGACTTAATTACTTGTCCTCATTAAGTATTTAAAATTGACATACAATTTGTTCTTATCAGTTAACTACTGAATAGTAAACATTTGTTGAATTTTTTGTTAAATCTTTTTTATTTACAAACAATTTATATATTAATATAAGGAAAGGAATCTGTAAAACTATAGAACTTCATCATGGTGATTTTCATTTATGCGATGTATATTCAGCATTGATTTATTTTCAAAGAATTTATCGCATATTGAACAATTTAACTTTTTCTCTTTAAGGTGTGTTCTCTTATGTACCGACAAATTATAGGATTGTGTAAAACTTTTGCCGCAGTCATTGCATTTGTATGGTCTTTCGTTGCTGTGTATGCGTTTGTGCTTAAGCATGTGGGAATTATCACGGAAACCTTTACAACAAACGGGACATTTGTAAGGTTTTTCGCCAGTATGCAAATAACGATGAATCCTTAAATCATATGGCACTATAAATGATTTATTACATATATCACACTTATGGGGTTTTTCACCAGTATGATGGCGATTTCTGTGAATATTTAAAATAGTTATTGTCGCACACACGTACGAACATTCTGTACACATGAAACGTTTTTCTCTTGTTTTAGGTATTGTTGGTTTCTTAGCAGATTCTGCATCTTTTGTGGCAGCATGTGTCTTTTCGATATGAATTCTCAGATCAGTTTTCCGTTTGTACTTTTTACCACAATGCGGGCATAAGCTAAACTTATCTTCGCTAATGTGCACGCTGCGTTGATGGGCACATAATGACTTGTAGTTCTTGTATATATTACCGCATTCGTTACAACGTCTGGCTAAAGATTTGGTTGATAAAATTTTACGCGATCTTTTTTTAATATTTAAAATATTTCTTATGAAATCTTCATCACTGAATTCTTCTTTTTCTTGTTCTACTTCTGACGAATATTTTGAACTTGATTGGGTCATCGTATGTGCCAGTGGAATGTCATCTTCGCTAGAGTATTCTACATGATTTAAAGAATTCTCTTCATCTAAGGGTATTGTTAAAAAACCGCTTGATGTGCAATTATCATTATTTAAATTATTATTTGATGAAATGCTGTATTAAATAATGGCTATTAGAAACTAAAATATTATTATTAAAAAAAGATTTTATTTACCTTTCATCCGTTTTGCTTTTCGTATCAGCCTTAAGAGTTTTTATAAGTTCCTTGTGTACATTTTTAACATGTACCAATAGGTTGCATTTCTTAAGACTAGTGTATGAACAAAATTTGCACTTTAATTTATCAGACTCAGTACCATGTTTAGAACGATTGTGATAGTTTAAAGCTGCATAGCTTTTCGCTGTATAATCACATGACTGGCATTTAATAACTTTATTCTTTGGCTTTTCTATGTTGTTATCCATAGCATTTGTAACTTCTTTGCTGCTAATGTGTACGCTGCGTTGATGAGCTCGTAATGACTTGTAGTTTTTGTATATAATACCGCATTCATTACAACGTTTGGCTACAGATTTGGTTGACAAATTTTTACGCGGTCTTTTTTTAATATTTAAAATATTTCTTATGAAATCTTCATCACTGAACTCTTCTTTTTCTTGTTCTACTTCTGATGAATGTTTTGAACTTGATTGGGTCATCGTATGTGCCAGTGGTATCTCATCTTCGCTAGAGTATTCTATATGATTTAAAGACTTCTCTCCATCTAAGGGTGTTGTTAAAAAATCGCTTGATGTGCAATTATCACTATTTAGATTATTACTTGATGAAATGCTGTAATTAAATAATGGTTATCAGAAACTAACATATTATTAAAAAAAGATTTCATTTACCTTTCATCTGTTTTGCTTTTCGTATCAGCCTTAAGAGTTTTTATAAGTTCCTCGTGTACATATTTAACATGTACCAATAGGTTGCATTTCTTAAAACTGGTGTATGAACAAAATTTGCACTTTAATTTATCAGACTCAGTACCATGTTTAGAACGATTGTGATAGTTTAAAGCTGCATAGCTTTTCGCTGTATAATCACAGGACTGGCATTTAATAACTTTATTCTTTGGCTTTTCTATGTTGTTATCCATAGCATTTGTAACTTCTTTGCTGCTAATGTGTACGCTGCGTTGATGAGCTCGTAATGACTTGTAGTTTTTGTATATATTACCGCATTCGTTACAACGTTTGGCTAAAGATTTGGTTGACAAATTTTTACGCGGTCTTTTTTTTATATTTAAAATATTTCTTATGAAATCTTCATCACTGAATTCTTCTTTTTCTTGTTCTACTTCTGATGAATGTTTTGAACTTGATTGGGTCATCGTATGTGCCAGTGGTATCTCATCTTCGCTAGAGTATTCTACATGATTTAAAGAATTCTCTTTATCTAAGGGTGTTGTTAAAAAATCGCTTGATGTGCAATTATCATTAGTTAGATTATTACTTGATGAAATGCTGTAATTAAATAATGGTTATCAGAAACTAACATATTATTAAAAAAAAAAAGATTTTATTTACCTTTCATCCGTTTTGCTTTTCGTATCAGCCTTTAGAGTTTTTATAAGTTCCTTGTGTACATTTTTAACATGTACCAATAGGTTGCATTTCTTAAAACTAGTGTATGAACAAAATTTGCACTTTAATTTATCAGACTCAGTGCCATGTTTAGAACGATTGTGATAGTTTAAAGCTGCATAGCTTTTCGCTGTATAATCACATGACTGACATTTAATAACTTTATTCTTTGGCTTTTCTATGTTGTTACCCATAGCATTTGTAACTTCTTTGCTGCCGTGTTTATCTTTAACATGATTCAAATACTTGTATTTATTACTGTATTTACAGGGACATTTTTTGCATGCAAATGTTTGGTTTTTTAACGATGGATTTAGTCTTTGTGAAAGTTTAGATGGTGCTATGTTAGTAACGTCATGATAAATGCGCATGTGATTTATTAAATTGTCATGCTTAGTTATTAATTTATTACATTGCACTTCATCCAGAAGAGATTCAGTACTTTGCGGAATGTCAAATTTATTCAATATCGTGGATACTTCTGTACTAGTCGATACTGTAATATTTTGATTTGTTTCAATATTAAAGCTGAAAATGAAAAGTTTATAAATATCTTAAAACAAATGTTACAACTGAGTTGAGACTTTTCAAATCTAAATTTCAAATCGAAGCAAAATGCCTATAAAAGGCTTGTAGACAACTTTAATGTACCAGTTTTGACAATTACATTTTGTATACATATATATGTGGTACTTACTTGTTATTATCCTCTTCTAAATTATCTTCAATATCATGTTTTGCCTGTTCTACTCTCTCGGTAATTAGATCTCCTATTAATGTTATATTGGCTTTCGAATTTTCTTCATCTGTAGCAATAAAATCTTGATAATCTCGATCTTCTAGGACAGCAATATTGTTTATATTTTCCTTTTTAATAGAAATTGATGTTTGTTCCTGCATTTGAGGTAAATCTATTGCTTGTTCACGCAGGCAATCAATTTGTTTAGTTATTACATTAATAAGCTTTAGGTTACAATTCTGGGCTTGACGTATGAAAGCATAGATATTTTTTAACTGGCGACAGCATAAAAAACACAAATATTGAGGCATGTGGTATTCATAATCGGCATTATACTAAAATTAATTAAAGGAATTCTCTTTTAGTAAACAAAGTAAATCGATATTAAAGTTAAATTACCTCAATTTGTGCATATTCCTTTAGGAATTGCCCGTATGTCGCATTTGGTGTGCATCCCCGCACTGGTTTTGTAAGAGGAAATGTTTTCGTACTATCCTTAAGACATGTCCTGCACTTCTGTATTCTCTTCTCATCCATTCTAAAGAATTATTTCTTTATTTACTTAATTACTAAAATAAACAAAAAATTCTTTTAAAAATTTACAAATTGGTTACAATCTGCAATGTTTCCTTTGATTTAATCACAATAATAAACAACTCTTTTTTGACAGTGGGTTACAAGCAGTGTTGAAAAATTCAGTACTTTTGTAGTTATTTCAGTACTTTTTCATTTCAAAGGTACCGCAGTACCCTCCAACGTTTTCAGTACTTTTTTATTGTTACATATTTTATGTCTTGCTCGTTTCAACTATTAATGCATTAGCAACATGTTGAACGCACTTCTAAAGGTAGAATTGGGTTTTAGCCCCGCTTAGCCATACGTCCGTTTGTAGAATACGAAAAGCAATGAAAACGAGTGCCGAACCGTAATGTAATTTCGGTAAGCATTTGCATTGCTCTATGCTAAAAACTAACTAAGCTAGGTCATAAATCTGATTGAATGTATGTATCTTTTACAAAAGTACCATTTGTAGCAAAAAAAGTACTTTTTCAGTTATACTTCAGTACCATTTCAAAATTTCATTTTTGCAACACTGGTTACAAGTAATAAAGCTGAATATATATGTATGTATATCTAAATCACAATTTACATTGTGATATAAATACATAAGGTGAAGGTGTTTTTTTTTCAACATTAAACATAGTCCCAGTTATAGTAATAGTTATGAATTTTAAAAGCAGAAATAAAAAGAAAGCCATTATTTTGCACAGTAAGGTCTTCTTTAAGTCAAATATTCGTAGATTCAGTTGAGGACATGTTTTAATTATGAAGTAATTTCATTAAGTCACTCTAAGAAAACTTTGTTCGTTTAGAAAATTTTATTAAATGTTATCTTAAGCCAGGAACTGATGCCAGAACTATACAAGGTCTTCCCAACGAAGCTGCAGGTTCTCCAAGCGTGGATTCTTTTTATTAGACCTTATAGTAGAATTAGTGACATCTACTTTCGAACTGTTTTAGGGGTTTCAGAAAAATTGTAAATACATATAACATGTACAACAGCAAAAACAATAATGAGTTTCCACGAAAATGTTTGGTCATACTTTTAGCCTTAAATCTTTTACCGGGATAGAAGGATTGCCGTTAAATTAGTTTAATTTTTTTTTTTGGCTTTGAGAGGAATCACGCAATCAGTCTAGATCGCAAAACTGTTTCATTGGAAAGGTTTCATTGAAAGAAATCGTGGAAGCAGAAATAAATTAAAGGAATGATCCGAGTCTTTAGTCAGAAAAGTTTATAAAATGTGTATGTATGTATTATATGTATGTATGTATGTACATGTATATATGTATGGAACGAAACACAAACCTCTTTCAAAACAATTTTCGACAACACACTTGTTGAATTTACTCGAATCAAGAAAAATTAATCAAAATTCCAAAGCTAACAGTGTTTTTTTATAAAGAAGAAAACTTTCAGCAAAAATAAAATTGAAATATATTTACAATATTTATATACAGTTTTTCACTTATTTCTTTGTATTAATTGTTTTTAACTCATCTCACATAACAACTTTTTAGACAATGATTATCCAAGGATGTCCGCAACGAAAATTCTTCACCACAGGTTTTGCAAGCGAATGGCGTTTGACCTGTGTGTATATGGATGTGTGTCCTTAGAACGCTCTGATACTTAAAGGATTTTTTACATTCGCTGCACTTGTAAGGTCTTAATTCTGAATGAACTCTCATATGAATTTTCAATTTATCAACACGTTTAAATGCTTTTCCACATTCTGGACATTGATGTGGCTTTTCATCACTATGTATGACACGATGTAGCTTTAAGATTTTAAGACGTTTGAAAGTCTTCTCACAAATGTCGCAAGAAAATGGTCTGTCATCTGTATGCGTTAGAATATGACTTTCAAGACCGGCTTTCGTAGAAAATGATTGACCACAGTATGTACAAAGAAAAAGTTGTTTATCTTTTAATTTTTTTTGAGACTCTTTGGCTGTTGAATTACTTAGATGCTTTCTTCTCATGTGCCTTTGTAGGCTTCCTTTGTGTGTATATGATCGAGCACAAAAACTACAGGCGTGCTTTTTACATGATTGTGATTTCAGCACTGGTTTAAAATACTCATTGACTTTGTCTTGACCATGAGCTAAACCCATGTGTACTTTTAGAGCCCATTTTCGATTTGCTCTATAACTGCACAGCGGGCAAGGAATTTTATGAATTTGAAGAAAATATTCATCACGATATACTTTATGGCAGATATCACAGCGTCTGGCTAAGGGTTCATTTGAAGGAAAGCCATCATTACCATTAAGAAAGTCTGGTTCATCACTGCCATCGTCTTCGGATGCATGGTCATTATCTAAAAAGTCTCTGTAAACAATATTTTTTTAAAATTTTATTATTTTCGTATAAAAATATACATCACCACCTGTTTTCCTTAGATTCTTTTTTTGGGGAATTTTTTGCTTCATCTATTTCTTGTTTAACTTCTGTATTACATTCTCCAATACCTATGAATCCTTTTATTTCTTTCTCGCATTTTGTGTCATATACAGTTTCAGTTATTTCAATGAGCGATTCTTGTAAATATTCAATATCTTTAACGTCAACTGGAGAAGCTTGTTGGACGTAGGCCATTTTCATATATTTTTGCGACACTTGACATGCCTGTTGAATAAATTGGTATGACCTTTTTAATTGGTGGCTGCATTTAAGGCAAATTTTTTGTGGCATTACATATTCCTTGTAAGTTGGTATCTATAAAATCTTTAATATCTATACGGTGATAGCAGAAGGATTTGTTAACTTACAATGAGATTTGTGATTTCATATAAAATATCCTTGTATGTGTTCTTCATTCCTCCATTTGTTTTTATGCGTGATTCCAGTTCTATAAACTGTACGGGTGGATGGTCGCAACAACGACATTTATCACTAGACACAAAGCTATTACATTACATTTAAAAAAGAAACGGTTTTCGAATTAAAACAAAAACATTAAGAATAGAAAATGTGTTTGAAAGAAAGACCCAAATTCCTTCTAAAACAGGGTGTATTATCGTGTTTATTTAGAGTTTTCAATTAAGTTTTTTTTTAATTTGTTTATAACTTATTTTACATGACCATTTTTTAAACAATGATTGGTTAACGATGTCCTTAATGAAAATGCCTCCCCACAGGTTTTACAAGTGAATGGCGTGTGACCTGTGTGTATATGCATATGTGTTGTTAGAACACTCTGATATTTAAAAGTTTTTTCGCATTCGCTACACTTATAAGGTCTCAATTCCGAATGAACTCTCATATGAGTTTTTAACTTATCAACACGTTTAAACGCTTTACCACAATCTGAACATTTATGTGGCTTTTCATCGCTGTGAATTACTTTATGTAATTGCAAATCATTGAAACGTTTAAACCCTTTATTACAAATTTCACAAGAAAATGGTCTTTCATCTGAATGTGTTAAAATATGACTTTCTAGTCCTCGTTTCCAAGTAAACGATTGTCCACAGTAGGTGCAGAGGAATCGTTCTTTTGGTTTAGTTTGTTTTTCTATGCGGGATTCTTTCTTGATAGAAGATTTATTCAAATGTTTGCTTTTCATATGCAGTCGCAGGCTGTCTTTGTGTGCATAGGAACGCGGACAAAGACTACAGGAATGTGTTTTATTCAAATTCGGTACAGGTTTAAAGTATTCTTCAACTTTGTCCCGGCCATGTGCTAAACCCATATGTACTCTTAAAGCCCAGGGTCGATTGGCCCTGTAACTGCACAAAGGACAAGGAATTTTATATTCTTCTGGCATATGCGTATAACGTTTATGAATTTTAAGAAATTTTTCATTACGATATACTTTATGGCAGATATCACAGCGTCTAGCTAGCGGTTCATTCGAAAGAAAATCATCATTTCCATTAATAGATTCTGGTTCATCACTATCATCTCGATCATCATGTTCCAAAGTATTATCCGTACTTGTATTTTCTAAAACGTCTCTGTGGAAAGCAATTTGTTAAAATTTTAGAATTTCATTTATAAAACGGGTATAACTACTTTTCTTCCAAAGATTCTTTTTTCGGTAATTTTTCTTTTATTAATATCTCACTGTCCTCTACTTCTTGTTTGATTTGTATGCCGCATTCTTCAATAACAAAAGGTTCAAGTTTTATTTCGTCATCGCATTTAGTACTGTAAACCGCTTCTGTTATTTCTATAAGCGATTCTTGTAAATGTTCAATATTTTTGACATCATCTGATGAAGTTTGTTGGTCATATACCATTTGTAGATGTTGTTGCAATGCTTGACATGCTTGTTGAATAAATTTATATGAACTTTTCAGTTGATTACAACATTTTTGGCAAATTTGTTGGGGCATTATACATTCTTGGTAAGTGGGTATCTGTAAAATATTAGAATGCACTTTCATTTTTCATACATATATTAACAATAGAATGAAATTTCAACTTGCCGTGAAATTAGTAATTTCATTTAAAATATCCTTGTATGTTTTCCCCAAACCTTCACTTGCTTTTATAGACGAATCCAGTTTTATAAAGTCGACGGAGGGATTTGTGCAACATCGACATTTATCACTGGATGTGTTGTTTTTAACTGACATTAAAAGTGATAATTTTATATGTAAATAAATAAAATTAGCTATGGATTTTTAACTAGTGATAAAAGTCGCTGTACAATAAATAAGAACTATGATAAATATCAGTAATGTTGCAATTTCTTGTTAATCCAAATGAAAGTGTTGCCAAACACCGAATAATAAATTCGTCACAGTAACATAACGCCAATATGAATTACGGTAACTTATGATGCTCAGGATTGGTTGAATGTTAACTTTATGATATCTGTAATTATTAAGATATTAGACTATAATATAAAGTGTTGTCTCTCCTACACTGTAAGGGATGCTTTTTGGATTGCGGATATAGCAATGGACAGTGTATATTATACACATTTACCTAATAATATCGTTTGGTCTTATGATGATGGAGAAATGTGAATACTCGTAAATATTGTGTTAACTGAATGTCAAGAAGAAGAAATTTAGGTGGGTGACCATATTTTATGGTACACGACTGTTGTCAGTAACCACAAAATCGGCTTAAAAAACGCTTATAGCTAACGTTAAGTAAAGCCAATCCACCGACTTATTAGTTTAATGCATTAAGCACTCAAAATGTTCCTTGCAATAATATACAATAATGAGTACAATTCATGGTAGCAAGTCAGTTTGACTTGTGCTCTAATTCTAAAACAATTAAGAGGGTTTACAAGGACTTTTTGTGTTATGTTTTATAGATTTTGAGAAATTTTTCGTACAAAATAGTACAACATAATGCAGATTATAAAAAATCTTTGAGCTTTGATAGCAAATTTCATAGATTGATATTGATAGAGATTTCAAAGAATCCCTCCAGAAACTCCTTTCAATTGTTTGAAATTAATTGTTTTAGGAAAATAGAAAGTAATTATGATATATAAAATACTTATATATTTAATTTACAGAATTTAAGTAGTATTTTTTATTTTAATATTTATTTTTCACTTATTTTAGCATTTTTCAAACAATGATTATTTACTGAAGTTCCCCTCGAAAATGCTTCCCCACAGGTTTTATAAGGGTATGTCCTGTGTGTATGTTCATGTGTGCTCTTAGAACATTTTGATATTTGAATGATTGTTCGCACTCAGTACATTTATAAGGTCTCAAATCTGAATGGACAATTTTTATATGAGTTTTTAATTTATCGACACGTTTAAACGCTTTGCCACATTCAGTACATTGATGTGGCTTTTCATCACTGTGTATGACACGATGTAACTGCAAGTCTTTATGACGTTTAAAAGTTTTACTGCAAATGTCACAAGAAAATGGTCTTTCATCGGTATGTGTTAGAATATGACTTTCTAGACCGTGTTTCCAATTGAACGCTTGACCACAGTAGGTACAGAGAAAACTCTTTTTTGGTTTAGTGGGTTTTGTTTCACAAGGTTCTTGTTTAATTGAGGGTTTATTCAAATGTTTAGTTTTAATGTGTTGGCGAAGGGTTTCTTTGTGTGCATAGGAGCGTGAACAATAACTACAAGGATGTATCTTTTTGGACTTCGGCACAGGTTTGAAGTATTCCAGAACCTTGTCTTGTCCATGTGCTAAGCCAACATGTATCCTTAAAGACCACGATCTATTGGCTCTATAACTGCACAAAGGACAAGGCATTTTATCTTCTTCAGGCATATGCGTATAACGCATATGGTTATTAAGAAACTTTTTATTTCGATATACTTTTTGGCAAATATCACAGCGTCTAGCTAAGGGCTCATTGGCAAGAAAATCTTCGTTTCCATTAAGAGATTCCGGCTCTTCGCTATCATCATGCTCATCGTCTTCGAATGGGAAAGTAGAATTGGGATTCTCTGAAATGCTTATGTAGAAAACAACTTTTTTAAATTGTATAAAATCAATGTTTTTAGGTACGGTGTATCTACCTATCTTCTTGATATTCTTCTTTTGGGGGATTTCCTTCTATTAATAATTCATTGTCCTCGATTTCTTGTTTGATTTCCGCGTTGCATTCTTCTATAATCAAAGGTTCTACTTCTATTTTTTCTTCGAATTTGCTGTCGTAAACCGATTCGTTTATTTCTATAAGCGATTCTTCTAAATGTTCAATATTTTTAACGTCTAATGGAGAAGTTGGTTGTTCATAGGCCATTTGCAGATATTGTCTCGATACTTGACAGGCCTGTTGAAAGAATTTGTATGAACTTTTCAACTGTTGACTACATTTATGGCATATTCGTTGTGGCATAACATGCTCCTGATAAACGGGTATCTGTAAAAAAAATTAAGGAACAATTAGATACTGATCATGCACTGATAGGAGAGTAAAAACTTACTTGAAAATTTGTTATTTCATACAAAAGGTCTCTATATGTTTTCTCCAATCCTTCACTTGTTTTTATGGACGTTTCCAGTTTTATAAAGTTTACGGATGGATTAGTGCAACATCGGCATTTACCACTAGTTGTGTCACTTTCAGATGATGTTATAGTCGTCATTTTATATTTAAATAGGCAATTACAACTAAAATATCTTAATTACAGTAATAGAAAAAATTCTGTGATAAATATCCGTATCGTTTTGTTTATTTGTAATCTCCAGTGAAAGTGTTGCCAATCACGCCAAGTATTATTTTAAAAATGTTACAGTAAGTCAACTCTATGACGAATTTTGGCTTTATTAACATGAAACCTTCATGAAATTGGAAATCGGTAAGATGATGTCAAAAATAAAGATTGATTGTTTATATTTTTTTAATTTAATTATTAAAATTTGTCATACACAAGTTTCAATTGTTTAAAAAAAGCTAAGATATAAAAAGCTTTAAAAGGATTTGAGTCTTTAATATTTCGAGAGATTAGTTTTTCTATTACTAATTTGTTACGTTTTTAAAGAAAACTAAACAAATTTTTATATGGCAAACCCAATGAGTTAGAGCTCCAAAGTTTACTAACATTCTTTTAACTTCGTGGATAAAAAATGGGCATTAATTTAATTTTAATTATTATAAGTTTGTTTGCATAATTTTAAAATGATTTTATTCTAATTAATAAATTAATTATATTAGATTAAATTAATTATTATTAGAATTAACTAAATTTATTTTTGTTTTAAATTATTATACTACAGATGACCATTTACTAAACAATGATTATTAAACGATGATCGTAACGAAAACGATTCTCCGCAGGTCTTACATTGAAATGGATTTTGTCCTGTATGTATGAGCATATGTGTGCTTAAAACATTGGGATATTTAAAGGTTTTTTCGCATTCGTTACACTTATACGGTCTTGATTCTGAATGAACTCTCATGTGAACCTTTAGTTTATCCGAACGTTTAAATGCTTTGCCACACTGCAAGCACTGGTGTGGTTTCTTATCGCTGTGTATAATTCGATGCATATGCAGGTCCTCTGGACGTTTAAAAGTTTTCTGACATATTTCGCAGGGAAACGGTCTTTCACCAGTATGTATGACAACATGACGGACAAGACCGCATTTGGAGCGAAATACACCTCCACAATAGGTACATAAAAATCGCTCCTGTTCCTTAGGAGCCTTGGGCTTTTGCCGTCCTTTACGTGGGGGATTTTCGTGTATTGTTTTTATGTGTCTCTGTAAAGTATCCTTACGACTAAATGACTGATTGCATATGGAACAAGAAAATTTACCACTCTTAACATCAGGTGATTTGAATATCTCTTTAACCTTATCAGCACCATGTACCACTCCTATGTGTACTTTTAAGTTTGATAAACGACTAGACTTAAAACTACACAAGGGGCAAGATCGTTTCTTGTCATCTGGCATATGGGTATAGTGTTTGTGTATTCTCAGAGCCTTTTTATCTCTATAAATTTTATGACAAATGTCACATGATATGGCTATAGGAGTCTTAGAAAGATCCTTATCAAAATCATCTTCGGTCATTGACTTTTCGGCATCCTCATCATTGTTTTCGGAATCGGTGTTGAAATTGTCAAAGTGTTCTCTACCAGGGAAAGAATAGGTTTTAAGATAGTCAATAATTTTTTTTTTCATTGAAAACATACTTACAATTCTTCCTCATATGTTGGATCATTAGTTAAATCTTTCTGTTCTTGCTGCTTTGTGAACGCTAATGCCTTATCTTTCTCATTTGTTTTCGCCTCTGTATTCTCTTCCACTAACTCAGGTTTTTCTACTTTTATCTCATTGACTTGCAATTTGTCTTCATTCATTAATACGTCCGTATCCGGCGTACACTCTAAAAGTATAGGTTCGCTTTTGATTTCAATTTCTATTATAGACCCAGAATTTGCAGCAATTGCACTATCCTTCCTTTGCAAACGTCTTTTCTTTTCTGGTATCAAATCTATAGGTACTTCTTTAAGAAGTTCAGGAATATCACCGAAATTTTTAGTATCATTTTCCGTTGATAAATCGTTTATAGTGCACAAATGTTGCTCATAAACGTTTCGAGCCTGTATGATGAATTTATAGCAGTTGTTCAACTGAGTGGAACATTTTTGACAAACTTTTTGTGTTAGTAATTTTTCTTGAACATCAGACACCTTGAAGGAGAAAGTAATATTAAAAAAATTAGCTAATAAATAAATAGACAAACTAATTACTTTAATATTTGCAATTTCGTATAAGATATCTTTGTAGGTCCTGTCTGTTCCAAAAGCTTTGCTAATTGAGCCCAGTTCAAAGAACTTGGTAGATGGAAATGTACAACAGCGACATTTTCCTGTTGATTCTGTTGTAAGCGCAACAGACCTGGTATGTTTCATTTCATCATATGGATAGAATTTCTTATCCTATAAAACTTTGTTTTTGTTGATTATTTTTCCAAAATTGAAATGTAAACAATAGATATATTATTAGTAAGTTGCCACCGGATTGAATTTGTTTTTGTAAAATTAAGTTCTTATAATGTGGCAACAATATTGTTTTCTTGTCACCCAGCCAATGTAAACAATATAGTATCGTATTATCGGCGTCGCTCAAAATTATCGCCTGTAAGTGGTGTTTTGCACACATCAAGTCTAAATCAAAATTGTTTGGTTCACTTCTCTTTAGAATTTGCGTTTTGCATTAAATTTTGTTTGTGTTTTCCATACAAATATACGAACGTGTGCAATAGTTCGTTTTGCAAAAACAGGCTCTAACTCTTCCTTTCGTTAGTTGTATGCGTTTTTATTCTTTTCATCTTAATATTGCCGTAGGTTTTCTTTAAATTTTCCCTTTTACCATACCTATGGCAACCAAACCATGTTGGTCCCTGGTTCTTTAAAAAAGTAAGGGTAAATTATCAAAGGCAAACAGTTTTTTTAACCTTTCATCAGGCACAAATACTAATTGTCAGTTAAAGTCAACCCAAACCATAAAATGTAAAGTTCCGCAAAACGGGAAGGCTTTCAAAAGTATACATGTTCTAAATACGCACATGAAAACATCATGCTCAGCAGAACCGGGCAGTCAAAGTTTCTGAAGAAAATAAATAGAAATCTTGCGACAACAGTACCATCGGTGACGACTTACTTGCATCTGTTTGATGAAATCAAAGCAGAATTTGTGAACTTTATTTAGATACATGCGAAAGATAACTCTTTTGGGGCCTGTTTATGAATCTTGTCATTTCAGTGGTCAATACTATGATAAATTTGATTACCTCAGAACTTAAATTTATTGTAATAAAAACTATGCTTCAATTAAACGTCAATGAAACGTTCTTTCATCAGTATGTATGATAACATGACGACCAAGGCCGTACTTTGTGCCATACGAAATTCCACAATAGGTACATAAAAAACGATCCTTTTGCTTAGATATCTTTGGCTTTTGTCTGGGTTCTTTATGCTGTGGGTTTTGATGAATTCTTTTCACGTGGTTTTGTAAAGTATCCTTATGTCTAAACGATTGAGAACATATGAAACATTGATATTTATTGTCAGTTGGCTTAAATATCTCTTTAGCCTTGCCAGCACCATGCACCATACCTATGTGAATTTTTAAGTTATATGAGCGGCTAGACTTAAAACTACACATGGGGCAAGATCGCTTCTTATCATCTGGCATATGGGTATAAAGTTTATGTGTTTTCAAAGCTATTTTATCCTTCAAAATTTTATGGCAAATATCACATGACATGGCTATAGGTGCTTTAGAAAGACCTTTATCAAAATCATCTTCAGTTATTGGGTCTTCAGCGTCTTCATTATCTTCAGAATCTTCACAATCGGTGTTGAATTTAACGAAGTGGTCTCTACACGAAAGAAAAAAATTTTAATAAAAATATTTTTTACTTATTAAGAAACATTCCAATAAGAGACGACTGTCGATATTGAGAAAAACGTGCTAAGAAATTATTTTAAGTCTCATATTACCTAAAACACTTTCCTAAATTATATACTGATACAAGTCACATTATGTTTATAACCGAATTCCCAGCCAACATTCAATTGAAGATGGAAAAAACATAACTTTCTTATCCATGTAGTATACAATAGATTAAAAAGCATAGCTTAGTATCGATCGTACTCGACTTGGATAGACTACCTCAATTACAGTTCAATCCTGCAACTGAAGTTGGCTATATTGTTGCATCAGTTACAAGATTAACAGAGTCTAATTAAATACCAAGGTAGTTTCAGTCTATTCGACACTCCCTTATTGGAAACTTTTCATTGAACACATACTTTTGTTTCTCATATGTCGGATCATTAGTTATATATTTCAGTTCCTGCTCCTTTGTTATCTTTGATAATTTGTCGTTCACATTATATTTGGATTCGGTATTCTCTTCCACTAACTCAGGTTTTTCTTCTTTTATCTCATTGACTTGCATTTTGTCATTAGTCATTGTTTCATCAATATTCGGCGTGCATTCCAAAAGTGTAGGGTCGGTTTTGATTTCAATTGCCATTGTAAAATCTAAATTTGTAGCAATTGAACTATTCCCTGTTATCAAAGTGCTTTTCTCTATTGGTATGAAGTCTATGGGCACCTCTATAAGAGGTTCAGGAATATCTTCGAAGTCTTTAGTATCATTTTCCGTTGATAAATCTTTTATAGTGAGCAAATATTGCTCATAAACTTCTCGGGCCTGTATAATAAATTTATAGCAGTTGTTCAACTGAGTGCAACATTTTTTACAAACTTTTTGCGTTAGAAATTTTTCTTGAGTGTCGGACACCTTTATAAAGAAAGTAAATATTTAAAGAAATAAACTAATGCCATAGACAAATTAATTACTTTAATATTTGCAATGTAGTATAGTACATCTTTGTAGGTTTTGCCTGCTCCACAAGTTTTACTAACCGAGTCCAGTTTAAGGAAACTGGTAGACGGAAATGTACAACATCGACATTTTCGTGTTGATCCTGCTGTAAACGCAACAGACTTGGTACGCTTCATTTTACTATATGAATAGAATTTCTTATCCTATTCAACTTTGTTTTTTGTTGATTATTTTTCCAAAATTAAAATGTAAACAATGGATTTATTATTAGAAAGTTGCCACTTGATTGAAATATCTTCTGTAAAATTAAAATATTTTAATGCGGAAACAGTACTGTAATTTTTTTTCTTCTAAAATCGAATGGATATCTATTTTCCGTCGTTCGTATTTAAAAAAATACAACAATATCTATCTAAAGTCTGTTTAAAGAAAATCATAGTTGTTTAAAACTATCGTCTGTAAATCTGAACTCATACACATCAAGACCACTTCATAAATTTTTGTTTCATTCTCTTTCGAACTTGTGCTTAGGGCTACATACAAAATTTTTATTTATTTTTTATATTATGTGCTTTCTTTTTGACAAGTACAGAATTAAATATGTATGCTATATGTATGTACATTATGGGCTTTAAGAATCCTTTTAGTCAGGATTACGGTCTAACTTCTCATTTCATCTTTATTGTGTGCGTTAATTTTTTTTTCCATGCTAAACAGAATCGAACGATAGGTTGGTAATTAAAATAATATTGTATTTTATTACAATGTTTGGATCTTGGCATTGTGAATAAAAAGCAATAGAATCATTTTCATAATTTCGCCCCCTTTTTACCGATATTCATATGCTCATTTAGGTAGGCACTGCAGACCTATAGGATATTGTAGCGTCTGTAGCGCAAGATAGATTGACAGATCAATGTAGAATTCAATGGACAAAAGAAGATCAAAACTATTTACGATTTTGGAAGAATCACTAGAACTTGTTGCGGTTAATGTGCCAAGATGTGGAAAATGGAAATTAATATCCTGTAAAAAATGTGTTATAATTTCGAAACAATTGGAAATTTTAGGAAGGTTCAGTGCTTTACCTTTAATTTGTGTCGTATTGTTTTCACTTTGTGTACAATTTTTTATTGTTTTATTATAATTATAATCAATTTTAATAATAGATATTATTTGACTTCTTTAGTGTTGATCTGACGTTTGCATATAAGACTATACATATTCTGGAGATTCAGTATGAACAGAAAAAAATACTACATTTAAGGGTTAAAATATTTCTTGACTTGTTTTAGCGTTTTTATAGAACATTACCGTTGCGTCACAAATCGTTATAAATACAATCTCAGACTTTCCTCTGCTGTTTGTTTTGCTCCCGATTACAATTTGTTTTGGTTCTTTTTACTACACTGTTTTCTTTATACCCGAAAGTCGTTCAACTTCGGACGTCTGTGTGTTATTAAACATTTGAACTTCTTGAAATTCACTTAATATCAATCAATCCTGTAAAGCAAAATAAATATTATGGCGACAGAAACAGTAACGGAAAATAATGCAGATGGAAAAATTGATATGACCTTTACTAAAGAATTGAGAGCTGCTACGAAAGAAGTTCATAGAATAAGTGATGTTTTGGTCAATGCAAAGTTTGCCTTCGGTAGGTTTTAAAGCTATAACTTTTCACTTATGTATACATATGAATTTTTCCGTATGTACGTATAATCAATATACAATGTATAACTTTTGTTTCACATTTTCTTTGTTACTGATATATATAAATTGGCTACAGCTTTATCGGATGATGCTGTATGGTATGACGGTCTATTGAGTTTCTATGAAATCTACAAATATTTTGAAACTCATTTACCCGAGGATTTGCTACCAAAGGAACTTCATCGCACAGCAGCATTTGAAAAGGACTTTGTTTATTTTTACGGTGAAAATTGGAAAGAGAATTATGAAATACGCCCTGCTGTTAGAAAGTATTTGGATCATTTGGAACAGGTTAATAAAACGGATAAACTATTACTTTTCGCTTATGCCTATCAAATGTATATGGCCTTAATGTCCGGTGGCCAATTGTTACAAAAGAAACGTATGATTGCACGCAAAATATGGCCAGGAAGCAATATAGATGCCAACTTAGAGGCAGAAATTGATGATTCCCCTACCAATGCGGATGATTTGACTACACGTCCCATGCCAGCCCAAGTTACTGTATGTCCAGATGGTTGTGCTGCCACATACTTTACTGAAAATATCTCAGTTCTCAAGGATAAATTGCGTACCGTATTAAATAATAATTACGGCAAATTCAATGAACAAATGAAGGCCGATTTTATAGAGGAAAGTAAAAATGTTTTTCTATTCAACAGTGATGTAGTACGTTCGATTAAAGGTGTAAATCGCGCTAATTTACGTAAATTGGCAATTATTATTGTATTTGTAGTCGGAGTTTATTTTGCCATTAAATTGGCCAAACGTTAAATATTTTTGAAAAAACAATATATACACATACAAATTAAATGTATTCGTCTTTTAATCATTATTATTAATAAATAAACTAGAAATCACATTCAGCGAAAGTTATTTAAATAAATTGCTGTTTCAATTCGCACCTTTTTAAATAGACGTAAAATCGTAAATGATTAAAAATTTTGAATGACTAAATTTTGTTTATGTGTGTATGCATGTCTGACAACATTTTAATGAGACTGTTCAACAGTCAACTACGACATAAGTAGAAAATAATACACAGCAGAGGGTACATGGGATCGATTTGCAATGGCGATAAATCGAAGGTCTAATTCAAAGGATTACGCCGTCGAAGTGGAATGAATCAGCAAGAAAGTGTAAGTCGGCTTAGGAAGATAAGCCGCAAAGATATATCAAATTCTGGAAACTAAATGCAACAGTGGATCACAAGCAATACTAACGTCAAGTTATCAAAGCAGTTTTTTTAACTTTTCATCAAGCACAACCCGTCAGTTAAAGTGAAAATACACCAGGAGATGTTATTTTCTGTCTTCTAGAATCGGTCATTTCTTTATCATGAACCTCAGGTTTTCTTTGAAAACGCTATAATAGCCTTCTATATTGCTAGTGTTTTATTCTTATTCTATCTGTATATTACAATTAATCTTAAATTTATCTTACTATAAGTGACCATTCCTTAAACAATGAGTATTTAATGATGATCTTAATGAGAACGATTCACCACAGGTCTTACATTGAAATGGATTTTGTCCTGTATGTATCAGCATATGTGTGCTTAAAACATTGGGATATTTAAAGGTTTTTTCACATTCATTACATTTGTATGGTCTTAATTCTGAATGAACTCTCATGTGAATCTTAAGTTTATCTGAACGTTTAAATGCCTTGCCACACTGCAAGCACTGGTGTGGTTTCTCATCACTGTGAATAATGCGATGCATATGCAGGTCCTCTGGGCGTTTGAATGTTTTTTGGCATATTTCACATGGAAACGGTCTTTCACCAGTATGTATAACAACATGACGACCAAGACCATACTTGGTGCGAAACGAACCTCCGCAATAGGTGCATAAAAAACGCTCCTTTTCCTTAGATACCTTGGGCTTTTGTCTGGGTTCTTTAGGCTGTGGGTTTTGATGTATTCTTTTGATGTGTTTTTGTAAAGTATCCTTACGTCTAAACGATTGATGACATGTAGAACAGGGATATTGCACACCATTGTCATCAGCTGGTTTAAATATCTCCTTAACTTTATCAGCACCATGTACCACACCAATATGAACTTTTAAGTTGGATAAGCGACTGGATTTGAAACTACACAAGGGGCAAGGTCGTTTCTTATCATCTGGCATATGGGTATAGTGTTTATGTGTTCTCAAAGCTACTTTATCCTTATAAATTTTATGGCAAATATCACATGATATGGCTATAGGTGCTTTAGAGAGATCCTTATCAAAGTCATCTTCAGTTATTGGGTCTTCGGCGTCTTCATCATCATCTTCAGAATCGGTGTCGAAGTTATCAAAGTGTTCTCTATACGAAAGAAAGAAATTTAAATAAAAACGTGGAACTCGTGCTAAATACAGTTTAATCCTGTAACTGAACATGGCTAGACTGCATAAGGAACAGAATCTAATAAAACACCAATGCGTTTGCAGACTCCCTTATTGGAAACTTGAAACATTGAATACATACCTTTCTTCCTCATATGTCGGATCATTAGCTAAATCTTTCTGCTCATCATGGTCCTTTGTTAACGTTGATATCTTATCTTTCTCATTTGATTTTGGCTCTGCATTCTCTTCCAGCAATTCGGGTTTCTCTTCCTTTATATCATTGGTTTGCAATTTGTCATCACTCATTGTTTCATCACTGTTCGGTATGCAATCTAAAAGTGCAGGCTCGGTTTTGATGTCACTAGCTGTTAGAGGCCCTGAATTTGTGGCAATTGGACTATCCTTCGTTTGTAACGGACTTTTCTCTATTGGTATCAAGTCTATGGGTAACTCTATAAGAGGTTCAGGAATATCTTCGAAATGTTTAGTATCATTTTCTGTTGGTAAATCGTTAATAGTGGACAAATATTGCTCATAAACTTCCCGGGCCTGTGTAATGAATTTATAACAGTTGTTTAATTCATTGGAACACTTCTGACAAACTTTTTGCGTAAGAAATTTTTCTAGAGCAGCAGATACCTTGATAGAGAAATGAAATATTTAAAATAATAAACTAATTACATGGACAAACCAATTACTTTAATATTTGCAATATCGTATAAGACATCTTTGTAGGTTTTGTCTGCCCCACAAGCTTTGCTAACCGAATCCAGTTCAAGGAACTTGGTAGACGGAAATGTACAACAGCGACATTTTTGTGTTAATTTTGTGGCGATCACTTCAAACTTGGTAGGGCTCATTTCATTATAGGAATTTTTATAAATTTAATATCTTAGTCTATAAAAAAAACACTTATTTGTATATGAAGTTGAATAGTTTCTCAAAAATAAAATGTAAACAATAGATTTGTTATTACTGAGTTGCCATATGAGAGAAATATTTCTTGCAGTGTTAAGTTTTTAATGTGGCAACAATATTCTTTACAATTCATACAGTTTAGCTACTATTTTATCGAGTTAATCAATTTACAAAAAAATTAAATTTGTTAAACGGTTGTGCTTCCACATATGTGAGAAATTATGAAATACATAAGCAATAAATTGCATTAATTAAATAATCATCACAAATTTGATGAACAAATGATTTTTAGTTGGAGCATGGAAATCGAAATCAAGTCTCTTTGCTTACTGGGTTGACTTTGTGTTCATACAAAAGGAGAGAAAAAAAAACGCTGAAACATTTCTAATGTGTTATCAATTTCAATTGAATGTAAATGGCTAGAAGAAGAAGTTGGATTATTTTAGTTTATTATTTTGTGTGAGGGTATAAGTATCTTTTGTAATTTTAATTATTGTTTCGCATAAAACAAAACATATAATTGAGTAAATACAAAATTAAGTTTGTAAAATATACAAAAAGAGAGCAATAAACAGGTATAACATTAAAGTATTACTTTGAAAAGGTTACCTTTGTAATTTTATGCACTTTCCTTAATTTTAATAATTTGTACAAAACTTGTTAATACACACACGTTTTACTTTATTTTAATAAAAATATTTCAGCTAATTTTCACAAAAATAATAAACGCCTTTACTGTCCAACTCATCTGGTCCTATTATTTTTATTATTTTAAACATCTATACCACCACCAACTCCACCAGTATCACTTGAAACACCCTACCATCACCACAACTCCACTCTTTGAAACTCTGTATAAGCAAATACTCCAAACTCTGTAATTCTAAACAGCTAAATAGCATAATACTACTATCCTTAAAAATAAGTCCTGTTCTACTATTTTTTAAAATTTTTTTTGTTAAGAATTTTCCTTAAAAAAACATTTCTTTTCGTTTTTTTTTTGTTACACATACATTTATATATTTGATCCTATACTTTTTGAAAAAAATAAGAAAACGGTTTTGGGTGAAAGTAATTTGTAATATTTGGAAATAAATACACAATGTCGGATATTTTTAATAATTTCGATAGTAACGGTGCTGGTGGTGACGATTCACAGGATATTCTAATGGCATCGCCTTCACAAAGTAGTCCTATGACGAATAGTAATTCAAATTCAACGGTTAATGTAAGCGGAGCAACAGCTTCCGCTTCTAATATTCAAAATAACACAACATCCGCAACCCCCTCAACAGCAAACGCCACGAATACAAATGCCAAATCTTCAACAGGACCCGAGAGTCAACCGGTAAAGCGAAATAAACAATTCATGCTTGAAATTGTTTTTTTTTTTTAATTCAATATACTTTTATAGATTTTGACGAAGCCTCGTCTTTTGGAATTGGTACGTGAAGTCGACACCACTGCACAATTGGATGAGGATGTAGAAGAGCTATTATTACAAATAGCAGATGATTTTGTTGAAGACGCTGTGAAGGCCACCTGTGCCTTTGCCAAACATCGTAAAGTCTCAAAAGTTGAGGTGCGCGACGTACAGTTGCATTTGGAACGTAAATGGAATATGTGGATTCCTGGTTTTGGCACCGATGAATTACGACCATATAAACGTGCTGCCATTACAGAAGCTCATAAACAGCGTTTAGCTCTTATACGAAAAACAATTAAGAAATATTAATTGAAATTTACCTTAACATTTATAGTTTATAAGATTTAATATTTTAGGGAAAATAAACAAATATTCTACAAAAATTTTGTTTTTTGAGAAAATATGTTGTTATTTTAAATACTGAGTATATTTTGTTAAAACAGTAAATTTAATGCAAAAGAGCTTATATAAAAAATTCGAAACATAGGTACCTACGGATATTCAAGGCGATTTTATAAGATTTGCGAATTATATTTACACGCAATTATTTTAGCCCCAACAAACCGTCTAAAAAGACTTACCTGTACATATATAGAAAATTAAACACCCTCAAATTTTGTATACAAAACCTTGAAATTTTATTTAGATTAATTACTAAGCGAGAGGTACTTTTTTGTTTTAGTCAAAAATTTGGGCCTGAAATAAATGTGTGTTATAAATATTTCACAGAAATCTTACAGTTAAGCCGAATTTAATATCCGTAGCCTTTTTATGTTGAAAAATCAAGCATTAAATGACTGCAATAGCAGTTGTTTCTCCCTTTCTTTTTTCTTGACAACATCAAGGCTGCGCTGACGCCACGTACTTTTACGCAATTTAATTGGTCGACTGCCAACATAACGGCCATCCATTTCTTTCATAGCTTTTATGAAATCAGCAGGTTCACGGAAACTGACAAAACCGAAACCTTTACTTTTGCCAGTACGTTTGTCTCGAATCACACGTGCCCTTTGAAATGATGGATATTTGTTGAATGTTCTAGTCAGTACCTCATCGTTTACGTCATTACCCAAATCACCGCAGAAAATTCGAAAATCATCATCTGGCCAATCGGCCAAAGAGGTATCTTCCCATACCTGACCGCCAGCAATGCGTACCGTTTTACGATCCTTCTTTTTCTTTTCTGTTGATTGGAAGGATTGCAAAGCCGATGAAGCCTTGGCAGCTTTAATAGCCTCTTCCGCTATAGGATTGGGACCAGATTTTTCAGCCTTCAGTTTTTTCAATTTCTGTGTAACATCAAACTGTATGGCATTGACATCTATCGGTACAGGAACGGGTACAGAAGGAACGTTAACAGATTGTCGGCTTTGATATAATTTTGGGGCGCTACTTAAGACAACTGGAGTGGTGGTAACAGCTGTTGAAGTTTTTACCGCTTGCGTGGGTACAAATGTGGGCATAAACGCAGGCGGAGGTATAGGTGGTGGAGGTATAGATATTCTTGATGTAGGAGCCGATGGTGTCACAGCGACTGCTGTTGCACCTACAGTGGCTGTTGGCTGTTGTTGAAGTTTTTGTTGTACTTGACTGTATGTATTGGCCGCTATTATGGGCCTTACCTGGTTGGGCACAAAAAGATTGCGGGTGGTTGGTGTGGCTGTTGCAGGTTTCGATATTTCTGCCTCAAAACGTGAGAGTTCATCTTCGATGTTCTTTCTTTTTGTTCCCATTGTTAATTAAGTGAAATAGTATGCATTAATTGAATAAAAAATTATATTTAATTTCCTTAATTTACCAGCGAATGCAGAATATAAAACGTTTCAACAAATTTCCGCTTTTTATCTTTTCTAAATAAAATCAGTCAGCTGTATGGCGGAGATGCCACACCAGAAAAATTTATAATTTTACAAGTAGAGAAATTAAATTTCAGTTTTAAATAAAATATTTAACAATGGTATTGAGTCCTATAAGGCTAATTTTATTTATATTATTTGTTTTAAAATTTAAATACTTTTTATTTAAAAATATGAATTTGAATTTACACTTTTCGAATTAAATTAAGGCCAAACTATAGTTAATTAAGTTTGCGGAGGTTTAATACATTTGTTCAAGTGTATTCGCAGAATGAGTTAAGCTGGGTAAGTATAGTTTGGCCTTAAGTTTGACAAATTTCTTAATGCATTAAAAGAGTTTGTGTTATCAATTACCATTGAATGTTGGTGAGAAAAAAGAAGATGCATTTACATTGTGTTATTCTTTAATTGTTTGGCTCGGACAAATGAAAATATTTAATTTTATTTTACAATCTTCCAATAAACAAATATGAGTTTTACAAATTCAGTTAATGTTTCGGTGGAAACAACATGTGAAAGTAAAATACAAGAAATAGCCTATGATGGTACGGAAATTTACGAACCGTAAGTAGCACACGTTTAGAGAGATCGAATAATATTTCTTTGATAGTATAAATTAACGTGAATTTACAGACCTCCAACTCTTTCGGAGACTTTAAAGAAATGTGCAGCCAAAATTGACTTTAGCAAAACATCTCTGGAGGATTTAAAAAAAGAAGAAAAAGCTCAGGCAGATGAAGTAGACAAAGACGCTCAATTTCAGCCCAGTCTTTGGCCTTGGGACTCGGTACGTAACAAACTTAACGATGCTCTAGCAGAGGTTTGCGTTTTGGCTGACGTTATATCAATAGCTAGAGATAAACGTTATTTGGTATTGGATCCGGTGCCCGATACAGAAACTGAAAAGAATAATCCCATTGTTCAAGTATACAGTCGTAAGAAGGCCTTAAATCAAGCTGCCCAGATATTGTTAAGTGGAGCTGAACGTTTGAAAAGTACTCACACGGAGCAGCGTAATCGGAATGTTTCAGATTTTCATATAGAGCTTTTACGTTTGAGACAAAATTGGCGCTTAAAAAAGGTTTCCAATGCCATTATAGGTGATTTAAGTTATCGTACAGCAGGTTCCAAGTTTGGCATGAGTGGCACATTTGAAGTAACAAAAGCTGAAGATATAGCTGATGATGAAGTTGCAGGAACTTCGTCTTCATTTGGTTCTACAGGCACAAATAATGGTCTGCCAAATCCTTCGCCTAAAAATAATTCAGCCTTAAGGGTTATAGTACCAGCTGAATTGCAAGGAGTAGCGTATTTTAAAGTTATTACACAAAAAGATCAGGAAGATTTGTGTACAGCTACAGTCAATCTAATGGGTCATGGACCAAATATTACACAACAAGGTGGAGTGTGGCAAAAGACTATTGAAGACGCCCAAAATGTGTTATTTTGCAAAGAACTTTTTAGTCAATTAGCTAGAGAAGCTATACAACTTCAAGCACCCATACCTCATGTAGTTATAGGCAATCAAATTAGAGCAACTCTTTTGCCCGGCATACAATTGATAATCTCCTTATGTCACTCCACTACGGTGGATAGTAATCAGCCTACGCCTATCAATGATCACGATCATGATCATGTCCTGGAACATTCATTACATCAGCTGCTGCGTGAAGTACATCATAAAAATTCATATCACCCGTTTCCTCATCCGGCTAGTGGCCCTTTAGGCCCTAGCAAAAAACGTATGTTAGCCGGTCCCACGGCTGCAGATAGACAAAGTCTAGTGGAAATGACGAAATATCAAACAATTTTGGAACAAATAATTGCCCAGGCTCAACACATTTTCATGCGCAAACGTACGCAATATGTGCTAGATACACTGGCAAGAGATGTTAAAGATCCCCAGATAGTATCGCATTGGAATGCAATGACCAGTCCCACAATGTCTTGTGTTAAAATTAATATCGTAACACATGGGTAAGTAACATGCAACATGTTGAGAAAGACGTCTTTCATTTAATGGCAGTTTATTAAACAATTCTACTCTCATTTCATTGATTAAATCAAGCAAAAAATTACGAATTCGTTGCTTGTCCACGAAAATTTCACTATCAATACATACATTTCCTACTGAGAACTGCGTCTCATTGTTTCTTGCGTAACTTTATAGGCAAGCACAACGAATAATAAGTACGTTGTACTTAAGTTGTGTACAAAATGAAAGCAATTTTAATTATTCATTTCATATTATAAAGTTTAAATGAACAATTGAAGACAACGTTAAAAGTAAAGAAAACTTAATTATTGCCTTTTGTATTCCAGCTATGATACCATCAATCGCACATCCTTGGTTATACATGTTCGCGAAAGATCCCTTAAGGCCATATGTCGCGATGGCCGCGTTATGCACCTCTCCTATGAACCGCAAGAATTACGAGATTTAATTCTATGCCAAATAAATTCTCATCAAATATCATGCCTTCTTAATTTAGCACGCTGCATGGCCTGGCAAGTGTTATCGAATAGTAATCATTTAGGTATTGGAAAAGTTGAACCACTCGGTAATGCTAGTTCTTGTCTATTGGCTTCACCGAATAGCGATCGTATGATAGCGGTGCAAATACGTTGTACTCAATCGCAAATGGATGTTAAAGTTTATATAGCGAAAAGTCCAAGACAAGATTTCTTTCCTAATCCATTGGTACCAGAGAAATTTTGGGAAAATTTGGGTGGTCACTTCAAAGAGGTAAAGAAGAAAATAATAATTGTTCCTTTTATTATGATAATGCCAACGGTTATTTATTTTAGGTGCGCTTCGATAAAATCGAAGGAAAAAGTTTTCTGAACAAAATGGAATTTTTAATGGCCTCTTTAAATAGTAGTTCAGCTTAAATTAAGTTTTAGAATAATACTATACTCTTAAAAGTATATGCATACATACATATATTTAATAATTATTGGAATAAACATTTTTAGATTTATTTTTATAACTGCTAGTTTAAACTAAACAAAAAAGATATTCATTCTCTTGAAAACAGATCCTATATAGACTTTATTTAAAGAATAAAAAATTTGTTTGTAAACATGTACGTTAGATAGGTTAGAGGACTTGTACTTGTCAATTTAGACAAGTACAGCACCCGGAGGTCGATTTGACCCACTGTACAAACATGTAACTTAAGAAAAAATGTATCCAATTCTAAACATATTTAAAATTGCGGCAATTTCGACAGTTGTTTGTATAAACACATTTTTTTAAATGCTAAATTTGGTCCTGGTTGATGCATGTAACAACCTAATTCTAGGATTCAAAAATATTAATTCTGAAAAACTAGTGGAAGCTTTTGAGATGTGAATATGTCGTCGTGTTTCATGAATACCATGTTAGAATTTACAAAGAAGATATTCTAAGAAGAATGAATCGTAATGGGCAGATATTTAAAACAATTGAAACCGGAAACCATTATTATACGCACAAAGAGAAACAAGAACTAATTCTTGACTCATAGATGTTGTTGAGCTAGATGTATACATCAATGTGCTTTTCTAACACATCAAATTTGTTTTAACCATAATTGGGTATTTCGATTGTTAACAAATTTTTAAAGGATGTACATATATATTGTTTGCTGTAATCTAGCTATAGCTAATATTATATATATAACTTATAACTTATTTTTAAGCATTCTTTTTAAATAAATATCGATACTAACTAAACGTGTTTGAAAAAATCGAAAAATTATTTTGAGAACAATGGAGGGTTTTTAATTTTATTTCTGCCTTTTTTTTATATAAAAATTAAATTAAAATTTCTTTTTAATTATTATTTACAAAAGATGTTTGACGAACGTTTATATCATATTGTGATTATTGTAAAAATATTTTATATTACATTTAGGGGATATTAATCCCTCATTTAAACAAACTCACTCTTACAATTAATATTTAATAACAATATATTTTGGAAGATATTCTCTATGTGTATATATGATGAATAGTATTTAAAAATAATTATTCCACATTAAATCGGGCATATCCATTGAAACGCACTGAAGTGGTTTTTTGCGGAAACATACGAAGGCCAGTTGAGGCTAATGATGCTGAGGCAGCTGTTGATGACACTGTAGTTGTTTTTGGTGCGGTGAAAGTATCTTCCAAACTAATGGTATTTGCACGTTTTGTACTCTAAATATTAAAAAAAAAAAAAACAAATAAAATATGAATTTTCTAGAGAAAATATAACGACAAAAGATTATTTAAAATTTATATACATACCCAACGTTCTAAATCACAGAAGGCTATGTTATAGGTGGAATTCACTATAGATGTTTCGTTAGCTGTAGATGATGTTGTTGAAGTCATTGTTTGTACTTCTGCGGGGGTATTGGTTGTTAATCTTAAATGTAAACCTCGATTGGTGGAAAAGAGTATCGGTGTGTTACGTTTTAAATAAGGCATATCAAAATTTTCCGGTGTGGTTGCTACAGACTCATTCTTCTCTTCTAGCTCTTCTGTTTCTATAATAGTTTCGTTCACCTGTAGACTGTGTAAGCCGCTGTGATGATGTTTCATGCTTTGTAAGGTATTTAAGGTAGATTTAAAACTTTATTTCATTCTTTAACATTAGATAATGAAAAATTTCTTAAAATTTTATTTAAAACTCTTGCACTCAGCATTTATTACGAATTATGTGACAGCGTTGTTATAAAACAGTTTTGAGTTTAAGTATGTAAGCACCCAAGGCATGTAAGAGGATACAAATTTTATTGATTTTTTTTCGATTACTTTAACAGCCTTAACAATTTAGGGCTATAGTGTTTTAACTTTAGTCAGTTATTTAAAAATATTAAAAATTCTGATTTTAATTCAAATATAAACTTATTTTCTATTCTAAATTATATTTCGGAATACTTTCTATAAATTGTTGACTTTTTTCGGATTTCTTGACTTTCTTTAGTTGTTATTTTTTTCTAGCTGTGTTGCTATTTTTATACGTTCATAAACGCTATTGTTGTTGCGCCTAATAAGGGATGTTTTTTTTCATGTCCTTGCTTTTCCTTTTTTCGATATTCTTGACCAAAATAGAAATGAAATTAACTGTTAATTTGTGTAAAAAAAACAAGGAATTAGGCAACAGCCAAAACATTTTTTTATTGACATTCAGGCCCTCTACTAACCATGACATCTGCATGACCAATGTTTTATATCATAGAGAAGGACAACACATTGCTGTTTTTTTTTTGTTGTCGCAATGATTTTCATACATATTATGTAAGCAAAATTATGACGTTTAATTTTTAATACAATAAATGAAATATTCGAATAGTTTGGGGTAAAAATTAATGTAAATATTAGAGAATAATCAATCATACAATTGGTTTTGATTTCCTTTAACGAAAATAGAAAAGAAATGTGGGTGGTAACGAAACATTTTGCCATTTTCGAAAGATTAGAGAGTAAAAGTATTGCTTTATACAATTAGGATTTAAAAGCCTTTACTTACTGTATTTGTTAGATGAATTTAAATGAATGTATAATAATTTTAATGTATTTAATTTAAATTGAATTAACTTTTTGACCTCAAGAACTTTTCAAAATATAAATATTTTATCCATTCTTCAATTTCTTTATTTGAAAAGTAGTATTTTTGTAAAATTTTCAGTTAATTTTACTTAATAAATTAAATTTTAATTTATTAGAGAGAATTTATACTCTTTTTCTCACTTATTATCTATTATTATTTCTGGAGGAAACATTTATATGTAGAAACAAGATAATTCCAATTTATTTTTTTTTATCCAGTAGTTTTAGTTTCATGCCATTATTTATGCAGACTATTCTATTTGTTTTCTGTGTTTAACTTGTTTGTGGTCTGACTTCTCTTTCGGGGAACCATGGTATGATTTCCTCAATTATATCCCCAACTTTATTTCTTATTTTTCTTAATGATCTTCTCTCTTAAAATGCAAATCCTATACATTAATGATACTAAAATTTGTCATTCATATTCATTTGACTGTAAACCAAACCCACTTCAAAAACAAGCAAAAGGATTTAATACGAATGATTCAAACGAGAATTTAATACAAGTCTCATACATAAGCTGTTATCTTGAAGTCTATTTGTTGCTTCCGATCGCATATGGAAGAGGACGAAAGTATTTATTAAAGGTAGAAGGGTAGTCCAGCAATATTGATTGGTTACAGCAGCGTTACGTTGTGTTTTAGACTTCACGGTGAACTAAATTGACTTCTCGTAACTTCCGTAAATAGATGATTTTTCTTGTAGTACTCGTTTAGCAGGTAGATTATATCCATTTGTGATCGAGAGAGAGCATTAGTTTGTTAGTCTTACAAATCTAACGTCGCCTCTCTCTTCTTGTCGTCCTCTTTTCGTTAATCTGTTCTTAATTCCCGACGATCTCAAGTCCTTGTCCTTGACAGCTGTTCCTAAATATTCTATACTCCGCGTGTCCCGCGGATATATTGCTTAGTTCAAGAGATCCACCATCTGCCTAAGTAGGGCTTATTATATGAAAATTAAAAATTAGTCTAAAATCATTATAATAGCTTTTATAGGAGACACAGAAGTCCAAATGCTTACTAGTTTTATTATTGACTACTATAGAGTGGCTTCAGAGGCGTAAAGTACTGTACAAAATAGCTTGATCTATTTTCAATCAAGCATCTCGTGTACAAACAAAACATATGTACATCTTTTTCATTTGTCAGATTTTGAGCAAAGAACCTTTGGAATGTTCCTTTGGCGGAAGTCTTTGTGAATTTCAGTCTAAATCTTGCCTGGCAATTTGTGCACCGAGTGTCCGACTAAATGTCAGCTCTAAATCCCTTTATGTTTTAGCAGCCCTCAATTACTTTTTGAAATAAAACATCATTAGATTCTTTTTTTACTTTTTACAAATATTGTTGTTTTAAAACTTTATTTCATTTCGGTTGTTGTTGTTGTTTATTTTTGTATGGATCATACTCATTCATTAACATCATTATCATGGTTTTATCATCATCATCATTGTGTTGTTTTATTTTTATTTCTTATTTTTTTTTTTATTAAATATGTATGCCTGTGTATGTATGTTTATGTATAAACTATATGTGGTTGTCTGTCGGTCTGTATATAGTAAGTAAGAATATGGAGGTTGTGTAATATAAATGTGTGTTTAAATCATAATAATTATCATTATCATTATGATTATGATGCTGTTTTAATTTTTAAATATTTTGCTTATTTTTTTTTTTCTTTTTTTCTGTTTTTATTCATTTTATTTTTTGCAATTTTATTTACGTGTTACTCTTAATTATTGTGTAATGATGGTTATTGTTTATTTTTTATTTATTTATTTGTGTCTCAGTGTATGTGTTTGTGTGTTTATGGGAGTGTTTTTATGTTTTATTATTCAATTTTTTTTCTTTTATTTTATTTTATTTGTATAATTAACGCTAAAATACTTATTTAAACATTTTCTTTTATTTTTAATTATATATATATATATTTTTTCTTTTAATTATAATTAATTCTTTATGCCATTGTTTATTTAGATATAATTGTTGTTTTTCTTGCTTAATAACTATTTAAGTTGATTTTTTTATTTTTATTTTATTTTTAAACAATTTTTTTTCATTTTTTTTTTTTAATTTTTTCTCAATTTTCTGTTTTTTTTTTTGTAATTATATTTATTATTTTATAAATAATAATTTACTTTTAGCAAAATTCCCATTACTTTAATTTATTACAATAATTATTTTAAATATAAAGTTTTTTTAATTTCATATTTTAGTATATATTTTTTGATTTAATATTTAAAGAATTTTTTTTTATTATTTAATTTAATAATATAAAATATATATAAAATAATAAAAATTCTTGTTTTTCCTTTTTTGTTTTTGCTAAATACAAACTAATAAAACAGTTTAAAAAATACTTACTAAACAAACAAAAAAAGTTCTTTAACTCTTATACAAAAAATGTTTTTATTTGTTTTTTATATATCCTATGTATGCATATATGTATATTTAAAAAATATTTTAATATTAAAATATATTATATGTTTTCATGTAATAAATACAAAAAAAAATATATATATAAGTAAATATGTAATGTATTATGTTAGTTTTTTTTAGGTATATTTCGTATTTATATAAATTGAATTAATTTTTTATTTTATTTATATTTTTTTCTTATTTAAAAAATATATTTATATATTGTATTAAACTCTGTACAATTATTTTATTAACTTAAACGATAGTTTTTAAGCGATGACTTGATAACAAACTGCCAGAATAAATTTATTTGCAAGTGTACTGAGAAAAAGAATGTTCCTTAGCTTCAAATATAAATTTTTTAATGTAGGGTTAGATTAGGTACATCAGACAGTGTGATGATATCCCTACTCTACACAATGACTCTATTGTGATGTGTTTCAAATAAAGGAAAATTTAACAAATCCAGACATATCCCAATCAAATGCATGTTCACAAAAACGAATCGAGATTGTCTAAGACAGAGACAATCGCCAATTGTTTAAAAATCTAATCACTTTTTCTCGGATCGATCTAAATGGAAAATTAAAATTGGGCCCAAATATTATAAACTGACCAAAGTACTACCGAGTAACATGACAGATATTCGATATCGATTCTTATTGCAACTTCTATAAAAGACATTATGCGTAAGACCCAATCTTCTGGTATATGAATGAATCTAAATCGAGGGTTAAAATATTTGTATCCTGAGTAATAAATCTTTAAAAGGACTTAAAATTAGGTTTAAATTTAAATTTAAGAAAAAAAAAATATTATTTCTTTCTGTATGTCTTATTCATCATGTTTCAAATACGTAAAAGAAACAGATCTATCACGAAGCAATTTATTTAATTCTGGCTACTTCTTTGAAATCATTATCATCATCACCCTTTAATATATTTTACAATTTCTAGAGAAAAACTTTTTGTTTTGTTTAAAATCAATACAGAAAAAGAAAGAACGACGTTATGTCGTAAGGAAAGTTATTAGAGAAACTGAAGTTGAAAAATAAACTTCACTAGATACATTTATTGTGCTAAATTAATAATTATTTAATGAAATGAAAAACTTAAATTAAAATAGATGTTTCGAAAGGAACTTGTTTAGAAAAGGATAAAAAAAACCATAGAAAGTCATTTTGAAAAACAGCTTTAAACCATAATGACCTTAATGAATCTTAATTATAATTACATTCACCACCACCACCATCTGGTAATTTCTATGAACAGGTGTCTATGGTTATTAAGTTTTAGAGTGTTTGTTTGTAAGTAAATTGGAAACAAAAACATCACATCTGTTTTAAAACAGAGATTGAGTTTTACAAACATTTTTACTGAAGCTTGTAAAAGTTAAATTTAAAATAAACAAAAATTTCTAATTCAGTTGCTAAAATACATTCCTGTTTTAAAAGATTTCAGTTTTTCTCTATTAAAAATTATGTAAATGTAATTCATATTTTTTAACGCAATGTAACCTATCTTGAATTTATTTATCAATTTTTTTCTTTAAATTTGAGTCAGAATAGATGAAGTCATGCTACAAAAAAATTCTGGATATTAGCACTCTCTGTTCTATTTCCAAGTTCATAGTCAACAACTTGTAGCACGGAGATGTTCCATTCTTTTACTATCAGCAATGATGTCTCAAACTTGAAACCTACTCCATAATAGAGTTGTAAACCCTGAATTATATTTTTTAAATTTAATAAATTCACTGCAACTGTTTAATAACCGATAGTTATAAATCATAATGGGATTACAAATTGACAGATAAGTTTTAGACCCAAATCTGACAAATCTCTGAAGCAATATCCTGGAAAGTCTTACGAAAAATTACCTTATCGTCGATTTGAAGGCCGTATTCAAAGCTCCAATACGCACAAAGCCCACTTCCGAGTTTAATATTTCTGCAAAGTTGATAGAACTGTGAAAAATTATCTTGAGATCAGTATTAATTACTACTTCCACATTGTCAAAGAACTTAGCTAGAATGGCTGACTTCAAGAAGACGAAAATCACATTGTTTATGATGCTAATACATATATGGTTTTTACAGAACTATGAGTAAGCTTGTCTTGCTGTCTTGAAGGTAAAGATAAGTCATAGAATATATCTGTGAAGTATGTACGTTAATGGCGAGTACAGGCATTTAATGAATCATAAACTATTTGACTGCACCAAGTGGATGATAGTTCTTAGCGAAAACGTATTCCGATGATGAACCAAAGAGAAATCGCGGAAAAGGCAGGTCGAAACTCCATTGAAAGTATCAAGTAAAAGATTAATTTTCTACACTTGCTTTGCAGAAACGTTTGGATTCTAATTCAATAAGTAGGTAGGCATTTAAGTAATTAAAAATAGTCTGCAGTTTCTTGTGGAAACCAATGATATAGATTGTCCAAAAAACCAAACACAGTAATGAAGTTGTAAAGGCAAAATAGAGAAGACCTTAACGCGTTATATCAATGTTAGCAATTGAAATTTACGTTAGAGCCACACATACTATATATCTACTAATATACATAAGTACTTAACATAAAAATGTACTATAATTTTTTGAGGATCTCATATACAATCAAATATAATTACATGACATTAAAATATGCAACATTTTTTCAACAAGTTAGGAAAACATTTATGAAAGTTTATGATGAATTTATGAAACAAACTGGCAAAAGTCTACAACCTACAGTGCTTAAAATTTTCAAATTCTAAAGCATATACAAAGAAAATATAAATTGTTTCAATTAATATAATTATTAAAAATGTACATATTTAAACATTAAAAAATCACAATTACAAAAAACTGTACAATTAACAAAAAGAAAAATATTGAAAAGAAAATTCTATATGTTAATATCAAATTATATTGTTTATAAAAGAAATATTAGAAATATTTTATAGTTTAACTATGGTATATTACAAAAAACGTTTAAAGATTTATTTTCTATTTTTATTTTTTTTATTTTTATAAGACAATTTTTTTATTATTTAAATTTTTCTCTATTTATATAAATCTTATGAGATATGAAAGCCAAGAAAGTATAATTTTAATTATAGCTATACGTAAAAAAGTAATAGAGAAAATGAAAAAAATATATATTTTTCGAATTACATTTCTTCCAAAACTGAATGTTACCCCTCCTCCCTTTGCGCTTAGGATATTACATATGTTTTATTTATTTTTTTAGTGTTTTAATGAAATTAGAAAAGAATTTTTATATAGAAACAAACTTAATGTGGTAGATATTGTTTTAGAAGATATTTCGAAAATTTTCTATTTTTTTCCATTTCTTTATTACTTTTTCCATTATTGTGTACAAAGATTTAAATTTCTTTTTAATTTTATTTTAAGTAGGTTTTCTTTATTAATTTTGTTTAATAAGTACCTAAATTTTAAGAAATAATTTTTATTATTATTATTTTTTTAGAATTTTCTTTATACAAATTTTAATATGAATGTGTGTTTTTAGGGGTTTTTTTTTTGCAATGAAATTTTTAACACTAGACAGATTTCTTTAGTTAAATGTGTTTTTTTTTTTAATTTATAATACAATTTTAATCTTTTTTTATATTACTTTTATTTCATAAACATTTATTTTTATAATTTCTTTTTGTTTTAGAAACTGTACATTATTTTAATACTTTAATTATTTATTATTAAAAATCCTTTAAAGGATTTTTGGGATGTTCCTTTGACATTAATTTTGTAATGGTCCGTTTGTTATTGTAAAAAAATATTGTTACGCCTTAAACAAGGACTAAGAAAAAACGGCATAAATAAATTAATAAAAATTTCTAATTTGCTTTCAGACATTAAATCAAGTATAAAAATCTTTAATGGTTAGACATTCTATTTTAGAACAAAAAGATAGAAACAATTAAGAATTTATAATTATTTCTAGATATTACTGAAGCAAATTCTTTTGAAACACGAAAAAACAGTTTAGTTTTATTCCCCTAATGAGATTTTTTGAAATATCGATTCTTTCAGGATTAGAGACGGACTCAATCCATTTCAACAGCAACGTCTCTAGTAATAAAAAATGAAAATAAAAAACAACACTACAAGCGTCGGCATAATGCCATCCGCAATTCTTATTTGTTTGCTCATCTACAACACATCTAAACATCATAATTTACACATCTAAACATCATAAATTGAATAACAAAATTTAGGCACAAAACAACAAAACGAGTACATATATAGGTTAGAATTAAAACAAAGAAGTAGGATTAGATATAGAGGAATTTTTTTTTAATAATTGTCATATTAAAAATAGTGCTTAATATTTATCCTCTCCATATTATTTTCTTTTTTCTTTGTTTACTATCAAAACCCACTTTTATTTAAATAATTATAAGATTGAGAAATTGTTAAATTTTATACACAGTAAATACTAACACCTGATCTGTAAAAATGTACATGAACAGAACAGATGTGAAAAACTATTGACCGAGTCTTGAAAAGTAAATAAAATATTGATTGGATTTTAATTATTTGTATATTTTAAAGGTTATGTTTTTATAATTTCTTTTCTCTTTTTTTTCAGATATGATTTGAAATAATAGCAAATAACCAATTCTAGAAAAAAAAAAATTAAATGTGAAAAGAAATATTAAGCAAAAGTATCTATTGGTTTTTATATTAACAAGTGAAATTTTTATAATTTAAAATACACTGAAATTTCTAATGCTGATTTGCTCTGCAGGTAAGTGTAATCACTCTTATTACGTTTGCTAAATGAAATTATATTTTGAACTGATATTGCTGCAGTTTTTTCAATCAAAAACAGAATAAATTGATGATATATTTTTTAATTTGGTAATTTAGTTGACATTTATTTAAACCTTCCAATAATTCAATATTCTAATGAATTATTTTACTTTATAAAATTATTTTTTTTAATATTTAACTATTTAAAATCGATAAAAGATATAAGAATATGTGTGAATATAAGAAAATGTTGCTTTCTTTTTTGATAAAAATCAATCGAATTAAAATATATATAATTTTTTTCAAAACGAGAAAGATTCAAAATTTTATAGTTTTTCTTTTTGTAAAATGATTTGAGCAAAAATAGTGGGTATTTCAACACAATTTTTAATCTTAAGAAAGAAATAATGTAAAAACGAATACATACATATATAAATCGGTTTAAAATGACGTTACGAATAAAGAAAACGATTTGTGTTCAAAACCAGTAACTTAATAAATATTTTTTTTTCGAATTCTTTTATCAATATTTCAAGCATGACTATTTCACATATTCAAATCGAAAGCTTTTAACATTCAAAATTGCATTCAAAATAGCGCGGGAATAAAATTCTAATACATATTTTTATGAAATTGTACTACTCACTCATCATTTGGTAAAAGAATTTATTTGTTCGCAAACTTTGGTGACAGAGATCCCTTCTATTTAATAATTTCAAAATTCCAATAACCAAAAAGTATTGGTTTTATCTTTGAATAAAAAGTTTTCTCCAAACCTCCACCATACTAAACTTCTAAGCTTTAATAGTAAGAGCAAAATTTTTCTAAATGATTTCATTTCTTTTTAAATCTTCTTCAATTTTAAGCCTTTAATATCTCTATTTACGATATTTCCCTACTTTTGACAATTGAATACACTTTGATACAGGCAACATTGCCTGAAGTGGTGACAACCGAAATAATGATGAAAAAATTATTTTCTTTTAAATTCCCAGTTTTGAAAATAAAATAAATACCATCTTCCTCCACATTAATTCGGACCACATGCCTTTAATAACAATAAATCACTTTACAATGTTCCCTTAAATTTCCCATAAAAGTAAAAGTTTTTCTATTCTTTATCAAATTTTTACTATCTGTTCTCTTAGTCCCCGTTCTGTGGCCTGCGGTTTGTTTTGTTTATTAGAAAAGTGTTTTCTACGGTTTTTGAAATTCATTTTCGTCTTTTTATATATTTTTTTTACATAAATTGATGTGATAGTTGGTTGGTTGGTTTTATTTTTTTATATTTTTGAAATAATTTATTTAATTTTTTTTGTGTTTTTTAGGTTTTATAAAACTTTATATATATATTTTAGGCTTAATTTTTTTCTTGTTTTTATATAATAATAATAATTAATAATAATTGTTGTTGTTGTAGTGGTTTAAATTTCTTATCATTTCATCGTTTTTTGTTGTTTTTGTTTCTACTATAAAATTTTTGTTTTTTTCTCAGAAAATAATAATTAATTTACAAAATAAAATTATAATGATAATAATAATAAAAATAATAAAAAATTATTTAAACTTTTTTCCTTTAAAATTTATTTTTGTGTGTATGTGTTTTCTTTTATATTTTAATGCCATTTACCAGTAATATTTTGTATTCTTTGCTGCTTAATTTAAGATTTTCGCTTCAGTTTACTTCGTTTGTTTTTCTTCTTGTTTTATTTTAGTATTCCAATGCATTTAGAGAAGAGATCTCATCATCAGTGTGCATGTTGAATATCGTGGATAATTATCATCAATGGCGTAGTTCTTGTGGTTGGTTTGATTGTTTGATTAGTTGAATTGGATTGTAGACTAAGTATTGTTTTGTTTGTCTTCTTAAGTGTTTACAAATTTTTCTTGATGTTTAGAGGAGTTTGAAGCCGTTGCAGCGGCCATTGATGACCATAAATGTTGTAGCATGGCCGTAGTCAGATTTGAGGCCGCTGACGTCGCTGCGATAGCAGCGGCTGCCGATGCTGTTCCTTCAGCTGATGCTGGATTCATCATGTTGGCGGCGTGCAATGCAGCAATAGCTGCTGTTGCATTCTTCGCTTCTTCATCATTCATTATTGTTGCACATGTAGCATTGTTTTGATGACATTGTTGTTGTTGTTGCTGCTGTTGGAAATTACTAAACGATGAGGCCGAGGAGCCGCTAGAAGTGGAATAGTTGATGGTGCCGGAATTGTGAATTGGGTTACTGTCGGTTATTGCAGCTGTTACTGCACCAGCTGCAGTTGTTGGTGGCGTTGTTGATGTTGTTGCTATTGTAGGTGGTGGTGCTGGTATCTTTTGTCCGGGCGGTTATTGCATGAAATAGTCGGGATGTTCTGAATCTTTTTCAAATCTTTTCGCTTCTTCGTGCATACTTTCTTTGATCTTGAGTATAGCCGCCGATTCCGTCTGATCGTTTTCGCCGGGACCACCAAAACCACCCAGATTGTAGTCACCCATGCCACTGCCAGAATCTTCTCGGGGCGTACCGGGTCCTCCGTTGGCTGGTGAGTTTTTCATACCATCAAGACCAGTGCCATCACCGGCACCACCATTAAGTACAGGTCCCATTGAATTTGGACCGCCACCCATGGGACCCATGCCGCCTGGTCCTCCGCCTCCGCCATCCGGTCCTCCACCCATGGGAAATTCTGGTTTCATTAGCGAGTACATGTTATCGCCGGGACCGCCAGGGCCCGCTTGTGAGTTGTCTTGCGGCGAGGGCATTATGGGTGTACCAGGTCCGGGAGGACCATTTGAGCCAGGTCCGGGCCCATAGTTACCCGGCGATGACGACGAATATGCATTCATTGGCGCTGTGGCATTGGGTTGCCACTGCGGTGGCCTACCACCGGCACCCATGCCCATTGGTGGCATACCGCCCGGCCCAGGCGCTGGACCTCTCATTCCTCCTGGCCCTCCATAGCCCATAGGACCCATGCCACCTGGACCCCTAGGCGGATTCATGCGAGGATTCATCGGGCCCATGCCTCCCGGTCGCGTTGGATCCATACTATTCGGCATCATTGGCTGACCGGGTGGACCATTAAATTCATTGCCCATGCCTTGCATACGCACGCCGGGCCGAGGACCGCCTGGATATCGCGGTCCACCCATAAAAGGTGGCTGGCCAGGCATCATTTGTGATGGTGGGGGTTGCGGACTTGACGCATGTGTTGGTGGAGAAGGTCTCATTGTTGAACTGGGGAAGAAATTCGCTCCCATTGGACCTCCTGGTCCCATCGGTCCATCGCCACCAGGTGGCATTTGACCCAAAGGGCTGGGAGTTGGACCGCCGGCGCTGTGTGGACCACCAGGACCAATACCGTTAACACCATAGCCTGAACTGACAAATCCATAATCGTGGAAGGCCTTGGCCTCCGATGAGTGGTCGCATTGGTCACGTCTTTCTGGTGCAGCGCAATAAAGATCCCAAAATACGCACCACCATGTGTGCAGGAAGCCTGGTGGCTCGCCCAACGTTATATTTTTCTCCCATCTGATTTCGGAGAGGAAAGTTTGTGCAGCTTTTTGAGCACCCACATGCAGCAGATATTCGTACACGTACAGAGCCAATTTTTCACGGGCCTGGGCATCTGAAGGCACCGACGAGGTTTTCGATTTGCCATACATTTTGTTTTTTATATTTTGTTATGGTTTTTTTTTTTTGGTTTAATTCAATACAAAAAATGTGATGTCAAGATGGATGTATTTGTGTGTTTTAGATTGATTAATTCTTCTTTTACTTCTTTTTTAAGTTTCATTTACTAAAGTTAGTTGCTTTAATTAAAGGAGTCTCTTTTCATGTGATGGAGCTTTTTCTTCAAATATCCTTCTCTCAGCTGATGTTTCTTAGTTTGTTGTTGTTGTGGTTGTTTTTACAGTGTGTTGTTGCAGTAGTTAAGATTTCTTAAATTTTTTTTATTATTAATTGGCGCTCACTTGCTCGTTGTTTCAACTCCAGCAATAATTTTGTTGTTGGATTTTTATTTTCTTCTAATAGGTTCTTCTGACTTCTCTCTTTTTATGTTTTTTTTTTTTTGTTTCTTTTTAATACTTTCAACAAATGTAGTAGAATACAATAAAAGAGATAATCTTGATTTTGCTGGCCGCTAATTCTTTTTTGGTGCTGTTCCACCGTCCGCTGGTAAACACACACATAAACTCATACACATTTACACACACACGCACTCGAATATTTTAAATGGGGGAGATGTACGTTTGTGTGTATGTGGGTACGAGGAGAATGAGAGAGTGGTGTCTGCTCACGCAGCCGTTCTCCTGGTTTCTATAACATCCAGCATTTTTAAGAAATTTTTTTAATAACTTTTCCCAACAATTTTTCTATAAATTTTCTCAATATTCAATAATTCTTCCTTTTTAAATTTCTTTTACACGTTTGATATTTATATCAGTTTCTATACACAATATTTTTATACAATTTATATTTTCTTTGAGTTTGAATAAATCTTTTAAGTTAAAATTTGCGTACCGTCAAAAAATTTACTTTTGCTTTATGTTTTTTTACAAATAAAAATGATTTTATATTTCATTATACGTTCGTTTCGTTATTTTATTTTTTCAACTCTCGTTCTCTCTCTCTTTCGTTTGCTCTCTTCTTCTGTTCAGTTACTTTTCTTTTTTGTGTGAATTTTCGTATGAAAAAAGAAACAAATTTAGTTCATATTTGTCGTCTTGTATCTGCTGCTGCTTCTTCGTTTTACCGTTTTCTTTGCTTGTGAATTTTTTTGTATGTGTGTTTTATTTTTTGTTACTACCTTTGTTGTTGTTGCTGTAGTTTGAATGGTATTGCTGCTTGTTCTTCTTCGTATACGCTGCGGCTGCTGCTGCTTTTGTTGAACAACCACCTCGTATGTTTTTAGTAGATGTGTATTGTTGTTGTTATATATTTTTCTTTACTGTCGTTGTTGTTACTGTTTCTGTGGTGTTGATTCGTTCACTCTTTTTCACTCACACCAATTTCCCCCTTTTGGTTGTGTGACGTTTTTTATGTCTTCTGTTTTTTTTTTACATTCTTTGATGGTATTTGTTATGTGTGTTTCGCAAACTGAAAATATATAGAAAAAAAAAGTGAAAAATTCAATATGAAAATAAAATTGAAGATGAGAATAATGGTGCAATGAGAGAATTGCCAAAAATGTACAGTGCGAGCAGTAATGCGAATGTGGCGGTTAGATGGAACACAAGGACAATGATAAAATGTTTTAGACCTATAAGCCGAAGGACAATATGGTTTATAAGCGGTTCACCAAACTAAATAACTCTGAATTACAAACCTTTTTTATTATATAATTGGCAGGGATCGGAAATTTTAATAGAAAGAAAATTAAAGTGAATTTTTCATTTAGGTTTTCTTTTTAAAACTTACACTATTTCATAAAATCGTGTAAAATATTTCCTTTTTAATATCTACAGGACTACATGCGATTCTTGCTTTGGGTTCTTAATTGAATTTTACAATATGGCTTTCAGTATCAAATATTTGGAAAAGTTCAATGACTTGAGGAGATAAAATTTCACAGCAGCGCTGTGATGAGAAGTCGAATTTTTACGCGTTCAAACTGTGGTTGAATGAATGATTAGTCACCATAAAAGTTTTCTCTAGTTAACCTGGGCTTTGGTGTAATGAAATAAACCTATGAGCTATGGCCGTAAAGTTTTCGAACCATTATTCGGAATTTGGGTGTAATTCGATGTTTAAATCATAGTAAGAATTTCGCGGTTCAATATTTTTCGTTTTTTTTTTTTTAATTCAAAAGGATAGCTAAAAGTGTCTAGGTTCTAAAACTTTTATTTGTTATTATTAACTTGTAATCACTAATTTAATGTAATTATCTATTTTAAATAACGATCAGTTTCAGAAATTTAGCATGAACGAATTATACAAATTTCCTTGGGAGATTAAAAACGCTATATTAGCATTATTTAAAAGCAAGTATTTATGAGAAATTCAAAGAGAGTAAAATGGTTCGTTAGGGTTACCAATAAAAATTATTTTAAATATGAAAAACAAAATGTACGATATACAACAAAGCAAGGGTTTCCATATCTTAAAAGTTTCTAATGTTTCAATTTAATGACATGTCGCAGGAAGCTGTTAAAGTGGTTACATCTGAACGGACTCTACCTACGCAATTTCGATCAAAATCTAGTAGATTTCAGTAAGATTTCCATTGTAAAATAAAATCTACGTCACAAGGTTTTGTCGTAGTCTAGTAAATTTAGTGGTATTACTCCGTTTTGTATTCTTTTTGTACTAAAAATACAACTCTGATCTTTGATACAATGACAATAAAAAATAAAGAAACGATACAGATTGCTTTTATGACAATGTAATACTGTTAAATGTCAAACAATATGTAATTAAACATGCTCTACGCTTTGAGCAAGCCGAAAGTCCATACCATGCGTTTAATGCGTCCCTGCATCACATGAGTGTTTCTCGTTCTATGCGTTTTTTACTGTTACACATAATGCGTTATATACGACAGGTTTTTTGTTTTGATTTGTAGTAAAATAATTAGTAAACAAAAAAGTTTTGGGAAAAATGGAAAATCAAATTGTGATTTTAAAAGAATTTATGGAATTAATGACATGTTTATGAATTAACATATATAATATTTTGTGTTTTCAGTTAATTTACCATTCATTTTTCTTGATTACAAATTAATAAATTCAAAAGAGATGACACTTAGTACATAAAAACAATCGATAACTAGTATACAAATTTTGTTCATGAAAGAAATGTGTTAAAAAAATTATTTTAATGTATTTTATTCTTAAATTAGAAATAAACTTTATTATGAAAGATTTTTTTGGTTATAATTCTATTCGTCTAGGCATTCTATGAGTTTTGCTCTGTAACTTGTCACAAACAACTACATTGATTCTACTTTTTTGGCACACGCATGTAATGCAAGAACGCATTGTATGAATTTTCGGCTTAATAGACGAGATGCCGACAATCAATGTCACTAATAAAAGTACAATAATGAGTCTGGCTGTACAAATTATATTTCACAGTGAAGGGGGATATGCAAAAGCAACGTTGCAAGTCTTTTCCTGGATGCAAAAACTTTTAAAATTCCGATACAGTTCGATGATTGTTATTGTTGCCGAACTGAAGAGTTCAAACACCAGCTGTCATCTAAAAAAAGTCTCTTTCGACGACCCTGTTTTAGGAAATGCTATGATAAGAAAGTAATTGCCATTAAAAAATGTTTACTGACGTAGCTAAGATTAATAACAAACAGTTTTCCGAAGTCCAGTCCGCTATCGGTAGTCAATGAAATAGATAATTGCACAGAACTACAAAAGAGTTTAAGAATTAATTGCTAAACAGATCTTAAGACGGAATTATCTACTATGTATGTCCCAGCACTGTCAGTTCTACAACTTACAAGTAACCTAAGCGGTGGTGTCTAAGCTTTGAATATTACAAGAATAAGGATCAGCAAATTATATGACCACCTAATAATAGATGGATATATCATTTTTAGAGATGGAAATTAATGACTTCCTTTTCCTGTTTTAACCTGTCCAGCAGACTGATGAGAAACTATAAATCTAAACTGAACCTTGGATTGAATCGAAAGAAAAGAAATAATAGATAGATGATAATGGTTTTCACCCCCAAGACAACTTCATCCCACTATTTAGTGAAGTATCCATATCGAAACAGTTGACTCATAGATTGTCCAGATTACTATACTATTCAGTCCGAGGTAATTGCTATAAATATTGCTGTTGCACGAATGCGGAATCAGAATATATCTAGAGGAGATGTACGAATATTTACTGACAGTAAAGTGGCCATTATTCACTAAAATCTCCCTGGATACGTTGACACTAAAGGTAACAACAAAGCTGACGCACACTCAAAGATTAGTAAAACAGAATATTTTCAAGAATTCATAAGTGAGATTGACTCGCCTCAGTTGAGGAGCACATAAACTAAATACGACCAAGTACACTATCCTTTTTGAGGCGAACGCTATTTTAAAGTAACCTAACCGAACTCGAATAATGTCAAATCCTACCAGTCATATGACTGGCACAAAAATGTCGGTAAAAAGTTGTCAGACTCTGTCGACAATTTATCGTGCATATTTTTCAGATAAGTGGTCTCACAGAACGTTAAGTTAAAAAGTGTTCACTGCACAGGACAAATTTTTATTTTTATTTCCAACTTCTAAGGTTCTATTCTTAAATTGTCTTAATTTTAGTGCCAATTATGGAGTAACTAATCTAGACCAATTTTTAGATTCTTCGACTCATTTCCTATAATTTTAACCTCGTAGGTATTCGTTTCACACTGAAGATGCCTAACATATCGATTACAGCCAATTGCATACCGCTGATACCAGATGAATTCTTGCCTTAGTAGCGAGACATGATACGATTTATATGATCGCAAGCAGTGACCGGAAATTATGAAGCGAGTATTCTAGCTAGTAGAGCTAGACTATAACACTCTGAAGCCATCGTGAGAAACAATGTGGTATCGTATTATCGAATAAAAAGCCTAAATATCGTCCAAATGGGAACATTCTAACTATGCTACATCATAATCATATTAATGCATGCTAGAAGCATTAAATTTTACATAATATGTAACAATTTTAGAAACTTGCTCCAAATTTTTCTGTCCGCTACACTGGCATTACTGTTTTTTTTATTTTTAACAAGGAAAATAAGCATATTTGAATATGTACAAGCAATTAATCACTTTTTAACAATAAAAAAACTCACTCTGCTAAACCGGTTTCTAATTTAACTCTCCAAATAATGAGGAAATTGAAATAAACAAATAAATTTCTTTTTTTCTTGTCTTGTCTCTTCCTTAATCAACATCAACGAAAAGAAAGAAAAAAAGATAAATATTCTTTATAATGAAATGAAGCTGGCTATTAATGCTGCTTCTTTTTTCAATGGGTATTCCACACGCTTAACAACATTAACAATAATTAAAGCAACAACAAATATTAACAGGTGGCAACTCAAATATAGAAAATATGAGCAAACAACAACAATATTAATACTCGACTGTCATTCATTAAGAAAAGCAAACAAAATAATAATATTATTATTGATAAAAGAGAAAAAAATAATGTTTACAAACCTTGGATATCTATTTTAATGGAAAAGTAAATATTAAAATAAAGATGTTTGGTTGCGTTGAAATGAATGCAGAGTTTAACTGCAAATGTTATTGGTTGAGATTTATGGTTCTGTGGTAGTGGGGGCACAATAACACTAAAAACAACATAAATGAATTAAAATTAAATTTTTGTTTTTTCTTTGATTTTTTATAAAACAATTGCACAGATCACAGCCTTAAGAATTAAAATAACGTTTAGAAAATTAAACAGTGAAGAAAAAAATTATTACCAACCAATTAAAATCAATGCTTAGCTTATTATTTTGGTTCTTCTTCTTCGTTATTTTTCCTAATTTTCTTATTTTGTTTTTGTTTTAATTACTCTCGAAGATTTTTTGTTTTTGCTTTTTGTTATTATTTCTTCGTGCTTGCTTGCTCTGTGGTATTGAACACTGTGGGAGATAAAAACAAACGTTTAAAAATTGTAAAAGGCGCGTTTTTTCTCTCGCTTTTGATCTTTTTACAAGTTTTGTTATTTAATGTTCATTTGGATTTATATGTATTCTTTGTGTATTAATTGTTGTTTTAATTACTTTTCTTAAACGAATATTTAAATTATTTTCCTACTCTGTTTTACACATTCACATATGATGCTGCTTTTGTATACATGTTTCGTTATTATTGTTATTTTGCTTTTATTATTTTTTGTGTGGTTGGTGGTAGTGCTCTTCGTTTTGTGTTTCCCACCCCTTTTAATATTTTCTTTTATTTCATCGTTTCTCATAAACCAAAAAAATCACACACACTTCTTTTATTTTTCTTTTTTATTCCTCCACTGAATAATTTCGATGTTTTTTTCTTTACAGATTTGCCTTCTTTTTCTAACTTCTTTAGTTGTCACTCTTTTTCTATCACTTTCTTTAGCTTATAAAATGCTTGCTGGCGCGCTCTCTCTCTTTCTTGCTATCACTCACACTTTACCCCACTTTACACTGTACAAAAACAATTCTTCTTTGTTTTTATTATTCCTGCTGTTGTTGTTATTCTTCTTTTTAACACTGCTGCTCGTAATAAACGATAAACATAATGACGATGACGACAACAACACAACATCAGAGTTGATTTCTTCGTTTTATTACCGCTTTTGTTGTTGCTATTGTAGATTTGCTTGTATGCCTGTATTCGGTTTATTCGATTTTCCCTGCTATGCTTTATTACTATTTTATTATTTTCGTCTTCTCTAACTCGTCCACTTCTACTACTACTACGTTGACTACAATAACAACTATGACGAAGAAGACAACGACGAAGATGATGAAGGCGACGAAGACAAATCACATTAATTTTTTGCTTCAATATGAAATTTTCATCAATACATTTTATACGACGACACAATTGCATTTTTACACATTTCCATTGTACATTTCGCTTTCCTTTTTTTTACCATGCAATTAAAATTTTTTTTGCTCTCCTCTCGATTAAACACTATTTCTTTAATTGTTTTTATTTATTTTTAAAATTTAAAAGAATTTTTTGTGTAAAAATTTTTTCCCATCTATTCGAGAAAACTTCTTTTATCGGTACTTTTTCGCTACAAGTGCGTCTCGCGTTAAATGGCGTATGGAGGACAACACTAAAAAAAACTGCACATACATACACACATGCCAAGTTGAGAATACCCGATATCACGTATTCATAAACACATGCACACACAGTGTCGTTTATTAGAAAAGAGATTTGTTTTACCTTTTTTCGTGTTATTTTGACAAATTGTAATTTACATATGACACACAGTACGGTTGTCTCTCTTGCACGCACTTGAATGCTTAGCATTATGGTCGATAGGAAATGAAAAAGGTTTATCCTAATTTCCAAAATATTGAATATAACATTCAATATTTTCATTCAAAATACACAATTTTGTTACTATGTTCGCATAATTATAAAACTTATATAATTAATTCTGTATTAAGATCTTTAAATTTAGTTTGGTATCGACATATTTTTTAATAGTTTCTTTAGCGTGTTCCTATTGGGTCGTTTTATTTTTGTACTTACATTATGGTTGTTTTCGTGAATAGTCAAATGTTGCCAGACTCAAACAAATTTTGCCAGAAATTTCTGTTTAAAGGCAAATTAAAATCAATAATATTTTTGTAAAATAAAAACAGGAATGTAACCCCTTAACATTTTTAGAAATGCGAGTTTGTAATTGCAATCAAGTGTATCACAAATATTAAGAAGGATGTTAAAAGATCTCTATATTTTTTATAACTTGGTGGTTATACATGCAACTTTTGCTTGTTCATTTTAAATACTCTGATACTTGCACTCACAATTTCAAAATTGAAGGAGCTTATTTCAATATTCGTTCAAGAAGTCAATTTGAAAAATTTTGCTCCATAAATTTTTGTTATTTTCATTGATAAAAGCATATTGAAAATAAAAACCGATTTAAAGTTATATGCGATCAATTTCATTGAATTTAAAGAAACAGTATTAGGAAATAGTTGTAAATAGGGCTTATAACTGCAGGCTAAACTTATTTGTATAACGGTCTTTAAAATATATACAACAGCATAGCAACGGATATTTCAAAATTTATTATTTTATATTCTACTTCTATATTATTACCTATCGTTATTACAATTAAAATAATAATATGAACGTTTAAGGAAACTCCATAACAAAATGAAGGTGTTAAATATTTAAAAATTTATCTCTGCGGGTCTACGAAAAACATATTGAGTATTAGTAGGGTTGATGTACCGATTATCTTTTTTTTATTACAGAATCTGATTTGTTATAGAATAATGTACAAAATCACATGTGTTCTCGTATTCAGAAGAGTTTTATCACTTTTTTTATAATATTTAGTGTACCTTTTTCCTTCACAGTTTTGGGGATGGGGAAACATTTAACAATTTAATAGCATTTATATGAAATAGAGACTTCCGTTAGAGGTTTTTCTTGAGGTAATCTTCATAAAATAAGTGGTAAGAAAATAAAATAAATTATGAAATATAATAGATCTTTGTTTTCTGTTTTTTTTAATAAATCGATATTTTGTATCAAAAAAATTAAAAAAAAAACTTTTTATTTTAACTTTCTTTCAACTCCTTATTAAAAGCAAAAAAATAATCGTTACGGGTTTAGCCATGCAATCTGGCTGCTTTTGTGCATAACAATTTTTGTTTTGCTTTCTTATCTAATTTTCATCACTCGGTTTAATATATTGATTTCTGTTGTTTGCATTTGCTATGGTTATAAACAGGTTATTGGTTACAGCACTACTATAGCTGACTCTGTCTAATGCAAGGTGCTGCAATGTAAAATGTTTTCTTGACTCCCGGCATTTTTTTGGATTGTTGTTTTGTATCTGCATATGCGTGGACGTGTGTGAGTGAGTGTATGTGGATAAGCAAATGTGCAGTGCAGCTTTAACTTTAATTGTTTTCATATAGACTCGACAGCAACAACGGCAAAACGAAATAAAAGAAAGAAAAAACGAAAATAATTTGCAAATATTTTCTTTTTCTGTTTTGCAAACCTCTTCTCTTTCGTAAAAATTTGCAAGCCGTCAGTAGTGCAGTGTTGTATTTTTGTGTGTAATAATTGTAAAGTTTTTGGTCATTTTATTGTTTAGCCATGAAATAACAGAAAAAGCGAATTAAAAGAGAATTATTTACTGTAAAATAGTATTAAAAATCTGGTAAGTTACAGTTTTATTAAAGAAAGAGAGAATTGAAAATAAAAAATATTTATTCAAGGTGTTTTTTCCTGGTGTTTTTCCATATTTTGTTGTTGTTTTCTTTACAGTACTAAATTTTTGTTTACATTTTTTAATCTAAAAATAGTGTTGCCAGTTTGTTAAGGTTTTGAATCAGTCATAATTGAGTGGAAAATGATTAACCGTTATTTTAAATATTGTTATAAAATGGATAAATTCGATAGTTAACTCTCTTGTTCTTTATTTCATGAAAGTTATTTATAGAAGGTGGTGCTGGTGACAGCGCTGTTATTGTATACATACATATATTTACATAAGTTAGCCGCTGTTGTATATTAATTTATTTCATTATATTTAATTCAGATACATTTTATTAGTACAACTATATTTCAATTTATTTTCTTTTTGTTTTATTGTTTAATTTTAAAATGTTTTTCCCTGGTATTTACATTTCTGCAAGTGCTGCTGCATCAGCAATTTTATTTTTTGTACACTGAGAGAAATTTTGATAGTTTTTAAAAATTTTGAAGTGTTATCCATTTTTTGGTTTCATAAGCAAAGTTACACCAGCACCAATAATTGGCAATGTGTTAGGCATGCAGCGCACATGGACTGGTTGTTAGTGACCGTCAGAGCGAAGACGTTCAATTACGTTGCGAAAAGTATTCTGTCTGAAGCTGATGCATGGATTGTGAGACATAAAGTCAAGGATGTTAACTGTTTTCCAAAAAAAGTAGTTTTCAACTATTTTGTGCAGTGTCTTGGCAAAATCTTGACGAATGTTATACTATGTTCAGACATGCACTTTTATTGAATCACTATTCGGTTTATTGATTACCAATATTTGTCTATAGACATAAAAATATACGCAGTTCAGCTGCTTATTAAACAAAACAGATGGTTGTTTCAACATTTTTTTTTGTTTGTCGTTGTTAATATTTGAGTTGTCAAATATCAATAGAAAGTGTTCGGAAAATTGTAATATGTTCACTGAACGTACTTATGACTGTGCTGTATTTCAAGTTTTAATCAATATTATAACAATTTATGAATTTATTGAGCAATAATTAATTGACATTTTATATGAAATACTGAGATCAATAATGCCGTTTATTGCGATTTACTCAATATAAGTGCATGTCTGAACATAGTATTAGTCTTTGACGTAGACCCATTAAAAGTTTAACGGCGTGAAAACTCATGAACTTGACAAAATCACTATTTTTAGAACGTTTTTATTTAATACAACCTTTTTAGTAACTGATACGCCTTACGATGTTGGATTTATAGCTGTTTCAATAAAAATGAATGGTCATCGTATTTTTATTACCTGTTTATATATTCCGCCATCTTCTCCACAAGCTGTATACATAAAACATGCAGAAGCTATAAGTACTGTAGCTCATTCTTCAAAAGACGATGATTTTATTTTTGTCCTCGGTGATTTTAATCTACCTTCAATTCAATGGAAATACTTACCAGACGATGGTTATTTCATTCAAATGAAGCAGAATTCAAATTTCGACGAATTTTTTAATATTTTGTATGATTTGGGTCTGTTCCAGATTAATGGCATTCCAAACATTAATTTAAAAATATTGGATTTAATATTCGTAAATGAGGTGAGGTTTTTATTTAATACAACCTAAACCACTCGAATTATGTGGCTCTTGGCGTCGAATAAATGCAAAAAGTCGATTAACGGTTCTTTTAGAGTTATTTTCGAAATAATATGGCCTTATAACGCCTACAGATTAGAGAAATCCCATGGTCTAGCTAGCCAATTGATGTCGCCAAAATGAGTGACACCACTCTTTTTGGAAACTTTTTGTGCAATAAAACCCAAAGCAGTCTAATTGTTTGACTTTTGATACATACACCCATAGCGATCTGAATGGTTCTTACAGATCAATTTTTGAAAAAATACGTCCTAATGACACCTCCAGGCAATGATCACTTCTGGGTGCTACACCGATTGAGAAGTGAGGTTCGTTTTATTTGAAAAATTAGCATATCTATCGATTTATGAATGGCTTGAGTTAGACATTATATGGAATCAAAAACAAGTTCAAATGCATAATACGCCATAGTGAGCCGTAAGATAAGTCTAATTGTTGAGAGCTTTCACAAACAGAAGCGGTTGGTTCTAAAGCATACGTCATTGGTATTTTAAGTATCAGCAGAGTGCAGAATTGGCTTTAAGACAGCGGAAATATCGATACTCTGTCGAGTTGAAGATCGTGATGGTTTGGATATGAATTGAATTGAATTCTTAAATAAAGTAACAGTGCGTACGCGATCGCCCATCTCTAGGATAGAGATCTTAGAAAGTATTTTTAACGGTCCTTGGAATGGAATGGTTTCAAGCGAACATGAGGAGAGCTTTTTATATTTTTTATAGAACCCGGTTTTATCACAATGAAATCTTGGTTCATTTTAGAAGTTGACTCACAAGAAAGTATGGAACATGGCTTGGAAAAGACTAATTCGTTTTTTCAAGAGTAAAGACTGGAATTATGTGAGCATCATGACAGTTTTAGAAGGCGAGCAGAGATGGTTGACATTTGTCTAGAATGAAGATAAAGCAGGGACATCGTCCTCCTCTAATTTTTAAAGTAAGTTTTAATATCTTAAATTTCATATTCTTGGAAGTTGAGTCACAGTTGAATATGGCGTTAACCTACCATTTTATGTCTTTAGATATGCTCGTTAATTAAGCTTCCTTACTTTCTTTCCCTTTCTAAAAGACTAGTTAATATGACATCTGTTTAGGCTGTGACACTAAATTGTGTGGCATAAATTATGACTAAAACATGATAATTGTGGCCTTTAAATGAACACACATGTGTTACAGTTTTGTGCTTACATCTCATGGATTTCAAAAGAAAATCCCAACAAAACAAGTGAACAATTTCAGCAATTGTGCCAGAATCTGAGTGAGTGTATGTGTGTATGTATGTACAGCAGATTTCACAATTTAAAAATATAATCCCTTGACAGACCGAAAAAACTCTCTCTCTCTCTACGGCTGACAGTGCTTTTGCTGGTGGCGTGTAATGTTTAAACATTATTTGCACGTTAGTTTTCTGCTCCTTCTTTTGTAGACATTTGAACATAGTTTTGTGTTGTGCTGCTTTGCTTCCCTGGTCGTGCTGCGTAAGAACACGCAACACCCCTTTTATAGTTGGCCATTGCTGTGAATCAAGGAAGAATTCGATTAAAATTTTGACCACTTTTTCAGTACCTATCCTAACGGAAACGCTTACATGTCTTCCGTTTCCGTTTTCATTTTATTAAATTAGCTTGAGAGAGGAGGAGGAAATAGATGAGCAAGTTGTGCCATGTTGAACATAAATTGTTAAAACTAATCAGGTCTCCTTTGGAATACAATCTGAAAGTAACACGTGATACTCGAATTTATTTTTTTTTGGTTTTTTTTTACAGAGAAGCAACAATTTTGTAGCACGAAAACTTTTCTTTTATTCTTGTTAAAAAATTCTTAAGAAGCTCAACTACCTGGAGGATAGAGAATCAAGGAAAATCCCAAAAAAAAAAAAAAAAAAAAAAAAAAAAAAAACATTTCAAATCGCTTTTCATTATCAAACACGACCAATGTTGTTGCATTCATAATACTTGCAACCTGTTGTGTTGGATTATACATATGGATATGGTACTTTAAAAGGTGACCTCATTTAATAGATTTTTGCTGAGCTAAATCTATGACATAAACGTATGTTAATATCTGAAAACTTTCAGAACTAGTTAGAGGTTTAATCGTATTAAGGAGGACCCAACATTAAGAATTTCAATTAAAAAAGTACTGGTACTCAATTTATGTTTTTAGTAGGATCTACACTCTGAAGATAGTCGCCACACATGCAATGCATTGTGTTCAAAATTTTTAGAGAGGCGGCTATCTATTCAAAGATCTATTTTGTTCTTCCGAACATGTACCCAATAGGTATAGAACAATTTCCTCCTCTTGCTCATCTCTCAGCACTTGCAAAAACATTTGCCTTGTGCCCAAGATTAAAGCGCTTTGCATGAGTGTTCATAATGCAATGTTAAGTAATGACGCCTACAATCTCACTGAGCGTACTCCATTGAAATTTGAGCAGAATTTTCGTGCGCTCTATATCTAGCTTTAGCCAGGTTTGTCGCCTTACTGCAGCCTGTTGTGTTGGAGCTAGAAAAATAAGTTATAGTATTAAAGAAATGGGGAATAGTGTTTACAGATGCGATGGTGTTCTAATGAATCAATAGATTTTGATGACTAATGTATTTTCGGCCTCTCCTGAAGCTTCAAAGTAGACTTCGAAACACCGGTTCGATCGTATAGAAGTGGTGTAAGGATGATAAGATGACGAGAAGTATTTCTTACACTGTTTTAAATTTACTTTTGCTTGTTAAATTTTATAATAAACTGTGATATACCCTTATGCAGGTTCGATCAAACATGTCGTCTCTCATACAGTTTGACATTTTGTTTGTTTATCCTTAAAAACTGGTTTCCATTTTCCAACTAGTTCAGTTGTATTTTGCATTACTCCAACGAAGGATGCTGTAACGCAGGAATATGCAAAAGTATAAAAATAAAATAAAAACGGGTACATAAAAGTAATACAATTGTAACGGTAAATTGAAAACATTTTTATTTCCTGTGTGAGATAGAGGAAACCGAGAGCAAGAGTGTATGTGTCAACAATCAACAAAAGCAAAAACAAAAAGTGATGCTGGTTGTTCAGTTTAAGTTTTTTTTTTTTTTAAATGTTACTTGTGCGTAAAGTATGTGTGTATATAAGTACGTCGAACGTATAACAGATTTGCTTGACGGCTTTACTGCTTAAAAAGATGTTCGGTTGTAGTGCATAATAGTGTTCGTATGTGTATGTGTGTGTGTGGGCGAGTTGTTGTTCATTCAATTAAAATTGCGCGCGTTTATTTGTTAATTTGTTTTGAGTTTCAGTTTTTTTCTTTGTTTTTGCTGTTATTTTCCTATTTTTATTTGTGTTGGTGCTTGCTTGTTCATTGTTGTTTTGGTTGTTCTTGTTGCTATAGTTTTATGCTTTAAACGGACACAACACTTGTGAATGCTGTGTTTAAGTGGAACAACAGCAACACAGAGACATTTAAATTGCTTTTTAGCGAAAGCTATCAGCAAGAGCAACACAACGACAACAGCAACTACAATTACCATCGGTTTTGTGAAGTCAAGGGAAATAAACACTTGATGGTAATTAAGCGCATTTTTTGCTTAAAAAGACCGTTATACTGCTTTGTTTCTCTTTAGCTCTTCTTTACTTTTGTCCTTTTGTTAATTTGCTCTTGTTTTTTATTTTTTGGGATTTGGTTTTATGGTTTATTTGTTGTTGTTTTCTTTTGGAGATTATTTTTCTTTTTCAAGAGAATAATAAAATGGAAACAGTGTTGCTCGTTTATTCCTATTTATAAACAGTGATTATCGACAGAAAAGCGTTGCGGATGCGTTTTAGAAATTTACAATAAAATATTAAAATATTTCAAAATAATTCGGCTGTTAAAAGAAACAATAAAAGAAATAAAGTAAGTAATAAAAATATGTTTTATTAAAAATAACTAAAAAGTACGTAAAAAGCAAAAAAAAAAAAACAAATTAAGTATGATAAAATTATAATCGAATTTTATATGTATTTATTATTAAATAAAGAAAATTAAAGCAATTATTTAAAAAATAATTCAGCTGTTAATAAAACGTAAACAATAAAGTATTGAAAAATATTTTTAAGAAAAACTCATTAATCATAAAAGAGTTGTAGAATAATTTTACAAATTCTATATTTATTATTTAATTTAAATATGTATGTACATATCTGAATCTACTAAGAGCGTATGAGTAATAAGAATTTAAATTAATCATACGGTGGTTGGACGAACTGAAACCCATATGTACATATATCTACACTTAGCCACAAAAGTATACATACGGTAAACAAATTTCGGAAATTTTTTAACCAATCCGTTTTCGTTGAAAATCTTTATAATTGTCTGATAACTTTCCTCGATTTTAAGACGGCCTTTTGCATTGGTTCAGAAATTTGTGAAATTTGTTAATCGTATGTGCATGCCCACAAAAGTATACATACGGGCTTAAAACCTTCGGTTAGACGCTTAACCTTTTGATAAAATTTTCGAGCACCATTCCTACATCTATACATCTCGACTTCATCGCGCCCACGCCTTTCCTTCTCCCTCTTCTTGCGTCTGAAAAGGCGTCTCTCATCCCTTCTCCTCTCTCTATATTTCTCGACAATGGCTCGCGTACCGGCTGACTGCAGCGTTTTCTTGTATGCGGAGTTTTTCGCTGCAGCTGCCTCGCGACACTTCTCATCGTATCATTGATTTCGTTAGGGTGGTCGCTCGAAACCAAGGACTGTTTCGGCAGTAGTGCGCAAAGAGTGGGAGATGTTGGCCCACAGTCCACCAATGTTGCTGAGATTGGATGGGGAACGGGACGGATCTTATCCGAGAGTTGAGCGGAGAACGCCTCAGTTGTCCTTTGTGATCGCAGCTTCTTGACGTCCAGCTTTCGCAATGTACTAGAGCGCGCAACCCTCGAAGTGCTGATGCGCAGTTGGAACTTGGCTGCGACAAGGTAGTGGTCCGAGTCGATGTTTGGACCTCTGAATGTGCACACATCTAGTACACTGGAGACGTGCCATCCGTCAATCACAATGTGATCGATCTGGTTGGATGTTGATCTATCGGGGGACATCCAAGTGGCCTTATGAATGTCGAGATGCTGAAACTTGGTGCTACATACTACCATGTTACGCGCAGCGGCGAAATCGATCAGTCTCATACCATTGGAGGTAGTGGTCGCGTGGAGGCTGAACTGTCCGACAGTGGGGGCCAAAGATACGAGGACGATTTTGGCGTCATGGGCCGGGCACTTATCATATACGTCCTCGAGTTTAGCATAGAAGGCATCTTTAACCACATCGTCCTTCTCTTCCGTCGGGGCGTGAGCACAAATAAGGCTGATATTATAGAATTCTGCCCTGATGCGGATTGTGACTATTCTTTCGTTCACAGGAGTGAACCCAGAGATAAGATGGCGAAGTCTGTAACTAATCACAAATCCGCATCCGAATTCGTGCTTATGCTCATGGCAGCTGTAATATGTCCTATTCATCGCATTTCCTGTATGGCAGTGATGTCAGTCCTACATTTCATGAGGGCATCCGCCAGTTGGGCGGAAGCGCCTACCTTGTAAAGCGTGCGGACGTTCAATGTGCCAATACGTAAATCATTGTCCTTTATATGTTTGCCGTGGTCGTCAACTTTTAAGGGGATCCTTTTAGATGTATCTTTTTTGGTTTTCATTGGATTTCATTTTTTTGTGGTGGGTTCCAAGCCCTACGCACAACCCCAATTTAACGTCCAGGGGATTGGACTTCGTTGCACGCATTAGTTAACATCTAGCGGCTGCTAGTATGCCATCCAAGGGGGGCCACGAGGAGGCTGCGTGTCAACTTGGATACAGCAAGACAAGGATCGTCCTGGTTGTCGCCACGTTGACCACAGTCAGAGACTTTACCTTTTTTGCATGCATCCCATCCCTCCCTAATAATAAATATAATGTCTGGTGTATTATATTCCCTAAAATAATGGAAATACGAGGTACCGAAAGCTGGGCAAAGTGTTATTCCGTTTAGGTGTGCGTGGGAGAAGGAGTGTTTCGCGAGGACACTCATCCTTCGTCTTTACTAAGTTCTAATACACTCATGGTTTTCCTTCCATCAGTATTGCTCCAGAGTATCTTAATATTTTTTTAATTTCTACTCTTATAGCGAATGACCGGCCGCATATTCACTAGAGCGGTTGAAAGTGCAAACATTTTGGCTGAGTAATTGGCAAGAACTCCATACTTAATGGAAAGCAATTAACCACTGCCTGAACTTATAAAAGTATCAGTAACTATGCCTAATTGACTCCATCCGACTCAGAAGATTATGTTTATGTTGAGATCCGTAAGAACCATTTCAACTGTGTAGGCTCGAAAGATTATACTGGGCATAGTTACATACAATACATAACAACTCTTCAGTGAGAATTACGACCTAGCTTCTCACACCACTTATGTTGTGTGTGTTAATTTTATACATGAGTGGCGCGAAGTCACCGAAGAAATATTTTTTCATTTCTGACCTGGCGTTTGGCCCTAATAAGCCAACACACTACCTCTTAGATTACGGTGACGGTGGTGAAATTATCTTACAACTTCAATTATTTTTTATTATATTTCTGTCTCCCAGACTAATACTCCCCCTCTCTCTTTACTTCAATTATGCTGTATCATGTTTTTTTATCCTACCGTTCATAATTAATTCGTACTATTACATATTTTGACACTCTCTCTCTCGCTCTATATTCCGCTATCCGAGTTAAAAAAAAGGAAATAATTCATAACATTCGCTCTGTAAACTAACATTATCGCACTCTCTCTCTCTCACTCTCGTTCAAAATACGTTTTGCTTTATCATTAACATTACGATCTACAGTTATAAGGTGACAACAAGATTATAATTGCTTTTTATTTTTGCTTGTACAGTTTTTATGCTCCTTCTAAGATTCAGCGCATTGGTACAATTGTGGTGTTACTTTGATTCTTACTCTTACCGTTACTATTTCAATAACAACAACATTATTATTGTTTATGGTTGTTGGTTGCGTTGTTATTAAAGTCTTAACTGTCTTAACTGTATTTGTATGTAAAGGGTGTTTTTTATAGAGGTATAGAACTTTAAGTTGCAATAAAACAACGATGGATTATTCGATTGACATGAATTTTATTTATCCGAAAGATAATCTTGTGGCATTACATTTTAAATATGATTTCTTGCATATGACCGCCACGGCTGGCGCAGATGTAGTCCAATCAGGACGTCCAATTTTCGATGACTTTTTCCAACATTTGTGGCCGTATATCGGCAATAATACGGCGAATGTTGTCTTCCAAATGGTCAAGCGTTTGTGGCTTTACCGCTTAGACCAATGACTTTACATAGCCCCACAGAAAGTAGTCTAGCGGTGTTAAATCACAAGATCTTGGAGGCCAATTCACAGGTCCAAAACGTGAAATTAGGCGGTCACCAAACGTGTCTTTCAATAAATCTATTGTGGCACGAGCTGTGTGACATGTTGCGCCGTCTTGTTGAAACCACATCTCCTGGACATCATGGTTATTCAATTCAGGAATGAAAAAGTTAGTAAGCATGGCTCTATACCGATCACCATTGACTGTAACGTTCTGGCCACCATCGTTTTTGAAAAAGTACGGACCAATGATTCCACCAGCCCATAAAGCGCACCAAACAGTCAGTTTTTCTGGATGTAACGGTGTTTCCACAGACACTTGAGGATTACCTTCACTCCAATAAGAGTAAACGTGGTGCGAAAACGTTCCATGGTTAATCGAATTAACTGCTCTGATGGACGATTTTGTCGACGATGAAATGGACGTAGTGCGCGATACGTTTTCCGCACAGAACCATTATTTTCGAAATAAAATTGCACTATTTGCAAGCGTTGTTCAGGCGTGAGTCTATTCATGATGAATTGCCAAACCAAACTGAGAATAAATCACTTGACAGCTGTTAAATCGGTCGCCATCTTGAAAAGTAATGCCAACTTACAGTTCTATACCTCTATAAAAAACACCCTTTATAAGTTCATGTATGTATATGTATGTTTATGCATAAGATGTTTTGTTTTCTACCTATTTTTTGTTTTTCTTCTTATTTATGTTTATGGTAAAAGTTTTTGTTGGTTTTCTTTTTTTTTTTTCTTACATTTTGTTAATTTTCTTTCCTTACAATTTTTTTGGAGGGGTTTTGTAACTGTAAATATATAGTATTTCTTTTGTTTTTCTACAATCTTGTTGATGTGTATGTGAGCGGAAATTTAATTACTTGTTTATTTTCGCTTTCGCTTCTCTTTAAAAACCTCCATAATTAGTTTCGTTCGTTGCTGTTCTTCTTCTTCTTCTTCTTCTTCTGTTTACGTCGTTATAATTCGATAGCTGCTGCTGCTGTTGTTGTACCAAATAATTGTTGCTTTAGTTTTTGGTTTTTATTTAAACGTCAAGGTAACTTCTTTATTTAATTAAAAAAAAATATTCATTTCTTGTTGAAGAGGAGAAAAGATAACCTAAAATTCCATATTATAAATGTAAGTATACTAAGTACAGTGTATTCAATATTTATAAGGTTACTTAATGTTTTTTTTTGAAATCTTGACCACAATATACTACTCCCTCTTTTAAGACATTATGCAGCTGTCGGATTATTAGCTAGGTTTCGTTGTGAAGCATTTGTTAAAATTCTAAACTGTTCAGAGGACAATTAAGAAGCTTGCTGTCAGCCACTCGATTCCATAATGAATTTCATATTAGACTGCCATCAACCTAACCATAGTCTTTAAGGCTTTGGTATTCTCTACCATGTGGCAACAGACTTAAATCTAATAGAGCTTCCAGCGCCGCAAGCGGACAGGTTATCATTGTTCTTCATATACAGCCAAGGAAGAAATTATATGGTACATGTGTTTTTTTTTTTAAAAATCTCTTTGGTTTTAAAGCTAATTTATAAGTTTATGTATTTTTTATATTTAGTAAAGAGAAACAAAAAATTAAAGTAAAAAATTTTCAGAGTTTGTTTATTTTTACTAAATATTTTTATAGCTAATTCAAATTCTTAAAGGAAATATTTATATGGTACAAAATAAGAAAAAATTCAAAACTTAAAGATAATTAATTAAATATATTCAAATAAGATATTAATTTTAATAATGCGTGTGTCCTCCTCGATTTTTAATTACATCATTTAACCGAATTGTCATAGAGTTTATTGATTTTAGTAACTCATCTTGGGGAATTTCGTCCTACTTTTTTATTAAAGCTTCTTTCAGCTCTTTTAAGGAGTTATAAGTCGTCCCACTCTTGTATATTTCGGCACTTAAAATTCCCCAGAGGTTTTCAACAAGATTTAGATCGCGACTAAGTGGTGGCCAGTCCAAAACAGTTATATCCTTTTCTTCAAAAAATGCCTTGGTCCTTTTGGCTACATGTATAGGGACGTTATCTTGCTGAAAAGTAAAATAATTTCCATAATTTGCTTCAGCAAATTCAACGAAAACATTGTTCAGTAATTCCACATAGTTCTCTGCGTTCATTTTATGAGAAACAAAACAGAATGGAGAACGTGCTCTATATTCAAAAGCTACCCAAGTCATTACAGATCCTTCCTGAAAATTACGTGCCGTTCTGGTTCGCGTATCTCATCCTTTTTCCCTCCAGTAATATTTGAATCCATCAGGTCCATCAAGGTTGAATTTTTTTCCATCACTGATAAATTACTGCGCCACTCCTCTTCCCAAAATTTGTATTTTTCAGCGAAAGCCAATCTGGCTGCCTTATGTCTAGGGGTCAATCGTGGTTTGGGTATCATTTTTTGTATAATTTTTTCATTTTTGAGTATCATTTTTTGTGGACAATGTTTTCGTTGAATTTGCTGAAGCAAATTATGGAAATTATTTTACTTTTCAGCAAGATAACGTCCCTATACATGTAGCCAAAAGGACCAAGGCATTTTTTGAAGAAAAGGATATAACTGTTTTGGACTGGCCACCACTTAGTCGCGATCTAAATCTTGTTGAAAACCTCTGGGGAATTTAAGTGCCGAAATATACAAGAGTGCGACGACTTATAACTCCTTAAAAGAGCTGAAAGAAGCTTTAATAAAAAAGTAGGACGAAATTCCCCAAGATGAGTTACTAAAATCAATAAACTCTATGACAATTCGGTTAAATGATGTAATTAAAAATCGAGGAGGACACACGCATTATTAAAATTAATATCTTATTTGAATATATTTAATTCATTATCTTTAAGTTTTGAATTTTTTCTTATTTTGTACCATATAAATATTTCCTTTAGAATTTGAATTAGCTATAAAAATATTTAGTAAAAATAAACAAACTCTGAAAATTTTTTACTTTAATTTTTTGTTTCTCTTTACTAAATATAAAAAATACATAAACTTATAAATTAGCTTTAAAACCAAAGAGATTTTTAAAAAAAAAACACATGTACCATATAATTTCTTCCTTGGCTGTACCAATACAATACAATGCTAGTCTCTGTGTCTTGTCCAAGTGCAGTTAGGCTATTTTCAGATTCGTGGGACGCACTATATATCAAACAGCAAAAATTCAACATCAAATAATGCAGTCTCTAATATTTTTAAATATTGTTTAATACATATTTATTAATATAGTTTTTTGTTTCTATTGTTGTCATTGTTGACATCTAATTTTATTCTTCTTCTTCTTCTAATATTTTGTATTTTTTCTCTTTGTTCCTCCCCTATAGGCTACAAAACACTTGTTTTTTTTTTATTGCCTCAAGTGCTTTCTTTATTTTCTCTCTTTTTTTGCATTTCACACCAGTACTACATAAAAAGGTTGTTAGTTTAGTGCATTTATGTGTGTGTGTGTGTGTGTGTTTGGATTTTGTTTGGAATCCTATTTCACTCTTTACTTGGCACAGTATTCGATAGACAGTACGAGGCATCAATGGCATCCTTCTATTGCCTGGTCCCCTAAATATTGTTTATTTACATGTGACTAACACATACATAAACCCTACAATTATTCACAGGCAACGGATTTCGAAAAACAAAACTTTATTCTTTCATTCGGTTTTATTTTTAATTTTTTCTTTGATAAATTTAATATTTTTTAAATACAATTTCCTTTTTTTTTTATTTACAAATTTATGAATTTAAAAATAAATATTTAATGGAAGTTTTTTTTTATATTTTTATGAGAACAAACTTGTTCTTGTGCTTGTTAAAATGCTTCTATGGTAACACTTGTATTCTCTTGTTGGGACTTTTCTCTCAAAAAAAAAAAAGAAGAAGATATACAGGTATGTGGCTACGAATTTAAGACACAACATTTCATGTTGATATTATGTACGGGTACCGTCTCACGATGGTATTCCTGGCAACTGCTGGGCGGATGAACTGGCCAGATGTGGCTCAACCATCGAACGTCGGATTTGGTCTGACAAAAGTGACCAAACTACGACTTTTAGCTTAAAAGTATGTTTTATGAAATGTCATCGGTTTATTGCGATGTTCTCTCGATATTTGATATTTTTTAACGCAAGTGGTTTGCTTTGCGCAATACACCCATGTAAGTTCTTCTCATTTAGACGCCTTATTGTCCTGGATGATAAATGAATACGAAAATCTGATAAAGTCTCATTTTTAGATTTACTTGTGCTCTTGATTGGGTCTTTAACGTTGCTCTATGAATTAGGCTGCTGTTTTTGGTGCCTTAAGTGCTCCACTGGGTTGTAAATCTTGGATCTGGAACATTTAAATAGCTTGGAAATTTCCATGTAGATAGTTGGCTTATTAGCCGCGAAGACGTGGTTCAAACCTCAGCTTAGACATCTCAATCGGAACGAAATATGAAAAATTAACACTAAATTGACAAAATGGTTGTATGGGATTATCTACATATTTTCCGGAATAGAATTGCTGTGCATTGCTTCCCATAGAGCGTTTTCATATGCAAACCAAACTATGGACAGTGCTATTGTGGCCCACACATGATTTATTGGGTCTTTATTTAATATAATTGTTGCAAGAAGTTTATTTATCGTCTTTGCTAAGTGGATGGATAAAGATATATTTACTCGGTTGGGTTAGGTTATCGATTGAATCAATTATCCCCAGAAATCCGATTCCGTCAATTATCTGTAAAACTCGGCTGGCAATTCTCAACCATCTAGATAATTTTATTACATACCCGCGCTCTAAGCAATAACAGTTTTTTGAAAAAAATTTAGAAAATCTTCTTTATTGTGTATTTAAAGCTTAACTTTCAAATATAAAAAAGGATAAAAGTAATGAAATTTAAATAAAAACGTTCCATTTAAAATAGTTAAAAAAAAATTCTTCAAATAGAAATTCTTTTACATTTTAACACCCCATTTAAAAGCAATTTGTCCCCATGTATCATGGCTTATATGAAATTTTAAAACCAACAACACAAACAAATGAACAAACAAAAAAAAAAAAAAACAAGTAGGGGCCTAAAAGAGAATTTCCACATTTAATTGCATACATTCATCAACATGTGCTTCTCCTTCTCCTTCTTTTTTTTTGCTCTTACTTGGCATCTACTGTTGCTTTCTTCTATTTTCCAAAAAAAATTCAACTTCTCTCACTGTGGCCAAAGTAAGTAAAAAGTCAGCAATTTCTGTAAAAAAAGGAGAAGAAAAATATAAACAAACAAATCCAGGGAGAAAGAGCGAGAGAGAGAGAGAGAGAGTACCAAACTAACCTCTAAAAAACTAAATAAATGATACAAATGGTTGAATAGATTGCATGGTATGACTGACAGTTGGTCTTTTTCTTTTTTCTTTTTTCTCTCTCTCTCTCTCTCTGTCTCTAGAAATAGGAAAATTGTTACAGTTTGTTTGGCCATATTGTATAAATAAAGTCTTTAGAAAATATGTGTACAAATACATACGCTTACACACACATATATTTACATCCATACAAAAAACAACAAACATTGGCATTTCTTATATGTAGAGAGGCAAAGAAATATAAAGAGAGTGAAGCAGGAGAACGTTTGGTTTTTTTCTTCCAACAATTGAAATATTTCCCAGCCAGCATTTTTTGAAAATTTTAATCAAATTCGAGTCTTTTTTGACTCTTCTGCACGATTGAAAAGTAAGAATATGCGCTCATTTTCTGATCATAAAAGACTCATTTGTCGGGAGAAAAGTGTTACTACGGGCGACTCTTCTCAAAAAATCATTTATGAGTCATTTTCTATATTAATTTCGAGTAATTTTCGATGCGTTTTCGAATAGTTTTGTGATCATTTTCGAATCGCTTTCTGATCATTTATTAGTCGTATTTAACTTCGTTTATGCTTCTTTTTCGAGTCGTCTTTCAGTCATTGTTTAATCACAAGCGAGTCTTTTATGAGTAATTTATCAGTATGTTTAGGAGTCATTTTATTGTCATTTATCAGTCATGTTTGTATTAATCTGGACTCCTTTTTGCGTCATTTATGATTATAATTTGAGTCATTTATTAGTCGTATTTCAAAATGTGTTTTTAGCCGATCCCAACGACTAATCAAGGTGGCAAAAAATTAAAATGCATCTTTAAAGGCATACAACGAAAAGATTGTTAAAATCCGATTTTAGCCTAGCCCCCAGGCTAATAAGAGCTTGGGGCTTCATACATAAGGACATACATAATTGGCCATTACAACCACTCAGTCAGGATTACGACCTAGCTTCTCACACCACTCATGCTCGTTAATTTTATACGTGAGTGGCAGGACCTACAGTTTAACGTCGACTCCGAACGACAGATTTTTGAGAAACTAAACTGAAAGGAAGTTGGCGACTACCAAAGAAAGAATATTATATTTGTATTTAAAAACAAATTGTACTTCATTTCATAGCCATCTTTTTACATTAATGAAAATTTATATAGAGAGGGTGAAAAAAGCATTGTTTAATCATCCATCTGTTCAAAATATGATCATAAATACATACTTATAATCACTTTTCAAACACCTGCATGATGCGTTTTTGATTAATCGTTTTTCAATCTACAGTATAAGTTGAATATAATAATAAATAATGTAAATAATAGTCATATTTTAAACATCTGGATGATTAATTTTCGATTGCTATGCAATTTTTTATTGTATTTTAAATCGAACTTATTTTACTCATTGGCGCGAATCATTTATGAGTCCTTTTTTAATCGTGTAACTGACTAATAAGTTTTTGATCGCCAAAAGTACTCTAAAAAGACTCAGCAAGGTGATTTTTCAAAAAACAATCTTCCAAATGCTAGCTGGGTTGTAGCGATGTAGCTGTATAGCAGAGCTACCAACATTGCTGGCTAAGTGTCCATGCAAAATGTAATATAAATACACACATATGTATATACACAAGCTTACTCACTTATATTTAAAGTTTAAAGAGCATAAAAGTGGAGCTTAAATGCTTACAAAAAACAATAAAATAAACTCACACTTACCATACATACACACACAGAATTACTCAAACAACTATCACGACACTAGCTAAACACTTAAGCTAGAGTTAGCCGAACGTTCACGGAATACATTTTCGTTTTTAGAATATAAAAAGCAGCAATATGATCGATTACAGTGATAACTGTAATATAATTTCGGTACGAAATTTAAAAAAATATTTCTTCGGCGAGTTCCTCTCTGCAGTCTTCTGGCAAAAGCTCTGAGAGTAAATAAAATTGCCTTGAAAAGTTTCTAAAAAAAATCTGTGTTTCAGAGTCGTCTTTAAACTGTAGGTTAAGCCACTCGTGAATAAAATTAATACACACTACATCGGTGGTGTGTGTGAGAAGGTAAGTCGTAATCCTAACTAAAGGATAAATTATGTAAGCAAAGCCCTATGGTCGCTTTCTATACTCGCTCAGCTATATTAGCCGTTGAGAAGAGTTAGGGATTCAAAAAGCCCCGGTTAAAATTGAGTTTTTAAAAAATATTTTTAACATTTAAAAAAACCTACAATTTTAAATATTTTCTGAAAAGTATGTACATATATGCCTGGTATACTGTTCTGCTTTAGTTGAAACAGTTTGAAACTGGTTATTTAAAAAATAAAATTTCTTGTTCGGATTAAAATACAAAGTTTTATCGTCTGTTCTTCTTCTTCTGTCATAATCTGATTTTTTATGACTTTTAAACTGCAAAACTTATTGCATTTTATGACCTAACAATTATTATATTATTCTGTTGCTGCTGCTCATACTACAGCTCCACGGCCATTGCTGCTTGCTCTTATGCTTTCATTTTATTGAGGCCTTTAGAGCCAATAAATCAAAAAGCCTTAAAACGTCAAGTGCATAAAATTGAAAGATATTCTCTCCTTCTTTGTTTGTAACAGAGAAAAAGGGAGAGAAAAAGGAGAAAAAAAAATGCAAGAAATACGAACAAGCAGTCAATAATAAATAGTTAATGAAATTTTGTACTTTATATATCCTGGCAACAATCAATATTATTGTTATATTCTCAGTATAAAATACAGGGTGCGAAAGCAAAAAAAAAAAGAAAATATTTTTAAAACTCTTATAACGTAAGCTAAGCTGAAAATATTTGGATTTTGTTTAAAAAATAAAAAGAAATTATAAAAATTTGTATTTACTTTTTATTGTAAGGGGCTGTGACACCCTGTATTCTTTATAACAACTTCTTAAAGGCATACATGTGTGCAGGATGTTTGAACATAAAAATTATTAATTTAATAAAAAAAAAGGTCATTTAAGCAAAATGATTTTTAATAGCAGCATCAAATATGCCAAAGAATGTTAAACAAAAGAAATTAAAAGTCAAGTGGAAAAATTAAAAAACGAAAATTTAAAATCAAAAAGTTTCGTAATTACTTAACAAATGTTATAAAATTTTATAAGTATTTAAATTTTTTGAAACTTAAATCGATAAAGAAAAGAAACACAGGCGATGTGCCTATTCCATCTGCTAATCCTATGTCTAAAGGGGCCATGTCTACCGTTAGTGCTCCTGTAAAAGCTGTCGTCTCCTGTCTACTAGGCTAGTTTCGTTCTGACTTCTCCTCTTTTGTATCCTCATGATCATCCGAAAGGCCTGTAACAAAATATCACCTGCTTATTACTGACTGGTAGCAAAGGTCCTACGAAAACGGAGTTGTACAGACCTTTAAGTTCACGGCTAACAATATCAGAACAGTTTGAAAAACTACTGTACTACGATCAGATTACTTATTGTACTGTTTGTCCCAATTTGCTTAGGGTTTTCCAATAATATCTTTCACACTCCCTATTGCCCTGACAAACTTCAACATAAAAATAACTCGCTGTCTAGTACTTGATCATACACAGGTTCCACGTATGTGTATATTTGCAAGAGGTTCCATTTAGGACAGCATTTAAGCCCATTCTGATACCATAATCAATATTCAATCCGGGGATCAAACATTCCCTAGAAGTAACCAATCCAACTCCAAAATAAGATCAAGAAAGTTAGAAAATGAGAGCTTAAAAGTCTCCATCGTTTCATGACAAGAGCAGGGAACTGATAGACATTCTCTTCCGCATCATTACACAGAAAAAAATAAAAATCGATTTTAATTAAAAAATTCGCAATACCAATTAAAAAATTGTTTAATTTTGCACCTGTAAAGAAATTCGTTCCAGCAATTAAACGGAATTAATTGAAATAAATTTAAATAAAATATTAATTCCAGCAAACAAAAGTTTAATTAAATTGTTTTTAAATTTTTGATTAATTATTTAATTGTGTCAAATAAGTTTTTAATTAAAAATATAATAATTTATAATTATTTTTTTAATTGTTTCAATTAAAAAATTATTGATTTTTAATGAAAAAAGCAATTAATAATTTAATTGATTCAATTAAAATTTTAATTGAAATTTGTATAATTTTAATTAAATTTTTAATCAACACAATTAATGCATTAATTAAAATATATTTTATTTTTTAATTAAATTTTTGTAATATTAATTAAAAGTTTAATTGAATTGAAAAAGATATGAATATTTTTATATGAAACTAAAATTTTATTTTTTTCATTAAACAAAATTACTTTTCTTATACTTTTTATAAATTATTATAATAATTAGCTTATGTAATAAGAAATATTTTTTTGTACATTTTTTTTTTAATTAAATTAGTACAATAATTGACTATGTTATTACATAGAGTACAATCAATTCATTTACATGTAAAACAAACAATTTCTTTCCATAGATTGAAAAATAAAGTTTATAAAATAATATAATTCAAATTTTGAAAACAAAGATGCTTTTCGAATTAAATTTAATTCATTAAAATTTCATGTTTTAATAAAGAAACCTTTAAACCATTAAAAACAAAAAATAATTTGACCAAACAATCAAAAGCATCTAAAAAGTTTAAAAATGGAAACTTTAGTCTATCGAAATAAACATAAATAGTTTTAATATCATATAGATATCCAATAATAAGAAGTCTAGGTTGAATGTTACGTCCTTGCAACTGGAGAAGTTTTAATTTGGTCTCTAACTCCTCATTTGATGTTGCTAATACAGCAAAGCTTTCTTGAGAGTCTGCAACAGAGTATCTCTTTCTAACTTTTTCTCCATTTGGAGAGGTGGTAATAGTATGTTGAGGAGGGAAGAGTTTGTGCGCGTGCCAAAGGATGGTGAGTGTTTTTGACCCTGAAAATAGACAAAATCATATTATTACTCTTAATTATATTAGAAAAATATTTAGCTTAATATGTTTTTAAATTTGGTTAGTTTAGTTAAATTGTTTACTATAAGTACTTACCTTCATTATTTGATCCAACTTTTTGCAGATCCTTGAAAGGGATAAAGCAACCAGATTTGCTTTTTAAGATGTTTAAAATGCTACCTTTGAGTTGAGTCCATCTATCCCTTAGGCACTTTGCTGAAGGATATTTCAGTACAAAATCTATATTAATCTGAAAATATAAATAAAGTTTATTAATAATAATTCAAATGGAAACCACTTTTTTATATTACTTACAAATTGGAAAGCTGACGGCTTTGTATATTCTGGCCACAAATTTAGTATCTCTGTCGTTGTTTTGGCTTCAGCGATTTGTTTAAAACGAAGTGGGGCACATTTCCTCCAATAGAGGTCAAAATCATCTGCTGTGACCTTATCGCTGCGAAGAGTCTGCACTAAAATCGCACTTAATTACCATAGCAATAAAATTAAAACAACTCATGGAAAAAGCTATTTATTAAATAATACTTACACTCTTTTAAACAAACCGAAACTATTTAATTTGGTTTAATTTAACTTTTCCACTTTATTATATTTTAATTTGCAAATTTTTTTTAACACACTGTTTTTACACTGCAAAGAACGAAAAAAAGCACCGTTTTAACAACAACAACAATGAATACACACACAGACATATGTATACTAACGTACGAATATAAATAAATACCGATGCGTGAGGTCGTGACGCAACAAATTCTTTTACAATACTAAAGAACTTGTCAAGCTTTGATCTGCAACAAGTGTACTTTTTCTTTTGTTAAAAACCGCTTTTATTTTGTTTTTGACTTTTAGGATACACACATTAAAAAAGTAATGCAAACTAATGAAAAAAATATATAAACTAGTGTTTATAGTCACCAACTTATACATTTTATATATGAATAAGGGTGTTTTTTCTCATTTGTTGATATTAACATCATTGTTTATTGCAAAGTTCGAAAAACAATTAAAAAATTTAATTGAGCCGATTAAAAATTTAATCAAAGCTGCTTTTTTTGTCAGTTAACGCGTTAATTGAAAAAAAGAGCCAATAATTTTTTCTGTGTAGAAGTCATAACAATTTTTTTTTTTATAAATAATTTTTTTTATAAAATAATTTTTATTGCTTTAAACCGTTTAAACAGGCTGGTAATCAACAATAAAATTGAAAAAATAATAATTTTCTTAAGAGAAATTCTCTTATATTTCTCCTTCAGATATGCCAAAGGAACCACACGACGTATAATTAAAAATGATTTTTAAGTACCACAAAAATATTAATCATACGCTATGGATACTACAACTGTTTACAATAAAATATTGAACACAGCGTGTTTGTTGTTGTACACAGAATCGCAAACATACACGAAATAACTCTTGTACGCCTAAACTGATCCTCTTTCAATCTCTCGTTTTCTCTCGTAGCTCCCAAATATTTATTTAACGTTACGTACTGTATGACTATGGGTTTTGATTTAAAGTGGGTCTATTTTTTTTAATAACAAAATAACAACAACAACAACAACAACAATAAAATTTATTATTATGTTCATAACAGACAATAATTAAAGGCGACCCTGTTTAAAAACTAAACTAAAACACAAACAAATTATAAATTATTAAACAAAAGAGAGAAAATGAACCGAACCACTATAAATTCAAATAAAATATAAAATGCATGAAATTTAAATATTTAATTAATGGCACATTACCATCATGATGATGATCATCATCTCCGTCATACACCACGAGCGAGCAATGGTTGGTTTTTTTGAGGCTTAACAATACAAACACAGAAAAATAAACACAAAAAAAACCATACCTGCACTCTTATACTCTTGTGTTGTTTTTTTTCTTTCTTTGCTCTTCTTTTTATACACAGTGGTGCTCTCTTGATGTTGTGTATTTTGTGTTACTCTACAGGGCATGCACATACAGTCATACGTGAGTGTTCGTGTGTATAAATATATATGTGTGTGTATTTCATTTTCTTTGTTAAGGCAAATAATTGTACAGACCCACTGAGGTATGCTCCTATAAAATCCAATGAAATAAACACTTACACTCGCACAGTAACATAGAGACTTAAATATGGAGAGATACGCTTGCTTTCCACATTAAAGTTTTTATAAGTAGTTTAATGCTTAGGCGTACAGCTCTGTTAGTGTAATTAGCACAAACTTTAATTTGGAGTTTTAGGCTGCTAATAATTGAAAAAAAAAAAATGTTTTCATAGAAAATTATAGAATTTGTAATAAATTAAATGTTAAACTCACGTTTAGTATTTGCATTAAGTAAGAATTTAATTTTCTACATAATAATTTACTCTTTCTCATAATTAATTTTCTCTTTATGGAAAATAAGCGCAATTGTTAAATTTATCGAAATCGATCATTTTTTTCTGTAGAAAGCAATAATTTTTTTCTATATAAATTTATCGATAAATATTTTCTATAGACATTTATCGATTTATGTAGAATTGAATAGAAAATTTATATAGAAACAGTTTATATTCTATATAAAATTGTCTATTCTTGTTATTCATATCTCCACCACTGTACGGTTTTGAGGGCCTTTAAGATGAAGTCAAATATGAACTCAAATGCACACTTGTTCGCCTCTTCTTGTGCGTTCTTCTTCATTTTAGTCATTTTCTTATGCGATATCATATTTGTAATGATGTTAATTTAGGCATACGTATGTATGCATATGTGCGTATGAATATGTTCGGCCTAACCGTCACACAAATCATCATAAAGAGAACGTTGTCATCCACTGCAGAGCCTTAAAGATATGCAGTATATTTCCAAAAGTATATTTCTCCATAATTTTTTAAAAAAAAAAAAATTTAATTTTTGACTATTGCGATGATATTACTTTAAAGTTTTGCTTGTACTGTACTCGTACAATAAATGTATTTTATTTCTTAAAAGAGTGATTTTCGTTTAAAGAATTGAATTCCTTTAAATAACTGTCATAAAATTTGCATAAACATCAAGGAAAATTTATTTTCATTCTCACACATTAAGCATGGGAGTGAGTTTGTATGTGTGTGTATAAAATAAGTGCCTCCTTTGCATACTCAAGCAGATGAACACGAGCAAGAGAACAAACAATTTAAGACGAGCAACAATCACGCATTCACACATACCCTCATAGATACACATACACATACACATACATATGTACATACGTAAACCTCTTTAGGCAAGTTTGTCAAGCATCATATTGTTTGTGAAGACATAATGAAGAAGATAATAATGAGGTTTAGTTTTTATATTTTTATATTTGTTTTTTTATATCTTTATATTGTTTGTTTATGCATGCAATACACACACGCTGTAGATATAGGAAGAGACGATAAAACAACACTAGCAGATGAGCATAAAAACCATAAGGCTCTACTCCGTTAGCCACCTCTTTCTATTTTTATGACTTTAATACTCTCATGATCACTCCTACATACACACACCTTTTATGCTTCAAAAATTCATTCATAGTGGCATTGTTGTCTACAAATGTGTCAATTTGTGCGATATGGCGTGTGTGCATACATTAAAATGCCTCTCTAATAACAATAGCAACAATATGATTTAAGTGTGAATGAAAGAGAGAAAGTGAGTCAGCGAAGAGAGATTTGTTAATGCATGTTTATGTACGTCAGGGATGGGAAATTGATCTCAACAAATTGTACTAACTTTCACAAAAAATTGTACTTTTTTCAGCCCGATTGTACTAAATTCACGTTTTTTCTTTTTTAAACATTTTTATTAGAAATTAAATAAAAAAAATGTCATTTGACAATTTACATATATTTATGTACATATATGCGTAAAAAACATAAAAATTAATAAAAAGGTACATTGCAGTTTCTTTGTACTAAGTACTTGTATATATAATAGGCAAACTTAACAACTTACTTTAGTACTTAACTATAAAGGAAAACAAAAGTTTATGAGATCTAAATTTTAAATCACTATTTATGATACATTTTTGTTAGCAAACTTTGTTTGTTATTTCAAAATTGTAGCAACACGAATTAAATGACTTCAATAAATAAATCCCTTGTTTGGAATAAATTGGAGACAGTCGAAGCAAACAGTCTATTCTCCCTTTGGTTTTTATTAAATTTTGGTACGAAAATGTCCTTTCTACATTTGCAGATGAATGTGGAATGGATAATATTCCTTTTATAACTCTCGGAGTGTTATTGAACATTGGTTTATTTAGTTCATTTTTTAATTCTGATACCTTGGACCAAAAGGTACTTATGTTCTCATTTTTTAAAGCTTTAATAGATTAAGGATTAATAAAAGTCCGAAATTGATTATTTATTGATTCAATATTCTTAATTTCATTGGGAAACAATACTTGAAGTTTTACATGAAACAACGTTTTCTGGTGCAAAATTTGTTAAAACATGGTAACATTTCATTATTTAAATCAACTTTTTCTTTGCTATTTCTTCAAGCTCCAAAATAATACTGTGATCAATACATCAAATTTCTGTTCCTCAATATATTTCGCCAATAGTAATATGGTTTCCATTGATATTCATTTTTAATATGTATATCATTTTCGAGCTATTTGACTGAACAAAAACTTTAAGCGGTCTAAAAAATATGCATTCTGGCATCCTCGGATTGCGTTTCTAAATTAATATTGTTAATAATTTTAAGGACAGATTGTAAAAATAAAAATAAAATAATTATAATAATAATTATAAAGTGGAATTCTACCGTTTTGCAAATCAGCTTCAAAATCGTTGAGCGTAAAATAATATTGAAGTGGCTCCCACTGTCTCAAAATTCTGTTAATTACTTCTTCACGTGACAGCCTACGGTTTGTTGAGTATTTTAGGACGTGAATATTAGTACCAAAATATTCTTGTAATTTAGAGAAGTGTTAAAACAGAATATTTGAGTAATGTATTAATGTAGGAAAAAATATTCAATAGCGCTAAATAAGTCATTGAGGTGCTATGGTGTTTTTGACTTCCAAATAGTGCTAAAAAAGTACAATTGTACCAACTTTTCCATCCCTGATGTACGTTAAGTGGACCCGCAAATAAACCTTTGGCTGTGTTGGCGAATGAATAATAATTTCGCTGAGAATAATTTTGAAACTATTCGGTTTCATTTAGAATTTCTAAAAATGTTGAATTGGATTGATTTCGAATGGCTTTCATGAATATTGGCAATGACGGTAAAGTTTATGATTTAAGTTTTAAAACAATAAGAGTACAAATATCCGTGTGTCTAACAAATTTATGTTTCAATATTTTTTTGGTTTATAATTCTATACATAAGTACTTTTTAATTATTTATCTATTTATGCATAACATTTAAATAATGACAAATAAATTAAACCGTTTAGTTTCTTTTATTCAATTTTCTCGTTTCTCTTGTTATTTTTTTTTCAATTTATGCCACATTTATACAACAAAAAAAAAATAAATATCTGGCTTCTCTGTTGCTTTTGTTTTCTTTTTCCTCTCTTTAACGTTTTCTAAACATTTGTAATATTCGAGTCAACACCTAATCTTTTATGCTCTCTATGTGCTGTGTTCTCATTTTCCAACTGTTACTCTGTTTGTCATCTCAATGTAACGCGATTCTGTGCTTTTGTTTGTATTTGTTTTTTTTTTTTTTTTTTTTTGTTATTCTTTAAATGACAGTGAGAGAAAGTATAGGTTTGTTGGGCATGTATTAGTGCTATTTTGTAATATTTTATTATTATGCCCAAAAGAAAATTGTCGCCAGATTTATTTTTTTTAACAGTTATTGTAGTCGTTGTTGTTGTTGTTTTGGTGTTTATATCAGCCAACAGTCCTTGAGGCGACAAATCATGCAGTGATGCTTTCATTAAAATTAAGTGTGAAAAAAGAATGACGAAATAGAATAAAATGCAAACACAAACACATACACACACATAGACACACATTTTTGTGCAAACACATGTAAGAAGCAAGTAGAATCTGGCAGCATGTCTTGCAAATAAGAGAGTATAAAAGTAGAAAAAAACAAAACAAAGGACTACAAAACAAAAACATACATATACAATACACTTACACTTACATACATACATTACTTAGTAGTACATATGGGCTAAGTTTTCAAAATGGGCTGACTGCCAGGCCTTAAAAAATACAGACACCACACTCATACACACACTCGTGTATATTGATATTCTTAAACTTAAAACGGTATTTTAGTGTATTTATCTTGTTATACAAGTTGTCAACATGAGAGTGAGTTAAAGTTTTATGCTCTTAAACTATTACACTTTTACAGAGTGCTGTAGGGAAGGAGGGGTAAAGTAATTGAGTAAAAGGAATCTTAAGGGACCTGCTATTAAACCATAATTTTAATTGGATTTCGAATTTTTTTCGTGTGTTTATTTGACGTGTGTCTAAATTTTACTTTGCCTGTCACTTCATAAAATATCTTGTTTTGTGGCAAATGAACATGAAAAGAATTTTTTAAATTTTTTTTTTTAATAATAATAATTTGACATTTGATATTTATGTTATAACAAATTTGATATTAAGAATTTAATTACATGTCTATCATTTCCAGTAGAAATTATTATTAAAATAAATAAATGACGTTAAATTTTCTATGGGAATGAATTTAATGAATTTAAAAATGTTCAATACAATGTTTTGCCATTCGATAAGTTTTTGGCACAGCAGAATATTGTAAAATTTTTTATCATAATTCTTTCGAAACGATATTTTTCAAGTTTTCACTGGAAAAGTTTTTTTTTAAAACTAATCGATAAGTTTTCTATAAAAATTGAAATTAAAAAAATTACTGTAATCGAATGATTTGCTATGGAGAATAATATTATTCTAATTGATTACAAAATCGTTAGAAAATTTCTTTTTTCGATAAGTTTTCTATATAACATCATTGTTATCGATATATTTTCTATACCAATTTTTTGTTCAATACAATTTCTACAGAAAATCTTGTTTCTACAGAAAACTTTTTATGGGTATATTTTCTACAGAAATTTTTTTATCGGTACATTGTATACTTAAAGTTATTGTTACCGATTAATTTTCTAAATATTAATTTTTACTGTTGATATAACGGGTGATTTTTTTAAACAGCTCACGCACGTTTCGTGTTTTGTTTCACTGTCAAAGATCTTCAGTTTGGTCTATAATTTAACCATGAATCGTCTTACAAACGAACAACGCTTGCAAATCAGTGAATTTTGTTATCAAAAGAAGATCCACTTCTTTATCGAAAAATTGTGTTCAGCTCATTTTTGGCTCAATGGATACGGAAATAAGCAGAATTGTCGATTTTGGAGTGAAGATCAGCCAGGAGCATTGCAAAAGCTACAAATGCATCCAGAAAAAGTCACAGTTTGGTACGGTTTATGGGCTGGTGGCATCATTGGACCGTACTTCTTCAAAGATGCTGCGAATCGTAACGTAACTGTGAATGGTTTTTTGCCCAAAATGCAAGAGCTTGACTTGCATGACATGTGGTTTCCACAAGACGGTGCCACATGCCACACAGCACGCGTAACAATGGACTTATTGAGAGGCGAGTTCGGTGAACATTTTATTTCGCGTTCGGGACCGGTCAATTGGCCGCCTAGATCGTACGATTTAACGCTTTTAGACTATTTTTTGTGGGGCTATGTTAAAGCTCATGTCTATACAGACAAGCCCGATTCAATTGACGCATTGGAAGACAACATTGAAGCATTTATTCGTGAGATACCGGCCGAAATGTTGGAAAGAGTATGCCACAATTGGACTAAGCGGATGGACCATTTGAGGCGCAGTCGCGGTCAACATTTGCATGAAATAATCTTCAAACATTAAATTATATGGACCGTACTATCGATTCAAATAAAGATTTCATGAATTTTTCTGAATTTTATGTTTTTTTTTTTTTGAAGATTTTTCCTATAGCTCTTAAAAAATCACCCATTATTTACTGTGAAAAATTTTGGTTATCGATACAGTTTCTATTTAAAATTTTTGTTATCGCTGTATTCTCTCTATAAAATTCTAGTTATCGATGTTTTTGCTTAAAAAATTAACTTTAATTATTAGTTTTTCTGTTTATTATTCTTGTTATCGATAAACTTTTTATTTCAAATTTTTGTTATCGATAAATTTTTTTATACAAATTCTTGTTATCGATATATTTTCTATTTATAATTTTTTGTAATCGATAAATTTTGTACACAAAATTTTATACTCAATATATTTTTTATTTAAAACCTTTTCGATTTCGTAAAAATTTGTATACTTTTGTACATGATTTTATAAAGAAAATAGCGGTAGAGTTTCTAAAAATTAGTTTAGCAATTTTACTTATCGAAACGTTACTTATTAAACGTTTTATTAGCCTTTGTTTATGGTTAGAATTGTTCAATTTTGAGCATTTCCTGTTTTAAAATTGAAATATTTGAATATTTATTAATACAAGATGATGTTCTGTTCTTTCTTTTACCACAATTTGAGTTGATTTTCTAGTTCCGTTTTATCGTTTTCCCTTTTTTTTTACTATTTTTTATAATGCTTAAGTATTTAATCTTGCCACTGGAAAATTAAATTGGATTTAAATTATAGAAATAAACATTTAAACAGTTTTTATATTATAATAGAAAATAGAAAAATATGTATAATCACAATAGAATATAATCACCAGTTTGGAGTTCAGAGAATATTATGCATTTTACTGAATACTAGTTGCTATTCAACTATGATTTTTTATATTTCTCTGAGTAAATTACTGAGAGTGTGGGAGTGTGTCGTTCTGTAATTTTAACAGCTGCTCTATATTTCATTCAAATGTCTTGTCCAATTTATTGTGCTGTTTAATCTAACAGGAAAGCAAAAAAAAAAAATGCAAATAAACGGGATTAAATTTAATCCCAACAACATACGAAAACAAAAATCACCAACAAAATAAATATTTTTATTTCATATTATTATACATCATTCGTATATATTATTCATATTTTTTTTTGTTGTTGTTTGAAATTCCAATGAAAGTAGTACCCAGCTAGCATTTGGAAGATTGTTTTTTGAGAAATCACCTTGCTGAGTCTTTTTAGAGTACTTTTGGCGATCAAAAACTTATTAGTCAGTTACACGATTAAAAAAGGACTCATAAATGATTCGCCGCAATGAGTAAAATAAGTTAAATTTAAAATACAATAAAAAATTGTATAGCAATCGAAAATTAATCATCCAGATGTTTAAAATATGACTATTATTTACATTATTTATTATTATATTCTACTTATACTGTATATTGAAAAACGATTAATCAAAAACGCATCATGCAGGTGTTTGAAAAGTGATTATAAGTATGTATTTATGATCATATTTTGAACAGATGGGTGATTAAACAATGCTTTTTTCACCCTCTCTATATAAATTTTCATGAATGTAAAAAGATGGCTATGAAATGAAGTACAATTTGTTTTTAAATATAAATATAATATTCTTTCTTTGGTAGTCGCCAACATCCTTTCAGTTTAGTTTCTCAAAAATCTGTCGTTCGGAGTCGACGTTAAACTGTAGGTCCTGCCACTCACGTATAAAATTAACGAACATTGCATGAGTGGTGTGAGAAGCTAGGTCGTAATCCTGACTGAGGGGTTGTAATGGCCAATTATGTATGTCCGTATGTATGAAGCCCCAAGCTTTTATTAGCCCGGGGGCTAGGCTAAAGTCGGATTTTAACAATCTTTTCGTTGTATGCCTTTAAAGATGCATTTTAATTTTTTGCCACCTTGATTAGTAGTTGGGGTCTGCTAAAAACACATTTTGAAATACGACTAATAAATGACTCAAATTATAATCATAAATGACGCAAAAAGGAGTCCAGATTAATACAAACATGACTGATAAATGACAATAAAAGGACTCCTAAACATGCTGATAAATTACTCATAAAAGACTCGCTTGCGATTAAACAATGACTGAATGAACGAAGTTAAATACGACTAATACATGATCAGAAAGCGATTCAAAAATGATCACAAAACTATTCGAAAACGCATCGAAAATGACTCGAAATTAATATAGAAAATGAAGAAGAGTCGCCCGTAGTAACACTTTTCTCCCGACAAATGAGTCTTTTATGATCAGAAAATGAGCGCATATTCTTACTTTGCAATCGTGCAGAAGAGTCAAAAAAGACTCGAATTTGATTAAAATTTTCAAAAAATGCTGGCTGGGTAGAAACAAGCAAGTTGAATACAATCTTTGGTTGTGTGTGTGTAAAATGAAACACGTACTTATCTCAGAGTATATGAATGCAATGTAAATAATGAGAACTCAAACGTGGATATACGATAAAAGAGATTCTCAGTAACTGTGATGGGGTATAAAAAGAGAGAGAGAGAGAGAGAGAGAGAGAGAGTGAAACTAAAGTAGAAAAACAAGCCTGTGCACACATTTGAAAAAGTTTTCTTTGCAAATGATGCAAATGGGAGAATTGGGGTGTTGCTGTTCAGCAAATGCTTATTTCTACTACTTAATAAAAAATGTTCCCTCTTTTGATTAATTTTATGTGTAAATTTGTAGTTTTAAACATGGTATAAGAAATATAGAAGGTAGTTTCATTCTCTCTTTATTTTTTAAAATTCACTATCTGACATGCTTAAGGATTTTGACGTTTTCGTTAAAATAATGCTACCATATAATTTTAAACTTTCCCCATTTTCAATTTTTTTTTAAATTAATGGAAATTCTTTAAATACTAGCCCAAATTACGTGTTAAACTTGTTGGACTTAACTAATATAAATTTAGATATAAAAATTGTTAAAAGGTTTCATCTTGGACGAACATTTTTTCGTACATAAATATACTAAATTATAAATTACACATTTTTCATAAATAATTTATTGAGAATATACAACAAGATTATAAATGTGGCAACGCTACATATATAGTTTATGAGAAAATAAAACTTCAAAAAACCTTATTTTATAAAAAAAATTTTGATTGGAACTACCTTCTATATTTCTTATACCATGGTTTTAAATACATTTTATGTAGAAATACTCTTTACTTGTTATTTAATTTATACGGTTGTTGTCAACTTTCATTTGAAGTGTAATTTATTATTTATTTATTTATTAATTGCAATACAATTACAAATTATATTCTAACATATGTATACGAGCGGAGTAACTTACCCATATGGTCGGTATAGTGTCACAGACCAGAGTCTCTGGTGGGAATCGAACCCATGACCCTCACGCTAATAGTCTAGTGCACCACCCACTAAACTACCAGGGCACCATGAAGTGTAATTTATTCAGTGCAAAAATACATAAAACTGTTGAAACAAAAAGTGTTCAAATGTGTCTACTTTTCTTCCGTAACGAAATGATTAAGGCCATCCTAATACACCAACTATGCAAGGAACCACTAAGGTTATAAAATTTGAATAGAATAGAAAAGTTACAGATGTGGTCAGGTCTGTTCAATAATCGCAATCCATCCAATTTAAATCCCGCCATTAAAACTAAAATTAACACACACACAACTTGGTTAGTGTGAGATGCTACGTTGTAATCCCGACTAAAGGGTTGTAATGACCAATTATGTTAGGTAATTATTAATTAATATAATTAATTAATGGAAAATGAAATAAAATTTTCATCGAAATCCTAGCTTTAAGTGTGTGTTTTATTTAACTTTACTTATGAAACCGACAAATGGAAAACTCTTTATAAGAATAAATAGAAAATATAAATTTTTCATTTGTTAGTTCAACAAATGTTTTTTTTTCTGTACAATAACGGCGGCCGCTTGAAACTTGACGATTTTAAAGAGCGAAGAAAAACTATGCCACAGTGTAATACGCACTGACAAAGCTTTTCAAAACAAATTTAAAAAAAAAAGAAAAATTATGTTGCATGGTTGAAGGATTTTTACCGTAACTTTATCCTCTCTTTACACACACACACAATGTAATAGAAAACTTCATTTACTTAAACCATATGCTCGATTAAAACGTTCCGTTTATTGCACCGTTACAACGCAATACGAATGCAAACAACAACAACGTTTTGCTTTAAAGCAAATACAGTGCTGGCTCTGTGAAAGGTCTGTGAGATGTATGCAATTCGAAAAGAGAGCAAATGTAAGCTTTAAACGGTCATTTTACTGTTTGTTGGCAGTGTTTTCTCTTCTTTCTTTTTCAAAATTTAATTGTAGGTGAAGACGCTAAAGATTTATTACCACTCACCGCCCTCTTGTTGAAAATTTCGTTTACAAGGAATTTTCTCGTTGGCAATAAAATGTAAGACACTATGGCTCGCATATAGGCTAACTAGTTTTAACTTACCGGTCCATAATGGAGTTCAACTTTCCTTATCTAAGAGGGTTGAATATCCAGGGACCGTTCTTGATCCCAAGCTCTCATTCAAGAATAACATTATTGAGAGCGCCAGGGAAGCTACAAAAGCGTTTTCACCTGCAAACAGAACTTGGTCATGATTGGGGGTCTAAGACCAACCAACACGTATTGTGGTGGAACCAACCTTGCTTTGTGGTATACATGTCTGGTGGACGGTTTGCAAACGTCAGTGTCGCTGTCGTTCTCTGATCCACTCCAACAAATTGGCTTCCCTCTGACCTCCTATTACAGCAGTGAGCTGGGTTGGCAGGTCGAATTTATCTTTCCTTATAACGTATTTTTTTTTTAAAGTACATTTGATTTTAGAATTCCAACAACGGACTTCTGGTCTGAAGATCCGGAGTTTCCCAATGGTACCTGATAGGAACAGAATTCATTTCAATTCATTTCTGTCCATCGTTCAATAGCGATTCTTACGGGCTCCGAGCTCTCCAGTGTAAAGATTGCTGCAATAGTAAGATTTATTTTGTACTAGGTTTGATTCCCGGTAACACAATGATTGTAATCTCACAATCTGCCTAAATGCTGGCCAAGCTGGGGTCTATTCCTCTAGAGCGGTACGCAACCGTACCTAACTTAAAAAATAATTTTTCTTTTTAATATTTCTTCACATTTAGTGTTGTTTAGGCCCATTGTGCTTTTCAACGAGAGTGAAAAACAAACACAAACAAATCTCCTCCACCATTTATGTTTTAATTTTGTTCTCGCAATTGTTCTTTTTGTTCGTGTTGCTTGTGCACTCATGCATTAACAACTACAACAACAGAGCAAGAGCAAGAGCAAAAAATGGCTAATATTGAAATGTATATGTTCATACATGTATATGTATGTGTGTATTTGTATGTAATAAAAAGCGTTTTGCTTAATAACGGATAAAATGCATTTGACTGAGATTTATTATGGTTGAGTGAGTTTAGAAAATTATTAATTTGAAATAAACGGGGCTTTGTGCATATCTGTATGCACACGTGTGTATTTGAGAAATTATAGGCAAGAAAATAAAATCTACCGTTACTTTTTAAATTTATTTTAACTCAAAAAAAAATTTATTATGTTACCATGTGTTCATCATATTTGATGAACGAACAACGTCAACATCTCTGTCACAATGTAAACGTCAAATGTCTTGATGGCTCCCGTTTTTTACACAAAACAAAGAGAAAAAATTTTGACATTTGAAAAGATTTGATGGCATAAAAATGATGAACATGTCAGTTCATGTTATAACATAATCATAATCAAAAACAAAAAAAAAAAAAACAAGAAAACGAGAAAACGCAACAGCATCTCTTATAATCACACCGCACCAATACATTTGAATATCAAAACCTGTTGTATTTTTGTTTTTGTGTTACAACCCAGCAATCAATTTTCTGAGCAACTAAAAGCAAACTAAAACGAACGAACAACTTGAATTAAAAATTGTATGAACTTTTCATGTTATCGATAAATAATTTTACTTATAAAACGCAGTAGAGAAACAACAAGAAAAACATTAGAAATTCATAAATAAAACAGTGAATATACAAACTTCATTGAATGGTTTCAAAACCGCCTGTCCGGCAAGACACACAGTTGTTGGATATCTTTCATCTGAAGTGCCATTTAACAATCGAATAACTCGTAAAATTAAAAAAAGCTCACATTTTTTGTATTAAGGGGTGAGTGTAGTTGTCGAAATCTCCTTATTGTGCGAGGAATTTGCAAGATTATAAAGAAAATCGTCGTAGTCTAGCAGGTAGCTTATTAGACAAGAGTCCGTGGCGTTTCTTTGGCGACTTTCCTCTTGGCAGTCTTCTGGCAAAAACTCTGAGAGAAACATGAAATTGCTATTAAAAGTTTCTTTAAAATCTGTCGTTCACTGTTGGTGCCGTAACTCATGGATGAAATTAACGCACACACCATCAGTGGCGTGGGAAGCTATAATAATAATAATTTATAAGCTTCTAATATTTTAATTTTTTTTGTTGAAATAAATTTTCTAACTAATGTCCTAAGTATTGTTGTTTAAAATTTTTCTTGATAATCCTATGCTGTATGTGTATAGTTTTGTCCTTAACTGCAATTTTGAATTTCTATACTTTAAGAACTTCTGAGTTTAATCAGGATAAGAGTAACGTTTTAGCAAAAAAAATGCTTGCTGGACTAGTATTTGTATTAGTATGTACAGCTGTGTTCAAAATAATAGGAGTGCTACCATGTAATATTTTCAAAGTTAAAACTTTTTATTGTACCAATTTGCAAAACATGATATATTTTAATGGTAGTTACAATGATATGTAAGAAATAAAATACAAAAAAGAATCTCGTAATACAACGATATGTAAGAAATAAAATACAAAAAAGATTCTCCTAATAACTTTAATATTTACGATGAAATTGATTCATTTCTGTGTTTGCCCTTGAATTCAGTTGATCAAAAAAATAGGAGTGTGAGTGTTCTTTTAAAAATACAAATATAACAGCATATAATTTAAAGAAAAAAACTGAAAAATAACTACGGAAACATGTAGTTAAAACTTTTTCTACAGTATTTCACATAAATTTTTGTAATAGTGGGACGAGAAAAGCACTGTACTGAAGAAAAGAGAAAACTAATTAAAAATTTTCGAAATAAAGGCAAAACTTACAAAGAAACTAAGGAAATCTTAAGTTACTCCGATCAAATGATCACAAATACATTAAAATATAAAAAAAGCCAGAAACGCGTGGGCGCAAGGCCAAAACATCTAATGTCGATGATCACCGAATTGTGCGATACAGCAAAATAAATCCTTCAGCGTCTTCAAATAAAATTCAAAAGGATCTGAATCTTGCCGTAAGTGTTCCTACTATTCGTAGGCGTCTGATGGACAACAATTTATTTGCAAGAAGTTCACAAAAGGTGCCATTGTTGACATATAAAACAGGCAGCAGCACGCTTAAAGTTTGCCAAAGAACATTCCAAATATCCGAAAGAAAAATGGAGAAACTTATTGTGGACCAACGAAAGCAAAATTGTTTTATTTGGTGGCAGTGGGTCTAAACAGTATGTTAGACGTCCGCCCAACACCAAATATAAAGCTCAGTATACACAAAAGACAGTTAAACATGGTGGTGCAAAACTAATGATATGGGGAAGGTTTTCATAAAATGGTGTAGGCCCAATACATCCAATTAGAGACATAATGGATAGGAACGTCTATGTTGGCATTTTGACAGAAGAGATGTTACCATATTCCACGCCTCTAAAATGGATATTCCAACAAGACAATGACCCGAAACACACCAGTAAATTGGCAAATGAGTGGTTTCGGGTAAAGGTTATGGCGTGGCCAGCTCAGTCTCCTGACCTTAATCCCATAGAACATCTATGAGGGATGTTAAAAAATATGTTGGCGAGAGAAAACCGTCAAATGCAACTGAGTTGTGATCTGTAGTGCAAGATGGGTGGAATAAAATTCCACTAAAACAATGTCAGGATTTAGTTGACTCCATGCCTCGTAGATGTGCTGCTGTAATAAAAAGTAAAGGCTATTCTACCAAATACTAATCGTATTTAAAGTTTCTGCTTATAGTCATAAGCATTTTTAACTTTTTTAATAGTAAATTTTTATGAAAACTGAAATACTCCTATTATTTTGAACAGCACTTTTGAAGATATTTTTTTTAAACTTCCTGTTACTGACTTGTTGAAAGCTTTATTTAATTAATGAATAACTTAAATAATTCAGTATTGAATCAACATTACATTACACCAAAAAATTGAATTAAACCATGTTTTTTATTTGTTAAAATTTAAGCTTTTGTTTTTCAATGGGCTCACTCCTATTTTTATGAACACAACTGTATGTGCGTGTGATTTGGATGTCTTTTTTCTATTGAAACCACAACTAAGTGTCACGTTCTATTTTATTGTGTATATGTGTGTGTGTGTCTTTTTATTTGCTTTGTTTTTTGTATTCATTCCCCTGTAGACATGTTTATTTTGCTTGTATTTGTAAGCAGCCTTATAAAAATATAATGATATTTATTCTTGTCTGTTTAAATCTGAATGAAAGAAAATAACAAAAACAAAAAAGGAGAATGACATATTTCATCACTTCATTAGTGGTGTAATAAAACATGATGCTTACAGCTGCCATTCAAACAAAACCAGAACAGAATGAGAGAGTGTGTAATGCAATAAAAGTGTGAGATAGACAGAGAGGGAGTGAGAGGGAGTGAGCGAAGTAAAACGAAGAGAACAACCAAAAAATAAATTTATTTGTTTGCTTTGTTTATCATGACGTTTGACAAATAAATTGAGAGAATGTTATATAAACACAAATACATGCAGTACATATTGCTGCGATTCTTGTTTGTTTGTTCGCTAATAATTTGTGAGAGAGTGCTTAACAGAGTAATGTTTTAAATCTTGTGTGATCAACGAACTACAGTGGCAGATACAGATTTTAGTTAATAACACACTCCATTCCTGTGCTGGTGTATAATTGCCGTAGATTTACATTCATGGACAAAATCGCCAAACAACCTTTTACATTCTCAGACCCAATGTGACAATGTGAGAACATGTCGCCTCAAAGCTTAAAAGTGTTGCCTGTTTTTTTTTTATATAAATTGGTACTCTTTAGTTCTTCGGTATACATATACTTCCAGGCTAATTCGGTGACCTTAGCGACTCCGCCTAAAAACTCTACATTCCGCCGTGAGTCTATATGAATTCCTAACAGTTCTCCCAAAAAATGGAGACCGCAGCACCCTTGCTCGTCTTCTTGGATCCGTCTGTGCATATAGCCGAGCCTTTGAAGGTATTGTCGGTGTATCACAGAAGTGCAGCATGCAGCATTACCGAGTGACTCATCCTTCTAGAACTCACAACCCCTAATTCATTCAGTCTAAATAGACTTCTAGTTGTGAACTTCTTCACATATTCCTCCATCGGGAGTGTGGAATGATACCCAGAGAGTTGCTGGAGGTGTGCTGCAACTGACTGAGGCAAAGCTCTGGACTTTTAAGAGAATGTGCCTATTACTCCTTGTCTTCAATACACTCCATCATGCTGCGTAATCTTAGTGAAGAACAAGTCTATCAAGCGAGGTGTACATCCAGTTTACCATACTAGGTTTAAGATCTCACCTCCTACGCCTGGAATTTCTGCACTGTAGTACGCATTTGAAACTTTTTTAATTCTCTCCTGAATATTCAGTCTTCACGACAACATAGAGTCTATTATAACCCCTAAGTATTTTGATTTTTCTTTAATCTCATTTTCCTTTATAAACTTCTATAAGTTTTTCAATTTCTTTTTTTAGAAAACCTAACCACTATTTCGCGTTTATTTTTTTATTCTGCTGAAATAACTGTTTATTTACTACACTTTTTGTCTGGCATTGAATATGCTGTACTGCTAGAAACAACACAACAATATTTATTCACTCATAGAAATACTTTCATCAAATACATGCACATACATACACATGCTTATCGTGATAACTGTGTGACTCTCTCTCTCTCTCTCTCTTTGTTCTTTATTAAAGTAAGAGAACAATTGTTGTTTAATAAACAATAGCTACTGCCAGTTACATACATTGCAATGGCTATGCAATACATGAAATGCAATACAAAAGGAAATATTTTTATTGTTGCTGGTGTTTGTATTTCTTTCTCTCCTTATTTTCTATTGCCTTATTTTATTTTTATTTTAAATAAATAGTGTTGAGCACGTTCACTGCATAGTAGTTTTGCTCACATACGATAAGAAATGACATAAAAAAACTCAAACGGAGTTTGAAAATAAAAATACTCTCTCTCTCTCTATCTCTTTCTATGGCATTTAGTTGTCTTCTTTGTTTTATTTATTGGGTGCTTTTTGGCGTGTGTATTTGTGAAACCGGGATTTTTGTATACCTTTATATGGTGGGCATGCAATAACAATGGTAGTAATTGTGGTGAGGTTATACGCTAATGTAAAAGAATAAATTGATGGAAATTTTAGTTCGTAAAGAGAAAAGTTTGTAAACATATTCAAAATTTTACCGTATATGTCGTGGCATGCATTCATTTATCGCAGCTAATACAATTTTACAAGTTTTCTGTGTTTACCCCCTCAAATTGTTATTTGCTTAGATCTCTGCAGAATCCTTTTTATTTATTATTCCCTAAATTCATATTAATTAAACCCCTAAATTAATCAATGTAGCACGTGATTCAGCTCAGATATCTCGAACAAAACGAAATATTTCTTTCGCCGACTTCCTCTTAGCAGTCTTCTGTCAGAAACTGTGAGGATTAATAAAATTGCCATGACATGTCTCTCTCAAAAATCTATTACATCTTATATCTTTCTATTATCGTATTTATTTATAATTGATATTCAAATTTTAAATTTTCAACACTTTCCAAAAGTTTACATTCCTTTCAGGGACTGTTACTGCTATGCTTACGCCATGAGTATAATTGTTGTGGTTCTTCCTTCTTATTATTATTTCTGTTGTTGTTCTTTTTTGTCCGACAATACGTCTGTAATAGAAGCAACAGCATTATAAGTACCCCAGTGATAAACAAAGCAGCACAAATTTGCACAAAGAAGATAAAAAGTGAAAGAGAAACCAAAATAAAAATAAAGAAACAAAAATTGCATAGAGAGAGAGAGGGAAAAACTTTTTAATAAAGTGTCATATTGTGAAAAAAGAAAACATTTTTTTCCGTCGTTATGCGTAGAATCTTATTAAAGACTTTGTATGTGTTTTATCCTCTCTATCTCTTCCTCTCTCTCTCTCTTCCTCTTTAATTGTATTGCTTTTAGCAAATCAAGTTTATTTGCTTGTGCAATTGAAAATCCATACAAAAAGAAAGATAGAAAGAAAAATTGAAAAGAGCACGTAAAATAATGTGACATTTTGACTTTATTCCCGTCTTTTTTGTTTTGTGCATTTAAATTGAAATCCTGTTGTGATGATAGTCCAAATCAATTAAAATTCTCAAAAAAAAAAAAAATGTTTAGAAAAAAGCAGTGCAAAGAGTAAAGAGTGAGAACTTCAGTTAAGCAAAAGAGAAAAACTGTTTAATAAAAAGTGTTGAGTGAAAACTAACAGAGATTGATTAATTCAAGCGAAATAAATAAAGAAAATCGTAAATACAATTTGAAAAAGAATCATTATAACAGTCTATGCTAATTGAGGGTATCATTAGAATAATACAAGAGAGGGAGAACAAAGCAAATGATTGTTTAAAAGAAAGAAAGAAAGAAAGAGAGTAGTTAAACATAAGAGTCCATTAATAAACTATAAGGAGCACAAAAACGAATTGAAATTGATTTGTAAGAGTAAAACTGTAACGAAAAGATCTTCAGCCATTTATTTAAATTGATGAAAAGGAAAAAATCAGAAGAAACTGTGGGAAAATGTAAAATCAAATGAAAAAATAACAGTGAAAATAGAACTTAAGTTAAATATAACAACAGAAGTTGTAGAAAGTGCATAGAAATTAATTTTATTGTGAATTAAATGAAAAAGAAATCCTTAAAACCAGAAAAAACTAAAGGAAAATGTAAAATCAAATGAAAGAGTAACACATTATATAAACAACTTAAGTTAAATAAAACAATGGGAGTTATAGAAAGAGCATACATACATATGTATATAATTTAATAGAGAATGAATCCTTAATGTATTAGGTTTGGTAACTACTTGGGCAGTAAATTCCAAGGGTATGCAGATGAGGCAAATTTGAAGAAATGCTCCGCGACATTATACAAAGAGGTTCTGATACTTAAAACATTCTGATTCATTAATATGGACTCTCATCACTGAACTGATTTTTTTGTTTTTTTTTTTTTATTAAATATGGCCTAAAAAGCATTCTTTGCTTTTCGTTCAATATTAACTTATCAAATCTTTTAATAAGAAACCATGGTAGTATTGAAGCATTATTTCTGTCAATTTGAGTTCTGACCACTTATTCATATTTGTAATTGTATAGCAAACAAATATCATCCGCAAACATAAAAAGTTTCATATTGAAAGTGATGTTTTTACTTAATGCCATTTACAAAAATTCTAAATAGTCATGGACTAAGTACACTACCTTGCGTGGGCGCCACAAAACAACCTCAATCTCAGAATTTCTAGCCTCGTGTATTTGAACAAATTGCTTCCTTAAAGTAATCTTCAACTATTTTAAGTGATTCAACAGGATAACTGTAATACTGTGTGAATAAGTAAAAAAAAAAAGCTTTCGAAAAGTAAAAAAAATACGTCAGCGACTCCTTTATTTCTCGCATCAAGACCGTTGCCGACACAGTCAATGACATTAACAAAACCTTCAGTGGCCCCACAATCGTATTGACGGTCGTATAATGATATGTTTACTTACCAACTTTGTATTTATTCTGTCCTCGTCACAACATGAATATTTTTAATTCAAGTTAATTTCTTATTTATTTGTTTAGAATTTTAAATGTCATCCATTTAATAATTGAAAAATACACTCTGCGGGGGTATATTAAATTATTCTTCATTGACGTGCTGTGTTATTTTGATGAACTCTTGTATGTGAGTACTAGCAAACTCTATGGCGTATGATTAATATTTGCTTTTGTTAACACACAGTGATGCCAACTAAACACTTTTGTTGTACGCCACATGAACAATTTTTTTGCTCTAACAGCAGTTTTTAAAACAACAACAGTTTGTTTTGATCTCTTCTCTTTAGCGATGTGTATTTACTCTCACTTGTTTGGGTTGGCATTACTGTAAAACTGTTTAATAATTAATCACTTATACGCACAGTGGGGGTCATTTTTCAATGATTTATGATTTTCATGTTGCAAATGTAGGAAGAGAGAGAGAGAGAGAGAGAGAGACATTGAATTTTTTTTTTTTGGATTCTCCATCACTTTAGGTGTTAAGGTTATAGGGTGATGGTGATGGTGCTGGTTGTGTGGTATTTTTAACACTTCAAATAAGCAGCTCTAGATGTCTGCAATGAAAGTAAATGAAAATAATATAAGAAATAATATAACATAGAAACAGAACCTATCTGAACAATTCATAGACGGGAAAACTTTTTTAAATACATAAGTACTACGTTTCATAAAAATCTTTACATTTTTCCTTTTATTTACTTTTTAATATTTTTTAACAGTTTTTTTTACCGTTTTATTTTTACATAATCAAGTAATGATTGCATGAATAATTAATGGCTATGTGGGATTGCCTTTTATTAAATATTTATATGTTGTGGTTTAAAATGTTGTAAATTTAATAAAATAAATAATCAGCCCAATTATGAATATCCGCACGGAATTTTTCCCTCCCGCACTTTGTTCATCCCGAGAAAAAATCCTCCTATTCTAATCACCCGGGGAAAAAGTAAATTAGAGAAAGGGAAAATCAGAAACAGCTGTTTTGTTTTTGACATTTTAGTTTGTAATTGTGATTTATTTTGTGATTGTGATTTCGTTTTTTATAAGTGATTTTCATAAATTTGTTTTTCTCAAAATTTTGTTTTATTTTAAATTTGTTGTATAAAATGAAAAGCATAGCTTTTCAGTTACTTGTGGAGAAAACTCGTTCTGAAGAAGAAGCTCGGAAAATTACCCACAGGGTTGCAAAGAGGCAGATGCGCGATGCATCAAATCCGCTTGAGTTAGACCGATCTTTGTAAGATGTGTAAAACTAATTGGTTTAATTATTTTTGTACAAACTACTTCATTTGATAGGTTTCAAAAATATTATAGAGTCAACAAAAGTGCTTTTAGTTATTTATTACGAGTGCTTACATTACACTCTCAGCCGATTAAGAACAAATCTGCTGTTAGCCTTATGGTGAAACTAAGTCGTTGTTTGCGGTTTTTCGCTGAAGGCGGATATTAGACGGGAGTTGGAAAAGATTCTGAAGTTTCGTTGGCTCAAACAACTTTAAGTAAAGTGCTCGCGGAAGTGCTCGATATTTTTGAAGCACATCTTTGCCAAACGTGGATAAAAATGCCTCTAAAAGAAAAATTGCTATATCTTTTTATAAGCTATGTCGGGATTCTCCGGCATCAGCGTCAATAAATGTTACAGCTGTTGTTTATTTGAGCTTTTGGACCTAAGAAAATTTAACAAATATTTTATTTAATAATTTTATATATATTTTTTTCTTATCAATACTTACATTTTTCTTTTAAGGACGTTGTACAATGGGTCAATTCGACCTTAATTGACAAATACACGTCCTCTAACCTAACCTAACCTACATTTTTATTTATCTCCCTTCAAAATTGCTGGTGAAAAAACTCCCTCCATTTTTTCCCTTTTTATTATTGTAGAATGCATACTTTTTTCTCTACGGGAAATAACCCGAGGGAAATTATAATTCAGAATAATAGGAATGAGAAAAGGGAAAAATTTCCCCCGGAATTTGTGTTCATAATTGGGCTGAATTTGTAATAAAAACCGTCAACGGGAAAACTCTTATAATTGCCCTCAATGAGAGAAAAACAAAAGATCATAAAATAAATTCCTTCCAGCAGAAAAAAATATATGAATTTTCTTAATAAAGTTTCTGTTTACATGAAACTGTTTTGTCAATGTTATAGTAATGATCCATTGGAGTTTTTGTTTTGATGTGGAATGGCACTTCTGGATCTCGTATACTATCCTGTAATTAGCTCCTAAATCAATGGGCCTTTCCAGATAGGTTCTGTTAAACAGTTAACAGTGGTCTGTTGGTATAAAAATTTTTCCCTATTGCCAAATATTGTTCCGTTGCGTCCTTGGTTTTTAACCCTTTCATGCCCGATGTTGCTTATAGGCAACATTGTACATTTTTGTTCATAAATTCCGTAATTTTTAATTTTTTTTTTAAAGATTTTTTTTTGCAAAGAAGCTTGGTTAAAAACTCTGAATTTAATATCACTTCATATTTAGGTCATGACTAACAAACACATGTCCTTAAAAAAAGTTTAGCTCTGGCCCAAAAAATTCGGGCATGAAAGGGTTAAAACGAATTCCACCTTACACCTCGGATCTTGCATCTTCATATGATGTTTTTTTTTTTTCTTTAGGTTCCGCAAAAAGATCTTGAATAAGTTTTTCGTTTAGAAAACCCAGAAGTTCTAAGCACTGATGGAATCGCCAAGAACGCCGTACTCGATCGATCTAAACGGGGCAGACCATTCATTTAATAAAGTTTGTTTCAAATATAAGAAAAACGTGTTTCAGTTGTGATAAAATTTGTAAAAAAATAACTTTTCGATTATCTAATATTTTTTTAATCGTTTTTCTTCTTCATTTGTACTTCGTATTATTTGTTCAATATTTATTTAAAATTTTCAATTTATTTACAAACTGACTTTTTATAGCATAACATATTTATTTATTTATTTTTTTTTTATTTTCTTGTTAATATTTTATGTTAACAAATCTATGCTTGTGTAAACATTTAATGCTGTAGAGCAACTATAAGAGAATGAGAACGTGTGGCTGGCATTGGATAAAACAGACACTCTCAATTACATTTGTGTGTGAAAATAACGGCATTTAAATATTAAACAGATTATTCCGGAAAAAAAAAGAATAAGAAAGGCAAACAATAACAAAACCGCAAAGAAATTACGAGGATATGAATAAGTATTGTATATCAAATTACGGTAGCAAAAATTGTAAACAAAGACCACAAAAATATAGAAAAAAAAAAGAATAACAATAACAAATCAACAAAATGGTTTTAGAAGTTGCCAGATCAAAAATAAAATAAAAATACAAATACATACATACAGTTGTGTTCAAAATAATAGGAACGCCCTTCATTTAAAAGCAAAATTTAAAATTAAGAAAAATAAAAAAGAAAATATCAAATTTTTTTGAATTCAAATTTATTTCTAATTCATTTTGAAATTTTTTAACACTTAATTATTTAAAATAAAACTACGAAAACAAAAAATATATTATATAAATAAAACTTACTCTCAAAATTAATTGTTCAAAATAATAGGAGTGTTGGCGAACAACCGAATAATTTTTAAACAAAAGGCACAAAAGTTTGATATTATCTTACAATAGTAAAGTTATTTTAATATTTGGTTGAATAACCACTGTTTTTAATGAATTCATCACATCTACGAGGCATTGAGTCAATAAGATCTGGGCATCTCTTTAAAGGAATTTGATGCCATGCATCGCGCACTGTGATCCATAGTTCTTCTGCATTTGAAGGTTTTTTTTTTGTCTGCAACATACTTTTTAACATCTCCCCATATATGTTCTATGGGATTAAGGTCAGGAGACTGAACTGGCACGCCATAACCTTTACCCCATTAACCCGAAACTACTCATTTGCCAATTTACTGGTGTGTTTCGGGTCATTATCTTGTTGGCATATCCATTTTAGAGGCGTGTAGTATGGTAACATCACTTCTCTCAAAATGCCAACATAGACGTTCCTATCCATTATGTCTCTAATTGGATGTATTGGGCCTACACCATTATATGAAAACCTTCCCCATATCATTAGTTTTGCACTACCATGTTTAACTGTCTTTTGTGTATACTGAGCTTTATATTTGATGTTGGGCGGACATCTAACATACTGTTTAGACCCACTGCCACTAAATAAAACAATTTTGCCTTCTTCGGTCCACAGTATGGTTCTCCATTTTTCTTTCGGCCAATTGATATGTTCTTGGGCAAACTTTAAGCGTGGTGCTACCTGTTTTTTTTTTTGTCGGCAATGGCACCTTTCGTGGACTTCTTGCAAATAAATTGTTGTCCATCAGACGTCTACGAATAGTAGGGACACTTACGGCAAGATTCAGATCCTTTTGAATTTTTTTTTTTGCATACGCCGAAGGATTCACTTTGCTGTATCGCACAATTCTGCAGTCATCGACAGTTGATGTTTTGCACTTGCGCCCACGCGTTTCGAGCTTTTTTTTTTTATTATTTAATGCATTTGCGATGATTTGATTGGAACAACTTAAGGTGTCCTCAATTTCTTTAGAAGTTTTGAATTTTTTTCGAAGATTTTTTTCTTTTCTTCAGTACAGTGCTTTCCTCGTCCCACTATTACAAAAATTTATGTGAAATACTGTAGAAAAAGTTTTAACTACATTTTTCCGTAGTTATTTTTCAGTTTTTTTCATTAAATTATGTGCTGTTATATTTTTATTTTTAAAAGAACACTCACACTCCTATTTTTTTGATCAACTGAATTCAAGGGCAAACACAGAAATGAATCAATTTCATCGTAAATATTAAAGTTATTACGAGAATCTTTTTCGTATTTTATTTCTTACCACCATTAAAATATATCATGTTTTTTAAATTGGTACAATAAAAAATTTTAACTTTGAAAATATTACATGGTAGGACTACTATTATTTTGAACACAGCTGTACGTGTATAATTGGTCTACTAGTACTACTTTCCAGACGCTTCTGCTTTGCATGTGAGTTGGCCACACCAATCGATAACAGGGCTTTCTCAACTTGATCGTTTATGCCGATATCCATTGATCACGCATCAAATACTCGTTTCGACAGAACATGTTCCACCAATCCGAACGACATGGCAGAGAAAATGTCTACGATATTGTTAATTCGGTTGACCGAACATTTTGCGTGGAATTTTTTCTTGTAAACTCCCAAGATAAGCACAGGAGGATAAGGGACTTGTAGAGCATCAGTTTCATTGCACGAAATCTGTTAATTATTTGCCGACTAAAACCATAATAGCACCTACTCTTGATCTCTTGTCTCACATCATTTTCGCTGGTAACGATAAATTCAAGTGAATTGGGTAGGTCTTGTAGATTGACTTATTAAGAGAAGATTCAATGTGGTTCAACAACACTCGGCTCAGACATCTGGAGCAAAACAAAATATGAAAAAATGTATTTCTTCGGCGACTGGCATAATTTCTTAGAGTAAATAAATTTGCCATGAATAGTTTTTTAAAAATTTGTCGTTCGAAGTCGACATTAATTGGGGGCCCGCCATGCATGGATAACATGGGTGGTGTGAGAAACTAGATCGTTATTCTGACTAAACGGTTGTAATGACTAATTAATATCAGAGATATACACATATGGCCAAAAAAATAGTTGTGAACTACATAGCAAACTATATCCGTATATATTTTCGGTTTTATTTATACGTCATAGTTTAGTCAATTATTTTTATTAAATTAATTTATTTTACGTTCTTAAAAGTTAAAAGAAGGGGAAAATAACAGTAAATTATGTTTAAAATAAAGTGAATTCAAAAAAATATCAGTTTTTGATGTGGACAAAAAAATAGGTGTATGCAAAACAACTTAAAATTTAATGAAAAATTTGTACTTAAAAATTGTTTTTCACAAATAAAAACTAAATGATATCATTAATAGTCCGTATAATTGCCATTGTTTTTAAGGACAGCTTCCATTCTTCGAGGCATAGACAAAATTAAATTACGGCAAGTCTCTACCCCAATATTGTATCAAACATGTTGAACGTTTCCCCATAATTGGTCTTTATTACAGCAAGGAAGCTTGGAAACTCTTCTTTTTAATTCTCCCCAAAGGTTTTCTAACGGGTTCAAGTCGGACGACTGACTAGGCCATTCAATAACGCCTATCTTCCTTTGACGAAACCATGCACTTACTAACTTTGATGAGTGTTTTGGATCGTTATCCTGTTGAAACTTCCACATCAGAGGCATATTTTCATCGGCAAAGGGTAGCATAACAAATTTTTGTACACAAATCTGACCATTGTTTGCTCTATTCGGTGAATTGGACCGACTCCATACCAGGTAAAGCAACCCCATACTATGATATTGCCTTCTCCATGCTTGATGGTCTTTTTTGTGTACCTACTGTCGAATTCTTTACCATTTGGCCGACGAACGTCTCTTTCTGCGTCGTTTCCAAATAAATTGATTTTGGTTTCGTTGCTCCAAAGGATATTTCGCCACCTTTTATCTCCCTCTGCTCCACACCAATCTTTGTGAGCCAAGGCAAAATTTTTCCTCTTCTTTAAATTGTTTGTTCTAATCAGAGGGACTTTGCGAGCTATCCTACTTTGTAGGCCTGCCTTCTGTAATCGTCTTCCCACAGTTCGTGATGACACTGTATTTTCAATTTCTCTAGCAATCGCCTTAGAAGACTTAAAAGGGTCCCATTTGGATAGTGTGACTATGCGTTTTTCTGTAGTTAATGAAGTTTTTCTATGTCTACCTCGTGTTTCAAAGTTATTTTTTTCTTTTAAAGCGTTGGTTACAAAATTCTCAGACCGATTTAAAGCATCTGTAAAGAATTTGTAGGTTTTACCTTGCTCGCGAAGTTTAAGAACGAGGAGCCTTTCTTCATTACTGCAATGGAGACCACGACCCATCTTAAAAATTAATTATGTCTGAAATAATGTTTAATTTATTTTTAATTAATATTATTTCACTTACTTTCTTCCTTTTTTTCAAATTTTTTGACAATAAATCAAATTTTAACTAAATTACTTATCGCACACCTATTATTTTGTCCAAGTAAAATTCGCACTTAAAGAAAAGCTGCCACACTATTTATATGAGACAAGCTTATTTTTAGTGGAATTCCCCTTTTTTTCTTTCTGCAACAATAATACCAGTCTATTTATTTAGTAATTTTAGCCTGGTTGTAATTTTTTGCATTTTTTTAATAAGTTGAAAGAAAAAAAATTTTTTACACCTATTTTTTTGGCCATATGTGTATGTATGTAGTTTTCGATCGGCAGCATATTGTTTATCGTTTTGTCCAGCGATAATATTTCGTTTGCTACGCGATGTCAATGTCGCAAACGTTCATTAGCAACTGGTTACTTTCGTAAAAAAAAAAATTCTGTCTTTGCGATGAAAACTCTGCATAAGGGTCGCACGACTAGGGACGTGATGTTATAAAATTGTGAAATTTGATCTTTGTAGTGAAAGGAGCGTGTGCTGTCAATTAAAGTGTGTTGTTAAATTTAAATAAATAAAGTATTTATTTAAATGGATAATTTGCGATCGTAAACGTAAACGTAACAATATGGATGTCATGTTTTTAATAGAGGCTATATGGTGTAGCATATTGAATTGCTAGGGATTTTATAACGTCAATGATTTTTTTTATTTTTTTTTTGTTTCGTGTTATTTTCATTTAAATAACGTTTTTATTTATGGCCTCCACACACACAAACTTTTATTGTTTTTCTACATGATTTTTATCGAATTAATGGGAATAAAAAATATTTTTTTCTGTTGCAACGATACAATTGCTGTAATTGTAACAAATCGAATTTTATTGTTGTAACAAAAGTTTTGCATTAATTTTGTAAAACAATTTTTTTTTTAATGCAACATTGACAATTTGTAAATATTTTACACAAGTTTGTTGAAAAAATAAAAAAATTATTGATTCAAAGAACGGAGGTTACAGTAGTTGCTAAATACAGAATATTCGAAAAATTGTGAACGCGGCAAAAAGACTGATCGCCACAAATGCATCGTCATGTCAATGCCAATGTATAGTTCATCTGGACCTCCCTATTGTCTAGACGATACCTGAAACCTCTTTTGATTCTGGTTTCATAACAAAGTTACCGAAGAAACTGAGAACGTTATCCAAGTATTCACTATCGTAGTACTATTCAGAATAAAATTATGGATGTAAAGACTGCCAGTCTGCGAATTCGGTATCTTAGTATATCGGATACAGATGCATGCATATTCACTAACAGTGAAGTGGCCCACGCTAGCTCAGCCATGTCGAACAAAACAAAATATGAAAAAATGTTCCCTTCTGACTTTCTCTCAGCAGTTTTCTACAAAAAACTCTGAGACTGAATTAAATTGCCATTAAAAGTTTCCCAAGAATCTGACGTTCGGAGTGCTTTTTAAACCCAAAGACAAATATGACACATACAACATAGACAGTGTGAGAGAAAGTAAGTTCTAATCACAACTAAAGGGTTGTAATGACCAATTAATGAAGTATATGGCTAGTCAAAGGAATTTTGAATAAAATCTAAAATTTCATAAAACTATGAGGATATTGGATGCCAGCCAGGAGTTGTAGTTGAATGACGATGTTATCGATATTACAACAGGATCTTACAGGACCCAAGAAAGCAGCTGCTTGAAAGCATATGCTAATTTAACCTAACCTAACCTAACAAATACATTTTAAAGCCTTTTTAAAAAGGCTTGTTGAAATGATACTTTTTTTTTTTCTTACATTAATCATGAACGTTTTGGTTTCTCCCAAATAAAAATCGAATTAATATTTTAGCAACACCTTATCAAGCTCTTTCCATCTCTCTCTCTCTCTCTCTCTATCTCTCGTTCTTCTGTTTTGATTTTGTAAATTCTCCATTTAAAATTGTTGCATTTTAATCCCCAAACAAAATATTATTGCCTGATGACAGTTTTACTATCACAGTTCTATTATACACCATATGTATACATGCTTTCATACGTATGTGTATACCACATCCCTATACATACATGTATATATGTACATATGTATGCAAGAGAATGTGTGTTTATTATTTGTTTTTATTGTATTTTATAGTACAAGTATTTGCACTCTTCTAAAATGCATAGTTTTTTGTTATTTTTGTTCGTATTCATGTAATACCTTTCGTGGCACTCTTTTAGTATTTGCATTGCATACTAATGAGTATGAGAAGAGAGTTTTATTGTAAACAAACTAAAAAGACATTGTCTCACACAATGACAATTGCACATATATGTACATGCTCAAACGTGAATGCTTGCAAATACTTGTCATAATATTCAATGTTAAAGAGAATATAATTCAATAACAATACCATTATAATTCAATAATACACTCATACATACAGATGTATGTAGGTATGCATGTGGGTACGTAATATATGTACATATGTATATTATAGATTAAAACAAAAGAAAGCATAATGGATGAAACATTCAATTGCAATTTAGATTAAATCCCTATAAAATGAGTTAATAATATTCAAATTAGCTGAGGTAATCGGAATACCTGAAGTCGCCGTGGTCTAGTAGGTAGTGTGTTGGCTTATTAGACGCAAGGCCCGAGTTCGAACCCTAGGTCAGACATCAAAACGAAAATAGGAAAAATATTTCTTCGGCGACTTCCTCTCAGCAGATTTCAGGCAATAACTCTGGAGGTAAATAAAAACTGCCATGAAAAGTTTCTCAAAAAATCTGTCGTTCGGAGTCGACTTTAAACTGTAGCTCCCACTACTCATGTATAAAAACTAATGCACACAACATAAGTGGTGTGAGGAACTAGGTCGTAATGCTGACTAAAGGGTTGTAATGTAGTAATAATAGCAAAAAAAAAGAACACGAAACAAAACAGGAAGAACTGTTGATTTCTCATTGAAAACTCTTATATTTTCTCTTTGTCTGCTTAAAACTTTTGTTTATTTATTGTTTTCTTTTCGTTGCCTCTTCCCTTTCCTTTTATTTTTTTCTTTTACGATTGTGTGGCTTTCCTCAATAATACAATACAAAATAGCATAAAAGTTAAGGCAAAAAAGCACACAAACAGTTACAAAAAATGAGCGAACGGGAGAGAGAGAGAGAGAGAGAGAGACAACATAGAAAAGAGCATTTTATTTTTCCATGAATTTTTGTTGTCTCATTTATTATTTGAAGTATTTTGCATAATTTCAATTTAAAACTTTCAATTCGTATCGTATAGAGAGGAAAAGAACAGCGAGCAAACAACAAAGTTTGTAAAACAAGTAATACAAGCACTTCTCTGTGAACTGTACAGTTTTTGTAGTTGTTGTCAGTATTATTGAAGTATTTTGAAGTATTATATAGTATTTGTTCACGAAACAATGCAAACAGTTATTTGAGCACACTTTCGTTTAAAAAAATACTACTTAGAGGGAAGGAGCATAACTGTTTTTAGTTTTACACAATTTTTATTTTTCTTACAAATCGATTTCATTGTGCTATTTATTATTTACTTAAAATTTATTAATTCTCTTGTTCTGTTTTCTCTCTCTCTCTCTCTTTCTTTTCTGCTCTATATGCAGCAGCACAGGCGAATATAAATTAAACATATGAATACACTTCTTCATATGCAAACATATGCATATGCCAGTGTTGAAAAATTCAGTACTTTGGTACTTTTTTCAGTACTTTTTCATTTCAAAAATACCGCAGTACCCCCTCGGCGTTTTCAGTACTTTTTTATTATTACATATTTTATGTCTTGCGCTTTTCAACTATTAATGCATTAGCAACATGTTCAACGCAATGCTAAAGGTAGAATCAGCCTTTAGCCGCGGTTTGTCAAACGTTCACGGAACATACCTTCGTTTTTAGAATACGAAACGCAATTAAAACGCTTACAGAACCGTATTGTTATATCGGTAAGCATTTACATTGCTCTTCATATGCTAAAAACGAACGTTCCAACGACATTTGTCTAAACGGGGCTTTTACGTTTTGTTACGTTCCGAATCAGATGTTTTTGTCTTCTATGTGAGGAGCACGAATAAGTCGTTAGTTTTTCTGTTCCGTGTCGTATGTGTATTAAATGTAAATAAATAAGCAGTCTAGTAAGTAGTGTGCTGGCTTACTAGACATGAACCCACGGTGAATCATCTATTAGAGACTTAATGCGATACATTCGTTCTTTCACTCTGAGAGTGAATATAATCAGTCGTTCATAATCGACGTTAAATTGTTAAGCTACTCTTGCATAAACTTTATAATCCTGATTAAAAGTTTGTAATGATTAGACATCTCGGCGACTTCCTCTCAAAAGTCTTCGTGAAAAACCCTGAGAGTACAGGCTAAAGAAGCAAGTTCTTTCTCTCATCGATTCAAATACAGCAGTATACAAACAACTAACACACAACATAAGTGGTGGTAGAAGCTAGGGCGTAATCCTAACTGAAAGGTTGTAATTACCTATTATGTATGTATGTATGTAGAACTAATCTATTTGTCATGAGTTTCACACTTTTCAATTTTAAGAAATAAAAAAGTTAAGTGGCTTACTCCACAGACAACTTTTGATCTTCCATAGGATAACATCAACAAAGAACATCATTAGAAGATCTAGCAGCGTCAATAAGTAAATTCGCCACAGTCTAGTAGGTAGTGTGTTGGCTTATTAGACGTTTCCAACAAAACGAAAATATTTCTTCGGCGTCTTCCTCTCAGCGGATTTCTGGCAAAAATTCTGAGGGTAACTAAAATTGCCATGAAAAGTTTCTCAAAAATCCTTCGTTCGGAGTCGACCTTAAACAGTAGGTTCCGATCTTCATATATAAAATTAACACACACAAAATAAGTGGCATGAGAATTTAGGACATAATCCTGATTAAAGAGTTATAATTATAATTATTTTTCACAAAAGTACCATTTAATGCAAAAAATACTCTTTCAGTTATAGTTCAGTACCATTTCAAAATTCCAATTTTGCAACACTGATGCATGCATACATTTTACCCAACATCCATACCATTTAGCTTGCAATTGTTGTTGCTGTTTTTTTTTTCTCAGAAAATATTCAACAGAAATGGAGGGAGAGGGAGAGAAAAAACGAATATGTGATACGTTTTTTGTGTGTGTTTAATAAAATGAAAATATGTTTGCAAAAAAATTTATGAATAAAAAGTGTGTGTGTGTATGCATACGAGTTGTAATGTGGGTGTATACGTTTTTGTTGTTGAAGTTACAGTGTGCAATAGGAAATTGGGTTTTAAAACCACTTCAGAAATTTAGAAACTGTTTAATAAGCTAATTAGCGAGCCTGCCATAAACATTTTTAAACAAAATTTACGTTAATTTTCCTTTTGTTTAATTATCGATTAATACACAGTGAGCGTCAAAAGTGAGTAAACACCACTGAAATAATTCATTTTCTTAGGATAGCGAGAAAAGTAAATGAGAATAGTCGAATAAATTTCCAAAAAAAAAACGTTTATCTATTACTTATAAAATGTTAAAACAAAAACAACAATTCATGATAAAGGAACTTTTTTTATACTTAAGAACATAATAGAAAATTTAAAATTATAGTGGGTGTTGACTCACTTATGGCGCTCACTGTATATATTCATAAAATCAAACTTTTAGTATCTTAATCATTTAAAATTAAGAAAACGGTTCATCCATTAAATAATTTCGAAAACATTGATTGGCATGGATATCGCGTGCCATTTGCAAAGGTTACTACTTTTTGAGCATTACCTACTTGCTTAATTGGTTAGTGCAATCCTAAAGGATCCTAAATAAGGTTAGGATTACAACCCAGTTTCTCACGCCACACAGGATGTGTGTGTGTTAATTTTATACATGAGTGGCAAAACTTACAGATTAAAATTGACTCCGAAGGACAGATTTTTGAGAAACTTTTTATGGTAATTTTTTTTACTCTCAAAGTTTTTGCCAGAAGACTGCAAAATATAAATATAATACAATTATAAGGTGATTATGGTCGTTATTGTCGATCTTCTTTGCAAGGCATGCACAAGATTGTAAAAACGTTTGAAGAAACTGACATAGAGAACCCTCACGTGATTGCAGAAAAACCAATGCATTCTAGTAATAAAAATAATGTTGAATGCAGCTGTTACGGTCTGGACAGATATTGGGCCGTTTTTATTTTAAAATGACCTTTAATATAGATTGCTATGCCAATACAATAAACCACTTTTTTGGTCAAAATTGAAGAACTGCATGGTGTAAGAGTAATTTCATATTTTGAAGACGTCAATTGGCCACCAAAATCAAGCAATTTGACACCGTTCAACTTTTTTCTGGTGAAACTACGTTTGAAAATATGTCTTCACGTATAATACCCCCCCCCCCACCATGTTGGAGCATTTGAGAACTTGCATTCATCAATTTATCGCCAAGATACCGAGCGAAATGTGGATCGACTATCGCGAATCAATTCAGAGGTGGTCATTTGAATGACTTTGTATTTCGTACATTATGGCACGGTTCAAGCATTATAAGGAAATAAAAGTTTTATCGAAATCATAACTTTGTGTGTCGTTTTTTTAACTTTAGACTTGGAATTGATGAATAGTTAATCCTTTGGATCCATCCGTTTTTATAGGATGTTTTTTAGTTTTGTTTTATTTTCTTTAAATGCACAAATTTTTTTTAAGCACACACGTACTCACGCTTTAAGTTTTGCTCATATATTTGGCTAAAACATGTCGGTTTGAAATGGAAATCCGCATAACAGTTGCACTTCCTCAATATCCCCAATGGTATAGAGATGCAAAAGCACATACACATACATATATATATATATATATATATATATTTTTACGTGTACGGCTACAGTAGGAAACAAAACAAGGAAACATGCAAACTTTGTAACACATGAAAACCATGAAGACATCGACTATAAACTAAAAAAAAAATGTAAATAATTGCTGTTTGAAATTTAAGTTTTGTTTTTAGAAATTATAATACTTAATATCAAAAAAAAAGTGTACAGAAAACAATAATTGATTACCGTTATTTTTAAAAAGATTGAATTATTCTACCCTCTACTATACATATACATATATATGGGCGAACATTCCATCATCATTGGTGTTTCAAATTTTGTTGGATTTCTCTGTCTCTCTCTCTCTCTCTCTTTCACGCACAACATTCCTTATTTCGGTGTCTTTTTTTGTTTTTGTTCTTTTGGTGCCTCGTTCTGACTACGTGTATGTAATTGTAAACGCTCTTTGTAATCACACCCGTCCACACACGCATTGAGTGTGGGAAGAAAAAACAAATTCACACGAGCTCGGTGAGTTAAAGGAAATTAAATCGAAAAGAAAAGAATTTAAAACAAATTCAATAACAAAAAAATTAAATTTAAATTTAAAATGCAATGCGAAAGGCTTTGTTGGAATAAATCTCTGATTGTGAGTGAGTTTTTTTTAAAAGCTCGGTGGACGATCTTATCGTTATGTACGGAATATGAAATCATTTAGTTTCTTAGCAAAAACTTGACGAATATTGTCCCTCAAATGCGCTAACAATAGATAAATAACCAGGTTGATACAGTCTTCCTTGTAGCCTTATAAAATATGTGCAGCGGCGTCAAATCGCATATTCTGGGTGTTTGAATTGACCATAACAATCTGATTGTTGCCCATGATTACTAAATCTTAAAACGTAGAGTTTATAAATATGGTTACATAAGATTTATTCAAATCATTGAATTTTCTATACAATTCTATCGCTTATTATGAAATGTATATATAAAGGGTATTTTTTATAGAGGTATAGAACTTTAAGTTGGCATTACTTTTCAAGACGATTTAACAGCTGTCAAGTGATTTATTCTCAGTTTGGTTTGGCAATTCATCATGAATAGACTCACGCCTGAACAACGCTTGCAAATAGTGCAATTTTATTTCGAAAATAATGGTTCTGTGCGGAAAACGTATCGCGCACTACGTCCATTTTATCGTCGACAAAATCGTCCATCAGAGCAGTTAATTCGATTAACCATGGAACGTTTTCGCACCACGTTTACTCTTATTGATAACTCGCATCCCCAGAGACGCTGTACGGTGCGTACAGAAGAAGCTATTGCTGCTGTAGAGCGTAGCATTGAGGAAGAACCGGAATGAGTCCATCCGCCATCGAGCACAGGAATTGGATCTGTATCCATCCACTTTATGGAAGATTTTGCGGAAGGATCTTGGTTTGCGTGCTTACAAAATCCAACTCGTGCAAGAATTGAAGCCAAACGATCATCAAGTAAGGCGTAGATTGGTCGAATGGGCCCAAGAGATTACCGTTGTTCCCGATTTTCATAAGCGAAGTTTGTTTAGCGATGAAGCGCACTTCTGGTTGAATGGCTACGTCAACAAACAAAACTGCCGCATTTGGAGTGAAGGTAATCCTCATGTGTATGTGGAAACACCGTTACATCCAGAAAAACTGACTGTTTGGTGCGCTTTATGGGCTGGTGTAATCATTGGTCCGTACTTTTTCAAAAACGATGGTGGCCAGAACGTTACAGTCAATGGTGATCGGTATAGAGCCATGATTACTAACTTTTTCATTCCTGAATTGAATAACCATGATGTCCAGGAGATGTGGTTTCAACAAGACGGCGCAACATGTCACACAGCTCGTGCCACAATAAATTTATTGAAAGACACGTTTGGTGACCGCCTAATTTCACGTTTTGGACCTGTGAATTGGCCTCCAAGATCTTGTGATTTAACACCGCTAGACTACTTTCTATGGGGCTATGTAAAGTCATTGGTCTATGCGGTAAAGCCACAAACGCTTGACCATTTGGAAGACAACATTCGCCGTATTATTGCCGATATACGGCCACAAATGTTGGAAAAAGTCATCGAAAATTGGACGTCCTGAGTGGACTACATCCGCGCCAGCCGTGGCGGTCATATGCCAGAAATCATATTTAAAATGTAATGCCACAAGATTATCTTTCGGATAAATAAAACTCATGTCAATCGAATAATCCATCGTTGTTTTATTGCAACTTAAAGTTCTATACCTCTATAAAAAAACACCCTTTAGTAGAAGCTTATTAATCAATAATTATAATTCCTATAGAAATTCATTTATAGCAATTGATAAATTTCGAGAAAATATTTATAGTTATCGATATACTTTAAAATATTTATATTTATCGATATTTAAAAATATTTTCTAGAAGTTAATCAATTGCTATAAATAATCTATACAGATGTATTGAAAATGAAAGCACTTCATGACTATTTAACATAAAATAACAATATTTGACAAATAAGTAGAAGTTTCACGGGTGTTATGAGCAATAATTTTATTTAATATTTCACATACGTTATGTTATACGTTATATGAGTATTCAAAACGATGAGTAGATTCGAATCATACTTATAATATCTGAATACTTATACGCATTCATACTTATTTTTATGGAATACTCATACTACTTATATTTAAAGTCTGAAATACTCATGGTACTCGTACTTAACAATACGCATGATGTTATTGATTTCGACTCTCCATGACTCATCGTATATACGAATCACAAAATAAGTATCTTTCGCGCACGAACACTACATACTCACAAGAGGGTTGCGTGTTTGCTCTGCTTGCTGTTTTTCTTCTTTCTTTGTAAATGCAACAACAACTAAGACTGTAATTTTTGGCGAATGATTCGAATCACTCGAATCATTTATAAGTATTTTTCTAAATTTATGAATCAGAATGAGTAGGCGTATGAATCAAACATAGTTCGAATGTTATAAGTTTGATGTCAACGTTGGTACTCATACTCATTGCAACCTGTATGTACTTATAAATCAATGTTGTACTGAGTACGAATGAATCGAAGCGTAGTTGGATTTCAATACTGTTGACTCACTCATACTCAAAATTGCATGAGTATTATGCAGATCTCTGGTACACATGCAAACATTGCTTTAATTCTTTAGTTTTCTCTTTAACCTTTAATAAGCACAGGCATTTATATTCTCTTTAAAAATATAGAGAAAACAAAAGACATTGCTTGTCTAATGGATCATTTTAAATATGTAAACAATTTGCATTCTTTTGTGCACAAATTGCACTCACACTCATTTCTACGTGTGTACATACATATGTATGTATGTATGTAGTATATAAACACATACATACATATGAATATGCAATCATATAAAAGAAAAAAAAAAACAAAATTATTGTTTGCTTAAGGAAAACTCATTCGACGTGTTTGTTGTCGATAAACATACCAAAATAAAGAATAATATTTTTACAAAAACAAAAACAAACATACACTCTTATATTGTTAAAAGAGAAAAAAATATAAATATGTACAGTTATTTATTTGTTATTTTATATTTTTTTCATTCTCAGTTTGTGTTGTAGCAGAGAGTGTACTTAAAATGACCTCAATGGTTTCTTTATACTCAAACAAATACTTAAAGAAACTATTAAATACACATTCATACATACATAGGTATAGAAATATAAACATAAATACATACACAAGCTTGTACCACTACATGCATGCACATAAATAAACATGTAAAGCATTGTAAGTTAATGGTTTTCGAGATTTCATTACATGCGAATGGTTAGAGCCATACGTAGGTAGATTCAGAAGGATATTTTAGATCTCTTTATAACCGTAGTAGCTCCGTTTACAATATTTATTCAACAAATGTGCTTATTATAGTCTAATTTCATTTCATTATGCCAGCACCATCTCCCTCGTATACTACAGAATTTGAAAATATTCAATTCAGAATAATTTTTGGTTTTTGTTGTTTTCTACACTGTCAATTTAAAATATAATCAGCAATGGTAACGTTATTGTGGCCAACATTCAATTATAATATTTATATTCATTTTGTTTTTGGTCAGTAGGTCTTTCTTTTATAAACGTGTGTATGTGTATGTAGTATGTTTTAAAAGTAGAAATCAAACGTGAAACAACATTTTAAAATGAAATATTTGCACACCTCAACTGATTTACTTCGAATGCTCAAATAAAATAACGGTTGAATGAATAAATGGTCGTTGGTTGGTTGGCTGCCTGTCTGTCTGCCTGCCCGCTTGGATAACTGGTTGGCTGCCATCAACAAACATTAAGGTGACCAATATTTTGTCTCTAAAGAGGACAATGCAACAAGGGTAACTCATTTACTGACTTCAAATTCAGTACTCTGTTAAATAGCTTTTTATCTGACGTGTTAGTGATAGGTTTACCATTTTCAAATATGAATCATTTAACAGCTGAGGAACATTACAAGTTTTGGAGCATTAGTGAGCGAAGATTAGATTAGAAGTGCTTAAGGTCACCATAAGTGTTACATATACATCTTTATGTACATATATTTTTATTGTCCTTAACCTATGTAGGGTATCCTTAACAAACTGCAGAATATTGCTCGAGATCAACGATGACAATTCTCTGCTTAGCACTTGATACGCGCTTAGGTATTTCCTCCTGGAATGCTTTAATGCCTCACAGGTTCCAAATATGTTTTCTGATGATTCATTCTCTTCATCACAAAGTCTGCATACTAGATTCGTGTAGATTCCCATTCAGAATAAGTATACTTTGAGTCTAAAGTGCCCTGTCAAAAGATCGGTTACAAACCTCAGGTAACATGTCATGGAGGAAACCAACCCGAGTCCTAAATAAATCTTGCTATTGCAATAATCTTTAAATAGTAGGGCTCGGTTAAGGGAGTCAGAAAGCGAGAGGTTAAAAACCTTCGTTTTTTTTTTCGTGACAAAAGCACGTCACTGACACTTGAGGAGAGAGACTTTGAAGCTATGTTCTTTACTAACTTAATCGCAGCCTGGCTGTCACTTTATTTTCAGGGAAAATTACGCCACCCATCAAGCGTTGCACTGCTTACAAAATAGCCATGACCTCTAATTGAAAAACACGAAAAAGAACCCTTAAAAGATATATTACACGTACCTTTGAGCCGTCAATATAAACCTCAAGGGTCGCATTGGGAATCCTTAGATCTTCAGACCAGAAGTCACTTATTGAAATTCTAAAATCGAATGTTCCATTCAACAAATTATAACGAAACGATGGTATCGACCCGCATATGTCTATGTCAACTTACTATCCAGTGATATTCTCTGATATTTTAACTCTAGTTTCCGTGGTATTATCACACCCAGAAGTCGAATATCTTTACATTCAGGACTTTTTTTCTTGGTCGTAAATTCAGCGGTCTTGCCTGTCACACACACACACAGCTCAAGAACTCTTTCAATACCTGTCATCTCCTATAAAGGTTAGAGGACGTGTACCTGTCAGTCAAGACAGGTACAGTACCCAGAGGTCAGATTGACCCATTGTACATCTCCTATAAATATTTTTATGATTTTTTCCTACAAAAATTTTTCCCTATAAAATCGAATTCCTATAGGAAAATACACATTTTTATTGTAGTAGAATGTTATCGATAAAAATTCATTGCAATAAATTGTACGGTTGAGTATTCTACTTTTAATAGAACAACAAAGTATAAAGTGATCGAACGTTGATACTCAAATACTCATTCACCAAATTGCAACTGTGTGTGTATGTGTATGGCTGTATGTATGAATAGTTTGTTAGTAAATATGACAGTGTTCAGAGAGTGACTGAATAGTGTAAGTGTATGAGTATGCGTCTGCTCTTAATTGAGGAGGCTCCCTTTACATATTTTTAATTATTCTAAAAATATTCATTCTACACTATAATATATAAAAATAGATAGATAAACAGCCTTGTAAAACATTATTTTATAAAATATACACTTGGGTAACGGTATATTTTATGAATAGAATATAAAAAATCGATTTTTTTTACGATGACTTTTGCCCTCTCTTTTCGTATTTGCTTGTGAACATAAATTTAATGCAACATTTTGCACAAGGCTTTCAAAAACATTAATTCCTTTTCAATTTTTATTAAATAGAAGAGAGAAAAGGAACAACAAAAATGGAATGAAACGAAGAGTTAAAAGAAATAAAAATAAAATTTCTATCTGTCCTTATTAAAGTGAAAAAGTTTACAGTTAGAGTTACACTACATGTACATGTACATGTACATTGTACAAATACACAACGCAACACAACTCAAAAATATAAAGACATTTACAAAAAGACTTATACGTGTGTGTACGTGTTTAATGTACGTGTAAACGTGTGCTCACTTGTATCTGTCTATTACAAAGATTTCTAAAGGAGAATAAAGAAACAAATAAACATACACTTCCATACACTCGTACATGAGTCTATACTACGCTCACATAAATAAAATCCAGTTGTATAGTTGAATTGTACTGACAACTGGGTGTGCATGGTTAGTTAAACTTAGGGACTAGTACAGGGAAAAAAGCAAAAAGGCGCAAGCAACAGAAACGAGAACGAATTTAAGAACCCATATTGTAAATTTAAAGTACGATTTTTATGTTCCTCTACTGATATGTATTGTTTTGTTTTCGTTTTGTTGTTTTTATTGCTTGTAGTTGTTTATAGCAACATTTCTTTTTTGTTATTATTACGTTTCTCTCACCTACCCAGCTAGCATTTGGAAGATTGTTTTTTGAAAAATCACCTTGCTGAGTCTTTTTAGAGTACTTTTGGCGATCAAAAACTTATTAGTCAGTTACACGATTAAAAAAGGACTCATAAATGATTCGCGCCAATGAGTAAAATAAGTTCGATTTAAAATACAATAAAAAACTGTATAGCAATCGAAAATTAATCATCCAGATGTTTAAAATGTGATTATTATTTACATTATTTATTATTATATTCTACTTATACTGTAGATTGAAAAACTTTTAATCAAAAACACATCATGCAGGTGTTTGAAAAGTGATTATAAGTATGTATTTATGATCATATTTTGAACAGATGGATGATTAAACAATGCTTTTTTTCACCCTCTCTATATAAATTTTCATTAATGTAAAAAGATGGCTATGAAATGAAGTACAATTTGTTTTTAAATATAAATATAATATTCTTTCTTTGGTAGTCGCCAACTTCCTTTCAGTTTAGTTTCTCAAAAATCTGTCGTTCAGAGTCGACGTTAAACTGTAGGTCCTGCCACTCACGTATAAAATTAACGAGCATGAGTGGTGTGAGAAGCTAGGTCGTAATCCTGACTGAGGGGTTGTAATGGCCAATTATGTATGTCCGTATGTATGAAGCCCCAAGCTTTTATTAGCCCGGGGGCTAGGCTAAAGTCGGATTTTAACAATCTTTTCGTTGTATGCCTTTAAAGATGCATTTTAATTTTTTGCCACCTTGATTAGTCGTTGGGATCGGCTAAAAACACATTTTGAAATACGACTAATAAATGACACAAATTATAATCATAAATGACGCAAAAAGGAGTCCAGATTAATACAAACATGACTGATAAATGACAATAAAAAGACTCCTAAACATACTGATAAATTACTCATAAAAGACTCGCTTGCGATTAAACAATGACTGAAAGACGACTCGAAAAAGAAGCATAAACGAAGTTAAATACGACTAATAAATGATCAGAAAGCGATTCAAAAATGATCACAAAACTATTCGAAAACGCATCGAAAATTACTCGAAATTAATATAGAAAATGAAGAAGAGTCGCCCGTAGTAACACTTTTCTCCCGACAAATGAGTCTTTTATGATCAGAAAATGAGCGCATATTCTTACTTTGCAATCGTGCAGAAGAGTCAAAAAAAACTCGAATTTGATTAAAATTTTCAAAAAATGCTGGCTGGGCACACACTATTTTATTTTTTTCTTTAAATTTCTCTCACAATACCAAATTGAGTATAACGATTACACCACCATAAGCAATATTACGGAAGTAACTATTCAAACAGCAACAACAACAACAAATAAAAATAAATAAATACTGACCGAACAAACAAAATAAAAAAATTAAACACACACAAACACACCCAAAAGGCAGAACTATAAAAAAAAACCGGACAACAAAATAACACAAGCATGCTTAGTCATGTTCATTTTAGTAAACCAATATACTCACAGGTGTCGGTTGGGGATCTGCCGGTTGTGTGCTGTGGTTTGTTTAAAAAATTAAATAGAATTTATTCTTGTTTTTTTATATTTTATCGAATTAAAGCAAAAAAAAAATAATGTCAACTCGACAAGAGAATAAAAAAATTTAGGTTTTTTTTCCCTAAGGCAGAGTATGAAGGTGTGAAATCAAGGCGAATTCATTACGAGGTGGGAATAGTATTACAATAAGTACAACAATACAAAAACAACAGGGATTTTGTTTTTGTAAAAATGTACACATCTTGTCAAAAAAATTAACCCTCAAACCTCCATACGAAATTAGTTAAAGCAATTAAAAAAAACTAAATAAATTTTATATATTGAAAATTCTTATGAATTTTATTATTACATTACATAAGGTGCTGCAGTAACCTGTACATTAAAAAAAATATCAGCTGCAAACGTTATTTCTTATAATAACAAATTTTCAACAGAAGATTGGTCCAATTTGTTTTAATCCCTATATCCCAATCTTCAGAAAGAGAATTTGTTTTAAAAATAACACACAAGTTATTTCAGTCATAATTTAGGCACCTAGTTGGAGACATGAATTTTTTTTTTTTTTTGGTAATTCATCACTCTTACCTAAATAACTATAAATATATGTATTTAGTGTTAAAGGCTTAAATATTGTTAATCATCTTGCAACAATTTTAATATATACATACTCTTCAGTCAGGATTATGATCTAGTTCCTCACACCACTTATGTTGTGCGTGTTAATTTTATATATGAGTGGCGGGACCTACAGTTTAAAGTCGACTCCGAGCGACAGATTTTTGAGAAACTTTTCATGGCAATTTTATTTACTCTCAGAGTTTTTGCCAGAAATCTGCTGAGAGGAAGTCGCCGAAGAAATACTTTTTGTGTTTCAATTTGATGTCTGGCCTGGGGCTCGAACCCTGGCTTTTATTATTATTAATATATTATTATTATTATTATTATTATATATTATTATTATTAATATATAATTGGCTTTAAAATAGTAATCCTAAAGAATTTCCAGAGTGCGTATCGTTAAGGATACATGCGGTACATATGAGGGTTTATGACTAATATGAATACGAAATTGAATATCGAAACAAAATACACAAAAAACAAACATTTTTTTTGACATTGTTACTTACATCAGCTGGTAAACAAAACCCACCTCGTTAATGAATTCGCCTTGTGTGAAATTCTTTTGAAAAAATTAAACTGGGAATACAATGCAATTGGATGGACTTTTATAAGTTTGAAATTTAATCGTGGTTTATTGGCATAGAACTTGCACCACAAAAAGGTGAACATTAAAAAGTTTTCAATATGTAAATGCACATGTCGCTTGTATGAAGTCGTCTTTGATGTCTAGTAAGTAACGTGTAAACTTATTAGACACGAGCTGGTGTTTCAACCGCTGGCGTACACATCTCGAACAAATCGAAATATTTCTTTCTTTGACTTCCTCTCAGCAGCCTTCTGGCAACAACTCTGAGAGTAAGTAAATGAAATTGCCGTCAAAATTTCTTAAAAATCTTCCGTTCGGGGTCAACTTTAAACTGTAGGTCTCGCCACTTATGGATAAAATTAACACACACAACATAAATGGTTGAAATCCCGACTAAAGGGTTATAATAACCAATTTAAGTAAGTTAGGAAAGCCCAATGACTTCGTAGAGGAGATAACATCAATAATGGACATTATTGGAAGGTCTGGCAGCACCAACATTCAAGAAGAAACAGAACTCAACAAGAAAATCTCCTCTCTCCTTTACCCAATGAAAGAAGGGAATACATTTTCAAAAACGTCATTATTTCTAGCCAACAACTTCCCCATCAATCTAGCTACTTTGACAAAAAAAAAAAAAAAATAACGAAGAGCAATAAAAAAAAAGTTTATCAAGATTGTCTATAGTTTGATGATGACCACAATTTTTCTTATATTCCTTCGACCACAAGCTAATTCCATTGGGATTATTAATTAGAAATAGTTAATGGTCGCATGGGATCAACAAGGTAATGTTCAAACGTGGTTATGTGAACAGATGTATTCTATTTCAACACGGCCTATATGATCGGCCATTTCCTGCACTACCTCAGGTGGGATGCCATCGGGCCCCGGTGCCTTGCCGGGTTTTAGTCCGGCTGCAGCTATTTTCAACTCCTCTTCGGTAAATGTTAAGAATTCTATACCGAGTGTATTCTGCCGTCTTTCGATCCTCGATTCATGAGTAGGGAATAGTGTATCCACTATATTTCTCATCACTCGTTCGTCCATAATTCCCACTGGTTTCCTCCTGTTCAGTTTGTCCATTACAATTTTGTATCCTAGTCCGTAAGGGTTTAGGTTTATGTCATCGCGTAGTTCCTGGAACGCCTGGTTTTTCTTGCGCGATATCGCCTCCTTCAGAGATTTCTTTGCCTCTTTGTATACTCGCATTTCGTCAACGGCCGGTCCGTTGGGTCCAGCTCTAGTGTACCTCCGTCGTAGTCGTAGACACTCTCGCCTGAGTGCTGCAATATTTTCGTCCCACCAGTACACAGCCTTCCTTCTGCTATTCGGGGGTCTCAACAAGGGCATTGCCTTTTTACATCCGCGTCTTATTATCTCCATAGTTTGTTCCACTCTCGTCCTCGCGTCGTCCGAGAGCTCAACACTGCTACACAATCTGTCAACCTCCAAGATCAGCCGATTTTTATCCAATTTTCGTGCATCCCATCCTCTACTGTTCGGAGTGTAATTGTTCTGCTCTCCTCTATTTCTCGAAGCAAAGGTGTACGATATGTACTGATGATCACTACCCGTATATATTTCCAATACCTTCCAGTCCCTGACTCTGTGACATATGCTCTCCGAGACCATAGTTATATCAGGGATAGTGCCCTCACATCCCGGTCGTCTAAAGGTAGATACGTTCCCCAAATTCGCGAAGATCAGGCCGATTCGAGCCAACGAAAGATAAAGACGTATGTTCACTAAATGGGCTCTGGAAGCGCTCAATGAAACACCCGATATGCACATGATAGAATTATGATGTAGCAGTTAGGAAGTCTATTTATTCAGGTTCCAATACCGATAAGCCAGTTTTAATAGAAGACAATAGTCTAAAAAGCAATCTGAAATCTCCTGTCGAAGTCCTGAAGTTTTCTTCATCCATAGTTGTCCAAAGGCATGACAATACTGATTGAATGTTTTGAACGTATTGCCTTCAGCATCAATTGGATAAACGCTAAGCGTTTACTTACTGTTCTAAACAAATAGCCGGCTTTTAAAGCGAAATGAAAGTCGTGTTCTAAGCAAACAAAAAAAAAACACGAGCTGCCCGCTAAACATTCATATTTTGTTGAATACAAATTACCAACAGCAAATAAAACATAAATTTTATGAACAATTATAATTTCTGTATCGCGAACTGTGTTTCCAAATTTGCCCGTCTCAAGCAGCTACATGAGAAAACCCCAAAAGCCTTCAAAAGATTCGACCAAAAACATTTTCATGGCATTCGTTTTATTTATTTTATTTTAATTAAAAATTTCCTTTTATTTTAATTAAAATTGTTTGTTTCATAATCTTCTCAATGGAAGAATATTGTATTAAGTAATGTTAACTACAACAACAACACTGTTTAAATTAAAATATTCTGGTATTCAATTAAAGTTTGAATTACTTTTACTTACAAATGTAAGAAGGAATTCTTCTTAAATAAATACACGGTGTTACAGGGTCAGCTGTACAATGCACTTGAATTATAGCTGCGATGTTTTCAAAAAAAAAGAGAAAAAAGAAACGTCTAACAATGTATGCGTGACAGGACGTGACGGACCTTGGATTTTTAGGAAGGTAGGAATCTAGATTTGCTGAGCAAAAATCTAACCTCAAATCTGTGGAGTTGTAGTAATTAATATGTTTTAGTATACCAACACGGTGGACAGTCTACAAACACCAGTGCCCTGTTCCACTCCAGCCAATTGGCTCCATCCTGATCTTCTATAAAACAGAGGACTGAGTTGGTTGCAGTAAGACTCAATGCAGTCCATGCAGTCCGTGGCATGCTGCTATTCTGGGAAGACATAACCATATTATTTCCTTATAATTTTCTAAATAGATCGTTCGATTATGGAATACCAACAAGGGACTTCTAGTCTAAAGACCAGGAGGTTTCCAATGGGACCCTTAAGGTTCCCAATGTAAGCCTTGAGGTTTATACCGATCTAAGGTGCGCAACAAAGTGGGTTCTGAAATTGAATTTTCTTATCGGCCTGACCTGACCACTGCATTATTTTCCAGACACCCCTTGTTGTGGCACCCTCTATCTCATTTGGCTGTATAGCTTTGGCATTATAATGAAATGCACAACAACAGCAAACATGTTTAAAAAATTTTTTGCATGAGCATGTTGTTATTGTTGTTGTTTTTTACGGTTGTATTCCTGCACTCCTGACTAAATATTTATTCGCATTGCACAGCAGCCATTTTGCTCGTTACAGTCATGTTTAAACAGAGTGGAAAGGAAATAATAAAAATAAAAACAAAAAGCGAAAAGCGAAAAGGAAAATTAAGGTTTATTCGTTTACTCACGAGTTTTCCTTCATGTAATAAATGCAATAGTAAGGGAATTTACTTAGATTTTATGGACATTCTTGCATGGGTGTTTGTAAAAGACTTCAACCGGTTGTATATGTTTAGATAGGAGCAAATGGCAATCGCTTCGAGCTAGATCCAATCAATAAGGAGGAGAGGAAAGAACTTCTTAATCAATATCGGCGTTGCCAGTTCCTCAACTTTTGGTCAAAAATGGTTAGCTTGAGGTTGTTGTAAATTAATGGTGTTAACAGTTTAAAATTCTGTGCATGAGGTTTTTTTTGTTTTAGCTTGTATAGATAGAAACAATATGTTCAATATCTCGAGAAAAAAAACCTATAGGCTCGACGAATTTAACTGTTTTATCAAGAATGTTGAACTAAATCGTCTAAATCAAAGGATATTTAACGAAAAAACAAAAAACAAAAAAAAAACGTTTGTAAGGCATGACATATTTTCTTGTTGCTGGTGTCCATTGTTATTCAATGCTTAGCCCAGCAATCAGAAAAATGTCAAAGAGAAAAAACAGTTTACCAAAGGGAACGAAAATCTTTTTAATACACCTAATATGATTTCAAGGAAACCTTCGACACGATCAGAATAAGGGGATCAAAACGATACATGCTTTAGTATAGCTTGTGTCAAATGTAAGAAAAATGTTTTTCATCTCCTGCAAAATTTTTAATCGAACTTTTTCGAACACCCAATACTTTTCGTTGTTTCTTTTAAATATTATGTTTGCTCATATTTTTAGTTTCTGGATAAATGCCAGATAATTTTAAAAAAAGTCAAATTAAAATTATTATTATATTGTGTAAGTGGAGTTTTTTTTTTTTTGCCTCACTGTATGAATACACAGATGAATAAATGAAAAAATCGTGGAAAAAGATACGAACAGTAAACCATTTTGGAACTTTATCATTTCAACTTTATTATCATTATTATCCTCATCATCATTGTTATTCTTATTATCATCGGAGTTTTTTTTTTTTTTCTTTTTACATCCATTTTACTTTATAAAAATACCATAAATTCCTGTACGTAATGAAGAGCAGCACGAATGCCTATTGTAATAACAATTCCTTTGTGAGCAATAGTGCTTATAAATGTGAATACCACTATTATTTGTGAACTTATTTTTATATACAATATATTTGAATAAAATAATTGGCCATAATGAGTGTACATAGTTGAAAAAAAAACATTAAAGTTTTAAAGACTTCAGTTATTTAACGATTTTATATTTAAGTTCGATTAAATTCCGTCTAATTATTAGTTGTCATAAAAAAATAAAATTTCGAATGCGATTGGTTCTGATGACTTAGATCCTCTGTTTTTAAAAGCTTTGTCACCTAGACTTTTACCGTATTTTACTCATGTATTCAATTCAGTCTTAACTATGTCCTCTTTCCCTGATGAATGGAAACGGTCAAAAATCATCCCAATTCCTAAATCTAACAATGAATTCAGGCCAATTGCCATTCTTCCGTTCCTGTCCAAAGTTATGGAAAACCTCATAGCTAAACAAATGAACGATTATCTCACGAGTAATAATTTTTTATCTGATAAACAGTCGGGATTTATGAAAGCTTGAAGTCGCCGTGGTGTAGTAGGTAGTGTGTTGGCTTACTATTCGTAAAGCCCGGGTTCGTATCCCAGGTTAGACATCAAAAATGAAATATGAAAAAAAAAAAAAATATTTCTTCGGCGACTTCCTCTCAGCAGATTTCTGGCAAAAACTCTGAGAGTACAATAAACTGCCATGAAAAAGTTTCTCAAAAAATTCTGTCGTTCGGAGTCGACGTTAAACTGTAGGTCCCGCCACTCACGTATAAAATTAACGCACACAACATGAGTGGTGTGAGAAGCTAGGCCGTAATCCTGACTGAAGGGTTGTAATGGCCAATTATGTATGTATGTATGTATGTATTTATGAAAGCTAGGAGCTGCACTACTGCTTTAGTCAAAGTAGTTGATGACCTTAGGTTGAAGCTGGATGAAAATTACATAGCGTTTTTGATTCTTTTGGATCACACTAAGGCTTTTGATACGGTTGATCACAGAATATTATTGAGAAAGCTACAGACCCTCTTTCATTTTTCTAATTCAGCTTGCAGCCTTATACGTTCTTATCTCATTAACAGATCTCAACGAGTTTAGCTAAACGGCAACATTTCGAATTCGGTACACGTTGGAAGAGGTATTCCTCAGGGATCAATTCTAGGGCCCCTTTTGTTCTGTATATACATTAACGACCTACCTGATGTTTTGGATAATTGTAGCGTACATATGTACGCTGATGACGTTCAGCTCTATAGAAGCACGCGTATAGAGGATATCCAACTATGTATAGACACCATCAACTGTGATTTACTTAAAATTGACAACTGGGCTAGGTCCAATGGACTTTGTATAAATCCCTCTAAATCTAAATGTTTATTGCTCTCCAGAACTAAGAGAGCATTTGTGGTGCCGGATATTATTATCAGGGGGAATAAAATTGACTTTGTTGAATCAGCATCCAATCTGGGTGTTATCTTTAATAGTCGGCTAACGTGGTCTAGCCACATTAATGTCATCGTTGGTAAAGTTTATGGTATGCTTAGGAACTTGTGGGCTGTTATAGATTCGACTCCTTTTGCTATACGCCTGCAACTGGCAAAAACGTTTTTGATTCCTGTTCTTTTATATGGATCGGAAATTTTCGCAAACTGTGATGCGGATGATAGGCGGAAACTCAACTTGGCTTATAATAACATAGCCAGATATGTATTTATTAAGGGACGTCGGGACCATATATAACAATTTTCTTACCAGATATGTGGTATTCATTTTGATAATCTATTGAATATTAAGTGCCTAATTCTCCTCCATAAGATTATTACTTTGGAACAGCCAGTATACTTATTTAGCAGGATTAGATTTGCTAGATCCAACCGCGGTGGGAAAATTATCCAATTAAGGCATAGGACTCTTTTGTCGAAACGACAGTTCTTTATACACACCATCAGTCTTTGGAATGCACTACCTAATTATATTCAAAACATAGGCAATGCAACTAAGTTCAAAAAGGAGCTATACAATCTGTTTAAGTAGTTTGTAACATATTTTGATTGTTTTATACATTTTTACTCTTCATTTTTATTAGTGATTAATTATTTTCATTTTTCTAATTTATTATTTAAGTTTCATCGTATCTCATTATATGTATATATATTTCTTTGTTTGTATTTTTCTTTATATTTGTATCTTTCCTAATTTAGTTTTTTACATATACTCATTTTCTTATCCTAATTTTGTTGTATCGATTGCTATTTCCTGAGGTTAAAACATGTTCTTATTCTTATTCATTTTTATTCATAATGTACTTCAAACATTTCATTACTCATATAATCAATGATTTGTTATTACTTTTTCCTCTTTGATGTACTCCCATAGCACTTTCATTTATAAGATTATTATCTTGTTGTGCTATGATTAATAATAAATAAATAATAATAAATAAATAAATAAAATGTTTTTAAGAATTTGTATTAAATTTTGTAGCTGATGACGCGGATAATATATCTCACCAATATTATTTATTATTGTCGTCATGTAGTGGTGTCATAGTCCTACGACCATCCGATCTATTGTAGTGCACTTTATCTATGTAGGGGGTATACCTATAATGTCTCCACCAAACTTAATCGCCTTACAAGCTGCACACCATGGTCTCTGCAATTTGCCTGCCTCTATTTGAGATGTTTTTAGATTTGTTTCGTCTGACCAGATTATTATTGGTCTGACCATCGTGGTATATATTGGTTTACATACATACGAAGGATTTCCTTCATATGCATCTCCATATCTTTTGGAATGTCTGGGCTATCTAAGTATGTCTTCCGATAATTCATTCTTATCATCACAGAATCTACATATTGCATTCGAAATGATGCTCTTTCAAAACAGGTGTTCGTTGAGTCTACAGTGTTTTGTCAAAGGGACGATTACTAACTTCAGGATATTCCTGGATAGCTTGATTCATGGCTCAACAATTCCTCCTATTATTTAGATTGCCTCAAACCTATTTTTCCGTCTCTTTATCTTCACTTTCGTTGGGTATATATCCCTCTAAACTTCTCTACCCACTCAGGTATTTTTAGATGGGTCCCCAGACCAAAATCAGACTACCGCACGGATTGTATAACCCATACCTCTATTTAACGTCATGAGCCATGATTTCTAAGATCATAAAGCCAAATGAGTGTATACTCCCTCTTTAGCTGATTGCCAACACATCGGGCGACCACCGTAACCAGCCGAGGAGGTGTATCGAATTTTTAAGTGCAAATCTCTAACGAATAATAATAACATCGACTCATTTTTAACAAGGATATAAAAAAATAAGGAACGCCAAGCGAAAACGGTATGCTATGCCGAAACGTCTGATGCCAGTAATGCTCGCAACGAAATAACTTTAATCAATAGGAGAGGAAATATATTCACACGCCAATAGAAATTTGCTTACAGCTCCAGAAGCTTAGTACAGTGTTCCTAAGACGTCTTTAAAATCCTAGCAGTTCATGATCCTACAGAAAATTTCACCATAAATCAATTGTACCAGTTCTTTTTTTTTCAATATGGACTAGGATCTCCAACATACGGGAATAATGTAGAATTTAATGAATTAAAATAGCAACATGTTATTGAGGAAAACGGCACATACCTGTAATTTCGATGCAATTTCTAATATCTATGAATTTGCGTATTTATAAACAAAGTTTTCATCAGTATTTAGGTCAAGTTTTAAACACAAAATACACCTAATATGCATATTTCCATTTTCACATTTCACTTTTCACTTTTTAATAGAATGAATCACTTGTTAATAGAATACTAATTAAAAACAATAAATATAAATATTTTGCAACAATTTTATTTCATTTATTTCTAATTGACATTTTTCATTGGCCATCGAATGAAATTCGCTTGATTTTCAAGCGCCTGAGTTGTTTGCTCTCTCCTCTCTCTCTCTCTTACACTTTCATCTTTATCATTACCTTGGCAACTTATTACATAAATTACAATCAGAAAAAATAAAATAAAATTAATGAATGACATCGCACGATGGTATAATATGATACTTAAAGCGTTTTTAATTATTCAGAATTTCAAATAAAGTAAGCTTCAGATTAAGCTCATAAGTTATAACGCATGCTATGGCTTACAGTGCCTATACTTGTATAAAATAACTCAAACGCGATCAACAAGTGAAGTTAATAAAGTATGCACTGTGAACGGAAAAAAATATGCACAAGGTCGTATTGGTAATACTGCTGATAATACAGTAATCCTTCGATCTACGTAGCCTCGATTAACGTTGTTTCAATTTACGTCGTCAAATTTTTTGTTCCCTCTAACTTCAATTTGCGTCGTCATTCGATTTACGTCGCCTTTTTTGAAACCAACTAAGACGTAAATCGAGGGATTACTGTACTTTTAGATGCCAAAATAAAAACGGGCAAGCCCAAATCCAAGTCTAGAAACTTTAACTTTGAAAGTATAAGCGAGGTATTTTCATCACTCACACACACACACACACAGAAACAGTTTTTCTATTCAAATTTCTTGTCGACATTTTTTTTGTCGAATACCAGGCCAACAGAATCACGCAGCAAGTAAATGCCGGTAAACAAAAATGTTTAAACGCTTATACCTCTGGATCCATCGGACCTACTGCAATGAAAGGGGTGCCATTGGAAAGGTCAGAACTCATACTTTCAGATAGTGCCAAAATAAATACGAGCAAGTCCAAGGCCAGGTCCAGAAAGTCCCGAGGTAAATAGAAATTTTTAAAGGCTTATAACTCTGGATCCATCGGACCTACTGCAATGAAAGGGGTGCCATTGGAAAGGTCTGAGGTCATACTTTCAGATAGTGCCAAAATAAAAACGAGCAAGTCCAAATCCAAGTCTAGAAACTTTAACTTTGAAAGTATAAGAGAGGTATTTTCATCACTCTCACACACACACACACACAGAAACAGTTTTTCTATTCAAATTTCTTGTCGAAATTTTTTTTGTCGAATACCAGGCCAACAGAATCACGCAGCAAGTAAATGCCGGTAAATAGAAATTTTTAAACATTTATAAGTCTGGATCCATCGGACCTATTAAAATGAAAGGGGTTCCATTGGAAAGGTCTGAGGTCATACTTTCAGATCGTGCCAAAATAAAAACGAGCAAGGCCAAGTCCAAGTCCAGAAAACCCAGAGGTAAATAGAAATTTTTAAACGCTTATAACTCTGGTTCCATCAGACCCATTAAAATGAAAAGGGTGCCATTGGAAAGGTCAGAACTCATACTTTCAGATAGATAAATAAATAATATACCAGGCCAACAGAATCACACAGCAAGTAAATGCCGGTGAACAAAAATGTTTAAACAGTTATAACTCTGGATCCATCGGACCTATTAAAATGGAAGTGGTCTCTTTGGAAAGGCCTGAGCTCATATATAACATTTTTAAGTTCCTTATTAAAAGCATACTACTTTGTAGTATGAGCAATATGAAATTCGATTTACGTCGTTTCGATTTACGTCGCCTTCTTTTGGAACCAACTGCGACAGAAATCGAGGGATGACTGTACTTCTTGAAAAATTGTTAAAAAAAAAGTTGACCACCTCGATAAAGGTTAATTTAGACGATAAGACTTTACATTCGTAAAATCGAAGAGAAAATATCACAGAATTCTATTCGTATTTTAAAAGTGAGAATAAAAATTTTAAAACAGATTGAAGTGCGATGGTTTTTAATACATTATTGATTTAACCTGATGTTATCCGATCTCTTCTACACAAAAAATGAACTGGTCGTGCGTAAAATCCTATCATCCAAGTTGCCCTTAAGTTTACAATGTATAGGTCTAATTTGCAACTTCGTTAAAAAAAATACGATTGATTACCGAAGTCTTACATCCATTTGTATATACTAATCAGAGATTAGCAATGAATTGTTTTTTCGGTACTCATTAGTACTCATGAAATTTTAAGTATGAGTGAGTCAACAGTATTGAAATTCAACTACTCTTCGATTGATTCGTATTCACTACAACATTGATTTATAAGTACATACAGGTTGCAATGAGTATGAGTACCAACGTTGACATCAAACTCATAACTTTCGAAATATGTTTGATTCATAAATTTAGAAAAATACTTATAAAACTCATAAATGATTCGAGTGATTAGAATCATTTGTCAAAATTCACAGTCTTAGTTGTTGTTGCATTTTATAAAAAAAAAGGAGAATGATAAAGACAAAGACAGCAAGCAAAGCAAACACACATCCTTCTAGTGAGTATTGTAGTATTCGTACGCTAATCTTACTTATTTTGTGATTCTTGTAAATGTTGTAGTATGAGTATGATATTAAAATAAGTACAGTAAGACCCCGCTTAACGCGGGAGATACATTCTAATAAGTTCGCTATATAGTGCACCGCTTTTGTACTACCGCGTAATACTGAAAGAGCGTTAAGCGGAGCAGCGTTAAGCGGAATCTTACTGTATGAATGCGTATAAGTATCAGAAATTATGAGTACGATTCGAATCTACCCATCTTTTTGAATAGTCATCGCTGATCTCTGATACATATATGATGTAATTTGAAAAATATTAAATTGATTGTATGTATAAATTACATTTTGTACCACTGTGCTTTACTTTATTTATATAGAACAAGCATTTCGAAAGTTTTTTTTTAAATGCAACAAACATATTAATTGGAAATTAAATTATAAAGGTTGTTTTTTATAGAGGTATAGAACTTTAAGTTGCAATAAAACAACGATGGATTATTCGATTGACATAAATTTTATTTATCCGAAAGATAATCTTGTGGCATTACATTTTAAATATGATTTCTGGCATATGACCGCCACGGCTGGCGCGGATGTAGTCCAATCAGGACGTCCAATTTTCGATGACTTTTTCCAACATTTGTGGCCGTATATCGGCAATAATACGGCGAATGTTGTCTTCCAAATGGTCAAGCGTTTGTGGCTTTACCGCATAGACCAATGACTTTACATAGCCCCACAGAAAGTAGTCTAGCGGTGTTAAATCACAAGATCTTGGAGGCCAATTCACAGGTCCAAAACGTGAAATTAGGCGGTCACCAAACGTGTCTTTCAATAAATCTATTGTGGCACGAGCTGTGTGACATGTTGCGCCGTCTTGTTGAAACCACATCTCCTGGACATCATGGTTATTCAATTTAGGAATGAAAAAGTTAATAATCATGGCTCTATACCGATCACCATTAACTGTAACGTTCTGGCGACCATCGTTTTTGAAAAAGTACGGACCAATGATTACACCAGCCCATAAAGCGCACCAAACAGTCAGTTTTTCTGGATGTAACGGTGTTTCCACATACACTTGATAATTACCTTCACTCCAAATGCGGCAGTTTTGTTTGTTGACGTAGCCATTCAACCAGAAGTGCGTTTCATCGCTAAACAAAATTCGATTATGAAAATCGGGAACAACGGTAATCTCGTTTTGGGCCCATTCGACGAATCTACGCCTTACTTGATGATCGTTTGGTTTCAAATCTTGCACGAGTTGGATTTTGTAAGCACGCAAACCAAGATCCTTCCGCAAAATCTTCCATAAAGTGGATGGACACATTCCTGTGCTCGATGGCGGATGGACTCATTCGGGTCTTCCTCAATGCTACGCTCTACAGAAGCAATAGTTTCTTCTGTACGCACCGTACAGCGTCTCTGGGGATGCGAGTTATCAATAAGAGTAAACGTGGTGCGAAAACGTTACATGGTTAATCGAATTAACTGCTCTGATGGACGATTTTGTCGACGATAAAATGGACGTAGTGCGCGATACGTTTTCCGCACAGAACCATTATTTTCGAAATAAAATTGCACTATTTGCAAGCGTTGTTCAGGCGTGAGTCTATTCATGATGAATTGCCAAACCAAACTGAGAATAAATTACTTGACAGCTGTTAAATCGGTCGCCATCTTGAAAAGTAATGCCAACTTAAAGTTCTATACCTCTATAAAAAAAACACCCTTTAATAGAAATCATTTTATAATTGATGGAGAGCATTTAAGAAAACTGAATCAATTTTAATCATTAAAAATACCACACGAACTTATTAATATTTAAATAATAAGATACAAATTTCACATCAAGACGAATGGCTCTTTAAAAAATGGCACAACAAAAATTATATTTATTTGCTAGTACGATTAGGGTTGTTATGAAAATTTTTATCATATCGTATATACAATCATGCATAAATTAATTATCGTTGAGAAGAGTATTGAATTTCTATCATTACATCTTCCTATTGTCGATTAAATATATGTATGTACATACATACATACATACATATGTACAAACAAAAAGTCCGAAATCAATAAACAATTTATATTTCTTATTTTTCATCGTATTATTTCCAGATGCACACAAATCTATTTATATTGATTTGGCGTCGTAAAATATCACTTTTACTTGTGGTCTCCTCTCTGGTTCTCTTTGGTCTTTGGACTTGGGCCTATTTGGATTCAAGGCAAACTTTTTCACAAACATTTATTGTAAGTACGAGTATAAGTATAATCATTAAGCTTTTAATTGTTTTTTTACAAAATAAATTCACACACATGCACAAACAGAATTTACCCAGTGAAGAGAATACCGCCGCTAAGGAGTCATATAAACACATATACGTACTGCAAAAACTTATTTCCCAAGCAAATCGTATTCTCAGATTTCAACAAACTCAAGAGCAATCATCAGCAATAAAAGATTCCCACGTTCAACAACATCCCAATAGTTTGGCTAATTCTGGTTTAACACGTTTTGTCAAGCCCACTAAAAATCCACCTGCAGTAGTAATTGAGGAAGCTTCGGCACAAACGCTGTCTTTGGTAGCCCGACGAAAAAAATTGCCTATAGTGGGTGAAAGCTATCTTTTCGAAGAGGAACGCTTAAGAATTTTAGAGAATCAACAAAAATCACGAAACTCCGTCATGGATGATTTACAAAATCAAATGGAAAATGATGCTCAAATGTTGTCATCGGCTGAAAAGCAAACCCAATACGAACATGAACTGCAACGTATGGGCGTACCTGTAGTAGCTGGCATAGGACCAGATGCTGCACATCCTCCTAATGAGCGTCTAGTGCATTTTGATTTAAAGGGAGCCCCTCCTAAGGTAGGTATTATCATGGAAAATATTAAAATGATAAGATTTCTAATAAAATTTATTTTATTTGCTTCAGCTTTCTTTTCTGAAAACTCTTTTGCCAGTGCTAAAAACTTTAGGTACTACAGGCCTGCTAATCGAGTATGAGGACATGTTTCCTTTTGAGGGGAATATTTCTGCATTATCGGCTAAAAATGCATACAAGAGAGAAGAACTTAAGGTAAATTCTGGAAAATTATAAATGTAAACTTTCGATGAGAAAACCTTTAAACAATTTGGTTCACAAATTAATAAGAATCTAGGAGTCACAAACAGTTACGTTTCCTTTTTGTCTAGCAAACACTAAGTCATTTTGCTTTAATGACAATAGATCGATTGATTCATTTAAGACAGCTGTTTTTACACTATACAACCTTTCTCCCTTCTTCACAGATGGCCTCTTCTCCGAATACTTGTCTAAACGCAAGACATTTTATTATTAGACGAATTCACATTATAATCCATCCATGGCCATCTCTATCACTTGAAAGATGCTCTCGGTTTAGAGGCGGAAGGCATAATATAATTTAAGATTTCTAAATTATATAGAACATCTTCTAACTGAATAAATCGATCATTATTATTAGACACTTAACGCTCTAGAAATATCAATAAACGTTTTTAACAATCTAAATATTTCAGATTACTTTGAGGACTAACAAACCCACTTCTTTTTCTCCTTTCAGGACTTTCTTGAAGCTTGTGCTGTTCATGGCTTTAACGTCATACCTTTAGTACAAACCTTTGGCCATATGGAATACGCTCTTAAATTGCAAGAATTCGCCCATATGCGCGAATTACCCGACAGCCCACAATCCATATGTCCCAGCCAAAAACAATCAATGAATTTTATTGACGCCATGCTAACCCAAGTTATCGATTTTCATTTGCAATTACAGCAGCACAACATTGAAAAGATACCGCTGAAAATGTCACACATACATATTGGTTGTGATGAGGTCTATCGTATGGGTGAATGTACTCAGTGTAGACAGAAAACCAAAGGTGAACTGTTTCTAAATCATGTTACTACCATAGCCCATTTCATACGCATGAAATGGCCACAATTAAAGGTCATTATATGGGATGATATGTTAAGAGGCATGACTTTAAGTGAAATGCAACATTCTCAAATAGGCAACTATGTGGAGCCCATGATTTGGGTATATATCAACGATATTTACCGTTTTATACCGCCCATGTTATGGGAGCGTTATACCCGAGTATTTCCTACTGCCTGGGCAGCCTCAGCATTTAAGGGCGCTTTTGGTGAAAGTCTTCTCATACCGCCCATACAAAGACATTTAGAGAATAACATACGCTGGTTGGCTGTTATAGCTAAAGAAGGTGCCCGCTTCTCTAAAGGTTTTCAGGGTTTGGCTCTTACAGGTTGGCAGCGATATGATCATTTTGCTATACTTTGTGAACTCTTACCAACGGGTATACCTAGCCTAATGGTATCCCTATCAACTGTTTCTAAAGGTTATTTCAATACAAATCCTAAAGAAAACGATTTACTTAAAGTACTGCAATGTGTCTATCAGTTGGATAAACGTCGCTCTGGTCACCCCTGGCTGGAATTGCAACCCAACTCACATCATAATCAATTATTTTCAACATGCATATATTTGGGTCATCAATTTTATAAATTCTCTTTACGTTTATACGACATGTTGAACGAAATCGAAATGTATTTGCAACAGGTACAAGATAAAAGTGCCTGGATGTCAGATTACAACGTACGGCACAATTTCACCTCAACGATTCGGGTACATGAGTTGACGCACAAAACACCCATTTATATAAGCGAATTACAGGGTATGGCCAGGCAGGCTAATGAATTACTATACGAAATATACGATGAGGTAAGCAAAAAAGTAAAATGCAACATCATATAAACAAGGGAGGGAAAAAATTAAAAAAAAAATTGCTAGAATGCATTTTTAAAAAGACGTTGTTTAAAGGTGCAAAAAAGGGATACAATGAATAATGCTTAATCTTATAATCTTTAAATATACATACATATTTGAATAAACATTGTTAATTTTTCTAAATTTGGCTATAAACGAGCTAATCAAGTCTGAAAAATACATATTTACGTACACTATTTATTATTTTCTGTCCGTTACACCATTAGTACGTTTTTCCATTTCTATTTCTATCTAAAAAATTATGTTATTTTTTCAAAAACTACATCTTAAAAAGGGCAGAAAGATACAAATAAATGGCAAGAAAATGTATTTTTTTTTTCTAAACATTAAATTAGATTGGATTATTTGAGCACACACAAATGAACAAACGAGTTGGAATGAAAATTATTTTGCATATAACAAGTTGTATGCTTTTTTTCTAGTGATATGATTGTATAAAATTTTTCTTTTAAAAGGTATGAGTTTATTGATAAGACAGAAGATTGCAATTCTCTTGCATTTTCAAATTCGTAATTGCCATATAATTCTCAATTATTTGAATAAAAACATTATTTAAAAAATTTGTAGCCATAAATCATAACTATTTTTGAATAGGCTTTTCGTTTAATAAAATTTAAAATAATCTCCAATGAAAAATTTTAAAATTTTAATACACTTACACTTTTCATTGTCTTCCAGTTTACCATAGCGGAGTTCATAGAGCAATCAATATATCCCACTATCGGTTCATTACAACGTCATTTGGCCAATGCTCAATTACTGTTGCAGCCCAACACTTGGCCACAACGTCCATTGCCAATAGCACAAGCTTTGCATGATTTAAATTTAATACCGAACAATCAACAGCAGCAACAGCATCAACAACAGCTTCAATATTATCAACAGCAACAGCAACAACAAGCACAACTGCATCAACAATATCAACAGTACTCACAAAATCAGCATTTTAACACAAATTAATAAAACAAAAAAGGAAAAACAATGATAAATAAATAAAAAAAACAATGATATTCAACACCCTGTCCATATTTTAACTGTCTTCCTAAAGCTCATAAGCTCACACAGACGCATGATGATAAAAAGCAAAAAAAAAATAAAAATAAAATAAATAAAAAGAAAATACATGAGTAAATAAAGTCAACCGCACTTATACAGACTGGTGTGAAATAAAATTTAGTCGAAAATGTTAACATTAATGGAAATCATTATATAAATATTATCATAAATTTAAACAAACAAAGCAAAAACATAAAGCATTAATCTAATTTTTTTATATTGTTTAACAAAAACAAATTAATTTTAAATTGAAAAAAAGCTAAAAGCTTATTTTTTTAAAATACTAATTAACAAATAATATATCTATACATACAATGTTATTAAACTAAATAAACGAAATCATATTAATAATTCAAATATTCTTTAATAAAAATCTAATGAGAAAAAAATGTTGCTTATTAATGTTTACAAACATACTACATACACATGTACATGCATAAGTATATTGTATTCTAAAGACGAAGAAGAAAGAAGTCAAAATTTAACAAAAAATTATATTATTAACAGTTAACAGTAAAAATAAATATTTATTTATTTATTTTGTTTTTTTTTATTAACCTTAAAAACATATTTCAAATTAAAACTTTGTAAAGTATAAACGATTAATAAAAATGATATCATAAAATATAAATAAAAATCATAATTATAAAAATTAATACGAATTTGTTTTATTTAAATATTTTGTGCTCATCATCTCCTTTTTAGGTGTTTCTAAAATAGAACTTCTAATATTATATGATATTATGTTTTCAACATCCATCGTGACAGACAAAACTTTACAACATGCGATCCATTAATAAAACCCACACAATATCCAAAAAAAAAAAAAAGAAAATCGAAAGCGAAAGAAAAAGCAAAAAAGGCGTTATTTTTTCAATAGATGGGTTTAGTAATTTATGATTAATTCTCTGCCTCGATAGGCCATGTCTAGCAATTTTATTTCCTTCCAGTTTTATCGGCTCTTTTCGTCAAATTCTTTTTCTAAGTAGTATTTGGCTGAGCACTTCTTCTGCTTCCCGAAAGACTCCAAAACATGCATTGATCCCTAGTTGTTTCTTAATAGGAATCGGCATTATATTACATTGTCTACAACGTTTGACTATCAAAGTTTCAGACGTATTAGTTGATTTTAGCCTCTTTGGAGGTTAGCTTACTTCTGTTTGGATTATTTGGCGGAAAAATGTAGCCTCTTTACTTTATCGAAATTCGAAAAAAACCATGACGAAAAAAAATGTCTTCTGCTGTATTAGAAGACCCTTGTTCGCTCGGTATAGAATCGTTTATTTTAACGAATATGTGTTAAAAAATTTCAAATTCCATTGTATCCTGTATACTAACTGACAATAAAGGACTCGATTTTTCTACTTTTCGTACAGTTGTGTTTAATTGTCGGTCGGACTAAAATATTTGTAAACGATTTCGTAGACATTAATGAAGGATTCATATCGTTGTCTATATTTAACAGCAGCAAAAGGAGATGGGTCTTATTGATAATTTAATAGGATATGTTGAAACTAAACATTGGCATGTTAATGAAGCATTGGCATGTTAATGGCATATTAATGAAGCAAGACAGCAAACGCATTTGAACATGTGACCACCTCTTCTGTTTACATTATTCCACTTATAGCTTGGCAATGAATCGAAGCCTATTGAAATAATTGGCACAATAGCAGTGAAGTTTGACAAATCTATGAGTAAACTATATAAAGTAATATGCTATATCTCTGACTACTACACAATACAGAAATAGTTGAAGTGTTCCATACAAAGATGGTAATATACCTGTCTACGAGAGGTAAGAATAAATTTATATAACACTGTGATTGTACAGTCATTAGTACAATAGTTATGTCTCAATCCACTTTTTTAACCTATCCTACCACAAAATTAAATATTCTGTTAATTCAAAAAAAAAAGAAAAAAATAAAAAAAAATTCAAATAAGAAAACTTAAAAGGGTATTATAAATCACAACCCCGTTATTTATAGCATTTTCAGTTTAAATTAAACCTTTTTCAAAATAAATGAATCCTTTTTCAAAATGAACGAAACCTTTTTCAGATTAAACGAAACTCTTTTTAAATTAAATTAAACTTTTTTCAAAATAAATGAAACTCTTTTCAGAATAAATGAAACTTTATTCAAATTCAATTAAACATTTTTCAAATTAAATTAAATCAGTTATAGAATTTGTAGGTTTATCATATTTATTGTATTTTTTTTTTTTTTAATTAATTCCCCAAATCCCGGAAAAAATTGAGAAAATTGTCGAGAGTGAGCCGGGAATAACTTTGAGAAATATTCGCAAAAAGTTATTTGAACAATTTAATGTAACGCTTGCATTGTCTACAATTTTCAACGGATTAAAAGAACTTAAAATAACGCTGAAAATTGCTTCCATTGAAATGGACCGTATGAATAGCGCATCATCAAGGTTTCATTTATTTTGAAAAAGGTTTAATTTAAACTGAAAATGCTATAAACAAAAGCATTGCCAGTGTTCAAAATGTTTTATTATTTCTTATATTTGTTGGCAATACCTTCATGTATCCTTTAAAATAGAGAGGGGTTAGAATTTTGAAAGTTCTCTTATTGTAAACAAAGAAAAAGCCGGCTCCAGGATATTATGAAATACAAAAAAGCAAAATACAACAACTTTTCGACAAAAGCCTGACCATCTGTATGGTGATGTTTTGACAGATTTGACAATCACTGCAAAAGGAAAATCAATGAACAAACTTAAACCGTTTTAAGATAAAAAGGGGGTGCGTGCAGAAGCTATCAAAAGGCAATTAAGGAATACAGGATTTTATAACAAAACTATTTAATAAAAAACTTTTAGAGAGAAAGGAAAGTGAAAAATCGAAAAAAAACTATTAAAACATAAAATCTAAATAAGCTTGAAGTTTATTTGTTTATTAAAAAACTATTCAAACTAAAGTCACTACTTTACTACACCACTTTTATTTATTTTTTTTTTTTATTTATTTTTTTACCAACAACTATTATACATTTAAGGAATACACATAAAAATTGAAATTTTTGTTTAAAAGAAAAATAAAAATTTTGTGCAGTTATACTATGGGAATCACTGAAACACCCAACCAAATGGCAGTTTCCGTATTGAATTATAATTCAAATTTAACATTGGACTTATTTCGAGACATTTTTAAATTTATTGAACCAGAAGTACAAATCGATTCGTTTGAAGTAAGTGGCGGTCTTGCTCTACGTACTACTTGACTTGAACTTCTTTTTGATGTCATTATTTTCTTCCTATTTTTTTTTTTTTTTTTTGTATTTTTAGGAAGAGCAAGGTTCAGGTCGTGGTGATAATTATACAGCAACATTATATCGTATACATTTAACAGGACAAAGAAAATGTTTAGTCGATGGCAAAAAACAAAAATGGGAAAAGAATTTAATTTGTAAACGTTTACCCGAAAATCTACAACTACGAGAAGCCTATAAAAGTGACAAATTATTTAGGTAAGTTGCAATTAATTAAATGTAGCGAAGGACCGTTGATTGAAGATTCAGGGGACTAAACCAACTAAGACAATGTTTACTATTCGAAACTGGCTACCACCAGATATGTTGCCGTAGCAAGTGAATGTGAATGCTACAATAAGACTGACCGCCGCAATATGGAAAATATAGAAATTCAGAAGCTATGATCATGCCAATACGTTGAGTATAGTTGATATAGATCTCCCTATTTTTATACAATACCTGAACAAGCATTCGATCCTGGTTTTATAATAAAAATAGCAGGGAGGTCTTATAACAATAGTAGTTTCCACTTCAATGAGAACATCATAAAACTGTTTACTGACGAAAATCGGATCGGATGTGGAATCTTTATTACTTGTGGTACCCAATTACAGTAGAACTATTTAAGCTGAAATAATATATATAAGTATCGAAAAGAGTAATACGCGTATTTACTGGCAGTAAAAACTATTATTAAAATCAACGAGAGTGTGTACAAAACATCTAAAATTGTTCAAGAATGCCGGTGGTCTCTGGAAGAGAAGACAAACATTCGAAACATTCGGCGGTTATCCTCATATGGGAATTTATTTACGAAACATTTAGATAAAATACACATTTCCACAAAACTATCAGCATTGTAGTGAAATGCCAGCCATGATCCAAATAAGCTATGTGTTTTAATTTAAACATAAATCTCCAAATCTAAATTTCGAGAACGTTAAATCAAATATATTCAAAAGAAAATAGTTTCAGAAATAAATGAAGCACAGTTACAATTTAAACCAGCCAAAACTCTCCTTCCCATTATGTTAAAGTGTATAAGCCAACATTTTATTTGGTCTTCTTTATTTTCATTTACAACACGTTTTCTTTAAAAGAAATTTATATATTAATTTTAGAAATGAAGTTGAATTTTATACCACCATAATGCCAGAATTATTGAAATTTCAAGCCACCAAAACTGATGAAGTTTTTAAAGCTATGCCAAAATGTTTTTATGCCCGTTCAGATCTTCTTATAATGGGTAAGTTTTATTATAAACTACGTTTTGTGTTCCTTTAATATTTATTTTAATTAAAATGTCACTCTCTAATAATTTAAAGAGGATTTACGGATAAGAGGATTTGAAATGCCCGATAGAAAACAAGGCTTAACAGTGGATGAAACATACGCGGTATTAAAACAAGTGGCACAATTACACGCTTTAAGTTTGGCCTATAAGTTTGAAAATCCTAAACAATTGGAAATTCTAAGGAAAACAACTGAGGAAGCCTTATTTTGCAATGATAATGCCAATTGGTATAAAAATTATTATGAAACGTTAACAAAAAATGCTATAAAAATGGTGAGCTTGTTACATTCATATTAAATTGGAAATATGTATATTTAATATATAAGTTTGTCTAAAAGGTCTCCGATGTATTGCCTGAAGATTCAAAATATTTACAACTATTTAAAGAATTTGCCGAAACTTCAAAATTTTTCTCGCGTATGGTTCAATTGGTTAGTGAAGAATCCGCCTTAACAGCTTTTTGTCATGGCGACTGTTGGGCTAATAACTTTCTATATCGCTATGAGAAATCGCTAAATGAAGAGAAAAAAGTATTGGAGGTAATTCGTGTGTACATATTTAATGGTTTCATAGTTAATAGTAATAAATTTTAAACGATAGGTTTGTTTGGTGGATTTCCAATTGATACGTTATAGTTCCATAGCCTTAGATGTGGCAAATCTACTTTACTGTTGTACTAATAAAGCCATGCGAGATATACATTTAGATGCGTTTATTAAATTCTATACCAATGAGTTATTTAAATGGTTAGAAGTCTTATGTAGCAGCATACCGGACTTTTGCAATACTAAAGACAAGTTGGAAAACACGTAAGTTGAAAATGAGATATTTTGTAATATTTTATAATAATTAGAACTTTTTATACTGTTTTTTAGCTTTCGGCAAGAACTTAAAACCTATGGGCGTTTTGCTTTGGGTTTATCCCTAGATATTATACCTATTAGTACATGTTCTTCAGAGGACGCTCCTGATATGTACGGCCGTCAATATGATGAATCTTCGCTGAGTAGCGAATATGGTGCACCTGAATTAAACTTTCCGCCCAACGACTTGTGTCGCCAAAAAATGTCGGAAATTGTTATAGACATGGTTAACAACGGTATGCTTTAAACTATTATAAAATTATGCTGTTCTCTATGCGGAAAACGATATTTTCAAATCAACAAACAACCATAAGAAATAACAAAAAAAAAGGATCCCTAGATGAAAAAGTTAAAACTAATTTCAAATTAGAAAAGATTTAAAAGCATTACTTTCGTCTCTCTTGGTATTAAAAAGCGTTTACCATATCTTATTTACTATAGGAAAATGCCAAAAGGATTTTGTTGATGATATACTTTCTAGAAAAGTGTCTACAAGAAAATTTTTAATAGGCAGTGTTTTTTTATTAGACAATAACCTCTTTTTACTGTCTTTTCGGTCTTAAAAATTTGAAATTGAAAACATTATTATAAATTACCGAAAATAATACAATCGAACATTCGTTTTATTTTATTTTGTATTTATACTTTAATCCACGTGTTTAATATTGTGCCAACTTAACAGAAAAAAGGAAAAAAAACTCAATAATTGTATGTTAATACTTCTACACATGTTACTAAAACAACTAATATGTATATAAATTACAATTTAATCATCTTTATAGAGACAATAAATTTGTAATTTATATAGACAAACTAATAAATGAAAAATTAAAACTCTATTACAAAAAGTATTGAAATTAATTAACTTAATTAAATTATTTTATTTTATTAATTATTTAAATTAATTAAATTAAGTCAAAATGAACAAAGGAAATAAAATTATTACCTAATAATCAGCCTTTGCTGTCCACGAAGACTTTGTAGCGGGCATTTCCTTATCACAGTTATTACGTAGAAAACGTAAACCAGCTTCTATGGACTTTTCCAACTCGAATGATGTTTTCGGTTTTTTATTGTGTGAAGGTAAATGGAAATCTTCTAAATTAGAAGGTGGTGGTATACAAACACCAGTTCCGCTACTTGTAGATGTAAAGTTTAACTTGTCATCTTCTTGGTCTAATTCCGTTTCATTATAATTACGTCTCTTGAATGTTTTCGATTTTTTAGTACTTTGATATTTCGAAAAGCCAGAGTCTAATTCCGGCGGAGGTACATTGTGATAGTTTATATTTGTTTGCGCATCAGTAGTACTTTTGAAATTTGTTCTTTTTAAAGGTTTCTCTAAAGTTGGCATGGGAGGTGGTGCAAATTCATTTATGCGTTCATTACGTTTATATTCATTCCACTGTTCCTGTGTCATGGGTTCACGTTCAGGTTTATATTGCCATTCTTCTTCAATGTTATCACCTTTCTCTTTTGTACTGTTTTCTGTCTGTACGCCTTCCTTATTCTGGTCCCACGGCCTTATATGATTAAGACGTTCCATTTCACGTTCCTGTTCTTCTTTTAATCTCTTTTTTGCTAATTTTTCTGCCTTCTTACGTGCTCTACGTTCCTCTTTTGATTCAGAAGGTTTTTCTTCTGTAACTTCTTTCTGCTTGCTGTATTCTTCTTTCTCCAAGGGAGGTAAACCCAGTCTGGCACGTTGTCTGTTTTTAGCGGCCAGTACTCGTTCTGCTATAATTTTCTCTCTCTGTTCTTTAAGAGATTCTCTTCGTTTTTGTTCTTCCAAAGTTTGTTCCCTTGCTTTTTCTAATTCTCTTTGCTGCTTTCTACGCTCTTCCTCATCGGTAGAGAAGGCATAGTAGCCCACACCATGTTGCCGCGCCTCATCGAAAAACACATCCTGATAATGGACATCTTTCTTTTCCAGATTTTCTTGTTCTTTGCGCTCCCAATTGACCTTTTGCTCTTCCAGCTTAGACATAGTCGATACTCCATCGCCGAACAAAGACGCTGGAGGCATGGGCCCTACCATATCATCAGCATCTACAATGTCATCTCCACTTAAACTCTTTGTATGAGAGCCAACTGTGTCAATCATCCAGTTCGCTTTGGTTTGATCTAAACGTTCCGGCATACTGGCTGCCAATTTTTCATCTTTTCTTTTGTTTTCCGCCAAATCACGTTTTAAACAGGTACGTGTTCGACCCAAGCAATCGGTATATTCCACCCATTCTTCTTCTGGATCATCCGTATGAGTGCTGTCATCGTCCACTTCACTACTAGAACTGCTGTCGTAATAACTGGCATCATTCTCCACATGTTCAGGATTTTCCACCTGTTTCTTTTTATTAAATAACACCAAACAATTATCGTCTGAGTTTAACTTGCCTCCTGATTTCTGCATGCGTTCATAGAATTTTGCCTTAGCTTCCAATACTTTCTGTGACTTTTCCAACAAGGCCGTGTCTTCGTGTTCATAGAACGACGCATCTTTCGTTTTTTCCACTTGCTTGTTACGATTCTTCTTGTCCTTTTTCTTCGAAGATGAAGGACTATCTTCAAAAGCATCTGAAGAAGTTTCCTTATTTTTTTGTTTATGAGCAGAATATTCCTGGCCGGTGGTGGATGATTTGTTAGCATTGTTAACTTTAGCTTTGTTCACTTCAGCCTGTTTACGTAAAAGTTCCGCTTTTAAACTCAATAAAGAGGAGAGATTTACATTAATAACTTTATTGGGATCATTCATTGTATATTTAAGTTTTAATTAAAATTTATTTTCTTCTCTTTTTTTTGGATTATTTTAATCGGAAACACAGAAAATAATCGGGAAACCGCTTAAAATTCACAAAACAAAACATAAATTTTTCAAACAGCTGGTTAAAGATAACAAAATAGTGATACACATTCGATAAAGAAAATATTTAAGCAAAGCAGTACCATTAAATAAAGTTGCGCTGATTTTTCCATCCCTGCTACAAGCATATGTAATTATCGATATAAAGAAACTCAAAAATGAAAAGTGTCAGCTGTTGTTGGCTCTTGGTTGCTGACATTTCTCTGACATTCTCTTTTAATCAGTCATTTGCAGCAGAATAACTTTTGTTCTGTTCTTAAAAAGGGATCGTTTTTTAAATAATTAATTATTATGAATACTTATTTTTTATATATATTATTAATAAAAGCAAAAGATAAAAAGTATTAAAACGTGTAAAACGCCATAGTTTATAACAAACTTACAAATGAAACATTAACAACGGAAAATAAAGTCTTCAGCAACAAATACACAATCAGAACGAACATAAGGAACAAAAATCAATAATTTCAAAAATCAAACAAAAATACAAGAAATTTGACAAACTTAGTTTATTAAAAACAATAAAATTTACAAATAAATACTATATAAACCTAAAAACAAAAAAAAGACAAAGAAAAAACTATAAGCGGAATATTTGGTTGGTGTTTTTTCATATTTGTTGGTGAATAATTTCAATTACAAGGCCATTTCAACAAAACCAAAAAAAAAAAAAAGTCAGTGTCTGAAACAAACATCAATAGAGCAAATATGTCTAATGCGGAAGCACCTCTGGTGCAATTGGAAGATGTGGATTTAATGAACCACTACAGTGATGATGATACGACAGAAAAATTTACAACAGCAACAAATAAGCAACAATTAACCACCGAAGTTGAGGTAAAACTGATTTTATATAGATAACATATAATCCCCCTTAAACGACAGAACAGCAAATAATGTTTTCATTCGTGTTCTAAACAATTATGTTAGAACATTACATTTCAATTAAGATTTGCCGCTTTGTCAAGTACTCTCCATAACAGTCAATGTAACGATATAAATTTACTGTATTATCTTCAAGAATAATATTTAAGAGAAAGGCTCTCCTATTTCCAATTAAGATATTTTTGCATAGTTCTTCTCTAATGAATGAAATAACCGTAGCATACACTTTAAGCGTCTTCTAAAACTGTTTGACCAAAGGAATTATTTATTAATGCGCAAAAAATAAAAAGATGAAAGCTAAAATTATTCGTTGCTAGAATAGTGATTGAAATGACCGATAGCATTTATGATAATAATATAAAATAACATTTCAAATTCCATTATCTAATATGTATATGAGAAGAAAAACATTTTATGTGCAGCAGGCACTCCATAGATAACTTTCTAATTCTGTGCTATTTATGCAGTTGCTTTACGTTTCCAAAAAATAAATGTTTATGGAACATAACTGATTTATTGATAATGATTTTTTATTAAATTAAAAATTAATTATCCAGCAGCAACTTAGAAAGTGTATGCCGTTACTACATTAAAATTTAAAAACTATAACTTCTCAGATCGTTTTCTGCACTATCAAGACAACGCTAGGTAATACATATCGATAAAGGACAATTTTAAGGTCTTGGTGCTTAATAGACGGATAGCAAATGTCTGCCTTATTGTCCGAACATATTGCCATACATTTCTATCTATAGTGAATAAAATTGTTTTTAACAGAATATTGCGGAACTGATTTTGCCAGTTTTACGTCACTAGGGACGAAAACTCAAAAGAACCAAAAAAGAAAAAAACTGCAGTTCTATCTAAAATAGCAACAAGTTAGCAAATAAAATGGTGAATTTTTGCTCCGCATGGAAACATTACTGCTATGCTAAATAAAGCGAGACTTGAGATTATATTTTTGCTTTAATATTTAATTATTAATACTTTTCATAATATTGCTAAAAGTAATTTTGTTATTGAATAATAAAAAAAATATTTTGCTGTTCGTCGCGTTAATTCTAATTATTCTTAGTACATATATTACTTGTTTTTTTTTTCTTTTTCAATTCTTTTTTAGATAAACACTATTGGTCTCGACAAAAAGAAACGTAGAAAACCAAAGAATAAAAAACAACAAGAACAAATGCTGTTATCACTAAAAGACGACGACGATGATGACAATGGCGTCGAAGAATACAGTGATAGTAGCTATGATGATGATGATGATAAAGCAGAAGACAAAATTCACAATAATGAACGTTTATTAGAGGGAGTACAAACAATGAATGAAAACACTGATTCAGCTATGCAGCAAACAGTTCTAGCATTTCAAGAACAAGATTTTTTTGGCAGCCACAATAATCATTTACTAACAGAATCTTTTACAAACAATGGTCATATACATTCTCAACGAGCAACAAATGCAAATGTAAATCAGCAATCTGCTAATGTGGCAACGACAGCACAGACGAAAACAACGTCATCGCTTTTAAACACTCACAGTAGTAGTATAATAAGCACTTCTTCAAGTACATCTCCCTCACTAGATGTTAAAACAAACGTAGACGAAATAATTGAGAGTACTGGTAGTAAGGCCTCAAATAGTAAACAACAGCCCTATAATAGTAGTAGTAATTCTCCGCGCTCCAACGGTAAAAGTCTTACGAATTCGCCTGCGTCTCGACGTCAACAACAACAGCAACTTTTAGCTCCACGGTTATTTAGCAGTAATATTTTACCAGCACATTTACGTCAGGAATCATATAATACACATGATGATACCGATGAGATTTGTTTAGTTCCTGAAGTGGACTTTGAATGTTCAAGCATTATGGATCATTCAACAGATAATAGAGAATCACAACCATTATTGGGTGGCGGCCCTTGTGGTAGTGCAGGTAGTAGGGATCATTTCGATGCTGTCTGTAATACATTTACGGGTAAGTTTATTATTATAAACACCTTTATTATTGAAATATTTTGTCTAATTCAAAATAGATTTTTTGTTTTTATTGTGTTTTTGTGAAAAGAAACCGTAAAAATGCATTGCACACATATTTATACTATTCTTATCTCAAAATACAGCGTATATACATACCATGTATAAAGTGTTGTTTCTCTTTTCTTTTGTTCAGCAATAAAATCATATTTGTATGTAAACAACTTTTGCAACTATTGTCTGTGAGCATTTATTTGTTTAAACTTTTGAAACCATAAAAATCTCTCAAGATAAAATAAATTCTTCTAAATCATAAAATATTTAAAAATTTACAAATTTGTTCAACTTTGTTACGTTATGTTAATTGCTTTTTCGAGTGCGTGTATGGCGAAGTGTCCGTATAGACGCTCATTAGTGTAAGTCTCTTACATTTAGTCGCAATATACTGATGGTTTTCAATCCATAAGGATCATCTCAGATCTTTCTGCACAATTTTTTCTACTGTGGCAATTTTCCATAAATGTCAATGTGACGTTTTCGTCCACTTTTGTAACCTGGATTTCAATGCACTAAAAACATTGCGCTATCAAAGCTTTTGTTATGAAATACTCTGGCTCAATTAGCCAGATATTCACCTGGGCATGCCTGGAGTAATTGTTATTCGTGTTCTTGCATTCCAGGACAGTCCTTAATCTCGTATCTCTGTATACCATTGTCTTAATTTTATCAGTGCGGATAATCAAATCCCTATAAGTCAAGTTTACCAAATTATCAGTGGTGTAGATCATACATTTCCCGATCGCATGTATTTCCGCCTAAAGGACCATATTAATCGGAAGCGAAATTGGCTCTGGTTGATCCTTTTCCCATAGCCTGAAAACGATACGCCGTAAGTGCCGCCTCAAATCGAATCCGTATCGGTTGGATGAGACTATTTTTTTAAACAAATGAGATCTCATAGAGATTTTTTTAAACAAATGAGATTTCGTGGAGTTATAGATAAATTTATTAATAATGTACCAATATAAATTAATAGATTATTTAATACTGAAGGACATTTTAAGGTTACAAAAAATTTAATGAATTCTCAAAAAATGTTAATAATACAATCTTAAAAACCATTGTGTAATTTAATGCAAAAGAGTATGACATAAAACAATATCGCGCTTTACATGCATACATATATATTCCAACCTCAAAAATTGTTAAATAAATTATAAACATGACAATGATGATTCGTGAATGCATTCATCAGTATTACTTTACTGGAATTTCTTGTGCTATAAAAAGCTGACACTTATTGAATTGATGAAGATTGGCTTCAATAACTTAAATTATTTCTTAAGCTCAAACTTAAGAGATAACGAGTGAGCTTATATGCTAAACTGTTTATAAAATTATGATTTTGTTTAGAATAAAAGAAAAGATGCAAGCTATAATATTTCTGAATATTTTTATTCCATTATTATCTAAAATGTGTCATTGTAGTAATTGGGGAATAACATGAATTGTATTGTAAAGTTTTTAATCTATAAACTATTTCTATTAACAACAAACGAGCTTCTTTATGCATAAAATATGCAGTACAATCAGTAATAAAAGCATATATTGTTTATACGCTTCAGAACAACGCAAAATATTTATATTTAAAAACTTATCAATGCCGTGGAATTAATATTAAAGTGACTCACTTATCATTTAAATACTTGTGATTCCTTCAGATTGAATAAAAACAAAAATTGTATTTTATATTTACTATACTTTATTTTGTAATTTTTTCAATAAAAACTGTATTAAAATGTAAACCGCCCGAGCAGGGACTTGAACCCTGGACCGTTGGATTAAAAGTCCAACGCTCTACCGACTGAGCTACCCGGGCATGTTGCATGATTAGGTTCAAATGTAAACATATTCTCAGAACAATTTAAGTAATAATTATTGCCATATTTTTTGTTTTTTTCTAAAGAGCTTTCAGTACAAAAATTGTTACAGTTTTTGTTATTGCCAAGGGTTTTCAAGGGTTGAAATTTACAAAAGAAAAGCTTTTCATTGCTTTAAAGGATACGTTTCATGTTGTTTGAGTTTTAAACATCTTTTGTTAACAATCTGCTCAATATCCTTTAATAAACACTAATTTAATAGAGAACTTGTAAAGTTCTGCTGAAGGAAATTTATTTATTTTGTTGCATAATAATATTTATAAAAATTGAACAGTAGCATACAGTATAGCAAACAAAAAAAAAAATATATTTAGAAGCATCTATTTCAAAATAACGGTAATAAATTCATCTATTATTTTAGTTGATCATAGTTTAGGGGGTTTATTTTAGTTTTTCTATTCCTATATTTTGCTATTCTATATCTACAGCTTAGTTTTTTTAACACTATTATTTAGAATTTTCTCATCAACTTAATGATACACAATATTAAAATGAATATTTTAGTTGTTGAATCGTATTTTTGTTTTGAATCATATAAACTTTAATTGGTTAATATTCTATTTACGTTATCGTAATCGAATATTGACATATTTTCGATTTTCTCGCTAGATATTTATTTTTTTTATTTTCTTTTTAGTTTTTCAATTTTTTTTTTAACAAAACAAATAAAAAAAATTTAAACTAAATTACAACAAAATTTTTCGTTAACAAAATCTCATCTTAAAATACAAAATTTATCCAATGATAAGTCAATGAGCGACAATTCTTTACAAGTTACCCGCCGTTTAACACATCCACAATTTCATAGTAATAAACGCGAACGAAGATATGAATGCAAATGTGATGAAAAATATTGTCCAGGTGCATGCGCCGATGATGAAGACATAGAAAATTTAGAAACACTTAAAATTAATGCTGTTGAATCGACTATAAGTATAGATAGTTTTCTAGTATTGGATTTATTGGAAGCCCAATGTCATTGTATTAACTGTCCGTTAAAAAATTTATGTAAGTTTATACGTATTTTGAATTTATTTTTTAGCTTATCGTTTATTTAACGAAACCTATGGTAAACAATTTTTTATCACTTTAATATGTAAATTTTCTTTTTGGTTTATAATTTTCCACTTAAAACCTATGGTTTAGTTTATTCTGAAGGTTTAGTTTCAACTATGTCGGCAATTAATTCACATTTACGCGATCTAAGTGTGTTTTATATAAATCCTTTATTTCACGATAATTACGCAGATGAATTTAGTTTTAATGAGAATTTCGAATTCCAAGGTTAGTCTTAATAATAAAACTAATTACGTTTTCAACTCAAATCGGTCATTTGATGACCGTTTAAATTCTAATTTAGTAAGATTATTATAAATTGAGTATCCTCCTCCTTAAGTACCTGAAAATTGACAAATTTTGAATTGACTCACTTTAGAGGAAGCGGTGTGATATGTTACTTGCAGTAAAATACCTTTTAGATGACTTAATATGATAGTTTATTTCCAGTTGGAAATTTTCAAAATATATTTTTTACTAAAGCAATTGCTGGCGTAATTCGATTACAAGCCATAATCGCTTAATGAATATTAATTAACTTTGTTAACATTAAAAAATACAGGAATTTTTTTAATTTTATAGAAATTTTAACAAAATAAAAATTACCGTATATGGGATGATGTCGGGGCACACTTTCGTTACAATACAGAAATTTGTTTCGTACTCCTTTGAAAAACAAATTGTAGGGAAAATTCATTATTAACAGCCAACGCTTCTAAATTCACATTTGTTTTGGCTCAAATTAAGTTATAAATAAATATAGAAAACATGCAACGAATATTTAAATATGTAGGTTACAAACTTATATTGACCTTCAAACTGATAAAGACAAAGATTTTTGTTTTGAGAATCTAATCAAAATATACATACAACTTCTATAATACCACCTCATAAAGCTTATATTGTAAAATATAAATTTTGTAAAACGTTTATTTGTAATTCATACCTGACACTCCAAATTATTTGTGTACACCATTAGGAATCGTAGTAATTTAATTTTTCTTTTATGTCCCCTGAAGAAAGCAATCCTTAGAATTTAATAAGGATTTTGTATAATTTATTTTTTTTAATACGTACATATAATGGCAATTTTATTGTAAACCTAAGAAATTCTGCAACAAAATGAAAAAAAGAAAGACAAACCGTAAATATGTTTATATCAGTGGCTGGCGCCAATAGCCACCGGGGGCCCAAACTCTGCTGTATTTTTTTATAGGACAAGAACAGCATTGCCTGTAATTTTTTAAAAAAACTTTATTTTTGGAAAAGAAAACCTTATTTTTCAAAAAAAGAAAACTTATTTTCTACGAAAATACCGAAATTGTAAAAGAAAATACTGGAGTTCGGAGTTTCTGTTAGTTTCCCTGTTGGTGTTTAATTGTTAACTTGCCCACGAGTAAATATTTCATGTTATTGATTTTATTGAAAAAATTTAAAATGGAATTCTGTTGAAAAAACTTGTTTTGTAAGAAAACAAATTTAATAAAAACTTTTTTGCATCTCAAAAAACTTGGAAAAAAGGGAAAACTTGGCAAATAGCAACGCTGAACACGAACATTAACAATGTACGTAAAAAAGAGAGTAAAAATGCATTCAGTTGCTTGCCAGCTTCTAAAGAAGGTTCTTGCCGCAATGACAAATGATCTGGAATTGGATTTTTGGAGGAATATTTATCAAGTTAAATATGCTGCCTTTAGGAATTAAGCACTGTACATTTTTTCTATATTTTCCACTACATATGTACATATTGTTAGGTTACAGTTGTAAATATTAAGTTACACTTCAAAATATTACTAACAATTTTCCTCTGGGTTATACACATGCTTCTCACAACTACAATCACATTTTATTCATGTTCTCTTTGTGCCTTCCACTGGTTTATATGGATAAAGTACGAAAAAAAACGAGGTTAATCATCATCATATGTAGCAAGTACCACACCAAAAAACACACACTCACATATATGAAAAGAAACAACAAGAACTTTTAAGAATATTTCAGTTTACAAGTAATGCTAAATGGGAATACACTTTTTTCTGCATTAAAACAATTTCACTTCAACAATAAAATAATAATAATAACAAATAAAACTTGTTCTTCGTCAAATATGGATAATATATCCCTAAAAAGCAACGATTCATTTGACTATGTAACGTCAATAAATACAACGCAATTTAGTGGTAAAGTTCACAAAAAAAACTTATAATTATTAAATCTATAAAAATTAAATTGCTTAAGTCACCGCATTTGGTTTGTTTTTTCCTATTCCTTTTCTTATGTCCTCGGAATGTGATGTAGTTGCTTATGCTACACACAAGTGTGATTTTAAAATACTTTCAAACTAGTTTACAGTACAAAATTGCATTTGTTTAGGCCTGAAATTATGTCCCTTTTTTAATAAATAAATAATAGGGATTTCCTTTCAAAATTTTAAAGCCGCTATTGGTGGTAAAATGTTGTTAGTCTTCTATTAACATTATCAATAAAATGTTATGTCCTTTGCCGTATTTTTATAAAAGACAAAATTTTAAAAGACCACCCGGTCGTTTAGTTATATTAAAAACGAATTTTTTAAGTAAATTGTCCATATGTGCTTTACAACATAATGTTCTTCTTTCTCACGCCTTGTAATAATAATTATTTAATTTATTCATTTTTCAGATGACCCAAGTTTTACGGACATCGTAGCCGAAGTTGAATTTGCCATTGAGCATGGCGTAATGCCGGAACGTATATACCAGGGCAGCAGTGGTTCATATTTTGTTAAAAACTCTTCTGGGGTAAGTTCTATAATGAAATAAATGTTCACATACATATGCATACACATTAAACCAAAATCAACAGTGAGTAATATAATTATTAGTGGGAAACGAAAAAGAACGTCTTAAGCGTGCTGTATTAAATGTTTTAGAGTAACATGTTTTTATTATGTATGTACTTAGGTATATCGAAATAACTGTCCACCGAAAGAAGTGGAGAGTGACACACTTAGGCCATACATATAAGGTCCATTGTGATGCCACAGTTATCCATTTGTACCTAGTATCAAAACCATTCGGAGCTTTAGACGAAGCGACTTAGACATCTAATGTTTATTATTGGCAGATCGTAAATATCGTTTATATAGTAGATACAAAGGTGCCATTTTCTCCTCCGAAATAGTTCTGGGGGTGTACCTTATAGGTGAAGAATATTTTCTTCCTTTGCCCCATAATGCAATGTACAGTAATGTCCACAATAACCATTATGAGTGTGCACCTTTGGAGTTTGAGCAAACTTTTCGTGAGCTCTCTGTCCGACTTTGGCCAGATTCCTGCACCATTCTGCCAACCGGCGTTGACGGAATCAATAACAGCATTGTTAGTCATAAACTCTCAGGGTTTTAGAAAGGGTTCTTAAAGTAGACAACTCACCGGAAAGTTCAATGGTTGCATCACACCTGGCCAGTTTATCCGATATGCAGTTACCTGAAGCACCGCTATGTTCCGCTACCCATTGAGAGATCTGCAACAGCTATAAACCGTCCCGGTGTTCGTTATGTTACGGATATACATACATATATATATAGTATATATTTTTTCAATTAATGTTTCGAAAATTAAAAGAATATTTTTAGCTTTAAATTTTGTTTTTAGCAACATTTTTCAAGTCATAAAATTGTTCTGCTTCTAACTAAAGCTTATATAAATTAAAATTGACTATTTCATGGGGAAATTTATCAATTAAGCTTATATTTGTTAAATTTTTGGTTGTATGTCAAACATTTTGTATTTGAAAATAGATTAGAATTAGCCAGAATGAAACAAATTTTTAGTAGGATGATAAACTTATTTATAGAAAACATCAACGCTATTATAAACGATTGTAATTACATTTATTTGTTTATATTTTAGAAAAATTTAGCAGTTTTTAAGCCAAAAGATGAAGAGCCTTATGGTCGCCTTAATCCAAAATGGACCAAATGGATGCATAAATTATGTTGTCCGTGTTGTTTCGGCAGGGCTTGCCTAATACCAAATCAAGGGTTAGTTTTTAAAATAAAATAAATAAAATCAATTAAAAAAATAATATATTCTTTATTCGTCATATGTACAGTTATCTCTCGGAAGCTGGCGCCAGTTTAGTAGACCGTAAACTAAATTTAAATATTGTGCCAAAAACCCGAGTTGTACGTTTGGTCGCCGAAACATTTAATTATGCGCGAATAGATAGGCAAAAAGCAAAATTAAAAAGAAGGATAAAGGAACATTATCCCGCTGCAAAATTTAATCGTATGAGTTTACCCTTAAAGGTATTGTAATATTGTTTAATTAAATAATGTATAGCATTAATTATGTGTGTGTCTTTCTCTTAGACTGGTTCGTTTCAGCTATTTGTGGAAGGTTATAAGGATGCAGATTTCTGGCTAAGACGCTTTGAGCAGGAACCCTTATCCCAAAATTTGACAAAATCCTTTCAGCTCCAATTTGAACGATTGGTAGTATTGGATTATATTATACGAAATACAGATCGTGGTAATGATAATTGGCTTATTAAGTATAGTCAGCCAAAAATCACCAAAAAAGTTAATGGCACTGGTGGCAAATCATTATCTGCAAGTCAAAATGAACTAAAAAGCGATACATCGGCCACAGTGGATCAGATACAAAATAATAATATGAATACCAGTTTAACAGGGAATAAAAGTGATACTAATAAACAATTGATAGATGTAGCCATATCGGTAGCTAATTCAGATTCCAGCAGTAGCTCTAGCGGCAGTATCGTCGATGATACAAATTCTGCAAGTGTATCAGGTGTTGAAGGAGCCAGTGATAATCAAGGCCAGGAAACCACTGAGAGAAATAGCGACTGGAACGTTGTTGATGCACCTGAAATACTAATCGCTGCCATTGACAACGGTTTGGCTTTTCCATTCAAACATCCGGATTCTTGGAGAGCCTACCCCTATCACTGGGCATGGTTGCCACAAGCTAAAGTGCCATTTAGTGAAGAAACTAAAGAATTAGTACTGCCACAATTGTCAGACATGAATTTTGTTGAAGAAATGTGTACAGATTTATTTTATTTATTTCAACAAGACAAAGGTTTCGATAAACGGCTATTCGAACGACAAATGTCGGTAATGAGAGGACAAATATTAAATTTAACACAGGCATTAAAAGATGGCAAATCACCTGTCCAACTGGTGCAAATGCCAGCCGTTGTTATTGAAAAGTAAGTGTAGTAAGCGAATTTTAACAAATGAGCTTAAATGAACTTTATTATTTAGCTGAGATTTATGTTTTTGCTTATTTAAATGCGCATTATATTTATTTCTTTTCTCTTTCGTTTTCCTTTTCAATTACAGATCGAAGGCATCACGTGGCTTTTTCTCATTTACCCAGCGCTTCCAAAATAAAAGCCCATTTTTCTCTTGGTGCTAACATTTTTATTTGATCGAACAATTGTTTATGCACTCATATTACATACACCAACGCTTTGGGTTTATTTATACATAATTACTTAGTTGTTTTTAACAAAAAAAAAAAAAAAAACAAGAAAGAAGAATAAAATATAAATGGTGAGGTCTTTTATAGTTTTGTCATGTTGAAAAGCCTTTAATTTAGTTCCTTTTGTTGTAATTTTAAAGTCTCATGTGCATACACATATATATATATACACATATGATATATTTAGTTCGATTTGCTAAGCGAAAACAAAAAAGGAAAGGGTTCAATTTGTTATAAAGAATGAATGGTAATGAAGTGTTTTGGTCGGCCTTTTCTTCATTTTAATTAATAGCGCTACTTCTGTTAAATAAATAATTGTTTACGTATAACTATTATTTAAATTTAATTATTTCTCTTAAATAAGATTATTTATATACAAACTAAAAAAAAAACAATTACGAAATTTTTAGATGGTTCAAATGTATACAATTATATACACATATAGTCAATGCCGATGAAATTTTTTATGCAAAAGAATATTTATTTATCACAGATTTCAAAAACAAACAGATTTAAGAAAAAAAAAGAAAACTCATTTCTCACTCGAAACTTTGTCATGCCGTATTAAAAAATTTTTAAAAGGGTATAACGGATTGAATTACTTTAATTTTAGGCACATAAAACAATTCTTAGTTTGGATAAATATTTATGTGGTTAAAATAAATTCTCCTCAGCCATAGTCTAGTTAGTACCTAAATTGTTTTGAAAATTGTAATCGTCTATGTTAAGGATCAAAATGATACACTAACTTATTTAAGTATTCAAGTGATAATCTGGAATATGAAAACTAAACTATTTCCAAATGATAACAATCCCGACTTCTATTTTTAACAGAAAGCTTAAAAAAGTTTTGTAGGTGTTTCGAATGTATTTAATTAAACTGATTAAAATTTATTGTCAAAAACGCATTTACGTACGTTTAATTAATTAAATGTTTGACTTGATTTAATCAAATTTATTACAAAGTTGACAAAAGAGCGAAACAGTTTATCGGAATGTTCAATATTTAACTAGCATTTTTAGATAACGTATTATATTCTGTTAATCGCTTCGAGCAAATTTGAAAGTAATAAAAGTAATCAGGCACCAATAAAATCTAAATGCCTATAAATTGTCCAGGTTTACATCAAGGAAAACTAAGCCCAAGTTACGGGATATTTTTATTAAATTTTATGTAGATTAAAAGTTCTAATAGACACCGAAAAAGAAAATAAATTTTTTAAAATTACTAGTTGTAATTGATTTGAATTTTAAAATAAGGGTTTAGAAAACACATACTTTGCAATAGAAATGAAAACTTCGTTTTTCGAAATTAATACCACTTTCCATCGGCTTTGATTTCATATGTTTGCTCAATGGTCTTTTATTTTTTAGATTTAAAAAATCTAAAATATTAGCGAAAAAATTTAACTATTATTGTTTAGTAAAAATATTTAAATTTTTTGTGAATCTATTGAAAATACATTTAAACCACATAAAAATTCCAGAAAAATTTTTTTAACGATTTCTTAGGCATATACTTTAATGCCAATAAATGTTTGAAATATATAAAACAAGGATTGTGTATATTATACACTTTTACCACAAATATATAGAATATATTATTATAAATAAATGAAAAAAAAAACAAATATTACTACATAAATATATTATTTAATATTATTTCATTCCATTAAAACTATAAAAAAATGAAATTTCTAAATGAAATAGATTGAATTAATTTATAATTGTAGCTAGAAAAATGTTTCTTATACATTGTTTCATATTTGTTTGCAGTTAACATATCATCTAAAGAATTCTTACCAAAAAAAAAAAAAATGAAGAGTTTTAAACTATAATTTCCTTTACTCTTATTTTTTATTTTTTATTATATTTATATTTTTCTTTTTTTTCTACTCTTTTTTATAGTCCAACTAAGAGAGTAGTCCTAATAACAGATCCTTATTTAGTTTGTTATTTTATATTTTTAATTATTAAAATAAAAAAGGAAAAAAGTCTAACAACATTATTCTAAAATAATTAATTTAATGTTAGTCTAAATATTATTAAACAGTAATTTATATACAAACATACGAGAATAAGAAAATCTAATTGCATACTTTAATAATAAAATATTAAATTTTTAGTTATTCATGTGGCGTAAATATTTTATATCTTCAATAAAGGAAACTAAAATTGTTATACATATATGTACCTATAATTTTCGATAAACCATTTATATTTATTTATATGTTAACACTCTAATCTTTTTCTCTGTATATTTTTTAAATCGAAACAAAGCAAAAAAAACGATTTTTCTATGAACAGAAAAAGAATTTCATCTTACGTAGACGTATCGATTTGAATTTGATTCGATTTTAGTTTAAATAATATGGGAGCATGACTCATTATTGCGTGCATAAATATACATATGAATGAATGATGGTTAATAAACAATGAGGCCTACTGAAATTGTCAAAAAAATTTAAAAAGAAATATGTAAAAGAATTAAACAATTATAAATACAAATACTATATAAAACAATAAACTGAATCAAATGTTTGTTATTTAATTAAAAGCGAAAAAGAAATGTTATTTTCCAGCTATCGTAAAATAAATCCATTATTTTTAAAAAAAAAGTTTAAGCTAGGTGGTGTTAAAAGGATAAAATACATAACACTTCTTCGATAGGTTTGTGATTGCTTGACTCTTCACATTCTGCCGTTCGGAATCAACTACAGGCCCCGCCATTTATAGTTAAAATTAGCGTACACAACATGAATGTAGTGAAAAGCAATGAAACATGTTACAAGAACTAATATTTAAGAATTTCTACTGCAGCCACGCAGTGATTGTCTTTTTATTGTCGTTGTCTTTTTAACAATCTAGTTTTGAGAATAGCGCAATGAAGAATTCAATGACTCGTACCTTACTCTACAAAAACTGACGGGAACCACACTATTTTTTAGGTTAAATTTAACGTTAAACTATATCAGCACTTCCTGACCATAAATATTTCTTAAGAATCCCTTAAAGCTAATGTTTTCAAGAATGTTGTAATTTAGTATATTCCGAAGAACTGAGAAATTCGTTTACACTTCTTAGGTTAAGTTAGGTTAGAAGACGTGTACTTGTCAATTAAGACAAGTACAGCACACGGAGGTCGAATTGACCCATTGTACAACGTCCTAGTTTCTCACACCACTTATGTTGTGTGTGTTAATTTTATACATGAGTGGTGGGACCCTAAGTCGACTCCGAACGACAGATTATTGAGAAACTTTTTCATGCAATTTTATTTACTCTCAGAGTTTTTGCAGGAAATCTGCTGAGAGGAAGTCGCCGAAGAAGTACTTTTTGTATTTTGTCTTGATGTCTGGCCTGGGGCTCGAACCCTGGCTTTACGTCTAATAAAGCAACACACTACCTACTAGACTACAGCGACTTCACCATAGTTTCCCACTTGTAGATTTATTGAGGTTACGGCACACAATTAAGGGATGTGAGGACCAACCTTTTAATTGATCATAGACGTTTGGCCACCGAAAAGCTACGACTTTTTAATAAAAGTTTTCCAGTGATGCCACTTGAGGTTTATTTAAATGCGAATGCCAATATTTTGTTAATCATTTGGTTGGATCCTGTTTTCTCCGGTTAGAGTAATCTGAAACTTTCTCTGAAGGTTTCTCCATGATTTCGTTTTGCGTATATATATGTATATAAAGTTTAAAACAACTGATAAAATTAAAGCATTCATAAATACTTTTATTTAAAAATGTAAACAAAGTCTTATCAGTTCATAAATATTAAAATAATCTGTACTAAAAATATGTATATCTATAATTTAATTTAATTTATACGAAAGAAAAATTTATTACTAAAATAACAGAAATTAATCATAAGCAAACCAGTGCTTCGCAAAAAGTGAACAAAAAAGAAAGGATATTTTAAAAATAATACCATTTTACTAAAATGTTTCAATTACTTGCCGTATTCTCTTTATTGTTATTATTCAAGCCACATTGTTTATCCAGGGCCTGTTTAAACTAAAAATTAAAACATATATAAAAAAAAATTAATACAAATAAAAGATCAACTAACTATGAAGGTAAAATATTACCTCTAACTTTTTCTTTTCTAAACTTTCTTTCACGCGTAACTGAATTTTAGCCAATTGGGCATCATATTCAATTTTCAGTCTGTCGTACTCTTTAAGCATATGAGCTTCTTTATCTTCTGAATAACGCTGTAAATAAATTTATGAAAATTATCGCGTATTTATATGGAATATTGCCTATTTTACCTTGTAATTTGCTGCCGTTCTTTTTGCTGAATTATATTTTGTCTGCCATGATTGTATAGCACTTTCGTGCGCCTTTTGCAAGTCCGTAAATTTTTTCTTCCAATCCATCTCCACATCATCTAAAGTTTTTCTCTGCTCCTCCCATTGTTTCATAACCGCCTTCATTGATTTTCGCTCAGCTTCGATTTGTAGTTGACGTTCGTTTAGTTCATTTGTTAGCTCCTTGATTTTTTGTGTTTTCATTTGAAGTTCGTTTTGATTTTTCTGCAAAGAAATACCGTGTCTTTGAATGATGTCCTTGTACTCATTATCTTTTTGTTGGAGAATTTCAGCCATTTTTTCACGTTCCGCTAGAATTGCTTCTTTCAAAAGTTCAACTTCTGTTTGACGTTGCTGCAGCTCCTGATTAATATGTTGATATTCACGTTGTAAGCAAAGACTTTGTTCTTGAGTCTCTTGTATTTTATTATGAACACGTTTAAGCTCAACAGCAAAAATCTGAGCCATTTCGTCACGTACTCTTGCCTCAATCTTTTTGATTTCATTACGTTCTAATTCTGGCGAAGTAAAGACACTTTTATCGCTTAGTTGCCGGGAATTTCTAGGAGATGTATTAGAAAGCTCTGAATTAGAACTGTGCGTTTTAATGTATTCTTCAAATTGGGTAGCTTTAGTCTTCAATTCCTTAATTAAATGTTCCTGCTGTTCGCTTAATTTTAGTTGTTCATTAAGTTCGGCTATATGATCTTTAGAATTTTTTAATTCTTTTGTTAGTTCATCGATTTCTTTTTTGCTAATCGCATTTACGTTGGCCAGTTTTAGATTTTGTATTTCAAACTTGTAAATTTAGAAAAAGTTTAGAAAAAGTATTTAAATAAGTTTATTATTTATTATATTATATTTTGTATAAATATATTTATGATTTATTATACTATTTCGAATTTTGATATAAAAAGTCTTAACTTACCTTTGTTAATTCAGACACATAATCCATGCACTTGGCACATTCATTGGCAGCTTCTTTGGCGGCTTTTGAGGTTCCCATTTTTTCCTTCTCCAACTTTTCTCTCAATTCTGACAATTCCTTCTCGTGACAAAGTTTTTCTGTTTCTAATATTTTCGACAACTCCGAATACTTCACCTCTGTCAATTTTAGAGCTCTTTGTAAATTGGCGACTTTTTCCTTTTCGTCTTGCAATTCTTTCGCTTTATCAGACTTTAATAACTTGTCCATTTCATAAGATAACGCCTCTTTCGCGTTAGATATCTCAACATAAAGATTTTTTAGTCGATCACATTCAGCTTTAGAATCCTTTAAAAGAAATTTATGTTTTTCTAATTCCAAACGTAGATTATCTGTTGTTTGCCTCTGTTTAAGGCCAAGATTTTCCTTTGAGATTTGTTCATAATTAAGTTTAAGACTCTCATGTTCCTGTTTCAGTTCCTCCAAATCAATTTCGAGGTTTTTTAATTGAGTGTCAAGATTTTTCCGTTCAAATTCTTGTTGGCTTTTATGATCTTCTAATCTAAGTGTTTTCTCTGTTTCTTTTTTCAATTGCAATTTTACATCCTGCAATTCTCTTTGTAAAGATTGAGCATGATTGTCATTTTCCGTTTCAGTTTCCATAATTTGCGAATTTTTTAGTTGATCAAATTCTTCTTCTAATACTTTTAATTTATTTTGTAATTTTATATTTTCTTCTTTTAGGGTTGATATGTGCACTAAAGATTTATTTTCATCTTGTCTTAAAAGTCTTATCTCCGATTGTTTTTCTTCTATTGTTAGTTGTAGCTTACGGATCTCTTCCCTTTTGTTTTTTAGACTAGCTAGAGCTCGATATAGTTCTTGTTTTAAATTTCCAACTTTTTCTATGGGATTAAGAGGAGTACTGCCGACTACACGGCCTTGTGTTTGACTGAGTCTTCTGGGTGTATCTTCTTCGTTGTATTGATGCAAAACGGTATCCATAGAATCTAACTCCGCTGTGGTGATTTCCAAACGTTCTTTCAAAGAGCTTATTGTCTTTTCCATACCTTTGATTTGCTCCTGAAGACTGCCGATTAGTTTTTGTAGTCTTATATTCTCTTGAAAATAATCTGGTCTTGACAAAAGCTCTTCACAACGTTTTTGAGTTTCATTTAAAGCATAACTAAGTTCATTAATTTTACTAGCCTTTTCACACAACATCATTTGATGTGATTCTTGTAGTGCCTGATAGCGTGTGTTCATATTATCCAATTCAATTGATTTTTTATCCAATTTATTAGCAATCTGTTCCATTTGCTGTTGCAAGATTTCAATTTCGGCTCTGTGACGGTCTTCCATTTGCTTGCGTTTAAGCTCGTAATTACGTTCTTGATTTTTATTTAAATCTCTCTCTACCATGTCATATTTTCTTTGCACATCCGCCAATAAAGTTTGTGCTGTTTCTAGTTTTCCAAGTAGAGTATTGTTTTCGTTTTCCAGCGTTTTTCTCTCCGCTTTTATTTTTTTAATCGTGTTTTCCAAATTGGAACATTTTTCCTTAGATTCCACTAACAATTCATGATTGTTTTTCTTGTTGGCTAAAGCTCGATCCAATTCCGCTTCAGTTATGGTTAATTTTTTCTCCAAATCATTACGATTTTTATACTCTTCGTTTAGCAATTGTTGCACATGATCCAACTCCCGGGTTCGAGACTCTAAAAGTGTTTTAAACTTGTGTATTTCCTTTTCGCATGCAGAATGATCGTTAGTACCATTCGTACCTTCTTTAAAATCCTGATTGAAATCATTGACATATTGATGTTGAGGATTGCGTTGATGTACAGCCTGTTGGTCTATTAAGTCGGATTGAAAATTTGTCGTAGAATCGATGGTTGTTTCATCATCATCCAAATCATCAAATGCATTTTGCATCATAACTTTAAGCTACAATACAAAAAAACATTAAATTAAAAACAATCAATTGTATTATAAAAGAAACCACCTCTTCATTGCGTCGCCTTTGATCCTCTAGAGCGTCTTCCTCTTCTTGTCGTTCTAGACTACTATTAAGTTTGATGCTTTCTGCTCCTTGAAATAAACTTAAGCCGGCTGCATTCATTCTGAGTCTATTTATTCTTTTCTTTTAAACCAACTGTTGCAAATTTTCAAATTTTTAAACAAAATTTCAACGCAGGCGCATTTTAATTCTTCACAACTAGAATAAACAAAATAATTAATGCTTCTTCTTATGTCTGGAAGATATGCACATTTATTGGTAAACTAATTAAACCTCTAGTGTTGTACAACGCTTTCCTAAGATATTTGGGCGTTTCTACATTGTTTATGAAACAACCGTTATAGAGGAAGAATTTAAATAAATCAAATAGATTTTTTTTTTAACAAATTTCACTAGGAAAGAAAAATGTAATCCTACAGCGCTATAATTTTGATGCGAAATATTGCCAAATAAAATAAAAAAATGCAAATAATTAATTACCTTACGATTACAAAAGGGTTTGAAGAGACAATAAGTTTATATGTATCTGTACCATTTCTAGCTCGTCTAGAAATTAAATATTTTTGCATAAAATGCTTTTTTCATATAGGGAATGTAGACTACTTAGACATGCGCTATTTTATTTAATAACATTTTCAATTTTCTTTCATAAAAATTCTTTCCCTTCTTACTGTAAGAAAAACTATGCAATAGTATCCAAAGGACATGGTTACTTGTCGGCGCATTACTTGTCATTTAACTCAACAAATAAAGTGATTGACTAAAATACCTAGTTTCTGAAATAGCAATTCGATTTGGTTTAATCTGAGACAATGTTATCTTGCAACGCTAGATTTATTCGCAGTTCAAAAGATGCTCTCATATATTGTTCTTCAGTGGGTTTGGTCCTTTATTTTGACTTTCTTAACGTATTTTCTTTGTCTTGACATTAAAATTATTTTAAAGCAGAGGGCTGCAAACAATTTTTAACAATGACGGCATTATTCTTTGCAAATAGTGAAAACTTGTTTATAGACAATGTTTGTTTGTTTGTTTCTTAATTCTTGAACGCAGCTTTAATAATGAGTACAAACAACGAGAAGAATATGTTGTGCATGAAAACCCTAACGTCGTAAAAGTCTCCGTCCACGAGCTTCCTAAATAATAAATACAATTCATTTCTATACCTAAAGCCAGATAAAGCAATTGCATAAGATTATACCTACAGAGAAACATGAGTTCCCTTCGAAAAAAGTAGCAACTAATAATTCTTTAGCAAATAGACAGTAAATAAAAGAAATAAAAAACAGAGAAAAGCAATAAAAATAATGCAAAAGTCGTGTTTCAAAAATTTTCGAAATCTTGTTTGCATTCATATTCATGGATCTTGTGTTAACATTTTATGAAAATCCATTTAGAGCATTTATTTATTTTAAAATTTTTAACGTGATCAACTGAAAACTTTAAAAATCTCAGTGGATTTATTTTTAGTATTTTGTGCAATGTGGATAAATTAAAATAAGTCTCCGTTTCTCCTAAATAGTGGTTTTACGTTAAATTGTTTAAATTTTGTTTAAATAAATGTTTTTACCATTTTTTATTATTTTTCTTTCTTTTCATGCTTTTTTGAGTTTTTTAGCCTTAATTAAAAAAGATTTGTTTTAAATATTACTTTAAAGAATTGTTTTCGTGTTTTTTAAGATTTTGTTTTTTTTATTAATATTATACAGACTGTCCATTTATGTTCATAAACGCACTTATATTGGGGCATTTATCTAATTTCTCGGGGTCGATTTGGAAAACCTTGGACAAACGTTTCCAACTCTGCGCATCGAAATAGTAAAAGGTGCCACGTTCTTTTGTACCATTTTTCTCATATTGATTGGGGCCAGGAATTCGAGTTATCCAAATTTTTTCTTCTATATGATATCTCCATTCGCGACTATGTCTAAAATTGAAGTGAATGAGAAACCATTAATAAATTATAATTTAATTAAAATGAGTTGTTTTCGCCTTACAATTCTGCGGCTGCCATGAGTTGCATGATATCGCCGATATTTGTATAGAACAGGAAAAACAACAGATCTTCTTGCAGCTTCTTTAAGTGTGGCGAGGAAAGTTTATCTCTTATCGCAAAATTTATCAAGTATTCGGGTGGCACATTGTATTCAACGTCTTGTGCTCTAAATTTAGAAATATAAAAATTGGAAGACGTAATATTAAAAACTTGTCCAAATTTTATTTTTCTGAAGTTATCTTCTTAGTTTTATAGTTAAAATAATATTGTGGCAATATTTTATAACAAGGGATTTGAAGTTAACATTTAAATATTTACCTGCAGGGATGATCCGCAAAGGGTCCAGCGAATGTTGGATGTAAACTTTCTTGGGAATTAAGATTCAAACCGAGACCGGTTAAATCAATGCCTGAGGCTAACGTAACCAAATTTGGATCGGATTCAGCGGCACGCATGAACGTTAATAAGCCCACCATACCAAATTGATTATTTACCATACTGGCTGGTATATTTGTGACTTTGCCTATAAGTGTTGAAAGAGAGAAAACAAAACAAACAAAAATTGATCATTTATATGAGGAACTTAACATTTAAACACAGATAACATAATGAAATATATATTGATATACAATAAAAGCAACTTTAATGAAAACCGTACCATCAGGTGATGTTTGCACGCCGGTTTTCATCAATTTGTTTTCGCTGGAATTATCATTCGGATGCTGTTGTTGCTGTTGTTGTTGCTGCTGCTGCTGTTGTTGTTGTTGTTGTTGCTGTTGTTCAATGCTACCACTATTACCCATACCACTAATGCCAGATGTTGTACCACTACCACTGGGTGCTGAACTACTCACACCACCAGAGCTAACAATACCACCGATACCACTGCCAAAATTGCCACCTGCTGCACTACCAGGTGCTCCAACACCACCACCACCAACTACACCAACACCACCTGCTCCACTACAACCACCGACACCACCACCAACTGATGAGCCTGATCCTACTGCACCACTACCCACAGCTCCCAACCCACTGTTGGCTACAATTGAATTCATTGTCTTATCCGTACCATCCAAATTATTACTATCTGTTAGACCACTTCCCGCATTCGTTGTACCATCCGAGTTTTGAGTGCCCGGTAACGCAGGGAAATCTTCATTAGACATCGTAAATTCCGATTGTTCTGATGTTGGTTGTTTTACCATGCCAACTAAAAGATGTCATTTTCGATTTTCGTGGTTTCAGTTTTTGATGAATTTCATTTTATTTTTTATATTCATTTTTTTTTTCGGGAAGAAACAAGAGAAGAAGAGGGGAAGAAATACTCTTTAGCATTCAATTGTCATATAAAGATGTATTTTGTTTACGTTTGTTTTCTCTTTCTTATAAAATGGGAATAGAATTATTGTACTATTTCGGAAACAGATAGACATTAAAACAATGAGGAGTAATTCAGTCAACTCAAATTCAGTATACACTATAAAGAAAAACACTATAAGACTATTTCTTTATAACTGGAACAAACTAAAGATACTACCGAAATTTTTAACAACAACAGATAAAACAACAATTCCCTAGAATACTATAATATTACAAAATGATTCATGTGTTTGTCGATATATAAGTTTTAAATAAAATGTTAGATACAAATGAATACATTTGATGAATTTAACAATATAAGCTGTGTTTTAGCTACCGAAGTTTCAATTTCGAAATTAATTTCTTTACGTACATTCTGTATTTAAATTTAATGCACTTTTATCAACTATACAACGAATGTCTATTACTAATATGTACAGAATGTTTCTATTCACATATCGTAAAGAATTTTATAAAAAGTTGTGTAACAAGAAGAAAGTAATTGCAAAATTAAACTATTTTAGGTAGCGACATACAATTGTCCTAAATTTGACGTAAAGCCCCAGTGCTTTCAGAATTAAATTATTTTATTATCAAATCAATTGATACGATTTTGTTTTTCAAGTTTAAAACGGGATTAATGAAATTCATTAATTTAAATATTTTGATCATGGTGATCTAAAAACACTTTATATATTACTTTTTACTGTTGAAGCAATTAATTTCCTGTCATATCTTAAAAATTTCGATGCATAACAAAAGTTTTAATTTTTTTTTTTACTAAAGTTTAGAAATTTAACTAATTTTTAGTGTAGTAAAAAGTAAAATTTTCGAATGTCTCTTTTTAAGATTTGAATGACAAATAATAGAATCCTACCATATACCTCAAAAACTATTCTGCTAATCAAATGCTTATTGTACACAGGAGAACAAAATTGAATTAATTTAAAAACTGAATTAATTGAAAATTAAATGCAAACGAATACGATGTAATATTAATATTTGATGGCATATACTTAGAAAGATAGATATGTAAATGATGAAATTTATAGTAAAAGAAAAAACACAAACTAAACAAAATGAATACAAGTACAAAAACTATATAGAAAAATAATATATAATGAAGTAAAAAAACGAAGGATAATATTTCGTTGAAAAACTCACAAGAGGTAAAGAAATTACCATAAGGTTTGCTTCCCGGCGGCTGGAGAGGATTCGTCTGAGGCAGTGATTGATCATTCTGGCCGCGTGCATTTGTCAGAGATGGAAACTCTGATGGATCGAGAAGGGCCGGCGTTGTTGTATCCCCACTGCCACCGAAAACATTATGGAAATTATTTAGAGGACCACCAGCAGAGCCGCCACCACCTCCTCCACTACCAGTCGTACCGTAACCACCACGATTTTGCATAAAATTACCCATGTTGGACTAAATTATACAGATAACATAAATATAATAAACATTGGAATAAGGTTAATGACAAACTTACCATAGGCCCTTGACCCAGACCCTGCATACGTCTTTCTACATATGGACGCTGGTTAAATACATTTGCACGATTACCACTTGTTAACGCAGGACCACCAACCGATAGCTGAGCATTTCGATTCGGTGATAACTGAGGTTGCGTCTGTCCATAATTAGCTATTGTAAACGAAAAAAATAGAGAATATTCAATTAATTCGAATTTCTGATAAAAATTATGGTATGTTTTGTAACATACCGCTGGGAAACATGCTTGACGTGGGTGTTACATGACCGGATAACGAACTACCACCAAAACCGCCTGTAGTTCTGCCCGTTAGAGATGCATTTGCTATGCTTCTTGGGGGTTGTTGAAAATTTAAATTCGCCATAATCTATTGAAAAAAAATTAATTGCAAATAAAACAAAAGCACAATTAACATTGGATTATACCACTATAAACATTCAAACAAACATGTGAAATGTATATAAAGAAATGTGTTTTTTTATATTAAATATGTCAAGGTCTCTTCTATATGTTTACATAAAATGATTGTAGAGATATATTCATACGAATGTCAATACAAAATAAAATAACGAATTTTTAATTTAAAAACAACGAATTTAGATTCTAATCCTAATTTTTGCCTTAGCTATCCAATAACACACATACGTTTTAAACATAATATTATAAATTCAAATTTTACTTGCAGAGTCATGCTAGTTACATATCGATACCTTAATAAAGGCAAGAAATATCGTGACTTTGGTGTGTCTCAGACAATGTCAAAAACCAAATTTTTTAAATAAACAAAATAAATGGACAGTCTGTATAAAAAATAAAAATTTAACTCTATTATTTAATTTTTAAACAAAAACTATTTTGTCACTGCTTTAATTCTTTCCTTTAATTTTCTCTTCGAAACGAAATATGTAGCAGAGATTAGTCAATCATATTTAAAGAAATTAAATTAATAATTTCATAAATTCTTGTTTCTCTATACATACAATATTGTTTACAAATAAAAAAAGGATCTAAATTAAAAAAAACGCACACAAGTTTATATATAGACATAAAAGATATTCTCTATTGACTACCTGTCGTGTTCAATGCACCCGTTTATTTCTGTATGTGTTGTACATTCATACCATTACTGTAGTAGTTTGTTGATAATGATGTTGATGGTGATTACTGACCCTTACAATCAATTACCAATACCATAAATTTATCTACCGATAACCATCAACGCTTTTACTACTACATCTAACACAAATTTAAGCATGAAAATATTCCCACCTATAATACATGTGTATGTATTGCCAAGCTTCATTAAAATAACGATGCAAAAAACAATTATGTTGGAAAAGAGCATGAGGTCCATCCAACAAAAAAAAACCGGGAAGAAAAAATTAAGCAATTTCAAACAAATTTAATGGAAAACAATTGAATATTTGTAGGCCAACAATTGTTTGTTTATATTATTTTATTCTATTATTGAAATCAGAAAGATATTAATCTTACCGCTGTTTTCTTACGTAAACAATACTTTAAATATGCATATACATACATACATACATAAAGAAGTTTGCGTTTACATGCAATACTATAGTATGTGCCACTAAGCAGTATAAACAAAATTACATTCTTAAATTAAAAGTTGTATTTATAAATATGAAATTAGAAAAAAAAAGCTTGCAATTTTCAACTAAAAGCAATCAACAGGACATTAGCTTTCCGCTCTTGGCGTAGCATCTTATATAAATGAGACAAGCTTTAATTATTAACTCTTCGATTGTTCAATGCAAGACACATGTGTATGCACAGACATAACGCTGATGCACAGCCATTGATACGCTGATGCAAAGAACGCTTGAATAATAAAATTGATATATTTTTTTTTTGTATCGCATATGATGTACATCAAATTACTGCCGTGAACGTACAGCACAAAAAATATTTCACAGGAACGGTCAAAGGATTAACAAACCAGAAACACAATACTTTTTCCTTTAAATTAAATTCATCATAAGTTGGCTTTTACACTTCTACGATATTATTTGCTGTGGAATTTATTTAAAAATCCTAGAGTCAATACAGCACATGGAGAGCATAGTTTAACCAAGAATCCTATTTTGTAAAATTAAGAGAATTTTTCTCATTGATCATATATTCTAATTTAATAAGAAATACGCATTTATGACTAGTACATATATATATATATATGTATATACATGAGTATATATATATATATATATATATATATATATATATATATACAGACGTGTTCGAAATAATAAGAACATTCAAAGCGAAACAAAAGATCGTTTTAAAAAAATTTTTGAGAAAGATTTGAAAATATGGCTTTTATTATTTTTATTGTAGACATCTTTAGCTTTTTAAAAATACTTAAAGTTATGTTTTAACTCATCTAATTTTTTTTATACTGCCAATAATGTTGAACTAAGTCGAAAATCAGGTGTTCGAAAAAATAAGAACAAATTGGAAAATTTTTCCAAAATTAAAATTTCAAATTTTACGGGAATGAGTTATACTGAATGTTATTGAAATCATAAATGATAAATGCTAAAATGTTTGGTATTTGCCCGATCAACACATGATCAAATGCATAGTTTACGATTCAATCCATTTGAAAATATTCTTAGTGGCGCCAACTATCGGAAATTAATCGCACCAACTTAGAAACCTTCGTCGACTTATGCGCAACAACTTTGCTGAAGATCATATCATGATCAAATGCACAATTTACGATTTAATTCATTTTAAGTAATTTTCAGTGACGCCACCTGTAGGAAATTGGTCATTCCAACTTAGAAACCTTCGTCGGCTCATGCGCAACAACTTTGCTAAAGATCATAACATGATCAAATACCCAGTTTACGATTTAAATCATTTTTAGTAATTTTCTGTGGCGCCACCTGTCGGAAATTGGTCATACCAGCTTAGAAAACTTCCCCGGCTCATGCGCAATAACTTTGCTGAAGATCATAGCATGATCAAATGCATACTAGTTTACGATTCTATTAATTACATACAAACAAACATTCATTTATATATATATATATATATATAGATTTAAATATATAACAAATTTCATGGAAATGAAAAAAAACGTTAAATAAATGATTTGATTTAGATAAACATATTAACGGTCTTACGGATTGACATAACTGCGTGGTATTAGTTTGCCGAACTAAAAGTTCAATTGGAAGAATATAGTAAAAACTTTACTTACTAATATAATAATAGTCGTAGGTGTATTAGGCAAAAAATTGGAGTTTTCAATAGACTTTTGTCTAATCTAGCACCGTACGGTCTTAGTCACACAGCTAGTAATATTTATAATAACAATGTACAATATAATGTATTTATACATATATACATACATAGATATCCAGAATACGTAAAGAACTTTAATAAGGCAATGAAATACATAAATTAAGGCAAGTAATTTAATCTCATTCTTTTACATTAGGGGATCATTTTTTTGGTATTATTGTTATGATATGTAAACACATATTGTCAAGTTTATCGGAAATGTTTTCTAGTCTTGAAAATCATTATAAATTTTAATCATTTTACATTGATATACAAATTAGATTGACGAACCAAATTAACTAGAAGGTAACAGCCTGGTAATCGGCTTCTGGTATTATGAAAACAAGATCTAAACCATCAGCTTAAGGAAATTGATTCACATAAATTCAGTAATGTGACGCTTTTTGTATCGAAATGTTTACTTACAATCATTTGATTCAAAAGGGCAAAAACTTGTAAATGGCATTCATTTGTTTTTACATCTCCTATTGGCAGAAAATTGCTACAACAACAACTAATGTTTCTATTGCCAAGAGTCTGCGAATTTTATCACAACTTAAAATTGTTTCCTCTCGAAGTGAAAAGATATTGATAAGAATATTTACCCGAGTAATCTGTTATTGTATATCCTTTTTCCGAATGTATTGTTGCTTTAGTTGTTTTCAAACGGCTTGTAATACTAGAACTTTTGCTGCCTCTACTGCTACGACCATAAAAACCGTTCACCGCATCTAACATTCCAAAGCGACAAAAGATGGAACGTTATAAACGTTACGTAGACACAGCACTGCCCAATATTTGCTAATAACAATGATTAGCAGAACACAGGCAGTTGTTAGTAACTTAATGTTCGACACTTCACTTAGAGCGTCGCTAATAATATTGCCACTAGCTTTCTATTAAAGATGTTATGGCGCTCAACAACCTTGATTGTTGTTTATTAAAACGAGATATATTTTGCTGCTGCACAACAAGAGTGACTGCAGTTTGGCTGTGCCTTTACGGATTTTGTTTTGTTTCTTGGTTTTAACAACAAAACAAAGCAAACACACAATTGGGTAATGGATTTTTTGTTCCGTTTTCCTTCTGCTTTTGATATTATAGGAATTTTGTTAAGAGCAAGCGCAAGCTGGCTATCACGAAGAAAAATGGCACAAAACGGCGTCTCTTAACCAAAATATATCCTATTTGGTTAGGTAGGAGATATACTATATAAAGAAAATCACAATAAATGTTATACGCGTTTTTTTTGTCCACTTTGTGTAATCCTTTGGTCTGTTGTTGTTCACTTATTCCCAGACCTTAGCAAAGGATTGGAAAAGCAACTACAATTCCCTTAGAAATTATTGAATTTTTTCTAGAAGTCGTGTTAGAGTAACTACTGGTCGATCTGATCGTTTGGTCTTTGATGTTTGTTACTTTTTTAACTTTTTTTGTTCGTTTTATTGGTTGGTATTGCTTGTCCAATTGATTGCAACACACAAACACACGTAGGTTTCTTCTCCTCTGCTGTTCGACACTAACACAACCTCAACTTTTTTTCCTTTTTTCTATATAACCACCGAATTTGAGATGTTATTATATTTTACAATACTTTATATTTGAATTAAAATTATTAGTTTTTTAATTGGAAATAATTGTTTATGTTTTGGTTGAATAAAATCCAACCAAAATTGTTATTTCTTGACTTATTGTTTGCTTTTGCTCTTCGACTATTTTTTGTACGCTTCTTCTTCTTCTTATTCTTCACGACGTCTTTATTCGTTGGTTTTTCTTTTCGCTTTTTTAAATGTGTTGTGAATATATTTTTCTTTTTCGTCCCAACGTCTATCGTCGTCTGTAACTAGCCTTTGTTTTTTATTTCACAAAGCAGTTCAATGAAATTTCACCCGAACTTATCAAAAGACTGCTGATGGGAGAAGAGAAAAAATCATGGAATATTTTTTCTTTTTGTTGGCAAAATCACACCGCTGATTTCGTTTGTTCTTATAACTTCCATAGAGTATATTTTCCTTTAAGGAAAAATGTCTTAATTTCCGAAGGGCTATTTCTCTTATTAACAATTCGTATTTTGCGTAGAATTTCTTTTAGCTGAAATTTAAAACACACACAAAAAAACCTTCCGCAAAATTTTTTTATGGCTCATAGCACGAATACATTTACACAGAAAACGAAATATCGTTCGTTGCGTTTGCATGTATTTGGTTTATAAAGTGCTGTCTAATTTTCATTTCACTGTCAAGTCAATAACTTTGCATCGGCTAGTTATCTCTCTTTTACACATGTAATTTTACATGCTTCTTTGATTTGATAAACATAAAACAGAAATGTTTAATTCTTATTTTACATACAAATGTAAACATATTGATATACAACTCTGAGTTCTTATTTCGGCACTACACATAGGTATGCCGAATTTTATTTACATATTTACGAAAAAAATAATTTAAAATTCAATTTTGAAGTAAAAATTATAAATAATATTTACATTTGCAAACAAAAAAATTATAACTTCATCAATTCTTTACAATAGTACAATTTCACGTGAAATCAAATTTAAAAATTTTTGTGTAGTATACACCACCGTTCTACACATTGACTGGTTTCGTTAATTCTTTTACAAAATTATTCAAAATTTGTTTACTTTTTTTAACAAATAAATTATAAAAGAATAATTGCCCAAATTATTAAATACAACATTGATAATGTCTCTTACTTTTTCAAGTTAAAAACGTTATTTAAGATTTTAAACCCTATTTATAGAAAAAAAGCGAAGTTTAAAAAAATAAATTCGTATTGAGTTCAATATCTAGTACATTTATTTAATAAAACCAAGTAGAATTATTTACATAATGAAATTTTTACGAAATGGGTAGAAAAAACTATAAAAGTAAGTCACTTTTAAATTCAATAAAATTTTACAAATATATTCGTAACTACGAAAATAAAAATGACTGTGTACATATAATTTTTTTACTTGGCAATACTATACATAATAATATTTCATTAACTTGACATCACTTTATTGAGAACAAGATTCCAAGAGTTGAAAAATTGTATAAATCGTAAGGAATCTAGATATTTTTTCTAAAACAAATATAAATTGAATTATAATTCTAACTTGCATAGAAAATATCGAAACATTTTATTATTTTTGAATATAAGCACACAAATTATCAAAAAGAAGTGGTACCAAGCCGATTTTGCAGCAGCTCATACATACTACACTACTATTTGCAAGAAAACGAAATATTCCAGAAAGTTTTTCAGAGAAAAAAAAAATTAATAAAAAAAACAAATATATACATATGTAAGTTGAATTTTAAAAAAATTGAAAAAAACAAAATTTTAATTATTTTAATAACGCCATTTCTAATTTCTTTTTAATTTATCGGTATTATTGCTGCTGATGTCGACGCCAACGCCGCCGACGTCTGCTTATTTCTGGTATATATATACATATTCGTTATTTATTGTGTGTGTGTGTGCTGTGGCTGATACACTTGAACTTTTTTTTTGTGATTTTTCTCATTCTTTTTTGTACTGAAATTCGTTTCGTTCATTCGTCGTTATTGTTCGTCGCGGTTGCTGTGTCGTTTTTTCTACGGATTCCATTTAATCATCAGTGATTTTTATACAATATAAAGGAATATAAAAAGAAAATAATTTTGCTAACAAATTAAAATTTTCTTTGAAAATATATTTGCCAAACAACTAAGAAGTTATAAACAACTTAAATTAGTATACAACAAATAGTTGAATTGCAAAGAAGTTACAAATAAGAAAATGCAGTCTCTCGAACCAAATGTGAATCGTTTGCAAAATTTTAAAAACAAAGGCAAGGATCAAGAGGTAAGTGCATTTTTAAATTATATCTTTTAACGTAATCCTGCAAGAAAAACCACACCCACAAGATTCATAAATTTATATTTTTTGTAAAAAAAAGTTCCTTGAAAAAAAGAGGCACATGTTTTTGTTGTAATGGTGGTGTGTTATACGTATGTTTGTGTGAGGGAACCGAAAGGGAATTGGCAAAAGAAAAATTGCTTAACCTCCATTTTAATTTCAAAGTATTTATTTTTCTCTTTGTGTTGTCGTATTCTATCGATTTTTCTGTTCAAAAATGTATTTAATTGAAAAGTTCAATAATATTTAAAAATATAGCTTTCCCTATTTGTTTTGTAAATGCACCTTTCATTCTTTGTTAATTTTCATTAATTTCCTCGTGGTTTAGTTACGACGTTTTTATTTTTTGTAGATTTTTCTGTCTATTATTCATTTATTTACTGTTGCTTTTTTAAACTCTTATTCAATGAGAATAATTTATCTGTCCGCATGTTTGAGAGCGTAGTTTTAATTCCCTTTTGTTTACAATTTTCGGTATGAAATTTCAAATACAACTCTGTATAGAAGAGATCTTTTTTTAACAGAAATGATACAGAGGTGAACCTTTTATCTGTATTCGTATGGCAGAAAATATAGAAAAATAATTTTATGGATTTAAAAGAGAAAGTAAGATGGAATTGGGGTATGCGGACACTAAAATCAACACTTGGTCTTCTCATATTCTCCCGTATTGAAGTGCGTTTTATGTGCATATTATATTACGCTAAACTACCATAGTCATATAATTAGGTTGGATCATGAAAACAAACCTCCAAAAAAAGGTGCACTATAGGTTGCCTTACATAGGCCATGTAACAAAGAAATATGAATAGATGAATAGAAAGAAATAAGATAAACTGAAATTAAGATGATAACATAGTTGAGAAGGATAAAATGAAAAATGAAGAGAAATGAAACAAGGGAAATCTGGGAGGTGATGACCTAGCGAATGTATTAAATGAATCTCATCTGTTTAAAAATTCTTATATACAGAAACATTCTACGGCAATTAAAAAGTTCGGGTCTAATAACCAGAGTGAATCTCTGAAGGCCAGTAATTCGCACTCGAAACACAATAGCTAGTCAGAAATTATGGCCTTAAGATACTCACGATAATAACTTGATGTCAGAAATTATATTAAGGTCCTAAAAAGACCACTCCGCTCTATAAAGCTCCAGTTAAGAGAGGCTCATTTTATTTGTCTATACACTTCGCTAATCCAATGCAATACAAAACTTTTTCAAAAGCGTCTCAGCCTGGGAGTGTACAGGATAATTTTTTATTACTACCCAAAAATAGATTACTCTGTCGGTGTCATCCTTTACCTTTGTCCCGTAGGCTATTAACATCTTTTCATTGCTCCCTCTTCGAAAATACCGTTGCCATTAGCATAGAAAAGTTCAAACTATGCGTCTTTAATATGGATATAATTCAGACTATTTTCAATATGTTTCTACCTCATATAGACTTGCTGAGCTCCTCTGAGAGTTCCCTTGTCGATAGTATTTCTAAGGAATAAATCGATTATACTTTCCATCCAGCTTAGAATTATAAGCCACCCCTGATGTCAGGTAACATTAAAGATAAAATCCCTTTTCATATACGTAAATAATAAACAGGTTTAATAGATTTTATTTATTTATCATTTACAATAAAATTATAAATTACATCTAATTATTACGATCTGAGTTACTTAGGCCTTACGCTCGGTGTAGTGTAACAGACCTTAGTCTCTGTTAAGAATCGAATCCAAGACCCTTACACTAATAGTCTAGCAAGCACACTATTAGACTACCAAGGTAGCAATAACAGATTTTACTAAAGTTAACACTTCTATTATTCAACTCTTTTAGTGTTTTTAGTTAAAGAAAATCCATCTAATCTGGGTAATTTCAGTCATATTTATCTTAAATATTCATATTTTTGTTTATTTTGTTTTATAGGAAATGCGTCGTAGACGCAATGAGGTCACAGTGGAATTACGGAAAAATAAACGCGAAGAGACAATCCTCAAGCGACGCAATGTTCCCAATATGGACTCAAATACAGACGAAGATGATCAGTTACCAAATCAAATAAATTTAAAGAAATTAGCCGAAGCTGCTGCTGATTCATCAAAACCAGAACAACAATTGGCTGCCGTACAAGCTGCACGCAAATTGTTATCGTCTGACAAAAATCCACCCATTAATGACTTGATTAACAGTGACATTTTACCCATATTGGTAAACTGTTTAAAACAACACAATCAAACAATGCTGCAGTTCGAAGCAGCATGGGCTTTGACTAACATAGCTTCGGGCACATCACAACAAACAAATCAAGTTGTAGATGCTGGTGCTGTACCCCTATTCCTGCAATTGCTCTCATCACCCGCTCCAAATGTTTGCGAACAGGCTGTCTGGGCTTTGGGTAACATTATTGGTGATGGTCCAGCATTGCGCGATTTCGTTATCGAGCATGGTGTTGTGCAACCATTGTTATCATTCATTAAACCTGATATTCCCATATCCTTTTTACGTAATGTCACCTGGGTTATTGTAAACTTGTGCCGCAATAAAGATCCACCACCACCAGCTGCTACTATTCATGAAATTTTGCCTGCTTTAAACATTTTGATTCATCATACCGACACTAATATTTTGGTAGATACAGTTTGGGCCATTAGTTATTTAACCGATGGAGGTAACGATCAAATTCAAATGGTTATCGAGAGTGGTGTTGTACCCAAATTGATTCCATTGTTGGGTCATGCTGAGGTTAAAGTCCAGACAGCAGCTTTACGTGCAGTCGGCAACATTGTCACCGGTTCTGATGAGCAGACACAAGTGGTACTCAACTATGATGCTCTGTCGTTTTTCCCAGCTTTGTTATCACACCAAAAGGAAAAGATCCGCAAAGAGGCCGTTTGGTTTTTGTCTAACATTACTGCTGGTAATCAATCACAGGTGCAAGCTGTTATAGATTGTGGTTTATTGCCCAAGATAATTGATAATCTACGTCACGGTGAATTCCAAACACAAAAAGAAGCCGCTTGGGCTATTAGTAATTTGACCATCAGTGGTAATCGCGATCAAGTTTTTACACTCATTAAAGAGGGTGTCATACCACCATTCTGTGATTTGTTGAATTGTCAAGACACTCAAGTTATAAATGTAAGTTATATTTACATTTAGTTTTGTTATTTATTTTACTAAAATTATTGTAAAATATTTATTTTACTAATATATCTACTAAAATTGATGTGATAATTTAGCTAAGAACTTGAAAAAAGGTTGACAAAGTCTAAAAAATTACAATTGTATTCTCAGTACCTCTTGTGCTTAAACAATTTTAAATTTTTTTATTACATTTTTAACAAACAATATACAAATATATTTTTAATGATTACAGGTTGTATTAGATGGTCTTAATAATATGCTCAAAATGGCTGAGAATCATGTTCAAGATGTAGCTAATCTAATTGAAGAATGTGACGGTCTCGAAAAAATCGAAAAATTACAGAGTCACGAAAACGTGGAAATTTATAAGCTGGCCTATGAAATCATTGAACAACACTTTTCCGAAGATGTAAGTCGTTGACCTTCATATACTATTCGTGATTTAATTGCAATTATAATAAATATTTTATTTACAATTTACAGCCTGAACAAGCATCAATGGCACCGGCTTCAGATGGCACTCAATATCAATTTGATCCAAATGCCGATAGCAGATTACCGAACTCATTTAATTTTTAACAAAATTTCCCCTATTTTTCAATGTGACCATGATTTGAATGTTGACTTGTTTAATTTGCAAACAACCAAAATCTTTTTATATATAAATATTTAATTTAGTATCATACAACACAGCAACAACAAAAGAAAAAGGATTTAAAAATTACAAACGAAAACAACATCAACATTACGGAGTCCATTATAATTTAATTATTGTAATTTAATACTTTATATAAACAAAAAATATCGATATATAATTCTATATATAAAAACAACCAACCTAACAGATTGATTGAATTTTTGAGTTTTAAACACATTTCTGGAAAAAAGTAAAAGAAATAAATTCTTTTACTGGACTTTTTATCTTCTGAAGTTGACTTTTCCCGAAAAAACAATGTCTATTTTATTTTATAAAAAAAAAAATAAGATTATTAAACTAAAAAAATTATAACTTTTTAGAATTTTTATTTTTAATTTTGCATCTAAAAACAAATATATTGTAGAAAAAACTACCCTTTAAACTTTATAAAAAACGAAGTTTGTATTTTTATTATTTTATATTCAAAATCACATACGTTTTGCAGTTATCATAATTTTTATTTCAAATTTCAGTTTTCATATTTTAAAGGAATTATTTATAAACATTTTTGTTATTAAGATTTTATCACACTTTGGTTTGGTGTGTGTGTTAACGCAGTTTTTTAGTTTGATATTTAGAAAATTAACATCGTGAATATTTCATTAAATATCACATCAACAAAATTCCACGCTCATTGCAACAAGTTAAACCAAGAGAAAAATCATAAGTATTTAAAAACGCCAATATATTTAAAAAATATTTCAACGTTTTTAAAAAACAAAACATCTTTTAAATCGTAAATATAAATTTAATTATAATAAAAACAGAAAAATCGTAAAAAAAAAACAAAGTTATATATATACTATAAATATTTGTCATTAATGGTGAGTTACATTTTCTTGACTTTATGTTTGCAAACTACTCTTAAGGAATTAGGCATTTGTTTTTCGGAAACAATATTTTAGTAAATGTTACTAAAAGCAGTTGTTAATTTTTTTTAATACTTGCTGAATATGAATACACTATCTAATAAAATGACTGATTCTGGCTGTTACTGTAAAGTTTGATTCATTCGGTTTATACTTTGATACTTTTCTACTTTCTGGTTCATACTTTTCTTCCTTAATTCAATCAGGTCTTCCCAATCATTATTTACTACCACCTACGTGGTTATTACTTTCTACTGCTTAAAAATTTTAGTTTTAATACTTTCAAATTGTTTAAAAGACGTTATTCAGTTTTTAAGTAATATATTATAATCTTGGCTTAAAATCTATAAAAATATAAAAAATTAAGTGAATAACTCGAAATTATCTGAAATTTTTAGTTACAATTTGCTTAGTTAAAATTGGAATGGTACCAAGTAGCAATGGTACATTTGTTATCAAGTATTTATAATGGAATAGTCGGTACTGTTGACAAAATTGTACCTAATAAATTGAGGCCATTATGGATGAGTGCTGCCGGGCCTAAAACCGTTTTCTTTTGGGCTCCGATATTTAAGTGGGTAAGTTAAGCTAATATAAAGCAAATAAAGTGTAATTAAAATGTTTATATTTATAGGGTCTCGTATTCGCTAGTTTAGGAGATTTAAAACGTCCAGCAGAAGCGATATCAATCAATCAATGTACTAGTTTAGCTATTACCGGAGTCATATGGTCACGATATTCTGTAGTAATAATACCAAAAAATTATATATTATTGGCCGTTAATGTTTTTGTAGCTCTAACGAATGGGGCACAAGCTTTACGAGCAGTTCAGTATCAAATGCAACAAGCAAAATCGAAGGAATAAATTTTCAAAACATAGCTCTTACGACTCTGTTAAGTAAATGGTCAGCGTTTCTGGTGCTGCATCAATAGTGTTTGCTGTTGTGCATTAAATTATTTGAAATTAAGAATTCACAAAACATCAAAGTAAATATTCGATATTTTTATATAATAAGGTAAAATGTACACAATCTTATGTAAAATTCTTCATTGTAAATGCTACTCGCTTCAATTCTGGAATATTATTTTAAGAAATCGTTACTAAATTAAAATTTTTATACTCTAATACGAGCTGAGTGACTAAGACTTTATGCTCGATGTAATGATAATAATAATGGTAATATCTTGGATAGCAGAACATATTTCAACGAGAAGATACGGTGGTCTATTCCCAACATAAAACATATTCTCTTTTTTCCATTGCCATAATGCAAAAAATATCATAAAAATTAGATATAAATTCGCCTATATGGATCTTAATCCAATACACATACATATAACGTTATAGAATGCAAATAGTTCATCTCAGCCATTCTCAAAATTAAAATCGACCTATAACAGGCTTTTTCTTGCACATTTTTCAAGAACTTGGCAACACTTTCTAGGAGACGTTAAATTTTCACCATAGTTTACTAGGGTTATCAATCAGCTGACAGGTTATTGTTTGCAATTCTATTTGCCTACTACGGATATCAGAAAATTAGTGTTTTTGTTTATTAAATTCGTACTATAATGTATAAATTAATAAACAATGAGTAGCACATGTCGCACCTGTTTAAATGCATCCTTTAAAGGATTGCAGGCTTTATCAAAAATTGCGACAGACGATGAGGATAAACCACAAAAGTCTTACGCACAGCTTCTTAATGAGGTGGCCAACATTAATGTGAGTATCAATAGAAGCCCTTAATTATTTATATATATGTTTTAATAATTTATTTATTTTGTATAGGTAAAGAAAGATGCCAGTTCGAAGTTGCCACAATTTATTTGTGTTTATTGTTCACGTAAATTAAAGGCAGCTTATGCTTTTGTCCAACAGGCACAGAATGCCAATGAGAAACTTTATTACATGCTGGTCCAACAAAGCGATGCTAGTGATACTAAACAAGTGGACTGTTTACAGGAAACACAAATCGATATTGATTCTTGCCTGCAAATAAAACTTGAATGTGATGATGGAGACGAAAACGAAAGTATGGACGAGGACAATACAAGGGACAATGAATTAATGGGGAAAAATAGCCAATTAAAGAAAGAAGTTAAAGAAGACGAAGATGCTTTAGAAACGAGTAATTGTCAAATTGACAAAGAGTTCCCAAACAGGTAAAATTAAATTCTTTTTGAAAATTTCTAACTATTGACAGCCAAATTTTGCAAATAGCAATATTTTCAGGAATTCCTTGAATGAGTCGCCGGACGATTTAGATATAAAAGACAAAAACATACTTGATACTGAAAACAATGTTCTTAATACTTCGCCAAAAAATTCTGATATAGCTGATGATAACAGCGTTAAAGATATAACCTCTGATTTTTCTACGGATAACGATGAATTGCAAAAGAAAAGAAAAATATCGAACAAGAAAAGAAGAATAAAGAAAACTTCCCCTATAAAAGTTCTAAAAAACGCTAGGACTTCCAAAGAAGAGCTAAAAAATGAGGATGATGATGAATCTTTGCCAGCAAAATGTGAGGATTGTGACAAAGTTTTTGCTAATTCACGTCTGCTAAATCGCCATAAGCGTGGTACTCATGTGCCGGAAGATTTGAAAGTACAATGTCTTCATTGTGAGGTCAAATTCAGTCGACGTCATAATATGTATGCTCATATGCGTCAAATCCACAAGTCGGAAAACCTAGAAGATCTTCAAATACAAAATAAAAAAGTTGCAGCCAATAAACAGTACCCGTGTCAAGAGTGCTCTCGTTCATATACAAATAAGTACAAGCTAATAGCTCACGTTAAAAGTCATCATAACCCTGATAATAAAAATAGCGCTAACACCGATAAAACTTTACAGCCAAGAAGGCGTTTCTTGTGTACTCTTTGTGGACTAACATTTGAAAGTCAGTCAAATTTAAACATACATTTTAGACGTCATACGGGCGAAAAACCATATAAGTGTGATTTCTGTGATCGTGCCTATCACAGATTGTATGATCTCCAGGTACATCGTCGTTCACATACGGGCGAAAAGCCTTATCAATGTAATCTTTGTGAAAAGGCATTTCGAAGATCGAATAAGTTAAAGATTCACTTGCGAACACATACAAATGAACGACCCTATAAATGTACTCAATGCGAAAAAGCATTTAAACAATCGAAAGATTTAAATATACATAAACGAACACATACCGGCGAAAGGCCCTATAAGTGCGGTGTGTGCCAAAGTACGTTTACACAGAGTAATTCTCTACGTTTGCATCAAGTCAAACAAAAGCATTTTGAATCGCCGGCCCCAGTGGGGAACATAGCAAGTGAAGTACCACTGCCCGCAGACCTAGAGTATCTAAAAATTATGTAATAAAATATTTAAATTTAATTTTCTACTGAAAGCTTTTTATTTCGTTTTTAATACTTCGTGAGTTCTCAAGAAACCAGGGAAATAAATAGAACAAACACAGTCCTAAAGGGCTGCAAATCTGCAAATTTTTTTTGCTATCCTAGCGTTATTCTATATTAAGCTAATGATTTATATCACTTAATACTTAACTAGTAGTTAATTTAACTGTAGCTAAGGGAAGGAGTGAGATTTTTTCCGAAATCCTTTAATAAGCATATGTATGTGCATACGATTTTTACAAAAATATCGAATTTGGGTGCATACCACCAGACCATAATTTATTGGCATTATTATTATTATTTGAATTCAGTGTTGAAAAATTCACTAGTTTTGTATTTTTTTCAGTAATTTTTCATTTCAATCAAATTCGATTTTCAAATTTTTCCATTAAATTCGTTTTTGTTCGTTCAAAAAATAAATATATGTTTTAATAACTTATTCGCACATTATTTTTCCGTTTCCGGGTTTATTAAGTAAAAATTAAGCCCCGTTTGTTTAATGCACTTGTGGTCTGTCTCTCTAATAGGTAGTTAGTGGCCTTATTAGACGCCCAAAGGCTACGGTTTAACCTTAACCCCAGGTCAGACAAAACGAAAAACATAACGGCGTAATGTGTGGATGTTGTTGTTGTGTGGATGGATGATGATGGTTTGCTCGCTGTTGGTTTGGACAGGGGAAATTAAAGAGGAAAAGCAAAAAAAAAATGTTTGTTTTCTTTTAAATTTTTTTTGAAGAGTGGTGAATTTTTTAGTTGTGGTGAGTTTCTAGTGGTAAGTTTTTACAAAATGTGGTGAATGTATCCGGTGTGGAATAAAATCTATCTAGTGCGGTGAGTTCTTACAAAATGTGGTGAATTTATGCGGTGTGGTGAATAAAATCGAAACTAACACTAACAAAGTTCGAAATGGTACTGTATTATCACAAATTCATGTACTGTACAACATGATTTTGAACGGTGCGTGTCTAGAATAAGTAGTTTTCACATCTGTTAGTGGAGACATTCACCAAAATGGCTGCTTACCATTATACACTGCATTAACAATGTTGCCATTGTGTCATTCTATTTAAAATTCTAAAAAATTAAAATTAGAAAACTTTGCGCTCTTCAACTATAAATGGGGTTAGGCTAATGCTAAAGGCCTTTAGCCCCGGTTAGCCAGGGGCTAACGTATGTATGTTCGCTTTTAGATAACGAAAAGCAATGAGGGAACGGTTGCCGAATGCTGAGTGGACCGTTACGTCGACATTTGACTAAACCTTTTATGTTTGAATCAACTGCTTTTGTTTTGTATATGAGAAACATGTAGTTAAGTTAGTCTTTTTATTCCATTCCGTACAGTATTAAGTATAAATAAATATATTTTTGTAAAAGTACGATTTGATGCAAAAAGGTACTCTTTCAGTTATAGTTCAGTACTATTTCAAAATTTCAATTTTGCAACACTGAATTATGAACTCCATTGCTTACTGTAAACAACAGTGCATTGTAGTTTTGAGCTTTATTCAAGCTCAATTTGAAAATATATTTTTTTTAAAGCTTTGACAGTACTGTTGATATGTTGTTACTATATTTACTAAATTATTCCATCAGTTTGTGGTTGACGTTTTATAAATGAAACTTTACACACGGCAAGTAAGTGATAATGAACGCGGGATTTCTTTATTTTTTTTATTATAAGCATTCTTTCTGCACGTGAAAGACATTTGGAGTAAATATTAAATTTACAGTTTTACTGAGAAAAAGTAACACCTGAGAAGTCTTAATTAACTAAACAACACACACACACGCACTCTGTTTTATGAATTGTTTGGTAGTGTTATTAATAGAATTGTGCAAAATTTAACGCAATTTTTAGCATTGTTTGCTGTTTAAAAATTTCCGCAAGAAATTTACGGAAGTATAAAATACGTTTTTCATGCTCATTTATCTTGTGTGTGAATTTAGTAGTGTAAGCGTCAGCAATTTTGTAGAAAAAAAAAAATATATATATATATATATGTACAACTATTTACGTGCTATGTAGTGTTGTCAGATCAAATTAGCTGAAAGACCCCAAAAATCTCCCATATTTTCGAATAATATAAAGTTTTTTCATAATTAAAATTTATTCTGGTTTAGTCAGTACTGTACATTTATAAAAATTTTTGTAATAGAGATAGACATTTTATAATAAAAATTATATTATATTACTTCGAAAACTAATTCTCAAAATGTATGTAAATAATTGAGAAGTTCGGTTGCCATTTATAATTACACCAATATTGTTCTTATAAAATGTCGGTATGTTATATAATTAAAGCCCTGTTGTTTTAACTAATTTCAATGTCTTCACGCTTTTCCATCAAAAATAACAATTCCCAATTTATATATTATTCTTAACATCTGGCCACACACTGTATAGTGATTGGTCAAGGCCAAGGTGAGAGAAAGCTTTGATGTGTTGCAAAAACTCTTTCAAATTTCCACATGTACTTTTAAGCTCTTTTGAGCGAGTGTTTCTTTTTATTTATTTTCTCTCTTACATTTTGTGTCTTTTTCTAACAAAAACAAATTTACAACAATAATAATAAAAGATAAAAAACAGAAAAAAAATGCTAATATTGTGCTCTTATTATTCCTTATGTTTAATTTGATTGTCATATTTACAGCGTAATTTCAACAATAAACAACTTTGAATTTTAAATCTGTGTTCTGTGTGTCCGGTGGCAGATTTTTTAAGATTTTATTCTTGTCTAGTTTAGATAGAAAAGTAAATACAATTCCAAATGGCTTCAACTGCGGTACCACCATCTGTTCCACCTCCACCAGCTGCTCCCGCTAAATTAGGTTTACCATCGAAAATTTATAATGGCTTAATTGGTGCCGTAGATAAACATGTGCCAAATAAATTGCGTCCTTTATGGAATCATCCAGCTGGTAAGTTTTTACATGCTTTAATTTTTAATTAAATTTTAATTTTATTTAAAATTCCAGGACCTAAAACCGTTTTCTTTTGGTCACCTATGTTTAAATGGGTAAGTGTTTTATATAATCAACAGTGTAATTTACAAACGTAAATACATATGTATGCATGTATGTATGTATGTAAAATATGTCGAATGTACTATTTATTTGTTGTTTTTTGTACTGTTAAGTTCCTAGTATTACATCAGAGATGTTAAATGAAAATTTTTAGCAAATGTTCTGTACATACTTGAACATAATATAAATTTTGTGTTTTGTAATGAATTACTGCGACTGGACTGCGACTAGTGTAAGAATAGACAAAAAAAAGAAATTTAAAATATGCAAAACATGCTGATTTATTCCAGTGTTTTTAATTGAGTTAAAGTAAAGAGGAATTGAAGAAAATTACTTAAAACCTTTAAAAATATTAAATGTTCTTCGTCATGTTCCAATTTCTGGATTTCAATTAATGCTATTCGAAAATAAAAAAATAAGATTAGTGAACAAATGAGTTGATATTGATTTGTTTATTAATTAGAATAAAATTACAAATTATATTATAATTATTACGAGTTGAGTAACTTTGACCATATGTTCGGTGTAGTGTAACAGGCCAGAGTCTTAGGTGGAAATTGAACCTACGACCCTTACGCAAATAATTAGTTTCGCAGATTACTAACTCACTAGATTGCCAGGGCTCCCAACTATGTAAATAAAATAAATGTTTTACTTAAATTAGTTTTTTAAATTGAAATTTATTTAAGCCAAGTTAGATAGATATCTTCATTTTGTTATAAAATTTGATAATAAGTATGTATATATTTTCTGCATGTCAAGCAGAATACAAATTAATAGAATTGCTAAGTTGGAAGCCAAGAATTTAAAATATTCACCTTTGATTTGAAAGGCTTTTGGTAATTACGAGAGCTTATGGATTTAATATTTAGATGTCAGTGGTATTTGGCAAATTTAACATTATTTAAAATTAAATATAGAAAGTTGGTTAACCTTACTTTGATTTTCAAATGCTGCCTTAATAATTGTGTTTGTAATAGTCGTTTTATTTGAAAGAAGTTAGAACAACATATCACTATTACTTGTATTATAGTATTTAACTTGTTAGAAAGTTTTGAATGCTGAACTCATTTTTTAATACAAAATTCCAAAAGCCTTATTATTTATTTCTAAAATTTGCCATAGGAATTTTTAAAAATCATATCTGACTACCACTAATTACACATTTGATTTTATAATAGAAAGAAAGTCAAGGTAAATAACTTAATAGAGAGTATAACGAAATTTATTTCTTTCTCTTTAGCGTGTAGCAAATAGAATAGGAAATATAAACAAATCGCATGATGTTGATTGAGACATAAATATACTTTTTTTTCTTAAATGTGTGGGATGATGCTTTCTATGTATGTATGTATGTCTTTAAATGTGTTGCATTTTACGTTTTATTTCTTAAATTATAGCAGATAATTTCAAACGCGGATAAGGTCGATGGCCAGCGTAATACCATGAAGAGGATAAATACATTAATATATAATTTTAAATAAATTGTTTTTGTTTCTTAAATTTTCAATACATATTTATTTTCCCTTTTTTCAAAATTTATATTATAACTGCGAAAAAAGGTTATATTTTATCTTTATTTTCCACGTTTAAATTTATTAAAATGCATATAATACTTTTTATGTTTTCTACTTAAAAATATATTACAAAAAAATCCTACTGTATAAAATGATCCATCTAGTTAATTATAATTTAGTTGCAGTTATCATCATTATATAGTAAGATTTTGTTTATTTTTATCATGATAAGCGTTCATTAAAAATCATGCAAAAAGTTTTACTACTTGAATGGGTTTTGTGGGTTATAAAGTACCAGACTAGATAGAGATAAGGAACGTGTGTTAGAAAGGAAATTTTTTGACTTCTTATTCTAAGATTAATTTAAATAAAATTACTATTATGACGTTATTAGAGAGATTCTGAAATATAGACACATACTCTTAAATTATTTTAAGTGCTCTTTAAATAACTACACATTCTATTTTATTTTCATCTCTGATAACAACTTACGAATCACAAATTGTTACCAGACTAGGTTTTACGTTAAGCGTGTTTGTTTATTACGGTGATAAACAATAAATAAAACATTATTCTATAAGAAGACACTTTAGATATATTATGTGCTTTTGTCCTTAACTCCATGCGATATTAAATAAGAAAGTCATTAGTTTATTCAGCAAAGAAGTCTCAAGATAGAGATCATTTAGGTATTATTCAGTAGATTATTCACTTGGAAAAACTTGATTAATGAAACTGAAAATCAGCTTTTTAATAATTAAAACGGGGTAGATGCTCTGTGTTACTCCAATGTTTATTAAAGGAACGAAACATATTAACGAAATATAAAAGTTTGTCAACTTTTTATGTTGAAGTAAAATAGAAAACAATTTTACTTAAAAATTTGCTTAATTTTCATTTTCAGACAATAATGATTTGTTTCAATTATTTTCAGGGCCTCGTTATAGCCGGTTTAAGTGATTTAGCGCGTCCAGCTGAAACTCTTTCAGTTTCACAATGTGGTGCCTTAGCAGCGACCGGTATTATTTGGTCCCGTTACTCGTTAGTTATTATACCAAAAAATTGGAGCTTATTCTCTGTAAATTTATTTGTCGCTATTGTTCAGTGTGTACAATTGGGACGTGCCTATGTGCATCAACGTGAAAAATCGGAAAAAGAAGCCGCTGCTGGTGTCGCAGGCACCACTCCCGCCGTAGCAGCTGCTAAGAAATAATTCAAGAAACTAGTAAGTTTTGTTCATTAATATTTCAAAAAAAAAAAGAAAAAATTAAACATATCTGTATACATTTTCCGTTATTGAAATTTGTTATTGCAGTTATCTTTCAAACGACATGAGGTGCTAAAACGTGAATGAATTTGATAAGTGATATTTTAAATATTTACTATACAAAATATGTTTTAATTATTTTCCACAACACAAATTGTTATGTTAATGATAGCACAATTATTTCTAAGAAGAAACACCAACACTAACATTTAAGTTTAAAATTACGAATAATACTTTAAATATTAACACCATTATTGTTTTTGTCTTTTATTTTATTAATATTTAAACAAAAGATAGCTCAATATACTCATTATGTTGACCATATCTGTTCAATAATTTGTTTTGTATATAAAGATTATAGTGGGGTTATTATTGGCTTATGAATTCGTTATAAGTTTAAATAGTAGCCTATAAATTATTAAATATGTATTTTTAAACAAATTAAAATAATAAAGACTGTAAAGTTAAAAAATAAAACCAATATAACTTTTTTGAACATCGTCTACATACATATGTGCATACATTCTTGCTTCAACATCAGAGATGTTTATTGTTTATTTCATTTTTTCTAGGCTAACGTGTATGCGAATTAAGTTATATATTTTTTAAATTTAGTATGATGTATTAAAATTGTAACTTTTGTCTGCCTTTACTCTATTTTTTGGTATTTACATTAATTTTTTAGTACAATGGGTCAATTCGACCTCCGTGTACTGTACTTGTCTTTATTGGCAAGTACACGTCCTCTAACCTACATTAATTTTACTACTGGGGTTACAAAAGAAAAAATTGTACAATAAACCAATGACGTATTGTTTTAACGTAAAAAGTAAAAAATATGTTATATCGTGATCAATTCAAATAATCTCGAAATGAGAAATACGTTATATTTTATGAAATAACTTTAATTGATCGAATGTACAGGAAGAATTTTATTATTGTCATATGCATACATATAAATCTGTAAATAGTTTGATAATGAATAGTTCAATAAAACGATATTGTATTGATAACGGTTAATTGAAATTGCTCGATAAAGACTACACTGATAACATTATAAATTATTTATTATTGCAGGCTCTTACAATGGAAAAATATTTCTTTTAGTTACGTTCTATATTTTTATTTTACGTTCCGTATATTATCACAAAAAATTCGGAAATAACTTATGCATTAGTTTAATTTAGACAATTTTAAACTTAGCTTAATTACAATATTCTAATTTAATTAGGCCAATACTCCTGTATACAGGTTTCCATTCCACTCAAAATATGAAATGGGAATTTTTTCAAAATTGTAAACGTACCATTAACTTGGAAAGCAATGGATATTCAATGTACAATGAAAACAATTTCATTTATTGACGGTAATAGATTCTGTACATAAAGAATTTCTTTAAACATTTTGTATTAGAAAATAGAAATGCGCCTCCGCATTAAGAAAAGGCACCTTTTAAAAAATCTTTTTTTCCGATTTTCTCGGACAAAATTTTTAACTTCATACTAAGTGCTGAATAGCAACAATATTGCTCCAATTCTAAAGCCGATTGTATTAAAATGTCATGGAAAAAAGGATCAACACAGCAATTTTTAGCGACGTTGTGATTCAAAAGAGTAGGGCACTGGCCCTATCATGATTAACTGTCAGAACTGTATTCTATTGCTACTATTAACACTCGGCCAGATTTGGTCAATAAAAGAGGAATACTATTCAATTAAAACAACACCAAACTCTATTCATCGAGAGTGACACCTTTGAAATTTCTTTATGCATCCGTTCTTGAAATTTTAATACAAACACATTTTATACATAGCAATGGAAAAAATTAAACAAAAATTTTAATTATTCTTTAGGAATAAAATATGAATAATTTTATTAAATTACTTAATGGAGACATAAGCAGCTTAAGTACCAAACAGTTTATTTATAAAACATATGGTTTGTTGTCTTTAAGTTAACATTTAGATACGAATATAGATAGAGGAGTAAAGGATAAGGAGGAATATTAAACATTTTAAAACAAATAATAATACTCAAGTATTCAAGAATAAAGCTGAAAAAACTCATTGATAGAAAATGTAATAAAGTAGTGCGTAATATGATATAAAATCATCATCAAATAATCGTATGATATAAAATCATCATTATTAAAATTATATGTATGTGTAAAAGCTTAAAACTATAAGAACAATTTTGATGTAAATAGAGATTTATGCAGAAGGAGAGAAAGAGAGCGACCATCATATTGGATAAAATTTATCAATTGAGTTGTGATGCACGGAAAAAAACACAACATAAATTCAATAAATATTTTGTATATAAATGCGTTTGTTGTTAGCTTTGTTGTGGTTTCGTTTAATTCAAAGATTTCTGCATTATTGACTTTACCTTCATGTAAGTTTGGTTGTTGTTTTTCACTATAGACTTGGCAATTGGTCATAATACTGCTTTACCAGAAACCACCCGAAGAGTGACCACCAGGTGGCACACGTGTTTTGGTAGCAGGATTTGTGGTAGTAGCACCATTACCGTTTGTGGTAGCATTGGTATTCGGTTTTTCAGTCTCCTTAACGGCATTAGCTTCTTTTTTTTGAATTACTTCTTCACGTAATTTTACTACAGCTTCATTGGCATCCGTTGAACCCATACATGCATTCAAATTGGAAGAGTTCTGTTGATTATACTTGGGACGTGGTGCATTAACACTGACTTGTGGTTCACCAAAAATATTTGAATGGCCACCGCCTGGAGGTTTTAAGACACGGCTAGATGGACGGGCACTGTTGGTCAAGCCAATTTTCAACTCTGTACTTGTCATTATAATTTATTTAAATCTGTAAAATGTTATAAACAAAAACCAACACACATTAAATATGATGTATTCATAAAAGTCGGAATTATTAATACGTATGAATGTATAGGTATAATACAAAATTAAATCAAGGCAAGTTTAAAGTTGCACACACCCTATTCCCTGTGTTAGCTTGAAATAAATGACTTCACTATGCTTTTTTTCTATCTTCTTTATTTGCGAATACAACAACAAACATACAACAGTACAACCATCAAATAATAAATGAAATTACAACGAAACAAAGGCATAAGTACACACATATACATAGATATTTAGACCTATTAATATGCGATGGTATGAGTGTATTTCTGTGTTCATGGACAAAAAAAAGTACATAAAAAAAAAACGACAAGTAATACTTATAATAACAAAAAAATACTGACGAAAATATAATACAGCACAGTCAGTAACACTAACAAAAACCAGAACTTTCACAACTTTTAATATTTTTATGTGAATTTTCTTTTCTTTTGTTTTGTTTTATTTTCTCTTTTCTCTTTTACGTACTATATGTATGTATTATTTTTTTATTCGATTTCTGTGGTTACAGCCAGTCTTTTCTGCTTTTTTACTTTCTGCAGTGATGTTTATTATTACTGTATGATGGCGATGATAATGATGAATCTATGCAGTAGAAAAAACTATTTTTGGAGAAATGAAATCATGCTGTTTAAACTGTATACTACGAATGCGCAATTGTCATTAAAATACATATTAATTAGGATGTCATTCCAACAATACATGGTATCAATTGTAGAGCGCGGATTACTCATGTATGCAGTTAAAATGTATTCAAAACGAAAATGCAATTTAAATAACTATGCGAATGATCTGTGCAATTTACGTACCTTACCCCATTCAATGTGGTATATTTTGTAGTAATACTTTACAGATTTTTGAAATTAGATCTAATTTGTAATTTAGTAACTTAGGAAAAATCAGGAGTGTGCAACTGTCAATGTCAACAGTAAGTTGCTCCCAGCAAAATAGACCCCCATGATATGAGTTAAACAAAATTAGGCGCGAGAGATAAATGGTAAAATTTAAAATAAAACCCTGTTGAAATTTAGTTATATATTCGAAATAGTCAACATTATGTCAAATATTCTAAAAAATTTTCAACACATTTTAATAAAACATCACCACAAACAGATTATCTCACAGTCGAGAGCATTTTCACAAAAGTCAATACAAAATAAATGTAGCGCCAACAACTCCAATATTCATTTAAAAATAAGTTCAAATGAGATGTCTGTAAAGGAAAATCACTGCCACAGCCATTGGATATTAAAAACAATAGAGAAACTAATTGGCATAATGAACGATAAAATTTTCCACCTAGACAAATACATGTCGATGAGAAGATAGAAAATGGCACGGTGATAAAACCAACCATTACCAATCCCTCCCCACCATTCTTCATCTGTACATGACGAATGCTTTTCTTTGTTTGGAAAACCATAAATTGCCCATCCACCAAACAAAATCTAGCCATCTTAAAAAAAACACATTTAATAGGTATACAAGTATGCAGTATATAGAAACAAAGTGACGTCAGCGTTTTTAAAACAAATATTAAATGATGACAAAATGTCTAGTCGAAAATAAAACATTTTACTTAAAAAACAGTCATATTTGTTAAAAACACAAACAGTTCATAAACATTTCCATGAAATCTGTTTACAACAACAATACATGCCGAGACTGTAATAAAACGACCTACACTTTGTTTTCATTTAGAATTTTGGAAAATTTAACAAAATAACATGTTGTTTATGGTAAAACACCTTAAAAAACTTGCATTAGCCGTTAAGCAAACTGCCTAAAACTAGTTTTAACCGCTTTTAGCCGGGACTCCCTATTACCGAATTAATTTGAAAGCGAATTTTTTTTTTATCAATGCAAACTTTTATCTGCCTCCGTTTCACTTGTTATTGATTTTTCCACTTGCATTTATTTTATTACTTAAGCAGTAAACTCATTTTTGAAATAAAACTTACTTTTTATTCACTTTTCTTTGATAAAATTGATCAATTTCGCAGAACTCTTTCGTATTACAATTCCACAACACCTCACATCCACAAATACCGCCAAATGAATAATTTCGATGCAGCTTTGTTTGATTCTCTTCTTTCTGTTTTTAAAATTACAAATTCTTGCAGACAATGAAAATACCAACAACAAGAAAAAACTGCAGGAATTTGCGCATAAACTTAATGAGTTGCCAGCCTTTAACAATCAACTCTGCTGTTGGTATTAGGAAGTGTTTGGTGTATTAATGTATACGCACTAATAGTGTTTTCACACCGAGTGGTTTTAACGCAAAAGTTGGTTTTAACGTTAAAACCAAAAATAAAACCTGATTTTACCATACAAAATTATTGTGTTAAAACCAAAATAAAACCTTTTTTGAAGTGGTTTTTAGTTGGTTTTATGAAATACAACCTTGTTTTGATGTACTAAATGTACTAAATCAGAGCTACCAGCTCTGAAAACCTGAAAACAGCTGATAAAAACAAAAACAAATGTAAATAAATAAATAAATGTAAATAATCATTTATTTTGTATTGAAAAATGAAAAATTTGTAATATTTTTAATTTCTTCAATGAAAATTTGAAAAATTTGTAAATATTTAATTATTAATCGAAATGTGTGTTGTTTCTGGTCACAATGAATATAGTTTCTTGTGCGAAAGGTAATTCAGAACCTAAATATATCAAGATAATATAAGGCATATTGCTCATTAAATTTTTTTCTCGCAGTCATAAATGTCATGCATTTAAAACCAATTTTAATAAAACTTGCAGTGTGAACGCAAAATCAGCTGTTTATGGTTTTAATGCTAAAATCAGGTTTTAAATTTTGGTGTGAAAACACTATAATATTTTTAATTAAAATGCAACTCTTTTTCATTTTATCTTTTGTTTATAAATTTATTAATTTTTAGAACTGACTTTTGACACAATGATGCCAACTCTTGCATGAAATAATAAAAACTGTTAAAAAAACTATGATATAAAAACATTTGATAAGCAAAATGATGATTTATATCAAAAATGGTTATAAGAATATAAAATATTACACATAATAAGTAGTTATAATCAATGAAAAATTAAAAGAGATTTAGTATATTTCATATTTAAAGACCTAAAACTAAAAACAATTTTACAGTAACCTAAAATTAAGTTAACGTTTCATTACAAGTGCTCAGTTGACATCACAGGTTTCAGTTCTTATAAGAATTTTTATAGCTGCTAATTGATAAAAAAAATAATTTTTGCATTTTCAACTTAAGTTTTTGTTTGCTAAGTGCAAAAAAATCGTTTTTAATATATTAAAATTAATTAGTAAGAATAATAATAGAACAATTTAATCCAAATATGAATGGATTGTGTTAAGAAAATAAATATCAATTTAAATGTAATAATTACCTATGAAAAAGTATATGAAATATTTAGTACCAATGAAAAAATGGTAGACAAAGTTGGTGTGTGTGTGCCTGTGATTTATTTTTTGTGTGTTAAATGAAAAGTTAGTAAGAAAAATAATGAATTTTAAAATAAACTACAAAAAAGTGCTCTTTTATAATTAAAAATGTATACATGAAGGAAAAGAAGAAGCTGAAGAAATAATTATTTCAGAGTATTTTATGGTAAAGATACTTTATTATTTCTTGTTGTTGTAGTTCCATCTTTTATAGTGTTTTTTCTTATGGTTCCCAATTTTAAATTGACAACAATTGTACAATTAATTAGGCAAGTGGGCATTTTATTGCATATAACCCCTCTAGTTTATACAGAATTATTTGTGAGTCAGTCTTCCTCACTCATGCCCAACTCAGTCAGTAATTTTTTCTTTTACGAAATTATCTCTTTTTATTTCTGTGTTTTTTGTTTTGTAAAGTTATCAATTGCGTCTGTTCGTCTTTATTGTTGTTATTGTTGTGTCTTTTCTTCTTTTGTTTGGGTTATTTCTTTTCCTTTGTTTTTATTTTTGTAACTTTGTTTACTATTTTTAGTACTTATTTTACCGTTTGTTTTTGTTTTCCCTTTTTTCTATGTTTTTGTTTACATTTGTTTGTGGAATCTTTCACAATGCAGAGTAAAAAATATTTCTTGTTAATAAGAAATGAAATATTCAAATGAAAAAGCCATGGTATTGTCAATTAATTTTTATATTTAATTTAATTATTTTATTTTATGTCACAAAAACATAGTAATGTGAAATTTATATTCCCATATAAATCTAATACTTAGTTAATTTTTTTTACTTTTCAAAACTACGGTGGAACCCAGTTAAAATTTACAATAGTAACAAAAAATATAATTTTAAAATATTTAAAAATTAAAATATAAGTCGTTAGAAAGGTTAGAACTTGAATTTATTGACATCTGTTTTTTTTAATAAAGTTTAGAAATATACATATACATATACATATATATATAGTGTATAAATCGAACCGGGTTAATAGACTTTCCAAGACAAATTTATCGGATATCTGTTCATATTTTTTTAAACGCATTTAAACTCGGCAAGACAAAGTTAATCAATTTCCAAATAGGTATAAGGTTCAAATAATTATTTTGATGCAATATTTGAAATAAATTTTTCTCATTTTTGTACCTTATATTCTGTTATGTACTAAACGTACATATTATTTTCTCGTACAAATTAATTTTACATATATATGTATATATATGTTGTGTTAAAATATTTAACTCATCTAAGAATATATTATTATGGTCTTTTGTTGATAAGATTTCTTAAGAAATAAAGCCACTGCTGTTATAAATAATGGAAAGGAATAGAACTGATATAAGTCAGTCGCAGAATCCTACAACAACAACTCATCATACTGCTGAACAACTTCAGCATCAGCAGCAGCAGCAACAACCACATACTCATCATCATGAAATGAATGAAGTTGAACTTGAAGTGCAACAGCACTTAAATGAAGAAGTCGAAGCTGCTAACTTTGAAACTGTTTACGTTATAGAAGTATAATAATAAATGCTATGCACTGAGGGGACACTAATGCATACAATGTTTTTTATTTTTCCAGGATGTTGGTTCAGATGTATCAGCCAGCCGTGCACATTTTGTGCCACTTTCTGCTGAGTTTACAACACAGGCAACAAATGCCACCACATCTCAAGCGACTGTAACAACCATAACTGAACCTCAGTTACAACAACAAAATCGACACTATTATCCACGTCATCATTATCATCATCATCACCATCATCATCATCAACACCAACATCAACATCAGCCGTATCAGCGTCAGTATGCTTGCAGCTCATCACCTTCAGCATTTGTATCAGAATATGAAGCAGATAGTGGTGATTATCAAAGACCACAACGCGTACCGTATGGAGGACATTTGCATCATCATCAAATGGCTCTAACATGTCGTCCACATTACCATCATTTGCAGCAGCAACAGCAGCATCATCATCATCATCGTGACACGCAAACGGCTCCACATTCAGCACATCATCATCAGCGCGAACAGGTTTCGTGTCCACCTGCTCCCGTTGTCCAAATGGAAGAACCTTCCTTTAATAGTCCGTTATCTGTTGATTTTGGTCAGCTACATAATCCACATCATTTACAGCATCAACAGCACCACCATCATCAATATAATCCCGAAGATTATGGTGGTTTTTATATGGTCCCGGTAACACCAGCCGTTTCGCAATCTTGCAACTGTAGCTCAACTAACACCACAAATACTCCACCTAGAGCATGTGAAACGTGTAATTGTGCCCCTTTGACCCACAGTAATAATACTGCCAGTGCACCACAACAGGAACAACAGACTGAAAGATCAATAACTGCAGAAATTCATCCCACCTCTAGCACAAATATTATTTACGACACTCATGCCGCCGCCGAAAGGGATAGGGATGCACGACGACATTACGATGAAGTTGGTACCACCACCTACTCTTCTAATTTAAGTGATGAATCTAGTAATCTTCTTCATCACGAAGAAGACGAGGTCGCCTCTACTACTTCAAATTCTATGAATACATTACCTCCGGAAGAATTGGAATCATGTAGAGGTTCTCCATTTTCTCTAGTAATGCCGGCACCACCGAACAATCATGATGAGGTTTCATCTGCTTCAGAAGCTGAACATGTACAATTTGCACACACTCGTACTACCAACACTACTACAACTACATCGGCTGCTGCTATGAAAAAACACAAATCCACCACAACAAATGTTGTGGGATCATCGCCGACTTCAACATCGTCTTCATCACAGATTTCTTCGAATAGTAACGGTAACGCTGGTGCAAATGGTAATGGAAGCAATGATAATGCAGCCGGACCCTCGTCATCGTCATCTACTTCTAGGAATCATTATGTTGTAGATTTAGTAGAATCTACTACGCCTAGTAATTCTTTTAGACGTTTAAGCGATGACCAACCGTCTACATCGCATCGTGTTCGGTTACGAGATGATGATCGCAATGGTCGGTATTGGCAGAATTATGATGAGGAAACTTACGAACAACCCCCTGTGGCTTGGAATTTGCACAAATCTTCAACATCTTCACATCACACTGAGCCGGGTCAATCTAATCCAAATAATAACAATAACAGTGAGAGAAGTTCGTCTAGTTCGCCTTCATTAAGTAGATTTCATTTGCGTTACATTCGCTCCGAAGAGAGAAATCGAGAGGCAGAAGAGGATGAAGGACTTACTCGTTGCTCAAAAATACCAAGACTTAATTCTAATCACTCGGGCGGCGTACACAACGACAATGCTTTATTGATGCCCCGAACACTGCATCAAGCGAACTCGAATGGTTCTTATGTAATTACCTATGCTGGGCATCAGCCACCACCGCCGCCTCCTCCACCATTGCCACACCGAAGAAGGCGTTTGGAAACCATAACATCATCTGATCAAGCGCAAAACTTTGTTTTGTCAGATCGCTCCCAAGATCAACTACAAAGTAGCAGTGATGTGAATGTACAGCCCTCAACATCTAGAGGACGTGTAGGTGGTGGAGCCGGCGTAACAGGGCAAACGAAAACTAAAACAAAATCGAATGAGACGAACATTAAACCTCCAGCAGTATTAACTGCGCCTGATCTACAACTTGATTGGCTATCAGATGCCACTACTACTACGACTGACGGGGAAGATGATGAAGTAGTCTTTGTGCATTCTAGTCGCGAACCTATACTCTCAATAGATTTAACAGCCGATGACGAATCACCGCTAGCTTTAGAAATGTCCATAACATCTGAACAAGCCACTTCAACTACGAGTCATCATCATCACCACCATAACCATCACAATGCCGGAGCTTTAGCTCATTCCAGTCAACACTCTGAGGCTGCACCATCAAGTGCTGCTCATACCTCCGTAGGTGACGACTGGTACGGTGTGCAATCTATATTTATACCACCAACCATGGTTCTTCCCCCTGCAATTGATTCATATAATTTGGCTCCAGGTGCTTCATCATCGGCGATATCTGAGCCACAAAGAGCACATCAGTCTACGACTGGTTATCCGGTGTTGCCATTCCAAGCATATGAATCACGTTCTCAGCCTGCGGAAAGTTCAACTTCTATGAATTCCCGACATTGGCAAGATTCTTGTTTTGACTGTTTAATGCCTGAACCAAACAACCAGTCTGCTGACAGAGCTGTTAACAGCAGAGAACAAAATAGTAATTCTACAATTAGTTCGTCAGTCGAACAAGCATCTACCGGAAACATAAGCATGCCACCACATTGTATTAGTTCGACATCAAATTCTGGATTGGCACGACTGAGGCCATCTGTTTGGGGTTCATATTTAACAGAAATTCCAGCAACACCTCTTCCGCCTTTACCGCCCATACCAAATTCACCTCCACCCATACTGATAGTAAACCCCTATACAGTTGCGGAACATAACAATCCACATTATGGCAGTGCAACAAGTATGCCACCAGTACCGTCTCTCGGTTTAGTGGGTGTCATAAACCCAAATCCAAATTCCTCACCGCCCACGCCGTTATATATACAACCGACGATACAAGATGCTCAATCTCAGCGACAGTTGAATCCGCCTCATTTATCCACATCTCCTCGATCAACCACACCGAATGCCAATCAATATCATGCTCATCCCATATACCATCACAATATTACCTACCCGGCGCGACCGCATGACAACCATATTATAACCCACAATCATCATGGGCATTCGCATGCTATACCCCATACTCATGGCATGCCTCATACACACACTCACACATTCCGCTCGGCTAATGGCAGCCATGGTCCTCCGCCACCTTATTTGGTGCACCAAAATCTGTGGTTGCGTCAGCATAATGTACAAGAAATCCATAGACGTCACATGACACCGACACCCATTGATTTGTCCTCAAATCCTTTGAATTTAACAAGTAGTTTTCGTACAAGATTCCAACAAATGTCTAACGTTTGTTCATGCGTTCATGGTCGTAATGGGCCTGTATCAAGTTTGGATCCTGTAAGATCAAATAACAGTTGTTGTAAACGTGAAAAAATAAATTATTTGTATTTTATTTTTTATTTTTAAAGGCTTATTATTCACCTTATGATTCACGTCCCCAGCCACAAACTAGAAGATGCCCAGTTTTGCGTAGGTCCGCCGTTCATCATCATATGTTTCATCATTATTCACCCGTACATGTGGAAATTGATTTATCGACACCACGTATTGTTATCGGTTCATCAATGCGACCACCGAGGGGAGCAACTTTGGTATAAATCGGTTATGTTTTATTTGCTTTAAGGGATTTTTTTAAGAAATTACCATTACCATTACAGGAAATTATCGAAAGAAACACTTTACCACATAAATATAGACGCGTTAGACGGCCCAGCGAAACAGATGAAGATGCAGAAAAATGTGCGATTTGTTTATCACTGTTCGAAATTGAGAATGATGTTCGGTTAGTCGATTTCATGATGATATCAAACGAGTAAAGTTTATTGTAAATTGTTTCTTTCAAATTTCTAGACGTTTGCCTTGTATGCATTTATTCCATACTGATTGTGTGGATCAATGGTTGGTAACCAATAAGCATTGTCCCATCTGTCGTGTGGACATTGAAACACACTTAAACAAGGACGCTATAATAGCAACATCAAGTGGTAATACTGAAAATGGTTCAAATAGTAGCTGGTGGCAACCAACGGCTGACTGTTAAAATTTATACGAACAGGGTTTGTTGATAACATAACTAAAATTAAATCACATAAAATGTTAGTGTTCCTTATATAAGAAAAAGCATAATAATAATAATATTTCTATTTGAAAATGAAGTTATAATAAACATAATAATTATCTGATTTAAGTGTTTATACATATACATACATATAAATATAATATATATTTAAAAACGAAAGTTTAGGAAAGTTTCCAGAGGAAAAATTTTTTTTCTTCTTTAAGGGAATAAAACTGAATAAATTCAACGTCTCTATTCAAAGTGAAATTTAATTAAAAGTTTTTTCTAAAAATGTTTAAGTATGTATTGCGAATGTAATTATTTCTTTTTTTCCTATTTAACTTCAAATATGTATTAACGATACCTTTTAATGATGGAATGTTACTTAGTTTTTGAAAAATAATGAATTAAAGTTTAACATTGAAATATTTTGCATAGAATCGAAAAATGTTTAGTATGGTACTCGTGAACATATTTGAATTTTCCTTGATTTTAAGCAAAAATTTTGTTTTCTTTGAGTTTGTTATTATTACAATTTATGTACTCTTATAATTTTTTTTTATATATTTTTGGATACTTTTTTTTGTTGTATTATATTTCCAATATATGTTTATATAATTCTTTATTTCTTTTGTTTAATTCTATTTTTTTTAAATATATTATCTGTGCCATATGTATATTATTATTATTAGGTTGTTAGTATGTATGTATGTATGTATGTATCCATATCTCTTTTTTTTACAATTATTTATTATTAGCTTAAAAGCAATCAAGTGAGTTTCTTCTTAATATTATTCTAATGAAACATGTGAAAATATATCAAAAATAATATTTTTTTTGCTTATTAAGTCTATTTTAATATAAAATTATTTTGAAATCATAATTATCGCTTTATTATTGCCTATACTTAATAATTTGCACGAAGAAGAAAATTAATAATTATCAATACGAAATTTTAATATGACAAGTTCAAAGGAAGTCTGTGGAGACTGTATATTACATTCGACTCTTTAGAGTGTAGCCGTTGATCGTTCTCTTTTTTCAAAATCCAAGATGCTTCTGTTCTGTATTGATTGTCAACTGGTGGGTCTGTGCTATACGCCAGTGTATCTGCCGCTGTTTCCGAAATTTATTGTAAGAACTTTTAAGTACTAATCCTCCTATGAACAAAGTCTTTGATGTAGAGTACTGAAAAGAATTTTAAAACTATTCGTATTGATTACAAATCAATGTTGCTGTAGTTCTAAAAACTGCTTAAACGAGTAATATTCGTTGATGTATTGCCACTGTTTAATTAACGACCATGTGTATACTACAGTTTCGGTACAAAGACACGATTCCTATAAAATTATTAAAAAAAATTTATACGCTTTCCATTTAGGTGCTGCCATCATGGGCAGTCATAAATAAAGTAAATTCTAAAAAAATTTTTTAAGCGATTTTAGGTTTCCATTTTTATGTTAATGTTTTTTTATTTTTGGCATAGGACCAAATCTTCTTTGGAAAGAAAATTTATTTATGATACAACTTTTTGCAGAAACTTAAAAAACTTAATATTTCGATTTGAAAGGCAATAACGAGTGGCTCACATCACATTTTTTTTATACTGAAATTATTTGCAGTTTTTTTTGTGTTTTTGGCTTTCTGATATTTAAAATAGAGAGTGGGAAACTCGAAATAAACTGTGAGCCACTGTACATGAATTAGAATGATGCTTCTTTTGGGCGTTTCAAGTGTGTTTTTGTATGAAATAGAAATAATTCGAAATCTAAAATTATATTCTTTTTTTAAATTCAGATTTTTCTTTATAAATAATGGTAGTTGTTTGTATTTGTATTGTAAGTTTTGTAATGAATATTTTGATTTCTTACAAGAGTTGTTATAGTTTTTGATTTTATAAAAGAAGTTTTTGGTTATATGCTATTGGCTAACACAATTTCTTTATTTTAATGCTTTTAATGGCGCTGAATATAAAAGAAAAATAAAAATCGTATTTGTTTTAAATAAAGATCTTCCAAATTTTGTATTAACTTTTAGTATGGTATATGTACATATGTTAACTTATACGTCCTTTATTCGTAATACGCAATAAATTAATAATTTTTTATATAAGTATCAAGCATTAGAAAGGCGTTTATTAAATATTTTAAGCAATTTGTTACATTATGCCATTATATACATACATTTATTTAAGAAAATTCGAGCAGTAAGCATGAAATATACACACAATATATTACAGTAAATCAAATAAAAAATCCTTTAACAATATTAATGCTTTTTGATTAATTAAGTATAAGAGAATAATTATGAAAATGGAAGTTAAACATAAAATTATATAATTATTATATTCATAAATATTAAAAACAATATATTAAATTGAAATGGAAATATTTTTCAAAAATCCTTTGTTTTCCCTTAATTTTTTAATTTATTTTGTTGGATTTTTTCTTTGGTACATACCTATAAAAACATGAATTATTTTTTGTAATCAATAAAGAGATGATTCAATAAACTTCCAACTCAATAAGAAAGCCATAAAAAAGTTCCGCTAATAACTCTAAAAACTTCTGCCTTTAACAATGTTTATTTTCCTTTTCGTGGTTATGAAATTTTGACTTTTCACGGGATTTAAAAAGGTATTGATGACAAAATTAACACACACAACATAGATGGTATTAGAAGATAAGTCGTAATCCCGACTGAAGGGTTGTAATGACCAATTAAGTAAGTATGGATTTAGACGCGATTCTAGAGTTAAAGGTCACAGAGATCCAAATTTAAAAAAAATAATGTAAACATGTAATGCGCTACAGTTGCCGTAATTATTTTGTTAACTATTAAACTAATATTTTGCAGATTGTCTTCTATTTGGCACAAAAAATTTGTAAGCAAAGCTTAAATAAGAAACATTCTAATATTCTTCTATTTTAATTCATAATAAAAAAAACAACACAAGTTACACAAGAGTATGAGAATTTAATCAGATCAGTTCAAACTAAATACATACAGAATATCATATTATACTATAGATAACCCTTAATACTAAATTAATATCGATAAATTACATTCGATTTGGTTTGCTTGAAATTCGTGCACTCAGATATTTTGAGTATTATTTACTAACATAGCTTTCTTCACTTTTCTCTCTTAGAGCCCGTAAATCTGGATATAATGCGCCTGCTGTCACGTACTGATGATCGCCTTTATAGTTCTGTTTGTATTCATCAATAACAGCTTTACCTGTATTTTTAACCATTTTTTTAGCAATGCCTTTCGGCAGCATATAGTTGACATTACGGCTTACTATGAAAGCGTTGCCCAGAGTGTCAAAAGTTTCCGCGGCTACATTACCAGCAGGAGAGCCATATCTGAAAAATATTTGGAAAAGTTATAAATTTTTGTTTGATTTTATAAAACTGTATTTGAGACAATTACTTGTGTTCAATAATTTTAACGGAGTTTTCACTTAAGTTATTACCCAAAATAGCAGCCGACTTCTCTAGGCCATCAACTATGGTGCTAAAACCTTCAACAGCGCCAGCTGCTAAGGTTAAGGCGCCTTCCATTTTCGAATTTGCCTCTTGTTGATTATAGCCACAAGTTTTTTGCAGCATATTGGCACCATAGTGCTGTACATGTGGCGCTAAATATCTTCCTATAGCCATTGAAGCTGAACCCACTTTGCTTGCTACCCAACCGGTTACGCCTACAGCGGCAGATGTTACTCCCTTAGCAACTTCCACAGTTGTTTGTATGCCTGGAGCTACTGGCGGTGGATTTTCAGGAGCTGGCTTTATTTTCGATATAATATACGGTGTACTTTTCATCATTAGTTCACCAGTTTTTTCTGCGCCCTTTACCAAATTTTGAGCTATAAAATCAGCAGCTGTAACTATATGTTTTGAAACCTGTTGACTAGTATCTCTAGTCGGTCGTGTGGCAAATGGTTGAGGCAGCTCTTCAATGCTTCCAGCTAAAACAGCTTCCAGTAGATCTAAAAAGAATTGCTGTAAATCGATAAATTGTTCCTCATCCAATTCCGTTGGTTTGGTCAAAATTATGCCAAATGCTGAACCGATAATGTCAGCTTCTAAATCGGGAAATATAAATGCTCCGTAATCGGTACGATAACAGGTGGTTATAGTAGGTATTAAAGGATAAATCCAAATCATATTGTCGACTTGAGAATTTGAAGCGGCTTCCTCTTGCAGCGTTTGGCCTTTTATGGCACATTGTATGAAGTTTATGCCATTTAAATAACTCCATTCGCCGCCTATGGTACACATAACCAAGGACATCGAAGTTTCACCCTTAAAATGTATAGAGGAATAATGTTTAGTTTTGTATTTTGAATATATTGAAGGTGATGGAAATTAACTTTACAAACTTTGAAAGAAATTTGCTAAACCTAAAAGGAGATTTGTTGCTGATATAGAAAGTTATATAAAGAGCGTAAGTAGTGTCTTTTGAGTGAGGGGTTTTTGATAAAAATAACAACATAAAGTAAAGAACAAATACTGGAAAATGGGGAAGTCTTCAATACGATACAACAAACGGCCTTTCACGAGGTATGTACATAAAGAAGTTGGTATTGCCCCGTTTCTATTATTTTGGCTTATGTGTAAGTATTTAAGCGTTCTACATTAACTTTTCAAGCGTATTTTTCATATTATGTAAATACTTTAAAACTAACATACATATATTTGATTACAGCGTTTACATTTTTTCAATCTGAATCCATTAAAAGGTTTGCTTTTCTTTGAAAACTTTTTTTGTTTTTTGGAGAAACATTTAAGTTATTATAAACGGTTTAAAGTTTAATTTTATAAACTGAATTAGTAATACTCACGGCCAATGTTTGCACTACACCATTTGGTAATATTTTATACAATTTAACTTGTGCGTGAAATAGCGTATCATACAGAACGGGTATATCGTGATTAGCTATTACTTCTCGTAAACCTTGAGCAATCTGTTTGTATGTTTTAGGTGAACCATTACAATTATTTTGAATATCATAATGGGTGGCCGGATTCTCTAACAGTGGAGATTTCTTTTTGGCCTGAGGTTCAGCTAAATCGTCATTCAGCTCTTGAGCTTCTTTGGCTTCCGTATCTATGGTTGCATGTTGTTGTCTTAACACTTTCAATCGGTAAGTTACTTCTGTTTTTGCGCCTTTCAATTTTTGTATTATAGTACAGGCATCATTCCATTCCGACTCAATACCATTGGTATTATCGGGCAAGCCTATTGGTATAGCAAATACCGTCTCAATTAAGTTTAAACTTTCTTCATAGGCTTTAATGGCATCCAAAGGTTTTTCTAGTTCTTCAAATTTAATACCACGTTCCACTTCTTTGAGAGCCAATTTATTGGCCTCTTTTATCAGTTCATAGGAACGAAGAAATTCTGCATCTGTCGTCATGGCAATTATCTAGAAATATTCAAATGTGATAGATGTTTATATTTTTTTTTATCTTTTTTATAAAAACGAAAGAATTTTCTCGTTCGTTAGAATTTTTAATTTGGTGAAGATACACATGAATTAACGTACTTTATTTATTTTATGATTAATATCCATAATTGTTATCTTTTTTTAAAGATTAAATTACTTTAATATAATTTAAATGCTATAAAAAACGTGGAGAAAATTGTATTCCCTCTGAACGTAAGGAAATGCGAACGAAAACTAAACTATAGAAGACATTTGTAAACTTATTTTTCTCTTAAATCACTTGTACAATTACAAATAATTCATTCATGTTTGTACTGAAATAATCAAATAATATTTTCGTCGACTAAATTGAATTTGTGCCAAAAATTGTGTTAGGAAAAAGGGAAACAAATACCCTACATACTGCATGAACATTGTAATTGACTTATTTATTTTGTAAAAACAAAATTGGTCAATTAAGTTTGGGTGGTCATTTCAAATGGTTATGAGTTAGTTATCAAACTTACGAAGTATAAGATTTAAAACCTGCACAAAAGCAAGTTCACCTTTCATTTTCATGTTAATAACGTAGCGTTCGTTTAGTAACCTTATAGAAATTGTGGTATGTATTAAATATATCGGTTACAGTGCAATTTACGCAACTCATAATATGAATTCGGAACTATATAAGTAAGGATTCAGTTAAAATGGAGAAAATTCTTTGATGTTCATTTTTGTTCTTTATTTAAGTAACAGTATGACTTGACTTATCAGTTATACTGTATATATATACTGTATATACTATATAATTTAGAATTTTGGAAGCAAGCGAACCTATGCCATGCTTATGTTCTTTATTTAATTCAATAAATAATCGATTTAAATTTGAAAGAAGGGTCTATTATAAAACGAATTGTATTACACTTTGTAAAGCAATTGTTTGGAAAATATATTTAAAGTAAATTTAAAATTGTAATACATTCATCTCCTGACTAAAGTCCATCATCTCAATATAAATTTTTTGAATCATTTTTTACTTTCATTACATTTTAAAGTGTTCCATTTAAAACGATATAATTGTTATCACCTACTGACACAGCGTAGCTTAAAATAATAACAAATTGCGAAAAACAATTTTCATCTATGACGTGGTGCATCCTCGTTAAATGATGAAATTTATTTAAAAGTTATATGCGATGCTTTTGCCCGGCAAATTGTTTTTGTTTCAGAATTTATTTCACTTACAATTATTTGAGTCACAGATTATTTGTTTATAAATCGTCAGATAGAACAAACGTACTTTGCTCTTTTGTCTTATACTTATTCCTATTTTATTTCGAATTTATTTACTAAAGAGTGAATTGTAATTGTAGACTTACATTTTATGTATAATTAGGTCTTGTACTTTTTGTTTTTATTCTCTTACCCCTTGAGTGAATTGCAAAAAAAATTAGCTTTCTTAAGTGTATTTATTCAACTCTGACTGTCGTCTAGTTTATTTAATATCAAAAATGACTTGTTGTATGTATAATACTTTATCGATTAAATGCTTTTTACACGTTTTATTTTAAATAAGCTTGTTTTATTATTTGAATTATGTTATTATATGTTTTTAATTGTTTAATCACGATTAATTTTTGAGAAGTTCTCTTCTGGTGGAATCATCACAAGTGTTTGTAATTTTGTTTTGGTTGTCAAATGATAGTTAAAGCAGCTGTTTGTATGTACACACTACATATGTATATATGTTTTTGTAATAATTAAATACAACACTGTTATAATAGACGACGGTTAGAAAGAAATTAAATTCAAATATGTACGTATATTTTCTTTAAAAATGTTTCACAAATTAAAAAGAATTTTTTCGTTTACCTATAGATTAGTTTTCATTTATCATTTATTTGTATCACACTTTTCATTCATTAGATCTTTAAAACATTATCTTAGTTTCTTAATAAAAATATCGATTTCTGTTGTAGTTAAGCCTAAAGTTGCAGCAACTGTTAAGTACGGCAGTTTAACATCATCTTCATGTGTACCCCAATCTACCAAAAAATTAATATGTAAATCCATATTGAATATCAAAAAGATGCTTATTTACTTACTTTTAAATTCATAACCATCAATCATCTTTGGGGAACTTTCTGCTAAAACCCTGGTCCCGGAAATGCCTCTGGTATAAAGCATTGAACCTAATTTTGTAGGTTGTTCAATGCCTAAACTATCTAATGATAAAGCTATAGATATGGGATTATGTTTGGAATTTATAACAGAGCAATTATTTTCTTTCGAGAATATAACAAGAGAACTTTTCAAGTATTCATAACATATTTTTCGTTCCCGGGTAAGGGCTAGATAACCATTTTTACCCAATGATAGCAGAGTCATCAAAACATCCAATGATTGTGAACAAGAGGCACGACCTATGGATAAAATTTTTAAAATTTAGAACATTTTTTAATAAAATTCTACTGGCAGATCTCAAAATCACAAACTATATATAAAATATAATACCTGCATATGTTTTGGCTACGTTATGTACTATGTCCTTATCAAAACCAGCTACTATTGCTCCTCCGACAGGTACCATAAGATTTTTATCCGAACTTTGTATAAAAAGATCAACTCTTCCTTCTCGTTGCGCCGTTTGTATATAGGAATTTATGTAAGTACTTTGCAAACCATAAGCATTATTGATGACATGAGGTACATTAAAAATCATAGCTAGTTTTGCCAATTCAATTATATTATCCATATTACGAGGAGCAAAACAACTAGTCGTGGACATTATACATAGAATTTCTTCAGTATTTAGAGTTGACAATTTATTCTTAAATTCGATTATATTCGTGTTAAGGCAACCCGTTTCCTCTCGGGTAGTGTTTATAACGATGGGTATAAATCCTGGCGTTGTCATGCTTTTAAAACAAGACTTTTGATCTATGCGTGACCATAAAATGTATTTAGCTTTAGGCCGGTATTTTTTTAAACTCATAAAACACAAAGTTAATGTCATTCCTGTTGCCATGGGCACAAGAAAACAACTTCGACAGCTTTGTATACCCATAGCTTGTATTAGATGCAGAAGCAAGGTATTTGTAAGTTGTGATAGTATAGTAGAGCCAACAGCTTTCGGTTGAGCTTCCAAGAGATCTCCAGATCTTCCAATACCATGGCCGAAATTATAGTGACGACGCGCTACAAGATCTATAAGTAGTAAATAAATTGTATTTTAGCGTAACTCAATTATTTCTAGTTGTTTATAACTCGTTATATATTTTGTGTTTTAGAATGTTCAAACGGTTGCTAATCATCAACTTTACACGATTCTACTACAAAGCGGAACTAAGCTTCTGAGGTTTTCTTATTACAAACTATGCAAGGGTAAATAATATAAACCCCCTGATTGAGTAGTCAGTTTTAATGATGAACTTTTTAATCTGATACAAGACGGAAAATATCCTTCTATTTTTATGTATTTTAAACTTACTGCATACAATGCGTGCTTCCCTTTCGCCTAAACCAGCTTTATGTTGAAAATTATTGCTATCCAATTGCGACAACTGTTCCACCACATACTCTATGAGATCATCGTTCCAACCATCCTCAGGTAGTTGGCGTTTTTCTAAGAGTTCTTTTACTTTAATATCTTTACATTTTTGAGACTCTAGAGCCAATTTTAAATAATTTGCTGGTACAAGTTTATTACTTATTTTAATATTGTTTAAATTCATTTTTATTTAATTAAATAAACTATAAAAACATTTATGATTACAAATAATCTACGGGGCTACAAACAAAACAGTGGGTCAGCTGTTTTTTATTTACCTTTTCAACGAATTGTTGTTATTCGAAATTTTAACGGCGGTTTAGAAAAATGTAATGAATATTTGATTTTTAAAATAAAACGACGTTCAGAAAGCATTTCATTAGCTTTGGTGTTTTCTAAACGAAGTGCTATTGTGAATGTTATTTTGAAATTAACGTGTAGATTTGTTTTTCGCTAGACTACATTTTAATGTTTTAAATACTTATAGATAATTTTGATAAATATTCTTAAAATAAAGAAAAGGTGCAATTTTTATTACAGAATCATAATTTCAAATGCAAAATGCTGTATTCGGGTAAATAGCTCTTCAATAAATATTATGGGTAAGTCCTTAATAATTTTTTGCAACTGTTTCTGATCTGACAATAAATATGTTTGTGAGACATGGTTATATGTATGTAATATAAATTTATAAGTTGTGACTATGTTAAATATTTCAGACTTATTACGCTTTTAAAGAAAATATCCATTTTGAAATTATCCAATCGATCCATTAATAAAAAGTTTATTTCGAGGGGCTGCAGTGCAGTTAATGTCATGCTGAAAATCTTCAAAGCTTATAGTTAGGTTAGGTTGAAAAGGTGACGAATCACAAAATTGCAAACAGAAGAAGGGAAATAACCAAGAAAAGAGAGAGGAGGAAAGAAAAATAACTAAAATTAGCCATTATGACACCCGTAGATTAAATATCCCTCTAAAGATGTTCGTCATTTCGTTTATGAACCCTGTTGGATCTTAAAGTTTGCAGTCCTTTAGATCTAAGAATTCGTCCCCAAATTAAATAACTGCCCCAGTCTGCCTTCATACTTGCAGGTAAGAACAGGAGCATAAAAAGTAAGCAACTGTTTCCTCTGTTCCTTCACATAGTCTGCAGAAATTCGAGGTATCCCTTTTCCGTCTAATCCTATGTTTAAAGGGGCCATGTCTATTAGTACTTCTTTAATAGCTCTCATCTGTCGCCTACTCATGCTTAGGATTAGTTTTTTTTCTTATAGGATTAAGCTTTGGCCATAAGGCTCTTACGACCCTACAGTTCGATAGTGCCCATTTTCGGCTCTTGGATTTTCTGTACCCACATCTGTAGAATATTTATTACAACAGTATAGTAAGAATGAAAATGGCACAAGACATCGACATAATACAAATCAACTAACAAGAAATTTTTCGTAAGGACACAGTGCATAGTGCCAAAAGACCTAAGACTCGTGACCACAAGCACTGTTTTTCATTACCATAGTATAGTGCATTAGGTATAGTGACCCAAAGGTCGTTTAGATTTTAAAGGATTAATTCTATTGCAGGAAGAAAATTAAAAAATAAGCCGAAATTGAGTTAAAGTATTTAGGTTAGGATAAGTAATGTGGCGTACCCCTTTGAACGATGGGGTTTGGACCCATTGATATATCACAGTGTATATTCAACCCGGCGATCAAACGTTTCCTAGAGGAAGTCAATAAATCTTGCTGTTGCAGAAATATTATTTAAAAATCTCCGTCTTTTTGTTACAAGAGCAGGACACAACCACATAGTGAAGTTATTTGCCGGAATGCTGGCTTTCGAAGATCTTTTCATAAGAACTGGGTATGACCTCTTAAATAAAAATTGAACAATTATATTTCATTTTGAGTAAATAAATTCATAAATGATTTATAAATGATCTATTTGTGAACTTTTTAGATTTATTTTTATTCTACAAGGATAAAAATACCCTTTAAAATATAAAATAAAAACAATAACCTTAACATTTCGTTGTAGAACAGCTACGAAAAAAATGAAATTCAAAATAAAAATCAAGATCAAGATTATGATCATAGAGATCTTAAAGGTCTGTATATGGAACAGAGTCATTCATAAATGAGAGTAAATAAAGGAGGGTAGTTTTCTTGTTTGCATTTTGAGGTAAAGTTTGGTTTTTTTTATTATAAAAATAATAATTACAAAAAACCAGCCTTTTTATTATTTGATATAAAAAGACGAACAATGAAAGAGAGAGAGAGAAGAGAGTGGAAGGAAGAAAAAGGGATCTTAAGCCGAAGAAAATCTTTTGTAATGGAAACGCCTTTGTGTGAATGTAAAAAGAATAATAAGCAAAAAACTATTTTCAGTTGAATAGGCCTATTTATTTTTGAATTTTTCTAAACACATCTTTAGGATATTTCAAATAATATTCATTAAAAAGAATTCTGTTAAGATGAATTAAAATGAAAACAATCAAAAGGGTTTTTTCCCATTCAATCATATTAGCAAGCAACACGTGTTGTTTGAAATTTTTCAAATAAAGATCTTTGTGATCCTGACAAGGTGGTAGTTTATTAATCCTTAAGAACACAGCTGCTCTTTTTCTCTCTTTTTATTTTCATTTTTGCGAACTTTAAAATATTTGTAAATTTTCTAAAACTTGTTTTGTTATTTAAACACAGAAAATGAAAACATTCTGCTACACGTGCCAAATAACTGTCAGTATCTATCAAGGTTTAAAAACATCTTTGCAAAATGGGTCTTTTTTAAGATTCAAATTTTTTTCTTACCGTAAACTGTAGTTTTAAATAAATGAAAAGAAAAATTAAACAGATTTCGTTTTAGGATTTCGTCAACTCGGCGTGCCATTGTGCTTAAACAAGCTCGTAATACAATCCAAATCCTCTAGCTTGTCAAAGTTTTGATTCACAAGTTCGCATTCGTTTAAAAAAGAGGTATTCTACAGTTCTCATCTCCAGATAAATGACAAGTTTAATTAAACACGAAATGTTAATTTATTCATAGTCCTGATCGGATCTAGATAGTTTTATTATTTTTACATTCTATGATTTGAATTGTTTTAGTTTTAAGTTTCTAGTTAGCTTACCAAGTACGTTGTCTAGACTGTGGTGCCATTTGCTATGATTTTCGATCAACAAAAGTTGATAAGTAATATACAAAATGTTCCCTTCACACTTCTCTCTTGGAATTACATATAATAACTTTCTCTAAATCCGCCTAGCGTCCGTGGCTAATTTCCAGAAACAAAAGAGACTGATCGATCTGCAAAAGAAATTATATACTCTGCATTTTTGCCTCATTTAAATCTCTTCTGGTTAGATTGTTGCCAAAAATAATTTTATTTATATGTCGACGTTAAACTTTAGATGCTGCCGCCAACAATTCGACGTCTACTCCAAATGACAAATCTGAGACACTTTTTCGAAGCAGTTATTCACATAGTTCTTTTTTCAAAAATAAAATAAGGCTTAACTTACTACCCAGTAGACTATTACGACCACCAATGCTTATATTCTACTAAAATACACTTTTATGGCAACCCTCGTGTAATATTTGATTCCTTTAAATATTCTGCATATTTTTCTGCGAAAGAAAACAACTCAAGGTGTTACTACTAAGTATAGTCAATGTCTTTTGAAAAAATAAAAAATATTTCTTTAGCTGGATCTCGTCCTTTTATTTTACCCCTTAAAGTAAAGTAAATAATTCGTTCGCTACTTAAACATCTGCCGCCAAAATTCGCATTTTATTACTTGGCGGCTGGCTCATCCATCAAGTCGTGTTAAGTTTATAAACCAGTTCAATGCTTCAGTTGGTAACTTAGGTTGATTGCAGGCTCCTCTTTTAAGTTGAGATCCTTTCTTATAGTTTTTGTTGATTGTTTTGCTGTTGTGCTAAATGCAAAAACAAGGACTTGTTCGGTTGTGTCCTTATGTTTTATAAATTCATTCATTCAATGGCATTTCTTTTGTATTCATTTGTTTCTATTCATTTTTTATTTTGGCTCCTTCCTTTAACTGTCTTACTTGAATTGTCTTTCATTATCCTTGCAATACCAGATGTCAGATAGTTAAACGTCTCTTCTTCTTAAATCTTCGTATACAACATTTTCTTCTTTCTAGAGCGTAGTAGTATAATTGCGTTTTTCGTTTCGTTTCATTTCTGTCTTTGTTTTATTTTAAAACCTTGTTTTTATGTTGATTTATTGTTTCTTTCTATGTTTCCTTTCAGGATCTTGCAGAATAAATCTTTTTATGGCAATTTTTTTCTTTCTCTTTATTTGATTGTCAAGGATAAGTTCATGTGGTTCGAATTCATTGTCTCCGTTTTACAATTACTTTTAAAATATTGTAACCGGTTTTTCCTTCATAAAACCTCATTTTTTCATGTTATTGAAATAGGCCTTCCAAATAACAAAAAAAAAAAAATATGAGGCAATTTTTAAGTAAATTCTACTTGAAAATGAATTTAAAAGTAAGCACTTTCTTGAAAATGGATTCTAGCCTTGAAGGAGAGGTTAATATTTAATACCGAACAATTTTAGACAGACAAATCAATCGTCCTTGCAATTGTTTTGAATCTCTTAATTTGATCTTAACATTCTTATATGACGAACAAGTTTACAAAGACTGTCAGCACAACGTACTAGAGAGCAGCAAATATTTATTCGTGGCTTTCGATGATATTATGCCTTTATCGATACCTGGTGATGATCGTAGTGCCACAACATATTCGTTATACCTAAGGACATCAAACCGATTCTTCAGCTTCCCTGTGGATTGTATTCTATAGTCAATTTTGCTTTTACATATATCATGGAATTTTCTGAGGATGTGTCTTTTAAAATGTAAACGTGTTTTTTTTTTGCCAGAAAATGCTTCATGTTAATATTAAACATGAATTTAACTTTCGTAAGAAATTGTACAAATCGGACGTCTACCAACCAAGCTTAATGCCAAGATATTTTATGTACAATTAGTTATTATTATTTTGTTTACACATGCACTAGAAGAAATCAATTCTTTCCCTTACATTTGATATTCTTCAAAAACGTTTTGTAACTTTGTCTTTAAAGATTATTTCATAAGTATTATTCAAATGACGGATGTAGAGTATTTACCAAATTAAATTAATATAAATTAAGTAATAAAATTTGCATTAATATTTAGAATATAAACAATTTATTCAATTATGAAGGATTATAAGTAGTTCTTCGTGATCTACTTCCTTTGTTTATGAAACTCCTTTATACGACATTCTTTATAAAATGACGCACCCTTTAGATTTCCGCTAATAAGAGACTCAAGACTAGGAAAAAGTAAAAAGAAATCAGAGAATGTATACAAAAGAAGAAACAAAAAAAAAAAAACGTGAGAATTTTACTACGTCATCAGTAAAATAATAGTAGAAAACGTAATTTGTTTCCTGAAAAACATGCCTTTTGGTATGCATGTATTCGTTACTGTACTAATAATTTAAAATAAAAAAGAAGCACATATCTTAAGTATTTATGTATTTCGAAATATTTGTACATGAAAAGATTTTGTTTATTGTTGTCCTCAACAAGTTTCTTCCCTTTGAATTGAGATACGAAGAAAATGCGTCGTTGAAAAAGGATGTTTTTGGGTTGTTTCATACGCCCCATTTTATTTTCTCTTCTTTTTTTGCGAATTGCGTTGCGTTGTATTTCTTGAGTGGCAGACAGAATATTCTCCACAGAAATTTTTTCTATTATCATTAGCTAACGGATATGTAGTGTCGTTTTGGCATGTTTAACATTTTTTTTCTAATTTTTAAATTCTTTTCCTCGTAACGTCTGAGTTCGGTATTCCTGCAAAGATGACAAAGCTATGTAAAATAACTTTAAGCAACTCCTGCATCACCGTCAAGGTGAGAATAGATCTCTCCGAACCTTTTGATACCGTACGATGTTTCAGACAAAGCAATCCTTTATCATTTGAACGAAACAATTAGCTTAGTCGCCCATCCATCTTCGGCCACAAGCTAAGATCAACCGTAAGGAAACCTGTTTTGGAACACTTCATACCATGGCTACCCATCCCACTATTGCCCCACAAGTCCATTTTTTATCCAATTTATCCCCATTTATACAGAACATTTTTTTTTTGCTCATTTGAAGAAAACAATTAGCTTCTGTGCCTATATATCTCTGTTCCCAAGTAATGCCCGACCGTAAGGAAACCTGTTTCGGAATCCAGGATGCCATGACTATCCAGCCTACTGGGTCCATTTCCTACACCAATTTATTTTTATTCGATTTTAACCCATTTATATAGAGAACTTTTTTGTCTCATTTGAAGAAAACAAATAGCTTCGTCGGCTATATCTCCGGTCCCAAGGGTAACTCGATTGTAGCGAAAACTGTTTTGGAATCATTGATCCAATAGCTATCTAGCCCAGCAGGTCCGAAAACCACACTTTTTTAATTGTATCGAATTCTGCGCAATTGATGTAAAGCACTTTTTTGCTTCTTTAAAAAAGTTAGCTTCGTCGCCTATATCTTCGGTCGCAAGGGTTACCCGAACTTAACGAAAACTGTTTTGGAATCCCTGATAGCATGGCCAACCAATATAAAGAAAATTATGTTTTTAAATACACATCTTTAAAGAAATCTCAATATTTTCACCATTCGTTTGTTGAACGACAGATTTCTTTGTATATTTTGGAACAATTCATTCAAAAACAGTTAAAAAACGGTCAAGACCGACTATAAAATAACCTGCATTGCATTGCACAAATTTTTTTCCCAAAATTTCGGGATTTAGTACAATCTTGAAATCTGTTTTTTTTTTCGAGAGAATGTAATCTCTAGTCGGTCATACTGTCGTAACATTTATTTAAGAAATAAAAATAAAGTGAATATTATGAGTATAGACGCATCTCGTGTTTTTGGAAGTGATATTTACGTGGTAAAATTTATTTGAAGAAAAAATGATTTGAAAGGAATGAAGTGTATATAAAATTAAAAACAGAATTGTTTTTGAAATGTTACAAACGTTAGCTCGAATGGAATATAACCTTATCATCAATGATGTTGGGGGGTATGAGACAAAAAAAAAAAAGAAAATTAGACACAAGATTTTAGTGTTCCTTTCTTTTCCTTTTTACATTTCCATTCAAGTACACAAATACGCAGCTTGATGATGATCTTGCAAATCTCTGTTGCTTCGGCTTCATTTCTTTAAACTGCTTAAAGAGCAGATGTTTGCCAAAATTGAAGACAAAAACAAAACAAAAAAAAAAAAATAATCCTTCAGAGGGACAATAAATATTTTTGCAGTTTTTTTGAATAAGATTTTAAAAATTTTATTAAAAGAAAAAAGAAAAACCAGATTACAAGAGATTAAAATAATTTACAAGTCGGAAATCCTTCTACTGCTGGAAGAGACCACCTTTCACTTAATGTGCCACTATCCGGCTCGCACACTAAGATGTGTGAAAATACTGGAAAACCCAATAACGGAACTGTCAGAAATTATTAAAAATAGCTCAAACTAAATGGCTTGCATTTGCGTCTGCTCTCTGGTAATATTAATTGCATTGGGTTATATTTAGATTGTTTGAATGGTAGCATTTTATGCATTATACTTTGTTAGAAGACGTTTTTAAAAGTACAATATTCTGTGAAAAGTTATCAAAGTTTTTCAATCGCAATACCACCGTCATATATTACTTTTCTACAATATTATAAAAAAGGTTAGAATTCGTCGCATTACCGATTCTATGTTGTAACTAAGAAAACAGCAGTGAAACAAACCTTCAAGTATATGTCGTCAGTCTATTTGTCCATTAGATGTAAGACTTGTGGCAAGGAATCCCTAATGATATCCTCATGCCGGTTCTAAAGAAAAGGCTGAAGAGTTCATGAACTGTTTGCACCGCCAGCTCAACACTGACCATTCTAGACCTCAGTATATTCAGAATTCTTAGAAGGATCGTATCAGATGGCTTCTTAAATAACAGGACATTATCAATTGCTTCTTATAATCAAAAGCTTCTAAAACATCTGCAAATGATCGATAACTGTTCTTAAAATAGCTTCATTTCTATCATCCTTTTAAATAATTTGAAAAAAGAAATCAGAAATATTTTGTTGTCATCTGTTTGAAATAATTTATTTTTATTTTTTAGTTTTTGCAATGAACAGATATTGAATTACAGATAAATTGCAAAAATAAAATTCTTTGCAAACCGGAAGCTTAATAAAAACAATCTCTGTTAAATCAAAATACTTTACCTGGCCAGTTTCGTAGGCATTTTTGAATTTAAAACAACAATGATTGGATTACAAAGAAATAAATATTTTAAGGACAACTTAAATCTGAAGTATAGTAAAATACTTCCATTATTGATTGATGGATAGCAATATTATGTATCTTACAATAGTATCACACTCGATAAAGCCGTAATACAGTTTTGTTACTTGACAACAGTAATGATAATTATAATTGGCTATTACAACTAACATTATGGGGAAGATATTATAGGGAAAAGTACTTTAAATCGTTTGATTGCAGCACCTTAGTGCATCTACACAATAGTACAATACAATTATGAATTTGATTTTAGTTATCGTCCATTTAAAACCATTCGTAAATAATAAAATGAATAAATTTTTAATAATTATCAATAAATGATAAAACTCTATGGTAAAAGTATACATAATTTTTCGTAAAATTTGGCATCACAATGATAAGGGAATCAAAAGTTCTCACGATGAAATGCTTACAACTTGAGTATCATTGTGTTGTTATTTTTATATTTTTAAGTATTTCGACTTTATGCGAAGCCTGTATACATTTGTTAGAAGAAACAAACAAATCTTAACAATATCACTTCAATATAAAAAAATCTCTCTTTCTCGTTCTCCTTTTATCTCTCAGCAATACTGCTATATTTGGTACGTATTATGCAACAACAATAACTTCATTATTTTGTTATGTATTGTGATATGCAATTGTATTTGTTGTAATATTAATAACATATTTATTTACAAATATTCGACAAACTTATTGTTCCCTTTTTGAAGACTCTGTTCAATTTAATTCGGCAAGTAAATAGATCTGTTGGGATACTGATTATGGGTATATTCAGCCTACCCGTACCCGTTGTTTTGCTTAATTGGCTTTCACTTAGATTTTACTTGGATTATAATCGGTCATTTGCCCATGACCTACTCTGACTCGATGCAAACTTCTTCCAACGGCTCGCAATATGTACACAAGCGAATATTGATTTTACAAAGCTGCCACTTACTCGTATCCTAGCCTACCGAAAAAGGTGTCGCGTATATTCATAGATTTCCCCTTTAAATTTTTACACAAAACTTAGTTGAAATTGAGTAGAATAACCAATACTCATAGATCCCTGATATAAGTTTCAATGGTGGTAAAGGTAAATGGTATCTTTTTTGCAGTCTTAACCGATTTTAATTTTTTTTTGCTGCTGATGGTTTTTTGTTGTTTTTGTGAACGATTTTTGTAAATTTGTCGATAAAAAAAAAGAGAACAGCAACATTTGTTGTTTCCCCATTCTCATCATCATTATCATTATCATGTTAAGGATTGATCTTTATTCTGAAGCTTAATGATCATCATAATGAAGTTGTTATGGGTAAATAAAGCAGCTGCTTTTATTTTCTTTGCTGTTTAACAAACAATTTGCAAGTAAAAGCTGCAAAAGTATAACAACAACAATGAATAAAATATTGTCTAAAGATGCTTCAAACAAAAAAAAAAACTCTCTTGCTACTCATCTCTACCCTCTCTTGTTTAAAACCAACAACAAAGAGATCTTAATAATGATTATTGAGAGAGAGAGAGATAAACATATGTTTGTGTGTTTCTGTTGTTTTTTTTTTGTTGTTTTAGTTTCAGAAAACGGATGTGAAGGAGTCGTTTTTTTATAGAATGTTTTTGTTGTTATTTTTCATTGGTGTTGCCATTGTCTGCCTATAGTGGAGCCCTGTATGTATGAAATGTTTTTTATTGCCTTCAAAAACAAAAAATTAAAATTGAAAAAATAAAATAAGATTAAGAAGAAGAAGAACAATAAAAAAGTAAGAAATATACTCACATCATGCAACTGTCTTTTTTTGCAGACAGACGAAATGCAATTTTTGACAGTGTCAGTGAAGGTAAGTGCAAAAAGTACTTTGAAATAGAAAAATGCACTTTTACCCCTAATATACACATGCGAGTGAGTTTTTATTAAAATTTCATGGTTTAATCACACGAAACAAGTATCAATAGTAGAAGTTACGAATTCTAAATAATACGCAGGCTTAGAAATTTGCTTAATTCGTCACATCAATTCAATTTTACTTAGCTTTATAAATGCTTCGAAAACGTGACTAGGCATGACCGGTGATATTTCTGATTTATTTTATTTGGACAGAATAAAGATTGAAATGCAGGAAATGCCGGATAATTATTTCTTGTTTTCAAACCTAAAGAAAAATTCATCGGATAGACACTAAACTCTAAGGAACAAAGCCTCTTAAACAAAACCTTTTTTGATGATTTCGACCAAGGTTTGGATTTTGGAAAGGACAAACAAAATTGGAAAAACAAGGAAATGTATGTTGATTTTTTAACCAAAAACCAGAGCTTGGTTCAAAAAATCACGGTCTGAATAAAATAAATCATTATTAGCTATACAAGCCGAGAAGAGTAACTTCTGTTTGGATGTTCTGTGATACCATCAAATAATCAGTTGCAACCTTTTCGATTAAACAGTACTTTTTTATGGTACTTTCCATCACTTGTGAAATTTGTTTTAAACATTTAATGTTTTTAGTCGCCCAAAATGATATTCGTACATATGTATGTACATATACGGATGAAATTGAAATATGTACGCAACAAATTCGACAATGAAACACATAAATTGTGCGACAGGTGTGTTTTCCACAGTGCGTTACGCATTAATTTTTGCTTGGCTTTGAAAGCGACTTTTTTACGTTTCGCTTGAATGAAGTACCAAAAATTATTGTCCGTTTGTTCAATAACCTCCAAAATAAAATAAACGAAATCAGTGTTGTTCCTTTATGTAAAGTTTTCAAATCAAAGCTCCCACGATATTTCTTTTTTCTTGTTTTCCGCTTAATGTTGATATTCCATCCAAGTCTCCTTCTGATGGTTTGTGGAAGATTGTAAAACAAAAGATTGTCAAATTTCAAGTAAAACATGGCTGTGAGACGTTTTTAAAAGGATATCAAGAAACAGGCAAAGAACAAGAAAATAAAAAATAAAAATACTTGTGAGATGCTGTGGTAATAGTGCTGGTTACCATATGTTGCCAATACGTTTACAGGAAATTACAATCAGGGTTTATTAAGGCGGAAATTAAAGGTACATATTTAATGATGATTTCCAATTTTTACGAGTACATTTTGAAATAAACACTAACAAACATCTGTTCCTTTTAACATAAACTCGTATATCATTATACACGGATTTTAAAGGATTTTTCCTTTCCGAAAATTTTGCATGCATTTAAACCAAAGCTGTGTGTCTACCTGATATTTTCCAATTCATGCTATTATGCAAATCATGGTTCCTGGAGAGTTTTAGGTTTTCAAATAATATTCTATTGTAATGTTCTCTTTGTTTAGAAAAACTAAGATTTTCATGTGTATTAATACAGAAAAATTGTTTCTAAAGAGAGATTAAGACAACATACCAGTGAAGGTTATGAATAGCGCTGTATTGCAGGTACCCAGATATGTACATAATTTAAATCTTATGGTTGTACAAATTTATCTAAAAAGTATTTTAACAAAATCTGTTTATAAAGTTTTAAAAGAAACCTGGTAACAACATCCTTCGAAATGGGTGTTCGTTTAAGAAAATTGTCCATTGTTACACTGTATTTATAGCTTGTGAAAACAGTTCTTATGAAATGTTTATTATGAAACGAATTCTATAGCATTGAAAGACCGTCTTTCTCCTTCTTTATTTGTCGTGAAGGTTAACGAATCATTGTCTAGAATATTTTACTGTTTATTACTAATATAAACGTAGGTTAAACCATTTTCGTATACCTCACAGCAATGACATATATTTCATCCGTATTCCACTATTTTTCTCTGCTCTTTAACCTTCTAAAATACTTGTTATCTCTGACCTAAAAAATTAAACTTTTTGTCATTTAATTGTTTTTGGCAATTCTCTTTCCTTTCATAGTCTTCTCAATACTTCTAGATTGCTGATAATCATCAATCTAAGAAATTTTCAATATGCGTCTATAGCATCATATTATACATCTTCTGTCATTTTCGTTTATGTTAATTTGTTTTAGACTAACAAAATCAATATACAATCTGAGAACCAAACATTCCTTAGAGGAAGCCAACTCGAATCCAAAATAAAGGCAGAAAGTGAGAGATCAGAAACCTAAGTCTTTTCATGACAAGAGCACATCAGTGACACGCCTCTTTCTCCTTCTCTGAAACACATCTTCTGCAAAAGTCATTTGCCGGTGTGCAAAGAGTTTTGGACAGTGGCAGTGAGAATCGCTGTTGAGCAAGGGATGGCATGGCAATTTTAGAACAGACCTAAATCAATCCACTTTCTATCCGTATGTACCCAGCAGAGTCTACTAACAGCCCTGGCCAGCTCATCAGCAATGAAATTATCCCGGAAAATGTCCCAGAAGCCATATAAGAGTTACCTTTGAATGAACCGAAATTTGCCTGAAAAATCATTGCCATTCATGGGCAAGGACGAATGTTGAAACTACGTTTGTTAGGGAATTAATCGTAGCCTGGCTGCCCCAGTAAATGAAGCTTTCAAAATAGCCATAACCTCTGTTTGGAATCAGTTATAAGAAAATTTAATATCGTGGCTTATCTTTGAGCCATCAGTGCGAACTTCAAGGTTCCCATTGGGAACCTCCTGGCCTTTAGATGAGAAGTCCTTTGTTGAAATTGTGTCTATGTCTCCCTAAAATAGCAGCAGGTCCATAGTCCAGGCTGGGTTAGGGCTTGCTGCAGTGAATCTTTTGGCCATCAACTTAGCCCTCTGATCTAATAGGAAATCAAAGAAAAACAATTAAGAGTTAAATTCATTGGAGTGGAACAGAGCGCACTCTGTCTATCAGAATGCTTAAAACTAATGAGCCAATATTTGTGGAATTTAATCTCGAGAATTCAAAAAAAAAAAAACACCGACTCGACTGTATTGGCTGATAAACCCTCCTAAGTCTTGGTGCCGAAACCCACTGTTTCGAATAATGTTTGAACTCTGCTGACGTCAATAGGATCCATAGTTCTTAGTCTAAAAATTCGTTTTCCTATTGCTATGATTTTGACTTGATTTTTCTTGACCTGCACAAGCCCTATAACACGACCAATATTGATTTTATTCCATTTAAAGTTTCCAGAAAGGGAAGTGTCACATTTTTGACGCCATCAAGATCATAGGATTTAAAGTTGTTAGACTTTTTTGGGGAGCTACTTCAAGTAGGGTGACTCAAGTTATCGGTGAGATATTGCCAGAAATGCACGAAAGTAATGCAAAACTATTAAAAAAAGTATCTACTGTGCAACCAATCCAGAGGCAGATATTTAAATGCCAATGCATTTCTTACATACGCTGTTAGTTTTGTACGATTTTCCTTAAAACCAGTTTAGTTTCCTTTTTTGAAATGCCGCAAAAACACATTTCATTTGAAAAAAGCATTTTCTACTCAACAGGTTGCTGCAGTTGCAAGTAACGATGGTGGTGGATTAGTTGTTTAATGTTTGTGTGCATGTTCATAGCTACTCCTGTCTACGGAAATCTGTCTATCTGCCTGTCTGTTTTACTGTCTGCCTACTTTAGCTATTGAATTTCATTAATCATCGTTATAGTCATCCTTTTGCACGTTTTACTCAAATCCTTATTTCTTTCTCTCTCTCTCTGTTTATGTCTTTATTGTAACAAATTTTTCTTCAATTTCTTTCTCTTCGGCGCTGTTCATATTCATAAAACAACAGGTGTTTCTGGTTTTTGGGGAATGGAAGTGGAAATTTTATGCAAAATTATTACAGTTGCAGTTACAGCTGTGGATTTTCTCTGGCCTTAATGATGATCAAAGATGTCAAAATATTTTTGAGTTTCAAGAAAGAATATCAATTAAATTGTATACGTACATAGGTTCACATGCTAGCAATAATAAAATGCACGACCTTCGTAGTAAAGCCAGGAATTGAGTAAAGGGAATTGGTTCCTTGAAAACGTAATAATAAAAAATGCAACAAAGTTTTTTTGAATTTATTGCAGGCTTTTATCTTTTCTAGAGAGTGTATTATATAATCACCTCTTGCTAGTACACATACTGTCACCTAATTTCGCATTTTAACTTCCGAATGAATATTTAAAAAGAAAGTCCGCATACTTTTCCCCCTAAATAGTGTCGATAATTATGTTTTAAAAACTTAAAAAGAAAAAACAACAAAAAAAATATAAAATAATGATGCAGCTTGTGGCAAATGTTTGTTAAACAATATATTCGTTTAAGTGGCACAACTAAAACATGCAGCACGAGTCAACAGTCAGAGCAATTAAAGGCCAAGTTGCCAATTGAAACGCACGAAATGTAGCAGGTCCTTGTTTTCCTTGCTTAATAACCAAGCCAAGCCAATAAACATGAAGAAAAGGGTTATTTAGCATACACTTGTGCTATGTTGCATATGTTGCACACACAAATACTCAAACTTACCTTAATTTGCACTGACGACATTCATTAAAACGTTAATGACACAGCAACTCTTATAGTAGAAGCAGGTGATTTCAGACAAACGAACAGAAACTGCTGTTTGCTGCTGCTGCTGTTGTTGCTCTACATCATCATCTTGGAAGAAATAGTGAGTCAATCATCAGCAGCGTCAGTTATACGTTAGGCAAATGTATGAAGAGAAAAAGAAGCAGCTTGTAAATGATTTTTTTTCTGTTGTTTTCGGTTTTCTTCAGCAATTGGCCTCAAAACATGTTTTCGAGGTTTGCAAACAACAGACTGTCAAGAAAGACACACAAGAATCTGCAACTTTGTAAGGCCAAAACATAAACCAGGATAATTGCAGTAACAACACTAGCCAGGACATTGTCTTGAGACGTTTTAACAGGCTATACAGGTTTATTTTCTGTCTCATAGTAACCAGCACCACCACCAGCATTTCAAAGTATTAAGGCTTTCTTAAGAGTTTTAAGGATTCATGGTATATGCGTGTGTTGCAGTATAATACAGAAATGAGCGATTAAATAGCACATTCGGTAGTTTACAATTAAAATGTTTCTAATTCAATAGATTATGTAGGAGAGTATTTGCTCTCTTTTAACATAATTTTTTTTTTTTAGTGATCAGTTGAGTATGAGAAAACTTTGTGCAGGACGAGTGCTGTGTTTACTCAGACTCAACCACAAACGCAATCCTGTAACAAAATTTACGGAGGGTTTGGCATGATTTAACTACAATGTGAAAAAGTTTTGTGCCACAACGCGCTAGGGAACAGATAGCAATCGAAACAATAGTTTTCACTGATATAATCGGCAGCAAAAGCCAAGAAAGTTTTGTCTGACAATAAAGTCAAGGCAATTATTTTAAATTCAACAGGATAAGTCACACCTACGAACTCGTTGGAAAGATTTGGCCAAATTTGATCAAGAAAAAAGTTGTTTTGTCACAGCACAATGCAAGAGCGCTAACATTTTTAGTTTCCATGACAAAAATCCATGTAATGGGCAAAGAATTATTCCTTCTTCCGTCATAAACCCCGGGTGACTTTTCTTATTCCCAAATCTAAATAAATTGCTCGTGAGAAAAAGGTTGAACTTCAAAAATTAAAATCTCTTACATTTCGATGACTTCGACAAGGAACGGTTCTTCTTGAAACGATAAATTTGAAGAAAATTTGGATAAAGTTTATAGAGCTTGAACTTACAAACTTTCACTTTAAGATCATGTGTCATTTTATTTGATTTTGAAGGCTTTAGGGACTGTTAGTGGTAGTATGCATCTTAACCTATATTAATTAATTCTATTCGGATTAACAGCATAAGGCTTATAAAGTGCAATTTTGCAAATGTGATACATTTTAAATGCTTTCCCATCTTGAACTTGGTATAGTGAATGGTGATTCTAATCTAGAAAATCTGTTAAAAGCAATACCAAACTCTACTCTTTTTTGAACTCTACTGTATTGTATCCTTTCAGGTTGTATAAGTTTTTCAAAATTTATTCAACCTGAATACAGTCGTAGAATCTCATTTAACATTTTGTGTCTTGTGCCTCAAAGCTATTGCAACATTGGCAATGTTATTGTTGTTAATCTTGTTGCAATTGTCCCATTTCATATATGTACTCGTAAAATGCTCACGAAACATTAATTTTATTGCATGTAAAGCTGTTTGTGTGGCTCGTATGCCGATGATTTTCGCTCTTCATCAGCAAATACAACATCGTTGAATGCAAACATTACAAAACAGAAGAAACCGCATACAAACTCGAACATAGACCTACAGAAAGATGGATACAGGAGTACAGATGGATAGTCAAAGGAAAGACCGGGCATGGAACAATAATTAACACGCACGTCGATGTCAAATAATCTTGGATAAGGTTATAAGCGTTTATATACGACAATTGAAATATTGTTTAAGATTTACTGACTTAACTGGGAAGCTCGATTAAGAAGGATTCCTATGTTCAGTGAAACTTTTCCCATTTGCTTATAAAACCAAAACTTTTCTAGTAGAATGTTTTCACTTTTAGTTTTTTCAAAGAAATTTTATTCTGCATCATTCATTAGCACTTACCGCACATTAACAACACCAAAATTGACGCATATCAACTGAAAACAATCTTGTTAATCAGGTTTGCTTTTATTTCTTTATTTGATAAACAAAAAATTTTAATACAAGAAAGACTTTTTCATAATTCTTAAAGTTTCTAACGAAGCAAACTGGAAAGAAAATATGCAATAACAAACGATCCCTGGAATGTGTTTCTTTTGTTACTGCTTTTCTTTCAATTTTTATTAATTGTGTTGAAAGCCAACATACATACATACGTATGCCATACAAAAGGATTCCTTTGCAAATTTAATCTACCGTAACAAATTTTTTGTTTTGATTGCACTTTGTCGTTTTTGTCTCTTACTCTGCTTAGAATTTCGCGTTTTCTCTTTTACTTCACAGTGATGGCCAGACATTAAACTGCCTTATCGATTTAATGCGATATACACGTAGGGGATGTTTCCTTCTCATAAACAACATTATGTTGGAAGTAGGAAAATAGATTTTGGGAGGAAGAGGAAAGGAAGTGCCGCTAAAGGATGAATTCTCTCTGTAATGCATTGTAGGTCCCAGATTTTCGTGTACGATCACATTCGGAGAGTGAATGTAGGTCGGATGCCAGTAAATCGTTAATACTAATCTGTAAAACAGTAGATAGGATTGGAAGAATAGATATTTAAAAAGAAATAGAGTGAAAAACAGGACAGAATCTTGTGGTATCTCTGGTAAACTTGAAAGAAAATATGCCACAAACGATCCCTGCAATGTATTCCTTTTATTACTTTCTTTCTTTCAATTTTTATTAATTTTTCAGATTGTTCTAATCATATTGTATTGTAAATGTTGACAAGCTGCTGGTGTTACTTATACTTCCAATAACCTTGATAATGAAGAATAATATTCGTAGTTTTTGGGTTTATTAGTCTTATAATTTTTGAGGATTGGCAGCGTTACATTAGCAACCTTCCGGCAAGTTTGAAAAAGTATCGGCTCTGAAAATGTAAGCTAATGGACGAAAGAGCGTCAAGGGCACTGTTTGATGACGATTGGTGGAATATCATCCGGCCCGCAATGTGCAATGTATAGTTAATGATACATTTACGAGTTCGGACAAAGGTTGATCGCCTTCCGACAGTTTGGATTTATTTGCAAATATGTATTTCAACTAAAAGGTTAGCTCTAATCACCGGATTAGTGAATGCAAGTTCAGTATAGGAGTAGACGCGGAACTTAATTGGATTTTCATCGTTTTAATGTATGACTAATATTTCTCATTTCTCCTTGAAAATTAAGAATTTTATGTATGCGTTTGCTGCTCTTAAACGGCTTTTTCGCACGTGCATACTCTGGCCGCGTCTGATAAAACTAAGATTTGTGAAAACTAACTAAGATTGTGAAATTTTCTTATTTTTCCACCTTAACAATTTTATAAGGCAATTCGATATACGGCCATGTAGCTTTGTATACATACATATATGCAGACGTCGGCACAAAGAGAACATGATAAAAATGTGAGTGTATTTGTATTTTCCCAGAGGAAAATTGTTAGTACCGTAATATTTCTTTGGGTATATAATCGAAACCTGAAAAAAAGTGACATAAATCCCCTTCTTTAGAAGCTGACAAGCAACTGAATGCATTTTTACGCTCTTTTTAACGAACATTGTTGATGTTCGTGTCCTATGTGTGTAAAAAGCCGAAGTTGTTCGGCCCCCGGGGGCTATTGGTGCCGACGTCCGTATATATGTATGCCTAACGGTAAGGATAAGTATCCTCTATGTAAGAGAGAGAGAGAGAGAGAGCGAGTTAATATTTTTAGTTTTTAATATTCTTGTTGCTTATTAAGCAATGCTTAACCTTGGCTTCTTTTCGACAAGAGAAAAATTGCCAAACATTTTTTGTTTCTGTTCTCCTAGGATATTTGGTTTGAAAGGAGAGAGAATGAAAAAAGATCAGTTTTAATTTTTGTTGCATTTATGGTTCCTGTAGAAGTATTTCTTTGAAAGTGGTGCTAATAAAATTGTTGTTCTTATTTTTTTTAATTGCTTTTTAACATGTTTGTTCATATTTTAAAGTAAAAAAAAAATAATGAACATTTAGGTATGTATGCGTTGTTGTGTTTTTCTCCCTTATCGGCTATTTACGTATTGGTGTGTTTGTAAAAAGGAGCGCTGTTTTAGAAACTCTTTATTTTAATGTGTGTGTGTGTGTGTGTGTATAAATGTATAAACAATAGCCACGGATCAAGGTTTTTGCTTTTATTTACTTCATCGAGCATGTTATATAGAAACGTGTCTTATCAACATTAGCAACTGGGGGTATAAATAATTTAACTGTTATTCGTATGATCATTATGATTTGACATTAATTGTTAAATATTTGTGTAATAAATAAAACACTCTTTTAACTTTGTTGTTAATAAGAAAGTTAATGAAATAGATCGACAATATTTTTTTTTAATAAATAAAAAATATTTTTTTAAAATCTTTAAATTTAAAAAAATCATCGGATACATCATAATTACCATATGGCACGACAAGTATACGATGAAACTCTGCAGTACTTTTCTTCAAATGAAAACAAAACATTAATGCTTGTCGCATTTTCTGATACAAAATTCGCCATCTTTAATACAACAAAAAATATTATAGTGTATGATATAGCAAGCCCATAGTAATATATATCTTGTGATATATTGAATTTGCACCTTGAAGTTCAGTTCATTCCGGTACACCTGGTAATCAGCGTTGCCAGTAATTTTTTTTAAAAACTATTTCTGGGAAAAAAAACTTTTTTTTACAAAAAAAACTTTTCTGCAAAAGTATCAACATTTTTAAAGGAAACACCGCAGACCGGTGCCCTCTATTGGTGTGTCTTTGCTACTTTTGTCCGGGACTGATAAAATACATAATATTTTACATATATATATATATATATATTTTACATACATAATATCGTGTTATTGTTGAATTCATAGAAATTTTGAATTTTTCGAAAAAACTTTTTTGTTAGAAAACTTTTTCGCATCTCAAAAAACTTGGAAAAAAAGGAAAACTTGGCAAATGGCAACGCTGCTGGTAATGCATGTCTTTTACAACTTTGCTCAAACTTAAACGGCTCTTTCCAACATGTTGTTTAACAAATTTGTTTGACGGCTGGATCCTTATTTTATTCGCAACATCGGCGGTATGATCGTAACACGTTACGGACAGCAGCTTTAAACATACAGAGCAAAAGAAAGACAAGATGTAAAGGAATTTCTTTAAATTTCCTAGAGTTGCCAAGTTTTAAAATAAAATTTTAAACGATAACGGTAAATTTTACAACACAGATGGTAATTGTAAATAAGAGTGCAATAAATAAATGAATCCAATTCAGAATGATTGGAACAATAGTTTTGTTGTTGTACTTGTATGATTACATACATACATACATAATTGGTTATTACAACCCTTTAGTCAGGATCACGACCTAGTTTCTCATTACGACCTAGTTTCTCACCATATGATTAGTACCCCTTATTAGTTATTTCCTTGTAATTGCAATTAAATGAAGTGGAGAAAGATGGAACCAAAAACGGTTAGCAATGAGTTCCACAGAATTCCAAAATAATTTGAAATCGATCAACTGGTTGTCGAAGTAAATATCTACACTGTTTTCGCTCTGTGTGGATAGATGATTTAAATTTAATTAATTTTAGAGAGCACCTTTTTTGAATATTTAGAACTAATCGCAGACAATTTTTCGATTATCTAAACTCTTGAATAATTACTTGGCTTGGTAACCCTGAAATAACGTAAAATTTTCACAACTATAATACACCGTTTTGTATTTGTCGCAACGCATTGTTTTTGCACTACAAACAAGAACACTACATTCTCATATCTTCACTAAACTTCTTTAACAACATCGCCCGTAAACTCACACATCCTTACTTACCTAGGCTCGCATAGAGTCTATGAATTGATGACGGTGGTGGTTCTTGTTTGTTTCTCTCAAAAATACACAAACATTTTTGTTTTTTGGTTTGTGTTCGATGTTTGAGCGAACGACATAATTATGTTGTGTGTGGATCAATGGTTTTAGTTATTGTTGTTGTTGTTCAATGTTGTGTTATTTGTTCGTTGCTTGTTTCTGTTGTAAAGAAGAAGACAACATGAAAAAAGAAACGACATAACAACTGTTTAATTGTTGTTGTTGAAAAATGCAAGAAGGCCAGCTTAAAATTTAAGAAAAAGGAATCACTTGTGCGCGCGCCTTCAAAGGCGATGGTTGAGTTCAACGGTGTATTTTTTTTTGGAAGAAAATTAAGCAATTGCGTTGTAAAAGAAATGTAAATTTTGAAGTCAGAAAGTTTGTTGTTTTTTTTACATTTTGAAAATATAACTAACGGTATTTGAAAGCAATGAAAAAATGTCATTTTTTTCAAATGTTAAAAGCAAACATTGAGTTCCCATAACAAAAGCCGTTATTTGGCTGTCAGTTATATTACAATTTGTTGTTGGTGTAAATAAGTGCAAAAATAATAAAGAGAAATATAAACAAAGAACGAGATCATGTAGTAAACGAATTTAAAAAAAAAGAAATGTTGAATTTTTTAAACTTGAAAGAATAGTGGGTGCGTCACTCATTTGAACCATCACTGCCATCATCATCATCATTATGAACTTGAACCCCGTTTTGTTTGGCTCTGCGAATAAAAGCTGTTATGGTCTTCTCTGTTTCTTGTGCAAACATCATTGTAAGTGTGTAACAGTTCTTTTTTATATTTTATGAGAAAAAAAAAATAGTGCTGCAGCCAGGAAGTATTTTGTTTTTTTTTTTATAATGTGGGGTTATTTCTTTGAGCTCGTTTTAGTTTTGAAATTTTTTTTCCTTTTTTTTTGTGCGAGTGTAGTAAATCACCATTAGTAATGGTAATTTTGCGCTTTTTTTACTGCATGATACGGTAGAATATTTGTAAAAATATTACATCTGTTGAGCATTTAGTTTTTACAAATTTTTAAATACAATGGTATGGGATTTTTTTTGTATCAATTTGTCTGAAGAAAGACATTATACGGGTTTTTTCTAAAAAAAAAAAAAAAAAAAAAAAAAAAAAAAAAAAAACGATAATTATGTGCAATATAATTTTTATTTCTGTTAAGTTTTCAAATTTTTTGTTCTAGTTTTTAACCTAGTTTAAATTCAAATTATTATTGAGTTACCAGCTAACAACCAAAATATTGTTGTTAAGAAATTAATTTTTAAATGTTAGTTGTCAGTCAATTCACATTTGTAATAGTTTTTGGCAACTAGCATTATAACTAGAGTTACGTTGCCATCTATATAAACGAGTTATTATTTCATCGGCAAGAGGTGCAGATCGACCGAAGTCGCCGTGGTCTAGTAGGTAGTGTGGTTTATTAGACATGAGGTCTCGGTTCAAACCCCAAATCAGGCATCTCCAACTGAACGATATAAAAAAAATATTTCTTCGGTGACTCAGCAGATTTCTGGCAAAAACTCTGAGAGTAAATAAAATTGCCATGACAAGTTTCTCAAAAATCTGTCGTTCGGAGTCGATTTTAAACTGCAGGTCCCGCCACTCATGTATAAAAATTAACGCACACAACATAAGTGGTGCGAGAAACTAGATCGTAATCCTGACTAAAGGGTTGTAATGACCAATTATGTATGTGTGAGGTGCATATAATGCACCTTAGCCAATTTAGTAGCAAACGGTTGTAAAAATCTGAGTTAGGAGAGAATGTAATAATTCCGCTTATGAACATGTTTGTGGCTATACGCCTCTTTTTTCTCTAAGACGAACAATTTCAGACGAACGTTTATTTGTGTGAATATAACTCAAATTTATGCGAGTGTTTTTAGAAGTCGCAGTAAGGTAGTGTGTTGGCTTATTAGACGTAAAGCCACGATTCAAACTCCAGGTTAGACCTCTCCACCAAACCGAAATATGAGCAAATATTTCTTGGACGGCTTCTTTTTAGTAGATTTCTGGCAAAAAATTTTGAGAATAAACAAAATTGCCATGAAACAAATTTCTTAAAAAATCTGTCATTCGGAGTTGACTTTAAACTGTATGTATGTATATAATTAACATACACAACATAAGTGGTGTGAGGAGCTAGGTCGTAAACCTGACTGAAGGCTTGTAATGATCAACATTTACTTCATACATTTAGACGTTTGTCTGAAATCGTTCATCTTACAAAAACAGGGGGATAGTTTTCAATAATTTTAGATACCCTATATTTTCTTTGTTTAAAATTTAAATAATTTTAATAAATGTGGAAGTATATGGCTTAAATAAAAAAAGCTTGCCCCCGCTATTTTTCGCGACTTTCCCATATTGCAACGAAGATTTTAGTGAATTTAATTCCATAATCTCTTTACTTTGTTTTTTTTTTATCAATATTTTATTTAATTTTTTTTGAAGCATGAGCGCTTATGATAATTGAAAGTTTTTAAAAATAATTTAACTATTCTATGTAATATAAACCTGAATGCTACGGTATATAATATCTAAGAAATCCGGAACTTTGAACTGAAGTGTATCAATAGGACATAAAAAAAGAAAAATTAATAAGGATCCCACTATTACATTGATACTTTGTTGCATGACGTCATTTGTCCCGCATGTTTAAAAAATTAAAATATTGAACAAGTAACGTCTTAATCCTTAATTGATTTTAACAAACATTATTGTAATGTGCGTATTGTTCTTAAAAATTAGTTTCTTATGCATTGTTTGCTACGCATCTGTTTGCTAAATTACAGCCTGTAACTAGTAGAGTATAGTTTTGTGGTACTCAATACTGAACAAACCATCACTATTAGAGGGGACCTTGCTTTTGCTTTTTTTAGTGCGTTCAACTAAACTGCTCTTTGTGCAGATCTTACATCTTGCGCATTATATATTTAAATTTTGTTTGAATCAATTTTTTTTTATTACAAATCAAATTTCACCTCTTGGCACAGATTAATTTTTATACCTTTATTTTTTTCACAGTTTTTGAAAGATTTTGTAAATTCGATTCAATATTTGTTAATAAACACACATTTTAAACCCGTTTTTACATCATAATAAACCCTAATTTTCACAACTTAGCTTTTCACAATTATTTTCCCTGGCTAAAATTTGAATTAGAAAAACGCTTTTATCTCATGTCATGAAATTTAATTGCATGCACTGATTTACTACAATAATGAGTAGGATTTTACGATCATTATTACTTTGTTGGTATTGTTGTTTTTTTTTTTTTTTTTTGAGTTTCATGGTTGCATATTTTCAATACGAACATCCTCCTCTCTTTCCCAATTTCATGAATTTCATCTTCAGTAGGCTGCTGTTGTTTAACGGACACTTTCGAATAGAGAAGATGTTGGTGACGGTGATGATGAGTGTGTGTTTGTTTAACTTCAAATTTTTGTTAATGCTGTTGTTGCTTTGTTGTAATTTGTTTATTTTACCACATGAGAGCACAAGTAACAAAACGAAAAAAAAAATTGCTGAGTTTGCACTTCTTCTCTCTTTTATATACATACATACATATTTTTTTTTAATATTTTCTAAAGATAAAAAGAACAAAACAAAAATCAATAGTCTTTTTATAATAATGAAAATACTGATTATGATGTTAAGTTTCTTGTTGGTTGTTAATTTTCTAAACAGTTTTCTCTCTCTCTCCCTCTCTCTCTCGCTTAATTTTTGGATTTGATGTTAGCTAGCAAATCGTATTGCCTTGTCATCATAATTATATTCTCCTGTCTTGTGTTATTATTGATAGGAATTCTTTTTTGGTCTCCTGTTAAACTATTTTATGCAATTTTTTTTTGTGCATTTGTATATGTGAATGCGTTTGCTTTAAGTGCCGAAGATGATAAAGTTGTCGTTTATTGTTGTTATTACAATGAACCAATCAACCACAAAACTCGTGCTTGGCGTTTTCCACCAATAAAGGTAATCCGTGTTTAATTTTGTTATTTATTTATTTGTTGTTACATTTCTATTTTCTTATATGTTTGTACAAGTATGTATGTGTATTTTTTCTCTTCATACATTTTTTATATTCACACATCTACAGCATGTAGGTTTTGCTGTTGGTGAAAGGAGAGAGTGTGCCTGTAGATAGCTGTTGTTGATCTTTTCAGCATAGTTATTAAATTGTATTCTTTCGGTTATTTCTGTGTTTATAATGGAAATATGGAGTAACTACTACTATATGTATTTATAAGGAAATTATGGTGTGTTGTGTGAGCTTAATTAGTGTATTTATATATGTATATTGTAGTATACCGTTATAAGTTAAAAACTTAAATTAAGAGAATATTTTAAAAACAATGTTGCGGGCGTATATGGCAAATTTTAACGACAATGTTGATATTGAATCAAATATTTTAAACGTTTGAAATTCTGTTTATATATGTATGTACGTACATATGTATGTATTTGCATACACACAAAAATTGGATTTTTTTTAAAGAAAATATTGTTTCTTTTTTTTCTTATTTTTCATATTTTGAGTGACTGTGACTGCCTTTGGCTTATAAAATACATTTACTCAATTAAATACAATGCGCATACATATAGAGATATTTACTCTCTATTCACAATTACAAACATATATACTCACACTCATTCAATTTCTTAATTATATGGTGAGGCGTTAAATAAAACAAAAAAAAAAAATTAAAATTAAATTCCAAGAAGTACATATAAGGAAAAGAACATCATCATGAACAAAATTAAATAAATTATCATAAAAATCCAATTTTAAAGTAATTTTCTCAAGCCGAAATGTTTATACGACGACGGCTGCCAACATGAAACGACAAGAAGAGAGCGGCAAAAAAGCGTTTCTAATAAAGGATTAACACAACGGCAGTCTTTGTTTTTTGTTTTTTTGCCAACATTTTATTTTTCTGCATGTAGCAGCACGTGATATTTTATTTATTTATTGGAGTGATTGTTTTTTAAATTTTTTCCAGAAATTTTTTTTTTGATTCTTTATGAGTATTTAATGAATATTGAAGTGTAAGGAGAAGGGGAACAGCTGTGTAAAGTGACCAAAACTAATAACATTACTTGCTCTTTCTCTCCATCACAACAACATTTGAATTTTCTCTTTTCTCTGTTTTCCTCCTTGACTGAAATTAAAATCAAAAATTTTAAATGACTCATACAATTGCAGGAAACACTATTTTTGTTCGTTTTGTGTAACAGAAATTGCTGCTAATTTTGAGTTTTTTTCTTTTCTTTTATCAAACGGCGCTTTTCGGAAGAAATTTATTGCAGAAAAACGCAAAAGAATTTAAAATGTAAAAAACAATATAAATGTTTAAATTTATTTTGCAGTTTGTGTTTGAAGAGAGCCCAGACACATCTAGCTCACAATAAATATGTGCAGAATTAAATTTGATTCAAAATTTGCCTTATGGACTGGACCTCCCGCACAGCGTTTAGTTTGTAAATATAAATTTTTGTTTGCTATCACACTCTTCAGCTTAAAATCGGCTTATTATGCAGGGCAGTGTTGCAAAATTGAAATTTTGAAATGGTACTGAACGACAACTGAAAGTGTACTTTTTTGAATCAAATGGTACTTTTTTAAAAAAAAATATTTATACTTAATACACGGAACGTAACACAAGTAAGTTTATTTTAGCATGTGAAGAGCAAATTAAATACTTACCGAAATTACATTTCGGGTCGGTAAGCGTTCTTATTGCTTTTTCGTATTCTAACGAACGTACGTTGCGTGGACGTTGGACTAACTGGGGCTAACGACTAATTCTACCTTTAGCATGACGTTAGACATGTTGCTAACCCATTAATAGTTGAAAAGCGCAAACCATAAAATATGTAATAATAAAAAAAGTACTGAAAGTGTAGCGGGGGTACTATGGTATTTTTGAAATGGAAAAGTACCGAAAAAAGTACTAAAGTACTGAATTTTTCAATACTGATGCAGGGGAATAATTTTGAAGAGATTATAAATTTTAGAGATGTTATCAGACCTTCTGCTATAAAAAATGTGGCGGTTTTATCGAATTTTTTGTTTTCACAGTGTTTTCAGCAATTTAGCCTATCTTACGTGTCATGGTGGCGCATTTTGCATTTGAGTCAACACCTCCTTTCATATAAAGTCCAAGTCAAGCAACAATTACTGCAAGCTTACCATTTACAATGCCGTAGATATGCTGAATATGGTGCTGCTACAGCAATAGGCTCTCAATTCTGATTTCTCGAATTTCTATATGATTTGTATAGCGATGATGATCATTTCTCATCCGATATACAGGTCAATAAGTAAGATTATAGCATATGGAGATGGGGCTTGGGCGAAGATAGAAGTGATTGTGGAAAAGTCATTGCATACGGAAAAAAAGACCGTTTGATAGTGTGTGTTATGGTCTAAAGGTGTCAATTGGTTCCATTCAGATTTTTTTGTGCCTGCAATTCAAGGAGAGTATAAGCGGTATGAACCACATACTTTATGTGGTTACAATAAGACGGTGCCACAAGCCACACAACACGACCAATTACGGTTTTCTTACATGCGGTATCAAATGGCCATCAAGATCATGTGATTCACACTAATTAGAATTTATTTGTGGGGCTTCGTCAAAGACCGGATAACCATCTAGGGTGGGAGCATTTGAAAATCAACGTTCGTCGTCACTCGACATATGTATGCGTAAAGGTGGTCGAATGCTGTGTGCAATCAATTCAGAAAATTATAATATTAAACCTTTATCAGTAAAGGACATTTACATTTCCATATGTATGTAAGCCAAGTGTAAGCAAAATAACGTCTCTAATACCTCAGCGTTGGGGGTTTTTTAACTCTTTGTTTCGCATGAATTTACGTACTGCGTCATTGAATTCCTTTGTAATCATTAGTTTTTTATTTATTTTTTTTTTTTGTTATTTTGATTTCGATTTGTTTGATAAGAAATTAAATGGAATTTTTATATAAAAAAGTTACAAATTGATCAAATTATACCAAAAATATATTGTTTTAATATTTAATTGTTTATAATAATATTTATTACTGGAGTTTTTCTTTTATTATATGGTAATTTTTAAAAATAATTTTTGATGACATATTTTCAAGTGGTTTTTGAGTATTCGTAGTGGGTTTTCTAATTTCATTTTTGTGTAACAATTTGGGGATGATGATGCTGATGACGATGTTTATTTACAGAACAACAGTTTCTTTCTCATATTGCTTGCCTTTGGCGTTTTAGAATTATTATTGAATAATAAATAATGTTTGAATAAAACTTTAAAATTTCAGTTTCAATTCTCATATTTTTTTTGTTATCTTTTCAAACTTTATGGGTGGTCTATGCTCTTGTTTTCATTGAAAACTGAGTACCACCACCAGCCACAATAAAGTTTCGATTTTAAATTTGTGACAAACGAAATTGAAAAGAAATAAGAATCAAATTTAATTACTGCTGGCGAATTGAAATGAAATTTTTTTTTTTTTATTTTTCATACAGAGGAATGATGATGGGGGGGTGCTTAGTATAGTATGTGATTGGAAAGAAAAAAATTTTGAAAGAAATAGAACGAAATATCGAAGAAACCTAGTGATGGTGGGTGGACCCATCTAAATGCTAAAAAAAAAAATGCGAGTAAACATAATAAAAAGGGGTTATTCATTCTATCCATCCAATATACATATTTACAGAATCCTAAAGTAAAGTTAAATAAAATACACACAATAAAGCTTTGATTTCAATGATATCATATCAGGTGCATTGTTGACACTGAGCACCATCCTAATATTTGTCAGAGCAATAGGCTCGGAGGAGAGATTATAGTGGGATACCCTACTAAGGTACCTCGTCACCACAATAATAATAGTAACAAGAAGCGATAACAAGTTGTTGCACTATGAATTTGATCTTTGTGGCTAAAGGATCCTATAAAAAAATCGATAAACAAATCATTTATTTAAATATTGAAATAACAACAAATAAAAGTGAATCATTTCATTTTAAATACTCGAAAATACTCGTTTTTTTTTCAAGGTATAAACGTAGAAATACATATATATTTTTTCATATAATTAGACCGCTATGGAACAAAATTTGTATTAAAATTTGCCTTATACAACACCGCATAGCAGTTATAACGGTGCTCTTGCTTCTGTGTGCATACATACAGTTTGTCAAAAAAATCTTTGCACAGATCAAAAAATTGTAAAATGTGATCTTCATTCAAGAATTCCAACAACAAAATCTTTACATAGTTTTTAATTTTTGCACACATTCTGTAACTACTTGTTTACGACCATAAGGCGCCAATAGTTTTCTAATAGTCACACACATTACGATAATAACAACAATAAAAGAACTTTACACAATATAAAGGGTGTCAAAAAAATCTTTGCATATTGAATGAAGATGATAAAAAAAAATGACAAAAAATGCCGTTATTTCCCAAGAATCTTGTGCATTTTGGGTTTTTTACAAATGAGATGGAATGTGAAAGGGGTAAACAACGTTTTATTAATGAAGTGATCGTTTTTTATGTAACAGGTGTCCTTATATTTGAATACAAAAAATGCCAGGAATACGAGTTTCAAAAAATATTATACAATTGGTCTATTGCAACTACTACAAAGGCAAATCTGCCAAGTAAATCGCCGATATGTTCTCCTTGAACATCAGGACTGTAAATAATATTATAAACCGTGCTGAAAAAGAAGGAGGACTAGACTTAAAAGGATTTACAGGCAGGTCAAAAAAGGTGACGCAGCGAGTTGAAAGAAAAATTATTAGAATCGTGTATGGTAGCCCACAATCCAGTACGAGCTGATTAGCACTTCAAGTGCAAAAAGACTTTGGGTTACGTGTTTCCCAAGAAACCATCAGAAATGTTCTTCAAAAACACAAATATTCTTCAAGAGTGGCTAGGAAAAACCCCTGCTGTCAGCACAAAATGTCGAAAAGAGATTAAGATTTGCCACCGAATACATTTCACTTACTCCGGAGTACTGGGACTCTGTTATTTTCTCAGATGAGACGAAAATAATGCTTTATTATCATGACGGACTATAAAGGGTTTGGCGTAAGCCTCTGACAGCACTAGAAAATTAAAATCTTATTCCTACAGTAAAGTTTGGAAAACTGTCTGTAATGGTATGGGGCTGTATATCCAGCAAGGGAGTTGGTGTAATCAAGATTTTGGATGAAATAATGACTAAGGAAGTATATCTTGATATTTTAAAAAATGAACTGACCGCCAGCATTAAGAAATTTGGTTTTATTGACCCGGTTAATCCGAATAAAATTAATTACAAGTACTATCAATATAATGATTCTAATCATAAATCTTATTTATGTAAGTCCAGGTTACTTTACAACTGCTCCAAAGTTATTGATACTCCTGCCCAAAGTCCTGATATTCACCCTATCGAAAATTTGTGGGTTCATCTAAAGCAAAAGGTAGGAAAAAGATCGCCCACAGACAAAAACGAATTGATAAAGTTCATCAAAGAAGAATGAAAAAAAAATACCATTAGAATATGCCATTCCGAAGCTTATTCAATCCATGAGAAGGTGTCTACAATCGGTGATTGATGCTCAAGGTGGACACACAAAATATTAGCACTATAATTTAAAAAAATTGCATAAGTCTTAATATTTTGTCAAGTGTGCAAACATTTTTTTGACAGTAGTAAAATTGGATTGTTTTTATTTTTTAACATTTTACATTAGAATATTTTCATTGTTACAAAAGTTTTTTATTTATTATATTAACAAAACATATGTTTATAAAATCCTGTTTGAAAAAAATGAAAAAGGTGGTTATTTATATTAGAAATCAATGAATTTTTCGAAGTTTTTTTTTATTTTTCTCTATGTGCAAAGATTTTTTTGACAAACTGTATGTTCAAAGGGGGACGTAAGGATGTGCCTCGCAACGTCTTGTGCAAAAGTTGTAATAACGAATAAGAAAAGGCATTCCCATTACACGGCACTCGGCAAGCTGAGACAAAAAAATGCTTGTGTAGCCAGAACTATTAACAATTCAACAATTCCAAGTATATACCACTTTGTTTAGCTCTCTTTTAATACACATACGCACGCTGTCACAGATATGTACATATGTACATACATACATATATTCATATATTTGTATTTATGTCTGCAATACGCATAAAACAGTATGGATTTGCTTTTCTTAAATATTGAACTTCCTCGTGCCTATTGAAAAGAAGTAATAAAAGATGTGTGTGTATGTGTGTGTGACTGTTATTGCGTTGTTAACAATTTAGTTCACCTTTAAAAATATTATTGTTTTCTTTTAAAATTTTTGTTATTTTTATGCTTTTCACTGTGTATCATCATCATTGGTATGTTGTTTGCATGAGTTGTGTTGAGTAATTTTTGCATTTTGGACCTTTTTTTTTTGCCGAAACGACGTTTCCATTAAGATACGATCTCTACGATCTCATTTAGGCAAAATAAAAAAAAAAAGACGAAGAGACTTCCTTAAAAAGATCAATAAAATTTTACCGCTCTCGCACCGCACTACTACTGCGTTATACAGAGTTATTTAGTATTTTTTTTTTTTTAATTGTGTTTTCCTCTTACCTTTACAGAGAAGAGCAGCAAGTAGCACATGTTTTTTTTTTTATCAAGAAAACAATTTTTTCTCATAAATTCCGTTATAATTTAATGTAATTATTATTGTTAGCGAAACATTTTTATTGTTCACAACATTTCTTTTTTGTAAAATGTTTAATTAGAGCGCTGGCTGGACTTTTAATTTTTATTTTTATATGTGTTTTCTTTAAATGTTTATAAATTTATTACTTTTGTATCTTATATTAACACTCTCTTCCTTTTTACTATCTCATTACAGTCCTATTTGACACTGTTGTGTGTTGGTTGTATGCATATGCCGAAAATTACATTTCTTCGCCAATTTACAAGGTAATTAAATGTCTTTTAACTTTAATTTTTTCTCTCTTTCCTTCGGTGTTTTAAATATTTTCTTGGTTAATTACTCGTGTGTGTTGTGAATGATTACAGTGTTGATAATTGAATAATCTCTGTAAATGAAATGCTAAAAGAAAACAAAATCAAAGAAAAGCAGTGTTACTGAAATTTGTTAGTGTATAAGAAATATGAAAAAATATTTCTTTCGGTGATTTCCTCTCAGCAGTCCTACTGGTAAAAACTGTGCGAGGTAAATACATTTTATATAAAATGTTTCTCAAATTTGTCATTTGGAGTCGATGTTAAACTGTAGGGTGGTGTGAAAAGCTAGCTCGCTATCCTAACTAAAGGGCTGTAATAAGTAAGGATGCTTCAAAACTTTCAATGCAATGTCTCGGTTTCTGTCGTGTGTAGGGTGTGGTCTGGCATTGTCATGAGGAAACGTTAGACTTGCTTGCTTCAACCTTTTTATCTTTTACCTGTAGAGATCAAGAAAAATTCTATCTCACAGGGCGTCATCCAGGCATTCAAGTATGTAAGTTTGACCTGAGTTTAAAATGAGACTGTCTGAGCAAGTTCAATTATCTAGACCCTCTGCTATAACTTAGGTCATGTGGGAATTTGCGGCAACGAACAAACAGATGAGCTTGCAAGAAGAGTAGTTTTCACGCAACTGCAGTGCAGAAGGAAGAGGAGTATGGAAGGGTTTCTTTGGCAAAAGGAAGATGGGAATAAAGGAAGACCCCTCGCAAGCGAAACGTGTTTCAAACAATCTGCGCTTTTGCCAGAGAATTACAATTGAAAGAGTTTTGCATCATGCATCAGACCATCCAGATGTCGCCTGAGAATAGTAACTGTATTATGGACTCAGAAAATATATTCAGAATTGGAATCTCTCTAAGCCTTATATACATATAGCTTCTATCATGAGAAAGTAAAGCAAAAATACATACTTGGAACCTGTGGATTGCATGTAAATCACTAGTCAAGCAGTTATCGTTACAGAAAACGGACTGCGTCCGAAAACTTGTTGAAAATCGAATACAGATTGAGGGCAGTACAATAGATCGTCTGGTTATAGTGCTCGTAACTCCACTTCTACACAAAAATTCATTGCTATAACCAAACCTTTGCTTTTTACTGTAAAAGATTCATCCCCAAAGGTAATAAGTTAGTAGGACTTTTAAGAAAAGCAAGATATCTGATCGGAATCAATAAATAACGTAGATTCGAATTATTGAAGAGCTGTAAACAGAACGCTGTGGTAGCCACAATGCGTGTTTTTTAGGTTTGTTGTCTTGGCTTAAATTCTTAAACTTTATGGATTTCCTTATGGATTTGTTGTTGTTGCTGATGTTTCTTAAAACAAAAGAAGAAAAAGGTCTCAAGATATTGCCGTTTTTTTGTTTTTTTTAATTCATTTTAATTGTGTGTTGCTGCTGCCGCTGTCTTCTGTTCCAGGTAGAATTTAAAATTTGTTTTCCAATTTTCTACGAATTTTGTAAAAAAGTTTTTCAATTCAATATCGCTCCTAATCATTATCTTTTTTAAATTGTTGTTGTTGTATTTTATTTTATTTTATTTTCGAAAATATATTTGTTGAAATAAAATAATCGTTTCGGTGTGTGTTTGTGTTTGCTATTGTTGTTGTCTGTATGTTTAATTATTTCGAAATCATGTGTGAATAAAGCGATTTAATATGATGCTCTGATTTAAATGTTTTTTTTCTCGTTTTTTTTTTTTAATAATTAATTTTTTTTCTCTTGTTCTTTTTTTGTTTTGTCGAAATAAATCTTTATTTTCACAAGAAATGAAAACGAAAGAAAAAAAATCGGAATTCATTCATGCCATTCTATTGCTTCCTAATTTTTAATCGCCTTAAGTGTGGGAATATATTTTTTTGTATTTAAAAAAAAACTTTCTTTTATATAATAAGGGAGGGTGGTAAAGATGTGTTTAATTTTTTGTTTTTATAAAATTCAAATAATTTTTTTTATACATATGCGAAGAATTTAAAATAATAATTAATATATGCATACATACTTAACGTTATTTTGTTTAAAATTTTATTAAATATTTATATTTTTCTAATTATTTTGTAAAATAAAGTTTCCATTATTGATGTTTTGATTTCCCACTCCACAAGCAAAACCTGACGTTTTTATTTTGATTTTAGTACAATCAGTGTTGCCTTCTTTTAATAGTTGTTTGCCGTTATACCAACCACAACATACATGCATACTACATACGTTAGCTCCTTTGGGCCAACCATTCCATAGTTTGGCTGCTTTATTACAGTATTAGCAGCGGCAGCACAGCCTACTTCTTGTTTTGACTGACAGTTACAAGGCAACAGGCGCGATACAGAAATAAATACACCACATGCTGCCATGCCTGTATTACTTTGTTCGCCTGCTCTAAAACACGTTTTAGACACTGAAAAGCCTAAATTATGGGAGAAGAATATTTTGTTACACAAACACATACATATTTATACTATTACAAGCATCATATCGCCTATTTATAGGAGATTTTCTTTCAGGAAAGTATTGACACACTAGCTAATTGTACTACATATACCGTTAGTTATACTAGTTGTAGTTGCAATATACAGAGAGAGAGAGAGAGAGACTGGTTATATTCTCCTTCCAACAAGGTTGCCAATTTTCTATTATTTTTTTCGTTTTACTTTAAGAAAGCGTTTTTATTTTATTTTTAAATTCCTTTTTGTAATTTGAGTGGGTGGGTCTCGGCACAGAGGCAAGCGTTGTAAAACTTAACAGTAATTCTTCTAGCACGAACAAATCCAATGAATTGAGTTTTAAATTTAAAACTGTTAAACTCTACCGAAAGAACAATTTGGATAAATAAACTAAAAAAGAGAGAAGAACGTTTTAAAGCAAACGGCAGGAGTTTCAAATCGGTTACTTATCTATAATGAATTAAGCTAGATTATGGTACTATATATGAGTGTTTTTTTTTTTGTTCTGGAAACAAGATGCTAAACTAGACCAGGCAGATGCCTCAACGCCCTGTAGCTATGTTCAAGGTCTTATCCAAACTCCATGAGGTTCCCGCAAGAGCTTTTCAAGTTCTCTTTTTCATAATAACTGTCGTATTACCGAATTACTCTTTAATTAAGCAATGTAACAGTTATTTATATCCAATGAGTGTGACCGTTAAAACCCTTTTTGTTTTTTGTACTAAAAATCAATTTGACCAAATTGCTAGCTCATGTTATTTCTCTCATGCTGTTTTTTACGACTTGGCAACACGAGTTTTTCATTTATTCTGTTCTAGCTTCCACGACATTTTCTTCTCTAAAAAAAAAATAACGAAAAAAATATACAAAAACTGTGCAACAGAACCAGGTGAATGTTGCAACAGCTTGCAAACATTGCCAACTACTGCAAACGGGACTACTCATGCTACAGCTTGCCGAACTCCTCTTCAATAGCTATACAATGAAAGAATCAAGAAAATAACCTGTCATATAGTTAAGGTATAGAGAAGAGAGGATTAAAGCAAGTCAGCAATGGCACTTCTACTATAAAGGAATCATTTGTTGTTGTTCAAGATGCAATTTTTTTTGATACTTGTGTTAGAACAGCATTATCAACTTCGTCTGGTGTTCGTGTTCTTGTTCATATTGATTTTTGAAAAAGTTCTACTTTTTTTTATTGTATTCGCCATCACCGTTGCCATTTCCAGTTGCCAATTGCCATTCGTTCTACAATAAAGGAAGAAACAAAAGAAACAAATTAAATCAAGATCACCTCCAGTACTGGTGAAAAGAAAAACACACGCACATAATTTCTCTCTCTCTCTCTCTGTCTTTCTATGTCTCTTTGAAAGATTAGTAGGAAAATGCCACAATAAGAAAAACAGAAAAGAAGGAGTGTGGCGAAAAACTGGTTCTGTGTTTATTTGTTTTTTAATTTGCTTTTTAAGCGTTTTCTTTCGGTCAGGGTGTTGCTTTTATTATTTGTCTTAGAGGAGAGAGCGTCTGTTATGAGGAAATATTTCTGCTGGTTTTTGTTTTTTTTTTCTCTTATTCTTGTCTAAAACTAAAACTATTATGTGATGTCGCTTTGTGTCACTCTTCTTCTCTCTCTACCACTCTTCCTGGTCTGTTGTAATTGGGTGTTACAGTTATTCTTTCACAATTCCTTTTAAAAAAGACATAAAGTACTTTTCATAACACGCTCAAAAATATATGCCAGTAAATTACTGTGGGACAGTTGAGAAGAAAGGATTTTTATAACAAAGACGACTTGTCCATTTTTCCGTTTCAAAAGTAAACATAAAATCAGTAGTTCATACATTGCGATGATGCACAGGGTTTGATCACATCTCTAACGCCATCTGTCTCTTCAAATTTCTTTATAATCTTGCCAATTCCACACACTGTAAGAGGATTATGGAGACCAATCTATCATGTAATGGATTACTCAGCACTATCTTTAATCTATTACAAAATTGTTGAAAATCGTTCCTACCTAATTCGACAACCATAAAAAGGCTGAAATAAGGATATTATCTTTGGGGAGACACTTTGACTTGAATCCGCAAACGAAATGAGTTCATTTTAAACTTAAGTGTTATCCTCTTCCGTTTCTGGTGTTTTTTGATTGCATGAAGTCGATATTTTCGAGAAAAAGTAATTCGGCTTTAGTCTATCCTTCGTTCTTGTGTTAGGTTAGGTTAGGTTGGAGTGATAGCTTTAATATCAAAACTTATTTTTTGATCAAGAAAATATTCTTAAGTTTTTGCCATCGTTATCCATTTTTTTTCTCTTCTTTCTCGTCTAAGAGAGAATCAAACAAGGACGTGGTTTCGGTCAAAGCTGTGTCAAAAGAATTAATTGTGTTGCTGGTACAGATTCCCAGAGATTGCCTAACCCGACCTAGAACACCTGACTGTCTGCGCACACTCCGTCTATCACTTTGTAGTGACATTGGGATTTTCTGCGGAATTTATTTCTTAAGAGATGTTTGAAGTCTGCGGTCTGTCACATATTGTGTCAAGATGTCTTTATAGGTTAGGAGAGAAGAAGGTATAAGGTCATGTGGAATGAACTTGTGCATGTAAAATATTTTCTTTGTTCCAGTTTATTTTTTCCCTAATTCAAACGGTAATTGTTTAATTTTAATGTGGGTATTGGGGAGGATACAACAACAGGAAATTGTCTAAATTATTGACTATTAATTTCGGCCAAAAGAAATCCAAGACGTCTTTCTTGGAAATATTCAATTAAAACACTTTAAAGAAAAAGGCTCATAACGAAAATGGAGCTACTGAATGCTGTCACATTAACTATGTGCTCCGATCAATAGCACAGGCTAGAAAGAGATTGTAAAATACGACGTGCACACCGTGGTGGCAGCATGCCACAGTTGCATTAATAATAGTAGCTGTATTAGCAATGAAATTATATAAATAATGATGCAACATTTAGGAGACTGCAGCTGCAGCAGCAACAGTAACATCAGACCAGTTGGAGATGGCCCAGTAACTATAACACGCTCTAACAAAAGCACAAAAAATTAAAACGAAAAGAGAATGGCCAACAGACCTGGCCAGGCCAAGCAGCATTACAAGAAAACAGGAAGAAAAAATACGGCTTTTAGTGACTGCAACTTCACTCACAAACTAGAATTCTTGAAACAAAAAGTCAAAGAAAATTGTAGAAAAGCAAAACAAAATAAACAAACAAAGAAAGAAAGAAATAAAGGAATGAGAGAAGGAAAGGATGAAAAAACTCGAGAGTCCTCCATATATATCAGTGTTGCTGTGTGTTAGCCTAAGCAGCAGACTTTTTAACCCAAAGGCATACTGACTCAGCTTGCATTTGTAAGCAAAAAAAAAAAGAAAAAACTTGTATTTTAAAAATTGTATCAATGGGTAGTAGTTATTGCAACAACCAACTGCTTTTAGTAGCAGTAAAGCAGTAGCCGGCTTGCAGCCTTGCCTCCCTATAAACGACGACGGTCATCATCATCACTTTTGCAGCTGCAAATTGCATGCAACAGTTGGACGTTTTTTTCTCAATTTTTTATTTTTTTTTTTATTAGTTGACCATTTGTTGTTACACAAGTGGTGGTTTGTTTGCTTGCAATGTGCAGTTTCGTGCAAAAGAAAATAGAAAAAGAGGAAGAAGAAATACTTGTAGTTTGTGTCATACCCGCCATATAGAATTTGTTACAGTTACACTAGGTTCTTTCCTTTAATACCCAGCTGAAAAAAGGGGGTTGAGAAGAAGGAAAAATAGAGACTGGTTGGATTGGTTATAAAGTTGGTCTTCTACTTTTAATACTACTACTGTGTCTGTCTCTTATTGTCTCTGTCTCACTTTTAAAAGTGACTGAGTGTGATGTTTATTTCAAAATTATATTGAAACATAACAAGAGGAAGGGATAGTTCCTAATAGAACGGATTAGAAGTTAGATTTATAGGTTAAGTTCTGTTTATAATCAGCCATCAACTCTTGCTATATTTGTAAACCAAGTTAAGCTTGAAAACAACAGTCAGTATGTCTAAAACACTTGATTAGGCTATCGATTCTTCGTTAGATAACTCAGGCTTGAATGTTGTGCCAAAAGTTAGTTCTAAAGATATGACACTTACTTAATTGGCCATAACAACCCGTTTATCGGATTTCGGCCTGCCGCAACACATCCTTCCAGGCGCCTCTGCTTCGTGCGCGCCTACGCCAGTTGGTCACACCAATCGATGACAGGGCTTCCTCGATTTGGTCCTTCCAACGGATGCAAGGTCGTCCTCTTCGCCGACTTCCGCAGATTCCCGCATCAAATACCCGTCTTGCCGGCGCATCCTCCTCCATTCGAACGACATGGCCGAGCCAGCGCAGCCGCTGGATATTAATACGCTGTGCAACGTCCATGTCGTTGAGGAGCTCATACAGCTCACTGTTGTATCGGAGACGGAAATCATCGCCAACTCGCACTGGACCGAAGATCTTGCGCAGTACTTTTCTCTCGAACACTCTCAAGGCCGCTGTATCTGTACTTAATAGGGTCCATGCCTCTGCGCCATAAAGAAGCACGGGTAGAATGAGTGTCTTGTAGAGTGTTAGTTTTGTCGTACGAGAGAGGTCTCTGCTACTCAATTGCCTATTGAGACCATAGTAGCACCTGTTGGCAAGAGTGATCCTGCGCTTGATCTCCAGACTGACATCATTTCTGGTGGTAACGGCGGAGCCAAGATAGATGAATTCCTTGACCGTATCAAAAGTATAGTTATCGGCCGTAATCTGAGAATCAATACGCCGCGCGTCTCGACTCGTCGATAACATATACTTTGTTTTGCCCTCATTTACTGCCAGACCCATCTTGCTAGACACTTTTTTGAAAAATAGTGCCACTGCGATGCACTCCTGCCTTTCGCAGAACACTCTCCATGACGAAGTTGAAGAGGTCGCATGATAAGGGGTCGCCTTGTCTGAAACCTCGCACGGTATCAAAAGGCTCGGAGAGGTCCATTTCTACCTTGACGGAGCTACAGGAATTGCTCAATGTCATTCAGCAAAGCCTTATCAGCTTCGCAGGTATACCGAGCTCAGACATTGCGGCAAAAACACGATCCCTTATGGGGCTATCAAAGGCAGCCTTATAGTCGACGAAAAGATGGTGTGTGTCGACTTGTTTCTCGTGGGTCTTTTCCAGGATTTGGCGTAGTGTGAAGATCTGGTCGATGGTGGACTTGCCAGGTCTGAAGCCGCACTGATAAGGTCCAATCAGTGTTTTGACGAGTGGCTTCAGTCGTTCACACAATACGCCTGTAAGAACCTTATATGCGATAGGGAGAAGGCTTATACCCCTATAGTTGGCGCATATAGTAGGGTCTCCCTTTTTCAGGACAGGACAGAGGACACTGAGGTTCCAATCATTGGGCATACTTTCCTCTAGCCATATTTTGTAAATAAGCTGGTGCATGCGCCCTACCAACTCATTACATCCGGTCTTAAACAATTCAGCGGGGAGGCCATCAGGACCTGCCGCTTTATTGTTTTTAAGGCGCGTAATCGCGACTTTGACCTCTTCATGGCTAGGCGGCGGAAACTCCACGCCGTCATCATCGATCGGGTTCGGAACATCATCTCTAAAGGCGGTATTGGTGTCGTCATCGCCTTGTAGCAGAGTAGAGAAGTGTTTCCTCCATAACCTCAGTACTCCCTGCGGATCTGATACTAAGTTTCCATTTTCGTCCTTGCAGGAAGACGCTCCGGGTTTATAACCCTCGGTTAGACGCTTAACCTTTTGATAGAATTTTCGAGCGTCATTCCTGCATCTATACATCTCGACTTCCTCACGCTCACGCCTTTCCTGCTCCCTCTTCTTGCGTCTAAAAAGGCGTCTCTCATCCCTTCTCTTCTCTCTATAGTTCTCGACAATGGCTCGCGTAGCGGCAGACTGCAACGTTTTCTTGTATGCGGCGTTTTTCGCTGCAGTTGCCTCGCGACACTCCTCATCGTACCATTGATTTCGTTGGGGTGGGCGTTCGAAACCAAGGACTGTTTCCGCAGTAGTGCGCAATGTCGATGTTTGGACCTCTGAATGTGCGCACATCTAGTACACTGGATACGTGCCTTCCGTCTATCACAATATGATCGATCTGGTTAGATGTTGACCGATCAGGGGACATCCATGTGGCCCTGTGAATGTCGAGATGTTGAAACTTAGTGCTACATACTACCATGTTACGCGCCGCGGTGAAATCGATCAGCCTCATACCATTGGAGGTACTGTTTGCGTCCGTCCGTCCCACTGTCCGACAGTGGGGCCAAAGATACCTTCCCGCCCGACCTTTGCATTAAAATCCCCGAGGACGATTTTGGCGTCATGGGCCGGGCACTTATCGTATACGTCCTCGAGTTTAGCATAGAAGGCATCCTTACCCACATCGTCCTTTTCTTCCGTCGGGGCGTGAGCACATATTAGGCTGATGTTGTAAAATTTTGCCTTGATGCGGATTGTGGCTATTCTTTCGTTCACAGGTGTGAACCCAGAGACAAGGTGACGAAGTCTCTTATTAACCACAAATCCGCATCCAAATTCGTGCTTGTTTTCATGGCAGCTGTAGTATACATCGCAAGATGCAAGCCTTTTGCATCCTTGTCCTGTCCATCGCATTTCCTGAATGGCAGTGATGTCAGTCCTACATTTAATGAGGGCATCCGCCAGCTGGGCGGAAGCGCCTACCCTGTAAAGGGTGCGGACGTTCCATGTGCCAATACGTAAATCATAGTCCTTTATTCGTTTGCCGTGGTCGTCAACTTTAGAGGGGATCTTTTTATAGGATTCTGTCTTGGTTTTCATTGGATAATTGTTTTTACGTGGTGGGTTCCAAGCCCTACGCACAACCCAAATTTAACGTCCAGGGGATTGGACATTCGCTGCACGCATTAGTTAACATCTAGCGGGTGCTAGAATGCCATCCAGGAGGGGCCACGAGGAGGCTGCGTGTCAACTTGAATACAGATCTAAAGATATGACATCCAGGATTTAATTTGAGTTACCGATCCCCTGTGTGGGGTTTTCAAACCACCTGAATAGGTATTTCTAAGATTCTATTATTAGAACCGTCCAATAGACATGGCAAAAACTCTTCTTACCTACTTTGCTAATATGTGAGTTTTTCGATGCATCTGTAGTAAAGAGTCTTCTCCGTATGTTCAGTTAGTTTCTCCTCAGATTGAATAATAATAGGCTATCCAATTCCGCTGATTCATTGGAGCACTGTAGCAATATGACTCGTGTTTCACTATTCTATAAACGCAGACGTTTTTTTTTACAGTTACGATATAAATAGATTTAAATATAACGCCCATAAACACTACTGAATGAGTAGGGGATATCCCCTGAGTGTTGGTTTGCTAATAAAAAAAGGTGGTGCTCATGTCTTATAACTGTTACTGAAGATACGATAACAGTATCAACACTATACTAATGATATGTTCACATTAAGAAAATATTTGCCGTAGAAAATGGAAAACATTTACTAGATGCAAAAATGAAGGAATTATTTTCGAAATATGCTTTCATTTTCCTAGTTGTTTTAGTTCAATTGACTTCATTCGATATGAACAAAGAGACGAACAATGGCTAATTGAATGTTATGGTAAATAAATTTACATTTTCTAAATAGTTTTACCATATCTTTCTGACTTCATCAATAACCTTTGGGTTGGGAAAGATTATTTTTCTGTTATCAACAAAGTTCAAACTAATGTTTGTTCAAATTTGTTTTTATTTTTTCGACAAATATTTGCTTAATGTGACGTATACGTTCACGAAAATCGGCAACTAAAAATTGATATTATTTTTTATTTTAATTTAAATTATTGTTTTCTAAGTCAGTGTTCGAAAAAGGGGGGTCTGTTCCTAAGAGCCCAATTTTATTTATATTCAGTATTTAAACAAACAAATAATAAAATATGGATATGGAATATTTATCATGTAAATACGCCCCCATCTATCGTTCTTTGATATGAAAAAGAATCGAGTCGTCTTGTCTTATTTGAAGTTGTCTTGTCTTATCTTTCGACTTTAAATAATACGAAGAAGAAGGGGGGAGGTGAACTGTGTTTTCATAGAGTTTTTCCTTAAGCAAAGACAACAGTACATACTAAAGCTTCGTATAAAGTCTTCTAACAAATGAAATTATTTTTAACCCCCTTCGTTATTTATTTTTTAGTTTTATTTGCCATTAAAGCGGAAATGTGAATGAATTATTAAAAAAAAGAAGAGTTTAGAAGCTAAAGAGCTTATAAATCATCCAATCTATCTTTTTTGTTTATTTTTTTTTTAAATTTAATTTTTATATAAAGATATTTTTTTATGTGATACTTACTACATATTTGTATAGAAACATACATACACGAGTCATAGGACGCCACCACCGCCACTAACCAGCTGCTGGTGTTCATGACGGTCAAACTGTGTTTAGAAATATTCTCTAGGTTTTGTATTTTTAACGCAATTCACATATACGGGAATCAGCAAATATCAGCTGTCGATGAGTTTTCTCCAAATTACTTTTACGAATTTTTGTTTCGAAGCGAGTCATTAATAAAGGCTTTTTGTTATTTTTGTAGATACAAATGAAATTTTATTAAATGCAGATAAGAAAAGTGGTCCAAAAATTAAGATGAGGTAAAATTTGTTGTTAGTTTTATTCAAGAATGACGCAGGACCTACGGTTTAAAATCAAATCCTACAAATTTTGCAAAATTTTACATGTCAATTTTATTTACTAGTTTATACCAGGAAACCGCTGAGAGGAAGCCGTTGAAATTTCTGTTTTTTTTACTTTGTTTTATTCGAGATGTGTGGGCTAAGATTTGGACCACGCTTTCACGTCTAATAAGCCAACATACTACCTTTATACGTAACGAATACAAGAGGCATTATCCACAGTCTTTGAAAATGTGAAATGTGTGTTGGTTGTGCTTATAATTTTCTCCTACACTGTTGTAGCTCAAGATTTTTTTTATAATCCATAAACAAAAATTTGAATTATGATGTTAAAGATAAAGAAAAAAAAAGGAAATGAAGGAAAAAAAACTTAAAATAATAAAATAATCTCTAGCAATTGACATACAATACCCTTTGTTTCTTAAATCAGATTTTTTTTTTATATTTTTTGCCAAAAACCAGGAGACCAAAAAAAAAAAAAAACTACTCGTATTCACGTAAAAATCGAAAAAGTGTTTTCATGTGAAAATAAAAGTATTTTCCGCATGATTTGTTCTTATTAAAAGAGACGATCATCAACATCATCCAATCCACAACATCCTCGTCTTCCTTCTCAACACTTTAAAAGAAGAGACACAGTAATGGAACCAAATATACAGAGCCCCAGCAGCAGCAGCAACATCATCCAAGATGTTTTTGCTGCTGTCTTCTTCTACTCATATTGCAACCTGGCGATTTTTTTTTTATTGAGTTTCTATATAAAATAAAGGAATTCAATTCCTGTTTTGTTGTGTGTGTAGCCATCGAGTCGTAGTTTTTTTTTTTTTGTTGTGTTGAAAGAATTTTTTGTTGTTTTCTTTTCAAGCCATAAATATTGAATTGAAAAGGCGGCTGATATTTTCTGTATAGTTTGGCTTAAATATGAAGAGGAGGATGATGATGATAATGATGATGATTGAAAATAACAACAGGTAGAGACAGACAGCAGGAAAAGAATACAACAAGAAGAACAATAACAACAACTTGTCCTTGTTGATCCTTATGTTATTGCTGTTGTTATTGTTGAGTTCTTAGAGAGCCATTATTTTATTTTTTTTTTAATATTCTTTTTTTTGTTGTATAAATATTGTATTTAAGGTCGCTGATATTTTATAATACGACGGCTGCCGTTTAAGGTTTTTTCGTTTTCTTGAAGCAATTTTCGTTATTAACCCCTTAAGATCAGAGAATGAAGAATTTTGTTGACAAGCCAGCAGCCAAAAATCATTCAAAAGCAGTAATATTGAATACCGCACGAGATAAAACCGCAAGAGTATCGTAAGATGATTTTACATGTCAATTGCAAGTGATTTTTAGTGAAGATAAAAACGTATACATTACGACAACAATACCAGCCAATTAACCGAAAATCTAAATCTCCGCGGTAAAAACTGAACACAGAAGTTGAAGTCGGCGTAAGGTGGATAGTAGGTAGTGTGTTGGTTTATTAGACGAAATCCCACAAAGGGTTGTAATGATCAATTAAGTGAATAAGTATAGAAGTACCATTTGTTACAAGCGGCTAAAATCGAAGATCGTACGGAATTTGTACTGAGTACAATAGATTTCTTGAAGGAAATGGGATGATGGCTATCAAACAGGCTGCTTGCTTGTGCCTCATAAAAAGACTTCATAGGAAATCCGTATCGTGTACGTATTTCTTAAATTTCGCCCAGTGCTTCCTCAATGAACTGTTAAATCACAAATTATTTGGAACTTTGCGTTGATTACATGTAAACTGTTTACTCTCCACATGTCTCAAATTCTTCGCTAAGCGATAAAAATGCCTTCTGTATAGTCGAGTGCTCCGGCGTAATAATCCAGCTCAATTTACTCTGATCCAGACTTATAAGCTTATAATCCTCTCTATAACTGACTCACTCCAAAGTGCCTGTTGTATCCATACTATTCTTACAATTTAGTTTTTAGAGACCCGAAAATTCTTGAATTTTTCAATTTTACCCAGTGAGTATATCTCTAGCTTTATTGGCCAGATCATTCGCCACTACATTGCCGACCGCTAATTCGCTCTATACTATACCCGGATAATAATAAACAGTCCTTGACACCATGTGTCCCTAGACATCACTACCTTAATTGCCAATTGATTGTCAGTAAAAATTTATAATTGACGTTTAGAGGGTTAAAATTTGATTTCGTGTGTTTGTGCTATTTTTTCTGTGGCTCCTTTTAAGCGGTGTTATTTTATTCATTTTCTTTTTAATTTTTATTTCATTCTTACATTCCGGCTATTGTGTTAATGATGAATGTTGTCTTTCTGATGATGACAGTGTGCGGTAAGAGATGAACGTATCGATATTTATTTTCTTGAAAGATAAAAAAAATTCTAAAGAAAAAAGCAGCAGTACATGCAGAGTTTAAAACAGCCGACTTGATAATTACGCCCTCAACTGTTTTAAATTTCTACCTTTTCTATCTTCATCTTCGTATTTTTTTTTTAATGGCGTAACTGTACTCTAAGGGTTCTTAGCTCAATGCACTTCTTTTCTTTGGCTGGACATGAAAGTTATTATAATTATTGTGTGTGTTATTAAAAGGATTTTAGTTTTTAAATTTTTGCTCTCGAATTTCTTTGTGTGTGTATGTGTTAAACTAAGGGCGGAAATTTAATCTCTTTCATTTCTGATCGTTTGTGTTTTTTTTTTGTTTATAAGATTATGTTTTTTTCCCTTAAAATAAATAAGTAACCTGATATATATTTGTACATTAAAAATCTTTTTTTTTTTTAGTTTTTATTTTATAACTCGAAGTTTTTTTTTTGATATAAAAATTACATGTTCAAGGATTTTTGCTTGAAATACTCTCTTGTGAAATGTGTTAAATTACAGTGTCGTTTTTTAATTTTTTTTTTTATACAGGAATTATAATATTAGTGAGTGCCAGTAATATTCCAATAGATTGCATTTAGGCGGGGAAAGGTGTCAATGTTTTCATTAACTTGTAAAAGCAACACAATAATATTGCACTTGTCCCGGCCTATAGGCGATTTATAATCAAACAACGTTAAATAAAGTGTTAAACAAAGATTTTATTTTAAATTTAAGTACACATTTTTATTGTTATGCAATATTTTTATGCTGCAAGAGTACTCATTTTAAATTTAAATTTTCGTTTTTATTTTCTTTCAGTGTACTTCTGTGGCAATATAAAAGTGCAGTGTTCTCTTAAATGCCGTCAGCATTCGCTTTGTAATAATGGTGGGTAAGTTTTTTTTAAGAGATTCATTTTCCAAACAAAATAAAAAGAGAAATATTTGCCTTAAGAGAACGTAAAATATGTACATTGAAATACAGTTTATTTTACACAAAGAAAAAAAAAGAAATATTCTTTATATGTGTTTAATTACACTTAAAGAAATTTAGCATTAAAAACAAATTCATAAATTGTTTTTGCAATTGTGAATTGCAAAATTTCTCCAGTCATTTCTTATGACCCATTTGCATTTCACCTAGAACTCATACTCTTCATATTTAAGCGAGCCGGTCACTGCGGTGGCTACTTCCCAGATTCTATTAAGGGGGCTTCACTACTTGCTGTTCATATTGCATTTATCGTGTAGCTTTGTGGGTTCAATATTATGTTCGGCCAGTATTCTCCTGGAACATCTGTTTACAAATACCTGGATTCTATTAATAGATCTGGTTCATGTATTCCATCTTTCGTATATGTACATGGAGCAAGACAAACGTTATGTTGCAGTTAAAAATTTATGCATATCTTGGTGTTACGTTTAATCCAAGATGATTTCCAGACACTGTTCAAAGCTCCAAATACATATACTACATACTACATTTTTAATTTTTCTGCCGTTTAGTTTTACCCACTGCCGGAGGCCCTCAGACAGATGTCAATATGGTTTCAAGGTAGTTAAATACCACAACCTTTTCCTATGGTGTAATGCCAAAGTTTAGTGGCCGTATATTTCCGACATCCATAAGCATGTATTTGGATTTTGAAGAATTTATTGTCAGACTTTGGTTAAGTTTGTGATGATAATCTAGTAGGGTGCACACATGTATGTATATATATAGATACAGAATGCATAAATGCATACATACATTTTTCACACCACTTGTGTTAATTTTATACATGAGTGGCGGGGTCCTACAGTTTAAAGTCGACTTCGGACGACATATTTTTGAGAAACTTTTCATGGCAATTTTATTTACTCTCAGTTTTACCAGATATCTGCTGAGAGGAACTCGTCGAAGAAATACTTTTTGTATTTTTGTTTTTGATGTCTATCCTGGGGTTTGAACCCTGGCTTTACGTCTAATAAGCCATAACACTTCCTCCTAGACTACGGCGACTTCATGCATACATACATACATACAACAATTTTACAGGGTGAATTTCTATTTTAATTTAATAAAAAAGAACATTTATAAAACTGCAAAGAAATTTGTTTTTGTAGTATATAAGCTGAGATTAAGTGCATTTACTTAATAACAATTTTTTCGCATTTTACTTACTTTCTCACCCAATCTCTAAGCGTCACATTGCTGTCCTTATTACGTATCACATTACTGTATATCATTAGCATAGACAAAATTGCAATCGAGGAAAATTCACTGGAAATATTCATTTTTAAAACGAAAACATACATAAAAATGTAAATTTATGGAAACCTACACTTAATTTATTTAACTTTACCGCAATACTTGAAAATGATTCATGATATTGGTTTATAATTAAATTTTCTTGAAAAACCAATTTTAGCATAATTATTTTAATATTTTATACTGAGCCATCATTACCAAGAAAGAAAGACATTCTCCTGTTTTCCTCTCAGTGCATGGGTTTAATTTGCAATTAAAAAGTTTTTATTTTTTAAACGTATATTTCAATACGGTCGCCATGGTTTAAGAGAACCCATTGCAAATGTAAACAAACAAAAGCTTTGTTCACATCAGTCTATCTAACTGTGTGAATAATAGCTCTTGTTTTACGCACACATTTACAATTTATGCCATTCGAAGAGAGTTTCTTTTATGGTAAGTAGGAGAGATTAAATAATTATTAAAAGTTTTATTAGACTTTTTTGTAATGCTTTGTATATTTACATACAATTGTTTTTGTTGTTGTTGCTAATTTAGTGTTATATTATTATATATGTATGATTGTTGTCGTTGTTGTTCCTAATAATAAAAAAGGGTAAGTGGGTAGGTGATTGAGAGAAAAGCAAAGAGCGTATGTGTAAGAAAACTTAGCAGTTTTTCGTAGACATAATTATAAAATATAATTTGAAAAAAAAGAAGAAGAGGGATGGGGTAATGTTATTGGTAAGGGAGTAACAATTTGTTGTTGCTTTTATGGGCAGAGAGAAAAGAGAGAGAGAGAGAGAGAGAGTAGAGAGCGCACTGTACATTAATGTATACAAAAAGAAAAAATAAAAACGGCAGAGAAAATACAATATTAATGCCTTAAATTATTGTTATATATTTAATAATTATAATAATAGCAATTATTTGTTTATATTAAAACAAAATATCCATACAATTTATAAAACAAATTATACAATTAAATTTAAAAGATTACTTTTTAATTTTAATAAACAAACAAAACCACCATTATACATGCATAGTACATACATACATATGTATGTAAATGAAGTACAAAACATTTTTATTTTTTGGGGAAAAATTCACAAACATTTCTCGTTGGCTGGCTAGCAGACACAGGGCATTTTATTTATTTAATCCATCATTGATTTTTTTTCTTGTTAATTTTAATTTTATTTTAATTATAATCCAATTTGTGCATGTATAAAAATACATATTTTCTACTTTTTAAATTAAAAACAAAATATATATGTATAGTGTATTTGTTTATAAAATATTTTTGATGAATTTAATTTATTTATTTTGTTGTTTTCTCTAGAATTTAATTTAAAACCAAGTCATACCTTTTTTCTTCTCTGTAATATAGTATGACTCATGTTGTTGTTTTTTTTTTTCATTTCGTTTTTAATAATTTATTATTATTTTTGTTTATTATAGTATGTATTTAAATCGTTTGTTGATTTTTTTATTTTCTTTTTTTTTACTTTTATTATTTTTTTTATATATTTTTGTTGTGGTTCTTCGTTATTTTTTTGCTTCTTGCTGCTTGCTCTATAATACTACAATAATTATTTATTTATTTATTTGTATGTAATTAAATTCTAATTTTGTTAATTTTTGTTGTTGTTATTGTCTTGACGTTCACACATAGTTTATTTAGTGTGTGTTAGTATTTTCTTTCTTTTTAATATAGAACTTTGTTATTGTATATGTTTTTTTTTATTGATTTTTTAATTTTGGTTTGTAATAAAAAATGTAAATTACTATTTATTATAAGAATAAAAGGTAGTTGAAGAATTGAAATTTTTTAAAAGCAATAGGCAATTAAAAACGAAATAAATCTTCAATAAATAGTTTTATTTTAAGATTTTTTTGATTCTTTAATTTTCTGAAAATAATTTCTTAAGCTGTAGATTTGGTTTTTAAAAAGAAAATATTTTGTTTCATTACACAGATTATCTTTTGATAATTCTTGGCTACATTTTGTTTAGTATCGTCTAGTTGCTCTTCAATGAAATTAATAATTATGCTGTGTTAACATGGTTGAATGCTGCTCTCACATAATTCTTCGACTAGTTGAACCTTGTCTAAGTCTAAGAACCAAACTCACAAATAAAATTTGCCACAATTGCTGGGTAAAGCCTTTTAATTTATAACTATTAAAAACGTAATTTATTTCTTCTTCTTTTGGTCTCTTAAGGAACCGCTTGCTTATTTGTATGTTTTTTCAGTTTCATTAATAGAGTTTTGTCAGTTGAGAAGATAATTGGTCTAGACTGATATGGTTGCCAACTAGGTCCAACTACAAAAACGGCCTCTCTGAAAATGTATGTCGAAGACTATTGTGTTATCTATAGTGTTGAGGAATTTTTAACATAATTTCTGGCCCCTGTTGCCTTGTGTATAGCGCTTTTTTAGTTTATTAAATGAGAGCTTAACCTCTAACCTCAGTTCTAATATCATTGAAATATAAGAAATATAAAATAAAATGATTATTTCGGCGACCTCTCCTCTGCTCCTAGCTCTATCAGTAATTGATTGGCCCGAAAAAGTCCCTAAAATTTATCAATCGGGATCGGCGTAAAACTGTAGATTGGTCCCCCCACTTATATATGTACATATAAAATAAATACACACGCTTTTGATTATTTTACTCTTTTGAAGATAGTCAGTCTATCTTCATTTCGCGCTGCTTTTTTCCGATGAACCCTAGAGTGTTGTTGTGTATTAACGTTTCATTCACAGCGTTACAAAACGGTGTCCTTTAAAATCTCGATCAGAATTAAAAATAGATTGGATCTTAAAAAATCACTTTAAAAAATAAATGTTTTTGTTGTTTTTATTAGTAGAAAAAGAAATTTAAAAGAAATACCATAAATTTTAAAATTTTATTGAACAATATTATGGAAATTAAAAACATATGTATGTTCAGTATACAATGCATTCAGTAATTTTTATTTAATAAATACATTTTTTATATTATTTTTATTAAAGGAATTTAACCGAAGCAAATTAATTTTTACAATTTTATAAAATTGGCCAGTTTCTTCCTATTTTGTTTAATAATTTTAATATATACATACATATACTACAGATAATTTCCCACGCTATTTGCCGTTTCTTTACCATTATTTTTTAATTATAAAAATAAATTTTTGTAGAGAATTTTTCTCTTGTAATTCGTTATATAGGCCCGACTGACTGCCTTTATCTAGTTCGTTAGTTCAGTATTACTGTACTAAAACTAGTTTCTTCCAACGAACGATAAAAATAAAAAAAATGTTTATATTGTATTTATTTATTTATTTTTATTTCCATTTTAAGAAGATACAATACAATACGTACAATACAATACAATATTATTTCTTTATGATTTTCTGGTTTATCATCAACTTCTTTGTTTGCTTGTTTCTTAAACAATATTTTTTAGTTCTTCTTTAGTTATACTAGTGCAGTCAGTATTGTGTGTTATTGTAGACATTTTAGTTTTTATTTTTATTTTATCTCTTGTGTTTTAAAGTGTACTACAATCCAAGTCTTATTTATTTTTATTATTTTTTTTTTCTAATCTTTTCTTTTCTACAATATTTCTCTTTTTATATACTACGTATATATTTCTATATATTATTTTTATTTATAATTTAAAATTTTTTTATTTTTTAATTTCATTTTCAAATTTAATTCTTTTAATGCTTTTCCGCTCTACTGCGAATTTTTGTGTCTGTTTGCTTGTCAGTCTATTTTTATTTACGTTCATTAAATGTAATTAAATTTGATTACTTAAGAAAATATTAAAAAAAATACACAATTTAAAATTTAATAAAATAAAAAATAAATAAAATTACTCAAACAATATGGACACACATACATGCATAGATACCTTAATACATTTATTTGTATATGTATATGTAAATAAGAGACTACTAATCTCTTAAGAGAATATTTATTGGTTTTGAAAGAGCGAACAGCACAACTTTTTTAAAGAAAATTTCTTTAATTATTAATAAGGCTTCCTTTTCCTACTGACTCTGGAGAGTTTTATTTTTTGTTTTATTTTCTTCTACTTCTCTTTTCATAACTTATAACTACAATAACAAGAATTTTTTTGTTTTGTTTTATTACATTTAATAATTAAAATCTCAAGAAACACTAGTTTATACACAGAGCGAGCGAGCGAGCTAGAGAGAGAGAGAGAGAGATGCCAGATGGGCCAGGTAATAATATATCAGAATAGAAGATAGGAATTCCCTAATAATAAAGGTTACGAATATTGTAAATAAAGGAAAAGAAATATGTTTTGGAAGAAAGATATTTAAATACCTACATTTGAATTTGGAATTAAAATAAATTGTTTGAATTTCAAAGTGAAAAATTTCTGTTTTTAGGGGATTACCAAAAATAAATACAGATGAAAAGTGTAAACTAAACATTAGTTTGTAATATTTTTTCCATAGCCTGGTGAATTGCAGCGAAGTTAAAAAGTATTTGCCATGTAAATACACCTGTGGTATTGCAACAAAAAAGTATTTGTCAGGTAAAAGAAGTATTTAATATATGTACATACATATTTCTGGGAAAAGGTATAGAATGCAAATGTGTTGTTATATTAATTTTGAAAGATTAGAAAAAACGTTTATACCCTTTAAAATCAATATGATTGCAATTTTTACGCAAAACGGAGCCACATTTTTTTCTTTACAAAATGGTGTACTGTACTTTAGCCTAAACAAAATCTAGTTTATTACTTGCTGAACAATGTGAAGTATTGAAAAACAAAAAGAAGTTTTAGTACCTAAACACGTTTATTTTATAACGTCTGGTTTATCATCCTCATATTTCAAATCTGTTAGCAACAAAAAATATAAAATTTGACTAAACTGGTTTAAATAATTTTGCTTAAAATACCTTGTCTTAATTCTTTATTGGCTCCTTTTATACCTATGTCTTTTTGTAATTTCTTTTGAAAAAAGAAAAATTATTCCCCTTATCATAAATGATTTTTCTTTCGGAAATTCCTTTATTCCACATTATACCTACTATAACTTGAAAAATTGTCAACGATTAAAATAAAATTACTATTAAGGGATGAAATTTTAACTTAAAGATTTGAATTTCAGACAAGGCGTTTGAAGTACTTATCAGTATTTTTGGTTTTTTATTTATTTATTTAAATAAAAATTGAAAAAAGCTTTTCTTCGAAAATATTGTCATATATAATTTATTTTTATTTTATTAATTAAATTTAATTAAAATTTTTTGCGTAAATATATATGTATGTATGTTTTTCGAAATTTTTTATCAACAAAATCGTGACAATGGTAATGAAAACTTCTTCCGAATATATAAAATACTGTTCAAGTCAGATATTTTCATCTACATTCGATATAAAATCATATATTACCACATTTAATAATTAATATACTTTATGGTTGACAGAGTAAAACCCCCATCAGTACAAAGCACATTTGTCTACAAACCAACCTGCTTTGAAGCACTTTGCATCTTGATACTGCGTTCCTTATATCACCGTTCAAAACATTTCAGAATGGTTTTGTAGCCAGAAATCATAGATATGCTTTGCTCGAATACTATTTTTCAAAATATTTCTTAATTAATACTGTATATAGAATACAAATAAAATTGTACATATATTTTTTAGTTTTGATTAAAAAGCAAAAATGCCACACTCTGGTGGCATTATAATCGTATGATTTTGTCATATTTATTACAAAATTTACTTACTAGTCTTGAAAATAAAAAAAAAAATTCCTCATTTTAAATTACTTTGTCTTTTTCATTACCTGACATATTTCAAAAGTTCTTGGCATGCTCGATCTGGCAACAACAATCGTGAAAATAACGAATATTATTATTTTGTTTTTGTTACTCTCGTCTTTAAACTCTTTCGAATACAGTTTTTGCTCCCTTGTTATATGAAAGAGAGAAAGAGTGAGTGAATGAGAACAAGAAAAGTGCTTGTTTCTTGTCTCTGTGTGTGTGTATGTTTAAACAAAACAAAAAAAATGCTATTAACCGCTATGCATTGGTATTGTTGTATATGCCTGCTATGCTATGATTATGGTGGTTGTTTTTATATTTTAAATACAATTCCGTTTAATTTTTATTATTATATTGTATATAATTTTTAAATTTTAAATTACAACAATGCCCAAGAAAGAAATGTATACAATAGAAAATTAAATAAAAATATATATTTTTTATATTTAAGTAGTGTAGTAGGTAGTGTTGATATGGTGGTGGTTGTAGCAGGCAACAACACGAAGAGCCGTAAAGAGTAGAAAACAACAACAACAGTATGTATGGCAGCAACAATAACAACAACAATACAAACGCGCGCGTTTATTTTAGAGAAAAAGCAAACGTAATAAAAAATAAAATATAAAAAAAAATTATTTGTATAAAAATTGTTTTTAAGAGTTTAGTTTAAAATTAAATGCTGAAGCGTCAAGACGTTTATATAATATTTTTTTTTTAATTTTTTAATTAAAAAAGAAATAAATTAAAAAAATTTTTCGAGAGTGCGTGTATGTGTCTGTGTAAAAGTGTGATAAAGAAAATAATTATAATTAATTGGATAATTAATATATTGGATTGGAAAAAAATAAAAGGAATAGAGAAAGAATTACCAAGGAAAAAGGTATGTTTAAATTAAAAAATAATAAAATTTTATAAATAAAGAAAAATTATCTTTAAACTTCAAAGTTCAAAAAAAAAAGAAAAAAATATGTTTTTGTCATTAATATTTTTTTTTATTATTTTCATCATGTCTTTTTTGCTTGGTTCAGAATTAATTAAATATACAAAATTTTTAAGTTTTTGGTTTGTGTGTTAGTTTATTAAAACTCTTTAATTAGTTGTTTTTTTTTCTTCTTGTCGTTGTTGTTGTTTTATTTAATAATACACAACAATTTTTTATTTTATTATTTTCTTGCTGCTAACTAACCTAACGTTTTAATTTATTATAAAATTAACCGCAGTGTGGAAAAAGCTCTTTATTATTTTTGTTTTTTCTTTTTAATATAAATTTTCTTGTTATTGTTTGTCGTCTCAGTTTATTAAAAATAAAAAATACAAAAAATAAATTTAATAAATAAAACTGCAAAAAAAAATAATTTTTTTCCATTTCCCAAACGTTTTTAATAACCACAAAAAACACACGGGAGACACACACAAGAGAGAGAGAACATTAATAGCTGAGTGCCAGAGAGTGTGAGAAAGAGACCTAAGTAGAGTAGAATGAGCAAAACTGCCCATATTTAGCCATGCGCTCTTTCTCAACATGTGCTTTATAAATACAATATTAAAAAAAAACAATATTTGTTTCGATTTTTTTTTTGTTTATTTTTATTATTATTGTTTATAAAATATATAATAATGACAAAAGCTTTTTTCATGCTCTTTTTTAATTTAATTGTTATCAATAAATTTTAAAGATAATTTATTTTATTTTAATTAATTTTTCTTTCTCCATTTTTCTCTGATTTGGCTTTTTATAAAAAAAAAAAAAAAAACAAATAAAAAGGAAATAAAATAAAAAAGAGAAAAAATACAAAAAAAAAATTTAATTTATTACAATTGTAAAATTAAATAGAAGTTGTAATATTTATACTATTTATATTTAATTGATATTTGTTTTTAGCTCCAACCTGGCCTTTCTTAACGATTTCCAACCTCGTCGTGGTCGCCCGCGTGCTCTTCCCCAAATGGGTGAATTTGATTTGAGTTTAATTGCGGAATTTCGCAGCCGTCCATCGTTTTACGATCGCAATTCGCCACGTTTTAAGGATAAATTATACAATGCCCACGAATGGCAAGAAATATCAAATAAATTGGGTTTTGATGGTAAGTGGTTAAGAGGGGTAACAGGAGGGCTTGAGGCGGCGGTTGTAAAAATACAGTTTCATTCAAAAATTGCAGGAACCCCCAAAGGGGAAAGTTTTTCACAAACTAGATTCTGTACATTACAAGAGAAGTCAGTCGATTACAGGCAATAATTAAATTAAATAATAGCAATATCAGTAACGACGCTATCTCATGAGAAAGAATACAAATCGTAGTGCAAAATTCTTCGCCATTTTACTCAATACATTTTCTAGATAACGACAGTTGGCAACCCCATCGTTCTAGTTAGTATCTGCTACAGTTTATCAAACACTTATGCCCACTTTAAACCATGGATGTTTACTGTATTAATGAAATTGTAACAAAGCAAAGAAAGGAGAGCAAAGAGGCTATGCAACAGTCCTATGTTTCTTAAAGGAACGAAAAACGGTTCAAAAAAAAAAATGATGTGGCATGTTTACCAAATTTTCGTATTTATCTAACTTTAAATAAGATTCTTTTTTCTCTCTGAAATGTGGCAATGGATTCGTTTTTTAATGGCAGTAATGATTGAAAGTAAAAAATTACTTTCTTTGAATGTCTCTCGGCTTGGAATCCTAGTTTTTCCAACTTTCTACACTTGAAATTATTCCTTCTGCTTATAAACATTTTGAAATTTGCTGCTTGAGTGGTTGCCAATGAGTAAACTGCCAGACTTGAAAGGTTTTTGGTTGACGGGAGCATCCTTTGTTTTCCATGTCAAAATCATTTTTTCTGATTTTGAATTCAATTTATTCAGCATATGATTCGTTAAGCATTGGATATGCTATAGCTGTACATTTTTTTCCGCAAATTCAAGAAGTAATGTATATAAAGACCCAAAATTCCATATTTTCGAGCAAAAAGACCCCGAAATAAATGGGAGTGGAGACATGTGTTTACTCTCTAAAATTATTAATTGGTTTTTGTGAATCTCACATTTTAAAGTTAGACGCAATAAATAAAGCGGAATTAATTAATTTTTAGAATTGATTATGTATCCTGCCATCATTAAAGTAATCAATAGGTTTTCTATGTATTACTAACAATTAAATTTCGTTAAAAGGAGGGTTTTTGTTTAAGTCTCGATTTTTCTTCTTTCATAAACTATTTTTTTTTCTTGCACCTAAGTGCAAGTTCACAATTCAGAAAATTTAAAGCACATTATTGTTGAAAAATTTTTAAACGAAATTCTTCCACATATCCTTTCTGAAAGTCATATTATGAATCATGTTATAAAAACTACGATTTTTATTATTTTTCCGTTTTTTTTTTTTTTTTTTTTGATTAAAAAAGTAATAAACCAATAAAAAAAATATACAACGTATGTATGTACTCTCAATTTTTATTTATTCATGAAAACAATGAGCTTTTACTCTATATTTGTTCTATGAACTTTCAAAACAAACTACAAATACTGTCATGTGCACCCACCCCATCCTCAATACAAATTCACCACCTACCAGCAGACTAAACCAGCCATCTCAGTAACAATAACCTTTGAAGAGGGTGTTTAACGTTAGAATAAAAAACAGAAACAAAATAAAAACACAACAATAACAAAAAGCCTAAATAGATTTGTTTACAAAATAAAAGTTAGTGACATGTTAAAAAAAAAATAAAAAAAAGATATTATTGCACATGGTCTATACAATGTTTTGATGCGTAAAAGCTTTAATGAATTAAATAAAATATAAATAAAAAAAATAAAATAAAATAAGAGAATTCATATGTACATACATATATTATAGGCAAAAAAAAAAGTGTAACAATTTGAATGAAACTGACTAAACACATGTTTTAATTTACTGCTGTTATTATCGACAACAACACGTAATTTTAACAAAAATCATTATCAAACTGTGTCTACATCACTCACCACACTGTCCGCCGCACGCTATACAACTCTCAGAAAAAACTCTCCAAACACCCACTCCACTCATCTCTATTACATATTCTTGTTCTTACTTGCTATGGTATATGTTTATTTGAATGAAATCTTTTATTTTCGTTTATAGTTTCCATTCTAAAGGATCGTATTTTACAACTACGTAATCGTTATAATTTGGAAAAACGTCGCATTGAACAGTTGAAAGAAGAAAACCCCACTAAACAATATGAATCGCCTTGGCCGCTGTACGATCATTTACATTTTCTATCGGATCACATTAGAGCCCGTAGATCCTATAAGAAAATGTTGCCTTTAAATGGCGCCGCCGAAAAATATTTAGTACAACGTCCAAGCGATACTGGCCCCGACTTGAGTAATTCGGGCAGTAATAATTCCACGAGTAATTTGCATCAAAGCACTGATGGCGGCGACAGACTTTCAGTTGGCCAAAATATGGCCGCTTTTCCTAATGGCTTACTGGCTGTTAAAATGGAAGATGATTCCGAAGACACAGAGGCTGAAACGTAAATGAAATTATTTTTTAATTTGTTGTTGTATGTATTTTGAATCCATCTTTTTTGTTTTTTTATAGGGAAAGTCAAAACAATGATTCTGAGATAAATACCTACGAGCCTACAGCTGTTACACATTCCTCCTCCGCTATGCCTCCACTTCAACAGTCGCAACAACATCAACATCAGCATCGTCAGCGTCATAATAATACCAACAACCAATACAATCAACGCCATGAGCAACAGCAGTTACAAATGCAACAGCATCATAAACAACAGCAGCAACATCATCCCACCATCAGTATACGCCGTTTAGATACGTTAAGACCAGATTTTACTAACACCACCTCCTCTACACCCCCAAACAATACTAACACTATTCACACTAGTAGTAGAAAGCGGTCCCATCATGCTATGGCTGCAGCAGCGTCATCATCCTCAACAACTGCTTATAATCAGCAGCAGCAACGGCTGTCGTCTTTAAGACAATCTAACGATGACAATGAGTCGGCCATTTCTTCTGTAGTTGCCCACAAGAAGCGCCACAGACATTTAAATGGTCGTGAATTAAAGTACACAGCATTTGGAAATTTTATATCCTCTTCTCTAATGGATTTACCAGCCAGTATTGCTTTGGAATTGGTAGAAAAATTTACGTCTGACGTTGTCAAAGCGCTCATGGAAAAGGCCGAACAAGAGCAACACTGTAAAGATGTGGAAAATTTCCATTGAATCATCATCATTCATTTAAGCATTAAAATCCAATTTTATTCATATTATTACATATTTTTTGTTTTTAACTTTTAATGTATCATACGTACATAATATGATTTTATGTTGTATGTATTTAAAAACAAAATTAAATAATTTTTTTTTACTTTTAAAACCAAAAACAAACAAAAAAAGACTACTATACCATGCAGGAGTATAGTATAATTTAAAAACTTTAAATTTAGGTTTCTTTTTATTGTGGAATTAGCGTATAAAAGAAAACAATATTTGTGTGGAAAAAAAACTTATCCCCCCAAATACGCCGTTGTCATTTTATTATTAAAGTTTGAGTGTGCTTTTATATTTCAACACAATTACTTTTTTTTTTTAGTTTTAAAGAATGGATGTTTCCTTATGTAAAAATTCAAAAATAGAATGAAAATATGCGTATAAAATAATTACATAGACATAAATGAAATATATCAAAACTATATACAATAAATAAAGTTTTTAAACAAAAAAAAAACAGAAAATTAATTTTTAATCTTAACTCAATTCTACACGAACGATCCAAAAACAACAGTAATTTTGTTTTTTCTAAATATAATAAAAACTAAAAATTCTGTTGGAAGAGTAAAATGTTCTTCATTTTATTAATTATTTATTCCTTTTTTTATTGTAATTATTTCTATTTTAATTTTCTTTTTTATTATTCTATTTCTTATTAGTTTATTTGTTATTATTTTATTTTTTAATTTCTTACTTCTTTATTTTTTAGGTTTTTATGTTTTTATTTTCCTTTTTTATTTTTTAAGTTTTTTTTTTTGTTTTTAGTTTCCTTTTTTATATTTTATATTTTTGATTTATTTGCTTTTTTTAAATTTTTTTCTTAACTTTTTAATTCAATTACTTTTCCTTTAATAATTTTATTTTTATTATATTTTGAAATTTCTGTTCAAATAACAAATGTTTTTCAATTGTATACAAATCTTTTTATATATTCGTATCCCCTATTTCAAGGAAGAGTTTTTTTTTATTCTTAAAAAAGATAAAGTTGTGGTGATTTTTTCTTTTTTAAATTAAACTGAGCAATATTGAATGGCTCTTTTGCGATTGAACATTAACTGAACGTTACACCAAAAACAATTTGGAATCACTTAAAAAGGTTGAATGGTTTGATTATCTTATAAAATAAATTTCCTTTCGTTATTCACCACTGAATCACAATAAAATCGACCCATTTTTCCAACGGATTGTAAATGGTGATAAAAAAATAGGTCCCTTCAATATAAATTTAAACGAAAAGTATAGTGGTCCGGATGAAATAGTCAGCAAACTACCAGAATTTTGATGGTCAGGAAGGGTTTGCTGAGTTGACAGGAAAACATCTGTTTGGAGCTTACTTGCTTACTTAATTGGCCATTACAACGCTTTAGTCAGAATTACGATCTAGCTTCTCACACCAACCATGTTGTGTATGTGTTAATTTTATTCACGATTTCGAGCAACAGATTTGAGAAACTTTTCATGGCAATTTCATTTTCTCCCAGAGTTTTTTCTCAGAAGGCTGCTTAAGAGGAAGTTGCTGAAGAAATATTTTGTTCATATTTCGTTTAATAAGCCAACACACTACCTACTAGACTACGGCGACTTTAGCTATGAGTTTGCAGCTCCTCAATAATTGGACCATTTGAAACAATTTTGGTCAACAGAAAAGAAATTCTGTTTCATGGGAACACGCCTAGACCGCTTGTGTTGTAAGTGGCTCATTTGAAGCTTTTGGAATATAATTTAGAGATTCTTATGCATCCACCTAATAGTTCAGACTTGATACCAGCTTCTATTGTTTAATTCACCTCAATAAAAGCTTGTGAAAATCTATACACTGATTAGGAACTACGATTTCAGTGAGTCTGTGAGAGAAGGGTATAATCGAATTACTATTACAAAACACCTTACTTTGTATTGACAGAAGGTTTAGAGGTTAAACGTTTCAATTGATACAGTTCTATCTATACTACTATTTAGGAAAGGGAGCTACAAAGGCTTCCTCTTAGATGGGTTTTTATCAGACTTGGATACGACTTTTATCTTTTAAGTTTTGAGGTGTAAATGTGTGTCTGAAGCATTCCGCGACTACTGCTGCACGACATCCTCTGGACGAACCTCGCTCCAAGTTAGCTTAAATATTTATTGAACACAAAAAGAGTTCTTTTGGATCAAAGAGTCTGCTGTGTTGGACAATCTACTGAGTATAAGAATATAAATGGCGTGGCTTTTCATTCGAAATAAAAAATATTTAAATTTCAAAATGCTAAAAATATGAGATGAAATACATAAAAAATTGAAATGTATAAGTGTTACTAAATTAACAACGCCAGTGATGGAAAAGTTAATGACAACAAAATGCTGGATTCAAATACAGCAACGAACTTGGGGTTTTTTTTCGAAATCTCAAAATAGTGATTCCTGCAATTTCTTTTCCTTATACTTGTAAGGATCATTTCAAACCGATTGAAAATACCACTACCGCCGTTTAAATGATTCTCTACGGCCGATTCAAAAGAAAACATTTTCGACAACACATTGCTACAAAAGCCATAATTATACAAATGATGAGGTTTTTAAGAAAACAATTTAAAGTTTCTTCAATTTCTTATTATCAAAACATCAAAAAAGAGTGGCGTTTATTTATTTTAACCTTTCTATCAAAGGTGATGAGATGAGATGAATTTTAAACACTTTGTAATCTCTAGGCTTTTCATCAACATCCAAACAATTTAATTAATTGTGCAATTGTAGAAGAACTTTTGCAAAATACTTTAAAGAAAATGCCTTAGCCTTGGCTTGCTCATAGTCAACATGTAAAATAATTTTTATTTACGATGCACTCTAAAGCAACGTTGTTAATAGTTGGTGGTATTATGAGTTCCAAGCAAATACTGGTAACATATTAAATGAAAGAGTGGAAATTTTTAAAATTACAAATAGAATTTAAGGTAGATTTCTTAAAAATAATTTTCTATAAATCACTAATTTTGTTTTTATTGTTTTCTCCAGATCTTTTTCTGCAGATCTTTCGAAGGCTTTTTATTTATTAAGCTCAAGCCGAGGAGGTCTCCAACTCTCCTATGTTAAGGTATAAGATATGTAAGTAAATTTAACCGCAAGAAAATGGGTACGGATAGTAGCAGTTTATAGTCGCCTTTTACCTTTAAAAAAAATACCAGAACATTTATGTATTTTTTCTCTCATTCTTTACTTTCAGATTGTATCGTCGTTCTTTTTCTTTTCTTGTGTTACTCCTTTTTGCACACACTTAACATTTTTTTAGAAAATTTCTTTTCATGGACATTCTGATTAAATACGCAAATTACATTGTAAAGCAAAAGCACAGTGTTATTATAGAATACAAGTTCCCCGCTGTACTGGAATAAAATAGGGATGTGCTTGAGGGGAGAGAAAATATAAACTATAGTTGAGCTAAGCATCCGATGGATCATTAAATAATGCATGAAATGTTTTATTAGTTTTTTCTCTATTTTCTCTCTCTCTCTCTCTCTCTCTCTATGGCTATTATAAGTTTTTTTCACCCATTTCTTCAGCAAAATGTTCTTGTGTTAATAAAACTTGTTAATGAACAGCAACTTTACGACACTTTTTTTTTATAACGTCTGTTTCTGTTTGTGAGAAGGCATAAACCTACATATACATATATACATATGTCCCATACATACTACATAGATATTTATATACATGATATATGTATGTATACGAGTACATAGCCAATGTGTAATTATTTTACACATTTCTTCATTTTCTTTTTTATTTTCACAGGAATTGTTAATCTTTAAAAAGTTAAAGCTGTAGCCAAGCCAGTCATATCATCTTATCCCATACACAAGTAAATTGATAAACGAGAATTTTAACTGTAGTTTATAAGAGCTTAGTTTTGCAAAAGCCATGATTTCAAACGTATTTTTAATCTATTTTTGAAGTAAATCACTCTTATTGTCTAAGATATTATTCCCATTGCCTCTTAGCGACTGACTGATGTACATATTTGTCATATTTTATGGAATATGAATAGCGTTGATTAAATCAAGACGTTTTTGTTAGTATCGAGTGCTCCTTTATTGCTTCTTTCTTATTAACAGCATTGCCTGTGTTATGATACGGCAAAACTGTTTTCTTTGTGACATTTGTCACTGAATACTACATTTAACACGTTCACGACGGCGCTGTAATTCATGCTTGTCGCCCACTGGCTGCTGCACTTAGTGCTGTTGGCTCTACCGGACGGCAGCTATTATGCAGCATAGACAATCCAACAAACAATGCAACGGTATCTATCGTGTAAAGTTTTGTGTGAATTTTGGACGAATTCTTTGTGAATTCATCTCATCCTCACTAAATATTCTGAATTTTTACCGTGAAAATAGAACAGTACTCAATTAAGACGTTAGTAATTATAATTGTTATTAAAAATAAATGGTTTTAATAGAGCCTGACTCTCAAGTATTCTTTTTCGGCAGTAGAAGTGTTAAAGACCTAAATATGTATATGGTGTTACGTATCGTCTCATAGCACAATCACATGCGTACCAGCGGTTGTACACGTCACCCGATGTGGCAGTCTAGTGCGGGTCACTGGTGGTACGCGCCGCCAGATGAGGCCGTCTAGTTCTGGCCACCGGTGGTACGCGCCGCCCAATAAGGCAAACTAGTGCGGGCCACCGGTGGTACGCGCCGGCGTGAACGTGTTAATTGTAATCACTATGTGTACTCTGGTTATTGCATTAACAGAGAAGTTCATGTGACAAATTTGGGTTAATTATTGATTACTATCTTTACCTCTCTACATTGGTTCCTTAAAACTTAAAGTTGGATTGGATCGAGTCGAACGATTTTACTTAATTTTACACCGGCCTGGAAAATTTAATTTTGTAACGAAAGGAATTATTTCTGTCTTTAAACTTAACGGTAAGTTACAAATCATTATCATTAATTAATATGTGTAAATACTTTGTGTGTGTATATAATTTCAAATTGAATGTCATATTACGTAGGCCGTGCCTGGTGCTTTATTGTTTTTTAATTTCATTTCAAATTGCACTAGTCCCGGCCTGCAGACGTTGACTAAATCATCATAAAAAAAGGTTATATTATGAGATCTTAATTTAGAGGAAACTATAATTAAAAACGTCGAAAAATTTATTTTGAAAATGTATTTCGAAAGTACATAGCAGATCAGTATCCAAATATTGCCACTAAATTCTGTAGGGATTCATTTCAAAATCTTTTCAATAATTTTTTAGGAAGGGCGGTGGATAGATGTGTTATCAGTAAGATTTTATTCCCACCTTGTTCTAATTGTTTTTGGAAATTGTTACAATAATTATAAACTATGGACAATAGATTATTTCGATTGAATGTTTTGTAATGGCTTTAACACCGACGCTGAGTGAGCATTATTAAGTGTGCGAATTAACAAGCTTTGTCCATGACCATGTGGCGTTATCAGAGTTTTTTTTAACACATTAACAATCCTAAATTAGCAAGTTTTTATTGAAATTTCAAGATGTAAAATTCGCTCGTCAGTTCGTTGGCTGTGTGTTGTTGTCTTGCCTATTTATTTGCTAAGTTTTAACACAAAATATCAATGACAGCTGCTAGCTGGCAAAGCAACTGTAATTCGGTTACTTGTTCATAATTGAATCAATAGTTGGAGAATTTTCTCAAGACTATAGAATTATATTAGTAGTTGTTTTCTAGGATGTGGTAGGTTAGGTTAGAGGACGTGTACTTGTCAATTAAAACAAGTACAGTACCCGGAGGTCGAATTGACCCATTGTACAACGTCCTAGCTTCTCACACCACTTATGTTGTGTGTGTTAATTTTATACATGAGTGGTGGTGGGACCTACAGTTTAAAGTCGACTCCGAACGACAGATTTTTGAGAAACTTTTCATTGTAATTTTATTTACTCAGAATTTTTGCCAGAAATCTGCTGAAAGGAAATCGCCAAAGTAATACTTTTTGTATTTGGTCTTGATATGTGGCCTGGGGCTCGAACCCTGGCTTTACGTCTAATAAGCCAACACACTACCTACTGGAATGCGGCGACTACAAATAGGATGTGGTAAGTTTTAATGTACTCGAAGTGTACTCGATTTGAAAACCCAAGCATCCTAGATTCGAATACAGAAGAAGAACGCAAAGAATTTTTTAACATTGGATTTGAAAATCCTTTAATTTCCTCCCAAATAATCCAACCATTGACTACACAGAGAGTATAACATTTGAAAGAACATCGTTTGAAAATCAGACATCGTTACTTCTTATGAATAATAAGCTTTATCACAACAACCTTTTCATAGGCAATGCCGGATGGCAATCCTATTATCCTAGGGCCTACTCTACAGTAGCCCAATCAACTGCTTAAATAGCAAAACTTGACTGATGAAGGGAAAAAAAATAACGGAAACATAATACAAAAATGAAAATACTCTGTATCAGTCCTTCTTAATCTCCTTAAAGAACTAAAGGAATAATATTCTAATAACAATCGATTCTTTTCTAAATGCTCATTAAAAAGGAGTTTAGCCCTGTTTTTTATGCGGAAGTCAAATTTCGGCTGTTCAAACCACATCTTTAAATGATTTCCAACAAGATTTCACTTAAAACTTATTATCTTAAATAAACTACTTGGCAATTGTGATTTGATTTCTTTCAACTCAGCAAAATCTACCATAATTACTTGGGCACAAACACGTTAAAGCATTCATTCATTTTCTTCTTACGTTATTTATTTAAAGTGCTGATCTTTAATAACTTCTTTCACAGTTTTATACCAAAAAAGAAGAAAGAAATGGAAATCATCATCATAATATTTTAAAACACCCCAAAAAACAAAGAAGAACAGCAAAAACAAAGAAGTATTATTTGACTTCTGCAAGGATAAGTTATGATGATGACGATTCAACATTATTTTTGGCTGCTGCTCTGTCCGCTATTGGTGTCTGAGAAAGAATTCGATGAAGAAGTAAGTAATGAATGAACCGAATGGATAATATGAATTGGTTGCATGATGCATGCATGCGCCCTATAATTATACCATTTAATCAAATTGTATTGCATATGTTTAACCAAAAACCACAAAAATTAAGAATTAAAATTTATAAATAATAATGTATACACACAGAAATAACAATAATTTAGTAAATGTATACATTAAAAAACAGATGAGGATAAATAAATAGCAGAAGAAGTATAGTAGCAGACATGTGATATTACTGGACATGTCGGTACTGCGTGAATGGTCAGTTTTGTGGCCCTACTTCTCCTACTTATTATTTCTCTTGTGGTCCTGTTAATTGCTTTTGTTCACAGTGTTCATCCTTAACTCTGCTGCAATGTAATGAATAACGCTCCTGTTCTTCTCGAACGGGAGCATCCAGTTGATTACATTGATAGTTTGATATCACGAATGTCCATTTGGCATTATTTGAATCACAAGCATTTCAACCCAACTGTTCCTCAGAACTGTTTTAAGTGGAACACAAGAACATGTTGGTGATCTATGGTGTTCGAAGCGGTCTAGAAAGGTCCTATAATTATCCCGTGTGGTCAAGAACTTAACTTGTAACTGATCTCTTCGTGGCTTAGAATTACAAATTATTTTTTTTTTTTGGAATTAAATTATGTATTCACCGACTATTAAACTTTTTTTACCTTTTCGCAGATTTCGGGCCCCATCGAATATTGATTTTCAAATATTCTAACATTTTAAGCGACTATCCGCTTAGACAAGGCCTTGGGTGAATAATTAGTTGTTTCAAATTCTCTAAAATCATACGAAAACAACAAGAAAACAGAACTTTAGTGGTTTAAATCTTTCCAAACACATTGTTGCTATATTTTTAATGTCATGTTTTGTTTTCGTATTTTTTCTTGATACATTATTATAATGAATTAAAAACTCTTTTCAAAATTTTATCAAACCAACAACATATGCGTTGATTACCAACATCATTCAACATCAACAGACAAACAAAGAAAAAACAAAAATTAAATTTTTTTTATTTTAATGTTTCGATCATTAGGCCTCCCTTTTTTTTCAAGATTTTTAAGGGCAAATACCGAATAATGCATTTAATTCTCCTTCCATACCTACTGCAATTTAATAAAATAAAATTGGTAAAAGGGAAGACTCAAAGAAAGTAAAATTCCTGAGGGTAAAAAGGAAGGCGAAATTTTATTGCAACTTTTTAATCATTTTGAAAAATTTTGAAAAAGTAAAAAAAATTTTTGGTAAAATTATTCGTAACAGCATGTTTCTTGACAGCTGACATTAAAATTGTTGCAAATAAATCATTTTTTATTTTCTCTCACAGAGATCCTAAGACAAGTGGTACACGCACTTCTTCATGTGCTCTTGATAAACGAATTTACAAAACAAAAACAAAAAATGGAAAATAATAGACATCCATCCTGGATGTTATAATAATTCCTCATTTAATAGACGGCAGTACAGATAGTAGAATGTGTTAAGTGTAAAAGTACGATAGTCAAGGTCATGCAATTTAAAGAAAGAATGCCTTCAGTCATCTTCTTATTCATATCAAACCAGAGAAGTCTAGCAATATATCACGTGCCCTCCTATCGCCAACGAAGTTGAGCCTTCCAGTAAAATAACCGGAGAATATTTAGTTTAACTGAGTCAATCGAAATATGTATCTATGCCTTGTAATATATCATAAAAATATGAAGAGCAACCGATAGAAACAGACTATGAAGCTCACGATAGTTATTTAAACATGCTGCGAAGAGTGAACAGAGACAAACAATTGCTGCCTTGCGATATCGTATCATATCAATCCAGAGGAGTCTAGCAATATAGCATGTGCCCTCCTATTACCAACGAAGTTGAGTCTCCCTGTAAAATAACCGGAGAATACTCAGATTAACTGATGCTAATCGAAATACCTATGCCGTGTATTATGTCGGTGATCGTGAGTGATTCAACCTCCAACAATATCCCTATGACCTGGAAGTGTAACGATCTGACGCTTAGGTATATGAATTTACATCTAAAGAAGTCAAAGAAGTTGTAAATGTCTTCTGTATAATAATAACCTGGGTCGTCCTCGTCAGTGTAAAAATACATATATTAATATCACGGTTCAATTTATGGATCATCAGTATATAGCCAAAGCACACGGATATGATATACATTTTCAAAGGAAACTGCTTTGAATATATTGTGGTATTTGCACCATATCTCCTGAATAAGCCTCTGTCGTAGCAGGAATTATCAATCAATCACTCAATCTACAACATATTGTCTGTTCTCCTATACGGCATAAAAATATGAAGAGCAACCGTTAAAACTTGCTAAAAAAAATACCATAGACCGCTCACGATAGTTATTTGAATATGCTGCGTAGAGTGAATATATACAAACAATTACTGCCTTGCGGTACCGTCGGCCCCATAATTCAAAAATCGGAGATAGAAGAGGTATCTGACGCAAGCACCACCTGCCTTAGTTACTGAAAATATAGCAAATGGAGAAACTCCAATAAATTCTGGAAAAGTTTGATGAATTTTTAATCAAGCGTCTGATATGTAAAGGGTCCGCCAAATAACTTTTTTTTTTGAAAACGCTTTAAAAAAAAACTTCTGAATATTTTCTCAAATTTCTTTTTTTATTTGAAAGTACAATCCTTCCGGTTAATAATGGAAAATAATTTCATTCAAATGGCTGCCTCGGCTGGCCATGCAGTAGCCTACACCAGAAGATGCCGATTTTGGCAAAAAAAATCATCTTTTCAGATGAAGCTCATTTTGACCTTGGCGGGTATGTAAAAAAGCAAAATTGTCGCATTTGGGTCACAGAAAACCCGCACGCATACATTGAAAAGCCGACGCACCCAAAACGAGTCACTGTTTGGTGCGGATTTTGGTCCAGAGGCATAATTGGGCAATTTTTCTTCGAAAATGAGCAAGGAGTGGCCGTTACAGTCAATGGCGATCATTATCGGGCCATGTTGAACGAATTTTTGTTCACAAAAATTGAAGGAGGATATTGGCAACATTTGGTTTCAACAGGACGGCGCTACGTGCCACACAGCCGAAGCTACACTCGATGTTTTGCGCCCTGTTTTTGAAGATCGAATTATCAGATGCAGAGCTGATGTCGTTTGGCCACCTCGGAGCTGCGATTTGAAACCGTTGGACTATTATTTGTGGGGTGCCGTCAAAGATAAGTTTTACGCCGACAAGCCAGAGACAATTGACGCTTTAAAGGATTATATTCGTGAAGCCATTGGTGAAATACAGCTGCGTGTAGGCTACTGCATGGCCAGCCGAGGCAGCCATTTGAATAAAATTATTTTCCATTATTAACCGGAAGGATTGTACTTTCAAATAAAAAAAGAAATTTGAGAAAATATTCAGTAGTTTTTTTTTAAAGCATTTTCAAAAAAAAAAGTTATTTGGCGGACCCTTTATATTGGTCAGTTAAATCTATGGATTACTTTACTTTAAGTACGATGTTACTGAGCTTTATTTAAAACTAATTACTGAAAGCTATAGTTTTCTCCGCTCGCTACGTAAATTATTTCAAGTTACTCTATTGTATTAATGGTTAATGAATTAATGAAGGTTTAATGAATCGTACATATAATATTGTCAACTATTATGTTAATTTGTAATTCGTGGTTTTTATTTGTTCCGGTGTTTTACTTTAAAGTTGAAACTCACTATGTAAAAAACACTCAACATGGAACAAATTTGCAAATTCTTGAATATTTTTTTAATTTTACATGCGTTAATAAAAAAAAATTACCATTAAACGATGCAATTTTTTTCCTTCCATCCTTCCTCCAGTTTTATAATGAATAAATATGGATTTATATGCGCTACTCGGTTGAAACAGGCTAGCTCAAATATCAATTAAATTGAAAAATCTTCTTATTCTACAATATGCACAAAGTTATATGCTAAAACATTTAATCTATCTAAACACGATTCAGTAGGCGTTGCAGTACTGGGTGTGAGAAGAAAATGTAAGTTTAGGTTCTTAGCTTTCGTTTGCAACCAAATTTATGAATATTGATGCTAAACAGGCAAAGTTATAAAAGTTCACATTTAATTTGCTTAAATATCTTAAGGTAGGCGTGGCAAAAATTGTAATATTTACAGTGGGAATGAAAGTACATGTTTCTAGCTTTCATTTGATACCAATTTTATAAAAATTGGTGCCTTCGTTATTAAGTTATAAGAAGTTAAAGAAAATAATTTGCCAAACACACCCCTGCTACACAATTCTGTTCGCCTGGTAGAACACAAAAAATTTTTGAGATGAAGTTTTCGCTAAAATGTCTTGTGTTGGTTGTGTAAAAAAGTATTTTCTTTAACTTCTTATAACTTTGTAAGTAGAGTACCAATTTTTATAAATTTGGTATCAAATAAAAGGTAAAAACGTGTTCTTACATTTTAGGTGTAAATATTATTATATTTACCACGTACACTTACAGATATTTAAGACAATTAAATTTAAATGCTTAAAACTTTGCTTATCAGGCATCCATTGTCATAAATTTGGTATCAAATAAAAGCTAAGAACACAGACTATCATTTTCTTACATTATTTGCCAAACCCACTTGTTCTTCATCTTCTTATTCTTCAATATGTGAAAAGTTATAAGCTAAAATATTTAATCGATCTATACATGATTCAGTGGGCGTGTCAATACTGGGTGTGAGAAGAAAATGTAAGTTTAGGTTCTTAGCTTTCGTTTGCTACCAAATTTATGAATATTGATGCTAAACAGGCAAAGTTATAAGAGTTCACATTTAATTAGCTTAAATATCTTAAAGTGGGCGTGGCAAAAATTGTAATATTTACAATGAGAATGAAAGTACATGTTTGTAGCTTTCATTTGATACCAATTTGATAAAAATTGGTGCCTTCGTTATTAAGTTATAAGAAGTTAAAGAAAATAATTTGCCAAACACCCCCTTGCTACACAATTCTGTTCGCCTGGTAGAACACAAAAAACTTTGAGATGAAGTTTTCGCTAAAATTCCTTGTGTTGGTTGTGTAAAAAAGTATTTTCTTTAACTTCTTATAACTTTGTAAGTAGAGTACCAATCTTTATAAATTTGGTATCAAATAAAAGGTAAAAACGTGTTCTTACATTTTAAGTGTAAATATTATTATATTTACCACGTACACTTACAGATATTTAAGACAATTAAATTTAAATGCTTAAAACTTTGGTTATCAGGCATCCATTGTCATAAATTTGGTATCAAATAAAAGCTAAGAACACAGACTATCATTTTCTTACATTATTTGCCAAACCCACTTGTTCTTCATCTCCTTATTCTTCAATATGTGCAAAGTTATAAGCTAAAACATTTAATCGATCTATACATGATTCAGTGGGCGTGGCAATACTGGGTGTGAGAAGAAAATGTAAGTTTAGGTTCTTAGCTTTCGTTTGCAACCAAATTTATGAATATTGATGCTAAAGTGGCGAAGTTATAAGAGTTTACATTTAATTTGCATAAATACCTCAAAGTGGGCGTGGCAAAAATTGTAATATTTACAATGGGAATGAAAGTACATGTTTCTAGCTTTCATTCGATACCAATTTTATAAAAATTGGTGCCTTCGTTATTAAGTTATAAGAAGTTAAAGAAAATAATTTGCCAAACACCCCCTTGCTACACAATTCTGTGCGCCTGGTAGAACACAAAAATTTTTGAGATGAAATGTCTTGTGTTGGTTGTGTAAAAAAGTATTTTCTTTAACTTCTTATAACTTTGTGAGTACCAATTTTATTATATTTGCCACGCCCACTTATAGATATTTAAGAAAATTAAATTTAAATGCTTAAAACTTTGCTTATACAGGCATCCATTGTCATAAATTTGGTATCAAATAAAAGTTAAGAACCCGGACTTTCATTTTCTTATATTAAAGCGAAATATTAAAACCAAATAAAATTTTTATTTATTATTTTTTAAATTAAATAAATCCTTTATTATGTGCAATTGTAAATGGGATTATAATACAAATAAAATTCTTTCTTAAGTAAAGTTGGAAAGTTTTTCAGTATAAAATTGACACCAGCAAAGATGAAAGGTGCGAAGTATCAGTTTTTTTTTTCACTGGAGGTGAAAAGTACAGCCAAACATCTAAACCAGTTTGTGATTCTGCAACATTTAAATATACATAATTTTAGTTTTATTACTTTCATTCCAGTAATATCACCATGTTTTGAAGAACTAATTGCCGAATATATTGTAGAAGACTTAAGTCAAGACTGAAGTTGATGGATCAGAAACGTTTTGTCGTGGGTTTTTGAAATGGCGTGGAATCATCAGCTACTCTCCAGCAACTAAACACTTTGTGTGAACTTAAAACTGTCAACTGCTTTATACGAAAGGAAACTAATTATGTTTCATTAGAACAACACTAGTCCAAAGCATCGAGAATGACTTAACTGAAGCTTGATTGCTTTGTAGTTCTTCATCTAAATGTAGCTGAGATTGTTGGTGAGAAGACCAATAGAAGAATTGATTTTTAAAAGAATGACAGCTATTGTTGAAAGGTTGATCTTTCACATTTCCTGATTAAGTGGTTAACTCTTCAACATCACTTCGTGCGATAATTTTTGAGTAGAAACTGCATGAAAAGACACTAAAATTAGAATAAAAGAAATAAGGTGGATTAATTAATTAGAATAACTAAAGAATTTATTTGTGCGTCAATTATTTATGGCAACCGAATTTCAATTGAGTTGTCAATTGACCAAAAAGGTATTTTAAATGGCAACTGAAGACCAACATTTTAGTATAGAAATTATAGAACTTAAATTCGGTTGCCACCTACAAACGGCTAATTATTAACAAGTAATTCAAGTAGTATTACTAAGTATAATATAAGGATGTGTATTTACTCACTTTTATTTTTAAATTTACTCTCCAATAGAGGATTTATATTGAAATGAAATGCAAGACAAGGTTCCTTTTGTTTCTTCAATATTATTTTTCTTTATCGGTTTTATTGCATTTAAATTGTGTATAATTTTTAAATTATTTATTTAAATTTAAATTTCAATTATTAATTTAAATTTATTTTCTCTTCTTACCGCGCATTTGATTATTATTAAGATATATATATATATATAGTATATACTTATCGTATATGTAATTTGTTTGTTGTCTTTTTTCACTTCTCTTTCTCTCAATATATGTATAATATTAATATTAATAATAATAATATTTATGAGAGTGTGTGGTGTATTTATTAGTTTTCATCAAGTACATCGTTTATAATTAAGAGTTATTTTCTTTTTGTTTTTTGTTATTAATAATTAATTACACTTGTTTTCAAAAATTGTTGGTAGTTTTTATTTTATGGAGAGCATGTAGAATTTGTAAACACACTGTAAAGAGAATATTATCGATTTATTTAAATGTTCTTGTTTTTTTTTTTTAGTAATTAATGTGACTTTTTTATTATTTATTTTTTTTAAAGACAATAAGTAAAATATGTAGAGATATTAATTATTATTAATTCGAATACATTTTTATCATTGCAGATGTTTAAATTTTAATTAAATAATTTCATTTTTAGATTTTAATAATTACATACATATATTTTATAGTACATATAAGTATAATCATAATCATAATAATAATAATAATTCATTTGTATTGTATGTATTGTATTGTATAATATATAAACGACGACAAAATAGAGATATTATTGAAATTCTTTTAATTTAATTGTTAGTATTTCTTTTTGTTTGTTTCTTTTTTTATGGGTTTTGCTTTAATTTGTATAATTTTAATATAATATTTGTTGTAATGCTGAATTTATCCGCATGTATAAGTCTAATTTTTAGTTTCCTTATGCGTATGCGTTTTCTTGTAAGATTAACAGACGTTTACATTTACATATGAATTTTAATATTAATAAATAGATAATATATTATAATACGAGAAGACTGTTAAGACAAACAGATAGGCAGACAGATAGATAGAGAGAGAGAGAGAGAGAAGGAGAGAAAATTAAGTAAATCTCTTTAAAATTTCCTTTAATACACTTTCCGTTTTAATATAAATTACGAATTAAATATTATATTAATATTTATTTTTACGATAATTGTAATTATCTAAAGACTAAATTTTTTAATTATAATAATTAATATTAAAAAAAAAAATAATTTATAATTAATTTTTGTTTCATTGTTTTAGATTAAAAATATTTATAGGGAAGGAAAGTTTAGTAAATAAAAACAAAACTACTTTTGTTATGGTGATGATTGTGTGAACAAGTTTTAAATTCCATATGATTTTTCTTTGCTATAAGACAGTCAACTTGTTGCAAATTATTATTAAAAAAAAAACAACACTTTAGATATCAGAGTTTAATTTTGAAAAACATTTTTGCTAGTGTAGCAGGTCTTTTTTATACTTTTATTACGCTTGATTCAACTTCCGTTACGTACATATACTTTATTAAACACCTTGTATGCTTAGTTTTATGGGTCGATTATGGATCGAACGAACGAACTTCATTCGCTTTGCTAGCTGCTGGCAACCATACATTTGTAGTTGCAAAAATAAAAAAAATGTTTACAAAGACATTTTAAAATACTGATTGTCAGTTGCCATCCATAACCGATTTATTAAATTGCAATAACAAAAAGCCTGACTATATTGACACACGTTAAAATTTCTTATTCTGTAAACAATTGTTTTGAAGATGAATAACTTAATTCATAATTCATATAAAATATCGCAAAAATGATCCCCGACTGGAATCTGCATGCAATGGTTTTGGCAGAAAGGGTTTTTGTGAAAAAAATTGTTGGTGATAGTGAACTAAGCTAAGAACGTAGAAGCTTGCCTAAAGATCGTAGTAAATTCAAATTCTAATTAGTCATAATAGTAAAATAATTTATATGAACAACAATTACTTTATTAGTACATTTAATTCAGCCATATATAATCACGACCAGCGCCTTCACATGATTAAGAAAAAAATGATAATAATTGTAATTCAATTCGGTGATTGAAAATGACACAGTTTAGTCATTCAAAATATGCGTTTCTTTAAAATTTTATCCGAGAGTTTTAATACATTTTCTTTGAGTTTTGTTACGTTTTAAAATTGAAATTTAAGCAAGTAATGTTATGCCGTTTTAGTTCTGCCAAACATATTCCTTAAAAGAGAATTTATATACGATAATGACTGGATGTTATAGATATAGAAATGATCACAATCATTGTGTTAAAAACTTTAAGCTTAAATCATCCTTGCCACCTGTTATAATACATTATAAACCAATTGTATGTCTCATAGTGGCTTATAAAGAAATTAGTTTTTCAGTTTATAAAATCATTATGATGACAAATTACGTGTAATAATTCGATTTCGAAAATCAAAGGAAACTCACAGTACTAATGGATTCATGTCATGAAGTCTGAATCAGACTTTAATTCAAATACAACTATTCTCGAACTCGAATTTCGATTTTTATTTTGAAAAAATCTGTTGAGTTTTTTCTTTCGTTGGTTGTGTATTCTGGAGTTGTTTGAAAGGCCGTTTCTATAGGAAGTATTCTAAATCAGGTTCGTTTAAAATTTTATTTAGAAAATAAAAATAATTTAAAAAATATATTTTTAAATCCGATTTAAAAATTCTATGATCCCATGTATTGTAATAGTCTTTCAATAGGATATCGAAAAACCAATGTTTACTAAAGGTCGTTTGTGCAATTGTAATCGAATTGTTTTTAATTTGAAAAAAGCATATTATAATCTGTTAAAGAGTCTATCTACTCCAAATGTCTGTAAAATTACCTCTTCATCATATGTATTCCGCAAAATAATTTTTTTTTAAATAATTTGCAAAAGTTTAACGCCCGCAGAGAATGTTAGGTTTATGCGCGAATACAGTAGGTTTTTAGATATCTTCGACGTTATTAGTATTTGGTGTACAAGAATAATAAAAAAGAGATCGTAAATCGAAAGTTCAAGAGACAATGGTTGTTGTCGCATTTTACTCTCTACACCGTTGCCGATTTCGTTACCTGGTGTTTGGCATATTGTCACATTTATCATGCGTCACAATTCATAGGCGATATTATTTTGTTCATCTCGCGTCTTTCTCGCCTTAAATGGTGCCGAGAAATGTTCAAAAGCAGTTTCAGGTGTAAATGACGAGGTAGAATACGAGCGTAGTCTACGATGAGGGGTTTTTGAAGATGATGTATGAGGACCAGAACTACGAGATCTCTGATATGGCGGACGACCAAATGAACTGCTATATGTTGTATGGCGACCACTGGCACCGCCACCGCCACCGCCACCACTGCCGCCAGCTCCAAAGCAACGCATGGCAGCGCAAATCAAAGTACACCAACGCCACGACGACGGAGAGAAATTGTAAAAGGGTGGCGCAGATTTTGGTATCAAATGTTGGCGACTTGTGTGTATGTAAGGATTATAATTAGAACGAAATGAATTACCACTATCACTACTATTGCCGCTATCTATGCTACTTTGTAGAGCCGCAGAACGAAAAACATTGCCATTTTGTGGAAAGTAAGGATCATCTTCGGTACTATGAAAACCGTGATTGTCAGCCGCTGTCAAGGCGGTTGCATTGTCCGAGCGGGTATCGCGATCAAAATCTCTATCTATGGAAACGGCTGGAGTTATAATCATAAATTGACTGTATTTTGTACGATACGAGCGATTATTAGTGGACGATGATGTTGAAGCCTTGGAAGTTGAACTGCGTGAAGAATATTTTGTTTTTGACGAATGGGTACCAGCTTGCTGATGTTGGTGTTGGTGTGCTATTGTTTGACTTTGCGTTTGTAACTGTTGTTGCTGTTGTTGTTGGCTGGCTACAATGGAGTTCAAAAGGGTCTGATTTGTATCCACCGAAGAAAAAGAGGCTGTAGAAGATGTGGGCGAAAGGTCGGCACCACTAGAAGCTGCATTAAAAAATGATGATGTATTGCCAAGAGCTGCAGTACTGCTGATAATGCCAGCCGCTTGGCTTATAAACATGCCAGCCGGAGAGGGCTGGGTAGTGGTTACCTGATATTGCAACTGCAATGGCAGTGAATATTGCTGTTGTATTTTGGCATGTTGCTGCTGTTGCTGTACGTTTCCTAACGCTGATGAGGAATGTTGTTGTGCTGGTGGTAAATGAGAATGTTGGGGAGCCATTGATTGAGTTAACGACTGCTGTTGTTGCTGTGGAGCTGGTGATGTCGTGGTTGGTGTTGAACCTACAGAAGGCATCCATCATCTTGTTTCCTCATTACCACTGCTACTATCTTCCGGTTTGACAATTTTATAAGTAATTAAATATTCCGGATAAGCCTTCAGGAAGGAAATTAAGGATTATTAAAAATAAGTTTTATATTTATTATGAAAGAGCATATACATACCTGTTCTCCTCGATAAACTACATATTCCGCAAAATGCAAACCACCCGCAGAGGGGCGACCTATAACCGAATGATGGCCCGGCGGAGCGTGGGCCATTTTCATGGCACTATATTGCAAAAATGATTTACCCAAAGCCACTCGACACAATAGCAATTGTCTAAAAGAGAAAAATTGCAATTGTAATATTTTTATTATTTCTACTTTATCACAATGCCCTAAAATAGTTTACCTTGGACACATATAACAAGATTTATCCTTGTGCGACGGACAGCCTATACCACCACCTATACCGTAAACATATTGATTACTTTTTGAACTATGCTCGGCAAAATAGATGCCAGCACCAAACATGCCACCTATATAGGCATGTCGTTCATCAAAACCCTTCTGCACAATGGCATTTATGAAAGGGCTACCGTGGAATAACATGCGCTCATTTGCTTGCATAGTATTCTCTTCTGAGACTTCTTGACGCCGGTGAGCATAACGTTCCCAAAGTTTGCGATTTTGTACCTTTTGAACCTTTAAAGCAAAATCCGTAAATGATTATAAGTTTCATCGTTTGAAAAAATAGTTATACTCACCCTGATTATATTGTAACGTGTAAAATAACCGCCCGCTTGTCCGTTATCACGATGTTCCCTAATAGTGGCTTGCATTTCTTCCTCAACTGCTAAGAATTCTTTATCGTCGGGTAAAAGATCAACTAGCAGTGTACCAGGATTGACGTTATTACCAATGCCTTATTAAAATAAAACAAAATGTTAATTATTCAAAAACATTCTCTAAACAAATGTTCTGGTAATTGGATAATGTTAACTTACCTGTTGTGGCCCTCAATTGTGCTATACCCTTTAAAATCTTATGCCGAAAACCATAAGCTGATACGCCAACCTGTTTTAGATCTTCATGACCCATCTCTGCTAAAATCTCCAAAGTTATTTGTTCTCTTTCAAAGAGATCTATTAGATGTTCTAATTGTAAGCTGGCCAAGAAACTGCCTATATTTGTTATCGATTCAGGGTCTGTAACATCTTCACCCAAATCTGTGGAATTGGCTTCGGCACCCTGAGCCGGACTGATGCGTGTAGAGAGTGGCAAAGGTACAGGAACACTTAAAGTCATAGAGGCGCCCGAAGGCAGTGTTACAGTTTCAGTGCTGGGCGATAATACGGTACAGGCATTGACATTAGGGCTGGTGCTGGTTGTTAAATTGTTTGAGGAAGCTGTAGTTACAGGCGCCAAAGGTGTGGAATTATTACTAAGTAATGATTGTTGGGAAGCACTTAAGGCTGAACTACTTAACGAAGTAGCCATAGCATCTTGCAATAGACATTTGACATCATCTGCGGTAGCTAATTCAATAGGTGTTTGACCCTCTTGATTTTTCATGTAGGGATCTGCACCGTGGGCTAGTAAGAGGGAACATAATTGTGTACGACCCTTTTGGGCTGCTTCATGTAAAGGAGTAAATCCCCACTTATCGGTAGCATTTACGACAGTCTTGTGTTTAATGAGAAGAGCGGCAATTTCTAAATGACCATACGAGGAGGCATTGTGTAGAGGTATCAAACCGCCCTTGTCTTGGGCATTAACGTCAGCGCCATTTTCTAACAAATACTCAGCCACTTCATAATTGTTGTAGCCGGCAGCCAAATGTAAAGGCGTAGAGTTGCGTCCCTGAGCATCACGGCAATTTATCGTTTCAGGTGTTACCAGACGTTGTACCCTAGCCAAATTACCCTTTTTGGCGGCATCCAATAGAGCGGAATTACCTCTTAATAGCTCAGCCACATCGTGATCCGATTCTTTAACTAAATCCGCTGGCGTTGCCCCATCACGATTTTTCTTAGTAGGATCAGCGCCATGTTTTAGGAGAAGTTTCACAATATCGTATTTTCCCTTGGCCGCAGCTTCATGTAAAGGTGTAAATTTCCACAGATCGGACACATTTACATTGGCTCCAGCCTTAATTAGTAATTTTGTAACTTCAAAATGACCATAAGAACAGGCATTATGTAAAGGTACCAAGCCACCCTTGTCAGCTGCATGCACTTCGGCTCCATGCTCTAAGAGAAATTCTACAACTTGAACCCTATTAAAGCCGGCTGCAAAGTGAAGGGGAGTGGAATGCCGCCCATCTAAATCACGACAATTAACCGAATGTGGATTGGCCAAAACTATACGCCGTACCGTATCTAAATCTCCCGCTTTGGCGGCTTCTAAAAGATGGGTTTCAGTGTCTGGAGGATCTTTTAGAATTTTTAAAACACTATCGGAGGCTAATTGAGCGGCTGTATAACCTTCTAACGAGATAATAGTGGTGTCTATGTTATAGGACAGCAATATTCTGACAGCCTGTTCATCTCTGGCACATTTGTGTAAAGCAGTATGACCCAAACCATCCAAAGCATTGATCTTGGCACCATTCTTCAATAAGGTATCCATAATATCATAGTGTAAGTGTTCGGCAGCCAAGTGTAGAGGTGTCAGGAAGCCCTTGTTCTTCTCATTGAGCAAGGAGCCTTTGCGTATAAGCAGTTCTGCGATCTAAAAATAAGAAATGAAATTTAAAAAGTAAAATTATAATTTAAGACAGTATGAAATGGCTTTAGTTTACTAACCTGTTTACGCTTCGGATCTATAGATACTGCTGCAGCATGTAAAGGAGTGTCACCGGAATAGGGATGTATAAAATTGACTGTTTCCGAGGATAGGAATTTCTTTAAGCGCGGTATATTACCAGTTTTGCAAGCATCCAAGACACAATGCCCCTTATATTCATCTAAAAAGTTACGAAAAAAAAACATTTATTATTTAACAAAGAAAAATGTTTGCGTAATAACTTACAATGTATCCTTTCGCGCAACTCTCTTGTGGGAGCTGAATCAATGGCGGATTTATTATGACAATTTAGCAATGTTGGATTGGCTCCTTTGCTCAGCAAAAGACTACAAACCTCGACACGACTTTTTGAGGCTGCCTCATGCAGTGGCGTAAATGCCCACAAGTCATTTGCATTAACATCGGCTCCTGCTTTAATTAAAAGTTTCGTTACCTCAAAATGGCCATACGAACAGGCATTGTGAAGCGGCACCAATCCTCCCTTATCCTTGGCGTGAACATCTGCACCATGAGCCAACAGTATTTCTACAATTGCAATACGATTATAACCAGCAGCCAAGTGTAAAGGAGTTGATCGCCTCCCATCACTGGCATGACAATTGACATTTAAGGGGGTTAACAAAGCCAATAACCGATCTTTTGCTCCCGATCTCGCTGCCTCCAAAAGTTCATCCTTACGATATTCACCTGTTAAAACAGGCAGCGTATTTTCATCGGCCAGCTCAAGTGTGGTTTTGTTTTCAGAATTTCTTATATTCGGATTGGCACCGTGTTGTAAGAGGGCTATACACACATCCACTTTTCCTTTGCTGGCTGCCTCGTGTAGTGGAGTGTAATTCCAATTATCTGTGGTATTCGGACACGCACCGGCCTTCAAAAGTAGGCGAACAACTTCCGCATGACCAAACGAGCAGGCATTGTGTAGTGGATGAAGACCGCCTTCATCACATGCTTGTATGGAAGCACCATTATTCAAAAGAAATTCAACAACCTCTCGACGACCATAACCTGGAAATAAATAGACAACAGAAAGTGAAATGAGAAAAACGATTTATTGAAAATGAAATAATAAAACTAGCATTACAGCAACTAAAATAGCAGTAGCAGCAGCAACAGCCGAAACAATAACAACAGCAACAGTAATAACTGCGATAGTCTTAAATGTCAATTACTAATGCATACACAATCACCGTATACAGATGGTGTTAAAAAATTTGACATAAAAAACCAAGAATGCAAGATTAAGAGAAGAAAGATGAGGAATCTGTGTTTAATGTGAGTTATTGAGATCTTCTTTAAAAATCTTAAATTCTTTTAAACATGAATTTCGTGACAATTTGAATAAAATAACTTGAATTCATAAGTTTTTCCGTCTATAAGACGGTCTTCAAGGAAATCTTATGGTGCTGTGTAGCCTTAGACATAAGCAGTGCAAAAAATCCAAACAACCAGGACTCAAAGTAAGTTCTATGTAACTCTGCTGTGGTTTGAATTCGCGTAAGTTAAACTTTATTGCTGTTCCTTTATTAAGTTTTCGCTTTAAGCAGTGAACTTCAGTCTATGCAACAGATAGTTGCGAAGCGATCTTTAAACCTGAAGTGATTTTAAATTTCAGGAGACACCTGCAGTCAATTTATTCTTCTTGTGATGGACTTCAGTTTTTCAGAGAACTTCAATTGTAATGTGGCACATTAACTACGGATGAACACCTTAAAGCCGTGTTCCCATTTTGTAAATGACACACCAGTTGGCGAATGTTATGTATTTTTTTTTAATGATTTAATCATGAAATGTTCGGCAACGGAATTTATTTCGTTCATTAACTATTGGATGACATCAAAAACGATCATCATGTGCTTAAAACAAGCGAACTGACGACGACTCGGGGATAAATGGTTATAACCAAGCTTTAACAGCTCACCGTTTTCTTCGATTTAAGATAAGTAGATCCAGAGAGAATTATTATTTTAAGTTGCCGGAAAACAATACGCAAAAATTACCTGAATTTGCGATAACGTCCATGATCATATTAAACAGATTTAAGTTTCAATCACTTTATTCTGTTTCAAAACTGAAGAGATCTAAAAAAGCTAAAAGATTTTGTAATGATTATGAGCATAAAGGTTGAATTGCAGATAGAACTCTAGATTTGATCAAAAATCGCTTATCTAAAGATCATCGAATATTGAAAAAAGAAGGCAAATAGATGTCAATTATAAGTAAACATATTTTTTGTCACCAACTGTATTGAAATGTTTTTCATTCGCCTCTTACTAAGAGCTGAGTTTATGTGGACGTGTGCTTAATAACGTAAATCTTTTCTTAATGATGTGACTACTCTGAGGTGGCTGGTTACTCGTATTGAAATCTATACTCGTTTATTAAAGGTCTTGCTGATTGTATGGATATACGTATGTATGCATGTAGGTTTTTCTAATTTTTATGTTCTTTCTCTTGTGTTGTGATTTGCAATTTCTTTCTTTCTTTTTTTTATTTCTTATCGTAATTTTCTCTTAATTAAGAAAAAGAAAAGGTGACCAAGGTTATATTATATCTTAATTCACATATTTTCATCATTATTAACCATTATTTTTCTTTTTTCATTATATTTATTGTGTGTTTGTATGTACATATATTTTGTTCTTAAAGATGAAAAAAATATTCTACTTTTGGTAGATATTGTTTCTTCTTTTTCAAATTAAAGTGGTTTAGAACTGTTGGTTGTTGTCATTGTGGCATCATAATACAATGCCATATATGTACATACATACTCCATATCGATCGTATATCATTTTGAGGTTATTAACGTATTTTTTTATTATTAAGAAAATAAATAAATTAGATGCCACTTAAATATTTTCTCAATAAAAGAAGAAGAAGAAACAAAATATTATAATTTATCATATATCACGATGGCGTATTGTAATGTAATAAATTTAAGTAATAGATGGATGATGCCATACAATTTCAAATACAATTCCAATGAAAATTTATTAATATTCTCATCAAAACTTAATTTATGAAGATAAACAAACACGAAATTTGTGTGCAGAAACTTATGCAACTTATTGTTAAAATGGCAAGAATTTTGAAATTTGAAGTGAAGCAGCAAATTGAATTATTTTACATTTTAATGCACGTTGTAATAATAATATTGTGCTATACACACAGAAATATAAGACGAAAAAGACTTAAAGTCAAATGGTTGAGAATCTGTCAAATGGAAGTACATACTTGCCATCTTCATTAATGTAAGAATAAGAGAAGAAATATGTGGCATCTGTGATTTATTTAATGTTAATTACTGAGATCTACATGAGAACCTTAAATTAATTCAAACATGGACATCATTACAATTTTTAATGAAATGACAAAAAGTTCACATGATTTAATACAGTCAAGTCCATGCTCCTTTATAGATGCAAAAGATCCAGGGAATATTCTAGTCAAGATTAGTATGAAAACCTCTAATACGACTGAAAAGACATATGTATGCAGTAGATTGGCCATACTTTCACAAGGTTATTATTATTAAAATGATAAGATGTTAATCTAAAATAGCAATAGGATAACTTAAGATGAAATGATGAACGAAATGAAATTCTATATAATATTTATAATATGGTTTAAATATTATTATTTAAGCTGTTTGAAAGATAATGTGACCAGGCAGATTAATATTACATGCCCGTTTAAAATTTCATTATCAAACAATCTCAATTTCCTCTATAAGATCCAATAATAACTGAATCAGTCGGTAGCAATTTCTTTATTTTTCTTTTTTGTTTTTATCGTTTTACTTATGAACAAATAATAATAAATTAAAGCAAAACAAAACAAAATATAATGCCATGTTATGATAAGATATTTTATTATTAGTAATTTTTTATTTAATAAATGTGTATGTATGTATGTATGTATTGCACAAGTATATGTATGTGTTTATTAAACAAAAAATTATATAAAATTATTGTAATACAACAACAACAATAATAACACTTTTCCTTTTTGTTTTCTATGTGTTATCGGTGTTTTCTGTAAACAGCAAAAGCGATTAATACAGCTAATATATGATAACAAAACGAAAAAAAAAAATAAATAAAAAAAATAAAAGGAAAACAAACATAATATATAGGAAAATGAATTCATTTTCCTTATAACAATTGATTTTCAGATTTTAAAAATAATTTACAAAGCTATTTACATTTAAGCCACAATTAAAATACTACATATTCAAAAGTGAAAACTTTCTAACGATTTTTGTTTGAGTGGATCTAAATTGGAAACAAATGTATTTTAAGGTATCGGTCTTTAAACACCATTTTCAATTAGAAGACTAATGACAGCTGGTGTTATCCTATAGTAGTTAATCGGCACATAAAATGCTTTAAAAAGCAAATGATATACTCCCAAAATATTTAAAATTAAAGAATAATATAATAATAGAATAATATAACAACTATTGGAAAATATACTTTAAAAATATGTCATAAAGAAAAAAAGTGAGGTGAAAGATAGTCCGTTCTCATTCCTCAGACCCACAGTTACTGCAAAAGACATTTGAGAGCATGTCAATCGATAGACTTGCCTTTAAAATAGAAGACTGAGAACAGCAAATAATTGAAGTCGCCGTGGTCAAGTAGGTAGTGTGTTGGCTTATTAGACGAAACGCCAGGGTTCGAGCTCCAGGACAGACATCAAAATAAAATACAAAAAGTATTTCTTCGGCGACTTCCTCTCAGCAGATTTCTGGCAAAAACTCTGAGAATGAATAAAAATTGCCATGAAAAGTTTCTCAAAAATCAGTCGTTCGGGTCGTCTTTAAACTATAGGTCCCGCCACTCATGTATAAAATTAACACACACAACATAAGTGGTGTGAGAAACTAGGTCGTAATCCTGACTGAAGGGTTGTAATTACCAATTATGTATGTATATGTATAAGAACAGCAAAAAAAGGAGACCATCAAGTTTAAGAAAATAACCTAGCAATACTAAACAAACCCTCAAGCTGCCAACAAAGTCGGAGGATACCTAGTTTAACTGAGATAATGTTACAGCCCTCGCCAAATAATCAGAAATACAGCATCTCTATGTCCTGGAAACTATATAAGAGTTCCGTTTGACTGACTCAAAATATATCTGAGAAATTCCCCAGGACAAGGAAGAACTCATGACCTTGATAGTTGGGGAAACGTTACGTTACCTAACAAACATTGTACCGCTCTCATTACGAGCATGAACTCCGCGTGGAAAACACCGCAGTGGTGTGAGAGCCTATATGTCAAAAACCTTAACAGGAGTTAATTGACAGATCATGCCTGTTGACAGGAAGGGGTAATGGATCATAGCCCGATTATTTTTTGTCTTCTTTTTTTTCTACTTCCTTGAAGATTGTACATGAGGGAATGGTAATAAATTTCCTTTTTTTGGATAACCTAATCAAAATCGCTATCAACGACTGCTGGCCGGCAATATATTTTTTCATGTTTCTTTCGTTTTGTTATTTAAAAATTTTAAATTTATTATTATTTTTGTAGATACTTTGGCGCCTTCCAACGGTTTCCACTTCTAAAATAGTTTTCCTTTGTAGTTTACATACATATGTATGTATATTCTTATACATATATTTGTTTTTCTTTTTCTCTTTTTTCTTTCTTTGTTTTTTATTATTGAATATTTTGTAATTTTGTATGTTTGGAAAACCTTGATTTATGGTTAAAACGTGTAGTCACTTCTCTATACCCTTTTAATATTTTTTTACTTGTTATTTAAGCAGACTAGATTTACAAAACTTTAAACGTTTTTACAACTATAGAAAATCAATGGTATTTATTGTGTATAGACATATAGACATTATTTGTGCATAAAGTTCATTGGATGCATGGGTCGTTTCAACAATTTAAAGTCGTTGCTATTGGTAAAAAAAATTGGTTGGTTCTTAGAAAGAGCCGGTTAAACTTGAAAAAGCAGTTTAACCAAGTAAACTGCCGCTCTAAGATTTCATTGGCTATTACTGAATTTGGGTAAAAAATAGTTATGGTAGCTAGGTACCAGTCAATTATTAATCCAACAACGTTTAGCTTTTAAAATGCAAGCTATTTGAAACTCGTGATGCTACAAAGAAAATTCTTTCGGTGCATTTTCCGCTTGCCCAACTCAGTTGGGAATTAAAATCTTGTTTTACAGAATTTAAAATACAGTAGAAGTCCATTAGTCCGGCATCCAACAGTTCGGAATGCCCGACAGTTCAGCATCGCTCCGGAAAACTGTAAACATTTTCATTTTCTCCAAAAGTGTGTCTTTAAAACAAATAAAAACGCTCCAGAGCTATTCGGAAGCTTTCGGGGTAGTTCGGGATCATGCGGAATCTCTCGGTATTGTTCGGAAACAATTAGCGGCCGGCTAGTCTCAGCTGACACAACAAATTCAGGTGCAGTGCAGCTCCGTTATGAGGAAGGAAACCATCAAGACGCTCTGACCAAAGTTTTGGATGTCGTTAGAAGAGCTGACAATCCCTTGAAAAAACTTCATGAAGGTGAGGTAGAAGAGTGGCTTCTAATCGACGAGAATAAGCCTGTTGAACAAGGACTAACCGATGAGGACATTATCAACATTGTAGTAAGCCCTCAGCCTACTCAAAATCTTGAAGAAAGTGACTCAGATGCCGAAACGGAAGAAAAGGAAAAATCAGTTGGGCAGAAGCTGCAGAATCACTAGATAAGTTTATCTCTTTTGCTTAGGCTATTTATTCCATATTTCCATATCATTAGAAATAAATTTTATACTAAACGCCAAAAGTCAAGAAAACAAAAAGACATTAGTGACTTTTTCAAATCTAAGTGAAATATGTTTTACAGTACGTGTACATACATTATAGAAAATGTAAAATAAACTTTGTTGTATGTTTTTGCATACTGTATTTGTAGTTTAATTATTAACCTAATTGTTCTTATAATTACCGCCCGATACACCGGAATTTTCGGTAGTCTGGCACTACTGTATTTTATTTCTTAAAAAAAAAACTGAGTTATAAACCGATTCCCAATAATGCGACATTTTTTTAATATCGCTCAACGAACAATTGCATATTATACGACTCATAACGCAATTCACATTGTATGTGTAGATAATAAGTATATGTACATAAACATGTAACACTCTATATAATATTCAAAACTTTTGCTTCAACCCACATATAAAGAAGACCTGCACGGGTATGAACATATATTAAAATTGTTCTTTTAAGATGTCATTTGTTTAAAAATTTGTACCAACAAACGTAATATTTAAATCGTATAAGAAATCAATATAAACCATTAGAAATATTTTCTAATATTTTGTGATTTAAAGCCACCCAATCAATACAAAAAAATATTTGAAAATAATAAAAATTAAAATAATTTAAGACAAATTTCAAGACCGGTAAATAACATAATGAGCCCCAGGCCAGACATCAAGACAAAATACAAAAAAGTATTTCTTCGGCGACTTCCCCTCAGCAGATTTCTGGCAAAAACTCTGAGAGTGAATAAAAATTGCCATGAAAAAGTTTCTCAAAAATCTGTCGTTCGGAGTCGACTTTAAACTGTAGGTCCCACCACTCATGTATAAAATTAACACACACAACATAAGTGGTGTGAGAAAGTAGGACGTTGTACAATGGGTGCTGTACTTGTCTTAATTGACAAGTACACGTCCTCTAACCTAACCTAACCTAACCTAAATAACATAATGCATTACAGAGGAAATTAGTTGTTCTACCAAATCCCTTGTCTTGCTAAATAAATTATAAACAAACTCCATTCTACACCCTGCCTTTTTTAAAAACTAAATGCTGTTCTATTATAAAAATAATTATTTTCGATTTCGAATCAGTTCCACAGACCCTTTATTTAATCAGGCAGATAATCGGTAATTGGACAATAATACTAAATCCATTTTTACACAGACGGCTCAAGAATGCTAAGGTCGATGCAGGCCTTTTCTTACAAGGACTGAATATGGCAGGCTACTAGATTAAGAAAATGTTTTTTTTTTTCAATCAGAGATCTCTGTAGTGTAAAAGGTTGAAGCAGCAACAAGGATTACAACAGGCGAAAATGTCATGAAATTGTCGACGACGATACATCAGTTGAACGTAAGCACACAATGCAAGTAGAAATAGATGTGTTTTGTATCGAGTGGTGTAGTTATTTTGTGTTCACGTCCAGGACACTTTAATGTTGCTGAAAATGAGAAAGACGACGAACTGGCCCATAAAGATACTGCCCTATGCAACCAGAGACATTCAAGTGTTCAAGTTTTCGAGATATTGATACACTTTTTACAAAAGGCTGATAGTAGATAGAAGAGCTTAACTATTTGTTCTATTACAAGACATACTTGTAAGCAAATTGGCCTAAAATCTTATTATCAATCAAGGACAAGTGGCACTTTGCATTTGTTAATCGTATGCATACTTTTGTGGGCCTGTGTATTTGTACAGCAATTTTCAATCATAGAACGAACATCTTTATTTTTAATAGATTAGTTAGATAAGGTTTTTAACGTTAATTACAAAATACATATGTGTTATTGTATTGTATTGTATTGTATTGTAAAACCATTTTTATTTATTAATAAACTCAAGGAAAACTCAATGAAAAATTGGTGAAAACCACAATCATTTTAAAGAAACTCTATTTATTATTTTTAACGCTGTTAACAATTAAACGAAATGGAAAAAAATAATCAAAAAACAAAAGCAATAATTAATTACAAAAATAAATAAACAATACCGTGACTTAATTTTTTGAAAGGTTTTTCGCTTCTTACATATTTTTTTTAAACGTTTTTACTTTGAAAATAAAAATTATAAAATAAAATAAAGAAAAAAAAAATCGTTACAAGTATTAATTTGGCAATAACAACAACGTTATAAAATGATATTGAGACAGCAACAGGCGCTCAAAAAGAATGAAATGATTAATTTACAGAATGATGAGAATAACACAATTAAATGAACTCAAGACATACGAAAAAGAAAGTCAATTTTTTTCCAACAGATTGGCTTTAATAAGCGCATCTCGCATTGTTAGATAACTTGAGGCCCAATCGCTATTTAAGCTCTGATTCTGTCGTTCAGGATCTAAACGATGAATCGTTACAATTCCTGACTAAACTAAGACTACTAATTGGCAAAAATATTTGTTGGAATTATCAGGAGGACCGTCTAATATGAGTTGGCTATTTTAAAGCTAAAATCTTAATTCGGACAATTACAATCAAAAATTGGATCACCGGAAGGCAGCTCAAAATAACTTGATTTGGTCAATAATTATGAAATTGTGTTGCATCACTACAGCGTCAGACCGTATATATCGATATTGACTAGCCTGAAGTCCCGATAACTTGACTAAGGACTGTTTAGTTTAGGTAAGGTTGAACTGGCAGCCGCCTCAATGGGCATAGCTTACTTGGGTACCGTTCTTGGTTTGCATCTTTCAACCATCCCGAGAGCCTTATGAAGATATTAATGCAGGGTGACCAAGTTTTCTTTTTATTCTTAGTTTCCCAAAAGCTTCTGCAGAAGTCGTTATGACTTATTCCCAGTTTTCAGTCATAGGCAAACAGATGGTTAAGCATCCGTAACAAGTTCAAATGTGTGAACTTAAGTGGTAATAAAACGCCATATGAATGACGGGTTTTCTTTCTAATAGAAATTATTGGCACAAGAACACAATGTGCCTGTTTTAATTGTAAACTTAGATCTTCATACAATCGTCCATTAAAAAAATTGCTAAAGAAAAGGTTTTCTACGAAACAAATCAAATTTAAGTGATATTTCCAAGCTTCTACAAAAGCGTTAAGAAAGCAAATGATTTTAATTTCAAAGTTACCATAGGTATTGCATTCACTCTTTTTTCTTTTGCTTTTTTTTGGGTCAGTAGGTAATGCGATATTTTATGTGAAGGTGCTTGGGAATGAAAATTTGAAAACAATGACAACAAACGATTAATTAGCCAAAACAATTAGACAGACAAGACGAAGTCATCCCACTAACCACATTTTCTTAAGACACCGTCAAACCAAAGAAAAATTTTTTTTTCTTTTCTTATACAACAACAATAAAATCAACATATTTTTAATTTGTCTTTTGTTTCACAGATTATTTCTTTTACTTTCCTATTATTGAATTGATTTAAAGAGAGCCAGTTTTTATTGCCAAATATCTTCCTCCTAAAGCAGTTGCCAACAAATTGGTTTTGCTGCCATTGTTTTGCCAAAGTTTTCCTGACTCTATCATCATTATCATCATCATTACCATCGTCATACATTAATCAAAAGAAAAACAAATTTATTGTAATGAATTTGTGTAATACACCTCGTACATGGAAAAGTTTCACATGTAAAACAATACAAAATATTTGTCATTCCACATCAAGCTGAAATAGTGAATAAATTCAGACCCACTGACTCACAGCGATGAATAGTTGGAATTTATTATGTAATTAGGGGAAAACGCGAATATTATTTCAAAGGCAAAAAATGATAAGTTCATTAATACTCTTATAAATGGATATTTATTTCCCTTTTTGTCTTAAAAGTTAGCTTGTTAGCTTGGTATTTGCAATACCATCGCGAGAACTTGGCTATAACGTACTTACTTAATTGGTCATTACAACCCTTTAGTCACGAATACAACCAAGCTTCTTACACCATCCATGTTGTGTGTGTTAATTTTATCTTTCAGGGGCGAATTCTACAGTTTAACGTCGAACCCGAACTATAGATTTGAGAAACTTTTCATGGCAATTTTATTTACTCTCAGACTTCTTGCCAGAAGACTGCTCAAGGGAAGTTGCCGAAGGGAATTTTTTTCATACTCCGTTTTGTTCGAGATGCTTGAGTGGGGGTTTGAACCACGGACTTTGGTCGTACAAGCCAACACACTACCAATTAACCGAAAAAAAATTAATGATTAAAAAGTAAATGTTAATCCAATTTTTTTCAAGTGAATACCGATTGTCCAACGGCGCGTGTACACCTTCAGAAGGTTTTGTCATCATTTACTGTCAGGCCTATCTTAATAGAAACTATGTTGTCAATGTCGTCAGCGTAGATAAGTAACTGCACATTTTTGTAGAAAATATTGCCATTCCGATGCACTCCCGCTGTCCGCAGCACTCTCTTCATAACGAAGCTGAATATGTCGCATGATAACGGTTTGCCTTGTCTGAAACCTTGCACTGTTCGGAGATGAGGATGACTTCCTATGGAATTGGCTTTGAATAAGCAACGGATCAAACAAAATGCTGTACATTAAACCTCAATACAACCATTCTAACACGGCTTAATAAACCTTCAATTGCATACATAAATTATAAATTCCTTTTTACAACCCCTTGTAAACACATGAAGTCGCCGTAGTCTAGTAGGTAGTGTGTTGGCCGTAAAGCCAGGGTTCGAGCCCCAGGCCAGACATCAAAATAAAATACAAAAAGTATTACTTCGGCGACTTTCTCTCCGCAGATTTCTGGCAAAAACTCTGAGAGTAGATAAAATTGCCATGAAAAGCTTCTCAAAAATCTGTCGTTCGGAGTCGACTTTGTATAAAAATTAACACACACAACATAAGTGGTGTGAGAAACTAGGTCGTAATCCTGACTGAAGGGTTGTAAAGACCAATTATGTATGTATGTGTATGTAAACACATGCTTACATACATGGATGGATATGTAATTTTGACAATAGATTAACAAAAAGTAACAACACAAAATAAAAATGAATAAAAAAAAAGAAAAATGAAACGAATAACAATAGTTTTTCGATTTAAAGAAACCCAGTAGTAACCTTGATGACAACGTCAAGAGATCTGTTGTCACAATAAATGTTCCATTACAACCGTCTCCGGTCCCGTCACTACAAAAATAGTGCCTCAATCACACCCTGTTGTCAATGCTGTTGTTTGACAAATGTGTACCTCTACCCTACCTCTTGTTTGAATTACTGTTTCGATAACGTTTGTTGTTTTTGTTGTAACCTTTTTTAAAAATACTATGTATACATATCACTCACTCTATATGTATGTATATTACTATAATGTTGTGTATTGTTTTCCGAATAATAAGAAAGAAATCTTAATATTTACAAGATGCTGAAACAATACATCAAAATATATGTTACCTTTTCCTTTTTTTTATAATAAAAAAGCATTTATTTTATAACGAATAATAAAACCATACATACATACATATATTATATGTACAATGTAATATCATAATAGCAGTCTTATATAAAATATTAAAATAATAATACACACATTTGTATTTACATATATTTATTGTTGTTGTTGTTAATAATTGATATGAAAAATACCTTTCTTTCATTGAAATATTATAATGTAGTTTCTCTAGTACATCTCGTATTAACTATTTTTAGATTTTCTCTATTGTGGACAGTATATGCAAGTGACACGAAATATAAAAAAAAAAATAATGTAATCCATTAGGGTTGGATCACTAATTAGGGCTTTTAGACTAAATTAATCAGTATGACTTCCATTGGCGTTTTTCCTAACCCACATGCCGGCAAAATTAATAAGACACCTAAGATAAGTAGTCGTGCCTCTATAAAAAAAAAGACTCCATAAAAATGCTAGATACGTTGTCTTACTCCACTCTTACTCATATTCTTTTACTCTCCATATTCAATGAAATCGCGGCTGAAGAAGGAATGCTCAATTCGGTACAAACAAAGCTGAGCTTTGCTCGGCTCGGATAATTTAAAGATAACTGGCTACGAAATGCTGCTGAAATTGCAAGCAAAAGTCAAATTAATGCTGCAGAAGTACCGGTAGGAACACTCATTCAGGTTCACGTAGTGGGAAGATGGTCGCGGGTAGCACCAAGTAAAACAATTAGTGAAGTTTTCTGTTAATAAGAATAAACCATATACTACAGTAATCCTTCGATTTACGTCGCCTCCATTAACGTTGTTTCGATATACGTCGTCAAATTTTTTGTTCCCTCTAACTTCAATTTGCGTCGTCATTCGATTTATGTCGCCTGTTTTTTGGAATCAATTGCGACGTAAATCGAGGGATTACTGTAAATTTTTTATGTTCCTTGTTAAAAACATACTACTTTGTAGTATGAGCAATATGAAATTCGATTTACGTCGCCTTTTTTTGGAACCAACTGCGACGTAAATCGAGGGATTACTGTAAATTTTTTATGTTCCCTGTTAAAAACATACTACTTTGTAGTATGAGCAATATGAAATTCGATTTACATTGTTTCGATTTACGTCGTCTTTTTTTAGAACCAACTGCGACGCAAATCGAGGGATTACTGTATTACTTGAGGAGGCTCTGTGTTGGATGAGGATGATTAATTTTGTGAAACTATATTGCATTGATTATGACCAGACTGCACGATATCAACCGGATCAATTGAATTCGAAATAAATCAGTTTTGTTGCTATCGGCGATTTACTCAACTTAATTCAGAAAACCAGGAAGTTGCTATTCGAATAAGAATTTCAGCCACTCTCTTTCTTTTTGGGGAGTAAACGGATGAGATTGTACCAGTGGACGTTGACGAGGGATCTTTTATGATTGGGTTCGCGCTGATAATTACGGAAGGATGGTTGTAATGCGTTTGTTAAGTAGGACACAAAAGATCTTTTGCGTCAAACTGTCTGAATGAAATTTCACCGATTATATATTCATATGTCCAAGATATTCATTTTTAACTGATAGCCACGCAGCTATAATGGTCGTCGTCAGCATGCGAATGGGTTGGCACTGGTCTGACTTTGAAAATAGACTCTATATCTATGTATTAGAATTTAGCAATTGGTTCTGTTCTAACCTAATCCCATTGAAAGATCAAAGTTATTCACAATAGAAGTCTGATACCGATATTTGAAGCAATATACATATGTTAGGCGCTATTGGCGCTTTCGTTTAAATCCTCGACTTGTACTATTGTGGTCTGAATATCTGAATCTTTGAACTTAACTTTGTTGATCCTAAAGATACCGTATATTTGTTATACGTGGGATATGATGATAATAAATTTAAAACATACATATGTATGTATGTACATAATAAATATTAAAGACAATAATCAATTGTAGATTAAAAACTGATTTATTTTCGAAAATTGTCATATTTTAATATGCTTCACACCATTTAATTCAATACAGATTAAAATAACCTTGAATTCGTCATTAACAAAATGCAGATTTATTTCATTTGTTTCTATTAAAATAACCGAAAAATTGTTTTTTTTTTTTTGAAAAATTGAAATCAGTAACGATTTTTGAACAAATTCAAACACGAAATAGTCAAAATGTTAAAGCAGCAAACAGTGAGTGAGTAATTTTTTTTTTTGTTAATAATTTATTTAACAAATAACATACCAATGCTGCTGACTCATTTATTGTTTTGGTTTTTTGAATGTTTTAAACAAAATTTTATTTTTGAATATTTGCCATTTAAAGTACGAATGGTGGTCTGAAGCAATCAAAGCAAATGCAACCAACCAACTTCAGTTAATTTTTTTTTTAATTTTTTTTGTTTAAAATTCAAATTTAAGAAACGTACATCGTAAAAAGAGAAAATTTTTTTTATTATTCGATGAGTAATAGTTTAAAAGGGTTGTATATTAAATATTCGACATTGCAATGTTAATAAAAGTGCGATTTGCCATAGAATAGGTGTAACAAAATTGAAAGTTGTAAAGCAATTAGCAAAAGTTTTTAGAAATTATTAAGATTAAGTAAGTATTCAATCGTACTCTTAAGAATTATGATATTACGGAACATTATTACAACTTGTCGTTAAACTTGGTGTTAGTTAAAGGTACCTTTAGCTAAAGAGAACTGGAAAGTTATCTTTAACTTATTTTCGTTATTACAACTTACAGATAAAATTTTTCAAAAATATGGCAGTGCCGGAGCAATGTCGATAAAACTGCTCAATTATACAAGTTTTTTTTAACGCAGTGTCAACCGGGGCTTTGTTTTTTTTGTTGTATATGCTCATTTTGTTTAAATTTGAAGTTGCCATATTGAAAATAATATATAATATGGCAAGTTCAAACATAAAGTGACCATTAAATGTTAAAGGTAGGATGATCCTCCCTTTAGCTTAACGATCACTTCTATCGTATTGGGTACTCATAATAACGAAAAACAATTTATCCGCCTGTTAATATCCTCCCTTTAGTTAACGGCAAGTTGTAATAATGGCCCTAAGAGCATGCCTAAACTTTGCTAGTTTAAGGGTGGTTTACATGATAATAGAAGACGTACGACATGCCAGGATTTCTTAATTGTTCATTTTACTACATGGAGACATTAAACAATAGTCCCCACTTTCTGTAAAATTATTTTTCTATATTTATATCACTCCAACTAATTGTCATCAGAGTGTGACCGTATTCCGCCTGAAATATTTAAGTGCTGTTCATGAAAAACAAAACAGCAATTTTACACGCTTCTTCAGAATATTTGGCGGGAAAAAATTTTCTAATGACTGTCTTGAAGGCATTTTGATAAAAAAAAAAATACTCAAGAAAGGGCAACCTCTCCAAATGTAAAACTTACCAGGGGATTCTCACTTCTTTGTACCAAACCAACTAAGTGATTTGCGAGAATCCTAGTTAACAGAATTAATGCCAACATTACAGAGGGAATAAACTATTTTCCATAAATTTCAATTATTTTCATATAAATACACTGAGCATCCACATCCACTAAATGAAGGATTGAATGGGCAAATGTTGTATGCGTCCACCTTTGTTGACTACACTATTGCATTTGCTATTCCGATACAGAACTACAGGTAAGCCTAAATTGACAAGCCACATGAAAGTTCAATTTAATCGTTTCCTCTCTATTCTATTCTTCCACCAAATTGTGCATCAAGCGATGTCTCTTGCAACCATTACAACAAAGAAATGACTGATACACCGGGAAATATTCACCGCGAATTTTAATGGTCATTAACCAGACATCTTAAAGACCTAAATTAAGCTTATCCACCAAACAATCGGCCAGGCAATTGAACCCTAAAGATTTGAGTGGGTTCAAGCCAATGTCGGTTTGAAAATGAACACTGGAATAACGAAAGCACTACGATGACCAACCAAAAACTCCTTTTTAAAGGCCAATCAAGCAAAAGACCACAAGGAAAATAAGACCGCGGAAAGGAGCTAACGGAATAACATTACCAGCGAATAATAGAATGGTGCGGCAAATTTTTTTCAGAGTTTCTGTGGTCCTCAGGGTGATAATAAAGAAAGAGAATCATAATTGGACTAAAAGTATAATCTTTAGAATAATAGAAGTGGCATCTGGCATAGGCAGTGAATATTTATGAACATATTTTCGTTTACTACTCAAGAGATCCAAACCAGATTTTCAATTTTCTATCACTTGAAACGGCTTTTAGCAAGACTTAAACAAAGGTAACAAAGCCAACCAAATGTTCTGTTTGTTTATTTATTTAGTAAACCGTTATTACAGTATAAAGGGAAATAATTTAAAATAATTTCATTACCGTTACTAATTGACAAGTCTAAACAAATAATACAGTAAATAAACAAATCATATACAATTATTGCCGGAGGCTTTCTAAACATTAAAAAAAAACATGTGATATTTACAGAACCGTGACTTTTTGATTTATTTTACTTTAAATTTTACATTTGTTTTTAGGGAAATAAAGGTTTAGTTATAAAAAAAAAAACTTTTCATTTTTTTATTTCAAATGGTAACAGAAAAATCCGACGTGTCTGTTAACCCTTTCATGCCCGAATTTTTTGGGCCAGAGCTAAAAGTTTTTTAAGGACATGTGTTTGTTAGTCATGGCCTAAATATGAAGTGATATTAAATTCAGAGTCCTACGTATTCTGGTTTTACACGTTTTTAACCAAGCTTGTTTGCAAAAAAAAAATCTTTTAAAAAAATTAAAAATTACGGAATTTATGAACAAAAATGTACAATGTTGCCTATAGGCAACATCGGGCATGAAAGGGTTAAAAACGGCAACAAAAAAAAACTCACTAATTGACACCTGAGTCACCCAACAAACACTTCAAGTGCAAGTAAATTTAAATAAAATTTTATGGTTGGAAAAAGAAGAAGAAAAACTAGCATACAGTTAATGTTTTTTTTTGTTGGCCTGCATAAATGTTTGACATTCAAATTTTGACCTACAAACAAAAAAAAAAAACTTCAAAAATTGTGAAAATAAAAAACAATTTTAACAAAACTATTGTGCTGGTGTATGTCTTGAATTGTTTTTCTACAACTTCTTTTCTCTCTATTTAAAAACCAAAATCAAAACAGTTAATGTTGTAGAAAACGAAAGACCGGCAGACAGTTAGACCAACAGACAGACAGCGAAAGACAGACACTGAGGCAAAATATTGTATTTGATTTACTTGGTAAACCTTAAAAAGTTTTTAGGCATTCATAAAACGTTACGTTAGTTTTAATTTGAATTTGAATTTGAATAGACAGTCTTGTCTTGTACGAATGTATTGACGATTAAATTGAAAGAAGAGCCGCACTTCTGACACATAAACGAACGTGATGACGGAACATTTACAAACAATTGCAATATTTTATTGTCATTTATTGTTGCGTTTTAAAAGGTTTTCCAATTTAAACAAACTCATTTACTTTTACCTGAAAATTAATAAAGTAAACTTAAATTGAACGTTTGGTTTTGGTCTTGGAAATTACAAATAAAACAAATAGAAATTAAGTTGAGTTTTAATTTTCCCAGATCTTTCGTAATAAATCGACGCATGGTCTTTTGCGTGACATTCATCTCGGAGGAACATAATTGTTACTTTTTAAAGAGCGGATTTCGTGTGATTCAACAGCTTTAATGACACGCGGTGTGCGAACAGTACGTGAGAATTCCGGCAAGTGACAGAGACTTTAACATATCCAGTCTTCTCAAAAAGTTTGATGCACCGTTAGACAAACATGCGACTAATTCTCAGTGTACGGAGCGCTTTGAAAATATCACTTTTCTCATATTACATTTAAATAGCGCTACAACTCCGATACATTTCTTTGTATCCGACAGCTTTGTGGTGAAAACCGATATAATTTAGAATTCCTCGTATGGAATAATTTCATAACAGATTATACTTCATAACTCATGTGGTAACAACGTTGTTTATTCAATTTTTCCACTATAATGAGTGTGCTCAAGTTGAAAGAATATTTAATTAATAATTATAATGACTAAGATCAATTGTTTGGTGACTATACAGACTATAATTTAAGATAAAAGATCAATTCCAATTGAATGTCTCATTCTATAGTAATAATTCAGCTTAGAAGACTTAACGCTGCAACAATATGAATATGAGTTGTTTTTATAATATTTTTAGTCTCATAGGTTATATTGTATGCCACGATTCTAACTGCATCAATTATACAATCAGCCAAAACTTTTCAGTACAACTCCCACGGTATAAAAATTTACAAAAATAAGGCATACGTTGCCATAAATATGTGTGTGAAGATATATTGTGAAAATATGAAACTATACACAAATAGACGTAAAGCCAGGGTTCGAGCCCCAGGCCAGGCATCAAAACAAAATACAAAAAGTATTTCTTCGTCGACTTTCTCTCAGCAGATTTCTGGCAAAAACTCTGAAAAATTGCCATGAAACGTTTCTCAAAAATCTGTCGTTCGGAGTCGACTTTAAAAACTGAAGGTCCCACCATTCATGTATAAAAAATTAACAGACACAACATAAGTGGTGTGAGAAACTAGGTCGTAATGCTGACTGAAGGGTTGTAATGACCAATTATGTATGTATGTTTGTAGGTGTTCCCAAGAAAACGTATTTAGTGGCATATCCCAAATAATTTGGTACTTGAGAAATCGGACTTGAAAAATTCACTATGTTAACAGTGTCTGGGTAGGATGATCGATATTGTGGAAAAATTGGACTTACGGCAGGTATCCTACTATATATCCATGATATCGAAGACTCCAAAACAGGTTTCCTTACGGTAGGTCTTTACTTGGGACCGTAGATATGTATAGGCATCGACACTAATACACAATTTTTTCAATTTCAAAACAATTTGTGAATTACCAAAGAAGCTGTTCCACTCTGGAACGTGTGGGATATTGTTTTTAAGGAATGGAATAGACATTCCACTCTCCGATATAGTATATTTGAATGATTTCTTCCATGACCATTTTTTGTACCGTCTGTTAAACACTTAAATTTGTTCTGTTAAGTTAAACATTGGTCGTGTTAAATTTTTTGGTTTTAGCGTTTGCTAGTTAAATTCAAAACATGCCAAGTTCTTTCAAAAAGTATATTCAAAAAGTTTTCGTCTCAGATTCACAAGTACAGGACAATAACAGAGAACATGCTGAATAGTCTTCCCCAGCTGATGCAGAAGTTGCTGTAAAACGAAACTCACAACAATGAAGCATTAAAATGTATTAAAGCCAATAGATTTGAAGGAATTTGATAAATGCATACTAACATAATATTAGTGTTGCTACGCTCCATTTGAGCGAGATACATATTACTAAAGCCAGTTCTTGGAAAAGTAATGAATTACTTTTCAATATCCTTGCAAGAAGTATTTCTGCATTGGGGATGATGACATTTTTCGTCATGGAAATTTTTCGTAATTTTTTGAGACCCCGGTTAATATAAAAGGAACACGCTTCTTTGGTTATATTTAAACATTTAATAGCCAAGAACAATTGTTAACAAATGTACTAAAATTAGACACAAAATAACAGCAAATTCCATACATTAAAGTTTTTTTGTTATTTTATTAACAAGTTTTGTATGTATGCATGTATGTATGTATTTAGGCATGTTAAAAGATAAATACTTTAATATTATTGTTTATAAATTTATAACCAGTGTAAAATTATTACCAATTTACTTGTATTTGATATGAATACACAATACATACAATACAATTCATTTAAACTTTTTTTTTTTTAATTCAACCACCAACGATTTACCTTTTCTTTAATTTTCTTTCAATTGCTTGATAAAAGAAATGATATGATAAAATCATTATTTGGTACTGTTATTATTATTATTCATACCAACAGCTTGTGTTGTGTTGTGTTATGGCTTTTTTTATTATTATTATAAATAAAAAAAAAATAATTTAACAAAAAAAAAAAAACTAAAGTAAAGAAAACAGGGAGAAATTTCACTTTTTAAACGGCCAATTTTGTTATTCATTTTGTTGTACTTTAAATTACAATTCATGTCTAATACGAAACAGGGGAGCAAGCACTGAATTGAATAAATTTCTTTATTGAAAAGTTAATCAAATTAAAAAAACATTGTTTATTTAATGCGCATTTAAAAAAAAAAGTAGAATAAAAAGTTTATTGTTAAAGACTAATAAATTGAAAAACAATAAATTGCAATTCTAAGAAAATAGCTGTGGCAAATAGTACATTGTTTACAGCAGTAATTTGCTAATTAGAAACAAAATTCTGTTACACTTTTAAACGTGAAAACAATGTTTTATCTTTATTTTACGATGCTGTTACAAAGCGAAGTCAAAAAAAAATACTTTCTCGAGGACATAGAAAACTCAACTTGTTATCAGAACCACAAAAACAAATATTTCCAGTTTCTACCCAAATACATGAGTAGCACTGACCTTGTTAGGTTATTCAACTGCAACAAATTGTTCTTCAGGCATACAATAAAGCTGTCGGGGATAATATAACAAATCAATAATTAAGAAATCAATGTATAACTCGGGTTAAAACAGTAGGCTCTCGTAACCATCTCGTGTGATCAGTAACCTGCCTGTATAAGGCCTTAGGTAGATAACTGATGCGTGGACGATAGATGGATCTGTACCATTGCTTGTCACTTATAAATGCAATCGATAAGATCGCAACAAGTTGAGAGTAAAACAGTACAGAGCTTGCTTGGGTGACGATTGTCACTAGAATGGCAACCAGCACTCTGTCGATAGAGAATTTTAAATTACAGGCCAGTTGCACAGATAAACTAAGTGTTTTGTTTGTGTTAAACCTGGCACTTATAAAATCAATAATAAGTCTGAAAAAAGTGGAGAGCTACCATAAAACTTCGACCGACGTGTTACGCAAATTTTAATTGGAGACGGAAACGAAGTCTGATTGCTTTGTCACGTCATTTGGCTCTGCCCAATATTACAGAAACAAAACCAGTTTAATGCACCCCTTTGAGGGCAATATAATTGCATTGGCTCGCATTTATACAGTGCAGTAGGTGAAAAGTGGAGCAGAGCAGTAATAGAACATGACCTCAAAATTAAAGCTTCTTCCAGATATTTTGTTTTATTTCCTACAAATTGTCGCCGTAGTCTCGTAGGTAGTGTGTTGGCTTATTAGACATAAAACCAGGGTTCGAGCCCCAGGCCAGACATCAAAACAAAAATACAAAAAGTATTACTTCGGCGACTTTCTCTCAGCAGATTTCTGGCAAAAACTCTGAGAGTAAATAAAATTGCTATGAAAAGTTTTTCAAAAAATTTGTCGTTCAGAGTCGACTTTATACTGTAGGTCCCACCACTCATGTATAAAATTAACACACACAACATAAGTGGTGTGAGAAACTAGGTCGGAATCCTGACTGAAGGGTTGTAATGACCAATTATGTATGTATGTCCTACAAGTTGTAAAATTGTTTACAGAGTTATAAATAGTTATCAATATTATTTGGAGTGAATTATTGATATCAATTGTTAAATGCATTTCTTATTTCTTGAATTTTAAAACAATTCAAAAGTTTTTTTTCTTTTTTTTGTGTTTCATAATTAAGCCACAAAATAATAAATTTATGATTTTTTTTTAGTATTTGCCCAATAGTTATGCTGCTGATTATGGTTAAATTGTAGATGTTGCAGTTTTTGTGGTTAAAATGTTACGTTAAAACTGTTTTTTGTTTTACTGTGGGTATACGAACGTTTTTAATTTATCATTTTTTCTTTCTATTTTACGATTTTATTTCAACAGCAACAATTGTTTATAATTAATGGCTTTAAATAAATGATTATCTATCTGTATTACCAAGTGGCTTATGCTTTATTATTATGGTTGTTCATTTATTGTATATGAAATATAATTGCGTATGAATCCCTTGTCTAATGGTTTTTGTTTTAGCGTATTTTCCATTTTAGCAAATAAAATTTCGTTAAAAATAATTATTTAAAATTTTTCTTTTATTTGAAACATATAATTAAATTATATTTAAAAAAATGTTGGAGAAATTAAACAGACTTTAAAGAAGAAAGATATTTAAAAAAAAATTTAATCTTTAAAATCGTTATCACAGTAAAGTTATTGGAATAATATGACAATTAATATATTTAAGAGTAAATTTATATAAATCGCTATTGTAATCGGTTGATAGAAAAATTATGCTTAAGGTAGCAAAGTTATGAGACTCTCTAAATAATCTAACTATCCTGGAAGCTCCTTGACTTACATCCATGAAAGATAACATAAACTACGAACATTATCGGAATGTAAGGCAGCGCCACTTTGGGAAAGAGTAATACACTATCACCAATGTTCCATACTAATACACTGAAAGAAGTACACTGAAAGAAGTAGTGTCATTGGATAAACTAAAAAAGTCAGTTAAAATACTGAACATAACTGCTCTGAATTAAAGGGAACAATACTTTTTACGCGATCAGTTTTGGTTTCTTCAAGTTCCATATGCGGCAATTTTGCTTTTTAACGTCGCTTTTCTTAGTCGCTGGATAAAATTTAGTTCGAAAAGTCAGAGTTGACAACCTGTTGCTTTAGCATGAGTTCAACTTTATGTATATTTAGACGGTTTCAATTTCAAATGCAAACTATGTACGCCAGAATTAGCTGCAAGTAAAACCCAATTTCTGAGAACGGATTATTCGCCATACTTTCTCTAACAGAAGCCATATTGTCGACAGTGCATAAATTACGATGTCTAACCACACGGGTCTAACCACATCTGTAAAGTGAGAAAAGTTAAATTTTTTTATAATCCTGCCAATTCCTAGCACAGTATGCCGATTATGGGCACCATAATCAATCCGTACTGCTTGAAAAGTGGCTACGTATGGATCAGCCAATTTGGAGTAATTTTTGGCTATTTATACGCGTTCATCGATTATTAAACAACCCATATTCGTAAATGGCAAAACTTTCATTTAATATATTTGATAAAAAAAATATTTAAAAGCTGATAGCCTTGCAAGATCAACGGTATCGAAACCACTAAATGAATGACTTTTCGAATCTTTGCTTGTGATAGATTTTTTTTTAACTTCATCTTTAGCAAATATATGGGTTCGTCGCTAAAATGTTAAAAACTGCAGCGAGAATTAGAAAATTTTTTCACACAAATATAGAAGAAAGGGAAGAATTACTTTGGAGGTGATAAAATCGATGAAGAGTAAAAAATAAATATTGTTCGAGAAACAAAAATCACTAGGTCTTGAACAAACTTGAAGAAAAATATTTTATTGTGATTGTTAGAAATACTTTTAATAAAAATAAGAATCAAAATAAATCTTTAGATTTATTTAAAAAAATTTGTTTCTATTTTATTCTCAAGGGTATTGATTATTTTGCATCCGTTTTACAATTTACGCAAAGTGTATTAACATTAGTTGGTGTCCTTTATTTAAATACGTAAATTTTCCAGATTTTTCTTTTTGATTCAATTTTTAAGGTAACGAATGAAAAATAGCAACAATGTTTTTATTTCAAATGCTACAGTTTTCCATTTGTTGCTACCGCTGCTCTTCTTCTTCGTTTTATCAGTTATTGTTGTCGTTGTTAAATGAACAGAGAGAAACTGGGTCAAAGTCAATATTTAGGAAATGGAAATAGAGATGCGAAGAATGAAAAAAAAACGAAAAACATGCAGCCTACAACTAAAAACAAATAATGGGAGAAAATATGAGGGAAAAAAACGAAAACAATTACAGCCATAATAAATCATAATATAGAGTGAATCCTCAAAGAAAGAATTTACTTGGGAGAAGAAGAATAAAAATAACAATAAATAGATTAACTGATGAGAGAAAAAAGTAAATAAAACAAAGCAAAACAAAACAAATATTTTTATATTTAATATAACATACGTTGTAAGTGCATATGTGTGTGTATTTGTTTAAAAAACGAAACGTAAAAATTATGATTGAAGGTCCGTTCAACAATGGTTTCGTATGCGAGAAAGATAGAGAGTTTACAAGGATAAAAACTATGCTCGTAGGCATCTATGTATATATAAATGTGTGTGTGCAGTAAATACATCCATCTATACTAAATAACTGCTGACGTAGTAGCAACAATTTGTTGTTTATTTGCAATTTTTGTTGTTGGCTTTGTTGTTATCTTTTTGTTTATTTTATTAAGCAACAACAATGTTGAGAACAGCATCGGCAATACACATGCATATGGAAGTGTGTGTGTATATGCATAACAACAATAATAGACGTATATGTTGCAATAAAATTGCTACAATGTAATGCTTTTCCTCTTTGTTATTTTCTTCTCTCTCTCTTTAAAAAAAAAATAACTAACAGAGAGAAAGAAAGGTGTGAATCAGGGATACATGCAATAAAAGGAAGAAGAGTCATAATGGCGGCAGGCAACACAGCAGTAGCAGCAACAGCAATAGACGTTGAGAAAATAAACCGAGAAAAAAATATTGAGCAGGAGTATTAAAACTAGGTCATCGCATAATCACTGACAATGTCAAATTGCACAATGGTCAGGTGGCTACACAGATTTTTTGTTTTAAATTGTTTGCCGTTCAATAAAATGAAAATCCCTTTCGGAAGTCATCACATGCAAATGTTTTTATTTTTGCCACTTAGGGTGTGAGAAGATAGGACGTGATCATGCCTTAAAGCTTGTAATGTTTTTAATATGTTTTTAATTTAAAAAGTACAGAATATGTATCTACAAAAAATTATTGAAATATTTACATATTTTGCATCATAAATGAATTACAGTATTTTGCTTTTGCAATTTTCTTTGCTCTTGTTGGCATACTATACAATGATGCAGCCTTACCAGACGCAAATACCAGATTGCAATGGAAGTTCTTGAGGCGTCTCAGACTGCTCGAATCACATCAAGATTACGAAAAATGTGATCAAACCAGTGTTGGAAATCAGAAAGCATTGTAGCACACATTAATAGAGAAACTGTGAAAGAATCATTCACAAACTGTTGTCCCTGGGACATTACTTCAGGCTGATCGCTCTGGTGATCAGACGAAAAGTGTTGCCTGCAGGGCGAAACAGAGGAGATTAGAGGATCTCCAGGCTTCTTTGTCTGCACGAAATGTTCTAGAACTGAATGGCTTCTATGGTGGAAGTCTGTTAGAATATTATTAGAATTTTTGACGGGACGTTACGCCTTGAGTTCTAGTTTGTGTGGCAGCAGCTCCTCACTTATTCCTAATTGGGGTTGCTTGAATGGTTTTGTTGAGTTAGCCTCTGCATGGGTTTCTGACATTGATAGTTCATCTTTGGCATTATTTGGCTTGTGAGATGATTAAATTTCTCTCCTCCTATATATAAATCTCTCTCTCTCTCTCTGTCTCTCTAACCCTTTCTTCATCGCTTTTAAACAACATACTCTTTGTGCGTTTCTATCCCATATTTCGTATTGCTTATTATTTTCATTGCCTCTTTGTTTGACTCACTTTACCACCTACGAAATGTTTCCATATGTAATTATTTTTCTCATAATACAGATTTTTATTCCCAATTAGAATAACAACTTAAATTATTCATCCGTTCATAATTTTGTTTAAATCTATAAAATTTCTTAATAGAATGGAATTTACAAAATGTTTCTATTGTGCAAGAACATTTCATCACGAAAAGAAATTCTCTTAGACACCACTTTGATTAAGTGAGAGAAACAAATGTATTCTAATAATTTATTATCCATTGTGCAACAGCGTGTATATATAATAATAATAATAAAAAACATATTGAATTAGAAATAATAATATTAATGCAACAACAATCGCGATAACAACAAAAATAATATAATAATACAAGAATAACATAATGTGATTAGCGTCATCATGCTGCATACTTTTCGCATCAGCACAATTTTGATCTTGAGAGTATAACAACAGCAACAACAACAACAACAACACTAACAAACAAAAGTAAAAGGAAACTGCATCGTTGCGATGATATTGGTTGCTTGCTGTTGTTTTTCGCAATTTTTGTTTTGATATTATTTTCTTTTTATTTTGGAAACTTAAAACAACAACAAAAAATGGGAAAAAGCAAAATAAAACTGGCTCAAGGACATTAAAATTTTATTTGATTTGAATTTTATTCTATTTTTTCTTTTTGGTAAAGCCTTAAAAACTTAAAAAGAAAAAGTAGAATACCTAAATATGGGGAAAAAAGGGTGTAACACTGTTAAGGTATTTTTAGTTTAAAAACAAACAACAAAAAAAGAAAAACAAAAGTAAAGAAATGTAAAAAAGATTTACTATTTACTCACCTGCTGCAAAATGCAAAGGAGTGGATTTACGTCCAGCCGTGTCACGGGCATTTACTGTCTGCGGTGTGATTAACTTTTTTACTTTGGCAATATCACCCGTTTTACAGGCTTCGAAGAGCTCGCGTAATGGATCATTGGCCATGACCGCATCCAGGTTAACATTAAGTATAGCTCGACTGCGACTGGTCATGGTGACACCAACAGTTGGAAACGAAACACCATCAATTTTAAATACTTCTTTCTTTTGATTTTAATTTAAATATTTCACAAAACTCTACAATCGTCACAGTGCAATAAATTTTTAGCGTAAAAAACACAATCTTACACACACCCGTGCAAAACTCCCCACATATGTACGGTACTCCCCACAAACCAAAAACGAAAAAAAACAGTAAAAACACCAGCAGACAGTGGGGAAGACACAATTTTTTATGTTTTCTAGACTTTTTGTTAAAATTTCTATTGAAATTACTTTTTTAACTTTTTTTGTTATTTATATACATGTTTTTAATTTGTTTTCGTTTTTAAATGGCCAATTTAAGATACATTTTATTTTTCTCTTCTGGTTCCACCACAAAAAAACTTTTCCTTGTTTTTTTTTTCCTTTTACACACAATTTCTTTTCATTTTTTCGCATTAGCACTTCAGACACATTATTCCGTTTGGTTTTCTAGTTTAGAAACTCATAAACGCATTCCATATAGAAGATAATTATCGAATTTAAAATTTCTTAAGTATTTCTCCATAAAATTGATTATTTTTTAAGATTTCTCTACTTTTTGCTCAACAGCTGAAATTTTCGTGTGTCTCGTCTCGAGTAAAATGTTCCGTAAAACTGCAAAAGTGCACAAGAAAAATATACGATTTTTTACACAAACACATTCAGTGCTGCTAAAGTTCTTTTGCAGACCGCACGGAGGCGCAATTGGTGAGTAGTGCTGCCAACGCGTTTGTAAAATACACTGAAAGAATTAAATGTCAAGTTATGTGCTAGTTATAGAAATTAAAAAATCTTTATTAACGACGAAATTAATTTAAAATCACAATATGTTAAAATATTATTAGCTACTAAAAATATTATTAATTGATTGATCTTAGACAGTTGAATAAACAAATATTAAGCCTGTGTGCGTTTGATTTATTTTTTAAAAGTAAATGTAATAATCATATTGTTTCAATCGGTAATATTCGTAGTCATTCAAAATTGAAAATTGTTACTATTATTTTTAACATTTTTAAGGGTAATTGTAATACAAATAAAAAAATCAATTAATATATCAATCAATCAATAATAATAATAATTTTATTACTATTTGTGGGAAAGAACAGAATGTATGGCCTTTTTCTTAAAGAACAACTTGTCATATAACTGTTTTGAAATTTTTAGTGGTGGGTTTACTTACCATAAAATTATAATCAATAAAGTCTTAATAATCTTTAGTTTTCTTAACGTTTTTGTTTACACATATAACTTCGTTCAGTTTTCAGCAATATGGTAGCACTATCATCAAAAAACCTTGGCAACCACCTGCAATACAACAACAAAATACACATAGTAAACAAACAAGAAAATGAAGTAAAAGAATGAAAACCTGATGAAATGTCAGTAACAAAAGAAAATTACTAAAAAGGGCAAAATGGCGTTTTTGTAGTTGTAAAGGCACACACATACACATTAATGAGAGTTTCATTTTTTAGTTGTACTCAAAGAAATAAGAAAAATTCCTGGCGATTGATTTTAAGCATTCTTTTCAAAAGAATCTCATTAAAGAACAATTAAAATATTAAGTTCACAATGTAATTAAATAAACAAGTGAAAAGAATTTAAAAATAATAGAAATTAAGAATATGAAATTTTTGTTTTAACCCAAATAAAACGCACAAAGAAACAAACATACGGAGTACCACAGCACAGCACATATCCACAAAAGAGTAATATTGAGGCTTGTTTCAGAAAAACTAAAGAAGAGGAGAGGCATAAAAATAAAATCCTTGAACTTTTTATAAAACATTGAATGAAAATAATTAAAAGTTTTGTTATAAGAAGAAGCTTTAAACAGAAGCACAAGAAGTTTTTTTTTTTTTGAGTAGCCCCAACGACCTCAATCAATAATATCGTTGTTGTTGCATAGTAGCTGCTGCTGCTACTGTGAACGCTGGAAATGGTGTGTGTCACCAACATTTAAGAAGCTGCTGCTCTGCAACTGCAGTCTTGTTTTATTTTTAATCGCTAAGCTCTTAGTGAAAAAGCAGAAATAAATCAACAGAAAACCCTAAAAGGAAAATCGAAAACAGAGGAAAAAAGAATATTAAAATCAACATTACTAAAGTGCAAGTGAATTTATTCACTTTTTTCCACAACAGCAATTTACAAGTGCAATAGCAAGAGAACAAGCAACAAAGCAAGGGAACAACAACAACGAAAACAAAGAAAATAAAATCAAGTGGATAAATGGATAAAAAGTGAATTTTACAAGAGATTTTATATGGAATTGTTAGGAAAACCACTCAACCAATTCCACTTATGGAAGTTTTGGATTACGAAATAACAAACCCATCCTTAAAAACTTTTCCTTTAACAATTTGGAACGACAAATGTATTGTCAATGGTTCAAACGCATTAAATATTTAAATTTGTTTTTTCTTTCAATTTTAAATGTTAATTTTGTTTTGTTGTTGTTTCCAATGATTTTTTGATGTCATTACGGTACGTTGCACATGTTAAGCTTCATTTATTTACATACAAAACGACAGCAGCAACAACTACAACAATAAATATAATAAATACAACGCCAACATCATCCCCATTTAATAGTATTTAATTAGTATTTAAACTAAATTCAAGCAACAAAATCAAATCGCATGTAAAGAAAAACTCAAAAAAAAATTCAATAGAATTTAAAAGAATCAGGCCATCAACTTACTTTTACCATTTCAACGTTGTTATGGCAATTTAGTTGTTTCGAATCACTTCCTCTGGCAATGCACTGCGTTAGAGCTTGCTTCCAACAGGGTTCCAAACGTTTGCGACACTTAAACCTAATTAAAGTAGACAGCCTAACAGTTTAAATTGATATCCCGGTGGTGATAGCGGACACAGAATATCATTATGGAATTAAAAGTTTGGGTTGAAGGCATTCAAAGGATTGTATGCGGTGTTACTGTCAATACAACATGTCAGGTAATTTCCTTTGTCAATTTTTTAAAATATCAACATGGAGCTATTTAAACTAAATGCTCGAATGAAAACTTAAAAATAGGAGGCGGCGTATACTTCCCCTACAGCTAAGAACAATTAGGTATTTTAACAACAATTAGCGTTTGCTTTGACACTATGCTGTAGAAGCCAAAAGAGAAATCATTTCTATCATGCACGTATACTACACATCAGAAGCGAATAAAATAGTGTACATTCATTCTTGTACATTCTTTTAATTGTGTTCAATAAATTATGTTCTAACGTATTATATTGAATGGTGAACGTATGTCAATCGAAGTTCTAGAATAAAATGTTTGTTATGGTTCAAATACGTACTTCAAGTAACGAGGAAAGTGATAATGATGTAGATTATATTTATGTAATCTCAAATGAGTAGAAATGCTTCTATTCGAGGAACTTTCTGTCTAAAACTTCCACTTTCCTTGTCTTACATGTTTGTTAAAAAAGTAAAGGCATCTGCGGGCTGAATGCACAATAAATAGACGAATGGATCTGTAGGGTTGCTTCTACAACAATAGAATGGAAAGGTTTAGGTTGAAGCAGCCCTTAGGTAGAATTCTTTAAGCCTAAATATCAGTTAAAGATAATCTGGATAAGGCTATCGAACTCTTCCACTAAATTGATCGTTACAATACGTTAAAAATTCCGTTTTTAAATAGAGAAATAATACATATTATTTGGATTCCTTCAACTGCTCTTTATAATGTTTAATAACTATTGTTTTTCCTTTCTTTGTAGGATGTGGTCTTTGCATTGGCACACGCTACAGGAAAAGTTGGACGATTTACACTAATTGAACGTTGGCGTAATAATGAACGTCTATTGGCACCGAATGAAAATCCCTTAAAATTACTACTCAAATGGGGAGAATATGCCAATGATGTGCAATTTATCTTGCAACGATCGGAAAGTAAGCAACAGCAGCAGCAACATCATCAACAGCAACAGTTGCAGCACACTAATAGAACGCAGCAAGAGACGCAACAACAACAGCAGCAGCAACAACAACATAATACAACTAATAATAATAGCAGTAGTAATAATAACAATAATACCAACAACAATAATAACAATAACGAAAGCACAACTGTGATGTTAAATAAAAAATCATTGGGTTTAAGCAATATTAACAATAACAATAATTTCAATAAACAAAATAACAATAATAACAACAATAGCAATAATACTAACGCTAGTAGTAATAATACAATTGATAATGCATTAAATACAAATACAAGCACACAACAACAGCAGTCGCAACAGCAAAATCAAAAACCTTTAACTATGGAATTAAGCCTAAATGCCGCCCATGAAAGAGCAAAAGAATTGAAAAAGACTTTTGGGCAAGTATTAAAGTATTAACAAACGAATTTTCATATTCTTCAGATTCGATTTTAAATTTCAAAACTTCACTTCTTAATTTCATTTCAGTGTCCATGATGCGAATATTGGAATTGTTAAGGGAATACCACAGCGTAATAACAATAATAATAACACTGCTACAGCAACAATAACAACAAAATCTTCTAAATTAATGTCCACAACTACAACCACAACAACGTCTACAGTAGCAACTTCATCATCTCTAATACCACGTCATGAAAAATCTCATTCAAATCCCATTGAAATGCCTTCTTCTGCTAGCAATACGGGCAATGGTTTCGGTCATTTTGATAGTGGCAATAGTAATATTTCATTTAAAGGAAATGGTGCTTATCAGGAACACAACAACAGCAACAACAATAATAATAAAAATAACCACAACACAAATAACATATACCAACAGCTGGGTGCTCATAATAGTAAGTCGATAAATGAAATAAATTTAGCTGAAGTGCGCAATGCTTTAGATCGTCGCACCATGTTAACAGCAACAACAACGAACTCTGTACAACAGCAACAAAACATGAGTAGTGGTGCTTCCGGTGGTAGTGCTGAAATTATATTTACCAGCACAAATCAAAGCAACGAAAACCTATTGGATATTTTCAATGGCAATGCCACAACGCAATTAAATTCAACGAATTCCAGTAATACAAACAGTACCAATAGCAGCAAGTTTCTAAATTCACCCAATGATTTGTATAAGCAGGCAACAACAATATCGGCAAATGGTGCTTTAGTGCCACCACCCTATAGAGATCCACCACCACCACGTAATAGTCCTTTGCAGCACAGTGCAATACCGTCAACTGCACAATTACAAAATCAAAATTCAAATTTTTCTTCCCCGAATTCGAGTTCGCCTCAACATTCGGGCAATGCTTTATATTCGAATCAACCATTACCAGCACAACAGCAGATGTCATCTCAACAGCAGCAACAGCATCAATCCGATTATGATTTTGCCGATTATCAGCAAATCGATGATCTAGTTTTGCCTGCGACTATGGATGAAAGCGAAAGTATTTTTCAGGCTACACAATACAATGATCTCTTGCAACTGATAAAGTTTCAACGCGAGAAAATCAATCAGCAACAAATGGAATTAAGTAAGGTAAATACACGTATACTTATTATTTAAATCAAGTATTTAATTGAAAGGAATCGTCTTTTTGTATTAAACTTATGTTTTGTTTGCAGTACGATGCCGAAATTGTATATTTGGAATCAAAAGAACGTGATCAGGCTCAGGAGCTAGAAGCCATATCAAGAGAAATTACCAAGGCTGATCAATTGTTTAGACAAGGCAGTGAACAGGTAATTTATCATTTTGTTTTTATTACACTTTTTTAATACTTTTTTCCCTTCTCTATTATAGCTTCAAACATTACAGTACGTTGAGGAAGAAAATGAACTTGTTAAACAGCAAGAGAAAACATTAAAATCCGAAATTGCTCTCCTACGTTCAAAACTTGCTAATTGTGAAACGGAATTATTGCAATGCAAAAACAAAATACGTTTATTAATGGATGACATAGAAATTGAACAGAGAGCCATTACAAATTCTAAGCAAAATCTAAGGTAAACAAACCCTTATACCATCGAAATGAATTTGTTTTTTTTTTAACTTTTTTCCATTTAATTTAGACAAAATGTTGAACGTGATTTTCTTATGGAAATGGAACGTATACAGAGTGAAATTGATCAGGCTATACACAATACCGACTCCTCGAACAAAACTGCAGAGAGTTTGAAAAAGGAAATACTACTAATAGAAACTGCTATAGCTGAGAAGAAAAGACAGGTTAGCGCGAGAATAATAGTAGAGATTTTAAAAATCTGAATTTGAATTTAAATTGTATTTTTGTAATATTTAAAGGTGGAACAATTGGTAAATGAAATGAAGGAGGTAAACTTACAGAGTTTAACAGTAACAACATCAGAAGAAATTAAACATTTATTAGAAGGTAAGATATGTAAATAAATTTTTTTATGTGTGTGTTCCATTTGAATTTGTTGGTTTAGCTTTAAGAACGAAATTGCCATTTTTGGCGGAATGGGATCTGATTTAAAAATTTGCATCTAAAGCTTCAGAAGTGCTATTGAGTCACTTTAGGTGTTATACAAAACTTTTTTTCATAGTTTTATGTCTGTTTACACTGTATTGCTTGAGTGATCGGTAAAAATTGATACTGCTAAGAAGAAAATACATTATATTGTCAAAGGAAATGTGTTTAGTGTTAATAATATTGACATTGGAACAGACAATAAAACGCAGTTAGGTTTCAAATCTGACAAGCCTAGTTAACTAGAGTCTAAGTCAATTACTATGAGCTGGCGTTTTGCGGTAAACCTGATTATTCAGACTTTCATTAAAGTTTTACTCAATCAGCAAAGGTGTTCATTACTATACAACTTATAACATTTTTTTTAAGAGCTTCCTCTCTTTGATTTTAAATCAAACAAATTGTGTGTGAGATATAATCGAAAATTTTTAAATCGTTTTAAATACGGCTGAATTTGACCGATGAATTGGGTATTTAGGCTTTGACAACCGTTATGGTTAATGGGTCATTCGCATACGCTTGCGGATAAAGAAAATCAAAATGTTCAGAACATTGCTTATAGTGGCCATAACAACAGCACTGAATGATCACTTATATTAACACTTTTTGCTGTATTCTCTGAATGGCTTGAGCGAATTCCAATTGAAATACACTACATACATAAATTGATATATTTTAAAGCATCACAAGTTATTAAAAAAAAAAATAAAATAAATTGTATACAAATTTACTGAACAAACACTATAATTTTCTACTCTTTTTAGGTTCCAACAAACCAGGCAGTAGTCGGCGTATAATTGGCTCACCGCGACAACTAGAAAATGCAGTTCCAACTAGCAAAAACCCTCACGGAGTTTGGGTTTAAATATCAACAATAAAAGTCTTCGTTTCTTAACTGCAGGAAAAACAATAAATTTCGTTTAAAAAAATAATGGTAATTATTTAAAACGTATATAACTATAATAATATTTTACATAAAACTCATTAACGAACTTAAAATGAAATAAATGGGAACAAAATAATGTCAAAACACAGACACACCCTATTAATTGAAACATATCGTTTATATTAAAGTAGTAAAAAGCAGAAAAAGAAAAATCAAAACAACTGAAATGAAAGTCTAACAATAAAAAGCTAATTATCGTATTAGATGTTTCCAAAATTTAAAGCTTATCTTAAAATGTATGAATTAAACATATTAAAAACTATAAAATTACTTTAAATTATGAATAAAATCTAAAAATTATTTATTATTCACTATAATTTCTATATAAAATCTAAAAAAAAAAAAACAAAAACAAAACGATCTCTATACTAACTTAAACAATATCAATGTTATTAAACTAACTTTAAAAAATTATGCAATCTCCTTATCATATCAAGAACAAAAATACAAGTATTCCATTATTAAACTATTGTTATTTATATTCTTTAACTGCCTTTGTTGTTACAAATTTTTACTTTACTTCACTGAGTAAAGTTTTAGTAAATATTGTATGTTAACATTTATTATTATCCTCTACTATATTTTTCATTTTTAATACGAAAAAGCTAACTTTATTGAAGTTCAAAAATACTTTGATTTTAGCTTAAAATCATTCTTTATATTTAAAGTACTGCTCATAGATTTTAATCTTCTCCTAAGATATGAATCTACAGGTTTCTGCTAATGTTGCTTTATACCACATCTTTAATTTAATCCAATAAATCTCATTATTGAATACAAAGCCTCAATTGACAGAAACTCCAACTGAATGACACCCCATTGGTGTATAAATGAATATAAGACGTCAACTCATTATTATTGGGTTTAAAACCTTTAAATAGCAGATATTTCACTACACCCGAGTGACGTATGTATACATCTCATTGTATTATACATCGAAAGAGAGAGTAGGACCAGTAATGTTGCAGGTGCACACCCGGTTGACTTGTATCAACCTTATCTAAAGATCTTAAAAAATACGCCTCGACTATTAATTACTGGTCATAACATTTTTAAATTTTCAATACAAACTATTGGTGAGAGTAGGACTAGTAGTGTTGTAGGTGCATGCCAGGTTAACTTGTGTCAACCTTATCTGAACATCTTTCGGAATATGCCTCAACTACTAATTACTGGTTATAATATTTTTAAATTTTCAATACAAACTATTGGTGCTTACCCTATTTGCATATGTATGTATATCTCTCTTTCAATTGAATGGAAAAGATGGAATTTTCTATCTTCTTTCACTGTGTGTTTGTTAATTCGAGTCTTGGAGCTTAATTCAAGATGAGAGATAATACAATTGCTGTACTATAACTATGTTTGTTTAATTTTTTTAATTAATAATTAAATACCTAAAAAACATTAGGACATAATAAAATTTGTTTTAAATTGTTGTGTTTTATTATTTTGTGAACGCAAATTAATTTGGACCACCAAATTAATGGCATCTAGGTGCCACAAAATAGGCAGAGGTATAATACATATTTTTGTTTTGTTTTTAAACATGCTAGTAGCAGTGGTGTGTATCTTTTTTATTATTTCTTTAAACAATTATTTTTTATTTTTAAATTGTTTTTAAAGCATTTTTAATTAAAATTCTAGTCTTTAATTTCAAAACAAAAAGTCAAGCAAATTTAAAAGAATTTTCCAAAACTTTACTTTAAATTCATAAGAAAATGTAAACTTTAATGCCATTATTGTTCTCTAATAAACAAAAAACTATATAAAATTCTTTTCAAAATGAGTGCAGAAAAAAAATGATTGCAATCCAATAATTTTTCTCTAAAAAGAAAAAAAATAGAAGAGAATAGAAAACAAATCTATTAAAACTATAATAAAATGAATAAATAATGCCTTTTAGTATTTAGAAATTTTAGTAATTTTATAATTAAAATTAATAGTTTATTATATACTTGATTTTGATTCCATTTATTATAAGCAATTAGTTTAGGTTCTTGTTAATTGTTATAAAGTTTTTAAACTATAAATTCAACATACTAATTATGTGCTATTTTTTGCCTTTAAATGTTTTATAAAAATTTCTTTAAGCAGCAATATTCATTTATTTCATTTTATTTTTTAATATTTTTTATTTAATAAAACGGAGTTTAACTTTTTCATTAAAATAATTATTAAATTAAATACATAGTATTAGTAATCGTATTTTTTTTTTTGTTTACGATAACAATTCGTATTGTAATTGTATTTAAGTAGATATTTTGTTTATTGTAATAGCAAAACAAATGTAATTCAATTTATTTTTATAACTTTAATTAGATTTTTATTAATAATAATATCGAATTATTTATCATTAGTAGCATTTACGTACGTCATTAAGCTTCAATTATTGAAATAAACTTTACGTATTAGTGTTTAAAATAATTAAATATTATATGACAACAAAATGATGAAAGAAGAGAGAAAAAATAAATCGAATATTTAGAACAAATTTCTTAAAAAATACAATAAAAATAAAAAATCAAAATATGAAAATTAAAAGTAAATAAATAAATAATTGCGCAATAATATTAAAAATTCTAGCTGAAAAAAAACGTCTATAAAATACTGGTTTTATTTTTAAGGATTTTAATTCGAACGAATTAAAAGTCTACTCAGTTTAAAGGGAAAAAATAGATGATTAAGCAAGCCACTTATATTGAGAATGGAAAAATCTAGCCCGTTATGAATATATACCTACTTAATTGGCCATTACAACTCTTTAGGTAGGATTACGACCTAGCTTCACATACCACTTATGTTGTGTATGTCAATTTTATCCATGAGTCGCTGGACGTGCAGTTTAATGTCGACTGAACGTTAGATTTGAGAAACTTTTCTTGGCAATTTTATTTACTCTCAGACCTTTTGCCAGAAGACTTCTGTCGAGAAAAGCACCAAAAGATATATTTTTTCATATTTCGTTCTGTCCGAGGTTTTTAAGCAGGGATATGAACAACGGGTTCTAGTCTAATAAGCCAAAAAACTACCTACGACGACATATTTAGCACAAAATTTGCATTAAACCTAACTATATCCAGATAGGGTAGCAAAGGTGGAGTGTCCAGAGAGATTTATTAAGATGGTAAGAAAAAATGCTGCCCAAAATAAAATAGAATCTGCCGAAGTTACCGACGTTTTTTAACCATCAAGAATACAAAAATTGTTCACGCTCTCATTCTGTTCTTATTCTAAGCTTCAACTTTGGGCGGCCTAATAAGGCCTAATATCCGTACATTAAGGGACTTTAGTTTACGAAAAATCAGAACGAAGTAATGTTAGAATCACTAAGAAATCCTGTCAAAAAAGTTTACTTATCAGTTGAAGAAAGTTTTTAAGAATGCTAACAGTGTTGTAACAACATAAACTAACAGTATGTTAACGTGTTAAATGTTAATCATACGTCCCAAGTACTACACAAAGCACAAGTGAAATAATAAAACACTCGTACAATAATATAATTCATACACACACAATAATGTAATACACTGGCCTGTATCACACACACGCATACAGTGGCAAACGCAAACACAATTTGGAAATGATCATTTAAGAGAAAATTATTTCGGTAGGCTATCTGCGCGGTTGTGTGTGTGCATGAGAGATAAATTGCCGATGTTTTTCACTCTAATGGATGCTAAAGCATGTCTGTTATTTTTTTTACACTATACTCGTTGTTGTTATTGTTTTTGTTTCGTTTTCGTTTTTGTTTTTATTTTATTTTTTATTTTGCCATATGGAAATCGAATATTGTATCAGAGTTCAGTAACAGTTGCAAAGGATATGTGAGGCCAATTGGTTGGTTATCATGACGGTTGAATTGATTTTCGGGGAAGAAAATGATAATAAATATAAATTAGATTAAGAAAATGTATAAAAGCGTGAATAGAGTATAAAGAATAAGGACAGTGAAAACAATCGTAATATTAAATTGGTTTACAAAAATATTAAAAATAAATTGAAATTTTATTGTTGTTGTCCAAAAAGTTCCTTGAAGTCAGTAAAAATGAGTTTGTAATTTATGAATTAACTTAGACAGAAATAGCACTTTTAAAGGCTTCATTTTAAAAGATGCATTTTATCTTCAATAATCACTGAAAATTTAAATAATGTTTGCTATTCATTTAAAGAGATATTCTTAGAGTGTTATGAAAAAGTGAAATTGCAATTTCAAATGAAAGGCTATTCAACAACCTTGACTGAATTCTTGTTCATTCTCTGGTACTTCTATTTCATAGAAAATTGCTATTTAAGTACTTCCTGATAACTATTCTGTATTAGGCGTTGCTTTTAAATTTAGCTGTAATATTTTTTAAATGTTAAACATTTTTACGTCATTCTTAAATTAGTAAAAAAAAACAGTGAAACGAAATTTTTGAAAATCAACATTAAAACGCATTCGTGGACATTTAATTTACATTTTAAACACAATGTAAAAGGAAGCATTACAGTGTTAGTTAATGTTACAAAATAAAATGAACTGAAATATTAAACATACGCCACTTATTAATATGTAAACAATAATGCAATGAACTTACAATAAAAGAAATAGTACACCATGAAGAATTCATAATTCTATCTCTCCCCCAATAAGTGTTAATCATACGTCACATGAAAACACAAACACTAACACAAGAATAAGACAAAGTGGTCATAATAGAATAAATAATTCACCACAATTGTTGTCTCTCTAATCTCATAATAAAAGTACGTGAGCGAGTACTTGTAAAGTGGTCAATTCAATTGAAAATGATCATTATTTTGTTAAAGTATAAGTGAGAAAGGCTTTTATATTGGAATTAAAGAGCACAAAGTGTTTGTGCTCATAAAATATTTTACTTTTAAGGGAAAGAAAGTCTTTGTGTTTATCTGTTTGCTTGCTTGTTATTAAGCGACAAATACAATAAATTCTTGTTATTGTTATAGTTGTTGTTTTATATATTATTCTTGCTTTTTTTTTGATTATGAATGGAAGCTGGCATTACGATTTACCACGAATGCTGGACGTCGGTTGATATTTGATTTGTTTTTTTTTGTGTATTTGTGCGTGTTTGTTTTGTAATTTGCTGAAAACAAAAAATAAGACTCATTGAAATACAATCAGTTGTAAACGATACGTGATGACAAAAGGATGTCTTAACGCTTAAATGGCCATCGAAGAAAAAAGGGTCTTTTCGGTTGTTCTTAACGAAAAGATAAAAACGTTAAAACTAAAATAGTAAAAAGGATATATATTAAAGCCTAAACTATTTTATTAACGGCTATTTACACATGAATGGGAACAGAAAAGAAAAATACGAAAAATAAAGAAGAATAAAAATGAATATAAAAAAAATTAAAGATTTAAACAAGAGTGATTTTGTTTCATTTTTATTTTAATAAAAGTGAAAAAATTTAAAGTTTTAAAAATATATATGTGTGTGTGAAAGTGTTTCTTAGTGAGAAAATAACTGAAAAATAGTTCACCATGGATATTTATATTAATTAAAGTCATGTAACGTCCAAAAAAATTTATTTTGTAAAATATTTAAAATTAAAAAAAAAAAAAAATAAAATCAAATAATCTGTCGCTTAAAAATTTTAATGAAACTTTCAGTAAAAATTCTTATTCTTTGGAAAATAGGCCTCCAATAACAATAAGCAAATGCTTAAATCTTTCAAAGATTGATTAAAAATAGATGCCACTTTATTGTCTGCTGACTTATTTAAATCTTTTAAGAAGTATTGACTCGGTTAATAGGCTTTTGTTTTTGTGGCATTAAATACTTGCAAGAATTAGTAACTCTTTCTATTTTATAAAAATGTATTAGTGATAAAATTAGTATTTTTTTGAAGTGATTAGAACGCAAGAAATTATAAAAATAAGATGCTCCTTTAGTGTTTATGGTTGATACAAGGTCATACGATTTAATGTTTCCCTCTCAAACTTTATAGAGTATCCCTTTGATGTCTCTTCCAAACCAACTTATTATCCTGACAAATTTAAGGATATTGCATCATCATTATATCCAAGAGTGCATTAATGCCCCACAAGTTACAAGAATGTGTCCTCTCACATTCATTCATCGCCACAGAATCTACGTGTCAGACTCGAGAGAACTCTCATTCTAAATAAGTGTACTTTGAGTCTACAGTGCGCTGTTAACAGACCGGTTACCAACTTCAGGATAGTCTGTTGAATGATTGAGGCTTCCTCTTAATGCAAATTTCCCAACAAAGTTTTGATTGTCTCAAAGCCACTCGGTTTGAGAAGAGTTTTTCCTCCCTTCCACAGCTCAAAAGGCTTTTGGTCTTATGAGAGGAGTGGAAACTTCACTACTTGGTCATTGTAGAGAATTCCTACATTCCTAGGACCCAACGAGGGCAAATGCTTATCCAGTCGATTCAGTCCCACACTGCCTTTGATTTAACCTCAAAAGAGACGGGTGCTCCAATAGCGGCCTGACCATCAGATGATATTACTATGTCCTGTTTTTTGTAGCTTCGACTTGAATTGAGCACATCTTTCGGTGTGACTTTCGCTGTGAAGATAACCGCGAGTTTACCAATGGACTGGGAAATTTAGAAGCTGGGACAAAAATTTGTGTTCCTGTTTTAAAATTTGTTCTTGATTTATCGGCGTACCATGCTGCTTCCACATTACTGCATTAATTTTTGTTACTAAGTTTTGTTGCGAAGCACATCCCAAAATCATAGTCATCTACTGGTTTTTATAGGGGACAGCTTAAAACTACTGGGTTTCCCGATCGTGAAATTTATCCAATTGCGTTTTGCATGTCTTTATCCGTTGCTGTTGTTTTGTTTTTAGGGTGTTCAGGGAGTTTCGTCGATAGATTATTTAAACGGCCATCGAAGTCTTTTCATTTAATATAAATTGAAAATCAAGCTGACAATTTTATTCGTCTTCTCCCGAATAAAATAAAATCTTGCAGTGACAGATAAATTGTTTATTTATTCTATTATTTAAAAAACTAACTCAAGTTGTCATAATAAATATTTATTTTACAAATAATTTAAAATTTGTTTATAAAATTTGAAGAAAAAAATATTAATATAAAACTATTATTTAAAGTTTTCTAATAATTTCACATAATTTAAAAATTTTTTATGCAATACTTAAATGAAATCGTTTTTTTAACATTTTAATAAAATGTTTGTTTCTTGGCATAAAACGTGCATAATTTAAAAGTAAACAAATAAAGAAATAAATCAAAAATTATTTATTTCTGAGTAATAAAAATATAAATAATTTAATTAAAATGTTAAACATTTTAGTATAAATCAGGTTAGAATTGTTAACAGAGTTAAATGTAACTGCCCTCTTAGAAAGATTGTATTTTAACTGCACAAACGAATAATAAAAATAGTTGATGAATGATTTAAAAAAAAAAAATAAAATAAATAAATAAATAAATAAATAAACATCCAGTTGTTATTCGTGTGTGGCTTTGTTGTTTTGTTGCTTTTCAAAGTTGAATTGCTTTTTTAAAAAGTTCATAAATAAATGATTAAAATAATTAGAGCCTCGAATTTCTTTACAAATGATATAAAACTGCTAATTTAAATACTTAAAATGATACAAAAATGGCTAAAACATGTTAATTCTTGTCTTGGACTTTTAAAATATTTTATGAATCATTTAATTTGAAATTATTACGAATATATTTTGAATTTTATGAAGAATAAATCTTTTAGTTAAATTCTTTTTTAATTATTATAAATATTATTTTAATTATTTCCTGTTCATATTAAGAGTAACAGTAACGAACGTTCATCATACCGATGGTAAGTCGTCTTATTGTCATACGACAGGGCCTTGAGTGTGAGGACCCATATGGGCGTTACAGTGGAAGCTGTACCGTTGTACAATTTTGAACGAATTCACAACGATATTTTTCAATAGAAGTCGCCGTAGTCTAGTCTAGTCTAGTAGGTAGCGTGTTGGCTTATTAGACGTAAAGCCAGAGTTTGAGCCCCAGGCCAGACATCAAAACAAAATTCAAAAAATATTCCTTCGGCGACTTTCTCTCAGCAGATTTCTGCCAAAAACTCTGAGTCTTAAAATAAAATTGCCATGAAAAGTTTCTCAAAAATCTGTCGTTCGGAGTCGACTTTAAACTGTAGGTCCCATCACTCATGTATAAAATTAACACACACAATATAAGTGGTGTGAAACACTAGGTCGTAATCCTGACTGAAGGGTTGTAATGACCAATTATGTATGTATGTATGTATTTTTCAATATGGATGAATAAAAAAAGGTAAACCCTTAGACTAAGAAATGGTACTGTCAAGTATACAATGCGTATACTCCTATCCAAACATAAGCTCATGGGATCAATCGATAGACTTCGTTTGATATGCAACAGATTAGTTGTTTCGAATATTGATTACATCAACGTTGTTCCATTTGTTGAATTTAAAGTGTAGATTTCATAACCGTTTTAAATACAAGCACACGCTAGTGGTTCTGGAGAACATGTTAGTCCTTATTAGGGAGCAAATGCACCGATCAGGTTAGGATAGGATAATGAAATGGTGCCTTGGAAACCATTTCGATTTAAAAATAAATCTTGTTATTGCATTAATCTTTGGATCATGATCCATAGACCGTTTATAGCAAGAGACTGTCACTGACACATACTATGAAAGATATTCCCTTTCTCCTGCAGAAAGCATTTGAGAGAATGTCAAGTCTATTGGCATCCCTTACAATAAGGTCCATAATAGTACGATGGATGGCCATGTGATTTTAAGGAATAATATATTCAGTTTAGCAGTGCTTAGCAATTAAGCCTCCCGGTGAAACAAAGCTGGAAATCGTTGAGACGTTTACGATAATCTTGTTCACAACCTGGCTGTCCGAGTAATTCAGATATTTTTCAGGACAAACCCATCACCTAACAAGCACTGCGCTGCTTTCAAGCTTTCAGCAGTCAAGATTTAACTGCAATGAGGCTTACTGCCACCATCTCAGTATTCTGCTTTAACAGAAAAGTAATAAGGCCTTAGCTCGAGTGAAACGGAATGTACTGGTGGTCAGGACTACTGTTTTTGTAAATGCTACTTACGCGAGATGCTCTTTTGTTTAATGATTTTTGTAGAAGTAAAAATTAGAGGAAGACAAGACTATTGCCATTGATGAAGCTCAATTGGGCTCAATGTAGTTTTATGGCATGTTTATTTTATTTTTTTTCGTTCTTTTAAGGAACATAGGGTCGTCTCTTAAAATTTAAAATTTTACATTTTTTTAATTTTTTTTTTGATTCATAGTTTTTGGCATTTTAGTTTATTTTCTTTAATTTTATTCTCTTTAATGTTGGATAGATTTTGAAATAGAAAATTTCCTACATTATTCGCTCTTTCCCTTCATAAATAATTCATTAAAAAGTCTACTCCAACTAACATTTACAAATTTTATACGAATTTTATTTAAATCAAATGGCCTTCCCTTTACAATTTAAAACAGTTTTTAAAGATATTTAAAAATTAAACAAAATTAAAAAAAAGCTTTGCTCTGCTCCTTCCCCTCGTCAAAAGTGTTTAAAAATTGAATTTATTAAATTCCACTTATTATTCAAGAGGTTGTGTTGAACACTTTTTATTAAGCATTCTAATGTTGGACCAGCACTCAGGAAAAAGACTCCTAAACATACAAAGCCTTACAGTGATACATACTTAGAAATTACGAATATTTTTTGTTTGGGACGATGCTCACTCTCAAACGCTTTTGCCAATCCGCTTTTTCTATTTTTGGTCAATAATTTATCTTAAATTTAATGGCCTTCATGAAATGGAAATAAAACTGAAACACAAAAAAAAAATCTGCCATATTTTTTCATAAAGTTTTAATGAGAGAATCTTTGTCATTTACAGTTATTATTTATGATAACAAAACCGATAAATTTTAAAAATCGATTAGATCGTTTCTTTTTGTGTGAAAATTTAGTAATTTCAAACACATAGAAGTAAACGAGGGCTGTCCTAAAATTACGCTACCAAGGAAAACACAACAAAATTTCATTATTCCTGCAGATAAGGACTTAGGTCCACACACTTTTCTCATATTCATATGACTTCGATCGCATGTTACACTAAAAACATGAGCCTCTTAAAATAGCCGTAATGACCAGTCTTTAACTATCGCACCATTTTTTCGATCTTGAAAATATAAAATAATCCGTAGACTAAAAATTGAACGAATAAGTTGCCTGACAGTATAATAAATCTAGTAATAGATTTGATGTCACGTAACTAAAGCTCTGTTAGACTATCTAGAAAGGCGATGAGCCAAAGCTAATCTGCGCTTCTCATTAAAGTCCGAAGTTGACTAAAGCTAGTTGTCGATTTGATGTCAAATAACTATTGCTCCATTAGACTATCAGGAAAGGGGGAGCCAAATTAGAGAAATTTGCTGGAAACGGACAAAAAAAATGAGCAATGTGCTCTTTCTCTTCGACCAATTTACATCGCCGTGGTCGTGTGTGTTGGCTTATTAGACGTGTGGTCTCGGTTCAAACTCCAGGTCAGACATCAAAACGAAAATATGAAAAAATATTTCTGCGGCGACTTCCTCTCAGCAGATTTCTAGCAAAAACTCAGAGAGTAAATAAAATTGCCATGAAAAGTTTCTCAAAAAATCTGTCGTTCGGAATCGACTTTAAACTGTGGGTCCCACCACTCATGTATAAAATTAACACACACAACATAAGTAGTGTGAGAAACTAGGTCGCAATCCTGACTGAAGGTTTGTAATGACCAATTATGTATGTACTTGTATGTTGTCTGGGCAACAGGATTGGAAGAGGTATTATAGAGATACTTTACATAGGCATTAGAGTATTATAGTAGTTCTACATGACAACAATAATAAACACTTTACCATTAAACCAAAGTTCGTATACAACCTTTTGAGATGGAGTAAAAACTCATTACTGTTTCATAGAGTAACTTATTTCTAAACAGCTGGCAACCCCAACATGCCTGGATCTGCTGCAATAAAATAATCACCTGCTTAACTGGAAATGCTTTGTGCTAGTCTTGAAAGAAATTAAAAAGGGATAACAAATATCCGTTTTGAAATACATTTTAATTATTTATTTTCGTTCGTATTTGTTAGTCATTTATTAAATTAAATTTGCATTAATTAAATAATAAAAATAGATTTAATTGAGGAGCTGTTAAATCCATATTGTTTTGCATTGTCATTCTATTTTCTAAAAACGTTTTCTATTCAGGTTGTGCTTTAGTAAGTTTTTACGTTTTTTTTTTTTGTTGTGTCACAGCAATAAAACTTAATAACGTTTAACTAACAAATAAACGAACATTTTACGTTTAAAAGTTTTTAATGGCCTTCTTTTTTCATGCGATATTTATTAGTTTTCTTTGGTTCGAAAATGCGAAAACGCGAAAACCCGAAAACTGTTTAATTGTTTTGTAATATTCCCCAGAGATGATTAGGACATTAACTCTGTTAATAGAGTCTTATTTTCGTTTATTCACTTTCACTTTCGCTGTCATTTTCATTTCTTTTTATTTTTTTGGTTCTGTTCTTTATGATTCTGTGTCGTCGGCTACTAAATCCTTAAAGTGGGTGTCATTAATTAAGTGTCCTCTTTTTTGGTGTTGTTGCTGTTCAATTTTTTTTTTTCTTTTTTTTTTTTTTGGTTCAAACAATTGCACTTAAAGTTAATGGTCACTTACTTAGTTTGTCTTTTTCGGAGGTTTATCTTCTTGTAGATGGTTTTTGTTTCCATTTTTTCTATTGTTTTTGTAAGAATTTCTTTACTTTATCGATTCTATGTTCCAATAAATAAGGAAATTTAATGGCGCCTTTATTAAAAAGAAACAGAGAGATAACTATAATCTGGGCTTTAGCACTTCCTCTTCTTTCCATTAAAGCTAAATTCAGTTTATGAGCAATTGGTTTTCGCCTTTGTTGTAATTTTTCATTAGAAAATTTAAATATAGGCCAGGAATTTATGCGAGACAAACGTGATTAGTCTTGATATGATTTATTTTATATTGTCGTGATACCGGACAATGGATAAGATGTTCTGTAATACCATCCTGAATAAACTTACAAAGATTAGCCCACCTTGCAACAAGGAGTTTGTTTTGCCGCATTAACAACGAACATCGTAGGAGGCTGAACCTCTTAGGAAAGAGTAGAACTCAATGAGTAAAAAGTAGACTCATAGGAGACGTTGTTTCTAGGTTACAACAGATGGGCTTGCTATAGATCCCAGGGTTTATTATTGTATACCCATCATCTGCAGGCTGGGGAAAATTTCATTAATGCACAGAAAAGTATAGAAATTACGTAGAAAATGAGGTGAAGCGCTTTGATTTCTAAAGGTTTGAAAGAAAAAAATATAAACCGTCTTCTAATCTTAGATGCAATGTAGAGTATCGCGCAATCATTAGCAGTTCGAATTCCAATACCATTAAAGCAAAGTTCTCTTAAAAGTAAGTTTGGACACTGGGACAGCTTAAATTACATGTTTAACTCTTCTGGATCCCAAGTCATGTGAGAATTTGAGCAGGCATTCCATGAACCAGAACTTTCCTACTTTGTGGGAAGAGACGTTTTGAAGAGTATATTCGACAAAAGAAAAAAATTATTCTACAATCAAAATTTTTGTTGGATAATTATAATTTGTGCGTAGCGTTGTCCTGTTGAAAAACTTGTCGTTAGTGTCCAGATCATCCAATTCGGGTCCAAAAGATGTTGGTAAGCATTGATCTATAACGTTGGCCGTTATCAGTGATGACTTGGCTAACCTTGATCTCAAAGAAATGTGAATCGATCACGTCGCCAGCCCAAAATCCACACCATATAACAACCTTTTTGCGATAGATAGGATGATAAGAGATAGGAGTCATGCATTAGACTGTCTAAGAGTAGCTTATAAATAGGCAAATTACGCTTACAACTGCGTTTAAACACACGTATAACTTGCAATACATAGAGCAAACTTAGCTGATATACTGAAAATAAGATTATCGAAGGAAAGAATAAATCTCGAACCCCATGTGGACTAAAACTATTGCCAGACGGAATTGAAGTTTAGGAAACCAACAAGTTAAAGCTTTGAAAAGTCATTGTGGCTGCCTTCCAAAATGTATCAATACAAAGTTTGTATGCAGTTCTACTACTTTATATAAACTATGTAGATATGCAAAGTAACCAAACAATGCATCAATTATAAATCCGATGCCTGATTGCTTTTTGACTGCGTTAAAAATACACATTGACGATGTTTTGAAATAGAATACATTGTATATATTTTGTACAGCGGCATTATGAAACACGATACTTTGTTTAAGCACAAAGCAACTAACATTTTGGAAGGCAGCCTATATTTATGATTGGCTCTTGTTATAACATTTGTACAAAACTTTTTCGAGAATCTTCTGTGAATTAGACATGCCAGAAGAATTGACTGATTTGTAGGGAGACCTTTTTGTCCAACACTTTTATCAATTCAAATTTCGCAAAACAAATAAGTTATGGTGACAGTTTGTGTTCAATTTGCTTACGGACTTTAATACTTGTGAATACGCTTTATTAGAGAAGTTGTTAAATGCGGTTATAAACACTTAAACAAAGGGCTATAAATTAATAAAAGGGCCAAAATAATTTATTTGCAATAAAACGATTTGAAGGCAATAAGTCAGCTACAAAAAAAAACCGCAATATTTTGTAACAATATGTTCAATGGCTTTAAAGTAATTCAGTTTCAAAGAATAATTATTATGGAAGTGTTTACAATTGCGAAAAATTAAATAAAAAATTTGGTACCTTACACTTTAAGTAGATTTTGTGAATTCGGACGTCCATATAAACATTGTAGTTAAAGTACAAATAAAAAGCTTAGGAAATAATATTTCCTACACTATCTTATTATGATCTGTAGCTGAAGAAACCCCAGCAATCCAGATTCAAATTCAAATTCGGAAAAAGACGACCCTCCCAGAGAGTGTAACATTAGCAACAGGACAGGCAAAATTTTTTGTAATCCTGTGCTTATTGAGTTTAAGTTAGGATAGAGGGATAGATCGTCGTAAGCGGTTTCACTTCAAGGCCAATGTTGACAAAACTTTATGGAATTAATGTGTGCAGGTCTAATATTTGCCTTGTCCTCAAGGCCTTCAAATAAAGGTCAAAGGCTGTACTACAGGAGTAGCCTAAGGCCGTTTTGAAAAGAGCACTGTCGATTCAAAGAACTCTTGTTCAAAATAGGTAACGCTTCAAGCCCAGTGTGTAAATTCTATGATGAGAATTCTGAATCCTCAGAATACATATTTGGCATTTGGGTGTCTTTTAAGCATCTCAAAAGCAAAACCTAGCTGTATATTAAGTACTAGGCAGTAGACAGTGAATTACTTTTATTAACACCGCACAATATTTTGAAGTTTGCCAGGGCAGCAGGATTCGGAGAGGCCTTATAGAGATAAGAGCACCCTCCAGTTTCTTCTTGGCAGCAACCGCTGCTGTCCGTTGTTTCCTCTCCTCATCCAACTCAGCATCCAGGTCGCGCAACTGTTTAACTAATCCACGACGTTTCTCTTCCGCCTGCTCTTCTTTAGCTTGAAGATCACGTTCAAACTGTGAACGCAAAGCTTGCATATTGACTTCCAAGCGCAGTTTTGCATCTTCAGTTAATTGTAATTGCTTTTAGTTCGGCCAATTGCGATTCCAAGGCACGTTTAGCCTTCTCCAATTCGTGGACATTCTTATCGGCAGTACCCTGTGTGTTTGCCAGATCGTCTAGTTCATTTTACAAAGCCTTACGTTTGACTTCCATAGCTTCGATTAGGCTTAAAGTATTATAGCAGTGCTACATGCTAACAATAATAAACACTTTATCATTAAAACAAATCCCGCACACGACTGCGACACTCGGATGACTTGCAATACATAGAGTAAAATCAGATCTATTCAGGGTGGAAGGGCAAACCATATTGATAATTTCTGACATTAACACATGTCACGTATCTTTTTTCTATGTTGAAAAATTAAAAAAAAATCATCCGCGATTATAGAAATGTATTCTGCATTAGTGCAACAAGATGTTGTTACTAACCCTTCGAATATTGATGCGTTTAAATAATTTCGCAATTAAACAAAACAATTCCTCAGAGAAATTCAAAATTCTGCAGCAAATATACTCAAATACTAGCAAATACTACAGGCAAAGGATACGGATACAAGTTATTTATTTTTTCCCACTGCCATACACACGCAATTCAGAGAAATTCAAATTTCTACAGTCATAACGTAAATCGAATTGTGAACGATACAAAGAGAGCGAGAACGAGAAAGAGAGATAGGTCAACGTGAGAGTTCATTCTAAATTACAATTATTTTTTAAATATTTAAATTTACATTAAAAAAAGAAAAACTAAATTAAAAAAAAAAGAAATGAACAGCAACAGTGTTAAAATAGAAACAAAGAAATTAAACACAATAAATATTAAAAAGCGACAGTTTTAATGCACTCATCATTGCCACTTCATAACGTTAATGTGAATGGTAATGATGATGATGATGATAATGATAATGATGATGACAATGTCATTGTAAAGCATATCGCTGTCTGCCACTAAACTGAAGACCGTAATGAACTGGCCGAATGATTAATCGTTAAATTCTTTTAGAAACGGAAGTTTTTTTTTTGGAGTCACAAAAACGAAGACATTCCCAGCTTCCTCTAAAGAAATCTTGGAAGCTTTAAAAATTTAATAAAACAAAATGGTGTCTGCATTTAGTTTTTTCTCTTGTAGCTATTAACTAATACCAGCGACATGATAAAATTGATAAAAATAAACACAAAAACAATTAAATAAACGAATGGGAGGGAGGAATATGAAATAAACGCGTTAAAATTGTTTATCATGACGGACTTTGTTGACTGTGAACATATTAAATTACTAAAGATTTCTTTCTGAATGTTTATAAGAAAGTTTTCAATTTTCTTGTTCCTCATCAACGTCATCTTAATAGTAACGAAGCAAAGCAGACAATTGTTGTAAGAGTTTGAGATGGTCTATGGACGGAGTATAGCAATTGGCGTTTTGTTTTTGGCCATCGTTTGTGCTCTGTCAGCTTTAATATTCTATTTAAGTTTGGGTAAGTATTTACAATGAGACACTGCATTAATGTAACTTAAATTCTTTAAGAAATCGTTCAAATTTTTTTTTGTTTTTTTTTTCTTGTTAATGAAATTTAAAGATTAATTTGTAATTATGCTTGAAAATTTTTTGATAATCCTAGAGGCAAAATAAAAGAAAATCATCACATTGCCAAAGACCAGTAATTTGCGGCATTTAAATGTAGGAAATGAAAACGAATGTCTATGCAGAAATAGTAAAATATTCGTCAACTTGTAAATGCAAAATTAATTACAAACTTTCATTTGTAAATTTATGAAAATTAAACAAAAATGAAATAACTGAGTAGAAGCTTGTCATCACATGGAGAATAAAGCCCATTGTAATATATCTGGAAATAACCAATTAAGGAGTATCCCTCTATCCATGTCGGTAGGTCGTATTTAGGATAGCATCAGTCGTTATTCACGCCTACATTTGCTTCTCTAAGTGTTCCAACCTAAACTTGGACAGCATATTTACGCGAATTGTTACCCGAGTGTGTGCCCTATCCATTTCCTTCTCTTTGTAATTGCAATTTCAGTTTTCTTAAGATGAGGCTACAACAACCAATGCAACTTTAGGTTAGGTTAGGTTGAATTACCGTTGTACCGAATGTACCATTGTAACACCGATAATACCGAATAATACAAGATGAATCTTGTACGCTGGAAGGTAGATGATAGCCCTTTGCCAAAAATTCGCTTCAAAGTGTTCTGTGATTCCAGAATTAATGTCTGCATATCTTCGGCAATGGTGTCGTTTTATTGTATTTTTTATGCTATCGGCTACTATGCAGACTCAAAGGAGAATCTATTTTTCAATCGTTCAACTCGTGAATTTACAGTGCAATTCCTTGACCTTAAGTACTGTAAAGTTTGTAAGCGGTCTCGGCGATCATTTTGGACTGAGTTGTCGCAATTGTGTTAGTTTGTGAATGTCGATCGGAAATCAGGGAAAATATTGAAAAATTACTTGAGATACATACCTACATAATTGGCCATTACAACCCTTCAGTCAGGATTACGGGCTAGCTACTCACACCACCACACCACTACTACGTGAGTGGGAAGCCTACAATTTAACGTCGACTCCGAACGCCAGATTTTTGAGAAACTTTTTCATGGCAGGTTATATCTCCTCTCAGAATCTGCTGAGAGGAAATCGCTGTAGAAATATTTTTTTCATATTTCTCTTACTTGAGATACCCTATCACAATTCCGTTTTTAAGAAACAATTCCAACTTTTAAAATGCCCATTAAAATATTGTTTAAGTCAATTCATTTAATAAAAATTAATTAATTTGAATTCTATCATGTAAATTTTGGACGGGATAGTAATAAAATTAAAATGCAATTTAATATTCATAACTATTCGATAATAAAGTTGATAATTTTATTTACCATAACGATTGAACATCAATTTAATTTCTACAATACATGACCGCCGTTTTTCTCCAAAAAATGAACTTTTGTTTTCCATTCATTTTTATGATCTGTTTTAGAATATTATTGTAGCTTTTCAGCCTTAATTTTTAACAATGTGCTTAAATTTTATTCTTTTTATTTTTTTGATAAGAAATTTATTGAAAAAAAAGAAAACGAAAAAAAAAACTAAAAAACAATCTGGTTTTTGTTCAAATTTATAGGAGTTGACTTCATTCGGTTATTAAGTATCGAAGAAATTATCATAAGAAAATATGTTTTTCTTCATATTTAAAAGATAAACTTTTGTTTTTTGTTGTTTCTAATTTTATTTCGTTTTTAAGTTGTTTTGCCTCATAATTAAAGTGGCAAAAAGATTTGGGGGACATGAGAGTGTCTTCTTCATATAATTGCTTGAAATTGTAAGTGTACAGACGTTGTAAAGTAGACTTTACGGGGGTTTGAGTGAAGTGTGAAGACTTATAAGCGATAAAAAATTATTGTTATTATTGTTAAAGTATTAAGTTAATTTCGAATGGTATTACAATTATGGCCAAAATTGCCATAATTTAATGGTTTACTTTAGATGTTAACCCGTTATTAACGCTTGTATTTAGAAATAAGTTTTTAAACTAGTTTATACGGCACTCTACGCTACAATACAATTGGAGGTAGAATCTAAAGATGGTATAAAAATACATGTTAGCATAATAAGGAGAATAGTAGAAGTCTTAAAAGTCAACGGTAGCGTTCACAAGCTGGCTGAAAGCCATTCGTCCTTACAAACACTAGAGCAGCTCTTGCAAGACAGTTAAAGAAAATACGAGAAAGAAAGACATAGTTCCTGTGAAGAGGTTCCTTAGTACTGCGACCATGCGATCTATTGCATCCCCACAATGTATTCTCTTGATAGGCTTTACGATGCTATTCAAGGTCAACAATGACATTTGATAGCATCTTCAGGTGTTTCCTACTGGAATGCAATCATGCTTCACAGAATCTAAACGTTGGGCTCGAGACAATCCCTTTTATGAAGAATAGGTGCCGTGTCAAAAGGCCGATTACTAACTTCAGGATATTCCTGGATAGTCTGATGCAAGACGAAGATCTCCTTTTATTTTTAATTTCCAATCAGAATTTTTGATTACTTCAAACCCACATGGTTTGAGAGGAATCTTTGCCGTCCTTTTCGTTGAGCATACAGTTCCGAATATCTGCTCTCACTCCATAGCAGGTTCTAATCTCATCAGCGGAGTGGAGGCTCTCCTCTTAGCGATTTCAACTGATCCGCTTGCGAGGAGAAGCAGCAGAGGGTAACCTTATTCTTCTGGAGCGATTTTAGATTACTAATTTGTTGATAGTCCTGTTCGTTATTGTCCCAGACTATAACAATTCTCATTCAATAAATTACTAAAGTTTTTTATTAGATTAAGAATGGATTTCTTGTTACTACACCTATCACATACCGGCATTAATGAGTTCTTATGTAAAACCAATAGAACAGCCTAATCTCTTCATTATGAGGCCATAAAAATCACAGTGAAAGTAATTTTGAACATTAAAAGTAATTGACTTCAGGCTCTTATCTATTTTGGCCTTTTTCGTTTTGCTCTGCATACTGCCTTCTTGAGGGAGGTTCTTACCACATGAATTGCTTGTGATTGAAATGAGCGTCGTCAATTCATTTCTAAATCTTTGTAAATTGTTTTCTTTTGCTTTTTTTGGAATTTTTGGTCTATTTAACCTTTAGTTCAGTGTGACAGACGTTAGTCAGTTGGGTCGTTAGTATTTATGAATTTTTCTCTCTTTTGAAATCTTTTGCTATCATTTCAATTAAAATAAATTTAGAAGAATAATTGTCGTTCCATAAAATTTTTTCTAATTCATAAAATTTTACAAGGAATTGTGACGACAACAGTTGGAAAAGCGATGTGATGAAGAAATTTGTAGAAAATGAACAGAAAAGATTGTGCTACAGAAGTGAAAGACAAAAATTTACAAGAGTTTGTTTGTAGCCCACAACAGATATAGTATTTGATAGAATTATTATTTTCCATATTGCTTTAGGGGTATTAAGAAAAATGGATCGACTGAACCTCTGGTCCTTTCGACTACTCTCTTGTCCTTTGAGGTAAAGTCAATTAGGATTCTAACAGACATAACTAATATGCAATCTATGTTTGGGTGTATGCCGTAATGTATTGATTACACATATTATAGCAATTATAGGAGTTGTGAAGAAGATGATAAAGTGGACTTTGTCACCTTCCCCTCTACAGAATATTACACCTATGTACTGATCTCAAGCATGTACTATACAGACCGTCTCAAGCATGCTTCCCTGACAAATCCAGTCTTGTACAATAGTGTATCAATGATACTCTGGCGTGGTCTGGTGCTCTTTTTTGCTATTGGCCGGAACTCATTTAGGCTAATTGCTCGTTGTAATTACTGGACACTGTTTGATCAAATACAATACCTAAACGCATTATGTCTGTACAGTGCCTTCTGAGAAAGATGGGTAAAGACACTACAGTTTTTACCAGCATACTGCCTCAGACATGTGTAAGACATGCCAAGAGTTTGCCTGTTAATGGCACCACATGGAATGTCTGTGGAACTGCACTTTCAATGCAGCAAAGGACGTTAATTTGGAGCAACGCTGTAACAAATCAGCTCCTTAGCTTTCTTATTCATTTGCCATTTTGTCTTTTGCTTCGTTTAATTTATTACCAAGTTTTTCTAGATAAACAGGTAATTGTCTGCTATATCTGGTCCTTAAATGAGAGAGCAACCATATATCGTTGACTAGAAACAATGCCTTGTGTGAAAATGTATTGTATTGCGGAGTTGAATGTAGAGGTGAAGAAACTTGCTTATTGCGTCTCACTCTTTTTAAGAGATGACACTGTCTGACTTCACTTTTTATTGCAATAGATTTCGGAATTTCTATTAATTAAAATGCCAATCAGTATTAGAGTACCTATGTTTCTGAACACTCAGGAAGTTAATCTCAAACCGAAGTCAGATTCTTATCTCAGGACTCTTTTGAACATTTGACTTCTTTCACATCCATTTGGAACTAATTTAACTTTAGAAGACTCTAAAGCCAGTTTTGATGCTTTTGGCATCCTCATGGAGGAAACATGAAGAATCAAAGTTGAATATATTAACACACAGATTGAAATAATTAAGAACTTAATGAGAAGAAAATTAAAATAAAGATTTTTATGCTCTTACGAAGGTGAACAACAGACACCTGTTTTGGGTTATTAAAATTAATTAAAAATGTAAGCATAAAATGTTTTTTCTCCTTTTTGGTGTTTTGGCAAATATGGCGAAGAGATTATCAAAGAATTTTTAAGCAGGGTCAACCACTCTAACCCTTTAAATAACAATTACAAAAGAGCGCAAGAATTTCATTAAACCTTAATAATTTTAAAAGTTCGTGTTTTTTCAGTTTTTTTTCCACAAAATTTAATAACTTTTTATGTGCTCTCTAACACCTCCCCCTTTGACACTCATCTCTTTATCTTATCTTTCTTGGTAAAGGTCCTTGTCCTCATGGTACATTTGCTTGTGATAATGGTGAATTGTGTGTTTTACAACGGCAAATATGCAATCATCATAGAGATTGTCGTGATGGCAGTGATGAAGATCCCGTTGAGTGTGGCCTACTTTATGGCAGTCGTGAAATGACCAATAAAATTGTGGGAAATGCCATTGAAAAGCAAAGACGTCAACAGCAACAGCACCAACAACAACAACAACAACACCAGCATGAACAAATTGAGCTGACAAATTTATTTAATACAACAGCATCACCCACAACAAACCCAACGGATACATTTACGGAAACAACGTCGTTGGTAAATAAAACAATACAAATAATACAGGATTTAAAATTTAAACAAGAACAAGAGCAACAGCAACAACAACAGCAACTATATATTATAACAACACCAGCTACATTATCATCAACATTAACAACAACAACATTAGAAACTGTTACTACCACAACAGCCACCCTAATAAATACTGTTAATAATAGTGGCATTATTTGTGGTGAGTAAGTAAATATTTATATATGATGTACATATGTATGTATATATGAATGAATGTATGAGTAAAAGTTTTATACTTTTTCTCTTTTCATTTTCATGCTCTTTGTTTTAATTAAATTAGAATTTATAAATGATGTTTGAGAGTCACTCTTCTGTATGTTTCAGTTGATTTCTTTAGTTTAACACAGATAGAGAGAAAGAGTAAGTGAAAGAAAGTGAGGAAATAAAAATTTATTGTTATGTTGCTGTTAGACTACACGTATGACTGCTAATGTTTAATAGAAGATAAAATATAAAGTATACGTCGTGTTGGCATCATTGAAGAATTATTTTTAAGATAATAATTAAACGATTTATTTTAAAGCCTTTAAAAGCAATAAATGACGTAACTTTTGTTCATAATTTGGAGTATAAATACCAGTTATTTATATACAAAAACATTGTTTTTTTTTTGGAAAAAAAATTTTAATGTGTTCCATCAATTCTAATAGTTTTCACATAAGGTAAGGATTGTTCAGTTCACCTAAAAAATCAAAGATGATGAGTTGAAGCCTTGAATTCCTGATTGTTGTCATACCAAAGAAGTACTTGCAAAACAATTGGGAGCCGCTTATGAAACAATTGTATAATTTTTACATGGAACAAGATCTACTCAAATGATAGAAAATTAAATACCACACCAGTTAAACATCTAATACGTTTAAAGATGATTTTGGTATGTCTGAAATGATGTTTGAACGTCATAAAAAGATTAAATTTTTGCATTCAATCAATACAGACAATGGATCCATTACAACAAGCACAAAAAATTTTATAAGTATCTCAGTCAACCAAATATTGATGGCTCTTCCATAAAATCGAGCAAAAATAGCAGAGGTCCTTTCCCCAATACAATTAAAAGAGCGAATAATAGAGAGAGGCAGCTTGGTTGAAATACCACAGTGATCCCCTCCACCACTAACTAACAAGACCAGTTTCTCAACACTGAAATCCAAGCTGAAAGCTTAGTAAATCTAGTGAACAACTTGATATCAAGTAACCACAAGTTCCTTAAACTATCGAGAAAGGATAAACCAAATGAGAGAAGTCTGCATTGAGCCAGAAACAAACATTATCATATGAAGTGGATAATACTGTTTTTCTTTTTGACTGATTAACAAACAAAATTTCTATCCAAATCAAAATAACTTCAGCGTGCTTTTAAAAAAACCAAAGACATTGTAACCTAGTATTCGATAAAGCAGTTAACTGTCGGTTACGTGTCAAGTTTTTCAAGTGACTGCTTGAAATCTATACGGTATGGTTTTAAATTAAATATTGTAAACTATCCATGCTCTTTCTTTCTTATGTGCGGAAAGCGGAAGAGTGAAATTTTGCCATATTCTCCACCATCTTGTGGAACTAGCACTCTCTCATTGGCTGTATTATCTTTATGAAGTTATTTTGGCTTAAACAGAAAAGAAAAAGTTTATCCCTAATACTGAAAGTCTGTGCAAAATATTAATTTGTTGCAGCTGCCATTAGAAGAACATTCGTTGCGAATGGTGGAGGGCATTTTTATAATACTCTATGCTGTACTTCACTAGACTTCAGTTGTTTTAAGACTGATTTTAATTCAGGACGCCATACCTTTCGGATTATTTCTTGTCCCCTCATAGATAAAAGAACAGTTCTACCGTACTCATTATTATTTGTTTGGGAACATTTCCGCTTTGAAAGTTGGAACTTAATTTCTTCCTCAGTTCGATAATTATTTGATTTCTGTGCCTTCATTCGTTTCTAAATTCTATAAGACTTGTACTTAATATTATTAAACTTAAAATTTATAATCAATTAAATGATATTATAATGATATTTCCTTTTCTTTGTTTTATTTTTTAATAGAAATCTCAACATATCCTAAACAATGTACCTGTCTCAAGAAATTCTTACTATTTTGTAATCAAAATGCTAAACTTAATCGAATACCTGAAATTAGCAATGAAGTATGTTTTTTTAAATTTAAAAATTTAAATTAAAATAAATCATTTTCATTTCATTTTCTTTTAAGGTTACTGGTTTAATAATAATTGAAAATAATTTAACATTGAATGTAAATGATTTAAAACATTTCCATAAACTACGCAGATTGTAAGTTTTCGGTTTTCTTAACATTTAAATGTAAAACAAATTCTTTGTTTATTTAAGAATATATTTTAATTTTTTTGTTTCTTTTTTTTTTTGTTTGTTGGTTTTTCTTAAGAAAACTTAAATCAAATAATATACAAGAACTACCACCGGGTATATTTCATTACTTGAAACAATTGGAGACTTTAGATTTACGCTACAATTGCATTTCCCATTTACCTATGCACATATTCCAAGGACTTTACAAGGTACAGTGGCTATTCTTGGGTTCCAATCGTCTGGAAACAATACCCATTAAGGAAATGTCAGTACATTTGCCTCAACTGGAATGGTTAAATTTAAGCGAGAATTTATTAACGCTCTTTAACATGAAGTTTCCACGCATGTTGCTACTCTACGAATTGTAAGTATTATCGATGTCGTGATGACATTTCTTTTCAAAATTTATCTTAAAGCTTATTGAAGCACAAATTTACTCTGCATACTGGATTTTCATAATTTTTGTTATCGTAATACAATACACATTTCGTTATTTTTTCAATTATAATATTCTTTTTCTCTTCTTCTTTATTTTGCTGTATTTTTCCTTCTTTATCTTTCTAAAACCATAAATTGAACTCCTACATTTGGCTGCTGCTTTAAAGACACTTAGACCATAATAGAATATCATATATAGGAGAGGAAACTTTTGCTCAACTGAACAATTTACATTTACTGTGAGTATTTATTTTATCAGTTAATAGTTTTTTTTTTAAATAATGAAGTACGCAAGGTTAGTTAAAGATCTCACCAATACACAATGTTTTTAATATTTTCTTTCAATTTAAATTTTTCTTAACCATAAGTTTGTTATGTTTAATAGTTAATATCAATAAAAAAATATTACATATTGAACTTAATATCGATAAACCTTTTATAGAATGTTTTTGTTATCGATAAATCTTAGAAACTAAGTATTATCGTTGAATTTGACTAAAATTAATATAATTTTCTATAAAATTTTTAAGATAATCTTATTATAAACTTATCGATAACAATAACATTTTACATCGGGTATTAAAACATACATACATACATAATTGATCATTACAACTCTTCAGTCAGGCCAGTCAGTGTTAATTTTATACATGAGTGGCAGGACCTGCAGTTTAAAGTCGACTTCGAACGACAGATTTTTGAGAAACTTTTCATGGCAATTTTTTATTTACTCTCAGAGTTTTTGCCAGAAATCTGCTGAGAGGAAGACGCCGAAGAAATACTTTTTGTATTTTGTTTTGATGTCTGGCCTGGGGCTCGAACTCTGACTTTACGTCTAATAAGCCAACACACTACCTACTAGACTAGGGCGACTTCAAACAAACTTCAGAATATTGTGCGGTGTCAATAAAAGTAATCTCCTGGCTACTGCCTAGTACTTGATATGAAGCTGGGTATTCCAAATGTGATATTATGATGATTCATTTGTCTCATCAGAGAATCTACTGAACTTGAGGCGTTACCTATTTTAAACAAGTGTTCTTTGAATCTACAGTGCTCTTTTCAAAACGGCCGGCTACTATCCTTAAGCTACTCCTGTAGTACAGCCTTTGAACTTTATTTGAAGGCCTTGAGGGCAAAGTAAATAATACACCTGAACATATTAATTCTATAAAGTTTTGTCTGAATTATTAAAACATAGATTGCCGAAATTTGACAATTAACGACGGCCGTCTTGTTAAAGCTATAACTGTCAAATTAGGTATCATTTATTCAGTCTGTTTTGTCAAATTACCATGGATTGCTATAGCACTAAATAACACATGCAAATAACGACATTATTTTATCAAATGCAACGCACCGCGCACTTTTTATTGAAAAATAATCATCAGTGAACAGTACGGCAACAAGCTAAATTTTCGAACTTTAGAAAATACAAGAGCGTCCAATACACCCCAAAAAAGTCAACGTTTAGTGTGAATTTTGGAATGGCGGCGTTATCGGTCCTGTTACAGAGGTCCTTAAAAGCAACATAACCCATGGCATCGGTGATATTCAAACTTTTTTAGTCCCCAGAGTCATGGAAAAATTAACATTGCAGTTGTGCTCCATCCAGAGAAGCAAGGACGGACATTTGAGCGATTTTATATTCCACACATAATGGCATATTTAACACTCACCACTTATTATTTAAATTTATTTAAATAATAATTAATTATTCAATATTAAATAATTAAATTTTAATATTAATATTAATTTATTATTGTTATTTAAATTTAAAAATGGAAAACCCTGAATAAAACACAGGATAGAAAACTTTTCGATAACAAATAAGGAATGCTTTCGATAACAATTATTTATTGGGAATATATAGAAAATTCCGCGATAACAATCTCTTACAGAAACTTTTTGGAAAATTTTTTAAAGATAACTTTTCGATAAACATAATTCTCCTTAGAAAACATATCGATAACAATATATTTTCTAGAGAACTTAGCGATAGTATTAATTTTTTATACAAAATGTTTGCATATATATATATTCATTTTCAATAGATCAGTGGTTTTAAATACAATTTTGTCTTAAAAAAAATATATTTTATAGCAACCCTCTAGGCTAAGAAAAATTTCCATAATTTTTCCTCTCAATTGCAATCCGTTAATTTTGAAGGCATGATTTTTTTCTGTTTTGCTTTTATTAAATGATCCAGAAGAACAAAAAAAAAAAGAAAATATGAAAATTTCTTTTATAGTTTTTCTTGTTTTTTTTTACTGTTTTTCTTAATTTTCTTGTGCCATGTACGAAAAATAAATCTTGTTCGCCTAAAGAGGCGAAAATTATGGTTCTTTTGTTTAATCAAATTCGGCACTTAATTTAAATTAACACTTGTCTAGTCAAACGTTTGAAATCTTATAATAATTTATTAAACGTGTCCGTTGTACTTGGCCCACAAAATTTATGACCGAAAATAAATGCTGAAATGCTATACAATATGAGGCAAAGGAAATTTATAAGATGGTCAGAAAATTTATTAATACATCCTTACAGGGGATATTTATTTATTTTGAGATGTAAAATGAAAAAGGAAAGAAAGAAAAACTGATGAATCACTGAATCAATTGAGTTCAATTTTAATAAAAAACTCATGGCAGCTAACCAATCTAAAAAATTGTTTTAAATGGAAGCCTATTGCGTAAACTGTAAGTATTAAATTGTGGCTTAATCATCAAGAAAATGTGTGTAAATCTCACATAAAATGTTAATTTACGTTTTCGATTTGAAAACTTTTTATTGTTTTTCAAAATAATTTTTAATTGTTTTATTGTAATTCCTAATGTCTTCAATCAAGTGGTATGTACCATAACATCACCAAATATTTTTAATAACACAGTATAATAGAAAATATTATGAACTTACTGTGACTTTATAGGCAGCACTTATCCAAGGCCTGCAGAACGTTTGGAAATTGAAGATGTCGCATACCTGAAATAAAATAAAATAAATTTTAACTCAAGACCGTATATTTTATTAATTTTTTTTTTAATAATCCTCTACAAGTACATACAAAATAAGTTTCCATTCTGTAATAGATAGAAATCGCCGGAATATAGCATATAGACAGTATGTTGGCTTTATAAGATACGATCCCGTGGTTCAAATCCCAATATTTCTTCGGGGACTTCCCCTCAGCAGACTTCTGGCAAAAACTCTGAGAGTAATATAACATTGCCATGAAAAGTTTCCTAAAAATTTGTCATACAGAGTCGATATTAAACTGTAAGTCCCACCTGTCAGGAATAAAATTGACACACTAAACATGGATGGTGTGAGAAGCTAGGTTGTAATCCTTTCAGAATGAAGTACGTGAACCGAAACCCCTTGTTTGATTCTTAACTCTTTAATAGAAATTTAGTATAAAATTTTTGAAGTTGTTGTTCATATGGTAACATTTTTAAAAATAGCCATGGCCTATAAAATATAAAATAAATATTAAGATAACATCTTAAGAGAAAATTATAATTTAAAAAATATCCTTTAATGCTTCGTTTTATATTGTCATCGTCCTTAATTAGTTGACCTGGAGTATGCAGTCGTTAAGTAAATAGAAAAAAATGTCCTTCACATAATATTTATGTCCATCAGTTTGTGGCCTAAACTGTGACATTCATCTTAAGCCAAAAAAAATCTCTGTTGATTAATTTTTACGAAAACTATTTATTAAAAATAAAACCAAAACCGAAAGGCAACCAAAAGCAAATGTTTATAGAGATAAAACAATAAAAACAAAAAACAAAATTGAAATCATAAAGAACAGATAAACCCCTCTGTTTTGACAGTGTAATCTTCGCAGCAAATCTAAAGTGTGAATATTTATGATCATAAAATAATGAATAAAATAGAAATAAAAATAAAAGTTAATATGAAAAAATAAATATGAACATAAAAACACAAAATAAGATTTAAAAAGATGGTCGAAAAAAAAAAACTTTATAAAAACAAATCTGTCTGTAAATAGACCGCAGCTAATGTGAAAATAAACATGCTGTTACTAAAATTTTAAATTTAATTTGAAGTGAATAATAATTTGGGTTATCCAGTAAGAGATTTGTAGTAGTTTTATATAACCGTAGTCTTATATAACGTATTACCTACACATCCTCCAACAAACGTGCAGACTAAGTCATATCTAGAACAGAAGTAATCGGGAACTTGATTTTAATAAAACAAAAATATATCAACGATATCCTCCGAATTTACATACATACAATTAACCCGTTCCGCTTCGATTTAATTGTTTTAATTTATGTTGAATTTAATTCATCGTGAAAATGTTTTTTAACTATTATTAAATAATGTTTTCTCTCCTTTTCATTCCTTTTTATTTTGCAGAAATTTAAATGGAAACCTTATCACTCATATCCATCCAAAAGCATTTTGGGGTTTGGAAAATATACGAGACATGTAAGTGGATATTCTTACTGTTTTAGAAGATATTTAACTTGCTATACTATAAAAGGATGTAGCATTTAACGGTAATAGATGTAGTGCTTAACTGTAAATACCACAGTTAATAGCGCTATAGAATGATGGTCTTACCATCAAATAAGCCACAACACTTAAATAAATGAACAATAAAAAAAGTTGCTTTAAGACTGAAAAAAAAACAACATATCAACTGAAATGAAATGTCAAGCGTTTATATTAGGGTGGTACGAACAGTTTTATATGTAAAAACACTTAGGGTTATAAAGAAAAAATTTTTTTTTTTGAAAATAATCAAAAATTTAAAGAAAAAGTTTTGAAAATCTTATTACATGTATCGTTAATGAGAACCACCTTAATGTCATACCCTTATGCATTTATGCATCTTTCAAGCTGTTACAATTTCTGTTTGTATTTTTAAAAATGTTTATCATAAAAATAAACGAAAGACCTGAAACAATAAATAAAAGAAACGTTGAATTGTCGATTGACCATCTCAGACAAAGTATATGACTACCAGTGACAAATGCATACGACTCCACATAACACTTAAGCTATGCAATCTTTATAAACAACATTCACTTTAACTTTATTGCACAAATATTGGCCAATATAAATGGCAATACAAGTACGTCTACATGCGCTCACGATAGAATTGAAAAAAATAACAAACTCGACATCGTTGGTCGTCAGTGGTTGCAGTCAATAACTGTTTAGTAGCAAGTGCAGCAGTTACATGCTATCAATTTAATTATTAAACTTTTGTGTATTTTACATTGCTATTGTATACTGTATCCTACATTGTCGTAACCGGAGAGTATAACGTTTTTAATCCGTAGTTTGAAAATCCTAAAGCCAACCTATCACCAACAATAGCCTCCTTTTCCCTTGCACTTAGCCATGATATACAGTGTTCAGATATGCACCTTTATTACGTAAATCGCAATAAACGCCATTATTGAGCTCAATATTTCATATAAAGTTTCAATTAATTATTGCGCAATAAATACGCAAGTTGTTATAATATTGAGTAAAACTTAAAATGCAGCACTGTCATAAGTATGTTCAGCGAGCATATTACATTTAACAGAACACTTTTTGACAACTCAAATGTCCTCAATGACAAAAAAAAGCAAAACAAGAAAACAAAATAAAAGCAATGTTGTTGAAACAACCAGCTGTTTTGCTTACCAGCTGCCAAATGAATATTGAATAAGCAGCTGAACTGCGTATATTGTTATGTCTGAACACTTAAAATATTGTACTCAATAAACCGAATATTGACTCAATAAAAGTGCATATCTGAACGTAGTAATACGTTAATAATATATTTAATATATATCGTTGTTAGTTAGTCTTTCAACCGTAAAATGTCTTGATGCTAATAAAAACAATAACTGCAACAGGGAGAATGCCCCCTTTGCTGTCAATAAAAAGTGAGATGTTCTTATCTAAACCGAATATCGACTATGCCTACTTTGTGGTAGCTATTAAACTAAAATAATCTGATTTAAGTTCAACAGGGTAAAATAGACTTCTGCTTCGAATTTTTAACTCGAGCGAAGCCCATAGATCATGACGGAATTTTTCCTTTTATTCCAATTCAACTTCTTGAGCAATCCTCGTCAGAAAGCCTGAATTAAATATAAGAATGAAGAGTATCAAACAGTCACATCTTCCTTTCTTATTTGTATCTGCTTAAAGTTATCTTTTATTGTTTGTCGTTTGAATAAATAAAATGAGTTGAGATTTCCAGAAAGATTTAACATGTGAGTTCGTTTACTTATCCGGCGTCTTATAATGTTTGGAAGCATACAGTTTTCCTTTGAAAAACATTGTTTCCAATGATAAGACTTGCAGTAAGTAAATTGCAAGGCAAATTTAAATTCAAAGTAAATGAACTTTGAAAAAGCATTAACAATGCCTACAAGAACTGATTAAAGTACAGAAGAAATGGAAATGAGTATGAGAATTTTAAAAAATTTAAAAGGCAATTTATTAGTCTACGCCCAAGTGAAGAGCGCAACAACTTTGCAGAAAAGGAATATTTTTTTTTAATTACAAGCCCCTTAGAAAAAAACAAAAATTATTCAAGAATCATCTACAGAGATAGCAGTTTGTCATACCACCATGTCTTCATGGTGGTTCTTAAACTCATATGTTTTAAAAAGTGTTGGATTTGAAAGGGTTGAAAGGGAGATGATGACCATTAATATTGCACGTACTTTCCTGTTGCCATGGAAATTAAGGTTTACTTCAAAACAAGTTGGTACTATCTAGTTTAACAGGGTTAATCATGTTAGTGATCGTGTGCCAAATACCTGTACTGATCAGTTTATCAGAAATACAATTTACGATGATCTCCCTATGTAGACCCATAGAAGAGATAAATTTCAAAGAGACGAAATTTCATGAACAAGGAGTGTCGCCGAAGAGAAGTTAGTTAGAGACTTATTTGAAGGCTAGACAAGCGAGCATACAAAACACACATAATTGGTCTTTACAACCCTTCAGTCAGGATTACGACCTAGCTTCTCACAACACTTATGTAGTGTGTGTTATTTCTCTACATGAGTACATTTCTATACATTTAAACTGTAGATCCCCAGTTTAATGTCGATTCCGAACTACAGATTTGTTAGAAACTTTTCATGGCAATTTTTTATTTACTCTCAGAGTTTTTGCCAGAAATCTGCTGAGAGGAAGTCGCCGAAAAAAATATTTTTCATATTTCCTTTTGATGGAGATGGCTGACCCGACGTCTAATTAGCCAACACACTACCTACTAGACTACGATGATGTTCGAGTATATCAAAAGATTTTCAGGAAAAAAGTTGCAATCAAACAAACATTGCCCCGCTTTTAAAATGACACTGACCAGTGACTCTACGAAAGAGAATATCCGATACCCTAATAAATATACCACGACATATGTATTCTATTCATGAGTCATTAACAATTCTGAATGAAATTGGCACTCAGTAGAGGATTACATTGTACTGAGTTTACCGCATATTTAACGTTAACTCTTCAATAAATAAAAAAAAATTACTGATTCTGGAAATTATTCAAATTCTGAATCTTTTGTATTTTATTCTATAATTTTTTTTAGGGCTAGAAGCCTTCACTGTACAAAGCTTATAATTTACTGGACGTGCCTGTATCAATAATTAAAAATGATTAAAGTGAACATCGGAAAATGTAAGCATTTTGATTATATTTTTCGAAACCATTTTAATCCACAATATGACTGACCTGTGCTGTAACAAAGACTTTCTCGATATTGGTTCTCAGAATCTTATGCGAACAATAATTCTCAATTTATTGGGCGTAACTAAAACTCTACTTAGAGGATAATTTCGTTTTTACTGTTGTGCTCTTCTTTTAAAATTCCATAACCATTCGTATGTAAAGAATAGTGTGAGTAAGTAACTTTTCTTGGCATTGATTTATAACAGTTCTTTTTTCACGCTTACTGTTCTTATTCCAGTTCTTAGGTTCGCATGCTTAAAAAAAAACTCACACAAATGCACCCTCAAATAGTACTGCTGGATAATCTTTTAAATAACAATTTAAAATAATGCCTTAACACATATATCGTGTCTTATATATACATACATATGTATGTACATGTGTACATGACTATGTTTAGTTTTTGTGCCATGTCAAGATTGTCAAACATTTATTACCAAATTCCGTCCAGATGTTGTGTATCTTACAAGTATCGCTTTTTATTTCTTTCGTGAATTTTACTTCTGTAAGAATGATTTCATTTGATAAGAGACGAAAACAATAAACCGAAAAAAATGGGAAAAATTTTGATTTATTTTTTTATTGAAAAATAAAATCTTTTTTGTTTTTCAAATGTTTATAGTTTTTAGTTTATGGTGTGTGATTTTCATTCTTGTTTTTTCCTTTTGAAATTAAATTTCTACAAAAAAATGAGAACACAACTATTTATAACACACACTCGGGATATAAGGAATGCTTTAAAAAAAATTTATTTCTTAAAAGAGTCTTCGTATATACCACTCCTATATTTTAATGATGTTTTGAATTACAGATTAATTTAATTTTTTAACTTTTGGGGAGCACGACAGGACAATTTTCTTTGAGAAATCCTAACCTTGAAAACAGGCAAGGTATTCATAGCAAGATTCTATTGGGCGGTAATGGCACACCACTCTGTTAACTGTTATAACGTTTTAACCCAATCACAGAAATACTTTAAAGTGACCGTGAGATGGCGAATTATACTGTTCAACCACAACTATCACTCTCGTTTAATGATTTTTTATTTTATATTTTATCATTTTAAACTAGGGGACACTTACTTAATTAGTCAACCCTTTAGCCAAGATTATGACCTAGCTCCTCACATCACCCATGTTTCGTCTATCGATTTTATCTATCAATGACGAGAATTGAAGTTCAATGTCGACCCCGTACGACAGATTTTTGAGAGGTTGTCAGTTAAGTCATTAGAAATTAATTGTTTAATTTAATCTTACCACCTTTGGTGGTGTAGTATAATCCCTAACTCATTAATCTTTCGATTATGCCCAATTTCTACCCCAACTCATTAACATGAATTGAATGAATTTGAGAAAAAAAATTTTCTTTCACAAATTACTGGCTTAAACAGAAAAATTGTTACAAATAGATTATGTAGATAAGTTTGGTCATTAGCCTTAATACTTTTTCTTTTGAACTCATTTCATATGGCTATGGGAAGTCTATATTCAGGATATTTAAACACATTTTTGTCTTATCTTCTATACAGTTAAACACATATAGACATTCATCTTGGCTTAAAAGCAATAAATACCCAAATAAAGACGAAAACAAAAACGAACAAAAGGAAACAACTAAGAAAAAAAGGGAATAAAACAACAACTTAACTTGAAGCAACTTTCTTGAATGATTATTATTGTTGACAAAATATTCTTCATGACATGACTTAATAATTCATCTTATTTCAATGGAAACACAGAGCACAGTAAAGCGAAGTGTAATACATAGTTTTTAAAATTTTTCTAAACAAATTCAAATGTTTTTAGAAAAATAATTTTTCTATAAATAAATAAGAAACGTTTTAATTTACAATTTTTTATTTTAATTTTTTTTTTCATTCATAATAAATGTATCACTGTGTTCGGTGACGTATACGTATTATTAAACTAAAACACACCAAGCATATCGCTCATACGCTGTGAATAACATTTTTCTGTCTGTTTAAGCACAATATTTCTATTTCCATTGCTTTTGACTTTGAATGAAACCAAAATAAGTATTTTCTATGCAAATATAATTGGGAATTATTTTATCATTACCAAAAATTAATGATTCTGATACTGTTTATGAACTCAAACTGGGTTTCAATTACTCTCAAACCATGCGAAGAAAATGAAACTTGAAGAAATGAAAAACATATATTTCATCTACGCTACTTTAAGTCTATGCATACTTATTGAAAGGAATTTCTTTAAGTTCTAACAATACATTCATTGATATTATTAAGGAATACTGGGTTGCCATACAGCAACTGCCCCGTTTTCCTATTACTTCTTTTATTGCTTTGTTTCAGGTCTACTGCAGCAGACCCTAGGATAACAAGCTAGCGATTGACGGTTATAGAACTTACTGATGAAGCTCAAAAAACAGCTGAAGTTAAAAAAAATTAGACACATTCAAAAACGGCTCAGGATTCATGCCAAGTTTCTACTTTCAAAATAAAAAAAAATAACCAGGCGCTCCATATTCTGAAAGCCTCAAACCTTCGCAAATCTCCAACTCTACTCTATTCGACTCTCTTTTACTTTTTTTTCGCCTATCCCGAGTTTGAAGAGATAACATTACCTAGTGCTCCTATGATTCCACAGATTTTTTTGAGATACGAAATTACGAACAGTTTTATGAGATCATTTTGATCACGTCTTTTCCGCTTGGCTAAACAGTAGTGCTCTTATACTTTTACGATCATCTGAATACAATATGGTATGTGATCATTTGCATCCTTGCAATCATAAATTAAAATTAAAGTCGAACTTTGAACATTTATCTGTTCTTAGGAGAACACTTTCTGCCTTTTACTTTGTCTGATTTAGATTTTATCTAAATGGAACCTTGAGAATCTTCTGTAATGTCTACAAAAACAGTTCAATTATACTCTGAATACAGTTCTTTTCTTTACCCACTAAACACAAACTCTTAAAGCTCAACTTATCGACCATATACTCAGGAGATAATCCCTATACATTCAGTACATTTTGTTAGAATACTTGATAGTTGCAGTAGAAGCAAAAGAGAAGGTAGTGTATGGCAAATTGGTATTGAATTTGTATAAGATTGCTCCAGTATGCTTACAGAGTATAAGGTTCTTGTAACGAAATTCAATAGCAAGGAGGTAAAACTATTGTTTAAAAAATAGATTGCTCTTTAGCCTAGAAAACAGTACAGTTTCTGGATATCATTCGATCAGAAGATATAGTAGTAACGACTCCACTAAAAATGAATATATTTTCTCATCATTTGTGAAAGTACCCTCATATTTTGCCTTCCGAAATTATATAGAAAAACAAACGTGCGTACATCTCTTGCGGATACTGAAGCAAATGATTTAAATAAAAATGGGTGCGTGTATGAGCTACAAATAATTTGCATATAAATACAGAGTCACAGCATTATTAGCCCATAAATGAACGTATTTCAAATGAAATGTGAAACTCGTATTGATTGTCGATTGAATTCATTTCAAATTTGTTTCCATTCTGTTTAAGGATATTTTTCATAACATTACTTTAATATTTAAAACATCATCTTTGTCTGGTAGCTGATAAACTATTGTCTCATCGTCTATGGTAGACGATAGTCTCTGTTTGTTATTTCCCCCTTTTAAGGTCATTTCAGGTAAAGGTTTACCTCATTCATTGTCACCTACCTACCAAGATTAGGTCATTTCGTAAACGGTTTTAATAAAGAAACTCCCATTTACACTGAATACAAAAAGAAAAAGAAGAGTAGAAGAATGAAAACCATACATAAAACCAAATTGTATTTTTATGACCTTATTTGCGTAAATTTAATCTTAAGGTCTCTCATATATTTTTCGATTATCAGCAGAGATTTTTTTCTTTTTCGTATCGTAAATATATTTCGATAAAATTGATTTCCCAAATTGTTATTAAAATTGAGGTCAAGTTTACTTATGTAGGTTTGAAAATATGTACTGATTGTATATGTATATACTATGTACATACATATGTACATATGTATGAGTTTTATAGGTAATCAATCGTTCTTTCTTTTCTAGATGTTTTATAAGTATGAGCATAAAAATAATAACACAAGAAGGAATTGTTAAAATGCCTTTCTATCTTTACAGTCTATCTTCTGTATGCAAATGTTAAGGCGATTCTTGCGTGTATTGAATTCATTTTAATTTTCTTTAGGCTAAAAAGACTAAAAAGAATAGAAGCAGAAGAACAAAAGATATGGGACGTTTGTGTTATTTTTATGGTTAAAGAAACTATTTTTTCTTTGCCGATAACACTCTACTAGTGGTAATATTCTATTAAGGTACATATAAGACATCAGAAACTTGTGAGATTGAATTTGTGCTAGTTTAAAAACAGTCATCAGATATTTAATAGATATAAGCAGTGCCGCAACGTCCCGTATGTCAGTTTACATCTAATGTCAGCCCATATTTAAAGAAAATCAGAATTACGAAAGAAATGATATTTCAAGTATCTATAGAACCGAACAGTAGCACAGAAAATATTTTGTAGTCTCTTCTAACCACTCATAAAGCTTTTACAAATGCTGTTACAGGGAAGACACACTTGTATTCAATGAAACGTCCGATCGGTCTTTACCCTAAGATAGTTAACTAGAATGACTTCTAGCAATTCTACTCGTTCTCGTCTAATCCTCTTTAGGATATAAGAGCCTAATGGATCTACAATTGCTCATGATTTCCTACTTCTGTTTCAGTTCTTCCTAGGTTTACACATGAATTATAATAAAAAGTCGTATCAGTTCCTGGATTGCTTAACTCTTGAAAGTATTTTAACAACTATTCCACGCCACCACGTTCGAGTATTTATCAAAATTCTACCACTTCTCTCATGAAGTCGCCGCAGTCTAGTAGGTAGTTTGTTGGCTTATTAGACGTAAAGCCAGGGTTCGAGCCCCAGGCCAGGCATCATAACAAAATACAAAAAGTATTTCTTCGGCGACTTCCTCTCAGCAGATTTCTGGCAAAAACTCTGAGAGTAAATAAAAATTTCCATTAAAAGTTTCTCAAAAATCTGTCGTTCGGAGTCGACTTTAAACTGTAGGTCCCGCCACTCTCATGTATAAAATTAACACACACTACATAAGTGGTGTGAGAAAGTAGGACGTAATCCTGACTGAGGGGTTGTAATGATCAATTATGTATGTATGTCTCTCATGAAATTATTCAAATTTTATATCTCTTTTTTGGTTAGCGCCTTTTACAACATGCCTATCAATCGTTTGTAAGCATAAAAATTATAAACGTAGTTCACCATAAAACCTATAAAAAAATAACCCACACAGTGTATTACAACTTGATTGAAACAATTCTTTTTGTACGAATTTTTGTTTTACATTTTGTGATTCGTGTAGCTATTTCTTCTAACTTTTTTTCAATGGAAATAAATGTCGACACAGTGCACAAAAGTACTTTTTTATTTGCAGGCGTAAAAAAAATACATGAACATGATGAAATCAGCAACTCGTACCCTTTAAAAGCAAATTACTTAGGTTCTCAACATGAAAAAGAAAAATATACCTAATAATCATCATTATAATATTCTGGTAAATAATAATGATGATTATGTTGATTATGGTCACTGTTTTTTTATTTTTAAATCATTGTATCAAGAAAAAGTAGACAAAAACTAGACAATTTGTTCCCCTTGCTATGTTTATAAGGTCATGACTTTTACACTTTTGGGTATTATTACTGTTGCTATATTTTTTTTTCTCTTTTGCTGTTTTATTTTCTTTTTTTTTTTTGTGTGTGTATGTATTTGCTACAATATTATTTTGTTATTTATAATCCCAATTTTTTAGACTAAAGCCTGCATTTGACTGTTGTTTATTTAAGGCTTTGTTCCCTATTTTTTCAGTTTGTATTTCTTAAGAATTGGTCAAATGTGAAATAAAAAAACCAATTCCTAATTCTTTAATAAATGATCATTGAAGCTAAACAACTGAATAGGGGTTCCTTTAAGCCATTAAATTCTTTTATAATTACAGTTTCCATTAAGTTTGAGTTCCTTATTCAATAGTGCTTTATTTTTTATTTATTCCCTTTTTAAAGAATAAATAGAACAATCGTAAACTTTAATTTAAATCATGAATTATGGACAAATAATTAAAATTTTCTATCATAATGGTGGATTTCTGAAAATCACTTTTTTAAAAATAAATACTGCTTTTGATCTTTCAAGTCATCAAACTTTAGCGGAAATAGAAGATTTAATAGATATATACATGAGATTCAAATGCGAAAAAGTCACTGTTTGATAAGGATTTTGGGATGGTGTTGGCAATGTTGGCCAGAACATCGCTGTTAACGGGCTCAACAGAACAAATAAGGCTGAACTTTCTTTTCTGGTTTTTGTTATATCCATCCCCACGACTAATGGCAAAGATATGATAGCACAATAATTATTAATTTGTAACGTAAACTAACAATTAAATATTGTTTAAAGGATATGATATTTGCGAGTTTTCTCCAACTGTCTGACAGTGACATGAAACAAAACTACCTCATAAACAAAGAGAATCATTGGCTTACGACTGGACCAGTTGAAGGTTAAGCTCCGAAACATAAATGGTGACACAAGTCAGATATAGTTTTGTATAATGTTTAGCAACCCGTTGCTTTGACCTGGAGTCAATTTTTTAGTCCTTTGCATTCCTTTAAACAAAACAGGGATGACTGTCCTAAAACATACCCCCATTTACTTATTGTTGCAGACAAACAGGTGATTGGACTACAGATACATATGCTATCTGTTGTTGTCTAGGTCTTACATCTTAGATCGAAGTGATAGCTTTGATTACCAAAGCTCACTTGAGCACGCAGTCCTTTCTTGACCGAGTTCCACCAAACTAGGGAAGAAATTGGTCAGCGCAAGGGCTGACATACAAACATTTTTGAACATATATTGTTTGTTATTAATTTTAATCTATCAGAGGTATCAGATTTCATGAAGCTTCCTGTATAGATGATATTGTTGGTAATTGAAGCTTTTTAAATTGGCCATAACGAACATTTTTTCATATTTTCTCGAGTTCATCAAGCTATCTGGAGTCTTATTAATTAATTATATAATCTATATTATTAATGTGATTCCTATTTGAAAACTTACCCAAGGAAATAATGTCAAATCCTAAAGAGATAGGAAATCGTATCCTAGTACTGCTCATCATTACAATTGTCATTGTAGTCCTTTTAAGGGAGTTCCAACCTCATGTAGTTTGTACTCCATTTGAACATCTTTTACAAATTTAATGAGCTAAAATTAAATATCCCTAACCTAATACTATTGGATAGAAATTTTTATTAAAATTCCATTTAAACCTACAAGTTAGACAAATTTATACAATAAATTTAATGCCACCCATATACAACATGCGTATAAAGTTAGAGCGTCGCATCATACTTTTTGCCATTATAATAAATGATATTTATGTACGTTTGATTTAATATTTATTTAATATTTATTGTTGTTGATATTGTTAACATTTTTATTGCCAGTTTTTTTTTTACGGTCAAAGTGTTACTCTATTACAACCTCCACTTATCACGTAGACTACTTAAGCCCCTCAATTTTTATTAATGATGTTGATAACAATGTCAATAGTAACACATACACTTGCACCAACAACAAATAAACAAATACACAGTGAGCGTCAAAAGTGAGTAAACACCACTGAAATAATTCATTTTCTTAGGATAGCGAGAAAAGTAAATATAGTAAATAAAAGTAAATAGTCGAATAACTTTCCAAATATAAAAAGGTTTAAAATGTTAAAACAAAAAACAATTCATGATAAGGGAACTTTTTTTATACTTAAGAACATAATAGAAAATTTAAAATTATTGTGGGTGTTGACTCACTTATGGCGCTCACTGTATATGTACAACCGAAAGATCCAATAGTATTACAGTGAAACATATTTTAATGGTTTCGATAAGTTCTAGGCATAATAATATGACTTCTTGTCTCCAGTTGATATGCTTTCAAGTAAAGTTACTTGGGTTTGTGTAATTCAGAAAAAGCCAGTAAATGTATCCATAATTCTCTGGGTTTCCCGATAAACGTTTAAAATATTTCAATTTATCTATCCAAAGAGATACACTGACTTCACCTCTAATGCACTCAGTTTCTAGAGAAGATATTATAGTCCAAATACACAACTTTACGTTTCCAAATTTCAACAGCTTTGGCACCCTAAGCAGGTCAAAATAGTAATTCAAAACCACATAGGTGTCCATCTTGTTCACATGCAGACTCAGAGTGACGCAGAAATGCCTGCCCATCTTTATATAGAGTGCTACAGGTTTCAGTCGAATAACGGATACGCAGTCTTACCAATAGCAAATAATTAAACAATAATGAAGATTTTACTGAAAGCCTCGACGATTACTTGCCTGCGCAATACACATATGTACATACATAATTGGTCATTACAACCCTTCAGCCAAGATTACGACCTAGTTCCTCACACCACTTATGTTCTGTGTGTTAATTTTATACATTAATAGCGGGACCTACAGTTTAAAGTCGATTCCGAACGACAGATTTTTGAGAAATCTGCTGAGAGGAAGTCGCCGATAAAATACTTTTTGTATTTAGTTTTGATGTCTGGCCTGGGTCTCGAACTCTGACTTTACGTCTAATAAGCCAACACACTACCTACTAGACTACGAATTGCCTGCGCAATTCCTTACGATAAAGTGAAGTCACCGTTGTCTAGTAGGTAGTGTGTTGGCTTGTTAGACGTAAGGTCGGACATCTCCAACAAAACGAAATTTGAAAAAATATTTCTTCGGCGACTTCCTCTCAACGGATTTCTAGCAAAAACTCTGAAAGTAAATAAAATTGCCATGAAAGGTTTCTCAAAAAAATTTACGTTCGGAATCGACTTTAAACTGTAGGTCTCGCCACTCATGTAAGAAATTAAAGCACACAACATATGTAGTGAGAGAAGCTAGGTCGTAATCCTGACTGAAGGGTTGTAATGACCAATTATGTATGTATGTAAAGTCGTAATAGCAATTTTCCATAACCATGTAGATCAAGGTTTGACCTCAACATCTTCACAGACGACAACTTCCTTAGCCCTAGCAATATGCCAGAAAGATGGTTACATACGTATTTCTCACCAAAAGATGAGTTTTCATTGAAAATTGGGGTGTGTTACTAACTGCTCTAAAGTTCGTTCAGCGAACACACATCTTTAATGTCCACGTTTATTTGGTAAACTGAAAAATCTACATATTTCGATAAATATTACTTTTCACACCATGTCTACAAGGTAAAGGTCCTGATTCGGAGACATTCCCCAGAAGTGTTGGGCGCTCAAAAGCAACGTACATCCTTATATTTTGATGTTTCTATTTTTTATTGCCTGTGTGTGCACTTTAGAATTAAATTGGTTTGAATTTGGGGCAAAAATGCGTGTGGCATGTACATGCTGTTGCATGTGTAAATATTTATTTTGTGTCTTACAAATTATGGTAATTTTTATTCTCTTCTTCATAAAAATCAACAATGAAACGGAAAAATTAGATTTTTGTTGTTTTTGTCATTTTTGATTTCATTGGCATTTTTTCGCTATCGTTGTTGTTGTAGTCATTATTTGTGTGCATTATTGTAAACAAATTAAGAAATTACTTGCGTTAGAAAATTATTGGGGTGTTTATAAACAAATATATGTATGTATGTATGTACTTTGATTTGCATTAAATAAAGGCAACTCGAAAGCAAAATTTGTTATCTTGTTAAGCCGTAATAACGGTTAGAAAACAAGGCAGATTGTTTTAAATATTGTAGAAAAATCTTTATAAATATTTGCTTAGCATAAAATCCTTATGAAACGTCGCACTATGTGGCATTTACCCTGAAAAGCTGGCCAAAAAAGCAAAAATGAATTTAAAGAAATTTAAGAAACTGGAAACAAACAAACAACAACGCTTCTACTGAATTTCCTCGCATAATTCGTACGATATAATCTGGAGTACTTATTTCTGGCCATTTATAAGCGCGAACGTGAATTTCTAAAGGGGACTTTATATGGGGACTAGGGTCAAATGTAATCCGATTTTCACCAAACTTTACACCATGATTCCTTAGTACACAAAACTGATCCATGCTAAATTTTATCATGATTTTTGCATAATTACCATAATTATGTGTAAATAAGTGCAATTTCGAGGGGAATTTGTATGGGGGCTAGGCGAAATCACGGATCGATTTGAACCAAAATCAGTTGGGTTCATGCTTGGGCCTAATTATCACTAACACTGTTAAAAAATTCAAGCCATTAACTCATAAAACACTTCTATTAATTTTGGCCACGTTTTCAGGGTAAATGCCACATAGTGCGTCGGCCTTATTTGCTGTAATTTATACTCTATGGAGTACAGGTCCAAATCGATTTCTTACAAAAAAACTCCAGTATATTTTTTCTGTAACAAATTGTAATTAATTGTTATAAGGCATTTGAATTTGAAACTATAACAGCTGCGAACGGCCATCTCTTTGAAGCTTCATCTGACAAATTAGTTGTTGTTTATGCAGACTGTTTTGTCAAATCACTATGGACGACCATATACAACGATGTATGTTCGCTGGAGCAGTTAGCAATTCACCCAAATTTTTAATCAAAACATCAGCCTTAGCGATGAGGCGAACTTGTCGAATTTGGTACGATACCAATCCACATAAGATCCAACAGCGTACAATGTATCCCAATAAAGTCATTGGATGGGCTGGCGGCGTCATCAGTCGATATTTCTTGAGAACCACGTTGGCCAGGCTATCGCCAGATTGTAGCATTTTAGAGGGTAATTTGGCAATTCAATTACTTGTACAATGTAAACTGTAGTCGAAGAAAATTGCACAACACAATTCGAACGACTTTTTACCAGAAAGGGAAAATATTTATTAATATTGTTTTCCAAGAAAATTAATTATTTTTATATCAAATTAAAGATATTTTGTAACCATAATGAAAAGATACCCATTCACTCACATACCCTTACTACTCTAAGTCTGCTCTCATGGAATGGCAAAGGATACACTTTTAATGGAGAATTTTTAAAAAAACGAGGTTAAACATGAAAAACATTTGTAATCCTATTTAAAAGGAAAGTGAAAAATGTTTACCAAAATATTGAAATTTTCAAGCCCATTTGCTGTTTGTTTTTATCGAAACCTTTTAAAAATATTTTCTTTATTTCTTTAACAGACGCCTAATTAATAATCCTCTAAAGCACTTAAGTGGTGATACTTTCATAAACAACCATTATTTGGATGCATTGTAAGTCTTTGTATAACCAACACAGACACACACACACATAAAAGAGATTTGAAATTAAAAATTTTAATTTTATTTCCAGATCCTTAGGCCACACTTCCTTAAGAATAGAAAGTTCGTTTATGCAATGGCTTAATATTTCGTATTTAAATTTAACTGGCATAGGTTTCGATATGATCGAATTCGATACGATAAAAATGATGCCAAACTTAAAATATATCATATATGATCGCTTCTATTTCTGTTCGATGACACCGAATGTACGCCTGTGTAAACCTAATTCGGATGGCGTATCATCATTTAACGATCTGCTAAGTAAGCCGGTCTTACGCTATTCAGCATGGATAATGGCTTTCATAACGATAACTGGAAATATAATGGTCCTGTGGGGTCGTTTTATATACCGGGATGAAAATATTGCCGTAACAATGGTCATACGCAACTTGGCCTTGGCCGATATTTTAATGGGTTTCTATTTGTTGATTCTGGGATTACAGGATATACGTTATAGAAATATATATCACAGGTGAGTACATGAAAGAAAAAGATAACCTGGGTATGTATGTATGTACATTAAATTTAAACACATGCGAGACATGAAAGTACTGGCAAGGAAAAGGATAAGAGTTCTTTGAGATCTTAACAGGAATTCATTCAGGGTCCTTACAGCCACTGGATAAAATATGATTGGAAGTATATTTCATAACAGGAGATGCTGTGGATGAGAAAAAAAGAAGAATTTAGTTCTATTCAAAATTAACTAGGGCACCTCAGTACAGATAGTTTTCAGGAACATTGTTGTCTTAAAAATGAATCACTGTCGTATGTGATTGGAATAGTCAAGAGTACTGGTTGGTTCACACGCAACATTTATAAGACTGGATTGAGGAAGTGAAATTTTTAAAGTGTTATAATGGCGAATACTTGCAAACGATTCTATGATAAGAACTACTCTACGATCATAGAAACAAATACAGGTTCTTCTGACAATTCGGTTTTGGTTGCGACAATACTCATGATTCGTCACCAGTCATATGACCTTTAGAAAAAGGCAGCCTTGTTTTAGAATTCGTTCAATATTTGCTTAATAATGCCGATGTCTTATCATAATTAGATGCCAACACCATTCGTATATGTATTCACCTCCACTTTCTTCCATTTTACTATTATTACTCGTGTAGTTACAACCATGAACATAAGCTCTAGACACATGTAGCAATAAAATAGAAAATATTATGATCAAAGTTCATAAGGTTACCTTACTTTATGAATAAATCTTGTAATGAATTAGAATCTGTAAATCATTTTTGTTTTTTAACTTGGAAAACGAAATAGTTATGAAAACTAATCTTAATTTTATTAAACCTTCTGTCAATCTGTCTTGCCATAGATTACTTCATACTTTTAATATTCACTCTCACATTTCATATTCACTGATTACATTTCTTTACTTTTGTTTTCGAATTTTTCAGTGTAGCTTTTGAATGGATGACATCGTGGTATTGTGCTGCCATTGGTGTTGTGGCTGTCAGTTCATCTGAAGTCTCTATGCTTATATTGGCGTTTATGTCTTTGGAACGCTTTCTTTTAATCGCAGATCCTTTTCGTGGTCATCATCGTATAAGTGCTAAAAATATTTTTATAGCTTTACTTACAATTTGGTTAATGGGTGTGGGCTTAGCTGTGGCCCCTGCCGTACTCTGGCAGTCAAGTACAAAATTTTATGGCACTTACTCTGGCACCTGTTTCCCTTTACATATCCAAGAGGCCTATCCTTTGGGTTGGCAATATTCGGCTTTTATGTTTTTGGGTGTCAATCTCTTCTTATTGGTCATGATTGCTTTGCTCTACACGGCTTTATTAATATCGATATGGCGCACTCGTAAAGCAACACCCTTATCGTTGTTGGATTGTGAATTTGCTGTGCGTTTTTTCTTTATTGTCCTCACAGATGTTTTATGTTGGGCACCCATTATAATTGTTAAGATATGGGTTTTCTTTAATTATAACATTTCGGGTAAGCGGTTTTTTATTGTGTGTCTTTCGTTCTATTTATTGTCTGTGGTATTCTAATTTAATTTCATTAACTTTTCTTTTGCTTTTCTCGTATCTTTAGATGATATTTATGCTTGGCTTGTGGTTTTTATATTGCCTCTTAACTCGGCTGTTAATCCGCTTTTGTATACGTTTACAACACCCAAATATCGCAATCAAATTTTATCACGCGGTTGGAAGAAAATTACCTCACGACGTCGCCGTGAGCCATCAAATGGTTTGGCGACAACTATTGCCACAGCTACAGGTTCATCAAATCCAGGTAAATTAAATATTTTCTCCTTTTTTCTTTTCTTTCTCTAACTTATTACACTTGACAAGCGATGATGCAAAGTTGAAAAACACAACACTATGCCACATAAAACATTAGTTTAGGAGGAGTACTCACTTACACACATTATTGGTCATTACAATCGTTTAAGCAAATTACAGTCTAGCTATTCACACCATAAGTATGTATTAAGACGCCCAAGATGCTCAGGACTCGTATGCACTGCTATGAGCTTAATAATAGAGTGACGGGGTTTCTTTTTTAGCAGTGTCCCTGTCATACTTTAGCTAGAAAACATGTTTTCTTTGCTCACATGGTAAAATCTGCAAGACATCGGATGTCATTGTAGACGTTGACTGATTCCACATTAATCGAGATTTTACTACATAGTAAGGTTCGAGGTTCTACTAGTAATATTTCTAACGTTGTTCCTGTCTTCAGTGGCCCGTACATAACGGTAAATATAGTGAAAATTATTTAAGCATTCTTTTTCTAATTGGAGCTAACTGAGTTGTCTTTTTTGGATGGCATTTAATTATATGCAGCTCTCTTTCATACAAATACTTTCAAGGTGATGTGGAATCATCGAACCACTGATAACATGGGCATATCGAATGGCTGCTGCCGTGTAATATCTCAGATGTTTTGGACATGGAACGTATGAGATTGTTTTGCATTCACCTTAGAGCCTAGACAGTTCCAAAGTATTACGTCCTGTTAATTATGTTGGTAAAAAAATTCGCTACAATAGAACTAAGTTTTTTGTAAGAGAGGCCGAATGGAAAAATGTTAGCAAATAGTACTATTCTGTATTCCGAGGCATTGTCATATGCGGCAACGAGGTTGCAGATGAGATGGTAACGAGTGGAAGTGGTCGACACTGGAACACTGTTTTGGGCTGATCGATCAGGCGATTAAACAAGACATTCTAAGTTTCTGTCACGGTTTGCAGAGGAGAATACTAAAAAATTTTCAATGGCCTTAGGGAGTTGGCCTTCATTAGGATTTCTTATTTTGAGAGCTTCAGACCATCATTTGACTGGTATTTATTATTATGTTTGTTCTCTATATGTTCCTCTTTTTTTTCTCTCTCTCTCTCTGTCGCTCTGCTTTCATTCCGTTACAAACTTATCCTTGATCGTTTCCCTTTGTTTATTTCTATTCTCTCTCCCTCTCTCTTTGAGCAACCTGCGAAATTTCAAAGCTCCCACAATGAAACTTTTCTAATTATAATCGATAAACTAATTTATCGATGCTAAGTTAGAGAAACTAGGTCGTAATCCTGATTGAAGGGTTATAATGACCAATTATGCATGTATGTAAGTTAGTTAAACAATGATTTTAATTTCATGCAAATGCAAATGTTACAACTACAAATTTTTGCACTACACCTTATATCGTATAAAGATACAATGCTTTATATCAACAACTTACAGATGTTAAACATTAATTGGTGAGTTCTTATTAAATTTGAAATTTCTTTACAGATGAATACAGCAGTAAGGCCATACCTCTAGTAGCAACCAAATAAACATTACCGAAGAACTGAAAGGCATTCGAGCATTTTCTGGTGCATTTATTTTTTAAGGCAAATTTTACATATAAATGAACGAAAAGAGGCTCAACAAAAACGTATTTTAAACATAAATTTAAAATTAAATATAAATACTAAACATAAGTGTGTATATATGTGTGTGACACTATTTTTTAAAATAAATGTTATTTCAATCTCCAATGCGAAAGAAAAAGATGAAAATTGACATGGGATTTAATTGGAATTGTTTGAGAAAAAGAACTGTAAGTAAATTTAACCAAAGGTTCTATAAGTAAACAAAATCATAACCACGTATGATGATGTCACATTGCTTAATAACAACTTATCGAATTTAAACCCAATTTTATGCAAACCAAATAATACAGTGTTTTAAAAACATAAAACATTTTGACAACAGAGCAGAGTTGTTGGAGGCCAAATACGACGATTATAGTGGCGCGACGAAATTATGGTCATATATTAAATAAGAATTAGCCAACCGCTAACTATAGCGCGCAGTTATGTTATCATTTTACAAAACCCATGATTTGTTTATTTACAATTACGTCATTTCGTATTGTTGTATTGTAGTATGGTCGCCACTGTCTAGTGAGTAGTACATTAACTTTAACTGTGAAAAAACAGAAATATGAGCAAATATTTCTTTCGTCTTATGACATGAAAAAGTTTCCCAAATCTACTGTTGTAGTCGGCGTTAAACTTTAGATTGTGCTACACTTGGCTAAACAACAAACGTGGTCCTAATCCTGACTTAGAAGTTGTAATGACCAACTATGTATGTATGTATTAATGTTCTAAATAGTGTTTTCTTAATAAAACTATTAATTAAATTATGTTTTAAAAGTTATGTTTATACTAACATATCTTAAGTAACAAAATATAACAAATTTACATTATAAACCATAAGTACAATTTAAAACTAAAGCCTTACAACTAACAAAGCATTATGGTTAAAGTCTATCCACCATTTGTTTTAGAGCTGGTAAAATTTCATGTGATTTTCTTAGATGCGTTTGGAGTCTGTAATACACATAAATGGATTAAAATTTAATTTAAAAATAATTTTACAACAATAAGAACTTACTTTCTATTAGAGTTTAAGACGATTTCGCAATATTTGCAACGAAAACTCTTTGCATTCTGTCCATTACGATGTTTACGCAGCCGATGTTGACACAAAGCATTTTTTGTAGGCAATTTGTGGCCACAATCATCACATTCAAACCAGATAACGTGATCTGTTATAACACGCTTCCTTGAGGACTGATGATGTCTTTTCCACTCTGAGTTTAAACTCTCTTTGCTATTTAAAATTTCTGCATTCTGGCTACATTTTAACTTTGATGTCATGTTTTTATGTTTCATATTTGTGCTGCGGTGTTTACGAATACGATGTTGGCATAAAGCATTTCTGGTTGGTAAATTATGTCCACAATATTCACACACGAAACCCAAGTTTTGATGTTCGGTGTCCAAATGTCGTCTTAGTAAGCTTGCGACGGAAAAACATTTCGAACACAAACAGCATTTAAAGCCCAGCGAATTTTGGTGATAAGTTTCCTTTCGATTATGTTTTCTTATACGATGTTGATATAATGCATTTTTTGTAGGCAAACCATGACCGCATGCTTCGCATTCAAATGGCGGCCCCGGTAATATTTTTCTACTTTTATTCGTTTTATTGCGGGAATGGTTTGATATAGATGGATTTGTATCAGGTATTATGATATTGACGCTAACAACACTTTCACTTATGATTTCATTTTCAATTTTTATCTCATCTATAGGTTTAGGGAATGCCAGAGGCGGTTTACTTTCAGTTTGATCACTTATTTCATGCAAAACATTATTTTCAATTTTAATTCGATTAAAAGTTGTTGTTTCCATACATTGTGGCAAGCATTCAGCTTGGTTAGTTATTGAATTTTTAATTGATGGGCCTGGGTTTTCCATTTTAATTAAAACTTTCTGCGTTAAGATTTTGTGTTTCTCTAAAAAATATTTAAAATTTGTTAAATAAACCTGCAGGAAAATATACGAAAAAAAGAACACCGAACTTTAATTTTGACATTAAAAACGAATGCTTTCTGTAAATGTATGCAATAAATTTTATTAAAAAAACAATAAAAGTCTTAAACAGCAATTGTATTCATAAATCTAATGATTATTTAATATTACAGGCTTTACTTCAGCCTTAATCGATATCTCATCCGCGATCAGCATATGGTCTAGATCATGAACAGAAACAGCCAAATTGTGACAGTGTGTTAAATGCCAACGTAACCTGCAATTGAACAGAATGAACGAAATGTAAAACAGCCTACATCAATTATTATTTCTCCTACCTGCCCCTGTTTGGAAACTTTTTATCACAATATTGACAACAATATGGCATTGAACCCAAATGTGTATAAATATGCGATTTGAGCGATTGTTGAGACTGAAAGAATTTGCCACAATTTGCTTCTTCACAAATGAAACGTTTATTTTCATGTTTAGTTTGTACGTGGATTTTCAAATGAACGGCCATCATAAAACCTTTGCTACAAAGGTCACATTTAAAAGGATATATTTTCTGATGAAATCTTAAATGAATTTTATAATTAGCAGAACCTATGATTTTCTTTAAACAATAATCACAAGTAAATTCAGGATATCTTTGGCAGCTTAAACGATTGACATGTTTGTCATACAAGTCCTTAGAATTGAATTGTTTGTCGCACTTTTTACACTCGTAGCCTGTAACTTTAAGGCGATGTTTTCTATGACGATGGGATGCTAGTAAAGCTTTTGTGGGAGCATCATGGCCACAAAACTCACAGATAAAAGGAGGACCTTTTGGTAAAGGCAGTCTAATACCAGGTTGTATGCAGGGCATTATGGAAATGTTTTCAATTTTTATGTTTTGCTCTCTATCAATATTTGTTGGGTTGTTATCTTCAATGTATTCATCTTCCTCAAACGTTTTCAAGTCTATAAAAGAGTCCGAAAATATAATTTTTTTTTGTAGAGAAGTTATTGAAAAATTGATATATTTTTAAAAGCACAAACAAAAATATTTGCTTATTTGACATACATTTATTCATTAAATATAGACTTAATTGTTAATACTAAAACATAACGGATTTACGTTTCTACAAATTGAACTAAATTGACTTTTGAACGCATTACATGAAATTTACGCATATTCTCCAACTGATCTATGCTCATGTCGATGCCATGTTTACGCTTTATATGAATACGTAATCTAAAAAGAAAAATTCGTAATAATTATTAAAATGAATTAAAAGAAGTAAATTGTTAAAAACACTTACTTTGCTTTGGCGGGATAACCACGCTGACAATATTCACATTCAAAAGGCATAACGCCATGAGTAAATTCGTGATTTCGCAACGATGTGGAGGAAGTAAAAAACTTGCCACAGTTTGGATACTCACAAGAAAAACGTATTTTATTATGCTTCACATTAATGTGTGTATTTAGATGGCAGGCTTGTGCAAATTTTCTATCACATAAATTGCAAGCATAAGGAAAGTCTCCCGTATGATAGCGTACATGAATTTCTAAGCTTTTACGGATTGCAAATACTTTGTTACATATGCTGCAGGTAAAGCCAGACTTTTCATGAGCTGTTTGTATGTGACATTCCATTGCTTGTTTAGTAGCATACATGCGGCCACAGTAAGAACATGTAAATTTCGGTCGATCAGCTTCATGACAACGACGATGACTCTTCATGCGTGAATAATTCGGGTAAACTTTTTGACAAAAATCACAAGCATAAGAACCCACATGACGTTTACGTGTTGGATGACTTTTGTTAGTATTCGGTTTTTGCTTTGAAAGCTTTTTACTGGGATCATCATCGCCATCTTCCTCCATTGTATCATCCTGTGAACTTTCACTTATAATTGTTTCAATTGCATTCTTATATAAATCGTCATCATTTCTCCCTTTAATTGGTATGTGCTCCTTACTAGCTACCGCTACAACGTTTTCTTTCCATGTTAAATCGCTTTCCTTACTTCCATTATTAGTTTCTTTTCGACATTTTCTATTAACAATTTCCTCTTCTTCCCCAAGGCTCTCTACCTCCTCCACCTCCTCTACCTCATCATCTTCAGCATATTCCACATATTCCTCACTCTCCACAAATTCACACGATTTATATTTTGTTATTTGTATGGGTATTATGTTTTCACCACATTTCATTTGTATTGTTTCCGTTTCTGTATATTTTACGAAAAAAAAAACAGAAATGGTGATTAGTTCTGAAGAAATATTTTTTGTTTTTAGTTAAAAAAAAGTTAAACATGTTAATTAAATAACGAAGAACGTTTAACTTATAATTTGAAATAAGTTAATCGTTTAGGTATTACCATGAATTCAAGATACAGAAGCAGAAACATTACAATAAGGAATTATTTTTTTGTTTATTTGATTTTACATTTTCACTCACTAACACAAAATTAAAAAGGTTGTACGATAATTTATTTCCCAATATTAAGTATAAATTAAGAAAATTAATTGTAGAATCAAGAATCATTCGAATTTGTATGTCATACCTTTCAGATATTAACACAAATTTCTAAAAAAAATTCATTCTAAAATTAGATTAAAGTGCAAAAATGCTTCTATTGCTTCATTTCAATGATTACAAAAAAAGTGTCTTCCTTTTTAATGTGATGCAAAGGCCTTAAATTAAATAAGGCAACATTTAACACAAAAAACAATTCGTTAAATGGTTTCTTTAAAGCTCATTACTTATGTATATAACATATGTAGCGAATAAAAATATTAAATTAGTCCTTAAGACAATTAAGTTGGAAAATTTTCCCCATAAAGTTAGTTATTTGAATATCTGGATGGACTATTCTAGATTATTTTAATTCACAAATTTTTTGTTCAGTCCTTTAACATTACCAGTAAGTCCTTTTAAACAACTCAGACCAACAAAATAATGATCTATTCGAGATGTTTTTGGTATTTGGAATAAATCTAGATGTCAAAAATTTGTATATTTTCCCTAAATATTCAATGAAATGAAAACAAAAAATTCAAAACTTTAATTTGAGATTACGATAGCGCGCATTACAAATTTTTTCCGCCGGGTCATAAAATTGCACTACAATACAAAAATACTAATATTTTTAACTGGCTTTCTTCCCAAAACTTGGTCGCAATGCTGTCTCAATTATAATGATCGTATCATTTGGTCTCCTACGACTTTACTCTGTTGTCAAAACTGTGTGTATGTACATTAGAGGATAGGCATGGCGTTTTCAACAATTAATTACATTATTGACAGATCTCCAGGCGAAACGAAGAAGAGCTTTGTGGACGAACTTAATCCAGAAATCCAGATATATTAAGGGGATTTACTTTGATAAACCTATAGACATAAATTTTGATTAAAGGTTAACCTTAGTTTCGCTATGTTTGGTGGCTACGTTAAAAGTCATCAATTTCCATTTGGCTCTAATGTTTTAATGAATACACTATTATACAATTTTACTCAACAATTTTAATGAATTTTTAAAAATCTTATATACCAGATAGACTGTTTAGTCTTCACAAGGCATTAAAAATTCGCAAGGACTTACTTTTGGTTTGAAAACAAGTTCGGAATATATGTATCTATAACCAGAGCTTAAATCAATTTCTAATTAAAATATATTTTATTTACTCACCTTCCTCTTCCAAGGCTTCCAAATTTTGATAATCTTCTAGATCTAAATGTTCTTCAATGTCAGCAACGATATTAGATTCTTGTGAGGATTCTATTGATTCGAAGGTTTCTGTGAGTTTTGTCATTTCACACATTTCATTGATTTTCTCTTGATGCAAATTATTCACTATATTAATTTCATTTGATTGCTGATTGTCTGAAAGGGTTATATAGTCCGTTTGATCTCTTAATACAGAATCCCCTTGTTTGTTGATAACTTCTTCATCGCAATCACTTACAACATATTTTTCTATTAATGCTACATCGTTATCATGTTGCTGCTCTATATCACAAGTTGCTTTATATTGTTGCACAGAAGTAGGTAATACATCATTTGGATTTTCCTTTTGCTCTTCCAATTGCTTCTGGCATTGTTCTATCACCCGCTTAGACTCTTCAACTTTCTTATAAAAATCGTATGACATTTGCAATTCCAAACCACATGATTTACACAAATTATGGGGCACATCTTCACCTGCACTTAAATCTATTTGTGTGCAAATAGTAAAACACTCTCCGTATGTCAAATTGTCTTCCTCATCGTAGATAGTAGTCAAATCCAAATATTGAGACTCCTCCGGCAATTGTAGACACACGCGACATAAATCCGTCAAGTCATTTGGCATTACAAAAGAAGTCAACGACATTCTATCAATATCTTAGCACTTATAAGCATAGAAATACTTAATTTTTATTAAATATTATATTGCAGATAGTTAAAGTAGATTTATTTTTAAAATATGTTATAATTTACAAACAATTATGGATTTATTTTGTAAATTTAATCACAATTTTGTACAATTTATTTCTCTCTTACACTGTATATAAAGTGTTGCCACATTTTTGATGCTTATCAATAATTAACATTGTTTACCACTTATTAACATCTTATGGTTAATGTTATGTTACTAGCTACATTGGTGGTTAAAATAATAGAGATTGTAATTTATTACAATTTATGAAGTTTAGACAAGTAAAAAATTACGCATTAGATTCGCATTGGATAGCATTAAAAACACAAGAACTACGATTCATTTAAAATGGTACACTTAATGGTTTCATTTTTACAATACCTTAAATCACAATACAGAGTGTATAATGTAAAAACAGATATTTATTTAACAGTCCATTTATCATAATAACAGAGTTGTCATATCTATGACAGTTGTTTGAAGTGTTTATAATACAGTGGTTTAAAGAAGAAGACCCAGAAAACAAAAAATCAATGTAAACAAATTGAAAATTAAAAAAAAATACATTATAATAAAAATTGTTAACTTCCATTGTTAATAAATCCGTATTTCTAACAATATGGGCCTCGTAAAATACGCACAAACCACAACGGAGGATTCAACACATATTATTACCGTATATACGGAAAACACCACATTGTCAAGTATTGAGCCTTTTGAAGACGGAAGCTCTTACATACTGATACCCTTGGGAGTACTATTGGGTATAATCATTTTAGCTTTACTGGTAAGTTATTAATAAGATTGTTTTTAGGCATTTCAATAGAGGATTTTCTTCTGTATCAATAGGTTTATTTAATGGCGAGTAATAGGAGACGTTTAGTCCACTTATATTGTAAAAAACGCCAGAGCCGATGGTTTTTATACGAGGAGGATAATGAATATGATTCTCCACTTGAACAAAACCCAGAGGCAGTAGAAGAAGAGGAAGATGGTGTTGATAATGAAGATAATCCAACGAAAAGCTTGCTAAGAGGAAAATTGCAAATTAATAATGTAAGACAATAATAAAACAAACCAATTAAATTTTAAATTGTGAATCCATTTTCTCTTTCAGCGTTATGAAAATTATTTAAGTACTTCCCAACTGAACCGTTCTTCCGATTTGTTTACTTAATAACCTGCCTTATTTAATAAAATTGCCGAAGACAGTATTAAACGAAAACAGAAAACCACACAAATGCTAGTCAAATTGCAAATATTTACTTCATGCACCAACATTACAACATTCCGATACAAGGAAGAAGAAAAGAAAAAATATTATATTAAATTATTATTAATTAATGTTTCAAAATGTCTCTCTTATATATAGATATTTATGTATTTATTCATTTATTATATTTTAAAATTTAAAAATCAAGAAAACAAAAACAAATTTTAAATATTTTTTGCTGTATCCATATCAGAACCCAAAAGCCGGCAAGTTAAATCATAAAAACCAAAGAAAAACGCACCACCCAAGGTAATCCACATGACTCTGGGTACAAAACCAGCAAATAAGCTATAATTATAAGAAAGATTAAATGAGTCCCTGTAAGTAAATGTAATAAAAGTAAAAACAAATCATCTACCCTTTAATGCCACGTTCTTTGTATATAGAAGACAACACTTTCGGTATGGGTAATTTACGTATTGTGCTATTTTGTTCAGCCAGCATAATTCTTGTTTTTACCACATCTAAAGGTGTGGTTAGGCCAGCGGAAATACCACCAGCAACGGCACCACATAAAGCAACTGAAAATGGTGTTGAATCTAAACCAGTTACGGGAGACCATTGTAGTTTAAAGAATTCCCATAAAGGAAATTGTATTAAGCTGAATGGTATCTCACGCATTATGGTAGAACCAAAGCCGCGATAAACGCCTTTACGTAGACCTTCCGTTTTATAGGCCGACCATAATATCTGCAGTGCACCCTGTTGTGTTTTATTACCTAGTGTTTGCCTTCTTTGCTTAGCTATTTCAACAGGTACACGTATTAAACAAGCCATCTAAAGCAAAGAATTAATTAAAACTTTTTTTATTGTGCTTTTGCAATACCTTACCACTTCGGCACTAGAGGCGGAAACCATATGTATATAGGGTGAGTTTTTTGTGCATCCTGTCACATTGCTGATTAAGGTTTTCAAATTTTCGTAGGCACAAAAAAATAAAGCCGCTGTGGGTGCACTACCAGCAGCAGCAGGTGCCAAACCTTTATAAATGCCTTTAAAGCCACCAGAACGCCAAAACCCACGCTCGCTTTGCAGTCGTGTTTTCATGGTATCTATGGGAAATAATGCTATATCCACCACCATGCCTGCAACTCCACCAGCCTGTAAAATAAAACAACATTTTTTAACAAGTACAGCCTAAATAGGACATATTCATTAAAACCAAACTTAGTCCATACGTCTAGAAATTTGAAACGTCGGCTTTATTTTCGGTTTGAAGTGATGTAAAGAAATTTTTCTAAGAAAAAAATTTAGTCTCAATAGCCGTTCTACCTCCACATTTAGAAACATTCTCACGGGAATCTGAACCCGTTTTGACTAAAAAAGTCGATCTGGTATCAAAGAATTACAATTGCTGGCAATTGATATGTTAGACATTCATCAGATACTATATTTATCATGCCACTTACTTCCCCATTTTATTGTTGTTCCAGCAATATCTATTATTGTTAAAACAAGAATGTTTTTAACGGATTCAAGAGTTTGGCAGTAGCAATATATTTTTAAGCTTTTGACCTGAATTATAATATCTGCAGGAGTGTAGTAAAATTTTATATTCGACTGCACAAGATGTCATGCTTATATATATTTGTTTACTTACCACTAAAGCATTGATAAAACTATGGGCATGGGTCTCCGAAGTCACCGATGCTATGGTAGGGTTAATAGCTAATTCCGCTTCCATTTTATTACAATTTCAAATAAATTTTAAATATTATCATATAACTATATAATAGTTATCACAACTTTTACACTTATAAACGTAATTAAAAACTAAATTCCATTCCAATATTCTATATTATAATATAATTTTTAATAATTTTACACTCGTAACAAACAGCATGTCTGTCTGCTGGTCAAATTGATATTGTTATGAACTGTTATTGAAACAACTGTTAGAAAAAACTTCTAGTGTTGGTAAGTGTTACAAAATACTGTTACTACTTTAACATCATCAGATGTTATCTTAACAGTTTGGTGTTAACCACAATGTACGTGTTAACATCAGATGGAATTTAATATTGTTTTATATTGGTGTGTTTTATTTATTTAATTTTTTGCAATTTTTTTTCAATAAAATATTCACACATGGCGGCTAGTAGTAGAAAAGTAGCTGTAAGTAAAATTTTAAAAGATCAATTTCAGTCTGGAGTATATTTTATCTTAAATTATAGAATAAATTGAAAACTTTAGCTGTGGTTTGCACTGGAGGCGGCCTTATTTTTTCCGGCCTGTGTATTCATCAAGGTCAAGAGCATTACTATGAAAGAATATTAATGCCCGCCACGCGACTTTTGCCTCCCGAGACTAGCCATAAATTGGCAGTATGGGCCTGTAAATACAAACTTTTTGGTAAACCCTCTCAAGGCGATGATGCCATCTTGGTAACCACTAAAATCATTATTTTTCAATACATACTTAAACTAAATATTGTTTTAACTTTCCTTTAGAACACCACGTTCTTTGGACTTCCAGTTTCCAATCCTGTGGGAATAGCTGCCGGTTTCGATAAGCAAGGAGAGGCCGTAGAAGGTTTAGCTCAAATAGGTTTCGGTTTTGTTGAAATTGGTTCAGTTACGCCGGAACCCCAACAGGGCAATCCACAGCCACGCGTATTCCGCTTGACAGAGGATGAAGCTATAATCAACCGTTACGGTTTTAATAGTGAAGGCCATGAGGCAGTTTTTAAACGCCTTAAAGCTCTAAAAGATTCTGGTAAATTTAAAGGAGTTTTAGGCATTAACTTGGGTAAAAATAAAACTTCTCCATCGGCAAAAGAAGATTATAAACAAGGCGTTTTAGTATTCGGTCCAATAGCTGATTACTTGGTAATTAATGTCAGCAGTCCCAATACACCTGGTTTAAGAGACCTCCAAGGTAAAAAGGACTTAGAGGCTCTTCTGGAGACTGTCATAGAGACGCGTAATCATCTCCATGTCAACAATAATGTACCTATTCTACTTAAACTTTCGCCCGATCTTACCAAACAAGATATCAAAGATATTGCCTCAGTGGTAAATAAAAAAAGCTGCCGTGTAGATGGTCTTATCGTGTCAAATACTACTGTAACACGTGATAATCTTAAAGCTGGAGGTCCACACCACGCGTTTTCGCGTCAAAGCGTTGCGAGCATTTAATACCTTCTTCGCATTCTACGCTTCAAGTTACATGCAACGCTTTTTACGCGCCAATGTTTGTTTTGATTTAAACAAATTAAAACAAAAACAACCTGTCAAAATCAGCTGTTTAGTACGCGCGCCGCTTGTGATGCTTACAAAAGTAGAAAGTAGATTTACTTTTCGCGTTCTAGGCGTCATGGCATCCTACGCTTTTGTGCGTGTAACTTGCACCAAATAAATACATTAATTCTACTTTTTTGACAGCCGCGTAGAATGCGAAAAAGCGTAGAATGCGTGGTGTGGACCTCCAGCTTAAGGCAGAGTCTTTAACTGCTAAAGAGACAGGTGGTCTCAGTGGAGTGCCTTTGCGTTCGAAGTCTACACAATTGATAGCAGAAATGTATTATCATACAGGTGGAAAAATACCCATTATGGGTGTAGGCGGTATTTCCTCAGGCGAGGATGCATTTGAAAAGATAGAGGCTGGTGCTTCTTATTTACAACTTTACACTTCATTTATTTACCATGGACCACCAGTTGTAAAGCGAGTCAAATCGGAGCTAACGAACATATTAAAATCTAAGAATTATAAATCCATAACAGAGGCTGTAGGCACCAATTACAAAAACTATTTGAGCAAATAAAGATTTAATTTCAATTAAAGTTACAAATTTATCAGAGCTTTTAAAACACTAATTATTGTAAAAGTAGAACGAATTAAACATAATACATATATTAAGAATTCGAAAAGATAAATTACAATATTTCTTATATTGCAAATGTAGAAGAGACGATATATACATATGTATATCATACAGAAGGCATATGTTTTGAGGCAGTCATTAAAAATTTACCTGTTAGATTTCGACAATACGATTAGACGTCATGTTATGTACTAAAAGTTATATCTGCTAAAATGGATGATAAATTATAAAAAAAAAATCGTATAAACTAAAAAAGATTACAAAAAGCAATTAGATTTTCACAACAATATTTTTAATAAAACATATTAAATAGAAACTTATAAAAAAAAAAACTTATTGAGTATTGGCTTCCGTAACAGTAAGTACACGGCCTTCTAAAAAGTGAATATTTTGATTGCAGGCACTATTGTAGGCATCGCTGCTGCTAAACGTTACAAAGCCGTATCCCTTCGAAAAGCCTAGCTTTTTATCATAAACAATGGCTGATGTAGCTACATGGCCGAATTTAGAAAAATAGGTTTGCAACTCCTTTTGGCCAATGGTCCACGGCAGATTGCCCACAAACAACTTATAACTATGACGTACAAAATTAGACATTTTACACTATAAATTAAATTAAAATTCTTTAGTTATTTCTATTAAATGTATGGTATGGCCACCTAATATTTCTAATAAATCAACACCGGATGCTTTGCCAATATCGTCGCTGTTGATTTGTAAAGCGCAAAGTTTCCACTTTTTAAGTAAAGCTTCTATAGACCAGTCTGCACTGCGTTCTTGATAGGTGAAAATGAATTTTGCTGTAGGATTACGTTCCAATAGAAAGGCAACCGTAACAATGATGCCTTCAAAAACTGTAGGATCGTAAAAACAATCGGCGGCTATTATTAAATCCAATGGACTCAATGAAAATACACTGTTTAATAAGAGGCCCCAACTCAAACCAATTACTTCAATATCTTGTCCTGGTTGTAAGTTATTTATAACACAGGAGCGCCTTATATGATTGAGAGACTTGGGCAATGTACAGCTATCGCTTAGTATTACTTGAGCACCACACTTGGCTGCTAAAATGCCAGGCAAAGCAGTACCGGCACCCAACTCCAAAATACGTTTACCCACTAATGCGTGACGTCGTTCCCAAAGAAACCAAGCTAAAATCGGTGCACAAGGCCACGTGTAAAAGGAGTAACCGCTTTGTAAGAGCTAAATTTGTAAAAGAACGAGTGATTACATAAACATTTTGTTAAATTTCATATATATTTTTGAAAATAAATAATGATATATTACCTCTGGTATTTTGATTTCTAATTCTTCGGAATGTTCTATAGCTGCAGATGAGTGTGTTCTGTCACTTCTCTGTAAAGGTGAGCTACTCCCTCGACTGGTAAAAACAAATGTTCTGATATTTTCGTTTTCTCTTTTGTCTGTTGTACTGCTACCACTACTGTTACCAACACTACCCACACCTGTTGTATTTGTTGCAGATGCTGATGTAGTGGCTGAATTTTGTTCACTGCCGTCTGACTCGCCATTCAAATGAAAACGGCCACTGGTCATTTTTAATATGTCAATCGATATCGAGGACAATAATTTTATTAATGGATTAATTATAAATATACTAAAGGTTTCTTTATGTTTCTCCCTTTTTCCTTTGCAATATTATTTTGTTAAGAAAATCAAACGTAAAGGAATGGCAAAGAGGAATAAGTGTTGGAAAGTATTGAAAAATGAATGTCTTTACTAAATACAAGGGTTGCCAAGGTTTGAAATAAAATTAAAAAACCTTAAGCTCTTTATAGTGTTTTCACACCGAGTGGTTTTAACGTAAAAGTTGGTTTTAACGTTAAAACCAAAAATAAAAACTGATTTTACCATACAAAATTATTGTGTTAAAACCAAAATAAAACCTTTTTTGAATTGGTTTTAAGTTGGTTTTATGAAATACAACCTTGTTTTGATGTACTAAATGTACTAAATCAGAGCTACCAGCTCTGAAAACCTGAAAACAGCTGATAAAAACAAAAACAAATGTAATAAATAAATAAATGTAAATAATTATTTATTTTGTATTAAAAAAGGAAAAATTTGGAATATTTTTAATTTCTTCAATGAAAATTTTAAAGATTCTTAAATATTTAAATATTAATCGAAATGTGTGTTGTTTCTGGTCACAATAAATATAGCTTCTTGTGCGAAAGGTAAGTCAGAAGCTAAATATATCAAGATGAAATAAGGCATATTGCTCATAAAATTTTTTTCTCGCAGTCATAAATGTCATGAATTTAAAACCAATTTTAATAAAACTTGCAGTGTGAACGCAAAATCAGCTGTTTATGGTTTTAATGCTAAAATCAGGTTTTAAATTTTGGTGTGAAAACACTATTAGAGACTTGATAAATAAAATCTAAAAAGAAAAACAAATATAAATAACTGAAATAAATTAGTAGCGAAGAAAAAGAAATAAAAAAAAACTTGTTTTCTTTACCGGATAAAATTTTGTATTATATTTTTTTAAATCTTACGTACTTAAAGTATTATCGTTTAAACCAACCTTTAGAAGCATTTATATAAATTGATGCATTTCCAAACTTTTAATTAAACCGAATTTTAACCTTGTCTGAGATGCTTTTAACGATCATCTTGCAAAGTGTTTAATTTTATAAATTGCCGTTTCCATAATTAATTTAAATTTTTTTTTCTTACATTGCTTTTGACGTAGGCTGCGGCTGCCTTGATTAAATACGCCTTGTTTGTAAACAAAACCAAAAATGCAAATAAAAAGGATAGTAAAACAGTGTTAGAAACCGGTAACAATTTAAATCCTATTATAGATATTATCTTGGAGGGGGTATTCTTAACCCATTGAAGACAAATTAGATCGAATATCGAACGTTTTATTTATGTTTACATTTTTAAATTTAAATATATAGTTCGGCAATAAACTTTATTCTATTTTTTATATATGTATATTTTCATAATTTATATAATAATAATAACAAAACATTAAAATAACAATTTAAAATCATTACATTGGCAGAAGGGAGAAATAAAAAAGCAGAAAAAACATTTAATTTATGTGAAAAAAAGGTAAATTGTGTTGTCAGTCATCTTTAATATTATTAATATTTTTACTAAACTGTTTATTTAAAATTGACAGCAAATAATCAGAGCTGGTAACCCTTTTTGATTGTATCAACAATAACAACGGAGCTCCGTAGGATAATAGAAATATAACGGGAATATATGGAAATTGATATTAAAATAAGTGCTATTATAAGTATTTCCTAATTGGCAACAGATTCAATTCCATCATAAACCTTTACGAGTATTAACAGCAGTGGCTGCGATACAGTCCGTAATGGATGAAATAAACGATTTTTTCGATTTTTCCAAAGATTTTCAACGAAAAGTTGCGCCTCGTGGTTGCATCTCAGGCACTCTAGAAACGACAGTTGTTAAGGCAGAGGATTCGAGAGACTTATTAAAACGTCAACAAAGCGGAACAGACTATGCCGCAGATGTTGTAGAAAAGGAACGTATAAAGTTGGAACAGGTTTGTCTGGATCATTTGTTAAAAATAAACTCTAAAGCATAAATCTTCGATTTTTTCAATAGTTAGACCTTGGTGTTGGCAATGATCAATCCCGTTATGGTGCATCTTGCAGTGTGGCGGCTTCTTCATGTATGGATGATTTGGAAAGTTTATCGAGTGATTCATCAGAGGATGAATGCAAGGGGGCGAAAGCAAATCGTGCAGATGATGGCGTCTACGATCGTTATTCGTTTGATATAAGACGCGATGAAAAATTGCCCATACATGATAGAAAGGACGAAATAGTCGAAGCCATACGATCAAATCCAGTTATTGTGTTGGAGGGGGACACTGGTTGTGGCAAAACTACCCAGGTAAGTAGAAGAAAGAATGAAGTGCTTTTTGGGTTTCGAAATATTCAAAGATCTTAATATTAATGGATTCCACTTTGCTTAAGTTCAAGCACAAATTACAAAAGAAACTCGGAGGCTTTCCGAAAAGTTTACTTTAATGTTATCAGAAAAAGTAATTCATAACATAAAAGCCGACATTCGGATTCTCCTGAGGTTTGCAATTTCTAAGGATTGTTCGTTTTTTTGCGTAGCTGATCCGTACTCTGGAATTTTTGTCGCGTTATCTTTCTCTTGTGACATGATTTTACTCGTCAAATGCTTTTTTTTGTTACAGGTTCCTCAATACATTTTAGATGATGCCTATAGTCGTCGTGAACATTGTAAAATTGTTTGTACTCAACCCAGACGTATCGCTGCTATCTCCATTGCTAAACGTGTTTGTCACGAGCGTAAATGGCCAGAGGGTTCTTTAGTAGGCTACCAAGTAAGTCAACAAGATATTAATTTGTCAATTTTCCAGTAGCAAATATAATTTAATCTATTTCAGGTCGGTTTGCATGCCAATATTAGTGAAGATACTAGACTAGTGTACTGCACTACTGGTGTACTATTGCACAAATTAATAAGGGAAAAGTCCCTCAATGCATTTACTCATATTATATTAGACGAAGTTCATGAAAGAGATCAAGAAATGGATTTCCTACTTATTGTTGTACGTCGTTTTTTGGCCACAAATTCAAAACGTTGCAAAATAATATTAATGTCGGCTACTATTAACTCATCACTTGTATGTATTTAATAATATTCATTTTTTGTATTCAAACCCTTTATTTTTTTCTCTGTTAATTTTTAAAAAGTTTTCCAATTATTTTAAAATAAGACGTGAACCAGCTCCCATTATTAAAGCCGATTCTAGACGTTTATATCAAGTAAAAGACTTTTATTTAGATGATCTGAGCCGTATCAATAATCCTGTGAGTGTTTTCTTTTTTTTTTAAATTAAATTAATTTTATTAAAATTTATTTTCGTTGCTGTTTCTAGAGTATACATATTGACTTTGCTGAACCGGGTATTTCAAAGGAAATGTATACATTAGCTTTGAAGCTTATTATAGTAATTGCTAATATTGAACAGCAGGAAGTTGCTTTAAACTTAAATTCCAATCCCAATTCAGCCAATAATAATTCAGTTTTAATTTTCTTACCCGGCATTAATGAAATTGAAGAAATGTGCAAAACCTTAGAGTTCTTAAATAATTCCGATGAGTAAGTATAGCATTCTACATATTTTTTGCGTACATAATTTATTTTTGTTGATTTAGAAATACACCCAAAATAAGTCCGATACGTTTGCATTCATTGATATCGCCTGATGAACAAATCAAAGTTTTCCATCAGGCTCCACATGGTTATCGTAAGGTGATATTGTCCACTAATATAGCCGAAAGCTCTATAACAGTGCCCGATGTTAAATATGGTGAGACGAGAAGAAAAAAATAGAATTTTTTATATGGTTTTTGTTTCATTTTTGTTTGGTTTTCATTTACCTCTTGACAGTTATTGATTTTTGTCTAACCAAATCCTTGGTTACTGACACTGCATCCAATTTTACCAGTCTCCAATTGGAATGGGCTTCCAAGGCCAATTGTACACAACGTGCCGGTCGAGCTGGTCGTGTTATGAATGGAAGAGTTTATCGTTTAGTGCCAAAATATTACTACGAGGTTAAAGACATTTTGTTCGCATAAATGCTTGAGTTTATTTTAATTTATTATTTTTAATTTACCATTCAGAACTATATGGATGAATTTAGTGTACCCGAAATGTTACGTTGTCCTTTGGAAAATGTTGTCTTAAAAGCTAAATTGCTTGATATGGATCCACCGCCTGATATTCTCGGCTTAGCTATGAGTCCACCAAATTTGAGTGACATTCATAATACGATATTAACTCTAAAGGAGGTGGGCGCTTTATATTCTACCGTTAACGGCATTTACTCTGTACAGGATGGTGATATCAGTTATATGGGTCGTGTTATGGCTGCTTTACCTTTGGATATACGCTTAAGTCGTTTAATCATTCTTGGCTATATATTTAGCATGTTAGAAGATGCTATTATTATAGGTATGACTGTTAAAAGGTGCGTTAGATGTGAAATACAAAGTAATATGCATTATTTTCAGCGGCTGGTTTGAGTGTTCGTTCAGTTTTTCGTTATAAGGGTCCAACACCTCAAAGTGATTGCGATGCTTATATACAAAAACTCTTATGGGCCGATGGTTCGGGCTCTGATTTATTTGCAATTTTAAAATCATACAAGGTTAGTTGTTATTAGAAGTTATTTTTTTTATCTTCCATTTATTTGTTTTTCTCGCCAGATCTGGAAGGCAATGCGTGAACAAAATAGCATTGGCGAAGACAAAGGTGAACATTCCTGGGCTAAGCGTTATTTTATCAACTTACGTTCCATTAAAGAGATGCATTTGCTGGTGCAAGAGCTCAAAGAACGCTTAACCGGTATGAATTTCAAAGAGCAGACTACTTATCAGCGCGTTCATTGGATGGATCGTGAACAAACGATAGTTTTGAAAATTATAATAGCCGGAGCATTCTATCCCAATTATTTTACACGAAACTCGCTTAGCGAAAGAGACGGTGAACGACAAATTTACCACATAATAAATGGTAATGATCCATGTCGCACAGTCTATTTCACAAATTTCGATACAAAACACATTGGCCAGCTGTATAGCAATTCGATTAAAGAGATTTTCAAAGATGTACGCATTCCAGCTAAAGATATTGAGGTACGTTTTCAAGCGGGCTCAGAGAAAATATTTGTGACATTCAAAAAGAATCTCGAGGATGAATACGATATAAGTAATCGTTTAATGGTACCAGGTAAGGTACGACCAGAGGTTTATAAGGCAGTCAGAATGCGTTTGTCCAAAATGAGAACAACCATAAATGTTATGGAGTAAGTTCTATTATTTTGTTTTAAATTAAATTAAATAATAATTAAAATAATTATTTATTTACTTCAAGTCCAAATTTGGGTTTAAAATATGCAACGGAAAAAGGCATAATTCGCATAAATAATAGTGAATGGGAGTTGATAAAAGAAAATTTAAAACATTCTGATTTAATTGTATTGCCTTCGATATTTCAAAAGAAATTAAGAGGACAAATAACTCATGTAAGTTTACTGCATTATGAATGCATTTATACACAATAGTTGAATGCAATTATTTTGTTTAAATTTTAGATTGAACACTGTAGTAAATTCTTTTTCTTGCCCACTTCCGAAATTGAAAGTTTACGTGACATACATGATGCATTAAATGCTTCAGAGGAATTAAAAGTGCCTGGATTTGAGAGTCCAGCTGCAATATCGAAAGGTATGATTTTGGCAGCTCCACTGGATGATAAATATCGCAGAGCAAAAGTTTTAAAAGTTATAGCCAATGTGCGGCCTTTACAATTTAAGGTAAATCGGAATTATTATTTTTTTTTGTTGTTTTCGCTTTTATTTCTTGTAATTTGTTCAGGTGTTTTTCATTGATAATGGCAGTGTGGGTACTATAGGCTTTGATGAATTGCGTCCACTTTCCAAAAAACTTGCCTCTCTAGCCGAAATACCACCACGTATTTTCGAGTGTCGTTTGGCTATGGTTCAACCCTCCACGGTGCGTTCGCCAAATGGTAAATGGCCTGAAGATGCCAATGAACTATTGAAAAAATGTGCCAATGCTGGTATTGTTGAACTCGATATATTCTCGGTTGTAGAGACTGTGGCCAATGTTATTATTAAAATTGATCACACCACCTTTAATGACCTACTGGTGGATAAGCAATTGGCTCGAAAATGCGAGGAAACTTATTTATCAAAGGTATTATTTATTTTATCTGAGTAAATTACAAATTTTTCTAATACAATACCTGTTTCTAGACTGATTATGACTTTCGCTTACGCAAACAAGCTGTAAGCAGCCGTTATCTTGATGAAGATCACATAAAACAGAATGAAGAATATTTACTCTCCAATCAATTGGCTACCGAGTATGACGTTGAATCTCCCCCAAGAGAACTTTGTAACAAAGTTGTTAAACTACGTGGTCCCTACTCACCGTTAGAGACCAAAGTGCATTCCGCCGTAAGAATAGGTTCTTGGAAATCCGTACAAATTGAAAGAGAATCGGTTAATTCGGTGTTAATTGATACGGATCCTCAAGATGCTCACGAACGCTTAATAGTGTCAGCTGGTATTACAGAATCTTCGACGGGTGAAACTATAGTGGCACGCGGCACAACACTAATGCCAAATATACATGGTTTTGGTGCATTAATGACAATGATATTTTGTCCTACCATGCAAATAAAACGCGATAAAGACTGTACAAAGTATGTAACTATATTAGCCGGCCTAGGCTATGATGAGCGTACCTACAAGGCATTGTATGGCGAACATGATTTGGTGCTCAATTTAGATGTTGAAATCGATAAAGATGATTTTGCCATGGTAAATACATAGCGACAAAACAAACTGTTGTTATTTATTTGTGTTAATAAATATTTATTTCAGATCAATCAATTGCGTTACTGTATGGATGCCATACTATATACAGATAATGGTGAGGAGAAACCCAGCATTTTACCCAATCAAATGGCCAATTTCCAAGCTAAAATTAAAGAAATTATTATCAAGTAAATCATATCCAAACAAATACAATAACAAATTATACGTAATTATATTTTATTGCTATACAGGCTGCTAAGTAAAAATCGTAAATACATAGAGCGTCATTCGGATGACAATGATGACGTTTGGCAATACCATGAACCCACTGAAGTACTCGAACCTGTTTGTATATTAGGTGAACGAACTATTTTCCCTATGTTGTCCGCTTTACGTTTGTACGATGAGAAATATGATCGTATACAACTTTTACTCAAACATTGTGCCGAATTGCATAAGTTAAGGCAATTGTAAGTAGAAATAGATTTGAGTTGAATTTTATTTTTTTTTATTAAATTCTTTTTTTTTGTTTGTTTATAAATTAATTTTTAGCGATGGTTCGATACAAACTGTCACTTGTAGGTTGTGTAATCAAACTTTAGAAAATGTGGCTCAATTACGCATACATTTAATCTCTCAGTTGCATCGTGATCGCGAACAACAAATTCGTTTTAAGCCTAACAAAAAATAATTTCGTTCTTATAAGTTTTCATATTTTAGTTGTTTTTTTTATCTTTTACTTTTTAATATATTTTGGACTTTCAATAGAATATAAGTAGTTAGTTTATAGTTTTTTTTTTCCTTTAATGAATTAATTTTATTTTTAAAAAATATTTCTTGACGTGTAAACAATTTAAAACTATCTTCACGAATTACTCTCTTTATTTTTTCAAATGATGAATTTATAGTTTTTTTTAATCCAATTTAAATTGATAAACTGATAAGCAAAAAGGTATACGGATTTATGCCTCAAAACTTGTATGAAACTTTTATTTTTTAACAATAAAACAATCAAATTTTTTTATCTTACCTTAAATTTATAACAGATAAGATATGTATTTGTATACCCAATAATCTGTTAAACACTTTTTCTTTTTTTGTTTCTTTTTAATTAAAACATCAAAGACCTTAGTTATGCTAAAACATTAATTATTTTTATTGCTAGACACTTGAAAATTATATAAATTTCTTTTAGTACATAATTGTTTAAATTCATTTTGCAATTTATAATTATAATTATTATCATTATTTCTTATCAATAAATTTCAATAATTTGTCATTTAATTAATTTTAGTATTTCGATTTATTCTTTATTCTTACTCACACAATGTATAATTGTGCATACTGTTCAAAGGTTTACTGCATAAACCACACATTTTATTCTTATAGACAGAATATATCTCGAAATTTAAAATGTTCAACATGTCAAATTGTATGGTCGAATGCATTAGATTGTTCTCCACAATTAATATATCCTGTTCATTAACTTCGATTCTGGAATTAAAAATGAAAGGAAAAAAATACGTTTCATTGGATTGATTAAAATTCGTAATTAAAGTCTAATGTTCGTTGAAAAAATATTTTTTTTTCAGTGGCTTTCTTTCAGCAGTCTTCTGGCAAAAACTCTAAGCGTAAAATAAACTTGAAAAGCTTCTCAAAAATTTGTCGTTCGGAGGCGACTTTGAAATATACCCACAACATTAGTGGTGTGAGAAGCTAAGTTTTAATACTGGCTAAATGGTTGCAGAAGTCGCCGTAGTATAGTAGGCAGTGTGTTGGCTTATTATTATTATATAGACGCAAAAGCCTTGGTTCGAGCCCCAGGCCAGGCATCAAAGACAAAATACAAAAAGTATTTTTTCGGCGACTTCATTTCAGTAGATTTCTGGCAAAAACTCTGAGAGTAAATAAAAATTGCCATGAAAAGTTTCTCAATAAATAAAAATCTGTCGTTCGGAGTCGACTTTAAACTGTAGGTCCCACCACTCATGTATAAAATTAACACACACAACATAAGTGGTGTGAGAAACTAGGACGTTGTACAATGGGTCAATTCGACCTCCGGGTACTGTACTTGTCTTAATTGACAAGTACACGTCCTCTAACCTAACCTAACCTAAATGGTTGCAAAGACCAATTAAGTAAGTAAGTGGCTGATAATTCTTCAGTTTATATTGAGCTTTATCAAGGAATCAATTGTAGGCGTTGGTGCAGATAGTATTCATGTATATGCATGTATGTATATATCTGTGGTTACTGTTGTCTTTTGAAGAAATTTTTCTATGGCGAAATATAACTAACAAAACCCCCAATAAATTATTTATTTTCTTCATCTTACCTAAAATCGTAATTGTTACCCTCTTCGGGATATTTGTATGGTTCTTTTCGTACATCGATTATCTTCTCATCTTTATTCAATGTTATATGTACTGGAGCTTTCTCATCGCTACTGTTTAATGGTTTAAAACTGAAGAAATTTTCTCCAATGTATACTCTTAAGCCGTAATTCGAAGTTAAACTGTTTTCACTTGAGGGTAGAAGGAAAACAGCCATCTCACGTAGAGGACTACAATCAGCAGCTAACAGAGTTAAACAATTTTCAGCCTTGGTAACCTTATGATAATCCGTTAAATCAATCAAATAATCATCGAAACTATTCACCATGCCATTAATAACAGAACAAGATCCTTAAAAAAAAAAAAGAAAGAACAAATTGTTTATCAATTGATGATGAATTTTATGATCGAAATTATCTTACGTTTCACACCCGAATCATAGGAAATTTCATGAGAGGCATCATATTTTGAGTCTAATTTCTGTATGAATGGTATGTGATAAATACGACGTTTTACACCATTCACCTCGACGGTCAGCCAGAAATAGTCGTTGGGTGCATTAATAGAGACATGAATCTCTTTGTTCATATTTAGACGTTCTATTTTATGGGTTGAAAATGATGAAACGAAATGATCCAAACGTGACGCCCAGAAATCAAACCAATCAGGCATCTATTAAGAGGAAGAAAAAAAAATGAATTTGAATCATGTTTTTTTCCTTTTAAACAACCAAACAAGGGCATTACAATTGAGAATTTATGTGCATTTCTTACTTACATTATCAAATTGCATATCCATATCGTATTTTGATATCGAAGTGAAATTCTCAAAATTGCTTCTCTTGCAGTATTTCGATGTGGGTATGGGTGAGAATTTCAATACCTCTTTCGGACAAAAACCAGTATCGGTGAGAGGATTATCCGATAATAAGAATTCACGTGCATGATCCGAAGGCTAATGAAATTTATTTTAAAGAAATTTATTATTTAAAATTGAAATAAATTTTGTTTTCCTTTAATACTTACGCCAGCTCTACTATTAAAACTTATGCTTGAGCCATTGGCAGGACACTCTCCATCAACGGTAGCATTGCCAAATATTACGGTGCCCATTAATGTGTGTGGACGTTTTGTAAATACCAAAGGAGCAAAGGTCACATTTACACAAGCCTTAAAAAAGAAGAATTTTGATGTAACAAGTTCAAAAGAAGGAACAAATTGAATTTCTTAATATTAAATATGCATGGTATCGTCTCATTAGTTGTAACGACTCATAGTTTCAGTTTTAATCATAAAAATAATCCATAAATCCTGTAATAGTTGTCTGAAATTTGTTAGCCGAAGGTCCACTTTGTTGGAACACAAATTCATTTAAAATTATCTTTAAACGTAATTATGATTACAGTGCCCAATAATTTTCAATCTCTGCAAACGCTAAACTTCACTTCAAGACTCTCTGTTATTAAAATTAAATGTTGATCCCCTGCGACTCAGCTATATTTGAGTGGTAAGAAGTGTTCCAATGTTTCTTATTATTTGGATTGCATGAAGGTAAGTTAACCTCATTAGAAACCTCTCTTATCGATATGCCTTCCAATTGATCAGAACCGCAAAAGTATAAGGGATGGCCATGCGATTTAAAGACATAAGTAAACCAGTCCTCTTCTCATCTATAGCAGACGAGCAAAGAATAGCCATATTGAACGAAGTTGAGACTACGTAAAAATGACCTTAGAATATCTAGTTTTACTGAGGCAATCGGAACATCAGCGTCATGTGACATGATGGAGATTGTGAACTCTGTACCGGCACTAGCCCGCCCGATACCTCTATGTATAGAAACCCCTATAAGAGTTACTTCTGAATGATTCGAAATTTCTTCTGGATTACAGCCAGGCTGTTCGATTAAAGTAAGTGATTTTCAAACAGGAGACAATAAAAGGAAAAATATTCGCAACGAATACGAATGAAAGGACATTATTTCAAGGCTGCGCCAAAGCCATTTCAAAGGGACTTTTTAAATTTGAAAAAGCCTCGACTCTGACATGGGAGCTTGGCTAAATTCAACAATAAATTCATTGGATTTAGTCTCCAGCGTACATACAGCAAATCTGGAAAGAGGTGTACAATGATAGAGGAGAAAAAGATTTGAAAGAACCTACGTCTATACAACGAAGTTCATATAAGAAGTGCTCTTAGAATTGTTCTTATTGGGGACTAAAGTATAATTTTTGAACGCGATAAAGTTTTGAAAAGAGTGTTTATTATGAATACCTTTAATTCGTTGGTGTAAGAAGACAAAATTCTGTAAATTATTCATGCTTAAATAATATTCTTTTCACATACTTTTGTAATGTCTATAACACGCACAGCCTAAGAGATCCTTAAGAAGCCTTATAAATACCTATAAATCTTCAAAAAATATTTCAAACAATAAACATACATGCAAACGCACACGTCACATACATATATGTGTATTTAAGTGTTCTTGTTCTGGCAACATAAATTTACACATTAAACTGTAACAATACAACCAGCGATAAGAGAACACAATAGGATACGAAAGGACATGTTAGTTAACAAGTGTATAAACTTTTGAAAACAATAAACGGTAACCATGTAGAGCCAGCCAAGCAGACAGGCGAGCAGCAAGGCAGGCAGGCAAGTCAGTATGTTAACCAAGGGGAAACGGAAATAAGAGACATTCTAACATTGAAACGAAATAAGACCACTACATACATACATATGTATGTGTATACATAATAACAAGCACAACTACAATAAACAGTTAATTTTACATACGCAAACAAGAAAAACAATACGTTTGACACTATAATCACCATGGCACTATTAAGGACATGACTACAACAACTACAATACAACAATCGTTTATTTTTCATTCTTTACATTTCATTTAATTTCGCTTTTGTTGTAATCCATAAAGCGAAAATGAGAAGGCATAAGGATAGATAGTTCTTAAAATATAATATACATTTCATGAACATACATAAATACATACATACATTTACATGTACAATGTAAGTACTGGTATATATTGTATGGCAGCATGTGTATACGCCTACAGAACTATATTATGAATGAATAAATGAATGGAATTGTAGCATGAACGAATGAATGAATGGAAAAACGAATAAGAATACCGTAGAACACAACTTTATCACCCCTACTACCAACAATAATGAGACTAGCAACAGCAGAAATAACACCATGTAACCACTACCATTAACAACATCAATGCCTATATGAAAAAAATGCAGCAATACTGATATTTGGGAAGTTCCATATTGTTACGCGCTCTATACGTACAAGGACGTATAAGTCTGGCTTTTTGAATAAAAAAAGCCAAACCTTTCAGGTTCGAAAAAATAAAAGGCACTCGCTGATAAAACCATAGAATCGAACGTAATAGTAAGCAAATTTGTCGCTTAATTCATAGATTGGAACGGTTATTACTGCATGGGAACTGAGATCAGACCATATCTTTTTACAGTGAAAGAAAAGAACGAGACTACAGAGAGTACAAAGAACAGCTTATAAAGGGGCAACTTAGAGATCTTACTCCACCTGCTACCTATAAAGTTATACATGCTTTTTACTTTCAGTCGTAATACTGCGTACTTAAGAGAAAGTGGGAAGTGGTAGCAGAAGCCATAACTCTTTTTCCCTTAAGAAGAACAATACGTAGTAGAGTTTTTACTGTAAGTAAAAGTTTTCTTTACCCATGCCAAATAATTGAAGCAGATTGTATTTCTATCTCTAAGCCTTATAAGCTGGCAGTATTTAAAAATCTCTTCACAAGTATACACACTTTGAAAGGGATTCACATTTCATCCGTTTGAAATTTTACAAATTTTCGCCTTTTAAATTGCAATATGCTGCGCCATTTATTTTTTGTTTGAAAGCCATTGAATCTATAGAGGACTGCAACGTGCATTCAGAAGAAAATGGAAAGAAGTAAATTTCGTGTTCACATTAATCATTACCAAGACTAAGCTTTATTATGGGAGCTCTGCTTTATCCATTACAATCATAAACAAGTCATTTATTGACTTGCAATTAAGGTCTGTCCCTACACTTGAAAGAATAGAAACAAACTCTCGATATGGACATTTTAACTGGTTTATAGGTTTCTATTTTGAATGATCACTTGGTTCTGAGAACACTATCCACGGGATCACAAGCCCAAATGTAAACAACACTGCATAACCAATATATTAGAAACCAAATACCAGCCAAACTACATAAATTCTTTACCTCAGAAGTACTAACAAGGGTAGAAGAGATTAGACGACGTAGATTCCGAACATGGCGGTAGATATTCATGGGTATTTTTACGTGGGCATATCACAAAGGGTGTAATAATCGGAACTACAGTGAGCGTCAAAAGAAATTGTACATTAAGGATAAAATTCTAACATCACCAAACTCAACTTTTACCACATAATGAGACAATATTTCGAAATTTTTTGTTATTTTTTCTTTTGTATCAATTTTAAAACTGGCAATGAAACAATATTAAAATAAAAATAACGGTAATTTATTATTGTATATCTTTTTTTAACGGACAGTTTCTTTTGACGCTCACTGTACTTATATCAAGCTACCCACAGCTAAAAATGTTTTTCAATTCTCCTGCCTAAAATAAGTTTCAACATTTCTACATACTACGAAACACCCCCTACAGAGTAGTTACCTACAAAACACAAACTAAAAAAAAAAATGATAAAATAAACGTTGACTGAAAACGACGACTTCTACTACAGGGTTTATAATGGTTTTGGTAGGAAAACAGTTGTAGGAAACTTGTCGTTAAATAAACATGTGTTTATAGTAATAGTTTAATAATATTGGTTTCGTATACAAAAAGGAGGAAAAAAATAAATACCATATCCGTCCAAACACACCTCCCCCACACAATCCCTACTAAAATAACATACAATAAATAATAAACGTTTGATCAATATTTTCAAAAAAAAAAAAATAAATAAAAAAAATTAAACGAAATCAATCAAAGTAACAAGAGCATATAATTGAGTAGTTTTTAATAAATTATTGACAAATTGTTACAAGGAAATTTTTAAGAAAATCATAAATTTGGTAATTTTGGCTTAAAGAAGGGGAAAAAGGAGTAGTAGAAGCAGAAGCAGAAGCGGAGAAACATTTTAAAATATTGGTATTCAAATTAGAGCTTTAAACGAAACGAAATCGAAATGTCTTCGGTAAGTACACGCATACATACCACAAAGAGTGTGTCAATGAAATTTGTATCTTAAATGGCAGATTGAATCGAAACGTGTACAATATCGCAAGTATTTGGAGAGAGCCGGTGTTATAGATGCCTTAAGTAAAGCTTTAATAAAACTTTACGAAGAACAAAATAAACCAGATGATGCCATACGTTTCGTACGCAAATACATGTGTGAAACATGTCCCGATGATACTCAATTCGATGCAATGAAAAATGATTTGGAGAATGCTCTCAAGAAGATATCAACATTGGAACAAGATCTCGAAAGATGCAAAGCTTTAATGTAAGTCTTCATAATCTTCAATAAACTATAATGAACGCTTTGCTTTTGGTTTTCCAGTAAAAAAACTCCCGAGGAGGTGGCCGAATTATTGGAGAGCGGCTTTAAGGCCCTTACTGAAGATGAAGTGAAAGCGGGCTCATTATTGCGCAAATATTTAACTCAAGAGATTTTAGATGAATACAAAGGCGTGTTTACCGCCGCCCCCGTGGAATCATCTTTACTGGATTGCGTACAATCGGGCTATGCACATCACAGTTCCAAGTGTGGTATCTATGCAGCCGATCAGGAGTGTTATGATGTTTATACTAAATTGTTCGATCCCGTTATACGTGACTATCATGCCCAGTTGGAGAATGATAAGGACCAATTGCAACCGGATACTGATTTTGGCAATCTAGATGATGTTGAAAATTTAGATCCTGAAAAGAAATACATACAGTCGACCCGTATTCGTCTTTGTCGTAATATTGAAGGTTATCCCTATTTTTCCAAATTAACGGAAAAACAATTCACTGAGATCGAAGAAAAGGCCAAAAAGGCCTTTGAAGCCTTGGATGGCGAATTGGCTGGGGCATATTTTAGCTTGAAGGATATAAGCAATGAGTCTCAACAGGAAATGGTTAAACGCCATATATTGTTTCAGAAAGGCAATAAATATTTACAAGATGCCGGCTGTTATCGTTTTTGGCCAATTGGTCGTGGTATTTTTCATAATCCAGCGGAAACGTTTATAGTATGGGTTAACGAGGAAGATCACTTACGCATAATGTCGTTAACCAAGTGTGGAGATTTGGGTAAGTACTTGAATGACTTAATAAAATTTATAATGCGTTTAACTGTTAACGATGTTAATTCGAAATTTTTTTTTTTAAATGTTAATGTTAGGCTAGGTTATATTAGACTCAATAAAAGCCATTAGAAGGCACACCTTTTTAGAGTTAATTACTAGGCGGCTGAAGCATAGGAACTAGATCAGTTCATAAAGGACCGCCATCTACTTTAGAACTTTAGAGAGGAGTTGAGGGATAGCGATTCTATGCAATAATATAATTTATACTGCACTTTTTATACGGAGTTACATATTTCTAGTCGCCGTGGTCTAGTAGGTAGTGTGTTGGCTTATTAGACGAAAAACCAGGGTTCGAGCCCCAGGCCAGACATCAAAATAAAATACAAAAAGTATTTCTTCGGCGACTTCCTGTTAGCAGATTTCTGGCAAAAACTCAGAGTAAATAAAACTGCCATGAAAAAGTTTCTCAAAAATCTGTCGTTCGGAGTCGACTTTAAACTGTAGGTCCCGCCACTCATGTATAAAATTAACACATACAACATAAGTGGTGTGAGAAACTAGGTCGTAATCCTGACTGAAGGGTTGTAATGACAATTATGTATGTATGTATGTACATATTTCTAGCTTTAGCCCTTATAACAGCAGCAATCATTGTTCTAGTCATAGTAGAAGTTATTGGCTTCAACAGCTTTAAATGCGGGTCATTATTTGGAATGAGAGAGAGTAGAGAGCTTCCTTCTTTCAGCGATCAATTTCTGGCACATGCTCTGTAAATAACTAATTGCCATGAAAACTCTTAATTTTTTTTATTAAAACTTAACTCGGCTTAATATTTACTTTCTTTTTCCCCTTCAGGTGATGTCTACGGTCGTTTAGTAAAGGGCTTACAAAGTTTAGAGAAAAATCTAACATTTACCCGCCATGCACGTTATGGCAATGTGACATCATGTCCCACAAACTTGGGTACAACTCTAAGAGCATCAGTTCACATACGTTTACCACTCTTAACAAAGGACATGGAACGTTTTAAGACAATGGTCAAGGAATTAGGTTTGCAGATACGTGGAACAGATGGCGAGGGTTCCGCTATAGAGGATGGTGTCGTGGATGTATCGAACCGTAGACGTATGGGTTACACCGAATTTGATCTGATAAAGACATTACAAGAGGGTGTTGTGTCAATTATTAAAGCGGAAGAGGAATTGGCTGCCAAGAATTGAACGTTTGTTTGCACAAAGAATATCAAAAAAAATTTTTTTTTTATAAATTATCAGAAATTGTTTAAAGCAACTGTTATCGTTATTGGAGAAGTTTTCTTTTGTTAGAATTTTATTTGAAATAGAAGAGAAATTTATAAATATTTTACGAACTTGAAATTTAGCTAACATTTTGAAATATATTGTATAAATAAAATATTTAAAACTGATCGCCGCTTCAAGTAGCGAGAAATCAAGTTGAGTTCAATATTAATCGAAATATGTTTTGAAAAGAGTATGCAGTGTTGCGGTGTCCTAAAAACAAAATAAGTCAAACAATTGGATGTCAAATGACTACTTTTGTCAATAACAGCAAAAATTTTTATGCAAATAAAAGCTCTTAATTGATCGATCCATAATATAGACGGATTCGAAAACTGTGGTTAGAAATTTGTCATATGAAACGAGCTTTACTGAATCAAGACCATTAATTTGTCATTGCTGTCCTTTTGGATTTTTTTATCTTTTAGCATGAATTCAAATGAACATCAATACGAGAGTAATAAAGATCGAAATAAATGATGAACTAATGCTGCAAGATCTGTCGTGTGTGATGGATGCATTTAAACTTCCCAGCCAAGTTCATTTAGTCTTCGTCGGATCCTGGAAAATGTAGAAGGCAATACAGTTTTTGTTGACTAATTCTGGCCGTTTTAATAGCATTGGTTGCACCTGCGTCGTTAATTGTTGGCAGTAGAGGTCAGCATTAATCGGTTGTGAGAAGCTTATAATGAAAAATGCCCTTCTAATCATTCAATCGTATGCGAAGCTCAATCGTGCTTTGTCTATGTTCTTTAGGGACATTGTTGTCGTAAGTGATTCACATTTTATTGCTCCAGAGATGTTAATTCCTTGCTTTTTTATTTCTTAATTTCAGTTTTTCGTATTTTTAGTAAGAGAAACATCTTAAATAAGTTTTAAGGATATCAAGGCAGAAATAATAATTAAAAGTCCTATATGTTCACTCATGTTCAGTCTTTGATCAATCAGAGCTAGAAGCAGCATCTTAAATTATTTTAATGGGCTAGATTATGTCAGAAATAAAAATTAAAGGTGTAACGTTCTTTTATGTTCAGTCAGTCAGCAATATTCTAAAGGCTTTCAAGGATCATGGTTTTAAATGAAAAATTCATAAATTAGACTACGAATTAGGTATACAATATATATAAGAGTACATATATCCCATCATTTTACCATTCGACTTTGATGAATTTGAAGTCGCCGTAGTCTAGTTGGTAGTGTGTTGGCTTATGAGACGTAAAGCCCGGGTTCGTATCCCAAGTGAGACATCAAAACGAAATATGAAAAAAAAATACTTCTGGCAAAAACTCTGAGAGTAAATAAACCTGCCATGAAAAAGTTTCTCAGAAATTTGTCGTTCGGAGTCGACTTTAAACTGTAGGTACCACCACTCATGTATAAAATTAACACACACAACATGAGTGGTGTGAGAAGCTAGGCCATAATCCTGACTGAAGTGTTGTAATGACCAATTATGTATGTATGTCTACAATACTTTTCGCAAATCATTCTCACATTAACACCTAACCCTAGTGCCAATTTTGAATAAAAAAAAAAATATTTAATAGTCACCTTCCAATCGGTTTGTGGTGTTTGTGGGGTTTCAGCTGCTGTCCTTTGGACATTGCCGGCTACATTAAACCAACTTGTCTTTTTCGATGATTGTACATCCATATTTATAATCCATTTGTGTAAGTTCTGATCCAAATGTTGATCATCTGTATGCATCAGAGTAAAATTGATATTTCGATTGATGCTGTCGTGAGGCTTCAATTCTTCTGTACTACAAATGGCACCTTCAATCTAAGTTATAGGGCAATTATAAGTTTAATTCACATATGTACACTTTAATGCACTAATTTAAAATAAATACTTACTTTAGTTAGTTTTTCATTTGATATTAGCAACGTAAAGTTACGATCATGACCCAAATGTATAGAACTTAATTGGGCCACGCCAAAAACATACATAAGAAAATTGATAATCATGTTACGCGAAAAGCCACTACAAATTTAAAAATGAAATGCAAGTTTAGTTAGCCAACCAATGATTTTTAAATTGAAAACTTACTTTTCCATAAATTCCGATTTCAATAGCATGCCACGATATTTGTTTAGTTCATTCAAATTGGTGTTTATAATAATGGACATGCCTAAATCCTCCATATCGTATTTGAATAATTGCACCTGAAAGCCGGAAAAACAATAAAATTAATTCTATCTGATTTAGTTTGACGTTGAAAGGCACAGTTATTTGTGAGAAACGAGTAGAATCTGCCAAATGGGTGACATTGAATAGCAGACAAAACCACATATTGCTTTAAAATTGCAATGAAAAACTTTTAGAATCTGGCGTTAAACTGAAGGCCCCACTATTCAAGGATTAAATTATCACATAAAATAGGTGGTGTGAGAAACTAGAATGAACGAAAGGGGTGGATCGGATAAAAGAATTTGTATCCACTTTATAGAATAAAATTGGGCACAGAGAGTACAGAAGCAGACCAATCGCCTGCTTAACTAGCATAACTTGGTTAATAAAACAAATCTGAGAGATCAAAATTAATATCAGGAAGATACATATTTTATGGCGGCCACATGTACTTGACAGAAATCGAATGATGAAAAAAAGCCAAAATTAACCAATAAACTCTCACTTACCACATCATGATGTCTCTCCGGATGCATTATTTCCTCAAATTCCTTGGCTGATTTTGTGATCAGTCCCTTTGTGGTGGTAACCGAACGTGATTTAAATGAGAATCCACTTGTAAGATTCGCCGGTCGATTAAATGCATATTCCCAACAAACGCCCGCATAATAATTCAAACTCAAATAGAGCGGAACATAAATTAAGAAACCCTGTTCACGATTAATTTCATGATCCAAATTCAAGAAAGGATTATAACTGCGACTACGACAAGAGGCATACGAAGAATAACGAGCATCAATTTCCAAAGAAGATTTCATGACGTTCGGATGATGGAATTGGGTAATATTACCGCGCAATGAAGTCAGCACCGTAGTTTGTAGGAGGACATCGGCATTAGTGCCCAGTACAGTGGGTACAACATACTTGGTCATGAAAGGCCATCTAACGGTCTGCATATTAATATGACTATCGGCTCTTATAAGAAACGCAATACGATCAATTACTAAAATGAAAAACGGGAAATTATTTTCGAAACGATTGTTTATGCTGTTAAATGGTCTTACAATCCTTGTAGGTTATCTTTTGATAGGTGCGCTCATTTAAATAATATGATAAAACTGCTTTGCCTTCCATTTTTAATATGAACTCTAAATGTAAAGGCTTTGTATCCACTATGGGAGCATCTAAAAGTTTTAATAGGCTTTGTATGTTTATATATTTCTTGGGATCACCATTTGTTTTCATAAACGTTTTGAACATGGTGTCGGGTAAACCGCGAGCCTTGATATATAACTGCAGTTTTAAAAAGAAGAAAAACAAAATTAAAAAGCGTTTTAATATTTAACGTGAGAAATTTACCGCCAATTGTCCTGTAAATTTGCCCAAAGCTTCTGTATCGAATTGTAAATAGGCTACGACAGGTAAATCCGATTTAGGATCTCCAACCAATAAAGCTTGTAACATGGCGCCGATACCGAATTTTGAATCACGATAATCGAATATATAATTACCGGTAACCCAATAACGTGGCTCAGGTTTCTGTGGTAAATGACGGTGCATATAGGATAACAAACGTCTCCTGAAGTTTTAAGAAAACGCTTTTAAGGTTTTACAAACATTTTTAAACACAAAATCTTACAAAGTTTGATAGCAGGGATAGGTAGTCTCCGAAATACTTGTTATTGTCGTTCTATAATAGTTAATCATATGGGGATCTGTTTCACTTTGTATTATACGATGAATACTTATTAAACGAGCTGCTGTAGGATTCGATATTAAAAGTAATGTAACAGCAGCTACACGCAATTCCAAGCTAGCGTTACGGGATTCAAAAATAGGCCAATAGATTTCGTAGATCTGTAGAAGAAAGAGGAACAAAAACAATAAAAAGAAATTAAAAATCAAATTCCGAAATTATTAAACGCTGTTTACCCTTTCTGCACGATCTGGAGCCAACGATAATGTGGTCCAGGCTGCCAAAAATTTTATATCTTGATTCTCTTCACCATTGCTAACAATGGGATCCAGGTAATTGGCCACATTACCAACTTGTAAATTACTTAAGCCCTGTAAATACAACATCTTGCTGTCATAGTCGCGGGAATCTAAAAGAGGAAACATATTTTATTTCTCTTTAATCATCAAAATCATCTGCTACTTACCCAAATATAAGTTAAAATACTTCTGCACATAATCCTCGAATACATCCTTGTTAATGCCACCCGCTATATGGACATTGTATACCAGTGTAGCAAAGCTCAATATGGCTGCCTGGCGTACATCTGGTCTTTCAGGTCCCAGACTTAAGAAATCCTCACAACCCTTAATCAATTCATGGGATAACTCGAATATATGGAAAGGCATGGATACAATCAACTGAACGGCAATTGTGGATTTGATTTCTTTTTTCTCGACCACCAAATAGCGTGTCAAAAATACTGATGCCTTGGTGCCAATACGGGGTATGATTTCATGGAATATATTACGTATGGTCTCTTGTCTATAGGAAGTGCCAATATCTACTTCGGTATACAATTTCTTAAGCGATTCATAATCCATTTCGGTTAATAGTCTAATGACATCCGATACAGTGGAATCATAGGGTTCACTGAATTTGTAATTGGAGTTTTCCAAACCTTCAGCCAAACTATCCAATAGGTACGAGGCAATGCTTATAAGATTCTCCTGGTTTTGTGGAAAACGTCCACCGGTGGGATCATTTAATTCAGCTTGTAATAACTTTAACCCTGAGACCTCATCGGCCATAGAAGTTTCTATATCAATGGGATTATCAATAGTGGTTTCATTCAAAAAGTTTAAAAGCAATCTGAAAACAAATCAAATCATTTCTAACTTAAAACCATCAATTTCGTATACAAAAACTTACTCAGAATTTATAAACTGAGCTTCACCCGTGGACTCAAATGTATGTATCAGTGATGTTCCCTTAACATGGGCCATACTTAGAAAATAACCTGTCTCTGGATGCGGTAACATGCCAAATATCGCTTCATTACCGCTGATAACATTCTGCTGGAAATCAAATTTACAAGTATTTGTCGGGACATTACTACGCGTCACATGTATTGATTCGGCATACGGTTTACATGTGCTCAACTCAGGCGTTTTACGTATCGATATGTAATTTGTTTTATTCGATATAAAATATTCCGTTATACATTCACCATGTATACCTATCTCATCCACCACGAATGCTCCCGATTTTTTTGTCTGAAATTGTATCATTGACGCTATGGCTCTTTTAAAGTTTGTCGACCAAATGGGATCCGATTCTTTGAAAACCAAATGCGAAATAGTGCCATCCGAGGTGAGAGCAATTTTGAATGGTTTATAAGCGGGGTACATGTCTTTATTTTGGAGAAATTTCTCTCCTGAATTGTTAAGCGTAACATCGTCAATAACGAGCTGAAATGTGAAAGAATAAAAAAAGTGATACACACATATTGTTATTTAATTATTTAATTACTATGTACTGTTCCTAAAAGCTAACATTCCGAAAAATATTTATTTGCGGTAGAGTTTCGATAATTTTGTCCAAACGAGTTTGGGTCTCAATAAAAGAAAGAAGCTCTTTAAATCGGGCGGAATACTAGAACTGTCCCTAAAAAAAGCACTGTACTTATGTGAAAAAGCATTCTTGCAGAAATGTTTTCAGTCCTTTAAAGTAAAGAATCGATACGATTTGATTCGTATGTAAGCACCACTCCTGCAGGGTATTTTCTGACTTTTCTTTCGAATCTTTGAAGCGCGTTCTATGCTTTTTTTTAGTTTTCGTATGCATAAGACGCTTTGTCATATTATCTTGGGCTGTCAGAATAGTTGAAGTCGCCGTGGTCTAGTAGGTAGTGTGTTGGTTTATTAGACGAAAAGCCAGGGTTCGAGCCCCAGGCCAGACATCAAAATAAAATACAAAAAGTACTTCTTCGGCGACTTCCTCTCAGCAGATTTCTGGCAAAAACTCTGAGAGTAAATAAAATTGCCATGAAAAGTTTCTCAAAAATCTGTCGTTCGGAGTCGACTTTAAACTGTAGGTCCCGCCACAACATAAGTGGTGTGAGAAACTAGGTCGTAATCCTAACTGAAGGGATATATATATAATCAGAATAGTTGAATAGTTTTCGAAGTTGTTTTTATCTGGTTCGGAACTGACGAAAGTTGTAACATTATTTACGAGAAGGTGTACTTTTCTTCTCCAATTTGAGAAAAAGTGCAGCTAAACCACATTATTGTTGACACCGAACAGTATCCTGAAGTTTGTCAGGGCAATGGGCTTGGAGAGGATTTTGATGTATAAAGTTTGAGAGGAGTACAATTGATCGTAGGGTCGGAGTACTAAATCATTTCTTCAGGACAATAATACCGAAGCTTATTCTGAATGAAATGTGACCTCAATTTAACATTGCGAATGTTTTAACATGGAAAAGTGTAAGTTTTGTATCGAATCATTACTTTCGGTAAACGGTGTCAAATCAGTACTGTCAAGACGTGAGAGTATACAAAAAACACGGATTAGCAATGCTCGCTCATTCGCTTTGTAATCTAGATCTTGACCCTTCCGCCAACTATTTGTTTCGATCGATGTAGAACGCTCTTACTGAAATCGTTACAACAGATTATTCGAAATTGGTTTAATTCATTCTTGGCCTTAAAGAAATGCAAAATTGTTTTGATATTGATAGAAACCATTGTCTACTAGTAGGTAGTGGTGTGTTGGCTTATTAGATGACATAACGTGATTCAAACCCCGCTACCCATGGATAAAATTAACACACATGACTTGAGTGGTGTAAAAAACTAGGTCATAATCCTGACTGAGGGGTTGTAATGACTAGTTAAGTAAGAGAAGATTAGAATTTCAGTTCCAAAGGGGATATAGTATCGGAGAAGGGTTTGGTATAGGTATAGTACATCTGAAATGAATTCTTTTTGGAGGACATTTGAGAATTTCTTATGAACTTTTTTTATTTATTCCCTCGTCACGTTAAAATGATTGCATTCCTGAATAATCGTTTGTTATATAAATTAATCGTTATATAAAAAATTGAAGTCCCACGATCAGTAGCAAAGGTTAAAATTTATAAGAAATAAAATAAAAAAAAAAAACAATTATTAACGCAAATGTACGTATGCACTTTAAGCAGCATCACACTCAGCCATCATCATAATTTCTTTTATTTTTTGTTTCGGTTTCTACAACCAACATCATCCATCGACCATCATCATTATTAACTCATGCTTCTTTAACTGATAACAACTCCAAAACCATTTTTTTTTGTTTCTTTTATAAAAAAAAAACAACAAATTCATGTGATAATTTTCATCAGTACATTGACGATAAGAAGAAAAAAAAAAGAATGAATGCATCGTCGCCTTCCAACATAAGTAAGTGAGAGAATGGGAGTGTAACAATTGTATTTTGCATACTCGTCGTCGTATAAAGAATGAAAAATAAACTGAAACTGAAAATTGAAAATTTATTTGTTTGTATAGGCGCGTAAACTGACGCTGAGATTGAATTTCAATTGATTTCCAGGGTTCAAAAGGTTGCGTAGAAAGAACTGTATTTGGGAAAAGAAATAAAAGAGAAAAGAAATCCAAGTTAATTGATTTCAATTTAAGAATGACAATTAATTTGCACTTTTCACTACCAATAGCATAGAATATAATGCTTTTTTTTGTTTTTCTACACACTTTGAGAATAAAACAAAAAGAAGTTGTTACCCGTATAGTACATAGTAAGCTATGAGAATTGTAGAAGCATTCCTTATATTATATTTCATTTCAATGCAGTGCCAATAATGACAAGGAGTTAGTGAAAATCGTGCAGCTTGGCATTGGTATTAGATCGCGTTACTTTTTTTCTAATATTTTTCAAAAGTGTTCTTCTTCTACTGCTTTCTTTAAATTCTAAATTTAAATTTTCTCTTCTTTTATTTAAATATTAGGAAAATATTTCCATTGTTCCACCTACATACATAATATAATTGGTCATTATAACCCTTCAGACAGGATTACGCCCTAGCTTCGCACACCACTTATGTTGTGTGTGTTAATTTTACACATGAGTGGTGGAATCTACAATTTAAAGTCGACTCCGAATGACAGATTTTTGAGAAACTTTTCATAGCAATTTTATTTATTCTCAGAGTTTTTATCAGAAATCTGCTGAGAGAGAGTCACCGAAGAAATATTTATTTATGTTTCGTTTTGTTGGGGTTTGAACCGCAACCTCACGTCTAATAAACCAATACTGAACTGTTTACGTTATTTATATTTGAAAGTATTACTAGGAGAGTTCCTAAATCTAATGACTAAGTTTCTGCACGATTTTTAGTGATGTTTTAGCATATTTTTATTAGTTTAATTAACTGTTTACCGAAATTTATGCTATACGTTGTACATTAATGAACTATCAATGCGTACTTTTAAGTATAAAAGTTAAAGACATATGTGATAAATAGCCTGAACTTTGCTGTACGATTTGCACAGAGTTTTACGTACAGATATTAGAAAAAAGTTAATGCTTAATGTAACATTTTTACAAATTGTTCACCCACTATACAACCGTTCCAATCTATAAAAATGTTTTTATTTGTTCTAAATAATTAAGATTGGATTTTCTCAGTGTAGGTTTCGAACCTAGTAAGACCACCTTTGGCCAGATAATCACATTACGCTAAATCCTGGCGAAGACTCATGAAAACCAAATCGACATATAGCTTTTTAAGAAATCGTATTTTCTCCGTAATGTCTGAATCGGTGCTTCTACGAAGACAATAAGGCTGTACAGAATGACATTGAGCAGCTCCTGTTGTCTGTGATCGAAAATAAGAAGTCTGTACTGTTGACATCTCCACATTATTAAGTCTACTAAAGGGCATCTTACAGCTTTTCAAGTCGTTTTTATGTCTGTTAAAATTGATTTTTCGAGACGATTTGTAATAAGCAAACGAATAATAACAAGATGTAGCAGCGGCATGTCCTATAAAGGAACGAACGAGCTGTATAATTAAAAACAATTTTAATTTTTAAAACAGATCACCGCCAATATTTTTGCTTTTGATAGTCGATGAGTATATTTTTAAAAACTTCTCGATCTTTGCTCACACAGCTAATATCATATATCTTGTTAGATAAAATAGGACACACGCTGTTTTGAATTTCAAATATTAGAAGTAAAGCTTCATCATGCTCATATTTTTTCAGTCATATGTAAAATATGCATATCAAGTCATGTGACCTCGAATGAGGCCTTTTCCTAGTTAAGAAAATAATTGTTCCTTAAATCTTACAAAGTCTATGTCAGCTGACTTTTACAGAAGCAATGCAATATAGTATTGCAATACATGTTCATATTTGTCAGTCATATGTAAAATACATATCAAGCTATGTATATGACTTTCAGACAGTCTTTTTCCTAGCTAAAAAAATAGTAGCTTTTTTAATCGATTTCAAGAGTGTTGTACTTTGACTTCATTTTCTTATTTTTCTTTGTATGCAAAGAAAAAAAACCTTGAAATCGACTGCATAAATTCAAAAGTTTTATGTTTAAAATTTGTTTTTTAGTGAAATTTGAAGAAATTTAGATGTCGTAAGGGTCGTACATATATACATTCAATAAAAATACAAAATAATAAAACGTATTGATTATGTACATATGCCCGAATTATATCACTGAATTTGGATCAAATTTTATAAATTATTTATATTTTTCGAATATTAATTAGAAACGAAAACAAAATTAAATTTCTAATTAAACAAAATCATGCGATAAACTTACCGCTGCGGCCAAAGTGTTATTGTTTTGACGCTGTAAAGTTAATTTACCGCGTACAATCCAACCGGTTGTAGGTGGCGCTGGTAATTCTTCTTCCTGCGGAGCTTTTGCACCCACTTGTACACTGCCCACATATTCATAAAGCATTTGCTTGTTTAAACCGATGATATTGAAAGCATTTTGCGAAGCCGGGAATAGCAAAAAGAGATCTACAAAATTGAAGATTTTTTTTCGTTTTAAATTCGAATATATTTCATATTTCTTATTTCAATTGAAAAGGAATTTAAAAAAACTAAGCATTTAATATTTATAATTGTATATATACATACATATGTATATGTATATGTATGTATTTATATACATTTGTTTTTATTTTTTATTTTATTTGAAAAATCATTTTATTTCATTAATTATTTAATTTCACTACAAAAAAAAAAACAAAAACAATAATCTTTATCACCGTGTCATAACATTCATGGTGAGTGAATTTGTATTTTTTTAATAATTATTTTTTGGGTTTTTGTTGTAAATTTTTAAAATATTTTTTTATTTCTTTTATAAAAAATTACGTCATTTTTATTATTTATTAGAAATGAAAAATCTGTGGTGAATTTGTTACACTAGACTATAATCCTTTTTCACAAGGAACTTCAATACATACACACTAATACTGAGCACTTAAAGCGCCTCATTTTATTTGATTTTTTTCTTTAATTTTTTTTTATTAAAATGTTAAAATATTTCTTCTTCTTCTTCTACGTAGAGTTTCAACAGCACTTGGTTGGTATTTAAATATTATTTAAAAAAAATTTTCAATTTTTAAAATTCCTTTCTTTTTTCTGTGTTTTTATTTTTCCATGTTTTTTATTTTTATTTTTTATTATAGATTTTGTTTAAAACCGGGACTTTCTTTTTGTTGTTATTCGGTTGTATTGTGATTATCTTTTCAAAAAGTCCAATTTATTATATTTTTAAAAGATAAGTTTCATTTGATTTTATATTTTTATTTAAGTCCGCAGTTTTATTAGCTGTACTCCGATTCCCGCATAAGACCAAGTGTTGTGCTCGCGTTTTAAACTGCTACTGATCTTGAAACTTAAGAATTTTCTTTGAAAGAAAAAGACTGCCTTTAGTTCATATATAGTAATTGAATAATCCACACAGTACATACTTTCATTTTACACTCGTTCAAAATCGTATGTTCTCTTAAAAAACGAATTAAGGGCATTCGTTTTTGTATACTCTCTTATTTGTCTCTTTCTCTTTTTTATTCTCTTACTTTTCTAAATTCAATAATTTTCAATTTGAAAGGATTTTTAGCGGTATATTTGTAAATAGGTATGTATTGCCTTAGCCATGTTTTTTTTTGTATCCAAAGTTCCATTAAAAATGAACAGAACTTTGGTGTCCAATAAAGAGTGTTAAAAAATTAATGCTACTTGAACAATCTAAAATCCATTTTTTTTCAAACTAAAACTCTACTCCCATGGTGTAGTGGTTAAAGAGCTTGGCTGCCAAACCAAGTAATCCAAGAGAAGAGAAGAAACAATTTTTTGCTCTTTGGATTTCGAAATTTAAAAACTAAGGGGGCTCATGCCCCTTCCTCTCTCCCGAATAATTCATCCAGGTAGCACGCTGATCCTAAAAAAATCAGGAAGCGCCAAAGAAAACGCAATTTTTCTTACCAGTACATCCAACACAACAACTCAATACATTCTCACAGGAGAGACACTACCTGAAATGTATAAAAAATTTACTCAAAACACTGCAAGACGAGAAGCCATTCCTAGAGTTTGGGTTTTTAAAAATAAGCTGTACTTTTGAAACCAAAATATGGACAAGCCTTTAAAATAAAAATAAACGTCTCTGTACAGCGAAGACAAAAGAAATAATTTTTTAATAAAAATAATGGAACTAATAAGTAACACTGTTCGTAAAACACATTTTATTTCTCTTCAGAACTAAGTTGTCTTTCTCTCTTTGGGTTTTCTTTGTAAAATTTGAATTCTCTTTGTAGAATATTTCTAAAGTAACTGACACTGACCATTTAAATAAAATTTATATTTCAATGAGTTTAACATGGTGTGCGTATGTTTGAATTGTCTTCCTTTAATTTATCGTTATTTGTGGAGTCTGTTCTCAAGAAGGGCTTGGATTTTTCTTAATGGTTCGGTGTTCCTTCTTTTTTTTTTTTTCTTTGTTTGTTCTGACTTTCCATTGTTACCAGTTGTTTTTGTTGTTGCTGTGTGTACATGTGTGTAAGTACAAGAGGCTGGCGATTACATTTCATTATCAGCTTCAAGTTCATGTAGATTAAGTAATAAAGCCTGAGTAACAGATATAGACAGACAACTCTGTACACACATGCATGCAGCATGCTATTGTTGCAAGCACTTCTTACTGCTGCACTTTATTATACGATTGCTCTTGAAGTCATTAAACTAAACAACGTTGTTTCTGTTTCTGTTTCTGCCTGCACTAGTTACAGTTGAGGAAATGAGAAAAACCAAAACAACAACAACAAGCCCATTTTAAATACAAATCGAGCCACCCAGCCAGTATGGCGCAGAAATTGTGTTCATATTAGAAGAGATATTAATTTCAAGTGTGCTGGAAATATAGAAATAAGAAGAGAAAAACAAATGTTCAATACTCACAGAATTTTCCGAAAATCGATCGTTTTCAGCTGTGTGAACAAACTAATTGTTCTTATAGTATATAAAGATTAAGCTGTCACTGGTTGTCTATTGTTTGTTTGTATCCTATAGAAGCCTAATCTACAGGAAATTAAAAGTGGGTGTGGTGCCTTCCATACAAGCCAAATAGTTATCATTTATTTAGAACCCCCCGCAGAAGCTATGGCCTTTATAGTTTGTTGGCAGGATATCGAGATTGAAATCCATTTCTGGATATTGTAGAATTCTAAGGATTAAATAGCCCAGATGGGATCATTCTAAAACGGAATGAGTATTGAAACTGTGGAGTTAGGATCTTCATAGGTTTCTTAAAGAAGCAATGAACCTTGAGGACTAGTATCATTTCTGAAATGCAAAATCAATTTGGAAATCAAATAAAAAATCAAAAGATATAAAAATTGTCACAATACTAACTTACTTACTTAATTGGCTATTAACAACCACATTATCGGGTTTCGGCCTGCCTTAGCTCATCCTTCCAGGCCCTCTGATTCTTGAGCGTCTTTGCCAGTTGGTCACACTTGATAGGGCTTCCACGCCTTGGTCCTTCGAACGCATACAAGGTGGGGGCACGTCTCGCCGAGTCAGCTAAGCCGCTGGATGTTAATATGTTGCATAAAACATCCACATCGTTGAGGAGTTCATACAGCTCATTGTTGGAACGAATGCGGAAATCATCGTCAACTCGCACTGGACCGAACATCTTACGTAAGACTTTTCTCTCGAATACTGCTGCTAAATCAGAGTCAATTGTTTCTTAAAACTTATATCCGCTTATTCTTCTACAATTTAAAGTCTACTCTACCGTGAGGTTTTGTATTCTGAAATTACAAACATTCACTGCAACTTGACATTAAGCGCTGTTTGCTAAGAATATTAAAAATATTCGAACCGTTGTAGTATCCAACAGAGAATGCCAAAAAAAAGTTGGATACGCCTTGTTTTAATGAGACCCCTAGACGATTTATTGAAAAGAGTGACTGATTAAGACATCAAGGCATCAGGAAACAAAAGACAACCGCCAAGCAGTTCAATTGTTTTAAAAAGTATTTTTCATTATTTTATTGTTCTAAAATTAACTTAAAAATCTTAATTATAAAATAATTTTTTTTGTTTGTTTTGTATTCTTTTCTCTAAACATACGTACATAAGTGTATAAATTGTTCTAAAGTTAATATACAGCGTGATTATTCGCTTTCTCCACCAAAAAATACTCGTACACATTCCCTAGTAAATCACAATAGATTTTTCACCTTTCAAAAGTTATATCAAAACCAATTTTAACAGAAAAAGAAAAGGTTTTCACAAAAAAATTTCTTACAATTGTTAATCGTAAAAAAGTAAAGTCTGTAGTTACATTAGTTGCCACCACCATGAGCATGGCCAGCTCTTAAAACGGCCGCTGAGCCATTGGTATTTCCTTTGTTAGGCGAAGGACCGCGACTACCGGGTTTTTCTTCTGACACCTCTGCAGATGTGGAAGGAGCATCTAGATTTTTCAATTGTTGCATCCACATTTTAGCATACAAGCCATTCTCCTGCATAAGCAATTCTTCATGGCGGCCTCGTTCAGCTATGCCACCATCTTTCAACACCAAAATCTCATCAGCGTGTATAATAGTGGATAATCTATGAGCGATAATAATGGTCGTTCTATTCGAACACACTCTATTTAAAGCAGCTTGTATGTTTCTTTCGGTATTGGTATCCAAAGCTGAGGTGGCTTCGTCGAGTAGTACCACAACTGGTGCTTTCAATAAAGTTCTGGCGATAGCCACACGTTGTTTTTCACCACCACTTAGGCGTAGACCACGTTCTCCCACTTTAGTTTCATAACGATCGGGAAAACCTAGAATACGATCATGTATATCGGCCAAACGTGCTGCCTCATACACCTCATCGGCGGAGGCTCCTATTTTACCATACTCAATGTTATAGTAAATGGTATTGTTGAACAGCACCGTATCCTGAGGCACAACACCAATAGCTTGTCGCAAACTTTGCTGGGTGATCAATTTGATATTTTGGCCATCAATTAGAATAGCACCACTCTGTACGTCATAGAAACGGAAAAGTAAACGCACAATAGTACTTTTACCCGCTCCAGATGGACCCACAATAGCCACAGTTTTGCCGGGCGGTACAGTGAAAGAAACATTTTTAAGCACAATCTTTTCGGGGCTATAGCCAAAGCTGACATTGTCAAATTCAATGCCACCACCAGCCGCTAAGAGGGCAGCACTGCCAGGAGCATCTAGTACTTCCTCCTCTTCTTTGAGTAAATCGAACATGTTCTCCATATCCACGAAATTCTTTTGTATGGCACGATAGTAGGTGCCAAACCAATTTAACGGCATATACAGATCCATTAAGTAGGTAAAGAATAACACAAAACCACCAACAGTTAAGGTCTCATGATGTGCCACCAAGTAGACACACAGCAAAGAGCCACAGAGGAGGCCCAAACACAAAATAATATTTTGCGAGGTATTTAAAATGTTTAGAGTCACCAGAGAAAGGAATTCTTCTTTCTGAAAGTCAAACAAGCCAAGTAAATAAAATGTTTCAACAAGCAATGGAAATGCTAATGAAATCGTACCTGATATTTTTTAATAGCATCACGATAGGCATCAACTTCATACTGTTCGGCACCATAGTATTTAACAGTTTCAAAATTTAAAAGAGAATCTACACTGCGGGCTCTTTGTTCATTATCGGCCTGATTCATGCGTCTTTGGAATTGGGTACGCCATTCGGTCACCAAAATGGTAGCCACTAAAATACAAAAAGAGAATGATTTTATTTTCAAAATATACAACAATTCATAGGCGTTTATTTGTTCCAAACACTTACAAATATAAAGAAACATGGTCATGAATACAATTAAGCCGAACCACCAGTTGAACATGTAAGTGAAATAAATGACGGCCACTATTAAATCCACAATGGTTGGTGTTATCGAAAATATAATATAATTGAGTAAATTATTTATGGAGTCTGTGCCACGATCCATAACACGTAAAACTTCACCGGTTTTACGTTGTAAATGCCATCTTAAGGAGAGATGGTGTAAGTGCTGGAATAGATCGACTTCAATTTCACGTGTGGTATACTGTTGCACCTTAATCCATAGGAAAGAACGTAAATTATTGAATAAACCCATGGTACCAGTGCCACCGCCTTGCAGAAACGATAAGGCTACATAAATCAAAACATAATCCCAACGGAATTCAATGGGCTCTATGCTTAAGCTGTCGACTGCAAGGAAATTTAATAAATTTAAAATAAAACAAATTAAAACAAAAATAATTCCTCAAACTTACCCAATTTACCACGATAGATGGGTAAAAATAATTTTACAACACGCCCTGCAGCCAATAGTAAAATACATAGCAATACGGTAACCTGTAGAACGACATCCTTCTTGGGCCATAAATAGGGAAGAAGCTTACGTAGTTTCTTAAAAGCGTTCCGAAAGGCAGAACCTGTATGTACGGTATCATTCGTTGGATTTTCTTCATCTAAACGTTGATGGGCATTGTAAGGATAACTTATGCCGGGTGCCTTAAGGCCCAATACAAAGATAAGCAATGAAGTTATAAAACGTGTTATGAAAAGTGCCATTTCAATTTCATCGCGGTTTCTGTAAAAAAAAAAAACAACAAAAAAAAAACATAATTTTTCGTTATTCACAACGGAATTTTTTATGATTTCTGATGACACTTACGTTGAAAAATTGAATTTCCAATTTTCCCGTATAGTAAAGTTTAGCGACTCATTGATAAAGGCCAATGTCCAAAATAGTAAGAGCACCATGCCATGACCTCTGGTCGGTACTGATGGCAATTGATAGTATCGCTCTTTGAGTACCAAACTAACCGACAGAGGATATGAGATGCAAATGAAACAGGTGGAGAGAATCTGGAAAACAAACCAAAAAAAAAAATAAATACAATTTTAAAAACGAAAACATAAATCTGTACTGTATTGGCAAACAAATAAGTCCTTATGTGCCTACCACACCATATGAAGCTAGTGCTTCAGAGAGCATTTGTAAAACCAGAGTAGCGGCGTCTAAAGAGTGTAAATAAGAACCAGGAGACCCCTACTTATATCTAAAAATCTCTACTAACGAAAGAGACTAAAGTATATATTTTTTTAAAAGATTTGTTTACTCACCATATAACCATAAAGGGCACTATCATTGTAGATGCGAGCATTCAATAGAAATCTCAGCAACTGTAGCATGGGAAAGAAAAATAGTAGGAACAATTGTAGGCCAAATAGCCTTGATTTTGTTATCCAACTGGGATCCGTTATTCGTGTAGCATATTTACGATACATAATCAATTGGATTAAACCGAATAGGATTAGGAAACCACCATAAACGGCTGGACCGATGGTTTCCAGAAAACAACGTGAGATGCCATTATTGATCCAAATTTGCGAAAAGGTGACATTCGGTGGACAATACAACATGATGATAAACTGCAAAGCAAAAAAAAAAGAAGGTTAAATAGGATTTATAAAAACGAAAACCAATCAATTTTTATTTTTTAAATGTATTGAAAATTTGTTATCTCAGATTGTTATCTCATTAGTTTGTTGTTATACAAAAAAAAAAATTAATTAATAAAGGAAGCCGAAAAGTAGTTAAAAAAAATTTACACATTTTATGAAATTGTCATTTAACAAGTGTGGATTAGTTTAATGAATTTAAAATCTATTTTTATAGCTTGTGATCTAAGGTTTTTAATTTGCAAGTAAACTCTAATTAGCTATTTACTCTACAAGTTTTAGATATTATTGTATGAAAGTATGCATTTACTATAGACATTGTTTTATTTAAATTTAAAAATTATTATCAACAAAATAGATAACAAGTAATAGAAGGCTATGACAGACATTACATGCCTACCAAGGCGAATTCATTAACGAGGTGGGAATAGTATTACAATAAGTACAACAATACAAAAACAACAGGGATTTTGTTTTTGTAAAAATGTACACATCTTGTCAAAAAAATTAACCCTCAAACCTCCATAGGAAATTAGTTAAAGCAATTAAAAAAAAACTAAATAAATTTTATATATTGAAAATTCTTATGAATTTTATTATTACATTACATAAGGTGCTGCAGTAACCTGTAAATTAAAAAAAATATCAGCTGCAAACGTTATTTCTTATAATAACAAATTTTCAACAGAAGATTGGTCCAATTTGTTTTAATCCCTATATCCCAATCTTCAGAAAGAGAATTTGTTTTAAAAATAACACACAAGTTATTTCAGTCATAATTTCGGCACCTAGTTGGAGACATGAATTTTTTTTTTTTTTTTTGGTAATTCATCACTCTTACCTAAATAACTATAAATATATGTATTTAGTGTTAAAGGCTTAAATATTGTTAATCATCTTGCAACAATTTTAATATATACATACTCTTCAGTCAGGATTATGATCTAGTTCCTCACACCACTTATGTTGTGCGTGTTAATTTTATATATGAGTGGCGGGACCTACAGTTTAAAGTCGACTCCGAGCGACAGATTTTTGAGAAACTTTTCATGGCAATTTTATTTACTCTCAGAGTTTTTGCCAGAAATCTGCTGAGAGGAAGTCGCCGAAGAAATACTTTTTGTGTTTCAATTTGATGTCTGGCCTGGGGCTCGAACCCTGGCTTTTCGTCTAATAAGCCAACACACTACCTACTACGGCGACTTAATTCTAATATATAATTGGCTTTAAAATAGTAATCCTAAAGAATTTCCAGAGTGCGTATCGTTAAGGATACATGCGGTACATATGAGGGTTTATGACTAATATGAATACGAAATTGAATATCGAAACAAAATACACAAAAAACAAACATTTTTTTTGACATTGTTACTTACATCAGCTGGTAAACAAAACCCACCTCGTTAATGAATTCGCCTTGATGCCTACCTTTTGAATTGATAACAAATATCAAAGCTGTCAACTCTAAAGGGTGTTAATGTTATAAATTATTAAAATTCGCATAGAAATCAATGCTTATCGTACTTCAAACGGTGCTGATTTTTATCGGTTATAATGTTTCCATAAAATGCTGATTACAATATATTACGCCTATTCATATATTTACTTTTAAAGTGTAATTAATATTCTTAACATTTTTCATTAAAAAAAAAATAGGTTTTTCAGTAACTTGGAGTTTAAAATCTTACTGTCCGTCTTTCTATATAACTATTCAATTGTGATAAGTTTAAATGCCGATAAGTGAAAAGCACTACTGCATCGTAATCATTTTTTCAGTATTAGTTCTCATAAATGGGCATCTATGGACAAAGCCATCTTTTATAAGAGCAAGAACGCATGAGCAAATGTTTGACGTTTTCATTAAAATAATTAGGCTTTGGTTTCAATGTTAAAAACATGATTCCATATCAATTCATATCTTTTTCGATATTCTATTTCCTTTACTTTTAGATCGAAACAGGGCCGTTTCGAATTCAACTTCTTCATTTCATTTCTTGTGATCAAACTATACATAAAAATTACTTGGCAGGAAACAATCCAGAAGCTGGTGTCATCATTAACTAGAGTATTGTTAATTCGATGTTTTCTCATTATTATTATCTTCAGTTTTTTAACGTTTTCATCAACTGTTGATATACTTAATCAGCTAAAGCGGGGTTTCTTATTAACATCTTCTCAACAAAAATAACTAAATTTTACTCTCGACGAGAATAGAGAATGCCATACGAAGCTACCACGTAAATCATTCTGGGAAGTAGGACAAAATGCAATGCAGACAAGGATCAGGACCTATCACATCAGATCAAAGTGGTATTAGCACAACTCAATACAGGTCTTAGATAAACGGCAACATACATATCTGACCGGTGTCGAAGTAATCTATTTATTCAACTCAGTACAGGTCTTAGATAAACGGCAACATATCTGTGAAGAAAACCGAACTAACCTGAAACCCAGATCTCTACGGAATTGTGTTGGAGGCAGCTCAGCTGCTGGATCTGAATACTATTGGATGAATGAAGATCTAAGTAAAGGTTACAATTTTTAACGTGTTTATTTAACGTGGTTTCGATGTAACATGTTTTTAATGATACACGGTACGAATTAACTACGTTATACTAGCGTCAACTGTAAATTTCTATGAATTTAAAAGCACTTGGCAAAAAAAAAAGTAGACAAGGAACAACAGCGTACTATCCATTTGGAAAATAATTGAATTAATTATTAAAATTAATTAAGCAGGATGATACGATTGCCATCTGACGCTTTCTGATTTTTTTTCAATTCAATACAATTATAAGTGGACCCCCAGTTGTGAAGCAAACACGAAACTCTACAATTGCGTCATTTAAAATTTTTGCTGATGATATTTTTTTGCTGCTTAAGCTCAAATAAATGGCTGATAAGGTAAACGTGGTCACTTTGTATGAATGAATTGTATAGAGTTATAAGAAAGAGAGAAAGAGTTCGATAAGAAAAATTCATAGTTAATAAACACAAAAGGGCAAATGCAGTTCCTTCGAATTGTGACTTATTTGAATGATATTTTCCGTATTTTCAAGGACCGAACTTGTTGGTTGAGATTTTTAACGAGTTATTCTATGCAAAATGCTGGCTACACAACCCCACATTGTGTTGGCGTGTTAAGGTGTTGTAACAGTTTAATGTAAGTTTTCGATGATTTGAATTCGTAAAAAAACACCTATTTTCTCAAAGGTGGGATCTTATATTCTGAGAATACCAGACAGTATTTGCGTTGCTGACCTTATAGGTCTTACCTATAAGAACGCAGACTATGTGGTCCCCTTTGAGCTTAAGCTTAAATACTTCAACTGTAACGTTTGATTAAGCGTTTGAAAATAACAGTTAGGTTATTTACAAATTATATATATAAAGTGGTAGACCTGAAGTCAAGACACCGTTTGCACTTATAGGAATATAGAAAGCTAATTTGCAGCGATATTCAAGTCAGTTGTGTTGTGTGGCTTGTGGCAGCGCCTTGTTGAAACCACATAACATCCAGTACCCAGGGACACTTTCAAACCATAATGCGCACCAAACCACTTTTTGTAAATGGTTTAGATTTCCGTCACCATATCTGCATATTGATGTTAACGTCCGAGTGAGATATGAACTTCATCGCTGAAGAAAATTTTGTTCGAAAAATCAGCATCCTATTGTAGCGCCCAATCACAATATTTACGGCATTGTCAATGATAACCCGGTTTTAAATGTTGCTAGAGTTGGACTTTATATGGATGGAAGTGCAATCGCGTAATGACCCGTAAGAAAGGCTCAATTGATGTGTATGCCTCGAAATTGTCAAAATCGGATTATACTCCACACTTTTTCTAATAGTGGCGATATTTTCGGCTATGCATACGATGCACAGTCACTTCAAATATCTTTATAATATTACCGATGACCCTAACCATGTCGTAATGTTCGAAAAATTGTATCTTGTGATTTACGTAATGCTCGAAGAGCAACAACGAAAGACTGATTGTTTTGAAACCACACTAACTAAACCTGGTGCTGTCTGGAGCTATTCCTCAGCTTATAGCGATTGAATTTTCAACATATATTCTATACGCCCCTCAAATTCATTACGTTTACACAGCAAGCTAAGTAAGTAGAAAATTTCTTTTGAAACACTCTGTATAAATATTTTAAACCATTTATCAGTCAGTATTGGATGAAATTTTGAAATACAATATAAATTTCACAAATAAACGACATGCTGTTCATATTAAAATAAATTTAACTCAGAACCGCAATTACTTCTTTAGCGCATACTTCCCTTATTTAAATTTGTTTTTGTACTTTAAGCAACTTACCTTTTATTACCAGACACTTCCAGTGAGAAATTATTAAAAAAAATTAAAACGATGAATTTCGCAAAAAATCAATTTTTTTTGTATTGAATTGTATTTTTACAATGTTTTAAAAAACATTTTCGAATATTTTGCGTACGATATTTATTCTTTTGTCTTTCAGCTGAACGAACGAAATTGTAATGAAATTAAAAAACACAAAATAAAATTGAAGTGAAAAAAAATTAATAAAGCGGCACCAAAACGAATCGTCACCATAAAAACAAAACAATCCGAAAATTATGCAATTTTTTTATTCTTTCGTTGTTACCCGTTCCTTTTAAAACGTCACTCTTGCTTACTGGCTACCGCAGTTTATCACCGCATATTACGTTTGTAGTTGTTTTTAATACGTTTTTGTTGTTGCCTATTGACAGTGATAAGCACAAAAACAGTTCATTCCAGTTCTTTTGATAGCTTTTGGATATCGATTCTAATTAATATGATATTTATTAAAATAATTTACAGTGCTTTTGCACACAGTTCAACAATTGACACATAAAACCGTTTAATTACAGAAAAACTTAACTTGGTTTTAATTTTACACTCCACCGTCTTCAGAGTTTTCTTTCTTTTCCTTTTGCGTGTGTTGTGACGGGTGAACTAAACCAATAAGAACAAATACGCAAAAACAATGTTGAAAAAGTAAAAACAAAAACAATTTGAAAGTCACAAACAGTGTTGCCGTGTTTCGGTGTTTCTAACCAAAACTGGTTATTTTTTATGTAATGTGTAGATAGAGATGTATAGATTTTTCTGGTATATTTCTGTTGTCAAAAAATTTAATTAAATTCATTATTGCAAACTAAATATTTGATTTTTTTTCAGGAGTTGATTACACAATTTTCTTAGTGTGGTGTGTTTCTATTGTGGTGAAATTTTGCAAAGTGTGATGAGTTTCCAGGTGGTGAGTTTTTACAAAATGTGTTGAATTTGTTAGGTGTTGTGAATAAAAATGAAATTTACCAAAGTGCAGTTATTCGAAATAAGTACTGTATTATTTACCATAGATCACCATATTGTCAGTGTTGAATTAATCGGTGTGTGAGTCTAGAATAAGCAATTCTCACCTCTAATAGCGGAACCTTTGGAATAAAATAAACCAATCATAATTAATAAAAACCATATTAATAAAAAAAAAGAAAAACAATTAAATATATATATTAAATTATATTCCCCATATTTGGTGATTTCTTTTTCAGAAATTGGTTAAAAAATTTGTAATTTCCTGGCAACATTGTTCACAAAATAAAATGGAATGAGGCTACCAGATTCACAATAACACAAAGAGTAATGCCAAGTTCAATATAAATCTTTTACAATTTCAATAAAGCTTTTGTCCAAATTTTTGAATTGGTATTTCCTGTATCTGTAATCATTTTAAATTTGTTTTCCTTGTTTTTTTTTATTTCAAATCATTTTTATGTTTTCCAATCAATTAATAGTTGTCAGTGTTAGAGTTAAATACAAAATAACATAAATACAACAAATCATTTTAATACGTTACATTTTTAACTTTAAATAAGGTAATGCCAAGTTTTGTTTAAAAACCACTGCAGCTTTGGCTTATGAGAGCATTAATATATTAAAGTTCAGTAATTCGTTGTTGTTTCCTTCGGTTAAGATCGTAAATAGGTTTTTTTTTATGGTACAGGAAGTAAACTGCAATTGTGTTTTTAATTGTGTAAACGAATAAAACAAAATAAAAAAACAAAAAATTTAATAGACTTTTTAGTCTTATTCAAATGGGTAAATTACCTTATGAAATATGGGCAAAGCTAAATAAAGCGAAACGAAATAAACAATAGGAAGAAGGAGTACATAAAAATATATAAAGGTTAACCGACCACTTGTGACGAATAAAGGAAAATGGAAGATAATAAGAGTTAGAGAGCGCAAGAAATAGAGTCATCCAGCAAACTAGTTAATACCAGATATGAAACTCATTTTTAAACTTATTTTTAAAGCGTTTTTCGTCATGATGCATAATAGACTAAAAGATCTTTAATCTTCCCTTTTCTGCGGTCTGATCAGCTCTAAAAAGTATTCCTAACATATTGCCCAGTTAGTGCCTTTAAGGCAGCTTGGCTGTCCTCAAAGATAACTACAGTTCTACCCGGTTTCCGCAGGTACACGTTATTGTACGTGCTTACATTGTAGTTGGTAATTGATATTATACTCAAAAAATTACTTCGGACAGTTTATTTACAAAGAACCAAAGAATTTATGACCTTTAAAGTTTGGAGACGGAAGAAATACTCTGAATCTTGGTCGAAACTGACTCCAAAAAATGTTTCTGAATGAGAAGAGACATTAGAACTCCGCAGAGGGTCAGGAACCCATGATTGATTTATGATATTAAAGAACTACCTATGTAGACCACCTATGTGGCACTAAGTAGATGATGATGTATTGGCTAGTAAAAAAGATTAAATGGTAAAGCCCGATGTTTTGTGATATGATTTGTGACGATTTGAAATGATCCAGACACGTACGAGAGAATTCCCGGATTTGCTTTGATGGATTTATGGTTGGCCTATGGTAAGTGAGTATTTAAAATTATAAGTCCGATGGCTATGTCGATTTAATTTGTCTCCAAAAAAATTAAAATTTACTTTAGAATTATTTTCTGAATTTAACTAATACTTACATTTTGTTGTTTTTTTTTTATTTTTAATTACACACACATACATAATTGCACATTCGTATTTTAAATAATATTTCCTTTTAAAAAACTGCATAAACTAATTAACCACAGAATTTGCTACAGTTTATTAAGAGTATAAAAATGAAATATTTCGATTAAACGCTTGGTATACTGAAAAACAAAGTAAACTGTGGACTAGGTAACCATATGTTATTTACGTTCTTTGCCTTAAAATTGTGTTAATCGAAAGACAACCTATTCAGAAGTTTAGAAGCTTTGATGGAATGAATCGTGTTTATCATATTGTTGGAAGAAGTTTTCGTTTTATAATCACCACCACGTAGTTAGGCCGCTTTTCATCTTTCTTTCATTTTCAGCCACTCATGTATAAAAATTAACTCACACAGCATAAGTGGTGTGAGAAACTAGGTCGTAATCCTGACTAAAGGTTTGTAATGACCAATTATGTACGTATGTACATACATGCCGTCCAAATCCATGCCGTCCGGTTTCTCCGATATCTTGTTCCTATAACTAACGCTGCTCACAGCCAATGCAATTTCGGTCTCATAAAATAAAGAAAAGCACTAGACACGTTGCGGGTGAATTTGTTTCTCATGGATTGCATTAGGATTTCTTGGGCCTCAAAGCGACTTCTGTCCTTTTTCAAAAAATTGGCGCTGACATCACTCTGGTCCATTGCCATAACAACAGTTGTCTAAAGCACTCTATTTTTAATAATCAACACTTTTCAAAAATGTTACACGCACCTAGTCGCCGTAGTCTAGTCTAGTAGATAGTGTGTTGGCTTTTTAGACGTAAAGCTAGAGTTCAAACCCCAGGTCAGACATCAAAACGAAATACAAAAAAGTACGACTCAGCGGATTTCTGCTAAAAACTCTGAGGAAAAATAAAAAATTACCATGAAAAGTTTCTCAAAAATCTGTCGTTCGCCACTCATGTATAAAATTAACACACACAACATAAGTGGTGTACGAAACTAGGTTGTAATCCTGATTGAAGGGTTGTAATGACCAATTATGTATGTGCTTGCACCAAAAAAGGATTATAAATGTAAAAAGTGCATAATTGATGAGACACCCTTTATCTTTCTTCCTTCAGACTTATTGGGAAGTTTTCAACATTTTTAATTTAAACACTGGGAGCTTTGTTTGAAAGAAAATTATTATAATATTTTATGTAATTTCTGAGCTTAAAACAAACTAAATACTGTAATAAATTGAATTAAATTTCATTAGAAATATTGTATTTAAACTTTACATTTAAAAAATAATCACAATATTTTTCTTTAATTTATTAATAAATTTGAATTTTTTGTTTTTTAAAATTATTTCTTTCACTACTTTTGATAACATTTACATTTTTTACGTTTACTTGTTTTTTTTTTTTTGTAATATTTTCAACTTATAATTTAGGAAACAGTGTAAATTACTTAATTAAGTTTAGTTTAGAGTAAAGAGAATAAGACTTAAAAAATAATCAGAGTTTTAAGTATGTATGTAGTAGTAGTTGTAGTAGTATAAGTTGCTTAGCATAGATTTATTAAAAGTATCACTAATTTGCTGAAATACAACTCTGTGTTGTAGCGTTTCAAAACGGTTTCCGTTCATTTAATTTCCTTTACAACAGAGTTGCATAACGATTAAAAGTTGCCACATTGCCAGTTTAGAGCATTTGGGTTCCTTAATTACTATGAGTTGATTTCAGTTAATAACGGTTGGGTAACGGCATTTACCACAGTCGTCGTTGTGGGATGATGATTGTGCTTATGCGTATGATGCGTATGATGATTACCGGTGTCGATTTGCTGCTCTGCCTCTACATCTAAGACGATGCCCTTATTGTTTGCCGGTATTTGAGTGAATTGTTGTTGCTTTTCATCATTCAAATTATTTGGCGAGCAGGAGTTTTGTAGCAATTGAAAATTTCGACAGTTATTGGCTTGAACCATATGCTGATATTGACTAGGGCTTGTAGAGTTGCAATTGTTAAAATTATTAATTTGTATTGACGGCGCTGTAAAGTGTTGCTGTTGTTGTTGTTGGTAATTATCCGTTAATGGCGTTTTATGATTACCCACCGCATCAATAAGTTTATCAGATGCCGGTTCCAATTCTTCTTCGGTTTCTACGAACACAGATTCAGCTTCAGCCTCGGCTTCTGCCTCACCTTCTTCGTCTTCGTAGACATGAGAAGCTACTAGATTTTGAGTTTCTTCGTTATTTTCGCAAATATTAAATTTAATACGATTTGCACTATTCAAGCTGGCCGTTTCACTAGCCGTCATTAGGCTAGCAATGGTGGGTGAGTTTTTTAATCTCAGTTTAGAGGCTGCCGGCTGCAGCAGACCCGTTAAATTTGTATTAGACTGTGTAGAGGCTAATTGAGTATAACTATGCTTGTTGTTGTTGTGGGACTTTAAGGTGCCCGATAAAGGCAATCTAAAATTGGCCATTTCCCAGCAGCCGTCTTTGGGTTCATCCCTTAACGAACGGCTACTGTAAATATCAGTGACGCTAGGTTTTATGTAATTTACGGCATTAACTTTATTATTGGCTTCCAGAAAATTAAATAAATCATCAGTCTTATAATCATTACTATTCAGCTTAGGGGAAGAGGAGCTAATCTTACGTTTTACTTTTAAATTGGGAGAACTACGTTGACTGTCATCTCCCATTTGCTGCTGGCTAGACGGCTGTTGCAATTGATAGGGCGGCAGAAGCTGAGCATTATCATTCATATGCTTAGACATTAAACCATAGCGGGGTGACTGTTTTAAGGAAGATCTCCTTGAGAGCATTAGCTTTTGCGGTGATATGGGTGATTCTACCTTTGGAACTTCGCCCTCAAGCCAATAGGTTAACATTTCGCCTTTGCCCTTCATGGGTACATAACCCCTTTTCGTAGTTATAAAAGTGCCAAACTCATCCAAAGCCAATTTTGTTTTCTCGCTTATGTGGATCTTTAAGGCCTCACCGTTGGACTCCATACGCGAGGCGGTATTTACAGTATCGCCGAATAGACAATATCTGGGCATTTTTAAGCCCACCACACCAGCCACACAGGCACCTGAATGCAAACCGATTCGTAACTTTAGGCGATCATTTGGCCTATGATGTATTTTGAAGTTATGCACAGCCTCCAGCAAGGCCAAAGCCATACGGGCTATTTCCCTCGCATGCTGATTGCCATTGCGTATGGGCAAACCCGATACCACCATATATGCATCACCTATAGTTTCCACTTTGTAGACATCGAAATTCTCCACTATGAAATCGAAGCAGGTATAGAGATCATTAAGAAATTGTACCACCTGCATAGGGGTACTTTCCGCTGAAATAGCCGTAAAACCGACTATATCCGAGAAATAGATTGTCACCTGATCGAAGGTTTCCGCCACCACCGGTTGGCCACTTATCAACTGGGCGGCTACACTTTGTGGCAGCAGTTGATATAATAGCTTTTCGCATTTTTTCTTTTCTTCGATATAATCTTGGGTGCGTTCTTCGACCAGTTCTTCCAAATTATTTGCATACTGTTCCATGCGTTTCAGTAGGTTATCGACAATATTGCCAGTTTCGTTGTCTCTGTAATGGAGAGTAAAAAACATTTTAATTTTGATTGAAAAATATTTTTTTTCAAGAAGATCTTCTGAATTTTGAAAAACTAAATACGTCCTCCCATTTATAATGGGCGTGGCTACATATTTAAGAATAATATTTTATTTGAAACATGTATTGTAGAGGAAGAAGAAAAAAGAAACAATAGTAGAATAGTAGTAAATTTTCCAGCCGGCATATATGTACGTAAGTATACATATATATCATCGGTTAAGCAAGACATTTTAAGGCGATATAGTTTTACAAGAACCCTAGCTTAGACTCAGACGAAATATGTCGTTCGGAGGCGATATTAAACTGTAGGTCCCGCCACTCATGGATAATATTATCACACACGACATGGGTGGAAATAGGTTACAAAGTCGGTTAAGTAAGTAAGAAAGAATAAACCAAAAAGAGTTCTTGTTTCGGTTAATTCATCGATCCCTTCATTACCAATGTAGGTTTATTTTGTATTGCAATCATACAACTCCTGTTCATCTATGTAAACTGAGATAAAATTGTCGCGAGAGTCGAACCAGTTTAGACCTGAAGGTTGCACTTGAATGAGATTTGATTGCCGCCTAGAAGCCAGAGAGGAGCTGGTGTCCTATATTCAGAATCAGTTACTTTATTGTGGTCTGATATTAACATCGATGCATTATTGAGAATGCAGCTTGAAATGAGCTGCCAGAGTGTCTTAAGTTATCGTGGCGTTTTAACATTCTTTTGGCCAAATGTAAAGGCCAATTTACAAGATAAAGATTTACGTACGTAAAGACAGAGAGAAAATATTAAAGCATTGCATCCTTATTTTCAAAAGCAGTTAAAAAATCTGATGATAGTTTTGTAAAACAGCAAAACAAAGTGAAATGAATTCTTCCCTGATCTAATGCAGTGTGATGGTTTTTGAAAAAAAAAAAAAAAACTAAGGATCATTATTACAATTTGCCGTTAACTAAAGGGAGGAAGGATTTTAACGGGCAGATAAATTGTTTTTCATTATTGTAAGCGGACGATATGGTAGAAGTGAGCGCTAAGCTAAAGGGAAGATCATCCTACTAAATAGTAACTTTTAAAGTTCAGTTTATGTTTGAACCTGCCATATTATATATTATTTTCAATATGGCAACTTCAAATATAAATAAATTGAGCAAATACAAGAAAAAAAGAAGCCCGTCGCACTATGTGGCATTTATCCTGAAAAGCTGGCCAAATAGGCAAAAATGAATTTAAAGAAATTTAAGAAACTGAGTATGCAGTTCGATAGACAACAAAATTCTGCATTATACAGTGAATTTTTACGACTTTAAGTTGAGATTTGTAGATTTGAAACGATGTCAAAGTCAGGAAAGTGAAGAAAATTAAACGCGTTTTTGGTGTTTTTTTTTTTGAAATTTTAATAGGTTTATATGGTATTTTTTGTGGCTTAACGAATAGAGGTTTTATATTGATTTTTCTTTTATTTAAAAGGTATGAGCAACTGCTACTTTCAGTTTTTCTTTTATATATATATATCTCATATATTAATGTTAACATTATTAGTTTAAAATTTAAAAATAATAAAAATTTCACATTTTTTTTACCCTAACCAATCCTTCTTGATATTGATAATGAAAATGATAACGATTCTAACGATTGTAGTTGGTTTCACTTTTTAAGTATTTTTAAGTTAAGTATTAAATAATGTAAAATAAATATTATAAATAAATATTAATTATCATATAACTTTAAACACTCAATTACATATGTATATCAACTATTATAACGTATGTGGTAACTAGGGGCACTTATGATCCGATCATGATAAAATGTGATCATAAATGATTCACATTCATATTAAACATGTTCATGTCGAATTTCATCGAGGTAATAAAATTTTTAAGTCAATTATAATTGCTAAACATATTTTCTTAAGGGGCCCTATTTTGGACCAAGGGGCAATTATTGACCGACCATAACAAAATTTGGTAATATGATTTAGATTTACAAAATACACGTTCATACCGAATTTCATCACGATACCGATGTTTTTAAGCCATTTATAAGCGAAAATGTGAATTTCTAAAGGCGACTTTATATGGGGACCAGGGTCAAATGTGATCCGATTTTCATCAAACTTTACAACATGATTTCTTAGTACGCAGAACTGATCCATGCTAAATTTTATCATGATTGTTGCATAATTACTATAATTATGTGTAAATAAGTGCAATTTTGGGGGGAATTAGTATGGGGGCTAGGCGAAATCACGGACCGATTTGAACCAAAATCAGTTGGGTTCACCCTTGGACCTAATTATCACTATCAAAAAATTCCAGCCATTAACTCATAAAACACTTCTATTAATTTTGGCCAGGTTTTCAGGCAAAATGCCACATAGTGCGTCGTTGCCACTGCATTTAAATAAAACTTGTTTAATTTGAGCAGCGTTATCGACATTGTTACGCCACTGGCATATTTTTGAAAAAGTTAACTTTATTTTATCTGTAAGTTGTAATAACGAAAATAATTTAAAGGTAACTTTACAGTTCCCTTTAGCTAAAGGTACCTTTAACACGTTGACTGCCGCGGCAATTTTCAGAAAACTGGCCAAAAATGAAAATTTAATTTTTTCACATTATATTACTAAAAACTCTAGTTTTAGATCATAGGTACATATCATCAAAAAGCAAAAATGATGTTTTTTTTTATGGGAGAAATTGGTTTAGTGAGTACGAGATAACTCGTAGTTGGCTTCCTAAAAGGGAACGCAGTCCACGAGTTATCTCGTAGTCGGCAGTCAACGTTTAACTAAACCAAAGTTTAACGGCAAGTTGTAATAATGGTCCTAAAAGTTTCAGATTTTCTGTCAGATTTTTATCCGTATTATCTTGTATATATCATTGCAAGTACATTGCTCTCAGTACATATTAAGTTTACACAATACTATCCGGTCTCTTTTACACAATAACTTGTGTACAATTTAAGGGGGATTTAGACGATCATGGTTTCATATTGTACGAATTGTGTCTACCCTTAGGAATCATACAAGTCGTACAGCATGTCAGGTTTTGGTTAGAAAAGACCGGGTAGTACCGAAACTTGATAAAAAGGCTTCAGAGTTTCAAAAAAAAGTTTCATCTATTAAACTAATGAAATATTCCGACCATTAATGGTCTGTTGAATAACTTCAATGAATTCCATACAATTTGTAATTGAATAATTCCACTCAAATAATTATTTATTTATAACGACCAATAATAATATTTAATTTGAAAATAAAAAAATAATAAAAATACTTATGGGGTGGGATGTACTTACTTGTTAATATTTCTTATAATCGTTTTTAAACAATTAAAGTCTGGCCTTTCTGCTGGATCTTCAGACCAACATTTCTGCATCACCGTATTGATTTCCTTATAATTACTTGGTATATCAACAAGTTGCGGTCTAAAGGGGTATTGCACTGTATGTGGATAGCCTTTGACCAAATGGATTATTTCTGCAAGCAAACCAAATAGAAAAAAAGAATATCAAAACGCGAATGAAAACTTCAAAACACAAATGTTTTTGCATAATACCATACATTAAATAATTAAATAACGTTGACAACATTGTTATGTGATCCTATATGACTCTAAATGATTGCCATACAAACGGGCCATTACATACAATGCTGATATGTAAATGGATATGTATGTATGTTTGTATATAAGTATTACCTAAGGTTTGCAATTTTCCGTAACATTAGACAGCTTTAATGACCCTAAACGCATGAAAACAGAGAATATTTTCAAATGGGAGAGAGGGGGCGGGGAAAGTAAAAAAGGTAAAGTGATTGATTTCGAAAACATGTTGTCTTGTTAACAATTCCAATTATGCTAATGATTGGCAACTGTATTGTATTTTAGCCATACATTAGGGTGGTTGTATATTCAAGAAACAGGAAAGTAAGAATTTGTAAAAGAAAGCCAAAAAGTACCATCATAAAACGCACACAAAACCTTAACTTTTTTTTTAAATTATTTTTATTATGTTCGTCTTTATTTTGCTTATTTTCTAAAAAGTACTTTTTGTGGTACCAATAAGTACCAACAATAAGTACAATTTTTTTTTAATTTCGTACTATTATCGAAAATGTAGTATTTTGTAGTCATACAATCTATTGTACTGTCCCCAATCTATATAAAGTATTCTCATAATACCTGCTCTTATCCTATTGCCTTTACAAATTTTTGGGATAATGTACTGTATAAACATAAATTCTTTCCTAACGTGCATCTATTATACACTCATCTAGTTGATTACTTTTATGATGCATTCATGCCTCACAGATTCATAGTTTGTATTTTGAACATTCATATTCATTGCCACATAATCCACATAGGCTACATCCCCTTCTTAGCAAGTGTGCTTTGAGTATACAGGGGCCTATCAAAAGATTGCTTATCAATTATAATTTCTCAACAAAAATTTAGATTGGTTTGAAAATAGTCTTTGCTCTCTTTCCTTTCATCATCATCTTTGGCCCAAACAGGCACATGACCTAGAACCCAGTAGAGCGTAAACCCATTTTCTCTACCTAACTGACACGGTTTCTCTAGACAGTCCAGACTCATAAGACACACAGTTTAGACTCATAAGTGCTAAATGCTTCCATGGTAAACTGGGTGTCAGATTTCCTGTTCTTTGGATTTTATATCGTAGCTCAATTGAGCACATCGGTCGTTCAATGACATGGCTAGATTTATAAATTTGCAAAAATACCATTTAAACCAAAAAGTACTTAATTTCGATGATACCTTATTGTCTATTTCTTTTTGCTGATTTTAAATAATACTCGATAATTCGATAATTATCCGATATACATACATACATATGTAGTATGAACTATTGATTGCCATTAAAGTAGGTTAACTAATGCTCTACAAAGAGAGAAACTTAAATTGAAAGTATAAATTTCGGAAATTATTTTCAAAGAACTTAAATTTATGTGTCGCATACTTTGAAATCGTAAACGAATTTATTTGCTATGGTGCTGGATAGAATTCTGATACAGGAATCATTTACCTTCAATGATGGGTCCACTTGAAATTGTTTCTGGATAATACAGGATTATTATTCTACCAAATAGTCTGCCAAGAAGTTTTAGGTCTATAGTCCAGTAGTATCATTCTTTGGTCTAAGCTAAACTAAATAGGCCAACTGCTGCCCACCAACCAACATAAGATTCAAGTGCATCCAATGCATCACAAAAAACTCATGGTTTGGTGTGGATTTTGAGCTGAATTCCTATCGGTCCAGATTTCTTTGATAACGACGTTGGTTAGGCCGTTACAGTCAATGGCGAGCACTATAGCTCGATGATTATTAACTTTTTTTGACTTGAATTGGATGATATGGACACCAACGACATGTGGTTTCATCAGGACAACGTTATGCGCCACACAGCTCATATCATGAATATTCTGCACAAACGATTTGAGGACATGTGTAACTTACGTGGAGGTGATATGAGTTGGATAGCGAGATCGTTCGTGCGATTTGATCCCGTTATACCATTTCTTGTGGGGTTTTCCTTAGTCGCAGTTGTACAGCAAACCTCAGAGCCAACAAAACCAAAGTCATCGGTTAAATTCAGCCTGATTTATGCGCCAGATTCATGGAACATTGAACATTGCGGATGCGGTCTACCTAGAGAAGCCATCACGAACATTCGAACGATGTTAATGACATCGATAGGCCTTCAGGTTAGGTTAGGTTAGAGGACGTGTACTTGTCAATTAAGACAAGTACAGTACCCGGATGTCGAATTGAACCATTGTACAACGCCCTAGTTTCCCGCACCACTTATGTTGTGTGTGTTAATATTCATACATGAGTGGTGGGATCTATAGTTTAAAGTCGATTCTGACCGACAGGTTTTTGAGAAACTTTTTCATGGCAATTTTATTTACTCTCAAAGTTTTTGCCAAAAATCTGCTGAGAGGAAGTCGCCGAAGAAATACTTTTTTGTATTTTGTCTTGATGTCTGGCCTGGGGCTCGAACACCGGCTTTAGGTCTAATAAGCCAACACACTACCTACTAGACTACGGCCCTCAAAAGAATAAAAAATTCAAGGATATCTCACACACACTTTGCTTTATTAAATTTAACGTTTGAAAGCACTTAATGATAGTTCCTTGATTGGGAATTCTTGACATTGTGATGATAGCCGAGGTCAACATAACCTCCGTGGATTCGAATGGTTTATTCTTAAAATATCTAAAGAAATGAATTTGCATCTAAAGTCTCGACACACTACAGACTCACTGTACTATGGTCCTTATTGAATGCCCAATAAATCAGTTTTGTTTGATCAGCGATGCAGTGAGCAGTGATAACTCTCTCATAAGTTGGAGTATACTAACAAACAATGAATCTAGTAAAGATCAGAAAAGTAATGTGAATTTCAAGTCGTGCCATGTGTTACTATTTTTGTGACCTTTTAGAACGGTCTTTACTTGACGATGAGAAATATCAAAAATTTGAATATTTGGTACTTTTTGAAATTTTAAGTGAAAAAAAAAAATAACCACAAAAGTTTATAAGAAAAAAAAAAAACATGCAAATTCTTTGCGATCAATTTAAATTTATAACCCCCACTGTAAAGTCTACAAAGTATTTTTGAAGTTTAAATTGAATTGTAAGGAAATTTTTCTCTGTCGTTTTATTTTGAATTTTATTTTGTATTGATGGAAAATGTTCTTAAAACCACGCAAATTGTGAAACTTTTGCAAACATTTCAATTTGTAACGATTGAATTAATTTGTGCTCTTGTAAAAGTGAGTCAGTGAGTCAGTAAGTGAGTGTTTAATCTCCATTGAATATGTCGAAGAAGCTTCCTTATATTTGGAATTGTAATTTGTGGCAAAATAATTTGAACAATGAAACAAAAACTCCAACAATTTTCCAACCATTTAACGAACAACTAGATCTCAGCAATTATAGCAGCAACACCATACCCACCACCAACATGATTAAAAGACATGCCATGACAAAGGGAAAATTTCGTAACCACAATTCAGTGCCAAATAATAGAGAAGATGTCTCAGCAAGAAATGTGAACAGAACTCTGAATATCAATCTAAATTCCCTGCAACGAGATGATGTAAAATACTCAGGCGAACGAAAATGGAAATCTTGTCAAAATAACCATTTGCATATGCAGAGTAAATTATATTCAGCGAAAGTGTTAAATTTACAAAATTCTCAACGGCATCAATATCATCATAATCATCTTCACTATCATCCACGTCACCATCAGCAACAGAATGTCTTTGATAAGGCAAATGCGCACAAATCTTTTAATGCCATTGCAAAACCATCGTCAACACCCGCTCACTATTACCAACCACCATGTCAGCGATATGCTGACGTTGTAACTCTAAAGAACGACAATAAAAATTATTGTCTATACCATTTTAACTGTAACAAGCTACAATTACCCGCTATGTCATCAAGTGATTCTTCATACTCAACACAATTAGCAGAATATCATCATGATTCCCCATTGACATGGTTACCGCAAGTGTTACAACATCAGGAGCTTTTGTACGGCTTGTTTGAAGTATTGCCTCCTGTGTTTCTACTCAAAGATACGCTGCCAACCAAAAACACCACGTTGGCAGCATTGGAAAAAAATTCAAATCTTTTGTCACGTAACATTTCACGTCAACAATATGCTCCGGCTTATGCGAATACTGTAATGCCTTCAACATCATTCCACACGTTGCCACCGAGACGTCTGGGACATTTCAATTGGAATTGTGGCAAGGTTTTCAAATACAGTGAGTGTGTTACTTGAAGTTTCATTGCATTTTCTTAAGCATACAATATGGAGGCATAAGTTTGACAAACATTAGGAATGTCACAAAGTAACGGCATATCACAGATTGACAATTTTGATAAGAGGAGAGTAAATTTTATTTTGAAAAAATCTATTTTTCAAAGGTAATAGAAAAATTTAAAAAAGTAAGTAATTAGCTGTATATTTAGTGGATTAATTAACTTGTATACGAAGGCGACGTAGTCTAGTAGGTAGTGTATTGGTTTATTAGACTTGAGGTCACAGTTCAAACCCCAGGTCAAACGTCAAAACGAAATATGAAAATATATTTCTTCGGCGACTTCTTCTCAGCAGATGTTTGGCAAAAACTCTGAGAGTAAATAAACAATTGCCATGAAAAGTTTCTCAAGAATCTGTCGTTCGGAGTCGACTTAAAATTGCAGGTCCCGCCACTCATGTATAAATTTAACATACACAGCATAAGTGGTGGGAGAAGCTAGGTCGTAGTCCTGACTGAAGGGTTGTAATGACCCAGTAAGTAAGTGAGTAAGTACTTGCATTCGAGAATACCCATCATGGATCTCACGGTGCATTGCATTGTTTCTTGGCCTTTGGTTAATTTTTGTGGAACTCTCTTCCTGTTAAAGTATTGCCTGTTTCTAGCAATGTAAACAAATTTAAATTTGGCATCCATAAATACTACCCTTCGATAACAATGCTCTGCATGAGAAGTGGCCCTTCGCTGATGTACATGTAGCGCCTACATGTTGGATACATAATTCAAGTGCACCCCATATTAAAAGTATTGTATTATTGACTTTAGAGGATTATATCGTTAGTATAATTCGCAAAGACGCTAAGTCCACTTTTTTCCAAAATTGAGATTTTAATGCAAAACGGAAACACTATACAAAATACATATTTTACAACAACAAAAAATTTCATTATGTAGTTTAAAGTTGTTGTAATTTTGTGGTTTGCAAAAACGCTAAGTCCACAAAACTACGAAAAAAATTAAAAGCACGTGCTAACTCCACGAATATTATTTATTAATTATTATTAATTTTTGATCTAGGTCCTTTAAAGAAAGCTATTTTGTAAAAATAATTGCGTTTAAAAAGTTTAAAAATTTTAAAAACTGAGAAAGCTACTATGTTTTTTGTGCGAATTAGACTAACGATATGAGCACCAAATCAGCTTTAAGGTAGATCTAGGAGCGTTTTTTTATGTATTTGCGGTTGCTGTCTTGGCTAATTAATTGAATTTAGTGTGTGACTGTGATAAATGTGTGCCTTAGGGCCATTATTACAACTTGCCGTTAACTAAAGGACAATAAGGTAGAAGTGAGCGTTAAGCTAAAGGGGAGGATCATCCTACCTTTTTATATATATACCATTTTTAATATAGCAACTTCAAATATAAACAAAATAAGCAAATACAAGAAAAAAAAGCCATTTGTTGCCACTGCGTTACAAATTTTTTTTGTTTAATTGAGCAGTGTTATCGACATGGTACCTGTAGGTCGTAATAACGAAAAGAAGTTAAAGTTAACTTTAGCTAAAGTGAACTTTAAAATTAGAAGAAGTTAAAGTTAAGTTTAGCTGAAGTGAACTTTAAAGTTACTTTTAACTTCTTTTCGTTATTAGAACCTACGGATAATATAAAGTTAACTTTTTCATAAATGTGGCAGTGCTGGAGCAAGTTGTAATAATGTCCCTTAAAGTAATAAAATTATATGTCTTCTCCTGGCGGACGGCAAAAACGCACCAATAAGCACTGTAGGATTACAGGAAGAATTATTCTGCAATTAGGTGAGAAAAACTATTTCTTAAGTCTGGTGAAATCGATTTTATAGTACAGGACTTCATACGTAATCGAGTACCAGAAAAAATTACCCTCAAAATTTCCGGGCGTTTCGTCCTATCTGCCCTATTCAAAGCGAATTCCCTATGACTACCGATTGACAAATGTTCCTAAGTGCTTGATATTAAAACTTGCTTTAGTTTTATATCATTTCAAATCAAATATTTAATTTGCAATTTAATTTAATTTCCTTCTGCATTGTATTTATTTTGTATTCACTTGAGCCTTTTAAGTGCAAATTCTTCTGTTTGCAAAGCCTTTTGTATCACACGAAGGAGTACAAAAAAAAAAAAAAAAGAAGTGCAAGAATTTCATTAAACTTGTGTACATGCATTGAATGCAAATTGCAATTACCGCAGGTGTCTATTTAAGAAAAAAATTTTTTTGATGATTAAATTAAAACAGGTAAACATAATAAGAAATGCATCAACTAAAGAAAATAAATTTTTACCATCAGTACCACAACATGACAGGTTGCAATTTGCATTGGCAGGGTGATAAACAAGAAGAATTTTTAAATGTTCGTACATTCTTCACAAGACTTAACAAGGAAACTTAAATTAGAAACAATGGGAAACAATGGAAAACAATGGAAAACAACACATACAATATTGAAGATTTCAAAATTTTTAATGGAAATCTGTGGTTTTGTTATTTAAACCGTTGCAGTTGGCTGGATTAAAGAACGAACGAACAGTATGAGAATATTATCATGGTAATGAAATGAAAATGCCATAGACATTTGAAGTATAATTCTAAAAGAAGTTTTTAAGACTGTAGCCAAATTCTTAATACTAAGCCACCAACTGAGAAGGTCTATTGAAATCCCTCTAGAAAAGTTTTTACAATGTGTTGTAAAAAATTATTTCTCTAGTAAAGGGTCCGCCAAATAAGTTTTTTTTAAGCATTTTCAAAACTACTGAGTATTTTCTCAAATTTTTTTTTTATTTGAAAGTACAATCCTTCCGGTTAATAATGGAAAATAATTTCATTTAAATGGCTGCCTCGGCTGGTCATGCAGTAGTCTACACGACCGGTCCAATTTTTAAGCACATTATCGATTGTGTGCAGCTGTATTTCACCAATGGCTTCACGAATATTGTCCTTTAAAGCGTCAATTGTCTCTGGCTTGCCGGCGTAACACTTATCTTTGACGGCACCCCACAAATAATAGTCCAACGGTGTCAAATCGCAGTTCCGAGGTGGCCAAACGACATGAGCTCTGCGGCTGATAATGTGATCTTCAAAATCAGGGCGCAAAACATCGAGTGTAGCTTCGGCTGTGTGGCGCCGTCCTGTTGAAACCAAATGTTGCCAATATCCTCCTCTTCAATTTTTGTGAACAAAAATTCGTTCAACATGGCCCGATAACGATCGCCATTGACTGTAACGGTCACTCCTTGCTCATTTTCGAAGAAAAATGGCCCAATTATGCCTCTGAACCAAAATCCGTACCTAACAGTGACTCGTTTTTGGGTGTGTCGGCTTTTCAATGTATGCGTGCGGATTTTCTGTGCCCCAAATGCGACAATATGCTTGTTTACATACCCGCCAAGATCAAAATGAGCCTCTTCTGAAAAGATGATTTTTTTTGCCAAAATCGGCATCTTCTGGTGTAGGCTATTGCATGGCTAGCCGAGGCAGCCATTTGAATGAAATTATTTTCCATTATTAACCGGAAGGTTTGTACTTTCAAATAAAAAAAGAAATTTGAGAAAATATTCAGTAGTTTTTTTTTAAAGCATTTTCAAAAAATAAAGTTATTTGGCGGACCCTTTATATGTTTTGTTTCCTTAGTTTTATTATTTATCTTGGCTTTGCTTCAATTTTGTTAATCACGTGTTTTCAATTAAGAAAATAATTGGTCTATTGCAGCATGTTCTAGGATGATAGGGTTACCAACTGTCATTGCCTAGAAATAATTCTTTTTTTTTTTATTAAGTTATTGTATTGGTTGTAGTGATGGATATAGTCTAGCGAGTTGTTCAGTCAATAGGTGAAGGCAATCTCCTTTTCTGCCTTGACCCCCTGCAGGTTCTTCCTGAAGCTGCACGGTGTTTAAGACCAATGCGCCTCACAAGCGTGCCTATAATGCAATGCTTCATAATGACCCCGATAACCATATTGAGAGTACTTTTTTGTAGTTTAAGCCCTCCATCCAATTTTGGCTAGTTTTTCTACTCGCCTCCCATCTGAAGTTGATGAAATCCATGACAGCATTGTCAATTTTTAACTCGCAGATCCTTACAGAGACTCCTGAAGTCGAGAATTCATCGGAGAGTTTGATGGTTGTGCCCCACCTGGCCAGTTGATGCGTATCCTGGTATCCATATGATATGGACATCAAATCGTTCTAATACCACAGTGAGCTATCTGCGACAACTACCCATATACACCGTTCTGGAGTTCATTACGTTGGAAGGAAATTTCTCCAGAATTTGAATAAGAAAGGATGAACAGAAAAAATAGCTGACTGATCTAATGTCTTTGATGAATTTCATTCTCTGCAAGGCAAACAGTGATTGTGACTCATCTAAAGCTCTGGTAGTTTTGATTGGAATACCGTCTATTGTTTCATTGTCCGATACTTTGAAACCAAATATGAGAAATTTGTGAAGCGTATGAGTTAGTCTTACAAAAATGACAGGATAATTAAGCAATTGCAATGAGGAATTACAGCCATACGGTGAAATAGCTCCAATGTACAACGAAACGTTTGATATGACCAGAGTACTTTTTGATCATCCTCATGTACTTTTTGCCTTCACTATTCTCTCATAAAAACAATGATTTTTTTTTTTTGGAAATCCATTTAAAATTTCATTCTAATTTCAGTGCAACCAAAGGCTAAGCCTTCGGACAATGATATCGTTTTTGGTAATTCTTGCCTGTTGTTTAGGAAACATTACGGCTGGGAAAAATCACGTATTGAATGGCTGTTACAATTGGAACAGGAGCAAAAATCAACCAACCAAGAAAATAAACAACATCGTCATTAATTTTACCATTATCCCAACAACATCATCATTGTCATTGTTATCGTCATTGTCTTCGTAACTAGTAAGGCAAACTAAGCTGTACGAGGCAAAACAGCAGATAAAAGGAAAAGGATAACATCCCGTAAGGCTTTTGTGTCTAAAAGGGCAGCTATTTAGAGAAGGTCATGCCATAGCCATTAGGCTGGCATCATAATTAAGTTTGTGCTTTAATGGAGCTGTTGATAGAGACAATAAAAAGAAGAAGATGATGCTGTTGCTCTCAGTGTAGTATTCGATGATGTGTTGGCTGTGTGGAGTGAATTTCCATTTTTAAATGCCTATTTTAGCGTAATTGTTACAGTTTTTTATGTGTTTTTCGTTTTTTTTTTATTTTTTTGAATTTTATTTTCTAAGAAAATTATGAGTGTTGCAAACAATTTCGATTTGTAATTAAAAATGTTTTTTTTTTAATTGAAATTCAAATAATGGCAAGAGGGTAAATAAGTTTGTTTTATTTTCTTTAATTTTCCGTTTTTTTTTTGTTTGGCATTAAAAGAAAAGTTTTCTTTTATATTTGTGCATAAAAAGTTGATTTTGCAACCCAAATGTCATGTATTTTAACAGCGTTTTAAGTGGAAAAGGAAATTCAAATAATGAAGACAATTTCGTTTAATTAAGGAAATGGAAACGTAATTAAATTCAAATGCTGAACATTGATTTTATGGGTAGGCAATTAACGAATACTTCGTATATCCTATAAATAAATTGAATTCACAAATCAAAATTCAGCCGATCGAATGGAACACAAATCATAGTTATATTGACCACGTTTGATGAAGAGAAGAGAAGAGAATATAAATAAATGCAAGGGAAATAAATAGAACGGAGATACAATTTACAGTTAAATGTTTTCCAATTTCCGATTTCAAACCGTAAGCTATAGCACATAGCACAAGCTATGATTTCGATGAAACTTTAATTTCATTCCAATACTTGGACCTTCCGATTACAAGTGAAATACGACGCGATTTAAATGACCGAGTGCGGATTCATTGCAGAGTCGATCTTTTTTAAGTAATTCTCGGTGATAACCTGACGAATGTTAATTTTAAAATGCTCTTGTACGAGGGTACCGATTTTTCGAAAACACTCATCAATCAACTCGTCGTAGGGCAAGATCAGCCGAAAACATCGCCTGACAGCTTGCAGGAGATTTTGCGACAGTCGATGTAACGTTGTATACAAAAAACCGGCCCTTCGCAGACCACAATAGGGCAAATTTTGCGTTGTGTCTTGTACCTGCATCCGTAAAAACTTCTACTGACTCAGAACCTAAATATAAATCATCACAGACAACAAGCCATAGGTTAGGTTAGGTTAGGTTAGAGGACGTGCACTTGTCAATTAAGACAAGTACAGTACCCGGAGGTAGAATTGACCCATTGTACAACGTCCTAGTTTCTCACACCACTTACATGAGTGGTGGGACCTACAGTTTAAAGTCGACTCCGAACGACAGATTTTTGAGAAACTTTTTCAAGGCAATTTTTTATTTACTCTCAGAGTTTTTGCCAGAAATCTGCTGAGAGGAAGTCGCCGAAGAAATACTTTTTGTATTTTTGTTTTGATGTCCTGGGGCTCGAACCCTGGCTTTACGTCTAATAAGCCAACACACTACCTACTAGACTACGGCGTCTTCTGACAACAAGCAATTGGCAACTGAACTTTACTTTCATCATCTTTAGCAATGAGGTCCTTTTCTGGTTGGATTGTTACGACAACAAACAAAATTATCGAATTTGAGACGATACCAATCCTCATGAGATCCAATACGTACGTAATTGGTCATTACAACCCTTCAGTCAGGATTACGACCTAGTTTCTCACACCACTTATGTTGTGTGTGTTAATTTTATACATGAGTGGCGGGACCTACAGTTAAAGTCGACTCCGAACGACAGATTTTTGAGAAACTTTTCATGGCAATTTTATTTACTCTCAGAGTTTTTGCCAGAAATCTGCTGAGATGAAGTCGCCGAAGAAATAATTTTTGTATTTTATTTTGATGTCTGGCCTGGGGCTCGAACCCTGGCTTTTCGTCTAATAAGCCAACACACTACCTACTAGACCACGGCGACTTTACAATATCATAGGTATCATCAAAAAGCAAAAATTATGTTGGCTTCCTAGAAGGCAACGCAGTCTACGAGTTATCTCGTAGTCGGCAGTCAACGTTTAACAAAACCATGAGATCCAATGCATGCCGGAAAAGTTACTGTTTGTTGTAGATTATAGGCAGGCGGCGTCATCGGTTCATATTTCTTTGGCCGTGCCATCATTACCTACGGCGGGCACTGTGGGTTGATGATTACCAACTTCTTTCAATCTGAATTGGATGATCGTGACACCGGTGGCATGTTTCAACAGGACGGCGCTATATGCAACACAACTCATGCCATATTGAATATTCTGCAGGAGCGAATTTAACGTGGAGGTGATGTGAACTGGCTATCGAAATCTTTCTATTTGACCTCATCAGAATTTTTCTTGTGTGGTCGCAGGGGTATGTAAATGAGCCACAAGCAATTTTCAAACTTAACATAACATTGTTTCGGTCAAATACAGCTTGATTTATGCGCCACAGTTTTTCAAAGGAATAAAAAATGTCGATCATTTAGTAGGTAGTGTGTTGCCTTATTAGACGTAAGGCCTCGGTTCAAACCCCAGGTCAGACATCTCCATCTAAATCAAATTTGAAATTTGAATTCTGGTAAAAACTCTGAGAGTAAATAAACAATTGCCATGAAAAGTTTCTCAAAAATCTGTCATGCGGAGTTGACTTTAAAATGTAGGTATCGCCACTCATACTATATAAAATTAACATACACAACCAAAGTGGTGTGATAAACTAGGTTGTAATCCTGACTGAAGGGTAGGGTTGTAATGACCAATTACGTAAGCGCTTCAGGAATTCATTCTTTTTTAAATAGAAAGTTTAGGACGAGTATTTTAAAATAAAGATTGTGATGTTGAATGTAACAAAAAAGCTTACAAGAAACTGAATTCTTTCCATTTAATCAGCTTCTCTTCATAAGCTTTATCCGATAATTTAATACTCTTTTCAAATAAACATTTAAAAGACCCTTTAAAAAGGAAACCGTAAGAACACCTGACAGCAGTTCATTAAGAACGAATATACATACATACAGACATACATAAATATGTGTGTATGCCTTTTCACCTCATATATCTTAAATCCCTGTTCCATAATGACCAACAAGTCTTCCCATCTCACAATCGACGACAGACTTCAATGAATACAGGAAGTGGAAGTAGGAAAAGTGAATGTAGGAAAATAAGTTCAATTATTTGTTATTGTTGTTGTTGTTGTTTTGGAAATAACAACGAAACTTAAGAAGCAAACAACCTATTGTCCTGCCACTAGAAAAATAAGAAAGGACTTAACAGAACACAGTGCAGAAGGTATTTTGATCACATTTACAGTTGTGAACTTTAAATTGCTGGTGTCGCATTTAAACTTATGTAGTCAGTTCATAAGTTGGCAAAAACAAAAAAAAAAATAAAAAGACAGTAACCGGATCCAATTATCTGTAAAATAAAGACAGAATTTTATGTTCGTGAAAGTAAGAATATTATGGTCGGTCGAGATCGATTCTAGGATGCATGAGGCCACAATATAATTTTGATTTTTTCTTCATTTGTTATTAGAGCGGGGGTTGGACATCTGAAGACCAGCAATACAGTATTGTTCTAGGTATAGCCGTGTTTATTTATAACTCTAGGATGTTCTTAGGGTAGAAAATCTTACAACAGATTCTAAAGAGCGAGTACTACGTAAAAACGTAGGATTTTTGGGAAAAAGTCAGTTTACTTTACTATAATATATTCCGCTGGAGTACGTATTAAACTAAACTCTAATGCATCGCGTCGATACTCTAATGGTTTAAAAAATGTTGAATGCTCTTCTCTGTCACCCTATCATCATTACTTGATTTCTCCTTACTCTCACTAGGTGGCGCTGCTTGACCTATCAAGGCGCTTTCTAAGATACTAAGATTTAGAGTGAATTGATGTGTTTTAATTTTGAAAATTTTTCCTCTTTCATTCTCTTTCGTAACTGGCTTGCTTGAGTTTGCAGTCAACCATGTTTGAACATAACGCCTCGTCAGCTAAATTTAGTTACCAAGCCATGTCAATCAAATTCCAATTACATCTCCTCATTTTGATCTTAACATAGGTATATATTTCCAGTTGGTTTGTTGTCATACACACAATGTTTTCCGGATGCCTAATGTACAGCTTTAATGACGTTTACTAATAGAGATTAAGTAGCCTTAACATGCCTACACGAGAAGACATGAAACTATGCTGCAAATATTTGACAACAACGCTGATGCTTGCTTTATACATTGCCTGGCTGTAAATAGGTAGCAACACTCGCAGGCACACATACAAAACAAAAGGAAATAGAAAACTGATGCGGAATTTTTCAACGAATCATAGGAAAGAGCATCATGAAAAAGGAAACGTTAAGCGTATTGGAATTTCTATCGCAATAAGAGGTTGTGATTTTATTTCAAAATAAAAACAATTTTTTTTCTTAAAACTAAACTAAGCGTGTCAATATAATTATAGTTGAAGAGAAGAAATTGTTTAATACATATATGTACATACAGTCACACAGATAATTATATGTACCCCCCTAAAAATCATTTTTTTAAAAATGATAATATATGAACAAGTCAACTGATTTTTGCGCCAAATTTTTTGTTTTCCGTCACAGCCGCACAAATTATATTTGTAATCATCACTAAATATTACATTCGCCCAAAAATCAGTTGACGTGTCCATATATTATTGGGCAAATTCCAATCGTGGCTTTTTTCTCGGCACTCGGCTGCGGAAACCGTTCTTTCTCAAAACACTTCGAACTCTTTCGGAATGGACAATAACATTGTGACCACTTTCCGAGGTATTTCGTATTTCTACGGCTGTAGTCCTAGGATTTTTATCCACAATACCTTTTATATACCTGGCTACCCTTGGAGAAATTTTATACGAAATATACGTCGTACGTATAATTTTCTGTGGTGCCATATTGGTTTTATGCAAACTGTAGTCACAAATTCATAGATTATGGGAATCTTTTTTCTTTATTTAAGTAAATGTGTCGTTACAGACGCTAATGTAAAGAAATTTTAGATTAGAAGTTCATTACTTAAACAAAAAATGATTTTTAGGGGGGTACGTATAATTATCTGTGTGACTGTATGTACATAATTGGTCATTACAACTTCAGTCAGGATTACGACCTAGCTTCTCACACCACTGATGTTGGGTGTGTTAATTTTATACATGAGTGGCATGAACTACAGTTTAAAGTCGATTCCAAACAGTGTTGAAAAATTCATTACTTCGGTACTTTTTTCATTACTTTACCATTTCAAAATTACCGCAGTACCGCCGCGACACTTTCAGTACTTTATTATTATTACATATTTTATGTGTTGCGCTTTTCAAGAATTAATGCGTAAAAAACCTATGCAACGTAGTACCAATGGTAGAATTAGTCTTTACCACCGGTTAGCCAAACATCCATGGCACGTACGTTCGGTTTTTTAACACGAAAAGTAATCAGAACGTTTGTCGAACCGTAATCTAATTTTGGTAACTATTTACATTGCTCATATGCTAAAAACGTACGTACGTTCCGTCGACGTTTGACTAAACCGGACTTTCACGTTCTGCTACGTTCCGTAACATATAAGAAACATGAATAAGTCGTTAGTTTTTCTATTCCATTCCGTACGCATTAATTAATATTTCTTAACAAAAGTACCATTTGACGCAAAAAAGTACTTTTTAGGATATAGTTCAGTACCATTTTAAAATTTCAATTTTGCAACATTGATTCCGAATGACAGATTTTTGAGAAACTTTTTTCGTGGCAATTTTATTTACTCTCAGAGTTTTTGCCAGAAATCTGCTGAGAGAAAGCCGCCAAAGAAATATTTATTTATATTTTCTTTTAGATGTCTTGCCTGGGGTTTGAACCGAAGCCTCACGACTAATAAGCCAACACACTACCTAGTAGATCACGGCGACTTGTTTAATAATATACTTTAACTATGTATGTTTATTAAATTTTAAAGAAAATTGAAGAACATATCAGGTCCGCCATCTAACGTTTTTTTTTTCAACTAGTGCTTATTTCGTCAATGGTAACACTTAGCTCATGTCTGATTTGACAGATATTTAGTTTTATCCTTCCGCTGAACGAATATGGTCCATCCAATGCGTTTTCGTTTCGCTAAGTGGGCCTGCGATCGACTTACAGAAGATGCCGATTTTGGCAAAAAAAATCATCTTTTCAGATGAAGCTCATTTTGATCTTGGCGGGTATGTAAACAAGCAAAATTGTCGCATTTGGGGCACAGAAAACCCGCACGCATACATTGAAAAGTCGATGCACCCAAAACGAGTCACTGTTTGGTGCGGATTTTGGTCCAGAGACATAATTGGGTAATTTTTCTTCGATAATGAGCAAGGAGTGGCCGTTACAGTCAATGGCGATCGTTATTGGGCCATGTTGAACGAATTTTTGTTCACAAAAATTGAAGAGGAGGATATTGGCAACATTTGGTTTCAACAGGACGGCGCTACGTGCCACACAGCCGAAGCTACACTCGATGTTATGCGCCCTGTTTTTGAAGATCGCATTATCAGCCGTAGAGCTGATGTCGTTTGGCCACCTCGGAGCTGCGATTTGGCACCGTTGGACTATTATTTGTGGGGTGCCGTCAAAGATAAGTGTTACGCCGACAACCCAGAGACAACCGACAACCGGAAGGATTGTACTTTCAAATAAAAAAAGAAATTTTAGAAAATATTCAGTAGTTTTTTTTAAAGCATTTTCAAAAAAAAAGTTATTTGGCGGACACTTTATTATTTCCTGTTTGGTGTTTTAGAAATAAATTTAAATAAATTTAAAACTATTTGCTTAACAACTAATTTTATTACAAAATTTTCTCTGAATTTAGTTGTAAATAGGTTAGTAAAAAAGTTAGAAAAAAAGGAAAATAAATTTTATTTATTTTTTGTTGTTTTGTCTTAGAAAAACAAGAGATTGTATATGCTCCACTTACCTTGAGGTGGTTTTTCTTCTTCCAATTTACCCAAATAAAAGGGTCCTTGTCTTGTTGTTATTTCATGTACAATTATGCCAAACGAATAGACGTCACCCTTTTGTGTGCCCTCAGGCGGTCGATTACTTTCCATTCTTAGCAATTCAGGTGCTGTCCATAATAGTTCTTATAAATAAATAATGAAGTGAAATAAATAATTCAATATGATTTAACAATAGTTGATAATATTTTTCTAAAGCATAAGTATCAATAGATAGTATGTGATAGTATTTTCAATAATAAAGTAATCGATAGAGTAATAACTTTAATAAGCATAGTACATCGATAACAAGATAATAACGGTTGAATTGAAAATCAAAGCTATGCAAAAAGGTTTTTTTTTTAATAAAAATTTTACTGTTGATATGACATATTTTAGAACGGGGTATATAAAGAATGGGCCCCGTCTAATACGGACGCATGTATTTCTTTTGAAATATTAAATATTAAAATTAAATTAAATATTAATATTAAAATAATTTGCTTTTACTTTCTATACACTACACCATCATAAATGTTGGAATGGTCTGAGTGTCTCATGTTTGTAGCGTATGGAATAGGAATTGAATAGGACATGTTGTTCACTCCCTTTGCGTTCCTATGTACAGCTTGTAATGAAAGTAAAGATAATTATTTAGATGTTTAGACATTTAGCGGCAATGTCTTTACAGTGCGCTCATTTTGCTAGTCTAGCAATAAATTACAATAACAAAACAACAAAGAAATCAATAATAAGGTTCTAGAACTTGCTAGACTGAAAACAAATGATGTACGAAATAAAGCGAATGGCAACGTTTTGAGGGTTTCCATGAGGAAGAGCGTTTGTATGCTGTTGAATGTTTGCTTTTAAGTCATAACTAACATTTGTTATGGCTTGAAAATAGCTTGGGAATATTCTCATGGAGCAATGACTCCAACCCAATATCTTCTAAGGTTGTGAACTTTCTTTATGCCAAGCTGTTGAAGATCTGCAGTATTCGTTTCATTATTCGCACGAAATAAATCATTTACTCATCAAAGCATTTCGTTTGCCAAATGTTAAAGCATGACGCTTGAATGTTTCAGAATCGATCAGCAATCATGCTAACAAACAACGGCAATTTAAGTCGATCTGTCTTCTCCAAGTGGAAGCGGAAATGGCTTTTCGATGGCTACCTTATTGATTCCTATGTAAACCTAATTGGGATAGGTCGTCATAGAATTTCTAGTTCTATTTACGTCTTCTGTTTTCATAGTCAATAGTCTTTGGCCTGTTTGTGTTCTCATCTTGGTTTCAGATTCAATACAGAAAAATTGTTGGAATGATTTTTTTCTATATAATCTGGTATACAATTTCATGTGAAATTTTCGGCATATGTCCGTTGCGGTTACGAGTCACATAGTCCATTCGGTTAGTCTATGTTTTGATGCCAATAAATCTGGCTATATGGTGTCAATGATGGTTTGAATATTGGCTTACAAAGCTTTTAGAGTTGCTGATTTTTCCGCTTAGACCAATGGCTCATAAAAAGTAATCCAGAGACGTTAATTCGTACGCATGAGCGGCCCTAAAAACTCGAACAAATTGAATTTGCAATAAAATTTTGGTTTGATGACGAGTGTTGTCTTTGTACCGTAACGGTAATTCTCTTGCTCCTTAAGACAACTAGCATGTAAACCGCATCAGATAATCAATTTGAATGAATGTAATGGCGATTTGTTAATAGCTTGATGATTTTCTTTTCTCCAAATCTAACAATTTGGCTTATTACAGAGTATCTATTGGGGTTCTAGGAAAAGGTCTTCTTATGTTTCCAACAAAACTCGTATGCTTTAAATTTAAATTGTATGGCTTTTGCTTTAGCAAATGCATTTTAAATAGCAAAAGGATTTGTTAGAACCACACATAATAGTAGAGAAAATTTTTCTCTTTTCCATGCATTTTCCAACAAAAGTCTGCATTTTGAATGCATTGAATATGTATGCGGTTTAAAATGTATTTTTAAGAGGAAATAAAAAGAATAAAAATGATCATAAAAATGGAAAATAAAATAAATTGAATCATTTTATTTAAGTATTTAAAGCATTTGTTTATGAAGAATATTTTTATTGTTCGGAAAATTTTAATTTTACCACAAAAAGAAATTGTTGTTTTTGAAGAATTTTTATTCAAAATATTATGAAAAGAGTTGTAGATTTAATATACAAAGGAACAAATTATTTCCTTTTGTATTGTTTAAACAAAACTGTATTAGAAAATCTTTTAATTTTATTTTCAAAAAAGAAATTCAATGAATAAATTTGTAAATTTGTAAGTGCTGTTGGCGGAAGGCTAAAAATTCCACCAAACATTATATTCTATGCATACTTACTGCTCCAGTAGGCATAACTATTGCAGTTCTCCACATCGCTGCTCTTGTCCTCAGTCGTACGGCGCAATGTATGCAAACCAAAATCACAGATTTTTAAAACGAATCTTGAATCGACCACACAGTTTGACGATTTCAAATTGCCATGAGACTTGATGTCGGAATTGTGCAGAAAATGCATGCCCCGAACGATATCGTGCATTAGTGACAGCTTAAACATCCAGTCCAGCTGGAATTGATCGTTTTCTAATATATCTTGCAACGAGCCCTTGGGACAGTATTCCGTTAAAATAAAGCTTTTCGCTGGATCCAAACAGGCGCCATAAAATTTAACCAAATGCTCATGCTGCAAGTCTTTCATTTTCTTCAGCTCCAGCATAAGAGAGCGGGTTAAATTGATATTTCTCTCATCGATGATTTTAACAGCAACTTTACATCCTCGAAATAAGCCAACGGGTATAAAAATTTGTCGATCACCGCTTAGCGAGCCCATGTCATCGGACATCAAAGTCATTTGGGAATTGTGCTTGACAAGGGAATGTAGAGAGCCACGAAAACAACGGCCTGCCGAATTGTGGAAAATAACATCGTCTAAGGATACACGCCAGGCCATGGAATTTATTTCGGCTTCGGATTTATAATGGCGATAGCCGAAAAAGAAGCACACACTCATAACCACCACGACAAACCCAAGTACAATGGATAATATTGCATAGCCAGGTAAAGCTGAGGAAAAGAAAGCAAACAAAGGCAATTTTTTTTGATTTTTATCCGAAAGTAAATAAAAACTACTAATAATACTTACAGTTATCCGGACACAAGGACCCATCATAACCACACACTGGCCTATCCAATGGTGGCTCTAAGCGATTACCAGCCCAGTGTATTATCTTGCCCGGTACATATTCTAATTTATTGTGTTGAAAATGTGCCACTATTTCAAATGTACCCGTTGTGGGATTCATATCCAGTAAAGAATATGCTGAAATTCTATCGCCATTAGAATCTATGGTAACATTGCCAGTTATGCCCATAAAACTGCGATTCCACATGCGTCTTACCATATCCGTACCATTTATGGGTCTTGTCAATACTGTTGGATCTTCACGTATGCTGTCGTTTAAGGCATTCGCATACAATAATACGCCATCGAAAAAGGATGTCACGAAAGCAGATATCGGTTCATCATCTTGAAAAGTGTAATTGTATTTGGCTGCTGCAATGGCTTTAATCTGATACCAAAGACATGAAAGTAAAGAAGAAGAGAGGCGTTAGAGAGGATATGTTTATAAAAAAGGAACACAATTTAACTTTTTATGGCATTTGTTGTCGTGTAAAAAGTATAATTTAAAGTTAAGAATTCCTCTTATGCTTTATAGCACACAAATAAGACAGAGATGTAAAGCAGAATACACGCACAGTCTAAAGAAAGAAGATTTTTGCAAAAATGGCAACGAATGATTGCAAACAGTATTCAAAATCGTCAGAGCAATAAACTACTTTCAGATATTGAACGATGTTTTAATAGCAGTTGTGAAGAAAAAGTCATCGCACCGAAACTCTTACTAGGAGTAGGCACCTATAAAATCGCAGCAATTCTTAGTGCCGCGACAATTCCACCCAAAAATCAGAATTTCTGATCATCCAACTCCTTTACCTCTGAATTTAATGAAAGATTTTGCACAATGGAACAACTAAAAATAAATCGCGACTGTCACGCGAACTTGCAGCAGTTTTTTGAAATAATGAGCCCTCTTCAGATTGCACCGCTATACACTGATCAAGTAAATAGTAAACGTAGTATATTGAAGCAATCAGTGGCAGGGTGATCTTTATTATTATTTTTATACGCATTGTGGTACAAAAATATGGAAGACGTTCGGATTGCGTCTTATTCGGTTAGCTGCTGTAGAAGATCCTAGAATATAGGGTGGCCATCTTTTATTGGAAACAACATCCTTTTTAAAATGCATTGGATTCATTTACTGAGCGTAATCGCAAGAAACATTTTTCATTCAGTGTTTTTCTTTTTCAAGACACTGCGCTGTCAAAACTCTTATCATAATTGTTGTTATTGCTGTACTCTCTGAGGGGGGTTTTTGGAAGGATTGTTCGAAGGGGATAGAAGCTTCTTAGTCTTCTTTAGAATGTAAAAATAATGATTTTTTCGAATCTAAGGCTTGTAGTCTAAAACTATAGCGATAAACGACGCCTAATCTAGAAATTTATGAAGAAATGGTTTGCTTCGAATGATCAAGGTAAAAACTTTTTATGGCCTGGTGACTAACATGTATACATATATTTTGTAAATGTATACTTACGGCAATTTTAGGATATAACACTGTATAATTCGCATAACAAAACTAAAATGTTGGATTCTTAAGAATGCATTCTTTTGAATGACTGTCTGTTTAAATACTTTATACGTGTATTTATCAGCACTTGACTTTAATATGTCACCGTGTTAACGGTGTTATTTCTGCTACAACCTTAACACATGTATTCGCATGTACAATACACATGTCTGTCCATATCTGCCGTAAGTCTCAACGTAAATGTTTGCCAAAGAATTATTATTTAAATGCAACTAGAATGGTGGTGGATTGGGGTAAGGTTTCCAAGTAAGATAAATTGGTTTATGAGAAGAATTAAGATTGAATACTAGAAAGATATATTATGGCAATACATTTGCAAAATTAAATGCCTGTAAAGGAGAATATTTGTAAGCACATTAGCTAAACACATCTGCAACAATTGTTGCACAGTTGCTACAGTTTACTGGGTGGCTGATATATAATGCAACAAAGTAAAGCGCTATATTTTTTAAATTGTTGGAAATCATATAAAATTTTAGATTCAGTTTAGATTTGTTCGAATTGGCCACCTTTGGTACGAATTATGGCCTTCAAACGGCCGACAAAGCCATCACAGGCTGCACGAAAGTGGCTCTGTGGTATTTTGGCCCATTCCCGGCGAAGCGCCGTCTTGAGATGATCGACACTTTGGTATTTTTTTTAGTGAGAATCTTGCTCTCCAAAATGCCCCAGGCGCAAAAGTCCAACGGATTGAGATCCGGAGATTTTGGTGGCCATTGTGCGGTAGAAATGAAGCGAGGAACCTCCTTTTTAAGCCATTCTTGGTTGACGCGTGCTGAGTGCGGTGGTGCTGAGTCCTGTTGGAATGCCCATGGTCTGCGGCCGAAATATCTGTCTGCCCAGGGCTTCAATACTATCTTTAAGACATTTTCCTGATAATATTCGGAATTTATTTTGACCCCACGGTCGATGAATACGAGCGGGGAGCGACCAAGCGGCCGTTAAGGCGGCCCACACCGTTACCATCGGCGGCGCTTGAGTTCTGGTGGCCAATCGTAGGTGTACATTTTCAGCTGACTTCTTTGGCAAGTAAACCCGATCATTTTGTTTGTTCACAAACTGCTCAATTTGGAATGGCTTCTCATCGGAGAAAACCAAATTCGGTAACTGGCCACTTTCGTGCATCGGTGAGCTTTTGCGCTTTTTGGAACTTCAATGGCTTTAGTCCAAGCTCATTTTTCAATATGTGTTGCATCCGTTCTCGCGATATGTTCAGCTCACGAGCAATTTTTCTACCACTGCGGCGTGGATTTCGATCAAATCTGGCCTTCACTTTTCGGATCATTTCTGGTGTTGTTACCGTTTTTTTTCGTCCACTTTTTGGACGCGATGCAACACTGCCTGTATCACGGTAACGAGCAAGGGGACGAGAAACAAAAGGTTTATTCACATTTAAATGCTGGAGGGCTCTAACGATAGCCACCTGTGGTTTTCCAGCCAAATATAAAGCAATCACACTATCATGCTTGAATTCCATCACGAATAACTTTTTTTCTGAATGCAATAGATCAAAATGCTTTTGTAAGCTTATAAATAATAAAATGAACTGTCACTGGAATAAATCTGTCAGCTTTCAAACGAGCGGTTTACAAATGATAATAACCTGAAGTTGGTTGCAATACATATCAGCCACCCTGTAACATTTTCTTAATCATTTTTCTCTTTTTGTTTGTAATTAAATTTAAAATCATTATTTATAGATAATGGTTTTAAAACAACAACAAAAAAGAAAAGAATTAAATATCTTAATAAAATACTTTTTAAGTACTTGAAATAAATACCATTTACTCTTCTAATTGTATAAAAAAAATATTTGTATGGTTTTATAGCTTTGCATTAAGGATGGATTTTATTTTATCTTACCCTTCGGTTTAAATTTTTTTTATATTCTTACATTTAAAACATTTAATTTGTTCTTCTTGAAAAGAAAAATTTAATTACGATTATTCGTTTAAAAAACAAATATGAAATAAAGGAAAGATATTTAAATCATTACCAAAAAAGATTTGAGTTTAAAAACTCTCATATTTAAATTAAAAAGGAAGTGTGTGTGAGATATCATTGAAATTTTTTACCCGTTTGATGCCATTAAATTTGGAATATAAAATCGTTTATATGCCCGCCACGGATTCTCCGGATGGAGCGCATCTGAAATGTTCAATTTTCCTCAACTCTGATACATAAATTCGGCTGAATTTGATCGAAATCATGGCTTATGTTGGCTTTAGGGACAGCTGTGGTTTGTGGTTTATTCCCATAAATATCTTATGGTCGGACCGCATGATCTCGGTTGCCAGTTCACATAACCTATACGTGAGATGACCATGCCATCAAATCACTCGTACAGAACATATAAAGTGGCACGGGCTGTGTAGTAGCGTCCTGTTTAAGTCGTCACTGTCGTACGAGTTCAGATCATATAATTTAAGCAAAAAGAAGTTGGGTAATCATCAACCTATCATCTAGCCAACATCGTTTTCAAAGAAATATGGCCAGACAACGAATCCAGCCCAAAGTCCTTACCCAACAGTGACTATTTTGGAATGCTTTTGACGCTCTTGAATCTCATGTCGATTGGTATCGTTCCAAATTCACCAATTTTTTTATACATGTATTCACTTATCTAGAAATGAGTCTCATCTCTGAAGATGACTTTTTGATAAAAAATTAGGGTCAGTTACCAACTGCTGAAGAGCCCATTCGGCGAACACACGTCGCTGTCCATGATCGTTTAATATCAGTTCCTGAGTCAATTGAATTAAGTACGGTTGCAGACACCAATCACGAGTGGAGTCCTTTTTTCCCTTTGGCCTCTTCATGTTCATATCCGCGTCCGGATTGCGAATCGAAAGTTGAGGAGTCATCTAAGCGTCTCCACTATTCCTTTCGTCTAGATCATCGTCTCGGTTGCGCCCGGCACGTGTTACAGTATCAACTATGCCGACATGCTTACTCGTTCTGCAGCTTCAAGATCTATCTTCTTCCGTCTCAGAATGCGCTCTATGTAATTCACTACCGAGGTCCAATTTTCACTACTCGCAGTCATAACGCCGACAATATTAGCGGCTGTGATCGTTCCGACTATTGACGTCAGTACAGACCGATAGCTCTGCCAGCGTGCACACTCGAAAACAGTGTGCTCTGCGTCATCAATTACCTCCCCTTCCTCGTACAGGCAGTAAGGGGAGGCGGCCTAGCCCATTCTGTGCAGATATTTCCTAAAATATCCGTGACCCGATAGCATCTGTGTAACGTAGTAGTTTATCTCTCCAAATTTCCGACCGATCCATGGCCTTATGTCCGGGATAAGTCTCGCGGTCCATCTTCCTCTATCCTCCTCGTTCCATCGTTGTTGCCATTTTGAAATGGTGTTTTCCCTGAAGTAACCGGTTATATGATTTCCAACCGATTTCGCCTTATAAATCTCTATCCGCTCTGCCGCCAGCAGATCCACAGGGATTATACCCGCTATCACCAGTACGGCCGGAGCGGACACTGTACGGTACGCCGACGCGACACTCAATGCAGCCGTTCTCTGTACCGATACAAGTGAGTTTGCCCTCTTCTAAACATCTAGTGTTTCGGCCCAAATTTCGCTCCCATAAAGCATAATGCTGTTTCCAACATCCATCAGGAGTCTCCGTCTCGCCGGTAGCGGTCCTCCAATATTCGCCATTAATCTGAGCTGCCCGACGATCTTCTGGGCCTTGTTAGCCGAGTACTGAATCTGATACGAGAATGTCAGTCTGGGGTCCACCCTTATTCCTAGGTATTTCACCGAGCTTTCGGTCCTAATTGTCTCGTTTCCAATGCTCATGTCCACATGCAAGGGGATACGACGACCAGTGATTAGCAGCAATTCCGTTTTATGCATGGCCAGGTCGAGGCCGTGGGAATCCAACCATGCTTTTGTCCTTAGCATAACGCGTCTCAATTTTCGTTGTGCCTCTTCCGTGTTCCTGGCCTGGCCATGTTCCTTCCGTGTTCCAGCTGCGATATCGTCTGCGTATCCAACCAAGAAAGTTCCGTCCGGCATATCCTCCCTCAGAATTCCATCATAGCTAACGTTCCACAGGTTGGGGCCGAGGATAGATCCTTGTGCCGCTCCAGATGTTACTTGTTTCACTCTTGATCCCAAGCTTGTGCTAAACACTAGCTGCCTGTTACTCAAATAACTACTTATCATGGCCAGAATGTAATGTGGCACAGAGAAATTGTTCTCCAAAGCATCCAGTACATCGCTCCATCTAAGGCTGTTAAACGCGTTTTTGACGTCCAAAGTGGCAAGCAGTACCACAGGCCTCGTAAAGTGACTCCCACACTGTGTGACCATAGCTGCTTCAGTCACCTCTCTCAAAGCGCCAATTGTTGACCGACTGGGTCGAAAACCATATTGTCGGGCAGACAGTCCTCCTCTATTCTCAATAGCAGCGGTAAGCCGTGGCTTCAAAAGCCTCTCGAGCAGCTTTCCTGACGTAGCCAGCATGCACAGTGGCCTGTACGCGGATGGGTGCTCCGGGTCGCCCTTTCCCTTGCTTATTAAGACCAGTCGTTGTTTCTTCCATATTTCGGGGAAAATACATTCTCTTAGGCAAGCGTTGTACATTCCCAGTAAGAGTTGCGGTCTTTGATCGGCAATTTCCCGCACTACCTCAGGCGGGATGCCATCGGGCCCCGGTGCCTTGCCGGGTTTTAGTCCGGCTGCAGCTATTTTCAGCTCCTCTTCGGTAAATGGTAAGAATTCTGTACCGAGTGTATCGTTTCGGCATTCTTTTCTCGTATGCCCCTTTTCTCCACATTTCACACATAGGTCTGACCTGTCCGGTCCACCACACTCCCACCGTCTGTGACCTATTCCGAAGCATCGAAAACAGCGTGTCGGTTCTTCCCTGATAGTTATTCTACAGCTTGTCCAGCCTATTTTGATCCTCTGTAGTTTCAGAAGCGCATTCGCACAACCTGCAGAGGTTGTTACGAAGGCTCTTTTCTGCTCCCGGCTGTTCGCCCCGGTTATACGAACGGATATATCCGGATTCATTTCGCCCGCTTCTCTTTGTACCGCTGCCAAAACTTCCTCAGTGGTTGTGAGGGCATCCAGGTCCCGAATTTCTAAAGTGACCGTAGGCACAAGGTCCTTTACGGTTGCCTCTTGATTTAGGACGCTCTTTAGGTTCTCCCTGAACTCGTCTCTTTTGCCTCCTTTACCCATTTCAATGAGAATAGCACCTGTTTTCGTCTTCCGGACGGCTCGTATCGCTATCTCCGATTCCTCTGGTTTTATTTTGCTCCGTATGTTCCTCAGAACGTCAGCGTAGCTGCGCTCCTCGGTTGGGTGGATGATTACAGCCTCTGGACGTTCTTTCACAATTTTTTGTCGCTCCTTTTTCTCCTTCCTTGCCGTTTTCTTGCTCTTCACTGTTTTCCATTCCTCGTTCATTGTTTCCTTGAGCTGTGCCGTGTCCGTCGGTTTTCCTCTCGGCCTCTTTTCCGGGCGGGTATCCGCGGGGCTTGAGGCGCCTCTCTTATTGAGGGAACTAACAGGTGTGGAGACATCGTCGTTCCTGTTATTCCTGGTAATCTCAAGAGCCCTACTCGCTTCCTTTTCCATTTCTGCAGCCTTCCAGTTTTCCCTGTAGCTCTTCATTATATCGATGAGTTCCTCTAATTCTGATACTCCGCTCTGAACATCCATGCTGATGTTCCTTGCTCTTGTCATTGCCGCTCTTATCCTGCGGATAACACTTTGGCACTTAGTAAAGGTCTCCTCCTTTGAGTTTCTCATCTTACATATGAACTCCTCCTGTCTAGGGGAACTGTGCCCCAAAGGCGGTTCTCCTGTTCCACCATGCACTGGTTGTGGTGCATGCGATTGCGCACCCTCCTGCGCAGATTTTGGTGTCGTGCCACCCTTCTCTAGCCCAGTGCTCCTCGCAGATGTGCTCTGAGAGTTCGCCGTTGTCTGGGATTTTTTCACCGGTGATCGCCTGATTTTCGGACTGCTCATAAAGGCAACCTCACCCTGCATCATCTCTTCCACTTCTAATATTTTCTTATTCATTTTTTCTTTCGGGTTCCATCTTCAAGCCGCTATCTCATATCGACTATGCAGTTGTCCCTTAAAGACCCCGAGGGTGCCTATGGTGATCAGTGAGGTCCTCGCGAGGGTTGACGCAGATCTTCATGGGAGTCTGCGTTCAGAGCCAGGTCGGACACTAATTAGGAGTCATCTCAACTAAACCTGCATCACCAACTAAATGGCGACGATAATCGAACGTACTTGCAGCCCTGCCACGGATTTAACGGAACGGAGGCGTCTGCAACATTAGCCTGAAAGCCATTTCGACCGGTTTTCATTCGGTGTACTCAGGTAACAGAATGCAACAAACGTCAGCCCACTTGCGTCATCTTCAAAATCGATTTTCCATACATAGTCCAGGTCGAATTGCCGAATCGCCAATCTTGCCTTCTCACATTAGCAAGTACCCAGCGGATGCTGAGTACCAGTACCCGGGGAGCGCCTGAACTAAGCTACGGAGGCTGTGAGCTGCTTGGCATGTACTTGCAAGGATAGCCCCGGGCTTCGCAATGTTGAAGCCAATCAGTAGCGTTGCCTTGTAGTTACATACCCGCTCCCCTAGGACAACCCTTTAAGACCTACAGTTTTAAAGTCGACTCCGAGTGACAGATTTTTAAGCAAATTTTCATGGCAATTTTATTTACTCTCTCCGAATTTTTTTTGAAAGAAAACTGCTGAGAAAAAGTAGGCGAAAAAATAGGGCGATTATAGCGATCGTAAAAAGGACGAAGCGCGTGGTACGTTGTCTGAACAGGCTACTTTAGTAAAAGAATTTACATTTAGCACGTGTTGTTGATAACTTTAGACAGCGTCATATCTTGGAAAATAGCACTCAGTGTGCAAGATCCATCATAATACAAACACCTAAAACCTATACAAAGAATGTTCGGTTTCTAGGCAACGACAAATCAAAATATTACGATTATGGAACTGAAAAAAAAGGAACTGAAATTCAATTAGAACATGGCGACAGCCTCAGAACAGGGAAATTACAATGATAGAAGTATATGAAAGACCACAACATATAAAAAATACAGTAAGTTCTAGAAGTTACCAGATGTATGTACATGTAAATGCGGTACAGATAGAATGAATTGTAAAGTTGCCAGTCAGAGGTATTTATTTATTTTATTTAAGGGTACCCTGGTAGTCTAGTGGGTAGTGTGCTAGACTATTAGCGCGAGGTTCGTGGGTTCTATTCCCACCAGAGGCTCTGGTCTGTGACACTACACCGAGCATATGGTCAAAAGTTACTCAGCTCGTATATAATTAGAATATAATTTGTAATTGTATTGTAATAAATAAATAAATAAATAAATATTTTATTTAAATTACTGAAAGCAAATAAATTTGTACATTAACATATTGTTAAATTTTTACCTTATTACGTTTAATATGAGTTCGTTAATTGCAAACAAAGTAAAAACAAATGTGTTTAATTTAATTTCAGTTAAACTCTTTTGTGTGCCACCGTATACAATTTAACGATACAACAATAATTTGCTTGTACACTATTCTATTTCACACTTCTGTCCGCGTTAACACCAACAACTGTTTGTTAGATCTTCTCTGCTTACAACCTTTTTGCAAGCAATACCACTTGTACGTTCAAACCGCAACGCGTCTTCACACAAGGCTGACTGAATTCTTACTGACTGCTGCCTGCTTTGTCCAGCCCTTTTATAGTCCGACACAACCAGTCTAACGAACATTCTTGAAGTAGAAGGTTCGTGATCTCGCCTTCTCGAGAGCTCTATTGCTAATACATTGTTGTTTGTGTGCTTTGCTTATGTTGTCTATTCCTCATACATGTTGTTGTTGGTACCAGACGCAACCAGGTTCGTCGTACATATGTGTGTGTGCAGCTTTAGATAATCAGCACGTTCATTGTATTCTTAGTGTTAGTGTGTATTTGTATCGTGTGGCTTTTGTTTATCGTTTTTGTTGTAAAACGATATTAGGTCGTTTCGATTTGCGTAACAATATAATATTAAGGACCCGGCTGTTGAAAGCCTGGTCCTGCCTTTAAATACAGTTGATAGTAGTAAAAAATGTATTTGAGTTTTTCTTATAACTAGATTTTGTATTCTTGTCATACATATATAAACATTTTAAATTGTTGTGGCATTATTTCATGGTTTACGTACCTCATTTGAGACCCGAGTATATTCATCATCATTAGGTTGTTTGGGTGTAACGGTTAACATGGCGGTGTAGGCTTTGCGTGCCCTTAAATTATTTTCATGCGTATCGTTTTTATCATACCAGGGCTGGGATGTTAAATGGGGTACTCTGTAAGGAATATAGAAAAATAGAAAGTATTGTAAATACATTTATGAACCACTCCATTGTGTAAATGTTTGTAACTCAAATCGTGTTATTAAATATGTATAAAGCTAGTCATTAATCCTTTTTTTTCTTCTGATTGATTAGAGGGTAATATAATACGCTAAACCTTAAATAATAAAAAAAACAAAACTGGTATAATTACACAGGCATTAAATTCTAATGTAATAATTTATTTGTAATAATTTATTTGTATCTATGGATAGGAGGGATGACTGACTCAGCCATGTAGGCACCCAGACGGTCAATTATCGGTAGAGATGTCAGTAATTTGATTTTTATTATAAAAAAATAAAAATAAAAATAAAAATACAAAATTGTATTGCTAGGTTGTAATCATTTGTTGTTTGTAATTAAACCGTTCTATTGCTAATTGCAGTCACTGAGACATTAAGGTGCCTAATGATTATTCAATTATATTGAGAAATTATGAGAAAATCACGACATCAGAATATTTTAACAAAGAAAATTTAAATGGTAATGCTGTGTAGTTTAAAATATTTTAAGGATACCATAATTTATTCACTAGTCGAGCATAATTCAAAAAAAAAAAACAGCATATATGTATTACCTATACTTTAACAAACTCGTGAAGGACGCTCTCAACAGATTTACTCTTGAGATAAGCATGTTGTGATGTCCCTAAGATGAAAGTCACTCAGTCTCTCTAATGTCTTCAAAAAAAAAGAAAAATAACGATAGGTTGATTGGCGTAAAATACTTTGGTCTCTAGTAGCAGGTTTTTCCCGCTTACAATATGAAATCTACTCTAACCTCTCTCTACCTCTTAATTATGTAGCAAATACATACATACATACATACATAATTGGCCATTACAATCCTTCAATCAGGATTACGGCCTAGCTTCTCACACCACTTATGTTGTGTGTGTTAATTTTTATACATGAGTGGCGGGACCTACAGTTGAAAGTCGGTTCCGAACGACAGATTTATACATCATTTGATGATAATTTTATACATGAGTGGCGGGACCTACAATTTTAAAGTCTACTCCGAACGACAGATTTTTGAGAAACTTTTCATGGCAATTTTATTTACTCTTAGAATTACTCTCAAAATTAAGATTTTTAAAACTTAATTGACTTTTTATTTACAAATAACTACACTCAACGCGCAGTAGGAGGAGATGAAACAGAGTTAGGAGGAGACCATTGATGTCTGATTATAAAAGAGATAGGGAGGGCACGTAAATATTATCATTTAAATATAAGCTGGCAGAACTTTATGCTTGAAATGACTGTGCATTTAATATTTGATTTGAATGGAATTATTCTGTACTTTGGACTATGGATTGTGGCTAAGGTCTATACATACATACATAATTGGCCATTACAACCCTTCAGTCAGGATTACGGCCTAGCTTCTCACACCACTCATGTTGTGTGCGTTAATTTTATACGTTTGTGGCGGGACCTACAGTTTAACGTCGACTCCGAACGACAGAATTTTGAGAAACTTTTTCATGGCAGTTTATTTTACTCTCAGAGTTTTTGCCAGAAATCTGCTGAGAGGAAGTCGCCGAAGAAATATTTTTTTTTTTTCATGTTTCATTTTTGATGTCTGACCTGGGATACGAACCCGGGCTTTACGAATAGTAAGCCAACACACTACCTACTACGACACGGCTAAGGTCTATAGCTCGACAAATACAGACATGTTGTATTTGTCCACAACTTAAATTTATTCAAATTGGTTTCAAATAGATGATGTGGCTTTTTGGTATCAACCATTAGACAGCTTTTGATTTTTACTCAACTTCATTACAAATTTCAGTGAAATTTTTATTTTAATCTCCATCTATTGTTTACAAATTTTATGTTTCGTTGTTAGAAGTGAAAATTATTTTTCTTTTCATATTTTAAGATTTATTTTTGAATAAATTATACAACGAGGGGTTTTTTATATAATGTATTGATTTACGCTCATTAAAAGAACATTTTGGTTAATTATATTCGTATGAAACAAAAAACCTTCATTAGTCCGCTGCCAATTTCTTACAAAAATATCATCAACCTACGAAAAAATGTTTTTGACGTCAGAACGCCTACAAAAACGAAGTGGTATTAAGATGAAATTTCCTATATTATGTGATATTAGCTTTTGGCTGGCTAACAGTTCAAATTATAGGATTAAGCTTTCTCTTCCGCTGATCTTGTTCCTAAAACTTGACACTACAAGAATGTTTGCTAAGTTTTTACAACCCTTCAGTCAGGATTACGACCTAGCTTCTCATACCACTTAAGTTACGTGTGTTAATTTTACACATAAGTGGCGCGACCTACAGTTTAAAGTCGACTTCGAACGACATTTTTTTGAGTAACTTTTTGTGGCAATTTTATTTGGTCTCAGAGTTTTTGCCAGAAATCTGTTGAGAGGAAGTCGCCGAAGAAATATTTTTTCATATTTTCGTTTTGATGTCTGACCTGGGGCTTGAACCGTGGTCTTACGTCTAATAAGCCAACACACTACCTACTAGACTACGGCTACTGCGAATGTAGCAAATAGCATCTAAAAATATTGTTCAATAACTGTAGTACAGTGTCAGATGAGTTTTGCACCATAGCATTCTAACCGGGTGATTTCTACGACCAGAATGTGTTCACTTTGCCCACACTGACATACTGACATTTCTGTCCACCAGCACTGATCTGGATTCATTTTCAATCGTGAGCAAGGGAAGCGAAAGTAACCATTATTTTATGAGTGTTATAGACTGGTCGTCCAGAGACGATAACTAGTTTTAGCTGCAAATTCAATTCAATTCAGGTTATGTGGAAATTGGCCTAGGATTGTATTAAGGCGCCGAAATCGATATTGAACGCTAGGCAACGCTAATAATGTTGCAGGCAGATCTTTACATCGACCATTTCAAATGGAGATTATTTGTCCTGTCAAGGGATACCCACTATGTCAGCTATTTGTAGATTAATGTACATTTGATCATACATACGTATATAATTGGTCTTTACAACTCTTTAGTCAGGATTACGACCTAGCTTCTTACACCACCTATTTGGTGTGTGTTAATTTTATACATGAGTGGCGGGACGTATAGTTTGAAGTCGACTCCGAACGACAGATTTTTGAGAAACTTTTCAAAGTTTTTGCCAGAAATCTACTGAGAAAATATATTTTCATATTTCGTTTTGTTTGCGATGTTTGAGCTGGGGGTTTGAGCCGTGGCCTCACGTTTATTAAGCTAACACACTACCTGTTAGACTACGGCTACTTCAAAGTCAAATAGGATTGATCACTATACCATATAGAACCTTTTTAGACGGAAAACAAGTACTACTTAAGCTGTGATTACTCATAATATTTTTCGTTACGTTTCGCTTCGTGCTTATCTATTATCAAGAGTACGCTGTGTAATTAAGCATTTGAAATTGATTTTTCGGTAGTTTATTATTCTGCTGATAAGAGTGAAATATTAAAATGCTTTTAAATCACATTTAATGCTTTTATTTTTAGGCAATATTTTGCCGCTCTTATCAACTGGTTGGTGAAATTAATTTATGGCTTCTAGTTGCCTAAACAAAAAAAGAAAAAAATTGTGTTTGAAATAAATTTTACACGCAAATAATTATCAAGAAAATGAATCAATTTCATCTGTATAGACTAGTATTCCCCTTAGAGGAGAGAAATGACTTTTAAGATTAATTTGTTCCAAAAAATAACACCTGCCAGTCGAGCTGAAATTAATGAAATTGATTTCATCAAGTTTATCAACAACAGCATCAAATTAAAAGATTGCTTGAATTATTTATTTATTTTCTTCTTTTCTAAATCAATGAATCAGCATTTTGTTTCTTGTTGTTATTTATTGTAGAAATAAATTTTCTTTAAAGTTCCGCCGAACGTTTTTAATCGCTTTGACTAAAGTTCAACGCAAAATCGGGGAAAAAAATTTATCGCTAGGAAATGACATCAAAATAATTGGTTTGTATTAAAAGATTAACAATCATTTTATAATTTTGTAAATAAAATGTTGCGAAGTAATAAAGACTATGAATTATTAAAGAATTTTTTGATTGCACTTGGAAATTAGCATCGCAAACTTAAGGCCATGTAAGGACATAGACTTGAAACAATTTAAAATAAATTTAAAAACTGTCGTATTTTTAGTTCATGTTAAAAGCTCTTGATTATAATATGAAATAATTTTTCGATTTGATCGACTTACCTTGAAAACAATTCAATATTGATGAACACATATTCGCCACTATCGATCATATTCAGTTCTTCAGCGGTCAACATAATTTGACGTATCGATTGGGGATCGGCACACATAATGACAACTGAAAAGATACGAAATGAAAAAAGAAATTCAATGCCGATTGCTATCATATTATCTATTAATCAAAAATCATATGCAAAAATAATGTATTTATTTCAAACAAATTCAATTCATTTTTAATTACGAATTCATTTCACAGCATTTAAATTATTTGCAATTAATTAACAATACAATGCAACAAAATAAAAAAAAATATTGAGTTTTATTAAGTAGAACTCAAAAATATTTTTTTTTATATTTTTTGAACCCTCCAAACTTATTTTATTTGACAAAAACTGCTTTTTTGGACTTTACGCACAACTTTATTGATTACACAAACATTTCTAAGCCTTATTAGAAAGGAGAGAGATGGGCCTTTAAAACGATATACATACAGTGGTGGCGGCCTTATAATTAGAAATGATGTTTCTGGAACAGAGTTCTAGTATGTAAGACGTCCTCCAAACAAAGCCTTTGATCCCAGGTACGCAGTGAAAACTGTAAAACAAATTAACAAACATACATGTTGCTAAGTCGTTTCTAATTATAAGGCCATCACTGTACATATATATCTTATTCGACTTTATATTCTATGCGGTTTGATTAGGTAAACTTGGCAAATGCAAATTTTTTTCATATTTTTTTAAGTCTGTTCCATGATAGTAGCAAACTTTAAACTTTAATTAAAAAGTATAAAATAAGTGATGAAATTCTTAAAGAGCATCCTAATGAGAAGAGATTGATACTTCATTTGATAAAATCGAACAAAACTTGGCGTAGTTATTATTTAAAGAGTACAACAGTCGTGGTAAATTTTTCATATTTATTTTTTTCAAATGAAGTTTCAGTTCAAAAATTGTCAGAATTTTTTGATGGATCTTGCTTGTTTATCGGAAAATGCGGCAATTACACATTTGAGTGACCACCAGAAGTTAGCAAATATTTGCGCAAAGCGAAATAATAATAATTGCAAAAAAAGACAAATATTAGCCGACTTCTGTTAGTCGCCCAAATGTGAAATTGACACATTTTGCGGTAAGCAATCAAGATCCTGAATGTTTATTTGATAAGATGGCGTATATAAAAATATAACACGATTGTTTAAATAATTTTTAATAATTTTAATAATTTTTGTCCGATTTGATCAAACGAAGTGTCAATCTCTTTACAAGATAATGTACATTCAGAATGTCGACACTCATTTCATATTTTAAAATTAAATTTTGCAATTAAGAATGGCTAAACTTGAAAAAATAAGAAAAAAATTCATATTTTCCAAGTTTACCCCATCAAACCTCATAACACACAAGTTTGAACAAAATGTTTATGTATACCATGTTAAAGGCTAGTCTCTCCCCTTTCTAAAAAACTTTTGGAATTTTAAAATATGTTTTCAAACATATTTGGATAATCAATAATTTTGCATGAAAAGATAAAAAACAGTTTTTGTCAAATAAAACAAGTTTGGAGGGTTCGAGAAATATAAAAAAAATATTTTTGACTTCTATTCAACTAACTGAATAACTTAGACTATGTAGTTACTCGGGTGTATTTTTACTGTCGCACCGTGTTATTGTTGTTTTTTATATAAAATAAAATATTCTAAAAATAAACATCTTCAAGTACAATATCGAAAAAATATGTACAAAATAATGAAAGAAATTGAGAAAAAAAAGAAAGAAAGATAGAAAGAAAGAAAAATATGACAAATAATTGCCCATGAAATGAACATATTTTTCTCTATTGTCGTCATGGATGTTGTGATTATTTTTGTTTTCATATTTCTAAAGGAGAGGGGTGGAGGTGAATGTTCAAATTTTGTTTTGAATAATTTTTAATTTGTGTTCGGTTTCATCGTATTGTTGTTTTGCATAATAATTGAAGTTTATTGTACTTTAATCGACTAATTTTTTTCATTATGTCTGTGGTAATTTGAACAAGGAGAAATTCGAAATGATAAAAAACAATAAAAATCCATCAAGTGTTTAACGAGGGTGGTGTGAAAAGGCCACTGAAATAAATGAAAGGGTAAAGAAGTACAGTAATTTCCACCGGGTGCAACAGGATTTCGTGTTTGTATGCGGATTTACGGGGCTCTAAAAGCGATAAATCTGCTTATTCATGCAGAATGGCAAAACGTTCGTAATGGACGTTGTGACTCATGTTAATTTACAATGGAAAATTTCCTTTCTTGTGATCGAAATTAAGAGGTGATTACAGTTTAGGTGACATGTGATGGCAAAACTTTTATACTGAACCATGTGACTCAATGGATACCATGATGATACATGGCCTGAAATTTATAGGAAAATATCGTCAAGACTTCCATTAAATTCTCGGTTGATACTTAATTATGTACGTGGCATATCTTCTAGTCTATGCAGTATGCTTGTCTGTGGTGTCTTCAACTAGTGTCGTGGTATTCTTGGTAGATTAGCAGCTTCCAGATCGCACAGACAGGATCTGACGGGATACCTTTAGACATATTTCTAATGTTAATGTCACAGCTGGTGTCTCTCGAAAGCGTTCAGCAGAATAACGACACGAATTTTGTATATGCTTATTTCAATGTAACAGAACTGTTACCATAACCGCCATTTTGTAAATATTTAAGCATCTCCACGTGCTCCACGTTAGACCGCAATCTACTTTCAGCTTCCCAATATGTAAGGGTCGACGCTAGAAGTGTAATCATCTCAAAAGTTCTGTAATGTCTTCACGAATGTGTTCTGGGGATAAACTGTTCCACTCTTAGTGAAGAGCAATTATTAACGGATTCATCAATAATTTATTATTTATGGATCAAAAATTTATTTGGATTGAAGTCTCGTGACTTTTTTACAGCCTTTACGCGATAGCGGCAAGGAGCATACGGCTCTCACACCTCTCCCCCTCTTTATATTATTTCTTCGCTTTATTTATTGAAATCATACTCAAACGTTTAGTCTACTGTAGCACGTTCTAGTATGATAGAGTTGCCATCTGTCTTTGGTTGGGAATATCGTAGCCTGTTAAACTGATCCGGTATGTTGTGTTGAGTATTGAGCGGAGATGCTTTGTTCTTTGAGTCCTACTCTTTCGCAAAAGTTGATGTTCGTTGTTGATGTTATACTCTCTTGAGATTCAAGATTCACTTCTAGGACAATTTATTTGAAGGGAGGTTAAATACTATAAAATTCTTATATTCGAAAACTATGATGAAATATTATATTGCCTGGACTGTATGATTTTGTAATCAAGAACTTTAATTACAATACAACACCACAAAAAATTCAGATATTAAATGAATAAACTTGATTGTTTCTTTGGAATTAAATACTACTTAGTACATTTTCAATGTACCCACGTTGTGATCTGAATAAGTTTTGTTCTGTGTTCAACCAGCCATGTCTCTTTGAAACCCATTAGAGAATCGCCAAAGCCATTAAATTATTTCTTCTTCTTCCGAAAATATTTAAACGAATAAAATGAAAAAATTAAGAAAAATTAATGTGTTATTTAAAATTGCTTTTAATTAAAACAATAACACAATTGCTTAAATATTTTGTTTTTATTTAAAACATGTTTTGTTTCAATTGTCTATGGTCGCGAATTTACGCCAAAACAAAAATTCTTTAAGAGCGAAAATAAATGACTCGCTTTGCCAAAAATTTACACCACATTCACCGTTAAACAGGTGGAAAATTAAATGTTAAACTGAAACCAAAAAAGAAAAATTCATTAAAAATTTTTTTAGATTTGAACGAAAAATAAAAAAATTTTAAATGAAAAATATAAAATATTACGTTGAAAATGGGGAATGTGGTGCAACGCGTTTTTTTGTGTATCAGAGCAGTAGTATTCGTCTGATGCCTCATCAAATGGATTTTCTTCTGTGATAATAAAATTCTAAAGATTTTTTTTGTTTTTTTGTTTTAAAATTACATTAATAGAAATTTTAAAACAATATTTAGTTTCGGTTTTTTTTTGCATTAATTTTATTTTTAATCAAAAATTCAACCAAAACCGTAGATTCTAGAGGAAGAAAGACTTTTTAATCGGAAAGCTTAAACAACGACAGACCATTTGGCCTTAAAGATTTTTGTGTCCTACTTAAGTAACTAGCCTTACAAAATTATTGTTGCGAATCAGTCAGAAATCACCGTCAATCACAATCGTTTATCGATACCATGTCTTCAATTGTCAGGTAGTAAAGTCGCCGTAGTCTAATAGGTAGTGTGCTGGCTTATTAGACGTAAAGCCAGGGTTCGAGCCCCAAGCCAGACATCAAAACAAAATAAAAAAAGTATTTCTTCGGCGACTTCCTCTCAGTAGATTTCAGGCAAAAACTTTTAAAAGTAAATAAAATTGCCATGAAAAGTTTCACAAAAATCTGTCGTTCGGAGTCGACTCTAAACTGTAGGTCCCACCACTCATGTATAAAATTAACACACACAAGATAAGTGGTGTGAGAAACGTAATCCTGACTGAAGGGTTGTAATGATCAATTATGTATGTACATATATGTGTAAAGGGCAGATAAAAATCCATATTCGAACAGAAACATTTCCACTCTAGGATAGGACCAGATCTCATTTTTCACGGATTGAATTGTGTATAGTTCTATGTACAGGTATTTCACCCTGTTTCCAGAAAGAGGTGTCACACAATGTCACCATCTCACCAAAAAAAAAAAATTACTATCCTTACTGTATAGGCTATATAAACTATATATTTCCCCTAATTGTTTAGAATGGCGTAGTCCACGATCACCCTCTCAATGTACTATCCTCAGAGAGAGTGTGGCTAATTAATCTCATAAAAGGCTTGTTGACTAGTAAAAGTTGCTGCGAACCGATCCCTGCTTTGCAGATGTGTGGGAAGATAAATGCGAATTTGAAAATCGAAGACATACATAATTGGCCATTACAACCCTTCAGTCAGGATCACGGCCTAGCTGCTCACACCACTCATGTTGTGTGTGTTAATTTTATACATGAGTGGCGGGACCTACAGTTTAAAGTCGACTCCGAACGACAGATTTTTGAGAAACTTTTTCATGGCAATATTTATTTACTCTCAGAGTTTTTGCCAGAAATCTGCTGAGAGGAAGTCGCCGAAGAAATACTTTTTGTATTTTTTTTTTTGATGTCTGGCCTGGGACTCGAACCCTGTCTTTACGTCTAATAAGCCAACGCATTACCTACTAGGCTACGGCGGCTTCAGGGATTTGAAGATTATTTCATGCAAATGTTGACCGCGACTGCGCCTCAAATGGTCCATCCGCTTAGTCCAATTTGGGCATACTCTTTCCAACATTTCGGCCAGTATCTCACGAATAAATGCTTCAATGTTGTCTTCCAATGCGTCAATTGAAGCGGTCTTGTCTGTATAGGCATGAGCTTTAACATAGCCTCACAAAAAATAGTCTAAAGGCGTTAAATCGCACGATCTAGGCGGCCAATTGACCGGTCCCGAACGTGAAATAAAATGTTCACCGAACTCGCCTCTCAATAAGTCCATTGTTACCCGTGCTGTGTGGCATGTGGCACCGTCTTGTTGAAACCACCTGTCATGCAAGTCAAGCTCTTGCATTTTGGGCAAAAAAAGTTGGATATAACCTCACCATAGCGCTCACCATTCACAGTTACGTTACGATTCGCAGCATCTTTTAAGAAGTACGGTCCAATGATGCCACCATCCCATAAACCGCACCAAACTGTGACTTTTTCTGTATGCATTGGTAGCTTTTGCAATGCTACTGGCTGATCTTCACTCCAAAATCGACAATTCTGCTTATTTACGTATCCATTGAGCTAAAAATGAGCTTCGTCGCTGAACACAATTTTTCGATAAAGAAGTGGATCTTCGGCCAACTTTCCAAGAGCCCATTCACCAAATATTCTGCGTTGCGGTAGGTCGTTCGGCTTCGATTCTAGCACCAGCTGTATTTTGAAATAAATCCTTCCGCAAAATTTTCCACGTTGTTGAGCAACAGAGGCCCAATTGCTGCGAACGGCGACGAATCGATAATTGATGGTCATCATTAACACTGGCCGATACAGCTGCGATATTTTCTTCAGTTCGCACTCTACGTAAGCGTGTTGGTGGTTTAATGTCCAACAATGTAAATTTTGGTGCGAAATTTAGTCACCATAGCCAGAATAGCCGCTTCAGCTGACCATAAAATGGAAGAAGCGCGCGATGAACTTTCTTAACAGAGCACGCATTTTGATAATAAAATTCAATGATTTGCAAGCGTTGTTCGTTTGTAAGACGATTCATTGTTAAATTATAGACCAAACCAAAGATGTTTGATAGTGAAACAAAACACGAAACGTGCGTGAGCTGTTTAAACCAGTGTTGCCAAAAAGATAATAGCTAAAAAATCACCCGTTATCTTATCAAAAAAGCTACAGAAGGGCCATAATTCGCCTTTAGTCTTCTATTATAGTCTTCTATCTGAGACAACTACCAGGTATTTGATATAAGTGATATATACAAAAATAGCACCAAGTTTCACTAGGACAATCGAATTACAAGAGTTTGATGTATAAGTCAGAACGTATATCGCTAAAGAATTGTCGAACTCAGTCAAGTCAATCTCCTTCGGATGGCCAGTTTTTCATTATAAAGTTCAAAGAAATAAAAAAAAGTTCGAAACAGTTCATGATTGACTTATCAAAATTTCTCAGCTTAGCTTCATAAACTTTCTTAAAAATCTTAAAATCTGGCTCTCTCCTGACAGTTTGATTGCCGGAGTGGTTTGTGTCTTTGATATCGAAATTTTTACATTTCGTTTAAAACTATGAGGATTTATTTATTGATTGTAATAAAATTACTATATAAATTTATTATTTCGAGAGCAATGCTTAATACTCGACTGTCCAAGACTAGAGTCAGGGTTCGGAGTTTGACAGTGTAGCACATTACTCTTTAAACCAAAGTAAGGTACCCTAAAAGTCGAGTATATTGAATACATTATAGAAAATTATATGCATTCTAGCTGACATATGCCAGCAAGAAGATCTGTTTAAAAAGAAAATTTGAATATGTATTTTCATGTACAAGACGCTCAGTTTAATGTTTATGCTTGAAAGTGGATTTTCGTTTGTTTACAAAATAAATATTGATTTGTTGTCATCTTCAATAAAGTATTCACGTGTTTTTTTTTTTCATTTGCTTAGATCCTTACCATGTACGAGTATTGGAATTGACAACAAAGAGGTTAAATTTGACAGGATTTTAGACATGCTGATATAATTTGTACGCACTATGCACATTCTTCAAGTAGATTGTAAGACACAGTAAATAGCCTTGAAGGGCTTTTTAACTGATAGAAACCACTTTCCTATGGGTATTTTCCGGCGTAGACAATAAGTCTGTCTTACCGAATTTTTTGACGGGACATGTTTGTTAATTTGAACGAAAAAAAAGAGACAGGCAGGAATGCCACATTCAACAATACGTGTTCTATTCTTGTATTTCGTTTTGATTTGATTTGATTTGTTTCGTTCATTATTCATTGAAATTTCCATGTATTTTCATACCATATGTATAAGATGATTTTTACTTCGATAGCATTTTAAATGTCGAATTTATTGAAATACTTGTACGAGCATTTCAATTATTTTGCATGTTTTTTTCGACTTCTTTTTTCTTGCTGTAGTTTCTTTATAAAATATTGTTTTTATTATTTTTATTTATTTTGTTTTGTTTTGATTTCTTGTGTAGTTTATTTATTTGTAAATAAAATGTACATTTTTTTTTGAAAAATGTCTACAAATTCGTTCCAAAACAAATAACAATATCAGGTTGACGCCCAATAAGGAAATGTACAGTGTTTTATGATGAACAAAAAAAAAAAGAATATAAAATAAATTAAAACTTTTACAGTTAGCTATAAAAATTATGGACAACACACTTTGAATTTTAATTTGTTTCTGAGTTATTTTTAGAAATTAGAAAAAAAAACAAAATTATGGCTTATGATGATACGAGGGCAATAATAAAATTATCTCGAATTAAAAAAAAAAAACGAAAGGGTGCCCGGTAGCCTAGTGGTTAGTGTGCTAGACTATTAGCGTGAGGGTCGTGGGTTCTATTCCCACCAGAGATTCTGGTCTGTGACACTATACCGAGCATATGGTCAAGTTACTCCGCTCGTATGTATATATAAAATAATGTATCGTATGTATAAATAAAAAATGGAAGATGTTTGAGAAAATTTTCATGCCAATTTTAATTACTCTTTGCTAGGCTAAGGTGTCTTCAAAACATAGCTATTTGGTTTTCTGTCTTTAAACTTTCTCACAACATTCGTTTATTAAAGTTCATGTATAGCTAGCTAGCTCACGCTTATCATCCAATACAATTTTGTGAATTTTCGTAATTGTTTCTGGCATGAAAAACTACGCCTCTGCAGCATTTTAATTCTCCATTGACCAATATTTTAAAATCATAAACGAAGAAATAGTTTCCATCAGAGTATATATGTATGTATATGGACTGAGGTCCCTCTAAGACCTCTAAAAGCTGCTTAAGATGTATTCTGAGTGGATTAAACGCTAAACGAGGCCTCCGTTTAACCATAAAGGGACCCTTTTGTCTGGTCAATATGCAAAGGAGTTCACTTTTCCATTTTGAATATGAATGAATGAAGTCGGCTTAAGATAATTGGCTTGCCACTCAAGAAATAAATGCCAATCTCGTGTATGAATTTTTTCGAAAAAATTTTTGCATCCGTTTTCGCAATCATATCAGCAATATTGTTACCTTGTATACCACTGTGTCCAGAAATGTACTTTAGGGTTAACCGATTATGAGATCATCCAAACTCCCAACTTTTTGAACAAACTTTGAAAGTCTGAAGAGATCCAATGGCGTATATTTTCATTCTATACATACATACATTGATCATTACAACCCTTTAGTCAGGATTATGACCTAGTTTCTCACAACACTTACATATGTTCTGTGTGTGTTAATTTTATACATGAGAGTGGCGGGACCTACAGTTTCAAGTCGACTTCGAACGACAGATTTTTGAGAAATTGCTTTTCATGGCAATTTTATTTACTCTCAAAGAGTTTTTGCCAAGAAATCTGCTGAGGGGAAGTCGCCAAAAAAATACTTTTTGTATTTTGTTTTGATGTCTGGCCTGGGATTTTAACCCTGGCTTTTCGTCTAATAAGCCAACACACTACCTACTAGACTACGGCGACTTCAATATATTCAATATTTTCATTCCATTTACCCTAATTTGTTCTGAAGTCTGAATAATGCTATAATAATCGAATAAATCTTATTTTAGTAGGTATTTTATTTTAGACCAGAATCCGTGGTTTATCCTTTGGCCCAAACGAAACTCGTCGCAGAGAGTAAATAAAATTTCTATGAAACCTTTCTCAAATCTGCTGTTCGGCGGCGACATTAAACCACATAAATGGGGAGGGAAGCTGAGTTGTAGTCATGACTGAAGGATTGTAATGACCGATTAAGTAAGTAATCGAATAGTTTAAGAGAGTATTCACTATTCAACCGATCTGATAAGATTCCATATCCCACCCTTTTCGTATAATCTTATTCTTGATATGAATACTTGAATGAATACTACTGTTCCAATAATAGTAGTACCGTTATTTTTGCTAGAAAACCAAGACCTACAGTTAGTTTAGATATCATGTAATGTACATAAGAAAGTCCAAGTCAATAATGCTTAGCATTTTGGCATGACCTGACCATGCCTTCTACACTTTCATGTTGTCGTAGAGTTTAGTCTCATATTATAATTTTTATACGGCAATTTTTTTTCAATTGGAAATAAAGTAGTGAAATGCCCAAAACTACCGTACGTATAATTTTGCTATGCACTGTTTGATATCAGATGCATTTTTTTCCTTTGTACCGTGTTTATTTATTTATTTGTTTGTTTTTTTTAACATTATTTTTTACATGCAAATTGAAAACTAAAACTTATATTTTCTTATAAATAAACAGAAAACAAAATCAAAATATGTGCGTAAGAAAATTAACAAGAAAACAGAAGAAAAAAATATAAATTTAATTTCGAAGAGAGAAGAAAAGAAAAAAATGTACACTTTCCTGTTAAGCATTTCCTTTCAAAAACGATGGCAACATGTCAATAATTACAAACATTTTGCAGAATTTATACACTGAGAGAATTTTTGTTTATTATTCAAATTTATTTTCATAAGTTTAATTGTATGGATTAGGTACAGGCATTAATTTTAATTGTAAAAAAAAAAAAATATTTACCTCAAAATGGAGAAAACAAGTCAAAGCTATTTTTGTTGCTAATTGTGTTACTAGCAGTTTGTGGAGAATAGCTTAAGATCACTTCCAATTTTTTTTAGAATAGAAGCGAACGAAGATAATTTTCAGAGTGTTCTACAACGTTCGCCTGTTGGGGTCATTTAAAATCGATTGGAACAAACATTTTATATTGAGGCAAAGTCTTTTGTTCTGACTGACCAGCACCCGAACCCTGGCTTTATGTCCAATAAGCCAACACACTACCTACTAGACTACGGCGACTACATTAATGGCTCATAAGCATAGCTGCCAGATTTGACGATTTATCGTCATTTTGACGATTTTGAACTTCAAAAATATTATTTTGACGATTTCTGCTCTTATTTTGACGATTTTTGGAAATTAAAAATTTACATCAAATTCCTAACTTTAGTACATTAAAATCCACTTTAAGCTTTGTATTTACTTTGTAATTATTACTATTGGAAATTTATGTTAATAAAAACAAGGAGTAAAGTATTATATTTTTAAGTTTCTTTCGAATACCTGTGATGATTTTGCTGTGTTTTTTTCCTTTTTAATCCCTTACAAGCCAAAAAGCTACAAATTCTAAATAACCTCGTAATTGAGAATAATTTATCACTTGTCGTGTTTATCACTTTTGTTGTTTTTATCACTTGTTTTTTTTTAAATTCGAGTATAGTTTCTATATTACCATCGGAAGAACAAAGGCAAGCGCCGTTAGTTTTTTTCGTACGACCAACATCAACAGGGGATGGATGGCATTGTGTTTGGAACTATGAAAATATGTTATGGGAAGAAGGAAAGAGAGAACAGTGTTTATGGACATTAGGCTTGTATATTTTTATACCATAAGTAACAGGAAAGACCTCTGCAGGAATTGAGTTCCACATATGAATAGTCCGACTAAAAAACGTACTTTTTCTGTAAGGCAGAGAGCGGTTCATTGGCCAATCGATCACATACGGATGTCTTGGCCGAGAAAGACAAGCGTTACGTAGGAATACATGATTTTCGGGAACAAGTCCCCTTAATTCGTTCGAGCAAAATCCTTTTGTAGTAGTGACAGAACAGTGAAACACAAACCACATTGCAACGATGCACCAATGATTCAATGGAGTTGGATACACTACCGTCATTAACGAGCTACTACGGCCTCTCCTGTACACGGTTGAGAAACCTCAAAATAAATGTTGAGGCACCGATCTCATAAATAGTATAAATAAATAGTGTAAATAGTAAGATCAGATGATAAGACCTTAAGAAGGAACTGAAAAATTTGTTGGTTCTAGCTAACATTACACTGAATTTTCATGCTTAGAATGTCAAGAGCTTCCGACTCCTTAATATTTCCTCCACCCATAGATTAAGATGATGCAATATTATTGCTGCGCTTATGTGTCAATAAACAACACTGGGATAGATTGCTTAAACCTTAAACAATTTTTTCCTGAAAATGATATAAAATTTCTCCATTTTTGAAAAAAAAAAAAAAAATAATAAATGAAGATGAGGGACGCTAGCTTTTAGTTTCTAACAAATTTTTTTTAAATGTTTTATTTTTGAACTCAGATACATATGGACATACATTGACTTTATATGTTTTACTACAATAGAAATAATTTTGGTTTTTTGACGATTTCAATAAACGTCTTTGACGATTTTGGCGATTTTTCTCAAATATTTGACGATTTAGTGACTCATTTATCTGGCAGCTATGCTCATAAGTTCCAAAAATTTAATCTGATCATCAAAAAATCTACTCGATTGTTTTGAGACGTGCTCCATTCATACAGTAAAAGTGTTACCAACCTCAGATTATGTTAAAAAAATTTTTTCAGTGTATTTAACGAAAATTCTCAAGTTCTCTATAACAAATGAATAAATGAATGAGTAAATATGACTGTATGAAGGCAAGTACTTAAACTATGATATTTATTGGCCTAGTCCGTTTGAGTTAAGAAAAAATAAAAACACAACAACAACAACAACATAAATTATTTAAAAATAGTATAAAAATAATAATGAAATAGAAACGCTAAGATTTATGCATGTATCGACGGCATTTGCTTGCCATACGAGCAGAATTTTTTTTAACGTATTTTTAACACGTACAATTTAATATTTATTGTCACTTCGAAAAAAAAACAGTTTTTTTCTTACAGTTTCGGTTTGTTTTTATGCCGTTTTTATTTGTTTGTACGCTTGCCAATTGAGAAGAAATTTACATTTTAATTGTTTACGTTTTTTTCTTTTTGTTGCTTTTTTGTATTTGTATTTGTATTTGTATTTGTTTTCGTAATACAATACAATAATTTTATTTTATTTTTAATAACATTTGGTTGTTTACAATTAAACTGATTCTAAACGCAATACAAAGTGAGACTATTAAATCATATCTAAAGAGGTGGGGTGCAAAGGGAAAGGATTTTTATTGTATTATTACTGTTTCAGCGGATGGAAAAATAATAAAAAAGAAATAATAATTGAATGAAGATATGATGTAATAAATAGTACATAGAAAAACTGTAGCATATTTAATTAGCTGTAAGCTCAAGAGCATGCTTGTTAAATGGCATACTTCCCCGCCAGCTTTAAAGTGATAAATAAGTATTCTTTACTCATGAACATTATTACTTTTTACACTGAAGAAGTGATTGTTCTCTGGTGGAGAAAATTACAAACAGCTACAACAGTAACAAATGAAAATTATTGGGTAAATAACCACAATCTTATTCAGTTATATAATAGAGTAGCTAAATAATTCCCTACACAGTTGACACGAGAATCTGACTCAGATGCTTTTAAAGGGTCCGCAAAAAAACTACTGAATATTTTCTCAAATTTCTTTTTTTATTGGAAAGTACAATCCTTCCGGTAAATAATGGAAAATAATTTCATTCAAATGGCTGCCTCGGCTGGCCATGCAGTAGCCTACACGATCGGTCCAATTTTTAAGCACATTATCGATTGTGTGCTGCTGTATTTCACCAATGGCTTCACAAATATTGTCCTTTAAAGCGTCAATTGTCTCTGGCTTGTCGGCGTAACACTTATCTTTGTCCAACTTATAATAGTCCAACGGTGTCAAATCGCAGCTCCGAGGTGGCCAAACGACATCAGCTCTGCGACTGATAATGCGATCTTCAAAACAGGGCGCAAAACATCGAGTGTAGCTTGTGTGTGGCTGTGTGGCACGTAGCGCCGTCCTGTTGAAACCAAATGTTGCCAATACCCTCCTCTTCAATTTTTGTGAACAAAAATTGGTTCAACATGGCCCGATAACGATCGCCATTGACTGCAACGGCCACACCTTGCTCTTTTTCGAAGAAAAATGGTCCAATTATGCCTCTGGACCAAAATCCGCACCAAACAGTGACTCGTTTTGGGTGCGTCGGCTTTTCAATGTATGCGTGCGGGTTTTCTGTGCCCCAAATGCGACAATTTTGCTTGTTTACATACCCGCCAAGATCAAAATGAGCTTGATCTGAAAAGATGATTTTTTTGCCATAATCGGCATCTTCTGGTGTAGGCTACTGCATGGCCAGCCGAGGCAGCCATTTGAATGACTTTATTTTCCATTATTAATTGGAAGGATTGTGCTTTCAAATAAAAAAAGAAATTTCAGAAAATATTCAGTAGTTTTTTTTTAAAGCATTTTCAAAAAAAAAAGTTATTTGGCGGACCCTTTACAATATTTCCTGAATATGGCAGAGAACTGTAAATTGACATCCTTAAATGCAATCAATAAAATAGAGGGCCTCCATTGATTGTCAAAAATCAAATCTGGGAGTAACAGTTCAGGCAGTGTCGTGCATGAAAGTCGAGTATGGCTACAGACCAATGTAAATATAACTGTAAGGTCGTGAAAGCGACCGAGTGTGGATAAATTTCTAATATATGTAATAGCAAAAGGCGGTTTTTAGTCCATATGCTGCATGAAGAGCCTTATTTAGACCACTGTATGTAAACTCTTTTCTTTAACTGTATAATTCTCAGTTGCTAGAATTTTAATCTTAAGTTTGAAATTTCTTTCCAACAAAGAAAACTCACGAATTTATTATGATATACACTGAGCGCCAAAAGTGAGTAAACGCCACTGAAATGATTAATTTTCTTAGGATAGCGAGAAAAGTAAATGAGAATAGTCGAATAAATTTCCAAAAATAAAAACGTTTATTTATTACTTATAAAATGTTAAAACAAAAACAACAATTCATGATAAAGGAACTTTTTTTATACTTAAGAACAAAACTGTTTTATACTTAAGAACAAAAGTGTTGACTCACTTATGGCGCTCACTGTAGGTTTATTGCTTAAGTAAATAAATTTAAAGATGTTGGATAGTCCTCGTACTTCCTTGAGTTATTAACTATGTATGTCGCGAAATATCCAGCAAAACGAAAAAATCTCTCTCCTCTACCTCTCTCCTCGCTGCAAATATCTGTTGTATTAGACGTGAGTCCTGGGTAAAACCCCAGGTCAGGCATCTCCAACTGAACGAAATATGACAAAATATTTCTTCGGCGACTTCCGCTTAGCAGATTTCTGGCAAAAACTCTGTGAGTAAATAAAAAATTTTCATGAAAAGTTTCTCACAAATCTGTCATTCGGAGTCAACTTTAAACTGAAGGGCCCGCCACTCGTGTGTAAAATTAACACACACAACAGAAGTGGTGTGAGAAGCTAGGTGGTTACCTAGATTTTAGGGTTGTAATGATCAATTATGCATACATACATACATACATACATATGTCGCGAAATTCCGTTTCTTGGTTGGTGAGGCGGTTTCCCCACTTGGGAAGTATAATTAGCATTTAATGTCACTGAAGTCATAGAACTGATCCAAACTCTTCATATCAGTTGTTGAATGAAACATTTAAAGCCAAGCTGATGCATGTACAAAGCCACGCATTTCTCCAGTTTTTCATTGCCTTTACGATGATTTAATGTATTGAAGAAATCTTAGACTATTCCTAGTTAAAGCTGGATATGCGCATTGTAGATGAGCCACCACAGTTAATGCATTGGCGTTGCTTGTAACAATTTAATTTACATATTTATTTAGAGGCAAGTGTGTAAGCTGACACAGCATTGAAAATAGCTTTTCTTGATTGACTAACAAGATTTTCGGAATTGTTTCTGCCAAGCCACAATCAAGTTTGTCTAATTTAAGAACAAGGAGTTAATAAACTCTTTGCATATAATATTGGTGTTTTGCAAGAATTTGTGTCTTAAGCCCAGCTTAATTTCAGGCATTTGGTTAAGTATTCTGAATGTGTCCTTACCAGAAAGTTTGTTGGCTTTTTCCTTTTGAACGGATTACAATCGCAGAAATTTCTCTTTGCATTGCAGTTGGTAGCGGCTTTTTTGAAGTTTTACTAGAAAATTTTTCTGTTACAAAGCCTAAATGCTTCACAGAAAATTGACTTTAAAATTTAACTCAAAACCGTCGTTGACATAAACTTTTTACTTTTAACTCTACAGTGCGTAACATTCTCCTACACAGTGATACATACGTACAAGAGTCACATGTGGCATAAATTATTCTTTCTTAAATTATTTAAAGCCTACTGCTGTATATAAATTAATTGAAATATTTTTTCATAATAATAGGCTTCTTTCTAATATGGATGCCTATAAAAATTTGTTAAAAACAAAATGATTAACGACACAATTTGTTTGCTCTTAAAAAAAATTTAAAGAACGTACACAAATTAATTGTTACGAAATTTTTATTTTTAAATATTAAAAATATTAAGGCTTACAAAAATTGTTTTAATGTGTTCATAATTTTTATCAGAATTATTTATACTTTAGCGTTAAAAACATAACACAGTTCACCCTTTATAATTAATATTTAAAATCATACTTACACACGCTTTCGAAATGGTAGGCTGGTTATTATAATTAAAATTTAATTGTTATTTTAATTGCGCAATTATTGTACAACAAAAAGGGGGCATATACTTTCAGTTTTTATTATTATTCAGAATGAGCACCATTTGTATGCTTTAAGGGGAAAAAGGGGAATTTAATTGTTTTATTTCGCTGATTCTGACTTGAAGTACTACCATACAAAGGAATTAATAATTACCCTGTATCTAAAATAGATACACAGTTAGACTGTGAAATTTTGTTTAAGTGACTTTAATGCTACAAGAATAATTAAAAATTTTGCGTGACACTAAAAAAAATATTGCATAATGTTAAATGCCAATAAGAGCATAATGAAAACCCTAAAATATTGTGGGCGTGGGAAAGTGTTTCGTTTTGAAAATAATTCAAAAAAAATTTTCCATCAATTTGATGCTGCCTTTAATGTAACCCTTAGGTTATCATTACACTTCCTTTATACTTCCTTAATTATCGATATTTTAATTTCCTACAAATAAGTTCTTTCTATTCTGAAATAATAAATCATTTTAAAAAATACTTTCAAAATAAAAACATTTTTCTTAAACGTTTTTTCAATTTTCTTTTATTAATGGCGACCGCCATAAATTGTGCACCAATTAAGACGAAACGAATATTTTAGGCACGTAGCTGAAATGCTCAAACGGAATGTTAATTTACTGATGGGATCACTATTACCTGTTAACGCCCCTTGTGAAAAATTACAATTAAAACATTTAAAAAGTTATTAAAAAAATATTGTTTAAGCAAATGCAAGTGTTAATGAAAATATTAAATTACATAACGCCGTTCTAAAGCATGAGAATTTTAAAACAATACAAGAAATATAATAAAAGAAACAGTTTTTGACAATTAAAGGAAATCGAATTTCCTCATGCGTATAAAAATTCATTTTGAATTGAATTCTTTCGTAAAGTAAATCCCCTATTGTCTCTTCAAGGCAAAAGGCTCTTATATTGTAATTTCGAAAAACGAAAAACTAAAAATATTAATTCAGTCAACATTGTTCTCAATAACTTTATATATCAGACTTTTATAAAAAACCATCATCACTTTACTGCCTACAAAATTTAGCTAAATCCATGGAAAGCACGGGCAATTCGTTTAATGGTTAAAGGAGCCAAGTGTAGTCAATGCCAATTTACCGAAAACAATATTCTTCTACGAATTCTCAGGAAAACCGATTCAATGCACCCACAATTAGCAACTGTCTGGCGGAGTGATTGGGCCTTACTTTTGTGAAGATGAGATCGATATTGCAGGACATTTGTTACAAGAAAATGATAACAGAGTTCTGGACTAGACGACATATGGTTTCAATAAGATCCATTTATTCTAGCAACAGTTTCCAGCACAAATTATCTTCAGAAATTATAATGTCATGCGGCCAACTACAATGCACAAGTAAGTAAATGAGTGTGTTATTTTTTTTATGTTAACATCATTTAAAGCTAGTCCGGACTGCTTATACCATTCATAGGAATATTTTCTATATCCCTGACTTTTAAACAGAAAGTGTCATTCGACACTCTTACACGAAATAATTGAATGCAGCCGCAAAATTAGCTTTAAAATCTAATTTTTTGTCATTAGCTAAACCTTTTTTTTCCTCTCAGTTTATTTAATTGAATCTTCACAATAAAACTGAAATAACACTAATTGGACCTTATCAGTGCGGCTTCAGACCTGGCAAGTCCATCATCGACCAGATCTTCAGACTACGCCAAATCCTGGAAAAGACCCACGAACAACAAGTCGACACACACCATCTTTTTGTCGACTATAAGGCTGCCTTCGATAGCCCCATAAGGGATCGTGTTTTTGCCGCAATGTCTGAGGTCGGTATACCTGTGAAGCTGATAAGGCTATGCAGAATGACGTTGAGCAATTCCTGCAGCTCCGTCAAGGTAGGAATGGACCTCTCCGAACCTTTTGATACTGTGCGAGGTTTCAAGCAAGGCGATCCCTTATCATGCGACCTCTTCCACTTCGTCATGGAGAGTGTTCTGCGAAAGCCGGGAGTGCATCGCAATGGCACTATTTTTCAAAAAAGTGTCCAGTTGCTTGCGTACGCTGACGACATTGACATCATAGGACGTACTATTGAACGGGTGTCTACTAAGATGGGTGTGGCAGTAAATGAGGGCAAACAAAGTATATGTTATCGACAAGTTGAGACGCGCGGCGTATTGATTCTCAGACTACGGCCGATAACTATACTTTTGAAACAATCAAAGAATTTATTTATCTTGGCTCCGCCGTTACCACCAAAAATGATGTCAGCCTGGAGATCAAGCGCAGGATCACTCTTGCCAACAGGTGCTACTATGGTCTAAATAGGCAATTGAGTAGCAGAGACCTCTCTCGTACGACAAAACTAACACTCTACAAGACACTCATCCTAACCGTGCTATTTTATGGCGCAGAGGCATGGACCCTATTAAGAACTGATGCAGCGGCCTTGAGAGTGTTCGAGAGAAAAGTCCTACGTAAGATCTTCGGACCAGTGCGAGTAAGTGATGATTTCCGTATCCGACCAACAGTGAGCTGTATGAGCTCCTCAACGACATTGACGAATGGAGGAGGATGCTCTGGGGAGACGGGTATTTGATGCGGGAATCTGCGGAAGTAGGCGAAGAGGACGACCTTGTATCCGTTGGAAGGACCAAATCGAGGAAGCCCTGTCATCGATTGGTGTTACCAATTGACGTAGGCGCGCAAGAAGCAAAGGCGCCTGGAAGGATGTGTTGCGGCAGGCCGAAATCCGTTAAACGGGTTGTTATGGCCAATTAAGTAAGTAAGTAAGTAATGGATGTAGCTTTTTAACTGGCGTTTTCTCGAAGAACTTGGATATATTAGACAGTAGGCTTATTGGCTTATATGACTCTACCCTTGTGTGATCTTTTCTAGGTTTGGAAGCTAGACCTAATAATTAATTTTTTTATGGACCCTAATTTTAGTTACAGCCTTAATGCATATTTAATTCAATTATAATTGAAATGCTAATGAATTATTAATTAGTAGTTATTAACTTAAACTACTTAAATATTTAATTAAATTATTTATTTAATATATTGTCTATACATACTATATGTATGTATATGTACATATATGTATGTATGTAATATATTTATAAGTTATTTATAAATATGTACATATTCAAGTCAAATTTATTTTATTTTAATTGTTATCTTAATATTTAGTTGAATATTTAAAATAAATTAAAAGGTAATTATTAACATGCCTTCGCGAGATACACGTAAATAATCGTTTAACAACACTAAGTTGCCTAATAAAATACCGTTTAATTAGCACAACATTGTGCCTATAAATGTAAAACAACTGTAGGCAGGTGAAAAACATTTATGGGTTGGGAGATTTTATTTCAGAATAGATTTTTAGATAAGCTATGCAAATTGTCATAAAACATGTAAAATAGCAGAGAATTGTTTGTTAAAAAAAACAAAAAAAATTACATTGTCTTCAAGTTAAAAATAAATTTTATTTTAGGAGTATAGAAGCTGCCTAGAATCGATATATTAGGTAGCAGGCGATCTCCATTCTAAACAAATGTTATTTGAGTCTATAATACCCTGTCCAATAGCCGATTACTAACCTAAAGTTACTTCTGAGTTGTCCGCTAGTCTTTAGTAATATTCCGTGACTTTTGTTGCTTTGTTTGATAGGAATGATTTTAAGTTTTATTCGGCACCGTGGTCTGCTGAAAATTTTGTAAAGTTTATGAAATTGAAATTGAAGTTGCAGTGGTCTAGTAGGTAGTGTGTTGACTTTTTAGACGTAAGGCCATGCTTCATGTAAAAACGACGACTTCCTCTCAGCAGATTTCTGGCAAAAATCTGAGAGTAAATAAACAATTGCCATGAAAAGCTTCTCAAAAATCTATTGTTCGCAGTCGACTTTGAACTGTAGGTCACACCACTCATGTATAAAATTAACACACGCAACATATGTAAGTGACGTGAGAAGCTAGGTCGTAATCCTAACTAAAGGTTTGTAACGATCAATTATGTTTGCATGTATGTATGTATGATTGGATAATAGCTGTATCCGAAAAAGTGTAAAATGTTATCGATCAAAACCGGATACATTTTGAATAAATTTCAGAGTCTTAATGAAATTGTTTTCGTTTTTATAACAAATTTGGTCAATTCACACAAGCCGTTGTATCGTTGTATTCATTGTATTATTGGAAGAACATACAACAGTGTATGGTTGTTGTTGATATTTTTCATATAAAAATCCGATACACTTATACACATTTTTTCCATTGGGCAATTCACACGACTTTGTATCGTGTATGTTGTATTGAATACATTTGTTTGTTTGTGAACGCTCAATGCTATACTGTATTGTGTATCTCGTGGCATTCAAACAATTTGATAGCCCGAAACCAACACAACTTTTTAAAAACATATGAAAACATATACACATTTTTTTCATTCACACAATCTAATAGCACGAAAACAATACAACTTTTAAAAACATATGGAAAAAATGTGTATAAGTGTAATGGATTTTTATATGAAAAATATCAACAACAATCATACACTGTTGTATGTTCCTCCAACAATACAATGAATACAACGATACAACGGCTTGTGTGAATTGACCAAATCTGTTTCTTTTCGAATACATCAAGAGAAATTCTGTTACATTTTATTTTGAATTATATGTACCAGCCTAAAATGTATATTTAGACTTTGTTTGTATATGATACACTCATGTTTGTATGTACACATATTGCTATACATATTTTATATTCTGGTATTTGAATAATTTTCCAATGTTAGCTTAGGGCATGTGCCGGTTAATTAAATATTTGGCATTTATTTATGATAATAGGTCCGTTATAGCACTGATACATTTCATCAAATCTTTTAAGTTTAAATACTGGTTTCTTTAAACAAAAAAAAAAAAAAAAAAATTCAACTAAAAATATAATTCTTGATTATACAATAAATTTTTATTTCCATTTTTTATTATTTATTACAAATCAATTACAAATTATGTTATAATTATTATGCGCACATTATGTAATGCTGTGTATTTGATGGTAATTGAACCCACAACTCTCCTATCGACCGTCTAACATGCTAACCACTATAAAAACAAGTCTTTTTTGAATTCTTATTATTTTAATTAGAATTTTCGAATAAAGTCTGGTAACAGACCTCATATAAAGTTTTATTTGTTCTTCCATTTAACACAATTTTCTTCCATTCTCTTTCTTTCTTTCTCTCTCTCTCTCTTTCTCTCATTCTTGTAATGCAGCTTAAACAATTTAATAAATTGAATATGATAATATATTCATAACGATTTAATTATTTATCATCACATAAAACCGAATGAAAATTCAAAAGAAAAAAAAACAAACAAATTATTGACTTCCAATTGACCAAATGACGGATGACAGGTGACGGATGAAGCCATATAAGTCGTAGAACAATTTATTGAAACTCATTATCAGATACAATGCGTATTTACAGAATTGATTAAAATAAATAATTATTTTCTATTGCGCTTAAGTAAGTAATAAAAAGAATTGAGTTTTAATTGTGTAATCCAACTTTTATTTAAAAAAAGATGACCAGTTTACATCATCTTGACCTTTGACTTTTGTTAATAGAAATTCGGAAAGAATTTGGAGAATTTCGATTTTATATAAAGGTTAGGTCTACCCTTATTTAATACTTTTTAAAAAAGCTTTAAGAATAACCTATGACCTTTGAACTGCGACCTTTCCAGTAAGACTTTTTTTGAGAAACAAATAATGTAAAGGTGTCTTTGACCTTTCTAAGATTAGTTATTATTATACTTTCAAAAACTTAACCTATAAGGGTATTGTAGATGATATAAACATTCCATGTAAAATCCTTTAAAAATATTAGTTGTTGACCTTTGACCTAGGTTATGTAAGTATTACTTTTACACAAGGTTTCACCTTCTTGCATTAAATTCAATTGTGATTGCTTGAAATTGCTTTTAAAAATTACATCGCATGCTAATTAATCTTTAAATGTCAATTTCCCTCTGAATGACGGCTGTCGCTAGCATTGTGCGTCATATAGCCATGTAGTCAATTATTTGCACGTCATTTATATTTGTATGACATTTATAAACAATGTTGAACTTGTTGACAATATTGTTTATGATCATATAGTTTTCTAATATAATACTTAATAGCCGTGTGATTACTAATGTACAAACCTACAATTTAATATCAAAATTGACACTCAAGTAGTTAATTTTTTTTATTCATTTTTAAATCGCTTTTCCGCCTGGTATGGTTTGCACGATATAAAATCAAATCAAATATTCAATGATTCAATGATTTCAGTTGGCAGATGTTTGAAACGCTATTTTAGCGCAATTTCTTCAATTCTAACACCGAAGGTGTTCGTAAGCTATTTCCGAAACAATTTGAACGAGTGATTTATTGACACATTCCCCAAGCGTTTAGCTTGAGTGCACGTGTTTAATCTCTTGCTTAATCGCTTTTGTCTAAACTAAGACAGGCAGTCAGAGACGGTTGGTCGCATACAACCATTAAGTCTGTCAATCAATTTGATAATATCGCGTTCAAATACATTCCAATACCAATTCCAATATAAATTCTTTATTGTTCATTAACCGTGTAAATTAAACTGTCAGTTACGTGGAGTGTGAGGGAAAAGAGAATTTTAAAGCTAAATTCAACGGTCTAGCGCACGTTATTCAGCTTTGAAAGTTTAGAACGAAAGAGGGTTTTGGAGAACAGACATAACAACTGACAGTCAAATTAAATTTTGTTGACAACAGCCGGTGTTTGTTGTTGCTCTTGCTGCTGCTGCTGATGATGATTAATGAAGCAGCTGCTGTTGTATCAGCTACAAACTCAGACACAAAAATAGCTGACAAGTTTAGCGAAATATGCAAAAATTAAAAAAAAAATTAAATTTTTAATCTTTAATTAACTTTTTATTTACAAATAACTACACTCAACGCGCAGTAGGAGGAGATGAAACAGAGTTAGGAGGAGACCATAGATGTCAGATTATAAAAGAGATAGGGCACGTAAATATTATCATTTAAATATAAGCTGGTATAACTTTATGCTTGAAATGACTGTGCATTTAATATTTGATTTGAATGGAATTATTCTTGTACTTTGGACTATGGATAGTGGCTAAGGTCTATAACTCAACGAATATATGGTGTATTTGTCCACAACTTAAATTTATTCAAATTGGTTTCAAATAGATGATGTGGCTTTTTGGTATCAACCATTAGACAGCTTTTGATTTTTACTCAACTTCGTTACAAATTTCAGTAAAATTTTTATTTTAATCTCCATCTATTGTTTACAAATTTTATGTTTCGTTGTTAGAAGTGAAAATTATTTTTCTTTTCTTATTTTAAGAATTATTTTTGCATAAATTATACAACGATGGGTTTTTTATATAATGTTTTGATTTACATACATACATAATTGGTCATTACAACCCTTCAGTCAGGATTACGACCTAGTTTCTCACACCACTTATGTTGTGTGTGTTAATTTTATACATGAGTGGTGAAATCGACTCCGAACGATAGATTTTTGAGAAACTTTTCATGGCAATTTTATTTTAACACTCAGAGTTTTTGCCAGAAATCTGCTGAGAGGAAGTCGCCGAAGAAATACTTTTTTCATATTTTAGTTTGATGTCTGGCCTGGGGCTCGAACCCTGGCTTTTCGTCTAATAAGCCAACAAACTACCTACTAGACCACGGCGACTTCTTTAATGTATTGATTTACGCTCATTAAAAGAACATTTTGGTAAATTATATTCGTATAAAATAAAAAACCATCCATTATTCCGCTGCCAATTTCTCACAAAAATTTCATCAACCTACGGTAAAATGTTTTTGACGTCAGAACGCCTACAAAAACGAAGTGGTATTAATATGAAATTTCCTATATTATGTGATATTAGCTTTTGGCTGGCTAACAGTTCAAATTATGGGATTAAGGTTTCTCTTCCGCTGATCTTGTCCCTAAAACTTGACACTACAAGAATGTTTGCTAAGTTTTTACAACCCTTCAGTCAGGATTACGACCTAGCTTCTCACACCACTTAAGTTACGTGTGTTAATTTTACACATAAGTGGCGCGACCTACAGTTAAAAGTCGACTTCGAACGACAGTTTTTTGAGTAACTTTTTGTGGCAATTTTATTTGGTCTCAGAGTTTTTGCCAGAAATCTGTTGAGAGGAAGTCGCCGAAGAAATATTTTTTCATATTTTCGTTTTGATGTCTGACCTGGGTTTTCAACCGTGGCCTTACATCTAATAAGCCAACACACTACCTACTACATTACGGCGACTTCTATATGTAATAGTTTTTGAAATAATTTGTCTATTTGTTGCATGACTCTGCCTCTTTCTTTGACCCTGACCCTCTTAGTTTTGTATGATTCATAACAATTGACGCTTAGATGACTTCCATCGGCTTAAAAAGCTTTGAGTAAGAAAAATCTGTGCTCCTAAACCTCGACAACAGCCAATATCTGCACATGAAGGTTGTCATGATAGATAATGTTGAAATTGTATGCCACATGGACGGTTCAGTTGCAAAGAAGAGATTCGTAAACCAGCGATTCTTTAATTTTCTGAATCCATTACATTATGTCTAGAAGGTCAAAACTAATAAATTTAACATCAGCATTACGTTGACCCCATTGAGGCATGATATTTAACTGCCCGCAACGCAAACATACATGGAAGGTTTGATAATCGATGATTGTGAAGGGCTTCAAAACCTTTTTGGCCAAATACAATAATCCATACAGCCCTACTGACAATAACATATCAGACTACACGGAGAGAGAGCTCAAATTTTGAGGAATTTGCTAGGACCTACATTGCGCAAATCAGCAGATAATTTATCACGACAACAACTTGCTGACAACTTGTTTGTGATAAAACTTGGAATGAAATAGAACTACAGAAGAATTTTTTTGCCCTTATGGATCGCCAAGGAGCTCTAAAGACCTTGTATGATGTTTACATGGCATTCATAGTGATTAGTAGATGCCGCATATAGCCAAACATTCTAACGTTAGAGTGTCTGCTATCCAATGCAGATACTAAATTGCCAATCAAGGGCATTGGCGGGTCCTTCTTCTCTCTTAAAACTGCTGGAGATTGTGTCCTACGAGTGTTAGTGCAGCCTACATGGTATATGGAACCTATTCAGCTTAAATATTCACAGATGAAGTATGAGCATGGAAGTTGGGCCGATACTAGGTCACTACCTCATAATGAGATTCTTATTCAATTTGTTTGAAATTATCAAACGTTATCTGTAAACAGAGAAAGGCTTCTAGATAAATACTCTGTGGACAAATAACGTGGCATCTATGAATTTTGGAAAGCTCCAGCATTAGGTACATTGTGAGCTCTTCACTTATAACGCGTAACTCATTATTAGTTGTAACACTGTTGTTATAAAACAAAATTTTTCTTACGGTTGTTTTTTTAATGCGCCAGACGGGTGATCAGCGGAACTTTGTCTTTGAACCCAATTAGGTATGGAGTTTTACGAAACCTAACTTTCTATTTTATTCTCCTCTATTCCCTAATGCGCTATTCTCTGCCTTACGCTGAACTACGGTAGTGTATTCAGTCAACGTCCACATGTTATCTCGATATTAGCATGCGTGGTCCACTGTGCGAGTAACTTTGTTATGAAATTCTCTATGGAAACCCAACGAAAGAAAATATTTTTGTTTTTGTATTCCTAATGGAGTCATGCTATTCTTTCATTTCATTTCCTTTGGTTTTGTTAAAATTTGTTTTTGCTTTTTAATTCTAACATGAAGTGGAAACGTTTTACTGAATGAAAACCATTAACACGTACATAAGAGAAGATTGTTAAGTATACAATTAAAAACGTTGAAATGGTTTATAAAGGATATGGAAATTAAAAGCAGAATTTTCAAATGCTGTATTTAGGGTATAAAATTACCACCTGCAGAGGACTGGTATAATCCTTCATCTAAATTTTTTTTAAGTTAAAAAAGATTTTTTATAATATTCATCACAAATCTGTTGTACTTACTTCTTGTTTGTTTCGATAGATTGATTAACATCCTTTCTATATCAGCCTTTTTCCATTGATCCGTATCGAAGGCCTGCTGATACGATGAAGCCTTGTACTCATCCAATTTGTCATGCACGACAAACATACAAAAGAAACACACTGAATTGCCTTTAATTTTCGTGTGTTCATTTTGATATATTAGGGCAGTACGCGTCCAATTGAAACTATCGATTATGGCTCTTACAGCATTACCCAAATTGTTAGCCTGTGCACCTTTTAGACGCGTTAACGTTGGATATGAAGTGGCTTTGTTTTGAAAATCGGCTGCATTACCGGCAGAGGTGAAAACGGGTATTTGCCAGACGCCCGCATAACGCGAAATGGGTGCCAATACATATTCACAGGGTAGACCCCAGACTGCATTAATCTCGGGCTGTTGCATGTAGATTTCAAAGAAGCCCAAAGGTCCATGCACCGAAGAACAATTGGTATCACGCGATATCAGGGTAATATCTATGTGGGCATTATAGGCAAAACCCATACGTTGTACATGATGTATGGCCAGTTCTAAGACGGACAGAACTTTAGGCAAAATGCAGTCATTTTTGTTGTCCAATTCATAGCTGGGCAAAAGAGCGGCAAATACAAGAGTCTTATGCGGCACCACAGTACCATGACGATGGGTGTTGGTGCTGGCTCTATGAGGAGCCTTGAAATGCTGCTGTAATTCAGTGACCGCTAAAGGATCCTGAGACTTGGATGGATAAACGATGGCATGATTCTGTTTAATGTTGACAACAACAATTTGTAAAATTAAGAGATGCAACGTGGGTTTAAAGAGAAATTTTAATTTCATTTTTGTTGAAATAATTTGTTTTTCTTCTCCTTTTATTGTGGTTGTTGTTTTCTTTTGTTATTGTTTATGAGGTTTTCAATTTGTTAAGATTTTTCGTTGTTGTAATATATTATTATTAATTGTTGTTGTTATTGTGTTATCAATTTTTTTTTTGTGATTGTTAAATTATTTTTATTAATAATTTCAATGTTTTCTTTCTTTTCATGGTTATTTATTTGCTTTAGAAACGCCTTTTTTTCTATTTATTTTGCTTTTCTTGATTTCACAGGTTGTTTTTATTTTTTTGTTTAAATAAATTAAATTTCTATTTGTTTTAATGAATTATCGTTTGTTTTATTAGTTGTTAAAAATGGTTGAAATTTGAATTTATTTCCATCATTTTCAATGAGAATTTATCACATTTTCTGTAAATATTTCGCTTTTAAAAATTTATAATTTATTGAACGTATATACTCGTCATAAAGAAATCTTTGAAGAAACAATGAAATTAATGACAAGTTTAGAAATTTGCTGAATTTAAGTTTGTTTTTAACATACTTATTATTTAGATGTTGAAAAAAAATTATTTAAGACCATTTACAATGACATAAGTGAGGGCTGATTTCGTAGTTCACAAAATTAAATTGTTTATTAAATGCTTAACCCAAGTAATAGAATTTAAAATTATTAACACTACACAGGTTTAAATGCCTTTGAGGTATATATCCTACGTGTATTAAATGGTCATTACATGTATTTAGTCGGTATTATAACCTACCCTTACTGTCACACTACCTTAATTTAAGTCACGAGTGGCGGTACTTACTGTTTAAAGTATAAAATAAAATCGCAAAGATTTTTTCCTGAAAAAATTCTACAAAAATTTCGGTAATCTAAAGTATGCTACATAGATCGCCCGATTCGAAGTCCCCGTACAGTTATACATCTACGGTATGCCTAAGTAAACGACAGCGTTAAATGCTGACAGCTTGTTTCCAGAAGCCCACTGTTCTCAGCCTCTATTTTATCAACAAAGAAATACAAACAACAAGGATTAGAATTATAAGGAAGAATTATATTTTAGAACCTGACGGGTATTCATGTGATTGGTTTATTGACTTAAAAAGGCTCAAAAAAATATACTTCAGCCATCATTTTCTAGAAGTCGCCGTAGTCTAGTAGGTAGTGTGCTTATTAGACGCAAAAGCCTGGGTTCGAGCCCCAGGCCAGGCATCAAAGACAAAAATACAAAAAGTCTTTTTTCGGCGACTTCCTCTCAGTAGATTTCTGGCAAAAACTCTGAGAGTAAATAAAAATTGCCATGAAAGAGTTTCTCAAAAATCTGTCGTTCGGAGTCGACTTTAAACTGTAGGTTCCACCACTCATGTATAAAAAATTAACACACACAACATAAGTGGTGTTGAGAAACTAGGTCGTTGTACAATGGGTCAATTCGACCTCCGGGTACTGTACTTGTCTTAATTGACAAGTACACGTCCTCTAACCTAACCTAACCTAACCTATCATTTTCTAATTTTTTTGCGTCCAAAAATATTTTTTTTTTTAAAAGATTTTTTATTTTTGAAAGATTTTTAACCACTAAAGTGATAAATATTACTTTGTTGAGAGCTCTAGTTTAGTTCCTCGAGAGAATGAATTGTCACGTGCAAGTCGTTGATGAATTGCAAATGAATCAACCCGTTTCCTCAAGTCTATGGTGGGTGATGGTGCAAATGTCTCTAGTGGTAGCATTCTAAGACGGCGTAAATGACGGCCGCACCGTTTGACTATCGGTATGGTTTTGTATGTGTTGTGAGAACTGATCAGCATCATCGACTATAAGTTGATCCCTTCGAATAAACTCTTGATTTTGAGCTGTAGTATTAACAGTTCGTTCCTTGTAATTGTCAAATACAGGCGGATAACTTGTTAGGTTAGTATACAGTGTATTAATCAGTCAGGGTTCTGGGTTCGATTTCAGTTACACTACATCGAGCAGAAGCAGATTATTATGATACAATTTCTGATAATAATACAATTTTTAAGAGAATTAAATTTGTTTTTTTTAGCGTACCTCGTATATTTCATTATCATTCAAAATAATTCGTTAAAAATTCATAAAAAAAAAGATTTTTTTTTGTGCAAAACGCAACTTAACAGTATAAATTATTTTTATTGGTTTTTTTAATTTATACAAAAAAAAAACAATTCTTTTTAAAGCAAAAACTATAAAATAAGAAACAATAAAAAACTTATTGTCGCATATTAAAACTGGCTATGGAGTGAAAAGAAACAAAACAAAGTTTAGAAAGCTATTTATAGCCTCTAATTATACTTAAAAATAATTATTGTTTCTTTTATTCTTATTTTTATTTTTATTATTTATTTTGACACACTGTTAAAAAGTTTGTTAAAAAACACAAATTCAATTTATTTTTATCACTTTACCGGTTATTTTTTCGGTCTCTATTTAGTATACTTTATTTTAATTTTTTTTTTGTTTGTTCGTTTTTTTGTTTTTTTACTTATTGCCACTGACTGTAGCCAGCACATAACAATGAATTCTTTTTTCCTTTTATCGGACTTAAGCTATTTTACGGCAGACATTTTTATGTAGTTTACATATCATAAATATGCATGAGGTTAATAATTTTATTTAAATTATTATAAACATACAGGAAAAAGATTAAAACATGCAAAATCATTAATAAATTAGCATATAAACAAATTATTAAATTATTGCCAAATAAAATAAAAAAAAAAAACGATGCTTTAATATTTTCCACCATAAATCTATGAAAGAAATTAGTCTTGATTGTTTCGTTCCTTTTTCTACAGAGTAGATACATACATATGTTAACAAAAACAGCTGGAAATTATTTTTAAAATATTAAATTAATAAATAAAAAAAATTTTTCCTTGTTTTTTTTTTATAACATAAGCATTGAGGTTTATGAAATGCTAGCCAAAACTCGGCGTGCTTCGCTGCGCCCATTGTAGTATAAGCACGTAAATAAAGTTTTTTCCCAATTGACGTCAGTAACACAGTTATTATCACTTTCTTTATTTAATTTTTGTTGAAATTATTTTTCTGTGGTATTTGTAGATTAAAATAAATTCTATATTTACGGTAATATTTGAAATAAAAAAAATTTTTGTACGGGAAATATTATAAATCATCCTCAGCATCATCCTCAAAACATCTTTGCATTATTGCCTGCCTTATCCCAAACTCTAATGGATAGCTAACATGATTGAGATGGTAAAGAATACTACCATAGCGTTTTATATGGTTAAGAGGATCGTAGACAAGTTCTGGGAGTTTAGATCAACCATCACAGACGACCTCTACAGGGATGTGATACAATTAACAAGGCTATATGGTGTACGTCTGTGGTGGACAGTGTGCAAATACCAATATGTTTGCCACCTGTTAGACTAAATACGCAGTTAGTCAGTTGTATTGATAACCAATGCATTCTCTTCCACTTCAACTCAGGTATTATTTATTATTCTAAATTGCCTCTCCTCTGACCATCGCGACTGCAGCGCAAAAAGCGGTTGAAAGGCCTAGGAATTGCTATTAAAAATCTATTGTTCTCAGCCAGTATTCTGGATGTACGAGTTATACAACGAAGAAATACAAACAAGATGGTTTAGAATTATTAAGAAGTATTATATTACTAAGCCCGCATAGTCTACTAGGTAGTGTGTTGGCTTATTAGATGTGGGGCCACGGTTCAAATCCGAGGTCAGATATCTTCAATAAAACAAAATATGAAGAAATATTTTTTCGCCAACGTCCTCTCAACAGATTTCTGAGAGTAAATAAAAAAATTTCCATGAAAAGTTTTTCAAAAATCTGTCATTCAGAGTCGACTTTAAGCTATAGGTTCCGTCACTCATGTATAACATTAAAACACACATCTCCTAAAGCAGATTTATATATACCGATTTCTTCTTCGACACATATCCTGACTATGTTAAATAGCAACGTGAAGTATTAGCGATCTAAAGATAGTTTCTGAAAACATAAGCTGCTAAAATGACGCTGTTCGAATCTGAATTTAAAGGGTGCGCCAAATAACTTTTTTTTTGAATATGCTTTAAAAAAAAAACTACTGAATATTTTCTCAAATTTATTTTTTTATTTGAAAGTACAATCCTTCCGGTTAATAATGGAAACTAATTTCATTCAAATGGCTGCCTCGGCTGGCCATGCAGTAGCCTACACCAGAAGATGCCGATTTTGGCAAAAAAAAAAAAAATCATCTTTTCAGATGAAGCTCGTTTTGACCTTGGCGGGTATGTAAACAAACAAAATTGTCGCATTTGGGCCACAGAAAACCCGCACGCATACATTGAAAAGCCGACGCACCCAAAACGAGTCACTCGTCCAGAGGCATAATTGGGCCATTTTTCTTCGAAAATGAGCAAGGAGTGGCCGTTACAGTCAATGGCGATCGCTATCAGGCCATGTTGAACGAATTTTTGTTCACAAAAATTGAAGAGTAAGAACATTTAGTTTCAACAGGACGGCGCTACGTGCCACACAGCCGAAGCTACACTCGATGTTTTGCGCCCTGTTTTTGAAGATCGCATTATCAGCCGCAGAGCTCATGTCGTTTGGCCACCTCGGAACTGCGATTTGACACCGTTGGACTATTATTTGTGGGGTGCCGTCAAAGATGAGTGTTACGCCGACAAGCCAGAGACAATTGACGCTTTAAAGGACAATATTCGTGAAGCCATTGGTGAAATACAGCTGCACACAATCGATAATGTGCTTAAAAATTGGATCGATCGTGTTGGCTACTGCATGGCCAGCCGAGGCAGCCATTTGAATGAAGTTATTTTCCATTCCATTCCAACCGGAAGGATTGGACATGAAAAAATTTCCATGAAAAGTTTTTCAAAAATCGGTCATTCAGAGTCGACTTTAAGCTATAGGTTCCGTCACTCATGTATAACATTAAAAAATACGGCATAAGTGGTGTGAGAATCTAGATTGTAATCCTGACTGAAGGCTTGTAATGACTAATTATGTATGTATGTATGCATGCATGTAAAGGGTGTTTTTTATAGAGGTATAGAACTTTAAGTTGGCATTACTTTTCAAGATGGCGACGGATTTAACAGCTGTCAATTGATTTATTCTCAGTTTGGTTTGGCAATTCATCATGAATAGACTCACGCCTGAACAACGGTTGCAAATAGTGCAATTTTATTTCGAAAATAATGGTTCTGTGCGGAAAACGTATCGCGCACTACGTCCATTTTATCGTCGACAAAATCGTCCATCAGAGCAGTTAATTCGATTAACCATGGAACGTTTTCGCACCACGTTTACTCTTATTGATGACTCGCATCCCCACAGATGCTGTACGGTGCGTACAGATGAAGCTATTGCTGCTGTAGAGCGTAACATTGAGGAAGACCCGAATGAGTCCATCCGCCATCGAGCACTGGAATTGGATCTGTGTCCATCCACTTTATGGAAGATTTTGCGGAAGGATCTTGGTTTGCGTGCTTACAAAATCCAACTCGTGCAAGATTTGAAGCAAAACGATCATCAAGTAAGGCGTAGATTCGTCGAATGGGCCCAAAACGAGATTACCGTTGTTTCCGATTTTCATAAGCGAATTTTGTTTAGCAATGAAGCGCACTTCTGGTTGAATGGCTACGTAAACAAACAAAACTGCCACATTTGGAGTGAAGGTAATCCTCAAGTGTATGTGGAAACACCGTTACATCCAGAAAAACTGACTGTTTGGTGCGCTTTATGGCCTGGTGGAATCATTGGTCCGTACTTTTTCAAAAACGATGGTGGCCAGAACGTTACAGTCAATGGTGATCGGTATAGAGCCATGATTACTAACTTTTTCATTCCTGAAATGAATAACCATGATGTCCAGGAGATGTGGTTTCAACAAGACGGCGCAACATGTCACACAGCTCGTGCCACAATAGATTTATTGAAAGACACGTTTGGTGACCGCCTAATTTCACGTTTTGGACCTGTGAATTGGCCTCCAAGATCTTGTGATTTAACACCGCTAGACTACTTTCTGTGGGGCTATGTAAAGTCATTGGTCTATGCGGTAAAGCCACAAACGCTTGACCATTTGGAAGACAACATTCGCCGTATTATTGCCGATATACGGCCACAAATGTTGGAAAAAGTCATCGAAAATTTGACGTCCAGATTGGACTACATCCGCGCCAGCCGTGGCGGTCATATGCCAGAAATCATATTTAAAATGTAATGCCACAAGATTATCTTTCGGATAAATAAAATTCATGTCAATCGAATAATCCATCGTTGTTTTATTGCAACTTAAAGTTCTATACCTCTATAAAAAACACCCTTTATTATATTTCAAAACTTGAATTTTATTCATGTACAGAGAAGGCTGGGTTCAATGCAGTAATCCTGGCTCAAACTCGACTATGGATACGCTGCTATTCTGGATATCCTAAACACATTCGGTTCAATTATAATTTTCGAAATTGAATACATGTTTTCAAAGATCCAGGCTTCTAATCTGAAGATCAACCTCCTGATCACAGTGGGTTTATAGCGAAGGTTCAATAATAAGGTGGGATGTGAAATACTTATCATGGGTTCTGATATTAAACTGCCAAACCACTGCACTGTTCTCCACTGGCGGAAGTCATAGGCATTTTGAAGGAAATGCTTATTGGGTGGCGGAATTTTCTCCAAAAATTTCTTGTTTTATTTCGACAGCCATGCTGCGATTAAATCCCTAACAAACATATTTTCAACGTCTCTGCTGTCTTACCTAAATACCGAGGATTTTTCAGGAAAAATTTCGGATCATTCAAGAGACGAAATCTTCGATATATTACAGAGCATAGGTAATCCAATTGCCTTATTTAAATTAAGTTATAACTGCTCGATGAAGTCGCCGTAGTCTTAGTAGGTAGTGTGTTGGCTTATAAGACGTGAGGCCACGGTTCAAACCCCAGGTCAGAAATCAAAACTAAATATGAAAAAATATTTCTTCGGCGACTTCCTTTCAGCAGATTTCTGGCAAAAACTCTGAGTGTTAAAATAAAATTGCCATGAAAAGTTTCTCAAAAATCTTTCGTTCGAAATCGACTTTAAACTGTATGTCCCGCCACTCATGTATAAAATTAACACACACAACATGAGCGGTGTGAGAAGCTACGCCGTAAGCCTGACTGAAGGGTTGTAATGGCCAATTATGTATGTGTAACTGCTTGTTTTACAGTTACTGAGACAAATGGAATTGTTCGTATTATTTTCTCCACCACTGTATCTATCTAGAGTAATGCATTAATGGAGAATTCTTTTGAATTTCATTCTCTTAAACAATTGGAAATAATTGCCAGATAATTGTTAACGACATACATACACTCAGCCACAAAAGTATACATACGGATAACAAATTTCAGAAATTTTTTTAACTAATCCGTTTTCGTTGAAAATCTTTGTAATTGTCTGACAACTTTTCTCGATCTTAAGACGGTCTTGGTTAAAAAATTTCTGAAATTTGTTAACTTTTGTGGGCCTGATGTACACTCTTGTGGGTCTGCACAGGCCCACATAAGTTAACAAATCAGAAATTTTTTAACCAATCCGTTTTCGTTGAAAATATTTATAATTGTCTGACATCTTTCTTCGATTTTAAGACGGTCTTTTGCATTGGTTCAGAAATTTGTGAAATTTGTAAATCGGATGCATACCTTTGTGGGCCTGTGCAGGGCCACAATTCAGTTCAATTTCAGAAATTTTTGTAACCAATGCAAAGGACCGTCTTAAAATCAAGAAACTATAAAGATTTTCAACGAAAACGTATTAGTTAAAAAATTTCTGAAATTTTTTAACCGTATGTATACTTTAGTAACTGTGTGTATATATCTAAGCAAATCCATCCTTGTCTTATAAATAATTATTTCTGATTTTTTAGTAATACGAGTGGAATTTCAAAAATTTGTTAAGTGAGAATCTGTTGGAAAGAGGGTTTATTCACATAAATGCTGATCAATTTATGGGCATTTGGTTTCAAATATTCTGTATGGACAAGTGACTGACACTGTTTTCAAAATGCAAAATCAACACAAGCATAAAACTCATGGCCCAAAGCCAAAATCCGTCTACTCCAGTTGCTGCTGAGCATGAATTTCACTTATGGGCTGATTATACGCTATTATAGTCAAAATTTTGAATTTATTTTCTATGAATTTTGTATGAAATGTTTGAAGATTTTTTTTAAAGTTAATCAAACATGAAAAAAACAAAGGGTTTATCAAATTGCATTTATAATTAAATAATATGTAGACAAAATCACATCGTAGAAAAACAATAAAAAAATATATTTTTCGACAGGCACGTGCTTGAAAAAATAAGAAAAAAAAAATCGAAAATTTAACATTTTTCTAACCATTCAACCATAAATGCTTCATTAACTAAAAATAACGAAAAATTTATCATAAAAAAATAATAAAAAAACAATAAAAAAAAGTTGAAATTAAAATTAATTTCGACTACAAAGAAATTCTTGTTTTTGTACGAAAATAAAAAAGCATTTAGAAATGAAAAGAAGAGAAAAATAAAAAAATAAATAAAAAAAAACTTCAACAAATGTTTTGTTAGATTGTTAACCAAAACCAGTTTATTTGGTTATTAAAAAAAAAAACAAATTTGGTATTAAATTTTTAAAATACAAAAGGGGAGCCAGAACCAGCTTCTAACAAAAAACAAAAACAATTTTTTCCCCCAAATGTGTAGCTACCCAATTAACCGGCAACTTTGTTGCCCAAAAATACACAAGTGGGAGATACAACCGCAAATAATTTGGCTTTAAAATGTTTTTTTTTTGTTTTTATTATTTTTTTTTAGTAAAAAAATATGATGATTTTAACGATTAAAGCTAAAAATAAACTAATGGCACAGTGGGCTAAAAGCAAGTATTTATTTTAAAAAAAAGTTTTAAAGAGTTTTGATTAAAATTGGTTTTTTAAGCTTTTAACTAAGATTGGAATTAATATGGCTATAAGAGCTTCAGACTTATATCCGATAACTTAACGTACAGATAATGCAAAGCAGCCCTATTAACTTATGGCTTCAATTTTTGTACTATAAGACTATATTTAAGGTATACAAAGTATATAAATTAAAATAAAACAATTTTATTTATTTAAAAATTCTTATATTTTATCTTTATTGGCCCACTGTTGTGATCCTGACTTGTATTTTAAAACATTTCGACTCCATATACATATGTACATATAAATAATATTTTTTAATTTTTTTTTATTTTTATTTTTTTTTTAATAATTTTCCTCCAATTATAAAATTTAATCATGTATTGTTTGACCTTCACCTTAATACTTTTAAACAAGAGCTCAACGGCATAAATGAACTTTTAAAAGAGAAGAGTATTTCAAGCAGATATGATAAGGCATGAAACAATTTTTGAAATGAAAGACATGCCTTCATTAAAAAATTTTAAAATAGAAGAGAATACTCGTACTTCTCTAATTGCTGAAACATAAGAAAAGTTAAATGAAATACAAAATGTTGCAGGAGACTTAAAAGACAGGATTTACATACATACATACATACATAATTGGTCATTACAACCCTTCATTTAAGATTAGGACCTAGTTTCTCACACCACTTATGTTGTGTGTGCTAATTTTTATACATGAGTAGTGGGACCTACCGTTTAAAGACGACTCCGAACGACAGATGTTTGAGAAACTTCAAGGCAATTCTTTATTTACTCTTAGGGCTGTTTTCTCATTAGGCGATTATCTTTTTCCCAACGAAAAACTGCAGATTAAAAGAAATCTATTTTGTCGCAAAACTAACCAGCCCTCATCTGCCGGTTATTTATTTGTTGTACAGATAAATTCAATCAGCTGACTGCTGTTCATATATTTTATGTGGCAATACCTTGAGTTTTTGAATAAATAAAATAGATTTAAAAAAAATGTTTAATAGAGGAATAAACATTAATTTGATGGAGGATGGACTCGAAGAACATGAGTTCCAAGTAAATGTTGAAAGAGTTTATCATGCTAGGCCTAACTGCCTGGCTGACATGGATGATAATGAATTTTTCAAAAGATTCCGGCTTTTTCACTATTGGAAAACAGCTGATTTATGTTAATAAGTTGTCACAAGACAGGATTTCCTTTCTCTAATTTCTCAATTTTTTTTTGATTCATTTTGTAAAAAATTCCAAAAGAACCATAAATTCAAAGGGTGATGTCACATTGCAAATAATTATAATCAAATTAAAAATTTATTTAATTAATTTGTTTGTTTAATTCTTTACTAAATTGTTTATTTTTGTGCAACGATTAATTACAACAATGTTGCTGAGTTGATAATAAAAAATTAGCAAAAAAAATATAAATTTTTGTACACATTTTAAACAAAACAAATTTGATAAAAAAAAAAAAGAAAAATAAATGAAATTTTATAATTATTTTTCGTTTAATGAATCATAAAACAAAGGTCAAAAAACACATAAAAAAATAAAATAAATAAAATAAAAATCAAAAAATTCAAATCAAAACATTAATGCTTTTTACACTCTTTAAGGTTTAACAATAATACATACATAATTGGTCATTACAACCCTTCAGTCAAGATAAGGACCTAGTTTCTCACACCACTTATGTTGTGTGTGTTAATTTTATACATGAGTGGTGGGTTCTACAGTTTAAAGTCGATTCCGAACGACAGATTTTTTGAGAAACTTTTCATTGCAATTTTATTTACTCTCAGAGTATTTGCCAGAAATCTGCTGAGAGCAAGTTGCCAAAGAAATATTTTTTGTATTTTGTCTTGATGTCTGGCCTGGGGCTCGAACCCTGGCTTTATATCTAATAAGCCCACACATTAACTACTAGACCACGGCGACTTCTATCTGTAATAGTTTTTGAAATAATTTGTCAACTGCGACTTTAACAATAATTGTTGCCTTTAATTACGGGAGATATTTTACAATCCAAATTGGATTTGCTTTTACTCAATAAAGGACTGTTAGGGAACACCAAATGAAAACTAGAAGTTGAAAGTTCAGAATCTGCATTGCCTGTCCTTAACATGGATATTTTCGAGTTGATGATGTCGGAGATAACCGACACTAGTGAATTCTTTTGTGCAAAGCCTCTGGTCAATTCCACTAAGTACAACAATACTCTTCATAGAGATCAGAGACAGAAATATGAAAAGCTTAGACTTCCAGAAACTCATAAGTCTCTAATAAAAGGGTCGTGAAAATTCAACAATAAAACAACAATAAAAACGGAATCGAAGCCTATAAATCTGCGCTGACCAATTTTTCCAATCAGCCATGCCCAAGACCCCATTACATTTCAAAGCTATAGTGGATTACAATTTCAGTTCCTACCACAACCTTTGATAATTTTCCGGACTGGTTATAAAGCACATAGGTTTCTAGATGGCATCAGTACTGGTTTAGTTTTCTACTAAATAGAGTTAGAAAATATGACGAAGCCGGAATCTGGATCTATAAACCTGTCTCACATGTCTTGACAGAACTTTCAGAATTTTCATACCTACGTAACCAAAACAATACAGGGTCATGGTTATCGACCGGCATGAAAACATCAACAACATTCTAAAGGGTCCGCCAAATAACTTTTTTTTTTGAAAATGCTTTAAACTAAAAACTATTGAATATTTTCTCAAATTTCTTTTTTATTTTAAAAGTACAATCCTTCCGGTTAATAATGGAAAATAATTTCATTCAAATGGCTGCCTCGGCTGGCCATGCAGTAGCCAACACGATCGATCCAATTTTTAAGCACATTATCGATTGTGTGCAGCTGTATTTCACCAATGGCTTCACGAATATTGTCCTTTAAAGCGTCAATTGTCTCTGGCTTGTCGGCGTAACACTTATCTTTGACGGCAACCCACAAATAATAGTCCAACGGTGTCAAATCGCGGCTCCGAGGTGGCCAAACGACATCAGCTCTGCGGCTGATAATGCGATCTTCAAAAACAGTGCGCAAAACATCGAGTGTAGCTTCGGCTGTGTAACACGTAGCGCCGTCCTGTTGAAACTAAATGTTCTTACTCTTCAATTCTTGTGACCCTTTAAATTCAGATTCGAACAGCCTCATTTTAGCAGCTTATGTTGTCAGAAACTATGTATAGATTGCTAATACTTCACGTTGCTATTTAACATAGTCAGGATATATGTCGAAGAAGAAATCGGTATATATAAATCTGCTTTAGGAGGGTCAACTGTGGTAGATTGTAATTTTTTTCATCATTATCAATACGCTTCTAATCTCGAAATTATGCGGCAAGGATATTTGACTTTAGCAAATACCAGAACCATAATTTACTACAGCCCTTTAGTTCAATCTGCAGTTACAGAAATCATGATAAGAAATCTATGTAAAGGTGGAAGAGTCACTAATAACCGACTTTAGCAAGCATTGCCGTAGAGGGTTCAGCGTTACAGCTCAGACCTGTGTTAAACTCGTTTAAAAATCGTTCGTAGGGTCATACACAAAACGTTGAATTCCAAATACATTGAGACACAGAATATCATAATTTATTCAATTTTCTTTTTTTGCATAACTTTATTGCCCTTTAGAATTTTATTTTGAATAATAAGACTTTTTCTTGAAAACTTCTCATCTTTTTCGCTTCATTTCATATTCCATAAACAGAATGATTAAATAAAACAAACGCAAATAAAATTTGTATTTTTCAAGCCCGACAAAATAGCAGCGATTAGTGAAACAACAACAACAACAACAAGTACAACATAGAATAAAAGTTTCAAATTGGGACTTGAGAGGCACATTCGTTTAAAGCAAGAAGACCGTTTGCAAAATAAAATTTATTGTAAGCCACTGCCTCTAACAGTTTGTCTGTCGTTTAAAGTTTGAAAGTGAAAAATTGTTGCTGTGTAGCATTTATATGGTTTGGTGTTTTTTTTTAATTAAATATTTAAAATTCCCAGGAAACATGAAACTGAAGTCTAAATATAGAGGAAGATAAACGCTTGCTAGAATATGAATTTAAAAAAAATCGAGGAGCCAAAAAAATTTGGGAGCCACGCCTGCTTGGTCTGCCATTGTATTTCAATCCGGTCGCAGTAAATGATTAGTTTAGCCTTCTGGCAAAGTCTTAGAGTAAAGAAAACGCCAATTAAAGTTTCTTAAATCAGGCGACTTTAAACTGTAAGTGCCACTCATGGTCAAAAAACAATATGAGTGAGGTGAGAAGCTAGGTTGTAATCCTGACTAAAGTGTTGAAGCATTCTTGTCCACCAAACGGAAATCAGACGGAAATCACAATTGGTTGACATTTGCTGAGGTTTCCATGATAGATTGTTGCAGCAGTTTTTTTTTCCACTAGCCTGACATATGACAGGGATATACAAAAATACCTTATGGTACTTTTCAACCTCCTAACGTTCAATTGGTCAGGGCTTTCATTGAATGACATCATAAGAGCAGCTGACTAGATGATAAAAAATTTAAGACAGAAAGTCTAGAAACACTCTTCTCTGATAGGAATTGCAATTCATACTCGAACAATTACAGGGTGGCTGATATGTATTGCAACCAACTTCAGGTTGTTATCATTTGTAAACCGCTCGTCTGACAGCTGACAGATTTATTCCAGTGACAGTTCATTTTATTATTTATTGCATTCAGAAAAAAAGTTATTCGTGATGGAATTCAAGAATGATAGTGTCATTGCTTTATATTTGGCTGGAAAACCACAGGTGGCTATCGTTAGAGCCCTCCAGCATTTAAATGAATAAATCTTTTGTTTCCCGTACCATTGCTCGTTACCGTGATACGGACAGTGTTGCATCGCGTCCAAAAAGTGGACAAAAAAAAACGGAAATGATCCGAAAAGTGAAGGCCAGATTTGATCGAAATCCACGCCGCAGTGGTAGAAAAATTGCTCGTGAGCTGAACATATCGCGAGAACGGATGCAACACATATTGAAAAATGATCTTGGACTAAAGCCATTGAAGTTCCAAAAAGTGCAAAAGCTCACCGATGGACAAAAAAAGTTAGACTGGAAAGAGCCAAGGAGTTACTTCGCTTGCACGAAAGTGGCCAGTTACCGAATTTGGTTTTCTCCGATGAGAAGCCATTCCAAATTGAGCAGTTTGTGAACAAACAAAATGATAGGGTTTACTTGCCAAAAAGGTCAGCTGAAAATTTACACCTGCGATTGGCCACCAGAACTCAAGCGCCGCCGATGGTAATGGTGTGGGCCGCCGTAACGGCCGATGGTCACTACCCGCTCGTATTCATCGACCGTGGGGTTAAAATAAATGCCGAATATTATCGGGAAAATGTCTTAAAGACAGTACTGAAGCCCTGGGCAAACAAACATTTCGGCCGCAGACGATGGACATTCCAACAGGACTCAGCACAACCGCACTCAGCACGCGTCAACCAAGAATGGCTTAAAAAGGAGGTTCCTCGCTTCATTTCTACCGCACAATGGCCACCAAAATCTCCGGGTCTCAATCCGTTGGACTTTTGCGCCTAGGGCATTTTGGAGAGTAAGGTTCTCACTAAAAAATACCAAAGTGTCGATCATATCAAGACGGCGCTTCGCCGGGAATGGGCCAAAATACCGCAGAGCCACTTTTGTGCAGCCTGTGATGGCTTTGTAGGCTGTTTGAAGGCCATAATTCGTACCAAAGGTGGCCAATTCTAAACTGATTCTAAAATTTGATGTTATTTCCAAGATTTTTTGCTTTTGAATAATAAAATTAAAAAAAAATTAAAAATATATAGCGCTTTACTTTGTTGCATTATATATCAGCCACCCTGTAATTAACATGTAATGCATACAACAAACATTTTTAAAAATTCTTAAAAGATATCTGTTTTTTTTTTTGTCGTCGCCATAGTCTAGTAGGTAGTGTGTTGGCTTATTAGACGCAAGGCCACGGTTCAAACCCCAGGTCAGACATAAAAACGAATTATGAAATATATATCTTTGGTGACTTCCTCTCAGCAGATTTCTGGCAAAAACTCTGAGAGCAAATAAAATTGCCATGAAAAGTTTCTCAAAAATCTGTCGTTCGTTGGTCCCGCCACTCATGTATAAAATTAACACACACAACATGAGTGATGTGAGAAGCTAGGTCGTAATCCTGACTGAAGGGTTGTAATGGCCAATTATGTACGTATGTATGTATGTATGTAAAAGATAAAAGAAAAGAAAATATTATTAAAGTACGTCTGACATATTCTAAAAATTTTTGATTTAAATTCATTTCTTTTTTTGCTTTTTTGCATGAAAATTTACTTTGTCACATAAAAAGGTTACAATTTTTGACAAAAAGAACAAAAAAAGCAAAACCAGCTTTGTTAAAACATTTTATTCTTTTCATCAAAGAAAAGAAAATCTCCGACTATTTTTTTAAGATCTGTTGTCATATGAAAAGACGATGTCAGAAGATATGTCAATTGAATATCCCTGTCAGTTCAAAAGGGTTACTTACATAAAAGAAAGTGTGAACGTATGAAAAGAACTGGAGGACTTGAAGTTAGAAGAATTAAAACAGTAAATTCATAATACAATTCAATTCAAAAATTTAAAGTACAAATCTAAGGCCTCTCCTTAAAGCTTTGAACATAACATACACACAGTTACTAAAGTATACATACGGTTAACAAATTTCATAAATATTTTAACCAATCCGTTTTCGTTGAAAATCTTTATAGTTTCCTTGATGTTAAGACGGTCTTTTGCATTGGTTAAAAAATTTCTGAAATTGAACTGAATTGTGGCCCTGCAAAGGCCCACAAAAGTATACATCCGATTAACAAATTTCACAATTTACGGAACCAGTGCAAAAGACCGTCTTAAAATCGAAGAAAGATGTCAGACAATTATAAATATTTTCAAAAAAAAAACGGATTGGTTAAAAAATTTCTGAAATTTATCAACTTTTGTGGGCCTGTGCATACCCACAAAAGTGTACATCAGGCCCACAAAAGTTAACAAATTTCAGAAATTTTTTAACCAAGACCGTCTTAAAATCGAGGAAAGTTGTCAATTACAAAGATTTTCAACGAAAACGGATTAGTTAAACAATTTCTGAAATTTGTTATCCGTATGTATACTTTTGTGGCTGAGTGTAGGTTTAAGTGAAGTGCTTGACAAGCAATATATTTGCCAGATGAAAATACTTGAACATTAAGAACTGAGGGGCGATCAAAACTGAAATCATGTAGATGAACTGTTTGCAGAATTCTGAAGAGTACATCAAACGAACATTTGTGGATGTCCAAAGCCAAATTGGTTGTCATATAAACTAAGAGATGCCAGAAATAAATCTTAAATTCCGATACGACAATCCGAATTTTAAAATCGTTAAAATCGCGCCGTAACAAACAAAATTACCGAATTCTGTATGCAAATCAGCCACAGGTAGTCCAAGAGCTGCCAATGTATGCTGCGAGAAGCTTGTTAAAGCTATATCTGTCAACTGATTTGTCATTTGTTTTAATTTTAATGGAAAAATCATCTTTAGCATACCGAAAAAGTTGTTGTTTAGTGTAAATTTTTCGCTGGCTTGATCAAGCTTTCATTACTGATGGTAACCACTACAGGTCGATGATTATCAACCTATTTTTGTCTGAATTGTGTAATCTGGACAACAGCTTCACAGCTCATCCCATGTTTGATATTCCATACGAGCGATATGAAGCCATCGTCATCTCACTTGGTGGTGATGTTAACTGGCCACCAAGATAAAGCGATATGATCTCATTAAACTTTCCTGGTGGGACTTTATTAAGTCCCAAGAGTATGCGAATAAGCTACAAACTATAGCGCCCCTCAAAGCCAACATAACCAATGCCATCGGTTAATAGCCGCTTTATTTTTGTACCATAGTTCAGGAATAAATAACATTTCCTATGTGCTTTACTTATAAAAGCCGTGGTGGACATTTGCAACGCTTACTGAGAGACTCAACTTTTAAAGTTAAGATTGATGAACAATTAATCTCACATAGCGATCATGCGATTTGACCCCACTAAGCTATTCATTGGTTGGGATAGGTAAAATCTATAATTTCCAGCCCTGGAACACAACATTACAGCTGCCATTGCTGAGATACTAGGCTAAAATGTTCTAGGCTGCCTATCATAATTTCATTATTCTGGAGTTGTCTCATTGAACAGACTCTCTGCTTTAGGGATAGCCTATTAGGTTTAGGTTAGAGGACGTGTACCTGACAAGTACAGTACCCGAAGGTCAAGTTGATCCATTGTACAAAAACGTCCTTTAAGTGAGAGGATAATAGAGGGAATGGAGAAAAAGGAGAGGAATAAGAAAGAGGGGATAGCCTATTAAATAGCCCTGATGGCCACAAATATGCAACAGCCAAACTTGAAACTTGTCTCATTCTACAGTCCATTAATGGCTTTGTTATGGCACTATCGAGGTAGATTTATTTGAAGGTCTGACCTCACATCGTAAACCTTAAGTCAAAACTGCAACCTCTTACATTAATTTGAGTATAAGAGCCATAGTAAACGGATAAAGAGAAACTTCCTCAAGTTCTCTGCAATTTTACTACGTAGAAAAATACAAAGAAATAATTGGGAAAGCTAATCGTATTGCAGTGGCCGTAGTCTAGTAGGTAGTGTGTTGTGTGTGAGGCCTCGATTCAAACCCCATGTCAGACATCAAAAAAACAAAAAAATATTTCTTCGGCGTCTCCCTCTCAGCAGATTTCTGGTAAAAACTCTGAGAGTAAATAAAATTGTCATGAAAAGTTTCTTAAAAAGCCGTTCGGAGTCCACTTTAAACTGTGGGTCCCGCCACTCATGTATAAAAATTAATTATTATTTCTCAGTGGTGTGAGAAACTAGGTCGTAATCCTCACTAAAGGGTTGTAATGACCAATTATGTATGTAATCGTATTGCAGAATAGATAAGATAGTTCTTGTCGTAATATAGAAGAGAGATGTATGCACGACTTCAAAGTTCATATTTTGAACTTTTGTCCTGATAACGACTTCGTTGCATACTTGAAATATAAACTAATTGAAGCTCATTTAGTAGCTAAGGAGCTTGAAACGTTGCCTACGGATAATTTTGAAAAATTTAAGACTTGAATGCCGTTTTATTACATACCGAAATAGGTTAATGAACTAAAAAATGTTTTTTTTCTTGTAATCTTTAGGCTTTTAATGAAAAAATATTTTTTTAATTTTATTTTAAATTTTACATAATGATTGCGTTTTTGTTTTGTTTTTATAATCTCTTAAATATTTTAATCAAGCGTTGAAACATTTCTTTTATAATTTTTTTAATTTATTTTATGAGTTGTTCTTAAAATATTTTTTGAAAAGAATTTCTTTTTTTTGATGTTTTTTAAAAATTAATCATAATTTTTTAATAAAATGAAATGAAAAAAAAACAATAAAATAAAAAAAAATACAAAAATCAGAAATACGCATTTGAACATGATGTTCTTAGGCATATCGACTGTCAGAACTTAAGAATCCATTAATGAAATATTGCTTCATTTCACTTTTATCATTAAAAAATAAACAAAAAAAAAAAAGAATTTTTAAAAAAAGTCTTTTTTTGGTTTAATTTTTATACCTTTTTGACGTTCAGTATTTTCTTCTTTTGTTTTCAAGACATTCGTTTGCCAGAAAACTGTCACTAACTGTAAGAAAATGTTTCGCTTGTATTTCTAATTTTAAAAAGAATTATTTTTAGTTTTTTTTTGTCGTATTTCTTGAATTTCGAATTTATAATTTATTTGCTTGTGCTTGTGCCACAAGAATAGTTTCAATAGTTTTTTCATTTTTTAGTTTTTTTTTCTTCGGCCGGCCTTTCGATAACCTTTTTACGGCACCCTCGATCTGAGTGAAATATTTGCAAAAGATTTCGATTTTCTATTTTAAAATTAAATTGTGAGACCAAATGATGTCAACTAAATTTAGAAATGACAAGATGGAAATTCTTTCAAATGCAATCCAATATTTTGTAATTTAAAAAAATTAAATATTGCCTATTGGGTAATTTCTATTTCGTTTTTAATAATTTAGATAACCCATGAAACTTACTGCAGAACTTGAAAGATCTAGACTACGTAGATGATATCTGTAGACTTGCGTTTAATCTCACGCATGGTCACTAAACTTGGGTTGAGAATAATGGATAAACTATACGTAAAGACGCCGGAGTCTAATAGATAATGTGTTGGCTTATTGGACGTAAGGCCGTAGTTCAAACTCCAGCTTAGACAAAACGAAATATGGAAAAATATTTCTTCGGCGATTTCCTCTCAACAGTCTTTTGGTAAAAACCCAGGGAATAATTTAAATTGGCATGAAAAGTTGTAGATACCACCTCTCATGGATAAAATTAACACACACAACATGAGTGGTGTGAGGAATTAGATCGTAATCCTGACTAAAAGCTTGTAATGACCAACTAAGTACTTATACGTATAGTCCTCTTGAGTATGTAGGAACTGTGGTATGTTGAATTTAAAGCAGCTAGTTTAGTTAGTTTATAATAGAAGCAGCGGCAGCTTTGCTTAATCAAAGCTCACTTGAAGACACATAGCGGATTGGTACCACATAGCGGAGTGGTACCACATAGCGGATTGGTACCACATGAACCAATGCTAAACAATTGCATTTAGAGCATGACGCTCAGAGAATCGAGCTGAAAACCAGACATAAATATTTAAAGATTTAGAGAGCGATACCATATTTAGTTACCATACCTCCTTGAGACTATCGGAAAAGAGTGAGCCCAATGAGAGAGTCTGTCTTCCTTCTCAATTGATTTTGATCAGGCCTACGCAATGAAAAATAAAAAGAGAGTTGTAATGACCGAGATATCAAATAACCAATGTTAGTTGGCTTTGAGCACCGCTAAGCTTTGTGGCTTATTCGCATACATCTGAACCTATGACGGCGCCTTCCCAAAATGCCCAGCAAATAGGGACATTGTCGGGATGTATTGAATAATCATGGAGGTAATGTATATTGGTATTGTCCGAAATTCGATAATTTTGCTTGTTCACATACCATTCATCGAGAATTAAGGCTCATTGCTGAAGATGATTTTACGATGAAAATTTGGGGCAGTTGGCAACTGCTCCATAGCCCATTATGTCATGGTGATTTGGCAAAAAAAAAAAATGGCAATTAATTTGACAAATGTAGCTGAAGGAATTTCCTGTTCAAAGACCTCATATATTTCGAAATTTGTAAAAACAATTGAAATTTTGAAAAGCCTAGTTAACATCACATAGTAAATTCATGTTCTCAAGTTTACTTGTTTCTTTTGTTTATAAAAATATGCAAAATTTGAAAGAAAAGTAGTTCTTGTTGTTCTTGAAATAAATAATTTTCCATTGCAAAAACTTTTGATTGTTTTGTTTCTAATTTAAATTTCGAAAAATATGTCTCTTTCGCATCTTCAATATTTTTTTGTTTGTTTTCAACACAAGAATTTATACAAAAAACAAAAACAAAAAAAAAAATAGAAAAATTATGTGACAGAAAAATTTAAACAATTTACGTGTGTTCAAATACCTTTTTTTCCACGTATTTTTTTTTTTGCTTGAATAAATCAAAATGTTAAAAAGTCTTCAAATTTAATGCCTGATGCCCTTTGGAAAAAAATTAAATATTTTGTTTAATAAATATTTATTTCATTGGCTGTTCTTTTTTTATTATTTTTTAAATTTTTTTTAAATTTTTTTTATTTTTTTTTATTTTTTTTAAAGAATTTGATTAATTTTTAATTTTATTTTTTGGGTTCATTGCGTTTATTTTTTGGATTTTGTTTTCTCTTCAATAATCCAGTTACAGATTAAATTCAAGTTCAATGTTCCTTTGTTTTTTTCTTCTCTTTTTTTATTATAAATTTTTTGTTGAAATTTGTCATCATTTTTGTGCTTCACTGGCGGTTGATAGAAATTGAAAATGCCGATAATGGTATGCAAAAGATGAAAAAAGGCCAACGCTGGCAATTTGATTGACTATTTGATTGCCATAAAAAAAAATAAATAAAGACAAAAAATACAATAAAAAACAATTTTTTACGTCATAGATTCATTCAATAGCGGCATTTTTAAGTGGCCTATAAAAAAGAGATGAAAATGCAAAACAAAATACAAAAAAAGTACCATGCATTGGGGTCAATTGAATGATTAAAACAGAAAGTTTTTTTTATTTATTATGAAATAAAAATTTGAATTTAAGGCCATAATGTTTGAATAGAATATTATGAAATGAAAAAAAAGAAATACACGTGCTAAGCTTATGTAAATTAAATAAAGAAAAATGTCCCAAAACAGTTAGTCCCTTTTGAAAAATACCAAACCAAACAAAAAGTGTTGCCAAGACTACTGTTTTATTATGAAACTTTTCAAATGGAAAACTACATCAGTATCTTAATGATAGGTTCGGTTATCATCCACTTTCGTGAAACTTTGATATCCGTATAGAATAGAATTTCATTACATTAAGACCCCGCTTAACGCTACTTTACTTAAACGCTGTTTCAGTATTATGCGGTAGTATTGGGATTCCCCTAAATCGCACACTGTATTGATACTTGTTGTATATGTGTGCAAATGAAATGGCCATGCACCAACCAAAAGCGGTGCACTATATAGCGGCGGTGTATACTATGTATCTTTTTTATTGCTCTTTTGTTAGTCTGTCCAGAATAAAGATTCCAACTGTATATTCCGAAGTTGCAATCACAGTACGAACGCATCTTTCCTACGTCACAGTTGATTTATTAGTTGCCTCGTTTAACGCTGTTTCGTTTAGCGCTGGAACTTATTGGAACGTATCCCCCTCGTTAAGCGGGGTCTTACTGTATTTAACAATTCAAAAATCCTCAATTCATGAATGGGTTTTTAGGAACCTTTGTAGAAAAGTCAAAATAAACAAAATACCCAAAAATATGTAACATACATACATAATTAGTCATTACAACTCTTCAGTCATGATTATGGACCTAGTTTCTCACAACACTTATGTTGTGTTTGTTAATTTTATAACGGGTGATTTTTTAGCTATTTTCTTTTTAGCAACACTGGTTTAAACAGCTCACGCACGTTTCGTGTTTTGTTTCACTGTCAAACATCTTCAGTTTGTTCTATAATTTAACCATGAATCGTCTTACAAACGAACAACGTTTGCAAATCATTGAATTTTATTATCAAAATGCGTGCTCTGTTAAGAAAGTTCATTGCGCGATTCTTCCATTTTATGGTCAGTTTAATCGACCCACTGAAGCGGCTATTCGGGCTATTGTGACTAAATTTCGCACCACCAACACTCTTACGTAGAGTGCGAACTGAAGAAAATATCGCAGCTGTATCGGCCAGTGTTAATGATGACCATCAATTATCGATTCGTCGCCGTTCGCAGCAATTGAGCCTCTGTTACTCAACAACGTGGAAAATTTTGCGGAAGGATTTAGGTGTGAAGCCTTTCAAAATACAGCTGATGCAAGAATTGAAGCCGGACGACCTACCACAACGCAGAATTTTTGGCGAATGGGCTCTTGGAAAGTTGGCCGAAGATCCACTTCTTTATCGAAAAATTGTGTTCAGAGACGAAGCTCATTTTTGCCTCAATGGATAAGTAAATAAGCAGAATTGTCGATTTTGGAGTGAAGATCAGCCAGAAGCATTGCAAAAGCTACCAATGCATCCAGAAAAAGTCACAGTTTGGTGCGGTTTATGGGCTGGTGGCATCATTGGACCGTACTTCTTAAAAGATGCTGCGAATTGTAACGTAACTGTGAATGGTGAGCGCTACCGTGAGATAATATCCAACTTTTTTTGCCCAAAATGCAAGAGTTTGACTTGCGTGACATGTGGTTTCAACAAGACGGTGCCACATGCCACACAGCACGCGTAACAATGGACTTATTGAGAGGCGAGTTCGGTGAACATTTTATTTCACGTTCGGGACCGGTCAATTGGCCGCCTAGATCGTGCGATTTAACGCCATTAGACTATTTTTTGTGGGGCTATGTTAAAGCTCATGCCTATACAGACAAGACCGCTTCAATTGACGCATTGGAAGACAACATTGAAGCATTTATTCGTGAGATACCGGCCGAAATGTTGGAAAGAGTATGCCCAAATTGGACTAAGCGGATGGACCATTTGAGGCGCAGTCGCGGTCAACATTTGCATGAAATAATTTTCAAACATTAAATTATATGGACCGTACTATCGATTCAAATAAAGATTTCATGCATTTTTCTGAATTTTAAGTGTTTTTTTTTTGAAAAATTTTCCTATAGCTCTTAAAAAATCACCCATTACAGGAGTGGCGGGACATACAGTTTAAAGTCGATTGCGAATGACAGATTTTTGAGAAACTTTTCATGGCAATTTTATTTACTCTCAGAGTATTTGCCAGAAATCTGCTGAGAGCAAGTTGCCAAAGAAATATTTTTTTTATATTTTCGTTTTAATGCCTGACTTGGAGTTTGAACCGATGCCTAATGTCTAATAAGCCAACACACTACCTACTGGACCACGGCGACTTCTTTTAGAATCTCGTGGCCTAAATTGTATTGTATGAACACCACGTGTCATTTTCTAATGGATAGTTACGCAGTGAGACTTTACTTTTCTGCAAACGATTTCAGCAGAGACTGCAGATCTTTTCAGGATGAGTTTACTTATTTTGTTTCTGACAGAGACACAGATTTCTCTCATTTACCTTATCCTTTTCGATCGATCATCAGATTCACGTAATTTTTATATTGGTTTTCAGCTTGATTTAGAAGAAGTCATGCATTAAATGCAAAACACTGATGCTGGTTACAAGGACTTGACTCTGGTGCATTGATTTTTATGATATGAGAACATGATAAAAATGTGAGTGCATTTGGGAGAGGCATGTGTTAACCCAGAGGAAAATTATTAGTAATATTTTCAAGTCTACTTATTAACCCAATAATATGTATATGTGAGCGGAAAATATAGAAAAATTTTACTGCGCTTAATCCCTAAAGACACCGTATTTAATTTGACAAGTATTTTTCCAAAAATCGAAATCTCCTTGATATTAGTAGTGAATCCTACTGTAATATTTCTTTGGGTGTATGATTGAAGTCTGAAAAAAAGCGACATGAATCTTCTTCTTTAGAAGCTGACAAGCAACTGAATGCATTTGTATGTTCTTTTTAATGAACATTGGTGATGTTCGTGTCCTATGTGTGTAAAAAGCCGAAGATATTCTTTCCCTGGGGGACATTAGTGGCGACCTCTGGATATGAGATATTGTTATGTGTGCTCAAGTGAAATTTGATTTAACAAAGCCCTACTATATTGAAAATATGTACAGTTGATCTCCACTGATTAATTCCCATCATTCGTGTACAGTCTATAGGGCATCATAGGTCAATATGACCTATGTAAATAGTGCACCCTCCGGGTTGAAGAACACGGCAGTATTCCTTTCCATAGTCTGGAACTAATGAACTCTTACATTTCACTACATTACATGGACACAGTTAAGTCTAGGCTTTGATTTTCAAACCTTTTAACGATGCTTACGGAAGTGTGCCGGACAAAGCAATACCATTTAGTAGTCACCTTATGCTGAATACCTAGCCATATGGGGATTTAGAGAAATGAACAAACAGATGAATTTATTTTTTCTCTTTCTATGGAGTGAGAAGAGAAGTTAATGGAAGATAAAGAGAAGCAAAAACTCTTCCCAGGCCAGACGCATTGAGAATAAGGAGCCTATATTTGGCTTATTTGCTTATAATGGGTCCGCCATCTACCGTTTTTTTTTCAACTAGTGCTTATTTCGTGAATGGTAATACTTAGCTCATGTCTGATTTGACAGATAATTAGTTTTATCCTTCCGCTGAACGAATATGGTTGTGTGTACGCTTGGACAACGCTGGGAAATATTGCGACATTACTTTGAAAATCATGGTAATGTTGCAGAATGTGTGCGAAAATTGCGTACGGATTTTGGAAGAAGAGAAGCACCGTCAGATCCGTATGTTCGTTATGTTGTGAAGAAAGTGAAAGAAACTGGCATCCTGATCGATAAACCAAATCATGAAAAGCCAAAAACAGTGCGTACACTCGAGAACATTGCTGCTGTGGCAGAAAGTGTACGTGAAGCGCCATCAACATCAATTCACCGTCGTTCTCAACAATTGAACATTTCGTAGACATCATTGAGACGAATTTTGCATAAAGACCTTTGTATGATGCCATACAAAGTCCAATTGATTCAGGAGTTGAAGCCAATTGACCATCCAATGCGTTTTCGCTTTGCTAAGTGGGCCTGCGATCGATTTACAGAAGATGCCGATTTTGGCAAAAAAAAAAATCATCTTTTCAGATGAAGCTCATTTTGATTTTGGCGGGTATGTAAACAAGCAAAATTGTTGCATTTGGGGCACAGAAAACCCGCACGCATACATTGAAAAGCCGACGCACCCAAAACGAGTCACTGTTTGGTGCGGATTTTGGTCCAGAGGCATAATTGGGTCATTTTTCTTCGAAAACGACCAAGTAGTGGCCGTTACAGTCAATGGCGATCGTTATCGGGCCATGTTGAACGAATTTTTGTTCACAAAAATTGAAGAGGAGGATATTGACAACATTTGGTTTCAACAGAACGGCACTACGTGCCACACAGCCAAAGCTACACTCGATATTTTGCGCCCTGTTTTTGAAGATCGCATTATCAGCCGCAGAGCTGATGTCGTTTGGCCACCTAGGAGCTGCGATTTGACTCCGTTGGACTATTATTTGTGGGATGCCGTCAAAGATAAGTGTTACGGCGACAAGCCAGAGACAATTGACGCCTTAAAAGACAATATTCGTGAAGCCATTGGTGAAATACAGCTGCACACAATCGATAATGTGCTTAAAAATTGGACCGATCGTGTAGGCTACTGCATGGCCAGACGAGGCAGCCATTTGAATGACTTTATTTTCCATTCCATTCCAACCGGAAGGATTGTACTTTCAAATAAAAAATGATATTTGAGAAAATATTCAGTAGTTTTTTTTAAAGCATTTTCAAAAAAAAGTTATTTGGCGGACCCTTTAGTTTGGTTGTTTAAGTTCTAAGTTCTTCTTTTTATCAAACAATTTAAAAAAATTAATTAAGGTTCTCACATTTCTTAATTGTTTGTTGCGAGTGTAAGACAATATGTCCACCCACTTGTCTGATCATCTGCTGAAAATTAAATATTTTTTATGAAAATCTTATTTTGAATTTTATTTTTATCTTTGAATCTACGTTCACATGTCATCTTGTAAAGAATTCTGTTTAAGCTTTTCAATGTGGAAGTGAAGCTCATCAATAATAGAATGAATCAATGAATCTATGACTGACTGACTGACTAACTGACTGTCTGACTGTATATGTGACGGCATGGCAACAATTTTAATCTTATAATTGCTAATTACAACAACAATTACATTAATAACAATAATAACAACAACAACTTCGTATTACAACAGAGTCACAGACCATGCCAGCAATTATTATTTACTGTTTTTTTATTACAATTTAATGTGTAATTATTTATTACAACATGGCAAATATAGAAACCCTGAGGAATGATGCCAATCATGCACAATGGGTTGGTAATCAATATACATATGAAGAAACGCACAAAAAAAAATATTTATTTAAAGAAATTTAAAACAAACATAACAACTGAGAATATTTACTTTTCATTTTACATTCTAATTGTGAAGAGATTCTATGTTCTGGCTTTTGTAAAGGCCTACGCAGGTATCAATGGTCAGTACTTTTAAATATTGGCCAGCTCGTTAGTGTCTTATTTGATTCGAATGACAGACAGACAAAAATTCATGTTTTTTTTATGACTATGCAGATGAGCCGTAGTCTAGTAGTTGTTGTGTTGGCTTAGACGTAAGGCCCGGCTTCACACATTAAAACGAAAAAATAAAAACAAAAATATTTCTTCATCGATTTCCTCTCAGCAGATTTCTGGCAAAAACTCTCTAAAAATTACCATGAAAAGTTTCTCAAAAAATCTATCGTTCGGAGTCGACTTTAAACTGTAGGTCCCGCCACTCATGTATAAAAATTAACACACACAACATAAGTGGTGTGAGAAACTAGGTCGTAATCCTGACTGAACAGTTGTAATGGCCAATTATGTATGTAGATGAGCAATCAGTTATGAACAACTATTTTTAATCAATTCATAGCTTGAGTTCCAATGCCCCCTAAAAAGAGACTTTATTAGTGTATTTAGTTTCTTCTTTACTACTGTATTTAGGTTTACAAAGTAGTCCCTCAAGGGTACATTCATTTACAGGATATATCATCTGTTATCCATTCGATTCCATTTCATTCGCTGTACTGTAGTCAAATGTCGAAAATAGACAGACGTTCAGTCAAGGCTATTATAAAAAAATCGAGCAACTAGACCAAGGTGGGAAATAACAGTATAGCTTAAGGCACACCAAGTCAAAATTATATTAAACAGTCATGTGAAGTCTATGGCCCCTTAAGGATGTGAATCATGGTATGCTTTCAAAGTAATTTAAAAACAATTGGCAAAGCTTAGCTCTTGGCACAAACTGGTCTAACTGTCACTAGTTTTATGGAAAAATAATCTTCAACGATAAGGCCCATTCCTGGATGTTCCCCTTAAAAACTCACTGTTTGATGTAGATGATGGAGGGCTACGTCACCGTCTATATTTTATACGAAGAACGTAGGCCAAGTGATCACTGTTTCATTAGGAGTGTAACTCGCAAGTGTATGGTGTATATAACGGGTGATTTGTTAGCTATTTTCTTTTTGGCAACACTGGTTTAAACACCTCACGCACGTTTCGTGTTTTGTTTCACTGTCAAACATCTTCAGTTTGGTCTATAATTTAACCATGAATCATCTTACAAACGAACAACGCTTGCAAATCATTGAATTTTATTATCAAAATGCGTGCTCTGTTAAGAAAGCTCATCGTGCGCTTCTTCCATTTTATGGTTAGCCGAAGTGGCTATTCGGGCTATTGTGACTAAATTTCGCACCAAATTTACATTGTTGGACATTAAGCCACCAACACGCTTACGTAAAGTGCGAACTGAAGAAAATATCGCAGCTGTAGCGGCCAGTGTTAATGATGACCATCAATTATCGATTCGTCGCCGTTCGCAGCAATTGGGCCTCTGTTACTCAACAACGTGGAAAATTTTGCGGTAGGATTTAGGTGTGAAGCCTTTCAAAATACAGCTGGTGCAAGAATTGAAGCCGAACGACCTACCGCAACGCAAAATATTTGGTGAATGGGCTCTTGGAAAGTTGGCCGAAGATCCACTTCTTTATCGAAGAATTGTGTTCAGCGACGAAACTCATTTTTGGCTCAATGGATACGTAAATGAGCAGAATTGTCGATTTTGGAGTGAAGATCAGCCAGAAGCATTGCAAAAGCTACCAATGCATCCAGAAAAAGTCACAGTTTGGTGCGGTTTATGGGCTGGTGGCACCATTGCACCGTACTTCTTCAGAGATGCTGCGAATCGTAACGTAACTGTGAATGGTGAGCGCTACCGTGAGATGATATTCCACTTTTTTTTCCCCAAAATGCAAGAGTTTGACATGCATGACATGTGGTATCAACAAGACGGTGCCACATGCCACACAGCACGCGTAACAATGGACTTATTGAGAGGCGAGTTCGGTGAACATTTTATTTCACGTTCGGGAACGGTAAATTGGCCGCCTAGATCGTGGGATTTAACGCCTTTAGACTATTTTTTGTGGGGCTATGTTGAAGCTCATGTCTATACAGACAAGCCCGCTTCAATTGACGCATTGCAAGACAACATTGAAGCATTTATTCGTGAGATACCGGCCGAAAGGTTGGAAAGAGTATGCCAAAATTGGACTAAGCGGATGGACCATTTGAGGCGCAGTTGCGGTCAACATTTGCCTGAAATAATCTTCAAACATTAAATTTTATGGACCGTACTATCGATTCAAATAAAGATTTCATGAATTTTTCTGAATTTTATGTGTTTTTTTTGAAAAATTTTCCTATAGCTCTTAAAAAATCCCCCATTATAAGACACAAAATACATTGGTCCTCAATAGTATTTGTCAAGTTCAGTCTGATTTATAGGCCAGATTTATGAAAAATTTAAAATTTCGAATGCGCTCCACTTATAGCAATTCCTTTAGGGTTCTACTCTATGACTCTGAAAAAGATGCAGAAACAGTTGCTGTTCAATAAATTTAAACAAATTTGTCTCTGTTGACCCTGTGTGCAGTAATGCATTTTAATTTTCATTTTTTTTTTTAAATTAAAAATAAAATCAATAGAAAATATTGTATGACTGTATGACTGTAAGTATGACTGTATGTATGTAAAGGTGAAAAATAATTGTGTGGGCGTAATGTACACAAATGATTATTAATTGTATGGACGACATCGTGTTTACATTTTCTTATTTCAGTATTAATATTAAATAGGAATAATTTCCATTAGGGTCGTACCCAAACATGCAAAATTAATTTGAATTTGTTGTTAATTTGCATTTTAAAGTTAAATTTTACATTTTAAAGTTCAATAAAAATCAATTTCGCCTAATCTTCTTTATTTACCACCCTAATGTTTACAAATCTAATATTATTAATATTTGCTTTTATTGTTTTATATCGATTATATGTACATACTCTTGTCTGTAATGCCCTTTTTCTTCTTTTCCTCTGTAAATTATTTGTTTACAAACAAAAAATTAAAAAAAAAATCGTATTGAATCACCTTCAAACGAAACGTTTAACATGCAACAGCCATACGTTGTCATCCCCAAGTATTTGAAAAAAAATACCGCATGACCACACGAACCACAAGATCGATTTTTAATGTAAATATAAGCATTTGACCCTGTCTAAATGAGCGCATCATTTTGTCCTTGTCTTTAAATTACGCTGTTATTGAAAACTTATTTAAAATTTTTTCTTTTTTTTTGCGTGGCGTTTTGAAAATTGATGGCGAAAGTGAAGTAAACAAAGTGTGTAAACCGTGAGTAATGGATCATGTTGGGTTTGTTAAAAGGAAATTAATTTCTAATTTCTGTAAATTTATAAACAATGAGTGAATAATTATTAACTAATACACTGGGAGACATTTATCAAAAATAATATAAAAACGTTGATAATAAGCCTCTGCCTTTGGGCGAAAACTAGTGAGTAGAAGGCGAATTTATGAATAATAATACTGATGCTTAAGTACGGGTTAATGATGGAGTCCCCTGTAACTTTGTTAAGCATGTATACATTATTTTTAAGCATGTACAAAATTTTATCTCAACCTGTTAATAAAATTGTTGCCTGTCCATGCAATATCAACGGATTTCCGGATTTGATATCATTAAAATCTTAAACTCCTCCTACTATGTTCGTAATCCACGACAAGCGTGGACCAGCTAGTCCTCTAAATAGTTCATTAGACCATGCAAATTCTCTTTTACTGTTTATACAGTAAATCAGATCTCGATTATTCGAGATCCAGGAAAAAGTTATTTTGCAGGAATGCTATCTAACTTTCCTTCTTATCTCAAATCGTTATAGTTAGGTTAGCGTGGTAGTTTTAATTTGCCAAAAAGCTCACTTCAGCACGCATAGCGGCCCGTTGTGATGCCACAGGTGAACTTAGCCTCTGTACTGACCAAGTTCCTCCGATCCAAGGACGGGGAAGTTGTTCACCGCTAGGGCTGCACATCGTTATAGTTAAGAACCATCTGTCTAATTAGCGTTAATTGAAGTGGCCGCAGTCTAATAGGTAGTGTGTTGGCTTATTAGACGTAAGGTCACGGTTCAAACCCCAGGTCAGATGTCAAAATGAAAATATCAAAAAAATATTTCTTCGGCGACTTCCTCTCAGCGGCGACTTCCTCTCAGCAGGCAAAAACTCTAAGAGTAATTAAAATTGCCATGAAAAGTTTCTCAAAAATTTGTCATTCGGAGTCGACTACAAACAGTAGGTCCCGCCGCTCATGTATAACACTAACACACACGACATGAGTGGTGTGAGAAACTAGGTCGTAATCCTGACTGTAGGGTTGTAATAACCAATTATGTATGTATGTATGTAATTAGCACCGATATTTTAAATTTCCACCGTGTAGATGTTATTTTGTGTATCCGTATTTTGGGTAACCCAAGAAATTTGCTTTCGTGATCTAAAAGAGTCATTGCTCAGGCAGCGAAGACGAATTGTTAAGCAAATCGGTTGAAGTGTAATAAGATACAGAGACTGAAATATGTTGGCATAAACGTGGCAATAAGTCTTTTAAACAATTGAGTTAAAGTGTAATATGATACTGAGACTGAAACATGTTGCCATAAACTTGTTCCACAGCGGCGCTAGAGACTGTGGAAGACAGGAATAACACTAGATTTTTCTGGGATCAGTATCGAGACTTGTTAGACCGAGTGGCTTTCCTTTCTTAACTGTGTCCTGAAAAGTACCAGTAAACTCTATAATATTGGAAAGTGAAGCGACAAAGCAATAAAAAGAAAAGGAGCCGTTTGGAAGTTACAAACTTTATTCAGAAGAATATTCTGTGATATACAAAGACGGGCAGTGGCAAAGTTAAGGGGGTCATCACAGATATCTGGGCACTTTCAAGCAGAATTTGACGTCATCGATAAATAGATGCAATTCAATTTAGTCTGGAAATGAAGAGGTAGGGTCATAGCAGTAGTATCTGGAAATCTGGACACCATTCGATCACATTGTTCTATCTATCTATCGCTGAAATAGTGTCGCGATAATAGTGTCACCCTTTGCTGGATACCAAGTCAAGTTAAAATCAATATAGAAGGTTGTACATGCCGTTGATAAGACCGGAATTTTTCCTAGGGAGTGTGAAGAAAGAGAAACGAAAGGAAACAAAAAGAAGAACTGTATTCTGTTGTAAAAAGTAATCGCTTCTGCTTTGCAATAAAAAAATATCGTTCCTGAATCGCTTGCAGAAACTGTCTCTTTTTTTTGAGGTTTAGAAAAGTATTTTTATTTTGTTATCGTTGCTTCAATAAAACTATCTTTCTCTTTTATTGAAAACATAAAATAAATATCGCTTAATACCCATCTCTAGTACTATATTAAATCGTTGCCATTTTTAACCAACTTTTTTTCTTTTGTGAATTGCATTCCAATTTTGTTTTTATTTTGTGCTTTAACAGTTGTAAGTGATAAATCGATTCTACAATATGCGTATATGTATGTATGTATGTATGCATACATAAATATTTATTGTGGAATTGCATTTATCGATTTTGTGTTATCAAAAAAAAAAAAAAAATATTTATCATTGGCATTAAATAGCAAACAAGCGAAACTTTTAATCCCTTTTACAATATCATAATAAAATATAATTTAATAGTTATTATTTACAACCAAAACTGTTTTGTTTTTTTTCTGGTTACCATTTGAAATTTATCGATAACCAATTAATTGCTGATTTACCACGTTGTTGACAATTTTTTGTATTGTATTTATTTTAACAGTTTATTTATGTATATGTTCTCGTAAAATTCCTCTTCCAAAAACAACCTTTTTGAATTAGTATGCGTTGTTGTTGTTGGTTTTCCATTATTTAAAATAAATGCCAATTTAACAATTTAATTTAATTGAACTTAATTGAATGCCATTTTATTTTTTAGGTGTTCGCTTTTTAATCTATTTTTAATTTACTTTTAATGAAATTAAAATTAATTCCTAAATTAGTGAAGAATTAAGCGGCGTATGGGTTTTTCTTCTTTCTTTCTAAATTTAATACGATGACGAATTCATGGCATTTCTATGGCATTTTTCTGAATTTATTTATTTTAATAAAATTTATTTATTTATTTATTAATTACAATACAATTACAAATTATATTCTAATTATATACGAGCTGAGTAACTTAACCATATATTCGGTGTAGTGTCACAGACCAGAGTCTCTGGTGGGAATCGTACCCACGACCCTCACGCTAATAGTCTAGCACACTGCCCACTGGACTACCAGGGCACCCTATTTTAATAAAATAATTAAATAATTTGGGAGGTTTTTCTGGTTTTTATTTTTTTTTTAACAAACAGTACAGCTAATGACAATGCTGAAGTCTAACTATTTTAGATATCGGAGCAAGTTCGATGACAAATAGTTATCAGGTGATTGTAGAAAGCGATAGCTCTGGTAATATTATTTACATCAGGCAGCTCTATACATACATACATACATATATATATAATTGGTCATTACAACCCTTCAGTCAGGATTACGACCTAGTTTCTCACACCACTCATGTTGTGTGTTAATGTTATACATGAGTGGCGGGACCTACTGTTTGTAGTCCACTCCGAACGACAGATTTTTTGAGAAACTTTTCATGGCAATTGTTTATTTGCTCTCAGAGTTTTTGCCAGAAATCTGCCGAAGAAATACTTTTTGTATTTTGTTTTGATGTCTGACCTGGGGCTCGAACCCTGGCTTTATGTCTAATAAGCCAACACACTACCTACTAGACTACGGCGACTTCAAGCAGCTCTATAGCTCGTTTGAAAGGTGATACTTTAAGTTTCATTTTGTTGGCAGATATTTTTAAAACCCAACTATTTTGTGATAAGTTATCAACGTTTAACAATTATTGAGATCAACGCCTAAATGCTGGCAGTAAAGCGGCAATTAGATCCCTGAAGGTCTTGCAAATGCTGGTACAAAGAAAATTCGAATAAATTTATACGTGAGATTGGGATTGCTTTGTAGAAAGGGCAACAGATAAACCTAAGTAAACTTTCCTCATTTGCCAAGAAAAGAAACCACAATTCTAGTTCAATATGGACTTAGAAGAAAAGTTTCCTTAAACCTAAACAGACACTATCTCAAGAACCCCATGGCAGTTACAACAAAACACTAAGACTTGGTTAAACTTATCGAGAGGCTGGGAATACATCACGACGACATCGAGTTCTGGATTAATGGGTACATAAACATGAAGCATACCAATCCACATGAGAACAAAGAGCGTTAAATGTAAGTTATGGAAACAGCATGAAAATGCTTAAAACTTTGCTAAATAGGTTTCATTGAACCTAAAAATTATTTGCTGACGGAACTGTGCTAAATAGGTTTCATTGAACCTAAAAATTATTTGCTGACGGTTAATAAAATGTTTAAAGAAAATTCTTTTCAAATAGAATTGCTGAACATTTAAAATACGATGACAATAATTATGTTGCAATTCATTATTATGTTTTTTTTAACGAATTGTGCTTCTCATTAGGTATAAGTATGATATTTAGAATTAAGTAAGGGTTAGTCAGTGGTAGTCAGTAAGTGGTCATTAAGTAATCAGCATGTAGTCAGTAAGAAGTGGACATTAAAAGTAAAAAAATAAAAATAAAGAAAAAAAATATATTTTTTTAATAAAACCAAAAACAGACAATTTAATTGGGGGCTCAACCGGGATCCTTTAAAAAAGGGTCCAGAAAAAAACAAATAAGTATCCTTTAGAAAAAGGAGAAAAAATTTTTTTTAAATAAGTATCCTTTTAAAAAAAGGAGAAAGAAAATAAACAGTGAACAATAACAAAAAATGAACAGTGAACAATAACAAAATACAGTGAACAATAACAAAAAATACAGTGAACAATAATAAAAATAATGCAGTGAACAATAACAAATAACAATCCTGCAATCATCAACTAAAAAAAAACGGCAACAAAACTCTAAATAAAAGGAATTTTTTAAAAAAAAATCTAATAAAAATTCTACAGTGAAAATTCTGCAATCACCAACTATAAAAAACGAACAACATCAAATAAACAACTCTGCAAAAAATATCATCCAAATAAACAGCAATTAAACAACACGGTATCCGCATCTGAGGAAGGAAATCATCATTGAAGAGGCCATCTGAAGTCAAGAATTTTAAATGTAAGATTATTTGATAAGATTTTTATGTTTTATTTTCAATATAAGTTGATATTCAATCATATTCAATCATCTTCCCTAAGATTAAATCATAATTGTGTATAGACATTCCATTAGTTTTTATAAATGATTCTTATATTAGCTTTTATGTAATGTACGGAAATTAATAAAAAACCTCTTTAATTCCATTTGCTTTTAAGATTAATTTTTCTGTAAAAAAAATAATAATATTATTTAAGTCATATAATTTTGTATTCTGTGTATTAATTGTGAGGCAAAAAACTGGCTCATTTAGTAGAAAGTATAGTAGAAAATTTAACGGACGAGGAATTGAAATATTTGACTAGTAACAGGACACTAGATATAGTTGACGAGGAATTAGAAGAGCTAGAAAGAAAATATAGTATAGAAGACCCAGTTGACGAAATTACTGGACTGTTTAGGAATATGACAACAAACAGAATGGACACAGAACAGGTTTTACGACTAGTTACACAGTCTACAGCACCGCTTCTAAGGGAGTTGGAATTGCTGAGGGAAAATTTTAACAGACTTACAGTCACAAATACTGTTACTGAATACAGACAGGAAATTATTGACGAAACCAAAAGATGTGACGAAAGTTTGGACATTATTAAATCCCTTCCAAGTTTTAATGGGAAGGATAATTCATATGTGAGTTGGCGAGAAGCAGCAAACAATTCAATGAGCCTTTATGTTAGGGGTAGTCGTAGGTACTTCGCGGCATTGACTATTCTACGCAATAAAATATTAGACGACGCAAATGACACCTTGACAAATCATGCTACGGTACTCAATTTTGATGCTATTATAGCTCGTTTAGATTTTGCCTATGCCGACAAAAGGCCAATTCATATTATTGAACAGGAATTAAGTGTTATGAGACAGGGTTCCTCGACTATATTAGATTACTATAACGAAGTGAATAAAAAACTGACTTTATTAATAAATAAGACGATAATGACTCACGGTTCGAATTCTGATTTGACAAATGAATTAAATAATAAAAATCGTCAATATGCTCTTAGGGTTTTTATTACTGGATTGAACCCACCATTAGCAAATATTCTATTTTCATTGTCACCTTCTGATTTACCTAATGCCTTAGCCAAGGCTCAGGAACTAGAATCTAATCATATTAGGGCTAATTTTGCGGTACAATTTAACAGAAATCAATTCAATAACCAAAGTCCAAAAAATAACCAAAATGTTTTACGTTTTCCTCCCAGAAATCAAAACAACAATTCTCAGTACCGAAATAATCAACACGTACGTCAGGCAAGGCCTGAGCCGATGGAAATCGGTAGTTCGGCAAATCTTGCTGTGAACACAAATAAAATTCCACAAAATGGACATACTCAAAATTACGCTCGAGGACCACAATTCGGTCAATGGCAACAGCGACCACAAAACTCCAATCAATTTTTTCAAAGACCTCAATTTAATCCTGGCTTAAAAAGACAACAGCCAAGTGGACAGTTTAGTTCTCAACCAAATAATAAGACACAAAGAATAAATAATTTAAACGAAACTGCTTTTTTAGACGTGACCCCGGATTGCCCTATATCATCAGAACAGGAGCATCCGGAAGAACTTACAGAATTTTAATTGACAGTGGGGCAACTAGTTGTTATTGCAGCCCAAATGTCCTTACTAAGAGGAAAAAATTAGTAGTTAAAAAGAGAGTTAAAACTATAAATGGATTCACTATCATTGACCATTTCTATGAAGCAAGACTTTTTGGTATAACTGAAAGATTCTATGAAATTCCCAACTTAGAATCTGATTTGTTAATAGGATATAATTTTTTGAAAAAAGCTAATATTAAACTTGACTTTGAAAATGGCACAATTACTTGTGGCAATAAAACGGATACATTTTTAAATTTTAGTAAACCTGCGTTAGTATCTAGTAGGACTATTAATTATAATAGAAAGGAAGATGAGAAAAATATTATAAATAAAATTACCAACTCAGGAAATAATCTTGAGTACAAACCTTATGAAGATGATACTTTCAATTGTGAGAAAAATACGATTGATAGATTGGAATGTGAAATTCGCAAAAAAATAGATAATTTACATTCAAAAATTAATACAATATTACCATTTAGAACGGATATTAAAGCTGAGATACGTACAATTGCTGAAACTCCTATATGGAGTAAGCAATATCCCTATCCTCTCTCAGTAAATTCATTCGTAAATAAAGAAATACAAAAGCTATTAAATAACGGAATTATACGTCCTAGTAAAAGTCCTTACAACTCCCCAATATGGGTAGTGCCAAAAAAAGGAATTAATGAAGATGGGACAAATAAAATGCGAATGGTTATTGATTATAAAAAATTAAATGAAAACACTATATCACATAAATATCCGATACCGGATTGTAATGTTATACTGTCTAATTTGGGAAAAGCAAAGTACTTTTCCACCATTGATCTCGAATCCGGCTTCCATCAAATCTTAATGAAACCGGAGGATATTGAGAAAACTGCATTTTCCATAAATAATGGAAAATATGAATTTGTTAGACTACCTTTTGGATTAAAAAATGCACCAAGCATTTTCCAAAGCGCAATGGATAATATTTTAAGGGACTATATAGGGAAATTTTGCCATGTCTATATAGATGATATAATAGTTTACTCTGAAAATTTAGAAGAACATAAGAAACATTTAAATATGGTAGTCCAAAGACTTAAGGATTCTAATATGAAAATCTCCTTGGAAAAATCGAAATTCTTTAAGAAAGAAGTAGAATTTTTGGGTTATATTGTTGCCCATGGAATAATTAAAACCGATCCAGGTAAAATAGAGACTATAGTAAACTACCCTGAACCTAAAACTCTTCGACAGTTGAGAGGATTTCTTGGTATAACTGGGTACTACAGAAAATTTATAAAAGATTATGCTAAAATTTCAAAACCACTAACAAAATACCTTACAGGAGAGAATGGAAGAATTTCACAATATATGTCCAAAAAGACAGCAATAGAATTCGATTCAGAGGCACAAACCGCTTTCAATAAATTAAAAAAATTGTTAACTAACCAGGTTGCTTTAACGCAACCTGACTTTAATAAAAAGTTTACACTGACAACTGACGCATCTAACGCAGCAGTTGGAGCCGTCCTAACCCAAGAGGGCAAACCTATAATTTTTATCTCAAAAACACTGACTTCTACTGAACAAAATTACGCTGCAAATGAGAAAGAGTTATTCGCTATAGTTTGGTCGTTAAAGACCTTGAGAAATTATTTGTATGGTGTTTCAGATTTGGAAATACATACTGACCATCAACCATTAACATTTGCCATATCTTCTAGGAATCCAAATGCAAAACTTAAAAGGTGGATGTCTTTTATAGAGGAGTATTCCCCGAAGTTTGTTTATAAACCGGGTGCGACAAATGTTGTAGCGGACGCACTTTCTAGACAGGTCTTGAATAATATTTCTGACGATGAGTCTTTACATAGTACACAACATTCTGCCGAAAGTAGTGAGGAATTTACTATTAAGGAAACTTCCAAACCACTTAATGAATTTAAACAACAAATTCTCTTAAGCAGGGCCAATTTCACATATTATGAATCACTTACTCAATTTAATAGAATTAGACACATTATAGAATTCGATACGAGGGAGAATCTCAAGAACAAATTGAAAGAATTCTTACGACCAAATTTGGTGACAGCGATACATTGTTGTCTTGAAGATCTATATGAGTTTAAGGAAACAATAAAAGGAGTATTTACCAACAAGTTTGTTTTTACAAGAATCTTTGCAATCGATATTGTTAATGTTGATGACCAAGAGGCCATTATTAAGGAAACTCACACTAGGGCACATAGAAGTTCTAAAGAAAATCATAAACAAGTTTATAAACAATATTATTGGCCCAGGATGATAGATCATTTTAAGGAGTTTATTAGGCATTGTGATATTTGCAATAAAGCGAAATATGATAGGAAACCAACTAAGATTCCAATTGGAGAGGCTCCAATTCCTAGCAAGGAGGGAGAGTTCCTTCACATTGACATTTTTTATGCCCAAAATTTGAAATTCCTTACATGTATTGACGCTTATTCAAAATTTCTCGTAATAAAACAAATAGAAGACAAAACAAATTTAGGCGAAAAAGTATTGGACATATTACAAACTTTTCCTGCAGCAAGGAAAATAACGTTAGACAATGAACCAGGCTTTAAAACACCTACATTCCAATCCTTAATGCAAAGATTAAGAATTCAATTATATTTTGCTGACCCTAGGCACAGTACTACTAACGGTCAGGTAGAAAGAGCACACTCAACCCTGATCGAAATAGCAAGATGTTTAAAACAAGAATATCACCTTTTAGACACTGTTGAGATTTTTCATAGAGCAGCTCAACAGTATAATCTCACCATACATTCAGTTACAAACGAAAAACCATTTGAAGTGTTTCACAATAAAGTTAATCATGAAGATCTGCGTAATAAATTATTGGAAGCTCAGGCTAGAATGATACGAAGAAATAACCCTACTCAGATCAGAACATTTGAGGAAAATGAGGAAGTTTATGAAAAATTAATTGGACAAAGGGATAAATTACTTCCACGCTATAAAAAACAGAAAATAAAAGAAGACTTAGGAAATAAGGTTAAAGTTTATAGTAGAAATAGAATTATTCATAAGGAAAATATAAAAAATTAATTCTATCTTACAGAAAATGTTAAAGTTGCTTATTTTGCTGGCCACACTCACGAACTGCAGACCTGAGGTCCAGATACTAGACTATTCAAATTCTCAATTAATTTCAATACACACAGGACTAACAAGATTGCAGGACGGAAATTTTAAATTGATACATTCTATAGATTTGGACAAATATGAACAAGTAATTACGAATTTAAAAGAGGAAATTCGAAGGAAAATACCTTCAAACAACTCCATACTTCCAATACTCGACCATGAAATTGAACAGACGCGACTGCAACTAAACAATATGAGACCAAGACAGAAACGTTCACTAGACATTATAGGGACAGCTTGGAAATGGTTGGCAGGAACACCAGACCATGACGATCACAAGATAGTAGTTGACAAAATAAATAATATGTTAGAAAACACGAACAGACAACGGATAATAAATAGGGATACCGTCACAAGACTAAACCTAATGACTAATGTGACAAACGCAATCTTAAAGAAAATTCAGACTGAAGACGACTTTAGAAAGGAATTTGAACAAAATTTGATTTATAGATTAAAATTAATAAAAGAAGAAATATTGAACATTCAATATGCTCTACAATGGGCCAAAGCAGGAGTTATAAATACCTTTATTTTGTCCGAGCCAGAAATTGACGAAATAAAAAGGCAATTGGACTATGAACAATTCCCATATTCCAATATCGATGAGGCTTTAGAATTTTCAGATATTAGAATTGCCTCAAGCAATACAACAATTATTTATATAGTAAATTTGCCTACTATTAATAAACAAATTTGTGAAAATATTTTAATTAAACCATTAAAAAGACAAAAAACTATAATAAAAATTGGAAATGAAAATATTGTTAAATGTAAGAATGAAATCTTTGAAATGAAAACTGATTGTAAAACCTATAATAAGCTATCAATATGTAACAATAGAAATCTTTTAAATATTACAAACACAAATTGTATTCCAAAATTATTATCTAGTGAGAATCACAATTGTACAATTATAAACAATCAGCACGTTCCAACCATTGAAGAAATAAAACCTGGAATAATCCTGTTGAATCAATACAATGGTTCTGTAAGAATCCCTGACGCCAAACCATGGAATTTATCAGGAAGCTTTTTAATAAAATTCCATAATACCACAATTAATTTAAACGGTATTGATTATCTTGCAGTGGAAGTACATGATTGGAAACCGCTTCCACCCATTCTGCAATTAACATCAAATAAAACAGATGTTGAGGAAATTCTTTCTCTTCAAATGATGAAAGAGGTCCAGTTGAACAATGTCCAAGAATTAAGCTCATTATCAACCGAAGGAAGAATTGAGTTTTCTTTTAACATAATACTTTCGATAACAGTAATCATAATTATTATTTACACTATATGGAAGCAAAAAGACAAAGTAAATTCTACAACCACTAATCAAGGAACTAAGAAAACAACTCTACACCCTGAGGATCCGCCTGATAGGAAAGAAGTTATTAGAACATTAAAACAAATTCTCCAAAACGATTCAATCGGGACGATTCATCTAACAAAAGGGGGAGTTATGGAAACAGCATGAAAATGCTTAAAACTTTGCTAAATAGGTTTCATTGAACCTAAAAATTATTTGCTGACGGAACTGTGCTAAATAGGTTTCATTGAACCTAAAAATTATTTGCTGACGGTTAATAAAATGTTTAAAGAAAATTCTTTTCAAATAGAATTGCTGAACATTTAAAATACGATGACAATAATTATGTTGCAATTCATTATTATGTTTTTTTTAACGAATTGTGCTTCTCATTAGGTATAAGTATGATATTTAGAATTAAGTAAGGGTTAGTCAGTGGTAGTCAGTAAGTGGTCATTAAGTAATCAGCATGTAGTCAGTAAGAAGTGGACATTAAAAGTAAAAAAATAAAAATAAAGAAAAAAAATATATTTTTTTAATAAAACCAAAAACAGACAATTTAATTTGTATACCAATGGCGGAGACATCCGTTTACATTTCTTTGAGACTAATATTGGCCAGGCCATCACTGTCAACGGGGAGTGCTATAGGCCTATGATTGCTAACTTATTTGGGTCTGAAGTGGATGATTTGGATACCAGCGTCATGCGGTTTCAAGAGAACGATGCTACGTGCCATACAGCACGTGCTACATTTGATATTGTACATACGTACATACATACATAATTGGTCATTACAACCCTTCAGTCAGGATTACAACCTAGTTTCTCACACCACTTATGTTATGTGTGTTAATTTTATACATGAGTGGCGGGACCTACAGTTTAAAGTCGACTCCGAACGACAGATTTTTGAGAAACTTTTCATGGCAATTTTTATTTACTCTCAGAGTTTTTGCCAGAAATCTGCTGAGAGAGGAAGTCGCCGAAGAAATACTTTTTGTATTTTATTTTGATGTCTGGCCTGGGGCTGGAACCCTGGCTTTACATCTAATAACTAATAATAACACTACCTACTGATATTGATATTGTGCACAAGCGATTTGATCGTATGGTCTTCCAAGTGGATACAATGTGAACTGGCCACCGATATCCTTCGATTTGACCGCGTTGACTTTTCTAGTTGAGTTTTCTCAAGTTGCTAGTCTATGCGAATAAGTCACAAACCTTAGCTATTCGTTCTATCGCTCAAACTCAATCTGATTTATGCGTCAGAGTCATGAAAAATTTGATATTTTGAATGCACTCCACCCAGAAAAGCCGTGGCGAACATTTAAACAATGTTATATTTCACACATAATGGCATCAGAAGGTGTTTAAAACGAATAACATTTATTAATGATATCTCACACACACACATTTTATTTTATTTACATTTCAAAATGGGAAGCTATTAATGAAAGAACCGATATGTGTTTATACATATAAAGATTTATGATATCGATCGTATAACAGAAACAGGGGGAAAGTGTTCCCCTCTCCCTCCACTTGAGTGTTTGATTTTTGGTTTGTATTTGAAAATTATTATCGATGATTCCAATAACTTTAATAATAAAATACCAATTGGTTTTTTTTTTCAATATTGCTTTTGAGAGCAGCAGCAGCCCTTTATTTCTTATTTATTGGTTGTGCCTATCTACTTCAGTTGTGTAATCAAAACAGAAGAAAAAATTAATTTCCTAACACCCGAAGTCTTTATTATGCTTTTTACTGTTGTTTCCAATAAAAATGCGGTTGAACAACGACTAGATTTCTACGTACAAATATTTTTCTTTTTCTATCAGTTGCTTTTGTTGTTGTTCTTACTTTGTTGAGTACTTTTTTTTGTTTTTTTTTTCAAATTCTTGTTGATATTGCACTAACACTGTTGTTGTTTTTGTTGCCTCTTTCGCTTGTTCAAGTTTTTTTTCTTTGTTTTTTTATGTTGACATTTCATAGTAAATTCAAAAAGCACAAAAAAAATTCTTTTTGTTGTTCTTGCTTTTATTCTTGTTTTGATTAGTTTTGTTTTTGTAATCAAATATAAAATTTTTTATTATAAATATTTTGTTATTGTACGTCGTTTTCAATTTCACACAAAATTTTTTGTTCTGTTTTTTCTATTTTTAATAAAAATATTCTTGCCTTTCTCATTAGTTGTTTTTGGAGTCGATATTTTTAAAAACATGTTTTTTTGTTTTTCTTCCAGTTTTTGTTGTTATTTATTTCTTTTATTAGTGCACACATCCAGTGATATGTATGTATGTATATACGTATGTATATCATATGTTCTTTGGTGTGTGTAATACACACTTTTGTGTTTGAACATGCTTGAATAGGTTGTAATGACACGCAAACATACATACTTGGCTGCTAAATGTTCTGTTGTTTGTTCTGTTGATTTATTTGTATATGTACAGTGATGGTGTAAAGTCTACATACAAAAATCAATTTGATTATAAAAAATAGTTGCAAAAATATTGAAAAAAGGGAAGAATGATAATAATAAACAATTAAAATGAAAGCTAAACGTATGGGAGTCCATACACAGCTCTAGCATTTACATACAGTACATTCAATAAATACCCCTCCAGAAATAGAAGTTCAGTTAGAAAACTCTGTTGTGCGGAGTCGACTTTTAACTATAAGTCCCGCCACTCATGTATAAAAACTAACACACACAACATAAGTGGTGTGAGAAACTAGGTCGTAATCCTGGCTGAAGGATTGTAATGATCAGTTATGTATTTATGCATGTATGTAGTTAGCAAACTCAGAGTCAATTTTAATGCAAATTAAATTTCAAAACTGTATCGTGTTTGGTTCAAAGTTACATTCTCGACAACTTCAAACTTGCAAATGTCAATGTCTCGTAGTCAATGTCTAGTAGTTATTGACGTTCAATGTAGCGTACAAAATGCTAAGCTTAGCTTATTTTATCTTAAATTGTTTCAGTGTATAAAAAATGATTCGTGACATGTGGCAATCTCAAATATGCTCAATAAAATTTGGCAAATTACTGAATTTTATTATAAAAATTTGTTTTGTTTTTCATATCGAAAAATGAGCTCAGTGGGTATTTTCAGCAACATAATTGTAAATTGTGCGTTTGAAAAGCTGTCCAAGGCCGTTCAAGGATAGGCAATGCAACCCGAAAGGTGCACTGTTTGGTGCAGTTTACGGGTCAGTAGCATAATTAAACCATACGATGGAAATTACAACATTACAGTCAATGGTTGATAGTGCTTCATGGCATGCGGCACCATGAACCTATTGAAAGATAAATTTGAGATTATAGAGGAACCCTACTTTGATCCCATTTAACTATTTTATGTCGGAATATGTGAAGTCTCTCGTATACGGGGATAAGAACGTGTACAAGGACTGAAGAAGTGAATTTAGCTTAAGTGGTTTCAATATAATTGATCTAGCAATATTGTCAGCTATTAAATATATTTTGGAAGGGCCATTGCCTTTAAAAAAATAATTGTTTAACAACTGCAGAATGTTTAAAAATGTTTAAAAAAAAATAAAAGTTTCATCGAAATCATAGCTTTACGGGTGTTTATTTAACCTCACTTTTGAAACCAATAATTGCACAACCTTGTAAAACATTCAAACTAAAGGAAATCAATAATTTAAACTCAACATTATTTATTCCCACGAATTATGTGTACAAATCCACTGTCATACTTTTAACATTAAATATGAAACATTCTCTGAGAGAAAAATGTTAAAAAAATATATGAACAGGAAAACAACAACAACTATTAATGATTTAAAAACATGTCTGATAACAAATGTAAACCAAATACAACAACTTATTTGTAAAAATAAAAACAAAAGCAAAAAAATAATTATTGCAATAGTATATGTACGAGAGAATAAAGTCACCAAAAACAAAAGCAAACAAAGATAGAAAAATACCTAAAATAATCGTGCATAGAAGCACGAAAATATTAAGGAAAACAACAAGAGCGAAAACATAATCATTTCGTGTGAACACTTACTAAATAACAGAAGAAAAAAAACGTAAATAAACTGACACACATACATACTATATGCTATACATACATACATATATGTATGTTCATGCATACAAACATAAATATGTTTATAAACTTTTCAATGCAAAAAATTGTCAACAAATCATGAGCGGTAGGTAATCTCTAGGACTGGAAAATTTCTGAAATTTTAGTTCAACAGCTGCATCATCACATCACAACTTAACTAAACATTGTTGCGTAGGGTCTCAAACTGTTTGTATTACTATAATGAGGCAGACAAACATATGGGATTTTAACGGCTTTTCTGGTGAATTATTTTTATGGTTGTTTAAAAATAAATAAAAAAAATCTTTAAAATTTGCGGCTTTAATTTGCTGTTATACTATTAAATAAATACTATTGATTAACGATTATAGTGATGGCGGTAAAAGTTTTTTTTTTACTTTTTAAATAAACATTAGAATTGTTTACCAAAAGAGTTTAATACTCTCTTCAAATAAAATGGATTTTTTATTATTTTACATATCTATACATATGTATCTACATATTTATGAGTATATGTATTGGCTATTCAAACATAAAAAAATCAAAGAAACCTTTTCCAAAGCAAAAATAAAATAAAATAAATCAAACAGAATACTTCCACGTGCTTCACCAGTCAATCAGTCTCAAATGGATGAGCTCATAGGATAGATGAGCATAATTTTCTTATTTTATTGTAAAATATACACGTGAGAAATATAAACCATGTCTGTTAACCGAGTTTAATTATTTCCATTCTTAGATACTTAGAGCCGAGTGGATGGTAGTGATTCGATCACTATCAGCAGTATAGTCACCCATGCCAGAGGGTTCTACACTCAGCACAAAACTAAGTACTACCACCTGTCTATAAGTATTTCTTTATCTAGTTAGGGCTGCGAAACAGATGCCAATCTAAGTCTCAAACGAGTTTTTCGTTGGCCCCATCCACCACCATCCGTACTTACGCTGGGCAGATAATGATATGATAATGGTATCATCTGTCTCTTATAGAGCGGCATTTTTAAAAGCCTGACAGTAGATATAAAATATAAGCGACAAGGAAACGTGGAAAAAAGCCTCGTAATCTACAGCGATTACAGGCTATAGTCTGTCGCCTGAGACAGATAGCCCGGTTAGTGCAGTGGTGGGCATCAGCACCATTAACTGACATGCTACTAGTGCGCCATAACCAACAGTTACCTAACCGATAGGCTTTAGAAATCACAGACTAGTACTTGGCTCTCCAAAACCAGTCACCTCATAGACTCATAAAGTCAATATGGAATCTAATTCCACCAAAGCCTAGATTTGCCAGGTGCCTGAATTTGTGCATAAGCATCGGTTAAGAATGATTTCATAGGTAAATTCTGGGACTCAACTTATCTAAATATTGATATGACGAAAAAATTTTGCTTGCATTAAGAATGTATCGTTGAGAAGATAGAAGAATAGTTAAATAACGCAAGAAAAACAAAAACAAACAATAACAAAATTTCAGGAATACCGCGAAAGAAACGAATAAAAACAACAATAACAGATCAGGAGTAATATACACATAGCCACAAAAGTATACATACGTATAACAAAATTCAGAAATTTTTTTAACTAATCCGTTTTCGTTGAAAATCTTTGTAATTGTCTGATAACTTTTTCGATTTTAAGACGGTCTTGGTTAATAAATTTCTGAAATTTGTTAACTTTTGTGGGCCTGATGTACACTTTTGTGGATCTGCACAGGCCCACAAAAGTTATCAAATTTCAGAAATTTTTTAACCAATCCGTTTTTTTTTGAAAATATTTATAATTGTCTGACATCTTTCTTCGATTTTAAGACGGTGATATGCATTGGTTCAGAAATTTGTGAAATTTTTAAATCGGATGTATACCTTTGTGGGCCTGTGCAGGGCCACAATTCTGTTCAATTTCAGAAATTTTTTTAACCAATGCAAAAGACCGTCTTAACATCAAGGAAACTATAAAGACTTTCAACGAAAACGGTTTAGTTAAAAAATTTCGGCAATTTTTTTAACCGTACGTATAATTTAGTAACTGTGTGTATTCTTGAAGTAGCCGTACCGAAAATAAATAAATAATAGAGCGGAATGTAATGTTGCTAGTGAGTAGTAGCAAAAAGTGCGACTGTGAAGTTTTGAAATGGTGAGTTTAAAGCAATATTGAAAAAAATACGATTTTGGTTAGCAACAGTTTGAGTATTAATTTCTGATCTACCTGGTGCAGGAAAAAATATCATGTTTATCGTCATCGTCCAAAATTAAAATAAATTCACAGCGTCAATTCATTCTAACATTCAAACATTACATACATACATGTGAGTCAACACTTTTGTTCCTAAGTATAAAACAGTTTTGTTCTTAAGTATAAAAAAAAGTTACTTTATCATGAATTGTTGTTTTTGTTTTAACATTTTATAAGTAATAAATAAACGTTTTTATTTTTGGAAATTTATTCGACTATTCTCGTTTACTTTTCTCGCTATCCTAAGAAAATGAATTATTTCAGTGGTGTTTATTCACTTTTGGCGCTCACTGTACATATAAAAACCATTCGAGTATATACGATGGCATTTTTGTATCCTTCACTTCCAAATGTATCCCCAATTGAAAGCAAAGTTTTTTTTAGATAATTGTCATCCTAATCTTGTATTGCAATATCATGTTCAAGTTCAATGAAATGAAAATTAAATTTTCAAATTTCATATTAAAGTTGCTGTTTTTGTAGGTTGGTTGGTTGGTTGGCTTGTCAAGAGTGTCAATTATTTGATCATTAAATATTCATTTGTTTTTGGTTTTTGTTTAAATTGTCATGCAATTAAAATGAAATAATAATACCCTGGATGGTTATCCATCATTTGGTTCAGGTTTAAATGATTGTTGTTGTGGTTGTTGTTGTTTTTGCTTAATTTGTATTTTTTTCAACATGTTTTTTTTATTGTATTATCCTAAAAAAAAACCTCATTAAAATCGCTAACCGACCATAATATTTCATGAAGTTGGTGAAAACCAGTTCATTGTCTGATGTTATTTGAGTTTTAAACAAACCATAAATGAATCATAAAAATTTTGAAAATAATTATAAATAAAATTTATAAAAATGATAAGCATTTACAGAAAACCCTGAGACTATAAAGATTAGACGGCTGCTTAACTTCCATATTGTTATCTTTCTGCCTGCCCAGTATCAAATGTAATTTCAAGCGAAAATTTTTTTTTATCAAAGAGAACACAGTAGCATTTGAGAAATTGTAACCTTAATTGCCATGAAATTAGTGGACTGATAACATTTTCAATATTTTATTGGTCTCTGTCTGTGCTAACATACATACATATGTATGTGATGGCCTCCATCTGTCACTTTTATGTTAACAGGGATATTTTTTTAAACGTTCAATTCTTTGAGTTCGCAATACAATTTCGTTTAACAAAGTAATTATAGACAAGCCTAGTTAATGGCGACTCCTACAGTATTTAAATTGTATACAGTGGGTTGTTCGGAAAGTAATTTCGTTTCATTTTTTGTGGAAATGAAAAACAGTTTTCGTATAATATCAATCAAGTGGTCATAAACTGTTGAATTTGATAAATTTAATCACAATCCGTAGTCGCCGTAGTCTAGTAGGTAGTGTGTTGGCTTATTAGACGCAAAGCCAGAGTTCGTGCTCCAGGCCAGACATCAAAACAAAAATACAAAAAGTATTTCTTCGGCGACTCGCTCTCAGCAGATTTCTGGCAAAAACTCTCTGAGAGTAAATAAAAAATTGCCATGAAAAGTTTCTCAAAAATCTGTCGTTCGGAGTCGACTTTAAACTGTAGGTCCCGCCACTCAAGTATAAAATTAACATACACAACAACAAGTGGTGTGAGAAACTAGGTCGTAATCCTGACTGAAGGGTTGTAATGACCAATTATGTATGTAATCTCAATCCGAACTAATGCCTTTTTTGCGTCTTTATCAGTTTCAACCGGCCTTTCCGAACGTGGTGCATCTTCGACATTAAAATTGCTGGATAGAAATTTAACGAACCACTTCTGGCACTGGCGTACTGTCAACACACCTTCTCCATATACATCGATCAATTTCTTTCTGGCTTAAACAGCATTTTTCCCCATTCTGTAGTAAAACAGTAAGATATGTCGGAAATGCTGCTTATCGCTCTCCATATTTAAAAGGGCACCAAGCAAAAACTACTGCGTAGAATTAAATGGAATTTTTCACACACAAGCCTTGCTATATTAGCCCTCAAAACACATAGAAATTATACGGCTTAAGTGTGAAGTTGGGTGCAAAAAAAAAATACAATTAAATCCTCTGTAGGGAAAACAAAAAATTACTGTCCCAACAACCCAATACTTTATAAAGACTTTCGATACGCCCTTCACTATCATGTTAAGAGGCAAACTCTTTAAAGACGTTCAATAATTTAAGTTGGCAATACAGTTTTGTTTAACAAAGTAATTTTAGATCAGCCTAGTTAATAAGCCAGTATTTAAAATTAATAGACTTTAAAAAGGCTTTCGTTACACTCTCGTGGGAAGAAAATGCATGAAAAAGTATTCCCTTCAAAGCAAGTTAATCTAATCAAATTAGAAAAAAGGTTCCTTAATGGAGGACTCTATTGTTTAGATTTTCTGGGATATCTTCTATACAATTTAGAGAAGAAGTTCCGTTGTTCAGTGCTGGCTACTGAAAACAAAATCTCAGCTTTTTGACTTTGAGAAATTCTTTTCAAATAATTTACTACGCAGTACTAACTTTATTCAAACTTCATTTGCTTCAAGCTTTTTGTTTTATTGTTTTTTATTTTTTGTTTTCCTCTTTTAAATATTTAAATACCCGCCATAATACTGTCATAAATTATTAAATGCGTATTCATTGTGTAAAGAAATGCTTTTTTCAAGTTCATTTCGTTTTGATTTTATTTTGAATGGCAAACAAATTTATTTGAAATGCTCACACTGAGTTATAAAAAAAATAATAAAATTAAAATTTTTTTCATTATATTTCATTATTTATTGACCTTTCCATTGCACTAGACGCTACTAAAACTTGTTGCAATGTGGTCATCATTTGTATGAATCTTACACTCGAATAAAAATGTAAATAAAAATGAAAAAAAAAAAAACGAAAAGCAAATCGAATACACGATCCTTATGCTAATAGCTTAAAATCCTACCCACTCTACTACTAGGGCACCCTATTATTTGTAAATAAATTTAAAAAAATTTCTTTTTATTACAGACACTTAAGGTAAGGTATGGCTCCTACCACTGCTGTACATTGTGCCGTTGCTAGGAAAATGGATTGTGGCATAGGAAAACAAGGAATGAGGTACGAACATTTGATTTATATTATTCACATACATTTTAAACTTAAGATAATAACACAATTAAAAGTCTAACCACAATCTAAAGTCTAAGTCTGGCACGTAGCGACGTTTGCTTGAAACCGCATGTCGTTGGTATTAAAATCATTCAGTTCACACAAAATGAAGTTGATTATCATTTACCTATAGAGCCCGCCGTTGACAGTGATGGCCTGGTAAACGTCATTCTAAAAAAATATGGACCGAGATACGATGGCAGCCCTAAATCCCTACCGACAATTTTGTTTGTCTATGTAGCCACCTATCTAAAAAAGGATTAGGGTCAGTTGCCAACAGCTTCATCGTCCATTTACACACGTCATTGTTTATGGACGTTTACCTTCAGTCCCTAGGTCATTTGAATTTTAAAGGGTGTGGGACCATGTCTCGACGCAAAAGGACGAATTTTTGTAAGCGACTGCTTTGGATACTTCTGCAAACTCTCACGTATCGTGCAATGAACATTAGGGTCAGTTACCAACAGCTTCAGAGTCCATTTACACATGTCATTGACGTCATGGGCGTTTACCTTCAGTCCCTAGCTCACTTGAATTTTAACGGGTGTAGGACCATGTCTCGACGCAAAAGGACGAATTTTTGTGAGCGACTGCTTTGGATATTTCTGCACACTCTCTTCGTTTCGTGCGTTTCATCAAACTATGATCGTTTACTGAAGCAATGGGCTTGAATTCATTCACCACATTGCGAATAGCCCTTTCGGTAGGACTGGATATGTGGTTCGAGCGGTAAAACACCCATTTTTATTAAACAATTTTATTATTTGCACGTATTAGTGCGTCTATGGCGATTAGGCACAACAGTCTGAATGAATGACAACTAATTTGAAAGATGTGTTTTCCAGAAGTCGCCGTGGTCTAGTAAGTTGTGTGTTGGCTTATTAGACGTGAGGCCTCGGTTCAAACGCCAGGTCAGGTATCGCCAATTAAACGAAATATGAAAAAATATTTCTTCGGCGACTTGCTCTTAGCAGATTTCTTGCAAAAACTCTGCGAGTAAATAAAAAATTGCCATGAAAAGTTTCCCAAAAAATCTGTCGTTGGGAGACGGCTTTAAACTGTAGGTTCCGGCACTTATGTATAAAAATTAACACACACAACATAAGTGGTGTGAGAAACTAGGTCGTGATCCTGGCTAAAGAGTTGTAATGACCATATATTTTTACAAGAAGGTGATCCTATCAACTCTCCAAGTTCATTGAAGGACCTGTTGGAAGACTCGCCATAATTTTTTATGGTTAATTTTAAATAATTTTTATTTCGTTTCAATTTAACTACTTGTACACGTATATTTTATTATTTGATGATTTGTTCAAATTTCATACCATCAATGTGAGTACGTTTTAAAAGCCAATAAAAAAAAAAAAAAAATTCGAGTGCCATTAAAATGAAATTTTGAAATATTCATCACCACACCACTGACTGCCCCACGTATGAAACCACAAAATCTAAATGGACTGGCGATTGTGGTTGAGGATGAAATATTTATTTATCGTTTCAATTTGTTCTCCTCGTATTAGGAATTTTGAAATTTTTAATACAATTTTGAAAATTATTTATTTTATTATTTTTATGCATACATACATACATATATACATACATACATACATATGCATATATATGTACATACATTATGAAGTGAAAATTGAAATGATTTTAATTTTTGATGGAAAATGATTTTTATTTAATGGAAATCGTGTTACTGACAACCGTGTTATTAGATGGAAAAATGGGAAATTCTGACTGATTACCAGAAAATTCTTTTCTTATTTTTGTTTTTTTTTTTGTTTTTTTATTAAGCCTGAACATTTAAAAATATAAACTTAAGGGTTTTTTGAAATTCAAATTATTTTCGGCATTTTACAGTTGCTCGAGATGATCAGAGTTTTTGAAAATCTTATCGCGATATGCTAAGTTCTGTTTGATTTAAATTAGAATTTTGATGATAACTTCCCTGTTTCTTCTATAAATTAACGGACTTAAGAGGGGTATCAGAAGGTGTTCCCATCATAGGAATTGCGCACTGCATACATACGTATACATTGCCTGAGTAATTGTACAGATATTTAATGAATTGAGCTTTCCACAATGATGTGCTCTACCACGAATACAGTTGCATTGGCAAATAAATGCATTCGTGGAAAATCGAATCTTATTTCATATAAAATAGTAATTTTTGTTTGTTTTACGAAGTCCTGGAATTATAAATTAATTCTGAGTTCGGTTTCAGCGCGTCAATGTATCGATCCAATGCAGCCCAAAAAAGTCACTCAGTTTTCTTTTGATTTTGGGTTGGCGGGCGAGGACAACTTCTTTTGTCCTGAATTAGATAGTCTGAACATTAACGACATGTGATTTTAACAAGACGGCGCTACGTAACACGAGTCATTTAATGATGAGGCATGGTAATCTCACTTGGGGATAATTTGAAATGGCTACCTAGATCGCGCGATTTGATTCTGTTCGACCAAGATAAGTCGCCGTAATCTAGTAGGTAGTGTGTTGGCTTATTAGACGCAAGGCCACGGTTCATACCCCAGGTCAGACATCAAACAAAATACAAAAAGTATTTCTTCGGCGACTTCCTCTCAGCAGATTACTGGCAAAAAGTCTGAGAGTAAATAAAATTGCCATGAAAAGTTTCTTAAAAAATCTGTCGTTCGGTATCGAATTTAAACTGCAGATCAAGCCACTTATATATGTTCACAACAAAAGGTGGCGTGAGAAACTAGGCAGTAATCCTGACAGAAGGGTTGTAATGACCAATTATGTATGTATGTAATGTATATATGTATGTATATATGTATGTAAGTATGTACGTATATATGTATGTATGTATATATGTATGTATGTATCTCACACAACGTTTACATTTAAAGATAGGAAGCGTTTATTAAAAGACACGATACAATGTGACGAAATAAACAGCTGGGAACACAAGAATGAGACTAAATGCCACGAGAGCATAGATTATGGCAAAAGTTAGATATTCTTATACGGGTCCAATAAAATCTTTAAAGGAAGGATATGTACACAAATAAATGAAATATTCATAGGCAGTGAATATTGAATACGTATAACAAATGAAACTGAATTGGACATGCAATACGTAAGCATGCCTGGTTTAGTGGCTAAATTGCGGGAATACAAAATCTAAGCATTGCTGGTTCGAATTAAGCTGGAAAAAAACAATTTTTTTTTTTTATCAGATTAGCAAGAAACATCATACAAAGGTGAGACAAAATCAGCTTATGTGAAAGATTTAAGCTGCGACAAGCCAATAAGGAAGAAAAGTTGAATTGAAGACAAGAGAATAGGCGGGGACATATCAAACTGGAGCTTCAATACTCTAGTAGGCAGTGTTTTTTTTTTGGTACACGCTTATACATTTTATAAGCAATTTTAAGCTACTAGTTTAGATTTTTTTTTGTTATATTTTTACGACAATCAAAGGTTTTATAGGTCTCAAACAAGCTGTAGCGTTTTTTTCCACTGATTTTAATTTTTTTTGTCAGTCTGTAAGTGCTACTTGGTGGCTATGCATTAAAGCGGTTCACAGCGGTTCAACTGTATGTGAATAATTTGTCACTAAAAGTGTTTATTTTTTTAAATTGAATTTTAAATAAAAAAATCATTTTTCTTATCAGCAAATACTAAGCAAAAGGGGAAATTAAAACGAAATTGTTTATAAAAATGGAAGTTATTATTACAAATCAATAGTAAAACTTTTGTTTTTGCAGTAGCAGCAGATATGATATGCAATCATATGATATTCAAATGTGATATGAAAGCCAGACATTTAGAAACTAAAAATTAAAGTGTTTTTATTTTTAGATGAATAAATTAAAAAAGAATTTGACACACATTCTGAAATGGCGTGAATGTATGCAAATACGAATTTATCATTCCACGGTCAATATTTGCATGTATTTCTTTATTCATGAAATACATCAAAATATTGATTTAACTCTTGTCAATATTTATAGAAGAAAAAAAAAAAGAACAGAAAACAGAACGAAATGTATCTTAAAGGTATTTCAACAGCGGCTTCCCTACATTGCCAATTAATAACGGCCATCTTGTTGTAATTTATTCAGTTTGTTTTGACAGGACCATAGACAACAACGTGCATTCGCTGAATGACAGTTGCCTCTGAACCTAATTTTCATCGGAAAATCATAGCTGAAGATGAGTTCAAATTCTACATGAATAGCGATAAGAATGCATTCCGAAAAAAATGTTAATTATTCTCTTAAAATAGCTTGTCATCCAAAACGAGTACAACACCTCTGATCTCTGAACAGTCTTTTGCACTTATCAGACAGAAATGGTCAAGCCTGTAATACATACAAACATACATACATACATACATACATAATTGGCCATTACAACCCTTCAGTCAGGATTACGGACTAGCTTCTCAACAAACATACACACAGAATTGGTTATTACAACCCTTCAGTCTCGATTACAACCTAGCTTCTCAGACCACTTATGGTGTGTGGTGTTAATATATATATATGAGTGGTGGGACCTACAGTTTAAATTCGACTGACAGATCTTGGAGATACTTTTCATGGCAATTTTATTACTCCCTCAGAGCTTTTGCCGAAGAACTGCTGAGAGGAAGTCGCCGCATAAATATTTTTTCATATTTCATTTAGTTTGAGATGTCTGATCTGGGGTTTGAACCGTGGCCTTACGTTTAATAAGCTAACACACTACCTACTAGACTACGGCGACTTTAACAAGCCTGTAATTGATTTGAAAAATGTTGACACTTAACAGAATTGTCATAATGTTGCCTTTATTTAACTGTTTATTTTTGCCTCTACAATGTAAATTTTTCTGAGGGAGTCAGGGGCATTAGAAGTAGGTACGTAGGTTGGAGGTTGGAGTGGTAGGCCCGTTGTGATGCCACAGGTGAACACAGTCCCTCTACTGACCAAGTTCCACCAAACCAGGGAAGAAGAAGAAGTTGATCAGCACAAGGGCTGCACGGGCATAAGAGGTATATCCGGGAAAAATTCGCCTCTTAGTCATACTGCTAATACGTATGTGGCACAATCTTTTTCTCTACAATTTTTCGTAGTATTCACACAATATATTGGATTGGATTCTGTAAATGCTGGCAACAGCAAAATTAAAGCAGAGTAATTAATGCCTATACCCAATATTTTATATCCATATTACTGTACTTGTGCTGCTATCATATTATTTGGCTTATCACTTATCCAGATAATGTGGTTCATTTTTTCTTCTTTTTTTCTTGGCTAAATTTAAATATTTTATTATTTACTCTGTTCTACGTAACGTTTATTTTTATTTATTTATAAAAAAATTAAATTAAAAAAACAATAAAATTTATTCATATCTACCGTTCACTCTATTTTTTGTTTTGTTTTTTTTTTTCTTCTGGAATTTCATGAATTTATAGAATTTGTTTTAATTTGAAAAGCGTGTAATTTGTCAAATCTTTCTTTTAAATTTAAAATGTTGACAGTTTACCACTTAAGACAGATAGTAAATGACACTGTGCTGCATACAAATTTAGGCAAAAACAATTGCGTTTTTACCTTTTTAAAAACAAGTATTTATTGTGTTATTCGAAACTATAAAGACATTTTTTCTTTTGTATGTAAATATTTATTTCTCTCTCTTTATAATGGCTGATTTTTTTAAGAGCTATAGGAAAATTTTTCAAAAAAAAAAAAACACATATAATTCAGAAAAATACATGAAATCTTTATTTGAATCGATAGTACGGTCCATATAATTTAATGTTTGAAGATTATTTTATGCAAATGTTGTCGTGCGACTGCGCCTCACAAGGTCCATCCGCTTAGTCCAATTTTGGCATAATCTTTCCAACATTTCGGCCGGTATCTCACGAATAAATGCTTCAATGTTGTCTTCAAATGCGTCAATTGAAGCGGGCTTGTCTGTATAGACATGAGCTTTAACATTGCCCCACAAAAAATAGTCTAAAGGCGTTAAATCGCACGATCTAGGCGGCCAATTGACCGGTCCCGAACGTGAAATAAAATGTTCACCGAATTCGCCTCTCAATAAGTCCATTGTTACGCGTGCTGTGTGGCATGTGGCACCGTCTTGTTGAAACCACATGTCATGCAAGTCAAGCTCTTGCATTTTGGGCAAAAAAAGTTGGATATCATCTCACGGTAGGGCTCACCATTCACACTTACATTACGATTCGCAGCATCTTTGAAGAAGTACGGTCCAATGATGCCACCAGCCCATAAACCGCACCAAACTGTGACTTTTTCTGGATGCATTGGTAGCTTTTGCAATGCTTCGGGCTGATCTTCATCCCAAAATTGACAATTTTGCTTATTTACGTATCCATTGAGCCAAAAATGAGTTTCGTCGCTGAACACAATTTTTCGATAAAGAAGTGGATCTTCGGCCAACTTTCCAAGAGCCCATTCACCAAAAATTCTGCGTTGCGGTAGGTCGTTCGGCTTCAATTCTTCCACCAGCTGTATTTTGAAAGGCTTCACACCTAAATCCTTCCGCAAAATTTTCCACGTTGTTGAGTAACAGAGGCCAAATTGCTGCGAACGGCGACGAATGGGTAATTGATGGTCATCATTAACACTGGCCGATACAGCTGCGATATTTTCTTCACTCCACACTCTACGTAAGCGTGTTGGTATTTTAATGTCCAACAATGTAAATTTGGTGCGAAATTTAGTCACAATAGCCCGAATAGCCGCTTCAGTGGGTCGATTAAACTGACCGTAAAATGGAAGAAGGGCGCGATTGACTTTCTTAACAGAGCACGCATTTTGATAATAAAATTCAATGATTTGCAAGCGTTGTTCGTTTGTAAGACGATTCATGGTTAAATTATAGACCAAACTGAAGATGTTTGACAGTGAAACAAAACACGAAACGTGAGTGAGCTGTTTAAACCAGTGTTGCCAAAAAGATAATAGCTAAAAAATCACCCGTTACATCATTCATTTACAATCTGGCAACTTCTAGAATCTTAGTTATTGCTTGTGGTTTTTCTATTAAGTTTTGTTATTGTAATGTGATCGCTATTTATCATTACTGGGTAAATTTCTTAGTTATTTTGTTATTTTATGTTTTTCTGGTTCCAGAGTATACAGTGGATAGCAAAAGTCTTAGTACCGCAATATATTTTGACAAAAAAAAGTCCCCACAGACTTAATACTCTTCCACAAAGTCCCGATATGACTTCAAGAGAGAGTATTTAGGAGATCATTTGAAATAACGGTTACGTAATCGCTAAACCTCAAACAAAAGTCAACCGAAAAACTTGCTCATGGTGCCACCAGAAAACACCAAACAGAACTTGTATATTGAATTACAAATGGGTTAAATGGAGTGCTTGACCTTAAGGGATATTCTACTAAATACAAGGGACAACATTTTCATATATTAGCCCTTTGAGTTTTAAATTAACTCAGGGTTCTCCTTCGGGGTACATATCTATGGAGTCATCTGAAACTTTTTCTTATTTTTCTTTTGTTTTATAAAAAAAAAACATTAAAAAAATTTTTGTTTTATAATAAAACAGAAATAAATGAATAAAATAAATATAAAAACTATAAATTTTTATAAAAACTAAAATTCATGAAATTGCTAAAATATATTGCCGTACTAAGACTTATGCTGTCCACTGTATATTAAGTCTGTCTGGCCAAAAATATTTATAACTTTGGCTATAGAACTTTGCCTCTGCAGAAAATTCTGTTAAAAATAAAAATTGTTTCACAGTGTAATTAAGTGAACTTTATCAGTGCTCTTTAAAAGCTTAAAATCTATATGTTTAGGGGGGGGGGTACCCACTATAATTTAATAAAACTGGCTTTATGGCTCATCTATTATTAACGGAGGTGATAAAAAAAATACGTTTCATTTCGCATCTAAAAATGGTTTAGAAAAACGTGAAAGAGAGTTTTTTTAAACGTTTTTTTCTCAGACAGATAATTGGTTTTTATTGTTTATTAAATATTGATTTATTTCATTGTCAATACATATTTTATAATAAATAAATTGAGAAAAAGAAATACAACAACAACAAAAAATAACATGCATATTTCTTAAGAGAACCAAATAAAGGGTGTTTTTTATAGAGGTATAGAACTTTAAGTTGCAATAAAACAACGATGGATTATTCGATTGACATGAATTTTATTTATCCGAAAGACAATCTTGTGGCATTACATTTTAAATATGATTTCTGGCATATGGCCGCCACGGCTGGCGTGGATGTAGTCCAATCTGGACGTCCAATTTTCGATGACTTTTTCCAACATTTGTGGCCGTATATCGGCAATAATACGGCGAATGTTGTCTTCCAAATGGTCAAGCGTTTGTGGCTTTACCGCATAGACCAATGACTTTACATAGCCCCACAGAAAGTAGTCTAGCGGTGTTAAATCACAAGATCTTGGAGGCCAATTCACAGGTCAAAAACGTGAAATTAGGCGGTCACCAAACGTGTCTTTCAATAAATCTATTGTGGCACGAGCTGTGTGACATGTTGCGCCGTCTTGTTGAAACCACATCTCCTGGACATCATGGTTATTCAATTCAGGAATGAAAAAGTTAGCAATCTTGGCTCTATACCGATCACCATTGACTGTAACGTTCTGGCCACCATCGTTTTTGAAAAAGTACGGACCAATGATTCCACCAGCCCATAAAGCGCACCAAACAGTCAGTTTTTCTGGATGTAACGGTGTTTCCACATACACTTGAGGATTACCTTCACTCCAAATGCGGCAGTTATGTTTGTTGACGTAGCCATTCAACCAGAAGTGCGCTTCATCGCTAAACAAAATTCGCTTATGAAAATCGGGAACAACGGTAATCTCGTTTTGGGCCCATTCGACGAATCTATGCCTTACTTGATGATTGTTTGGCTTCAAATCTTGTACGAGTTGGATTTTGTAAGCACGCACACCAAGATCCTTCCGCAAAATCTTCCATAAAGTGGATGGACACAGATCCAATTCCTGTGCTCGATGGCGGATGGACTCATTCGGGTCTTCCTCAATGCCACGCTCTACAGCAGCAATAGCTTCTTCTGTACGCACCGTACAGCGTCTCTGGAGATGCGAGTTATCAATAAGAGTAAACGTGGTGCGAAAACGTTCCATGGTTAATCGAATTAACTGCTCTGATGGACGATTTTGTCGACGATAAAATGGACGTAGTGCGCGATACGTTTTCCGCACAGAACCATTATTTTCGAAATAAAATTACACTATTTGCAAGCGTTGTTCAGGCGTCAATCTATTCATGATGAATTGCCAAACCAAACTGAGAATAAATCACTTGACAGCTGTTAAATCGGTCGCCATCTTGAAAAGTAATGCCAACTTAAAGTTCTATACCTCTATAAAATAAACCCTTTATAAGGCCACTTAATTGTGGGAAGTCGTCAAGAGACATGTAAAATAAAACATATTCAACTCTAATGAATGAAATTAACACTGATGCACGGTTGTGATGAATGGAAAGTAGATGTTAAGAACTGAGTTAATGGTTCAAACCACAGATCAAATATCTCGTACAAAACGAAATAAAGAAAAAAAATAATTTTTTTTGGCGATTTTCTTTCGTCACTTTTCTAGCAAAAAGTTTGAAAGTAAATAAGATTGTTATGAAAAGCTTCTCAAATCTATCATTTTGATCCCGTTAACTATAAATATAAAAATGAATGTTTGTTTATATGTAATTAATAGAATCGTAAACTATGCATTTGATCATGTTATGATCTTCAGCAAAGTTGTTGCGCATGAGCCGACGAAGGTTTCTAAGTTGGTGTGACCAATTTCCGACAGGTGGCGCCACTGAAAATTACTAAAAATGATTTAAATCGTAAACTGTGCATTTGATCATGTTATGATCTTCAGCAAAGTTGTTGCGCATGAGCCGACGAAAGTTTATAATTTGGTATGGCCAATTTAAGACAGCTGGCGTCACTAAGAATTATTCAAAATGAATTGAATCGTGAACTATGTATTTGATCATGTGTTGATCGGGCAAATACCAGACATTTTAGCATTTATCACTTATGATTTTAATAACATTTAGTATAACTCAATCCCGTAAAATTTGAAACATTTTAATTTTGAAACATTTTTAAAAATGCTGTTGGATTCAATTGGATTGGGTACATTTTAAGATTCTAATAAATTTAACAAATTTTTCACGTCATTCTCGTGCAATCATGCCTCCAAAGCGGCAAGCAATTGGTCGACCTACACCTCGAGCACGGAAGAAAAGATCAGTACGAACCTTAGAATCAGACGGGCAATTAGCATTGAGACTGGAAAATCTTCGAGCCCGTTGGCATGAATCACTTGAACAACGAGAAGTGAGATTAGAAACTGATCGAATGTGTACTGCTCAGGCCTGTTCGTCTGAATCATCTGGACAACGGGAAACAAAATCAATGAAATGATTCAAAATTAATTTGATATTTGTGTAATGTCTTTCTTTCAAATTTATTTTAGTTGGTGGCGCAGCAACACGCGCAGGGTACAGCTAGTTCGTATGTAAACTTAACACGCACAGCATGGGTAGTGTGAGCCGATGGGTTGTAGTCCTGACTAAAGAGGGTTGTAATGAACAATGAAATAAGTAAATAGTGCGCAACAAAAGCTTTTGGAAACAATCCAAATGAGATTTAATTTGACATAGAAATCGCCGTAGTCTAGTAGTAGGCCATGGTTCAAACCTCAGGGCAGAAAAATATTTCTTCGGCGACTTTCTCTCAGCAGATTCCTGAGAAAAACTCTGAGAGTAAATAAAATTGCCATGAAAAGTTTCTCAAAAAATCTATCTTTTGGAGTCGTCTTTAAACAGTAGGTCCCGCCACTTATTGATAAAATTAACATACTCAGCATAAGTGGTGTGAGAAGCTAGGCCGTATTCCTGACTAAAGGATTATAATGCCCAATTATTAGAAGAACTAAAAGGCATGCGCAAAAGCTGGTTTGAAGTGCCTACGTCGGCACAGGGCATTTAAAAGTCCACAACATGTCTAGTTATGATTGCAGCGCAGCAGCTTGAAAGGTCAATTAACAATGCCTATGTAGTCTTAGGTGAAGTCGCCGTAGTCTAGTAGGTAGTGTGTCGGCTTATTAGACGTAAAGCCAGGGTTCGAGCCCCAGGCCAGACATCACGACAAAATACAAAAAGTATCTCTTTGGCCACTTCCTCTCCGCAGATTTCTGGCAAGAACTCTGAGACTAAATAAAATTGCCATGAAAAAGTTTCTCAAAAATCTGTCGTTCGGAGTCGACTTTAAACTGTAGGCCCCGCCACTCATGTATAAAATTAACACATACAACATAAGTGGTGTGAGAAACTAGGTTGTAATCCTGACTGAAGGGTATTTACAATTATGTATGTATGTAGTCTTAAGGATGTAAAATTATTTATAAAACTTCACGGTTTCAAAATCTAGGTGGATCGGTCTATGTTGTAACATGGAGAAATTATTATTCTGGCATAAGATACTACAGTTTAAAGAGTTAAATATTGTTTAATTTGCTTCGTATTTTCTTTTTTTTTTGTATTTTTTAAATCATAAACTGTGAGTAGCCCACATATTTGCAGAAGCATGTTTTTTAGCTTCATTTGCTTGCTATTGGTGTTGGATGGATTTGGCTACAGATAATTCATTTATTTATTTATGAAAACGCTTAAAAATATTTTTTTTCAACATTTCCATTCAATTAAAATTTGTTTAAAATTATACAAATAAAATAAATATTTATATTTCATTTGTTATTGTTTTCTATTACTTTTTTTTAAATTTGTTTTTTACCAGCTGCCTTTAGCAAATGCCTGCAAATTTTTAATCGATTTTAAAATTGAATTCTTGACACCTCCGGTTAGATTTTGAAATAAATTTCCTGTTTTAAAAAAATATTCAATAAATTTATTTAAAACAATATTTAATTGTTTAATAAGGCAATTGCTAAAAAAAAATAATTTATAACTTTAAAAATACTGCTTTTTTATTCGAATACAATTCGAATTCAATTCAATTCAAAAAAGTAAATTATTTTCAATTATTATTGTCATATGATAAAAACTAAAGAACAATTGTATTGTTATTGTTGCTATTGTTTATATTGATAGAAAATTAAATTTGTTTTAAATTGAGTTCATGTTTGCTTGAATTTATGTTTCTTCAAAAAAAAGAAGAAAAATAAAAAAATAAATGAAAGGTATAGGAAAACAATAACATTTCATTGAGCACATGCATCATGATGTGAGTAATTTATGGTTTTGGTATGTCAAAAAGGTAATATTTATCGATTACAGCAATTATTGTGATGTTAAATTTTTTTAAAGGAAATCTGCCTCAGCAGATTCATTACACCAAGAAAAGACAGACAAAAAAAATTGATTGAAATTGTCTTGTATCTTTCGATATTTTTTTTGCATTTTTTTTTTGTGAAATTGAAAGCCAAACAATCTTTGATTGTAAATGTTTAAATTCTTAAGAATAAGACTGAATATCAAATACACAAATGCATGCTTTATTTGGTTTAATAACCGTTTTTCGAAAATGTAAACACAAAATGGAAAAGGCGAATTAAAAATTTTGAATGGCAAGCATTCTAAAGAAAGCCCTGCATAGGCTGGTTTTCGATCACATTGATTCTGCCTCGTTCAAAAAGGCACTCTACGTTTCATCATTGAATAATAGCGGGCCCGATTCAACCTTATTAGGCAACAGCCAATATGGAATGCGGTAAAACGTACGGAGTATCGCAAAAGATACAACATATCATCTACGGGTGGCTGATATATAATGCAACAAAGTAAAGCGCTATATTTTTTTAATTTTATTTTTTAATTTTATTGTTCAAAAGCAAAAAAATGTTGGAAATAACATCAAATTTTAGAATCAGTTTAGATTTGTTCGAATTGGCCACCTTTGGTACGAATTATGGCCTTCAAACAGCCGACAAAGTCATCACACTTGAGATGATCGACACTTTGGTATTTTTTAGTGAGAACCTTACTCTCAAAAATGCCCCAGGCGCAAAAGTCCAACGGATTGAGATCCGGAGATTTTGGTGGCCATTGTGCGGTAGAATGAAGCGAGGAAAATCCTTTTTAAGCCATTCTTGGTTGACGCGTGCTGAGTGCGGTGGTTCTGAGTCCTGTTGGAATGTCCATGGTCTGCGGCCGAAATGTTTGTCTGCCCAGGGCTTCAATACTGTCTTTAAGACATTTTCCCGATAATATTCGGCATTTATTTTGACCCCACAGTCGATGAATGCGAGCGGGGAGCGACCGTTACGGCGGCCCACACCATTACCATCGGCGACGCTTGAGTTCTGGTGGCCAATCGCAGGTGCAAATTTTCAGCTGACCTCTTTGGCAAGTAAACCCCATCATTTTGTTTGTTCACAAACTGCTCAATTTGGAATGGCTTCTCATCGGAGAAAACCAAATTCGGTAACTGGCCACTTTCGTGCGAGCGAAGTAACTCCTTAGCTCTTTCCAGTGTAACTTTTTTTGTCCATCGGTGAGCTCTTGCACTTTTTGGAACTTCAATGGCTTTAGTCCAAGCTCATTTTTCAATATGTGTTGCATCCGTTCTCGCGATATGTTCAGCTCACGAGTAATTTTTCTACCACTGCGGCGTGGATTTCGATCAAATCTGGCCTTCACTTTTCGGATCATTTCTGGTGTTGTTACCGTTTTTTTCGTCCACTTTTTGGACGCGATGCAACACTGCCCGTATCACGGTAACGAGCAAGGGGACGAGAAACAAAAGATTTATTCACATTTAAATGTTGAAGGGCTCTAACGATAGCCACCTGTGGTCTTCCAGCCAAATATAAAGCAATCACACTATCATGTTTGAATTCTATCACGAATAACTTTTTTTCTGAATGCAATAGATCAAAATGCTTTTGTAAGCTTGTAAATAATAAAATGAACTGTCACTGGAATAAATCTGTCAGCTGTCAGACGAGCGGTTTACAAATGATAACAATATTGCAATACATATCAGCCACCCTGTACATAGGTAGGTAGCTTGGTAGACAAGTAGAAGTTGTTAAAAGTCGCAAAATATAATACATTTCATCTACGTAAGTAGGCAGGTTAGTAGACAGGTAGAAAAGGCCTGCTGTGATACCAACTCCTAACTCTAGTAATGGAAATTCTCCAGTGTTTCTAATAAATCCACTTAGACTCCCAATGTTACCTACTCTTTCTCGTCCGTACAGTTTCTGCAGAAGTCATTGGTCATATGGCGAGATTAAGATGTCTGGCGAACGTTCCCGCAATGAAATGTTCAGTAAGAATCTCGAAAACTGGGAGGTCTACTCAATTTTAAGTGTGGGTAGTTATTTCGTGAGCTCTCTATTTAGCCTTGGTTAGATTTACTGAACTACTATTAATTTTCCAACATAGACTTCGAAAATGACTCCAAAATACTGCCAGGAGTGTACTACTTTTGAGTATTAGTAAACATTTCCTGAGCTCCCTGTTTAGCCTTGGCTAGATTTGATTTGATGAGCTATCTTGGACTTCTAATATGAGCTTCCAAACTTTGACAGTTGATAACACCCATCTTTAGTTGTCATTTATTCAGTAAATTTTAAAAGTCCGTGGTTCAAACCTTCGCTCAGACATCTAAAACAGTAACTCTGAGTGTAAATAAATTTAAATGAAAAGTTTCTTAGAATGTGTCGTTCGGACTCGACGTTAAACTGTAGATCGCACGACTAAGAAGCTAGTTTGTAACGCTGACTAAATGGTTGTAGTATGTAAGTAGACATAGTACGGCACAATATTAAAGAAAACCCGAACATTAGTATTTAAAAGTAGGTGCGCTAGTACTGCCAATAAAATACATCTGACCTTTGACCTTTTCATATAAAAAAAACCAGAACTTCATGTGATTAAATTTTTGATTTTTTTTTTGAGAAATTCAGAAAAATTATAAAATTATATTAAAAGTTAGTGTGTTGAAAATAAGTAGGATGTGTTAATTATTTCAATATTTTGTATTAAAAATAAACTTGATCTTTTATATAATATATCTGGCTTTTAAAAGAATTAGCCTTAATTGTATCATATTTTTGTTTTCAATTTTTATTTATATCCGGCTTTAGTTGAATGATAATTTTATAAACTTGTCTTAATAGAAACACTAACGGTATTCAGAAGATAAATTTTTGTTTTTTTTCTATTGGTTTTATAAAAATATGCGTTTTATATAAAATTAAATGTATATGGAGGGAGCATGAAAAAATTTGGCTACATATCTTTGTTAAAACATTTTAGTGTAATTGAAAAAAAATTTGAAGCCACCGTGGTCTAGTAGGTAGTGTGTTGGCTTATTAGACATAAGGCCAGGGTTCAAACCCCAGGTTTGTCAGGCATTAAAACGAAAATATGAAAAAAAAATTTCTTAGGCGACTTCCTCTCAGCAGATTTCTGGCAAAAGCTCTGAGAGTAAATAAAATTGCCATGAAAAAGTTTCTCAAAAATCTGTCGTTCGGAGTCGGCTTTAAACTGTAGGTCCCGCCACTCATGTATACAATTAACACACACAAGATAATTGGTGTTGTGAGAAGCTAGGTCGTAATCCTGTCTGAAGGGTTGTAATGACCAATTATGTTATGTATGTAATTGAAAAGGAAAATAAGAATAAAATAATAAATGTTAAGTACCAATGTTATTACAAAATTATCGTGTTTAAATCCAGCAGAACTTGACCGTTAACTAGAGCTACTACAATGGTTATAAAAATGAGGTTTTGAGTATTGAAGGCTAGAAGACTGGATAAATTCCAGAGAAATGAAAAAAATATAATCTAAATATTGAACTAATTTCACTTTAAATTTTAGTTTCTATAAAAAAAAAATTGTATGCCAAAATTTTTGCGTAGACAATCTTAAGATATTAAAGAAACATTATATCTTAAATGTTCACCAAAAACGTTTTTGATTTATTAAAAATATTTATAGAAACAAGGTTTTTTTTTTTAAATATCAATACATTTGAATTGTTAAGAAAGAGAATTTTAAATTAAGTTTCAAAAATATAAAAAAATATTTGCATATGCCTCTAGTTTATTAAAAATAGGTTTATTTCTTTTTTGTTTCTTAAAAAAACCAAACTTTCCAACGGTGTTTTCTTCTTTTTTTTGTATTATATTTAATATTTTTATAACACATAATTATAATTTATGAAGAGCCACATTTAAAAAAAAAACCGGTATTTTATAAATAATTTATTAATAATAGATATACTTTTGTGTTGCCATTTTAATTTATGTCAGCATATATTTTGCATTTAATTATTTAAATAAAACAATATTTTGAATTTCAATTCAATTTTTTCACGTTTCGCCTATAATTTATTTTTAATATTTATTACGAATTTTTAAATGTTTATAGATTTTATTTAAATTTAATTTCTAATTTTGTTTTATTTATTTTTTATTTTTTTTATAATTTTAATTATTTTTTTTTAATTTGTTTAAATTTTTATCACGTTTTACTTTAAATATTTGTAAAATTTATTTAAATTATGTATATGTATATATATATATTATTTATTTTTTATTTAATTTTTCAAATTTGTTATTTGAATTTTTTTTATTTTTTTATTTATTTAAATTTGTTTATTGAATAATTTTATGCAATTTTTTTATATAATAATTCATGAATATTTAATATTTTCTGTTGGCATTGGCACATTCAATTTTTTTATTTAATTTTTGTTTATTTTATTTTTAATATATTTTGTGTATTTTGCTATAATACTCTATAAATTTTTATTATTATTTCTTTTTAAATTATTAAATTCATTTTTTTTTTATTAATTTTTTATTTTATTTTGTTAAATTTATTTTCTGTATTTCATTATATTTTTCAAAAATGATTCTTCATATATTTAAAACAAATTTTTATTTTATTAATTTCTTTAAATATTCATTTTTAAACCCGTTCTCATATACTTGGCTTTTTGTATTTACATATTTATAAAAGTTGATTTATTTTTTTAGATTTTTGTTGCTTAAAACAGCAAAAATTATAATTTTTTTTTATTTGACAAGCCTTTTACAATTATTTTTTTCTCTTATACATCCAAAATTTTGTGTATATTTTCTGGATACTACGCAAATTTTAAAACACTTGAATTAATTGTTTACAATAAAAAAAATTTCTTAAATAATTATCGAAAAATTACAATTTCTCTTAAAAAGATTTTCGTTTAATTTATTTGTTTTTCTTTGAAAATCACCACTAACATTGAAACAGATTTTTTTGCACTTTATTACGCAGAAAAAAAAACAACATTATTTGCTTCTATTTTTATTTGAATTCTTTATTTTTAATTCATTTTGTTCCCCTTCTTTTTTTCTGTTTTATTTCGTACACATTCAACACTCGCGTTTAGAGAGGAGGCCTAAAACATTGTGTTCATTTTTAAAAGTCTCGTTATCAACTGAATTGTTTAAAGCATTACACGTTGAACATAAACAATAACATCCAACAGTTTGCAAATGTATTGGATTTTATTATTCTTCTACTCCATCTCTTTCGTACTCTCATTCTCTCTCTCTCATCCTCTCTTCCCAAAAAAAGTTTCTAACGCATACATTCGCTCAGTTATGTGTGAATTGCTTCGTCTGTATGTGTGTATTTTGGTTGGTCAAGTTCAGAACAAAACGGTAAATGTTATTCTTATAAAGATCTGTTATTTTTAAAGCGAAAGAGAGAGAGAGAGAGAGTGAACAAGAATAACAGAGAACTTTTCTATTGTTTTAAATGCTTGCCAAAGTTGCCACTTTGTTAGGAATAATAAAATTGTAAAATAAATTAACGCTAATATTACGTGAAATGAAGTAAGAAGAGTTTTTTCTTGTAACAATAAAATTTTTGATTGTACTTATACTGTGCTTTGTATACTGTGGTTACCCTTGTCAGAGATTTTGTACGATTAGAAATTGGACCAGGTCTTTCAGTAGGAGAGTCAGAAAGCGCTGTTTACATAGCAAGCATGCATGTAATAACGTGTATATTCGAGGACTCAGTGTTGCACAGTTGAAATTTACCGATACGAGTGACAGGTACCTGTCAGTGTCTCTAAACTGTTCGCAAAGTTTTTTCTTGTTTAATTTCAGAACAGCGTCGAAGTTGAATGACTTTTTTTGGAATATTCGATATCAATGGTGTCCTTCCAAAATTTCCGTACAATGGATGGTGGAGGCTCCTTCTCTCTTCTTCCTTAGAATAGCTATTCGTAATCTTGAAATAGATTGTTTGCTCGAAAATGTTTGCATTCTTACTATCATAAATTTCCTTTCAAAGATGATTCCTACCGTACGTAGTATTTTGTGGTATTAACAGCTCTGCAAATTCTGTCCCCACGTAGTGAATTCGTTCATAGTGTTTTAAGAGTGTGTGTAGATGTGCATAATATGATAATCGATAGGGTGATTTATGCGTATTCAACAGCCATGGAGATTTTCAGTTCCTGTTCTAATATTTCTCAAAGTCGCTCAGGACATTTAAAAGTGCCCAGATATGTTGTATTTTAATTACAGAAATTTTCTTTATTTTTAGGATACTAGAAACGACTTCCTTCTCGTTCATTATCGAAAGTGATATGATAGCGAAAAGCACCCCTATTAAATTAGTTGGACAGGCATTCATCGTCCTTAGTGATACCAAAACAGATGATTCTCTCAAAAGTTTGCATAGTACAGCACTGGCTTCCCTTTATGCAATCTTACTAAAAATTCTATCTTGTAAGCAATGGCGGAGACCATTGTTTGATCGCAGACTATGACGATATTGTCGTTATTAGGCGAATAGAATTTTAAATTTATAGCGTGTGGTCTACCTTTGACAGTTTGACAGTTGATAACGGCCAGCTAGTTTAAGGTACATCTGTCAAATTAGTTATGCGGGCTGTTTTGCCAAATCACCATGAACTCTGACTTGTGTTCACTGAATGAGCTTAAGTGCTTAAGATAAGAGTCTCATGAATCATAAGATACTTTAGCTGTGTTAACAGAAATTTGCATCAGTTTTAGTTAAACCTCTTTAACTAGCTTTAGATCTATACAACCAGTGTGAAATAATAGGCTCTTGTTGCAATTATTTTTTGGTTTCCTCTCTGAATTTTTAAATACAAAGATACAAGTTTTCATTCAATCTTTGGTCTTCAAACTGTACAACATCTTTTTGTAAATTTGTACAGTTGGATTAATCATCAATTCGAATTCTTTTTTGATACAATTAATTCGATTGTATCCATTAAATACAATAAAAATCGATAAAGAAATTTCCTGCAGAAAAAAACAACAAACATTCACAATTCGATTAACTCTTTACAAAATGATTTTCATTGTCAAAGAAAACTGAAACAAAACAAAATTAACAACCAACCATAAAAAAGCGTCTCTTTTTTGTCGAATAAAATTTTCTGTAAAGGTTTTTTTTTTGTTTTTCCATTTGACGCCATTCAAAGATCGAGAATCCCTAGCAAAAACAATCAGGCAGTGAAACTAAACAAAAAAAAAAAAAAAAAAAAACGGAAACTTTGTCTTGTACTAAAAACCAAAAAAAAAAAAAAAAAATAAAATGACAAAACCAAGCAAATATGCTACAGTCGGTCAAAGTCGATTGATGCTTTATTCTGCCACACAATGTTTGCTTTTGGAATATTTAAGCGAAAACATTTCCAGGAAATCGCTTTATTTGCAAAACAAAATTTTATTAAAAACTCTTGCTAGTAAAAAAGTTTAAACTCGTGAAATCAGTGACTATTTTTGATTTTCAGGAAATATTTCTTTTGCAGTCAAGACACGTACATATGTTATCATAGATTCTGATTCCAGTGTTATACAAATCTAATCTCTGGTAATGTACAGATTTTAAACGATTTTTGCTTTGTTAAACTTAACTTATCCTTAACCTTAACTTATCTTCGAAGACCGCCTCAAATAGAATGGTTTACAGGAAGTATTCTCAAAATATTCTATGAAAGGAAGTAGCCTGAACGAGTGCTTGACTACCAACTTGAGCTATTCGAATACATACATACATAAATGATCATCAGAACCGTTTAGTATGAATTACGACCTATCTTCTCACACTAGTAATGTTATGCGTGTTAATTTTATCCACAAGTGGCGAAACCTACCGTTTAAAGTTGACTTCGAAACTTTTTATTGGAATTTTTTATTTACTCTCCGAGCTTTCGCCAGAAATCTGCTGAGGGGAATTCGCCGAAGAATTGTATTTTCATATTTCATTTTGTTTTAGATGTCTGACCTGGGGGTTGAATCATGGCGTCACGTTTAATAAGGCATCACACGACTTACTAGACTACGACGGCTACCATTACTATTCGAATATGAATTCGTAAAAAACAGTGAAACACGGTTGTCTCCAAATAAGTAAAGCAGTTCCCTGGCCCGAACCATAACCAACAGTATACTAAGGCCACCTCTTGATTAAGAGTAGGACTTCAAGGGTAGATGTCCTCGTTTTTATGTAGAATACAGTGATGCGGTTCACTTGGGAATTTTTTTTTCTGGGCAAAGATAAATAGCAAACCTTTCTCTCTAAGATCTGCCACAATACACCAATCACCTGCTAGCAAGCCAATGAGGGGACAAGCAGATGGCAGATATGCTTTGGGCCAGTCTGTGTTTCATAAAGGTCGGTTCATGTATTTCAAGTCGTCTCACAAACTTCCACATAGAGGTTACGGGGCAATGTTCTTGACACATGTCAAGCATCGGCGATTTGTAAGAAGTACGTCTGTTTTCCTAGTTGCCAGATTGCTATAAAAATATATAAATGCTCTGCCAATTTGTAAACTCAGATGGCCAAATGTGTCCACCTCATTTGCCTATGACCTGATGGATTAGTATGAGAGATAATCCAAAATCATGGATCATTTTTGATTAGGATTTGGAATCTATTTTTGAAACAAAACATTTTGCCACAATATTTTTTTTTTAAATTGTGACTTAAACTAGAGTATCTTAATTTAAGTGTTTTGAATTGAAAAAATAATTCAGAAATTGATTTCCATTTAATTTCGCGGTATACTTTAACATGAGCCTAGACCTCACTGTAGTCGATGTTGCTCACTCTGTGCTCGTGTATAGTGTGCACAAAAATAAACACAGATACACACCCCCTGCAATATGTGTAGGATGTAATCCTTGGAAGACAAAAAGATCCCTTTCGTGTCCTATTTTCCGTTACTTCCTATTATTAGCGGTTATTTGTATTAGCGGTGGTTTGTTTTTGTCAACACATTTAATGGGTTTCGTTTTTTTTTTGGTCTTTTACAATATTTTTTGGGTTTTAGGGAACTTTTTATTTTATTTTGATTGTAAAATATTATCCGGGTAGTAATTGTTCGTGCTGAAAGTAATACCGGAATTACTGTTATTTGTTGCTTTTTATTTTGGCTTCTTTAATGGCTTAAATGGTTGTTTTTTTTCTAATGGTTTAATTTCATTACAAAATTTACAATAATTTTGGCAGTTTTTTTACGGAAATTTTGTTTTAGATTGCCAAACCCTATTTTAGTTGTGGTCTGTAAAAGCAATTATGTTGGGAGGGAAACAAATAAATTTTCTTGGTTTTTTTTAAATGTTTAACAATAAAAAATAATTGTGTTGGTGGTTTCAAAGGGGCTATATGTCTTGATAATAAATATAAACGAAGTTAATTTAACTTATTGACGAAATATTTTGAAGTTTCTGGAAAGTAAATAAACTTTTGATTAAATTGTGGGAGTTTAATTGAAACACATTGTTACGTTTTTACCCCTTTGAAAAACGTTTCAAATATGTGGTCATAGATTGCAAATAAAATAAAAATAAATTTGTGTTCAGTTTTAAATCAATTCTTTATTGTTCGCACAATTCCGTGTACCACCATTGGCAACATGATTTAAACAACAACAATTTGCTTTGTTTGTTAATCTTCTTTACACTCTTCTGCGTAAACACTAACAATTGTTCGTTAGATTTTTACAACGGAGATCTTCAAACCACAATTATTCTCTTCACACGCAACGCGTCTTCACACAAGACTGACTGAATTCTTTGTGATCCCGTTGCCTGCTTTGTCTTGCCTTTTATATCGCAGGGTAAACAGTCTGATGGATGCTATTGAAGGAGAATGATTTCGCGTTCTCGATATCTCTGTAAATGTAATCTTGTTTTCGTTATGGTCGTTTTGTGTATTTTGTTTACGTTTGTTCTTGCAGTGTTGTTGTTGCCTGTATGTTTACTTTGTTAACCCCTTTTTTATACTGATATTGTCTCTATACATACATAATTGGCCATTACAACCCTTCAGTCAGGATTACGACCTAGCTTCTCACACCACTTATGTTGTGTGTGTTAATTTTATACATGAGTGGTGGGGCCTACAGTTTAAAGTCGACTCCGAACAACAGATTTTTGAGAAATTTTTCATGGCCATTTTATTTACTCTCAGAGTTTTTGCCAGAAATCTGCTAAGAGGAAGTCGCGGAAGAAATACTTTTTTGTATTTTGTTTTGATGTCTGGACTGGGGCTCGAACCCTGACTTTACGTCTAATAAGCCAACACACTACTGACTAGACTACGGCGACTGTTGTTGCTATATTTTTGTTTATTCGTTGATCATGTAAACAAGTCCATTGTTCTGTTTTTGTAGCTAATGTTTATCATTTTAATAACTCCATTTCCATTTTTGTAACAATATTAAAGTCTAGATTTCATTCGGTTATCTTTGTAAAAAGTTACTATCTTCCCAAGCATTAAATGCTAATCCTTTATAAGCCCCAAAAGTAATTATCATTCAAGTACTGCTGTCACCTTTACTATGATTATTATAATCCTTCAGTCAAGATTACGACCTAGCTTGCCTCACCATGTATGTTATGTGTGTTAATTCGATGCATGAATGACGAGGGCCTGCAGTTTAAAGTCGACTCCGAACGACAGATTTTTGAGAAACTTTTCATGGCAATTTTTTATGTTCTCTCAGAGTTTTTGCCAGAAATCTACTGAGGGGAAGTCACCAAAAAAATATTTTTTTGGACGCCGGAGAAATATTTTCTCATATTCAGACCTGGAGTTTGAACCGTGGCCTCACATTTTATAAGCCAGCACGCTACCTACTAGACTACGGCGACTTTGATTATTTTTTTATTCGCCTAAAAATAATAGCATTGAGGCGAGAAAAATTATCGATTTGATTAACTCATTTATCTTAAAGTGAACATAAACAAGAGTTACAATTTCCCAAAATCATTTACCAAAATAATATCATAATGAGTGATAACTTATCCAATATTAAAGTTGTTTCTCATAAAACATATACAAATGCTCATCATTTTCTTGCAATACAAAAGAATACGTTCTCTTTTTTAGTTGTTTGTGTTAGTTAAACAATTATTAGCAGATACTTTGGCATCTGGTCGACAGTCTGCCATTCAGATATTTATTCAGAAATGGTCAAGATACGCACATGTTTTTGTCTTAATAGTTTATCGTCTAATTTAGTAGGGCAGGGATAGAGCATAAAAAAAGTCAAATGGAAATGAACAAATATTGTCATTTTGTTTGTTGAAGTATTGTGGTTTTGAGTATCGTATATATTAAAGGGTGTGCACAACAAAAAGTAAACGAGGTTATGAATGAAAGATTGGATGAAAGGAAGTGTAAAATAATATACAAAATAAACGGCATTTTCTGGCATAAATTTTTAATCTTTCGGTTTAGTAAAAGTAAAGTTGAAAAGAGCGGATGATTGGGTCCATTGTAGGGCTTATAACAGATACTTAAGTGAAAGCTAGTATTATTGTACTGTCTTTCAATTATTATATAATTATACAAATTATAAATAATTATAAACACTCAGTAGGGGACATAAACTAAAAGATATGTTTATGTCAGTTACTTACTGAATTGAGCATTCCTATTGCCCTACTTTGCTCAGAACTGGAGTCTAGCTTCTCACACCACCCATGTTGTGTGTGTTCGTTTTATCCATGAGTAAGGGGATCTACAGTTTAACGTAGACTACGAACGACAGATTTGAGTAACTTTTCATAACAATGTTTTTGCCAGAAAGAGAGGAAGTCGCCTAAAGAAATATTTTTTCATTTTTCGTTTTGTTCGAGATGTCTGAGCTGGGGTTCTAATGAATGTTTAATAAGTCAACACAACATCATCTAGACTACGGTGGCTTTGTCAGCTGCATATTACTGTGTTAATTCTCATAAGAAAATGGAACATGTCAACAAATTTTAGAAAATATACGTGCAACAAACGAATGGCAGGAACGGGGGTAATGTTCAGGGGGTCTGAAATTAACTGAGAGTCTGTTTAAAAGATTTTATTAAGAAGATATTCGAAAGTAGAAGACTCCTTAAGACAATATGGAGACTGCAAGCAATACAGATATAGTGAGGCCTGAGCTTTTGTTAGCGAAAGTATGGCGGACACAACATATTTGTCGATTTTACGACTTTCTCAGCAATAAAAGCAATTAAAGTCGTAGATATGCTAAGTTGATGCTGACTTAGTCAAGGACATTTTTGACTCGGTAGTTATATCAAGAAGCTAAATTGTTGCCTATGGGGCTCGGAGCACCATTAAGTGTTTGCGTAATAGCCTTTACATCTAAAAAAAAAATGACTGTGTGGTGGCAGAAAAAGTATACTTGCGTTTTATCTACGTAGTTTGGCTAATACCGCCAAGATACGATACAAATGTACGAGAAACTCATTGAAAACTATTTAAAAATGATTGGCTGTCGCAACCAATACAGAGTCGCATATTGTGCCGTCATTGCATTTCGTCCATAATGGCAAGGTCAGCAAATTAAACGGAAATGAAAGTTCCTCCCATCTATCTTATTGCTTCAAGTGTGTTTTACTTGACGTGATTTTTGAAATCGAAAAATGGATTTAAAATCGAATTTTATTGTCGCAGAGAAAATCTAATATCGTCGTTGTTACTAGATTAAGATTTTCTGCTTTTAAGTTGTTGCAGAAAATTAAAATTTATCTGTTTCATCCAGCTGTCTTTAAATCATGCGAAGTAATACTATTTTCAGATATGCACTTTTATTAAGTCAATATTCGGTTTATTGATTACAATATTTTAAGTGTTCAGGCATAATAATATACGCAGTTCAGCTGCTTATTCAATATTCATTTGACAGATGGTAAACAAAACAGCTGGTTGTTTGCAACATTGCTTTTGTTCGTTGTTTTTTTGTTTGTCGTTATTGATATTTGAGATGTCAAATATCAATAGAAAGTGTTCGGAAAATTGTAATATGCTCACTGAACGTACTTATGACAGTGCTGTATTTTAAGTTTTAATCAATAATGCCGTTTATTGCGATTTACTCAATATAAGTGCATGTATGAACATAGTATAATATACAGTCATAATCGTCCAGTAGTTCTATGTACACCCTGTATAAATGACGTATTAATCGCCTTTCATATCATTAACAATGATTTGTTTCTTTTTTTGCTAAAGGAGTTATAAATTACAAAAAAAAAGAAAATATTCCAACAACTTGAAAAATATTTCCGGTCAACTAAAAGCCATTTTGCTTATGTTACCGACAGATGGTAGTCAATATTTCGTAAAATGATTGATATTCTGTGCTATTTTCCATACTAAATTAGATTCACATGCTAAATCATAATTTCATTCATTTATTCATTCATTCATTAATTTAAAGAATGTCTGCAGGACAACGTCTGTTTATTGAATTTGTTACTGAGTTTTGATAAGAAATTTGTGATGCATAGAGTTTGAGATTAAAGAGTCGACGAGAGGGTATACAGATGGCAGAAGCAAACCAATTAGTCTTATGAATATTAAACTAAGAGGTATGGTAACATTTGCAAGACAACTGTCATATTAACTTTGCAATACACATTGTGGAATGGATTTCTAATTATTTTCGGAAGGCCTAAGCCACCTAACATTTGCCGAAGAGTGTTTACATACTCTTTTCTACGGGGGATTTTGAACTACAATTGAGAAATTAATAATCATTTTAAAGTCCAATAACACTTTAAATATTCTGTACGGAAATGAATTTTCCCCATTTTCATGTGAATGTTTTCAAATTTATCAGTGATTAAACCATATTTTTGCATACCAAACTTTTAACCAACATTCTTGATTTAATAAAATTTTGCCTGCCATATATCATTTCCGTTATTCTTATCCATGTCAACGCTCTTGACAGGACTTAAAAATTTTGACAGCCATACTTACACATACTCATACATTTGCCAAAGTAATATCTACTTCTTATAATATTTACAAGTTCACCAAAAGACATCGCCCTTTATCAGACACTTTCTCCTGCTCTTTTCCTTTTTATTTTATTTTGTTTTTTTCGTGCTGACAATAATGCCATTAAAGACTGCTTTCAACTGATTTATTATCGTCCATAAAAAGAATCACTTGGTATACTTTATGCCTAAATCATTTGAGACCCCCAGTGAATTTACAAAATAAAGTGTCATGTCATGACATTTCATACTCTTAAATATTCATTTGTAACCAGTCATTAGCAGTTAAAGGTAATGATGGTAATAATGATGTGGAGTTGATTTGTTTCCTTTCGATTTTAAGTATCCCTACCCTAGAAAAGACATAAATTTACTTTAAGAAAATGATCAAAAGATACCTTCAAACTAGGGCCGCGGGCAGATCCTCTGCGGAGTTTTAAAAGTCAGTTTTCTTTACATTATATTGGGAATTTGGTTACATATTTGGGAGACTCATACCACTTTTTTTTTGCAGAACTCTTTTCTCTAGTTCCAGCACGGCGGGAGTATGGATTATCTTCTGACTCCCATATTACATACTTACATAATTGGTCATTGCAACCCTTCCGCCAGGATTACGACCTAGTTTCGCATACTACTTCTGTACATAGCTGCCAGATAAATTAGGCACCAAATCGTCAAATATTTCGGAAAAAATCCTCAAAGACGTTTATTGAAATCGTCAAAAAATCGTAAGAAAAAATAAATAAATAAATTAAATGTTTTTAAATACAAAATTATTTCTATTGTAGTAAAACATATAAAATCAAACATATCTGAGTTCAAAAATAAAACATTTAAAGAAAATTCTTTTAGAAATTAACAGCTTGCGTTCCTCATCTTCATTTATTAATTTTATTTCCAAAAACGGAGATATTTTATATCATTTTCAGGAAAAAATTGTTTAAGGATTAAACAATCTACACCAGTGTTGTTTATTGACACATAAGCGCAGTAGTAATAATTCCTCATCTTAATCTGTGGGTGGTGTAAATATTAAGGAGTCAGAAGCTCTTGACATCCTGAGCATGAAAATTCAGTGTAATGTTGGCTTCAACCGACACATTTTTCAGTTCCTTCTTAAGATCTTATCCTCTGATCTTACTATTTACACTATTTATTTATACTATTTATGAGGTCGGTGCCTCAACGTCTATTTTGAGGTTTCTCGACCGTGTACAGGAGAGGTCGTAGTAGCTCGTTAATGACAGTAGTGTATCCAACTCCATTGAATCATTGGAGCATCGTTGCAATGTGGTTTGTGTTTCACTGTTCTATCACTACTACGAAAGGATTTTGCTCGAATGAAATAAGGGGACTTGCTCGTCTTTCTCGGCCAAGATATCCGTATGTGGTCGATTGGCCAGTGGATCGCACACTGCATTACAGAAAAAGTACGTTCTTTAGTCGGACTATTCGTATGTGGAACTCATTCCCTGCAGAGGCCTTTCCTGTTACTTATGGTATAAAAATATACAAGCCTAGTGTCCATAAACACTGTTCTCTCCTTCCAAACACATTGACATCGATCCCCTGAGTGTTGGTCGTACGAAAAAAATAACGGCGCTTGCTTTTGTTCTTCCGATGGTAATATTAGAAGCTGAACTCGAATTATTAAAATTGTCTGCAACGACAAGTGATAAATTATTCTCAACTACGAGGTTATTTAGGAATTGTAATTTTTTGGCTTTTAAGGGATTAAAAAGGAATAAAATACAGAAAAATCATCACAGGTATTTGAAAGTAACTTAAAAATGTAACACTTTATTTCTTGTTATTACTAACATACATTTCCAATAGTAAATATTGCAAAGCAAATGCAAAGCTTTTAATATACTAAAGTTAGGAATATGATGTAAATTTTTAATTTCCAAAAATCGTCAAAATATGGACATAAATCGTCAAATCGTCAATATGATACTTTTGAAGCTCAAAATCGTCAAAATGACGATAAATCGTCAAATCTGGCCGCTATGCTTATGTAGTGTGTGTTAATTTTATAAATGAATGTCAGGACCTACAGTTTAAAGTCGATTTCGAACGACAGATTTTTTCGTTGTAATTTTCTTTTCTCTCAGAGTTTTTGCCAGAAATCTATAAAATATTTATAGCGTATATTTGAATATTTGAATAGTGTATATTTGTATGATAACAACAACCTACAAAGAAAGTAATGCTATAAACACAATAAACGCAATGCAGCAAAAGCAGCAATCTCTCAAAAACATAATACGTGGGTGTATATGGAAGTGATTATTATAAAGGCAGCGCGGAAACAAGCAAAGATTCCGCTTCTTTGCTTTTACGCTAATTTCTATTTTTATTCGCAGCAATGAGAGAATTGTTGCTTAACAGTGAGAGGATTTAAGCTGGCAAAGCCAGGATTAATTAATGCTGTCAATGCAATAACATGCATTAAGTAGAGGTTTTAAGAACGCGATGTATCATATATAAGGTGAAAAACGTTTTAGTGGCACCATTGATAAAACTGTTTAATTTTTTATTTTGCTTGTGCTTTGCTGCTGCTATCTTTATTATAATTAATGTGCATGCAGCTTACCTTAGGATCCGACTGCAAAAGCGTTGTGCTTCCTGCGTTGCGTTTATTGTGTTTATAGCATCGAATACCACAACCCGTTTTTTAAGCGACGACAATTGGAAGCTATATCATAAAAAACTGTTTTACAGAAGATCAATCACTAAACTCCTTAGATAGAAACATAGCAATCAAATAAAGTGGCAGAACATCCCCTGCATTAAGACAGACCTATTTTACTAAACCGTAAACTGCAGCGTAGGTAACTTTACCTTTCAGTCAAGACCTAGCTTCTCATACTACTTATGTAGTGTGTATTAATTTAATACATGAATGACGGGACCTACATTTTGAAGAAAGAAAAAGTTTTAATGGTAATTTTATTTTCTCTCACAGCTTTTGCCAGAAATCAGTATTTCGTTGAAGACGTCTGTCCTTGGGTTTGAACCGTAGCCTCACACACACTACCTACTATATACTATGTATTAATAAATGTTAATATCCGCTTATGTCTTTAATAATTTATATATTTTTTTTTCATTTACCATTTTTTTTAATATTTCGACCCATTGTGCATAGTCCAATATTAAAATGCACAAGATTATTACGCTTCATTAATCACATAATTTTAAACTTCTAAAAGCTTAGTATTTTTTCTAAATTTTTTTTTTGAATTTTTCACCACTGGTCCATAGTGCAGGTAAAATATTAAATAAACTAAATTATATTGAGAATTAAAATGAAAATTTAATTCAATCTTAACAAAATCACTTGACATTTTTTTCATTTTTAAATCTTTATTCAAAAAGATTTTCCTTAAATGCAATAAAAAAAACGCAAATCAGCTTAAAGAAGGCGTAAAAAACGAAAGTGACTAAAAACAACATGAAACGTTGCCGTAACAATTGTTACGTGACTGGCAAGACAAGACGTACATATATGTATGCATGTAAGTGAGTGTTTCATTTTATTAAGAAGTTTAAGTGAAACTTTACAAGTGTTTATTCACACTCACTTGGTGACACACTCTCACACACATATGTACACGCACAATGACTTTCCTTTCATGCAAACAAGTGGCAAAGCCTTTCAACAGTTTATGTGTATTGGTGTGTTTATTTGGCAGAGTGTTACGACTTAAAAAAACTTTTCAATAACTTTTAATAAAATTGTATACGCTACTGACGGAAGTGGGTTGCGGGGGGGGTGGTAAAGCATGTTAAAGTTTCAATTATCCATCAGACAGCCTTAATGAAATTATTTGCTGTTTAACAAATTAATTTACAACGTGATTATTACAGAAACACTTAGGAAAACTTTGTTTGTTTTGGTTAAATGTTTTCTTATTTTTTTTTTTTGTTTTTTTGGCAAAGTTTTTATTTTGATGGTATTATGGATGGATTTAATGGTATTCGAGAAAAATACAAAATTTTTTTATGTTTACAAACAAATAATTTTTTGTTTTTTAACATTTCCTTTCAATTGATTTTTTTGCTACGTTTGAAATTCATTAATTAAAACATGAATAATGAATAAAGAATTTGTATTCAAAAGGTATTTTTGTTAAAAACAATATACATTCTGTACAAATCCAATTATTCTCAATTTTTAAAAATGTTCTTAAATTAGAAACGTTTCACTCATTGACTTGAAATCACTTTTGATTTCATATAAAGTTTATCCCTCTTTTACATACATAATTGGTTATTACACCCCTTCAGTCAGGATTACGACCTAGTTTCTCACACCACTTATGTGGTGTGTGTTAATTTTATTACATGAGTGTCAGGACCTACAGTTTAAAGTCGACTCCGAACGACAAATTTTTTGAGAAACTTTTCATGACAATTTTTTATTTACCCTAAGAGTTTTTTTGCCAGAAATCTGTTGAGAGGAAGTCGATGAAGAAATATTTTTTCATATTTTCGTTTTGATGTCTGACCTGGGGTGTGAACCCTGGCTTTACATCTAATAAGCCAACACGCTATCTACTAGACTACGGTGAATTCAATCCCTCTATTTGATCAGGTAAATCTTGGAATTAAAGTAATGTAATGTACTTATGAAGACATATTGATTAAATTAAGCAAATCTTTTTCTGTTAGTGAGAATATTTAGAAGTATTCCATGGTTCATTTCTTTTTGTTCATATTATATTTGTCAGCAATTTCTTTAATTCAATCCTTCTCAAAAGCTACTGCTTTTTAATTTTTTGCTTTATTACAATACTACGAAAAAATTTTTTCCTGTATTCCAAATTTCAAAAATATGTTAGAAATGTCTAGGATGATATGTCGGAAGTCGTCGTAGTCTAGGAGGCAGTGTGTTGGCTTATTAGAGGTGAGACCACGATTCAAACCCCAGGTCAGACATCTTCAACAAAACAAAATATGAAAAAAATATTTTTTCGGCGACTTCTCTCTGCTGAGAAATTTCTGGCAAAAGCTCTGAGAGAGTAAATAAAAAATTGCCACGAAAAGTTTCTCAAAAAAAACTGTTGTTCGGAGTCAACTTTATTTATTTATTTATTTTATTTATTTTATTTATTAATCATAGCACAACAAGATAATAATCTTATAAATGAAAGTGCTATGGTAGGACATCAAATAGGAAAAAGTAATAACAAATCGCTCATTATATGAGTAATGAATTGTTTGAAATACAGTATAACTAAAAATGAATAAGAATAAGAACATGATTTAACCTCAGGAAATAGCAATCGATACAAAAAAATTAGGATAAGAAAATGAGTATATGTAAAAAACTAAATTAGGAAGGATACAAATATAAAGAAAAATACAAACAAGGAAATATATTCATATAATGAGATACAATGAAACTTAAATAATAAATTAGAAAAATGAAAATAATTAATCACTAATAAAAATGAAGAGTAAAAATGTATAAACAATCAAAATATGTTACAAACTACTTAAACAGATTGTATAACTCCTTTTTGAACTTAGTTGCATTGCCTATGTTCTGAATATAATTAGGTAGTGCATTCCAAAGACTGATGGTGTGTATAAAGAACTGTCGTTTCGACAAAAGAGTCCTATGCCTTAATTGGATAATTTTCCTACCGCGGTTGGATCTAGCAAATCTAATCCTGCTAAATAAGTATACTGGCTGTTCCAAAGTAATAATCTTATGGAGGAGAATTAGGCACTTAATATTCAATAGATTATCAAAATGAATACCACATATCTGGTAAGAAAATTGTGATATATGGTCCCGACGTCCCTTAATAAATACATATCTGGCTATGTTATTATAAGCCAAGTTGAGTTTCCGCCTATCATCCGCATCACAGTTTGCGAAAATTTCCGATCCATATAAAAGAACAGGAATCAAAAACGTTTTTGCCAGTTGCAGGCGTATAGCAAAAGGAGTCGAATCTATAACAGCCCATAAGTTCCTAAGCATACCATAAACTTTACCAACGATGACATTAATGTGGCTAGACCACGTTAGCCGACCATTAAAGATAACACCCAGATTAGATGCCGATTCAACAAAATCAATTTTATTCCCCCTGATAATAATTTCCGGCACGTCAAACGCTCTCTTAGACCTGGAGAGCAATAAACATTTCGATTTAGAGGGATTAATACAAAGTCCATTAGCACTAGCCCAGTTGTCAATTTTCCGTAAATCATCGTTAATCGTATCTACACATAGTCGGATATTATCAATACAAGCGCTCCTATAGAGCTGAACGTCATCAGCGTACATATGTACGCTACAATTATCCAAAACATCAGGTAGGTCGTTAATGTATATACAGAACAAAAGGGGCCCTAGAATTGATCCCTGAGGAATACCTCTTCCAACGTGTACCGAATTCGAGATGTTACCGTTTAGGTAAACTCGTTGAGATCTGTTAATGAGATAGGAACGTATAAGGCTGCAAGCTGAATTAGAAAAATGAAAGAGGGTCTGCAGCTTTCTCAATAATATTCTGTGATCAACTGTATCAAAAGCCTTGGTGTGATCCAAAAGAACCAAAAACGCTATGGAATTTTCATCCAGCTTCAACCTAAGGTCATCAACTACTTTGACTAAAGCAGTAGTGCAGCTCCTAGCTTTCATAAATCCCGACTGTTTATCAGATAAAAAATTATTACTCGTGAGATAATCGTTCATTTGTCTAGCTATGAGGTTTTCCATAACTTTGGACAGGAACGGAAGAATGGCAATTGGCCTGAATTCATTGTTAGATTTAGGAATTGGGATGATTTTTGACCGTTTCCATTCATCAGGGAAAGAGGACATAGTTAAGACTGAATTGAATACATGAGTAAAATACGGTAAAAGTCTAGGTGACAAAGCTTTTAAAAACAGAGGATCTAAGTCATCAGAACCAATCGCATTCGATTTCACAGAAGATAAGCATTCCAAAACCTCGAGCTGACTAACACAACGAAAACTAAAGGGGTTTTCTAGCGAAACAAAACAAAGGTCATCATAAAGGTTACTGTCAGGTGTAGGAACATTAATATTAACAAATTTGTCATTCAGACCGTTTACATCGACATCAGGAGAAGTATTATGGCATTTATGTCCAATACCAATATCGCGGATTACCTTCCATTTAGCTTTATTATCTAATGCGGAAGCGAACTTCCTGCCGTAAAACAATGTTTTTGCAATTTTAATGTGTTTGGTAACCTCACTACGAGCGGCTTTATGAACGGCTTTCAGATCATCCGTTCTGAACCTCTTCCATCGCCGATAGGCAATGTCGCGCTTAACAATTAATGCTTTAATTTCAGCATTAAACCACGGTTGGTGTTTGGCTTTAACAAGTTTTGTTTTGATAGGAACACAACTGTCATATAGCAGACGCACATTTTCCTGAATTAGTGCCACCTGGTCGTTTACATTACCCAGTGAGTAGATTTGATCCCAACAGATATCATCAACACTTCTGTTCAAAACTGTAAAATCGATACTTTTAAAATCACGGTATGTAATATACCTGTCCTCATGACTCGTAGATAGATTATAAGTTAAGAAGAGAAGATCATGATTGGAAAAGCAAGAGGCTGAAATTTGATCATATAACAGTACCTTAGTCATATCATTAACAAATACTAGATCGATTAGACTACTGGAAGAAGAATGGAAGTGAGTTGGCAAGGACACATTCACAGGATTAAGATGGAGAGACAACATTGAATCAGATAGCGCATTATCAAGTAAGAGATTATTATTAAAGTCACCAATAATAATAATGTCATCATATTGAATAGAAATTTCCTCAAGAATAGAAATAAAGGGATCAAAGTTTATATTAGAATTCGGTCTATAGACACTACCTGTAGGTCCTGCCAATCATGTATAAAAATAACAAAGACAACATATGTGATATGAAAAGCTAGGTCTTGACTGAAGGGTGAAGTCACCTACCCTGCAGTTTATGGTTTAATATAATAGGTCTGATCAAAGCAAGGGATGTTCTGCCACTTTTTATTTGATTGCTATGTTTCTAGCTAAGCAGTTTAGTGATTGATCTTCTGTAAAAGAGTCTTTTTTTTAATGATATAGCTTCCAATTGTCGTTGTCTAAAAAATGGGTTGTGGTATTCGATGCTATAAACACAATAAACGCAATGCAGCAAGCATAACAATTTTGCAATTGGAGCCTAAGTTAAGCTGCATGCATATTAATTATAATAAACACAGCAGCAGCAAAGCATAAGCAAAATAAATAAAATTAAACAGTTTTATCAATGGTGCCACTAAAACGTTTTTTCGCCTCATATATGATACATCGCGTTCTTAAAACCTCTACTTCATGCATGCTATTGCATTGACAGCATTCATTAATCCTCGCTTTTCCAGCTTAAATCCTCTCACTAATTCTCTCATTGCTGCGAATAAAAATAGAAATTAGCGTAAAAGCAAAGAAGCAGAATCTTTGCTTGTTGCCGCGCTGCCTTTATAATAATCACTTCCATATACACCCACGTATTATATTTTTGAGAGATTGCTGCGTTTGCTGCATTGCGTTTATTGTGTTTTTAGCATTACTTTCTTTGTAGGTTGTTGTTATCATTTTTATAGGGTTTGAGGCCTCTTAAGACTTACAAGATGGAACATGTTTTTCGACTTATCACCACCACATTAATATGCGACGATAAGCATAGCTTTAGCTGGAATTGATTTCGTAGGATACATTACGAACCTGCTAACATTAGGACGAATTGAACGAGTTTAGGTCTAAGCTTCTCGACTAAGTCTTGGTAGGTCAAAATATATTTGTAAGTGACAGTAACTTCACCTAGTTATCCAAATTTTCAACGTTGTTATCTTAACTATCGTTCCATTTACCAATTAATTGTTCATTAGATAACCTAGTGCGTTGGATATTGTTTTTGACTGCAAATCCTGGCAATATAAGTTTGAATGGAGGCGGAACTTTCTCACCATTATAACCAATGCAACAAGAAAATGTCAGATGGCAACCCTAAGATTATAGAACCAACTGTAGTAGAGGATTGAATAATTTATGGAAATAATTAATCCTTCAATGGATTTGAATTAATTATTTTTATTTATCTATCGATATAGTTTTCCATAAAAGTACGAATGCATTGGAATGTAGGGTATCTTACAATTAAGTCTGCTAGACGTTAAGTCTCGAACTTATTTACATAATTTTTCCTCTTCTGTAACAGAAATTCAGTTGGAACAACTTTGTTTCCTGCAGTTTCTGATTTCGCCAACTGTAAAGCTCCGAAGAGTACAAACGTGTGGTGGATTGTTAAAAAAGTTTTTTAATTAAAATATTTTGTAAATTTTAGAATAAAAGGAAATAATTTTTGTTGTTTCATACTCCCGTAGATGTTATTTAATTTGTATTTAAATTGTTTTTGTTGTAAATAATAAAATAAACTTAATTAGAATGTGTTGTTACTTATTTTAGTTGGACGCAAGTACCATCTGACTAATATGGGTAAAAAGGAGGTGATAAATTAGAGAAAAGGTGGAAATAATGTAAATTGGCTTTTAAAATGAAATTTGGACTTAAAAAGGTTATTCCGACTTTTAGAAGCTACAGTAGTATAGAAAAAAATGTAAGGAAATGCTGATAAAAGATACGACCCTTATAAGAACATAAAAAAACGGTTAAGCTGTGTGAGATATTATGAAAACTTTTTATTCGTATTAAAGATCTGTTGATGCCATTATGTGTGGAATATAACATCGTTTAAATAGCCGCCATGGTTTTTTTGGATAGAAGGCATCTGAAATGGCAAGTTTTTCATGATTTTGGCATATAAATCAGATTGAGTTCGACCGACGCACTATGTGGCATTTACCCTGAAAAACTGGCCAAAAAGGCAAAAATGAATTTAAAGAAATTTAAGAAATTTAGTATGCAGTTCGATAAACAACAAAATTCTGCATTATATAGTGAATTTTCACGACTGTAAGTTGAGATTTGTAGACTTGAGACGATGTCAAAGTCAGGAAAGTGAAGAAAATTAAATGCGTTTTTGGCGTTTTTTTGAAATTTTCGGTTTATATGATATTTTTTTGTGGCTAAACGAATAGAGGTTTTATATTGATTTTTCTTTTATTTGAAAGGTAGGAGCAACTGCTACTTTCAGTTTTTTTTATATATATATCTCATATATTAATGTTACAATTATTCGTTCAAAATTTAAAAATAATAAAAATTTCACATTTTTTTATCCTACTCAAAAAAAGATAAGGATTTTAAAGGTGAAAGTAGTTTTTAGTAGTTTAATGTTATATACCATAAGAAAATACGACCTTTCTAGATTCGGGAACAAAAAGAAAAGTTTGCGCAAATTTGCGCAATTATTTTTGGCGATATTTTAAAAATTTTACTTTTTTTTTTAAATTAAAAAAAATTAGTCGCAGTGTAATAAAGCCATAGGCAATAAAGCCATATGGCGTACGAATTATGCGAGGAAATTCAGTAGGAGCGATACCAATCGAGATGTCCTGCATAGGTTACTTTTAAGCAGTGACCCTTTTATAAGCTGCAGTACACAAAAATTGCGAAGGAATTCAGATATTTTTAAATTACTCCTTCCTGACATTGATGATGAAAATGATAACGATTTTAACGATTGTAGTTGATTTCACTTTTTAAGTATTTTTAAGTTAAGTATTAAATAATGTACAATAAATATTATGAATAAATATTAATTATCATAGAAGTTTAAAAACTTAATTACATATGTATGTCGACTATTATAACAATATGAGATGTATGTTTGATGTTCTTAATGGACCGTATGTTGTACCTAGGGGCACTTAAGATCCGATCATAATAAAATCAGGTAAAATGATTCACATTCATATTAAACATGTTCATGTCGAATTTCATCGAGGTAATAAAATGTTTAAGCCAATTATAATTGTTAAACATATTTTCTTAAGGGGCCCTATTTTGGACCAAGGGGCAATTATGGACCGACCATAACAAAATTTGGTAATATGATTTAGATTTACAAAATACACATTCATACCGAATTTCATCACGATACCGATGTTTTTAAGCCATTTATAAGCGCAAACGTGAATTTCTAAAGGCGACTTTATATGGGGACCAGGGTCAAATGTGATCCGATTTTCACCAAACTTTACAACTTTCTTAGTACACAGGACTGATCCATGCTAAATTTTATCATGATTGTTGCATAATTACCATAATTATGTGTAAATAAGTGCAATTTCGAGGGGAATTTGTATGGGGGCTAGGCGAAATCACCGACTGATTTGAACCAAAATCAGTTGGCTTCATCCTTGGGCCTAATTATCACTAACACTATCAAAAATTCCAGCCATTAACTCATAAAACACTTCTATTAATTTTGGCCAGGTTTTCAGGCAAAATGCCACATAGTGCGACGGCAAGAATTGTGTTGGCTTTGGCACCAACTGAGGCATGTGGTTTATTCACAGGTGTATTTAAGAAAACACTGCAATTAAATCGCATGGTCTCGATGGCCAGTTCAGATCATTTCCACATGAGATGACGATGCCCTCGCAACATTTGTGCAAGCTTACGATGACAAGCTTATAAGTGATACCGTGAAAGGCAATGCAGTGTGTATAGTGGAATTAGAAAGGAATTGTTCATAACGAGCTTCATTGAATTGATTTTGATCTCTGTTATCAACGTCAAATAAAATTGTAACAAGAATTCACCAACGAAAGGCTAGACATCATATACCTCTTTGATGGATTGGCAAGAGCAGAGAGAATTTGGCTAGGACGTTTTGATTGATTGATATCTTCAGATTTGCATTTGTTTCGATCTCTGCATAACTCCCTTGGTGGTATAAATTTAAAGTCCCTGAAGTTTTGCAAACGCAGTTGGATTAGTTTATCGTTCAGAAAACTTAGAAATACTACGCTAATGAAATAAATGTCTTTATACTATGTTCAGATATGGACTATTATTACGTAAATTGCAATAAACGCAATTATTAAGCTCAATATTTCATATAAAGTTTTAATTAATAATTACGCAATAAATATGCAAATTGTTATAATATTGAGTAAAACTAAAATTATTACAATTAGCCGAACATTTTTTGTTGATATTTGACAACTCAAATGTCAACAACGACAAAAAAAAAAGTCAATGTTGCTGAAGTAACCAGTTGTTTTGTTTACCAGCTGTCAAATGAATATTGAATAAGCAGCTGAACTGCGTATATTATTATGCCTGAACACTTAAAATATTCTACTCAATTAACCGAATATTTACTCAATAAAAGTGCATATCTAAACATAGTATTGCGAACAAAAATGGCAAAATATTGTCAGTCGAAAATGGCGCATATTTATCTTAATAAAGCTTGCTTTCGTTTGAAAACAAAAGTCGATTCAATTTTACTCATATTTCTATACACCCAATTTCTAATTTTCCACAGCTCAAAAGTTTTCTTTCTATTTTAAATCTTTTAATAAAATTTGTAGTTTTTTTTATTGTTGTTATCACTTAAACTTTCAATTCAAGTTCTCCCCAAAAGTCCCTTAAACTCAATGGCGAACTAATCGTTCTTTATACAAGTAGTAGAGGTAATTTTCTATTATTTTCAATAAAAAAAAACTTTTGGCAAGTCACTTAGAAAGTAAAAAAGAAAAGAGGACAACGAAACTGAATAATTGAAAGTGTAATTAAAACTTGATGTTTAACTACTTTAGCTTCTACAACTTCTTCTTTTAGCATTTACTGCTGCCAACACTCGTTACGATTTACCAGTTCAGCCAAGTTGAAGAAACTTTTTTAAACGCCACACACAACTTTTCGCAGTGTTTCCGTCTTTCTTTTGTTTTCTTTTTTCTTTTTTTTTGGTTTACTTTTTAGCATGTAATTAAAATAACACGCTGCTAAATTCAAACTGTAATTTAGACACTCTGTTTACCAAATAAGTTCTCAGCGGTGCAAGTAGAACTGTCAGCAATTCGAAATGAGTTCAACTTACAACATATGTAAGTGAAGCTTTGCTACAAACAGCGGAAGCCATTGACTTGAGGTACTATATAAATGGAAAGTAGTAACAACGGAAAAAATTCGTTTTTTTTTTAACAAAACATATGAACACAAAAGGAAGTGTCAGTAGGGACGTATAGAAATAAAAAAAATTTAATTTCTGATACCATTTGTCTTGCCAACTGTTGTTCAGGGGTTTAAGCTATTGCGTGAAGGTTTTTTTTTTGTAAAAAATTTCTTTATTTTGTTATATATTACCGACCACGAAAATGTGTTGCTCCTTACTATTTCGCTTGCTTGCCTTTATTCTATGAATCATATACCCGAACACTTTAAACTCTTTCACTTACATTTGAAACTATTTGTATCATATTTTTATTCCCAGCTTTTGTAAACCCAATGGCTTTCGTTCTCCGATGAATAAAATCTTCAAATCCCTTCAGGCCATTATTTGCTTTAATGAGTTTCTACAACAGTTGCTGGCAAACAACACAGTGTAAGCATTCCAACAAAGATACCCTAATAAAGAGGTCTATAAAATAAATTCGAATGGAAGCCATGAAACAATAACAACATGCGTAGTCCTCACTGTACTAGCTTTGTACGATTCACTGCAATACGAACATTAATCCACGCTATGTTGTATGAGATACTAAACTGTTAGCACTCGTGTTGAAGCCGACAATAATTTTGAATCCTGTTGTGGCACATGAACGAGGTCTAACGTATTAAATTGCTCTTTAGTTTCCTCCTACTTATACCAGATGGGCTCTTCGCCCAAGGATCATGCGTTGGATATATTCCACGGTCATCGAACCCAACCTCTTATACGGTATTGCTTTCTGGTGGACTGCTCTGTACAGACAATACGACGTCAGACTTCTTGACAAGGTCAGAAGGTCTGCGGCCATTTACATAACTGGCGCTCTGCGCACCACCCCCACGAAAGCTTTGTTCGCAATGCTCAACTGTCTTCCTACTGTGCTTGCCGCTAAGCAGGCGGCTAAATTTGCTGCGACTAGACTTAATGCCCTGTCTCGCACATTGTACCTTCTGGTCACTCCACTATTCTGGATGTTGAGCCAGAGGCCCACGTGTACATCGACTATATCCCTGCTGAATATTGTCTCGATAGGGGTTTCCACTCTCTGATTCCGAGTAGGGACCACTGGAATCATAATACGGTTGTCCCCCCGGAAGTCCTGGATATATATACCGACGGCTCTAAACTTGATAATGGGGTTGGAAGCGGTGCCTACTCTGAGAAACTGGATCCGAACATTTCTCTCCGTCTGCCGGACTACTGCAGCGTGTTTCAGGCGGAGGTGACGGCAATTTACCGGGCCGCTCAATGGATCCTCGTCAACGGTGCTCCTTTCACTCGCGTCTCGGTCTTTTCTGATTGTCAGGCCGCGATAAGATCTCTATCGTGTTTCGTGAATAACTCTAGGATCGTTATGGAATATCGCCGCTGTCTCGACTTTCTTTCTGGGCGCTTCACCAGTGTCTTACTGGTGTGGGTCCCCGGGCACAGTAACATTCCGGGAAACTGTAGGGCCGACGAGCTCGCCAGAGCTGGTGCGCTCCTTCCGGAATCCTCTTCAATTGAACTGGGTATGCCACTTGCCTCGGTCAAGTTGGGCATTGCGCGGAAATGCTCTCGGGACGCCAACCTGAGGAGTCCTGCTCCACCTGGCCCTTGATGTATAGAAGGCGTACCAACCAACTACTTGGTTTTGGTCGTGACGTCATCTCAACCACAGTGGCCGTGCTTACAGGTCATTGCGTCATGGGTAGACACGCGGAGAGAATGAGGCTCCCATTTAACGATTTTTGCCGTGGATGCAGATCCGCTGAGGAAGAGAAGACGGTTATCCACTTTCTTTGTCAGTGCCCGTCTCTTGCTAGGTGTAGATATAGGCTATTTGGCTCTCCATTTTTAGTCAGCTTGACGGAGCTATCATCTATTGATACCAAGAAGGATATAGCTTCGTTCATCAAACTTTCTGGCTGGTTTTCCAGTATAGGGTAGTCGTGCTTTTGGTGTGCAGCCCTTGCGCTGACCAACTTCTTCCTCTTCCCTGATTTTGGTGGAACTTGGTCAGTACAGGGACTGCGTTCACCCGTGGCATCACAACGGGCCGCTATGCGTGCTCAAGTGAGCTTTGTGAAATCAGAGCTAGCACTCAGACCTAACCTAACCTAATCCTCCTACTGATTCAAATATTTCCATGAATGAAATGTTTCTCAAAAAATCTGTCGTTCCGAGTCTACACTCATGTACTCACAACATAAGTGGTGTAAGAAGATAGGTCGTAATCCTGACTTAAGGGTTGTAATGCCCTATTATATGTGTATGTATGGTTTCAAATATTTCATACATACATACTCTTTGCTTGGAAATTCAACACTCTAGTTATTCAAAATAAAAATAGTCCCGTCAATATTCTAGTTTGCTAATAAAGTCCCTAAGTAAGGTTTCTATCTCGTACATACCTCTGAAGTCTGGGAGATGCAATTCTAGACCTTATGATAAATGAACGTCGTTGACAATCACTCATAGAGAAAAATTGGTGTTTTCGTTTGCGTCCTTATTTTACTGAATCTTTCAATATTCCAACTTTCATCAACTTTCTCTTGAGCAAAATGAAAGGCGTGAGGGATGTTAAAGAACGTAGCAAAGTGTTAAGCAAGTTAAATTTAATAGCTTTAGAAACATCTATACAGGCAAAGGATCTGTGCCGAAAGAAGCAAGAGTATACAAAACATTTGAGAAAAACGAATCAGGGACCTAGAAACCTCTAAAGGGTGAAACTAATTGGAACAGGCAGGGGTTAGGCTTAATAGCATTAACAAACAAAGTAGCCACGTTGATAATTACAGTTGTGAGTCAAACATGCAAGTATCTGAAAAGCGATGTATGTTTTCCTTTCTTTCCACAAAGCGGCATAGATGACCTATTACTTGGGTACATTTCAAAAGCTTGTGGAAGTGCTTAGTTGGAGTTTATGGCGAAAGTGTAAAACAGACTTTCTATCGATCATATTGAAATGTCAGTGTTGAGAACTCTAAGAATATATAAAAAAATGGGGTACTGCTATAGGTGCCATTACGTCCTAGGCTGCACACAACAAGAACAGGATATGGTGGTTGTTCTTGGCCAACAAGAAGATGTATTTAAGAAGGATTTCACAACACTCCTTAAGGCATATGCACTCAACCATATGTAGCTAGCTGGCAGAACATTTTTAAACTCAATTTGCCGAAACTAAAGGGTCCGCCAAATAACTTTATTTTTTGGAAATGCTTTAAAAGAAAACTACAGAATATCTTCTCAAATTTCTTTTTTTATTTGAAAGTACAATCCTTCCGGTTAATAATGGAAAATAATTTCATTCAAATGGCTGCCTCGGCTGGCCATGCAGTAGCCTAAACCAGAAGATGCCGATTTTGGCAAAAAAAATCATCTTTTCAGATGAAACTCATTTTGATCTTGGCGGGTATGCAAACAAGCAAAATTGTAGCATTTGGGGCACAGAAAACCCGCACGTATACATTGAAAAGCCGACGCACCCAAAACGAGTCGGATTTTGGTTCAGAGGCATAATTGGGCCATTTTTCTTCGAAAATGAGCAAGGAGAGGCCGTTACAGTCAATGGCGATCGTTATCGGGCCATGTTGAACGAATTTTTGTTCACAAAAATTGAAGAGGAGGATATTGGCAACATTTGGTTTCAACAGGACGGCGCTACGTGCCGCACAGCCGAAGCTACACTCGATGTTTTGCGCCCTGTTTTGAAGATCGCATTATCAGCCGCAGAGCTGATGTCGTTTGGCCACCTCGGAGCTGCGATTTGACACCGTTGGACTATTATTTGTGGGGTGCCGTCAAAGATAAGTGTTACGCCGACAAGCCAGAGACAATTGACGCTTTAAAGGACAATATTCGTGAAGCCATTGGTGAAATACAGCTGCACACAATCGATAATGTGCTTAAAAATTGGACCGATCGTGTAGGCTACTGCATGGCCAGCCGAGGCAGCCATTTGAATGAAATTATTTTCCATTATTAACCGGAAGGAATGTACTTTCAAATAAAAAAAGAAATTTGAGAAAATATTCAGTAGCTTTTTTTTAAAGCATTATCAAAAAAAAAGTTATTTGTCGGACTCTTTAAATCAAGACACAAGTCAGACATCTCCAACTAAAACGAAATGTGAATATTTCTTTGGCGACTTCCTCTCAGCAGATTTCTGACAAAAACTCTGAGAGTGAATAAAAATTGCCATGAAAAGTTTCTCAAAAATCTGTCGTTCGGAGTCGACTTTAAACTGTAGGTCCCGCCACTACCGTATAAAATTAACACACACAACATAAATGGTGCGAAAAGCTAGGCCGTAAACCTGACTGAAGGGTTGTAATGTTTCTTTGTCAACTTCTAGAATGGTATGCAAGTGTGGAAGCCAGTTAAACTCCAAAGATTACTCTTGTACGTTTTCAACGGCCACTTGTAAGGATTTCACAGCATTGTTCTAGTTAACTGAGTCCACAGTCGTCCTACAATGAAAAGAATATTGTAGTAAAAGTTGAGTCTTAGCTTTAGTACTGTTACGATGCTATTTTTGATTTGAAAAGAAGTTACCATATAGCGTGGTGGCAACGGAATATATTATGAATATGTCATGTGAGAAAAATTAATCCGTTTTTTAAAAATTTATTTTTGATTATAGGGTACCACGACCATTATCTTTATTTATTTCGGTCTTTACTTTGTTTACAATCTAGTAGCAGTAGATAGCAGACAATGTAGCATAACTTTCAATTTTAATTAAGACATGCATGTTTCAATCCATTTTAATTTTTGGTTCTCTATTACTTACCCTTATTGTGTGCTATTTAGCCTCGAGGATAATAAAACCAAACCAACTTTCTCTTCATTACTACCGTTAGCCATTAAAATAGTAATTGATATGTACTATACAATACAGTATATATGTATGTATGTGCGTATGTACATATATGAAAATGATACTTATTTAGGTCTTTGCACTGTATTTGTAGCACAGTACTTGGCTGTATGTGATCGAAATTTTGTTTGAATTGAAAAGGTGTCAAAAAACTTTTAACACAACTTTCTCTCTTTTTTTTTTGGTTGTATCTTCAGATACTTAAACTGAGTTATATTTAAATATAAAGAAATTAGATTTGGACAATGTTTAAAAGCATAGAAAGGATTTAACATATCTTTGTGTTGTAGCAGAGAATTAAATTGATTGCGGAAAAATTTAAAAAAAAATTGAAAAAATAAATCGAGTTGTGATTGTGGAAAAGTCCATACATGCCTGATAAGCGACTGTTTGCTACGATTAAAGGTCTGAAAGGATCAGTGGGTTCTTATTTTCGCCATAGTCTAGTAGGTAGCATATTGGCTTATTAGACGTAAGGCCATGCGTCAAACCCTAGGTCAGACATACATACATAATTGGTCATTAGAACCCTTCAGTCAGGATTACGACCTAGTTTCTCACACCACTTATGTTGTGTGTGTTAATTTTATACATGAGTGGCGGGACCTACAGTTTAAAGTCGACTCCGAACGACAGATTTTTGAGAAACTTTTTCATGGCAATTTTATTTACTCTCAGAGTTTTTGCCATAAATCTGCTGAGAGGAAGTCGCCGAAGGAATACTTTTTGTATTTTATTTTGATGTCTGGCCTGGGCCTCGAACCATGGCTTTACGTCTAATAAGCCAACACACTACCTACTAGACTACGGCGACTTCTAGGTCAGACATTTCCAACAAAACAGAATAAGAAAAAATATTTTTTCTATGGCTGCCTCTCAGCAGATTTCTGGCAAGAATTAACATCAAAAGTTTCTTAAATAGTATCTATGGTTCGGAGTCGACTTTAAATTCTAGGTCCCAACACTCATGTCTAAAAATTAACACCCACAACATAAGTGGTATGTGAAGCTGGGTCGTAATCCTAACTCAAGTATTGTAATGACCAATTATGTACATATGTATGTAAGTACATATGTATTCAATTACATAAGATTTCATATAACAATTTTAATTTTATGCTCTATTGTTCCTTCATATCATAGTATTCCGCATGAGTGCATGTTGTTGCCTTCCTTGTTGAATGCCTTCATATTTACTTGCCATTCATTTCAGCTAAAGTACCGCCCTAATATATATTCTTAGTTGTACAAATTATAATTTTTTTTGGTAATTATTTTTGTTAACATAGGAACGTATTTGTTTTGGTAGGGTTTTGTTGCCAAAAAAAAGTTTTGTAATTTTGGAAATTTCTTTTGTAATGAACAACATAATTTAGGTTAAAGGTTATCATTATGTGAAGAGAAGAAATAAAAAGTGTTTGAATATCAACCAACACACGACCTTAATTTGAAAATTTCAAATTATAATTTTGAAATGCCACCCATGTAGGTGACACAATGTAATCATTCAGTCATAAAAATTAAAGAGTAAAAGTAGCAGGCATTGTTACTATTTAGGCTTATGAGCTAACATTTTAGATTAAGGGCGGTAGTTTAGATGGATTTCAAACACATGATCAAACTAAATTGTGAAATATTATACAAAAAACACTGCCTGGAAAAAATCAAGCTGGAAGCTGGATGCTTACGTAATGATCTGAATTAATAAACCCTTATTTTGGATCTGTAGATAGTTGTTGGAGGAAATTATGTATTGTATGCAATCAACCTATAGTCGCCGTAGTCTAGTAGGTAGTGTGTTAGCTTATTAGACGTAAGGCCAGGGTTCAAATCCCAGGTCAGACATCAAAACGAAAATATGAAAAAAAATATTTCTTCGGCGACTTCCTCTCAGAAGATTTCTGGCAAAAACTCTCTGAGAATAAATAAAAATTGCCATGAAAAAGTTTCTCAAAAATTTGTGGTTCGAAATTGACTTTAAACTGTAGGTCCCATCACTGATGTAAAAAGTTAACACACACAACATGAGTGGTGTGAGAAGCTAGTACGTAATCCTGACTGAAGGGTTCTAATGACCAATTATGTATGTATGTATGCATACAATCAACCAAACAGCAAACATAGACTGACATTTATATCTCTCTGATAAGGAATTTTTAATAAAGAAATGTGTGTGCATAGAGAAAAGGAATGGTGGTGGACCATCACACCCACCAAAATCAGTCAGTCATTATAATCTAAGCAAGTGGACAATAAAGCTTTCGAATCTTTTGAAAAGTGTCACGCTTTGCTGGAGTTCTTACAGACCACTGTAAGCACTTAATTACTTTGTGTAGTTTTGTTGCTAAACACTTTTCTTTAAGGGTGCCCCACAGCCAATAGTGCAACCGTGTCAATACGCAGCTTCTTGGCGGCCAAGAAGTTCAGACATCAAAACGCAAATATGAAAAAATATTCCTTCGGCGACTTCCTCTCAGAAGATTTCTGGCAAAAACTCTGAGACCAAATAAACAATTGCCATGAAAAGTTTCTCTAAAATCTGTCGTTCGAAATCGACTTTAAACTGTAGGTCCCACCACTGATGTAAAAAAATTAACACACACAACATAAGTGATGTGAGAAGCTAGGCCGTAATCCTGACTGAAGGGTTGTAATGGCCAATTATATACAGTGGTGGTCTTATAATTAGAAACGACTTAGCAACATGTATGTTTGTTAATTTGTTTTACAGTTATGTACCTGGGATCAAAGACTTTGTTTCGAGGACGTCTTACATACGTTTTTCCATCAGATTGGGACAAATTAAACTTAGATTCGTCACTCCAGAGAATTCTGTTCCCGAAATATCGTTTCTAATTATAAGGCCACCACTGTATGTATGTATACATTTGACGCAATAAATCGATTGTGGCATAAGATGTGTGGCAAATTGCACCATCCTGTTGTAACCAAACATCATTCACATCAATACCCTGAAGAGCGGGTACAAAAACTCCGGTGCGTAATGGTTCCGCCGTCCTTATTTTCAAAGAAATATGGGCCAATGATGCCTCTGCTCTACGTGCCGCATCAAACGGTCACTCGTAATGGTTGCATTGGCTTCTGTAAGACCACATGGTGGTTTTCTGAGCTCTAACTACGGCAATTTTGCTCAATAACCTTCCCATCAAGAAGAAAATGAGTTTCATCCGAAAAGATGATTTTTTTTTGCAAAATCGATATCATCGTGCAGTTTCTCGTTGGCCTAATAAGTCCCAACGTTGTTCAAACGTAAATCGACTCATTGCATTCAGTGGAGATAATATACTGAATTTTGTGACAGATTAGAATGACATAAGTATTGCCAGATTCGAAATAACCGATGCCTTATATTTAAATCAATAAATGGCCCACCCGATATTTTAAGAGTACTATTTGAAACTGGTACTTTAGTTGGTACACTTTATCATATATATTTGCTTTCTAGCCTCCTAAGTAATCATATATTTGCTATCGTGTAAAATTGAACAGCCTGTCATACATCATCTGATCAGGTATACGCTGCAAAAACAATTTTGTTCTACTCGTTAGAGGTTCTGCCTTTTCACCCATTTTGCAAACGTAACAGTTTATGTGTGTATGTATTCCCAAGTAGTAGCCATAGTTATTTGCATATTCTTTACATATTTTTTTTGGAAATGTTGGCAACATTATAAATTACATACACAATGCCACAGAATATCTGCATTTATGCGTCACCTTACAGCAGACAGGTTTTGTTGACACTCCTGCCAGTCTATGCAAATGAGTGTTTCTGCCTGTGAATAATAAGTTTCTTGTCTCTGTTGCCATAAATTTCAAATTTTTTGTTTAACGAGAATTTCTTTTTTTTATACAAATTTTGTACATTTTCTATTGCAATCTCCTTTTCGTATTTCATAAATAATTTACGTGTTGCGGCGTGTTGAAATATGTATTCGTGAGTATGAAAATATTTTTTTTTGATTTTTCTTTAGTCACACTTTTTCAACAATTTCTCCTCAGGTATTTGTTTAATTTTTCCAAAACTTTTAAATTAATCTCTGCTCGTTTGGGTTTTTACAGCAGGAGAGATAATAAAAGATCAAGAGAGAATGGTTCATGTCTAAGTGGTGTTTAAATATTTATTTTCAAAGCATATTTGGGTGAAACATACATAATTGGCCATTACAGCCCTGCAGTCAGGATTACGGCCTAGTTTCTCACACCAGTCTTGTTGTGTGTATTAATTTTATACATGAGTGACGACTTCCAACGACAGATTTTTGAGAAACTTTTAATGGCAATTTTATTTACTCTTAGAGTTTTTGCCAGAAATCTGCTGAGAGGAAGTTGCCGAAGAAATATTTTTTCATATTTATGGATATCATTATATCATATTATGGACTTAGCGAGAGTTTGGAGGTGGATCGGAAATGCTTTAAGGATGAATCGATATGTTATAGAGCTAGCAGCCATCTTTAAATGATGGTAGAACGCGTCCGTTTTTGGGTTTCAATAAGTAAGGAAAAAATGTCTCCTCTGTGGTTGGCCATCTCTTTATACGAAGAGCGTTTCTTTCAAAGCTTATCTCAACTGAAGTTGCCGTAGTCTAGTAGGTAGTGTGTTGTTTTATTAGACGAGAGCTACTGGTTTAAACTCCAACTAAAAAAATATTTCTGTCAGTTACTTGCTCTAAACAGTCTGAGAGTAAAAAAACGAAAAGTTCAGAATCAACGTTAAATTGTAGATTCCGCCATTCATGGATAAAATTAACACACATAACGTAGATGGTGTGCGAAACTAGGTTTTAATCATGGCTAAAGTGTTGTAATAACCAATAAAGTAACAAATGTTCTGACTTTCCTGAGATTTATGGAGGCATTTTTTCTTAGCAGATCCCTTTCTTTAACTCTCTTACTCTTGTCTTGTACTCTCTTTATTTCCGTTTTTTTTTCAGAAACTATTTATGACGGCAAACGAAGTCGCGTATCTTTTATAACATCTTCCACTGTTCATGTTATTTCCCGCCCAAATATTTCTTGCCACTACACGTTGAACTGTCTGTTGAAATGTCTGTCAATTCCCTCGGCTCTAAAGTGTAAAAGTCATATTCAAACAAGTTGTAAACACAACGAAACTTTTCTTTCAGAGTTTCCTATTCATGTTGACAAATGTATGTAAAGAGTGTTTTTTACAGAGGTATAGAACTTTAAGTTGGCATTACTTTTCAAGATGGCGACCGATTTAACAGCTGTCAAGTGATTTATTCTCAGTTTGGTTTGGCAATTCATGATGAATAGACTCACGCCTGAACAACGCTTGCAAATAGTGCAATTTTATTTCGAAAATAATGGTTCTGTGCGGAAAACGTATCGCGCACTACGTCCATTTTATCGTCGACAAAATCGTCCATCAGAGCAGTTAATTCGATTAACCATGGAACGTTTTCGCACCACGTTTACTCTTATTGATAACTCGCCTCCCCAGAGACGCTACAGAAGAAGCTATTGCTGCTGTAGAGCGTAGCATTGAGGAAGACCCGAATGAGTCCATCCGCCATCGAGCACAGGAATTGGATCTGTGTCCATCCACTTTATGGAAGATTTTGCGGAAGGATCTTGGTTTGCGTGCTTACAAAATCCAACTCGTACAAGATTTGAAGCCAAACGATCATCAAGTAAGGCGTAGATTCGTCCAATGGGCCCAAAACGAGATTAACGTTGTTCCCGATTTTCATAAGCGAATTTTGTTTAGCGATGAAGCGCACTTCTGGTTGAATGGCTACGTCAACAAACAAAACTGCCGCATTTGGAGGGAAGGTAATCCTCAAGTGTATGTTGAAACACCGTTACATCCAGAAAAACTGACTGTTTGGTGCGCTTTATGGGCTGGTGGAATCATTGGTCCGTACTTTTTCAAAAACGATAGTGGCCAGAACGTTACAGTCAATGGTGATCGGTATACAGCCATGAATACTAACTTTTTCATTCCTGAATTGAATAACCATGATGTCCAGGAGATGTGGTTTCAACAAGACGGCGCAACATGTCACACAGCTCGTGCCACAATAGATTTATTGAAAGACACGTTTGGTGACCGCCTAATTTCACGTTTTTGACCTGTGAATTGGCCTCCAAGATCTTGTGATTTAACACCGCTAGACTACTTTCTGTGGGGCTATGTAAAGTCATTGGTCTATGCGGTAAAGCCACAAACGCTTGACCATTTGGAAGACAACATTCGCCGTATTATTGCCGATATACGGCCACAAATGTTGGAAAAAGTCATCGAAAATTGGACGTCCAGATTGGACTACATCCGCGCCAGCCGTGGCGGTCATATGCCAGAAATCATATTTAAAATGTAATGCGACAAGATTATTTTTCGGATAAATAAAATTCATGTCAATCCATCGTTGTTTTATTGCAACTTAAAGTTCTATACCTCTATAAAAAACACCTTTTATGTGCGTATGTGTGTGTGTGTGTGACTAAGTTAATACAGTAGCTCTGATTTTATACGGTACATGGTATTGAACCATTGAGTAACTGCTTTCAAGGACATTAATCTTTCGTTATACGATAAGGAAAATGACAACTTTTCACATTTTTTTTATTCAAATGAGTTTTATGAGCAAATTAATCAAATAAAGTTGAATTTTATTGCCTCATAGTTAAAACTATTAACTATTTTTGGGCTATAATGTTAAATGTTAAACGATAAAAAGTAAAGTATTTGTTGATCTAATTTTAGGCACTCTATTATCACTTAAAAGAGATATTTAGGTTTTAATATCTAAAGTGCCTGTTTCATAATACTATGTTCAGATATGCACTTTTATTGAGTCAATATTCGGTTTATTGAGTACAATATTTTAAGTGTTCAGGCATAATAATATACGCTGTTCAGCTGCTTATACAATATTCATTTGACAGCTGGTAAACAAAAAAGCTGGTTGTTTCAACAACATTGTTTTTAGTTTGTTTTTTTGTTTTGTTTTTTGTTTAGTTTGTCGTTGTTGATATTTGAGTCGTCAAATATCAACAAAAAGTGTTCCGTTAATTGTAATATGCTCACTAACCACACTTAAAACAGTACTGTATTTGAAGTTTTACTCAATATTATAACAATTTGCGTGTTTATTGCGCAATAAATAATTAATTGAAACTTTATGTGAAATATTGAGCTCAATAAAAGCGTTAATGCGATTTACGCAATAAAGGTGCATATCTGAACACCGTATAATATTCTTTGGCTGAGGGCGAATTCCGGATGATATATTTGCTTTTGTCTTTAAATTTCATAAAATATTCCAGTGTATCACAATGCTTTGTGTCTGTAAATTGTGACATTTATCTTCTTTAAACAGTAATACGTGAAGATATTTTTTAATAAACGGACAAATATTTCGCATGGGTAACTGTGAAGTAATTTTTTTTATTATTAAATTAAGAACATTTCAATGAAGATTTATTTGTTAAAGTAAAAGTAAAGAAAATTCCTTTAAAATGAAAGGAACACAATTAATTGATTTCCACTAGGAGTGGAATGGAGAGAGTAGGCATTTAATTCAATAAGCGTGACAAATGATGTGCTTTAAAGCATTTGCTTTGCATGCTGTATGTTATGGCAATAAACTAAAAGCCATTAATTAATAATGGGGAGGTATACCGCAGTTCGGTTGATAAGATCAACTGCTTTGCTGAGTCAACCAGAAGCAGTCATGATATCTGTGGAGATCGTACACCAGCTGGATGTGACACTGGTTTGTCCATTTGACACTCGTTAGTAAATTACAAAGTTTCTTCTTCTTGATGATAGGTTGTAAGGGTTATTAAAGAAAGACCAACATCCTAAAGAATAGTTAGTGTTCAATAATTTGACCACTCTCTGGCAGTAGAACTATATTACCCCAGCTCTACTAGTGATCTGTAGATGGACAGATTAAAGATTTGAATGACTTAAGTTTCAGAATTAAATCGGGAATATTAAAAGCTGCAGCTATATTTATAAGCTTTCATCACTACTTAACTTCTAGTCTTAATTCAATACACGTTCGCATGTGTCTTCTATATTTGTAGGGGTTTGCTTGAATCAAAGATGTCATTGGACCTCATTGGAATTAATGAATGTCTACTCCGAACGACAGATTTTTGAGAAACTTTTCATGGCAATTTTATTTACATCTGCTGAGAGGAAGTCGTTTTGTTGGAGTCGTCTGACATGGAGTTTGAACCGTGGCCCCACGTCTAATAAGCCAACACACTACCTACAAGACTACGGCGTATCCAATATGATACGATAAGCCTTTTTATTTAATTTGGAATTTGCTTCATGGAAAGAGCTATTTTCATGTCCAAGGCTCATGTAGAAGTTATTTGTGGGAACATCAATTCTGTAGGCGTGCCTTTCAATGGGACAGTGGCATGTGGCAACTGCAATAGTGCGATAGATGCTCAGTTTATTTTATTAAAGGAACTTTATTTATTCTAAATCAGTCCAGCGTAGCTTGTTCAAACTACACGTAACCTTATGCTTCCAACGAAGTTGAGGCTCCTAACACAACGCTCTTGTCTAGTTCATTACCTGTGATCTGCAGCATTTTGGAATATGAGCAAACGAATCTCCATTTACCCAAAATGGGGGAATTTTTTGGGGAAAATTGCAATAAGCATCAGAGATCAGCAATGAATCGCTTTTTAGCTACTCATAAGTACTCATGAAATTTTGAGTATATGTGAGTCAACAGTATTGAAATCCAACTACTCTGAATCATTCGTACTCACTACAACATTGATTTATAAGTACAATTTGCAATGACTATGAGTACGCCGTTGACATCAAACTCATACCATTCGAAATATGTTTGATTCATAAGAAAAAAGACAAAGACAGCGTATTGTAGTGCTCGTACGCGAAACTTACTTATTTTGTGATTCTTGTAAATGTTGAGTCACGCAGAGTCGAAATCAATAACATCATTCTTATTGTTAAGTATGAGTACCATGAGTATTTCAAACTTTGAATGTTAGTAGTATGAGTATGACACTAAAATAAGTATGAATGCGTATAAGTATCAGAAATTATGAGTATGATTCGAATCTACTCATCGTTTTGAATAGTCATTGCTGACCTCTGATAAGCATTGCACAGCTTTCAATATAACTGCAGGGAAATGCAGCTTATATGGAATTTTAATCTCGAGAACACATCAAAATTTGCCTCGTGACTTTTTTCAATAGAGAAGTTGTAATTATTACTGCTTTAACGAGAACTCAGCGGTTTCTATTGTAATATATGGACTGAGAAGCGTTATCCCAGTAACCAGAGAAGTAGGTAGGTAGGTAGGTAGGTAGAGGTGGCTGCTCATCCAAGAAAAATTTTTCTTGGTGATGGACACACTTAGGCCGCATTGGGCCCATTGTGCTGCCACAGTCATCCGTTGTCCCCTAGTCTCGAAACCATTCGGAGCTCCTGATGAAGCGATTTAGGCTGCCAATGTCAATCCTTGACAGTTCCTCCAGATCATCCATGTAGTAAGTACCCAAGTACTTCATTCTCCTTTGGCATAGAGCCGGGCATGTACCCAGCAGATGAGGGACAGTCTCCTCTGCTTCCTCATCTCTGCAGCTTCTACAGAAGTCGTTAGCAAGTTGTCCAAGTCCAATGCGCCTCGCATGCGTACCCATAATGCAATGCCCCGTAGTGACACCGACAACTACACTGAGCGCGCCACTTTGGAGTTTAAGTAGACTCATTGTGCGCCCCTCATCCGGCCTTGGCCAGATTTTACGAGCCGTTCTACCCGTGTCCGAGGCCGCCCACCTGTCGTTGACGGAATCGACGATCGCATTATCAATTATGAGCTTGCAGGTCTTCATTGGTATGCCCAGATTCGAGAACTCAGCGCCTGGCAAGTTCATCTCTACAGTTGCCCGGAATACCACTGTGTCCTTGCGTGGCCTACGTCCGAGTCATGCCACTGTCCAGTCGCCCAAAGACGTTTACTTATTTTAGCAGCCACTCCCCTACAGAAAAGGTCAAGCAGAAAGAGGCCCAAAATTATCTCCAGTGCCGACGTAGGTGTAGTGCGCAAGGCACCACTAATGATAATACAGGCAGATCTCTGCAGTCGCTGTATTAGTTTCGAATTAGTTTTATTTTCAAGGGATTCCCACCAAACTGGGCATCCATAGGTCAAGATAGGTCTGACCACCGCTGTGTAGATCCAGTGTGTCATCCTAGGTTCTAGGCCCCATTTTCTCCCCAACACTCTGTTACAAGCATACAGGGCAATGGAAGCCTTTTTAATTCTGTTGATGATATTCGATTTCCAAGACAGCTTCCTATCCAGAATGAGTCCTAGAAAGTGTGCCTCCTGTTTGAGTTTCAGTTCCGTCCCGTTAAGTTCGGTGGCTTGTACCTTCTCCTGAAGAGTACTACTTCCGTTTTTACCGGGTTAACACCCAAACCACGCTCAGATGCCCACACGCAGACCCTCCAGAGAAGTAAATGAATACATTTTAGATTCATTTTTGGAAAAGTTAATACACTTACACCGAAACTAATGGTTTGAATGATATTACACAATGTTACATAAGGAGCAGCCATTCTTTCAAAGCATATGATTCGGGCACTTTGTCAAGCTGTTGCGGCCTTTGGTACAAAAAAAGAAACGTTGCCTTAGGGTGTTATTCGACCATATTTTATTTAATTATAGATTTTCTTCCCCCCTACTGAAGACAATTTATTTCTTATGCATATTGATGTACCCCAAGTTAATCACGCAGTTCATTTGTTAGGCAATAGATAAACTTTTATATATTTTTTATTAACTTTTCTCTTTTAAATACTCTTTTATTTATTATACTTTATTTTCTTTTGTGTGTTTTTAGGGTTTTCCGTTCTTGTTCTTTTTCCTCTTTTTAGATTTCCCATTTGCAAATATTTGCAAAAAAAACCTCTAAATTTCTTACTTGCCATGTCTGCTGTAGTGTGTGTCCTTTAAGGCCACAAGAAGTAAAAGTAAGTAAACAAATGTTATCCTTATCTGTTTTAGCCTTTTGGCCTTAAGGGTTTATTTTATTTAAATTTAATTTTTTTATTTTTCTGCTGCAACATAGGACTCAAGGGCTGAAGAGATTTTTACGCCAACAGACTATCTTTAAAAACTAAGAGATTTCTTGTCTTTTAATTTCTTTTTTCTACTTTTTTCTTTAACGAACATGAACAAATATCGGGTCCGCCATCTAACGGTTTTTTTTTTCAACTAGTGCTTATTTCGTGAATGGTAACACTTAGCTCATGTCTGATTTGACAGATAATTAGTTTTATCCTTCCGCTGAACGAATATGGTTGTGTATTCGCTTGAACAACGCTGGGAAATATTGCGACATTACTTTGAAAATCATGGTAATGTTGCAGAATGTGTGCGAAAATTGCGTACGGATTTTGGTAGAAGAAAAGCACCGTCAGCTCCGTATGTTCGTTATCTTGTGAAAAAAAAAGTGAAAGAAACTGGCATCCTCATCGATAAACCAAAGAGTGAAAAGCCAAAAACAGTGCGTACACCCGAGAATATTGCTGCTGTGGCAGAAAGTGTGCGTGAAGCGCCATCAAAATCAATTCACCGTCGTTCTCAACAATTGAACATTTCGGAGACATCATTGAGACGAATTTTGCTTAAAGATCTTGTTATGACGCCATACAAAGTCCAATTGGTTCATCCAATGCGTTTTCGCTTCATCTTTTCATCTTTTCAGATGAAGCTCATTGCATAATTGTCGCATTTGGGGCACTGAAAACCCGCACGCATTGAAAAGTCGACGCACCCAAAACGAGTCACGAGTTGGTGCGGATTTTGGTTCATAGGCATAATTGGGCCATTTTTCTTCGAAAATGAGCAAGGAGTGGCCGTTACAGTCAATGGCAATCGTTATCGGGCCATGTTGAACGAATTTTTGTTCACAAAAATTGAAGAGGAGGATATTGGCAACATTTGGTTTCAACAGGACGGCGCTACGTGCCACACAGCCGAAGCTACACTCGATGTTTTGCGCCCTGTTTTTGAAGATCGCATTATGAGCCGGAGAGCTGATGTCGTTTGGCCACCTTGGAGCTGCGATTTGACACCGTTGGACTATTATTTGTGGGGTGCCGTCAAAGATAAGTGTTACGCCGATAAGCCAGAGACAATTGACGCTTTAAAGGACAATATTCGTGAAGCCATTGGTGAAATACAGCTGCACACAATCGATAATGTGCTTAAAAATTGGACCTATCGTGTAGGCTACTGCATGGCCAGTCGAGGCAGCCATTTTAATGATATTATTTTCGGTTATTAACCGGAAGGCTTGTACTTTCAAATAAATAAAGAAATTTGAGAAAATATTCAGTAGTTTTTTTTTAAAGCGTTTTGACCCTTTATTTGCTGTGACAATTTGAGTTAAATTGTGTTTTATAATTCACTGTGATAAATTGTGCTTTTGTTTTTGAAACAGACAGAAAAAATGTGTAAATAATTAGTTTTATTCATTACCTTTCATGCACTATGGGTTGAGTTGGGCTATTTTACGAAAAAAAAAATTAAAACGGAAAAAACCGGTAAGAGACGCTGTTAGAAACACTTTCAGTGATTAAACTGTGAAATCTCATCAACCGCCATCCATTTGCAATGCTTGACAGCGAGATTATAAATTTTGAGTGAAGAAATGCTACGTAGTGGAGATTCTATTCTTGTGTGTTGAACGATATGCGGTCGTTTGACAGTTACTTTGGAATTTAGTGAGCTGTCGAATTGTGCTTCCATAGTTTTTCCGCTTGGACATGCGGAGAAAGTGTAGTTAATCAGGTAAAACTGAAATTAATTGTCTTGGTTCGGATGGTACGGAGTAATGTTGACAAATTAAATAAAAAATTATCCTCGTTTTTAATAAAACAACAGCACAGCAATATGTTCCAGCAGATACTTCAAGTACTCAAGCTCAAGACTTTCTTTTTCTATTGAAATTTTGTTCTATAAAAAAAGCCATTTTAAGTGGTTTTAATATTTTTTTTTTGTTCTTCAATAAAACCATTATTTCACTTTAGATGTCACATTAAACGGATGAAAGAAGAAAAAAAAACTAAAAAAAACGTCATTAAATTGATGTCACAGTAACACAAGTGCTTAAACAATATGATGATGATAAGTATGTATGTAGAAAAGGAAAGTAAAAGACAGCAAAAAGTGAACCAATTTAAGTGAAGTATTTTCATAATTATGAGAGTTTCCATGTTTTTTCTATTTCCGTTCTTGCTCCAGTTGCTTAAGTTTTAAATTGTAGCGATTTGAACACATTGAACGGCAAAAAGAATAAAAAAGAAAACATTTAAAATAAAACGTGAAATGAAACTAAAAGGCAGACAATATCAAATACGTATCCATTTACATATAAACTTAATAAAATATCAGAAATACCCACTGTAATGCGAAGTTTAGTTTATAAACTGAAAATATTTTTTTTTTTTTTTTAGTAATTGCAATGACAGACATACATACATACATAATTGGTCATAACAACCCTTTAGTCAGGATTACGATCTAGTTTCTCACACCATTTATGTTGTGTGTGTTAATTTTTATCCATGAGTGGCGGCACCTACAGTTTGAATTCCACTTGAAACGGCAGATTTTTGAGAAACTTTTCATGGCAATTTTTTATTTACTTTCAGAATTTGTGCCTGAAATCTGCTGACCGGAAGTCGCCAAAGAAATATTTTTTCATATTTCGTTGAGTTGGAGATGTCTGATCTGGGGTTTGAACCGACTTATTACGTCTAATAAGCCAACTAGACCACGGCGTCTTCAATAATTGCAAGAATGGCAAAGGTTAGTTGAAGATTTTTTTATTCTCTTACTTTCAAATTTATAAAACAAAACAAACCAAATAATTCTCTTCTATCTACAAAAACTATAAAAAAAAATTCATGATTTTGCAATTCGATTCCTTAAGGACTTGCTTAAATGCTAAACGTCACAATAAATTCTAATTATTTTGCTATTTCCACTGCTGCTGCTGTTGCTGCTGCTGTTATCTATGTTGTGTGTGTTTATTTTATACATAAATGGCGGGAACTACAATTTAAATTCGTTTCCGAACCACAAATTTTGTGAGAAACCTTTTCGGAGCAATTTTTTTTTAATTCTCAGAGTTTTTGCCAGACATCTGTTGAGACAAAGTTACCGAAGAAATATTTTTATCGTATTCCGTTTTGTTCGAGATGGATGTCTAAGCCAGGAGTTGAACCACGGCCTCACGTCTAGTAAGCCAACACCTTACCTACGAGACTACGGTGATTTCAGGGTCTTAGTTATTCCGCTTGTTATAGTTTCAATTAAATTAAAAAAAAACGAAGTATTATTCATTTAAAAGAATGATTGTTGCCATCATGTGTGGAGTATAACATCGTTCAAATGCCTGCCACAGTTACTCTGGAAAGAGTGCATCCGAAATGTTCAATTTTTTTATGACTTTCAGGCATAAGTCAGGCTGTATTTGACTGATGGCATGGATTATGTTAGCATTAATGATCGCTATGGTTTCGAACGATTTTGATGGCCAGTTCCTATCACCCATACGTGAGATGACTCTTACATAGCTTGTGCAGAATATCCAATGCAGATGAACTCTGTGACACATAGCACCGTTCAATTGAAACCACATGTCATTGGTGGCCATATCAACGCAAAAGAAGATGGTAATAATCAACCTACAGTGAGTGCTGTTGATGGTGATGGTCTGGTGTACATCTTTCTCAAAGCCAGATGGACTGATGAAGCAAAAAAGTGGCTTTTTTGGGATACATTAGACGTTCTTAGAGCTCATGTGTATTGAACGCTCCCCCAAATACGACTATTTTGTTTTGTTGAACCTGTTTGTCGGATCTGTTCAGTCAGAAATGGCCTCATTGGTGAATATTATTTGTTTTGATGTAAATTAGTGTGTGAGAAACTAGATCGTGATCCTTACTGAAGGGTTGTAATGACCAATTATGTATGTATGTATGTATGTAATGTATGTATGTATGTATGTATGTATGTATGTATGTACATATGTATGTATGTATGTATGTATGTATGTATGTATGTATGTATATATGTATGTATGTATGTAATGTATGTATGTATGTATGTATGTAATGTATGTATGTATGTATGTATGTATGTATGTATGTATATATGTATGTATATATGTAATGTATGTATGTATGTATGTATGTATGTATATATGTATGTATATATGTAATGTATGTATGTATGTATGTATATATGTATGTATGTATGTATATATGTATGTATATATGTAATGAATGTATGTATGTATGTATGTATATATGTATGTATATATGTAATGTATGTATGTATGTATGTATATATGTATGTATATATGTAATGTATGTATGTATGTATATATGTACATATGTATTGTAAATTAGTGTTATTTGCTGACTGCCATTTTGATGAAACAATTTTATTGTTTATTGTTATTGTTATTTATTGTTGAGAGCTACAGCCGTCTATGGTGATTTGGTAAAAACAGACTGAATAAATGACATCTAAATTGACAGCAAGCCTCGATATAAACCGAAATAGAAGAAATTTATACCAAATGAAGTTTCTGCATTGAACGATTGCTTACTTAATTTGATGTAATTTTACCATAATAAGGCTCAGAATTACGTTGACCAACCATGTTAAAGTTTCAAACCAATTTATTAAAAAAAATCGTGTTGAAAATAATTTTTTTGTTCCATTTCAAAGGACGGGCCACCATTATTTTTTGGTTAAAAAAAATCACTAAATTGCGCCATTGCCTAGATTCCAAAGAAATCGGGGTTTGTGTATACATATGTATAGTAAAATTGATGTAAATCAGTTGATAATTAGAAAATTTCTGAAATGTTTTATACGTTCCACTTTTGTTTTTCACTGTAACTAGTGTTATTTAAAGGAACAGTATTAACATTTTTAATTATCAACTATTCTCTGCCAGCATACTCTAGAATATATTCGTACTATTTTTATGTACTCACAGGCAAAAACACATAGAATTTAAAGGGTGTTTCTTAAAAGGTGTTAAGAAAAATACTTGGCATATCAACAAAACTATTTTAATAAGGAAAATCTCTCTTTTAGTCTATTTATTACATTACAATTTGATTACAGCGATTGACGCCGTGTAGGGTCGGCGTATTCTAGTAGGCAGAGTGTTGGCTTATTAGACGTAAAGGCCACGGTTCAAACATCAGATCAGACATCAAAACGAAATATGAAAGACTTCCTCTCAGCAGATTTCTTGCAAAAACTCTGAGAGAGTAAATAAAACTGCCATGAAAAGTTTCTCAAAAATCTGTCGTTCGGAGTCGACTTTAAACTGTAGGTCTCGCCACTCATGTATAAAATTAACACACACAATATGAGTGGTGTGAGAAGTTAGGTCGTAATCCTGACTGAAGGGTTGTAATGGCCAATTATGTATGTATGATTGGCGCCGTGTTGGTGTGACAAATTCCATGCAAAAATTTTAACACTTTAAGAGACTTCCCTTATTTTGAATTATTGACTGACGATAAATGTCTGTTACTGTCTTTGAATGCTTTTATTGTCAGTCAATTTTAATTACAACATGAGCTGATTACATCATTAATTTATAATTCCATCGTTCACATACAGTCACATCCGCAGCCATCATTTATCCACTCAAGGCTATAAAAATATTTCCTTTTTTTTCTGTTTTTTCTTTTTCAACAGCATTTTCATTAACTGTTTATCTGGCCACTGCTATTGACGTTTTTATATCTCCGTTATTATTTCATAGTTAATATTTATTAAGGCTCACACAACAGTTCCATTTGCAATTGGCCTGATTGTGGTTATGGGCTGGTGAATTAAAAATAACAATGCATTTGAGGATAGGATATGTATAGTCACATGGCAAATAAATTTTAATTAATTTTATTATTATCACACACAACGGATGCGCAAGTGATTGATTCATAACTGAAAAAGGCTGAATATATAGGCTAACAATTAATGGCAATTGTTGTTTGACGTGTATGAGTTATAAAAGATTTTCGAATATTTTATTCATTAAGCCTGTGAACTGCTCTAATGTTCGAACAGTATTCAATAAGTTTTTGTTATTAGCGTGTGGTAATTTGATATTTAATTATACTATGCGATAAAATAAAAAAAAATTAAATACTCCCAACTAATAACATAGTGTAGATTATGAGTTTTGTCAAGTAGAAGTCAAAAATATATTTTTTTATATTTCTTGAACCCTTTGGACTTCATGCACAATTTTATTGAGTACACAAACATTTCCGAACCAATGCCACAAATTTAAAGTTTCTTTGAAAGGGTAGGGATGGGCCTTTAAAATGGTGTACAAATATATATTATTTGACTTAATATTCTATGAGGTTTGATGAGGTAAACTTGAAAAATGCGAATTTTATTCATATTTTTCAAGTTTGTCCATACATAGTAGCAAACTTTAATTAAAAAATATAAAATAAGTGGTGATATTTTTAAAGCGCATTCTCTTGTGAAGAGATTGACACTTCGTTTGATAAAATCGAACAAAAATTACTGCAGTTATTATTATTTAAAGCGTATAGCAGTTGTGTTATATTTTTTTTCAAAACTGAACTTTCAAAATTTTTGATGGATTTGGATTGTCTATTGGAAAGTGTGTGTCAATTTCACGTTTGAGCGACCACCAGAAGTTGGACAATGTTTGCTCAAAGCGAAATAATAATATTTGCAAAAAAAAAATACAAAAAATTAACCGACTTCTGGTAGTCGCCCAAACGTGAAATTGACACATTTGCCGATAAACAATCAAGATCCATCAAAAATTCTGAAAATTTTTGAACTGAAAGTTCATTTGATAAGATGACATATATAAGAAATATAACACGACTGTTATACTATTTAAATAATGACAACGTTAATTTTTGTCCGATTTGATCAAACGAAGTGTCAATCTCTTCACAAGATAATGCGCTTTCAGAATATCACCACTTATTTCAAATTTTTTAATTAAATTTTGCAATTAAGAATGGCTAAATTTGAAAAAATAAAAAAAAAAATGTTTTTCCACCTTTACCTGATCAAAACTCATAACATACAAGTTTGAACAAAATGTTTATGTTTACCGTTTTAAAGCCTCATCTCTCCCATTTTCAAAAAACTTTGGATTTAATAAATAGATTAAAAAGTATTTTGGTTATCAATAATTTTGTGTGAAAATATTAAAAATGCGGTTTTTGTCAAATAAAAGAAGTTTGGAGGCTTCGAGAAATATAAAAATAAATATTTGTGAGTACTACTCAACAAAAATCACAACCTACACTATGTCATTAGCTGAGTATATTTTTACTGTCGCACCGTGTTATTGGCCAGAAGTTTGAATTGATAGAATTCCAATGAAATTATTGCAATAGATTCCTATTCTTAGTTGGAAATCTAAAAATTTTAAAAATAATGTCTGTCCATTAAAAGCCTGTGAATGATTAACGATGATTGATAAAAATACCACAAAATTAATTACAGTTTCAACTAAATTGTTGAGTTTATTACAACACAAAACTAAAAAGCACAAATTTCTAGGAAATGGGAAAGAAAAAGATAACGATTTAGAATGAAAAAAAAAATGTAGGAGAATAATTTAACACCGAAATGCTTGGTGGGTGGGATATACTCTAATCAATCAATTATGGATTGAAATTGTTTAAAAGAAATATAAAATAAGTTTCATATTAAAAAATATTAGCTTAAGTAGTTTTTTCATTTATTGAAACTTATTTGCTTATAATAACGACAGAATACATCGTATGATTTCTGCTAGGTTGGGTGAATATTACAAGACTCCTGCGACATTTAGCTTAAGAGTATCGTACATTCAAAAAGTGATTAACTTTCCTAAAGACATTGAAAAAGACACGTTGATTATACCTCTAAAGGGTTTGCCGTTGTCTAGGGGGTAGTGTGTTGGCTTATTAGATTTGAGGTCGCGGTTCAAACCCTAGCTCAAACATCTCCAAAAAAAAAAAACGAAGTATCAAAAATATTTCTTCGGCGATTTTCTCTCGGCAGATTTCCGGCAAAAACTCTGAGTTTAAAATAAAATTGCATTGAAAAGTTTCTCAAAAATTCTATCATTTGGAGTCGACTTTAAACTGTAGACCCCAACACTGATGTCTAAAAATTAATACACACAACATAAGAAGTGTGAGAAACTAAATCGTAATCCTGACTGAATGGTTGTAATGATCAATTATGTTATGTATGTATATATGTATCAGAGATTAGCAATGTATCGTTTTTTCGCTACTCATAAGTACTCATGAAATTTTGAGTATAAGTGAGTCAAAAGAATTGAAATTCAACTACTCTGAGTCATTCGTACCATTGATTCGTATCATTCGTTTGTGGCTTAATTGCATACACATGCGGCTTAAGAAAACCCCTCAAATAGGAAAAGTTAAGCGGGGTCAAAACGCATAATCTCAGTTGTCAGTTCACATCAGCTGTACGGAAGTTGGCCATGCCTTTAAGAATATCCAATGTGGTCTGAGTCGTCTAAAACGTATGGCTTTGTTATTGAAACCACATGTCGTAGGCAAAAGAAATTGATAATCATCGGTTCTTGCCATTGACAGCCAATGAAATGTGGATCGATGACACCACCAGCCCAAACTTCATAACAAACAATACCTTTATTGGAATGTATTCCATGCTCTTGAGTCTCTTGTGAATTAGTATCATGCTCTAGAGCGTATTCAGGGTTTCAGCTCCAAAGTCAAATGGTCTGTGATAGACCGAGCCCTTGAGAGCAATGCAAAGTCCTCTGTCTCTCACTCTCTTGATTTTTGATAATTTATGGGAGTTGGCCTTTAGTTCACGGAACAAGTTAGCTTGAATTTATTCGCCACATTGCGAGTAGTTCGATCGGTAGCACGATCATTTTGATATAAAAGTTTGGCTTTTAGAACGTGTGATAGAATACCAGAATGAATGACATCTTGTTTGACAGATGTAGCGTCAACAAGGTGGATTTTTTATTTTTGTTTTGAATTCTTGATAAAGTCTGCAGACAAACATCGTAAATTGATATCCAACGAGAAGAACCTACGGCCACGTTTCATTTCTAATGCGTTTTCTTACAGTGATTTTAATTAAAGGAAAATAAAAAAGCAAACATTTTCCACAGTAATGACCTTTTGTCTGTCTGCCCATATAGAATTTTCAGCAACAAAATTTAATATGTGTGGGGACTGGGTAAGAAATTATTTGATTGTAAAATCTTCAAATTATTAACGAAATGAAAAATAAATTGATTTTTTATTTGCTTAGACAAAGCAATAAATATTTCCAAAATACAACCCAAAACTAAACCCTTCTCACAGTCATAAATTTCAATATTATTGGGCAGTCATAAATAAAAGAACCCCTATTGAGTGCAAAAACATATAAAAATCCTTTGAAGTTTTGCAATAAAAAAAGTGACACTAGGGAGTAAATTAGCATAAAGGCTATATGAAAAGAAAATAAAATGAATTTTAAGTTGTTGATATTAAAACCCAGTATTTTAAAGACAATATTTTTTCAAACGAAAATTGTTAAAAAAATATTCTATTTTTCATCAACTTTTAAGTCACTTTTAGCAATACTTTCTCGTAAATTAGTTAAAAAAATAAATTTTTAGTTTGAAAAACCGAAAATCAATTGAAAACATTTTTTTTTTAACATTTTGAGTTGCACTGAGCGTATGAGTGATTTGCTTGTTTAATTCCCATGCCATTAAATATTCCTCATACGTAACGTTGCTCTCTGTTTTGTATCCGTATTCATTGAAATGCATTTTCAATCTTTATTTCGTTTTGTCATTTTGTTTTTTGTATTTTTTAAAATGTGCAACATTTTGATGTCATCGAAATGATAACATTTTTCATTATTTTAAGTTTTTTTTTATTTGAAAAAAAAATATTTAAAAAAATGTCATGAAAATAATTGAAATTCTATTATGAATAGAATCAAATGCGCATTGAACTGCATGTTTCAATTTCAATTTCAATTTTTTTTTATTTTTTTGCCTATTTATATTGAAGTTTTGTGTGAAATTGTTATTTAGAATGTGCTTTTAGATTTGTCGATAAAAAACGAAATAATTTATTGAGATTTTCATGACAAAGATATTAAATTTAATTTCTACAAAAAAGAAAAAGAAAATTTTATATGCAACACGAGTTTTTATGGCAACTACTTTTGAGCACTAAAGGATCGTTTTTTAAAGTAGAATTTGAATTTTTATTTTTCTTTTTGTTTTCTTCCACCATGAATATGAATTTTTCGCACATACATGAATATCCCCATCCAACCTTCAATTTCAGTGCATATAACGGTTTTGCTTCAGATTGTGCGTCAGTTGTGTTTATTGTTGTAGTAATGAGATTTGTCTCTGTACACATCAGGTCTGCCAACAGTACTCTTCGAACTTTAACGGCAATCTTTACATCAGTTTATATCAGAGATCAGCAATGAATCGTTTTTTCGCTACTCATAAGTACTCATGAAATTTTGAGTCAACAGTATTGAAATTCAACTACTCTGATTCATTCGTATTCACTACACCATTGATTTATAAGTACTGGTTGCAATGAGTATGAGTACAACGTTGACATCAAACTCATGATATTCGAAATATGTTTGATTCATACGCCTGCTCATTTAGATTCATAACGTTAGAAAAATACTTATAATACTCATAAATGATTCGAGTGATTCGAGCCATTCATCAAAATTTACAGTCGTAGTTGTTGTTGCATTTACAAAAAAGATGAAAGAAAAAGACAAAGACAGCAAGCAAAGCAAACACACAACCGTCTAGTGAGTATTGTAGTGTTCGTAATCGAATCATACTTATTTTCCGATTCTTGTTAATGTTGAGTCATGGAGAGTCGAAATCAATAACATCATGCGTATTATTAAGTATGAGTACCATGAGTACAGCAAGCAAAGCAAACACACAACCGTCTAGTGAGTATTGTAGTGTTCGTAATCGAATCATACTTATTTTCCGATTCTTGTTAATGTTGAGTCATGGAGAGTCGAAATCAATAACATCATGCGTATTATTAAGTATGAGTACCATGAGTACTTCAAACTTTGAATATGAGTAGTATGAGTATGATCTTAAAAGAAGTATAAATGCGTATATATATCAGAAATTATAAGTATGGTTCGAATCTACTCATCTTTTTGAATACTCATTACTGATCTCTGATTTATATCAGTTTTATCAAATCACCATGAATGAAAAAGCATTCAACAGCACGTGCAGATAATAAAGTTGTGGCATCAAAATGGTTATTCTCTTCGGACAACGTCCTCTTTCCATTTTTCGTTCACCATAACCTTCTTGTCGAGAGGACTGTTAGCAGTGTGGTGGATAAATTCAAGTCCACTGGTTCAGTAAATAAACCAACTGTCCCTTAGAGTGTACAGGAGAATCCGAAACTGTGGATTTTTCATCCCTCACAAGAAATCCAACTTTCACAACGCCAAACAAACAAAGGCGAATTGTTGGTCGTAACCAGAGATCAGCAATGAATCATTTTTTTGCTACTCATAAACACTCATGAAATTTTCAATATAAGTTAGTTAACAATATTGAAATTTAACTACTCTGACCTATTCGTACTCACTACAACAATGATTTTTAAATATAGGTTGCAATGAGTATGAGTACAACGTTGACATCAAACTCATACTATTCGAAATAAGTTTGATTGAGAAGCCTACTCATTTAGATTCATAACTTTAGAAAAATACTTATAATACTTATTAATGATTCGAGTCTTAGTTGTTGTTGAGTTTACAAACAAAAAAAAAAAAAAAGACAAAAATAGCTAGCAAAGCAAACACACAATTTTCTAGTATTGTAGTGTTCGTACGCGAATCATACTTATTTTGTGATTCTTGTAAATGTTAAGTCATGGAGAGTTCAATTTTGAATATGAGTACACGTTCCATGATGAATAAATGATATGAATACGTATAAGTATCAGAAATTATGTGTATGATGCGAATCTATTCATCTTTTGTATACTCATTGCTGATCTCTGGTTCGTACCATTTCACATGAGACCTAAGACCATTCAATTCATTTCAAAAAAGCCAATATCTGGTGTGTATTTCGGCCCATATTTGTTTGAGAACGAAGTTTGCGATACCCATAACTGTTAACGATGAGCACTATATGGCGATGATTACCAACTTCTTTTGGCTTTGGTTCGAATATTGACAACAACGAAAATTGGGTTCAACAGGACGGCGCTATGAATTATTTCAAGGCATGTTTATTCCACATGGAGGGTATGTAAACTGGCCAACGAGATCGTACAATTTGAAAATCTCAGCCAATATAGAGCGATAGCGTAAGATTTGAAGCATTACCAATTTATTTTGCAACTCTTGAATTTCTTAAAATGAAATTTAAATTTATTCGAACACATTGAAAACCAGCTGTCTTCTTAAGATATTGAAATAAAAAGGCAAATATTTCTTGTTATGTATTTTTAGAAATGAAGAAATTACGAAATATTCTTTACATTGCTTTTTTTTGTTGTTCAATCCAAAAGAAATACAAGCAAATCAATAAAGACGCATGTGGCCATTCAAAAGTATAGAAACAAAAAAAAAAAAAGACAAAGAAAACATAAAAAATCCAGTCTTTCATCCTGTTGTGTATTTAATAGGAAGATATTTTGCTGTTAAAGCATATTTTCCTGGAGAGTGTTTAAAAAAAATTATCAAAGAAGAGACACCAAATTGCCCGCCCAACAACCAACAAAACTTTTATTTGTTCAAGTCCTTTCCTGCTGTTGGTTGTAACAAAATTAATTCTTTTCCAAAAAAAACTTCAAATCTATTTAAAAAGAAAAATTTATAAAAATAAAATTCTCATTAATTTTCTTTACCAAGCGCCATCATCATCATTAATCATGATGCACATGCTGCCATTTGTGTATTCTGCGTTTTGTGTTCCATTTTTTTATTTGTTTGGTTTTCTTTTTTGTTTCCCTTTGTCTGTGGACAGTGAAATTATGAAATGGTTTTTCGTTTGTTTTTCTTCTCATAGCGTGTTTATTTTCTCTTTGTTGTTGTTGCTGTTGTTGTTGTTAAAATACTTTACAATGATGATCACTTTGTAACATGAAACATGAAATTTTATACGGTTTTGTAAAAATTTTAATAGATATTCTGTTAGTTTTTTTACTTTAAATACTGCAGCATACATACATATTAGGGTTAATGTTGTTACTGCAGTTCGTTTGTTTACCAGCAACATGTAATCATAACTGAAGGGGAAATTATTTTCAAAGCCTTTGTGAAAACCCACTCACACACATACATACATTCATACATACATAATTGGTCATTACAACCCTTCAGTCAGGATTATGGACCTAGTTTCTCACACCACTTATGTTGTGTGCGTTAATTTTATACATGAGTTTAAAGTCGACTCCGAACGACAGATTTTTGAGAAACTTTTCATGGCAATTTTATTTTACGCTCAGTTTGCCAGAAATCTGCTGAGAGGAAGTCGCCGAAGAAATACTTTTTGTATTTTATTTTGATGTAGGTGTAGGCTTTTCGTCTAATAAGCCAACACACTACCTACTAGACCACGGCGACTTCAGGTTGGTCCAACCACTTCTGTATAAAATTAACACACACAATATGGGTGGTGTGAGAAGCTAGGGCGTTATCCTAAGCCCCCAAGGTGTATACGAAATAAAATGCTCGGGACTAACGAAAATCCAAATGAGCAACATTGAAAGAAAGCAGAAGATAGTTGAACCGTCATCATAGGTGTACCTTTTTTGTCATCGGCTCAAATGACAGCTTCATTATCAGGACGAGAACTTGTGAACAGATAACCCAATATTTTCGAGTTTAAAAATAACACCCGAAATGGTGTAAAAATATCAAACGGAACATAAAAGACGTTAAGAGGGCCACAATGCCAACAAATTATCGATCAAAACAGTGTATATATGATTTGAAACGAATCATTCCAAAACAATAAATATTTTAGTTAAGGGCCTATACACATGCATACGTAATTGATTACTCTCAGAGTTTTTGCCAGAAATCTGCTGAGTGGAAGCCGTCGCAGAAATATTTTGTCATATTTTCGTTTTGAGGTCTGACCTACCGTTTGAATTGTGGCCTTACGTCTATTAAGCCAACACATTACCTACTAGACTACGGCAACACATTCTGTAAAGGAAATTTTAGGGTTGCCAATATGCCGCTTTTTTGGAATAAAAATAACTTTCACGTTATTCTGTCACTACATATTTATGTAAAGGCATATATATACGTTCTCTAAATAAGCTATTGACAAGCTTTTTGATTTCAAAGAGGGAATAACATCAACGATGAATACCGGCCGAAAAGCAATACAATACAACAAAACAATCCAATCAAATTCAATTTTCAAAGATTGCTTTATTTTAGACTGCGATGAATGGCAACCCTATCATTCCAGAAATTGCTATAATGGACTGAATCAAAGCAACAATTAAGAAAAAAAGCAAAACTAAGTCATTAAACTGGAACGGTATCTGATAGTTATGTGCTATTTTAGGTTAGAGGAGGTGTACTTGTCAATTAAGACAAGCACAGTACCCGGAGGTCGAATTGACCCATTGTACCAACCATTGCTCTTTTAAGGAGCTAAAAGAATTATCATTACGCCTCTTGGAACATGTGGATCACTTATCGTTAATGAAGAGCATAATACACATCCGTAAGGTTCTCCAGATGTAGGCATAAAAGCATAAAAATTTCAAAGAGCTCTGCAGTGTGGACCTTATAAGTTATTACTCTGAGATAACAGAACGTTGAGGTCTATCAGTTGAGGTCTCTATATTCGATACATTTAAAAAAAATTTTAGATATAATCGGAAAACCAAACGCATCTCCTTGAGAAAACTTTCCACAATATGAGTACCTGGTCAAAATACAATCCACTACGAACGAAATCGTAACATTACTTTGCTAGGCTAGTTTTTCTTGCCATTTCAGGAAGGAAACTAGATAATGCTTAATACGTTAAGGAGACCAAAAAGCAGTCAAATCAGTAGGTTTTTTGAAGCGGTTCGAAGAAGATGAGCTAGTGAGGCAATAAAGTCATGACGACAGTTTTTTGTGTTTGCTTGGTGTATAATTCACATTGATTATCTTCAATTCGACTTTATTGCATCGACTTTAAGAAGAATTTGAAATAAAAAGGTAACGGATTTGACAAAACTGAAGCAAAAATTCATGAATTAGGCAATCAATTGTTTTCTTCTCACTCCTTGTTCTTCAAACGTGCCTTCCAGTGACTGTTTCTTGTTTACAAGCCTCTTTCCCCTTGTGGGAAAGATATTTAATTTCAACGATGAAATTATATCATAAATATGATATTTTAATTGATACCAACAAGGTTTACAGAGTCTAAAAAAGACTACTTCGGAAATAACATGAAAAAACTCTGTTTCATTCAAACGGCCTTATTTAATGACACTCAAATTCAATATTCCACCTCAAACAGCCATTCGTTTTAATTTTCTCTTGTTACCTGGTAGCAAATTATTCATTTTTCTTTCATTCCCTCTGGTTTAAAACGTTTCCTCCATTCAGGTGTTATAGCAATTGTTTCTTTTGCACCATTCATCAATGCGTATAATTAATATGAATTGCTTTTGAATACTTATTAATATTAATCATACGCACAGAAGTGTGAAAACAATATGTCTGCAAGTCTTTAATTAATTCTAACGCTTCTATGGGTGTATTATAATTTATGCGGTTGAAATGGAAACTAATTAAGAATTCTAAGAATAATGAACTTAAAAAAATGGTACATACAGTGGACAGCAAAAGTCTTAGTACGGCAATATATTTTGACAAAAAAAAAAAAGTCCCCACAGGCGATATGACTTCAATTAAGTATTTAGGAGATCATTTGAAGGAACGGTTACGTAATCGCTAAACATCAAACAAAAGTCAACCGAAAAACTTGCTTATGGTGCCAGCAGAAAATACTAAACAAAACTTATATATTGAATTACAATTGGGTTAAATGGAGTGCTTGACCTTAAGGAATATTCTACTGAATACAAGGGATAACATTTTCATATATTAGGCCTTTGAGTTTTAAATTTACTCAGGGTTCTCCTTCGGGGTACCTATGGAGTCATCTGAAACTTTTCCTTATTTTTCTCTTATTTTATGAAAAAACATTAAAAAATTGTTTGTTTTATAATAAAACAGAAATAAATTAATAAAATAAATATAAAAACTATAAATTTTTTTTACAAACTTTTGGCTAAAATTCATGAAATTGCGAAAAAAAAATTGCCGTACTAAGACTTTTGCTGTCCACTGTATGTTGGAGAGCCATATGGACTCATGCGTATGGGGCCTCACTGCATGAAAGCCACATTTGCTCTGCAGAGTCGTAATTAGAGCTATGCTAACTTATTCTTCAGTAGGACATCGATGCATAAATTAAAATATTTCATGGCATGGTACGAATTATATTGTTGGGACGTTATCATCAATCGGAAATAAGTAACCGAATATTAGGACTATAAGAGACAGAGTGTTACATAACACTCCATCCTCTTGTGTATATAAAGACTGAATAAGGGGGAATTAAGTATACTAATGAGCGTACTCGTGAGACATTCTGTCTTACACGTACAGCTGAACCGTGATGTCGCAATGGAAAATGATGAATGCAGGGCATATGGTAAAAGCAACGAGAGGATGAAACACTTTGTAAACTCGAGTTTCAAATATTTTAGAGAATATGCAAAAGCAGACATAACGAGCATCAGAAGAGTATATATAAGAGAGTTTGAACAGACTTTGTTCAGCAAATATGGTTTAGGTGATGGCTTAGGTGCGTGCTGATAAACATAAGCCTAACAATGGCCTCCTGTACTGTACACTGTACGAAATTTACAAAAATGTTGTCGAAAGTTTCTTCAAATTTATAGACTTGCTGCAATCCAATACAAATACGATAAACTAGTGCCGACCACGTATGTCGTATGCAATGCTACGGACCTTTAATTATAAAAAATATAAAGGGTCCGCCAAATAACTTTTTTTTTGAAAATGCTTGAAAAAAAATCTACTGAATATTTTCTCAAATTTTTTTTTATTTAAAAGTACAATCCGTGCGGTTAAATGGCTGGTGGTTCAAATGGCTGCCTCGGCTGGCCATGCAGTAGCCTACACCAGAAGATGCCGATTTTGGCAAAAAATCATCTTTTCAGATGAAGCTCATTTTGATCTTGGCGGGTATGTAAACAAGCAAAATTGTCGCATTTGGGGCACAGAAAACTCGCACGCATACATTGAAAAGCCGACGCACCCAAAACGAGTCACTGTTTGGTGCGGATTTTGGCCCAGAGGCATAATTGGGCCATTTTTCTTCGAATATGGCAAGGAGTGGCCGTTACAGTCAATGGCGATCGTTATCGGGCCATGTTGAATGAATTTTTGTTTACAAAAATTGAAGAGGAGGATATTGGCAACATTTAGTTTCAACAGGACGGCGCTACGTGCCACACAGCCGAAGCTACACTCGATGTTTTGCGCCCTGTTTTTGAAGATCGCATTATCAGCCGCAGAGCTGATGTCGTTTGGCCACCTCGGAGCTGCGATTTGACACCGTTGGACTATTATTTGTGGCATGCCGTCAAAGATAAGTGTTAAGCCGACAAGCCAGAGACAATTGACGCTTTAAAGGACAATATTCGTGAAGCCATTGGTGAAATACAGCTGCACACAATCGATAATGTGCTTAAAAATTTAACCGATCGTGTAGGTTACTGCATGGCCAGCCGAGGCAGCCATTTAAATGAAATTATTTTCCATTATTAACCGGAAGGATTGTACTTTCAAATAAAAAAAAAGTAATTTGAGAAAATATTCAGTAGTTTTTTTTCAAAACATTTTCAAAAAAAAAGTTATTTGGCGGACTCTTTAGTTTGTGAGTTTCATATAACTTTACTTTTGAAAATTGTATCAGCATTTATAAACGCATTAAACAAATGGAAATATTTCTTAGGGCATATAAGCCATCTACTATAGACTCCTTAGATCCGGGTTCGTCAAAAAATTTTTGGTTATGTGTTAGTGAGTAAGAGAGAGAAAATAAGTTGAGAGAATTTATTTATTTACAGCCATAGAAAAGTGTTAGTAATATACGCTATTTTTATTTTCATTTCATCAGCAAACATATGTAAAGCATTATAACTTTGGCTTAATAATTTTAGATAAATAAAAATAAAATAAAAAATCAATTTTTTATTAAAAGAACATAAAGCTATCCATCTTTGGCTTAAAAATTATGCCATGTTTTTTTAGATAAATAAAAATAAAAAGAATAAAAAACCCATTTTTTATTAAAAAAATATACTATGGGACAAAATAAAAAAAAATTAAATATGCCAAGCTAATGACATAGAACATTTTTAACATGAAATATTTTTTGAGTGTTATGCTGAAATAAAATGATAAAGCATCCGCCGCGCATGTGTTCTTGTCGCAGTCTGATCGACAACTAAATGAAAAAACACAAGAATGCGTGTGAGTTCTCTTTGCACAACTGTGCTATGAAATGGTAAACTATGCCTTAGATTAACTTTTAATTAAACTGATTTAGTTATTAAGAATAACTTGTAAGCTACATATTTACAACAATGTATTGGTTTTTCTCTAATGACCATCAGTGCGTATGACTATTATGAATAACAATTCAATAACAATTAAATATTAATCATACGCCTTGGAGGGTAGACCTAGTCCAATGTAGGGTTGCCAGATTGCGATTCGCAAAAAGCTGGACATTGGGTTTTAAAAAGCTGGACAAAACAAAAAAAGGCTGGACATAAAAAATACTGAGAAAATGTTAATTTTGGTTTTGTCTAAATAATTTTTATTAAAATATCCATTGTTATCAACATACACACAGCCACAAAAGTATACATACGGTTAAAAAATTTCAGAAATTTTTTAATTAATCCATTTTCTTTGAAAATCTTTATAATTTCCTTGATGTTAAGACGGTCTTTTGCATTTGTTAAAAAAATTCTAAAATTGAACTGAATTGTGGCCCTGCACAGGCCCACAAAGTTATACATCCGATTTACAAATTTCACAAATTTCTGAACCAATGCAAAAGACCGTCTTAAAATCGAAGAAAGATGTCAGACAATTATAAATATTTTCAAAAAAAAACGGATTGGTTAAAAAATTTCTGAAATTTGTTATCCGTATGTATACTTTTGTGGCTGAGTATTATGACTATATTATGAGTATATGTATTATTATTTAAAAATATTACAATTAAATAAATTCATTGCATTCTTTAAAATTTATTTAACTAAACTTAAATTTTGCGGTTCAGTCCGTCACATACATATTTACATATGCATATGTATGTGAGAATTAAGATTAAATACTAAAAACAAACCAATAAAAAATAACAATTCAGTCAAGTTTGATTTTGTTTATAGTAGTTTGCACTTTGGTAAAAAAACACGTTTGTAATAAACTAATGATTTGACAAAGATAACATGAAAATTATTGCACAAGTTATTGCAGTGTACTAAAAAAAATTTCTATTTAGCTGGACAAATTTAGTTTTAGCTTGAAACTGGACAAGCTTCAAAAAAGCTGGACAATCCAGCCAAGTCCAGCCAGGCTGGCAACCCCAGTCCAATGGCAATGCAAGACTTAGTATATCTGATATAATAATTCTCTAAATTTAAATTTATTTTCTATGGTTTTCACAAGTCTTGTAATAAAATTTCATTCGCATTTTGTGTGGATATATTTTAATTTCCTTTAACACACAAGTTTATCACAAGAATTTAATATTTAAAGACTTTCTAAAGACAATCAAGTCATGCGATCAAAACCAAGCATCTTGTCATCATTATCGTTATTATTAATGGTGTAACTGGCAGCTGTTGTGTAAACTTAGGAAGGATGACAGGAAGTTTCTGACACATTTTTTTGAAATTCTCAAAAATTCTGAAATCTTGTAAACGGCAAAACATAAACTCTACTTCATTGCATTTTGCAAACGTCACTTTTCAATGAAATATTTTTTTTTTGTCAACTTCTCAGACATCCCTCCCTTCGTTATATGTAAATAGTGTAAATTAGTGTGAGATTTCATTGCAAGTATGTAAATAGAAACTGTTCCTTAACACCTTTCGATTTTCTATTGTTCACCCACTTAAACATTGTAAACATATGCTGAGTACAGCTATCTTTAAGGCGCCAATTTACTGTGGCCAACCACACAACGGATCCAGTACTTAATGCACATACACAAACAGTTACAATAGCAACAAGGAAACAAGCAAATATTTAACCATAAGTAAAATGGCAAAATGATAAAGGAAAATGCAAAATGAAAATGACAGTGAAATGAAAGTGGAAATGCCATAAAATTGCAATTGTGTTGGCATCTTTGTGTTTAAATATGAACATATTGTTCTGAAAACAAGGGAAATAATCAAACGATTTTACCATTTTTTCTTGCCATTGTCAAACAATGTGGCTCGGGTATTAACTACTTTGGTTTCATTGTTTTGTTGCATACGAATATTGGCAAAAGCGAGATATTAAAAGCAAGTGTACATTTCTAATTTGCAATAAAGAGTGCATATGTGGAAGTGCTATTGATTATGACGTTAATAAAACATGCTCACACCACTACTCAAAAGTGAAGTGCCTAAATGCATGCAATGCTATATGTTCCTATGAGCTTATAATCCTATGAGCTGCTTTTGTATACAAACACCTTTAATTAATTACAAACTGCCTAAAGATATGCAACATGTAAATTTTTTTTCTTTCAATCTTTACCTACATACATACATAAAGATATTTATTTCAAAAGCCCTATGCTATACAAACTCCTAATTAATTATAACAAGCCTAAGGATATGCAGCACTTTATGAATTTTATATAGAAGTTAATGTACACAGTAATCGATTAATTGTAATGAGTAATTACTTAATAGTAATGAGCCTAACTATAGGCAGCTATTTTTTAAAAATGTTCGTTTCTTATTGGTTTTATTTTTGTTTTTAAAAATTTAAAATATTATCAAAGTAATTAACGTTATTTATGTGTTGAAAATAACAGAGAGTGACATTGCTTCATATTGGCATATTGAAAGAGAACATACACATTGAATAGTCTTGGCATCCTTTGTTTGTATTTAAAGTACAATCACATTAAGCAAATATTTGTCTTAAATAAAATAATATAAAAAAATAAAGATTCTCTGTGTGCAAAAGAAAAGAGTCTTGTGGGTAAATGTCTGAAATTGTAGGAGAAAAAATTTTTTGCCACAGTTTCCTCTGAAAAATTCTTTTAAATTCAGAATACTTTGCTTAAATTTGTTTGCTTGTTCTTTCGATAAATATTTCTTTAATATGCACATACCTTAACACATATGTATAAGACTTCCCAGTAATATTGAGACGTAAAACACTTAAAATGCCGACTGTGCTGTACTGAGAGCTCAGTGTAAATAAAAACAAATTTTATTAGCTCTTCCAAGAAGTCCGGAAAAGCAGTGGTTAATCCGGCATGTTAACGACATACGTATGTCAACATTGATTAAATGGCACTTATGTTGGTGGGAAATCATTGACGAAATAATAGAAATAATGCGTGACTGAAGTGATGCAGTTTTAATTTAGGTTTGTATATTAGACGAGTATCAAAGAAGTTCATTTATTTGACCATAAGTACAGCCTATCAATACACCGATGGTTCTAAACTCGATAGCGAGGTTGGTTGCAGAGCCTCTCTGGTAAACTGGACCTTAATATTTTCCTCCGACTGCCGGATTATTGTAGCGTGTTTCAGGGGGAAGTAATGGCCATCTACCGCGCTACTCAATGGATCTTCGTCAACGATGTTCCTTTTACCCGCATCTTGATTTTTTTCTGTTTCTGTTCGAATGTTTCTGTTTCTGTTCGAATGTTGTGAATAACTCCAGGATCGAACAGGAAAGGTTGCCGCTGTCTCGACCTTCTTTTTGGGCGCTTTAGATCACACTTATCTGGATCCCCGGTCACAGTAATATTCCAGGAAACTGCAGAGCCAAAGAGCTCGCTAGGTCTGGTGCACTCCTCCTCAATAGAATTGGGGAAACCACTTGCCTCGGTCAAGCAGGCCATCGCGCGAAAATTCTTTCGAGACGCCAAACTATTCTGGGCCAATGAAAAGTTCTGCTCCACCGCTAGGCTCACTCGGCCCTCGATGGATAAAAGGCGCACCAACCAGTTACTTGGACTTGGTCGTAACGTCATCTCGATCACAGTGGCCATGCTTACAGGTCATTGTGTAATGGGAAGACACGCGGAAAGAATGCAGCTCCCATCCAACGACTTCTGCCGTGGGTGCAGATCCGCTGAGCAAGAGGAGACTGTTATCCACTTTTTTGTCAATGCCCATCTCTTGCGAAGTGCAGATACAGGTTATTTGGCTCTCCAACCCTTCATCCATTGATGTGAAGGATAAAGCTTCGTTTATCAGACTTTCGGGCTGGTTTTCCAGTATGGGGCGTACTTTAAATGTGCAGCATTTGCGTTGATCAACTTCTTCTTCTTCCCTGGTTTGGAGGAACTTGGTCAGAGAGATTGCATTCACCTGTGGTGTCACAACTGGCCACTACAACCTAACCTAACAGTCTATCAACCATAGATTTGACGATACACATGTTAATCCAAGAACATTTTATTTTATCTACATTTGAATGAGTATTTGAAGCCAGTTGCAAAATAGAATCTCGAGTGTAGTTAGTGTTATTTACTGTACTGAAGAAGATTCAGGCTTTTTACTCTGCTACCACCCTAAGACTATGATGCACCTCCCAATCATCCTCTTTATTCATCAATCAATCAATTACTATATCAAGGAATTGTAGAAACTAATTCAATGGGTGTGTTGCACTCCTTATTATCCATCGGATATACATGGTATACCCGTATAAAAGTAATTTGATTCTGAGTGATTAGGTTGTAGAGCAGGTTGCAACCAATTTTCCAGTATTCTCCTGGACATGAATATGTAACTGCTAACAGCCCTAAGCTTCTTCATCCCACAGTGTTATTGTTTCCACTCCCATATTCATATAGAATAGCATATCTAGTATGGCGTTGAGTTCCACTTAGAAGACTGTATTGCCCATAGTTAAGGTTATTGATCTGCATACTCTAGACTCTACAACTCATGCTGGATCTATACATACATATGTATATCGTTCACATGATCTATTTTATATTTTAAGGGCCATTATTACAACTTGCCGTTAACTAAAGGAAAGATTTTAACGAGCAAATAAATTGTTTTTCATTATTATAAGTGGACGATATGGTAGAAGCGAGTGTTAACCTAAATGGAGGATTATCGTACCTTTAACTTTTAATGTTAAGTTTATGTTTGAACTTGCCATATTATATGATATTTTCAATATGGTTACTTGAAATATAAACAAAATAAGCAAATACAAAAAAAAAGAAGACACTCCGTTTCAAAATTTTTTTATCGACATTACTTCGGCATTGCCATATTTTTGAAAAAGTTAACTTTATTTTATCTACATATATTATTGGTCATTACATCACTAGTTACATTATTAGTCGACTCCGAACGACAGATTTTTCAGAAACTTTTCATGGAAATTTTATTTACTCTCAGAGTTTTTGCCATAAATCTGCTGATAGGAAGTCGCCAAAGAAATATTTTTTCATATTTCGTTGAGTTGGAGATGTCTGATCTGGGGTTTGAACCAGGGCCTCACGTCTGATAAGTCAACACACTACCTACTAGACCACGGCGACTTCACTTTATTTTATGTGTAGGTTGTAATAACAAAAAAAGTTAAAGGTGGCTTTAAAGTTCACTTTAGCTAAAGTTAGCTTTAAGTATACCCAACTTAAACGGCAAGTTGTAATAATGACCCTTAAATTATTTTACAGGGCCAATAGAGCTCATTAATTTCATAGTATGACATTACTTTTCTGCAGACAATTGAAATTTATTTTTTTAAGATGCTATCATTGGCCAACATGATAAAAATTATCTGCGTAAAGGTATACTCCACTAATACAGAATACATACATCCATAATTGGTCATTACAACCCTTCAGTCAGGATTACGACCTAGTTTCTCACACCACTTATGTTGTGTGTGTTAATTTTATACATCAGTGGCGGGACCTACAGTTTAAAGTCGACTCCGAACGACAGGTTTTTGAGAAACTTTTCATGGCAATTTTATTTACTCTCAGACTTTTTGCCAGAAATCTCCTGAAAGGAAGTCGCCGAAGAAATACTTTTTGTATTTTATTTTGATGTCTGGTCTGAGGCACAAACCCTGGATTTTCGTCTAATAAGCCAACACACTATCTACTAGACCACGGCGACTACTACTCCACTAGTACAGAATGCAAGCGGTTTAATTGCATTTAATGCGGCATACGTTGACAAAAAGTTAATTTTAAAAGATAAAATAATTCAATAAAAAAAGGAAAACAATTATAACAAGTGTTGGCAAGAATTCATAACCACTCATGTATGGAATAATTTCCGTTCATTTTGTGCAAATTTAAATTTTATATGAAATTGAAGTTCACACTTTATTGCTGCTCTCTGTTCTCTATACACTCCGTTTTATAACGTTCTTTAGGTTTTGTTTTATTTGTATTGCTAAACACAATGGCAACCACATGCATTCGCTTGTCTGTTTGATCTGACCAATAAAATGTGGCCATTTTTTGTATTTGAATTTCGAAAAAACTCATTATTCTGATCAACAACCACTTTTTTGTATACTTTTTCAAGCACAAAATTTATATACGATTCCAGTTTCATTTTATTTTGTAAAATTTTAAAAAAATTTCGTCTTGAATATTCATGACTTGTGTGGCACGGTCTTTTTTGGAACAACGAGATGATAATATTGGTACTCAAATCACTTTTTGCTGCATGACTATGAACCAACGAACCCAGTGTGGTAGACAAGAATGAATAAATATGACCATGAAACGATGTCACAAAACATTTCGTTTGTTAAAGAGATGCTGGTTTTGAGACTCTAGAATAAGTTAGCGGTGATAACAAAGCAAAACAATAAATTATTTTAACATTTTGCTTTAATCCCAAATGGCATTATTTCTTTAACAAAAATCGTTAACAATGATTCAAACGTTTGTTTTCATGGTTGTTATAAATCAAAGCCTTTCATGATCCATGGCACAGGTACTTGAGAAAGAAATTTATGACTTTAAATTTCGTTTCATTGCGTTACGCTACTGTAGAGCAGGCCAAACAGATTACAGTCATAACTACAGAAGTCCTTTTTAATTTCCAATATTTTCATTCATTGCTTGCAGATGTAAAGTGTAACATGTTTTTCATGATTTTGAAATGGCGCTTCGGATCAAAGCTATATAGCAGCTCTCTCTAGTAGTTTGCAAAACGCAGATTATTGAATACGATTTAAGATGACTTGCGTAACAGTTTTAGTGAAAATATGAACTTAAAGAGATACAGATCATCTGCTGTATCCTAACAGAAATTTTTAGCAAAGAATTCAGTTTCCAAGTAAGTGACATCTCTACACTGGATGTAACTCGCAAATAGATGTATCGGCGTTAGGTCTTTAGGAGGAAATCTAAATTCGATTATGAATACTTTCCAAAATAGTGTCCTTCAAGCTCAATTATTTGCTTTACGTATCCATTAGTCTACAGCCTTGTATGTCTAAGATAATAGTGCGTACACGATCTGCATTTCGGAAAGCCATTTCAACCGTTTGAATACGAAAAGCAGCGAGTTTCATTACGATTTCCGGCATAAGTCCATTATTTTTGCCAATAAATCTGATCGTATGTCCGCCATAAAGTCACCGTACTCTAGTAGGTAGTATGTTGGCTTATTGGACGTAAGGCCAAGGTTCAAACCACAGTTCAGTCATATCCAACAAAACAAAATACGAAAAGATATTTCTTTCTCTACTTCCTGGCAACAGATTTCTGTCAAAAATTCTGAGAGAAAGTAAAAAATTGCCATGGAAATTGTAGGTGCCATCAGTCATGTCTGAAATGAACACACAAAACACGAGTGGTTTGAGAAGCTAGGCTTTAATACTGACTAAATGGTTGTAATGCCCAATTAAGAAAGTTTGTTACCCTGTTTTTGTAATACCTCAGGACTTCTAATTGATTTGGATGCGATGCAGTTTTTATTAAATTTCATTACACATCATTCATCATTCGTTACATACGAATATCATAATACTGTTACGAAAATGAAAAATCAAGATACTGATGTTTTACTTTTACATCGCTTAACATTAAAATTATAATCAAAAACAAGTAAACAAAAATATACGAACAAAACACCAGCATAAAAAAATTGTAAACAATTAAACAAAATAACACTACAAGAATAAATGTAAACAAATTACTCAAAAAATTATAATAAAACAACTATGTTTACATTTATAGAGATTTCTAGAAGGCGAATGTTCATGACTTCAAGAACATTCATCAGGTTGTTTACGTTGCCATATAAAAGGCAAGACAAACCAGGCAACGGAGTCAGTAAAAGTTCAGTCAGTCTTGTATGAAGACGCGGTGTGTTTGAAGAGAGTAACCGTGGTTTGAATATCTCCGTTACAAAGATCTGTCGAATAATTGTCTAGTGATTGTTATTGTTTATGCAAAGGGTGTAAACAGAGGAATACTAAAAAAGCAATTGTTGTTGTTACATCAAGTTGTGAACAGTGGCGCACAGAATTGTGCGAATAATAAAGAAGAAAAAGATCTAAACAGAAATTTATTTTCATTTTATTTGCAATCTATGAACTCATATTTTAAACGTTTTTTAAAAGGTAGAAACGTAACAATACTTTGATTTAATAATTATAATAGCAATTTCATTCCTTATATTCGTGTATTTTATATCACACTGTTGGTGTTCAACATTCGCATGCATATTCATGTTTAAAAGTTAAAGACTCACATAAATTATTTACATGGAATGTAATTTTAATTTAAAATTGAATCGTAATGAAATGAAAATCAAATTAAATTTGCAAATTATTATCTACACTATGAGAGTTTTTCACATACAAACTTAAATACTCGAAAACTAACAATAACAGACAGCAAAAATCCTATAGATTCAGTATGTTTTTCTTATGAAACCCTCCATAGGTTTTCATTTTTATTTAAAACAACAGAGAAAACTTGAGTGTATTGCATATGAAAAGTCACATGACCTCAATTCTTCAATGCATCCACAGGAATATGAAGAGAGAATTTATATCGATATGGAAGGACACAATTGCAATTTCTTGCTTGTTCTTCTTTTGCCATTTCCAAAACGGATATAAAAGCTGTCTCGCATATAGTAACACTTTAATGATCTTATTCCGTAAGTGGAGAAGACTATGGAAACGTGTTTGGAAAATATTTTGAAATGCAATTCATGCAATTTTGCCGGAGAAAGGAAGATTAAGTGGAACAAGGTAAATATCAAATGGAATTTATCAGTAAGAACTTGGAACAGGCGTGGAGGCTTGAAAGAAATTTTTTGTAATTCAATAAGAAATGCTGGTTGAGCTTTCTGTGCTGTAGCACAGTTCTGTGTAAACTTACTAGAGCTTCTGAGGGGATATGAAAAGAAAAAGCTCTGAGAGTAACCACAATGCCATAAGAAAGTATAAAATTAACACACACAACATATATGGTGTGAGAAACTAGGACGTTTTACAATGGGTCAATTCGACCTCCGTGTACTGTACTTGTCTTAATTGACAAGTACACGTCCTCTAACCTAACCTAACCTATTAACATCAATGTCAGTGTTAATAAAGCCATTCGTAATGGAAAATTATTTTTTATCACCTTGTGAAAACTGCTTATCATATTGTTACGTTTTTACCCTTTAAAAACATTTAAAATATAAACTCGTACATTGCAAATAAAGTAAAAATAAATTTGTGTTTAGTTATAATTAAATTCTTTATTGTTCGCACAATTCTGTGTGCCACTGTTCACAACTTGATGTAAACAACAACAATTGCTTTTCTTTGTTTTTCCTCTGTTTATACGATTTGCATAAACAATAACAATTACTGGACAATTAGTCGACAGATCTTTGTAACGGAGATATTCAAACCACGGTTACTCTTTTCAAACACACCGCGTCTTCATACAAGACTGACTGAACTTTTACTGACTCCGTTGCCTGGTTTGTCTTGCCTTTTATATGGCAACGTAAACAGAATGTTCTTGCAGTCATGAACATTCGCCTTCTAGAAATCTCTATAAATGTAAACATAGTTGTTTTATTATAATTTTTTGAGTATTTTGTTTACATTTATTCTTGTAGTGTTCGCTGTTGGTATATTTTATAATTTTTTTATGCTGGTGTTTTGTTCGTATATTTTTGTTTACTTGTTTTTGATTATAACTTTAATGTTAAACGATGTAAAAGCAAAACACCAGTATCTAGATTTTTCCATTTTCGTAACAATATTGAAAATCGTTATTTTAAGCATTGAAATTTTCCTCTTTCCTTTGACTTAATTAGATGGAAAGATTTTTATTCAGAAAATTTTAAATAAAGCAATCAAAATACACACGGCTAATGTAAAACTGAAGTCATTTTTACAGAAATACCACTCTTTTCTAACTTCTGTTTTTTTTTGATTTCAATTTTTAAAATTGAGAAAAAAAAAATTACAAAAAATTTCGAAATTTTGCCAAATTTTTTGGGGCATTGTAAAAAGGGGAAAAGTTGAGTTTGGTGATTGTTATAATTTTATCCATAGTGTACAGTTTCTTTTGACGATCACTGTAAATTTACATTAAGTCTGATATTATTGCATTGCAAATTCATTCATTTGCATTCATTTTCAATGCTGTTGTTGCATGTGGTTTGATTTGATACTTCGGTTAACCACTGTTCACACTTAACATTCATATTTATACAAGCGAATAAAGGCTGACATAGGTTGTAAAGTGATGCATGTAAATAATTCAATGCATCGTTTTGTAATTTTTTTCTTTTCATTTGAATTCAAGTACTAGCAGCAGTTGTCATAATTATTTTCAAATAATTAAACGCAACGCCTTTAATTTTTCGGTATCAAAATTAAAATTCATTCCAACACCCGTAGGAGCTATTTATATAATATATATGTACATGTGTACATATGTATATATGTACATGTACATATAGTATATACATACATATGTAATGACAAAATTTTTTTAGAATCCTTTTTACTGTATTTCCATATGCTTTCAAATATAAATTTTCTTTCTTTCATAGCCTTTTGTACATCCACATTCCTACCATGAAATTATGTTGTTTGTATTCCTCTTACAATTTTAAATGCTATCACATGCCTAATGGCATATTAGTGTCGAAATGTTATCTTTAACGAAATTATTTTTCACGAAATTGTTTAAGAATTTATATGAGAAAATTAGGCATGAGGGTGATGTTCGTAAGAAATATGCAAATAAAGATATTCTCCAATATTTCTTACTCTTACATTGGTAGTTTAGGGTAACCGAAAAATATGCCAAAACATTGTTTTTAATAAACCGCCTCTTATTAAAGTTCAAATTATTCAGAATTCTTTTTAAACTTGACTTTTCATTTATACAAGCTTTAAAAATGTGTTCCGATTATTTATTCTCATCGTCACATAATCTGTGTATTAAGTTAGACATAACGCTCATTTCAGTTACCAACCTCAGTTTATACATGACTCAGGTATCCTTTTATTGTAAAGGGTCCGCCAAATAACTTTTTTTTTTGAAAATACTTTAAACTAAAAACTACTGAATATTCTCTCAAATTTCTTTTTTTATTTGAAAGTACAATCCTTCCGAGTAATAATGGAAAATAATTGCATTTAAATGGCTGCCTCGGCTGGCCATGCAGTAGCCTACACGATCGGTCCAATTTTTAAGCACATTATCGATTGTGTGCAGCTTTATTTCACCAATGGCTTCACTAATATTGTCATTTAAAGCGCCAATTGTCTCTGGCTTGTCGGCGTAACACTTATCTTTGACAGTACCCCGCAAATAATAGTCCAACGGTGTCAAATCGCAGCTCCGAGGTGGCCAAACGATATCAGCTCTGCGGCTGATTATGCGATCTTCAAAAACAGGGCGCAAAACATCGAATGTAGCTTCGGCTGTGTGGCACGTAGCGCCGTCCTGTTGAAACTAAATGTTGCCAATGTCATCCTCTTCAATATTTGTGAACAAAAATTCGTTCAACATGGCCCGATAACGATCGCCATTGACTGTAACGGCCACTACTTGCTCATTTTCGAAGAAAAATGGCCCAACTATGCCTCTGAACAGTGACTCGTTTTGGGTGCGTCGGCTTTTCAATGTATGCGTGCGGGTTTTCTGTGCGCCAAATGCGACAATTTTGCTTGTTTACATACCCGCCAAGATCAAAATGAGCTTCATCTGAAAAGAAGATTTTTTTTTGCCAAAATCGGCATCTTCTGTAAGTCAATCGCAGGTCCACTTAGCGAAGCGAAAACGCATTGGATGGTCAATTGGCTTCAACTCCTGAACCAATTGGACTTTGTGTGGCGTCATACCAAGGTCTTTTGTTCTTCAATTGTTGAGAACGACGGTGAATTGATGTTGATGGCGCTTCACGCACACTTTCTCCACAGCAACAATATTCTCGAGTGTACGCACTGTTTTTGGCTTTTCACGCTTTGGTTTATCGATGAGGATGCCAGTTTCTTTCACTTTTTTCACAAGATAACGAACATACGAAGCTGACGGTGCTTCTCTTCTTCCAAAATCCGTACGCAAATTTCGCACACGTTCTGCAACATTACCATGATTTTCAAAGTAATGTCGCAATATTTCCCACCGTTGTTCAAGCGTATACACAACCATATTCGTTCAGCGGAAGGATAAAACTAATTATCTGTCAAATCAGACATGAGCTAGTGTTACCATTCACGAAATAAACACTAGTTGAAAAAAAGACGTTAGATGGCGGACCCGGCAAACATTTTAATCGCTAATTCGGTTTGAGAGAAGTCTTTGCATCTCTTCATCTTCTCTCTCATTGAGCATACCTTTCTAAACATCCGCCCTTAGTCCTCAGATGGGTTCTGGAAACAACAATGGTGTGGAAGCTTCCTTTCCCGTAAGCTCGTCTGCTTGCTCAATGCCGAGAATTCCCACATGACTTGGTAGCCAGTAGAGGGTAACTTTATTTTCACTTTCAGCTGAATTGTCTAGCTTCTCTAGGCAATCCTATACTATCTTCGATTTAACCTCATAAGCGCTGAGTGCTTGAAAGACGACCTAACTGGCTGTGTTCTATCTTTTTTACTTCCTGTCGAAATTTAATTAAGCACATCTTTCAATGGCATAGACTTCCGCTTGGAAGGGCTACGTCAAAGATCATATCTAAGTGCTGGTATATATGTAAACATATCCACCACAAATGAGGGTAAAATGTAATGAAAATTACCTAAAAAGGATCGACTGCAGCAACTAATCTAAAAGTTACCATTTAAATCGCATTGTACCCCGTAAGCAGTGGCAAAGTCCGAGCAATATAAGGAAATAAAAGTTTCATCGATATAATGGCTTTTGTAAGGAAATTATATCTTTTTGTTTTGCTGATAAACTGTGACATTAAATAGAATTTCTTACTTTGATAAAGACGGCATAGGAGTTTATGTTAGATTTACCTTAAACACTCAGGTAAGTCCTTGCTCTCAACAATTTTTCGTAAACATGCCATTACCATTCTTTAATTTTCTTACATTCTTTAATTCTTTGTAACATTTTCATCATGTTTTAAAAGAGGTTTTTTATTTTCTTAGCCTACTTTTGGTTGCCCTGGTAATTACCATTAACGTTGCATACATCTCTCAACTGCTTAATAAATATTATTCAGCATATTTTAAGGGTTACAAATAAATAAAATGAGGCAAAATTAAAAGGGAAATGTAAACATGCCCTTTTGATATTCCATTGAGATGTTATTAGCGAGAAGCCTGAGTAAAAAGGAAATGTTTTTGTGATCGTAAGAAGTGGTAATTATTGCTTGAATAAATAAAAATTTAGAAGAGGATTGTACTTCACACTGTAATAATTGCTAAAAGGAAATGAATGGAAAGGATAGAATGGAATGGAAATTGTTTTTAAAGTTTTTGCATGTGTTTACGCTCTAAAAATTTTATGGTTTAAGTGTGGTTTGCCTCTCTATGGTAAGCACATTGTTTGCTATGATAAACTGGAATTTGAGATTTAGAAAATGAATTCAAATGGGTTAAGAAAGACTTATTAACGTTGTTTAGTCGAACAGTTTCAGAACAGTCGATTCTGATTATCCTAGTCAGGAGTGATATAAGTTTTTGTGCGACTATTTTGCGGATTATGAAAGTACTAGAGGTATAGAGTTAAATAAACTTCTTTAGGCAACTTTCATAACAGCTTTAATACTCTTATTTTTTACATATCCGTACATATACATTAAGAAAATATTGTTACCCGTACTATATTCGCTTATTTCGTAACTGTTTTCATGTTGAAAATAAAAGATACTGAATAATAAACATTTATGACAGGTACTTATGGCTTTAGAAATGGTAGACAATATTCTCCATGTGAGGGTTAAAAATGTTTTCCAATAAATATTGTGACACATTTTTAATTTTCGTGGGGAGAAAAACAGGAAAAATATTTTTGGTAGCATTTTTCATTATGTAAACATATGCAGAATGTATGCTAACACGTCTGAAAGTCTCATAAATTTTGATTATTTTAACGCATGTTCGCTAAACGTATAGGGCACTCCATAGAATTTTTTTTAGTTTTTTAACAAATAAAGTTAAAAACTATAAGCGGAGAAAAAACTTTCACTAGGTTTACAATGAGATTTTCATTTTCAATTTATGGAAACAGCCATACATACATTGTTTGCAAACAGTATTAACGTATGCAGGCGTTTGTTGGTTTATTTTAATCTACGAATTTAGTTGCTTGTAATTTAAAATAATTTTGAAAATGTGTTTTAAAAATGAAAAGAATACACATAGCCACAAAAGTATACATACGGATAACAAAATTCAGAAATTTTTTTAACTAATCGGTTTTCGTTGAAAATCTTTCCTCGATTTTAAGACGGTCTTGGTTAAAAAATTTCTGAAATTTGTTAACTTTTGTGGGCCTGATGTACACTTTTTTTTTGAAAATATTTATAATTGTCTGACATCTTACTTCGATTTTAAGACGGTCTTTTCCATTGGTTCAGAAATTTGTGAAATTTGTTAATCGGATGTATACTTTAGTAACTGTGTGTATATGTTGGCATGCATACATACAGTGGACAGCAAAAGTCTTAGTACGGCAATATATTTTGACAAAAAAAGTCCCCACAGTCTTAATACTCTTGCACAAAGTCCCGATATGACTTCAAGAGAGTGGTTAGGAGATCATTTGAAGGAACGGTTACGTAATCGCTAAATCACAAAAAAGTCAAACGAAAAACTTGCTCATGGTGCCACCAGAAAACACAAAACAAAACTTGTATATTCAATTACAAATGGGTTAAATGGAGAGCTTGACCTTAAGGGATATTCTACTAAATACAAGGGATAACATTTTCATATGTTAGTCCTTTGAATTTTAAATGTACTCAGGGTTCTCCTTCGGGGTACCTACGGAGTCATCTGAAACTTTTCCTTATTTTTCTCTTGTTTTATGAAAAAACATTAAAAAATTGTTTGTTTTATAATAAAACAGAAATAAGTGAATAAAATAAATATAAAAACTATAATTTTTTTTTACAAACTTTTGGCTAAAATTCATGAAATTGCCAAAAAAAATTGCCGTACTAAGACTTTTTCTGACCACTGTATGCTTCATTAATAAGTGGCATAATTTTAAGGGTTAAGCTTATAATGCAAAAGTTGTAGCATAATTACAGGTTTGATAACAGTTTTTTAATTAAGTTCTTAATGAAAGATGTGATAGTTTTGATTAAAATTACAACAAATAATTGCAATAACAAGGTTTATATTATTTAAGAGCATAAAGAATTTTCAATTAATTTAAAGGCAAGTGCTTCTATCGTAATTGAAGAGGATTAAAGAATTTTATTTTAAATTCTGTTCAACACAGATATCAAGTTTAAAGCCAAAGTATAATTTTTTTTTATTGTAATGCAAACATTTGGCACAAAATTCTCAATAAGCTGGGCATTATATGGGCTGGAATACCCGAATTATTATATCCTTAGTAGTGACAAGGGTATCATAAAATGAAAACAATTTCCTTTGGAAAATCGCCCTTTTTTTTTGTAAGAAATAAACATTACAAAATGCCACTCAATGGTTAAGTAATATTTTCCAGGCTTATCGTAATGGTGCACGGATATGTAAACCTTGCAAATAATATAAAATGTTTTAATTTTATAAAGTATTCGACACGACAGAAGTGAAGATAATAAAATACGTTGAACATCATAAATATGTACGTAGTCATGCTTATCATCAGCATCATTTAGTTGGCTGCCAAATGGTAAACATAGAGGAAATAGAAGGGATGCGGTCTGAAAATGGCTGCAAAGGAAGTTATACGAAAATGGCTGATATCACAATAAGTTATTTAAAGAAAGCATTGGGATTACACAATAGACTGTGCTAATGACAACAGCACCCATCTTATTATAGGGAATGCTTTGGTTCGTTTTGATGGACTTATTTAGTGAGAGAACAGGCCATTCTGTAATCTGTTTTGAAAATTGAAAAAATCACAGAAAATTTGCAAAATGGCTTCCATTTTCTTTTTAAAGATTATTTTATTCCCCACTGCCATGCCCAGTAGCTGGTTCAGCAAGCAAGCAAAAATTTTGTAAAGCATTACAGCAGCGGCAGCTATAATGCTATTTCTTATGACTGGATTTGAGGCTGCCTTGTCTCTTTACACGAAAATAAAGTACTGCCTAAAAATATAGCGCACTTTCAATATTTATTTTAGTATCCTTATATCTGCTTAAAATAGTAAATTAAAAAAAGATTTTTTTTGTCATTTTATTGGAATTATTAAGGTTTATTAATTCAGTAACGCCATTAATTTTAAATTAACAAAATAAAATTTACGGGACTTCTTTTGTGAATTTGCTTTCAAATATTTAAATCAAAATTATAGCGCACTTATAACATAGATATTAAAAAAAAATTCTAACAATGATATTATGTTAAAACTTCAAAGCAGTACGAAGGTATACTTCCACCTTTGGCTTTATTCTACATATTTGGAATGGATTTGACCAAAGAAGAGCATTCATTTATTGTTATTTTTGACCAAATCTCCTTTATAGCACATTTTACTTCTTGTGCAGTTGCTATTTTGTAATTTTGAAGGTCTCGATCGATAATAGACCATATGTTTTCAATCGGATTAATATCAGGTGAAGTTGGAGGCCAATCAACTAGAGGCATATTATTACTTTTGAACCAATCCATTGTAATTTTTTCCTTATGACATGGAGCGTTATCTTGTTGAAAGAAAGCCTCAATTGTTTCCGATCCGAACATTTGCTCATAATATGATGGATTTATTAATTCAATGTAGTTTCTAGCATTTAAACGTCCTTCATAAAATAGTAGAACACCAGTACCATGAGCAGTGAAACACCCCCATACGGTTACAGAACCCCCTCCACCTTGTGCACTTAGTTTAAAGCAGGCAGGTTGGCTACTTTCGTTCATTGTTCGTCGTTCAAATGATCGATTTTTTCGATTTATTAACTCAAAGTGGGACTCGTCGTCGTTCTGTTCTGTCCAATGTGCATACTTCTTACACCAATCTAACCCTTTTTATCTGTTGCCTGTTTCTGTAAGGACGTCGTTTTTGGGTGTAGCTTTTAAAACCGTAGCTAAAAAGACGCCGGCGGGTTGTACTGGCATTTACTAATTTTCCAATTGCAGATGACCATTCGGAGGAAAGTTGACGGCTATTTGCCGTTCGATTTCGCTTACACATTTGGATTAAATAAACGAAATTTCTGTATGAGACAGCATTTCACCAAGTAGTGTTTTGATTGAAATTTTTTGTTCAAATGTAACTTTTTTACGACCCATTATTTCAAATAGCGAACATTTTAAATTACTAATGAAAGGGTTGAAAATTAATGTAACACGTGTATAACTAATAATGAAAAATGAAACAGAATTAAAATTACAAAAAAATATAAAAACAATAATACCGTTACGAAGGAGATTTTAAAATTTCAAGAGAATGCGCTATAATTGTGACTCTTAAATTTGAAGCATAAGAGATAAAAAACTTTAATACTCTTTCTCTTTTATATTTTATTAAATTTGTTGGTATCGTATATGTTAAACCCTTTCATGCCCGAATTTTTTGGGCCAGAGCTAAAATTTATTTAAAGGCATGTGTTTGTTAGTAATGGCCTAAATATGAAGTGATATTAAATTCAGAGTCCTACGTATTCTGGTTTTACACGTTTTTAACCAAGCTTGTTTGAAAAAAAAATCATTTAAAAAAATAAAAAATTACGGAATTTATGAACAAAAATGTACAATGTTGTCTATAGGCAACATCGGGCATGAAAGGGTTAAATATAGTTGTGATGTTTAAAAAAAAGGTAAACATAAATTTATTTAAACGTGGATTATACGAGTTATTCTCGTTAATTGTTTTTATTCTGAAGTGCGCTATATTTTTAGGCAGTACTTTATGTGGAAAACGTCGTAGTCTAGTAGGTAGTGCTTTGGCTTATTAGACGTAAGGCACGGTTCAAATATTTCTCCGGCGACTTCCTCTCAGCAGATTTCTGGCAAAAACTCTGAGAGTAAATAAAAAATTGCCATGAAAATCAATTTCTCAAAAATCTGTCGTTCGGAGTCGACTTTAAACTGTAAATCTTGCCACTCATGTATAAAATTAACACACACAACATGATTGGTGTGAGAAGCTAGGCCGTAATCCTGACTCAAGGGTTGTAATGGCCAATTATGTAGTATGTATGTATGTGTGTGGAATGTGGAATGGAATACTTTCAAGGTACATGATTATGTCATTCAATGAATTTCCTCAAGACGTGCGATTAATTGCTTATCAAATTTGGCACTCAATGGATGCAGTGGTTGAAGCTATAAATCAACCAAGTCCAACTTTTCCATTTTAACAAAGAGGCCAGTAATCATGTGATTTGCTCATTGCTCTTGGAGAAGTACACTCCATGAATCCTATCTTCGTAGAATTGTGTTACGGTAACGCTATGAACCTGTCTCTATGATATCCCCCTCAGCTTAAATTTCCCAATTATGTACAGAATACCATTATGATGTTACCGTACATAACATTTGTTATGTTAATTTCGAAACTTTACTTTCAGTCCCTTGTTGGGTGTACACAATGGAAATCCTAAATAATTTCTCACTTTTAAAACAAATACAAAGAAAAAGAAGAAAAATAAAAAGCAAAAACAAATCCTTTTTAAATATCGCATTTCAGAAAATAAAAACTTTTCACATTGTAAGTGTAGCTTAAGAAGATTCAAGTGAAAGTGTTTTAAATGTTTCCAATTCCTGTAATAGAATGAATTACAGTCAGCCACAACGGTAAGCTCCTGCAAAAGGATACCTCAACTAGCAAGTGGTCTTAAGGGTTTTTCTGTTGTAATTTTGAACAAAAATGTTGTTTTTAAATGTGCTTCATACTACATACAATTTAATGGAATTCATTCTGTCCTTTTCTAGTTCTAGTCAAGTTGATGATTTTGAAAATGCTTTTAAAAAAAAAAATAATTTCTCTGTGACCGTCATAAAATTAAAATTTCCATTTAATTCAAGTATTTTCCTTTAATCTTTTCATTTTCCTGTGCTTTTACAATTTCCTTTTAAGTCCTCGAATAAACAGCCTTTATGCTTTGCATGATCGTCTATGTTTGCCTTTGTAAAAATCGAAAATGTTCTCTAGTTTTGTATTATGGGAACACGATTATTTTTGTTTAGCCTCCAGAGTTTTCCATTGCATTAGAAGAGATGCAGCATAAAGTGTTGCATTAAAGCTCTTCTGTTTTAGAATTTCCATATTCTGTTTACTCTGCATTTATATTCTTAGTTTTCCTTTAACTTTTCATTTTTTCAATTGACTGCCTGTCGCTTACATTTCTTTTGATTTTTACTCTTACAAGCCAGTGATTAGTGTGATGTCTGCCTTATGCTGCATGCAGCTTGCTTGTGTTTGGTTTTTCTATCCACTTCAATTCTATTCTGAAGTTTATAAAGCTTCTGTATCTTCTAGATACATAGTTCTTCTCTTGTCCTGTTCAACTTATATGGCCTTTAGTTACATAGGCTAAGGACAGTAAACAAGTGTATCCATGTTTACTTATGTACGCTGCTTTTTAAGCATTGCAGCAATCATGAGACAAAGGATACAGGTGCATACGCTTTGTTTCATTCAAAATGAAGTTTTACTATGATACGAAGCACATTTAAAATTGTGAAGTTGTGAAGTGTTAAACTTGGATAGGAAGTATTTCACTGAAGCCCTTAAACTAAACTTCGGGGCCCTTCCTAATGTGTCGCCAGACCGAGAGACTTCACTTGCCTGTAAACATTGACTCTGGCTGATGTTGTCAATTTATTCTATTGCCAATGCGTGTCTGGCTCAACTCTTAGATAGCCTCTTAGATAGCCTAACGCAGCTAGAGTAGAAGTCACTGTAGCCTAGTAGGTAGTATGTTGGTTTATTAAAAGAAGAGTGCCCGTCGTAGTCTAGTAGGTAGTGTGTTGGCTTATTAGATGTGAGGCCCAGGTCAGGCATCTCCAACTGAACGAAATATGAAAAAATATTTCTTCGGCGACTTCCTCTCAGCAGATTTCTGGCAAAAACTCTGACAGTAAATACAATTGCCATGAAAAGTTTCTCTAAAATCTGTTGTTCGGAATCGACTTTAAACTGTAGGTCCCGCCATTCATGTATAAAAATTAACGCACACAACATAAGTGGTGTAACTAGGTCGTAATCCTGACTAAATGGTTGTAATGACCAATTATGTATGCATGTATGTGGAGTGCCCGTTCTTAAAAACTCAGCTGAGACATTTTGAACAAAACGAAATATAAATAAATATTTCCTTCGTTGACTTTCTTTCTTCTGATCTTCTGGCCAAAAATTTTGTGAGCAAATAAAATAAAATTGCCACGAACTAGTAAGTACCGCCGCTTTTTGATAAAATTAACACACACAACATGGTTGGTGTGAGAAGATAGGTTGAAATCTTGACTAAAGGGTTTCATTGACTAATTAAGTAACGGAGCTCTATTATTGCTTGATATTTGTCGATCATTAGATTCGTTAAAAATCGAACATATCCTACAGGCTCAATTGCTGGAACATATTATTACGTACCTATTAAAAACGTTTTTATTATTACCTTTTAAAAACGTTTAAAATATGTGGTCGTAGATTGCAAATAAAATACAAAATAAATTTGTGCTTTAGTTTTAAATCAAATCTTTATTGTTCGCACAATTCCGTGCGTCACCTTTAACGACTTGATTTAAACAACAACAATTTGTTTTATTCGTTATTCCTCTTTAAGCTCTTCCGCGTACACAATAACAATTGTTCAATAGATCTTTATAACGGAGATCTTCAAAGCACGATTATTCTCTCCACACGCAACGTATCTTCACACAAGACTGACTGAATTCTTTCTGATCCCGTTGCCTGCTCTGTTTTATATCGCTGGGTAAACAGTCTGATGGATGCTCTTGAAGGAGAATGACTGCCATGTTGTTTACGTTATTGTTGTTTGTGTATTTTGTAAACATTTGTCCTTACGTTGTTGCTATATTTTTCTTTATTCGTTGATCATGTAAACAAGTCCTTTGTTTTTGTGGCTTTTGTTTATCGTTTTAATGTTAAACGATGTAACACCATTTCCCTTTTCGTAACAATATAAAGAGTTATATATGTATGCAGTATGCGTTCAGCAAAATGAGTGCTGTATTGAAATATGTGCAATCAGTATAGGAAAGCTTACAAAAATATTTCAAATATTTGCTCATATTATTGATTATCTCTTGATCGAATTATCGAATTTATTTTGAATTTAGAAATTCTTTAAATTCCAATTGAATTTAAAATCAATTCTTGTCAAACGATATCATTAAAGTGTTAAACAATTTATATTTTAATTTATTTGCTATTTATTTAATAGCGTTCGTTAACAGAGCAACGTTGTCATAAAGAATTAAAATTTTATATTCAAAATTGAATATTCTGAAGCATCAGTAGATATTAAAATTATCAGTAGATCGAACGAACGAAATAGAGTAGCAAAAAAGGAAAAACAAGAGAGTACACAAAACAACAGGGAAGTGTATCCAAATAAACATCAAAGAGATAACCACACTGTTTAGGTAATGCCACAAGAGTTTTTGCTATTGGTTATACTTCCCTGCCCTTGTTTGGTCAGCTCCTTATCGCTGCTGGTGATGTGCACAAAGTAACCGAGTAAATGATGTGCAAAACAATCAAACCAAAGGATTGTGTGACCACAATCTCTGAGGCAATGTTGTTGGAACCACAACAACAATAACAGCAAGAATAATAAAAATAATTTCATTCTTTAGTTTTAAGCTTTAAATGTATACCATTTTACTACAGACCTACAGACTATTTTTAATATTTTCATATAAGAATGCTTGTTATCATAAGCAAATTGAATTCCTTACCAATGTCGGGGGAAGACAAAACAAAAAAAAAAAGAGTAAAACTTATAGAAAAATATGGAAGAAGGAAGAGCAAAAAATTTCAGAAATTATTAACGTAGGTCTGTATGGAGAGAGCATTAGAGGGAACACTGCATAGGACGAAAAAATATCAGAAGTCATTATATGGCATCGTATTAAATGTAAACAGTGAATAAGGATTGAAAGAAAAATGAAAATGTAATGAAATCAAATGAAAAACAATAAAAAAAATTGCGGAAGCACACAGAATAAGGAAACAGAACATCATTATTATTTAATAAAGAGAAGAAAAATTAATTTTTCTAGAAGAAAAAGAAAAAGATACAAGAAGGGAACCCCCTCTACATATTGTTACGTTTTTAATAAAAAATAAAATAAATAAATTTATGTTTAGTTTTAAATCAATTCTTTATTGTTCCCACAATTCCGTGTTACACTGTTCACAACTTGATGTAAACAACAACAATTTGCTTTGTTTGTTATTCTTCTTTAAGCTCTTCTGCGTAAACACTAACAATTGTTCGTTAGATCACCGCAACGGAGTTCTTCAAATCACGATTATACTCTTCACATTCAACGCGTCTTCAGACAAGACTGACTGATTTTTTTTTACTGATTTGTATTGCCTGCTTTGTATTGCCTTTTATATCGCTGGTTAAACAGTCTGGTGAATGCTCTTGAAAAAGAATGACTTTGCCTTAGCGAAATCTCTATAAATGTAAACATGTTTACGTTATTGTTGTTTGTGTATTTTGTTTACGTTTGTCCTTGCAGTGTTGTTGTTGCCTGTTTGTTTACTTTGTTTATCCCCTTTTTTATACTGACGTTGTTGCTATATTTTTGTTTAATTGTTGATCATGTAAACAAGTCCATTGTTTTTGTTATTGTCGCTTTTGTTTATCATTTTAATGTTAAACGATGTAACACCATTTCCATTTTTGTAACAATATTATGACACAAACAGTTCATATTAGTTTAACACGTTGACTGTAGACTATGAGACAACTCGTACATTACGTTCTCTTCTAGGCAGCCAACTACGAGTTATCTCGTACTCACTAAACCTGCCACTTTTATGTAGCTACGAATAAAATCGTATTATATCAGTGCTAGTATCGATAAATAGCTTCTGGGAAAAGAACAAAAGTCAATGTTGGCTTGCGTGGCCAGTTTTCTGAAAGTTGTCGCGGCAGTCAACGTGTTAAGGTTCAGTGCATGTAAAACAATGTTAAATTCAACAGGGAGAATGTACCAAATATACATACATACATAATTGGTCCTTACAACCCTTCAGTCAGGATTACGACCTAGTTTCTCACACCACTTATGTTGTGGGTGTTAATATTCATACATGAGTGGTGGTACCTACAGTTTAAAGTCGAGTCCGAACGACGGATTTTTGAGAAACTTTTCATGGCAATTTTTATTTTACTCTCAGAGTTTTTGCCAGAAATCTACTGAGAGGAAGTCGCCGAAGAAATACTTTTTGCATTTTATTTTGATGTCTGGCCTGGGCCTCGAACCCTGGCTTTACGTCTAATAAGCTAACACACTACCTACTAGACTACGGCGACTTCTTGTACCAAATATAGAAACACACAAAAACACGATAAACTGTATGACTTGTGTGTGTGGTCCTTAACAAGTCGATCTCGAAATCACGTATTCTAGTACAAAAATGGTAAAGGCTAATGGATTTAAAATATTTGGTATCATTGAGAATTTTATATGCTTTAACCTCGATTTCAATTTGTTATGAATTTGTATCAAATTTGATAAATGATTTCATATGGAGGCTTACTTACTTACAACCGTAATCATAAAAAATGGTTCTGTATCGTACTTAAAAGCAAATGTCTGCGTATGATTAATAATAATTACTCATCACTCATCACTCATACGTAATGTTGGCTTAACTAGATTATAAATGAATATCGCATTTAGTAAGTATCCACAGAACCAAATAAGAACAAATAAAAAAAAAATGATTTCCTGCAAAGAAAAAAGGAAACAAAGAAAAACCAAAAACTGTTTGTATATAAAATTAATCATTATGCCTTGCGTTATCACAATCGAGTGTATGGTATATTGAATTTGTGCTAGTGTCAGTTAGCCACTCCCAAAAGGTCTATTGATGCCAACGATTAATGGAATATAATGCCGTTCAAGTTTCTCACGCTTAAAATCAGGCTGAATTTGATGTTGGCTTTGAAGACTTTGTATTTTAATCAGGCACACCAGTGACTTCAAAGCACATGAATTTCGTACCCAGTTTACATTATCTCCTCGATCCTGCAGAATATCCAATATAGCATAAGATGTGATACGCTTGGCGACGTTCTGTTAAAACCATATGTCCTTGGTGTTTATATCGGGTCCGCCATCTAATGTTTTTTTTCAACTAGTGTTTATTTCGTGAATGGTAGCACTTAGCTCATGTCTGATTCGACAGATAATTAGTTTTATCGTTCCGCTGAACGAATATGGCTGTGTATACGCTTGAACAACGCTGGGAAATATTGCGACATTACTTTGAAAATCATGGTATTGTTGCAGAACGTGTGCGACAATTGCGTACGTATTTTGGAAGAAGAGAAGCACCGTCAGCTCCGTATGTTCGTTATCTTGTGAAAAAAGTGAAAAAAACTGACATCCTCATCGATAAACCAAAGCGTGAAAAGCCAAAAACAGTGCGTACACCCGAGAATATTGCTGCTGTGGCAGAAAGCGTGCGTGAAGCGCCATCAACATCAATTCACCGTCGTTCTCAACAATTGAACATTTCGGAGACATCATTGAGACGAATTTTGCATAAAGACCTTGGTATGACGCCATACGAAGTCCAATTGGTTCAGGAGTTGAAGCCAATTGACCATCCAATGCGTTTTCGCTTCGCTAAATAGGCCTGCGATCGACTTACAGAAGATGCAAAAACAAAATCATCTTTTCAGTTGAATCTCATTTTGATCTTGGCGGGTATGTAAACAAGCAAAATTGTCGCATTTGGGGCACAGAAAACCCACACGCATGCATTGAAAAGTAGACGCACCCAAAACGAGTCACTGTTCAGAGGCATAGTTGGGCCATTTTTCTTCGAAAATGAGTAAGGAGTGGCCGTTGCAGTCAATGGCGATCGTTATCAGGCCATATTGAACGAATTTTTGTTCACAAAAATTGAAGAGGAGGATATTGGCAACATTTGGTTTCAACAGGACGGCGCTACGTGCCACACAGCCGAAGCTACACTCGATGTTTTGCGCCCTGTTTTTGAAGATCGCGTTATCAGCCGCAGAGCTGATGTCGTTTGGCCACCTCGGAGCTGCGATTTGACACCGTTGGACTATTATTTCTGGGGTGCCGTCAAAGAAAAGTGTTACACCGACAAGGCAGAGACAATTGACGCTTTTGGTGAAATACAGCTGCACACAATCGATAATGTGCTTAAAGTTTGGACCGATCGTGTAGGCTGCTGCATGGCCAGCCGAGTCAGCCATTTGAATGAAATTATTTTCCATTATTAACCAGAAGGATTGTACTTTCAAATAAAAAAGGAAATTTGAGATAATATTCAGTAGTTTTTTTAAAGCATTTTCATAAAAAAAAAATACAGAGCAGACAATAATGTTTCTGAAATCAATATGGATCGAAGAAGCCGCTAGTATGAAATCCATACATATGTATGTACATACATAATTGGTCATTACAATCCTTCAGTCAGGATTACAATCTGGCTTCTCACACTACTTACGTTGTGTGTTGATTTTATATATGAATGGCGGAACCTACAGCTTTAAGTTGACTACGAAAAACAGATTTTTTAGAACCTTTTCATGACAATTTTATTTTACTCTCAGAGAGTTTATGCCAGAAATCTGGTGAGAGGAAGACACCGAAGAAATATTTTTTTCACGTCTAACCTGGAGTTTGAATCGTCTCCCCATGTGTAATAAGCCAACACACTGCTTACTAGACTATGGCGACTTGCTAAACCCATAACGAATAGTAGTGCTAGGGTCCTTTGTGGGTTGATATCCTCCGAAATGCGACAATTTTTGTTTGTTTTTTTCAAGTACACATTCATCCAGAAGTGGACCTCATTGCTGAAAATGATTTTTTCGCTGAAAATTAGGGTCAGTTGCCAACTGTTCGCCCATTCAGCGAACACTTGTTGTTGTCTATGGTCTATGGTATGTTGTTGTCTTAAGTTCTTAAGTTTCTAGAATTTTGTATGGGTGCAGGTAAAAAATTCACCAAGGTCGAGTTTTTGGAAGGGAGACTAAAACGACTGGCTCGTGTTCTCCGCCAGACGTTTAAGGACAGCGGCAAACTTTTTCGGCAAAGCTTGCGTAAAGTCGAGGTACGGGTATTGGTGCAGTGGAATCGAATGCATTCACCAGATTGTGAATAGTCTTTACGACATGGTGATTTGGAAAAATCAACTGAATAATTGACAATTAATTTGAGTGATAAAAAACCAGATGTTCCTCTTGAAAGACCCGATATATTTTAAAAGCATTACAGGGCTTTTAATACATGACCACGCAAAACATGATTTTTTTTTTGCTTTCTTATCTCCTTGTCGACAAAACAAATGTCAACAATGTTGCTGAAGTCAATATATTTGAATTGAATGTAAGTCCTTAATAATTCTTAAATCTTTATTTACAATGCTTTTTTAATTTGTTACAGATTATCACAGACCATGATTTTCAATGATGACTCGCATTCCTCCCTTTAAAAGCATTCAATGGACAGGCGAATCTACTGAATAGAAGAGGAAAATAAACAAAAAAAAATTCAATGACACTTCATTTAATGACACTGACAATGACATTGAAAAGATGTGGCATTCTTTCGAAGTTCATTCATTCAATCGTTATTCCACGCAGATTTCCTTTTTGTTTTTATTTTATTTTGTAGCAAACACTCAAGCGTATATCTTGACTCAAAGACTCAAATAATTTCTTGTGTTCTTTTCTTCGATTCGTTTTTGTTGTTGTCTGTTTTTGTTGTTGTTTTTGTTGTTGTAACAATTTATCAAAAATGCATTTCAGTTTTATTTTATTTTCTTATTTTATTTTTTATTTTTTGTTGCTTTTCATATTCTGTACATATGTAAGCTTAGGGTAACAGTTGATGTAAATACAGTTGATACATGGCATGGTTAAAAACAATTGAATCCAAACGAAGCTTCCATTAGACTTTAGGGGGAAATGCAATTTGAATTCATTGTGCTGTTTTATGTATATTCTCTAGAGAATTATTTCTTAAATTCATTCATGTGAGTTGTAGGGTTAGGAATGTGAATTTGGATCAGGAAAAAGTAGAATTCTTATCTACGATTAAAATTTACGGTTTTTTGATTTTAGCTTCCCTTTTAAAATTTTTTGTACTGAAGTTTACCAATAACTTGCATTAGTTGGGCCCAAGTCCATATAGAGCAAAAGTTCTCATTGATACAAAAAATAATTGTCAAGATAAATGGATACGGGATTTGGGGACAAATGAAAGTTGCATACATCAGTATCATAGTCTACACATTGTAGTATATCTGTCTGCTTCCCTAATCTCACTTGCAGTCCGTGAAAGTAATCATTAAGACAGAACAGAGTGTACTCCAGAATTTAAACAAATGTACAAGGATGCAGAGCTCTAAGTTTTACATCACGGTATCATCAATCAAACTATTGTACACGCTGTTGTACTAACACTCTATCAACTCAACTATTCACTATTTTGCTAAATGATTACAATCATGCCCAATGGAAGATACTTACACATAGAAAATATTTTGTATCCTGAATCTTTTCAAGTCTGTTCAATCAGAAGAGATATAGCATATCATATTAAAAACTTCATTTTGAATGAAACAAAGCATATACGTATCTGTATTCTGTGTCTCATATATGCTGCAATGCTTAAAAAGCAGCGTACATAAGCAAACATGGATACACTTGTTTACTGTTGTTAGCCTATGTATCTAAAGGCCACAAAAGTTCAACAAAACATTATTAGAACTATGTATCTATGCAGTTCTGAGGGCACATAAGCTTTATAAACTTCAGAATTGAATTGAAGTGGATAGTAAAACCAAACACAAGCAAGCTGCATGCAACATAAAGCAGACATCACACTACTCACAGGCTTGTAAGAGTAAAAATCAAAAGAAATGAAAGCGACAGGCAGTTAATAGAAAAAATGAAAAGTTAAAGGAAAACTAAGAATATAAATGCAGAGTAAACAGAATATGGAAATTCTAAAACAGAAGAGCTTTAATGCAACACTTTATGCTGCATCTCTTCTAATGCAATGGAAAACGCTTGAGGCTAAACAAAAATAATCGTGTTCCCATAATACAAAACTAGAGAACATTTTCGCAGTGAGTAAACGTACGCTGGCCAGACATTTTTTAACCCTGGTTGGTCATTTTTGTACAGTAAGATTACTCTTTGTTGAATCGACGAACAATTAAAAAAAAAAAATTTTTACGTCTGCTCACTGCAACCTTTCGTTATCATTTAACGTTGTTGAAAAAGAGAGCGAAATTTGGTCAAAAATAAAAGATTTATATGATAAAGAGTAAATGATCTTTGTCGATTCGACGAACAGTAACTGTCCGGGGTTAAGTTTACTTTTACCAGATTTATCGCACGCAAGCAATATCAAACATCTGGAAAGTTTAAGGCGCAATGTTGATACACATACATAACATATTTGGTCATTACAACCCTTCAGTCAGGATTACGACTTAGCTTCTCATACCAGTTATGTTGTGTGTGTGTTAATTTTTATACATGAGTGGCGAGACCTAAAGTTTAAAGTCGACTCCAAATGACAGATTTTTGAGCAACTTTTCATTGTTATTTTTATTTACTCTCAGAGTTTTTGCCAGAAATCTGCTGAGAGGAAATCGCCGAAGAAATATTTTTTCATATTACGTTCAGTTGGAGATGCCTGACCTGGGGTTTGAACCGAGGCCTTACGTCTAATAGGCCAATACACTACCTACGAGACTCTGGGGGCTCTCACTCTTCTTGTAACTGAAATTATAACAATACAATTTGAAAACTTCCAGACAGACAGTAAGTCTCAGCCTCAGTTGTTGTAAATTACACACCCATTCGCCTTATTAACACTTGTGTGTTCGGCTAATGTAGACTATGAGAGTTGATTTTATTTCATTCCAAATCCAAATACACGACAATTTACCGGAGTAGGGTATTCTATTATAAATGAATTCATGTCACAACAAATCATTTGCTCTTCAAAGTTGATGAAACTTTTCCATTTGGATGTCTGCTCTTAAAGGCAAGTATATAAACGAAATAAATGATTTTGGCAGGAGAAGAATATATTTTGAAACGAACAAAAAGGATAAAAAAATCCTTCAAAACAAGGAAATATGACATGCCAAGACAAAAGCTTTTTGTTTAAAATAAAAAATGCAGATTTATGCACGCATAAGCATGGTTATGGGTAAAGCGTTAAACAATTATGGCTTTATTTTATATAAATTCATTGGATTGGAGGTTTTAAAGAATTTAAAGAGAATACTTAGGAATATATCGAGCCATAACCGCAAAAAAAGCTCAAGCGATAAAAATGAAATTTTACAGGGGAAGGTTTTTATTATTTATTTCTTGTTCAAATCAAGTAAGAGCAACAAAATTTTGCATGAACACACATTTTGTTCCAATGCATAAAATTAATGCAATTGCTTTCTCATATAAGCACAATAACAGCAATTTTTGGCGCTTAAGCTTTTTTTTGTTGTCACTCTGATTAACTACTGGGAAAAACTTTCGTCGGTTAAGATAAAATATTCTTATGACGGAGGATGTTTTTGCATTTACTAACTATATTTTTTTAATATAATTCTTTTTAGGTCATTATTATAACATTTTATACATAAATCTATGTTTTTATATATAAAAGGCTTTTATTTGTATTAGAAATTAAATATTTTTGTAATTAATACAGTGAATGTCAGTACGTATTATTATCACAATATGGGAAATAGGTGTTAAAGGACTCGAATTTTTTCTTTGTTACGTATACATACATACATGTCGTTGCCTTAATATACAAAGGCCCTAACTCGTGTTTTTAAGGAGAGATTTTTTGGGGTTTACAATTTACATTCCTAAACTACTGAGGTAGATACAGTTTATTGCTCTTATTTCGACAATAATGAGATGTGACTGCTGGCAATTTTTTAATAAAGTATTTTACCAATGACACATTTGCTTCGTCAGATTTATTGTGAGGAGTTAATTTCTTGGAATTTTTAGCGCGTATATTAAGTAAGCAGCTATTTTCATTCCTTAAAGACTTTAAAAGCATTTGAGAAACGTGCAACGTTTTGAGAAGAAATTGTTAACATACTTTAATATTAGTCTCTTTAAAATGTATGTTATATTTAAAACTGTACTGCCTTTTGCAGCTCTCTGGTCTTCGACTTTTAACATTGTTTTTTTTAATACAAGTTTTCAAAGTCTTTTTGTCGCTGTTTGCTGATTCCCTAAAAATGTTCATTTATTCGTATCGTGTCAGAAAACGTGTCGGAAAACTTTTCGGCGCACGAATTACCACATTTTTTATTCTTACACGGATTAGGCAGAACACTTGTGTTGCGAACCTTTACATTTTTCAGCCTTAAAGGTAATTTAAATCCTCTCTGTCACACATAGGTTTCTTATTCATTAGGAGATGTGTCTGAATCGCTGTATGGACGAGAGAGCGCTTATTAAACTTCTAGAAAAAAATTTTTATTTAATAAAAAACTTTAACAAAACTTTAACACTTCCTCATTCACCTCTGTCATATTTTATAAATTTTTTAGATATGTATTTACATACCAATATTAAAATAATACTTCAGTATTATTATATTATAATTTTTAAAATTCAAATTTTCAAATTTTTTATTAAGAAAATTCTATCTTAAGCGACAAGTCGCTGTCACAAAAAAACAAAAAAATTTTCCAAGTGCACTTAAGTTAAATTTTTTTTGCTATACATTCATAACGGTGCACAGTGTGACCCTGAAATTTTTATAGATGATGCAAATGAGGATAATGAATTTATTTATTACAAAAAACGATATATGAAAAATATGTCGCTTAAGCTTTTTTTGTGGTTATGGCTCGATATGTTGAATTTAATTCAATTACAACAAGAATGCAAAAAATTTATTTTTTTGGAATTTTAAAACTGGTATGCAAATCTAGCTTCACATCTCTATAATGCCTCCTGCAAGGCTATTGTCCTTAAAAAGTTTAAGATTCTCCTCTCTGATAAATACCCAGATGGTTTCTTCTGGTATGCATTAATTAGTTTCAAAGCTGTGTTCAGAAGATTCACATCCACCGAGACTTTGCCCATTCGGAACAAGGCTACTTTAAGCTTACAGTGCTCTGTTAAAAGACTGGTTACCAATCTCAGGTTATTACTGGATAGTCAAATGGCATGACCTGAATCATAGCTTATAGTAATTTCCCAAAAAAAGTTTTAATTGCTTCATATCCCTTTTGATTTGAAAGGTATATTTGCCTCTCTTCAACCTCCCTTTCGTTGGGTATAGCTTTCAAAGTGGTCCCCTCAGAGGCACTTGCTCATCCGCCTGCTCGTTGGCATCATTTCTCATATAACTTGGGGTCCAGCAGAGGGTAAACCTATTTACCCTTGCTAGCCTTAGCCACATAAGAGCTGAGTTTGCGAATTGTAGCCGCAATTTCAAATAGTATTGCAATATGCCTGGCTTTGTATCTACTATCCGTGTTGAATTGAACACAACTTTCGATAGCCTATACTTTCGCTTCCAACGGATTTAGAGAATTGCATTCTGGAGCCAAAAACTCTCGATTAAGCTTCAAGATCGGTTCTGGACTCATTCTTGCACTGCAAAATGGTTACTTCTTTAAACGACTATGTAGTTTGCATTTTTTAAAGTCATAGAGTCTACTGCTTCGGCCCAGAGAATAGTTAAAGATGGATCAGTGAGTTACATGACCCTTTGGAATTATTGTCTCCCATTATCGTAATCATACTTTCCAATGTTCTGGTCTTCACTACCAAGTGCAGTTGAGTTAACAGAGCTCCTGGGACAGGTCTCATTCTCACTGTTAAACCAATACATGCTAGTCTCTGCAACTTGCCCCACACCATTTGAATTGCTTTCAGATTTGTTTCTGTCTGCCCGGACAATGACCCAATAGGTTACTATTAAACTGGTCAACATGACATACTTCCAATATATACAGTAAGAACCCGCTTAACGCTGCTTCAGTGTTAAGCGGTAGTATTGGGATTCTCCTAAATCGCACACTGTATTGATACTTGTTGTATATGTATGTGTGCAAATGAAACGGCCATGCACCAACCAAAAGCGGTACACTATATAGCGATGGTGTATTCTATGTATCTTTTTCAACGCTATTTTGTTAGTTTGTCCAGAATAAAGATTCCAACTGGATTTTCCGAAGTCGTAATCATAGTAGGAACGCATCTTTCCTGCGTCACATTTAATTTATTAGTTGTCATCAATGTTACTAGTTGTATACATATCAGAGATCAGCAATGAGTATTCAAAAAGATGAGTAGATTCGAATCATACTCATAATTTCTGATACTTATACGCATTCATACTTAATTTAATATCATACTCATACTACTCATATTCAAAGTTTGACGTACTCATCGTACTCATACTTAACAATACGTGATGATGTTGTTGATTTCGACTCTCCATGACTCAACATTTATAAGAATCACAAAATAAATAAGATTCGCATACGAACACTACAATACTTACTAGAAGGTTGTGTGTTTGCTTTGCTTGCTGTCTTTGGCTGTCTTTTTCTTTCTTCTGTTTTTCTAAACGCAACAATAACTAAGATTGTAAATTTTGATGAATGATTCGAATCACTCGAATCATTTATGAGTATTATAAGTATTTTTCTAAAATTATGAATTTGAATGAGTAGTCGTATGAATCAAACATATTTCGAATGTTATGAGTTTGATGTCAACGTTGTACTCATACTCATTGCAACCTATACTTATAAATCAATGTTTCAATACTGTTGACTCACTCATACTCAAAATTTCTTGAGTACTTATGAGTAGCGAAAAAACGATACATTGCTGATCTCTGATACATATGTATGTAGGTGTTAAATTGCCTAGTTTAACGCTGTTTTGTTTAGCGCTGGAACTTATTAGGCGGTAATTTCCAGAATTTTCATGCAAGACTTCGGTATAACACGATGGCATGCCTGGCCGTTCGTGAGCCCCCCATGCCAATTTACTATCCTAGGTATGTATATAACCCCGTATTTTCTATAATATTGTCTCACCCAGTAGTCGAATATTATTTGATTTAGAAAGTTCTCTACTGCTAGGGATGGCCCACTGACATGAACCATCGACAGACAATCTTAAGACCTCTTTGTGATGTCTTCAAATTTTTCTTCAGCCATTTACATCATAATATTTGAATATTTTCGATAGTCGATGCTCGCCTCCAATTATCCATACTAAGCTCCACATTTACATGGGGTGAGTGCATCTCACCTTGTGGGCATCCATCCTCAATGTTTGCCCACGGCCTGGATCTGGCCATGCATAAAACGGAATTACTGCTGATCACTGGTCGTCATATCCCCTTGCAGGTGGACATGATTATAGGAGACGGGGTAATTAAGACCAAGAGCTCGGTGAAATACCTGGGAATAAGGCTGGATAACAGACTGACATTTTCACATCAGATTCAGTACTCGGCTAACAGGGCCCAGAAGATCGTTGGACAGCTCAGTAGATTAATGGCGAACATTGGAGGCCCGCTACCGGTGAGACGGAGACTCCTGATGGAGGTTTATGGGAGTATTATGCTTTATGGGAGCGAAATTTGGGCCGAAACACTGGATGTTAAAAAGAGGACAAACGCACTGGTATCGGTACAGAGAACGGCTGCATTGCGTATCGCGTCGGCATATCGTACGGTAACCGCTGCAGCCGTAGTGGTGATAGCGTGTATTATCCCTGTGGGTCTGCTGGCAGCGGAGGAGATGGAGATTTATAGGGCAAAAACGGCTGGAAGTCACATAACCGCTCATTTCAGGGAAAACGCCATTTGAAAATGGCAACAACGATGGAACGAGGAATATAGAGGAAGATGGACGGCGAGACTTATTCCGGACATAAGGACATAAGGCCATGGATATTTTAGGAAATATCTGTACAGAATGGGCAAGACCGCCTCCCCTTACTGTCTTTACGAGGAGGGGGAGATAATTGATGACGCAAAGCACACCGTTTTCGAGTGTCCACGCTGGCAGAGCTATCGCTCTGCACTGCCGTCGATAGTTGGGACGATCACGGCCGGTAACATTGTCGGGATTATGATCGCGAGTAGGGAAAATTGGACCTCAGTGGCGAATTACGTGGAGAGCATTCTAAGACTGAAGAAGAGGGATCTTGAGGCTGCGGAACATGTGGGCACGCCGGAATAGATGAAACTGGCACACGTGCCAAGCGGAATTCGAGGCAGGTACCTGGACGAAAGGAATAGTGGAGACACTTAGATGTCTCTTCAACTTTCGACACGCAGTCCGGACGGGGATATGAACACGCAGGGGCCAAAGGCCCAAAGGGACTCTACTTCGATGTAATACCACAGTAGTTCCGGAGTGGGCACAGCAAGTCCACGAGACGAGGGGGGATTTAGTGCGTGAGGGCCCCACACACGGGGGACGTGACGACTTCCTCTATGGTGCGGTTAGGTACATTTACCCCTCCTCGGCGTGAAAAAAATAATCCTCAATGTTTGAGAGCATATTATTTGACCACTTGGAAAATTACTTTTAAAGCCAAAAGAGATTCTAAAAGAGAATACATTTTTAAGCATAACGTCTTCATTCAGTGACGAAGATACATCACTGGTGTTCACTTAATTTTTATTACATTACAACACGCTGCAAACACGCTCACTAAGAAATTCGTTAAAAGGAACAAGACGTTGAAGTTGAAATCTTTAGAGATTCTGTTTCAGTTTATTTCGATGTAAACATAACAGTAACAAATAAGTTTTAAAAGAAAACAAAAAAGAAAAACAAAAAGGAAAAAAAAAGAAACTATAAAAAATAAAACAGACAAAATGGAGTCGCAATATAACAGCTTTTAAGGCGAATAAAAAATTCGAATAATATTTCGTGTATATTTTATTATTTTATTTTTATTTTTATTTTTATTTTCTCTTGTTGCTTCAGCGCCTTGATGCTTTCACACATTTTGTTTGGCTCATTTTTAAGACGATTTCCCTTCACATTATTACAAACGATGCTGACATTAAAGAAAAAATTGAAATACTTTGGCATTGTAATACACAAAGAAATGGAAAAAGTTTTTGTTTTTCTTTGTTTGTGTTATTTTGGGAAGAGAAAAGAAAAACAAATTATGCGCTAAAACTGTCAACAAGGAAATGAATTGTAAAAACTGAAAGAATATTGAACGACTAAGCATAACACCTACGCCTTGACATGTTACGAATACACCGATAAACGTTATACAAAGAAATTTTAATTTTGTCGTCCTCGCCACGCTCGATGTGCGTAATACTTTTAACAGTCTACGATGGGAGGATATCATTAAAGCACTACGGGAAAAATTTCGGATTCCTATGTACCTTCTGAGAATATTACGCAGCTACTTGAAGGATCGCAAGCTTCTCTACGACACACCCGAAGGCCGCAGGACCCTAGAGATCACGTCTGGTCCAGCTCAGGGATCTATTCTGGGGAACCTGAGCTATGACGATATCTTGGATATTGAGATGCCAGAAGACACATACTTCGTGGGATACGCGGATGACATAGTGGCTGTAATTTCAGCGCGCGATATGGAGGATGTCAGGAGAAAACTGAATCAAGTCGTGATAAGGACGCAGATATGGCTCGAGGACCACGGACTAGAGCTCGCAAAAAATAAGACCGAGGTCATACTGATGACATTGGCTCACATTCCACTCGAGATAAGTATGCAGATAGGTGTCGTATCACTGATCACAAAGAAGGCAGTGAGATACTTGAGTCTCAGACTAGACTGTAGACTTAACTACTGGGCCCAAATACAGCATGTGGCTACCAAGGCAGCAAAACTAACGGGCATGTTGAGCAGACTGATGGCAAATATCGGCGGACCAACGCAGTCCAAACGAAAATTGATTATGGCAGCGACTAACTCTATACTACTCTATGGCAGCGAGATATGGGGAGATGCTTTGGAGTTTAAGTCCAAGCGGAAAATAGTAGCAGCGGTGCAACGAACAGTGGCACTAAGAGTCGCTTCGGCCTATCGCACAGTCTCGGGCGCCGCAGTCCTCGTGATCACCGGTGAGACACCTATCGACTTGCTGGCATTTGAGCGAAGAAAATTATGGAAAGCGAAGAGGGAAAACCTCGCCATTAGTACCGCAGATGTCGGATCTCAAACTAAACAGCGATGGCAAAGTAGATGGAGCGATGAAACAAGTGGAAGATGGACTGCTAGACTTATTCCATCTACAGAAGCATGGACACAGAGAAATTTTGGGGAAACTAACTACTTCCTGACCCAGTTTCTTTCGGGTCATTGTTATTTCCGACAATATCTACACCGCATGGGCAAGGTGAATGATCCTGGCTGCATTTATTGCGAGGAAATGAGTCACGACGCTGAACAAACATTCTTCCATTGCATCAAATGGCAAGACGAGAAGAATGTGTTGATGGAACATATTGGCGAATTCGCACCCGGCAACATTGTTGACGCAATGCTCAAAAGCGAGACGAAGTGGAGCGCTGTGAGAAGATGCGGAGAATGTGTACTCCGCAGGAAGAAGGTCGACCTTGATACAGTACGACAGAATGATACATGAGAAGTCGAGCCAATAGCATGAAGCTGGCTTCGAATATGGCGTACCCAGATGTGGGAGAGTAGACAACGGTCCTTAACAGGGCGTCGTTCTGGGCCCTTCCCGAGGTAATGCAGATTGCCGTCCCGGGAAGGGAGTATCCCCAGAAGAGGAGTAGGGATTTTTTTGTTGGAAGCCCCACTCGACGCAGCTGACGACGGTCACTGTAAGTGCGAAGGCATTTTGAACCCTACCTCACACGCCAAAAAAAAAGAAAAAAAATACACCATAGTGATGGAAATTTGGACATTTCCGACGCGTCTCACCTAGAGAAGCCGGGCGTATACTTGATGGACGTTATATTCCACAGTAAATGGCATCACACACACAATTTGTTTTATTTAAATTTAAAGATTTGAAACGCTTAAAGAAGAACCAGACATACCATATAAAATAAGTTTTTAATTTAGGATGTCAGTTGAACTAAGCTTTTGTTTTTTTTTTAATTTAAAGATTTGAAGCGCTTAATGAAGAACCCGACATACCATATGAAAATAGTTTTTATTTTTGGATGTCAGTTGAACTAAGCTTTTTCGAACTTCTGCTCGTACATACCCAAGAGGAATTTTCGAATCCCATTGCCTTTGGTTTCACATAAACGTGACATTAATTTGCAATAATTGCTGCTATTGACAGCCGCATGCGAATTCGATGCGATTTATTAAACAAGTTACCATAAGAGAAATACTGCACTTCGATGGACAATCCTACGCTTAAAAAAAAAAAATTACGTGTGGGGTGGGTCAGTGTTGCTAAGGTCAATTCGATTTTGTTTTTGGATTGTGTACTGAAGAGTATGAAATTGCTTGTCGCCGTAAGCGTTAAGCTAAAGGGAGTATCATCCTGCCCGTAACTTTTAAAGTTAAGTTTATGTTTGAATTTGCCATATTATATGTTATTTTTAATATGGCAACTTCAAATGTAAACAAAATGAGTAAATACAGAAGGCCGTCGTTGCCACTGCGTGCAATGTTATCGACATTGGCACTGCCATATTTTTAATAAAGTTAACTTTATTTTATCTGTAGGTTGTAATAACGAAAATAAATTAAAGTTGACTTTAAAGTTCACTTTAAGTAAAGTTACCTTTAACTAAACCCAACTTTAACGGCAAGTTGTAATAATGGCCCTTACTCTAGCAGCCTCTCCTGCATCGAGAGTTATTTCATTGTATTCATTTTCAATTGCCAATATTGCTTATTGTAGAGTATTTCAGGCAAAACTCAAATCTCTTTACACATTAATGCCTGAGTAAACTTATTATAGCCAAAAAATATGCACAAATATTTTTCCTATATTTTTTGTTGTTGTTTTTGTTACGTTAAATATTATTTTTTTGTTGCTTTGTAACATATTTCTTATTTTCTTTCCTTATTACAAAGGACAACAAAAATTTGACTTTCAAGGCACGAATGTGTATGTTTTTCATACAATTTGAAGAATAGAAAAAAAATTCCTTTTTGAATAAAAATATACGTTGTAAATAAAGAAGTTTGTTCAGCATGAATAATTCATTCATTATAGTCATAAACAAGATTTGGACGAGAAAAAAAATAAAAAAATTTTTTTTTTTTGAAAAATTTAAATTATTCACATAAAATTTGTGGAAACAACTTAAAAGTTATGCTGAAAGAAAGAAGAACAAAAAAAGCCACTAAGTTTCAACAAAGTTTGTTCAATGGAAAACAGTTTTTTTCCATATTTTCCTTTTTCCGTTTTCGTTTTTTTTTCCAAACCAAAAACTAAATTCATGAAAACTTTTTAGGCTTTTAAATTACGTTTGTAATTAGAAAATAATCGATAATAATTTCACATGAATTGATAAATGTTCTTAAGAAAGTTGTTTGTTTTTTAAATATTTTTTGATTTTCTTTTAAAATTTTGTATGTTTTCTCTTCTATAAAATCTTTTAAATTAAAAAAATATTAAATAAAAAAATCATAAAAAATAAAGGATGATTGATGATTTAAAGTGAAATTTTTTAAATTCGTTGTAATTTATTCAAGCATATCGATACCAATGTATTCGATAGCAAATGTGCTGCAGTGCACATAAGGCTCAGTCTCTGAATATATTATCCGTAATAATGGTTGTTAATAATGTAGGAAAATGAGAAGCTTTTGATAAAATCCAATGCAATGGTCGCTGAAAATTTTCCAGCGAAATTTTCAGTTACTAAGAATGGAATACAATTCTCGTGAATGTACCTGAAAACCGGGAAAACTATTTTGAGATTTATTCATTTATTTATTTATTAATTACAATACAATTACAAATTATATTCTAATTATATGCGAGCGGAGTAACTTAACCATATATTCGGTGTAGTGTCACAGACCAGAGTCTCTGGTGGGACTCGAATCCACGACCCTCACGTTAATAGTCTTGCACACTACCCGCTAGACTACAAGGGCACCCCTTTTTGAGATTTAGATATTATATTTATTATTATTTATATTTTGGGATTTAAAAACAGTAGGGTATCCAACTGTATTCTGAATATTTAGGTTAGAAAACATGGATTTAGTCTTACTTAACCCTTTGCACTCGGCTGTCCCCTCTGAGGGGATAACGTAAGTCTAGCATATGACTCGGTTGTCCCCTCTGAGGGGACATGATAAAAGATCCGCCAAATAACTTTTTTTTTTGAAAATGCTTAAAAAAAACTTCTGAATATTTTCTCAAATTTCTTTTTTGATTTGAAAGTACAATCCTTCCGGTTAATAATGGAAAATAATTTCATTCAAATGGCTGCCTCGGCTGGCCATGCAGTAGCCTACACCAGAAGATGCCGATTTTGGCTAAAAAATCATCTTTTCAGATGAAGCTCATTTTGATCTTGGCGGGTATGTAAACAAGCAAAATTGTCGCACACACAATGTCGGGCACAGAAAACCCGCACGCTTACATTGAAAAGCTGACGCACCCAAAACGAGTCACTGTTTGGTGCGGATTTTGGTCCAGAGGCATAATTGGGCCATTTTTCTTCGAAAATGAGCAAGGAGTAGCCGTTACAGTCAATGGCGATCGATATCGGGCCATGTTGAACGAATTTTTGTTCACAAAAATTTAAGAGGAGGATATTGGCAACATTTGGTTTCAACAGGATGGCACTACATGCCACACAGCCGAAGCTACACTCGATGTTTTGTGCCCTGATTTTGAAGATCACATTATCAGCCGCAGAGCTGATGTCGTTTGGCCACCTCGGAGCTGCGATTTGACATTGTTGGACTATTATTTGTGGGGATGCTGTCAAAGGTAAGTGTTACGCCGACAAGCCAGAGACAATTGACGCTTTAAAGGACAATATTCGTGAAGGCATTGGTGAAATACAGCTGCACACAATCGATAATGTGCTTAAAAATTGTATCGATCGTGTAGGCTACTGCATGGCCAGCCGAGGCAGCTATTTGAATGAAATTATTTTCCATTATTAACCGGAAGGATTGTACTTTCAAATAAAAAAAGAAATTTGAGAAAATATTCAGAAGTTTTTTTTAAGCATTTTCAAAAAAAAAAGTTTTTTGACGGACCCTTTAGTTTGTTAGCGATTATGGACAATGCAATTATTCCACCGCAAAGGGTTAATTGGTCATTAAAAACCAGCTTCTAACATACATACATAATTGGTCATTTCAATACATTTAGTCAGGATTATGATCTAGTTTCTTACACCAATTATGTTGTGTGTGTTAATTTTATACGTGAGTGGCAGGACCTACAGTTTAAAGTCGATTCCGAACAACAAAATTTTTGAGAAACTTTTTCATGCCAACTTTATTTACTCTCAGTTTTTGCCAGAAGACTGCTGAGAGGAAGTTGCCGAAGAAATATTTGTTCATATTTCGTTTTTTTGGAGATGTATGTCTGACGTGGGATTTGAACCGAGTTCTAACGTTTAATAAGCCAACACACTACCTACTCGACTACGGCGACCACTACTTACTTAATTGGTTATTTCAAACCTTTAGTCAATATAAAAACCTAGTTTCTTACACCACCCTTCCATAAGTGCCATAAGTGCATAAGTGGTCCTTCAGTTTATTGTCCACTTTGTATGGCAGATATTTGAGAAACTTTCTCAGAGTTTTTGCCAGCAGACTGCTGAGAGGAGGTTAGGTTAGGTTAGCGAGTAGCTTGCCGTTCACTGGCAAGTTCACTCGATGGCCCATATGGCCCATTGTACAACCCAGTGCAAGACATGATGCGACCTCTGGATGAAACCGGCCAGTTCCCTTAATGCCGCGTTCGCCACCATGCCGAAATCTTCAAACGTTCTATCACCCAAAAAACGAACTGCTGAGAGAAAGTCACCAAAGAAATATTTTTTTATATTTCGTTTTGTTTGAGATGTCTGAGCTGAGCATTGAACGAACACACTTCCTCCTAGACTAGGGCAACTTAGGGAAATACCTCCAACATGCATTTATTAGGATAATCGGAACCTGATAGTTCGAGTGGACTAGCAAATTCTATAATTTTGGGGAATTATTTTCAATGTACACCTGTAGTATACGGACAGTTCATAGACAAATTGTGGAATGGCAGAAGGAATATATGGTCCCAGAGTAAAAGATATGGAAGCCATGTAGTAAATAGAAGGTATTGTTCAAACAAATTTGATGTCGAGGAAGGATGTGGCGAATTGTGGGACACCTCGGAGCTGCGATTTGACATTGTTGGATGTTGTCAAAGGTAAGTGTTACGCCGACAAGCCAGAGACAATTGACGCTTTAAAGGACAATATTCGTGAAGGCATTGGTGAAATACAGCTGCACACAATCGATAATGTGCTTAAAAATTGTATCGATCGTGTAGGCTACTGCATGGCCAGCCGAGGCAGCTATTTGAATGAAATTATTTTCCATTATTAACCGGAAGGATTGTACTTTCAAATAAAAAAAGAAATTTGAGAAAATATTCAGTAGTTTTTTTTTAAGCATTTTGAAAAAAAAAAGTTTTTTGACGGACCCTTTAGTTTGTTAGCGATTATGGACAATGCAATTATTCCACCGCAAAGGGTTAATTGGTCATTAAAAACCAGCTTCTAACATACATACATAATTGGTCATTTCAATACATTTAGTCAGGATTATGATCTAGTTTCTTACACCAATTATGTTGTGTGTGTTAATTTTATACGTGAGTGGCAGGACCTACAGTTTAAAGTCGATTCCGAACAACAAAATTTTTGAGAAACTTTTTCATGCCAACTTTATTTACTCTCAGTTTTTGCCAGAAGACTGCTGAGAGGAAGTTGCCGAAGAAATATTTGTTCATATTTCGTTTTGTTGGAGATGTATGTCTGACGTGGGATTTGAACCGAGTTCTAACGTTTAATAAGCCAACACACTACCTACTCGACTACGGCGACCACTACTTACTTAATTGGTTATTTCAAACCTTTAGTCAATATAAAAACCTAGTTTCTTACACCACCCTTCCATAAGTGCCATAAGTGCATAAGTGGTCCTTCAGTTTATTGTCCACTTTGTATGGCAGATATTTGAGAAACTTTCTCAGAGTTTTTGCCAGCAGACTGCTGAGAGGAGGTTAGGTTAGGTTAGCGAGTAGCTTGCCGTTCACTGGCAAGTTCACTCGATGGCCCATATGGCCCATTGTACAACCCAGTGCAAGACATGATGCGACCTCTGGATGAAACCGGCCAGTTCAATTAATGCCGCGTTCGCCACCATGCCGAAATCTTCAAACGTTCTATCACCCAAAAACCGAACTGCTGAGAGAAAGTCACCAAAGAAATATTTTTTTATATTTCGTTTTGTTTGAGATGTCTGAGCTGAGCATTGAACGAACACACTTCCTCCTAGACTAGGGCAACTTAGGGAAATACCTCCAACATGCATTTATTAGGATAATCGGAACCTGATAGTTCGAGTGGACTAGCAAATTCTATAATTTTGGGGAATTATTTTCAATGTACACCTGTAGTATACGGACAGTTCATAGACAAATTGTGGAATGGCAGAAGGAATATATGGTCCCAGAGTAAAAGATATGGAAGCCATGTAGTAAATAGAAGGTATTGTTCAAACAAATTTGATGTCGAGGAAGGATGTGGCGAATTGTGGGACAACAAGGAATGGAATTTAACAATACAGTAAGACCCCGCTTAACGTGGGGTTTACGTTCCAATAAGTTCCAATGCTAAACGAAACAGCGTTAAACGAGGCAATTAATAAATCAACTGTGACGCAGGAAATATGCGTTCGTACTGTGATTGCAACTTCGGAAAATCCATCTTTATTCTGGACAGACTAACAAAAGAGCGTTGAAAAAGTTACATAGAATACACCGTCGCTATATAGTGCACCGCTTTTGGGTGATACAAGGCCGTTTCATTTGCACACATACATATACAACAAGTATCAATACAGTGTGCGATTTAGGGGAATCCCAATACTACCGCTTAACACTGAAACAGCGTTAAGTGGAGCAGCGTTAAGCAGGTCTTACTGTACTATCTGACATGCAAAGACACGCCACGTGGTAAATAGAATGTCTCTTATCTGGATCATAGGCCATTCAGAACTCAAGGCAAAAAGCAGACAGATAATCTTTCACGTCGATGATGGTTTGAGTGCTTTTGTGGAATAGGAAGAGAAGAGGAATTTTTAACATAACATAAGAACATTAAGGGCCATTATTACAACTTGTCGTTAACTAAAGGGAGGATTTTAACGGGCAGATAAATTGTTTTTCGTTATTATGAGTACCCAATAAGATAGCAGTGATCGTTAAGCTAAAGGTAGGATCATCCAACCTTTAACATTTAAAGATCACTTTATGTTTGAACTTGGCATATTATATATTATTTTCATTATGGCAACTTCAAATTTAAACAAAATGAGCATATACAACAAAAAAACGAAGTCCGCGGTTGCCACTGCGTTAAAAAAAAACTTGTATAATTGAGCAGTTTTATCGGCATTGCTCCGGCACTGCCATATTTTTGAAAAATTTTATCTGCAAGTTGTAATAACGAAAATAAGTTAAAGGTAACTTTACAGTTCCCTTTAGCTAAAGGTACCTTTAACTAAACCCAAGTTTAATGGCAAGTTGTAATAACATGTTGTTTGAACATCTCTTCAAGACATGTGGATTCTGTAGTAAGAAAACGAATGCTAGAAGACATATTTGAAACTTGCCTGGTGTTAATACATTTCAGAACGAAACACTTGTGTTCTTACAAAGTTATAGGCATTGAGTTATGCTAGTCACTTGGATTGTTGGATTCAAACAAATGACACTTAGCTGAATTTGAAACTAAACTTACATTTAATATAATAAAAAAACGTATATTAATTGTACGCACTGTATAGCCATGTTATCCTGTTGAATTTTTGAAACACATGTTTACTTGGTAAGCATTTAAAATAAAAAAAAAAAACAAAAATTGTTTAATCATGGAAAATAATCAAAAACATTTCATTTTATGGTAATCATTTCCCTCTTATATGGATATTTCAGGATTTTTTTGTTTGTTTTTTTTTTTAATGAAGAAATGTTAAAAAAAAATATGCAAAATCACTTGAGTGAACAATTAACGATTTCGTAAGAACAACATGTAATAATTGGTTAACGGTTAATTTATGATAGAAATACGACCAACGCCAATACCAACACCAACAAATTCAATCAAACGCAACAATTTTATTAAATTTGAGAGGAGAATGAAGAAAAAATTTAAAATCTCTCTCTACTTTGGCATACGAAATATTAAATTTTAACTTCACATGATTTTCAACATTTTTTTTATATTTGTTTACACAATACTTTTAATTAAAGCCCTTTAAATACGCCAACAATTTGAAATTCATTTGAATTGAATGCCTTTATACGCGCGAATATATTTTCATGCGGAATTTCAATTAAGCATTCACTTGTTTACTCGCTGAAGGAATTTATTTTTCTCATTGCTTTTCGTTTTCTTAATTTCACTTTTATTTCTCTTCGCAATATTGTTTTCTTTTTTTTGAAAATTAAATTTACGTTCCGTTTAACTTTTTTTTTATTTTTTTATTACAAATTTAATCCTTTAATGTTGCCGTAAAATGAATGTTTAACACCGCATCAGTGACTTGAGCGTATGATTGTGACCATGCGACTGTTTGTTTGGGTTTAAAGGCACTTTGCCGGCACTTTTGTTTTCTTTTGATGACTCCCTTTAGGTATTGTTTCACATTCGTGGCAACAGCTGTTATCCTTTCGAATTCGAAAATATTCGTAAGCTTTCACAGGACATGCACGTGCTGTTTGTTATGTTTTAATGGCCAAATGTAAACAATGCCAATGGAAAGCTTTTCTGAAAGAGAAAGTGAAGAAGGACTTGCTAATGATAGTACAGTGGTTGCTGAAGCTTTTGAATTTTAATCGATTTTGTTTGTTTTCTACTGTGGAGTAGATAGTCAGCATAAGCAGTCTAATACTATGTTCAGATATACACTTATATTAAGTCAATATTCGGTTTATTGAGTACAATATTTTAAGTGTTCAGATACGCAATTCAGCTGCTTATTCAATATTCATTTGACAGCTGGTAAACAAAACATCTGGTGGTTTCAAGAACATTGCTTTTATTTTTTATTTTTTTTTTGTCGTTGTTGACAATTGAGTTGTCAAATATCAACAAAAAGTGTTCGGTTAATTGTAATATGCTCACTAAACACACTTATGACAGTGCTGCATTGTAAGTTTTACTCAATATTATAACAATTTGAGTGTTTATTAAGCAATAATTAATTGAAACTTTATATGAAATATTGAGCTTAATAATGGCGTTTATTGCGATTTACGCAATAAAGGTATATGTCTGAACATCATATTACGTAATAATGACTCCACTTCCGTACTGTTTTGTTCCAGGATTACTATTATAGGACGCTATTTGATGATAATGTGTTTGATATTAGAACACTACAAAACATATCGTTGGTAGGATTGACCGTTACATAACCCTTCAATTAGGATTACGATCTAGCTTCTCACACAACTTATGTTGTCTGTTTTAATTTTATACACTAGTGGCCTGCAGTTTAAAGTCGACTCCGAACAACAGATTTGTGAGAAACGTCGTCATTGCAATTTGTATCTTCCTCTCAGAGTTTTTGCCAGAAGTCTGGTGAGAGGAAGTTGCCCGAGGAATATTTTCTCATTTTTCGTGTTGTTGGAGATGTCTGACCTGGGGTTTGAACCATGACTACAGCTATACAACTACGACTACAAATGGTTATTATTGTATAGTATATGCTGATAGTTCTGTTTAACTGCTGCTGTTTGCACGCAGTAAGCCTCAGCCGGATTCAGTGGTACATACTGAACTTGTGTTCTAAATCCGGAAACTTGAGAAAGATATTTGAATAATTTTGGTTGATGTGAGATAAGCTAGATAAGCTTCTGAAAATTCCTCAAATATATGGGCGTAATAATAGACGTCCTTAATTCAAAAGACCTCTAGGGAAAGGACTATTACTTCTACTATGGGAAGATATCCTACAAAATACAGTAAAGAGTTAACCATTCCAAGGGGATGCATCTGCGTATGTAATAGATATCGTATCATATCCCTGAAAGCAGCTAACATTGTAACGGATTATTATTCCCATCACAACAATTGAGAGCTATACAATCTATTAAGAAAAAACATACATTAAGTAAATGAGTCGATGAGAGCTCATAGGTTCGAACCTCAGCTATTATATCTCGAAAAAAAAAGAAACAAGAATTGAAAGAAAATTTTTCTTTCAATGACTTTCTCTTTCAAAAAGTCGGAGTGTAAATACTCTCCCTATAAAAGCTTATCAAATTTATCTTTCGGAATCCACGTTTAACTGTATATCGCACCATTCATGGATAAAATTAACACACAACACAGCGATGGTGTTTAGAAGCTATTAAAGTAAATAAGTAAGTTATTTGGATTTGACATCCTTCAATGTCTGTAACAACGTTGAAACTGAGTCGGTATGCAGCACGATTTCGACGAATTTTAACAAGACCTACTTGAATGTAGCCTCGCTTCAGTGTTTTCATTTTATAAATTCAGTTGAAACTATCTACCCTGCGACACTGTGTAAATAAATCGCTAAACAAATCCATTAAAGCTGGGTCGGTCATTAGAGATTGATCACAACAGTGTTATTGCTTTCTGTTCGGCTAAAGAAGCTTAAAGAATACGCCAGTGAATTTTATATTGTTCAAGTCAGCCGAAAACATTAATTTCTTTACAAGAATGCTCAACACATTCTCCGTATTTTAGACTGTTTGTAGTCGCTGTAGTCTAGGAGGTAGTGTGTTGTTGGCTTATTAGACGTGAGGCCAGATTTCTGGCATAAGCTCTGAGAGTAAATAAAATTTCCATCAAAAAGTTTCTCAAAATAATCTATCGACTGTAACCTGTAAGGTCCGCCACATAAATATAAAATTAACACACACAACATAAGTGGTGTGGGAACGACTTAGTTTCTGCTGACTAAAGGATGGTATTGACTACATACATAATTGATTGATTGATTAAGACTACAAACACTTAAATACTCTAAGATTGGGTACATCGAAATGCATTTTATTTAATTGAAACACTTCGTCTGTCCGACACTGTTGTCGTCTCTATAAAAGTATTTTTTACATAAATTTTGAACTTTTGCAAAAATGTTTGAAAAACATTTAATTAAACGCCATTTTGTAAAATTTTCTACAATTTTTTTCTTTTTTCTTTTATTCCTTAATTTCGGTTATAAAGTGTAGTTTAAAATATGCATTCTGGAATTTAAATTCAAATTGAAACGTATAACGTATAATGCTTAATCATGTTCCACTACCTAAAAAGACAAAATTTTTGACCGGATGGTGGTTGTCTTTGCTAAAACAAAATGTTTTAACATGAATGTTATCATTGTTGAAAAGCTTTTTCATTAAAATTTTAAGAATTCTCTGGTAACAGTTATTTTAACAGTAATTTTAAATAGTTTATCCTTAACATTCCACAAAATTGTCACGTTAAAACTTCTGTTAGTAAACAGTCTCCTGTATATCACACTTACCCGAATTCTTGTTACCAATTTCACGTGCCATTTCTTCCGTACGATTTGTCACATTGCCTGATGTACGATACTGGGCAAATGTCATATTCTCGCTGCGCATCTGTTTGCCCAAACTGGTCATCATGAGATAGCAAGTGTGTTCACCGGCTACACTACGTTGGCCATTAGCATCGTAGAATAAAATCGAACGCGACCATTTGTAACTGAAATTAAAAAAAAAAAAAAAACAAAACAAAACAGGTTTCATTATCGGTGTTACAACGGAAATACAAGAAATGTGTACCTTTTCATTACGGTGATGGTTAATTCGGAAATGGATTCAAAACTCAACATGCCCGTACGTACCAACATGTAAAATTCATCGGAACATTTGGTTTTTGGCTTTTCAAAATCATACGTTGAGCCACCCACGGATATTAGAGGAGTGCCATGGCTATTGAAATATTTGGCAATGCGTGCAACACCAGCTAGAATGCAAAAAGATTTTTAAATAAATTTAAGAAAAATGAATTTTTGTGATTAAAAAAGATGATGGAAGCAAGTGTGGTATTCTTTCACAGCTGAATTGAATGACGTTGTCCCTGGTATTACCCGATTAATGACTGAAAAAAAAACGCTCTAAGAATTGCTACTGTGCGATTCCGGTTTCAGAGTCTATATAATGGTATACACATATTTATTGACAGTATATGTGGCTGCTATTAGATCCCTAGAGAATGTGTACACCACAAATAGAACCAAAGACATTCGACGGCAATACCTATTAGCGGTTTACGTGACCTAATAAGTAGAAGGGCTCACAGCCTCCTCCTTAACTGTGTCCTTGGCAGTAGACTCTATAATTTTATTAAACACTTTTCAACGAGACTTAATGAAGCAATCTGGGAGCTGGGAGCTACATATTCTTTTGAAACTATTTTGTGGTTTACAGATGGGTCAAGAACGGATCCTAGAACTACAACAGGAGTTTTTGACCCCAGAATTAAGTGTTTCGATTTATGGGTAAACTCATTGGTATGTAGGTTAAGTTAGGTTAGGTTAGGTTAGAGGACGTGTACTTGTCAATACCCGTAGGTCGAATTGACCCATTGCACAACGTCCTAGTTTCTCACACCACTTACGTTTTGTGTGTAAATTATATATATGAGTGGCGGGACCTATAGTTTAAAGTCGACTCCGAACGACAGATTTTTGAGAAACTTTTTCATGGCAATTTTTATTTACTCTCAGAGGGGTTTTGCCAGAAATCTGTTAAGAGGAAGTCGCCAAAGAAATACTTTTTGTATTTTATCTTGATGTCTGGCCTGGGGCTCGAACTCTGGCTTTACGTCTAATAAGCCAACACACTACCTACTAGACTACGGCGACTACATATACCATCGTTTAATTTTAATTTTAATTGTTAAAAACTCTTTTTTTTTTGCTTTTTTTGAGTATAATTTGAATTGATTTGCACGCAACTAACTTATACAGCTTTTGGCCCCCTTACATTGCTTTGCATGTATGTACATACGAATTTGGTAGGAAGTTAATATTTCATTATAAATTCTTAATTCGTATCGTCTATCGTCTATCATTTATCATTTTTCAGTTTTTTATTTCATTTGTAACACTTACCCAAAGAGTAATCACATACAGGACCGAAAAAGACATGCGAACAGTTCTTAACAATGCCATCCATTGCCTTTACGGCTGCAAATGCTGCATCACATTTATCATCCTGAGGCATCCAGTCAAAGTGTATGAATGGGGGTAATAAACCGCGGGCATGTATTCGTTGTTCGGCAACTTGTAAAATGGGTACGACACGTTTCAGTGAAGCCACATAACGTTCGTCGTCTGGCATCAAAACCAAGGCACGTATTGTGCAATTGTAGTCTTTGGCATTAAAATACTCCAACAGTTGCATACTATTTGCTGTGAAATCAATTGTTTTTGTTGTTGTTGTTGTTGTTGCATTATTGTGCAACAACTGATAGTTATTGTTATTCATTGATGACCATACGGGGCGGCATATGGCCTCACAAGAACGACTAGGCTCATAACGACAGCCGGCCTGAATTGAAGGCAAAAAACCGACAATGAATAGCAGAAGTATGGTGCGTATACCGAAGAGTTTTTGCAATAAACTTTGCATTATAGAGACGCGTCTAAAGATGAATTTTTCATGGAGTTGCTGTTGATGATGAGACGACCATGGCTTTTGCCATTTGTGTCTTATCACATTGAATTGTTTACACTGTAAAATACTGTTGATATTGTTGTTGTTGTTATTGTCATTGTGGTTATTAGCAAGTGACAAGTATTTGGTTTGTAAATTTGTTTCTATGCTGGCTGTCGTTGGTTGTATGCAAATATTAAAATTTTCATTTCTCCCTGCGTCTTCCTTCTTCTCTGTAACTTGATTAGAACTTGCTACTGCAACTATTTCCTTGAAATTTTCATTTGTTTTATATTTGCCATCCGTTATAATGTAAGACATATTGAGACAATGTTGCAAGCTTTGTTAGACTCAATGTAGCCAAAATGATAATTACACACACAATGTTGTTATTGAGAACATATTGAGTCATTAAGATTTAATATCACTGTATACTATATTTGATTTCCTTTCGTGAAAGTGGAATGCCTGCTACTGACTACTAACTGCCGGCTACTTATTATGCGGTCTACGACCCTTTGTTATGTAGGAAAGTGTTGCATTGAAAAACTTTATTTTCAACTTTTTTTTATTTTTTATTACGATTGTTTCAACATTTTCTGTGAATTCAGTTTTTTTCTTTTTATTTCTTCCTACAAAGTTTCGTTTTCTTTTGTACGAAACAAAAAACAAAGTCGACGCTGTTCTCAATTATTGTTGCATGTAAAAGTTGTTTGTTTTTTCTTCTTCTGTTTCTATTTTCTTCTTCGTTTCAATTTGTTTTATGGTTCACAGATCTTCACAGGTCATGTAATTGTGTTTGAACTTTATGGTGCACATTTAATTGGCAGGTAAACATTCTTGTGTGTGTGCATGTTAAAGGCTTAACCAGGGTATTATTGTTCTTAGTTCAGCTGTTCCTAAAGTCTTTATTGGTCGGCCCGTAAATCTGCAATGAAAACAAAAATTTAATAATTAAATGGAGCGTATAATTAAAATTTCGCATGAGTTCAAAACGGAAACCGTGAACTATTTTAGTTACTGTAGGTCTGTAGGTCTCTACTAAACCAAGAAATCCCTTAGTAAGCGCCATAAGGTATTAAGAAAACAAAGAATTATTTTCATTCATTCATTTCTACTTTTTAGTTTGTAAACATAAAATAACATGTTAAGAGTATGTATCGTTGGTCTCATATAAAAAAGCCCTAACTCACACTTTTTCGAAATTGATTATTTTTGTGATTCCAATGCATTTAACACAAATACACTTTGGAATCACAGAAAAAATCAATTTCGGAAAAAGTGTGAGTTAGAGCCTTTCTACATGCGACCAACACTATGTACAGTGGTGGCCTTATAATTAGAAACGACTTAGCACATGTATGTTTGTTAATTTGTTTTACAGTTTTCACTGTGTACCTGGGATCAAAGGCTTTGTTTGGAGGACGTCTTACATACGTTTTTCCATTAGATTGGGACAAATTAAACTTAAATTCGTGACTCCAGAGAAATCTGTTCCAGAAACATCGTTTCTAATTATAAGCCCACCTCTGTATATCAGGAGGTAAGCGTTTGGTTATTAAAGATTTTTATTTTATTTTGGAAATTCTTAAAAAAATTAAGAAGAATCATTAAATAATTGAACAGAAAGCTTGTCATAAACGCCGTCATATTTACAATATAAAGGTGGGAATAAAATTTCGGAAATTGGCTTATTAGACGTGAGGCCACGGTTCAAACCCCAGGTCAGACATCTCCAACAATACGAAATATGAAAAAATATTTTTCTTTGGTGACTTTCTCTCAGCAGATTTCTGGCAAAAACCCTGAGAGTAAGATAAAAATTGCCATGAAAATGTTTCTCAAAAATCTGTCGTTCCGAGTCGTCTTTCATCTGTAGGTCCCGCCACTTATGTGTTAAACTAACACACACAACATAAGTGGTGTGAGAAGCTAGGTCGTATACCTGTGTGATGACCAATTGACGTATGTATGTATGTAATTAGAAAATTATTGCTAAACGATTGTGATGTATTATTTGCGGGGAACAAGTATTGCCTTCAATGGAGGACAAATTCGTCATACATACGTCATACGAATTCAAATGACAATCGATTACTCACCGTATGAAGCATTTATGAGTGCCATCATAGGCCATCGGGTTGAATCATATATTTTGTAATGAGTTGAGGCCTTTTAATTTAGGTATCATCCTATTATGTATGATATGTCCCAGCATATGACATTTATGTTTCTTGACATCGACATGACTAGAAACTGGTGACACCTAGATTCATTAAATGTCGCGCAGCAACAGCACTAAGCAGGATTGTTTGGGTCTTGACCGTACATTAGTACCGGACGAACGTAATGCTGCATAATACCTACCCATTCTATAAGCAGTTTTTAACGCCCATAGAATCAGTTTTATTTCATACATACTGTTACGTTTTTACCTTTTTAAAAACGTTTAAATATGAGTTCGTTAATTGCAACCAAAGTAAAAACAAATATGGGTTTAATTTCTGTTAAACTCTCTTTATCCTTTACACTACTTTTGTGTGCCACCGTATACAACTTAACGATACAACAATAATTTGCTTGTACACTATTCTATTTCACACTTCTGTCCGCGTTAACACTAACAACTGTACGTTAGATCTTCTTTGCTTACAACATTTTTGCAAGCAATACCACTTGTACGTTCAAACCGCAACGCGTCTTCACACAAGGCTGACTGAATTATAACTGACTGCTGCCTGCCTGTTTTGTGCAGCCCTTTTATAGTCCGACACAACCAGTCTAACGAACATTCTTGAAGTGGAAGGTTCGTGATCTCGCCTTCTCGAGAGCTCTATTGCTAATACATTGTTGTTTGTGTATTTTACTTATGTTGTCTATCACTTTTTGTCACATACATGTTGTTGTTTGTAACAGGCGCAACCAGGTTCGTTGTACATATGTGTGTGTGCAGCTTTAGATAATCAACTCGTTCATTGTATTCTTAGTGTTAGTGTGTATTTGTATCGTGTGGCTTTTGTTTATCGTTTTTGTTGTTAAACGATATTAGTTCGTTTCGATTTATGTAACAATACATAATTGGTCACTACAACCCTTCAGTCAGGTTTACGATCAAGCTTCTCACACCACTTATGATGTGTGTGTGTTAATTTTATGCATGCGTGGCGGGACCTATAGTTTAAAGCGGACTCCGAAGAGAGATATTTGAATGGCAAAAATTTATTTACTCTTTACGCCGAAGAAATATTTATTCATATTTTCGTTTTGATGTCTGACCTGGCCTTACGTCTAATAAGCCAACACACTACCCTCTAGTTTACGGCGACTTTTTAAACAACAGTAATAAGCAGTTTTGAGTTCTGACCGTACCTCAGCAGCAGATTATGGGTAATGCCCATAAAATCAGTTTTATTTACTGCACTCTAAGGGCCATTATTACAACTTGCCGTTAACTAAAGGGAGGATTTTAACGAGCAGATAAATTGTTTTTCATTATTATAATAAGGACAATAAGGTAGAAGTGAGGGTTAAGCTAAAGAGAAGATCATCCTGCACGTAACTTTTAAAGTTAAGTTTATGTTTGAACTTGCCATACATATATATTATATTCAATATGGTAACTTCAAATAAAAACAAAATGAGCAAATACCAGAAAAAGGAAGCCATTCGTTGCCACTGCGTTTAAAAAAAACTCGTTATCGGCATTACTCCGGCACTGCCATATTTTTATCATTAAGTTGTAATAACGAAAAGAAGTTTAAGGTGACTTTAAAGTTCACTTTAGCTAAACTTACCTTTAACTAAACACAACTTGAACGGCAAGTTGTAATAATGGCCCTAAATCTCGCTTTCGCTGACTTTGCAAAAGTTTCAGGACTTCCAATAGGAACTTCCGAACTTTGACAGCTGATAACGGCCTTCTTGTTGAAATCTCATCTGTCCAATGTAGCTGTCATTTATTCAGTCTCTTTTGGTACATATCTATTTGAGAATAACATTGGTTAGGCCATCACTGTCAACTGCAAGCACTGTAGGTTGATGTTTCGCAACTAATTTTGGGCCTAAATTGAATGATCTAGATGGCACCAAAGATATGTGGTTTCATTCAGACGGTCTTACATGCCACACGGCACATGCATCTCACATGGGCTCTTTCTTGTGATTTTTTCTTGAGTAGCATGTATATGCGAATAAGCCTGATTTATTAGGTATGGATTCCATATCTAAATCAATTCTTAGTTTTTATAAACAGAAGCGAACATATGTTAAATTATACATCCTAACTTAGTTGAAACATTTGAATCGAAAGCCACAAATTTGAAGACAAAATTTTATTTAAAATAAGAATATTTTCCCTTCCTTTTAAGAATATTTAAATTTGCATTTTCTTACGATTATAAATTCATAAAAATTACCGTATTTTGCTTTCAGCGATAATAAATAATAATTTTTCTTTTGCAGGCCTGGATTCATAGAAAACGGAGTGTGGCAATAAATCAGGTTAGAAAGTTCCTTTAAAAGCAATGTGTTTACCACCATTTTGATTACTAAGTTCATTATTTTTTGTTTTTCTTTACATTCAACTTAGCTTGCCATTGTTCTCATTTGTATGGTCTTTTGTCTTGCGCCACAATCGTTGTGCAATAAATCAGAAATTTTATTCGCTGAGATACTAGTAATCCCTGGCTGCAGTTCAAAAAGTTTATTTTGTTATCCACATACATATGTATGTACATACGTACATGCATATGCACAGATACATGCATACATTTACATTTAATTTAAAACCATATTCGGTTTGCCTTTAAGTATGTTGTGTAAAGTACTTTACGCGCTTGTTTCAGTTGCTAGAGGGTATTGTTTAAGGAATTTGTTTTGTATTCTATTGAGGCAGCTGTATATTAGCGATGTGGTGGATAACATTGGCCCCCAATCCGGGAATTGTTATCTATAAATATGCCGCCATACATGTTTAAAAGGCAATTTTGCATACATTAGGGGGTTACAGTCTATACAGTGTGAGTAGATTTAAATTGCATCAGAATAGCTAATGTACTGAGACAGGAACTTCAGTTTGCCAGTAGGTGGGTGTGGCTGTCGCTCCAAATCCCTGCAATAATCATTCTCAATATCGTACTTTTGAGCCCTCTCCATAAAATTATGCAATTTAGAACATTCTTAAGAAACACACACACCTAAATATGTCTCCTGATAAAATTTCACAGAGAATATCAATGTTTGATCCTAGTCCATCAAACTCAAATGGTTCGAGATGAGTGTGCTGTATGGCGTATTTTTTCAAGGGCTTTTTGAAATTTAAATAAAATAATGCGTGTGTGATATATCAGCAAATTTTTTTTGATTCATTTTAAAGACCTATTGAGGCCATTATGTGTGGAATCCGTTAAATATTTGCGATGGCGTCTTTGGATGGATTGCTTCCGAAATATGCAATTTCTCATGATACTCGCATATAAATCGGGCTAAATTTGATCAATAACATGGGTTATGTTGTTTTGAAGACCACTGTGGTTTGTTGTAGATTTGCATACACCTGCGACTTAAGATGGGCAGTTCACATCACCTCCACGTGAGATGTCCGTGCCCTCTAATCAAATATACATACATATGTACATCATAATTGGTCATTACAATACTTTTGGTCAGGATTACGACCTAGTTTCTCACGCACCACTTATGTTGTTATATTAATTTTTAGACATGAGTGGCAGGGCCTACAGTTTAAAGTCAATTCCGAATGCTAGATTTTTGAGAAACTTTTCACAGCAATTTTATTTACTCTCAGAGAGTTTTTGCCAGAAATCTGCTGAGAGTAAGTCGCTGAAAGAAACATTTGTTTTCGTATTTCATTTTGTTGGTGGAGATATCTTAACTGCCTTTCGAACCGGAACTTAACGTCTAATAAGCCAACACACTACCTACTAGACTACGGCGACTATTCATGCCCCCAGATTGCTCGTGAATAATATCCAATGTAGCATGAATTATATGGCAAATAGCGCCGTACTGTTGAAATCATATGTTGCTGGTGTCTAGATCATCAAAAGAAGTTGCTTGCCGTTGACCGTAACGACCTGTACAATGTCGTCCTCAAAGAAAATGGACTAATGATACCGAAAAACCAAAAATCACACTAAACAACGGCTTTTTTGGTGTGCATTGGATGCTCTTGGATTTCATATGGATTGGGTATCATCTCCAATTCCAGAATCCTATGCATCCAGAAATTAGTCTCGTCGCTGATTTTTTGATTTTTTTTGATGAAAATTTGAGTCTGTTGGCAATTGCTTCAGAACCGTTGTATATGGTCGTCCATGGTGGTTTAACGAAAACAAACTGAATAAATGACAACTCAGTTGACGGATGTAATTTCAACAAGATGGTCGTTATCGACTGTCAAAGTTTGGAAATCTCTGTTGGAAGGCCATATAAAAATAAACTATAATCAAAAGATCGCAAGTAATTCTGTTATTCTCTTAATGTGGACAGAAAACAATTGACTTTTTTGTTTTTATTTTACACTAGCTGCACCCTGCGCATGTTGCTGCGCCACAAACTAAAATAAATTTGAAGGAAAAACATAACATACATTTTCAATTAATTTTGAATCATTTTATTGATTTTGTTTCCCGTTGTCCTAATGATTCAGATGAACGGGCCTGAGTAGCACGCATTCGATCAGTTCCTAATCTCACTTCTCGTTGTTCAAGTTGTTCAAGCGAACGGGTCTCATCGGCATATACTCGAAGATTTTCCAGTCTCTATGCTCGTCTTATTCTGAGGCTCATAATGCTCTTTTCTTCCGTGCTTGAGGTGTAGGTCGACCAATTGAATGTCATTCTTTTTGAATAATTTTCAATGACGCCATCCATCGGAAATTAATCGCACCAACCTCCGTTGACTCATGCGCAACAAATTTGTTAAAGAACGCACAGTTTACGATTTAATCCATTTTGAGTAATTTTCAGTGGCGCCACCTGTCGGACATTGTTCATACTAACTTAGAAACATTCGTTGGCTCATGCGCAACAACTTTGCTAAAAATCATAACATGATCAAATGCACAGTTTACGATTTAATTCATTTTGAGTAATTTTCGGTGGCGCCACCTGTCGGAAATTGATCATACCAACTTAGAAACCTTCGTGGGCTCATGCGCAACAACTTTGCTAAAAATCATAACATGATCAAATGCACAGTTTACATACATACAAACAAACATTCATTTTTTTATATATATAGACTATGGGAGGGGTGACACGCCCACTGTAGATAATCCGCCCATTTTGTTCATATATACGTCAAAGCCGTCCATACAAAATTTGAAGACTCTAGCTGTTGCAGTTTATGAGATATGCGACATTAAATACTTATTGGGTATGCGGGCGTGGCACCTCGCCTACTTGAAATTTTAAAATAAAAAGTACCCTATAACTCCTTCCAGCCGTTTAGCCGTCTACAGACTTCAAACAAACCCCACAATCAAATAAACATACATTCATCACATTTTTATATATAAGAAGATTAAAATTATCAAATTTGGAAATTATTCTTCCAATTGATTGGCTTTAAAAGTGTTTTGTGTTTGTATTTAAAAGCTTTGGACATAAAAATCATTGACTATATCCTTGAATATGTACAATTACGCTTATGCTCCAAATGTTTTAAACCAAAAAAAAAAAAAAAACTAAAAGCCAAATACACTAATAAGTGACCAATAATTACATTAAATGTTACACCAAATCCTATAAAGCACACTATGTGGCATTTACCGTGAAAAGCTGGCCAAAAGGGCAAAAATAAATTTAAAGAAATTTAAGAAACTGAGTATGCAGATCGATAGACAATTCTGCATTATATAGTGAATTTTCACGACTTTAAGTTGAGATTTGTAGATTTGAGACGATGTCAAAGTCAGAATAGTGAAGAAAATTAAATGCGTTTTTGGTGTTTTTTTGTTGAAATTTTATGATATTTTTTTGTGGCTAAACGAATAGAGGTTTTATATTGATTTTTTTTTATTTGAAAGGTATGAGCAACTGCTACTTTCAGTTTTTTATATATATCTCTTTATATATATACATACATCTCATATATTAATGTTAAAATTATTCGTTCAAAATTTAAAAATAATAAAAATTTCACATTTTTTTACCCTCCCTAAAAAAAGATAAGGATTTTAAAGGTGAAAGTAGTTCTTAGTAGTTTAATGTTATATTCCACAAGAAAATATGAACTCTCTACATTCAGGAACAAAAAAAAAAGATTGCGCAAATTTGCGCAATTATTTTTGGCGATTTTTTGAAATTTTTACTTTTTTTTGAAAAATTAAAAAAAAAATTGACGCAGTGTAATAAAGCCATAGGCAATAAAGCCATATGGCGTACGAATCATGCGAGGAAATTCAGTAGAAGCGATACCAATCGAGATGTCCTGCATAGGTTACTTTTAAGCAGTGACCCTTTTATAAGCTGCAGTACACAAAAATTGCGAAGGAAAAGAAAAGCATTTTCCTCAGATACTATGAAGTTACTCCTTCCTGACATTCATGATGAAAATGATAACGATTGTAGTTAGTTTCACTTTTTAAGTATTTTTAAGTTATGTATTAAATAATGTACAATAAATATTATGAATAAATATTAATTATCATAGAAGTTTAAAAACTTAACTACGTATGTATGTCGACTATTATAACAATATGAGACGTATGTTAGATTTTCTTAATGGGCCGTATGTGGTATCTAGGAGCACTTATAATCCGATCATAATAAAATGTGATCATAAATGATTCACATTCATATTAAATATGTTCATGTCGAATTTCATCGAGGTAATAAAATTTTTAACCGAATTATAATTGCTAAACATATTTTCTTAAGGGGCCCTATTTTGGACCTAGGGGCTATTATGGACCGACCATAACAAAATTTGGTAATATGATTTATATTTACAAAATACACGTTCATACCGAAATTCATCACGATACCGATGTTTTTAAGCCATTTATAAGCGCAAACGTGAATTTCTAAAGGGGACTTTATATGGGGACCAGGGTCAAATGTGATCAGATTTTCACCAAACCATGATTTCGTAGTACACAGAACTGATCCATGCTAAATTCTATAATGATTGTTGCATAATTACCAGAATTATGTGTAAATAAGTGCAATTTCGAGGGGTATTTGTATGGGGGCTATGCGAAATCACGGACCGATTTGAATCAAAATCAGTTGGGTTCATCCTTGGGCCTAGTTATCACTAACACTATCAAAAAATTCCAGCCATTAACTCATAAAACACTTCTATTAATTTTGGTGTGGTTTTCAGGCAAAATGCCACATAGTGCAGCAGCTAAAATAATTCGACCAAAAACTATCACCATATACCGCCTGTATAAAATTCAGGCATTCAAACACATTTTATTCTACATGGAACCATGGATGGAACCAACAGAAATTTTGTAATAGTCATGGCAAACATGTAATAAATTTTAATTTATGGCGCCATTGAAGTGGCCAACCTACTAAACGAAATTAAGAAATTTCATTTGATTTAAAAACTGACCGCCAGACAATTGGACATTGATTTTAAATAAACTATTGTGGCGCATATTTGACGCAACATTGTGAAACCAACTCAAATTGCATTGTATTACCGCTGTGTATTTTAAGTTTTGATTGCCAGAGAATTAAGGAGGAATTGAAATATTTGTTCGTTATATGCAGCTGCTGTGCAATGGTCATATGGGGGATGGCAAAATAGTATTTGAAAATATTTTTTTTTTTTTTGAAATCTTCGTTTGTGACACGTAATTTTATTAAAGTTTGACTAAAGTTTGCTTTGAATTTAGTTTTGATTTATTGTGTATGACTTATTTTCCTTTAAACATTTATTAAATAATTCGCAGAGGAATGAACGTTTTTCGTTTTAATTTAAAAATTTCGTAAAATCGAGTTTGCAATATTTTGGGGATGACACTGTACCAGACATACACTGAGCACCATAAGTAAGTCAACACTTTTCTTCTTAAGTATAAAACAGTTTTGTTTCTAAGTATATAAAAAGTTCGTTTATCATGAATTGTTGTTTTTGTTTTAACATTTTATAAGTAATAAATAAACGTTTTTATTTTTGGAAATTTATTCGACTGTTCTCATTTACTTTTCTCGCTATCCTAAGAAAATGAATTATTTCAGTGGTGTTTACTCACTTTTGGCGCTCAGTGTAACTAATCTTAGAGAAATGACCTGGAAGAAGACATCCTAATGGTGAGCTCAGAACAACACTACATGATGCCTTAAGTGTATGTCAAATGGCACGAGAGCCTTAGTCTCCTCTCCTTCTAAAACTGATTTTTAATGTATGCCTTCTTCAAAGTATTCTTCCTTAAAAATATTTACAATAGCACTGTGCAATACATACAGAAATACATAATTGATCATAACAACCCTTCAGTCAGGATTACGACCTAGTTTCTCACACCACTTAAGTTGTGTGTGTTAATTTTGGACATGACTGCCAAGACCTACAGTTTAAAGTCGTCTCCGAACGACAGATTTTTAGAAAGTTTTTCATAAGGAAATCGCCGAAAAAATATATGTACATATTTTGTTTTGTTGGAGATGCCTGAGCTGGGGTTTGAACCGAGGTCTCATGTATAATATGCCAACAGACTACTACGAAGACTTCCTTTGTAATAAATGCATAATTTAGTATATTAATGCAAGTCTAAGTAAGCAGTGCATAATTATTGACAAACGTCACGCACTTTTTTCCTCTATAATACCGAGCGTCATAACTTTATCCCTCCTAGCCATATGACTTTGTGGATAGAATTTCAAAACATTGGCACTTGATTGATCATTGTATGTTGCAGAGCTATTTTGATATGCAACCATAGGTTCAAAGAGTGCATTCCAATGATTCAGTCTCATCGTTATTGAAGCTACATGTTGAGCTTGAAATAACGCTCATTCCCTACAAGAATACCTTGAGTCTACAGTTCCCTAGCAAAAGACTAGTTACCAACTTTAGAATAATACTGGATAGTCTGATGCATGACTATGATCTCCTCTTACTGTAATATCCCAACCAAAAGTTGAGTATACCATAAACTCGCTTGATTTGATTTTGGTTTGGTCTTTGCTTCTCTTTATCTTCCCTTTCATTAAGCATTACTTTCCCAAATAATCAGTCACACTCCACAGTATTTTTATATTTCCACAAATATTTTTATATTTCCCTCTTAAATACAGGGACAATGGCATTATGATTTCATTAATAAATAAAGGGTCCGCCAAATAACTTTTTTTTTTAAATGCTTTAAACTAAAAACTACTGAAAATTTTCTCAAATTTCCTTTTTTATTTGAAAGTACAATCCTTCCGGTTAATAATGGAAAATAATTTCATTCAAATGGCTGCCTCGGCTGGCCATGCTGTAGTCTACACGATCGGTCCAATTTTTAAGCACATTATCGATTGTGTGCAGATGTATTTCACCAATGGCTTCGCGAATATTGTCCTTTAAAGCGTCAATTGTCTCTGGCTTGTCGGCGTAACACTTATCTTTGACGGCACCTCACAACGTCCAACGGTGCCAAATCGCAGCTCCGAGGTGGCCAAACGACATCAGCTCTGCGGCTGATAATGCGATCTTCAAAAACAGGGAGCAAAACATCAACATCACAGCCGAAGCTACAGTGTGGCACGTAGCGCCGTCCTGTTGAAACCAAATGTTGCCAATATCCTCTCTTAAATTTTTGCGAAAAAAATTCGTTCAACATGGCCGGATAACGATCGCCATTGACTGTAACGGTCACTCCTTGCTCATTTTCGAAGAAAAATGGCCCAATTATGCCTGTGGACCAAAATCCGCACCAAACAGTGACTCGTTTTGGGTGTGTCGGCTGTTGTATGAATGCGTGCGGGTTTTCTGTGCCAAAAATGCGACAATTTTGCTTGTTTACAAACCCGCCAAGATCAAAATGAGCTTCATCTGAAAAGATGATTTTTTTTGCTAAAATCGGCATATTCTAGTGTAGTCTACTGTATGGCCAGCCGAGGCAACCATTTGAATGAAATTATTTTCCATTATTAACCGGAAGGATTGTACTTTCAAATAAAAAAAAAAATTGAGAAAATGTTCTGTAGTTTTCTTTTAAAGCATTTTCAAAAAAAAAGTATTTGGCGGACCCTTTATTAGCATGTTACGGTTAAACATTATCATAGCAATTGTTATGGTAGATATTAAAAGCTACTACCCACTCGTTATCTTGTATATGGAGCTTGTGTAAAACCCAATAAACCCCAAGACAAGTTCATCACCACACTGCTGAGACCCAGCAGAGGACAATTTTATTTTCTTACATATTTTTTGCAATAAAAATTTCAGCAATTATTGTTAGTTAAATTATTGAAGTTATAATAAATAAATAATAAAAAAATAAAATAAATACTAAATTAAAAAAATTAAAAAAAAAAATTCGAATAAATCACAACACTAAATTATATTTATCATAAATTAAACATGAATATTATTGTCGTAATGCAAACACTATAGAATTCAAACTCTCCAAATTATTTATGATATCCAAGGTTATTAACTTGTTTTTTTTTCATTCATTCGAACTGATTTCTAATTTATTTCGAATAAGAATTTATGCCTCCAAAACAATAAATTACTACTGAATTTCAATAAATTATAATACAACCTGAAGCATATTTTTCATTTCTGACCGTATATTTAATTTCAAATGCAATTCACCTTCAATTGATATTCATTCATTGATTCATTGTTGATATTGTATTACCATTGAGAATGGAATGCAAATTTATTTCATTATTGCAATGGTTGCGGTTGTTTGAACAGAAATCCATACTTAGATGCGGAAGTATCGTTTTAAATATCAAATGTTTGCGACAAGTTTTATTGATTTCAGTATTGAATGTAAGTGATACAGTGTAGAAGTATTTGGTTTTGTGCAAATAAAGTTCTGTTCCACCACCATAATCTTAACGACAATAATCATAACGTCATAAACCAACATCCTGCTGCCTGCATTAAGATGACATCAATGATAACTCAGCTTTATACACCAATAGTGTTCAGAACGCTTATTGTCATGTTTTTCTTCGTTAAAAGCAGTCATTAAACAGCCATTCCCAAAGTTTTATAGTCGCAGTTAAAAATACCAAAATGGTCTGTCAAGTGCCCGGAATACATCTTGTTTACGTAAAGGGTCCGCCAAAAAACTTTTTTTTTTGAAAATGCTTTAAAAAAAACTACTGAATATTTTCTCAAATTTCTTTTTTTATTTGAAAGTACAATCCTTCCGGTTAATAATGGAAAATAATTTCATTCAAATGGCTGTCTCGGCTGGCCATGCAGACACCAGAAGATGCCGATTTTGGCAAAAAAAAATCATCTTTTCAGATGAAGCTCATTTTGATCTTGGCGGGATGCGAGCAAAATTGTCGCATTTGGGGCACAGAAAACCCGCACGCATACATTGAAAAGCCGACGCACCCAAAACGAGTCATTGTTTGGTGCGGATTTTGGTCCAGAGGCATAATTGGGCCATTTTTCTTCGAAAATGAGCAAGGAGTGGTCGTTACAGTCAATGGCGATCGTTATCGGGCTATGTTGAATGAATTTTTGTTTACAAAAATTGAAGAGGAGGATATTGGCAACATTTTGTGTCAACAGGACGGCGCTACGTGCCATACAGCCGAAGCTACACTTAATGTTTTGCGCCCTGTTTTTGGAGATCGCATTATCAACCGCAGAGCTGATGTCGTTTGGCGACCTCGGAGCTGCGATTTGACACCGTTGGACTATTATTTGTGGGGTGCCGTAAAAGATAAGTGTTACGCCAACAAGCCAGAGATAATTGACGCTTTAAAGGATAATATTCGTGTAGACATTGGTGAAATACAGCTGCACACAATCGATAATGTGCTTAAAAATTGGACTGATCGTGTAGGCTATTGCATGGCCAGCCGAAGCAGCCATTTGAATGAAATTATTTTCCATTATTAACGGGAAGGATTGTACCTTCAAATAAAAAAAGAAATTTGAGAAAATATTCAGTAGTTTTTTTTTAAAGCATTTTCAAAAAAAAAGTTATTTGGCGGAGCCTTTACTTAATTCGTTGCACCGCCAGGATTCTCACACCAACCATAAGTGACGTGACCTACAGTTTAAAATCGAACGCGAAAGACAAATTTTTAAGTAATCTCAAATGGCAATTTTATTTATTTTTGATAGAAGACTGCTGAGGGGAAGTTGCCGGAAAAAATATTTTATTCGTATTTCCTTTTATTCCAAATGTCTGCGGTGTGGTTTGAACAACGGCCTCATGGGCCAACACACTACCTAATAGCACACGTATCCAAATGTCTGCCATCAATTTACAGACATTTTCTGGCCACACCAGTGGCATGGGGACTCATCAGACTGTTCATTGATTGCCAATAGACTACCTAGTAGACTACGTCGACTGGAAAAACTATAAACCTCTGCGAGATTAGGTTAGGTTAGGTTAGAGGACGTGTACTTGTCAATTAAGGCAAGTACAGTACCCATACAATTACATTGCAAAACGTCCTAGTTTCTCACACCACTTATATTGTGTGTGTTAATTTTATACATGAGTGGTGGGACCTACAGTTTAAAGTCGACTCCGAACGACAGATTTTTGAGAAACTTTTTCATGGCGATTTTATTTACTCTCAGAGAGTTTTTGCCAGAAATCTGCTGAGAGGAAGTCGCCGAAGAAATATTTTTTATATTTTATCTTCATGTCTGGCCTGGGGCTCGAACCCTGGCTTTACGTCTAATAAGCCAACACACTACCTAATAGACTACGGCGACTGCGTGATTTGTTCAAGAATTATCCACTCAGATGTAATAAACTCTTATCAAAGTTGTTCTCAAATCGATACAAAAATTTGGGTTCAGCCTTGAAGTCATTTAGTGTTCACTCTTAATCCGAGTACTTTAGAATCCATCACCATTAACTCGCAACGGAGAAGACAGAGCTGATACTTCTTACGAGGAAGCGTATGCCGCTGGAAATCGACGTTACGATATGCGACACAACTGTGACGACGCGGAAAGTAGTCAACTATCTTGGTATTCGACTGGACCCTAAACTGACGTTCTGGGCTCAGATACAACACGCTGCAACCAAAGCCGCTAAAGTTACCTCCTTGATTAGCAGGCTTATGGCCAATACTGGAGGTCCTGTACAGAGCAGACGCAGATTGATGATGGCAATAACGGACTCTATTCTGCTATTCGGCAGTGAGATCTGGGCAGAGGCATTGAAGGTCGACTGTAGGATGAAAATTTTATCATCGGTACAACGAACCGCTGCACTTAGAGTGGCATCGGCGTATAGAACTGCATCCAAGTCAGCAATACTTGTAATCAGTGGTGTGATACCTATAGGTCTACAAGCAAGCGAACGGAACAAGGTGTGGGAGACTAAAAACGTGCACGGAGAGACAGTAAATGTCAACGACGCCAGGAATCGAATCATACAACACTGGCAAGAGAAATGGAACACTGACACGAGTGGTAGATGGACGGCAAAACTTTTCCCAGATATTACCCGCTGGATAGAGAGGAAATTTGGTGAGGTTAACTACTATTTAACACAACTGTTATCCGGACACGGTTACTTTTGTAATTACCTGTTTAAAATGGGGAAGATGATACGACCAAATTGATGATGATGCTTCGGTTGATGATGCGCAACACACTTTCTTTCTTTGTGGGAGATGGAGATTGGAAAGAAGGAATCTTGAGGCTAAAGTCGACGTCTGTACTGTCGAGAACTTCTGCGAAGTAATTCTAAACAGCGAGGAGAATTGGAACAGCATAGCCAGTTACGCTGAGGCCTTATTGAAATCAAAGAAGATTAACTTGGATGAGAGAATTAGAATGGATGTTTAGACACCTTCTCGGATTTTGTTGCGCAATCCGGACGCGGATATGGATATAAAGGGGCCAAATGGCCAGACGGACTCCACTTCGATGTAATACCACAGTAGTTCCGGAGTGGGCACAAAGGGGAGGGGGAGATTTAGTGGGTGAGGGCCCCACACACGGGGGATAGTGACGACTTCATCTATGGTGCGGTTAGGTACATTTACTTCTCCTCAGCGTAAAAAAAAATCACCATGAACTTGTGAAATAGAAAAAATAGCTACTAATCTACCCCTACGTCCACATACTCCCCTTGCTTACATATGTATATACCACTGTACTAAAAATTTAGACAAAGGGCGTACTTAAAACTCTTTCGAAATTATTTTATCTTAAGCTACAGTAAACTTGTATGGAAGTTTGTATATGAAGTTGAAATAGTAAGTTCCATGCCAATCTAATACAGTTGTATTCCTCACAACCCTTCTACGCCTAGAAGCAGGCAACATATTGCAGGCCCCTTAAAAATATACCACAAAAGCAGCTTACAAGCGAATGGAAAAGAGTGTTTAAATGCAAATTTTTATTTTTTTCTATTCACATCATTCGCTTTGGAAATATACATTGACAAGAATATTAAATCAGTTGGAATGAATTGTTTTTAAAATTTAAAAAGATTTCAGAAATAGATTTGATTGGATTTCAGATGAAAGTATATTTGTTTTGGGAATTAGAAATTTGTTTCTATTCTTTAGCAGCAAACCACAAACTCATAGAAAACGAGAAGTGAGAAATGATTGAAATTATTGAAAAATAAAGAAAGGAAAAAAAATTTTTGAATGAAAAATAAAACTTAAAGAAAGGATAATTTTCAGTTGAATTTTTTTTTGAAATTGAAAATTTCCTGCTAAACCTACCTACTGCCATAAATCCGAACTATTTTTGCCATATCGTGCACTCAATTTTTACAATATTATAATTTTCTCTTCTCCTTCACAATGAAATCCCCCTCCTTTTTACTCTTATGCTTCTTTTACTCGAGCTTAAGTTCTACATTTTCCTTTGCTCTTGTGCTTTTAATATTTTTTTAAATGGTATAATTCATGCATATTTTAAGGCGTTTTTTAAATATTCTTTTATAACATAATTTAAGGTCTTTATAAGCTTTTTCCATTATTTCGATATGAAAATACACATTTTTTCTTTTGTTTAAAAATGCTAATGAAGCATAAGTTATTTGAAATGCTTTTTAGCATATTACAAGTGTGGTTTAAAAAAAAGTCACATAATATATGCTGCTTAAAAGTCATGTGGATATTAAAATGAGATTTTCGAAAATAAAGTCAATTTAAATGCACTCGTTATATGAACTTATGACATTGTATTGCAAAAGCAACAAAAACCAAACAGTGAAAGTAATTTTATATTCTCATATAAATACAGTGGTGGTCACGAATTTAAGACACGACATTTTACTTATGTATATATTTGTGATAATTTTTACATCTTATCAAAATAGTTTTAAGTCCATGATATTTTTCTTAAGATTTTGTTAATAAAGGGTCCGCCAAATAACTTTTTTTTTGAAAATGCTTAAAAAAAACCTACTGAATATTTTCTCAAATTTCTTTTTTTTATTCGAAAGTACAATCCCTCCGGTTAATAATGGAAAATAATTTCATTCAAATGGCTGCCTCGGCTGACCATGCAGTAGAGAAAATATTCAGTAGTTTTTTAAAGCGTTTTAAAAAAAAAGTTATTTGGCGGACCCTTTATTAGGAAGAAAAATTGATAATATTTTGCAACCTATTTTTGGTTAAGAATTTTTATTTACATATTATATAGATCAAACAAATTTTATCCTGGTCATGAATTTAAGACATAGGCAAAATAAAATTTAATTCACTTCATAAAAAAATACTAGTACTTGGTTGGAAATCCTTTATTTTAGATCACAGCAGCACATCTCCTGGCTAAAATTTCGACTAATGCCATACAAAGTTGCTTTGGAATCGCATACCAAGCTTTTTGGATTTCTTCCCACAAATCGTTTAAATTTTTTGGTTTTACTGCTTGTACATGTTCCTCAACATCATTCCACAAGTTCTCAATTGGATTGAGGTCCGGAGATTGAGCTGGCCGCTTTAAAACAGTGATATTGTTTTCCTCTAAGCAACTCTTCACTAGACGTGAGGTATGCTTAGGGTCAGTATCATGCATAAATTTCCTTATTAGGGGCATGTTGTCTTCAGCGAATGGTAGCATAGTGTCTGTTAGAATGTTTTTGTAAACGTGCTGGTCCATTTTAGTATTAATCTTGTAAATGGGACCTACACCATGCCACACCATTACATTTCCACCACCATGTTTGACCGTTTTAAGGGTGTACTTTGGGTGATGCTCCAGGTTTATAGGCGCCATGCGTACTGCTTTCCATCAGAGCCGAAGCGGCAAAAGTTCGACTCGTCGCTCCAAAGTATATTTTTCCAAAATATCGTCGGCTTATTGAGATGTTCTCTCGAAAACGCTAGTCGGGATTTGATATTTTTTTTTGACAAGTGGTTTACGTTGTGCAATACACCCACGCAAGTTTTTCTCATTTAGACATCTTCTTATTGCCCTAGACGAAATATCAATATCAAAATCCAATGCAATTTTATTTTTTATTTTACTTGAGCTCGTGAAAGGATTATTAGCAGCTACTTTAAGGTGTAGTTTTTCGTGCTCTAGGTTGCTGTTTGACATTTTTTGATGGCACCATGTGACTTAATGTGTTCCAGCGCATTGTAAATCTTGCATCTAAAACATTTAAGCAGCTTGGATATCTCCATTACTATTTTTCCCATCAAATTTTAGTTGTTGGATCAGTTTTCACTCGGCAGCGGAATTCCAAGTACCTCTGGCCTTTTATAATTAAATATTTCTATGTATTCTAACATAAAATAAAATAAAACATTCGTTGCTCACCGTTTAGCTTCACAAAACACCAAAAAATCACTTAAAACCCAGATATTTCTGAAATGTCTTAAATTCGTGGTGCCAGTTTCAAATAAACGTTTTTACAATAATATGGTAAAAAAGCAACAAAACGTAAAAAGAAACAAAATAAAATAAGGGTTATTTTTTCTTAATATTACAGGGTACATAGAATAATAAAGAATATAAAATTTGATATTACAGGATTGTAAATATTATCACAATCTAACTCAGTCATATGGCGTGTCTTAAATTCGTGGCCACCACTGTATGTAGCGTAAAATGGCATTTCGATTTCATTATTAAATATTAGCATATTACGGTTAAACATTATCATAGTAATTGTTATGATAGATATTAAAAGCTACTACCCACTCGTTACCTTTTATATGGGGCTTGTGTAAAAGCCAATAAACCCCAAGAACAAGTTCATCACCACACACAGTAAGCATTCGGATGGAGGGAGAACATTTATTAATTTGCTCCTAAATATCAAGTATACATTTAGGCCTTTAACATGCTATTTTATTATTAATTAATACAAGCATATATGCGATCATAAACCATTTCTTTGTGTGTGAGTTAAGCATGAGTGAATTGGGCTATAATCGGCTGCGGTTGGCGAACTTATTAATGAATCGCATGAGGGGATTTATTGTTTCGCAAGGTTTTTTATCAGCCAATAAACTTTCTTATGGTAATACGTTGTGTGCATTATAAAGTTTAAATTAAAGCGAATACAGTAACAGTAAAATTCTTTAATTTCCTGCTGTGTATTTGGAATTTAGTGAATGAAAGAAAAAGGAAATAAATAAATACCGACTTATTGAGTTTCCGTATGGCTTAGTCATGCATGCTTACGAGAGAATCTATGATTGTAAAATAGAAACATAAAACTACAACTGCAACCAACTCAACTCAATCATGATATAAATTTGAAAAAATAATAACAAACAATAAATCCTGGTAATTCTTTTTAAGCTCTACGTGTCCTGAACTGATGGCTGGCAACAGTCAAGAACACTTATAGCATGACACCAGTGTTCCATAAACTGCTATTGGTGAAGAATTGTAAACAAGAAATTTAGTTTTTCAATTTTGATAAAGACAAACCAAACAAACGTTCCACAGTTCGATCAATTATTATAAAATCAATATTTATGCACCTTAAGTGTAAATCTAAGCTTGGCCTGGCAGTAATGCTGGATCCAAATGTCTACATCAATATAAACCGATTGATTTGACATTATTTCGAGACATATTTGTTTATTCATATGCAAAATGTTCACTTCTGAAGGCTGGTAGACTGAAGAATTAATTGTTTTAGGTTTCTGGTCTTTTCTAACATTTTTCAGACTTGGTCATACACTAACCATTCAATTTCTTTTCTTGGTTTTTTTACCATACTCAGGCCCGCATAGTCAATAGATACACTTTGTATTCAGGTAAGTGATGCAATTGATAAGTGCATTGGAACGATTTGGACATTGCCGTAGGCTAGTAGGTAGTGTGTTGGCTTATTAGACGTGAGGTCATGGTTCAAACCAAACGAAATATGAAAGAAATATTTCTTCGTCGACTTGCTCTCATTAGATTCTAGCAAAAACTCTGAGAGAGTAAATAAAATTGCCATGAAGTTTCTCTAAAACCTGTCTTTCGGATTCGACTTTAAACTATAGGTCCCGCCATCCATGTATTTTTATAATTAATTTTGTTAATTTTTATTAACACACACAATATAAATAGTGTGAGAAGCTAGGCTTTAATATTGACTAAACAGTTGTAATGGCCAATTGTGCATGTACACTCAGCCAAAGAAGTATACACACGGATAACAAATTTCTGAAATTTTTTTCTAATCCGTTTTCGTTGAAAATCTTTGTAATTGTCTGACTTTTTCTAACTTTCCTCGATTTTAAGACGGTCTTGGTTAATTTCTGAAATTTGTTAACATTTGTGGGCCTTAACAAAAGTTAACAAATCTCAGAAATTTTTTAACCAATCCGTTTTCGTTGAAAATATTTATAATTGTCTGACATCTTTCTTCGATTTTAAGACGGTCTTTTGCATTGGTTCAGAAATTTGTGAAATTTGTAAATCGGATGCATACCTTTGTGGGCATGTGCAGGGCCACAATTCAGTTCAATTTCAGAAATTTTTTAATCAATGCAAAAGACCGTCTTAACATCAAGGAAACTATAAAGATTTTCAACGAAAACGGATTAGTTTAAAAATTTCGGAAATTTTTTAACCGTATGTTTACTTTAGTAACTGTGTGTATGTTGGTTTACATTGTTCAATCGCAATCACAGAAATGCTGTTTGGTGACAAGATTAATCTAAATTTGTACGGTACATGCTCTGTACAATTGGCTTAAAAGGATAATCGAACTTTATTTTACTTTTGTCTTGGACTCCTTGGTATACTCATTTTTCTCAAATTTTATGATTTTTTATTGTATTCTCTTTCGCCTCATAATCATACAGGCAGGAATACAACACATACATATGTTTACAGCTTCTTATCCTCACAGATTTAATATATAAAAATAAAATATTTCTTCACACTATCATCATGGAATGCATGTGAGTTCAATTTTTATTTTTATGTTTTAAACAGAAAGAATGATTATGACAGCCTGGGAAATGTGCTATCGTAATGTGGTTTTGCAAAAGACCTTTAAATTTATAGATTCTGGATTAATTTTAAACCCACAATTTGCACATTACGTGCATAAAAATATGAATGATTTTCAAACAAAAATGGTTTTTTGTGTGTGTTCTTTTCTTTTCTGTTCCTGACTCAATATTTTTCACATTTTTGTGTCACCCAAATAAAAAAATGGCTGCAAATGAGACCAGTAGTTTATTATTTCAATTTTTATATTTTTTTATTATTTTATATTTTTCTTTAATAATATCTTCATGTAAAGGGTCCGCCAAATAATTTTTTTTTTTAAATACTTTAAAAGAAAACTACTGAATATTTTCTCAAATTTCTTTTTTTATTTGCAAGTACAATCCTTCGGGTTAATAATGGAAAATAATTTCATTCAAATGGCTGCCTCGGCTGGCCATGCAGTAGCCTACACGATCGATCCAATTTTTAAGCACATTTTCGATTGTGTGCTGCTGTATTTCACCAATGGCTTCACGAATATTGCCCTTTAAGCGTCAATTGTCTCTGGCTTATCGGCGTAACAATTATCTTTGACGGCACCCCGCAAATAATAGTCCAACGGTGTCAAATCGCAGCTCCGAGGTGGCCAAACGACATCAGCTCTGCGGCTGATAATGCGATCTTCAAAAACAGGGCGTAAAACATCCAAATGTTGCCAATATACTCCTCTTCAATTTTTATGAACAAAAATTCTTTCAACATGGCCCGATAACGATCGCCATTGACTGTAACGGCCACTCCTTACTCATTTTCGAAGAAAAATGGCCCAATTATGCCTCTGGACCAAAATCCGCACCAAACAGTGAATCGTTTTGGGTGCGTCGGCTTTTCAATGTATGAGTGCGGGTTTTCTGTGCCCCAAATGCGACAATTTTGCTTGTTTACATACCCGCCAAGATCAAGATGAGCTTCATCTGAAAAGATGATTTTTTTTTTGCCAAAATCGGCATCTTCTGTAAGTCGATCGCAGGCCTACTTAGCGAAGCGAAAACGCATTGGATGGTCAATTGGCTTCAACTCCTGAACCAATTGGACTTTGTATGGCGTCATACCAAGGTCTTTATGCAAAATTCGTCTCAATGATGTCTCCGAAATGTTCAATTGTTGAGAACGACGGTGAATTGATGTTGATGGCGCTTCACGCACACTTTCTGCAACAGCAGCAATATTCTCGGGTGTACGCACTGTTTTTGGCTTTTCACGCTTTGGTTTATCGATGTGGATGCCAGTTTCTTTCACTTTTTTCACAAGATAACGAACATACGTTATACGCTTCCAAAATCCGTCCGTAATTGTCGCATACATTCTGCAACATTACCATGATTTTCAAAGTAATGCCGCAATATTTCCCAGCGTTATTGAAGCGTATACACAACCATATTCATTCAGCGGAAGGATAAAACTAATTATCTGTCAAATCAGACATGAGTTAAGTGTTACCGGTCACGAAATAAGCACTAGTTGAAAAAAAAAACGTTAGATGGCGGACCCGATAGAATATACTTATTTGGAGCGAAAAACCTTTGAATAGAACTCTGAATATAAACAAACAATACAACTTCAGTGAAATATTTTTTTGTTAGTGAAAAATTTTAATAAAATTCTTAGATACTCCCGCATAATTTGTTGCATTCACGTCATTTTGTTACACAAGGTGCTCATTTTTATTCATTAGTCAATATTACCAAGATTTGCTGTTGTAATGAAAGGAAATAAAACTGGCATACAGCAAACGTCCAGCTTAGTCACTGGTCTTAAGAGGTTTTCTGAAGATAAAACGGATCGGCGAATTCTTTATTCAGCTTACATTTTTTCATTCTATTTGAGTTCTCATCTAAAGAATATTGTCTTAAGTGGCATCAGTTTAAAATGCAGATTTTGCAAAACTTATGGCATGAATTTAAGAATATGTTGAGCCCTTCTTTTATTACCTCTGCGAGTATGTTTTAAAGAATGAGTTTTATAAAACTCAAAAGTTTTTTTTTAACTGTTAAGTTAGGAATGTCTGTGACAGTTGCTATTACATCTGTTACATATGTAGCCTTTTGTCCTAAGCGAGATCAATTAGGTCTATAAAAACTTCTAAGTAAAGATCGCCAATATATTTGTCTTTATCTTCTTAGATTTGGTTGGTCTTTCCTTTTTCTTCATCCCTACCACAGCTCTTTATTACTTAGAAATGCTATACGTTTTGCACTTAGTTCCAGATGGCGAAAGTAAAATCATTTGATGTGCACACATCAGCTATACATATAATAAATATGCCCACATACACTGAGCCACAAAAGTATACCTATGGTTAATAAATTACAGACATTTTTAACCAATCCGTTTTCGTTGAAAATCTTTATAATTGTCTGATATTTTTCTTCGATTTTAAGACGGTCTTTTGCATTTCTTCTTCGGCTACCTCTCAGCAGATTTTTGGCCGTGGTCTAGTAGGTAGTGTGTTGCCTTATTAGACATAAGGCCAGGGTTCAAACCCCAGGTCTGACATCAAAACGAAAATATGAAAAAAATATTTCTTAGGCGACTTCCTCTCAGCAGATTTATGACAAAAACTCTAGGAGTAAATAAAATTGCCATGAAAGGTTTCTCAAAAATCTGTCGTTCGGAGTGGACTTTAAACTGTAGGTCCCGGCACTCATGTATACAAATTAACACACACAACATAAGTGGTGTGAGAAACTAGATCGTAATCCTGACTAAAGAGTTGTAATAACCAATTATGTACTTACACTCAGCCACAAAAGTATACATACGGTTAACAAATTTCAGAAATTTTTTAACCAATCCGTTTTCGTTAAAAATCTATAATTATCTGACATCTTTCTTCGATTTTAAGACAGTGTTTTGCTTCGGTTCAGAAATTTGTGAATTTTGTTAATCGGATGTATACTTTTGTGGGCCTGTGCAGAGCCACAATTCAGTTCAATTTCAGAAATTTTTTAACAAACGCAAAAGACTATCTTAAAATCGAGGAAACTATAAAGATTTTCAACGAAAACGGATTGGTTAAAATATTTCTGAAATTTGTTAACCGTATGTACACTTTAGTAACTGTGAGTATGTTCATCATTCAGAACATCGCTATGAGCTAAACTGTGCTTGATAAACTTCATTCAACAGGTTATATTGTTACGTTTTTACCCTTTTAAAAACGTTTAGAATATGAGTTCGTAGATTACAAATAGAAATAAAATAAATTTGTGTTTAGTTTAAATCAATTCTTTATTGTTCGCACAATTCCGTGTGCCAGTGTTCACAACTTGATGTAAACGACAACAATTTGCTTTGTTTGTTATTCTTCTTTACACTCTTCTGCGTAAACACTAACAATTGTTCGTTAGATCTTTACAACGGAGATCTTCAAATCACGATTATTTTCTTCACACGCAATGCGTCTTCACGCAACACTGACTGAATTTTTAACTGATCCCGTTGCCTGTTTTGTCTTGCCTTTTATATCGCAGGGTAAACAGTCTGAGGAATGCTCTTGAAGGAGAATTACTTTTTGTTCTCGAAATCTCTGTAAATGTAAACATCGTTGTTTCATTGTTGTTTGTGTATTTTGTTTACATTTATTCTGTTAATATTTGTTGTTGCTTCTTGTTTACTTATTTATCCCCCTTTTTTATACTGATGTTACTATATTTTTGTTTATTCCGTGATCATGTAAACAAGTCCATTGTTTTGGTTTTTGTGGCTTTTATTTATCATTTTAATGTTAAACAATGTAACACCATTTCCATTTTAATAACAATGTATTGCTGGATCCATATATTATCTGCCTATCAAGGGCTTTTAACAAAGCGATCGTAGAAAATTTGTTTTAATCGTGTACTTTAAATGTGATAAATGTAATCGAGTCATCGCCAGGACTGTAAAGGTAATCTATTCATACCAAAATATAATTTTTCTTGATAATGAACGCATGTAGTAATTTATTTACTTTCATGTTGTCAATGAAATTGCTGATGGGCATTAGATGTATTGCAATTTGCATTCGGAATTACTATAGTACAGTGCATCGAAGTCGCCGTAGTCTAGTAGGTAGTGTGTTGGCTTATTAGACGTAAAGCCAGTGTTCGAGCCCCAGGCCAGACAAATAGTATTTCTGCGGCGACTTCCTCTCAGCAGATTTCTGACAAAAACCCTCTGAGAGTAAAATACAATTACCATGAAAAAGTTTCTCAAAAATCTGTCTTTCGGAGTCGAATTTAAACTGTAGGTCCCACCACTCGTGATAAAATTAACACACACAACATAAGTAGTGTGAGAAACTAGGTCGTAATCCTGACTGAAGGGTTGTAATGACCAATTATGTTATGTATGTATAGTGCATCGACCAATTGCCCCTACCTGTTCTAATACTCAAATCATATACTGAAATCGCTGCTGGTGTTCTGAGAAATTTAGTTAACTGTCCATCCCATGGGGCTTTCCTCAGACATTTTCATGAATGAACTGTAACATATCGGATATGCTCCACACAGATAAATAAATGGCGGCCATTTGAACGATGTTATATACCACACGTAATGACATCAATAGATCTTTCAAACGAATAAAACAATTGACATGATATAAGTGAGAGATAGGAAGTACTTAAATAAAGACTCGATATTTTTTTTCTGGGTTCTCATACGACCAACATTCTCTAATGTACAGTGGATACGTGGCAACCTATGTATCCTTATTAACATCTCGAAATGAATTTCTTATGCGACATGAGTTTTTCAGTGAATACTATATATATACAGTGGATAGCAAAATTCTTAGTACGGTAATATATTTTGACAAAAAAAAGTTCCCACAGGCTTAATACTCTTGCACAGAGTCCCTATATAACTTCAAGATAGTATTTAGAAGATCATTTGAAAGAACGGTTACGTAATCGCTAAACCTCAAACAAAAGTCAACCGAAAAACTTGCTCATGGTGCCACCAGAAAACACTAAACAAAACTTGTATATTGAATTACAAATGGGTTAAATGGGGTGCTTGACCTTAACGGATATTCTACTAAATACAGATGATAACATTTTCATATATTAGGCCTTTGAATTTTAAATTTACTCAGGGTACTCTTTGGGAGTACCTATGGAGTCATTTGAAACTTTTCCTTATTTTTCTCTTGTTTTATGAAAAACATTAAAAAATTATTTGTTTTATAATAAAACAGAAATAATTTAATAAAAAATAAATATAAAAACTATAAATTTGTATACAAACTTTTGGCTGAAATTCTTGATATTTCTGAAATATATTCCCGTACTAATACTTTTGCTGTTCACTGTATATGCACTGTTTGAAAATCTGATTAACATTTTCCGTCAAATATTCCTCCTTTAGTGCATTTAAATTCCATTTGTTTAATAAATGCCTGAATGCATTCTGAAAGTGTAAAGCAATCAAATTAAATAATTTTAAGTATCTCAGCAAGCATGTCCATGTCCACATGCTCTGGGAAAAGAAAACCGAAAAAGATTTTCTAATTGTTATCAATGGTGTCATGTGGTAAAAAAAAATAATATTCCAGTTTGAAACCATGTGTCCCGAACACTGTGCTTACATTTGGCTAAAGGGTTACACAATCTATTTAAAACCAATAAAACAAATGCGACTAAAACCCCATAAAATGTTATTGTTTTCGAAACACATGTACATCTTAATGGATTATATTGTATTACGCTACAGTACTTATAAAGGGTGCGTCCATAGGAATGTACGTGCTTTTATTTCAAAATAAAAGCGCACATATTTGAAGTGATCATGAGTTCTTTTTATTGCAAAGAAGAATGGAACGATAAAAATAATCGTCAAATGGCCGGTCATTAGAACCGTCATGAAATGTTCCAGAGATGTGGGTGCTAAATCTCAAATATAAGCCGAGAAAAAAAATCTCTCGGCGTTAAGTGGCATAATCTTGTTGGTGACTTGATATCAGAATTTCTTGAGATAATCTATTATGGAAATCGTTACTACAATAACGCAATTAACGCAAGCGCTGTGTGGCAAGTGCTGTCAATTTGCTGAAATCATATATCATCCAGATAGCTGCCGTCCAGTTGATGATACAAGAAGACAGATCTTTCCTGTAACCACACCCAGTCATACTCAGACACTGCAATTTCGGCCTCGCCTCCATAAAAGTAAGGCCGCCTGGTCAAAACCTGCACCACACGAAATGCCATACGTCTGTGGGAATCGGGCTGCTGGAAACATCGCTCGATAGGTCACTCCAGAGTTCTGAACGTCGTCTTTTCTGAGGGGAGGTACAGACTTTCGGAAAAAGCCACCGACTATATTGTGACTGAAGTCGCCGTGGTGTAGTAGGTAGTGTGTTGGCTTACTATTCGTAAAGCCCGGGTTCGTATCCCAGGTCAGACATCAAAAATGAAATATAAAAAAAAAATATTTCTTCGGCGACTTCCTCTCAGCAGATTTCTGGCAAAAACTCTGAGAGTAAATAAAATTGCCATGAAAAAGTTTCTCAAAATTCTGTCGTTCGGAGTCGACGTTAAACTGTAGGTCCCGCCACTCACGTATAAAATTAACGCACACAACATGAGTGGTGTGAGAAGCTAGGCCGTAATCCTGACTGAAGGGTTGTAATGGCCAATTATGTATGTATGTATGTATATTGTGACTGAGGCTAGGTTCCTGCCTGGTTTAAGGACCGGTATCCTTATAGGGAACAATGGAATGGTGGGATACTCAAGGGGCAAAGAGGTATACCCATCTTCACAGATGGGTCTAAGTTAGGTGCAGGTACAGATGCTCGTTGTGGGTTCCTTAGTTCGTCCGTCGGATTGCATGAGTATTTTTAAGCCTCAAATTACACTCATTTGTGTATTCATTAAGCTTTACAGATGGAAATGCGCTTTATTAAAGAACATGATTTATTTTTTTAAAAAATTGTCATTCACTTCACTTGTCCTCATTATCCGTTGAGCAAATTGGCGACGCTTTCCATGGTCTCATGGTTTGAGCTCAGTAAACTCAAATTTTCCTGTCATTAAGGTGGAGGTCTTTTATAAAAACGCGTTGCGTAGTGATGATGTTCTTAATTTTCAATAACTCTGTCATGTAAACCAGGCTGAGTTTGGCATAAGGCATGCGTTATATCGACTTCGAAAACCACTGCGGTTTGTGGCTTATTCACAAACACCTGTGATTTAAGAAAATCCCGCAAGAGAAAGACCAATGGTGGCCAGTTCATATTACCCTCGTGTGAGATGACCATGTCCCCGGTTCAGGATATCTAATGTGGTGTGAGCTGTTTGGCACGTAGCATCATTCTATTGAAACTACATATCTTTGGTGTCCAGATTGTCCAATTCATATTAACCATCATCGTTCTCAAGGAAGTATGAAACGATAACGCCACCAAACCAAAATCCACACCAAACAAATATCTTTTTTGTGATGGTTTGAACACTCTTGGATCTCATCAAATTTGACATTTTCGTTTCTTCACGTACCCATTCACCCAGAAATAACGCTCAGCGTTGAAGATAATTTTACGATAAATATTCGATTCAGACGGAACCTAAATTTTATTGAAAGAATTTTAATATTTTCACGTGTGTACATTCGTCTAACGAATCTAAGGGATGTAGCTTCAACAAGATGACCGTTATCGTTTGAAACGGTTCCGAAATCCCTATTAGAAGACTCGGTATTATTGTTATCGAAATTTTTGAGACAAAACAGCGGCAATGTCTACTGTTACATACATACATAATTGGCCATTACAACCCTTCAGTTAGGATTACGGCCTAGCTTCTCACACCACTCATGTTATGTGTGTTAATTTTATACATGAGTGGCGGGACCTATAGTTTATAGTCGACTCGGAATGACAGATTTTTGAGAAACTTTTTCATGGGAATATTATTTACTCTGAGAGAGTTTTTGCCAGAAATCTGTTGAGAGGAAGTCGTCAAAGAAATACTTTTTGTAATTTTGTTTTGATGTCAGGCCTGGGTTTTGAACTGTGGCCTTACGTCTAATAAGCCAACACACTACCTACTATACTACGGCGACTTCGATATCTCTTAGTCCAAATTAATATTATTTTCTTTACATATTTGGAAATACAAGAAATATTGAACAGAAAGACCACTACCATCCATAGTTGCTAACTCAGATGTTACCAAAGAAGTGTGTTTCTATTGTAGAGTGTAGCTTATCTATGATTACTGGAACGAAGAAGAGTATATTTTTTGTATTTTTTGTTCTATTATTTTTCATTTTTATTATTTATTTTTATTCTACAATATTTTTTATTTCGTTGTGTTATTATTTCTATTTTTTTTCAATTTATTCTTGTTCACTTAGCTCGCTGGCATAAGTACGACATGATGTTTACACAACTACTTACAGTGACAATATGTTCCATCCGATATGGTTAAGACTCCAAGTTCAAAAAAAAAATTACGGCAACAACAATAATAATAAGAGTAATACTGACAGTAAACTATTATTTTCAAATTGTTTTTTGTTGTTGTTGTTGTCAAAGTATGAAAGCATTTGAAAACGAATGTCAACAGAAAGTATTTTTTTTTAACGTTAATATGCGTATCCACATCATGTGGATACTTTTTTGAAAAGCTTATCAATCTGTCCCAAAAAATAACCTAAAATAAAGGAATTAGAAAATAACAACAAATTTCGTTTTTATTTGTATTCGAAAAAAAGTACGTAAAATATTTGCTGATCATTTTTTTTTATTGTGATTGTGATTAGGAATGCACATTGTAATGTACTTTTGATAAGATTTTATTGTGAGCGACAACAATGCTTTTCTGTTTAAAGGGTTTAAAGTTTGGGGCCAATTGTTATTCTTTTAATAATTGTGGGCAAACATTTTTTTTTAATTCATTATTTGAACTCCAGGGCGGTTTACGACTGTCGCAGATGTCTTAACGGGGTAACGAGTCGATATGATGTTTGTATTACATGGGTAACGGGAGACATAGAAACAACATTCCGGGTAACTGCAGAGCGGATGAATTGGCCAGAAGCGGCACTGCCATCGAACTCATTGATGAATTCTCGACATTTGGGCATCCTTATGGGTAACTGCAAGCTTATAATTGACAATGTAATACTATGTTCAGACTATTATTACTTATATTGAGTAAATCGCAATAAACTCAATCTCAATATTTCAAATTCATAAATTGTTTTTTAAATTCATAAATTGTTATAATATTGATTAAAATTTTGATGAAATATAGCACTGTCATAAGTATGTTCAGGGAGGTGAGCATATTATAATTTTCCGAACACATTCTTCTATTGATATTCGACACTCCAAAAAAAAAAAAGAAAAACTAACAAAACAAAAAAAATGTTGTTGAAACAACCAGTTGTTTTGTTTACCAGTTTGTTATGTCTAAACACTTAAAATATTGTAATCAATAAACCGAATATTGAATCAATAAAAGTGCATGTATGAACATAATAAAGGGCCCGCCGAATTAATTTTTTTTCAAATACTTTAAACTAAAAACTACAGAATATTTTCTCAAATTTCTTTTTTTATTTGAAAGTGCAATCCTTCCGGTTAATAATGGAAAATAATTTCATTCAAATGGCTGACTCGGCTGGCCATGCAGTAGCCTACACGATCGATCCAATTTTTAAGCACATTATCGATTGTGTGCAGCTGTATTTCACCAATGGCTTCACGAATATTGCCCTTTAAGCGTCAATTGTCTCTGGCTTATCGGCGTAACAATTATCTTTGACGGCATCCCACAAATAATAGTCCAACGGTGTCAAATCGCAGCTCCGAGGTGGCCAAACGACATCAGCTCTGCGGCTGATAATGCGATCTTCAAAAACAGGGCGCAAAACATCGAGTGTTATTACGGTTGTGTGGCACGTAGCGCCGTCCTGTTGATACCAAATATCCTCCTCTTCAATTTTTGTGAACAAAAATTCGTTCAACATGGCCCGATAACGATCGCCATTGACTGTAACGGCCACTCCTTGCTCATTTTCGAAGAAAAATGGCCCAATTATGCCTCTGGATCAAAATCCGCACCAAACAGTGACTCGTTTTAGGTGCGTCGGCTTTTCAATGTATGCGTGCGGGTTTTCTGTGCCCCAAATGCAACAATTTTGCTTCTTTACATACCCGCCAAGATCAAAATGAGCTTCATCTGAAAAGATGACTTTTTTGCCAAAATCGCAGGCCCACTTAGCGAAGCGAAAACGCATTGGATGGTCAATTGGCTTCAACTCCTGAACTAATTGGACATCGTATGGCGTCATATCAATTGATGTTGATGGCGCTTCACGCACACTTTCTGCCACAGCAGCAATATTCTCGTGTGTACGCACTGTTTTTGGCTTTTCACGCTTTTGTTTATCGATGAGGATGCCAGTTTCTTTCACTTTTTTCACAAGATAACGAAAATACGGAGCTGACGGTGCTTCTCTTCTTCCAAAATCCGTCCGTAATTGTCGCATACATTCTGCAACATTACCATGATTTTCAAAGTAATGTCACAATATTTCCCAGCGTTGTTCAAGCGTATACACCACCATATTCGTTCAGCGGAAGGATACAACTAATTATCTGTCAAATCAAACATGAGCTAAGATATTATCATGGACCTTGTCAACAGTAGATGGGTAACTCCGGACACGGGCAGAACGGCGCAGAAAATCTGGGCAAAGCTGGTTAGACGACATGTGTGCAGCTCTACGTAAACTTCAGAGAAGTAGGCAGAGTACTATTGTCGGAATTTTAACGGGGCATTGCATTGTATGAACGAATGCGAGGCCTTTTGGTCTTGGACACCTTGCAAGATGAGGAGGATGATGAGACTGTTTCATCACCTACTGTGTACATGCACGGCACTAGGTCGGAGGAGAAAGAGGTACATGGGTGCCTACTGTATGGAGGATCTGGATAAATTGTCATGTATTGATATTGGTAGTCTGAGTCGCTTTATCGGGAGCTCCGATTGGTTTCTGGACTGGTCTAAAATTTCAAACTGTGGTATCACAATAGGCCCGATGTGTAGTCTAAGTGTGTCTGCTCTTAAATCTATTGAGGGGACAGCTATTTCTACCAATCTACCTAAACTCAATATTATTTCATTACATCGGAACGATACCATTGCTATCTGTTAAGAATACTGCAGTCTTTTGCAGGATTAAGGCACAATTCACAATTCACTTCAGATTCTGTATTGAATTGAAAATCTTTCTCTGTTCCTTCTAAGGTGGTTAAGATTACAGCTAAATGTACAGAAAATAGTCTCAAACAAGACAAAGTTTTTTTTCTCTTTGACATTTTGAAATACTTCCAGTTTGGCTAAAAATCGAACTGAATCAATTGCTTTTAAAAATGAATGCTTTTCTTCAAAAACTTTTTTCAAATCAATACAACACAAGTCCATCGCTTCTTCTTTCATTTTCTTTACTATGTTGTTTTCTACTCTGCTGTTGAAAGGTTTTTATGAAGTATTTTGCAACCCATAGTAAAACTGAAAACCAGTCTCTCTCACTTAACCTTCAACAACATCGTAAATTCAATTTCAGGGGACGTTTTTTTCTACAACAAAAGGATTTAACACAGTTTCGGAGAGTGCCAAATCGTATTAATACGAGCCGAATTGGTAATTTGATGCATTTGTGCTACACACAGTATTTTTAAATTCAATTTTCTATAATTTTTTTTTTAAAGAAAATTTTGTTAAAAATAAGAAGTTCATAAAAAAATTTTTGTTTTTCGTTACAAAAAAAAAAAAAAAAAAGAAAAAAAAAACTTTTCGGTTGAAGTTTACTTATCTTTAAATAAATATTTTTAATAAAAAAAAAAGAAAAAAATAAAAGAAATAATTATGAACAGAAATAATTGATAAAAGTTTTTTTTAGGGTGATTGACAACAACAACAAACAAACATACAAGAAAATATTGAATTTATTTTCGTTAAAAATAAACTTGAGTTTGGAGTGTTAGCAACTTAAGGATAGGCAAAGTCGACTATTAAATACCCTATGCATACATACATAATTAGTCATTATAACCCTTCAGTCAGTCTCACCACACCATGTCGTGTGTGTTAATTTTATACATGAGTGGTGACGCCTGCAATGTAAAGTCGATTCCGAACGACAGATTTTTCAAAAAGTTTTCATGGCAATTTTAATTACTCGCTCTCAGTGTTTTTATCAGAAATCTGCTGAGCGGCAGTTGCCGAAGAAATATTTTTTTCTATATTTCCTTTTGGATCGAGATGACAAACCTGGGGTTTGAACCGTGGCCTCACGTCTAATAAGCCAACACGCTACCTAGCAGACTACGGCGACTATAATACATTCTAATTTCTGCAGTGATTCCAATAGCTTTCAGGGTAAAGAAAACAACGAGAGGAGGAGGTCTACAACTGCTTGGCTTATACAAGATCGATCGAAAATGGAGATGCTCTGTAAAATTTCATGGCAGTTAAAAGGACATCAGTTTCCTGAATTACATAATGATAGGATACCTAATATCTAATAGCCGCTTTTATTTTACAGAGTAAATGTATGGCCATCCGTTTTAAAGGTCGCCTTCAATAGATTATGATTCTCATAAAACATGCCATCAAATTGGTTTCGTTTAACTCTGTTGGTTGAATTTATTTTTTCATTAATTTTTCCTTAACTTAACAAATAATTAACATCATTTGTTACTTTCTTAGGTAGGGTATTTAATCTATCGGGTCTTTCATTAAGCGCTTCCAATTTTGTAAGTGTTATTGATGACATTTTGTTTACGAATATAATAACATCGTTCAAATGCCAGCCATAATTTCTCTAGGGGGGGCATTCAAAACGTTAAAAGTTTTATTACCAACTGAATTTGACAGATCATATGGACTATGTTGGCTTTAAAAAAAAACTGTTGTTTGTGGCTTATTCGCATTCAGCTGCGACTTAAGAAATGATGGTTGATGGTTTGAATTCTGTGTCGAGAGCCGACATCAAGGCTCTCCACAGATTCATTAATAACTTGACCTGGTTGAGAGGTTGAGATGAAGCCCTTCATCGGTGTAGTCGCGTTCTCCCATTTTGTTTTGTTCTAGTCTGTGTAATTCCTTCGCCTCCCATTCTCCCTCCCGACTTCCACTCCTTTTTTCTATCCTCTCTTTTATCCTTCCTTCTTAAGGACGTTATGTACAATGGGTCAAATCGACCTCCGGGTACTTTACTTGTCCAAATTGACAAGTACACGTCCCCTAACCTAAACTAACCTAAGAAAATCTTACAAGAAAGAATCTAATGCGGTCAAATGTTGCATGAGCTTTGTGTCATCGAGTGCCGTATTGCTGAAAGCAATCCAATTCCATCCAATTCAGGCCAAAATAATGCCCTCCGTTGGCGTCATTTTCAAAGAAATATAGATCAATGAAGACATCAGCCCTAAATTCAATCCAAACAGTGACTTTTGCGGAATGCATTTGACGCTGTTGGATCTAATGTGGTTTGTTATCGTCCGAAGTTTAATAGAAGTTTGTAGAAATGGGTGTCATCGCTGAAGATGATATTTCGATGGAAATTAATGTCAGTTCCCAATTCCTCCAGTGCCCATTGAGCCAACACACTTCAGCCCCTGGTTCAAGTGAATTTTGTACGAATGCAAACCCAAGTTACTATCCAATATTTATCAAGTTATGGTCTTCGAAGGAACTAGTTCTTCTGAGCAATGTGAAATTGACTGCCTTTGATTCTCCTTTGTACGCTCTTACAGATCGCATGTTTCGTACTATTGTTGGGGTATTGAATCAGTGACTCGAATATATCCACCACGTTACGAATAGTCGATAGAACAAATGGGTGTAGTGCGATGAGCCCTTTTTATCAAAATCAAAACAATATTGTTGAATGCGGTATTAACGAAAACCAAAAACCCATGATCAATTGCCAAAAAATGAAAAAAGAAACCAAAGCAAACCCATAACAAATAAATAAAGTCAATAGTAGAATCGAATAAAAACACAATAGATAAATGGGATCAGGAAACCAAATGGTTTAAAATATCATGTGGCGCCACTTGGGTGTCATCCGACAAAAAATACAAGAAAACTGTTGCTCGTTTATTAAATGTTGAAGTTGCTTTAAACAAATAACATGGAAAAAATATGAAAATAAATAAGTAACTAAGTAAATAACAAAATCCAATATTTGATTGATAAATATAGGGTGGGCCATTTAAAAGTTCAAATTTAAAAAAGCAATAAAACGAAAATGTATTTGAAATTTTGCCAAATTAATTTATTTGTTCTGAAGTAGAAAATGTTCGGGTTAAAAATGAAATATTATTTCATTCATATGGCTTACGAGGCCGACTTCACAGTACCTCATTCGATCAGAACAATTTTCGTGCATTTTTTCGAGTGTATGGGGTCGTATCTCTACAATGATATTACAAATGTTGGCCGTCAAATGCTCAATTGTCACTTTTCTTCAACAGCGCCTCGCAGAACCTAGCGCAACGGTGTCAAATCGCAGCTTTTTTGGTGGCCACTTGACATCACCATTTCAGCTAATTAAACTGCCATCAAACGTTTAACGCAATAAATCCATTGTGGCTTGAGATGTGTGGCAAGATGCGGAATTCTGTTCACACCAAACATCGTTCACATAAGTACCATGAAAAGCCGAATCGGTTATGGTGGTGCGATATTAGGTGCCGTCCTCATTTTCAAAGAAATATGACTCACAGATGCCTCCGCTTCACAAGCTGCACCATACAGTGTAATGGGCATATGGGCTTCTGTGAGATAATGTGCGGGTTTTCTGAGTCTCAAATACGGCCATTTTGCTTATTAACGTACCCACCAAGATGCAAATGAGTTTCATCCGAAAAGATGTCTTTTTTTTTGAGAAAATCGTCATCATCGTGTTGTTTGTCGTTGGCGTTAATTTTATACGTGAGTGGCGAGACCTACAGTTTAACGTCGACTCCGAATGACAGATTTTTGAGAAACTTTTTCATGGCAGGTTTATTTTACATTTTATTTACTCTCAGAGTTTTTGCCAGAAATCTGCTGAGAGGAAGTTGCCGAAGAAATATTTGTTCATATTTCGTTTTGATGTCTGACCTGGGATACGAACCCGGGCTTTACGTCTAATAAGCCAACACACTACCTACTAGACACTTCAACATACCGAGCTCTTTTCTAAAAAATTCAACGTAAACTTAGTCTTGAGAACGATGACGTTTTCGGATGTACGCACTATACGAACGCGCTTACGTCTTGGCTCATCAGCAATGAAACCAGTTTCACCGACACTGTTCCTCCTTCTTTGCTACCAAATTTTATACGATATTTTCGTGCAATTTTCGATCAATTGTCTTTGCTTTGGAAATAAATTTCCAATAAATTCCAATATTTCTCAAGCATAAATCGATTCATTACATTCAGTGGAGTTAATATACAGTATGAATGACATATGTATGTAAGTATTGCCAGATTCGAAATAAACGATGGTTCAAATTTAAACCGATAGATGGCCTACTGTATAGATTGTTTATCGCCTGTGTGAAACAGTGTTGATTTTAAAACACAAAATTTACTATAAACCAAGGGAAACTAATTTCAAAGTATAATTTGGGACAGTGTTTGGGTATAATCAATTAGTTGTAGTATTTCTATCGCATTTAACTATCATGGATTAAAATTTGTTGAATTATTATGTGTCAAGAGGCCTTATCATTGCCTCAGTTCCTTGATTATTTTAAACTTGGCTTATATTCATGAAATATATGATAAAAACCTCTTGTTCTTCCATTTATTTTTAGCAATTCAAACTGTACGGCATATTAAATTTCGTACGTTCGTTCGTTCGTTTAGTTTTTTTTCTTTTCTTCTAATCTTATCACTTTAATATGATTGAAGAGACACGTATTTTGTTGCGATTGAAATTTTTTTTTTAATTATATTTTGAATTCATATCATATGCCGGGTTTTAAAAATAGCCAGACGCTAAAAATAAACTCATTTAACTGTGAATAACCTCTATTGAATGGCATAACAAATTAATTTATTCTACACGTTATTCTGTTATTGACTTTGAAATGAAGTGACAAAAATCAAACAAATCGATTTTCCTGTGGAAAATACTTCAAAAAAACCTTTTGAAAAACATGCAATTCAAGTGAAAGCTTATTAACTTAGTTTACAAGCGTTAAGTACAAAACACTTGTGCAAAAACTAGATAAAGAAATACTAGCGCCTCCCTAATAGTACAGCAAAGGTTGGTGGTTATCTAACTGAATTGCAAGAAATATTATGCAGTGGGCGGAGCAATGTGATATTCAATCGCAAATCTAACGTTTACGTTGAATCAATCGGTATTACAGTATCCATCTAAATCACAAGATAACCCTCATTTCTCCCTAAGCCAGAGAGTTCAGGCATGTGTATCCGGTGCTTAGAAAAGCACGTGTAGCCATAAAATGATTCTGTTCCTTAAATTGCACGATTTTGTACTTTTCTTGTGCTATTATGGAGGATCGCAAGTCGCCATAGTCTGGTAGGTAGTGTGTTGGCTTATCAGACGTGAGACCTCAGTTCAAATACCCTGGTCAGACATCTCCAACAAAGGTTAGGTTAGAGGACAAGTACAGAACCCGGAGGTCGAATTGACCCATTGTACATAACGTCCTTAAAAATGAAGGATAATGGAGGGTATAGGAAAAAGGAGAGGAATTAGAAAAGGGGAGAATGGGAAGCAGAGGAATTACGCAGACCAAACAAAACAAAAAGGTAGAGCGCGACTACACTGATGAAGCCCTAGCACTTCTCAACCAGCTCAATCTGTGGAGAGCCTTGATGACCTCTCTGAGACACAGAATTCAAACCCTGAAAGAAGCCCCTGTCAAGGGTCCTCAACCTCAACCTACCAAGGACTGGGCAGTTACAGAGGAGGCGCTCGATAGTCTTCAACTCCTCATAATCGCAACATAGCCTGTAATAGTCCGGCTGGGATCTGTTCCAGATCACCGTCAGCGACCTATTCTCGCAGTGCCTTGTGAGAAATCCTTATCCAAGCCCAGCAGCCAACCGGTTCTTGCACTGTCTATAGCAGGCCATAGACATCTAGAAACATAACAACCCGATCCGTTCCCCCAATGCCTCTGCTCTTCCCCCCTGACCCATCCATTGATGAGGCCGTAGAGGTGGCATATTGGGGGGGTCAGAACCAACTATTAAATCGCCCTCAGACAACTAACCTAACCTAGCGAGAGCATTCGCCGACGCATAGACGGATACGTTCTGGTCCAAAAGTCCGTAACGACTCCTTGCACTCGCGAACAAGCCGTGATTTCCACCAGACCGACGCAATGGCCCTTAGGGCAGCCTGACTGTCAACGAAGATCATGTAAGATTTCGAATTCGAAGCGGAGCCACTAGCTATGGCCTCAATAGCCTTCAGGATTGCAGAAATCTCCAACGAAAAAATTTTAAAAAATATTTCTTCGACGACTTCCTCTCAGCAGATTTGTGACAAAAACTCTGAGAGAGTAAATGAAATTGCCACGAAAAGTTTTTCAACTTTAAACTGTAGTCCCCGCCACTCTTGTATAAATTTAACAAATCCTGGCCGCTTTCGTGAGGATCATTTAGATTTGGATTGGAAATTTTTGATTCCTTTAAACAAACGATGCAAGTTGTTATAGTAACTCAGTTAAGATCAGCAATCGCGTTAAGAATCTAGAGGTGCTTGAAGCTTTTTAGTTAGAGAGCAATAGTGAAGACATGCAGAGTTACTGAACCTGAAAAAAAATCGGTAGCAAGCTACCTCAATGTTGCCCAAACACGTTAACATTGATTGGAAATTCGAGTCTGCTTTAGTGCATGACTGTCAACGTTCTCTTACTAACTTTTTTAAATGGTCATTACGATCCATTAGTCAAGTTTACAACCTAGCTTTAATGTTGTGTGTGTGCGTGCTAATTTTATCCATGAATGGCAGATGCTACTGATCGTCAGATATGAAAAACTTGTCATAGCATTTTTATTTTACTTTTAGAGTTTCTGCCAGATGTCTGCTAAAAAAAGAAGGGAATACGAATTTACACTGCTTTTAACCCCTTGATTCCACATCACAGTTTGAGATAAAAAAATACGATCTCTTGCACTGCAAATGTAGAAAATAAAGATACCATGTGTTCATACGTGCGTATGCGGTAATATTTTTGATGAGCTCATCCACTTTATAACGGCAGTCGAAGATTTATTTCCATCAAACCTGTTGACGGGAACAAAAAAGAAAAATAAAAGAAAATAAAAATGAGAATAAAAGCGACGCGAAATAATAATAAACTTGAGATTATGCTTGAAAGCTTTTACTCTTAACACGTCATCAAAAAGGAAAAAAAAAATTAAAAGAAACAAAAACAAAAAAAAAAAAAAAATACGTTTTTATAACTCTTGCCACGAAATATGATTCAAATGACTTGAAGTGATAAATAAGAGACTTTTAGCATAATATGTAATAAATAATGAATGTTTGTCGTAAAATGTTAAAAGGCGTTAGTTTTGAAAAGAAAATTTAAGGAATTGCAGCAACCAAGAAAAAAAAATCATAAACAAAAATGGCAAATTAATGAATCAACAATAAAGCCGAATATTGGTGACGTCAAGATGATTTGCACACGATCTATTGTACTTCTCTAGCAATTTATAGGCTATCTCTATAACGTCTTTTTCAAGAATATTGCCCTGATAAATTCCAGTATACTGCTCGGTGCCAATAGTAACAGTTCCTATCCTTCATCTCTTATGCATTCAAGCGTTAGTGCCCCACAGGTTTCAAGAATGGTTCATGGTTCTCATCGTCACTGAATCTGCTTGGTGGGCTCGTGACAATCTTCATTCTTAAGAAGTGTAATTTGAGTTTACAGGGCCCTGTTAAAAGCTTGATTGTCAATCTAAATATATTTGTTGCTAGTCGAATGCATTACACAAATCTCTTCTTAATGTAATTTGTCTAAAATAGTTCTGATTACCTCAAATCCATTTCGCTAAGCACACATTTTAAAACATTCGCCTCTACTTCCATTTAAGGATTTTGGCCCCATCCACAGCGTATTTGAACTTGGTGGAACTTGGTCAGTACAGGGACTGCGTTCACCCGTGGCATCACAACGGGCCGCTATGTGTGCTCAAGTGAGCTTTGTGAAATCAGAGCTACTACTCAGACCTAACCTAACAGCGTATTAGTTCTCGTCCTTGAAAGTTAGTCTGCTTGCTCATTGCCAAGAATTTTCACATGACCTGGCACCTGGCAGAGGGTAATTTTGTTTTCCCTGTCTAGGCGTTTCTGCTCCTCCAGGCGGTTCGATGCTGTTGTTGTATTCAAATGGCGGTCTTATAGTATTGCTCTGTACTTAGTAGGATCAGAAATTTCCTTCTATTATAAGTTATTGGAATCAAAAGAGATGATCACAGGAAATCTGTATCATTACAACCCTTTAGTCAGGATTACGACCTAGTTTCTCACACCACTTATGTTGTTTGTGTTAATTTTATACTTGAGTAGCGGGATCTACAGTTTAAAGTCGAGTCTGAACTCGTGGCAATTTTATTTACTCTCTTATTGGAGTTGTCCGTCTGACCTGGTTTTTGAACCGAAGCCTCACGTCTAATACTAGACTACGGTCTACCTACTAGACTACGGCGATTACTACGTAATTGGTTTTCTCAAACCTTTAATCAGGATAAAAATCTAGCTTCTTACACCACCCTTTATTGCCTGTATTAATTTTACCCATAAGTGCATAAGTGGACCTTCCATTTATTGTCAACTTCGGATGACAGCTTTTTGAGAAACTTTCTCAGAGTTTTTGCCAGAAAACTGCTGAGAGGAGGTTAGGTCAGGTTGGCGAGTAGTTTGCCGTTCACTGGCAAGTTCACCCGATGGCCCATATGGCCAATTGTTTCAACCATTGTAAGGCAAACGCTTTTGTCGTGATCCGTTAGTGGTGAGTTTTAACCACCCCGAGCTCTGTATAAAACCTTTTCATGGCATTTTTTAGTTACGCTCAGCGTTTTTGCCAGAAGAAATATTTCGTCATATTTCGCTTTGTTGCAGATGTCTAACCTGGGGTTCGAACCGTAGTCGCCTAGACTATTGCGACTACTTACATGTGCCATTAGAAGTCGAGCAATTAAAAATAATTTAGGAAGAAGGGTTTTTTCCCTTACGAGGCTTATAGTCCAGATCATCGGTTGATCGGCTACCACATTTTACTATGCTATGCTATGCTATGCTTATGCTATGTTTCAGAACACTAAAGAATTTCGTCTAACTACAGTCTCAATTCACATTGAAAATTTCAGCTGATAATAAACCGCATAAAATATTTGGTAATTTTTTACAGACATTTCATTTATTTTCAAACCCTGACCGCATTTTTAAATTGTTTTCTAATTGTTGTATTCCCCTTAGCTTTAGGCTCCAATCACCACAACGTATGAGTTATTTTTAAACATCATCAATCATTAAAAACTTATTACTCATCCGCTATCATTTTAACACTTTAAATACTGTGTTGTAGGCTGACACATTAAATTAATAAAATTAATAAAAAACATAAAAAAATAAAATAATAAAAACAATTTAAAATGATGGATAAATTTTGTATTCTAAGCCACAGAGTACTTTTATTTATTTAATAACTTCCTGTCGCCGTTTATAGTTGTTTGCCGAATAGAACTTTGGGTGGAACATATTGTAAAGTTTCATATTTCAGGGTGGAGACATTTTAATGGGCTTTTCAATGAAATTCATTAATTATACATGAAATGCGAGTGAATATTGTGAATTTTTAATAGTTTACGCATTTATTGGGGTCACTTGGGGCAAAACAAATTTGCTTAACAGGCCAACAAAGAGAGAAAGGAAAGGTAATTGCACAGTTGCCAAGAAAATTTTAGAAAAATAATTATTTTCACTTCACGTAAGGTAGCAAACTGAAATGAAGTTTTGCTTTAGAAAACTCTCTTCTTTTTTTAAGAAATTTAAATTATTTTTCTTCGCTTTACTGTCCATTAAAATATTTACTGGGTGACCCTTTTTTAAATAAATTGCGATGTAGTAAATGCCTTAACAAAGCCGTCTGAATATTTCATTTATTTTGACGTCTCTAATAATCGCTATGCGACAAAATAAAAAAGAAATACACCCAGCTAATGACACCCCAATATCTTTCTAATGTCCGAGTACCAACAACCACCCAACAAGCATTGCGTTCAAAGTAGCCATAACCTCCAGCTTTATAACTTTGCAGTGCTTAGGCAGTCCATAAGAAAGTTAAATATTAGAACTCTTAATAAACATACATACACGCCACATAACCTCAAGTGTCTTATTGGGAAGTCACAGACCGTCAGAGGACCCTTCAGTCAGGATTACAACCCAGCCTCTCATATCACTTCTGTTGTGTGTTAATTTTATACATGAGTGGCGGAATCTACAGTTTAAAGTCTACTCCGAACGACAGATTCTAGTGAAACTTTTTCATGACAATTTATTCTTCAGAGTTTTTGCCTGAAGTCTGCTAAGAGGATGTCGCCGCAGAAATATTTTCTCATATTTCATATTTCTCACAGCTATATCGTGAGTTTTGTTTAGTAAAACTAAAAAATATTTTTTGTATATTTCTTCCACCCTCTAGACAAAAACTGTTTTTTTTGGACTTTACGCACAAATTTATTGACTACACAAACATTTCTCAACCAATATCACAAATTTAAACTTCCTTAGAAAGGAGAGGGATGGGGCTTTAAAACCGTATACATATACATATTATTTGTCTTAATATTCTATGAGGTTTGATGAGGTAAACTTTGCAAACTAGAATTTTTTCATATTTTTTATAGTAGCAAACTTTAATTAAAAAATATAAAACAAGTGGCCCGATAACGATCGCCATTGACTGTAACGGCCACTCCTTGCTCATTTTCGAAGAAAAATGGCCCAATTATGCCTCTGGACCAAAATCCGCACCAAACAGTGACTCGTTTTGGGTGCGTCGGCTTTTCAATGTATGCGTGCGGGTTTTCTGTGCCCCAAATGCGACAATTTTGCTTGTTTACATACCCGCCAAGATCAAAATGAGCTTCATCTGAAAAGATGATTTTTTTTTTGCCAAAATCGGCATCTTCTGGTGTAGGCTACTGCATGGCCACCCGAGGCAGCCATTTGAATGAAATTATTTTCCACTATTAACCGGAAGGATTGTTGTTTCAAATAAAAAAAGAAATTTTAGAAAATATTCGGTAGTTTTTTTTTAAAGCATTTTCAAAAAAAAAAAGATATTTGGCGGACCCTTTAGTAACAATTCATGAAGTTAATATTTTTGGTTTGTGAACTTTAATCAAAGAGGGTAGAGGAGTGTACATATGCTACTCCAGGACAATTATCGGTGATTATTAAACCCATAAATGGCGTAAAGTATAGTATACGTACGAATGTTTTTTTTTTCTACATTGCCTATGTACGTTTAAACTTCTGTCCGTTGTCCAAATTGTTGAATTACAAAAGAAGTATTTCCAAGAAAATGTTGTTAGAGCCACACTGTATTTTCAATTTGATTTTGGCTAATAAAGGAGAAAATTTTTTATATTTTTTTAAAGCATTTTCAAAAAAAAAGTTATTTGGCGGACCCTTTTTTTTCAAATTAACTTTCAGTTGAAAAATTTTTCAGAATTTTTGATGGTTCTGGATTGTTTATTGGAAAATGAGCCAATTTCACCTTTGAGTTGCCACCAGAAGTTGGCCAATGTTTGCTCAAAGCGAAATAATAATACTTAAAAAAATACAGGTATTAGGCGACTTCTGGTAGTCGCGCAAAACGTGAAATTGAGATCCATCAAAACTTTTAAAAATTTTTGAACTGAAGGTTCATTTGATAAGATGGCATATATAAAAAAATATAACACGACTGTTATACTATTTAAATTATAACTACGGAAATTTTTGTCTGATTTTATCAAACGAAGAGTCAATCTCTTCACAAGAGAATGAATTTTAAGAATGTCCGCACTTGTTTAATATTTTAAATTAAATTTTACAATTAAGAATGGCAATACTTGAAAAAATAAGAAAAAAATTATATTTTCCATCTTTAGCCGATCAAAACTTATAACATTGAAGTTTGAAACATATGTTCATGTATACGGTTTTAAAGGCTCATCTCTCCCCTTTTGAAAAAGCTTTAGATTTTGAACGTAGGTTAAAAAATATTTGGATAACCAAAAATTTTGTGTGAAAAGATTAAAAAAAATAGTTTTTGTCAAATAAAAGAAGTTTGGAGGGTTCGAGAAAAATAAAAAAAAATTATTTTTGAGTTCTACTCAACAAAACGACAACCTACACTGTGTCACTAGTTGGTTGTATTTTGTCTGTCGCACCGTGTAATCACTTTCAGTTCTACTGCTAGGAAACATAAATAGAAAAACGGATGTATTTTTGAAAACCTCACTAGGGTTTATTTTCAAGTTTTTGTCTACAAATATATGAAGCAAACAAATATCACATATCATCAACCCCGTAATTGGTCATTACGGCCATTTAATTAGGATTATAACTTAGCTTCTCGTACCTGCCATGTTGTGTGTGTTAATTTTATGCATGGGTTGCAGGGTCCACAATTTAAAGTCCACTCCGAACGACAGATTTGAGCAATTTTTCTTACACAGTTTTTGCCAGAACACTGCTAAGAGTGTCACTGAAGAATTGTTTTTTTCATATTTCATTTTTTCGTATCACAGGCTCTAGTCTAATAAGCCAACATATCAATTATTAGGGTACAGCGACATAGGACTTTAAATACGTAAATGATGTGATGCATCTGTAGAAAAAAAAAAGAAATACGATGACATTTCTTATTTTATTTTTTTATTTTTTATTTATTTAAGAAACGTACAAATATCTCAAAGTATATCCTGTGTTTACTTCTTATTTCATAGTTTCGGTTCAGTTTCATAAAGCAAAAATTAACATCAAAACAGGCGATGCTATTGATACAGACTGTGTGGCTTGTTGTTCACTAGAAACACCGCTCCCCAGTGAAAAGAAAAGGTATTGTGTGCTTGCGGGTGAATAACTTTTTATTCATTTGGTCTTGCGACTGTTCTTGAGATGGCCCGGTGTGTTCTTTCATAATGTTTCTGGCATCTTGTGTTGGGGGCCATGGCAATAAGGGCTTACTGGATGGACTGCATGCAAAGTAATCAAAATCCTTTATTTTTTTTTTTAAATTCTGGAACTAGGAAGAGTCCCTATTTCGAATGAAATCGATTTTAATTGGATTACATTAAGTGAAGCACTTAAACACTTCACATTCCTTTCTTTAAAAATTTGCAAAAAATAAATTTTTTTATACGTGATGAGTTAATCAATTTGAATTTTTAAAGAAACCAACTTTAATTCCATTTGATTTATTTTCTCTTTGTAAACATTCCATAGACAAGTTTTTTTTTTAAAGAATGCCACATAAAATATTGAAAAACAATTTTCGTTTCCATTCGATTTTAAAGTTGGCTGTCACTGTGCTCTCATCTGTTGCATTTTGAAAATGTGTGGAATTAACAGACAGAAACGAGTAATTGAAATTCATAAAACTTTGAAAGGTTTTAAGCTTCTTATATTGAAAAATATTTGTTAGTGTTGCTTTAAATACTTTTGAGTTTAACATAAAGCGATAACAGTGTAGTGTACATGGCGTACTTTTAGTTTTTATCATATTCACGTCTAATATTATGAGATTTTTTTGAGACACCACGCAAGCAATTGGCAAAATTGTGAAGAAATTTGAAGAGACTAGAGTGATTACAAATATTGAAAGGCCTGTGCATCATCGTATCGCTCGTTCCGCTGAAAATATCGCTATTGTAAGTGAAAGTGTTGCCGAAGACCCGAATGTGTCCATTCCTCGTCGTTCTCAGGAATTAGGACTGTCTTACGGCACATTATGGCGTATTCTGGATTTAGGTCTACACCTACATCCATATAAAGTCCAGCTCACGCAACAACTGAAGCCAGGTGGCCATTAACAACGTCGTAGATACGTGGAATGAACAACAGGCAGTGGACGGCAATTTTTCGAACAAAATTTTCTTCAGCGATGAAGCACATTTCACACTTGGTGGGTATGTTAATAAACAAAATTGTCGTATTTGGGGTCCTGAGAATCCTCAAGTAATTGAAGAGAGGCCATCACATCCAAAAAAAGTCACTGTTTGATGCGCTCTTTAGTCCGAAGGTGTGATTGTGACCTTACTTCTTCGAAAACGATGATGGAACGACTGTCACCGTCAATTCGGAGCGTTATGGTCATATGATAACCGACTTTTTTTTGCCTGCTATTGAAGAATACGACTTGGAGAATATGTGGTTTCAACAAGACGGTGCCACATGCCACACAACTCGAGCGAAGATGGCTTTATTGCAAGAGACATTTCGTGGCCGCGTAATTTCTCGTCGTTGCGGTATCAACTGGCCACCAAGATCATGCGATTTGACACAATTAGACTTTTTTTGTTGGGCTGCGCCGAAGACCGCGTTTATGCAGATAAACCTTCAACTCTTGAGTACTTAAAAACCAACATTCGTCAAGTTATGGCTGAGAAACCGCCCAATATGTGTCAAAAAGTGGTCGAAAATTACCTCAAAAGAATCAATGATTGCAACACTTCGCGTGGAGTTCATTTAAATGATGTAGTGTTTCACACATAATGTCAACGTTCAAACTTTACAATAAAAATGAAATATGAAAAAAATATTTTCATATTTTCGATTTCATGTCTTTGAACCGTGGCCTTACGTCAAATAAGCCAACAAACACACTACCTACTAGACTACGGTGTCTTCGAAATAAACGCACAAATAGGGGCTGCCTTCAAAAATGTATCAATACAAAGTTTGTATGCAGTTCTACTACTGTATATAAACAATGTAGATATGCAAAGTAACCAAACAATGCATCAACTATAAATCCGATGCCTGATTGCTTTTTGACTGCGTTAAAAATACGCATTGACGACGTTTTGAAATAGAATACATTGTATATATTTTGTACAGCGGCATTATGAAACACGATACTTAGTTCAAACACAAAGTAACTAACATTTTGGAAGGCAGCCAAAACTTTTAAATGCAAAGCACATTCGAATTAATTTTCAGCAACATGTTACTTAAACATGTTTTGTTTGGCTTCAAAACCTTGCAGATGTAGTATGAATCGAAACTGCCAACCACTTCTGTATTATTTTCGTGTTTTTTTTGTTTTCTTATGAATGAATATGCAACGATACTGCTTGTCTTCGTAGCTGTTTAAATTGAATTTCTCTTCATTAATACTTAGCGCCAAGTGTGTTTTTATGTATTTTGAATATCTTATGGTATTTCAATATTTTTGTTATTATTTTGATTATTTTTTGGTTTTGTTTATGAACAACACTTAGAAGACAGAGCCTGTACTCATCCTGTCAATTGAGTTCAGTCAAGGAAACTACATTAGAAACTATTTATATAGAAACAGAGTTCGCTATAATGCACAGTTTCGAATACAAGCCTCTTTGTTCTATAACTGCACAGTCCACTGTGTTACACAGAGCCCATGCTTTCTACTAAGTTAATGAAGTTGAACATCCCAATACATATTTCCGTCTTCTATTGCACACCTTTGAGAAGCCTGAAGGCATGTCACTTTTGACTTACTGAACTGGATTCATTTGAATTTTACTTCAAAATTGTTGTTGTTGTATTTGAAATAAAAACAGATACAATAGACACAGAAAAGTATGAAATACAGAATCTGCTATAAACTCTACAATACTTTTCACAACACACAACACCGACTCTTTATATCTACTCTGGTCATACTTTATTACAACATTTCACAAAAAAAAAAAAAACTAAAACACTGACACTAGCCTCTGAACGGATAATGAATTCAAGATAAAGTTCAAAATAATTTTTACAAGCATTTCTAAACGAAAGCTCATGTGAATCCAATGGAAAGGAAAGAAAATAAATTTACAAAATCCTAATGCCACACACAGGAGATAAGATGTACGAGATATTTTTTTCTTCCTGTTCCGTTGCCATAGAATTTGGCTAGAATTCAAGTTGAAAGTGTGGTGCATGTATTGTAAAAATAGTTTCTCTTCTTTAATTTGGAATTAATTTATTCGAAATTCAAAAATATTATATACAAATAAAGTTTACTACACGGCAATAAATAGAGGATTGCGGTTGAGCCATATATGTATGTTCCGAAATGCCAACTCTTTTGGCATGTCTTCAAAATGAACCCTAAACCGTTATTGAAGTGATATTGTGCAACGGATGGCCATGTGATTTAAGGATCGAAATCATTGGATCCTCTTCTTATCCACACGTGATGCCAACAAGATTAAATTTTCCTATAAAACGAGTGGATAATGTCCAAGTTTAATTGAAGCCATGTTATGCCCTGTAGCAGATCAGAGATTGTGAGCTTCGTATGAAATCTGGCCAGCTTATCAGCAATGCTATTGTCCCGGAATCTATTTAAAAGTTACATTTGAATCATCCGAAATTACGCTAGAGAATCCTTATCATTTATTGACAAGTAAAGGGTCTGCCAAATAACTTTTTTTTTGAAAATGCTTTAAAAAGAAAACTACTGAATATTTTCTCAAATTTCTTTTTTTATTTGAAAGTACAATCCTTCCGGTTAATAATGGAAAATAATTTCATTCAAATGGCTGCCTCGGCTGGCCATGCAGTAGCCTACACGATCGGTCCAATTTTTAAGCACATTATCGATTGTGTGCAGCTGTATTTCACCAATGGCTTCACGAATATTGTCCTTTAAAGCATCAATTGTCAAATCGCAGCTCCAAGGTGGCCAAACGATATCAGCTCTGCAGCTGATAATGCGATCTTCAAAAACAGGGCGCAAAACATCGAGTGTAGCTTCGCCTGTGTGGCACGTAGCGCCGTCCTGTTGAAACCAAATGTTGCCAATATCCTCCTCTTTAATTTTTGTGAACAAAAAGTTGTTCAACATGGCCCGATAACGATCGCCATTGACTGTAACGGCCACTCCTTGCTCATTTTCGAAGAAAAATGGCCCAATTATGCCTCTGGACCAAAATCCATACCAAACAGTGACTCGTTTTGGGTACGTCGGCTTTTCAATGTATGCGTGCGGGTTTTCTGTTCCCCAAATGCGACAATTTTGCTTGTTTACATACCCGCCAAGATCAAAATGAGCTTCATCTGAAAAGACAACTTTTTTTTGCCAAAATCGGCATCTTTTGTATGTCGATCGCAGGCCTACTTAGCTAAGCGAAAACGCATTGGATGGTCAATTGGCTTCAACTCCTGAACCAATTGGACTTCGTATGGCGTCATACCAAGGTCTTTATGCAAAATTCGTCTCAATGATGTCTCCGAAATGTTCAATTGTTGAGCACGACGGTGAATTGATGTTGATGGCGCTTCACGCACACTTTCTGCCACAGCAGCAATATTCTCGGGTGTACACACTGTTTTTGGCTTTTCACGCTATGGTTTATCGATGAGGATACCAGTTTCTTTCACTTTTTTTTACAAGATAACGAACATACGGAGCTGACGGTGCTTCTCTTCTTGTAAAATTCGTACGCAATTTTCGCACACATTCTGCAACATTACCATGATTTTCAAAGTAATGTCGTAATATTTCCCAGCGTTGTTCAAGCGTATACACAACCATATTCGTTCAGCGGAAGGATAAAACTAATTATCTGTCAAATCAGACATGAGCTAAGTATTACCATTCACGAAATAAGCACTAGTTGAAAAAAAAACGTTAGATGGCGGACCCGATACAAGCATGAAACTGTCCGAGTAAATTACGGGATTTCCTGGGAAAATACTACCACCCAACAAGCATTATTTTCAAAATGGCCATGACCTCCAGCTGGATAACTTTACAGTGCTCAGGCAATATATAAGAAAGTTAAATATTAGAACTCTTAATAAACATACATATACACCACATAATCTCAAGTGTCTTATTGGGAACCCACAGATCTCCAGAGGACCTTTCGGTCAGGATTACAACCCAGCTTCTCACACCACTACTGTTGTGTGTATTAATTTTATACATGAGTGGCGGAACCTACAGTTTAAAGTCGATTTCGAATGACAGATTTTTTGGGAAACTTTTCATGGCAATTTGTATTTACTCTCAGAGTTTTCGCCAGAAATCTGCTGAGAGGATGTTGCCGAAGAAATATTTTCTCATATTGCGTTTTCTTGAAGTTATCTGACACTATCTACTAGACTGCCACGAATGCCATTTGGTAAGGTATGCTTTACAAAAGGGAATATAAGGAGAGAGTGTTTTAGGCAATCAAAACCGTTGGTGGTGTATTATAATGAGAGGAGATACTACCTACTAGACTGGACGATGATTCTAAATGATATAAGTAACCATATAATGTGGCCATATCCAGGTTGATCGAAGATTTGTTTGGCACCAATTCAGCCCTTTGCTTTAATGCGGGGTTAGAGGAGAGCCAACTAAAATAGTGCCTTAGTTGAAGTGGAACAGAACCCACTAGTTATCAGGATAAATGACGGCCTTAATGGTCTGTCTATCGATTGTCAGTGACATTGGAGTTTGCATTTCTTTCACCGGAAATGTTCGACATAAAGCAAGATCGGTTGACCGATGTAGTCAAATTTAATTCAGTCTCTAGTGTGATTAAATCAAAATCATTTGAGATTTTCTGTAATACGGCATTATTTTGCTAAATAACCAAGAGTAAATTAGTCGATCAATGTAAGCCAGGCTTGGAATTTGTTTGCTTTAGTTGCCTGTGCAATTTAAGCCATTTTATTGTTAAAACAATGCTTTTAGCTTGCTAACACATAATGTTTGCTAAACAACGAAATAAATTTTTAAAATAAATTCCAAAATAAATTCCATCTAATGAATGGTAATAAATTCTCTGTGCCAAATAAATACGTTGGATTTTTCAAACGTAAACATAAAATTCTTTAAATGCCACCTCCCCCTCAGTGCGTATGAATAATTTAAATGCATGCGAATGAAATGCAAAATATTACTCATACGCTTAAGGGTTATAATAAAACTTGGTGGTGGTTATGGCATGTAATAAATGTGGAGAAATATAATTTTTGCAAAAATAAGGCCAATTTTAGTTTAAATTTTTTTTGTTGGTTTTGTTTTTTTTTTTTTGTTTAGGAAGTTTTTTGTCTTAGCAAGTTTATTATGAAAGCGATTGTTTCCTGTATAGAAGTTTCATTTGGTTTGTAATTTTTTTCCTTCCTTTTTATATAAACTTGGTTTGAAGAATAAAACTTTTTCTTTTAAATTAAAATTGTCAAAAAAAAGATCAATAGCAACAACAAAGCCATCCGAAAGTTAAAAACAAGGCAATAAATTTCTTGTGGTTTCCATATAAAAACCGCCTTAAAGCCAGCCGTCAATCAGTTAGGGTAAGAGATAAAACTTTTTAATTGCCTCACAGCTTAAGGGAAAATGTATTCACAATATATGGTTAGTTTGTATGGTTATATGCCTTGATTGATTTTAAAATTTTCATTTTTAAAATCTTTATACTTAAATAAATTGTTGTAGAAATTAACCAATCAATCTCACCTAAAATCATGTTCATTGTATGGATTCTCAACACATTTTGCAATTCGTTTGCTTAGCAAATATTTTGATTTCTATGTGTGATTGGTTTTTGAAATTTCATTTCCAAGCCTCATTGTTGTCATTGTCATACCATTTGTTTTTATAGAGATTTTCTTGTTCTCCAATTGATTTGTTAAATTTGAATTGTTTTTGTTTGTAGGATGCAGTAGCTGCAATTACACAATTCCACCAAAACAAATGCTTGCCATTAATTTGTCATGACAATATCACACTCAGAGAGACAATGGCATGTCTTTTCAATGCCTTTCAATTGGTATTTCATTGGTTTGGAAACGTTTAACAAATGTTGCAATTAAGTTGAGTTTTTTTTTGCACATTTCGAAATTAAATTTTTAGTTTGTCAGCAGACATTATCTTAATGGCTAAAATACATTCGTTTATTTATAGAAATCAGTGTGTATGAGAAGTTTTTGTTTAAATGAAAAAAAAAAAAGAAAATCAAATAAAAATCAATTTTTGTTGTTTACATACATACAGTCAGGATTACAACCTCGGTTCTCGCATCACTTATATTGTGTGTGTTAATTTTATACATGAGTGATGTATTAATATTTACATACATACATTCATAATTGGCCATTACAACCCTTCAGTCAGGATTACGGCCTAGCTTTTCACACTACTTATGTTGTGTGCGTTAATTTTATACTCTAGTGGCAGGACCTACAGCTTAAAGTCAACACCGAACGACAGATTTGTTAAAAAAATTTCATGACAATTTTATTTACCCAGAAATCTGCTGAGACGAAGTCGCCGAAGAAATATTCTCATATTTTCGCTTTGATGTCTGACCAGGGGTTTGAAGTGAAGCGAAAATATGGAAATATTTCTTCGGCAACTTCCTCTCAGCAGATTTCTGGCAAAAATTCTGAGAGTAAAATACAATTGCCATGAAAAGTTTCTCAAAAATCTGTCATTCGGAGTCAACTTTAAACTGTAGGTCTCGCCACTCATGTATAAAATTAACGCACACAACATAAGTCGTTTGAGAATCTATGTCGTAATCCTGACTGAAGTAATGACCAATTATGTATGTATACATATGTATATCCGGCCAAATATGGAATACAACTCTCATGTATGGGTCAGGACGTCGAAGTCTATTATACGGCTTCTCCACCGCATACAGAAGCGGACGAAGGTGATCATTATTGGCGGTTAGGTATCCAACTCTATTGATTCATTAGAGCAACGTTACAGTGTGGCTTGCCTATTACTGTTCTATTGCTCCACCAATTTAAGCGAATTGTTAACGGAAATCATTCTTTTTTTCGCAGATTACATTCGTTGATATCCACTTCACACTGAACTACAAAGGGATTTCGTTCTTTAGCCAAACTATCCATATGTGGAACTATCTTTCTGAACCAACCATATTATGTGTATTAATCTTGCACTTGAAGGGCGCCGCCTAAACTTTTTAACGTCGACTCTGAACGACGGACTTCATAACCATTTTCATGTCAATTATTTACTTTCAGAGCTTTTGCCAGATGATTGTCGAAAGAAAAAAAAAATTTTTTCTTTTAAATTTCTTTTCTTTGGAGATCTTGAGCTCCTTACTCACTAGACTACGACGACTTAATAAATATACTTTTTATGAATCACTACTTAGTTGCGTAGTAACCTATGTAGGCTCACACATTTTTTTCTAGCAATTCCAAGTAAACGATAAACGACAATGCCTTCTCTTCTGTCTGTCCATGAAAGGTAAGGCGATAAATGGACAATACCACTTGAAATGTCTTTATTTGTTGTATTAAAAAAATGCTTATTTACTTAAGTATAACAATTTTAAACTCATATTTATTGTTATTGTTTTTGGTTTTTTTTTTATTTACCACTGTTATTAAATTTTCTCATGTTATTACCAATTGCTAACAAGAAATTACTGTCAAAACAGAAAACACTGCCTACGGAACATGACGAGTCTAATAAATTCGTTGATAATTGCTTGCATAAATTTATTATTAAATTTGTTGTTGTTATTTTCTTTATTTTTTTGATTTGATTTTATTTTATGCCCCCAGCTTTTGTCTGCAAGAAATATTGTTTATGACGCTTAAGAAAAAAAGAATATAATTTCATAGAATTTTTGATAAACAATAATTTGTTTTTGCTTTTTTTTGTTAATTAATTTTGTTTATAAACAATAACAAGAATATTTTCTTTTTAAGTATTTTTCATGAATTTGTTTCGATTTAAAATAAAAATGACATGGTGCGACAGTCAAAATACACTCAGCTAATATGACATAGTGTAAGTTGTGAGTTTTGTTGAGTAGAACTCAAAAACTTTTTTTATATTTCTCGAAACCTTCCAACTTCTTTTATTTTACAAAAACCGTATTTTTAATCTTTTCACAAAAAATTATTCATTACCCAAATATTTTTTAACTTATTGTCAATCTCCAAGGTTTATTGAAAAGAGGACAGATGAGTCTTTAAAATGGTATACATGAACATATGGTTCAACCCACATGTTATGAGTTTTGATCGGCTAAACTTGGAAAATATGATTTTTTTCTCATTTTTTCAAGTTTAGCTATTCTTAATTGCAAAATTTAATTAAAAAATTTAAAATAAGTGAGGACATTCTGAAAGTGCATTATCTTGTGAAGAAATTGACACATTGTTTGATCAAATCGGACAAAAATTGTCGTAGTTATTATTTAAATAGTATAACAGTCGTGTTATATTTTTTATATATGTCATCTTATCAAATAAACTTTCAATTCAAAACTTTTCAAAAGTTTAGATGGGTCTTGATTGTTTATCGCAAAATGTGTCAATTTCACGTTTGAACGACTACCAGAAGCTAATATTTGTGTTTTTTTTTTGCAAATACTATTATTTTTCTTTACGTAAACATTGGCACGCCAAACAGAGAATCTTTCGAGATGTATTATTACATGTATTAGTTACCTTTGGATCTCATTTGGCTTGGTATCGTCCCAAATTGAATTAATTTTTTTTTATCTGTTAATTATGAATATGAGTATGACTATACTGACAATATGAGACTGTCACACTCCGTTAACAATTTAATCGTATAAAATTGTTTTTTTTTTCTTTTGTAATAATTTTTATAATCAATTATTTGAATTACCTTTCATTTACACTGTTCACTCAAATTTCATTGACAAATCAATTTTTTGTTTTAAGTTTTTAATTATTTTTTTTATTGTTTAGAATTAAAATTTATTGTAATTTATTTTATAATATTTTATTTTAGCATGTAGATTTTTAATAAATTTATTTTTTTAACAATTTTTATTTAATTTAATTTTATTTCTTTAATTATGGTCAGTAAATAAATTAATTGGGAAATGTTCCAATGCTATTATTTAATTTTATATATTGTAAGTATATTTTTAAATATTTTATTTAAATTTATTAAACTGTTATCCTTAATTTTATTTTTTATTTATTTTTATTATATATTTATTATTTTTTAACATTTAATTTTCTATTTTTTTATTTTAATTAATTTTTTGTTTTTTTTTTTAAATAATTTAAAATATTAATTTTTGCTTTGATTTATTTATTTAATTTTTCTTAAATAATATTCACAATTTTTTAAAATTAATTTAATTTAATTCTTTATATTTTTAAATCAAATATTTTTAGATTATTTATAGAAATCATTTTATTTTTTAAAATTTTATCTACTTTATTTCTATTTCTTTTTCATATTTTATTTATTTATTATATATTATATTATTTAGTCACTAATCACACTCTTTTTTTTATCAGTTTAAGATTTTTTTGTAAATAAATTTTTAACTTTAAATTCGATTATTTTATTTGATACGTATTTTTGTTGCAGTTTTCTATTTGTTTAATTGAATTTTATTTTATTCTTATCTTTTTACTTTGCTTACGTTTATTATAGGATTGTATACATATGTATTAATATCGAAATAATTCTTAACTCATAGAGCCACTCTAAAAGATATTTTATTTTTAAAAAATTTTTCAATATTTCCTTACATTTTATACATCATCACAACACATATTATTTCTGTAATTGTAATAGACATACAGTTTATTTATGTTAACATATTTCATTTCGATATCAAACTACCTTTTTATGTGTTAATTTATTTAAATTTTTATATACTTTTGAATATATTTCTTTTCATCATTAATATCAAATGTGGTTTCTTTCAGCTGCATATTTTATTTTCTTTTATTTTTTATTTATTATTTGTAAAAGCTTTTATTTCTTATTTCGTTTTTCCCAAAATATATTCAAATATTTGTTATCCTTTTCTCATCTTTTACCATTTTTGGAAATTTTCTTTTCTTTTTCTTTTATTAAAAAAATTTAAATTCAGAAACTTTTTAAAATGCAAATTAAATTGAATAAATCTTCAGCTTTAAAACACCCTCCATACAGAATATAGAATTTATTTTTTAATTCAAAGGCACACAAATTTATTATCATCACTTTGGTATTTTATTTTCCCGGCGGTAAACATAAAAAAACAAAATTTGAATACCATTTTTTGCTTCAATTAACAGCCAAACATTAAAAAAATAAATCCATAAAAATAAGGCATCAAAATCATCATAATACAAGAAATACAGAAGTCTCATAAGATTCCTCTTCTTTTTTTCACTGGCTCCAATAAATAATGACTTAACACACACATACACACACTTTTTTTACCACACAAATTATATTTCAATTATAATAAAAAAAATGTAACAAAATAATGATTTATTAGCTATTTGTACTGCATTTTGTCGCGTGTTTTATTAACAATTCTTAGGTTTCTTTCGTCTACCGTGTGTCTCAAAGAAATTTAGGCGCCAACAAATTTACCGGCCACTTGAAAATGCGAAAAACCGAGAAAAAAAATTTTTTTTTTCTTTAGAACAACCGTCCATTCATGAGATTAAAACAATAGCAACTAAATGGTTGATACCAACAGTGTTTTGTTTAAAGTTATGTGTTTCAAATTAACAGTACGAATAACAGTAATATCCACTAATAAAGAAATACCGTTAATACCACTCACACAACAGCCGCAAGAAATAACCAGTACTGTTACAGTGCTGTTATCAGTTGTTTATCATGGCATGTTGATAAGATGAAATATGAAAAACAAAAAAAGTTTGAATTATCATTAACAGTCTGCCAATAACTGTATTAATGTTAAATAACAGGTGTGTTGTTACTTCCATAATTAAGAATAAAACATGGAGTATAACAGTTTTAGTGTGTCAGGGTTGGAAACGATGAATTTACTAGAGAAGTAAAAGAAATTTTCTGAAGAAAATATTGAAAGCAACATACATAAGTTTATCTAAAAAAGAGTGAGGAACCGCCTCAGTGGTGTATAAATTATTTATGTCTTATAGATTATGTGATGTAAGATAGTTTGTTATAGCTTCACTACGTTATAAATAAATATCGGTCCTACTGGTTATATGCAATAATTTTTCACTTCTTTCTTCGTGATCAATTTTCAAAAGTGTTGTGCACTAACATATACATTTTTTTATCTGACGATGTCTCCTTAGTCAGTTAATCTGAGCTCTATTAGATCCTTAAGTTTTAGATCTACCAGTTCGTCAATAAAACGACTACTTAGCCATCTCTGCCTGCACACCTACAGGATAGTGGTGTAAAATCGGTCCACTGATTCCTCTGCTCCTTCACATAGCTTACAGAAATCAGAAATATCCCTATTTTATTTGCTGATTCTGTGTGTAAAGGGTTAATGACCCGCTAGTACTCCTATAAAAACACTTACCTCCCTCCTACTGATGTTTAGGGTTATCATCGTACCTATAAAGGGTCCGCCAAATAACTTTTTTTTTTGAAAATGCTTTAAAAGAAAACTACAGAATATTTTCTCAAATTTCTTTTTTTATTTGAAAGTACAATCCTTCCGGTTACTAATGGAATATAATGTCATTCAAATGGCTGCCTCGGCTGGCCATGCAGTAGCCTACACCAGAAGATGCCGATTTTAGCAAAAAAAATCATCTTTTCAAATTAAGCTCATTTTGATCTTGGCGGGTATGTAAATAAGCAAAATAGTCGAATTTGAGGCACAGAAAACCCGCACGCATACATTGAAAAGCCGACACACCCAAAACGAGTCACTGTTTGGTGCGGATTTTGGTCAACAGGCATAATTGGGCCATTTTTCTTCGAAAATGAGCAAGGAGTGACCGTTACAGTCAATGGCGATCGTTATCCGGCCATGTTGAACGAATTTTTGTTCGCAAAAATTGAAGAGGAGGATATTGGCAACATTTGGTTTCATCAAGAAGGAGCTACGTGCCACACAGCCGAAGCTAATCTCGATGTTTTGCGCCCTGTTTTTGAAGATCGCATTATCAGCCGCAGAGCTGATGTCGTTTGGCCTCCTCGGAGCTGCGATTTGACACCGTTGGACTATTATTTGTGGGGTGCCGTCAAAGATAAGTGTTACGCCGACAAGCCAGAGACAATTGACGCTTTAAAGGACAATATTCGTGAAGCCATTGGTGAAATACAGCTGCACACAATCGATAATGTGCTTAAAAATTGGACCCATCGTGTAAGCTCCTGCATGGCCAGCCAAGGCAGCCATTTGAATGAAATTATTTTCCATTATTAACCGGAAGGATTGTATTTTCAAATAAAAAAAGAAATTTGAGAAAATATTCAGTAGTTTTTTTAAAGCATTTTCAAAAAAATAAAGTTATTTGGGGGACCCTTTAGAATTGAGTTTTGGCCATAAAGCCTGCGCAACCCACAGTTCGATTTCCATAGGTTAGGTTAGGTTAGAGGACGTGTACTTGTCAATTAAGACAAGTACAGTACCCGGATGTCGAATTGACCCATTGTACAACGTCCTAGTTTCTCACACCACTTTTGTTGTGTGTGTTAATTTTATACATGAGTGGTGGGACCTACAGTTTAAAGTCGACTCCGAACGACAGATTTTTATTTATTGAGAAACTTGTTCATGGCAATTTTTATTTACTCTCAGAGTTTTTGCCAGAAATCTACTGAGAGGAAGTCGCCGAAAAAAAATTTTTTGTATTTTGTCTTTGATGCCTGGCCTGGGGCTCGAACCCAGGCTTTTGCGTCTAATAACCCAACACACTACCTACTAGACCACGGCGACTTCTTATTTCCATCCCCATGCGTGTTTTACGTGTGAATTGAACTTTTCCTCAATAACAGCAAAAAAGAATACCATTTTTAATCTCACAGTCCACTCTGTGACCAGGTTCCCAGCTCAATCTAATTTGAGTCTGAAAAGATCGCAGCCAGCCAGGGCCTAGTAAACAATATTTTTGACAACCTAGAAATTGACAGTCACCGACAATGAAGTGAAGATAATGGATGGCTCGATTATGAAACAGATAACACAGATCTTAAGTAACTAAGTGAATAACAAGTAGGTTCATATTGCAATGATAAGCAGGTATTAGAGAGTAACATACATAGTGTCTTGGATTAAACGAACAAAGGAGTTGATTTTAAACTGTAGATCCTATCACTCATGAATAAAATAACACACACAACATACATAAGTAGTGTAAGAAGGGTTTTAATGACCAATTATATATGTATCCATGTATGTATATATGTATATGAAATTATAAACTGGCCAGAATCACATCAACGTGTTTCATGCCACAAAAAAACGCCCTAACGATTGAACTGTTACTCCATTCACGCCAGGAGTGGTTAATAAATTGCCTCAAAGTATTATTCAGCAATGATGTTTTGCAACCTTTAGTCGGAATGGAAGAGGCCTGAGTAACTTTTCACTGTAATGGAAGAGTACTGCTCAAAGAGAGCATATGAAAAGCAAGCTGATGGTGTCTGATTTTAGGTAGACCGTGAAATAATTTATGATCGGATGACTTCACGTTAAACTCACGGGTGCCGCAACTCCAACTCTATTGATTCATTGCAGCACGGTTGCAGCGTAGCTTGTGTTTCACTGGTACTCTTGCTACTACAACGAATTTTGCTCTGCGTAAGAAAAGAGAGTTGTTCGCTATGATCATACATTCGTACGTAACGCTTTCCGTTTTGGTCGATTGGCTAGCTGACCGCACATTACGTTACAGATGGAATTTGATTTCTAGCCCTATAATCCCTACCTGCAGAGACCTTTCCTGTCACTTACATACTTACATACATACATAATTGGTCATTACAACCCTTCAGTCAGGATTACGACCTAGTTTCTCACACCACTTACGTTGTGGGCATTAATTTTCAACATGAGCAGCTGGACCTACAGTTTAAAGTCGACTCCGAACGACAGATTTTTGAGAGACTTTTCATTGCAATTTTATTTTACTCTCAGAATTTTTGCCAGAAATCTGCTGAGAGGAAGCAGCCAAAGAAATATTTTTTCATATTTCGTTTAGTTGGAGATGCCTGACCTGGGGTTTGAACCCAGCCGGCCTCACGTCTAATAAGTTAACACACTATCTACTAGACTACGGCGACTTCTTTTCTGTCACTTACCATATAATATAAAAATATTTAAATGTAATATCCACAAACACTACTCCCTCTTTACTCTTTCCCATAACCTATTTTCCTAGTTCTACTATACAGTAATCCCTCGATTTACGTCGCAGTTGGTTCCAAAAAAAAGGCGACGTAAAGCGAATGGCGACGTAAATTGAAGTTAGAGGGAACAAAAGATTTGACGACGCAAATCGAAACAACGTTAATCGAGGCGACGTAAATCGAAGGATTACTGTAAAGCGCTGCACAGTAGAGGCCATCTTTTTAGTGATGGTCGTAACAAAATTATCTACAAAATATTCAAAACTATGAACTGACAAAATTAACTGTATTATGCTCGCATTCGCCATATGTAACTTCCTTGGACTGGATATTTGGCAAGAATTGGCAAAAGTTTTGTGAACAAAGATGAATTAGGCCTTGCACTTGATGGCTATATGAGGCTATTTGGTTGTTCGGAAAGTAAATTCGTTTGTTACCGACAGAGGATTTAATTCACACCTAAGCCGTATAATTTTTATATGCTTAGAGAGCTCACATAGTAAGGCTTGACCATGAAAAACTTCAATTAGTTCCACGCAGTAGTTTTTGATTGGTGCCCTTTTAAATATTGGAGAGCGATAAGCAGCATTTTCGACATATTTTACTGTTTTACTACAGAAAGGTGGAAAAATGCTGTTCCAGCCAGAAAGAAATTGATCGATGTGTATGGAGAAGTTGTGTTCACAGTATGCCAGTGCCAGAACGGGTTTGCTATATTTCGGTCCGGCAATTTTAATGTCGAAGATGCACAACGTTCGGGAAGGCTGATTGAAGCTGATAAAGACGCGATAAAGGCATTATTGATGCGAACCGGCGAATAACAACACGTGAAATCAGATTGAGGTTAAATTTATCAAATTCAACGGTTTATGATTACTTGAAAGGCCTGGAATTATCCTCGAACTATGATGTATGGGTTCCCCATGTTCTCACAGAGAGAAATCTGTGTCACCGCCTTGAAGTCTGCGATTCGCTTCTCGATCGTCACGAAAATGATCCGTTTTTGAAGCGGATTATCACTGGGGACGAAAAATGGTTTGTGTACGACTACGTCAAACGCAAGAGGTCATGGAGCAAAAAAGACGAACCGGCTCAAACCATATCCAAAGCCGATATTCACCTAAAAAAGGTGATGCCTGTCTCTTTGGTGGGAATTTAAAGGAATCGTTTATTGGAGCTTTTACCGGATAACACAACGGTTAATTCGGAGGTCTACTGTCATCAGCTGGACAAACTGAATGATTCACTTCAAAAGAAAGGGCCAGGAAAGATGTAGATTTTCACCAAGATAACGCGAGACCTCACACAATTTTGGTCGCTCGCCAAAAGCTTTTACAGCTTGAATGGGATACAATGCTACACCCACCATATTCTCCAGACCTGGCACAATCGGATGATTATTTATTCCGGTCACTCCAAAATTTTTTAGACGGTAAAACCTTCATCTCAAATGAGGAGGTCAAAAACCACGTCGATCAGTTTTTTTGCCAGCAAAGACCGAACATTTTATGAGCGTGGGATTATGCTACACCCACAAAGAAGGCAAAAGGTTTTGGACCACAACGGCCAGTATATAGTTTAATTAAATATTTGTTTATCATACGAAAACTGTCTTTCATTTTAACAAAAAAAAAAAAAAAAACGAAATTACTTTCCGAGCTACACAATAATTCAATTCTAACTAAAAACAGAATACCGAAGCTAACGGATGTCAAAAGGAGTATATTTTAAGAAACACAGGAAATTTATTACGTTTTTTTTACGTTATGGGAGTTTTTGCTACAGATAAACTCTTTAAAAGTATTGGTCTCATAAGACTAAATGAGTTCTACACGTTACATGATTGAGTCTTACCTGTTTTTAACTTTTTAGGAAAAGAAATACTTGTATTTTAAAATTTTGTTTAGTTCAGTAAAGAATATATTCAATTATATTTTTTTATTTATTCATTTCATATATTTATGTTTTTTTTTTTTTAATATCAGTTATGAGCATTAATTTTTAAATTTTTTTATTGTTTTTTGTGTATTGTTTACAATAAAAATAAATAAATAAATAAAAAAACCCTAGAAATATTTTTTAATTGTATGCGATTTAAACAGTAACACAAAATTTATAAAAATAAAATTTTCAAAATAATATTTAAAATTAAATCGAATATCTCTTCCGTTCATATTTTTATATTCAATTTATTTTATTGAAATGAATTGTGTTTTGTCAATCGCATTGATTGATTCTTCTACGGCTATTATTTTATCTATCTATCGAAGCTGGCCTTCTCATTTTTTAAAGTTTAAGTTCGTTGAATAATAATGATGTTCTCTGTAGTTAAACACAGTCGGCTATTACTCATTCTCTCGTTGAATTTTTAAACTTCCGCCACGACTGCTAGGATGACTTCTTTGGCCGCCTTTAAGTCAAACGTAAATACAAAAATTTATTTATTTTTTATTCATGAAATTTAATTTAATTTTCATTTATTGTATTTCTGTTTTAATGCTGCTAATCCATAACACAATATATCTCATCTTGTGTGAGTTCTGCTCAGTCTTAGCTTACTATGTCACATAATTAAAATGTTCTGTAAATAAAGAATAGAAATAAAAAATTTGTTTTAAATGCTTTGGATGTAAAAAATTTTTTTATAACGAATTGGTTGCGAGAAAATAAAAAAAATACTTAAAACCTTAAAAATCATCTCATAACTCTGATTTTAAAATATTGTTACGAAAATGAAACATCAAGATACTGGTGTTTTGCTTTACATCGCTTAACATTAAAGTTATAAACAAAAGCTACAAAAACAAAACAATGCAGTAAACAAACCTATTTACAAATTATCACACTGCTTAATAGAACAACAAACACCAGCATAAAAATGGTAAACAAGCAAACAAAAATACAACAACAAACACTACAAGAATAAATGTAAACAACGATGTTTTCATTTATAGAAATTTCTAGAAGGCGAAGTCATGAACGTTAGCGTTCAAGAACATTCATCAGACTGTTTACGTTGCAATGTAAAAGGCAAGGCCAATCAGGCGGCTGAGTTAGTGAAGTTCAGTCAGTCTTGAGTGCAGACGCGGTGCGTTTGAAGAAAGTACAAAGATCTGTCGACTAATTATCTTGTAATTGTTATTGTTTATGCAGAGTTTATAAACAGATGAATAACAACGAAAAGAAATTGTTGTTGTTTACATCAAGTTGTGAACAGTGGCACACAGAATTGTGCGAATAATAAAGAATTTAAAGTAAAACCAAACACAAATTTATTTTTATTTTATTTGCAATCTACGAGCTCATATCTTAAACGTTTTTAAAAGATAAAAACGTAACAATATTTTTTTAGCACGTAACAGAACCAAGAATTAAATAAAATATCCTACAAAAAATGAAGAAAAGAATGAAACATGTTATGTATATAAGATGGAAAACAATTGCATGAATTTTGATAAAAAATTTGATAAAATAAAAAAAATTCATACAAGAGCACATAATCCTTCATGGCTGTGAATCAACTTATTTACACCATCTTGTGCCTACAGAAACCAAACAGTGTATATATTCGGTGCAATTTCTACTGCTACTCTTTGGTAACTTCATTTGTATAGTGTGTTCCAACAGGCTCTTACAAACTTTGACAGTTAATATCGACCATTTTGTTGAAGCTACACTGTCAGTTTGTTTTGTCAAATAACCATGGGTACATGTGTTCACTAAAGGACAATCTGAACACCACTTTTTCACTGTAATTTGTATTGACATTTGTGTCAATTTTCTCAAGTTATAAACAATTTATTACTGCAGCTTAAGTCACGGTTGAAACACTTACCCAGAGAACCATTACACACTGTCCTCTCAAAGTTATTAAACTACAGGATTTATTGGCTGCAAAAGTATCATGACATTTATAGTACACAAGCATTCTTTCGAAATGTATAAATGGCAATAATCAATCACTGGCATGTGTTCCCTTTTGTTGTAATGGGTGATTTTTTAGCTATTATCTTTTTGGCAACACTGGTTTAAACAGCTTACGCACGTTTCGTGTTTTCTTGCAGTATCAAACATCTTCAGTTTGGTCTATAATTTAACCATGAATCGTCTTACAAACGAACAACGCTTGCGACTCATTGAATTTTATTATCAAAATGCGTGCTCTGTTAAGAAAGTTCATCGCGCGCTTCTTCCATTTTATGGTCATCTGAAGCGGCTATTCGGGCTATTGTGACTAAATTTCGAACGAAATTTACATTGTTGGACAATAAACCACCAACACGCTTACGTAGAGTGCAAACTGAAGAAAATATCGCAGCTGTATCGGCCAGTGTTAATGATGACCATCAATTATCGATTCGTCGCCCTTCGCAGCAATTGGGCCTTTCTTACTCAACAACGTGGAAAATTTTGCGGAAGGATTTATTTCAAAATACAGCTGGTGCAAGAATTGAAGCCGAACAACCTACCACAACGCAGAATTTTTGGTGAATGGGCTCTTGGAAAGTTGGCCGAAGATCCACTTCTTTATCGAAAAATTGTGTTCAGCAACGAAGCTCATTTTTGGCTCAATGGATACGTAAATAAGCAGAATGGTCGATTTTGGAGTGAAGATCAGCCAGAAGCATTCCAAAAGCTACCAATGCATCCAGAAAAAGTCACAGTTTGGTGCGGTTTATGGGCTGGTGGCATCATTGGACCGTACTTCTTCAAAGATGCTGCGAATCCAACTTTTTTTTGCTCTTGCAAAATGCAAGAGCTTGACTTGCATGAGATGTGGTTTCAACAAGACGGTGCCACAAGCCACACAGCACGCGTAACAATGGACTTATTGAGAGGCGAGTTCGGTGAACATTTTATTTCATGTTCGGGACCGGTCAATTGTCCGCCTATATCGTGCGATTTAACGCCTTTAGACTATTTTTTGTGGGGCTATGTTAAAGCTCATGTCTATACAGACAAGCCCGCTTCAATTGACGCATTGGAAGACAACATTAAAGCATTTATTCGTGAGATACCGGCCGAAATGTTGGAAAGAGTATGCCAAAATTGGACTAAGCGGATGGACCATTTGAGGCGCAGTCGCGGTCAACATTTGCAGAAATAATCTTCAAACATTAAATTATAAATTTCTGAATTTTATGTGTTTTTTTGAAAAATTTTCCTATAGCTCTTAAAAAATCATCCATTACTTCGTCAAATAGGTGCAAAACATTTCAGTGAAGCCACCACATAATGTTCTTCATTTGACCTCAAGTCTGCAGTATTAATATTTTCCAATCCTTGCATACTGTTTCGTTGTGACAGTATAATGACTGATGGGCATGGTTATCGATTGAAGACCACACAGGAAGACATATTGCAAGACAAGGTTGTCACAACAACTGGCCTGGGTGAGACTGAAAATTTTCCACTTTATATGCAGATATGGAGCTGAGATATTCAAAGTGTTGCTGCATTTGCAAATGCTTCTGTTGATTATACATATATATAGTGATGATATTAATACGATGAGTTTTCTTGTTTGTGTCTTAAGGCACTCTAAAGTGTTAGTGTTGATGATGTTAAGCAAATGGCATGTATTTATACGCTTAATTTGTTGCTACATTGTCAGTCGTTGTTTCAATTCAGATATTAAAATTGTTGTCTTTCGTTGGTTCTTCCTTCTTCTCATTAGCATAACGATGGCTTTGTAAATGTTAACCTGCTCCTTTAAAAATGTTAATTTGCTTCATATTTAACATTTCCTTTAGAAAATATTCCCCATTTTCCATTAATGTTAGAGAAACATTCATGATGTTGTTGTTGACGCAATGTTGCTAATGTTTTGGTTATTTCAGACACATTTTGTATGTCTACGCAACACACATTTTTCTTAACAACATGTTGAGTCATAATATTTAATATTTTCATAATATTACAGTGTGTGCCTTGTTTATTTTCTTTTAGCGAAGGTACAATGACTTCTACTGATAGCTACTGGTACTTATGGTTTCACGGTTTGCATCCTTCTGTGTAAGGGTAAAAATTTTGCGTTAAAAAACTTTATTTATTTTCATGTATTTTATTACCGCCATTACATACATAGTTTCTACCTTTGTAGCTTTTGTTTCTTTCCAAGAAAATTATACAGAAAAAACGAGGCTACTACCAGTTAATGTTGCATGTTTTATTTGTTTTTTCTTTGACTTTCTGCGTTTTTATTTTACTTATGGTTCTCAAATCATCATGGCATAGGTTTGTGGTTCAGCACATTTAATTGGTAGTTAAGCACTGTAGTGTGTTAATGGCTTACAGTTTATAGTCGAGCAGTTGTTGAAATCTTTATAGGTACACCAGTGCCTCTGCAATGAAGAGAAATGTAAAAAAATGTAATAAGATTGTATGTATGTTTGTTGTGTTTTATGCATTAAATAGGGCGTGCAATTGAAACAGAAACAGTGAATGAAATGCTTTTATTTAAGGTCATAAAAATGTATAACGAGCCACAGACTCTTAACAGAACAATAATATTTGTTGGACAATTAAAACTTACGTAGAACAACATATTCCTTTATGGTATGGTAATTACACTATGCGACAAAAAAAAATACATCCAGCTAATGACATAATGCAAGTTGTGAGTTTTGTTGAGTAGAACTCAAAAATTTTTTTTTATATTTCTTGAACCTTCCAAACTTGTTTTATTTGATAAAAAAAAACTGTTTTTTGAACTTTACGCACAAATTTATTGATTACACAAACATTTCTCAATCGATGTCCAAAATTTAAAACTTATTAGAAAGGAGAAGGATGGTCCTTTACAACGATGTAAAGGGCGTTTTTTATAGAGGTATAGAACTTTAAGTTGCAATAAAACAACGATGGATTATTCGATTGACATGAATTTTATTTATCCGAAAGATAATCTTGTGGCATTACATTTTAAATATGATTTCTGGCATATGACCGCCACGGCTGGTGCGGATGTAGTCCAATCTGGACGTCCAATTTTCGATGACGTTTTCCAACATTTGTGGCCGTATATCGGCAATAATACGGCGAATGTTGTCTTCCAAATGGTCAAGCGTTTGTGGCTTTACCGCATAGACCAATGACTTTACATAGCCCCACAGAAAGTAGTCTAGCGGTGTTAAATCACAAGATCTTGGAGGCCAATTCACAGGTCCAAAACGTGAAATTAGGCGGTCAACAAACGTGTCTTTCAATAAATCTATTGTGACACGAGCTGTGTGACATGTTGCGCCGTCTTGTTGAAACCACATCTCCTGGAAATCATGGTTATTCAATTCAGGAATGAAAAAGTTTGTAATCATGGCTCTATACCGATCACCATTGACTGTAACGTTCTGGCCACCATCGTTTTTGAAAAAGTACGGACCAATGATTCCACCAGTTCATAAAGCGCACCAAACAGTCAGTTTTTCTGGATGTAACGATGTTTCCACATACACTTGAGGATTACCTTCACTCCAAATGCGGCAGTTTTGTTTGTTGACGTAGCCATTCAACCAGAAGTGCGCCTCATCGCTAAACAAAATTCGCTTATGAAAATCGGGAACAACGGTAATCTCGTTTTGGGCCCATTCGACGAATCTATGCCTTACTTGATGATCGTTTGGCTTCAAATCTTGCACGAGTTGGATTTTGTAAGCACGCAAACCAAGATCCTTCCGCAAAATCTTCCATAAAGTGGATGGACACAGATCCAATTCCTGTGCTCGATGGCGGATGGACTCATTCGGGTCTTCCTCAATGCTACGCTCTACAGCAGCAATAGCTTCTTCTGTACGCACCGTACAGCGTCTCTGGGGATGCGAGTTATCAATAAGAGTAAACGTGGTGCGAAAACGTTCCATGGTTAATCGAATTAACTGCTCTGATGGACGATTTTGTCGACGATAAAATGGACGTAGTGCGCGATACGTTTACCGCACAGAACCATTATTTTCGAAATAAAATTGCACTATTTGCAAGCGTTATTCAGGCGCGAGTCTATTCATGATGAATTGCCAAACCAAACTGAGAATAAATCACTTAACACAGCTGTTAAATCGGTCGCCATCTTGAAAAGTAATGCCAACTTAAAGTTCTATACCTCTATAAAAAACACCCTTTATAATAGAAGATCTACAATTTCTTCTCCATAAGATTCCTGTTTAAACATGTTCATTCATTCATTAGTTGAAATTCTTTTTTTCTACATTACTGCACAGCTTTATTGCTGCAATTTCAGTTTAAATGCTGCGTATAATAGTCATTTCATCTTTTAAATATTCTAATAGAAAATAAATCATTGGACTTAATAAAAATATTTTTTCTTTGAATGTGGTTTCCAAACGACACAGTGTCTTTTTGCAACTACATATATACATTAAACCCCTGCTTAAAGTTGTTTCAGTATTACGCGGTAAGATTGGGATTCCCCTAAATCGCACACTGTATTGATAATTGTTATATATGTATGTGTGCAAATGAAACTGCCATGCACCACTATATAGTGACAGCGTATACAGTAGGACCTTGATTATCCGTGATTCGATTATCCGGCAACATCAATTATCCGGGATGGATAAAAAAAAATTTTTTTTTCATCGACTTAATTTTATTTTGGATCGACTTAAACCGTGATTACCTCTATTATCCGTGATTATAAGCAAAAAAATTTTCTATTATTTTGGACAAACAAGTGAAAAAGGGGAATTCCCTCTTTAGCATACGATGAGTCAGAAGCATACATGTAAACCTGTTTAGTTTAATTTAGAAATTTAAGAAGTGCGGTTTTTTTATATTTTTGAGACATGTATGTGTATAAAATCCTTGAATTATTTAGTTTTTATATAAATATGTACATATTCATTTACTAATTAATAAAAATATCTATTAAAAAACTAGCCCAAATTGTTACTCAATTAACCGGGAAAATCGATTATCCGGAATGATTCCGGACCCGACCATCATGGATAATCAAGGTCCTACTGTACTATGTATCTTTTTCAACGCTCTTTTGTTAGTCTGTCCAGAATAAAGATTTCAACTGTATTTTCCGAAGTTGCAATCACAGTACGAATGCATCTTTCCTGCATCACAGTTAATTTATTAGTTGTCATCAACGTTACTAGGTGTATACATATGTATGTATGGACGTGTTAAGTTGCCTCGTTTAACGCTGTTTCGTTTAGCGCTGGTACTTATTGGAGTCTTACTGTATTTTTTTTGTCAAAACATATCGATAACATAACTCTGTGATGACATACACCATTCTATTTTTTCTTCCAACTGGGATTTCAAATGGGGACTATCGGCCAACTTATTGAAGCTGTAGATGTCACTTGTCATCAACTCGCTAATGGCGAACATAGGCAATGACGTGTGATCACTGAAAGGGCTGTGGATCAGGTTGCAACTGGCCCACCTTGTGATAGAAAAATAAACTTCAGTCAGGAGTACCATTTCTAGATCAATGGGTGCGTGAAAAAGCGATGCTGATCCACTTCATATCGAAAAAATCACCTTTAGTTGCGGATTCTGAGCTGGCTGCGTCATGGATTTAAATTTATTTCATAACAGCGTTAATCTGGACACCAACAACATGTTGTCTCAACTTTACGACACTCCATGCCACACAGTTATTGCCACATTGGATGTTCTGTACGACCGATTTAAGCGCATGGTCGTCTCACAAGAGGTTGATGTAAATTGACCACCGAGATCACATGATTTGCCTCGTTAGACATTTTCTTGTGGGTTTTTTTTTTTAGTCGCAGATGTATGCGAATTGGCTACAAATCACAGTGGTCATCAAAGTCCATATAACCTAAGCCATCGGTAAAATTTTGCATAATTTATGCGTCGAATTCATGGAAAATTAGTCAATTCTAGAAAAGTCGTAGCAAATATTTGAACGATGTTGGACTCCACATACATTGCCATCAATCTGTAGATCTTGCATGCGAATAGGAAATGTTGCTTAACGAAATTTTCCTTTTGTTCTTTTCTTAATAACATACCTTCTTCCAAATTCAAATATTATTCTTTCAGTTATATTGTAAAAATTCTTAATTAATAAATAACATGGAGACCATTAATCATACATTATTATCCATAAATATTCACTTTGTCTGAATTTAATAACACTACATCACCTAAGAAGCCCATTTGTTTACCGCTGTTTTCAGCTGCTGGAGGGTGTTGTTAAAAAAAAATTATTTATTATTCTATTGAAGCAGCGGCATTTCAACACACCTGGCAAATGGCTTTGCCTACTACTCAATCTATTGTTACCTATAAGTATGCCACATTTTATGTTTAAAATACAATATTGCATATATTAGGGAGGTACCAGGTACCTTAAATACAATGATAGTAACTTTGAAAAGGAGAATTTAGTAGACAATGTAATACAAATTAAATATGCTCAGAAGAAATGGCACCAGCATAAGCGTACAATACTTGCTGCAAGTGTCTGTCCAGAGTTGTGATGACAAGAAAAGATAAAATCAGTTCATCCTGTTGAAAGGAAGTGTGCTTAGAATAAATTCAGTTAAAAACAACTAAATGTCCTCTAATGGTAGTGCATGTTACATAAAATCTACACTGTAGTTAACATAATTCTCCCAAAAAACGTCCATCATACATTCACAGCATACAATTAGGTGCATGGAATACACTTTTTAAGGCAATTTCCAAACAAACAAACTGAAATTTTAATGAAATTTAAAAAATATCAAAAATACCACAGCATACCATACATGAACATGTTTTTCTGGTAATGGCAAACATGTAATAAATTATAAACATGATACCATCAAGTAGCAAAAAAAAAACAATAAACAAAATTTAGGGGCTTAATTTAATTTAGAAATTACTGCATACAATTAGGCGTTGATTTTAAATAATTTTTGTGGCATGTAATATGGCATACAATATTAAGAAATCAACATAAATTGTGTTGTATATTCAAATTTTAATTGCATACTGATTAAATGGAATTGAGATATTTTTTATTACTATATATATTATATAATTAGAAATGAATTTCTAAATGAAATAATTTTGTTATCATTTTGCAAATCGAAATCAAATTAAACACTCCAAATAATTTATGATACCCAAGACTTTTGATATTTTTTCTTTATTTTTGTATTCGTTTTGATTTCTAATTTATTTCTAATAAGCATTTGTGCTGATAATGCAATAAATAATTCAAAATTATTAATAAATTATAACAGAACCTGAAGCATATTTAATTTATGACAATGAATTTAATTTCAATTTGCAATTTATTTAAAGATTTTCATTGATTATATGGCATTTCATATTTTATTATTGCAATGGCTAGGGTTGTTGTAAGCAACAAGGCATACTAGTTGTGGAAGTTTTGCTTTAAATATCAAGTACTATATACTTTTAAATGTTATCAACTTTGGTGCTTTAAAAAGAAATTTAAAAATATCATCTTCACTTCATCACTATAATAAAAATGTCATAGACCAGCATCACTATGTATAAATAAGCCATTAAGACACATAATTATACACAAATTGTTCTCAAAACACTCATTTAAAATTTTCTATGTATGTTATGCTGATGGTATGACAAAATCATAAAACAAAATGGTTGTCCTGATATAAATCGTATGACAAAAATGTAATTCTTCCAAAATATATACATATATGCGAGGTGTGTTCAATAAATTAAGCTGAGATTTAGTTCACGAAAAGAAGTCCTTCATTCAGAGATAATACATTCATACTAATACTTTCTTCTAATTTCGTAGCACTTCAAATTAATGTTTGCGATTAAGCCTTTCATCTCTTGAAATCATTTTTAGTCTAGTGGTCTTATAAGGAGTAAGGCCACGGCTCAAACTCCCTGTCAGACACCTCCAACAAATAAACTCTACGAGTAAATAAAAAATTGTCATGAAAAGATGCTCAAAAATGTATCATTCGGAATCAACTTTAAACTGTAGGTCCTGCCACTCATGTATTAAATTAACACACACAATATAAGTGGTGTGAGATGCTAGCTCGTAATCCTGACTGAAAGGTTATAATGACCAATTATGTATGTACATATGTATGTATGTATGTATTACTATTTTCTGACTTTAGGTAGAATCATCTAATGCCCTACGTCACTGTAACTATAGTAGGTTAGGTTAGGTTTAAGGACATGTAGTTGTCGTTGGAACAAGTACAATACCCAGAGGTCAAAACGCATTGTTAATTTGTCCTAGAAGAGAGCGAGAGAGAGAGAGAATAGTGAAGTAGATAGGGGGAAAAAACAAGAGTAAAACCTTGAAATTATCTTCCGATGTAGTTTATTTTTAGATTGTTTACTGAGATATTCGATCGTTTCCAGTTAAAATAATAATGATGATAATTCCGTTCTGAAGTCACGGAACTCTTTATTACACGTGCAACTACTCATAGCAACTTGTAAGAAAGACATTAAATTTGATAAAACGTGATGTGAGTTTGTTTCTCCTGGTTATTTTGTGTCCATTAATTCAGATTATTGGCTCTTGGATAACGGCCTCATATAGAAAATCAACATCAAATCTCTCTAGGCATTAAATTTGGTCGTTTGTCACGCAGTCCAATAATTTCAAAATGGGCACCATTTCATCATTAAAATACTGATCAAATTATTTGGCCCTATGCTCCCTAGAGGAGTAAAAGGAATAAAATTAAGAGGTTGAATTAGAAACTCCAGTAGCACTTGTCAGATTCCCGTTATTAATTTTTATTTTTTTATTTTAAGGTTTATTTATGGACGAAATATTGCGATATCGGAAGTAATCAGCTGCTGCATACGTCTTCGTTCGCATAGAAATCTTAGGCGAGTTTGTGTAGCTATGAACAGTTGTTGTATAAATAGTAGTTCCACAGCAAGGCATTAAGTTTTCCGAGCATTCACATTAAACTTGATATAAATCTTTCGAATATCAGCAAACACCTTCAGCAAAGATCGACATAACGACATATGCTTATTTGAAGCTACGAAATTATTTTATGACATAAAAATAAAAGTAAAGTAAACAAGGAAGACAAAAATCTACAAGGATTCCTTGACACACAAAAATTCAATTTCCTTTTATGACACCTCTCGTGTTGTACTAACCATACCAACGGATCTACTTTATTTACCGTAAACAAAGTGTAAAGAAGTTTAATCTACATCCACAACAAACATCTGTAGACAAAAAGCAAAAAACAAATCTTTTTCTAATTAAAGACAAAAACAACTCCTCTCCCTTCTTTAAATTGAGTGCACAAAAGTTAACTCGAATTTGTGATTTTAGAAAATTTGAGCTTTTAAGTAAACGCTCGGCATTAGGGGCGAGCGAAATTAAATTTAACCCTTTTAGTTCAACAAATAATAATTCGGCTACAAAATGGAAACGAGAAATAAAATGCGGAGAACATGATGTTCAAGTGCTTACAATGCAAGTATACATACACATACATGATTGGCCATTACAACCCTTCAGTCAGGATTACGAGCTAGCTTCTCACGCCGCTTATGTTGTGTGCGTTAATTTTATATATGAGTGGCGGGACTTACAGTTTAAAGTCGACTCTGAACGACAGATTTTTGAGAAACTTTTCATGGCAAGTTTTTGCCAGAAATCTGCTGAGATGCAAGTCGTCGAAGAAATATTTTTTCATATTTCATTTTGACGTGTGGCCTGGAGTTTGAACCGTGGCCTTGCGTCTAATAAGCGAACACTCTACCTACAAGACTACGGTGACTTCAAGATATGGGTAGACAAGTATTGTAAATTCCATCAAGATGAGTTGATATGATGTTCCATCTGGCTTTGCCGCCTTAAAACATGAAAACGTTCAAACGATTTGTGTTGTGCTTTCATTCGTTGAATTTACAATACAATTCCGTTTAAAATTTTAACATCAATGACCGCTGTTACTAATGAGTTGCTCTTTATATTATTTTTTTTATTTATTTATTTATTTATTAATTACAAAACAATTACAAATTATATGCTAATTATATACGAGCTGAGTAACTTTTACCATATGCTCGGTGTAGTGCCACAGACCAGAGTTTTTGGTGGGAATCGAAATCACGACCCTCACACTAATAGTCTAGCACACTGCCGACTAGACTACCAGGGCACCCTTAAAGAGATTTTTTTCATTATTATTTTTTTTTTCATTGCCTGAATTTCCTTTGTATTTTTTCTTTCTTTTTCGCTATTTTTTAAAAATTTTTCTTAATTTTTCCGTTCAATAAATTTCAACAAGTGTCGGATAAAGACAATAAAAAATTATCTCACGCTTTATTTAATTTATTTTTAAAATAATACGCAATTAATTTGCACAAAAACTATTAAAAAAATAACAAAAAAAAAAAAACGTTGAAATATTACACGAATAACTTAAACAACTGTGACCAATAACACAAGCAGTCTCTTTAATGTTCACTGGGAATTTTCCCCTTTAACTTGTGCTTTATTTTCATTGTTTATGATCCAATATATCGTCATATTAATTAATAATGAAATACCATGTTTAAGGACTAACGACATGCTTGATATTTACGGCAATCAATATATTTTCTTTCTATACCAATGCATACTGGGTTATTTGCTTTATCACTAAGCATATGCCACATACAAGACAATGGATGGATGAAAACATTTAATTTTATGAGTGTGGGATTATGCTACACCCACAAAGAAGGCAAAAGGTGTTGGATCAGAACTGCCAATATATTATTTTATTAAGTATTTGTTTATTGTACGAAAACTGTCTTTCATTTCCAAAAAAAAAAAAAACGAATTTTCTTTCCGAACAACCCAATAATCTTGTTTTTTAAATTTTACTTTAAAAAAGTCGTTTTAATTTTCAGCTTAAAAGTTAAAACAACAAAACAACTTTCATATGTGCTTCAAGGCCATTAAAAAAGCAGGTAAAGTAGAATTAAAAAGCATATCGAATATGTTCTTTACCGCTAAGTAATCCCACATACAATGTGTTTAAAGAGCTTTTGCGTTCTCCATGTCTTTAATAAAAATAAAAATAAAAATTGTCTTTCCATTGTCATCATGGAAAATGTTAATTTATTTTCAATTTTTTTTTGAAATACAAAAATGAGAATGACAGAATGGAAATTGGCATTTTCGTAATGTGCTCTGGCAATATTTCTTTAAATTTATCGATTCGGTGACGATATTTTAAAGCAAACAATTTGCACACACAATGCATGAGTATGAATGAAGGTATGAAATGAGATACGGTGTTTAAATAAAAAATGATTTTTTGTGAGTTCTTTTGCTGAATATTTTTCACGTTTTTATGGCACCAAATAAATAACTGCAAATGGGACTCGAAAATCCCATTTTTCCCGAGCGAATCATTTGTGCAGGTGAAGTTTAAACTTTTTTAAGCTTTAAGTCGTTTAAGCCAAATATGTATGTAATGAATAACAATTGAAATGATTTGAGGATAAAATGTCATTCCACTTCAACTAAATGCTGAATTAATTGATTTTTTTTTCTGTCGATGACAATAAAAAATAAAACTTGTATCACTTGGGATGTGTAGAACTGACAATCGATTTATTTTCTTTAACTAACAAAGGTATTGTTTTGACAAGGGAAATTTTTTCGTTATTTCTTCCCGGTTCCCGGGAGAAGTAATCGTGGGCATAAAGCACTCACTATGCTGTATGGCTGGTCATAAGGTCCATACTAATAATGAATAGGATTGCAAAATCATCTGGGAAAATAATCGAATGGCTTGCTTTGTCTTGCTGTCTGATTATTCGATATTTTGGCTTTAGACAATGAAAAAAAGAAATGGTCCTAGCGAAAATATAACAAAATCAGTACGTCTCTGACATCTTTCTTTCGCAAATAATAATAAAACAAAAAATGTTGATTAAAATATGCTGATCAATTGAGTCTGGCTTGGAATAATAAATTCGAGTCAAGTTCGTTTATAGAACATCATCCGCATATGTGCCTCAGTAATCCCATTATATTCCCAGACTTTGCTGCCAATATATCTATTACCTACTGAGTAATCAAGTTGCCTTATAAAATCGTTAAAAAAAGAAATCACAAATGTTTGATCATAACAACCCTTCAATCAGGATTACGATCTAGATTCTCACATGACCTAGGTTGTGTGTGTTCATTTTAAACATGAGTGTTAGGACCTACGGTTTAAAGTCGACCACGAACGACAGATTATTGAGAAACTTTTCATGGCAATTTTATTTGCCCTCAGACAGTGTTTGCTAGAAATCTGCTGAGATGAAGTTGTCGAAGAAATATTTCGTCTTGTTGGAAATGTCTGGCCTGGGGGTTTGTAATAAACTAACACACTACGTACTGGACTTCGAAGAAAGCGCCCAGCATTAATAGTCTTGTCCTGCACGTCAGAACAGTCATCATCGGTTTTTGGTTGATAAAACGTTTAAAGACCTAAAGGCATGATGGCGAACATGACGCTAGAGGAACTGGACGGTTTCATTCGAATCTCGTGGTGGTTCAAACCGCCACTAACGGATCACGACAAGGAGGCTTATCTCACACTGGGCAATACAATGAGCCATATTAGCTACCGAGTGAACTTGCCTGTGAACGGCAAGCTAACGCTAAACTAACTTATTAGTCAGCATTCGTAATTTTATATTGTTGTGGGGTTCCCTTAATTTTTCCCAATTTAAATGTTTGTTATTATTACATAACATACATACATACATAATTGGTCGGATTACGACCTAGTTTCTCACACCACTTATGTTGTGTGTGTTAACTTTATACGTGAGTGGCGAGACTTACAGTTTAAAGTCGACTCCGAACGACAGATTTTTGAGAAACTTTTCATGGTAATTTTATTTACTCTCAGAGTTTTTGCCAGAAATCTGCTGAGATGAAGTCGCCGAAGAAATACTTTTTCATATTTCGTTTTGATGTCTGACCTGGGGCTCGAACCCTGGCTTTTCGTCTAATAAGCCAACACACTACCTACTAGACTACGGCGGCTTCTGTTTGTTATTATTGCAATCATTTAATAATCTGTAAGTATATCTTTTTGTTTTCTCCAGTCGACCTTTCGCCTTCTAATTTCCATGAGTGAGCATGCAATCCATTGAATACAAGAGCCTGAGTCTAAATTGTGTTCTTACAGTGAAATCATTCAATATATTGCTGCAGCTTTAGGAGACAAATTACCCAAAGTCATTTAGTCAGGATTTGAACCTTGCTGCTCATCATTCGCATCATTCATGTTGTGTGTGTTAACCTTATCCATAAGTGAAGGGAAACTACTGTCGACTCCGAACAAATAATTTGAGAAACTGACAGAAATTGTTTTATCATATTTCGTTTTGTGCGAGATGTTTAAGCCAAGAGTATAACGAAGTGTTCTCCTCTAATAAGCCATATAGGAGTATAGGAGTACCTATACATAGGTACTTATATAGGAGTACCTATATACATATCTACTAAACTATGACGTTTAGACGCTGTCATCTGTTACAAATTGTGTTGAAAGAGAAAAAATGCCAAGTACCAGGATTCTATTGTGAAACCACCTACTAACAATGAAAACAAACCACAGAATACTTTGGCAATGTTCCAAAATGTTTTTGATACAAAAATGAAATATTTTAAACAAAAAATTTGTTGTTGGTATAAAAGAAATTCAATTTTTATAAATATTTAAAAAATTGTTTCCTTTAAATTCTTCATAGTTTAACTAACAAAACGAATTTTACGGTTTTTTCCCAACACTTTTTTTCCTTTCTCAGTGTAGTATGCATCCGTTTCAGCCCTTAAATATATTGTTGACAACAAGTAGTTTCCAACAAAGCAAATAAATGGATTTTGCCAGTTTGTCAAAAAAAAAAAAAAAAACAAAAAATTAAAATATCTGGTCGCTCTACAGCAATAATTTTAAGTTGAATTTTTATTTTATTGCGTTGTTATTTAACCACGGACGATATTTTAAGCACTCTTTTATTGGATTTTATTTTATTTGTTCAACAATAAAATAAAAATAAACGCCCTCCTATACTATTACCAAGCAAGGGTACAATTGTCACTTCTGGTGTCGTAATATTTATGCGAAACGCACGTACATTTTTATGAAATACAAAAACTGACTGACTGTGGAATTATTTTCAAAGAAAAAAATTTGATTTTAGTATTTGCAACAAACAGTGTCGCAAAATAGAAATTTTTAAATGGTACTGAAATGTAACTGATATAGTACTTTTTGCATCTAATGGTACTTTTATAAAAAAAATATTTATTTATACTCGATACAAAAACGGAATGGAGTAGAAAAACTAACGACTTATACATGTTTCTCATATACATACATACAAAACAAAAACAGTTGATTCGAAACGTAAAAGCCTCGTTTAGTCAAATGTCGACGGAACGTAACGGAATGTACGTTCATTTTAGCATATGTAGAGTAAATTAAATACTTACCGAAATTACATTACGGTTCGGCAAGAGTTCTCATTGCTTTTCGTATTCTAAAAACGAACGTATACTTTGTGTGCCCGTTGGGCTAACCGGGGCTAAAGACTAATTCTACCTTTAGCATTATGTTGAGCATGTTGATATTGTTGAAATAATAGCTGAAAAGAGGAAGTCATAAAATATGTAAATAATAAAAAAAAGTACTAAAAGTGTAGCAGAGGTGCAGTGCACACACAATGTACTGAAAAAATTACTAACGTACTGAATTTTTCAACACTGATTTACAAACTTATTTGCTTGTAATAAGCGTTTTAGAGTAATATAGCGTTTATCATCGATACTAATGTACGGAATTTACAAAAAAATTGCGAGATTTTCCAGAGAGAATGTTCGTTTCACAAATGGTTGGATATTCAGTCAGTACTCAGGTTCCACCATGGTTGACTTGATATTAGAACGGAAATCTGAATGAAACTAGGCACTGGAAATCTCAGATCATGCAAGAATTTTCAATTCGTCCGATTGAAGTCGCCGTAGTCTAGTAGGTACTTTGTTGGATTATGAGGCGAGAGGCCACGGTTCAAACCCAGGGTCCGGCATCTCTAACAATACATAATATGAAAAAATATTTCATCGCCGACTTCCCCGCAGCAGATTTCTGGCAAAAACTCTCATTCGGAGTCGACTTTAAACTATAGTCCCGCCATTCATGTATAAAATTAACACACACAACGTACATAAATGATGTGTGAAGCTAGGTCGTAATCCTGAATGTAAGGTTGTAATGACTCATTATGTATGTATGTTTGTATGTGTGTATGTATGTATACCGATAAACTTGCAAGAGGAGTAGCTTCTATGAAGTGAAAATCTTTCTGAGTTATTTTAAGATAGTTTTGGAAGCATGCACTCGTCGAACGCTATTTGAGACAACCTTTTATTGTGTTCTTACAACGGAAAGTGACTCAAATCACCATCAGGTTATCCATAACTAGACTAATATCGTATCGGGTATTGTTGTTTTGAATATTCAATCGATTCAAGCTCAGAATCGCCCGAAAACATACTCTTGAAACTTAAGCGGCATAAATGCGTTGTTTAAATTAAAAATCAATTAAATTTTCCAATATTCTGGGTTATTTTCTTCAAACAAACTATTGAATGGAGACCTTTTCCGCCTGTAGCAACCCACTCAATTGAATACCAGAGATCAGCAATGAATCGTTTTTTTGCTACTCATAAGTACTCATGACATTTTTAGTATGAGTGAGTCAACAATATTGAAATTTAACTACTCTGATTCATTCGTACTCACTACAACTTTGATTTATAAGTATGAGTATAATGAGTATGAGTACAATGTTGACATCAAACTCATACCATTCGAAATATGTTTGATTCATACGCCTACTCATTCAGATTCACAAATTTAGAACAAATTTTATAATACTCATAAATGATTTGTGTGGTTCGAATGATTCATCAAAATTTACGGTTTTAGTTGTTGTTGCATGTACAAAAAAAGAAGAAAGAACAGGACAAAAACAGCCGCATCTTAATTACTTCGTGATTCGTGTATATGTTGAGTTATGGAGAGTCGAAATCAGCAACATCATACGTATTGTTAAGTATGAGTACGATGAGTAATTTAAACTTTGAATATGAGTAGTATGAGTATGACATTAAAATGAGTATGAATGCGTATAAGTATCAGAAATTATGAGTATGAATCGAATCTACTCATCTTTTTGAATACTCATTGCTGATCTCTGATGAATACCAACGAATTTTATTGTAGACTGTAGCTTGTCTATGGTTACACTGGAAACAAGGTTACATTTTTCTTTTATAATTTGTTTTATTGTTACTTTCTTTGCCTCTTTTTCATTAATTTTATTATACTTTATTGTGTTTAATTTCGTTTGCTGTTTTCCGATTTATTGTTGTTCAGTCCAAGGGCATGATGTTTACACAAGTACTTACAGTGACACTATGGCTGCCTTCCAAAATGTATCAATACAAAGTTTGTATGCAGTTCTACTACGGTAGACAAAGTACGGTTGGCAAAGTAACCAAACAATGCATCAACTATAAATCCGATGCCTGATTGCTTTTTGACTGTGTTAAAAATACACATTGACGACGTTTTGAAATAGAATACATTGTTTATATTTTGTACAGCGGCATTATGAAACACGATACTTAGTTCAAATACAAAGCAACAAACATTTTGGAAGGCAGCCTGTGTTCCATCAGAATACAAGTTCAAACAAAAGAAAAAAAAAACACAACAACAACAGAACAATAATATTAATCTTTCAATTTGTTTCTGTTGTTGTCAAAATATTTAAATATTTGAAAACGAATGTCAACAGAAAATATTTTTTTTAGTGTTAACATGCGTAGCCACATAATGTGGATACCAATTAGGAAAAGCTTATCAATACGCAGCAAAATAAGATTTTGAAATAATTTCACTTTGGCTTAAATAAAGTTTAAGTTAAGTTTGATTAGAGTGTAAAGAAGATAGAAGAAAGAATATTTTTTGTTGTTCTATTTTTCTTATTTTCTTCTTTATTGTAGAAAAGTTTTTTATGAAGTATTGTTCACCAAATACTTAGAAGAAGACCATGCCATCGTCTAACCCTTGCCAACCAACATCGTAAATTCGCTTTCAGTGTTTCTACACATATTGAGAGAATGGCAAATCTTATTATTGGTATTGTTGAATTGATTATTGGTTGCATTTGTGCTGAAGCGTACTTTTAAATTTAATTTTTTTTCTTTTTTTCCTATCAAAGTTTAGCTAAAAAAGCGAAATTCAAAAAAATTATTTTTTCCAAAAGCCCAAAATATTTATCGATTGAAGTTTACGTATCTTTAAATAAAATATATTTAATAAAACAAAACAAAAAAAAAGAGAAACAAAAAAAAAATAAATAAAGAATGGAGACCCAAAGTAATCGATACAATTTTTTTTAAGTTGATTACCAACAAAAAAAAAACGACATAAAAAAGAGTCCAAAAATTATTTTTATTAAAAATAAACTTGATTTTGGAGCGTTAAAAATTTAAAGGCAATCAGGATCGACTGTTAGTACCATATACAGTCAACTCTCCTATAATGCGGTGAGTGCGTACCACGTTGTATGAAAACCGTGCTATAAGAAACTCGGATTTAACCATACATACCAGGCTAATTCGTAGAGCGTTCTATGGAAACCGCGCTATAAGAAACTCGTAATTAGTACAAATCACATGACTCGTACCGCGTTATATGGAGACCAAGACAAGATAAATTATTAATTATTTTTTTTATTGATTTAAAGAGTTCATATAAGGATTGATAGAAAAATGAAACGAAAACTAAACTAAAATACGAATTTTTTTTTGAAGTGTAGTGGGTAACTCTTTATATTATTAGAGGAGAACAGAGAAGAAAGAGAAAAATATGTCGTTTGAAGTGGACATTAAACTGTAAGTACCGCCGTTTATGTATAAAATTAAGACACACAATATGAGTTGTGTGAGAAGCTAGGCTTTAATACTGACTAAACGGTTATAATAACCAATTATGTATGTTCGTATGTATGTATGTATGTCGTATAATTAATAATAAAAATGGGATTTTATTGATTCATTTTTTAAAAAAATTTTTTTTTGTTTGTTTTTACTTTTTCATTTTTTTATTTCTAATCTTATCGCTTTAAGGTGATGCGTATATTTTGTAATTTTTTTTATCACTTCAATGAAAATATTTTTTAAAATCCAATTGAATTTATAACATGTGCCGTATATATTTAAAAATAGCCAAGTGCTAAAAATAAACTCAATTACGTGTATATGGCCTTTAATAACTGGCATTAGAAATGAATTGTTTTACAAGTTTTTTTGTTTTTTTTTTTGTTATTGACTTTCAAATTGCATGACAAAATCAAAAGAGTTGAAAAGAAAAAGATGTTGTTGTGGAAAACACTTCAATTATTTGTACAAATACGCGTCAATTCAACTGAAAGCCTGTTAAGTAAGTTTTTAAGTACAAAATACTTGACAAAATGTAGATAAAGAAATGCTAGCGCCTCCCTAATGTTATCCAACTAAGTTGCAGCAAATAATATGCAGTATGTGGAGCAATGTGATAAGAAAAATTTTATGATTACAATACCTTTCCGACGTTCAACGTCCAGTCTAACAATTACATACATACATACATAATTGGCCATTACAACCCTTCAGTCAGGATTATGGTCTAGCTTTTCACACCACTCATGTTGTGTGCGTTAATTTTATACGTGAGTGGCGGGACCTACAGTTTAACGTCGACTCCGAACTACAGATTTTTGAGAAACTTTTTCATGGCAATTTTTATTTACTCTCAGAGTTTTTGCCAGAAATCTGCTGAAAGGAAGTCGCCGAAGAAATACTTTTTGTATTTTGTCTTGATGTCTGACCTGTGATACGAACCCGGGCTTTACGTCTAATTAGCCAACACACTACCTACTAGACTACGGCATCTTCAGCCTAACAATTACTTTGAATTAATTAGCATATCGGAGATCATTTTAATTTTGTCATGCTTCTGTCTAAGTTAAATGAAAAATTTTACACATGATTCAGACATGTATTATTAAACAAAAATATCTGAAGCTCATCGATGTGGTTATCTATTGAACCCGTTTCTAAAATTGAATTACATTACAAATTATGATTAGTTTGAGCAAAGTAACGTAGATCTTAGCCATGCTGCAGCGTAACAGATCAGAGTCTCGGGTAGGAGGCGAACCCACGACCCTCGTGCTAATAGTCTAGCACACTATACACTAGACTACCAGGGTACACAATTTAAATTTATTTTTGTATGATCGCTTACTCTCGAAATGGGTATGTAAATAAAGTTCAAAAGTTGTGGGACATATGTATCTACATAATTGGTCATTACAACCCTTCTATCAGGATTATTTCCTACACCCAGCCGCAAAAGTATACATAGGGTTAACAAATTTCAGAAATTTTTAACAAATCCGTTTTCGTTGAAAATCTTTGTAATTGTCTGACAACTTTCCTCGATTTTCGGTCTTTTGCTTTGGTTCAGAAATTGATGAAATTTGTAAATCGGATGCATACCTTTGTGGGCCTGTGCAGGGCCACAATTCAGTTCGATTTCAGAAATTTTTTAGCCAATGTAAAAGACCGTCTTAAAATCAAGAAAACTATAAAGATTTTCAACGAAAACGGATTGGTTAAAATATTTCTGAAATTTGTTAACCGTATGTATACTTTTGTGGCTTATGTATACTTTAGTAAGTGTGTGTAGCTTATCATATCACTTATGTTGTGTATTTTAATTTTATACATGAGTGGCGGGACCAACAGTTTAAAATGTACTCCGAACAACAAATTTTTTGAGAAACTTTTCAATTTTATTTACTCTCAGAGTTTTTTTTTGCCACAAATCTGCTGAGAGGATTGGGAATCCGGTTCCATTCTGGTCTCTATCTTTTTGATGTTATTCGCTACGATTTTGCTTTTTTTCCCGCATAGTACGGTTCGTTATTCTTTATTGTTCCGCATGTTAAAGGCAAATGTTCACAGTTTATTTCCTTAAATAGAAATAAAAAGAACGGAAAGTTAAATAAATTGCTTTTAAACTTTTGCCTCCACCAGAGAAAACGTAAATAAAAAATATTGTCGAGATAATACAATTCACGCTCGTGCAACGAAAAGAGACCAGAGAATTGCATGTGTTTAAAACCATGTATGAATATGATTGTAAAATAAGAAATAGAAAAGTATAGGGTCTTCTAACAAGGACTTTTGAACTCGGAAAGTTGATAAAAGCCCGCCTTGTTGAAACAACATCTTTCAAATAAGTTGTCAATCAGAAAATCAAAAAATCATGTTCATCGATGAGGCCCATTTCAGGATGAAAGTGTACGTGAACAGACAAAATTGTCGCACCAGCCTTTATGAGATTCAAAAGCCTCCAATGTATCTTGAAAAAGTCCGGGTTGGCGTGGATTTTTGGCTAACAGTGCCATAGGTTCATATTCCTTTGAGAACGAGCTTGGCCGGGTCATTACTGAAAACGATAAGCACCATTTGTCCGTATCGAATGATCTAGACACTAACGATATGTGGTTCGAGGCTACGTATCACACAGCTCATTCCACATTAGATAAGTTGCATGAGAAATTTGAGGACATTGTCATCGCTGGCGGAGATGATGAGAACTGGCCACCGAGATTGTGAAATTTGAGCCCGTTAGAGTTTTTCTTGTGGCTTTTCCTTAAGTCCCAAATGTATGCCGAATAACATCTTTTAAGTTCAGCTTAATTTAACAGTTTCTTCGACAATTTTACAGTTTGAATACGCTCCACCCAGAGAAGAAGTCGTGGCAGACATATGAACGGTGTTTTTTTGCCACACATAATGGCATAATGGTTGAAGTCGTCTAGTAGGAGGTGTTGTGGCTTATTAGACGTAAAGCCAGGGTTCGAGCCCCAGGCCAGACATCGAGACAAAATACAAAAAACATTTCTTCGGCGACTTCCTCTCAGCAGATTTCTGGCAATAACTCTCTGAGAGTAAATAAAATTGCCATGAAAAGTTTCTCAAAAATCTGTCGTTCGGAGTCGACTTTAGACTGTAGGCCCCGCCACTCATGTACAAAGTTAACACACACAACATAAATGGTGTGAGAAACCAGGACGTTGTACAATGGGTCAATTTGACCTCCGGGTACTGTACTTGTCTTAATTGACAAGTACACATCCTCTAACCTAACCTAACCTAACCTAATGGCATCAATAGATATTGGAAACGAATTAAAAATTTCGTAACATTTTATAATAAAGGACCCTTAGTATGCCGCATGCTTTTAAGGTGAATAAAATCATGCTTATTGCACCACACACGAACGTGCTCGCACATAAATTATTTCGAAAGTATTTCATGCCTGCAGTCAAAATATTATTTTCCGGAGAAAAATGAATGATAAAAAAAGTGTTCCACAAAAGTATGAAAACTGAGATTGTGTTCGAAAGTTTTTGTTCTTGAAAGTTAAAAAATAAATGAAGAAGAAAATTTTAATGAAAATCCCCTTTTGCAGGAAACACTTCCTGCAAGTATGCAGGTTTAAGATAACGGAGAGAATAAGAGAATAAGAGATTATACTATAAGGGGTAGTAAACGATGAATTGTTGACTTCTGTTCTCGCTTTGTGTGAAAGAGCAATTTGAAATCGGTTGATGTTGATAAAACGATATATGTGTGTGACATTTACAACAGATTGGCAAAAGCATAAATATTATTTTGATTGAGTAACTAGAATGCTTGTCTTGCTTTAAAACTGTTGTTGTTGTTGTTGTTGGACGACAATAACAGAACATATGCTGAAAATGATGCTTTACTGCTACAATTTCAAAACATAAAGAGAAACTGGAATACACTGTGAATGATTAATTGATTGATGGATTGATTGATACTGCATTGATTGATACTGAATATGTATCATCGTGTTCGACATGCAGATAACCTTTGTGCGGCTAAAAAGTGTTAATGTTGACACGAAAGTAAAGACAGCTCAGGTCATGTATTGTGGAAGAAGGACACTTAAGCATAGGAAGGCACTTGTATCACAAAATTAACCAATGTAGAAAATGTGAAAGACGACAGAAATCAATTTTGGTGCGAATCTATACTGAGGAACAAACCTGTATTCAGTATGACAATCAGATAAACCAAAATAAATACGAATTTTTTGGCGCTGCAATAATGGATCCAAGTCAAACTTTTCATGACAATTTTATCTTACTCTCAGAGTTTTTGCCAGAAATCTGCCGAGAGAAAAAATGGCCGAAGAAATATTTTTTCATATTTCGTGTTGTTTGTGTTGTCTGACCTGGAGTTTGAACTACGGCCTCACGTTTAATAAGCCAACATACTACCTACTAGAATACGGCAACTTATTTTTGTGTATTTCAATCTGGAAATTATGTTGCCAAGGATGGAACAATACAAGGAAAGATGATTGTCGTTTAAGTTAAGATAATATTTGAGTTCCATCATCATACATCATCGACGAATAAAAAAAGAAAATATATAAAATTAGGGTGGCCCAATGACCTAGAGTGGTAGTGTGTTAAACTTCAACGACTTTTTCTTTTCAACAATTTAAATATCCCATCTCTACTTGTAGTTCTTCTATATCATTTATTTTTATTTTTAAATGCCGTAATTTTTTTTTTTTACTTTACCCTGTAATTAACAACTCCATGCTCTACAGCATACGAGTTATTTTTGAACGCCATCAATCATTAACTACTTGTTGCTCATACGCTATCATATGAATAGCCTTCTGGTAATTATACAAAATACATTCGTAATTAATAATGAAATAAGTAAACATTTTCCTTAAAAGGCGCTGTTGATTTAAAATATTTTTTTTTCAAATTTGGCCTCATTTGCTGGGTATTCTATAGCCTGGGCTGGCACATTTAATAATAAAATTTCCAAATAATTGTATACAATCTTGTGTTCCCAGTCAGAGGGTAGTTTTTATTCGTTTAATAACTGCCTATCGCTAGGTTATTATTGTTTGGCAAATAGGGAATTTAAATGGAAAATATTGTAGAGTCTCATATTTCTGGGTGTATACGTTTTAATGGGTTTCTCAATGAAATTCATTAATTATTTGTGAAACCTGAGTATATATTGTGAATTTTTAATTGTTTACGCCTTTGTTGGGATCACATAACATGTCATAACAAATTTACTTAACAGGCTAACTAATAGGAAAGAGTAGGGAATTACACCATTTCCAAGTAAATGTTGGAAAATAATTATTTTCGGTTTTTTAGATGAGAAATTGAAAATTAAAGAAGTTTTGCTAATGAAAGTTTTCAGTAAATAAATGTTTTCATAATTTTTTTTTATGAATAATTTAAATATTTTAATATTTGCTTCAGTGTCTATGGAATATAGGTTACGTTAATTTAGGTTAGAGGACGTGTACTTGTCAATTAAGACAAGTACAGTACCCGGAGGTCGAATTCACCCATTGTACAACGTCCTAGTTGCTCACACCACTTATGTTGTGTGTGTTAATTTTATACATGAGTGGTGGGACCTACAGTTTATAGTCGACTCCGAACGACAGATTTTTGAGAAACTTTTTCATGGCAATTTTATTTACTCCCTCAGAGTTTTTACCAGAAATCTGCAGAGAGGAAGTCGCCCAAGAAATATTTTTTATATTTTATCTTTGATGACTGGCCTGGGGCTCGAACCCAGGCTTTTGCGTCTAATAAGCCAACACACTACCTACTAGACTACGGTGACTTCATGGAGTATTGTACGCCTTAAAAATGTAAATGAATATTTCATTTGTTTGTCTGTGTCGAATAAACACTTACAGTTATACTTTGAAAAAATTGATGACAAAGTGGATATAAAAAACGAATTTAAATCCTCTTTTCTAGTTCATTTGGGATTATTGTCATGTTATCCTTTGTAAATAAAGGTTTCGCCAAATATTTGAAAATGCTTTAAAAAAAGCTACTGAATGTTTTCTCAAATTTCTTTTTTTATTTGAAAGTACAATCCTTGCGGTTAATAATGGAAAATAATTTCATTCAAATGGCTGCTTCGGCTGGCCATGCAGTAGCCTACACCAGAAGATGCCGATTTTGGCAAAAAAAATCATCTTTTCAGATGAAGCTTATTTTGATCTTGGCGGGTATGTAAACAAGCAAAATTGTCGCATTTGGGGCACAGAAAACCCGCACGCATACATTGAAAAGCTGACGCACCCAAAACGAGTCACTGTTTGGTGCGGATTTTGGTCCAGTGGCATAATTGGGCCATTTTTCTTCGAAAATGAGCAAGGAGTGGCAGTTACAGTCAATGCCGATCGTTATCAGGCCATATTGAACAAATTTTTGTTCACAAAAATTGAAGAGGAGGATATTGGCAACATTTGATTTCAACAAGGCGGCGCTACGTGCCAGACAGCCGAAGCTACACTCGATGTTTTGCGCCCTGTTTTTGAAGATGGCATTATCAGCCGCAGAGCTGATGTCGTTTGGCCACCTCGGAGCTGCGATTTTACACCGTTGGACTATTATTTGTGGGGTGCCGTCAAAGATAAGTGTTACGCCACAAGCCAGAGACAATTGACGCTTTAAAGGACAATATTCGCGAAGCCATTGGTGAAATACAGCTGCACACAATCGATAATGTGCTTAAAAATTGTACCGATTGTGTAGGCTACTGCATGGCCAGCCGAGGCAGCCATTTGAATGAAATTATTTTCCATTATTAACCGGAAGGATTGTACTTTCAAATAAAAAAAGAAATTTGAGAAAATATTCAGTAGTTTTTTTTAGAGCATTTTCAAAAAAAAAATTCTTTGGCGGACCCTTTATATCAATCAATCAACAGCACATAAATTAGAATTTTAAAAACGACTTTCACCAAGACTATGCTGGTGGAGCCCTTAATTGCGTGAAATTGCTCTCATATGAGTCTCCAAGGTTGAATAACTTTCAAAAGTTAAGAAACCTCAAATCATTGAAAATACAAGGCTATGTTACTATACCAGAACAAAAACAGGATGACAGCACCATTTTGTATTTATTTTTTTTACTCATGTAAGGAACGTATCGCACAAAGTATTTCCTCCATATTCTTCATTAAAAAAAAGACAATTTTCGGATATTAAACCGTTGGTTACACTAGAGCACAATCCTTTGTAATATTTATAATGGAGTGTAATGTATGTCATTTGGTTTAACAACGTGTATTCATATGAATTTTTCTTCAAAATATTTGCTGCTTGAAATAAAAACGGTAAAGAAAGGAGTGCAGAATCTACTGCAAACTCTCCAGTACATGTGTTCTTGAAAATGTATATGAGTCAAGTAAGAATGTTTCAGAACACATAATTTATTATATGCTCCGGCCATACTTTATTACAAAATACCACAAAATGCTAACAACACTGGCATTGGTCTCTGAAAGTGTAATAAATTCAAGATAATTTTCACTTTTATATCCGTTTGAAAAAAAGAAAAAATATTCACAAAAATTTTTAATGAAAACTCATGTGAATTAAATCGAAAGGAAAATAATAAATTACAACATCCTAGACCCACAGAAAAGATATACGAAATATATTCCTTCGTTTTTTGTTGCCATTGAATTTGTCTAAAATTTTAAAATTGTTTCATAGGCAAACGGAATATATTGAAAAAATTATTTCTTCTGCTTTGGTATTATTTTGGTTATTAGACGTGAGGCCACGGTTCGAAACCCAGGTCAAACAACTGCTCCCACAAAACGAAATATGAAAAAAATATTTATTTGGCGCCTGCCTCTCAGCAGATTTCTGACAAAAACTCTGAGAGTAAATAAATAATTGTCACGAAAAGTTTCTCAAAAATCTATCGTTCGGGATCGACTTTAAACTGTAGGCGTCACCACTCATGTATAAAATTAATACACAATATAGGTAGTGTGAGAAACTAGGTCGTAATCCTTACTGAAGGGTTGAAAAAAGGGTGCAGAAGCAATTTCGTCCATTCTCACATTCATCCGCTGGAATATCCTGCTATTATATAGTGTTTTTCCTGTGGAAACTTGTAAGCAACGATTTTAATTAATCGAATTGCCTCTCAGAAAACAGTGCCGGAATCAAACCAGTAATGCATAGGACTACTTTACTAAAGTAGATTTGTATACCAAATTTGCTATGTTTAGAACTCATGTTAAGACGATATTGTTTAATCTCTTGGTACTATAAGTGACAGGAAAGACCACATACGAATATTTCGGCTAAAGAATGAACTTTCTGTTAAGCATTGTGCGAACCATTGGCCAATCGACTACAAACGGATGTGCTCGGCAAGAAAAACTAGTGTTGCGTAGAAATACATAATCCTCGGTAAAAAGTCACCTTATTTCGTTTCACATTGTCAACAATGCTCCTATGAATCGATTGAGTTGGATACCGTCATTAATGAGTATCTTCGCTTTCTCCTGTACGCGGTCGAGAAGCCTCAAAATAAACTTCGAGGCACCGGCCCATACATGTGAGTTGTATTCTATACTCGTTCGAATATAAGGGGTGTAAATAGTAAGAAGATGAGTTCAGGTTTTTGGCCCATAATTGCAGTCCGATTTAGTCCATACTAACACATACATAACATGGATAATTGTTCATTACCCTCCAGTCAGGAATATGATCCAGCTTACGGCCTAGCTTCTTACACCACATACATATGTTGTATGTGTTAATTTAAGACATGAACGGCGAGACCTATAGTTTAAAGTCGACTTCGAACGACAGATTTTGATGGCAATTTTATTTACTCACAAAGTTTTTGCCAGTAATCTGCTGAGAGGAAGTCACTGAAGAAATTTTTTTCGTATTCCGTTTTGTTGGAGGTGTCTGACCTCCATGGACTCATGTCTTATAGGCCCACACACTACGTACTAGACTACGGCGAGGTGCAAATTAATGCACAATTATATTATTTAATCTGTATTTGCAGGTCTATAGGGTGCGCAGCTTGTGATACAAATACTTGTTAATAACTAGTGTTTTATTCTTAGTTTTAATTTAACGACCAACTTAAAACTTGAAATAAATTTCAAATTAAATTTCCTCTATGAAATCTAAATAATTTCTCTGTAGCATCTCTTTAGATAACATACCCTCCCAAGCGTATGAGCGATATAATCTTAAGGAAGTAAATTTCAAAATATTACTCATACGCTCAAGTGTCATATTATAGGCAAAAGTAAAAAGTGTTATAAAAGAATAGAAGGCAGAGTAGAATTAAATGTTTGCAAAAGCAAAGAAATATCCGATTTCAATTATTTTTTATTTTACTTTTTTTTCTTCTTTGAGTTGAACACAAAGATTAGTAACTTTGAAGTATTATTCTGTTTTCGTCTTCTCTTCTTCTTTTTTTTTTAAATAAATTTTCACTGAACATTAAAAGTCTTCTTTTCAAATTAAAGTTTTTCAAGAATGAACTCGAAATAAAAAGAAAAAGAAAAAAAAATAAAACTATAAAGTCATCATAATAGAGCAAAAAAAAAAAAAAAAAAAAAAAAAACGAATTTTCTATGGAATAAAATCATGAGGCTGATTACATTTGAAAACATTCTCGCTATCATGAGCAGCAATTCTTAAGGGTGGTAGACAAGTTTTTCAATTTTTCATAAATTAATTGAAATTAAGGAAATGATTTCCCGAAAGTGTTGGCATTTTAGAAGTCATTTGTTCTCAACACAGTTGGTTGACATTAAATAAGGGGTGTGTTTGAATTAAATTGGTTTCGTAATTATATTTACATTACATAATGGCGAAAAATACATCGTATAAATTCATTTAAAAAAAAATTCAAAGCTCATTTATAGATCTACAAAGGTGAAGTCCAATCTGCACCCTCATTGAAAATTTTTGTTGAACGCTGAGTTTAGAATATGATGCGTGTATAATGCGTATATAAATATGCGAATATATTAGAGAAATATTTAAGATTTTCGCGAGCTTTTACTCTCTTTAGAGAAGTCATCAGGCCATATTTCTTTAACAATGTGGTTGCAAATGTGCTTTATTTGATGATGGATGATACATTTGATAACTCAGCTGACAAGAAATGGAGAGCCAAATGACCGAAATCTGCACCTCGCATTGGCAAAGAAAGTGGGTAACAGAGTCCTTCGTTCGATGGGAGCTGCAGTCTTTCCGAGTGTCTTTCCATAACGCAATGACCTGTAAAAATGGCCATTGTGATTGAGATGACATTGCGATCAAGTTTGAGTAGTTGGTTATAGTTGAGTCCGGAAATGGAGCCCAGAATACGTTGGCGTCCCAAAAGAATTGTTGCCTAATGTGGCATACCCAATTCGATTTCCGGAAAGAGCGTACCTGCTTTGGCAACCTCATTAGCCCTAAAGTTGCCAGCAATGTCCTTGTGCATGGGGACTCAGACAAGCGAGACGCTGAAGCATTTAGAGAGGATGCCAAGACAACAGCGACACTCCCTGACGAGTTTGGAGTTTACCGTAACGCTAAAACGAGATCTAATTTAGTTTTTCAAAAATTTGTCGTTCGGAGTTGGAATTAAAATGTAGGTCCGGCCACTCAAGCATAAAATTAACACACAGAATATAAGTGGTGTGAGAAGCTAGCTTACTGAAGGGTTGTAATCACCAATTATGTATGTATGTATGTATATATATGTATATATATATATATACACTTATATATATATAATATATTATATACATTATATTTTATATTTTTATTTTTTTTTTAAATTGTTTTAGCCAACACTCAGGAGTTGATCCCTATTTTAGAAGTGCAATGTGTTGCTATAAAGGAATGATATTTTATAGGAGAAAAGAAAGAGAGGATAATGTGCGAAGTTTTTTTTCTTTTAATGACCAGTGCATGCGTATACCTTCGTCTCTTCTTTTTTGAGAATTGCCTTTTAGAAATAAGTCTCACTTTCTTTTTTCTATTGTGAATAATCACACATAATGTCAGACAAACAGTTAGACAATAACAAATACCTAGATCCTCTGATGGGAATCGTTTCGGCACTTGAAGTTTAGCACACTACCGCTCATCGGGGCACCCTTTATTGATAATTTATTTTATTATTTACTAATTTTATTTTTGATTATTTTAATTCATATCCCTTTTACAATATGTAACCAATTCTTTACAATTTTTTTGCTTTAGTTTTGGTCTTATTTCTTTGAAAATTACATTTTTTTTGTATAAATTCTTGTTTACCTAAATCCAATAATTTATTTGAATTTATTTTTCCGTTGTATTTACTCAACTATATTTCATTTGATCTTTTTATGTTTATTTAACAACATTTATTGTAAATTTTTATGTATTCATATTTAAATAATAAGGATTTAAATCCTTTTAAAATAAAATATTTGATTTAAAATTTTTTATTAAAATTTTGTTACTTTTTTGTGATTTTTGCAGGCACACTTATTATTTACGGTAAGTGTTTGTTTTTCCTTTTTTAGACAATTTTTATTATTATTTTTTTCTCCGTTTATTTATTTAATTATTTTTTAAATTTTTTTGTTAAAATATTGAATATGTTTTCTGTACTACATATATACATAGTTTTTATAATAACAACTTTTTTATTTATACTGTGACGTAACAACCAATTTCAAATATTTTTTCATTGTCATTTGAAGATTATGTCATGTTATGAAAATTAAATTCATTTACATGTTTAAAAGACATATTAAAAATCAAATAAAATTGCATAAATCTTCTGCTTTAAAACACCATCCACCATTTATTATTTGTATGAATACATGATTACTTTTTTAATTTAATGGCACACAGCTGCATCATCATTTAATCATCACTGTGCAAATTTATTGTTCTGGCAGTAAAAATAAAATAAAAAATATCAGCCAACACTTTAGTGACCTTTTTTTCTTCAGTTAACATATAAACAAAAATAAATCCATACAAATAAGGCGTCACAACTACTATAAAGCAAGATATTCAGTAGTAACCATACCATTATAAATTGTCATAAAACATTCTTTTTGAATGGCTCTAATAAATAATGACTTAATAATTAATACACACATTTTAATCGTACAATTGTATTTTAATCATAATAAAAATAACAAAATAATGATTAATTAACAGTTTTAACTTATTTTGGTCACGTGTCAAATTGATTTAATATTGCCGGCCGCTTGAAAATACGAAATAATTTTCGTTTTTCTTTTTTTTGTTTTTATTGAAGAACAACCAACCAACCATTCGTGAAATTAAAACAATAACGACTAAATGCTTCATACTAACAGTTTTTTGTTCAAAGCTATGTGGTGTAGTTTAACATTAGAAATAACAGTAATATTCACTGCATCGTTCATACTAATACAATTACAATAAATTTATTACTGGTGTGCTGTTACAGTATTGTTATCAGTGTGTGTGTGTGTGTTGTTATGGTCTTTTGATAAGGAAAACATAGAGAGAAGAAATAAAAAAAAACATATAAAAGCAGGAAATAAAAGCTTGGAATTGTAAAGAACAGTATTTGAGAGTAAAATAAAGAGTATAACAGTTTTAATAATCGCACATGGGGTTATCAGGGTTGGAAACTATGAATTTATTAAGAAGTAAAAAACAGTAAATTCATATAAAAATGTATTACATCGGTAACAACAAAAATAATTCATAAGCTAGGTAGGTAGGTAGGTTAGAGTGGTAACTAACGGCCCGTTGTGATGCCGGTAAGTGCAGTTCCCGTACTGACCAAATTCTACCCAACTCATAGCAGAAACAGATCAGTGCAGGGGCAGCACAATTCATTGAAAAATCATTAGGGGGGTATTAGATAAAGTGAACCCAGAAAACTGCACTTTTTTGGTGCGGATTTCGTTATTGGTTTATATTTCTGTAACAACGACATTGATGTCGTCGTTGTTTCGGCTACAGTGAATAGCGGAAAGAATGAGGCTCCCTTTCAACGACTTCTGCCGTGAATGCAGGTCCACTGAGGAAGAGGAGACTGTTGTTCACCTTCTTTGCCTGTGCCCGTCTCTTGCTAGGTGTAAATATAGGTTATTTGGCTCCCCATTCCTTGTTAGCTTAACGCAGCTATCATCTACTGACATCAAGGATATAGCTTCGTTCATCAAACTTTCTGGCTGGTTTTCCAGTGCGGGGTAGTCGTGCTTTGTAGTGCGGGCCTTGCACTGACCAACTTCTTCCTTTTCCCTGATTTTGGTGGAACTTGGTTAGTACAGGGACTGCGTTCACCCGTGGCGTTACAACGGGCCGCTATGCTTGCTCAAGTGAGCTTTGAGATAACTACTCCGACTTAACCTAACCTAACAACGACATTGGGCAAACCCATACGGTCAACAGCATGTATCGATGATTATCCGCTTTTTTTTTTGTCGTAAATTGGATTATCCCGACAAGAACGACATGTAGTTCCAACAGGTGCCAAACAGATCATGCCACATTGGATATTCTGTACGAGCGTTTTCAGAACGTGGTCAGACATATAGGGTTTGTGCGATTTGATCCCATTAGACTTTTCTGGTGTAGGTTTTTGAAGTTGAATAAGCTACAAATCTCTTGGCTGTCCTCAAAGCCAACACAATCCAGGCCAGTGATCAAATGCAGTCTGAGTTATGCGACAAAGTCATGGAATATTGATAATTTCAGATGCAGAGAAGCCATGGCATACATTTGTACAATATTATATGCCACAAATAATGGCATGAGTAGGCATTTCAAACGAATAAAAAATTTCGAAAATATTTCACACTCATTTTTTTTTATTTAAAATTAAAAACAGAAAGCGCTTATTGAAAGACCCTATATAAAGGACGTATAGCCTCGAACTTATAAGCTGTGAAAATCGGCTTAAGATTTATATATGATTCTTTGAAGAGTGTGGAAAAAATGTACTCGTTTTGTGGGCAAGGGAAAGGAGAATAGTCCTTCATTGCATTAAGAAAACGTTCGGACAGTTTTCTCTTGAGTCAAACGTGTTACGACACGTGGTTTATGGTTATTTGGCTTAGAAAAATTTCTATTTTTTTATTTTGAAAAACTGAACCAACTTTTGTGATTTTTTTTGCTTTCAGCAGCGTTCATTTCTTTTCCAAGTGAATTATTTTCGGTATATTATTTTATATCCATCATTTATTTGTACATCTTTTTTACAACATTATCTTAGAGTTTCTTACGTTTTAAACACTTTTTGTCTTTTATTTTTACCATCGGGTTAATTTAGAAACGAATCAATTTTTCTGTGTAATTTGCATTGGCACTTGTCCGTAACTTCTAAAGTTCTAAACAATTTGTTACTTCAGTTTAAATTATAATTTTAAAACCTACCCAACCATAAATTGCTTAGTATTGCCTTGTAAATGAACTGCGTTGTTCATCTTTCAAATGACATTCATGGCTGCAAAAGTCGTATCACATTGATTATGCTGACGCATCCATCGCATCGAGGATGATGATAATGAAATATGAACACCGACAAATTTCAATGCAGCCACATAACCTCTGTCATTTGCCATCAAGACTTTTGTGTTAGAATATTTGTGTCGATTATTTGCAAATTATTTGTTCAGCAGGCGTATTATTTGTTGCTACATTATGGATAACAATTGATGGTTATGGTTATCGATTGATAACCACATGGGACGATGTATTGCTACATAAGAACGATTCGGTATATCATAACAATTGACCTGGATGAGATTCAAAAGGCGAGGATGTACAATGTGTCGTACAAAGAAAATATTTTTAAAGCAATTTATCATTGTATATGCAGGTCTTAAGGTGAACACTATCAAAGAAGTTGCTGCATTTGCAACAGCAACATGTTGATAATAGTGTTGATGGTACTGTGACTGATGTTGTTTGTGGCTTATACTCTTAGCTGTTATTAGCACAGCAACATGTTGATTATGATGATCATGATACTGTGTCTGTTGGTGTATGTATCGTATGGCTTTGAAATTTTTGAACTATGAAATGCTAATTCTACTGTTATTATTGCTGTCGCTGTTGTTTTTGTTGCTGTTAGCAAATGGTATGTATTGGCTTGGTACAGTTTAAGAAGTTGAACGGGCTCTGCTTGATAGAAAATAAAGGGTCCGCCAAACAATTTTTTTTTTTTGAAAATGCTTTAAAGAAAAAACTTCTGAATATTTTCTCAAATTTCTTTATTTATTTGAAAGTACAATCCTTCCGGTTAATAATGGAAAATAATTTCATTCAAATGGCTGCCACGGCTGGACAATTAGTAGCCTATACCAGAAGATGCCGATTTTGGCAAAAAAATCATCTTTTCAGATGAAGCTCATTTTGATCTTGGCGGGTATGTAAACAAGCAAAATTGTCGCATATGGGACACAGAAAATCCGCACGCATACATTGAAAAGCCGACGCACCCAAAATGAGTAACTGTTTGATGCGGATTTTGGTCCAGAGGCATAATTGGGCCATTTTTCTTCGAAAATGAGCAAGGAGTGGCCGTTACAGTCAATGGCGATCGTTATCGGGCCATGTTGAACGAATTTTTGTTCACAAAAATTGAAAAGGAGGATATTGGCAACATTTGGTTTCAACAGGACGGCGCTACGTGCCACACAGCCGAAGCTACACTCGATGTTTTGCGCCCTGTTTTTGAAGATCGCATTATCAGTCGCAGAGTTGATGTCGTTTGGCCACCTCGGTGCTGCGATTTGACACCGTTGGACTATTATTTGTGGGGTACCGTCACAGATAAGTGTTACGCCGACAAGCCAGAGACAATTGACGCTTTAAAGGACAATATTCGTGAAGCCATTGGTGAAATACAGCTGCACACAATCGATAATGTACTTAAAAATTGGACCGATCGTGTAGGCTACTGCATGGCCAGCCGAGGCAGCCATTTGAATGAAATTATTTTCCATTATTAACTGGATGGTTTGTACTTTCAAATAAAAAAAGAAATTTGAGAAAATATTCAGTAGTTTTTAGCTTAAAGTATTTTCAAAAAAAAAAAAGTTATTTGGCCGACCCTTTATTATGACATTCATTTTCGAAGCATAAGCAATCGTATTTCATGGCTAACTCTGGTTTATCGATATATGGGGTTAAATCACATGATCTTGGTGCTCAATTAATTTAAGTGATTGCGTGAAAATACTCTTTTAACACAAGTTTCTTAGATCTAATCAAGTGTAGCGCGTACAGTAACACATGCTGCTTCGGTTTGTTCGAGTTACATGTCAGCAAGCTTAGTGACAGGTAATTGAAGTACGGAATGAATGTTATGCCATTGACAGTAACATTCTAACGATCAAGGTTTACGATGTCATATGTATGAAAAACTCCGTCAGCCGATAAAGCGCACCAATTAATTACATATATTCTGTGGATGTAATAGTGTTTGGACAAAAGCTTGTATATGATCCTTTCTTCTTATGCGGTAATTGCTAAAATGGACTTGATCACAGACAACATTAATTTGTGCGAAAGCAGTCTATTTGCCAAATTGGCGGTATATACAATGGTCGCTTTGCTCAAAATTCCTGCAAAAATTTAATCTCTAAAACACTTAAGCCAAAATCTCAAGATCGTAAAATTTTCCATAATGTAAAATGACTCAGTTGCAGAGAACGGCAACTAATTGATTGATTTCGATCTTCTTCAATGCCTCTCTACACAACAGCTAAACCTTCTTCAATACATACTGTTCGGTATCTTACGGAATACATATTATTATCAGTAGGAGTAATAGTGGTCCGAATACAATCCATTATTAATCGAATTTGTTGCCCTGACGAGAATTATATCCGCCATAAGTTTCACAAAAAAAATTCAACAATTCACTGGCGTTGCTGCGATGTAAGTCTATCCATAATGAAATGCCAAAGTAAACTAAACAATAAGCAACAGTTGTGCTGCCAACCTAAAGTTATAAATCCCTAAAAACCTCCTTATTTATTCAGTAGATCGGTTTCAACATTCAGCTGTCAGTGGTTCATTGCAGATATTAAAATCTTTGCCTTTCCTTGATTCTTCCTTCTGCTCACTAGCATTACTACGTCTTATTTTTATGCTCTGCTTGAAATCTGTTAATATTTGTCACCCACTATATATGTATATGACATGTAAAAAAAAGAAAAACAATGTAGCCGAAGGGAACAATGTAGCCGATGTGTCTACTTGAGACAAATTTCATACCTCTCGCTATACACATTATTATCCACAACATGTTGACTCATAAAATTTAATATTTACGCAATATTTCATCGTATACTCTGTGCACTCGCCTTCTTCTCAAACTATAATGGCTGCTAATAAGGACTTCTGGCAATTTTTAATAGAACAACCTACTCACTAACATTGAACATTAAAAGAGAGTTTTTTTTGTTTGCTTTGTTTTATGGCTTAATGTGTGATATTAACTGGTATGTTTAATATATTCTAGAACGACTCTTTCACAGGTTTTTTTCTATTTCAACATTATCATCATCCGCTATGCGGTTGGGAATCTTAAATAGGATTTAATTTTAACTTCTCAATTGCCTGTTGGTACTGAATTCCGTTTAGCTATGACAAGTGCTCTTGTTTATTATTAACGTTCCACGATTTGGCAAATTTATTACATCCCATATTCAATGACGCTAAAATAGACTCTAGATAAGTAGATTAACACTCATATTTCGAATAAACTCAACCACAAATACCAGATAAAAGCAGACGTACGCTTATGTATGACCTTTAATGGCAATGTAGGTTACCGTTAATCTACACAATAGACGAAATAAATCTGCCAAAAACTTCCACTCCACCACACATTTATAGCATACAATTAGGCATTGAATACATTTTTTTTACAATTTTCATAGAACATCAGATGTGCATATTTTTCATGACTTTCGGCTCATGGCGTGGGTGGCCAAAACCATAAACAAAATTTAGAATTTTAATTTGATTTAAAAATTACTGCATACTACTGGGTGCTGATTTAAAAGAATTATTGTGGCGTGTATTATTATACACAATATTGACAAAACAATTTAAATTGTGTTGTATTTTCGCTCTGTGTTTGAAATGTTTATTGCCAGCAAATTAAGAATAATTCTGGTATGCAACTGTAGTGCAATATTTATATGGCATTAACATAGAGAGAAGAATGTCAGATTTCCTAAATGCATTCATTTTATTTATTTATCCTTCCTTCTCACACATCATAACATAATGAAACTAATTTAATAAAATGATTATTTCCTAACGAAAAATTATTGTTTCTTTTTATTAAGAGAATATTTATTAATTTTCGAATAAATGCACCATACTCTTAAATATTTGCAGCATACATTTAGTATTAAAAAAACAATATAGAAATTATAGCATAGTTTTGGGAGAGACCGTATTTTTTTGCTATTTTTCTACTTCACAATTTAGGACTGGCACACATAATCCCCATCTATTTGTTTGATTTTTTCTCTTTTTTAGTGCCTTGAATCAAATTCGTGCCAGATCCCCCAGGACAATTAACTCGTCATCTGATGTTGCCTACGGCATCAATGCAAATGTATTGGATATTGTTATGAGTATAGTGATGGGACATCTTGCTCTTTGAGTATTAAGGCCTCATTAATCTTTACTTTTTTTCCGTTCTGATCTGTCCGACATAGCCATGATGTCCATTGTCGATATTATTCAAGACTTAGGATGAATTTAACCGATGGCATGGGTTATGTGGGCTTTGAGGACCGCTGTACTTTATGGCTTATTTGCATATTCCTTAACGACGCACTATGTGGCATTTTGCCTGAAAACCTGGCTAAAATTAATAGAAGTGTTTTATGAGTTAATGGCTGTAATTTTTTGATAGTGCTAGTGGTAATTAGGCCCAAGGATGAACCCAACTGATTTTGGTTCAAATCGGTCCGTGATTTCGCCTAGCCCCCATACAAATTCCCCTCGAAATTGCACTTATTTACACATAATTATGGTAATTATGCAACAATAATGATAAAATTTAGCATGGATCAGTTCTGTGTACTAAGAAAGTTGTAAAGTTTGGTGAAAATCGGATAACGTTTGACCCTAGTCACCATATAAAGTCCTTTTTAGAAATTCACGTTTGCGCTTATAAATGGCTTAAAAACATCGGTATCGTGATGAAATTCGGTATGAACGTGTATTTTGTAAATCTAAATCATATTATCAAATTTTGTTATTGTCGGTCCATAATTGTCCCTTGGTCCAAAATGGGGCCCCTTAAGAAAATATGTTAAGCAATTATAATTGGCTTAAAAATTTTGTTGTTGTTGTTATGATCGGATCCCAAGTGCCCCTAAGTACCATATACGGTCAATTAAGAAAATCTAACATACATTTCATATTGCAGAATTTTGTTGGCTATCGAACTGCATACTCAGTTTCTTAAATTTCTCTAAATTCATGTTTGCCTTTTTGGCCAGCTTTTCAGGGTAAATGCCACATAGTGCGACGTAAGATTGACTGATTCATACCATGATCTTAGTGGTGACCATACGTCATGTGTACGTTATGTGACCATGACCCTAAATTGCTCGTGCAGTACATTCTATATGACATGAGCTGCATGGCAAATACAGACTTAGCAACATATATGTTCGTTAATTTGTTTTACAGTTTTCACTGTGTACCTGGGATCAAAGGCTTTGTTTGGAGGACGTCTTACATACGTTTTTCCATCAGATTGGAACAAACTAAACTTAGATTCGTCACTGCAGAGAACGTTAATAAGCCAACACCCTACCTACTAGACTGCGACGACTTCAAAATCTCAACAGCCAAGGGAAATCTCTCGTAAGAAAGTTGTTCGCACTTTGCCATCTACGTCGTATACGTGACGATACATAACAGAAAGAGAAGTCATCGATCCTACTGCGGAGAGTACCCTCATCTCGGAGAACGTGTTTTGTCGGTTTGGTGCGAAAAGAATTACAGTTGGACACTCGAAGCGGGTGCTCTTAGTAATTTGAGGTAAATACGGCTATAGTGATACGATCGAAATGCATGCGGAGGTGCAGGGAAAATAGAATGGACTGACATCGTCAAGGTCAATAGACAGAAGGTATAGGTGACGAATTTCCTGGCCTATAATTAGCGGATCCAAACTTTTTTTTGTGCTTTTCAATTTCCTCTGCTATAGCGGTAACTTTGGAGCCGCTTCACTGTTGACTGCAGTATTGCAATGGTTTATATCTGAAAATTTGTAATTCCTATCCCTGGCGACATAACCGAACTATTGGAAGAGGCCAAATAATCAACAGAGGCCGTTACATTATTTTATTTAAGCTTACTGTAGTTTAGCATTCCAATGTAATTTGGACGTAATTTAGACTTTTTAGGACGTTTACATCACAGCAATTTAAACAAGTTAAAGTTGGTTTTGTGCTTTAATTGTGCTTTAATATGTGGTGGTGGTGATTATTATACTTGTTATAAAGTTTTGTTGTCTAGTCTAAAAGAATAGTCTTTAGTCTAATAGTCTTTCTAACGTCTTTCTAACATAATAACTTACTGTTATAATTTCAATAGCACAGAAATACTTTACGAATTTCTTAAATTTATAAACTAAAGTGTTCCTTTTATACACTGTTATAACAACTTGTCTTCGATTATAACAAAGTCGAGTTCAACAACCCAATTTAATATTTGTTATAAGTCCATAATTCTGTTATATTTGATAATTATTTGTGTGTTGAATAAATAGCAAAGTTAATTATAATTTATAACAATTGAATATATAAACTAAAGTGTTCCTATTATACTCTGTTATAACAACTTATCTTGGATTATAACAAGTTTATATTTATTACAGTTGAAAATCGAGTTCAATAATCCAATTTGATATTTGATAAGTTCATATTTCTGTTATAATTGATAATATTATGCGTTGGATAAATAGCAAAGTTAATTGCCTATTATAGCTTTTCTTCAAATTCACCTCTTTTACATGACAAGGATAGGTCCCAGAGGTCAGCAATGAGTATTCAAAACGATAAGTAGTATCGAATCTTACTCATAATTTCTGATACTTATACGCATTCATACCTTTCTTAATATCATGCAACCACTACTCATATTCAAAGTTTAAACTACTCATTATATTCATACTTAACAACACGCATGATGTTGTTGATTTCGACTCTCCTTAACTCAACATATACACGAAGCACAAAATAAGTATGATTCGCATACGAACACTAAAATACTCACTAGAAGGTTGTGTGTTTGCTCTGCTTGCTGTTCTGCATTTATTGCTATTGTTACTGGGGTTGTCCTTGTTGGTAATTTTTGAGTTTGTATCAGAGATCAGTGTAATGAGTATTCAAAAAGATGAGTAGAATCGAATCATACTCATAATTTCTGGTACTTATACGCATTCATACTTTTCTTAATATCATGCAACCACTACTCATATTCAAAGTTTAAACTACTCATTATATTCATACTTAACAACACGCATGATGTTGTTGATTTCGACTCTCCATAGTTCAACATATACAAAAATCACAAAATAAGTATGATTCGCGTACGAACACAAAAATACTCACTAGAAGGTTGTGTGTGTGAGTCACTGGAATCATTTATAAGTATTATAAGCATTTTTTCTAAAGTTATGAATCTAAATGAGTAGGCTTATGAATCAAACATATTTCGAATGGTATGAGTTTGATGTCCAAGTTGTTCTCATACTTATAAATCAACATTGTAGTGAGTACGAATGAGTCAGAGTAGTTAAATTTCAATATTGTTGACTCACTTATATTCAAAATTTTATGAGTGCTTATGAGTAGCGAAAAAACGATTCATTGATGATCTCTGATTTGCTTTGTTTTGTTTGATTTTTATTGATTTGGATTTCAATTCCATTTTCTGTTTTATTCTGTCGAAATTCATTATACAGCTTATATACTAATATCATTTCATACTTTCGTTTATCTTTGGATACTTTGGAACAGAATTTCGGCGATTCTGTTATTTCAATTCCTTTCGCTTCATTATTTCCTTTGTTTCGTTAATTAATTTTAACATTTCATCTAATTAATATGCCGAAGTCAAGGAAATTATTGAATTTTAAAAGATTTGCCAATATATAACGGGGTTTTGAAAGGGAATACAACGCTAATTCTCAGGAAAGTAATACAGTTTACTCCATAGAAACTCAGGGAGAGGGCTTTAGCTTTTTATACGTTGGGATACATATGTAACTGGTGTCTCACTAATGAGTAAGCTCTCCTAGATTTTGGTCAACCGATCTGGGATGTCATCTATCCACTGCCTAAATGCCTAAGGCAGTGAGAATCGAATTCTTCACAATATACAGCTGCTCCCTTGTACCATGGTGGTATTTTATGGGGATTATAAATCCTGGCCATCCTTTCGCAACATGATCACTGTTGGATATGTGAATGGGGATAACATTTCGCCAGTTGAACAGTTATTTTATTTACAACGGTTCACACGTGGTGAAGCCCTGGAATCATGAAGAAATATCCTGTGACTGCTCATGGATTTCAGGAGGCGTGGAATAACCTGAATGACATGGACATATGAAGATAGGAGAATTTTAGTGAACTCCCAACTGAAAGTTATGTTCACATTTGAACCGCTAAAATCCGAGGCGGCTCATGATATCCAAAGGATACAGCGACATGTTAATAAGTGGGTATCGGAACTTCGAATGCATGATATTACTAACATCAATAGGGATACAATTTTTCTTTAATGTTTTCACATTCTATTGATTTATTGATACTAGTTTAGATGCGGAAATAAAACATGCTTCTTCATTTTCATACACTTTTAATTTATTTAAATTTAACGCTCCTCTATTGTACGTATGTGCCTATTTGTTCTTAAAGTAATTCAGTGCATACGCTGTTTTCACTTCTATAATTATGTGACTATAAGTGAAATCTATTATTTGACTACATATGGTCAGAAGGGTTAGTTTATGATACAAAATACAATTGTAATCCCCAGCAGTAATCTTTTACTACACTTTTACTACAGTTTCTCAACAATGCAACTAACTTATGTACGAGTATGTTAGCACTTGCTTCGTTATAAACTCAATTAAATAACAATTACGTGTCATTTAAACAGCTGATGTCAAGTGCATACAGAAGTTTTATTACAACTCTAATGCTGAACAACGGAAATTCTAACTGAATTATAAGGGCAAAACATATCTTCTTGCATTCATATATGTATGAGACAGACTAACTACATATGGTATTTATGTATGTACTTCTATTCATAAAACTTTCTCTACCGAAGGCAACTACCAACGAGTACAACAAAACACAGGATAAATTCAATAAAAAGTTCATGTGGTATGAAATGGTAATTTATCCTGTTATCGAACTAAAATGAGTGTGTTAACGTGCATTGTGGCAGAACTTTGTAGCATATGCTGCTGCAACATGTTCAAAATATTGTTTTATTTTGTTTTTTTTTTCTGGTATATTCATTTTGTATTCTTTTCTTTAATTTCAGAAGGTGTTAAACTATAAGCTAAGTTTGCTTGCTTAAAGTAGGTTTCATCAAAAAAAGAAAATCCATAATGATAAATAAAAATAATTACAGAATAATGATTTAAAAGAAAGGTACGAATATTTAAGTGTTTTTTCTACATGAAAAGCATAAAGAATTTTTAAATGAAAACTTATCTTATCTAGCGGAAATATACTATAAATTAATACAGGAAACAAAAATTATTTTAGGAATATTATATATCTTAAATATTTTTCCCATAACGATTTCGGCGATTTCGATATATTTTCCCTGCGCAATTTCGTTGTTGCTCAGAACTTGGCACATATAATGCCAAATCTATCCATGGGACCCTATAGTCCTGAGGAATACATAGAAAAAAGTTCAGCTATAAAAATAAAAATGAAGACAAAATCCATAGAAATTCTTTAATTTATTTTACCATTGAAGTCATTCCTTAATAGCAATCGTTCAAATGACACTGTTGTCTTGTGTATAATGTGTCCAACTTGTGAGGCTTATAGAGAAGTAAACATTTTCTACACTTTGCCAGATTAATTTGCGGACTCTATTTGAAGGGATGGATTTATCTTAGGCTAGAGTTTAGGCTCACTGTCACACAATGCCATGATTAATGTTTAACTCGGGAATAAAACATTCCCTATAGGAAACCAAACAGATTACTGCAACAGTAATATTTTGGAGAGTTCAGTGAGAGAAGTCGCCGTAGTCTTGTAGTAATGTGTTGGCTTATTAGACATGAGGCCACGTTTAAAACATTTCTCCAATAAAACAAATATTCCGCGACTTCCTCTCAGCAGATTTCTGGTAAAAAAACTCTCTAAAAGTAAATAAAATTGCCATGAAAGAGTTTCTCACAAATCTGTCGTTTGGAATCGACTTTAAACTGTAGGACTCGCCACCCGTGAATAAAATTAACACACACTACCTAAATGGTGTTAGAAGCTAAGTTGTAATCCTGATTGAATGGTTATGTGCGTATGCATGTATGTATGTCAATGAGAGAAAATGGAAAATTTTAAATTAAGAATCTTCGACACTTTGTGGCAAGAGACAGACCCTGATGCACGAGGTGAAAGCTAAGTTTTTTTTCGTCTTCAGACCCACAGCACCTGCTCATAAGAGTTACTTTTGAATAAGAATCCTCATGGATAATCCTCATGAGGAACGTTGAACAGTCTCTTTGTTCAAGTAAATTAGGAATAATCATTGCGTTGCTTTCAATATGGCCATAATCTACGCCTGGAAATACCACAGTATTAAGACAGGCTATACGAAAGTTAAATATCTGAACACTTAAAATATATGTTCAATAAACCTCAAGCGTCCCGGCATCTTCAAACCAGATGCCTTACATTGGAATTCTAATGTTAAGTTATAAGAAAGTCAATACAACGTTTAAGAAAACTATCGAACGAGTAATACAAGTATTTTGAAACCTCAAAATATCAACCGGTGCGTATGGGCAATTTCAATATCCAATCCATCACTCATACGGCACGTATGACAAACGAATGTTTTAAAAAGTATCGTGTTAATATGACAAAAATTATAATTTAAATCGAATATTCATCTTAATTTTAAGAGATTTAGCTTCAGCCAATAGCGGCTTCTAACCTTTGACAGTTGATTACGGCCATCTTGCTGAAGCTACATCTCTTAAAATTTCTTGTCATTTAATTAGTCTGTTTGGCTAAAATATATATATATATTGTAATAAATACAATTTTATTATCAAAATGGACGCTTTTTTTTAGACCAACACTCAGGAGTTGATACCTTTTCATGCAATGCAGGAAAGATAGTTTATAGGAGGAAGAAAATATGGGGTAGTGTACGTTTTTTTTTAATGATCAGTGTATATACCATTGTAATTTTTTTCTAGAATTGATTTTTAGTAATAATTCTCACTTTCTTTTTTCAATTACATGTCATCACATATAATGTTAGACAAACAATAAGACAAACAAACCCCCAGAGTGTCTGGTGGGAATGGAACCTCGGCACTTGAAGTTAAGCACACTACCAACTAGGCCATCGGGGACTCCTTTCTGTTCGGGCTACTTACCGCACGCTTCGCCCATAGTACTTACTTTTACTTAATTAGTCATTACAACCCTTCAGTCAGGATTACGACCTAGTTTCTCACACCACTTACGTTATGTGCATTTATTTTTACATGAGTGGTGGGACCTACAGTTTAAAGTCGACTCCGAACGACAGATTTTTGAGAAACTTTTTCATGGCAGGTTTATTTACTCTCAGAGTTTTTGCCAGAAATCTGCTGAGAGGAAGTCGCCGAAGAAATACTTTTTGTATTTTGTTTTGATGTCTGGCCTGGGGCTCGAAACCTGGCTTTATATCTAATAAGCCAACACACTACCTACTAGACTACGGCGACTTAATTGTACGATTGTCATAATTATCTTACCGAGAGGACTATTCACAATGTGGATGGATAAACTCGAATGCACTGGCTTAGCAAACGATCAACCAACTTCGGTACGTTGACGAATCAGCATAAGATCTGCCGAAAACATCGCTCCTATCCATGAAAGTGTGCAGGAGAATCTGCGGTAGGCGATTTCGCATCGCTCGCAAATACTTAGCCTTTATTTGCAGGCCACAATTTGGCGAATTTTGACCTGCGCCTGTACAAAATTCAATTGACCCAGCAAACGATAATGAAACGATTGAATTTTTAAATTCTCTCAATTATCCATTGCTCACGGATCTCTAATTACTATGCTTCCACGATATAAGACTTGATGAATTAAGCAACTGAAGCAACTATGCCGGATAGGGTAATCAAATATAAATTTCCCATTGACATGCTATTTGAATTTCAACTGTTGTATGTATTTTTTTTTTGTATGTATTAGGAATTACTCTTAAGAGTTCATTTAAGTATACTGCTTGCGACACGTTTCTAACTAAATCTGAGTCTTTGCGAATATTAATCAATTACTGGGGCTAAATGAAAATTAATTTTGATGCTTAATTTTACGCATTCTACTCTAGAATTATATGATATTAAAATCCATGACAACAATATTTCAAATTGAATTTCAAATGAAATTCATGAATGAAAATGAAATGAAATTTCCAGTCCCAGCAGCTTTACATACATAAATCTACACTCGTCCATTTGTATTCCATTGAAGTATTCTTATGAAATAAATTTTAACAAATAAAGCACACACTTTGAAATATTATTGAAATAAATTTTCTGAGTAATTGGCACATTTTCTAATGAATCGATAACAAATGGGTCATGCATTTAATACTAAAAAGTATACGAGCATAAACAAGAGAAATTTAAGCCTTAAAATTAAGAATATTTGAAACTACAGTGGACAGCAAAAGCCTTAGTACGGCAATATATTTTTTCTTTGAAATTTCATGAGTTTTAGCCAAAAGTTTGTATACAAGTTTATAGTTTTTATATTTATTTTATTATTTTATTTCTGTTTTATTATAAAACAAACAATTTTTTAATGTTTTTCATAAAACAAGAGAAAAAATTAGAAAAAGTTTCAGATGACTCCATAGGTACCCCGAAGGAGAACCTTGAGTAAATATTAAATTCAAAGGCTTAATGCATGAAAATGTTATGCCTTATATTTAGTAGAATATCCCTTAAGGTCAAGCACTCCATTTATTGCATTTGTAATTCAATATACAAGTTTTGTTTTTGTGTTTTCTGGTGGTACCATGAGCAAGTTTTTCGGTTGACTTTTGTTTGAGGTTTAGCGATTAAGTAACCGTTCTTTCAAATGATTTCCTAAATACTCTCTTGAAGTCATATCGGGACTTTGTGCAAGAGTATTAAGCCTGTGGGGACTTTTTTTGTCAAAATATTATATTGCCGTACTAAGACGCTGTCCACTGTATATTCTGAAACAAAATTATTGTTCAGGGTTTATATCATTGTGTGTGTGTGTGCGTAAACGTAAACTTGTGTTCGCATCGATTTGTGTTTTATGGTACTAGCAGTAGTAGTAGTGGTAGTAGTAGTAGTAGTAGCATTAATTACCGACTAAATTAGTTTTGTTTTATGAGCTACAGAACTAAATTTTGTGGAAAACAGGAAAATGTTTTGGTTTGTTTGACTAAATACTGGTTTCGTGGTTTCTGTAATTTCAATGTGTTTGTGTAAAATGTAGAAATTCATCCCTATTTCTCTAGTTATTTTTGATATTTTCTAATTTTGGAAAATATTTTATGCGAATATATCGTCACCTAAAAGACAAAATATTAAACAATACAAGCACAAACGTTTTTGACATCGCCGTAGTCTAGTAGATAGTATGTTGGCTTATTAGACGTATGTAAGGCCCGGGTTCAAACCCCAGGTCAGACTTCAAAAACGAAATATGAAAAAATATTTCTTCAGCGACTTCCTCTCAGCAGATTTCTGGCAAAGACTGAGAATAAATAAAATTGCAATAAAAAAAGTTTCTAAAAAATCTATCGTTCAGAGTCGACTTTAAACTTTAAGTCCCGCTACTCATGTATAAAATTAACACACACAATATGATTGGTGTGAGAAACTAGGCCGTAATCCTAACTAAAGGGTTTTAATGGCTAATTATGTATGTAAGCACAAACGTTTATCTTTGAAGTACTGTTTATATCTGCAGGAAATAATGCAAAGCTTAGTTTTTTTTCATTTTCCGGTTTTCTATAAGCATTTAAAAATGATTTGATTCATACATTTTAAAAATATTTGATGCTATTACTGGCAAAAATTGACACCCCGATCGAATATCTTTTAACATATTTTAAATACTACATTGGCAGGCCTTCATTCGAATACGTAGTGAGTCCCTGGTGAAAACTCTTGGAGGAAGAGAAGAAAATATGAAAAATAACAAAAAAAAGAAACAATTGATTCAGTTGTTTGCAGAGGTAGAAAAAGAAAAAAGTAAAAAAAAACTAAAAAAAAAACTATAAAGATTCTCCCTGCCAGTCAATTCCATTCACCAACTTCACCAAAGACTTCAGTTCTACTAGTCCTTCAATCAACTGATTATCTAATTAGCTCTGCCTATGAACCTGCACATAATATATGATCATATGTTTATTTTGTCTATTCTTATAATTTATAGAAATCAGAGATAACCCTGTTCCATCTGTTCCTGTCTCAAGGGGCCTTAACTTGTTAAGAATCTAGTTCGCTTTACATCTCCATGCACGATTGCTAAGTGAATCAAACCTGACCTTAATAATTGTAATGAATATGCTCCATCGTTGGCCTCAAAGCTGACCCTGTTCTATCCAGTTCATTTGTAGCTTCATTGTCATGAATGGTTACAATTATCAGGACGCTTGGAAAACTCTAACAACTCTGGACCAGATGGGACTAGACCAGATATTCCTACAAAGACTTTAAAACTGCCTAGTTATCTATAAAAATTGCTACTCATGAGATCTTTGATATATGTTTCGTGACTAGTTTCGTAGATTTAACAAGCCTTAGAATTTTCGGGTGAAAGATACTGCATTACCATAAGTCTAAACGATACCTTGACACTTTTGTGGCCATGTCATTACCGTACTAAAAAGGTTTTGATCCTGCAATATTACTTCCTTTAACATTAAGGATTGCCCTTCCCTACAATAACGCACAAGGGCCTAACAAATTCAATTCAAATAAGCTTCGAGCTGCCACCTGCTTTACATGTTCCTCAATTGATGCGGGTACTTGCGCTGCAAACAAAAGCACAGAAGATTTCAATGCATTCCATAAGAGGTGTGAATCCAGCTTAGAATATTGCATCACAGACATTTAAAAGCTTTGATCGATGTTAACTTAGCCTCATATTGTGTAACACAGCACACATGCATACATAATTGGTCATTACAACTCTTTATTCAGGATTACGACATAGTTTCTCACACCGCCGATGTGTGTTAATTTTATACATGAATGGCGGGATCTACAGCTTAATGAATCGACTCTGAATGACAAATTTTTGAGAAAGTTTTTCATGGCAATTTTGTATTTACTCGCAGAGTTTTTGCCCGAAATCTGCTGGGAAGTAGTCGCCGAAGAAATATTTTTTCATATTTCGTTGAGTTGGAGATGTCTGACCTGGGTTTTGAATCGTGGTCTTACTTCTTGTCTAATAAGCCAACACACTGCCTACTACACTACCTACTAACGCAGTACAAGTATGTGTATGTCTGTTTGTATCACAATTAAATTTTAACGAAGTTTAACGATATAAAATAAAACTACATTTTAATCTTTCTAGTACTGTTTTGAAATTCAGGCAACGATAAGTATGCATGTCGTTTTACTTTTTAAGTGCGGGTATATTGTAGCATTTTTTGACAAACAAAAAAAATTCCCAATGAATTCATTGTTACAGAAAAATTGTTCACCTTGAAAATATTATCCTGAATGCAGGATATTAAAATGTAGTCATATTCAAATACAAATCCTCGATATTATCCATATTAAAATGTGAATATGTATGTGCATACACTCACATATTTTCATTATTTGTATTTATTTGTAATACTCTGCGGAAATGAAGTATGATATACGCCATGGGGTAGTGTTGACGTACATATGCGTATAAATATTGACATATGTACATCCATATGTATGTATATAGTAAGTATTCTGGCAGAAATTTATGATTGAATCGTGCTTATATTTTTGCCCTTAAATAAATACGTGTATAATTTTCATGTACACATAGACTTTCATAAATAACTAAGGCTGTGGATGATTTCCGTTTAATTAATAAACATCTACTAATAAATGGGGAAAGGGAAATTGTTATTAAATTTTTTGCCGAATAAAATAAAACGTTTGGATAACTTCTAAAACTCGCATCTAAACAGCTTAAATTTTGTTCGTTGGAAGGTTTGTATCAGAGATCAGCAATGAGTATGTATTCAAAAAGATGAGTAGATTCGAATCATACTCATAATTTCATACTCATTTTATTATTATACTTATACTTCTTATATTCAAAGTTTGAAGTACTCATGACTTACATGACTTAACATTTACAAGAATCGCAAAATAAGTATGCTGTGTGTACGAACACTACAATACTCACCAGAAGGTTGTGTGCTTGCTTTGCTTGCTGTTTTTGCAAATACAACAACAACTAAGACTGTAAATTTTGATGAACAATTCGAATCACTAGAATCATTTACGAGTATTATAAGTATTATGAATATTTTTCTAAAGTAATGAAACTGAATGAGTAGGCGTATGAATCAAACCATTCGAATGGTATGGGTTCGATGTCAAAGTTGTACTCATACTCATTATCCTCATACTTGTAAATCAACGTTGTAGTGAGTACGAATGTATCAGAGTAGTTTAATTTCAATACTGTTGACTCACTCATACTCAAAATTTCATGAGTGCATATGAGTAGCGAAAAAACGATTTATTGCTGATATCTGGTGTGTTCATTTTTGCTTATAAAGGAGGAGAGGCCACTGATACTCCGATTATGTCCGCAGTAAATATTTTTTCAAACATATTTCTTATGTGACATTTGACTCCGTTAGAGTTTATTTATGGCTCATAAGTTAGGTTGAATTTGATTGATGGCATGTGTTATGATGGGTATGAACACCGCTGTGGCATGTGGCTTGTTCGAATACATCAGCTACTTAAGGAAACCCCATAAGAAAAGTGAATTCGCACGTCCACATAGAATGACCAATTAGCCAATATGGCATAAGCTGTGTTGCACGTCCTGCTGAGGCAATTTTTTGGTGTTCAGATCAACCAATACAGGCCAAAAGAAAATGGAAACAATAGATCTATAGTGCTCGTCATTGACAGTGTTGACCTGGCCAATGTCATTCTCAAAGCCCAAAATACACACCAAACAGTGATATTTTCGGGATCTATTGGATGCTCTTTGATCTCATTTCCTAAATTTGGCAATTTATCTATAAATGGTACTCATCATTAAACATGATTCTTCGATGAAAAGCATACAATTACATTACGAAAATGGAAACGATGTATAGCGTTTAATATTAAAATGAGCAAAAGCTACACAAACAAATACAACCAACTTGTTGCAAGTAAACCAACAACATCAGTATGAAAGAAAAAGAGATATGTATATAAGTAAACGAGAACGCAACAATAAGCAATGTGAACAAAATACACAAACAACAATGAAGTCGCTATAGAGTTGTCGAGAAGGCGAAACACCGAACGTTCGACTTCAAGAACCTTCATTAGACCGATTATGTGGCCATATAAAAAGGCAAGATAAAGCAGACAACGAGTAGTAAGAATTCAGTCAGTCTTGTGTGAAGACGTGTTGCGTGTGAAAAAACAGTCGTAGTTTGAAGACCGTTGTTGTAAAGATCTAACGAACAATTGTTAGTGTTTACGCAGAAGAGTGTAAAGAAAAATAACAAACAAAGAAAATTGTTGTTGTTTACATCAAATTGTAAACGGTGGCACACAAAAGTAGTGCGAACAATAAAGAGTTTAATTGAAACTAAACACATATTTATTTTTATTTCGTTTGCAATCAACGAGCTCATATTTTAAACGTTTTTAAAAAGGTAAAAACGTAACAATATTTTGCGCCGAACAGAACGCTCATTTTAATGAAACAATTTTATTATATGTAAGTGTTGTTGAATGCTACCTTCCAACATGATTATACGGCAAAATGGACTGAGTGAATGGATGTAATCTTACAAATCTAGATTAAGATATTTTAAATCGTTCTTAAAAAGACACTACTTCGGCAGAAAAGTGCCGTACCTCATTGTTGTATTTAATTGAGTGGTTAAGAGTGTGATGTGGCTTACACTACTTAGTACATTTTCTGGTGATGTTTTCATTTATCATTTCAAATTCTCATTATTTTTGTGCAGTAGTTTACAAATAACAAAAAATAATTAGAAGTTAAACCGCATTTACCAAGAAATGTCAGTTGCAACTATCACTTGCCTTACAATACCATGGACGGACTAGAAATAAACGCAACTGCAGTTAAAGTTTCAAAAGTTTTATACGTTGTTAAGCAAGGTAATGAGAACAAAATTAAAGGAAATCTCAACAAACTGAAATTTAATAACAATTACGAATACTTTATGATATATTATTAGGATAATATTGTAAACAATTTATTTAATCCATAATATTAGTTAAATTAACATAATTTAAGTATTTTATTATAAGCTTTGTTAGTTTACTCACTTTATCTGCCCGTCAGTATAATAAACTTCTGTTCTTTAATTTTATATTCACACAAATTCTGATAGAGTCTAAGCTTATAACAGCATATACTATGTACTTGCATTTATGATTACGAAATCAATAATAAATTCTCATTTTCATGGATATTTTCATACGGTTTTGACGTTAAATTTGAATATTGCTCCTCCAACGTATGTTCTTTAATATTTATGATATCAATACGGTAGCATAAGGGATATTACAGATGTGAATATGTACGAAAATAACGTCAGTGTATACATAAATTCCTTTTTTTTGAGTGGAGAACAAATTATAATTTTTATACATTTTTATTGAATATTATATGTACGACAAGAAGAAAACAACTTCTTTGATAACACTATGCAACAAAATATAATAAAAAAAGTGAAATACACTCAGCTAATGACATACATAGTGTAAGTTGTGAGTTTGGTTGAGTGGAACTCGAAAATAATTTTTTTTTTTATTTTTTGAGCCCTCCAAACTTATTTTATTTGACAAAAACAGTTTTTTGGCCTTTACGCAGAAATTTATTGATTACACAAACATTTGTGAACCAATGCCTCAAACTTAAACTTTCTTAGAAAGGAGAGGGATGGGGCTTTAAAACGGTATACATATATATATTATTTGATTTAATATTCTATAAGGTTTGATGAGGTAAACTTGACAAATGCGAATTTTTTTCATATTTTTCAAGTTTGTTCGTTCGTAGTAGCAAACTTTACTCAAAAATATAAAATAATTGCAGACATTCTTAAAGTGCATTCTCTTGTGCAGGGCTTGATACTTCGTTTGATCAAATCGGACAAAAATTACCGTAGTTATTATTTAAAGAGTCTAACATAGAAGTTTGCAGTGCTCGAGAAATATAAAAAAAATATTTTTGAGTTCTACTCAACAAAACTCATATCATTAGCTGGGTGTATTTTGACTGTCGCACCGTGTAATTAAAAAGTTAACCATAAATTAGTAGTATTACTCGATTAAAATTCGTGTTAGACGCAAGAGAAGCTTGCGTAATCACTAGGCATGACTCACAGAGCCATTTTAAAGCGTTTAAAAGCAACAGCATTCAATTATAAGCAATGAGGTTGGGTGCCATACATGCTGAAGCCGAAAGTCATTTGCAAGACAATTTTGCCTATCTGAGATTCTGTTTCATCGCCTTTCAAAGGTATCACTTTTGCATCGAATGCTAACCAAAAATGGATTCATTACCATAAATCCAGGCATAAAAAAATCACACGTGAAGAGCGAACAACAAGCGATATCTAATGCCAAGCCATCAATGCCATTGAGTCGAGGATATTCTCTGTATTTAGTGGAAGTCTAGTAGGTAGTGTGTTGGCTTATTAGACGTGAGGCCAAGGTTCAAACCCCGGGTCAGACTTCTCCAACAAAATGAAATACGAGAAAATATTTCTTCGGCGATTTTTCTCTCAGCAGATTTTTGGCAAAAAACTCTCAGAATAAATAAAAATTGCCATGAAAAATTTTCTCAAAAATCTATTGATCGGAGTCGACTTTAAACTGTAGGTCCCGCCAATATGTATAAAAGTAACACACATAAAATAAGTGGTGTGAGAAGCTAGATCGTAATCCTGTCTGAAAGGTTGTAATGAGCAATTATGTATGTTCCATGCTACTAAATCCGGGCAAGACTATCATGGAAGATCTGTACAGATTACAATTAAATCGTTTGCGGCTATGTCCATACTATGACCTGAGTATGCAACCAGACGCGAGGTCATAATTTTTCATCATGATGTTGTTCAAGCAAATTTTGCGTCTACCGAACTAAAACAATCTGACCTTGCCCATTCTAATTAACCTTTGATTCGATCAATGAAGAATGCATTTGCTGGAATACGCTTCACTTTATAGAAGGGTGTCAAAAAATTGCGCGTTTCCAAGCATCAAAAGACGAGAGGTTTTTTTTTTGGGATGGAATCCATCAATTGCCAATAAGATGTTTCCATCATAGCTTTCGACATGCGATACTTTGAAATTAGATGTTTGAAGCACACATTTGTATATTATAGGGGAAGTGCTTTTTATAATGGTATTCACCGCAACAAACTGTTTCTTAGTGACATAAATGCCAAATAAAAAAAAAAATAATTTTAAACGAGCAATATAGCAATATATTGGACAGAATGGTCAGAATTTAAAGAAAAAGACATGACTGAATTTACTATCTCATTTGTGTGCAATAAATTAATAAAACCGCAATGGATTTGATTGTTTGTTATAAAGTCAACGTTAAAAATTCTCGACTCTTATTTTATTAAAAAAAAAACATGAATTCAAATGGAATAAATTAGCTGCTGTAAAGCTAAGAAATTCTAATCACAATTATTTGCTATTCGCGAACGTGGATATTTCTTCTAAAAAGGGAACACAAATAAATTACAAGAATAAAAAAACACACACACTTACATAGATGTTATAGAGTGTGTTATCCCTTTCGTATTCCATTCCACAATACGAATTAAATATCCCACTCGACAAAGTGTAAAACAGACAAAGCAAAATAGAATTTTGTCTAAGCCACATGGGAGATGTTTATTTCATGATGTCTTCAACGTGTTATGAACTTGTTCTATTCAAATTACTGTATGTACGTGTCAAATTCCAATTTTACAATTAGAAAACAAAAAATATGTTACGTTACAGCTTCTCGTATCTCCTGTTCAGTGCCCTTTTGTCTCGTAAATCCGGTAAACATACATACATACGTACACAACTGGTCATTACAACGGTGTAGTCAGGATTACGACCTAGCTTCTCAAAGCACTTATACTGTGTATGTTAATTTTATACATGAGCGGCGGAACCTACAGTTTAAAGTCGAATGACGGATTTTTTTCAAGAAACTTTTCATTGCAATTTGTATTTTACTCTCAGAGTTTTTATTAGAAATCTGCTAAGAACAAATTGTTGAAGAAATATTTTTTCTCCATATTTTGTTGTGTTGTTGGAGATGTATGACCTGGCGTTTGAACCGTGGCCTCACGTCTAATTAACCAATACACTGCCTACTAAACTACGGTGACTTCAAACATCTCAACAGCCAGAGCAATCTTTCTTACGAAAGCTCTTTGCAGTTTGCCATCTACTTATCTCGTATACACTGGCTGAGAGCGTTCTACCGCAATAGTAAATCTTGTAGTACAGGGACGATACATAACAGAGAGAGCATTCATCGATCTTACTGTGGAGCGCACCCTGATCTCAGAGAAGGTGGTTCGTAAGCTTGGTGGCCTTACGTCTAATAAGCCAACACTCTACCTGCTAGACAACGGCGAATCAGATCCATGGATACTGAAATCCAATGGACATCAATTAAGGCAGAGAGTATTTATAGAACAAAATGAAAAATAACTCAATTTATAGGAAAGTTTGAGTGAAATAAACCCGATTCGAATGTGTTATGTATGGGTGGAGTAAAGTTCCTCAACATTTAAACGATAAATTCCGTTGTCTGGTGTTCACACATCACTCTCACACTTATACTGTAGGTTAGGTTAGGTCTGAGTGGTAGCTCTGACTTCGCTAAGCTCACTTGAGCATGCATAGCGGCCCGTTGTGATGCTACGGGTGAACGCAGTCCCTGTACTGACCAAGTGCCACCAAAATCAGGGAAGAGGAAGAAGTTGGTTAGCGCAAGCGCTGCACACTCATACTGTAAGAAGAAGAAGTAATTAAAAGGCCCAAGTAATGTACTTGCTGGGAAGTTTATTGAGCCCACCGTACTTTCAAGGTCTTGCAGATCAACATTGTCACCGATTTCTTCAAAATTCTCCTGATGACAATCAATTTTCCAACTGAAGAGGAGCTGACGATCATTGGCTACCCGTTTCGACGATAAAGCATAAAAATTCCCAGGTATTGTGATAAGTTAATATTGAATTTAATAATTTAAATAATGTTCGATGAAAATATTATTTTTCTGTTCTTATTGTCGTAACAAAAAAAAAAAATATTCAATATGCTGCACAACACATGACCTCGCCGTTCAACCACATTACAACCGTGCTGTGTATGATTTTTTTAACAAATAATTTTGTTTACGAACACTGTACACGTTCTAAGATGTAGAAAATCAAATTCATTAACATTTGATGATTTGATTTGATTTGATGACACGTTTGTGCTCCACATCAAATCTTTTAGGTTTATAGACATTAAATGTCAACGATGCTCATCAAAAGTGAATTTTTAAATAGAAATTACCACGTAGTCTTCAATATTTTATGTCAATAGATTGGCACACAACATGATTTAGAAAACCACACATACAGACATATACACGAAGGATTCTCGTATTCAACTACATACATACGTACATAATTGGCCTTTACAACCCCTTCAGTCAGTATTACGACCTAGCTTCTCACAACACTTATGTTGTGCGCGTTAATTGTTATACATGAGTGATGGGACCTACAGTTTAAAATCGTCTCCGAACGACAGATTTTTTGAGAATGTTTTCATAGCAATTTTATTTATTCTCAGAGTATTTACCCTCAGAAATCTGCTGAGAGGAAGTCGCCGAAGAAATTTTTTTTTCATATTTTCGTTTTGATGTCTGACCTGGGGTTTGAACCGTGGCCTTACGTCAAATAAGCCAACACACCACTTACTAGACTATGGCGACTTCAACTGCCTGTGGCAAATAGAAAATTTTCAAATACATACATTTGTGGTAAAGCGGGTAAATAAGTATTTTAGACGATTTGCGTAGAGTTTTCAATAAACGTTATGTGGGAGTGTGTTCAAACTTCCGAAATGAGCAATTTTCCTAATCTTTAGCGCCGTATTTATGGTATTTATGGCTGATTTTAATCGATGGCAGAGGTGAAGTGGTTTGTAGCTTAAGAAAAACCAACGAGGCTCACACCTACACGTTAGATGATCAGGCTTGAAATCACTGGTATAGAACATTCAATGCGGCATGGGAAGTCGCCGTAGCGTAATAGGTAGTGTGTTGATTTATTAAACATGAGGCCTCGGTTCAAACCCCAAGTCAGGCGAGTTCTTCTCAGTACCTTTCTGCTAAATACTCTAAGATTAAAATAATATTGCCATGAAAAGTTTCTCAAAAATCTGTCGTTCGGAATAGACTTTTACCTGCTCCAGCTGCTCATGTATAAAATTAACACACACACACAACATAGGTGGTGTGAGAATCTAGCTCGTAATTCTGATTGAAAGGGTTGTAATGACCACTTATGTATGTACGTACATATGGCAAGTAGCGCTATTCTGTCTAGTTGATAGTCACCAAACTGTAGTGCTCTCCGTTGACGCTGATGAACAGAGCAATGTTGTCCTTAAAGAAAAATGGACATGTGACGCCGCTAGCTGTAAGTCCACAGCAAACAGTGGCTTGTCCGTAATGCATTAGATGGTGTTGAATATGATGTGTGTTGGTATTGTCTCAAATTCAACACTTTTGTTTGATCACATCCACCCAATCAGCCAGAAATGGGCCCCCATCGTAACAGATGTTTTGTCGATGAAAATTACAGTTAATTGCGAACTGCCATAGAGTCCATTCAGTGGATTGATATCGTCCCAAAAGTGGATCAAATCGCATAAATTCGGTGACCATTTCACATCATTTCCACTTGAGATGACCATGCAATTCGAAACCAAACATCAGGTCAGGCATCTCCAAACAAAGCGAAAGATGAATAAATATTTCTTCAGCCACTGTCTCAGTAGATTCCTTGAGAGAAAATAAAACTGCCGTAAAAAGTTTCTGAAATATCTGTCGTTCGGATTTGTCGTAATCTTGACTAAAGGATTGTAATGACCAATTATCTATGTATGGGCACTAGAATTTATAAATTTCAGGAATACAATGACGACAATGCAAAACATTCACAATTGCTTTCGATTTGCTTTTCTTTCTGGTTTTTCTTCTGCTTAATGCCACAATGGTTTTTGCATTTTCATTGTTGACTTGGCACCATTTCATGCATTTGCATTTGAGTCTGTCTCTCTCTCTCTCTCTGTTGAACTTCCTGAGTATTTGTTTGTGAATATTTCTCGTAGCAACTGCATCGCTTGTTTATGACGTTTTTCCTTTCGTTGCTGCATCTGAAGTGTATGAGCAACGTACACAAGCAAGTTATTCAATAGAAAAGTGTACACAAGTATACGTAAGAAAAGTTGTAAACGGTTTTATCTGTTTATGGCGAATTTTTATTTTTTTTTATATGTGGAATACTAAAAATGATATTAAATTTTATACATCATAAAATACGTAATAAACGTAAGTTATCTTCATTAATATTTTTTATTTAAAGGATTTTCACAAAACGATTTTCACTCAAAGTAGTTCTGAAAACCTCTTTTTTGTTAGAACCTGGCAGGTAGGTAGGTAGGTAGGTTACTTGTGCACTCATAGCGTCCCGTTGTGACGCCACAGGTGAACGCAGTCTTTGTTCTAACCAAGTTCCTCCGAACCAAGGAGGGAGAAGTTGGTCAGCGCAAAGGCTGCACATTTTAAAGCACGCCGGAAAACCAGCCAGAAAGCTTGATAAACGAGGCTATATCCTTGACATCAATGGACTATAGCTCCGTCAAGCTGACAAGGGTTGGAGAGCCAAATAACCTATATCTGCACCTCGCAAGAGATGGGCATTGACAAAGAAAGTGGATAACAGTCTCCTGTAAATGGGAGCCGAATTCTTTCCGCGTGTCTACCCATAACACAGTGACCTGTAAGCACGGCCACTGTTATCGAGATGATGTTACGACCAAGTCCAAGTAACTGGTTGGTGCGCCTTCTATCCATTGAGGGCCAAGTGAGCCTAGCGGTGGAGAAGGACTCCGCATTGACCCAGAATAGGTTGGCATCTCGGAAGAATTACCACGCGATGGCCAGTTTGAACGAGTTAATTGGCATTCCTAAGTTGATTGAAGAGGATTCCGTAGTAGGAAGTAGTGCGACAGCTCTGGCTAGCTCGTCGGCTCTTCAGTTTTCCGGAATGTCACAATGTCCGGTGGGGGGGACCCAGATAAATGTTGCACTGAAGCGCCCAGAAATAAGGTTGAGGCAGCAGCGACATTCCCTGACGATCCTCAAATTATTCGCAACATTCGACAGAGACTTTATGACAGCTTGCCTATCAGAAAAGATCGAGATGCGAGTGAAACGAACACCCTATGCGAGGATCTATTGTGCGTCTCGGTAGGTGGTCAATGGAACCTGGAAATTTTGTAAATCAAAACTCTCTTGAGCTCATCCAACAGGATAACCATATAACTTCTAGCAGATAACAAGATAACTTGCTAGCATGGATAGTGGTTGTTTTGAGTCTGTTTTGTCAAATCCACAATGGACGACCATAGCCAATAACGTGTATTCGCTGAATAGACTCTGCAGCAGATTCCATCACAATTTTCATTGCAAATCAATGTTCAGTTGTGAGACTCATTTTTGGATGAATGATTACGTGGAGAAAGAAAATTGTTGAATTTGGGTCCACATGAGAACCACAATAGAACTCAAACACACTGTTTGATGCGAACATCACCGCTTCATATTTCTTCGTGAACATCGTTGGCCCGCACTTAAGGTCGATGATTACCATCTTTTTGGAATGTATTAGATGATCTGGACACCAATGACATATGGTTTCAACAGAATGGCTTTAATTACCGCACAACCTATGCCTCATTATATATCCTGTATGAGCAGCTTGTAACGCTGGGCATTTTACGTGTTGATGATGTAAACTGATCGCCGAGATCTTACTTTTCTTGTGGATTTTCCTAAGTCGTCAATTGTATTGTACATGTTTTTTTTACTGCCTTTTTATATTTGCCATTTAATGTAACAATTTGAAATGCATTTAGCGTGTGCTCTGTAAAATATTACACACGACACTTTTTATATCGCTCATGCGTATAAATATTTTGCATGCAAATGAATTCAAACAATATTTTCTCCATAAAGAAATCAACATATTTACTGTAGAGATTGAAAACACAATTGAAATTTAGTCATTCATGATTACCAGACAATCAGTCCATCAATCCGTAATACATTTTTGTTTTTTCAGTCTGCCATAAAAGTTGTATCTTTTGTGTATGATTTTTGTATTTAACCGGAAACAGGAAGTTGTTCATCTGTGGTATTGTCATAATGCCAAAAAGGATACTGTGACAGTTTCCCCCCACATTTTGTTTCTTTATTGTCGACTTTGCATTTGTTACACAGAAGTCTTCATTATTGTTTGAATATTTTATTGTTGCGATAAGCCACTTTGGAATTCATACACGCAACTTGAAGAAAGCCTGTATGTAAGTTAAATAAAAGTTAAGCAAAATCGGAAGTCGCCGTAGTCTAGTAAGCAGTATGTTGGCTTATTAGACGTAAAAGCCAGGGTTCATGCCCCAGGCCAGACATCAAGACAAAATACAAAAAAAAAGAATTTCTTCGGCGACTTCCTCTCAGCAGATTTCTGGCAAAAACTCTGAGTGTTAAAATCAAATTGCCATGAAAAACTTTCTCAAAAATCTGTCATTCGGAGTCGACTTTAAACTGTAGGTCCCGCCACTCATGTATAAAATGAACACATACAACATAAGTGGTGTGAGAAACTAGCACGTTGTACAATGGGACAATTCGACCTCCGAGTACTGTACTTGTCTTAATTGACAAGTACACGTCTTCGAACCTAACCTAACCAAAGCAAAATTGAGAAATTTAAGAAAAATATGTTATGCTTCAAATATAATTTTAAATTAATTTTTATTTAATTTTACAAGAGGTTTTGTTTTAAAAACTTTAGCAATTTTTCCCCGTAATACTTTTTTGCACTTTCATTATAAGGTATTCCAACTGAGACTTCAAAACTTTGACAATTGCTACCTTCATCTTGTTGAAGCTACACTCCTCATATTAGTTACTAGTTGAACGAGTGGTTTGTGGGCATGGTCATCTCATGGGCTGGTGAAACACATACAGGGTTTCGCATTGTTTTCGTGATGCCATTAGTTTGCCTTCTAATGGTATAACCAATGCGATGCCATTTTCATCTCCTTCTTTCAATAGATTCTCGAGTTCAATAGGTTATCGCCCAAAATGTAGGCATGGTTCTAAATTTCACATCTAAATTCACATCTTTAGCCTCTACACTATTTCCTATCTATTACTAAACAATCTTTTAGGGATCGTGTCCAGAAATCTATCAAATAAAAGTGGTAACTAAATCCAGTCCTGTGGGACAGCCATTCTAACTCCAAACAATCCACTCTGAAATTTTTTATGTCCTCTCCTTCAAGAAAAACCCACAAGAGCTAAGGCCTAATGGAAAGTTAATAAATTCATCGTTGAAAACTTACATACATAATTGGCCATTACAACCGTAGTCAGGATTACAACCTTACTTCTCACACCACTTATGTTGTGTATGTTAATTTCTATACATGAGTGGCGGGACAGTTTGAAGTGGACTCTGAACAACAGTGTTTTGAGAAACTTTTGCATGGCAATTGTATTTTACGCCCAGAGGGTTTTTGCCAGGAATCTGCTGAGAGGAAGTCATCGAAGAAATGTTTTTTCATATTTTGTTTTGTTGGAAATATCTGAGCTGGGGTTTGAAACGAGGACTCTACGTCAAACTAGCCAAGATACAAGTGATTGTAGATTTCTGTTGACTAAAGCACGCAGCAATTTAGGTAAGGCAGCCCTCCTGTAGCCTGATACATATGAATAAATAAAATATATATATTTAAAATTTTGTTTTTCTTGCTAAAATTTTATATAAAAGTTAGGTTAGGTTGTAATACCGATATTATCTATTCCGACATAGAATAACAACTCCTGATTAGCATCTATAAATGATACCAACAGCTTTATGGATTTTATCCAATTAACCTTTAGCTGAACAAATTGTGTCAATAAATTCTAGGAGTGCCAGAATCTCTCATATCAGGATTCCAAATATCAGCCTAGATCTGTCTGGTTTCATTGAAAGTGAGCTCCCCTTTTTCCTTTTGCAAGTGAATGAAGTTTGTGTGAAGCAGTTTGTTTGCCCCTTTGAATTACTTGCACTCAAGAATTAAATTGGAGTTGCCATTGTATCAGCCTTTGCAAGTGCAATGATTTTTTCGTTATCTTCAATGTCACCGTGTTCCAGAATCGCTATAAGGGTATCCCCTCGAATGTCAGCATTTTTAGAATATCTACAGTGTGGCTGTACCAACGGCAAATATACGTTCATCATATTTATTCCATATACTGTGATATCGAATTCGCACAGCAATAATCTTTATAGCAATTAATTTAGCCTGAATAGTCTTATATTCGCCGTAGTCTAGTAGGTGATGTGTTAGCTTATTACACGTGAGGCCACGGTTCAAACTATAGGTATGATATATCTAACAAAATGAAAAACAAAAAAATATTTCTTCGGCCATTTTCTCTCAGTAGATTTCTGGCTAAAACTCTGGGAGAGTATTTAAAACTGCCATGTAAAAGCTTCTCAAAACTGTGTCGTTCAGCGTCGACTTTTAACTGTAGGTTCCACCACTCATGCATAAAATTAACACACACACAACATAAGTGGTGTGAAAAGCTAGGTCGTCAGCCTGACTGAAGGGTTGTAATGACCAATTGTAACGACCAATTGCGTGTGTATGTATGCACGTATGTCGTCCTATAGTAATCAGCTTAAATAAGACTCAGCTATTCTGAAATGAACTTTATCGTGTGATTCTTTCCATTTGCAATGGGGCAAGTATTTTCTGCCTTTATACAACATTACTGTTTAAAAGTGTATCATATTACTTTTGAAAACTGAAATAAATACACAAAATTGTATGTAAATTCCATATAAAACTTTTGCAATCAAATTTATGCTCAAATTTTTGGTCCCTTTTTCAGCAGAAGGTCGAAGTGACACAACAGATAAAAACGGAATTTAAAAAATTCAACAGCAGTTGTGTCGACATGGAACATTTGATACGTTTCCTTTACTATTTCAACTTTATTACGCAACATAATATATTTGGAAGTCAATTTTTTATACAACCCTATGCAAATATTAAACAGCATATGGTGTGCAGGGCTTTTTAAAATAATATTTACATACATATATTTGTTGTCTATGTATAGTGTTTGTACAGTTTTAAAATTTAATAATATGACATTTACAACTGACGGTTTTATTTACATTTACAAAAAAAAAAAAAAAGAAAAGGAAAAAATATATGATTTGATGTTTATAGAATCGTCTTAAATTGTACATCTTTTTGGGAGTTTATGGCTTTATGTAAATTTAAAAAATATTTCTGCATATAATTTCATCATATTCACATATTAAACATCTTAAACAGCTGTATTATCATGTAAATAATTGGAAAATTAAGGCAAGCCACACAAAGTTAAGGCGTTTTCAGGTCATACACATAGCTGCCACATAAATGAGGCACCAAATCGTCAAATATTTGAGAAAAAATCGTCAAATTCGTCAAAGACGTTTATTAAAATCGTCAAAAAATCGTCAGAAAAATAAGTAAACAAATTAAAAGTTTTTAAAAATCAAAATTATTTCTATTTTGGTAAAACATATAAAGTCAATATACACATATACAAAAATATAATAAAAAAAATATATACAAAAGTATACATACGGTTAACAAATTTCAGAAATTTTTTAACCAATCCGTTTTCGTGGAAAATCGTTATAATTTTCTGACATCTTTCTTCGATTTTAAGACGGTCGTTTGCATTGGTTCAGAAATTTGTGAAATTTGTTAATCGGATGTATACTTTTGTGGGCCTGTGCAGGGCCACAATTCAGTTCAATTTCAGAAATTTTTTAACCTATGCAAAAGACCGTCTTAACATCAAGGAAACTATAAAGATTTTCAACGAAAATGGATTGGTTAAAAAATTTCTGAAATTTCTTAACCGTATGTATACTTTACTAACTGTGTGTATGTACATATCCGAGTTCAAAAATAAAACATTGAAAAAATTTTTTTTTTGTAATTAAAAGCTTGCGTCCCTCATCTTCATTTATTAATTTTTTTTCCAAAAACAGAGAAATTTTATATCATTTTCTGGAAAAAATTGTTTAAGGATTAAACAATCTATCCCAGTGTTGTTTATTGACACATAAGCATAGCAATAATATTGCATCATCTTAATCTATGGGTGAAGTCGCCGTAGTCTAGTATGTAGTGTGTTGGCTTATTAGACGCAAAGCCAGTGTTCGAGCCCCAGGCCAGACATCAAAGGCAAAATACAAAAAGTATTTATTCGACGACTTCCTCTCAGCAGATTTCTGGCAAAAACTCTGAGAGTAAATAAAAATTGCCATGAAAAGTTTCTCTAAAATCTGTCGTTCGGAGTTGACTTTAAACTGTAGGTCCCACCACTCATGTATAAAATGAACACACACAACATAAGTGGTGTGAGAAACTAGAACGTTGTTCAATGGGTCAAAACGGCCTTCGGGTACTGTACTTGTCTTAATTGACAAGTACACGTCCTTTAACCTAACCTAACCTGATCTATGGGTGGTGCAAATATTGAGGAGTCGGAAGCTCTTGACATTCTAAGCATGAAATTTCAGTGCGTCAGCTGTGTTGTTACTTGTATTTTATGGTCGCTCTGTATACTATGATATTATATTCGCACAGTTGCCGCTTTTATAGGGATTATGTTCGCCTGAATAGTACCACAATGGAGTTATAGTTTTCTGGAATTGCTTTTCTTTACTAGAACAGGATCTGTATACCATAAAACTGAGGTTGGCTTCAGATGTCGTGTAGCTAATGGGGGAATCCAAATCAATTATAATTAAAATTTTAATATGACACTAGCTTCCAAATTGTATTCTTGGCTCGTTGCCTTATTCGTTGTCTATCCTAATTGAAGAAACCCGAAGTCTAGTAGCTAGACTAGGTTACAGAATACATGTTTGTTATCTGCCTTAACAAGCGATATCTGCAAAGTGTAATGTAGAGTGCCCTCTTTTTCCGACTTCCCCTCAGCAGATTTCTGGCAAAAATTCTCTGAGAGTAAATAAAAAAAATCTATCGTTCGGAGTCGACTTTAAACTGTAGGTCCCTTCGTTTATGGATAAAATTAGCACACACAACATAAGTGGTGTAAGAAACTAGGACCTAATCCTGTCTAAAGGGTTGTGATGACTAATAATTTATGTTATGTATGTTAATCCTTTATGGAATTGATTGTATTGGCTCCTTACGCAATTCAAAAAGCTGTCTGACTATTCAAATATCGATAACAAGTTCACAGCGTTACAGCGTGTATAAACATCATCTACGGCTATTGTAAACTTTTTCTTTACAATTTACAATAACAAAAGAAATAAAAAGAACAAGAGAAAAAAAAATAAGAGAAAAAGAAAACTTATTCCACCATAAAAGTGGCAAAATTTAGTGTTGACAAGAACTTGGCATCATACACATACCGAAGTTAGCATGGTCCAGTGCACATTGACTATTCGCAAGAAATAACTTGAAAAGGAATTGTAACAATTTTCTTCTTCTTTTCAAAGTTTTGGCATTTCTTGCCAATATATTTTTGATTTTGGTTTCAAGTGACATTTAACTTTAGTAGATTACGTCTTATTTTTTTTTGCTTACTTTTGAATATTTTGAAAATTTGCCAAGAGTGGTAGCATAAGAGAAAACAAATTTGAACTTAAGTTGATTGAGGATTATATTGAAATGTCAATATTATCTTGATTAGTTTCTAATGTCATTTAAGTAAAATTAAAAAGTAAATACCGGGTGGGCCATCTATCAATTTAAATTTGAAATATCGGTTATTTCGAATATGGCAATGTTTATGTCATTCTATTCTTTTACAAAATTCAGTGTATTGTCTTCGGTGAGCGTAATGAATTGATTGGGATTTATTGGAAATTTATTTCCACAACAAAGACAATTGGTTGGCAATTGCCGATCATTTTCAGCTTGGTGAGTACCTTAATAAACCTACACGTGGTCTTACACAATACACCTATTACCAGTGACTGTTTGATGTGGCTTGTGAAGCACAGGCACCATTGGCTCATATTTCTTTGAAAATGACGACATCGCAACCATTACGCCTACCGCACCATGATAACCGATTTTTTTGTCGCCGCTCTTCACGGTATTGATGTGAAGGTTGTATGGTTTCAACAGGATGGTCCATCTTGTCATACATTTTATGCCACAATCGATTTATTGAGTCAAACGTTTGATGGCAGTTTAATTAGCCGAAATGGTGATGTCAATTTGGCCCCTAGGAAGCTGCGATTTGACACCGTTGGACTATTTTCTGTGGGGCGCCGTTAAAGAAAAGTGTTATGCCAGAGACAATTGAGCATTTGAAGACCAAGATTTGTTATGCCAGTGTCGAGATATGACCCCATACACCCGCAAAAGTGTACGCAATTTGATCCGATCGAATGAGGTAATGTAGGGCCAGACGCAGCAGCCATATGAATGAAATAATATTTCATTTCTAACCGGAACAATTGTACTTCACAACAAAAAAAATAAATTTGGCAAAATTTCAAACCGTGTTTGGTTTGAACGGTTAAGACCGGTTAAGAACGGTTTTAAATGCTTTGTGAAACATTATCCTCAATCTTAACGTTATTTTAGTTTTTGTTAAATCTGGCCTATGGTTTGGTTACATAATTCCTCTTCTCCCAGAACAGGCTTAGCTCACGGCATCATTAAGCACGAATAGCTTGTCTTTTATAAAGCTTCAGTGTTAAATGATGTGTGAAGAACACAAACTCTGAATTTGCTAAACTTTTTATCATCTCAATGCGATCCATATGGTGGCACATTCTTTCTTGAATTATACAAACGTTAAGTGCGGTGGAGCTTGTTATTCTAGAGATTGTTCATAATAGAGTGCGAAAAGTGTTGGCCTGTTGCAGCTTCTCTTTGGCAGGCAACCTGTCTTTTTTTTGCTGTTTTAAATTAGTTAAATTGGTCAATTCGCCGTAGTCTAGTAGGTTGTGTGTTGGCTTATCAGACGTGAGGCCACTGTTCAAACCCCAGGTCAGACATTTCCAACAGAACGAAATACGAAAAAAAAATATTTCTTCGGGGACTTTATTTCAGCATATTTCTGGCAAATACCCTGAGAGTGAATAAAATTGTCATGAATAGTTTCTCAAAAAATCTGTCGATGGGAAGTCGTATTTGAACTGTAGGTCCCGTCCTTCATGTATAAAATTGACATACACAACGTAATTGGTGTGAGAAGCTATGTCGTAAATATTTTCCTTTTTATGTTTTTATTTCATTTTTATACTCTTTTTACTCATTGAAATAATAAATAAAAAAGGAAAAGTGAACTTCCACAACTAAACTAAACTAAAGAATTAAAAATATATTACAAGAGTACTAAGAAAAAAAAGAGAAACTCTTGTTGTTTTAAAAATAGAAAGTTATTGTGCAAATAAATTTTTTACTTTTCATATCAGGATATTATAATTCTTCTTTAGATATTTGAAATATCACAATAGAAACATTTATTTATTAATTATTAAATTTATTATTTATAAATTTATTTATTAATTATAAATATTTAAATTTTGTTTCTTTTATGCCAGCAGCATTTTGAGCAATATTGAGCAATGTTGAGCAAATTGTTAAGCATGAATCTTCCAAGTTTTCCATATTGTCATTAAAGCTACTTCACATCATCACTATAAAGGGAATTAAAAGAAAATATCACAGAACGGCATTCTTATATCGTCTGCTGCAATATTAAACTTTATCTGGATTGTCTTTCGTCTACCTCAGCTGCTTGTCGACAAACCATGTTTTGCTCCTGAAACTTATTTTCACAAAAAACTGAAGAGCATTTGCTGTCATCATGTGCTAGCAAAGGCAGCTGTTTTAATAACAAAGGCAAGGCCATGATTTTGAACAAAAAAAAAATATCACAGTGACATTGCCGGCAGACATAAACTGTAATGAAATATGTAACAACTGCATATGATAAGTATTGCAGAAACGTTGTCGAGACACAGCTATGGATGTTAAAACATTATTAAACAAATAAAAAATAAAACAAGAAAAAATATTGGATTACAATTTTGTGATTTGGCTTAATGTCATTTAAAATTAATTTCTTCTAACATTTAATTTCTCTCACAACAAACAACAAGAAAATACTTTAGATTTGAATGAAATTTTTACGCTGAAGTTACAGGTTCTAACAAAATTTAGAGTCCTTTTGCGGAAAATGGGTAGAGTTGGCCGCCAACGAAAGAAGTTATGATAGACACACTTAAGCATCCTGAAAGCTGCCTGGCGATCAGAAAACTTTCCCGAGATATTTTCATTCTGTAAGACATACACTTCTACAATCAAGTGATTCAAAAGCTTTAAGGAAAGTTATGCCTACCAACGTTGGAAAAATTCCACATCAGTTAAAATTACATGGGAATTGTTAAATAACTGCGTGATTTTACTTTCCCAAACCCCTATTCTTTTTTGAAATGGATGCCCTGAACTGCTTCTAGAAGTGTGGTATAGTGTGTTACCATGTATTCAATGCGCATGATAGTTTTTAATTCCATCAGGATCTTCAAGTGTTTAATATTTATTCCATGACCAGAAATATTGACTACTTTTAGCTGCCAGGTCCTTACAATATCGATCCAGTACAATTGTAGATGTAAAACGCAAAGTATGACAATTAATAATGCAGGCAGATCGGGTTTCCCACCCTGCCTCGCATTTATATTTTCAAATAAAACAGCAGCTACTGCTTTATGGAACAATGTGGTCTGAGACCCAATTTCACTTTTCCCCATCGAAGTTCTGCTCAAAAAATTTATTTTTCTTCGATTAAAATAAATAGTACCCGAAAGGAGCCAAGTCGGATAGATGCGGCCAGTGGGATAGTAGCTCTCATCCTCATGCTTTGGTTGCATCCTAAACCGGTTTTGTTTTGTATGCAGGTGCATTGTCATGCTGCAAAATTACCGGCCCATTCGATCAATCCCTGGTTCAAATTGATCGTTTGTTGTTGGTAGCGATCTGCATTGACGGTTTCACTAGGTTTTAGAATTTTTTGGTACACTACACCGATCTGATCCTACCAGGCACATAACAATGTGTCCCTGCCCAATCGATCTAGTTCTGCAGTCAAAGTTAATGGTTGTACCGGACTAAAGCATGTTTTTTTCCGTTCAGGATTGTGCTAATAAATCCATATTTTACATAAATAATTGGTCATTAAAACCCTTTAGTTAGGATTACGACCTAGTTTTCTCACACCACTTATGTTGTGTGTGTTAAGTTTTTATACATGGGTGGCGAGACCTACAGTTTAAAGTTGATTCCGAACGACAGATTTTTGGAAAAAGTTTCATGGCAATTTTTATTTACTCTCAGAGTTTTTGCTGAGAGGAAGTCGCCGAAGAAATACTTTTTGTATTTTGTCTGATGTCTGGCCTGGGCCTCGAACCCTGGCTTTATGTCTAATAAGCCAACAGACTACCTAATAGACTACGGCGACTTCAATATTTTCATAAAAATCCAATACAACACTGATTTCCTATCGTGTTTTTGAAGCAAATATTACCCATAATTTTTCGGCTTCCGTCTGTTTCCCATAGCTTTTAAACGGTAATTGTTTGTTGTGCAACCCTTAACATTTCTGCCATTTGTTTCTGACTCAAAGTGTCATCTTAATCTTCAATATTGTTTGTAATTCTTCGTCTTTAACGCTTTAATATGTTTAAGACGTACATAATTGGTCATGACAACCCTTTAGTTAGGATTACGATCTAGTTCCGCACATCACTAATGTTGTGTGTGTTAATTTTTATACATGAGCTGCGGGACCTATAGTTTAAAGTCGACTCCGAACGACAGATTTTAAAGAAACTTTTCATTGCTTTTGCCAGGAATCTGCTGAGAGGAAGTCAACGGAGAAATATTGCGTTTTTTGTTGAAGATGTCTGACCTGGGACTTGAACCGTGGACTTATGTGTAATAAGCCAACACGCTACTTACTAGACTACGGCGACTACATCTTTAATATTGTTTGCAATTCGGCATCTTCTACGCTTTACGATGTCTAAGAACATGGCATGGCACGTATACTATCTTCATATATGGGTCGACCTTAACTAAAGTTCGTTAATTTTCCAAGCTTCAGTATCACTAACGACAGCATGGGATCTTTTACACGTTTTTAAACATTGCGCTTTTTTATTTCATCTTAATGTTAACATAGTTAACATAGCCACAAAATTACTTATTGTTGTTCAGCCATGCAAAGAAATGAGAAAAATTTAATTTAATTGTAAGCAGAGAAATTGCAAAAAAACAAAAAAAAAATATTTAAAATCATAGCACAACACCTCCACCAATTCATGTATTTTATACCATTTGTTGTAATGCAACATATGCAGGAATGTAAGTGTCCTCTCAAGTGTAATGTATATACTCATACAACTTTGAATTTCTCTACGTACATATGTTCTCACATTCACACTGCAAATAATACTTGAATGTAAAAATACTTTATTCTTGTATATGTAAATACACAAACGTGTATACATTCATATGTATACATATGTTGCGAAGTATACAAGTCATTGTATTCGTTTAACTCACGGTGCATTTTATTTATTATTCTCTTTTCATGTAACATCTTATCTGTGTTTTGACACACTTATGTACATACCATACCGTACGTTTTACGTTCTCTATTCCCCTTGCATGTACTATGTATTAAGGTAAGAAATTTATTGTTGTTTATACTCCTCTATTGTGGTTTATTTTTTATATTTTGTTGTTTTTACTTTCACTACCACTTGAACGACTTTCTACGCTTCAACACTTAAAAGATCGTGTGTTAACTTTAATAGAAATCATACTCATGCAGTATATAAATTAGGTTTAACACTTGCAGCATTTTAAAGGAGACACAATATGTTTTAACCTAAAGGCCCTACTAGTTCAAAAGTTTCTTTCGTTACAAGTTATTGTTTAGAAAATGAATACGAAATTTATGAAAATGAAGTTAAATTACCTTGCATTTCTATTGCTTGAATAAGTTGGAAATATTTATAAATAGCAAACGGCGTATGTAAACGGGTCCGCCATCTAACGTTTTTTTTTTCAACTAGTGCTTATTTCGTGAATGGTAAGCACTTAGCTCATGTCTGATTTGACAGATAATTAGTTTTATCCTTCCGCTGAACGAATATGGTTGTGTATACGCTGGAACAACGCTGGGAAATATTGCGACATGACTTTGAAAATCATGGTAATGTTACGTACGGATTTTGGAAGAAGAGAAGCACTGTCAGCTCCGTATGTTCGTTATCTTGTGAAAAAAGTGAAAGAAACTGGCATCCTCATCGATAAACCAAAGCGTGAGAAGCCAAAAACAGTGCGTACACCCGAGAATATTGCTGCTGTGGCAGAAAGTGTGCGTGAAGCGCCATCTACATCAATTCACTGTCGTTCTCAACAATTGAACATTTCGGAGACATCATTGAGACGAATTTTGCATAAAGACTTTGGTATGACGCCATACAAAGTCCAATTGGTTCAGGAGTTGAAGCCAATTGACCATCGAATGCGTTTTCGCTTCGCTAAGTGGGCCAGCGATCGACTTACAGAAGATGCCGATTTTGGCAAAAAAAATCATCTTTTCAGTAGTTTTTTTTTTAAGCATTTTCAAAAAAAAAAGAAAAGTTTTTTGGGGGACCCATTATAAAAATTAACGCACATAACATAAGTAGGGTGAGAAACTAGGTCGTAATCCTGGCTGAAGGGTTGTAATGATCAACTGTGTTATATATGTTAACATTTCTGTTCAGAAATTTTTAAATCGTTTAACATCCCCACCAGGTTTACAAATTCTGGAAAGTTCAAAGCGTACTTCGTTAATTTTATGTTCAATTGTCAAATAAACAAACAATTCGTAAAGTTATTGATCCTTCTTCCTACTAATTTTACTTTTCTTGATGCAAAATCGAAACAGCAACGCCAAGAAATGTGCGAAATTTTGAAGGAGATGCCGAAATATCGATTCGTCGTTGATTTTAACTAGTTGGCCTTAGTATTTCGATTACATAGAAAATTTATCGTATGAATCTTGGCTTACATTCCTATAAAATGCAGCACACGTATTGAAGCCAGCATTGCTAAATGGCGACTCACTTGAAACAGCCTCATATGAAAGAAGAAAAAAGAAAGTGCAGAATAAAGAATTATATTTAGTAATAAAGCCCATATCTGATTAAATGCCTAAAACAATTAGCAAACTTGCCTGTTTAGAACCAAGGACAAGGAGTTGCCCTTACAGTGGTGCATACTATCGAGCCACGTCGGCTGTCTTTTTATTTTCAAAAATTAATTAGTTGCACATCAGCGATGCATCTTGTCATACAGCCAGCTAAGCAATCAATTTATTGCTAAAAGAAGTTGGTGACCTTTTGTTTTTCAAAAGTGGTGCTATTCAGTGGCCTCTTCATTCTTGCAACTGAACGAGTGCATTTGAAATATTCAACTTTTTATGACTCTGGCGCTTACATACATAATTAGTCATTATAACCCTGCAGTCAGGATTATCACCTTTCTTCTCCCATCATCCATGTTCATCAGTGAGCGGCTAGTGAGAAACTGAAGAATTTACAATCAAAGCTATTGCCAGAAGACTACTGGAATGGAAGGGCCATAAGAAATACATACATATTCATACATACACAATTGGCCATTACAATTCTCCAGTCAGTATTAGGGCCTAACTTCTAACACCAATTATGTTGTGTGTGTTAATTTTATACATGAGTGTCGGGACCTACAGTTTAAAGTCGACCCCGAATGACAGATTTTTGAGAAACTTTTCATGGCAATTTTATTTAGTCTCAGAGTTTTTGCAGAAATTTGCTGAGAGGAAGTCGCCGAAGAAATGTTTTTTGCAAGAGCTGTGGTTTGTCTCTATAGTATGCCGCTCGCAATGCTTACTAAACCAAAGCGTCCACATTCAGATGTAAAAAATTATAAAATTCATTGCATCAGTGAAAGAATACCGCCAAACATATTTAAAAAAATAATTCCCATGAAATTAGCAATCAAACTATGATGAAGTAAAAATTGCATTCCAACAATATTTCTGTCTTGTATTGGCAGTTTACGTTGAAAAGCTTTTCGAAATATCTTATAAATGTACATGGTCTTTTAACAGGGACTTGTGTACTTGTGCATGTAACAAAAGACTTGGCACAATATCAATGCAATCTTAGAGTGTTAAATGCATCCCGAAAATGTGACAACTCAACCCCTTTAAGCATATTAAATGTAAAAGACAATTTTATCTAAAAAAAACTTGATTTGAGAAGAAAAGAATGAATATGATATAATGTCGCGTTTTAATATAATATTTTACGTTTCAGAATATATTATAATATTTTCATATCAAACTTCGATTAAAAACTGAAACCTGACATGTTTATAAACTTAACCAACCAAGCAACACTCAACTAAAGGGTCCGCCAAATAACTTTTTTTGTTTTGAAAATGCTTTAAAAAAAACTACTGAATATTTTCTCAAATTTCTTTTTTTATTTGAAAGTACAATCCTTCCGGTTAATAATGGAAAATAATTTCATTCAAATGGCTGCCTCGGCTGGCCATGCAGTAGCCTACACCAGAAGATGCCGATTTTGGCAAAAAAAAGTCATCTTTTCAGATGAAGCTCATTTTGATCTTGGCGGGTATGTAAACAAGCAAAATTGTCGCATTGGGGGCACAGAAAACCCGCACACATACATTGAAAAGCCGATGCACCGAAAACGAGTCACTGTTTGGTACAGAGGCATAATTGGGCCATTTTTCTTCGAAAATGAGCAAGGAGTGGCCGTTACAGTAAATGGCGATCGTTATCGGGCCATGTTGAACGAATTTTTTTCCAAAAATTGAAGAGGAGGATATTGGCAACATTTGGTTTCAACAGGACGGCGCTACGTGCCACACAGCCAAAGCTACACTCGATGCTTTGCACCCTGTTTTTGAAGATCGCATTATCAACCGCAGAGCTGATGTCGTTTGGCCACATCGGAGCTGCGATTTGACACCATTGGACTATTATTTGCGGGGTGCCGTCAAAGATACGTGCTACGCCGACAAGCCAGAGACAATTGACGCTTTAAAGGACAATATTCGTGAAGCCATTGGTGAAATACAGCTGCACACAATCGATAATGTGCTTAAAAATTGGACCGATCGTATAGGCTACTGCATGGCCAGCCGAGGCAGCCATTTGAATGAAATTATTTTCCATTATTAACCGGAAGGATTGTACTTTCAAATAAAAAAAGAAATTTGAGAAAATATTCAGTAGTTTTTTTAAAGCATTTAAAAAAAAAAGTTATTTGGCGGACCCTTTATGAAATTAAGAAGTTTTCTCTTTTAGTTCCATAGAAATTTTCGTGTAGTCATGATGCCTTACAACGCTGCACATAACCCATGGCTTTGTTAATATTCAACCAATGCGTTCTCTCATATTTAATAGGTTTAGATAACGTAAACGCTTTTGAGAATAGAATTTAAATGAAAGTTTACATTTTTATGTAGTTTTTAATTCAGTAAGACCTCTGCAAAAAAAAAATTCGCAATTATTTAAATTGTGCCAATTTAATTAAAAAATATTATCGGATTGCATATTGCCCTGTAATTAAATTTCATTCTTCATTTTTAATACCAACACAAGGTAATTCTTTGTTGCCTGTATAAGAATTCTTGATGATGAATTAAGATGCACAAGAGGAATTTAAAAATTCTTTATTTTTTCCGTGTAACTTCTGCCACATTCCTTGCTTGCAATCAGAAAACTTATAATTCTGCTTCAACCTCCCTCTCATGCCGTCATTACTTACAGTAAAAAAGTTTTGAAATGCGGTTTTAGTTTTAATTTAGTTTCTTTTATTTACTGATGGAAAGGACTAATGAGAAATGAAAAAATGAGAAATTAAGAAATATATACAAAGAAACGTTAAGTGTATAGATTTAATACATACATACATACATAATTGGTCATTATAACCCTTCAGTCAGGATTATGGACATAGTTTCTCATACCACTTATGTTGTGTGTGTTAATTTGATACATGAGTGGCGGGATCTACAGTTTAAAGTCGACGTCGAACGACAGATTTTTAAGAAACTTTTGATGGCAATTTTTATTTATTCTGAGAGTTTTTGCCAGAAATCTGCTGAGAGGAAGTCGCCGAAGAAATATTTTTTCATATTTCGTTTTGATGTGTGGTCTGGGGTTTGAACCGTGGCTTTTTTGTCTGTTAAGCCAACACACTACCTACTAGACTGCGGCGCCTTCAGATTTAATATATACTTAACAAAAATAGAAATAAAATAAAGCTTAAGTCGATTAGTCGATTGGAATGAAGTCTTGTACCTGAATTCCGATTTATATTTCATTAATACTATAGAATACAATAAATTTTTTTTTTTGCATGGAAAGAATAATGTCTGAATTGGAGGACCCAAATAAGCAATGCTCATGTTGAAGGCAAGCCAACCTAACCTAACCTAAAATCATTGTATAGTTGTCTAACGCTTTTCACATTTTTGTATCTTTTTATTGAGTAATAATTATATCTTGTTTAAAACTGATCTTTTGATTTTGTTTCTAATTTTAAGGAATTCCTTTTTGAATTTTCTCTTTAAATTGTTATATCCAAAGACTTCTGCATCCTATTTTTTCGTCGGCCAGCCACGGAATTCGATCTCTTCATGCGGTACATACAGTGGTGGCCACGAATTTAAGACACGACATATGACTGACTTAGTTGTGATAATATTTACAATCCTGTAATATCAAATTTGATATTATTTATTCTTCTATGTACCCTGTAATATAAAGAAAAAGTACCAATATTTTATTTTGTTTCTTTTTACATTTTGTTGCTTTTTGATCATATTATTGTACAAACGTTTATTTGAAATTGGCCACGAATTTAAGACATTTCAGAAATATCTGGTTTTTAAGTGATTTTGTTAGTGTTTTTTGAAGCTAAACGTTGAGCAGCGAATGTTTTATTTTATTTTATGTTGGAATACATAAAAATATTTAATTATAAATAGCCAGAGGTACTTGGAATACCGATGCCGAGCGAAAATTGATCCAAGAACTAAAATTTGATGGAAAAATAATAATGGAGATATCCAAGCTGCTTAAATGTTCTAAATGCAAGATTTACAATGCGCTGGAACACATCAAGCAACATGGTACCACCAAAAATGTCAAACTGCAACCTAGAGCCTGAAAAACTACACCCTAAAGTAGCTGCTAATAATCCTTCCACGAGCTCAAGTAAAATAAAAAATAAAATTGCATTGGATTTTGGTATTGATATTTCGTCTAGGGCAATAAGAAGATGTCTAAATGAGAAAAACTTGCGTGGTTGCATTGCACAACGTAAACCACCTGTGTTTCATCCCGACTAGCATTTTGGATTGATCTAAATAATATGTAAATACAAATTCTTAACCAAATATAGGTAGCAAAATATTATTAATTTCTCTTCGTAATACTACTTAAATCTTAAGAAAAATATAATTGACCTAAAATTTTTTTTGATAAGATGTAAAAATGATCACAAATGTCTAAGTAAAATGTCGTGTCTTAAATTCGTGGCCACCACTGTATGTATATAATTTCGAATGGATCGTTTTAGGTTATTTATAAAGAATTTTGTAGAGATGGTAATAATCGATGTTAACTAATGCCTCATAGGTTCTCAATATGTATTCTGATGATTCATGTCTCATCTCATTTCACTCTAAAAGAGTTAGCGTTTGATTTGAGAACTGCCTTTGCCTCTGTGCATGTTCTCTTTGGCTAAGTGTATCTGTCCAAATGTCACTTCCCACTCTTATGTTGTAATGCGTTTAAAATAGAAATTTTTTGTTTTCCCATAAGAGAAAAAATTTATTGCCACATCCACTTCGAATTCAAACTTCAATCCTATACTGCATAATAGTTTACGACAGCTCATCATTCTTAATTGAAATCAATAATGAATTTACATTTTTACGGATGAAAAAACATACATTTCTATGTTTTTTCATATATTTTTTTACTATTTTGTATCTAAATATTAGCATTGTCTGTAAATACATATCATAGTAGTGTACCTCTTCAGAATTTTTTGTCAACGCTGATAACACGGTGAGATAGTCAATAGAAACCCAGCTAATGATATAATGTAGGTTGTAAGTTTTGTTGAGTAGCACTCAAAAATATTTTTTTTATATTTCTCGAACACTCTAAACTTGTTTTACTTGACAAAAACGGTATTTTTGATATTTTCACACCCAATATTTTTCAACCTATTTTCAAAGCCCACAGTTTTTTGAAAAGGAGACAGATGAGCCTTTAAAATGGTATACATAAACTTGGAAAAAATTATTATTTATAATAACTACGGAAATTTTTGTCCGATTTGATGAAACGATGCACTTTCAAAATGTCATCGGTTATTTCATATTTTTTAATTAAAGTTTGCTACTATGTGTGGACACACTTGAAAAAATATAAAAAAAAATTCTAATTTGTAAAGTTTACCTCATCAAACTTCATAGCAGATTAAGTCAAATAATACATATATGTATATTGTTTTAAAGCCCCATCCCTCTCCTTTCTAAGAAAGTTTAAATTTGAGGCATTGGTTCATAAATGTTTGTGTAATTAATAAATTTGTTAGTAAAGTCCAAACAAACAAATTTTCTTCAAATAAAACAAGTGTGTCAACAAAACTCGTAACTTACACTATTTCATTAGCTGGGTGTACTTAATTTTTTTTAATTTTGTCGCATAGTGTAATTAATCAATTTGAAAATATAATTTTAAAGAAAAACTGAAAGTATGTATCATGTTTATGTGAATTCTATCAATTCTGGTTTCTAGAAATTGTACATACGTATGCGTTATTTTGATGAAAACAAATATTTATTACTCATACGTACCCTTTTATCCAACAGCATTGAAAATATACATACATACGTACACATGTGGCATAATGTGTATAAGGGTGAGCACCACAGTTTTATTGGCATTTTTTTATTACACAACACTTGCATTCTTTCAATAAATAAATAAAAATTTAGAAATTAAGAGAGAGAGAAAGCGTGAGAGAGTAAGTTTGAGGGATTTTATTGTTGTTATAAATCAGCGCCAATTTAATAGATTGGAGTTGAAAAATATAAATTTTCCAGTAGAATGGAAATTTTGACAGCAAAATTGTGGTTTCATTTGGAAAATTTATATTCTTTTTAAATTACTTAGTCGACTTTTGCTGGTTAAGCACATTAAAAAAAATATATATGGACCTTGAATTCAGTGAGAAATACACGGAATCCGCGAAAAATAAAAATTATATTTTTGAAGGGTGATTTTTTAGCTATTATCTTTTTGGCAACACTGGTTTAAACAGCTCCGGCACGTTTCGTGTTTTGTTTCACTGTCAAACATCTTCAGTTTGGTCTATAATTTAACCATGAATCGTCTTACAAACGAACAACGCTTGCAAATCATTGAATTTTATTATCAAAATGCGTGCTCTGTTAAGAAAGTTCATCGCACGCTTCTTCCATTTTATGGTCAGTTTAATCGACCCCATTGAAGCGGCTATTGTGACTAAATTTCGCACCAAATTTACATTGTTGGACATTAAACCACCAACACGCTTACGTAGAGTGCAAACTGAAGAAAATATCGCAGCTGTATCGGCCAGTGTTAATAATGACCATCAATTATCGATTCGTCGCCGTTCGCAGCAATTGGGCCTCTGTTACTCAACAACGTGCAAAATTTTGTGGATGGATTTAGGTGTGAAGCCTTTCAAAATACAGCTGGTGCAAGAATTGAAGCCGTACGACCTACCGCAACGCAGAATTTTTTGTGAACGGGCTCTTGGAAAGTTGGCCGAAGATCCACTTCTTTATCGAAAAATTGTGTTCAGCGACGAAGCTCATTTTTGGCTCAATGGATACGTAAATAAGCAGAATTGTCGATTTTGGAGTGAAGATCAGCCAGAAGCATTGCAAAAGCTGCCAATGAATCCAGAAAAAGTCACAGTTTGGTGCGGTTTATGGGCTGGTGGCATCATTGGACCGTAGTTCTTCAAAGATGCTGCGAATCGTAACGTAACTGTGAATGGTGAGCGCTACCGTGAGATGATATCCACCTTTTTTTTTGCCCAAAATGCAAGAGCTTGACTTGCATGACATGTGTTTTCAACAAGACGGTGCCACATGCCACACAGCACGCGTAACAATGGACTTATTGAGAGGCGAGTTCGGTGAACATTTTATTTCACGTTCGGGACCGGTCAATTGGCCGCCTAGATTGTGCGATTTAACGCCTTTACACTATTTTTTGTGGGGCTATATTAAAGCTCATGTCTATACAGACAACCCCGCTTCAATTGACGCATTGGAAGACAGCATTGAAGCATTTATTCGCGAGATACCGGCCGAAATGTTGGAAAGAGTATGCCAAAATTGGACTAAGCGGATGGACCATTTGAGGCGCAGTCGCGGTCAACATTTGCATGAAATAATCTTCAAACATTAAATTATATGGACCGTACTATCGATTCAAATAAAGATTTCATGCATTTTTCTGAATTTTATGTGTTTTTTTTTTTGAAAAATTTTCCTATAACTCTTAAAAAATCACCCATTATTACAAGGATATCTATAAATATTGCTAATATTTGTGTTATAAATGAAAAAAGTTTTTGTTTGCTTCAGTCAAATATATACTGAAAAAGCTAAGAAAAGTTTAGTTTATGTATACTAATGTGCATAAGGAGTGTGCATGAAAAAATTTAGGTCAACTATTTTTTGCTTCATTTTAATGCAAAATTATTTTTTTTCTTTTCAAGAGGAAAAATTTGAATTTATATACAACAAAAAAGTTTAAGAGTAAGGCAAATCTAAAACGATAACAATTAACACTGATGCAGTTAACTCCTAAAAGATCTACTAATGCATTGCAACAATATTTGCTTTAATTTAAAATGAAAAATTGAAATTATTTTGGTCATTAAGTTTGGATTTTGTTAAAAAAAAATTTGCACAAAATTTTTAAGTACACACTCCTCATGATGTGTCAAATAAAATTAATTGCTTAACTATCTTTATTAAAACATTATTAAGCAAATAAATCAATGTTATGCTAACAGCTAGTGTACATAACTGTTATTAAAGTTTAATTTATTAAAAACAAAACCTTAACCTTTACCCACAATAATCAAGTGCTGTTTTGTTTCAGATTTTATTTAACTGTGATGTTAACACCAAAATGTCATCAAACTTTTTAGTTAACAAGAGGGAATAAATACGGTTTTTTTTAGCCAAAATGTCTACTTTGAAAAGGGTTTGCAAACATTTAGAAAAGACGTAAGCAAATAACATTTTTTTTTTATGAAAAGGGGTTCGCAAATATTTACGAAAAAAGGAAGAAAGTCTCGAATTTTTTGTCGTTCTCTATAAAGATTTTTTTATCAGATTAAATATTTAATTTTTACAAAACTTTAATTAAACTGTTGAAAAAATATTTGAACTTTTTTTGGTTTTTTCTTGTTGTTTTCTTGACTTCTTTTATTGGCCAGTTATTGACCTGACCAGTTAATAATGAAGGGAAGATAAGAAACATCATTGCATGAACTTAAGTGTTTGACAAGACGTTCACATACTACATGTACATATACACACATTTTAACAGTTCCCTGTAGCAGACACTTTACTTTTCACATTTCAATTGCACTAGCCAGGCATCCAGTGTTAAGGGCTGCGAGGTTTTGTAGTGGCAACAGACACGATATTATTTCCATTTTTCTCAATGATTTCACCAATCTTATGATTTTTTTTACTTCCTTGCTGTTAATGATTTTCATGATTCATGATCATTCAACTATTATCAGCAGCAATACTGAAATGTAAGTGTTGAATACAATTAATTTGCGTCTGCCTTAAATTTTACTTATGCTTTCAATTTTACTTTCTTATTGTAAGTATAAGACATGTCTTAACTTTTATAATGAAAAACAATTCTTTTCTATTTTTTTTATTTAAATTTGTTTGGTTCCCGAAAAAGAAACCACTGACCCAGTTTAAAAAGTAATTTATGTGAGTCATTTATAGTTTGCATAATTATTTATGATAATAATGCTCTATTTTAAGTTCCTTTTATGGGTTTTTTCATTTTTCACTACATTTTATGAAACAAAACTGTACAATTTCTTAATAATTTTCTACAACTAAATCAAGATTTTCCATGAAAACTTTATGTGTGCACAACGGCGAGCATAATTTAATTAACAAGCTCACCCAAGAAGGCAATCGTTGCTAACATATACACAGATTTTGGCAGGAAAAATTAAAATGAATTTCATTAAATTCCATAAATCCTAAAATAATTAAAAATATTGTCTTCAATTGGAATCCCAGAGGAATGCAAATTTTCTTTTCCGCCCAAATTAGTTAATATTGTACCAAGCGGAAGTCATGGGTATTTTTTTAAAACGCCGCAATGCATGTTGAGTCAGGAATTTTTTTTTTTTTGAAAAACTTTGGTTTTACTTGGACAGCCAGACTTCTATTAAGTTCCTAACGAACGTAGTTTTAAATGTCCTTCCGTGTCCATGAGTGCCGAGAAATTTCGAACCATTCAAGGTAAGCGCTCTGTATTTGGTGGAGTCAGCAGAGTGAGATTATTATGAGCTGGGAAACCAGGGCAAGACTATGACGGGAGACCTGTACAGACAACACACTCAATTCCTTTCATGCCAGCATTGGATGAAAAACGTATTGAATAAGCGACCAGTCACGAGGCCGTAATTTTCCGACGCCGATCAAAAACTATTTAAAAAACAGTGGATAGGACGTTTTACTTCAACTGCCGCATAGAGGGGCATTTTGCCTGAAAACCTGGCCAAGATTAATAGAAGTGTTTTATGGCTTGAATTTTTTGATAGTGTTAGTGATAATTAGGCCCAATGATGAATTCAACTGATTTTGGTTCAAATCGGTCTGTGATTTCGCCCAGCCCCAATACAAATTCCCCTCGAAATTGCACTTATTGACACATAATTATGGTAATTATGCAACAATCATGACAAAATTTAGCATGAATCAGTTCTGTGTACTAAGAAATCATGGTGTAAAGTTTGGTGAAAATCGGATCACATTTGACCCTAGTCCCCATATAAAGTCCCCTTTAAAAATTCACGTTTGCGCTTATAAATGGCTTAAAAACATCAGTATCGTGATGAAATTCGGTATGAACGTGTATTTTGTAAATCTAAATCATATTACCAAATTTTGTTATGGTCGGTCCATAATTGCCCCTTGGTCCAAAATAGGGCCCCTTAAGAAAATATGTTTAGCAATTATAATTCGGTTAAAAATTTTATTACCTCGATGAAATTCGACATGAACATATTTAATATGAATGTGAATCATTTATGGTCACATTTTATTATGATCGGATCATAAGTGCCAATAGGTACCACATACGGTCCATTAAGAAAATCAAACATACATCTCATATTGTTATAATAGTCGATATACATATGTATGCAATTAAGTTTTTAAACTTCTATGATAATTAATATTTATTCATAATATTTATTTTACATTATTTAATACCTGAATTAAAAATACTTAAAAAGTGAAACTAACTACAATCGTTAAAATCGTTATCATTTTCATCAGAAATGTCAGGAAGGAGTAACTTCAAAGTATCTGATGAAAATGCTTTTCTATTCCTTCGCGATTTTTGTGTACTGCAGCTTATAAAAGGGTCACTGCTTAAAAGTAACCTACCTAAAGAAATACAAAATTTTACGATTAGAATTTCATGTGTTAAACAAATCCATGAGTATTTAAATTATTTGCACATGAGTGATTTCATATACCAGTTCCATTACATAAAATGTTTTCATATTAAAACACATTACATGTCATATTTATCAAATAACTTTTAGAGAACAATATCTGAATTGAAATTATGCTGACATCTACTTTCTTCTAAAAAAAGAAAAGAAAAACCAAACTTCCAACAGTTAAATACAAACAAGAAAATTGTCTTGAAAGCAAATTTATAAAACAAAATTTATTGGAATTTTTTTCCTTTTTTTCATATTTTTTCCATTCCATTGAGAGTAAATAAAATGCTGGACATAAGGAACTGGTTGTATCACCGATAGGTACATAACTAACTAACAAAGTAAAGTATTATAATTATGATATGATATGTATGTATATAATATGTATGTGATAGTAAAAAGTACCCTTAATACTATAAACATAATAACCACAGCACAGAAAACGCTGCAATCTCTCAAAAGTAAAATACATGGGTGCTTATGGAAGTGATTATTTTAAAGGCATCACAGCAAGAAGCAAAGATTCTGCTGCGTTGCATTTTAGGCGTATTTCAATTATTGTTCGCAGCAATGAAAGAACTAATGCTCAGAGTGAGAGCAATGAGAGGTTAGTGCTATCAATACAATAACATGCATGAAATATAACCAAACGTCGGCACCAATGTCCCCCAGGGGAAGAACATCTTCGGCTTTTTACACACATAGGCAGTAAAATTTTTCTATATTTTCCACTCACAAATACATATTATTGGGTTGGTGTTGCAATCTGCCAACTGACAGCTCTATCGTAAAGCTTGACATTTTTGAGGTTATACGTACTCAGAACGTTTTGACATACGAGCGCTATTTGTGTTGTTTACAGTAACTTAAAAGATTCATCTCGCCCAAAAAAGTGGAATTAAATCGTGAACATTTTCGTGCGATTATTTTTTACAACTTTCGATGTGTATTAACTCAACAACAGTGCATCGATGAACTTAATTCAATTTTTGGCGATGAAGCTCCATCAAGGACCAGTGTTTTTTTCGATGGTATGGTGAATTCAACCGAGGTCGTAGTTCACTCTAAGACGTGAATTTCGTGAAGGTCGTCCAAAATCAGTTGTTGTTCCGGAAACCATTGATGCTGTGCGCCAACTGATATTGCAAGATCGTCGTGTGACATATCGTGAGATTGAGACAACCTTAGGCATTAGTGGGACCAGCATACATTCAATATTGCATGAACATTTGACTGTCAAAAAAATTTGTTGGCGTTGGATGCTACACAATTTGTAATCGCTCAAAAAACGGCTCGTGTCGATTGGTCGAAAGAAATGCTCCAAAATTACGATCGCGGTGCTTCGAAACACGTCTATGACATCGTGACAGGTAATGAATCGTGGATTTACGCTTATGAGCCCGAAAGTAAACAGCAGTCGACTGTATGGGTGTTTCAAGATGAGCCAAATCCAACAAAAGTTGCTCGCCCACGAAGCACTTCCAAGCAAATGATCACCTGTTTTTTTCGGAAAAACTGGACATGTCGCAATCGTACCACTAGAACAACGCAGAACAGTCAATTCTGAGTGGTACACAACCATTTGTTTGCCAGTTGTCTTCCAAGAAATCAGGAAAACCAACCGCCGAAGACGGATCACCCTTCACCACGACAATGCGAGCTCTCACACATCGGCTCAAACAACTGCATTTTTGAGCACTCAAAACATCGATTTGATGAGTCGTCCGCCGTATAGTCCTGACTTGGCACCGAATGACTTCTTTTTATTCCCGTACGTAAAAAATCAAATGAGAGGTCAACGTTTTTCGACACCTGAAGAAGCTGTTGATGCGTTCAGGAAGCATGTTTTGGAGATACCTCATTAAGAGTGACAAAAGTGCTTCGACAATTGGTTTAAACGCGTGCAAAAGTGTATAGATCTTAATGGGGAATATTTTGAAAAACAATAAAGCGATTTTCGATGATTAATATTTGTTTTTGTTCTCTAATCCCGAAATATAAAAGGCAACCCTCGTAATAAGTAGACTTGAAATAATAATTACTAACAATTTTTCTTTGGGTTAACACATTCCTCTCACAAATACACTCACATTTTTATTATGTTCACTTTGTGCCGACGTCTGAGTATAACGGGCAAATACATTTTATTGACACCATTTATAAAGGATTAATAACGTGTTTATTTTTAATTTGTTTTGTTTATGCTTTGCTGCTTCTCACTTCATTATAATTAATACGCATGCAGCGCATTTTAGGCTGCAATTGCAAAATTGCTGTGTTTGTTCCGTTGCGTTCATTGTGTTTATAGCAATACAGTTCACTTCTCGTATAAACTATGTATGGTAAATAGTCTTTCACAAAATGTGGGTATCTTGAGCATACAAAATGTAGGCAAAAATATAGACTGTTTATATTAGCCAGCATTCATTGTTACCTACCACGCATAGCCAGTTCAAGTGCACGTTTAAGACGAAATCAATATACCCATGGTTTTTACCTCATCAGAATAGAAGAATATTATAAAACTGCAATGAAATACATTTTTGTAATTTAAGCTAAGAATTAGTGCTGAGCTTCTGGCAAAAACTCTGAGAGTTAATTAAGATTGCCATGAAAAATTCCGCAAAAATCTGTCGTTCAAAGTTGACTTTAATCTGTAGATCTCGCCACAAAATTAACATACATAACACGGGTGTTATGAGAAGCTAGGCGGTAATCCTAACATATATTTTATTAGTAGCCATTAATGTTTGTTAATTAATGCTTTAATTCGATTCAAAATTCATTCAATATTTAAAGCCTTCTCTATATTTAAAGCATTCTATTCATTTTTAGGCTTGTATAGCTTTTTGTCTTTAAATTACACGGTGCGACAGTCAAAATATACCCAGCTAATGACATAGTGAAGGTTGTAAGTTTTGTTCAGTAGAACTCCAAAAATTTTTTTTATATTTCTCGAAGCCTCCAAACTTGTTTTATTTGACAAAAACGATATTTTAGATCTTTTCACACAAAATTATTGATTACTCAAATACTTTTTAACATATTTTCAAAATCTAAAGTTTTTTGAAAAGGGGAGAGATGAGCCTTTAAAATGATATACATAGACATATGATTCAAACTGACATGTTACGAGTTTTGATCGGGTAAAATTGGAAAATACAATTTTTTCTCATTTTTTCAAGCTTAGCCATTCTTAATTGCAAAATTTAATTAAAAAATAGGAAATAATGGAGGACATTCTGAAAGTGCATTTTCTTGTGAAGAGATTGACAAATCGACGATCAAATCGGACAAAAATTACCGTAGTTATTATTTAAATAGTATAACAGTCGTGTTATATTTTTTATATATGTCATCTTATCAAATGAACTTTCAGTTCAAAAATTTTCAAAAGTTTTGATGGATCTTGATTGTTTATCGCAAAATGTTTCAATTTCGCGTTTGCACGACTACCAGAAGTTGGCTAATATTTGTGTTTTCTGCAAATATATTTATATGTGCAAACATTGTGCAACTTCTGGTGGTCGCTCAAACGTGAAATTGGCACACAGTTTCCAATAAACAATCAAGATCCATCAAAAAATCTGAAAATTTTTGAACTAAGAGTTCATTTGATAAGTTCGTGAAAATATATCACGATTGTTAGACTCTTTAAATAATAACTACGGTAATTTGTGTCCGATTTGATCAAACGAAGTGTCAAGCTCTTCACAAGATAATACACTTTCAGAATGTCATCACTTATTTCTTATATTTTTAATTAAAGTTTGCTACTATGTATGGACAAACTTGAAAAAACATGAAAAAAATTTGCATTTATCAAGTTTACCTCATCAAACCTTATAGAATATTAAATCGAATAATATATATATGTATATCGCCCATCCCTCTCCTTTCTGATAAGTTTTATATTTTGTACATAGGTTCAGAAATGTTTGTGTAATCAGTAAATTTGTTGTTAAAGTCCAGTTTTTGTCAAATAAAACAAGTTTGGAGGGTTCAAGAAATATAAAAAAAAATATTTTCGAGTTCTACTCAACAAAACTCACATGTATTTCATTTCTTTTATTTTGTCGCATAGTATTATTCATTTAATTGCCGTAATTCTTATAAAATTACGACAAATAATATGAAATTAATAAGTTTATAGTTCTCTCTTTGCTTTAGTGGTACTCAAACCGAAGTCAAAGTTCAACTGATTGGCATCGAACAAGCATTTTCCCATTTGTAGACTTTCCAAGAAGCTTTCGTTCATTCCTAGAGCTTTAAGAGAATAAGAGTATACTTTAAGAGAGAAAGCTTGCCTTAAAAACAGAGAATTTGGCATTTTACCGGTTTTATATTTATTTGTTGACAGTAAATTAAGCACATGCCATGAAAGAGAGTGCTTATCCTTATACTGTGAAAAAAAACACTTCAGTTATAAAAATGTATGCAAGAGAAAATGAATAAAACATAAATTTGTATAAAATTGTAAACAACACAAGAAATTCAAAGAAAATATACAACAATTCAATGATATTTTATCCCTAATACATGTTAATGTTTTAATAATATTTACAGAAATATACAGAGAAAGGAAGAGAGAGATAGAGAGAGAGAGTGTACATTTTATGCAATAAAATTAAATACAATGGATGTTTATGAATCAATTGTTTTTAACATATTTCCTCTTGAGACCTCAAGTAGTGGTCCGACTAGCAGGATTGGCTGTAGTATCTTTATTAAGGGTCCTGATATTAAACTTATAGACTGTCTTCAGTATTTTCCAAGCAGAGGACATGGCAATTTTTTAAAGGCGGCGCAATGCTTGGTTGAGTGTCAGAATTTTCCCTGAAAATCTCTTGATTTACTCGGACAGCCAAGCTGCGATTAAGCTCCTAACGAACATGGTCTCCAAGTTCGTCCATGTCCATGAATGTCGAGAGATTTCGGACCATTCTGTATTTTGTAGCGTCAGCAGAGTGATATTCATTATGAAACCAGCCAACTCTATAACGGGAGACCTGTACAGACAACAATCAAAACTCAATCCGTTTGATGCGAGTATTGGCCGAAATACGCATTAAATAGGCAACCAGTCAAGAGGCTTGAATTTGCCATCATGACAACGATAGAATATATATTGCTATGCCACTATTTGTAAAATAATGGATAGAAAGTTCTCTCTCAATGGGCCCTTCTGGCTACAATTTCTTTTTTTTTACCCATTCACAGTGTTCTTACCACTGGAAGGCGCTTTATGTCAAGCAAGATTTCAAAATTTGCTCGATTCATTCTTGGCCTCTAACGGTGAACGATCCGTGGTTGATAGAAGTGGCTGTCCACTCAATGAGTATGAAATAACACACTTAAGCCACACACAGGGCCTAATCTGTTACCTCAGTTTCCCATTTTCCCCTTAGTCCAGGAATCACTCGGAGCCTGCGATGAAACAACTCAGACTGCTAATATTAATGCATGACCGTTCATCCAGATACGCCTTATAGTAGGCAAACAGTAGGTGAAGAACAATCGCATTCTTCTCCTCATTTCTACAAGTTCTAGACGGAATCCATAAATTGCAAAAAAAAGATGGGAAAAAGTTGTAGTTTCCAATGGACAATGATTAATTGAGCATTTATTTCCTTTAAAACTTTAGTTTCTTTATTGTTTCATTTCCTACAACGCACTGTTAATGTTTAGTTAGTCCATTTTAACTACTCGACTCTATTATTTTATATTTTTAATGTTTAGTTAGTCCATTTTAACTACTCGACTCTATTATTTTATACAGAATCCTAGGTATGCAATCAGCATTTGTATATACATACATAGCATGTGGTCTGCTGGGGAAAAATTGTTCATATTGTAGACGAATGTACGTATGAATGCGAAAAAAATGTTGATATTCGCGCTGTTCACCATTCGTAAAAAATATAGAATGATAGAAAATTCTTGTGATGCCCAAGAGAATTGAACTGCAAACATGGACAATAAATACTTATGCTCGCTCGTATTTCATTGTGTACATTCATCAGAAAAATGCTTTTATTTCCTACGTGGCCGATTGGTATGTTAGTTACTAGAAATGGTTTGTTAGGGACACCTGCAGAAGAAAATGCATCACGTTTTGATGTTATTGAAGAAATACAATCTGAACCAGGATATAATAAATTATGGTTATACTGTGAAAGACAATTTTTTTTTTTTGGTAAAACCAGCACTCAGGGGATGGCCCCATCTCATGCAGTGCATTGTGAAGGTTTAGGAGAATAGGTTATAGGAAGGTGGAAAGAGGGAGTAGTGTTTGTGGACATTTGATTTAAACTCAAGATGCGAACGGCAAGGAAAAGAGTTGCTGCTAGGTGACTATATAATGGCCAGTGCTATACGTTCACCATTAGACAGTCTACAGCAATCGTCCCCAAGAAGCCCGCATCATAAGGTTATTTGAGTTCAGTTACTAATTGAGTGAACAAAAATTCAAAAAGAAATCGAATTTTTTACAACTTATTTTACCAAGAACTCGTGTGTTAATCAGAGATTAGCAATGAATCGTTTTTTCGCTACTCATAAGTACTCATGAAATTTGGAGTATGTGTGAGTCAACAGTTTGACTTCAACTACTCTGACTCATTCGTACTCACTACAACATTGATTTATAAGTACAGATTGTAATGAGTATGAGTACAACGTTAACATTGTTAATATATGTACACAATTCGTCATTACAACCATTAAGTCAGGATTACGATCTAGCCTTCGCACAACGCATATGTTGGGTGTGCTAATTTTATACATGAACGGTGGGTTCTACAGTCTCAATTCGACTCCAAACGACAGTTTTTTGAGAAACTTTTCATGACAATTTTATTTACTTTCAGAATTTTGGCCAGAAATCTGCTGAGAGGCAGTCGCCAAAGATAATATTTTTTCATATTTTCGTTTTGTTCGAGATATCTGAGGTGCGGCCTCACGCCTAATGATTCAAAGCATGAGAAAAGTTTACGAAGGTAGTCATATCAGTAAGCAAAGTTTTTTGTAAACTAACCAATGAGAAATTAATTCCTGAACAAATCGGCAATACTAACATGAGGATAGTCTCACAAGGATGGCACTACAGTACAATTGCCAAGTCTTAAAATGTTGTCGGTGACCAAAAAGACATTTTAGATGCATGATACTGCAAGAGCTAGGATACTGCAAATTTCTAAGGGAAAGCGGAAAAAGAAAAGAAAAAAAAACTGTGCCAAGTAAGCATGGCTGCCAGATGAATAAGGCACCAAATCGTCAAATATTTGAGAAAAAATCGTCAAAGACGTTTATTGAAATCGTCAAAAAATCGTCCGAAAAGTAAATAAATAAATTAAAAGATTTTAAAAACCAAAATTATTTCTATTGTAGTAAAACATATAAAGTCAATGTATGTCCATATGTATCTAAGTTCAAAAATAAAACATTAAAAAAATTTGTTGGAAATTAAAAGCTAGCTTCACTCATCTTCATTAATTTTTTTTTTTTTTTTTAAATGGAGAAATTTTATATCATTTTCAGGAAAAAATTGTTTAAGGTTTAAACAATCTATCCCAGTGTTGTTTATTGACACATAAGCGCAGCAATAATATTGCATCATCTTAATCTATGGGTGGTGGAAATATTAAGGAATCGGAAGCTCTTGATATTTTGAGCATGAAAATTCAGTGTAATGTTGGCTTCAACAGTTCCTTCTTAAGATCTTGTGATCTTACTATTTACACCATTTGTAACCGACCGAGACTGGAATACAACTCTCATGTATGGGTCGGTGCCTCAACGTCTATTTTGTGGTATCTCGATCGTATACAGGAGAGGCCGTAGTAGCTCATTAATGACTTCATTAAATCATTGGAGCATCGTTGCAATGTGGTTTGTGTTTCACTGTTCTATCGCTACTACAGAAGGATTTTGCTCGAACAAAATAAGGGGACTTCTTCCCAAAAATCATATATTCGAGCACATCCGTATGTGGTCGATTGTCCAGTGGATCGCACACTGATTTACAGTTAAAATTCATTTTTCAGTCGGACTATTCGTATGTGGAACTCAATTCCTGCAGAGATCTTTCCTGTTACTTATGGTATAAAAATATACAAGCCTAGCGTCCATAAACACTGAACTCTCTTTCCTTCTTCCCATAACACATTTTCATAATTCCAAACACAATGCCATCGATCCCCTGAGTGTTGGTCGTACGAAAAAAAATAACTGCGCTTGCCTTTGTTCTTCCGATGGTAATATTAGAAGCTGAACTCGAATTTTTGAAATTGTTACGTTATTTAGGAGTTGCAATTTTTTGACTTTTAAGGGGTTAAAAAGTATAAAATACAGAAAAATTATCACAGTTATTCGAAAATAACTTAGAAATATAATACTTTACTCCTTGTTTTTATTAACATAAATTTCCAATAGTAATAATTGCAAAGTAAACACAAAGCTTAAAGTGGCTTGTAATGTACTAAATTAGAGAACATGATGTAAATTTTTAATTTCCAAAAATCGTCAAAATAAGGTTATAAATCGTCACATCGTCAAAATAATATTTTTGGAGCACAAAATCGTCGAAATGACGATAAATCGTCAAATCTATGCCAGTAAGATGGAGATATTTTGTGAGCGAAATGTGATCTTAAGGAGGATAAAGGAAACAGAAACTAATAATAAAAAGAGGTGGAATTTAAATGCATCAAATGATTAATGAACTAACATTTTGTGCTTATAACTGATGATGTCCCGAGCAGAAGATTTTGTGAAATTCGACGACGTAGGCATTCATTCGTGGCACTTGATATTCTATTCTAATTCAGCTACTATCGCCTCCTATGAAAAAAAGGAGAATGTTAGCAGAGAGTGGTAGCAGAGAGTGGTGGCAACAACAGTTCTTTGTTATAATTGTTTCAGGTGAGTGATTCAACTCGAAACTAAGTTGCTTATCCAATACGTACAGTGTTTAAAATGTTTTATTTGCCGATTTACCATTTGACGCACATGGCTTTTGGCTACACGTGATATTTCATAGTGCAGCTACATACATAACTGAATATTGATTGCGACAATGATGATGACGATGATGATGATAACAATGACTGTTCTAAGGAAAAATACGTGCTCATCGATGATACATTGGATTTAAAGGATATACAATATTCAGTCTTTTATCATATTGTTACGTTTTTACCCTTTAGAAAAAAAAAATAAATTTGTGTTTAGTTTTAATTAATTTCTTTATTGTTTGCCTAATTCTGGGTGCCATTGTTCACAACTTGATGTAAACAACAACAATTAACTTTGTTTGTTATTCTTCTTTACACTGTTTTGTGTAAACACTAACAATTGTTCGGCAAGTGTTTATAACGGAGATCTTCAAAACACGATTTTTCTCTTCATACGCAACATGTCCACACAAGACTGACTGCATTTTTACCGACTGCGTTGCCTGCTTTGTCTTGCCTTTTTTATCGCTGGGTAAACAGTCTGCAGAATGATCTTGAAGGAGAATGACTTCGCCTTCTCGAAATCTCTATAAATGTAAACATAGTGTTTACCTTATTGTTGCTTGTGTATTTGGTTTACGTTTGTCCTTGCAGTGTTGTTGTTGCCTTTTTTGTTTATTTGTTTAGCCCCTTTTTAAACTGATTTTTGTTTACTTGTTTGTCATGTAAACAAGTACATTGTTTTGGTTTTTGTAGCTTTTGTTTACAATTTAAACGATGTGAAAGCAAAACTTGTAAAAATATGTTGCGCTGCCCTGATATGTATTGTTTCCATGTGCGGCAACAAATCCCCTTTTACAGTAAATGCAACGCGATAAAAAAATATTTTAAACAAAACGAAATTCTATGGCATATTTTTCTATGTAGCATTGTTTATCGTATCAAATATATATGTTGTATCTACAGAATAAATATTTTGCAATGAGCAGTTCGGTGCATGTGACAAATTATGAATTGCCATCAGACGACTCAAATGATTTGTAAGATTTTTATTTTTATTACAAATAAAGGTACGTGATATTTGAATTCATATTTCATTTAGGTATTGTTGCAACATTTGGAAGATTTTGTTTAAAAAAAATGTTAAACTTTAATTTATAACAGAGCAGCCATTTAAGTTTATAGACTGAATCACACCAAAATATAAAAGCTAGAATGAACTATGAAAACTAAAAAAAAGTATTAAAAATTCCTTTGTATACAAAATTCCATGTAAAAGGCATTCGATGTAAAAGAAATGTTTTCCATTTTAATGAAAAAGTTTTAATGAAGCATTTTAATGAGAGGGAGAAAAAAAGGGATTTCCTGTCTGTTGCAAGGTGTACTTATTTTTATGAGAAAACTCTTTTGTTTAAAAGGGGATAATAAACGAAAAGGTTAACAAAACATTTGAAATACGGTAAGAAGCAAAAACATGTTCATAAAAATTGACAACAAATTTCTCTGATACAGGATAAATGCGATTTTACATTGTACAGGTCATAGGATGTGTGCCTTACGGATTCTAGGATTTATTGAACACCATGTCATTAAATTCTTCTTAAAGGCAATCCTAGCGATCTAGAAAATATGAAATTGTTCATAATGGCTGTTTGGACCTTTGCTTGAAGATGTCGATCTATAAGCTCTATTACATGAGTACCTAAAGGGTCCGCCAAATAATTTTTATTTTGAAAATGCTTTAAAAAAAACTACCGAATATTTTCTCAAATTTCTTTTTTTATTTGAAAGTACAATCCTTCCGGTTAATAATGGAAAATAATTTCATTCAAATGGCTGCCTCGGCTGGCCATGCAGTAGCCTTCACCAGAAGATGCTGATTTTGGCAAAAAAAAATCATCTTTTCAGATAAAACTCATTTTGATCTTGGCGGATATGTAAACAAGCAAAATTGTCGCATTTGGGGCACAGAAAACCCGCACACATACATTGAAAAGCCGACGCACCCAAAACGAGTCACTGTTTGGTACGGATTTTAGTCCAGAGGCATAATTGGGCCATTTTTCTTCGAAAATGAGCAAGGAGTGGCCGTTACAGTTAATGGCGATCGTTATCGGGCCATGTTGAACAAATTTTTGTTCACAAAAATTTAAGAGGAGGATATTGGCAACATTTGGTTTCAACAGGACGGCGCTACGTGCCACACAGCCGAAGCTACACTCAATGTTTTGCGCTCTGTTTTTGAAGATCGCATTATCAGCCGCAGAGTTGATGTCGTTTGGCAACCTCGGAGCTGCGATTTGACACCGTTGGACTATTATTTGTGGGGTGCCATCAGAGATAAGTGTTACGCCGACAAGCCAGAGACAATTGACGGTTTAAAGGACAATATTCGTGAAGCCATTTATGAAATATAGCTGCACACAATCGATAATGTGCTTAAAAATTGGACCGATCGTGTAGGCTACTGCATGGCCAGCCGAGGCAGACCATATAGAAAGTACAATATTTACAACGAACACCGTAGCAAAGTCTGATCGGGTAGCTAGAGGTAGCAGCACTTCATGAGTAAAACTGTTCTCCATGCAACAACTCATATAAAAAATGTGAACAAATTTTTACCGGAATATTGTTCATAGACAATGGCTGATGGTGATAATTCCCAGGTCACAGGTCGCAACAACGACAACTTCCTCTCAGGAGACTTCTGACAAAAAACATTGAAAGTAAAATAAAATTGATTTTAAAATCTGTTATTCGGAGTCGACATTAAACCGTAGGTCCCGCTCATATACTCAAAATACGGAATATACATGTGATATACATATAGGATATCATACTGGGCTAAAGGGCTCTTCGATTGAACAATCTAACTGAATCCATGAATGTAAACCGAAATTGTCCTTTTTTAACAATAATCAACGTCATATTTTCTCTTTAGGTGTTGAAAACATTCGCTTAAATACGCTATCCCTTACAGTGTAGTATGAACTGTAAAGAACCAAAAAAAAAAACACGTAACCATTTCCTTTAATTTCTCATCTTCCTCATCTAAAGGCTGTTTACGTCTATTTCCGCCGCCAACGCGGCAGCAGCAATCATTTAATTTTGTGACGACGATTCAGAATGTGTGCCCGCTGTTATATGCCGAGAATCTGTACATGAGTTGGTGTTTGTATTTGTGTTTGTAACCAGTGATTTCCTCTCAAAGGATATTAAGGTATACACAGACAAGCAAATTAAACACTAAACTTTTTTCAAGTATAGGGTGTGTCACTAATCGAAGCTTAAAAATTAAAATTTAAAAATAAACAGAAAATTTGGAATTAAAACAAAAATATAAAATAAATAAACCATCAACACCATAATTACCACATTTACTCCGTTTCGTTGCGATGCATGTACAGACAAGGAGGGAGATGTCAGCCACTTGATTTTTCGAATTACTAGGCCCCCTGACAAAACTTGCGTTCAACATTCCACACAGCTTTCAGCGCCGCTGTGGGACTTATAAACATACATACATAATTGGTCATTACAATCCTTCAGTCAGGATTACGACATAGCTTCTCACACCACTTACGTTGTGTGTGTTAATTTTATACATGAGTGGCGGGACATACAATTGAAGGTCGACTCCGAACGACAGATTCTTTTGAGAAACTTTTCATGGCAATTTTATTTACTTTCAGAGTAGTTTTTGCCAGAAATCTGCTGGAGGAAGTCACCAAAGAAATATATTTTCATATTTCGCTTTTGTCGGAGATGTCTGACTTGGAATGTGAAGCGTAGTGTCTGCCTACTATGCTATGGCGACTTCACTTAGAATCCCCATAATCCCGTTTAAAGTAACATACACCGGTTTCTGTATCTTATCCAATCCAATATGAAATCAAGCTGTGTTCACAAATATCAGCATCAGCCAAAATATTGTGGTCGTGGTGGCGCTCTGCAAATCTTTAGCTTATCATGAAGACATACTTGGCTCTTCTTGAAATTCTCTCTTTATGGGCCTTTCATGCCAGTTTACTGTCCAGTATTTTGCCCAAATATTTCGCCTTCATTTTGCGAAGAAGTAAAATGTCTTGTTACCTTTTAAAAACGTTTGAAATATGAGCTCGTAGATTGGAAATAAAAATAAATTTGTGTCTCAGTTTTAATTAATTTCTTTATTGTTCGCACAATTCTGTATGCCACTGTTCACAACTTGATGTAAACAACAACAATTGCTTTGTTTGTTATTCCTTTTTTACTCTTTTGCGTGAACGATAACAATTGCTAGTTAATTTGTTTGATAGATCTTTATAACGGAGATCTTAAAACCACGATTACTTTCTTCAAACACCTCGTCTTCACGCAAGACTGGGATCTTCTTCCACTTAGGAATTTGCTCTCTTCTGGTTTAATAAGATTGGTGTAATAGATTGCTTGTATATTTTTTTGATTGCGCTTTTAACACAAATTGACTTTTATATTGTGTTACCCTTTTATTTAATGGGTATTTTATTTAACTTCATTTCTATTTGTTAAACAATTTAAATTGTTAAGTGTTGAATATAACACGCTTAAATAAATTCCACAAAAGAGTTAAGAGCATAAGGTGTTTTGCCTTCTACTCTCTCTAATGTAAATACCATTAAAATAATTACAAGTGTCTGACGTTAAATGCGTGAAAAAGCACAATTAAGCGTTTGCTTCTATTCGATGTTTTGCATTTCAGGAGTACAATACACATATAAAACTGGGAAACTTAACATTTAAATTACATTTAAAAATAAATTAACGTTATGTTAACGGTATAGTCTAGCAGGCAGTGTGTTGGCTTATTAGACATAAAGTCACGGTTCAAAACCCCAGGTCAGATACATACATAATTGGCCATTACAACCCTTCAGTCAGGATTACGGCCTAGCTTCTCACACCACTCATGTTGTCGACATCGAACGACAGATTTTTTTGAGAAACATTTCATGGCGATTTTATTTACTCTTAGAGGGTTTTTGCCAGAAATCTGCTGGGAGAAAGTCGCCGAAGAAATATTTTTTCATATTTCGTTTTGATGTGTGGCCTGGGGTTTGAACCGTGGCTTTATGTCTAATAAGCCTACACAGTACCTACTAGACTACGACGACTTCTAGCAAAACGAAATTTGAAAAAATATTCCTTCGGTGACTTCCTCTCAGCAGATTTCTGGCAAAAACTCTCTGAGAGTAAATAAAATTACCATGAAAAGTTTCTCAAAAATCTGTCGTTCGGAGTCGACTTTAAACTGTAGGTCCCACCACTCATGTATAAAATTAACACACACAAAATGAGTGGTGTGAGAAGCTAGTTCATAATCCTGATTGAAGGGTTGCAATGACCAATGATGTATGTATGTATGTTTCTGTACCATTGAACTCAAATGTTTCCACCACATTGCAAATAGTTCTCTCGGTGTAACGTTTATGGGGATCATAAAATATGTAAAAATTAACGGTTTTGATAAAACAATTGTACTATTTGCTTATACAGTTGAATGCGAATAATGATTATACAAAAAAACTGCATACATGCCAACTAATTGTAAAAGTAACTTCGGCAAGATGACCATTACCTGTTACTGTCAAAGTGCAGAAGTCCCTACAGGAGGACCCGATAGACTCAAATTATAATTTTTTCATTCGGTAACATTTTTTTAGAATTTAAATAAAAACTATCGTAACCGCAGAAAAAGTGCAATTAAACAGCACAATATTCTGTTTGCTTTGTATGTAAAAACTTTTGGTAATTACAATGGCTTTAAATCATAAATTTAATTAAATTATAAAAACTGTTTATAGCGGTTTTTAATAAAGAAAACACTTTTGGTTAGTCAGTGTACTTTCAGCACATTTTTCTCTTTCTAAATTTAAGAAATATTTAATAAAATTCCATGGAATTGTTTCTTAACAATGATAAACATAACTGCTCTAGCAATAGGTTGAAATTCTGGTGAAAATATTGAAAAAAGATTTTTGAATCAATGAAAAATAACAAAATTTTATTGACTGATTAGACGTGTGGCCATGCTTCAAACTCTAGGGCAGACATCTCGAACTAAAACGAAATATGAAAAAAAAAATATTTTTTCGTTGACTTCCTCTCAGTAAATTTCTTGCAAAAAGTCTCTTAGAGTAAATAAAATTGCCATGAAAAGTTTCTCAAAAGAATCTGTTGTTTGGAGTTGACTTTAAACTGTAGGTCCCGCCACTCATGCATAAAATTAACACACAGAACGTAAGTGGTGTGAGAAGCTAGGTTGTAATCCTTACTGAAGGATTGTTATGACCAAATTATGTATGTATGTATGTACATAAGTTCAAATAATAATAGAAATTTCAATTTGTCCATTTGCCAAAATTACTTAAAAATAAAAGAATGAAAAAGAAAAATTTGTTTTGTTAGCAATTGGAAAAAGGTTTTTGGCATACCCGTATCAAAAAAAAATTAAAAACAACAGCACAAAAAGACAGTGAACAAAAATTTAATTAAATTGTGTACATCATGTAAAAGTATTTGAAAGGATGCTTTGAAATTCAAATTTACTTCACCATATAACAACAATAGGGAATACATATGTACATAAATTCGTAACCCAAATGCACAGCGAAGGGTTAACAAAACTTAAATAAAAATCATGAGTTCACCGGTTACCGGCAAATATTTTATATTTTTTATTAGACAGACAATATTATGTATAATTTTAGAAATACACGAGAAATCTTAGACTACTACAGACTTGCTACTCTTCTGGGAAGACATAGGCACATTAGTGTGGATTATATAATTGTATATGACTTTCGGAACAGAACATTCGATTTTAGAATTCCAAGTAGCGACATCTGAAGCCGATGGGAACCTTGAAGTCTACACTGAAGGTTCAAAGTAGACTGGCAACATGGGCATAAGGTATTTTTATATCTGACATTAAACTGTCTTATAGGCTGCCTGACCATTGCAGTGTTTACTAAGCAGGGGCCATGATAATTTTAAAAGCGGCGCATTGCTTGTTGAGTAGCGGGATTTTCCCTGAAAATCTCTTGATTTATTTGGACAGCCAGGCTGTCCTTCCTTTTCCATGCAGAGGAATACAACACTAGCTTCTCACACCAACCATGTTAAGGAGTGTTAATTTTATCCGTGAGTAGTAGGGTAGAACCTACAGCTTAGAGCCAACTTAAAACGACAGATTTTGGAGAAACTATTCAAGACATTATTATTTACTCTCTCACAGTTTTTGCTAGAAATTTGATGAGAAGAATTCACCGAAAAAATTATTTTTCATATTTTATTTTTCTTCAATATATTTGAGCTGGGTAGTTGCCGTAGTCTAGTAGGTATTGCGTTGGCTTATTAGACGTAAGGCCGCGGTTCAAAACCCCAGGTCAGACATCAAACAAATATGACAAAATATTACTTCGGTGACTTTCTCTCAGCAGATTTCTGGCAAAAACTCTCTCGCCATTCATGTGTAAAATTAACGCACATAACATGAGTGGTGTGAGAAGATGAGATGAAGTCTACCAGTTCCCTTAGTGGCACACGTTAGCCACCATGCCCAGATCTTCAAACATTTGTGCTGAAGTATAGGGCACTTGAATAAAAGGTATTGCATCGATTCCTACACATTAATTAATAGTTTCATCAAATTTTATTCATGAATTTGTTTTAAAATTTAATAAATCGTAACATTTAAAGTCCTTTTATTTATTTACTTCGTTTTTATTATAATATGGAAATAGTTTTTCATATGAAACTTTTCTTATATTAAATTCTAAACAATTTATTTATATTTCATGATATTCGACTATTCAGTTAAATAAATCCATGAATTAAGGGTTTTATTATGTGACCTCTGTTTGATTTCCTTTTATTCTACAGGGTAATAAATTTCTGTTCGTTAGGTTCTTAAACCCACAAGTTCTTATTGAGTATACATGCGAGTACATATAACGATGTATGCTTATGACAGCATATGCTGTTTGTATTTATGATATACGATAACATGCAGTACAGTAGTATCGATAATAAATTTCCACTTTCCAATATATTGCCTCTACTCAAGTGAAAATATATAAATTTCTGTAGTAAAATTTGTATATTTATCCTCTAAGGTAACTAAATTTATGGTTTTTTGATATGCATATGCCTTAATTCATAAGCAAAGTAAGTTTATTAGTGACTATAAATGGTTTTAGGCATATGCCCCCCTAGTTTACATACAGTGTCTCATTGGTAAGCAAATATATTTTTTATGGATTTTTATGAAACCAGTGTGATAGACTCCGATTTCAATATGTTGTTAGAAAAATATTACATTTTTTTTTATTTTTGAATTTGAAATAAACTCACGAGAATTTTAATTATGATTATCGACTTCGTACAAAAAATATAAAATTAAGGGCCATTATTACAACTTCCCGTTAAATTTGGGTTTAGTTAAAGGTAACTTTAGCTAAAGTGAACTTTATAAGGCCACGGTTCAAACCCCAGGATAGACATCTCCAACAGAACGAAATATGAAAAAAATTTTCTTCGACGACTTCCTCTCAGCAGATTTCTGGCAAAAACTTAATTTTATTTATTTTATTTATTTATTTATTAGTAATCATAGCACAACAAGATACTAATCTTATAAATGAAAGTGCTTTGGGAGTACATCAAAGAGGAAAAAGTGATAACAAATCATTGATTATATGAGTAATGAATTGTTTGAAGTACAGTAGAAATAACAATGAATAAGAACATGTTTTAACCTCAGCAAATAGCAAGAAAATTAGTATACAATGAAACTTAAATAATAAATTAGACAAATGAAAATTATTAAACCCTAATAAAAATAAAGAGTAAAAATATATAAAACAATCAAAATATGTTAAAAACTACTTAAACAGCATGTATAGCTCCTTTTTGAACTTAGTTGCATTGCCTATGTTCTGAATATAATTAGGTAGTGCATTCCAAAGACTGATGGTGTGTATAAAGAACTGTCGTTTCGACAAAAGAGTCCTATGCCTTAATTGGATAATTTTCCTATCGCGGTTGGATCTAGCAAATCTAATCCTACTAAATAAGTATATTGGCTGTTTCAAAGTAATAATCTTATGGAGGAGAATAAGGCATTTTATATTTAATAGATTATCAAAATTAACTCCGAATATCTGGTAAGAAAATTGTGATATGTGGTCTCGACGTCTCTTAATAAATACATATCTGGCTATGTTATTATAAGCCAAGTTGAGTTTCCGCCTCACAGTTTGCGAAAATTTCCGATCCGTATAAAAGAACAGGAATCAAAAACGTTTTAGCCAGTTGCAGGCGTATGGCCAAAGCAGTCAAATCTATAACAGCCCATAAGTTCCTAAGCATACCGTAAACTTTACAAACGATGACATTAATGTGGTTAGACCACGTTAGCCGACCATTAAAGATAACACCCAGGTTAGATGCCGATTCAACAAAATCAATTTTATTCCCGCTGATAATAATTTCCGGCACATCAAATGCTCTCTTAGTCCTGGGGAGCAATAAACATTTAGATTTAGAGGGATTTATACAAAGTCTATTAGCACTAGTTGTCAATTTTCCATAAATCATCATTGATCGTGCCTATACATAGTCCGATATTATCAATATAAGTGCTCATATAAAGCTGAACGTCATCAGCGTACATATGTATGCTACAATTATCCAAAACATCAGGTAGGTCGTTAATGTATATACAGAACAAAAGAGGCTCTAAAATTGATCCCTGAGGATCAACTGAATTCAAGATTTATTATATAATTCATATATTTCATTATAATTCATTTAGGTAAACTCGTTGTGATCTGTTCATGATTTAGGAACGTATAAGACTACAAGCTGAATTATAAAAATAAAAAAGGGTCTGTACCTTCCTCAATAATATTTTGTAATCAACCGTATCAAAAGCCTTAGTGTGATCCAAATGAACTAACAACACAATATAGTTTTAATCCAGTTTTAACATAAGGTCATCAACTACATTGACTAAAGCAGTAGTGCAGCTCCTAGCTTTCATAAATCCCGACTGCTTATCAGATAAAGTTTCTCAAAAATAACAAAAAAAAAAAACAAAAAAAAAATCTGTCGTTCGGAATCGACTTTAAACTGTAGGTACCGTCACTCATGTATAAAATTAACACACACAACAGAAGTGGTGTGAGAAACTAATCCTGACTAAAGGGTTGTAAAGACCAATTATTTATGTATATATGTATGTATACTCCACATGTAATGCATCAGTATATCTCTCACAAAAATAAAAAATTTCGACAACACTTCACATACATTTTACTGTATCTAAATTCAAAGATAGAAAGAATTTCAAAGAGATCCTATATAAGCTTTTTTAAGTTTTCTTTGAATACCCGAAAATATTGTTACTTTTTTACCCTTTTAAAAACGTTTAAAATATGAGCTTGTAGATTGCAAATAAAATAAAAATAAGTTTGTGTTTAATTTTAATTAAAATTCTTTATTATTCGCATAATTCTGTAAGCCACTGTTCACGACTTAACGTAACAACAACAATTCTTTGTTTGTTGTTTCTCTGTTTACACCCTTTGCATAAACAATAACAATTACTAGACAATTGCTCGATAGATCTTTTTGTAACAAATGGGCAATTCACACGACTTTGTATAGTGTATGTTGTATTGAATACATTTGTTTGTTTGTGAACGCTCAATGCTATGCTGTATTGTGTATCTCGTGGCATTCAAACAATTTGATGGCCCGAAACCAATACAACTTTTAAAAACATATGAAAACATATACACAATTTTTTCATTCACACAATTTGATAGCACGATACCAATACAACTTTTAAAAACATATGGAAAAAATGTTATCAACAACAATCATACACTGTTGTATGTTCTTCCAACAATACAATGAATACAACGATACAACGGCTTGTGTGAATTGACCAAATGATCTTCAAACCACGATTACTGTCTTCAGACACACCGCGTCCTCACACAAGACTCACTGAAGTTTTACTAACTCAGTTGCCTGCTTTGTCTTGTGTTCTATATTATTCAAATATTCGTGGCTTCGCCGTCTCGAGATCTCTATAAATGTAAACATCGTTGTTTACGTTCATTATTGTTGTTTGTGTATTTTGTTTATATTTACTATTGTATTTTTTTATGCTGGTGTTTATTGTTATATTACGCAGTGCGATAATTTGTAAACAAGTTCATTGTTTTTGTTTTTGTAGCTTGTGTTTATAATTTTAGTGTTAAGCGATGTAAAAGCAAAACACCAGTCTTTAGATTTTTCCATTTTCGTTACAATATTATTTAAATTTAATTCTAAACTTCTGGTACCTTTATGGCCCTAATGAGATATTTGCGTATAGAATTTTAAATAAAATTTCCTTTCGCTTGTTATTTTTCTATGAATTCTACGATTACAATCAATGTTGAATAATTTTATTTTTTATTTGAAAAAGAATTATGGCACTTTAATTTGAAAATGTTGTTTTAACAATATAGTTGCATCTTTTGTTATTTTTTTTTCCAACAAATTTTGATTTCGTTTATTATGAAGTATTTTTTTATTTCCTCAATTTTATTATTTATTTAAGTTTGTTGCAATGTTGATTTTGAATGAAAAGTTGTTGACAGAATACTCGAAAAGCAACAAAAATAAAATAGAAATGTACTGAATAATTTTTTTTTTTTACATACAATATTTAGTCCTGAAATCTGTTATTTCAAATTTATTTCTAATTGTTATGTTATGTAACGAGAAATGCGAAAAAAAAGTTATCGAAACTATTACAGAGAATTATTAAATTGTAACAAAAAACGATTTTTTTTCAAATCATCACAGTGGTTAGGATTTCGAAAGGATTTCTGTGAACCATTCGACTCAATTTAAAAAAGGGCATAGTTTTCTTGTTTTTATCATTCTACTTCTTTTATTTCCAATAATAGGCAGCGTATTGATATTGTTACGTTTTTACCTTTTAAAAAACATTAAGATATGAACTCGTAGATTGCAAATAAATTAAAAATAAATTTGTTTTTAGTTCGCACAATTTTGTGTGCCACTGTTCACAACTTGATATAAACAAAAACAATTGCTTTGTTGTTCTTCTTTGCACTGTCTTGCATAAATAATTGTTCTACAGATCTTTGTAACGAAGATCTTCAAACCACGATTACTGTCTTCAAACACACCGCGTCTTCACACAAGACTCACAGAACTTTTACTAACTCAGTTGCCTGATTTGTCTTGCATTTTATATGACAACGTAAACAGTCTGATGAATGTTCTTGAAGTCAAATATTCGTGGCTTCGCCTTCTCGAGATCTCTATAAATGTAAACATCGTTGCTTCATTATTGTTGTTTGTGTAATTTGTTTACATGTACTCTTGTAAAGTTTGTTGTTGTATTTTGGTTTACTTGCTTATCATGTTTTTATGCTGGTGTTTGTTGTTATATTATTGTTTACTTGCTTATCATGTAAACAAGTTAATTGTTTTTGTTTTTGTAGCATTTGTTTACAATTTTAATGTTAAACGATGTAAAAGCAAAACAGTAACAATATTATTTTATTGAGAACAGCCACAACTGTAACTTTGTAAATTTTTGTCTCTTCAGCGAAAGAAATTACATACATACATACATACTGTAACATACATATTGGTCATTACAACCTGTTAGTCAGTTGTACGAACAGGCTTCTCACGCCACTTATGTTGTGTGTGTTAATTTTATACATGAATGGCGGGACCTACAGTTTATAGTCGAATTCGAACGTTAGATTTTTTGAGAAATTTTTCCATGGCAATTTTATTTACTCTCAGATTTTTTCCAGAAATCTGATGAGAGCAAGTTGCCGAAGAAAATTTTGTCATATTTCGTTTAGTTGGAGATGTCTGACCTGGGGTTTGAACCTAGGCCTGACGTCTAATAAGCCAACATACTGCTTACTAGACCAAGGCGACTTCTGTAACAGTGGTAGGAAATGAAACCAGGTTCCGTTTAGAGTTCTGAAAATGAATATATTTTTCGTTGCCAGGTTTAGCGGTTTAGTCATCTATCGTTCTGTCATTCATGTCATGAACTACCCATTTTTCCGACTATTGAATCTTTCCAACAGATTTTAAAAGATCGGAAAATGATTGTTGTGCTGCATTTTACATTTCTTCTTCTTTTTTAATTTTTTTTTTTGTTCCGGTAGTCTTGTAAGTTCTTCTTTTCTCACATGAAAATCATTATCTTTGAACCATAGAAAGCATCTTCTGAATGTTGTTTCTAATAGAACATGATCTTAAGCACTTTTATTTCCATTTTATAATAAAACAAACAAATTATTCTTGCGTTTTTTAGTAGAGTTTGCTTTTAAATTATTTTAAAACGTAGTCTTATTTACAGCTACTTCAAAATTGGACCAAACACAATCCTCAAACAACGTTGTGCTACCCCCAAACATATTGCCATTTGTAGATAATTTTCCTTATTCCAGATCATAGCACCGTGTAGATGACATTAAGATAGTACTTCGAAATTTCATACTGCATTACGTCAATTAAAATTATTCCACTTCGATACGTGTGTGTTCTAGCGTGATAGTAAACCTAAATATAAAAATTACTAAAAATGCTTCGAGGATAGCAATATCAATATATTACACTAGCTTACACTGTCTTCAGATCTAAATCTGATCAAGAACTTGTAGCTCAAAATTGTAAAAGTTTACTTTGGAAAAAATTCAATCTGTTCGTGAAATACAAAATAGAACTTCGTTCATTTTATGATCGATATAATCTAGTGAATAAGCCATACGTGCAGTTATTGATTGTTTTCGCCCTAAATATGAGCACCAAAGGCCTTCGATAATGTAAAGCCTTCCGTAAAGATCTTGGCTTATGTGTTTATAAAATATAGCTCGTGCAAGCATTGAAGTCAAACGATCATTGTTTACGTCGTTTGGAACTGGTTGAAGACAAGCATTTCTATCATTTTTAAGAACTGTTTTTGGTTAAATGGTATGCCGTAATGCATAACAATTACATTCACTAAAATTTATTATTTGTTGGGGTGAACATGCATAAGGAGATTCCGTTACGGTGGATGACAAGCACTATGAAGCTATGCTGATCTATGACATCGAGATAATCGAGCAGATGACAAAAGGTTCAACAAGTCGATAAAATAACACTGCACTGCGCTTAACAACAACTTTCATTTCGAAAGCTGTCCTGTCCACTGGCCTTGACTAAACAGAAACATAATGATTCCACTCTTAATTACTTTTTGCATAGACAAGTTACTGTTCAGTTACAGTCACACAGATAATTATACGTACCCCCCCTAAAAATCATTTTTTTTTTAAAGTAATGAACTTCTAATCTAAAATTTCTTTACATTAGCGTCTGTAACGACACATTTACTTAAATAAAGAAAAAAGATTACCAAAATCTATGAATTTGTGACTGCAGTTTGCTTAAAACCAATATGGCACCACAGAAAATTATACGTACGACGTATATTTCGTATAAAATTTCTCCAAGGGTAGCCCGGTATATAAAAGGTATTGTGCATAAAAATCCTAAAAATCCTTCGAAACAGTTCGAAGTGTTTTGAGAAAGAACGGTTTCCGCAGCCGAATGCCGAGAAAAAAGTCACGATTGGAATTTGCCCAATAATATATGGACAAGTCAACTGATTTTTGGGCGAATGTAATATTTAGTGATGAGAATAAATATAATTTGTTCGGCTGTGACGGAAAACAAAAAATTTGGCGCAAAAATCAGTTGACTTGTCCATATATTATCATTTCAAAAAAATGATTTTTAGAGGGGTACGTATAATTATCTGTGTGACTGTAATTTTCTATGGTATTATTATTATTACTACTACTTCCATTGCCAGCACTTACACTAGCTGATAAAATTGGACGCACGCCCCTACAATACATGTCAGCAATACAGTACTGTTTGAAGTATTTAATATCGTTAAACGAGTTTGGAATAAAAAGTTGTGATATATTTTATATGAAATTAAAAAAAAAAAACTGTACTTAAAAAGGGATGATAGCATTAGAGAAGAGAGACTTTATGTAAAAGTACATAGTAACGTACCTATATAACCAGAATTCATTTATCTTTTAAGCCTATTAACTCAAACTATTTAAATATCTTGTCCTGTATTATTTCGTATAATTTTTAATAGAGCAAAATTAATCCTAGCCATGAAAATTATTTTCTACATCTTTTATGTTAAATGGTATGGGATATAAGCCATTCCGTGCACAAATCGACTAACTCCATAAAACGAAAAATTAAGAAATGCAATAAAATAATATGAAGTACTTTTTTCCTTTCCTTTTCTTCCCCTTCCTTTTATGAAATGGTCTTAAATAGGAATAAATATGTATTTATAAGCAATGATCTAGACACTAACGACACAAAAGTCGTCTAGTAGGTAGTGTGTTGGCTTATTAGACGTAAAGCCAGGGTTCGAGCCCCAGGCCAGACATCAAAACAAAATACAGAAAAAGTATTTCTTCGGCGACATTCTCTCAGCAGATTTTTGGCAAAAAATCTGAGAGTCAAATGAAATTGCCATGAAAATGTTCTCAAAAATCTGTCGTTCGGAGTCGACTTTAAACTGTAGGTCCCGCCGCCGCTCATGTATAAAATTAACACACACAACATAAGTGGTGTGAGAAGCTAGGTCGTAATCCTGACTGAAAGGTTGTAATGACCAATTATGTATGTATGTAGACACTAGCGACATGTCGTTTACACTTAGCTCAAGCCACATCGAATACTCTGCGCAAACGTTTTAAGGGTACGGTAATCTCACTTGGAGGTGATGTGAACTAACAACTTCTGTGGGATTTTCTTAAGTCGCAGGTGTACGCCAATAAGCCACAAACCACTACTTGATTTGTGCATCAACGTCATGGGAAGTCTGAGATTTCGAAAGCGATTTACCCAAAGAACCCGTGACAGGCATTTAATAGATGTTATATTTCATACATGATTGCTTCAACAAGTCTTTCAAATGAATACGAAAATTTCGAAGGCATCCCACAAATTAAGAGTTAGAAAATGCTTAATAATGGATTCGATAGAGAAGCTGTTCGTCTTTGTTCTTTAATTATCAGGGAAGCTACTAACGAATCTTTGGTTGCATACCTATAAAATGTGGTTCCTTCAAGCGTTTGGAGCGAAGAAAGTGCTTAAATTAAAATCGCTTGTGTGATACAGTTTACACGCAACCACTTAATAATACTACGCGACAAAATAAAAAAATTAAATACATCCACCTAATGACATAGTGTAGGTTGCGAGTTTTGTTGAGTAGAACTCAAAAATATTTTTTTATATTCCTCGAAAACTCCAAACTTGTTTTATTTGACAAAAAGTGTTTTTTTTTTGTACTTTATGCACAAATTTATTGATTACCCAACCATTTCTGTACCGATGGCCAAAATTTAAAGGGATGGAGCATTAAAACGGTATACGTCTATATATTATTCGATTTAATATTCTATGAGTTTTGATGAGGTTTTTTTTCATATTTTTCAAAGTTTGTCCATATATAAATAAAAATAAAATAAAGATAATAAAATAAGTAAATATAATCTTGTGAAGAGATTGACATTTCGTTTGATAAAATCGAACAAAAATTACCGTAGTTATTATTTAAAGAGTATAATTTGAGAAATATAAGAAAAAATATTTTTAAGTTCTACTCAATAAAACTCACAACCTACACTGTGTCATACTAGTTGGGTGTATTTTGACTGTCGCACCGTATAATGATAACATTTTTTTTTCTTATTCTCATCTACATTTTAATCACTACACCTCTACAACCACTACAACTAAAAAAGTTAAATTTTTTAAAGTTCCGATCTTCTCTCGATTATGTTGTTTGCTTTTTCTTCTGCTAAATCTCATTTAAATTGAAATTTTTGGGTAATAATTACGGAAATCTTTAAACGTTCGACGCGTTAAATGTGAATAATTTGCTCGTCACCGCAGTTCTATAATAATTCCTTATATTTTAGACACACAATACATTGCTTTTCTTTCATTATTTTTTTTTTTTGGCACAACTTTTTGTACATTCATACAAGGCTAAAACGTAAATGTAAAAAAAGGAAGGAAAAAAGGAAGCTTTATTTAATATGTACACATTTCTCTTCATCAAAAACAGTGTACAATACACTCACACTCCTATGGATATTTTTAAGCAAAAAAATTTTTTTTGAAAACCACATTTACCACTTCAGCACGTTTTTTATTTTCATTTTTTGGTTGAGTATGCTAGGGTGTATAAAGTTTATGGTGGGGTTTATTGCAAAAGTAGATTAGAACATCGAAAGTGTAAATTTTTATTTATTTTTTATTTTTTTTTTATTGAAAAACTTTCTTTTATCGCTTGTAAAAAGGTGAAATAGTCGAAATAATACTGGGGAAACGTTAACACTCTAAAATGTCTCAAAGATTGCCACAAGCCTAGCTACAGAATTCTGTTGTATTTTCTCCATTTTGACGGCCGCCTAAGCTTTAAATGATGTCTATTGTAACAAAACCTACAAGTGAATATGCCATCGAATGGCTGCTGTACAGTAGCAAACTTCCATTCCAGAATTACATATTTGGCTGAAAAAGAGACAACGAACTAAATATTAATCGTCCTTCAATATTAATCGTCCTTCCGCATTATCAATCGACGCATCATCATAAATGCATTTTGGTGGGGTCATTTTCCCATTTTTTATGTTTGGCAACAAGAAATATTTACTAGGAGGTAAATCCGCTAAATGGAAGGGATTAAAGAGCAAATTTACTATGAATTTATTTTAAAATCTTGCTGTTGTCTGTTAGCAATGGCTTGAAAAACAAACTAAATAAAACATGCAATTTAAGTATTTTCAAACATAAAATTATAGGCGCCTTCCTTTAAGTTGTTAGAAAGTCAATACTCTAAGTCGCCATAGTCTAGTAGGGATTGCGTCTTTATACACCAGCACAGACATATCGAGCAGAACAAAATATGAAAAAATATTTCCTACGGCGATTTCCTCTTAGCATTCTGCTGGCAAAAACTTTTCATTGCTATGAAAAGTTCTCCAAAATCTGTCGTTCGAAAACTTTGAGTAAAATAAAATTGCCATGAAAATTTTCTCAAAAATCAATCGTTCGGAGTCGACTTTAAACTGTAGGCCATAAGTGGTGAGAGAAGCTAGGTTGTAATTCTGACTGAAGGTATGACCAGAAGTAATGATTAATTAGGACCAAGTAGGGTATTTTAAAGTGTGATGTTTTATATTTTTTTTCCGTTATATACATTAAATAGTTACATGCATAGATTTACAAACACGCATGCATTAACAATTCCATTACAATGCACGAAAACAAAATAATAAAAGAACAAACAGTGGAGCCATCAAAAGATTTTTTTGTAATTTTTTTTATTTTTTTTTTAAATAAACAATAAGTGGACCGACCGACCGTATGTATGCACGTAGCCTTTCAAAAATAAAAGCATGAAAGCATATTTTTAAAAAGTCCATGTGCGAATTCGAGTGTGTGTCTGAAAGCCATAACAAAGAAACAAAAAACAAACAAGAAAACTTTTTGTATTATTTTGCTTTCGCATTGTTTTGAAATTCCTTTTTAAAGAGTATATGTTTGCAACATTTCCCATAAATCTAGAAATTATTATGGACTTATTATGGAAAAATAAACGAAACCAATTTTTATATTGTCTGGTTAAAGTATTGAATTTGTTACGGATAAAAAATAATTAATAATCAAAAAAATTGTATTTAAAAATTTTATTAAAAAACCTTCGCCTTCAAGAACATTCATCAGACTGTTTACTCTGCCATATAAAAGGTAAGGCAAAGCAGGCGAGTGTGTCAGTGAAGTTCAGTCAGTCTTGTGTGAAGACGCAGTGTGTTTGAATAAAGTAATCCTGGTTTGAAGATCTCCGTTACAAAGATCTGTCTAACAATATTGTAATTGTTATTGTTTATGCAAAGGGTATAAACAAACGAATAACAAAGAAAAGGAATTGTTGTTGTTTACATAAAGTTGTGAACAGTGGCACACAGAAATGTGCGAATAATAACGAATTTTAATTATAATTAAACACAAATTTATTTTTATTTTATTTGCAATTTACAAGCTCATATTTTAAACGTTTTTAAATGGTAAAAACGTAACAGTAGTTTACCTTTGAAGAAAGTGCATAACATTTTAATATTCAACTTCAATTAAACTGTATGGTATCAGCTATTTTCTGCATACAAGCTTTAACCCTTTAATAATCACAGAAACACATATGTACCAAACCGAAAATTTCTAAAATCTGAATAACTAAAAACAGGTTGATTAATTTTTGAAGTAAAAAATTGCGTATTTCATTGTATTCAATAATGCCAAATTTCATGGAATCCTATTGGACTGCAGACTGAACAGAACATGTATATCCAGTCAAGAACCACAACGGCGGTAGCTGTCTTTTATAGTTGTATGAGAGCAATAGGCGTTGGAGGCAAAACAGACAGATGTGGGTCGATATGGATACAGCAGAAAATAAAATTTGAATCAAATTTGTCTAGAGCCAATTTTAGGAATTTTATAACGGGACATGGAGCTTTTTTTCTAAGCACTAGGTGGGAATTTATTATAGGTGTGCTGCACAACTTACCATAGCTGATGTCTTCATACAGCTCGCAGTATTTGTTTTCCAGCCAAGGGGTTATATTAGGCTGAAGATAAAATGTATACCTATTCTTCAAACTACTATCGTGACTGCCATTTGTATATGGACTTCCGTTGTTATTCACTCTTCAGAGCACCGCTGAAATATTGATCCACAAGATCATGAAAGAATATCTGCTTCATTTTATCGGCAAATATGTCTATCGGCATGCGACGTTCTGAAACTACTTATCAATCTAATCGCGCTTAGATAATACACTGAAGATCTGTTCGTCCTTGTCGTCTTCACATAGAGTGCCTTAGATTATATTGGGCAAACATCTAACATTCTTGATGTTATGATTCCCGATATTATCCTCTTCTTCAATGAATTTTGACCTCCAATATTTAGCATTATCCTCACCAGGTCCGGAATTTGATTTCTAAATGAGACTACATTACAACGGCTTTTGCAGAGGCGGTACCAAGGAAAAAAAATTAAAAAATACCGCAAGATATTTTCTCTTCAGTGATTGTCTGGAAATTTGGAATTTAAAATTTGAGATGAAAGATGTTTTGGCACTTAGAAATTATTGACAGAACCTTTCTAGCTACAGGCGATTAAGATAGAATATTCACGGCTATAAAGCGATCGGAATGGCTGTGAGATGTATTATTAATGTATGGCGGAATGAGTGCTATCGGGGCCACAATGGGAACTTTTATGACCTTAGGAAGCCATGCCAAGCGGAGTACGTACGTAATTGGTCATTACAACCCTTCAGTCAGGATTACAACCTAGTTTCTCACACCACTTATGTTGTGTGTGTTAATTTTATACATTTGTGGCGGGACCTACAGTTTAAAGTCGACTCCGAACGACAGATTTTTGAGAAACTTTTCATGGCAATTTTATTTACTCTCAGAGTTTTTGCCAGAAATCTGCTGAGAGGAAGTCGCCGAAGAAATGCTTTTTGTATTTTATTTTGATGTCTGGCCTGGGGCTCGAACCCTGGCATTTCGTCTAATAAGCCAACACACTACCTACTAGACCACGGCAACTTAGAGTACTTTTACAATAATCTTTTGAAAAAGTACCTGAGTTTGTACCTAAAGTCTCACTACAGCACACTAACAGCAAAAAGTCTTGTGGTTCGTTCATTGTTCTCTCCGTGTCGTAGCAGTAAGAGCGAGACAAAAAAGAAAATCCCTTTAGTATGGAAAGCATAACTGAACTTAAGAAAATGTTTACATTGAAAAACCATGTGCTTAAAAAAACGATTTTCTTTTTGTTCGGTTGTTTCTGGCAAAAATAAACAATAAAACGAATATTAACACACGAATAAAAAAAACAAAACAAATATGCGTACAGGAATACGCATACAATGGACACATTCTTGATAAAGAAAAGCAACTCGCCATACAATTCCATACAGCTATACTTACTATAGTGGATGTGATATTTTTATGTATACGAGGATATACGAGTATTTAAATGTAAACATTGTATTCATGTATTCCTGTACATGGAAATAAAAATTTATTTACAATTCATTTTAGTTTTACTCGTGTTTTATTTTAGAGTGTCACTGCAGCTAAAACTATATTTCCGTGTACGTGCATGTTTTTTTAGAATCTTGTTTTGAAATAAAATGTGTTTTCCTCTTTCCGGTTAATTTGTTTTTAAAATGTGTGCACAACAAGTAAATACATTGAACCACTAACAAAATGTTTTTTAAATTTTATTGTATTTATTTATTTACATTTCCTTTTTTTTTTTTTGTTTTACTAGGGACACATGTAAATATTTTTTTATTCTTATTTTTTATACATACATACACACATAATTGGACACGCCACTTATGTTGTAGGCGTTAATTTTAGACATGAGCAGCGGGACCTACATTTTAAAGTCGATTCCGAACAACGGAATTTTATTTACCCTCCGAGTTTTTGCCAGAAATCTGCTGAGAAGCAGTCGCCGAGGAAATGTTTTTTTCATATTTTCGTTTTGATGTCTGACCTGGGGTTTCAACCGAGGCCTCACGCCTAATAAACCAACCCACTGCCTACTAGAGAACGACAACTATAGAACTGTGTAAATACAACAATGGTTTTGAACCAATTTCTTTCGCACATTATTTTCGGACTATTTTCACTTAAACTTTTACTTTCATTTGATCAAATATTTATAGAAGAGGGTCACCTTAACCTTTCATGCCGCTCCTCAATTAGAAAACTGGCGATACCATAAACTAATGCTGTGTTAAGAGACTTATTGTTGAAGTATGTTTTGTGGGAAACCATGTCCTTTAAAATTGTTCACAAATTATTGTCCAGCGGATAAAATTTAGTATTGCCAGAGTGCCATTTTTCAGAGTAGATATGTATATGCAATTCATTCTAAGGCTGATGTTTTGACTCCTTCTGACTCCTCAGCATTGCAAGTGCACTTGAATCAATGAAGAAATCTAGTAAGCATACGGTAAAATTAGAATTTCCCCCTCTAAGTAGCAATTGTAAATATAAAGAAGCTAAATTGCTTGAATCATTGTATTGTGATGGTGCATATATAATATTTTCCGAAAAGCAATAGCTTTTCGACAATCACTTCTACATTCTCAGAGCGGCAAATTTCCTTGTTTGTAATTGGTCATTACAACCCTTTAGTGAGGATTACGGCCTAGTTTCTCACACAATTTATATTGTGTGTGTTCATTTTTATACATGAGTGCCTGGACCTACAGTTTAAAGTCGACTCCGAACGACAGATTGTTTTGAGAAACTTTATTGAGAAACTTTTTTGAGAAACTTTTCATAGCAATTTTATTTATTTACCCTCCGAGTTTTTGCCAGAAATCTGCTGAGAGGCAGTCGCCGAGGAAATATTTTTTTTCATATTATCGTTTTGATGCCAGACCTGGGGTTTGAACCAAGGCCTAACGTCTAATAAACCAACCAACCTACTAGAGAACGGCGATTTGCCATCTTAAAACAACCAAATTTAATTTCAAGGGGAATTACAGATCTCAAAGGCTATTATGAATATGAATCTGTATTATTGATAGTTTGATTAGGAATTCCTCACATACATAGAGGGTCCGCCAAACAACTTTTTTTGAAAATGCTTTAAACCAAAAACTACTGAATATTTTCTCAAATTCCTTTTTTTATTTGAAAGTACAATCCTTCCGGTTAATAATGGAAAATAATTTCATTCAAATGGCTGCCTCGGCTGGCCATGTAGTAGCCTACACCAGAAGATGCCGATTTTGGCAAAAAATCATCTTTTCAGATGAAACTCATTTTGATCTTGGCGGGTATGTAAAAAAGCAAAATTGTCGCATTTGGGGCACAGAAAACCCGCACGCATACATTCAAAAGCCGACGCACCCAAAACGAGTCACTGTTTGGTTCGGATTTTGGTCCAGAGGCATAATTGGGCCATTTTTTCTTCAAAAATGAGCAAGGAGTGGCCGTTACAGTCAATGGCGATCGTTATCGGGCCATGTTGAACGAATTTTTTTTCACAAAAATTGAAGAGGAGGATATTGGCAATATTTGGTTTCAACAGGACGGCGCTACGTGCCACACAGCCGAAGTTACACTCGATATTTTGCGCCCTGTTTTTGAAGATCGCATTATCAGCCGCAGAGCTGATGTCGTTTGTCCACCTCGGAGCTGCGATTTGACACCGTTGGACTATTATTTGTGGGGTGCCGCCAAAGATAAGTGTTATTCCGACAAGCTAGAGACAATTGACGCTTTAAAGGACAATATTCGTTAAGCCATTGGTGTAATACAGCTGCACACAATCGATAATGTGCTTAAAAATTGGATCGATCGTGTAGGCTACTGCCTGGCCAGCCGAGGTAGAAATTTGAATGAAATTATTTTCCATTATTAAGCGGAAAGATTGTACTTTCAAATAAAAAAAGAAATTTGAGAAAATATTTAGTAGTTTTTTTTTAAAGCAATTTCAAAAAAAGTTATTTGGCGGACCCGTTATAAAGCAAAACTATACATATACCTTAGATATCGTATGCATCATCGTAAGTACGCTCTGCAATTGGATATTTGAAAAAACTTTGTTGTTTTGAAATGTTGGTTATGAAATTTCTGACGTTGTGATGGAAACAATAATACCACAGCATCATTACGTCGCATTAGAAATGACAAAGGAATGTGAAGGCTATGTGCACAAAGCATTAGGTACTGGTATGTATTACGAAGAACACAAAGCGTGGGAGGCAATACAAGTTTTATTGGAAATGCGTTATAATTTACAGCTAAATACCATTACAATTGTTTGTAGCATAGCACGTATGTATGTATGTATGTATGTATGTGTGAAAAAGTGTGGCATTTAAATATGAACATCCCACATTTCATAGTTAATTTTATAAATTTTTTTAAAATTATTTTTTACTCTTAAATGAGTACTTTACAGCACATAATTTAATTCGCGCATGAATAGTAATTTTCATGAAAAGATTGTATTTATTTTATTTTAATTTAAATTGAATTAATTTAGGGATTTATTCAATCAAATATACACCCTATATCAGGCCAATTCTGAGAGAACGTATGATTAATATTAAAAAAATATTATTGCGTATACTTGCCCTTTCCTCAACATCCTATCAAATATGTATGTGTATAAGAGCAACTTATTTTTATTCACGTTTTTTCTTTTTTTTAAATCGCATGACCCTACTATCGGGTTTTTTTATTAGGCGCTCTCTGCCTTCAAAATTAAATAAAACAAATTGTTTATAGGATATCATCGAAACTTTATAATCTTTTGAAAGATTACACAATGCAACAAATTTAAAAAATGAATACACCCACCTAATTACACAGTGTATGTTGTGAGTTTTGTTAAGTAGAACTCAAAAATATTTTTTTTATATTTCTTGAACCCTTCAAACTTGTTTTATTTGAAAAAAACTGTTTTTTTATATTCTACACACAAATTTATTGATTACATAAACATTTATACTTTCTTAGAAAGAGGAGGAATGGGTCTTTAAAACGGTATACATACATACATAATTGGCCATTACAACCCTTCAGTTAGGATTACGGCCTAGCTTCTCACACCACTCATGTTGTGTGCGTTAATTTTATACGTGAGTGGCGGGACCTACAGTTTAACGTCGACTCCGAACGACAGAATTTTGAGAAACTTTTCATGGCAATTCTATTTACTCTCAGAGTTTTTGCCAGAAATCTGCTGAGAGGAAGTCGCCGAAGAAATATTTTTTTTTTTTTTTCATATTTCATTTTGATGTCTGACCTGGGATACGAACCCGGGCTTTACGAATAGTAAGCCAACACACTACCTACTACACCACGGCGACTTTAAAACGGTATACATATATATATTATTTGACTTAGTATTCTATAAGGTTTGATGAGGTAAACTTGGCAAATGCTAATTTTTTCATATTTATTCAAGTTTGTCCGTTCATAGTAGCAAACTTTAATTAAAAACTATAAAATAATTGCAGACATTCTTAAAGTGCATTCTCTTGTGAAGAGATTGACATTTTGTTCGATAAAATCGAACAAAAATTACCGTAATTATTATTTAAAGAGTATAACAGTCGTGTTATATTTTTCATGTATATTATTTTTTCAAATGAACTGTTAGCTAAAAAAATTTCAGCATCTTTGATGGATCTTGATTGTTTATTGAAAACTGTGTCAATTTCACATTTGAGCGAGCACCAGAAGTTGGCCAATGTTTGCGCAAAGAGAAATAATAGTATTTGCAAAAAAACACAAATATTGGCCGACCTCTGGTAGTCGCCCAAACGTGAAATTGACACATTTTTCAGTAAACAATCAAGATCCATCAAAGTTTTTGAAAAGTTTTGAACTGAAAGTTCATTTGATAAGATGACATATATAAAAAATATAACACAACTGTTATACTATTTAAATAATAACTACAATAATTTTTGTCCGATTTGATCAAACAAAGTGTCAATCTCTTCACAATATAATGCATTTTCAGAATATCTCCACTTAATTAATATTTTTAATTAAATTTTGTAATTAGGAATGGCAAAACTTGAAAAAGTAGAAAAAAAATTATATTTTCCAAGTTTACCCCATCAAAACGCATGACATGTAAGTTTGAATAATATGTATACGTATACCATCTTAAAAGCTCATCTCTCCTCTTTTCAAAAAACTTTGGATTTTGAAAATAGATTAAAAAATATTTGGGTAATCAATAATTTTTGAAGTCGCCGTAGTCTAGTAGGTAGTGTGTTGGCTTATTAGACGAAAAGCCAGGGTACAAATCCCAGGCCAGACACCAAAACGAAATATGAAAAAATATTTCTTCGGCGACTTCTCTCAGCAGATTTCTGGCAAAAACTCTGAGAGTAAATAAAATTGCCATGAAAAGTTTCTCAAAAATTCTCACTCATGTATAAAATTAACACACACAACATAAGTGGTGTGAGAAACTTGGTTGTAAACCTGACTAAAGGATTGTGATGACCAATTGTGTATGTAAACAATAATTTTGTGTGAAAAGATAAAAAAAACCGTTTTTGTCAAATAAAACAAGTTTGAAGGATTCGAGAAGTATAAAAAAAATTGTTTGAGTTCTACTCGGCAAAACTTACAACCTACACTATGTCATTAGCTGGGTGTATTTTGACTGTCGCACCGTGGTATTATGTGTGGAATATACAACCGGCTTCTCTGGGTATATCGCATCTAAAATATGCTGAATTTGATCGTTGATATGGGCCATCATCTGCGATTTAAGAAAATCCGATAGGAAAAAGTCGAAAGGGGTCAAATCCATATCAGTGGCCAAGACATGCACTCAAATCGCTCAGGCAGTATATTCAATGTGGCATGAGCTGTGTGTCGTCATGAAATGCCAACCCGTTGTAACCACATCACCAATAGTGCTCGTTAACACAGGAACAAGGGTTTTTCTAAATGATTTCAAATATTGCTGGAATGAAATCACTAAAGAGAAGAAACACAACAAGCACTCGCCCAGAAACAACAAGGATCGAACTGTCTTTGTTGTGTAGTATAACCCAACTTAGCTTAGTTCTAAGACACGTCTTACAACACGTTGACATTCTTGCCGTCTATGGTCGTTTAAGATAACATTTACAGAAGAAAGAGCCTATTGATTAAGAAATTCTAAATTCTAATTCAACTAAAAATTATTGTATTAAAGAAACAATAAGGTTGTGAAGATTACTTTGGGTTAATGAAGTTTTCTTTTCTTCTCATTCCTTGAAATCTAATTTTTTTTTGCCTCCTTAAAGTTATTTTGAAAACAAAAAAATCTTTAATTTTCCAAATGAATAGTTTTTGTTGTATCAATTAATGCATCGAAAAACTCAAATAAGAAATTGTGAAATGATATGCTTTGCTGCTCATTTTAACAACAAAGAAACAAATGAGAATGTTTATAATATCCTTTTTGTATGATTAAGTTTCAAATCTGTAACAAATATGTACGTACTCACAGAATTGGGTTATTAAAGATTATTCGAATTTATATTTAAAGAAATTAAAAATTGCCATGAAAAAAATTTCTCTCGTTCAGCTTTGACTTTAAACTATAGGTACCACCATTCGTTTATAAAATTAACACACACAACACAAGTGGTGTGAGAAGCTAGGTTGTAAACTTGACTAAAGGTGATGACCAATTATGTGTGTATTTATGTATGTACATATACTTTTTTTTTTGTTGGGCCGTAGGTAGGAATCTTCGAAAGACACTTTTGTTCCAACAAAAGAGTGCACGATTCGCCATCACTGGTGCCTACGAACTAAAGCCAACCCCTTTATTCTTCAACCAGTCTCCCTCCGCTGGACTGCCGTAAGGTATTACTTCGCGGAGAGCTGGTTAGCTTTAAACCTTTATCACACTATACAGTGATGTGAAAAATAATAAGGACAGTACCCACCCAAACTTACATTATATTTAAAACCGAATAAAAACTCGAAAATTCTTTCTTGTTTAAACGACTTATTTTTTCTTAAACGGTAGAAAAAAGATTAAAAACAACATTTTTTGCTATTCCTATAATATATTTTGTGATTTTGTATGAATGCATGTAGTTTAAGGTGTGAAAAAAAAACAATAAGGACACTTCATGAAATCTTAAAGCTATAACTAACCTAAGTAAAACTAAATAGATATTTATACTGAATATTGTTGCATGAAGCCTTAGTGCCACATTAGAACTTTGTTGCGGATTCTTTGTTATCCAGAACAGCAGCACAGCTTATAGGCATTGAGTCGGCCAAATTTTGACATACATGCAGGGGTATTGAGTTCCAAGCATCCTGTATAACATTCCAAAGCTCGTCGCAATTTGTTGGACACTCTCCCCTGATTGCCCTTTTAACTTCGTTTCACAAATTTTCTATTGGGTTCAAATCAGGGGACTGTGCTGACCATTCTAAACAATTATTTTTTTTTGTCCTGGAACCACTTCTTTGTGTACTTTGCCGTATGCTTTGGGTCATTGTCCTGCTGGAAGACCCATTTGTATGGCATATTTTCTTAGGCATACGGCAGCATTGTATTTTTCAAAATTGCGATGTAATCAGCCGATTTCATTACATTCTGGATACGATATAGGGGACCCACACCATAATAAGAGAATGACACCCATACCATGATGCTACCACCACCCTGTTTTACCGTCTTTAAATTATATTTTGGATTGAAGTCTTACGTCTTACCATGTAAGAAGACCTATCCATCAATAATTAAATCCAAAATATAATTTAAAGACGGTAAAACAGGGTGGTGGTTCTAGAATCGTTTAGTTGATACGTATATTTCGATAAAATATACCCAGTATTTTGGCGTGGCCATGCTGTTACAGAGCTTTGTTCTATTTGTCGTATTCGTTATTGCTTTTCCTGCATTTTAACGTAGTAAATATTCTCACGATCGTTTACAAAGAACGGAGTGTCATAAGCAGAATTGAGTGAGTTATGGATGAATCATTCAGGTTTTTTTTTTTTTTTTTTTTTTGAAGGAGCCAAGTAGCCAAGTACCCAAAGCCTTACCGCATCTAGCGTAGGGCGAATTATGTGTAAAGAGTAGAATGTATCAACTATTTCATGTTTCAGTAATTCAGTATGAAATTCAATAAGTAGTTGGCCTTCACTGTCTCCAAATTTAATGTCAAATACTTGTGTTTAGTGTTAGGAGAAGCTCGTTAACATTAAATCGAAAAGAGCTTAAGCCTTGAAAATCTATATGTTTTTCAGATATATCGTCAAGTAGACATGTTAATAAAAATGTGTGTTTATTTTGTAGTCGGAAATGGAACTCAAACTTGAAAAACACTATATCGCATAAAGTATATGCAATTCCTCTACATACATATGTAAACACGCATATGAGAAATACGACAATAGAAAAATTCACTCATCACATATGTATATAAGTGTATGCATTTATGTGTGGCATGACAGTTAATTTCCTGCATGTCGTCATCTCAAATGCAAACTAATGATTCCTGAATTTTAACCATTTTGTGTTAAAAAAATGAAGCGACCTTTGCATATATGATCAAGGCTTTAATATTTGTTTCGAATTAATTTCATTTTTGTTTTTTAACTCGAATTACTTCGAACAAGAATTTGATTTTTTTTTTTTGCATTTCAGGCAACAATATGTGTCCTTCATTATCATCATCATCATCATCATGTTGCCTTGCCTCAGGGTATTTAATCCTTGACATGTTGTGTTGCATTATGATTTTCATCATCTTGTTTTTGTTATCGTGTGCTGTGGTTCAGAAATAAATTTGATTTCCTTCATAACTTGGCATTGCTGTCTTCGTTTTTGTTACTGTTTTGCTCAAGAAAAATTTATTTCGTTTTTTTTTTGTTGGTGTTGTGGTTATGTTAACACATAATGTTGAAGTGAAATGAAAAAGCAAAAACTGTAATACGTAGGAAAATTATTGTCGGCATAGTCCTTCCTAATGTATATCACCGTAAACTATCATGTACTTGATATGTTAATTCATGCATGCAAGTGGAATAAGTTACAATTATGGATATTAGAATTTATCAGGATGGTAGGCACACACAGGACCGTTCACCGCCCATTTGGCGGATGACTTACATCACTGCCAGGAAACGCGATGGATAGGACAAGGATGCAAAAGGCTTGCATCTTGCGATTTATATTACAGCTGCCATGTAATCTTCGCCATCCTGTTCCTGGGTTCACTCTTTTGAACGAAATAATGGTCACAATTCGCATCTGAGCAGAACTGTATAACATCAGCTGCATTTGTGCTCAAGTCCCGTTGGAAGAAAAGGACAATGCAGAGATTTTAATGTGAAGGTCTAACGAAAAAGTATCTATGGCCTCACTGTCAGTCAGTTCAGGCTGCAAGCTACCACTTTCTCCAATGGTATGAGGCTGACCGATTTGGCTGAGGCGCCTAACACCAAGTTTCAACACCTGTTTAATCACAAAGCCACTTAGATCGATTGATCGATCAACATCTAACGAAAGTGATCATTTTGTGATTGGTCCATCTACTCGGACCACTACCCTGTCTCAGCCAAGTTTCGATTGCGCATTAGCGCTTCGAGATCTGTGCGATTGAGTACATTGAGAAAACTGGACGTCAAGAAGCTGCGAACACAAAGGACAGCGAAGGCATTCTTCGCTCAACTCTCGGATAAACTCCGTCGATCTAAATTTAGTAACATTGGGGGACTGTGGGCCAACATCTCCCACTCTACTGCGGAAACAGTTCTTGGTTCCGAAACCAATGCTACAATGAGAAATGTCGCTAGGCAACTGCAGCAAAAAATGCTGCATGAAAAAAACGTTGCAGTCTGCCGATAAGCGAGCCCTTAACGAGAACTGCAGAGAGATAAGAACGAATATGACATGCCTTTTCAGACGCACGAAGACGGAACAGGAATGGCAAGCGTGAGAATGTTGAGTTATGCAGTTGTGGGAATGATGCTCGAAGCAGAAGGTTTTGCTTCTATCCGAAGCTTTTAAACACGGAGCGTCTTCCTGCAATGATGAAAATAGAAACTTGAAAACAGATTCGCAAGAGGTACTGGCGGTATGGAGGCAACACTTCTGTACTCCTCTACGAGACGATGACGACACCCTGAGAGATGATGCATCGAAACCGACCGATGATGATGTAGCGTAACATGGACTAGCCTACATACATACATACGTAATTGGTCATTACAACCCTTCAGTCAGGATTACGACCTAGTTTCTCACACCACTTATGTTGTGTGTGTTCACTTTATACATGAGTGGCGGGACCTACAGTTTAAAGTCGATTCCAAACGACAGATTTTTGAGAAACCTTTCATAGCAATTTTATTTACTCTCAAAATTTTTGCCAGAAATGTGCTGAGAGGAAGTCGCCGAAGAAATACTTTTTTTATTTTGTTTTGATTTCTTTCCTGGGGCTCGAACCCTGGCTTTACGTCTAATAAGCCAACAGACTACCTACTAGACTACGGCGACTACCACATGGACTAGCCTATTGTGGAATAATGATACAATAGTAAAAATCGTACAGATTATCTAAGACTATCGCCATAGGATAAGAGCCATGGTTATTTCAAGGTTAAGTAAAAGCGACTTAAGTATATTAATGAGTGTCCATACGGGACTCTTTATCTTTAACGAACATCTGAACCGATATACGTACTATTTTCATAATATTGCAAATACTATGACAGCTTGAAGACACTTACTTTAGTCTGTTGACACATTATAACTCTGTGGCTATGAGTTGACATGAGAAATGACAATCAATTTCAAGTTCTTTTTATCTTTTTACACACAATATTCCTTTGTAGTTTAGTTAAGGAGATTTCAACGTACGAAAAGGAAATAAAGATGAAATTATTGTGAAAAGAATATGTTTCTTTTTCTGATTTTTTCGAAGAGAACATTTTAATTTCCTTTTGGAGAATATCTAGTAGGCAAAAAAAATTGAGTAGAAATGTTTTCTCATGGAGGAGGTTTTTCTTAAGTACGATTTCATAAGCAAATGTTCCATTAACTCGAATGGAACATTATTAAGAACTGTTTTCAATGCCACTACAACTATTATAAACTAAGAGGTAAGCTATGTTGGGTTCTACTATATATCAAAGACAGTTTGATCCTTGTTGCCTCTCGGCGAGCACTTGTTGTGTTTCTTCTCATGAGTGATTTCATTCCAGCAATTATTGAAATCATGATCATCTTGTTGTTTAATTGTTTCCAGTGCAATACTAAGGATTTAGTCTTTTATTAGCGGATCATTGTACACTTCTTATTCCATTAGACCTTGATTCATCTGAAGAGAGACCCGTATGCCATTGCGATATAAATTTTTAATCACTTTTTGTGAGAGAAATACTTTAAAAACATGTTTTAATCGATACTGTGTGGCTTGAGTTGGCATATTTTTTGTCGAAAATATGAAAGTTTGTAATTCAAAAAAAACTAAAACGAAATAAATTAAGAAATGAATTCAAACTAAAGATAAGAATATAAAAGAGTTATACAAATCGTAACTAAACTAAACTTAATTGTAAACAATTTTTTTTCTTATATTTTCACTCAAAAGTAAACACGAAAGTTTAAATTCATACATAAAGTTCAAATCCTTTACATGCTATTTATTCTTATTTTTTTGTATTTCTACGTAGACTGTTTTATAAGGCTTTTGAACTCTCTTTGGTCTTTTGAACACTAAAATAAAGCATAGTAGACAAATAATATAAGAAAGTATATTTAATAATTACTTTCGCTTTTTAATTTGTTTCTCAAGAATTGCTTTATAATTCTCACTTTCTTTTTCTATCACTTTTAATTACATACATACATATAATTAATGTCAACAACCAGACAATACCAAAAGACCCACTGTGGAACCCAATGTCACGGTACTTGAAGTTTATCACACAACCACCACACTATGCCGTGGGGGCAGCAAAAGTCTGTCGGAAGGAGTATGCCTAAAGAAATATTATTTCTTCTTGCCATCTTGTTGAAGCAACATCTTTCAAATTAGTTGTCATTTGTTCAGTTACCATGGATGACCATAGACAGCGAATCGAGCAGATGGCAAAATAATCACTTTCAGCCTTGTAAATCATTTCCGGATGAATGTCTGCCTTATATAACGGGTGATTTTTTTTAGCTATTATCTTTTTGGCAACACTGGTTTAAACAGTTCACGCACGTTTCGTGTTTTGTTTCATTGTCAAACATCTTCAGTTTGGTCTATAATTTAACCATGAATCGTCTTACAAACGAACAACGTTTGCAAATCATTGAATTTTATTATCAAAATGCGTGCTCTGTTAAGAAAGTTCATCGCGCGCTTCTTCCATTTTATGGTCAGTTTAATCGACCCCACTGAAGCGGCTATTCGGGCTATTGTGACTAAATTTCGTATCAAATTTACATTGTTGGACATTAAACCACCAACACGCTTACGTAGAGTGCGAACTGAAGAAAATATCGCAGCGGTATCGGCCAGTGTTAATGATGACCATCAATTATCGATTCGTCGCCTTTCGCAGCAATTGGGCCTCTGTTACTCAACAACGTGGAAAATTTTGCGGAAGGATTTAGGTGTGAAGCCTTTCAAAATACAGCTGGTGCAAGAATTGAAGCCAAACGACCTACCGCAACGCAGAATTTTTGGTGAATGGGGTCTTGGAAAGTTGGCCGAAGATCCACTTCATCTTCTTCATCGAAAAATTGTGTTCAGCGACGAAGCTCATTTTTGGCTCAATGGATACGTAAATAAGCAGAATTGTCGATTTTGGAGTGAAGATCAGCCAGAAGCATTGCAAAAGCTACCAATGCATCCAGAAAAAGTCACAGTTTGGTGCCGTTTATGGGCTGGTGGCATCATTGGACCGTACTTCTTCAAAGATGCTGCGAATCGTAACGTAACTGTGAATGGTGAGCGCTTCCGTGAGATGATATCCAACTTTTTTTTTTTTGCCCAAAATGCAAGAGCTTGACTTGCATGACATGTGGTTTCAACAATACGGTGTCACATGATCGTGCGTTTTAGCGCCTTTAGACTATTTTTTGTGGGGCTATGTTAAAGCTCATGTCTATACAGACAAGCACGCTTCAATTGACGCATTGGAAGACAACATTGAAGCATTTATGCGTGAGATACCGGCCGAAATGTTGGAAAGAGTATGCCAAAATTGGACTAAGCGAATGGACCATTTGAGGCGCAGTCGCGGTCAACATTTGCATGAAATAATCTTCAAACATTAAATTATATGGACCGTACTACTATCGATTCAAATAAACATTTCATGCATTTTTCTGAATTTTTTGTGTTTTTTTTTTTTTGAAAAATTTTCCTAAGGCTCTTAAAAAATCACCCATTATAACAAAATATCTGCATATTGTATTGTTACATTTTTACCTTTTAAAAACCGTCATTAAGTTTGTTGCGCTAAATGTAGTGGTAAAATTATACGTACGACGTATATTTCGCATAAAATTTCTCCAAGGGGAGCCCGGTATATAAAAGGTATTGTGAATAAAAATCCTAGGACTACAGCCGTAGAAATATGAAATACCTCGGAAAGTGATCACAGTGTTATTGTGCATTCCGAAACAGTTCGAAGTGTTTTGAGAAAGAACGGTTACCGCAGCCGGTTGCCGAGAAAAACCACGATTGGAATTCGCCCAATAATATATGGACAAGTCAAATGATTTTTGGGCGAATGTAATATTTAGTGATGAGAACAAATACAATTTGTTCGGCTGTGACGGAAAACAAAAAATTTGGCGCAAAAATCAGCTGACTTGTCAATATATTATCATTTAAAAAAAAAATGATTTTTAGGGTGGTACGTATAATTATCTGTGTGACTGTATATTCGGCATGTAAAAATATTCTTATAATACTTGAATGATAGGTAGATAGGTGCGTAGACTGAAGAAGAGGAGACTAATCAAGAGTCTCATGCCAATTGGCATACACCTAAGCCATTATGTGTATGTAGGCTTGTTGTGCTCTTACCATGAGGAATGACACATTACTTTCAATAGGAAGACTGCACAAACTTCCTTAACTTCTTCCACTCCATTTCTCTGAGATGAATCATGGCTCGTATAGTGTCATCTACACAATATTGGGATCTCGATCTTACGAAAGCTGGGCAATGACACAAAAATTGCTCTATCGTTTCGATCCTTTCAACGCATGCTCTCCATTATCTTGTTGGTTTTTGTCCATGAAATGTTGTAAATAACGATTTTGGCCTTTGATTATATGTATACATATATACATATATCCTTACTGAAGGATTACGGCCTAGCTTCTCCCACCACTCAATTTGTGTGTGTTATACAGGTGTGGCAGGACCTACAGTTTAAAGTCGAATCCGAACGACAGATTTTTGAAAAAATTTTCATGGCAATTTTATTTACTCTCTCAGAGTTTTTGCCCGAAACCTGCTGAGGGGAAATCGCCGAAAAAATATTTTTTCATATTTTCGTTTTGATGGCGGACCTGGGGTTTAAACCGTGGTATTACGTCTAATAAGCCAACATGCTACCTATCGGGTCCGCCATCTAACATTTTTTTTTTTCAACTAGTACTTATTTCGTGAATGGTAACACTTAGCCCGTGTCTGATTTGACAGATAATTAGTTTTATCCTTCCGCTGAACGAATGTGGTTGTGTATACGCTTGAACAACGCTGGGAAATATTGCGACATTACTTTGAAAATCATGGTAATGTTGCAGAATGTGTGCGAAAATTGCGTACGTATTTTGGAAGAAGAGAAGCACCGTCAGCACCGTATGTTCGTTATCTTGTGAAAAAAGTGAAAGAAACTGGCATCCTCATCGATAAACCAAAGCGTGAAAAGTCAAAAACAGTGCGTACATCCGAGAATATTGCTGCTGTGGCAGAAAGTGTGCGTGACGCGCCATCAACATCAATTCACCGTCGTTCTCAACAATTGAACATTTCGGAGACATAATTGAAACGAATTTTGCATAAAGACCTTGGTATCACGCCATACAAAGTCAAATTGGTTCAGGAGTTGAAGCCAATTGACCATCCAATGCGTTTTCGCTTCGCTAAGCAGGCATGCGATCGACTTACAGAAGATGCCGATTTTGGCAAAAAAAAAATCATCTTTTCAGATTTTGATCCGCACGCACACAAAACGAGTCACTGTTTGTTGCGGATTTTGGTCCAGAGGCATAACTGGGCCATTTTTTCTTCGAAAATGAGCAAGTAGTGGCCGTTACAGTCAATGGCGATCGTTATCGGGCCATGTTGAACGAATTTTTTTCACAAAAATTAAAGAGGAGGATATTGGCAACATTTGGTTTCAACAGGACGGCGCTACGTGCCACACAGCCGAAGCTACACTCGATGTTTTGCGCCCTGTTTTTGAAGATCGCATTATCAGCCGCAGAGCTGATGTCGTTTGGCCACCTTGGAGCTGCGATTTGACACCGTTGGACTATTATTTGTAGGGTGCCGTCAAAGATAAGTGTTACGCCGACAAGCCAGAGACAATTGACGCTTTAAAGGACAATATTCGTGAAGCCATTGGTGAAATACAGCTGCACACAATCGATAATGTGCTTCAAAATTGAACCGATCGTGTAGGCTACTGCATGGCCAGCCGAGGCAGCCATTTGAATGAAATTATTTTCCATTATTAACCGGAAGGATTGTACTTTCAAATAAAAAAATAAGTTTGAGAAAATATTCAGTAGTTTTTTTTTAAAGCATTTTCAAAAAAAAAAGTTATTTGGCGGACCCTTTACTAGACTACGGCGGCTTGTGACCTAACAGCACAAATTCTGGAGAGGACAGACATTTTTCTGTTGAGGAATTTACATTTTTACTTGGGTGTCACTATTTTCAAAATCTGCTGAAAACAGTCAGGATTTTACTTCGCCCTCCAGAACTCGACCTTACGCCAATTTGGTGAACTTTGCATTGTTACTTGAGCCTGCACCCGGACACAATCAATCGACCCAAGAACTGAAGATAAACCAGCATAGACGACGACATATGTATATTCGCTGAAAGGACCTTGAAGCGTTTGGCAATTGACCCAAATTTTCATTTAAAAATTATTCCCAGCGTTGAGGGCCATTTCTGCATGAATGGGTTTGTGGAAGTACACATGAGATCCAAGAGCATTGCAATGCATCTTGAAAACGTTACAGTTTGGTAAGGAATTTCGTCTGGCATCGTCGTCCAGAAAGATTACAATTTTTGCTGTAATTTTGTGTTTAAATTGTTGATTTAAACTAAAGTTAACTCCTATAAATTTGCTTAAAGCCATTAAATATCATAGTGCTCAGTGTTTTCTTGAATAATTTTCTTAAAAGTTTTCGATACTTTTTAATTAAATCATGTACATATGTTTGCAGTGTGTACAAAATTCAAGAAAAAAACTCAATATTCCTGCTGTTGACACTTTTGCAAAACAACAACACTTAATATTTGTACACAGAAAATAAATTACAATCTTTAATTGTATTTTATTTTATCACACAGTTTTGTCTTCACAGTTCAAATTGGCATCCCTGGCGAGCAGCTTACTGTTGCTTGCATTAATAACAGCAAAATATAACACAGCGTGAAATTAACTGTCCAGTCATAATGTTTATATTTATTTTCGTCATTTCGAACATTGTATTTTATTTCACTTTCATTTTCTGTTTTGAAACTTAATTTTTTTAATGTATTAACTCCACAGGAAATCATTTAAAAGCTGATTTTTTATGTTCAAGGCAAAGAAGTAATTTCTTTTAATATTTTCCTGGATGTAAATTTTTTTAAAAGAAAATAAGTTATTAATTTCGTCTTCTATTTTATCGAATGAAGAAAAAATTGTTGGTAATTACTATCGAAACATACATACATACATACATAATTGGTCTTTACAAGCCTTTAGTCAGGATTACAACATAGTTTCTCACACCACTTATGTTATGTGCGTTAATTTTTATAAATGAGTGGTGGGTCGACTCCGAACGACAAATTTTTGAGAAACTTTTCATGGCAATTTTATTTGTTTTCAGAATTTTTGCCAGAAATCCGCCGAAGAAATACTTTTTGTATTTTATTTTGATGTCTGGCCTGGGGCTCGAACCCTGGCTTTTCGTCTCATAAGCCAACACACTACCTACTAGACCACGGCGACTTCACTTCTTTAATATCAAAATTATTAAATTGAAAATGAGTTTTATATCTGTTAATTTCATACATTTTTTCAGCAGCTGCTGTGTCAACGCATTCTTATGCGTCCATGCTGTTTAGATCCTTGCCGGTTGTTCCTCAAAATACCATGAGTTCATCAAGTGTTTTTGGAATTGGTCGTCTAGAACGAGTTGCTTCTTTACTAACAAAAAATAGATATACTTCTGTAAACTTCACACATTTTCTCAGCGGACTGCCATGTATACTTGCTTTCCAGCTTTTTCACTGGCTTTTAAAAACTTTTAAAATATAAACTCGTAGATTGTAAATAAAATCAAAATAAATTTGTGTTTAGTTTTAATTAAAATTCTTTATTAAGCGCACAATTCTGTGTGCCACTGTTCACAACTTGATGTAAACAACAACAACTGCTTTTCTTTGTTATTCCTTTGTTTATAACCTTTGAATAAACAATAACAATTACTGCAAAATTATTCGACAGATCTTTGTACTCTCTTCAAATGCACAGCGTCTTCACACAGGACTGACTGAACTTCATTAACTCAGTCGCCTGCTGTGTCTTGCCTTTTATATGACAACCTAAACAGTCTGATGAATGTTCTTGAAGGTGAATGTTCATGACTCTATAAATGTAAACATCGTTGTTTAAGTTTTTTCTTCTAGTGTTGTTTGTGGATTTTTGTTTACTTGTTTACCATTTTTTAAGCTGGTGTTTATTGTTGTATTTTTCTTTACTTGTTTACCGTTTTTTTTATGCTGTTGTTTCTTGTTATATTAAGTACTACGATAATTTGTAAACAGGTTTGTTTACTCCATTGTTTTGTTTTTTGTAGCTGTTGGTTATAATTTTAATGTTAGGTGATGTAAAAGCATCTCACTAGCTTGATTTTTCATTTTTGTAACAATATTTTATATTTATTTTATTTATTTATTAACTATAATACAAACTATATCTAATCACTACGAGCCATATGCCCGATATAGTGTAACAGCTTTGATGGGAATGGAATCAACTGCCCGTATGCCAAAGTCTAGCACACTATCATCTAGATAACCGGGGTATCTACACATTGAATAATATTTTTTGTTTTCCATTTTAATTTCCTAAAAGCATTTTTGATGGCTGAAAATTTTGTCATTACCATTCGAATCACATCACCTCACAACTTTCTAGGCTACGCTCTCACTACAGACCAGCATTCTCCACAAGCTCATTATGCTTAATTATATTATGTTGTTCGCTTTCACCTCCATCATTAGCAGCATTAGGCAACATTACAAATGTGGCTGAAAACCTTTTTCACAAGCCATACAACAACAAACAACGAAATTATTCCAATTATCGTTGATAAAACTGTCAGTGCTTGAATAGAGAAACAAATGCAGTGGAAAAATAATTCCTGGTTAAATTAAATCGAATGTAGTTTTAATTGTTTAATGGTTATGGTAAATTTATTTAAAAATTATACAAAACATTAAAAACAATTGTTTTCCCTTCTAATCGATATTTAATGTCTCATTCGTAGACTTGAGGAGACAATTAAGGATGTTAATTATTATTTAGTTTTGAAACAGATGTCAAATCTTTTAAGACAATAGACAGGAGGTAATTTACACAAATTAAGGAATCTGGAAACGAACATAATTTATTTTTTATTTGAATCAGAAATTAATTAATTTTTGTTTTTTTTTTTAGGAATACTTTTTTGTATAAATGAGTTACTTGTTACAATTATCAAGCTTTACAGAGTCAAATAAATGATTTCCAATGAAATCAACACACATAGTTGATCATTACAACGCTTTACGAGCTAGCTTCTAACGCCATTCATGTTGTGTGTTGTAATTTTTTACATGAGTGATGAGGCCTACAGTTTAAAGTCGATTCCGAACTACAGTTTTTTGAGAAACTTTTCATGGCAATTTTTACTGCTGAGAGGAAGTCGCCGAAGAAATATTTTTTCATATTTGCATTTTGATGTCTGACTTGGGGGGGAGGGGGGTGGTTAGGTCCAAGGCCTCACATTTAATAATAACCCAACACACTACCTACAAGACCACGGCGACTTCCAAGGAAATCTAAATGTATTTAATCGTGCCGAAAACTTTGCAAAAATAATACCTTTTATATCAAACTCGTAAAATATTTGTAGGTAACAAATGTAGGAAGCTACTGATTATGAATGGCAACAGAACTTCTGCTGGCAAGTGATATTTTAAAATGTTGTTTCATCAGTTACCAGCTGTAATACCAACTGGCACCATTTTTGGCTATTGGCAACTCAGCTGGACTTGTGTTGGCATCCATAATCGGCCCATGTAACTCATCATAAATGACGAATGCTCAATCATCTGCAACATTTTCAAAACAATTGGTTTTAATCTGTGAATGGTAAAATGCTAATTGACAACGATGATATCATTACAATTCTAAGGGCCATTATTAAAACTTCCCGTTAAAGTTGGAGTTTGTTAAAGGTAACCTTAGCTAAAGTGAAGTTTAAAGTCAGCTTTAACATATTTTCGTTATTACAACCTACCGATAAAATAAAGTTAACTTTTTCAAAAATATGGCAGTGCCGTATAACATAACGATAATACTTCTCAATTAAACAAGTTTTTTTTAAACGCAGTGGCAATGACAGGCTTCCTTTTTTTTGTTGTATATGGTCATTTTGTTTATATTTGAAGTTGACATATTGAAAATAATATATACATATGTAAGGCAAATTCAAACATAAACTTAACTTTAAAAGTTACCGAAAGGATGATACTCCCTTTAGCTTAACGCTTAACTCCTACCATATTGTCCACTTATAATAATGAAAAACAATTTATCTGCCCGTTAAAATCCCCTCTTTAGTTAACGGGAAGCTGTAATAATGGCCCTAAGAGATTTTTGTATCGAACAAAAAAAAAAAAAAAATTTAAAATTTGATCACAAACAAGTTTTTTCTTAATTCTTCTTTGATTTTCAAAAACCCTTTGCTTTTATACGATGCTTAGTCCAGCAACACAACAAAATTATGCCTTCAAACTTCATTTTATAGTTGAATTCGGTAAATTCTTTACTAATTGGATGTGTGGCCATGCAGCTTTTCTACACTACTTCAAAGGACGAAAAAGAATAATCCCTAATATTAATAAAAGAAATTGGTTGAAATAGAGGAATGAAAAAGGAACATGAATTGTATCGAATTTCTTATTAAAAATTGAAATGAAGTGGATTAAAATTCCTGAAATTCCACGCGCGATAAAAATAAAAATCTCTTTCAAAATGTCTCAAAATATGACAGGGAATTCTTAATTTCAGTTTTATAATTTAAAATTGAGTTCTTATGCCACAGATGAGATTACAACAGTAACATACATACTTACTTACTTAATTGGCCATTAACAACCCGATTAACGGATTTCGGCCTTCCGCAACATATCCTTCCAGGCGCCTCTGTTTCTTGCTCGCCTACGGCAATTGGTCACACCAATCGATGACAGGGCTTCTTAGATTTGGTACTTCTAACATCCTCTTCGTCCTCTTCGCCGACTTCCGCAGATCCCCGCATCAAATACCCGTCTCACCGGAGCATTATCCTACATTCGAACGACGTGACCGAGGCAGGGCAGCCGCTAGATATTAACACGCTGCACAACGTCTATGTCGTTGAGGAGCTCATACAGCTCACTGTTTGATCGGATGCGGAAATCATCGCCAACTCGCACTGGACCAAGATCTTACGTTGGACTTTTCTCTCGAATACTCTCCAGGCGGCTGCATCAGTGCTTAATAGGGTCCATGCCTCTGTGCCATAAAGAAGCGCAGGGAGGATGAGCGTCTTGTAGAGTATTAGTTTTGTCATACGAGAGAGGTCTCTGCTACTCAATTACCTATTGAGACCATAATAGCACCTGTTGGCAAGAGTAATCCTGCACTTGATCTCCAGGTGTACATCATTTTTGGTGGTAACGGCGGAGCCAAGATAAACAAATTCCTTAACTGCAATGTATCGTGTTTGATGGTTGAATATTAAGTGATTTATTGTTCTTTCTTTTTATCGTTACATTCTACTCTTAAGATAAACGTTTAAGCATAATAAGATGTCTGGTAAGATGTTACACAGCTGTTAGCTTAATACTATGTTGTACCTATTTAGTTTAATAAGATGTTGTAACTATTGACCTATAGAGGGCATAACACCACAACTCCCCTCTTAAGTTGTAATAATACTATAAATATTAAAAATACGTTTATAGGAAATTCATAAAATGTAGTTTAATTACATTCATAAACAAAAAAAAATCATTTGGTTTTAATTACTAATATTTATCAATTTTGCAATTATAAATATATACATATTTTTGTAAATATAAGTTTTTCTTTAGTGAATTGTAAATATTAACTAATGTTGAAATATAATACCTAGTATAACAAAAAAAATTAAAAAGTTATTCTTTGTAATTTGGACGTTGCAAACGTCTTAAATTACGAGTTTTAATCTCTTTTGTATCCGGAGTAACATTCTGCTGTCCTCTGTCATTCTCAGATACTGATTTTTCAGACTCTGGCTCATTTTTATTATTGGAAACCTCTGGGCCTGTTTGTTCGTCGATATCCGCATTCTCACTTGTACTTTGAGTACCACGAATCATTTGATTAACGTGTCTTTTTATGGATTTGTTATTTCGCGTTAAAATACAATGGTAAGATTGCGGACCTAATCGCTTTTTAACGGTTGCCTCTTGCCAAGAAGCTTTATTCGGATTCGAATAATCCCGAACAAAAACTTTTTTATCATTTTCAAAATTTATATTTCGTGCCCCTCTGTGATTTTTAATGTTAGATAACTGACTCTCAACAATTTTGTTTCTGACTAAAGGTGGACAAAGCATACTAAAACGTGTTTTTATCTCTCTACCTAATAGCAATTTGGCAGGAGTTTCTCCTGTAGAACAATGTTTCGTTGTTCTGTAATCAAATAAAAATAAACTTATAATATCGTCGAGATTTTCTCCATCTCGAAGATTCGCTAAAACAGTCTTTTTAAAAGTTTTGACTAAATTTTCAGCCTGACCGTTAGTAGCCGGGTGACCCGGTGCAGTTAAAATGTGTTTTATATTGTTCGATTTCATAAAAACTTTAAACTCTTCGGCCGTAAATTGCCGCCCGTTATCACTCACTAGAGTGTCTATTAAACCGAACCTTCCAAAAACTTCACGCAATTTGCTGATAGTAAAACTTGATGTTATATTTTTCGTTTTAAAAACCTCGACCCATTTAGAGTAAGAATCAATAATCAAAAGAAAATGGAAATCTTTTATTGGACCCGCAAAATCAATATGAAGCCTGGACCACGGTGTATCCGTTGGTACCCAAGGAATCAATGGAGCTTTTTCAGGACTTGGTTGGTTTACCTTACATGAAACACAATTTGAAACTAATTTTTCAATGTCGTGGTCTATTTTAGGCCACCACATATACGACCGTGCTAACGCCTTAGTTTTAACAATTCCAAAATGAGAATAATGCAATTGCGCTAAAATTTTGTTACGCAATTTTTGTGGAATCACCACCCTGAATCCCCATAAAATACATTCGTATTCCACCGAAAGCTCCTTCTCACGACTGACGAATGGAATAAATTCATCACCCTTTAACAGGCCGATTTTTCCCACCTGAATGGCCTCTTTTAACTTTGCCAAAATTGGGTCTCTTCTAGTTTCTCTAGAAATATCCCTAAAATTCAAATTTAGCTTATTATCGCTACCTATATAATTTATAAAACCGAAGTCTTCACTATCTTCTACTCTATCTCGATGAGGAAAACGAGATAAATGATCTGCTGAATTTTCTATACCTTTTACAAAACGCATGGTATAGTTAAAACCTGATAAAATAAAAGCCCATCTTTGTATTCGAGCTGCTGCCATAACTGGCAAGCCTTTATTCTCCCCAAAAATGGCTAAAAGCGGTTTATGATCCGATTCCAACGTAAAATGAATACCCAATAAATATTGTTTGAGTTTTGTTACGCTAAAAACAATAGCCAAAGCTTCTTTCTGTATGGTACTGTAATTTCTCTCAGTTTGACTAAGCGCACGAGAAACAAATGCTATGGGCTTCTTCGACCCATCCGCCCCTATATGGGCTAAAATACCCGCTACCGCAAAATTAGATGCGTCTGTCGACAGCAGTATAGGTAGTCTAGGGTTAAAATGAACTAATATTTTGTCCGAAGTCACCTCCTCCTTTAACGCTTCAAACGCACTTTGGCGAGTTTTCGTCCATTTAAATTCAACTTCTTTTCTTAAAAGTTCATAAAGAGGTGCCATTTTATGAGCAAAATTAGGAATGAATTTTGAATAATAGTTTAGCATCCCCACAAACGCTCTAACTTCCGACACATTTTTAGGAACTGGCGCATCCAGAACCGAAGAAATACGATCCTTATTCAAACTGAGACCATCACGATTAATGTTAAAGCCTAAATAAGATACCTTATGCTTAAAAAATTCACATTTTTCACTATTTAGACGTAAACCAACCGACTCCAGCTTACTTAACACCAACTCAATCGTTTTGACGTGGTCCTCCAAATTACGACCAGTAATTATAATATCATCTAAGTAGTTTACTACGTTGGAAATTCCACGTAAAATATTTTCAATCGTTTTTTGAAAAATAGCCGCTGCTGGTTTTACCCCAAACGGTAAACGTGTCATTTTAAAAATACCCAAGTGAGTACTCCACGCACATAATAATTGTGAACTTTCGTCCAGCATTAGCTGATTATAAGCATTAGAAAGATCTAATTTTGTAAAAAGTTCTCCACGAAGAGAAGCGAACAATTCGTCAATTAATGGCAGAGGGTATTTGACATCTTCTAAATATTTATTAATGGTAGATTTGTAATCCCCGCAAATACGGATCTGACCATTGGGTTTTAAAATGGGCACCAATGGTGTACCCCATTCAGAATTATCTACGTGAACTAACACTCCTCTCTCCACTAAATCCTGCAACTGTGATTCAATTTTGGCCCGCCATGCCAATGGCACCGGCCTTGGTTTACAAAAAACTGGCTTCACCTTTTCAATTAAATTTAAGGTAACTGTTCCACCCGCGTATAAACCTAAGTCTTTATTAAAAACTTTGCTGAATCGCTTTTTTATGCTTTGTACACACTCATTCATGTCCATTATAGAATTAACATTTGAGAGACCGACACCGAACATTGACATAAAATCACGACCCAAAATGGGAGGGCTACGCGTATTTGTAACTACAAACGATAAATTTTTAACTTGGCCCCTAAATCTCACCATTGCTAAAAACTCACCCATAACTTTTATGCCTTCCCCTCCATATGCACACAATTTTTTTGTAGAGGGATGCAATCCAACCTCTTTAAAATAATTATAAAAAGTTTCACTCGACATCAACGAACAAGCTGCTCCAGTATCCAACACAAAATCCATCATTTTGTTATTTAGTTCAATTTCCAACGTAAACGGAGCAGCAGAAAGTTCACCCGTTACACTATAAATAGAAAAATTACAATCCTTTAATGTTTCAGAATAATTATCATTATCATCATTTAAATTTTCATTTGATACTTGGACCACATTAACGTGATTATTGTTGCACACACTTGCTAAATGTCCAACTTTACGACATTTGTGACAAACACTGCTTTTGTATTTGCATTTTTCACTGGCATGATTTTTCCATCCGCAATGCGAACATTTCTTCTTTGCCTGATTGCCGTTATTCTCATACCCGTTAACCTTGTTGCCGTTCCCCTTATTGCTGTTGTTGTTGTTGTTCTTCTTAGTTTTCGCATATCTTTTTTGTACATAATTTACACCTTCACTTTCCCCTCTTTGTGCATACAGCTTCGCCTCCATCGTCAATGCTTTTCTTAACGCACCTTCTAGATTTAAACCTTCGTCCTCCTCACACAATCTTTCAAAAATTCTGCCTTCCAAACCAGTTACAAATTTATTAAGCACAAATTGTTCTAGCTGTTGACCAAATTTGCACTCCATCGCCAATTTTTTTAAACGTGCATACCAGGCTGCCACAGATTCCTCCTCCCGTTTTTTCGCGTCCAAAAAATTTCTTCGCTCACGAAATATTATAACCGGGGGCGAATAATGCATCTTTAGCATGTCACACAACTCCTTGTACTTCTTCTTAGCAGGTAAATCAGGGAAACACAACTCCCTCAACAAGCCATACGCCTCAAGACCAACAGCCTTCAATAACGTTGACGTTTTAATACGGTCTTCATCAACCGCCGCCTCCACAAAATGTGAATCCAACACCTCTTGCCAATGACACCACTTATCTATCACCGGCCGGAATTCTCTTATGCCGGTTGCCATGGATGTTGCAAAAAGGCTTTCGTTGTGCGCTATTGTTGTATCACCTGCAGCTCGCATCATTACCACCAAACAAGTATAACACGACAAATTTAGTAATATTTATTACTTTATAATATACAAAAACTTTGTATACTTTAATACCAAAATGTATCAGTTAACACTCAAAAAGTTTGGTTATCTTGTAATATTTATTACATATATTATATACAAAAACTTTGTATATAAACCAAAAATTAACTGTTCTTTTTATATAACTTGCACACTTTACTTTTTTTCTTTAACTTATTTAAACCCTCGTCGCCACTGCAATGTATCGTGTTTGATGGTTGAATATTAAGTGATTTATTGTTCTTTCTTTTTATCGTTACATTCTACTCTTAAGATAAACGTTTAAGCATAATAAGATGTCTGGTAAGATGTTACACAGCTGTTAGCTTAATACTATGTTGTACCTATTTAGTTTAATAAGATGTTGTAACTATTGACCTATAGAGGGCATAACACCACATTAACTATATCAAAAGTATAGTTATCGACCGTAATCTGAGAATCAATATGCCGCACATCTCTACTTATCGATAACATACACTTTGCTTTGCCCTCATTTATTGCCAAACCAATCTTAGTAGACTCCCGTTCAATAGAACTAAAGACAGCAGTAACAGCTCACTTGGTCAATGATGTCAATGTCGTCAGCATTCACAAGCAACTGGACGCTTTTTTGAAAAATAGTGCCATTGCGATGCACTCCCGCCCTTCCCGCAGAACGCTCTTCATGACGAAGTTGATAAACAGAAGGTATAAACAGGGATAATTGGTGATTACAACACATTAGTTAGGATTAAGACATAGCTTCTCATACCACTTATGTTTTGTGGGACCTAGAGTTTAAAGTTGACTCCGTATGACAGAATTTTTGAAGAAACTTTTCATGGCAAATTTTTATTTTGCTTTCAGAGTTTTTGCCAGTTGCCGAAGAAATATATTTTTTCTGACTTGGGTGACATCAGTAACAAATATCGTAAAAGGTCAGACCCTTTGAAAAAGTGTAGGATTAACTGGAATAGCTTGAATGAAGAAACTGGAACAAAGCAAATTGATAATAAAAGAGAAAAGGGAACACTTTGTGTACTTGTACTGTACTTATGCTTTTTACTCCACTTGCAAATCTGAAGTTAATATTTCTACTCTTCTTTATCTTTAAATTCTCTTAAAACATTTATTTCCCTGAATAAATGGTAGTCTTCTGAATAAATTAAAATAAATCCATTGATGGCTTGTAAGCATTACAATTCAATTAATTCGAGTAGAGAGTGAGTGTCAAATTGATTGTAAGAAATAATCCAAAGAACTGTATATTATTCCCACTTTACAGTTTATCTCCCTTGTTGCTGTTACAGTTTTGTTTCTGCCGAAGACAAAAAGCCTTACAAATTAATTCAGAATCTGTGCCATCATTACACTGACTGCTGCTGTCTTTACTAAGTCCGACAACATCACTATTCTCATGTAATGTATTCACAGCCGTATTTAGCGACATTTTATCCATGCTTTGAATGGATTTCTGTACAGCAGCTTTATTGTTTACAGCATCACTGACGAAATTGCTTCTTCTTCCAGTGTCTTGCTTTTTAGGTCTTGTTTTTGTTGGCAATGACAGTGTTAATGACTATGATGATGACGATAGTAAATAGACGTTAAGTATATTTTGTCCTTATTTTGTTCTGTTTCGTAAAATATTTTAATCCTCTTTAATTGACTTCATTACTACGAATACGGGCATACAAAAAAGTTCCTATTCTTCAGGTTTCTAGTTCTGCATTTGTTGTTATTGAAGTTGTCCTTGTTGATAATTTTTGAGTATTCAAAAAGATGAGTAGTATCGAATCATACTCATAATTTCTGATACTTATACGCATTCATACATATTTTAATATTATATTCATACTGTAGTCGCCGTAGACTAGTAGGTAGTGTGTTGGCTATCATAATAGGATGTATTCGGTATTTTCACTGTTACAGCAGGATCGAAATCACTTGTGGCTCGCCAACAAGTCTGGTGTTAGCTATTTAAAGATAGTAAAAATCGTAAATATTTTAAATAAAAGTTAAACGAAAAATGAATTTAAATCCAATGGGATCTAATGCATATACCTAATATAATATAAAAAATTGTGCCTCTTACAAATGTCTTTTACCAAGACCTCAGGTTTAAAAAAAACTTGTTTTTCATTTCCTTCTTTATTAATTTTTTTCCTTTTTGTTTTCATTTTATTTATAAAAACATGAAAAGATTATCCAGAGCCACAAGAACTGCAGAAACGATAAGAGCCTAAAGGGAAGTATAATAAAACAAACAACAACAAAAAGTCATAAAAACCATGCAATAAAATGTTTACACAGAAACTAAAAAGATACAACAGGTGTTTTAAAGGCACGAGGTCGTCTTTAGAAGTTTAAAAGGGAAAATGCTTAACCTCAACAAGATAACAGAAAAGTAAAGCAATTTGCGGCGCTAAGGTTATGAATGAAAATTTCCTGTACATATGCAGCGCCCTAAGTAAAGCACAGACTCGAGCAATAAGAGGAACAAAATGGAAAATAGCAACTCTAAGAAGACATTAATTTAATGAGTTTCCTGCGTTTCATGAATAGAAATATTCATAAGAAAAAAATAAAGTTTTTGTCTGTCTTATAAAATGATAGTCTTAATGACTGCAGAAAACGCCGCAAACATTGCCGTTACCTGTGAGAGTGTGCAGTAGAATGTGAGGCAATACATTCTACTTGGCGACAGCGTCAAATAGCATGATGTCCATGGCTTCACGTGAGTTTTATGCCACAAAGCGCTGTTCTGTTGAATCCACATATTATCGGTGCTCAGATCATATAATTCAGGCCAACAAAAAAAATAGTAATTGTCAACCTACAGCGCTTGCCATCGATCGAACATCGATCTTAAAGAAAGATTAATTAATGAATGGGTACATGTGAAGTCACCGTAGTCTAGAAGGTAGTGTGTTGGCTTATTAGACGGAAGGCCACGGTTCAAACCCCAGGTCAGACATTAAAACAAAAATATAAAAAAAAAATATTTCTTCGGTGACCTCCTCTCAACAGATTTCTGGCTAAAACTCTGAGAGATTAAATAAAATTGCCATGAAAAGTTTCTCAATAAATCTGTCGTTCGGAGTTGACTTTAAACAGTGGGTCCCGCCACTCATGTATAAAATTAACACAAACACCATAAGTGGTGTGGTAAATTAGATCCATAATCCGGCTGCCTTCCAGAATGTATCAATACAAAGTTTGTATACAGTTCTACTACTGTATACAAACTATGTAGATATGCAAAGTAACCAAACAATGCATCAACTATAAATTCGATGCCTGATTGCTTTTTGACTGCGTTAAAAATAGTACACGTTGACGACGTTTTGAAATAGAATACATTGTATATATTTTGTACAGCGGCATTATGAAACACAATACTTTGTTCAAACACAAAGCAACTAACATTTTGGAAGGCAGCCTCCCTGACTGAAAGGTTGTAATTACCAATTATGTATGTATGTATGTACATGCACTCATTAAGAAATTAACCTCTGCGTTGAAGATAATTTTTAAATGAAGATTAATATCATTGCCAACCGCTCCAAAGCCATATGGTTGCCATAGAGTAATTTTGCAAAACAGTCTAAATAGTAAATACCTACTATTTTGTCAGATACAGCCTTAATAAATTGGCTGTTACCAACAGGAAAGGTTCGAAAGTCGCTGATGGACATAGCCATCTGACTAGTTTTCATCTAAAATAAATAAATAAAAGAGATTTCTGTTTGATTTTAATTAAATCTTAGATTAGCATAAATTGTGCTTTTCTATTGTATTTTATATATTATTTTGCTCACTGTTGCCTTCATATTGCTTTCGAAATAAAAATTTATGCAAAAAATCCTTTTCACTTTCTAATAAAGGACATTTTTATCTTCGTTATCATATACAAAACATTGCATTTAAATTATTTATTCGTTGCTCTTTTACAATTTGTTTAATACTTTTACTATGTATTTATAGAAAAAAAAAAAAAAACAAATGAAATGATAATGAAAAGATGGATTCTGACATGGGTATCTTGCTATAAGGACTATAAAAATGTGGAGGGCTTCTAGAAAAAAAAAAAAAAAAAAAAAAAAAAAAAAACATTTCTTCGGCAACTTTCTCTCACCAGATTTCTAATAAAAAATCTGAGTGTAAAATAAAATTGCAATGAAAATCTTTTCAAAAATCTGTCGTTCGGAGTCGACTTTAAACTATTTGTCAATTCACGCCAGCCGTTGTATCGTTGTATTCATTGTATTGTTGAAAGAACATACAACAGTGTATGATTGTTGTTGATATTTTTCATACAAAAATCCGATTCACTTATACACATTTTTTTCATATGTTTTTAAAAGTTGTATTGGTTTCGTGCTATCAAATTGTGTGATTGTCACGAGATACACAATACAGCATAGCATTGAGCTTTCACAAGCACACAAATATATTCAATACAACATACACGATACAATGTCGTGTGAATTGCCCATATATGTTCCGCCACTCATGTATAAAATTAACACACACAGCATAATTGGTGTAAGAAGATAGGTCGTAATCCTGACTTAAGCGTTGTGATGGCCAAATATGGCTGTTAGTTAAATACAATATATACTTGAAGTCGCCGTGGTCTAGTAGGTAGTATGTTGGCTTATTAGACGCAAAGATATCAAGACAAAATACAAAAAGTATTTCTTCGGCGACTTCCTCTCAGCAGATTTCTGGCAAAAACTCTGAGAGTAAATAAAATTGCCATGAAAAAGTTTTTCAAAAATCTGTCGTTCGGAGTCGATTTTAAATTGTAGGTCCCATCACTCATGTATAAAATTAACACACACAACATAAGTGGTGTGAGAAACTAGGACGTTTTACAATGGGTCAATTTGATCTCCGGGTACTGTACTTGTCTTAATTGATAAGTACACGTCCTCTAACCTAACCTAAATACAATATAAATTTAACACTTTCGCATCAGAAAACGAGATATTTTGTTTTAAAAAAATTTATATTCTTAAATGAAGACATGATTCCTTAAATATGAAGATTAAAACTTGTAATTCTGCTAGGTATGTAAGTGTGTCGTAGGAGAAAAGTCTTATCGGTCCACATCAAGCCATCCAGCAGGCTTGTTGTGCGCTAACTCTTACAGGATACTCATCCTACTTTCTCTAGGCATCTGTATTTTGTACAAACTTTCTGAAGTTCTTCCATTCACGTACTCTAGGATGAATTATGTAAAAAATGAAACTTGAAACTGAACCAATATGGATGTGTAGAATCTTACAATTATTCAGGACACTGGCTTAATTATTACTTTATCAAAATTCTTTTAAATCTAAACTCTGCATAAATTTCATTTAAAATCCTTAATTTTCTCTCGGAGGAGGAACAACACTTAAACATGGTGATTATTTTCAAAAATCATGGTAGACTGAAATCGAGTGATAGGCCCTCTCTATCTTTATATTTAAATAAAACAAATTGTGTTTGTAATATTATTGAAATTTTCTATTCGTTTGAAACATCTGTTGATGCCATTATGTGTGGAATATACATAATTGGTCATTACAACCCTTCAGTCAGGATTACGACCTAGCTTCTCACACCACTTATGTTGTGTGTGTTAATTTTTTATAAATGAGTGGTGGGACCTACAGTTTAAAGTCGACTCCGAACGGCAGATTTTTGAGAAATTTTTTCATTGCAATTTTTTTTACTCCCCGAGTTTTTGCAAGATATCTGCTGAGGAGGAATTCGCGGAAGAAATATTTTTTTATGTTTTCGTTTTGATGTCTGGCCTGGTGTTTGAACCGTGGTCTTACGTCTAATAAGCTGACAGACTACCTACTAGACTATGGCCACTTCATGTGTGGAATATAACATCGTTCGAATAACCCCTAGCCTTCTCTGGGAGAAGGGTATTCGAAATTTACAATTTTCCATAACTCTGGCGCATAAATCAGCCTGAATTTGATGGATGGAATGAGTTATGTTGGTGGTTTTTCGCTGTGGCTGTGATTTGTGGCTTATTCGCATACTCTTGCGACTTAAGAAAACCCCACAGGAAAATTATACGTACTGATTTACGAGGCTAACTAGTATAGACTGTGCTTTTCTTCGACATCAAATATCAGAAAGCTCTAAAAAAGAATGTTAGAGGACGTGCACTTGTCAATTAAGACAAGTACAGTACCCGGAGGTCGAATTGACCCGTTGTAAAACGTCCTAGTTTCTCACACCACTTATATTGTGTGTGTATTAATTTTATGCATGAGTGGCGAGACCTATAGTTTAAAGTCGACTTCGAACGACAGATTTTTGAGAAACTTTTTCATGGCAATTTTTTACTCCCCGAGTTTTTGCAAGATATCTGCTGAGGAGGAATTAGCCGAAGAAATATTTTGTTCATGTTTTCGTTTTGATGTCTGGCCTGGTGTTTGAACCGTGGTCTTACGTCTAATAAGCTGACACACTACCTACCAGACTACGGCGACTTCATTATACCATTACATAATTTGTTTACGCCTAAATGTAAATTCTTCTTTTAAATCTTAGGATTTGCATAAATTGTATTCCTTCTATTGTATTTCGATTTCAAATATCATTTTAATTTGTTTTGTTTCTTAAGCTGCCTTTATTCATTGTTGTTTTTATTATTAAAAATATAAGAAGAAAGAAGAAATTTAAAAGAATATAAAAAGTGTATACAATAGAAGAGTAAAGAAATGTCTGTCTTGTTACTTGTGAAATAGAAAATTATGCAAATAATGGGTTTCACTTTCCAATAGAGGACATTTTCATTTTTTTTAACGTATTCAGAAAATCCCATTTAAATTATTTATTTAGGGTTTCTTTTACAATTTGTTTATTATTTTTATTTATTTAATTTATTTTTGTTTTTGTAATGTAGGCATCTTAAAATGATTTTTTATTTTAATTTGTTTGACAATTTCATGGAATTTTCACAATTACCGATAGGCATACATACATATGTATGTATGTGGCATTGGAATTAATGGACGTAGTACTAGAATTGGAAGGAGATACTAAATAATACGACACTTGGGCAATTCACACGACTTTGTATCGTGTATGTTGTATTGAATACATTTCTTTGTTTGTGAACGCTCAATGCTATGCTGTATTGTGTATCTCGTGACATTCAAACAATCTGATAGCCCGAAACCAACACAACTTTTAAAAACATATGGAAAAAATGTGTATAAGTGTATCGGATTTTTATATGAAAAATATCAACAACAATCAAACACTGTTGTATGTTCTTCCAACAATACACTCAATACAACGATACAACGGCTTGTGTGAATTGACCAACTGTGTTTTATGACTAAAGCGGACATACTGACTGTTACAACTTTAAGTACGGAGGACTCGTTGAATTGCAACGAATAGACAACGAACATTTTTTTAAGGGACTTGACACGACCAGACTGTTGAAAACCTGACGCCTAACAGTGACGACTATCTTGAAAACAATCAATAAATTTTAACTTTTTTTATTTAAAACAAATACATGAAACATCATCAAATGTTACCATAATATTAAATAAAATTAAATATTAATCCATTAGTGCCCAGTGGCAACTTAAGTTGCCAGCAAATGTTGCCTTAGTTTTATGCTCTGAGAGGAAATTGAGTGTAAAAAACAAAACGATAACCCTTAGAAAAAAAAGTAATTCGGGCATTAATGGGTTAATATTAAAATATAAATAGTAAACGTGGTTTCATTAAAAACCCACATGTATGTTCGCCTTAACTACACAGTTCTATCAATCCACTACTACTACTTGACTACCTTTTTTCAATAAATCTAGCATTATGGCATCAATGGCAGCTTAAATCTTTTCAATTCAATGATTTCATATAAACTTACAAAAAGTAATCCAAAGCGTTGAATCTAATGAACGAGAGGATAAGTGAACAGGACAAAGTTATCACTGTGTGGTAAACTACAATCTTTATTGAATCAAATGTTCGCGATTTTTTTGCCAGAAGACTACTGGGAGGAAATTGTCGAAATAAATATTTCTTTTTTTTCATATTTCGTTTTGAAAATGTTCTCTTCTAATAAGCCAACGTACTAGACTACGAGGATCTTAAAGCTTCTTATTTATTTTGAAGAACATAAGGGCCGATGATGACGCCATCATATAAACTGCAGCAGTAGGTAGTGTGTTACCTTATTAGACGTGAAGTCATGGTTCAAACCCATGTCACATATCTCCAAAAAAAACGAAATACATACATACCCTTCAGTCAGGATTACAACATAGCTTCTCACACCACACATGTTGTGTGTGTTAATTTTATACATGAGTGGCGGGACCTATAGTTTAAAGTCGATTCCAAACGACAGATTTTTGAGAAACTTTTCATGGCAATTTTTTTTTTTACTCTCAGAGTTTTTGCCAGAAATCTGCTGAGAGGAAGTGGCCGAAGAAATATTTTTTTTTTCATATTTCGTTTTGATGTCTCACCTAGGGTTTGAACCTTGGCCTTTCGTCTAATAAGTCAACACACTATCTACTAGACTACGGCGACTTTGAAACGAAATATGCAATAGTATTTCTTCGACGACTGCTCCTCAGCAAATTTCAGGCAAAAACTCTCTGAGAGTAATTAAAATTGCCATGAAAAAGTCTCTCAAAAATCTGTCGTACGGAGTCGAGTTTAAACTGTAGGTCCTGCTACTCATGTACATACATAATTAACGCACGCAACATAAGTGCACTGAATGGTTCTAATGACAAATTATGTATGTACATATGTATGTATGATGTCTCATACACCTTGCTTAATTTTAATTTAGAATTCGGAAGAGCTTAATAAAACACCCGATATTTATAATTATCTTAGGAATTGTGAACTTTAATTCATACTTGCTAAAGAACGTGCTTCAATAAATTCTCGTAAAAGCTTCTCAGTTGATGTGCATAACTAAACGTGTTTTCATGACAATATGTTCCAAACGCCAATAAAAACCCTCTGTATTCGTAACATTTGAGTAGAGTATAGCGAGCTGGAGGAGAAAATGTTAATCAAGGCATGATAAATTTAAACGAGCCATGTAAATTCATTTAAGCATTTGACTAAAATGCCTACAATGGCTGTGTGGAATGAAAAATGAAATAAATTTTATTGCCTGTCTATGGAGACAGTGTTAAGGAAGTAAAGGTCCGTAATGGTCTTCAACGTGCTATAGAAGTTAAAAAAAAATTAAAAAGTAAAAAAAAATGTTTTAATAGCTTTAGCCGTGAATGTCTAAGGGAAACGTTACTTTGTTTGTTTTTTTTTGTTTTTAATGCATAAAATTTGCTTTCATTTACCACATTGCCACAGAATATTAAACGCTTTATTTGAAAAGAAAAACAAAGAAATTAAACAATACAAATACATTGCTTTGTCAATATCGATAACAATGGTTTGACAGTTGATTACGGCAAATTGTGTTGAAATCCCCGTCTACCAAGGTTGGGAGAACGTAATCATGGAACGTTTAATGCAAGGAATTGTACTTCTTGTTTGTGGAAGGGTGTCTTGGTAGTCTAGTGGGTAGTGTGCTAGACTATTAGCGTGTGGGTTGTGGGTTCGATTCCCACCAGAGACTCTGGTCTGTGACACTACAACGAGCATATGGTCAAGTTACTTAGCTCGTATATAATTAGAATATTATTTGTAATTGTATTGTAATAAATAAATAAATAAATATTTGTGGAAATTTACTTTAAAAAATAAATCTACCCGTAAAGTTTATAGAATACTTTAACCAATGTATCGAAGTTTTCAGCTAGCAAATCAGGCAATTATTTATAATTACCAACATTACAACCATTCAGTCAGGACTACGACCTAGCTTCTCACAGCACTTATGTTGTGTGTGTTAATTTTCTACATGAGTGGTGGGATCTACAGTTTAAAGTCGATTCCGAACGAAAGATTTTTTTGAAAACCGTTTCATGGCATTTTTTATTTACTCTCAGAAATCTGCTGATAGGAAGTTGCCGAAGAAATACTTTTTGCATTTTGTTTTGATTTCTGACCTGGGGTTTGAATCCTGGCTTTGCGTCTAATAAGCGGTGACTTCATCGTAGAAAATACAAGCCTATTAAATTTATGTCTCTTCTGAAAGAACAATATTTTATTGGTATATTACTGACTTTAATTAGTTTTTTTTTTTTTTTTGCAATACAATCATTTCACTACCTTGACAGAGCAAACAACATTTTTTATTCAGTTCTCTTTTGTATTTTTCTCTTGTAATTACTCAGGTAATTATAAATTTTTTATTACAAGGAATTTAATTCAATGGCGTCATATTACACAATGTAAGATGACAAGAGAAATATATGCATACATACATACATATAAATTTGTTAACACTGAATATGTTTTAACAAATGTCTTTTATTCCTCTTACACCTCCACTTTATATGTATTCAACATATAAATTACGTGTATAACACACGTTTTTCCCTTAATTCGTATTCCAGAATGTGCATTTGAATGGTGGTGTTTAATAAGTCCGTAAATATTACGGGTATATTCGATAATTAACTTGTGCCTGATACTGAGAAACAATTTAAAAAATAATTATCTTTTGTTATGTGAAAACATAAAATTCATTTCGGAATTTTCATCTTTTAATTTCGTTTTATTAACATGGACTCCTTTGTTTCGCCTTGCCTATGAGTGTAGAGGGTACAATGGTCAGCCTTTTTTTTCATTTCAATTGTGTAATCCTCAACTCAATAAGGAACAAATGGCGTAGGCCTTATTAATTTATTTATTCATTAAAATACTTACAATGCAAGCTCGATTATTGAAACACTATGATTCTCGGAACCGCCTCTCATGTATAAAATTAACACACACCACAGGAGTAGTAAGAGAAGATAGGTCGTAATCCTGACTGAAGGGTTGTAATGACCAGTTATGTATGTATGTATGTATGCAGTTGTAATAATCGTACTCGCACTGTACATAACAAGGCATGGTGAGGTTGTGTAAGTTGTCGCCATAGTAGAAACGTAACAGAAAATATGAAAACAAATTAATATTTCCAAATATGTATTTAAAATATTTATTTCTGTAATTATTGAGCCACAACTAGCTCTTGTTCATAGCAAGGAAGTATAGTCTCTGTGGAAGACATAATTTTCATTGATGACAACTAATAATGTCGATGGGATTTGTCAGGTACTAATAGCATGGAGCGACAGTCTAAAAATATACTCAGCTAATGATATAGTGTAGGTTGTGAGTTTTGTTGAGTAGAACTCAAAAATATTTTTTTTTTGTTATATTTCTCGAACCCTCCAAACTTGTTTTATTTGACAAAATCTATTTTTTATCTTTTCACAAAAATTATTGTTTACCCTAATATTTTTGCACCTGCTTTACAAATCCAAAGTTTTTTTTAGAAAGGGAAGAGATGAGCCTTTAAAATTGTATACATAAACATTTGGTTCAAACTTACATGTTATGAGTTTTGATCGAGTAAGCTTGGAAAACATTATTTTTTTCTCATTTTTTTAAGTTTGGCTAATCTTAATTGCAAAATTTAATTTGTTCAAATCGGAAAAAAATTACCGTAGTTATTACTTATTTTGATCGTTTATCGCTAAATGTGCCAATTTCATGTTTGCCCGACTACCAGCAGTCGGCTAATATTTGTGTTTTTGGCAAATATTATTATTTCGTCGCTCAAATAGGAAATTGACACATTTTCCCATAAACAATTAAAATTCCTCAAAAATTCTGAAAATTTTTGAACTAAAAGTTTATTTGAAATAATATATACTCGTATATAAAAAATATAACTCGACTGTTAGACTCTTTAAATAATAACTACGGTAATTATTGTCCAATTTGATCAAACGAAAAGTCAATCTCTTCACAAGATAATGTACTTTCAGAATGTTATTACTTATTTCATATGTTTTAATTAAAGTTTGCTACTATGAACGGACAAACTTGAAAAATATGAAAAAATTTGCATTTTTCAAGTTTATTTCATCAAACTCTATAGCATATTAAGTCAAATTGTATGTATATGTATATCGTTATAAAGGCCCATCCCTCTTCTTTCTAATAAGGTTTAAATTTTGAACATTGGTTCAGAAATGTTTGTGTAATCAATAAATTTGTGAGTAAAGTCCAAAAATACCATTTTTTTTATCAAATAAAACAAGCTTGGAAGGTTCAAGAAATATAAAAAAATATTTTTGAGTTCTACTCAACAAAGTTCACAACTTACACTATGTCATTAGTTGGGTGTATTTAATTTTTTTTTAGTTATTCGCAAAAATAATTAATTAAAAAAAAAAAAAAATAAAAGCAATTGAAATCGACAAATTTCCAATAAAAAAGTGCAAGTATGAATAGGACCTACTTTCAAAACTATAAACGCCTAGCTGCCAATTATATGAGACTCTTTTGGCTGTTTAAATTACTTTTTGTTCATATTAACTACTTTGACTCGTATTTCTTAGTTTACTTTCGATCAATTTCCACCTGATGTAGAATTTATTACATTCGCTTAAAAATTCTTTAAAAATCGTTAAGACTTTCGTTTCAATTCCCTTTCAACAACTTTCAACATGTTCCCCTTCAACAAAAACTTTAAAACTTTTCGTATATAAAACTTCAATTAAATGCCGTAACCTGACATGTTTATTAATTCCAGCAAACCAGCCAACGAACAACTATGAAACTAAAAACTTTTCTACTCTTATACTCGAACCAATATTGTAGTTGTGTGTTAGCGGGCGAATACCTATCATTTTCCTTTTTTTTTAATATGAAGGAAAAAACATTGTTTGTAATTTAAAATATGCTTCTATACTGAGAATGTTATTTACAGCATCAATACCGCAAAAACTTATCAGCATGAAATTTCATTACAATTCCTTCAGTTGTATGCCATGGATAAAATACGAGCTACGGTGTAGAGAAGAATTTATTATCGACATGAACAGGTGAACTAAGTTTAATAGTAGGTTTTCAGTTTTTACTACTGAACATATGTATTGGTTTGGATAAATCGAAATATAAGATTTGAGAAATTAATTCCATTAATTTCCGCAGTTGGTGAGCATTAAATCTTGCTTCATGGACATTTAAATATCAGAACTTTCTTACTAAGCACTTACTAACTTTAAATTTAAATAAAACCAAACGTTTATAAGTTATAAACGAATTTTACTATGAGTTTTGAAGACATACACTCAGCGTCAAAATTGAGTAAACACCATTGGAATAATTCATTTTCTTAGCGAGAAAAGTAAATGAGAATAGTCGAATAAATTTCCATAAATAGAAACGTTTATTTATTACTTATAAAATGTTAAAACAAAAACAATAATTCATAATAAAGGAACTTTTTTTATACTTAAGAACAAAACTGTTTTATAGTTAAGAACAAAAGTGTTGAATCACTTATGGCATATGTTATTATGTATGTTCGAAAATGGGAGCTAAAGAAGACTTTTCGATTTAATTTGGTCTTCGTTTCCAACTACTCCCGAGCCCATTTAGCGGACACATATCGTTGCCTATATTCGCTAACCTTTTGTTCGTCGGACAGTGTAATTTTGTACGGGTGCATGCTTAAGCCACTACCACAAAATTCGCCAAATTGTGATCTGCGAAAGGCAGAATTCTTGTGACACATTTTCACGTTTTCTGAAACAGTGAACTTGAAGTTATCCACCACATTGCGAATACTTTTCTCGATAGAACAATTATGGTGACCGTAAATTGGGCAAAGCAAGCGTTACATTGCCCGAACAAAATATACATTTTGATAGAAAAGAAAAAAATAAATAATTGTTTCAGCGTGTCCTGAAATGCTTTATCCATCCATGATGATTTATCGCAACAGAATGAATGAATGACAACTAACTTGTCAGATGTTAAAAATGGGAAGTCCCTGTTGGAAGACATTTAGACTAGCAATTTGCAATTATGAAGCTAAATATGGTAACCCAAAATCTGAATTATATGTCGTGTTACTTCTTTTGCGATTGCAAGTATAATAAATACTTCAACAATCTATCCACGTCGGAAAAGTTCAGTAAGGGTACCCAAAATAATTCATGACTAAACTTTACGTTTCCGGACTGAAGGCACTCACAATTGAGTTTATCAAGGCCCTTACAAACTGTTCCAATATACCATCCATATATAGCTGCTCCTGAGAGTTTCATTTAAAAAATATTCCATCGGTATTCACTCGATTAATGTGGCATGTTGCGTAATCCCTATTAATACTCATATTATTTTCAGTTGGTATAGCATGACATCGTTTCCTCACAATTTTTATATCTTTTATATCAATCTGTAATTTATCAACCACTATTACAATCTTTAATTAAAAATCGATTCTATACGTACAATTCATATGTTTTTGCTTTCATCATCATCATCCATTTAAAATTCAAACTAAAATTCAATTTGATTGGATAGGAGAATATGTGGGTTATTTTTGCAAAATCTATTTGCCATGCTGCTCATATTGTTTGGATTTACAATAAAAAATTGTTTTTTTCTTTTTTACTTCCTTTAGTCGAATAAACAAACAAACAAACTTTAAACAATAAAATACCTTCATTCTATTCGCAAAAATAGCAGTGGATTTTTATTTATTTAACAATATTTGTGGTGAATTTTATTTCAATTTATGAAACATTGAATAAAACGTTGAAAGTAATATGAAAAAGTAATATGTTTTCAAATTTTATTAAAAAGACGAAAAAAAAAATAATAGAAATAAAATGAAAAATATGGCAAGAGTTTCGTACGAGATTAAATCTGATAAAAGTTCTTAAAAATATTCCAATTAGTAGTTGTGTTTGTGATCATTTTTAAATTTTTTGTCAATTAAATACAAATTATTGACAATTTATCAGTAATTACACTATGCGACAAAATACCAAAAATTAAATATACCCGAGTAACTAACTACCTAGTCTAAGACGTTCAATTGTTTGAATAGAACTCAAAAATACATTTTTTACCTCCAAACTTGTTTTATTTGACAAAAACGTTTTTTTGATCTTTTCACACAAAATTATTGATACCCTAATATTTTTGCACCAATTTTTCAAATCCAAGGTTTTTTGGAAAGGGGAAAGCTTAGTCTTTAAAACGGTATACATAAACATTCTGTTCAAACTTACATGCTATGAGTTTTGACGAGGTAAAGTTGGAAAATATTATTTTTTTCTTATTTTTTCAAGTTTGGCCATTCTTAATTGCAAAATTTATTAAAAAATATGACATAAGTGGCGATATTTGAAGAGTGAAGAGATTGACACTTCGTTTGATAAATTCTGGACAAAAATTACTGCAGTTATTATTTAAATAGTATAACAGCCATGTTATAAAGGGTCCGCCAAATAACTTTTTTTTTTGAAAATGCTTTAAAAAAAAACAACTGAATATTTTCTCAAATTTCTTTTTTTATTTGAAAGTACAATCCTTCCGGTTAATAATGGAAAATAATTTCATTCAAATGGCTGCTCTGCTGGCCATGCTTTTCAGATGAAGCTCATTTTGATCTTGGCAGGTATGTAAACAAGCAAAATTGTCGCATTTGGGTCACAGAAAACCCGCACGCATACATTGAAAAGCCGACGCACCCAAAACGAGTCACTGCGGATTTTGGTTCAGAGGCATAATTGGGCCATTTTTCTTCGAAAATGAGCAAGGAGAGGCCGTTGCAGTCAATGGCGATCGTTATCGGGCCATGTTGAACGAATTTTTGTTCACAAAAATTGAAGAGGAGGATTTTGGCAACATTTGGTTTCAACAGGCCACACAGCCGAAGTTACACTCGATGTTTTGCGCCCTGTTTTTGAAGATCGCATTATCAGCCGCAGAGCTGATGTCGTTTGGCCACCTCGGAGCTGCGATTTGACACCGTTGGACTATTATTTGTGGGGTGCCGTCAAAGATAAGTGTTACGCCGACAAGCCAGAGACAATTGACGCTTTAAAGGACAATATTCGTGAAGCCATTGGTGAAATACAGCTGCACACAAACGATAATGTGCTTAAAAATTGGACCGATCGTTTAGGCTACTGCATGGCCAGCCGAGGCAGCCATTTGAATGAAATTATTTTCCATTATTAACCGGAAGGATTGTACTTTCAAATAAAAAAAGAAATTTGAGAAAATATTCAGTAGTTTTTTTTAAAGCATTTTCAAAAAAAAATTTTATTTGATGGAGCCTTAAAATTAACGCACACAACATAAGTGGTGTGAGACACTAGGTCGTAATCCTGACTAAAGGGTTGTAATGACCATTTATGTATGTATGTTATGTATTAAGCTACAGTTATTGATGCCGCTAGTTCTCATACAGTAAAAGAAAGAAACACTTCGCGAAGTTTTTTTTTCTTAACATCGATTGAAATCCATTTATCCATGCAATAAAATAATTTATTCAAAGCGTTTATACCATCCTTGATTGAATTCCACATTTAACGCTAATGGATTATGATTTCTCATTTTAAACTAGTTTTTATGTAAGAATATATTTACATTCTTTACTTTCAATTCCGATTTAATGGTAATGTAAGCCGAGGCATTGCTCTGGGCTATTAAGTTTATTTCTCCAATTTTCTCTTTACACACCAATTACCAACTGGACATGTATGATCAATCTAATCAATAGTAATTAATTTACAACTGACCAGTACTATTACATACACAGATGCAACATACAACGCAGTTGAGCATGGAAAAACTTTTCTTACTTATACTCTTAATATACTATTCGTACCAAGTGTAATGTCGTGTCCGAGGTTTAGGTTTCTAATTCTTGTTATTCTTGTGTACAAATAACGAAAACTAATTACAACTTAAACCGCATCCACCAAGAAATGTCATTAACAAGTGCTTCTCACTTAGGAAAACCATGAAATAAAGAAAAGGAAAATTTAAAAAAACAAAAACTACCGCAAATGCAACAAAACTTTTCTTATTTTTCTTTTTTGGTAAATAAAGAAAAACGAGAAAATCTCTAACCAAGCAAATTATATACGGATAGGGAAATAAATGTATGGTACAATAGCGTGTTGGTAAACTTTTTTATATGGTCTCAATGTAAATGGATGCATACAATGGTACATTACAACCCTCCAGCCCGGATTACAACTTAGCTTCTCACACCACCTATATTGTGTGTGTTAATTTTATTCATAAGTGATGGAACCCACAGTTTAAAACACTCTTCGAACGTAAGATTTTTGAGAAACTTTTCATTGCAAATTTTTTTTACTCTCAGAGTTTTTGTCCAACGACTGCTGAGAAGAAGTTGCCGAAAGAAAAATATTTTTTTTAATCGGGGTTTAAACCACGACCTCTTGCCTAATAAGACAACACTCTACCTACTAGACATTGTTTCTCAGATGTTGTAGTATTTTTCTGTTTCCTTTTTTAACGCTAAGTGGCATTGTTATGAAAGTTTTATTCCCAGTTTTTTTTTTAATGCTATATTGAACCCTTAAGTTTTAATTGATTTTACTTTAAAGTACAAATTCATTCATAGTATCAACAGTAAATCCAACATATTAGAGCTCATTGCGGTACTAAACATTTCATATACCAATTAACACTTTTGTTATGTAATTTAGCATACATTTACGACAAATTGCACTTTTAACGTTGAGTGGAGAGGAGTTGAGTAAATCAAACAAAAAATATCATCGTTTAATTGAGACTAAATGCAGTTTTAGTGTTAAAAAAAAATTTAGAAAACTTGTTACACCATAAAGCTTTTAAAACTATTTTGCTCATGCTCTTCACCATGTTATTTCGTATTTTTGATTTGAAATTTTATTTCCATTCTATAGATTGCCTTGAGCGTTTGCATGATGATGATGTATGTATTTAACTTCCCGAATCGCTTGAAATCTCCAACAAGATTTATTGTTTTCTATCTGGTATAAGTAATGGTGATAGTGATTCAAAATCCAATCAGAGATAACAAAAAAAAATAATTTTTTCTTTGTAATTCCAAAAGATTTTGTATGTTTTTTGTCATGCTACAGCGTCCATAATTTCCAGTAATAAGTGGTTTGTCGAATATAAGTTTCATCACATGAAACTGCTCAATTGTCTATTGAGGATTGTGTTTTAGTTTTCTTTAGATAAGCCCTAGGCGTAATCCAAATTTAAAGCTCAAGGAATTGAACACCACTGTACACACTAGTTATTTATATAGCGGGTGCTAGTAAGCGAACGGCCACATGGAAACTGTGTGTTGTAATTTGAAAACGGAAAAGTAAGGATTGTTCTGGAGGCCACCATGTTAACCACAGACAGAAACAATACCTTGATGGCATGTATACGATCACATTCCCATGTATTTTCTAAGAAAATTTGTCTTATATGAGTGGGATAATATTTTAAAATTTATTGAATTTTGGCGATTTCCTCTCAACAGCCTTCTATTTATTAAAAAATTCTGCGAGTAAATAAAATTGCCATGAAAAGTCTGCGAGTCCAAAACCTTTAAATTATAATTGGATTCAATGCTAATATTTGTACAATTTATACTGTTTTTAAAATTACAATTCATTTCTATTATTCATTCCATCACTGTAGCTTATGTTGGTTATTAATTACAAATTTTTTTTAATTAACAAGTCTCGTTCTTTCACAAGATTTTACCTTACCTTACCATACCTTACCTTGCTCTCTTTCATTTCGTTTCAATATTAGATATTTACATTACCACAACAACAAAATAACTTATTGTTGACGCCAACAGTAACTAAAATATGGCTGCAGCAACAAGAAAGAACAAGAAAAAAAAATAGTTTTAAGCAGAGCAACAAAAACAAAAAAAAGCAAAAGAAAATAATGCAACTCTGCGTGTCAAGGACTTCACACCCCAGTGATATATATCAACAATAGCAATAATTATGAAAACATAAGCATAATGTATGTGTTCACTTAAGCCTACATAAATACAGTCATAAACCTTCGTTTGAACGCATTTCAATACCCAAACAAAATTCCTTGGGGTTTTCTTTTAAATCCTCATTTACAATCGAAATCAGTTTTATTTCTGGGTTTACTTCTGTCACAAGAATTCCCCATAAGTAAGGCATTGTAAGCTGAATAGCATTTAGATCAACATTTTTGAAAGAAAATTATTCCATCATTTTATGCATCACATCTGCTGCAGCCCCGCTATCTTATTAAATAATTTTTTGATTATTCATCCAGTTTTATGATAAAAATATCTTCTAGAATTCATTTTGATGGTAATAAAATACATAGTCAGGCTGAAACTATAAGCCAGTAAGTGCTCCCCATATCATAATGCTTTCTCTAGCAAAACTTCGCTTCATGCCAATAATAACTATAGGAGCCTGAACCATTTAAATTGAAATATTTTGACGGAAGAAATATTTTTTCTTATTCACCATACATACATACATACCAGAGATCAGCTATGAACCATTTTTTCGCTAAAGGGTCCGCCAAAAAAACTTTTTTTTTGAAAATGCTTTAAAAAAAATTCAGAATGTTTTCTCAAATTTCTTTTTGTATTTGAAAGTACAATCCTTCCGGTTAATAATTTCATTCAAATGGCTGCCTCGGCTGGCCATGCAGTAGCCTACACGATCGGTCCAATTTTTAAGCATATTATCGATTGTGTGCAGCTGTATTTCACCAATGGCTTCACGAATATTGTCCTTTAAAGCGTCAATTGTCTCTGGCTTGTCGGCGTAACACTTATCTTTGAGGGCACCCGGCAAATAATAGTCCAACGGTGTCAAATCGCAGCTCCGAGGTAGCCGAACGGCATCAACTCTGCGGCTGATATTGCGATCTTCAAAAACAGGGCGCAAAACATTGAGTATAGCTTCGGCTGTGTGGCACGTAGCGCCGTCCTGTTGAAACCAAATGTTGCCAATATCCTCCTCTTCAATTTTTGTGAACAAAAATTCGTTCAACATGGCCTGATAACGATCGCCATTGACTGTATAATACTTATAAATGATTCGAGTCTTAGTTGTTGTTGCATTTACAAAAAAAAAGAAAAGAGACAAAGACAGCTAGCAAAGCAAACACACAACCTTCTAGAGAGTATTGTAGTGTTCGTACGCGAATCATACTTATTTTGTGATTCTTGTTAATGTTAAGCCATGGAGAGTCGAAATCAACAACGTCATGCATGTTGTTAAGTATGAGCATGATGAGTACTTCATAATAATAAGTATGAATGCGTATAACTATCAGAAATTATGAGTATGATTCGATTCCACTTATCTTTTTGAATACTCATTGCTGATCTCTGATACATACATAATTCGTCATTACAACCTTTAAGTCAGGATTACGACTAGCCTCTTACAAAACTTATGTTGTGTTTATTAATTTTATACATGAGTGACAGTTTAAAGTCGATTCCGAACCACAGTTTTTTTTTTTTTTTTTTTTTTTTTTTTTGAGAAACTTTTCATGACAACTTTTTCTCAGAGTTTTTGCCACAAATCTGCTGAGAGTTAGTTACCAAAGAAATATTTTCTCATATTTCATTTTGTTGGAGATGTCTGACCTGGGGTTTGAACAGTGTCCTTACGTTTAATAAGCCCATATACTAACTAATAATAAACTATGACGACTTCAATTAATTTTTATTATTTAATTTAAAACGCTAGGCAGTCGTCTTGGTTTTTTATGTTTGCATTTGCGCGAATTCTATCATTCAGAAATTTCTTGATACATAATATAACGTACAAAATGCTAATTGATTGTATTTTTAAGAGTTTGTTTTATACTCTTCTTTCGGTCTAGTCATGTACGTCAAGTTGTGGTCTAAGTATGCTACTTGAATATACATAAGTATGCACATAAGTTGTTACACAAGTGTACTGTATTTATATTTTAATTTTGGTATCGGAATACGAATCTGCATAAAGTGAATATAAAACAGAATAATTCTCATATAAAAAGTTGGGGTCAAATGTTGTAACTGGAAAGATTTATACAGGGTGAGTTTTTAACAGCTTGAGCTTATTATACGGTGTTCAGATATGCACCTTTATTGCGTAAATCGCAATAAACGCCATTATTGAGCTCAATATTTCATATAAAGTTTCAACTAATTATTGCACAATAAATACGCAAATTTTTATAATATTGAGTAAAACTTAAAATGCAGCACTGTCATAAGTTTGTTTAGTGAGCACATTACAATTAACTTTGAGTTGTTAAATATCAACACCAAAAAAAAAAAATAAAAAAAAAAAACAATGTTGTTGAAATAACCAGCTGTTTTGTGTACCAGCTTTCAAATTAATATTGGATAAGCAGCTGAACTGCGTATATTATTATGCCTAAACATGCCTGAAAATATTGTACTCAATAAACCGAATATTCACTCAATATAAATACATATCTGAACTAGTATAATGCAATGCTGGAGCAAATAATTTCTTGGCATTAATTTTTATAGAGGCGTGAACAGGTCCACTTCTTGTTAGAACTGAAAATAGTTAATGTTTAGCTGTTTAGCTTATTGGTACTGAGAAAATTATAAAAAAAAAATTAATTTAATATTATTTAAATGATTAATCTACCACATACTTATTTATTTGATCAAATCAAGTATTTACTACGATATTGCAGTAGAACTTGTCTCTTAAATGAGCACCAGTATTAAAGAGACTTTTATAAATTGCATTTGAAAAGAAAATAGATTGCCATGTAATGTCATGGCAGTAAACTTTTTTTGTTTGTTTTATATTTCAACATAAATATGTACGTAAAGTTGGTCATGTTTATAGACATACATACCCACATATGTACTTTTACACTAAGTTGGTCATTTATATATACAAAAAAGAAAAAAAAAACATTTTCATGTTCATACATGGACGACTAGAAGTTGAAGATTGTCTACAATAGTTATACACGAACAATAGCAGTGACCATGAAAACTATAAATTCTCGTATAACAACCATGACTTTGAGCTACTCAATCCAGTGACATTGTCAGCAGTAATAAATTATGATGAAAAATGGAAGAATACCCAATGATAAGTGTATGTTAGAGAGACAAAATTAAAACTACAATGTATGTTGTAGTAAAAAATAAAAATTACAAAAACTTTATAAAAGGAAATATTTTTAATAAACACTCAGCCACAAAAGTATACATACGGATAACAAATTTCAGAAATTTCTTAACTAATCCGTTTTCGTTGAAAATCTTTTTAATTGTCTGACAACTTTCCTCGATTTTAAGATGGTCTTGGTTAAAAAATTTCTGGAATTTGTTAACTTTTGTGGGCCTGATGTACACTTTTGTGAGCCAGATTACAGATTAGTTAAAAAATTTCAGAAATTTGTTGTCTAAAGGACAACATTCGTGAAGCCATTGGTGAAATACAGCTGCACACAATCGATAATGTGCTTAAAAATTAGACCGATCTTTAGGCTACTGCATGGCTAGCCGAGGCAGCTATTTGAATGAAATTATTTTCCATTATTAACCGGAAGGATTGTACTTTCAAATAAAAAAGAAATTTGAGAAAATATTCAGTAGTTTTTTTTTTAAAGCATTTTCAAAAAAAAAGTTATTTGGCGGACCCTTTAGTGTTCGTACGCGAATCATACTTATTTTGTGATTCATGTATACGATGAGTCATGGAGAATCGAAATCAATAACATCAGGCGTATTGTTAAGTATGAGTACCATGAGTATTTCTAACTTTAAATATGAGTAGTATGAACATGACATTAAAATAAGTATGAATGCGTATAAGTATCAGAAATTATAAGTATGATTCGAATCTATTCATCGTTTTGAATACTCATTGCTGACCTCTGATATGTATATATGTATATATATATAACGTTTAAAATATGAGCTTGTAGATTAAAATAAATATGTATTTTGTTTTAATTCTGTGCGCCACTTAGTCGCCTGCTTCGCCTTGCCTTTTATATGGCAGAGTCAACAGTTTTATGAATGTTCTTGAAGGCGAATGTTCATGACTTCGATGACAACGATGTTTACATTTATTATTGTAGTGTTGTTTGTGTATTTTTGTTTACTTGTTTAGCATTTTTTCATGCTGGTGTTTGTTGTTATATTAAGCAGTACAATAATTTGTAAACAGGTTCGTTTACTGCATGGTTTGGTTTTTTAGCTTTTGTTCATTATTTTTATGTTAAGCGATGTAAACGCAAAAAACCAGTATCTAGATTTTCCATTGTACATAGTAACAATATGTATATGAGTATATATGTATATATGTATATGTTTGTTATACACATACTTTTTTACTCTTAACAAATATCTTACATTTTTACTTCAAGTTCAAAGAGAATTAAAATCTGTGCTTAGAGAGAAATGTGCATTAAAAAGACGAGTAAATGTATATATGAAATCTTTCTTTACTTCTTCTCGTACGAGTGCTCGTAGACAAATTATATTAAATTTTCGATCACGTACCAAAACAGAAGTGAATGTAAGGCGGAGTGGCCCATGGATATGTCCATTAGTTAACACATATTCATTGCACATATTCAATCTGAAAATACTCATCGCATACCTCTTATCGGAATAATCTCAGAGTATTTTTTGTAATTGCTTACTACTCGGTACTCAATGCTCTGAGAGGCATTGTGTTAACTAGGCTTATGGTTTGTAATACTCTATCTATTGTTGTCATAATATTCCTCATTTTCGATTACTTCTTGATGGATAGGTACTCATATAATACCGACACTGCAACGAGCCTCCATTATTTGTTAATAGTCATTTTACATTCCAGTACAATCCTTAGGTCCTATCCTAGTTCCACTATCACTATTGATATTTAAATGCCTTTGCATCAAGTTCATCAAATTATCAATTACCCAAGATCATAGCTCCGATTGAAAGGTTGTATTATATATGGGTTTGGAACTTTTGAATATAGAAAAACTTTAAAATCTTAACCGGAGATCGAACCTTAAAAAAACTTCATAATTCTAGCTTATGTATCACTTTTGATACATACTTGTAGTACATGGAATTGTCACGATTATTGATAGATTTTGTTACAAAATTTTAATATTTTAATTCATTTTAATAAAACTATTTATTTACTATTACATTTTATTATCACTTTTATGAAATTTGCTTCAAATCATTTTGACATGGTGTACATTGGCATGGTTTTTTACATAAAAATCAAGCACTTCATGTCAGCTTGGTTTTATTTCTTTCTAAATGGTAATAATTTGACGTCTACCACCCTGCTTTGTGGCGATTTATTAGTTTCCAATTGCTTAGATTGTCAGTCGCATCAGTTACACTCTCAGTTGAGAGATGGCTGAAAACTGATGGTACAAACCATTCTTGTGATTCGTTAGAAATATTTGTTGTCAACGTCATGTGAGGTAAAAAAGTTTCCCGTTGCAATTGAACATCGATTGTGTCAATAACAATTTTCACTCTTTGATTCCTCCTACGGGCTTCCCCAAATACTGCTGTAAGTAGTTGCTACGCACGTAGCATGTACTTGAATCTAAAACTGCCAATTCGACTTCGGTGGACCACGAAATTTATAACGACCATCAAATTCAATTAGTTACTAATCAAAATCAAAAAAATCGTAAAAATTAAATATGAGTTGAAGAGGTAATAAAACAAAGAAAAAATATAATTCAAAAAATAATTCAATACCAAGCATTACTTCGTAAATATCTTTATGAAGCTTGATTTATATAAATATCCTTAAATTAATTTCCCTAACAATCACTGTAAGTCTTCCATCATTAAGTATCAAATTTCAATTAAAATCGATGGAGGTAATTTTCATTTTCCACAATAAAACTAAAAAGTTTTTGAATTCTGTTGCTAAAAACTTTAATTTGAGATGAAAATATACCAAAAAGGAACATAAAAACATAAGCTTCATTATTTAAATATATTTGTTTAATTTTCTTATCTTTTAGGCGTACAAAAAATTAAATTTTTAAAAATCTTAAAAAAGGATATATGGGCTGCTCTGAAGGTATGATAGCTAATCCCAAACTATTTATACAATATTATTTCTTACATAAAACTACAAGTTGTGTGATAAAAGTTTTATGAAAATGTTTAAAATTTTCTAACAAAAAATTAAGATATTTTTTTTTTTGTAGAAAAAAATCCTTTTCATTCGAATTTAAAAAAAAAAGGTTTGTTCTGTTCCAAGTAGTTCCATCTTTGGCGATTAACATCCTGTTGGCATGTTTGTTGCTGACAATATTTTGTTCAGTTCATAAGACGAGCTTCTATTTTCTTCTTCTTCAAAGTCTTTAGCAGCAGGAATATTACATACATAATTAATATATAATCGGTCATTACAACCTTTCGTTATAAATTGGAAATGTCTGACCTGAGGTTTAAACCTTGGTCTGACGTCTAAGAAGGTAACACGCACAATCACACAATCACAATACTAACGAATTATAAAAATATATCAGGCATCTAACTTTTTCTGAATTGAAGTTATGTAGTCTAAAAAATTAAAATGTATCATTTTAGATACAAAGCTCGATCTACGGTTAATGAGTGAAATGAATATTTTTAATTTTCTTTTATTATCCTTTCACAATTCACAATTTGAAAATTGAATATCTCTTTGCCAGTATTGCGTTATCCATTTATAGTATAGTATAACAAATATGGTGAATTAAGCTTGTCCACTTTAGAGAAGTGTCAACTGACTTCCATGATTATAAAGATATTTCCAGATAGAGTCAGGCCTATGCATCATCACAATGCAAGCATTGAGGAAAAGACAGCTTCTTTTAGGCAAAAGTTGGATGATAATACGGTTCTGAGCAATTGATGTTTTAATGATCTGCTGCTCTATACATTCAAATACCAACACACACACAAAAACAAATAACTAGACGCGGGTGAATTTTCACAATGTCGAAGTTATCTTGTTAGGGAAGTGGAGCAATAGTCTTTCATTCTTCAGCTCTTTTTTCACTCGACTAACAAATTGTTGTACATATACGGGATACGAAGAGTCCAGAAGTGATAGTAGAATATGCTGATATGAAAGTAACCCTAAAGGTAACGTTCAAGTTATTTATGTAGCCATGTGGATAAGCAATTTTTTTTAACATCAATTGAAAACAATTAGCTGAACGATGTGTGAATATATGCGTTTTATTTAACATTACTTTACTGTGAAATCGAAGAATCGATTATTTAGCAGGTTATACAACTAAAAATAAAAAAAATTCTCACCAACAAGTTGTTTCTTGTTTATTATTAAAAAAATTCTCATTCTCTTCTCAGTATTTAATAATTTCTTCGTTTAATCAAAAGCAATTATTGTGTACAATATTAATTACTTTATGCGGAAAAAAACCTTACATAAGTAGTTTTGAAATTCCTTTCCTCTTCTCTTCTTCCCACTTAATACTTTCGCCATTTAATGAAGTTCATTTAATTTTCGCTGATTAGAAACAAGGCTTAAAAACCGTGTTGGCCTTTTGGTTCCCTTTTTAATTAAATTATGCTGGCAGTTCTGCAAGCATAAAGTTTTCGTAGAAAATATATAGAGACGTTGAAATAATTTATTAAGAAATTGTGCAGTTTTTCATTTCATTAAAGTTAAGGAAAAATGAAAAACCATAAAAATTATGTAAAATTTCTACAGTGAATGATAATGAAAATACACCCGAGTAACTGAATTGAACTCTCCAAACTTGTATTATTTGACAAAAATTTTATTTTCTTTTAATTTTTCACACAAAAATTTTTATTACCCAAATACATATTTTTGAAACGGATATTCAAAAGTCAAAATTACTTGGAAAGAGAATAGAAAAACCTTTAAAACAGTATACGTAAGTATATTGCTCAAACTTGTATACTTACTTAATTGGCCATAACAATCCGTTTAACGGATTTCGGCCTGCCGCAACACATCCTTCCAGGCGCCTCTGCTTCTTGCACGCCTACGCCAGTTGGTCACACCAATCGATGACAGGGCTTCCTCGATTTGGTCCTTCCAACGGATACAAGGTCATCCTCTTCGCCGACTTCCGCAGATTCCCGCATCAAATACCCGTCTCGCCGAAGCATTCTCCTCCATTCGAACGACATGGCCGAGCCAGCGCAGCCGCTGGATATTAATACGCTGTACAACGTCAATGTCGTTGAGGAGCTCATACAGCTCACTGTTGGATCGAATACGGAAATTATCGCCAACTTGCACTGGACCGAAGATCTTACGTAGGATTTTTCTCTCGAACACTCTCAAGGCCTCTGCATCAGTTCTTAATAGGGTCCATTCCTCTGCGCCATAAAGAAGCACGGGTAGGATGAGTGTCTTGTAGAGTGTTAGTTTTGTCGTACGAGAGAGTTCTCTGCTACTCAATTGCCTATTGAGACCAAAGTAGCACCTGTTGGCAAGAGTTATCCTGCGTTTGATCTCCAGACTGACATCATTTTTGGTGGTAACGGCGGAGCCAAGATAAATAAATTCCTTGACTGTTTCAAAAGTATATTTTCGGCCGTAATCTGAGAATCAATGGGCCGCACATCTCTACTTGTCGAGCTCAAACTTATATGTTATAAGTTTTTATCGGTTGAATTTGAAGTGTAGGATTTTTTCCTTACTTTTTCCAATTTGAACATTCTAAAGAGAAAAATTTGTTTAAAGAATTTAAGATAAGTGCTTATATTATTAAAGCGCATTCTCTTGTGAAGAGATTGACACTTTGTTTGATCAAAACGGACAAAAATTATCACACACATAACATAATTGCTCATTACAACTCTTCAGTCAGGAATATGTACGGCATAGATTCTCATGCCACTTATGCTGTGTGTGTTTTTGAGAAACTTTTCATGGCGATTTTTATTTAATCTCAGAGTTTTTGACAGATATTTGCTTGTTGTGGTAGCCGCCGTTGTAATTTTTTTCTCATATTTCGTTTTGTTGGAGATGTTTAACCTGGGGTTTGAATAGAGCCCTCACATCTAATAAGCCAATACACTGCCTTATAGACTACGACGACTATTAATATGATTATAAAAAATATTTTCAAAATATTTGATGAATTCTGTTTGCTTACCGGAAAATTCTGCCATTTTCATGTTTGAGCTCCTGCCACAAGTCGGCTAATTTTTGCTTTTCTTGCAAACATTTTTAATTCGTTTTGCGCTTTAATGATCTCAAAAGAAATTTAAAAATTAAGCCAATGATTGTAATGCTTTGCAATCTCAATTGTTTTGCAATTTGAAGTTGTTTTATTTGGCTGTCGCTTTAAACCATTGTCTGTCTAATAATGCCTGCTACTAGTGGATGAATTTATACAGTGTGTTGGCTTATTAGACGTAAGGCCACGGTTCAAACCCCAGGTCAGACATCAAAACGAAATATGAAAAAATATTTCTTCTGCGACTTGCTCACAGCAGATTTCTGGCAAAAAAAATCTGAGAGTCAAATAAAATTACCATGAAAAAGTTTCTCAAAAATCTGTCGTTCGGAGTTGACTTTAAACTGTAGGTCCCGCCGCCGCTTATGTATAAAATTAACACACACAACATAAGTGGTGTGAGAAGCTAGGCCGTAATTCTGACTGAAGGGTTGTAATAACCAATTATGTACTCGTATGTTTATGAACGTACAATGTCTAGTACATTTATTCATTTTCATTTTCTTCAAATACGATACAACCGCAAGAAATTTTGACTACGCCTCTGTTGATTAGTATCAACAAAGTGCTGTTTGATTAACACTTTTGCTGTTGCATTTTAATTTTGCATGTCTTTTATCCTCCCAATAGAAGAGACGCGTGTTTTCTAACACAATTATTGTTGTATACTTTTCCTCTATTTTTTATTTGTTTTTCTATTTGCTTTTGTTCATTTTCATCTATTTGTTATGGACAATGTCACTAAATTTGTTATCAATTGTACAATCCGGTTGTGCATATAATGTTACTAAAGGGTCCGCCAAATAACTTTTTTTTTAAAATGCTTTAAAAAAAAACTACTGAATATTTTCTCAAATTTCTTTTTTTATTTGAAAGTACAATCCTTCCGGTTAATAATGAAAAATAATTTCATTCAAATGGCTGCCTCGGCTGGCCATGCAGTAGCCTACAACAGAAGATGCAGATTTTGGCAAAAAAAATAATCATCTTTTCCGATGAAGCTCATTTTGATCTTGGCGGGTATGTAAACAAGCAAAATTGTCGCAATTGGGGCACAGAAAACCCGCACGCATACATTGAAAAGCCGACGCACCCAAAACGAGTCACTGTTTGGTGCGGATTTTGGTCCAGAGGCATAATTGGTCCATTTTTCTTCGAAAATGAGCAAGGAGTGGCCGTTACAGTCAATGGCGATCGTTAACGGGCCATGTTGAACGAATTTTTGTTCACAAAAATTGAAGAGGAGGATTTTGGCAACATTTGGTTTCAACAGGCCGGCGCTACGTGCCACCAGCCGAAGCTACACTCGATGTTATGCGCCCTGTTTTTGAAGATCGCATTATCAGTCGCAGAGCTGATGTTGTTTGGCCACCTCGGAGCTGCGATTTGACACCGTTGGACTATTTTTTGTGGGGTGCCGTCAAAGATAAGTGTTACGCCGACAAGCCAGAGACAATTGGCGCTTTAAAGGACAATATTCGTGAAGCCATTGGTGAAATACAGCTGCACACAATCGATAATGTGCTTAAAAATTGGACCGATCGTGTAGGCTACTGCATGGCCAGCCGAGGCAGCCATTTGAATGAAATTATTTTCCATTATTAACCGGAAGGATTGTACTTTCAAATAAAAAAAGAAATTTGAGAAAATATTCAGTTTTTTTAAGCATTTTCAAAAAAAAAAAAGTTATTTGGCGGACCCCATTGAAAAAGCTGTCAGTGTTTGGAGGATGGCAAAAATAAAATCAACATCGATGCCAACGAACTAAAACGTAATGCCACTTTGCTTTAATAATTTAACATCAGCTGTGTGTAATTTTGTTTTTCGTTTGCTTTAAAACTTGTCGGCTTTAACTGGTGTCCCAGGGTTTTCAGTATCCATAGACTAATTGTACTGAGCTCTTAACCAGTTTCAAGAGACTCATAGCTTTTAGTTACTGAAGCAACTTTTGTAATAGCGAGAATGGCTAGCATATTGTGTAATAAAATATGTCCCTTGTGTCTGTTGGTTGGTCTGTCCATAACTTTTATATTTTTTTAGTGTTCACAGTCATTTTGTGTTTAACTTTGGTCAACTGGAATTTACTTTAAAGTCGGTATAAAACAAACCAGAAGAGATAGAAAACAATAAAAAAAATTTGTCATGGCATCATATTACCAGCAGCATAGCATATATGCATGTGTGTCTCATACACACACATAGTTTTATATAATTTTCTGACTTTTTCTCTTAAATTTTATACATGAAATGTGAGTCAGTAAGCTTACAGTGTTTTTAGTTAAACGTCACGTTCCGGAATTTGCAATTAATTTTGTTTAGAACAACATTTTCCTTTTTCTAGAGGACACAAATCTTTACAAATAACTGTGCTAATATAACTGAAATGATACATTCATAACTTTAATACTTTTTTCTCTTTTTTTTTGTAGAATTCTAGATGTAGAATGTGCAAAAATGTCAACTTTCTTACAGCTCATAGAGGTTGGAAAAGACAAAAATAAAAAAAATTTTGACGGTATTTGTTACAATGTTTGTTGCATAAAAAGTACAAAAAAAGGCCTTTTGAAAATATAATTGACGTATAAAGTAAATTCACCGTAGTTTAGTAGGTACGATGTTAGATTAAATCGAAATATAAAAAATATTTCTTCGGTGATTTGCCTTCAACAGACGTACTTCTGCAACAGCCTTGGCATGTCTTTAGCCTGAGATCCATTGGTCGATTGTGGAAAAAAACGATACAAAAAAGAAAAGAAGTAAAATAGGAAAGAAAAGAAAATCAGATGTTTACAGGAAGATCAGCATGCACTCTGTTCCACTCCAACCAATGCATTACTTTACTTACATACATAACATAACTGGTCATTACAACCCTTCAGTCTGGATCGCAAACTAGTTCCTCACACCTACAGTTTACAGTCGACTCCGAACGACAGATTTTTGAGAAATTTTTCATGGCAATCTTATTTACTCTCAGAGTTTTTGCCAGAAATCTGCTGAGAGGAAGTCGTCGAAGACATTCTTTAATATATAACGGGTGATTTTTTTTAGCTATTATCATTTTGGCAACACTGGTTTAAACAGCTCACGCACGTTTCGTGTTTTGTTTCACTGTCAAACACCTTCTATAATTTAACCATGAATCGTCTTACAAACGAACAACGCTTGCAAATCATTGAATTTTATTATCAAAATGCGTCCTCTGTTAAGAAAGTTCATCGCGCGCTTCTTCCATTTTATGGTCAGTTTAATCGACCCACTGAAGCGGCTATTCGGGCTATTGTGACTAAATTTCACACCAAATTTACATTGTTGGACATTAAACCGCCAACACGCTTACGTAAAGTGCGAACTGAAGAAAATATCGCAGCGGTATCGGCCAGTGTTAATGATGACCATCAATTATCGATTCGTCGCCATTCGCAGCAATTGGGCCTCTGTTACTCAACAACGTGGAAAATTTTGCGGAAGGATTTAGGTGTGAAGCCTTTCAAAATACAGCTGGTGCAAGAATTGAAGCCAAACGACCTACCGCAACGCAGAATTTTTGGTGAATGGGGTCTTGGAAAGTTGGCCGAAGATCCACTTCTCTATCGAAAAATTGTGTTCAGCGACGAAGCTCATTTTTGGCTCAATGGATACGTAAATAAGCAGAATTGTCGATTTTGGAGTGAAGATCAGCCAGAAGCATTGCAAAAGCTACCAATGCTTCCAGAAAAAGTCACAGTTTGGTGTGGTTTATGGGCTGGTGGCATCATTGGACCGTACTTCTTCAAAGATGCTCCGAATCGTAACGTAACTGTGAATGGCCCAAAATGCAAGAGCTAGACTTGCATGACATGTTGTTTCAACAAGACGGTGCCACATGCCACACAGAACGCGTAACAATGGACTTATTGAGAGGCGAGTTCGGTGAACATTTTATTTCACGTTCGGGACTGGTCAATTAGCCGCCTAGATCGTGCGATTTAACGCCTTCAGGCTATTTTTTGTGGGGCTATGTTAAAGCTCATGTCTATACAGACAAGACCGCTTCAATTGACGCATTGGAATACAACATTGAGGCATTTATTCATGAGATACCTGCCGAAATGTTGGAAAGAGTATGCCAAAATTGGACTAAGCGGATGGACCATTTGAGGCGCAGTCACGGTCAACATTTGCATGAAATAATCTTCGAACATTAAATTATATGGACCGTACTATAAGATTACATACATACATACATAATTGGTCATTACAACTCTTCAGCCAGGATTACAACCTAGTTTCTCACACCACTTATGTTGTGTATGTTAATTTTATACATGAGTATTTGGACCTACAGTTTAAAGTTTTTGAGAAACTTTTCATGTCAATTTTATTTGACTCTCAGAGTTTTTGCCAGAAATCTGCTGACAGGAAGTCATCGAATACATTTTTTGTATTTTGTTTTGATGTCTGGCCTGGGGCTCGAACCCTGGCTTTACGTCTAATAAGCCAACACACTACCTACTAGACTACGGCGACTTCGCAGTAAGATTAAATGCAGCTAAATGCGGGCCAAACTAGACTGTGTGCATGCTGCTATTCTGGGAAAACTTGTACACATCGGGGTCCATTACATGTGGCCTTATAATTTCCTGAATATAAAAGTTGATTTTGGAATTCCAACTAGAGATTTCGGTTCTAAAAATCTGAAAGTTCCAAATGGGTCTCTTCAAGTTTATACTATTGGCTCACTGATAAGTGACAGTGTGGTGGGCTTGCATATTATGGTCTCTAGTATTCCAGACGGCTTGTTGGGTGGCGGAATTTTCCACGAAACTCTCGTGAACTCGTGAAACTCGGTTATCTTATAGAAATTTTGATTCATTCAAAGGGAACTCTTATATGGGTTCTGGGATGTAGAGATATCGTTAGAAATTCCATTGCTGATTAGGTGGTCAGGACCGGTGCGGAGCTTTCAGTCTCTGGCATGTGAACGAAGAGTTTGTTGTAACCTATCCAGAAAAAGTTTACGGGAAAATGCTGTGTGACAGCCCACTAATTTGAATCAGTCGCTTTGTATTAAATACTCGCGGGTAACTGGACTTACGTTTATGAATGAAATGTGGCACGTATGGGTATTCTTAATCAGCTGACATGGCACTATCATAGCATTTCGTATTAAGTGAGGTCAAATGTTTAACATTTTTAAATTCAACAATAGCTTAACATGCAGAGATCATAAAAACTATGCTTCATATCATAAAAAACATTTTCTGTGTTGAAAAGACTTGTCGCTATGTTCTATAGAAGATATTATACTTCAGCGTATGTCCGCCTTTTGGTTATTAACAAATTTTCTGCTTATTTAAGCAATATTTTGCAAACCACTATTGCCAGTGTTACTAAAATGCATAACAAACATAACGCTGAACTGAATATTTGGATTTATTTGAAATCTGCTGAACTAGCAATAACCAATAGAAACCATGTCAGTGATTCAAAAATAAAAATAAACATACATTTTACAAATGAATCCACAAATTACTGTCAAAGTTCTCTCAAATATAGTAAAAAAAAATTTTATATTTTTCCAGAAAATCGGTAAATTGACGCTGATTTATTACAACGATAAAGTCTCTCATATGTACTCTCTTCTTCTTTAATTTATTTTCTAAATTTTTATTAATTTTATGAAAGCGTATGAAGGCAACGTATTGTAAGAGAGAATGCCAATAACAACAAGCTTCCATTATCATACACATGGCACGCCATATTTTGAAAGGTGTTGGTGTTGGTTAAGGGTACGTATGAGCAATAAATATTTATATTCGTCAACAAATGTAACGCATACGCACATTTATACACACAGTTAATAAAGTGTACATACGGTTAACAAATTTCAGAAATTTTTTAACCAATCCGTTTTCGTTGAAAATCTTTATAGTTTCCTCGATTTTAAGACGGTCTTTTGCATTGGATAAAAAATTTCAGAAATTGAAGTGAATTGTGGCCCTGCACAGGCCCACAAAAGTATACATCCGATTAACAAATTTCACAAATTTCTGAACCAATGCAAAAGACCGTCTTAAAATCGAAGAAAGATGTCAGACAATTATAAAGATTTTCAACGAAAACGAATTGGTTAAAAAATTTCTGAAATTTGTTAACCGTATGTATACTTTTGTGACTGAGTGTATTTCTAAAAATCGGGTTGATTGAATTCACTTCACCCTTCTGAAGCCAAACCATGAAAAACAAAAATTAAAGGAATACTTTGAATAATTCTTCGTTTATATAAAATAAGGAGGGCAAGGACGGGAAAAAAAGTAAAAAAAAAATTGTTGAAGCCAATAAAAGAGGAGGTCATATATGAGTGATAATTTAAAATACACCCTTTGTCAAGGCATTTTTCACAATTCCAATGGGTTCTGTAGTCGCAGGCAGCTTTTCGGGAATATGATCGGTGCTTTCAAGCTGTAAGCTTACAATATTTATGGACGAAGGACAAGCAGCAATGCCTTTTTTGATAATTACCTACTCTAGGCAAAATCTAGCAATTGTTCGTCGAAATAGTAAGCGACTCTTGCTGTTTCCTTTTTTGTATACATGCGTAAAACTAAGCATATCTCCATGTAGATCCCAGAATGAGATATACAAGCCCATGTCGCTGAAGCTTCCAGAATCTCTCTCTGTATTGGGAATAGAAGGTGATTTGGCAAGAAAGAAATGTAACAACACACAGAGAAGCAAATACTCTTCTTACAACAAATTATATCATACAAGGCATTGTAGAAACAAAGTACCCTTCTTAGAATGGATATCATCACGAACTCAACATATAGATTTTGTGAGATTGAATCATCAGAACACATACTTCAAAAATTGTACGGCTTTAATACATCCCAAAAAGAAAGTTACTTAGCTTGCTTAATAGGTCATTACAACCCGATAGTTATACGAGTAATTAGTCGCCATAGTCTAGTAGGTAATGTGTTGGCTTATTAGACGTGTAAAGCCAGGGTTCGAACCCCAGGCCAAACATCAAAACAAAATACAAAAAGTGGTTCTTCGGCGACTTCCACTCAGCAGAAACTGCCAAAAACTCTCTGAGAGTAAATAAAAATTGCAATGAAAAGTTTCTCAAAAAATCTGTCGTTCGGAGTCGACTTTAAACTGTAGGTCCCGCCACTCATGTATAAAAACTTAACACACACAACATAAGTGGTTTGTGGGAAGAAAACCTCTCTGTCGAGCGCTAAGGTAGATAGAGAGTTGCGAATATTTTCCACAAGCCAAGCGGGTTTGAAAGAAACCAAAACTTTTACAATGCAAGCATTGTGGGAAATAATTTATATTTGCATGAGACTATCCAGGTCTAGATTGAGAACAGTTAATGGCCTTTTCATCGAGCATTGTAAACTCACAGAACATTTTCTCAGAATAGACTGCGACCTTCGCATATATCAGAATGGAATAAAGTTTTAGGCAAAGAGTTATGCTCACTTACTCCAAGCAATTATATGTAATTACATGCAGACACACTTTAAAATTCTTTGTTTGTTCGTCTTAATTTCTTATTTCTATTTCTCATTATTTATTTCCATTAGCAAATAAGAGAAACTGAATTAAAACTAAAACCGCAATTTACAAACAAACAAACAAACAAAAAAAAGAGAGAAAGAAAAAAGAATGTCATTTAAAACTTTTTCTTATTCTGATTAAAAGTGATGGCGAAAGCAGAGGGGGGAAGAAGCGACGGCTATAATAAAAATAAAAAGTTTTATCATTGCAATCAAGGAATGTGGAAAGAGTTCCAATGAACAAAAAAAAAGAATTTTTCTAATTTCACTTTATGAGGAAGATAAGGAATTTTTATAGCAACAACAACAATAATCATAATTATTTAAATAGTTTTGTCATTAGAAAGAAAATATTTTAAATAAACTTTAAGGGAAAATATATCTCCTAACAATTAAAGAAAACACATTGTGATTTTGTATCTTTCGTTATTGCACTTGGGCAAATAAGTCTTCGGTCGGTCGTAATTTAATTACCAAAGAGCCATTATTACAACTTGCCGTTAAAGTTGGGTTTAGTTAAAGGTAAAATTTAGCTAAAGTGAACTTTAAAGTCACCTTTAAGGTAACTTTAGCTCAAGTGAACTTTAAAGTCACCTTTAAGGTAACTTTAGCTAAAGTGAACTTTAAAGTCACCTTCAAGGTAACTTTGTATTGATTGTAGTGACATTTTAATTTGGTCTTGTAAGTTAGCTATATGTGCGCAAATGCTTTTTGAATTCAACAGTTTAAAATCTACATTCACTGCAAATATTTTTCTTTCTTGACAGGCAAACAAATTTAAGAATATTCTGGCGAAATATAAAATTTTTGTCTACAACAAAAAAAAAATTTTTTTGGCGACTGTCTCTACGCAGATTTCCGGCAAAAATTTTGAGAGTAAATAAAATTGCCATGAAAAGTTTTTCTAAAATCTGTCTGTGTTCAGAGTCGACTTCAAACTGTACACAACATATGTAAGTGGTGTGAGAAACTAGGTCTTCTACAATGTTCAGATATGCACTTTTATTGAGTCAATATTCAATTAATTGAGTACAATATTTTAATATACGCCATTCAGCTGCTTATTCAATATTCATTTGACAGCTGGTAAACAAAACAGCTGGTTGTTTCAACAACATTGTTTCTTCTTTTTGTCGAATATCAACAAAAAGGGTTCCATTAATTATAATAAGCTTAATAAGTTTAGTTTTATTCAATATTATAACAATTTGCATATTTATTGAGCAATTATTAATTGAAACTTTATATGAAATATTGAGCTCAATAATGGTGTTTATTGCGATTAACGCAATAAAGGTGCATATCTGAACACCGTATAAGAAGGGTTGAATGCACGTCTGTATACTTCAATTCAATTGGTGGTATTTTATATTATTAAACAATATAAATATAAACTTAATTTATGCACACTTTTTTATTTAAATTGTTATTAAATTGATTGTGGTTAACAAATAACATTTACTTTCAAACCAATTTGTAACCATAATCGAGCAATTTTTCTCTCTGAAATTTAAATTAATGGTTTACACTTATTTATGCATGCTTAATACAATTAATTGTATATGTATGTTTGTGTGTGCATAATATTTAATAGAGCATTAATAAATTTTATTACATATGTATTTACATAATTAATCATTTACATTGCTGTTGCTGTTTTATGTCATAACAATTAAAGAAATATTACAACAGTCAAGTAGGTGTGTGTGATTAACTTTGTTGGATTGTAAGCATATACACCTAATTCTGTTTTTACACGGTAGATTGGTTCCAGAAAAAACCGTGTAAAAAAAAACCGTGTAAAAAAGACACTGATCGTATGTAAATTTAGGTGATTGGTTCCTAATCTCTAAAACCTATTAAAATTAGTGAAAAACAAGGATTTTTTAAGAAGTTTTGTATTTGACATTTTCTTTTAGAGATTCATAAAATATAGAACAAAATTAAAAATATAAATAACTTAATAAATATAAAATATTTTTTGGCTTACCTTTCATCTTAATGCGTTAAATTTAATGTAACGATAGAAAAACAAATTTGCCAATAAAAAATTTCTTTACCAAACACAAAATATTAACACATTTCAATTGCTCTGACCTTTGTGCTTGTGTGCACAAAAGGGAATTCCCCTAAATTTGTGCCATTTACATTTGCTTTGACCAGTAAATTTGCTTGTCGCGCAAAAAGGGAATTCCCTTAAATTTGTGATATGAACATACTTTGCAAAATTAAATTTGACAAAAAAATTTAAGCACAAAAAATTTTAAATCGTGCTAAATGGAATAAAATCGTGTAACAAAAATTAAAAATATTTTATTTTCAAACCGTGTTATATCAAAACCGTGTAAAAAAAGACCGTGTAAAAACAGAATTAGGTGTATACAGAAAGAAATTTAAAAAAATTATTCAATTTCAAAATCAAAAAATTAAATACACCCGAGTAACTACCTAGTCTAAGTTGTTCAGTTAGTTGAGTAGAACTCAAAAATACTTTTTTTTTAATTTTTCTCGAACCCTCCAAACTTTTTTCTTTACATTTCTGAACCCATGTCCAAAATTTAAACCTTATTAGAAACGAAAGAGATGGGCCTTTAAATACATATATGTAGGATTGGGACAGTTAAGGACAAGACGGACAACAACGGTTAATAGACAGAAACAGAGAGACGGACGAACACTCATGGGAAAATGAGCTTGAATATATTGTGAACAACAGACGGACAGGGAAAAGCAATGAATTTTAGTTTTGTAGAACATAGTGATATAGCGACGTTCGAGCAGTGAAGTTAATAATATTTTTAGTTTTTGACACACATTAGTTTCATGTATATTTTTAGTTTTTTTTACCGCCTTTAAATAAAATGAATTTAATTTAATTTAATTTAATATGCAGTGTTTTATTTAATAATAATAATAATAAAAGGAATCAACAAATTCCTACAAAATTGGGGGCTCGTCCGGGATGGCCCAGGCGGAGAAGTGAATATGTGAACTTGATAGAAAGGTGATGAAATTATGGAAAAAACTGTGTGAAAAACTAATAACTGTCAAAAAGAAAAACAAAAGAAAAGACGTAGTCATACTATTTTTTATATTGAAGTGATGTGCTGTATGTATAGTAGAATACGAAACAACAACAACATGAATAAGTACCGTATGTGAGGAAAAATTCTGTCGCATGAAAAAACGAAGCTTCTAGAAACTAAGAGCCGTTATAATTGAAGTGAGTGCGTGTGAAAGAGAAAAGAAAATTTTGAACTATACCACTTATCTATATTCGAAAAAAAAAACTGTGAAGTTGACAACAAGAATGGTCATGCAAATGTTATGTTAAGAAAGAAAGACGTTACAAAGAGATTAAAGGGAAAAAAACTCTACGGAAAACTCATGAACATAGTAACAAATAAAAACATGCATTGATGTTGTTGTGTAAATGTGTGTACATAAGTGTATTAGGCAAAATAGAACAAAGTAATGAAACTCAACGTTTTTACAAAAACAACACAGTGTGCATATGAAAACAACCCTTATTTTGAAATCAACAAGTGCTTATGAGTGAAAGATGATCGGAGAGTAAAGCTGTTTTTTGCATGGTGAGAGAGTTAAAGCGTAGTAGATGACGAAACTGGTTGCTTTAATTGCTTGAGCAGTAAATGATCGTTGAGCAGTCGGAGCCGTGAATATTTTTGTTATTGCTGTTGATGTCAACCAAGGCGTGTATTAGTAATAATGAAGATAAGTGTGTATGTATGCATTTAGATAATTTGAGTAGGACTATTGTGACTATAAGGAGAGGTTAATATTGTGAGGCTGAGTAGATTATATGTTAATGGACGTTGAAGTTTTGAATTTTGAGCGCTTTGGACGTTTGCATTCTTTAGGCGTATAGACAATTTTTCTTTTTTTTTAGTTTCAGACGACAATAGATGATTTTAGATGTTTGAGTGCTTGAGATGAATGCATTAAATTGTGATGTGTGGATGGTAGTATTGTATACAAATTTTGTGACGTAAGAAGAGGATAAAAGCCTCTCATATTTAACTTGGAAATTGCATACATGGTGTAAAGATAATTGGTGTTATTTTATGAAGATAATTTGAGTATTTTGATTAATTGAATTAGATGTGAATTTTAATTGAATGTTTAAATTCTTTAAGGAAAATTAATATGATTTGGAATATTTTGATTAATTTTAATTAATTTGAATACAGAGTTTATTGTTGATTGCTGAATATCAATTTTATGAGAATATTTTATAATTTGTGTAGAGTATGATAATTAATTTTAATGTTTAAATTATTCAACGATAATTGATAAAATTTATAACATTTTAATTAATTTTAACGTGATTGTGAAATTGTTCCATCAAATTTTATACTTGAACAATATTTTGAATAACACTGTATTAATATTAATATTTTATTTGTAATAATTATTCAATTTTTATAATAATATTTAATTTAAATTTATAAGCCGCTGACGAACAAGATGAACCGAGACGACATTTTGGGTTTAAGTTTAGAGGGCTTGAGAGCCAAATTGGACGAATTAGGAATTTCTAAGACGGGTAATAAAAGTGTTTTGCAGGATAGACTTTTGAATCATTTTAATATTGAAGTTGTGGATGATAATTCTGATCATGGTGAAGCTTCTTCTATGGTTGCCGGCAATGTTGCGACATTACCCCATAGTATTTTTACTTTGAGGGACGTTCAGGATTCGGTTTCAGCTTTTTCAGGCGATGGTTTGCCCCAAATTGAACAATGGTTAGAAGAGTTCGAAGACTGTTCATATGCTGTAAAATGGAACGACCTTCAAAAGTACATATACGCGAAACAATTGTTGACGGGTGCTGCGAAGACTTTTGCTAGAAGCGAATCTGGTATTAAGGATTGGAGTTCCCTGAAGCAAGCTTTGGAGAGAGAATTCGGAAGAAAGCTGTCATCGTTAGAAATTCATCGAACATTGAGTAATCGGAAGAAGAAGTCAGGTGAAACATTACGCGAATATCTTTATAGTCTGCGAGAGATTGGAAATCCTATTAGATTAGACGAACAAAGACTGATTGAATATTTCATAGATGGGATAAGCGACTATAGGTCAAACAAGGCTATTTTGTACCAGTCAAGGAACTTAGACGAACTTAAGGAGAATATCGAAATATATGAGAAGATACGAGTGTCGGAATCAAGCTCAAAGGGCGCGCGACCGAAAAGTTTTGTGAAGAAGATGCCTGAAACCAAGGATGATAGACGCTGTTATAAGTGCGGCGACAAGGGACATCTATCGACCGCGTGCACAAATCCGCAGGTGAAATGTTTCAAGTGTCATGGCTTTGGACATAAGTCTTTTGAGTGCGGACAAGAGGTCAAGAAGGAGAAGAACGGTGATAAAAAAGGAAGTGGAGGCGGAGGAAATGGCAAGAGCACCAGTAATGTTCATACGATGTCTGATGATGTTATCATCCCATCAAGGAGAATATTCAAGGACATCTCGATTCTAGATAAGACGATCTCTGCTTTCATTGATACTGGTAGCGACATTTGCGCTATTTGTCGCGGTACTTTATTTCTTTTAGGTGATATCGATCTCGGGCCCGATAGGAAAACTTTGGTTGGAATAGGTGGAAAAAAGATTACAACGATGGGTAATTTTACGATTAAGATCCGTGCGGACGAGGTTGAAATGGATGTAACATTTCACGTTTGTAGGGAAGGTGATCTGTTGTATCCTGTTGTTTTGGGTAATGATGTTTTTACTAATGTTGATTTCGTCATTGACTCAGATGGAGCGAAATTCCGATACAGGGACAATTCTAGTGAAGCGGATGATATGGAGAATGCTGGTTTGATAGCTGAATTACAGGGCGAGTATGCAGACATCATTCATTCCGTATCGTCGGATTTTACGTGTGACGATTCCTTAGACGTGCAACACCTAAAGGGGAATTTTCGGACGGAATTGCAAAATATGATCGGGATGTATAAACCAACCAAACCTGAAGCTTACCCTGTGAAGATGAAAATAATTTTAAGTGACGAGATTCCTGTTACGCTAAGACCGAGAAGAATGCCCTACACCGATCAATTAGTGGTGGACCAACAGGTAAACGAGTGGCTAAAGGAGGGTATAATCAAACCGAGTTGCTCGGAATATGCTGCACCTGTGGTATTAGCTGCGAAAAAGACGGAACCAAACGACTTTGTTGCGACTACCGTAAATTAAACGAGAAGATATTACGCGATAACTTTCCAATGGCTATAATAGACGATGTTATTCAGAGACTACAGAGTGCAAAGGTGTTCACTACGCTCGATCTTAGAAACGGATTTTCCATGTGCCGATGGAAGAAGATTCACGGAAATATACTGCGTTTGTGACGCACAACGGCGTTTATGAATTTTTATTCGTCCCTTTTGGCATATCGAATTCTCCGGCTGTGTTTTGTAGATACATTTCCTCAGTTTTTAGGGAACTTATTAATGACGGCACGATGGTGATTTATATGGACGATCTGGTAATACCCTCGAACAGTGAAGACGAGGGAATCGAGAAGTTAAGGAGAGTATTAAAAGTCGCGGAAACAAACGGACTGGATATAAAATGGAAGAAGTGTCAGTTCTTAAGAAAGAGGATCAATTTCTTAGGTTATATTATAGAAAACTCGACAATAAAACCTTCCGATGAGAAGACAAAGGCCGTGACAAATTTTCCCCTGCCGAAGAATCAGAAAGCTATTCAGAGATTCCTGGGACTTACATCGTATTTTAGGCGTTTTATTCCCAACTACGCAATAATAGCGAAGCCGTTGTCGGATCTTTTACGAAAAGGTGCGAAGTTTAAGATGGAGGAAAATCAGATAATAGCATTCGAGCAGCTACGAAATTCGTTGGTGACCGCTCCTGTCCTTAGGTTGTTTGACCCGAAAGCCGTTACGGAAATACACACTGACGCGAGTATGCATGGGTATGGGGGTGTTCTACTGCAAATGGATAAAGATGATCAACAACTCCATCCAGTTGAATATATGAGCGGTAAGACGACTGCGGCTGAGCAGAAGTATCACTCCTACGAGTTAGAGGTTTTGGCCCTAATAGAGGCATTGAAAAAGTGGAGGATATACGTGTTAGGGTTAAAAATTAAGGTGGTAACGGACTGTAATGCATTTGCGTTAACTATGAGAAAGCAGGATGTTCCCCCAAGAGTTTCACGATGGGCTCTATTTTTACAGGAGTTTGACTATCAAATTGAACATAGTACCGGTTCCAAAATGAAGCATGTGGATTCTTTAAGTCGTGTGTCATGCCTTATGATGGAAGATTCTTTGAGGCATCGTATAAGAGAAGCACAACTCAAAGATGATTGGATAAGGGCAGTACGCACAATTTTAGAGTATGGTACGTACGAGGATTATTATTTGAAGTCTGATATAATGTACAAGGATCCTGACAAGGAGTTGATCGTAGTACCGGAACTTATGGAGCAGGAGATAATACAAATTGCGCATCGTCAGGGCCATTTTGCATCTCGTAAAACGCAGGATTTAGTCGAGAAATCATTTTACATACCTAATTTGAACGTGAAGGTGGATAGAGCAGTGAAAAGTTGTATGGAGTGTATTGTTTCAGAGGCGAAAAGGGGCCATAAAGAAGGATTTCTGAATCCAATAGATAAGGCTGATAGGCCTTTGGTAACGTATCATTTGGATCACGTGGGTCCAATGGAGGCCACGCAGAAACAATATAATCACATTTTGGTCGTTGTGGATGCTTTTTCGAAGTTCGTTTGGCTGTACCCAACTAAAAGCACTGGAACTAATGAGGTGGTGGATCGTTTAAGGAAGCAGTCAGCAGTGTTCGGTAACCCAGCAAGGATAATAACGGACAGAGGCACAGCATTTACCTCGAACCAGTTTAAGGAGTACTGTGAATCGCAAAGTATACAACATCTGCTGATCACTACAGGAGTGCCACGAGGTAACGGTCAAGTCGAAAGGATTCACCGTGTGATAATACCGATGCGACGAAGCTCTGTGTAGAAAAGCCTGGTAATTGGTACAAACATGTTGACCAAGTGCAACGGATAATAAATAGTACACCGCCAAGAAGTACCGGAGTTGCTCCGTTCAAATTATTAACTGGTTTGGATATGAGAATTAGTGAACTCCCCGATTTAAGAAACTTATTGGATGAGCTGTCCATACGAGAATATGATGAAGAACGTGATCAGTTAAGAGAGCAAGCTAGAACGAATATATCGCGCATCCAACAGGAAAATAAGAGGACTTTTGACAGAAAAAGGGTTCCTGAAACAGCGTATGAGGTCAACGAATTAGTCGCCATTAAGCGAACACAATTTGGTTCGGGAATGAAGTTGAGACCGAAGTTTCTTGGTCCTTACAGGGTGGTGAAGAAGCTTGATCATGGTCGGTATGAGGTTGAGAAGGTGGGAGATTCAGAGGGAAGTAGAAAGTGTACGACTGTGTCGGAGTACATGAAAAGATGGGGACAACATTCGGGACGAATGTGAGGTCAGGAATGGCCGGATGTAGGATTGGGACAGTTAAGGACAAGACGGACAACAACGGTTAATAGACAGAAACAGAGAGACGGACGAACACTCATGGGAGAATGAGCTTGAATATATTGTGAACAACAGACGGACAGGGAAAAGCAATGAATTTTAGTTTTGTAGAACATAGTGATATAGCGACGTTCGAGCAGTGAAGTTAATAATATTTTTAGTTTTTGACACACATTAGTTTCATGTATATTTTTAGTTTTTTTACCGCCTTTAAATAAAATGAATTTAATTTAATTTAATTTAATATGCAGTGTTTTATTTAATAATAATAATAATAAAAGGAATCAACAAATTCCTACATATACATATATATTATTTGACGTAATATTCTATCAGATTTGATTAGGTAAACTTGACAAGTACGAATTTTTTCAAGTTTGTCCGTTTATAGTAGCAAAATTTAATTAAAAAATATAAAACAAGTGATAATATTCTGAAAGTACATTATCTTGTGAAGAGATTGACAAAAATTACCGTAGTTATTATTTAAAGAGTCTAACAGTCGAATTATATTTTACATATACTCGTATATTTTTTCTCAAATGAACTTTTAGTTCAAAAATTTTCAGAATTTTTGATGAATTTTGATTATTTATCGGAAAATGTGTCAATTTCACGTTTAAGTGACCACCAGAACTTTGCCAATGTTTGCGCAAAGAAAAATAATATTTAAAAAAAAACACACAAGTAAAGGGTCCGTCAAATAACTTTTTTTTTTTTGAAAATGCTTTAAAAAAAAACTACTGAATATTTTCTAAAATTTATTTTTTATTTGAAAGTACAATCCTTCCGGTTAATAATCGAAAATATTTTCATTCAAATGGCTGCCTCGGCTGGCCATGCAGTAGCCTACACGATCGGTCCAATTTTTAAGCACATTATCAGCAGCTGTATTTCACCAATGGCTTCACGAATATTGTCCTTTAAAGCGTCAATTGTCTCTGGCTTGTCGGCGTAACACTTATCTTTGACGGCACCCCACAAATAATAGTCCAACGGTGTCAAATCGCAGCTCCGAGGTGGCCAAACGACATCAGCCCTGCGGCTGATAATGCGATCTTTAAAAAAAGGGCGCAAAACATCGAGTGTAGCTTCGGTTGTGTGGCACGTAGCGTCGTCCTGTTGAAATCAAATGTTGCCAATATCCTCCTCTTAAATTTTTGTGAACAAAAATTCGTTCAACATAGCCCGATAACGATCGCCATTGACTGTAACGGCCACTCCTTGCTCATTATCGAAGAAAAATGGCCAAATTATGCTTCTGGACCAAAATCCGCTCCAAACAGTGACTCGTTTTGGGTGCGTCGGCTTTTCAATGTATGCGTGCGGGTTTTCTGTGCCCCAATTTTCCGACAATTTTGCTTGTTTACATACCCGCCAAGATCAAAATGAGCTTCATCTGAAAAGATGATTTTTTTTTTTGCCAAAATCGGCATCTTCTGGTGTAGGCTACTGCATGGCCAGCCGAGGCAGCCTTTTGAATGAAATTATTTTCCATTATTAACCGGAAGGATTGTACTTTCAAATAAAAAAAGAAATTTGAGAAAATATTCAGTAGTTTTCTTTTTAAAGCATTTTCAAAAAAAAAATTATTTGGCGGACCCTGTATATTGAGAGACACTAAATTGGATAGGAAACATTCAAACTACTTAAGTTATATCAATGTAGTACAATGGATCAATTCGAACTCCGGGTACTGTACTTCTCTTTATTGACAAGTACACGTCCTCTAACCTAAATTATATCATAGGCCCATCTCTGCCACTGTATCTATTCTCACGAGGGGTCATTGCATAATGGGTAGACATGGGAAGGGGCTTAGCTTATCTGCAAATTATTTCTTAAAGGGTTAAGGATTGGTTGGGGAGACAGAATGGGAAACTATAGCCATTTAATTTTTACGTGTCCATCTCGCAAACTTATTTGGCTCATTCTTTCTCGACTGTTTAATGGAGCTCCCGATGGTAAAGGTTGGGCCCTTTTAAAACTTTAAATTTAAAGAAGCGAAAGTAAAAATACAAAATGTTGTGAAGTACAATTGTTGCGGTTTGAAATGGAATATTATTTCATGCATATGGCTGCCGCAGCTGTCCTCACAGTACCTCGTTCGATCGGACCAATTTTTTTTTTGTATGCTGACAATGGCATCACGAATGTTGGCCTTCAAATACTCAATTGTCTCCGGTTTGTCGGCATAACACTTTTCTTTAACGGTTTAATAGTCCACATCACTGCTAATTAAACGGACATCAAAGGTTTGACGCAATAAATCGATTGTGGCATGAGATGTGTGGCAAGTTCAACCATCCTGTTGAGACCAAATATCGTTCACATCAATACAGCAAACAGTCACTCGTAGTGAGTGCATTGGCTTCTGTAAGACCACGTGTGCGTTTTCTAAGCCACAAATACGGCAAATTTACTTATTAACGTACTCACCAAGAAGAAAATGAGCGTCATCCGTGAAAATAATTTTTTTTTTTGGCAAAATCGACATCATCGTGCAGTTTCTCGTTGGCCCAATAAATCTTAACGTTGCTCAAGCATGGATCGATTCATTACGTTCAGTGGAGATACATACATACATAATTGGTCATTACAACCCTTCAGTCAGGATTACGATCTAGCTTCTCAGACCACTTAGGTTGTGTGTGTTAATTTTATATATGAGTGGCGGGACCTACAGTTTAAAGTCGACTCCGAACGACAGATTTTTGGGAAACTTTTCATGGCAATTTTTTATTTTACTCTCAGAGTTTTTGCCAGAAATCTGCTGAGAGGAAGTCGCCGAAGAAATACTTTCTGTACTTTATTTTGATGTCTGGCTTGGTGCTCGAACCCTGGCTTTTTCGTCTACTAAGCCAACACACTACCTACTAGACCACGGCGACTACGTGGAGATAATATACTTAATTTTGTCACAGAATAGAATGACATAAGTATTGCCAGATTCGAAGTAACCGATGGTTTAAATTTAAACCAATAGAAGGCACACCCGATAGATATCATATTGAACAGTAAATTCATAGAAAATTTCTTGCTGGGTTTTAACTTCATTTTAACGGAGTTCTGGCTTAAATACGAGGCCTTGGTACTGTACCGATTAATCATGACTTGGCTGTTAGTTATGAAGCAGCACTTCATGTTGTAGCACAACGGATTACTATCTGTTCATGCTCAATTCCCTGTTCCCCAAGCCGAAATCAAAACACATTTTCAAATATTTATTGAAACGTTTATATGCATTTCTTTATTTAAATAAATATTTTTTGTTTTTGTTTTGTTTTGTTTTTGTTTAGTTTTGTTTTATTGATCGATTTCAGTTTTTTTTTTGTTTTTTTACTCATTTTCATTGGATTTTTCTTTATTATTTAAATCGTTTTATACGTCTTGTATAACGACAATTTTTTCTTTTATACTCGTTTTCAATTGTTATTTTGAATTCACTACGAGTTCTTAAAGTTTCCTTTAATTCAAGTGATTCTTTTTCTTTAAGTGTATTACGGTTTGATTACAATTTAAAAACCCCGGTTGGAAAAAAATCGGAATTTTTTTTCTTCAAAATATCATTCTTATTTAGTTTAAAGGAGTGTATGAGTATTTTTATGCTTCTTTTTTAATGGTTTTTTTTTAATTTGGTTTTTCTTTAAAAAAAAAAAGCTCACTATTAAATTAAATTCACAATTTTATATAATTTTTGTTGGATTTTTAGTTTTTCTTTTGTTTTTGTTTGTGTTTTTGTTTTTGTTCTTACTTTTTCGTTATTTAAACAAAGACAGTGGAGTGTGTGTGTGTTTTTGTTTGTGTGTGCTTAATCACTAAGAAAATGTATTAAAAAATTTTTTATCTTCTCTGATTTGTTTGCTTTTTTAATTTTAATGTTTAAATTTCAATTTAAGATTTTCATTTTTATTTTATTTTTGTTTTCTTCTTAAGCTTTTGGTTGTGTTTTTAATCATTAATTATGGTTTAGAGAATCCTTTTATGCTTCTTCTTTTATTTAATTATAATTTTAATTTTTTTTTAATTTATTTACTTAAATTTAATTCAGTTTATCAAGCTAAAAGAGTTTTTCGGTTTTTTTTTTTATTTGTATGACAATTTATTAAATTCCTATTAATTTAGATGTTGTTGTTGTTTTCTTTACTTTCTTATTTAATTTATTTATTTATTCTTTTTTTTATTAAAACCTAAAAATTAGTTATTTTCCTTTAATCTGAGTTTAATTTTTTGAGTTTTTCGTTTATAATGGTTTTGTATTTTTTTTCTTGTTTTTATAGGAAATAGAAAGAGATTTAAAGAGAGTTTTTGCTTATGAGTTTAGTCGAGAAAAAAGTATCATTTTCAATGGCCATTAAATCAACTACAATTGTGTCTTTTTTATTTTTATTTAAAAAACAAATATTTATTTCGCTCAAAAATTGTTTAAAGGAAAAGGGCGAAATTTAAGCTGTTTTCCATTAGGAAATAATTTTTTTTGTTTTCTATAAAATCATTATAACTTGTATACATAAATGGTCATTAGTAAGGATTACCACTTAGTTTCTCACACCACTTATGTTATGTGTGATAATTTTATACATGAGTGGCGGGACATACACTTTAATATCGACTCCGAACCACAGTTTTTGAGAAACTTTTCATGGCAATTTTAAAGTTAGAAATCTGATTAGACGAAGTCATCGAAGAAATATTTTTTTCATATTTCGAGCCCTCACGTTTAATAAGCCAACACACTACCCACTAGACTATTCCGAATTTCTTAAATTTTAATGTAAATTAGAAAAATTATAGAATAACGAATACGACCATCCACGATATGCCTCTAATGTTAGCATTTGAAACGACAAACTAAAATCGACTACAAGCCAAAAAATTCGGTAGAGAAGAGAAGAGACTCTGCTCTACATACTTAGCAGTCGGTATATCGTTTCCAAAAAAAAACCTCTATACTGCCCATTTCCAGCAGTATCTCTTGGTACCAATAGAATCTGGGTTGTTCAAATTAACAACGATTATGAGGCTTTGGTCATTAAAGAAATAATGGAAACGTAATAGCACTAAGCCCATGCGTTTGTCCATAAGATAGCCAAGGTAGATACTCAATTGATCGCTGTAAACTTTTAGTCAGGATTACAACCTAGTCCAGGGCACCCATGCATGTATGTTTAAAATTTATCCGAGCATTACGTAACCTACAGTTAACTTCGACTCCAAACGGCTGATTTGAGTATTTGAGAAACTTATCATGAAAACTTTATTTACTCTCTTCTCAAGAAAACAGCTGAGGTCCCGTTTTGTTTGAGATGCCTGAGTTAGAGTTACAACCACATGCTCTCGTCTAATAAGCGAACGCCCTAGACTACGGCAGTCTCTCACAACGAATCACTTAATCTTGAGGTTAACGGTAAACTACATATGATAGCTTAAGGCAGATATGCCTGTTTGTCCTCTAACTTGGCCCATATGGCATCTTTATTAATACAAAATATCATCTTATTTGATCAGCACATACATCAGCCACAAATCCATACAGCTGTCCATGCATAAAAATTAGGTCTTCTTGTGTAGGAAAAAAACATTTTTAGTACATATTTGCTATGGTTTCGTTAGAACTTCAAACTGCCTTCATAGTAACTAATACCGTAGAGATCACGCTCTAGTAGATATACGACCATATAATAGAGATGAATACGATGAAGTCGTCGTAGTCTAGTAGCTAGTGTGTTGGCTTATTAGACGTAAGGCCCGAGTTCAAACCCCAGGTCAGACACCAAAACGAAAATATAAAAAAAAATATTTCCTCGACGACTTCCTCTCAGCAGATTTCTGGAAAAAAACTCTGAGAGCAAATAAAATTGCCATGTAAAGTTTTTAAAAAATAAAAATCTGTCGTTCGGAGTCGACTTTAAACTGTAGGACCCGTCACTCATGTATAAAATTAACACACACAACATAAGTGGTGTGAGAAACTAGGACGTTGTACAATGGGTCAATTCGACCTCCGGGTACTGTACTTGTCTTAATTGAGAAGTACACGTCCACTAACCTAACCTAACCTAAATTAGAGTTCACTCTCTAGCAGATGTACGACCATATAATAGAGATGAATACGATAGTTAGGGCTTATTCCAGGTTTATGAAAACTCGGTTTTTGTTTTAACTTGTGCTTGATTGAGGCTTTGGTTTCCATTTTGCTCATTTACTATCAAAAATTGTCATTAACGGCAGTTGGTTTTTAGAAACCTTTACTTTGAATTGGAAATTCCTGAATACAGGCCAATAATCTGTTGTTAGACGCCATTATGTTGACCAATCTAAGCCGTATCATGTGTTGTCTTTGCCAGAAGGTTGTTCTTAAGAACCCCTACTTGGATGCGATAGTTTTCTTGGATCACAGTCAGGCGCTCTAAGACTTGATTTTTATACATTTGGTTTTTCTATCTTCTTCACGTCAATATCGATGTAATCACTATCTTGACCCAAGCACTACTCTTTAGTCTTTAACTATGCATACTAACTAACCTAAAGCTTTTCTTTCTATATTTTGGGATTCATGTAGTGGGGGAACCCAAATATTTGCATTTTTTTTCCTTTTGAGGGAAATATTAGCAGTATAGATGAAATACTTGTCTGTCTGCTCTATAAAGAAATAAATTCCATGCCTGATTGTAAAGTGATTTATGACAACTACACCAAGTAGAGCTTGCGATTTAAGTATTCTGTAGGAGGCCTTTCCAACTCCAACATTATAGTTCGCGAACTTTTTGGTTTAAGCAAGTTTATTAAACATCGATAACGATCTTTAAAAATGGAATTCGTTTCTAATAAATTGAAATCCTTTTGTTTTAATGGCCACTAAAATTGATACAATAAAGATTTACGAGTATGTAGTTTAAGATTTTGTGAAATTTTCTTGATTTATGTGAAAATGTGCTGGCTTTTCTTTATTTTTAAAATAATTTTTATTGTTTAAATATGAGGTTTATTATTCTTTATTATCTTTTTTACTACTATTATTATTTGTTTTAATTTTAATTACTAACTATTATTTATTTATTATATGAGACTGACTGTTCTTTATGCTGAAGAAGGGAAGGAATTCTGTTTTAAATGGAATTGTTTTTCACTTCAATAATAATTCTGTTAATTTTAATTTTTTTTTTTTACTTTTTGTTCTTGGTGTTTTATGTCAATAAGTGTTCTTTGTTTTTTCTTTTTTTAATTTTATTGTTTTTTTATTTTTTTGTTTATTAAAGAGTAGTGTCTTATGTTTAAGTTTATATAGATTTCAGAGAGTATATGCTTGTATTTAGTTTTTCTTCCTTTTTTATTAGTTTTTCAATGGAAATCTTAATGATTTTTTATTCTTATCTTTTATATCCTTTCTTCTTTTTTTTTTTGTTAATTTGATTAAGAAGGCTAAACATTTAATTCTTTTTTCTTATTAAATTGTTTAATATAGTATTTGTTTTTCATATTTTTAAATAATTAATAATAAATTCTTTTTTTTCGTATTTTTTTCTTTTCTTTTTGTTTAATACAATAAGAAACTCAACTGTTTGTTTATTATTAATAAATAAATTCAAATCAATATGTCAACATGATGCTGGGCAACTTATTTTATATGTAAGATTATTTTTTGTATTGTTTTGTTTTGATTTTTTATAATAATAATAATAATATTTTTAATGTTTAATAATGAAATTAATAATAATATTGTAATAATAATAATAATAATAAGTATTTGATTTTTGCTTTAAAGACACATAATATTGGCTTTTTTTATTATTATATTCTTAAGGTCATAGTGAATGAAAAAAGGCTAACAGTAATGCAGTATGAAAAAAGGGGTCTTCAGAAATGTATTAAAAAAATGGAAGAACTTGATAAATTTATAAAATATAAAATTTAAATTTCTTATTTGTAAATATGAAGATTATAAGAAACATTAGAATCTCAAACCAAATATACATTTCTAAAAGGTTTTCTTTGTGGCATACTTTTGGAGTTAATGTTTGCATAATATCTCTTATACTAATTATAAAATTGTAACATTTTGTATTCAGAAGACATCAAATATTTTTGTTCATATTCATAAGCTTCTCATATTAAATTTTTTATTTTATTTTAGTGCATACTTTTAGGCATAATATTGAAAAAAATTTCTCTTCTGTAAGTTAAAATGTGCGCAAACAAATAAAGTTCGAAAATCTTGGAAAGGAAAAACATTTAAATTTTGAATTAACCAAATGAAAAAAACACAATTGTATACCATTCGAAGTATTGAATTTTTATTGATACATACTTTTAGGCGCATAATTTTTTATTTTTTTTATTTTTCCTTGTCCACTCTGAACCAGAATAGTTTCAATCAAATAACATTAAACTTCTGACACAAATATTAAAATCCGGAATTCGTCCGCCTTACTGTTTAATATCTTACTGTATACTTGCCTTTGTCTGCTAAAATGTAAATGTTTCAATTAAATAACTGTTGGAAACTTTCTGAATTGCAACAACATTCAATTTAGTTCACAGTTAGCATAAAATTTTAACTTGAAACCATATTATTTTCCCGCATTCATTGCATATACTCAGGATGTTTTTTCTAATCTTACTTGTATGCTTTCAATCTGAATATTTTTAGTGAAGTAATCCTTTAAATGTTACAAAACTGAATAGAAATTACAGACAAAATTTTTTGCTTAGATTCAGGCTCACTTTTTCTCAAGTTTCCTTCTCCTGTATATGAATTTAATCATTCAATTTAATAAGTCTTTAAAACTTTAAGAATTGCGATTATGAAATTTTTATTAAATATGCTTTTGATGTTATTTTTAATTAGTTGGTATGTAACATACTTCCAGGCGTACTTTATATGCTTTCAGGCGTATTTGCCCTTTTTACATTTCCTGCAAATAATCCATCAAATTTTCTAGAATTTTATAGATTATGACACCAAAATTATAGGACAAAATATGTTGCATACTTTAAGGCCCACTGAAAGAAATATATTTAATTTCTACTATCAACCAGTATATTCGAGCAACTAATTCTGCAAGCTTTATCCACACAACTACAGTCTTAATATTTGTGCTGCCCCACTTATAATTGTTTCTCTTCTCTTTTCATCAACTACAGAAACGTCTAAACGAGATAATTTCAATTACAGATATTTTCCACTACCTCAAAAAGTATGCTTAGAATTTTCATTAGCAAAGAATTCCCCTATTTACATACTGCACTTATAATTTGGAGTAGAAGAGTAAATAGGAAAAAAACAAAAAGTGTATGAAAGCTTAACATTTTTCTTAAACAAAAAACATTTAATGCAAGCTTTTGTTATATATTTTTCTTGACATTTTCATTTTGTTTTTTTTTGCTTTTCTTGTCATTCGTAAGTAAGAATATATAATGATTTTTAATTATAATATTGATTTTTGCATTATTTTTTTATTTTGTTTTTTAATAATTAATTAATATCAATTTAATATGCATTGTGTTTGTTACTTCCTTTTTTTAATTCATTTAATTTATAATGAATTGTTAGCATTAATGCTTTTAAACAATAAACATTTTCCTGCTTAATCATAATCCAATAATAATACTTTTCGTTTTTTAATTGTCTTTGTGTTTTACTTCATTTTCTTTTTACTAATTTTCGTTCTAATAAAAAGGATTTTAAGTACGTATTCAAAAATGTTGTTTAACAAATAAAAAAAAATATTATTTAAAAATAATTTGTATTTTTACTAAGCACTTGAGAGTTTTTTTGAAAGCAATGTATAAAAAAATTATTAAAAATTTTTATAATGAATTTTTGTCAAAGCTAAAGTGGATGAGTAAATGAAAACAATTTAAAGAAATTTAAAAAAAAAAGTTATATAAGCACTTAAAATTTGTTACTTTTCAAAAGAATGGAAGAAAAGAAAAAGTTGTGAAAATTTTAATTTAAAAAAATAATATTTTTTTTTCTTCCTTAGAGCTTGAAATTATCAAAGAAATTGTTAAAAAAAAATTTAAAAAGTAAAGAGGCGTTTTTCAATTTTTTCCTTATCTAATTGTTCTACAATTTCTTTTTAAATGAAACATTTTTAAAAATATATCTTATGACAATTCTTCAAAAAAAAAAAAAAAATAAGGAAAAGAAAAAATTGGAGAAATATTTAAAATCTTTTTATATTTTTTTTCTTATTTATTTTTCCATTATTATTTAAAAATAATTATTATAAAAATTTCAGATTAATTAAAAAAAAAATTATTGAAATTCTGGTATTCATTTAAAAGGACATGAATTTAAATATTTTTAACAAATAAATATTTAACAATTAAGAATTAGGTGAACGGAAAATCATAGTATTTTAAACAAATTTATTTTTTTAATTATTATTTCTTTAAAAAAAAAAAAATTTAAGAATTCGTGTTTAAAGAATGAAATAAATTTTAAGAATCTTTAAATAAAAATATAAAGAAAATAATATTTTTAATATTAATTTGTTTATTTTTTCTAGGACTTGATAATATTATTTAAAGAAATATAATAAAAAAGCATAAATTTATTATTTACTTTTCTTCTTTTTTAAATTAAAAAACAAGAAAAAATTAGATGAAAAAAATTTTATTCAATTTTAAATAAAATTTTTAATAAAAATTAAAAAAAACATTTATAATTCTTTCTTTTGTTTTAATTTTAACAGAATGGTTTAACCAAAATTAAAAAAAAAAATATAAAAAAATTTCTTAAACAAAAGAAATTTTTCTTTAATTTAAAATATAAAAAAATTTCTTAAACAAAAGAAATGCTTTTGTAATTTTTTAACACTTTTAACAAGTGTAAATAAAATGAATAAAGGAAATAAATTTAAAAAAAAAATTCCAATAAAATAGAAAAAAACAATATAAATCTTTTGTAACAGCAATTAAATATGAAACTTTAAAAATGATTAATTTTTTTTCAAGCAATTAAAAGAAAAGAAAATAATTTTTAATAATCAATCATTTTTCCACTTTTAATTCTCTCTTTTTTATAAAATAAAATAAGTGAAAGATTTAAATATTTTTTATTTTATTCTTCTCTTTTTTCCAAATACTTGACAAATGTTTTCAAATAAAAAAAATTGTTTTTTAAGCGCTTTTGTCAATTGTTTAAAGGAAATATAATTCTTCAAAATATACACAGAATTTCTTTAATTATGAAAAAAAAAATTAAAGAAATTAATTTAATAATTAAGAATTAGATTCAATTTGTTTTTTAAATTTTTTAATAAATAATTAATAAAAATTAGTTTAGCTTTGTTTCTCTTTTGTTTTTTTTTTTGTTTTTTGTTTATTAAATACCCTCTGAATAAAGTTTTAATACATACGAGATTTGTTATGTAAAATGTATGACAGTAATTTCTATGAGCCTGAATAATAAAATGGCCTAAAATGTATAATTATTATTATTATTAGTTTTATTTTTTAAACATTTAATTTATTTAGTTGTTGTTCTTGTTTTTTTTTAATTTTTTAATTTATTTTAAGAATATTTTTTTTTTCATAATTTTTTTTCTTTTGGACGGGTCTTCGTGTCTTTGGTTTTTTCATGTGGTTGTTATTGTTGTTCTGGTTGTTTTAATTTGCTGTTGTATGAACTCGTATGTTATGCAGTGTTTATGTTATTTATACTCACGTTTAGAAAGCAGTTGTGTTTCTTGTATTTTTCTTTGTGTATGTATAGGTTTTCTTACTCAATGCTTAATTTAGTCTAATAATGTTTCCTGTTTCTCCTCAACCGAGTAAGAGATAGGGAGAGAGAGAGAGAGCGAGAGCAAGGAATATAAATAAATTTTGTTGTTTGTGTGTTACACAGCTTCATTTTGAGAAAGTGTTTAAGTTGTTGTACATATATGAGGGCATGTATTGCTTGTGTGTGGGTGTTAATTCATCTTTTAGAAAAGCGTTGGTTTTCAACAATTAAAGTGTATGTTAGTCGTTTGCTGAACTCTTTCTTGTGTGTTAAGTGGTGTGGTAATAAGAAAAAAAAAGAAAAAAATTCATGTTTAATTAAGTTCTCCTCTTGTTTTTTTTTTTTCTTGTAATACACATGAATTAAATTCAATACCAACCTAATTTATGTTCAATTTTTATTGTTTTTCTTGTTAGTTGAGTTTAAGTTTTCCTTCCTTAACTGCAAAAATTCTGTAATGCTTTAGATTTGCTTTAATGTTTTCATTTTAAATTGCTTTGAATCATAAAAGATGTTTACGAAATATTTTATTTCTTTGGTTTTTTTGTTTTTTGTTTTTTTCTATTCATTTTATAAGTATAAAATTTAAAAGCTTTTGTTTGCTTAAAACTTATTGCCGTTATTGTTTAAAACATTAGACTTAAACACTTTCCTCTTTGGTGGTGTTGCCGCTCCAGAAACGATCAAAACGATCGCGTGCCTTTTCTAAGACATCTGTGGCTGTAGTACGAGCAGTAGATGCTGTGGTGGTTGTTGAATTCGATGACGACGACAAGTTGGCGGCTTGTTGTCCACCGGTATTGGCGGCCGATGAGGCCAATATAACGTCAACATCAAACATGGGATCTTCTAAGACCCGTATGGTGGTGCCAGGCACTGGTTTTTTATTGCCATTATTAACAGTTTTGCCTACTTCGGAGGTGGTAGGGCTGCTGGTTGATTGTGTGGTTGGCGATTGAGCTTCGTTGTTGTTAACGTTATGAGGATTATTGCTGCGTGGTTGTTTACATTTCCAGGCTGCTTTATATCACACAAACGTGAGTGAGTGAATTAAGAGATTAAATTACGAAGAAGAATGAAGTGTTACGAAAAAGTGCTTTCTTTTGCTTGATTTGATTGACTTTTTAAGCTTTTTTTTTGAGTTAGATTTTGTTAAAAGACTTTTTTTAGTTTTGTTTTTGGTTTAATGATGAATATATTATAATGATGAAAGCGAATTAGTATTGAAAAGCGTTTTTTGTTATTTTTTTGGTTTTTTTATTGGATATGGATGTTACGAAGAACAAGCGTGCTTTAAAGCTTACCGTCCATTTTGACTTGTTCAGTCAATTCGGGTGGAGCCGACTGGGGTGGTGGTGGTGGCTTTTCTACAGGGGTAGAAGCTTTTATTTCACTTTGTGGTCTACTATAATTCTCACCTATAATGTAATATTTTTTTCACATTATAGAACCAAAGTCTAACATTTTAATTCGATTTTAGTGTACTAAACTTACCTTCTTTAACATTTTGTGTTACGGTAAAGGTTTTCCCTGTATCCAAGGGCACAGTCCAGTTGACAGGATCTGGTGAACGCATTATAATTTGTTCAGGACTCTTAACGCGAGTAGGTTCGGGTGGCGATTTAACAATAGGCTCTTCGGGAACCTCGGCCACCGGTTGTGGACTGCAACTGGATACAGATATGGCAGTATCACGGCCATCTTCAGTATCATCTAAATTTTTTTTTAGAAAAGAAATTCCATAAATTTATACAAAATTTCCCTTCACATTATTAACATTTAGTAACATGATTAAATTATTATTATTATTAACAAATGTTTTAGTATGTTTTTTAGTTTAAGGGTTTTAATTTTTGTTAAAAAAAATATTATCAAAGCATTATTATTTTTATTGAAAATAAGGGGTTAGTATTGAAAAATTAGTTTTCAAAAAAAAAATATATCAAATTCATGATAACCCTGTTAAAATTATATTGAAACAAATAGAAATAAATTTTTTTTTTAGATTAAAAAGAAAAATAAAACAAAGCAGCTGTAAAACAAATTAAGAAATTATTTAAAAGATTAAAAGTTTTTTTTTTTTTGAATTTTATTTTTTAAATCAAATTGAACAAAACTTATATGGTTTTTACTTTAAAGGCATGCCGTTTTTTCTTTAAAACAAATTTCAATGCAAATTCAAATTCAAAACAAAACCAAACCAAACGTTTTCAAACAAGCTTTTGTTCAAAGTTAATATTGTTTTTTTTTTTTTTTTTTTTGTTTAAATTGATTTTATTGTTGTAAGTTTTACATATATGTACGAGTATATATATATATAGAGAGAGAGAAGGTATAGTTATGGTGGTTAGTTAGAAGAGATATAGAGAAAGTTAGATAGAGTATTAGAAAGAGAGTTAAAATTTACATTAGAATGTGAGATAGTGATGTTTAATGTTAGTTGTTGTAAACGTTAGTACAGATTTCAAGAAATCAGAGTTCAGAGTTCAGAGTTTATAAGTTTTTTTGGTATTGTTTTTTGAGTTGTAGAGAAGTATCGGAGTATTTTGAACGCAGCAACTTAACAGTACAAATAACTACTTAAACACTCAACTACTAAAGAACACTTAATTATTTACACAAAGTCTAGGAAGTAGTAAGAAAAACACAACAGTATACATAGGAGTAAAATGTTCTAAACAAAATACAATTTCTTAAAAATTTTTTTTTGACAAACATTGAAGGCATTTTACAATAATTTTTTATTTTTCAACCTGGCAACATTTACTAGAATTAGATTTTTATGCCAAAGTTTTATTTGCTTTTGGGGTTAATAGTTTCAAATAATTGGGTTGCTTTTAAATTTAAAAAAAAAAAAATATGAAATTTTGTGGTAAATGTTTCAAGGTTTTCAGTGTTTAAGCTTTCTTTTGATTTTACTCAAGTCAACAATAAGCCACACATGTATGTATAAAATTAGTTTTTTTTTATTAATAATAATGTTTAAATAACTAAGATATGACCATGACCAAATATGCTCAATTAGGTTAGCCTTTACAACAACATCAATAGACTGATAAATGCATTCATTTGATGATGAGTCAAAACGTGAGCGTGCCTGTACAGTGCGTACACCCGAAAATATCGAAGCTGTGGCTAAGTCGTCATCGTTCTCAACAATTGAACATTTCACGCATCCGAGTACGTTGAATTTTTCGAAAAGATTTCAGTACAACGCCTTACAATGTTCTGCTGGCCTAAAAGTTGATGCCGCATGACCATTCGCTTCTTTTCGCTTCGCCGAAGTCGCCGTAGTCTAGTAGGTAGTGTGTTGGCTTATTAGACGTAAAGCCAGGGTTCGAGCACCAGGCCAGACATCAAAATAAATTAAAAAAGTATTTCTTCGGCAACTTTCTCTCAGCAGATTTCTGGCAAAAACTCTGAGAGTAAATAAAATTGCCCTGAAAAGTTTCTCAAAAATTCGTTCGGAGTCGACTTTAAACTTTAGGTCCCACAAGTCATGTATAAAATTAACACACACAACATAAGTGGTGTAAGAAACTAGGTCGTAATCCTGACTGAAAGGTTGTAATGTCCAATTATGTATGTTATGTATGTAGATGGGCCAACGAGAAACTGCAAGATGATGTCATCTTTTCGAATGAAGCTCATTTTCATTTTGGTGGTTGCGTTAATTAGCACAATTGCCGTCTTTGGGGCTCAGAAAACTCACACGTGAAGCATCACAGAAGCATCCATTACGAGCATTAAGAGTGACATCTTGGTACGGCCTGTGTACTGGAAGCATCACTGGCCTATATTTCTTTGAAAATACGAATGGCACTATCATTACGGTCAATGAAGACCCATAGCGCAACATGATAACCGAGTTTTTTGTACCCGCCACTCTTTATGGTATTAATGAGAACGATATTTGCTTTCAACAGGATGGCGCAATTTGCCACACATGCCACAATCTATATATTGCGTAAAACGTTTGATGGCCGTTTAATTAGCTGAAATGGTGATGTCAATTAGCCGCCAAGAAGCTGCGATTTGACATCGTTGAACTATTTTCTGTGAGGCGCTGTTAAAGAAAAGTGTTACGCCCACAAAACCAGACACAATTGAGCATTCGAATGCCAACATTTGTGATGCCATTACCGAGACACGACACCATAAATGTGAAAAAGTGCACGACAGCCATATGAGTGAAATAATATTCAATTTGTAATCGGAACAATTGTACTTTACAACAAAAAAATATATTTTTCAAAATTTAAAACCGTTTTTGTTTTATTGCATTTTCAAATTTAAACTTTTAAATGACCCACCCTTTATATATTCCATATGCGATATTGTGCTTGCTGCAAAGGAGGATCAAACTTACTCAAACAGTTTCGGGTGTAGAAAACTATTCACCACATGGTGAATTACTTTTCGTTGATTATGTTTTTTTTTATAAATGTAAACCACAGATATAATAAGGATACGCATATTAAGATAAATAATTGGAAAACATTACTTATTATTCCAAAAAAAATTTTTGGGTGTTTATTTTAAATTTTTCATATTTTTTTAGCTCCAACTTAGTTATTTAAACACCAGTATTAAATCCAACACAGATAAAAATAATAACAAATTTCGACCAGATTTTAAAATGACATTTTAGCTCACAAGTGTTTTAAATCAATAGTTTATTTAAGGATATTTTTAAATATATTTTTTCTTTTCTGGGTAAAATTAAATAAAAAAATAAAAATAAAAAAAATTTTAGAAAGAAAACTCAAAATAAAATTAAATTTATTTTTAAAATATTTTAAACATTCCTATTTTGAGATAGTTTTGCAAAAAAATAAAAACAAAATAAAATAAAAATAAAATAAAAATAAATTATATTTAGAGAGTAAGAGACAGAGATATATAGAGAGAGAGAGAATGAGTACAATAATATAATATAGTTTTGCAAGTAATTTGTAAATAATTTTTTTTTTAAACATCATTTCAGTGTTGAACGACCTTCTCTACTCACTTTCTACCAATTTTTTATCACGACCTGGCACAGCTAATTGATCTAAAGCCAATAAATTTGCCTTTTTGCCAGCATTTTTTTTAATTTCGACATCATTATGAGCATCATCATAATTGACCTGACCGTGACCGTGACCATGAGCATGACCGTTTACCAATTGAGTTTTTGAGCCGTTCTGTGTCGCTGTCGTATCGTTCGATGGAGAATAAGATGATTTAGCAGTTGACATTTTGGTACGTGGCTTAGCGGCATTTGCTTTATCTTTTTCACTTTTACGCATTTGCGGTTGCGGTGATTTATTTGATGCTTGTGATGCATGATTTGCGGCACTAGTAATATTATTAGCAGTAGCAGTAGCAGCAGCTGTAGCAGCATTTGCATGAACCCTACCACTAGGAGGAGGTAATGAACTACTTTTCGTACGATTATGAAATGTAGTGGAAAGGGTAGCTATATACGTTTATGTATATGTATTTATATATACATACGTTATATATTTGTTATATATTGTTATTATTTTATACAGGAAAAGATATAAAAAAACAAACAAACAAACAAACAAGTGGGTAATAATGTGGGAATAAAAAGAATAAAAGAAGTTTAATAAATAAATCAAAATTCAATTCTTTATATAGTTTTTTTGTTTTTTTTTTTTTTTGTGAAATATTTATAACTTTAAAGTTAAACAAAATACGAGTACAAAAGCCTGCATTTGAAATTAAAATTTAAAAAATTTTAAAATTTTCTTTTCTTTTTTGATAAGTGGCAAAATAATTTTCCACAAAATAATTTAATAATTGTTGTTGGTTAGTAGAATTAAATAAAAACTAAAAATAAAAACAAACAAACAAACAAAAATAATAAATAAAAACACGAATAATTAAAATTGTAAGCATTTTAACAAATGAAAGTGTATTTATAAGGCATTGTGTTAAACAAAGCTATAGTTTGTACTAAAAAAAGTTTTTTAAACCAGAGATTATTCATTTTGTGGTCATATTTTTTCAAGAACTACATATAAAACCTTTACACATTCCTGTTTTTCGTGGGAAACATACATACACTCAGCCACAAAAGTATACATACAACAAATTTCAGAAATTTTTTAACCAATCCGTTTTCGTTGAAAATCTTTATAATTGTCTGACAACTTTCCTCGATTTTAAAACGGTCTTGGTTAAAAGGTAGAAGTGAGCGTTAAGCTAAAGGGAAGATCATCCTTCCGGTAACTTTTAAAGTTAAGTTTATGTTTGAACTTTTTATATTATAGTATATTATTTTCAATATCGTAACTTCAAATATAATCAAAATTAGCATATGCAACAAAAAAACGAAACCCGTCATTTTCACTGCGTTTAAAAAAATTAGCAGTGTTATCGACATTGCTCTGGCACTGCCATATTTTTAAAAAAGTTAACTTTATTTGATCATTAGGTTGTAATAACGAAAAGAAGTTAAAGGTGACTTTAAAGTTCACTTTAGCTAAAGTTAACTTTAACTAAATCCAACTTTAACGTGAAGTTGTAATAATGGCCATAAGTCTCGCATAAATCCTACTTACTTATTTAGACATTACAACCCCTTAAGTCAGGACTCCAATCTAGCTTCTCACCACCTATGCTCTGTGTCTTGATTTAATCCAAGAGGATCACAATTCGTTTGTTTGAGATGTTTGACTTAGAGTTTGAAGCACAAGCTCTCGTTTAATAAACTACACCTCCAAATAATGCATTCAAAATTCCAATGACATCATCATGAGAAGTTCCTCTTCGGTGAAAAGCAGAACTAAAAGAGCAATGTTGCTCACCATTAAGGCCAATACAACAATTTCATATCTAGACAAAGGCAACGAGTTGCTTAACTAGAGTAACTGGAATATTTAAACACGTGACCAACCATAGAAAAAATCTTAAAACCAACTAATTTTGTGAAAGCCCTAAGCTCCTAGAAGAAGCTAAAAGAAATAATAAATAAAGTTTTGTTAGAGAAGTCGCCGTAGTCTAGTTCGCTTATTAGGCGTAAGGCCACGGTTCAAACCCCAAGCCAGACATCAAAACAAAATATTAAAAAAAATATTTCTCCGTCGACTTCCTCTCAGCAGATTTCTGGCAAAAACTTGCCATGAAAAGTTCCTCAAAAATCTGCCGCTCGGAGTCAACTTTAAACTGTAGGTCCCGCCGCTCGTGTATAAAATTAATGCACACAACATAAGCGGTGTGAGAAGCTAGGTCGTAATCCTGACTGAAGGGTTGTAATGACCAATTATGTATGTACATATGTATGTATGTATCTAAGAGTAGCTTGGCTTAAGTTAAATCATATTGTAACAGGCCAGTTTAGATTAGTTTAAGTTGGCTTACCATCATTCAGAGGGAACTTGAGATTGTCAGTCGGCGTTGTTTGTTAGCCGAAATTAAAAATCAAACGGGACAAATCCACAAACGCACCATTTACATGCACGGAAATGCTTACAAATGGGAGGGTATTTAATTCGGTAAACTTACTGGAAAGATAACCTATTATTAATACTAAACTTACATGAAGGGTTCATATCGATAGCATTTTAAAGAAGGCCAAAAACATACCCTAGAACTATACAGAAGAACAGGTCCGATGAACTGAAGGTAAGTAAGGAGATAGACAAGCTTTAAAACAAGACTGAATAATAAAGATGAATATGTTTTAGTAGATTCATGCTGTCTTAAGTCACCATTTTGTGGTATATGGTGTGGATGCAATATTCGGAACCCATGAAGACCCTTGTGGATTTTTTTCCAAGGTGAAGTTTATACTATCGAAAGATTGCTCAATTCGACTTGAATAGAAGCTACAGAGCATAAAACATTGCAGTATTATCCGAAAGTTAGCAGATATCCAAACACTTGACTGTTATATAGCTAAGCAAAATAAGTATAGGACTGTGAATGGCTAATTAATACGGTAAGCTTCCACAGCGCTGATGAGGGCAAAACATTTCCTTGGAATGAGAAAAGGGGATGATGTATTAACCCAGATGGGAATGAGACAATCTAAACATTTCCTAGGCGGCAATTATAGTGTGGAATGATATAAGTAATCGGCCATTGTAGAATCAAAGATTGTTTACACAGAACGGTAATCTCTTTAAGCAAAGACAAAATACTTAAACATGTTTTTCTATAAAATTTTTTAACTCAATAATCTCTGGTTTAATTATTATTCACTGCTGAAAACACATCATGAGTATGATTACCCATTTGGCAACATAGTTTCTCTCTGGCTTGTTCTGTATGTATGTATGCACAACCACATGTTGTGATTTTACTTTTTCTAACCTCTAAAGGAATTTTATAAATATTATGCGTGTGGTATCGTAGGCTGTAGTTCAGTTATACTATAAACACATTCGAAGCGCCAAGTGCTGTGCAGCAACTCATTGAAAATTGAATACATATGTATGTGAGCGTAAACAAGTCTTGTTGTTGCTGCTGTTTACTTAGTTTAATTTCTGTTTATGCTTACGGCAACAAATCGTTCAAGACAATGTTAATACAATAAGATGCACGGAATAAAGATTTTTAAAAAACAATACAACGATCATGTTCAGACATGCACGTATATTGAGAAAATCGCAATAAATGGCATTATTGATATCAATATTTCATATAAAATGTCAATTAATTATTGCTCAATAAATTCATAAATTGTTATAATATTGATTAAAACTTCAAATACAGCACTGTCATAAGTACGTTCAGTGAGCATATTACAATTTTCCGAACGCTTTCTATTGATATTTGACAACTCAAATGTCAACAACAAACAAAAAATGGAAGGTCAGCAGAAAGGGATGAGAAAATATATCCAACTGATGTCATATAAAAAAGAATTTTAATAACATCACAGACTTAATGTCGTATTTAATTTTTGATATTGTTCGATGATAATTTCTAATTTATTTCGAAAAGTTATTTATAATACCCCGAACTGAGATATTACTGGGAATCCAGTTCCTGCTCTGAAGGTATCAGCTTCTGTTTCTACCTGTCTTCTCCAAGTATGGCTGACCTTCTAGGTCTTGACTGATCATCTATAACAGTTCTCGCAATTTCATTCTCGTGCTTGTGCAGAATATGTTAACTGACCGGTATATTTTGAAAATACGACGTATTGAGTTTCATTTTCCTCTAACAGTGCCATAAGCAAAAGCTTTCTTTTCTGCAAGCTATGCAGTATTATCAAATTTTTCTTTCTCATCCTTCTGAGAGAAGCCACTTTGGAGTCAGAAATATTCCCTACTAACCGCAACAGCTCGGCGTTTCGGTTAATCATTAATAAGACCTTTTCCAATGTTTAATTGTATTCCATTTTTTTCTCAAATTATTTTGGCACTAATTTCCGCGATTAAATTAAAAGCAATGTTGTTGAAGTAATCATAAATTTTATGTCTGAACACTAAAAATATTGTTATCAATAAACCGAATATTAATTCAATAAAAGTACATGAGTGAACATAGTATTATGAACGCGAAAATAATTTTTTTTTGTGAAACCATTGATAAAGAAGTGATCAATTGTTCATTTTTAATTGTTTAACTTATACTTTGATGCTGCAGCCCTAAAAATAAGCAATAAGCATGGCGTCAATTGAAAAATTGCTGCACAACACTTGCTGCACCTAATGTGTTTACAGCCTTGTACTGAACAAAGCTTTCATTAATAAAAATATATTGTAATCTCTTAGTAAAAAAGAGATAGAGACAGAGAGAGAGAGAGAGCACTTATAAATACTAATAAAGACACAGACTTGTTGACATGTAAATAAAATAAATAAAAAAAAATTTAATAAAAATAAAAAACATGGGGAAAATAATCTCCTAAATTCCCTGCACATAAGGAGAGAGTAAATATGTATTTTTTTTATTGTAAATAGCTATGTATTGTATATAAAACTAAACACTTAAAAACACACCAATTATTTTTCGTTTCATTTATTTTTTTAATAAAAAATTATATTTGTTTTTAAAAGAAAGTCAATGAATAGAAATTCTTAGACATTAAACCAATCCTTATGAACGATTGAATTATGAAATTTTGTATGTTTAATAAACAAACTAATAAACAAACATGCTAAACTCATAAGAATTTGTTTTTTTTAAATTTATTTTTAAGTATTTTTATATGTAGAAATATATGTAAGAATATTTTAATTATTTTAACTAAAGTAACCCAACACCATTACACATGGATATTATTTAAGAGAACAGTAAAGTAAGTAACAGTAAGTAAGTATGAAAGAGAGAGTTGTTGACAAATTTTGAAACAATTTACAAAAGTTAGTTAAATTGTTTAAAACACCATGAAAAAATATTATGTGAGTATTTAAATACAAATATATTGAATGTTAAGATCACACAGCTAAATATGGTAAATTTTGTAATTTTGTTTAATTGTTGTTATTGTTGTTGTTTTTTTTTTCTAATTAATTTTTAAAGAAACGAGACATACTAAATTATAGAATATATAAACGAAAACTACTTTGATTTCGCTAAAAAGAAAAACTCAAATACAAAAATATTTTAAAATATACGAGTAAAACTATGTTAAGACCTTGACCATAAGAGGCTCTAATTATTTTGTATTATATGGAGGATGTTACAAAAAAAAACGAAAAATAAGAAAAAAAACTAGAAAACATTTAAATAAAATAATTAATGAATGTAGTTTTAATTACAAAGTTAGGATGAAAAATTTAAACATTTTTTTGGTTTAAAAAGCCAATAATTTGTATTCCAAAAAAAACAAACAAACAAATTAAAATTAAAATTAAAAAAAATGTGTGAGTTAAACTTTTCTACTTTATTTTGAGATTTCAAAATTGAATTTTTTTTTCTAATTTTTTCTAATTTTTTTTTTTTCAACTAATTTACTTACATGGTCGTGCTTTACGCTCAGTCGTTCCGTGTGTAGCTGATGTAGGAGTTTTCTTGCCAGCCGTTCGTGTATAGGGCGCTGTACTAGCGGAACGTAACTGACGTTTAGGCGATTCATGTTCTGGACCAACCGATTGTGAGCGTGCTTTTTATATTTTACACAACAATCATTCAGAGTTTTTCAACACAACACAACATATGTTTCGAAACATATTTTTGTTTCAGATTTTTTTTCGCAATTTTTTTACAAAATTGTGTTTTTTTTTTGTTTATTTCGAGGATTTTGAAGAGAAAATTTGATTGTTTTATGTTAATGAAATATTTTTTTTTAATGAAAAAACTTAACTTTTCTAAAAGGGGTATGATGGTATGGATGGTTATGTTTAAAACTAAAAAAAAGTGATTTTTTTTTCATTGCTTAAAATACATACGAGACACACATTCTATAAATAATGTATAAATTATTTTGAATAGTTCATCTATGTAATGTGGTGTAATAAACATAAAAATGTTATTGGATAGACATTTAATTTAAATTTGAATGTTTAAATACATTTGCTAATAATGCTTCAAACAAATTTTATATCTCTTTAGAACAAAACCTAGCTTGTTAAACTAATATTGTACATACACTGACACGAATATCATATAAAAAAAAACATATACATAGTCGATCTATCTATACAGAGTGAGAGAGAGAGAGACAGATAATCATGATCTACATTCGTTAATGAAAATTATTGACAATGAAAGATGAATTTTTGTTTTTTAAAGTTTACATAGGTTAAAGTTGTTGAAAGTTTGATAGAGTGGAGTATTTGAGTAGTAGATTATTGTAAATAAACATTTGATTTGTGTAGAATTCCCACAAATTTACGACGATCGCTACAGAACTAAATATGACGGTCGATTTAGTCACATAATAGCATAAAAAATGTCAAATTACTCCATTTTTTATTTTTTTTTTTTTTGTTTCTTGTCGATAACATCGCATCAAACATATTCAAAATACGTCAAAAAACCAATCCAATTTTATCATCGTCTTAAAGAAATTATAAAATGCGGAAAGCAAAGACATCAACGAAAGACGCATCAAATGCTTGTTGAGGCATATGGTGATCATACTTTATCAGATGCAATATACAGAAGATGCTTTCGACGTGTCAGAGATAACGATTTTGATAAGAGAAAAAAAAGGAAAGGCGCCGAATTGTAAACAATATTGGATGCTTTGAGTCAGAAACAAGTGGCAGATATGTTAAATGTTGCGCAACAAACAATTTCTGAACAAACAAATTCTGAAAAAGTTATGGGAAAGATCTAAATCTCTGGAACATGGACGCCAACTGATTTGAATGACAGATAAATGGAAAACCGAAAAATCTCTTGTGAAATTTTACTTCAAAGATTCGATAGTAAATCGAATTTATTTTCGGAATTCTAAGCGGCAAAAATCATTAGTTTAATCAGGGACAACAGATCGATTCCGGAGTGAGCAGAAAGCTGTGGTGTACCACGTGCCTGGTGAAACCTATAATATAAACGATCAATTTGAAACATGGAGTTATTGAAAAATGATCAGAATTTGTCACAAGACTGGACAAGATAATTTTGCAACATGGCAATGAATGAAGTCGCCGTAGTCTAGTAGGTAGTATGTTGGTTTATTAAAAGAAGAGTGCCCGTCGTAGTCTAGTAGGTAGTGTGTTGGCTTATTAGACGAAAAGCCAGGGTTCGAGCCCCAGGCCAGACATCAAAACAAAATACAAAAAGTATTTCTTCTCAGAGAGTAAATAAAATTGCCATGAAAAGTTTCTCAAAAATCTGTCGTTCGGAGTCGACTTTACACACAACATAAGTGGTGTGAAAAGCTAGGTCGTAATCCTGACTGAAGGGTTGTAATGACCAATTATGTATGTATGTATATATGACAATGAATCTATACTGAAAACAAAACCGTTTCAGGATACAATCACTGCTGTGTTCACCAGACTTGACACCTTCCGACTACTATTTGTTTTCATCAGTGGGTCACGCATTGCCTGAGCAGTATATCAATTCCTACGGGGAAGTCATTTAATTAGTTTGCTTCAGAAGACGAACAATTTATTGGCGTAGAAACCAAAAATTAACTGAATAATGGAAAAATTGTGTGGCCAGCAGAAGCCAATACTTTGAATAAAATATTCCAATATTAGGGACGTTTCATCGCTGAAGAAAATTTTGTTTGAAAAATCAGCATTGAAAACCTGTTGCTCTTGCAACCAAACAGCATACGTACGACATTATGAATGGTCAGTTGCCATAAATTGAATTTTGTATACATATATGGGGCTTCAAATCTAAAAATAAAATCAGCTATAAGGAGCTATAAGATAAGCTCAATTGCTGAGAACTCAATGCAATTGACAAATTTGGTTTATCCGCCACACTTCCTTTCAGAGAAACGCTATTTTCGAAAAATCAGCATTGAAAACCTGTTGCTCTTGCAACCAAACAGCATACGTACGACATTATGAATGGTCAGTTGCCATAAATTGAATTTTATATACATATATGGGACTTCAAATCTAAAAATAAAATCAGCTATAAGGAGCTATAAGATAAGCTCAATTGCTGAGAACTCAATGCAATTGACAAATTTGGTTTATCCGCCACACTTCCTTTCAGAGAAACGCTATTTTCGATAGGGCGTACGTTGCAATAGTGTACAAGGCTGATTTTTCCATGCCAATGATTTGCATTTTTTGGGTTTGAGTTGAGTTATTAGGCGTAGGCCACGGTTCAAATCAAAACGAAATATTAAAAAAATATTTCCTTCGACGACTTCCTCTCAGCTGATTTCTGTCAAAAGCTCTGAGAGTAAATAAAAACTGCCCTGAAAAGTTTCTCAAAAATCTGTCGTTAGGAGTCGACTTTAATCTGTAGGTCTCGCCGCCGCTCATGTATAAAAATTAACGCACACAACATAAGTAAGTAGTGTGAGAAGCTAGGTCGTAATTCTGACTGAAGGGTTGTAATGACCAATTTTTTATATCGCTGGCCGAAAAAAGTTAACCAGTGAGCCGTTGGGGGTGGTTCCAGAGCTAGAGACAGTGAGAAGTGCAACGACTTCGTAGAGAGCTTCGGTTACAGTGCGACACTAGCTGCAGCAACTAATCCTCCCAATATATGCAAACGTGTTTCAAAACCCAAAGGTCCAAAAGGTGTTAATCCTCCGCCACAAGGATGTACCCCAAGCAAGGGCTTTAAAAGTCAATAATGCCGCTTTACTTAGCGGTACGGGTGGAGCTGCTTGCTGCTGTGTACACCACCAAGCAGTTGAGTTAAATTTTTGGTTGATGACTGGTCTTTTTGTTGGCCGGTGCATTGCATTGTTTTGGCTCAATGACTTGCATTTTTTGTTAGATGACTTGAATTTTCATTTGAATAAAACATTTAGCTTCGCTGCCTATATCTCCGGAACTAAGTAACGCTTGAACATAAGGAAACCCGGTTTGGAATCCCTGATACCTATCTAACCCACAAGCTTCATTTCCCCTACAAACCCATTTTTTATCCGATTAAGCCGAAATAATACAGTAAATTAAGCAGCGTATATGTAACTAAGGCACTTGTGTTTTACACCAAACAGTTATCCGCCATTTAGAGAAAGTTTGATACGCGAAGAAGTTTAATATTTGAGTGCCCTCTGAGTTAACAATGAGTAATTAAGATGTCAAATTATCATTTGCGATTCATTGCCAAAGGGAAACGAAAGAGAACAATTTCTGATGCGAGTGCTAAGAAGTTAAGATAGGAATGATAAGAAAATAATCATGGCAATGTCAGAATTAACATTAAAAAAGGTAATGTTGTGTTTTTGATAAGATTGGAGAGGATTGGATTGGTCAAATGACTAATTCTAATCCATACTATCATTGAATTGAACAAATTGCTTCAACAAGATGCTCGTCATCGTTTGTTTTGATTTCCGCCAAACCAAGAGTTCTATACCTTTGGAATAATTAATGGCTTTCGCCAAAAACGCTCTTCCTAAATGTCAGATAAATGGGTTTCATTTTTGTTCATATTTGTAACGCAACTGCAACTTTATAGCAACAAAATCTTGTTGTAAAGGGTGTTTTTTACAGAGGTATAGAACTTTAAGTTGGCATTACTTTTCAAGATTGCGACCGATTTAACAGCTGTCAAGTGATTTATTCTCAGTTTGGTTTGGCAATTCATCATGAATAGACTCACGCCTGAACAGCGCCAAAATCGTCCATCAGAGCAATTAATTCGATTAACCATGGAACGTTTTCGCACCACGTTTACTCTTATTGATAACTCGCATCCCCAGAGACGCTGTACGGTGCGTACAGAAGAAGCTATTGCTGCTGTAGAGCGTAGCATTGAGGAAGACCCGAATGAGTCCATCCGCCATCGAGCACAGGAATTGGATCTGTGTCCATCCACTTTATGGCAGATTTTGCGGAAGGATCTTGGTTTGCGTGCTTACAAAATCCAACTCGTGCAAGATTTGAAGCCAAACGATCATCAAGTAAGGCGTAGATTCGTCGAATGGACGAGATTACCGTTATTCCCGATTTTCATAAGCGAATTTTGTTTAGCGATGAAGCGCACTTCTGGTTGAATGGCTACGTCAACAAACAAAACTGCCGCATTCGGAGTGAAGGTAATCCTCAAGTGTATGTGGAAACATCGTTACATCCAGAAAAACTGACTGTTTGGTGCGCTTTATGAACTGGTGGAATAATTGGTCCGTATACTTTTTCAAAACGATGGTGGCCAGAACGTTACAGTCAATGGTGATCGGTATAGACTGATGACTAACTTTTTCATTCCTGAATTGAATAACCATGACGTCCAGATGTGGTTTCAACAAGACGGCGCAACATGTCACACAGCTCGTGCCACAATAGATTTATTGAAAGAAACGTTTGGTGACCGCCTAATTTCACGTTTTGGACCTGTGAATTGGCCTCCAAGATCTTGTGATTTAACACCGCTAGACTACTTTCTGTGGGGCTATGTAAAGTCATTGGTCTATGCGGTAAAGCCACTAACGCTTGACCATTTGGAAGACAACATTCGCCGTATTATTGCCGATATACGGCCACAAATGTTGGAAAAAGTCATCGAAAATTGGACGTCCAGATTGGACTACATCCGCGCCAGCCGTGGCGGTCATATGCCAGAAATCATATTTAAAATGTAATGCCACAAGATTATCTTTCGGATAAATAAAATTCATGTCAATCGAATAATCTATCGTTGTTTTATTGCAACTTAAGGTTCTATAACTCTATAAAAAACACCCTTATGTATTTGTAATTAAATTATTATAAACTTTATAAGAACACATTATAAAAAGACTTTGTAAAGCAAATGTTAAATTGCTTTTCATAATACCTTAATGAGATGTAAAACGTACTCTATCGTTAATTAAAGGCCTATTTGTACATTTCATGGCAAATTCAATTCCTTAGAGGCCATAACAAAACTTCTAAACCTTTCGAAATTACTTCTCTTTCCCCAATTACTGTCAGCAGTACATTGTGTGAAATGTATTAAAGAGAAAGATAGACTGAAATGAATTGATATTGTTTGATGAAAAGAAAGTTTTCCACATAGAAAAGGAAAATGTTCATGTCTTATGTCGATAGAAATTGTTATTACCTTCAGAGTTATACGTTTTTTTTTTGTTTTTTTTTTGAGTAAAACTTGCAAGTAAAACTGCACTCAAAAACGCTTATAACAAAAAAAAAAGATGAAAACTTTTGATACAAAAAAAAAATTCCTTTTTGCAACACAAAAAATCTTGCAAAAAAAATACAAGCAAAATATATTTGAAAAAAACATGTTTTTTATACAATATCTTGATATTAAAATATTGTTTTTTTTAATGAAAAATATTAAACAGCAAGGCAAACGTATTTAGCAAAAACTTAAAAAGAAAAATTAAAAAAAAACAAAAATTAACGCTCACAAAATTAAAATTTAAGAAAAAAAAACATAATTTATCCCACAGTACACGGTGTATTCACGGTGTTTACACAAACAAAAACCAGAAAAATAAAACAAAAATTTTTAAAGTAAAATTGAGATTTTCAACTCAAAAGCCGTTGTAAGTAATGTTTGTATAGCTTTGAGAGAGAGTTTCAATGCCTATTTATTTAAACCCAGTGCCAAAGAAAAAACTTGTATTTAAATGTGTGGGTGGGTGTCATTCTTAACATAAAATTCTTTATCCTTACACGTGTATTTTTTTTTTGTGAAACAGTGTTTAATTGCATTATTTGCTTTCCTTCCTTTTTGGGTGTCATACAGTGTGGTACTTAATTAATTTGGCGGGCGGGAGGTTAGGAGTGAAAGTAATTATAAAAAGTACTTACATTTTAGAACCTTCTTGGGACTGCCCTTTTGTGGACTGCCCTTTTGTGGTGAGCCATGACGTGAGGCGGCGGTTTTCTTAGGACTACCCCTTTGTGATTCCGATTCACGTTTAGTTATAGCTGGCATTAGTTTTTCACGAGTAGGTGAAGGCAATAAAGCACCTTCCTCAACATCTGCAATATTAATAACAAAGAAAAGCACATTTTGAGTATTTTTGTTGACCAGTGTAAAATAAATAGAAAAAAATTCAAAATATTTGTAAACCTGGTCCTGTGGTACGTTCCAAATGATGACGTATATGACTAAATCGTGCTGGCAGTGCATTTAATTCTTCTTTAGTTAAGTTTTCCAAAAAGTAAGCCTGACCAGGAACTCGTGCTTTAAATGTTTTTAAAACTGGAGCGGTTTTCTTATTGTTCTCTTCCTCTTTTTCTTCTTTAGTTATTGGCCTGTAGAGAAAGTATAAAAGTATTGAATTAAAATTTAAAAAGATTCGAATTTAAAAAAAATTGAATATTTTCTATAAACGTACGATATTCGTATTCATTGCTATTCGGGGTCCTACATGAGTGTATTCAGAGACCGAGAACCTTAACAAATCATATATATAAGCCAACAAATCATATCTGCATAAGGAGACAAAAATGGCTTGTGATGCAAACTAATGGCATCTTTAGAATTGTTATAGATTATAGCGGACAAGGAAAAAAAAAATTAGAGGACGCACTAAGTGGCATTTACCCTGAAAAGCTGGCCAAAAAGGCAAAATGAATTTAAAGGAATTTAAGAAACTGAGTATGCAGATCGATAGACAACAAAATTCTATTCATTATATAGTGAATTTTCATGACTTTAGGTTGAGATTTGTAGATTTGAGACGATGTCAAAGGCAGAAAAGTGAAGATAATTAAATGCGTTTTTGATGTTTTTTTTGGTATTTTAGTAGGTTCATATGATATTTTTTTGTGGCTAAACGAATAGAGGTTTTATATTGATTTTTTTTTTATTTGAAAGGTATGAGCAACTGCTACTTTCAGTTTTTTTTATATACATATATACATATATATCTCATATATTAATGTTAAAATTATTCGTCTAAAATTTAAAAATAATAAAATTTTCACATTTTCTTACCCTCCCTAAAAAAGATAAGGATTTTAAAGGTGAAAGTAGTTTTTAGTAGTTTAATGTTATATACCACAAGAAAATATGGACTCTACATTTAGAAACAAAAAAAAATTTGCGCAAATTTGCGCAATAGTTTTTGGCGATTTTTTCAAAATTTTACTTTTTTTGGAAAAATTAAAAAAAAAATTTAACTCAGTGTAATAAAGCCATATGGCCTTATTTCTCAATAGAATAAGAGGGGGCACTTATGATCCGATCATAATAAAATCAGGTAAAATGATTCACATTCATATTACACATGTTCATGTCGAATTTCATCGAGGTAATAAAATTTTTAAGCCAATTATAATTGCTAAACATATTTTCTTAAGGGGCCCTATTTTGGACCAAGGGGCAATTATGGACCGGCCATAACAAAATTTGGGAATATGATTTAGATTTATATACCGAATTTCATCACGATACCGATATTTTTAAGCCACTTATAAGCGCAAACGTGAATTTCTAAAGGGGACTTTATATGGGGACTAGGGTCAAATGTGATCCGATTTTTACACCATGATTTCTTAGTACACAGAACTGATCCGTGCTTAATTTTATCCTGATTGTTGCATAATTACCATAATTATGTGTAAATAAGTGCAATTTCGAGGGGAATTTGTATGGGGGCTAGGCGAAATCACGGACCGATTTGAATCAAAATCAATTGAGTTCATCCTTGGGCCTAATTATCACTAGCACTATTAAAAAAAATTCCAGCCATTAACTCATAAAGCACTTCTATTAATTTTGACCAGGTTTTCAGGCAAAATGCCCTTCTGTGGGGCTAACCGGGGCTTTACTCATGTTGAAAGAATGTCAAATCCTGACTCATTTTAAAAGAAATGAGAATAGCTGATGCCACCAAACGTTGTTCTTGTGTTAAACGAATGACAACGTACCAACAGATACAGTAACAGTTACAACGTCACTCGGACGGCTGTAATCATCTGGTTGGCAACTAAAACAATTGCGTAGATCCCAAAAGGCTTGGAGTATAATAAAGGATATCTGGCTCAACACTGCTAAAAACCAGTTTCTCTTGAACTTAAAGGACAGTGAACCTATGCTAAATGGAATTAAACGTATAGGAAGTTGAATAGTATGGAAGTCGGAGAATGGCACTGGAGTGTCATCATTAAAACTCAAGAAGCCGTAGTCGATAATTCAAGACTTAAGGTCAACTCCGATCGACAGATTTTTTGAGAAATTTTTCATGGCAATTTTATTTGCTCTCAGAGTTTTTGCCAGAAATCCGTTGAGAGGAAGTAGCCGAAGAAATATTTTTTTTCATATTTTCGTTTTGATGTCTGACCTGGACATCTAGACCTCACGTCTAATAAGCCAACATCCATACCTACTAGACTACGGTGACATAACAACAGGTCGATAAATAGTTCCGAAAAGCAAAGTCAATTGTGTTCATAATTTCTTGTGGAGCTTCGTCAAAGCCCATATTTGTGACTGGAAAAATTAGAATGTACATCCACCAGGCTCATACCTATGACTACAATGCGCTTAGCAACCAGTGACTCCGTAGAATAATGCAACTGTTGGATAAATATTGTAACAAATGCCAGATGAAGATCAGTGGCCTGAGACATAAAGAAAAGTAAGCTGAATTGGAGTGGTCATTTCGAGAAGGCTTTTGAGACGAATTATTAAAAACTAACGTTTAAGATGCGCAAGTAAACTGTAGAATGAGGAAAGCTGCCCATACAAGCAAGTGACGTGAAAAATAGGCATTGAAGCTTTAACAGTTATAAAAAGTTAGGGACGAAATATATTCCAATCAATTTCGAATATGATTTCGTAAAACGCAAGAAATAGGCTTTCAATATAAAATGTTTTCCTCATTGCATTTTAAAAATTTCTCAGTCTAGAGAAAATAACGTTAATATCTTGCAAGTGGAAATGATTTTTTAATAAGCATTTGAAGGATTTTTTTAAAATATTTGGAAATATATTTCCTATACTTCCTCTATAAAAGTTCACATAAAATTTCATTGCTAAATATTATACACTTACCTTGGCATAGATGAGGCCAAACATAATGAAGACAATGAACTACGTTTTGAGACCTGATCCCAGAGATCCTTTTGCTTCTTATATAATTCAGGATCAATTTCCTTGCCCCAACCTCGGCACTTTTTATTTGTAATCCAAACAAGGTATTCAAATATGATTTTAAGACATGAAAAACATTAAAGAAAAATTGGTTTATTCTGGTTTAAATGGAGGAATTCTATACAGACCTTGTATTCACCGGCTTTTTTGCGCATTTCTACTACCTCTTTAAACCATAAATCCAAATTCGGTTTGGAATATGGTGGGGCCGAGCCGTTCATAATGATTTCACCCTGATGTTCTTGTTGTTTTGCATGCTGTTGCTTATTGTCGACTTCGGTTATTTCTTCGAAACCGAAGTTTTCCTTCTTCGTTATGAAATGATTGGCTCGCTCCTGATCAATCAATTGGGAGAAGGGTCGCGTAGTGACCTTTTTCTCCTGTATAGTTACTTGTCTAAAGTTGTTTTTTTATTTTTTTATGTTAAATTGGCGTGTGCAATTAATTTTTGGTTTATTTTTATTTTATTTTTTGTTGTTGTTATTATTTATTAACAATTTTAATTTTGTTTTTTTGGTTTGTTTGTTTTAAAGCCAGAGGTGCAAACAAATGCAAGCCATTGTTTTTTGATTTAAATTGGGGGGAAGGAGGTAGTGTTTGTTTTTTAAAATGCCATCATATTTTAAAGATGTTTGTTTGTTTTTTTGAAAAACGCATGATTTTAAGGAATTTTTTTTGTTTTTGTTTTTTTGAAAAAGAAGCAGTCAAAGCATCATGTTTTGTTTTTATTTATAAGGCATACGAGCAAGCATCCAGTTTAAGTTTTGTTTGAGGGTTTTTATTTGATTTGAGTTTTTTTTTATAAAAACCATTCAAGTATTGAGGATTGTTTTTTGATTACATGTGTTTTTTTAAATTTGTTACAATTAAAAAAAGAAAGTGAAAAGTTAAAAAAAAATATGAAAAATTAATTAAAATATATATTTGAGAAATAAACAATAATGTTTAGGAAACTTGATGTAGGGTGCATTATTTGATTTGGAAAAAAAGTGTTGATTAGTTTTTGTCTATTCTAAGATTTTTGTCATTTGAACATATTTTTTACAGAATTATTTACAATGGCTGGTTGAGAGCAGAATATAAAATTAAATTAAAGAAAAAAAATCTACAATTACGAACAAAAAAAATAAATAAATAAAAAATTCCATAAGAAGTATACCAAAAAAAATAGGAGCTCAAAATTTGTTTAATTCGTAATTAATATACAGTGAGCTTTAAAAGAAACTGTACATTAAAAAGAAATATAACCATAATAAATTACCGTTATTTTTATTTTAAAATTGTTGCATTGCCAGTTTTAAACTTTGAAAAAAAATTTTTAAAGTTCGAAATATTGCTAAATTTTTTCGGGCACTCTCCTGTGGCAAAAGTTGAGTTGAGTTTGGCGATTGTTAGAATTTTATTTTTAGTGTAGTCGCCGTAGTCTAGTAGGTAGTATATTGGCTTATTAGACGCATGGCCACGATTCCAACCCCAGGCCAGACATCAAAACGAAATATGTAAAAATATTTCTTCGGTTACTTCCTCTCAGCAGATTTCTGGCAAAAACTCTAAGTGTTAAATGAAAAATTGCCATGAAAAGTTTCTCATAAATCTAACGTTCAGAGTCGATTTTAAACTGTAGGTCCTGCCACTCATGTATAAAATTAACACACACAACATGAGTGGTGTGAGAAGCTAGGTCGTAATCCTGGCTAAAAGGTTGTTATGGCCAATTGTGTATGCATGTATGTATGTACAATTTCTTTTGACGCTCACTGTGCACACCTGGGGTAGACTTTGAAAACGGGTAAAATATTCGGAAAAATTTGTTAAAAGAGCATTGAACTGGGAAGTGGCTCGCACGCTTTTGCTCCAAAAATTTTAATCTCAACTCTTCAATTAGATCTGGTAAGCAACACACAGAGCATGACATTTAGCTATGAGTAGCGGAAGCACAAAACATCAATGCTTGTTTATCAAACATGCTCGATGTTTGATAGACATGCAGGTTCAGAAAAGTTCAGCTTAAACGTAACCTTATTGAAGTGTATGTTATAAGAACTTGTGGTGTATTGTATCCCAGATTACGGCCGATAACTATACGTTCCAAATAGACAGTGAACTTTTTTAACTTGGTTACGCTGTAGAGCATCTAGTCTCTCGTTTTAGGGGAAGTCATTAGCCATCGTTACCAGCAAAAATGATGCCAGTCTGGAGATCGATCGTAGGATCACTCTTGCCAACAAGTGCTACTATGGTTTCAATAGGCAACTGAGTACCAGTCGCTCATGCAGATTAACATCAGAAAAACACAGCTTAAACCCAACATTGTTGAACTACTTTACAGACAAAAAGTTGTTCATTTGCGAGAGTGTTTTAGCCACCATATCGGATTCAACCTCACAATGTATCACATTTTTGTATTCAGAGCAAGTCCACTAAACCGACATTTATACCTCTATTAAGCTGAATGCTGAGGGAATGCTACCAGCATTGCTAAAGACATTTGTCTTTGACAAATTACACACTGCTGTCATATTTCTGATACGCTGTAGACAAATTCCGAAGAATTTAAGCCATGTTGTATTGACTTCCCTCTGAGCTTTCCTGGCGACCATCATGCTGAACTCTGTAAAACCGTTGGCCTAAGCGTCTCCTTATTTGGTGTGGCAGGCTCTGGCCACTCAGGGCCAATTGATGATTTGGAACTCTTTAACTATCAGCAGGATTTGTTAGAAATCGTTATCTTAAAGAGGGACTACTGGAACAGCGACTATCTGAAAGTATACACCAACCGTTCGAAATGGTATGGGTAAACGGCTTATGGTTGAGAACTTGGATATTACAGACAGAGTCCCAGTTAATTACGGCGCCTTTTCAGCCAAAGTCATATGTATACTCTTAACGAGTAAATGGCTGTTAATATACTCCCCCTCGATACTATAAGGAAAAGAAAGGCGTAAAAATCAGTGCTCAGTAGCACAATATTGACTAAGTTAGGTTAGGTTAGCTAGTAGCTTGCCGTTCACAACCAACTTCACTCGGTGGCCCCTAAGACACACTGTGTTACCTAGTATTGACTGAGAATATACTGATCATTGTGAATTTGTGGTCAAAGGCATACGGATATACGCAAAAATTGTGTTGTGAACGAATTGGAAACAATGAGTACCAAACTGAACTGCCTTCTATGTCAGGATAAGGTATAAATTTAACTCCTTGGCTGACACTTCCAGAAAAGGGACACTTTCCACCGGCTAGGCACCTACTCCTAGTATTTCTGAAAAATTGAAAAGCTAGCGACTGCCTACTAGCGCCTAGCTAAACATTCCTGATGGAACTGCCTGAAATGAGATTGAAGTTCATTTTTAATAAAATTTTCTCGAAAACTAACCTTTAAAGGTGTTGGAAATAGAGTCGACAGTTAAATGAACGCATAACGAAAATGTTTTTCTCTGTCCTTTAAAATAAAAGCAAAAAACGATTTTCAATTTCATTCAGCGTTTAAAGTTATAAAACTAAGTTCAAACACAACATGTTCGAATACCGCAAAACCGCATTAAATTTTCAATTGAAACAGTTTGCGCTCTTAATACGGTCAGTGGGGTTGTACGCTCTTTAATTATTCAAATGCCAGTAAATGGATTAAAAAAGTGGTTCGGAACTGCTTCTATTTTCAATTAATTTTTGGTATACTTCTTTTGATTTGATTTGATTTGATTTGATTGACAATTACAAAAACCCAGAAGGAGGGTTTAAACAAAAATAATAAAAACAAGAAACTACAACTGAAAAGAAAAACAAAAAATTTAATTTTCTACATACAGAGATAACGGGTGATTTTTTTTTTTAGTTATTCAGTGGAAATTTTTCGGTGCAAAAGTGGGCATGTGTCATACAGGCAGAAAGACAAGTTTGTAAAGCATCTAGTCTCTCGTTTTAGGAGAAGTCATTAGCAATCATTGATCAAGCGTATGATCACTCTGGCCAACAGGTCTCAATAGGCAATTGAGTAGCAGTAGAGTAGACCTCTGTCGTGCGACAAAACTAATACTCTACAAGTCACTCATCCTCCGCGAGCTTCTTTTTGGCGCAGAAGCATGAACGCTCTTAAGCACCGATAATAACAGTGTTGAGGGTATTCGAGAGAAAAGTCCAACGTAAGATCTTTCATCCAGTGCAAGTGCCCCTTAACGACATGGACATTGTACAGCGCATTAACGTCCAGTGACTGTGCTGGTTCGGTCTTGAGTGTCCCTGAGACTCGCCTCTATCGTCCCTAGAGGGAGCAACGTGGTGGCTATAGTGCAAGCTCGGTGTGAACCATTATGAACCATTTTCATAAAGGAGTTCAAGTAGTCTACGACGTCTAACCAAGAGCGAAGTTATGTCCAACTGCATGGCTTCAAACTGGATCTCACGATGATGATGCAATCTACATGAGGCGTGGGGGCGTTGATAGACGCATTTTTTCCAACCGTGAATAGAGAGCCGTTATGTGCCATTATGGCGATACTCACGTTAAGCTCTGGGCTAATGTGCTGGCTGGAAGGGGATGGTCCCGCGAAACGAGTATTTAATGCGGAAAGTCGACAGAGAAAACGACCTTAGAAGGACCAAATCAAAGCAAGGCAGTACTGACATCGAAGAACTGCCAGTGGGGTTGTATTAAGCTTAATCTTGTTGTTAATATCCAATACTATGTTCAGATATGCACTTTTATTGAGTAAATATTCGGTTTATTGAGTACAATATTTTAAGTGTTCAGACATAATATACGCAATATTCATTTGACAGCTGGTAAACAACACAGCTGATTGTTTCGACAACATTGTTTTTATTTTGTGTTTTTGTTTTTTTTTTTTGTTTGTCGTTGTTAACATTTGAGTTGTCAAATATGAACAAAAAGTGTTCGGTTAATTGTAATATGCTCACACATAAGTATTTATGACAGTGCTGCATTTTAATTTATACTCAATATTATAACAATTTGAGTATTTATTGCGCAATAATTAAATGAAACTTTATATGAAATATTGAGCTTAATAATGGCGTTTATTGCAATAAAGCTGCATATCTGAACACCGTATAAACAAGTAATTTTGAACGTTTCATTAATTTCACGCAAATTTTCTGTATTTCGAAATTGAAAAAAAAATCACCCGTTTTATATAGAAAGTTAGAAAGTAAAATGGAAAAACAGAAAGAAAAAAACAAGAAAAAAAAAACTTAAAACTAAAACAGTGTATTTGCATACTTTTCAATGGGTTTTCTATCATCGGCATCGCTAACCAGCGGCTCCAACTCATGTAGTGTTGCTAAAAAAAATATTTAAAAATATAAAAAAATTCATTTTCGTTCGTTTTACTATGGATTTTAGTTTTTTTTTCTTTTATATTTTTTTCTATTTTTTTTTAATCTGTTTGGTTAGTACAATTAAAAAAAATTACAAAAAAAAAAATTAAAATCCATTGACATTAATTGTTACTAAAAATTGTAAAATTTTTTTTTAATTTTGTTTTTTGTTTATAAATAAATAAAGAATATATATTAAATTGATCTAAAAATTTAATCAGTAGTATGTTTGCAATACACAACTTCAATTGATTTTTTTAGTACATTTCAAATAAAAATCTTTTTTTTTTTGCCATTTTCAAGTAGAAAAATAAACCAAAAGAAAATTACGTTTATTTTTTTATTGTGGCGCATTAAATTAGTAACAGAAACTCTCTGTACGGTTTAGTAGGTTTAAACAAATTAACAACAACAGCAAATATACGTTTATTTTACTTCATCTATAAAAAACGTTTTTTTTTTCTTGAATAAATAAATTAATTAAATTTGTTAAAACAACCTTTGTTAAAGTTAAATTCATTTTAAAAACTCTTACAACGGCTATAGTATGGAATGGTAATCAAATCAATGCAATAATACCGGAAATGAAAAATTGAGAAAATTCTTACACAAATGTCTTGAATGAAATTTCATTACTAATGAAGGCTATTTAGGAAAATAACTAGTAATCGAGTTAGTATAACAATAAATACAATAACAAAAACAAAAACTATAACGAAAATGAAAATGAAAGGTAAATTAATATATTTTTTTCCCTTTCAGTGTTTAAATGCGACTTAGGGCCACTATTACAACTTGCCATTAAAGTTGGGTTTAGTTAAAGGTAACTTTAGCTAAAGTGAACTTTAAAATCAACTTTAACTTATTTTTGTTATTACAACCTAATGATAAAATAAAGTTAACTTTTTCAAAAATATGACATTACCGGAGCAATAATACTGCTTAAATTAAACAAGTTTTTTTAAACGCTTTTTTTTTTGTTGTACAGTCAACCCTCCTATAACGCGGTGAGTGCGTACCGCGTTGTATGGAAACCGCGCTATAAGAAACTCGGAATTAGTACAAATCACATCATTCGTACCGCGTTATATGGAGACCAAGACAAGATAAATAATAAATTATTTTTATTGAATTATGTACTGTGAAAGAGCTCTGTGACGCTTTTGCGTCGAAAATAAAACTGATATTAAACTCTCTTACAATAGCTGGTTACTAGCGTCATTCACAGGCTGTGCGGAAGGATCTTATGAGATGTTGTTGAAGGGAAATCGCGCAGTAAGAGTACCGCGTTATAGGAGGGCTGTCGCAATTTCAGCCCCTCGTTATATGGAAACGGCGTTCTGAGAGTACCGCGTTCTGAGAGTACCGCATTATAGGAGGGTTGACTGTATTTTCTAATTTTGTTTATATTTAAAATCGCCATATTGAAAATAACATAGAAACTTAACTTTAAAAGTTACTGGTACGATAATGCACCCTTTAGCTTAACGCTTAATTTCTACCTTATTGTCTTTATTATAATGATGAAAAACAATTTATTGGCCCGTTAAAATCCTCCTCTTTAGTTAATGGCATGTTGTAAAAATGGCCCTTCGAGGGAGGGTTAGTAAAGGTTTATTAAGTTAATCAATAATACACAATATAGAACGAAATTAAAGCCAATTGGTTATCGATTGTTCAGTTGATTTGAAATTATTTTTTATAATTACTTTTTCAATTACTTTCAATGGCAAAATAAATTAAAAAAGGGTGGAGAAATAATAAACGTATGTTCTATTCATTAGCAATACATTTGCTTTAAAAATTGATTTCAAACAATTGATTAAGGAATGAATGATATTGAAATAATGTGTGATTGAAAAATCAGTTCCTTAAAAGAAGAAATTCGTTTATAAGCGACACCTTAAGCTGTTTCTCTATTTAAGGGAGACTAACTGCTATTAAAATTACAATCATGAAAAGCTTACTTCATATGCATACTCAAATCGAGACATTTTTACAGCATTTGTAGTAAAAACGAAAACCCCATTAAATGTCTTATGCGGTGTAGAGAATGGATCGAGACATTTTTACAGCATCCTGTACGATGAAGAGAATGTATCTCTATTTCGAGACATTTTTACCGCATTTGTAATGAAAATGAAAACCCCATTAAATGTTGTGTGCGGTGTAGAGAATGAATCCCTCTTTCGATACATTTTTACCGCATTTGTAATGAAAATGAAAATCCCATTAAATGTCTTGTGCGGTTTAAAGTATGGACTTTTTTATTATTCCAACTTTATGGCATAAAATAGCGTTAGTTGTTGGAGTATATGGTCTATTATTGCTCAAGATCCTGTAAAGAACATGCATGTTCTTCTTCTTTAATTTCCAATATTTATTACTTTGATTTGTTAAATTATTCAAATTTTCCCACATAAGCAGGTGATTGATCTACGGTAGCAGTTCCATAGGTGCTCTGTATTCCAAAGACCATAATGGAGAATTTCGTCTCCTCCCATTTCTTTAAAACTGCAATCCAATACAGATTATACTCTAGATCATCACTTTTAGCATTTGATTTTAGATTTCAAAGAATTTATTTTATTGAAGAGAGAAGATTTTTATCCTTTGCCGTCCTGATTCACGCTATTAGTCGTGATCACCAGAAATCTACGACTGTAATTTTAGCTTCATTTTGAAAAAGTTAAATACAATCTCGCTTCAATTCTGCTGCTATACTATCGCTTCCATAGTCCACAGCTGTTTAACAAAGTTATTCTACTGTTATGCTCATGAAAACAGATCAGATAAATACTCTGTAAAGACATTAGACGATCCTGACAATGCTAAAAGTACAGGGACTTTATTTAACCGCATCCTATCCGTAAATTTAAATAAAATAATGTGTATGGGAAAATTGTTTTGTTCATTTGAGAGACCTATTAATGGCAATATGTGTGGCAGCCAGGGCTTCTCTGGGTGAAGAGCCTCCGACATGTTAAATTTTCTATAACTCTGGCTCGTAAATCAAACTGAATTTGGCCGGTGGCATGGGTTCTGTTGACTTTGATATACAATTGCAACTTAAGAAAACCCCATAAAAAATCGAATGTAGTCAAATCGTTGGCCAGTTGACATTAACTCTACATGAGGTGACATGGCTTCAGCAAAATATCCAATGTAGCAATATATCAGTGTGGCATGTAGTGCCATCCTATTGAAACCACATGCCGTTTCTATTCAGATCATCCGATTCTGGCTGAAAGAACCTATAGTACTTCCCGTTCTCGAGAAAATAGTGACAGGTAATGCCGCCAACCTGAAATCCCTTTCAAACCGTGACTTTTTCGGGATGCATAAGACCGTCTTGGATCCTATGTTGATTGGTAACGTCCAAAATTCAACAATTTCGATACCTATTCATCCAGAAAAGGGCCTTATCACTGAATATGATTTTTCGATGAAAATTGGAGAGCTCTGCACACTGCCGCAGTGTCCATTTAATGAACACAATACGTTGTCTATGGTGATTTGGTAAAAGAGACTGGCAAAAGAGCTTCCACAGACTGTTATCAACTGTCACAATTCGGAAGTTCCTGTGGAAAGACCCTATATATTGAAGAAAGGCTAAATAGCATTGTGGGGAAATTTTTTTTAATATTTTCTGTTTTTTATATCCTGGAATCCAAAGACCAAACGCCAAAGAATAGTTGTGACCCACTATGCAGATACGCATCTCATACACAAAAATGTGCGCTTCAGGTATTAATAGGTAGTCGGATGAAAGGAAGGGAAATATAATCCAAAAGGATTCTCTTTTCATTCCAGCCATAGTAACGGCCTGTTATATGCTCACTGCTGGGGAATATCAACCGCTTAAAAATTCATAGGAAACTATCGCAAACTATCTCTATGTTGAAGCATCATCCACTAAATATTCGGATTGCCACCAAGCGATTGTTTTAAAGTCCTCCACACATGCTTTGCATCCTGTTTGAACCGTCAGTTGACTTTTATCTCTCATAGGATTTCAATATATTTCGATCGGTCCAGAGTTTCCTAAGAGGTGAATTGAGATGAATTGAGAAATCTGTAGTAAATAGTTTTCCAAACAAATTCTGAATAAATTTTCAATTCTCATTCAATGATATTCGATTATGAAATTAATATTGCTAAGTCTACCAAATATAATAAAATATTGACAAGAATATTAAGTTGTTTTTTTTTATCGCTTTCCTTTAATATGCATTTTAACGCATGATGTCATACTTATATGTACTGACAAGCCGGTTATTTTCTTTTTAAGTAAACTTTGTCCCCTAGAGCGTATGAATTCAATTAATTATTGGTCATACCACCTGCTGTATAGCATAATGGAATTGAAACCTTACAGCCGCACACACAGAGTTATTATTGATTCATTCAAAATGACTTTTCTATTTGGCAGAAATGCTTTGTAATGATATTTAATGAAACCAAATGAAAATTAACATGAATTTTATGTACAAATTAATTAATTTTCATGGAAATATTTAACAACTGAATGCTAAATTAAAACTAAAACACAAGAGAAAATCTATTCAAAGAACAATTGCTAGAAAAAGAAAACCAAAATCAAAAACAAAAGAAACGCAAATTAAACAGAGATACACACACACACACATGCTCCCACTAATGGAACAATTATCTATTCAAGAAAAATCTCTTAATGAACACAAGAACAACCAAAATTATGGAAAACTAAACAAACCCAGATTTTTTTTTTATAAATTTCGTTTTTTTTTCATTTCATTTTTTTCAATGCAATGAAAGAAAAATGAAAATTTTTTTTACTGAAAAGTTTAAGAACAACAGCACTTACTTGCTTTACCTAAAAGAAAATCAATCATCAATCATTAATAGGCTATAAAAAAATAATAAGAAGCTGCTGCTAAAGAAAAGTTTTCAATCACTTTTTTTGTTTTTGTATAAATTTTTACGGTTTTTGGTTTTGAAAACTTCAATTATTTGGTTTTAAAAATATTCTTTTGGCTTCATAACGCCCATTATAAAGGTCATGTATTTAATATTTGAATTTCTGTTTTTGATAATTTCGTTCTATACACACTGATAGAAAGATTATTAAGACAGAAAATAAAAGTTTCAATCAAAATGAAAAGAAAATTAATTTTTAAAAATTATTTCAATTTTGTTTAGAGAAGAAGCAGAAATAAACTAATAAAGTACACTATGCGACTTTCAAAATACACTCAGGTAATGATGCAAGTGTAAGTTGTGAGTTCTGTTGAGTAGAACTCAAAAATATTTTTTTTATATTTCTTGAATCCTCCAAACTGGTTTTATTTGACAAAAACTGTTTTTTTGGATTTTACGCGCAAATTTATTGATTACACAAACATTTCTGAACCAATGTTACAAATTTAAACTTTCTTAGAAAGGGCAAGTACGGGCCTTTAAAATGGTATACATATATATATTATTTGACTTAGTATTCTATGAGGTTTGATGAGTTAAACTTGGCAATTGGGAATTTTTTCATATTTTTTCGAGTTTTTCCATTCATAGTAGCAAACTTTACTTAAAAAATATAAAATAATTGAAGACATTCTGAAAGTACATTATCTTATGAAGAGATTGACACTTCGTTTGATCAAATCGGACCAAAATTACCGTAGTTATTACTTAAAGAGTCCAACAGTCGTGTTATGTTTTTCATATATGTCATCTTATCAAATGAACTTTTAGTTTAAAAATATTCAAAAGTTTTGATGGATCTTGATTGTTTATCGCACGCGTTTGCACGACTACCAGAAGTCGGCTAATATTTGTGTTTTTTGCAAATATTATTATTTCTCTTTGCGCAAACATTGACCAACATCTAATGGTCGCTCAAACTGTGTGAAATCGACACATTTTGCGATAAACAATCAAGATCCATCAAAACTTTTGAATATTTTTAAACTAAAAGTTCATTTGATAAGATGACATATCTGAAAAATATAACACAGCTGTTATACTATTTAAATAATAACTACGGTAATTTTGGTCTGATTTTATCAAATAAAGTGTCAATCTCTTCACAAGATAATGCACTTTCAGAATGTTATCACTTATCTTATATTTTTTAATAAATTTTTGCAATTAAGAATGGCTAAATATGATAAAATAAGAAAAGAATCATATTTTCCAAGTTTACCCGATCAAAACATATAAATTTGAACAAAACGTTTATGTATATCGTTTTAAAGGCTCATTTCTCCCCTTTTCAAAAAACTTCAGATTTTGAAAATAATTTTAAAAATATTTGGGTAATCAATAATTTTGTATGAAAATATAATAAAATACTCGTTTTTGTCAAATAAAACAAGTTTGGAGGGTTAGAGAAATTTAATAAAATTTATTTTTGAGTTCTACACAACTAACTGAACAACTTAGATTAGGTAGTTACTCGGTTGTATTTTCATTGGCGCACCGTGTTATTATTGAATTTTAATTTGAAGTAGATTTTTTTGTTTTTTTTTGTGAGTGTTTGAAAAAATTATATAAAAAAAGAAATTATTTTAATTGAAAAAAAAACAGAAATTAATAAGAATAAAAATTACTACGAATATTGAAAATTGTTTGTTCAACAAGTTTGCATTTGCAGTACAATGTTTGAGGACACAGTAAGGTAAGGAAAATAAGAAGACTTTACGCCCAAGCCATATAAATACTTCTAAATATTTAAAAACCCCATTCTAACAAAAGAATTACGTGTATGAGTGGTCAGATACAGAAAACAGTAACGGTGTTATGCCTCGCCCGCTCGAGATTAATTGCTTTGTCTATCGATGCATAGAACTGTATGAGGAGACTGCATTCTAGATGTCATCAAAGCTCTCAAATTAAGAATCATCAGTGAAATCCATTCCGCAAACAAAATATTATGGACCAGGAGGTTAATGTCTTGCAAGAGCCCATGAACGAATTATTAAAAAATACGCCAGAGTTGGTGATTTCGAACACCTTATGAGTCTTTTGTTGACTGCAGCTTTGAAAAAATATCGTAAAGAAAAGTGCACACATACATAATTGATCATTGCAACCCCTTCAGTCAGGATTACGACCTCGTTTCTCACATCACTTATGTTGTGTGTGTTAATTTTATACATGAATGGCGCGAGACCTACAGTTTAAAGTCGACTTCGCAAGACAGATTGTTCTGAGAAAGTTTTCATGGCAATTTTATTTTACTCTGAGAGTTTTTGCCAGAAATCTATTGAGAGGAAGTCACCGAAGAAATATTTGTTCGTATTTCGTTTTGTTGAAGATGTCTGACCTGGGGTTTGAACTGCGGCCTCACGTCTAATACGCCAACACACGCCCTACTAGATTATGGCAACTGCAAAAGTGTACATAGCTTTTGGTGAATAATGTTGACATTGCGTTTGACGAAATGAGTCATGGTTTGGTAAGGTATACAGACTTGCATTTCTGTGGAAAGGTGGTCAAAATAATAATCAAAGTTGATCTTGAAACGGTTGTGAACGCTGTTGCACTTAACTAGTCGAGAACTTGATGCAAGATTCTGCGACAGTTCATAAAACTCATATATTATCTCGCTCCGAAATAATTTACCAGCATTCATTTCCTATCAAGATTTACCCTCTAGCACTCCCGATTTGAGCCCGCTAGACTGCAAATTATATGTATATTGTTTGAGAGAACAAGGTATGCAAAACGTATACATTTAAGTACCACTGATTCTGTTAAGAATTTCTGCTGTAATCAATGCCTCTATTGGTGGCCCGTTTGACTGAAAACGTGCATAAAGGATAAAGTCTCGAGCGAAACCACCAACAGAAAATAAACGCATCCCAACCTCCAGCAAGAAGTTTGCGCTAAATGGTCAAGCAATGCACCAAACATAACAAAAATCTTGTGATATGAGCGTTCGAGCACAAAAAACCTGAATAAAGTATGGATCAAAGGACAACCATACATATATGGCATCACTAAGAGGTTCACCTTGAAAAGTTTTCCAAAATCGAGAATGTTAAAAAATGGCGATTTCAGATCTCCAACACATACTTATGAGATTTTTGTGCAATAATTATGAAGTCGCCGTAGTCTAGTAGGTAGTGTGTTGGCTTATTAGACGTAAAGCCAGGGTTCAAACCGCAGGTCGACATCAAAACGAAAATACAAAAAACTCTGAGAGTAAATAAAATTTCCATGAAGAGTTTCTCAAAAATCTGTAGTTCGGATTCGACTTAATAAAAACCTGTAGATCCCTCCACTGATGTATAAAATTAACACACACAACATAAGTGGTGTGAGAAACTAGGTCCATAATCCTGACTGAAGGGTTGTAATGACCAATTATGTATGTATGTATGTAATATGTGAATGTCCAGGCAAGGGAGAAGTCGTCTCTGGTGCTTTAGATTCCTTAAAGTTGAATAAGATTACAGGAATTGGCGATATATCGCCTAAAACACTTAAAAAGGATTCACAGAATATTTTTTCGACAAACAAACTCCACTTGTTAGTTAACCTCAACAAAAAATGGAGCTTTTAAATGTTAAACACGGCGCTTAGAACAAACTGGCTTTCAGCTAAACAACCGTGTTAGACCACATCGTTAGTGTACAGGCAATTTTGGAACGATGTACAGAATATGGATTATAACTATACATGTTACTTATCGACTTCCGGCAGATGGATTGCTTCTGCAAATCATTAGATTTACTAAAGCTTTGTAACATTATGTAAAATTTCGTTTTAAGGCACTAAGTAGCGGTTTAAATATCATAGATTATGTCCACAAGCCCTGTGTCTCTCTTACTATTTAACTTTTGATCTAAATGTGGTTGTCGAAGTATTGTGTTACTAAGCCCGATCACTGTTTATGAAACTATTCTTGGTGTGTTGTAAACACTTTTAGATTTTAGGTATCGTAGTGGCAACAAAATAGGTTTAATTTCGAGGAAATTGACGTCAAAAAATAATTTTTCTACAATAGAATTCTTGTTTAACCTCACTGTGTCCTCCTCTATTGCTTTATTGATAACCTACAAATGATCTTTTTTTTTTGTTGCGATATTTAAATAAACTCACACTCTACGGCGAATTTATTTAAAGTTTATTTTTTTGTTACCAACTATTCTCTAAACTCCAGTGGGAAGCTTCTAACAACAACTCTAATCATTCGTTAATGAAAGAACGCGCTTAAAGACTACTTAAAGCTTTTAAGAAAATAAACTATTTTTTATCGAAATTAGAAGAAAAATATTTAAAAAAAAACACTACAAAAGAATTTTTAGAATTTCTTTTGTTTTTTAAATTTAATTAAGAATTTAAGAAAATTTAATTGAAAAATTTTCAACTACTTTAACGATTTTGGAAAAAAAAATTGTTTTAAAATCTCTGGAATGAACATTTTTGTTGATTTTTACAAAAAAAAAAAAAAATTTCAAAAAATTTCTTTTTGAGAAAGAGATAGAGATAGAGAGAGTAAAAAAAGCGACAAAATTAAATGGAATATTTTGTCGCACCTTCTTTTTGATTTGTTGTACGTTTTTTATGAACAGTTGGCATCGGAGCCGTACTTCGATCAATGAGCGGATGGTGCTGTTGACCCCTAATTGCACCTAATGATATTGATTTTTTCGGTTGTTGTTGTTGTTGTTGTTGTTGTTCTTTGGCTGTTGTTTTATTTTGTACGTTTGACCCAGACTGATCTCTTATTCTACGAACATTGGGCCAAACGAATTGCAAACGATACTCTGTGCTCAATTTTGAGATGGTCTTTTTGAATAAGCCATTATTCGACTCACCCGCCTGCAAAGAAAACCGGAAAAAGAGAAAAAATAAAAAAAGAAAGAAAGAAAACAAAACAAACACACACACAGAAAAGTTTATATGTATGTGGAGGTAAAAAATAATTTAAAAAATAAAAAAAAATATCAAAAAAATAAATAAAAAATAAAAATATTTTAAATAAAATTACGAAAGAGAAGAATAAAGAAAAGAAAGTAACATGTACCCGAAACAAATGAAAATTGAACATTTCAAAATAAATTTTCAATTTCGTTTCAAAAGAATTTTTTTTTTTTGGATTTTTTTTTTTTAAGTAAACATTCCCAAGAAAGTTGTGGGGTTTTTTTTTTTTTTTGTTTAAAATTGTCACCATCAGCAAACATGTTTAAGCCATTAGTTTAAGCCACAATTGAGTAGTTCAGTTGATCCAAATTGTTTTTAGTATTTTCGTTGTTTTGTAGATAAAACAAAAAGAAAAGAAAGAGAAAGAGAGACAGACAAAATACAAGTATTTTTTGATAAATTTATAGATTATTTAAAAACTAAGATTTGTTTTTGTTTTTTTTTTTATTTTTTTATTTTTTTACTTAAGAATAGAATAATTATTTAAAAAAAGGTAAATAATTATTTAATAGTTTTTATATATATATATTTTTTTTTAAATTATTATTACAATATGCACTTTACATTACTTAATAAAAGGATAATACAATAAATACACTGTAATAGTTACTTAAAGATGTTAATCAATAAATATTTACGTTGGAGAAGAATAAAAAATGTTGTGCTTAAAATTCAAACTGTACAATACAAATCATTATTACCAATACTTATGACTAAAATAAACGATATTTGAAATTATTTAATCAAGGTCAACATATCAAACATGCTACATTAATATCAATATGCAACAAAATAAAAAAAAATTAAATACACCCAGCTAATGGCATAGTGTGAGTTGTAAGCTTTGTGGAGTAGAGCACAAAAATATTTTTTTTTTATATATTTCTTGAATCCTCCAAACTTGTTTTATTTGACAAAAGCGGTTTTTTTGGACTCTACGCATAAATTTATTGATTACACAAACATTTGTGAACCAATGCCTCAAATTTAAACTTTCTTAGAAAGGTAAGGGATGGGGCTTTAAAACGGTATACATATATATCTTATTTGATTTAAAATTGTATAAGTTTTGATGAGGTAAACTTGACAAATGCGAATTTTTTTCATATTTTTTCAAGTATGTTCGTTCGTAGTAGCAAACTTTAATTAAAAAATATGAAATAAGCGATAACATTTTGAAAGTACATTATCTTATGAAGAGATTCACACTTCGTTTGATCAAATCGGACAAAAATTACCGTAGTTATTATTTAAAGAGTCTAACAGTCGAGATATATTTTTCATATACGGGTATATATTTTTTCAAATGAACTTTTATTTAAAAAATTTTCAGAATTTTTGATGGACCTTGATTGTTTATGGGGAAATGTGTCAATTCCACGTTTGAGCGACCACCAGAATGTTTGCGCAAAGCGAAATAATAATACTTGCAAAAAATACAAATATTAGTTGACTTCTGGTAGTCGGTCACAAATTGTCACATTTTGCGATAAACAATTAAGATCCATCAAAGTTTCAGAAAATTTTTGAATTGAAAGTTTATTTGATAAGATAACATATGCAAAAAATATAACACGACTGTTATACTATTTAAATAATAACTACGAAAATTTTTGTCCGATTTGATCAAACAAAGTGTCAATCCCTTCACAAGATAATGCACTTTCAGAATTTCATCCCTTATATTATATTTTTTAATCAAAATTTTGCAATTAAGAATGACCAAACTTGAAAAAATAAAAAAAACATAATATTTTCCATGTTTACCCCATCAAACCTCATAACATATAAGTTTGAACCAAATGTTTATGTATACCGTTTTAAGGGCTCATCTCTCCCCTTTTCAAAAAACTTTAGATTTTGAAAATAGTTTAAAAAATATTTGGGTAATCAATAATTTTGTTTGAAAAGATAAAAAAAAACAGTTTTTGTCAAATAAAACAAATTTGGAGGGCTTGAGAAATATAAAAAAAATATTTTTGAGTTTTACTCAACAAAACTTACAACCTACGCTATATCATTAGCTGGGTGTATTTTGACAGTCGCACCGTGTTATTTGGAATATATTTTATAACAAAAAAGTAAACAAATTTAATTTAAAACAAAATGAACGAGATAAACAATAAAACAAATTTTTGGAAAGGAAAAGACAAATCGTTTAAGCAGAAGAAGAATAATAAGAATATCGTAATAAATTAACGATATGGTATTGGCCGATAATAGATACAAAGTCCAAAATACTATGAATATCTCCATGTTTCAGTACTTGTTCAGTAGCAGCTCAATAGTTTCATACATATCTGAGTGAATGAATGACTATGAGAGAGCTATCGCGTTTGCCCTCATTTCACCACAAATGCAAACGAATTATAACTTTGCAGGATAAGCGTAACGTGGAATTAAAGGGTGGTGAAATCGATGGATTATGAAGTTGCCGTAGTCTAGTAAGAAGTGTGTTGTCTTATTAGACGTAAGGCCACGGTTCAAATCCCAGGTGCTAGACATCTCCAACAAAACGAAATATGAAAAATTATTTCTTCCGCGAATGCCTCTCAACAGTTTTCTGGCAAAAACTCTGGGAGTAAATAAAAACTCAAAAATATGTCGTACGGAATCGACTTTAAACTACCACTCATGTATAAAATTAACACACAAAACACAAATGGTATGAGAAGCTAGTTCGTAATTCCGGCTGAATGGTTGTAATAACCAATTATGTGTGTACATATGTGTAAATCAGTGGGTTACTCGGGAAATTTTTTTTTTTTTTTGAATAGTCATCATACCCCTTCAATCAGGATTACAACCTAGTTTCTCACGTTACTAATATGGTGTGTATGTTAATTGTATGCATGAGTAGCGAAACTCTACAGTTTAAAGTCGACTGCGAACGACAGATTGTTCAGAAACTTTTCATTGCATTTTAATTTTACTCTCAGAATTCTTGCCAGAAATCTGCTGAGAAGAATTCGCCGGAGAAATAGTGTTTCATATTTCGTTCTGTTGGATTATATCTGACATAGGGTTTGAATCACGGCCTCACGTCTAAGAAGGCAACACACTACGTACCAGAGTATGAAGACTTCAACATGTGGTATATTTATAGCTCCATGAGAACTAGCGATAGCGATTTCACTGCTGAAAATGTCAAATTATGTTGGCATTTCTATTCAAGTAATGTTTGGCAATTTGTAGAAATTTTATTTGAATTAAAAGAAGAAAAAACAGTGAATCAGTTGAAGTGTAGTTCATACAATCCTTTGCTTATTTGTCTTTCAAGAAGACAAAAAAATGTGTTTACCGGGGAGAACAGTGCTACTGTAGCAAGATATATTGAAAAAGACACCAGATTGGCAATTTGTCTTAGCAAAATTGATGTAAAACACTGTCTACGTATTATAGAACTGCACTTCAAATTAACTACACTGTGGTCTTTAGTTTTTAAAATGTTCTTCATTGGCATCGAGGAAAATGGTTAATTTTTCGTTCATTCTTACTTCTTCCAACTTACTTCCCTCCGTTTCAACTTCAAACAACCATGCAAAAGCAATTCTAAATATTGGCAAAGTGATGGGCCATTTACACCACATCAGATTGTAAACTATACCAGAGAATTCGTATCATTCCTGTTTTGCAGGCGACTGGGGACTATAGGAAATCGTACTTTAGTGTAGTCCCTTTTCCATGTTTTCCATCATGCAATTTTATATAGCGAATCACTTGACTTAAGTACAGACAGACTGAAAGGTTATGAATTACATTTGCTTGCAATATTCACGCTCGACTTTATCCGCCTTACAAATGGCTTTCATTACAGAAGCATAATGGTGATTCTATTAAATGCCACAACGCTCCCAGGATCTATAAGCATAGCAAAGCATATTACACGCTTGATTTACTGTGCTGTAGTCAAAGATTTCCACTGGAAAATCAGGAACAAGTTTCTCGGGTATAAACACGACTAGTCTGGTCCCGGCTTCACTCAGTAGTTCGGGAAAATGTAGTTCATATCCAACTCTGACCTATTTTCGAAACAGGTCAAGGTCATTAAGGTAGGATGGGAAGGGAGAGTGGTTATCCAACATAAGTCTCTTAATGGAGTAGTATTCTGGTGTTCTATCCTTAATGCCACAGGCAATGTATAACTTTACGATAAAGCGGGAAGGTCTGCTGCGATACAGTTTATTTGAGTATTACGCAGTCTCCACAAAAGCCCAGTTTATAGGGATTACAATCTCTCTTCCATCTGGCCTACTTGCCAGAGAACATTTCACAATTTTCGTGCCTTTCTGGCACATTATTTCCTCTGGAGACTGTCTCATTTTAACAAAATCTGTATAGAGAAAGTAGGGAAAACTGATCCTCTGGCATGATCATTCCTAGCAACTCAATAGAGGTCTACACAAACAGTTTGAAACTTGAAAACAAAGTATGCTTTGAATATTTCTTCCAGAAGGATTGCGTACCAATACTATAAAAGCTCAAGCGTGTTAAAAAACCTACCTTAACATTGGAAAGTCAGTTCAAATATAAAATATGAACTTTAACATGTGGTTGGGATGAAATAAAAGATATAGAAAATGATAGGGACAATTGGAGCAACTTTATTGGGAAAATCGCCCTGAAAACTTTCTCAAAAGTCGACTTTAAACTGTAGGTCCCGCCACTTATAGATAAAGTTAACGCACTCGACATAAGTGCTGTGAGAAGCTAAGTAGTACTTCTGACTGAAGGTTTGTAATGGCCAGTTATGTGTGTCTCTATTAGGGATGCCAATCGGGAAAATCCGAATCCTAAGATCCCGCTATTTTCGGGATTTCCAAATCCCGATTTAATCGAAGATTAAAAATAAATAAAATTTTTAATAAAACATCTGTTTTTAAATTTTTGTTATTAAGAGAAAATCATGAAATCTCGGGATATTTCGATTTCGAATTATCTCGAAAAATCCCGGGATTAATATCGGGATTTTTAAAAATCAATCCCGTTTGGCATCCCTTGTCTGTACGTATGTTGGGATTCTATGTTTTTTAAAGAAATCACAGGAAGTAATACATACACACCAATACAACAATATATACTTATATATGTATAGTGAAGGGTCGTAATAATATAAACAACTATTGAACTAAGCCGACAATAATTTCAGTTCAATTTGTGTAGTTAGTAAGGCAATAAGGGAAGGTTCAATAATGCAGGAATTTTACTTCGAAATAAGCTTCTTGAAAATGTATAAAGCTTTACAAATTTGCAGAAATTTTTAATATTCTTAAGAAACAAATTATTACTATTACCAGTTAAAGGGTTAAATTAAAGGTATTTTAAAAGCATCTATAAATCAAAATTGCTTTTATCAGTTGGATAATTTGCTATGAATTAATAATTTCCGCTTTTACAAAAGCCAAAATAAGCACTGAATGTATGTATATGATTACTCTTCAAGAAAAACGAAAAAGAAAAGAGGGAAAAGCATCTTTACAAATGCGATAAATGACAATGACGACCATAATTTATACGATTGAAATTTCTAAAGTAATTGAGTTCAACACAAAACAGAACAGATTAGAACAGATTCCAATGAACATCATTTCTAAAGACAAAATGCATGAACGACAGAGGCAAACCATATGACTAAGAAACAGTCTATAAGACCAATGGTCTAGCAAGAGAAAAAAAATTACAAAAAAAAAGAAAAAATCGAAAAAATCGAACGATGCACGTAAAGAGAACAAAGAACATAGCAAGAAAACTTATATGAAACGATGGTCGAAATAGAATGACTGCAGACATACAGTGGACAGCAAAAGCCTTAGTACGGCAATATATTTTATCAATTTCGTGAATTTTTTTTCGGTTGTTTGAGTTTTGGCGATTACGTAACCGTTCTTTCAAATGATCTCCTAAATACTTTCTTGAAGTCATATGGGGACTTTCTTTGGCAAAATATATTGCCGTACTAAGGCTTTTGCTTTCCACTGTTTGTATTTAGCATTAGTGTGAGTGTAATGTAATCGATGTAACGGTAAAAAATGTAACGCATAAAATGTAATAAAAAATTGACACAAGAATCTTTAAATCACACAAAAAAAAAACACAAGCATGACGAATACAAACAAACATACAAACATACAAACAGACGTTTGCCTCTAAACAAAAATAAAACTCAACAACGTTTCGATAACTACAATAACAATCAGAAACGAAACGTAACGTAAGGAAAGCAAACGAATGAAACCTTGTCAAATAATGCTCTACAACAAAAACAATAAAATCAACACCAGAAAAAAAGGTTAAAAAAAATACAAAACAAGAAACTCTTATACTCGGAACGATACAGCAAAAGGAAAACTACGCCTAGAAATGGCGAAATGAAAGAAAACATACAATAAAACACAGAAGACTGACTGACTGACTGACTGCCTAATGCAGGAAAAGAAGTAGTATAAATACAATAAAAAACAAAAATATAAGAGAAAAAAAATACTCAATAAAATCTATCGTATATTATGAGTATAACATACAGATTGCTAGTCTAAGCTGGAAAATAAATGCAAGTCGCCAGAAATAAAAAAAAAATTAAAAATCATCGTATAAAATTCAAAAAAAATAAAAAAATACATTTAAAAAGACCAAAAACACGAACATAAGAAGAAGAGTTTAATGCGAAAAGAAATATCGAAAAAAAGAATCCAACAAGAAATGGAAAATGTGTAGAAAAAATAAAAATACATTAGAAGGAAGAAGAAGAAAACCCACTTGAAAGTCATAAACCCCCCCTTATAATCTATAATCAAGAAAATGTACAATGTATTATGAAATTTCTTACAAATACATACATACAAACAAATATATTACACGTACATACAGTGTCGGTAGAAATAATAGCAAGAATTTATTTTTCTTTTAATAATACATGCATATGTATATACACACATAATTGGCTATTACAACCCTTCAGTTAGGAGCTTCTCAAACCACTCATGTGGTGTGTGTTAATTTTATATATGAGTGGCCGGACCGAACGACAGATTTATAAGAAACTTTTCATGACAATTTTATTTTCTCTCAGAGAGTTTTTGTCAGAATTCCACAGAGAAGAAGTTGCCGAAGAAATTTTTTTAGATTTCGTTTTGATGTCTGTTCTGGGGTTTGAACCATGGCCTCATGTCTAATAAAGGCCAAAGTTCATGAGGGCCAATAAATTCATGAATGTTTGAATTTTCCGGATCTTATCCAAAATAGCAAAAATTCTTCCAACACTGCTTAAAGTATTTGTGCAGAAACGTTAACAGTTAAGTCTCCGTATATACTACAAGGGAGGATGATTCACATAGCGAAAGACGTTAAAACGATGTTGTTGCAGCACCTCCAGTAGATCTTTTACAATGATATTCCACAGTAAGAGAGAGAGAGAGAGAGAGAGAGAGAGAGCTCCACCTTGCTGTGAGGCTTGTTTTAAAATAATGGGTGCTGATCGAAACCTATCTTGTATTCTGCGTCACTTACTTTAAATTGAAATAAGACGGTTTCTTAAGGTGTTACAAATATAATACAACACCCAAATATGGGCCGAAGTCAATTTTGTATTCTACTGCAGCCAACACAGCTCGAATAGCTTATTAATGATAACAGCATATACAATTAATTTGTATTTGATTATGGTATTGCTACTTTAGCTTTATATGCCTGAGGAATATAAAGCATTCGTTCCCTAAAACATTATATTTTTACGAAGCGTACATCTGTCATATGAAACACAACCGTTCATAGTCGAAAAAACAGGGAATAATGCAAGACATTGTAGAGAAAATGCATTCTTTGGCGGCATTATGCATCCCTCTTTCCCCCCCCCCCCCCCCATCCATCGCCTATTGTCCTAATAATAAAACAATAAACAGGATATTCCTGAGTGTTAGTCGTACTAAAAAAAATGTATTTGCAGAATATTATGCGAACATTGAGTTATGAATTGACAGTAGAAATCCTTTTATACCCAGAATCGAATCAATCTCAACAATGGCTACGGCATCAGGGTACACATATATAAGTGGCTTGAGGCGTTATTATGCATGGACACAACATCGGCATTGTGATACCGTGCTGTGGACCGATGAAATGGAAATTAATTTGTTTCGGTCATCGTATGCCCACCGCCGTGCAAAGAAAACGAGGAAAAATTTCCTTAACCACGGCGATGCATCATTAAGCTGGATTCCCCCACCGTTTCGGAACAAAATTTTGCCGAAAAATTTTTTTATATGTGGTTTGACGTTTCTCTTTTTGAAAGAGAGAGAGCGAAAGAAAGTAAACTTGCTTCGGAACAATTTCAGCTCGAATTGGTTTAATTTTCATTTTTGTTCCGAAACAATCGAACTGTGCTGCCAGCTACTTTAATTTTTTAACTAAAGTTGAACATTTGTATGTACATATGTATATATGTATAATAAAATATAGAGTTGTTTAATACTGTTTGTTTATTTATTTGTTTTAATTTACAATTTCTTTGTAGCACAATAAAAAAATATGATCACACTCACATCTGCTACTGGGCTGCCTAATTGTAAAACTAACACGCATAGTTTACAAGAATATTTCATATGGTAGCCTTGTTTTTACAGAACAATTGTTCGAAATGGCTGAATCGTTTTGGAATAAACTCTCAAAAAACTGAACTTGTTTCGGAACAAGCATTTTGAACAAGCATGGGAGAATCCAGCTTTAGTGACTTGAGAATATTGCAGTTGATCTGCAATTAGTGGTATTTTTTGAATGCAATTAAAAATAATCGCTGCTGAGTACCTCAAAGCCATCTACTTTGCTTTGCCACAATATTTTGAACACATCTTTGCAATTCCGTTAGGACTATAAAAACCTGGTTTCATTAAAATCAAGTATTCGTTTACCCTACCAAGCACGTCTGAGCAGTGGTTCAATATTAAAATATTTCCTGTTTAGTAAAAAAAAATTAAACCAGAAACCCCTAAAATTAATTCCAATTTGAATACGTCCCTATTATTTCTTTCAAAACTGTTTGTATGTGTGCATGTATATTGGGAATGTTGCTTAAGAATATGTCGACTATGTACATATTATATAAACCTATTTAAATGCATATATAAATTTTTATATATGTTAATACGTATGTACATATCTTAGGAAATAAACAACGAAATTTCTTTGAAAATGTTATCAAAAATAGAGAAAATAAAATAATTGAATAGGAAAAAAATAAATGAAAAATATTTTTAAGAATATTTACACAATAAAAGCTTTAATAATAACGATTTTGAAAAATATTACAACACAACTCCACAACAGGAGTACCCGACTACATTTAGTAATCAAGATATGGGAATTTATATAAATTTTCGTTTGAATGTGATTTCTTGCTGCTGTTCGACCAAATATCGATCTATATCAGGAACTAGCCTAATAAAGAGTTGCATCGTTAATGATATTTTGCCAACAGTGTTAAATTCTTTGAGGCAAACCCTAACGGACTATGCTTTATTTTATCATTATTGTCATGTAGAGTACGTATCCCCATATATTGTTGTTCGTTATCACATACGTATATACACACACAATTCGTCATTACAACCCTTTAGTCAGGATTACGACCTAGCTTCTCACACCACTTGTGTTGTGTGTGTTAATTTTATCTATAAGTGGCGCGGCGCCTACAGTTTAAAGTCGACTCCGAACGACAGATTTTGGAGAAACTTTACATGGTTATTTTTATTTGCTCTCAGAGATTTTTGAGAAACTTTTCATGGATTTTGAGAAACTTTTCAAAGCCGATTGCTTTCCTGAATAATTTTTTTTTAAGTTTACAGTGCCAGATTGAAATACTGGTTTCAACTGCAAGGGTTTTCAAGTGTTGGTTTACGCCTTTCGTAATAAAGATTTTTACGTGATTTTCTTTGGTAGTCAAGCTAAGGACAATAGCATCGATCTTGTATATATATGCCGTTATTGATTTGTGACGGTAAGCACCTAAGGATCATGGTTTAATTCCTGGAAACGAGAGGACTGAAGCACTAAAATAATGAAGTTTTGCTCGTCTAATCTCTGCACAATCTACTAATATGGAGCGGATGGGTAGTTAGGTCCGGCAGGCGAGGCAGAGACCCTGAAAGAACGGATTTGGGAGTCGTAACAGAACTGGCTCGCAGCTGAGATTTAGTAAGACCTCCATGAGACTGGTAACTAAGTTCCTTACAAAACATAGTGATATCAGATCGCTGACTGTGATTTGGAGCAGATCTTAACCACGAACAATGAAATGATAAGAAGGAGTCGGAGTTTATAGGAATCGCTTTTAGTTAAATGGAAGGCGTTGTAGTCTAGTAGGTAGTGTGTTGGCTCATTAGATGTAAGGCCGTAGCTCAAATCTATGCCTAGACATAGCGAACAAACCGAAATACATATGAAAAAACATTTCCTTCGGCGACTTACTCCCAGCAGTTTTCTGGCTTTGAGCATAAATAAAATTACCATCAAATGTGTAAAAAAAATGTCGTTCGAAGTCGACGTTAAACTGTAGAGTCCGCAACTAATGAATAAATAAACAACAAATGTGGTGTGAATAATTAGGTAGTAATCTTATCAGTCTCCGTAGTCTAGTAGGCAGTGTGTTGGCTTATTAGACGTAAAAGCCAGGTTTCAAGCTCCAGGCCAGACATCAAAACAAAATACAAAAAGCATTTCTTCGGCGATTTCCCCTCAGCAGATTTCTGGCAAAAACTCTAAGAGTAAATAAAAACAGCCATGAAAACTTTCTCAAAAATCTGTCATTCGGAGTCGACTTTAAACGGTAGGTCCCGCTACTTAGGTATATAGTAGCTATGTAGGTCGTAATCCTGACTAAAGTATTGTAATCTCTGTTTAGGTACGTAAGTAAGGTTCAAGGTAAAAGCATTGATTTAAGGGCCGAAAGAGTATATTTATAATGGGTGATTTTTTTTTTCAAAAAAAAAAAACCTTAAAATTCAGAAAAAATGCATGAAATCTTTATTTGAATCGATAGTACGGTCCATATAATTTAATGTTTGAAGATTATTTCATGCAAATGTTGACCGAGACTGTGCCTCAAATTGTCCATCCGCTTAGTCCAATTTTGGCATACTCTTTCCAACATTTCGGCCGGTATCTCACGAATAAATGCTTCAATGTTGTCTTCCAATGCGTCAATTGAGGCGGGCTTGTCTGAAGTCGCCGTGGTGTAGTAGGTAGTGTGTTGGCTTACTATTCGTAAAGCCCGGGTTCGTATCCCAGGTCAGACATCAAAAATGAAATATGAAAAAAAAAATATTTCTTCGGCGACTTCCTCTCAGCAGATTTCTGGCAAAAACTCTGAGAGTAAAATAAACTGCCATGAAAAAGTTTCTCAAAAATTCTGTCGTTCGGAGTCGACGTTAAACTGTAGGTCCCGCCACTCACGTATAAAATTAACGCACACAACATGAGTGGTGTGAGAAGCTAGGCCGTAATCCTGACTGAAGGGTTGTAATGGCCAATTATGTATGTATATGTATGTTGTCTGTATAGACATGAGCTTTAACATAGCCCCACAAAAAATAGTCTAAAGGCGTTAAATCGCACGATCTAGGCGGTCAATTGACCGGCCCCGAACGTGAAATAAAATGTTCACCGAACTCGCCTCTCAATAAGTCCATTGTTAGGCGTGCTGTGTGGCATGTGGCACCGTCTTGTTGAAACCACATGTCATGCAAGTCTAGCTCTTGCATTTTGGGCAAAAAAAGTTGGATAAACCGCACCAAACTGTGCCTTTTTCTGGATGCATTGGTAGCTTTTGCAATGCTTCTGGCTGATCTTCACTCCAAAATCGACAATTTTGCTTATTTACGTATCCATTGAGCCAAAAATGAGCTTCGTCGCTGAACACAATTTTTCGATAAAGAAGTGGATCTTCGGCCAACTTTCCAAGAGCCCATCCACCAAAAATTCTGCGTTGCGGTAGGTCGTTCGGCTTCAATTCTTGCACCAGCTGTATTTTGAAAGGCTTCACACCTAAATCCTTCCGCAAAATTTTCCACGTTGTTGAGTAACAGAGGCCCAATTGCTGCGAACGGCGACGAATCGATAATTGATGGTCATCATTAACACTGGCCGATACAGCTGCGATATTTTCTTCAGTTCGCACTCTACGTAAGCGTGTTGGTGGTTTAATGTCCAACAATGTAAATTTGGTGGCAAATTTAGTCACAATAGCCCGAATAACAGCTTCAGTTCGATTAAACTGACCATAAAATGGAAGAAGCGCGCGATGTACTTTCTTAACAGAGCCCGCATTTTGATAATAAAATTCAATGATTTGCAGGCGTTGTTCGTTTGTAAGACGATTCATGGTTAAATTATAGACCAAACTGAAGATATTTGACAGTGAAACAAAACACGAAACGTGCGTGAGCTGTTTAAACCAGTGTTGCCAAAATGATAATAGCTAAAAAAAAATCACCCGTTATTATCCTGAGGTTTAAAATAAGATTAAGCTGCTTTGTTTTCTGAACTTGTTTTAATTTGAATCTCACTTCAGATCTCTTTCTAGTACGAATACAAAGACCTTTTTGGTTTTTTTTTTTTATTTGCCAAAGAAGTTGAGAAATTTTTTTTAATATTTAAACGAAATAGGTTTTTATTAAAGCTTTTACCGTTTTGATTATTTTTTTAATTAATTAGAAAAAAAATTAGTTATGAAAAGAAAAAATTTAAAGGAAATAATTTCAAAAAGGAAAAGTTTTAAAAAACGAACAATACTTGCATTATTATTAATCTCAACATATTTCTCATGCATGATAGTTTTGCATTTGTTTTTATAATATTTTTCCTCTAAATAATAGACTTTTTGCTTATAGGGAAAAACAAATACACACATTAAATATAAAATAAAAATATAAAATATAAAAAAAAAATAAAAATTAAAACATATGAGTAGGATTTGTTCATTAAAAAAAATTTTTTTTGTTTTTATTTTTATTTTATTTGTTTTTTATGATATTTTTATTATAACTTAAAATTAAACTTAAAAATTGTATTTAATATCTTCTCTTCTTACATACAGACGCTTAGGACTGTTTTAAAATAAAATTATTTTCAATAAAAATTAATTTTTGTTATTGGAAAAATTTTTTTTCTGATTTCTTTTCTTTAATTTTTTTTATTTTAATTTCCAAAAAAATTACGTTTTTTTTAAAGAATTTTTTATATTTTATAAATGCTAATTGTACGTTAACATACCTGTTTAGTTTCCGGTCCATCAACTTCCGTTGGTATAGCATAAGCCCGGCCATTGGGCACAGCTGGAGGACCCTCTGATTTACTGCGACGTGATGGTGTGCCATTACGTTCTTCCGACTGCAATAAAACAAAATTTTTAAAGGAAAATAAAAAAAAAGTTTCAAAAATTTGTATTTAAGCTGACATATGGTAATATGTAGAGGGAAAAGAGAAAAACAAAAGCATTTGAAAAAAAAACATTAAGAACCATAAGTTTATTTGTAAACCATCTCTTAACAAATTAGCCTTTTTTCAGTTGCTTTTATTTTAGAAATTTCTATTCTCGTTTTTTTTCTATGTTTTTAATTTGTTTGCAACGTATTCATAATGTTAAGTACAGCATTAACATGTTCTCTACAAAATGTTTTTGGAAAATTTTTCTTTTTTTTTGTTTTTCATTTATTTTTCATAAACATTTCAAAACTTTATATACAAGCATATAAGAGAGCATACATATGTTTTATAGGTTTCACAGATGTCCTTTAAGTGTTAACAAGGCTTATATGCTAGGTATACTGGCATTCATTTAACATTTTTCAACAAAATATTTAAAAAAAACTAAAAAAAATATATTCTATTTACCTACGGTTAAAAGCCAGTTGCTATACAATATAATAAACCTGGTCGACTCTTAGCTGGCCCAACTGCCTACACGCTTGTGGGCATGAAACTTGCATATGCTCGCCTTTTTTTTCTCTTCTACCCATATGCCAACATTGTATTCTTATAAAAACTGCTGTATTAGTTTTATTTTTATTTTTTTTTATTTCCATGACTGCTTTGAACAAGGACACAATATTCTGTAGTAAATTATTGCATGAGAAATGAAAAAAAAAATTTTTTTTCTAAACATGTTCCTACACACTCTCTTACACTCATTTATTCAAACTGATAAACAAATTTTATTTAAAACTTTAAAAACGCAAACTAAATAACAAAATAAAAATTCTTCATTATTTCTATGGCTGTTAGTAGAACTTTTGACATTTTGTCGTAACTAAACGCATGAAGGAAAATTTTTACCGAAATAAGAAAAAAACAGAATAAAAATCAATCCTGATGTAAAATGTCAACAATATGTCAGTGAAAATGACAAGGTAAATATATTTATAGGTACAGCAGTAGCGGCTTCAATAAACCTGTCAGTTGCAGCAGCATTATATGTACAGATGTGCTCACTAACCAGATGAATAATTTCTTTGAAGGCAGCAGTCAGGCAAAACAAATAAATCAACAAATATGACCGCCCAGTTGTTGCCATGAAGTACAGGTAGAATGTAGACGACTTTTCCCTCGTATCGAGTCGTTTAAGGAAAGAGAAAAGAAATAAATTCTTCTGTATTCTACATACGTACATATATAATTGGTCATAATACCCCTACAGTCAAAATTAAAATTCTCTCAATTTTATCCATATGAGCCGGCAGCTACAGTTTAAAGACAACTTCGTACGACAGATTTTTTGCGAAAGTTTTCATTGCAATTTCTAAAGGGTGTTTTTTTATAGAGGTATAGAACTTTAAGTTGCAATAAAACAACGATGGATTATTCGATTGGCATGAATTTTATTTATCCGAAAGATAATCTTGTAGCATTACAATTTAAATATGATTTCTGGCATATGACCGCCACGGCTGGCGCGGAGGTAGTCCAATCTGGACGTCCAATTTTCGATGACTTTTTTCAACATTTGTGGCCGTATATCGGCAATAATACGGCGAATGTTGTCTTCCAAATGGTCAAGCGTTTGTGGCTTTACCGCATAGACCAATGACTTTACATAGCCCCACAGAAAGTAGTCTAGCGGTGTTAAATCACAAGATCTTGGAGGCCAATTCACAGGTCCAAAACGTGAAATTAGGCGGTCACCAAACGTGTCTTTCAATAAATCTATTGTGGCACGAGCTGTGTGACATGTTGCGCCGTCTTGTTGAAACCACATCTCCTGGACATCATGGTTATTCAATTCAGGAATGAAAAAGTTAGTAATCATGGTTCTATACCGATCACCATTGACTGTAACGTTCTGGCCACCATCGATTTTGAAAAAGTACGGACCAATGATTCCACCAGCCCATAAAGCACACCAAACAGTCAGTTTTTCTGGATGTAACGGTGTTTCCACATACACTTGAGGATTACCTTCACTCCGAATGCGGCAGTTTTGTTTGTTGACGTAGCCATTCAACCAGAAGTGCGCTTCATCGCTAAACAAAATTCGCTTATGAAAATCGGGAACAACGGTAATCTCGTTTTGGGTCCATTCGACGAATCTACGCCTTACTTGATGATCGTTTGGCTTCAAATCTTGCACGAGTTGGATTTTGTAAGCACGCAAACCAAGATCCTTCCGCAAAATCTTCCATAAAGTGGATGGACACAGATCCAATTCCTGTGCTCGATGGCGGATGGACTCATTCGGGTCTTCCTCAATGCTACGCTCTACAGCAGCAATAGCTTCTTCTGTACGCACCGTACAGCGTCTCTGGGGATGCGAGTTATCAATAAGAGTAAACGTGGTACGAAAACGTTCCATGGTTAATCGAATTAACTGCTCTGATGGACGATTTTGTCGACGATAAAATGGACGTAGTGCGCGATACGTTTTCCGCACAGAACCATTATTTTCGAAATAAAATTGCACTATTTGCAAGCGTTGTTCAGGCGTGAGTCTATTCATGATGAATTGCCAAACCAAACTGAGAATAAATCACTTGACAGCTGTTAAATCGGTCGCCATCTTGAAAAGTAATGCCAACTTAAAGTTCTATACCTCTATAAAAAACACCCTTTATTTATTCTCCGAGTTTTTGCCAGAAATTTGCTGAGTGGAAGTCGCCGGAGTTATACTTTTTCATATTTCGTTTTGATCGAGACCTCTCGTCTAATTGAATAGTAGATTCCAAAAATTTTGTTAAATTTTGCAATTTTTTTAAATTAAATAACTTCAATTCCCTCTAAACAATCCATCCAGGCAGACCCCTGATAATACCCCGTTGAAAAGAGTACCATTAATAACGAACGTCAAAGGCAGTTTAGTAAAGTAAGAGGAGAGTTTAAAAAAGACTAGGGCACTTACTGATGCTGAAGTATTTTATGTTGCAGGAATGAAAAAAAAAATACTACAAACTCCAAAGCCCATGATAATTTACATGATCACACATACAAACCCTGACTGCTGTAGGAAAAAAATATCCTACTGCAACGACAATAGACACTATAGTGTAGTAGGCATTGAGTTGGCTTATTAGACGTGAGGCCACGATTTAAGCGCAAGGTCAGACATCAAAACGAAAATTGAAAAAATATTTCTTCAGCCACTTCCTCTCAGTAGATTTCAGTAAAAACTCTGAGAGTAAATAAAATTGCCATGAAAAAGTTCGTCAAAAAACCTGGCGATCGCATTCTACTTTAAACTATAAGTCCTGCCACTCATGTATGAAATTAACACACACAACATACATAAGTGGTGTATGAAGCTAGGCTGTAATCTTGACTGAAAGATTGTAATGACTAATTATGTATGTATGTATGTATGTATGTATGTATTGCGTATTCTAGTAGGTAGTGTGTTGTCTTATTAGACGTAAAGCCACGGTTCAAATCCCAGGTCAGACATCAAAATGAAATATGAAAAAAATTCTTCGGCGATTTCCTCTCAGCAGATTTCTGGCAAAAACTCTGAGATTAAATAAAATTGCCATGAAATTTTTTTTAAAAAATCTGTCATTCGGAGTCGACTGTAAACTGTAGGTCCCACCACTCATGTATAAAATGAACACACACACAACATAAGTGAAGTGAGAAATTAGGTCATAATTGTGACTGAAGGGTTGTAATGACCAATTATGTTTGTATTGCGATGGAAGGAACAGAAGATAATTGAAATTTCCCAGACATACCATCACATTGTTGTTTTAGAAGTTTCATAAATAAGTAAGAATCCTTTCAACCTTCAACATCTTATTGACACTGAGGCTTTAAGATTTTATATACGGAATTCGGTTGTTATTATTATATACTATTAAGCCCAAAAGAAATATGAAATAATGAAGCTTTCTTAATACTACTCGCGGCTTGTGATATCGTTTGGATTCCAGTTCGACTTTCATGCCCAAACGTATCAATGGCTGCAACAGCCGTGGGGATTTGATGCTTTACAAATGGATACAAACATGAATATAGAATTACACTCATCATCTTTATAGAAAAACAAGAAACGAAATGCCTTTGAAGCGAAGGAAATGTAAGATTTGGGTGAGCGGTGGTATGTTTCAGAGATCAGCAATGAATTGTTTTTTCGCTACTCATAAGTACTCATGAAATTTTAAGTATAAGTGAGTCAACAGTATTGAAATTCAGCTACTTTGATTCATTTGTACTCACTATAACGTTGATTTATAAGTATGAGTACAATGAATATGAGTACAACGTTGCCATCAAACTCATAACATTCGAAATATCTTTGATTCATACGCCTACTCATTCAGATTCATAAATTTAGAAAAATACTTATAATACTCATAAATGTTTCGAATGATGAACCTTCTAGTGAGTATTGTAGTGTTCGTACGCAAATCGTACTTATTTTGTCCTTCGTGTATATGTTGAGTTATGGAGAGTCGAATTCAACAACATCATATGTGTTGTTAAGTATGAGTACGATGAGTACTTCAAACTTTGAATATGAGTAGTATGAGTATGATATTAAAATAAGTATGAATGCGTATATATGTTCCTCTTACTCCTCTAGGGAGCATAGGGCCGCATGAATGCGTATAAGTATCAGAAATTATAAGTATGATTCGAATCTACTCATCGTTTTGAATACTCATTGCTGATCTCTGGCGTGTTTGCACAATTATATTATTTGCTATTATAATCCAGATTTCATACACTAAATATGTTATGTAGTGTCTTAAATTAATCACAATCCTGGCTAAAGTAATGTAAGTAAGAAGCATGCTTTGACTTACAGGGGCGACATAAATGCTACCAGTTCGACACAATAACTTCATGACTTTTTGAATTTTTTGTCTCTTAACTGCCAAAATAGCACTGTTAGTGTTAACAGGCATCGGGAGAGTTAACATCTGTCAAAATTTGAACAAATTGTGTTATTTAATTTGTATCTAATCGGCGTCTCAAGACATCAAGACTCAAGACAGGACTCAACTGAGCTATGCTAAACGACTGCCAACAGAATGCTGTATGTTCGATGCCAGTTGAGATAATTCCCAGCCAATCCCAAAACAAATCGAATCTAAATATGAAACAACACTTTAAACATACACTTGAACGATTTGCTATAAATTTCCAGTCCTAGTTGATTAAACGTAGAAATAAATTTCTTTCTTTTTTTATAATCTTCGCATGTCTATCATGTTTTATTATGTAGTCAGAGATGACCTAACAAGCCAGCATTAAGACAATGCAAAATATAAATACAATGAACTCCTGTTTAAAGCCACCTTAACTCCTCATTAAAAATAAATAAACCACTCAACTCTACTTTACTCTACAATTTCTTTAAGAAAACAAAAACTTTGCATTCTCAGCATAATTTCACACCATCAGGAAAACAGACTCTTCAAATCGATAAGAAATCTGTTTATGAAAGCTTCACGCAGAACACAATGAAGCGTAGCAGAAACAAAGAAAAAAGTCCTTAAAGTTCATGAAAGCGAGTAAGAAACAAAAGTCGATTGTGTGCCTCACATAAAGGAAAGAGTCTATCCTGTGGCATTATTTCATAGGCATTCATAGAGCAGCAGTGGCATATCAACATGCATGCATACAAACCTAAGCAATTGGTTGCAACAAAAGAGGTAAGAAAAATATGAATACGAGGAAAAAATGAAATGATATGGGATGTTGCACTTTAAGAGTTTATTTTTGAACAAACCGAAGGCAATTATATTTAAAGATATGCGGCGATCTATACTTAGTAGCAGTATGTTGCATCAAATAGGGTCAAAGGAGCTAAAGGGGTTAATTTCACAAAAACATTCAAAGAAGCAGGAACCTGGCAATTGCTTAATGGCTTCTTAAGACCTTTGTTAGGATTGTTACTTTAAGAAATTGATTTTTCTTTTTGCGGCATATTCCCATACGATATTTCCAACCTTTTTCCAAATCCTTTAACAAATAAAAGCCTTCTTATGATGGTATATTGCCAACAACTAAAAGGATTTTTAAAGGACACACATATGTACGTCCTAAAAGGGGAAATACAACAAAACAATAAAAACAATAAATTTTCAGAGAACAAAAACAACAAAACTAAAGAAATCCTATAAAAACAACGACAATACCGATGATGTTGATGACGAAAAACAAAAGGATCATAAAAAGCTGTTTATCATCGTCATCAACGTACGAGTATAAATATCTTAAGGACAACAATAACAGCAACAATAGCTACAACAACAACAATTATTATTACAATAACATTAAAAATAAAAACCATACTTTTTCCCTGTCTTAAAAGCATTCAAATGCTTTAAAAACATTTTTTTTTCTTTTTCAAAGATTTTCCTCTGCTTTATTTTGCAGTAAAAACTTTTCATGTGTTTTCCTCAAGTCTTTATTTCAACAAAAATATTTATAAATACATTTCAGCTACCAAAGGGCTTTAAAGATTTTTGGCCAAGTTTGCAATTTTGTTTTATCACAAGAGGATTCAAATGATTTTCAGCATTCGAGAAAAAAATCGTGCAAAAGAACAACGCCTTATAATGGGTGATTTTTTAAGAGCTTTAGGAAAAATTTTCAAAAAAAAAAATACAGAGAATTCAGAAAAATGCGTGAAATCTTTATTTGAATCGATAGTACGGTCCATATAATTTAATGTTTGAAGATTATTTAATGCAAATGTTGACCGCGACTGCGCCTCAAATGGTCCATCCGCTTAGTCCAATTTTGGCATACTCTTTCCAACATTTCGGCCGGTATCTCACGAATAAATGCTTCAATGTTGTCTTCCAATGCGTCAATTGAAGCGGGCTTGTCTTTATAGCCCCACAAAAAATAGTCTAAAGGCGTTAAATCGCACGATCTAGGCAGCCAATTGACCGGTCCTGAACGTGAAATAAAATGTTCACCGAACTCGCCTCTCAATAAGTCCATTGTTACGCGTGCTGTGTGGCATGTGGCACCGTCTTGTTGGAACCACATGTCATGCAAGTCAAGCTCTTGCATTTTGGGCAAAAACAAAGTTGGATATCATCTCACGGTAGCGCTCACCATTCACAGTTACGTTACGATTCGCAGCATCTTTGAAGAAGTACGGTCCAATGATGCCACCAGCCCATAAACTGCACCAAACTGTGACTTTTTCTGGATGCATTGGTAGCTTTTGCAATGCTTCTGGCTGATCTTCCCTCCAAAATCGACAATTCTGGTTATTTACGTATCCATTGAGCCAAAAATGAGCTTCGTCGCTGAACACAATTTTTCGATAAAGAAGTGGATCTTCGGCCAACTTTCCAAGAGCCCATTTTGATAATAAAATTCAATGATTTGCAAGCGTTGTTCGTTTGGAAGACGATTTATGGTTAAATTATAGACCAAACTGAAGATGTTTGACAGTGAAACAAAACACGAAACGTGCGTAAGCTGTTTAACCAGTATTGCCAAAAAGATAATAGCTAAAAAATCACCCGTTAATTGTGAAAACTTATAAAGATTTGAAAACTTATGAAGAAATCCTGTTGCAAAATTCATGTCATTCATTGATAAAGTGATAAAAAGAAACTGGATCGCTTATAAACCCTTGTGTGATAACTTATCGATTGGTTGCTTGAAAGCAATTCACACGACTTTCGATGGTGTATGTTGTATTGGATACACTTTTTGTTTATGAACGCTCAATGTTATGTTGTATTGTGTATTTCGTATTCCAAACGTCAAAAAGCGATAAGAAGAAGAATAACATTATTAATAATTTGGTTTTCAAGCAGCAAAATGAAAAATATTGCGGAAAGAAGTAAATTAAATAATTATCTGTGCGAAGAATATAATTTTGAAATGTTAATTGTTGATTCAAGTTCCATAGAAAATATTTTGTATTTTTATTCTTCTTCTTGATTACCGGCATTTCCATAAACTGATAGCACAAAATCAATACAACTTATTAAAAACATATGAAAAAAATGTGTATAAGTGTATCGGATTTTTATATGAAAATTATCAACAACAAGCATACGCTGTTGTATGTTCGTCCAACAATACACGCCATACAACGATACAAGGGGTTGTATGAATTGCCCAATTGTTGTTGTACACTAAAATGTTGTTGAAATCTCGAAAATATTAATTCGGCATATTTCTCATCTGCTTTCACCAAGTACTACACAACAAATTAGAACAAAAGATCTTTACATTTAAAGTCGCCGTAGTTTAGTAGCTAGTATGGTGGCTTTCACCACCTGGCTTAGACATCTTGGAAAAAACGAAATATGAACAAATATTTCTATCGACGACTTCTCTCAGCATTTTTCCGGCATAAAATCTGAGAGTAAATAAAATGATCAAGAAAATTTTGCCAAAAATTTGTGGTTCAGAAGCGACGTCAAAACTGTACGTCCCGCCACTCATGTATAAAATTAACATTCACAATATGGATGGTGTAAGAAGCTTGGTTGTAATCCTGACTAAATAAGTAATGCGAGAAATAATTTATGAAAATTCCATTAAATTGCGAAGACGATTTTCTGAAATCGTCGTTCGTATTCGATATTAAACTGTAGGTTCCACCATCCATGGAAAGTTGCCTTATTAGACTTAAAGCCCGGGATCGTCCCCCAGGTCAGACATCAAAACGAAAATATGAAAAAAAAATATTTCTTCGGCGAGTTCCTCTCAGCAGATTTCTGGCAAAAACTCTGAAAGTAAATAAACCTGCAATGAAAAAGTTTCTCAAAAATCTGTCGGTCGGAGTCGACGTTAAACTGTAGGTACCCCACTCACGTATAAAATAAAGCACACAACATGTGTGGTGTGAGAAGCTAGGCCGTAATCCTGACTGAAGGGTTGTAATGGCCAATTATGTATGTTTGTATGTCCACCATCCATCGATAAAATCAACATCACATGTGTGATGTGAGAAGCTAGGTTGTAATCTTGTGTAAAGATCTTTATCTCCATGCGTTTATACTTCAGTTTAAATCAGCAGACCATGGAAAACACCTGGAATTTTTTTCAATGTGTAGTGGACCAAATGACTATTTTTCGGAAAAATTTTATAGGTTCTGATGACGTGTGTTTTCCAAGTAAATGTAAATTGTCGAAGTTAGTCGCCGAGTATAGGAATGAATGGAAAGGAATGTATTCCCGTATGAATCTTTTGTAGGTTGCAGGCTGAAGAGGTTACTGAGAAAATTAAAAAGCAGACCTTTGCTGAATGTACGAGATCTGACACGAACAAGCGCTATAAGGCTTTAGTGGTGGCACTGTGGAAACAGATTATTGAAGGATCTTGAGCTGTACCTAATTCGACTGTGATATTAGACACCCTTGTTCGCCCATTTGATCACAGAGCAGACATATCCAGGCTAGAGCCTGTAATTACACCGCACTGGCCTGACAGTATCATACCCGAACTACAGCTTAATGGGCACTGTTTTATTTGCGACGAAATGGTAGAGTAAACGATTGAGACAGGCTTTAAAAAGCACCGCCTTAGAATTCTTATCGAGTTGTTCTTAGACGACATCACCAATTTATCACGTACTGATCCAAGAGACCTTCTTAGATCTGACAAAGTGGATTTGAGTTTTGTATGACTTTTTTCGATTCGAGTGATGTAATAAACTATCAAAATGGGCGGCTAGTTAAAGCAACCAACCAACGGAATTGTGGCCTGCTTTCGATTATACACGAGGGACATCAAGCATTCCCATAAAAAATAAACTAAAGGAGTTAAATTGCTTGACCTCTTGGTGGTCTACGGACTGCTTCAAAATGCGGGGTTACCTGTTTACCAAACTCGTTAGTTATTAGCTTCACGGTATCGCTTGCCGTGTAGCTTGCAGCACCGTCTTGCTCAAACCACACGCCAATCAAGTACAATTCTTCTATTTTGGGAGAGTATTGTACGGGCCCTCGTCTCACCAATCACACCAAACAGTACGCCAGTTCTTTAACTTTATATGGCTGCTGTTACAACATTCTTGTTTTAATTTTGCTTCGTGACATACAAACTGAGCCAGAAATGAGTTTCATTGCTGAAGATGACTGTTCATTAGAAACACATTTCTCTCACAGCATGAATTTTGATAACAGAATTCAATAAATTACATGCCTTATTCGTTTGTTGATCCATTTACGGCGGAATAGCTTAACTTAATAAGCATTTTGGATATTGCCACATGTCATGAAGCATTTTTTATACTTAGAAATTTGATACTGAAAAGCAAATACAAAATAAATCTCTTGTTACACTAGCAGCCATTTGACTAATTTTTCGATCGATCTTTTATAGGAGAAAAGTATTTTTAATTCTATTAATTATTGTGCTCTCCCTCGTATATCCAATCAGTGTGGAAATTTATAATTAATTAAGTAATCATATAAACTTACCCTGGCCATACGATTTGCGGCATTATTGCGTGCATCTGTATATTCGGAACCTATAATGAATTCATGCGATTTATACGCTAATTCTGGACATTTTTTTCTACGTGGCAATGGTGGTTCATTTGTGGGACCTAAAATAAAAGCAAAAAAAAAATTTATTCATTTTTTTTTTTTTTTTTTTTTTTTTTTTTTTTTTTTTCTCGTTATTATTTTTTTTATTTTTATTTATTTATTTATTATAATTAACATAACACAACAAGATTTTAATCTTATAAGTTATAGTGCTATGCTTAGGATCAATAAGATATAATACATAAAAAAAAAAAATAATGAAAAATTATGAAATATAAGAAATTAAGTAAGACTAACAAATTAATATAAAAAACAAATTAATTAAAATATTAAAATATTAAAATTGAGTAGAAATATAATTTAATTGATTTAATTATTTTAGGAAAATAAAAAATAAAAAAGGTAAAAAAGATAAAGAATTCTAAAGATATAAAAAAGAAATATTTACAAAAATTGGTATAGAAAAGTAAGGATAAATATTTAACCGATATAATAAACATGCTAAGAACGTAACAAACTTTTCATTAAGAGAACAATTTAAATAACTCCTTTTTGAACGCGTTTGCATTGCCTAACTTTTGGATGTAGTTTGGTAGGGAATTCCAGAGACTAGTGGTGTGTATAAAGAACTGTCGCTGTGACAGAAGAGTCCTGTAACGTTGTTGAATAATCTTCATGCCTCGGCATGACCTAGCAAACTTAATACGGTCTACTAAATATTCCGGCTGTCCCGTATTAATAATTTTATGGAATAGAATGAGGCATTTAATTTTCAGAAGATTATCAAATTTCACACTAAATATCTGATACGCTAAATGAGAAATATGATCCCGGCGACCTTTAAGAAATACGTATCTTGCTATATTGTTGTATGCCAAGTTTAATTTCCGGTTGTCATTACTATCGCAGTTTGCAAAAATTTCGCACCCATACAATAGCACAGGAATCAAATAAGTTTTAGCAAGTTGCATACGAATTGCAAAAGGAGTTGAATCAATGACCGCCCATAAATTCCGTAGCATGCTGTAAATTCTGCCAACGACGACACTTATATGGCCAGACCACGATAATCTGTCATTAAATACAATGCCCAGATTAGTAGCAGACTTGACATAGTCAATTTTATTTCCCCTGATACTCAATCCAGGTATGGCAAACGAAACATTGGTCTTCGAAAGCAGTAAACATTTGGACTTTGAGGGATTAATACACAGTCCATTCGCCGAAGCCCAACGGTCAATCCTATCCAAATCACGGTTAACAGAATGTAAACAAGAATCAATATTCTCCTTACGAGTACTGGCATAAATCTGCACATCATCAGCATACATATGAACACGGCAGTCAACCAAAACATCCGGTAGATCATTAATATACATACAGAACAGCAGTGGCCCCAGTATTGATCCCTGGGGAACACCTCTACAAATATTAAGCGAATCAGAAATCTTCCCATTTAAGTGAACCCTCTGACATCTGTCTAACAAATAAGAAAAAATTAGACTAGCGGCAGAATCAGAAAAATTAAACAGCTTCCGGAGCTTATTCAATAAAATTTTATGATTGACTGTATCGAAAGCCTTTGTGTGATCGAGAAGAACTAAAAACGCTACATTATTTACATCCAGCTTCAACCTGAGATCCTCAACTACATTTAATAGAGCGGTAGTACAACTCCTACCTTTCATGAAACCTGACTGACTGACTGATAAATAATTGTGACATTCCAGATAACCATTGATCTGTCTGGCTATAATGTTTTCCATTACCTTCGACAAAAAAGGAAGAATGGCAATTGGCCTAAACTCATTGTTTGACTTGGGAATGGGAAGGATCTTGGCAACTTTCCATTCATTAGGAAAAGTAGACTTAGTCAGCACTGTATTAAATAAGTGGGTATAATATGGCAAAAGTCTAGGTGTCAAAACTTTCAAAAACACAGGATCTATATCATCGGAACCAATTGCGTTCGATTTTACCGCTGAAATACATTCCAAAACTTCGAACTGATCCACGCAACGAAAACTAAAGGAGTATTGTGGAGGGACACAACAAAGGTCATCATACATATCACCAATTGCCGTTGGAACACTTGAATGTACAAACTGGTCATTAAGTTTATTCACATCTACATCAAAATCAGTTCTAGGACATTTTCCACCAATTCCTATTTCACGAATCACATTCCATTTGGATTTATTGTTCATCGCATTACAAAACCTTCTACCATAATACAACGTTTTCGCAATTCTTATTTGCCTAGTAACCTCTGACCGTGCGGATTTATGAAGAGCTTTCAAGTCATCAGTTCTGTATTTCTTCCACCGCCTGTAGGCACTATCCCTCTTCTCAATTAGAGCTTTTATCTCAGTAGTAAACCATGGATTCTGCTTGGGTTTGATAAGCTTGGTTTTGACAGGAACGCATCTGTCATAAAGCTGACGAACATTCTCCTGAATAAATGCCAATTGGTCATTAGCATTAACCAGTGTATAGACCTGGTCCCAATATATATTATCCAACTCAGTATCCAACGTTACATAATCAATATTCTTAATGTCACGATAAGTGATATATCTATCAACAGCACAAGTTACAGCCATATTATAACTCAGAAAGAGAAGATCATGGTTAGAGAAACCAGAAGCAGAAATTTGGTCATATAACATAACCCTTTCATTATGATACACAAATACCATTCAAATCAAATTCAATTGATACAAACAAGAAATTGTAATTATTTGAAGTAACAAAACAAGTATAAAAAAATAATGAAAAGAAAGGAAAAACTAAAAAGAAAAACTCACCCACAAATTGACTTGGATTTGGCGCTGGTGCGCGTCGTACAACTTCTGGCCTTGAATTACCAGTAAATTCATGCCAACGATAAGTGCTCCTATACTCCGAATGGAGCTGCTGAAAGCAAACAAATAAAATAGAAAAATAAGAATACACAACCATTCATTAGTATATATGTATACTCAAGTTAAGTCAAATAATAAAAGAAATATCAATTCAAATCAATTGAAATCAAAACAAATATTTTAAAAGCCAAAAAGTTAAACTAGCTTATTATTCAATATTAAATTCTTACATCTTCTACTTCTTCTCTCCATTATGCATCAAAAAAAAAAACGTAAAAAAATTTCTTGGTGCCGCTTGGTACCAACTGTGTGTATGCAATTTGAGTTGGAAAGGCAAGGTGAACATTTCATATACAATACTTAAGAAATCATATGTACATGTTAAACGATTATGACATCCATCGTAAGAAATACAACATAAAGGCCATCTTTTGTATGAAACAAAACACAGAAAAAAGAAAAAGTTGTTCTATTCTTGCATTCATTATTCGTTAATGAATATCAGTTGGTTGCTGGGGTGTGAAAAAACTTTTCAAGAATTTTTCTTAATTTCGTTACGATGTAATCTTTGCACACAATAGCATGTAATTTCAGTTTGTAAAGGAATCTTGCGGAATAACGTTATGCAAACTTAATCTGGATTAGTGGTTGGCGTAATAATGAAATCAATTTGGTTGGCATGTAAGGCTAACTTGATCATGCCATATAGAATGGTTAAATAAACATAAAATAACTCTTAAAGTAGTGGGGTAAGATTACTGCCATTATTGAAACTAATGGTGAAGAAAAAGTTATTTTGGAAAGTTATAACACCACCACAGCTTGTGCAATGGACCGATTTGCTTTTATAAATCAATAGATACGCTCAATTGGCTTTTCATGAAAATATTTAATTCCAAAACAAAACGACAGAAATAATTTGAATTTTCTTTTTCTGAACTTTAATACAAGTCAAATATCGTTGTTAATACTGACATTAAGTCCCCAGGGAAAACATAATGTGGTTGTCTAAATGTTATGCCTCTCTTCTATGCAATTCGTCTTTAATTTGAGCCAGCATACCCATTCTTAGCTCTTTCACAGGCTGTCAGGCTTTAAAACTCTCGATATTGTACTCGCTGATATACAGAAGTCGCCGTAGTCTAGTAGGTAGTGTGCTGGCTTATTAGACGTAAGGCCGCAGTTCAAAGCCCAAGTCAGACATCAAAACGAAATACAAAAAGTATTTCTACGGCGACTTCCACTTATCAGATTTCTGGCAAAAGCTCTGAGAGTAAATAAAAAATTGCCATTAAAAAGATTCTCAAAACAAACTCTGTCGTTCGGAATCGACTTTAAACTGTAGGTCCCGCCACTCATGTATAAAATTAACACACACAACATGGTTGGTGAAGGGCCAATTATGTATGTATGTATGTGATATACAGAAAATATCTTCTATGTTGATCCCTTATCTGCAGTACCTTCTTGTTCCCGTTAAGTAGAAAGGAACATGATTTATATTTTCCCTAAAGTTAGGAGACCATTGATGTTCACTGCAAAGAATATCAGACCTATAAATCCGACCTCATTGCGTCTTAAAACATTGGAAACCATTCGGAATACGGACCCTCTGAATTACCATTTGCATATAGTCTGTATTTTGGACTATTTCTTATATATTCCAAAATGGCCACTGATCTTCTAGAGAATTTTCATATATTTTTTGGGCCAAATATCGATTTTTTCAAAATTGAAAATCTCGACTTACAAAATTAGTTCAGCTATCCCACTACCACGGTTGGAAAGAGTACCCTCTGGAGTACTATTTGCATATAGTCTGTATTGTAAATATTTTCCTACACTTTCTAATAGTACGCAACATGCCCCACACTATAATTGCCCTCACTGAAACTGAAGTGAACTCCTCACTAATAGCCTTCATTGACTTGGAGGACGCTATCAATAATGTCTATTCAGTAAAACGTTTAACCCAAAGGGCGAACTAACCTCTTCAGTTCTCAAAACATTGAAACTCTTTCTAAACAACAATTTACGATATGACTTCTTTCCCACTGGACTAAAGTTTGGGCCACCCAAGCTATATTGAACTCCACTACGGGCAACATTCAAAAGGCTCTGATGAATAGGCATTTCACAACCGCCCTCAACAGTCACCCTTCGAGTGCCGCTTTGTGTCTGAGTAGTGCAGTTTAATGGTTTAGTTAGAGAGAAAAAGAAAAAGTGAATAAGCCTCATCACAAGGTGGAGTTCTCTTGCTTTAACTATGGAAAATCGTTGTGAAAGATGTATTAGAGGAGCTGCAACAACATGGTTTTAAGGTCATTTGTTATGTGGATCATCTGCTCTTGTAGTATATGGACACTTAACTGTTAAAACTACCTTCTGCACAAACACTTCAAGCAGTGATCGAAGAACTTTTTCCATTTTAGTTAAGATCCAGAAAATTCAAACATTCATGAATTTATTGGCCCACCTTTGACCAACTTTTGGACTTTATAAGCTCACCGTAGTCTAATAGGTAGTGTGTTGGCTTATTAGATGTGAGGCAACGGTTCATAACCCCAGGACGAACATCTTCAACAAAACGAAAAAGAAAAAATAATTCTTCGGCTACTTCCTCTCAATAGATTTTTAAGCAAAATCTCTGAGCGTAAATAAAAAATTGCCATGAAAAGATTCTCAAAAAAATCTGGCAATCGGAGTCCATTTTAAACTGTAGTGGTATGAGAAGCTAGGTTGTAATCCTGACTGATTAATTATTTACAGTGTTCAGTACCATTGTGACGCACACTTTCTAATATAACTTCGGGTTATTAAATACGGACGCACATCTCCTCTCTGATCATCTTGATCATCCTCACTATTCATCTTGGCCTGGCAGCTCTATTTATACTCCCTTATTTTATGTCTGATAACTTCACGATCTTTCTATAAAATTGTTGTTGTTGAATTTTTGTTGCTTCTTTTGCTTTTCTCCTTCTCGTAAATTTCTACCTGTTTGCTTCTGTTATTTGGTTTACCGTATGATGTGTGTATTTTGTTATTGTCTGTTTATTTTAGTTTGTTTAGTTTATTTTTAGTACGCATTACAATATTAATACTAAAAAGTCATTTAATCGTGTAATAAAAATGGTTCATAACGTAAATTCTACATAGGCTGTCATTTCATGATGAATATTTTACGTCGGATAATCTATATTTGAAACTACCATACAGCTAGTAGTACATAAGGGTAAGTACCCTTATTATTATCTAAGTTAATCCCATAACGTGGGTGGGAAAACTTGGAGAACTAACATTCAATAAGTGTTCGTATAGATATCATTTGATTAAAGGTGGTCTAGGTTAGGTTAGCGGTTAGCTTGCCGTTCTCAGGCAAGTTTGCTTAGTGGCTATATGGCCCATTGTGTTACCTAGTATGAGGGAAGCCCCTTCGTCATGATGAAATCGCCTAGTTGCCTTAGATGTCCAGATCATTAAACGTCAGCCGAAGAATTCTCAATTTATGAAAGCCGTTGTTCTCGGAAGTGTAAATGGAAATTATATTTATTAACATTTTAAAGTAGAACACAAACAATGAATTCAACGATCTGGAAATTTAGGCAAGCAAAGGGATTATTTGACATTTTTACTTTACGGAAAATACGTTTATTGTGACATATGATATCAGGTATGCATAAAAATCCTATTAAAGTTATATTTTAAGCAGCTGTATTAAATTGTTTGCAGATTATGCTATCAACACTGGAAGAGTGTAAGTTCTATTTGCATAAATTCACCCAAAAAAAATTCTGATTAAAATCTAACTGCTTTGAAACATTAAATAAAACATTTTTTTCTATTTGCATTGGCTTTAAGGCTTTCCTTTATATTGAAAGGGGTTTTGCATGTTTGATATTTGAATTCACCCTTCAATTGAAATGAAAAACAACATTTTATAACACTTTAGAACACTGTGTATTCACCTTGAACTTCAGAGAATTAAAGAAACGAAAATATAATAGAAACACGAGTGCCACAATAACGAAGTAAAACAGTCTGTTACTTACAGTTGAAAGCCATACAATACATGCCAGTCATTAACAATTCATCAACATTTTTTCAATTAATTGCAATAGGAAAAGCCATGTAAAAATAAGACTTTTCCAACATAACAGAAATTGTATGATAATGCAGTGCATACTGGCAGAGTATAGCAGTTGCTGTTTGAGATTGGCTTTGTATTCATTTGTACGTTTAAGAATCAAAGTTCTTTCTGTAGCTGTAGTTGATATAATAAGGATATTGTATTGAAGGAGGGCTCAAGGCATTTTAATCGGCCCAAACGTAAAAGCTCTAAGGCTCACTGAGTCGTGTACGGTTCGAAGAGCAGTGTGTACAATAAAACATTGTGGAGCGAGAAGCAAAATACCTGTATGCTATTTTGCAAACATGTGGACTGCATCAAGGACATATTAAGAAATTCCTATTCAAAACAAACATTCAGGTTGACGCACTACCGGATGATTCAAGTAAACATATTGACACACCTACATAATTGGTCATTACAACCCTTCAGTCAGGATTACGACCTAGTTTCTCACACCACTTATGTTGTGTGTGTTAATATTATGCATGAGTGGTGGGTCCTACATTTTAAAGTCGACTCCGAACGACAGATTTTTGAGAAACTTTTTCATGGCAATTTTTTATTTGCTCTCAGAGTTTTTGCCAGAAATCTACTGAGAGGAAGTCGCCGAAGAAATACTTTTTGTATTTTGTCTTTGATGTCTGGCCTGGGGCTCGAACCATGGCTTTATGTCTAATAAGCCAACACACTACCTACTAGACTACGGCGACTTCAAACGTATTGACACCGGAGAATAATCTCCATATCTGTATACCCCACCTCTTCAACAGAATCACAGGGTTATAAAATTTGTTAAAAAAAATACCGGGAAGCTGTAAGACGGAAAATGCACACTGTGCTAGCAATAGAATGACCTTAAAAAGAAGATGGCAGTCTACTGTAAATAACTGTCGGATACAGAAGGAGTAATGGAAGCATGGTTGCTCTCTTAATCAAGAGCTGGAAAATTCGAAAAATCATGGATTTATCGGCTCAACACCGTAGCTTTGGCGGCCTCCATAGGTTTTATTAGAGGTTGAAATAGTTTGATTGCAACTATGAATAATAATAATATTATTAGTATCGGACCCCAGCGAAAACTGGGGATCTCTCTCTCTCTTACGTATCGTTATGTTGCTACATTAAAGTACTGCGACCAAATGATGTATTGTACTGCCCGCATTCTACATATATGAGGTTTGCTTACAGTGTTCCCCCGACCACATTAATCTCTGTGTGCTGTACGGCAACAGTAAAGATTAAATAGTTGCACATTCCTTTGTGTTACTAAAAAGATGGAGCTTCCACAGTAACCACACAAATGATAAAACATCATCCAAGCATAGAACGCTTTCGCTTAATTATAGAGACTCTATGGAAATTCCATAGCTAACGCTGTCCTGCAGTTGATAACCATTTTCAGATAAGCGTAGACCCTTATTGCGACATGTAAGGCACTAACGGTCTACTACAGGTCGTTGTTTTAAGGCCCTTGAAGGCTTCGATGTCTTCAATGTTTTATTGAGGGTATGACCGATCGATCAACAAAGTTCTTTCAAACTTGATTTTTTCTTGTTAGTTGGTAGCAAGTAGCTATTAGACATACATACTGTACATACGTAATTTATCATTACAACCCTTCAGTCAGGATTACGGCATAGCTTCTCGTACCACTTATGTTGTGTGTGTTAATTTTATGCATGAGTGGTGGGACTAACAGTTTAAAGTCGATTTCAGACGAGAGACTTTTTTTGAGAAACTTTTCCAAGACAATTTTTTACTCTCAGAGTTTTTGCCAGAAATCTGCTGAGAGGCAGTAGCCGAAAAAATAATTTTTTTTTATTTTTTATTTCGGAATGTCAGAGCTGTGGTTTGAACTGTGGCCTCACGTCTAAAAAGCCAATATACTACCTACTAAACTAAGCGACTTTGTATATTACAGATATGGTTGAATCAAAATATTGTGTCTTTCTCTCTTAGACATTTGGTTACTCACACTCAATGATTCAACACAATCCTCTTGGCAAACTTGATCAAGCAAAACCTGGTTGCTGCACTCATGAGGTGCATTAAAATCATCAGATTTTAAAGCGTGATGCTTATTAACCTCTACTAGATTCCAATGGCTTTTTGCCATGGTTTTTTTCCTTTTTTTTTTTGCCAAAAAATAATTTTTCTTTCACATGAAATTTACTTTCTAAGTTATTGGGACGTTACGTTCGGCTTTTAATATGTATTTCATTACAATCCAGTGCATTACTTACTATCCGCTAATTTTTTGCCATATTTTTTCAGTTACACCTTAAAAATAAAATAAACACGCAGTAATAAATTTCAGCTTATAAAAGTCTGCTGCTGGTGAAACAAAAAAACAAAAAAAAACAGGCAAAAACCAAAAAATTACCTGTAATCGCTTGCGTGTTAAATGGTTTTTTTTATTATTTTTTTTTTCATTTTTCGTTTGATGCTTTTGTTTATAATTAATGATGGAAAAACATCATTATCATTATAACAACAACAACAACAACAATAATAATTATTATTATTAAGTTTAACACATTTTGTGAAAACAATTGCTTTAATACCTCTATGATATGATATAATAGCCTGGTTATTAACTGGTTTATTATGACAAGAAGAATGAAGTGAAAAAGTAAAAATCCAATTTAGAAATGAAATGAAAAAGAGTACAAGCACCACAGACAGTTATTAAGTGAAATTGTAAAATGCAGCCAAATGTGTAATTCATTTGAGTAAATCACAACAAAACTATTATTTAACAATTGAAAGATAATAACTTATCAAGACAAACAAAACGGATTTTATGTTATGATAAGAAGTTTATAAATCAGTTCGAAATTACTTCAGTGGTAGGTAGGCAAGTAATTGAGAGTTCAAGTTAAATAACACACGAAAAGCTATGATGTCAATGAAACTTTTACATAAGTATGTACAAACATACATACTTGATCATTACAACCCTTTAGTCCGGATTATGGACTTAGTTTCTCACACCACTTATGTTGTGTGCGTTAATTTCATACATGAGTTTAAAGTCGACTCCGAACGACAGATTTTTGAGAAACTTTTTCATGGCAATTTTTATTTGCTCTCAGAGTCTTTGCCAGAAATCTGCTGAGAGGAAGTCACCAAAAACAAAATTTTTTCATATTTTAGTTTTGATGTGTGACCTGGGGTTTGAACCGGTAGCCTTGCGTCTAATAAGCCAACGCACTATCTACTAGACTACACCGACTTCAATGAAACTTTTACTTCATTTTAATACATATATCTCGCTAAGCTGAACAAAGTACAGAGGTTGGCATGCTAGGGCAGGCTGGTCTCGAGGACACCCTTTCTCTACAACCGTTACATATCTCCGCATCTTCGAAAGGCGAGTACTAGAACAGCACTGAGTCGCCGTAGGCTAGTAGGTAGTGTGTTCGTTTATAAGACGGAAATGTGAAAGAAATATTTCATCGGCGACTTTCTCTCAGCAGATTTTTGGTAAAAACTCTGAAAGTAAATAAAATTGCCATGAGAAGTTTCTCAAAAAAGAATCTTTAGTTCGGAGTCGATTTTAAACCGTATTTCCCGCCACTCATGTATAAAAATTAACGCACACAATATAAGTGAAGTGAGAAACCAGGTCGTAATCCTGGTTGAAGGGTGGTAATGATCAATTATGTATATGTGTATATAGAACTGCACTGAGGCATGAAGTAGAACCGAATCACCCAGGTTTTGAGATATGATTAGATGCTACCGGAGACTGCCTTCGGATGAATATGCACACGGATAGAATGGATTGCTGAAGCTGTCATCGGTGCTGGTGAAATATAATGATCTACAACGATGCTTCAAAAATGGAATGCAAAACTGGATCTGGGGTCTATTCCTATAAACTGGCACTGAACGGGTCATTCCGATTATATAACCATGCCAGCGTATTTCAGGCGGAGATTTTTGCTATTGAACAAGCTGCACGCATGGTTGAAACCGGGGACCTACCTCCTTCGAACTTGATCACTAGGTGTAAGCAGTCAAACAGCAATCAAAGCTCTTAGATCTAATTTTCAAAGAGCGTCAGGAGCTGCATAGCCTCTGTACACCGTATACATCGACACAACACCCGTCTGTACTGGGTTCCAGGCCATTGTGGCATAGAGGGAAAGGAAAAGACGGATGAACTGTTACGGAAGGAATCGGAAATGTCTGACGAAGAGACGATAGGGAGGATATATGCGGAGGAATACTTTTCCAAATTGGAAAAAGCAACATGGAATTCAACAAACCGTGGTTGCTCCGACATGCCTGTTTGCCGAAGATCAAAACTGCTGTATCCAGCAGTGGACAGCGAGAGAACCAGAAAACTACTTGAGTTCGACGAGAAAACAGTTCACATTCTAATAGGAATTCACCATCAGGATTACTGTAGAAGCTGCCGTGAGGTGGAGGAAACGGAATCGGGGCAACATATTTTATTAGAGAACCCTGCACTTCAGGACAAACGACATCGATTTCTGGTTGACAGAACGTTTAAAGATCTGGGCATCTAAGGAAACTGGCCGGTTTCATCATGACGATGGGACTAAACTACTACGTAATACAATAGGCCATATGGCCACTAAGCAAACTTGCCTGTGAACGGCAAGCTAATCGCTAACCTAACCTAGACCACCTTTAATCAAATGGTATCTCGACGATCACTTATTGAATGTTAGTTCTCCATGTTTTCCCACCCGCGTTATGGGATTATCTGAGTACCCTTATGTACTACTAGCTGTGTGGTAGTTTCAAATATAGATTATCCGACGTAAAATATTCATCATGAAATGACAGCCTATGTAGAATATACTTTATGAACCATTTTTATTACACGATTAAATGACTTTTTAGTATTAATATTGTAATGCATACTAAAAATAAACTAAACAAACTGAAATAAACAGAAAATAACAAAATACACACATCATACGGTAAACCAAATAACAGAAGCAAACACGTAGAAATTTACGAGAAGGAGAAAAGCAAAAGAAGCAACAAAAATTCAACAACAACAATTTTATAGAAAGATCGTGAAGGTATCAGACATAAAAAAGGGAGTATAAATAGAGCTGCCAGGCCAAGATTAATAGTGAGGATGATCAAGATGATCAGTGAGGAGATGAGACTCTTTATTTAATAACCGGGAGTTATATTAGAAAGAAAGCGTTAATCGCAATGGTACTGAACACTGTAAATAATTAGTCATTACAACCTTCAGTCAGAAGGACGACCTAGCTTCTCATATCAAGCATGTGGGTGTCAATTAAATACATGAGTGGCGGGATATACAAATCCGAACTAGATATTTTTGAGAAACTTTTCATGACTATTTCATTTACTTTCAATGTTTTTGCCAGAAATCTCTTGACGAAATATTTTTATGTTGCATTTTGTTGAAGATATCTGGTACCTGGGGTAACTGTGGCCTCATGTCTAATAAACCAACGCACTACCCAGTAAACTACGTCAACTTAAAGTTAATAATACGACAAAACATTTTCAATAATAAAAGAAACTTAAAATCAATATCACTCATACGCCACCTATGACATTCAGTATAAAACACATTAAAATTAATCATACGTCTAGTGTAGCAGCTATAAAAAATATACAATTACCAGTACACCATGAAAAAGTTTCTACTTTTATTTGAAATTCATTTTCAAGTCTTGGCAATTTAGGGTTTCCTTATTTCCAATATTGTTTTCTTAAATTTCTTTCCTCTCTCTCTCTCTCTCTCTCTCTCTCTTTATTTTTGAACCAAACGAAAAATGACTTCAACTAATACATCCTCTACAAATAAAAGTTTGAAGGAAACTTATTCTAAAAAAAATTTTATATTTCATGCACGTATTTTCGGTATTTGTATTGGTAAGTTGTAAGCAACAACAACAACATCTAAAAGTTTTCTAAAAAGTAAAATACATTCCAGACTGTTTTTTCGGTTTTCTTTTTAATATTTCATCATGTTTTTGTTTAAAGTTTTGTTTGTGCTGCCTGCCTGCCTGCCTGCCTGCCTTCTGTTCAATAAATAAATAATTTTGGGCATGTTTTCTATTTGAATGGTTAAATTTTTGGCAGGCATTGGCAAGGATAATTCTCATAATTTCTTGTCCTTAAAATTTTATAGATTTACTGTGTAGTAGCCTTCAGCATGCTGGTTATTTAAGATTATTTTGTGTAGAAGTAAAGAGAAATCTCTTAATGAGTATTTCCAAGATATTGAAAGCAATATAAAGAGGTTCGTTGATGTCTTAATTAGTTTCTACATGCACCATGGAAAAGCTTATTATCAATACCAGTTAATTAATTTTAACAAGAGCAAGTAATTGTTAATAAGAATTTCATAAATTTCTTCAATGCATGAAAGAGTTTGTTTTATTATGAAAATAATCTTCTCAGAATTGATATGAATATACATACATATGTACTTACAACATACAACTCTTTAGACAGGATTACAACCTAGCCTCTCATACCACTTATGTTGTGTGTGTTAATTTTTTTACTCCAAGCGATAGATTTTTTGAGAAACTTTTCATGGCATTTTTTTGTTTACTCTTAGAGTTTTTGCCAGAAATATGCTGAGAGGAAGTTGCCGAAGAAATATTTTTTCATATTTCGTTTTGTTGGAGATGCCTGATCTTGGCATCACCGTGGCATCACCTCTAACCATAGCTGCCAGATTTGACGATTTATCGTAATTTGGACGATTTTGAGCTCCAAAAATATCATATTGACGATGTGACGATTTATAACCTTATTTTGACGATTTTTGGAAATTAAAAACTTACATAATTTTCTTTACTTTAGTACATTAAAAGTCACTTTAAGCTTTGTATTTACTTTGCAATTGTTTTACTATTGGAAATTTATGTTAGTAAAAACAAGGAGTAAACTATTATATCTTTAAGTGATGATTTTTCTGTATTTTATGCCTTTTTAATCCCCTAAAAGCCAAAAAAATTACAACTCCTGAATAACCTTGTAGTTGAGAAAAATTTATCACTTGTCTGCAGACAATTTTAAAAATTCGAGTTCAGCTTCTAATAAATATTAGCATCGGAAGAACAAAGGCAAGCGCCGTTATTTTGTTTCGTACGACCAACACTCAGGCGATCGGTGGGATTGTGTTTGGAACCATGAAAATATGTTGTTATGTGGAGAAGGAAAGAGAGAACAGTGTTTATGAACACTATTCTTGTATATATTTATACCATAAGTAACTGGAAAGGCCTCTGCAGGAAATGAGTTCCACATTCGAATAGTCCGACTAAAAAACGTATTTTTACTGTAATACAGTGTGCGATCCACTGGCCAATCGACCACATACGGAAGTGGTGGCCGACAAAGAAGACTTTACGTCGGAATATATGATTTTCCGGAAAAGTCCTCGTGCGAGCAAAATTCTTTTCTTGAAGCGATAGAACAGTGAAACACAAACCACACTGCAACAATGCTCCAATGATTAAATGCAGTTGGATACACTACCGTCATTAACGACTAACTACTACGGCCTCTCCTGTACACGATCGAGAAATCTTAAAATAGACGTTTAGCCACCGACCCATACATGGGAGTTATATTTCCGTCTCGGTCGGTTACAAATGGTGTAAATAGTAAGATTACAAGATCTTTAAAAGGAACTGAAGGAACTGAAATATGTGTCGGTTGAAGCCAACATTACGCTGAATTTTCATGCTCAGATTGTCAAGAGCTTCCGACTCCTTAATATTTCCACCACCCATAGATTAAGATGATGCAATATTATTGCTGCGCTTATGTCTCAATAAACAACACTGGGATAGATTGTTTAATCCTTAAACAATTCTTTCCTGAAAATGATATAAAATTTCTCCGTTTTTGGAAAAGAATTAATAAATGAGGATGTGGGACACCAGCATTTAATTTCTATAAAAATTGTTTCAATGTTTTATTTTTGAACTCAGATATGTACATACATATGTATATTGATTTTATATGTTTTACTACAATAGAAATAATTTTGGTTTTTAAAAACTTTTAATTTATATATTTATTTTTTCTGATGATTTTTTGACGATTTTAATAAACGTCTTTGAGGATTTTGACGATTTTTTCTCAAATATTTGACGATTTGGTGCCTCATTTATCTGGCAGCTATGCCTCTAACACACAACCTACGGAGACAATACATGGTTTATTTAAAAAAGTTAGCATCTGTATTCATTACTTCAATCATTTATTATAGCCTTGAGCTGGATTGGTGCATTTACCAAGGGGTAGTCAATTAAAATTCAAAATGTTTCGAATCAAAGCCTCTCTGCAGTCATGGTACTTGATTTGTTACAGATCTCATCTTAAGCACACTGAGAGTGTTTTTTATTTGATATTCAAGAAGAATTTTTAAAATATTTCAGCTACGCATAATCTATATTGCATTGTCTTGGAAAAATTTCTAACAGCATCGTGGTATTCAGCGCACATCTGCGGAGATGGAGACCCTTATCATGTAAGCGTGGAAAAAACTTTTTTTATCAAAACGAACAGAACGGGCAATGTACCACATGGTTTGCCCTCTTTAAAATCGCCATAATTGCACTACCGAGATGACTATTGGCAATGTTTTTTGATTCAGTGAACGATCGACCAAAACCCTTATATCAACGAAACACAAGGTCGAAAACATCATCCGTTATCTGTGAGAGTATAATGGATGGAGTATCCGAGGCAGTTGACTTCCTGTCGGTCACAAAAGTTCAGCCCTTGGCAGACCACAAGTTCAAACTGTATTTGCTGAATGAGCTCTAAAGCAGTTGGCATCTGAACCTAATTTCCATCGAAAAATCATTTTCAGCCTCTTTCTAGATGAATAAGTACATGAACGACTAAATGTTTCTAACATGAGATCCAACTCCGCCCATATACAGTCTAAGCCTTGCAACAATTATAGCCGACTGATCACATACAACGCCATAGATATGCTGATTGGGCGCTAGAACAATATCCTTTCAATACTAATTTTTAAACAAAATTTTCTTCAGCGAAGAAACTCATTTATAATCTGGTGCTTAACTTATCAAGGAAAATTGTTGCATCTGTGATTAAGAGAACCCAAGAGTGTTTAAGGACAAATCATTAGATTCGAAAAAAAAGTAGCTACTTGGATCGCATTATGGTTTATAGTCGTCATTCAGTCAAATAAATGTGGAAAAAGAGTTAACATGAATTGCGAGCGCTATGGCTGTACGAAAACCGACTCGTTTCTCAAAAATCTGTCATTCAGAGTTGACTTTAAACTGTAGGTTCCGCCACTCATGCGTAAAATAAACACACACAATATAAGTGATGTGAGAAGTTAGGTCGTAATCCTAGCTGAAGGGTTGTAATGACCAATTACTATGTATGTTAGGTTATGTATGTTGAAACATTTGTAAATTCAAATTCGTCATGTTGTCACGGTAGAAATCTACTTCAAAAGAAGCAACTGCTTCAAACAATCCAGGGAAGTTCCTTAGAATGACGTTGAATTTCATACTTAATAGCAAGATCCAAGCATTATAATGAAATAAAATATTCATTGAAATCATGGTTTCAATTGTGTTTTATTTAACGTCACTTTGGAAAATCCAAGGAACCTATTATAAACTAATCATTGCCAAGAACAAACTGTTGTAAATATTTCGACTGCAATGACTATAACTTACAACCATGTGCCATTTTTTTTATTACTTATTCCGTGGGTACTTGGAGAAGAGATATTTCTCTTGTATTAAATGATTGCATATACACTGAGCACCAAAAGTGAGTAAATACCACTGAAATAATTCATTTTCTTAGGATAGCGAGAAAAGTAAATGAGAATAGTCGAATAAATTTCCAAAAATGAAAATGTTTATTTATTACTTATAAAATGTTAAAACAAAAACAACAATTCATAATAAAGGAACTTTTTTTTAAACTTAAGAACAAAAGTGTTGACTCACTTATGGCGCTCACTGTATGTATGTATACGTAAAGTGGTAGTGATGTTAGATTAATATTTATGACCTTTTTTCTATCACTTTCTATTTTAATTTTTACCTCTAATGGCCATACTTTAAAGCAAATATCCTTCAAATTAAAAATAATTACAATACCCTTCCAAACGTTTACAAAAGTTTTCTTTTGTTTGTAACTCATATTGTTTTGCTATCATCCGATATGTTTTCTTCTTGTTGCATTAATTTTAATTTTCAAAGGATATTGCAAAATATTAAAATAAGTTTTTATCAAAGCAAAGCTTATCCCCTTAGAAATAAATGAAAAAAAATTTTTTTAAGTAACGAAACTTTTTAATTCGTCGTCAAATTTAAAAATGACTGAGTATGTATTATATAATCTATATATATACATAATATATGTATACGTGTGGTGCAAATGTGTTTATTTGTTGGTTTGGAGGCTCTATTTAATCTTACATCTGCGTCGGAGTAACTTATTTGGTTTTGATATTCCACAAGTCTATGATATCTTCCATACGTAGTAAGTACTCAACATTAAATTTTATGTGAAAAATCTTGGACAGATTACTGTCAGAGTATGAACACTAAATATGGCATCTTTAATTGTTATTTCTTCATTACTTTAATGAAGATTGGCCATCATTTACTTTCTTGCTTACATTGCCTGAGCGTGAACGTCGTTATCGACTTATAACGCTACTGGTTGTCTTTAGTCGACTCTGTACCTAATAAGCATCATACTTCTGTTAAGCATTCCAGATCCATAATCTGCAACAGCAGAAATCTACAATTACCACTTGAAACTACACCATATTATCTCTCTCATTGTCTAGTATTGGAAAATATAAGACGAACGATTTTTGATTACCTGAAATGTATTTAAGGGACCTATCTATCCACAGGTGATTTAAATAAAATCCTAACCTCTAATCTATCAGTAGGGTTTAGAAATGCCAACCAGTGGTTATAAAGATAAGATGCAATCTGTACAGTCGCTATTACAACAAACTTTAATGGACTCAAGTGAGCTAGACCTTAAGGAAAATGCCAATTAAACCTGAATTAATGCTGGAAAAGCACTCTTAACGCTTAAAACAGTATTCCAGCTGGAATTCTTAAATTTTTTGCTGTTTAATCAGTTCCAACAAAGACTTTTGAGCTTTCCCAGTTTAACGTCTGTAGCCTGTTGTGCCAAATCTCCATTAGTAACCACAGATCGTTGTCTGTGTTGTGTTTTCGGTGAATGAAGTCTGGGTTGAAAACTGATCCTTATCATTAGTGAGAAATCATCTTTAGTGATAAGGTCAATTTCAGGATGAAAAGGTACGTGAAAAAACAAAATTCACATTAGACCCAAGAGATCCCAAAATGTCAATATTTTGGGCGGATTTTACCAAACTTTTTTGAAAATGATACCCAGGCCATCAATTTCAACTGCAAACACTTTATGTCGTTGATTACAAAATTCTTTTGGCCTCAATAAGACAAAATTCAACTGGACACTAACTGCATGTGGTTCAACACAAAAGCCGCAAAACAATGCATCATTCGATATTCTCCACGAGCGATTAAAGGACACGATCATCTCACGTAGTAACGATATGTACTGGGCACCGAAATCGTGCGATTTAAAGCCCGTTAACCTTTTTTTCTGAGTTTAATTAAGTAGCACATGTCGGGTGAAAAAGCCGCAAACCACAACAGCTCTCAGAGCTAACGTAATACACGGCATCTGCCAAATTCAACTTAATTTATGTCTCTGAAAAATTACACGGCTAAGGCCAAACTATTTCGCAATTGGTTCGCTTCAGAGAGCATACATACACACATAATTGGTCATTACAACCCTTCAGTCAGGATTACGACTTAGTTTCTCATACCACTTATGTTGTATGTGTTAATTTTATACATGAGTGGTGGGACCTACAGTTTAAAGTCGACTCCGGACGACAGATTTTTGAGAAACTTTTCATGGCAATTTTATTTACTCTCAGAGAGTTTTCGCCAGAAATCTGCTGAGAGGAAGTCGGCGAAGAAATACTGTTTTGTATTTTGTTTTGATGTCTGGCCTGGGTCTCGAACCCTGGCTTTACGTCTAATAAGCCAACACACTACCTACTAGACTACGGCGACTTCGCTTCAGAGAAACGTTCTTGAAAATGCAGACGTTTATACTAGTTTACATTCTGCAATGCCGTAAAATGATGATTAATAAACTCGTCTCTGAGTAGGTTTATAGCACCATGTGCCATGTGACATGTGACGTCATTACGTGCCAATAATTGATACGGTATTTCCATAAATTTATTTGCATGCAACTATTATCAGAGGGCATGTGAAGCATACCGGGGATTAGCTAGTTCTTTGCCTTATAAAACTGGAATCTTGTTATTGCAAATATTATTTTTATTTCTTGTTTTTTTTTTTTGTTTGGCTTTTCTTTTCAATATTTTTCCCACAAGTATTGGTATCATTATAAAAGTTTTGCTTTTATTGTAAAATTCAAATTATTGTTGATTGGTAAAACCAACACACACACACACAGAGCTAAAGCGATTTACACCGATATGTTTATATGTAGAGAACTGACACGTTCTCTCTGTCTGTATGTATGTATATGTAACATTAAGTAAATGCAGCTTTATTACATGTATTGGTATGGACGTATAGAGTATATACTGGCCATGAAGGACGATATTAATTACAGTTTGAATATGAATAGCAATGCGAATAGGATGATGGTATAGTTAAGGTTACATGTATATGACAGCAGTGATCAGGTAATTAGTAAACAAAAATATAAAACAAATCGTATGTAAGTTTCAATTTTTAAAAAAATAAATGAAAAGAGTTTTAATACAACACATTGGAAAAATTTAATGCTAATTAGTTGTTGGCAGCTGTAAATTCACATTGCCTATCTAAATGATTTTATAGTCAATAATATGTATATTTAAATTGTTATAATATAACTCAAGTATTTTTATTATTTTTTGTTTTTTTTTTTTTGTTTTTGTTTTACATTTCGCTTGAAATGATTGCAAATAATTGCTGTGGTTTGTTGCAGGAACTTGTTCAGCAACTATTTAGTGAAATACTTTTGTTTTGTTTTGTTTTTATTTAATAATTTTTTAATAAGTTTCTGATATAGAAAGATGACAGGAAATATTATAAATTACTTGTAATCATGCAATAATGATGAAAGTTTTTTTTATATGAAACAAACGTTTACAAGAGCCATGTAATGCCGGCTAGTAGTTTGGATGTCCTTTTGTAGATTCTGACACACTAAATATTTGATTCGTGTAATACATGGAAAGACAAGATTTAAATAAAATAATACTCAAGACATTTAATATAATATTAAAGGGCAAATGAAGTCGCCGTGGTCTAGTAGGTAGTGTGCTGGCTTATTAGATGTGAGGCCTCGGTTTAGAGCCCAGGTCAAGCATCTCCAACTAAACGAAGTATGAAAAAATATTTCTTCGGAGACTTTCTCTAAGCAGATTTCTGGCAAAAACTTTGAAAGTAAAATAAAATTGCCATGAAAAGTTTTTCAAAAACAAAACAGTAGGTCCCGCCGCTCATGTATAAAAATTAACACACAACATCAGTGGTGTGAGAAACTAGGTCGTAATCCTGGCTAAAGGGTTGTAATGACCAATTATGTTATGTATGTTAAAGGGCAAATTTATTTTGTGGACGCTGAATTTGTAAATTCCCTGTTTTTCAGTTGAGATTTTGTGTGTTAATGCGGTCGATGCTATTAAGAAGCTCTTACAGCTTATTGATGGATCGTATGAGAAATTCATCACCAACTCATACTGAATCGAAGATCTTTAGTTTGGCTTTTCTTTCGAGTACTTTCAAGGCTACAGCATAGGTATTTAATAACGTTCATTCTTCTGCGCCATAGAGAAGCTCAGAAATCATGAGCGATTTGTAGAGTATTAGTTTCATCGTACGTGAGAGTTGTCTGCTATCCAGTTGCCTATTAAGACCTTAGCAGCATCTGCTGGCAGAAGTGGTACTGCGCTTAATATTCAGACTGGCATCTGGCAATATAATTTATACATGTTTGATCAGAAAGTCCCTTTTAATTTCAAAAGGCTATCCTTACAGGGGATTATGCGTACGGATACTTTTCAAAATCTTTTGAGATCAACAAAGTTATATAAGAACTGTATTAACACCATTGCACACGTTTTTATCCTCTTCAAGGCTCATTATTCGATTACTCGGGTTTGTAGGCAAGCATAGTTAATACGCTTCAGAATTTATATGTTTTTGTTTGATTATAAAAACAAACTAAAAACTGATCAAACTCTTTCGAATCAAGATAGAGTTGAGACAATCTAAACTCAGGATTAGATTGAGAGTAGTAGCCTGATTTCTTAGCAGTCACTGTAAAATATCAGTAGATTTGTATAGAATAGGAATTGTTTCAATCAATGAAGTCGCTGTAGTATAGCAAGTGGTGTGTTGGGTTATTAGACGTGAGACTAAGGCATCCCAAACAAAACAAAATATGAAAAACATTTATTCGCAAAAACTCTAAGAGTAAATAAAATTGCCAAGAAAAGTTTCTCGAAAGTCTGTCGTTCGAAGACGATTTCAAACTATTAGTTCCGCCACTTCTGGATAAAACTTAACACACACATCCTGAATGGTGTCAGAAACTTGGTTGTAATCCTATCTGAACGGCTGTAATGATCAGTTAAGAAAGTAAAATATGGAGAAAGGAATTGCCATAACATACTCCCACGACTTTTTAGCGACTTCCCAAAAATACCTCAAGACTTATTTATAAAGTACTAGGCGGGAAGTTATCCTTACTGACACCGAGCAGTGCGATTAATCAAGGCAGTAGGATTGAGGGAGAGACATTATGGGGAAAATATATATATAAATGGCTCGATCAGCATTATTTAATGCTTTCAATCGACAACAGTAAACTTTTAGCAACGATACATGCAGACATAATGGGCCATTACAACCCTTCAGTCATGATTACGTCCTAGCTTCTCATATCACTTATGTTGTGTGCGTTAATTTTTCATTTCATGAGTGGCGGGACCTACAGCTTAAAGTCGATTCCGAACGACAGATTTTTGAAGAAACTTTTCATGGCAATTTCTATTTACGCTTAGAGTTTTTGCTAAAAATCTGCTGAGAGGAAGTCGCTGAAGAAATATTTTTTTTATATTTCATTTTGATGTCTGACCTGGGGTTTGAACCTTGGCCTTACGTCTAATAAGCCAACACACTACCTATAAGACTACGACTATGGCATCACTCAGCAACAACAGAACCCTTTAAATGATTTTTGAAACCTAAAATTTTAATCATTTTCCATTAAAGGACCTATTAAATGCACTTCCCTTTTAGTGGCTTTTAATTTAGAAAACAATTGCATTTAAATTACCACTGCTGTAGTAAAATTACTCATGAATATGAATACACGAGTATGTAACCATAAAGGTTATTAGCCATGAAAAGGCATGTTCAATACATGAAATGAAAACACTGATCTGAGTGTATGTGCATTTTAGCATCAATAAAATATGAGACCCCATATGACAAACAGTAGCCGATATGTCCTCATTTTTTGTTTTCTTTTTAAATATTGGCCAACATTTTTCATTTACGAGACTCTATGGAGTAATAATTGCTTTATTTTTTTTCAAGTGAAGGCAAATGAAATGCAATAAAAACTTTCATTTTTTTCCAAGAATTTATAGTTTTTCTCTCTCTCTGTCGCTCTGGTTTTGCAGAGGTTGTCGAAGTCATTAGAATGCCATGAAAGCCAACTGAAATGACAAATAGTCATGGCAATTATAACAATTTTTTTTTGTTCTCATCAACGTTTTTAAGGCTTTAGATGTCTTTATTTGGTTTTAAGCCAAAATATGCCAGAAGATTTATTTAATTGTTAAGCCATAAATATTTTTAAAACCAAAAAAAAAAAAAAAAACATTCTGAACATTTCAATGTCAATTGTCATGAAAATCAAATTAAAAACAAAAAACAGCCAAAAATCTTAAGGACATTTAGCGAAAATGACAACAAACAACCAAGACAGCAAGAAAGGAAAGTAGAATGGGAAAGTAACCTTCACTGCTTTAAAATTATATGGAAAGATATTTAAAGGATAAATGAGAGAACAATGAGAGAACAATTATGTGGGATGGCAAAAATATTTGTTTACTAACGGGTCCGCCATCTAACGTTTTTTTTTCAACTAGTGCTTATTTCGTGAATGGTAACACTTAGCTCATGTCTGATTTGACAGATAATTAGTTTCATTCTTCCGCTGAACGAATATGGTTATGTATACGCTTGAACAACGCTGGCAAATATTGCGACATTACTTTGAAAATCATGGTAATGTTGCAGAATGTGTGCGAAAATTACGTACGGATTTTGGAAGAAGAGAAGCACCGTCAGCTCCGCATGTTCGTTATCTTGTGAACAAAGTGAAAGAAACTGGCATCCTCATCGATAAACCAAAGCGTGAAAAGCCAAAAACAGTGCGTATACCCGAGAATATTGCTGCTGTGGTAGAAAGTGTGCGTGAAGCGCCATCAACATCAATTCACCGTCGTTCTCAACAATTGAATATTTCGGAGACATAATTGAGACGAATTTTGCATAAAGACCTTGGTATGACGCCATACAAAGTCCAATTGGTTCAGGAGTTGAAGCCAATTGACCATCCAATGCGTTTTCGCTTCGCTAAGTGGGCCTGCGATCGACTTGCAGAAGATGCCGATTTTGGCAAAAAAAAATCATCTCTTCAGATGAAGCTCATTTTGATCTTGGCGGGTATGTAAACAAGCAAAATTGTCGCATTTGGGGCACAGAAAACCCGCACCCATACATTCAAAAGCCGACGCACCCAAAACGAGTCACTGTTTGGTGCGGATTTTGGTCCAGAGGCATAATTCTTCGAAAATGAGCAAGGAGTGGCCGTTCATGTTGAACGAATTTTTGTTCACAAAAATTTAAGATGAGGATATTGGCAACATTTGGTTTCAACAGGACGGCGCTACGTGCCACACAGCCGAAGCCACGCTCTATGTTATGCGCACTGTTTTTTAAAAACGCATTATCAGCCGCAGAGCTGATGTCGTTTGGCCACCTCGGAGCTGCGATTTGACACCGTTGGACTATTATTTGTGGGTTGCCATCAAAGATAAGTGTTACGCCGACAAGCCAGAGACAATTGACGCTTTAAAGGACAATATTCGTGAAGCCATTGGTGAAATACAGCTGCACACAATCGTGGTCTAAAAATTAGACCGATCGTGTAGGCTACTGCATGGCCAGCCGAGGCAGCCATTTGAATGAAATCCATTATTAACCGGAAGGATTGTACTTTCAAATAAAAAAAGAAATTTGAGAAAATATTCAGTAGTTCTTTTTGTTATTCGTTATTTGGCGAACCCTTTACATTCAACTATGTTTTCATGGCTACTACAACTAGGAATAAGCCTCAGCCTGAAATAAATTAGAAAGTCAGTTTTTATTACCAAATTACATACCGATGTATACATCGGATTACGACCTAGCTTCTTACACCGCTCATGTTGTGTGTGGCGGGATCTACAGTTTAAGGTCGATTCCGAACGACAGATTTTTATTGAGGAACTTTCCATGGCAATTTTTATTTACTCTGAGAGTTTTTGCCAGAAATCTGCTGAGAGGAAGTCACCGAAGAAATATTTTTTTCATATTTCGTTTTGATATCTGACCTGGGGTTTGAACCGTGGCCATACGTCTAATAAGCCAACACACTACCTACTAGACTACGGCAACTACCGATGTATACCTACTTGTATATCTTATGCATATTTGTACATTCTTTAAAGAAATTCTTTACATACATACATACATAATTGGTCATTACAACCCTTCAGTCAGGATTACGACCTGGTTTCTCACAGCAATTCTTTACTTATATACATTTAACAACACTTTATATATACAGTGGACAGCAAAAGTCTTAGTACGGCAATATATTTTTAGCAATTTCATGAATTTTAGCCAAAGTTTGTATAAAAATTTACAGTTCATATATTTATTTCTATTAATTTATTTCTTTTTTATTATAAAACAAACAATTTTTTAATGTTTTTTCATAAAACAAGAGAAAAATAAGGAAAATTTTCTGATGACTGCATAGGTACCGCCAAAGAGAACCCGGAGTAAATTTAAAATTCAAATGCCTAATATATGAAAATGTTATCATCTGTATTTAGTAGAATATCCCTTAAGGACAAGCAATCCATTTAACCCATTTGTAATTGAATATACAAGTTTTGTTTAGTGTTTTCTGGTGGCATCATAAGCAAGTTTTTCGGTTGACTTTTGTTTGAGGTTTAGCGATTACGTAACCGTTCTTTCAAATGATCTCCTAAATACTCTCTTGAAGTCATATCGGGACTCTGTGCAAGAGTATTAAGCCTGTGGGGACTTTTTTGATAAAATATATTGCCGTACTAAGACTTTTGCTGTCCACTGTATATTGCAACACTTATAATGCTGCGCTACTAAATTCATTACACGCTCGTTTTCATACAAAAACATCCATTCGTTTAAATCACATTTATTTTCGATCTGGCAACTTCTAGAATCTTACTGTTGATTTGTTATTGTTAATCTCGTCGTTTTTATGTTTAGAAATTGTTGCTTTGTTATTTAATTTTTACTGATGAAGTTAATCAACTTTTTGAAATCACAAAATTATGCAAGACGGGCCAAAGTATTGCCCATGTTGTATAGAGAACATATCTTTACTAAAAATTTATTGACAAAATTTATTTAATGGAAATTATTGACATAAGATTTGTTATATTATAAAGAGGCGAGGCAATAACAATAAAAATAAAAATAGGAAAGAAATGTTTTGCTTGTTTTTAATCTGAAAATTTTATAATCTCGTTGTAGTCTAGTAGTCTAGTGAGGCCACGGTTTAAACCCCTGGTCAAACATATCAGACAAAACGAAAAATGCCAGCTGATTTCTGACACAAACTCTGAGAGAAAAAGAGTGATTGCAACAACTTAGTGGATTGAATTTCTATTTGCGTTTCACTGCAAAAACGTAAAGAAATCGAACTATTTCTGAAGATCTAAAGAGTGGAATTATATACGACGATAAAGTGTGAAAATGCTTAAGTGTCAGGCAAGTTTAACCCTTTGCACTCGGTACCGTTTCGGACATTATCTACCGGCAACTCGACGCCACTTTTTAAGAAAACGTACATCCTTGAAACGTGATATTATACAACATAATTTTAGAACCAAGTTAGGAATTGTAATGAAATTTCTTTTATATGAATTTGTGGACATTGAAGTACACATATTTACAAAAAAATATCACAATTTTTTTCTATTTGACGCTTCAGTACGAACTGAGATCTTGTACATTTCTTCTCTCGGTTATTATATATATATGTTCGTCTTACTCCTCTAGGGAGCATAGGGCCGCTTATTGGATTTCTTTATTATCGTATCAAGTTTAACACTTCATTGTGCCACACCCTTGTATCTTTGGACGCCTAATCTACTATATTTACAAATTGCTCAATGGATCAGGGAAGTGTACAGTCCGTCGTGAACGCACTTCGCACGTTCTTTTTCGACGTGTAAAATGGTTGATTTATTTATCATGCATCTTGTAAATTTTATCACATTTCGATTAGTTTTTGTGTCATTTTAACAGAAAATACAGGAGAACACGTGTTTCTTAAAAAATTGCGGTGGAAAATTTTATTGTCCGTAATCGCTAACAAATTATCATATCCCCTCAGAGGAGACAACCGAGTGATATGCTAGGCTTACGTTGTCCCCTCAGAGGGGACTTCCGAGTGCAAGGGGTTAAGCTTCTCGTACGGTGTCAATGACAGCATAAACACCGGGTAAGATCACGATGTGTGACTGGCTAGACTGAAACGCAATTTTTTATTATAAATGTCAACAGCCTGGTCAAACGTTTAATTCTATTAAGATTCTAGAGAGCAACTCAATTAAGAAGCTAAAATTGATGAAAACTCCAGACAACACACAACTTTTATAAAGCGGCAGGAAACTAAGAGAGCAGGGCCAAAAAGTTTTGATACAACCAACATTTACTCCAGATCTTACCACGAGATTAACAATATAACAAATATATTTCTTACAGTGTTTTTTTAAGAAAATTGATTTTAAATCTTCTATAAATTTCGTTTCCATAACATAAATTTAATTAACTTCCTTTGTTTTTTATTTTCTTTTATTGTATAAAAATTTAATTTCCCATTCTCTTGAAAAACTTCAAGTAATATTTACAATTTTTCATTTACTGCTTAACAAAAACGACGTTAATCTTTGTTGCTGTAGTTGTTGTTGTTGTTGTTGTTTTATTTATACAATCAACACCCTCATCAGAATGCTTGTTGACTTAAATCCAAAAAAAAAAAAACAGAAGAGTTAAAGTATGGAAGAGCATAATACCAGAATATGTAAAAAGTTTATTGCACTTATGCTTAAAACAGCTTAAAAAGGCACAACAGAACTGCACTACAAGCAAGGCCCATTTAAAAAATAAAAAAAATAAAAACCAAACAAAGACTGTACAGCCAACATTATAACGAAATTAAAACTTCCTGGAGCAAAAATGTGCATAAATTGAGGAAGAGAGGCAACGGAAATACCAGACAATATAGGCATATTTTGTATGTGATGTAATGGTTTTTAAAGGAATTTCTGTGTTAAAAATTACCATTTAAAAATAATAAGACCAATAGACTTTACAGATAGAAAGATTAGTGCCTAGTGCTTAATGACTTCCATCTAATGAAATTCAAGAAATTCGTTTCTGCGCACGCAATATTTATGAAAACTTAAGAAACACAAAAGGAGTAAGTGGTGTTCACTGACTTACTACTTAGTCTATAGGCGAATATGCTCTTCAAACCAGTTCATATGGTACCGATAGATATAGCAACACCGACACTTACTTACTTACTTAATTGGTCGTTGCAGTCCTTCGGTCAGGATTACGTCCTAGCTTTTTACAGCACTTATGTTGTATGTGTTAATTTCATACATAAATGGAGGGACCCACAGTTTAAAGTCGACTGCGAACAACAGATTTTTGAGAAACTTTTCATGGCAATTTTATTTCCTCACAAAGTTTTTTGCCAGAAATCTGCTGAGAGAAAGTCGTCGAAGAAATATTTTTTTCAAATTTAATTTGATCGCTATGTCTGGGGTTTGAACCATGGCCTTACGTCTAATAAGCAAACACACTAGCTACTAGACTATGGCGATTTCAAGACTTTGCTTCGTCATCTCCAAGTACAATAGTTTCAGCCAGCAATGCAGCTTAGGAAATCAATACTCGTATGATATATGCAGCATAGTTCTACAGTCGCTGGAAATTTTATTCAAAACGCCTTTGGCTAGAAACGTTCTGGGTGTCCTATATGGATTATTTCCCATTTTTTTATCGCTCATTGTGCTCTAGCGAATTAAATGGACTTGTTCACGAAAATCACATATTTGTACGCAGTACTCGTCTTTCCTGATGCACACATCTGTGACCATGACCGATTAGGCAGTGGAACTTAGGATATTTGTGCCTCAATCCAACAATTCATATGTTATTTTCGATATAAATAAATTCAAATCTAACATAATCTTTCCTTCTCATCATCTTCTTCATCTTTAAAAAAACTACATTCTAACCAGAGGTCATCAATGAGTATTAAAAACGATGAGTAGATTCGAATCATACTCATAATTTCTGATACTTATACGCATTCATACTTATTTTAATGTTATACTCACACTACTCAAAAGTTTGAAATACTCATCGTACTCATACTTAACAATACCTATGATGTTGCTGATTTCGACTCTCTATGACTCAACGTATACACGAATTACAAAATAAGTATGATTCGGGTACGAACACTGCAATACTCACATGAAGGTTATGTGTTTTCTCTGCTTGCTGTCTTTGTCTTTTTCGTTTAAGTGTTTTTCTTCTTTCTTTGTAAATGCAACAACAACTAAGACTGTAAATTTTGACGAATTATTCGAGTCACTCGAATCATTTATAAGTACATATTATAAGTATTTTTCTAAAGTTATGAATCTAAATGAGTAGGCTTATGAATCAAACATATTGCAGTGAACACAATAAATTCGTTTTGAGAAGGCATAGACGCAGAAACATCAAAGTATGACAACGATTGGACACATGTTGTAAGATGTATTGTCTCATCCGCACAATATCTTGCTGCTAATAGCTGTTATTTGTTTCGTACGATACAGAATACATACGATATACACATCCCGTACGAAGAGAAAACACAGTCATAGCTAGAGAACCTATGTACATTACATTACATTATCATTCATGTATATCATGTAATCATTACATTACTCTTCAGTCAGAATTACGACCTTGCTTCTCATTCCACATATGATGTGTGTGTTCATTCTATTCAAACCTACAGTTTAAAGTCGATCCCAAATGACAGATTTTTGAGAAACTTTTCATGGCAATTTTGTAGAAAACTGCTTAGAGGAAGATGTCGAAGAGATATATTTTAATATTTCGTTTTTAACGACATATCTGACCTGGGGTTTGAACCTAGACCTGATGCCTAATAAGCCAGCACACTGCCTACTAGACTACGGCAACCTTAAACAAGAATTTCCAAATTTTGTTTGATAAGCAGTCGAGGCAGTTTGAGAGCTAAAAATTAAACTTTTTTTTGTAGGAATGATGAAAGCTGCAACATTGGAATCAATTGAAGAATTGGACTTGCATGACCATATGTCACACGATACAATTAACTCATTTGGAGCCGAACATAGTAAGCGAATAGCATTGAAGACCTAACAATATTAAACCAAGCTAGTGCTAGTGGCTGTATGATTCTGCTTTGTATTGAAATCACTCATGTTCGAATATTCATTTTGACTGTGGTTGGCTTCTTTTCTCAAAGTCAGCATTACTTTCTGCACTTAATTCAGCCCCTAGGGCACTAGTAAATATTTGTCGTTCATCGATATTTTTAAAATAATTTCTTGACAAGACAGTTTGTAGTATAATTTCTTCTTTTTATTTTAATTCCACCAATTGAGCTCTCATGTTTGTAACAACAACAACAATAAAAATAAAATCTAATTTATAACCCACATTAGTCATGTTAGAATAAATTATAAATCAAACGTCACATGCAACCAAAACAAAAAATAATAATAAACATACGTCATGGTGGTTGGCTTTTAATAACTCAATTTATAACAATTATACGCCTCAGTGGCCAAATGTTTTTATTTTTCTCTTCTCTTTTTATTTTTCAAACTCAAATATTATTTTCTCTCCTTTTTTTTTGATCAAATAAACATTTGTATTTGTATGTATGCAGAAATATTAAATAAAACAGAATTAAATTAAATTATTTGTATTTAAATGTATATTTAATTAAATTCCTTTGAATTCGAAAAACATTTTTCCCAATTTAAATGTAAAACAATTTAAAGGATTTTACGCATTTCCTTTTACTACCAACAATTCTTGTTTCTTTTTTCATTTTTTCTTTAAATTTTATTTGTTTTTCTGTTCTAAATCGCTGAAGAAATTAAAATATTCTGGCAAAATATCAACTTTATTTAACAGTTCTTTTTCAATTTATTTTTTTCTTTTCTTTTGCGCATTTGGCTCAAATAAGGCACAACATTTTGTAAAACTTGTTTTTTTTTTGTTGCTGTTTCTGCTCTACTGTTTTTTTTTCGGTTTTGTAGAGCGTCACCGATAAATTTATGTTTCCTGTGTGCCCTTAATGGGTTATTTATGCATTTCAATGAACTGATATCGTGTTGCCTATTGTTTAAATTTATTTACCACCTTTCTTTTTTTAAGGTGGTTTTTTATATATTCTCACTGCGGTTGCTTCTTTATATATATATATATATATATTTTTTTTTGTTGTTGAGAGGGAGTAAAGTGTTAAATTTACGATGGCCTTTTGGGAGCCATGAGAAGTAAAAATTTTTTATAAGAAGAATATTTCGGACAAAATATTTTAACATCATTAGTCCAAGGGATACATAAATATAGAAATTCAGATGGTAAAAACAAAGATGATCGCTACAAGTAATAAGCAATGTTAACTACTCTCTAGAGAAGAATCATTTTCCTAAGAATGATAAACTAGTTAGTCGCTAACATTAGCAATCATACGCTTTCTGATCGAGTCCCAAAAATTTTTTCATTATGGACCAACCAATAGGTGCGCAATATAATTAAGCAATTTATCATAGGGAGAGAGTATCTCTATCTGGTTTTGACACACTTGTCAACACTAGCATTTAAAATGCATTCACCTACAGCGACGTACCGAATAATAACAATCATACAAGTGGTATACAGAAAAACAAAATTTAATAAGTATAAAGTTTCTGTTCTTAAACACCTTAGAATTTAATGTAACTCTAGCTAGTTAGAGAGCTCGTTTAAAAATCACAAAAATCCTGGATCAAAACTAGATATTACCAAAAATAATTACCGATCTTTTAATCATTTCGTCCTAGTATTCAAAGTAATCCATTCGCCATCAACAGCAAGAAGCATAGTGAGACCATGTATCAGTATGTCTTAAGAAAGAACAGGACACAATCAGCCCAAAAAGTTCCTTACAAGTACACTTTACACATATTCACAGAAGCCATTATATCTAGTAAGTCGCCGTGGTCTAGTAGGTAGTGTGTTGGCTTATTAGACGGAAAGCCAGGGTTCGAGCCCCAGACCAGACACCAAAATAAAATACAAAAAGTATTTCTTCGGCGACTTCCTCTCAGCAGATTTCTGGCAAAAACTCTGAGAGTAAATAAAATTGTCATGAAAAGTTTCTCAAACAATTTGTCTTTCGGAGTCGACTTTAAACTGTAGGTCCCGCCACTCATGTATAAAATTAACACACACAACATAAGTGGTGTGAGAAACTAGGTCGTAATCCTGACTGAAGGGTTGTAATGACCAATTATGTATGTATGTATTATATCTAGATAGCGACTGAAAGATCCGGATTATTCTAATTTTAGCTACAAATAGCATCATGGTTAACGATGCCAAACCAAATCAAAAAAAAAACGAGTTATAAGACTGAAAAATGCTTTGTAACATACTCTTGTCCCTTTAAGGAATAAATCGAAAAAAATATAGACACTATAATTGAAAGCGCAATAGTCAACAACAGACAAGGCGGCAAGACGAAACTAGGCAGTCATTTGACCGATCGTGATAGCACAAACTCTCTCCAATATGTCACATAATAATAATATAAATTTATAAATAATAATAAATTTTGAGCCAGAAAATACAATCACGATTTTCCATTTATTAAAATATCGTTGCAGATATAAAAATTGCTTAAAGCTAAGCTATTGGTTCTATTCTTAATTTGAAAATAGAGGAGACCACGCACAATCTTTAATGCATCCGTCGAACTCTAAAGGAATGTAAACAGAAATACTTGGGGCAGATATGGTTTGCTTTTAAATTGTATTGCGGTTATGATTCTTGGTAAGTAAGTAATCCTTTAGTAAATATTACAACCTAACTTTCCACACCACTCATGTTCAAATGAAGTTTAGATAAGTGTCACCTTAAGTCGACTCCGAACGACAAATTTTTTAGAAACTTTTTATGGCAAATTTTATTTTACTCTTGGAGTTTTTGCCAGAAGACTGCTAAGAGAATGTAAAGGGTTTTGTTTAAGACTCGTCTAATAAGTCAAGATGCTATCCACTATACTACGGCGACTACAGTGGTTCTGAATAGCCTCAAAAATTATTCCTTAGGTACTGTCACAAACCCTTTTTCATATTTGTTTCAGATTCATTAGCCAAGTTTTCCCATCAGAATATTTATCATCTATTATTTCTTACAGATATTGATATCCGTTAATATATACATATGTACATATTATTGTATTAATTCCTCTCAATGAATCCAATCCTTTCTCAAGCGGCGCCTGAAGTTCGCTACGATGCGAAGGGATCATAGGACGTGCTAGTTTTACTACTTAGAATTGCATTCAAGTTTTTCAATTTAAAAAATTCAGCCGTCCTCTGGATGGGAATCTAAACTGTTTTGTGTCATTGCTGAGAACTTTAGCCACTACAGCATATGACCTCCTGAAAAGCCTGTAAATATCAGGCTTCATTAAATACTAAGGATATGTTCAGCCTGCGACTTATTGCTTTTGAGAGCTGAATACAAGAATTCTATAGATGGACATTAGGGTGGTTTTATCTCATAGGGTAAAAAAAATATGTCAGAATTTTTTTGGGGCACCCCTCTAAAATGTATCTTTCTGTCAGATTTTAGGATTGCCAAAGTTTAAGCACAATTGGAAGATGTTAACCCGTGCCACTGGGGCCTCAAAGTTTTGAAAATCTCGATTTTTTGGCAGTTTTACGACTTCGGCCATCCATATCTCTGGAACGGCTAAAGCTATTTGCCCGTGTCATACATCAAATTAAAGGCCATACTGTTTATAATATTTTGTATTCTACACAATAAATACGCAACTAGTACTGAAACCGAAAAATAGAGCCAATGTCCCTAAAAACGTGACTAGGTACTCCTGAGAGCGAAGATGCGTTATTTGTATTATTATGTTATTACGGACAAATACTTGTACTTTGGAATCTCATTTCATTTAAATATGTTTGCTATGGTATACCGTTAATTTTAGGTCCACATACTGTAGCACTGGCGACCCCAAGCAGGTAAAACCAAACTAGTAGCTACTAACACGTACACTTTGACATTAGTGTCATTCTGTATCATTTATTCTAGTGAACATTTTTATTTCTCGTAAAAGTGATGAAATTCCTAGAAAAAGGTCTCCCTGCCCTAATTACAAGTCATACTTATCTGTTGTTCAAAAGATTAAACATTAACACCGAATTTCTGAAAAAAGATCCTGCAACTTGGCCGCAGAACATCAACTACCAGGAGGGGCAAAGGATGGTAAACAACTTGAAAGTTGTGAACGACATGGCAGAGCGAGGAGTTAAGCTCATCACAGATTACAACCAATTACTTACAAAGGACGAGCAACAAAAACAATACGTTCTCCAAATAGTCAGCAGATGTCGTCAGCCGTATCCAGATAGCTCCAAAACCACATTATGTCGGTCCCTTGAATAAATTTAAATAAGAATAAATTGAAAAAGACAATTATGTATTATACTTCGCTCTTAGGGGTACCTAGTCACGTTCTTAGGGACATTGGGTTCATTATCTCGAATTCAGTACTATTTACGTATTTTTTTATTCCATATAAAATATTCTAAACAGTATCGACTTCAATTTGATGTAAGACACGGGCAAATATATTAAACCGTTCTCGAGATATGGGTCGTCAAAGTCGCCAAACTTCCAAAAAATCGAGATTTTCAAAACTTTGAGGCCCCAGTGGCACGGGTTAACATCTTTCAATCATGCTCAAACTTTCACAATCTTAAAATCTGACAAAACGAAACATTTTAGGGGAGTGCCGCCAAAAAAATCCGACATCGATTTTTTAAAACCACCCTAATGGACATGCGTAACAGAAAGCCAACGGTACAAATTAAAAAAATCATTTTAATGTTTTGAAGTGACTAAAAAGATTGGTTTGGTGGAAGACGTCGTAGTCTAGTAATGTGTTGACTACATCTCTAACGAAATATGAAAAATATTTCTACGGTGACTTACTCTCAAAAACTCTGAGAATAAATAACATTGCCATGAAAAGTTTCTGAAAAATCTGTCCTTCGGAATCGACTTTAAACTATAGGCACCGCTAGTCGTTAACACACAAAACATATGTAAGTGATGTGAGAAACTAGGTCATAATTCTTATTAAAGGGTTGTAATGATCAATTACAGGCCCTTGCAATCGATACTCTTTTTATTTAATATTCCAAAATAATTTCAAAATTCCCCAGTTGATGATATTAATCGCAACAAAAGTATGAAAATGCGTAAATACACTGAGTAGTGCTTAAGTTAGTGACTTAAAACCAGCATAATCTAGGATCGACATTAACACAGTGCGTCAAACCTGATCGTGGAGAAGAACCCCTACTTTTTTTTGCTTATCCAAATTCACGGCCTTTATTACAACTTGCCGTTAACTAAAGGAAGGATTTTAACGGTGAGATAAATTGTTTTTCATTATTATAAGTGGGCAATATGGTTGAAGTGAGCGTTAAGCTAAAGGGAATATCATCCTACTGGTAACTTTTAAAGTTAAGTTTATGTTTGAACTTGCCATATAATATATTATTTTCAATATGGCAACTTCAAGTACAAACAAAATGAGCAAATATAACAAAAAAGAAGAAGACCGTGATGACCACTGCGTTTAAAATAACTTGTTTCATTGAGCAGTGTTGTCGACATTGCTCAGGCACTGTCATATTTTTGAAAAAGTTAACTTTATTTAACGAAAAGAAGTTAAAGGTGACTTTAAAGTTCACTTTAGCTAAAGTTACCTTTAACTAAACCCAACTTTAACGGGAGGTTGTAATAATGGCCCTTAATCTTCCATCTGTTATTTAGTTTCCACAAGCAATACTGAAAATTTCTCAAACTAACTGAAGCACACTTTATTGTTCAACCATAGCAGCAAATGGAAAAAGTATCTAAGAATTTCCATATAACAGTTACAAGTTACAAGTAAATAAGAAATGTATGCATGTAACAGACACTGGAGTGTATTAACCTTAAAATTCCTTAATAATAGTTTTATTACGTTTTTGATAAATCTCAGTAATATTTATATGAGCTCAAGAGGTGACACACATACAACTGAAATTGTATACAAAACATAAAATGCTTGTATCTTCTGTTATAAGAGGATTATGAATACGTTTTTTTTTTTTTGTTTTATTTTCAGTTATGCAGACTTCTGTATATAAAATTTGCCAGAGTATATATTAAATTCTATAAAACGGAAGACATATTTATATATGTATCGTTGTTACGAGTATAATTTCGTTTTATTTTCAGAACTGCAGGAGTTTATTTTTTTTAATATTTTTTATTACAAAAAAATGTTGTCAGAATAAAATAAAAAAGTTTTTAGTTTTTATAAAATATGCATTCAGACAACTGTATGTCTGACAATTTCTGTTTTTTATTTTTTATTATTTTTTTTGTTTAAATAGGAGGCATGAATAGACATGTATATGGATAGACAGTAGTTTGGTATTGTTTCAACAAATTTAAGTATTTAAAATAGATTTCACAATAAAATCAGGCAAATTGTGTGCACAGATGAGAATTTATTTTTCCGATATCAGAACTATTTGTTTTGCCTTCTCAATAATTAAATTCACAGCTCTTTTCCTAAAATATTTCATTAAGAGAGTTCATCAAACAAGTTTTCTTAATTATTTTAAAATAAAAAAAAATAAAAAATGTATTCTATTATGAAGCATGAGTTACAAAGACTTAAAAATAGGTCAAGGGTCAATTACCATTGAACTATCCTTACCATTGAAAATGAGTGGACTTGTACTTTTCAAGTAGAGATATAAAGAAGAACAAATGAGGAGTGTGAAGTATAAATAGAAATTTACTCTCATCAACCTGTTAATAGAATACAAACGGGATGTACTAAAAACGGATACAGTTTCCAAAATCACCTAAATAAATTAAACATTCGTTGCGTTGACGCCACTAAGGTCGGAGAGAGAAAAATCTCAACATAAAAATTTCAAAGAAAGGCTTTCGTTGAGTTGAGTGCCACTAAGGTACCACTAGTACACTAAGTACCACTAGGTTAGAAAAGAATGTCGATCACGACATTATCGGATTTCGGCCTATTTTAGCACATCTTTTCAAACGCCCCTGCTTCTTGCGTACTTTCGCCAGCTGGTCACACAAATCGACGACAGGGTTTTCTCAATTTGGTCCTTCCAACGTAGGCAAGGCCAACTTCCACAATTAACCTCCATTTCGTCAAGGAGCTCAGACTCACTGTTGGATGCGAAAATTATCGCCAACCTGCACTGGACCAAAGATCTTACGTAGGACTTTTCTCTCCAATACTCTCAAGGCAGCAACATCAGCTCTTAATGTTGTCCATGCTTCTGCGCCATAAAGGAGCATGGGGAGGATGAGTGTATAAGTTTTGTAGCACGAGGAAGATCTCAGCGACTCAATTGCCTATTGAGACCGTAATAGTACCTATTGGCAAGCGGAATACTACGACTGATCTCCACATTGACATCTGCTGGTCACGTGCGCGCCAAGATAAACAAACTCACTTTAGACAAAAGTAATGAAGACAAATACATCAGCATTTTTAGGCTATCCGATGGTCTTCTTATCATTCTGTCACTTTGAAAACAGTAGAGAAAAGAAAATGTATATGAGATGAAGTCGCCGTAGTCTAGTAGGCAGTGTGTTGGCTTATTAGACGTAAAGCCAGGGTTCGAGTCCCAGGCCAGACATCAAAACAAAATACAAAAAGTATTTCTTCGGCGACTTCCTCCTCAGTATATTTCTGGCATAAGCTCTGAGAGTAAATAAAATTGCCATGAAAAGTTTCTCAAAAAATTAACACACACAACATAAGTGGTGTGAGAATCTAGGTCGTAATCCTGACTGAAGGGTTGTAATGACCAATTATGTATGTATGAGATGCTTAACATATAATGTGAAGATAAGGATTGCATGTTCTGGAATGATAGGATTGCAATCTCTGTAACATGTGCTCCTATCAAGAGTTGTCGCTGTCTGAATGTTGTTGATGTCGTAGAGGTTAAATAAGAAGTTTACTTTATATACCAAGACAGAGTCATTACGAACAGCTTCCCCCAATCAAGATGTTCGATATTGTGGTATCGCTCTTCAAAAGTTTACCTACTCTGAAGGCATTAGGAAATTCTCCTTAGGACTTAACAGACTCCAAACCATACCAGTTTAATGCCTTGTGCAATGCCACAGTCACATTCTTACCTACATAAAGGAATTTTTATTGCTCTCTTGCTTTATACTGATGACAACAATAGATAAGAGATTTCCGTAAGCCATGTGATAAAAAGTCTTAAACTAAGGTTTACTGAGTCCAGTAGGGTAGATTACCATTCTCTACAACTATTGAGTTTACCCATGGACTAGTATTAATACTTGTATGACCCACAAACAGCACACATTAATTTACAATTTCGGTCTTTATTTTGAACAAGTCCATATACCTTACAGAGACCCAACTAACTGGCCTAAAAGCAAGCAGCCAGTATTGCCTGCCTAGTAATACAATACTTCTCTTCCATGCATTTAAACTGTTTCATCAGTTGGCCTCTATCAAAGTTAGCTTTCTATTACTTGATTGCAAAAATTTGTCTATGATTTCCACTAAAGTATGCCTTTTAATAGGCCGTGAGATAAATCTGTAATCGAAAGACGCCAAAATCCAAACGAATTCATATAAAATGTGCCAATTAATGAATAAATTTAAGATCTACGGGTCAGAATTTATCTCAAATATGGCACAAGATTTTTTTTCTCCACACAACTCATATTCCTTACTGCTTATATGCTTCCAATACTGCTTATTTCACGCTAAATTATTTGAAAATTAAAATAAAATTCATCACCAAGTATTAGCAATCCTTAGCCTAAATTCCTGTTCATATACACATTTGCTCCTGCATAATAAATTTCATTAAAAATCTTCTCTGTTTAATGGTTTCATAATAATTTCCTTCATACGTTTAGTTTTCCCATGCAACTGTATTTATGCCTCCTTATGGTATGGTATCTATTCTAATGCATTAAATCCTATTATTTACTCATGCTGCACTATAACTTCAATTCTTTCTTGCCCTCTCTCTCTTTCACTCTCTTTCTATGCGTGCTTTATTCTCTTCGAAATATATATTTTTGAAAACATTCATCATTTAATTGCATTTCCTTATCACTTGAAGATATTCAAATGCAGACTTTTTGTTTTTCTCTAGCCGTAAGCCCCAAAAGTTGAACCATTCAACCATAATCATCGTCATCATCATTATCATCATCTGGAGCAGTTGAGTTTGTTGCAAAATGAAAGAGAAAAATATAACAAATAAAATACGAAGTAAAATGATTTCTTTTTAATGCTGTTGAACAGGGTATTTGAAAACAAAGTGTTATTAGAGTTCGAATACAGTCTTGTGCTTGTATTTGGGAAGATTTTAGACGTCTCTTTTAGGCGTCTCGACATTTTCTTTTAATTGGTGTGAATAATTTCACTAATAGATAAGATATAGTGAGAGAACTAGCCATCGCAACAGTGCTATTGAGCAACAAAGATGATCAGTGTACACGGAGTGTGATGCTATTTTCACTACAACATCAAGAAATTGTCAATGCGAATGAGCTGACCTTAGCACAGACAAATTCAGTCTCAGTGCATTACATACATTCATACATAATTGATCATTACAACCCTTCTGTCAGGATTACGACCTAGCTTCTCACACCACTTATGTTGTGTGTGTGTTTATTTTATACATGACTGGCGGAACATACAGTTTAAAGACGACTCCGAACAACAAATTTTTTTGAGAAACTTTACAAGGCAATTTTTATTTACTCTCAGAGTGTTTACCAGAAATCTGCTGAGAGGAAGTCGCCGAAGAAATATTTTTTCATGTTTTCGTGTTGAACCGTGGCCATACGTCTAATAAGCCAACACACTACCTACTAGACTACGGCGACTTATCACTGCATTAGGATGCAAAATAACTTACACTGGCTTCTACCAACGTCAATGACATTAGATCAGTGAATAGAATAGTCGCCGTAGTCTAGTAGGTAGTGTGTTGGCTTATTAGACGCAAAAGCCTGGGTTCGAGCCCCAGGCCAGGCATCAAAGACAAAATACAAAAAGTATTTTTACGGCGACTTCCTCTCAGTAGATTTCTGGCAAAAACTCTGAGAGTAAATAAAAATTGCCATGAAAAGTGTCTCAATAAAATAAAAATCTGTCGTTCGGAGTCGACTTTAAACTGTAGGTCCCACCACTCATGTATAAAAATGAACACACACAACATAAGTGGTGTGAGAAACTAGGACGTTGTACAATGGGTCAATTCGACCTCCGGGTACTGTACTTGTCTTAATTGACAAGTACACGTCCTCTAACCTAACCTAACCTAACCTAGTGAATAGAATAGTAATAAGTTTTGGTAGCGACCCTTCCCCCATTACCAATTACCTTCACCATTCCGCAAAAAACGCTACATTATGCTGTGTCGCATTGTAATACAGAATGGTTTCCTAACACAGGCTAGAGCTGTTGTCCGTAGTGTAGAATTAAAATCAGTTTTAAGTGAAGGGAAAAGAACACTGAAACTGCAGTCTTTGTCCGAAAGTGAGGCCTTATTACTTAGCATAGCACTTTTGTTAGGAACAAATGCGTAACTATTCACATATGTATGGTCTTTAAAGGATCTTCTGCATTCTTTAATCACAACTGGAGTCATGAATCTACCATACAAGGCTTTAAAATCTGTAGAAAACAACATATGTTTTTTAGACATGCCAATACCTCAGTCTGTTCTAAGATTGCCAAAACTTTGACTTGGGGAATATTGCAAAGAAAAGTTAGCAAATGGCACAACCTAAGAAAACTAAACGATAATATTACAAAAACTCCCATAGACTGGAATACATGAAGAAAGAAATTTTTGTATTCCACTCGTATTAGTAATGGGAGAGTCTATATTACTTTACACAGCAGGACACATAAGTACTCAAAAGCTACGCTAGATAAGAGAGAACTTAAGCAATTATTAGACAAAAAGTTTATTAAACTGAAATTCACAAGAGGCAGAGAATAGCTGGAGAAACCAATGGAGGTCCGAGATTTTTACTATTCCTGTCAATAAGCATTTGTATGCTGACTACATTCAAAAATGGTTGAAAGTGAATTGCATGCTAGAATATCCATAATGCATGAATGAATATTGTACTCATCTTCCTTTGAACAAAGTTATTGACTTTTAGGATTTCAGATCATAAATTAAAACATTAAGACATGTACTCTTGCGAAACATCGACAATATTGCATATTTTAAAGGAATACATATTCAAAATAAATAACAGGGTGCGACAATCAAAATACACCCACCTAATGACAGTTGTGAGTAGGTTGTGAGTTTTGTTGAGTAGAACTGAAAAATATTTTTTCTTATATTTCTCGAACTCTGCAACCTTGTTTTATTTGAGAAAAATTGTATTTTTGATCTTTTCACACAAAATTATTGATTACCCAAATATTTTTTTAACCTATTTTCAAAATCTAAAGTTTTTTGAAAAGGGAACGGATGAGTCTTTAAAATGGTATACATAAACATATGGTTCAGACTTACATGTTATGAGTTTTGATCGGGTAAACTTGGAAAATATGATTTTTTTCTAATTTTTCAAGTTTTGCTATTCTTAATTGCAAAATTTAATTAAAAAATATAAAATAACCGATGACATTCTGAAAGCACATTCTCTTGTGAAGAGATTGACACTTCGTTTGATCAAATCGGACAAAAATTACTGTAGTTAATATTTAAATAGTATAACATACATACACAAACATAATTGGTCATCACAACTCTTCAGTCAGGATTACGGCCTAGTTTCTCACACCACTTATGTTATGTGTGTTAATTTTTAGACATGTGTGGTGGGACCTACACCAGATTTTTGAGAAAGTTTTCATGGCAATTTTATTTACTCTCAGAGTTTTTACCAGAAATCTGCTGAGAGAAAGTCGCCGAATAAATACGCCTGGGGCTCGAACCCTGACTTTACGTCTAATAATCCAACACACTACCTAGTAGACTACGTCAACTTCATAGTATAACAGTCGTGTTATATTTTTTATATATGTCATCTTATCAAATGTACTTTTAGTTCAAAAATATTCCAAAGTTTTGATGGATCTTGATTATTTATCGTAAAATGTGTCAATTTCACGTTTGCACATGACTTGACGACTTCTGGTGGCTAATATTTGAGTTTTTTTTTTTTAAATTATATTATTTCTCGTAAATATTGGCCAACTTCTGGTGGACACTCAAACATGAAATTGACACAATTTGCTATAAACAATCAAGATGCATCAAAAATTCTGAACATTTTTGAACTACAAATTCATTTGAAAAAATATAACTTGTCTGTTAGACTCTTTAAATAATAAATACCGTAATTTTTGTCCGATTTAATCTGCCGAAGTGTCAATCTCTTCACAAGATAATTTACTTTCAGAATGTCATTACTTATTTCATATTTTTTAATTAAATTTTGCTACTATGAACTGACAAACTTGAAAAAATATAAAAAAAACTCGATTTTGTCAAGTTTAAATCATCAAACCCCATAGCATATTAAGTCAAATAATATATATATGTATATTCTTTTAAAGTCCCATTTCTCTCCTTTCAAATAAGGTTTAATTTTTGGACATTGGTTTACAAATGTTTGTGTAATCAATAAATTTGTGCGTAAAGTCCAAAAAAAAAAACAGTTTTTGTCAAATAAAACAAGTTTGGAGGGTTCAAGAAATGTAAAGGAAATATTTTTGATTTCTACTCAACAAAATTCACAACCACACTATGTAATTTTTTATTTTGTCGCATAGTGTAATTTTTTCATAAAACATTACATTTCTATTGAATTGTAGACATCTAGTTGCTAGTCACTCTGTTAGAATGCCTGTTAAACAATTACTCTTATAAATTGGGTTGAAAAAATATTCTTTTTTTAATTTTCTTCAATTCAAATTAAAAAAATAAAAAAAAATTTCTTGCTTTAGAAAATACTTTCCATTACGATGATTACAAAAGAAATGAAAATAAAAATAATTGCAATTTAAAAAAAAAAATAATGAAAAAATTAAAGCAAAATTCCTTTATTTTTTTTTTAATATTTTCCCATTCATTTGAATGCTGCAATGACTGTAATCAAAAATTTATTATTTGAAGCACAAGCTGTATAAGAAAATTGACACCTAACAGTGTGCAAGTGTTATGCACACTAAGTTGAAGAGAGTGTGTATGTGTTAAAGATTACAACCAAAAAAAAGGCATTCGTGTAAGAGTATAAGTGTTTGGGGGTATGCAGTTGTTCTTTCCTGTGGTTTAACTCCTTTAGCAGGGATTTTATTTTTGCATTTGTATGGTTTCTTTTGGCACAACGGAAAACCAAAAATAAAAACAAAAACACGCTTTCCAGCTTTCCTGTTGACAAAATCTAAAATTATTCACATACATACATACATACATACATACATAGATGCACTCCTATTTAAACACACACACACACATGCATAGCCAAAACCAGAATAACACTCTTCATATTTACAATTAAACATTAAAGTGAGCAAGTGACAAAGAGAGCGAGACTGAGAGAGAGAAAGAACACATTCTTCTTCCAACAAAATTTTGGGTTTATTTTTTAAGCTTTTTGTTGGTTTTCTTTTTTTTTGATAATTTTTTAAAGTGTATGCAAGAAAGGAAGAGAACGGGAAAGAGAGAGAGAGTATGTATGTAAGTGTTTATAATGGTTATTTAGAAATGCATGAATGAGCGTACGTACAACATTTGCATACATTTTGTGAAAATATTTGCTTATGCTGTATAAAAAAAGGAGTGTTTGCATATTGATTGTAGCTGCTGTAGTTTCTCTTGCCATAAATTTTGTGGTTACACTTAACACTGCAATACATATGCAGACACACACACACACCCACTCACTTTTATGAATTATTATATACACACCTTGTATGGGTGGTTTCACATGACAGCATAGCTTGAGTGTGAGTTTCTTTGAATTGTTTATGCAGTTTATAATGCATCTGACACAGCCTTTTGCCCATTTTTTTTATTATTATTTTTTGTGGTTGTTTTTGTTTGTTTGCCATTCTATGATTTATTCATATCATACAGCCTTTTCAAGTCATAAAAAAAGAAATTATTTTCTGTTTTGTAAGCCTTTTTCAATCATTTGAATTATTTTTAAACTTTAAAACGAGCATTTTTTTCTAAATAAAAATATGATTTATTGTGTTTTTGTTGTTATTTTGTTTATAAATTTACTTGCTAAAGACTTTTATGAAGTTATTGTCAAAAAAAAATAAATTTTGTTTTAGAAAAATATGCCTGCAATGCGCATTTTTTTATTAGAAAATTAAATCAAAAGTAATTAAGTTTTAGTTTTTATTGTTTTCTTTTAAGAATAATAGTCAATAAAATAAATTGAAAATATTCCGGAAGAAGGTTTATTCATACAATTTCAATTATTCTGTGTGTTAAATATGAACTTTGTCCAGAACTGCTTATTTTAAAGGACAGTGAAGATTATGCTTTTCAACGACAATTTTTCAATATATTTTTAACTCACTTACACTTACTTATTGATCATTACAACTCTTTAGTCAGGATAACAACCACCCATCTAGCCTGCGTTAATTTTATACATGAGTGGCGGAACCTAAAATTTAACGACGACTCTGAACGATTGATTTCAGTAAGTTTTCATGCCATTAGCGAAATAAATATGTTTTTCATGTTCGAGATGTATGAGCTGAGGTTTGAACCATGGACTTTAGTTTAATAAGCCAACACTCTATCTACTAGACTATGGCGGCTTCAAAACAATTTAAATTTTTGCTTCGTTTCAAATCAATCAATTATGTCTCATACAGATCACCGGTGATCGTTTAGTCGGACTTTAAAAACTCATAATAGAAGAAATCTTTCTGACACCAGCATTTTCCTTTCAATTAATAATATTTTAATTATTTTGCTTGAGCTAAACAGTCATTGTTTTGTATGTCAGTCACAAACCACAAAAAATCCTAGTTTAAGTTTACATACATAATTGGTCGTTACAAGCCTTCAGTCACGATTACGATCTAGCTTCTCACACCACTAATGTTGTGTGTGTTAATTTTATACATGAGTAGCGGATCCTACAGTTTAAAGTCGACTCCGAACGACAGATTTTTGAGAAACTTTTCATGGCAATTTTATTTACTCTCAGCGTTTTTGCCAGAAATCTGCTGACAAAAGTCGCCGGAGAAATACTTTTTGTATTTTGTTTTGATGCTTGGCCTGTGGCTCGAACCCTGACTTTACGTCTAATAAGCCAACGCACTACCTACTAGACCACCTATGTAAGTTTACATTGGTCTAAAACCGTCTGATTGTGGTTTCACAATTCAGAGACTCGTCTCTGCCCGACTACGGTGAGTCTCCCTTGTGGGAGCAATGTGGTGGCTGTGGTTTATATCCAAATCGCGGAAAGATCGCAAACTCGGTGTGGCGTTACGCTTTTAATCACTTTCACAAAGGAGTGTAGGAGACCATAACCATTGAGGAAGTCATGTCCAAATGCATGGCTTCGAATTGGAACTCATGTATGATGATGCAATCTATGGTAGTCTTACCATCAGGCTGCATCATTGTGCGTGGGGGACGTTGGTAGACGCATCCTGTGCCGTCATGGCGCAGGATACACGTAAAGCCTGGACTAATGTGGTTTCACAATGGGCCCTATGAGGTGTAAGCGTGTCCATCCTACTTTCTTGGATAGACAGCCACTTCTATCTACCTACCTATCTAGACCCGTCGGGAATAAGAAGAGTTATATACATAATTACAACCCTTCAGTCAGGATTACGACCTAGCTTCTCACACCATTTATACTGTGTGTGTTAATTTTATACAAGAGTGGCGCGACCTACAGGTTTAAAGTCAATTCGGAACGACAGATTTTTTGAGAAACTTTTCTTTGAAATTTTATTTTCTTCCAGAAATCTTCTGAAATCTTTTTTTCATAAGTCTGACCTGGGTTTTGAACCGAGTCCTCATGTCTTATAAGCCAACACACTACCCACTAGACTACGGCGACTACTAGAAGAGTGTGCACCTCTCTTTAATTTCCCTCTCGTCGAGTATACACAAATTCGAAACTCCGCTTGCCACTCCACGGAAAGTTTCTGGTAAGGAAGCCGTCCAAAATATTTATTGTTCGTAATTCTCACATGACATGTGATCCAGGAAAGGACGACAGTATTTTCCTCGCCAAGCCGATTCTGTTATGATTGGAGCGAAGCCCTTGAATGGCGAACTGACTGTCAGGTAATAATGCTGTGTCCTACGCCGTGTTTTCTTCTTGTCCAAGTTGAATTTAATACATCTTGGAGCATACTCGCAAATTATCACTATGAGATTGAATACAAGTTCTCCTGTCGTATTATCTGTTATTCATGTATTCGTATAGCATAGAAGCGAATCTCTTTGATAAGATCCATCCATTTTAATTACTTAGTCTCGTTACAAAACATGTTCAAATATTGTGGAGTTGGCTGTTAGGCACTTGATTTGTTAGTCACTTAATCTGCCAGTCAGTTTGGTGTATCTCATGTTAGAGTTGTTTCCCATTACCCCAAACATTGTCTTCAGGGCTCTAGGTTTCACTTTCATATGTAACAGGCTTAGATCCAACATAACTTCTAACGACGTACGGCGGAACAGGTTCTCATTGTCAGACAACAGTCTTATTGGTCACAATTGATCATGGAATACATCCAAGACTGGATTGTTTTTTCTTGTAAAGTTGTTTACATGAATTTTGAAGTCACCGTAGTCTAGTAGGTAGTGTGTTGGCTTATTAGACGTAAAGCCAGGGTACGAGCCTAGACCAGACATCAAGACAAAATACAAAAAGTATTTCTTCGGCGACTTCCTCTCAGCAGATTTCTGGCAAAAACTCTCTGAGAGTAAATAAAAATTGCCATTAAAAAAAAAGTTTCTCAAAAACCTGTCGTTCGGAGTCGACTTTAAACTGTAGGTCCCACCACTCATGTATAAAATTAACACACATAACATAAGAGGTGTGAGAAACTAGGACGTTGTACAATGGGTCCAGACGACCTCCGGGTACTGTATTTGTGTTAATTGACAAGTACACGTCCTCTAACCTAACCAAACCTAACCTGTTTACATGAAATTTAACCCAAAATCTCATCTTTGAAACTAGTATTCGTTTGATAAAATCAATTGGTGTTGCCTTATATGGCTTCAGTCTCAATAACATCTGGTGAGTAACAACTAGGAATAGAAGAAACACGCCTTTACCCATAATTTTTTTCTGTTAAAATGTCAACATGTTTTAAATGCTTTAAAATCCTATCAGTTGCCTATTATTATTAATTAATATCGTCGCTTTCATTAATTAATATGAAAAATATTGTCCTTTTAATAAAAAAAAACAAAAACTTTTCATTTGAATATGAAAGAATATTTTTACAAAAGCAAAGAATCCTTTGTTACACAAATACATGTCCTGTCAAAAGCAAACATTTCAAAGTAAACAATATTCAATGATAAATATTCGTATTAAAATATTAAAAACTATAAAGAAAATAATAACAGTTCAATTAATATTTATAAAAAAAAATTGAAAAAGATGAAAACACTACTTAAGCGTTATTAATAAATATTTCAAACAGCCTTTTGAACAATTTGTTTCAATAAATGCCCTAGAATAGTTGAAGGTCTATTAGAAGTAATTAAATGAGTACAGTTTAGTACACGAGTTCTTGGAAATTGCAACTCATTATGTGAGTTTAATTTAATTCAAGGATATCTTCAATATTGTACGCCTTTGTTTACATGTGTCCGGCATTAATTGAAGTTCTTCCAGGGAAAATCTACTTGAAAGAGAAGTTAAAAAAATTATAACAAAACAATTTTAATAAGTGGAATAATACGATTCTCTCTCTTTCTCTCCCTCTCTTTTTCTCTCTTTCCCCCTCTCGTTTTTTCTGTCTCTCTCTCTTTCTCTCTCACTCTCTCTCTCTGCGAAGAAAACAATGAAAATACTGATGAAAAACAACGCAAGAAATGAAACGTTCATAATTTTCTTTTCTAAGGAATTATAAGTCACCATAGCCTAATAGGTAGTGCATTGTCAAATTAGACGTGAGGCCGTGAAATATAAAAAACGAAATATAAAAAAATATATTCTCAGCAAAATCTCAGAGAGTAAAATAAAATTGCCATGAAAAGTTTCTCATAAAAACTGTCGTTCGGAGTCGACTTTAAATTATAGGTGAGGCCACTTATGGATAAAATTAACACACACAATATGGGTGGTGTGAGAAGCTAGGTCGTTATCCTAACTAAAGGTCGTAATCCTAACCAATTAGGTTAGGCTAGGTCGTTATCCTGACAGAAGGGTTGAAATAACCAATTAAGTAAGTAAGGAATTTTTAGAAGTCGCCGTAGTCTAGTAGGTAGTTTGTTGGCTTATTAGACGTAAAGCCAGGGTTCGAGCCCTAGGACAGAGTTCAAGGCAAAATACTACAAGTATTTTTTCGGCAACTTACTCTCAGCAGATTTCTGGCAAAAACTCTGAGAGTAAATAAAATTGCCATGAAAAGGTTTTCAAAAATCTGTCGTTCGGGGTCGACTTTAAACTGTAGGCCCCACCATTCATGTATAAAATTAACACACACAACATAAGTGGTGTGAGAAACTAGGACGTTGTACAACGGGTCAATTCGACCTCCGGGTACTGTCCTTGTCTTAATTGACAAGTTCACGTCCTCTAACCTAACCTAACCTAAGTAAGGAATTGTAACAAATTTTTTAGATAGATTTGGCATGTCATGTGTAGTGAAAACTGTCCTCATTAATAACGGGGTAAGACAACCCGAACGATGATTAAAACCGATTTTACAGTCAGGAAAGTTTTTCCGAAGTTCTAAATTCGCCCATGTCACAATTACATCATCTAAATGATATTTTTAACCACGGCGAACAATAAGGAGTAACTCCTATTCATAAAGTACCATATGATGTACGTCACGTATCTTTACATTATCAGACAAAAGAAGGATTTCTGCTCGAAGATCCACATGCGCTTAGCGTGCCTATTCATTCTTATTCCGGCCAAATTATTTGCAATATTATACCAAGACATTCGTTGACAAATGTCTGTAGTTATTTTCTTTACAATTTCTTTTAGGTTCTAAGTTCCATAAGTTTATTTCTCCTGGGTGAAGGGTAGGGTGCATACGAAATAAAATGCTCTGGATTAACGAAAATCTAAATGAGCAATATTTTTTGCAACAAAGCAGAAGATAGTTGAACCGTCAACATAGGTGAACCCTTTTTTTGACATCGGCTCAAATAACAGCTCCATCATCAGGTCGAGAAATTTTGGACTCATAAGTCAATATTTTCGAATTGTAAAAATGGTGTAAAAATATCAAACGGAACATAAAAAACGTTAACAGAGCCACAATGCTCTGAAAGGAATCATTCAAAAACAACGATATGTTAAGCGCGTGAGGTAGCATGGAGAAGTGCTTAAATTACGTGTCTACCTAACAAAACATTCCAGGTTTGAATCCGGTTGAAGAGAAAAAAGTATTTCGAATTTTAAAAAGAAGCTCCTCTTTAAATAATGCCTGCTGAAGGCAACACAACAACGCCAAATGACAAGCTTAAGAACATAATGCTGTAGGCTATATTTTAATTAAGGGCCTATACACATGCATACGTAATTGATCATTACAATACTTCAGGTAGGACTACGATCTAGCTTCTAACGCCGCTTGTGTGTGTGTGTTAAATTTTATACATGAGCCGGGAACCTACAGTTTAAAGTCGACTCTAAATGACAAATTTCTAAGAAAGTTTTTCATGGCAATTTTTAATTTACTCTCAGAATTTTTGCCAGAAGATTGCTGAGAGGAAAATGCCGGAAAAATATTTTCTTTATATTTCGTTCTATTGGAGATATCTAACCGGGGTTTTGAACCGAGGCCTCTGCTCTAATATGCCAACACACCTTCTACTAGACTGCTGAAACTTGCAATATGAATTAAAAAGCCATAAAAGGCTGGTGTTTTCAAAAACTTTATTGAGCTTGTTGGTAACAGTTTCGTGGAACTGATAGCATTTGACATTTTGGGCCATTATTACAACATGCCGTTAAGCTTGGATTTAGTTAAAGGTAACTTTAGCTAAAGTGAACTTTAAAGTCACCTTTAACTTCTTTTCATTATTACAACTTACAGATAAAATAAAGTTAACTTTTCTAGAGATCAAGCACAGGATCACTCTTGCCAACAGGTGCTACTATGGTCTCAATAGGCAATTGAGTAGCAGAGACCTCTCTCGTACGACAAAACTAACACTCTACAAGACGTTCATCCTACCCGTGCTTCTTTATGGCGCAGAAGCATGGACCCTTTTAAGCACTGATGCAGCAGCCTTGAGAGTGTGCGAGAGAAAAGTACTGCGTAAGATCTTCTTTCCAGTACGAGTTGGCGATGATTTCCGCATCCGATTTCCGAGTATCCAGCGGCAGCGCTGGCTCGGCTCGGCTCCAGCGAGACGGGTATTTGATGCGGCGATCTACGGAAGTCGGCGAAGAGGACGACCTTGTATCCGTTGGAAGGACCAAATCGAGGAAGCGCTGTTCTCGATTGGCGTGACCATTGGAGGCGCCTGGAAGGATGTGTTGCGGCAGGCCGAAATCCGTTAATCTAGTTGTTATGGCCAATTAAGTAAGTAAGTAAGTAACTTTTTCAAAAATATGGCAGTGGCGTAGCAATGTTGATAACACTGCTCATTTCTTTTTGTTGTATTTGCTCACTTTGATAATAATTGAAAATTGCTATATTGAAAATAACATATAATATGGCAAGTTCAAACCTCAACTTAACTTTAAAAGTTAAAGATAGGATGATCCTCCCTTTAGCTTAACGCTCACTGCTACCATATTGCCCACTTATAATGATGAAAAACAATTTATCTGCCCGTTAAAATCCACGCTTTAAAAGTATTTAAGGAAAGTTGTTGGTGTTTTAAATTTCCACTTGAATAAATAACCTTTAAACTCAACAACAAATAAAAGAAAATAATGAATGAGATATCCCTGATATTGACATAAGAAACCATGAAACCTGTTTTGTTGGAAAACTGAAATTCTGCAAAGTAAATGAAAACCCAAAAATAGTAAAAATAAAGTAAAGATTTCTATGAGTATTTGTGAAGTAATCCCGCTTTTATTGACGTCAAAGTGCTGATGTTAATATTTCCTTTTTTCTTTATTCTTCTGTTCTCTTTCTTGATTTTTTTTCCAATTCAGCATTCAAAAATAATAGTCATTATTTAGGGATAATCCGAAGGACTTTTTATTTGTATTTATTCTTATACATTTTCGTTGTTCCTCACTTCTATTTTCTGCCATGATTTCTTATGGTCACTGCACGCCTGCATTTATATTCATGCTTTTAATATGGATTTTAATTAAAAACGTTGGTGATGGGCAAAAAAAAAATATTTCAAATAACTGTGAACGGAAATGAAAATTTTTTTGTATCAAACAGAAAGAGAAAGTCTAATGGCTCTGGCTGTTTAATTGGATTATTTAAATTTACGTGTGGACTATACAGTGAGGACTCTATAAAATGCTAAGAAAAATCTATTGGTTATGTGAGGATGGTGTCCAAAGTAACAGATGTAATAAAGGATCCTCATCACAATGTTCTTTTCGCTTTACACATCGTTATCCCATTGTTACTTGTGGTAACAACTGCCGCCTAACTTCCTAAAAAGAGTCATCATTAACCACTAACAATAACTAACGAGGCAGCTCTATCTGGTAAACTAGATGCGCGATCAAGCAAGTTCAGCTCAAATCATTCATCTTGTCTATAGTGGATGGATGAAATGGTGCATTGCCTTGACGATACATCACTTAGGGCCATTATTACAACTTGCCATTAACTAAAGGAAAGATTTTAACGGGCAAATAAATTGGTTTTCATTATTATAAGTGGACAATAAGGTAGAAGTAAGCGTTAAGCTAAAGGGAATATCATCCTACCGTTAACTTAAGTTAAGTTTATGTTTGAACTTGCCATAAATAAAAACAAAAGCATATACAACAAAAAAGAAGAAGCCCGTCATTGCCACTGCGTTTAAATAAGACTTGTTTAATTGAGCACTGTTATCGACATTGCTTCGGCACTGCCATATTTTTGAAAAAGTTAACTTTATTTTATCTGTAGGTAACGAAAAGAATTTAAAGCTGACTTTAAAGTTCACTTTAGCTAAAGTTACCTTTAACTAAACCCAACTTTAACGGGAAGTTGTAATAATGGCCCTTACTTTTTCGCCAAATGTAGCTTCTTTTCTTCAATTTCATTTTTAACATGCCACCATAAAAGCATGGTGTAGTGGTTAGAGTTGTTCACTATAAGTCCCAATAATATCCCTATCTTCTGGACAAAGTACCCAGAGAATATATCGAGTAGACCATCTATCAGTTTAAATTTAAACCATCGGTTATTTCAAATGTGGCAATACTTTTGTAATTTTATTCTGTCACAAAATTCAGTATATTATCGGCATTGAACATAATGAATCGATTTACGCTTGAACAACGTTAGGATTTATTGGGCCAACGAGAAACTGCACGATTTTGCCAAAAAAGAGTATCTTTTCGGATAAAGTTTATTATCTCCTTGATGGGTACGTTAATAAGCAAAATTGCCGTATTTGGGGCTCAGAAAACCCACACATGGCCTTACAGAAGCCAATGCACCCATTACGGGTGTCTGTTTGGTGTGGCTTGTGGAACGGAGTATTTCTTTGAAAATGCTGACGACGCAACCATTTCGGTCAATGAAGACACCTATCGTACCATGATTTTTGTACTCGCTCTTCATGGTATTAATGTGAACGATGTTTGGTTTCAACAGGATGGTGCAACTTGCCACACATCCCATGCCACAATCGCTTTATTGCGTCAAACGTTTGATAGCCATTTTTATACATGAGTGGTAGGACCTACAGTTTAAGTCGACTCCGAACGACAGATTTTTGAGAAACTTTTTCATGGCAATTTTATTTACTCTCAGAGTTTTTACCAGAAATCTGCTGAGAGGAAGTCGCCGAAGAAACACTTTTTGTATTTTGTTTTGATGTCTGGCCTGGAGCTCGAACCAGGCTTTACGTCTAATAAGCCAACACACTACCTACTAAACTACGGCGACTTCTTGATGGCCGTTTAATTAACCGAAATGGTGATATCAACTAGTCGCCGAGAAGCTGCAATTTGACATCGTTGAACTATTTTCTGTGAGGCGCCGTAAAGGAAAAGTGCTATGCCGACAAACCATAGACAATTAGGCATTTGAAGGCCAACATTCGTGATGCCATTGCCACTTTACGATCTCATACACTCAAAAAGTGCACGAAAATTGGTCCAATCGAAAGAAGTACTGTGAGGCCAGCTGCGGCAGCCGGAACAATTGTACTTCACAACAAACAAATAAATTTGGAAAAATTTTAAAACGTTTTTGTTATATTTAATTTTTAAATTTAAACTTTTAAATGGTCCACCGTATAAAAACTCACTCAGAGCTCTGCAAAACAATTTTCCAATCATCAGCTACACCTTTAATACCGTACAAGAGAAAGTGTTTAAAAACTGAAATTGAATTTAACGCAGCAAATTTTTCTTCTCCATTTCCAAATCTGTTTTTCACCCCCAGTTTGTTTTCAGTTACTTCTTCCGGAAATTTGTTGATTGTATTGCTTTCGACAGACATAGAAAACAATAAATTATTTACACATGAAACTTAATTAAATTAAAAATCAATATCAATAAATACCGTTACGAATAGCAGTTGCTAATTAAAAAATTTTATATTTTTCCGATTCAATTAAAACCGTTTAATTAATAAATCCTGATGATAACACAGCTCATGAGCTCACATTGTAGGATTGAAAAGGATTGAAATGAAAAGACAAATACATGTAATAAAAACGTAAAATAACAACCAAAATATTAACAGAGTTGCCAATCATTTTTTAAATGGTATATAAGTCACGTATATATATTTTTGTCTAGATGTGGGCAGACTCAAGGCAGCTGAGCAAACTAAGACTTCTCGAGCCATTTCTATTGTATGTATACTAACTAGACGTATGCTAACTATGTATGTGTACTAACTACAAACTTTTAGTCAGGATTACACAATAGCTTCTAGCAGCACCTAGGTTGCATGTGATATCTAACGATAAGGCGACCTCTTATCAACTACAGTTGTTGGTTTCAAAAAACGATCAGAATTTTCTTAGAGACTTGCTACCTCACTAACATATGGGAAAATATGGAATCTTTTGATTTCAAAAGCCAATAAAGCTGACAATGCTTTCCCTGAAGATTTAAGCTACTTAAGCAATTTAAAGTTCTTTTAAGCCAAATTAAAGTCAATGTTCTTAATATTTCAAAATAACTCCGCGATCTTTAGTGATGAGAGTGACATAACCTTAAATATTATATTTGAAGACGGACGATTGTCTTCATTTAAAAATCAAATACGTTGTCTTAGCCGATGTTAAATGCAGGAGGACCTAAAAGGAGTAATTAATTACTGTCGCTGGTAATTAACTTAACTTTGCTGTTCATAGAATCCATGGTAAAGTATTAAATCCTTTGGTCAACTATAACCTCAAGCAGTTACTAATTAGCGTACGATGTCTCTGGAAGTTACCCATGACATTAACCACAGCTTTATGGTATTAAAAAAGAGTACAATTTAATTAGCATAGTTCCATACCACTTTAGTCAAAATATATCTTTAATAATGACAGTTGACAACCCTGTTATTCTAGGAATATGCTTGCCTGTTTAGCTGGAAAAACTTTATTAATGAAACTGTAATAAGACAGTAAAATAATATCAAAGAAAGGAAATGAAATGGAAATAAAACAACTGCAGTCGGCATGGACACCCTCTCTAATGCCTAAGTTACATTTTCAAGTAGAATGGAGATGAATGCAAAATAAAGAACAGAGAACAGCAGAGAAAATCTTCGTGGTCCTTACAATAACATAGCTCGTGTGAAGAAAATAAATTTTTTAAGAGGAGTACTAAAAGGGTTGAACACCCCGCTAAAAAATACCGTACAGCAGATCCTCAAGATAGTTGTAAGCATTAGGAATGCGGCATACCCAGTGAGAATTAGGGCCTATAGAAGGTTTTCAGCGAAAAAGTAAAAATGGCACCCAGCATTTAAAGCCAAAGTAAATAAAAACTTTCATGTTTTTCAATTCTAAGAAGGAAAGCAAAGACCTCAACCAAATGGTTTATAAATCGAATCAAAAACTCTTATCGATTGGAATGTAAAGGGTCCGCCAAATAACTTTTTTTTTTAATGCTTTAAAAAAAACTACTGAATATTTTCTTAAATTTCTTTTTTTATTTGAACGTACAATCCTTCCGGTTAATGATGGAAAATAATTTCATTCAAATGGTTGCCTCGGATGGCCATGCAGTAGCCTACACCAGAAGATGCCGATTTTGGCAAAAAATCATCTTTTCCGATGAAGCTCATTTTAATCTTGGCGGGTATGTAAACAAGCAAAATTGTCGCATTTGGGGCACAGAAAACCCGCTCGCATACATTGAAAAGCCGACACACCCAAAACGAGTCACTGTTTGGTGCGGATTTTGGTCCAGAGGCATAATTGGGCAATTTTTCTTCGAAAATGAGCAAGGAGTGGCAGTCAATGGCGATCGTTATCGGGCCATGTTGAACGAATTTTTGTTCACAAAAATTGAAGTGGCGGATATTGGCAACATTTGGATTCAACAGGACGGCGCTACGTGCCACACAGCCGAAGCTACACTCGATGTTTTGCGCCCTGTTTTTGAAGATCGCATTATCAGCCGCAGAGCTGATGTCGTTTGGCCACCTCGGAGCTGCGATTTGACATCGTTGGACTATTATTTGTGGGGTGCCGTCAAAGATAAATGTTACGCCGACAAGCCAGAGACAAATGACGCCCTAAAGGACAATATTCGTGAAGCCATTTGTGAAATACAGCTGCACACAATCGATAATGTGCTTAAAAATTGGACCGATCGTGTAGGCTACTGCATGGCCAGCCGAGGCAGACATTTAAATGTAATTATTTTCCATTATTAACCGGAAGGATTGTACTTTCAAATAAAAAAAGAAATTTGAGAAAATATTCAGTTTTTTTTTTTAAAGAATTTAAAAAAACATTATTTGGCGGAGCCTTTATTATTTTTAGAAAGATTTGATGTACGAGTAAGGCCGAAATTAGTAAGTGAACGAAAGTTTTAACAGAACAGTTAATACATATTCGATTTGCAAAGAATCGCCATAATTTAGTGGTGTTAGTGTTGGCTTATGTTGGTCTCATGTCTAGCTTTGGTTCAAATTCCAGCTCAGTTATATCCAACAAAAACGAAATATGAAAAAATATTTCCTCGGTGACTTCCTCTCAGCAGATTTCAAGCAAAAACTCTGAGAGAAAATAAAATTTCCATGAAAGTTTACTCAAAAATCTGTCGTTTAGAATCGACTTTAAAGTGTAGGTCCCGCCACTCATGTATAAAATTAACACACACACAACATAAGTGATGCGAGAAGCTAGGCGTAACCCTGACTAAAGGGTTGTAATAACCAATTATGTATGTAATATATATGCGTTGGAGAATGGCGAATTCAAAAACTATGCTAACGACACTCTTTCAGACGAAAATTCGCATAATAGGAGAGTGTTAAAATTTCAACGGAAAGTCAAAGTATAATGACTGTCAGAGATTTGCATATGAGATGAGGCTATAAAGCAAATTTTTGTCAATTCAAATCATTTATTTTTTTGTGACTTGGCAACCCCTGTTATTTGTGCGAAAGCCCATAAATCAATGTTGACTTTTTGCTGAAGAGATTTTTTTTTTCAATTAATTTCCAATTTCTGTTTAAGCAAATTTTATACCAGAAACAAATGAAAACAAAAAAAAAAAGAAAAATTAATAATAAAACGTTATACATCATGCTACATGCCACAGATACAAAATGGCCACAGATACAAACTAACATGACAGTTTGCATGTAGCAGCCTGTGATAACATGATTTTTATTACAAGGCGCATACATAAACTCATTCACTCACTCATAGAAAAGCAGGCCTATGCCTGACTCGTTGCAAGCTCACTGCACACTCATACTCACTCACACTACTAGATACTTACATAGTTTCATAAAATATAAAATGGTAAATGATGATAAGAAGAAGAAGAAGAGGAAGAAGAAGAAAAAAATCCAGTACATGTTGTAATTAAATTTCAATTTCTCTGTATCTTGCGATGCTATTGCTGCTGTTGCATCGGTTGCTGTTGCTATGTATATGCTGGCAACAACAACAATATATTTTATATTCAAAATATAAATTTCATACTTGCTTTCATTGCTTTTATTGCTTTTGTTGCCTTTTTTGCATATTTTTTTTTAACAGCAAATATGTGAAAAACATAAAAAGATAGGCAAAAGACATTTAAATCTGATGGTTTCATATTTGCCAGCATTTGAATATTCATGAGAGGGGAGGAAAGGTAGGGGCAGGCATACATATGTATATCAAGGAGAAATTGCATGTTGTTGTAAATGTTGACGTATTAAATTAAATGCAACATGTTACCAAGCCAGACATCATAATCATGACAAACATTACTGCCATCATTATCATCATCTTGTATATCGTAATGCCGTTAATACTTTTTTTAGGTTATAGCGGTTGTAGTTTAAATACAAGGTGACTGAAAAGTAAATCCATAATGTTAAATGGTATTAGGAAGAGGTAACAAAGGGGACAAATAACCATTTCTCCACGTGATATCTGCCTCTCCACGTGATGTTCGTATTTTACAGCAAAATTGAAAATTTGACAGTAAATGAGGGCAAAACAAAGTATATGTCATCGACAAGTAGAGACGTGCGGCGTATTGGATCTCAGATCACGGCCGATAACTATATTTTCGAGACAGTCAAAGAATTTATTTATCTTGGCTCCGCCGTTACCACCAAAAATGATGTCAGTCTGGAGATCAAGCGCAGGATAACTCTTGCCAACAGGTGCTAATATGGTCTCAATAGGCAATTGAGTAGCAGAGACCTCTCTCCTACGACAAAACTATCACTCTTCAAGACGCTCGGCCTCCCCGTGCTTCTTTATGGCGCTGAGGCATAGACTCTATTAAGCACTGATGCAATGGCCTTGAGAGTGTTCGCGAGAAGATCTTCAGTCCAGTGCGAGTTGGCGATGATTTCCGCATCCGATCCAACAGTGAGTTGTATGAGCTCCTCAACGACGTGGACGTTGTGCAGCGTATTAAAATCCATTGGCTGCGCTGGCTCGGCCATGTCGTTCGAATAGAGGAGGATGCTCCGGCGAGACGGGTATTTGATGCGGTGGGCTGCGGAAATCGGCGTTGGAAGGATCAAATCGAGGAAGCCCTGTCATCGATTGGTGTGACCAACTGGCGTAAGTGTGCAAGAAGCAGCGGCGCCTGGAAGGATGTATTACGACAGGCCGAAGTCCGTTAATCGGGTTGCTAATGGCCAATTAAGTAAGTAAGTAAGGCTAGAGACTTATTTGTTGTGTAATCGAGTACACCGTTCCGATGGAATTCACAATTTCCGAGAGCCCATTCAGGCAACTTTAAAAAAAAAATCGTTTGCAATGTCTTTTCTGTCTCCCGCAGAACGTGTAAATTAAGTTCGTTAGTACATCCGTTTGGAAATGCCTACTGCAAAATGGCTTTCTGGCAAAGATAAAGGTCAGACATCTTGTAGTCGGCTAAGGGCGGCGTAGTGTAGTGTAGTGACTAAAGTGCTTGATAACAAAACCAAACAATACAGCTTTGAATTCGTGAGAAAAAAATGAAAAGATTTCTCCTCAAAACAATTTGTACTACCAGCATCCATGAAGTTGCCGTAGTCTAGTAGGTAGTGTGTTAGCTTAGTAGACCTGAGGACACTGTTTAAACCCCAGGTCAGACATCTCCAACCCAAACGAAATATGAAAAAATATTTTTTCGGCACCTACCCCTCAGCAGATTTCTGGTAAAAACTCTGAGAGTAAATAAATGAAATTGCAATGAAAAGTTTCTCAAAAATCTGTCGTTCGGAGTCGACTTTAAACTGTAGGTGCCGCCACTCATGTATAAAAATTAACGCACACAACATAAGTGGTGTGACATACTACGTCATAATCCTAACTGTAAGGTTGTAATAAACAATTATGTATGTATGTATGTGCGTAGTCACCATAGTCTAGTGGGTAGTATGTTGGCTTATTAGACGTAAGGCCACGGTTCAAACCCCAGATCAGACATCAAAGTGAAAATATGAAAAAATATTTCTTCGGCGACTTCCTCTCAGCAGATTTCTGGCAAAAACTTTGAGTGTTAAAATAAAATTGCCATGAAAAGGTTTCCAAAAATCTTTCGTTCGGAGTCGACTTTAAGCTGTAGGTCCCGCCACTCATTTAACACACACAACATAAGTGGTGTGAGAAGCTAGGCCGTAATTCTGACTGAAGGGTTGTAATGGACAATTATGTATGTATGTATGTGTGTATGTTCGTACAGGCATCCAAACCCTTGATTTCTGATATCTAGGTTTGAACAAAGAATAACATCAACCTGAGAAGGAGTAGCACACAATCATCAAAAAGTACTTTACCCCACATTGTCTCCGGGTAGCGATGGCCGCCGAAGTTTCCATCCAGTACTGATTTTCCCATTTCAACAGTAGATGACATAGCTGCTTATGTACCTGTTTAGTAAAAAATAATCTCTCGGAATGTTAGGAATAATTTTACGATTTCAGCATTACAAAGCTCAATTTTAGTTTTGTTCATGGATATCGAAACAAAATGGCATACAAAAACATTGTGTTGGCGCCACCCAAAGTATGATTTTTTTTCTTGGTTTTAGTGAAGAACATTACTTAATAGTAAGTCAGCTCCTTCTTCTTTTTTCTCTCTCTCTGCTCACAAAATTTCATAATCAATCTGATTTTCAGCAACACCCTTAGACAAATTCAATTTTTTTTTGTTGCTTTTTGTCGCAACGAAATTATTATAATTTCCGCTTTAGAAGATGGATTGCTTTTTCAATTTGTTGCAACAATATGTTATGGAAAATGCTTCATGCTGTCAAATTCTCTCAAAAAAAAAATTGTGTCTTCATTTCAAGCGAATGATGGCACACATGACTAAATCTGTGCTTTATAACTGCATTTCACTTAACACCACTGGAGATGGTGTGCATTTTATAATGCTAAAGTGACAGCCAAACAGGGAGACAGTCAGTTACATTTATTTCCTTATGTTAGTCAGCCTACCAGCCAGCCATCCAGCCAACCAGCCAGTTATCTTTGCTCAAAAAATGACACGAGATAATGTACGTAAATTTGCATATGCTTCAGTCAAGTATTTTATGTCTTTAGGAATCTTTTAAAAATTTTTTTCAGGCTTCTTGCTTCTGTCATCCAAGTGTACATATATTCGTATGAGAGGCACGGAATGATCCCCTCTTTTACAAAGTATTTATTAAGCGTTCATAACCCCTTTTTAAATTTTAAAAATAGCTTAAGAAATAATATAATTATGGACTCTTTTTTGTAGGTATTTATGCAAAACTTAATAGCAATCATATGCCACAGTGGTTGACAAATTTAATTTGTGTAAATGTCTGTGCTGTTAATGTTGTAAAGCTTTTAAATTTAATTGTATGCGAAGTAATCTTATTAAGGAAATGTTAGAAATTCTATACTTAATAACACAATGCACGATAGCTGCCTTTCTAGATATTGGGAGAACCTTTGACAATGTGGCACTATAGGCGTTTTATCCGGCATACTTACAAGCTTAGGTATACAGAACAATATGGTGAACTCGATATCCAAACTACACTATATTAAAAACGTTTTACCTAACGCCTGCACATTATCACACATTATCTACTATTGAGGTTGTAACAGGTTGAAAGTGAAGCAATTGCCAATGCATATGACGTTGTTCTTACTTTCAGGCAAATTTGTGGACAAGTATTAGAGTTAGAATGCAATTGCTCTGAGGCAAGTCAAACATTATTTGTTAATCCCGGATAGACAGACACAGTACTCTCGAGTAGACCCACCTTTTCGTTCACTGAGATTAGATATACATACACATACATACATAATTGGTTATTACAACCCTTACGTCAGGATTACGACCTAGCTTCTCACACCACTTATATGGCGAACAACAGATTTTTGAGAAATTTTTCATGTCAATTTAATTTTTTGCCAGAAATCTTCCACGAAGAAATATTAATTTTACATTTCATTTTATTGGAGATGTTTGACTACGGCGAGTTCACTGAGATTCTATTATCTTAAATTCAAAGAGGTAGCAGAATTCTTGGGCCCCATTTTAGATAGAAAGCCATATACGCTTGTAGCAAAGTATTGGGGAAAAAAGGGACCGGAACCTAGGGTGACACACTGGATCTTTCAAATGAATGAGTCCATTTAGAAGAACGCACAGAGATGAGAGATAAAGTACTTTCCCATTGCATTGTTATAACTTCCGTTAATAAGACCCACGTAACTATTGATATCGGATTTAAAAGTACTTGTATAAGACCCACATTCAAACTATCCCATTTCAGATTGTGCCTAGCTATGAAAGGCCATATCAGATAGGAATCTATTAATAAAAAATGAAGCTATAATCAAACAAAATAATTCCAATCAATACCATGATAATGTTCATGAGCAAACTTTTTAATGCGTGCCGTTCTGTTCTGGTTCATATTTTCCAATGTCCTGCTCCAAATACAAAGCGGACAGGAAATACGCCAGGAAATAACCAAACCAATATCACCTCTAATGTCTCCACAAGTCCTAATATGTAAAAGAAATTAAAAATGTAGAACCTTCTGTTGAATCTGTGGATTAAAGCATTCTACAAGCCAACAATACTAACCTACATTTAGAACTAATATTTCTAGACAATATGACATTAACAACGAATTTTCTCACTGCTACACTCGAGACTATTAAGTCACGAAAATTAAACAGTTGCTAGCCCTACTATTCTAGAACTTGCCACAGTAATGCAAACAGTAATTACAACTGAAACAAAGCAAAGCAAAAATGTGAAAATTATAAAAAAGACCCTTTTTGATAGCCTTGTACTCTTTTAAGAAACGAAAAGAAATTTAAAAAACCGTAAAGGTTTCTTTTTTGGGAGCACATGGCTTCCACAAAGCATTTTCTATCTTATCCAGTTGGCTGCTGTTGTTGCCATAAGTACCGGTTGATTTTTGTTCCGCCGTGTTTCCGTTTCGTTAAACTATTGTTGTTTCAGTTAAACAGGCGATTGGTTTGCTGTAGTAGGTTCTAGGATAATAGCGCTGCCATCTATCATTATCTAGACACAATGCCCTCCAAGCATGTGCTATAGTGGTGATTACTACTTTTTGCCCTCTAGAGGTCGGGATTGCTTGACCTCCCTGTAATGCTATGATTTTTTCCACTTCCAGGGGGTAAGGGTGATTCTTAGATAGATTGTATTGGAGGCAGTGAAGCCACCTAATTTGAAATACGAAAACCATGTTGAACGATTTTTTTTACTCCCTTGGGATTTGAAACGGGGTTTTTTTTCCAAACTCATTGGGTTCGAACTCGAGCTCCTTGACTTCTAGATAAGCTGTTTTGACTTCTACAGCATAACGACACCAAAGCTTTAATTCTTAGGCTTGCTTTCTTGTTTTTTCAAAAACTTATACACAAGCTTATACATACATACATACATACATAATTGCTCATTATAGCCCTTCAGTCAGTATTACGGCCTAGCTTATTACAGCACTTATGTTGTGTGTGTTAAATTTTATACATGAGTGGTGGGACCTACAGTTTAAAGTCTATTCCGAACGACAGATTTTTTTGAGAAACTTTTCATGGCAATTTTATTTTAACACTCAGAGTTTTTGCCAGATATCTGCTGAGAGGAAGTCGCCGAAGAAATACTTTTTGTATTCTTGTTTTGATGTCTGGCCTGGGGCTCGAACCCTGGCTTTACGTCTAGTAAGTCAACACACTACCTACTAGACTACGGCAACTTCTATTTTTTTTAATCTCACCGCAATTATTTCAATTTGCCGTTAACTAAAGGGGAGGATTTTAACGGGCAAATAAATTGTTTTTCATTATTATAAGTGGACAATAAAGAAGAAAAGAGCGTTAAGCTAAATCCCACTAGTAACTTTTAAAGTTATGTTTACTTGCCATATTCTATGTTATTTTCAATATGGCAACTTCAAATATAAACAAAATGAGCAAATACAACAAAATAGATGCCCTTTGTTGCCACTATGTTTAAATAAGACTTGTTTAATTTGAGCAGTGTTATCGACATTGCTTCGGCACTGCCATATTTTTGAAAAAGTTAACTCGATTTTATCATTAAGTTGTAACAACGAAAAGAAGATAAAGGTGACTTTAAACTTCACTTTAGCTAAAGTTAACTTTAACTAAAACCAACTTTAACGGGAAGTTGTAATATTGGCCCTCAGAGTGTTTGCCAGATATCTGTTGAGATTTCTGAAATCTTAGAAATATTTTGATCGCAGAAATATTCTTTTCATATTTCGTTTTTTTGGAGGTGACTGACCTGGGCTTTAAACCTACTAGACTGCGGCTACTGATACTAAATACTCATGCCACAAAATATCAAAAGTACGCCTCGGTCTAATTACTTTATAGGTTCGCAAAACTATGTATTTTTTTTTTTTGATGGCAGACAATTGAAGCTTACCCTGTTAAATCTAATATAGAAACCTATTTTGAATGAAACTTCTAATTAAAAATTGCCTTAAATTCCATACTACTTATCCGTCCACAGTTATGTACATTGTATTAGAAAAGTTTTACGATTAAATAATTAAACGGTAATGTTATAAATTTTATAATATTTCCATTTGCATGCATTAAGTTTTTTTTTTATTTTTTTTTCTCAAACCAACTGAACTGTGCTAAGCATATAAGCATCTCATCATCAACATTATCTCTAAGAGAACAAAAACACACACACACTGAAATTTCCTTAATTAATATTAATCATACGCACTGATGATATTCCGCAACTAAAATAATTCAACAGGAAAAAGCATGGAAAAGAGAAGAAGAAAAGAAGAAAAAATAGAATCTAAACGATTTGTTCGAATTAAGAAGAAGAGAAGAGAAATTTGCTTTCAAAATTGTTTCCAATATTTTCTGCATTTTTAACCTTTAGAAGTGAACGAAATTATTTTCTTAAATTTTTTTTAAATAGGAAAAGTCAAGAACAACTAAGTGGGAGAAATTCCTCAATAATAATAATCATACGCCACCCTGTTCATTAGACAAATGAAAATCTTAATTAAAGACAAGCAAATAAAATGCAAAGAGGAAAAGGAAAAGAAAACAGCTGTAATAAGTCATGGAAAAAATCGTAATTTTCATGTGGTTTAGCAAAAGAAAATATTTTACAAAAACAACAAAAAATATTTGAATAAAAACGGAAAAAGCAGAAACTAAAAACCGTTATAAGTCATGTAGAAAATAATTGCAATTAATTTTCATTTTCAATTTCATTTTCAAAACAAGTCATAATTCTTCTACTAGACTTGTATAACAAGACAGTGTGCTAAAGAATATGGAAAAATACAGAAGAATTAAAAATTCTTCTTCTTCTTATTGAAGTTGAAACACGCAAATGAAAATGTTTCTTTTCTATTGATTTTCTTCTATAATATCGTATTTGTTTTTCACTTAAGCACAAAAACCACTCTAGGCTAAGTGCCCCACTCTGACTCATACCACTCGTATGCATGTATGCCATGATGGAGGTGGGATGCTTTAAAAAATACAATAAAAGTTTAGTAACATTTTGTCGACGATTTTTTAAAATCGTGTTAAGCCCTCTTTAAGTGCAACTACATACAGTGTGGTGTGTTAGCCAATGGCAAACATATTAAAAATCGCTTGAAAAAGAAAAAATTTTTTTTGAAAGAGAAAATTTTATTATTTGTATACAGGCAAGTGTGAAATTATAGCAAAAGCAATACAAATGGAAAAAAGCAATACAAAATGATAAACAGATTCCGGAAACCATGGAACCATTACGGAACCTTTACGGAGGTGGCATTGTGATTAAAATACTCGATATATTCAGATTCGCAAAAATTTTCATTCAAGTTTTCACAAATTTAAAAAAAAAACTAAGATCCTTTATTGCCCCTTTCAAATAATCAATCCATATTGTCTGTGGCCTCTAAGAGTATAGAAATGTCAGATAGAGCCATCGCCTTCGAAAGAGGTGAATTCGAAAAGTAATGTGTTCCACCGTTAAACCTAATACAACAATTCAACATACTTTCCTAGAAGGCTTCATTTCCAGGCAATTTAGATGGCAACCCTGTCATTCTAGAAAATCACTTTTTTGTCTAGAAAAACTTAATTAATGAATCCAGAGGATAAGAATAACAAAATCCAAGTACAAGGCGCCCTTTGTCTCTTACTTTAGAAACATCAAAGCCACATATACACAATAGCTCCAGGGAGAAAAAAGATTGCTACAAGTCAATGATCTTGGTGTTTGATATACCGGCCCCCTATATATCTTTCTTCCAGAAGCGGCTGACTAACACATTCTTTTATCAGAGAAAAATTAGTAAAAGTCTTCACCGAATGCTCATACCTAAATACGGAATGTTTTTTCAAGACCTGTTTTCCGACTGAACAAAAAAGGTGACTGTTGTCAAGATCTAGCGGATGACCTTTGCGAGTCCTCATTTTGCTTTACACAACTCCGCCATGCAATTTTAAACACATGAATATATTCTACCCAGAAAGGAAGAACAATCTTGTCTTGTATTGGATAAGGTACGGTGGAAGTGTGGGGCACCTTACATAACATACATACATACATACATAATTGGCCATTACAACCCTTCAGTCAGGATTACGGTCTAGCTTCTCACATCACTCATGTTGTGTGCTTTAATTTTATACGTGAGTCGCCACCTACAATTTAAAGTCGACTTCGACCGACAGATTTTTCAGAAACTTTTCATGGCAATTTTATTTTAACACTCAGAGTTTTTGCCAGATATCTGCTGAGAGGAAGTTACCGAAGAAAAAAATTTTCATATTTCGTTTTGATATCTGACCTTGGGTTTGAACCGTGGCCTTACGTCTAACCCAACACACTACCTACTAGACTACGGCGACTGCGGCACCTTAAGGGCAGAATATTATACCTATTATCCCAACTGGATAGTAGTTCAATGGGGGCACAAGGGCTGGGATTTTCTGCAAGGATCACAAGCTTAAGTAGCACTTTAGGTTAAACGATGACTGTAGCATCGTTCAGGCAGAGATTTTTTTGTAAACTTTTCCGGCAAAGACACTTATGGCGGCGCATTGTGAGGTTAAATAGCTGACAAGCATATGTAACAGATTTCAAACAGATTATTACAGGACAGGTCGAAACGAGGAGAATTTGAAGACCTCCTAACTGTCCTGTCCTTGTTTGAAGACCCTGAGTAGAAGTTTCTTTGATGCCTTAGATTCTCTGTCGAATTTTAAGCTATCTTATGTGTTGGGGTTTTATACTTCTTGACTTTTTATCTCCGACTTCCATTGCTCTCTTTTTTCATAACTTTTTTTCCCTTCTTCTCACCAATTCTTCATACCAAGATGCTTAAGATGATTACATTGTATTTATATTGTACTTCTCTCAATGATAAATACACTTCCTCTAGCCCAATCTAAAGCTCTAGAATCGGGCTATTTGTACATGCCGAAATACAATACAAACCAAAGCATAGGGCCTTCACAAAGCTCTGTTATTTTCATGTCTTGTCCTGTAAGATTGCAATGTCAAGGGTCCGCCAAATAACTTTTTTTTGAAAATGCTTTAAAAAAAACTACTGAATATTTTCTCAAATTTCTTTTTATTTGAAAGTACGGTAGCCTACACCAGAAGATGCCAATTTTGGTAAAAAAAAATTCTTTTCAGATGAAGCTCATTTTGATCTCGGCGGGTTTGTAAACAAGCAAAATTGTCTCATTTGGGGCACAGAAAACCCGCACGCATACATTGAAAAGCCGACGCACTCAAAACGAGTCACTGTTTGGTGCGGATTTTGGTTCCAGAGGCATAATTGGGCCATTTTTCTTCGAAAATGAGCAAGAAGTGGCCGTTACAGTCAATGGCAATCGTTATCGGGCCATGTTGAACGAATTTTTGTTCACAAAAATTGAAGAGGAGGATATTGGCAACATTTGGTTTCAACAGGATGGCTCTACGTGCCACACAGCCGAAGCTACACTCGATGTTTTGCGCCCTGTTTTTGAAGATCGCATTATCAGCCGCAGAACTGATGTCCTCGGAGCTGCGATTTGACATCGTTGGCCTATTATTTGTCGGGTGCCGTCAAAGATAAGTGTTACGCCGACAAGCCAGAGACAATTGACGCTTTAAAGGACAATATTCGTGAAGCCATTGGTGAAATACAGCTGCACACAATCGATAATGTGCTTAAAAATTGGACCGATTGTGTAGGCTACTGCATGGCCAGCCGAGGCAGCCATTTGAATGAAATTATTTTCCATTATTAACCGGAAGGATTGTACTTTCAAATAAATAAAGAAATTTGAGAAAATATTCAGTAGTTTTTTTTAAAGCATTTTCAAAAAAAAAAGTTATTTGGCGGACCCTTTAGTATTGTACCTTGCTTTTTGGACCATCTTTAGAAGACTTTCGTGTCTTCTCGTGATGATATGGTTGATGATGGAACACAAGTTTCTACATTAAAATTGCTTTAATATGTCCATGCTTAGTTCCACATATCAGTATGGGCGAGGTCGTTGGACGTGTACATGTACAATGTTACACTGAGCTAGTTGTTGGTGGGCAGCTGTAGTTTTGCGTGATTGTATTCGATAGTGACCAACGGAGTAAAATATTTGAAGCTGCTCACGCCTCGTTGAGCTCGCTATTTGAATTTGTTTTTGTGCTGTGCTATTCAAACATTCGAATCTATTTTTTGCTTTTTAAATTGGCTTCTCCATTAATTCAGCTGAGTTCACATACATATTACCCCGTACTACTTAATCAAAACTGTATAATTTAATACATGTTACACTGTAATTCTACTAAAGAACATATTTTTAAATGTTACGTGTTGTATTTACAATTCTTTGGAATTATATTCTATCATGTCCTTTAAATGGTAAAAAATCCCTCTTAGACACACACTTGCTTGAGATACAACGAAGAAGAAAAATGAAATAATAAAACCTAAAGACCAATAAATAAAAAAGGAACAAAGCAATTCTAAGTATTTTATGTCGCCTCTGCTTACTCTTTTCTATTCAGCCAATATCCTTACGTTACCGTTAAAGAAAATAGCGTTGCTTGGAAACATCCAATGTGGGCTTGTGGTGGTATATTGATGTTGAAAAGTCGTGTTACATTAAATTGGCCACATAAATTTGTCATTGTAAGTGTATTGTAAGCCTTTAAATGGTGAATAGAGAAACTATGGCTTTCTCTCTCTCTTTTAATAGAGAAAATTAAAATCCTTGTAGGTATTCATTTAAAAAAAGGTGGCCTATAAATGAAACAATACAATGGAAAATTTATGTTTAATTTGCAATCAAGACGGTACCGCAAACGAATTAATGATTTTTATTTAATTTTCGTAACATCACTGCGATAACTTTTGCTTCAGCAGGCATTATAATTTATTGTAATTGAAAGAAATTAGAAGAAGACACGTGTAGCACAGCCAGCCACCCAGCCAATGTAAGTTAATAAACGTTTCATTAAGATTTTATTAAAGTTACAAAAAAATGTAATCTAGGTATTGCATGTAGGAAATAAAGGCCGCATTTGTAAGCAGAAGTAGGTGTTCCTTGAGATTTAGCAAACAATATGGCATATGGTAGATATTTATAACACTATCAACAATACGTCATAACGGCCTTGAGTTCTATAAAACATTCATAAAGACGGTCATATGATTTCCACAACTAAAGTCTATTACATTTCCCCCTGTTTTTACCAGTAAACTACCAATAAAAAACAGGACTTAAGACTCTTATCATTTAAATAGGAGTTTACATACAAAAAAGTACCATTTTGAAAAAGAAATAATTTATTTTTTAAATAAAACATTTTTTCTGACATATAATTTAAGATTATTTTTAAAGTTCTATTTTCGAAAAAGTACCACGTTTAGAAAAAGTACCGTGCGTGGAAATAGTACCACTCATTATAAAAATAACGTTCTTAAAATGCTACCATTCCTTTGAAAATGCATCATTGCTTGGAAAAGTACCATCAAAAATTACAAATTAAAAATTCTCTTTAAAGTACCAAATGGACAATCACAATTTAGTGACAGCATGACTTTTAGAATAAGTACCACGTTTAGAAAAAGTACCATGAGTGGAAATAGTATCACTTCCTTTGAAAATGCATCACTGTTTGAAAAACTACCATTAAAAATTACAAATTAAAAATTCTCTTTAAAGTACCAACTGTAAACCCATAATTTAGTGACAATGTAACTTTTCGAGAAAGTACCACGTTTTGAAAAAGTACCATATCTGGAAATAGTACCACTCATTATAAAAGTAATGTTCTTAAAAAGCTACCATTCCTTTGAAAATGCAGCATTGTTTGAAAAAGTACCATCCAAAATTATAAAAATTAAAAACTCTCCTTAAAGTACCAACAGTACAACCATAATTTAGTGACAACGTGAATTTTCGAAAAGGTACCACGCTCAGAAAAAGTATCATGTGTGGAAATAGTACCACTCATTATAAAAATAAAGTTCTTAAAAAACTACCATTCCTTTGAAAATACATCATTGTTGGAAAAAGTACAATCAAAAATTACAAATTAAAAATTCACTTTAAAGTACCAATTGGACACCTATATAGTGACAAAACGTGCCTAGCCAAAGGCGATTTGAAGTAAATTCACACTTTCATATGTATCTCTGGATGGTTGACAGATGCCAACCAGGACCTATAATTATATAACGAAACCAGAGTTATAACGGAACCTTACATGATCAAAGTAAGCTGTGACCATTGTGCCAAATTAAATTTACCTAACCTAACCTAAAGTGCCAATTAAAGAACACTATTTGAATGTAACATACCATTCAAACCATTTAAATTGAAATCGATTTAAAAAAAAGCATTAAAAAACCCAAATAAAAGTACCATTCCGTATAAAAGTTCCATTTGAACCATTTAAATTGAAACAGATTTAAAAAAGTACCATTAAAAAATTCAAATAAAAAAGTACCATTAAAAAATTCAAATAAAAGTACCATTCCGTATAAAAGTTCCATTTAAACCATTTAAATTGAAACCGATTTAAAAAAAGTAACATTAAAAATTCAAATAAAAGTACCATTCCGTATAAAAGTTCCACTTAAACCATTTAAATGGAAACCGATTTAAAAAAATAGCATTAAAAACCCAAATAAAAGTACCATTCCGTATAAAAGTTCCATTTAAACCATTTAAATTGAAACCGATTTAAAAAAAGTACCATTAAAAAATTCAAATAAAAGTACCATTCCGTATAAAAGTTCCATTTAAAATAAACGTCCAATCAAACTAACAGTAATACTTAAAGTAAAAGTACAATTTGATAAAAGTACCAGTTAAGATAAAACCTGCACTCTAAAATACACATGCTACTTAAAAGAACAGTATCTTCTAAAATAAAAATACAATTTAATCAAAGTGCACTTTAGTATTAAAGTACCATTTTAAAAAACGTACCATTTTAAAATAAATTTGTAGTTGCTTAATTTACTGCGTGAACGCAATCGCTATATCAATCTCTAACGTGACTAGAGAATTCAATCACTGAAGCACAGGATGGACCTAGCATTGCATGTGCTAGAATTTTAATCAAATTTAAAAATTGTTCATTGTTTTCGACAACAATGATTCGATTGCAACGAAGTATTGATCCTTTCTGCTGTAATACTCACTAAAGCCTTATAATGACTAATTAAGTAAAAAAGTATGTTTCGATTTCATTCATCAATTTTGTACATGTCCTAAAATGATAGGGTTACCATCTGTTATCGCCAAAATATACTGCTCTCTGTGAAACTAGTGTATTGAAGAGATGGATTATTTGAATGAAAAATCAAGCCTTTTTAAAATTCATAAAAATCTTAATAAAATATTGTTTGTTTTTGTAATTGAACCCTTTTAACAAGAACACCATGTAGCCTCATATGACTAACATTACGCCTCCTTCCTTTCCTTTCTTCTTTCAGGAAAGTTGCACTGAATTCACAGCATAATGTAGAGATTCAACACGATCTCTTGCTCCCTGCAATGTACAATTTTCCCGCATGTAATCAAAATAAGGTCGGAGCAACTTCACGTACTTTCAATAAATCTTTATCATGGATTCGTGCAATTTTTTCCAGGAATATTGATCACCACAAGAGATTATATAAATAAACTCATATGCTGTCCTGAGTTAACATCCCTAAAGTTCTTCTTTGAGATCACCGTAGTCTAGTAGGTAATGGGTGGGCTTATTAGATAAGAGACCTTGGTTCAAACCCCAGCTAGGATTTAAAACACTAATTAAAAAGTTTTCCATTTACTAAGGCTTCCTTAGCGACTTTATACTTAGCACTAGTAAAGGGTATTCTAGAGCAGGTCCTAATTCGGTGTTCAGATATGTACCTTTATTGCGTAAATCGTAATAAACGCCATTATTGAGCTCAATATTTCATATAAAGTTTCAATTAATTATTGAGCAATAAATACGCAAATTGTTATAATATTGAGTAAAACCAAAGAATATGGATATAAAGAATACGCATCATGTAGAAGTAAAATTTCTTATGGCGGGTCGTAGCATTACGATCCGCTCTCACCAAAATATTTTTAAAAATCATTTCTTGATGAAAGGGAGGAAGACAGAAGGAAAATGAACACAAACAAAGAGCGTAACAATGTGTTGCTCTCATCGTACGTATGTACATGTGTATGTAATCTTGTGTTTTTTGTTTTAGTTGTCGATCAGACCGCGACAAGAATACATGTGCTGCGGATGCTTTATCATTTTATTTCTGAATAACACTCGAAGAATATTTTGTGTTAAAAATGTTCTATGTCATTAGCTGGGCGTATTTTATTTTGTCCAATAGTATAATTTTTTTAAATGCTTTGGAATGCTCGTTTTTCTTTCTTTTAATAAAAAATGGGTTTTTATTGATGTTCTTTTAATAATAAAATCGATGTTTTATTTTATTTTTATTTATCCAAAAATATTAAGCCAAAGATAGACAGCTTTACATATGTATGTTGATGAAATGAAAATAAAAATAGAGTATATTACTAACACTTTTATATGGCTGTAAATAAATAAATTCTCTCAACTTATTTTCTCTCCTTCACTCACTAATCCATAACCATAGACATGTGTTAACCTAGAGGAAAATTGTTAGTAATAATGTCTAGTCTACTTATTAACCCAATGATATGTATATGTGATCGGAAAATATAGAAAAATTGTACTGCACTAAGACACTAAGACACCGTATTTAACTTGGCAAGTATTCTTCCAAAAATGGAAATCATTTCTCATTGATATTAGTGAATACTACTGTGAAACTGAAAAAAGCGACATGAACCTTCTTCTTTAAAAACTGACAAGATTTTTACGCTCTTTTTAACGAACATTCTTGATGTTCGTGTCCTATGTGTGTAAAAAGCCGTAAATTCCCCTGAGGGACATTGGTGCCGACGTCAAATAAAAGGGGTCAAACAACAAAAACGCACGATGAGAACAACGCATTGTTACGCTCTTGGTTTCTGTATCATTCCCTTCTATCTTTCCCCCCGCGTCATGAAATATTTTTGAAAAATATTCCAAAATATGTTAAAATGCACATTCTTTATACTTTATTTTCTTTGGTAAAACTCAAAATTCAGGACTGTCATAAATGTGTTTAGTGAGCATATTACAATTATCCGAACACTTTCTGTTGATATTTGACAACTCAAATGTCAACAACGACAAACAAAATGTCAAATGAATATTGAATAAGCAGCTGAACTGCGTATATTATTATGTTTGAACACTTAAAATATTGTACTCAATAAACCGAATATTGAATCAATAAAAATGCGTATAAGATCATTTGATCCGTGGCAGTGCTTGATCCAAACTTCAAACTTGTATAAGCCGTTGTTATGTTATAATTTCAAACATTTGAACTTCATTTAAATTATTATTCATGTGCCTTTAATCCCTTCCTTCACATGTAACTGATGTCATTCTGTTTTAATTCATTTTAAAACATTTTCAACCTTTTAACCTTTTAATCTTTGTCATCATCTTCTTCTTCTTCTTTGTTCAACTGTCAATAACTTTTTTGTGATACTGATAAAGAGTTTCATGCAATATTCTCAATGATTATCATTATTATGTATTCATCTACAACTTGTTTAACATCTATTTTATTAGAGAGACCTTTTAACCCCATTCATAGAAATCATAGATAACCTGGTTAGTGTGAACTACCATCCCCCGTAATAATAATAATAATGTTAAGAGTGCTGCTAATGGTTATCTTGGGAGGAGGGTGGTGTATAGTGTTTGGTATGATTTTACATCTTTAATTCGATTAGTTATCCGGCATCAAGTGTGAATGTGAATGTGAATGAGAAAGAGAACGATAAAATGGGTGTGTAACACGATATTACGTGTCGTAAAATAGATTTTATGGACAATGACTTTAATTATGAAAACAACAACAACTAGATGTCTTCTGAAAAGTGTTTTATGTTGTACGTTTTTAAAATGATTAAATTTTCTAACACAATAATAAATATAAAGTAGATGGAGAACATGACATAGAGTTACTGTTGGGAAGAATGTTGTCAGCTGAAGGTGTAAAGAAAATAAATAGAAAAGCTGTGACGGGTTATATACAACGGATACACTACTACGGTACAATGCTATTTACACTCTTAGATCCAATAGAGCTTGTTTAGGGAATAACATGAGTTTTTATTCGTCTCGAAAAAAATTGTTTTTAAAATAATCGAGCCAAAGCTCTTTCGTATTTCGAAAATAATATTCTTTTTTTTTTTTGTTTGTAACCTTTTAAGGAAACTCCTAATACATGGAACGTAGATGAATTATTTTATAGATTAATGGTAGAACTATGAGGCTTTAGGTTAGCAGTTTTACGTCAGTCCAAAGATTATGCGGATTGTTGTAAAATGACTTCACAAATTCCATTACAATACCATGCATGAGTTGAAAGTAAATTTCATATCAAAAACAGATCGTGGCATCATTCCAAACCCCTCAAGCATCATAGTTCATTCAAAAGCTAGAAAGTTAGGCATAATAGGACTACAAGACCGGAGACATTGAAAGCTAGTTTTGCATATACGAAATTTTGTTTCAATGCAATAAAAAATTAAAACGTTTTGGTATGTATTCCACCCACCAAGAAAAAAAAGAAAGGAAAACAATGAATATAGCAGGGAACCATCCCTGAAGTATCGTTTTCAGATGTCTCAGCTGAAAAATATACGTCCATTAGGGTACAACACGCACGTAATGTCGTTGAATCAGCCAAATTTGTATGGGATCATGCCAAGGACATCATGGAACCCGAAGGATATGATTAACATTTTTATTATGATTCCTTTAGAACTTTTAAGGAGCTCCAGGCTAACAGTATCTATTCCATACAGCTTTTTATGTAGCTAAGGTTTTTTACTTTGCTTTGCTTTTGGTGTGTTGGCTTATTAGACGTAAGGTTCAAACCCCAGCCCAGACAAATCGAGCAAAACGAAACATGAAAAATATTTCTTCAGCAGTTTTCTGGCAAAAACTCTGAGAGAAAATAAAATTGTCAAGAAAAGTTTCTCAAAAATTTGCTGTTCGGCTTTAGACTGTACATTCCGCTACATACATACATCCTTCAGTCAGGCTTACGACCTAGTTTCTCACACCACTTATGTTGTGTGTGTTAATTTTATACATGAGTGGCGGGACCTACAGTTTAAAGTCGACTCCGAACGACAGATTTTTGAAAAACTTTTCATGGCAATTTGTATTTACTCTCAGAATTTTTGCCAGAAATCTGCTGAGAGAAAGTCGCCGAAGAAATACTTTTTGTATTTTGTTTTGATGTCTGGCCTGGGGCTCGAACCCTGGCTTTACGTCTAATAAGCCAGCACACTATCTACTAGACTACAGCGACTTCATTCCGCTACTCAGAGATAAAATTAATACACACAACATGGTCGTAATCCCCACTAAAGACTTGTAATGACTTATTAAGTAAGAAGGTTTGCTTCGATTTCATTTATCAATTTTTTTACATGTTCTAGAATGATAGGGTTGCCATCTGTTATCGCCAAAATATGCTGCTCTCTGTGGAACTAGCATGTTGCAGAGATGAATTATTTGAATAAAAAATCAAACCTTTTTAAAATTCATAAAAACCTTAATAAAATATTGTTTGTTTTTGTAATTCAACCCTTTTAACAACAACACCATGCAACCTCATATGACTAACATTACGCCTTCGTATAATTATGTACATGGGTTCCATGGGTGTAATGTACTGCTAATTAATTATTAAAAATTTTAATTAAAACTTAGTTACTGCCATAGATAATTAATTACACTTGTAATGTATTGTAATTAATTTAATAACAATGGGTACCTTAAACATTCAAATTAAATTAAAATCCACAATAAAAATCAAGAAATCAAGAAACATTTTTTATGTAAATTTTCTTTCTCCACGAAAAAAGAAAAAAAACGAATTTTCTCTTTAGAAAGAAAAAAAAGTAATCTTTTAACAGCGTCATAATATGCATTAGTGGTGGTATTGTAACTTTCATGTGCCGGTAAAACTGAAAAGGCCATCTGAATGCAATACACACACACACACATTATCATATTGGCAGAAATAAATGCTGATTGTTGGCATGTTTTAAACAGAAACAGCTGTAACAGAAAATGCCAACAACAGCAACAACAACAAAAGTAGTAGCAATAGCAGTAGCAAAAACAACTAAACTTAAATACATACATCCCCACATACATACATGCCATACAGCAAAATGTTGCATGTTTATAACATATGATTGGCAGGCAAGTCGTTCAGTCAGTCAATCATACACACAGTTATATACGAGTCATCTATTGAATTTATTTTATTGTACTTGTTGTTGTTATATTATACTTCGTGCTGTTCGTGTGCCATATGCGTGCATGTATTCCTTTCATACAATAAAAACCAAAAGAAGAAAAAAAAAAACAAACAAACCAACAATACGTATAGATTGCCATTAGCATGGCATGGTATGGCATGGCTTGAAAAGAAATGAAATGAAATGCAACCATCAGCCAGCCGTATAAGCATTTCAATACCAGAGTTCTCTTGTATTGATTTTTAGGCAGAATGGAAAATGTTGAGGAAAAAAGTGTCAAACATATGATTGAACACATCAAAGGAACAGACATGTACAAAAGATTAAAGTATACTTTATGGCGTTTAAACCGTGTGTATACACCGAAGTCTATTATTGATATGTACATACTGTGTGTACATGCATGTGTCAATCAATTAAATCGATAAGAATATGGCTTGAATGTTTCTTTTCTAGCCATTTCATTTCATTTTAATCCGTCAATAAAACCCTGTTAAATTAAATGACCTCAAAAGTCGCAGGCAAACAAAAGCCAATTCAAATACATTTGAATTTAAGAAAAGTATTGTGACCGAAAAGAAAAAAATAAATGAAACAAGAAAAAAAATTTAAGTTGATTAAAAACATTCGGTGAAGTCGCCGTGGTCTAGTAGGTAGACGGTATTAGACGTGAGGCCTCGGTTCAAACCCCAGGTCAGACATCGAAACGAAATATGAAAAATTATTTCTTCGGCGAAAGCCACTATTTTGTGATTACAGAAGGTGCTGGAAGTAATTTCCCATTTCGTGTTGGAACGATCTGTACCGCTGCCAGTTACCGTGAACTTTTCTGTTTTTAGAAACCATTCTCTATAAGTCTACTAAGAAAACTATATTACAGCCAGTTACTGACTTGGTGGGAGTTGAAAGATGAGTAATTTGTTTGAGATCTTCATTAAAGTTGGAAATAAATGGTTAATGTCCTTCGCTGAATATTTTCTTTGTAAGAAGAGTTGCGTTAGTTTTCAAATTTAATCCAATTGATACGTTTTGTCATCATATTTGTTGTTGTTGTTGTTGTTGCTGCAGCACTGCTGCTGTGCCTGAAAGTATTTTTCTGGTGAAGATTCAAGAAAATTGAATTAAATCGGGTTAACTATGTATGCCTAGAATGCATGTGGTAGATGAGATGAGACGGAGATATAAAGTGTCAGTAGATAATAGTGAAGTAATTGGTAGTCCTAGGAATTGCGCCACGTATGTTGGTCTCAGTCATAAGTCCACTGGACCTCATGTGGCCGCGTTTGATATGTTGGACAACGGTTCAGGGTCCCAGGAACAATCTGTTTCCAATAGCAATTTAGGATGTTCAGCTGGCTGGACCTCATCTGCGCTCGTTTTTCTTGGGAGCTGTCTTTTACTGTCTGATATAAAAGGTGGATCTTCGTTAAGTACCCTGTTATAGCTGTGACAGTTTATGGCTGATACTACCGTCGACTTATGCAGGGAGCTTACAACACTTCAGTCAGTATTACGACCTAGCTTCTCACACCACTTATGTTGTGTGTGTTAATTTTTATACATGAGTGGTGGGACCTACAGTTTAAAGTCGACTCCGAACGACATTTTTGCCAAACTTTTCATGGCAATTTTATTTACTTTCAGAGTTTTTGCCAGAAATCTGCTGAGAGGAAGTCGCCGAAGAAATATTTTCATAATATTCATTTTGATGTCTGACCCGCGATGTTTGACCCGCGCGCCTTACGTCTAATAAGCCATTACACTACCTACTAGACTTCGGCGACTTCGACCAAACCTATGTCAAAACTTATGTGAATAATAATTGTCATTCGGAGACGAAGTTAAACTGTAGATCCCGAGTCTTATCGATAAAATTAACACACACAATAAGGGTGATGTTTGGAGCTAAGTTGTAAACCTGACTAACGGGTTGTAGCGACTAATTAAGAAATACGAGTTTATATCTGTGTGTATAATAGACGCTAAAAAACCGTAAGAGTTTCCATTTTCCTAACGTAAAACCCTTCAGACCTTACGTCCTTCGATCTGAATTCGAACACGAACATGATTTGCCTGTTTAGGCGTTATGGTTGGGATTGTTATCCCTCAGCGACGTATGATGTTGTTGGAAGCATTTGAAAAGTCAAAAAGACTTCCTGAATAGTTAATGGATTTTATCAAAGTACAATACATAGACCTCAAGTGCAAAGTACAGCCTAATGGCAAGCTGCCCAATATCACTACGAGTTGTTTTAAGTGCTCGAATCTAAAAAACATGTTTCCAATTCAAATTGTTTTCAGTACTTAAGAAATCGCCTGTATATATACGTATACATACGGCGGTGATTTCTATGAACTGGTCAATCCTTGAAGGTTTCTCTCGATCTTTCTAAGATTTTTCTGAAACATATTGTGCAATGATGTATGTATGTTCGCGAGTTTGTTAGCTTTTTATGGAAAAGATAAACGCTTCTACATTTATCCACCTCGATAGTGTTGGTTCTATACATACTCAGCTGCGCAATATTTGGGAGCCCGGATGATATTTAAAATTTTTAAGTAATTCGAGACTGTTTGGCAAGAAAATTCCTAAGGTTTTTGTATATTAAGGTGTGGAGATCAAATGTTATCACTAACGCAAACTATATAGAAAGCTCAACATTAAACAAATTGGCGGACAAGCCGCCGATTACAACTCGCAAGAGAAATCGCTTTAAAGCAACATGGATGAGATTACTGCCAATGGAAGTTAAAGAACAGAACCATATGGATATGCTTTGTTGAGGCCCTATGCTGCAGTTGTACACACAGAGGAATTAATATTGAATTGTCAAATGACTAACACCTGCCATGCTAATATATAGACTGTGAATATCCCCAAGTTTTCTTAGTGAAAACTCACACAAGAAGTGAAAATCAAGCACAACTTTGTTTGTTTTTCTTTTTTTCTTGTTTGTTTTTCTTTTGTTGTTGCTGGTGTTGTTGTTGTTGCTGCTTTTTAAAGTGAAAATGCAAATTTCTTGCCATGTCTTGTGTTACATGTTTGGTAAACAAAAACAACAAAAAGTATAACAAAAAAACGTTTTTTTTTAAATACCAACAACAACATTAAAATGTGAAACGGCAGCAGTTTACAACTACAAAAAAACACCTGGGCACAGTGGTGATTATTTGTACGTTTTTTTATTTCTTTTTGGTTTAAAGTTTTCGCTGGCAGTTTTTATTGTTTGTTTTTCTTTTTGCATGGCCTTTATTTAAGGCAAGAAACACAGAGAGAGTGAGAGAGAGAGGGGTGAAAAGATATTTTCAGCTAGCAAATCCAAGAGGGAAATAGAGTATCAGTGCTAGTTAGTGCACTGGTATTTAATGTTGCTGGTGCATGAACTGTAACCATAAAAAAATTGTAAAGAAAATAAATAATAAAATTGTAACAACAATAACAACAACAAAAAGTAACAATAATAATGAAAAATAGCATCAACGTAAAGTAATAAAAGAAAACAATAACGCATAACCCAAGGAAACAATAACAATAAACCACAGAAAAAGTAAAAAAAGTAATGAAAAATGAAACCAAACCTATTTTTTGTATGATTGGGAACCTCTGAAGCGGTGTTCTCATGGTTTTATAAACATTTTAAATGCCAACAAAACAAATACTCTGTAAAGCTTTAATTCAAATGGACCATTATAACGGTTTTTTGAATGGTCATTTTGTTTTTTGTTCTGTCTCTTGCTTAAGTACTTTTGCTTTGTTCTGTCATATAACAGTTAATGCTTAACACTCTCCTTTTTTTGTGCTTTGCCTTAAGGCTTAAGCCATAGTTTTCTCTCCCTCCTCTACTAGTTTACAATTACACTTGCTTTCTTCGTTCACCACTCTTCTCTACGTCTCCTTTTGATGTGTAATGGAAAGAATCAAACAAACAAAAAATCCTTTAAAAAACGCATTAGTTTGGGATGGTGTTCACCAGTAGCAGCAGGCTATTGTTGGTGTGGCTGCGTTTTTTTTTCTTCAGAATTTCTTTCATTTTTTAATCTTGTTTGTGGCATTTGGTACTCTTTTTTGCATTTGCAGCATTTTTTTACCTTTTTTTTTTGTAGTATTTTATTATTTTTCTTGGCATTTTTATTTCTTTAGTTCTCACGAAAAGCAATCATTTATTCGCAAAATATTTAAAAAAAAACTGCATTTTATGACAAACAATAAAACATTTAAGCAGCAGATATTATTGGATTTTTTTATGAAGGAAAATAAAAAAAGATGAGATCACCTTTGATTTACATGCATTCAGCAGCATTTAAATCATTGGATAGTAATTTTTTATTTTTAACTAAGGACTTAATTTCTAATGTACTCGTACAATAATGAACTCTTTTATATTTGCATAAAATTTTTGAATTTATTGCCATTTGAGGGATCATAAACATGTTCAAAAATTGGTTTCAAGTTCTGACGTGCCTGACACGCTGTTACGATTTCAAACACTTATGATTTTGTGCGTAAAGATGTGGAACACTTACACGAAGAACCTAAGATATGATTGATCGCTACGACTCTTCTCACCCTAACTAACCACCATATTGCAACAGATTACCAACTCTTCGCTACCTTCGACAGTGCTTCCGACAATTTAACACCGGAATTTCAAACTTAATACCAACAGTCGTGAAATATGAAAAAATATTTCTTCGCCGACTTCCTCTCATCAGATTTCTGAGGGTAAATATAAATCTGCTGTTCGAAGTAGACTTTAAACTGTAGGTCCCGGCACTCATGTATAAAATTAACACACACAACATAAGTGGTGTGAGAAGCTAGGTCGTAATCCTGACTGAAGGGTTGTAATGATCAATTATGTACGTATGTAGTACTACAGTAATGTTGTAGTATAGGGGGCGATCTATAAACTTATTTACTTGTCTGCGACGCATTCTTATTTCTTCTCCGTAATAGAAGAGCAAAATATAAAGGAAATGGTGGTAGATTAGCCCGGGAAAATGTCCGTATTAACAGGAAATACATGCTAACACGCCTCAAGCTGCCCACTGTCCCAGTAATGAACTTCCAAATTTAAATCTTTGGCGTCCCTAGTAAGGTCCTTAATAAAAACGTAAAACCGACAAGACTGTTAAACCTTAAACGTGGTTGCACTAATGTCAAGATGTGACATTGTCTGTTTTCATTGTGTGGATCGAAAACTTACCTCGACATACTAAAATCGTATTTACTGGCAAGAATTACGAATAGCGGGATATAAGTTTATATATCAAGGCAACGTTTCGAAAGTTTGAGAAAGCGTATCGGATAATCCGAATTTACACAGCGTTCTCAGTAATTGGACCTATCTTACAGCATATTTTGCATTTAGATCCCAACCTTGCTGATTGGATGCAGTAGTGTGTGACTTTCATTTCTGATTTTTAGAAACAAAATTTTGTTCAGCATTTTCTTCGCTGCTTATGTCAACAAGCAAAATTGGGAACTACAGCCAGAAAAAGTGACAGTCTTGCGTACATTATTTAGGTGTAGTTTCTCGAAAAATAAACCTGGAAGAATCGACACTGTCAGTGATGTATAGCACTGTGGCCTGCAATTGAAGATAATGTAGTGGAGGGTATGTGATTTCAACAACATGGTTCTACACAATAGGATTGATTCTGACTTTAGTGCGTGAGAAGTTTGTAGAAAAAATAATAGCAAGATAGGCTGCTTTCCAAAATGTATCAACACAAAGTTTGTATGCAGTTCTACTACTGTATATAAACAATGTAGATATGCAAAGTAACCAAACAATGCATCAACTATAAATCCGATGCCCGATTGCTTTTTGACTGCGTTAAAAATACACATTGACGACGTTTTGAAATAGAATACATTGCATATATTTTGTACAGCGGCATTATGAAACACGATACTTTGTTCAAACAGAAAGCAACTAACATTTTGGAAGGCAGCCATAATGTGATTTGATGCATTCAGACTTTAGTTTGTGGGATTACGTCAGGAACCATGTGTGCGCGAACAATTTCTAACGTTGAAGCATTTGACAACCCAGTCAAGTCAAGTTATCGCCGCTATACAATCGGAAATGTGCAAAAGGGGTTGTTGGAAAGTACCCCAAAATATCGATGACATTATATTTCGTATACAGTGGCATTATCCAAACAATTGAATGAAACAAAAGTTTCATTGAAATCAAAGCTTTAATTTTGTTTTATTTAACTTTCCTTTTTGAAATCAAAATGTAGGTATGAAACTGAATAAAACACGAAGACAAAATTTTCAAATTTTAACCTCACTTTTCGAAAAACGTCATCATTTTCTTTACTTAAAACAAAAAAAAACAATTCCAATATGATGAGTCATGTTTGAATAGATAATTTTTCTTTATTTTGTTAAAATCTTATTAAATCCTTTTTTTTTTTGTATGTATTTTCATTCGACCACATGTTCTAATGATTGCTTATGCTTGAGTGACTGTTGTGGCCTACAAAATGCAAGAAAATATTTATTACCGGCGTTTTTTAATGGCATTAACATACAAAAAGAAAATTGTTTTATTTTTTATTTCAATTTTTTTACAAAGCAACTCTTCTACTGAAAGTTTATAGGTTTGTTTCTGTTGACAATTCTCTTTTCCCTGCACCCGCCCCCCCTCAACTATCAACTGCAAATAGAAATTGTGCTGGACAACATATTTAACACAACTTTGTTGCCATTATTATCTTTCTTGTTGTTGTTGGTTTTTTTGCCGTACGATTGTTAAGTAATAAGTTTTTGCCATCGGGCTGATGTAATAGTAATCATATTACCCAAGAATACACTCATACACACACACACATACACATACAAGTATATAAAAATCCTATACCCTGCCTTATAATATGCTGTAGAAAATTCTTATTTGTCCTTCTCTTTGTATTTTTAATGCAAAAATATCCTCCATCATTTGCTTTATTGTTGTTGTTGTTGTTGCACACTTTAGTTTCAACCACAGTCACCACCACCACTACTACCTCTAGCACTCAGTGTTTACCCTCTCAGTCAAAAGCCGGCTCCAGTCATACGGCAAGAATATTTTTTTTTTTGCTTTTCTTATTTGCTTTCCTTCTTCTGTTTCATTTCATTCCGTTTCAATATTTTTCCTGGTAATCGTAAGACCTTTTTGTTAAACACATGCGATTTTAAGTCGTCTCTTTTATATGCAAGTGTGGGTAATTGAGTACATTCTGATGCGGTATAAATAAACTTCTTTGCAGAAATTTGCTTTTTCTCTCTCTCTCTTGCGGAAGAACGAATATTTAATAAAAAATTCTCTCTAATTTGTTTTAAATTTTGCTGTTACGGACCCGTTCTCAATATATCATGAAAAAAGTAGGCCAGTGTTGATACATGCATTTCAATAGAAATCGCGAATTTGTAAAACAGGATTAAGACATTACTTTGCTAGAGAACTAGGGATTCATCATCGCACTCTTGTTAACCATTTGCAGAATGCTGGAAATACAGAGAAGCTTGATGTTTGGATTGAATTTTGAAATTGAGGGCATAATGGAGATGATGTGAACTGTTAGACTTTTTCTAAAGGACATGTAGATAAGCCACACATGTCCATAAAGCCAAAATAACCCATGCCATTGGATATTTCGCATGCTCTTCATCCAGAGAAGCCCTGGTGGATATTTGATCAATGTTATGTTATGGGTCTTTGAAACAAATCTGGATGATATCTCACACACACCGTTGTTTTATTTAAATTTAAAGATAGAAAGCACCTAACAAAAGACTATACAATCTGTTGCCTAACTGAACATATGTACATCCACAATTCGTCATTACAACGCTTCAATTAGAATTGCGACCTGGCTTTCCAACACCACTTATTTTGTGTGTGAGAATTTTATACATGAGCGGCAGGACTTACAGTTGAAAGTCGACACCGAACGACAGATTTTTTGAGAAGCATTTCATAGCAATTTTATTTTACTTTCACAGTTTTTGCAACAAATGTGCTGAAAGAAAGTCGTCGAAGAAATATTTTTTTATTGCAGATGTCTGACCTTGCGTTTTAACCGTGGCCTCATATCTAATAAGCCAGCTAGACTACGGCGACTTCACCTGAATTGTCAGCTAGAAAATTATATAACTGGCTGTCTACAGACTTTAATAATTCCACAATGGTTCATTACAATAAAAATTATAGATGTCCTTGTCCACGTCCTTCTTCAACTTATTATCTCTTTTGATTTATTTCAGCCTCATTCGTTAAGTTTTACCAGCAAAGTGGGTGATTGGTATACTCTAGCAAGTTCTGGAATTGTAGGTTCAGCATCTTTCTTTTTATAGAAACAACGATTACTATTAAGAAGACAGAATGACGATTAAACCCTACATTTTCTCAAGTGATGTGCATTATTGGTATGGTTTGTTAAAAGTGTGATTGGTCTACTCTAGCAAGTTCTAGAATTGTAGGGTCAGCATCTGTCGTTATATAGACCCTACATTTTCTCAAGTGATGTGCATTATTGGTATGGTTTGTTAAAAGTGTGATTGGTCTACTCTAGCAAGTTCTAGAATTGTAGGGTCAGCATCTGTCGTTATATAGAAACAACGATTACTGTGAAGTTGTGAAAATAATAGTGAGAGAATTTTGCTGATTAAAGCCTACATTATCTCAAGAGCTGTTCATTGTTGGTAAATGGCATCTGACGTCTTCCTGTATGGATTGTTAAATGTGTTATTGGTCTACTCTAGCAATTTCTAGAATTGTAGGGTCAGCATCTGTCGTTGTATAGAAACAACGAATAGATACTGTAAAGTGATGTGAATAATAGTGAGGCAAATTTTCCATGTAAGCTCTATCCTGTCTTAAGAGATGTTAATTACTGGTAGCTGGAGTCTGGTGTCTTCTTGTATGAAAAATTTGATGGACATTTTTTTTAAACTATAAAACATTATAAAAAATGTTTGGTTATCTTCGGGGCATCAACATATGTATGTCCCTCCAGTATTTAGTAAAACAGCTAAATTACTACGCTACACCCCCGTCTAGTAGGCAATATTTTAATACGTAAAGATTGTCAAAAATTTTTAAATGTGCATCTGAAGGCAAAGTTATGTACAATGGGTCAAATCGACCTCCGGGTACTGTACTTGTCTTAAATGACAAGTACATGTCCTCTTCAACTAAAGAAAATACGCTTAAACTGTTCTAGAGGATAAAAATAGCAAAACAATGATTACAAAGTTGTCAACACTTTTTACTGTAACATAATATTGTCCTGCAAAATGCACGAACACTCTCTTAAACTCTCCTATAAATGCTTTCTCTCTCTGCATTACAATACGGTTTTTTACAGGGTGTTGTTTTCAATGATGTCAACCATATCAACCAAGAAACGTGGAATGCTTAACCACTAATTTTTAGAAATTATAATTAAACGAGATTAATTTTAGAATATTTTTTTTAGATTCAGTCCAAAAGGGATTTTTTTCTGGGGTTTATTAATCAAACACGAGTTAAAATTAATCAAACGTATGCAAACTCATACTCTGTAGCATTGTATGTCTCTCTTTTTCCCTCTCTCTCTCTCTCTCTATTTCTTATTCTCCTTTTTTGTAATGCTGCTCTCATTTAATTTATTTCATTCTACAATTTGACACCACTTGTCGCAGGTTCTCTGTGCTCTTTTTTCTATTTTTTTTTTTGTATTCATTCTCTTCCTTTTTATGGCATTTCATTTAAGGTTTTTTTTTTGTTATTGCTTATGTCAAAATGTCATTATGTTGTTGTTATTGTTTATTTTCTTATATATGTATACTCGTACTCGCACTTGCCTGCTGTTTTAATGTTTCATTTCAATACTCATTATTATCGCTGTTTGTGCTGTTTTTCCTATTTGCTTGCAATTGAATAACACTCATCATCATATGTTATTGATTTTTTTTCTTTCTTTCTTTCTTTCTTTCTGCGTTTTTTCTTTATCTTTCACTTGGTGTTGTAAATCCACTTGTTTATTGTTGTTGTTTTGTCTCACCCTTTTTAAGGTTTTGGGCCAGGAAAAAATAAAGTCAGTTTTATATCCTACTTCTTTCTACGCTCTTCTCTCTTATATGGAGGAATAAGCAATTGTAGGAATAAAAAAAATACTAACTAAGTAAAGTTCTATCGTTTGTGGTACCTATTACGTCTTAGAAGAAAACAAAAAAGGATACAAATATTAAAACTTAACAAACAGGATGCGTCATTAAAAGAAAATTTCTTTATATTGTCTTTATCCTTGTATTAGTAAGAGAGAGGGAGAGAGAGAGAGAGTTGAGGTTAGAAAAGTGCTTTTGCCTCTGCCTTTAAAAGAAAATTAAATATAAAAATAGAAAATCAATAGTAATTTGATACGTTACAATCTCTAATCATGTAAAAGGTTTTTTCAATACAAAAACGCTTCTAAAACAATGAAATTATTTTCCGTATTTCTGCAAGTTAATACATTTTTTCGGTTCCAAAAGCAAAGTTAAATAGAACTTTCATAAAGCCGTGAATTCGATGAAACTTTTATTTCATTATAATACCCGGACGTTGTCATTATGTGTGAAGCACAATGTCATTTAAATGACCTCCTCTGGATTGGTTCCAGCAGTCGATTCTTTTAAAGTAGTTTACTAACACTGCCTTCCCTACTTCGGGAGTATCTTGGTGATATCTTAACGAATATTGGTTTTCAAATGCTCCAACGATATAGAATTAACTGCATAGATACGGTCTGAGCATTTAGTTCTGGAAAAAGGTATAACGGCGTTATCAATGCTTATGGTTTATCCTCAATGAGCCCATAATATTATTTATTTATTTATTAATTACAATACAATTACAAAACATATTTTAATTATATACGAGCGCAGTAACTTGACCATATGCTCGGTGTAGTGTCACAGACCAGAGTCTCTGGTGGGAATCGAACCCACGACCCGCACGCTAATAGTCTAGCACACTACCCACTAGACTACCAGGGTAACCTGAGCAAATGTGTTGAAGATATAATATATCATAATACGACAATTTTGCTTATAAAAGTAATCACCGTGCTAGGAATGAGCTTAACTGCTACAGCACCCAATCAACATATCCACGATGTTAGAATTATTGCGTGAGTTGGACTTTATATGAATGGAAGCCAAAGTTCAAAAGCAAAATATTTATACGCCGTGGTCTAGTAGGTAGTGGCTTATTAGACAAAAAAAGTATTTTTCGGCGTCTTCCTCTCAGCAGACTTCTGGCAAAAACTCTGAGAGTAAATAAAATTGCCATAAAAAGTTTCTCAAAAAAGGATCTGTCGTTCGGAATCGATTTTAAACTGTAGGTCCCACCACTCATGTATAAAATTAACACACACAACAAAAGTGGTGTGAGAAACTAGGTCGTAATTCTGATTGAGGGTTTGTAATGACCAATTATGTATGCATAAAGATACAAAACATAAACCCAATTCGATTGTCCATCCCACTATCTCTAATAGAAGATATACTTTCGGCAGTATGTACATTGCGATGATGCACAGCTCCATCAAATCTGTAACGGTTTTAGTCTTTTTGAATTTCTTCATAGTCTTACCAATTTATTCCACACTAGAGTGATTGTGATGACCATAATTAACAGGAATACGCGCGACTTGTCCACGTTTGAATCACCACATTTGTAATAATAAAACATTGTGATTACAAGGAAAGTACACTCAAACTGCCAGAAGTAATAATAAGGCTTTGTAATGTTTAAATCTCCAAAGTAGGATACCTATCGCTCAGCCAATAAATTTAGGATTTAAAAATTCTATTTATGCATGGGTTATTCGAGGGATAGTGGTGGATGGTGTTATGAATGTTATGGCTGCAGCAGTTCTATAAGAAGAAGCTTAATCACTTTTGCCCTTAGCTTTGTAGATTTAAAATTACTCTTCAACTGTGACCTTTCGTGACTCGAAATGACGTTATGCAGCTATTAAGCACATTAGCAACAAACTCAAACAATACAACGTTTTTTTCCAAGTAAATACTGGTGGCAACCCTGTTATTCTAGAACCTGTTTAGTTTGAAAAAATCTTAAATAATGAACAGACCGAATCGAACATGTCTCTTATAATGTATCGTAATGTGTTAATCGAATAATTGAAGTCGCCGTAGTCTAGTAGGTAGTGTGTTGCCTTATTAGACGTAAAGTCAGGGTTCGAGCCCCAGGCCAGACATTAAAACAAAAATACAAAAAGTATATCTTCGGCGACTTCCTCTCAGCAGATTTCTGGCAAAAACTCTGAGAGAAAACAAAAATTGCCATGAAAAAGTTTCTCAAAAGAATCTGTCGTTTGGAGTCGACTTTAAACTGTATGTCCTGTCACTCATGTATAAAATTAACACACACAACATAAGGGGTGTAAGAAACTAGGACGTTGTACAATGAGTCAATTCGACCTTTGGGTACTGTACTTGTCCTCTAACCTAACCTAACCTAACAGACCGAAGAAATAATAATAAGTTGTGGAGGAGACAATTTCTGACAGCACTTTGATACTTAAAGGAATGAAAGGAAATAACAAAACATATAAACGCGGCCACAGTAGCAGTATTGTAGGACGTACAAACAATACGAGGCTGGCCATGGCTTCTGACATCTTCAGTGACCTCATTTTGAAGATGCACCTAGTCAATAGAAGATGCTTTACGATATCAATTTGATCTTTAAAGTAACAAAAAAAATTTAAATTATAATCTGGACTGCAGTAGCACTATTCTGCTCAAATGAGCGAAATTGGGCTGACCACGATTACATTGGCCTTTTGATGGTCATAATTTAAATAAAAAGAACTTATTCTGGGTGCTCAGCTTGATATCTTCTGATTCTCAAAACTGTAAGAGCCCATAAAACTTACTTGCTTTATTGGCCTTTACAACCTTTCCGTCAGGATTACAAACGAGCTTCTCGCACCACTTATGTTGTGAGTGTTAATTTTTCCGTAAGTGGCATTGAATGTCAACAAGGAACGACAGATTTGAGAAACTTTTCATGGCAAATTTATTTGCCCTCAGAGTATTTACCAGAAATCTGATGAGAAGAAGTTTTGTTCGAGATATCTAAGCTGGATTTTGAACCACAAACTCTTGTCTAATAATCCAACACATAACCTACTAGACTACAACGACTACCTAATTCCACAACGGGCGTCATTTTTAAGCAGAGACCAGCTTAGCTGAAATTATTTAATTTATTCAAAAACGGAAACCAAATTAGTATATGGAGGTGCTATGTATGGAGGGACAACTCTATGATTCCTAAAGACAATAAAGAAACTGACGGTTGAGTTTCTATTGCCAGTCACAATTCGTTTCAGAAATTATTTGATTTTGTTGGAATTCAGTAGCTTGGTAAGCCAATTGCCCTTTTGCAATGCAAAATACCGAGGACCATTCTTTTCCTAATATATTCGTTTGACAATACAATAGAGTTGCCAAGTTATGAAAAATTATTTCAATTTTGTTTCGATTAAAAAAAATTATCTTGTTTCTTACATAAAAACTCGTCCCCATCATTTGGTTTGTGAAAAATTTAAAACAATTTTAAATTTAAAAAAAACCCATCTCTCTTCAACACATTTGCTTTGACGCCCCGCAAATGACACACACAGAAAGAGAAAAAAAAACTTCCTTTGACACAACACTCACACACTCTAGATATTTACGAGTTGGCTATACCTTTGGGTGCAAGAAGAATGCTTTGCCAATTTTCTTTTTACAACATATTTGTGTTGCATATACTCAGGTAGTTGTTGTTGTTGTTTAGATATGTTTTATATTCTTTCTTTTTCTTTTTTGTTAAAAAGTGCTTTGATAACAAACAACAAAATTCAGCCCAATTTCAAACGTTTGATTCATGCAAAGCCAACACAAAACCTGAAGAAGAACAAGTCAAGTATTTTATTTTGAAAACATACAAAAAAAGAGAACTCTGCCTACTTTTAGGCGTTTGAACCATAGCAAAATGAAACAACAATCCTTTAACGCTTTAATGTTAAGGTTGTTTAAGGTTTGTTGGTTTATTTTCTCTTCTTTTCTTTTTTTTTCTTTTGTTTCTTTGCTTTAAACGGGTGTTTAAGTTAATTTTTGTTTGTCCATTTGTTGAAGAAGAATAATTTATTGGTAAAGAACTTTATGTAATGACGACGACCTTATTATCCTTTAACATACCAACACCACATTATAACCTCAAAAAATCATTAGCAATTGGATACAGTGGGACAAAAAAAAAGAAAATGAATTACTTGCTTTTGATAGTATAATTTCGATGCCACTTCGGCTTTATTATAATGCTTGGAACTTCAAATTGTGGGCTTAATATAAATTCGGTCCTTTTCAAGTAATTTCCAATCACTTTTTAAAATTTTTCCGGCGACATTTCTTTAGAAGATTATGCGCATAGACACGACCTTTAGCCTTGCACTGGTGACCAAATTGGCTTTGCCAAAACGTAAAATTCCTGTTTCTGGAAACTTTTCATAAAATAAAGCGAAAATCGATTGTGTTGTGTGGTTTAAGGCACCGTCTTGTTGAAACAACATACTGTCCAGCTCAGAATCTAAATTGCAAGCCAAGAAAATTGGATTTTAATACGCCCATAAAGCTAAGTATTGATGATAAGGCCTCCTTCAAGGTCTTTTTCAAATCAAAAATACGATCAAATGTCATCTTCAGATAATAATGCACACCAAACAGTTACTTTTTCTGAATCCCAAGTGCAAAATAGCGAGTTTCATCGTTGAAGAAAATTTTAATAAAATATCAGAATTGAAGGACTCTTGCTCTGGAACGTAATCCGCGTATTTATGGGGTTGTGTCTCTAATGAATTCGCCGTGGTCTAGTAGGTAGTGTGCTGGCTTAGTAGACGTAAGGTCACGGTTCAAACCCCAGGTCAGACATCATTACGAAATATGAAAAAAATATTTCTCCGGCGACTTCCTCTCAGCAGATTTCTGGCAAAAACTCTGAGAGTAAATAAAATTGCCACGAAAACTTTCTCAGGAATCTGTCTTTCGGAGTCAACTTTAAACTGTAGGTCCTGCCACTCATGTATAAAATTAACGTATACAACATAAGTGGTTTGAGAGGCTAGATCGTAATCCTGACTGAAGGTTTGTAAGGACCAATTATGTATTAATGTGTCTCTAATTGTTGCGTGAATTGGACTCTATATGGATGGAGATAAAAATCCAAATACAAAATACGCCATAGTACATCATACTGTAGAGTTAATTGCTGAGAACGACATGGGCTTGACCAATTTGAAGTCTCCCTTACACTGTGTTCCACAAGCGATATTTCCCGCATTGCATATACTGCGGCATACTTCTGTAACGCTTGCAGTGTCTTTAAATTTCTTTGTAATTTTGCCAGTAGATTGATTATGACAACAATTAACACACCCTGGAATGCTTGAAAAAGGGCAACGAGCCAAAAATTGCAAAGCAACCGCAAAAAAAGAAATTTCAGATGCTGACGGCCCTGCCCTCAAAGCCTTAAAACGAACAACCCATACTTAGCAATACTGTTTCTCTTTCGAACAATGCTTTTCCGATAAATCTTAATGCACGAGTACGATCGTTACCACTGTTGTTAGAAAAACGCACACACAAACACAACACAATAGAACACACAACAGCATGTTAAAAACATGTCTAACACTGCTGCAATTGTACGGCTGAGTATAATTCAGCTCGGCAGTTTTTTTATTGGTATTGTTGATGTTGTTGCAGTTGCTGTTTTATATTTTATTGCATGTGTAGTAGTAGAATTTATAAAACATTTTTGTTGTTGTTTTGTTTTATTGTTATGTACGACGAGTGTTTTTCAGGTTTTTGCATTGAGCAAGCGAGAAAGAGAGAGAGAGAAGGAGACTAAATAAAAACAACATACAAAAACAAAAAAATACTGCAGTATGAAATCACTTATAACAACACATCAAATAACAGCAACAACAACAGCAACAACATTATTATTATCAATGATGTTTTATAAGGGTGTATAAGTAAAGTATTATGACCCAATGGCCTGCTTAATAATAAAAAATAAAAAATACAACAACAGCATTATTCTCCAGGAGAAATAATGCCATGTCACACACACTACATATTGTTTTTTTTATTCTGCTTTCTGTATTCAAAGTACGGTTATAATACCTACTCAATACAATAGAGTATGAACGTACAGAGAGTAATGAGTTGTTCTTTTTTTACATGTAATAATACTCATAAATTATGTTTTGTACTCACCTTGTCAACCGGCATTGATGGGCACGCTCTACACAAATTCCAAAATGAGCCGATCATAAGGGATAACTTTCAGAATTTCTGCTCAAATCGGAAAACTGAATTAAGAAGATTGAAGAAAATAACAACAATAACAAACAATTTGAGATTTAAGAAAAAAATTTAATTTTTTTTGTATTATTATTTCTTATGCTGATATTTTTAAATATATGTATACGCTATTATTTTGCACACAGTTAAAACAATATTAATTAAACAACAACAAGAACAATTAACATTAACGTAATAGTGTTTATTAATTTCTCCTTTTGCATTTATGTACGTTTTAAGCTTTCACACATAATCTCTCTCTCTCTCTATCTCTCTCGCTATGTTTGTTTTTGTGGCGTTCTTATAGTTGACTCATGTACTCTTTGGTCTTGTTAACAAATTGATTAATTAATTTGAATTAATTTTGCAAATAGATTGACGGGATTTTTTTTTAAGTTAGCACATGTTAGCTAAGAGGAAATGATTATAAACAGGAAATGATTATAAAGTAATTTTAATGTTCATAAAAAAAACTACAGCATACTTTAGGGATTTTTAACACGTTTTAAGTTTATCTTTTTTTGACACCTAAGCATAGTAAATAAAATTAAAATTGTTCAATAAAGCCAAAACATACAGGTTAAAAGCAGCTTAAAAATATTTTTTTTTCTTTTTTTTTGTTATTGCCTTTGTTAATGCGATAGTGTGTAAGTGTGAGTGTGTGTGTGTATATATGCGTAAAAAAAAGAACATAACAAGAAACGAAGTGTTTTTAGAAAAACTTTTGGTCGTTTGGTTACCTTGTTAATTCGCAACGCAACTATACTGCGTATGTACTATATGTGTATGTAAATGACATTTCAAACGTCATACAAGCGTTGCCAGATCAAATTAGAATACGAAAAAATTGTGAATGAATTACTTTAAACAATTGAAACTGAATGAATTCATTCAGAATGTTTAAGAATCAACCAGGCAGCATTGTTCCGAAAACAGTTATATTAGATTTAGATTTTTATATTAGATTAGATTTTATATTAGATTAGATTTTGTTTTATAAACTAGTATCACTTTGCCTTAGCTGTTCTCCTGATTTTTTATATGTACATATGTGATCATAGTGAGTACAATCGTATCATCTTACACCCACCCATCCTTTATTGTTTCCCATTATCTCATGGAGCAGCTCCTAACACGATAGATGGGTTTAAGAACTCCTTGCATTTGCTTATGAAAGGGGAGTTAACATAATAGTAGTAACAACAGCCGACGGGATCGAAAGCCAAAGGTTTTAATTTAATTCCTTTTAAGGGCACTAGAACCGGCTTAAAGGATCAAAAACCACTCTCTTATAGAATTATATTTGCCTTCATTTGCATACTCATGGTCGCAACACGACTTACATATAATTTTAAGAGCATAACAGCTTCTGCTGAATGTCAAGCTTCTGTATGCGAAGGAAAATAAAAGTGCTGTAAAAGTGCAATAAAAACTACTCTTATCGCCTTCTAATTGGCAATTTAAACACGCAAAAGGCTATTGCCATCCATATCAGAATACCGCTGTATGGATCGTTTGAAGGTTCAAAATGTAAGGGATTTCGGGAAGCCACAGGCATCCCACATATGTAGCTAAGTAGTTTATATTTTAATAATGGTTTTCGAAATATAGGTATCGCGTTTGCTTACAATTGACAATAAGCGTACCCGTTTGAAAACAGAGCAGGAGTGCTTGATATAGTTAAACCGCAATATGGACGAATTTTTCCACTGCTCTGGAAACGTTGAAAGATCGTGGATCCTCTGAAATATAGTAGAGATCAAACAGCAGTCAAAAATATGTGCTGCTGGGAGTGAATAGCTTGGTTTGTCATCCAATAAAGTCGTGATAATTACATTTAATTTTGGTTCATACCTTTGAAAAGGATAAAACAATTAATGGTGGTTCATTTTTGTAATTTTCTATACTTTCTCGGTTTGATGTGATAGCCGATTTTCTAACCTCAAATTTTATACAAAAAATTGAAACAAAAAAACAACTGCAAAGTGAAACAGCGTAAAAAACTTGTGATGTTATGCAGTACTTCGGGAAGTAATATGAACGAAATGCCATGAATTGTAGAAAAATTATGTAAAATAATTGTTCTATTGGTTCTTACCCCAACTTTTGCGGTTAGAGCTCTTTCGACTTTTTTTCTGTATCTAAAACTGAAGATATTTAATAAAGACAGAAGATTTTCAAAGTGCCTATCAGTTCATCAGTTAATAGCTCAAGGATATGAAAATCGATGACAGAAATGTTTACAATTGCGGAGGATTGTTCTGAGGGACAGTACTAATTATTTTCCAAAGAACTTTTAAAGTAAAATTATTTTTTAAACAAATCTCATACGGAGAGACGTGGAAGAAATTGGATTTTTAAGTAAATAGAACCAATTTTACAAGCAAAAGCTTTTTAATGTCTAAACTAGATGCGGAGAGTAAGTGATAAGAACTACTAGAGTTCTAGAGTGTAGATGTTTTAGAATGTGAAGGTAATATCTAACGTTTATCCCGAAATTATCTTAAGGACATAGCTCACGGTTTTGAAAATCTATGACACAAAGATTTTATAACACTGCAGTGTATAAAATATGAATAAGATTAAGGTATAAATACTTTTCATAGAAAAGTTAAGGTCAACTTATTTTTAGATAATTTTTAAAAAATTCTCGTATAGAGTAGTGTAATGTAAAATTATTTTTTAAAGAAATAGAGCAATTTTCACTAGCCACGTCCAGAATATTTCTGACTCTCACATTAATCTGAGCCGTATCTTTTGAAATAAAAGTGATTTCGTTAAAAAAAAAGGTTAAACCTATACGTGCATGAGATGACAATAATATATTTTTAACTATCAAGGCTAATATCCTTCGAATATACGTCATCGTGCAAAATAATATATTACATGAGGGATAACTTTTTTAATGAAAAATTGTACTTTTTATTTATTACTAATCAAATATCAAATAAATATCTATTAATTTCCATTTCAAATTAAAGGAAATACCATTTTCTTCCTTTCCCCTTGATCTGGCAACATTGTGCCTACGTAAAAAAATAACCATCAAAAATGGTGATCTCACACATGGCACAAGAAAATATACGCTAAAGAAATGAAATGAAAAAAAAAATGTTCTCCTTGTATACAATATATTACCGTCATACTCACACACATACACAGATACACATACACTCACAAACACACACTTAAACTTGTACATATATTTACAGGGATTTTAAAATCCAGCAGAGAGAAGAAACAAAAAGCAAAAAATTAAATATTTTAAAAAGATTTTCTTTTTTAATAATCTTTCTAATTCAGAAATAAAGCCACACTTTTTTTTAACAAATTTTCTACAGCTTTTCATCCCTAAAGTATGCTTTGAAAGACTTTCTTGAAGGAGAAAAAAAATTAACATGAAAACTATCAATTCTTTTTAAAAGGTTTCTTTTCCTTCGTCGTCGTCATTTGTTTTTTTTTTTTTTTGAAGAGACGAAGAAACTAAATAATTTAGTAAAAGAAAAACAACAACAATAATAATAGTGAGAGAGGTAGGAAAGAAAATTGTTCAATTAACATTTAACACACACAAAAAACACAAGCACACTTTCTCAACTACAAAAATACACCAATACACTTTTATGTATATAATAAACGTTTATGTATATGTATTTTATCTCTATATATATATTTATGTATATGTATATATACCGTTATTTTCTTATATGTACTTTTTCTTCTCTTTTATAACAGCTTTTTTTTCTTTACTTATATTATTAATGATTAGAGGGAGAGAGAAAAAATAATTTACTGCATTTAGTTAATAACGAAAAAAACAACAATTTTTCATTTAATTTCTTGTGCTTAGCGAGAGTCTCTTAAATTTTGTATAAAAATTTCGTTTTGTTTTATTTTTTTTAGTGAATTTATTTAAAAACTTTTTCTTGTTTTCTTTGGAAGTGAATTGTGAAAAATTTTTCCTGTGAAAAAAATTTTCCAATACTTTTTTTCTTTTCTTTTGCTTTTGCTTTTATATGTGTGTGTCAGACGCGCTCGTTAGTAGTGAATTTAGCTTTTTTCTTTTGGAATATTTTCTTAACAACTTATCACGACGATTACACGAACACGACTGAAAATTTTTGTGCTCCATATGAAGTTAACGTTTTTTGTGGTTTGTCTGCAAAACGACTATATTGATTTTTTTGAATGCAACATGTGTATAGAGGCCAGCGAACATGTTTGAAGGCGGTGTCGGAAGCGAAAACAAATCATTCAGTTGGCTGGAGACAGGGATGGAAGTTGCATACTGCTATCGAATACACTGGAACATATCGACAGTGTAACTTGAAAAATTTTGAAAAAATTTGTAAGAACATATAAATATGAGGCCACAAGAACAATTAAAGCCAATTTTCAAGGAAGTATGTATGTATATCGCTATTCATCATCGCAATGAAGTTCTTTTCCCACTCGGTGGTTCCAAACACTTTGATTAAACATTAATACTTTCAATCCAAAGTATTTATATATATAGGTTGAATTGCATCTAGTGAAAAATATTGACAAATTTGAATTTAACATGCGTTAGTTAAAATACTGCTTTTTTATAATCACCAATTTAAAAAAAATTCCACGAAGTAAAAGTCTTGAAATACGACTTCAAACAATTTGGTTGCATTAAACATTGCTAGAGAGACACCGGTTAAAATATAAAATGTTGTGATCCTACTCCAAACCGTTTAATCGGTTTTGTGTTCCGGCAAAAAAGTAAAGCACACTCAGAGTTATTTAGTTTTGGACCAAAACACTTTGGCTCAGTGTTGAAAAAAAATTTTTTCATTTCAAAAATACCGCAGTACCCCCCGCCCCCAAGCTTTTTTCATCAAATTCGTTTTTTATTCGTTGAAAAAATAAATAAATATATATATATATTTTAATAAATAATTCGCACATTCTTTTTCCGTTTCCGGGTTTATTAAGTAAAAATTAAGCCCCGTTTGTTTACTGCACTATGTGGTCTGTCTGTCTAATAGGAAGTTACAAGTTACAGTAGCCTTATTAGACTATTATAGACGCTCAAAAAGGCCACTGTTCAAACCCCAGGTCAGACAAAACGAAAACAAAAAATATAACGTTAATTTTGTTTGTATAGAAAGAAGAGTAGGTTGTTAGTTTAGCAGTGTGTTAGTATCAGTTCGTTGGCCAAACCCAACCAACTCGCCAATGCAACCAAGGTTCGGGACAAACGAAAATAAAAAACGTTGTTGATAGCTGCTGGTTTTGGATAGAAAAAAGAAAAAAAATATATTATTTTTTTATTTTTTTTAAATTAATTTTTCTTTTGAAGTGTGGAAGGAAATTCACCAGTTGTGGTGAGTTTTTTACAAAATGTGGTGAAAATTATCCGGTGTGGTGAATAAAATCGAAATTCACCAAAAAGCCGTTATTCGAAATGGGTACTGTGTTACCATAAATCCCTGTACTGTATATTGTGATTTTGGACGATGTGTGTCTAGAATAAGTAATCTGTTAGTGAAGACATTCACCGATATGTCTGGTTACTGCATTAAAACAATGTTGCCATTGTGTCATTTCTATTTAAAATTCTAAAAAATTAAAATTAGAAAACTGCATACAAAAAATAATTAAATTTTAATTATTTTGTAAATGAATTTTTGAATAATTTCTTTCTTTTATGTTCTATGCTCAAAAAACTTTTGCAAATTGGAAATTCTTTGTCGAAATATTTATAAATTTGTTTGCTTTTGTTCGATCTAAAGTTTGTAAAATTTTTATCGAATATAAATTTAACATCAGGAAAAATTATTAAAGAATTCATTCGTTTTTTTCTTTTTCAAAAGCTGGTACAAATTATATTAGTTTTCTGGCAACATTTCAATTTCAAAACATTTCAGAACTTTTTTATTATTTACAGATTTTATGATTTGCGCGTTTCAACTATAAATGGGGTTAGGCAGGCTAATGATGTTAAAGGTCTTAAGCCACGGTTAGCCAGGGGCTAACGTATGTATCTTAGATTACGAAAATCAATGAGAATGCTGATTGAACCGTTTTGCGTCGACATTTTTTACTAAAACTTACGTTTCGAATCAACTGTTTTTGTTTTGTATATGAGAAAAACATGTGTTTTAGTTTTTCTATTCCATTCCGTATGGTAAGTATAATAAAATATATTTTTATAAAACTACCATTTGATGCAAAAAGGTACTCTTTCAGTTATAGTTCAGTACTATTCTACTACTACTACTACTATTCAGTACAACACTGCTTTGGCTATTTGCTTGTGTCCAAATGTTGGATCAAACAAGAAGCTGCTATATGCAATAAATGTGTACATACATATAAAAGCTTATTGTTATGAAAATATCTTCAAATTGCTCGTATATTGCAACAGATGTCATCACTTACTTCTGAAAGCAGTAAGGCAACTTTTTGTTTAGAAACAGATTACATTACCCGAGAAAGCTATTTTAAATGGCAACTTTACTATTTCCAGTATGGTAACCAATGTTGCCAGATTATAGAGAATTATGTGACCAATTCCTAAAAAGAATTTCAGAGGGTAAATAATATGCAAAATGCTGATGCCGATGTGAAAAAAGATCAGAATTACTATATTTGTTTATTTGTATTCATTCATTCTACTTTATATATATATATTAAGTTTTCAGCAAATATTTAAGTTTGTTAGGCACTTCCAAAAGTTGAAAAAAATTATTTTTGTTTTCATCATTCACATTAATTTATATATCCACAAACCTTGTCTTTGAATAAGTTTAGAAAATAAGTGAAAAAAATTATTCAAAAATTTTTTTATAAAATAATTTAAATTTTATTTTTTATGCAATCATTACACAATTAATTAATTATTCTAGATGTGTACGTAATAAATAGAATTTACTGCACCAAAGCTACACTACATTCGTTGAGTGTACTTCTTTTATTCAGTGTTTCACTAATCGAGATTAAACTAAACACAAACCATACCGTTGGTAATAATGGATTACGCAATGGTAACCAAGAATTTCAATGAATGCCTCCGATAATTGAGGTGAAAATTACTTATTCTAGACATCCACCGTACAAATCACAATGTACATTACATTGATATATGGTAATACAGTACCAATGCGATTAACGGCACTTTGGTGAGTTTCGATTTTATTCACCACATCTAATAAATTCATCACACTTTGTAAAAACTCACCACACTGGAAACTTATCACAACAGCAAAATTCACCACACTACCAAATAAATTAAAAAAGCTATTATTTTATGTTCATATGTATGTATGGACATAACAACGAACGAACAATTACGGCAACAACTACACGTATTTTTGATCATTTCTCCCCCTCTCCCACTACTACTACACTCTACCACCTCCCACCCAAGTACCGCCACACACACAAACCAGCAAACATATCCATCATTCACCACCCACCACAACATAACGCCATAATTTCTGATTAAAAACAAACTGGGCTTAATTTTTACTTATAAGAACCGGAAACGGAAAGAGAATGTGCGAATTACTTAAAAAACGTTTATTTTTTTGAACGAACAAAAACGAATTTTTCCAACCGCTAGTCTTTCCAGGAAGAAAAAAAATTTCGGTACTCAACTGCATCAGGAAGAAAAATATTTTTAAAAAACTCACTGGTGGCTAGTGTTGGAAAACAGAAATTTTCAAATGGTACTCTGAAAAAGTACTTTTCTGCATCATTAAAGATAAAATATACATAATTGGTCATTTTGAAACCCTTCAATCAGTATTACGACCTAACTTTCTCACATCACTTATTTTGTTTGTGCTAATTCATTTAAAATTTAAATTCATAAACTTACGCGCTTTAAACGATTTCATTAGAGTGGCAACTTTACTAAATTTTAATGTGGTAACATTATACCACTGTTATAAATTAAACTCACCACAGATTAACATACATTTTCTCACCAACTTTATATGGCAGCACTATTTCTTAACATGGGGACAACAATTCATTTAATTTCTAGTGTTGGTTTCGTACGGTCTGATGTCGCACGCTGTGTATCGATTTAATTCCCCTATTGTTTGTGTATATGTTTGCGGATGTTTTTAACATTCTCAAACAAGTGAAAAAAAGTGCAATTTTATAATTAAATAAAAACAAATAATTTTAAATTAAATAATACAAATAAAGCTTGGAAAATACAACAAAATTTATGTGGAAAAAAATTAATTTGGAAAAAATCACAAAATAATACAACAAACATATAAAAAGTGGCGACCTTGAATTAGAAAGAAAGGAAAAAAAAAATCATTCAAAAGAAAAAATCATTCAAAAGAAAATTTGAAGCCCTTTCTGTTGTGGAGGGGAATAACAAATGTGAAGCGACAAAAAGAAAATTGAAAAAAAACACGGGTGAAAAAAATCAACAATTAAAGCAAAGAAATTCTTAAATTAAAGTCAAATTAAATTGCAAACTGTTTAAATAAAAACAAAAAAAAAAACGTTCTTCGAAAATAAATTTAAATTATTAAGGGAAACCAAAAACAGAATCAATTACTACGACTTCTCTTTAAGGGTTTCTGATTGTTTTTGTTTTGTGCAGAGAGAAAACGAAAACCAAACAAAAAATGGTTTTAAATTTCATGTGAACAAAGGACACTCACTCTTTGCCTTCGTATAGTTAGTTAGTGAATGTTTAAAGTGTATGTGTTTTTGTGTGTGGTAAAACGAAAAAGTACAAGAACAAGAAACAAGAACAAGGAAAGCAGTAAAGGAAGAAGTAAAAGGCAAAAGAGTATGCATCGAAAAGAACCAACAACAAACATTGTGGGGGTGCTCATTTTGCCACAGGCACAGCAAATGTAAAAAAGGCAAATCAACCAAACATAGCGCAAAAATAAAAACAACAACAACTACACAACGCGTTTACAATAATAACATCAACAACAACAGAGAGCACTGTTTCTCAAAGGGCGTCTCTCTGCTACATATATTGGTGGTACAGAAAGAAATAAACAATTGTGTTCGTGATTATCATCATGTTAATCATAATGATGATGATGATGCAAATGTAAATGCATTCAGTTTCTTTTCTTGGTTATTTGCCATAATAATTGGCGTTACAACATCAACAATAAGAAAACGAAAACAATTAACGATTATTGACCACCACGACCGGTTTCTTTCATTCACAAAAAAAGAAGACTTTTTTCACCAGGGGAGAAATAAAGGTAAGAAGAATGATCACAAAACAAAACAATAAAAATAAAGAACACAATACTGTTAAGAATGGTAATGTGGTGGCGTAGCAATGTTTTAAAAGGTTTCTTAAAGTAGTTTTAAATAAAAAAAAGTAAAATTTAAAGAACAATTAAAATTTTTATTCTCAACAGAAGGCAATTTAAGCTGATAATACGTATAATTTTGTTACCGATTTTAAAGAAAATTGGAACAGTGGACAAGTGTGTTTATTCGTCTGACATTATCTTAAGTATTTCGTTCAAAATTATTCTCCATATAAAAATGAAATTCTTTGAGTCCATTCCAGTTACCTTTACAGCTAGTTTTCCGGTTTCAAAAGTGAGGTTAAATAAAACAATCGTTATTATGCAGGGACCTTGTCATTATGCAAGATATTCAATTTAATTTAAATGACCGCCTGAGGACACTTTCCAGCAGTTGATCTTTTAGAGGTAATGTTCCACTACTTTCTCGCACATTTTGGACGGTTGATCGTGTTAGTCAACTTCTTATGCAATAAAGCCAAAATCAGTCGCGTTATATGGCTGTTGTTAAAACCCAGTACCGTCCAGTTCATAATTTTTAAGTGTAGTCCAAGAAAAGAAGAAGACTATACGATCATAGTGCTTTGAACTGATGGTTATGATATTTTCAGAGACATTTGATTGCGTCCATTGCTACAACCTACAGGTTTGAGCACATCTTTAACACCTAAATCTTCAAATTCCTAGAAAGCGCTTATGTTTGAATCACATCTTTTATAGCAATCTTTGACTGTTCGATTATTGAACGATGCGTATTCAAAAATGGCAAACTTTTTCTAGATTATCGTTGTAAAGAGATGCCTTAGCAACGATCTATTCCACTCTCCTCAGAATTTATGTGGTATCCTTATGGTATGCCACTGACAAATTTCAGGATATTACTCAGGGTCAAAAACGGCAGGCAATTCCCTGCTCAACACTTGTTATGTGTTTCTTTCTGGAGTGCATTAATGCCAAACAGGTTTGAAGAATGTGTTGCGATGATTCTTTCTTATCGTCATAGGATCTGCATGTTGTGCTCAAGACAATCTCAATTCTGTATAAATGTACCCTGAGTGTACATTGCTTTTGTCAAAAGATAGGTTATCAACCTGAGGTTATTTCTTAATAGCGTGATACATGACTCAGATCTCTTCTTAATTTTTCAACCGAAGTTTTGATTGACATAAATCCATTTGATTTGAGAAGAGTCTTTGCCTCTCTTTATCTTGCCTTTCGTTAAGCATGCCTTTTCTAACCAGTGCAGCCATTACATAAAAGAATGGGAACTCCCCATGTTGCAAGCTCATCTGCTTTCTCAGTGGCGAGAATTCCCATATGACCTGGGATCCAGTAGAGGGTAACATAACTTTGTCTACTTACCTAATTCAGATTCTTGAGACAGCCTCATATTCAAACCCACAAAAACCGAGTCTCATGTGTTTTATACCTCCTATCCATGTTGAATTGAGTACATCTTTCGTTTGGAACATATCCCATAGATTTGGTATTTTCATTATGGAAAGATCCACTCTTGATCTATATGTGTACCACACAATAGTCCTTCTTTTAAGAGAGTATGCAAAGTACTTCTCAAAATCAGAGTGTCTGTCTACTGGTTCTGTCCAGAGAACAATTAAGAAGTTAGCTGTCAGTCAACTGATAGATATCAGTCCCGAAATATTATACTGAGGGCCATTATTACAACTTGCCGTTAAACTTGGGTTTAGTTAAAGATATCTTTAGCTAAAGGGAACTGTAAGGCAGGACGATCCTCCCTTTAGCTTAACGCTCACATCTACCATATTGTCCACTTATAATAATGAAAAACAATTTATCTGTCCGTTAAAATCCTCCCTTTAGTTAGCGGAAAGTTGTAATAATCGTCCTGAATCTTTTATTAGACTTGTCTCCTATTACAACCTAACCATAGTCTTCCAAGTTTTGGCATTCACTGTAAGACAGGTTCTCAGTGCTCCTGTTATACCAACACACACTAGTCCCTGCATCTTTTTACCAGTACGCTGTTATGGTATGCAGTCAAAGGCGCCCAAAATAATATTTTTCTTATGACTACGACAGCTCTTGATATTTTAGAAATTCAACCATTCTTGAAGACCTCGAAGAGCTTGTAATCGGAATTGTTAATGAAAAAAAAAAAAAATCGGAAAATACTTGAAGAAGTTTGTTAACGACAAAATACCCGTACTTGTAAATTTCAAGATTTCGCGGCAGTTTGTTCATGCTTTGTGGCGCCAACTATCTTCCAGCTTTGCTTTGCTGGAAAGCCCAAGTTGGAAATGAGGAACAGTGCTAGCCTTCTCGGGATATAAGAAATATCTACGCTTGCAAATTCAAACAACCAGAAAAGCTAAACTTATTTCGTGTCTTTTAAAAGCTTATATGCATATATTTACTATGCAGTTCTAATTTTATTTACGCACTGATAACGCTAAAGTAATCATCTGTTCACTACATGTACTGTTATTTATTATTATCTGTGAAATTTCTATTTTGTTGCTGTTTGGTTTGTGAAAAACTTTGTGGGAAAAAATGTCTTGGAGGCTATAGACTAAGATTTGAACACTTATTGCGAAAGTACACAAAAAATAATATTCCCTTAAGCATATTGTGGTTAGGAACTAGAATTCATATCTCCTTTCTTTCTCTTATTTTTTTTTTTTTTTTTCATATTTTTTCTTCCCCAAATTTCGCAAATTACGTGCGATTGTACTTGTTTTGTTAATCAATGTGGGAACTGATAAGTGGCATGAATATTTTATTGTTGTTGCTGGTATTTTTTTGTATTCTTATTTTTGCTGTCTAAAATAAATTCTAAATATATACACACACGCACTTGAATTCATTAATAATTCAAATCAAGACTTGTACGAATTGTGCTATCAATTCAACTGAACTCGACTCAATTCCACTATATTCCTCTGTTTTATGTTTTCACACAAACCTTTATTACGAGACAAACGAAAATAAATTTCACTTTTAATGAAAACGGGAGAAAAAAAGCGACGGTTTTGAATCATGCATTCATACGCAAGACGACAATTTCTTTTCGTTTGTTTTTCTGTTTTTAATTCATTTTAATGCCAACTAAATTGGCATTAGCATAGATTGTAGAAGATATTTTTGGCTAAAACTAAAAGACAACATGTTTATGTTTACAAAACGTACCGGAAATGCAGCATAAAATTTAAATAAAAATAAAACTAAAGTAGCACTACACAGTAGATGTTGTTGTATCTTTTTCAAAACAAATTAAAAAAAATACATTTGAAAACATTTTATCATTCAAATACAATTTATTTAGCAAAGCCCAGTGTGGCATGACTATGCGTTATAGTTTGTCTGGCTGTGTATTTTCTTTTTTTTTTTTAATTCTTTAATTGGCACACTTAATGATATTAATTAACTGAACATCATCGTATCTTTTAAACAAATTTTGAGCGAAAAAACAACAACACACACATACACATTGTATTATTTCTTATTTATATTCAGGTACTACAGCAAAATATTGATTTGAATACATAATGGTTGAGCCATAATGATTTAGAGAGTCGCTCTATAGCATTAGGGGTGAAAATCCAGAATGAAACACAGGTTCGGAATGTAATCGCCTTTGAGCTCTATGCACTTTTTTTAGGTTAGATTAGGTGGCTTACTCTTGATTTAAATGGCAAGGTAGTGTCCCTTTTAGGACACAATCCTCCGACTTTGGGTGGCCTCGATGCGCTAGTTGGTGGTGTGTTAAACTTCAAGTGCCGAGATCGTGATTTCGATTCCCACCAGAGACTCTGGACGTTTATGATTGTTTGATTATTTGTCTGACATTATATGTGATTACTGACAATAGAAAGAAAAAGACAGAATTATTATTAAAAAGCAAATCACGAAACACTGGCCATTAAAAATGGCCTCTTTCCTTCCTCCTATAAGCTATAATTCATATATTGCAACATAATGTCTGAATAGATTTCAGTCATTTCCTCAGTGTTGGCTCCAGAAAAAAAAAAGAAAAAACCTTTTGAAGTTAGAGACTTCAGTTAAAGATGATGTAAAAACTTAAGAACTTTCGTCTCTTCATGAAGTCGCCGTAGTCTAGTAGGTAGTGGCTTATTAGACGTAAAAGACAGGTTTCGAGCCCCAGGCCAGACATCAAGACAAAATACAAAAAGTATTTCTTCGGCGACTTCCTCTCAGCAGATTACTGGCATTTACTCTAAAAGTAAATAAAAATTGCCATGAAAAAGTTTCTCAAAAATCTGTCGTTCGGAGTCGACTTTAAACTGTAGGTCCCGCCACTAATGTATAAAAATTAACGCACTTAACATGAGTGGTGTGAGAAGCTAGGTCGTAATCCTGACTAAAAGGTTGTAATGACCAATTATGTATGTAATTGCTATACTATACTCTGTTAGTTTATACTACACCAATCCTATAATACTTACTTAATTGTATTATAGCTTGGATGTGCCAAACACATCTTTAGTAATATTTTCGATTTCATCATGACACTCAATCTGCGATCTTGCGTAACATAGAGCTGTAGTGCCCAATATGGTACCAAGAATTTGTAGCGTATTTACCACTTGACTATTATATTGCACTCAAAATATTTCATGGAGGTCGTTTGTTAATCTTAGGGCCATTATTACATTTTTCCGTTAAAGTTGGTTTTAGTTAAAGGCAACTTTAGCTAAAGTGAACTTTAAAGTCACCTTTAATTTATTTTGCCGTTGTAATAACGGCCCTTACTGTTGCAAACATTATAACATGCCTATGAGCACTATCTCCCCATATGTAGTGCCTTAACGAGAACACAGCATTTAAAATTGGCAATAACATTAATAACAACAACATTTGTTGCCAATTTGTCTAGCATCATATTTTATTTGTCTTTATGTTTTTATTATGTTGAAATTTTAAATAAAAAAATTAACAAATTAAACAATTGCTACTAAAAAGGTAGCTGCTTTAATGGTTTATATTTAAAAAAAAGATCGTGATTTTATGAACATTATTTTTAAATTTATTATAATTTTTTTTTCTTTTTAAAAACCATCGTAATTAATTACATCAGTTCTGTCTACGCCTATATTATTTGCCAATTATGTATGTATGTGTGAGTTTGAGTTTCATTTTGCGGTCGTCTACAAATAGTCTAATAAAGGAAAACCAATAATAAACCGCAAATTTGTTTCATTACCTTGTTATGTTGTCCCTCAGGTATGATGATTTGCAATATTGAATTCTGTTTTCAAAGTATGGCTTAAATTGTGTACAAACCATCCATATACATACAAATTAAGAATGACGGTCGTATCATCCACCACATACCAAATGGTGGCACTTTAATTTAAATTTTTGTTTACAGGATTTATAAAAACTTAATTCGAACATTAATTCATTTATTGAATGAAATTATTGACTGAAATCAGTTTGAAAATTATTTTTAAATCTGACCCCCCCAGTATTTCTGTTGTCTTTTTAAGAAATTATCGCCTCATAAATCATTTACAATATAAATGCCGGCCTAAATTTCAAAAGACAACATAATTAATTGGCTACAAAAGAAAATATTAAAATATTTTTGTTTAGATTTCTGCTCTTTGTTGCCTCTTAACAGAATTATGTTTTATTTTAAAAGCAAATTAATTATGTTTTACACAACATATCAAAACACACACACACGCACACAGTGCGTTTTGTAATTTTTTTCGACATATTCATTTTCTTCAGAATCTTCAGAATATTCTGAGTCACCAAGTGTAAAATGTCTGAGAAATAAATCAAATAAACACCATCTCTTACTCTTGCCCTATGAAACCTATATTGGATAAGAAAGTTTATAGAAATTGATAGAGAGTGGTAAAGAGTCCGCCAAATAATTTTTTTTTTTGAAAATGCTTTAAAGAAAAAAACTACTGAATATTTTCTCAAATTTCTTTTTTTATTTGAAAGTACAATCCTTCCGGTTAATAATGGAAAATAATTGCATTCAAATGGCTGCCTCGGCCTCGGTAGCCTACACCAGAAGATGCCGATTTTGGGGGAAAAAAAATTATCTTTTCAGATGAAGCTCATTTTAATCTTGGCGGGTGTGTAAACAAGCAAAATTGTCGCATTTGGGGCACAGAAAACCCGCACACATACATTGAAAAGCCGACGCACCCAAAATGAGTCACTGTTTGGTGCGGATTTTGGTCCAGAGGCATATTTGGGCCATTTTTCTTCGAAAATGAGCAAGGAGTGGCCGTTACAGTCAATGGCGATCATTATCGGGCCATGTTGAACGAATTTTTGTTCACAAAAATTGAAGAGGGGGATATTGGCAACATTTGTGGCGCTACGTGCCACACAGCCGAAGCTACACTCGATGTTTTTCGCCCTGTATTTGAAGATCGCATTATCAGCCGCAGAGCTGATGTCGTTTGGCCACCTCGGAGCTGCGATTTGACACCGTTGGACTATTATTTGTGGGGTGCCGTCAAAGATAAGTGTTACGCCGACAAGTCAGAGACAATTGACGCTTTAAAGGACAATATTTGTGAAGCCATTGGTGAAATACAGCTGCACACAATCGATAATGTGCTTAAAAATTGGACCAATCGTGTAGGCTACTGCATGGCCAGCCGAGGCAGCCTTTTGAATGAAATTATTTTCCATTATTAACCGAAAGGATTGTACTTTCAAATAAAAAAAGAAATTTGAGAAAATATTCAGTAGTTTTTTTTAAAGCATTTTCAAAAAAAAAAATTATTTGGCGGACCCTATATTTACTTTGTTCCATTTACTCTTCAATGGCTGTATATCCAAACTAAATTCTAATTTTGACAGTACAGAACTGCCGTTTAAAATGCCAGAAGTGAAGGTCAGCTTACCGGTTCTGATATTTTTTTTTCAAATTCCAACTGTTTTTTCCAACTGTTGAAGAGTATGAAGAGATCCCCAATTCCTACTTGGATCCGATGAGACAATCTCACTGTCTTAAGCGCATGACGTTATAAAAACACCAGCCAACAGGATACTGTGTGTGAAGATAGAATCTAATTTAACTAGCAAAGACAAAAACCAAAAATTTGAACATATCGAATGTTAAGGTTAACAGAGTAGTGCTTAAGAGGATACATACTATAAAAACAAAATGGTCACGGAAGAAATCATCCAAATATACGACAACGGACAATGGAATACACAGCCCTGCAAATTTGGACTTTTTTTGTGCAAATAAGATGGCTTCAGGTGTTTTCGAAGGCATTTGGTGCGCTAAACACGAATCTGGTTTCAAAAATTTTCCATCACGTCAGGTTTTCGAGAAAAAGGGGGTTGAAAGCCCTAAAAATAGCGTTTTTGGCCATTTTTGAAACATTGTAGAGCTCAACACTGACGTGCTGGAACCATCGCTATTGTTAGAAATTGACAATTGATCTTTGCTCTTCAAAATGAGCCCAAAGCCAAATTGTTTGCATACACCCTTAAAGTAGAGGGTGGTTTTATGTCAACGGGTGCAAAAGAAAAAGAAACACATTACGGAGCTCCTTAAAAATTAATCAGATCTACTTGAAAATTGTTAATCAGGGGTTTTTTGGGTCGCTGATTACAGATCTTCATTCAGATTTAAAAAATTCAAAATGGCGGATCCAATATGGCGGTTAAGTAAATCTGATTAATTTTTATAAACCTTGATCTTATTTGCAAAACCCATGCAGGGCTGTGATATTCATTCCATTCCTTAAAAATTATACCCCACACGTTCCTGAGTGGAGCAGCTTCTCTAGTAATTCGCAAATTGTTTTGAAAATTGAAAAACTTAGGCAAAATTTATTTGTTTTAACGATGTCTGGGGAAAATTATCGATATTGTGGAAAAATGAGACTTTGATGCAGGTATCCCACTATATACAAATATTAGCCTAATGTGTCCTTAATAAAACTCAATTAGTGGTATATCCCAAAATAATTTTGGAATTTGAGAAAACGTCTAAAAACACTCACTCACAAAATTCAAATCATCGACCAAAAAAATTCAAGTCATCAACAAAAAACTGCAAGTCATAGCATGTCATCGACACAAGAAATAGAAGCCATCCACAAAAAAGCAAGTCATCGACAAAAAGACTGCAATGCGATAATTTTCTCCGATTTATATAGAAAACTTTTTGGTGCTCATTTGAAGAAAACAATTAGCTTCGTCGCCTATTTACCCACAATTCATTTACACAGAGCATTTTTTTTTTTGATCATCTAAAGAAAACTATTAGATCAATTCAGATAGGCAGAAAATTCGGTAATACTATGTTCAGACATGCACGTATATTGAGAAAATCGCAATAAACGGCATTATTGATATCAATATTTCATATAAAATCTCAATTAATTATTGCTCAATAAATTCATAAATTGTTATAATATTGATTAAAATTTGAAATACAGCACTGTACGTTCAGTGAGCATATTACTATTTTCCGAACACTTTCTATTGATATTTGACAACTCAAATGTCAATAAACAAACAAAAACAAAACAACGACAAGCAAAAAATGAAAGGTCAGCAGAAAGGGATGAGAAAATATTTCCAACTGATGTCATATAGAAAAGAATTTTAATAACACCACAGACTTGATGTTGTATTTAATTTTTAACCCTTTCGATCCCAATGTTGTTTGATGATAATTTCTAATTTATTTCGAAAAGTTTTTTATAATACCCTGAACTGAGATATTACTGGGAATCCATTTCTTGCTCTGAAGATATCAGCTTCTGTTTCTACCTGTCTTCTCCAAATATGGCTGACCTTCTAGGTCTTGACTGATAATCTATAACAGTTCTCGCAATTTCATCCTCGGGTATATTTTGAAAATACGACATATTCAGCAGTTAACAAATAATGACCTTTGAGTTTCATTTTCCTCTAACAGTGCCATAAGCAAAAGCTTTCTTTTCTGCAAGCCATGCAGTATTATCAAATTTTTCTTTCTCATCCTTCTGAGAGAAGCCACTTTGGAGTCAGAAATATTCCCTACTAACCGCAACAGCTCGGCGTTTCGATTAATCATTAGTAAGACCTTTTCCTAAATGTTAAATTGTTTTCCATTTTTTCTCAAATTTTTTTGGCACTAATTTTCGCGATTAAATTAAAAGCAATGTTGTTGAAGCAATCAGCTGTTTTGTTTACCAGCTGTCAAATAAATTTTATGTCTGAACACTAAAAATATTGTTATCAATAAACCGAATATTAATTCAATAAGAGTACATGTCTGAACATAGTATAATGTACGAGGTCGGTTTATGATTGATTATAGTATTTGATTCTCTAATCAAAGAATTATATTTTGAATCTCATGCTTAAAACCTGTACGTTTAAAATTTGTTTTAAAATCTATTTCTTTTGAAATCTTTAAGTCACATCATTTTAAACATTTTACGATTTCCCATAAAAATTTTATAAAACCTTGGAATAGGAGCGGTGCGAATGCTTGTTAATCTATTAATATTTGAAGGGAAAACTTTTCTTCATTCAATTTAGAAATTATGAATTCCACAAATTTTATTTCTTTTATTTCATTCCATTCGTTTAATTACTTTCATAATAATTATTATTCATTTTAAAATATACGAGATATTGTTTTATATGTTTTCAATGAAGCAGTAAACATAATAAAACAGTGGTGAAATGAGAGGGGGAGGGAAAGAAAAGAGTAAGGTACGTTACTATAAAAGCTATTTTCTGTACGTCATCTGCAGACTTTAATCAGGATTTAAATTGAAATTAAAATCCTTAAGATTTATATAAACCCACAGGCATTGTTTTAAAATCATTCTGGTCTTTGCAAAATAAAAGCAATAAATTTTATTTACAATTTATTATCACAACTTTTATGCACAGCATACTTTCAAAAGCAGTTGCAGTCGGTTAAATAGTAAAAAGTTTTATGCTGTCTTTAACAGTTTTTGGATATGTTATTTGAAACAGGATTTCGAAAAGAGATCTCTTTGGGCTTTAATAGTTTGTTAGGAGTACAAATCATTGGAGTAGAAAAAAATCATGGGTTACAGGATACTTTAATCTACAATATTATTCATAAAATTTTATAAGGCGGTTTTTGGAAGTGGCAGAGTTTAGTACCGAGACTATGACATAAGGTTCTGAAACGATTATTCCGAAATTTAATGCAGAACAATTTAATACAATTACAAATTATATTTTAATTATATACGAGCTGAGTAACTTTGATCATATGCTCGGTGTAGTGTCACCGAACCCACGACCCTCACGGTAATAGACTAGACTACCAGGCCATACCTTTAATGTATAATAAAACTTTTAAAACATGACATTAACATGGAGGTGAATCTTTTTCTAAAGCACATACAACCAAGTGAACTGTAGCAAGTTCTAAGATGGTAGGGTTGCCATATGTCCATTACCTAAAATAACAGGTTTAAGGTATTGCGTATAGAGGTGAGGAATTTTGCTTATTGAGTTCCACTCTCATTCAATGCATGGCATTGCCTGATATTTTTGTGATGTTCGTTATTCTCTTAGGAAGGCCAGAGTTTAAGAATTTTTCTGGTTTGATTATTTGTAGTAGGATTTGTTTATTTATGGTTCCTCTGCTGCTATGAGGAGCATAAGACTAGAACGAAATTTTTCCAACCGATTTCTCTCAATGGTAGATTCTTAATTTCATTTCGGTTGGCAAATGGTAAGATGTATCCTTGTCGCAAACTAGCTTTAACGATTTGAGCGGATTGAAGCCTTTTAATTTTTTAAGTTCAAAAACCATGATGAATTTTTCTTTTTTCGTTATCTAAGGGTTAGAGTCTGGATTCTCTCTCAATGTTTGTAAATGAGGACTCTAAGAGCTACACAAACGCAACCTGAGTCGGAAAAGCAAGTCAAAAAGATCCTAATGACGACGTGTGAAAAAAATCTGAAAAATTGCAAAACATGGTGACAAGTAATTATATTGTCGCCGTAATTATGTAGACGCCGTAGTCTAGTTGGTAGTGTGTTGGCTTATTAGACGCAAGGCCACGGTTCAAACCCCAGGTCAGACATCAAAACGAAATATGAAAAAATATTTCTTTGGTGACTTCCTCTCAGTAGATTTCTGGCAAAATATCTGAGAGTAAATGAAAAATTGCCATGAAAAGTTTCTCAGAAATCTGTCGTTCGGAGTCGACTTTAAACTGTATGTAACACACACTACATGAGTGCTGTTGAGAAGCTAGGCCGTAATTCTGACTGAAGGGTTGTAATGGCCAATTATTATGTTATGCATTTGAGTAATGAATGCCGAAGTCATCAAGTTGTTTATCACGATATTTTGATCATTAGAATTTGTACGCGAATGAAGTTTCATTCGTTTTTATAAACAGAAACGAAACCTGATTATTGATCACATCAAAATCAAACATCAATCACCATATTTGTCACGACGCTGGTTGACTCTTCTTTTTTTTTTTTTGAAAATGCTTTAAAAAAAAAACTACTGAATATTTTCTCAAATTTTTTTTTTTTTTTGAAAATACAATCTTTCCGGTTAATAATGGAAAATAATTTCATTCAAATGGCTGCCTCGGTCCAATTTTACACATTATCGATTGTGTGCAGTTGTATTTCACCAATGGCTTCACGAATATTGTCCTTTAAAGCGTCAATTGTCTCTGGCTTGTCGGCGTAACACTTATCTTTGACGGCACCCACAAATAATAGTCCAACGGTGTCAAATCGCAGCTCCGTTTTTCTGTGCCCCAAATGCGACAATTTTGCTTGTTTACATATCCACCAAGATCAAAATGAGCTTCATCTGAAAAAATGATTTTTTTTTGCCAAAATCGGCATCTTCTGGTGTAGGCTACTGCATGGCGAGCCAAGGCAGCCATTTGAATGAAATTATTTTCCATTGTTAACCGGAAGGATTGCACTTTTAAATAAAAAAAGAAATTTGAGAAAATATTCAGTAGTTTTTTTTAAAGCATTTTCAAAAAAAAAAGTTATTTGGCGGACCCTTTATAAACATTTTTTGTTATGATATGTTTAACTGTACAAAAATTTTGAATTCATTTTCAAGTTAATTTCTATTTAAACGCCCTCAGCTGCTTGTGTACATTTAAACAGTGAATATTGCACTTAAAGCTGGGCATAACATTAACAGACGATTTATTATTTTAGACCATCATCATTAATGGAGTATTAAGTGCATAAATAGCAACCATTTAAAGTCAACAGCATTTCTGGTTCAGAGCTGTCTTCAGTTCTTTTACCCACAGCAATAGACAATTTTTTTTTAATTTTTTTATTTGACGCCACTTAAGAACCTTAAAAAAAACAAAAAGTCAACCATCGTTGAGTGAAACTAAGACATCTTAATTCTTATTTCATGGGAAATTTCACTTCCTCGGTGGTTGCACTACCAAACCCTAAAAAAAATATAAAAGAATACTAAAACAGTCTTTAACACCGTAAAAATACACTTTTGGGCCACAAAATCATCAACCACATAGCAAATGATGCACGCAATATAGTAAATAAAGCAAATGAAATAGAAAACAAAATAAAAACCAACCGAAAATAAAAAGAAAAAAGAACAGGACGATAAATAAAATACTGAAATACCCATAATAAGTGTATGGAAGTGTCTTCTAACTTAACTTCTCTGCTAAATATCGTATTGAAACAACATGCCTTTTATGAATACCACTACCACACACACACATGCTTAAAACATTGTTGTGGTCAATTTTTTGTTGCCGTTGTTTTTATTTGTATTTTTTTTTGCTTCTGAACGTATTGCGGTCAATTACATTCATAAATCACTTTTATGTTAACAAATCTGGCTAAAAAAGTTGGCTATTTGACTAGATTGTTTGTTTGTTTTGTTTGTTCAATTGTTTGCTGGGTAGCTTGTCTCGTGTTAGGTACTGGTGCCCAAATGATTGTCAGACTAGCCTGGCTGCTTGACTTTCCACTTATTTGTCTAGCTGACTGGTCGATAATTTCTTTTTTTTTCCTCTTTTTTTGTTTTTCGGTGACTGGCCTGTTATTTAAGGCCTCATTGTTATTTAAGATGACCTAACAAGAGATGGTTATAATGATGGTTTATTGAACGGCTTGCTTTCAATACACACCTCCAACATACACTTCTCACTCATATATTATCCATCTTCGTTGACAATAGGAGGAGAAGCTGTTGAAATGTCTTTGTTCGATTGTAGATGCAGAATGATGTGTTAAATACAAATCATTAACAGCAGCAATACATCAATCTGCTTGTAAAGCTAAAGTATTGTTTATAATAGACAGAGGTTATGGAAGTGGGAGCAGTGGCTGTATAGTATCTATACAAAGGCAAAGTTAAACACACTCCACACACTATGTATGTATTCTGTATGGCTTCAATAGCTTTCTACAACATTGTTCTTGGTATCAATAATAAGGAAATGACCCAATACTTCTTTAATATCCTTTAGAAATACAAGGCATATTGCTTATGTGTTGGGTATATAGTAGGATGAACTTCTTTAGGAAGTTTTTATATCAACTGGTTTGAAGTGGGCGTTTTCATAATGCCTTATATTGCAACATACTTATACAAATTGATAGAAAAGGGCAACACAAACCATTATACATTTGAAAATAGTGAATCCAATATGTCATCCCCTCCGCCCTTCTACAACTGTGCACCTCTGTACTTCTGCAACTCTATTTTGCTGCATGTCTGCAACTGTAATTTGCAGCCTGCCTGAGGTTCAGATTCTGCGCTCCTTTGCCCCTTCTGCATTTCTGCCTCTCTGCACCCCTGTTTCACTGTTCCGCTGCTGCTCTGGCCTTCTAAACCTCTGCTTCTCTGGCTCTTTTGGAACTCTACTACTCAGTACTTCTGGATCTTTGTACCTCTGATCCTCCGCTTCTCTGTTTCTCTACATATCTACCCCTCTATACATCTACCTCTACTAGATCTCTGCACCTATGATGGGAATTCCTTTGTAAAACATCTTGCATACTTCATATCCTAGGCGGTAGGGATAATATTACATTCCAAAACAGTTTTCGTTGTGGTAGGGTAACCTTTGAAACCGAAGATATGCTCGACGAAATTAATTTTTTTATACGACCAAAAAAAATTCAGACCAAAAACTGCAAGTCATAGGCTAAAAAAATGCATGTCATCGACACAAGTAATGGAACTCATCGACAAAAAGACTGCAATGCGACATTTGTATAGAAAACTTTTTGTCAATTAGCTTCGTCGCCTATATCTCTGGTCCCAAGTATCGCCCGATCGAATGGATACCTGTTTTGGAATCCTTGATACTAAGGCTATCCAGCTTCCACAAGTCAATTTTACACCATTTATACAGTGCACTTTTTTTGTTGTTCATTTGAGGAAAACAATTAACTTTGTCAATTAACAATTAACAGATCTCCTGAACGAAATCCGTTTCGGAACCCTTGATTTAATATCGGGTCCGCCATCTAACGTTTTTTTTTTCAACTAGTGCTTATTTCGTGAATGGTAACACTTAGCTCATGTCTGATTTGACAGATAATTAGTTTTATCCTTCCGCTGAACGAATATGGTTGTGTATACGCTTGAACAACGCTGGACAATATTGCGACATTACTTTGAAAATCATGGTAATGTTGCAGAATGTGTGCGAAAATTGTGTACGTATTTTGGAAGAAGAGAAGCACCGTCAGCTCCGTATGTTCGTTATCTTGTGAAAAAAGTGAAATGAACTGGCATCATCATCGATAAACCAAAGCGTGAAAAAACAGTGCGTACACCCGAGAATATTGCTGCTGTGGCAGAAAATGTGCGTGAAGAGCAACTTCAACATCAATTCACCGTCGTTCTCAACAATTGAACATTTCGGAGACATCATTGAGACGAATTTTGCATAAAGACCTTGGTATGACGCCATACAAAGTCCAATTGGCTCAGGAGTTGAAGCCAATTGACCATCTAATGCGTTTTCGCTTCGCTAAGTGGGCCTGCGATCGACTTACAGAAGATGCCGATTTTGGCAAAAAAAAAAAATAAACTGCAGATGAAGCTCATTTTGATCTTGGCGGGTAACAAGCAAATTGTCGCATTTGGGGATTTTGGTCCAGAGGCATAATTGGGCCAATTTTCTTCGAAAATGTGCAAGGAGTGGCCGTTACAATCAATGGCGATCCTTGTCGGGCCATGTTGAACGAATTTTTGTTCACAAAAATTGAAGAGGAGGATATTGGCAACATTTGGTTTCAACAGGACGTCGCTACGTGCCACACAGCCAAAGCTACACTCGATGTTTTGCGTTTTGTTTTTGAAGATCGCATTGTCAGTCGCAGAGCTGATGTCGTTTGGCCACCTCGGAGCTGCGATTTGACACCGTTGGACTATTCTTTGTGGGGTGCCGTCAAAGATAAGTGTTACGCCGAGAAGCCAGAGACAATTGAAGCTTTAAAGAACAATATTCGTGAAGCCATTGGTGAAATATAGCTGCACACAATCGATAATGTGCTTAAAAATTGGACCGATTGTGTAGGCTACTGCATGGCCAGCCGAGGCAGCCATTTGAATGAAATTATTTTCCATTATTAACCGGAAGGATTGTACTTTCAAATAAAAAAAGAAATTTGAGAAAATATTCAGTAGTTGTTTTTGAAGAATTTTCAAAAAAAAAAAAGTTATTTGGCGGACTCTTTAGCTAGGCCCGAAAGCCGCATCCTTATAAATTTGATCGAATTTTGGCCAATAAGTGTAAAGCACTTTTTTGCTTCTATAAAAAATGCTAGGTTCGTCGGCTATATCTCTGGTCCCAACGGTTACCCGACCTTTACGAAAATTGTTTTGGAATACTTGGTCTAATAGCTATGCAGCCCAGATACCTTTTAACATTTTATCGAATTTTATACAATTTATGGAGTATACATTTGATACGGTATTTGGGGCAAAGTTTATTCCTCATTATTTAGTCACCTTAATTTGGCATTGCTGATGGTTCGTGGCGAAAAGGTAATTCGCTTGTGAATACTTAAATATTTTTAATCCTTTCTGTATTTGTCATCATTTAAAGCACTTTGTTGCCTCTTTTCCATTTTAATCTCGAAGTGATTAATACCGAAAAGATTTAAATTTTAATTTGAAATATGACATGTTAAGTTTGCTCTTTTTTTTTGCTTTTCTTGTGTTACAGGCTTACGTTTCTTCTGCTATACTTGGTCTACGAATGCCTATCTTCTTGCATGTATTGTTTTAGTTGTTTGTCATTGTATCTCATGGCTTATTACAAAGTTTATTGTCCGTAATACGATAACAGTTTATTGTTAACTCGCTGCTGGTGTGGCTGCTTAGAAGACTGAATGAATGAATAAATGAATGGAGCGTTCTGTCGGGCGCTACAATGCTAGTGAACTGACAGAGTAACTAACTGACTGACTAAATGTTGTTTTAGTGGTCTGTTCTTAATTTTTTTTTCGGTTTGTATCGTATTTCTGCGTGTGTTTTCGTATTTTCCCCATAGAATTGGTTGTATTATGATTTTGATGTTTTTTTTTCTTATTGTTTTTGTTTTATTGCTTGAGGTTTTTATTCCAATTTAATTTTCATTTTTGGAAACTTGTTTCTCTTTTTTTTCATTTTCTTGTGTTTTGCCTTTAAAAGGTCTTCAGCGGCTAGTTGGAGTTTTCTTTTCTCTTTTTGGATTTCTTTCTTTCTGTTTTTAATTCTACTGAGAGATTTCGCAATATTTCTTGTGAACATTTGGGTTTGTTTGCCTTAAAACAACAATGATTTATGATTTGAAAATTATGGCAAACTTAATTTCCATCATTTTCTTGCCTCTTCTTGTTTTTTTTTTGCCAGCTCTTTGCTTTGGCAGTTTTAAAAACGGCTTAAAATTTTATAAATTCCATTACAAAATTTATATACAGGCAGGCAGGCAGGCCTGTATATATTTATCGGGTGGTTCATCTATCGGTTTAAATTTGAAACATCATTCATTTCGAATCATACATATGTACATACATAATTGGTCATTACAATCCTTCAGTCAGGATTATGGACCTAGTTTCTTACACCACTTATGTTGTTTGTATTAATTTTATACATGAGTGGTAGGACCTACAGTTTAAAATCAACTCCGAACGACAGTTCTTTTAGAAAATTTTCATGGCATTTTTATTTACTCTCAGGGTTTTTGCCAGAAATCTGCTGAGAGGAAGTTACAGAAAAATATTTTTTTTCAATATTTTCGGTTTGATGTTTGACCAGGGTTTTGAACCATGTTCTTATGTCTAATAAGTCAATACACTAGCTACTAGACTACGACCAACTCCATTGAACATAATGAATTGATTAACGCCTAAACAACGTCATAATGCCAAAGAGAAATTGTGTTAAGATGTCGATTTCCCCCCCAAAAAAATCATATTTTCGGTTGAAGCTCATTTTCATCTTGGTGGGTACGTTAATAAGCAAAATTGTCGTATTTGAGGCTCAGAAAACCTACACGTGATCTTCCAAAAGTCAATGCACCCATTACGAGTGATTGTTTGGTGCGGCTTGAGTAGCTGAGGCATCATTGGTCCATATTGCTTTGAAAATGAGCACGGGACAACCTTTACTCTCAATGAAGACACCTATCGCATCATGATAATCGATTTTTTTGTACCCGTTCTTCATGGTAATGATGTGAACGATGTTTGATTTCAACAGGATGGTGTGCAATTTGCCACACATCTCATGGCACATTCGATTTATTGCATCGAACGTTTGGTGGCTTAATTAGCCGAAATGATGATGTCAATAGACTGCCAAAAAGCTGCGATTTGTTACCGTTGGAATATTTTCTATGGGGCGCCGTTAAAGAAAAGTGTTTTGCAGACAAATCAGAAACAATTAAGCATTTGAAGTCCAATATTCACCATGCCATTGCCGAGATACGGCCCCATACACTTGAAAAAGTGGACGAAAATTGGTCCAATCTAATGAGGTACCGTGAGGCCCGCCGCGGCAGTCATATGAATGAAATAATATTTCAATTCGAAGTCGCCATAGTCTAGTAGGTATTGTGTTGGCTTATTAGACGAGAAGCCGCGGTTCAAATCCCCGGTCAGATATCAAAACGAAATATGAAAAAAGTATTTCTTCGGCGACTTCCCCTCAGCAGATTTCTGACAAAAACTCTGAAAGTAAAACAAAATTGCCATGAAAAGTTTCTCAAAAATCTGTCGTTCAGAATCGACTTTAAATTGTATATCCCGTCACTCATGTATAAAATTAACACACACAACATTTTTGGTGTTGAGAAGCTAGGTCGTAATCCTGACTGAAGGGTTGTAATGATCAATTATGTACATATTATATATTAATTATGTATGTAATATTCCAATTCTAATTTGGCTAAATTTCAAAGCGTTTTTGTTTTAAAGGGTCCGCCAAATAACTTTTTTTTTGTCCTTTAAAGCGTCAATTGTCTCTGGCTTGTCGACGTAACACTTATCTTTGAGGGCACCCCACAAATAATAGTTCAACGGTGTCAAATCGTAGGTCCGAGTTGGCCAAACGACATCAGCTCTGCGGCTGATAATGCGATCTTCAGAAACAGGGCGCAAAACATCGAGTGTAACTTCGGCTGTGTGGCACGTAGCGCCGTCCTGTTGAAACCAAATGTTGCCAATATCCTCCTCTTCAATTTTTGTGATCAACCATGGCCCGATAACGATCGCCATTGACTGTAAAGGCCACTCCTTGCTCATTTTCGAAGAAAAATGGACCAAAATCCGCACCAAACAGTGACTCGTTTTGGGTGCGTCGGCTTTTCAATGTATGCGTACGGGTTTTCTGTTCCCCAAATGCGACAATTTTGCTTGTTTGCATACCCGCCAAGATCAAAATGAGCTTCATCTGACAAGATGATTTTTTTTTGCCAAAATCGGCATCTTCTGGTGTAGGCTACTGCATGGCCAGCCGAGGCAGCCATCTGAATGAAATTATTTTCCATTATTAACCGGAAGGATTGTACTTTCAAATAAAAAAAGAAATTTGAGAAAATATTCAGCAGTTTTTTTAAAGCATTTTCAAAAAAAAAAGTTATTTGGCGGACCCTTTATTTGCATTTTTAAATTTAAACTTTTACATGTTCCACCTTGTATATAAAGAGAGCAGAGCAGACCGTGCGTCAAGATGTGGCAAAACAACTACAATACGCTTTTAAAATTGTTCAACAGACCACAACAAATCTTTTGCCTTATGTTGTAATTTAACATCATCATCATCATCATCGTCATACATACATACGTATCATCATTATTTAAAACATTGTAATCATCATAATTATCGTCATCTTTAAAACAAAGCCAAAAGCAAGTCACTAATTTAACTTTCGCTACATGATGTTTTCATTTTTATTTTTTCGTTCTCTGACACAAAGTCGTCTTAAGCTTTTAAAATTACCAACAATGCAGGCTTACAACAGAAAAAAAGGAAAGAAAGAAAGAAAAATGAAAAGTGTGTGTAATTTTGTTGAAAAATTGTCTACAAATACTGTGTGATACTCAAAATTTATGATGACGATAACAAATCATCAGGATGATGATGATGATGACGTTGAAAGTATTTCAGATTTTTCTGCTAACGCATGCTAAATCTGCTGAATGACTGACTGACTATGTATGAATGACTGAATGAAAGTATCAATTAAATAACAATGTAATCAAACAAAAAAAAAAAAAAAAAATGATGATAATGCAGGGTAATTTCGTTAACCCATTTGCCTACTACTGCCTGATGTTGCTGCTTCTGCTGTTTGTGCTGCTGTTTACACCAAAACGTGTGCTCTCTCAAGTAAATCGAAAGTTTACAACGATTTTACGGCAATAATTCTGTTTGTCTGTCTGTCTGTCTGTCTCTTTGTCTGTCTGTCTGTCTGTCTGTCTGTCTGTCTGTCTGTGTGTGTATATAATTAAATACAATTATTATGGCGTTCACTTTGTATTTAGAATGTTGTTTCATTATTCCGAATTCCTTTTGATTTACTAACAGCCAACAATTACCATCGCTTTTGCAAATACCGTAGAAGTATTTTTGTTATCTCTGTTTAATTGTAAGTTATGTTAAGAACATGTTATAAGTCATTTGATGGTGGTAGAGTGCTTAAACATAATTATTTGGCTTAAATGCCTTAACATAGCAGTTAAATTGAGGATTAACTTTACTCTTGTCAAAGGAGATTTAAAGATTTTGTAAGTTTTACTGTTTTTAAAACAGTAATTAATTCAAGTATTCTAATTAGTCTTAAGGTATTCGCAACAATTTTTTCTATTATTTAATAACAAATTAGTTAAAATTTAAAAATATGTTGTTTTATTTTTACAACAACTATTCAAGTTATCCTGTTGAAATAAATTTTCTTTGAAAACATTGCCTTTGTTTGTATCAAAATTTTCTCCTGGGGACACTTTTTAAAGCCATCATTCAGCATTGAAATCTTTATGCTGTTTACGATTTTTAAGGAGAGCTTAAAAAGTTATTTCCAAGACGTTGCCAAATCAATTAGATTTCGTGGATGACTCTTAGGGCCATTATTACAACTTGCCGTTAAACTTGGGTTTAGTTAAAGTTGACTTTAGCTAAAGTGAACTTTAAAGTCAACTTGACTTTAGCTAAAGTGAACTTTAAAGTCACCTTTAACTTCTTTTCATTATTACAACTTACAGATAAAATAAAGTTAACTTTTTCAAAAATGTGGCGGTGCCAGAGCAATGTCGATAAAACTGCTCAATTAAACAAGTTTCTTTCAAACGCAGTGGCAACGAAGGGCCTCTTTTTGTTGTTGTGTTTCCTTATTTTGTTTATATTTGAAGTTACCATATTGAAAATAATATATAATATGGCAGGTTCTAACATAAAGTTAACCTTAAAAGTTAAGGTCCCTTTAGCTTAACGCTCACTTCAACCATATTGTCCACTTATAATAATGAAAAACAATTTATCTGCCCGTTAAAATCCTCCCTTTAGTTAATGGCAAGTTGTAATAATGGCCCTTAAACTAATCAGTTATGCTGTTGTAATTGAAAATACAGGAGTTATTTTGTCGCAAAAAGCAGCCAAATAATGCTCGACAGATCCTAGTATATGCTTGCAAACCTACATGCTTTCGACATAAACAAGTATTCTTCTAAGCTGGGTAAAAATCAGTATTGATTGTAAAACAATGCTATTCGAGACTTACTCGTCCGTCTATTAGGTTCATCGTTTTTATTTTAAGAGATACAGGCAAAGAAAAAAGTCTACATACACCGGCGTCTGTAGATTTTTTTCCCTTTGCTTTTTATCAAATTAAAAAAGATGTCGCCGTAGTCTAGTAGGTAGTGTGTCGGCTTATTTGAAGTAAAAACCCCAGGCCAGACATCAAAACAAAATACAAAAAATATTTCTTCGGCGACTCCTTTCAGCAGATTTCTGGCAAAAACTCTGAGTGTTAAAATAAAATTGCCATGAAAAGTTTCTCAAAAAATCTGTCGTTCGGAGTCGACTTTAAACTGTTGGTCCCACCACTCATGTATAAAAAATTAACACACGCACCGTAAGTGATGTGAGAAACTAGGTCGTAATCCTGACTGAAGGGTTGTAATGACCAATTATGTATGTATGTATGAATGTTTGAAGAGCAAAACGAATATGAAAAAACTATAACAAAAAAATTATTGGAAAGAAAAATAAAAATTAGCATTGAAAAAAAGTATACGTTCACCGTTGTATATAAATTTTTTTCTTTGACTGTATATGGTCTTAACATATTTCTTTTATTTTTTAGGCTATTTCACAGTCTTAAACAAGTGTTTGTTCTATTGTAGAATGTTCCAGTATGATAGGGTTGCCATTTGTCCTTGTCTAGAAACTGTGTTACAATATATTGGCTTGTTTCATTTAGTTTCAGTAATGGCTTACAAGGTTGGTGAGAAGTTACCGTTATTTTAATACCAAAGGCATGTACGGTCGGTTTATAGGTGTTTCTAACATAGCTGTCAGATTTGACGATTTGACGATTATGAGCTCTAAAAATATCATATTGACGATTTGACGATTTATGTCCTTATTTTGACGATTTTTGGAAATTAAAAATTTACATCATATTCTCTACTTTAGTACATTAAAAGCACTTTTTAAGCTTTGTATTTACTTCGCAATCTAATTACTATTGGAAATTTATGTTAGTAATTACAAGGAGTAAAATATTATATTTTTAAGTTTCTTTCGAATACTTGTGATGATTTTTCTGTATTTTATTCCTTTTTAACCCCATAAAAGCCAAAAAATTACAATTCCTAAATAACCTTGTAGTTAAGAATAATTTATCATTTGTTGTTGCAGACAATTTTAAAAATTCGAGTTCAGCTTCTAATATTAGCATCGGAAGAACAAAGGCAAGCGCCATTATTTTGTTTCGCACGAGGAACAGTCAGGGGATCGATGGCATTGTGTTTGGAAATATGAAAATGTGTTATGGGAAGAAGGAAAGAGAGAACAGTGTTTATGGATACTAGGCTTGTATATATTTATGCCATAAGTAACAGGAAAGGCCTCTGCAGGAATAGAGTTCCACATACGAATAGTCCGACTAAAAATCGTATTTTTTTCTGTAATGCAGTGTGCGATCCACTGTCCATTCGACCACAAACGGAAGTGGTGGCCGAGAAAGACGAGCGTTACGTAGAAATATATTATTTTCGGGAAAAGTTTCTTTACTTCATTCGAGCAAAATCCTTTTGTCGAAGCAATAGAACAGTGAAACACAAACCACATTGCAACGATGCTCCAATGATTCAATGCAGTTGAATACACTACCGTCATTAATGAGCTACTACAGCCTCTCCTGTACACGATCGGGAAACCTCAAAATACACGTTTAGGCACCGACCCATACATGAGAGTTGTATTCCAGTCTCGGTCGGTTACAAATGATGTAAATAGTAAGTTCATGAGATCTTAAGAAGGAACTGAAAAATGTGTATATTGAAGCCAATATTACACTGAATTTTCATGCTCAGATTGTCAAGAGCTTCCGACTCCTTAATATTTCCACCACCCATAGATTAAGATGATGCAATATTATTGCTGCGCTTATGTGTCAATAAACAACACTATCATTGGGATAGATTGTTGAATCCTTAAACAATTTTTTCCTGAAAATGATATAAAATTTCTCCGTTTTTGGAAAAAATTTAATGAATGAAAATGAGCGACGCTAGCTTTTAATTTCAAAAAAAAAATTTTTTTAAATGTTTTATATTTGAACTCAGATATGTGTATTGACTTTACTACAGTATAAATAATTATGGATTTTAAAAAATTTTAATTTATTTATTTATTTTTGCTGACAATTTTTTTGACGATTTTAATAAACGTCTTTGACCATTTTTTCTCTAATATTTGACGATTTGGTGCCTCATTTATCTGACAGCTATGGTTCCTAAGTCATATAAACCAATTAGTTACCCATTCTAGTCGCCGTAGTCTAGTAGGTAGTGTGCTGGCTTATTAGATGTGAGGTCATGGTTTAAACTCCAGGCCAGACATCTCTAACAAAAACGAAATATGAAAAGAATATTTATTCGGCGACTGCCTCTCAGCAGATTTCTGGCAAAAACTCTGAGAGTAAATGAAATCGGCATGAAAATGTTTCACAAAAAAATCAGTCGTTCAGGATTGACTTTAAACTGCAGGTCCCGTCACTTATGGGTAAAAATTAGCGCACACAACATAAGTGGTGTGAGAAACTAGGTTGTAATCCTGATTTATGTATGTATGTAGTTCGGCTTTTTATGTGTTAGTAAAAATAATGTGTGTGTTTATTTAATACACAGACAATACAGTTCAATTTTTTATCATGTTAATACGGCTACGCTTCGATTGGCCTATGAAGGAGACACTTTTTATGAAAAAAAAAATTTTCAACTAATTGCACCAGTTTTCCGAAACTCTAGATGTTCTAAGATTTGTTAAAAATTTTTTTAATTTATTTTTGTTTCATTTAACATTGAATACTCAAGAATTCAATTGCATTTCAATTGCCATCAATAAATGATAAACGTATCAGGCCTAAACGAATTCAAGAAAAATATGTCAAACGTTCCTATTTTGCTTACAATCGATTGCAATTTACAATATTCATGTTTAATAAAGAAGAATAATAGTATCGAATAAGTATAATTCATCCATTCTTTCATTCATTCATTCCTTCATTCATTCAGTCAATAAAGAAATGAGTAAACCATGTAATTGCTTGTATTGTATTCTGTGTTCTGCAATGAAAAAAAATTGGAAACATTTGCAACACACATCATTAGAAACTGCAAACAATAAACGTGATGCTTCCATATGGATGTGACTGACTGACTGATTGTCGGTCGATGTTTGTGATTTGTGAACTCTAGCCGCATAAGAAATACTAAGTTTATGACCCGATATACCCGATAAATCGTTGCTAAATGGAGCAAAAGTTTAAGAACTTTTCATGAAAGTTTATTGTTCTTCTTAATTCTTTCAAAAGAATTAAATTGAAATTTGAAATTATTATTGGGTTTTGTTTTGTTTTGTTTTCTTAATGTCTTTTTGATGTTTTGCCGATCAATAGTGTTACCATTCCATGCAAAAGTTTATTGAACTGTCACTTCAACTTGTGCGGTTAATTTGTTGTTTTCTTTTCTCTTTTTTCAAGGGGAACTCATATTACAACAGTGCCTTCAATAAACGTACCTTGGTTGCATGAGCAATAATTATGCATTAAACGTAAATAATTCAAATAAATTGGTTTCTATTACAAAAACATTTACAATGACGTCAAATTTATTGTTTTGGTGGTCTTCAAAACAAAATTAACAAAAAAAAAAAAAAAAATAAATAAAAAAAAGTTGAAGATATTTGAGCTGGTTTTCTATTATGAACATTTTTTTGCCAAAACAAAACGAACATTGCCCCGGAGTTTCTGTGACTCTTACTAGTTCTCACGTATGGCGAGTTAACGGAATTTTGCTTTGTATGGTGCATAAATGTTCCCTTTGGCCATATATTGTGCCTTTAGCATTACTCCTCAGGTATCGTTGAATATGGTTTAGGGACAACTCCTATCTAAAGTGGTGCTTTAGGTACTGCCAGCGAAGACCTTTTTTGAGGATGTTTGAAGGCAGTGTTGCTAGAATAGGATAGTCCCAAGGAGATGCGTAAATTTTTATGGTTGTCGATTTGGGCGATTGTAAGAGAGTCCGGCTTAAACGGACGAACTATATGATCAGTGCTTGAGATTTGGATATGCTGGTACTTCTAGATATTGGAGATCAATGGTGTAGTGGAGATAGTTTGCTGGACGGTCATGAGAATTTTACAGATGAATCGAAAATAGAAGTCGCCGTAATCTAGTAGGTAGTGTGCTGGCTTATTAGACGTAAAGCCATGGTTCGAGCCCCAGGCTAGACATTAAAACAAAATACAAAAAGTATTTCTTCGGCAAATTTCTGGCATGAACTCTGGGAGAGTAAATAAAATTGCCATGAAAAGTTTCTCAAAAATCTATCGTTCGGAGTCGACTTTAAACTGTAGGACTCCGCCACTTCTGGATAAAATTAACACACACAACATAAGTAATGTGAGAAGCTAAGTCGTAATCCTGACTGAAGAGTTGTAATGACCAATTATGTGTATGTATGTGTATGTATGTGAATCGGAAATATATTCTATCACTAAAGCTTAAAGCTAAGGTGCTGCGATCACCAAGCCAAGCGTAGCTGATCTGCGAATGTATAGTCAGGTTGCCTTGAAGCCAATCACTGGGTATTATGTCTGCTAGCTTTAGTCTGCAGGAAGACTTTTACAATTGTACACGTAAGTGCTGGTGCTGTCCTGAGTTCTGAACGTAGGGCACATTGAAATTGCAAATGAACTGGCAAAGGCTGTTAGCTCGAGGCTAGCTACAGCCACCAAAGAGTCCGATACAAACCTGTTGTATGGTTATGAGTTGGTACAGTGTTGGGTTACAAGGTATTGTGACGTAGGTTCAATGGGTGGACCTGGTTTAGAGATACTTCTTTCGGTTTATCCATTAAATAATAGAACGGACAGTTCAAGACTGCGTAGCAGAGGTTAGAGAATCTTCAGGCTATTTTTCTTCGGTTTTTGCCGTAAAATTTGTGAATTCTGGGATGGAATGAATACACAATCTGTGTAGGGAACCTATAAGCATCTGGATAGGTGTAGGAATTGGACCAGAAATGTATAGGACATAGGAACCCCTTCTTACTGTACGATTTGTGGAAACGTATGGTAGTCTTAAACCCACGAAAATATTTAGTGTCTGGCTATAAATATTTTCAAAAACAACAAAGTTTCGTTAAAAAAGACCAGCATGAGATGGCATCAAATATTTTGTATATCGCATGACGGTCAGAATAGGGGCGTAAATTAAAAAAAAAAATACCACGAGATAAGACTCTCCAAAAAATGTTTGAAAATTTTTGGCAAACCATTCGTGTTCTTATCAGCGTGATGAATGCTAATTGCTTTCGTTGCAGTTATAAATGTGATGTTATGATCTTCAATTGATTTGTTGCAAGTTTACTTCGGTATGAGCAAAGCTTTTTCGAAGATATGTAAACATAAGACAACATCGGAGGAGTGTTTGTTGTTTCTCAACTGCAGTAAGGACAAGTGCATGCATCGTTTCTTAATGGCAGTTCCGATGATGCTGAGGCAATTTAAACTTTCTCTGTGTAGGTATAGTGAAAAGATCTGGCATCAGACTATCTAGGAAAAGCTAGACGATTGTGGCCGTTCTTCTGACCGGGAATATTTGCAGAATAGGCCATGGTTCAGATGTAGTGATGAGAAAACCAAGTCATCAGAACACTTACTTGGAGCCTGTGCAAAGTTAAAACTTGTAAGATGGAAAAAACCAAAGGTGCGTGATTAGATTGCAGATCCACTGCCTAATCCCATTGAACATATAACATGTCTTACAAACCTTTTAAAATGATCTAAAAATCTTTGCAATGTATTCCCAACCGATTTCCACATCAGTTAATTTATAATTATCGAAAAAAACCTTGAATATGAAAAAAAAGGAAACAAAATTTCACATATTTCATGTCAGTCTATATCTGTATGGCTATCATCACATGCCTATCATCATTTAATCATTAATATTGTATCTTTGCCTCAATATCTAGAACGTCATCTCTTACATAATAAAACAGAAAAAATAAGTTCAACGTTCAACACTGTATTTAATCAACCACAACAGCAATGAAATGACCATCAAATCTTAACTCTCTGCTCTCTGATGTTGCATTGCAGCAGCATCTCATACTTAAGCCCAGCGGATGAATGAAGAAGATGCCACACCAATACTTGTAACTCTTTTTTCCCTTTTCCTGGGAGATGTTTTTCTTTGTGCCGGCAAAAACGAAATCGTCTCCATACTATGATAACAAGCTTAACAAAACAATTTAAGGAAATACTCGTACATGTTGAAAAAAGCACAGGAAAAGAATAAAAAACAAAAAAAAAAAGTTGAATAAGAGAAGGAACGTTTTGTAAAACTTTAAATCGTGCCTTTTTTGATTTCCTTTATGCCTGTTAAAGACATCCCAATCACCGCCAGCCACCACCACCACCAGCACCACCACTATCATCACTGTTTGCGGCAAATAAAGCAAAGCAGGAGTAGTAGAAAAGAAAGAAAGGAAAGACAGAAAAAAAAACAAAAAAATAGTGGGGAATTATTTTTGTATCAATCCCCCTGTAACATTTGTATCTGTTTCTGATGCTATTGCTGTTACTGTTGCCATTGTTGTTGTCATCGTCAACATTGTCGTCGTTGTTGTATAATTCTCCGGTTGTTGTTGTTGCTGTTACCCCGTTCCTTTGGGTCTTGCAATGCTCAAAACATTGTATTTTAAAGACTTTTTATGCTTGTTGAGTTAAGCAGAATCATTGTTGTTGTTTTTTCTATCTCTTTTTGTTGTTTTTCAGTTTTTTTCTGGTTTAATTCAGTTTCTCTTTAGCCCTTCACTCAGCGTTTATTAGTGGAATATATTGAGTTTGACACTGTTTTGGCAACAACTTAGGAAATGATTGTCATCGTTCAACATTGATGCTCAGGATAAACGAGATTAAAATAGACTTCAAGGTTTCGAAAAGATTCAGGTTTTATGATGATTAAAAGAAACAAAAAACAAAAACAAAAATAAATAAAATAATATCGTATGTAATGTGATTAAAGAAGGAAGGAAGGCCTATTCATCCATTAAACTAAAATTAAAATATTTATTCTTTAACAACAAATGCAATAAAAATTTATGCACAAATAATTGCAAGTGGAGCGTGGCTAAGTTTATAGCCTTCATGTCAAATAATATCAGGGCTAGGTCGCTACTGTCGAAAGTCATATATGATGGCGTATTTACGGCTGAAAGTAGTGGTAAAAAGGAAAATAATTGAATTCGTGGAGGGCATAATCGCCGTAGTCTAGTATGTAGTGTGTTGGCTTGTTATACGTAAAGCCAGGGTTCGAGCCCCAGGCAAGACATCAAAACAAAATACAAAAAGTATTCTTCGGCGACTTCCTCTCAGCAGATTTCTGGCAAAAACTCTGAAAGTAAATAAAAATTGCCATGAACAAGTTTCTCAAAAATCTTTAGATGTCATTATGGTCTCTACAATATTTTTTTGCTGACAAGCTGGGTCTTGGGTTTATCATGTTCTTTGTCATACAAAATCTGTCATTCTGTCACATTAAAAAATTTTCGGTTTAATCTACTCTCGATATCAATGATCCCACACTAAAAATCTTCCACTCTCTTTGAGAATTTTTCATGAACAGACAACTTTTCGGTCATCGAATGGATCTGTATTACAACTCCATGGTTTTTTTTTACAATTGGATTATGCCTTCCACATGCATACATAATTGGTCATTACAACCCTTCAGTCAGGATTACGACCTAGTTTCTCACACCACTTATGTTGTGTGTGTTCACTTTATACATGAGTGGCGGGACCTACAGTTTAAAGTCGACTCCGAACGACAGATTTTTGAGAAACTTGTTCATGGCAATTTTTATTTATTTTCAGAGTTTTTGCCAGAAATCTGCTGAGAGAAAGTCGCCGAAGAAATACTTTTTGTATTTTGTTTTGATGTTTGGCCTGGGGTTTGAACCATGGTCTCACGTCTAATAAGCCAACACACTACCTACTAGACTACGGCGACTTCCATCTTGTTTAAGTTACATTTGTCAAATTACTGATCACTTATTGAGTCTGTTTTGCTAAATCATAATAGACGGATATAGCATCCAACAACTTATGCAAATTACAAGAAGATTTTGAACAGGATGGCACTACTTTCACTGCTCTTGCCGCATTCTGGATATTCTGAACATTGTCATTCTCACGTGTAGGTGATCCAGAGAGATCGTGCGATTTGACCCCGTTAGAATTTTTCCTGTGGGGTTTTCTTAAGTCGCAGGTATTTGTGAATAAACCGCAGTGCCAACAAAGCCAACATAACCCACGTCATTGGTCAAATTCATTTAAAAATTTGACAAGACCATCCAGAGAAGCCGTGGCAGATATTTTATACGATTTTATTTATATTCTACCCATAATGGCATCAATAGGTCTTTCACTTTGTTTTATTTAAATTTATAGATAGAAAGTGCTTAATGAAAGATCATTTAGTTTGTACTTGTTCCAAGCTTTCGGCACAACTCCTCTAGTTTTGGCACCTAAAGGAAGGTGTCAGGGGCATGCTAAATGATTTATATTGGGGATAAGATCCTTTATTTGATAAATTTCGCAAAATTACATTTCTCTTTAACTAAAGGCTCCACAATTTGATTTGCTGTTTTCTGTTTTTTCCCAGTTAAGTATATGTTTACTCTACTATAGAAGGTTCTAGGATGATAGGGTTGCCATCTAATGTTGCCTAAAGACAAAGTCGTCCTCTATGAAGACGTATTTCGTTACTGTGTTGAGTATATGAATAGAAAACTTTGCTTATTGAGTCCCAAGAGCTGCCTGACCTTCCCAGAATGTTATCTTCTCTGGGAGATTTATTACTCAGAGATCGAGTTTTAAAGGTTAGGTTAGGTTAGGTTAGAGGACGTGTACTTGTCAATTAAGACAAGTACAGTACCCGGAGTTCGAATTGGCCCATTATACAACGTCTTAGTTTCTCACACCACTTATGTTGTGTGTGTTAATTTTATACATGAGTGGTGGGACCTACAGGTTAATATCTACTCCGAACGACAGATTTTTCAGAAACTTTTTCATGGCAATTTTTGTTTACTCTCAGAGTTTTTGCCAGAAATCTGCTTCTTAGCAGATTCCTCTTGGAAGTTGCCGAAGAAATACTTTTTGTATTTTGTTTTGATGTTTGGCCTGGGGCTCGAACCCTGGCTTTACGTCTAATAAGCCAACACACTACCTACTAGACTACTGCGACTTCAATAGCAAGTTTTAAAAATTGAAAATATCATAATAAAAAATAATTTGTCTTCCATCGTATACGAATCTAAGTTTTATAAAATTTATAATCAAAAACATTAACCACCATGCCCACATCACTTTCTGGTCTCTAAGAAATCTTAAATATTTTCAGCTGCATTACAGAGATTGTGTTTGATAGTTTATGGCCAAGGTGACCTCTTATGTTCGTACATTATTTTCGTAGCAACATGTCCTTAAACAGTTGAAAGAGAATATATTGTTTACATTGACAATTACAATTGCTTGATGCTAACAAACCAAGTGTAAATTATTCCTTCAGGGTGCGTCCACTGTTCGAACTTATGGTCTCCAATTAAAAGAAATAAATTCCCATTTATTTCTGTGTTTTCCCTTCCTGCTATTATTTCTTTAACGGACTCTGTCTTTGAAACTGTTGTGTTGTAAACACTTCGCCATTACAAGCTCGTCTGGTTTTTTCGTTGCATGCATTCGTTTGGATGCTCCTTTTCCTCGTTTTGTTTTCCTTTGATGTTAATGACGATGACTATGGCTATGGCTGTGGCTGTTGCATGGCTGTTGTTGCCATTTCTGCTATTCTGCTACTTATTTTCCTGCTTACGTTGTTGTAATGCGTTGTTTTTCTTCTGTAACACTGACTTTCCTAGGTCTTACTGGTGCTGCTCTGTTGCTGTCAGAAATGTGTATGAAATTCGTAGAACGTATTTCGTTTTTCCATTTTGATTTCCTTTTTTTCCTTTTTTGTGTTTTGCAGTTCTGAGCTGTTGTTCTATTTTCGTTTTTCTTTTTCGTTTTTTCAATTCGTATATATTCAATGACGATGATGACACACAGCCAACAATTGTTGTTATAGTTTGGGTTTTTGGTATACAAAAATATATGTATCTGCACTCGTATGTATATACATACATATTTATTGATATTGACAAATTTGCTTTGTCTTTAGACTAAATAAAGTTGTCGGTTCTGTTCCAATTGTTTAGAAGTGAAAGATTATTGTGCAAGACCTTATTGCAATGAACAAAACAAAAAGAATTACTTGGTCTATGAAAGCCTTTCGCTTGATTTCAAATTCTCAAGTACTTAAAATTGTATTTTGTTTTGTGGTTTTGTTTTCTCAATTTGTTCTTCTTTTATTCTATATCGAGAAGGTGGTTATATGCACTTGTAATAAGGCCTTAAATAAATGTAATCTTTTGTAAGACCCAAAAGCCAACAAAAGAAATTGAAATGTTTTGTTATTCCAATAAATCATGTTTGGGGCGGTGCCAGTGGAAAAGAAAATAAAAAAAAACGACGTCGTAAATTGACAAAATATAGACCAGAAAAGGATTTTATATGTCATATGTAAAGACACAGGTTTGTGACAAAGTAAGTCACATTACTACAGTTTTATACTATGTTTTTATACTATGTTCACTTTTATTGAGTCAATATTCGGTTTATTGAGCACAATATTTTAAGTGTTCAGGCATAGTAATATACCCAGTTCAGCTGCTTATTCAATATTCATTTGATAGCTAATTGTTTCAACAACGTTGTTTTTATTTTGTTTATCGTTATTGGCATTTGACTTCTCAAACATCAAGAAAAAGTGTTCGGGTTATTGTAATATGCTCACTGAACATATTTATGACAGTGCTGCTACTAAATTATAAAATAAAATAAAATAAAATATATTATAACAAACACAATTGTGTTTGCAAAGGCAAAATTGTCTTTGCAAAAGCAAAATTGTGTTTGCAAAAGCAAAATTGTTTTTGCCTAAGCGAAATTGTGTTTGCAAAAGCAAAATTGTTTTTGCAAAAGCAAAATTGTGTTTGCAAAAGCAGAATTGTGTTTGCAAAAGCAAAATTGTTTTTGCAAAAGCAAAATTGTTTTTGCAAAAGCAAAATTGTTTTTGCAAAAGCAAAATTGTTTTTGCAAAAGCAAAATTGTTTTTGCAAAAGCAAAATTGTGTTTGCAAAAGCAAAATTGTGTTTGCAAAAGCAAAATTGTGTTGGCAAAAGCAAAATTGTGTTTGCAAAAGCAAAATTGTGTTTGCAAAAGCAAAATTGTTTTTGCAAAAGCAAAATTGTGTTTGCAAAAGCAAAATTGTTTTTGCAAAAGCAAAATTGTGTTTGCAAAAGCAAAATTGTGTTGGCAAAAGCAAAATTGTGTTTGCAAAAGCAAAATTGTGTTTGCAAAAGCAAAATTGTTTTTGCAAAAGCAAAATTGTGTTTGCAAAAGCAAAATTGTTTTTGCAAAAGCAAAATTATTTTTGCAAAAGCAGAATTGTGTTTGCAAAAGCAAAATTGTTTTTGCAAAAGCAAAATTGTTTTTGCAAAAGCAAAATTGTGTTTGCAGAAGCGAAATTGTTTTTGCAAAAGCAAAATTGTTTTTGCAAAAGCAAAATTGTTTTTGCAAAAGCAAAATTGTGTTTGCAAAAGCAAAATTGTGTTTGCAAAAGCAAAATTGTGTTTGCAAATCATAATTGTGTTTGCAAATCATAATTGTGTTTGCAAAAGCAAAATTGTTTTTGCAAAAGCAAAATTGTTTTTGCAAAAGCAAAATTGTTTTTGCAAAAGCAAAATTGTGTTGGCAAAAGCAAAATTGTGTTTGCAAAAGCAAAATTGTGTTTGCAAAAGCAAAATTGTTTTTGCAAAAGCAAAATTGTGTTTGCAAAAGCAAAATTGTTTTTGCAAAAGCAAAATTATTTTTGCAAAAGCAGAATTGTGTTTGCAAAAGCAAAATTGTTTTTGCAAAAGCAAAATTGTTTTTGCAAAAGCAAAATTGTGTTTGCAGAAGCGAAATTGTTTTTGCAAAAGCAAAATTGTTTTTGCAAAAGCAAAATTGTTTTTGCAAAAGCAAAATTGTGTTTGCAAAAGCAAAATTGTGTTTGCAAAAGCAAAATTGTGTTTGCAAATCATAATTGTGTTTGCAAATCATAATTGTGTTTGCAAAAGCAAAATTGTTTTTGCAAAAGCAAAATTGTTTTTGCAAAAGCAAAATTGTTTTTGCAAAAGCAAAATTGTTTTTGCAAAAGCAAAATTGTGTTTGCAAAAGCAAAATTGTGTTTGCAAAAGCAAAATTGTGTTTGCAAAAGCAAAATTGTGTTTGCAAAAGCAAAATTGTGTTTGCAAAAGCAAAATTGTGTTTGCAAAAGCAAAATTGTTTTTGCAAAAGCAAAATTGTGTTTGCAAAAGCAAAATTGTGTTTGCAAAAGCAAAATTGTGTCTGCAAAAGCAAAATTGTGTTTGCAAAAGCAAAATTGTGTTTGCAAAAGCAAAATTGTGTTTGCAAAAGCAAAATTGTGTTTGCAAAAGCAAAATTGTGTTTGCAAAAGCAAAATTGTGTTTGCAAAAGCAAAATTGTGTTTGCAAAAGCAAAATTGTGTTTGCAAAAGCAAAATTGTGTTTGCAAAAGCAAAATTGTGTTTGCAAAAACAAAATTGTGTTTGCAAAAACAAAATTGTGTTTGCAAAAGCAAAATTGTTTTTGCAAAAGCAAAATTGTGTTTGCGAAAACAAAATTGTGTTTGCAAAAGCAAAATTGGGTTTGCAAAAGCAAAATTGGGTTTGCAAAAGCAAAATTGGGTTTGCAAAGGCAAAATTGTGTTTGCAAAAGCAAAATTGTGTTTGCAAAAGCAAAATTGTGTTTGCAAAAGCAAAATTGTGTTTGCAAAAGCAAAATTGTGTTTGCAAAAGCAAAATTGTGTTTGCAAAAGCAAAATTGTGTTTGCAAAAGCAAAATTGTGTTTGCAAAAGCAAAATTGTGTTTGCAAAAGCAAAATTGTGTTTGCAAAAGCAAAATTGTGTTTGCAAAAGCAAAATTGTGTTTGCAAAAGCAAAATTGTATTTGCAAAAGCAAAATTGTATTTGCAAAAGCAAAATTGTTTTTGCAAAAGCAAAATTGTGTTTGCAAAAGCAAAATTGTTTTTGCAAAAGCAAAATTGTTTTTGTAAAAGCAAAATTGTGTTTGCAAAAGCAAAATTGTTTTTGCAAAAGCAAAATTGTTTTTGCAAAAGCAAAATTGTTTTTGCAAAAGCAAAATTGTTTTTGCAAAAGCAAAATTGTGTTGGCAAAAGCAAAATTCTGTTTGCAAAAGCAAAATTCTGTTTGCAAAAGCAAAATTCTGTTTGCAAAAGCAAAATTGTTTTTGCAAAAGCAAAATTGTGTTTGCAAAAGCAAAATTATGTTTGCAAAAGCAAAATTGTGTTTGCAAAAGCAAAATTGTTTTTGCAAAAGCAAAATTGTGTTTGCAAAAGCAAAATTGTGTTGGCAAAAGCAAAATTGTTTTTGCAAAAGCAAAATTGTTTTTGCAAAAGCAAAATTGTGTTTGCAAAAGCAAAATTGTTTTTGCAAAAGCAAAATTGTTTTTGCAAAAGCAAAATTGTGTTTGCAAAAGCAAAATTGTTTTTGCAAAAGCAAAATTGTGTTTGCAAAAGCAAAATTGTGTTTGCAAAAGCAAAATTGTATTTGCAAAAGCAAAATTGTGTTTGCAAAAGCAAAATTGTGTTTGCAAAAGCAAAATTGTGTTTGCAAAAGCAAAATTGTTTTTGCAAAAGCAAAATTGTATTTGCAAAAGCAAAATTGTATTTGCAAAAGCAAAATTGTATTTGCAAAAGCAAAATTGTGTTTGCAAAAGCAAAATTGTTTTTGCAAAAGCAAAATTGTTTTTGCAAAAGCAAAATTGTGTTTGCAAAAGCAAAATTGTTTTTGCAAAAGCAAAATTGTTTTTGCAAAAGCAAAATTGTTTTTGCAAAAGCAAAATTGTGTTTGCAAAAGCAAAATTGTTTTTGCAAAAGCAAAATTGTGTTTGCAAAAGCAAAATTGTTTTTGCAAAAGCAAAATTGTGTTTGCAAAAGCAAAATTGTGTTTGCAAAAGCAAAATTGTATTTGCAAAAGCAAAATTGTGTTTGCAAAAGCAAAATTGTGTTTGCAAAAGCAAAATTGTGTTTGCAAAAGCAAAATTGTTTTTGCAAAAGCAAAATTGTATTTGCAAAAGCAAAATTGTATTTGCAAAAGCAAAATTGTATTTGCAAAAGCAAAATTGTATTTGCAAAAGCAAAATTGTGTTTGCAAAAGCAAAATTGTGTTTGCAAAAGCAAAATTGTGTTTGCAAAAGCAAAATTGTGTTTGCAAAAGCAAAATTGTTTTTGCAAAAGCAAAATTGTGTTTGCAAAAGCAAAATTGTGTTTGCAAAAGCAAAATTGTTTTTGCAAAAGCAAAATTGTGTTTGCAGAAGCAAAATTGTGTTTGCAAAAGCAAAATTGTGTTTGCAAAAGCAAAATTGTTTTTGCAAAAGCAAAATTGTGTTTGCAAAAGCAAAATTGTATTTGCAAAAGCTAAAATGTGTTTGCAAAAGCTGAAATGTGTTTGCAAAAGCAAAATGGTTTTTGCAAAAGCAAAATTGTGTTTGCAAAAGCAAAATTGTTTTTGCAAAAGCAAAATTGTGTTTGCAAAAGCAAAATTGTATTTGCAAAAGCTAAAATGTGTTTGCAAAAGCAAAATTGTATTTGCAAAAGCAAAATGGTTTTTGCAAAAGCAAAATTGTGTTTGCAAAAGCAAAATTGTTTTTGCAAAAGCAAAATTGTTTTTGCAGAAGCAAAATTGTGTTTGCAGAAGCAAAATTGTGTTTGCAAAAGCAAAATTGTTTTTGCAAAAGCAAAATTGTTTTTGCAAAAGCAAAATTGTTTTTGCAAAAGCAAAATTGTGTTTGCAAAAGCAAAATTGTTTTTGCAAAAGCAAAATTGTGTTTGCAAAAGCAAAATTGTGTTTGCAAAAGCAAAATTGTATTTGCAAAAGCAAAATTGTGTTTGCAAAAGCAAAATTGTGTTTGCAAAAGCAAAATTGTTTTTGCAAAAGCAAAATTGTATTTGCAAAAGCAAAATTGTATTTGCAAATGCAAAATTGTGTTTGCAAAAGCAAAATTGTGTTTGCAAAAGCAAAATTGTTTTTGCAAAAGCAAAATTGTGTTTGCAAAAGCAAAATTGTTTTTGCAAAAGCAAAATTGTTTTTGCAAAAGCAAAATTGTGTTTGCAAAAGCAAAATTGTGTTTGCAAAAGCAAAATTGTGTTTGCAAAAGCAAAATTGTTTTTGCAGAAGCAAAATTGTGTTTGCAGAAGCAAAATTGTGTTTGCAGAAGCAAAATTGTTTTTGCAAAAGCAAAATTGTGTTTGCAAAAGCAAAATTGTATTTGCAAAAGCAAAATTGTGTTTGCAAAAGCTAAAATGTGTTTGCAAAAGCAAAAATGTGTTTGCAAAAGCAAAATTGTTTTTGCAAAAGCAAAATTGTGTTTGCAAAAGCAAAATTGTTTTTGCAAAAGCAAAATTGTTTTTGCAGAAGCAAAATTGTGTTTGCAGAAGCAAAATTGTTTTTGCAAAAGCAAAATTGTGTTTGCAAAAGCAAAATTGTATTTGCAAAAGCAAAATTGTTTTTGCAAAAGCAAAATTGTTTTTGCAAAAGTAAAATTGTGTTTGCAAAAGCAAAATTGTGTTTGCAAAATCAAAATTGTATTTGCAAAAGCAAAATTGCAAAAGCAAAATTGTGTTTGCAAAAGCAAAATTGTTTTTGCAAAAGCAAAATTGTTTTTGCAAAAGCAAAATTGTTTTTGCAAAAGCAAAATTGTTTTTGCAAAAGCAAAATTGTGTTTGCAAAAGCAAAATTGTTTTTGCAAAAGCAAAATTGTTTTTGCAAAAGCAAAATTGTGTTTGCAAAAGCAAAATTGTATTTGCAAAAGCAAAATTGTATTTGCAAAAGCAAAATTGTGTTTGCAAAAGCAAAATTTTGTTTGCAAAAGCAAAATTGTGTTTGCAAAAGCAAAATTGTTTTTGCAAAAGCAAAATTGTGTTTGCAAAAGCAAAATTGTGTTTGCAAGAGCAAAATTGTTTTTGCAAAAGCAAAATTGTGTTTGCAAAAGCAAAATTGTGTTTGCAAAAGCAAAATTGTATTTGCAAAAGCAAAATCGTGTTTGCAAAAGCAAAATTGTGTTTGCAAAAGCAAAATTGTGTTTGCAAAAGCAAAATTGTGTTTGCAAAAGCAAAATTGTTTTTGCAAAAGCAAAATTGTATTTGCAAAAGCAAAATTGTTTTTGCAAAAGCAAAATTGTTTTTGCAAAAGCAAAATTGTTTTTGCAAAAGCAAAATTGTGTTTGCAAAAGCAAAATTGTGTTTGCAAAAGCAAAATTGTGTTTGCAAAAGCACAATTGTGTTTGCAAAAGCACAATTATGTTTGCAAAAGCACAATTGTGTTTGCAAAAGCAAAATTGTGTTTGCAAAAGCAAAATTGTGTTTGCAAAAGCAAAATTGTGTTTGCAAAAGCAAAATTGTGTTTGCAAAAGCAAAATTGTTTTTGCAAAAGCAAAATTGTGTTTGCAAAAGCAAAATTGTTTTTGCAAAAGCAAAATTGTATTTGCAAAAGCAAAATTGTTTTTGCAAAAGCAAAATTGTTTTTGCAAAAGCAAAATTGTTTTTGCAAAAGCAAAATTGTTTTTGCAAAAGCAAAATTGTGTTTGCAAAAGCAAAATTGTTTTCGCAAAAGCAAAATTGTGTTTGCAAAAGCAAAATTGTGTTTGCAAAAGCAAAATTGTTTTTGCAGAAGCAAAATTGTGTTTGCAGAAGCAAAATTGTGTTTGCAAAAGCAAAATTGTTTTTGCAAAAGCAAAATTGTTTTTGCAAAAGCAAAATTGTGTTTGCAAAAGCAAAATTGTATTTGCAAAAGCAAAATTGTGTTTGCAAAAGCAAAATTGTTTTTGCAAAAGCAAAATTGTTTTTGCAAAAGCAAAATTGTTTTTGCAAAAGCAAAATTGTGTTTGCAAAAGCAAAATTGTTTTTGCAAAAGCAAAATTGTGTTTGCAAAAGCAAAATTGTGTTTGCAAAAGCAAAATTGTTTTTGCAAAAGCAAAATTGTGTTTACAAAAGCAAAAATTGTGTTTGCAAAAGCAAAATTGTGTTTGCAAAAGCAAAATTGTGTTTGCAAAAGCAAAATTGTTTTTGCAAAAGCAAAATTGTGTTTGCAAAAGCAAAATTGTTTTTGCAAAAGCAAAATTGTTTTTGCAAAAGCAAAATTGTGTTTGCAAAAGCAAAATTTTTTTGCAAAAGCAAAATTGTGTTTGCAAAAGCAAAATTGTTTTTGCAAAAGCAAAATTGTTTTTGCAAAAGCAAAATTGTTTTTGCAAAAGCAAAATTGTTTTTGCAAAAGCAAAATTGTGTTTGCAAAAGCAAAATTGTATTTGCAAAAGCAAAATTGTTTTTGCAAAAGCAAAATTGTGTTTGCAAAAGCAAAATTGTGTTTGCAAAAGCAAAATTGTTTTTGCAAAAGCAAAATTGTATTTGCAAAAGCAAAATTGTATTTGCAAAAGCAAAATTGTATTTGCAAAAGCAAAATTGTGTTTGCAAAAGCAAAATTGTGTTTGCAAAAGCAAAATTGTGTTTGCAAAAGCAAAATTGTTTTTGCAAAAGCAAAATTGTTTTTGCAAAAGCAAAATTGTGTTTGCAAAAGCAAAATTGTATTTGCAAAAGCAAAATTGTTTTTGCAAAAGCAAAATTGTGTTTGCAAAAGCAAAATTGTGTTTGCAAAAGCAATGCAAAAGCAAAATTGTTTTTGCAAAAGCAAAATTGTGTTTGCAAAAGCAAAATTGTTTTTGCAAAAGCAAAATTGTGTTTGCAGAAGCAAAATTGTGTTTGCAAAAGCAAAATTGTGTTTGCAAAAGCAAAATTGTTTTTGCAAAAGCAAAATTGTTTTTGCAAAAGCAAAATTGTGTTTGCAAAAGCAAAATTGTGTTTGCAAAAGCAAAATTGTTTTTGCAAAAGCAAAATTGTGTTTGCAGAAGCAAAATTGTGTTTGCAAAAGCAAAATTGTGTTTGCAAAAGCAAAATTGTTTTTGCAAAAGCAAAATTGTGTTTGCAAAAGCAAAATTGTATTTGCAAAAGCTAAAATGTGTTTGCAAAAGCTAAAATGTGTTTGCAAAAGCAAAAATGTGTTTGCAAAAGCAAAATTGTTTTTGCAAAAGCAAAATTGTGTTTGCAAAAGCAAAATTGTTTTTGCAAAAGCAAAATTGTTTTTGCAGAAGCAAAATTGTGTTTGCAGAAGCAAAATTGTGTTTGCAAAAGCAAAATTGTTTTTGCAAAAGCAAAATTGTGTTTGCAAAAGCAAAATTGTATTTGCAAAAGCAAAATTGTTTTTGCAAAAGCAAAATTGTTTTTGCAAAAGTAAAATTGTGTTTGCAAAAGCAAAATTGTGTTTGCAAAAGCAAAATTGTGTTTGCAAAAGCAAAATTGTGTTTGCAAAAGCAAAATTGTTTTTGCAAAAGCAAAATTGTGTTTGCAAAAGCAAAATTGTATTTGCAAAAGCAAAATTGTTTTTGCAAAAGCAAAATTGTGTTTGCAAAAGCAAAATTGTTTTTGCAAAAGCAAAATTGTGTTTGCAAAAGCAAAATTGTGTTTGCAAAAGCAAAATTGTTTTTGCAAAAGCAAAATTGTGTTTGCAAAAGCAAAATTGTATTTGCAAAAGCAAAATTGTTTTTGCAAAGCAAAATTGTGTTTGCAAAAGCAAAATTGTTTTTGCAAAAGCAAAATTGTGTTTGCAAAAGCAAAATTGTGTTTGCAAAAGCAAAATTGTTTTTGCAGAAGCAAAATTGTGTTTGCAGAAGCAAAATTGTGTTTGCAAAAGCAAAATTGTTTTTGCAAAAGCAAAATTGTTTTTGCAAAAGCAAAATTGTGTTTGCAAAAGCAAAATTGTATTTGCAAAAGCAAAATTGTGTTTGCAGAAGCTAAATTGTGTTTGCAAAAGCAAAATTGTTTTTGCAAAAGCAAAATTGTGTTTGCAAAAGCAAAATTGTGTTTGCAAAAGCAAAATTGTTTTTGCAGAAGCAAAATTGTGTTTGCAGAAGCAAAATTGTGTTTGCAAAAGCAAAATTGTTTTTGCAAAAGCAAAATTGTGTTTGCAAAAGCAAAATTGTATTTGCAAAAGCAAAATTGTTTTTGCAAAAGCAAAATTGTTTTTGCAAAAGTAAAATTGTGTTTGCAAAAGCAAAATTGTGTTTGCAAAATCAAAATTGTATTTGCAAAAGCAAAATTGTTTTTGCAAAAGCAAAATTGTGTTTGCAAAAGCAAAATTGTGTTTGCAAAAGCAAAATTGTATTTGCAAAAGCAAAATTGTATTTGCAAAAGCAAAATAGTTTTTGCAAAAGCAAAATTGTGTTTGCAAAAGCAAAATTGTTTTTGCTAAAGCAAAATTGTGTTTGCAAAAGCAAAATTGTTTTTGCAAAAGCAAAATTGTGTTTGCAAAAGCAAAATTGTGTTTGCAAAAGCAAAATTGTGTTTGCAAAAGCAAAATTGTGTTTGCAAAAGCAAAATTGTGTTTGCAAAAGCTAAAATGTGTTTGCAAAAGCAAAAATGTGTTTGCAAAAACAAAATTGTTTTTGAAAAAGCAAAATTGTGTTTGCAAAAGCAAAATTGTTTTTGCAAAAGCAAAATTGTTTTTGCAAAAGCAAAATTGTTTTTGCAGAAGCAAAATTGTTTTTGCAGAAGCAAAATTGTGTTTGCAGAAGCAAAATTGTGTTTGCAAAAGCAAAATTGTTTCTGCAAAAGCAAAATTGTGTTTGCAAAAGCAAAATTGTATTTGCAAAAGCAAAATTGTTTTTGCAAAAGCAAAATTGTTTTTGCAAAAGTAAAATTGTGTTTGCAAAAGCAAAATTGTGTTTGCAAAATCAAAATTGTATTTGCAAAAGCAAAATTGTTTTTGCAAAAGCAAAATTGTGTTTGCAAAAGCAAAATTGTGTTTGCAAAAGCAAAATTGTGTCTGCAAAAGCAAAATTGTATTTGCAAAAGCAAAATTGTATTTGCAAAAGCAAAATAGTTTTTGCAAAAGCAAAATTGTGTTTGCAAAAGTAAAATTGTGTTTGCAAAAGCAAAATTGTTTTTGCAAAAGCAAAATTGTGTTTGCAAAAGCAAAATTGTTTTTGCAAAAGCAAAATTGTGTTTGCAAAAGCAAAATTGTTTTTGCAAAAGCAAAATTGTGTTTGCAAAAGCAAAATTGTTTTTGCAAAAGCAAAATTGTTTTTGCAGAAGCAAAATTGTGTTTGCAGAAGCAAAATTGTGTTTGCAAAAGCAAAATTGTTTTTGCAAAAGCAAAATTGTGTTTGCAAAAGCAAAATTGTATTTGCAAAAGGAAAATTGTTTTTGCAAAAGCAAAATTGTTTTTGCAAAGTAAAATTGTGTTTGCAAAAGCAAAATTGTGTTTGCAAAATCAAAATTGTATTTGCAAAAGCAAAATTGTTTTTGCAAAAGCAAAATTGTGTTTGCAAAAGCAAAATTGTGTTTGCAAAAGCAAAATTGTGTTTGCAAAAGCAAAATTGTATTTGCAAAAGCAAAATTGTATTTGCAAAAGCAAAATAGTTTTTGCAAAAGCAAAATTGTGTTTGCAAAAGCAAAATTGTTTTTGCTAAAGCAAAATTGTGTTTGCAAAAGCAAAATTGTGTTTGCAAAAGCAAAATTGTGTTTGCAAAAGCAAAATTGTTTTTGCAAAAGCAAAATTGTGTTTGCAAAAGCAAAATTGTTTTTGCAAAAGCAAAATTGTCTTTGCAAAAGCAAAATTGTTTTGGCAAAAGCAAAATTGTGTTTGCAAAAGCAAAATTGTGTTTGCAAAAGCAAAATTGTTTTTGCAAAAGCAAAATTGTATTTGCAAAAGCAAAATTGTATTTGCAAAAGCAAAATTGTGTTTGCAAAAGCAAAATTGTGTTTGCAAAAGCAAAATTGTTTTTGCAGAAGCAAAATTGTGTTTGCAAAAGCAAAATTGTTTTTGCAAAAGCAAAATTGTGTTTGCAAAAGCAAAATTGTGTTTGCAAAAGCAAAATTGTATTTGCAAAAGCAAAATTGTGTTTGCAGAAGCAAAATTGTGTTTGCAAAAGCAAAATTGTTTTTGCAAAAGGAAAATTGTGTTTGCAAAAGCAAAATTGTATTTGCAAAAGCAAAATTGTGTTTGCAAAAGCTAAAATGTGTTTGCAAAAGCAAAAATGTGTTTGCAGAAGCAAAATTGTGTTTGCAAAAGCAAAATTGTTTTTGCAAAAGCAAAATTGTTTTTGCAGAAGCAAAATTGTGTTTGCAGAAGCAAAATTGTGTTTGCAAAAGCAAAATTGTTTTTGCAAAAGCAAAATTGTGTTTGCAAAAGCAAAATTGTATTTGCAAAAGCAAAATTGTTTTTGCAAAAGTAAAATTGTGTTTGCAAAAGCAAAATTGTGTTTGCAAAATCAAAATTGTATTTGCAAAAGCAAAATTGTTTTTGCAAAAGCAAAATTGTGTTTGCAAAAGCAAAATTGTGTTTGCAAAAGCAAAATTGTGTTTGCAAAAGCAAAATTGTATTTGCAAAAGCAAAATTGTATTTGCAAAAGCAAAATAGTTTTTGCAAAAGCAAAATTGTGTTTGCAAAAGCAAAATTGTTTTTGCTAAAGCAAAATTGTGTTTGCAAAAGCAAAATTGTGTTTGCAAAAGCAAAATTGTTTTTGCAAAAGCAAAATTGTGTTTGCAAAAGCAAAATTGTGTTTGCAAAAGCAAAATTGTATTTGCAAAAGCAAAATTGTTTTTGCAAAAGCAAAATTGTGTTTGCAAAAGCAAAATTGTGTTTGCAAAAGCAAAATTGTGTTTGCAAAAGCAAAATTGTTTTTGCAAAAGCAAAATTGTGTTTGCAAAAGCAAAATTGTATTTGCAAAAGCAAAATTGTTTTTGCAAAAGCAAAATTGTGTTTGCAAAAGCAAAATTGTTTTTGCAAAAGCAAAATTGTGTTTGCAAAAGCAAAATTGTGTTTGCAAAAGCAAAATTGTGTTTGCAAAAGCAAAATTGTATTTGCAAAAGCAAAATTGTTTTTGCAAAAGCAAAATTGTGTTTGCAAAAGCAAAATTGTTTTTGCAAAAGCAAAATTGTGTTTGCAAAAGCAAAATTGTGTTTGCAAAAGCAAAATTGTTTTTGCAGAAGCAAAATTGTGTTTGCAGAAGCAAAATTGTGTTTGCAAAAGCAAAATTGTTTTTGCAAAAGCAAAATTGTTTTTGCAAAAGCAAAATTGTGTTTGCAAAAGCAAAATTGTATTTGCAAAAGCAAAATTGTGTTTGCAAAAGCAAAATTGTTTTTGCAAAAGCAAAATTGTTTTTGCAAAACCAAAATTGTGTTTGCAAAAGCAAAATTGTTTTTGCAAAAGCAAAATTGTGTTTGCAAAAGCAAAATTGTTTTTGCAAAAGCAAAATTGTGTTTGCAAAAGCAAAATTGTGTTTGCAAAAGCAAAATTGTTTTTGCAAAAGCAAAATTGTGTTTGCAAAAGCAAAATTGTATTTGCAAAAGCAAAATTGTTTTTGCAAAAGCAAAATTGTGTTTGCAAAAGCAAAATTGTTTTTGCAAAAGCAAAATTGTGTTTGCAAAAGCAAAATTGTGTTTGCAAAAGCAAAATTGTGTTTGCAAAAGCAAAATTGTGTTTGCAAAAGCAAAATTGTTTTTGCAAAAGCAAAATTGTTTTTGCAAAAGCAAAATTGTGTTTGCAAAAGCAAAATTGTTTTTGCAAAAGCAAAATTGTGTTTGCAAAAGCAAAATTGTATTTGCAAAAGCAAAATTGTTTTTGCAAAAGCAAAATTGTGTTTGCAAAAGCAAAATTGTGTTTGCAAAAGCAAAATTGTGTTTGCAAAAGCAAAATTGTGTTTCCAAATTGTTTTTGCAAAAGCAAAATTGTGTTTGCAAAAGCAAAATTGTATTTGCAAAAGCAAAATTGTGTTTGCAAAAGCAAAACTGTGTTTGCAAAAGCAAAATTGTTTTTGCAAAAGCAAAATTGTAACCTTGTAACCCGTACTTGTAACTTGAGCAAGACTTCACTAGATCTTCAGAGAAGAACGTTTGTTTTTTATACAAGTGACGTGAAAGAGTGAACTTAGATCACATACTTATTGAAAGTCTTTACTTGGAAAATGGAGATTTAAACAATTTAACGTTTCTATAACGTTACAGTACAATGCTTCTAATATGTATTACAAAAGGCTTTAGATCGTGATCGTAGTATTTTCTGGCCTCTAAGAAACCAATAAATACGAAAGCAAAATCCAAAGCCAACTGCAAGCTGTAAAAATCTTAAACCAAGCTTGGAAAAGTCCAGCATTTTCTAGACAATGCCTTGATCTGTTCTCTATTAGTTTACATTATTAAGGCGATAAATCGTTGAAACATATTTGATTGCTAAAGAAACGAGTGACGTTCACTCGCCAGTACTTGATATATTTTCTTTTTCTGTGTTCTTTTGTCTTTTTGCCTAAAGTGCCAATGTTGTTATAACTTTTGACCAAAAACTAAAGACTTATAAAAGGGATGGCAAAGTATAATGATTGAAATAATAAAAATTGTATCACGTAAACGTAAGAGTCTGCTTGGAGCACTACTTTCTAATGATAATAATGACAAGTGTTTACAAATTTTTCGTAGAAATTTAAAAATTAATGAATAATTAATGAATTAATGAAAGTGGTTTGGCATTTATGTACATATATAAGAAAGAAGATATGTAGACAATTTTTAAATCATTTTTTTTAATAAAGATTTTATTGTTTTGTACTTTCAGATTGTCATGTGCTGTATTTACAACACTAATGTAATCATATTGTAACGCTTACGAAGGTGAGTACGGCTATTTTAATCATATGATTTTTCTTATCTTATTAACCTTATGAAGATGGTAATTTTAATACAGCATACTATGGCTGAATCTGTTGTTTCAATTCATTTGAATTAAGTTAAGGCAAGAAACACAACTAGTCGCCGTAGTCACGTAGATAGTGTCTTAGCTTATTAGACATGAGGCCTCGGTTCCAACTGCAAGTCAGACATGTCCAACAAAACGAAATATTTGTCGTTGGCGACTTCCTCTCAGCAGTGTTCTAAAAAAAGTCTGAGAGTAAATAAAATTGCCATGAAAAGTTTCTCAAAAATATGTCGTTCGGAGTCGACTTTAAACTGTAGGTCCCAACACTCATGTATAAAATTAACACACAAAACATAAGTGGTGTGAGAAACTGGGTCGTAATCCTGACTGAAGGGATTTAATGACCAATTGTGACAGTGTTATGCGGAATTACTGTGTACTGTTCTTTATTAAAGATTTACAAAAAAAAATTTTTGTTTTATATTTAAGTTGGAATTTAAATTCGTTTAAACATTATAAGGAATTACTAGTGTGCCTATAAACAAGTAAACAAAAATATACCAACATATACTACAAAAGAATAAATAAAATACACACACAACAATAATGAAACAACGATGTTTACATTTATAGAGATCTCGAGAAGGCGAAGCTACGAACATTCGTCTTCAAGAACATTCATCAGACTGTTTAAGTTGCCATATAAAAGGCAAGGCAAAGCAGGCAACTGGGCCAGTAAAAGTTCAGTCAGTCTTGGCTGTCTTCCAAAATGTATCAATACAAAGTTTGTATGCAGTTCTACTACTGTATATAAACAATGTAGAAATGTAAAGTAACTAAACAATCCATCAACTATAAATCCGATGCCTGATTGCTTTTTGACTGCGTTAAAAATATACATTGACGACATTTTGAAATAGAATACATTGTATCTATTTTGTACAGCGGCATTATGAAACACGATACTTAGTTCAAATACAAAGCAACTAACATTTCGGAAGGCAGCCCTTGTGTGAAAACGCGGTGAAGATCTCCATTACAAAGATCTTTCGAACAATTGTCTAGTAATTGTTATTGTTTATGCAAAGGGTGTAAACAGAGGAATAGCAAACACAGCAATTGTTGTTGTTTACACCAAGTTGTGAACAGTGGTGGCACACAGAATTGTGCGAATAATAAAGAATTTTAATTACAACATTTTTATTTTATTTGCAGTCTTATATTTTAAACGTTTTTAAAAGGTAAAAATGTAACAATACGAAGTATTATTTATTAAAGATTTACGAAAAGAAGTAAAAAATATATCCTTTATTTTATATGCCACATTATTTTAAATAAAAATTTAGAACTTTAATTGACCAAAAAATATTTATTATCCACTAAATCTTAACATGTATTCACTTCTCTTTTTCATTTCTTTTCCTTTTCCTTTTTCTTTTCTTTATTCTTTTTTTATCTTCGTTGCTCTTCCCCTTCCTACATGTTCCTTGAGAAGTTTATGTGTAAGCCTTTCATATTAAACCATATTTATGCAGCTTAACACCCCTTTATGCTACGTTTTAACATTTATTGTTTATAGCCCAGTATGTATTACTCTTATCATGTTTTAAACTAAATTATGGCAAATAACCAACGAAATGGCCAAACGAACAGACAGACAGACAGACAGACAACCAGCCAAGTTTACTATGTACTCAAGTGTGTGCCATCTTAAGGCAACTTGAAGAGTACAGCTGCAACAGCCGCAGCAGATTACACTTGTATTTTGGGTAGAACATGGACAAAGAATATCTAAAAATTTGTTTTTGTTTTATCCTTGAGATGGATTTTTTTTTTCTTTTTGGTTTTGTTTTCTTTTGTTCAGTTCGGTTGTTGTTGTTTTTTTTTTCTCTTTTTCCATTTATAAAATATGTTTTACTTTCATTAGATTTATATCTTGAAAATTATTATTTGTACGTATGAAAAGTTTAAACTAAAAACAATTCCTTGTTAATACAAAATCGTATGCAAGCTGGTGTTTTTTCATACATACGAGCATAAAATATTTTGAAGGTGTGTTTAAATTTTGATTAAAACCAAACATATAATATGCATGTATATTTTGTTTTCATTATAAAATGCTGGCTTAAAAGAAAAACACAAAAACAATGAAAAGAAAAAATTAACCTGGCAACTGCTGCCTTCTGATTATCTTCCTTCGCCATTCAAACGTTCATTAATTGTGGCACATCCAAATGGCGTGGCATAATTTATGAAAGTGTTTGCACACACATACATACACACACACTTAGTGAAGAGCCTTTAAACATTTTAATGGAAACAATTTCTCTCTTTCTCTTCATAAAATATAAAATTTAAAGTGTATTTGCTTTTAATTTTCATAAAATTTTATTTAAAAACAAATGATACAGGCATCATAAGGGGGGGGGGGATTGTTGAAATAAGGCTTTAAGTGATGAATGAAAATACGAGCTTTTCTGACCAAATTCGAATCAGCAGTAACATACGCCATCGTCATTATAAAGAAAGTATGATCGTATGCCCATGTTCCTACTTAAGTTGACTCAGAACAGATATTTCTACTGAAAGGAGTCTCCATACTCTTACTTTTCTTGACATTGCATTAGTCATTCAACTAGAGAGTCAGTTTCATCTTTTCAACTGCCAAGGCAGATCTTACGGCTCCTCAAGTTGAATACACGGAAAAACCATGAAATGAGCGGCCCTACCTTCATCATAGAGGACTGATTTACTAAAAACATCCTCTGTATGGTTTTCACCGAAATGAGCCCCCATACTCTTCCTTTTCTTGGCATTGCATTAGTCATTCAACAAGTTAGTCTGTTTCTTCTGGCAAAGTATCCTTTATCTTTTCAATTACCAGAGTAGATCTTACGGCCCTGTCTTCATCATAGAGGGCTGTTTTAGTAAAACTTCCTCTGAACGGATTTCAAGCCAACATGTCATCATGTTCGATGATAAAAAATGCCACGAAAGCGTCAAAAATCACACAACAAGATCGAACAGGGAATCCTGTCGGAACAATTCAATCTTAGACTGCGCCTTCAACGATTTATTAATTGGGTCAGTAAAACTGAAAATCCAACAAAGAGATTGCAAAGGCAACACTCATGTATCGGGTCCGCCATCAACTTTTCAACTAGTCCTTATTTCGTGAATGGTAACTTATGTCTGATTTGACAGATAATTAGTTTTATCCTTCCGCTGAACGAATATAGTTGTGTATACGCGTTTTCGCTTCGCTAAGTGGGCCTGCGATCGACTTACAGATGATGCCGATTTTGGCAAAAAAAATCATCTTTTCAGATGAAGCTCTTTTTGATCTTGGCGGGTATGTAAATAAGCAAAATTGTTGCATACATTGAAAAGCCGACGCACCCAAAACGAGTCACTGTTTGGTCCAGAGGCATAATTGGGCCATTTTTCTTCGAAAATGAGCAAGGAGTGGCCGTTACAGTCAATGGCGACCGTTATCGGGCCATGTTGAACAAATTTTTGTTCACAAAAATTGAAGAGCAGGATATTGACAACATTTGGTTTCAATAGGATGGCGCTACGTGCCACACAGCCGAAGCTACACTCGATGTTTTGCGCCCTGTTTTTGAAGATCGCATTATCAGCCGCAGAGTTGATGTCGTTTGTCCACCTCGGAGCTGCGATTTGACACCATTGGACTATTATTTGTGGGGTGCCGTCAAAGATAAATGTTACGCCTACAAGCCAGAGACAATTAACGCTTTAAGGGACAATATTCGTGAAGCCATTGGTAGAATACTGCTGCACACAATCGATAATGTGCTTAAAAATTGGACCGATCGCTACTGCATGGCCAGCCGAGGCAGCCATTTGAATGAAATTATTTTCCATTATTGACCGGAAGGATTGTGCTTTCAAATAAAAAAATAAATTTGAGAAAATATTCAGTAGTTTTTTTTTCAAAGTATTTTCAAAAAATAAAGTTATTTGGCGGACCCTTTACAAGGCTAGCCATCCTTAGGCGCATGAATATCGTGAACGTACTGCATTAACACAAGAATTAGGTATTGCACGGATCTTCTTGGGAATAGGCAGTAAGAAGAGCACCCAATAGAGGTCGACGGGAGTCACCCACAATCTGGATCATAATTCAAACTGAATCAATGCCTATAAAATATGTTGAAAAGTGACCTATTTCGTACCTATTCTCCTTAAGCAGCAGATGTGTAATGCCATTGTGGAAAAAGCTAGATATTCATGTGGGTTTCGGGACACGACGATATGAAATGTACTTGCGCTACACTGGCATGACAACAAATCACACAAGATGGTCAATTTCAATTTACGAAAGATTAGTCATGGCTTAACAGCATCCTAACTTCTACTTCTACTTCTGCTTTTACTTGATGTGACACTGTCCGTATTAAAACTCATTCTTTGCTGGTTTAAAAAAATAATAAAAATTAAAGGAAATAAAAAAAAAATAATTAAAAAAAATGTTAAAGTGAAATGTCACAGCCGTTATGTTGTCTTGAAAACGTTGACGGTTATAAAAATTTCGCAGATTAATGTCAAGTAATTCTGACATTTGCTACCGGATATTAAAAGCCAAGGCAGTAAATGCTCGTTAAACTTGCAACACGTTTTAATTTTGAAAGTTTCAAACAATACGTTTAACATCCAAATTTTTAGGAGAGAATATTTCTAATTCCATTTGCGGAGTACACATGAAACTTTTCCACCCAAGTACAAGTGGAATGTAATTTTTACGACTTAGGATACATACCGTGGTCTAGTAGGTAGTGTGTTGGCTTATTAGACGAAAAGCCAGGGTTCGAGCCCCAATCCAGACATCAAAATAAAATACAAAAAGTATTTTTTCGGCGACTTCCTCTCAGCAGATTTCTGGCAAAAACTCTGAGAGAAAATAAAATTGCCATGAAAAGATGCTCAAAAATCTATCGTTCGGAGTCGACTTTAAACTGTAGGTCCCGCCACTCATGTATAAAATTAACACACGCAACATAAGTGATGTGAGAAACCAAGTCGCAATCCTGACTGAAGGGTTGTAATGACCAATTATGTATGTGTATGTAGGATACATACGCCATGCTCTGGTTTCGTATACATTTTATTTCGTAAATTATGTTTGGGGCCATTATTACAACTTCCTGTTAAAGTTGGGTTTAGTTAAAGGTAACTTTAGCTAAAGTGAACTTTAAAGTCAACTTTAAATTCTTTTCGTTATTACAACCTAATGCAAAAATAAAGTTAACTTTTTCAAAAATCTGGCAGTGGCGGAGCAATGTCGATAACACTGCTCAAATTAAACAAATCTTGTTTAAACGCAGTGGCAATGACGGGCTGCTTCTTTTTGGTGTATTTGCTCGCTTTGTTTATATTTGAAGTTGCCTTATTGAAAATAATATACATGTATGGCAAGTTCAAACGTAAACTTAACTTTAAAAGTTACTGGTAGGACGATCTTTCCTTTAGCTTAACGCTAACTTTTATCATATTGTCTACTTATAATAATGAAAAACAATTTATCTATCCGTTAAAATTCTCCCTTTAGTTAATGGCAAGTTGTAATAATGGCCCTTAACCCTGGACGGTTACTCTTTATTTTTGTACTTTAAGGTTACTCTTCGTTGAGTCGACGAACACTTTAACCCTAATTGGTTACTCTTTATCACATAATTCTTTTATGTTTGACCAAATTTCGCTCTTTTTATCAACAATGTTGGTTGAAAATGAAAGCTTGTAGTGTGTAAACGGACCCTGGACACCCATATTTTTAATCCATTTGTACAGTAAGGTTACTCTTCGTTGAATCGACGAACAAAAAAAAAATGTTTTTTTCGTCCACTGACTGCAAGCTTCGTCGATCGACGAACAGTAACCGACCAGGGTTATTCGTTTAACATTGGCTCTATTAGAATATTTGGTTTGTGTCTTTGCTAGTTAAATTTGAGTTTATCTGCACACGCACTTTAAATTTTATTTTATTTTAACCGGTTTTTTTGTATTCTTTAATAAATTTTTCATTTGAAAAAGTAACTGCACATACACAAAAAACAATTGTTGAATCCTAACAGTAATTTTTCTCTCCTTTTTTTTTGTCTTCCCATTCTGCCAAAACGTCATTTGTAAAAAGGGCGTCGTTTTTTTTAAGCCAAAAAACGAAATTTAAAATATAAATAAAGAAACACTAGTAGTGGAAAGCAAAAAAACGTAAAACATTTTTCGTCTTCTATTTTATTTCATTTTTTTTTTTATTTTCATTTCATTCTGCAAAATAGAGACACAAAAAAAATGTGAACTAATTTGCAATTCCAAGTGCGTGATGATGCAAACATTTCTTTTAGCGTTTTTTTTCTTTTGTTGTTTGTTGCCTTATTTCATACATATTTCTGGTTTAGAAATATTCTCTGCATAAATAGTTTTTCCTTTAGCAGGTTAGTTAATGAGAGCTAGAGAGTGACCGATACCAATGGACTGGATTATATAAGGGTTTTAAGTATAAAGTCTTCTGAGCCAACAAGATATTGTGCGTGAACTATTTGCACTTGGTTTTTGAGTGTAAATTTTCGTGACATGTGGCCATGAAAAGACATACAAACGAACGATTGCAATTCGTTGAAGTTAATGATGAAAATTCGTGATGCTTGAGAATTATGTTTCTATCGAAAAGTTATCTTCAACAACGAAGCTTATTTCTGCCTCAATGTATGTCAACAAACAGAATTCCCGAATTCAAAGCGAAGAGCAGCCAAAAGCAGTTCAAGAGATGCTAGTACATCTCTGTCAGATGCATTGTTTAGTCAGGATTGAGGCCCAGCGGAATTATTGGCTTACACTTCTTTAAGAACAATGAAAATGACAACATTATACTCAATGAAGAAGTCGCCGTGGTTTAGTAAGTAATGTGTTGGCTTATTAGACGTGAGACTTCAGTTCAAACCCCAGGTCAGGCATCTCCAACTGAACAAAATATGAAAAAATATTTCTTCGGCGACTTTCTCTCAGCAGATTTCTGGCAAAAACTCTGAAAGTAAATAAAATTGGCTTGAAAAGTTTCTCAAAAATCTGTCGTTCGGAGTCGACTTTAAACTGTAGGTCCCGTCACTCATGTATAAAAATTAAGGCACACAACATAAGTGGTATAATAAACTAGGCTGTAATCCTGACTAATGTAACAAGTTACCGTTCGATGGTTACTGATGTTTTCAATTCGAAATTTAAAAATTGAGCTTGGTTGAGATGTGGATTCAACTAGACAGTGTTATGGCTCACAATAATAGAAATCTATTGAGAAGGGAGTTTAATGAGCATTTAATTTCACATTTTAAAGCAGTTTATTAGGTTGCCAGGATCATGCTTTTTTCATTGCACCCTATACTATGAGGGGATGTAAGAAACGGCTCGCATGCAGGGACAAGCCAATTACAGCTTAGGAAGTCAATATTACTGCTGCCAGTTGAGTTAAGTTGAGATAATAAAGTTTTTCTTTTGTTAAGCAGATGATTCACCTACTGTGCTGTAGTTCGAGATTGATAAATCCATCCATTGCCATCGGTTAAAAACTGCCGGAGTGATCGTTCTTTTTTTACAGGAAATAGCGCAGCATAATCTTCCTAGTATGATTTTGTGAATGTTATTGTATTTGATGGATCAGAGGGCTTTTTGGATGAATAATGCCAATGGCGTGGATCAGACACTGGTCACTCGAGTATCCTGAAGAAATTTGAAGCTGTCGGGGTGATTGACTATATGATACCGCGATATGACTTCTGGGTGAAATTCATGACGACCTTCCGGGTTAAGGAGGTGTGGAGGAATGGTGCCGAACACCTCGTCAAGGACTCCATCCAAATCTTCACCGACGAATCCAAGCTGGGAGGATGCGTTGGTGGTGGGCTATAAGGCCGTATTACTGTAGCATTTTTCAAGCGGAGGTGTTGACGATACAGGCTTCGGTAAGGATTATTTGGGATTCGAATATACCCAGTGGAAACATCATCATACTCTCCCATAGCCAGGCGGCTATCAGGGCTCTGGGCTGCAATGTGATGAACTCTAGGACGGTCTAGGGCTGCCGAAAACACCTAAATAGGGTGGCGGAGAGGTATAATGTACACATCATTTGGGATCCGGGACACAGTGATATCCCGGACAACTACAAAGCGGATGAACTGCTCAGACACGGCACGACCATCGAACTCTCCTAAGAATTCTTGGATATTGGGGTCTCTTTTGAGACCTGCAAGCTTATGATTGACAACGAGATCATGGAGTCTGTCAACAGCAGGTGGACAGCTTCGGATAAGGACAGAATGGCGCGCATGATCTGGCCGAGGCCAGGCTGCTTAAACTCCAAAGACGCGTGCTCAGTACGGTCATTGAAGTTGTGATGGGGAATTGCATTATGGGTGTCCAAGTGAAGCGCATTGCTCTGGGACACCTCGCAAATGATTCCTGCAGAAGCTGCAAGGACGATGAGGAGGAAGAGACTGTTCTTCATCTACTGGGAACATGCCCGGCACTATGTAAAAGGAGAAAGAGACATCTTGGTGCCTACTATATCGAAGATCTGAGTGATTTGTCGAACATTGACGTCATCAGTTTGAGTCGCTTCATTGGTTCCAGAGTGGATAGTGGACATGAACTGTGGTATCAAAGGCACCGCATGGGGCCTAAGTGCGTTCTTTCGACTCCTAGGGGGACGGCCACTTATACCTACCTAATACCAATGCCGAAGACGATGAAAGCTTCTTATATTTGAAGTTTAAAAACCATGATAAGCATTTTTATGATATGTTCGGGATACTAATTTAAGTTACTTAGGTTTGTAGTTAAGAGTTTAACTGCTTTACCACACGCCCTTTCATTTCTTTACGACTATAAAATATTGAATAACAAGGTTCGTTTAAACTTCGTAAACCTGGAAACATTACCAGTGTTGCATTCGACCAATTGATGAGTGTTAGACAGTAACGTGCAGAAGAAATACACAAAATAGTGTAATATTCAGTTAAAGGAGTTGAAATGATAAGCATTTCGCCTATTAACCAATAATTTGAATCAGAGATAGCAGAGCTATAAATGAGTGCTTCATTTGCGCACAATAGACTGTAGTAAACCATGTGGACTCTGTCACATCTGAGATAAAAAAAAAATAAAATGATTTTACTGGATTAGTAGGAGCATCATCGCCAAGGAAGTCGAATGTTTGGAGAAGTTACAAAGTTCTTGTTATAAGCAGGATATCGAAGCTAAGCGATTATTGTTTAAAAATTGTTGCGTAGAAAAATTTTAATTTTTTTTTTGTGGTTTTATTTATTAGGTCGTCTAATTTTGGTACTCCCCTTTGTAAAATTAATAGTGCTCTCAATCAGTTCATTAAACCAAAAATACGGATTATAAAACTACATATTATATTTTAAAGCAAAAATTAAATCCGAGAAAGAAAACACTATTTGCTGTTAAACCCTTTATTTATCCACAGCCAGCCATCCAGCCCTTTGGTGGGTGGATTCCCTACCAGCTGTTCTTCGTTAATATTTATTTTCATTAATAATGTTTTTTTTTCTTTTTTTTTCTGTTGTACCATCCTTTTCTGCGTCTTTTTTTCTATTCCGCTTTTTTTCGTCATAGTTTTCCTACACCATAGACAGTGTTGTTGACATTAGAGGAGAGAACAAACAAAAAAAATGAAAAGAAAATAAATGATGATGACTATGACAATTCTAATGGGTTACAGAAAAAAAATTGTTTTTTTTTCCATAAATTTGTATTTGCGTGTTATATATGCCACCCACCCTTTCATAGTTTCATAATAGTTGGGCTTGATAAAATTGATTTGTGAGAAACGAATGGAACGCATTGAAATAGAAAATTTTTATATGAACTTTCATGAAAAAAAAACGAAAAACACTCTTATCGCACTTCTCCCAAAGATGGAAATTAATATTAAAAATTTTTAAAAAGTATTATCTGAGATGGATGGATTAAATTGAACAAAATCTGTACATTTTATCGGCGGAGTACATAGTTAAAAAGTTATCAATAGTTTAATGGAAAGAGACATTTTATGGGTGTTCGTTTAAGTTTGATTACAAAGCAAACAAATCCTGAAAGACAGTTTCCACATCAGAGATATTATTTATTTACTCTCAGAGTTTTTGCCAGAAATCTGCTGAGAGGAAGTCGCCGAAGAAATACTTTTTGTATTTTGTCTTGATGTCTGGTTTGGGGCTCGAACCCTGGATTTTACGTCTAATAAGCAAACACACTACCGACTAGACTGTGGCGTCAAGGATTCTAAAACAGTTTTTGTTACGGTCGAGCCTTACTTAGCATCGGAGATATCGGCGTCAAAGCGCGTCAATATAAAACGATGCTCATATCTTTGTCATCGACAAAAACAATACAAGTCACAAAAAAAATGCAAGTCATCTACAAAAAATGCATTTTATCGTCAAAAAATGGCAGTCACCGATATAAAAATGCAAGTTATTGACAAAAAAGTCATCGAAAAAAAGATCTCAGCCATCGACAAAAAAGCAATTTACTGTCAAAAACAAAAAGGAAATCATTGACAAAAACTGCAAGTCATCTTCAAAATAAATGCAAGTTATTTACAAAGAAATGCAAATTATCTGCAAAAAATGTAAGTTATCGACAAAAAAAAATTACATGCCATTGACAAAAAAATGCAAGTAATCTACAAAAAATGTATGTCATCGACAAAAGAAAATGAAAATCAACGAGGAAAAGTGCATGTCATCGACATAAAAATGCAAGTTATTGAGAAAAAATGTAAGTCATCAAAAAAAATGCAAATCATCGACAAAAAATTATCGTAAAAAAGGAAATCATTGACAAAAACTGCAAGTCAACATCAAAAAAAAAAAAAACCAAGTCATTTACAAAGAAATGCAAACTATTAGCAAAAAAGTGTAAGTTATCGGCAAAAAAATTACATGTCATTGGCGAAAAAATGTAAGTAATCTCAAAAAAATGCATGCCATCGACTAAAGAAAATGAAAATCAACGAGAAAAAGTGCATGTCATCGACAAAAAAATGCGATGCAAAATAAAGACCAAGAACCAAAATCATCGGGTCGAAAGCGCTGCCGTAAACTTCAGTAATTTTTTCAGTAGACTACTATAGGTACACAGAATATGACGATAATGTTTGAAATTTTCACGAATTTTTAAATGATAAGTACACCTATTTGCAGAATAAGCTGATTTTAATAATGTCTTCCCATAAAGTGATGTTTGAAATGTCATTTCCCAAACAAGCTATAATGTTTTCTGATGTAATTAATACATATAATTCAAATCATATTTGCAATGGAACATTCAATATTTAATTTCAAAATATGTGCCATCAAGGCACCATTTATTTAAAATTATTACTTCACACTTTTTTTTTCTTTTTGGACAAGAGTAACAATTTGATATTTGCTGGAAATAATTTATAATAAACGCTTGGTCTTTTATTATTAAAATTTAGCACATTAACGATTTTATATTTAATATGGTACTTACTATTCTGTACTTAATTAGACACGATTCATTAGCACTAACCAATAAAAAGAAAACTATTTTTAAAATAAACGCTTTCAGTTATAAAGTTTGATATTAAAGATACATATCAGTTTAGTTTAGTGTGACGAGGCAAGAAGAACTTATTCAGTTGGGAAAATAATAAAGAAAATTTCTATACTTTAGAGAATGTTGTTAGCATTTTAGTGATAATGCAGAGTATGTTGAGATAACTCGCCAAAGATAACTTTTTATTAACAGTTTGAAAGCTCTTTTCTGGACCCAGGTGAGTAATTCATTAAAAATATAACGGACAGTTTGATCCTACTAATGCAAATCACCTCTGTAGTAAGTAGTAATAAGTGACTGAACTATGCATTTCCAGAAAGTCATCTCGATCACAGTTGCCATACTTACAGGTCATTGCATTACGGGAAGACACGCTCCCATTAAACGACTACTGCCGAGGGTGTGGGTCTGCTGAAGTGGAGGAAATTGTTATCCACTTTCTTTGCTAATGCTCATCTCTCGCAAATTTAGATTATTTGCCTCTCCATTCCTTGTCAGCTTGACCTAGTTATCATCCATTGATATAAAGGCAATAGCTTCGTTCATGAAACTTGCATGTTGGTTTCCAGCTTAGGGGAGTCATGCTTTTGTGTGCAGCACCTATGCTGACCAATTTCTTCTATGAGCTCGATTGAATTTGGTCAGTACGGAGACTGAGCTTACCCGTGACATCACAATGGGCCCCGCTATGCGTGCTCAAATGAGTTTTGATATCAAAGTTACCACTCCAACCTACCTATCTACATTAACTGCAGATGTTTACGTTATCCATGGAGCTTAGTTTGACGATTGTTACTAAAGAGAAAAATATTCGAATGTGAAATCTTTTTAGAACAGTTGAACCCTGTAGCGCTATTCAAATTTAAATAATTGCTACAATGACGCATTGATGACGCATTACCTATTTAATTGAAAATCTATATTCTTCTGATTTTATTTAAACGTTTAAATTAAATTTTTTTTTTATTTTATTATTTCATCAACTACTTGTCATAGTTTCCATGCTAGTTTAAGAGCTCTTTAAATTAATTGGAACAGTCTATGCTGATCACAAGATTTGACACTATATGTCACTAGACCTACTTTATATTCATAACAATATAATTTATATCATCATACATACATATGTATGTATGTATGTGGTCGCATGCTTTATAATCATTTTTTATTTGTATTTGTTTTGTAATCACTCTTTTTGTTTTTTGCCACACTTGTTATTTGTTAAGGGGTAATGTGATCCATTGAATTAGATTTTTAAAAATCATAAATTACAGTTAAAATAGTATTTCGAGTAGTTACCACACACACTACACCCCCCCAAAAAAAAAAAAAAAGAAAAAAATTCAGCAAATCATTGTGAAAAACTACAAAAAAAAATTTGAAGAAAAGTTACTACTTACTTGCTCTATTGGAGCATTAAATATATTATTTTTTTTGTATTAAATGAACTTGTTGTTGTTTTTGGATGTATTTAGTGTTAGTTGTAGAAAATTTTTCAAAGCAACGAACAGTGAAATTGACAGCATACAGCATACCACACCGCCACCACCACCATCACCCGACCATTTTTAGAAAACAAAACCGAAATTTTTGTTAATAAAACAATAAATTATTATCGCCAACAAATCAGAAGCAAAGAAAGAGAAACAATTAAAGAAAGAAAGAAAAAAATTATAAAAATAATAATAAATTGCAAGGAAAACATTTGTTTGGAAAAAAGTATTTCATGTGGAAAAATCAATAAAAAGCGAAATGAATTAGAAAATATGGTACAAGGGATCCAGATCACATTCTTGTTTAAAAGAAAATTAGTTGAAACACATAAGAAATTAAATTATAGTTCTTTATGACCACTTTTATTACAAATTATTTAAATATCATACATACATACATACATAATTGGTAACTACAACACTTTAGTCAGGATTACGACCTAGTTTCTCACATCACTTATGTTGTGTGCGTTAATTTTATACATCAGTGGTGGGGCCTACAGTTTAAAGTCGACTCCGACTCCGACTCCGACAGTTTTTTGAGAAACTTTTCATAGCAATTTGATTTATTCTCAGAGTTTTTGCCAGAAATATGCTGAGAGGAAGTCGCCCAAGAAAATGTTTTTCATATTTCTTTTAGTTGAGATGAACCGCGGCCTCACGTCTAATAAGCAAACGCACAACCTACTAGACAACGGCGTCTACAAATAAGTAGGGTTTCGGCGTTTGCTCAGCAATTATCAATTCACATCTCTCTTTATATCGAGTGCTGTTTTAGCTGCATGAGAACTATCGATATCCATGGCTATTGTTTGATAGCCGAGAATGGCTATGTTAATATTTATATTCAGTAAGACATCTTTTAGTAGTCAATCGAAATTTACTTAAAAAAAATTAATCTTTTCGCAAAATTTTGGGAATACTTGGTCCATTTTACAGTCAACATAACCTGCCTAGTGATTATTGATCGTTTTTACACTAATTTTGATCTCCTCGATTTTAGCCATCAACAACTCAAAGCCTATACTGAATACATACCGAAAAGAATATTATTCTGCGATGGCTTGAAGAAGATGTCGAAAAATTGATCTGTCGTTGTTCTTAACGTCAGTATATTGGCTTACGGACCTACATATATAATATAGCTCGTCCAAGAACTGAAGCTTAAAGACCATCACTTACGTTGCATTTTTTTTTTTGCTAGTTGGGCTCATTTGAAACTGACCAAAGAGGAGAATTTTAATCAAAAATTTTAATGAAACACAAATTCCTGATGAAACGGATAATCTACTAAACAAAATTGTCGTATTTGTAGCGAATATAGTCCTGTAGGCCACTCACGAATCACCACCACATTCATTAAAATGTCTGGTGTGGTTTACACCCTAGCGCATCATCGTTTCTTATCTTTTTGTTTTTTTTTCGAAATCAGTCGTTACAATGAATGTCGCCTGCTATCGAGTTTGGATGCAATTTTTGTGCTTCCAAAAATTAATCACGTAAACGATATTAGTTCCAACGAGGCACAGCAGGTTGCCACACAGTATACTTAATTGATAACTTTCTTTCCAAAAGTGGCCATGTTCGTTGATCCCCATTGTAAGTGAGTATTTAACGTCTCTGGAACAGTTTTTAAGAACGAAGGAAGTATTCTGAATAATGTTGAGATATTATAATGAGAGGTTTATATGCCGCAGTCTAGCTTAAGCGGCTTGGCTTATTGGACGTGAGGCCGTAGTTCAAACATACATATGTAAGGCCAGATGCAAACGAAATATGAAAAATTCGATTCCCGCTCAACAAATTTCTGGTAAAAATTCTGGGAGTAAATAAAACTGTCATGAAAAGTTCCTTAAAATATTCTGCCAGTCGATTTTAAAATGTAGATCCTGCCACTTATGGATAAAATTATTACGGACAACATGGGAGGTGTGTGAAGCTAGGTGCAGTAATCCTGACTGCAGGGTTATAATGGTAGATTATTTTTTATGAAAAGTACACAAAAATCTGTCATTCTGTCGCTATTCTGACATTATGTATAAATGCCATTTTAACGCGAATGGCATAACAAATAAACTACGACGTATGAAAAATGTGTTTCTATCGAAAAATTATCCTCAGCGACGAAGCTCATCCTTGACTCAGTGGGTGCGTTAGTAAACAGAATTGCTAAATTTAGGGTAAAGAGTCGCCAGAGCCTACTCAAGAGCAGCCAATGCTCTATGAAACCTAACTACTTTGGGCCAGAACAAAATGCCGAAATTGAACTTGTTTAACATGTAATTTCAACAAGACGGTGTCCAATAGCATGAACTTATTGAAATGGGAGTTTCGTAAGCGAATAGTATCAAGTTTTGAAGCTGTCTACTGCCCAAAAAAACAATGTTACAACTGCCACCGGTGTCGTATCAGCCATAGTGCTACATACTTAATTGGTCATTCGAACCCTTCAGAAAGGATTAAGGCCTGGCTTCTCGCACCACTTATGTTGTGTGTATTAATTTTATACATGAGTGGCGGGACCTACAGTCTAAAGTCGACTCTGAACGACAGATTTTTGAGGAACTTTTTCATGGCAATTTTATTTACTCGCAGATTTTTTGCCAGAAATCTGCTGAAATGAAGTCGCCGCAGAAATATTTTCTTATATTTCGGTTTTGCTGGAGATGTCTGACCTGGATTTCACGGATTTCACGAATTAATGACCTATGCCAAGGAATATATTTTTAGGGGTTTTTCCCCATTTTTCAAAATCCAAAAACGGTTATAAAATCTCTCGTTAGAAGCTTTCATAATTTTGATATGGAAATATTCAATTAAGCATCATATGTTCGTCTACCTCATACATATGTAATTCACATTGTTTTTATTTATGTTTTAATTTTCCTGGCAATGGCCTGTTATCAAAACTATCAGCGGCAACTTTTTAACCACAACACCCACGGCGGTGGCATACGTGGTAAATTTATTGTAGCAGTTTTATTAGGGTCATAATAAGTTAATCTTGAAACATTAAAATAGTTTTTATGTTGTTGTTGTTTTATGCATTTTATAATAATGGTTGCATGATATTTTTTTGTTTTTTTTTTTTGCTATTGTGTGTGTGGTCTACCCAGTCATTTATTTTAATTTTCCTATTTTACTTTTTCCATAGCACTTGCGTGTTTTTTTTTTAATTTTTTTAATGAAATTTCAGTTCCAAAAACATGCTTCAAAATAGGCAAATAATTAAATACATTTTTATTTATTATATACATATGCATACATAAGGAGGGGAACAAGTATTTTAAATTGTCGCATGTATGCCAATTTTAAATAATTAATTTTAAATTCGAGTTTTTTTCTTTAATTTAAACATTTTTAAAAAGCTTACAATATAAGTATGTACTTACGTATGCATATATGTACATATGTATAGGTATTTTAAGCCTTGTGCATGCAATTTCAATACTCGTAAAACAATTGGTTTTGTTCGCGTATTAATTTTAATCACTAGACTTTGTTGTATATTTCATCATTGAAAATAAATTACACTGTGAAACTACTGAGTATTTAACAGAATCATTTGCTCATTTGTTTGTTATTCGGTTATTTTGATGTTTATCACGGTAATTAAAATTGATTTAAAAACTTTAAACACTGAGTAAAACATTTGTTTCAACAGTAAGACAGGGATAATTGGTTTTAGAAATGAAATTTTTGAAATTGAAAAAAAAGAAAAGAAAATATCTACCCTGCAGAAGTGTTGAGATTAATGGTACTGCAATTTTTTTCCATAACGCCTGTTGTTTTTAGATTCTCTGCATTGCATTTTCCCAGCTCTCGCAGGAACATAACTCACCAAGTAGTTTTGGCCAGCTACGGTTTCTTTAGCCTTGAGGATTCCACGATTCATCCTGAGAGCAAGGCCGATTCACCTTCATTTCACCCTCTTTATTTGATTTGTTATAGGTTCTTCGTTGTTAAAGTTTGAGAGTTCCATTTTGATTGTATATATTAGTCCAGCATATAATACATACATACATACAGAATTGGTCATTGCAACCGCTTAGTCAGGGTTGCGACCTAGCTTCTCACGCCACTTATGTTGTGTGTGTGCTAATTTTATACATGAGTGGCGGGACCTACAGTTTAAAGTCGACTCCGCACGACAGATTTTTGAGAAACTTATCACGGCAAATTTATTTACTCTCCAGAGTTTTTGCCAGAAATCTGCTGAGAGAAAGACGCCGAAGAAATACTTTTTTGTATTTCGTTTTAATGCCTGAGCTGGGGTTTGAATCCTGGCTTTACGTCTAATAAGCCAACACACTAGCTACTAAACTACGACGACTTCAACGACTTTTACCATATCCTGCGATATATTCAGCATTATTATTTGATGTTCTAGCCATGTCAGAAAGGTCAAACAGTGCCGTAAAAATGTGTTGTGCCCTACAAAGGCACTGTATGACCTTCCTATGATGTTATCAGTTTTTCAAGGGGTTAGAGGGGATCAGAAGGCTTTCTAGATAGATTATTTAGAGGAGTTGGAGTCAATTGATTTGAAAAATTTGAAAACCATGTTGTATAGTGTAGGCTGGAACCCCTGTATTAGGGAAAATTCATTCTTAGTCTCCTCGGCTGATTCGAACCTGAGTGCTGCAAATGAAATTTGCTCGGCAGGAATCTTTGTGTAAGAAAAGTTTAAAAGTCACTTTTCTTAATCACAGAAGTGCCTGAGCACAAAATAATGCTACCTTTGATACAAAATCACTGTATTTTTCATGAAACTAATTTCGATGACGAATATTATTGAAGTAAATGTGCCCTAATATGAAGCCGCCGTAGTAGGTAGTGTGTTGGTTTATTAGACGAAAAGACAGGATTCATACCCCAGGCCAGACATCAAAACAAAAATACAAAAAGTATTTCTTTGGCGCCTTCCTCTCAGCAGATTTCTGGCTAAAACTCTGAAATTAAAGTAAAATTGCCATGAAAAGTTTCTCAAAAATCTATCGTTCGGAGTCGACTTTGAACTGTAGGTCCCGCAACAACTCATGTATGTCTGGAGGAGCGAAAAATCATCTTCAGTATGAATGGGTTCGTGGACAAACAAAATTGTAGAATTTGTTAGAATATCATCCACATGAGATCCAAGATCCGAGTCGAAAAAGTCATTGTTTAGTGTTGGTCAGGCCCGTATATATCTGATTACTGGCAATCAACACAAAAAAATTCCAAAGAGATGGAGTGATTCTTTCTGACTACACTTCAAAAACAAAAAAAAATATGCCCAGGTTTCAACAAAAATTGCTGCTTTAGATTGGGGCGTCATCAGTCCATACTTCTTTTTGAAAATAATGTTGGTCAGGCCCGTATATATCTGACTACAGATGCAATCAACACAAAAAAATTCCAAAGATATGGAGCGATTCTTTCTGACTACATTTTAAAAACAAAAAATATGCTTATGTTTCAATAAAAATTGCTAAGCACTATAATCCACATCAACCTATTTCCATCTATTTCTGAAAGCCCATGTTTATTAGAGTCTAAAGTTAATGAACTTTAGCCTGCAGTTAAATAATAGATAAATAAAACTAGAACTACTGCCCAAATTTTATTCTGTGCACACCTTATAGCAACCATTTATTCGAAAATAATGGTGGGTGAGCAAAACTTCGTCATCATGAAGAAATGTATGACAAAAAAAAACCTTTAAAAGTCCTGCTCGTAATTTAGCATATGTATCTCTTTATCATATACTCTGAAATATCAGAATGGTTTGTGGCTTGGCTTGTGGTCTGCTATTGTATTTAAAGGCTGTCAATTACAACTGCAACAGAGAAATTAATTGCTGGCGTAACAAAAACGTAAAAAAATAAAATTTATTAATTTATTCATGTGAATTATTTATACATTTGGGTTTAGGTATGTATGTATGTGTGCTTGTGAATGTCGTGGGAATTCTTTTTGTTTTAAATTGTATCATAATAATAGATTTTTAATTAATGGATTTTTATACTCGTATATGTATTTGCAAAATAATAATAAAAGTGTTAAAAAGTTGCAAGCTAGACAACACGCGCACCTACGACGTTATTGAATAATAATATTGAAAAAATTTATTTAAACAAACTCCAATACCAACCTTTTAAAGATAGCTGACGAGAAAATCTGCGGAAGCGTGGTGTTTAAATATTCATTTTAAATTTTCATAAAATATTGATAAACTTCTGATAAGCTGCACGTAGTACGAAATAGTTTTCGCCAACAGTGCCGCTTTTAACATGGAGAACAATTGCATTTATTTTTCTCTTACGTGAAGGCCTATTCAGTTATTGTTTTTAAATCGCTTTTATGCATACGGATTGAAATTTCTCTAATAATTCTTAATTCAACATTAAAGTTGTCATATTCTATTATGATATCTCCTGAAAATGTATTCAGATTTTATCCTGAGACAAGTGTTCTGCACACTTCCTCAAAAGGTGACATTGCCTCGCTTTGTTATTATATGGTATAGATTTGGGTTTTATGTCACCATACCTGTGACGGTCGGGTTGATGCTAAATGGATTATTTTAAATGTTGTTAAAACTATTTAATTAAATAAAATTCGAGAAAAACGATGATAAAAATTGCTTGTCTTCGCAGGCATTCGAACCTAGGATGCTTGAATTTGTATTCTGCCAACAGTAAAGCCATTAAATCAAGACAATAATGATGATCCTCCCTAACAAATGTAAATTAGATAAAGGAAATTTGATGGTGCAGTTGCAAAGTTTGTTTAAAATTATCATTCAAAATACTGTGGCAATAAGAAACAGTAGCGAGAGTGGGTCCAAAAATATAATGTATTGGCCAATTCACACGACTTTGTATCGTGTATGTAGTATTGAATACACTTTTTGTTTGTGAACGCTCAATGCTATGCTGTATTATGTATGATAGCACGAAACCAATACAACTTTTAAAAACATATGAAAAAATGTGTATAAGTGTATTGGATTTGTATATGCAAATTATCAACAACAAGCATACACTGTTGTATGTTCGTCCAACAATACACTCAATACAACGATACAAGGGCTTGTGTGAATTGCCCAAATGTACTCGTATATGTCGTTAGAGAACAAATTTCAGTGCAGCTAGGCTTTGCTTAGCCTAACAATAAATTGAAAATTTATGACTTACCACCAGCTGAGTTTGCTTAATAAAAATAATTTGTTTAATAAAACTTAATTTGATCTGTTTTTTCTTAGAAAATTTAATTTAATAAATTTTAATTAAAAATTTGTTTAAAACTAAAAACATATTTTCCAAGTTTTTTATTTCTTTTTATTACCTAAACGTGTCAGGAGAAAAATAGAAAAAATTTAATTAAAAAACTTTCTTGCCTTTGACTTCTGTCAATAGAAATTTCACACTTTTTTCTAATTGTTTATGAAGTTTTTTTTAACAAATTTACCAACACCAACCAACCTGTACATACAAGTCCATTATATGAAATATTTAAGTCAAGAAAAGTTTTCAGTTTAAGGTTTCAAAGAACTGTGCTTAAATTACAACAACAACAATTCCTCTAAGTAAGTCAGAAATGCTTTGTTGTTTTTTTCCAATTCTAAAATATTCTAAGAACTTGGCAGGAAAAAAAAACGATTATATTTTGGCAGAGTTATTATTGTTTTGTAGGTTTGTAAACCTACTTTTGTGTTGTAAATCATTCTGGGAAAAAACAAACAAGCTGAAGTAAATTTTTTCCCATTTACTCTCTGCAATTACTGCTTCAAAACACTTTACATCCTTTACACACAAAAAAAAAAAAACAAAAACAAAAGTTTGAACTAAAAAGCAAAATGCAAATCCAACAAGAAAAAAAAGGAAGAAAGAAAATTCCAATTTTTCATTATTTAGGGTACATTGTTGTAGGAACTCCTTGGCCATACACAAGCAAACATTAACAAGAGTTCAATAAATTTCAGATTTTTGTACCAAAGGAAAAAGCATTGAGTACACAGCATAAAACAAACAAAATTTAATAGTTTTTCCATTTCTCTCTCTCCCTCTCTCTAGTTTGCAGTTTTTTTTGTTTCTTTCTCTAAAAAAATTCCTATAAATCAACAGCAAAACTATGTGACTTCCTCCTGGGGGAGCCAACCAAACGTATAACAATGGAAAAAATATTTATTGAACCAAATTTCTTTTTCTTCGCTTTTGGCAATTGTGTGCAACACAGGTACTTTATTTAGGCACAAAGGTTTAGAAAGCTCTAAAGGCTGCAGAAGTTAAAGCTTTATTTATACTTTAAAATTTTGAGTTATAAGCAACTTCAGTGTAATTTGGTTGTAAGGGTTCTTAATGGTTAATTAGACATGTCGATCTTCATATTAGAAAGCTCTGTTAAAGATGTCAGAAAGTGAGTGAGTGAGTTCAAAAATCTCCGTCTCTTTATCACAAGTGCAGGGTACTGACACATGCGACGGAAAACCCAAAGCTCCTGCAGAAGTCAATTGTCGGAATGTCAAGTTTTTCGGTGTGGCTATCAAAAAGACAACGGTCCATAATAATCGCTATTGTGTCATGCGATTTAACAACGGGCCGCAATGCGTGCTCAAGTGAGCTTTTGGTATGAAAGCTACCATACTAACCTAACCCGACCATGTGATTTAAGGACAGGAGAGACTCGGTCCTCTTCCTGTCCATACATAGCCAGTTATGTCCAGCATTATTGCATGTACTGTCTTGCAGCCAATTAGATTGAGGTTCCCTGTAAAACGTGTAGATAATATCAAAATTAAATGAGGTAATCAGTAATCCTATGCCCCGTAACATATCGGAGATTGCAAGCTCTATATCGGCTCTGGTCACGTCACCAGCATGCAATTACCAACGATATCCCTATGTCCAGGAACCTATGTATATAACACCGTTACATGATTCACGATTTCTCTAAAAAATCATAGGCATTTATATACAATAATGGATGTTCGATTGTCCCTACAAATCAAGAGATTTTTAGAGAACAACACGCCACCCATCAAGCGCCGCTGTCAAAATTGCAGAGAACTATGCTGGGAGAACACTGCAGCGGTCAGATAGCTTATTAGAAAGTTTAAAATCAGAACTCTTCATAAACATAACATAATCCATGCTATCACTCATCTTTGGGTCACTAGTATAAATCTTAAGGGTCGGGATCTTTAGATCAGATATCCTTGGCTAGAATTCAAAAATCGAATGTGCTCTTCAGAAGAATTTGTCTATGTCTTCCTAGAGTAGCAGCATGTCCATAATCCAAAATGAGCTAGGATTTGACTGCATTAAGTCTTACTGCCACTATGTTAGGTTAGGTTAGGGGACGTGTAATTGTCAATTAAGACAAGTACAGTACCCGGAGGTCGAATTTACCCATTGTACAACGTCCTAGTTTCTCACATCACTTATCACTGTGGGACCTACAGTTTAAAGTCGACTCCGAACGGCAGATTTTTGAGAAACTTTTTTTACGACAATTTTTATTTACTCTCAGAGTTTTTGCCTGAAATCTGCTGAGAGAAAGTCGCCGAAGAAATACTTTTTGTATTTTGTCTTGATGTCTGGCCTGGGACTCGAACCCTGGCTTTACGTCTAATAAGCCAACACTACCTACTAGACTACGGCGACTTCTTACTGCCACTAAATCAGGCCTTTTGTCTTCATAGGAGGTCAGAGGAGAGCCAGTTGAGTATATTATAGGGATATACTATGAGAAAATTTGTAGCAATTGATCGATATGTTGAACGTGGATTCATATTGAATATTCCAACAGGAAAACGACCCTAAACATGCAGCTTTAGTTGCTCCACTACGTCCCGCGACAATTCCACACTCCCCACACAGGCCCTGATTTATATATATTTGAGAGATATTCCAGTGAAAAATTAGAATTCATCGCAACACAAGTGCCGTATTGCTCAAAGAAAAGCCACAAGAAACCATAAATTTTCAGGAATTGCGAATTTTACGGAATTAATGTCCAGAATTTTGCAGGTTGTAAAAGATGCAAATGCAACCAAATACTAAAAGTGTTTGTAAGAATATTTTTAAAATAGTAACGTGGTTTCTTAATTTGTAGACGTGATGCATTGATTCAAACCCCCGTCCGGACATTTCAAACAAAACAAGATTCCTTCGGCGACTTCCTCTATGCAAGCAGTCTCCTGACAAAACCATGAAAAATTATTCTAAAATTTGTCGATCAGAGTCGACTTTAAGCTGTAGGTTCCGTTACTTATGGATAAAAATTAACACGCCCAACATGGGTGGTGTGGGCAGCTACTAGATAGGTTGTAGTCCTGACTTAAGGATTTCATAATAATATTTCTTACTTTTGTTTCTTGTATTTGTTTTTATTAGCTTTAGAGACTTAAAATAATACATAATACAGTGACTGTCATAAATACGTAAACAAAACAGTTTTTTTTTGACTCGAGATTTTTTAAAATTAATCAATTGTATTTTATAATTGTAAACATCTATTATTTTTAAATAAATTAGAAAAAAAACCTAAGAAATTCAGTGCGTCATAAATTAGTAAACATAGTAACCGCAACTATATTGTGAAATTTTTGTTTAGAATTCTTAGTAAGGGAAGTACGTCGTTTCGCCACACTTTTTTTATTGCAGTAGTGAAAATATATTTTTTTTTTGTTGTAATAGGTTTGGTTTCTAACAGGGGAAAGAGTTATTTATTTTTATTTTTTGTAATGAATAATTTTTTTTAATAAATAAAAATACCGCAAAAAATATATATATTTACAAAGAATCATGTTTGCGGTACGGTAATCGCTTTTATTGCTTCTGACTTTCTAAAAATTAACGTACGTTACACTACGTTCCGTTAATGTTCGGCTAATTCTAGCATTAGTCAAACATTGAACTGCTACTCGAAGCGTTTGTTCGAATGCTGTTTGCAGTTCTCTGCTCTGTAACATATAATTACTTCATATGAAAACAACGATATTAAAAATATCAAGTGAATATATCGTATATTCATTACAGGGTTGTAAAAACATTTATCTTATCTGGAATTAAATCTTCATGTTTAAAATATTGAGTTCATTTAGTTTTATTTAATTATTTCCATAACAACTAAGGAACCATTTAATCAGAATTACTATCAAGCTTCACACGCCAAACCATTGTTGTGTGACGGGATCTACAGTTTAACGTCGATATCGAAAAACAGATTTGTGAGAAGCTTTCCATAGCGTTTGAGTCGCCGTAGTCTAGTAGGTAGTGTGTTGGCTTATTAGACGCAAGGCCACAGTTCAAACCCCAGGTCAGACATCAAAACGAAATATGAAAAAATATTTCGTCGGCGACTTCCTCTCAGCAGATTTCTGGCAAAAACTCTGAATGTAAATAAAGTTTCTCAAAAAATCTATCATTCAACGTCGACTTTAAACTGTAGGTTTCGCCACTCATGTATAAAATTAACACACACAATATGAGTGATGTGAGAAGCTAGGCCGTAATCCTGACTGAAGGCTTGTAATGTTCAATTATGTATGTATGTATGTATGTATGAAATAGTACGGAGGATAGATCGATTTGTGCTATGGAAACTGCACATGCATGCTGTCTTGGATTGTCCTTAATCTATAGCGTTGAAGTAGCCTTACGAACATCCAAAATTATCTCAGAATGGCTTTTGAATCTTGGTACTGGAGTGAATTCCTAAGAATTTGCAAGTTTTTCTTGAATACAGCCTTAAATTCATCAGATTCGAACATTTTTTTGACTGATCACTCGGTCAGTGTTATTTCTTTTGAACTGCACAAAACACTTCTCACACGTTGAAATCGATGGACCGTATTAAGAATTGGTTTTGATGAACAGTTGATGATGATTAGAAGTCTAGTAGTAGTCTAGTAGCTAATGTGTTGGCTTATTAGACGTAAAGCCAGGGTTCGAGCCCCAGGCCAGACATCAAGACAAAAAACAAAAAGTATTTCTTCGGCGACTTCCTCTCAGCAGATTTCTGGCAAAAACTCTGAAAGTATATAAAAATTGCCATGAAAAAGTTTCTCAAAAATCTGTCGTTCGGAGACGACTTTAAACTGTAGGTCCCACCACTTATGTATAGAATTAACACACACAACATAAGTGGCGTGAGAAACTAGGACGTTGTACAACGGGTCAATTCGACCTCCAGGTACTATACTTGTCTTAATTGACAAGTACACGTCCTCTAACCTAACCTATCCTAACCTAAGAAATTATATAAAATTCTCTACAAATATTGCAGCCAATACTTTTCAATTTGCAATTCCAGAATAGTTATTGGAAATAAAAGCCATTCGAATTGATTTTTTAATTGGAAAAAGTAACGTTTAGGTTAACGTTTCAAAAACTTTTATGGTACGTTAAACGTTCGTATTTGTTCCGCAATTAAAAAGTACTTTTTAAACTTATAAATTAGAAAGTATCATACCTAGAATCAATCTATTGTTTAAAAAAGGGTTTAGAAATTTAAAAAATAAAAAAGAAAATGTCATTCCATTTTATATACAAAATGCATTTGGTTTCAAATGTCTCATCTATTTTGAAATTCGTTGTAAAGTAAAAGGTTTTTCATGAATTAAAATTGAAAATTTTCCTTTTTCCATTTTATCTTTTTTTTTGGGGTTTTATTGTCATCCCAAGTGATATGAAAATAATAATTTGCTGCATGAAATCCATTCAATATGAACACGTTTATCGCCTTTTTTTTTTTTGTGGCACTAAATGGTTTTTTTTTATTTCGTTTGTTTGAAATCTATTGTCAGCTTTTTGTCGGTGAATGTGTTTTTTTATTTTATTTCACTTTTTTTTTAAAGAAAAGAATAGAAAAACGTGTAAATTGTTCATGGTTTGGATTATATTTCGTGACACACAAATGGATGTATTTTTTTTTTCATTTTCTTTAAATTTTTAAGTCATAAGGTTTTTGGATATTTCGGGACGCATATGGTGAAACAACTTATTGTTGAGATTTTAAAGGAAGCCTCATGCATTAATTTCCATTACTTAACATCATTTAACTTTTTCCAAACCATCCGTTTTTCAAACTATTGCATGTAGAAATAGTGGCTAGACTTAATGAGGTTGGTATATATGGACAGTTTAATGCATTTAAATCAACATTTATGGAAAGTTTAATTTTATGATTCCTTACTTACTTAATTGGCCATTACCAACCCGATTAACAGATTTCGGCCTGCCGCAACACATCCTTCCAGGCGCCTCTGCTTCTTGCGCGCCAGCGTTATTTGGTCACACCAATGGATGACAAGGCTTCCTCGATTTGGTCCTTTCAACGCATACAAGGTCGTTCTCTTTACCGACTTCCGCAGATCCCCGCATCAAATACCCATCTCGCCGAAGCATTCTTCTCCATTCGAACGACATGGCCGAGCCAGCGCAGCCGCTGGATATTAATACGCTGCACAACGTCTATGTCGTTGAGGAGCTCATACAGTTCACTGTTGGATCGGATGCGGATATCATCACCAACTCGCACTGGACCGAAGATCTTCTCTCGAACACTCTCGAGGCCGTTGCATCAGTGCTTAATAGGGTCCATGCTTCTGCACCATAAAAAAGCACGGGTAGGATGAGCGTCTTGTAGAGTATTAGTTTTGTCTTAAGAGAGAGGTCCCTGCTACTCAATTGCCTATTGAGACCATAGTAGTATCTGTTGGCAACAGTGATCCTGCGCTTGATCTCTAGACTGACATTATTTTTGTGGTAACGGCGGAGCCAAGATAAATGAATCCCTTGACTGTATCAAAAGTATAGTTATCTGCCGAAATCTGGGCCGCACATCTCTACTTGTCGATAACATATACTTTTTTTTGCCGTCATTTACTGCCAGACCGGGTTCAATAGCACTAAAGGCAGCAGTAACATCTCGCTTGGTACGCCCTATGATGTCAATATCGTCAGCGTTCGTAAGCAACTGAACGCTTTTTTGAAAAATTGTGCCATTGCGATGCACTCTCCATGACGAAGTTGATGATAAGGGGTCGCCTTGCCATTCAACAAGGTTTTCAAGCTAAACTAGTGATTAAAGGACTGAAGTGGTTCTGGAGTGATAGAGTTACCATTTTTCCATATTTAGAAATAACAAACTCTGTGTAAAATTATTGGAAAAATCATTTCTGTTGCGAAATTAAGGGAGCTAATGCAAATTCTGTTCGGGCAACATACTGCGCTTTTTTCTTTGAAAAATCATCTTCAGTTATGAAGTCCATTTATAGATGAATAGGTATATGAGCTCTACGTTCAAGTCACAGCTCTGACATCTTTTTTGATTCGCTGACATCATCTCAGCAGTCTCCTGGCTATAGCCATCTACGTAACTAATTGTCAAAAAAAAACTTCACAAAACTGTTGTTCAGCGACGAAACCGGTTTTAACCCTTTCCATCATACTGAAACCATCATCAACTGACGTTTTTTAACAATGCTCACGTTGCATCTGATTGAAATTAAGCGGTGGCATAACTGTTCATGCTTATATATAGTGGGCAGTAAAAATCTTAGTACGTTAATATATTATGACATAAAAAGTCCCCACAGGCTTAATACTCTTGCACAAAGTCTCGATATGACTACAAGAGATTATTTAGGAGATTATTTGAAAGAACGCTTACATAATCGCTAAACCTTAAACAAAAGTCAACCGAAAAACTTGCTTATGGTGCCATCAGAAAATACTAAACAAAACTTGTATATTGAATTCCAAATGGGTTAAATGGTGTGCTTGACCTTAAGGGATATTCTACTAAATACAATGGATAACATTTTCATACATTAAGTCTTTGAATTTTATATTTACTCAGGGTTCTCCTTGGGGGGTACCTATGGAGTCATCTGAAACTTTTCCTTATTTTTCTCTTGTTTTATGAAAAACATTAAAAAATTATTTGTTTTATAATAAAACAGAAATAAATTAATAAAAATAAATATAAAAACAATAAATTATTTATACAAACTTTGTCGAAAATTCATGAAATTGCTAAAAATATATTGCCGTACTAAGACTTTTGCTGTCCACTGTATCTCACGATTCGCTGATTCTACAGCCCCTGTTGTATTTTAATTTTTTTTTTTCAAAATTTTCTATCAGTTGTTGGCAAGCTGTCATTAACAGATTGAAGTTTATTTGACATCTTCATGTCGATATCTTACCTTATGTATGTCTGTCCTTATCCCTGTCAATGTCATTTGATATGATTTTCACAGAACTTTATTAAATTTGCGAATTTGCTTTGTTCATAGCACCGCTCATTAATTGTGTTCACCCCAATGTAATTGCTACAATTAAAATTATTTCATGACAATAATCTAAACAAAAACAAAAACAAATTCATATACAAAGTCATGAAGGTAATAATCATCATAGTATTAATTATAGTGGCATATAATAATTATTTATTATTGTTATTATTGTTTTTGTTGTTCTTGTTTGTGTATGCAATGTCATGTTATTCTTCCTCTGTTTTTTTTTTATATTAAACCAGTTGATCTTTGCAACACAGAGTAAACGAACGAATGAACGAACAAATGAATGAATGAATAAATGAATGAATGAGTGTATGTATGAATGTATGACTTGTTTGCCACGGTATATTATTGACAAAAGTAATCATTATTTAGCTTTTTAACTTATTCACACCCAAATAACAACAATAATAACGAAAAAAAATTGACTCGCTTACCATACTAGTTCTGCTTTTTCACAATTCACATGAATTTTAAGCACGTGCTGCTGGTACAGCATTCACTAACTGCCAGCCTCTGTATGTACATATTTGCATTTTATGTGAATAGTTGGTTAAATGTGGCTGGGAACCCCTCTCATTATATTGTATCACAATTTTTTTTCCGTACTACTATGCCTGTTGTTTTACACAAGCATTTGCTTCTTTGCATACATTTAATGAAAATAATTGAAATGAAAAAATGATGCAATAGAACGAATAGAATAGCATGCTATTAATTCCTTGTAAAGGGTCCGCCAAATAACTTCTTTTTTTTTGAAAATGCTTTAAAAAGAAAACAACTGAATATTTTCTCAAATTTCTTTTTTTATTTGAAAGTACAATCCTTCCGGTTAATAATGGAAAATAAATTCATTCAAATGGCTGCCTCGGCTGGCCATGCAGTAGCCTGCACCAGAACATGCCGATTTTAGCAAAAAAAAAAATCATCTTTTCAGATGAAGCTCATTTTGATCTTGGCGGGTATGTAGACAAGCAAAATTGTCGCATTTGGAGCACAGAAAACCCGCACGCATACATTGAAAAGCCGACGCACCCAAAACGAGTCACTGTTTGGTGCTGATTTTAGTCCAGAGGCATAATTGGGCCATTTTTCTTCGAAAATGAGCAAGGAGTGGCCGTTACAGTCAATGGCGATCATTATCGGGCCATGTTGAACGAATTTTTGTTCACAAAAATTGAAGAGGATATTGGCAACATTTGGTTTCAACAGGACGGCGCTATGTGCCACACAGCCGAAGCTACACTCGATGTTTTGCGTCCTGTTTTCGAAGATCGCATTATCAGCCGCACAGATGATTGGATTGATGGATTGGACTATTATTTGTGGGGTGCCGTCAAAGATAAGTGTTACGACGATAAGCGAGAGATAATTGACGCTTTAAAGGACAATATTCATGAAGCCATTGGTGAAATACAGCTGCACACAATCGATAATGTGCTTAAAAATTGCACCGATCGTGTAGGCTACTGCATGGCCAGCCGAGGCAGCCATTTGAATGAAATTATTTTCCATTATTAACCGGAAGGATTTTACTTTCAAATAAAAAAAAAATTTTAGAAAATATTCAGTAGTTTTTGTTTTTAAAGCATTTTCAAAAAAAAAAGATATTTAGCGGACCCTTTATTTATTGTGTTTCTTAGACATTCACATTTTTTAAGTTGACTACACTGTTTTCTTCGGCTAATGACCATGGCTCTGTAGTTACTTTAACTTGTTAATTTTTACTGCTCACTAGACAAAACAGTACCTGCATGGTGTTACAATTAACAAAAATCATAAAATTCTTGGAAATTTATTCAATAATTTATTTGGTTTGGTAAACACCTATCACTTATGCTCACTTAATTATCAAAAACTTAAGGTTGTGCCAATAAAAGAATATTTGCGAAAAAAAATTGCTTTACTTCTGCCTGTTAGTGGTCAAGGGTAAGGAACGGCTTACATATGGCAAAGAGAACGATGCACTTGTTCTCTGAGTCTGTCTATCTGTAACATAAATTATCTTACTCCAATAAAAATAAGGAAATAATAAGGAAACTCATAAACTGATTATTAAGATCAGATTTTATTGGAAAACTACATAAAAAAAAGAACATTTCCTGGCTATCTTTTCTGAATGTCTTATGACTGGGAAAAATATAATTAAAAGAGAACGCATAACAAATCCCACTTGTGGCTACAATTAATGGAATAAATTAAGAGTTCTTCCTCTTTGCAAGTGTATATTGTACAATTTAAATTAGTTTTTTTTTCGAAAACTAAGGGGAAATGGTGTAAGCAATTAGAATATCCATTAAAATCTTGTTTAATTTTTATTGTTTTTATTTCCTAACAAGAATTTTTCTTTTTTATTTTCAGATTTTAACATTGGCAGAGCATTATAAACTGTAATAGCAGTAAGGTAAATATACTCATTAAAAATTAAATTTTCCTTGAAATATCTTTTGTTTCAACCAGTTTTTTGTTAGCATAGCCTTCTAGCTTTCTTAGCATAGCCTTATAGTTTTCCTTATAGCAATCATCACAATATATTTGGAAAGGTACAGCTTTAGAAGACTGTGGCAGGCGAGCATTCTACAATTGTGTTGTATAATGGGTCAATCCGACCTCCGGGTACTGTACCTGTCTTGACTGACAGGTACACGTCCTCTAACCTAGAAGACTGTGTCCCTCCCTTATTTATTAATTACAATACAATTACAAAATTAAAACGAATTATTACGAGCGGAGTGACTAAACCACATGCGGTGGTGTAACAGACCTGAATCTTAGGTGTAATCGAAACCACATGTCGTTTGTGTCCAGATCATCCAATTCAAGTCAAAATAAGTTGATAATCATCGACCTATAGAGCTCGTCGTTGACAGTAATTATCTGGCAAACGTCATTGTCAATGAAATATGCACCCATAATGGCGCCAGCCAAAAATCCAAAACAAACAATGACTTTCTTTGGATGCATTGAACACTCTTTGATCTCATGTGGCTTAGTATCGTCCCAAGTTCGAAAAGCTTGTTTATTCAAGTACCCTTTCATCCAGAAATGGACTACATTGTTGAAGATGATTTTTCGATGAAAATTAGAGTCAGACAGAACAAGCATTATGATAACATAATTCTATTATGTGCACTTATTTCAAATATCACACTAGGTCTTCTGCGCTATTTATAATGTCCCAAGATTTATTAAGCCTTCAAAAAATTTTTTATAAATTTTTCCAATTACTTTCAGTAACGTAACAAATGTCACGGGTGTGACATGAGTTATAATCTGTATTGAATGCTATATCCATTCAAGAAGATTTGGCAAAACAGACTTAATAAATGAGAACTAGTTTGGCAGATGTATTTTGAACAAGATGGCCCTTATGTACTGTCAAAGTTCGGAAGTCCCTGTTAGAAGACAGTACCCTAATTTATCGTTTGTGTTTAAATAAAATTTTAAATATTTACTAAAATTGGGGGAAAAAAAGCCACATTTTTTTTAGAAAAAGCACAGCGGTTAGCAAACCATTCTGGCGTTATATGATATCTAATGGTGTTAAAATACAATTTTTGGGATGTACTCCTATAAATTTCGTTTTCAATATTTAGACAAAATTAAAAAAATTTTTTTTTGTTACACCCGTTACAAAAAAAAAGAAGAAGAAAAAACAAATTAAAGTAGTTTTAAATACATGCCAGTTAAACTTGAATAAGCTTTTGTGTTTTTAAAAATTGTATAGTTGTCACACCCGTTACAATTTGTTTTTCTGTTACAATTTCAAAATTGAAGTCGCCGTAGTCTAGTAGGTAGTGTGTTGGCTTATTAAACGCAAAAGCCTGGGTTCGAGCCCCAAGCCAGGCATCAAAGACAAAATACAAAAAAAAAAATATTTTTTCGGCGACTTCCTCTCAGTAGATTTTTGGCAAAAACCCTGAGAGTAAATAAAAATTGCCATGAAAAGTTTCTCAAAAAAAAATCTGTCGTTCGGAGTAGACTTTAAATTGTAGGTCCCACCACTCATGTATAAAATTACATACACACACAACATAAGTGGTGTTAGAAACTAGGACGTTGTACAATGGGTCAATTCGACCTCCGGGTACTGTACTTGTCTTAATTGACAAGTACACGTCCTCTAACCTAACCTAACCTATAATTTCAAATAAATTAAATCTCCATTTTTGCATTGTTTATAATGTCCCAAGATTTATAAAGTTTTCAAAAAATGTTACGGGTGTGACATGGGCATATAACAATAGCTTATTTTTAATATTCCATCTTCTTGGAATATTGCATTTAAAATTTCAAATATAGTATTGTATACATAATATCAAGTATAGCGTGCTTAAATATATGCCTAGTTATTGTACAATATCACACATGGAGGCTGTTTGAAATATGCGAGAATGTAAACAAACAATGAATGAAAACATCAGACAATAAGAATAAACTAACAATTATTTGTTGTTAAACTGCTGAATGGGGAATATGAGAATCTATGAATCTGGTTAGTAAAGAAAAAAAAAACAAGCGACAAAATAAAAGGGAAAAAATTTAGAACCAAAGAAACTATTTAAATAAGAAACATAAAGGGTGTGTAGGCGTTAATATTGTTTGAAAAAGAAAAACGTAACACAGAACGTACGCATTTACCACTTACTTTACATATTCTATGCACATATGTACATACTTACTTAAGATTCCATTCATTATAAAGAAAAAAATCTAACGAAGTACAATCTCATAACGAACGGCAAGAATTTTCTGTACCGTACCAGCATCTATAAAACAATTTACAGGTGTTTTCTTTGCAAATTATGTTTGTGAAATTTTATACGAGTAAATTTTTAACAAAGAAATGTAGAGAAACAAAAGCTAAAAAAGCATTTAGAAAGTGGCAGAAAAACCAACATTTTCTAGACGAAACATTAATTATACTGTGAATCAAAAAACAAAACAAAAAACAATGTTTGTTCCATTTTTTGTTGTTAAATTTCATGAAAACCTAGAAACCCACAGACAAATTGTCAGTATAATTGGAGGGTTTTATGGCGTCGTAAGATTTCATTTTTATTTAAAAATTTTTTTTCCCCAAATTGGGTGAGTTTTGAATTACTAACTGACATGATTTTTGAATTCATTGAATGTGGAAGAAATTTAAAAATTTAAATTTAAAGAAATTTTGGAATTATTCATAAAATAATTGATTAAATTAGAGGTGGTGTGATGAGCTCAAGCAATCAGGTTCAAAGACAGCAGAAAAACCAAATATTTTTTCATTAAAATTAAGAGGCTTAATCCCCATCATATTTAATCCATTCAAAAGGTTCAATTTTGGCACTATCTTCTCAATGAAATGCCGTAATATTGTCCTCCAAAAAAAAAAAAAAAAAATTTGTTCATTGGGGTCAAATTGCATAACCATGGTGGCCAATGCAATTATTCAAAACGTGTTCACCAAATTTGCCTCAGAGTAATTTTAATGTATCGCTTCCACATGGAAATCGAATAATCTTGGCTGCCAATGGACAGTTTTAAAGCTTGACTTTAATTTCTTACCAAACTCGCCTCTCAATGCTGCAAGTGCCAGCGTCAGACAACCAAGTCCAATTTATTCAATTCATAATCGCAAGGTACTTTGCTCCATTGACCGGAACTTTACAATTTTTATCGTTGTTGAAGAAGTACGAGTATGATGATAACACCGGTCCACAAACCACACCAGAATTCTAATTGTTGAAGCACCTATTGACCCCAAAATGAGTTTAGTCGATGAAATCAATTTTTCCAAAGGAATACGTTTCTCAATCTCCATGAATATTGATGGGAAAATTCGACAATTTGCAAGCATTGTTAGTTCATACCTGAACTGGCAAAACCTAATCAGAAATTTAGGCATTGCCACATGTCACGTATTATTTTTTAATACTGAAAAAATTTACATTGTTAGTGGATTTCACAATAGAATTTCAAGGAGGAAAAACTGGCACTCACAGACATGGTCATATCCAGCGATTTTGTTCATTCTATGGAGTTTTCTCTGAAAGAGAATGTCTTTATGCCTCCTAGAATACTACAGTGCGTTTCAGATCGATGCGAAACTGATCCTGTGTAAGCAATCTCCTGCTACTTTAATTTTTATTTTCTCTGATATCCAAGTGCCAATTTGCAGATCTAAACTAGTTGGCTTTTATCACGTGTGCCTAGATCGAACCTCGCGGCAGTTTTGTAGCAATCTAATATGGGTTTCTAGACACGGACATCTCAGATGATTGTCCAGCTGTTGAATTTGCTAGAACAGATACAACCTTACCAGCCTAAATAGGACATATCCTAGGTAAAGGGAATTTTTCTACATTTCTAGACTTACTTCCTTAACTACATACATACATACATAATTGGCCATTGCAACCCTTCAGTCAGGATTACGGCCTAGCTTCTCACGCCACTTCTGTTGTGTAACATTTTAAGGAATGAATGATTACAAACTTTGTCAGTTAGTTGTCAAATTAGTTGTCATTTATTCAGTCTGTTTTGCCAAATCGCAATGGAAGACCATAGGCAACGACTTGTGTTCGCTGATTAGGCTCCGAAGTAGTTGATAAGCATACATACATGCATAATTGGTCGTTACAACCCTTCAGTCACGATTACGGCCTAGCTTCTCACACCACTTATGTTGTGCGCCTTAATTTTATACATGAGTGGCGGGACGTACAGTTTAAAGTCGACTCCGAACGACAGATTTTTGAGAAACTTTTCATGGCAAATTTATTTACTCTCAGAATTTTTGCCAGAAATCTGCTGAGAGGAAGTCGCCGAAGAAATATTTTCATATTTTCATTTTGATGTCTGATCTGGGGTTTGAAACGCGGCCTTACACACTACCTACTAGACTACGGCGACTTTTGTTACTTCCTTAACTGGTCATTACAAACAATTAGCCAGGATTACACCCTAGCTACTCACACCACCCATGTGGCGTCTAATAATCCAACATACTACTTACTAGACTACGGGTATATTATCAGACATTTGTCCCAAATTAAATATGAGAGGTACCAAGCAGCTATTTAAAGTCGGAGTCGTTTGGACATTTACATCATTCGTTGTTAAGCATGATTGCTGCTTAGGTTTTAAGATAGGTTGATGTAGAAGAGCATATTGTACACTTAATTTTCCAGTATCTGTTTCTGAATCGAAGAAGACTTCTCTTATTTGATTCACCTTTTTCCGATAGTGGTACAGAACTTTCGTTGTTTGATACATCTTGGTATACAGCTTCATTTTAAGAGTATCATGCGAAGACCTCATACAGATTGTGGACGCTGATTAATCAGGATATGCCAATTAGGTTTGAGGCTTTGCTTTATGTGGTATTTCAAAAGGTCGTTGTGTGTCTTTAATTTAGCGTTGATATCAACGAAGTTTTCACTCCTTCCTTTTACTAATCCTTTATGTGCCATTATCTCCATTCTAATTATTCTTCACACTCAAGATTTTGCAATAATTTTAAGTTTTAATGAAAGCATAACATCAGCCAAGACTCTTACTACACCTACTAGATACACCCACATCCCCCCTAAACAAATCTTAATGGTTTGTCAATGGAAATGGTGTTATGCTAATGACCACAGATACATAGACCAGCCATAGAAGCGCATCAAATGCAGACGATTTAAATAAAACATAAATATCTGAATGTGAATGTGATATACGATGGCTAAAAGATACGAGTGTGAAGATAAATTAATGAATGTATGAGTGAATGAACGATTGTATGTACATATGTATGCATGTATGAATAATGAATGTGATTGTTTTAGGACTTGCTGTAGTTGTATTTATTGTGGTTTTAGAGTATAATAAATGAATGAATGATTGAATGAATGAATATGTATCATATTAATGGATTTATGTTAAGAACGAAAACACTGAAGACCACAAAATTAGCATGGCAAGGGAAAAATCTATAAGTCTTTAGAAAGCGAAATAAGAGTACAAAACAACATTTAATTAAAGAATTAAAGATTTTCTTTAGAAACCATAGGCGTTAACTCCAATTCTTTAATTTATATTTGCAAATTGCCACTATTTTTATGAACTCTAATGTACAAAAGTCTGCTTCTGCTTTTCAAGTTTTTGTACAGATGATTAATGCTATTTTAGTTATACATTTTAAAATATCAACAATAATTCGGATTTAAATCTTTCCATTACATTTCCATTCAGATAATATACAGATGTGCACTATTTTTTAAAGCTTTAAAAGCTTTTAATAAGCAAAGTTGATTGGAAAAAAATTATTTTAAATCATAGCTATAATCACTCTTAGCTTCAGGACAAATAATTTGGCTAAGGTTAGTTTGAATCGGCCACTATTTGATTGTCATTATAAACAAAAGAAAATGTGTGTACTTACGGGTATTTGGTCTTAAAGGTCTGGGCTGTTGATGGTGTTTGAGCAGAATATACTGCATACGATTCTGAAGCATGTCTTGATAAATATCTGTACATTCGTCTGATTATATTCGAAGCTAGCCAGAATTGAAGTCGCCGTAGTCTAGTAGGTAGTGTGTTGGCTTATTAGACGCAAAAGCCTGGGTTCCAGCCCCAGGCCAGGCATCAAAGACAAAATACAAAAAGTATTTTTTCGGCGACTTCCTCTCAGTAGATTTCTGGCAAAAACTCTGAGAGTAAATAAAAAATGCCATGAAACGTTTCTCGGTAAATAAAAATCTGTCGTTCGGAGTCGGCTCACTATTTTCTCAAATTTCTTTTTTTATTTGAAAGTACAATCCTTCCGGTTAATAATGGAAAATAATTTCATTCAAATGGCTGCCTCGGCTGGCCATGCAGTAGCCTACACAATCGGTCCAATTTTTAAGCACATCATCGATTGTGTGCAGCTGTATTTCACAAATGGCTTCACGAATATTGTCCTTTAAAGCGTCAATTGTCTCTGGCTTATCGGCGTAACACTTATCTTTGACGACACCCCACAAATAACGGTGTCAAATCGCAGCTCCGATGTGGCCAAACGACATCAGCTCTGCGGCTGATAATGCGATCTTCAAAAACAGGACGCTAAACATCGAGTGTAGCTTCGGCTGTGTGGCACGTAGCGCCGTCCTGTTGAAACCAAATGTTGCCAATATCCTCCTCTACAATTTTTGTGAACAAAAATTCGTTCAACATGGCCCGATAACGATCTCCATTGATTGTAACGGCCACTCCTTGCTCATTTTCCAAGAAAAATGGCCCTATTATGCTTCTGGATCAAAATCTGCACCAAACAGTGACCCATTTTGGGTGCGTCGGTTTTTCAATGTATGCGTGTGGGTTTTCTGTGCCCCAAATGCGACAATTTTGCTGGTTTACATACCCGCCAAAATCAAAATGAGCTTCATCTGAAAAGATGATTTTTTTTTGCCAAAATCGGCATCTTCTGGTGTAGGCTACCGAGGCCGAGGCATCAATTTGAATGAAATTATTTTCCATTATTAACCGGAAGGATTGTACTTTCAAATAAAAAAAGAAATTTGAGAAGATATTCAGTAGGTTTTTTTAAAGCATTTTCAAAAAAAAAAAGTTATTTGGCGGACTCTTTATATAGGTTTAGAACCTATCCATGTATTCTATTGGTTAGCCTTGTAACATTACTTATTCACAAGGCTTTAGTTTTCTTGATAACACAACTACAACGATACCACACAAACCTTCCAGTTCTACCAGTTTTCCTTCGGTGTTTAAGATCTTGCTTAAGAGTAAACAATTATTATCAGAATAATCTCTATTCCTTTTGGGCAGAGTTAGAAGTTGTTTTACAACAGTTTTGGGTTAGAATGTTTAACTGATAGTCTTATTCTGAAGAACTAGTAGGTAAATTCTTCTCAATGTTTTCCATATAACAGTCTCTCAGACTTTTATTCTGGTCTTCAACCCCTAAGTCGTACTAAAGAAACATCTGCTATTACTGCCTTTGTAGTAATCCTCTGAAACGTTTGATATAACAGTCAAATACTTTATTGTAATAACAAAATCAAGCATTTGCTTGATATACCAATCATTACGGATTTCTAATGGCAAAATATTCTTGTTTCGCTGGGATCGTTCGAATTTCGACGGTTTGGTTTTTTCTTTCATATGGGAAATTTTACAGGTTTCCACCTAAAAATTGCCTAGAAGAGTAAAATTGCACGCTCTTAGTGCCCAGTGGGCTCTTTTCAAAAATATATGATTAATTGCTTACCAAACTTGTCTTCCAGTTGCTAACTCTTGACTGTCAAGTGCTTGTAACTTATGCTCGAGCCATCTTAAAGGCGGAACATAACTTCTAATTTAAATTTTTTTCGTTGTATCACGTATCGTAAGTCATGCAGCAATGTTTTGAGCAATCGAGCTTAATGCTTATATTATAGAAAAAAATCAATAATTATTGCGCAGTACCTTATGCTATAGACTGTAGCTTTGCCATTTTTTAAGGACTATGTTTCAATATCACCAACAGCCCACAATCCGCTTCAAATGGTGCTATTTTCAGAGTGCATTGGCTAATTAGACGAAAAGAAAGGGTTCGAGCCCCAGGCCAGACATCAAACCAAATTCCAAAAAGTATTTCTTGGGCGACTTCCACTCAGCAGATATCTGGCAAAAACTCTGAGAGTAAATAAAATTACCATGAAAAGTTTCTTAAAAATCTGTCGTTCGGTGTCGACTTTAAACTGTAGGTCCCGCCACTAATGTATAAAATTAACACACAACATAAGTGGTGTGAGAAACTAGGTCGTAATCCTGACTGAAGGATTGTAATGACCAATTATGTATGTATGTATGTATTGGCAACATTTGAAATGCCTTTGACATGGAGTCAAAAGTGAGCTTCGTCACTGAAGATAATTTTTTGTTCGAAAGAAACACATTGCGGAAGCTGTATGCATTTTAGCAAACAAAGTTCAATGATTTGCAAGCATTGTTCGTTTGCTGCTCTATTTATAGTAGAATGGCAAACCTTGCAGAGCCTTTTTTAGCAATAACGCATGTCACGAATCTTTTTTTATACTTTTTTTACTTTTTTTATTTATTCAGTAATAGGCGATTATCTTCCGTTATAAGCAATTTTTTGTTGATAAATTGAATATAATTTTTAATTTTTATGGTAACAAAGGCGGCCCGGCCCTATCATTTCAAATTACTTTTCAAACTCAATGGACTTTTCTTGCATAAATTATAAATTATGTTTCACTTGATTTTTTTTCTAAAATAAATCAGGACATCCATTAATATCCAGCGAAAGACAACGATAAAGGGGGAAAAAACTTATAATGATCATAGAGGAAGTAAAAAAAACGAGAATTAAAGGATTTGAATTTTTTACTCACATATGTACATACATATGGTATGTGATTAAAAACAATTGCATTTTTTTTTATGACAAATTACACATGCAAGAGAAAACGATTAAAATGAAACAACAAAAACAACAACAAAAAACCACCCATATCCATATCTTCTTAAAAAACGCCATTAAAACTCTTTTAGTGGTTTTATTATGAAAAACTGTTTGCTGGTAGCAGTTGATTTGATTTAGTTTTTCACCATTTTTTAATATTTTTTTTTGCTTTTATTGTACAGATTAAATTCCATTTAATGTCATTATTCGGTGGGAAATATATACATATGTACGTATGTATATATATATATATATATGTAGTAATTGTTATGTCATTTATTTGCAATGATCACGCTACTCTGGGTGAAGTGTAATCATCTTCAATGACAAAAATGTTTAAATTTTTTATTGTGTTGATTGATTTTCCATTCAAACGCATCCTATCGATAAATAAAAGAGGATTTATTTTAAAACTAAGTTTCTTATAGCTTATAGCGCCATCTAGTTGCAAATAAAAAATTTAATTTTTATTTTCAACCATCAATTTCAAAATGTTTACAGGCATTAGTATTCATTCAAAAGCAAGTAAAACTCAGTACCACACATTATAGGGTCGGGAGACGAATGATTGTAGTCCCCACAGTCTAGTTGGTAGTGTGTCGGCTTATTAAACGTAAGGCCACGGTTCAAATCCCAGGTCAGACATGAAACTAAAATATGATAAAAAAAAAATTTCTTCGGCGACTGCCTCTCAGCAGATTTCTGGCAAAAACTCTGAGAGTAAATAAGATTGCCATGAGGAGTTTTTCGAAAATCGGACGTTCGAAGTCGACTTTTAATTGTAGGTCTCGACACTCACGTATACAATTAACGCTCACAATATAAGTGATGTGAGAAGCGCTTGGTCATAAGCCTGACTGAATGGTTGTAATGACCAATTATGTTATGTATGTATGGGGATAGATATAGATTCTGTGACGATGAAAATAAATTATCGCAACACATTCGTGGAACCTGTGAGAAATTAACATATCTCAGGAAGCAACACTTGGATGCATGTTAGGTGCCAGGCAGGGATTTGCCTTTGTTGATACTAAGCAGCATCCTGTAGTTTGTCAGGTCAATAGGCTTGGAGGATATATTATAGATATGAGTACCATGGCTAACTTAACGAATATCTTGGGCGTCATATATTCACCATTTTTTATTACCAGCATAGAACAGTCATCGTAGTCTAGAAGATAATGTGTTGGCTTATTAGACGAGAGCCCGTGGTTCCATCTCCAAGTCAGAAATTTCGGAAAAAAACGGAATATGGACAAATATTACATTCGACTTCTTTTCAACATACGATTGACAAAAACTATTGGAATAAATAAAATTGTCAAGAAAATTTTCTTAAAAATCTGTCGTTTGGAGTCGACTTTAAACTGTAGGCCACGCCGCTCGTGTTTAAAATAAATACACAAAACGTTTGGAGCTAATGTTCGCATCAAACCTTCCATGTTTGCTTACTTACTTAATTGATCATTACAACCCTTTAGGCAGGGTTACGATCTTGCTTCTCAAACATGTAATTACCAATTATGTAAGTCAGCATAGAAGGTTACCCCAAACTTCTTTAACTGGACTTTACCAACCACACCAAAGACGTCAGTCAAAGTAAATATCCTGAAATTCATTCTGCGATTGAAAGCCCAAGTCGTATCAAAGAACCACTCTGCTATTATCGGCTTCGTGATAGCGTTCTGAACATTACCCCATAAGTGTCTGAGGTTTACATACATGATTGGTCATTACAACCCTTCAGTCATGATTACGACCTAGTTTCTCACACCACTTATGTTGTGTGTGTTAATTTTATACATGAGTAGCGGGACCTACAGTTTAAAGTCGACTCCGAACGACAGCTTTTTTGAGAAACTTTTCATGGCAATTTTTATTTACTCTCAGAGTTTTTGCCAGAAATCTGCTGAGAGGAAGTTGCCGAAGAAATACTTTTTTGTATTTTGTCTTGATGTCTGGGCTGGGTATCGAACCCTGGCTTTATGTCTAATAAGCCAACACACTACCTACTAGACTACGGCGACTTCGTCTGAAGTTTAGCGTGATACAAAAATATTCCGCTTCATTGGAAAATTGTAGAGCTTTTCCCTTTACGATAAGGCTTTTAAGATTAAATATTTACTTTCTAATGCCTAATAACAGACGCTAGTGTGGGAAAGGCTCCTAATTTATCGTTGCTTAACTTGTGATGTGAAACACGAGGTCGTTCAACTTGTTAAGAAGTTCATCTATTATGTGAGTTCGCCAAATGTTTCTATATGCTGTTAATTAATCAAGTCGAGCGGTTGGAGTAAATACATACATACATAAAACAAAATTTTAACATTACATCCCTACAGTCAGGATTACGACCCAGCTTCTCACACCACTTATGTTGCGTGCGTTAACTTTATACAAGAGTGGCGGGGCGAACACTTTAAAGTCGACTCCGAACGACAGATTTTTGAGAAACATTTCATTGGAATTTTTATTCATTGTCCCAGAGTTTTTGCCAGAAATCTGCTGAGGGGAAATCGCCAAAGAAATATTTTCATATTTTCGTTTTGATGTCTGACCTAAGGTTTGAACTGTGTCATTGCGTCGAATAAGCCAACACACTACCAAGTAGACTACAGCGACTTCAGTTGAAGTGGTGTAGTGTATACCAAAGTCACGAACAGCTCAGGCCGTTACTTGGCACGCAAAGTTACAAACTTAATAGCAGTTACAATGGTCGTATGTACATAGATTTACGTAAATCTAAAACGTAACATGACATCTAAAACACTATCATTTGAATTCAAATTCAAACATCCGTAGGAGTACCTTGCGTTTTGTTTCAGTTCAATCTTTTTTCTTTATTTTTTGTTTCTTCTTTTTGTTATTAAATTAATTTCACTAACATTTAATTGCTCGGAAGTTAAGGTTATTATTGTTGTTGTGCGTTGCAATTATTGGTTTTTGCTATTTATCTTTCCGGTCATTAGCTAAAGAGTATGTAATTGAAAATGAAATAAAAAAACAAACAAAATAAAATTGAAAAATAAATGAAAATTAAAATGGAAAGTATGAAATCATTAAGTGAGTTATGCTTTATTGGCCATAAACAATAATAACGTGGTAATGCAGTTGCAAACGGTATCCGTTACTGGTAAATATTTATTTCGTAGCACAAGTGCTAAACCATGAAAATTATTACGAAATTGAAAAAAGATTTAAAATTTTTAAAAGCGATTGGATTTACGATTTCTTCTACCGTAAATTGAAAATTTTTATTAAGAATTGAAAAATTAACATATTTTTTATGCTTCTAACTGGAAACTGCAACTTAGTAATAAAGTCATGAATTTTCTTTTAAAAAAAGTTTAACATTTTAAAGAATGAATGATTAAAAGAACTGAACTATAGAGTCGTTTAAAAGAGACTTACGAACTTTGTCAGTTAGTTGTCAAATTAGTTGTCATTTATTCAGTCTGTTTTACCAAATCGCCATGAACGACCATAGACAACGACTTGTGTTCGCTGATTAGGCTCCGGAGTAGTTGATAAGCATACATACATACATAATTGGCCATTACAACCCTTCAGTCAGAATTGCGGCCTAGCTTCTCACGCCACTTCTGTTGTGTGCCTTAATTTTATACATCAGTGGCGAGACCTACAGTTTAAAGTCGACTCCGAACGACAGATTTTTGAGAATCTTTTCATGGCAATTTTATTTACTCTCAGACCTTTTTGCCAGAAATCTGCTGAGGAAATCGCCGAAGCAATTTTTTTTAAATTTCGTTTTGATGTCTGACCTGGGGTTTGAACCGTAGCCTTACGTCTAATAAGCCAACACACTACCTACTATACTACGACGACTTCCAATTCTAGTTGATAAGCAACTCATCCTAATTTTCATCGAAAAATTATTTTCAGACATGAGGTGCATTTCTGGATGAACGGGTAATTACGTGAACAAACAAAATTATCGAATTTGAGACGATATCGCTCCACATGAGATCCAAGAGCGGCTAATGGCACCCAAAAAATTCACTGTTTGGTAAGGAATTTGATCTGGCGGTGTCATCGGTCTATATTTCTCTGGGAATAACACTGGCCAGGGCATCACTGTGAAGGGCGGTACTATATTTCGATGATTAGCAATTTCTTTTAGCTTGAACTGGATGATATGGACACCAACGACATGTGGTTTCAACAGGATGGCGCCACTTGCCCCACATCTCACGTGGCGCATTGAATATCCCGTACAAACGATTTGAGGGTCCACTGAATCATGCGATTTGATCCTGTTAGGCTTATTTGTGGGGTTTTCTTAAGTCGCAGGTGTCTGCGAATTAGCTACGAACTGCACCGGTCCTCGAAGCCTACATAACTTATGTCATTGGTCAAATTCAGTCTGATTAATGCATCAGATTCATAAAAAATTGAACATTTCGAATGTGCTTTATCCACAGAAATCGTTGTGGACATTTAAACGATTTTATATTCCACACATAATGGTATCAATAGGTTTTGTTTTGTATCTCACATACACTTTGTTGTATTTATATTTAAATGTTGGAAGCGCTTAAAAAAGATCCTATAGTTACAACGTCGTCTTTCAGCCTGTCTTGTAATTTCAAAAAAAAAACATTGTCTTGAATACCGGAATAACGGCCATCATTTAAAATGCTATCATTTCCCCTGTTACTTTGAGCACCTCGAGACTGCTTTCGCACTACATAGTGGGGGCTCCCATTTTGCCTTTTCAGTAGCTTCCCACAAAGATTTGTCACACCTTTCCAGTTCTCTTTTCTTCTATTACCCTCTCTATGATGTTTTCGGTTAGAGGTCCAGTTCTTTGTTCCGTGGTATTTCGTCTCTTTTACCATCATTTTCACCAGAGGAGATCATGGTCTGCTTTATCAACCAATCCGTCTCCCTTATAAATACAGTTTGTTAAACTATGTTTATTCATCGTGTAACATACTTCTTGAAGTAACCCTGATCTGAAAATAGCTTAGGTCACGCTTCCTTTGACAACGCGGATAATTTTGTAGAAAAAAATTCGATTATATTAGCTCTTCTCGGAGCAGTTACTCAGCTCGTCAGCTTGAAATGATGGCTATTAAGGCTACCACAAAGGTGGTATGGCTATTAAGGCAAAGTAAACCCGGTATCGGGGTATGACTATAAGTATGAGTTGAGTACAGACACACTTATATTTATCACTAGTAAAGCCGCCGTTAGATGCCTGTAGATGCGGCTTGTCTTTAGAGATGATAGCGTGACATCGATGGTTACCCTCTCATGTGTTTCTAAATACAAAGCTGACTCAGCAGAAAATTCGAATAAATTCATACATGAGTTTGGCATTCCTCTGAACAGGCACCAAAGATAGGTACCAAGCAAACTTCACTCAGTTAAAGCAAAAAGAAGGAACAATGAAGCCACTTGTAGAGCGCATATACAAATCTGGCTAGCTATGGAACAAAATTTACTTTGAACCTGTTTAGGATCCTTTTTGCAATTATAACGAGCCACTGGCCTCTGGGTGCAAGATCCCGGAGCTTGAAATAGCTCACAACGACTTCCGTAGAATCTGTAATAACGAAAAAGAAGAGACCACAGGACATTTTCTCTGTCTATATTCGGTATTTTGAAAACTAAGATGAAGTATTCTTGGACACCTAGAATTTATTGATAGAATGTGTGATTTCAATAGAAATGTATGATGGGATAGATTCTACAGTGTCCGTCAAAAAACTTTTTTTTTTGAAAATGCTTTAAAAAAAACTACTGAATATTTTCTCAAATAGCCTACACTATCGGCCCAATTTTTAAGCCCATTATCGATTGTGTGCAGTTGTATTTCACCAATGGCTTCACGAATATTGCCCTTTAAAGCGTCAATTGTCTCTGGCTTGTCGGCGTAACACTTATCTTTGACGACACCCCTCGCACCTCCGAGGTGGCCAAACGGCATCAGCTCTGCGGCTGATAATGCGATCTTCAAAAACAGGGCGCAAAACATCGAGTGTAGCTTCGGCTGTGTGGCCCGTAGCGCCGTCTTGTTGAAACGAAATGTTGCTAATATCCTCCTCTTAAATTTTTGTGAATAAAAATTCGTTCCACATGGCCCGATAACGATCGCCATTGACTGTAACGGTTAGTCCTTGCTCATTTTCGAAGAAAAATGGCCCAATTATGCCTCTGGACCAAAATCCGCACCAAACAGTGACTCGTTTTGGGTGCGTCGGCTTTTCAATGTATGCGTGCGGGTTTTCTGTGCCCCAAATGCAACAATTTGGCTTGTTTACATGCCCGCCAAGATCGAAATGAGCTTCATCTGAAAAGATGATTTTTTTTCTTTTGCCAAAATCGGCATCTTCTGTAAGTCGATCGCAGGCCCACTTAGCGAAGCGAAAACGCATTGGATGGTCAATTGGCTTCAACTCCTGAACCAATTGGACTTTGTATAGCGTCATACCAAGGTCTTTATGCAAAATTCGTCTCAATGATGTCTCCGAAATGTTCAATTGTTGAGAACGATGGTGAATTGATATTGATGGCGCTTCACGCACACTTTTTACCACAACAGCAATATTCTCGGGTGTACGCACTGTTTTTGGCTTTTCACGCTTTGGTTTATCGATGAGGATGCCAGTTTCTTTCACTTTTTTCACAAGATAACGAACATACGGAGCTGACGGTGCTTCTCTTCTTCCAACATCCGTACGCAATTTTCGCACACATTCTGCAACATTACCATGATTTTCAAAGTAATGTCGCAATATTTCCCAGCGTTGTTCAAGCGTATACAGAACCATATTCGTTCAGCGGAAGGATAAAACTAATTATCTGTCAAATCAGACATGAGCTAAGTGTTACCATTCACGAAATAAGCACCTGTTGAAAAAACAAACGTTAGATGGCGGCCCGTTATTACCGATACTTTACACGTTGCTAACAAGCTGTTTCTAGAACATTGAAGGTTTAAATAAGCCATAGTGTTGCCAGATGCAGTGAATGCAAAATCAGTAGAAATAATTATTACATTTCAGAGCCCATATATCCACAATATGTGATCTTAATTTTTCAAACACGCTGGGGGAAGACCCCTGATGTGTTTACAAAATATTGAATTCAACAACATTTCCAATGTAAAAAAGACAGATTTTGCAATTACAGCAAAAACTAGAGCGTAAATGCGGAATAATTATGCCACGAAATAAAAAATAAAAATTTTTTAATTTAATTTAAAATAATAACTCTTGTATTTGATCAAGGCTGCAGTAATTATTTGTCAATTATAGTATTTACATTGAATTATGCATGTATGATAGTATAGTGACGCTGGCAACATTAGCTTGTAAAATTTTCAGTAGTTTGTGTGTCATTATTTAAATTTTTTTAAATATTTTTATGATACGATCTACCTACAGTGAGCGTCAAAAGAAACTGTACATTAAAAAAAAATATACATTAATAAATTACCGTTATTTTTATTTTAAAATTGTTTCATTGCCGGGTTTTAAAATTGAAACAAAAAAAAAATTACAGAAAAGTGCGAAATATTGTTAAATTTTTTCGGTGACTCTCCTTAAAGCTGGATTCACCCATCACAAAATTTTTGTTCCGAAACAAATTTTTTTATATGTAGTTTGACGTTTCTCATTTTGAGAGAGAGAGAGAGAGGGAAAGAGAGTAAGCTTGCTTCGGAACAATTTCAGCTCGAATTGGTATAATTTTAATTTTTGTTCCGAAACAATCGAACTGTGCTGCCAGCTACTTTAAGGTTTTAAGTAAAGTTGAACTAAGCTGCCACATCGTATTATATGTACATTTGTACATATGTATGTATAATAAAATGCAGAGCTGTTGTTTAATATTGTTTGTTTCACTAAGATTTGTTTTAATTTACAATTCCTTTGTAACACCATAAAAAATATGATCACACTCAAGCCAAGAAAACAAACGAAATGCAATCATTTGCTACAGTGCTGCCTAATTGTAAAACTAATACGTATCGTTTACAAAAATATTTGATATGGTAACCTTGTTTTTACAGAACAATTGTTCGAAGTGGGTGAATCGTTTTAGAACCAACTATCAAAAAACTGAACTTGTTTCGGAACACAATGCTTGCTGGGTGAATCCAGCTTAAGTGGTAAAAGTTGAGTTCAGTTTCTTTTGACGCTCACTGTATGTATATGAGAGTATTTGATTACCACAATGAATACAATTGAAAGTGTAAATTAAGTTTAGCAAGTAATTTCTTGCTCGTTTTTTTTTTGTTCTTCCACAATTTCAATTCATTCATCAACGCGCCTACAAAACACAAACATACGTAAGTACGAATTTAAAAAGCGTATGCAAACGACGACACTGACTTGCAAAAAAAAAATAATTCAACAACAAAAACTTAAATTCTAAAGAAACATAAAAAAAATTAAAATTTTATTTGTTTAGTCATTCACTACTTGGTGGCAAAAAAAAAAGAAAAGAAAAAATGAAATTAAATTAAAACGTTTGGAGTCTCTAGTAGTCTCTCAGTCCATTTAAGTTGTAATGTATTGTAGTGCGCCACTTTACTACACATTTAACCTACTAAAAGTGTGAGCTCGTCAAACTAACTGTCATTACAAGTCAAATAGTCAACTAAGTCGTGGCAGACGGCGGCTTAGCACCTTGTAATGGTGGTCATGATGGTGGTGGTGGTTGTGGTTGTGGCATAGAAAGTGCAAAACTGTCATAATTTTTGTGTTAACAAAAGCCAACAACAACAAGAAGGTGCTATTTTTGCAGAACATAAAAGAAGAAAAAGGTCGGTCATTACTATTGTGTTGTCATTGTGTTTAACTGGCTAAATAAAGTGCTTGGGTTTGCTTGCTGTTCTTGGCCTAAAAACAACCATTTTTTTCTTCTTCCTTTTGTATGTAATTTTTCCTTTTTTCTTCTTCTTCTTCTTCTGTTTTCTTCTATACAATCGTCTGTCCATTCGTTTAATTTTGTATATGTTTTCGCATGAGCGCCTTATAATTTATTAGGTTTCACAAATGCTTTTGCAAAATGTCAGTAAATGAAAGGAAAACTTTCGCTTTTTCGTTATTTCTTATTGGCATTGTAAAGAAGATATCGTCTGGCTTGGTTTAAAAAAGAAGTAAATTGGCATACAAATGATTTCCATTTTTTTCTCGGTATCAATTCGATCTCACTACACGCTCTTATGCTTCTCGCATGCGTTTGCCTACTGATAACCGTGATATGAGGTGAGCATATCCTCAAGCCTTTAAATGCTACAAGGTCTTCCATGAAGATTTGCTTCCCTGTGGATTTCAAAAGACATCATCAACTGATGGAAATGTTCAAAAAGTAGAGATTGATCGTTAATCAATTATATCAAATACAAAATTCCATTTAGGCCGCATGGTGTATTGGTTCAAATCCTTAACTGCAAACCCAAGCACACCAGGTTCGTATATAGCAGCAGGCAAAAAAGTTTCAATTAACCGACCTTCAGATGATACACCCTTGAGTTCTCCAATTCCCCAAAAAGAAAAACGAACATAATTGGCCGGGCTGGCAGTCTTCAAAGGGACAGATCTCCTAGTAATACATCTTTGAGTTCTGTGACCTTCCATAAAGTATAACAATGAACATGAGATAGGCAGCACAGGCAACTTAGCCTTTTGAGAAAGAGAAGGGATTCAGTGAAGGATGCAACAACCAATATAATAACAGAAAACATTTCGTTAGAGAGTGTTTTGATTTTATAAACTAACGTTGTCCAACTACAATATGGGCGCGTGTTGGTACCTTTTCGTAATCGTAAGCAACATGTTAATCTAGCCGACTCAGCAACAGTCAAAACAGTGGGTTTTCAAGACTAATCGATGCCAAAGAAGGCCAAGAAGTCATTCTTATGCGTTGCATGCATTGTAATTCACATTGTCTGCCTTTAAAAGGCTGACACAATCATTGATGAATATTATGCCAACACCTTTGGATCGATTTAATCAGGATTTGCATTTGATCAAGAATACAGGACTTTTGAAGCAAAACAATGCAGTGGTGCAGATATGACTAAATTCCATGGCCAAAATCCAAGGATAAGGCTACAAATTGCTTCCTCATCTGACTTTTCTCTGGATTTAAGCTTGTGTGCTTCTTTCTTTGTTGTTCCAATAACTGCAGAAATGCCTCAACAGAAAGATATTCGATTTCCGATATGTTTCCATTGCGGTTACATGGTCATTCGATCAGTTGAATTTGTGACAATATTTTTCAATAAATATTTGCTTAAATATTGGCTATCGATGCGTCAAGAGTTACTAGTTTGTCGACATAAGCCAATGTCTTATCGTATCGCTAGAAATAAGTAATCAAGAGCGGACCACTAAACAGAATCTTCTTGGAAAAAATGTTGAGTATTTAGTGCGTTATATAACAAGATGCAGCGTTTTATTGAAACCAAATGTTTCTAATAAAATTCTACAAGGTTCGTCAAAGAGCTTCAGAAAACCATTTCATAAGCGTTCGTTCTTTGAACATTTTTAATTAGTTGGAGTCGCCGTAGTCTAGTAGGTAATGTGTTGGCTTATTTGAAGTAAAGCCAGGGTTCGAGACCCAGGGCAGGCATCAAAATAAAATACAAAAAAGTATTTCTTCGGCGACTTCCTCTCAACAGATTTCTGGCAAAAACTCTGAGAGTAAATAAAATTGCCTTGTGAAAATTTTCTCAAAAATATGTCGTTAGGAGTCGAGGTCCCGCCACTCATGTATAAAATTTAACACACACCACATAAGTGGTGTGAGAAACTAGGTCGTAATCCTGACTGAAGGGTTGTAATGACCAATTATGTAAATGTTTCTGGTGCTTTGTGAAAACTTTGGTCAGAATGATTGGACGGAGCTTGACATTCACCGTAACGTTATATTCTTGTTGATTTCGAAAGAAATAAGATCTAAATAATTATCCGCGATCAATAATCACTTTTATTGGATGTAATGGTGATTTGTTATCGGCTAGAGCGATTTGTCTTAGCAATTTAACTTCTTAACGTAACAGTATAATCGTTCATCAGTTTGGCCGCCATGTAATCGATAGCTCTTTGAGTTTCAATTCATGTACAAACTATAAACAATACACGTACACATGCCACGTAGTCGAAGAATAAAGGCTAGCAAGTTGTGAAAGACGACGAAGCAACAATTCGGCGTCTTCTTTAAGACTTCGTGCTATAACAGAAATATGCTCTTCGTTAGCCACATTTTTTTTACGAATTGCTTACTTCAGCCGATAATATTGACCGTAAAGTGAACTAAGTATTCTGAATGCAGTGAACAAATTCTGTTTTTTTTTTCAAAGTAAATGCCCATAATTTCCGTTACTGAAAAGAAATGTCGACACGGGTGAACGTCCTCAGCTATCAAACCATAGTTACAGATCAGAAATCAGCAATAAGAGATAAGCATCTCTGATCAAAGAGATGAGTAGTATCGAATCATACTCATGATCTCTGATACTTATACCAGACGCCGGCACAAAGACAACATGATAAAAATGTGACTGTATTTGTGAGAGGCATGTGTATAACCCAGAGGAAAATTGTTAGTAATATTTTTAAGTGTAATCTAATATTTCCAACTGTAACCTAATAATATGTATACATATGTAGTGGAAAATATAGAAAAAATTTACAGCGCCAAATCCCTAAAAACGGCGTATGTAACCTGACAAATGTTTTTCCAAAAATCGAGATCATTTCTCATTGTTATTAGTGAATCTCATTGAATATTAGTAAATCCTACTGTAATATTTCTTTGGGTGTATAATTGAAACCTGAAAAAAGCGACATGAAGCTGACAAGCAACTGAATGCAATTTTACGATCTTTTTAACGAACATTGTTGATTTTCATGTCCTATGTGTGTAAAAAACCGAAGATGTACGGCCCCCGGGGGTTATTGGTGTCGACGTCTGCTTATCACGGTACCTTTACTCATATTCAAAGTTTGAAGTACTCATCATATTCATACTTAAGAACACGTATGATGTTGTTGATTTTGATTCTCCATAACTCAATATTTACAAGAATCACAAAATAAGTATGATTCGCGTACGAGCACTAAAATACTCACTAAATGGTTTTGTGTTTGATCTGCTTGCTTCTCTGTCTTTTTCTTTTTTCCTTTTTTGTAAATGCAACAACAACTAAGACTAAATTTTAATGAAATAAAATATTTTTTAATGAAATTTAATTTCATGAGTATTATAAGTATTTTTCTAAAGTTATGAATCTGAATGAGTAGGCTTATGAATCAAACATATTTCGAATGGTATGAGTTTGACGTCAACGTTGTACTCATACTCATTGTACTCATACTTATAAATCAACGTTGTAGTGAGTACGAATGAGCCAGAGTAGTTAAATTTTAATATTGTTGACTCACTTATACTCAAAATTTCATGAGTGCTTATGAGTAGTGAAAAAACGATTCATTGCTGATCTCTGTTGCAGATATCAATACTTCTCATGCATTACATACATACATACATAATTGACAATTACAACCCTTCAGACAGGATTACGGCCTAGCTTCTCACACCACTCATGTTGTGTGCGTTAGTTTTATACGTGAGTGGTGGGACCTACAGTTTAACGTCGATTCCGAACGACAGATTTTTAGAAACTTTTTCATGGCAGGTTTATTTACTCTCAGAGTTTTTGCCAGAAATCTACTGAGAGGAAGACGCCGAAGAAATATTTTTTCATATTTCGTTTTGATGTCTGATCTGGGATACGAACCCGGGCTTTACGTCTAATAAGCTAACACACTGCCTATTAGACTACGGCGACTTATCATGCATTACTCTTTCGTTTGCAATTCTATTTAAAGTAAATAGATTGGCCGAGTACAAAGCCATTCTTTAAAATGTCTGTCAGTAATAATTTAATACTGTTTATAAAAATTCCCCAACAACAACAACACCAACAACTTAACAAATAATGAAAATTGTTTTCATACCGCATTACATACATATGTACATGCATACATACATACATACACACATACGAATATGAAATGGTCATAATATTACAATTCTGTTGTATCATCTCATATCGTATACATATATTGGAGGCCACTTTCGTTTTGTGTTTAAAGAGTTTTTCAGTTTTTTTGTTTCTTTTTTGTTTCATTCCATGTTCATTGACCATTTTTTGCGTTTCAACTGTAATACAATTTATGCATATTTAATGTGCAATACTCTGCCACATTATTAACGGTATAGTGTTGCAAAAATGTAATGAAAAAACAAAAACAAAAAAACAAAAATGAAAACATTTATTTTTATTTATCGTCATTATTTATGGTCAAGTTTATCTTTATCCCTTCTGTCCTTCTTTTTTTTTTCTTTTCTACCAGCATTCACATTGTTCGTGTGTTTTTTTATGTACATAACTGTTTACACTTGAATGTTCTTTTCAGTATGAACTTGATATTCAGATTCAGATGATTTCACTTAAATGTTGAGGGTGAACAGGAGCGAAATATATTAAATGATTACAGTGATGGCCAATTCACAATTAATGTTTTCTTTTTTGTTATATATTTTTTAAATAGGCATATTAAAAATTTTTAATTTTTATGTGGTAATTGCTCTTAACAGAACAAAATTTGCCCTTAACAGAGCACTGTTAGCTGTTTAACAGTATCCATCCGAGCAAGGCCACTATTTTAGAAGCTAATTTTATTACAAATACTAGGCCTATGACTACCATATCATACTCAAAGAAAGTTTTCAAGACCTCTCAGCAAAAAAGACCCATACAAAATGATATGGTATTGTGAAAATTGGTTTTGAAAATATCAATTTTTTGTTTGAAAGTTCTCTAGAAGATACGTCGCCATTTTGGAGCATACAAGAAATAGTACACCATACAGACTATATGCAAATGGTAGTCCAGAGTGTGCTCTTTCCAAATAATTCCGTTCTCCATCCCCACCAACCATCCTTTAAATTTCAACACTTTTGTTCATTAATAATAATGATCATAATGAGAATTATGTTTTATGTCAATAGTCTGCAATAATTGCAAAGCAGTAGAATAATTCACTATTGCCGCTGTTAAACAGTTAACAGTACTCTGTTAATAGCACAGTTTACCCTTAGCGACAAGAAGTTCCGCTGCTAAAAGTGTGGGTTTGCGTCTTGGATTCTTAAATTCGAATTTATCTTCACACACATAGAAAACATGTATGTCCTTTCATTTTCTGCAATCTTTTAGCTGCTCATATAGCCTTCTTAGGTTATTTTGTTATTTCTTTAAAATACAGTGAGCGCCATAAGTGAGTCAACACCCACTATAATTTTAAATTTTCTATTATATTCTTAAGTATAAAAAACGTTCCCTTGCCATGAATTGTTTTTTGTTTTAACATTTTAAACGTTTTTATTTTTGGAAATTTATTCGACTATTTACTTTTGATTACTATATTTACTTTTCTCGCTATCCTAAGAAAATGAATTATTTCAGTGCTGTTTGCTCACTTTTGACGCTCACTGCACATATGTACAGTTCATAGAGCAGTGAGTGAGAAGTCCAGAAGTCCGTTATTAAAGACTTCTTTAGACTTCTTCACTCTCCATACTTCTCGCTCACTGCCCTATGAACTCTCTTTAATAACGGGATATGGGACGTATGGAGAAGTCGCCGTGGTCTAGTAGGCAGTGTGTTGGCTTATTAGACGAAAAGCCAGTGTTCGAGCCCCATGCCAGACATCAAAATAAAATACAAAAATTATTTCTTCGGCGACTTCCTCACAGCAGATTTCTGGCAAAAAATCTGAGAGTAAATAAAAATTGCCATGAAAAGTTTCTCAAAAAAGCTGTCGTTCGGAGTCGACTTTAAACTGTAGGTCCCGCTACTCATGAAAAAAAAACTATGGTTTGTCACAAGCGTTCTACAACGTTGCTTGCTAAGATGGACGGATGAATGGTCTTAAATGGATGAAAAAGATTATTTCAAGCTTAAGCCACTTGAAATGTATTAAGGTAAAGGTTATTGTTAAAGGTTAATGATTTAAATCAGAGATCATCGTAGTCTAGTAGGTAGTGTGTTGGCTTATTAGACGTAAAGCCAGGGTTCGAGCCCCAGGCCAGACATCAAAATATAATAAAAAAAAGTATTTCTTCGGCGATTTTCTCTCAGCAGATTTCTGGCAAAAACTCTCTGAGAGTAAATAAAGTTGCCATTAAAAGTTTCTCAAAAAATCTGTCGATCGGAGTCGACTTTAAACTGTAGGTCACGCCACTCATGTATAAAATTAACACACACAACATAAGTGGTGTGAGAAACTAGGTCGTAATCCTGACTGAAGGGTTGTAATGACCAATTATGTATGTTATGTACATATGTATATGGAACGTATGGCCTTAGTGCTATATTGTCCGCTTCTAGTGCGTTAATCGTATGAAAAAAGAACTTCGATGCCTACAACAGCCTCAAACTGAGCCCGCTATATATATATAGGGAAATATTAAAATAGAAGACACAACAGTATCTCATATGGTGCCCCTAAATTTATAGTGAATAGAAGAGATCCACAATTAACATTTTAAGCTGTTAAACCTTTTTAAACATTCCTTTTTGTGATTGTTTGTTGGTTTTTCTTTTATTTCTTCTTATGCTTGAAAAAATTAGTCCAACAAGTATTTCGTTTCTTTGTTTTTTTTTTGTTTTTTTTGGTGCCTAAAGAAGAGATTCAACTTAAGTTGTAGAAAAAACAAATAATGTCTGCAAAATCATATCAAATTAACTTTAATTCCTCTGTTTTTAATTTTATTTTATTTTTTATTATTTCAGATACATATTCACAAGTCAATAACAACAGCCCTCTCCTGCGGTGGCAAGAATAAAAATATCTAAAGATGCGACGGTAGCTGATATCTGACAACAATTTGTACAAAATGTTAAAACAGAAACAAACCGCAAAATACAATTAACAACGAGACGAACATACCAACAAAAAAAGAAGGAGAAAAAAAAACTAAAAAAGGGCAAAGCCTTAAAACCAACTGCTAAGAATCTCTGGACATGGCTGACAGTCAGTTAAATTAGTTTTTAAGATTGACACAAAATCCTTGTATGAGACGACACACATACTGGGACGATAGAATACGATATAAAAACAAAAGGAAAAAGAAAAACGATATATAGCAGGCGTTTTATATATACATACATGAACAACTGTGAAAGGGTATATGTGTGTTTGTGTGTGTATGAAAATAAAGTCAATATAAATTAAATAACGATATCGAATAATTTTTCCGGGTTTTGTTTTAACAAATTCTCAAATAAATCCTCTCACAGAGGAGCCAACATAACGAATAACAAGAAAATAACAAGAAAAAATAAATAAAAAAAGAAGGAAAGAAATTAAGAAAGAAAAAACAGAAGAATTTAATCCTTTTTGAAACCAAACCTTTTTTAAACCAAACAAGCAATAACAACACGAGAAGTGAAAGCTGAAAACAAAGCTTTAAAAAAGGAAATACTAAAGACAACGAGCAAACAGCATGACATTTAAAATTTTTCGACGTGGTTCAGCACGTTGTATTGGCTTGCTATCGGCTTTTATAACCATACTGCTATGCCTCTACTATATTTCTATGGGTCAGCCATCCATACAGCCCAAAGATGCTTTACAGGCCAGTTTATTAACAGGACAACAACAGCAGCAGCAACAGCAGGCTGCTTTAATATCATACTCAACAGGCCCAGGCTCTGGCTCAATGCAGCAGCAACAACAACAACAGCATTATAATAATAAAAATTATGCATCGCATAATAAAATGAAATACAACAGCAACGATAATGGCGATAATACAGCTGCAGCATCATACATACAACAGCAACAACAACAGCATCAACAGCAAAAACTGTTAGCCAAGTCAGCATTGTATAACAATGACCCAGCTTTGCAACAAGCTGGCTCCATGACATCGAATGGTGACGGCAGTGCAGGCTCAAGCGGCAGCAGTACTACCACTTATGCCTCCAGCATGTATGTCAATAATCCTCAATGGGGCGATAAATGCTACATTCTAGATGAGAGTGATACGAATATTACAGCCCAAGAGGAATATGCAAAATTTGATTTTCAGGTAAGACTTGCAAAAAAAAAATAAAAATGAAAACCAAGAGAAATTACATTTTAACGTTAATACTTGTTTCATATTGTTGTTTTTGTTTGTTTTTTTTCATGCTTTTTACTTCATTTTTACCACCATATCACCATAGCCTGAATGGATACGTACCAAAGAGTATTGGGACAGAGGTTTCGAAGAACGTTTTGAAGCACAGAAAAAAGATAAACAGAGGCCACCATTAAAGGTAATTATGCATGAGAACTCTGTTATTTGATTTAAATTTAAAGAGAAAGATTTGAAAATATTTAAATTTCATTGTGTTATAAATTATTCTGAAGCATTTATGCTTTATAAGACCAGACTATGTCTTTAAAATACAAAAAAAAAAAAACAATTTTTAATACATTTTCCTCTTCATCCCCTTCCAGGTGATTGTGGTTCCACATTCCCATAATGATCCCGGTTGGCTAAAGACATTCGTTAATTATTTCCAAAGCGACTCCAGACAAATTCTAAACTTAATGGTAACCAAAATGCAAGAATACACCGATATGACGTTCATATGGTCGGAAATAAGTTTCTTGCAATTGTGGTGGGATCAGGCACATCCAACGAAACAACGTGCCTTGAAAAGGTTATTGGATTCAGGTAGATTGGAAATCACTACCGGTGGCTGGGTAATGACCGATGAGGCTAATGTCCATCTCTATGCTATGTTGGATCAATTGATTGAAGGTCATCAATGGTTGAAAAACAATTTAAATGTTACACCCACTGTCGGCTGGTCCATTGATCCATTTGGCCATGGCAGTACTGTACCCTATCTGTTGTCGGGCAGCAATTTTGAAGGTGCCATTATACAGCGTATCCATTATGCCTGGAAACAATGGTTTGCCAGACAACAAAAAGGCGATTTTATGTGGACTCCCTATTGGAAATTACATGGTGAAGAAAGTAATAAGAAAGGCCGATTATTGACACACAATATGCCCTTCGATATCTATTCCATAAAGGGTTCTTGTGGTCCTCATCCCTTTATATGTCTTAATTTTGATTTTCGTAAAATACCCGGAGAATATACTGAATATTCCATTAAGGCTCAATTCATTACAGACGAAAACATTGAAGAAAAAGCCCAATTGCTGTTGGAACAGTATTCACGCACTGCCTCCTTGTTTCCACACAATGTTGCGCTTATTCCTGTCGGTGATGATTTCCGTTACAATAAAGAACGTGAAGTGGACCAACAATATACGAATTACAAAAAGTTAATCGATCATATAATGGCCAATAAACGCCTGTACAATGTGGACATTTCGTTTGGCACACCCAAAGATTATTTCCATGAGATACGGAAAAGGACCAAAGAATTTCCCACTTTTAAAGGTGATTTCTTTGTGTATTCGGATATTTTCTCGGAGGGTAGACCTGCCTATTGGTCCGGCTATTTCACTACTAGGCCATCGTATAAAATATTAAGTGCCGATTTGGAACAGAATTTACGAATAGCTGAGATACTGTTTACCGTGGCCTATAACACTGCCCGCCAGCAACGCCATGAGAATGCTATTAAGATCTTTGAAAAGAATTATGAGAAAATGATACATGCACGCCGTAATTTGGGCCTATTTCAACATCATGATGCCATAACAGGCACTTCCAAGGCCGCTGTTATGCGCGACTATGGCATGCGTTTGTTTGAAAGTCTACAGGATGTGGTCAGAATGCAAGAGTCCACCATCGAATTGCTTATACAAAATGGTACGCAAAGGCATAATTTCCTTTTAAGCGAATTGGAAAGAGATAATTTCAGTAAATTACCACGCAAGACCCCCATTACCTTAACCGCCTCCACGGGTCATAATAGTGATTTTTCCATAGAGTTCACCTCATCATCGGCCGATGGCAAATCAGCCACTTTTGTGGTCTTCAATCCTCTTACACATAAACGTATCGAAGCTTTAACCATACGCACCACTACGCCGTATATAAAAATCATCAATGAATTGGGTGTAGAGTTGAGAAATGTTCAAATCAATCCAGTTTGGAATATTACGGATCCCTATGAACTGGGTATGGGTATGATGGGTTCAAGTAGTAGTTCACGCATAAGAATTTCGAAACGTCAATATGAGATCATGTTTATAGCCGAGTTAAATGCCTTATCATTGTCCACCTATCAAGTAATAGTGGATGAGGTCAATTACAAACGTTTCATGGCCTCAATTTATTGCGATGAATGTTCGGATGTTGTGGAGGGCACTACAGAGACACCAGCTGTGAAAGAAGAGTTTGTTGTAAAGGCTAAACCACCAGGTAAATTAAGGAAAATTTTATTTTTAATATTTCAGCTTAATGGGCTCGGAATTTATATGTTTTTTTGTTGTTGTTGTAATCTTAGGTGATGTCCAGCTTGAGAATAATTTCATGCGTTTGTTGTTCGATGAAAAGAATGGCTTTATGAAAACGATAACACGCAAAGGACCCAAACAACAGCTACTGAATCCAATGCAATGTGCTATAAAGTTTGCTGCCTATCGTAGTGCTCAATTCCATTCGGGCGCCTATTTATTCAAAACCGATCCCGAACAAAGTGAAGCTGAAAAGGATGTTTTAGAACAATATGAAGACAAACGTATTATTATAACATCTGGACCCATAGCCAGTGATGTAACCGTTATTTATGGACCATTTTTGGCTCACACTGTAAGAATTTTCAATACAAAAACACATTTAGATGCCGCCATCTACATAGAAAATGATGTGGACTTTGAGCCGCCACCCAAGAATAGAGAAACGGAATTGTTTATGCGTTTTGTTACCGACATTGATAATATAGCGCCAGTGAGTAAGGATACTTTAAAAGAGGGCGATACTATACCCGAACTACCTGAGTTTTATACCGATCAAAATGGTTTTCAGTATCACAGGTAGGCTTTATAAGAATAAATTTAAAAGAAATTTAGAAATTGTTTACAAAAATCCATTTTTTTGTAATTTTCTAGGCGCACTAAGGTACCCTCTATAGGCATTGAAGGCAATTATTTCCCTATAACAACGGCTGCATTTATGCAAGATGAAAAGGTGAGATTTACGTTATTGACCACACATGCCCAGGGGGCAGCCAGTTATGAACCCGGCCAGTTGGAGGTAATGTTAGACAGACGTACCTTATACGATGACTATCGCGGCATGGGTGAGGGTATAGTGGATAGTCGTTTGACACGCCATAAATTCTGGGTTCTAATAGAAGATATGCCTACGCCAACAACGAAACACAATACATATCAAGTGCCCAGTTTATTAACAAATTATTTCGCTAATGGTTTACGTTATCCACCCAACATTTATTTTGTAGAGAATTTCGACAATCCACCGCAATTAAAATCAAGAGCATTGCTATTAGATCATGGCTCTTGGCCTTGTGATGTACATCTTCTTAATTTTCGCACGCTCTCCGAAGAACAACTTCAATTATTCCCCTCTTCATCGGCTTTAATGGTTTTACAACGCCAAGGTTTTGATTGTGCAGTTGAAAATAAATTGGTAGACTTGACGCAACTGTGTACGTTTGAACATAAAGGTCTGGGTAATGTTAGTTTTAATAAATTACGTTTACATAGTTTGGAAACAACCAGTTTAACTGGTATTCTGGCAATACAACAAAGAAAATTATTGAAATCCTTTAATGAAATCACTTTAAAACCCATGGAAATTTTAACATTTAATGTGACTTTTAAAACTTAGATTCTCACACAACAAACGAATATTTAAAATTTAAATTTATTTCTATATATGTGAAGTTTATGAAAAATATATTTTTTATTATTTTAGCTTTATTTGCTTTATTTTTTATTTTAAAGTGTTGAGAATCTCATTATTTTATTTAAAAAGAAGAAAATATTTAAATTATTTCATTTTAATTTCTTTATAACTACAAACTACTTGACTGATTTTATGTTTACGCTTTTATATTTAATTTTATTGTTTTAGTTTTTAAAGTTATCACTTGCAGACTGAGTGTATTGTTCCCTTATGTTTCCTTTTCCAGCATAATAAGCGACTATGAATATGTACAAATATTTTTTTTAATTTATTTTAAACTAAACTTTGTGTCTTTCCATTAATTTATACCAATATTTGCTTATTTTTTAATCATTCCAAACTTTTTAACCACAGACAGCGTTCTTTTTTTTCTGTACAATAGTCAAATAGCTTTCAACAATAATTTTAAATTTTAATCGTAATTTTTTTTCTTTTTAAATTAATTAATTAAAATGCAGTATTTTATTATAGTTTTCTAGTTTAAAGAATTTATTTAAATAGGCGTAAATATTTTTTGTTTCTTTTGAAAAAAAAAAAAAAAAAATTATTTAGAATTTGTTTAAAAAAAAAAAAAAAAAAAAAAAAATGGACCAAAGAAGTGTTTTTCGAAATTAAATAAAAATTTATTCAAACAAGTGATTTCTTCGAAATTTAAAAGATTCTGAGAAAATTTGGAAAAATTTTTTCTGATCCGTTTTAATAAGTTTTTTTTCCCAAGAAATAATAAAACCGAACAACAAATATTATTATTATATTTTAGCCTGAAGATCTGGTTCCCATGGCTAAATTGAAATCCGAGCAGATTTGTTCAAGTAAGTAGAGTGTAGGAGACTATAATCCATTCGGACTCTCCCAACCCTCACTGTCGGCTTATAAAATAACTTCTCGTCTTAGAATAGTATTTCAATCTTGTGTGTTCGACAGCTGAGTAATGTCACAGAAAAAGTGCAATCATATCGCACCTCTGCAGTTGCAAATACATTCTCATTGTCAAGTGCTCTGTAAGGCTAAATATCATCCTTCTCAGTGCTGTCTTAGCTAGACGACATTGCCGTAAGGGGTTTTCTTTTAATGATGCAAAATTGATGAGCAGATGAACATCTCGTTTTACAGAATTAGGATATAATGTGATGCTAAATTCCCGAAGTTTTCTTAAATTTTAGCTTTCAAGGCTTTTCGATCTTTCAACTTTTTTAATCTGCGTCTGTCTATAACCAATGCGTTAATATGTCATCCTTTGGGTAGAATCTTACTTTCACGTTTCCTGCAGGTATGAGAAATCCTCCTTATTCACCGACTTCCCTGTGGGTTCCAGGTCCATTCTATGATTACTTTGTTATGTTATCATTTTTCTCATAATTTCTTAATCTTTGCAATAAAGAAAGGTTGGATATTGTTTCTGGTCAATGTACGTTCAGAATGCATATATGCACTCCACATCTAGCAGCCATACAAAAGGCTTAAATTCAATCAAAATTGTTGTAAGGATACTGAAATTTGTGCCATGTTTATCTGCAAAACTTCTCGGAAACAAGTTTTCGTTGCAATTTGCAATATATAAGACCTATATACAACCTTGTTGTAAAGCCTTAGCTTATTCCATTTCGTGGGGATAAAACACGTTGGAACACACAGCCAAGGATATTTTTGAACAGCAATGTGGTGGAGTGAACACAACATAAAAGCATAAAAGCAAATTGGTCGGCTAACGCTGCCCTCAAGTAGGATACCACATACCGCACTCGCGTACACGTCGAAAGACTTGAGAACAACTTTTGCCAATAGGAGTGTGAGCAAGGATGTAAAATGCTTTTTCAAAATCTATAAAATGTACGTTAAAGTGGTGAGTATCACTAGTGATCCGAAGACAATTTATGTGATCTACCTGCACATGATCTGTGTTGACACAATCGTTTTTAGACTAATTTTAGAAGAGTAGAACACGGTTCAAACCCCAGGTCTAACATCTCGAACAAAACGAAAAATTTGCTATTGTTTTTGTAATAAAGAAAACAAAATATTAAAAAAATAACAGTAAAGCCTCTTTGGTCCAATTTTCTTTTTTCCAAATTTTAAAGATTTCTTTACGAAACAAAAATTAAATTAATTAAATCACAGTACATAGTGCAATATATGCCAATATTTACACGTCCTCTTTATTATGATTGATAACAAAAATTCAACAAATATAAACTAATTTTTATAAAATAAAAAATAATTAACAAATTGAATATAAAGAAACATAGAATCGTATATTTATAGTAAATTAAGTATGTACCTTTAAAGTAAAATATAGCAACAAAAGAAAAAAACAAAAACAAACATTTTTAAAGAACTTATCTTATTATTATTACATTTTAATTATTATACTATTCATTTGAATATTATTTTTTTAATGTGAAAAGGTTTATTTCTCAGGCATTATATGGATATTTAACACTTAAAAACAAAACAAAAAAATAATAAAATAAAAACAAAACTAAATGAAGTAAAAAAAAAAAACAAAAAGACATCACTATAGCAAGGCACTTTTAGATTAGAAAACAGCTCACAATGTTAAAAAAAACATTAATTATATACATACATATGAAAAAATCCCAATGTATAAAATTCTTTTAGAATTTTTAAAAAAGTCTATGACTTGTATTTAAATTTTTATAAACAAAAATATTTAATTGGTAAACTAAGTGGCTAAGTCGGTTATTAGTTAAATGTAAACAACATCACAAGTGATTGTTAAGGAAAAACGGAAACGAATTAATTATTATAATCAAAATTTATATTTATTTTAAATTATATAACATAAGTAATGGCATATATGTATGTATTTATATTCTTTTAAGTAATAATACATATTTTATTTTATTTATATTTCATTTTTCATGACTGATTAGCTTTTTTTAAACATAAAAGTACAAGGTGGCTAAAAAGTTTTGCTTTTATATGAATTTTAAAACATTTTGTTTAGAAATTAAAAAAAAAAATTAAATTTCACGAAGAGTGATTCGCAACTCATATTTTACTGCATATGGACTAGCTCCACCCAATAAATTTGACTCCATATTGGCGATTTTGTTATTCAACGTTAGTCTTGCAGTGTCTTTAAACTTAATGACTTGTGGTAATGAACTCAAAGTCAAAAGTCCAAATCTCTGTCTCAGAACACATATTAAAATTGAGCATGTACACTCAGCCACAAAAGTATACATACGGTTAACAAATTTCAAAAATTTTTTAAACAATCCGTTTTCGTTGAAAATCTTTATTGTCTGACATCTTTCTTCGATTTTAAGACGGTCTTTTGCATGGTTTCAGAAATTTGTGAAATTTGAAAATCGGATGCATACCTTTGTAGGCCTGTGCAGGGCCACAATTCAGTTCAATTTCAGAAATTTTTTAACCAATGCAAAAGACCGTCTTAAAATCGAGGAAACTATAAAGATTTTCAACGAAAACGGATTGGTTAAAAAATTTCTGAAATTTGTTAACCGTATGTACACTTTCAGTAAAACAAATTTTGTTAAAAACTAAATTTCAAAAAGCCCCCCGCAAGGAAGACTTGACGAGACAGTTTAAATTAATTCTCAACACCTAAAATCTTTTGCTTTAGAAATTTATATTTAAAAATCTTCAACCAAGTTTATATACAGTGTACAGTCCATTCCCTCGTAGCTGTGTGCCGTAGTCACCACACTACAAGATCTTCTGATTCCTTAAAGCTACAGATGACCACTCAAAAGTACCATGCATGTGAGACAATGGACAATGATTGCTTTCACTTGATAATTAATTATTAATTATCGCTTCAATTACCCAAAAGTCTTGGCAGTACAAAAGTTGAGAAGAAATTTCTATTAAAGAAGATAAGAAATAGGGTTGGTTGTCTGAACTTGTTTAATTGTATCTACAATACATTACATAGTGCGAAAGCTAGCTACAAACCGGTATAGGTGAGTAATTAACAAACGGATCACATTCTATACAATGCTTTGGGATGGCCTAAGGTCACAAACTTATTCTCTTCAATAAGATTCCATGCGATTGCACATAAATGCAGAAGGCCTAGTAAGATTTAATCTCACATATAAGAACACAAGTATACATGGCATTACTTTTTGGACCACCTAGTATTTGCTTTTTATTTATAGTAGAGTATCTAATTTTTTTTTTTTATATGAAAAGATAATCTTGCAAAATTTTCTTTTCTACTTGAAGAAAGCCGATAATTTGTAAAAGTTTATGGAATTTTTTTAAGAAAACTTTTTTAAAATCAAAATAATTTTATATGTATGCATACGATATATAAATTCGAAAATAATATGTATTTAAATTAAAAAACAAGGTTATTTAGTAACAAACTTGCCTTTTTAGTGGAAATTTTTTCTTAATCATTAAAATGAAAATAAATTATTTAAAAGAAATATTTTTTTCTTTATAGTTGTAGTGTTTTATAATTAAATAGATTTTATTTTAGCAAAAGAAGTAAATTAAATATTAAGTATAAAGTAATAAAATAATATTTCTAGATACATATATTTTTAATAATTTAGATTAAATTCGTGAAAGAACGGAATGAAAGCCAAATACAAGATAAAATATAGTAAAAAAATATAGGACAGAAAAATGTGAAAATAAAAAATTAATTCCTTAAATTTATTAAAAAACATTAAAAAAAAAGAAGATAAACTTAAAATAAACCATTTCTATACCTGTGTATTTGCACGAATTTTCAAAAAAAAAAAAAAAAAAAAAAAAAAAAAAAAAAAAACAATTCATTAAACTGTATATAGAATACAATGAACCACACTATATACATATATTAACTTATTATATACGATGTATGTTATATTTTTCTTATAGTCTGTCATTTTTTAAAAAATTAATTGAATACCATATAGTTACTATTAGAACGAAAACAAAATGAATGAATTTTTAATGAAAAACATAACAAAAAAATAAAGCCTCCAATAAATATACACGTATGTAACACAAATATTAAATATTTTAAAACGAAAACAAAAAAGAAAAAAAAAACGTAAAGCAAAAGACATTGTAATTGTAGTTCATAAATATTGTATGATTAAATAAAATTGGAAAAAAGGAAACTTAAATCTCTATACATTTAATTCATATTTAAAACCTAAGTTTTAGTTACAGTTAAAAACGAATTACTTGGATACTTACACAAAGAAAAACAAAAAAAAAAGAAGAAAATTCAATAAAGAAAATTAAAAAAATAAATAAATATTGAGTGTATTATGCCTAGCAATTGTCAACAATTCCTATTAGTTTTTTACACAAGTAAAATAATTTCACAATGCCTGTCAGAGGAATCTAGCAACTCATTTGCAGTTACCTTGCTAAGCACAATCGACTCATACAACCTTGTTTACTTTTAATCCATAACATACTCATACATATTGGGGCCCTTTTTTAATAGTATACCCTGTAAGTTAACAATATCTATTAGATTCGTAACGCCACAATTAATGCCCACTCGCCGTGCCATATCTTTAAGTTCGTCAAATTCAAATATGCGCCGCGATAAAGCACTGGAACGCATTTGCAGCATTCGTATGAATTTTTTTACATTACCGCGTTCACTACTGCTGGTGCTGGACATGGCTGTGGCTGGATTTGTATGAACATAGTCTCCTATGGCCATATCCGAATTACTTTGTCTTACCAGCGATATAACATCGCGTACATGCAGTTTTGTTACTTCCGTAGAGAAATCAATGCGAGCACGAGCCTGACACAAACGTATTAGACCGGCTAGATGGCTGTAAAACAGTTAAAGAAAAAATAAAAAAAAATTGTTCAGTGGACGATATATTAAAAAAAAAATTTAATTAAAAAACAAGAACAATTAAGAATTTCTTAACAAATATTTCATCATCTGAAATCTTCAAACATTTTATTAAACCAAATTTAACTAGGAAGAGTATTTAAAGTTAATTATAGTTTAATAAACCGAATGTGTGCATTAAAATGCCCTAAGGTATGCTTTGGTCTTTAAGACACAGGGTGAATTAGCTGTTTGAGCATTGAGGCTTAAACCATAAGAATAAGAGAAGGCCTAAAAGAAAGCTGGTAATATAGGAATAATTTACAAGGGAAATCATAATAAATTTCAATTTACATTTTGTATTGAAATAGGCAGTTTATTGATTTGATAGAAATTGCTAAGTAGTATTGTCCACACACAAGTAGAATATAATTTTTCCCGAGGAAATTATTTTTCAATCATGCTAAGACATGCTACAGTACATCGAATACCGAATATTTCTTTATTTTTTTTTCGAAAATTGTTGAAGTGAAACTATATGTGAGTTATTTCGGAGTTTTTAAACGAATGCCACTGATAATACAGATTTTTTTCAGAAGCGTCTCTACTGTTGATAAAACTCAAGCAAATGATTGTGTTTTTGAAACCATAAAGCAATCTTTTCAATTAAAGAACTCGGAGAAATGTAAAAAAAAAAAACATTCCTACTTCGATTAAATTAATACCGTAATGCTGACGATATTTTCAGAATGTTTTCAATATAAGATTAAGTAGGTAATAGGGTTTATTGCCACGAAACTTAATCTCATAATTGTCGAGGGCTTTCAATGGAGAATTCACGAATATCTGGAAGATCTGAAAGAACTTGGTGATGATAATTTACAAAGAAAGATGAAATGCTAGAAAAAAAAAACTACGATGAGGTTAACATAGCCTAAAAATATAATTTTCGAATTAATACGAACAAAACAAATTTTACGAGGGTGAAACAAACAATTGCCAATCTTTATACTAAACAACACGGTAATAGAAAACGTGGATCACCACTTCTGCTACTGAGCTAGCACGGACGATGTAAAATCTTGTATGTAACCAAATAAATCAACATTCTATGGCCTTTGAAACAACTGAAATTCTAGTTCGCTTACTCAAAAAACTAAATGGCACACATATAATATATACAGTGATGTGAAAAATAATAAGGACAGTGCCCACCCAAACTTACATTATATTTAAAACCGAATAAAAACTCGAAAGTTCTTTCTTGTTTAAACGATTTATTTTTTATTAAACGGTAGAAAAAAGATTAGAAACAAAATTTTTGCTATTCCTTTAATGTATTTTGATATTTTTGTGATTTTGTATGAATGTATGTAGTTTAAGGTGTGAAAAAAAATAAGGACACTTCATGAAATCTTAAAGCTATAACTAACCTAAGTAAAACTAAATAGATATTCAGTATAAATATCTATGTATTGTTGCATGAAGCCTTTGTGCCACATTAGTACTTTGTTGCAAATCCTTTGTTATCCAGAACAGCAGCACAGCTTCTAGGCATTGAGTCGACCAAATTTTGACAAACATGCTGCGGTATTGAGTTCCAAGCATCCTGTATAACATTCCAAAGCTCGTCGCAATTTGTTGGACACTTTCTCCTGATTGCCCTTTTAACTTCGTTCCACAAATTGTCTATTGGTTCCAATCAGGTCACTGTGCTGGCCATTCTAAAACATTATTTTTTTTGTCCTGGAACCACTTCTTTGTGTACTTTGCCGTATGCTTTGGGTCATTGTCTTGCTGGACGACCATTTGAGTGGCATATTCTCTTAGGCATACGGCAGCATTGTATTTTTCAAAATTTCGGTGTAATCAGCCGATTTCATTACATTCTGGATACGATATAGAGGACCCACACCATAATAAGTGAATGACACCCATACCATGATGCTACCACCACCCTGCATTACCGTCTTTAAATTATATTTTGGATTGAAGTCTTACGTCTTACAATGTAAGAATACTTATCCATCAAGATAGGTGAACTTTAAAGTCAACTTTAACTTATTTTCGTTATTACAACCTACAGATAAAATCGAGTTAACTTTTTCAAAAATATGGCAGTGCCGGAGCAATTCCGATAACACTGTTCAAATTAAACAAGTTTTTTTTAAATGCAATGGCAACGATGGGCTTCGTTTTTTTGTTGTATTTGCTCATTTTGTTTATATTTGAAGTTGCCATATTGAAAATAATATATATGTATAGCAAGTTCAAACATAAACTTAACTTTAAAAGTTACGGGCAGAATGATACTCCCTTTAGCTTAACCATCACTTCTACCTTATTGTCCTTATTATAATAATGAAAAACAATTTATCTGCCCGTTAAAATCCTCCCCTTTGGTTAACGGCAAGTTATAATAATGGCCCTTAGTGTTGAATATATTGAAAAACGTGGAAACCTTCATTACAATTTATATTTTACAATCTGTTAAATATGTCATGTTAAGCGGCAAAATTTAAATTCAGCTTCTTTGCAACGACTACCACAACTACGTATTCTGTTAACATCAATGTTAACAGGCATTTTTAACTTCTGACAACTGCTTACATTGTACTACAGCGACTACTATTATGTTACCCATTTAAAGATTGGCAGGTCTAGGACAATATTAAATGCACAATTATTGCAAATTTTTGGCTTACTGCAGCCTATTTCCTTAATGTTCAAAAACAATGCCACATTAAGCGGTGGTTAACAGGTTTTTTTTATATTAAAACTGGAGGAAATAAAGGGTCCGCCAAATAACTTATTTTTTTCAAAATGCTTTAAAAAAAACTACTGAATATTTTCTCAAATTTCTTTTTTTAGTTGAAAGTACAATCCTTCCGGTTAATAATAGAAAATAATTTCCTACACCAGAAGATGCCGATTTTGACAAAAAAAATCATCTTTTCAGATGAAGCTCATTTGGTTCTTGGCGGGTATGTAAACGAGCAAAATTGTCGCATTTGGGGCACAGAAAACCCGCACGCACACATTGAAAAGCCAACGCACCTAAAACGAGTCACTGTTTGGTGCGGATTTTGGTCCAGAGGCATAATTGGGCCATTTTTCTTCGAAAATGAGCAAGGAGTGGCCGTTGCAGTCAATGGCGATCGTTATCGGGCCATGTTGAACCAATTTTTGTTCACAAGAATTGAAGAGGAAGATATTGGCAACATTTGGTTTCAACAGGACGGCGCTACGGGCCACACAGCCGAAGCTACACTCGATGTTTTGCGCCCTGTTTTTGAAGATCGCATTATCAGCCGCAGAGCTGATGTCGTTTGGTCACCTCGGAGCTACGATTTGACACCGTTGGACTATTATTTGTGGGGTGCCGTCAAAGATAAGTGTTACGCCGACAAGCCAGAGACAATTGACGCTTTAAAGGACACTATTCGTGAAGCCATTGGTGAAATACAGCTGCACACAATCGATAATGTGGATTGTACTTTGAAATAAAAAAAAAGAAATTTGAGAAAATATTCAGTAGTTTTTTTTAAGCAAATTAAAAAAAAAAAAGTTATTTGGCGGACCCTTTACATTATGAGTATAAAATGTAGATGAAGAAGGTTTTTATTGAAAATATTTACTTTTGAAAAGCAATAAATGCTGGATCGTGCATGTAGTATGTAGAATTACAAGGCAAAAATTTATTAAAAACAAAATGTTTTTCAAAACAATTCGTAAAGAATTTGAATTTTGCAAAATTACAAGATTATTACGAGTTTAGAATGTTTATAACGCTTGAAAGAAAAGAAGATGCTAAATTATGGGTAATAAAGTGTTTTTGTTTTCAAAATTGAAAAATATCTTCGGCCCTTTGGCTGATATAAAATAACATAATACCGCAAAAGAAAGAGAAAAAAAACCAACAAAAATAAAAATTCTTTAAATTATTTTAAATAGGCATTATGAATGCAAATTTCTACAAAAAAAATATGATGAAGGGTTATTGGCCAAAAAAAAGACACCAAGGCTGCTAATTTTAATATTAAAAAAGAAGAAACCATCCATGGAAAATAAATGAATGAACGAAGTAAGCAGATGATGTTAATAGAAATGCTGATGATGATTATGATCATCATCATTATTACGTATTTGGTTACAGCAGCTTCTTTCTTTCTCTACTCTACCAAGCAGTTGACCAGTTTATGAATGTTGTGACTCTTTTTTTTTATAGATGTTCTCCTGGTTTTGTGAGTAGTATATGTATGTATGTATGTAGTATTTCTAGGGAAGCGTAATAATAATTTCTAGAGTTTTATTATTGACTGCACAGGTGCCATTGAATATCATTCGTTTGATGGCTACAAACGCGTACGGTTTACAAGTTCTTTAAACATTGAAAAATGTTGCTGGCAAATTTACAGTTTTAATGTTAAGCAATTTCTAGTTTGTTTTGTTTTTTGGAATGGAATTTTGTTACATTTTGGTTTAAATTATTTGGCAATTAGAAAGTAAACAAATTTTGTTATTTTAAACAGAAAGTGTAAAAAGAATTGTGTTACAAGAAAATAAAAAATAAAAAAAAATTGAAAAAATTTTAAATATTAACAAAAAAAAAAAAAAGAAAGAAATGTTCTTGAAAATTATTTTATGGCTTCTAGCCATTTTAACTGAACATGCCATAAATGGATACGAAATGAATAGTAAGTGTTTTATATAGACGTTAAAACTCATGATTTCTTAGAAAATTTATAAACGTATCCTTAAAATTAATGTTGAAATATGAAAAAATAAAAACAAATTTATGTTAAAAATGTGAATAAAGCGTTACACATGAATAATGAAATTATTTAAAATGTTTGTAATATTATGCTTGAAATCGATTGAAAATTTTTTTCTACAATAAAAATAAAATCAAAATTAGGGATCCAAACATTTGAAACTATTTTGTTCTACAAAACAGACATGTTGATATTAAATAATATTCTAGAAGAATTACTTCATCTTTAAAATAATTGTGATTTTTATTTTCGAAATATCTATCAGCATATGCAGAATTCAATTTAAATGTAACTTTATTACGAAATATAAAAAATAAATGCGGGTTTAAACATACTAAATTCATTATAAATACAAATACAAATACTTTTTTTTTGAAAATGCTTAAAAAAAACAACTGAATATTTCCTCAAATTTCTTTTTTTATTTGAAAGTACAATCCTTCCGGTTAATAACGGAAAATAATTTCATTGAAATGGCTGCCTCGGCTGGCCATGCAGTAGCCTACACGATCGGTGCAATTTTTAAGCACATTATCGATTGTGTGCAGCTGTATTTCACCAATGGCTTCACGAATATTGTCCTTTAAAGCGTCAATTGTCTCTGGCTTGTCGGCGTAACACTTATCTTTGACGGCACCCTACAAATAATAGTCCAACGGTGTCAAATCTCAGCTCCGAGGTGGCCAAACGACATCAGCTCAGCTCGAGTGTAGCTTCGGCTGTGTGGCACCTAGCACCGTCCTGTTGAAACCAAATGTTGGCAATATCCTCCTCTTCAATTTTTGTGAACAAAAATTCGTTCAACATGGCCCGATAACGATCGCCATTGACTGTAACGGCCACGCCTTGCTCATTTTCGAAGAAAAATGGCCCAATTATGCCTCTGGACCAAAATCCGTACCAAACAGTGACTCGTTTTGGGTGCGTCGGCTTTCCAATGTACGCGTGCGGGTTTTCTGTGCCCCAAATGCGACAATTTTGCTTGTTTACATACCCGCCAAGATCAAAATGAGTTTCATCTGAAAAGATGATTTTTTTTGCCAAAATCGGCATCTTCTGGTGTAGGCTACTGCATGGCCAGCCGAGGTAGGCATTTGAATGAAATTATTTGAGAAAATATTCAGTAGTTTTTTTTAAAGCATTTTCAAAAAAATAAGTTATTTGGCGGACCCTTTACATTTATTTTATAACTGTGATCCAGTTGAATCGTATAACTATGAGTGAAATCAGAAGCTCTAGAAGTTGCAGGCAATAGTTTGCAAGAATATAACAAGTGAATATTTATTTATTTGTTAATTAATTACAATACAATTACAAATTATATTCTAATTACATACGAGCGGAGTAACTTGACCATATACTAATACTAATAGTCTAGTACACTACCCACTAGACTGCCAGGGCATCCACAATAAGTGAATAATACAGTGTTATTATGTTACTTTCAATACCTTCAATTATTTAGGAATACCAGAGACCCTCTTTTGAAGGACAAGTACGCATGGAATAGTCCATATTTCGGGTATTAGATACTGCATCAGCTAACATGAAGACCGAAACGATTTGACCGATCAATTTGACTAACACTAAAGGCTCAGTAAACCTCAGCCAATTTATTTATTACCCTATTGGCTTTGCAGTCCAAAAATACGTCACCTCAACTTACCGTCTGTGTATTTACATAATCTATGTATACCCATTCGTAGTCTAGTAGGTAGTGTGTTGGGTTATTAGATGTAAGGCCACATTTCAAATCCCAGGTGAGACACCAAAATGAAAATATGACAAAATATTCTTCGGCGACTTCCTCTCAGCAGATTTCTGGCAAAAACTCTGAGTGTAAAATAAAATTGTCATGAAAAGTTTTTCAAAAATCTGTCGTTCGGAGTCGAATTTAAACTGTTGGTCCCGCCACTCATGCATAAAATTAACACACACACAACATAAGTAGTGTGAGAAGCTAGGTCGTAATCCTGATTGAAGGGTGGTACTGACCAATTATGTATGTATTGGCCTTGCAGTCAATAAATACGTCACTTCAACTTGCCTTTTCCTTTACACTATCTATGTTACCCAATTGAAGAAAGACTACAATTAAAAAATGAATGGAACGATGCTTTGAACTCTATTCGAAGCTCTTCTTTGAGCGTACAAAAAAGAAACCGAAAGTATTTTTAATACAGTAGAGTATCCAAGTTTTCTTAACTGTTCTCTTAATCCTTTCCTGTTAAAGTGTGAAGTAATAATTCATTTAATTTTTGTTTGCCAGCTGTTGATAGCAGTTAATTGCGTCATTTGAGGATAAATTAATATAAATTAGAACACGAATCGCTTCCCCGTTCGCAGTATTCTTTGAGTATTTAGACCGGAGTAACTATTTATTTTTTAAAACCTGCAGATATAACTGAACTATTGAAAGCAACCGAAGAAGGCTTTCTGCTCAAAACATTGTGTGGTTGTGTCTGAAGTTGTGCCAGAACACACTGGACTATTGACCGGATAGTATACTACGCAATGAAGTCGCCGTAACAGGCCAGACATCAAGACAAAATACAAAAAGTATTTCTTCGGAGACATCCTCTCAGCAGATTTCTGGCAAAAACTCTGAGAGTAAATAAAATTGCCATGAAAATTTTCTCAAAAATCTGTCGTTCGGAGTCGACTTTAAACTGTAGGTCCCACTCATGAATAAAAAAAAATTAACACACACAACATAAGTGGTGTGAGAAACTAGGACGTTGTACAATGGGTCAATTCGACCTCCGGGTATTGTACTTGTCTTAATTGACAAGTACACGTTCTCTAACCTAACCTAAGCTAATATAAATTAGACCACGAATCGCTTCCCCGTTCGCCATATTCTCCGGGTATTTAAAACCTGCAGATATAACTGAACTGTTGAAAGCGACCGAAGAAGCCTTTCTGCTCAAAACATTGTGCGGTTGTGTTTGAAGTTGTACCAGAACACACTGGACTATTGATCGGATAGTATACTACGCAATTGTGGATCAGTTGGCAATCTTTACTTAGAGGTTTGGTAATAGACTTGAAGTTGTTCCAACGCTGCTAATAGCTGACCGTCGAGCACATGCTATTTACGTTGATCAAGCTATTTTGAATTTCGACCACGAAAATTGAAAATTGTCATGAGCGACGAGTCCCACTTAAATCTTGCTTCCTTAAGCCCTAAACCGCTTAAAGTTACTTTATAGTGTGCGGTGTTAAGGATGAAGGCGTTATCGGGACTTATTATAACTCAAGGGTCAAACGAAAATTGTGAATAGCGATCACTACAACTGGACGATTTGAGACTGGAGAACATAGAAAAGATAAAAAAATAAGTCAAAAGCAAAGCCTTTATCTTTGTTTGAAATCAGTTTTGCGAAACAGAATATAAACTTTTTTTTTGCGAATTTAATTGAACACCACTCAAATGCTCTTCAAGAATTCGCGTATTCCCGAAATCAATGTCAATATTTAATTTGTTTTAATAATTACTTGATGATATATAGAAAATTGCTAAAAAAAAAATAAAAAACAGGTGAATGACTTTTATTTTGTACATTAGAAATTTTGAAATTATTCATGCAATTTCAGAAAAGAAAAAAAAAGTAAAGACTGTTCAAGTGTTGGCTTATGGAAATTAGAAAATGCCTTAGGGAACAAACACAAGTACATATGTTTATATATTTATAAAGAGAGAAAAGATCACCAACACTTAACGTTTTAAAAAGTGATCGAAAGAAATGTAATGTAATGAATATTAATTAATTAAAACAAATCAGTGTTTATTATTTATATTGTGATTCATATAAACAAGAACGCATTAGTTTAAGTGTTAATTCAATGCCGAAAAATAAAATAAAAAAATTAAATATTTTTTCTACAATAAACACGATTTGTTTTTTGGAACTAAATTAATTTGCGTTTTGTTTTTTAAAGATGAATATTGTTGTATTCTGTCAATCATAAATATGTATATTCCGTATACGTAATAAGAATTTATTTTTTTTAATACTAAACAAAACAAAGTTTAAATTTTGAACCATGGCGCATGGTTGACTTATTTGTGTTTAAACTTTATTATGTTCGCTTAGCCAAGAAGAGTGTTTCAAATTCAAATAATTTAATTCTTATTGAAAATGTGAATAAATTATGTAATGGGAAGACCTACAGTTTGAATACGATTCTAAAAGACATGAGAAGACAAGACACTTGTCATGCCAATTTTATTTACTGTCAGAGTTTTTTACCAGAAGACTGCTGAGGAGTAGTCGCCGAAAGAAATATTTTTTTTTAATATTTCGTTTTGTTCGAAATGCCTGAGTAAAGACTTGAACCATCAACTCTTCTCTAGTAAGCGAACACACTACCTACTAGATTATGGCAATTTTCACTTGAAACTTTTACTTCATTAGAATGCTTAGACTTTGCAATTATGATTGATTGCAGAAGTCAATCCTTTTCAGGTAGTCTTTGCTTACTTTTACGCATATTGCAAGAAGTATTATGACAATAACTTGACGAATGTTAATACTCAAAAACGCAAACGTTAGAGGATTATTCGCGCAGACAGAGACCTCAGAATTGATGTTAACTGTTCATAATTTTCGAAAAAAAAATCGGTCCAATATTATACCTCTAGACCATAATACACACGAAACATTAATTTTTCCGAATGCAATGGGTTTTCCACAATCACTTCTGGGTTCTAAGGGTGCCTTGTTAATGTAAGCACCCCTTGTGAAATGTGTTTCAACGCTGAAGAAAATTTTGTTCGAAAAATGAAAACTAAAAGCCTGTGGTCCTATTACGACTAATTATGGCGTAAGTTGGACTTTGCGAACATTGCAATGATGCTAAGGCCTAATTACATACACACATAATTGCTCATTACAGCCCTTTAGTCAGGATTACGACTAAGCTTCTCACACCACTTATGTTGTGTGTGTTAATTTTATACATGAGTGGCGGGACTTACAGTTTAAAGTCGACTCCGAACGACAGATTTTTGAAAAACTTTTCATGGCAAATTTATTTAATCGCGAGAGTTTTTACCCCGAATCTGCTGAGAGGAAGTCGCCGAAGAAATATTTTTTCAAATTTCGTTTTGTTGGAGATGTCTGACCTGGAGTTTGAGACGAAGCCTCATGTCTATTATTACGGCGACTTAGACTACTCAATCAACCGTCTTTAACCTTAGCATAAGTTGGACTTTAAGTACATTGAAATTATGCTAAGGCCTGTTTACATCTGTGATACTGCCTGTCTCTTAGTTTCTTCATTGTGGGCATAAAAAAAATCAGTATAGTGGGGTCTGCACAATTTCGATTACCATTGTTCTTTAAGGCGCATATTGACAAATCTCAACAATAATAATAAAAATGCATTGTGCAGGAATATATAGTCGCTAAAGGTCTATAAATATCTTGGTGCAGCTCTAACACATTCGAAAAAATCATCTTTTAACTGTGGTAGTAGGGTGTAGAATATTTCTACTTCAGCGTATTCCTACAAAGATGCTCAATTACATTAAAATCAATGTTCTGTTCAGGTGATTGTGTACGTTTGCAATTATGAGCAATTATTATCGATCAACTCAAGCTTTGTAATACCTTATGTGTGATTGTGTAATGGGATTTTCAATACCTGATCATTGTCTTCGCAACAACAAAATTTCAAACTTCCTCCTCCGGCTTTTGACCTCCATGACTAACAATGGAGTTTTGCATTCTGATGATCAATTCAATTTTACGCTAAATAAACGTTTAGCCATCCGTTCCAAGTAATTGAGATTTTTCCTGCATCATTAAACAAAAACTTAAAATAAATGAAATATTTCATACTGATTTACCAGAAATTTGCATGTTTTTAACAAAACACTCTTTGAATCTTTGTGGAATCTTTGTGTGAATCTTTATATGGCATACACTTTCAGTATCAATCGCTTACTTATTAGGTGTTGGTTTTTTAATACAAAAACGAATGGTGGCTATGCCAAAAATGCCTAGAAAGGTTTAAATTTGACAGTTGATAACGGCCATCTATTAAGTTTGTTGTCATTTATTCAGTTTGGTTTGTTAAACAGAGGTCTACTGAGCCTAAAATTTTTTTTTATCGTTGAGGCCTATTTCTGGATCAATGGATACGTGAACCAACATACTTGTCAAATTTAGAACGTTTCTTATCCACATGAGATTCAAAAGCCTTCAGTGCAAATCAAAAACATCATTGTTGGTGCGGATTTTGAACTGGCACGCCGCCAGTCCCCCTTCACGTGGGATGAGCATGTCCTTAAATTGTTCGTGTGGAATATCTAATGTGACTTAGACGTTATCGATTCACATTTCTTTGATAACGGTGTTGACAAAGTCATCACTGTCGACGGTGAACACTATACATCGATGATTATCTACGCGCCATACAGCTCATGTAACATTAGCTATTCTGCACGAGCGAATTAAAGGCATGCTTATCTCACGTGAAGGTGATGTGAACTGATCACAGACATCGTGCGATTTCACACCGTTAAACTTTTAGTTCTTTAGTTTTCTTAAGTCACAGGCGTATACGAATAGGATACAAATCACAGCAGTCCTCAATGCAAACGTAACCCATATCATCGATTAAAATCAGTCCAATTTATACAGCAGAGTTATGGAAAAATCATGGAAATCTTAGATAAAAGCTCGTGATGCAAACCTTAGCACAGACATTTCGAACAAAAACGAAATATAAAAAATGCTTCCATGGCGGTTTTTTTCTCTTCAGTCTTCTGGAAAGAAAACTCTCGCGATTAAATAAAATTCCCACGAAAAAGTTTCTCAAAAATTTGTTTTTCGAAGTGGCTTTTAGACTGTATGTGCCCGTCACTCAGGGATGAAATTCAAACACATTTCTTTTTTTATTTGAAAGTACAATCCTTCCGGTTAATAATGGAAAATAATTTCATTCAAATGTCTGCATCGGCTGGCCATTCAGTAGCCTACACAATCGGTCCAATTTTTAAGCACATTATCGATTGTGTGCAGCTGTATTTCACCAATGGCTTCACGAATATTGCCCTTTAATTCGTCAATTATATCTGGCTTGTCGGCGTACAACTTATCTTTGACGGCACCCCACAAATAATAGTCCAACGGTGTCAAATCGCAGCTCCGAGGTGGCCAACCGACATCAGCTCTGCGGCTGATAATGCGATCTTCAAAAACAGGACGCAAAACATCGAGTGTAGCTTCGGCTGTGTGGCACGTAGCGCCATCCTGTTGAAACCAAATGTTGCCAATATCCTCCTCTTCAATTTTTGTGAACAAAAATTCGTTCAACATGGCTCGATAACGATCGCCATTGACTTTAACGGCCACTCCTTGCTCATTTTCGAAGAAAAATTGCACAATTATGCCTCTGGACCAAAATCCGCACCAAACAGTGACTCGTTTTGGGTGCGTCGGCTTTTCAATGTATGCGTGCGCTTTTTCTGTGCTCCAAATGCGACAATTTTGCTTGTTTACATACCCGCCAAGATCAAAATGAGCTTCATCTGAAAAATGATTTTTTTGTCAAAATCGGCATCATCTGGTGTAGGCTACTGCATGGCCAGCCGAGGCAGACATTTGAATGAAATTATTTTCCATTATTAACCGGAAGGATTGTACTTTCAAATAAAAAAAGAAATTTGAGAAAATATTCAGTAGTTTTTTTTAAAGCATTATCAAAAAAAAAAAGTTATTTGACGGACCCTTTATAAAATCCTGACTGTTTTAGTTTTTATATTGCAGCTACCATAATGAATTTGGCACATTTTCCTTGAAGTGTCATAAAAACAATTGTGGAATGTAGAAGAAGGCATGGTTTTGTTTAAATTTATTTACGTTTTTTTTACTACAATGCGGACTAGTAATGCATGTTGGCAACATTTATTTTTAAATTTTCTATTTACTTTAAATACTCTTTAAATGCTTTTTCAATTGCTTAAGTTTTGGAAGAAATAAAACTTATTGGAGGTCACGTTTTACAATAATTTCAATTATATTTCATAAGCAACTAAACAGTTGCCTTAGGCTGTTATTGTATAGAAAATTCCAGATTCAAGAGTACAAAGGAGAGGAAAGATTTCTAGAATCTGTGAAATGTAAAGATTCTTTTGATAAAACAACCACTATACACCACCATTAGCATACAGTTGATGAGAAAATTTAAAACAAAAGCAGAGAAAAAACCAACAGAATTAAAAAGAAAACGAAACAAGTTTTGTGTGTGTCTAGAAACAAAATAAAAAATAAAACACAAAATCAAAATCAAAAGTTTCCACTGACTTAATGTAATTCTAGTAACAAACCTAATAAAGGATATTCTAGAACAAAAAATTATGTTCTTTCAACATACAACAAAACAAGTTCCCTTTCACTTTCCAGAAGATTAAAGTTAAACTCATGAAACAAAGAAAAAAAAAAGAAAAAATAAAAATGAAACCTTATTCAGCCACAGTTACTAAGAACTATAAATAAAGGGCCAAGTAAAGAAAACAAAAAAAAAAAAGATACCCCAACAACAAATGCTTAAACACATTAATTTACAAGGATATCTGGCCAATTAAAGTTTACAATATCATACGTAAATCAATTTATTAATTTATTTTGTTGTTTTTATTGCCTTTATATAGTGACCCAGTATTATAAAATGCCTTCACTGTACAATTTTGATGACTATGATCGCTGTCTGCAAGAGTTCAATGACTTTTCCCTGTATTGTTTTGTACGCGCTGATGTTATACCGCAAACAGACAGCAGCAATGAAGCCTGGCAGGCTATTGAAGAAATTTCCATGTATTACAAACATCATTTCCAGCATCGTCATCTGTACTATGGCATCTGTGTGCAATGGTGTCAATTGGAAATTAATAAACAATCGTCAGAAGTGGCAAAAGATCTATTTAAAGGCGTTTTAATAAACAATACAAAGGTAAGTAAGTAAGTAAGTAAGTAACGATTTTAAAAGCGTTTTTCATGGTAGTCCACTTGTATGACTACGTAAGTTATATACTATAAACAAAAGACTTAAGAGACATACTTGAAAAAGTATTTTTCAGCAGTCAAAGGCATGAGAGAGGAACAGAGCAAAAAACAAAGTAAATTAATTTAAATAGTTTAAGTATTTAACTCAGTAGTGTATAGGCAACTAGACTTTAATATTTAGCACAGAATTAATATTAAAGGCAGAAACTAGGTCGTAATCCTGATTGAAGGGTTGTAATGACCGATTATGTGTGTTAATATTAAAGGGCAATCCAGATGAATGAAAAATCTTAGTAAAGATGCAGCTTCTAGAAGCATAAATGACAGGCATGTACAAGGAATTGTTCGCCCTTGATTATGCTTAATTCCTTACATAATTGCTCATTAAAACCGTTTAGTCAGGATTACAACCTACATTCTCACATCACTTATGTTGTGTGTGTTCATTTTATCAACGAGTGGTGGGACCTAATGTCGACTGCGAAGGACAGCTTTGAAAAGTTTTTCATAGCAATTTGATTTACTCTCAGAGTTTTTGCCAGAAGAAAGGAAGTTGCCGTTTTATTCGAGATGTCTGATATGAGGTTTGAACCAGAAGTCAGCAATGAATATTCAAAAAGATGAGTAGATTCGAATCATACTTATAATTTGTGTAACTTATACGCATTCATACTTATTTTAATGTCATACTCATACTACTACGAATCACAAAATAAGTATGATTCGCGTACGAACACTACATACTCACAAGAAGGTTGTGTGTTTGCTCTGCTTGCTGTCTTTGTCTTTTTCTTTTTTCTTTTTTCCTCTTTATAAATGCAACAACAACTAAGACTGTAAATTTTGATGAATGATTCGAATCATTCGAATTATTTATAAGTATTATATGTAAGTATTTTTCTAATGTTAGGAATCTGAATGTTATGAGTTTGATGTCAACGTCGTACTCATACTCATTGCAACTTGTACTTATAAATCAATGTTGTACTGAGTACGAATGAATCAGAGTAGTTGGATTTCAATACTGTTGACTCACTCACACAGAGCGAAAACCGCCTAATAAAATCAAGAAGATTTTCTCTACGAAACGTTTTTGGAGTGAGGGGTATTACAGCAGAAAGAAACGAAGATTTTTTCGTAGAGATTTCTTATTATTTTTATGTTAAAATCTTTTTAATTTTTTTAAGACGTAAAACACATACATTTAAGAAGAAAACTTGTTATTTACAATTTTTTTACTCAAATTCCGTCATTTTTGCCACAAAAAATACAATCCATAGAGAAAAACTTATTGATTCTATTGTGATTTCTTCTAAATTGTATAAAACAAGAATTTCTTATTAATTTCATTGGGCTACTTAACCAATTTTTTCAAAAAGGTTTTTCTTATAGATTTCATTAGGCTACACTTGAAAGTGAATAAGTGGCAAGTAAAGAAGTGGAAAAAGTAATAAAAATATTTCTTAAAAAAAAAATCAAAGTAAACTTAAATAAAAAATTGAATTGTTTTAATTTCAAAAAAAGTGTTATAAAAAACAAATAAAATTTTAAGTAATGACCGATCAAAGAATTTTAACAGAAAATGTAGATATTGTCCCAATTTTTAAATCCTCGGAGCTCCGTGATGAAATCAACAAACATATTAAAAAAATGAAAATCGACGACGTTGAAAATTTATTCAAGAAGGTGGACCAAAAATGGTCCAATGGTCTTATGCTATCTGCGAAGTATTCCTAACGAAAAACCGGTAAAAAATCTAAACCAAATTTTATTTAATGTACGTATCTTTTTATTAACAGTTTTTGTTATTCTAGGAAACATACTTTTTGAAACGGAAAGACGGGAAGAAAAATCCAACAGGAAAGTTATTTTCTCGTTGGACTAATGTTGAAAAGGAAAAATTCGATGATTATTCTGTCACTGCGGACGAATCTTTTAAAGATTTGAATAATGGTATGAATATTTAAAACTCCTTAAATTAATATATGTACATCTTTATACGTCTATCTTTCTCTTTCAACGATAAATATTTCGAGCAAAAGCTCGTCATTTGCAGCACAATTGCAGTCCATGGGAACAGGTGCTTTCTTTCTGGAGGAAAACAAAGAAAAATAGAATTGATGAGATACATAATGCCAAATCTTTCACGAATGTTTTTCAATAAAAAATCTATAATAATATCAATCAAAATCAAGAAGTATCATTTAAAAAAAATTTCTTCTAAAATTAAGAAGAAAATCTTTTTGAAAAAAACAAAAAGAGAGCCTCATAAAATCAAGAAGAAAACCTTTTTGAAAAAAACAAAAAGAAAGCCTAATAAAATTAAGGAGAAAACCTTTTAAAAAAAATCAAGAAGACTGTCTAGTAAAATCCCTAAGATTTCTTCTTGATTTTTTCAAAAAGGTTTTCCTTATAAAAATAATAAGAATATCTTCTTGAAAAAAAAACCATAGAGAAATCTTATAAACTTTGTTTTAATTTACTATGTATTTATTAGGTTCAGTTTTCTCTGTGCATACTCACAATTTCATGAGTACTTATGAGTAGCGAAAAAGCGATTCATTGCTGAACTCTGGTTTGAACTGTGGTTGCTTCTCAGATAAGGCAGCTCACTACTTACTAGACTACGGCGACTTAATCACATAATTGATCATTACAACCCTTCAGTCAGGATTACGCCCTAGTTTCTCACACCACTTATGTTGTGTGTGTTAATTTTATACATGAGTGGCGGGACCTACAGTTTAAAGTCGACTCCGAACGACAGATTTTTGAGAAACTTTTTCCTGGCAATTTTATTTACTTTCAGAGAGTTTTTGCCAGAAATCTGCTGAGAGGAAGTCGCCGTAGAAATACTTTTTGTATTTTATTTTGATGCCTGGCCTGGGGCTTGAACCCTGACTTTTCGTCTAATAAGCCAACACACTACCTACTAGACCACGTCCACTTCGACGACTTAATCAGGTTTAATAATAAAGTGAAAAACAAAGCAGATTCTTTGTTTCTTGCAAAGCGTGGAAAAATTTTAATATTTTTATAGCACGATAATAGAAAACCGGTTAAGGTGGTGTGTGAGCTCAAGATGAAAATCATTATCATGATCATGACCCTGAGAATACTATTTTTATAAAGAAAATTTAATATTTTGCAAAAAAAAAAAATAGAAATAATTCATATGAATTCAATAACGTTTAGAAATTTCCTCATCAGCCAGCTAAATCAACAAAATGTTTTACTGTTTTAAGTGTTTATTTGCACAAAATAAACAATAGAATAGAAATATTAAAACTAAAAAATTGTAACAGTAATGATTTAGTAAAAATAAAAAAAAATAAACAAACAAAAATAACCCATTTCAAGTATAAGATTTATAGCTGAGCTGTGAGCAATGTTAGTCATAAATTTTAAGAGGAAATGCAATGAATTTTCTGTCATTGTCTTCAATAAGCAAAATTTCTCAAAATGTCAATTTGAAAATAAGGTGGATCTGCAACACATCAACCGCTTATCTTACCGTGAATGTGTTTCAAGGATTGCAACATAATAATGACGGTTTGTACTGTTCAGTTCAGGCAGGCACTGATAGCCGAATAAAAAGTCAAATGTTGAGTAATTAAATAAATTAAAGAAAGTATTTCTTCAGAAAAAATATTGTCAAATACAATAAAAACTAATTGTGAGCCACTCAACGGCAACTGCAAATGCAAGCAATAGCTACCATCCGAAAGCACGACAATTGAGTAGCATACGAATTGCAGTCGATAGGTGTTGAAAGACGATTTTGCATTTTTGCCAAGCTCCTTAAATGCTATAAAAATAAATAATTTTTTGCATGAAGTCCTACAGATGATAACAAAAAAAAAAATAGAAATGGAAATGGAAATATTCAAACAGCTCAGAGCAAAATTCTCTGAGACTTCAAAGTCGAATGTATAAATGGTTCAAATTAATGCACGCTGTTGGCAAAATGAAGAATACAGAGAAGTAGAGACTCTTCTCAATCCAAACCGATTTGATACAATCTCAACTTTTACGTTTTTTTACTCTCCACAAATAACCGAAGAATAGTAATCGATCCCCTAACCAAGCATTTGTAAGGGATATGAATTTTTTTAAGTCCAATATGTCGTTTCTTAGATGAGGAAAACAAATTGTTAGAACACGTTTTTGGAACATTTGGTAGATTTAATACAAAAGAAACAACTGGGGTCTTATCAGCAGGGAGTAATCCTTATTAACACAGGACGGAATCATGAGATTTGTCGGAGCAACAGTTTTGGCAGCGACATTATAGAGAAATTCTATATAAGTTGAGGGCATTACAATGTCCTCGATTCGATTGTGATTATTTGTCTTTAGCGCTGTTGTTCTTGGTTGGCCGTGCTTCGATGTAAACACTTTTTGAACTTGTCTACGCTTCAGATCAAGTGATATCCTACTCCTATGCTGACGCATGAAGTCGCCGTAGTCTAGTAGGTAGTGTGTTGGCTTATTAGACGTAAAGCCAGGGTTCGAGCCGCAGGCCAGATATCAAAACAAAATACAAAAAGTATTTCTTCGGCGACTTCCTCTCACCAGATTTCTGGCAAAAACCCTGAGAGTAAATAAAATTGCCATGAAAAAGTTTCTCAAAAATCTGTCGTTCGAAGTCGATTTTAAACTGTAGGTCCCACCACTTATGTATAAAATTAACACACACAACATAAGCGGTGTGAGAAACTAGGACGTTGTACAATGAGTCAATTTGACCTCCGGGTACTTGTCTTAATTGACAAGAACACGTCCTCTAACCTGACCTAACCTGAGAGCATTACAATGCCCTCGATTCGATTGTGATTATTTGCCTTTACTGCTGTCGTTCTTGGTTGGCCGTGCTTCGATCTAAACACTCTTTGAACTCAGCTCATGTGATATCCTATTCCTCTGCTGATGTATGAATCTCAAAAATCTGTCGTTCGGAGTCAACTGTCCCGCTGCGTATGCATAACACACACAACATACATAGGTGGTGTGAGAAGCTAGGTCGTAACTCTGACTTAAGGGTTGCAATGTGACAACACTCATCATGGAGTAATACAAACAAATCATCATTCTTGAATTCTTTTTGATCTCATCAAGGCGGTTTTAGTCTTACGTGTTAAAATCACCATTTTTGAACCTAACAAACTAAATATTTATTTTTAGTTGTAATCATTACCATGAAAATTATCACTTAAAAAACAAAAGACTTAAGAAACATACTTGATATAATAAATATTCGTCAATTTGTTGGTGGCAAACAGAAATCAATTTTCTTAGATAAACAGCATTAAGAAATTGTCAAATATTAAAAAAAATGCATTTTTCATAAATTATTGCAGAATACTTTTTTTTTATAATTTATTCGTTTGTTTTTTTTTTTTTTTGTGTTTCCCACTTTATACGATCTGTTCCATTATTAATGACTTGAACTTGACTTTTGTGTTAAACATCCATGCTTTTGTGTTTACATTTTATCATGTAATTTGTAAGTTTGTTAATGGATCAATAAAACACATGATAAACAGACAACACCGGTAACTTGTTTACAAGCATATTTTGGAATTATTTATTGATCTGTTGGATACTATTTGGCTGCCAATAAACATAATCATCGCCGTTAATATATTCATTATGATTAATATAAACTTGTTTTGTATTTTTCGATAGGCTTTATAACTTCTAGCCAAAATTACTGAATGGGTAATTTCGCTTTAAGGTGTGTTGAACTTTTAATTTGCTTAATGCTTCTTTTGTAATTAAGGGCATCATAGGCATATAGTAGAGGCTATATTAGGTTGCTGATGGTTTTTGTAAACACCTTTTTTCAAAATAATTGTAAATCTAGTGAACAAAAATGGGAAATTTTAGAGATGGATTATTATCAGACTTTAAAAGTTGAGGACTAAATGTTAAAGTATAGCTTTTTTAGTTTTATTTTAATATCCGTCCAATGAAGAAAAACCGGACACAAATAAGTTTTACTAGCAGCTTAATAACTGAAATGAAATTGATCAAAAAGGACGGCTGGCATTTTAGCGTTAGAGCCCTTCCCGGGCTGGTCATTACAGTCCTTCAGTCAGTATAACGATTTAGTTTCTCATACCACTTATGTTGTGTGTGTTAATTATATACATGAGTGGTGGGACCAACAATTCAAAGTCGATTCCGAACAACAGATTTTTAAGAAACTTTTTCATGTCAATTTTATTAACTTTCAACGTCTTTGCTAGAAATCTGTAGAGAAGCAGTCGCCGCAGAAATATTTTTTCAAGTTTCGTTTTATTCGAGATGTCTGACAATGGTCTCACGTAAAAAGCCAACACATTAACTCTAGACTACGGCGATTTCCCACCTTTCACGGCTTATATCAATAGGCATCTGTTAGTTAAATTCTGTTAAAATTTATAAGCTGCGTCATTTAGTATGTGTTTTTTGGTGCCTTAGATAAGAGTTTTCAACGGAAAATCTTAGATAAGGTTCAGCGGATTGCATTCTTGAGTATCACTGGAGTGAGGAAGAGTTGCCCTCAGGCTGCTCTTGACACTATGCTCTGCCTGACTCCGCTTGATTTGTATGTCAAGCGGTGTTCAGCGCGTAGTGCCATACGTCTGAGGGAATCGGGCTGCTGGAAACAGCGCTCGATAGGTCACTCCAGAGTTCTGAATGTCGTCTTTCCTGACGGGAGGTATGGACTTTCGGAAAAAGCCACCGATTATATTGTGCCTGAGGCTATGTTCCTGCCTGGTTTAAGGATACTTATGGTGGGGTACTCCAGGGGCAGAGAGGTATACCCATCTTCACAGATGGGTCTAAGTTAGGTGGATGTGCAGGTGCTGGGATTTTCTGTAGGGAACTCGGTCTTGATCTCCACTTCAAGTTGAATGATGACTGCAGCGTTGTTCAGGCGGAGATTTCGCAATCTTGAAGGCTATTGAGGCCATAGCTGGTGGCCCAGCTTCGGATTCGGAATCTTACATGATCTTCGTGGACAGTCATGTTGCCCTTAGGGCCATTGCGTCGGTCTGGTGCAAATCACGGCTAGTTCGCGAGTGCAAGGAGTCGTTGAGGACTTTTGGAATGGGCCGTCAATGCTGGGTTCCGGGTCATAGCGGAATACTGGGCAATGAGACGGCGGATGCCCTCGCTAGGTTAGGTTCGCTTTCTAGGTTCAATGGATGGGTCAGAGAGGAAGAGCAGAGGCGTTGGGGGAACGGATCGGGTTGTTTTGTCTCTAGATGTCTATGGCCTGCTGTGGACAGTAGGAGAACAGGTTGGCTGCTGGGCTTGGATAAGGCCAGCTTAAGGTTGGTTGTCGGTTTTATCACGGGGCACTGCGAAATTAGGTCACTGACGGGGATCTGGAACAGATCCCAGCCGGACTATTGCAGAGCATGTTGCGATGCGGAGGAGTTGAAGACTATCGAACACCTCCTCTGTAAACGCCCAGCCCTTGGTAGGTTGAGGACCCCTGGCAGGGCCTTCTTTGAGAGTTTGAATTCTGTGTCGAGAGCCGACATCAAGGCTCTCCACAGATTCATTAGTGGCTTGGGCTAGTTGAGAGGTGCTAGGGCTTCATCATTGTAGTCGCGCTCTCCCTTTTTGTTGAGTCTGGTCTGTGTAATTCCTCTGCTTCCCATTCTCCCCTTTCCTACATCCTCTCCTTTTTATCCTATTCCCTCTTTAAGGATGTTGTACAATGGGTCAATTCGATCTCCAGGTACTGTACTTGTCTTAATTGACAAGTACACGTCCTCTAACCTAACCTAACCTAGTATGTGTTTGTCCGCAATTGATAGTAGACTATCGCGTGATTTCAGAATAAAATAAAAAAAAGTACGTTCATACTAAATTGGCAAAAACCTATGATTTAGGATGCGGTTTGTTTCCTTCACTGTTTTTTTTTTAGATTTACTAGTTGCGAATAACTATTTTTGGTTTCTAAAACTGATGAAATAACTGAATCCACTCAAAAACAAGTGGGGGATCTGTATTCTAAATATTGGCTATGACCTTTTTATGATCATCCCTGATAATATAGGGATTTCCTGTCAACAGGACTGACGTTTTTATTAAACCAAAAATAAATCAAACAGATTTTGAACACTCCGTTCTGAAATAATTCATATCCTAACATACTATTGTGTGCTTGAGTAGTATGATATGCTTGAAGTCATCTGGCGATCATAAAATGTGCCGTTCAGTGCACAAAGTGATTAAGTCCACTTTTTAAATAATCTTAAATTTAAGTGTCAAAGCATTTGAGATAGTCATAACTTTTTATATTTATTATAACTTTCCTGAATAGTAAAGATTAACACCATTAAACGACAAAATTTGTTGGGCCATTGAATAATAAGTAATTTATTTCAGAAGACATTTTGATTAACTCCATACTCTTATGTGAATCGTTTCAATAACGTAATTCAAATGCACCATTAGCAAACGCAACGCATTTTAAAATTTACATGGTCAACTTAACCAAAATATTTCTTTTAGAGGCTGAATCAAAGTTAAAGAAGTAAAAAGAAGGCGTCTCACGAATAGAACTAAAGACCAAAGATCACGTTCTTGCACATCTTACCTTCGAAAAGACAAAACTAATAATCTCGTTTGCAAATAATGTTTTAAAGATCAGGTGAGTGACGGGCGGATACACAAGTGTTGTTTTAAAGAACAAGTTATTTTTTTGGCTGATCAGCGCAAAGACCGTGTTGCAAGCAATAAAATAGATGACAGAAATGTTATCAAAGGGCTCATAATCCAAGACGACAATATTTACATCCTGACTTAAATATTAAGAAAACGAACTATACGTCACACAATGTGAAAAAGAAAATATAGTACCAGTGAAAGCAAAATATCACTATAATGTGTTCTCTACAAAATTTAATTTACATTTTAAATAACCATCAAAAGATACGTGCCAAAATTGTGACGCTTTGCAAACAAAAAATCAATCTTCAAACGTTGAGGGAATTAAGACGGCAAAAATTGAAAAGGAACCCCACATAAAATAGGCAGAACAAGCTTGTAATCAAATGGCTGCCGATCGAATGGCAGCATTAGAATAAAGTTTCGTAATTTCTTTCGACTTAGAAAAATCTTTAGGCTTTCCTAAACTGACTACATCTGTAGCTTATTATAAGCGAAATGTATATGTTTATAATCTCGGATGTAATGGATTCAGTAAAAAATATAAGCCAAATGTTTGTTTTGCCAGAAACTGAAGTATCTTATGGGTCTCAAGAAAATTCGTCGTGTCCTACAAATTACATAAAAACTTATGTTGCAAACTTTGAAAAAATAATAACGTATTCTGATTCGTGTATCGGGCAAAATAGAAATATTAAAACTTAAAAAATTTAAATAATTAATTTAACTTTATTATTTTTTCAGTTGCCAAATCGATTAACTCCACTCCACCAGTCACATGAAATTTGTAACATTACTGACATTATTTTTTTCGCTATTCTTTCTTATTAATTTTATATACCATTAGACGAAAGCTATATATGTACCTATGTATTCTACAATATATATTTGAATTTATATGGTAAAGGGATTTTAAAAAAACAATTTACATTATTTCATCGCATTTCTCAACTTTTTGTTTTATGGAGTTAATCGATTTGTGCACTGAACGGCTCATATATGGAAACCTGTTCATCCCATTAAATCAGAGTTTTATCTTGACTATATAGACATTCAACCACAGCATTGAATCTTGGGCTTTCTTGCGTTACGGATGGTCATAATGGATTATTTTTTTTATTGATAGTAACGATTCCATGTAAAAATTATTGATGGTCAGTTAGCATCGTTTTCCAACGTCTCCTCTCAGTTTTATCTCGTTGGTATTCAATTTCTCTACGTTTGAATGAAATCTGTTGCTGCCAAGTTTTTGTTAAGTTTGATAGCCAATTTCATGGAATAATGCTTTCTATTCAGCATCTTCTAATTTTCTTGGCAAACTTGAAATGTTTTCGTCTTGAGCGTCAAAATCCCCATTTCTGAAAAGCTCGAACTATCTCTTGCACGTTGAAATCGTATAATAAGGAATCTAAATGCTTAAATTGATTAGAACTCAAAAATATTTTTTTATATATTTCCTTGTTTTATTTGACAAAAACTGTTTTTTTTTTGGACTTTACACACAAATTTATTGATTACACAAACATTTCTGAGCCCATATTCAAAATGTAAACCTTATTAGAAAGGAGAGGAATGTGCCTTTAAAACCACGTACATATATATATTATTTGACTTAATATGCTATGAGGTTTGATGAGGTAAACTTGACAAATGCGAATTATTTTCATATTTTTTCAAGTTTGTCCGTTCATAGTGGCAAACTTTAATTAAAAAATATTAAATAAGTGATGAAATTCTTGTGAAGAAATTGACACTTCGTTTGATCGAACCAAAAAATAACCGTAGTTATTATTTAAAAAGTCTAACAGTCGAGTTAAATTTTTCAAATACTCGTATATATTTTTTCAAATGAACTTTTAGTTCAAAAATTTTCAGAATTTTTGATGGATCTTCATGGCTTATGGGAAAATGGGTCAATTTCACGTTTGAGCGACTACCAGAAGTTGGCCAATGTTTGCGCAAACAGAAATAATAATACTTGCAAAGAAAACAAGCATACTTCTGGTAGCCGTGAAAACGTGAAATTGACACAAAACTTTTGAAAATATTTGAACTGAAAGTTCATTTGATAAGATGACATATATAAAAAATATAACATGCTTGTTATGCTCTTTTTTTTTGATCAAACGAAGTGTCAATCTCTTCACAAGATAATGCACTTTCAGGATGTCATCACTTATTTCATACTTTTAATTAAATTTTGTAATTAAGAATAGCTAAACTTGAAAAATTAGAAAAAAAAAATCATATTTTGCAAGTTTACCCGATCAAATTATAAACCATTTGAAAGTCTCATCTGTTCCCTTTTCAAAAAACTTTGAATTTAGAAAATAGGTTAAAAAAGTAGTTGGGTAAACAATAATTTTGTGCGAAAAGCCCAAAAAAACAGTTTTTTGTCAAATAAAACAAGTTCTTCTCAATAAAACTCACAACCTACACTATGTCATTAGCTGGGTATGTTTTGACTGTCGCATCGTGTTATTAAAGACATAAACCATGTTTAAAATATAAGCCAACTGTTGAAAATCTTACATTTCCCAAATTATGGACCCATGGATATACAGTCACTGATTTTTATCAATTCGAAAAGGAGGTTATAGCTTTGTTTAAGGCATTTACAATCAAGAATGTTTGAAGAACAAAACGAATATGAAAAAAATATAATACATTGGGGAAAAAAATCTTCATACACCGTTGTATTTAGACATTTTTCTTTGACTGTATCTTTCGGCATGCGATCTTGATGAAATTTCTATTCACAGCCCTATGCCGAACAGTTTTTCATACAGAAAATAATTTATTCCCAGATATATTTGATATATTGTGGTATAAGGTATTACAAAGTTAGACTAGATCGGTTCTAACATTCAGTTCTAACATTCCTTGTTTTAATTTCGTTATGCATTTTTAAGCTAGAGTTTCTTTGTTAATTGGGCGTATTATTGATAAGATTTTTTTTCTCGAATTCTCAAGGTAATTTTCACTTGAAATTTCAATTGTCTGTTGCAATAGTAATAGTAGGTAGTGTGTTGGCTTCAGACATCAAAACAAAATACATAAAAGTATTTCTTCGGCAACTTCCTCTCAGCAGATTTCTGGCAAAAACTCTGAGAGTAAATAAAAATTGCCATGAAAAGTTTCTAAAAAAAATCTGTCGTTCGGAGTCGACTTTAAACTGTAGGTCCCGCCACTCATGTATAAAATTAACACACATAACATGTGTGGTGTTATAAACTAGGTCGTAATCCTAACTGAAGGGTTGTAATGACCAATTATATATGTATGTATGTATGTATGCAATAGTAGTAGTAGTATATATGTATACTATATATAGTATATTAATCAAATAAAATAGTAATAAATAATGATAATAATATTGTGATTAATACAACAGTAGCTTTATATTGATTATTTAATCATTTTATGACAATTTTATTTAATTTGTATAAATATATTGTATTGTATTTTTATTTCATTCATTCATTACAGGTTAATGTTTATTTAAATTTATTTAAATCTGAAGATGGCAATCGTCAACGTTATAATTATTTGTTAAATCAATGTATTAATTTGAATTTAAAAAAATATAATTTAACAGCGGAAAGCACAATTGAATATTGCGACAGTAGTCATAGAACAATAGAACAGGGTAAGTACATATGATAATACAAATGAATTATAATTATTTTCAATTCTTAAGCCTTTATGGGCCAATATAAAGAAAGACTGCTTCCTACTAGGAAATCTAGAATTTAGAAATTGTTAGCTACAACGCTACCTATGTTCTGCCCGTTAGGATTACATATGCTTAAGTATGTTGTGATCCTACCAATCCTTTGGCTTTAACACTACAACACTACATGCTGCACAGAAGTTGTAAGTTCTCTAATTTTACCTTTTAAAACTTTAGACATCAAATCCATTATCATATTAAGATAATTACATGGTATTGATTACGATTTAAATATCTGATCAATACTTTACGTAACGGCAATAAATTATTCCAAAATTATGGCACTCATGAAGGCAATTATGTTAGCTCTCTAGGCATTAAAGAGTACAAGTCAAATACTATACATGAAGATCTAAGTTTACACCTGTGGATCTAAGTTACGAATACTACACAATTCGAAATAGATTTCAAGTTAAAACTTATCAAGCTGACGAACATATCCAAACAATTAATGTTAGCTTTCGTATTTAACTGTTTCCAAGACAGAACCTTATCTTGTAACGAGACTTCGTAACAAAAGTGAATGAAGTTATCTGGAAGCTACACGCTCTTCTAAAAGAGGCAATATTTTGTGTTATATGAATGCTTCAAAAACGAATCTTGGCATAGGAGTGGGAGTATTTTGATCAAGAATGGCATACTCCGAGCTTATGGGAATACTCGCAGGCATCTTATGCCATCGAAAGGTCTGTTCAAGTCAATTTGCGTAGAAAATACAAAGGATGGCATAGGAGTGGGAGTATTTTGTTCAAGAATGAAATACTCCGAGCGTATGGAAATACTTGCAGGCATCTTCCAAGCGGAAGACTATGCCATCGAAAGGTCTGTTCAATTTAATTTGCCTAGAAAATACAAAGGATGGGCCATAGTAATGCTATGGGACAGTCAGGCCAGCATCAAAGCGTTCAGTTCTTAAGAGATTGAATCGAAAATAGTATGGGGCTGAATCAGTAAGGTAGACACAATAAGGTTATCCTCTGCTGGTTCTCCGATCATGTAGGAATTCTCGCAAGCAGACGATTTTGCGACTATCAAGAAATAACTAAAGGTCGAAAACCGGTATTTTGAAAGGGCACTGTAGATTGAGAGTATACGTATTCAGAAGGAGGACTGTCTTTAGCTCAACATATAGAATCTGTGACGATGAGAATGAATTATGGAAGCACAATATTGGAATGTGGGAGCCATTAATGCATTTCAGAAGGAAACAATTGGCTGCATACCAGGAGCTGGCAGGGAATTGACATTGTTAATACCGAACAGAATCCTGAGGTTTGTCAGAGCAATAGATTTGGAGGAGGCATTATAGGGATACCATTATAAAGTATTAGGGGAATACAATAGATCGTGTGGTTGTAGTATTAAGGCATATCTTCACGACAATAATAATACTATGGAAACTCTACTCTGCGTACATCATGTATATATGTTCTCTGGAGCGGAGTTTCCTTCTTCCTTTAAGTCTCCTCATTTTAAATGATGTAAATACCTTAGAAAAATCTATTCTGTTCTATGGCTTTATTAATAATTGAATTGTAAACCATTTACAGATCTTTGGAATTTAACATTTCACACCATTGTGGGCCTATTATTATTACTGGTAACGGCCAGCAGCTTGTTTGATTTGTATTTGAAACATAAACGTAAAGATAAATTGTTAACTGATCGTGATCACTACAAATCATCACCAGCAAATTTAGGTAAAACATGGTATTTTTTATTTAAAAATTATTAAAAAAGAAAGAAAAAAATAAACTTCTTCCCTATTCTAGCTTGTAAGATCTGTATTAGTTTTTCTATGGCACGCAATTGGTATCGTTTGAATCAAGAACCCAATGGTAAAATTGGTAGAGAATTAAGATTTTTAGACTGTTTTAAGTTATTTTCAATGTTTTTGGTTATATTTGCCCATACCAATTGGGTACTGTACGAGGCAGCCATTAGTAATCCTCAGGATCCAGAGCGGCAAATGCATACATTAGCAGGCACATTGCTTGTGGCCGGCTCATTAATAACAGTTACATTTTTCGTTATAAGTGGTTTGCTATTGACCATCAATTGGCTGGTAGTGGCTAAACAAAATGAGGAATTGTCGACATTACAGTATGTGAGCCTGTTTATAAAATTCAATGTATTTCGTTACTTAAGGTACGTTAAAGTGTTAATTTATGTATGATGAAAGAAAAAGCTTCAAGTTTGTATTTATTTTTCAAAAGGTTAACCATACCTTATGCTTTTGTAATTCTATTGAGTGGTATTTATTTTGAAAATGCTGGTGGTCCTCTCTGGCGTCATATATTGGAGCGTGAACAACTGTCTTGCCGCAAAAATTGGTGGGCCAACTTATTGTATTTAAATAATTATATCAACACTAATGAACGGGTATGTATGTACATATCTTTAAATATGATTTTAAATTAAACAAAACAATTATTTTTCTTAAATTTTCAAGTGTATGCTACAAGGTTGGTATTTGGCATCGGATACCCAATCATTTGTTTTAAGTTTGGTCTTTCTAATGATGGCCCATAAGTAAGTTTTGGAATATTTTAAACACTTACAGAATTAAAAGAATCGAATTTTTGCTTATCTTTTTAGATATAAAAAGGCTCGTAACTGGATATTGGGCGTAGTATTTGCAATATTTCTGATATTGCCTGGTGTAGTCACTTATGTACAACAATTTAGTGCCATATTTACGCCCTCACCTCAGTAAGTTTATTCGTTCTATGTTTTGCAACATTTTTTTCTTAATTTTCTTTATCATTTCCTTTCAGAATTCAACGTGATTCGTTTGTGGAAAGTCGCCAGTTTAATGAATTTTATGTACCTTTTCATATGAATTTCGCCTGTTATTTTTGTGGTGTTTTGGCTGCTCTCGTCTATGATTATGTCTCAACAAATCAATTGAAATTACATCAGAATAAATTATTCCAAGCATTCTTTTATTGTCTTATACCAACTGCCATATTATGGATGTTGTCCAGTCATACATTTTTACAACAATATCATGTTGAAGATATGCGCTTATGGAATAGTTTATATGCAGCAATACAACGAAATTTTTGGGGTTTAGGCTTGGCAATATTTATTATAGGCATGTCAGCTAAATGTGGATGTAAGTAAAATGACAGAAAAAAAATGCAATTTCCAACAATTTGAATCTAAGTTTCTGTCTTTGGTGAATTAATGTTTCTAATGTTATTTCTCTCAAGACTGATTAGAATTTCTGTTGTTAATATCTCTGGCTTCAGACTAGATATGCCTCTCTTGTGCTCTTTTCCAAACTCCAACTTAACACAATCCAAGGAAGTTGCAGCTGGTCGATAGGGAATATATGTTCTTTGGTTTAATTTTTAGCCAAGATAGTAACACATGATCTAAACATATACTAGAGAAGATGTTCAGTCCTATATGGAATTAAGGGAGGTGCGATAGACACAACATTTAGGCAGAAATGCCCATATAGGCAGAAAATAGCCATTTCTTGAGAGCAATAAATCCTCAAGGCCTTGAAAGACATTTAAGATCATCTGTTTTTCTAGTTACGGGCGCATTTAGAGTAACTCTTGTGCAGAGCCAGATAAAGTTAGTTGGTTCGATTGATTAATTAATGCTTAAAAACACTAACGTGGACCTACAGAAATTACGGACACAACTCCATTACCGGAAGACAGAAACTTAAATTCCAGGGGTGTCTGCCTTTATTATGTAGAATCAGTGCTCTGATAAACACAAGATGAATCGGATAGAAATCTATGCGGATGAATTGAAGTAAGGAAGCAGTCGCGTTACACATAGCCGGACAGCCACTAAAGCGTTAAAGGATGGCTATACAATATCACTCTTTCGACTGACTACTTTGAACCTACGGAAATATGCACACATGTTGGATATAGTCGTTGCTAGGTTGTTTTCCAAATTGGTCTGCTTCGATATATGTTTTGGGACTCATTTTTCTCACTTAAAAAACATGTTGACCAAATGCATAGCAGGAAAGCATAGGGCAGCAGGTCAGCGAAACCTGCTGGTACTCTGCAATAACAAATTTAGACTCGTTATGACCATAGATTCTCAGCACTGGATAATATTTAAAAAGGCTTTTATGAATTAAAGTCGCCGTAGTCTAGTAGGTAGTGTGTTGGCTTATTAGACGTGAGGCCAGGATTCAAAATCCAAGTCAGACATCTCCAACAAAACGAAATATGAAAAAATATTTCTTCAGCGACTTCCTTTCAGCAAATTTCTGGCAAAAAATCTGAGACTGAATAAAATTGCCATGAAAAGTTTTTTAAAAACCTGTCGTTCGGAGTCGACTTTAAACTGTAGGTGCCGCCACTCATGTCTAAAATTAACACAAACAAACAACTTAAGCGATATGAGAGACTAGGTTGTAATCTTGAGTAAACCAAATATGTTTTGTATGGTTGCGCCTTCCACATGATGATCTCCTGTACATACATACATAATTGGTCATTACAACACTTCAGTCAGGATTACGACCTAGTTTCTCTCACCACTTATGTTGTGTGTGTTAATTTTATCTCCTGTATATCATTATAATTTGTGCAGATTGCAATACGCGCAATTTATTTCATCTGGCATTGCTTTGAAAACAACTTAACTGATGTGAAAGCATGTATCGCTGCCTGGTCGTCAATTAAACCGACACTGTAATTGCTGGATAGTTAATTATACCAATGATTTACAAACTTTTACTAAATTAAAGGACAAAACTATAAGGGCAGCATTTGAGAATCTTAGGTTTTAAAGAAGTCGTAATGAGAAGTATTCATTACGAACAAGAGAGACATAGTCAGTAATCAAACTCCTAAAACTGTTTAGAATACCTTTATAAAAGAAATCTTAAATAAAATGTGTTTCATTTTTATCTTCAGGGGTTTTGCGTAAATTCTGCTGCCTTCCCATATTCCGCATTTTGGGACGTTTAACATATGGAGCTTTCATGGTGCATATATTCATATCAAGAGTGGTAATTGCAACATTAAGGCAGCCAATTTATTTTGGCACTGGAATGATGGTAAATATTCGTTGTAATAATAAAATAAATATTTCTTTTGTTATTTTCATAACGAAATAAAACTTTATCTTTACAGTTTGCATTCATTGTCTTTACAATGTCAGCATCATATGTGGTATCATTCGTATTGGCCATATTGCTTGAATTGCCGGTATCATCATTTTTAAAATTATTACGTTAATCAAGTCGTAGATTTAAGTTTATCGATTAAGTTTTATAAGATTTTTTAAATTTATACATATGTTTAGTTTTAAGTCTTAAAATTAAGAAAATAAAAGAAAAATTAAAACTTACCCAGATGATATGGAATTATGAGTATTTGCAGATTGTTGTCTTAACTCCAGATAGAATTTTTTCAAATGTGCTGCAGCTTCAGCTACAAATAAAGGTTTAACTTGTTGGCGAGAGTATGCTGTCAAAAAGAGAAAAGTATTTTGCTTTCATTTTGAATTGTAAACAAAAAAGTGCGAGTTATCCATAACTTACCAATGAACTTCTTAATTAGTATGGTGGGTAATAAATCTATTTCAAGCTCTTCCATGGGATTTAATTTTAAGCGTAAACCTAAATTATAATCATCATCTTTATCCAAATCAATATCATCATTATCGATAGACATATTCATGGAATCATTATTTTTAGGCTTTTTTTCGAATTTTCTTGTTATGGCTGAATTCTTTTTACGGCCTGAATGTAAAGCTTTCACATGTTCTGTAAGTGATGTATCCACTTCCTTGTTCGGTTTATCTGACATTACAAATACTAAATGAAATTCACGTAACAGTGAAGGATTTATGCGTATATTCTCTGTTAGTAATTTTGATTGATCATAATGACCGCTTATGGTATTGGCAGTGGCTATTATAGAGGTGGGTGTATACATCTTACTACACAGACCAGATAAAGTTAGACATGATAGCCTAGATTGCAAAACACTTATTAGACTTTCATGTTGACTGGCCAAACGATCGATATCGTCTATACAGCAATGGCCGTAGGTTGCATTAAGTAAGGCACCCGATTCAAGCGTTAATTTACTGCGACCCTTTACATTATGAGTTAATTTTGTGGCTGAACCTCTTTTAGCCTGTACCAAACTACCTATAAAAACAAAAAATTAAAGAAAAAACTCAATAAATTGATTTGATAAACCATTTAATAGAAATAATGTATGTATGTTACCTTTCTGTGAGATTTTGCAACACTGTTGAATTATATTACTTTTACCTACGCCAGGATCTCCCACCAAAAGTACATTAATTTCCTCTTCGTCATGCGTTTGAGAGCCAGAACCTGCTATCAGAGATAATAAAGCACCTGCTTTGACCACCTCATGGCCATGTACTTCTGGTGCTAATGAATTTACGAGCAGCTTAAAGCTATCCGCATCTCTGTTTATCATAGCTATGGCCTCCAAATCCTTTTCGGTAAATTTATATGTACAATTTTTGCCTTCTACTATTGAAACTGCCTTAAGAAATATGTCCATTGTTCTCCTAGTATTGCTGGCCTTGTCAAATAATTGCTCATCCTGCAAGGGACGCATTTTTAAGGCACCTGTTACAACAATTTCCTGGCCTAAACAAACCGCATCAACTAAATCGTATCTTAATTCAACGTCTATGAATTTGCTTATGTCTGGATCGAGATCATAAAGGACATCGAGACGAGAGTCTGTGATGCGTATGGTTTGTTTGGGTGTTATGCGCGTAAAGGGTGATGAACGCAGCTCAATAAATCCTTGTTTCGCTAGGCAACCTTCTTTTTTGCAGCTAGTGGGCAGAATTGGTTCGGGACCTGAAAGAAATTTGTCAAAGGGGTTGTTATGTGCTGTTTTTTTTATTATTATTTGAAAAAATATACATATGTAGTGGTATACAGTCATCTTGCAAGTTCTTAAGCTATTGTTACACTAGCGAACTTCGCCTGCAAATACAACCTGATGACAAAGCATCCATCTCGTGCAAATTTGACCTGTTGAATATCAATAATTATTGATAGTTGAATAGCAGATCATTCTCTTTCATCAGGTTGCGTTTTCAGATACGAACTAATCGAGATCGTTAACATTTTTACAAACACTGATTCGTCGATTTTGTATTACCATGACTTTAAGTGAATTGTACAAGACTTTCTACATTTCTAGCTTCCCGAATAAGTTTCTTTATTGAATTAATTTTTTCTCATATAACTTCTGTCTTTATGCGAACCCTACTGATATAAATAAATTTTTAAACTTACCCGTCTGTTTGACTGCCTGTTCCTGTTTACAGCGCGAGCACTTATAAGCTAACCATGTCACAGCTGCATCCACAGGTCCTATTTCTGTTACCCGGCCACGCACACAAAATATTTGATCAATTTTCGAAGGGCTTATGGCAGCTATTGCGCCTTCGGTAATAAAACCAGTGGGTCTTACATAAACCTTACGTGGCCTAATAACCTTTGGAATATATTTCATCTCGGTACTGGGCGGTAGTGTTAGGCAATTTTGCAACGCAGCTAAAGTAACCAAAGAATGCATAGCCATACCTATAACAGCCAATGTTTTTAAAGGGTTTTTGACCAGATCATCTACTAGTGAAGGCCAATTTTCTTGCAGCATTTCGTCCTGTTGCAATATACTGGCCTTAAGCTCAAAAAAGCCATTCTTCTGTATTTCCAGATAATCATAGTGGACCACATGTTCCTTGAAATGGGTTTCCATATATTCAATGCGTTCTACCAATTCTTTAGATTCTTTCAGCGGTTCTTTATAGAAATACAAACGCCAACCGGGATATTTTACAGGCACTACAATTTTTATTGATTGAGTCTGTTGATCGGCATCTTCGGGAGCAACAAATATTTGTGGCCTAACGAAACTGGATTCCAAAGCTGTATGTGGTGCGTTGGGAACATTATTTAAACGATTCGACATTGCATTGGTGTTATTTGCTTGGACAGCACCTAGTCTAGCACGAGTAGCAATCATGCCAATACCACGACCATGTGCTGGTATAGTACGTCCATTGCGTCTAAAAAAGAAATAAGGACGGAATGCAACACTGCCGCGACGATAACGACCACGTACAACTCTCAAAGGAGCTGAACCTCTTGGATTATTCATTAGGAATTTTTAGATCTTTATCTTGTCCTGTTTTTTTTTTTTTTTTTGACAAACTTTAACACAGGATTTCGTTTACACGACTGAAATTCAATGATTGTTTGAATTAGCGCTTGAACAGCTGTAGGAATTGTTGTTTTCTAACTGTTGTTTTTGTTTACTTACAACAACAAATAAATAGTACAGCTAGTAAGAGCGAGATGGTGTAGAGTAAACGTTTACACTATGAACGCCTTAAGGTATGCTTTAAAAATTTATGTTTTTTTTAACAATTCAAGAGGTTTTAAACCAGAAAAAATTTAAGATTTAAATGAAAAATGCAACATAATTTCTTAATTGTAGGCCTATTTACTAAGTTCGAACTGTTTGAAGAAGTTTGTGGTTCTGAGTGTTCTTCTTCTAGTTTTTTTTACATCCACTTTACTATAATTCCAATATATTTAACGTTGTTGGGTAGATTGACAAGCTACTTCATTGATACTGGGCGTAGCAAATTGAGGGACCTTGCATCTCCTTGAGTAGTACAAACTAGGGATGCCAAACAGCATTGATTTTTAAAAATCCCGGGATTCGGGATTTCGTAATCCCGATCCCGAAATCCCGCGATTTTTCGGGACAATTCGGGATCAAAATATCCCGGGATTTCGGGATTTTCTCTTAATAAAAAAAGCCAAAAAAAAAGTTGGAAGTTGGGTTCTTATTCAGTTCGATGTCCAGTGATATAGAATATTCACTAATTGTTGCATAATACACTTGAAAAAATACATGAGTGTTATTTAATGTAATATTAAATAAAAAACAATGCCGTAGACTCAATTTTTTCTTACTTTATAAGGTGTATATGTATGAATTTACAATCCCGAAAATTCCCGGGACAAGTCTTAAAAAATCCCGGAATTCGGGATTTGGGAATCCCGAAAATCCCGGGATTTTCTGTTTCGGGATTTCCCGATTGGCATCCCTAGTACAAACTCTGTCTTCGTTCACAGTCCACGTTTGTTGTATCATTTCGACAGTTATCTCAGTGCATAGCAAAGAGAGAATACATCTTCTTGTGGTGTCTCTCTAACCGCTACTTTGGAAACATTTAATCCACCAAAAGTAGTATCGATTAGCCTGTATCTTAGTAGGTTATCACCAAAAGAGATGACCGCAGGATCAATATCAAAGTATTTCATGGCGTTAATAATCGACTCCATGTTGTCGCCAAAGTCTAGTAGGTAGTGTGTTGGCTTATTAGACGTGAGGAAACGGTTCAAACCAGGTCAAACATCTCCAACAAAAGGAGATATGAAAAATACTACTTCGACGACTGCCTCTCAGCAGATTTCTTACATAAACTCTGAGAGTAAATAAAATTGCCATAAAAAGTTTCTCAAAAATCTTTCACTCGGAGTCGACCTAGGGTTAACTAGGCCACACATGTATCAAATTAACACACACTACATAAGTGGTGTGAGAAGCTAGGATCGTAATTCTGACTGAAGGTTTTTGCAATGACCAATTATGTATGTATGAAAGCATCATCTTCTATATACAGTATCGGCACCCCCTCAGTACATTTTTTTAAAATGATTATTTTTTTAAGAAAACAAAGTTATTAATAATTTTTTTTTATATTTTTTTATTTATTTATATCTTTATTATTGAAAAACACAAACTTAAGGCATTCAGAATTCAATAAAAAAAAAGTTATGATTGAAAATACATTTTAAGTCGAAAATATAAGCGGACAAAACTAAAGCACCCCCAATTTAGGGTACAGGTAAAAACTATTGAAACCAATATTTCTTTGCGAATCCTTTATTCTGGATGGCAGGATGTGAAATTATAAATTATTTCAGGTGATATTGCATCGCAGGATATTTTTGCGGCTTCAAATATATCGTCTTTGGTTTTGCAATTTTCTCGGTTGATTTTAAAGTTAGCGATCTCCCACAAGTTCTAGATTGGGTTAAGATCAATTGAGTACAAAATATTCGATCAACAGATCAATTATTTCTAGGCTAATTAAAAATTTTTTCCATACCGGTCGCACATCTCCTACCCATTCTGGAGGAAGACCACGTGAAACTTCGCGATATGAAGACTCCTGAATTAAAAGGACAATCCAAAATGATCCCACAGCATTATCTAGCCACATACGAAACCGCTTAGGTTTAAAAATTAGCGATAGAGCGATTCGTAGAAGGACGGTAGAGGCCGAATTATTCAGTCTAAGGCCAGCAAAAAACCTTTCATATCGTGAAACATTTCATATCGTCTGCGCACACGCCTTATGCCATCTGAATCCTTTAAATTAAACTTAGATTCGTCAGAAAACAGCACAATTCTCCATATTTAGACACCCCAATTGATATGGGCCTTGTCGAATTCAAGTTTCGATTTTTTATTTTTAGACGATATAAAAATTTTTTTTTTGCTGGTTGTCGACTGAATAATCCGGCCTCTACCGTCCTTCTGCGAATCGCTCTATCGCTAATTTTTAAACAATCTCGTAAAGACCCCATTTCAAAGGGATATGAAATGACCATAAACATGCCTTGAAAATTATCCAAAGCCACGGCATTAGGATATCTATGTTCTTCTTTAATCTAAATCGTAATCTGCCCATCTAATACGATGTTCTGAGATGGGTAATAAACGCCTACGCATCTATGTTTGAGCCCCCGGTAAAGTCAGCTTCTGTCAGCAAGGGATATGCGGTGTGAGGAGTACATCCAGGGCATTTTTACCATTGGTGCGCCTGTTTACTATTTGCATGCAATTTGAATGAAAATCTAAAAAATCTAAATCAGACAACAGAGGGCACAGATGTCTGAATTGGCCTTCTAATAGAATTTTTGAATTTCGCCTTTGACACACATTGAAATCCAAAACAGATATTTTTTAACATTCACCTTTCCGAATGACCTTCAAAGGCTCTTAAAGGAAGACGGCAACAACAACAAAAATAAAATTGCCATATAAATTTATCATACTCACACATATGGTATATGTATATGGCGTGTATGTATGTACTTATAAGGTGGTTGGGGGCAATTTTTTCAATTATGACACTTCATACACTCACATGTACATATATCAGTTGTTAGGATAAAGATAATTTGAAAATGTACGAGGCAAGGCAAATAAAAGAAAGGAAAAACAACAAATGTATTAAAAAAAATAAGAATTTCTCTATATATTAAGGATAATCACAGTTTATAATTGGCTGTATTAGCTTTAAGTACTCATATTCCCGTACTGTGTATGCATATCCTTAATATTTTCTAGTCTCTCACTTACATATCCATATTATGTATGCATAAGATACAATACAATAATAACAACAATATAGAAAAAAGAAGAATACGAAACAAAATATTAATCTGGGTTATGTAGTCCTTACAAGTTGTACAAGAAAATGCAAATGTACAGCCAGAAATACGAGCATGAAAGCAGTTGCAACAATATAATGATGTCTTCTGTAGGAATCCGTCCGTCAGCTGGTTCCAGTAAGAATATTCCTTTACCTATTGCGGGTTTCTTTAATCTTTGTCTTCGCTTTCAAACAAAAGATTCTGGCCTTATCGGCATTGAATTCCTACATGGCTTGGGATCCAATAGAGGGTGCTTCTATTTCATCTGATAAATTCATAGAAGCGGTGCCATCAGGTGCCAGCTTGACGGTCAGATAGTTTTACTGTCTGTACTATTCGTTCAAGTTGAATTGAGCACATCATTTGTTAGCATAAACTTCCGTTTAAAAGATACTCTTGAGTTTCCTCTAAACTTATAGGGAGCCGAGCAACCTGCTTCTGTCCTATTACGTGTTCATGAACCATCTGCATACTACAATATGGTCTCTCTGTTGAAAGAGTGTGTAGCAATCAAAATGTTCATTTCATTAATTATCATTGCGAACCATCATAAAGTATATACTGGTTCTGTCTAGGGGACAGTTAAGAACGGGATTCGATTTGTTAGATCACATTGATCCCTGATAAATATCGCGTAGTGTCATTTTGTTCTAAACATAGTTATCATAGGTCTGATTTGCACTATCATATGCTATGGTATTAAGCCTTCAGCGCCTTTATAGAACTGATTCTCATTGCCGCAGTTGAACCAACGCAAGTCATTTCCTATATTTTATACAACTCCACCTGAGCTGCTTTAAAGAAAGTATTTACACAACGCTTTATTACATTTATGATTCGATTAAGAATGGCTTATGGAACTTGTTTTTGTATTGATGCATCGAAGAAACGATGCAAGAAACGATGTTCATCAATCAAAAAAACCATCGAATTGTCGGCCACCACTATCGTACATACATACATAATTGGTCATTACAAGCTTTTAATCAGGATTACGACCTAGTTTCTCCCACCACTTAATACACACAATTTTATACATGATTGGCAAGGCCTACAGTTTAAAATCCATTCCGAACGCGAGATTTTTTGAGAAACTTTTCAAGGCATTACTACCATAATAAATCACACCCTTTTAGTTCCTGTGTAGCTAGGAAGTTATCCTATTGCCATGTACATTCGGCATACTCGTTGATTCCCCAGGCACTATATACGATACCAACAATATTTAGAAAGCAAAAAGATCTTCATTTTGTAGCATTCAAGTATAATTTTGGACATGCAAATTCGACTTACTTTTCCCCATATGGTACCCAATTTTTTGCGTTTCAATAAATTCTGGTGCTTGTTGCTTAATAACTCCTACTGGTTTTGAAGTCGCCGTGGTCTAGTAGGTAGTGTGTTGGCTTATTAGACGAAAAGCCAGGGTTCGCGCCCCAGGCCAGACATCAAAATAAAATACAAAAAAAAGTATTTCTTCGGCGACTTCCTCTCAGCAGATTTCTGAGAGTAAATAAAATTGCCATGAAAAGTTTCTCAAAAATCTGTCGTTCGGAGTCGACTTTAAACTGTAGGTCCCGCCACTCATGTATAAAATTAACACACATAACATAAGTGGTGTGAGAAACTAGGTCGTAATCCTGACTGAAGGGTTGTAATGACCAATTACGTTACGATTTTGCAAGTTCTTTTTGACCTTGACAATCATTTTCATTGAATAATGTCTTCAATTCATTATTTATGAATTTTGTTATCGTTGACCTGGGTGATGAATCTTTCTCCTTGTTTAATGTCATACAACTTACAGTTTGTCAAACTAGAGAAGAGAAAATTTCTTTCAATTCTGAAATGAATATGAATAAATGATGTTTAGACTTCTAAGGGCCATTATTACAACTTGCTGTTGGGTTTAGTTAAAGGTAACTTTAGCTAAAGTGAACTGTAAAGTCACCTATAACTTCTTTTCGTTATTACAACCTAATGATAAAATAAAGTTAACTTTTTCAAAAATATAGCAATGCCGGCAATGCCGATAACATTCAACGTAGTGGCAACGACGGGCATCGTTTTTTGTTGTATATGCTCATTATTGAAAATAAGATATAATATGGCAAGTTCAAACATAAACTTAACTTTAAAAGTTAAAAGTAGGATGATCCTCCCTTTAGCTTAACGCGTACTTCTACCATATTGTCCGCTTATAATAATGAAAAACAATTTATCTACACGTTAAAATCTTCCTCTTTAGTTAACGGCAAGTTGGAAAAATGGCCCTACATGTTATTTGAGTTATTAAGAGCATAAAGTGTACATAAAGATACATTATGTATTATGAATACGATATTTTGAAGTCATACAGCGCATTTTAAAAAACGAGTTAACAAGTTGGTTTGAAGAGATTTTAAATTCAATGTTTTTGTAATTGCAAACACGCTCAGGGGATGCCTACTTATGCATGGCTTGTGTAAGATTTTGGAAAGCAGGCTGTAAGAGAAGGAGAAAAGGGAAAATAATGAAATTAAAAAAGTCGAAATAGAATACTTTCCTGTGGTAAAGTTGGATTTGTTTTTCTCGCAGTGTATTTAGCCTTTTCTTTATGAGTATCATTTTTAAACACATGATATTGTTGTATGCATTTGTGTTTTGTTAGAAAGATGTGTACTGTATATGATGTTGTATATTGTTATTCATACCTACAAACACATATATATACAGACATATACAAGACTTAGGTCATTTTTAATATAAAAAAAACAAAACGAAATATTCTTACAAGTTTATTTGAAAAAAAAAAAATAAAAATAAAAAAACTACAATTAAACTTGAACCATTTTTCTATTTTTTTTGCGTTTCATGTTCTTTTTCTAGAATATGGTGAAAACAAAAAAATTTAATTTTCACTGCTTGCCTATCCTTTTAGCACGAAAACTGAGTGAATGTGTTTTTGTAGGCAACAGCCAACAGCCATTACAGCCATACAGGCTTAAAGTCTAAAGAAACACATTGTCTATCAGTTAACAAACGGTTGTCAACATGTTTAAACGCAATTTAATCTAGTTCAGCAGTTTGTTTCGCTAGTTTACGCGGCTTTTAAATTGTAAACGAAAATGAATGGATGTTGTTCGTTGGTGACTTCAACTTCGAATGTAACTCGTAATGTATTTTGGAAGAGATCAAGAAATAATGTTTGTGTGTTTGAATGCATTTATGATTTAAAAATTCATTGACCTACATCAATATACGTATAATAAAACAGAAAATAAAAAAGTTTAAAATAGAAGAAAAAAAATAAATACCCGGTATAAGTAAGTTCGATTGCATACGTGTTTGTATGAGCCGCACATCAAGGAATTCCTTATTTCCACTTTTTCCTTCATTTATTCGCATTATTTTTATATTCGTTTGACGTGTGCTGTTTTTGTGTATCGACTTGCAAATATACATATCCACTCGTACCTGCTGCCTATGCACTTCCTGTCTCTTCGAATTTTCATTTTGAATTTTCTTTCTTTATTTTTAACATTTTCTTGTCTTAACATTTTAATTTTTATTTGCTTACAAATATTTTTGTAACTGATTATGAGTATTTTGTAAAATGGATTAACACTGTTGTTACAGTAAGACCCCGCTTAACGCTGTTTCAGTATTATGCGGTTGATACTTGTGGTATAAGTGTGCAAATGAAACGGTCATGCACCAACCAAAAGCGGCTCTGCGGCTGATAATGCGATCTTCACAAACAGGGCGCAAAACATCGAGTGTAGCTTCGGCTATGTGGCACGTAGCGCCGTCCTGTTGAAACCAAATGTTGCCAATATTCTCCTCTTCAATTTTTGTGAACAAAAATTCGTTCAACATGGCCCGATAACGATCGCCATTGACTGTAAAGGCCACTTCTTGCTCAAAAATTTGCCAAAATCGTCATCTTCTTGTGTAGGCTACTGCATGGCCAGCCGTGGCAGCCATTTGAATGAAACTATTTTCCATTATTAACCGGAAGAATTGTACTTTCAAATAAAAAAAAAAATTTGAGAAAATATTCAGTAGTTTTTATTTGAAAGCATTTTCAAGAAGAAAAAGTTATTTGGCGGACCCTTTATGTATCTTTTTCAATGCTCTTTTGTTAGTCTGTCTAGAATAAAGATTCCAACTGTATTTTCCGAAGTCGCAATCACAATACGAACGTTGTTTCGTTTAGCGCCGGAACTTATTGGAACATATCCCCCGCGTTAAGCGGGGTCTTACTATATACCCATAAAACCATAGGGTAATAGAGGCACTTTTGTGTCAAATAGGGAGTTCTAAACTCTCTCAAAGTACATTAAAAATATTTACAGATATTTACTGTATGTGCACAAACATCGTGAGCCTCTGGAAGATGTAGCAACACATTTAACGGCTTCTCATTTGTGTGTTGTCGAGCACGGTTACAAGGAAGGTATGGTAACAGCATAGGTGACACATTGGGAAAGATGGAACAGCAATGAAGTCGAATATGAGATTGGCATTATTCTACTGAGGAGCAAGCAAATGAAATCTCACAGACTTCATAACCTAGCTTTAAATAATGGGACGTATGCAAAGCGTTTATAATGCTCGTCTTGTCTAAGCAGTGGTTTACGCACAGAGTCCCTTAACTCTATACTCCAGATAATAATGACTTTGGAACTTAAAAAGTTTATGATGAAAGTACGAAAAGACATTTTAAAGCTGTAGCAAATGCCCTTGGATTCTTCAACGCAAGGATGATAGACGCATAAACTTATTAGAAATGTTGATAAATGAGTTGAAAGTATAGCCTCACACATGATCTATTTCAGCGATTTTGCCTATGGCACTGCAAGAACTAAAGAACATTACACGGACTACAGCTCTAATCTGCTATGAAAAATCTAATGGTTGTACAACCACTGGACACCAGCACTGGATAGTTTTCAATTCGACTGAACTAGAATTAGAGGTGTTTTTTTTAATAGATTCCAGTCCTACATTATGGACAAGGGATCCACAGTATCTTAAGCAAAATGTTATACTTAGAAAAAGGTCGAGCTCACTCGCAAAAGGACGACAAAGCTAACCCTTTATGGGTATACTGTTGGACATAGTAGACTCTGTTTCAGAAATGACTCAGAAAACGTAATGACGGGAGAGAAGATAATACTACTGATCACATATTTCATCGTTCTTGGTGTTCTGCTCACAAAATGTCTATGTTCGCTGGAACCCGCATATCTTTCAAGTGTTGACAAAAGCATTCGACTGCTTCAGTTTCTAAAGACAGTGCAAGAATTTATTCACTCATCTGAGTTCTTTACTATTTACAGGGTTTATAACGCACCGAAACTGGAATATAACTCTCATATAGGGACCTGTGCCACGAAATCTATTTTAAGATTTCTCAACAGCGTTAATAACATTAAAGACAGTGAGGAACCCAACTCTACCGATTTATTGGAGCTATAGTTCCAATGTAGCCTTAGTTTCACTGTTAATTCGCTGTTATAATGCAATGTGCTGTACTGAAATCCAAGAATTTGTTTCCGAAAATCGAGGAAAACAGAGAGAATTTGTTTCTTAGCCTTACTACTTGTATGTAGAACAATCTTCCAGTAAAAATTTGTGACAATATAAACGGATTCAAATTCAACGTTCACTCTTTCCTGCCACCCGTAATACATTTTCCTAGTGCCAAGACAATGTTTTGAATGCACAATAACTGATGGTTGCATGTGCTATATATTCAGATATTCATCATCATATACGGAGGGAATTAATTCATTTCAGATCCAATATGGATCCATATCGAAACCTTGTATGCTGTCGCAAACACAGAGTAAACACTCGGTGATCGCAAACCTACATTTCTCAGCATCGATTTGTATTTTTTTTCTAATGCAATGTAATCTGGTCTTGCAACAGGGACTTTCAAACTTTGACAGCTGATAGCGGCCATCTTGTTCAAGCTACATCTGTCAAATTAGTTGTCGTTTATTCAGTCTACTTTAGCTAACTACCATAGGCGTATATTGCATTCAACAAACGAACGCAAATTTTAAAACTGTTTTATCGAAATGGGTATTGACACTAAATATCGTCAAAAAATCATCTTCAGCTATAGATAGGGAATATACCAGTTTACATGAGATTCAAGAGAATCTAATGGCATCCCGAAAAATTCACTATTTAGCGTAGATTTGGGCCTGTCTGCATCATGGGTTCATATTTCTTTGAAAAAGAAGTTGGTCAAGCCATCATTCTCAACAGACAGCACTATTGGTCGATGATTGCTAAAATCGTTTGGTCTGAATTAGATAATCTGAACACCAACGACTTTTGGTTTCAACCAGAGATCAGCAATGAGTATTCACAAACATTAGTAGATTCAAATCATACTCATAATTTCTGATACTTATACGCATTCGTACTTATTTTAATATTATACTCATACTACTCATATTCAAAGTTTAAAGTACTCATCGTACTCATACTTAACAATACGTATGATGTTGTTGATTTCGACTCTCCATAGCTTAACATTTACAAGAATCACAAAAAAAGAAAGATTCGTGTTCGAACACTACACAATACTCATTAGAAGGTTGTGTCTTTGTCTTTTTATTTTTTTGTGAACGCAACAACAGCTAAGACTGTAAATTTTGAGGAATGATTCAAATCACTCGAATCATTTATGAGTATTGTAAAGTATTTTTCTAAACTTATGAATCTGAATGAGTAGGCATATGAATCAAACATATTTCGAAAGTTATGAGTTCGATGACAATGTTGTACACATACTTTTAAATTAACGTTGTACTGAGTACGAATGAATCAGAGTAGTTGAATTTCAATATTGTTGACTCACTTATATACAAAATTTCATGAGAGCTTATAAGTAACGAAAACGATTCATTGCTGATTTCTGGTTTCAATAGGATGGCCCCATGTACCAAATGTCTCACGCTGTACTGGATATTCTTTACGAGCGGTTTGTGGCCTGTGAAGTTTTTCCTGTTGGGTGTCCTTAAGTTGCAATTGTATGCGATTAAGCCACAAACCACAGCAGTCCTCATGCTATATATCAAAATCAGTCTGATTTATGTGCCATAGTCATAGTAAATTGGACATTGCGGATACGTTCCATCCAGTGAAGCAGTGGCGGACCTTAAAGCGATGTTACATTCCCCAAATAATAACATCAATAGGTTTTTCAAACGAATAAAAACTTTTCATATCTTACATATGTACATTTTATTTAATTTCAATTTCCAAATAGAAAACGCTTAATGAAAGAGTATCTAATATTTTGTTGGGGTGCTATACACAATTATTTGTACTTGGTTTACCATTAATTTTTTTATTAACCTCACCTCAATTGTTTGGTGTTGTAACCACTTTAACACTTTAAAATGAATAAATAATCCATATTTACCTTGAAAATCTCAGGAAGTCATTTATAAATGGCTGTGTGTGTGTGTAAATGACTTTAAATGATTGAGGAAAAACACGTAGTCAAAACGGAAAAACAAGACTCACACTCAGCCGTAGACAGTGAAAATGCTAATAAGAAAAGCCAACCGAAAACATTATCAAATACAACAGCAACAAACATATGTATGTATGTATGTACATACAATGGTTGCATACAAATAATTTCTGGTGGAATATCCAGCAATCCATACAATTATACGCCATCAGTCATTTTTTATTTGTATGGATATATACACGCATACACATGAAATTTTATTACTTTCGATGAGACGAGACAAGACGAGACTTATACCAGACATACGATATATATTTCCACACTTATGCATGTATAGTCATATAAATGTAACACATATGTATATGTATATGCATATTTGTTGTTATTGTTGTATGTAATTTAATCAGTGTAATTATTTGCTTATAACACGATTTATTTTATTTCCATTTCTATTACAATTTTGTTTTTCGTCTTATTTTTTTTCAAAGAAAGAAAAACCCGACTTATTTTCGGTTTTGGTTTACAGGTTGTTTGTTTTGAAAAGTGCGTTTTTTTTACAAAAGCTTGACAAACTATTTTTGGTTTTTTTTTTTCTTTTCTGTTGCCATTTCATTTCAACGCATTACGCAAAAAAAAATGTACAAGCAATTTTGGTCACTGCTAAACCATAGGATTTGAGTGGAAAATTTTTTATTTGAAAAAATGCAAAAATTTTGATGGAAAAAAGAAAAACTTGTTGCGGTTGTAAAAACAAAAGTGAGCATCATAGTTTGAAGATTTTCTTTTAAACGTTTTATAATTTGAAATGAAAGGAAATTGTGGTGTATTTAACAAAAAGAAAAATAAAAATAAAAAAAGATAAAATAAAATGTTGATTAATTATAAACGATTATGTAAATAATTTCGGTAGATTAAAGGCTTTATGAATTCAGAAATTTGAGCAACTAATTACACACACTGTCATTTACAATAGCACTCAAAAATGATTTTGAATTTGATTTTAAATTAAAAAAAATGATTTATTGCAGCTATTATGTGTTTTAAAACTATTTTATTTATTTTGTATGAAAATGGGTCTTTAATTGAGGAAGGAAAGCATAGTTTGGAACAGATTGAAAGATGTTTTCAAATATATTTTTAAGTGGTTCAGCAATATTTTCTTTAATACCTATGTATACATTGATATTTCCTGCACATTAGAAATGCCAAGGCTTACTATACAACCCATTTGAATACGATATGATACTGATGATTTACGAGGTCGTCAGGGTTATAACCTAGTTCATCACACCACTTATGTTGTGTATGTTAAATTTTATACATGAGTGGAAGAACGTACAGTTCAACGTCGGCTCCAAACGGCAGATTTAATAAACTTTTTCATGGCAATTTTATTTACTCGCAAAGTTTTTGCCCAAAGACTACTTACGAGATGTCTGAGCTGATGTTTGAAATACGGGATGTCGTCTAATCAGCCAAAACCTACTAGCCTTCGGCGGCATGGTTGTGTTCAATATGTTAATGTCCTAAAGCAAAAACTGAATTACGAATTCTGCATTACAAACAAAAAATTGCGTCACTTCTAATGAATGGAAAGCCGAGCAACCCAAGTTAGATTTTGAAAAAACGCGAAATATATTCGTTTTGGTTTACAAATTTTGTAAAATTAAGACGCTTTAATCCTTACGTACTTAATTCGTCATTGCAACCCTTTAGTCAGGATTACGACTTAGTTTTTCACACCACTTAGGTTGGATGTGTTAATTATATCCACAAATGGCGACATCTACAGTTCAACGTTGGCTCCGAATGATAAATTTATGAAAACATTTTCATGGCAATTTTTTTTTCTTTCAGCTTTTATGCTAGAAGTCTGCTGAGAGGAAGTCCCCGAAAGAAATATTTTTTTTTCATATTTCGTTTTGTTTGAAATGTCTGAGAGGTTGAATCACGGCTTCATGCCTAATAAGGGAACACTACACTTGAGGCCTTAATTCACTTCTAATTAATCCATCTAAGGAAAGAGAAATCTCTAAAACAAACAACAGCAACCGGGAATAAACTCATTAAAGAATAGTGAGTCTAAGCGTCGAAATAATTTGAGAAAGGCCATCGGAAACTGAACCGAAAAAGGTTGTTTTCAATTGTCACCATTACAACGGCCTATTGTGCTATTTTACTTACTTAATTATATATTGTATAGTCTCATTTACAATATGTTTAGGTGTCAAGCTTCCAAACACTGGAAAACGATGCCCAACATTCGATGCCGCACCTTTGCGACTCAAATGCAACAGTATAGTTGAGTGACCGTATGAGCAAATATACATTCCAAGCAAATTTTAATAATTTCGGATCAGACATTCCCTGCTAGCAACTGGAAAACCGCAGACTGAAGCAATTGTGTGATTTCTACTTCCCAAGAAAAAAATTTAACAACCGTAGAACAATTACTCTGCTTAACACCATTTACAGCATGGCTGCCTTCTAAAATGTTAGTTGCTTTGTGTTTGAACAAAGTATCGTGTTTCATAATGCCGCTGTACAAAATATATACAATGTATTCTATTTCAAAACGTCGTCAATGTGTATTTTTAACGCAGTCAAAAAGCAATCAGGCATCGGATTTATAGTTGATGCATTGTTTGGTTACTTTGCATATCTACATAGTTTATATGCAGTAGTAGTAGAACTGCATACAAACTTTGTATTGATACATTTTGAAAGGCAGCCCATATTAGCCGGCATAATACTGCAAATACTTCAAAATAATATCAATAACAATCTGTAAGATGAGCGGGCAGGATATCCACCAAATACAAATTGTTTAAGTCATACCAATATCGTGGATCAATATATAATGGCGCACCCTTTGGTTTGTGTTGGTAATCGTCTTTACCGCTGAGTTTAAATAAAGATGAAGTAAATTCAGCCATCCTTTACGTGCGATAAAACAAAAATCGGTTAAACGACTAAGACGATGTAAATTGTATGAAAATCAAAAGAAATCTAAGTTAAAATGAATAAAAGATTTGACGACGTACATATATCGAAACGACATAAATCGAGGGATTACTGTACTACATACATACATACATACATTATTGGCCATTACAACCCTTCTGTCAGGATTACGGCCTAGCTTCTCACACCACTTATGTTGTGTGAGTTAATTTTTATACATGAGTGGCGGGACGTACAGTTTAAGGTCGACTCCGAGCGACAGATTTTTGAGAAACTTTTTCATGGCAGGTTTATTTACTCCCAGAGTTTTTGCCAGAAATCTGCTGAGAGGAAATCGCCGAAGAAATATTTTTTTTCATATTTCGTTTTGACGTCTGATCTGGGATACGAACCCGGGCTTTACGTCTAATAAGCCAACACACTACCTACTAGACTACGGCGACTTCGACACACCGTATAATATGTATTAACCACAATATTATTCAGATTTAATTGCTGGCTACTACGATTTTATTTTTGATAGTGAATCTAAAGGTGAAAGCTGTGATATTTATAATGATGGAAAAGATAAAAAGGCTGGCATAAATTTATACGAGAATGAATTTAAAAAATTTTCTTCGACTAAAATAAATAAATCGTTGAATGTATTAGCAAACCTCGTATAATACTTTGCAGCACTCTAGTGTAGTTATTGACATTTTAAAATTGAATGGGAAAAGTCACCAATTGTTTAAGTGACTACCATATAACCTTCGTATATGAAAAAAAAACAATTTAACTTACTTCCTACAATTGTTTTTGTTTTTATTGATGTTTTATTTGTATAACCATAAAAGATAATTTCTTATAAAAAAAATATTACTTTTCCGTTATACGTTATAAAATGTATCTTTCACGCAATAAAAATACAGATCTTGGGGCTTTCCAACTGCATACATACATAGGTAGATGCATTTACATACAATAAATGAATGAATGAATGAATGAAAAACTGAATGATGAATGAATGTTCGAAAACAAAAAACAGTAAATAAGTGTGGGGAACGTATGTTATGGGGTTTGATGAAAATATGTCATAAATAAAAATGAGATGAAAATGTCAACAAACTATTTGAAGTTATTAACGTTTTCTTTTAATACTGCATTATACACACACAATAGATGTAATAAATGTAAATAAGAGTCAAATGTCACTTACACCATACAAATCGTTTGACAAATTATTTATTACACGTAAAATAAACCAGACATACATACATACTCGTACATATCATACGTATTTGGATGACAAAGAAAAGAAGATCTTTTTTCTTTCTTTTTGGTTTACGGTAATTTTGAATTTAAAACCTAAATAGAAAGAGAAATATTTGCCATTCAAAATCAATTCTTGTAACACACATAAAACCCCCAATGGTTTGCTATAACATTGCACTCCAATTCAAAAAAAAAAATTCCTTTCTAGTGGGTGATTATATTTTTACTTGGTGTTTTAGAATAAAAAAAAAGATTCCTGACATCGGGTAATACCATTAGTGCCTGGCGAGGTTTTCCATTTCAGCATTAACAACTTGGAACAACACCTGAATTATTGAATTTTATTGCCACATTCGACGCAATTGCACAAGCTAGACCAAAGGCTATTATGAGCAAATTTCGCACCAGTTTCATCCCTTTTGTGTTAGCCAGCGTCAATGAAGATTGTAAGTTTTACATGGTTCTAGAATTATAGAGTTACCATCTAACTAAAAATAACGTTTTCTAGGAAAATATAATGATTGCAGCATTGCTCGTAGTTGTGAAATACTTTGCTTATTTAGTCTTAGTCTCTCTTATAATGTCCGTTGTTGATGTTGCTGAAGAGGTATTAAGATCAGGTGGCTTAATGAATAGATATGTGGTGTGGAGCGTATTAAATTCGAATCCGGATTTCTCTGGTTTATTCTGCAGTACTTTACCCAATACAACCCGCTACTTTACCATTCCTGAGGTAGAGTCATCAGTGTAAGTAGAACGTTTGGGTTTTCTGAACGAAAAACCGATAGAATTGCATTTTGCCGGCCTTTATGACTTTAAGAGATTTCTGAAGAGATCATGGGAAATGATAATCTAATGTTGCGAGATTATACATGAGTGGCGGGACCTACAGTTTAAAGTCGCCTCCGAATGACAGATTGTTTGAGAAACTTTTCATGGCAATTTCTTTTACTTTCAGAGTTTTTGCCAGAAATCTGTTGAGAAGAACTCGGCGAAAAAATACTTTTTGTATTTTGTTTTGATGTCTGGCCTGGGGCTCGAACCCTGGCTTTACGTCTAATAAGCCAACACACTACCTACTAGACTACGGCGACAAAAAACTCCATAGTGAAACTCAATTAATTAATTCTGGCAGTTTTAGGGAAAGCAATTGAACAGGTTGTAGAAGTGAATACTGAATTGCTTCCACTCCTTCCAGTCATATGGTATTAGCTTTCTTAGTGTTAATTCAAGTTTTTTTTTGTCTCCAAAGCAGCAACTTTCTCCACGATATTTTATGCACGTTATTGTCGTTCGTAAGCCACTACTAAACTAAGACCAACTTCATGTGGTAGACTTTTCAATGCAGAAATGGTTCGATTTCGTTACAGTTTAACAATAAAGCACAATTGGAAATGCATGCATACACAATTGGTCATTACAACCCTTCAGTCAGGATTACGATCTAGCTTCTTACATCCCTCATGTTGTGGGCGTTAATTTTATATACGAGTGGTGGGACCAACAGTTTCAATTCGACTGTGAACGGCAGATTTTTGAGAAACTTTACATTGCAATTTTATTTACATTCAGAGTTTTTGCCAGAAATCTGCTGAGAGGAAGTCGCCGAAGAAATATTTTTTTTATATTTTCGTTTTTTAATGTCTGACCTGATGTTTGCACCGTGGACTCATGTCTGATAAGCCTTCACGCTACCTACTGACTACGGCAACTTCACTCCGATATAGAGAAGGGTATTAAAAATATAAAAAATCGTTTTAGTAAGATTTCTGGTGCTGCTGAATTTATTCTGCATCAACTGCCTTTAAAAATATTGTCTTCTGTGATTATGTAATGGATTGCAATGTTGGATGTTGCGGTGAAGTTCTTTGCCAATACCCGAAGATTAAATCTACACAAACAACAAGGGTGATGTGAGAAGCTAGAATGTAATCCTGATTAAAGGGTTGTAATAACCAATTAAGGAAGTAAGTAAGAAGAAGTGGAATGAAATGATAAAGTCATTGCGCCAGGTCCGGTTTGATCTCTTTAAAACTCCATAGTCAAACTCAATTCATCAATTCCGATCGTTTTAGAAATAGTAGATATAACAACCAATCATTTGACCGGGTTGTACTGATTTAATTGCTTTCAATCCTACCAAACAGACAGCATTAATGTGTTTTGTGTGATAACTCTGCCATCGTCTGTGAAACTACACGTTGCTTCATTCATGACGTTTTTCACACATTGTAATCGCACGTAATCCACTTTTCGCTTTAGAAATGTTTCATCGCCGTAATCTAGTAGGTAGTGTGTTGGCTTATTAGGCGTAAAGCCAGGGTTCGAGCCCCTGGCCAGACATCAAACCGAAAATATGAAAAAAAAAACATTTCTTCGGCGACTTCCTATCAGCAGATTTCTGGCAAAAACTCTCTGAGAGTAAATAAAATTAACATGAAAAAGTTTCTCAAAAAAATCTGTCGTTCGGAGTCGACTTTAAACTGTAGGTCCCACCACTCATGTATAAAATTAACACACACAACATAAGTGGTGTGAGAAACTATGACGTTGTACAATGGGTCAATTCGACCTCCGGGTACTGTACTTGTCTTAATTGACAAGTACACGTAATTTTACCTAACCTAACCTAATGTTTCGTATCGACAGAGCAGAGGATCTCAAATGGTTATTCGGTAAATTAAATTTTTCACTATTAGTTCCTGTTGCATCTAAATATTAAGCTTTTTTGTGTTTAGTTCCCTTAAAATGGTTGATAACTGTCTGATAATGAGCGCTTAGTACCCTTGTAATGTTCTCGCTGATTATGTACATAACAACGAGTATTTTACTGACCAAAGCAAGATAACCATTTTGTGCTGTTTTTTTCTATCATCTGTCATCGTCTTCGTAGAATTCACAAATTTGTTATGCGTCCTGAGATGCATTGTTAGTGTTATAAATTTTTGCTCGTTTTTAATCGTTGATAATTTTTCTGAAAATGACAGGATTTTAAATAAGGTCTTGGATGCCCTGGTAGTCTAGTGGGTAGTGTGCTAGACTATTAGCGTGAGGGTCGTGGATTCGATTCCCACCAGAGACTCTGGTCTGTGACACTACACCGAGCATATGGTCAAGTAACTCCGCTCGTATATAATTCGAATATAATTTGTAATTGTATTGTAATTAATAATAAATAAATAATAAATAATAATGTCTACCCACAAAGTGAAACTTACAAACAGGTTATAGCGTTATACGATGCAATTAATATTACATTTTACAGCCATCTACTGGCAATTTGTAAATCGAAGCTTTCGATATTTAAGTTTTAAGCAAAAACTGATTTAAAATTATTATTAATATTTATTAAATTTGTAATCGAATCAATTACGTTTTTAATTGTTTCAATTAAATTTGAAATCTTATTGAAACACATATGTACGTGAAGTGAATTGAATTGAATTGCAGTAAACGTAGTTAAGCTAGACTATATTTGTAATTGAAATTATTTCAAATAGAATTAATCCGTTTAATAAATCAATCAATCAATTACCCTTTAAAGTCTCATAACATTGATTGTTTTGTAACTGATTTTTTTATATTTATTGATGACTCAATTGTACTTATACGGAAGACAAAATTAGTATTCAACGTTTTATTAGTAATTAGTATCACACAATGACAATGATACAGAAATATTTTTTATTTTTAAATTAAAACACTTAAGTTATTAGGATTTTCCCTTTACACACATACTTTGAATAACCAATGTACACAGTTAATCATTTCGACGTAATTTTTTTCAATAAAAAATAAAATATCAAAACGATGAACTTGAAATTTATTTTAAGAAGGTTGCTGCAATAGAATGACAAATATTTTTAACAATTTACACACAAGTAATTGTTATCGATAATAAATAATTTATAATTACAAGTCAGGTTTAACTACCTGACCCTAATATAAATTGGCTTGAAAAAACCATTTAATAACTCTCTGCCGTAATTTGCAAATTTACAACAGATTTCTTAAGTAAATATTTGCTTAAACGGCAGCAGCTATTAAGGCTTCCAATTGCGAAAATATTAACTTTCGTATTCGTTTAATGTTATCGATTATTTGGCAATTTGAAATAGAAAATTGTTTTATAATACAATTGTTTGCCTTGTCTTGAAGTCATAGTTTTTGTATTTTTGTATTTGCAATGACGACACAAGAGCAATACCACTGGAGTATATGCAGCTTTTATTATCAAATAAAAACTGGTGTTGATGGCTTTAGGCTAAGAAATGCTTGTATGTTCAACAACTTTTTAAATATTTGTTTACCTCTTCTATTGTATATGAAGCAATTAGCAATGAGGTCTGGTTTCAACAAGTAAGTTTAACTGAAATATTTGCTTTCAATTCATTTTGAAAATTGTTTCAATTCTAAACAAGCCAACTTAAAATCTAATTGAGTTAATTGCCGTAAATTTTTTTACGTAATATTTGGTGTCATAAGTGCTTATGTACCCATTAGCAATTACATGAAGTGAGGAGCAAAAGTGAGTACATGCAATGTACTTACTAACAGGTGACCGTTTGTATTCTGAAAATTAAAAACAAAATATAGAATTTGGGACGATAAATGAATGCCTCCCCATGGACCCTATTAAGCACTGATGCAGCAGCCTGGAGAGTGTTCGAGAGAAAAGTCGTACGTAAGATCTTCGGTCCAGTGCGAGTTGGCGACGATATCCGTATCCGATCCAACAGTGAGCTGTATGAGCTCCTCAAAAAACATAGACGTTGTGCAGCGTATTAATATCCTGCTGCTGTGCTGGCTCGGCCATGTCGTTCGAATCTAGGAAGATGCTCCGGTGAGAAATTTAATGCGGCGATCTGTGAAAGTCGGCGAAGAGGACGACTTTGTATCCGAGGAAGCCCTGTCATCGATTGGTGTGACCAACTGGCGTAGGCGCGCAAGAAGGAAAGCCGCCTGGAAGAATGTGTTGCGGCAGGCCGAAATCCGTTAATCGGGTTGTTAATGGCCAATTAAGTAAGTAAGTAAATGAATGCCTTCTAGTTAAGTTGGCCGCAGCTACGATCGTTGAGTTCCAATTTTCTTCCTTTCTTCCTCCATTTTTCGGTATATCGGTCGGTACCTTCATAATAGCAAGTGTAATGGTATCTTCCAGGGTTGGAATAGCAGCTGGATTGTTCGTATACACGACTGACTTTTCATATTTTGGACAAAAATAATCTAGTAGGGTCAAGTCCAATGGTCAATGCACTGTCACATAACATGAATTTATTTGTTAACCAAACTCGCCTATCAATAGATATACGATTGTATGATATCGCGTAACGTGTAACATGAAAAACAGTCTTATTCAATACCAAGTTTAGTTCTCCGATTTTGAGTACAATATAACGGTTATCATCGCACGGTGCGTTGTAGGACTGACTTTGCGATTTTTATCGTTCTTAAAAAATATGGTCCATTTAATTCGCCAGTAACATTTGTACCCTAAAAATACTTTAAACAAATGGTCTCACACAGACTTCATTAATTTGCAAAATAAAAATCGTATAATAAACCCACTTGCAGAGAGGAAAGTCCGAACTCGGCCGATATGGATGAATAACATTTTCTTTAAACCTTTAAACTGAGGAACCTCATAGCATTTGAAACGTGCAAATGCAAATGCTCGGCGACAGTGAATACCTCATATAGACTTTTGCAATAGCTGTGCTAACAGGGAAGATGGAAACCACGCAACAGATTTTCTATTTTTAATAATAAATATGGTTGGAGATTGAGAATAACCCTGTGGTACCCCAAAACCTTTGACAGTTCTTAATGAGCAGAGTGACAAATTTTTAACACAAAAAAAAGGTTCTCTGGTACTATAAGGTTTACCAAAGAGACTTCCGAACTATGACAGTAGAAACTATCTTTTTGTTGAAGCAACTTCTGTCAATTTGGTAACTAAAATCAACTTGGACTTCGTAGACATCGATATGTATTCATTGAATGGACTTTGAAGCAATTGAAAACCGATCTTAATTTGCATCGAAAAATCGTCTTCAGAGATGAGGTCAATTTCTGGATGAAAGGACAACATCAACAAAACAAAAAAATCCAAGAATTGCATCCCAAAAGAGTCACGTTTTATTGTGGATTTTGGGCTGGCGACATCATCGCTCCATATTTCTTTGACTACATCTTATCCAGCCTATCATTAACAACGAAGAGCACTAAATGTCGATGATTACCAATTTATTTTGGTCTGAATTGAATTATCTGAGCATCAACGACATATGGCTTCAACAGGACTGTGCCATAAAGCTCAGGACACGCAGATTATATCACACTAGGTATTCTGTACGAGCGATCATCTCTCGTGAAGGTAATGTGAACTGATCCTCGAGATCGTGCGATTAGACATTTTCTTGTGGAGATTTTTAAGCCTTATAAGCCGAATAAGCCATAAACCACAGCAATACTTAAGGTTAATATAACCCATGCCATCGGTCAAATTCTGTGTGATTTTTGTGACAGATTCATGGAAACTTGGTAATTTCGAATAAGCTCCACCTAGAGAAATCGTGGTGGAATCGTGTTATATTTACAAACGAATGAAACCTTACGATGACATCTCTCATACCTGATTTGCTTCATTTAAATTTATACAGAGGAATCATTTAATAATATACTCTATAAACGTTCTGTTACTTGTTTAATTTTAATTCTCACTTCTGACACTGGTTACCAAATATTTGAACAGGAAATACAAAATAAATTAATTTTTTTTTTGTTAAATATTAAAAGTCATTTAAAAAGAAAAAAAAAAAAGAATTCAAATCAAATTCAAACAAGAATGCGTAATAAATAACCTTCGTTTTGCATCTTAAAATTTTATACGATGAATATTCTTCTATGATTGTAGTTATGGAATATAAAAATTCAAAAATGGTTGAAAGAAATGAACTGTTTTCGGTTTCAAATGATTTATTACCACACGCGTGTAAAATGAATTAAAACAAAAAACAAAATATTTTGAGAAGTTAAAAAGCATATCGGTTAAAATAATTATTTATCTGCATTTTTTTTACAAAACGTTAAAAGTTTTATATTAAATATCCGGTTTTTTAAAATGTTCCCACGTATTTTATACAAAAAACAACCGTTTTTTTTGTGGTTTTACAATAAATTTAAGTGCTCATCTCCTAGAGTTACGAGTTACGGTGTCAAGTTCATACGTTTTTTAAAACGATTTATTTTACAGATTTTTTAAACATAAAAATTATAATAAAGAGTCTGCCACTGTGGTTATTTCAGTGTATAAAAATTAAATAAATTTGTTTTTTAACTTCTCAAAGTGTTATCACACACGAGACTATTTTTAAAGCCGCACCACTACTTATTTTTCTGAACTTGCTGTTTTATAAATGCATGTGTATTGGTTTCGTGTTGTTTATGTATTGGTTTGTGCGGGGTTGAAGCTGGTTGAAAAATTATGCCAGCAAAAAACCACTTTACTCACCTCTCTTGCCTACAAGCTGCTATTTTGTGCAAGCATAATTGTTCTCGTGTGTGATTGCCCAAAGAAAGAAACTTTTAAACAAATGTTTCATCAAAGAAAAAAAAAACAATAGTAGGAACCATTTTTGAGTTGCACTCATAAAATAGCTGGAAAACATAAATCTTTTAGAAAGACTTCAAACAAACACTAACAACAACAACAACAACAACAAAAACGCAATAAACGTTAAAACTCCAATAAACCTAAAATTTCAAGGCCAAACAAAAACAAAAAAAGTCGTATGTGTTTTGATGTTATTCAACAACAACATCATCAACAACAACAACAACATCGTTTTGTACAAAGACATACAATAACGCGATGATGTTGATGATGAGTCGTTACGTTGCGTTGTTGAGTTTATTATTCTTTCTTTTTTGTACATTTGAAATGCATAAACAGTTGCGTTCATGTTAATAGCAGCTTCTTAATGACTTCATGTATAGTTTTAAGCACTAATTACCCCATTAATGCCCGAATTACTTATTTTTCTAACCGTTACGGTTTTGTTTTTTACACTCAATTTCCTCTCAGAGCATAAAAACTAAGGCAACCTCTGCTGGCAACTTAAGTTGCCACAGGGCACTAATGGGTTAAGAAAGGATTACGGTGTTATGGTGGGTTAAATGGCCAACGTTCCCATATACGCAAATATAGTCGAAGCCATACATACATAATTGGTCATTACAACCCTTCAGTCAGGACTGCGACCTAGCTTCACACACTACTTATGTTGTGTGAGTTAATTTTTATACATGAGTGGTGGGACCTACAGTTTAAACTCGACTCAGAACGACAGATTTTTGAGAAACTTTTTAGGGCAATTTTATTTACTTCTAGAGTTTTTGCCAGAAATATGCTGAGAGGAAGTCGCCGATGAAATATTTTCATATTTTCGTTTTGATGTCTGGCCTGTGGCTCGAACCCTGGTTTTTCGTCTAATAAGCCAACACACTACCTAATAGACTACGGCAACTTCTAGTCATAGTCATAGCCATACTCAGACGATTTCATTTGCCGTGCCGTTCATTTCTCTATGCCACCTATGTAATATAATTAGGTTTTCCGATTTAATTCGGAAGTCGCCGTAGTCTAGTAGGTAGGTTCGAGCCACAGACCAGACATCAAAATAAAGATGACAGATTTCTGTCAAAAACTCTGAGAGTAAATAAAATTGCCATGAAAAGTTTCTCAAAAATCTGTCATTCGAAGTCGACTTTAAACTGTAGGTCCCGCCACTCATGTATAAAATTAACACATACAACATAAGTAGTGTGAGAAACTAGGTCGTAATCCTGACTGAAGGGTTGTAATGACTAATTATATATGTATGTATGATTTAATTCCTTCAGATGCCAATAGTCGCTAAAGAAATGCTGAATTCTCTATCATCAGCAGTTCTCCGGCAAAAACTCTGAGAGTAAATAAAACTGTCATGAAAAGTTTCTCAAAAATCTGCCATTCGGATTCAACTTTAAACTGTAGATCCCGCCACTCATCGATGGAATTAACACACACATCACGGTTAGTTTGATAAACTAATACGTAATCCTGACTAAAGGATTTTAATGACCAATCAAGTTGCTTGATGGGTAGGGGAAGCTGCTAATAGGACATCCGCTCTACAGGCTTAGGGATTAGGCAGCTTTTTGGAGATTGTATTGTGAGGATGATTGAAAAGTCTCTGAATTTTTTAAACATGAAAACCATGATGTTAAACTTCTGCTATTTTTTAGCTCCTTTATATTTTTTATTAATAACTTTACCTTACAGTATATTGCTTAAGGCATGTGTGATGCCAAAAATAATAAATTTCAACAAAAATCGACAAAAAGCAACTCATTTTGAATGACTCGTAAAACAAGAAAAATAAGCGTTACTTTTCAAAATTATTTCATAAGGTCTCAATACTTTTATGAAATCACCACAGACAATGGAACCCTGTGAAAGAGATGTAAATACATTACTTACAGGTTCTTCTGTGTGTTAAACAGGGTGTTTCTAAGTATTTACAAGAAATGGTGTAGTGGGGCCAAGTCACAGGCTCTTGGCAGCCAATGTAGGTAGGCAGGTAGGTAGAAGTGGCTGTCCCTCGATGGAGTCATGAGCGGACACACTTAGGCCGTACACAGGACGTAAGTGAGATACCACAGTTCCTCATTTCCTCCTATTCTAGGAACAATTCGGAGCTTCCGATGAAGCGACTCAGACTGCCAATATCCATACATGACAGTTCATCTGTATCCTCCATGTAGTAGGCACCCAGGTACCTCTTCCTCCTCCGACCAAGTGCCGGGCATGTGCACAATAGGTGAAGAATAGTCTCATCTTCCTCTTCACCTCCACAGCTTCTGCAGAAATCATTTGCAAGGTGTCCAAGACCAATACGCCTCGCATGCGTTCCTATAATACAATGCCCCGTAATAATGCCGATAACAGTGCTGAGCCTTCTTTGGAGTTTAAGCAGAGTCGCTGTGTGCCTCCTATCCAGCCTTGGCTTTTTGCTCCGCTCTGCCATTATCCGAAGTTGCCCACATTCTGTTGACGAGATCTACGGTTGCATTGTCAATTATAAGTCTGCAGGTACCCAAAGGGATCCCCAATGTAGAGAATTCATCAGAGAGTTCGATGGGCGTACCCCTTCTGGCCAGTTCATCTGCTCTGCAGTTGCCAGGAATATCATTATGTCCCGGTACCCATGTGATACAAACATCATATCGGTTCGCCACCTCATTGAGATATCTGCGGCAGTCGTACACCATCTTGGAGTTTATTACACTGGAATCCAATGCCTTGATAGCCGCTTGGCTATCGGAAAGTATGATGATTTCCACAATAATTTTTACCGCAGCCAATGTACTCTACGAAAATGTGAGATAAATTTGCTCATCAAATTAGAATTTCAATATCGCATGTCGTATGACAAGTGCAAACGTCATGTTGTAACCACATCTTGCTCCGGTAACTGTAATGTTGAAACACTCATTGTTCTTCTAGAAGTACGGGCCATTGATTCTGCCAGGCGATACACTGCATTGAATAATGCTCATCACAGGTCACAGTGTCAGGTTTGAAATTGCCTATGACTGTTGTTCATATGAAAATCCGGCAATTTTGTTTGTTGATGTACTCTCTGGACGGATAAATTGCTGCAGAAACTAAATCTTCACCTAGCTTTACTTACTTAATTGGTCATTACAAGCCTTTAGTAAGAATTACGACCAGACATCAGCAATAAATCGTTTTTTCGCTACTCATAAGCACTCATGAATATTGAAATTTAACTTCTCGGATTCATTCGTCCTCAGTACAACGTTGATTTATCAGTATGAGTACAATGAATATGAGTGCAAGTCGTTTTCCTTTTTTGTAAATGCAACAACAACTAAGGTTGTAAATTTTGATTTGATTTGAATTTTGAAATTTTTGCAAAGCTAACACACAACCTTCTAGTGAGTATTGTGTAGTGTTCGTACGCGAATCATACTTATTTTGTGACGCTTGTAAATGTTGAGCTATGGAGAGTCGAAATTAACAACATCATATGTATTGTTAAGTATGAGTACGATGAGTATTTCAAACTCTGAATATGAGTATAATTATACTTATAAACATAAGTATTAGAAATTATGAGTATGATTCGATTCTACTCATCTTTTTGAATACTCATTGCTGATCTCTGATTACACCACGCATATTGCGTGTGTTAATTTTATCCATATGTGGCGGGACATACAGTTTAGAGTCGTGTACGAACGACAGATTCTTGAAAAAATATTCATTGGAATTTTATTTACCCTCAGAAATCTGCTGAGAGGAAGTTGTTAAAAGAAATATTTTTCCATGTTTCGTTTCGTTCGAAATGTCTGACGTGGGGGTTTGCACTGGGGCCTTACGTCTAATAATCTATTACAATACCTACTAGACTACGACGACTTCAGTTGCATACGAATTCTTTTCAAATTCAAAAATTAAAAAGAGAATATAATTTCCAAAAAATTCCATTTTATTGGCTATGCAATGTTGAGGTCATATTTAAGTTTACAAATCAAAAATAATTTAAATTCACATGGCCAGTGTAAAACTGTTTGCATAAGGAAAAACTCATTAAAATATTTGCCGTAAGTAAGAGTAACCGTTATGTTATCAATCATATGTGGCCATTAAAAAAAATTAACACTTTTTGTTATTGTAAATTGAATGTGAAAGTGAAATTTATAATTTAAAAACAAAACAAACAACAAAACAAAAAATAAACAAAACATTCAGAAAAACCCTTTTTTATTTATACATACCATCTCTACTGTAAATGCATTGTATGACTGAATGTTTATTAACTTTGAAAATAAACAATCGTTGAAGATGTCTTTTAGAAAAGAAAAAAAAGAAGAAAATGTTATAAATATTTAACTTTTAACATTTTGTTAACAAAAAAGCAAATAAAAAATAAGGAAAAAATAAGAAAATTAACTGCAAAAGTCATTGACAGGCGGATTTAGTGAGAAAAACAACAAAAATAGTGTATTAAACAAATTGTTGACTGAACGATTACAAAGAGATGTCAAATAATGAGCAGCAAATGAAAACAAAATAAGAAAATAACAGTCAATCAAGCCTAAAACTAATGGCATTTAAACTGAATGCAAATCAATTTTTAAGCGCTTCAGTCGTAAATTACTTTCAACTTAATCGTTCTATCGGTGTTTCAGCCTATCTGCTCTGTAGGTAAATGGAAACATGATTTCGCTGGAGCCCATTTTCTCATATTCACGGGTAGATTAAGGCACGACAAAGACTCGTATACAACTATGTTGAGGCAATCAAAAGCTTTGTTGAGAATTTACAATAAGCGGACATCTGAGTCATGCATCAGACTATCCAGGAATAAGCTAAAGTTGAAAACACCTAAGTCTAGTAGGTAGTGTGTTGCCTTATTAGGCGTGAGGACTCGGTTTAAACACCAGGTCGGATATAAAAAAGAAAATATGAAAAAATATTTCTTCGGCTACTTCCTCTCAGCAGATTTCTGGTAGGAACTCGGAGAATAAATAAAATTGTCATGAAAAGTTTATTACAAAATCTCTAGGTCCCGCCTCTAATATATAAAATTAACGCTCACAACATCAGTGGTGTGAGAAGCTAGGTCGTAATCCTGACTGAAGGGTTGTCATCATTCAGTATATATCAGATGAAGATTCAAAAGTTTATGGGGTACATAGCAGATCCTGGACAGAGAATTGTCAGTACTAACACCAAGCAGCATCCTAAAGTTTCTCGGGGCAATAGGCTTGGAGGAGACATTACATGGGAGGAATACCCTATAAAGTTGGAGGGGAGAACAAAGGATCATATGGTCGCAGTACAAAGGATTCTATTTACAACAATAATAATAAGTCACGGCAGAAGTTATATTTAATCAATGTAGCCACATTTATGTCGCCATAAGGCCCATACGGTATATAATTCTGAGGCTTAAACTTGTCGCTAACACAGATGCTCCGAAATGATCTTTCCTCGAAAGCTTCTCAGATCAGCTACATCTTTTTGCAGGCTTCTGCTCTATATACAGTTCATGCAATGTAGAGCGTGGTTTCCTTCGTTTTATGAGGGTAATTGCTCTGCTAGCTGGGTAGCATACGAAACCAGTGTGGCGACTTCAAAGCTGATATATTCAGAGGCATAAATAATGCTCATCAGGAATACGGTCGCTTGTAACCAATATCAAATTCATTGTATATTTCAAGGCAATCAACAATGAAATGTAAAAAGATTTGTCAGTGGAACGCACAATGCATTACATACAGCATTCGTTCTGTTTTCAAATCTAATTCATATCTAATAGCCATAAAAGACTAATTCTTCTATCCTCCTTTCCATACCATATTTTCGTAAATTCAACACAATGCACTGCCTGAGGAAGGGCCATCCGTTGGGTGTTGGATTTGAAAAAAAGTGAATTCCATTTAGGCGTCTTATTCATAGCAATTGCAAGCTACACACGCGTTTGTTTACAACTTTTTAGTGAAGATTCTTTGACATTCAAAAGTTTACATAGCTATTTGGACGAGCCATAGCACTTAACCTAAGAGATGTTCAAAGACGTTGATGCCCATGATAAAAGTGGCGACGATGAACCGCCTTAGCATCGAATGAATTAAATCATCTTGCATGCGATCATGTGTATTGGAATAATCTTGTGGAGGAGGCTAGTATGACGCAAAATATAAACGAAATAAATTTTATTTCAACAGAAATAATTTTGGTATATGTAGTTCAACAAATAATAGTAAATTATTTTTTAATTAAAAGAAAGTTGTTGTTGTTGTTAAACACTGCCATATAAGAAATATTAAAAAAATATAAAAAATAATTAACAACAGAAAAACCAGTTTCTGTCTTAAGTCTTTTGTTTAATTTTCTATTGTTTCTTATGTTTGTTGGTGTGTTACTAATCAATGAAATTGTGTTATTAAACAACAACAACACCAACACCAACAACGATATTGTTTATAGAATTTTTTTTCAGCTTGAACTGAAAACAGTTTATGGATTCAAACAAGTTCGTCGAGTGTCGCGTACAAGCTTATACCGGCTTATGGAAATATTCACATATTCAATCTTAAAATCTAAATCTAAATTGGTTGTCTTGCAAAAAAGTGGTCTGCCTTCAAATCCAGTTGACATTCTTGTTTCAACAATTTTTTTTCTCAAATTCTCTTTACCTCTGCCCCTAGATTTCTTGTTCTATCGGATTTTCAAATATTTTTTTTGCAGGCACACTTCTGACTAGAACACAGTGTAAAAACAATTTCTGATGAAAATATATCATTTTTCTATGGCCATTGTTTGTGTTATTTTTCTTTTAATTTGTTACATATGTTTTGTTGAAAATGAATAAAATTTGCCAAAAAAAAAAAACAAAAAACCTTCTGTTGTTTTTTCAAAATAATTTTGCAGCTTAATTTGTCGTATGATCTACTATACAATGTTAAATTTGTATTCAAGAGTTTTTTGTTATTGTTGTTGTAGATCTAGATTTTGACAGTTGCAACAGAATGCTTTTTAAGGAATTTAAACAAATTTGTTTAAATGGAAATGTTTGTTTATTTAAGCTTTATTATGACAAACTCATAGCAAATAAGGAATTTTGTTTTTGGCATTAATTAGAGCTGCGACGAATAAATTTAAACTGCAATAAAATATTTGAATTGATTGTATAAATTAAGTTCATATTAATTGCATTGTATACTACGCCCACATATTAATTAACAATTAGTTCTTTAATATTTAAAACAATTTCTTTTCGTCATACTACAGGGAGACAGTTTTGACAATATTACTCATAAACTGTTTCTGCTAAGTCAGGTTTAAGTTCAACTGCTGGTATTTAAGAGCTTACACTTCAACAACATCTTCCAGACACTATTTTTCTATTATTTTGACACAAACACAATATCATGAAGAGTTTGTTTTATATTGTTTAAGGATTCTATGGAGTCTAAGATATTTAAACAATAATATGTTCTCCATCAGTAGGCTTCAATTTTTCTAGCACTTTACCAATGGCAAACGTTATGTGGTTTTTTAGAGCTGGAATCATAACTGCTATCAAAAAAGTCTAGTGACATGAAATCATATCATTCTGGCGACCAAAGCGCTGTTTAAAAGCATGGAATTAATTGCTCACCAAATTTGCCTCTGGGTTTGCCTCATCACATGACTTGTGATATGTCCAACGAAGTTCAATTCTTTAATTTTATAAAAAAGAAGTCAGTAATCATCGCCGATTATCTTTCTTCATTGACTGCAACATTGCAATTCATTCTCAAAGATGTATGGTTTTATTATACTGCCGGGTTATTATTGTTATAGTCGTGAAGAGGTGCCTCAAGAGGAAGGTTCTGATCTCGTTAACGGCTTGGAAACTCTCCTTCTTTCACATTGCCAAGAATTCCCACATGATCTGGGACCCAACAGAGGGTAAATTCATTTTCCCACATGATCTGTGACCCGGCAGAAGGTAAACCTATCGGGTCCGCCATCTAACGTTTTTTTTTTCAACTTGTGCTTATTTCGTGAATGGTAACACTTAGCTCATGTCTGATTTGACAGATAGTTACTTTTATCCTTCCGCTGAACGAATATGGTTGTGTATACGCTTGAACAACGCTGGGAAATATTGCGATATTACCTTGAAAATCATGGTAATGTTGCAGAATGTGTGCGAAAATTGCGTAGGGATTTTGGAAGAAGAGAAGCACCGTCAGTCAGCTCCGTATGTTCGTAATCTTGTGAAAAAAGTGAAAGAAACTGGCATCCTCATCGATAAACCAAAGCGTGAAAAGCCAAAAACAGCGCGTACACCCGAGAATATTGCTGCTGTGGCAGAAAGTGTGCGTGAAGCGCCATCAACATCAATTCACCCTCGTCCTCAACAATTGAACATTTCGGAGACATCATTGAGACGAATTTTGCATAAAGCCCTCGGTATGGCGCCATATAAAGTCCAATTGGTTCAGTAGTTGAAGCCAATTGACCATCAAATGCGTTTTCGCTTCGCTAAGTGGGCCTGCGATCGAATTACAGAAGATACCGATTTTGGCAAAAAAATCATCTTTTCAGATGAAGCTCATTTTGATCTTGGCGGGTATGTAAACAAGCAAAATTGTCGCATTTGGTTCACAGAAAACCTGCACGCATACATTGAAAAGCCAACGCACCCAAAACGAGTCACTGTTTGGTGCGGATTTTGGTTCAAAGGCATAATTGAGCCACTTTTCTTCGAAAATGAGCAAGGAGTGGCCGTTACAGTCAATGGCGATCGTTATCGGGCCATGTTAAACGAATTATTGTTCACAAAAATTGAAGAGGAGAATATTGGCAACATTTGGTTTCAACAGGACGGCGTTACGTGCCACACAGCCGAAGCTACACTCGATGTTTTGCGCCCTGTTTTTGAAGATCGCATTATCAGCCGCAGAGCTGATGTCTTTTGGCCACCTCGGAGCTGCGATTTGACACCGTTGGACTATTATTTGTGGGGTGCCGTCAAAGATAAGTGTTACGCCGACAAGCCAGAGACAATTGACGCTTTAAAGGACAATATTCGTGAAGCCTCTTGGTGAAATACAGCTGCTGCACACAATCGATAATGTGCTTAAAAATTGGACCGATCGTGTAGGCTACTGCATGGCCAGCCGAGGCAGCCATTTGAATGAAATTATTTTCCATTATTAACCGGAAGGATTGTACTTTCAAATAAAAAAAGAAATTTAAGAAAATATTCAGTAGATTTTGTTTTTAAAGCATTTTCAAAAAAGAAGTTATTTGGCGGACGCTATATTTTCCCTAGCTAGTCGATTTACCTTCTCCAAACAGTCGCATACTATCTTCGACTTAATCTCGTAAAAGCCAAGTCCCTCATGGCCATCTCACTGTTGCAGTCATTGATGGGTAATGCTTTATGGACGCACTTGTAAGGTGTATTGGTACTGGATGCATTACAAACAACATCTTCTCGAGCTATAGAGAGGAGGAAGAGTAGGAATCTCCTTTCTCAACCTATTGGGTAAATGATTGCATTAATTTGTAGGTAATGGACATTAGGCGTCTAAGTTGTTTCATTAAAAACTTAAAATGATTTTTGGACAAAATGGAATGAATGATTGTGGCATCATATGCGCCTTATATGGCCTCAGTGTGTCTATCTTAAGTCGACTGACACCTCTACCTGCTTACAATTCAATTATATTCACTCCAGCTGTTCATCAGCACCGTTTGCTCTTACTTTCCTTTCACAACAGTATTGTCGAAGATTGTGGGGGCGACACAGAGTGAAACTTCTTAGAAGTTAGGCAAGTCAGGATTGATAGAAAGCAAGGATATGCTAAGTTTCTAGTGATTTTAGAGAAGAAGCGTTAATGATGAGCTTCTATATTGTGACAAAACTTATAATTTTAATGATCTTGATAAAATAAAAAATGATCTTGAATGAAACAATTCAACTAAAACGACCAGAATTGTTAAAAAGAAAAGATGTTATCTTCCCTCAAGGTAACGCCAGAACATGTACTTCTTTGATGACACGTCAGAAACTAAGGGAACTTATCTCGAATAATATAGCGCCTTCATATTATCCTTTATTTCGTCATCTACATACATACAAACATAATTGGTCATTACAACCCTTCAGTCAGAGTTACGACCTAGCTTCTCTCTCCAGCTTTTGGGTCTTCTGACACCTCCACCTGCTTACAATCCAATTATATTCACTCCAGATGCTCATCAACACCGCTTGCTCTTACTTTCCTTTCACAACAGAATTGTTTACTTCAAATGAGGTTATTGTCTGAGTACAGATTCATAATAAAAAAATTTGGAAAGATATTATGTTTGATGAGAACGTTCAGTTTGTAAGTATGCCAAGAAAATATTCACCTAATTTCTATGCTAATCATAACCATAACGAAATCATTACTAAACATATTTCTTGTGTTTTTTTATAAAATTTAAAAATTTTAATTTTTTTTATTTATTTCTCCTACAAGTTCACAGCATATTTGTGGAAATACCTGTCAAAACTTCACACAATCTTACAAGTTATTTGCTTTTCTATTCTGTGCTATTCATCTCTGTTAGTGAATTATCATGCAACCACAGAAAACAAAAAAAAAACACCACAAAGACAAAACAGAAAACCACAAATTTTAACACTATTTACCTTAAAGAAGTTAAGTCTTCTTGTAAATGAGTTGAATAAATATCGGATTTAGAATTGCATGCATAACTAAACAAAGACAATATAAATAAATGAATGCATCGGAGGGACAAACGGACGGACATACACTATTCAAATCATGCCTGTTATTCTTTATAATTATAACCGACAAGAGAGTTTAAATGGACATAAATTATGTGTGCATGTGTGCATGTGTATGTATTAAGATGTATTTTTCTTTACGTTTTTCGTATTTATGATGGCTTAAATTGTAATCAAGAACAATAAAAACAATTGTTTTGAAAATAAATTGCTAAAGAAAAAGAGAAAATCTTGTACAAGAAATAAATGCAATGAGATGAGACAAGAAAAAAATGACTGAAAATAGTTGCATGAAGTTGCAACGAATTATAAATGCGTTACAATTTTATACAATAGTGGCCTTAGTGTAGTAGATAGTGTGTTTGGCAAACCCCAAGTCAGATATCTCGAACAAAACCGAAATATGAAAAAATATTTTTTTTTTCGGCGACTTCTTGTCAGCAGATTTCTGGCAAAAAAAAACTATGAGAGTAAAAGAATATTGCTATGAAAAGTTTCTCAAAAATCCGTCGTACGGAGTTCACTTTAAACTGTGGGTCCTCCGCAACTTTTGGATAAAGTGAACACACACAACATAAGTGGCGTAAGAAGCTAGGATGTAATCCGAATCCATAGGGTTGTAATCACAGCTGCCAGATGCCAAATCGTCAAATATTTGAGAAAAAATCGTCAAAATCGTCAAAGACGTTTATTGAAATCGTAAAAAATCGTCAGAAAAAGTAAATAAATAAATTAAAAGTTTTTAAAAACCAAAATTATTTCTATTGTAACAAAACATATAAAGTCAATGTATGTACATATGTGAGTTCAAAAATAAAATATTTAAAGAAAAATTTGTTAGAAATTAAAAGCTAGCATCCCTCATCTTCATTTATTAATTTTTTTTTCCAAAAAATGCAGAATTATTATATAATTTTCAGGAAAAAATTGTTTAAGGTTTAAATAATCTATCCCAGTGTTGTTTTTTTGGCACATAAGGGCAGCAATAATATTGCATCATCTTAATCTATGGGCGGTGTAAATATTAAGGAGTCAGAAGCTCTTGACATTCTGAGCATGAAAATTCAATGTAATGTGGGCTGGAACCGATACATTTTTCAGTTCCTTCAGTTCCTTTTTAAGATGTTATCATCTGATCTTACTATTTACACCATTTATAGTCAACCGAGAATGGAATACAACTCTCATGTATGGGTCTGTGCCTCAACGTCTATTTTGAGGTTTCTCGACCGTATACTGGAGTGGCCGTAGTAGCTCGTTAACGACGGTAGTGTATCCATTCTCCATTGAATCATTGGAGCATCGTTGTAATGTGGTATGTGTTTCACTGTTCTATTGCTTCGAGAAAAGGATTTTACTCAAACGAAGTAAGGGAACTTTATCCCGAAAATCATATATTCCTACGTAACGCTTGTCTTTCTCGGCTACCACATCCGTATGTGGTCGATTGGCCAGTGAATCGCACACTGCATTACCGAAAAAATAAGTTTTTTAGTCGGACTATTCGTATGTTGAACTCAATTCTTGTAGAGGTCTTTCCAGTTACTTATGGTATAAATATATACAAGCCTAGTATCCATAAACACTGTTCTCTCTTTCCTTCTTCCCATAACAACATATTTTCATAGTTCCAAACACAATGTCATCGATCCCCTGAGTGTTGGTCATACGAACAAAAATAACGGCGCATGCCTTTGTTCTTCCGATGGTAATATTAGAAGCTTAACTCGAATTTTTAAAATTGTCTGCAAACGGCAAGTGATAAATTATTCTCAACTACGAGGTTATTTAGGAGTTGTAATTTTTTGGCTTTTATGGGCTTAAAAAGGAATAAAATACAGAAAAATTATCACAAGTATTCGAAAGTAACATAAAAATATAATATTTTACTCCTTGTTTCTATTAACATAAATTTCCAATAGTAATTGGATTGCAAAGTAAATACAAAGCTTAAAGTGACTTTTAATGTACTAAAATTAAGAATATAATGCAAATTTTTAATTTTTAAAAATCGTCAAAATAAGGGCATAAATCGTCAAAAATTTTGGAGCTCAAAATCGTCAAAATGGCGATAAATCGTCAAATCTGGCAGATATGTATGTAATGACCAATTACTTATGTATGTATGTATGTATGTATGTATATATGAATGTATGTATGTATGTATGTATGTATGTATATACGAATGAATGTTTGTATGTATATATGAATGTATGTATGTATATAAATCAACAAAAATCTTAAGATTGTTTAAGAATTTGTCATAATTTTAGTAGATATTGCCGTCATTCCATCATTAGAAAATGAAACTGAAACTGGTAGTTTCATTCTACAGTCACTTTTTAAATGTTAATGGTTTAAAAATATTTACCGGACTTTTATTTTCTGTTTCATTTTATTTATTTGTTTTTTTGTTTTTGGTATAATAAACGTTTCTTTTTAATTATTTGTTTTGCCTCTCTCTCTTTGGTGTGTCTATGTTAAAACGAACTCAATATACTTTCAGCCACTGTTGTAGTGCAATTGAGTGAAATACCAAAAACAGAAAAAAAGCACACACCAAATAAAATCTATACTAGAACAACAAAAATCGTAAACAAGAACGGAAAACCACAACACACACACACACACACACAGATAAGAAAACAAAAAATATCAAAAGACTTAGACAACAAACTTTATTTAGCATATAAATATTGGGTGTTTGAAAACGGTCGGTTGCCAATCAGAGATCAGCAATGAGTATTCAAAAAGATGAGTAGATTCGAATAATACTCATAATTTTTGATACTTATACGCATTCATACTTATTTTAATATTATACACATACTACTCATATTCAAAGTTTGAAGTACTCATCATACTCATACTTAACAATATGTATGATGTTGTTGATTGCGACTGCCCATAGCTCAATATTTACAAGAATCACAAAATAAGTATGATCCACACAAGAAGGTTGTGTGTTAGCTTTGCTTGCTGTCTTTGTCTTTTTCTTTTTTGCTTTTTTGTAAATTTAACAACAACTAAGACTGTAAATTTTGAGAAATGATTCGAGTCAATCGAATCATTTATAAGTATTATAAGTATTTTTCTAAATTTATGAATCTGAATGAGTAGGCGTATGAATCAAACATTTTTCGAATGTTATGAGTTCGATGTCAACGTTGTACTCATACTCATTGCAACCTGTACTTATAAATCAATGCGGTAGTGAGTACGAATGAATCAGAGTAGTTGAATTTCAATATTATTGATTCACTCCTACTCAAAATTTCATGAGTACTTATGAGTAGCGAAAAAACGATTCACTGCTGACCTCTGTTACAAATTGTTGGTAAGTGGTTCCAAAACGTAATATCTCTGGAAAATTTATTTGTATTAGGCAATAATATAATTCACTCAAAAGGGGACATATTGAGCTTTAGTTTGTTTTAAAGATTATATGAAAATTGATTTTTTTTCTGATAAGATATCGATGATCCAAAATGAGTGAAAATCATAAGATTACCGTCATAATTTGCTTTTTCATTATAGAAATAGACATGATGCGTTAAAGACTGTTAAAGAAATTTGTGAAGTTAATGGAAAAGATGTTTTAGTTAGAGAAATAGAAGCGAGACGGTTTACTTGTTTTTATTATAAAAAGCCAATGAAATCTTAGAAAAAAAATAGAAAAGAAAGTAAATCGGGCACATAAGTGCATGGCCATAGCGAGGGTATTAGGCTTGCATTACCAAATCTTATTTATTTTATTTATTTATTTATTTATTTATTACAATACAATTACAAATTATATTCAATTGTTACGACCTAATTCACATAGACAATAGGCTCGATGTAGTGAAACAGACTAGAGTCTCTGGTGGGAATTGAACCCACGACCCTCACACTAATAGTCTAGCACACTACCCACTAGACTACCAGTATCACCTAGCATTACCAAGTAGTTTTCAACCATTTCAAACGAGCTAGATATACAATGATGCTAGATAATGGATTACTTTATGCATTAACTTTGAGAAATTAAAAAAAATGATTCCATTCGCGATTTACTGCTAAAATACAAGGAAGTGGAACCGTTTCCAAAGCGAATATTTACGAGAAATGGAGAGTAGACCAATAACGATAATAAATGGTCCGCCAAATAATTAATTTTTTTTTTGAAAATGCTTTAAAAAAAATACTGAATATTTTCTCAAATTTATTTTTTTATTTGAAATTACAATCCTTCCGGTTAATAATGGAAAATAATTTTATTCAAATGGCTGCCTCGGCTGGCCATGCAGTAGCCTACACGATCGGTGCAATTTTTAAGCACATCATCGATTGTGTGCAGCTGTATTTCACCATTGGTTTCACGAATATTGTCCTTTAAAGCGTCAATTGTCTCTGGCTTGTCGGCGTAACACTTATCTTTGACGGCACCCCACAAATAATAGTCCAACGGTATCAAATCGCAGCTCCGAGGTGGCCAAATGGCATCAGCTCTGCGGCTGATAATTCGATCTTCAAGAACAGGGCGCAAAACATCGAGTGTAACTTCGGCTGTGTGGCACGTGGCGCCGTCCTGTTGAAACCAAATGTTGCCAATATCCTTCTCTTCAATTTTTGTGAACAAAAATTCGTTCAACATGGCCCGATAACGATCGCCATTGACTGTAATGGCCACTCCTTGCTCATTTTCGAAGAAAAATGGCCCAATTATGCCTCTGGACCAAAATCCGCAGCAAACAGTAGCTCGTTTTGGGTGCGTCGGCTTTTCAACGTTAGGGTGCGGGTTTTCTGTGCCCCATATGCGACAATTTTGCTTGTTTACATACCTGCCAAGATCAAAATGAGCGTCATCTGAAAAGATGATTTTTTTTGCCAAAATCGGCATCTTCTGGTGTAGGCTACTGCATGGCCAGCCATTTGAATGAAATTATTTTCCATTACTAACCGGAGGAATTGTACTTTCAAAAAAAGGAATTTGAGAAAATATTCAGTAGTTTTTTTTTAAAGCATTTTCAAAAAAAGTTATTTGGAGGACCCTTTAATATGCAAAAAAGATCATGGACAACGCAGAATGAAGCTTTGTTAGGCAAGCTAGGATTGACAGAAAACAAGGATATGCTAAATGTCTAGCAATTTCAGAAAATAAGCGTTAATGATGAGCTTCTATATCGTAGCCAAACGAGTATTTTTTTGATTTCTACTATCAATAACAAATGAGATTAAAGGAAGCAATTTAGTCAGAACTGTTAAATAAAAAATAACGCTAGAACGCAAACTTCTGTGATGAAACATCAAAGAAAACATCTGGAATGAATTCACCATGCAGCGCATTTACATTATCCTTTATATCGTCATACATATGTACATACATACATAATTGGTCATTACAAAACTTCAGTCAGAATTACGACCTAGCTTCTCACACCACTCATGTTGTTGTGTACTAATTTTATACATGAGTTGCAGGACCTACAGTTTAAAGTCGACTCTAAACGACAGATTTTTGAGAAACTTTTCATGGCAATTTTATTTACTCTCAGAGTTTTTGCCAGAAATCTACTGAGAGACAGTGGCCGAAGAAATATTTTTTCTTATTTTCATTTTGATATCTGGCATGAGATTTGGACTGTGACCTTATGTCTAATAAGCCAACTTACTACTAGATTACGGCGACTTCAATAAATGAGATTGAAGTAGGCAATTCAGTTAATACGGCTAGAATTGTTAAATAGAAAAGAGGTTCTCTTTTCTCAAGGTAACGCCAGAACGCACACTTTTTTGATGACTCGTCTGAAACTGAGGGAGTTTATCTGGAATGAATTAATCATACAGCGCCTTCAGATTATCATTTATTACGCCCTCTACAGAAGTCTCTAATGCTGAAAATTTAAATACCACTAAATCCTGTAAAACGCTATCGGGTGAGTTTTTCGCTTTGATAACGCAAAACTGTTACGCTGATGGAAGTTCCAAATATGATCGATCAAAACACAACTTAATTGGTTTAATAAAGCTGGTTCTATTTCTGTAATCGAACTTATTAGACAACCCAATACAAATCATAAGCTAAGGTAAGTAACAACAGACTGTATGCCATAAAAGTAAGGTTTGTTGCTTAAGTCTTTTGTATTTTTTTTTTTATAAATTTTTTTGCTTGCGTTGCTTCTTTTATTTGTTTGTTATTTTTTAAAAGTATTTAAGGCGTTTATACATATTTTTTGTTTGTTTTTAATTTGTTAAGACAAAATGATGCTCATAAATGTCAAATAAAAATAAATTTGAAAATAAAAAATTCAAAGAATTTTATTTGATTTTCGGGTGTTGCACATAAAAAAAATATTAAAAAAAAACTCCTTTAAATATTATGACATCATAAGACCTTAAAGAAACAGTTTCTTAAGAAAATGAAATTAATTTAGGTAGTCTTAGGTAATTGTAATCAAAGGGGTTAATAGCTTAAGATGTTTTTAAATGTATTTTTCTTTTCTATTTAATGTTTTTCAATTGATTGCTTTTGAATTGCTTAACAAAGTTTTATTAAAATTCAAATTCATATTCAAACTCAAATACTTTGTTGTCAATAAATATGTATACAAAGTGTCTTTATATAATAATTGTATGCTTTTAATAACAAAATTTAAATGTTTTTCTGTGTGTGTGTGTGTGTGTGTTTGTGGTGACTGCTATTTATTTACCTCATATCACTTTTACTTTCATATGCAACTGGTTTAAAAAAGCGTCAAACGATAAATACAAAAACAAAAAAAAAACAAAAAACCCCGCATACAATCGTAGAGACACTCACATCTAAAGATTGTGTAAAATTGTTGGGATTGCAGTGCAGTTTACGTTGTCGTTTTAGTTTCGTTCACTGTATTGCCAAAGAGATTGTCAATCAATATTTCTCTCCATAAACAATATTTTTCTTTGAACGTTAAACGTTTTTCTTTGTTTATTTTAATAGAGTTTTATTTCTTATATTTTTTCTTTTCTACATATCAAACTCATACATTTTTATTGTTTTTAAATTCAAACTTTAACGTCAATGTCAATCATGTTAGCATTTGGCTTTTGTTTGAAGTGTTTTTAAGACTGTAAGCCACCACATGTAATAATAATTAATTTATTACAACCAACAACCAATAATTTGCATTGTTATCACAGGAAACAGATACTACTAGCAGCTAATGAACTTCAAAATGTAATAAAATTTTGAAAAACTTATTTTTTAACACATAAAAATCTCAAGTCAATATCAAATAAAACTCAAAAAAAAAAAAATTCATATAAAAACCGAATATAAAATTTTGTTGTATGTATTGTTAATGTTTTAAATATCAATATGCTGCCACTGATTTTGTTTGAACAACATTTGCTTAGTGATGAGAACACATTAACCATCGTTATTCGATTCAACCCTTCTGTACGTTTTTGTGAATTTCATTTGCATAGATGTTCCATGTTCTGCTTTCTATGCCATACTGTATCTCGGCCTAAAGTTTAAAACTCGGATTTTCCATTTACAAGAGAAATGATAGCAATTAGAGTATCTTAAGCCTGAATTTACTGACTCGCTAAGGTCTTACATGGTTGTCTCCCATGTCTTAGTTTTCATGAGTTTGGCGCATAAACCTGATTAAATTTGACCGATAGCAGGTGCTGTGACTTAAGAACACCTCACAAGAAAAATTTTAACGGGGTTAATTTGCATAATGTCAGTGGCCTGTTCACATAACCTTGACTTGAAATGACCATGCCCTCAAATCGCTCATGCAGTATATCTAATGTGGTATGAGCTGCCATCTTAATAAAAGCACTGGTTGTTGTTGTTGTAATCATCCAATTGAAGACAAAAAAAGTTGATAGTCCTTGACACTTGAAGGTGCCGTAGTCTATTAGGTAGTGTGTTAGCTTATTAGACGTGAGGCCTCGGTTCAAGCCCCATGCCAGACATCAAAACAAAATACAAAAAGTATTTCTTCGGCCACTTCCTTTCAGCAGATTTCTGGATAAAACTCTGAGAGTAAATGAAAAATTGCCATGAAAAGTTTCTCAAAAATCTGTCGTTCGTAGTCGACTTTAAACTGTAGGTCCCGCCACTCATTTATAAAAAAAATTAACACACACAACATAAGTGGTGTGAGAAACTAGGTTATAATCCTGACGAAAGGGTTGTAATGACCAATTATGTATTGTATCTCAACAAACCTGATAGTTCTTTATTTTAAATCTCCTTAGCATAGACAGCCTGTTCAGCCTTTAAGTCCCAGATACTTAAAAATCCCTCGTTTTAGGTTTGCAAGTGGAGGAAAATTATTTAAAAGGTATTCTGTGCTCTTCTCTCTTGCTTGTCATTACAGTTTCTGCATTTCTGTAGTCGCGATATATTTCTTGCCAATGCACATTTGTATCTAAAGGCCATGCTATGATTGCTTTAAGGTTTTAAAATGGATACTGGAAAGGTTCATTTTTTTATCTCTACTTTGCAAATAAATAACGCTTGTTTGTTATCATTTGTTTGCTTATCTGTATAGAAATGCAAATTCAACCTTGAAATTGTACGAACTGTCTGTTGTACCAGTCTTTTAAATTACGAAAGTTAAGTTATTTCCGCGTTCAAAAGCCCATATCTGGGCAATTTTTAATTGTTTCGCTATTGCCTCCAGAGACAGCCGGCGTTCTTGGAAAATCTTAGATAGAGTCACCTCGACGTCCGTTTTCTTTCATGACTGCCAGAGATTTTGCAGGAATATTTCGGATTCGGAGGACAATACAGAGGGATATTGTTAGAAACAAAATAAAAGAAGAAATAGGGGAGACAAAATGTAAATAGTCATCTCATTAATCAAACTGAAAAAATAAAAGCTCTCCAGTTTAGGAATCATAACGTCACCCAATTACTCTGAGTTTGCATCAGGTCCACAGAATGTGCTCGATTGTTACAAATTCTTTAATACTTCCACTAACCCAGCAATTAGAAGATGTAATTTTGCTCCAGAAACTGGACCTTACCCACAGGACACTATGCCTATATACATAGGCGCCTATCAAAATCTTAACAGATTTTCTATAAAGTGAAGTGATTCATCCTAGAACATTCTAGCCCCAATTGTAATAGCTCGGAGATTCTGAAATTTTTCCCATGTTACCACAAAAATATCCATGTTTCGTTTGTTATTTCGATCGTTCAGCCCGTAGAAGTGCTCCAAATGACCGCTTCACATATTCCCACATTTTGCAGCACAAACTCATTGACCTCAAAGTTATAATGCCTCTGAACCCTATACAATACATTTCCATACTAGTCCAAGGGCCTTCTGAGAGTCTTTCTGAAGACTATAATCAGCTTCGAGCTGACGTTATGCTCTGTCAGTGCCTTAAAGGCAGTGTGATTATCCACATAAATGGCTACCATTGCCCGAGTCCGTGACCGCAAACACTACACTTATCAGATATTCCGTCTGTAAAGATCTTTTGAATATCAATGTAAGGAAGTTAACTATGGAGGAGTACAGGGCCATTACTAAATTCCTCAAAAAGTTTATTGCTCCTTAACTACCATATCTATGGGAAATAGCCTCAAAGTCTTTTGCATGCATGTCTGGTCCTTCTAAAGACACCAGATGTACATAAAGAGACACACTTTTGCCTCAATTCCAGCAATTTCCTCCGATTGGCCGTTTCCAAAGCCTCATACCATACTATGCAGCCATACGAAAGAACCGGTAAGAGAATCTTTGTACCGTATGCAAGTATGGAGTCGCCGTCTCCAAAGAACGCAAACCATGCTACGTAATCATTCATGAGCGCAGACCCAATCTTCTATTGTACACTTGTGATTGTTCAACTCATTAGAAATACCATCTGCTGTAGTATCCCAATACTTTCGGACTTTATAGAGTGTAAGCCTGTAGAAATACATTGGTTCACATTTATAACTCCTAACAGACAATGTATGTGTATTTTAAGCCTTGTAGTCTTGGGCCTCGAATCTACAATTAATATCCATAGATTTGTTTAAATAAATTCGTATTGATGTGTTTTTTGAAAGGTGAATCAATTTTATTTACATACATATGTATCCATATACACATACATACATATATATTTAATAAAATTTAATATAATTTTTTGTTTAAATTATAAAAATCATTTGTTTATACTGCCAGTGATAAAAAATGTTTATGAAAACGAAAGACTTAAGAAACAAACTTTTTATAAGTTTTACCATAACAAAAGTGAAGTTTCCATGATGGGTTTGTAAAACTGTAAGGGCAAATATTAATAACAAATTCCTGAATTAAAGTCATTTTTTATTTATAGGCCATAAAGACATTCGAAAGGCTGAAAGAAGAAAATTTACAAACAAATGTAAAAAAAACCTTTTGTTTTGAATCATAAAATATAATCACAAAAAGGCAGTAGTTAACAAATAATTATTAATATTGTATAATTAAATAAATACGAATACGAATTTTAAATAAATATTGAAAAATTTTGAAAATATTTAACGTTCTCTTTAATATTTTACCATTCAATTTAATTCATGTTCGTTTTAAATGCGATGGTGGTAGTGTTATTCACTCAGCTGTTACAAGAGTTGAAAAGAGCGAACTTTACTTTTATACAACATGCACTCACTCTCAATTTTAAAACAACCGAAGTATATTCACCTCTAATACTATATTGTGTATTATGCTTTAAGACTCTCTTGTTATTGCTATTGCTATTGCTGTCGTCGTTGGTTTTGTGCTTTGGTTTATATGGTAGATATTGTTAGTCATTTTATTGTTGTTGAAGTTGTTGTCTTTTTGAATATTATTGAACTATTGCGTGATTTTGTTTTTATTTGAGTATTTACCTACCACTCCCCCTCTCCCCTCCTATACTAGACGAAGAAAAGTAACAAACAAAAGTGCATGACTGTTCGGATCATAAGCTTACAGTACCACACAAAATGGTTGAATTGTTGATTGTAAATGAAGGTAATGGTGGTGTGGTGATGGTAATAGAAATATTGTTGGTGTTTCTTTTTCAATGTTGTAGTTGTTGTTGTTGCTCTTTTTTTTTTTTTTTTTTTCTTGTTATAAAGTTGACTCAACTTGAAACGTGGCCACAGGAATTTAAACATATAAAGAGTCTTTAGCTACCACAAACTATTTATGTATGTATAGGTATGTTGAATTTGTGTATACATTAGTAAAGTTAAAGTGTGGTGTAAAAAATAGAGAAATCTCAGTTGATCTGTTGGTTATCTGCCAACAGTTGCTTAGGCTACCAAACAACTTCAGTTTACTAGAGAGCTTGAACATTAACGGGCGTTTAAAACGGGTACTAAGAGGAAAATAAAAAACAGTGGTAAAAAAGAAAAGTTTTTTTTTTGGTTTGTTTAATATGTTTATATAAGAAAGAAATAAAATAAAAGAAAAGAAATTTTGTGTTGACAATAAATGGTAATGGAAATTTTTTGACAATAAAATTACCATTAAAAAAAATGTTTTATAAAAAAAAATATTAAAAGAAAATTAATATCTTTTCAATAAGAAATACATACAAATGTATATAAATTTTAAAATAATAAAATTTAAAGTGTTGGTTTTTTTTATTATAAAAAAAAAGAAAATAAAATTATTGAAAACAAAAATTTCACTTTCAGTTTTTATGGCTTGTTTTTTGTCAATTTTAAAAATAAAAAAGAAAGAAAAAAAATATACAGCGATTACTTAACGCTCACATTATACATTTCAAAATCGCCAAAAAAAAATAATAAAAAAAAATCGGATAAACTTGCCTCACTAATTTGGTGCATTTCGGTTGATACATTTTGCAGCTGTTTGTAGGTTCACATAACTTTAAAAGACACACAACTAAAGCTATATCCCACCATCAAAAATGAAACAAACAAAAAAAAAATAAAATAACTACTCCGCCAACAACATATAATATTTACAACAACAACGACAACAATAAAAGTTACCATTTCAAAATATATGAAGAAAAAAAATTCACTTCATTTCATGCCATTTTTAAGTTTCTTTATTGTTAAAGCTTGAAGACTTTTTGGATTTTTTTTTGAACAAAAATTGAAACCGGTTCTTCTGGTGACTTTTATAGAAGAGAATAAATAATTTTTTCTTTTCTGTCATTCTTTAAATATAAAAAACAATATTATTTATAATTTTTTTTTGCATTAATTATTATTATTTTTTCTATTAAATCTCATGAGGTTCTTTTTATAAGAATAAAATAATAACGCAGAAGAAGAGAGAAAAATAAAATCAAATATCTTAAGTGAAAACGAAAGACTTAAGCAAAAAACTTGTTATGCTGTTTCTAATAAGAAAAAAGGAAAGAAATATTACAAGAACAGCAAAGAACGCAATTAAAATGGGTGTTACAAGCATAACAAAAAAGAAAAAATGCAAAAGCAAAAGCAAGTTTGAAAGAAACTTAAAAATTATTTGAAAGGTTATACAACAAAAAAGAAAGAACAGAAATAAATTTTTAGTCTATTCCAGAGCCGGGAATATGTTCAATAGCCCTACCAAGAAATGAAAGATTCACTTTTCCATAAAATAATCACATCCTGTAGACTCTATGTAGAATCTATTTTACTTCATTGGAAAAGAAAAGTATAATTCGAAATCTTTTTAAGTGTATGACTTTAAATTGAAGTATGAAGTGGGGAGAATAAGCATTTTTTTATTTTACAAATCTTGTTGGAGTATAGAGATTTAAAGAAACCTATTAATGAAGTCGCCGTGGTCTAGTAGGTAGTGTGTTAGCTTATTAGACGAAAAAGCCAGGGTTCGAGTCCCAGGCCAGACATCAAAATAAAATGCAAAAAGTATTTCTTCGGTGACTTCCTCTCAGCAGATTTCTGACAAAAACTTTCTGAGGGTAAATAAAATTGCTATGAAAAGTTTCTCAAAAATCTGTCGTTCGGAGTCGACTTTAAACTGTAGGTCCCATCACTCATGCATAAAATTAACACACATAACGTAAGTGGTGTGAGAAACTAGGTCGTAATCCTGACTGAAGGGTTGTAAAGACCAATTATGTATGTATGTATTAATCAACATATTTGTTAAATAAGTCATGGGGAATGTGAGAGAAGTGTTGGTCATAATCTTGTGAATAGTGTGTTGCTATGTAGGACAACAACCTCGAGTTTAAGCCTCAGACCTGACATCTTCCTCTCAGTAATTGTCTGATAAAACATAGGCCTTATACTTATGAAAAAATTAACAGAAATAATATGGGTGTTGCGAAATCAGGGCTTCACAAATGGCCTCCAACAGAATTGAAAAACTTTTTAGCGAACCAAAATCGATGAAACCAAAACAGTCTTTGGTCAAAGCTTTACCAAACTTTACTAACTCAAAATACTTGCACTTGTATCAGCCTGAAGCAATTGGAATTAGATTAAAGAACATGAGAAAAGACGAATAGTCTTGTTATTTATCAGATGTCAGTATGGCATGTCGCTCTACTTAGTTAGTACTCAGTCGCAAGAACAATAGTGTTTTTTATCGACAGAGTTTGTTTACAAGCAAAACCAGTAATGCTCTTTGTTATGCTCCATCTAAAACGCCCGAGCCTTCGAGAGTACCGTAAAATTTTACTCCATGGAATGATTTACTGATTGATTACTATTCTATGTCTCCTATTTCCTAACCTTTTCGAGTTGTGGGTTGAACCACGGCCTCACGTTTAATAAGTCGCCATATTATCTGCTAGAGTACGGCGACTTTCCTATCCAGACGTACCAAGCTCATGGTCGCTCTCATATCTTTGCTGGCCAAAGTTTAGCCTACAGGGACGCTAGTGCATAGTGTCTATTTTAGCCTGTAACCTGGTTTTCAGTGCTTAAAATTCTCTAAATATGCATTAGTTGTTTTTCTAATTAAGTTAGGTATGTTTTTTGCTAGCTAAATAACCAAATAATATGAACCTACCACTCCTTATATAATCGTAAACAGCTTACAGTTCAAAACAGTACTAAGCCTTGTGTTATTGCAGACCATTGCTCCAATTGCTAGATGACTATCAGTAAATAAATTAATATTCCCTTCTAGAACACATACACCCCCTTCCTGATACTTTTCCTGTTCGCATACACCTTAGTCCGGAATATTATATTATGGAGAGATAAGGAAAAGTATAGTCCGGTTTCTGATACCACAATACAGACACCCGATCTAGAATTATAGTCAAGTTAAAAGTCACTTGATTACTTACTTACTTTACTGAATACCATATAGCCAGAGAAATTTTATTGAAAAATTAAAAAAAAAGTATTTTAGTCCCAATTAAATCACACTTTTTACGATTTAACAAAAGACTTGGAAAACATGCGTATCCACATGTAAACAAAACTGTTTTGAAAAGCTTTGTTTAGGACCCTGAAATAATTTTTTTTTTTGTAAATTTTGTATTGAATTTTAATAAATTAAGTCAATTATTTAGAATAATTGCTTAAAAAAAAATTATTTGAAAAACCAGTTAACTTCAGATAAAAACTTAAACGGAAATGGCATTTCAAAATTGATAACAATTTTTTGTTAGTAAACAGAGCGATTAAATACTGATAATTGAACTTAATTAAAGTGTAATGAATTTAAGTTTAAATTAAATCATAAAATGCTTTTATAACATAAAATAAAAAAAAACAGGCCAAGGTTTCTTTTTTTTTAATTTGAAACTCCATGTTCATCAATATAAAAAAAAAATAATAAAAAACATGACCCAGTGAATAAAGGCTATTACAACAGTGTCACCTGACTAATGAAATTAATTAAAGTATTAAAGTTTTTATGATTTTTTTCTCTTGTTTTTAGCAAAATGTACCCTTAACTAAAAATAAAAATAAAATTTTGTATTAAAAAAAAAACAAAATTTAACGTAAAAATTTTTGAAATAAAAAAAAAAATAATTATTTGGGTATTATTTTAATTTTATACATAAAAAAATACAAAAATAATAAAAAAAATAAAATAAAAATAAATTAAAAAACCAAGAAACGTGTAAACTTCCTTGTTACGAAACGAAATCATCATCAAACACACAAAATACAAAAAAGAAGAAGAAGAAGAAGATAGAGAAATCATCAATAAATTAAAGTCTAAAAAGAAAATTAGATTTGAAAATAAAAAAGAAAATTATTTGTATACGAAATAAAATATTCAACCAAAATGTTAACAACTAGCAAACGAAGAAAAACTCCAACAGCGGAATCATCATCATCATTGTTATCCGCCTGGTTTATGGTTGCCTTAATTTGTGGTACACTTTTATGTTGTGGCATTCAAACTCATGCAGCACCAGCTAGCGATGATGCAAATAATAATAATAGCAACAATAATAATAATAATGATGTTACTGATGGATCACAGCCATCAGCTGTAGCAACGACAACAACAGAATCATTGCCAGCAACATCTTCTTTGTCTGCATCATCATTATCATCGGCAGAATTTCCAAGCATAAATGAAATTACAGTAACAGCACCAGCAACGGTGATGCCAACATTGCAAAACATTAATAATGAAAGCAACATCAATTCATATACCAATGCTGTTAACACTAATACAGACACTATTAGCAGCTCTAACGCTAACATCAATAGACTGGATGATGTTTTGGAGATGGTTAATGTGGCAGAAAAAACTTTAGAAACATCAACATCAACAATAATAACAACAACAACCGAAACAGCACCACCGTTAATGTCAGATGCGGTGGTGGCTGTAACGGCACCGGCGGCGGCGGAGGTATCCAACGAAATGAATAATGTTGGTTCAATGACTTTTATTTCATCCACAACTAATACCACCACACATTCACCGGAATCGGTTGCGGCTCCAATTATAACAACAACAACAACAGATTCATCTTCTTCTTTACATGAATCGCTGTCTTCATCTGCTGCTGCTGCTGCTGCTGCTGCTACTGACACTGCCACCATAAGCAACTCAAATTCATTGCTAACAAATACTGGTAAGTTTGTTATTGTTATTGTTTTTGTACTTCTTTTTCTGTTTGTTATTGTTGTTGTAGTACTTCAAAGGTTCTTTTTTGTTAACAAAAATTTAATTTTTTTTCTCTTTTTTTTCGTCTTCTTCTTAAGCTAGACAATAGATTTTTTTAGAATTTTTTACATTGTTGTTGTTGGTGGTAAATTGGAATTATTGTTCTGCCTTGGGTTAGAAAAATTAAAAAACACCATTTCCGAAATTAAACGAAATGTTTCGTAAAGAAAAATTTTTATTTGAAAAATTAATATTTTTTGCAGTTTTTAATTGAAAGAGAAAGAAAATTTTCTTCAATTTTTTACAAACAATTTTGAATTTATATAAAATAAAGACGTATTATTACCGTTAAGTATGTAATGTACTCCAAATGTCAGCCATGGCTACTCTAGGCAGAGCGTATCCAAAATGTTAAATTTTTTGTAACTCTGATGCATAATTCAGGATGAGTTTTACCGAGGGTATGGATTATATTGGCTGTGATTAGAGACTTATTCGCATACATCTCAGAACTAAGAAAATCCCACAAGAAGAAGTCTAACGATGTCAAATTGCACGTTGACAGTGATGGGCTGGCCAATGTAGTTCTCAAAACAAAAATGTGCAGATCACATCTTCAGCCCAAAAACCAAAAAACAGTGAAATTTCCGATATGTATTGGACGCTCTTGAATCTTAGAAGGATTAGAATCCTTTAAAATTTGACAATTTGTTTGTTTACATACCTATTCATTCAGAAATGGATCATCTTCAGCTATGAAAATGATTTTTCGATTAACATTAGGGCCGACCAGTCAATAATGGAGCTGAATAATAAAAAATGCAAATGTATGCGGTTCTCAAGAAATAGTTTTATCGCGGTTAATTACTTGTTTGGAGGTCATCAATTGGAGATAGTGGACTCTTTTATTGATCTTGGGATCCTATTAGACACAAAATTAAACTTTAATGATCATATCACTTTGACTGTAAATAAGACAAGAAGGGCAAAGGAATTTACTGATCCATTTATTACTAAACAGCTACACGTATCGCTTGTCAGACCAATTTTGGAGTATGGATCTATTGTATGGGATCTTCATTATAATGTTTACAGTGAACACATCGAATCTGTGCAGAGACAATTTCTACTCTTCTGTTTGCGTGGCATTGGATGGAATTACTTGGATATGCCTTCATATACTAACAGACTGGCATTAATAAAACTGCCTACCCTTTAGAGTCGTCGAACAATGTTAAATGTATTCTTCATGATTAACCTGATCAATGGTAATATTTGCTGTGAATTTCTGTTAAGATCTGTTAAATTCAATATTCCTTGTCGTAACTTCCGCTATTATAATCTTATTTGTATTAAATTCTGCAGAACTAATTATGCTGTTGTTGATCCGATAACAAGAATTTGCCGTCAATTTAATTATTTGTCAGACAGTGTTGATTTTTCTTTAAATTCTCCTTCTTCTTATAAAACGGAACAATTCATAACTTTTCATATTTTTATTGTAACAATTACTTGTATTTTTGAAGAAACTGTTTGTAATTCTATTTAATTTTATTCGTACCTATTTTTGTTATTAGTCAGTAAGGAATTTGTCCATTGACTTAAATAAATAAATTGCACGTTTTGTTCATGGTAATTTGGCAAAGCACGTTACTAAGTGGTTATCGCTGCCAATGAACGATCCAGGCTTGCTTTGACTATCTGCTGAATTGTTTACTAATTGTTACATGGTGATCTTTATACGATAGGACATCTAGTGTATGCAAACCTTTGCTCTGATATCTCAAAAAAAAAACCTTCTGAAAAAACTCTGTGAGAGTAATTATCATGAAAAAGCTATTCAAATCTGTCTGTCCGTAGTTTACGTAAAGTTGTAGATACCGCATTTCAAGGGTGAAATTAATAAACATAAGATCTGTGGTGTAGGAAACTAATCCAACTAAACGAAATATGAAAAAATATTTTTTCGGCGACTTACTCTCAGCAGATTTCTTGCAAAAAATCTGAGAGTAAATAAAATTGCCATGAAAAGCTTCTCAAACGCCTGTCGTTAGGAGTTGACTTTAAATTGCAGGTCCCGCTATTCATGAATAAAATTAGCACACATAACATAAGTGGTGTGAGAACTTTGGGTGTAATCCCGGCTGAAGGGTTGTAAGGATCAGTTATGTACGTATGTATGTAATATGATAAATTTGATTCTGCATTTTGTGGTCTGGAGAGATTTATGTTTGTTATAGAGTACATAGATTCAGATTGCAGTTTTCAAAGTCAACTTGCACATTAGCAAGGCCATTAGTATAGCAACCTGGTTTACAGCTGATAACGCTCTATTCGATTCACCATAAAATGGTTTCCACATTACTTGGTTTACATTGTTACTTTACAGATTTTCCCCTCTTTTCGTATCATATATTCATTATTAAACAAATTGTTGATTCATCCCTCTACCAAACGTTCTGGCTTGTTATACTACATCAAGCATGAAGTTTTCACCACTACGGTGGTAATAATTAAAACATGGTTTTTGCTGTTGTATTGTAATAAATAAACTAGAACTTGGCATTTCCATCACATGCAATTTTTTTAGGAATTAGTTGGTACTTTTTTATTACATGGTACTTTTTTTATTATCTTTTATATACGTACTTATTTTCATTAAATGGCATTTCCTTCAAACGATACTTTATACATTATTTGGTACTTTTTCATTACAAGATACTTTTTTTTATTATTTTCTAACCGTTCATTTGATTAGTTACTAAAGTTTCTAGTATTTGGAAACGTACTAGTATTTGAAGTTATATTTCTTATTTGGTACGTACTTATTTTCATTTGGTATTTGGTACTTTTTATTATTTTCTAACCGCTCATTGGTTTCTAAATTTTCTAATCTTTGGAGTTTTGTTTCTTATTTGGTACGTACTTGTTTCCATCACGCGATATTTTATAAGTACTTGGTACTTTTTTATTACTTGGTACTTTTTTTTATTATTTTCTAAACGTTCATTTGATTAGTTAATAAAGTTTCTAGTATTTGGAAACGTACTTGTTTCCATTAAATGGTAGGTTAGGCTGTCCATCTAAGAGAGTTAGATGGACACACTTAGGCCACATAGGGCCTATTGTGTTATCACAGTTTTCCGCTATTCCCTAGTCCTGGAATCACTCACAGCTCCTAATGAAACGACTTAGACTGGCAATGTGAATCCGTAACAGTTCTTCTAGATCATTACTCTTGTAAGCATCTAAGTTTTCATTACATCGTACTTTTTTGTTATTTGTTTTCATTTTAATTTTAATCTTATAGTTGTGGTGTAGAAGTGGCCGTAGTCTAGTAGGTAGTGTGTTGGCTTATTAGACTTAAAAGCCAGGGTTCGAGCCCCAGGACGGACATCAAGACAAAACACAAAAAGTATTCCTTCGGCAACTTCATCGCAGCAGATTTCTGGCAAAATCTCTGAGAGTAAATAAAATTGCCATGAAAAAGTTTCTGTCGTTCGGAGTCGACTTAATACTGTTGGTCCCACCACTCATGTATAAAATGAACACACAACATAAGTGATTTAAGAAACTAAGACGTTGTACAATGGGTCAATTCGACCTCCAGGTACTGTACTTGTTTAATTGACAAGTACACGTCCTCTAACCTAACCTAACCTGTGGTGTAATATGTATTGACATTTTAAAGAGTATAACCACTTTCCACACACATGGAAGTCGCCTTAGTCTAGTAGGTAGTGTTTTGGCTTATGAGACAAGAGGTCTCCGATGCCATGTTAGACATACGCACCCATAAGAAATATGAAAAATATTTCTTCGGCGACTTAATCTCAGCAGATTTCTGGCAAAAACTCTGAGAGTAAATAGAAAACTGCCATGAAAAGTTTCTCAAACAGTCTGTCGTTCAGAGTCGACTTTAAACTTTAAGTCCCGCCACTCATGTATAAAATTAACACACACAACATGAGTGCTGTAAGAAGCTAGGTAGTAATCCTGACTGAAGTGTTGTAATGACCAACTATGTATGTGTGTATGTAACCACTTTCGTGCCTTAGATGTACAATTTTTTATTACTTTTTTCCTATATATTACATATATTGTTAAACATTAATTTGTTTATCTATTTTCACCTGTCACTAACGAGCCTTTCAAAAATTTCGTTTGCTAATGGTGTTGTTTCTAATGTTTTTTTCTCTTTTTTCGTTTTAATTTCAACCATTACAGATTGAAAGGTTTGAAATTTCCAATTAGATTTGGTATTCTTTTTTTCTCTTATTTCATCTTCTGTTCCACTTTGAAAAAAAAACCTTTATAAGATAAAAGAAATAGAAGTAGAAAACAAAGCTATGGATGAGAATGTTTTTTTTTACCACATTAATCTTGTATAGATTTGAGCAAGACGGTGAAGCGGCATGTTGGAATTCATAAAAAATGTTTATGCCTGTGTTGCTTAATCATATTCATACAAATGGGGGTCATATTTTACAAAAAAACGAAATAAAAAAAACAAAATTTTTAATAATAATGATGCATAGAAACAATATTGAAAACAGATAAACACTTGTTGTTATTGTTTAACAAAAAAAAAATTCCAAGGGAAAGAAAACATTAATTGGGCGGTTTTTTTGGTGTTTCTTTAAAGGTGTTTCGAAAAAGAAAGGTTTTTTTTGGTTTGATTAGAAAACAATTATAATTCATATCAAGAAAATAATAAAAAATAAATTGGTTTTGTTTGGGATTATAAAAGCATTAAAAAGAAGGTGAGAAAATTATATACATACGTATACAAATTACCATACAAATTTCCGGTCTAGAAATAAATTATAATTACAGAAAAATGCTTTGAAAAATAAAAACAAAAAAAAAATGTAAATTAAGATTTAAAACAATTTATAAATTTAATGTACGCATACGCTTTAGCCTAAGAAACCAGTTTGGAATGATTTCTTATAGAAATTTATTTTGGGCAAAAAAAAATTTGTTTTCTTAAATTTTATTCTGCACAGCCAAGTGTTTACATTCCAGATATTTTATGCCTCCTCCTTCTTTTCTGTCTAAGCCTACACCCACCCATAGAAAAATGATTCAATTAAGCAAACATTTCTATATTGTGTCTGAAGAGCAAAAATAAATGCATATGTACATACAATATGTATGTATAGGTAATGGCATATAATTTCATAAAATTGTCATAAAGAATATGCAAATAATATAATTCTGATGCAAATATTCAAAAAAATTGTACAGATGCTGACTCTATATTACAGGCTTATTTGGAATTTTATTCGGCATTGACTCCATAGGTTTTCAATTAAAAAATATTTTCTTTTTACCGTATACAGCAAAAGTGTTAGTACGGCAATATATTTTGACAAAAAAAAAAAAACACCCCACAAGCTTAATACTCTTGCACAAAGTTTCGATATGACTACAAGAGAGTATTTAGGAGATCATTTGTAGGAACGATAACGTAATCGCTAAACCTGAAACAAAAGTCCATCGAAAAACTTGCTCATGGTGCCACCAGAAAACACTAAACAAAAATTGTACATTCAATTCCAAATGGATTAAATGGAGTGCTAGACCTTAAAGGATATTCTACTAAATACAAGGAATAACATTTTCATATATTAGGCCTTTGAATATTAAATTAACTCAGGGTTCTCCATGGGGGTACCTATGGAGTCATCTGAAACTTTTCCCTTTTTTCTCTTGTTTTATGAAAAACATTAAAAAATTATTTGTTTTATAATAAAACAGAAATAAATTAATAAAAATAAATACTATAAACTATAAATTTGTATACAAACTTTTGTCGAAAATTCATGAAATTGCTAAAAATATATTGCCATACTAAGACTTTTGCTATCCACTGTATTTCTTCTTTTTTAATCCGTATAATGAAATAAATTCATAAATATTTTGCTTAAATTTATTCATAATATTTAAATAATTTTGAAAAAGTTTCAATACAGTGTAGGCATAAAATTCCATGGTTTCACGCTAAACTGTGTTAAAAAGTTACATATTTTTTGAAGCTTTCTTAATTAGTATGACACATTATAACATAACAATACATGTTCATTTGAAAAATTTAAATTAAAAATAAAGAGTTTTACAACCAAAAAGCAACATTTGCAGACAGTTTTACTTGATTAACGCACTTTGATAAAGACCGCCGCGGAAATCCATTGCAGGTTGACGGAAGTTAATTACGAACTGGCAACAAGGGACCGTTAAAAATCGATTGTTTTATATGTCAAATGCAGCAACAAAGGTTTTACCAATGAATTGTTGCAGTATTGTAACCCAAATAAATTAATTTTTTTTTTAATTTTGTATTCTTTAAAAAACCCGCTCCGTGACGATACTACACGGATGCCACACTTTCCTGTGGCAACACAACGTGCCGCTATGCATGCTTAAGTGAACTTGGGTAATCAAAGCTACTACTCCGACCTAAGACCTACCTTGGCTAAGGTAACCTGTGTAACAAATTAGATCATAATTTAAAGCGAAGGCAAAAAGGCAGTAGATATAGAAGCAAATAGAAGTGATAGGAACCTAACGTCAACTTTTATGATTCTGAGGAATAAGTTCTAGAATCGACTGTAACTTTTTCCTGTACTCTACAAATGGATTGAAAAGTAGACTATGGCACCCAACAGCAGTGTGTGTGTACTAAACAATTTTCATCTGTGATCAGATAAAAAGCAGAATCACATGCACTTCGATAAATATAAACTTTGATAGTCAGATGCTATTGAGGACTCTATCAACAGAATATATATAATTGGTCATTACGACCCTTCGGTCGGGATTACGACCTAGCTTCTCACACCATTTTATGATGTTGTGTGCGTTAATTTTATACATGAGTGGCGGTAACTATTGCTGTGGGAATTTCTTCTGGAGACAATGTCTTTGTCATCTGTCCATAATGATGGACTTTATAGTGGATTGTAGTGGTTTTCTTCCGAATGATTGTCACCTATTGTAGCTTATGCGTAAGCGGTTTTCATGTATTTTAACTCGACATTAAAGTTTTTATCATAGTAGATCGTTAAGGTCGTACTATCTTAACTAGTAGTCTTCATTTTTAATTCCTAATAAGAAGGTTAAAAATAAATTATTGGAACGTTTACACTCTATCAATTTAACGAAACATCCACAATTTATTGACAGAACGTGTCTAGACAAAGGAGATTTGAATAAAATTCATGGCTTCATAAAACTCTCGGGATGATAATATCGGTATTACGTTAGGACCCTGTAGGACCCCAGTAAGTTATGCCTTATTTTTTCACCGAGATTCGATTGGTGTTGTCTGGAATATTAGCAACATTTTTATAATTTTCCATTCTTATTTCATGATCATACATTCATGCACAATTGGTCATTACAACCCTTCAGGCCAACAGATTCTTGAGAAACTATTTCATGGCAATTTTATTTACTCTCAGAATTTTTGCCAGAAATTTGTTGAGATGCTGTCGCCGAAGAAATATTTTATTTTCATTTTGTTGGAGATGCCTGACATGTCTAATAAACCAACATACTACCTACTAAACTACGACAACTACAGCGCCTATTTCATGTCAATATTATTTAATTCCGTGTCTGTCTTGGTAGATCATTTCATATTTCACTTTTGTAGACTGTATTAGGATTTTATTCGATATGGTACGTGTTGAGGATTTAAAAGAAAGTGTGGAAATACACGTAGAACTACTAAAAACCTGAGTTAGGTTAGGTTAGGTTAGGTTAGAAGATGTGTACTTGTTAATTAAGACAAGACAAGACAAGACAAAACAATATCAAAAGGTCGAATTGACCCATCGTACAACGTCCTAGTTTCTCACACTACTTATGTTGTGTGTGTTAATTTTATACCTGGGTGGTGGGACCTACAGTTTAAAGTCGACTCCGAACGACAGATTTTTGAGAAACTTTTCATGGCAATTTTATTTACTCTCAGGGTTTTTGCCACAAATATTCTGAGAGGATGTCGCCGAAGAAATACTTTTTGTATTTTGTCTTGGTGTCTGGCCTGGGACTCGAATCCTGGCTTTACGTCTAATAAGCCAACACACTACCTACTAGACTACGGCGACTACAAAAAAAAACCTGAGTTAGCTTTAAAGAAAACCGAGTGGATATAGAAGAATGAATAACTATTTCTTGATTTTATTTATTTCACATTGATTTGCTGCACTGATGAGTTTTTATTTCATTTCAATTTAGATTTACATGAACAAATTTTTTTACCATAAATAATTAACTTAAATTTACATGAAATAATTGGTTAATTATTACCAAATCAAACTTCATTTTCAATGTATTACATACTGATATCAGATATAAAGGTAAAAATCAATTTCATATACTCGTACTTTGGAACTGAATGCGTTAGTATAACGCAAAGCTAAATTGCAATTTTTTTTTCAATTAACGGATTGTAATACATTTTATTTATTTGCAAATATCTTGTTTTTGTTTTTTCTTTTCTTTTGCAATAAAGTAAGTGGGTTTAAAAGGTCAATAACAATTAGTTGCGAATAACGATAATGACGCCTCTCTTTAAAACACGAGCAACAACTATTCATTAGGGCTTCGTATTACAATGATGACATAGTCGTTGATTTGCAAAGGAATTTTATAACAGTAGAGTGTAACTCAAAAAATGGGAACGTTAGTTTAGGTTGCATAAAATAAAACTTAAATGTGGCACATGCATGACCTACAACATTAGAAAATAAAAATCTGTAACCTTTCTAAATAAATTTTTTTTTTGGTTTTTTTTCATTTTCACTTTCTTAATTGCCTTGCCTGTTAGATTTGCTATTTTCCATCAAAGTTCAGGTTTAATGCGAAAATTTTATGTTTATTATAGCCATTAAGCGCGACTTAAGTTTAATTCATTGTTTTTGTTTTTTCTTTAATTTCTATATCAGTTTGCAAAGAATAATAAACAAAAACAAAAACACTAAGCTTCATATGTATGCCAACAACCAGTATTAAAGTACAGTCAAGCACATATTAAAACTTGCTAATGGCTTTCAAGTTCTAAGTTTTCTAAGACAAGTTATAATGAAGCAAAAAATAAAGAAAAAAAAACATCAAATCGTTAAAAATATCAATGCTTGTGTTGTTTTTTGCATTTATTACCACCATAAATTAACTTTGAACTTCAATAATTACAATATGACCGTAAAAAACTACGTGTGTATTTAATAAAAAAACAAGTTTTTTTTCTACTTTTCTTAAGTTTAAAATACAATTTTATTTTAAGATTCTTTTAACGGTCATAATATTTTTTTTATGTTTTCAAAATTATTTTTAATTTTATTTCTTTTTAAATCAAATGGCCTTGTGTTGTTTAGCAGTCATTTGATGTCTGTTAACAAAGCATTTTTCTGTGTAGTTTTTGTGGAGGCGTTAAACGAAAAATTTAAATTATTTATTACAGCCTCTATTTATTGAATGACAACGGTTGATTATGTTTTAAATGTTATAAAAATTTAACAATTACTGTTAATTAAATGTTATAATAATATTATTTTTTTTAGTATTTCCTTTAAAGTGGAATTTTTTTTTTATAAAATCTGGGCTTGTTTACTGAAAGAGAAATTCTTCGCTTGATATGCAAAAATGTTTACTTAAGATAAAATTATAAATTAGTCATCAGAAAATATATTTTAAGAGTTAAAATGACACCAAATTTATGTGACACGCCTTCTACAGTTTTCTCTTATTATTGTGTAGAAAAACATAAGCATTTAAGGTATTCGAGTTTTGACAAAAGGAAACTGTCACCTATTTAAATAGTTTACAAACTATAAGAGCGCATCTATTCAAAAATTCTTTATAATTAAATCAATTTATTTTAATTTACAAAAAATTAATTTTTTTTAAAGAATTTTGAAAAATTTGCTTAAATACTTTGTAGCAGTCGCCGTAGTCTAGTAGGTAGTGGTTTGGCTTATTAGACGTAAAGCCAGGGTTCGAGCCCCAGGCCAGACATCAAAACAAAATACAAAAAGTAATTCTTCGGCGACTTCCTCTCAGCTTTCTGGCAAAAACTATGAGAGTAAACAAAATTGCCATGAAAACTTTCTCAAAAATCCGTCGTTCGGAGTCGACTTAAAGTCACCAAAGAAATATTTTTTTCATATTTTCGTTTTGGTCTGACCTGTGGTTTGAACCGTTGCCTTACATCTAATAAGTCTATGTTCACTACCTACTAGACTACGGTGACTTCAAAAAAGCGCATTCAGCAAACACAAATCGTTGTTTATTTGTCTTCAATGGTTAAACTGAGTAAATGACAATTAATTTCACAGACGTATCTGGTCGTTATCAATTGTTAAATTCGATAATTTCTATTAATTTTAATAGAAATTTTAATAAAATTTTATTTAAAAACAATTGTTATTATTTATACTGCTCATATTTATATACGTATGTACAGTGGACAGCAAAGTCTTAGTACTCCAATATATTTTGACAAAGAAGTCCCCATGGGCTTAATACTCTTGCACAAAGTCCCAATATGACTTCAAGAGAGTATTTAGGAGATAATTTGAAAGAATGGCTGCGTAATCGCTAAACCTCAAACAAAAGTCAATCGAAAAACTTGCTCATGGTGCCACCAGAAAACACTAAACAAAACATGTACATTCAATTCCAAATTGGTTAAATGTAGTGCTTGACTTTAAGGGATATTCTACTAAATACAAGGAATAACATTTTAATATATTAGGCCTTTGAATTTTAAATTTACTTAGGGTTCTCCTTGAGGGGTACCCCTATGGAGTCATCTGAAACTTTTCTTTATTTTTCTCTTGTTTTATGAAAAACATTAAAAAATTATTTGTTTTATAATAAAACAGAAATATATTAATAAAAAAAAATATATAAACAATAAATTCTTATACATACTCTTGGCTAAAATTCATGTAATTGCTAATTGTCGTTCTAAGACTTTTGCTGTTCACTGTATATATATATAAGTGAGCAGTTTAAGTTTTCAATAAAATGAAGCAATCATTTATAAAATATCAAAATACCAACATTTTTTAATTAAGAAAAACAAAATATTGAAGAAAAAACAAAAAATAATTTCGTTTAAGGAATGTTAATTTATAACGATTATTTATTTACTTTTAATAACAGTAATAAAATCAACAAAATTATTAAAAAAAATAAAAAACAATTTAAACAAACGCCTTTAAGCTCGTATATAAATTTAATTTCGTGTAATTATTTCAAAAAAAAATTTTGAATTTACAAATTCATTGTGTATCTATGTATAGCTTAAGGTCTGCTATTTTGATTTACGATAAATTTAAAACTTAAATTTCAAAGAAAACTCTGTTTAATCTATTAATTTAATTAATGACTAATTTTACTGAAAATAAATTTATTTTTTTATGTAATTATTATGGCGACCCCAATTCGTTTCAAGCCAACGCTTTACTTAAGACACATGATGACTCAAGTTTTCGCTGTTTTTTTCTTTACGAAAATTGCGAGAGTTTTTTAAATCCAGGCAAATATTTCATTGCCCAAATTCTTGTTTTCATTTAAAACCAATTAACGCTCTAGTGTTAATAACTTTAATTTGTTAATGCTGCTGTTACCGTTAATGTTTCGTTTCTTTTGCTTCATATTGTAGTGTTTACCGTAAAAAGCCTTTTACCTTATTGTAACGGAGTTAACGGCTCTTTTTTTAACTTAATTATGGCAATTTTTGCACAATATTTGTGAATTGTTAATATAACACGCGTAATAGAAATACGTTTTGTTGGAGATAAAATAATCAAAAGCTAGGGTATTATAGGAGGTGATAAAGCAAAAATTTAATTTGTTTTCATACGAACAAGGAAGTTGATTGTTTATAAAAACGTATACTACAATTACTATATTCACCAAACTCTTGCTTTAAAAAATTCATTATAAACTGTAGTTGAAATGCTTTAAAAGCCAATTTATTATTTTAAATAAGATTTCAAGCCTTTTACGGATTACTATGTCAATTCAATAAATCTTACTTACTAATGTAATTGTTCATAACAACTCTTTATCCAAGATTGCAACCTAGCTTCTAACGCCACTAGTATTGTGAGTGTTAATTTTATCCATAAAAAGGGGAACCTACAGTTTAATGTCCACTCCGATTGGCAGATAGATTTGAGAAATTTTTTGTGGGAATTTTATTTTACTTTCAGGCCTTTTGCCAGAGGACTACTGGCAGGAAATCGCTGAAAGAAATTTTTTTTTCATATTTCGTTTTGTTTGAGATATCTGAGTCAGGGGTTAAATCTAATAAGTCAACACACTACCTACTATTTTTACTACCTTCAATAACTTTCCTCAGATCTGCCGCACCTTCTATGCCTTAGATTACCAGCTGAAGAAGAAAATGCTTGTCGCCTAGACTAATTCCTTTAGAATTCTCCAGATAATCAGTCTTAATCAGTCAATTACGTTAAAGAGAAGTAAAGCATCAAACAGTTTGTTAAAGGCCATTGCTTTATTATTTATCCTGAGATTTCTTTAATTTCTTTAAGGAGCATTATCCTTCTTAAAGTCGCCGTAGCCTAGTAGGTACTGTGTTGGCTTATTAGACGTAAAGCCAGGGTTCAAACCCCAGGCCAGACATCAAAACAAAATACAAAAAGTATTTCTTCGGCGGCTTCTTTCTGGCAAAAACACTGAGAGTAAATAAAATTGCCATGAAAAGTTTTTCAAAAAATCTGTCGTTCGGAGTCGAATTTAAACTGTAGGTCCCGCCACTCATGTATAAAATTAACACACACAACATAAGTGGTGTGAGAAACTAGGTCGTAATCCTGACTGAAGGGTTATAATGACCAATTATGTTATGTATGTATCCTTCTTAAAAGGTGGAACTTTATGACCTTCCTCGTTGCGTGCCTTCGTTGTGCTTCTTGGGGGACAATAAATAAAGGCCATACATATACTTCTGCAACAAGGAATATAGGCTTTAAGAAAATATATTTCAAATCCCTCGATCCGCAAATAGATGATAATTTCCCTCTATCGTTGATTTAACATGGATAATCCCATTCTTGTTTGACGTTTCCCCATATGTAATGTACCAGCCTGCATTTTAGCTCGATAGCAGTTCTATCAGTTCTTTTAAAAGATAGTTCAAGACGAACTGTACACAACAGAAAAGCATAACTGAGCTGATTTTAATTCCGTCAACCAGCTGGTTCTCATGCATGACCAGGCTTCTGGCGTTGGTTTTATAAGCCTTCAATTAGTCTTATGAAGGTATGTGTTTCCACTCTATTGCGTTCAGTGGTTGAAGGCTGCCAAAAACCTTTTTTGAGTCTTTCAGAGGTCTTTATGAAGCCAAGTACGGAATAGATCTTTGTTACGCCAACCGTTCCATAAGCACTCTCATACTGCCGACATAACAACGCACGGTCTGCAAGCAAGGAAGCCGAATTACTTTATTTTAAGCTCATATACAAGACTTGTTGATGGTCTCTTATTCGAAATTTGTTCATCCACGCTATATATCACATGTAAGCCGTGTTCCTCTCCAACTTCTGTGTTTCATGTGATCATTCTGTATGAGTAACACACATATAGCGAACAATATTTTGTAAAATTGTTTATTTTTGTAATTTTTGTTATTTTTGCTTTACTTAATTAAATTTAAAATCAAATTTTCGAGTTTTAATTGCATGAGACAAAGCTGTCTGACTAACTTCACTAACTTCACTAACAGTTAACAGTCATAAAATGTTGACCTATTTATACAACCACATTGTAAATAAATTATAATAAAATTATTATTAAAATTGAAATTAAGCTGCTTACAAAGAAACAATGAAAAAAAAACGTTTCCATTTCATTAAATATTTCTCATAATAATGAAAGAAACATTACAATATATTTCTAATGATTCAAGCTAGAAAATGTTGATGATAACGTTTGCAGCTTAAGTCTTTTGTTTTAATTTTATTCTGATTGTTGGTGTCTTAAGTCTATTGTTTAAATTACGATTAAACTAGTGCCTTAAGACGTGTTTGAAGGTATTGTTTTTGAGTTGTTGTCTTAAGCCTTTTAAATTTGATTTTTTTCAGGTTTGGGTCTTAAGTCTTTTGATTTTTATATAGAAAATATACACAAAATTTCAAAAAAAATTTTCGGATAATATTTTCAATTCTAAAAACAATAATAAAAAAAAGATTATTATTATTTTTTTAATGGCCATTATGATAAAATGTTATTTCCTGAATACATTTTTTATAATTTTTTTTTTTTATTTTTTATTTGCATCTTATTATGATTTCCCTCTTAAATGCTGTTTGATGTTGTGGTTTACTGACTACTTTTACGCTTGAATAAATTTCCAGTGTAATCAACAAAAAAATGTTATTTTTTAAAATAAATACATACATATGTACGGATAGATATACCCTGAGCCATCGAATCGAACAACTTGTTATTTGAGTTGAAGAGATGACACTACTACTGGTGGTGGCATGTTGATGATATTAAAAGAAAGAAAAACAAAAAATGTATATATGACCCTCTAAAGAAAGAAAGAAAGAAAGAAGGAACAAAAAACACATACCTCTTGTAGTTATTTTAACCTGTTTCTCTTTTTTTCCGTTTTTTGTTTTTTTGCCATTTCTTGTTTATGTAGTAAAAGCAATCAAATGACTTTCTTAGTAAGAAACGTATAAAAAAAATAATAAAAAAAAAACAAAAAACAAAAACGTAAACAAAAATCAGTGAAATGAAAAGCCAGTAAAATGGAAAATAAACTCGTTTATATTTATTTCCAGGTCTTATTTTAAATAAATGAATCTACATATGTATGTGTGTATGTATGCGTGCATGTATATAGAAAATTATAAATAAAAGTGTCATTACATCAATACAAGTATTTTGCCAGGAAATTTTTTAATGAATGAACGAACATTTAGAAAGAATGAACATACATACGTAGTGAAACGTTAATAATTTTTTTTTTTACAAACAATTAATGTTTCTTAGTTTTGTTTAGATTTGCGATAAATCATAACCATTTAATTACTCTTATTATGGAAATTATTTACCAAAAATACAAGATGAAAAAAAACTTTCTCTGTTTTTTAAAGAATTTGTGTTTTAAGTTCAAACAGCTTTAAAGCAAAGCCGTAAATCTAATCTTTAAAGTAGTTTCACTTGTTTCTTTTTTGATATTTTTAGTCAAACTTATAATTAAGACACGTTGTTAAATTTTGTTTAAACAAATTAAGAAAAACAAGAAAGAATAATTCTTAAATATTTCTACATATTAATGTCAGGGTTGTTTACTAGCTGACTAATAAAAAAATAAACAAACAAACAAACGAAAAAAACCTGAATGTTATTTAAAATAAATATTTAGAGGCCATTTAATGTGTTAGAAATATATTCTTGTTATGTTTATAACGAAATTAATAAACGATTTTATTAAAAACAATAAATTTATTGACTAAAATCAGACTTTCTATTAAAGCTAAAGTTAAAGGCAAGTTTTCAAATAAACTTCCGATTGCCAGAACAAAATTGGTATCTGGTAGGCACAAAAAACCCTATGTTTACAGAACAAGTTCTTAACTTCTCTGATGCTAAAGCTATTAATTATTTAAAATAGTGTTTATTCCAAGATTTACTCATAACATCCGCATTATTTAAACAAAACATACATAATCGGCAATTACAACCCTTCAGTGAAGATTGCAACCCAGTTTTTCACACCACTTATGTTATGTGTGTTAGTTTTATGCATGAGTGGCGGGACCTACAGTTTACGACAGTTTTTGGAGAAACTTTTCATGACAATTTTATTTACTCTGAGTTTTTTTTGCCAAAAATTTTCAATGGAATCATCGAAAAATATTTTCTCACATTTCGGTTTTGTTGGATATGTCTGACTGACCTGTAGTTTTAACCTTGGAATCACGTCTAATAAGCCAACACACTACCTACTAGACAACGGCGAATATTTTATCCTCTATTAAATTAAAATGGGAGACAAATTGAAATAGTATTTATCCCTAATAAAATTATCATAAATTTTTTAAGTGACCATAAGAACAACGGTAACCTCCATATTATTGAAAGAAAAACAATTTTTACGTACCATGGAGGCGCCCTAGTTTAATAAGCAGTGTGTTCAACCCCCGAATATGAAAAAATATTTCTTTGCGCGACTTACTCTCAGCAGTCTTCTGGCAAAAACTACTAGACTACGGCGACTTCAAATTCATGGCTATTTGAAGTTATTCAAAAAAAAAAAAATAAAAAATATTATGTTCTTTGAAGACGTTAGGTCCCGCTTACTCATGAATAAAATTGACACACACAACATAGGTGGAGTGCGTAACTAGGTTGTAATCCTGGCTAAAGAAGCAAAACAAAAGCTAGTTAAAGTATTCCCCCGAATGTTTTTCAATTCATTTTTTTATTGTTGGCATATCCTGATCTTTATGTATGTCCAAATTTCTAAATGGCTCGGTAGTCTAGTGAATAGAGTGCTATTCTGCGAGTTATGGACTGTTGGATTCGTTTCCCATCAAAGACTTTGCTTTATTACACTTTCTAAAAATTGTTTACAGGCCTGAAATTGTAGCCGGCTGATAAGAGGCTTCACATATACCCACAAACACTAGTCTATTAAAAGTTACGATTAATTGCTCATCAAATTCGTCTATTAATAGATTAATTCTATCGTTTGCTGTGTAATCTTCTCACGCTGCACTATGTGGCATTTACCCTGAAAACGTGGCCAAAATTAATAGAAGTGTTTTAAGAGACAATGGCTGGAATTTTTTGATAGTGTTAGTGATAATTAGGCCCAAGGATGAACCCAACTGATTTTGGTTCAAATCGGTTCGTGATTTCGCCTAGCCCCCATACAAATTCTCCTCGAAATTGCACTTATTTACACATAACTATGGTAATTATGCAACAATCATGACAAAATAGCATGGATCAGTTTCGTGTACTAAGAAATCATGGTGTAAAGTTTGGTGAAAATCGGATCACATTTGACCCTTTTCCCCATATAAAGTCCCCTTTAGAAATTCACGTTTGCGCTTATAAATGGCTTAAAAACGTCGGTATCGTGATGAAATTCGGTATGAACGTGTATTTTGTAAATCTAAATCATATTACCAAATTTTGATATGGTCGGTAAATAATTGCCGCTAGGTCCAAAATAGGGCCCCTTAACAAAATATGTTTAGCAATTATAATTGGCTTAAAAATGTTATTACCTCGATGAAATTCGACATGAACATGTTTAATATGAATGTGAATCATTTATGATCACATTTTATAATGATCGGATCATAAGTGCCCCTAGGTACCATATACGGTCCATTAAGAAAATCTAACATAAATCTCATATTGTTATAATAGTCGATATACATACAATTTGATTAAGTTTTTAAAGTTCTATGATAATTAATATTTATTTATAATATTTATTTTACATTATTTAATACCTGACTTAAAAATACTTAAAAAGTGAAACTAAATACAATCGTTAAAATCGTTATCATTTTCATTATCAATGTCAGGAAGGAGTAATTTCAAAGTATCTGATGAAAATGTTTTTCTATTCCTTCGCGATTTTTGTGTACTGCTGCTTATAAAAGGGTAACTGCTTAAAAGTAACCTATTTAGAACGGCTCGATTGGTATCGCTTCTACTGAATTTCCTCGCATTATTCGTACGCCATATGGCGTTATTACACTGCGTCGTCTAATTTTTTTTAATTTTTCAAAAAAAAGTAAAGTTTTCAAAAAATCGTCAAAAATAATTGTATGAATATAGAGAGTTCGTATTTTCTTGTGGTATATAACATTAAACTACTAAAAACTACTTTCACCTTTAAAAACCTTATCTTGTTTTTAGCAAGAGTAAAAAAATGTTAAATTTTTATTATTTTTAAATTTTTAACGAATAATTTTAACATTAATATATGAGATATATATATATAAAAAAACTGAAAGTAGCAGTTGCTCATACCTTTCAAATAAAAAAAAATCAATATAAAACCTCTATTCGTTTAGCCACAAAAAAATATCATATAAACCTATTCAAATTTCAAAAAAAAAAAACACCGAAAACGCATTTAATTTTCTTCACTTTCCTGACTTTGACATCGTCTCAAATCTACAAATCTCAACTCAGTTCTCTCTCGTGAAAATTCACTATATAATGCAGAATTTTGTTATCTATCGAACTGCATACTCAGTTTCCTTAATTTCTTTAAATTCATTTTTGCCATTTTGGCCAGCTTTTCAGGGTAAATGCCACATAGTGCGCTGCCTTGCTTCATTGAGTAAAATGTTCAAACTTTAACCTTCAATAATCTCCCCGGCAAAGAGACAGCACCAAACAGTGCAACAGTGCCAGTATAATGAATTGGCAGCTGCTTCTTACACACAAATTGAAAATTCAGCTTGTTGACGTAACTGAGCCAAAAATGAGCTCCGTGACTGTGGTTAATTTTTTAATAGAAAAACATTTCTCACACAGCAAGAATTTTTATAAAAACAAATTCAATTCAATGTTACGAAACCGTTTTTTTTCCTTTATTAATCTATTTGCAATGAAAGTGCAAACCTTACTTGGCACTTTTCGCATTGTCACATGTCACGAATATTTTATTTTTACATTGAAAAAATGTACAGTAAAAAAAGATATGGAATAAATTCAACTGTTATTGATTGTAGTCCTAGAAAGCTTTGTTTATAGAGAAGGAGGTTAATTTTAAGGCGTACAATGCCTTACATCAAGAAAAAGTTTGTGATTGGCCTGTAGCAGTGGCTTTATTTGCCCAAATAATAATGCCAAAAAGTGTCAGTCAACACTGAAGGATTGTATTATAAATTTTTCATAACTTAATTGGCTTACATTGATATTGCGAACATTGTGGACATTTGACATCGTTTTTAATACCAAAATAACTGCCATTTTCAAAGCAATAAACTATTGTTTAAGCAATCATTAGGACATAAAAAGTCAATTATATTTTTATGCATTATAAAAATTGTTTGAAATTTTTTTTATTAACTTCATGACATACAAAATAGTTCATAAGTTTGCCAAAAATTTCCAGGAAAGGTTAACTTTTAAATTTTTTATTATTTTTGTTTTTTTTAAATTATTTTGGCAAGTGTTGAAAAAAAACGTTATGCAATATATTGTATTTAAAATTAAAATTCTTGTATTGTTTTAATATTATTTTGTAGCAAATTATTTAATTTTTGGCAAGCAAAAAAATAAAAAAAGAAATAAAAAAGGAGTATAAAACTGTGATTCATAAAACCTAGCACACGCATTACGTTTACAAGACACGATTGTTTTTTTTTTATATTTTATTCCAAATAAAATAAAATAAAGCATTTAAAGAGTGATAAATGATTGGTAGACAGACTGCATCTAAGCAAAAGTGACCTTAAAAGTACAACAACAAAAATTTTTTCTATTTTTATATAATAAAAATAATAAAAGTAATAAACCACAAGCTTAAGGGAAAAAAACAATTAAGAAAAAAAAATTAAATTAAATTTTGTATTCCATTCGTTTGTATAATATTGGCAAGGTTTTCTAAAAACCATGGGGTATTTCACGAATAACTTTTTTTACTTATCTACGCATGATTCATTGTTATTCCGTTAAAAGAGTTTGCATATAAAATTATTAATTTTTTTATGCTTCAATATGCAGCCATTGTATACAAAGTCTTAAGAAATTCCAATTTTATTTTCATTTTTTCTTTTATAGAATATGACAAGCTTTCATAAATTATTTCAAATTATTTAATCATAATTTCTGTTTTTTTATTTTTATTATTCATTAAGTTTCTGCTTGAGAAGAACTTAGATTTTTGTTTGTTGTTGTTGTTGTTATTAGTATTACTGTTGGCCAACATTATATTGTATTTTTAGCCACCATTTCATGCTATTGCTAATATTCCACACATATTGAATTTATTCGGTTTATTATTTTCATGGCATTATATAAGCATGTGCAGTGGTGCGTTAATAACAAAATATAATTGCATTTCATTTCTTGGCTTTACAGTCTAGACCATAACACATTTTATACCAGTTTATAAGTATTACAACAATTCTCTTTTTTTTTTTTTCAAACAATTTTTTGATTTGATTTATTATGCGTTATTAGTTTAAATAACTGCATAATTTATTAAAAAATTTTAAATTTTATTTTCATTGTTTGTAATTAATTAATCAACATATGTGTTATTCATAATAAAACGAATAAATTTTTTTTATTATTGTTTTTTTTTTTTTAATTTGAAATATTTTTTAAACAAATAAATAAAAAATTTAAACAATTTTTAATTAAATTTAATTTTAAATAATTCAGTATTTTTTTAAATAAAAATATTTTCTTTAACAAAGCCTATTTAAATCATAATGAATTGATTAATTTTTTTTTAAATAATTTTTAATGAAGTTTTCTAATTTAATTTGAATGACAAGTTATTAATACTAAGCCATGTGCATTAAACTTATTTAATTGGTCACTACAATCCTTTAGCCAGTATCAAGACCTAGCGTCTCACACCACCCACATGTTGTGTGTTTTAATTTTATCCATGTTTATTACTGTTTAAATTCGATTTCGAACTAAAGTTTTTGAGAACATTTTTCATGCCAATTTTGTTTTACGCTTCGACTTTTTGCCAAAAGACTATTAAAACAAAGTCGTCGAAAGAAATATTTTTGCAGATTTCATTTTGTTCGAGATATCTGAGCCAAGGTTTGAACCACGGGCTCTTGTCAAAGTGATCTCAATTATATATATATGGAGCTGAATATAAAAAATGCAAATGTATACGGTTCTCAAGAAATAATTTTATCGCGGTTAATTACTTGCTTGGAGGTCATCAATTGGAGATAGTGGACTCTTTTATTGATCTTGGGATCCTATTAGACACAAAATTAAACTTTAATGATCATATCACTTTGACTGTAAATAAGGCAAGAAGCCCTCTTGGCTTCATAAAACGTTGGGCAAAGGAATTTACTGATCCATTTATTACTAAACAGCTACACGTATCGCTTGTCAGACCAATTTTGGAGTATGGATCCATTGTATGGGATCTTCACTATAATGTTTACAGCGAACACATCGAATCTGTGCAGAAACAATTTCTACTCTTCTGTTTGCGTGGCCTTGGATGGAATTATTTGGATATGCCTTCGTATACTAGCAGACTGGCATTAATAAAACTGCCTACCCTTAAGAGCCGTCGAACAATGTTACATGTATCCTTTATGATTAACCTGATCAATGGTAATATTTGCTGTGAATTTCTGTTAGGATCTGTTAAATTCAATATTCCTTGTCGTAACTTTCGCTGTTATAATCTTATTTATATTCAATTCTGCAGAACTAATTACGCTGTTGCTGATCCGTTAACTAGAATTTGCGGTCAATTTAATTATTTGTCAGACTTTGTTGATTTTTCTTTGAATTCTTGCATTATAAAACGGAATATTATTCATAACTTTTCATATTTTTATTGTAACAATTACTTGTATTTTTGAAGAAACTGTTTGTAGGTAATTCTATTCAATTTTCTTCGTACCTATTTTTGTTATTAGTCAATAAGGAATTTGTCCATTGACTTAAATAAATAAAAAAAAACACACTACCAGCTAGAAGTGTAGCTCCAGCCACTCATGTATAGAATTAACACACACAACATACATAAATGGTGTGAGAAGCTAGATTATAATCCTGACTGAAGGGTCTGTACCAGCTAGACTACGCTGTGCTTAAGCTTAACTTTCCAGCACCCGCATTTCATTATGTTTTCTAGGATGAAATCAAATTCATTCTGTACGATTAAAATGTTCGAAAAAAGGAACTAAAAGACTCACATTTTCAGGATACGAAGTTCGAACATTCAACGTATAATACAGCAGGGATTATTTGTAAGTTTTTTATTACAACTGCCTGGCAACGTTCCTCTATATTTACTTCAAACGTTTTTCGTCTGGCATTTTCAACAAGTAACTTACTTACTTACTTAACGGGTCATTACAACCTTTCAGTTAGAATTGCGACTTAGTTTCTCACCACCTTATGTTGAGTGTGTTAGGTTAGGTTAGGTTAGGTTAGAGGACGTGTACTTGTCAATTAAGACAAGTACAGTACCCGGAGGTCGAATTGACCCATTGTACAACGTCCTAGTTTCTCACACCACTTATGTTGTGTGTGTTAATTTTGTACATGAGTGGTGGGACCTACAGTTTAAAGTCGACTCCGAACGACAGATTTTTATTTATTGAGAAACTTTTCATGGCAATTTTTATTTACTCTCAGAGTTTTTGCCAGAAATCTACTGAGAGGAAGTCGCTGAAAAAATACTTTTTGTATTTTTGTCTTTGATGCCTGGCCTGGCGATCGAACCCAGGCTTTTGCGTCTAATAAGCCAACACACTACCCACTAGACTACGGCGACATCTGTTAATTTGTGTGTGTTAATTTTATCCAGAAGTGGCGGAACCTACAGTTCAAAGCCAACTCCGAACGACAGATTTTTGGGAAACTTTTCATGGCAATTTTATTTACTCTCAGAAGCTTTGCCAGAACTCTGCTGAGAGGCAGATTTCGGCGACTCCAAGTTATTGTTAATTTATTCTAGGTATTCTTTTCACTTCTATCTTTTGTGGTCTTTCTATGTTATTGTAATGTGGTTCTTACTTGTCTCAATTCTCGTAAATTCTTTGATGTTTTGTTATTGTAATTCATTGCAATTACATTTTCTTGGTTGTTTTGTTTTTGTTTGCTTTTCTTGTTATTTTCCTTGCATAACCAGTGTCTGTAGTACAAGGAAAGTCTTCATCTGATTTTCGATCATGAAATTTTCGAAGAATAACTGTGTAGTTAAATAACTATGGGGGTGCCCTGGTAGTCTAGTGGGTAGTGTGCTAGACTATTAGCTGGAGGGCCGTTGGTTCGATTCCCACCAGAGACTCTGATCTGTGACACTACACCGAGCATATGGTCAAAGTTACTCAGCTCGTATATAATTAGAATATAATTTGTAATTGTATTGTAATTAATAAATAAATAAATAAATAAATAACTATGGGGTCTTTTTAAGCGCTTTCTATGAGAGATATCATTCAAATGCTCGCTTCGTTTGCTTGGTTGAAGCGTATCCGAAATATCAAATTTTCCATGACTCTGGCATATAAATCAGACTGAATTTGGCCTCTGATATAGGTATTGGCTTTAAGGACCGTTGTCGTTTGCAACTTATTTGCATACAGCTGCAATTTAAGAAAACCCCATAAAAATATGTACAATAACGATCTCCTTGGCTAGTTCACATCTCCTCCATGTTGGACGACCATACCCTCAAATCTCTCGAGAATAGCCAATATGGCATGAGCTGTATGACACGTAGCGCCCTCTTATTGAAACCAGGCCAAAGCGATAAATTATTTAATCGTATAACAAAAAATTGCAATTCCGTTTATTTTAATTTTATTTTTATTTTCATCATTAGTTCTGCTGTAATTTTACACTTTTAGGTTGTACTTTAGGTTGTACTTCATGCCTAAAATCCAAAAGGCGAACTTTAATAGTTTCCTAAGAATTTTATTAGCATTGTTGCATCTTTTCTATTCTTTCTTTTATGTACGAATCTAATAAAAAAAAATTAAGAAGTTTTGTGGTGTACTTTTTAACACAGCACAAACGAGAAGAAAGAAACATATGCCATCTAACGAACGAGGGTTGTAAAAGAAATTCTAAAATTGTTCAATATCCAGTTTGCATAGTTCATAACTATTCAATACTGAAATCCATTGGTTTATACTGCACAAAATATAAAGCGTATCATATTTTATGTTAAGTTTTGAACGATTTTGTTAAATCATCCTGTGTTGAATGCTTGACTTATTAGGTCTCGTTCGAACACTTGCTTTTTGCAATGAGGCCCTTTGTAAACGGTCTACTTTTCATTTTTCCTGATAGAAATGCTTTTTCTACAGTATTTGTAGAAGTAATTCAGTTTTATTAACACGTAGCATGTGACCAATGTAAGATAGACACAAAGTAAGTTAATGGTTGCAGTCTCGGATAGTACAGACATTTCAAAGCTATCAAATATGTTAAAGCCTGTTGACTTTAGAGTGCCAGACTTAATTAAATACAACAGAATTGACTATAACTAGCACTTAACAATTTAAAGACTGTGCATATGAATACTTAGTTAACGTTTGAGAAGCGTGTCAATTTATTTAAGAATAAAGAGATTGGCTTGCTGTAATGTTAGCTTGACTGCAAACCGAAGCTTGAATACTGCAAAAGACATACAATTTTTTTACCACGTTTGTTTCGAATAAAAAAAAGAAACTTTACTACAAACTTCACCAAATAATCTGTTCAGAAGCTACACCTGTTCAGAATCTTCACCTAAGAACATCCGAAAGTTCAGCCATTGTAGAACTCAATTAATAAAGTTTCTCACCACTACACCCGATATAAAATCCAATATTGCGTTTTATGGTAATAAGCTATGAACAGGTTGTATTATAGTCTCCATACGCTACAAATATTTATCAAACAATGTCTTGATTGTAGTCTAAGTAGTCGTAGTAGGTAGTGTGTTAGCTTATTAGACGTGAGGTAGGGGTTCAAACCTTAGCCCAGACATCTCGAACATAACGAAATATGAAAAGAATATTTTTTGAAAGACTTCACATACATACATACATAATTAGTTATTACAACCCTTCAGTCAGGATTACGACCTAGTTTCTCACACCACTTATATTGTGTGTGTTAATTTTATACATGTGTGGCGGGACCTACAGTTTTAAAGTCGACTCCGAACGACAGATTTTTGAGGAACTTTTTATGGCAATTTTTATTTACTCTCAGAGTTTTTGCCAGAAATCTACTGAGAGGAGGTCACCGAAGAAATATTTTTTGTATTTTGTTTTGATGTCTGGCCTGGGGCTCGAACCCTGGCTTTATGTCTAATAAGCCAACACACTACCTACTAGACCACAGCGACTTCCACGGAAGACTTCACTTCAGCAAAATTCAGAGAGTAAAAGAAAATTGCCGGGAAAAGTTTCACAAAAATCTATCGGTAGGAATCGACTTTAAATTGTAGGTACCGTTACTTATGAAATTAACTAACACAACATGGATGGTATGACAAGCTAGGTTGCAATCCTGACTGAAGGATTGTAATGATCAATTAGGTAAGTAAGTAAGTCGTGATTGTATGGGAAACTTTTCTACATCAAACATCATCTGTACTGACAGTAAACGTTGAAATTAATGGAAAACGATCAGGGATGCATTACGAAAAGAAATATTGATATGGAAGTCTATATAAATAAGCCTAGCATTCGTATTTATATACGGAAGTAAGAAAGCCAAAACCAATAACTTCTGGATCAAGCTGAAGATAATGCCAGAAGATAAACATGAATAGAATATAATCAATGAGTTGCTGTGTTCATTGTCAGAACATTAGGAATTTGTAATGTAATCCTCTTGATTTGAGGCAATTTTTGGATAAATTAATGTGGCCCTCGCATTTGAAATGATCCGGCATTTTGTATTTCTATGCTGCTGCTATAAAACCATGCAAAAGTCTACAAAACTTTTTTATTTTTCTTGTTCTTTATGTTTCTGGCTATAAAATGTTGTACCCTATAACTAAACACAGTAGAATTTAAATATGAAGCTGCAAATTAGAAAATTTCTACAAATATTTTACAAAGAATTTTGCTAGAAAAATGAAATTCTATTGAAACTTGAAATTTCTTTTAAAAAAAATTTCAAAATTTTTAATTTTTATGCAGACTGATTAAGGTGCTCTTTAGTTCGTTTAGACTTACTTATCTGTATAGTGTGACCACATTTTTAACATTTAGTCACAGTCATTTTTTTTGTTTTTTTTTGTTTGTTTATTTGTTTGGGTCTGTTAACGTTTTTTGTAGTAAAATGGCTTTTGTTGGCTTTTGGGTTCATTCTGTTTATGTTGATGTTTATTTTCTTTACTTTTTTCTTTTGCATTTTTTTCTTTTGTTTTGTTGTTATTTTTTGCCAAAAGGTATACAAAGAAAGATGCAATATAGTGTTCATTGCTGTTTCTTTTTGAGTTTTAAGACGAGTTTAGTCTGGCAGAGTAACAAAAAATGTGTGATACAAACTGTATAAGTTCTGCGTTGTCTTCTCCTTTAGGCCATTAAAGTTAAAAACCTTCCTTTATTGCATTTAAGTAAGGGTTACTGACATGAACCTTGAGTAGTGAATAAAACAAAAAACACTCTAGCCAAACAGACAAACAACTTGAAATGCGTTTAAGGCAGCAATTTTTCTTCTTCCCTTTTCTTGTCTTTTCTTTTCTTTTCCTTTTAATGTTTGTATTTGTATGAAAGTAAATATTGTTGGTTTGTTTCTTCTGTTTTTTTTTGTATGATATTTTCTAAACAATTTGTCTGGTTTTCTTAATGTAAGTTGAAACAGCTGCCTTTTTTTCTTGTTGTTTTATGTTTTAAATTTCAAAATACCTTGTAATTGTTTCAATATTTGATTTAAACATTGAACTGTTTTGTGACTACAAAGTTCAGTTTTTAATTTGAATTGCTCTTAAACTTCTAAGATCATATGACAGTCAGTCACACATCTATCCAAGCATTTTTTTCTACTTTTGTTTTTAAATTAAATTTTATTACCAGTTAACCATGAACGCCAGCCAGTCAGCACATGTTTACTTTAATGCAGGTTTTATTTATTAAATATGTATTTCAAATACATTTAATGTTTTTGCTTAAAACTCTTATAAATATTGATAGATGGCGGCATTAACTATATTAATTAGTGTTTGAATTAAAGGTCATATTGTGTTTTAAAATGTTTTTAGCAATTAAAATAAAATATAATTCAGATCACACATACATACACATTAACTTCAATGAAAATCTTGTTTTAAATAATAAGAAAACAAAAACAATTAAATATTCTGCTTTCCCTTACTCTATAATTATTTGAAAGTGTTTAACAAACAAAAGACTTAAGACACACACTTTTTTTTCCAATTTTTGTAAATTTTTTTCTTGGCTTTGTCTTTTTAATTGCCATTAAATTGTATGTTTAGCAGTTGCTTAATACATCTTTTGCCCTTTTTTGGTAATCAGATTTGTATTAAAAATTTAATTAAATTCACTAAACCACTGGTATTTGGCTCATGTGTACAAATATGGCTAAAGTGTATGCACAAGTAAATTACTGTCTCTGTTATTATGGTATAACTTCAGTATTATTTGTTTTAATGATTTAAAAACCTCGAAAATAATTATTGAAACACTTCTTTTGGAATTTGTTTAAATAATTGTTCTCAAAAAGGTTTGATTTTCAAAGGGATATTTGAAAAAATTACCTTAAAATTATCTGCATCTCATCTGTGGTATGATAATCATGATTTTCTTTGATTTGCAAAAGTAAAAAATTTCAATTATTTTTTGCATTCCTATGACTTGTGTTGCCATGCTAGGTTTTTCTCAATTTTAAGACCATAAACATCTGTAAAACAAAAGAATCAACATATAATTTTTGGCTTAATGAGAAATAAAAGAAGAAATGCATTTATATTCTATATCAGTACAATGCTCTGCATCTACTGTAAATATTGTAAATTTTGAACGCCTGCTAAAAGTATATTTCGTTAATGAAAAACAGAGTAAGTATTAAGAATTTAAGTATTTTTCCTCTGCATTGAAGCAATAAAAATATTCCTTTTATAGGGGGGATATATATAAAGGGTCCGCCAAATAAATTTAATAACGGTTAATAATGGAAAATAATTTCATTTAAATGGCTGCCTCGGCTGGCCATGCAGTAGCCTACACCAGAAGATGCCGATTTTAGCAAAAAAAAATCATCTTTTCAGATGAAGCTCTTTTTGATCTTGGCGGGTATGTAAACAAGCAAAATTGTCGCATTTGGGGCACAGAAAACCCGCACGCATACATTGAAAAGCCGACGCACCCAAAACGAGTCACTGTTTGGTGCGGATTTTAGTCCAGAGGCATAATTGGGCCATTTTTCTTCGAAAATTAGCAAGGAGTGGCCGTTACAGTCAATGGCGATCGTTATCGGGCCATGTTGAACACATTTTTGTTCACAAAAATTGAAAAGAAGGATATTGGCAACATTTCGTTTCAACAGGACGGCGCTACGTGCCACACAGCTGAAGCTACACTCGATGTTTTGCGCCCTGTTTTTAGAGATCGCATTATCAGCCGCAGAGCAGATGTCGTTTGGCCACCTCGGAGCTGCGATTTGACACCGTTGGACTATTATTTGTGGGGTGCCGTCGAAGATAAATGTGACGCCGACAAGCCAGAGACAATTGACGCTTTAAAGGACAATATTCGTGAAGCCATTGGTGAAATACAGCTGCACACAATCGATAATGTGCTTAAAAATTGGACCGATCGTGTAGGCTACTGCATGGCCAGCCGAGGCAGCCATTTGAATGAAATTATTTTCCATTATTAACCGGAAGGATTGTACTTTCAAATAAAAAAAGAAATTTGAGAAAATATTCAGTAGTTTTTTTAAAGCATTTACAAAAAAAAGTTATTTGGAGGACCCTGTATATGGACTTAATAAACAAATTTCTTCATCTTTTAGAGCAACAATGAAATACAGAGGGCAGGAGGACCTTATGGGATGGTATACTTTCTGATATAATAGAATTAAAGAAAAAAATTCTTCGGCAAATTCTGCAGCAGTAGTCTTATAAAAAATCAATCAAGTCTTATGAGTTTCAATTAGAAGAGGATTAATAATTAGGTCGTGTGTTACTCATAAATAACACTTCTTAATGATTGTAAAATGTAATAAATAAAAGGGATATGTAAGTTCATTTGTGGTATGGACTCTCTTCTAAGCTTTTATAGAGTCCCTGATATCAGTCAGAATGCAAATAGTAATAACGATTGCACGCTAGTTCTTTAAAAATAATAATAAAACAAGGAATAGAAAATTTTATAAACTGTTATCAGCTTTTGCAGACCTTAAATTAAACATCATTTGAAATTAGTTATCGTAGCGGAAAGGGATGGTTAATCTTTTTCCTACGAATGAATTGAACAAGCAGTAGGCTGATTATACATAACTTGTATATGAGTGAAGTCGCCGTAGGTCTAGTAGGTAGTGTGTTGGCTTATTAAAAATAAGGCCACGGTTCAAATCCCAGATCAGACATTAAAACAAAAATATGAACAAATATTTCTTTGACGACTTCCTGTCAGCAGATTTCTGGCAAAAAGTTTCTCAAAAATCTCTCGTTCGGAGTCGACTTTAAACTGTAGCTGTCGCCACTCATTTATAAAATTAACACACACAACATGAGTGTTGTAAGAAGCTCTGCTGAAGGGTTGTAATGGCCAATTATATATGTATGTATGTATATGAGTGTAATTGAAATATTTCTAATATATTTAATACCACAGTAATTATCAAGGCATGCTATTTAAGTTTTAAACAAAATTTCTAAGAAAACTTAATTAAAATCCTTACTAAGCTTTTAACACAATGATTTTAATTATTTATTTAAAATCAACATGAAGCCGGGTTACATAATTTCTAAACCGTTTGATAAAATGTTCAAATAATGAATTGAAAAAACAAAAAAAAACATACAAACCAAAAATCATGATTTAATTAAATCAATGAAGAATTCAAAAATATATATACAAACAAGAAGAAAAAAACAGACGTCAGCAACAAAAATTTTGAAGAAAAAAAAAACAGAATTGATTGTTAAATAATTTAACAAAATAACAACCTTCATACATACGTATGTATAATGAAACAGCAACTTCGTTATCCATAAACTGAATGAATAAAATTTAATTAAAAAAAAAACAGAGAGAGAGAGAGAGAGACACCAGAATAACATATCTCTGTATGTGTGTGTATGGTTAACATTTAATGATTCATAGACTTGTTCTCTTAGTAATGTTTTAAACAAAAAATTTTAAAAAGAATTTTACAAAAACAGTAAACACGTGTTGATTGCAGTCGTAAAAACAAAACGTTTAAATTGTTTAAGAAATTCTTAATAATATTGTGCATGTATCTGTATCTGTTCAGTTTCAGTTCAATAATGAATTTCCGTTAAAATAGCGTAGTTAACATGAATATTTTTTTTTACGTTTTCTAAACATCCGTTTGAGTTTTATTTTTCCTTATTGGTAACTACAGCTTTTGAACGTTATTTACTGTGCTTTATTTTTGCTTTTATTTCTGTACTTTTGTGTTGCTTTTTCTTTACTTTAATACTGACATTAAATAATATATTTTCTCTTTGCCACACTACATACATTCATAAGAAAACGTGCCTCGCTTAATGATGGGTTGGTTTCTGTAATATTATAGTCACACTTATGTTGTGTTCTGCATATTTATGCCGTTTTGTTTGGTTGCCTTTATAACAACAAAGATACAAATATAAAAATAAAAAATAAAAGTAAAATGAAAAAGAAAAAGAAAAACTTTAAACTTCAAAGAATTGTTCAAATCCTTGTTTACTTTTTATTTAAAAATAAAATAAAAACTTTAGGCATACAAAACAAAAGACTTAAGCAAGAAACTTGGCGTCTAATAAACAAAGCAATCCATACTTTATTGCTTTGTGTGAAATTTTATTTACAACCTGAAAGTTAAATTAATAAAAATAAATAAAACAATTAAATATTTTTCATATAAATATTAAACAAAAGGCTTAAGAAACATGCTTAGAATATAGTTCATAAAGCAATGTTTTCATTTCATTCTTGTAGAACTGTCTTGAAAGCATATCAGGATATACAATTGTTTTTACACATTCACTGCCACTGCTGAAAAGAAGAGGACGCAATAAAATAATATTTTTCTATGCTGATAAAACATAGACAACCTTCCGTCAGGATTACAATTTAGCTTCACACTTCTTCTGATAAAACATGCGGTGTGTGATTGGTGAAATGTCTGATGCTTTTTTAAATTTTTCTATCACAGACTTCTGGATGTACATACGAGCTTTATAGACAACCAGAAAATATGGTCGGATAATGGCATGGAGGAATAGGTTGGATTGCAGAATATCTCGGAATTGAAGAATATTCTAGTAGGGAATGGTTATTAAACTTGTATAGGGAATCTTTAGAACATTGCTTTAATATTGTACATTGAGGGCAAGCATCAGTTTGAAGGTCATAACAGAATTTCTGCATGATTTATGGCAATATGAGAGAGCCTTGACATGCAGAACTAAAAGTTTTTAACTATCTGGGGGAGTTCTCTTCTATTAGGATTACTGAGCTGAAGAGTATCAAATCGCGCATTAGTTCACTAATGATATGATTCCGTACTTATTCTCCTTTTCTATAACCTGCTTGTGATTGTTTTCCTTTATTTTCCTTTCTTTTCGAATCTTTAGCCCTTCTAGAGACGTTAACGTATTTAACAAAATCCTTATTATTTTGCATGTCTTACAGGGACCTGGAAATCATTTTTTTCCACTTGCACAAAGCTGTTTATAATGTTTCCATACATACATACATACATAAGTGATCATTACAACCCCTCTACGATTATGACCTAGATTCTCACACCACTCATGTTGTGTGTGTTAATTTTATACATGAGTCAACTCCGAACGACAGATTTTTTGAGAAACTTTTCATGGCAATTTTTATTTACTCTCAGAGTTTTTTCCAGAAATCTGCTGAGAGGAAGTCGCCGAAGAAATAATTTTTTTGTATTTTGTTGTGATGTCTGGCCTGGGGTTTGAACCATGGCTTTACGTCTAATAAGCTACCTACTAGACCACGGCGAATTCATGTTTATAGAGTTTATAACCAGTTAAATAGCTTCTCAATTTTCTTCTGATATTATCAGATACTTAGCCAATGATTTGATTCCAAAAACAAAAACTAATTTTTTAATAAAAATGAAATTTATATGTGTTTGCTAACCTCAAGTCCTAATGAAAACAAAGCAATGTTAGTTATTTTATTTAAACACAGTAAGAAATATTGCTTAGGATATATACCAAAAATTTTTTCTTCTACTCCCCTTATTCAATAAGTTCTGATTTTGTTAGATTGTGTTAATGACATAATAACTCTTCATATGCGTTATTACTTTTTAAGTTTTTCTTTTTGCCAATATTATTCTTCTAATACTTATAATAACGGTTATTTGTTTATTTCTTTACGGTGTTTAAAATTTATTGAGTATTTTAAAAAGGCTTTATTGTGATGACATGTTTTTTTCTGTCTTTCTTTTTCTTTCTTTTCAAAAGAAATCAACAACCGTTTTCTTTCGTTTCGTTTTTATTTATCATTTAATTTTCGCTATTATTTATGTCGCACAATGATTGCCATTTTTGTCTTAAAATAACAGTATGTGGGCTGTAAATGTCTTATTATTGTCCAAAATGAAATACAAAACGGCATAGAAATTAAGTTATTATTAAAGGTTATTGGCTTGATAAAGAGAAAAATATGTTTTTAAATTGAACTGTTATTGAATTTATTATTATTTCGTATTGTATAAAGAAAACAAAAGACTTAAGCAACAAACTTTAATTCGTTCATAATAAATTTTAATTGATTACAAAAATAAAACTTTATTTTGATAACTGAAAACACGTAAATTTTTTTTAAAAAGATTTTATTTTTCGCTGCTTACAAAGATAAATATCAACATGAAATTCTTATAGACATTAGCATTAAATAGTCTGTAACTAATTTAAGTTTCTACAAAAAATATGTGAACAAAACATAGCCAAATTAACCCTTTCATGCCCGAATTTTTTGGGCCAGAGCTAAAATTTTTTTAAGGACATGTGTTTGTTAGTCATGGCCTAAATATGAAGTGATATTAAATTCAGAGTCCTACGTATTCTGGTTTTACACGTTTTTAACCAAGCTTGTTTGCAAAAAAAATCTTTTAAAAAAATTAAAAATTACGGAATTTATGAACAAAAATGTACAATGTTGCCTATAGGCAACATCGGGCATGAAAGGTTTACAGAATTTTTTCTGGACTATACGACCGTCATTTTTTTTCTAATCTAAACATTTAGAAACCGACATTGTTGCACTGAAGACGTTTCAAAGCTCCTACGTTTAAAAAGTTCTTGCATTTAAAGCGTTTTTACAAAATTTATTTAATTTTTGCAACATTAAACACTTACGTTCTTCGGCATATTTTTTATTTAGATTCGGTTAGGTTAGAGGACGTGTACTTGTCAATTAAGACAAGTGCAGTACCCGGAGGTCGAATTGACCCATTGTGCAACGGTCCTAGTTTCTCACACCACTTATGTTGTGTGTGTTAATTTTATACATGAGTGGTGGGACCTACAGTTTAAAGTCGACTCCGAACGACAGATTTTTGAGAAAATTTTTCATGGCAATTTTATTTACTCTCAGAGTTTTTGCCAGAAATCTGCTGAGAAGAAGTCGCCGAAGAAATATTTTTTGTATTTTGTCTTGATGTCTGGCCTGGGGCTTGAACCCTGGCTTTTCGTCTAATAAGCCAAAACACTACCTACTAGACTACGACGACTTCTGTGTTTATTTTCTGTTTTTTATTAGTAAATTTATCTTTCCAATGATAGAAGGAAAACTCGAAGCCATTTTCATAATTTCCAATATAATACGCATGAATAGATAAAACCAGAAGTAATGAAAAAAAATAAAGTTTATTACAGAATCTCAAAAATCTTTGTATGAAACCCAATTACCTGTGGCAAACAACTTGAGCTTATATTAACGCCTCTATTAACATAACATAATAAGTTATTGCAACTCTTCAGTCAGGATTACGACCTGTGTGTATTGTGTGTGTTAAATTTATACATGAGCGGCGTACCTACAGTTTTTAAAGTAGACTCCGAGAGAAACTTTTCAATGCAATTTTATTTTACTCTGAGCGTTTTGTTAGAAATCTGATGAGAGGAAGTCGCTGAAGAAATATTTTTTCATATTTCGATTTACTGGAGATGTCTGAACTGTTGTTTGAACCGTGTTCTCACGTCTAATAAGCAAACACACTACTTACTAGACTAAGATGACTTCAATGACTCTATTAACCCCGGCATTTATTTTAAAGTGTGCCTGCGAAGTAGTATAATATTGTCCAAAAGGTTATAATGGTTGTAATGTAATGAAGTAAGTCTGTTTGCAACACAACACAACTGCCTTAAGCTGTCCATATTTTTCTGTACATATCTCTGTACATGTACTCGCCGCTGCAGTAATAAAGGCAATTGAGTGGTAGTATTATGAAAATATTGTTTTTCAGAAACCCAGACAAGGCAAAACAATCCACCAAATTGCTTAGAACAGCGCTATATTGATTAACGTTCGGCCAGACAAAAATTTAAAATAAAGAAGTGTAACAGGAACTAAGTTTAGAAGAATTACATGGGAAATGGTAACGGCTTATACAACAAGAAATTGCAAGAATAATTTTACAATTTTTTTTAAAACCTAAACAATACATACATAACTGGTCATTACAACCCTTCAGTCAGGATTACGACCTAGTTTCTCATACCACTTATGTTGTTTGCGTCAGCTTTATAAATGAGTGGCGGGTTACTGCAATTTAAAGTCGATTCCGAACGACAGATTTTTGGGAAACATTGCATGGCATTTGTATTTACTCTCAGAGTTTTTGCCAGAAATCTTCTGAGAGGAAACCGCCCAAATAAATATTTTTTTCATATTTTTCGTTTTGATGGGGTTTGAACCGTGGCCATACGTCTAATAAGCCAACCTACTTGACTACGGCGACTTCACGATCTTAAGCAGTTCTTTCTTCAATTTCAATATTTCTAACATTTAGTATAATTAGTTACCATTAATCTATTATGACAAGGGGGATTACCTCACGTAGTGTGTCACAATGGGCCATATGGGCCACCGAGTGAACTTGCCAGTGGGCTACCCGCTCTCCTAACCTAACTTAACCTAACCTAGTATAGTTTAGTTTAGTTATTATTAAGAAACATGCCTACACTTACATTCTTTCACGCGCACTCCCTAATTAGCTTCTAAAGATTTTTATAAATATTTTATTTTATTTTCAATTATTTTTTAAATTCTGTTATAAAATCCAACAAAAAGCATTCTAACACACAATCATACATTAAGCATATCTAAGCTGCTTAACAACTTCTTTAGAATTCCTAAGAAAATGTTTAACAAAAGCTACAAAAGCAAAAGCAGAATAAAATACTCGTTTAATATAAACAAACGCTTTTCTGCTCATATATTTTTAAAGATTCTCTCAGGCCTGTTTTATGAGTGTTTTTCTCAAGCAAAAAAAAATCTTGTTTTCGTATGCCAAAATGGTAAATTGAATCATTTGAATTTCTTAGAATCTTATAAAGATTCCACACAAAAATTTTTGGAACATGAGTTCGTATGCCTTCGTTTCATTTCAAGGGTATTTAAATTTCTGTATGTTTTAAGTGGAATCTTTATGAAGATTTCATTTCATTTTATAAAAATGTCAACTTATTTTGATGAATGCTTCGGGAGTTATGATTTGTGTTTTTGGTTATCAATGAATATTAAGTGACATGTCCTTAAAATGTATATATATATGTACAGGTACAAATTCCATGAAAATATGTTTTGAATATATTATAAACAAAAATGAAATAAAAACAAATATTTCATGATTAAAATATTGATATTGAGGTGCCTAGAGAGGCAATGGAATTTCTTTAATTAAAAAAATGGAAAAAAAATTTAATTTATGATCTCCTTAGTATGTCTAGTAATGAGTTCGCCTACTGAACGAGAGATCTGATTTCAAACCATAACTCTGACATATTGAAAGAAAAAATAAATTCATCAGCAATCATATGCTCTGAGAGTAACCATTTGTTATAAAAAAGTTTCTAAAATCTGTCATAAAGAGCCGCCGTTAAACAATACGTCTGTCAGCTACGCCTTAATGGTGACTCAAAGGAATTTTAATGCTCTGAAAACCTAAGTAACCACAGAAAAAATCTTAAAATTTAAGGAAATACTTACATATGTAGGGTGATACAGGATTGCATGGCTTTCACTTTTTAAAGATTTTTTCAAGTAAATCTTGCCCACGGCTACACCGCAGGTTGTTCAACCAAAAGCTTCAATTTCGACAAGCTTTGCTTAACATTTCAGTTGTCATCTTACCAATGACACTGGAATTGACAGTGGCTAATATATATGCAGTTATCACCACAGAAGTCGCCGTGGTCTAGTAGGTAGTGTGTTGGCTTATTAGACGAAAAGCCACGGTTCGAGCCCCAGGCCAGACATCAAAATAAAATACAAAAAGTATTTCTTTGGCGACTTCCTCTCAGCAGATTTCTGGAAAAAGCTCTGAGAGTAAATAAAATTACCATGAAAAAGTTTCTCAAAAATCTGTCGTTCGGAGTCGACTTTAAACTGTAGGTCCCGCCACTCACGTATAAAAATTAACTCATACAATACAAGTGGTGTGAGAAACTAGGTCGTAATCCTGACTGAAGGGTTGTAATGACCAATTATGTATGTATGTATGTAGGTATGTATCCCCACAGAAAATTTTTCAGTGGAGTGCAATCTCATGACCTTTACGGCCAATGGATTGCTACAAACCATTTGATTAAATTTGTCTTTTAAAATATTCACAAAATCGTGAACCGACAACGACAACGTCTTAGTCTTTTTTTAATCACATGCCCACCAAGTTCAACTCTTCCATTTTAGTCGGCAAAAGTTGGTCATGGCGCAGTCTCTAGTTCCATTGACGGTAACGTTGCGATTTAAATCTTTCTTGTAGAATTAAGGTTCAAAGATGCAGTCGATCCATAAACCGCAACAAACAGTGCAGTGCTGTTTAGGATGTATTGGCAGCTATTGAACTGCGAAAAATTCGACAATTCTCTACTCAAAAATGAGCTTTGGCGCTGAAGATAATTCCACTAACAGCATGAATTTTGTTAATAAAAATAAATGATTGGCAAACGTTATTCGTTTGGTAGTCTACTCACGGCAGTAGCAATCCTTACTGGGCATTTTTACCAGCAGATTAAAAGGCTGTCACATGTTACGAAACTCTTTTTATGCTGAAGAAAATATATTGAAAGTACATGTATGTACCTATGTGTGCTAATTAATCCACAATGGAAATAATTTTAGATGAGAAAACCCTGTTCTAAGTGTGAATCATATTGAAATTATCCAAGTTTTTAACCGACAGCAAGCTATTGACGAAGATATCAATACCACTTGTACACAAGATAAGATACTCTCTTAATGAAGCTTTTCATATACAGAGTAGCCCTCGGCTTGCGAAAATGACAGCAACTAGGCGAACTCAGGCACCGAAAATTCGTTAGAGTATGGCTTAGAGAACATTCTAACGCTGGTACCTGTATCAGGCGTTGCCTGTGATAAGAAACATTAATTCAGCTTCACTGCATTGTTTAATGAGTGTCAGGTAGCAGATTCTAATGAAAAACGTAAATGACAATAAAGATTAAATAGAGTGACGATTATCACACAGATTTGTGTTTTTTAAACTTCAAACCAACCAGCATTTTTAATACAAAAAAAAAAAAAACAAAAGAATTACACATGCAGTGTGCCACGCCCACATTTCCGTAAGACAAAGCAATTGCAATGAAAACGTATGTCTAAGAGCTTAACAAAAATATGGTGTGTGTAGGTGTCAAATTTGTTTAGAAGTTAGTCATTGACTGAGAACCATTCATTTATGAAAAATTAAAAATAACAAAAGACTTAAGACACAAACTTTAAAAACTATTTAATTATAAATTTCCACTTGAAATACTTTCGTTACTAATTCATACATACAATTGTTGCTTTTGTTTTAGATTCATCATCATCACCATCATCATCAGCAATGGGAATGGACACCACAATGCCACCACATATGATGGCAATGGAAACCACAATGTTACCGGATTTAAAGTATGCCTCACCACCATCATCATCGATGGTAGCAAAGGCTGATGATTTATTAACCTCAAGTGTAAGCACAAGTACAACGGAAACCAATAAATTAATAGAAACAACTAATGAAGGAGAAACTTCATTGCCAATGACAACAATTGAACCGATTGTGACAACCGAACCAACAACAACACCTACAATGTTAAATGCAATGATGGAACATGAACATGAACATGAACAACATCTACATCATCAGCATACAGCTGATGAAGAAGATCATATTCAAAGGATAAATGGCCATCATGCACATGAACATGGTATTGAAAATGAAAATGTCCATGAACATGTGCATGATAATGGAATTGTACATGAGCATGAACATTATTTGGTGCCTTCTACCACAACTACCACTACAACCACTAGTACAGAAAAATCCAATGAAATTGAACCTCAAACTGAAGAACACATTAATCAAATTTCAGCTGAAGTTGAAGATGATGTTAAGGACTTTAACAATTTCAGACATCCAGCCACACTCATTACAGCTAGTCAAAGTGAAGAAACACTTAATACCGGAGATAAAGATAATTCCAAATCGTTGGAAGAACATGAAGATCCGTATCATGCTCATATATTGTCGGAGAATCATGATCGTTTGGCCGAGCATGAGGACTATCAAATGTTATCGAGTACTGAGGAATCCCTAGATGCCACCACATCTACGACATCTACTACTATGACGACAACAACAACAACAACACCTAAACCATTTGAAGAAACGCATACCGATGAAATAGTTGTTAGCAATGAAAATGAGGCCACGGCCAAACCTTTAATGCACAATGACACCACAGAGGGTAGGGCTAGAGCCATCAATATGGATGACGATGATGAAGGCGCTACATTAACAACATCAACAACAGCGGCCACACCTGTGGAACCTGTAATTAATATTGTCGAGGGAAACCATTATCACGTACATGAACACCATGACGAACAGCCAAAGGAGCTGCATCACATGAATGTTCATATTGAAAATCAAAATCAAGATGATCATATGACCTCTTCTACCACTGAGAAACCACATGATATGCCCGCTGTTTTTGTATTCAATGGTGAGGGCCGCTCCGTTGACTCCTCCATATCTGCGGAAAATGATGACAATTTATCCCCCTTCAACTATCATTACAATTTTGTGACAACACAACGCAACCATAACGAAAATGAAGAGAAAAATTCCGCTTATAAAGACCTAAGCGACGTGAGTATGGATGAGGATGATGAGGATCGTTTTCAAAAAACACACGAACATTTACACGAACACAATAATAGCCATGGTGAACATCATAATCATTTTGCCATCAATGAAAATACCAAAGAAATGATGACCACCAACACTAACGCTCAACAAAATGATTCAATGACCCATACGACCTCAGCGCCTGAAGTTGCTTCAACGACAACAACTACACCGCCTGAAACGTTAACAGAGCCTCAAATGAAAATAACCGAAATAACTGCAGCCGGTGATACAATGCATCGTGAATGTTTAGCAGATGGCAAGAGCTATACGGTAAGTTTCACAATGAATGTCAGTGTATGCGTGTAGGCGATTTTGTATGAGTGAATGAATGTAAAGGTTTTCATTTTTTTTCTCATACAGTAACGTTTATACAAAGAATGTTTATTAAACAAACATGATTAGCGAAAAAAAAGAAAGAAAGAAAGAAAAAATTATTGTAAATTGAAATAAGTTTTGAAATTTATTGAAAATCTCTGATAAAATCAACATGAATTTATATGAAATGCTAGCGAAAATGCTAATTAGGAAGATTTGTTTATTAATAAAAAAAACAGCTTGTGGCCATGTGTTCTCTACGTTGATTTAAATATTAGAGGCTCTAATCTTAAAATAAAGCTGTGTTGTTTAGTTATTGTCGTCCAATTAAATTTATTGTGAAAAATTTCTTTTTATATGAAAAAATTTAGTTTCACTTCAAATTCGGTTATCGTTCATCTCTCACCTTTTCTTGCGTCAAGTATATGCTTCCAAACATCTTTTCCTAATCCATAGAAGAGTTTTGGCAGCAATCCACTTCACACGCTTTTCCATCTGCTCATTGTCACGAATGCCCACATGCTGTGGCATCCATCTAAATGTGATTAAATTTGCCCTGACTAGCCCATTGATTCTGCCTCAGACAGTTCCATATTATCTTTGAGTTAATTTCATATGAGCCTAATGCTTAGATGTCAAGCTGGTCATCAGATAGTATTTTAATGATCCATTCTTTGTATCACCTTTGTTGGCCACATCTTTCGACGTAGTAAACTTCCATTTGTAAGACACTCGCGAGTTTCTTACATAGTTTTCGAATATTCTACTTTGAAACTGAATATCACCGCTTCTATTTCACTATCTGTCCTGAAGTCATCCATGAACTCTTATTGCAAAACATTTTCTGAAAAGTATAGCGCAGTTAAGGGTTGTGACTTTTCAGATCACAGTGCTTTTTAATGAATCTCGTACCGAGCTTATCTCCCATGTCTCCCTTTCCATGACTTTGGCGCATAAACCTGATTAAATTTGCCCGATCTTAAGAACACCTCACAAAAAAGTTTAACGGGGTTAATTTGTACAATGTCAGTGGTCTGTTCACATTACCTTGACACATGACCGTGCCCTCAAATCGCTCTTGCGGCATATTCAATATGGCATGAGCTGCCATCTTAATAAAAGCACTGGTTGTTGTTGTTGTAATCATCCAATTAAAGACAAAAAAAGTTGATAGTCCTTGACACTTGAAGTCGCCGTAGTCTAGTAGGTAGTGTGTTAGCTTATTAGATGCGAAGCCACGGTTCAAATCCCCGGTCAGATATCATAACGAAAATATAAAAAAATATTTCTTCGGCGTCTTCTCGCAGCAGATTTCTAGCAAAAACTCTGAGAGTAAATGAAAAATTGCCATGAAAAGTTTCTCATAAAATAAAATTTATCGTTCGGAGTTGACTTCAAATTGTAGGTCCCGCCACTCATGTATAAAATTAACACACGCAACATGAGTGGTGTGGAGAAGCTAGGCCGTAATCTTGACTGAAGGGTTGTAATGGCCAATTATGTATGTATGTAGTCCTTGACACTTAGTGCTCGCCGTAGATGTTGATGGGTTGGCCAATGTAGTAATCAGGGGAATATGGACCGATAACGCCGCCAGTCTAAAATCTCCACCAAACAGTGTCCTCTTCGCTATGCATTGGATGCTCTAGGATCTTATGTGTATTGTTATCGTCCCAAATTTGGCAATTTTGTTTGTTTAGGTACCCAATTATTTAGTAAAATGCTCCAGAGCCCATTGAGCAAGTATACGTCATTGTCTATGGTCGTCCGTGTTGATTTAACAAACTGGATTGTACAATTGTGTGAGATGCAGCTTCAACTGTCAAAGTCCCTGTTGGAAGACCTAGCCTTCAGCCTCACTACATATATACGTAATTGATCATTACAACCCTTCAGTCAGGATTACAACTTAGTTTCTTACACCGCTTATGTTATGTGTGTTAATTTTATCCTTGAGCGTGAGAAAGAACAGTTTAAAGTCGACTCTGAACAACAGATTTTTGAGAAACTTTTCCATGACAATTTTATTTGCTTTCAGAGTTTTTGCTAAATATCTGCTGAGATTGTTTGAACCTCTAGTGCATAAAACAGCTCCATGTAAACTGTTTTATAATTCGTTTGGCAATACATGCTGACGTGGTTTTGTTACATCTTCTTTAACGACATGGCCATATTTAAAGCCTTGAAAAAAATTAAGAGTTTAACTGTAATATAAACAGGATACCGATCGAGATTACGTTGGAAAGTAACGAACATTTTTATTGTTCTTGTAATTTCTTGGTTATTTCAACTAATGTCGGTACCGCCTTCGTAATTATTACATGTTCTACGCTATTAAATATAAGCAGACATGGAAAGCAATAAAAAAAACTGCATAAAATACCTGATTATCTGTATTTTTATTGCAGTTTACTAAAGTCATTGTACGCTTTGAATTTAACACCTTAGTTGCCAACTATTCATAACCAGACATCAACACTTATTTTTTTGTATTTTTTTTTCTTGCGGATAATAAAAAATACAGAAAAAAAATTTATTTAAAACGTAAAAGAAAACTGAAAATAGAAAAACTGGATCAACTAGGAAATGTATTTTGATCTCTTCAAAGACAGAAACATGAAATCAAAGACATATTTTACCAAAAAATATTATAAAATATGCAAGAGACACCAAAACTGTAGACATTATTCGCTTTAAAGGAAAAGCAAGAAAAACGATAATAAAAAATAATTTATGTCTTTGCTTTTGATTTGTGCAAAATAAATACACAGGAAAAACAAAATAAACAGACTACGGAAAATGGGAAGTGATTTTAGATAAAGAAAAATTAATCAAAAAAAAAAAAAAACATTTAAAAATAAATTGAATTAAAGCGAAAAAACATCAAACAATCACGATAACTTTAAAATTTGAATTCAATTCAATTTTAATTTTAATTTCAATATTTTAAATTTTCGTGAATGTAATACCTGTTTTCATATATGTATTTATGTACATAGATGTATGTATGTACATACATATGTATGTATGTATGTTTATTATATAATATTGAATTTATTTTTGTCAGACGTAACGTCTGTTTTAATTGAAACAATGAAAAGTGAAAGAATTTATATACGAGGAGTATATGTATGTGTCTTAAGTCTTTTGTTTGCTTCAGCAACATAATTTTTGGTAGTATGTATACATGTTATTGAATAACGAAAGTAAATAAACAATTTAATTTTAAAATAAAAAGAAAAAAATTATTTAGAACAGCAGACAAAAAACTGGTTTCAATGTAAACTAAATTTCAAATGTTATTGATACATACATATGTATGTATGCATGTCTGTATATATAAAAATATGCATAAACACGTAAATATATTTAATATATTTAAATGGAATACCTTTGTTTCGATTTACAAAAAATCACTTACAGAATAATAAATAAATAAAAAAATGAAACAGCAAAGTAAACAAATGTATAAAAAATTAAATTAAGGAGTGGGCACAAACAAATTTGCATATACTAACAGTAGGCTTATATCTTTTACAGTGATTTCTTTTAAGCAAATAAGATTGTGCAGTAAATATAGGAAATATAGGAAAGTACGTTTTCGAAACTCTGACAACTATTCCAGGTTTGAGGACACGCAACCTCTTCATCTTCATCGTGGAAAATGTTTTGCGAAATGTGAGAGTTTATAGACATGGCATTATTTTTTATAAATGTGTTCATTTACTTTCGTCTGATGAGCAAGATATTAATAGTTGGCATCAATGCTATTCAATGAAAAACTGATAAAATCAATCTCAAGGGCGAAATCTTAAGAGAAAATTTGGTATAAATATGGTGTATAAGAGTATGGGCATATCGTAACGATATACATACAAACATAATTGGCCATTACAATCCTTCAGTCAGGATTACGGCTTAGCTTCTCACACCACTCATGTTGTGTGTGTTAATTTTATACATTAGTGGCGGGATCTACAGTTTAAAATCGACTCCGAACGACAGTTTTTTTTTTTTTGAGAAACTTTTCATGGCAATTTTATTTAATCTCAGAGCTTTTTTCCAGAAATCTGTTGAGAGGAAGTCGCCGAAGAATTATTTTTTTAAATTTCGCTTTGATGTCTGATCGTGGCCTTACGTCTAATAAGCCAACACACTACCTACAAGACTAAACGACTCTACGGGCGACAACTATACCTCGAAAGTTGTTAAAAAAAATTTAATTATTTTGGCTCCACCATTACCCAAGAAAATTATGTCAGTCTGGAGACCAAGTGTAGCATTAATCTTACCAACGGGTGATATTCTGGCGCCAATCGGCAATTTATTAACACTGACAACTCTTCTGTGATGAAACTAATACTCTTCTGTCCGGTTATTCTACTCCGCAGAAGCATTGGCGACAAGAATATCAGATAATATTGCTATGTCCCGTTCTTTATGCTTTTTGCCCAAGTTGTTCTGAACACATCTACCTTTGTAATATAAACTGGAGTATTTCAATTTTGAGAACAAAAACTGCAGCTTCTCTCCAAAAATCCGTTCCTTCCGTTTCCGTTTACGGCAAAATTCACCCTCATTTGGAACCGTATACAGCTTCAAGATTCCTCCATTCACTTTGCTTACTAAATCTCATTGCGAAACATTTCCAAAAATTATAGAGTCTTCTAGTACTGTGCAGGGGTCAGTTAAAATGGGAGCTGTCTTTCACGCGTGGCATTAGGTCACGAAATCTCCTAATGAGTTTGATGTTAGACTTATCTCCGACCATTGTAACCATAGTTTCCAAAGCTTTGGTCTTCAATACATGGCATTGAATAGATTTATATCGAATAGAACTCTCAGCATTACTGTAGACAGTTTTTCAATGCATGAATGCTGATTTGAAGTCGTCGTAGTCTAGTAAATAGTGTGTTGTTTTATGGGGTTCAAACCCCAGGTTAGACATCTCGAACGAAACGAAATATGAAAACAATATTTCTGCGGACTTCAAACTGTGGGTTCCGCCACTTATGAATAAAACTAACACACACACAACATAAGTGTTATGAAAAACAGGTCGTAATCTTAACTGAAGGGTTTCAATGACCGATTAAGTAAAAAAGAATGCTGATTTAAATTTTGGTATCCATTATTTTACTCTATGCCCAGCTAATTACTTCTGTAAACTCTTGCAAGTGTACATTGTTTTTATTGTAGAATAATACTTGAAGATATTATTCATTATTGCATTCGTTATACAAACGGACATAGATCTACGATCTATTTTTTTTGAAATACGCATGTGTCTTAAGTCTTTTGTTGTTCAATATTGTTAAGAAAGAGAAAAATGTTTAGTTTCGTAATTTTTATAAAAAGTGTCCAATAATTTTAAGGTCATTATCTCTAATCTACTAGACGACCTTTGTTTTTGTGTTACAATTCTATATTTTCTATAACATTACACCATATACACAGACATACATACATACATATATAGTTTTTTTTTTTAACAATTAAATCGTATGTTATAATATTAACTTTGTAATGAACATGCAATACAGTAATTAAATTACAAAAAAAATAAAAAAATAATGAAAATAAAGTTGGCTTCTACCACAAACAGTTGGGTTAGTTGAGTAAATCAATTTTGGCTCCAATAACAAAATAAGGCAACTTAAGTCGCTTTACTGGGCATGCAGGTAAATGTACTCATATTCACACACAGTGCAATCCAAGTGTTTGAAGCAGTAGCAACAACAAAAAGCACGTGTAGCTTAACATGGCTTAAAGTTTCCAAAGAAAATGTTTTCAACTGAGAAAACGAAACAAAAACAAAACGTAAGCAAAAGTCTTTCTTATTGAAAGTGAAAGTATTTATTACAAATATTTTGTTTTTAACAAAAACAAACAAAAATTTTACAAAAAGAAAAAAAACAATGAGGCATACATGAATGCAAATTTTTTTGTTGTATTTGCTTATTTGGTCAGCATGTGGTGTTTCTCTTTTCAGCAAAGAAATCTGATTTTTTGTTTCTTGTTTTTGTTGTCTGAATATCTTGGTTAATGATTGTTATTAAACTTGCCCAGGTTTTTTTGTGATTTTTTTTTTCTTTTCAATATTTGCATGTTAATTGCAATTATAATTAGTAGTTTAAATAACAGTTTTAAAGATGAAAGTGGTAGACAGTATTTATGAATAAAAAAACATAACTTTACTGTATTCATTGAAAGAAAAAAAAGAAAAAAAAAATATGGCCAGCTCAGCAAGTGATAGTTATGACTTTACAGCATCAGCTTAAAGGAATTTTCAAAAGTTCATTAAATCTCTTAACTGTCATAAATACACACTGAGAAAGGTGGACAAAATGATTGCAACAGTTCAAATGTGTTTGCCTTACAACAAACCAACAGATTTAATTAATTTGTTTGTATTTATTTGCTTTCGTTTGCATAATCAAACATATATTATGACCATAAAAATATTGAGTGGTAAGACAAAATATGTACCCAATCTCAAGGAAACTTGGCAGTATAAGCTGGCCCTCGTCCTTGTTATTAAAAATGAATTGTTTTAAACAATTGCAAGGGATTTATATTCAATTATTTAGTAATTACTGGCAAAGTAAGGCATTTGACATACAAACATATTGGATACTGATGACAGAGGGAAATATAAGTTTATAGTTGCCGTAGTCTAGTAGGTACTTATTAGACGAGAGCCCTTGGTTCAAACCTCAGTCCAGACGTCTCGAACAAAACGAAATACTTCTTCGATGGCTGACTCTGAGAGTAAATAAAATAGCCTTGAAAAGTTTCTCAGAAATCTGTTGCCCGTGATCGACTTTAAACTGTAGACTTCGTCACTCATGTATAAAATTAACACACAAATGATGGGTGGAGTATGAAGCGAGGTCGTAATTCTCACTAAAAGTTCGGTAATAACCAATTAAATAAGTAAGTTGCATGACATTCTTACCTAAATATTGGGTGCTTAATTAAAAATTTAAAGATTCGAAACAAATTGTTTATCTTTTACACCTTATTTGTGTCTTTAAAAATTATTTTGAATTTTAACTGCTAAACACTGCTTTAACATTAATGTAAATGGTTCAAAAACGTTAAATTTCGTAAAGGGACTTCCAACAGGGACTTCCAAACTTTTAAAGTTGACAACGGTCACCTTTTTAAAGCTCTTTTGCCAAATTAGTTGTCATTTATTCAGTCTGTTTTGCCAAACAAAGACGACGAGCAGAAGCAATGACATGTGTTCGTTAAATAGGCTCCGGAGCATTCAAATATTGTTCAGCGATGAGTTCAATATTGAAAAGAATAGATACGAGAACAAACAAAATTGTCGAACTAGAGACGATACCAATTCACATTAAATCCAAAAGCGTTCAATAAATCCCGAAAAAGCCCAAAGGGCCCAATTTCACAGTGAGCGGCTAGCACTATTGGTCCATGATAACCAACTTCATTTGGCCTTTGGGTTTTAACAGGTTTATGCCACATAGAATATTCTGCAACATCTCGCATAAGGGTGATGTGAACTTACAGCCTAATTTATACCCCAGAGACAAGAAAAATTGGACATTTCGAACGCACTCCATCAAGGGAAGTCGTGGAGGATAGTTGAACGATAATATATTCTACACGTTGTGGCATCAATAGGTATTTTAAACGAAGAGAACTTTTAGATGATATCCTTATACAGGCTTACTTACTTAAATGGTCATTACAACCCTTTAGTCAGGATTACAACCCAGTTTCTCACACCATCCATGTTGACTTTGTTAATTTTATGCATGAGTGGCGGTACTCTAAGCAACAAATTTTAAGACTGCTGACTGGAAGTCGCTGAAAGCAATATTTTTATCATATTTCTTTTTATTTGAGGTATCTGAGCTAGAGTTTGAACCACCGAATCTCGCCTAATATGCCAAAATACTATACTAGACTAGGGAGCCTACAGTTACAACATTGTTTTGGTAAACTCTAAAAATTTTTGTAAAATTTTATATTTTTAATTGTTTTTTAATCTGTCCAAGTGATCTTTGATTGACCAAATGAACAAAAACATGCTTTACATGATCTTCAGAAAATTTCGGATTTGCATCAAAGCTACAATAGGTTATGTGGCCAAAAAGGCGTTTGATGTTCATGTATAAGATTGGTTGTTGTTAAGACATCATTCTTCAGTATTGCAGTTGTAATCAACATTTTTCATTTTTTAGAATTGATTTGCTAAGTTTTCTTAACTAATAGGTTGCTTAGCAGATAGTTGGAAAGATTTTAATTGTAATTATTAAAAAATATTTAACTTTTATTTTTTTTTTTTGTGTTATTAAATAACAAAGAAATTCCAAAATAATTAAAAATTAAATCTTAAACTATCATGAACATAAGACAAACCCACCGCCAGCGTACAAGTATTACTGCCTAACAATACATTTTATGACTCCCCAAATAGACCAACCGGTTATAAGATTAGCCTGTTATAGTTACTGTCCAAAGAGTTTTGGCAAAAAAAAAAATTAAACAAAATTTTTATTTAAGATTTTTTTCTGGTTTATTATTTGTTTTTTTATTATGAAAACCCGGTTGCAAAAATTACAAAAAAAAGTGGAACAAAAAGCCGCATTTAATTTGAACAATATGAGGCAGGCAGTTACAAATAATAAAATGGAATAAAACAAAAAGAAAAAAAAAAACTTAAATAAAATAGAAGCAGGCCAATGAAATCTTTATAGAAATAAAACTTAAAGAGAAAAAAAACAAAAATAAAAAACTTTGCAAACACTTGCATTTAAAAGTTGAAATCAAATCAGACGAGCATATGAAATAAAAGCAGTAAGACAGTCTACTAAACAAACCAAACAAATGGAAAGAAAAAGCAAAAATTAACCATAATATAAAGCATAAATTGTAACAACAACAACAACTAAAAACAAAAGCTTTTATACCAAAAAAATTATAAGAAAAAATGCATTCACTTTTTTTTTTGTATAGGATTACAAAATATGATATTTTTTTAAAACGTTTAACTGTTATTAAAACAATAAAAAATAAATAAATTATACACGTATGTATATATCTTATATGCAATTAATTAGAATATAATTTATTTATTTATTAATTAAAATAATAGCAAACATCTCCTTGTTTTTGTGACTCAGTAATGAAGCTAAAAAACAAAAGACTTAAGACACATGCTGGCATTAGCAACCCGTCTTAGAGCCAAAGGTTTCATTGAATTCACCAGTCACTCAGTCGTTAATTTTCTAATTAATTGTAATACATTTGAATAGAAAATACGGAAATGTATAAGGAAAGCAATTAAATTGATATGAAATACAAAAAAAAAAAACTAATACCGGCTTCTGTTGCATAAATTTGTATAAAATAAAACAGGTTTATTTATAGCGGATCTTTCATTAAGCGTTTCCTATATTTAAATTTAAAGCCGCCGTAATCTAGTAGGTAGTGTGTTGGCTTATTCGACGAAAAGCCCGACTTCAAACCCCAGGCCAGACATCAAAACAAAATACAAAAAGTATTTCTTCGGCAACTTCCTCTCAGCAGATTTCTGGCAAAAACTCTGAGAGTAAATAAAATTGCCATGAAAAGTTTCTCAAAAAAGCCGTGAGCTGAGTATGTATGCTCTCAAATCACTCGTGCAGAATATCCAATGTGGCATGAGCTGTATGACACGTAGGCCAAATGAAGTTGGTAATCATTGACCTTATAAAGGGTCCGCCAAATAACTTTTTTTTTAAAGCTTTAAAAAAAAACTACTAAATATTTTCTCAAATTTCTTTTTTTATTTGAAAGTACAATCCTTCCGGTTAATAATGGAAAACAATTTCATTCAAATGGCTGTCTCGGCTGGCCATGCAGTAGCCTACACGATCGATCCAATTTTTAAGCACATTATCGATTGTGTGCAGCTGTATTTCACCAATGGCTTCACGAATATTGTCCTTTAAAGCGTCAATTGTCTCTGGCTTGTCGGCGTAACACTTATCTTTGATGGCACCCCACAAATAATAGTCCAACGGTGTCAAATCACAGCTCCGAGGTGGCCAAACGACAACATAAATGTTGTTCTCAAAGAAACATGCACCGATGACAACGCCAGACCAAAATCCACACCAAACAGTGACTTTTTTGTGATAAATTGAATGGTTTTGAATCTCTTATGCATTCATATTGCCACATATTTAATAATTTCGTTTGTTAAAGTATTCATTCTTCCTAAATTGAGCGTCATCGCTGAAGATGATTTTTCGATGAAAATTAGGGTCAGACAGGATAACCATTTTGATAAAATAATTTTATTATTTACACGCATAGTCGTTCAGAGTGAATTGGGAAAACAAAGTGAATAAATGACAATCAATTTGGCAGAAGTCACCATAGTCTAGTAGGTTTTGTGTTGGTTTATTAGACGTGAGGCCGCGGTTCAAACCCCAGGTCAAACATATCCAACAAAACGAAACATACAAAATTCTTGGGCGACTCCCTCTCACCAGATTTCTAACAAAAACTCTTTGAGTAAATAAAACTGTTATGAAAAGTTTCTCAAAAATCTGTTCGAAGTCGTCTACAAACTGTAGATTCCACCACTCATATGTATATAAAATTAACACACGCAACAGAAGTGATGTAAGAAGCTAGATAGTAATCCTGACTGGAGTCTTGGTAGTCGTAGCATCAATAAGAGAGCATTTATCAACTGCTAAAGTTCGAAAGTCCCTATTGGAAAACCCGTTTTTCTTTATACAATTTATTATAAAAGATTCTATACATTTATAATTACTAATCGTATAAACGAAAAGAGTTTATTGAAGAGCTTTAAACGATATGGAAATGTTAAGCTATGTTCTGTATAATCCTATCAATTATTTCGAATTGTTACTCAATTATTTTCTATTAAAAACAGACAGACTCCTCTACAACATTTTTAAATAGGAATTTAAACACCACATTTGTTAGTTGACAACTTAATCCCACTAAAAGATTAGGGTTTGAAATTGAAAGGTTTTTCCCATGGTGCTATGGAAACTTAAAACGCAAAAAAATGTATCTTTTAAGTGATAGAGTTTGAAAAGTAAGAAAAGTACTGACGGTTTACAAAAGTAAATAAAATTTAAAATTGAATGCGTTCTTATGTAAGTTTTTCTCATGACGTGACTATCTCACTAATGCCAACTGCTATAAGTAGAGAGAAAGTTTAGCTGACAACTTTTGTACTTGACATTGATCGTCTTTAACCTTTCTACTATAATCGCCTACTTTTAGTCTCAAATCCGTCTGTCATGAATAGAGATTTAATCTCTATTTATCTTTCCTATATAGTACAGGGTATACTAGAGTATATCCTTCCAAACTCTATTTTCCAATTAAACGAAAAATACTTGGCCATCTACTTCTTTATTGTTTATTGCGTTGAATTCCTGTATGATTTCATATTCAGCAATAGGTGCCTCTATTTCCACTGCCCAACAGATTTAGCTTGCCACACTATTTCATACTAATCTCGAGTCAACATCATAGGAGTTAAAAGCTCGAACGGTAGCCCGACTGTCACGATGAATTGGACTTTTTTTCAGATAAACTATCGCTTAGAAGTTGCCGTAGTCTAGTAGGTAGTGTGTTGGCTTATTAGACATAAGGCCGAGGTTCAATCCCGGTAGACATTTCAACAAAACGAAATATTATAATTATTAGGTATTAGATCCTATATCAGCTAACATGGAGGCCGAAACGATTTGACCGATCGATTTGACTAACTAAAGGCTCAGTAAACCTCAGCCAAATTTTTCATTACCCAATTGGCCTTGCAGTCAATAAATACGTCACTTCTACTTGCCTCCTATGCATTTACATAATCTATGTATACCCAATCGTAGTCTAGTAGGTAGTGTCCTGGCTTATTAGCCGTAAGGCCACGGTTCAAACCCCAGGTCAGACATCAAAACGAAAATATGAAAAAAAAATATTTCTTCGGCGACTACCTCTCAGCAGATTTCTGGCAAAAACTCTGAGAGTTAATAAAAATTGCCATGAAAAGTTTCTCAAAAATGTGTCGTTCGGAGTCGATTTTAAACTGTAGGTCCCACCACTCATGTATAAAAATTAACGCTCACACAACATGAGTGATGTGAGAAGCTAGGTCGTAATCCTGACTGAAGGGTTGTAATGGCCAATTATGTATGTATGTATTATGTGTTAGAAAATGCTAGCTTTATTTGAGCATGAGCTTTATTTTGGATTATAAATTTACTTACTTACTTAATCGGTCTTTACAGCCCTGTAGTCAGGATTACAACCTAGATTCTCACACCAGCCATGTTGTTATTTACGAGTGGCGGGACCTATAGTTTAACGCTTTTCATTACGATTTTATTTACTCTGAGAGGAATTCAAGGAAAGAAATTTTTTTTTTTGGTATTTTTTTTTTATTCGAGATATCTGAGCAGGTGTTTGAACCACGAGCTCTCGTGTAATAACCCAAAACACTTCCTACTAGAATCAGTCAAATGACTTTTTGACTTTGACTTTACTAAAGCAATATTCTAAAGTATGCCTTGTTGGATCATACATACATACATACATAAGTGGCCATTACAACCCTTATGTCAGGATTACGGCCTAGCTTCTCACACCACTCATGTTGTGTGTGTTAATTTTGTACATGAGTGGCGGGACCTACAGTTTAACTTTTTCATGGCAGGTTTATTTACTATCAGAGTTTTTGCCAGAAATCTGTTGAGAGGAAGTCGCCGAAGAAATATTTTTTCATATTTCATTTTGATGTCTGACCTGGGGTTTGATCCCGGGCTTTACGTCCAATAAGCGAACACACTACCTACCAGGCTACGGCGATTTCAACATGATTGGATCATACGTATTTCAAATGTCTGTTAAGATTAAATAGCTTTTGACAAATGCAGTCGATTGTAATTAAAATATTTATATTTTTGAAATGTTTTTTAAATTCATTCAAGTATGTTGCTTAAGTCTTTCGTATATTGAGTCATACGATACGATATCAATACAATTTATTTGTATTACAAAACTATGCATCAAGCGATAGTTAACATTTATTTCTAATATTTCTAATGAATAAATAACAAAATGTAATTAACCTTTTTATTTTTCCAACTAATTATTGTGTTGAATGTTAAAAATAATAGAAAAAAAATGCAAGCTAATGGCTTTAAAATGAGCTTGAGACGCCAATCTAAAGCCACTAAGCAATTATTTTACAAATTATGCCAATACGAGTTTGCTTTTTGGAGATTGCCAGCGTCATATCGAGACGAATTAAGAAAGTCTAGGTTTCGTTTCTTTTTTTTGTTTTAGAAGTTAAAAGTATGAATAATGTTTGCTAAAGAAAGGTGGTATAGAATGGTAGAATAAAGTTTTATGCTCTGAATATTTTGATTTGAATCAATTTCGAAAAAATGGAAAGAAAAAAAAGAAAAAATTTTCCTTCTAAGAATTTTTTTTATACTCTTGATTATGCTTGAATTATAAATACAATTGCATTCAAAAAGAAAAAAAAATAAATTGATTTTATTTCTGTTGTGTTCTTTTTGTTTTAGAATGGCGAAAATATGGAACGCGGTTGTGATGAACGTTGTACATGTAATCGTGGTGAATGGATTTGTTCGCCTCGTTGCATGGGTAAAACATTTAAGCGTGGCTCAATGCAAATGGCGTTCGAGAATGAACAACCAAATTGTCGTGAAATTGCTGTAGAAGATGATGAGTGCTGTGCCATGATGGAATGTGCCACAGCCGAAGAGGTATTTCTACCCACACAATCAACAGCCGAATCAATGAATGGTAAGTGTCACTAGAGCCTAAAAATTAATGTCTCTGTTGTTACCAGAGGTATAGTCATGCACAGTATAGTCTGTAAGCGTTATATGTTATGAAACTAACAAATACAGTGAACAGCAAACTTCCTTTAGGTAACATTCATTACGTTATACCAAATTGGCTGTTTCAAATATCATATCATGTCGTATCGTATCGTACATTTTCTAGATCATATTTAGCTTTTATATTCACTAGCTTCTCTTGTTATGCAGTTTCTTTTTTGTTTGTTTTTGTTTTTTTTTTGCATTATTTGTACGTATCAAATGTTAATATCGTTTTTAATTTCATTTCATATTCATTCAAAACAAAAAACAAAAACAAACACAAACAAACAAAACAAATCCAAAATCCCAATAAACCATACAAAACAAATTCGAAAACAAAACAGCATCCACACATAAAACACGCATTGATTGCCATTATAATGGCGGCATTTATAAATTCCGTGAGCGTTTGGAGATTGGCTGTGAAGAGATTTGTCATTGTGATGAGGGTGGCATAATGAATTGCCGACCCAGATGTCCCGAACGTAATCATACACGCCTGGATAAGTGTGTATTTGTTAAGGATCCTAAAGATGTCTGTTGCCAGCTAGAGTTGTGTGATGTTACTTTAGATGATCACGAACAAACGCCCTCACCTCCCACAGCTCATAATTCCATAGGCGATGAATCAGGCTATGGTTTCCAGGAGGGTCGTGATGTTGATGGTGCCGCCACAGATGCTATATGCGAATATAAGGGTGAAATGTATGCGGATGGCAAGCAATTCCATGATGGCTGTGATCAATTGTGCATATGCACACGTGAAGGTGTGCACTGTGCTAAACTCCAGTGTCCCTCTTCGTTTGGTTTGGATGTTTTGAATCCGCACTGCCTTAAATGGGAACCAGAACCGGCTGATTTTAAGCCCATAGCACCCAATTGTTGTCCCGATAGCATGCGCTGTGTAGACAATGGTACTTGTACCTATCGAGGCCAGGAATTTGAAAATTGGTCTCAAATACCCACTAATGTTACAGGTAAGCAACAACACTTAATACACCACTGCACTAACCCCAATACACTATGGCCAAAAATATCAATTAACTCCTCTTCTAAATTCTCACACATTGAACACATTCTATTTTGCTGTTCTTGGCAAAATGATTAGGTTGTGAAAAGCATTGTTATTGTGAAAATGGCAAAGTTGAATGCCGTCCAGCATGTCCGCCTGTTTTGGCCCTACCACCCGCTGAATTGGGCTGTCATATATCGCAGGCCCGTTTAGTGCCCATACCCGATGATGAATGCTGTAAACATTGGTCGTGCACCAACTTTGAAAATACTGGACCCTATAATGGCCAGGACAGTGATAGTAAGCAGTCTCAGGAAGAGGATCAAGGATCATCTGAAGAGAATACCGGTCACAATGGTAAATATTATGAAATATGTTTCGTGTACTTAACGCTCTCTATTTTACGTTGCATGTTTCCAAAGTGCTTCAAATTTGTTTGTTTTATTGTTCGTTTTTCTTTTTTTTTTTTTTTTTGTTAATGTGTGTGTGCAAAATGTGAATGCAAAATAATGCCAATATTTTAAAACACTAATATGGGTCCAGGAGGTTAAACGCCAGCTTAGTTATGCTTTTGGTTGTAGTAGACTATAAGGAAAAAATTTCATTCATACAGAACATTTAAATTTGTTTAGAAGCACAAAGGTTTGTGATTTAATCAACAATTAAGCGGACGTTTTATTGTTTTTGAAACAAACTTTTTTATGGCCTTTAAAGCAATCCTTTTTACAAATACAAGAAAGAGTCCAAAGTCCATGAATTTTTGAAATTATCGTCTCTTAACTGAAAGGGCTACACTGCTACTACTAACAAGCATTCGTCAGTTAAGTCCTGTTAACTATCAGACGTGCTTTTTTAGGCAAAAATGGAAAAAAGTATATTTGCCACGAGTAACTATTTGATTTGACTATCTTGAAGCTGTGACTTTGAGAAAAAAGATTTGACTACTCGACTATAAAGTCGTCTCACAAACAAATGCATTTCGATGACTTCGTCAAATCTTAGTTTTTTAAGTTTGAATGAGAAAAGTTGGATACCATTTATAAATGATTTTACATCCAAAATAATTTGTTTTATTCAGAAAGTCACCGAATTATTGAAAAAAAAACCTCGTAAACAGGTGTGGGGCAACGTTTTTTTTTTCCAAATCTTGAACCACTTTCGGTAACCACTTTTGCTATTGCGCTGAGCTTTTTATGCACACCTTATAATTACCACTGAGACATCATTTGTTGTTCTGAATAAGATGTGAAATTTGTTTTTACTGTTTCCTGACTTGTATGGCAAGACCTGGTGGTGTCTTGTCATTTTGATTACTTTAAAGAGGCATAGAGATGTCACAAATCATTTACATACACATAGCCACATAACAAATTTCAGAAATTTTTTTAACTAATCCGTTTTCGTTGAAAATCTTTGTAATTGTCTGACAAATTTCCTAGATTTTAAGACGGCCTGTGCAGGCCCACAAAAGTTAACAAATTTCAGAAATTTTTTAACCAATCCGTTTTTTTGAAAATATTTATAATTGTCTGACATCTTTCTTCGATTTTAAGACGGTCTTTTGCTTTGGTTCAGAAATTTGTGAAATTTGTAAATCGGATGCATACCTTTGTGGGCCTGTGCAGGGCCACAATTCAGTTCAATTTCAGAAATTTTTTAACCAATGCAAAAGACCGTCTTAACATCAAGGAAACTATAAAGATTTTCAACGAAAAAGGATTAGTTAAAAAATTTCGGCAATTTTTTAACCGTACGTATAATTTAGTAACTGTGTGTACATACATAATTGATCATTACAATCCTTCAGTCAGGATTATGGACCTAGTGTCTCACACCACTTATGTCGTGTGTGTTAATTTTATAATAATGGGACCTACAGTTTAAAGTCGACTCCGAATGACAGATTTTTGAGAAACTTTTCATGGCAATTTAATTTAGGGTTTTTGCCAGAAATCTTTGTTTTGATGTCTGGCCTGGGATATGAACCCTGGCTTTTCGTCTAATAAGCCAACACACTACCAACTAGACTACGCGGCTTCAAATCATTTAGACCTTCTTTTTATTATTAATTTGCTTTGCTTCTGTTTCATTAAACAAGTGTTGTGCAAAGAAGCAGGTAACTGATCTATTGTGGCAAGTTCGAGAATGATACGGTTGCCATCTGTTTTTGCATAGAAACAAAACTTTCTAAGAAAATGTATTCGATTATAGTATTAAACGCGGTGATCAGAGACATTGATCATTGAGCGCCACACCTTTTTAAGAGATTATACTGGTTGAGCCACCTATGATGCTGTATCGTTAATATTATCCTCAGTCGGGCATTACGAGGCTTTCTAGAACGATAAAATTTGAAAACGATGATGTAGATTTATTCCGTTCTTCTGGTTTCTCGGGTTTGCTATTAAGCATTGTGTGGTGGCTAATGTACTGCAGCTTGATACAAAACTCTGAAAGAGTCGACTATAGTTGATCGGATTGTCTATTTCATAAATACATACCACGAATTCGCTATTATTATAGTATTATTTAGTAGGTCCAAAGCGAAGTTCGTAACCGGTCCTTTGACAGGGAACTATAGCCTTAAAGTACGGAATAGGGATCGTCTCGAACCCAACATGTTAATTTGGTGATGATTAGAATGAGACCTCAGAACACAGACTTGAAATCTGTGAGGTATTAATGCGTTCTAGAGGGAAGTCGCCGTAGTCTAGTAGGTAGTGTGTTAGCTTAGCAGACGTAAGGCCAAGGTTCAAATCACAGGTCAGACATCAAAACGAAAATTTGAAAATATTTCTTCGGCGACTTCGCGCTCAGCAGATTTCTGACAAAAACTCTAAGAGTAAAATAAAATTGCCATGAAAAGTTTCTCAAAAATCTGTCGTTCGGAATCGACTTTAAACTGTAGGTCCCGCCACTCGTGTATAAAATTAACACACACAACATGAGTGGTGTGAGAAGCTAGGCCGTAATCCTGGCTGAAGAGTTGTAATGCCCATTATGCATGTATGTATGTAGAGGGAAACATGCCTATTAGCTGCTGGGCAGGGAATTGAACTTTTTGACAAAAAAGGCTTGCAGGAGTCATTATGTGGATACTTTATATATACGACGTTAGGATTCTTTGGTGTGCAGAAAATGTGGTTCATTATTCGTCAACTGTTAGGAATTGTAAGTTTGTTAAAATTTGCAAAATTTTGATTCAGGGAATTTCAAATTCTGGGAATTTTTTAGCGGCATAAAATCCCCAATTATAAATTTAATACCCATGCCCAACTAACCACGAATATTCGCAAGTATATAGGTAAAACAGGCGACAGCAATTTTCCTGTAACCTGTAGGTCCTTCTATGATACGAAATTAGAGAAGACATTTCATATTTTTGGAATACGCCTAAAAAAAAACTTCAATTTCACAACAAAATTTTTAACCGTAGAGTCCCTATAGACCGTAAGAAACTAACTGGTGGTTTTCTCTGTATGCATGAGACCCATATTCTTTCGCTATCTTCTCAGCAAATAAAAACAAATCTTTCCACTTCAGTTGAATGTTTTTCATAAAATTTTTCTATTTAATCGTTGAATGCATTGCAAATTTTTAAAATCGAATCATGCATCATTAAACATAAAAGTCAACTAAATTTCATAAAAAATTTTCTTTTAAATTCTATTCTTTATATTTCTATGCATATGTCTGTCTGTCATCACTTGGAAGCAAGTTCTTTTGCTTTTTAGATGACGATATTTTTTTAATCTTTTATTTTTTAATTCTAACTGCATTTATTTATTTGTTTTATTTTTTAAATCATTTTTATATTTGCGCACTCACCCACCTTAAAAACTAAAAATTTTTAATTCGAAAAAATAAAATAAAAATAAAAATAAAAAAATGCTTCATTAAAAATTCCTGTTCAAAAATTAAAAATAAAAATCTAAAATGCATTTGTAAATACCGAAAATTATAAATAAAATGCTTAAATCATCTTAAAAAAAATTGTCAACCATAAATGCAGCTTCATCAACACAACTGCCGCATATAAAAGAAGTCCACAATGTGGTTACTCCCAAGGAGGTTGATAAAAAATCCGAAAATGCTTTTTATCCCACCCAGGATGGTAAGCCACCTAAAGGCGGTGTGGCTCCCTACAGTTTTGATTATAAACTTGATAAGCCGGATAAACCGGAAAAACACGAGAAGCCCGATAAACATGACAAGCATATTAAAAAACCACTGATTAAGCCCCAACAAAACGATGTCAAGTACGATGTTCATGAGCCTCAGGATGAGGATATACCTTTACATCATACTGGCCTGGGACCTGGTTTTGTACCTGTACAATTAGGCGGTGCAAGTGGTGTGTCACCCTATGATAGTGTCAATTACAATCAAAATCTAGCACCACAACATCCGGGTTCACAAGGACCCTATGGCCCTTTCTATCATAATGATGCCTTTAATCCTTACGAACAGTATGATCTTAATCCGAATGGTATACCACAGGGTAAGCCGCCAACGCCCACTAGTCAATCGGATTTGTTTAATATTATAGGAGCTGCTGGACCAGGTGGTAAACCGTCTCAAATTAATTTACCCCACCATGTACGCATCGAACATATACTGCAGCATTTGCAACAGAACAACAACAACAACAACAACAATCACAATCAGCATGTTAATCAAGGTGACTATGTAGCCTTGCCTCCGTATGGTCATGGTAATTTAAGTGGCGCTGGAAATCATCCACCAGGCTTAGCTCATCCTGGTCAATATGTGCCAGTAGTGCATAGTGGCCTACCACCGCCACCACCACCACATGGTATTGCAATTGTTGATGGCCAGGCGGTGCCATATGGTGGTTATCCGATTATACCAGGCGTAGGACCAGTTGCTACTCATCTTACTAGCAATCAATTGGCCTCAACTACGACAGCGAATGGTTTAGTTACCCAATCAACAGAAAATGCAGCAACAAGTGCATCAAAACCCAAAAAAACAGGTTGATTCTTTAAACCCTCATTTATCATTACTTACTAGCAAAGCATATGTGTGGGGAAATTGCTAAAAAAAAAAAGAAATGTTAAATGAATCCATAGTTACTAAATGCCTCAGGTGTTTACGTATAAGGTGTAGTAAAAAGAAATCTATTATGTGGATATGAAATCGAATTTTTTATTTAAAATGTGAAGGTTCGCTTCGGAAAGTGTATAAAAAATTGTGGTCATGGTTTACGAATTTAAAAAAATTAAATAACTCATCCAGAAAGCCCCCAGATTCCATGAGAGTAACATCAACTAAGAACCCTAAAGAGGCGGGCAATGATTGTGGGAATGGAGGTGGAATTTTCTGTAACAAAGCTATTCCCTATGGACAGAAATAGGTGAAAATCGCTAAACTATACGATTTATTCTTAAAAGCCTACCAAACTAACTAACGAAGCTTCTCATCTGGTGTTATTCAGATGAAACAATATAAAAAGAAGTTCTATCAAAAATCTGGATATTGTGTAGCCTATACGCCGTCTAAACTTAATGCTCTAACAGGACCAAGGGAGGAGTGTTATCCAATGCGTTCTATTTATCCAAGAAAATTGGAAATTTCCATTCCTTGTTGTCAAAAGACTTCTGATAATCGTCCACTATATTCACAAGAGGAAGTCGCCGTAGATACTGTGTTGGTTTATTAGAAAACTACTCGAGGTCCAACCCCTAGATGAAACTTCTTCAACAAAATGTAAAGGTATTGCTTTCGGCAGCTTGTTTTTAGCAGTCTTCTTGCAAAAAGCTGTGAGAGTAAATAACATTGGCATGAAAAGTTACTCAAATCTGTTATTTGGAGTCGATGCTAAACTGTAAGTCCAGCCACTCATGAATAAAATTAACAAACACACGGCATGGATGGTGTGAGAATCTAGGTTTTAATCCTGGATAAAGGGTGGTAATGACAAAGATATACCTTTTCAGCATAAATGTTGCTGAGAATGCCATAGTAATATGCCACGCTCTCACAATCGATGTCAATATTATTGCTATGAGACTAATTGGCTTGAAAGACTCAGCATGAGTTGTACTTTTTCCCCACTTTTGGAAAGAACCCAGGACTAGCCCGGAATTGTTTTCACGAAGTTTATAAGACTATTTAGCCTTTCTCATTTTATTTATAAGTTTGGAAACCATGGTTTGCTCCAGAAATACCACTCACATACATATGTACGTACAAAATTGGTCATTACAACCCTTTAGTCAGGATTACGCCCTAGTTTCTCACACCACTTATGTTGTGTGTGTTAATTTTATACATGAGTGGTGGGGCCTACAGTTTAAAGTCGACTCCGAACGACAGATTTTTGAGAAACTTTTCATGGCAATTTTATTTAATTTCAGAGGTTTTGCCAGAAATCTGCTGAGGGGAAGTCGCCGAAGAAATACTTTTTGTATTTTGTTTTGATGCCTGGCCTGGGGCTCGAACTCTGGCTTTACGTCTGATAAGCCAACACATTACCTACTAGACTACGGCGACTGTCAGACTGCCAGAAATATCCTTCTGCTTGCTTAAACTAGCTGCTTATGGGTCAATTGTTAACTTAAACTGAACTTTACGAAGAAGTGGCTTTCGTGACTAGGCAATAGTGTCTCACAGAATTCGGTTCATCAGATATTATGCATTAACTCGAGTGGAACTTCTAAATCAAACTTCTTTTAGCAATATTCACGGAAATCAAATTTTTTTATAAACATTGCTTATATGTATACCGGTAGGACTCTGTGACATAGCTATTGCCAATGAAAGTTTCTATAATTGGCCCTGCCGTGACAATAAAATTAGCAGAAGGATATCATCTCAATCAAGATTGATTAGGGTATCAACAACAGTTTGTCAAAGCCAACGATTGGAAAAATAATTGATTTCTTTTTACTACACCTTATATATAGACTGAATTCTAGAATTTTTTTCAAATATTCTTTGAGTATGCATTTAAAGACTGCAGATTTATTTGAACATTTTTTTTAACTAAAATTCCCCCCACTGTGCCACACTACTACCGATCATTATTTCAAGTTTAATTTAAAACAAGTTTGTTGGTAATACAGCAAGATTAAAATAAAAAATTTAAAGAGAATTTAGTTAATGTTTTTAATTTGAAATCGTATTCTTGTTTACAAATTGAACTTGAAAATTATATCAGTAGCAGCACAACCATTTTTCTCATGTTATCATAACTCTACTGACATACATATCTTTTCGAAATTTTTCTATCACATCACTCTCTACATTGGTTATGGATTCATTTTGTCATGTCAATCATACCTACTACATACATATGTACATGTATTAACAAAACTGTAAATAATATTCATTTTAATATTTATAAAAATTTCTCATAAGTTTAGTGAACATTTTTGTAGAGCCTATACAGCCTCCTCATCCCTAAACAATATCTAAAATATTTAAATATTTTTCTTTGTTGTTGTATAAAAACAAAACACTTTATAAACAATGCTGTGTATGGAGAGAAATATTAAAATTCTTTATGTTTTCTTTAAATCTAGCCTTCAGTAATTTACAACCGGATATAGAAGTACATACCTTGGAAGCTATTGATCCTAGAACAGTGCGCATTGTGTTTACCGTACCCCAAGTGTATGTTAATTTACATGGTCGCGTTGAGTTGCGTTATAGCAATGGACCCAGTAATGATACCTCGAAATGGGATCAGCAAATATTTGCTCCTCCTGAAGACTTGATAGCCACTTCACAAATGGAATTCGATTTGCCTGGCTTGGAGCCGAATTCATTGTATAAAATCAAAATCACTTTAATTTTAAGAGACCTGAACTCTCAACCTACCAGCTCTGTGTACACCGTTAAGACTCCACCCGAGAGAACTATAACACCGCCACCACCAATTTCCGATTACAGACCCGATTTCCAAGATGTCTTCAAGAATGTCGAAGATCCCGAATTGAATGTCAGTGAAACCAATTCAACGTGGTTGCATTTGACTTGGAAGAAATTATCGGATGAACAAATGGATTACGTAGATGGCATACAATTAAGATATAAGGAATTGACTGGCATGATTTACTCTTCCACACCATTAGTACATCGTTCTTTAACCTCCTATACCATTGAGAATCTACAACCCGATACCGGTTATGAAATTGGTTTATATTATATACCCTTCCCCGGCCATGGTGCTGAATTGAGAGCTGGTCATATGATTAAAGTCCGTACAAGTCCCAAGGTGGATGTATTTGCCTTTGATGTTATGGTTAATGTTACTAAGATTAAGGCCCAAAGTGTTGAGGTTTCATGGAATGGTGTACCATATCCCGAAGACAAATATGTTAATATCTACAGAGCTATCTATCAAAGTGATTCGGGTAAAGAGGATTCCAGCGTGTTTAAGGTGGCCAAGAGAGATAGCACCACTGGTACTTTGATAATGGACTTGAAACCCGGCACCAAATATCGTTTGTGGCTTGAGATGTACATGACCAATGGCAAGATTAAGAAGAGTAATGTGGTGAACTTTATAACTAAACCAGGCGGTAATGCTGTACCTGGTAAAACTGGTAAGTTATTATCATTTGCAATTTTATTATCGATTTTTTGATTTTCGATAATTAATATTTCTATTCATAATCTATTTCTAAAAGTTGTTAATGCTTACCAAAGGATGCAAGACTTTTTTGGAAATATTGGTAAATAACTCACAATCAAGAATGGTTATTTTATTTTTTTATGATTTCTGTGACACTAGTAATGGTGACAAAGGACTTTTTCTTTAACTTTATGCTCCTGGGTTATCGAAATCCTATTTAAATGAAATTCTATCTTGACGATTTGCATTATATCGCGATGTTTTCAAGAATCGGGACCATAAGAATTAATGACACGGAATCGAAAAATAAAAACCATGTGTGGTAGTCTGATAACAGTCTTGTAAACATGAACAGCTTCCCACACCCCGCTTCTCATACCACACATGTTGTGTCTTTTGATTTTACCCAACGAATGTCGGGATCTACAGCTTACCGTCGATCTTGAACGGCAGATTTAATTACTTTCAGAGCATTGCCCAAGAGGAGGAAGAAGAGTTTTTTTTTTGGAGTTTCCATCTAGTAAGCCAACATGGTGTACAATTTCAGGGGTTTACGGCCTTATCAAAACTAAACTAAAAAGTGAAGTGTGGCCTAATTTACGTCCATTTTTAATGCTCTTTTGAACAAACAATTGTAAAATTAACAAAGTTTTTTCTTATCTAAAATTTTATCTTTTTGACATCTCCTACTGAGATCCATATTATCTATAAGGGACTTTCTTTACTACAGCATAGAGCTTGACTATAAAACCGAGTAATCTAAGTTCGAAATTCGGATAATGGCAAATAAACTTGTATAATAGTTTTCGAGTTATAAAATTCCTCTTCAAATAATCTCCCGAAGAAGTTTTCTGATCGCCTCAAAGAAAATAATATCAAGAATGTACACACATGTACATACATAATTGGTCACTAGAATGATTACGACCTAGCTTCTCACACCACTTAGCCATATGTGTTAATTTTAATAAACAAGTGGCGGGACCTACAAATGAAAGTCACTCACTTTTCATGCCAATTTGAATTATCCTCAGAGTTTTTGACAGAAATCTGCTGAGAGAAAGTCGCCGAAGAAATATTTTTCACATTTCGTTTCGTTCGAGAAGTCTGATTTGGGATTTGAACATTGGCCTCACGTCTAATAAGCCAACACACTACCTACTAGATTAGGGCGACTTCAAGAAAGATGGCTTGACTATAAAACCGAGTAATCTGAGTTCGAAATTCGGATAATGACAAACAAACCTGCATAATAGTTTTCGAATTATAAAATTCTTATTAAAGTAATCTCCAGAAGAAGTTTTCTGATCCCCTCGGAGAAAATAATATCAAGAATTCACACACATGTACATACATTACATCACTTCAGTCAGGATTACAACCTAGCTTCTCACACCCCTTATGTTGTGTATGTTAATTTTTATACTCCAGGGACTCGACTCCGAATGACAATTATTTCTCAAATCTCAATACATTCTCATAGAGGGTTTTATCAACAACTGTTGGCAATCTTGTCATTCTAGAACCTGCTGCTATTGTAGAAAAAAAGTTAAAAATATTTGGTGAAGATCCCTTGCGACAATACAGTGTTTCTAATGCCGTCCAGCTTCAAAGCGCACAGTATACCACATTACATACAGACATAACATACATAATTAGTCATTAAAACCCTTCAGTCAGGATTACGACTTAGTTTCTCACACCACTTATGTTGTGTGTATTAATTTTATATATGAGTGGTGGGACCTACAGTTTAAAGTCGACGCCGAACGACAGATTTTTGAGAAACTCAGAGTTTTTGCCAGAAATCTGCTGAGAAGAAGACGCCGAAGAAATACTTTTTGTATTTTGTTTTGATGTCTGGCCTGTGGCTCGAACCCTAGCTTTACGTCTAATGATCCAACACACTACATACTAGACTACGGCGACTATATAGCACATAAGCTATTAGATTTTCGATTTCCGTATCATATTTGTACATTTTAAATTATTGAAATGCTAATGAATAATAAATGCTCTAATGAGTGATTTTGATAATTAAAAAAATTAAACATTACTTAACACTGTATCCAGACTGAAGTAAAATTTTTTTATTAAAAAATAATTTTATTTCTATTTAACTGTAGGCAAACTATTAACCGCTGGTGTTGATCAACCTGTTGGAGATTATTATGGTCCATTGGTAGTTGTATCGGTAGTAGCTGCTTTGGCAATAATGTCAACATTGGTCCTATTGCTGATATTGACAAGAAGGCGAGTTCATCAAACGGCTTCCATAACACCACCACGTAAAAGTGATGCTGCCTATGATAATCCCTCATATAAAGTCGACATACAACAGGAAACCATGAGTAAGTTTCACAAACTGGATTTACAATAAAAAAACATTGTATATTCAACGTTATTTATTGATTTTAATTTTTTTCCCCCGCTTATAGATCTGTAGCGGTTTTAATTGTAAATTATTTAACAACAAGAACTTATTTTTCTACTCAAATGATTATTAAAAATAAAAAAAATAAAAATTAAAAAGAAAATCAAACAGAAACAGAAACAGATTAAACGTTAACAAACAAATCCTAGTTGTGTGTATTAGAAATTAGGTTTCAAAATAAATTACTTTTTTGTGTAAATATTTAAAAAATGAAAATGAAAACAAAATTACTTTAAAAAAAAAGATTAAAAATTATATGTATTCTATACGTTTATAAATAAAAAATCCTTGACTAAAACAAAAACAAATGTTTATACATACATACATATTATATTATATAAATAGAAATCGGTTTAACCATGTAAAAGAAAGATAAAAAATTTAAAATAAAAAAAAAATCAAGTGCCAGATTTAATTTAAAAAAAATGCAAAAACGAATACACTATTGGCCTTAATACATGATTATATTGTTTGGAACAAATTCATTAGAAATTATATGAAAGCCATGATTATAAACAAAACAAGCTGAAGAAAAACAAAAAAAAAACCAGATGTTATAGTATTTAAGTCCAAAAACATTATTTTTTTAAATTTTTTCTTTTTTTTGTATTTTATTATTTTGTTTTTAATTTTGTATATAAAAAATAAAAAAACTATTCGTCTTAATTGTCCTTTAGACAGAACATTTCTAATTTAAATATTTCTGTCAAAAAGAAACATGAAAAAGTAGAGATAAGTATTTAAATTATAAATGTTTTTAGAAGTATTTCCTTCTCTCCTTTTTATCTTTTTAATTTTTTGTTTATTTTCTTATTATTATTATTATTCATGAAAGGCATTGTATAATTTTTAGCTTTACTTTTGCTTAGTTTTATAAATAATAAAAGAACAACTATTTTAAGTTTAAATAAAAATAAAAAAAATAAAAATAAAAAAAAATCTAAAAATGAAAATTGTTTTATTTCGAAAGTCAGGATTGTGACCTAGCATTTCACACCACTCATATTGTGTGTGTGTTAATTTTATTCGTTTCATGTCAATTCCGAACGACAGAAACTTTTCTTGGCAATTTTATTTTACTCTCAGAGTTTTTATCAAAAAACTGCTGAGAGGAAGTTGACGAAGATAATTTTTTTTTGTTCGAGTTGCCTGAGTTGGGGTTTTGAACTACGAGCTCGGTTCTAAAAAGTTAAGACACTATCTACTAGACCACGGTGGTGTTTTAGGCGCTCACAATCTTTAAGTAAATCAAAGCGTCGTGATATCGTGTAATCGAAAAACTTTGGTTCCCATTATGCGTAGAATATAACAACGTTCAACTATCTGCCACGGCTTCTCTATGTGGAGCACATCAGCAATGTTCAATTTTTAACAACTCTGGCTTATAAATCAAGTTGAATTTGATCGATGACAAAATTGTCGAATTGGGGACGTTATCAGTCCCAAAGCATTTAATGCATCTCGAAAAAGTCACAGTGTCATGCGGTTTGTGGCTTCTTCGCATATGACTGTGGCTTAAAAAAACGCCACAAAAACTTCTTCTGGCCTCAAACCAAACGATCTTGGTGGTGTACATCACCTTCACATGAGAAGACCTTACTCTCAAATCGCTCGTCCATAATACCCAATAGGGGGCATGAGATGTGCGGAATGAAGCGCCGGCTTGTTGAAAAAAACTTGTCGCAGATGTCTAGATCAAGCAATTCAGGCCAAATGCAGTTGGTAATCATCGATTTATAGGGCTTATCGATGCCACACCACAAAATTCTGTGACTTTCACGAGATAAATTAGGCGCTCTTGGTGTGGATTAGTATCGTCCCCAATTCGACAATTTTCTTTGTTCTCGTACTGTTTCATATCGAACTGCCTAATCTCAAGTAGAAAACGGTTAAGGTCTTCCTGGATGGTTATAGACATAGAAGAGAAGTTAACGGCGCTTCTATATCAGTGAATACACAATAAAAAATTAGATTCAGGCTAAGGTTATATTCATCTCTTCTCCAGACCGAAGTTTCTGCCATTTTCAGTGCTGTCAAGGTATTACTGGATGTCTTAAGAAGAAAAATCCTATCTTTACAGACAGCTAAGCATTTTTAAAGCTGATATAGATGCCGGACATGAATTTACAGAAGCGGCTTACTCATGGTATTTGAGGTGATTTCTAATCACTGCCTTATTGGCATTATGCGACGAGGTAATCGTAATCCCGACCATTCTTTTTGTGGAGACTGCAGTTATGGGGCTCCTCCCCATGAGGCTAATATACTACTACTACTACTTTTCCTCATTCTGTAAATGGGTGAATGTTCTCAGATAGATGTTCTGTGCACGTTTTAGTTGACCTGGTGTCTGGTGAATATTAAAAGTCTACTTGATTTCATCAGAATCTCAAAATGGTTTGAGCGTGACTAGGTTAGTTTGTTCATTTCTAATTCAATATTGCATCTTATCTCCTGAGGGGCTACCTACACGGAGTCATAGTTTTTCAAACAGTATCGATAGATACCATGTGCTACTCTTTAGGTTCGGACGAAGTTCTTGTAGAATATTTCTGACATTTCTGACTTTTAATTCGTTACTCTGTCGTACACGTATAATCCACGCAATAGGATTACATTTTTAGACCCAATGCGAATGGAGGTGCGGTTAAATTAAAATTCGATATATAGGAGAGGAATATAAACGAACCTCCAACCGCATTGGGTCTAAAAATGTAATCCTATTGAAAAGAATTGTCAGCAAAAAAAAAAACCTTCAGTGAGAAAACGCTTTGCTGCTGGATGGGAAATGAGTAGTTAATAGAAAGTCCAAGCGTATGCAGCCTTAACTGATTTGCGCTGAGCTAACATAAACGAAAACAAAGTTCGTATTAGCAGTCTGAGAATTTGACTGCGTATTTAGTGGCATTGATCTATTATGATCAGCACACCTGTACTAAATACCTTCGAAATTACTTACATTTCTTCCATTTTATTACATTCATATAAAATCCATTTTGTTTTTAAGTTTTCGATTAATTTTCATTATTTCATATTCATTCAATTCATTCAATATATCATTATTACAGTGTTTTAAAGACCAAAAAAATAAATGTTTTTAAATGCCATTGAATATAAAAAATAAAATACAATTCATTTTGGGTTGGTTGTAAAAGAAACAAAAAATTAAATTTAAATTCACTCACTCGCGTAATTTTTTGTGAAAATTCTTTGAAGAAAGAATTTTACTTACAACTTTAATTTATCCATTTTCTGTTCTATCACGCTATCCTCTTCGGTATCACTGCTAGTGCTACTCTCGGGCGAAGTATAAAATTCAGATTCACAACTTTCGGTACCAACATCGTCACCAGTCTCATCATCATCATCCACATTGTAATCGGGATCTTCGGAATCATCTTCACTATTCGATGCGGCGATATGTATATCCGTGATTATTTCTTTCAAAAGTTCAGTTTCTAACTCTTGCAGGCCTAAGCCCAAATGTTTTTTGTATACATCAAGTAAAACATTTTTTAAATTATGAGCCAACATTTGCAAATGTGAGGCGGGGCATATTGTTGTATTGCTTATATAACGTATATAATCATCGATGTAGTAGTGATTAAAAATTGAACGTTCATTGGTTTGAAAAATATCACGAGTTATTACAAGTTGCTTTAAGATCCACGAGGGATTTGTTTGCAATGCTGTTATACAATCTTCCACACATTGTCTGCTTAATTCGTAATTACGATACAAGGGATAGATCAAAGAGCGTCTCATAAAACTGATAACCACATCCTTAAGAGATGTAAAGGGTTCGAAATAAGTTAAGGTGGCAGAGAGAACACTACGTGTCCAAGCCGATTCACAGTTTGGGTCGTTGGATGTAAATCTAAGTATATATTAATTTGATTTGTATATAACTGTGCACATATGTATATATAAAAGGTTTTATTATTTACCTCACATCGTAGCATATGCCTAATAAAATGCTTATAAGACTACAATCTATTTCCATGATATCATATTCATCTGGCATTTTCATAAGTTCCGGCTTACAAGTGATATTGTGTAATAGACTTTGTTCTTCTTGATCTAAAACATTGTCTACAAAGATAAGGGAAATTGTTTGAAAAAAAAAAACAAAAAAAAAAATAATTAAAAAACGTCATTTGATTTAGGTTAAGTTAGGTTAGGTACGATGAAGGAAAGGAATATAAATAAAGCTCCAACTTTACTTGGGTGCAAACATATTCGCCCATTGTATTACTCATATGAAATAAAAAACTTACCATCAGAATCGTTGAATAGAACAGCGTTGGAAACCGTATGAGTAGCAAATTATATCTATTGATACTGTCCACAAGCTCTAGCTATTCAAGAAAAAACTCCTCAGAATGATAAACCATGCACCCTCCCAAAGCTTACTGTAATAGAAAATCTAGACAATCTCTCATGACCACCTATGAGGCAATGACATGTAATCACCGAAACCACTATGTGGGCAGCTTAGTGCTACAGCGGGAAAATCATTACCAAAGGTGAGGTACGGAAGACAGTAGTCCATATAGCTGGGGTACGAAATTACGATCTGCTTATAGACTAGTAGCGCTCAGTGTAATAGTAATATCGTTAGCCATCTTTTCAACTGTAGGTCAAGAGATAACCAATTTAAAACCACCATTAGTGCCTTAGTCCAAGCTGTTCAAAGTGCCCTGGCTATCAACAAAGCTATTGATCTTAAGCGTTTGCATAAAACACAGCTCTTTGATAAAAAGGCCACCAGAAAAACGCACAGCATAAGTTTATAAACTGGAATGTTAAACTGGAAGTCAAAAAGCTACAATGAGGATCTGGACTTCAGGCCAGAAGTAAATTCTACAATTTTCCTACAAGCTTAAATTGCATTGGCTGATTGGAACATTCTAACATGAATCCTCGGACTGCAGGATAATTTGGAGTCCAAATGAAAACGCAAATAGATGTTGCTTAACGCGTGCGGCGATAGTAAAGACACAAGTGTGAACTCTTTTTTTATATTCGAGGTAAATGGCAATACGATTCACAATAGTGTTTAATGCGAACCTCTTTCTCTGTTGAACATCATTCTTATTGGCATGTTGAGACAGCAATAAAGACGTACTTTGTCCAAGAATTCGGAATGCCAAGTCATATAATACCATATGCAAGCATACCTCGAATGTATCGAAACTGTTGCCTGACCATTAATTTGTTTACTCATTTATTGGGACATTAGGAATAGAGCGACTCGAATGAGAAGCAGGTTCCCAATCTCCCAGGAAAAAGCAAATTAAATAAGATAATCAAGCAAGTTTTGTTTTCCAAACTATTTCCACTTAAAGGATAAGTACCGAAAAACGAGAACCACATTTTATATTTTATTTAATAAAAGGGCTTGTTTAGTCGAGAAAATATTTAAATGATAAAATATTTTAATTTAAACCTAAATTTTCCCTAGATTTAGTATTTATAAGATTTTTATTTGCACATACGAAGGAATAAGATGGACTATAAAATGATAAAAGGCACTTACCTTTAAAATTAATAGTAAACTGCATGGGATTATCATGACCCTCTGGCACTTGCAGTTCAACAAAATTCAATTTGTATTGATCACGGCAGAAATTTTTCATTTCATCAATTTCACGATCAATGGTGCGTTGTAAAGGACTGAAACGATCCGGTTCCGGCATGCGAGTTATGGTATCTAAATCACACTGAAAAACAATTTTTTTCTAACAAAATTCCAACAATATGAAGAATAGCTCATAATAGTTTACCTCAAAGGGTCTTACTGAACCACGAAATTTACTGGCAAAACCATATTCGAAATTGCTTTCTGGCTTAAGCAGTTCTCGTGAATTATCTATGCGTATATAACACTGATCGGTAATTCTCTTTAGTTTCCATAAATCTAAAGTTCTTTCTTGTTCATGGGATTTCTTTTCCGATACCGACTTTTCCGTAATCTGAATATTATCACCTTCGTTGGGCGGCAAACAAGGCAGGCTTAAGAGCAGATACTTTTCTTTGGTATTGTAATGGATTTCAACATTCTTAAAATCCTTCAAATCAAAAGGACGGGACGATTTGAATCTGACAAAGAAAGGAATTTTTTTCATTTCGTATGACTTGACATATAAATTTTAGAAAATTTAAATGAAATTCACTTACTTGTATAGCTGAACATCAAGATAAATCAGAAAATGATAGTCTTCTATGAATAAATCACAGTTTCTGATATTGTGCACATGCCGTCCAGGACCGGACTCTGGGCCCTTTTCATTTGCATGGGATTTTTTTAATTCCAATTTTATTTCACAACAATTTCCTTTATACTGATGCTCAATTTGCTGATCAAGAGACATTTTGAAGAGACACTTGAAGAGTTTTACTAAAGAATTCTATAAAAATTTATTTGAATAATAATGAATTTGAATTATTTATTGAAAATTTTCACAACAAAAAAAACAAATTATAAACAACATGCTCTAGAACACAATGATGCCAGACACGTGGATATTAGTGATATGCCAGATGAATAAAGTGTTGTTTCATGTAAAGATTTTCATATGCTTCAGCTTTTATATGTAATCTATTTATGGTATCTGAAGCCATCTAGCGTTGAATAGTTGTTCCTTTTCAGAGAAAACCGTTTTTTTTCATTTGTGAAGTGTGAAAAAATATTGTTTTTTTATACGTCAGAGTTCACACTGTAAACGTTTTCTACACAAAATTTTTCTAAAAATTTTTACTTTAAATTTTTTCAAAATATTCTGGTTAATTAAATTCACAAACGTGCGTCAAATCAAACACAGAGACTATGAAAATAAAAAAACAATTGGAAAAATTAAAAGGGACGAAATAAATAATAAATTATCCAAAAGGAATTATGGAAAGAGAGGAAACAAAATTAGATTTAGGTTAGAGGTTATAGGTTATAGTTTTAGGTTAAGGTTAGAGGACCTGTACTGTCCATTGAGATAAGTACAGTACTCGGAGGTCAAGTCGACCCATTGTACAACGTCCTAAAGAAGAGGAAATAATACAGGAGATAGGGAAAAGGAGAGAAAGTAGGAAAGAGAGAATAAAGGAAGAGGAGGACTAACATAGAGAGCGCGACTACACCATTGAGCCCCGGCTCAAATTAATAATGTATCTATAGAGAGCTTTGATGTCGGCACTCGACAAAGAATGCAAACCCTGCCCAGGATCCTCAACCTACTAAGGGCTGGACAGATACAGGGGATGTTGTACATTTTAAATTACAATGTCTCCTCGTCGCAACATACCCTGCAATAGTCCCTCTGGGATCTGTTCCAGATCCTTTTCAGCGATCTTATATCGCAGTATACCCAATAACTGACCTCAAACTGGCCTTATCTAAGCCCAGCAGCCAATCTGTTCTAGCACTATCTATAGCAGGCCATAGACACCTAGAAACATTACACCCTGATCCATTCCCACAACGCCTCTGCTCTTCCCGCCTGACCCATCCAGCCGTAGAGGTGGCAGATCAAATCGCCCTCAGAAAGTAAAACTAATCTAGCGAAAGCATCCGCCGTCGCATTGCCAAGTATTCCGCTATGACCCGGAACCTAGCATAGACGGATTCGTTCCGATCCAAAAGTCCTTAAGGACTCTTTGCACTCACAAACAAGCCGTATTTACACCAGACCGACGTATTGGCACTTAGGGCAGCCTGACTGCCAACGAAGATCATATAAGATTCCTAATCCGAAGTGGGAATACCAGCTATGGCCTCAATAGCCTTCAAGATTGCAAAAATCTCTGCCTGAAAACGCTAAACTCATCCTTTAACCTAAAGTGAAGTTCAAGACCTAAGAAAATCATAGCACCTGTACCTCCACCTAACTTCGACCCATCTGTGGAGATGGGTATACCTCTCTGCTCCTGGAGTACCTCACCATTCTATAATGCCCCATCCGGTATGGGTATCCTCAAATCAGGCAGGAACATAGCCTCAGGTACAATATAGTCAGTGGATTTTGCCGAAGGTCCTTACCTCCCCTCAGGAAAGACGACGTTCAGAATTCTGGTGTGTTTTATCGAGCGCTGTTTCCAGCAGCACAATTCCTTCAGACGTACGCGCTGCACACTGTTTGACATACAAATCAAGCGGAGTCAGGCAAACATGGCATGATCCTCATCCAGTGATAGTCAAGGAGGCAACCCGCTGAACCTTATCCAAGATTTTCCGTTGGAAATTCTTATCCAAGGCAGTCCACCAAACAACACAACCATAAGTAATAACCAGTCTAACAATCGCCAGATATATCCAGCGAATGGCCTTAGGTGGAAGACACCAGCTCTTATTTATGGAATTCTGCACTGATAGAGAGCATTCAGTCCCTTCTTTATTCTTTCCTCGGTGTAAATAAATTGTAAATTTTGCTGACCTCGCAGTCTAGTAGGCAGTGTGCTATACTAATAGTGTGAGGGTCGTGTGTGCGATTCCCACCAGACTCTGGTCTGTTACGATACACCGAGCATAAGGAGTTGTTTAATTTAAATTTTTTAAAGGAAATGTTCTCAGCTTTTAAACGCTCAATATCAGACATTATAGCAGATGCTATTGAAGAAATTTCAGCTGATAATTTTGAGTCTTGGCTTCTGCAGGCCAGTCTGAGATACAGAATATATTCAACTGACTTCGGCTTATCTCAACACGATGCCTAGTCAGCGCTTTAAGGTCAAATATCACTATTATCACCATATTCAACCAATGTATCTTTCGCTGTTTTGGTGATCGCAAGTATCATAATTAATAATCTCTGATTGAGTGGTACGCCTTAATGACAATCGCTAAAGTCTTTACCAGCGCCTAGCTTAGAAATCTAAACAATTACCATCATCCTTACCTCCCCTCAGGAAAGACGACGTTCAGAATTCTGGAGAGTTTTATGGAACGTTGTTTCTAGCAGCCCGATTCCCATCAGGGTTTTCCAACAGGGATTTCCTAAATTAGACAGTTGATGAAGGTCATTTTGTTGAAGCTAAATCTGTTAAATTAGTTGTCACCATAGACACTGACGTGTGTTCGTTAATGCGCTCTGAAGCAGTTGGCAACTGAACCTTATTTTCGTCAAAAAATCATCTTCAGCGATGATTAATTTTTGATGAATAGGTTTGTAAACAAACCAAATTGTTGATACCAATGCACATGAGTTCCAAGAGCATCCATTGCATGCTGAAAAGGTTACTGTTTGGTATTGATTTTGGTATGAAATTGTCATTGGTTCATATTTCTTTGACAACATCGTTAGCCAGATTATTACATTCAAAGACGGGCGCTTTAGGTCGATGATTAACAACTTCCTTTGTCCAGAATTGGATGCTCTGAGCACCAACGACATTTGATTACAATAGCACGGTGCTAAGTACCACACAGCTCTTGTCACATTAGATATTTTGCACGAGCGATTTGAGGCCATGACCCCCATACGTAAAGGTGATTTGAACTGGCCCTCAAGATCATGAGATTTGACCTCGTTAAGACTTTTTCTTGTGTCGCAGTTGTAAACCACGAACCACAGTGATCCCTAAAGGCAATATAAACGAGAACATCGGTCAAATTCAGTCATGAAAAATTCTGTATTATGGATGCGCTCCATCCAGAGAAGCCGTGTCGGATAGTTGAACGATGTTATTATATTCCAAACACACAATCTAAACGTGATGTATGTTTAGTGTTGATTGATTGATTGATTGATTTCTGGCAAAAACTCTGAGAATAAATAAAATTGAAATGAAAAGACGACTTTAAGCTGTATGGCCCGGTACTCATTTATAAAATTAACACACACAACATAAGTGGTGTGAGAAGCTAGGTTGTAATCCCGACTAAATGATTGTAATGACCTATTATATATGTATGTATGTAATTTTTGTTCTTTTTTTCTAATAACGAGTGCTCTTTATCCTTTTTCCTAAAAGTGTTTTTGTATTTTTTTTTCCATTAATTTTCATTTGTTTAGTGGCGATTGGAAGTAATTGAAATGATTTAACAAATCATTTGCAGTTCTTAAAGTCTTTAACCTCAAGAAAAATGGGAGGTGACGGCATTACAAAGCACTACATGGTAATAAAATACAAAAAAATGGTTACAGTAATGGGAATAAGATTAAGTGCAAATTATTTAAATTAAAATTTAATGGAAATCAATCAAACAGAACATACTGCACCGTAAAGATAGATTCTTGGCATCCTCAGCACGTTTTTTAAATCTATCACAGCATTAGAGAGCAGAGCATACTTTTTGAATTTCTTAATAAAATTTTGTGCATGTATTCTATATTCCCGCACTGTTTGAAAAAGAATTGTGATTTTTTCATTTCTCCTTTTGTGATAATACATTAACATGGCCAAAACACTTGTAAAGGGTGTGTTTGCTTATCTGAAAAGGTATTTGTATTGTTGACCAATAAAGCAAACAAAATAAACAGTTATTGGCAGGCGGCATACCATAAACGGAAAACGGAAACAGTCAAATAACAAACCGCTAATAATTTGTAAATACCACATTAAATGACAACACAGTGCGAATAAGAGTGTGAATAAGAGTAATAAAAACGTTTTGTATGAGATACCCCTACACAAGGCATTAAAAGAAAATTTATTGAAATTATTAACACAACACAACTCTTATTAAGTATTTAAACACATATTTCCTTTAAATCAGTATCGATTTGTAATCGAATTTCCTTTGCATTCAAATCTCCATTAGTTTTGACATCCTCGTCTCTGTGGCTGCCCACTGTAATTGGTACAGTGATATAACCATCAGTATGGAAACCCTTTAAGACGATAATGAATTGCAATTTATAATCGAACATAATCAATGAATTTTCCTTTGTTGTCAAAGCTAAAGTTTCAGGTAATTGCAAGCATCCCTCGATTCTTGAATTAAAGCGTTGTCGTCTCAAGTTATGACTTGTCGATGTTAGAGTTACATGAACTTGTTTTACTCTTGCCTTTGGACTTGAGGCTCTATAACTTTTAGTTTGGCTTAGGATAACCGTTAAACGCTTTAGTTGTAGCAGACATTTAGAAGGCGTTTCAATATATGCGTAGTAATTTACACAGTCACCCGGTATAAATGCAGTTGTTGGCATTACCAAAATCATTGTTAAAGGTTTGGTGTTGCATATACCCCAGCATAGAGATTTGGTGTAAACGATACGAAAGGGCTGCTTAAATTAATGTAAACATCAGTCATGCAAAATATTAATTTAAATTCATTAACCAATTACCTTAGATTTGTCATTTTCGTTAACATTCAAATATCCTTTAATATCTAATGGCTGTACATGCAATATTTCCTCTACGCCTGTCATATATTTGACTCCCAATATCAATTCGTATTTTGTCCAACCATATTTACTTGCAACACTTTGTGGCAATTGTTGTGGTATATTTACCAACACATTATAGATATTCTCTCCTTTACCAAGCACATCCATATTTTGTATGTCAATATAATGATTCATACAAATCTCTTGACCTTCATAATGCTGCATAAAGTAAATAATTTCACCGTGTTTGTTCTTATGATCCAAATCCTCCCATTTGACTTTGGTCTCGCCTCGTATATTAAGAAATATGCCTGGGAAATTGAAATATTAAAACAGAATTTATTTTTTAATTAATTTTACCTTTTAAAAAGATTTTCTCATTATTTTCAATTTTTATAATGACTTCCACGCTTTGGCCACAAAAGATTGGCTCAGTTTCATTGGCCAACAATATTTTTCCGTTGATAGACATTTTTGTTCGTTTTAGAAATGAAAAATATTTTTTTTTGGCTTTTCAGTGACACAGAGTGTTTCGGAATATTTTCTAAAAGTTATGAAATACAGGGTATCTAACAAAAAATGGTTGAAAATACCATGGAAAATACGTGGTAAAAATCTAACCTAATAAACACAGGCACATACGATTTCAAGATTTTGCAGGAGTAGATCAGAAACGTCGTAATCGCTGTAGTCTAGTATGTAGTGTGTTGGCTTCTAAGACCCCAAACCCCAGTTCAGACATCAAAACGAAATATGAAAAAAAAATGTTCTCGGCGACTTCCTCTCAGCAGATTTCTGGCGAAGACTCTGAGAGTAAATAAAATTGCCATGAAAAGTTTCTCAAAAATCTGTCGTTCGCAGTCGACTTTAAACTGTAGGTCTCGCCATTCATGTATAAAAAAATTAAAGCACACAACATGAGTGGTGTGAGAAGCTAGGCCGTAATGATGGCATGATGTTGTGCTTAAATACAGCCACACAAGATTCTAATACAGCAGAAGGGAACAATTTTTTCATTGTCGTTGTTTTGAATAACAATCCCAAACAATTGAATCCAAAGAAACTCCCTGACACACCAGGGAAGATAACATCATTACTGAACATTAAAGGATGTCCTAACAGGGCCCTATCTTGGCCAACAATGGAAGCAATGACCAAGTTTCCTCATCATTACATATACATACATCAATGGCAACTCTGTCATCCTAGAATTTGCTGCAGTAGTTTAATCAACAGCTTAATTACCAAACCGTGTTTGATGAAACTAAAATGTTAGGTTAGGTGTTTTTAAATTGATAGCCATGTAGCTTGCTTGGGTACTATTTAGTTCTGTTCTTCCAGCAGAGATTTCCAAACTTTGACAGTTGATAGCGGCCATTGTGTTGAAGCTACATCTGTCAAACTTGTTATCATTTATTCAGGTTGTTTTACCAAGTCACCATGTAAGACCGTAGACAACGACGTGTGATTGCTAAATGTATCCTGGAGCAGTTGGCAGCTGACAATAATTTTCACCGAAAAGTCATTTTCACCGACAAAACTCATTTCTGTATGAGTTAGTATGGGAACAAACAAAATTGGCGAATTTGGGTCGATATTAATCCATATGAGATTGAAAAGAGTCCACTGCCTTCTGAAAGACACGCTGTTGGGTATATATTTCGGGCAGGCGGTATCATTGATCCATATTTCTTTGAGATCGACGTTGGACAGACCTTTGCTTTCAACGGTGAGCCTGAATTGGATGATATGGAGACGAGCGACATGTAGTTTCAACGGGACGGCGCTACGTGCCACACAACTCTTGCCACATTAAATATTTTGCACTTAGAATTTGAAGGCATGGTCTTCTCAGGTGGGGATGGTGTGAACTGGCTACCGGGAACGTGCGATTTTACTACGCTAGACTTTTTTGAAAAGATTTCTGAAGGCGCAGTTGTATGCGAATAACTCACATATTACAGCGGTCATTAAAGCCAACATAACTCGTGCGTTCAGACAAATTTAGCTCCAGAGTCGAGGAAAGTTGAACATTTGGACATTTGAACACTTGGAGAAGCTCATATCATAACATATATTAGGCAGACATTTGTATAGGTGAACCCAAATTCACCTTGTATACCTGTAGTAATACAAGAATCTCATTGTCATTATTTCTGTAAAGAGCAAAATTGCTGTCAATATTTCTATTTTTATTTATTCCACACTTAAAAGTTTTCCTATATTGTGTGATTTTTCTGGTGGTCATTGAATAATTGGTCAATAAAAGGTGTAAACGATGAATAATTTTGATTCGATTCGATTTGATTTGATTTGCATATCATTTGTGCCAACTCATCGTCGTGACATGTGCTGTCACGTGTTGGACATTTAACGTTTTAACAAGAAATAAATACAGTTATAACACACACTTACACACCATTAATACCCACTCCTTGTAATATGCAACAAATATTTTCTGTGTTTTTTTTTTGTTAGCAGTGACCATCTATAAAAGTAAATGTCCTTAAAGACATGCCTTTTAGTTGTCTTTTAATCGCTTTAACGCTATGTCCCATACAAATTCAAGTGCATTTTATGGTTTAACAGAAAATTCCTCAACTTTTAATGTCGCGAAATTGAATCCTTGTCAGGTGTGTGGTGATCAAAGTTCGGGTAAACATTATGGTGTCATATGCTGTGACGGCTGCTCATGCTTCTTTAAGCGTAGCGTACGTAAGGGCAATATTTATAATTGCATAGCGGGCAAGGGAAATTGTGTGGTCGATAAGGCACGCAGGAATTGGTGTCCGTATTGTCGTTTTCAACAGTGCCTTAAGCGTGGCATGAATGTTCAGGCAGTGCAAGAAGAAAGAGGTCCACGACAATCATTATCTAATCAATCGTCTCTAAAAACACCATCCGACTCTTTAAACCAACCTATAACCAATAAGACAACATTTCCATGTAAATGTTTAACAACTAAACGTTTACAAAATTTTACATTTTCAACAACAACAACGCCATCATCAACTCACTCATCATTTGCTGCACCCTCAGCGACACACATAATGGCACAGCCATCGTTAATCTCCACAGTTTTACCACAAACCGAAAATGCTTTAAATTTTCAAATGCTGGCCCAAATTTTGGTAACGTGTTTGCGTCAGGCTAAAAGCAATGAACAATTTCGTACATTGTCACGTTGCCAACAGGAAACGATTTTGCATTCAGTGTGGAGTGAATGTTTCGTTTTGAGAGCTTCCCATTGGACACTGGACATAACGGCTGTATTTGATGGATGCGGTGATGTGGCATTAAAGCGTATCATCGATGAAGCAAAACAATTGAAAGCTGATGTTATGGAATTAAATTTCTTAGAGACTTTAATACTGTGCCGTAAGGGTATGTCTTTTTGTATGTATGAATGTATGTATGTATGTATGTGTGTATAAGATGAAAATTTAATAGATTTTCAAAGATTTATGACAATATCTATAAGATTTTGGAAATTTAACAATTTAAAAAAGTAATCTCATTAGAGGAAGAGTTCTATTGACATAGATTTTCAAGATTTGTTTTTAATTTTTATAAAGGAATCTTTGGACAAAAGGAAGTAACACTTAAAAATTGGTTTGATGATCTATCCAAAGAGACCAATCTCTTGGCCAAATTTATAACGAGGTTCAAAGAAGCAGGTTGATTATCGAGTAAACCATTTAGTTCTCCGGTCATTCATTGCTTTTCAACTATCATGGTCTTCGACAATCTCTTCGGGTATATTTTACCCACCGATAAGATTAAATTGTGAACTTTGTTGCCATAGACCGACTGGTGGATGGATATACGAACGAAATCTTCTCATAGTCAATTGATATGACCAAAAACACACACTTACTAGGATTTTTTGGAAGATTCTACTTTTAGAAGTAGAGAACGATCCAGTTCTGAAGGGAATCATACATTAATACTTGAAATGTAATTTAAGTAACAACCTCCACCAAGGAAGATCTATTATTCCTATATAATTGACCGACCTAAGCTTTTAAGAAATTCAAATAATACTTGGAGTTATGTGTTTCATACTCGGAGGGCGTTGTTTCTAGCCAACGATAGATGGCATCACCATTATCCCAGGACCTGCTACATCAGACCGATCATCTTCTACGGAAACACAGTAGAATAACAATCAACCGGAATTTATGGCAACAACAGCAGTCAATCGGATAAGATGGAAAATGCTTTGTGAAAGCCATAGGCTCTCAAGATGTGTAATATAAAAAAATATTTTCCATAACTTAAGTACATATGCGACTAGGTAGTGAAGCCTCATTACAAGGGTTTAAGTCCTCTGACAGATTGTCATAAAAACGAAAGATGTTGGTCTCAGCCAAACCAATTTTGGTTTTTGCTCCAATTTGTCCCAGTAAAAACCAAATGTATTCTCCGCCCAGTAAGTATTTCGCTTTAATGGATTTTTATAAGTCCTTAAAATGGCTTAGACTAAGTAAGGAACTAATTAGCTTCTTGTTTCGCCTGATAGTATACCATCGCACCTCCTCTTATAGCTCTCATCCTTAGGAATCCAAGCCTATGCAACCAACAGGGTTAAAGTTCCCTTAAGTGTCGAGAAGGTTTATACGCTCACATATCATTTTCGAGGTGTTCGTGATCGATTGAAGGGTGTTAAGACCCGCTTGACTATCTCTAGGTCATATTTCAATGTCGTGAATTTCTGTCGAGTAGTCACTTTTTGTAATTTTGTCGATTTTTGAAATCTGGTAGCATTGATTAGTACAATGTTGCATCCAACCAATTCATGTTGGATCCAACCAATTCATATTACATCCAACCAACTCATGTTGCACCCAACCAATTCATGTTGGATCCAACAAATTCATATTGCATCCAACAAATTCATGTTGGATCCAAGCAATTAATGTTGCATTCAACCAATTCATATTGAATCCAACCAATTCATGTTGCATTCAACCATTCTTGAGCTGCTCTAGCTTTTTTCCAAATGATTTGTAGTTATTTGGTGATGAAGGCGTAGTTCCTTAATAACGTTCCTGCTGCTTATGAACTGGGCCTTCTAAAAATTTTGCCATGATTTCATCACCTTTTTCAATGATCGTTCGATCATTATGCCGCTATTTTTCTAGTTAAGCAGTCTGTGGAACATTCCTGTGTTTTTTATAATGGAATAGCAAAATATGGTGGTGTCTTTGAAAATGAACGTTTTCGAATATCCAATTTATCAGTATTGTTGTTGTTGTAATAGCTTCGCTGTTACTGGAAATGCCATAGAAATAGCTGTTGCCAAATTAAAAATTCTTACTTCAAAATTCTTACTCAAAAATTCTTAAATCAGTTTACTTTAATTAATTTCAAAATAAATTCAATTCAGCCAACTTACTGTGTGTGTATCCGTTCGTACATACCTACATAATTGGTCATTACAATACTTCAGTCAGGGTTGCGATCTAGCTTTTCACCTCACTTATGTTGTGTGTATTAATTTTATATATGAGTGGCGGGATCTACAGTTTAAAGTCAACTCCGAATGACAAATTTTTTTGAGAAACTTTTCATGGCAATTTTTATTTACTCTCATAGCTTTTGCCAGAAATCTGCTGACAGGAAGTAGACGAAGAAATATTTTTTCATATTTTCGTTTTGATGTCTGAACTGGGGTTTGATCCGTGGCCTTACGTGTACTAAGCCAACATACTACCTACTAGACTATGACGACTTACGACTGTTTTCATCATGGTGTATAAATAATTGCCTTACAAGAGATTGATTATGGGTTGCCATATAGCCAACCTTTGTTTAAAGATTTCTTTTTAATGTTTGTTTGTGTTTGAAATTTAATTTTCATGTAATTTCCTTTTTTTTTGCAGAATATGCTTTAAATGCTGAATATGCTTCCCTCTTGGAATCCTATACAAATAATGCTTTATTGGCTTTGGCCCGTTATACGGCCCAACAATCGCATTGGCTACGCTTTGGTTCATTACTTTTGGCATTGCGACAATTATCGTTGAGACGTTATGAGTGTACGCTGACAGATGTATTTCGTGCAATTGTTAAAGACATTTTAAAAACGCTTTAAATCATCAGTTTATACAGGCAATTAAAAATATTACAAAAACATTATTCTTTTAATGTTACTTTCTTGTTTTTTTAATTTCATAAAATAAATGTTGAGTTTTTTATGACTGAATTTTATATGTTTTATGTATGAATTTTTGTTTTATTTTTCTTTCAATGTTTATTTAGTGAAAAATAATAATAAATTGCAATTGAAACAATTTTTTCTGAAATAATTTTATGAATTTATTAAATAAAAAAAAAGTTCATTGCTAATTAATTGAATTCTTAGTAACATCACACGCACAAATAAATGAAATGTAAAGGCAATCATTAAAATATTATAAATTAATAAATAATAAATAAAACATGTTGACATTTAGTATCGTTTGCGGCATGAAATGATAAAATAATGACTTTAAAACGATTTCATTTTTTCATTTTATTTGTTGTGATTTTATAGTACTTACCTCTTTCGCCTCTAGCATTTGTTGGTTGTCTGAATTATAACTCCTTTTATTTTTATAATTTTGTCTACTAATTTGTTATTTATTTTCACTGAATTATTATAATTTCATTTCATTTTTAAAATTTAATTTTTTTTTTGGTTTTGTTTCGTAATACATTTCTTACTTAAACTCTATATTACATTTAAACATTTTCTTAAATTTTGTTTATAGTTTTGAACATGAAATTATTTACTCTTTGGTATTGTAAAGGTATTGGAATTTGTTTTTTTTAATTTCAGATTTTTCTTGTAATACATTTTATAGGTTTTTTTGTTTTTTGTATTTATTTACTAGAGTTGGAATAGATTTGTTTTTAATTTTTTTCTTTCTTAATATGGTTTTCATATGTAAAAAAGTTTAGTTTTCAGTTATAAAAGTATTTTTTTTTTTAATTTTCAAGTTTTTTTATATTTTAACAATAAGTTATAGTTTTTAAACATACCTTTATTTTATTATTATTATTTAATAAGTGTAATACACAATTTTGTTAACTAAGGTTTAATAGTTAAAAACTTTATCAATCTAAGTATATTAATTAATTAGAATAGTTAATGGAAAACAATATAATTTTTTTCTAATAATTTTTTTTTATTAAACAAACATACTCATTTATGACAATGGAAATGGTGTAAGAGATCAAATGCATAGTTTACATAGTTTATGAAACTTTAAAAAGTTTTCATGAGAACCCTTACTAATAATTCATTTAAGTAACACAAAAAAAAATTATTTCTTTTAAGATTTTCACATAAGGAGTGCACACGAAAAAATTTAGGCATACAGGTTTCTATATAAAGGCCAAATTTAATGATAAAATTATTTCAATCTTCTAATACATAAAAAAATATTAATAAGTTCTTAATTAATTCCAGCAGGGCTACTACAAAACTCACCTCTCTCTTCTCCTCTCTTTAGCTTCCAACCCTGTCTACTCTTTAGCAGATGACAGAACAATTATCATTCATATTCCTTTGATAGTAGACCAATCCTTTACAATTACTCTGTCTACTTTTTAGCAGATGACAAAACAATTATCATTTAAATTCAATTGAGGCAAAAAGGTTTATTATGAAAGGGATCGTCTGAATTACGGGTAAGCTCTGAAAGGGATCACGTGAGTAGGATTGATTTTAATGTGCCAAGACAATATATTAGGTCGTTGAATTAATAATCTATTGTTACGTTTTTACCTTTTTAAAAACGTTTAAATATGAGTTCGTTAATTGCAAACCAAGTAAAAACAAATATGTGTTTATTTTCTCTTAAACTCTCTTTATTTTTACACTACTATTGTGTGCCACCGTACAATAATTTGCTTGTAAACTATTCTATTTCACACTTCTGTCCGCGTTAACACTAACAACTGTCCATTAGATCTTCTCTGCTTACAACCTTTTTGCAAGCAATACCACTTGTACGTTCAAGCCGCAACGCGTCTTCACACAAGGCTGACTGAATTATAACTGACTGCTGCCTGCTTTGTCGAGCCCTTTTATAGTCCGACACAACCAGTCTAACGAACATTCTTGAAGTGGAAGGTTCGTGATCTCGAATTCTCGAGAGCTCTATTGCTAATACATTGTTGTTTGTGCATTTTGCTTATGTTGTCTCTCCCTTTTTGTCACATACATGTTGTTGTTGGTACCAGGCGCAACCAGGTTCGTCGTACATATGTGTATGTGCAGCTTTAGATAATCAATACATTCATTGTATTCTTAGTGTTAGTGTGTATTTGTATCGAGTGGCTTTTGTTTATCGTTTTTATTGTTAAACGATATTAGGTCGTTTCGATTTATGTAACACTATACTCTGTAACTATACACCCACAATTGGTCATTACAACTCTTCAGTCAGGATTACGACCTAGTTTCTCACACCACTCATGTTGTGTAGTGTGTTAATTTTATAAGTGGCGGGGAAGTTACAGTTTAAAGTCAATTCCGAACGACAGATTTTTAAGAAACTTTTCATGGCAATCTTATTTAGAGAGTATGTATCAGAAATCTACTGAGAGGAAGTCGCCGAAGAAACATTTTTTCATATTTCATTTTATTCGAGATGTCTGAACTGGGGTTTGAAACCTGGACTTACATACGTGCGCTGTTAAGCCAGGACACTACATACTACATACCCAATCGAAGAGAGAAGGAAGTCATTAATAATGGTATGGTATTCAATACCATCGATTCGTAGAAATAACATCACAATACTGTTCTTCACTGTTCTTTTGCTAATACAATGGATCGTGTTCTAGGGATTTAAATGGATTTTATCTCGAAGATCACGTATTTTTACTTAGTACTCGTCTTTATAGTTGACTATATCAGTAGGTGGAATGTTTTTATGCAGAAGTTGTTCCTGTTACTTATACATTCAATTTAATGTCTCTTTTTTTACTCTCCCACACCCTACTTTACTAGTGATGGGCCTCCTTATTATTATAAGGTTGTATACAAAACATTTTTTCTTTTTATTTTCGTGATTGAATTGAATTCATGAAATTAATCAAATCTTACATGCGATAACTGAGATAGGTTATTAACAAAAACCAAGTAAGAGTAATTATTTTCTTTTCAATCTGTGAAAAAAGATATACATTTTTTTGTGCACACTCCTTATTTATAAAAGTTATACAAAATTATCTTAACATTCTTAGCAATTATTTCTTTAAAGAAAATTTAATATTTTATTCTCTCGCTTTATGCTTATTGGCTTTTTAGGATCTGTTTTATAAAACTTAACAATTAATATTTGACTACTTTAGAGTTTGACTAGAATTCTATTCTATTTTATTTTATTTTGTTTTCTTTTTTTTTTTTTGTTACCAATTTAATATAATTTTCTCTTCTTAGCTTTTATTTTTCTTTTAAATTATTTTTGTTTTTATAATAAAATTTAACACAAACAACGATTGTCAAGTGAATTTGAAATTATAAACTAAAACATGTTTTTTTTTTTTTTTTTTAATTACTTTTCTTCTACAGACTAGTTTAACTAATAAAATTTTAGTTTTTCATTAAACGATAATAAAATTTTTTTAGTTTAATACTCGTTTAAATTAAAATATAAAAAAACAACAAAAGTTATGATTCTTTGAAACTTGTTAAATAAAATAAAATTGAAATTACTCTACAAACTCTACAGATGTTAGTTACGCATGCTAAACATCTCTACACAAATTTTAATTAATTATGTTGATTAACTCAGTTGCGACACTTCCGTCTATGTAAAGTAAATATTGACAAGCGAAGGTATTTAAAATTTCAATTGATGGACATTAAATAACAGCAGAACCAATAAGCAGTTCTGTAACTCCTGACATTTCTATACGCAGAAATATGAGACCTTGTTACAATATATTTGCGAAGAAGCTTTGGATATGCAAGGAACAATTCAAGTGAATAACATATTCAACAATAACGTGATACCACTCTGTTCTAATAAATAATGGTCTGTACAAGTATAAGTAGATAAAATAACATTACCTAGTGTAGATGTACTATTCCTCTACCCTGAACCTAAGCTCAAAATTCTATTTGGTGACTGTAGACTAACTCCATGCCGAGAACATGATCAGACCCCAGGGATTTACTTCTGAAGTCCATTAGCGCAGCATAAGTTCCAGGTATTCCAAGTGCTGGCGTTTCGTTGTCCTTATCATTGAAATTACATTTTCAGCTGAAAGCGATTGCTATTCTATACAAATATTTTACGAATTTTCCAGTTTAAGACTGTCCCAACACCCTCACGATTGAAGGACATTGCATACATAATGTTTATTTACATAATTGGCCATTACAACCCTTCTCAATCAGGATTCCGAACTAGCTACTTACACCACTTATGATGTGTGTGTTAATTTTATGCATGAGTGACTGAATCTACAGTTTAAAGTCGCTTCCGAACAACAGATTTTTGAGGACATTTTTAACGGCACTTTTATTTACTCTCAGAGCTTTTGCCAGAAATCTGCTGAGAGGAACTTGCCTAAGAAATATTTTTTGATATTTTGTTTAATTGGAGATATCTGATCTGGGGTTTGAACCGTGGCCTCACGTCTACTTGCTATACTAGGGCGATTTCACCTTCGCTTTATCCACGATTTCAGAAAAAGTTTATGGTCCCGTACGCTGCGTGGTCTACATGACTCTATTTTAATTGTCTGGTTGATTCAGCTAACCCATGTAGTAGATTAACAATTTCAGTTCAAACTTATAGAAACTAACTGCTCGAAAGGCCGTCTGACTATAAGATAATACAGCTGTGTCCCGTTCTCTGAACCTTCTGCCGAAGTTTAATCGAGCACAAGTTTCGATGGCTTATATTTCCGATTCCGGCAAGTTTTCGCATATGCTGTGAATATTTCAGTCTAGGCACAAACATCCCCCGGTCACATTAAACTCTCAATCCGTATATCCGTCTTAATAGAATATGTAGCATGTAGTTTACATCATTTTGTTTTGTTGTAAAACACTTTATAATATCGTAAAGGCTGCTGTGCATTAACCTAACCATTATTTCATTAGTTTTGGCCTACTCTACTACATGCTAAGTACTTAAATCTATGAGAGCCTTCAGCGCCACCATTGCCTAGGTTCTCATTGCCACAGTAATGCTGAGGCTAAAACCATCTGAGTTGTTTTCAAGTTTATTTCATCTACCTATACAGCGGTTACAATTGGCTAAGACATCATCGTATGCAACCAATGCAACGTCTATGGGTTAAACCGCGAAGATTTTTCTGTACATAATAATTAGCCGAACACGCTGTAGTTTAGTAGGTAGAATGTTGGCTTATTAGACGTGAGGCAGTGGTTCAAACCCTATCTCCGACATGTCGGATACAACGAAATATGTATGTACACATATTTTCTTCTTCCTCTCAGCAGTTTTCTTGCAGTTTTCTTTCAAAAATAAAAAATAAAATAAAATTAACATGAAAAGTTTTGCAAAAATCTGTTATTTGTAGTCGACTTTACACTGCCACCCATGGATGATCTGAGGAACTAAATATTAATCCTGAATGAAGGATTGTAATGACCAATTAAGGATGTAAGCCTTATACACCGAATACACCAATACTTGTTTGAAAACTCAAGGAACACCAATAGTAGACGTCTAAGTGCGGCCTTATATTCCCTAGAGGAGTAAAAGGAACAATTGGGGTGAAAACTGGGATGTCCCGTTTCCTAGGGACGCATCAAGAACGGCATTTTTCGAATATTAGAATGTGCTCAATATTGTGAATGTCTAAAGAAACTGTACATTATTTATTTATTTATTAATATTAATCATAGCACAACAAGATATTAATCTTATAAATGAAAGTGCTATGGGAGTACATTAAAGAGGAAAAAGTAATAACAAAGCATTGATTATATGAGTAATGAATTTTTTGAAGTAGAGTAGAAATAAAAATGAATAAGAACATGTTTTAATCTTAGGAAATAGCAATCGATACAAAAAATTTGGGATAGGAAGATGAGTATATGTATGGATGTAAAAAAATAAATTATGAAATATACAAATATAAAGAAAATACAAACAAAGAAAAATATATACATATAATGAGATAAAATGAAACTTAAGTAATAAATTAGAAAAATGAAAATTAATCACTAATAAAAATAAAGAATAAAAATGTATAAAACAATCAAAATATGTTAAAAACTACTTAAACAGAATGTATAGCTCTTTTTTGAACTTAGTTGCATTGCCTATGTTCTGAATATAATTAGGTAGTGCATTCCAAAGACTGATGGTGTGTATAAAGAACTGTTGCCAACAGGAAACGATTTTGCATTCAGTGTGGAGTGAATGTTTCGTTTTGAGAGCTTCCCATTGGACACTGGACATAACGGCTGTATTTGATAGATGCGGTGATGTGGCATTAAAACGTATCATCGATGAAGCAAAAAAGCTGATGTTATGGAATTAAATTTCTTAGAGACTTTAATACTGTGCCGTAAGGGTATGTCTTTATGTATGTATGTATGTATGTGTGTATGAGAAGAAAATTTAATAGATTTTCAAATATTTATGACAATAACTGTGAAATTTTGGAAATTTTGGAATCCTATTGACATAGATTTTCAAGATTTGTTTTTAATTTTTGTAAAGGAATCTTTGGACAAAAGGAAGCAACACTTAGAAATTGGTTTGATGATAAACAGTAGACAAAAACTTCTATCTTTCTATCCAAAGAACCAAACCATTTAGTTCTCAGGTCATTTATTGCTTTTCAACTATAATGGTCTTCGGCAATCTCCTCGGGTATATTCTACCCACCGATAAGATTAAATTGTGAACTTTGTTGCTATAGACCGACTGGTAGGTGGATATACGAACGGACTCTTCTCAAAGTCAATTGATATGACCAAAAAACACACACGATATAGTACTAATCGAACACTTACTACGATTGTTTGGAAGATTACACTTTTAGAAGTAGGGAAAGATCCAGTTCTGAAGGTAATCAAACATTAATACTTGAGATATAAATTAATTTGGGATCAGCTATACGTTCAATCGAGGCCAGAAACAACCTCCAACAAGGAAGATCTATTATTCCTATATAATTAACCACCCAAGCTTTTGAAATTCAAATAATACTTGGGGTTATGTATTCCATACCCGGATGGCATTCTTTCCAGCCAGCGATAGATGGCATCACCATTATCCTAGGGCCTGCTACAGGAGAGCGATCATCTTCTACGGAAACAAGGGGAATAACAATCAACTGGAATTTATGGCAACAACAGCAGTCAACCGGATAACATGGAAAATGCTTTGTGAAAGCCATAGGCTCTCAAGATGATTAATATAAAAACTATTTTCCATAGGTTAAGTACATATACGGCTAGGCAGTGAAGCCTCATTACAAGGGCTTAAGTTCTCTGACAGAATGTCACAAAAACGAAAGACGTTGGTCTGAACCAAACCAATTTTGGGTTTTGCGACCACTGGCCACCCCAATTTGTCCCAGTAAAAACCCAATGCATTCTCCGCCCAGTAAGTATTTCGCTTTAGTGGATTTTTATAAGTCCTTAGAATGGCTTAGAGTAAGTAAGGAACTAATTAGCTCCTTGTTTCGCCGGATAGTATACCATCGCACCTCCTCTTATAGCTTTCATCTTTAGAAATCCAAGCCTATGCAACTAACAGAGTTAAAGTTCCCTTAAGTGTAGAGAAGGTTTATACGCTCACATATCATTTTCGAGGTGTTCGTGATCGATTGAAAGGTGTTAAGACCCGCTTAACTGTCTCTAGGTCATATTTCAATGGCATGAGTTTCTTTCTAGTAGTCACTTTTTCAAATGTAGTCGATTTTTGAAATCTGGTAGCATTGATTAATACAGTGTATAAAGAACTGTCGTTTCGACAAAAGAGTCCTATGCCTTAATTGAATAATTTTTCTACCGCGGTTGGATCTAGAAAATCTAATCCTGCTAAATAAGTATATTGGCTGTTTCAATATAATAATCTTATGGAGGAGAATTGGGCATTTAATATTCAATAGATTATCAAAATTAACTCCGAATATCTGGTATGAAAATTGTGATATATGGTGTCGATGTCCCCTAATAAAAACATATCTGGCTATATTATTATAAGCCAAGGTGAGTTTCCGCCTAGCATCAGTATCACAGTTTGCGAAAATTTCCGATCCGTATAAAAGAACAGGAATAAAAAACGTTTTACCCAGTTGCTGGCGTATGGCCAAAGAAGTCGAATCTATAACAGCCCATAAGTTCCTAAGCATACCGTAAACTTTACCGACGATGACATTAATGTGGTTAGACCACGTTAGCCGACCATTAAAGCATTAAACACCCGGATTCGATGCCGATTCAACAAAATCAATATTAACCCCCCTAATAATAATTTCCGGCACATCAAATGCTCTCTTAGTTCTAGAGAGCAATAAACATTTAGATTTAGAGGCATTTATACAAAGTCCATTAGCACTAGCCCAGTTGTCAATTTTCCGCAAATCATCGTTGATCATGTCTATACATTGTCCGGTATCATCAATGCAAGTGCTCCTATAAAGCTGAACATCATCTGCATACATATGTAAGCTACAATTATCCAAAACATCAGGTAGGTCGTTAATATAAAGGGTGTTTTTTATAGAGGTATAGAACTTTAAGTTGCAATAAAACAACGATGGATTATTCGATTGACATGAATTTTATTTATCCGAAAGATAATCTTGTGGCATTAAATTTTAAATATGATTTCTGGCATATGACCGCCACGGCTGGTGCGAATGTAGTCCAATCTGGACGTCCAATTTTCGATGACTTTTTCCAACATTTGTGGCCGTATATCGGCAATAATACGGCGAATGTTGTCTTCCAAATGGTCAAGCGTTTGTGGCTTTACCGCATAGACCAATGACTTTACATAGCCCCACAGAAAGTAGTCTAGCGGTGTTAAATCACAAGATCTTGGAGGCCAATTCACAGGTCCAAAACGTGAAGTTAGGCGGTCACGAAACGTGTCTTTCAATAAATCTATTGTGGCACGAGCTGTGTGACATGTTGCGCCGTCTTGTTGAAACCACATCTCCTGGACATCATGCTTATTCAATTCAGGAATGAAAAAGTTAGTAATCATGGCTCTATACCGATCACCATTGACTGTAATGTTCTGGCCACCATCGTTTTTGATAAAGTACGGACCAATGATTCCACCAGCCCATAAAGCGCACCAAACAGTCAGTTTTTCTGGATGTAACGGTGTTTCCACATACACTTGAGGATTACCTTCACTTCAAATGCGGCAGTTTTGTTTGTTGACGTAGCCATTCAACCAGAAGTGCGCTTCATCGCTAAACAAAATTCGCTTATGAAAATCGGGAACAACGGTAACGGCTTACTTGATGATCGTTTGGCTTCAAATCTTGCAGGAGTTGGATTTTGTAAGCACGCAAACCAAGATCCTTCCGCAAAATCTTCCATAAAGTGGATGGACACAGATCCAATTCCTGTGCTCGATGGCGGATGAACTCATTCGGGTCTTCCTCAATGCTACGCCCTACAGCAGCAATAGCTTTTTCTGTACGCACCGTACAGCGTCTCTGGGGATGCGAATTATCAATAAGAGTAAACGTGGTGCGAAAACGTTCCATGGTTAATCGAATTAACTGCTCTGATGGACGATTTTGTCAACGATAAAATGGACGTAGTGCGCGATACGTTTTCCGCACAGAACCATTATTTTTGAAATAAAATTGCACTATTTGCAAGCGTTGTTCAGGCGGGAGTCTATTCATGATGAATTGCCAAACCAGACTGAGAATAAATCACTTGACAGCTGTTAAATCGGTCGCCATCTTGAAAAGTAATGCCAACTTAAAGTTCTATACCTCTATAAAAAACACCCTGAGGAATAACTCTTCCAAAGTGTACCGAATTTGAGATATTGCCGTTTAGGTAAACTCGTTGTGATCTGTTCATGAGATAGGAACGTATAAGACTGACAAGCTGAATTAGAAAAAATGAAAGAGGGTCTGTAGCTTCCTCAATAATATTCTGTGATCAACCGTATCAAAAGCCTTAGTGTGATCCAAAAGAACTAAAAACGCAATGTAATTTTCATCCAGTTTAAACCTAAGGTCATCAACTACAATTACATTAATAAATTACCGTTATTGTTAATTTAAAATTGTTTCATTGCCAATTTTTAAAATTGAAGCAAAAAAAAAAAGAAAAAATAACGAAATATTGTCAAATTTTTTCGGGTTCTCTCCTTATGTGGTAAAAGTTAAGTTTGGTGATTGTTAGAATTTTCACTATAGTGTACAGTTTCTTTTGGCGCTAACTGTAGATCTTTAAGGGTGCATACTTGAATAGGTTTGACGTGCAACAAATGTGGAAGTCATCTACATCAGTATGGTCAACTATCTGTTACTCTAAAACGAAGAAAAACTGCATATCTTGGCTATATTTGCAAAACCAGCGATAGAAATATGAGTCCCGAGTTAATCAGTATAATTGAAAAAAAAAACGGTAAAATTATTAGTACCAACCACCTATCGTGGTAGGAGGTATAAACTCTACACAAAAAAATGTTGCTTGAAATCAATTTACAAAAGAACAAGATTTTGTTTGTTGCAAGCAAAAAACATAAAATTTTTTTAAAATATTTTCATATTTTTTTATTGTTTTTTTTTATAAATAAATATTTTAACAGTGTATATATATAAATTTCTATAGTTTTTTAATAAATTAAATCAAGTTTTTTTCCTGCTTTCACAGCAATTATTAAATATTTTTTGTATGTAAAACGAATTTAAAATTAAAAAAAAAAATTGTACTTTTATGCTTAGAAAACCCCATTACATCTTATTAAGGTACATACCATTACATAATTATAAAGCCATTCAAATTACCATTTAATTACTGAAGATTTCCAATAAAAATTTAATTCTTTCTAAATTAATTCCTTTCAAACTAAAAGCAATAACGTGAAACAAAAAATTAAACCGTATCCTACCTGCTGATTAAAGCTTCAACACTCATAATGATTTCCTGTTTTTTGGGATTTTTCGGTTCATCGCCTGGTGTAGTGTTGTTTGAGTTGACGGAAGCTGTTGTTGTAGCGGTGGAAGCATCTGTTGTAGGACTTTCCATAATGGTGCCAATGTAGGCCACACCATTTAGTGATCTGGAGGGAGCCGGTGAGGTTGGCGCTGATAACAATGTGGGCGGTGGTGATGTGGATGTTAAAAAGCTACCCCCACTTTTGTTGTTAACGTTGGTAGGTGCTGGTGGTGACTGAGCCTCAATGGTGGATGGTGGACTGCGATTCATGTTGCTATCCAAGCTACTATGCTGTTGCGATGAGGCAGGCGATAATGGTATTTCCTCGATTTTCTCCAGATCTTGTGCTATAGACGTTGAATTCTGTTTGTGTACGCGATTCAAAGTACCTTTGGGACTTCGTGCCGTGTCATGTAAAATGGGTATTTCCAACATAGAAGACTTGTTTGATATCGATATCGGCAGGGAGGATTGTAAGGAAGACTGATGTTGATGCTGATGTTGAATATGTTCGGATTTCGATTGTGTATCATCACGATCTAAACTGAATTGACGTCGTAGCAAACGTGAAGAGCCCGGCTTATCAAATCTTCCCGTCACTGAATGGAAACTATTGCAAGTGGTGCTAGCCACACCAACCACACCACCACTACTACCATATACATATTTACCATCATAGAATTGCGTTAAATTACTTTCACTCGGACTTAAGCATTTATAGTGATTGTAGGGTGAACTAAGATCCATCATTTCTTCAATTTTCTTATAAAGTCTAGAGGAAGAACCAGCCGCGGAAGTGGGTAAACGATTGAAATTGGAAGGATTCAAGAGATTGTCGGTGGCAATCTCGGTGATTTTTCTTGCCTGTGGCGAATTACTTGGTGTTTTGGTGGGAAAATCCGGACACAGGTTCATATTGGGACTGATGGTATTGGTGGAATTGGAGTCTAAAGAATAGGAATTGGGCAGATTTGAAGAGGAACACACGTCTATGTTTGTGGGTGGTGTTATTTCAACCTTAACCTCTACCGATTCGCCGGCCAGAGATGAAGATTGACTGGAAGATGGATTTGTACTGTTACGTGATTTATTGGCCTGAGCCTTTAAAGTGATAGAGTTGCGTATTAATGATTCATCTAAACTGAAAGCAGAGCAAATAAAATATTTAAAAAGAAACAACAAATTTAAAAGAAGCAGGCAAACTAATAAAAGAAAACCAAACCTACCCATGCGACTCTCTGTAGGCATTAAAATTTATAACATGAATTAGAATAAAAATATTAAAACTTACGAGATTAAAGGCTTACCCTATCGGTGGGGGATTTGGCAAAGGCTTATCGAAACCTTTTTTGCCTAACAGCCAAAATGTGTTCATCATGCCCTTGCCTTTGATTTCTATAAGACCACGAGGCTCTATCATATAACCACCACGTGCCTCTAAGCGATTACGTGTCTCTTGCGACATATGTATGCGCCAAGATGAACCTGTTGATTCCATACGTGAGGCTGTATTAACTGTATCACCAAACAAACAATAACGCGGCATAGTTAAGCCCACCACCCCCGCACAGCAGGGACCTGTATGTAAACCAATTCGTAATTGTAAGGGTACGCCTGGTAAATGTTTAACATTAAAACGGCCACTTTGATGCAACAAATCTAAAGCCATTGTGGCAATTTGTTCAGCATGATCGGGTGTACGTACCGGTATGCCACTAACCACCATATAAGCATCACCAATAGTTTCAACCTGAAGGCGAAAAAAAAAATGTTAAGTTATGTTGCATGAATACAAAGGCTAAGGCAGCTTACCTTATATACATTATAGGCATTAATAGTGGCATCGAAGATTGTGTAGAGATCGTTTAAGAGATCAACAACCTGTACTGGTGTACAGTGGGCGGCAATTGTTGTAAAACCAACAATATCACTAAAATATATCGTTACATCGGAAAACTCTTCAGGCTCAACGGCTAAGCCCATTTTTAGTTTTTCCGCTACCGAACTAAATAAAAAAAACAAAGCAGAGGAAGGAAAATAATGATCTGGAGAACAGATAGGCGGTTCTCATTCGCTTACTTACCTGGGTAACATTCTATTTAATAGCTGTTCAGTCTTTTTTCTTTCAATATCCAATTGTTCGGTGCGTTCACGTATCAATTCTTCCAAATTATTTGAATATTTCTCCAGCATTTGAAACATTGTATCGACAAAATTCACTTTACGACCATGATTTAACAATTTAAAGCGTTCATAAACGCTGTATAATAACATTTCAATGTTGTATTTATTATTGTTATTATTGTTGTAGTTGTTGTTATTATTGTTTTTATTTTATTTAAATATTAAAATATGTCATCAGCGTCATTCATCCGTTCAGTCATACATTTAAATAAAGTGGGTTGGTTCGTTTGGTAGATGGAGTCAGCAACATCAGCACAAATGCCATCAACATTGTCGTCATCATCAACGCCAACATAATTATCGACAACATCATAAAGCACAATCATATTGTATTGTATTGTATTGTATTGTACGGTATATTGCATATGGCAATAGAGCGAGCAACATACGAGTGACATCGTAGTCGTCAATCATTTATTGTTGCGAGTAAAAGAATAGACATTGAAACACAGTCACAATATAAATGAAGTTTTTTTGTTGTAGTGTTTGTGTCCCCATCACATAAGCGAGTTTAAAAATAAAGAGAGAGAGAGAGAAAGAGAGAAAAGGAAAAATAAACAGAGCAATAAATATTAAAAATCGATACGGGAAAGAAGGTTATAAAAAGAATGCTGGTTCTTTTTCATATAAACTCTTACATGGAGTATTATGATTGAAAGCCTTTTTAATACAATAAAAACTGATTGAATAGTCAGTGTTCGGATATATGCTGAAATTTTAAAACACTATAAAGAATATCAAAATAGGAAGTCAATAGAATACTATGGTATGGCAGATTGCTAGAAACCAAAGTTGTACTAAACACACATGAAGCAGTGCCCCAGGGCTAACAGATACATACATACATAATTGGCCATTACAAGCCTTCAGTCAGGATTACGACCTAGCTTCTCGCATCACTTATGTTGTGTGCGTGAATTTTATACCTGAGTGGTGGGACCTACAGTTTAAAGTCGACTCCGAACGACAGATTTTTGAGAAACTTTTCAAGACAATTTTATTTGCTCTCCAAGTTATTGCCAGAAATCTGCTGAGAGGAAGTTGCCAAAGAAATATTTTCATATTTCCGATTTGATGTCTGACTTGGGGTTTGAACCGTGGCCTTGCATCTAATAAGCCAACACACTACCTACTAGACTAACTGATAAGTCATTGTTAATCGAACTCGACTATTAGCAAAAGAGCTTCGCACTAAAGCCTGACTGATTGCCAACCGTGAAAGTTAAATGAATCTGTTGTTATCGATAAAAGATGAGCTAAATGAGAGGAGTTTGAACCTAGCCTAGAGCAGACATAGCCAAATAAAGTAAACAATATTTTCTTTACCCTTGAACGAGCTAAAACTTTTGCAGAGGTTTGTTGGAAAGCAAAGTTCTTATACCAGGATACCCATTGGGTAATGCTGAACCATTAGAAAAGATATAGTGCCAGAGAAATTCCTACGATCCGGTTTAAGTAGTTAATTTTTACTCTTCCTACTCAATTCAGGTCGGGTGGATCTGTCAGTGACTTAAAATTTCTTCCCTGCTGCTCTCCTCTTACTAGAAGACTATAATTTAATCAGCTTTACCACATATATAGGCCCAGTATATCAGGGATGCCTTTTATATTTCGGGATTTGGCAACCGTAGTGTTGCAATTTGCCAACTGACAGCTCTATCGTAAAGCTTGACATTTTTGAGGTTGTATGTACTGAGAACATTTTGACATACGAGCGCTATTTGTGTTGTTTACAGTAACTTAAAAGATTCATCTCGCCCAAAAAATGGAATTAAATCGTGAACATTTTCGTGCGAATATTTTTTACAACTTTCGACGTGGATTAACTCAACAACAGTGCATCGATGAACTTAATTCAATTTTTGGCGATGAAGCTCCATCAAGGACCAGTGTTTATCGATGGTATGGTAAATTCAACCGAGGTCGTAGTTTACTCCAAGACGAATTTCGTGAAGGTCGTCCAAAATCAGTTGTTGTTCCGGAAACCATTGATGCTGTGCGCCAATTGATATTGCAAGATCGTCATGTGACCTATCGTGAGATTGAGACAACCTTAGGCGTTAGTGGGACCAGCATACAGCATGCCAGCATGCATGAACATTTGACTGTCAAAAAAAATTTGTTCGCGTTGGATCCCACACAATTTGTCATTCGCTCAAAAAAGGCTCGTGTCGATTGGTCGAAAGAAATGCTCAAAAAATACGAGCGCGGTGCTTCGAAACACGTCTATGACATCGTGACAGGTGATGAATCGTGGATTTACGCGTATGAGCCCGAAAGTAAATAGCAATCGACTGTATGGGTGTTTGAAGATGAGCCAAATCCAACAAAAGTTGCTCGCGCACGAAGCACTTCCAAGCAAGTGATCGCCTGTTTTTTTTTTGGAAAAACTGGACATGTCGCAATCGTACCACTAGAACAACACAAAACAGTCAATTCTGAGTGGTACACAACCATTTGTTTGCCAGTTGTCTTCCAAGAAATCAGGAAAACCAACCGCCGAAAACGGATCACTCTTCACCACGACAATACGAGTTCTCACACATCGGTTCAAACAACTGCATTTTTGAACACTGAAAACATCGATTTGATGAGTCATCCGCCGTATAGTCCTGACTTGGCATCGAATGACTTCTTTTTATTCTCGTACGTAAAAAATAAAACGAGAGGTCAACGTTTTTCGACACCTGAAGAAGCGATTGATGCGTTCAGAATGCATGTTTTGGAAATACCTCAAACAGAGTGGCAAAAGTGCTTCGACAATTGGTTCAAACGCATGCAAAAGTGTATAGATCTTAACGGGGAATATTTTGAAAAACAATAAAGCGATTTTCGATGATTAATATTTGTTTTTGTTCTCTAATCCCGAAATATAAAATACTCCTTAATAGCAGATCAAAAAAAAAAATCGGTTACATACGGCCAAAGAGTTTCGAAATGATGTCAATGATTCTCTCAGAGTTTTTTTTTATAATAATATGATCAAATGATACTTCACGGCCATAATGTTCCCCAGCAACTACTGGGCTTTTCCACATTTACTTCAGCTCAAAAAGTGGCCACTCTTGTAATCAGTTTTAACAATTTTTAAGCATGCTTCGATTGCTAAGAAGTTTCTAGGTTGCTACAGTTGCCATATGCCTTTGCAGGTCCCGTCCTCTATTAAAATGCTTATTAATTACTCAATTTGTTCTAGAAGTGAAGCTGTCCGATCCTATAATGGGGTGTTTTTCCTCGCTATATTCATGTGAAATTTTGGTGTTCACTAAACAGACAATATTTTCCAAACCCTGAATTTTTCCTTCCTTTCATACAAACACCTATGTACCTACATTATACACTATACACATATACACACGCTTACATTGGCACTTTAATGCACGTCACCATATAAAGCACATGAAATAAAAAAATAAAAAATAAAACAACAAACACTTACGAATTGAAATCTGGTCTCATTTCTGGTTGTTCCGCCCAACATTGGCGCATTATATTAATCGCCTCCGGTGGTGCAGCACCCTTTGATACTGATGGTCTTATTAACGGTGGTGGCTTTTTTATTTTCGCAATTATTTCTTCAGCCGACAGTGACAACATACAGTACGGTTCACCACGTACTACCACCTCCTGCATTATAATGCCAAACGAATAGACATCACCAGCCTGTGTAGCCAACATTCTGGCATGATGATGATGATGGTGATGCTGTTGGGGTTTCAGTGAACGCAGCAATTCTGGTGCTGTCCAAAGTAGTTCTTTACAGGTACGTGGTGGTGGTATAAGACCTTGAGCCTCATAGAATAGAGGCAATCCATAATCAGTTATTTTAAGTACCCAACGTGCATCAACAACACAATTACGTGATGTTAATGTACCGTGAACACGCAATGGTGAGGCATGCAGATAACGCATGCCACGTACTAAGTCTGTTAAGAGACTTAAACGAAATGACCAGTCTAATTTGATTTCATCCATGATTAGTACATCCTGCAGCGAGCCACGCGAACAATAATCGAATACCATTGCAGTGCGATTGGGATCCGCAAGCCAGCCTATGAGGGGATTCATATTCTCATGTCTGAGGCCATGGGCCATAACCAATAAATCCATGGCTTTGGATTTCAATTCTGTAGAGCCATTAAGCGGTACCTCTTTAAGTTGCACCAAATCGCCATTGTAACGTGCTCGCATATCCAAGAGGGCTGGATTATGGCGTGCCAAACTGGCTGAACCCGAACTGGTTTTACCATTAGCGGTGGCTGTATTTGAGTTATTGCCGGCTCCTGGTATAAGAAAACCAAGATTTTTCAATGAACCTATTGAGCCTTTTAATAAATCCGGTTTGTCTACTTCGGGCCCTCCAAACTCTTGTAGCTGTTGTAACCAACAGCATAGCATGGCTTCAATGCCTTCATCCACCTGTAGAGATAAATAGAATCATTATTTTTGTTTTTTTTATTTTTATTGTTGCTGTTGATGTCTGTGTTGTTGCATAGGTTAGCTCTGTGCAACATTTGGTGCTGGTGCGTCTGCCGGTCTGTCTGTCGGTCTGTTTCAGTATGTGAGCGGATTAAATATACTTACACGCCGTGAATCAACCGGGAATACAAAATCATTTGCTGATAAAACAATTTTATTGGGTCCTTTAGATAAACGTTTGCGTAATAAATAATTTCTAAAGGAATAAAATAAAAAAAAATGAAAGAGAATATTAAAGAGAAGAAAAGAGAAAAAAAGAAAATGGAAATAAATATGAAAATTACATGCATAAAATATAATAATTTTTCTTTAGAGATTTTCCTTTTTTTATGTGCAATAAAGAAGTGTTTTATTATGAATGATGATGACGATAAATACGATGCATGATAAATATTTAATTTGTTTTGTTTTATTTTATTTGATTTCGTTTTTGCAGGATCTTTTATTATATGAGGTGACAAAATGTTTCATTTTTTATAAAGCATTTCATTATAACACATTATAAGGAGAATTTTCCTTTAATCATGGCGTTATAGAATGTTTTTGCTTTTTAAACAATTTATTTATTGAAATATGAGTGAAAAGAGTCATTTCAATGTTGAAAGGTTTTAACAGGATACAATATCAAGGTTTTTTTTTATTTATACCAGGTATGAAGTAATGTGTTTTGTATTCCTTTGTATTTCTTTAAAGAACAAATGACTCTCATAAAGCATCTTACATCCACATTTTCATTATTTTTTTATTTTTCCAGCTAAGTAGGTAACCGTCCTACAGTGGCACGTCTTAGGCCCATTATTACAACTTGCCTTTAAACCTGGGTTTAGTTAAAGCTAACTTTAGCTAAAGTGAACTTTAAAGTCACCCTTAATTTCTTTTTGTTATTACAACCTAATGATAAAATAAAGTTAACTTTTTCAAAAATATGGCAGTGGCGGAGCAATGTCGATAGCACTGCTTAAATTAAACAAGTTTTATTAAAACGCAGTGGCAACGATGGGCTTCTTTTTTGTTGTATTTGCTCTTTCTGTTTATATTTGAAGTTGCCGTATTGAAAATAATATATAATATGGCAAGTTCAAACATAAATTTAACTTTAAAAATTACTGGTAGGATGGTCGTCTCTTAACGCTCACTTCTACCTTATCGTCCACTTATAATAATAAAAACAATTTATCTGCCCGTTTAAAACCCTCCCTTTAGTTAACGGCAAGTTATAATAATCGCCCTTAGGCTGGTGCTCCGTTGTTGCCTATAATCAACGGCAACTGTTGTAAAAATGTAAATGGTAAGGAACTCAATAATGTTTTCGAATAGATGTTACTGTCTTACCTTCCTATGATGTTCGTTGTTGATCTTATACTGTCTCAATCGACAGCATTCAGGCAGCTTCATGCATAGATTTTTCACAATTTGGATTTTCAGTGTAAATTTGTTCAGTATACAAAAATATTCGTGACATGTGGCAAAAGAAAAAATGTTCAGTGATGTTATTCCCTCACAATTGTTATAAGTTAGAGCGCTTCCTGAACAGATTATTTTGTTATGTGTTATTTTTATTCAGTTTTAGGTATAAAAAATTATTCCTGACATGTGACAATGGCAAAAATACTCAATTAGGTTTGCCAAACTAAAAGAATAATACAAAAAAAAATATTTGTATCTTTATATTCATGCAAAGGAAATGTGTTTTGGTATTGACGTCCATATTATGGTCGCCTGCCAGAGACAGTTCAAGAACTGCTAATACACTTAGAGATTTGCACTTGCTTGGAAGAGTCTGTAGGCCGGCGGCATCATTGAACCACTCTTTTTTTTAAGGACGATGAAGTTTGCAAAAGTCAATAAAGCAAGTTACGGTGCAAGTTTTTGCCAAAACGGATTGGACTTGATTGACACGTAGCTTAAGCAATATGATGCCGTATGCTACATGGTAAGCGATACCATAAACCTTTTCACAGTTATTACGAGCTGAGTAACTGAGACCTTATGCTCGGTGCAGTATAACAGACAAGAGTGTGTAGTGGAAATCTAATGCACGATTCTCACACTAATAGACCTGCACAGTTCCCTTAAGTCTAACAGGGCAATCGCCATGAAACTACTGAGAGGCGAGTTGGATGAGAAATTAATTAAAAGCCAATATCATACGATTTGCTTCCACTATGTTCTGAGGGAATATGTTAAGAATCTCGTATACTGGAAAAAGCCATCCGCAACCCTATATCCCTGGACGACATTACTAACAGGCATTAGTAAGGTCAACGTAATATTCAAAAATGCATTGAATGAGTGAGGAAAAGATCCAATCTGGGTATGGGTCGCGCATGATGATAATTTTAAACGAAAGTATTTTATTATTCTCGCAACAACGTCCTTCGTGCCGAGTGTACTACAAAAGATGGATGGTTCGTGGACCAAATCAGAAAAAGAAACTTTAGAGAGATCGCTGGCACGGAATGAGTATAGCTTGGCTCAACAACGTGGAATTGGGTGCAATTTCCGGTGCACTGACAAGACTGAATGTACAGGACACCCTGGTGAACTGGATATCCACTATGTGGAAGAACAATCTGCCCGACGCTGGGGTGCTCGCTCATCACCAGAGAAGTGGGAAGGGGAACTCTACAGGGTGGAGTACTCTCCCCTCTCCTATGAAACCTTGTGATGAATGAGCTGCTAGTGATGTTGGAACACGTGGGATGTGGGGCGATTGCATATGGGGATGACGTTGTTCTCACTATTTTGGGCAGATTTGTCGACACTATAAGAGACAGGCTTGGCTTGGGTGTTAATCCTGGAAAACGGAGGTCGTACTCTTCACGAGAAAGTACAAGCCGCCACCTTTTCGTCTACTGAGACGGTATGGGGCGGAACTTGAACTCAAGGAGAAAGCCCTATCCTTACCTACGGATGCCTAGTGTGGTTGGAATCCCTGAATAGGACAACGAACTTGAACCTTATACGCAGGTTACAACGATCTGCTTGTATAATTATCAGTGGTGCCCTGCTCACTACTCCTACGATCGCTCTGGAGATAATCTTATACCTTCTACCGCTTGACCTCTACTGCAGGGGCGTGGCGGCTAAGGTTAGTAGGCGTCTCTGGGCTACTGGACAATGGCATGCATCGGGCATTGACCATACAAGGATACTTGGAGAAGTTGATATTGTCGGAAGCAGTGACTACATGACACCACGATATGACTTCTCAATTAATTTTAGGACATCCATTCCGGAAAGGGAGGACTGGAGGGATGGTGCAGAAAGCCTCCCAAGGGACTCCGCACAAATTTACACCGATGGCTCCAATCTTGAAGGAGCCGTTGGAATTGGTATTTATTTGAAATCAATCGGAATATCCAAGTCTATAAGGCTACCGAATCCCTGCAGCGTCTTTCAGGCGGAAGTGTCAGCAATTCAGGCTGCGGTGAAAATTATTGTGGACAAATATGTTCACAGGCGGAAAATCATCATACTTTCCAATAGCAGGGCGGATATCAAGGCATTGAATTCTAGTGTAATAAACTCCAAGACGGTGTACGCCTGTCGCAGATATCTCAATGAGGTGGCGAACCGATATGATGTTTGTATCACATGGGTACCGCAACATAAGGATATTCCTGGCAACTGCAGAGCGGATGAACTGGCCAGAAGGGGCACGACCATCGAACTCTCTGATGAATTCTCTACATTGGTGATCCCTTTGGGTACCTGCTAACTTATAATTGACAATACAATCGTAGATCTTGTCAACAGAATGTGGGCAGCTTCGGACAAGGGCAGAGCGGCGCAAAAGATCTGGCCAAGGCTGGATAGAAGGCGCACGGCAATTCTGCTTAAACTCCAAAGAAGTAGGTTCAGCACTGTTATTGGGGTTATTACGGGGCATTGTATTATAGAAACGCATGCGAGGCGTATTGGTCTTGGGCACCTTTCAAATGATTTCTGCAGAAGCTCTGGAGATGAGGAGGAGGATGAGACAATTCTTCATCTATTGTGCACATGTCCGGCACTTGGCCGGAGGAGAAAGAGGCACCTGGGTGCCTACTACATGGAGGATATAGATGAACTGTCATGCATCGATATTGGCAGTCTGAGTCGCTTCATGGGAAGCTCCGAGTGGTTCCTAGAATAGGGGAGAATGAGAAATTGTGGTATCACAATGGGCCCTGTGTGCGGCCTAAGTGTGTCCGCTCATGACTCCATCGAGGGGACAGCCACTTCTACCTACCTACCTACCTATAATGTATTGAAGATCATTTTATTCCATTGTCTTGAGATTTATATTGTCGCTACATATATACGTCTTGAATTTTCAATATTACGAGAAGAGGTAAATAAGTTTTAAAAGTAGTGTTTTTAATTTCTTTTTAAATCAATTCTCTAACCCAACACTTTGTGTTAAACAAACTAATGTGTTTCGTAATTTATATTGGAGGCAATGGTTGACAAAACTCTTCATCATATTTTGTTTTATTTAAAGTTCGTATGCAAATGTTTAAACAATATTGCATAAAAACAATATTTAAACATGACAAAACTCTTTTGAATCTCATATAATTGAAATGAAATAAAAATATCGTATAGAAATGCTGTTTAGTAGAACACTTTGCTCATACAAGAATTAACTTTTTAATTACAAAATTGTTATTTCTAAAACTAGTTACGGGTCACAATTTACCGCAAAAAATAAAAAAACCACAGAATAATTATACTACTGCTCTACTCTGAAAACAAAATATTTCTCCATGAAATAAAAACATTGCTTTTGCTATTTCCTTTTCTAATTGTGTAATGCTAACATCTTCTGTATGCTCAATTGCAAATTACATTTTGAAAACCACATTATTAACATTATTACAATTAACTTAACCAAATGAATTTGGCCAGAACATAAAATACAAGAAAAAAGAAAAAGAAGAGGAACAATGAAAATAATGACACATACCCACCCACTTAAACTTTAGTTATTCGCGACACTTGCCATTATGAGTCTGGAGATTCCATTATACCATAAGAGAACAGTCAGTCACTCGTACAATTAAAATACAAAGACTGACACCAGAAAAGTTTTTACAATTTTTCTTCGGTATTATATGACGCCACAGCAAAAGTTTTTTTGTGTATGATCTTTGTACACCCCCCTTCCATTCCTTATGTGAAATGGAATTTGTGGAGCTATTGTTTCATTTTGAAATAAATTTCCTTTGTTTCGCATAATAGTTTCTGATGTCCTTTTACATAAGGATATACATTTTTATTGTTCATAAGGGTATGTTGGGTTTATGCTAATGTTTGTTTATGCCGATATAAAGGATACATACGAGGATGAATTTTATCAAAACAGCAATTATGTTGGAAGTAGAGGGAAAGAGGTTGTATGAGGAGGCAAATGAATATGAGCTTCTATTATTCTTTGTGAATTGCAGGAGGCAGCAGAGAACAACTTGTAAGAAGAGCGTTTGTACAACATAGAGTGAGGCTTAAAAGTGAGGTTAATTTGTAATATATTATGTTTACCGCTGTTCGATTGACCACGAATGGGTGTGATTTTGAAGTCGCCGTAGTCTAGTAGGTAGTGTGTTGGCTTATTAGACGTAAAGCCAGGGTTTGAGCCCCACGCCAGACATCAAAACAAAATACAAAAAGTATTTCTTCGGCGACTTCCACTCAGCAGACTTCTGGCAAAAACTCTGAGAGTAAATAAAATTGCCATGAAAAGTTTCTCGAAAATCTGTTGTTCGGAGTCGACTTTAAACTGTACGTCAAGCCACTCATGTATAAAATTAACTAACACACACAACATAAGTGGCGTGAGAAACTAGGTCGTAATCCTGACCGAAGGGTTGTAATGGCGAATGTATATGTGGGTGTGCTTTATAACAAAAATATAAATCTTGTTGTTGTGCCACAACGCTCTAACAAATCAAAAAAGTTTGAAGCTTCACTTTTGTCAAGAAACACCTTGGGGACTTCCGGTATGCGGTCAGAAGCCTCAAAATAGACTTTGAAGCATTATTACAACACGGAAAGCTGTATTTGACTTTTGTTATGAAAGCTTTACTTAAAAATCGTAATAAACATGAAGAATGTTTTCTCCATCGAAACTATTTTTTATTCAGATGCTATGGCAGTGCCAGCTATAGGAGAACTGAGTGCGAATTCAACCAAAGCAGAGTAAATTTTATTCACTAGAAGATAGAATCCTCAATTTATTGCTCACATAATTGATTATTACAATCCTTTAGACGGGATTACGGCTTAACTTTCACACCCCGCCTATGTTGTATTCAAAATTACTAAAACCTAAGCAAAGTAGGAGTAAGCCGACCGCGACAAATTCAGTGTTACCGTATGCTTGACCAATATAAGAAAAAGGCCTCCAGAATACAGCAATAATAGCAGGATATCAATCTTTAGAAGGACGTGTTTAAAGGTTGGGGATTCCGCATCATATTTTTGCAAACGGATAATATTGTAGCACGAATAAACTCCATATGGTAATAAAGTGGCAAATGAAACGTAACAGAGTCCCAAAGACAACATCTACAGGCTGTTGAAATAAAAATATATACACGAAAATGTTAACGAATAATTATACCCGGGACATACACTTCTCACCAAAATGGCGACTACGCCCAACTAAAAACCGAAACTGGGGATATCGAATGTGTGCCTGAGACTTGCAAAGGTCTCGTCCTTGTAGTCCCGTGAAAAAAAGATTGATACAGTAATAATAGCAACCATGATAAATATAGGGTGAAAAAAAAAGCAATAACATAAAAACGGTTTGAAGTACAATTGTTCCGCTTAGAGCTGGAATATTATTTCATTCGTATGGCTGCAGCGGCTGGCCTCACAGTACCTCATTCGATCGATCCAATTTTCGTGCATTTTTTTAAGCGTAAGAGGTTGTATGCTGACAATGGCATCACGAATGTTGGCCTTCAAGTGCTCAACTGCATAACACTTTTCTTTAACGCCACTTCACAGAAAATAGTCCAACGGTGACAAAACGCAGCTTCTTGGCACCATTTCGGCAAATTAAACGGCCATCAAACGTTTGACACAATAAATCGATTTTGGCATGAGATGTGTAACAAGTTGCATCATCCTTTTGAAACCAAACAGCGTTTACATCATTAGCATGAAGAGCGGGTACATAAAATCAGTTATCATGGTGCGATAAGTGTCTCCATTGACCGTAATGGTTGAGCCGCCCTCATTTTCAAAGAAATATGGGCCAATGATGCCTCCGCTCTTCAACCCGCACCAAACAGTCACTCGTAATCGGTGCATTGGCTTCTGTAAAACCACATGTGGATTTTTTGAGCCCCAAATACGGCAATTTTGCTTATTAACGTACATATCCACCATCAAGATGAAAACGTGCTTTATTTGGCAAAACAGACATCATCGTGTAGTTTCTCGTTGGCCCAATAAATCTCAATGTTGCTCAAGCGTAAACCGATTCATTACGTTCAGTGGAGATATGTTGAATTTTGTGACAGAATAGAATGACATTGCCAGATTCAAAATAATCGAAGGTTCAAATTTAAACCGATAGATGGCCCACCCTATAAGATAACAGATAATTGGGCAATTCACACGACTTTGTATCGTGTATGTTGTATTGAATACATTTGTTCGTTTGTGAACGCTCAATGCTATGCTGTATTGTGTATCTCGTGACATTCAAACAATTTGAAAGCCCGAAACCAACACACATTTTTAAAAACATATGAAAACATATACACATTTTTTTTTCATTCACACAATTTGATAGCACGAAACCAATACAACTTTTAAAAACATATGGAAAAAATGTGTATAAGTGTATCGGATTTTTATATGAAAAATATCAACAACAACCATACACTGTTGTATGTTCTTCCAACAATACAATGAATACAACGATACAACGGCTTGTGTGAATTGACCAAATAATCTTTTTGGAGTAGCGTATCATATAGTCGGTACTGCAACATTTCTGTTTTTAGTTTTCCTTTGTCTTCCATATTCTTCTATGGACTCAATTCTTTTTTTCCTGTCCTTCATTTAATTTTTCACATGACAAAATAGTTGTATTTCATACAGCTGGAACCACCACAAAAACTGTATTTAATAATCGTTATAAAGCAGAAAAACTAGGGGAACTATTAAAACGATAATTATGAAATTCTTTCTTTAAGGAATAAAAGAAAAAGCAACAAAAAATATTTGAAAAAAAAGAAATCACACGTCATTATGATTAGCCCAAAAAGGATAAGAGTTTGTTATTATTTTTCTATTGAAGCGTCCAGTTGATGGATGACAAATGCAATAAGAATTGTTTGTGCGTGTGTACTCTATAGTTTTTAGACTAACATTCTTAGACGAAATATTGAAAAGGACATTAAAGCAATATGTAGTCATGTAAAGGCTTTTTAATGATTCTTTAGGAAGCTTTTTACTTATGAGTGAGTGGAAAAATGTGAGGAAATTGCTTTTTAGAATGTAAAGAAAAGTCATTGTTTAATGGCAGATACAATTTATTAACACAAAAGATAATATCAGACACTAACATACAAAAGTAGTCATACGTTGTTAGAAAATTAAATTATGCGAAAATAAAAAAATTTTTAGTGTGGGGCAAACCTTTTGACTTGTAGTGATTTATTTTCTTATGTTTAGAAATAGTAGAGTAATCGTTGATTAATAATTTATGGAACTAGTTAAAGGTTAAGAATCATTTCGAATAAAGGAAAATCGTAGAACAGATTAGGCTTATACATGTACTATATTTATAGTAATTTATGTATGTAACTTAAAACTTTATTTACTTCAGTTAGGATAGGTAAACAGGCCTATATTTCGAGAGCAACACAACGTAACGTAGAAGTATACAAAAAGAAAAGGATGCATACTTCAGACTTATACGGATTGGAAAAGCAAAGGTTTTACATCCTCTACAACAACCTGCACTGATAAAAACGACGAGCTTGTAACGGACTACCAGTGAGTCTTTGATTGGTGGAGTGAATTTTTAATAAAACTGATCTTGGGTAGATTGTTATCGATATATACATATATTATATATATTATTATTACACTACATACATATATAATTGCTCATTACAACCCTTTTGTCAGGATTACTAACTAGTTTCTCAAACCACTTATGTTGAGTGTGTTAATTTGTATACATGAGTGGCGGAACCTACAGTTAAAAGTCGATTCCAAACTATAGATTTATGAGAAACTTCTCTCTACACAGTCAGAGTTTTTGCCAGAAATCTGCTGAGAGGAAGTCGCTGAAGAAAAAAATTTTTTTCATTTCGTTTTAATATCTGACCTGGGGTTTGAAACGTGACCTTACGAGTAATAAGCCATCACACTACCTACTAGACTACAGCGACTTCAATACCTTTTCATCCTTTTCATACCTTTTTGAAAAAAAAATGTGTGAAAAAGTGGAAGGAATGGTTTCGGATAAGAATATAAAAAGGTGCTGGCGCTGTCGACATTAAGATTAGCTAATGCCGTGCAATATTTTCGAATGTTTGGGAGAAAGACGTGTGTTAGCGAAGTCCGTTTTGAAATTTTTTAATTTCAGAAATCGAGCTATGCAAATACGTGTGACTGCACCATATAAAATTTAAACAAATGAAAAAAGATTTGACCGAAAAAGCTGGAAAAATACGATCAGATGTGTAGCTTTAATGTTCCATCATAACAAAATCTTATGTGTACGGTTACTACATCCAATTATTTAATCTAAAAAGGAAAATATTCACAGGTATTTTGAGTCAACATAAAAATCCAAAATTCGTAATTGAAATTGTTGTTGGAATTAATGAAATATTTATACCATCTTCTGTTATTTATTTGAATGTTAATTTTTAATTAAAATATCATTATCATACACATTTTAAAATGTTTAAATAAAATAAATTCATTTCAAAATACAAAAACATATACAATTCGTTGTGTTGTCTGTGAATACATACATACTTATGTATGTACGTATTTTTTTATTATTCATTTATATTATAGAGTTTTGAATTACACACACACACATATATAATATTTGTACATACCTCATGGCAATGCCAGCTGCTACACTTGCGACAACAATCATAAGCAAAAGACACACACAAAACGCTATAATCGTCCAACATATTGAGCCACAATGCCAAAGCTGTGCCGTGCTTACTAACAGCCAATCATCATACCCAGGTAGTATGGAATGGGTAATAAAGGTTTTTAAATTGATTTCGGTCTGTTCCAGTATCAATAGGGGCCGCCATTTAAATACTAACGATGCTGATGATGTTGGTTGTGTTGAAGCAGATGATGATGATGAAGATGAGGAATTTTCATGACCTGCGTTGCTACTTGTTTTCGAGTGTTTTACATTTGCAAAATGGTTTGCGTTCATATTGCTGCTGGTGCTGTCATAAACAGCTTCAGTGCCTTTGCCACGTACCACATCCAACACAATAAAATCGTATTTTGGCAACTGTTTTGTGGATCTTGTGGAGCCGCTTGTAGATGAAACTTTTGGCAATGAATTTAATATGTTGGCGATTAGAAAATCATAGAAATTGAAAAAATCTATAAAGTTTCTTAAATTCTCGATTAATTGTTGTTCCTTATGGTGTGTATGATTTTGGCACAAACTATCTATGGTTGCATGGAGTTTGGTATTCAAACAGTTTTCTTTAATATCCACAGCATTCGCACACATTTGATTTATATCCCTGAAGTCAGATGTGGAGGAGGAGGACGAAGTACTATTACGAATACCACATTCATTAGAAATCATTTCATAAAATTTCACATCCTCATAATCTCCTTTTGATTGCAAAACATCCGCTACAGATTTATCCAGGTGTATAGGCCAATTCGTTTCCTTGCCTTTGTGTTTGATTTCATCGCGTTTTATCTTTTGCTGGCGAAAATTTTGTACCATTTGTATGCCATTATTATCATCGAAGGCCACATTAAGAAAATACCGATAGTTGTCACTCAATATTGTCAACAGCAACAGATTGGACATTAGTTGCGATTCGGGATTAATACGTGTCAGGTATTTGTAAAAACGATTCTCCGCATTGAAAGATGTTGCCACAATGTCAATGAGCAACACTTTGGTGTACACTAACGATTCCAATAAGCTGAGCAGGCGTAATGTTGTCACATCATTCATGGCAGCCGTAATGATTATTGCTGCGAAAGAGAATTTGAAAAATAAAATTCAACGATATTTGACACATAAATTCAGCTAAAAATCAACTCATATGACAGGCAGAGTAATTGGATTTTTTTTGTGTGGTTCAAAAAGTAACAAAAAAAAAATACCAATTAAGGGCTAAGATATTAGCTGATATTGCGACATAAAATTCTTTTAGTATTCGAGTTTCCTCAAATAAATAAAGAAGAGTAATTGTGCGTAATCCCAACCATACATACATACACACACAATTGATCATTACAACCCTTCAGTTAGGATTATGGACCTAGTTTCTCACACCACTTATGCTGTATGTGTTAATTATATACATGAGTGGCGAGACCAACAGTTTAATGTCGACACTGAACGACAGATTTTTGAGAAACTTTTCATGGCAATTTTATTTACTCTTAGAGTTTTTGCCAGATATCTGCTGAGAGGTAGGCGCCGAAGAAATATTTTTCATATTTCGTTTTGATGTCTGTCCTGGGATTTGAACCGTGGCCTTACGTCTAATAAGCCAACACACTACCTACTACACTACGGGGACTTCAATCCCTACCAATCATTGACAAATTTCACTTATGATAAATCAAAACATCAGAAAATAATTGTTACGTTGACAATAGCTTTGAATGTTAATGAATTGTTTAATCACCAGCTTGTCAATCATAAGTTTTTTTCAGGCAATTTTTTGTTATTTAGCTGGGTGACAGAGAACTTTGTTTAGAAAGTCATGAATTAACTACAAATGCTTTTTGAATAATGTTTGTAATGGATTTCCAACGCAGACTTTAATGATTAATCATCTCAATGGAAGTCTCTAGTAGGTTTAAGTAACGTAATGTTTAGACAGTTTTTTTTCGTAGCTTTTATCGATTTTTAGTTTTTTTCAAAACCACTACTCTGATCACAGCCATCATTACGACCAGATTCATCTTTCTGCTTAAGTAACTAAAAGAGTTCTTGAAAGTTTTAAAGCTCGGCGTTCTATTAATGGCATATTCGCATATGCCGGAAATTTAAGAAAATCACGACGGGGACAAATCTAACGATTCGGTGGCTAGATCACATCATCTCCATTTGAGTGACTAAAAAGTCGCCGTGGTCTAGTGGGTAGTGTGTTAGCTTATTAGACCTGAGGCCTCGGTTCAAACCCCAGGTCCGACATCTCCAACTAAAAGAAATATGACAAAATATTTCTTCGGCGACTTCCTCTCAGCAGATTTCCGGCAAAAAATCTGAGAGTAAATAAAAATTGCCATGAAAAAGCTTCTCAAAAATCAAACATTCGGAGTCGTCTTTAAACTGTAGGTCTCGACACTGTGTATAAAAATTAACACACACAACATAAGTGGTGTGTGACAAACTAGGTCGTTATCATTACATCATCACATACATTATGTATGCATGACTATGTCCTCAAATCGCTTGTGCAGAATAACAAATGTGGCAGAAGCTGTGTGGTCGATAGTGCTGTCCTGTTGAAAACAGCATGGCGTTGGTATTCAGATAATCAAATACTAGCCAAAAGAAGTTGGTGTTCATCGTACTATTGTTGACAATCACGGTCTGACCACTCCAAACTAAGACAGTTTTCATGATGCTATGCATGCTCTTGTATTTCATGTCGATTCAAAGTCGACAAATTTGTTTGTTCACATACATTCATCCAGAATGGTAAGCAGAAGATAATTTTTCGATTAAAATTACGCTCAGTTACCAGGCATTTAACAAATACATTTCGTAGGCTATTGTTATCCATGGTGATCTGGCAAAACAGACTGCATAAATGATGAGGTGACTATTTCCTTAGGTTAATAGATATCACAGGTGGCCTAAATGCGGCTATCTTACTAAGTGGACAGTAAACTCAGGATATGACCAATATTTATCCAATGTAATACAACTAAAAAAATTATTTGTAGGGAATCACAGCTTATGGATATAAATTGCCTAAAATGATAAGGAATATGTCTGCTGAAAGACAGATCTTCGATTAGAATTCCTTATAGCCACTATCTACAGAGGATAGATAGGTAAAACCTTCTCATATGGTCTCATTTGTGAATTTCGTATCTTCAAATTAAATTATTCTTGCAGGAAGCGCGTTAGCTTACTAGACGAGACCACGTGGTTCAAACCCCAGCTCAGATATGTCATGCAAAATATGAAAAACGGCAATTTGCTCTCAGCAATCTTTTGGTTAAAATTCTAAGAAATTTTCTCAAAAATCTGTCGTTCAGAGTGTAGGTTAAACTGTAGTTGCCGCCACTGAAGTATAAAATTAACATGAGTGCAACATGGGTGAAGTAAAAAGCTAGGTTGTGGTCCTAACTAAAGAGTTGCAATGAAAAGCAATTAAGTACATGAATAAGTGTCCTTTTTTAGTTGGAAATAAATGGTGTGAATGAGCGAAATTCAGTTAAAAAGAATCTGTTCTTGTAGCGTTTAAAAAAACTGAGATATTATTATGATCAGAAACAGGTGAGGTTACTAATCTTCGATGCAAGTAGCTTCAGACGACAATGCATGTGATCCATAAGGCAAGAGAAGTAGGTTGTAAATAAATATTAAATCAAGTCTTTTTGTTGAACTTGGTCTCTGACTGTAAAAGGAACTTAAATTACATTTTGTATGCCCATGAGTTTACAATTTTCAGCCTTGTCCGTAACAACTGTTCTAAAATCCTTAAACAAATTTACCAGATAATAAGTGGCAAGCCAAATCTGTTTTAAATATAGATTTCCAAACCAAAAATCCATACTTACCTTTACCAATTTTATCGTCTAAATTCAGATCACGTATGTCATCTTCACCAATTTCAATTTTATACGGCACATGCATGTTGGCGGCTATTGCCATTGGTAATGCCCAATTTTCATCTGAAACAATAAAATTACAAGAAAAACAACCATTTAGGCGTTAAGATATTATAGACAAGATAAGTTAAAACAACAACAAAAATGAAATGGATACAGTGAAAAAGTTTTCGATATTCATGTAATGAGTGGGGTAAGGATGATAAAGTGAAAGTCAAAAAGAAAAAAGAAAAAAAAATTCCAAAATAGTTTAACTTTGGTTAGGTTAGGGAGGGTATGGTGGTTTGGGATTCCATTTCTCTTATTTAATGTTTTCAAATGTAAATATTTCTGTATTGTTTGCATGGCCGTGTATGGTAGATATGGGCCAAAGTTAAGAAACCAAAAAACCAAAAAAACAATATTAATGATGGCATATACCATAAGCAATGATATGTGACATAAGAGAGGAAAAACTATTTCATTTATTTGACTCTCCTCCTCTACAAAACTTCTACAGTAACAATAGCATTTGTTTTAAGGGGAGCAGAAAAAAAAGGAAAAAGAAAGAAAAAAAATGTTACTGAAATCTGAAAATCCCTTTTGGGTAGCTTCGATTGAATCTTAAGTTTATTAAAGTTTGGCCTTGAGAAACCATCTTGAAAAGGAAAAGTGCAAAAAAAAGTTCAAGATTTTATTTCCCTTTTTCCTTTGGCGGGTAAAATAGAAAAGTTTTCGGCCTTTTTTGGTTTCCAATTTTTTTTTTTAAGCTTAAGGCTGAAATTGAAAGTGTCTGACTGTGCCTAAGCCTTTGCGAGAAGATTGTTAGAAAAGAATTTGTGTTGAGCTGGAAATTAATTTGAATGTCTTACTTTTCCAAAAAGGATTTCCAAACAGTATTCAATAGAACGAAAAATTGTGATCATGACCTTTAATATTTAAATAAACAAGCAAGTAAAAGAAAACAGAAAAATTGTAAAAAAAACTCTTTTTTTTCCTTATAATCAATATAAAAATCAAAAAGTACATGAGTTTCTAAATACTTGACTCAAATGGTTTGCGGAAAACATGTCAATCTTAAAACTTATGGACCATAATCGATTTCTGTAATAGGCTTGTATGGTGTAGAGGTTTAAAAGAAACGTGATTAACCAGTTTACCACCTACAAACTGAAATCTTTAAATGCTTTGATGTTTGCAAAGTTCTGGAAAACTTTCTACAACTTTGGCTGACCAAAAGCCAACCTTTCCTTATGTCGAGTCTTTTCCCTCCAAATTTTTCTTAAAAATTAAAAATGTTTTCTTAGAAATAAAAAGAAATTTTTTATGGTTTCTCTGTGTACATTTATGTATATAAGCATGATTCGTGACATGTGACAATGCTAAAAAATGATTCGTGCTACAGCAAATGTGTGTCGTAAATTAAGTCCATTTTATAATCGTCATAATCGACTTTCAATTCTTGGCAGAATTAAAGGGAAGAATAGCAGCCATTCAAAATTCATCCATTCAAATTCAGATTGAAACATGGTTGTGAGTCGGCGTTATAAACAATGAGAATCGCAACATTACACACAATGGCACCATGTATTTTAAAACATATTCTTTCTCTGTATATGTTTACATTTGTCTCCAGTGCTCGTATGTCTTCGGATTATACGAAATCCAGGTATCTGGGAATGGAAAATATGGCCAATTTTAATGCTCTAAAGACTCAATTATATTTACTGACTCATGAGCCCGCCATTAATGTTATGTTACCTCCGACTATGGTTAATGTACAATTGGAGCGAAAAAACTTTTAATGTTATGGATACATACATACATACATATATAATTGGTCATTACAACCCTTTAGTCAGGATTGCGACCTAGTTTCTTACACCACTTATATTGTGTGCATTAATTTTTATACATGAGTGAGAAACTTTTCATGGCAATTTTATTTACTCTCAGAGTTATTGCCAGAGATCTGCTGAGAGGAAGTCGCCGAAGAAATATTTTTTCATATTTCGTTCAGTTGAAGTTGCTTGACCTGGGGTTTGAACCGAGACCTCACATCCTATAAGCCAACACACTACCTACTAGACTACGGCGGTTTTATGGCTACATTATGTTATGCGTTGTTTGTTTCAGTAGGAGATGTTAGCCGATAGTCCAACAATGTCGTTTAGACTAAGTGGCGATCAATGGAGTTTAATTGGGAGTTAAGCGGAGAATGCCTCAGCCGCCCCCTTTTGTGATTGCAGCTTCTTGACGTCCAGCTTGTGCAATATTCTAGATCACGCTGACCTCGAAGATAGCGGCCCGCACATCTAGTGTATTGGAAACGTGCCTTCTGTCAATTACAAAGTGATCGATTTGATTGGATATTGATCGATCAGTGTACAACCAATTGGCTTTGTGAGTATCCAGATGCTGATACTTGATGCTAAACACTACCATCGATCAGCCCCCCAAACCAGTGGAGGTAGCGGTGGTGTGGACAAAGATACCTTCCCGCACAACATTCATTTTAAAACCTACGAGGATGATTTTTGTGTCATGGCACCGGCACTTATCAAACCTGTACACAAATTTGTGCTTCAGCGCATGGCAGCTGTAATATATGTCGCATGATGCAAGCCTGTTGCATACTTGTCCTATCCATTGTATTTCAGTCCCATATTTCACGTAGGCAACCGCTAGTTGGGCGGAAGGGTCTACCCTGTGAAGGGTCCGAATGTTCCGTGTGCCTATTATGAAAACATTTCAATGTTTACCGTGAACGTTTACTTTTGAGAGATATTTATAGAGTCTTGTATTGCGCTTTTCATTGGACACAACCCGAATTTAAAGTCAGTGACATTGGACTGTACTGGGTAACGATCTTGCGGGTACTAGTATGTCATTCAGAAGGGCCTACATGGAGGCGGTGAGTATTTTTAGATAATTCTTTTTAGTATTAACCCTATAGCTATAAGCCCCTGCAGGTATTTTAATATTTAATACTTAGTTTAATCGAAAATGTTATGCAAGTATTTATTGACTTAAATTTGTTTCTCTAAATTTAAAACTTTTATCCTGTCTGCATAATCTGCAATTAAATTTTACTGAAAAAAATTCTTCCGCTGTATCTCTCTGTATCGCATATACGCGTACGTATTTTCTCCTTCTATCGCTCAAATCCAATTTGTAGTAAAAAAAATAATCTTTTTCTGTCGTTATTTATGAGAGCAACAAAGCACTTGATCCTGTTTGTATTCATGCTCAGCGCCTTTTATACGCTGATTATTTTCATTTTATGTTCTCCATGAAACTAATTAACGACATTGAATTGACACAATTTTCAAACAGTAATTAAGTTCAGTTTTTCACTTTTTGCCTTCTGAAAAACAGTGAAAAAAAAGAAAAAGAAAAAGAAAAACAGAAGAAGTAAAAAACTATTCTCTTCCTTCCTTTCCTTTCAGTGGAAACGAATGATAAGAATGTTTTACGCTTCCACGGCATTTGTGCTCATCATTATACAGGGAGTTCTTGGAATAAGCGGAGGTAATTTAATAAATGAAAAATAGAGGATGTATTTGAATATTTTACACTTGAGGGGTGGCGGTGACACGTGAGGTATAAGATTTAAGCAACAATTTAAGCAAATTTATGTGATGACATTAATTTTGTTTCGTTTTTTAATGCAGAACTTTTAAAATTCAAATTCAATTCAATTGGTTTGATAGACTTCAGTTCGGTTATTGGGAGATACGTTTGGGCCGTCCAGATTTCAACTATGTGTTGTGATCGTTCCTTTTTCCTTATCATGGAGTCTACATATTGGTCTCCAGTCGATTCTTGTTTCTCCTTATGGTCAAGGGCAGCTTTTCCAACCGTTGATTGTTTCAGAGGCAAGTAAGAATGGGATTCTAATTATAATTGCACCCATAGCTGCCAGATTTTACGATTTATCGTCATTTTGACGATTTTGGGCTCCAAAAATATCATTTTGACGATGTGACGATTTATGCCCTTATTTTGACGATTTTTAAAAATTAAAAATTTACATCATATTCTTTACTTTAGTACATTAAAAGCCACTTTAAGCTTTGCATTTACTTTGCAATTCTTACTAATCAAATTTTTCATCAACAGATTCACAGGTATTTGAATCCTTCTTTGTTCACCTTGTAATATTCCTGGAATCTAGAATATAGCCTAGAATTGCATAGAATCGAAAAATCATGTAGCTTAATTCAGAATTTATGGGGTATACATTATTTTTAATTGTATTTGAAATATATTACTCATACGCATCATATTACATGTACTGCAATAGTTACCCTGAAAAGTATGCAATAAATATACTTCGATATTATCATGTATGAAACTAATGGAATTAAATATAACTCATACGTCACATATGTTCTCCGCATTATGAATTTTATATACATACATATTGAATATGAGTATAATGTGAGTAAATACAATAGGTTGGCGATCAAAAAGTTTAAATTTAAAATTCTAATAAAACAAAAATAGTTTGAAATTTTAATAAATTTATTGTTTTGCTGTGAACAGCAATGAATGGTTGGAAATGAATTTTTATTTCATTTATATTGGTCTCACAATCATAACTCCCAGGTTTTTGTCCTTATTTTGACGATTTTTAAAAATTAAAAAAAAAACACTAAAAGCCACTTTAAGCATTGTATTTACTTTGCAATTGTTTTCTATTGGAAATTTATGTTAGTAAAAACAAGGAGTAAAGTATTGTATTTTAAAGTTACTTTCAAACACCTGTAATGATTTTTCTGTATTTTATTCTTTTTAACCCCTTTAAAGCTGAAAAATTACAACTCCTAAATAACCTAATAAAATAATAATAAATTATGGACACTAGGCTGGTATATTTGTATACAATAAGTAACAGGATAGACCTGTGCAGGAACTGAGTTCCACATACAGATAGTCCGACTAAAAATCGTATTTTTACTGTAATGCACTGTGCGATCCACTGGCCAAGCGACCACATACGGATGTTCTGGCCAAAAAAGGCGAGCGTTATGTAGGAATAAATGATTTTCGGGAAAAAGTCCCCTTATGCAACGATGCTCCAATGATTCAATGGAGTTGGATACACTACCGTCATTAACGAGATACTATGGCCTCTTCTGTACACGGTCGAGAAACCGCAAAATAGACGTTGAGGCACCAACCCATACATGAGAGTTGTATTCCATTCTCTGTCAGTTATAAACGGTGTAAATAGTAAGATCAGATGATCAGAACTTAAAAAGGAACTGAAAAATGTATCAGAATTTTTTCATGATCAGAACATCAAAAGCTTCTGACTCCCTAATGCCTACACCGCCCGTATGTGTCAATAAACAACGCTGAGATAAATTGTTTAAACCTTAAACAATTTTTTCCTGAAAATTATACAAAATTTCTCCATTTTTTTTTTGGAAAATTAATATTAAATGAAGATGAGGGACGCTAGCTTTTAATTTCCTATAAATTCTTTGTTAAATGTTTTATTTTTGAACTCAGATATGTACATACATATATTGACCTTATATGTTTTACTACAATAGAAATAATTTTGGTTTTTAAAAACTTTTAATTTATTTCTTTATTTTTCCTGACGATTCTTTGACGATTTTAATAAACGTCTTTGACGATATTGACGATTTTTTCTCAAATATTTGACGATTTGGTGCCTCATTTACCTGGCAGCTATGATTGAACCTGCTCTTTAGATACTTTTACACCTTACTGTGTCAGTAATATTTCTTAAAAGATAACATTAGCAAGACCATATACTTGATTGTTAGCCGAAGCGATACTTACAACAACAAACTGTTGTTGTAGAAAGAGTTACTGAATTCAAATCATTTGGTTTCCTACGAACTATGGTTTGGAACGTCTCTACGGAAGTATGTCATTGCAACAGCCTTACAATATACTATGTATGGTCTAATCTTTTCTTATGGTATATGAATAGGGAACTGAATAAAAGACATGGACTATATGAAGTTTTATTTAACAAAGCAAAACATCTTGTCTGGGTCACATAGTCTGCAACTGGTATTAGGAAATGCTGCATCTTATGTTTCCTCCAATGAAAACTCGAAAATCTGAAGAGCAACAGAGCATAAGATGGCATAAGGAAAGTAGATTATTCCTTAGAAGGTGCTGTGGTCTCTAGACTTACATACCTAATTAGCCATTGCAACCCTTCAGTTTGTTGTGTGTGTTAATTTTTTACGTGAGTGGCGGGACCTACAGTTTAAAGTCGATTCTGAAAGACAGATTTTTTGAGAGACTTCTCATGGCAATTTTTTATTTTTTCTCAAAGTTTTTGCCAGAAATCTGATGAGAGGAAGTCGTCGAAGAAATATTTTTTCACATTTCGTTTTGTTGGCTTTTGTTGTCTGATCTGTGACTTGATTCGAGGCCTCGCGTCTAATAAGTCAACACACTACCTACTAGACTACGGCGACTAAACTACGGTAGTTTCATCTCTCGACTTATTTTCCAATACAGGAGGACCTTGATTATCCGTGATTCAATTATGCGACAACATCAATTATCCGGGATGGAAAAAGAAAATTTTTTGCATCGACTTAATTTTATTTTGTATCGACTTCAATTTTTCTGCATCGTTTAACCGTGATTACCTCTATTATCCGTGATTATAAGCAAAAATGTTTTTCTATTATTTTGGACAAACAACCGAAAAAGGGGAATTCCTTCTTTAGTATACGATGGATGAGTCAGAAGCATACATGTAACCCGTTTAGCTTAATTTAGAAATTTGAGAAGTGCGATTTTTTTTATATTTTTGAAACATGCATGTATATAAAATCTTTGACTTATTTAGATTTTATATAAATATGTACATATTCATTTCTTAATTAATAAAAATATCTATTAAAAAACTAACCAAAATTGGTACTCAATTAACCGTAGTAGTGTTTTGTCATCCGTCGTGTGCAGATGTAATCGCACTGTCCGTCTATTTTGTGTATAATTTAAATATTTGAACTCAAATAACCTTAAGATGCGGGCTTCTTGGGGACGATTGCTGTAGACTGTCTAATGGTGAAGGTATAGCACTGGCCATTATATAGTCACCTAGCAACAACTCGTTTCCTTGCCGTTCGCATCTTGAGTTTTAATCAAATGTCCACAAATACTACTCCCTCTTTCCACCTTCCTATAACCTATTTTCCTAAACCTGCACAAGGCACTGCATGAGTAGAGGCCATCCCCTGAGTGCTGGTTTTACAAAAAAAAAAAACCGGAAAAATCGATTATACAAAATGCTTCCGGTCACGGAAAATCGAGGTCCCACTGTATTATAAACAATTGTTGCGCTCTACCACAAATACCAATTAAAGAAGACATACTGATAGTATTTATTGCATTTCATTTTTTAAATACATCATAAGGATTAATATAGATAATATAGAGTATCTAACGAAGCAGTTTAAATAATATTTTCTAAGAATATTTTTCTAAGAATCTACACACTTAAGTTTCTCTCATTTTATATTGCAGCAGTAAACAATTAAAAAATTCTTATTAAATAATAAAAATAAAGAAATTGCATTGATGCTGTAAATAATATTTATTTAGAGTAATAGAAGCTTAAATTGGCCTCTGGTTAAATCAAAATCAAAATGAAAAGTAAATATTTGTTTCAATTAAAATGAAATTTAAATTTTTTATAACATATGTATGAGTATTTATAATGAAATGCGTATCAACATTTCCTAGTTTATGTCAATTTACATTAGAAACCACAATCATTTTAGCATGTTATTCAATAGAAATGGCAAAAATTAATTTCCTACTGTACTGTGGTAATCATTTAGTAAATCAATCCATGATTTTTGGGAAAATTGAAAAATTTTCTATTTATTCTACGAATAGAATAGTTTACTTTACTACCAATCATCTCATGATACAATATTTGCATATTTTCGAATTTAATTTTAAATAATATTTATTTTTATATATCATATACATACATACGGTATATACATATGTATACATAAATATTGTACTTATTTGTACAATAAATTGTTCATTGTTTTAGATGAAATTGTTAAAGTATCAACTAATTTACAAAGAGTTTAATTTAAATGCTATAAGGCCTGATTGAAAATATCAACAAAGAAATATTAATTTTGGCTTCTTATCTTCATTAACCCTAGGATCATAACTACTCATAATTTTTAAAATTTTAAATATATAGGTTCATGGAAGAGGGAAGTAGTGTATATATATACATGTAGTGTTCCTGTAAGTCAAAGAAAAAAGTCTGCAGGAACAACATCCCACATATAAATAGTATGACTGAAGAATGCAATTTGTCTGTAGTGTATTGTGTGACCTTCTTGGGACCCAAGGTTTTTCACACACAATTCTTGGTGAAATAGAAATATTTTAAACGGTCAGGAGTTACGATGGAATGAAATTGTTCTTGTACATGCCTTAAGGAACCGAGGCAATTGAATATTTCTTTTGATACCTGAATAATATATTCCAGAGAACATCATTTTTCTTGTACATGTCTTAAGGAACTGAGGCAATTGAATGTTTCTTTCGATAACTGAATAATATATTCCAGTGAACATCACATTGTATTTGAATTAATTACTGAACTTTGTTATTCGCCATCACAACCCTTTAGACGGGATTATGGCCTAGCTTCTCATACCACTTTACGATGTTGTGTGTGTTAATTTTATATATGAGTGGCGGCACCTACAGTTTAAACTCGACTCCGAACGACAGATTTATTGAGAAATTTTTCATGAGAATTTTATTTATTCTCAGAGTTTTTGCCAGAAATCTGCTGAGAGGATGGCGCCGAAAAAAATATTTTTTCATATTTCGTTTTGTTGGAGACGTCTGACCTGGGCTTTGAACCGAGGTCTCACGTCTAATAATCCAACACACTACCTACTAGACAACGGAGATTACACAGTCAATAAGTAACACATTTCTTTTAAACGGCCATCAGTCAAAAGAGTGCAATGCATTGGGCTTAGACTTAGAGAAATAGATTTCTGAAGTAGTGTTTCTGTTTATATAAGTCATAGAAAAAGATTTGTAGGAAGAGCATTCCACTTATAAATCGGGGCACTGAAGAATGTATTTTGTTTCCAATGTATTGTATTATAGGCCATTACAACTCTACAGTCAGGATTACGGCCTATCTTCTCACACCACTTATGTTGTGTGTGTTAATTTTATATTTGAGTGGCGGGACCTACAGTTTAAAGTCGACTCCGAACGACAGATTTTTGAGAAACTTTACACTTCATGGCAATTTTGTTTACTCTCAGAGTTTTTTACAAGAAATATGTTTTCATATTTCGTTGTCTGACCTGAGATTTGAATCGTGGCCTTACGTACCTATACCCTTTATTTCACCAATTTATTTCAACAATTGAAACACAAGTCATACTGCGAAGATATTTCAATGAACGAATAGAATTGTATGCTCAACCAACGTTAATGATTTCCTCTTCCGGTCTATCCTATATGAGGTTGAAATGGATACCTCACAATAGATTTTGACACACGATTTTTAGTCAGTTATAAACGATGTAAGTGGTAAGGAGATCCGATATAGTGAAGCATTTCTTCCGCTGTCATAAGAAACCAAGCCATTGGATGTTTCTTTAAACTATCCTTTAAGTCGCCGTAGTCTAGTAGGCAGTGTATTGGATTATTAGCAGTTAAGGCACGGTTCAAACCCTAGGTCAGACGCCTGCAGCAAAACGAAATATAAAAACAATTATTTCTTTGGCGACTTCCTCTGAGCAGATTTCTGACAAAAACTGTGAGAGTTAATAAAATTGCCATGACAAGATTCTTAAAAATCTGTCGTTCGCAGTCGACTTTTAGCTGTAGGCCCCGCCATTTATGGAAAAAAATTAACATACGCAACGACAACAAGACTAAAAGGTTGTAATGACCGCATGAGCAACATCATCCTCATACCTACTATCCTGTTTCAGTATTCCCTTATGGTCTGTAAAATAAGGTAGGTTAAGACTGTGGTTTTTCATCTTGTGCCTAAGTACTGCTTGATATCTGTTTGCATGTTCAGAATGTGATCGTGAATACCGGCAACAAAATTTCATACAAGATAGGACGCTTCTGGTCCCACCAAATACAAAGACCAACTGTAATGTAATAGATAATCTGCATTAATAATAATTCTGTCGACAATTAGATGGACTTGAGTTTGGAATTGTATTGAAGAAACCTACCAGCGTCATTACACTGGTGTGAAACCAAGCATTGCAGGTTCAAATATTTGTGACGGAGCAAAAAATCATTTTAAAATTTTTACCAGAAATCTGCTGAGAGGAAGTTAACGAAGAAATATTTTTCATATTTCGTTTTGTTCGAGATGTCACACCTGAGCTTTGAACTGTGGACTCACGTCTAATAAGCCAATACACTACCTACTAGACTACGGAGAAGTGTAACTAGAGCTCAGGAAGTCGCCGTAGTCTAGTAGGTAGTGTGTTGGCTTATTAGACGTAAAGCCAGGGTTCGGGCCCCAGTCCAGACATCAAAACAAAATACAGAAAGTATTTCTTCGGCGACTTTATCTCAGCAGATTCTGGCAAAAATTCTGAGAGTAAATAAAATTGCAATGAAACGGTTTTCAAAAAAATCTTTCGTTCGGAATCGACATTAAACTGTACACACAACATAAGTGGTGTGAGAAACTTGGACGTTGTATAATGGATCAATTCTACCTCCGGGTACTGTACATGTCTTAATTGAGAAGTACACGTCCTCTAACCTAACCTAACCTAATTAGAGCTCATTAAGCATTTTATAAATTAATATCTAATAAAATCAAATTAAAAATTTAAAAGGTAACTAACGACCTAAATATATCATATATTTCTACAGAAAATTCACAGAAGACTGGAGAGTTTTTGAAATTCTAGAATTTTACGAATTCCAATTGTTTATATAACGAGCATAATATGGCAACGATTTCATTCCCTTTTTTCTTCTCAGCTGATGCCACTTTAACCACTTTATTGCTTTAATTTAAAACAATTTTTTTCAAATGGAAATAGTAAAGCTGGTTAAATTTTTTTCCATTCCTTTCAAGTGTTAAATGTTCATTAATTAATCTTTACTGTGAATAAAATATATTCGTTTTAATGCTTTTATCATTTTAAATTTATTTAAATTATTCCTTTTGAATTTAAACTTTTTGTATTCATTTCACAAGCTGTGTTTTGCTTGAAAATACTTTTTTCTTGTTAATGCTTCTCAAGCGCGTGGCTTAATTTTCTATACAACGTCCGTTGGTTCACAGTAAAGTAGATTAGTGGGGGAATTAAAAAAAAAAAATAGAAATGTTTCGCAATGCTTCTGTGAGAAAAGTAAAATAATTGCCATAAAGTAGTTCCATGAAAAGTGGTATTATAAGCATACTTTCAGAAAATTTCTAGCTATTCAACGTAACCAAAGAGGGAAATAAAATAGAAGAATGTAAGTGAGTTAGAAGACGTGGAAATTTTTAACTAAACGGAAGGTGAGATTGGAAAGCTATTCATGTAAAAGATATGATATTGTAAAGTTATTACATTAATGCACGATATTGCTTGGCTGTATGAAAACAAAAAAAATCAAAAAAATTGTCAGTAGATGGCTTCAAAATGCATTATCTCTAGTAATACTAATTGAATTAAGTATATCTGAAGCTTGTTCAAAAGGTGACATTTTGACCTCCACCTTATTAGAAGACCTTATTAAAATCACACTATTTTGTTAAAAGTTATTAACGTTTAAAAAAAATGAAAAAGTCTTCCAAAAAACTTCAGAAATTAATGAACAGAATGCTGTATCAGTGTGTTATGTCCTCCATCGACTTTAAGGATTCACGAGAGATAAATTGAAACATCATTCGAATAAAAGCTAGTGTTCTAGCGAGTCATCGTAGTCCAGTAGGTAGTGTGTTTGCTTATTAGACGTGAGGACTCGGTTCTTCGGCGATTGCCTCTCAGCAGATTGCTGGTAAAAACTCAGAGGGTAAATAAAATTGACATCAAAAAGTTTCTCAAAAAAACTTTACTTGACTTTAAACTGTATGTCCCAATACTCATGTATAAAATTAAGACAAACACATCACAAGTGGTGTGAGAAGCTAGATTGTAATCCTAACCGAAGGGTTGTAATGACCAATTATGTATGTACATATGTTCTACCGAGACAGTATTTAATGCGAAGATGGAAAACCAAATTGGCGAACCCAGGATTAATATCCTATGCGATTGGCAGGTAATTCGATTTGTCAAGAATTCACGAGGCTGAAGGAAAAAATTGAATTAAAACAACCAGAGTTGAAACAACAGAAACGGTGTTCATCCATTGAAGACTCGGTTGAACCTGAGAGGGGTTTGTAGATAAAGTAGAACGAATTAGTAATGAACCTACGTTCCTTATTATTTCAAGCGGAGAATATTGCTACTGAACAAGCTGCACGTATAATTGAAACCAGGAATCTATTTCCTTCGAACTTGATTATATGTGTGGACACTCAAAGCGCTGGTATCTCACCTTGTCAAATCAAAGGGTGACTGTGTATCTGCACAGGCTCTCGACACCATGTGCGTTGACATAAGCTTCTGCTCAGAGTATACTGTGGCATAAAAGGAAACGAAAAGGCGGGCGAACTGGCAGGAAAGGTATCGTAGATGTCTAAGAAATTGCCTCTTTCTTAGGGAATATATACGTCCTTACAAGAATACTTTTTTAAATTGGAAAAAGCAACATGGAATTCAGCAAACCTTAGATAGTCCAACATATCTGGTTGCCGGATCTGAAATTTCAAAACTGCTGTGCTTTTTTTTTTCAAAACTGCTGTGCTCAGCAGTGGGAAGTCGCCGTAGTCTAGTAGGTAGTGTGTTGGCTTATTAGACGTAAAGCCACGGTGCAAATCCCAGGTCAGACATCAAAACAAAACATCAAAAAATATTTCTTCGACGACTTCCTCTCAACAGATTTCTGGCAAACACTCTGAGAGCAAAAAAATTTCCATGAAAAGTTTCTCAAAAATCTGCACACAACATGAATGGCGTGAAAAACTAGGCCGTAATACTAACTGAAGGGTTGTAATGGCCAATTATGTATGTGCTCAGCAGTGGCGGCACGAAATCCAATGAACTGCTTGAGTTCGACAAGAGAACGGTTTGCACTTCTAACTCAATTTCTAATCGAACACTGTTCTATTGGCAGCTTCGCTAACAAGCTCGGTCTGTTCCAACAGCATTACTGCAGAAGCTGCAAGTATGTGGAGGAAATGGAGCAGGTACAACACTTTTATGTGAGTACTGTGCACTTCAAAACAAACGTCATCGATATTTGTATTAAAGATCTGGGCATGGTGGCACTAAGGGAACTGGTTTGTTTCATCGGAGTGGTTCAAGCTCACCATTAACGGATCGTGACAACAGGACTTACCTTATACTGGGTAACACAATGGGCCATATGGGCCATCGAGTGAAATGGCAAGCTACCCACTAACCTAGCCTAACACGTGTCCTTGATATAAATATTTATAAATAAGAATTTAAGGATAAATTATGTCATAATTTTTTTTTTATTATTTAAACCCTTTTGCAACTAAAAGTTTTCAAATAAAATACAAGAATATTTACCATCTTGCCTCAAGAAAGAAATTCAAATGGAAAATTTTCTTTTTTTCTTGTTTGTTTTTCATTTCATTTTTCCTGTTTCGTTCTTTGGAATCATAATTCTTGGGTGATAAACAATTTTTGCTGTTGTTGATGTTGTTCCTACATTTTGGGCTTTTTGTTTGTTTGTTTCGTTACACATGCATAGTTAATATTTTTGAAATATATTTGATGTTGTTTCACCATTAATAACACTCATACGCACTCATTCCCTAGATACATACATACATACATATACATTTACTACGTACATGTATACACATGTTATTACTAATTGAGTTTGCTAAGAGTTTCTCAGCACATCATACGCCCTTTTTAGTAGAGCCTACTCTTTATGTTCTTGCACATGAACTTGTATGATCTAGTGAGGGGTGTGTATGTGTGTGTGTACAGGTATGTTTTCAAGATATTTACGATGTAAGTAGTTTGGGAGGAAGTTTTCCTAAGGGTTATTGAGATTAAGGAAAACTATTTTTAATTAGATTTTGAATTCTAATTTTTAATCGCTTTCCTTACATAACTAAGGACATCCTAATTACTTTTGCAGTAATATAGGGTCCGCCAAATAACTTTTTTTTTTGAAAATGCTTTAAAAAAATACTATTGAATATTTTCACAAATTTCTTTTTTTATTTGAAAGTACAATCCTTCCGGTTAATAATGGAAAATAATTTCATTCAAATGGCTGCTTGGGCTGGCCATGCAGTAGTCTACACGATCGGTCCAATTTTTAAGCACATTATCGATTATGTGCAGCTGTATTTCACCAATGGCTTCACGAATATTGTCCTTTAAAGCGTCAATTGTCTCTGGCTTGTCGGCGTAACACTTATCTTTGACGGCACCTCACAAATAATAGTCCAACGGTGTCAAATCGCCGCTCCGAGGTGGCTACACGACATCAGCTCTGCGGCTGAGAATGCGATCTTCAAAAACAGGGCGCAAAACATCGAGTGTAGCTTCGGCTGTGTGGCACGTAGCGCCGTCCTGTTGAAACCAAATGTTGCCAATATCCTCATCTTCAATTTTTGTGAACAAAAATTCGTTCAACATGGCCCGATAACGATCGCCATTGACTGTAACGGCCACTCCTTGCTCATTTTCGAAGAAAAATGACCCAATTATGCCTCTGGACCAAAATCCGCACAAAACAGTGACTCGTTTTGGGTGCGTCGGCTTTTCAATGTATGCCTGCGGGTTTTCTGTGCAATAAAAGCGACAATTTTGCTTGTTTACATGCCCGCCAAGATCAAAATGAGCTTCATCTGAAAAGATGATTTTTTTTGCAAAATCGGCATCTTCTGTAAGTCGATCGCAGGCTCACTTAGCGAAGCGAAAACGCATTGGATGGTCAATTGGCTTCAACTTCTGAACCAACTGGACTTTGTATGGCGTCTTACCAAGGTCTTTATGCAAAATTCGTCTCCGAAATGTTCAATTGTTGAGAACGACGGTGAATTGATGTTGATGGCGCTTCACGACTTTCTGCCACAGCAGCAATATTCTCGGGTGTACGCACTGTTTTTGGCTTTTCACGCTTTGGTTTATCGATGAGGATGCCAATTTCATTCACTTTTTTTACAAGATAACGAACAAACGGAGCTGACGGTACTTCTCTTCTTCTAAAATCCATACGCAATTTTTGCACACATTCTGCAACATTACCATGATTTTCAAAGTAATGTCGCAATATTTCCCAGCGTTGTTCAAGCGTATATACAACCATATTCGTTCAGTGGAAGGATAAAACTAATTATCTATCAAATCAGACATGAGCTAAGTGTTACCATTCACGAAATAGCACTAGTTGAAAAAAAACGTTAGATGGCGGACTCGTTATTAGAAAGTTAATGTTTGTTAATTTTTAACCTTTTTTATCTTTATGGAAACATAAGTTTATTTTTGGTATTTTGTTTTATATTGAAAAGGTCTTCTGTTTTTTACGGTATACCATAAAGGATTTTACATCTATCTCCTGTTCTTTTGAAAACACTTTAGAATATTTTAGATTTAAAATCTATGATAGATACTTTAAGAAGTCGCCATCCAGTAGGTAGTGTGTTGGCTGATTAGATGTGGAGCCGCTGTTCAAACTTTTGGTCAGATATCAAAACGAAACATGAAAAAATATTTCAACGGCGGCTACCTCTCAGCAGATTTCTGGCAAAAACTCTAAGAGTAAATGAAATTGCTATGAAAAGTTTCTCAAAAATCTGTCGATCGGAGTCGACATGAGTCCCGCCACTCATGTATAAAATTAACACACACAACATAAGTGGTGTGAGAAGCTAGGTTGTAATTCTGACCAAAAGCTTGTTATGACTAATTATGTATATGCGTACGTGATAGATCTCTTAAAGTTTCCAAGCTAAGGTCTCTTAGATTTTATTGGTTCAGCAAAGATGTGTTGCCGTTATCAGGATGGAAAACAACACAAAAATTTTTGTTGTTGATCGATTTTGGTTATTTTAATTGAATTCCTTGTTTCAATTATTTTTGTTGTTAATCGTTTGATTAGACTCTAAAAGCTAAACAATTCTCTTTCAAACCTACAAATTACACAGCATTATCTGTCTTGGAATCAATAAACAAAATCGTCCGAAAACTTTTTCGCACACATCTGTCTTACGTGGTCACACTTAATTGGCCATTACAATCCTTCAGTCAGGATTACGGCCCAGCTTCTCACACCACTCATGTTGTGTGTGTTAATTTTATACATGAGTGGAGGGACCTACAGTTTAAAGTCAACTCCGAACGACAGATTTTTGAGAAACTTTTCATGGCAATTTTATTTATTTACTCTCAGAGTTTTTGCCATAAATCTGCTCAGACGAAGTCGCCGTAGAAATATTTTTTCATATTTCGATTTTATGTCTGACCTGGGGTTTTAACCGTGGCCTTACGTCTAATAAGCCAACACACTACATACTATACTACGGCGACTTCCGCTGTTCATTGCTTGTAATTTTATTTTTTTCCATTTAAGCAATAAGTTGCAAATGGAAATTGGTTCTAAAAATTTTTCACAGCCTCCTCTATGCTTTCTATTGCTCTGTCAGCTTAACGAAGTTATCTTCCATTGAGATCAAGGGTATGGCTTCGTTTATTAAACTTTCAGGCTAGTTTTCAGCATAGGGGAGTCATGCGTTAGAGTGCACACCCTGCGCTAATCAATTTCAAGGACTGCGATTCCCTGTGGCATCACATCCGGCCGCTAAGCGTGCCCAAGTGAGCTTTAGTATCAAAACTATCACTCCAACACCTGCCTACGTACCCCCCTACCGCTATGTTTATGTGATAGGTCTTTCACAATAATTTCATTAAATTTTACGGAGATTTGTCTACCGAGTGGCGGAACCTACTGTTTAATGTCGACCCTGGATGAAGGATTTGAGAAACTTTTCATGTAAATTCCATTTACATTTTTGCCAGGAGACTAGTGGGAGGAAGTCAATAAAATAAATATTTTTTTCAAATTACAGTTGTTTGAGCCAGGGATTGAACCGCTGACTCTCGTCTAAGCCAACACACTACTTACTATAGTCAATAAACAAACAACATTGGGTGCTCTGGTAGAGTAGTGGGTAGTGTGGTAAACTATTTTAGGGTAATGATCGTGAGTTCGATTCCCATCAGAGATTCTGCTGTGTTAAACTACACCGAGCATCTAAGTTACTCAACTGTTAATAATTAGATATAATATGATGAAGGGATGACCATAATTTGTAATTGTAATGTAGATAAATAAAAATGCAACATTTATTTTGAAATATTTTATCACTGGTGTTAATGAGCGTACCTTCCCCTTTTGTTGTTAAAAATTTGTTTGTAGCCTTTAGCTACTCTTAGTAGATCTACCTGGTACTTCTTAAGTTTATAAGTGTTAGAGTAAGTTGGTATATATGCGTGTATGTGTGTGTTATTGCGTAAGTTTTTGGAGAGTGTTATTCAACATGTTTTGAGAATTAAAATCCAATTTTGTACCAGGGCGTTGCATATAATCCAACCAATTTTGCGTTTACTTACAGGCATTTACACTCTCTGCTAATGAAAATATTACTTAAAACACAGTGTAGCAAACTTAATGAGCACATTTAGATTTCTAGAGCATTATGCATTTAATCTTTTGAAAGCATAGTTTAAGGTCTTCTGACAAAAAAAAAACTTTACTTCTTATGTTTTTTTGAAAAACGTATAAAAAACTGCTTTAAAATTGCTCTTTGCTGTACGTGTTTCTCTTTCTAATAGTTTTTGCCATAAAAATAAATTTTTTCCGTTTTTTATTTTTATTTTCAAAATTCTTATTTAAGTTGTTGTTTAATTTTATTATTGTTGTTAGAAAATGAATTTTCCAAATAATTTTCGTGTGCATTTTAAATGCTTTTAACACACCGAACCCAATCAAATGGTTCTGCCGTTTATTTCATGAAGTTTTTCATTTGCAGCGTAAATGTTTTAAAATTTTCAAATAATTCTTCACTTCATTGCATTTTTGGTTGCAGTGAGGTTGAATCAATTAAATTTTTTTTACAAATATTTTATTTTCAAGCATCATTCATGCACGATTTAGCTGTTGGCAATTTGGTTGAAAATTAAAAAAAAAATCTGCTTGCTACAGAACTTGTTGTAGGCATACATATATTGGTTGGCAAGTATTGTCGTAAATCTTTGATTTGATATTAAGCCATAGCAGGTACGGCAATAATTAAAAAAAAAATTCAAAAAAAAAACTAAACTTCTGTTACTTAAGTCAACGAAATGTTGATTTTTAATTTGCCTGGAGGTTAGCTTCTGCGTTTTTATATCAAATGCGAAGCTACTAAATAGAAATGAAGTTGGATAAGATCCAGAGATGGGTTTGTGTTGATATAACCGTGGTAATGATAACTTGTCCTATAACTGTGCTACGGGTCTGTACAATTTAAGCCGGTTCCATATGTTAGCGGGAGCCACAGCCATGGAGATGGGGACAGGTCTAATGCGATATTCATCAGAGGGCATAGCCACCTGACAAATCGAATGGCTGATTGTACGCTTCTTAATTGTTTCCTAGACATTACTTACTTATTTACTTAATTGGTCATTAACGACCCGATTAACGGATTTCGGCATGCCGCAACACATCCTTCCAGGTGCCTCTGCCTCTTGCGCGCTTACGCCAGTTGGTCACACCAATCGATGACAGGGCTTCCTCGATTTGGTCCTTCCAATGGATACAAGGTCGTCCAATTCGCCGACATCCGTAGATCCCCGCATCAGATACCCATCTCGCCGGGGTATCCTCCTCCATTCGAACGACATGGCCGAGCCAGCACAGCCGCTGAATATTAATACGCTGCACAACGTCTATGTCGTTGAGAAGCTCATACAGCTCACTGTTGGATCGGATACGGAAATCATTGCCAACTCGCACTGGACCGAAGATCTTGCGCAGTACTTTTCTCTCGAACACACTCAAGGCTGCTGCATCAGTGCTTAATAGGGCCCATGCCTCTGCGCCATAAAGAAGCACGGGTAGGATGAGCGTCTCTTGTGGAGTATTAGTTTTGTCATACGAGAGAGGTCTTTGCTACTCAATTGCCTATTGAGACCATAGTAGCACCTGTTGGCAAGAGTGATCCTACGCTTGATCTCCAGACTGACATCATTTTTGGTGGTAACGGTGGAGCCAAGATAAATAAATTCCTTGACTGTATCAAAAGTATAGTTATCGACCGTAATCTGAGAATTAATACGCCGCATGTCTCTACTTGTCGATAACAGAAACTTTGTTTTGCCCTCATTTACTGCCAGACCCCTTAGTAGACTCTCGTTCAATAGCACTAAAGGCAGCAGTAACATCTCGCTTGGTACGCCCTATGATGTCAATGTCGTCAGCGTACGCAAGCAACTGGACACTTTTTTGAAAAATAGTGCCATTGCGAGGCACTCTCGCCTTTTGCAGAACACTCTCCATGACGAAGTTGAAGAGGTCGCATGATAAGGGGTCGCCTTGTATGAAACCTCACACGGTATCAAAAGGCTCGGAGAGGTCCATTCTTACCTTGACGGAGCTGCAAGAATTGCACAACGTTATTCTGCATAGCCTTATCAGTTTCGCAGGTATACCGAGCTCAGGCAAATCCCTAGACATTACACTATGATTTTGAGCAATGATTTGCAACAAGACTAAGTGATAATACCAAAAAAGGAATAATTTGGTTGCTACATACACAAGAGAAAAGCCATTCTTTGGCACAAATATGGGCCAAGGACTGAAAATTGAACAGAAGCGGGATGTACGGTTCCAGAGTGAAATAAAACTGAAACAGGAAGTTGAGGAGCTGAAGCATTGCAATACTATCTGTTGGTCTGGTTGCTATCCAGTCAGCTAGGCAGGGCTAGATTTCATGACATGTGAGAGTTTGTAATTCTGTTGCTGCGGCAAATTTTGGTATGCCGTTCGGCGTTAGTAAGAACGACTCCCTTCCGATTACTTGATAAACATCCAGGTTTTTCTTTCTGAAATGCATTGACACCAGACAAGTTCCATGTATGGATTATGATAATTCGTTATCACGAGTCTATGAGATTAAATATGTTATGTGAAGAAGGAAAGAGAGAACAGTGTATATGGTTACTACGCTTGTATATTTTTATACCATAAGTAACAGGAAAGGCCTCTGCAGTAATTGAGTTCCACATGCGAATAGTCCGACTAAAAAACGTATTTTTACTGTAATGCAGTGTGCGATCCACTGTCCAATCGACCAAATACAGATGTTGTGGCCGAGAAAGACGAGCGTTACGTAGGAATATATGATTTTCGGGATAAAGTCCCCTTATTTCGTTCGAGCAAAATCCTTTTGTCGAAGCGATAGAACAGTGAAACGCAAACCACATTGCAACGATGCTCCCATGATTCAATAGAGTTGGATACACTACCGCCATTAATGAGCTACTACGGCCTGTCCTGTACACTATCGCGAAGTTTCAAAACGACGGGGCACCGAACCATACATGAGAGTTGTATTCCAGTCTTAGTCTGTTACAAATGGTGTAACGATCATAAGATCTTAAGAAGGAACTGAAAAATGTTGCTGCGCTTATGTGTCAATGAATAACACTGGGATAGATTGTTTAATCCTTAAAAAGAAATTCCTGAAAATGATATAAAATTTTTCCGTTATTGGAAAAAAAATTAATAAATGAAGATGAGGGACGCTAGCTTTTAATTTTAATAAAAATTAAATAAATAATTTTAATAAAATAAAAAGTCGAAAATCAGGTGTTCGAAAAAATAAGAACAAATTGGAAAATTGGTAATAATTTCAGTTTTAACGTTTATTAAATTTACAGATTAGTATTATTTGTTTGTAAGTAGTTAATATGAAGTAGCCCCTCCACGATTAATGATTACTTCGGCACATCTGGACCTCATAGAAGCTATCAAAGTCTGACATCTGTGGAGTAGAATATTTTCCCGTGTATTCTTCGCTACAAGTCGAAGTTTCTCCATATTTTTGAGCCTTGCATTTCTAACACCTTTCTTTACATCGATACAAAGATGTTCAATTGGATTTAGGTCCAGCGATTGTGCCGGCCAATCCATAACATGAATATTATTGTCCTGGAACCAACGCTTTGCTTTCTTTGATGTATGCTTCAGGTCGTTGTCTTGCTGAAAGACCCATCGCAAAGGCATTTCCTCTTCAACGTAAGGCAACATTACGGCTTCTAAAATATTTTGAACGTAATAGGTGGCATCCTTCCTCCCAGCGATTTGAACTAGAGATCCAACGCCGTACTACTCAAAGCACCCCCATAGCATGAGCCTGAAACCGCCATGATTTATAGCTTTTATAGTGTACTTGTCGTTGAATTGTTGATTAGAAGGGCGTCTAACGTACTATTTATCTTTGCCGTGGTAGAATTGGACTACTTTTGTTTCATCGGTCCATAAGATATTACGCCAAATAGTGTCAGGCTCATCGATAAACTTTTTTGCAAACAGAAGTGTTCTTTAGATGTATTTTTTTCAACAATGGTACTTTTCTAGGACCTCGTACTTTCAAATTGACTGCAATAAAACGTTTTCTTATCGTCGATGTAGCAATTGGGAGGTTTAATTCGTTTCTAATCTGTAAAGACGTTATAGAGGAGTGCTTTTTAATGATCCGTGTGGTCGCATTATCCTGCCTTTTGTTAGTTTTCCAGCGCCTACCGCGACTTTCGATATTCAGTGACCAGTTCCTGGCATTTGTTATCGCTACGTTGGAAATTCCAAGCTGTTCAATTATGAAAGCACACATTTTCCCTTCGCTGAACAATTTTTTATTATCTTACGTTGTTCGATAGAGCAATGCTTGCTTCTTCCCATTTTAGAAGAATTTTTCACCAAAATAAGTCAATATTCTGCACAAAAAATGATCAAAGGCATCTCAACAATTATATTTGTAACAAAACTTTAGACTTTTTTACATGTGAGGAATGTAAGTGGGACCAATATGATTTGTTCTTATTTTTTCGAACACCTGATTTTCGACTTAGTTCAACATTATTGGCAGTACAAAAAAAATTAGATGAGTTAAAACATAACTTTAAGTATTTTTTAAAAGCTAAAGATGTCTACAATAAAAATAATAAAAAGCCATATTTTCAAATATTTTTCAAAAATTTTTTTAAAGTGATCTTTTGTTTCGCTTTGGGTGTTCTTATTATTTCGAACACGTCTGTACATACATTGACTTTATACTCGTATGTTTTACTACAATAGAAATAATTTTAGTTTTTAAAAATTTTAATTAATTTATTTATTTTTTCTGACGATTTTTTACGATTTTAATAAACGTCTTTGACGGGTTTGACGATTTTTTCTCAAATATTTGACGATTTGGTGTCTCATCTATTTGGCTGCTATGGGTCCAGGCATTCATGTATAAAATTAACACACACAACATAAGTGGTATGAGAAACTAGGTCGTAATCCTGACTGAAGGGTTGTAATGACCAATTATGTATGTATGTTTAGGCTGTATGAGCCTTGACATAAACCATACATATTTTTTTCGTGGTATGCTAACAAAGGTTAAAACAATCATTTTCATTATGATTAATTATAATTTTTCTTCTTCTGGCAAATGTATTCCATATTATAAGACAAATAAAAACATTTATGAGTACAAAAGTTATTGTTGACCTCATTTAAAACTCTGTAACTGTTAATGACAAATACAATTTATAGTCAAATAAAACTTTTACAAATTCCATATAATACAACGAATTAATAAAGGACATATGCTTACACAGACATCAGACAACTTTTGCTAGAGACGACGAAGGTATGTGGATGTGTTTAGAAGTATATTATAAATCATAATAAATATCACACCTATTTTAGCTTCAACATAAAAGACTCTGCTGGGCCCCCGTATCCCTGTGTAAGCAAATATTAACGTTGAAATGCTAAGTCTTTTTATCATTAAATATTCACTACTTAAGTGCTCCAGCACACACACAACAACATCTGCCTTAACATCTCTAGTCAAAATGCAACCACACACTCACTTTTCATCAACACTTAAGCATACAAATGAATGTAGAAATGTAGTATTTTGTCTCTGTTTACTTTCATAACATAAGTGTTGCCATTGTGCCAGAGTTACAGTATGTGATACATTCCACATGCATTTAAAGCACAGTTAATTTTTTTTTGTTTTCATTCAAGCTAAGGTCAAACACGGTTTTACACCAAAGTAAACAAAACAAAACAAAACTTATAAACAATTTAAATGAAAAACAAACAATTTTTTTGTTGTTGTTTAAAATTGCAGTGAAATGACCCCATAATTCTTTTGCACTCACATACACAGAGAGAAAGAGAGAGATAGAGTGAGAGAGAGACTCATTTAGTCGTATACAGTCATAAAACAAAACTGAGAGTTTTATTTACCAAAGTTATCTGAATATACTCATACAAATCATAATAAAAATAAAATTATGGTTGTAGAGTCATTACCATCGCAAATGTGTCACTGTGGTACTGTAAATCATTATCGTCTTTTGTATCATGTTTCAGTACAGTTCAGTTCAGTTTTCCTCCGTATCCTTTCTACGGTTAAATGTGTGGGCTGGCACTTAAGTAAAGGATAGTTAGTAACAGATATTTTGCCAGAAGGTTTAATATTATTATCAGCACCATTATTGGATATCATATTTTATTGTTGTTGTAAGCAAGTAACAACGTATAGCAGTAGATTGTTGTTTTGCGAGAGGAGTTTCAAAAACAATGTATTTTTAGCATTAAAGCTTAGTCGAAATAATGAACCAATTTCATAAAAATAAATATGTTTTGGCCTTAAGCTTAAGAGAAGATACATCGCGTATATACGAGTGCATAGATGCAAACCAGCTGTTAGACGTGTTAGGTGTTTTTTGAAGAAGAAAGTTGGGTATAAAAAGTAATTTTGTTTTCGAAACAATCTCAAAAGTAGACTGCTCCCATAGACTTTGCCTAGGTTAAGCAAAATAAGTTATCGGACCCTTTATGAACTAGAGGGACAGTAGGTCAATATTTTAAGCATGGAGGTCAAACAGAACTTATAGGAAATTATTCTGACTTTAAAATAATCTCTGTATTGCAGTATTTTTTTATTTCTATTTCAGCATGTCTTCCAAAGGGATATTAGCATGTTAAAACAGAATAACCCAGTTTAATTCAGGCAATCGGAACAGCCAAGCTCTGTAGTGTGAGATTTTAATCTTCAGCAGCAATTTTCGACGTTATCTCCCTATTATGCAATCCATATAAGATTAATCCTTGAATGATTTGAAATTTTACTCAGAAATGCGCGGCATTTATAGACGAGAACGGACAGCGATTTGAGGTTAGCGTGGGTCTTGCGTGTTGTCTGGCTGTCCTAGTAAATCAGACGATTTTTATGGGAAAATACCATCAGCCAACAAGCATTGTGTCATTTTCAATACGGCAGAGACTACCGTTTAGAAAACACGGCAGTGGTCAGGCACTCCATTAATACATATATACACCGTAGGGGTCTGAGTTCAGCAGAGAGATCGAGAATCTTTCGAGAAGTCTCTAGTTGGAATTATAAAATCAAATCTTCTAGGTTTCTTAATTTTTTTGATTTTTTCCACAAACCGAGGTATATTGAGCTCATCGAAATAAGTTTGTCTGTGAGATAATTTTACATCTATTTTCATAGATTTTGATATTTTCAAGGTTGCAAACAAAATGCTAAAGGTGCTAAAGCCAGGAAATAGGGAGTATGAGGAAGTTGTAGTTCAAATTAACAGATTTTAAAAGTTTGGTGACTGCTACATTTTCCAAACAAAGGATATAAGAGGAGAAGAAGGGGTTAATTTTGACTCAAAATGATTACTTTTGATATCAGTAGTCACTTACTAACTTTATTTGTCATTACAGTCTTCTAGTCAGGACTACGACCTAGTTTCTTACATCTCTCATGTCTTGTGTATTTATTTTATCCGTGAGTGACGGGATCTACAGTTTACTGACGACTTGGAACGACAGATGTTTGAGAAACTTTTCATGGCAATTTCATTTACTCCCAGAGTTTTTTCCAGAAATCTGCTGAGAGTCAGTCGCCGAACAAATATTTTCTTTTTTTATATTTCATATTTAGCCTCCTTTGATCGTAGACCAAGTTCTTTAAAAGTTGAGACGAACAAGCTTAGTATGAAAGACACACATGTATCTGATCCAAAGGCTATTTCCAAATGGGGTAATCTGAATAGTGCCGATTTTAATGCATTTGGAGCCTATTATTGCCTGCTGAAACATACGTGAGACCTGAATGGTATGTTGTGTTAATGCTAAGAAATGAAAAGCCGTTAGTGTTATGGGCACGAAAATTCAATGACATCTTCGGTGGAACCAGGGCGTAACCCTGACTGAAGGGTTGTAATGACCAATTATGTATGTAAGCCACGTACATCTGACCGAAGGTTAGGTTAGAGGACGTGTACTAGTCAATTAAGCCAAGTACAGTACCCGGAGGTCGAATTGACCCATTGTACAACGTCCTAGTTTCTCACACAACTTATGTTGTGTGTGTTATTTTTACACACAAATGTCGGGACCTACAGTTTAAAGTCGACACCGAACGACAAAGTTTTGAGAAACTTTTTCATGGCAATTTTATTTTACTCTCAGAGTTTTTGCCAGAAATCTGCTGAGAGGCAGTCGTCGAAGAAATACTTTTTGTGTTTTGTCTTGATGTCTGGCCTGGCTTTACGTCTAATAAGCCAACACACTGCCTACTAGACTACGACGACTTCAACATCTGACCGAATATGAGACAAAATTTTCTATATGGGCGGATGCTTAAAATTTTTCTTTTTAGGCTTACTGGGCGTATGTGGAATGCTTTTTACTCCCTTTAATAGCTCTCCAGCAACTCAGTATGCATATTTGTTTATGTGTGATCTGAAATTACCAACAGATGGCGCTAGTAGCCTTAGCAACATTGAATTGAATTAATTTCATTCATTTTCCATTTCTTTTATTTTCAGCCTTTTAAATTGGTGCTGAAAATGCCGGTAGTACGGCTTGTCATCAACTACAATCATGACTTACAGTGCTCACTTGAGTACATGTGTACACTACACAATATATACTAAGTACTGTTCATATGAACAACAACAAAAAAGAAACGAAAAGATTTTCTTATTCTCCTGGTAATACGCCAGGCCTGTTCGTGCTGCCATTTTTGAAAATTCAATTCAGGTAAATTTAAAACTTTTATTGTGTTAAATCTTCTTTTTTTTTCTTTTCTTATTTCTCCGCTTGCCGCCATTAAATGAATTAAATTTTTCTGAATATTTTATGATTCACATTAAATTTAATGGCTGTTGTCTTTCGAAATTTTTGCCTTTTAAGCAAAAAAAAAACGATTTTCTTCAACTGCTTATAATTTTTCTTATATCAAAAACAACAATGCCATCTGAATTTCTGAAATAGTTTTTCATTGAAATTTTTTTGCTAAAATTTAAGTGAAAATCTTATTATAATATCGTATAATTTTATTATTTTTAATTCAATTTTATACAATTTTTTCTCTCTTTCTTTTTGGTTTTTCATAAATAACCACAAATTCATTTATGAATTCCTGCAAACTCGTGTAGATATGTTAAAATACATACCCAATGTAGATATGTTTGTATATTAAGTATTAATATGTCTATAGATAAATACATATACGCTTATACTCATATATGCATGTGTATTCGTGTACATAATAAGAATATGAAAAACATCCGCGTGTCGCCATTTTTATGAATGTGACTTAAAGTTGTATTGTGTTGTGTTGTGTTGTGTTGTGTGGTTTATAGACAGGCCAGTAAAATGTACCATAAAATAATAACCCAATAAACAAATATTTTCAAGAACTTTTTCTACCAATATAATGCTTTGTTTAGATCAATTATGCAGCTTTTTGAGCTGTAATAAATATCCATATTGTTACGTTTTTACACGTTTAAAAACGTTGAGAATATGAGTTCGTAGATTGCAAATAAAAATAAAAATAAATTTATGTTCAGTTTTAATTAAATTGATTGAAACAACAACAATTTGCTTTGTTTGTTATTCTTCCTTTACACTCTTCTGGGTAAACACTAACAATTGTTCGTTAGATCTTTACAACGGAGATTTTCAAACCGCGATTATTCTATTCAAACGCAAAGCGTTTTAACACAAAACTGACTGACTTTTTATTGATCCCGTTGCCTGTTTTGTCTTGCCTTTTATATCGCAGGGTAAACAATCCGACGAATGCTTTTGAAGGGGAATGACTTTGCCTTTGCGAAATCTCTATAAATATAAACATGTTGTTTACGTTATTGTTGTTTGTGTATTTTGTTTACGTTTGTCCTTGCAGTGTTGTTGTTGCTTGTTTGTTTACTCGTTTATCCCTTTTTTATACTGATGTTGTTGCTATATTTTTGTTCATTTGTTGATCATGTAAACAAGTCCATAGTTTTCGTTTTTGTAGCTTTTGTTTACCATTTTAATGTTAAACAATGTAACACCATTTCCATTTTTTTGTTCTTGATACATACATAACAGTTAGGATTACGACCTAGCCTCTCAACTTCCAATACCATTTATGTGGTGTGTGCTAATTTTATGCATGAGTGGCGGGACCTACAGTTTAAAGTCGATTCCGACCGACAGATTTTTGAGAAACTTTTCATGGCAATTTTATTTTACGCTCAGAGTTTTTGCCAGAAATCTGCGGAAAGAAAGTTGACGAAGAAATATTTTTTCAGATTTTGTTTTGTTGAAGGTGTCTGACCTGGGGTTTGAATAGAGGCCTCATATCTAATAAACCGACACCAGACTTACTAGACTATGGCGCTAGGATATTGTACCAAAAGTGACTGTAGTTTGTGGAAGACTTATGATTTCAAGAGGCGTAATGGCAAAAACATCAGGGAACTAGATATTCATTACCAAATAGCTGTCAATCATTAGAAGAAATGAGTTCATGATTATCAAATGAATTAACAGTAAAAACTTTAATAGACAGGGTTGTACAATGGATCATACCGACCTCCGGGTACTGTACTTGTCTGAATTGACAAGTACACGTCCTTAAATCTAACCTTAATAGACAGAGTTTCCATTGGCGATTCACTGGTAAAAGACGCCAAAAGTCAAACCATTTCTCAAGCGAATGGTTGTGAACAATGAAAAGCCGATTGTGTGTGACAACAATGTGTGGAAATTATCACGTAAGAAGCCAGTTCAAGCCTCGAAGACTGTGCCAAAGTCAAGATTGATATTAAGAAAGGTAATGATGTGTATATGTAGGGATTAAAGAGGAATTTTTTCTTATAAGGACCTACAGGCTGGTAAAACCAATGATTCTAAACTCAACTGTCAACAGAGGCTCTACTGTAATGAGACTAAAACAAACAATTCAGAATTGATGAACAAAAATGTGTTGTGTTCTATCATGACAACGTCACATCACACACATTTTTGATGAGCCAACAAAAATCAGAAAGAGTTTGATTGCAAAGTTTTGATGTGTCCAGCTTAATATTTGCTACGATCTCTGCAACATTCTTGTGAAAATGGCCTAAAAATTCTGAATAAGAGGGTGTAGTAGTAAGAAGGCATTGGATTCATAATGTGAAAAAATTTTTGTAAGCGCGCGCAATTCTGTTCTTCAGTCACAAGTATGGTTTGCTGGTTTATTTTGTATGAACGCAAACTACTTATTCTTGAAAAAAAAAATGAAAAAAAAATAAAACAAATAATTGCGTATAAAGACAGGGAATATACGGTTATATTTTACGCACATTTATGCATATTAATTTATTTAAGGTTCGTCATTATATAAATCACCGGAAATGTACATATGTAATGTAATGGTAATGTAGACTCCTTTTACTCCGTTTAAAACGAAACATACTACTCTGTGAGGCTTCCTTGTTGTTTTATGGGAAAATGTAATTTCATTTAAAATGAAATTAAAGGAAAATGAGAGAAAGAAGACACGAGAAAAAAATGAAAATGAAAATGAAAAAGAGAAAGTAATAAATAAGCAGATACTTAAAACAGAAAATCCAATATAAAGACAATAATGAGAATAAAAAGAAAGAAAAGCAAAGCAATGAAAAGAAAATGTGGAACATTGCTAACGGAAGGAAATGAATGGAAATAAAGTTAAAAATTAACTTGTGTTTTTTCCGTTCCGTTTTCGTTTCTTCTGTTTCTATTTTACTACTAAGAACTTCAGAAGTAATCGAAGTCACAGAGATAAAATATAAAAATCAGCTTTAATTAAGCATTTGCAGTTTTATTTTCCCATTTTCTAGCACAAGACTGAATGATAGTAATGTGTAGAAACCTTTAATCCGTAAAATACTACGATGAAAATAGTGCAGAGCAAAGGCCAGAATAAGTGTCATAAACTTTAGAAAATTTTCCTTTTTAAAGTTTCCTTTCATTTGACATGTTCGCTTAACACATAACATTGGCGACGTTTCTTATGACATTTTCCTTTTTTTTTTGTTGAAATCGAAAAGAAAATATCCATTTACAGTCCATGATTGTCTTTATTGTCATCACTTTTGTTTTACAGCTGCTGTTGCATTTATTGGCTTCAGTTTCTATTTGTTTTTCTATTTATTTTCTTTTCACTTCGAATTGATTTAATGGGCATGTTCATACTACCAATAAGAGGTCACTGCACTTTACTTTGTCCTTCCATAAAATGAAAACAAAATGGAAGTGTTTTTCTGTTATCTTTTGAAATTTTAAAGATTAGTAAACATTTTAAATTGCTTTAAACATACTTTAAGAGATTTTTTCGTAATCCAAATGGCTTGGTAGTCTTATCTGAATATTATTTTAATAAATTTTATTGTATTATAATAGCATTAGAAGAAAAATTTTTAGGCTCAATTGCAATGATAGTTACTGTATAGGCTGCAAAGCGGTTTATTAGTGATATATCCTTATGCATACGCATATATGCGTGCGTTAGATACACATCTAAACAAGATTCAGGAATTAAAGTATTAAACTATCATTAACTTTATTATAATTGATGAGCTAACGCACTATATGATGCACACCGCTGTATATGACAATACTTATGTCATTCTATTCTGTCACAAAATGCAGTATATTATCTCCAATGAACGTAATGAATCGATTTATGCATGAGCAACGTTGGGATTTATTGGGCCAACGAGAAACTACATAATGATGTCGATTTTTCCAGAAAAAAAATCATTTTTTCGGGTGAAGTTAATTTTCATTTGGGTGCGTACGTTAATAAGCAAAATTGCCGTGGTCTTATATAAGCCAATGCACCCACTAAGTGTGACGGTTTGGTGCGTAGGCATCATTGGCCCATATATCTTCCAAAATGAGCAAGGCGCAACCATTACGTTAATGGAGGCCCCTATCGCACCATGATAATCGATTTTATTGTATCCGCTCTTCATAGTATTGATGTGAACGATGTTTAGCTTCAACAGTTTGGCGCAACTTGCCACACATCTCATGCCACAATCGATTTATTGCATCAAACGTTTGATGGTCATGTAATTAACCGAAATGGTAATGGCAATTGGTCGCCAAGAACCTGCAACTTGACACCATTGTCGTTAATATCATCCATGAGTGGCGTGACCTACTGTTCAATGACGATTCCGTATGACAGATTTGAGAATCTTTTTATGGCATTTTAATTTTATTTTCAGAGTTTATGCCAGGAAACTGCTGCGAAGAAGTTTTCGTTCTTTTTGAAATGTCTGAGCTATAGGTTGAGGCTACTATGACCCATACACCGAACCTCGCCCTATAAATCGAATTTTATTAAATGATTTTTGTGCAATAATTATTTTCTATGCAGTTAAAGCCGAAAAAAATCACATGATCAATGGCCAAGACAGTTGAGCGAGGCATCAGACAGTTTCATCTGTGATGTAAAGATTTGTCGCACTGCTCCTAACTTAGCACGTATCAGAATGCAATTCAAGTTAAAGTACGACAACCTGTAAAGCACTAAGACTCTTTATTTTATTTCTAATTCTTTAACATTTCTGTTGTATAACTCTGCTTTGAATAGTTCTTATGAAAGAATGACATGAATATTGATTCATCTGACGTACATACATATGTACATAAGTATGTATATGGCACAAGAAACATGTTCCCATTACTGTCATGTTACTAACTAATTTGCATTTATTTTATTCCCCTCTTTGTTATGGAAATCCCTAAGAAAAAAAATTAAAAAGGTATATATGTTTACTTGTATGACTTCGTTTCAACAACAATGATGAGTTGCAAAAGAATCGATATAAAGTTGACAATAAATTTAAATAATAAATTTCAATTTTCTTTTCATCATCATTTATTTCATCATCATCTCCCTTATCACTCATTTTGTTATGAGGACTTGCCATATCTTGTGTTTTTCCTGTTGATATTATCAAATGGAATTTAAACATTTGCTGCTCAAATACATAATGTTGTGTAAGAAAGTAGAAAAAAGAAAACGTGTAAACTGCTAGAGGTGTCATTGGCTTCTTATGGATGAAGTGATGACCCCGATTTATTGAGGATATTACGTCTAAAAACTCTCTCTCCGACGTGAATAATAATATAACAATCGCAGTCCATTGCATTACTCTGATACCAAATCGATTTTCTTGGTAAAACGGATCCCTGACTCAGATGCCCGAGGTGAATTGTTGCTACAAGAATGACTCTCAACGTTAAAATAGAATGGGGCCGGTCCTCTATATAGAAGGACACACATACATACATAATTAATCATTTCAACCCTTTAGTCAGGATTACGACCTAGTTTCTCACACACCACTTATGTTGTGTGTGTTAATTTTATACATGAGTGGCGGGACCTACAGTTCAAGTCGATTCCGAACGACAGTTTTTGAAAAGCTTTTTTCATGGCCACGTATAGGGATTCAAAGATCAAATATCAAGGACTGACCTGGAACATGAGAGGGTGATTACAAATTACTTCAGACATGGCACAGTATGTGTCATACTGGCCTCTAGGCATCAAGGTGCGACTTGAAATGAGGAAGGAAATAGAGAGAGCGAACACAGCCAGTGTATTACATGCAATAAGATTGATTAACCGAATGCCTTTCAATTTTCAAAAATTTTGAAAAGGAGACTAACTAAACAAAACTCCTCTCAATTCAGAGGAGTGAATTGAAAGATGAAATACAGACTTCATGCAGAAAGTATGTTTGGTAGCTTAGAAGGTTGGTAGTTGAAGGCTAAGATGTATGCCGATAGGCAAGAGAGCCCTGTAAATTGCTGGTTCATTTATTCTATTAACGAGTGACTATGAGAGAACAATTCGCGGTCCCAGTCACAAATTTTTGCTATGTATGCATGAAACTAACTTGTTTTTACTATCAATTGTGGTCAAAAACAAACTAAATTACAAACTTTGTTACTAGTTTTAGCAGGAGTCAATTTGTTTTAGAGTGTTGCCATCTCATATGGACGCTTTGCTTAGCGTATAGAAATCCGCAAATATAAACCTTGTCATGATCTGCCTAGAGGAAAAGGAACGACTGTCAGTGGAAGACCGTAAAATAGTTTCTGATTGATTAAACCTCCAACATTGCTTTAGAAAAAGTATTCGGTTTTCTAAGAAATTCTATTTGATGCGAAGTGAAATGTATTTTGAAGATTGCCATTCTTTATGAATCATTTTAATACCGTCATCATTGATTTTGAAGAGCCTTTCTAGGTTAAGCGTCAATTTGGTGTGAGCTGTATATTGTCTATCCTGAAACCTGGTCATTGAAGTCGCCGTAGTCTAGTAGGTAGTGTGTTGGCTTATTATTCGTGAGACCACGGTTCAAACCTTAGGTCAGATATCAAAACGAAATACGAAAAGTATTTCTTCGGCGACTTCCTCTCAGCAGATTTCTGGCAAAAACCTCTGAGAATAAATAAAATTGCCATGAAAAAAGTTTCTCAAAAATCTGTCGTTCGGAGTTGACTTTAAACTGTATGTCCCGCCGCTCATGTATAAAATTAACACACACAACATAAGTGGTGTGAGAAACTAGGACGTTGTACAATGGGTTAATTCGACGTCCGGGTACTGTACTTGTCTTAATTGTCAAGTACACGTCCTCTAACCTAACCTACGAAATCATATTCTAAACGTTTTTAAATTTGAATAATTGATTTGAACAAAGCACAATTTTGGTTTTTTTGACGATTTCCTCTCAGCAGATTTCTGGCAAAAGTTTCCCAAAAATCTGTCATTCGGTGTCGACTTAAAACTATAGGCCCCACGAGTCATGTATAAAGCTAGGTCGTAATCCTGACTGAAGGGTTGTAATGACTAATTATGTATGTATGTGTGAAACCTGGTCATAAAATTGCATCGAGCATAAAGGAGTTCGAATTACTATACTATCAGGCGGCTATACACTTCCACCTAAGCTACTTAGATTTTAGACTTTACTATCGCATGATATGATAAAAAAATGTCAAATGTTTTTTGCTTATATAAACACATAGGAATACAATGGTAAATTATAAACTTATTCCGTATCTGATGTATTTAGATAATGGTGAAAAAATTGTCCCAAAAAATGTTGGTTGCATAAGCTGCATCATCCGTTAACGCTTCCGTTAACCACTTACGTAATCCCCCCCAAAAAAAGTAAATACAAACTGGAACTTATTTGTGAAAGTTGTTAACCAGACGTGGTGTTTTATTTGAAATTCATTAAAAATTTACGAAATGTTTTGTACAACAACATTTTGACAGTAAAATAAACAGACAAAATAACTGTAAATGTACAAATAAACCACGACACACAAACACACACAAGCACATCTTTGATGTAGTAAAAAAATAAAATCATGTAATAGGGAAACGGATATAAAGGAGAAGCTTAAAGGACATTTCAAAACCATTTAAGCTATTGCGACTTCTGCCAGTTGAAACTGAAAGAAGTATTTAACATGTAAACATAACACTTTAATATGAAAACCATTTTAGTGTTAATCAAATGTCACTGACATCAAAAAGAATATGACAGTTGGCAAGTATTGCAAGTAATGGAAATGATCGATTAATACAATTTTAAATTTCTCTTTTTTATTATCGATTGCTGCGCTTTAATCCCCTTATATTGGTTTTCTTTTAATTTAAGTACTTAAATAAATTGCTAAATAATCTCTAATGAATTAATACCGACGGTTAAAATATTAATAGATTTTGTTGTTGTTGTTGTTGTTATGAATAAAGTTTAATTTGCCATCGGCCAAAAGGAACAACAGCAAAAAGTTTAAGCTTGTGTAAAAATATTTTATCGCCATGTAAATAAAAATATTTTTTAAATAAGCTTGACAACATAACTACAAACACTCTCTTCGCTATTTGGTATATTAAAATAAAATTTATTTACGTAATAAATACAAAAAAAACAGAAATAAATAGCCCGCGAATAAAAGTTTTTATTGCATATTTCACACATTTATCTTCTGATGTCCGTTTTTTATTTTTTTCAATACTTTTGTTTATTTTTCTTTTTTTTAATTTCATGCTCTAGTGGTGATATGTTAGTGGAAACCAGAAACAGAAATACAGTGATGGCCACGAATTTAAGACACGACATTTTATTTCTACATTTGTGATAATTTTTACATCTTATCAAAAATATTTTAGGTCCATGATATTTTTCTTAAGATTTTAGTAATATTAGGAAGAAAAAGTAATAATATTTTGCTACCTATATTGGGTTGAGAATTTTTATTTACATATTATATAGATCAAGACAAAATGCTAGTCGCGATTTGATATTTTTTGACACAAGTGGTTTACGTTGTGCAAGACACCCACGCAAGTTTTTCTCATTTATACATCTTCTTATTGCCCTAGACGAAATATCAATACCAAAATCCAATGCAATTTTATTTTTTATTTTACTTGAGGTCGTGAAGGGATTAAAACAGCTACTTTAGGGTGTAGTTTTTCGGGCTCTAGGTTGCTGTTTGACATTTTTGGTGGTACCATGTTGCTTGATGTGTTCCAGCGCGTTGTAAATCTTGCATTTAGAACATTTAAGCAGCTTGGATATCTCCATTATTATTTTTCCATCAAATTTTAGTTGTTGGATCAGTTTTCGCTCGGCATCGGTATTCCAAGTACCTCTGACCATTTATAATTAAATATTTCTATGTATTCCAACATGAAATAAAATAAAACATTCGTTGCTCAACGTTTAGCTTCAAAAAACACCAAAAAATCACTTAAAAACGAGATATTTCTGAAATGTTTTAAATTCGTGGCCAATTTGAAATAAACGTTTTTACAATAATATGATCAAAAAGCAACAAAATGTAAATAGAAACGAAATAAAATAATGGTACTTTTTCTTAATATTACAGAGTACATAGAAGTATAAAGAATATCAATTTTGATACTACATGATTGTAAATATTATCGCAACTAAGTCAGTCATATGTCCTGTCTTAAATTCGTGGCCACCACTGTATATGAGGTATGTTGAGAAATTAAGGTATTTTAGAAATTTGTTGGACATACCAACACCCAAGACTGAGTTCATACTATTCACCAGGAGATACAAAATCCCTCAATTCGCAACCCCTAGTAGCAACAGAGTAACTAGTACTCTGTCTTAATACATACATACATATATAATTGGTCATTACAACCCTTCAGTCAGGATTACGACCTAGTTTCTCACACCACTGATATTGTGTGTGTTAATTTTATACCTGAGTGACGGGACCTACAGTTTAAAGTCGATTCCGAACGACAGATTTTTTGAGAAACTTTTTGATGACAATTTTATTTACTCTCAGAGGTTTTTTTCCAGAGATCTGGTAAGAGGAAGTCGCCGAAGAAATATTTTTTCATATTTTCTACGGCGACTGTACACTCTTACGCACTCTATCTAAAAACGTCTAATATTTGGGAATCACAAAGAATCACAAAGTCGGCATCTGGTCAAAATTCCGGTATCAATCATAAAAAGGTCTACTAACTGTACGGCTTTATAATCAAACCAACTTTATTCTATGTGACAGGCCTTTGGTGGCTTTGTAGAAACCAAGAAAACATGAAAGAATATAAGCTACGGATAATTTGGAGGTGGATCTGCCTCCCGTTACTGATACTTGAACCCGGTTTTGATCTTTTCATTGCGCCAAAAGAAAAAAATATTGAATATATTCTCCTTTTAACCATAGATCGAGCCTTAAAAAACTTCATAATTCTAGTGATACATAACACTTCTGATACATACTTGTAGTAACATAGAATTGTCACGATTATTGATAGATTTTGTTAAAAAATTTAAATATTTTAATTCATTTTAATAAAACTATTTATTTACTATTATAACATTTTATTATCACATTTATGAAATTTGCCCAAAAATTTTTGTCATGATGTACATTGGCATGGTATTTTACATAAAAAATCAAGCACTTCATGTCAGCATGGTTTTATTTCTTTTTAAATGGTAATAATTCGATGTCTAGCACCCTGCTTTGTGGCGATTTATAAGTTTCCAATTGCTTAGATAGGACAGTTTATTGTCACTAGCATCAGTAACACTTCCCTAGCAATCACTGTAAGTATTCCATCATTAATCAAATTTCAATTAAAATCGCTGGAGGTAATTTTCATTTTCCACAATAAAACTAAAAAGTTTTAGAATTCTGTTGGTAAAAAACTTTAATTTGAGATGAAAATATACCAAAAAGGAACATAAAAATATAAGCATCATTATTTAAATACATTTTCTTTAATTTTCTTAGCTTTTAGGCGAACAAAAAATAAAATTTTTAAAAATCTTAAAAAAGGATATATGGGCTGCTCTGAAAGTATGATAGTTAATCCCAAACTATTTATACAGTATTATTTCTTACATAAAACTACAAGTTGTGTGATAAAAGTTTTATGAAAATAGTTAAAATTTTCTAACAAAAAATTAGGATAATTTGATTTTTTTTAGAAAAAAAATCATTTTCATTTGAATTTAAAAAAAAAGCATTAAACATGATTATTAAAGGCTGGAAGACTTTCAGCTCATTTTACGAAAAGGCGTAATAGGTGTAAATATATCATTATCAAAGCGAATGATTCTGTTATCTCATACGTACGTAGTTGACCGAAATATTATCATCTGTAGTAAAACATGGGACGCAACACATTTTCCTAATGTTTGTTTGTCACATGAGATAAATATGAGAAGAGCAGTAAGAAAGACTCTACAACATTTCAGGAAACAGCTGCTAGCAATCTGCGTTAAAATTGGTAATATTTTTTCAACCCTAACTATTAAAGGCAGTTTGTTCTGTTCCAAGTAGCACCATCTTTGGCGATAAACATCCTGTTGTCATATTTGTTGCTGCCAATACTTTCTTCAGTTCATAACACGAGCTTCTATTTTCTTCTTCTTCAAAGTCTTTAGCAGCAGGAATATTACATACATAATTAATATATAATCGGTCATTACAACCTTTCGTTATAAATTGGAAATGTCTGACCTGAGGTTTGAACCTTGGTCTGACGTCTAATAAGGTAACACGCTACATACTGGACTACGACTACTTCAATCAATATCAACAACATATCAAGAATAGAAAATTCAAACTTTTCACTTTCGTCGTTCAATTCGTTAACTTCCAATTCTTTCTCAAAAACCATAAATATTGTATTATTTACGATAAAACTTCACAAAATCTTTGAAATCTTAAATAAATTGCATACACGACACCAAAAAATCGCTAGGAAAGTCGTATGTATCAAAAATGATACATAAGCCAGAATTATGAAGTTTTTTAATTTTTTTAATTCCTGTTTGAATTTTTTTTTTATTTGTTTTAAAATAATGGCGATAACTATACTAACTATCAGGCATCTAACTTTTTCCGAATTAAAGTTGTGTAGTCTAAAAAATTGGAAATGTATCATTTTTGATACAAAAGTCGATCTACGGTTAAGAGATTAGTGTACACTTCCCAGAGGATATCATCCAGGTATTCACTAAAGAATCACGATGTAGAATTTTTGAATCTACAATCCCTTGTCTCTGTGCTAATTTATATCTCGAAAGCATACGTATACCACATCTTATAATTCGAACGAATTCATACGTGGAATTGGCATTGGTCTGTCGAGTGGCAAATAGTCTGAGATCTGAAGTTTTTTTGCACTTTCTCTTATATTTCATGATCCACATGTAAGAGAGTGGTTCCTTTGGCAAACTTACAATCCACAAACGTATATTAAGTTCCGTATTCCATTTTGTTTTATTAGATAACAGCAGTGCAGTAAATTTGAATATTGAAAAACCTGAAACAAGCAGTAGAATCTTTAAGAGTTAATACCATCGAAAATCCATTTTAAAAACTCAAAGCTGTGATAACCAGACAATAGTCCATGTACAACCAGAGGTTAGGAATACCATACAACAATTTCTGCAGTAGCTGTAAAGGGTTTAATTGGCTGCCAATTAAATCTAACCAAACCTAACCTATAACTATTTTTTTTTGTTTTTTTTTATCGAACGTCCCCGGCCTCACACTAACCCATCCGACCGCGGAGGGCTCGTCTCCATTACGTAGGGACACGTGCGCACTACAGTCCGGACTGTAGCGGGTAAGGGAAAAGTAATGGCAACGAGAACATAAATCAGCTACAGAACTTAATCACAAGCTGAATAAAGTAACAATAAACAGGAACTACCTATGACAAGAAAGAAAATACATTTTTATATAATAATTTACAAATTAATGCCAGCATATAAGCTACGTTTTATATTACAAACACCAATAAAATCATAATATAAGTTAAAATCGTTACATAGTCCACGAAAAGGAAAATTAAATCCATAGTTCGTTCTATAAAAATCTAAAGAAAGAGGACGATAGTGCCGTGAAAATCCTGCTGGAATACTGAAATTCAGGTTACAAAGCAAAAACACAGAATCGATATCACCTTTAATCACATTAAAATCAAAACAAATCCCAAAAACAGACCTTCTACGTTCTAAAGTTGGAAGTCTTATCAAACCTAATCTAGCCTCATATGACGGAAACCCATTGGCACAATCCCATCCTAAGCCACGTAAACAGAATAATAAAAACTGCTTTTGCACAGACTCTATTGAATCACTATGATAGTATGGATTCCAAATAATAGACGCATACTCCAAAATAGGTCTAACAAGTGAAATGTATAGCAGTCTTGTTATATAAGGATCAATGAATTCCCAAGCCCGTCTTTTCACAAAACCAAGAACAGCCCGAGCCTTGCCAATCATCATACTAATATGATCAATAAAAGACAATTTCATATCCAATAATACTCCCAAATCAAGAAATGTAGTCACCGTTTCCAAAGGGCAAGAATTAATCACATAAGTGGACGAAATTACGCCCCCGCGAGAGAAAACCATGCATTTACATTTCTTCAAGTTAAGATCCATTAAATTAATTCTACACCAAGTTACAAACAAATTAATATTTCGCTGAAGAACAGCCTGACCATGATCATCATCAAAAGTATAAAATAATTTAACGTCGTCAGCAAACATCAGAATATTACAATCAGAAATAGCACAAGAAAGATCATTAAGAAACAATAAAAACAGTAAAGGACCCAAATGGCTACCCTGCGGAACACCAGAAGTAACATATACAGTCTTAGACAATACATTCCTAAACAATACTCTCTGAGTCCTAAGTGACATCTCCCAAGTCTAGCCAACGATGAATAATATCAGGAATACCGATTAATGAAAGTTTAAGAAGCAAAATTCTATGATCAACCCTATCAAAAGCTTTACTGAAATCAGTATAAATTACATCAGTCCCGAGCTCTGGCAAGAAAACCCCTGAAAACATGTGTAGTAAATTCAAGAAGATTAACTTTAGTTACAACTTTATGTTGTAGCATGCAATTTGAGATCAAATGTGATTAAAATTATTCATAAATTTTTATATAGAATTAATGAAATTTAAACAGTAGTCTTCATAATCTTTTACTGGAATTTAATGCCTTTATTAGCGTCGGTAATATAATTGAAAATTCTCCAGAATCCAGCCAGCTTAATTTTATCTATTGTTACTCATATTCCATTATCAGTTCGTATAGAAAAGTGTATCCTGTGCCCTTACTTTATACTGGCTTTAAAGGAATTTTTTTGGTCTCCGTATGCATTAATCCCCCTTTGTAAATTAAGCTAACCGTTTACATAGTTAAAATCATCATCTCTTACAATGTAAACCGATTACAATTTAATTTCCTTACACAATACTTCCGCTGTCAACTATTTTATTCACGGGTTTTAGCTGCTTTTTTTTCTTTACCGTTTTCTAAAATTTCAATGGGGAAATATTTCTGACATTGATTTAGGTGAGAAAAGGCTCAGAGAGTTTTAATAAATGTTTATGGAAGTATTGTAAGTATAGGAAGAGACATTGACAAAAGTGTACAGTAAACAAATCTGATATCTTTTTATTGAATTCAAAGCTTTAAAGTTTTCGATGCCATAGCAGATACATTGCCATATGAAAAGCTACGCTCGACGATGCAGAACAATCAGATCTTCGCAAAAGAAGTCACATTCAATCATTTCATATTAAAGCTGAAGTAAAACAAAATGCACACAGTTGTTGGAATAGTACCTTACGATAGAGAAGCTACGCCACATACTCTGAGGTAGCAGACAATACAGGAGAGTTAAGCGGGATTTTCAAAATTATAAAAAATGTATGGAGATCGGATTGACTGCTTTAAGAAAACCAGGCTGTAATGCTTCACTTGAAACTTTGAAAGTCGCCGTAGTCTAGTAGGTAGTGTGTTGGCTTATTAGACGTAAAGACAGGGTTCGAGCCCCAGGACAGACATCAAGACAAAATACAAAAAGTATTTTTTCGGCGACTTCCTCTGAGCAGATTTCTGGCAAAAACTCTGAGAGTAAATAAAATTGCCATGAAAAAATTTCTCAAAAATCTGTCGTTCAGAGTCGACTTGAAACTGTAGGTCCCACCACTCATGTATAAAAGTAACACACACAACATAAGTGGCGTGAGAAACTTGGACGTTGTACAATGGGTCAATTCGACCTCCGGGCACTGTACATGTCTTAATTGGCAAGTACACGTCCTCTAACCTAACCTAACCTTAAAACATTCTCGAGGCCATGTGTATATTCCGTGTGATGGGCATTAAAAGAAATTGTATTTAAATCAGATGAGTGTGAGTTGGTTTTCCTTTAATCTACAGAATAATTTCTTTAATCCTCCATTAGCATTACAGTACTGGAAATGAAAATTAATTAATTAATTAATAAACACTCTATTAAAGATCAAAAGAAGTAGAGTTCACGCTAAGACAGAATCTTGTCTAAGAAACCTTCGTACAAATAGCTTAGTGAGTTCAGACACCGTAGTGGAAGGCGTAGTGTGTTGGGTTATGTGAGGCCACGGTTCAATACCCAGCTCAAACATCTCGAACATAACGAAATCTGAAAAAATATTTCTTCAGCGACTTTCTCTCAGCAGATATCTGGCAAAAACTCTGAGAGTAAATAGAATTGCAATGAAAAGTTTCTCAAAAACCTGTCGTTCGGAATGGACTTTAAGCTGTAGGTTTGGCCACTCATGTACATATAAAATTTAACACACACAACATAAGTGGTATGAGAAGCTAGGTCGTAATCTTGGCTGAATGGTGTGTTGACCAAATATTTATGTATGATTTCAGACACCAAAGTCAGTGTGTGCCATATCTTATTAAGCATTTTGAATCTCTGAATGCACCAGGTCTACCTCTTGAAAACCTCTTTCATAAGATTATGTGTTCAGATCCTCAAAAAATTCATTCTAAATTAAATATCCGCAATACCTTCTTTACTTTATTTTGTTCTTCCCACAAAATTTCCATTTAAAATTAGTTGCTAAACAGATTTATGCTTAGTTTTTAACCTTCTTTATTTGCAAACTGTACCGACAAATAGAAAAATAATTCCATTTTCTAACATTTAACACCTTTGGCAAAGCAATTTACAACGAATTTTTAGAATTTTTTTCGTTGTTGCTGTTTTCATGCTTAACAATATTATTTAAATAACACCAACAATAACAACAAGTTTAAATGCAAATTTGTTTTTTTGTTCACTGTGCCGCCCTATCGTTTCCCTTTTCGTAATAGCCTTGTCACAACGGCTGTTGTCTAGGATGAGGCTAAGGGCCTTGAAAAACTTATGCCAGTAATAACCAAAAACAAAAAAAGGAAAGGAAAGAAAAAAAAGAACGAAAAATATTCATGAGGAAAATAAAAAATAAAATAATACGAGTATACAACGCAATACAATACAATTACCAAGAAAATAAAAACAGGCATAAAAGCGTAAAGAAAAGTTTTTGGCCAAATAAATGGAAGATGATGGTTGTTCTTACGTTTACATACACAACAACGTACATCCTAAACATGGACTCGTAATAGAAGTAGAATATGAGTGTTTTATTGCAAGAGCATGAGTTCTAACGATGAACATAATAATTGAATGAATGAATAGAAGATGGTCGTATGGTTGTAAGATTGTTTCAATGGGCGGATGGTGGGATGGTTTGGTATTGATGTATAAAAATCATGTCAACTTACCACCAACGTAGATGTCAACTTTAGTCCAATTAAGTTTAGTTGCGATACTTTTAACAGCAAACGAAATTGCTTCGTATGATGGCAGAAAATTGCTTGATTCCTGAAATTAGATAAAACGGAAACACAATTGAAAATGACGCTACAAATGACTTGTCTTCACTTTTCATATAATTTTTCTTCTTTTTTGTTTTTAATAGAAAATAGTAGAAAATGTTAAATTAAGAAATATAAGGTCTTCTCATAAACGTTTCTTATTTATAAACTTATATAGAACACAGTATGTGTGGAATATTTCGTTTGAAAGACCTATTGATGGCATTATGTGTGGAATATAAAATCGCAGCGCATTCAGAAAGTCCAATTTTCCATGACTCTGGCGCATAAATTGCACTGAATTTGACCGATGGCATGTGTTATGGTGGCTTTGAGGACAGCTGTGTTTCACATACCATTGCGACTTAAGAAAATGCCACAACAAAATGTCTAACGAAGCAAATTTTACTATCACAGTGACCAGTTTTCATCATATTTACGTGAGATGACCATGCCTTTTAATCGCTTATGAAGAATATTCAATGTAGCATTAGCTTGTTGAAACCACGTATCGTTGTTGTAACAATCATCCAATTCAGGCCAAAAGAAGTTGTTTATAGTATAGTTTATAACGCTCGCCGTTGACAACGATTACCTGATCAAGTCGTTCTCTAAGAATCATGGACCTCCGACGCGGTCAGGCCAAAATCCATACAAAACAGTGACTCTATTGTGTTGTATTAAATGCTTTTGAATCTCTTTTGGATTGATATTGTTTTGTACGTTTGTTTGTTCATCCAGAAATGGGTGGCATCGCTGAAGTTGGTTTTCCAATATCTTTGCTTTCAGAAGCCTTCTGAAGAAATCAAGAGTTGTAGTAGATTCAGTGAAAATCTCCTCAATTTCCGTTTTGTTGTGGATGTGGTGGAAGTCGCCGTAGTCTAGTATTTAGTGTGCTGGCTTATTAGACATAAGCGCACGGTTAAAACCCCAGGCCAGACACCAAAACGAAAAATATTTCTTCGGTGACTTACTCTCTGCAGATTTCTGCCAAAAACTCCGAGTGTTAAAATAAAATTGCCATGAAAAGTTTCTCAAGAATGTGTCGTTCGGAGTCAACTTTAAAACTGTAGGTTCCGCCACTCATGTATAAAATTAACGCACACAACATAAGTGGGGGATTGTAATGTCCAATTATGTACATACGTACGTGGATGTACCATCTCATTGCTTTCTCGTGCCTTCTTGTTCGTAGGCTTATAACGAAGACATTTAGTTCTGGGAGATTCTGGTTAGCTTCCTCATAGTTACCTGTGCCTCTATTCCTGCCTTCACTCCGCGGTGCATTTTCTATCCATTTAGAAACCACTTTGGTAAGCCATCGTGTAGCAAACGGATTGGAAAGTTGACACTTCATTTCCTTGTCAATATTACCACTTGATCAGACAGCATGCCCCAGAGAAATGTAAAAAAGTACTCGTACATCCCCAGATCAAGAAATCAAGATGATCAATAAGATGTATGCCCATGAAGAAAAATTGTAGCCTTCCTTTGTATCACCATATTAAGCGGTGTTAGATTGACAGGAGTCATACATACTAACCATTGGGGGAGTCTACATAGGCCCTGTAATGCATTACATTAGGTCACTTTAAGGGTCAGATTCCACGAAATAAATATTTTGTAGCGCTAGGGTTAGAATTAACACTAAGGGGATGTATCCTGAGTTTTAAAGAAGGTGGGAAAGGAAGCGAATAGAACATTGAACCCTTAGGTTTTCGAGTGTTAGTTTCAAGGGTTTCTATACAATTGCCTCGAGCCTTCGAAGAGATGTAGTTGTTGGTATGCCTGCTATTACTTTGTTTTCTGTTGCTTTGTCTGGCCAACGAGAATGGCGTGGCTTCGATGTCAGAGAGAAGAGCATGAATGCGTTTATACTACTGGGGTAAGCGATGCTAACACTGCATTCGCAACTGATCCCCGTAGCAGTCAAACATTCAACATTTCAATCAAAAAATTAGTGAAAGTCACTGCAACATTTTGGGGATGCAAAACTGCTTCACTAGTACTGGCAATAATGTAGACTTCAAGACTGGAGATTCTGGAGGTTATACTTTTGCTGTTCTGTTTTTATCAAATCCTGCATTCAAAAGTACTTAAAATTACTACGTATCATTTATTTTCCACCTTTAAATACAATTTTTATTACAAAAGAATAAAAGTTTTAATTTCTAGCAAAATTCTCTTGAACATTATGACTTCATTTTATTACAACACATTGTGATGAAACCTAAAATATTAATACCGAATTAATATCAATCATACGTAACGATGTACCCTATAAGTATGTATTATTATGACATGAAGTACCAGTTGTTTATGAGGAGCTTCATATCCTTACATAATTTACACTGTCAGTTGCTACATAATTTAACATGCCAATGATTTTGTAATCAATAATAAAAATTTGTGTCCTTTTTCACATTCTACATCCATGCCGTCCGTGTGTTCATTGATAACATTGACAGAGGATTTTCGGATTTAACAAAAAAAAAATTAAAAAACAGAATCACAAAAAGCTCTAAATAAAGTGATTCAGATATTGCGATAACAGAAGACAATATTTGCTGGAGTTAAGTTCATCAGTTTATAGAAAAAAGTTTCTAAAAAAAATAGAATCTTTTTGGCAGATTTTTCTATTTTTTCTGTATCTTATGCCAGACATTTTTGAATGGCTGTGATTAAACATGACACAATACCAGATGTGTTATAACCTTTAGGCGTCTTTGGAATAGCCAGTCGAGGTCCTTATGTACATATTAAAGCAAAAGAGAAAAAGAAACACGTTTTTTCATTCTTCTTTTGTCCTCTTGAATACAGACATTCATCAGAGGTTTAGAGTTCTTAAAATTTCTTTGTTTCTTTTGAAAATCTTTGACTCTGTTCTACATAAAGTGAGCGTGTGTGTGTGTGTGTTTTAAGTGTTTCTTGTAAGAAAATCATTTCGACCTTTTTTTCTTTGGTTGCTTTTGTTATTGTTGGCAAATGTTAATAGAATAGAAACTGAAAATTGTGTGCCTTTTGCCAAAATTTCAATCGAAAAAAAGGGTTCCAAAAACGCATAATGAATTGTAATGGATGTGTGCCACTGATTTAGAAAATGTTGAAATTGAATTACAGGCTGAGTAGTTAAGAAATTGAAGGGTTTTTTAAAGGGATTTTCTTGTGAAAGGATTTTAGAAAACAATCTAAACAATTACCAGGCAGTTTTTATTATTGAAAAACCGTATTTGTTTCCTTTAGGAATTACTGGCAACAGCTGCAGCTATTTTATTAGCTGCTATAACCAAGGCTGACATGTTGTAAAACCTTTAGTTGTAAAAAAAATCAAACAAAAGCTGATGCAACCATTATCCACAAGTTATTAAAAGCAGTTAACATACAATAAAAGTCGCTGTGGTCTAGTAGGTAGTATGTTAGCTTATTAGACGTGAGGTCTCGGTTCAAACCCCAGGTCAGGCATCTGCAACTGAACGAAATATGAAAAAATATTTATTCGGAGACTTCCTCTCAGCAGATTTCTTGCAAAAACTCTGAGAGTAAATAAAATTGCCATGAAAAGTTTCTCAAAAATCTAGCGTTTGTAGTCGACTTTAAACTGCAGGCTCTGCACAAAAAAAAAACACACAACATAAGTGGTGTGAGTCTTTCTTTCTGTCTTTCGGAGTCGACTTTAAACTGTAGGTCCCGCCACTCATGTATAAAAAAAATTAACGCACACAACATACATAAGTGGTGTGAGAAACTATATCGTAATCCTGACTAAAAGGTTGTAATGACCAATTATGTATGTACGTAGCATTCAATACAACAATAGGCTAATAAGGGTTAACGTCATTATGTTGTTGACTTTATGTAAGGATTTAGTAATTGATCCTACATTTTCAAAATTATTTTCATAGTCCTTCAAACTGCCTTGTGGATTAGCATTGGGGCTACTTGGCCCACGCCAAACATACCATCATATGTATTAGTGATGTCAGGATCGAACTTTAACTTCTGCCCTAATAACATATGACTCATTACGGTTGATTGATGCATGTTATGTTGCTTGCTTTTGTGTCAATATACTCAAGTACTCTGACCGAACGATTGATTTTACTTCAGCCGTTACATAATTTTTTTCCCCACTGGGTTGCCCTAACTAATGAGAGGATACTAGCCAGAATACACCTGCCTAGTGGTTACTAAGCTATCATGAGTTTACTTTTGATATGCATTATTGGCGAATGGGTTCCAAATATGTGTTCTGATGACACGTTCTTCTCATCAGAGGATCTGTATTTGGTCTTGGAGAGCTTTCTATTTTTTGAGTCTACAATTCCCGGTTTACGAGACTATTTCTGAATAGTCTTGCCGCAAAAGTTATCTATTAAAATCTTAGATTGACTCAAACTAGTCTAGTTTGTATAAAAATTGTTGCTTCTCTCTAAATTTCCTTTCACCAAGAATACCTTTCCAAACTCTTCCTTTCGAAATGGTTTTGTGAACAGCTGCGTTTTGTTGAACTGGAACCCGTCAAATTGTGATTCTATTTTCTCTAACTAGCTAATTCAGCTTACCTAAAGAGAAGTGTTCTAATTTTAAGTAAACCTTTGAGTAGCTAAGAGCTGAATATCAGACAATATTGTTATGTACTGTCCTACCAACCGTATACCTTTATCTTCCACTCTTAAGAGAGCTTTTCCAACACAGACAGTCATTCAGTCTGTCAATTTGTGATGACCCCAAGACTAATTTCGTGTACGATCGGCTCTTCACTACCCTTACCACATATGTATCTCATATATCTCGTCTTCTCTACCAGATGTACTAACAAAACTGCTGAAATTTACGGACCTGGGCTTGTATACTATTTTACTACATCTGAGTTGTTTTCGACACATACAATGGCCTCATAGGCCCTAAAAGTAGTATACATTCGATGCAATATTTTTGGCTTACATTCTTATGATATTCTTGCAAGCCCTGTGAATGTCACTAGAAAATGTTCGCACCTCTTTGGTAGACGAGTACCTCAGTACCATGTTTGGAAATTTGTTGGAATTATTGTTATCCGCACCGATGCCACAAATTTCCTGCAGTTTTCATGTTAAAAGATTTTTTCAAACCCCGAATAATAATGGACCCTTCAAGGTCAAGGTTAACCATTTAATATACATTGATTTTGCAAGACACTGACCTATAGTATCAAGAAGGCATATAGTCTTTTACGCCTGAAATGCTCCTAGTGATTTACACGACTTCGGTGGTACTATCACCTTGTTTCAGACAATTCGCACAGAGTCTGATGAATGCCTACGATCGTATTCTAACTATAATCCCAGAGATTCCTGAAACTGTGCTGAGTCCAAACTGAAACTGGTGAGCTATTTCCATCTGAGTATTGGGCCTATCGATTGAAGGATATTGTTACGTATTTATCATTTAAAAACATTGAAATATGAGCTCGTAAAAACCAAAACAAAGCAGGCAACGGAGTCAGTTAAAATTCAGTCAGTATTGTGTGTAGACATATTGCGTGTGAAGAGAATAATCGTGGTTTGCAGATTCCGCTTTAAAGATCTGCCTAACAATTGTTAGTGTTTGCGCAGAAGGGTATGAAGAAGAATAGCAAACAAAGCAAATTGTTGTTGTTTACATCAAGTTGTGAACAGTTACACACATAGAATTGTGCGAAGAATAAGGAATTTAATTAAAACTGAACATAAATTTGTTTTTATTTTTATTTGCAATCTACGAGCTCATATTTCAAACGTTTTTAAAAGGTAAAAACGTTACAATAACTATGGAAGTATTGTTTCTTGGCAGTTGAATCAATTATCCTGGTATCTGTTAAAGTAAAGATTGAAGAGATTTCCTTAATTTGTTCCAGTTTACTCTGCTTAGATGAGTAGTGTGTCCATACACCATAAAATATTTGAATCTCATGCGTCCATAAGCAGGACAATGACACAGAAAGTGGTATAAGCATTCTTCGGCTTTTATCACGTCTGTAAAATGCATCTGTAAAATACATGTGTATGAAAATATTAAAAAAGGTGATGGTTTGTAGCCGCCACAGTCTAGTAGGTAGTGTGTTGGCTTATTAGACGCGAGGCCTCGGTTTAAATCACAGGACAGACATCTCCAACTATACGAAATGTGAAAAATATTTATTCGGCGACTTCCTCTCAGCAGATTTCTGCCAAAAGCCTTGAGAGTAAATAAAAAGGCCATGTAAAATTGCTCAAAAATCGGTCGTTTGGAGTCGACTATAAACTGTAGGTCCTGCCACTAATTTATAAAGTAAGAACACACAACATGGTGTGAGAAACTAGGTTGTAATCCTGACTAAAGGATTGTAATGACCAATGTTCCATTGCAGATGCTTTCCACAAACTCATCATCTGGCTTGAGTTGAGTTACACAATTTATTCTTTCGATATTTCCAGCATGAAATGCAAGTAGAGCATCAAAGAATCAAGGCTGATTAAGAGTTATGTTTAAGTGATTTTAATATTAAATTCAAGGCTAATTGGCTCGTCTTCAACGCTACTCTTCAATCATAAATTATTTCGATTTAAATTGTAAATGCTTAGCATTACCATTTCATGAGTCTCGTATCTTAAAATTGTAGGGGAAGACATGCAGAGAACCTTTTTAATTTTCAATTATTTATGTTTCTCAGTTAATAAACGAAGATTGAAGAGCTCCATTTGGAAATATTATGTCTCTTGACATTTTGACTTCAACATTTATCTTCTCATTTAAATTTTTTCTTTTTATTTTTAAATTTTTCTTCCCACAAACATTGTACCCCTTTACATGGCTCTCGAAACTCTTTAGAGTTTAATGCCTTATTTTTTTGTCATTTTTTTGTCGTTATCAAGTCTAAAATTTCTTTTTATACCCCAAATTATGCCACTTCACAAATGCTGTTTTGCCATTGAAATAAAATAGAAAATAAAAGAAGAAAAAGAAAAACTAAGGAAAATTAGCAGATAAAACCCATCTGCATTAAACTAAGCAGAGATAATTTTTTTTTCTTTTTATTTCAAAAAACTTCTATAAATGATGGTTTGCCAAAAATGAAATTCTAAGCAAATCCTTTAAATACAAACAACAACAACAACATATTACTCTTACCTAACTTAGCATATACAAATATTTCCTAATCGGCTTTTAAAAATCAACAACTTTTTGAAAAACCCACAAACTACTGTCTTCTTTACAGTCTTCATTAGATGGCAGTCTCGAGCATTTTATGATTTCCATAGTAACTCACAAGTCTGTGTGAATGGTACCCTTTTGGATACTATAGCCATTGATTAGTTGTTGCATGCAATAAATGTAGTTGTAGTTGTAGTTTTTATGTCAAAAAAATCCAATGTCAAGGTTTTAATGTCATTAGCCAAGTTGGAAATGGTTGCAGAATGGTATCACTTTTATTGCCTAAGAACACGTGCCTCATGAGTGGAATATTTTATAGTTTGGCTTGCCTTAATGTTTTCACTGCGAAGCTTTGATTATATTTATAAGAATGTAATAAACACTGTTGGTGATATTCATGAATCCATAACACTGTTCTCCAAAAATAAACCCATAGTTCAGCTGAATTTCTATGGTTTTGGTTCATATTTCATACTAAAACTGTATAATGAAGAAAATAAAACCGGTAAAGTCGACATTATTATCGCAAATAGGATCCACAGTCATAGGTTTGTAATTCTAACTTTCGATTGTGTACTTAACTTCCGTGAGTAAGTCACATTATAGACACGTGATCCATGGAGCTATGTAAACAATATACGCAGGATGAAGTCGCCGTAGTCTAGTAGGTAGTGTGTTGGCTTATTAGACGTAAAGCCAGGGTTCGAGCCCCATGCCAGACATCAAAATAAAAATACAAAAAGTATTTCTTCGGCGACGTTCTCTCAGCAGATTTCTGGCAAAAACTCTGAGAGTAAATAAAATTGCCATGAAAAGTTTCTCAAAAAACGTGTTGTTCGGAATCGACTTTAAACTGTAGGTCTCGCTACTCATGTATAAAATTAACACACACAACATAAGTGGTGTGAGAAACTAGATCGTAATCCTGACTGAAGGGTTGTAATGACCAATTATGTATGTAACGCCAGAGTATGCATACATACACAACATAACATAATTGGCCATTACAACCCTTTAGTCAGGATCTAGCTTCTCACATCACTTATGTTGTATGTGTTAATTTTATACATGAGTGGGCGGTATCTACAGTTTAAAGACGACTACGAATGACAAATTTTTAAGAAACTTTTCATGGTAATTTTATTAATTTTCAGAGTTTTACCCAGAAATCTGTTGAGAGGAAGTCGCCTGAAGAAATAATTTTCATACTTCAGTTTGTTGGAGATGTGTGACCTGCGGTTTGTTCCGTGGGCTAATAAACTAACACACTACCTTCTAGATCGCGTGGAAATGCAACATTCAAAAGCTGAGCTAAGCTAAGCTACAGAAACCCTTATAGAAGGCTCCTCTAAATACGTGATATAAGAGAAAACGACAACAAAAATGATAAATGCTGTTGGAATACTTAAATGCCTCAAAAAAATGAAAATAATGAAGAGAAAATAATAGAATAATCGATCACTCATTATCTACACCCAGAAGGGAATGTCTCCACATTAAAATATAGCAGCTGCAGGTCCGTCTTTCTATCTGATCAATCATGCCATCAATCAGGAGATAGATATGCTTAAAACACATAATTTGTCTAGAAGGGAAGGAAACCTGTACGTCTGATATTCTCGGTTTTTATTGGGAAAATAATTTACCCCTTTTCTAGGTGAACCCTACGCTGAAGTAAACACAGGCAGTATGATATCGTCGGCAGTATGGCAGCTCCGGCAGTATGATAGCTCAGGCAGTATGATAGCCCAGGCAGTAAGATAGCTTCGGCAGTAAGATAGCTTCGGCGTTATGATTACTTATGACGATGACTGAAGCAGATATCTATATTTTCTGATCTTGCATTAAAGACTCTAACGTTTCAGGCCAGAACGATGGTTTTACTCAATACTAGGCCAGCTATGTGCGCCACGGTCTGAATAAGGAATACTTATACTCATATTCTTATACTCATACTTATTCCCCCGCCTGAACAAACATTAAGAGGGCCTCAATCGCTCAAACATAGTTGTCTTCTGTAAGAAGCGTCTGACAGATATTTGCAAGTCCAGGGGTATTTTGTGTTAACAGCATGGCTATTGGAGGAAAAGACTACGATTTATGCAATTCAATATGCCACGAATATTTCTGCGTCAACGATCAAGGTTTTAAGATAAGATCAAGAAGCTTACATTAATCTTAAAGTCGAGTAAAATTTTTGGGTGTGTTAGTCTAACAAGTGTCTTGATAGGAGTATATTTACCAAAAGATGAGCTTATGCTTGAAGCAAATCAGTCAGTTAAAGACATCACATGAAGGACAATCAGGGCAAAAGGTAAGGTAGGGAATACTGTGCTATTATAACCTTGGATATTAGAATTGTATTTAACTCTTCGGAATGGTTATACTTCCTAATAACGAGGCGGAGGTTATCCGAGTAGTTAGCAATTATTTCTCGAACATAATTGTATGTAACGAATCCTTGGGCCTAGAGTCAATATCACTACGGAAGGACGTCCTTAAGATTATATTTTAGGGCCTCATTTGTTGAATATTTGAATGTGTTTCGATGTTTTGTATTCTTCACCTCCGTAGTGGCATTAAATTTTATTCGAGTTACGGCTTAGTCTCCTCAATCTCTTTCTCGCAGAAGTTAGTACTTTGGGTATCTTGTGTAACCTCGAATAACTTAAACAAAAGCCAGCAGCTTGACTCAAACTAATGACAGACCGTGACGCACACATAATTAGTCGTACGACTTTAATTTTTTGGCTAAGACGCCTTGTCTTACACGTGCCTAATACATGGCTGCGATATTTTTAAAAGTAAAGTATTTGCTAACCACTGCGTACCCAGAAAAATAACAACATTCTGGTTAAACTTGGTCATGAATAGCAGTTTTATTTTTCTCTTATGTATTCCTTTAAGCAATATAGAGCGGTCGTAACGTATCTGTAGTTATCATCTTGTAATTTCTTTGCTTTTTTCAGTTTCTTTGAACATGTCTTTTCAGCTAAACAGGCGACAGATACTGAAGTGTTTGGGTTGCCATTTGTTATTGACAATAAACAGTGCCCTTTAGCAACAATGTATTGAGTGGCCTACTCTTTTCTCAAAAGGTGAGATTGGCTGAACTTGCAATGAAATTCGTTCTCTGGAGCATAAGGAATCTGCCTGGTCTGAATATTAGTTTGTGTTTGCCAGTTGCAAGTGCTCAAAGAAATGGAAATGAAACTGAAAGCAAACACGGATGTAAGATTTACATTTAAACACAGAAAACGTTATGATTGGTTTTTAATCGCAAATATTAAAGAAACAGGCGCGCAAAAAAAAGCATCTTTCTTGCAAACCATGATTGCTTGGCAATAAAAGTTATGCCACAACAGTTGTCTGAAAGTGCAAAGACGATAAAACGAGCTAAAAGTCAGCATTTATTGGTTTCTCTTCAAAATAAAAAAACATTTTTTTTTTGCATAATAAATACTTGTGCATGCAGAACGCCAGCTCTTTGTATTCTACAGAGAAGTTGTGGTGCTACAGACGTATAGTGGCTGGCATGCCATGCTAGGGTAATAAAAAGAAATGTTATTGAACTTGTTTTCTCATACTTAGGCCATGAGAACTCTAAGAATACCAACAACAACAGCAAGTTAATAAAAAGTAGTGCAGTTTGTTCTCTCTATTGCAGCAGACATATCTTGACATACAGAACACGCCATAAAATTTGAATATTGAATGAACGAACGAGAACGAGAAGAGAGAAAGGAAAGGAAAACGAATAAAATCTTCTGGTATTTGCTTTACTTACTGGCAGAGTCAAATACTTTTGAAATCCTTGTTAAATATTAAAGAATCTATTAAACCGACTACTGGTAAGACGAGTATTGGGGGGGGACTTTAATCAATACTCATGTATTTGTGTTGCCATTCGATAAATTTGGTGAATTTTTTATTTATTTGCAAAGTTTGTTTGGCTTTTACTTTCACTTTCAATTTCACTTTCGAAAAAGAAGAAATTAAAAAGGAAAAAAGGAAATCAAGGGATTTTTGTTTATTTTGCCAATTGATTGGAATTGTGAAAACGGAATGGATAATTGATATGCGAAGAAAATAAAATCTGAAAATATTACTAACTTGGGGGAGGGAAAAATTCTTTTTTTTTTCTTTCGAAATGTAAGAAAATAAAACTTTGTTGGGTGTAATGGCAGAAAATCCTGTTTTTCCTTCCCTTCACTCTAAATGACAACATAACAGAGAGGATAAATGGGCTTTTTTATGCTGTTTCCGTAAGTAACAGAGTTAGGGAAGTCACAAAGCACTTTCCGTTTTCTTTTTATTTATTACCTTTGTTTTAATCTCATTAATCAAGCAGGTGATTGGCTGACTGCAGGTTCTAGGATAATAGAATTCGTAACTCACTGCATAAATATAAGAGTATTTGATGTTATTCTCTTGGCAGAGTTAAGACCTTTTAAGCTTTGGAGGGAATAAAGAGCTTAAATAAATTTTTTTCTTCATTCAAAAATTAAGAAAAAGTACTTTTTTTATATTTTTTTTGGAAATCATTTACCCGATTTGTATAAATAATCTCGGTAAGGTTAAGTGGCAGATCCTCTTTGAAGGGCTTTTAAACCCACTGTAACCCCACAACTAATATGCAACCGAAAGATCAAATGATAGAATCCAACCCGGCAGCAAAAAAAAATTTTGCTGTTGCAGGCAGGATCAGGTCATTCACATATCGTTATAGTGTCTTCCTTTTTCTTTAGCTTTTGCACAATTCATTTAAAGGAATATGAAATCAAATGGCAGATCTTCCCATTACACCGTGCCACCCATGAGAATTGCAATTGTCATGCAGTTTATCCCTACATGTCCAGCAGAGTCTAGAAAGATTGGACTGTCTCCAAAGTTGAAGCTCCATGTAAAACAAGCGGCAACAATGTACAGTTTAACTGAGGCAATTGGAGCACCTTTTCCTTCTAACATATCGGATGTTGTGAACCATGTTCCGGTCTTAGCCAGTTCATCGGTAATGCAATTTAAAACGATAGCCTTATGCCCTGGTATCCATATTACAGTTACCTTTGAATGATCCGATTTTGCTTTATAAAATCCTCTACATTAATGGATCAGGACAGATGTCAAAGTGGAATTTTCTTGGGACTTAATTTCAACCGAGCTGTCCAAGTAAATTAAAAGATTTTCAAAGAAAATCCCACCACCCAACAAGCATTGTCATGCTTTCAAAATAGCCAGCCGCTAAGCCTAGAAAATTCTTAATTCGAAAGTCTGTTTCCGCCCAAAATTGCATTGTCCAAGTTAGGCCAGGATTTAATTGCATTTAGGCTTATTGCCGCCAGCTCAGTCATAACAGTAGATCAGGGAGGAGTCTATTATCTGGGGTCTTACTGTACTCTTGCCATAGCAATTTCTGATAGAGAAAATCGCTTCTACTCCGATTTATCCGAAGAAGTTTCATGCATCCAATTGCACACATTGCTTATATACCAGAAGTGCTCCAGAGGCTGCCATTTGCATTCTTTACTGCCTGGTTGCTATAATCGATTCTTCCTTTTTCCTTCTTTGACAATACGAACATACATATCCTTAATTGGTCTTTATAACCCTTCAGTCAGGATTACGACCTTCACACCACTTATGTAGAGTGTGTTAATTTTATACGTGAGTGGAGGTACTTACAGTTTAAAGTCGACTCCCAACGACAGATTCTTGAAATACTTTTCAAGGCAATTTTATTTTCCCTCTGAGTTTTTGGCAGAAATCTGCTGAGAGAAAGTTGCCGAAGAAATACTTTTTGTATATTTTCGTTTTGATGTCTGACCTGGGGTTTGAACCGTGGCCTTACGTTTAATGAGCCGGCACACTACCTACTAGACTACGGCGACATCTACAACATCCACAACAAAACGGAAATTGAGAAGATTTTCACTGAATCTACTACAACTCTTGATTTCTTCAGAAGGCTTTTGAAAGCAAAGAGGGTGAAGAACCACCTTCAGCGATGACACCCATGTCTGGATGAACAAACAATAGTATGAGACAATATCAATCCAAAAGAGATTCAAAAGCATTTAATACAACACAATAGAATCACTGTTTTGTATGGATTTTGGCCTGACGGCGTCGGAGGTCCATGATTCTTAGAGAACGACTTGATCAGGTAATCGTTGTCAACGGCGAGCGTTATAAACTATACTATAAACAACTTCTTTTGGCCTGAATTGGATGATTGTTACAACAACGACACCTGATTTTAACAGGCTAATGCTACAGGCTAATGCTACATTGTATGTGAAACACAGCTGTCCTCAAAGACATCATAACCCATGCCACCGGTCAAATTCAGTGTAATTTACCCGCCAGAGTCATGGAAAATTGAACATTTCAGAAGCTTTGCGATTTTATATTCCACACATAATGCCATCAGTTTTTGAAAAACATTTCATGACAATTTTATTTAGTGGACTAGGATGACTTCTTCGACAATAATTCAATGAAATTGTACCATATTGCTGACAATAAATGCTTACTTGGCATTTATTATGGCCTTAGTTTTTCGGCCAGCCTTTTTCATGAGTTTAAACATCAGCCGATAACAGAGAACAAAATCTCATCAGGTTTTAGCGCCTTAAACTATAGTTAAAATTAAAAAAAAAAAAAAATTAAAAAGCAAAGAAAAAAGAAAATGTTTTACGTTTTATTGACGTGGTTTGACATTTATAGGCTTGAACATCTCAAGATTGTCATTAATGTTGAGTTCTGGCACAATATTTGTAATGAAATGTTAATTTTTTAATATTTATTCATACGAAAATGATGAACTCACTATCAACACTAGCATCAAATATTCACTCATTGACATCTGCTTAAAAGCATTTCTACAATAAACAGAGTACTTGTTTCCAAAAACGAAAAAAAATATAATACACTGTGCAACAAAAGTCAAAATTTATAAAGGTAATAGGTTTGAAATTAATTGTAGGCAGATATTAATCAAACCGTGTTGTTCTATCAAGTACCTGTATTACATGATGTATCTCTACGTCAGCAGTGGCCATATCTTATTCACATTAATGCAAATATCTGACTTAAGCATATACTAAAGTCAAGCTTAATTAAACCAGTGCTACAGTGTACTTCAGGAGTCTAAAAAAATACTGCCCAGGCAAATATGACAACCATAGCAACTGTGTAGTACTATGTTGCCGATAAACTTAACGAAAGAAAAAAATGTAATTGTGCGATATATATGCCTTGTTCTTCGTCATCCGCTTACAATCCGTTTCAAAACAGAATAAAAGTCATCAATTTGTTGCCAACATTATTCTCGACGTCTTAATATCAGCTACCGAGTGTCGAATTTTCTTCATAGAGTGTATGAAGGCCTAGGCTAGTAGGTAGTGTGTTGGCTTATTAGACGTAAGGCCTCGGTTCAAATCCCATGTCAGAAATCAAAGCGAAAATAAAAAAATAAATATTTCTTTGGCGACTTCCTCTCAGCAGATTTCTGGCAAAAACTCTGAGAGTAAATAAAAATTGCCATGAAAAGTTTCTCAAAAATCTGCCGCTCAGAGTCGACTTTAAACTATTGGTCCCACCACTCATGCATAAAATTAACACACACAACATAAGTGGTGTGAGAAGCTAGGTCGTAATCCTGACTGACGGGTTGTAATGACCAATTATGTATGTATGGGGTTATTGAACATATGTTTTATGCTGATATTCAGAAATCAGTGCTCGAAATCCTCTAACTCTACTCCTAAAACGTTTCTAGGCCAAGATTGCTTTAGTATTTCTGCGAATTAACCATTTTCAGTTGGTCTCGTTTGGCAATTCAATTCCGTACAGAGCGTTTCGTTCTTCTTCTCCTTAAACTAATGTTCGTATTGTAAAATATTTTCTGTCGTGTTCTCTTTTTCCTACTATATTAGGAGCATTGGTGGTTAGCATTTGTCCTTCAGCGGAATTATGATATCGTCTGTACAGCAGATTGCTACCAATCTATAGTCAGCTAGAACTCTTGAATGCCATCAGATTCCTGCCAGTCTATAGTCAGTTAGAATCCTTAAGGCAATTAATCGTTTACTTTGAAGTGCCATGCAGTATACGTTGACGTTCTAATGCCTAATTTCAGAAAACGATCTTAAAAATTTCGAAATAATTCAGAGAGTGATGTTTCACGAGGGTCAAAATAAGATTTCAAATAAGTTGGTTTAACTCAAAGAGGACTTAAAAGTCTTAGAGCATAAGAGTCCAATAATTTCTAAAATTTGTTACACTGTGTAGTGTGTTCTATGCTCAATCGGTGTGAGCATGTATGTATGTATGTAAGCATGAATAAAATGCATGAATTTTTGCATTTTATACATCAATTGTCTGCTGTTGTATTGTCATGCATTGGATTTTATTGTCATGCATTATTGTATTCAGCTGTCATTGTTGTATATTTATTTGCTTCTATTGTTATTGTTATTGCTGTCATTGTTTATCAGTTAAGTATGTGCTGCAGAGCATACATACATATTTTGAGCTGATATATGTTTGTATCAGTCATGCAGGCATGCAGACATTCATTCATTCATTTCATTTGCGTTCATATACTCCAACACAAGTCTGATTTATTGTCATGGTGTGGCGTTATTCAATGATTTTATTGTGTTGAATTTGTTTTTTCTTTCTGTTCAATCTCATTAACATTTATTTAAAAACAAAAAAAAAAAGAAACAAAAAAAAGGAAAGGAAAGGAAATGCTTTCAAACCGTTAATGATTTAAAAAATATTGATTTTTATTTCCAATAATGAATGTATGGCTTGACTGTAACTTTTGTATGAACATAAATGAGGAAATAAAAACATGAATAAAAGTCTGAAAAACTGAAATAAATTATAAATTCAGAATCATCTTTTGGATGTGATTATTGCAGATTTCTTGGTTAATAGTTGGACAGAAATTTATCAGAAATTTATGAAGAAAATTTTACACTTATTATATTATGTAAGGTGTATAAGGTGTAGCAAAAAGAAATCTATAATATTTAAATGAAATTATTGTGTTAATTTATCATTTTGTTTCATAACATTCTTCCATTTTAAAGGTAATTTCTTTATACTTCGCTCATAGAGAAGCTTATGTACATTTCGTAATAAAACGGGGTAAGGGATCTTATTTCCATAATTGGTCGTAACACCCTTTAGTCCGAATTACAGTCTAGCTTCTCACACCACCCATTATTATGTGTGTTAATTTTATCCATTTTTGGCGGTACCCACAGCTTAATGGGGACTCTGAACAACAGATTTTTGAGAAACTTTTAATGGGAATTTTATTTTCCTCTCATAGTTTTTTTTTTGCCAAAAGATGGCTGAGAGGAAGTTGTCAAAGAAAATTATTTTTTTTATTTGGTTTTGTTCGGGATATCTATGCTGGGGCTTGAACCACGAGCTATCGTTTAATAAGCTAACAAAATATGTACTAGACTATGGTCAATTAACCTCTCAATTCTAGACATCATTGAGGCTAATTTTATGCCAACAAAACTACATACATATGTACATACATACATAATTGGTCATTACTACCCTTCAGTCAGGATCACAACCTAGTTTCTCACACCACTTATGTTGTGTGAGTTAATTTTATACTTGAGTGGCAAAGCCTTCTGTGTAAAGTTGACTCAGATCAACACCTTTTTTTGAGAAACTTTTCATGGCAATTTCTATTTATTCGCAGAGTTTTTGTCACCGAAGAAATATGTTTTCATATTTTGTTTTCTTCGAGATTTTTGAGTTGTAGTTTGAACCACGGGATCTCGCCTAATAAGTCAATACACTACTTACTAGACTATGGAGACTTCGACCTAATCTCTCAATCCTAGACTCTATTGAGTCTAATTTTTTATCATTAAAAATACTCGTCAAAAATCATTAACGGAGACGACCAATTTGTGGCAGGCCTGTGGCATTGGCGGTGTCTGTTACCATATTGTCATTCCTTCGTTTTTTTTAGTTTCGTTTGGCATTTTCTTATGGATAAGTGGCCGTAGTCTAGTAGGTAGTGTGTTGGCTTATTAAACGTAAAGCCAGGGTTCGAGTCCCAGGCCAGACATCAAAATAAAATACAAAAAGTATTTCTTCGGCGACTTCCTCTCAGCAGATTTCTGGCAAAAACTCTGAGAGTAAATACAAATTGCCATGAAAAGTTTCTCAAAAAAATCTGTCGTTCGGAGTCGACTTTAAACTGTAGGTCCCACCACTCTTGTATAAAATTAACACACACAACATAAGTGGTGTGAGAAACTAGGTTGTAATCCTCACTGAAGGGTTGCAATGACCAATTATGTACGTTATACCAGAGCAACGCTTGCAAATTGTTGAATTTTTTTTTTCATAAAAATAATGATTTTATTTGTCAAACTGATCATACACTCTTTCCATTTTATGACTTGTGTAATTATCCTTTGAGACGGGTTAATTGGATCGTTTTCAGACCACATTTACCTTAACTGATAATGAAGCTGTATCCATTGTACAGGGAAGCTTTGAAGAACATCAATGAATTCGTTGCCGTTCTCAGCAACATGGGCTGTGTTTCCACTTTATGAAAGACGTCATAAAAGAAAAAGGCTTTTAAAATGCAACTTGTCTGGGAATTAAAGATATGCGACCATCCAGTATAAACCACTTATTATGCATCCTAGTTTATGCAACAATTTCATTAAATTTCCTCTTTCTTAATTTTGTGTTTTTACGCTGTACCTATTTTGTTTTATACCTTTCAATATTTATAAGCACTTCATGTTATTTGCATATATTCTGCGAAAAGGAAATTCATTACGTTGCATACTTTTTCTTGTTGGCAGAAATTGATGACAAATTGATTGCTTAACATTGTACATGTAAAGTTCAGTAACAGAAAAAAAAATATCTTGTAAAACAAAATTGACTGTTTACAACGTTAATAAGAGGAAATGAATTGAACTTTAAAAGAAAAAAATCTCTGAAAGTCTTGAAAGCATAAGAAAGCAAAGATTGATAATTAATTGCATGGAGGAGATAATTCTTTTTCTATTCTCGCTTTTGTCTTAACAGGAAATCATGCTGTCATTTAGTTAATTTTATTACGTTGTTAACATTGGTTTGTGATATTAAGGCAGTACATAGAATTTCATGCAACACTTGACATATCACATTTATTTTTTTATTATTTACACAACTTTAGAAGTGAAGTGAAGAACAAATCCTTTACATTACACAGAATTTGAAGGTTTTTGTTATTCCTGCCTTTGTTTTTAGAATTTAAAGAAATCAGCGTCTCTAACAATGCCATGAATTCCACCCCATTTCATAGATTTTGAGGCTCCATCAATACATACATACATACATACATACATCAATAATATCAATACATACATACATACATCAATATATTCATCAATACATACATACATATGTACATACATACATCAATATATTCATCAATACATACATGCATACACACATCAATATATTCATCAATACATACATACATACATCAATATATTCCTCAATACATATATACATACATACATAAGTTCATTATGTAATAAAATACACGCAACACAATAAACCAATTTTTTTATTATTTTCCCAGTGTACGATTCTCAAAAATTAAATTGAATTTTGTTCTCCGCTGCTTTACCAACACAACCAAAACTATAATAGTATGTGTTTGAGCACCACTGATATATATATATACACACAGTTACTAAATTATACATACGGTTAACAAATTTCAGAAATTTTTTAACCAATCCGTTTTCGTTGAAAATCTTTATAATTTTCTGACAACTTTCCTCGATTTTAAGACGGTCTTTTTGCATTGGTTCAGAAATTAGTGAAGGCCTGCACAGCCCACAAAAGTTACCAAATTTCACAAATTTCTGAACCAATGCAAAAGACCGTCTTAAAATCGAGGAAAGTTGTCAGACAATTATAAAGATTTTCAACGAACTTTAGTAACTGTGTGTATGTATGTACGTATGTATGTATTTGTTTATAAATCCTTTTAAATATATATGTCCCTTCAACCCATTTTCCACTTATATAGACGCCACAGCTGTAATAGTTCTTGACATAAATAGTTAAGTTATATATTGCCTTTGGCGGAGTACCTTAACTCCGCGAACTCCTCGCAATATTTTAATACAAAGACTGAGCTCTTTAAATAGCAAAGTGCCCTGCCCAAATGTAGTTTGTTTCGTACGATCAATGCAATTCAGAAATAATCCTCATAAAAATTAATCCTGCTGCATGCAAACAAGCAGCGATCCATTTATATACAGAGGATTTAATAATTATAAACTTTTTGTTCAGTTCGAAGAAAAACTTTAAATATTTTAAATAAAATATTTTGCAAAAAAGGCAAATAATTCCATTATATTTTAAAGTATTAAAAACATGAGAAAATGGAAGAGCTATTTAATCGAGAGTTTAGGTTTATTTTTAAACTTTTAAATCCTTTAAAAAGCTTTTCGTTTTTATATGAAAAATATGTTGAATTTTTTTTTAATACAAGCACATGTTGATTTACATACACATACATATACTATAATCTAAATATAGTATAAGGATTGTACACGAAAAAATTTGTTCATATACATACTTGTAATCGTTATTTTTAAATTAATGAATTATTAGGAATGGAAAAATGGAAAAATATAATTGTTTAATACGCAGCAAAATAATAACGAGGAATTAATCTAAAAGTTACGTATAAATCCTGTTTTAGGGCATTTCATAGCAAATTTGATAAAAAAAAAACACTTACAAAGCATCCTAAGGAAATCAGTATATGACATAGAAACATCTTTTATTTGCATATTTGGTCATTGTAACCCTTTAGCAAGGATTATAGCCTAGCTTCTTTCACCACCTATATTGTGTATTAATTATATCTATGAGTTTAATATCGACTCTGAACAATAGATTTGAGAAACATTTCGTTGTTGTTTTATTCACTTAATCAGAGATTTTGCTGAAAGACTGATGAGAGGAAGTTGCCGAGATGTCTGAGCTTATGCTTGAACCACGGACTTCCGTCTAGCAAACCAACACATTTCCTACTAAACCTAGGCGAGGTCCGGCATTAGGTTGGATTAAGTTAGTGTGGTAGCTTCTTACCAAAAGCTCACTTGCAACGCGTGGCCCGTTGTGATGCCACAGATGAACGTAGTTCCTGTACTGACCAAGTTCCCCCGAACCCAGGAGGGGGCGGTCGGTCAGCGCAAGATCGGCATTAGTTGCAGTCAATCTGTTTAATTTTTTTTAAGCGGGTGAGATTTCGAGTGATAATTTAGCATTCGGTGGCAGCTGAAGTTCATGTAGCAGTTAATATACGAACCATTTTTTTACCCAGTTCTATGGACACGAAAATTTTATTCTTGTTACATTATCTTTTGCAGACACTCAATTAATATTGTTGTTAATAGAATCGTTAATGCGCGAATTTTTCTTTTACCATTTTCATGAAGAGTACACTTGTCCTAGATGCTCTGGAAAATAATTCAACCGATTTAGCTCATCGTCCATTAAGCAACACTTACATTTCTTTTAAAGAAATCTTTCATTAAATTTCTCTGTCTTTCTCTTTTTTTAAGTTGAGGATACTGACCAAATCAGTTCAGTACGTACTGAATTGGTCATTACAACCCTTCAGTCAGGATTACGACCTAGTTTCTCACACCACTTATGTTGTGTGTGTTAATTTTATACCTGAGTGGTGGGACCTACAGTTTAAAGTCGACTCCGAACGACAGATTTTTGAGAAACTTTTAATGGCAATTTTATTTACTCTCAGAGTTTTCGCCAGAAATGTGCTCAGAGAAAGTCGCCGAAGAAATACTTTTTGTATTTTGTTTTGATGTCTGGCCTGGGGCTCGAACCCTGGCTTTACGTCTTATCAGCCAACACACTACCTACTAGACTACGGCGACCAAATCTCTATTATTTAATTTGCTTTACTTGAGTCTGCATATCCTTGCTTTCTTTCAATATTTAAAAGCTTTTCTTAATTTTTAAAAACAATATTTCTGGGTAACTTCAACGAACTGAAGTTGCCATAGCCTAGCAGATAGTGTGTGGCTTTATGGGAAGAGTAGCTTTGTTCCGAACCTCACCTCTGATAACAAACAAAACGAAATATGAAAGAAAATTTCTTATTCATTAAGCATCGGCCAATAACTCGCGGAGTAAAATAGAATTCTCAAATCCATCATTCGGAGTCGACTTTAAACTGTACGTTCCCATGCTCATTGATAGAATTAACACACACAATATGGGTGATGTGTGGAGCTATTGCTTCTTTTTTTTGTGAATTATTATTATTTTTTTTTTTCAGTATAAAAATAATTCTGCAATCAAAATAAAACTTTATACGTACTATTTACTAAGGCGCATGGTTAACTACAGCAAAGTAACGGTAATTATATTTATCTATCATAGTAAAAGATATAAGTAAACCTAGACGTATGCCCACATTTTTTCCCGCTCACTCCTTATGCCATTACACTCATATGCACATACGTTTTTATTTTTTACGTCAACTAAAACATTAACTCAGAGATATTCTTAAACATACGATACTGATGTAATATGCCATATGCACATACATACATTTATCCATACAAACACAGCCATCGTATTATACCTTTGAGCCAAGATGTACAAGTTCGCTTGTTAAACCAACAACAACAATATTTAAAATAAATACCAATGATCTCAACAGTAAACTACAATACATAGACATATGCCGGCATGCAAGTGTGGGTGTATTTTGCAACATAAACATGTACATGCATACATGCACATATTCCGCAACGAACATACTTTTTTGCACTGATGTTGATGTTGGTGTATTCATGTTGGCATGTGTGAAAGTTGTTAGCTACTGAACAGATACGTTTTAGGCATTTACTTTACAGCTGTATACGTACATATGTCAATATGTATGTATGTCTTGAATACAAAAATCCTAAAATAAAACAAGCGGAAGGGATGTGTAAAAAAAAGAGAGGAAAAAAACTACTAAAGAGAGGGATTCACTCTAATGTAACTGCAAAGCTTTGCAGTTGTTGTTGTTGTTTAACACATGTTACAGATTGTTAAGCAGCAGAGCATTGTTGCCGTTGTTGTCGTTTCTCCTTGCGCGTGTATGTGTTTATAAATCAAAAGCTCTTGGGGCAAAACTGAATGTATTGATTAATATTGTCAAACAGGGTGGCAGGTAATTTTCAATTGATTTCAATTTTATTGCCTTTGGTTGTGGATTTAATTACGAATTGAAGAAGTGTTTCAAATTAAAATTAATTTCGAAAAAAAAAGAATGAAATATTTGAAGAGAACTTTAAGCTTTATTAGGGAAAATGAATAAAGATTGTGCCACAATGAAAATGCTGCAGGCTTAAAACAAGTGTAATTTACCGTAGCCTGGGAGGCAGTGTGTTGAGTTATAAGACGTAAAGTCGTGGTTCAAACCCCAGTTCTGATATCCCCAATGCAATGAAATTTGAAAAAAATTTGTTTTTCAGCGACTTCTTCTCAGCAGTCTTCTGGCAAAAACTCTGAGAATAAAATAAAAAAAAATTGCCAATGAAATGTTTCTTACGAAATTGTCGACTTTAAACTGTAGATCCTTCTGCTCATGCACAAAATTAACACACACAACAGGGGTGATGTGATAAGTTAGGTGGCAATCCTGACTAAAGGATTGTAATGACAGTAAGACTTACTTTCGTTTTGAAGGTAAAGTGTGTGATAGACTGTGAACTCAGCTTACTTCAAAGGAAGTCAGAATTCAAACACAAAACGGGTTAATCAGAAACTACACTCAGCCACAAAGGTATACATACGGATAACAAATTTCAGAAATTTTTTAATCAATTTTCGTTGAAAATATTTATAATTGTCTGACATCTTTCTTCGATTTTAAGACGGTCTTTTGCATTAGTTCAGAAATTTGTGAAATTTGTAAATCGGATGTATACCTTTGTGGGCCTGTGCAGGGCCACAATTCAGTTCAATTTCAGAAATTTTTTAACCAATGCAAAACACCGTCTTAACATCAAGGAAACTATAAAGATTTTCAACGAAAACGGATTAGTTAAAAAATTTCTGAAATTTTTTTACCGTATGTATACTTTAGTAACTGTGTGTATTTGATAGCTGTAAGTCATAGCTTCATGAAAAATCACAGCAGATCACTGCCACAGTGAGCTTTGAATTAACAAGGCTGCCACTCTCTTCTATCATTATGGCTGCCTTCCAAAATGTATCAATACAAAGTTTGTATGCAGTTCTACTGCTGTAAATAAACTATGTAGATAGGCAAAGTAACCAAACAATGCATCAACTATAAATCCGATGCCTGATTGCTTTTTCATTGCGTTTAAAATACACATTGGCGACGTTTTGGAATAGAATACATTGTATATATTTTGTACAGCGGCATTATGAAACACGATACTTTGTTCAAATACAAAGCAACTAACATTTTGGAAGGCAGCCATATTTACTAGCTGTAGACTCCTTTGTTTAATTTCTTTTTACCAAACACTTTAAAAACATATTTTGTTTTTCAATTATAATTGTTTCAAGTGGTATTTAAATTATTTTAAAATAAACTGACCAAATTGACTGTTAAATTTTTAACGCAAAACAATAACAACAACGACAACAACATACATTTTAATTATTTTACAGCCTCAAGTAGTTATATTTAAAATTTAATTGCAATACGATTGTCTGTTAAACTGAAATTTATTTTAATTTTTGGCCTTAAATGAGACAATATTGCCCCATCATTAACGTTTAAATTTTCCTGCAATTTATTGCAACACACCCCCAAGGTAGTATTTCAGTGCAATTATAATGGAAAATAAATGAAATATTGTTCCAAAGAAAGAAAAACAGCCAGAAATAATAAAAATAAACGAAAGGCTATAAATAAAATGCAAACAATTAAAGTGGGGGGAGGGGTATATGAAGTGTACTAAGCCATTTAAGATAAATGATTTTTCAAACATTTTTCTTAAAACTCAAATAATTTAAAACAAAAAAAACAATTGTTTTTCTTTTGAAATTTATTATAAGAATTTAATAAATTTAATTTATTTATTATAAGAAAAAAGCAATTTAATAAGACAAAGAAAAAAAGTTCCTAATTGTGTTAATAAATAGCTTAACATCTGTTGTTTCCTTCACTCAAATCAACGCCCAATAATTTAACATTTTTGAAAAGCCTCCAGCCAAAGGACCCTTCAACAACATACATCTGCGTCTGTCATATGAAGTGTTGTTTTGGGTTCGTTAAGCAAGGAGCGTTAACGATACTTTAATTTACTTTTACTTTTACTTCCTGGTTTAAATTCTCATAAATACATACAAACATACATACATAAATACAAGAAAGGCCCTGAATTTTGTTTCATCACACATGATTCTCTACTGCTGCTAAAAAAGAAAACAACAAGAGGTGCCTTGTTGTTTTGTTTTTTTTTTAATTTTAATGGTATTTTTTATTTTCAACGAAAAAAGTTAATTTTTTTTGTTAAAAACTGCATAAATACATACGTACGTACTGAATTGGTCATTACAACCCTTCAGTCAGGATTACGACCTAGTTTCTCACACCACTTATGTTGTGTGTGTTAATTTTATAACTGAGTGGCGGGACCTACAGTTTAAAGTCGACTCCGAACGACGGATTTTTGAGAAACTTTTCATGGCAATTTTTATTTACTCTCAGAGTTTTTGCCAGAAATCTGCTGAGAGGAAGTCGCCGAAGAAATACTTTTTGTATTTTGTTTTGATGTCTGGCCTGGGGCTCGAACCCTTGCTTTTCGTCTAATAAGCCAACACACTACCTACTAGACCACGGCGACTTCATAAATACATACAAATTTCTAAACACATGTACATACATACATTCGTACATTTTGCATTTTACGCGTAAGATGTTGATATTTCTTTTGGCGTTGTTTTGTAGCCCTCTAAGAGGGTGTTCGCGCCACTAAGACACCCTGCCGAAGAAGTACCAAAGTTTGCTTTTTATCAGGCACAAATTACAACGGAAACTTTGTCATCAAAGGGATTATGTGAGAGACCTATTACTTACTTACTTAATTGGTCATTACAACCCTATAGTCAGCATTACAACCTAGGTTCTCATATCACTCTTGAGGGCATGACCTACACATTAATGTCGACTGCGAACGACGTATTAGAGAAACTTTTCTTGGCAATTTTATTTTACATTCAGAGTTTTTACCAGAGTGCCGGCTGAGGGGAAGCCGCCAAAGGAAATATGTTTGCAGAATTTCGTTTTGTTCGAGATGCATGAGCCTAGAGTTGAACCACGGACACTCGTCTAACAAGTCAACACACTATCTTCTAGACTACTGAGACCCCCTATTACGGTTATTTATTTCCATGACTGTCCATACTGTTCAAATGTTTCCATAACCTGTTATCGTATATATAGGGTCCTCTAAAAGGAGCTTTCTGGACTTTGAAAGTTGATAAAGGCGATTTTATTGAAGATACACGTGTCGTATCAATTGTCATTTAATCAGCCTGTTTTGCCAAATCATCTTGGATAACCATAGGCTGCGAATCGCTATTGGTTTGCAACTGAGTACTACTCGCCGTAGTCTAGCAGGTAGTGTGTTGGCTTATAAGATGTGAGACCACTTCAAACCCCAGGTCAGACATCATAACGACTTTTTCTCAACAGATTTTAGGCAAAAACTCTAGGAGTAAATAAAAATTGCCATGAAAAAGTTACTCAAAAATCGAACGTTCGAAGTCGACTTTAAACGGTAGGTGCCGCCACTTATGGATAAAAATTAACACACCCAACACAAGTGGTGTGAGAAGCTAGGTTGTAATCCTAGCTAAAGAGTTGTAATGACTAATTATATATGTATGTATGTTGTTGACAACTGAACATAATTTTCATTGAAAAATCATCATCAACAAAGAAGACAAACAAAATTGTAGAAATTGTAGTGAACCAATTCACAATGCATCCTGAAAAATTCACTGTTTGGTGTAGATTTCGGTCTGGGTGCTTCATTGGTCTTCTATTCCTTTGAGAACAACGTTGACCGATCCATCGATTAACACCTTTGTTTGGCCAGAATGAAATGGACACCAAAGACATTTTTTTTGGGATGACGGCGCTACGTCTATGGATATTCTGCACAAGCGATTTGAGATTGTAGTCATCTCCTTTGGAGTTGATATGAATTCGCCACCAAGATCATGTGATTTAACAACGTTGGAATATGTGTGGTTTTCTTAAGTCGCAGATTTATGCGAATAAGTTACAAACAGCTGTCAAAGGCAACGTAATCCATGGCATTGGCCAAATTTAGCCAATTTAGACATTTCATATCTTTTAATGCGATCCATCCAAAGAACTCATAGTGGACATTTAAACGATGTTATAGTATTTCACACATCATAGCATTATTTAAAGATAAGTACCGTTTATCAAAGGCTCCATACAATTGTCATATGACATCTGAAGCTTATGATATTTTGTTTTTGACATTGTAAATTGAATTTTAAAATCTTTTTTGATTTCCTCAATTGAATTTCTGAATTTATTTGTAAAATCAACATACAAATAAATTGAATATACGCATCTTTTTTTAAGCCACTGCCTTTATTCCATTAATTCCATTCCATTTATATGCACATTTAATGGATATTTTCCATTTCAATTAAAATTTTTTCTTTTTTTGCAGCATTAAAAACATTTTTTAAATCAATTAAAACAATTTACTGGGGGTAAATATTTTTATAGAATCTGTGTTCAAGTGTTAAATGTTTGTGTGAAATCCACATAAATATTTAATCAAATCAAACTCGTATCTATATGTAGCATCATGTGTAGTCAATGTAGCAAGTCTTGTCAATCAGTCATTGCTTGTGTTGAGGACTTATTTTTTTTTCTTCTCCAATGAAACTTAAATAAGTTATGAGTGCGATATTAATCTTATTTAGCATTGATACATCATATCCATCAACACAACAACATCATCATCATCAACATCATCAACATCATTATCACTATCATCATTATTGTTATGATAAAAAACCAATGTTATGATTGTAGTGACTATCATTTAAGCGACATGTATCAGCCTTTTAAGACCATTTTTAGTTAATAATTCAACATGAATGTTTTATGCCATGTCATCCCCCTTCTGTTTTTGTGATATTTTGATGTGTCACATCAATTTATGACACTACAATACATACATACATGCATAAACAATATGTGAAAATGTATTTAAATGGTTATGTGGGGGGAGCTATGCATGCATTTAGGATTTGTACAGGGTCAAAATGCATGCGGTTTATGCAACATTTTGCGGTCAGCTATGTCTGTCAATCATAAAAAAAATGAAAAAAGTATGAAACTTTCTTACATGAATGTGAAACTAATGCAATGATTTCTTATATAATTTTTGAATTTTAAGTTTCTTTTTATGAAAGGCAACCGAGAGAGGTACCTAATTAAGTTTTGTTGGATTAAAGGTATATCAATAAGTCACCGCAGTTTAGTAGGTAGTGTGTTGGCTTATTAAACATGAGGCCTCTGTTCAAACCCCAGGTAAAACATCTGCAACAAAACGAAATATAAAAACACGAACATTTCTTCGCCAACTGCCTCTCAACAGATTTCTGGCAAAAACTCTGAGAATAAATAAAATTGCCATTCAAAACTTTGTCCAAAATCTGTAGTTCGGAGTCAACATTAAACTGTGGGTACCGCCACTCATGTATAAAATTAACACACACAACATAAGTGGTGTGAGAAGCTAGGTCGTAATCCCTGACTGAAGGGTTGCAATGACCAATTATGTCCGTTTGTATGTGTAAAGATATAGCAAAACCAATTTCTGTTTATTGGAGAATTGAGTAGAGTTTTGTTCTGAAGGTGATCTGAAGTGAATAATGTCACTTATAAACCATGAACAGAGTTAATGTAGGCCGAAACGTTTTATCAGGTATAGTTTTTTAATTCAGCATGATATCGATATCGATATCGATAACTATGATTTGTAAGCTGAGGATGTCAAATAATGTTGACATACATATCTACTCAGTAAGGGTAGACAAGTAATTCACAAACGTTAAAGGATTAACGACAGAACAATGTATGTACATTTTGGAAATTCGATTACAAACAAGATTGTGAAGTTCTTGAAACATAATCGGCCATGTAAGTTAGCAATGTATACGATAATTATAATCTTCTAGATTGAAAACTAACAATGAAGAACTACGTGTACCGTGGAGAATGTGGGTGATGTAGCAAGAAATCTTTACAAAAGCGCTGAAACGTTAATTTCTCGTGGTTCTCATCTAGTTGGTCTTTGTTCTTTTCTTTTCTTTTTGAACATGTGGAAAATTTTACGTAAAGTTCTAGGCTTACTCACTTACTTATTTGGCTATTTACAATTCTTTAGTCAGGATGATGACCTAACTTCTCACTCTACTTAGGCTGTGTGTGTTAATTGTTATCCATAAGCGGCGGAACGTACAGTTTAAAATCTACTCTGAATGAGAAATTTTTTGGAGAAACTTCTCATGGCTATTTTATTTGCTCTCAGAGTTTTTCACAGAAACCTACTGAAAACTATTGTCCACGGGACATGAGTACTTTACAAAAGAATTTTACGTGGGTCTGCATCAAGGTCTGAATCTAAACGGATAATCCCATAACGGCTTAAAAGCATCAAGAGGCGGTCACTTAAGTTAAATTGTATAGGGTGGGCTATTTAAACGTTTAAATTTAAAAATGCGATCAACGAAAATGGTTTTAAATTTTGCCAAATTTTTTTGTGCTGTTCTGGTTAGAAATGAAATATTATTTCATGCACATGGCTGTCGCGGCTGGCCACACAGTACCTCATTCGGTCGAAGCAATTTTCGTGTACTTTTTCGAGGATATAGGCTCGTATCTCGGCAATGGCATCACGAATGTTAGCCATCAAATGCTCAATTGTCTCTGGTTTGTCGGCATAAAATTTTTCTTTAATGGCGGCCCACAGAAAATAGTCCAACGGTGGCAAATCGCAACATCTTGGCGGCCAATTGACATCACCATTTCGGTGTTAATTATACGGCCATCAAATGTTTGATGCAATAAATCGATTGTGGCATGCTGAAACCAAACAAGTCGGTTATCATATGTGATAGGTGTCTACATTAGCCGTAATGGTTGCGCCGTTCTTATTTTCAAAGAAATATGGGCCAATTATGTCTCCGCTCCACAAGCCTCAACACCATTATACACACGTAATGGGTACATTGGATTCTGTAAAACCATGTGTAGGTTTACTGAGTCCCAAATACGGCAATTTTGCTTATTACCGTACCCACCAACATGAAAATGAGCTTCGTCCGAAAAGATGTTTTTTTTTTTTTTTTTTTTTTTTGGCAAAATTGACATCATCGTGCAGTTTCTCGTTGGCCCAATAAATCCCAACGTTTCTCAAGCGTAAATCGATTCATTATGTTCAGTGGAGATAATATACTACGTTTCGTGACAGAATAGACAAATTTAAACCGATAGATGGCCCACACGTTATTTCATGCATAATGTACAAGAAATAAAAATTTCATACAAATCATTGCTTTATCCTTCACATACTGACAGACCCTATAGTACAGCTTTAGTGCTTTAGTTGTGTACCTATACAAACATATGTTTGAAGGAGAAGGAAAACAAATGCTTGACAAACTTTATTATAAAAAATAAAAAAAATCTCAATGTTAGGTTGTCTTGTATTCTACATCAGTTGTTCTGTTGTGTACCTTAGAAAACATTTTTTATTTTTCATTTTTTTTACATTCAAATCATTCATCTGGAGAGGATGCTTTGATTTCGGAAAAACATTTTTCATACTCTTGCTGTTTAACAAACTTTTTTCTTTCGTTCAATTTGAGACGTAGGATGTATTTTTTGACTTGACTTTCTGCTTTAAGTAAATATGAATTATAAACATTTGAATACGCTTTGGATACGAGAAGAATAATAAAAATAAGGAGGAAAGTAAAATCCATGTAAAATATAAAAAAAAAATTCTGTAACGGAAAAATCGTTAAAAAAAAATAAGGCCAGGGAAAATGAAAAAAATGAAATCTTTTAAGCAAAAAGTTCTACAAAAAAAAGGCGAAAGTTTTTCAATATAAATATGAGAGTAAAGAAAAAACAAACAACAGAAAATAATTTCTTCTGTTTGTTAGTAGAAGGAAATAAACAAGGACTTTGATTCCTTTCTATACATTTTCGTTAACGATGCCATTGCAAAGGCAAGACATCAATTTGAAGGCGGGCGGTACATGGTAAATGAAGAAAATAGAAAAAAATTTTAAAAGAATTTCAAATATTTGTTGAATTGTAATTAAATTTAATATTTTTACTTTCTTTTGCTCTTAAGCTTAATACGTGTTTTTGTTCATTTAAAAAAAAGGTATGCAAACAAAAAATTTAGTCTTCATCGGTTCTTATTTCTTTCGAAATGAGCAAGAAAGTGCCATTAGAGGGGTGAACGCTGACCCAATTTTTTGTTCCACCGACAGCATTCGAATCCAATAAGACTGATCAACTTGCCATATAAAGCGCTTAACAGTGTGATATGTTGCAAAATCAATTTGCTGGTAACTTTCTTTCCAGAAGTGGTCTTCTACTAGACCCCTCGTTCGTTTAACTTAACGTCTCTGCCAAAGTTTTTTGGGGCTTTGTTAAATTACTTTCTTATGCCGAGAAACCAGGAACTGTTAAATATAAATAAACACTCGTATGAAAGCTATACGGACAGCTTCTGTGGAAACTGATGGATTGCACCATGTAGCTGGCAGTTTGTAGTAGCCGTAGTCTAGTAGGCTTATTAGACATGAGACCACGTTTCAAGCCCCAGGCCAGACATTTCCAACAAAACGAAATATGAAAATATATTCCTTTGGTGACTGCCTCTCAGCAGATTTCTGGCAAAAATTCTGGGAGTAAATAAAATTGCCATGAAAGGATCGCAAAAATCTGTCGTTCAGAGTGGACTTTAAACTGTTAGTCCCGCCACTCATGTATAAAATTAACACACATAGCATGAGTGGTGTGAGAAGCTAGGTCGTAATCCTGACTGAAGGGTTGTGGTGACCAATTATGTATGTATGTACTTACATATGTATGTAGTCCGCAGTAGACATATGTCCGTATTTAAAAAGAAGTTTAATATCCGATGCTAGGCGTATATTCGACTGAAGAACTTTAGTTTTGTTTTGAATGGTTTTTGTTTGATGTCTAAGTCCATTTTCATTAAGTAGAAAAAATTGTAATTGACCTCTGGAAGTGATTCATTTCTGGCAATCTGTTCCCAATCTCAGACAGATATTCTCCTTGAAGGTTTCAAAAGTCAGAGGCTTATGAACGTAAAACAAAACAGAAATCTAAATTGGTTTGCATCAGCAACTCAAAAATGGAGGCTTTTTGCCTGCAGATAGTGCACTATGCGCAATATTTTGTTAGAACCACATATTGCCCAGTAAAAATTTGTCGAGTAGAGATAGGAAAACTTTGTTGAGTACGGCTGTGTAGCCTTCGCAATCCATACATGCATACATAATTACAACCCTTTAGTCAGAATTACAACCGGGTGATGTTTTGTGTGTTAATTTTACACATGAGTGGCAGGACCAACAGTTAAAAATCGACTCCTAGTGATAGATTTTTTGAGAAACTTCTTCATTGCAATTTTATTTACTCTCAGAGTTTCTGCCAGAAATTCGCTGAGAGAAAATCACCGAAGAAATATTTTTTCATACATATTTTCGTTTTGATGTCTGACCTGGGCAATCCATAGTCGATGGATAATCTCTAGCGTTTTCAAAAATGTGCGGAGCAATGATGTCTTCAGCATAAATTCACACACTTTGTGCTGGCATCGCATATGCTAATTAGATGATCTTCTGGATGCAAAACTATCAACAAAGATCTACGTGCAGTGAATAGAATATTGGTGCCGTAGCTAGAAATCTTTACAAAGACGCCGGAACGTTGATTACTCGTGATACTAATGTAGTTGGTCTTTGTCCTTTGAATACGTGGATAACTTTATGTAAAGCTCATGGCTTACTCACTTACTTACTTAATTGGTCATTACAATCCTTTAGCCAGGTTTACAACCTAGCTTCTAACACCAGCCATGTTGTGTGCATTGATTTTATCTATAAGTGTTGGAACATACAGTTTAAATTCAACTCCCAACAATAGATTTTAAAGAAACTTTTCATGTCAATGAAAAGATAAATATTATATTATATACAATATATTTCTCCTTGAATAGGCTAATATTATGAAAAGAAAATAGTTTTACGTTGCTTCATAGCTGTTGATTTGGTAAGCTATAGAGCCTCGAAAGAGATTATTGTCTTCCAATCCCAAAAAATTATTTCATCCCTGTTTTGAAATAGTTCGTATAGGGTCTCTGGCCTTTAATTCAGTTATTACTGCCCATAAGGATCCTCTTCAAATGTTTTTCGAATTTTTTTTTTCGTTTCAGCAATCAAAGCATGACAACAATGGTGACAATGGATTGGTCAATCAAAGGTCATAATTCAAGTTCGAACAAGAAACACATTTGATTGCAAGCATAAACGAATCATCAAACGAGCAGAAGTCTTTAAAATTAGTTAACTAAGTATGAAACATTTTCGTTAAAGCTCCAAGCTCTTGCAGCAACGAAAGAAATTCAAAAAATTTAAAGAATTTTTTAAAATTTCAAAGGAAAATATTCTCATGGCAACATTACTTTCATACATTTTGACTCTTAGAAATGAAAACCAAATTATTTTCTTAGAAAATATGTTTCAGTAGAATTGCTTTAAACCTCAAAACATTGGCTATTTCTTCTGGCAACAACAAATGCTAATAAAACCGAATTTCAGTTGTGCTTGTTAAACTGTAAAATAAATTTCAACTGCAGAATTATTTAAACAAAAAGAAAAAAGTTTTAATTTTCCTTTCATCTTTTTTCTTTGCTGGATGTATTGTAAATGCAACATAATGTTACAATGTTGCAAGAACAAGAACTGTGTTCATTAAGGTTTGCCATTTATTGCAACGCATACCCCATACAAAGTGTAAATACAAGCCAACTAATTTTATGGTCAAATGAACATAAAATGTTGTAAGCAATACAACTCAAATAAAAACGAGCAACCATCCTGGTGTTGTTTAACTAAACGGGGATTATGGGAGATCATTCTGCGGAAAATGAACAACTTCGATGTATTTTAGAAACCCCAAAAACTATGGTTATTTAGAATAGTTGGTGTAACGTTAAAGTAAGTTTTTTGTAATTTTCCTTAATGGCAACATTTATTTGAACGTTCCTTCTTTTTTTTTAGCAATTCATAGGGGCAATATGAATAAAACAAAAATTCAGTTTAAACTTAATTTTGATTTCCAACATTGTCGGCATAAACCAAAGACGTAAAATTGACTTCAAAAATAAATATTTATTTTTTTATGCAAAATTTCCACATTCCGAAAGCGTTTTTCTGGCATTAAAGAATACTTGATAACTTGCGGAAAGGCTCTGAAGTGCTTAAGTCTCTATAAAGTTGGGAGCAAAGCCTTGCCTTTTATATACAACGTATGGAAATTATGTTTTTAATAAAAAAATTTGTCTTAAATGTTGTGAAAATTCATGAACAGTTGTAAGAAATCATAAAATATTTAGGGTATTCACACGGTCGTCATAAAGTCATATATCATAAAATAATAACACAAAAAAATATGACTGCTGTGAGCAACCCCCATAAGTTAGTGTGCTATTTCAAATTTGAATCAGCTGATAAAAGAAAAATACAATTATAAAAAATTACAAATATTTTTAATTAAAAATGCCAAAAGCAAGTCAAAAAACTGAAATAATAACCGGTTTGTGCGTAAAATACATATTGGACATTATTATGGTTGATTCAAGTAAATAGGAAAAAAATAATTACATGTTTACATTTAAATAAATCAAAATTATTAAATCTCTTGGCACAAAAGAAAATTTTTAAAAACATAAACATAAACAGCTGTTGTTGATTACTAAGCCGGTAATAATTTCTGACGGCGCTTATTTTAAATACGTTCGGTGCTGCCAATCAGCTAAAGTATGCAAACAAAATTTTATTTATATTTTAAATGTATCAATTAAAATTTTTTTTATTTAACTTTATAAAAGTTAATAACTTTTATAAATAAATTATTAAAATGTAATTAATCTCGAAGTTATAGAACTATGCAGAAATTAATAGCATGTTCTACGTACATGATGCAAATATTCAATGGCGACAACTTCTAAATATTATCGCCGGCTCGATGACGAGTTTTTCCCTTTTGACTTAGATTTACACCGTTTAGTTATGACAAAACAATAAACACATCACAAAAGGTGTTATTATTTTATGACTTTTTTCTTTGAAGCACAACAACAATTATTTTAAACTATCATAAAACTTTAGTATTTTATGACAATAAGACTAGATAGCACACCGTGTGAATACCCCAATTGTCTTTGCCTGTATTTAATCACACGTTATATACATCGTGACGTATGAGCAATATTCGCAGCATACTTGTATCAATTAAATATTACTCATACGTACCGGTTCAGTACAAAACATAAGAAATATTTAAATACACCGTGGAGTATGAACAATATTCGAAGAATATCAATTAAATATCACTCATACGTACCGGTTAAGTACAAAACATAAGAAATCGAATATTTTATTGACAGACGTCTTATGTTGTGTTTGTTTATTTTATATATGAGTGGCGGGACCCGTAGTTTAAAGTTGACTTGGAACGACAGATTTTTGATGAACTTTTTAATGGAAAATTTTATTTACTTTCCGTGTTTTTGCCAGAAATCTGCTGAGAGGAACTTGCCGAAGAAATATTTTTTTCATACTTCATTTTATCCGAGATGTCTGAGCTGTGGTTTGAATCGTGACCTACAGTCTAATAAGCCAACATACTACCAACTAGACTACGACGACTTCCAAAAAAAACTGTTTTTGTTTGTGATTTCCATACAAACAGACAAAAACAGTCATTAAGCTGTAAACCTGATGAACAGTTTTAAACGTAGATCGAGCCTTAAAAAAACTTCATAATTTTAACTTATGCATCTCTTTTGATACACACTTGTAGTAACATAGAATTATCACGATTATTGATATATTTTGTAAAACAATTTTAATATTTTGTTTTATTTCAATTGATTTTAATAAAACTATTTTATATTATTACATTTTATTGTCACTTTCATGAAAACTACGTCGATATTTTTGACATGATGTAATCAAAACCTTCATGTCAGCAGGGTTTTATTTTTTTCAAGAGGTATTAATTTGACATCTAGCACCCTTGCTTTGTGGAGATTTATAAGCTTCCAATTGTTTAGATGCGGCAGCTTATTGTCTCTCGTATCAGTAACGCTCTTAATTTAGGCCTGGCTGGAACTTGATGATACATACCATTATTGTCATATTTCGTTAGAAAAATTTGTTATCAACGTCATGTGAGGTACAAAAGTTTCCCGTTGCAATAGAATATCGCATATATATATTGAATATATATGTCAACAACAATGCTCTCTCTTTGATTCCTCTCTGGTTTCCCGGATACAGGTTCCCCAATTACGGCTGTAAAAAGTTACTACGAACGTAGCATGTATGTACTTGAATCTAAAACTGTCAATTCGATTTTGGTGAACCACGAAATTTTCTTTGGCGATAAACATCCTGTTGTCATATTTGTTGCTGCCAATACTTTCTTCAGTTCATAAGACGAGCTTCCGTTTTCTTCTTTTTCAGAGTTTTCAGCAGCAGGAATATTACATACATACATGCATAATCGGTCATTACAACCTTTCGTTGTAAATTTGAAATGTCTGAACTTAGGTTTGAACCTTGGTTTCACGTCTAATAATTTAACACACTTCATACTAGACTCCGACTACTTCAATCAATATCAACAACATATCAATCTTTTCACTTTCATTCAACACTTTACTTTCAATTCCTTCTCAAATACCTCAAATAATGTATTATTTACGATAAAACTTCCTAATATCTATGAAATTTAAAAAAAATTACATGCACAATACCAAAGAATCTGTAGGAAAATCGTATGTATCAAAAATGATACACAAGCTAGAATTATGAAGTTTTTGAATTTTTTAAGTCCTATTTGAAATTTCCTTTTTTTATTTGGTTTAAAATAATGGCGATAACAAAACCAACGAATTAAAAAAATATCAGGCATCTAGCTTTTACTGAATTAAAGTTACACGGTCTCAAAAATTGAAATGTATCATTTGTGATACAAAGCTCGATCTACGGTTAATTGATTTTAGCGATCTTTTAGGAAATAGTCGAAGGCTCTTCTACATACATATTCTAGTCAACGAAAATACAAAGGGGGCTGTAGTCAAAATTTCCTTCTTTTTTCGTTGCTGCTGTCTTTGGCCCACCTTTTAATTGTACAAAGTGTTTGAAGGAATAAAATATGCTTGAGGAATATATCTTTAGCAAGTCAAAAAGCTTACTTTAAATGCATTCTCACTTTAATGAGTGATGACAGCATAATACTTCACTGTCTAGTTTGATGATATAATGCTTGTGTTGTATAATACTTCACATATGGTATTTAATTTCTGCATTTATGAGGACAATAAAATAAAAAAAAATATTTTTTGTTTGTTTTTGCTTTTGTGCAAAAATTTCAAATTTAAACTTGAACTGTCACAAGCATTTAAAGTAACTTTTGATCCATGGAAACATAACATATGTGGGAATAATATGCATTTGATGAATGAATGAATGCATTAAAATGCTTATGATAAATGTGTTGCATTATTAGTAAATATATTGTACATACATACATATTGTTGCAGGTGTTAATATTACCAGTATTATTGTCATAATTCTGTTGCTGATGTATTAATAATATTGAATAATTAGCGGCCCAGTGATATTATGACAATTCATGTGCAATTATTGTGCAACCAGAAATTGAACGCATTTCATTTGTGAATATGAAATTCTCTGATATTCATATGTTGATGTTGGATTTCCAATTAATTGGATTCATTATGCAAAATAGCCTTTAAATGAAACTTTGGTGGTAAACAACAATAATAATTTCAATAAAATACAATTAAAGTATAGAAAATTAAGCTTATGGCCTTGAAAACATTTCGAAAACATATTGGCGGTCATGCGTTGAAGTTGTTCTAAAGATTCTTTTTTATACAAATTGTTAATGTTATGTTAATTCATATTCAGTGGCAATACTCACAATTGGTGGGATTTGAAACGCTTACAAACGTCTTTGGCCAATGGGTCAATAACATAACATGGCTCAATAGGATTACGAACTAGTTTCTCACACCACTTATGGTGTCAGCACCTACAGTTTAAAGTCGACTCCAAACGACAGATTTTTGAGAAACTTTTCATGGCAATTTTTTCACTCTCAGATTTTTACCATAAATCTGCTGATAGGAAGTTACCGAAGAAATATTTTTTCATATTTCAATTTGCTGAAGATGTCTGATATGGAGTTTGAGCCTGACGTCTAATATGCCAACATGCTACTTAATATACTACGGTGACTTCAATGCTCATGTTCTCTATTTTCGTCACCACATCTCCCAAAGTTTTAAATGATTTTTTAAACATTTGGATTTTGATAGTTAAAAAAACGCAAAAAATTTCGGAACTCGAAACGATATTCACTTATGTCCTTTGTTGATTTTTTTTGTTTTAGTAAGGCTACGTTCCCTACTTTATTTGGTTGTAGACCTAACAATCTGATCAGCGACCGGCTATCTGATTCATGTAAGACCTTTGTACTTGTGACCTCTTGGTATTTTCCTACTATAAGCCCAGTGCAGTCAACCATTTGATGAGAGCTATACATACGTAACATAATTGGTCGTTACAAGCCTTCAGTCTGTATAACGATCTAGCCTCTCGCACCGCTGATGTTGTGTGTGTTCAGTCAACCCCTAACCACAGATTTTTGATGAACCTTTCATGACAATTTTTTATTTATTCTCACAGTTTTTGCCAGAAATCTGCTGAGAGGAAGACACCGAGAAAATATTTTTTCATGTTTCAGATTGTTGGAGATGTCGAACCTGGAGTTTAAAAATTGGCTTCACGACCAATAAGCCAACACACCACCTACTAGAATATTATTCACATCTTTCTTTAAATTTTTTATTAGAAATCTTTTGGCTACCTTCATTCAACCTTCATGTACACATGTAAACTGACATCAACATCATAAATTTAAATGAATTACACATGATATTTGTATTTATATTTGATTTGAATGATCTCGTTGTTCTTCTTCTTCATCTTCATCATAATTTTTAACAACTAACAGACAGGAGACATGAGCAAATCAAATCAAAAAAGGAAAACGAAATTTTTTCCACACGTTTGACTTTGAATTTAAAAAAGTTACAATTCCTTTTCCCCCTCAACACACATATAATAAAAAAAGAAAAATATCATGCATGGAAAAGTAAGAAAAATAAATTAAAAAAACCTTTTCAAAAAAGAAATGAAATTATGCAAAAAGTTTTACACGTAAAAGGTCAAAAAGGTTGACAGGTGATGTGAAATCTGGGGTAAATTATTGCGTATAAAAAAGTAAAAGAAAAAACACGTTGAAAATTTTAAATAAAAAATACATATTGTTGTGACAAATATTATTTAAAAACTTATTTATTGTGCTAAAGTCTCTATAAAGTTGAGAACAAAGCTTTTAGTCTTGACTTTTATAGGCAGCGTATGAAAATTATGTTTTTAATATAAATATTTGTCTTAAATGTTGTGAAAATTCACGAACAATTTTAAGAAATAATTAAATATTGTCTCTGGCTGTCACATGTCACATGTTCGATACAACGTGACGTATGAGTAATATTATAAGAAAATCAATTAAATATCACTCATACGTACCGGATCATTACAAAACATTAGAAATCTTTAAATATACCGTGACGTATGAGCAATATTCGAAGAATATCAATTAAATATCACTCATATGTACCTGTTCAGTACAAAACATAAGAAACTGAATATTTTATTGATGACGTCAAACGTTTTCAATACTGTAGGGGCACATGTAAAGAATGCTTTTGAAACTCGAGAGCTTAAAATCATAATACAAGCGGTAATATTTATAGAATCAATTTTTTATTATATACATACGTACATATATACATACATAATTGGTCATTAAAACTCTTCAGTCAGGATTACAACACTTATGTATGTTGTGTGTTTTATTTGTGAAACATGAGTGGCGGGACCCACAGTTTTAAGTGGATTCCGAACGATAGTTTTTTGAGATACTTTTTCATGGCAATTATATTTACTTTCAGAGTTATTGCCCGAAATCTGCTGAAAGGAAGCCGCCGAAGAAATATTTTGTCATATTTCCGTTTTGTTGGAAATGCCTGGCCTGGGATTTGAACCGAGGCCTCACGTCTAATAAGCCAACACACTACCTACTAGACTACGGTGACTTCAACGTCATTTATTTAGTATAAAAAGAACGTGTAAAAATAGGTACAATATACCACAATCGTTGTGATTCAAACTTGTCCACTGTGTGGTTATTGCATCACAATGCTGGCTGTGCCGAAAATTAAAGAGTGCCACACTCAAAACTTCCATTTTGCCAATTACGACGCAAAAATTTGCCTTACTTTAGTTTTTAATATGGCGTATATTGCACTTTTATTGAAGATTTATTTAGCAGTTTTTATTTACTTTATTCTTTTTTAACTATAGCAACGAGTACTATAAACGCTGGTAATTTTTCTAATGTTGGGCCAAGTTACCGTCGAGATACCGCCTGAAATGAGCGAAAAAGGGGTCAAAAACTACCTCATTTCAATCCCATTATATTTCCATCATAATGTCAACGACCAAGCATTACAATGAAATAAGAATTTCATATCAGCTAACTTTAATTTTGAAACCAATAAATTGGTAACCCTTTATTTTGTTACAACCTTTCTACAACCAAAGGTAATAATCCATCATATTATGATACAAAAAATGAAAAGAATAAAGAAAACAAAGCTGCCAACAATATTTATTTATTTATTTATGTTAGATTGCTTGTGACAAACAACAAGAGGTGTGCACTCACTCACTCACACACATACAACAACTAAGATATATTTTTTTTAAATGAAAATAAAGCAGAATGAGAATTATTGCTTTAAGAGCATGAGAAAAATATAAAAAAAATTTATTTATAAAATATTTATGAGTAAAAAAAACGAGAAAAAGAGAGAGAGAGAGAGGAGTTAGGAAGTATAAGATTGTATACGAAGAACACAATTTTGTAATACCTACACTTACACACACACACACACACACACACAGTTATAATATGCAAGCAACAAAGGAAAACAAGTAAGGCAACAATGACGATAACAAGTATAGCGGCAACAAAGTTAACAACAAAAACAACAGCAAGATGAACAACAACAACATTGTTATTATCAACAACGAAACGAAAGAGAAGTTAATGCCTGTATTACAAAAGTCCATTTAAGTGTCGCCTTTCAACAGTGAATCAACTTTTAACATCACTTACCAGCACCACCACTCTTCTATAATATACTACAATATTTAACATGCACACATACATACATACACATACATACTTATACAAGCAAGAGAACTGGAAGATGTATGTATACGTGTATGGGTGACAATACTTTTCTTCTCTTTGTGTGTGTCTTTTGTAAGGGTTTTGCCTAGGATGGGGTACTTTAAGACAATTTTGCAAGCATGAAAATAAGTTTTTAAAAGAATGAGAGAGAAAGCCAAAACAGAGAGAGAGAGAGAGAGAGAGAGAGAGAGAGAGTGCAAGAGAATAAATGTGTGGTATTTATACTTTTAAAAAATACAAGTTAATTGGTGTGGGTGTCAAAGGTGGTTTGTCTCATTTCTCTGTGTGTTTGTTGTTTTATTATTAGTAGTTGTTGTCTTTATTGTTATTATATTATTGCCAGTGTTATTGTTGTTGTTGTGAGATGTATGTGTGCGTGCGAAAAATTTATCTAACTTTGTTGGCGACATCATCATTTGTCCGCACAAAAGCAAATTGTTTAAGACGAAGAAAAAAAAACCAACAAAAAAAGAAGCAAAACAAAGAGAAAGAAAAGAAACTTACAAATATTATAAGAGACAGTGTGTGTGTGTATATAACGAAAGATGAAAAACGAAGACCGTTAAAGTTAAAGTTGAACTTGTGTGGGCGCTTATGTAGTGAGATTTTGTTGTGACATCTTCTTTAAATGTGTGATGAATATTTGCGTTTAACAAATATTAAAGATTAAATAATTCATAAAAAGAAATTTCTTTCTTTCTTTCTGTCTTTTCTTATGCTTTGTTTAATAAAAGGAATTTCCTTTTCAGACTATTTAAGAAAAATGTTGTAAGAGGCCTATCATAATAATGATTTGATTTGTAATTGGCATTTGCTTATACTAGACCAGGAAATTGAAGACTCTTAATGCGTTGAAATGCAATTTGAAGCTGTTAAGCATGCTTTGCATTACGTAATGATGATACTTACGGGTTTTATTGATGTTTATAAACTGTTTACTTCATTTATTTATTACCATGCAATTACAGAACATCTTCCAATTAATAGGCGCATCAGTACTAAGAAAAAAGAGTGTACTTTATTGTAGACAGGTTTCGGAAAGGAGCATTACATTAAATTATTACAACATTATTTTATGAATCTCATCATATTATTCTGATGAATCTCACACTACATGTTCTAAATAAATAGCAAGATATGAAATGATAAATATATGCCCACGATTATTGGGATTTCTTTCAAATACAAATTTGATAAAAAATAAAATAAAATGAGAATTATCGCCGTAGTCTAGTAGGTAGTGTGTTGGCTTATTAGACGTAAAGCCAGGGTTCGAACTCCAGGCCAGACATCAAAATAAAATACAAAAAAGTATTTTTTTCGGCGACCTCCTCTCAGCAGATTTTTGGCAAAAACTTTAAAGTAAACAAAATTGCCATGAAAAGTTTCTCAAAAATCTGTCGTTCGGAATCGACTTTAAACTGTACGTCCCGCCACTTATGTATGAAAAATTAACGCACACAACATAAGTGGTGTGAGAAACTAGATCGTAAGCCTGACTAAAGGGTTGTAATGGTCAATTATGTATGCATGTATGTGTATTACAACATTATTTTAATTCTGATAAATCTCACGCCAGATGTTCTAAATAAATAGTAAGGAATGAAATGATAAATACATGGCCTAAGCACACTATAATTGAGATTTCATTCAAATACAAATTTGATCAAAAATAAAATAAAATGAGAGTTATTGCTTGAAAACAGTTCTGGATTCTGTTTATAATTGTTGGGTTTCGTAACTAAGCTTCTACGGAATTAAAATTTCCGTTAAGTAGAGATTGAAGCAAAAAAAATTTACTTTATGTTGACTGCTGTATCCAACCGATTTCTCTTAATTTCTATCGGGTCATCAAAAAATGTGTGTGGTCTGGCGTTGTTGAGATGCATGTATATTCCAATGTAACTTACTTACACAGAAGTCTGTGTGGCATAAAGTCACTATGGCTTCGTATAATAGTGAAAACCAGAACCATGTTTTTCCTTTGTGTCACGCTCAGCAGTAGTGGCAGATTCTTGAGAACTTCTACAACTGACTTGCCCTATTGAATACGTACACTTATACAGTGAAAAGAAGAATTATTTCTACTTTTTCTGTTTAATTCTGCAAAAGGAATTTTTTGGCTTGAAGTGGAAGTGGAATGAAAGTAAGAAGATGAGTGTAAGTGTGTGTACAAGTACGCTGCAATACATTTGCAATCACATAAACAGAAATCAGTCTTGTACACATCTTTCCTGGTGATCTTTTCTAGCTAATTTATATTAATATTTTTTGTTTTAATCTCTTTAATTATTGCTAGTAGACATCAGAAGCAATTATTTGACAAGGTTGTTGGAGCTTATAATGGAAAATCTGCTTGCAATCCCACCAGACGCATATCACTATCTTTAGAGTAATAATTAAACTTAATACCGTCTTAAAAGGTGACTTTTTTCCCATTGCCGTATTATCGTACGTGATCTACTTTTCATCGCCCGTAATTATTGGCTTCTGAAACGCTTCAATAACATTCCATTGGCACAGTAAATCGGAAATAAAAATGTGGTCTTTCAAATTTTTTCATTGTTTATTTATCTGTCACCCAAATATTGATTTTCTTTATGTACCCAGCATCTTTAATATCAAAATTATCCTACTGAAAACTAGATACGCTAACCATTCCTGTAAACTTCCGAAATTTTTTCAGAAATCTGCCACGCAATTACATTCTTTCTGTTCCTAGAATTGGTCGTTATTCAACAATTCATAGAAAAAATCTTGTGGAAACTATTTTACGCTTTCTCATAAAGTTATCATGAAATCTTTCTTTCATTTTAAAAGTACCCATGTATTTTACTTAAAACAAAAAAAATACCAAGAATTGTAAAATGACTTGCGGCATTAAAATTTAATGTCTTTCCCTTGTAAAACTGAACAGCAATATCTGTGCAGATATTTTAACGTTAACACAGAGGTGTAGATGGCAAGAAAAACCACGACCACAACATGCAACAAACTATCCGTCATACTTGCTGTCAACAATTTATAAAAAATTTAATACCACACTACACCAGCAGCCGCACAGCCACAGTAAAATGTAAATCTAGATGCCGGCCAATTTTTATGTGAAATTTTTAAAGAGCTTTTCGCAAAAATAAAACACAATAAAGAAAATGAAAGAAAGAAATCCGCAACACACAATGACCATTTAGTTGAAGCCATGATTGTGATGACGATGACGATGATGATGATGATGATGATGATGTTTAAACAGAAAAAGGGAAACAAGCATAACGATGACTGTTTTTGTTGTGTGTTAACATGCTTGTTAAATAATTTAAGAGACTTTCAAAAAGTAAATCTAATACGGTAATATTCTTTCATGTCCATCTTTGGCCATAAACTCAACTAAGATTCGTAATTTTTTTTTTTTTTTTTTTGTTTTTTTTTTTTGGGTATGTTTTGTATAACAAATATTAATGCCAACGTTATTGCATTAAACATTGTTAATACTTAATTAATCAAATTTATTTCCATTTCCATTAATATTTAGAGGGTTGTTGTAATAAAGGGTCCGCCAAATAACTTTTTTTTTTGAAAATGCTTTAAAAAAAAAACTACTGAATATTTTCTCAAATTTCTTTTTTTTATTTGAAAGTACAATCCTTCCGGTTAATAATGGAAAATAATTTCATTCAAATGGCTACCTCGGCTGTCCATGCAGTAGCCTACACCAGAAGATGCCGATTTTGGCAAAAAAAATCATCTTTTCAGATGAAGCTCATTTTGATCTTGGCGGGTATGTAAACAAGCAAAATTGTCGCATTTGGGGCACAGAAAACCCGCACGCATACATTGAAAAGCCGACGCACCCAAAACGAGTCACTGTTTGGTGCGGATTGTGGTCCAGAGGCATAATTGGGCCATTTTTCTTCGAAAATGAGCAAGGAGTGGCCGTTACAGTCAATGGCGATCGTTATCGGGCCATGTTGAACGAATTTTTGTTCACAAAAATTCAAGAGGAGGATATTGGCAACATTTGGTTTCAACAGGACGGCGTTACGTGCCACACAGCCGAAGCTACACTCGATGTTTTGCATCCTGTTTTTGAAGATCGCATTACCAGCCGCAGAGCTGATGTCGTTTGGCCACCTCGGAGCTGCGATTGGACACCGTTGGACTATTATTTGTGGGGTGCCGTCAAAGATAAGTGTTACGCCGACAAGCCACAGACAATTGACGCTTTAAAGTACAATATTCGTGAAGCCATTGGTGAAATACAGCTGCACACAATCGATAATGTGCTTAAAAATTGGACCGATCGTGTAGGCTACTGCATGACCAGCCGAAGCAGCTATTTGAATGAAATTATTTTTTATTATTAACCGGAAGGATTGTACTTTCAAATAAAAAAAGAAATTTGAGAAAATATTCAGTAGTTTTTTTTTAAAGCATTTTCAAGCATATTTGGCGGACCCTTTAAAATTGCAAGAAAATGAAAACAAAATATAGACAGAGGCAGCAAACAAACAGACAAAACAAAGCAGAATTCACTTAAACACTTCCGTGTTTTTAAATATAGAATTTGAAACAGAATAGCAGTAGAATCGTTAGTTTGGGTTGTGAGTTCTCTTTTAAATATCACGCGAATTTATTGCCATTAGCTTGGATTTGTTTAGGTAACATAAATTCGCATTTGGACGCAGCTAGTCTGGAAGGAGAATGTGATAGGTAAGGAAAGTCGGTAATTTAGATCAGTAAATCCAGAATAAGGATTGCTTCCAGTTTAAGTAGGACCCAATAGCATGGTTTATACTTGTTCTGGATTTATTTCGAATATTGCTTCTTGGATAGTAGTTATGTACGTACCCAATTATGGAAAGATCTTGAGCAAAAGTTTTAGGGATTATTACACTTTTCTAATATCAATTTACGTACGTACAATTAGTGCTTCTGGCAAATGTTAAAAGACTGGACAGTGTCACATTTCCAAGGCCTCCAGTTCTGAAAACTATCTACAAAGAGGTCTGTTGGATTAGTTTCCCCTGGTGCCTCATATGCACATAGTAAGTATTGTACTGAATTCCATCTCTCCTTATCCAAAAGATCTCCTACTATAGTTGTAATTTCGATAGCCTCCAATGCGCATGTAGTGACTTATAATAACACCTGTAAATAACCTGATCGGATTCTGCTCAAGGCAAGATCAAACCACCAGGGTTCCGTTCTCTTCTCGCAATATTATCCTAAACTGGAAGCTGCAATTTCGCAGTCACCGCAAAGGACCATTCAGTATCTTTGAATAAACTGACCAGGGTGGTAAGTGACAGTCTATATCATGTAATAGACATGGATCAAGCTGCCTAAGTTGAACGATTTTCTAGAGTGATATGGACTCAAAGAAAATTTTTTCGTCATCCTGACAATTCTTACAACACATGCATACATAATTGGTCATTACAATCCTTCATGTTAGGATTATGAACTAGTTTCTTACGCCACTTATGTTGTGTGTGTTATTTTTATGTATGAGTGGTGGGACCTACAGTTTAAAGTCGACGTCGAACGCTATATTTTTTTGAGGAACCTTTCATGGCAAATTTTTCATGTGCTCTCAGAGTTTTTGCCAGAAATCTGTTTTCATATTTCGTTTTGATGGAAATGCCTGATCTGGGCTTTGAACAGTGGCCTCATCTCTAATAAGCCAACACACTACCTACAGTTTAAAGTCGATTCCGAGCGACAGATTTTTGAGAAACTTTCCATGGCAATTTTATTTACTCTCAGATTTTTTGCCAGAAATCTGCTGAATTAAGATACACAACATAAGTGATGTGGGAAGCTAGGTCGTTCTAATGAGTATGTATGGTTATCACAATACTATTCGTGTACATATATACAAGGAAAGCTTCGGAATTCAAATATGGAACACATGTACATCACGGTCTTTCAGTTGGGTAAATCTTCGCCCAGAAAAGAGATTGAAAATTCGTACTGTAGCTCTTTCCAAAGGAAAGATTTGACAACCCAAACTTCTTTGGAAGTCATCTTAATCAATTAGGTTCAACTGAAATCAAAACGAATGGAAATTATTTCAGATATCCATGTGACAGGAAATTAATCTTCCAAATGGTGCATAAAGCAGCTTATGAAAGCATATTTTCAGCATATTTTTTTTATTTTCTTTGCTTTTAAGTAAAAAATACTCGTCCTTCAGAACTAATAGATCTTATAACACAAAAAAAAAAATTGCAGACATTTTTTTAAATTCTTCACTTGCTTTTAACCAACCCCACAACATTATCTGTGACAGCATCTGGTGTATGATTAACTCAATTAAAGCAGCAACCCTCCACTTTAGCCAACTAACAAATGAGATCCTTAAAGTGATACAACTGAGAGTGAAATATATTCCAGTGTGACTTACTTACACAGAAGTCTGTGTGTGGCATAAAGTCACTATGGCATCGTATAATAGTGAAAACCAGAACCATGTTTTTCCTTTGTGTCACGCTCAGCAGTAGTGGCAGATTCTTGAGAACTTCTACGAATGACTTGCCCTATTGAATACGTACACTTTTACAGTGAAAAGAAGAATTATTTCTACTTTTTCTGTTTAATTCTACAAAAGAAACTTTTTGGTTTGAAGTGGAAATGGAATGAAAGTCAAGAGATGAGTGTATGTGTGTGTACAAGTATGCTACAATACACATACAAAAGTTCTTTCTTGTTTTTGCAACCACATAAACAGAAATCAGTCATGTACACATACATAAGTATGTATATGTTTATGCATTCAGTTTACCAAGTCGTATATAATGTTGGCTTCTTCTCTCATTGTGTGTGTTTAAACTTAAAGGGTGTTACACAAAGGGGTATGTTTTTTTTTTTATTTATTTTACATTACAAATGTTTACGAAGAATTGTTTTAAAGCCTTTGGTAAATAAATAAAGTTTAATAAAATCGTTTTTTTACCTTCTTTTTCATAAATACTATGGAAGTCTATTATGCAAGACAATAAATGCTAAGGAATTTTATTATGAAAGAATTTCTTTTTTTTTTATTCAAACGATAATAAAGTTGTCACAAAAGGCATGTGACATATACATCTTGTACGTGACTGTTTATAATTTATATAAGCATTGAGTCTCAATGTTCTCATAAAATATGACAGACAGTGTATAAAAATTAAATTTTTATTATAAAAAAAACAGACGTTTTTAAAATGATTTCGTTATGAATTTTAAAGAAATAAATTGAAATTAATTCCTTTCAGACAATTGAGAACTTTTAAGCTGTGTCTCAGTAAGCGTGAACTTTTTAATTTAATTTTTTTGCACGTGGCAACTCCGAAATTTGGCAACGCATTATATAGTGAAAATTTAGTAAAAAAAAAAATTAGGAAAGTTATGTTGAGATTGCTCACAAATTTCGAAGAATTTTCAGTCGAGAAATTGCAGCTAATGGGTCAACCATACGAAGGATGGTCAAGGAGGTAAAGAAACTGAATCGGTTAGGGACAGTAAGACTCCAGTGCACCAACGTACTGGTCGATCTTTTGCAAACATCGCTGTTGAAAACCTGAAAATTTTGCATCGTTCTCGTCCTCAACAATTTCAAAATTCACAAAATTCTACAAAAGAACTCAATCATACCCACAAAATGTAAATTTTTTAAAAAAAAAATCTGATTTTCCGTTGAAGAATATTTCCATCTCTATTACACAATATTGTCGAATTTGGTGCTTAGAAAATACTCTTGCAATTTGGGAGAAACAAAAACATTAATAACGAGCAACTATCTAATGCGGATTTTTGATAGGCGGTCTTGTTGTGGTCCTAACTGAGTTGCATGGAGCTGGAATACATAGGGCTTCAGCACGATAGAGTCACCTGCCTGAAAATTGCAATGCTCGTTGTCAAGGAAAATTATCCTGGAAAAATTCGAAACTCATAATAAAGCTGCTGCATTACAAAAGCCCATGTGCTTCTTTTATCTGCAACATAATGCTGCAAAATATTGGTCCCTTTACCTTGTGCAAAAGTCATTTAATAAGCTGATCAAGCTCTACTTGCATGAGAGTGTTTAGTTCAGTATACAATGTTCTGTAATACATACATACATACATAATTGGTCATTACAACTCTTCAGTCAGGATTACGACCTAGTTTCTCACACCACTTATGTTGTGTGTGTTAATTGTATACATGAGTGGCGGGACCTGCAGTTTAAAGTCGACTCCGAACGACAGATTTTTTGAGAAACTTTTCATGGCAATTTTTATTTACTCTCAGAGTTGTTGCCAGAAATCTGCTGAGAGGAAGTCGCCGCAGAAATACTTTTTGTAATTTGTTCTAATGTTTGGCTTGGGGCTCGAACCCTGGCTTTACGTCCAATAAGCCAACACACTACCTACTAGACTACGGTGCCTTCATCTGCAACATAATGCTGCAAAATATTTGTCTCTTTATCTTGTGTAAAAGTCATTTAATAAGATGACTAAGCTCTATTCCTCTTACATGAAAGCGTTCAGTTTAGTATACAATGTCCTGTAATGAATCCAACAATGTTTGGAGTTTAAGCAGACTCCTTGCAATCCTGTTCTCCAGCCTACTCTGAATTTACTGCATTATATTGCCCATATTTGGTGCTGCTTATGCGGCATTATAAATAATAAGCTTGCAGATATTCCATAAGACACTTAAAGTGGAATACTTTAGCCTCTAACTTCTGCGATTTTAAAAGGTCTGAGAAGTTTATTTGCCCTGTATCTTTGCAGGTACCCATACGATGTAACCATTGTACTGCACAGCCTTTTTATGGAGAACCTTTGGCAGTCTAAAACCATTCTTGAGGTCTTCACAAGAGAACCAACAGACCTTGCCGTAGACAAATATCTTTCCAGCAGTTATTGCTTTTTTTTTCAAGAAAATAAAATCTTTGGAAAAGCCTTATCAAGTGAGCTATATTGCAGAAAAAGAGCCCTCCAATCACAATTTCGTTCAGTTTTAGGCCATTCCATAACGAGCTGCTTAAAATTGTTGATCAGTTGCATTACAGCATTTGCCTAGTCTTCTCTGTCCTGATCTTCATTATGAAGTCATAGGGCGCTGACATGTAGTCTATTTTGTCAAATTTTCACAACTTCAATTTTCAAGTGCCTTACATTGATTGTGTGCCCTTCTCGCTTAGAAAATTAGCTAATGAGCGGAAAAAAATATAAACTGCCAATACCAGATTACTCCGTAATGCAGTATTAATACTGTAAAGATGCAGGTGAATCTTTCTATCTACTACATCAGATTAAAGCTTAATGTGTTACCAAGAAATTGCCACAATTTTAGGCATCTGTAGGTTAACATACATCGTACCATTGCTGTATAGATTTAGTGTGGCCATTGTAGGTTTGAAAACCTCATTTCCTTTCCAATACTTTATTGCAGTTGAAGTGATTATTCTATGGAATATATAAGGTTTCCATATCAGCTGCCTTAAATCATATCAAAATCCATGTCAAAATGTGGTTTCTGCAAAGAGTAATGACAGAGTTACTCAGGTATCATATCATTTACCACTTAATCTATGATTTTTTTTATTTATTCTTAAAGTAAAACGATTAATTAAGAGCTTTCAATGCAATTCTAGTATCTGTATTGCATTTGTGTGAATTGTTTTAAATGTAATCAAATTTTTATTTTTTTAAGTTTTCTCTACAGACTTACAATAATCCTTTCTCTAGACCTCTCTTAGTATTTCAATATTTTCCCTTTCAAATGCATGGCACTTAAACAAATTATTTAAATGCGTTTATCTTAGAAAGAAGAACAAAAAAAGTAAGAATTTGTGCTAAAATGAAAAGCATTGAAAAGCATTTCAATGTCTTAAGAGGACATGCTGCTGTAAGTCTTGACAAATTCTTTACACAATTTGTATGAAAATTATCCTTTAAATGCAATTCTATGTATATATATATATATATGTGTGTGTGTGAAAGTAATAAAATTTGTAAAATTTTCATTTTATAAATTTAAATTACTGCTGAAAACAACTTGAATTTGTTGATAAGAGTGTGTTGCTTTATTTTATTTTTTTATTTTTATTTTTTAGTTAAAAAGAAAAGAGTATTACGAGTATCTGTAGTTCTTGTTACTAAGTTTACAGCAGCATGTGCAAACGCAAGTACTTCTATGCTGTCTCTAGTATTTTTCATTACAATTTCATTTCGTTTTCCTTTTTATTACATTTTTATATACATTTTATTTGCATGAATAAAGTGCATATTTTTTTTTTTGAATATTTTTTTTTTAGTATTTACATAGCAATACTGCAGTCTGTAGGGGACATATATGTTGAGTAAAGTTTTCTTTATTCAAATGAAATAAAAACCTAGAGAAAGGTAACTTCTCTTAATGAATTATCGTTTTAATTCATCTTGATACTTATTTTTATAGAATGTTTATTCTTTTTTTGGGTAGTTCATGAAATAAAATCAAGAAAATTTAAAAAAAATATGCAAATGTGCTGTTTTTTTTTCTTGCTTCAGTGTAAAGGTCATAAAGTTTATTGCAGATAATGTTGACTTTGTAATAAATTAGTATTCAGCTCTCAACGATTCAGTGTTAATTACAGAAACAAATACAAGAAAGGTTGTTTGTTAAACCGGTTTTACATCATAAAGAAGTTCCACAGTAATAACTGAGAATATTGTTACGGTTTTACCTTTCTTAAAACGTTTAAAATATGAGCTCGTAGATTGAAAAAAATAAAAATAAATTTGTGTTTAGTTTTTAATTACAATTCTTTATTATTCGCACAATTCTGTGTGCCACTGTTCACAAATTGATGTAAACAATAACAATTGCTTTGCTTTGTTATTCCTCTGTTTATACCCTTTGCATAAACAATAAAAATTACTAGACAATTATTCGACAAATCTTTGTAACAGAGATCTTCAAATCACAATTACTCTCTTCAAACACATAGCGTCTTCACACAAGACTGATTGAAGTTTTTAAAACTCGCCTGCTCGTCATTACAACCCTTCAGTCAGGATTACGATCTAATTTCTCACACCACTTATGTTGTGTGTGTTAATTTTATACATGAGTGGCGGGACCTACGGTTTAAAGTCAACTCCGAACGACAGATATTTGAGAAGCTTTTCATGGCAATTTTTATTTACTCTCAGAGTTTCTGCCAGAAATCTGGTGAGAGAAAGTCGCCGAAGAAATACTTTTAGTATTTTGTTTTGATGTCTGGCCTGGGGCTCGAACCCTGGCTTTACGTCTAATAAGCCAACACACTACCTACTAGACTACGGAGACTCGCCTGCTTTGCCTTGCCTTTTATATGGCAGGTTTGATGAATGTTCTTGAAGGCGAATGTTCATGACTTCGCCTTATCGGAATCGCTATAAATGTAAACATCATTCATTATTGTTGTTTATGTATTTTGTTTACATTTAGTCATGTAGTATTGTTTGTGGATTTTTGTTTACTTGTTTACCATTTTTTTTATGCTGGTGTTTGTTGTTGTATTTTTATTTACTTGTTTATCATGTTTTTTATGAATTTGTAAACAAGCTCATTGTTTTGTTTTTGTAGCAAAACAGCAGTATCTAGATTTTATCAATTACGTAACAATATATTTAAGTAAGATGAATGCCATCACCGGTATATGCGTTGTCTTATATCAATGATGTACACATACGCCGTTTAAATTAGCAATTCTTGAGATCTCAAAATCAATCAATATTTTTGGTTTGATTTGGTTGTAAACATCATAGACTGCCTAAAAACACAGCATTTGCGGTGGGTTTTATTGAGCCACTTTTTGGCAAAGAAAATTATGCATTTGACTCATGGTTTGCTTGTTCAATGACACAATGATCAGGTTTCTTCATAAACGAGTAGGGTGTAACGAGTAGTTTGCCAGTTTCAAAAGAGATGATTTTAACATCACAGACAAACAGCGTCCGGATCAGTTAAAAAATATTAAATATAATATTGGAAACATTTCTCGATAAAGATTCGTGTCAGACACTAGAATACTAAAGCCGAGAGACATTTAAATACGATTTGACATGTATGAAATGCTGTTTGATCGCTTTAAAAACAAATCATTTTGGTATCAAATTATCGAATTATCACTGGCGATGAGAAAAGTCGCCGTAGTCTAGTATGTAGTGTGTTAGATGTAAGGCCACAATCAGGTCAGACATCAAAAAGAAATATGAAAAAATATTTCTTCGGCGACTTCCTCTCAGCAGATTTCTAGCAAAAACTCTGAGAGTAAATAAACCTGCCATGAAAAGTTTCTCAAAAATCTCTCGCTCGGAGTCGACTTTAAACTGTAGATCCCGCCACTAATGTATAAAATTAACACAAAGAGCATGAGTGGTGTGAGAAGCAAGGCTAATCTTGGCTGAAGGGTTGTAATGGCCAAAAACAGGGTGCAAAACATCGAGTGTAGCTGTGTGGCACATAACGCCGTCCTGTTGAAACGAAACGTTGCCAATATCCTCCTCTTGAATTTTTGTGAACAAAAATTCTTTCAACATGGCCCGATAACGAACGCCATTGATTGTAACGACCACTCTTTGCTCATTTTCGAAGAAAAATGGCCCAATTATGCCTCTGGACCAAAATCCGCACCAAACAGTTACTCATTTTGGGTGCATCGGTTTTTCAATGTACGCGTGCGGGTTTTCTGTGCCTCAAATGCGACAATTTTGGTTGTTTACATACCCGCCAAGATCAAAATGAGCTTTATCTGAAAAGATGATTTTTTTGCCAAAATTGGCATCTTCTGGTGTAGGCTACCGAGGCCGAGACAGCCATTTGAATGAAATTATTTTCTATTATTAACCGGAAGGATTGTACTTTCAAATAAAAAAATAAATTTAAGAAACTATTCAGTTGTTTTTTTTTAAAGCATTTTCAAAAAAAAAAGTTATTTGGCGGACTTTTTAGAACGAAATTTAATGATGTTTTTAATTGTTACTGACTAAGATTAAAAATTGACTTCATTTTAATTACTTTTGACTAAATTAATACTCTTTAATCTCTGATAAGAAAAACGAAAATTAATTAAAATTATTGAAACCATTAAATTTACTTCGAAAAATAATCCGCCATAATCTGTAATTAATACTCATGTTTTATGGATTTTTATTTTTTTTTTTTTACTGAAAAAGCTGTAGCAACCAAAAATAATTTGTTCTTTTTTTTTGGGATATTCACCCTCTTATCGCTGCTACGTTTCATCCACATTGGAAAAGAGGGAGAGAGAGAGAGAGAGCGGGAAATTACATTTTAAAATAAATAAACATTTCGTTAAACACAGCCATAAATAAATATGTATACATGAGGTATTCGTTCATTCACTCAATAGTGGATTGAATATTTCATTGAATTGTGATTTTCATATTTTATACTCACTTTCATGTGCGGACATGGCCAAAGTAAAACCGTTTTATTAAAATCACGCTCCAAAACTTTAGCCAAATGGCAATAACCAATGTTTAAATTCTTATCTTGTTCATGCTGATGCTGCTGATGCTCTTGCCATATATTTTTTTGTGGCTTCCCATCTTGAGATGGAGATGATGATGGCGATGATGGAGATGCCGTTGTTAAGTGCTGCTTTTGATTTTGTAAATCTTCATAATTTTGTTCTTTTCCGTTCACATTCTCATTTTCATTTTCCGTTACTTGAGCTTTCATGGATTTCGATTCTGTGATTTTATTTTCATACACATCATGCTTTTGCTTGTTTCTATAGGTAGATGAGGAGGCAGTAGTTGTTGAGTGCTGTTGGTTTTGTAATGGCTTAAGGAAAACTCCTTCAACAATGTCATCATCGTCTAGATTAATGCCAGCATTTAAGGTTTTCACCAACATTGTGTAATTGCTTTTTTCCAGCAGTCGTATGAACGTTGTTAAATCTGTAAAGGGCAGACGAAAAACAAGATGAAATGAAACGAAAGCGAAAAAAAAACGGAAAAATTAAAATGAGTCAGAGTAGTGTTTAAAGGATTTGGTAAAGAAAAATAAAAAACATTATCTTTTACTTTGTTTTCTTAGTCAATATTTAAAAAGGTTTTTTTCATTTTCTGTTTTTTATTTCCTTTTTTATTTGTTTGTTTGTATATTTAACAAAAAAAAAAAAAAAAAAAAAAAACATATTTTCTTCCTCTAACGGCTTTGTTAATTTCATTAGGTTTTAATCATAAAATCTCTTAAAGTTAAAATAAATATAAACACCAGAATATTTGCTTTTGTACCCTACATTTGGTTTAATCAACCTGATCTTAGAAATACTTTGAAGGCCAATGCAAGCAATTTATTCCATAAAATGTGTGTACAGTGCTGCCTAACATGTTTTCATATAAGAGAATAATTGCAATCAAATGAAAACTTTGTCACAGTGTACCGCACGAGGTCCATACATTTGTTAACGAACCTAATAGTTTTCCGGTCAGTAAAATTGCCATAAAAAGTTTCTAAATATTTGCTGTTCGAAGTTGAAACTAAACTATGGGTCCCGCCACTGATGCATAAAATTAACACAGTCTACATGGGTGGTGTGAAAACCTGGGTTGTTATCCTGACTACAGAGTTGTAATGACCAATTAACACGTTGACTGCCGCGGCAATTTTCGGAAAACTGGTCGAGCAAGCCAACATCGACTTTTTGTTCTTTTCCCACAAGCCATTTATCGATACTAGCACTGATATAATACGATTTTATTCGTAGCTACACAAAAATGGCAGGTTTAGTGAGTACGTGATAACTCGTAGTTGGCACCCTAGAGGGGAACACAATCTACGCGTTATCTCGTAGTCGGCAGTCAACGTATTAAGTTAAGTAAGTATCTCTTCTGAACCGAATCTCAAAAAAGTGGATTTCATACTACCATTCTGAGTATTGTAGACTAGCCCTTCATCATAACTGTCTTCAGAGACTTGTTAGAAGTGTAAAAATATGGTCCTAGACTTCATAAGTAGTATTTATAACTTCTTACACTACTTATTGTGTATTTTCGGTCGAAGTAACTGCCATTAATCCCGCTGAAAACTTGATTCCGAGTAAGGAATCTCTATCTACTATAACTTCTATCTCTCCTGATAGCCAAGTAGCAAACAAGTCGATTGCCTTGCCTTTATTCTTCTAGCAGTTTTACGTTCACCTCAGTAGGATTTTTGATTACAGAAACATTTCTGGTAATATTTTGCCAGTGTTAAATTGTTAATTAAGCTGAGGTTTCTATGCTGAAGCTGACAAATCCTATCTAGTGCAGAAATTCTTGTTCACTGTCATTCTCTTGCTTAATTGATGATTACCAATCCTTTTGTCAGGATTAAAATTATCATCCATTTTGTGTGTGTTAATTTTATCCCTGAGTTCATGGACCTACAGTTTAAAGTCGCCTCCGGACAACAGATTTTTGAGAAATTTTTCTTGGCAAATTTTATTTACTCGCAGAGGAAGTAACTGAAGAAATATTTTTTCATATTTCGTTTTATGATCCAGGCGTCTGAGCTAGGATTTGCTACCTACGAGACTACAGCGACTTCAACTGCCAATATCTCCTGTTCTACATTAAATAGAAATCGAACCAATGCTACTTGAACTAGACTTTGGGAACTCTAAAATATGTCATGGGAAAATACGTCAGCATGCGAAGAGACCATGCTTATCTGGTAATGAGCTTTGCAGAGCTTGATTTACTGCATACTTTCTCAGTTTGTTCATCCTTTTTCGGTAGTTAAATTGAGCTCATCTCTAGATACTAAACTAGTCATTGGGTTTGATAAATTTTAGCCTGGTTTTCAGATTAATTTAAGAATGTAGTGATTTAAAACGAAGTCCTTGTTATCCTTGTCCTTGTCACGTTATATGCATGCTTATCATTATTAGGTTGTAGCGATTAAATGGTTGATATTGCCTGAAGTTGATTTTACGAATGGCTTTTACTTTCAAAACAAATTTAAGCCTGACTTTTTCTTTATTATTTTATTACTTTTGTTTTGCTTAATCATGAGAAAATTTTTTCAGAGTTTGCTTTACTCTTTTTGCTTTCATAAGGCGTTGCTAGGGATTGAAATTAAAATAGCAGGGTAGGCAATCAACACTTCAATTTTTAATTTTTCTATTTAATTTTTCGAAATACAAAATCCTACATATTTACTTACTTAAATGGTTATAACAACTCTTTAGGCAGGGTTACGACCTAGCTTCGCACACCACCCATGTTAAGTGTGTTAATTTTAGGCATAAATGGCGGGACCTACAGTTTAAATACGACTCCGAGTGACAGATTTTTTGAGAAACTTTTCATGGCAATTTTATTTACTTTCAGAGCTTTTGCCAGAAATCGCAAGTTATCGCCCAAAAAATGCTACTTGCATTTGCAATGCAAAAACAGTATGTTATCGACCAAATCATTGACCAAAAACTGCCATGTGACAGTTTAGTCATTTTTAAGAAACTTTTCACGGCCATTTTATTTATTCTAAGAGTTTTTGCAAGAGGAAGACGCGGAAAAAATATTTTTTCATATATCAAAAATTTGATGTATTCTGTGCCATCGCCTTTAATATGAAGCTATTTTTTGTGATTTTGATGAGTACCTTCTGAGTGTATGGCTAATGCAGCACAAATTGCATTTCATTGTTTCAGCATGTAAAGGCCTCTGTGTGGTGTGTCTCTAAAACCTTCTGCTGGCCTGAGTACAAAGCTAGAAATTTTAAGCTTGTAAGTGTAACATTTCAAAGAAACTATAGTGTTGCCTGAGGTAAATAATATTTCCAAAGATACTCCGTTTCAGAGTGGAACTTTTTCAATCAATCAATGTTGCCCCTGTAGCGTTCATTGCTAATCAAATCCATTATATTTTGAATACATTTATGGTTGCAATAGTAAGACACATTCAACTCTTTTTATAAATATGAAATCCTTAGCGACTGGGTGGTCTTGTGGCACCTCTCGTTCATCAGTCTGTCTGTGTATTGTTTATAATTTTCATTTCATTTTCATTTTCTTTTCAGTTGTCCTTTTTGGCTTTTAATTATTAAAATCGTTAGCCTATTACACTAATTGAAATATCCACCCTTTAGCAATTAAAATATTAATACCGAGAAAAGGTTGGAATCATAAAAGAAAAAAAAAAAAGAAAAAAATTTTACATTTAATCAGATAAATGGACTGAAATCGGGCACTTGATGCAAATTGTTTTACATTTTAACAAACTCTACAAATTTCGGCTTAAAGTATTATTTTGAATGGCGGAAGAGAGTCCATTCAAATTGATTTTCTTTTTCAAATGCAAATTAAACACATATACATACGTACATACATCATAATTTAACATTACAACCCTTCAGTCAGGATTACGACGTACCTTCTCGCACCACTTTTGTTGTCTGCATGTGTTATTTTTATACATGAGTGGCGTAACCTACAGTTTAAAGTGAAATACTAACGACGGATGGTTTAAAGAATTTTTACATGGCAAATTTCTCATATACTCTCAGAGTTTTTGACAGAAATCTACTGAGGGGAAGTCGCTGAAGAAATATTTTTTCATATTTTCGTTTTAATGCCTAACCAGGGGTTTGAACTGAGGTCTTACGTCTGTCTACTAAGCCAACACACTGCCTACTAGACTACGGCTATTTCATTCTATCATCACAGCAGTGAAAAAAAGATTGTAATAATTTTTATTTGAGGCCCATAGCATTATGCTAAGAGAGAAAGAGATGGCCATAGGGATATTCATATAAGCCAGAGGTATTGGACTATCGCCGTAGTCTAGTAGGTAGTGTGTTGGCTTATTAGACGTAAAGCCAGGGTTCGAGCCCCAGGCCAGACATCAAAACAAAACACAAAAAGTATTTCTTCGGCGACTTCCTCTCAGCAGATTTCTGGCAAAAACTCTGAGAGTAAATAAAAATTGCCATGAAAAGTTTCTCAAAAAACTGTCGTTCGGAGTCGACTTTAAACTGTGGGTCCCGCCACGCATGTATAAAATTAACACACACAACATAAGTGGAGTGAGAAAATAGGTCGTCATCCTGACTGAAGGGTTGTAATGACCAATTATGTATGTATGTGTGTATTGGAAGGTAAATGTTGCAAAAATTTCTTGAACATGAAGCAATCTCTTTAAATTACATTTAATTTGTGGAATGGAATGGAAAGGAATGGAATGGGAAATACTTGGTATTGTTCGAGATGGTTGACCTGGGGTTTGAACCACAGCCTCACGTCTAATAAGCCTAATCTAATACGTTTTATTAACAAATTTTTGGCATCAAGAATTTCTCATCTTGGATACCTAAGTACATCGCAATAACAGAGAGTATCTTATATCTGCTAATAAAAAAAGCCTTTAAGAGAAATAAAATATTTCAAACAAAAAATTGTGGAACTAAATGCCACATATTATAGAGAATTGTTTATTTAATTTTCTATACCCTATAAAAAATTAGAACGAATAAACGTTTAAATTCATACATAACAGTTTCTCAACAACTCCATGTATACCGCAATTCAATATTAAAATATTAATCATACGCCTTAGTGCACCACACCACCATATTTATACTCATGAAGTTGTTGTACAGCAAAGTATAGAAAGAAAAAAAACCATAAAACTTCTGGAAAAGTTTCCCTTTTTACTGCAGCGCCAACAAAACTGCTGAAATTTAGTTTATAAAAATAAAACAACAAATAACAACAACAAATAACAAGAATATTTTAAATAAAATAAAATGAAAAAAAAAACTAACATCAGGCAAATTTTGCGGGTATAAAAGAAATAAGAAAACCACAAAGAATAATAAAGAGAAGGAAAATTATGCGAAACTTTTAGGAACATTTCAACCACCACAGATATCATACAAAAAGACAACAAAAATAAAGGAATTGTTTCTTAAAACAAGGGATACATCATGTCTAATATGAATAGATATCGATTGTTATCAGTGAAGTTGTCTGCATAAGATTATAAAGAAGTCTTAGAATTTAGGAAAATTTAAAGGAATATATTTATAAGACAGCTTAAGTAAAAGCAAAAGTAGCAGAAACATATTGTTTTCAGTTCTTCTTGACACATCTTATAAAATTGTTCCAACTATTGATGTCTTTTTCGACATAAAATAGACAATGAATTTCACTTTTATTACCAAAATGATGGTTTTCAGTACAAGATAAAACTGTTTTACAATGGCAGAGCCGAGCAAGGCACAATATTGAACAGAACTGGCACACAGGAAGTATAAACTGTTGTTGAATTCAATGGTCTGCTCAACTATAAAGCGCATATTACTTATGTTTCCCTTAAAACGAAAGATTTTGTATTAAGGATAAAGAACAGTATATTAACTGTAGTGAGTAGCGTTACATAGGCTTGAGGAGATCTGTTTACAGTATCGTAACCGAAACATCTCCCTCCAGGAATTCAAATTCCTCTCTCCAGGAATTGAAACCCCTTGCTTTTGGCTTTCCATCACATTTTAATAGTTCAGAGAGCATTACATACTTGGTGAGAGCATTACAAGTCTTTAGTAAGTATTACGACTTAGCTTATCACACTACCCATGTTGTGTGTTAACTTTATCCTAAAGTGGCGGAACCCACAGTTTAACGTCAACTGCGAACAAGGTTTCATGGCAATTTTTGCTTTATTCACCCTTACAGTTTTTGCCAAAAGACTCCTGAGAGGAAGTTGCCGAAAAAATATTTATTTTTCATAATTCGTTTTGTTCGGCTTGTCTGAGCTAGGATTTTAGCCAGAGGATTTCGTTTAATAAGATAACACACTACCTACGCCATGCGAACGCTCAACATAATATTGCTTGCCATCATTTCAAGATTCTATTTCAGAAATGATTTGATTTCTTTCAAATACAGCTACCACAGCATTCCACTACTGATAATTCAGTTTATCTCACGATTCCAAAATAATTTTTTTTTGGAGATACATGAAGTCTTTCGTGTACAGAGATGTCCACAGAAGACAACAACTTGGTGAGATACTTGCCTAAGTGCTTGAAAAAATTGGGTTATGGGTAGATGGTAGATTTAGCCATTATACACATAATTGGTCATTACAACCCTTCAGACAGTATTACGACCTAGTTTCTCACACTACGTATGTTGTGTGCGTTAATTTTTATACATAAGTGGTGGGGCCTACAGTTTAAAGTCGACTCCGAACGACAGATTTTTGAGAAACTTTTCATGGCAATTTTATATACTCTCAGAGTTTTTGCCAGAAATGTGCTGAGAGGCAGCCACAGAAGAAATATTTTTCATATTCCGTTTAGTTGGAAATGTCTGACGTGGGGTTTGAACCGAGGCCTCACGTATAATAAGCAAACATACTACCTACGGCATGCGAACACTTAACATAATATTGTTTGCCGTTATTTCCAGGTACAATTTCAGAAATGATTTTAATTCTTTCAAATAAAGCTACCACAGCATTCCAATAGTGCTAATTTAGTATATCTTACGATTCCAAAATAATATTTTTTAATAGAGACACATGAAGTCTCTCGTGTTCAGAGACTCCCACAGCAGACAACACTTGGTAAGATACTTGAGATATTCGAGATTACAGATAGGCCATCTATTTGGCCATCCGTTATACAATATTTATGTAAAATAATATTTAAAAAGTAAATGTACACGTCGCAGTCTAGTAAGTAGTGTGTCGCCTTATTTGACGTGAGTCCACGGTTCAAAACCCAGGTCAGACATCTTGAACAAAACAAAGTATGAAAACATATTTCTTGGCGACTTACTCTGGCAAAAACTCTACGAATAAATAAAAAAATTGCCATTAAAAGTTTTCCCAAAAAAATTTGTCGTTCGGGGTCCACTTTAAAATGTAGGTCCCTCTACTTGTGTATTAAAATAAGGCGCACAACTTAATGGGTGTGAGATGCCAGGTGATAATCTTGACTGAAGGCTATTGTTACAAAAATGATAAATCTAGATGCTGATGTTTTGCTTTTACATCGCTTAACATTAAAATAACAACGCTTAACATTAAACAAAAACTACTAAAACAAAACAATGCAGTAAACAAACCTGTTTACATATTAACGTACTGCTTAATATAACAACAAACACCAGCATCAAAAAAATGTTAAAAAAGTAAACAAAAATCCACAAACAACACTACAACAATTAAACAACGATGTTTACATTTATAGAGATTTTAAGAAGAACAAGTCATGAACGTTCACGAACATTCATCAGACTGTTTACTTTGCCATATTAAAGGCAAGGCAAAGCAGGCGATTGCGTTAATAAAGTTCAGTCAGTCTTGTCTGAAAACATGATTTGCTTGAAACGAGTAATTGTGGTTTGAAGATCTCTGTTACAGAGATCAGTCGAATAATTGTCTAGTAATTGTTATTGTTTATGCAAAGGGTATAAACAGAGTAATAAAAAACAAAGCAATTGTTGTTGTTTACATCAAATTGTGAACAGTGGCACACAGAATTGTGAGAATAATAACGAATTTTAATTAAAAACTAAACACAAATTTATTTTTATTTTATTTGCAATCTATGAGCTCATATTTTAAACGTTTTTAAAAAGGTAAAAACGTAACCGTATGTATATATGTATATGCCAGACATCAACTCATCATCACAAAAAAAATTTCACACAGGTTTGCAAGTTTTCTGTGTATTTCTATTTTTTAAAACCCAAACGATTTGAAAGTCAGAGGGCAAATCTTAAATGTTCAATCCAATGTTTCGCCTGCAAAGTTTAATTTAGTAATTTAGTTTAGTAATTTTCTTGCCACATGCTAAGAAAGCATTACAATTAACAGCATATAGGCCTTAAAATAGACAACCGTAAAACATGCTAGGTTCAGTGTAGCTTTTGTCATACAGTGGATCCAACAAGACATTCGGACTTCCAAGTCATACAATAAAAAGACGAATTTATATTCAAATGACAGCTTTGGATAAAAGTTCTGTGAATGTAGAAGAAAGATATGTGCAAAATACAATCTATTATTATTGCCAGACTCTCCTAGACTATCCAATAATATCTTTTATGTTGAAAAACTTTTAAATACTTTAAATCGAACAATATTTTTAAGTCGTTTTATATCGATAAGATGTTATTTTGATTTGAATTTCTTATTAAAAGTTTTTAGAAAGTAAACAAAAACAAACTTTATATTGAAAAATAAGATAAGAGACAAGCAAAAGAAAATTGAAAATAAACTCAACAACAACAAAATAAACTTACAATTCATTGTAGTTTTTGTTTTTGTTTTTGTCTAGTTTAAAATTCAAATAGTTTTTGAAGGGTTAAGCGTGTATATCATGACAAAATATCTTGAAAATAATTCAAGAAAAATAAATATTACATACATACGGTACGTATCGAAATATTTTATAAATTTAAAGGATGAGACAGTAAAATATTACCACAACTAACTTATACCAGGACAATGTGTAAATAAATCAATTGGATTGGTGTGTCTGTTGTTACACATCAGCCTGTAAATTGATTACAGGATTTAGAGAACAATAGTTTTACATTTTTTAAAATTTAAAAAAATTTAATAATTTGCAGGGTAAAACTCACATTTTTTGAATACATTACTAAGGGCCATAGCTGCCAGATAGATGAGGCACCAAATCGTCTAATATTTCAGAAAAAAAACGTCAAAATCGTCAAAGACGTTTATTGAAATCGTCAAAAAATCGTCAGAAAAATTAAATAAATAAATTAAAAGTTTTTAAAATATATGTACATATGTATCTGAATTCAAAAATAAAACATTTAAAAAAATTTTGTTAGAAATTAAAAGCTAGCGTCCCTCATCTTCTTTTATTAATTTTTTTTTTTTTTCAAAAATGGAGAAATTTTATATCATTTGCAGAACAAATTTTTCAGTCCCTTCAGTTCCTTCTTAAGATCTTATCATCTGATCTTACTATTTGCACTATTTGTTTATACTATTTATGAGGGTGGTGCCTCAACGTCTATTTTGAGGTTTCTCGACCGTGTAAGTGAGAGGCCGTAGTAGCTCGTTAACGACTGTAGTGTATCCAACTGCATTGAATTATTGGTGCATCGTTGCAATGTGGTTTGTGTTTCACTGTGCTATCACTACTACCAAAGTTTTTTAGCCGAACGAAATAAGGGGACTTGTTCCCGAAAATCATATATATTCCAACGTAACGCTCGTCTTTCTCGGCCAGGACATCCGTATGTGGTCGATTGGCCAGTGGATCGCACTCTGCATTAGAGAAAAAGTACGTTTTTTAGTCGGACTATTCGTATGTGGAACTCAATTCCTGCGGACGTCTTTCCTGTTACTTATGATATAAAAATATAAAAGCCTAGTGTCCATAAACACTGTTCCCTCTTTCCTTCTTCCCATAACATATTTTCATAGTTCCAAACACATGCCATTGATCCCCTGAATGTCAGTCATACGAAAAAACTATCGGTATTCCGATAGTAATATTAGAAACTATACTCGAATTTTTAAAATTGTCTGCAAAGACAAGTGATAAATTATTCTCAACTACGTGGCTTTTAAGGGGTTAAAAAGTAATAAAATACAGAAAAATATTCGAAAATACAGAATGTATTCGAAAGTAACTTAAAAATATAATACTTTACTCCTTGCTTTTAATAAAATAAATTTCCAATAGTAACAATTGCAAAGTAAATACAAAGCTTAAAGTGGCTTTTAATGCAATAAAATAAAGAATATGATGTAAATTTTTAATTTCCAAAAATCGTCAAAATACGGACATAAATCGTCAAATCGTCAAAATGATATTTTTGGAGCTCAAAATCGTCAAAATGACGATAAATCGTCAAATCTGGCAGCTATGCTTAGGGCCATTATTACAACTTGCCGTTAAAGTTGGGTTTAGTTAAAGACAACTTTAGCTAAAGTGAACTTTAAAGGCACCTTTTCTTTTCGTTATCACCACCTACAAATAAAATAAAGTTAACTTTTTCAAAAATATGGCAGAGCCGGAGCAATGTTGATAACACTGCTCAGTTATACAAGTTTTTTTAACGCAGTGTCAATGACGGGCTTCTTTTTTTTTGTTGTATTTGCTCATTTTGTGTATATTTGAAGTTGTCATATTGAAAATAATATACATATAATATGGCAAATTCAAACATAAAGTGAACTTTAAAAGTTAAAGGTAGGATGATCCTCCCTTTAGCTTAACGCTCACTTCTACCTTATTCTCCACTTATAATAATTAAAAACAAATTTCTCTGCCCGTTAAAATCCTCCCTTTAGTTAATGGCAAGTTGTAATTATGGCCTTTAGAGAAAGAAAAATATGAAAAAAGAAAAATTAATATAAACGGTGACTTTTATGCAACCTGAAAATTTTTAGAAAGTTTTGTTATTGAACCATGAAAAAGGAACACTTTCAAATAATTCAATTGTATTGTTAAAACTCGTGCTGTAAGAGATTGAATAAATTGAAAATTTTTATTGAATAATTATCTCTAACGAAGAGGCTCAGTTTTGACTCAAATGGTATGTCAATGAAGAGCATCCACGGACATAGCTGCCAGATTTGACGATTTATCGTCATTTTGACGATTTTGAGCTCCAAAAATATCATATTTGACGATTTGACGATTTATGACCTTATTTTGACGATTTTTAGAAATTAAAAATTTGCATCATATTCTTTCCTTTAGTATATTAAAAGCCATTTTAAGCTTTGTACTTGCTTTGCAATTGTTACTACATATTGGAAATTTATGTTAGTAAAAACAAGGAGTAAAGTATTATATTTTTAAGTTGCTTTCGAATACATGTGATGATTTTTCTATATTTTATTCCTTTTTAACCCCTTAAAAACCAAAAAATTAAAAAACTCCTAAATAACCTCGTAGTTGAGAATAATTTATCACTTGTCGTTGCAGACAATTTTAAAAATTCGAGTTCAGCTTCTAATATTACAATCGGAAGAACAAAGGCAAGCGCCGTTATTTTGTTTCGTACGACCAACACTCAGGCGATCGATGGCATTGTGTTTGGAACTATGAAAATATGTTATGTGAAGAAGGAAAGAGAGAACAGTGTTTATGAACACTATTCTTGTATATATACCATAAGGCCTCTGCAGGAATTGAGTTCCACATACGAATAGTCCGACTAAAAAACGTATTTTTACTGTATTGCAGTGTACGATCCACTGGCCAATCCACCACATACGGAAGTGGTGGCCCCCTTACTTCTTTCAAGCAAAATCCTTTTGTCGAAGCAATAGAACAGTGAAACACAAACCACATTGCAACGATGCGCTAATGATTCAATGGAGTTGGATACACTACCGTCATTAACGAGCTACTACGGCCTCTCCTGTACACGATCGAGAGACCTCAAAATAGACGTTGAAGCACCGACCGATACATGAGAGTTGTATTCCAGTTTCGGTCGGTTATAAATGGTGTAAATAGTAAGATCATAAGATCTCAAGAAGGAACTGAAGGAACTGAAGAATGTGTCGATTGAAGCCAACATTACACTGAATTTTCATGCTCAGGATATCAAGAGCTTCTGACTCCTTAATATTTACACCACCCGTAGACTAAGATGATGCAATATTATTGCTGCCCTTATGTGTCAATAAACAACAATGGGAAAGATGGTTTAATATTTTAACAATTTTTTCCTGAAAATGATATAAAATTTCTCAGTTTTTGTGAAAAAATTAATAAATGAAGATGAGCTTTTAATTTCTAAAAAAAAATTTTTAAATGTTTTATTTTAGAACTCAGGTACATATGTACATATATTGACTTTATATGTTATATTGCAATAGAAATAATTTTGGTTTTTAAAAACTTTTTATTCATTTATTTATGTTTTCTGACGATTTTTTGACGATTTAAATAAACGTCTTTGAAGATTTTGACGATTTTCTTCTCAAATATTTGACGATTTGTTGCCTCATTTATCTGGCAGCTATGTCCACAGACATTCTGCACGATGATCTGCTTGCCGAGATGAAAGGGTCGGCGACGATATTGGATTGTACTGCCTAAATGCCTAAAATGATAGAATTGAACTTGGCTGGTATACCGTTTCAAAAAGCCGGTGCCAGATACCACACAGCAGCACGCGATGCAATGAACCAATTCAGACCAAGTTGAGTTTGGTCTCACGTTGTGGAGCAGTCGCTTGAGCACAAAGATCACGCAATGTAATCACATTTATACAGGAATACGTGCAGTTTCTCGTGTATAGAAGTTTGCTAGGCACAATTTTACACTAGAAGGCAATGTCACAGCCGCTATTAGTGATGCTCACGGATGAACCAACTATGGCACAAACAAGGACAACATTTCTATGAAATAAACTGTAAAAAGCAAATGTCAGGAATTCATTTATCAATCCATATAAATACCGGGCGTTTCTTATTAGTTGTATAAGTACAGTCGAGCAATGCTCAACTGAGCTTTGATATCAAAGCTACCACTCCAATCTAACCTTACATAAGAACAATCGATATCGATAACTATGATCTGACATCTGACAATGTCAAATTGTGTTGATATTTCTGCTCAGTAGGGATTGGCAAGTTATCGTAAACCGTTTAATGTCAGAGCATTGCTTGCAAATTGTGGAAAAAGAATATCTAGAAGGGGATGGGTTTTCAGATATACGGAAACTATTCGAAGAACAGTCTTTTTAAGTGGAAGAAGTGATTGATTTATTATTCGAACGATGGCGATAACTTTAGTCACACCTTATCGGTTAATGATTTAAATTTAAAAGGCTTAAAAAGGGATCAAGGAAATTTTCCTCGATTCAAAGCCATCAACAACATAAAAAATTGTGCATACGGAAGAGAACATTGTTGCTGTACTGCGTCCTGAAACAGACGCCGAAATGTCGATTTATCATCATTTTGAACATGTTGGTCTATGCCCTAAGAAGCGTTTAACTTTTTTTGCTTATGTACCTATAAACTAAAGTTTGTAAAAGAACTAAAAGCAAATCACTATAGTTTGCATCGCGTCCTTGCGAGTTGGACTCATTCGATACTGAATGTGTTAAGTAATAAATCTTATTTCTGGCCAACGAAAATAGGCAAAATTCTCATATTTGTAGAGAAGATCGTCAATGAGTCACGATTACGTCCATTGAAGCTAACAGTTTGCTATGATTTACATGTTGGTGGAATTATCGATACTTATTTCTAGCGAAATAATCAAGGCACTGCCATTACAGTGAATGCGAGTGCTATCACGTTATGCTGAGTTTCATTTTTCATGATTCAAACGTTTAAAAAAGATTACCCTTTAGAAAAATTTTAAAATAAGGGTTTCAGCATAGCATTGCGTGATAGAACGAAATTGTGGAATTTTATTTGTAAAATTCATTTTCATAATGCCACAATTCATACCCCCCTACACAACACAGTGACAGATAATATGTTTTAGTTATGACTGTGTTGGTCTTCTTTTCTCTTTTGCATAATGAAATCCAATATTTGAGTATTTATTTCGATATTTTCATTTATTTTTATTTACTGGCTTATTTCTATTGCTTGTTTATGTAAATTTTCTAATGTTTTCTGATGCTAGGTAAACAAAATTTTATTGAAAATATTTGCATTCTTTCTATTTTTTCTTTTTCTGTAGGCATGTGTAGAATATATTTAAAAACTTTATATTATTTATGCAAAAAAAAAAAATAATAATAATAAACATTGCTTCCATTACAGCTTGTCATCATTTAATTGTAAAAGTAAATAGAAAACCATTACGCTTATTAAATACCGAGTAGGTTTGCAAAATTAGCATAACAATAGAATAATAGATCAACGAAAATAATACACAATAAAATAATAAAATAAATATGAATAAAAGAAATTAAAAAAAAAACATTACGAATTGAATTTTGATTAAAAAATTGATTCACAAGTATTTATGGTTGTATAGACAGGATGCCAAATTATTGTTATATTGTGAGGTGTTGATAACCTCTCCCATTCAAACGACAACCTTAGCTGCATATGGTGCAACCAAGCGAAGAACATTTTGTATTCAAAACGAAACAAAAAGCCTTAGTTTTGGAGGAATTAAGTATAATTAGGACTGGCATCTGCTGCTGCTTATATGATCGACTACAACAACAAAATCAGCAATTCATGTTAAAAAAATTAGCGCCTGATTTTCAGCCGCTTCGGATTCGAAAATAGAAGAAAAAGGGAAAATTTGCCAAAGTGAATAAAACATTTCTGTTGAACAATAAATAGCTGACGTTTATTTTTTAAAGGATTATTTCCTTAATTTTGACATACTTTTTCCAGCTTTTCAACCGCTATGCCACCAACATTTGCGGTAATGATAGCACCAAGGATTGAAGTGATGTTTAGCTTGTCCCTTTACGCATCCACAGAAAAAGACAAGCGCGAAATTAATTGCTAACCAAATCCGGATTTCAATAGACCCATGTTATCAAATGTCGTGCCAGCGTATTGTTAAAACCAGATGTCAACCAAATTCAATTCTTCCATTTGGGACAAAAAAAGACAAAATCTATTCAAAAATCTTCAATCTATTGTAACATTGTGAAGACTACGGTCCACAAACTGGGCAAAACCGAAAGCAGATCATATTACTTCAGTGGCACTGATAAACCCATCCATCTATTGTTGTGTATTGATGAATACAAATTCAAAATTATTGTGCACAATGGCTATAAAGGTTGATATCTTGTTGCTCTCACGTACCTTACGATACTGTTCCTAGTGGTTTATAAAGACCCACCTTTTTTCTTCTGCAATGTATTAATGCCACATATGTAGGTTTAAAGTACATACATACATATGTACTGCATATGAAACATAAAGCGAATTGTGTGCAGTCCCTTGTTACTATTCTCAGATTACTTCTGAATAGCCTGATGCAAGACATTAATCTGTTCTTACTTAAATAACCCAGAAAAAGTTTAGATGTTGAAAAGAGTCTCTTCTTCTCTACGTTTTTCATTTTTCGAGAATACCTTTCTAAACTCCTCCTGCCACTCCATGCCATTATATGGAAGTTTCTTAAATAATCTGATTCTGCATATGATTAGAAATCCTGCACTTATATTCCATAAAATAGGTTACGAATTACTACCCCATCAGCACAACATTCCTCTGATTCAGTCTTGTGTAACAAGTAATTGTTTTTATACTTGAGGAAAGTACTACAATTGAAATCGACGTCCTATAGTAGGTAGTGTGTCGGCTTATTAAACGTAAGGCCACGGTTCACCTGGGGTTTTAAAAGACATCAAAACGAAAATATGAAAAAATATTTCTTCGGCGACATACTCTCAGCAGATTTCTGGCTAAAACTCTGAGAGTAAATAAAATTGTCATGAAAAGTTTCTTAAAAATCTATCGTTCGGTGTCGAAACTGTAGGTCCCGCCACGCATGTATAAAATTAATGCACACAACATAAGTGTTATGAGAAGCTGGGTCGTAATCCTGACTGAAGTGTTGTAATGACCAATTATGTATGTATGTATGTATGTATGAAAAACATATTTCCTTCAGCAACTTTCCCACAGCAGGCTTCTGACAAAAACTCTGAGAGTAAATAAAATGGCTATGAAATATTTCTCAAGTCTATCGCTCGATGTTAAACCACATGTCTCGGCACTAAGAACTAACACACCTAACGTGGGTGGTGTGAGAAACTAGATCGTAATTCTGACTGAAGCGTTGTAATGGCCAATGATATATAAATGTTATGTATTGCCTGAGGTCAACAAATAGATGGCCCATCCGTGCCTTGGTCCTTTTTTCCCAGCATATTGGCAACAATCTCACCAAGTGTAGCTATAATGTTGTCTGACTGGTCTGTGGTTGTTGCTGGCAAGTCCCTGAACACGGAGGTAAGTTAAATTTTAAAGGGTTTGGTTGTCAATTGCCATTTGTAATACCAATTTAGCAATTTTCAACACAACTTGAGTACGGTTGCCATAAATAATTTGGCCATAAAGGAGACAGTTGGCAAAATGAAATAATTTTTAACGCAAAATCTGTATTTCATTCAGAAAGTGGCGGACTTATTGAACCGCCTTCATAAGGGCCTATCACTTACAATATTTTACATTTTCGGTATCGATTTCTTTTTTTTCTGAAGGAGTTGGATTTATAATTACCAGGAGGCTATAATTTTGTTTCTCTACGTACGTAAGTATGGTACTAAAAAAACTTGAGTGTTATGTTATCCTTATTATGAGCATTATTTAGAGGAAAAAACCTTTTTATTCTAATACAGTGCATTGTGATGAATGAACAATTGTGACATTAACACACTCAGGGATAGACTGAGTAGCTCGTTAACAATGGCCCTTTTCATGGACGTTGCAATAGAGGAAATGTCACCAAAAGTTTGTTTGGGTTTGTTTGTTATTTTTGCATGACTTTTTTATCACATATTTTTACCTTTTTTTTTTGTTGTTAATTTAAACATTTTTCTATAGAACGAATACAAAGATAATGTAACCTAGAAATTTGTTGTTTGAAAATTATGACGGGTTCTCTTCTCTGTTTTTTCTTCTTTTGTTGTAACCTTGAACATGAGAACAAAAAACTACATGCTGAGCAAAAAAGAGCAGAGTAGTTTTGTAATGAGACAACAGTTTAGTGAGAGAATGAGAGAAACATATGTGCTGCTCCCTCTATTAAAAACAAAAGCTTGTTATAATTCCACATTCCATTCCACAAATGAAATGTAATTAAAAGCGATTGCTTCCATATTCAAGAATTTTTTGCAAAATTTACCTTCCAATACCTCAGCCTTATATGTACATATATCGCTATGGTCATCTCTTTCTCTCTTAGCTTAATGCTACGGACCTCAAATTAAAATTATTACAATCCTTTTTCAGAGCTATTATGATAGAATGAAATAGCCGTAGTCTAGAAGGTAGTGTGTTGGCTTATTAGACTAGAGGCCAGGGTTAGATTTATGAAAAATATTTCTTCGACGACTTCCTCTCAGCAGATTTCTGGCAAAAACTCTGAGAGTAAAAAAAATTGCTATGAAAAGTTTCTGAAAAAAATCTGTCGTTCGGAGTCGACTTTAAACTGTAGGTCCCATTACTTATGGATAAAATTAACGTCTACATCATAAGTCGTATGAGAAGCTAGATCATAATATTGATTGAAGGATTGTAATGACCAATTATGTGTGTGATAGGATACCATGGTGTTCTTGCAATAATATGTGTACCTAGGAAGAAATTCCACTTAGACTAGCATTTAAGCCCACTGTGATATTTTTATTATTCATGGGAAGCGAACTAGTATAGGATCTTTAGTTCGATTAATAAGCGGTATTGGCAGTAGATTAAGATCTTTGTTTGTATTTTATAACCGTCTTAGTTTACTGCCACATTATCGCCGATGTAGCTTATGATCAGCTTCAACACATTTGGTAACATTTGTCATCAGCCTACCATATCCATAAATTGAATTAGTTTTGGGTACCCTGGTAGCCTAGTGCGTAGTGTGCTAGACTATTAGTTCGATTCCCACCACAGACTCTGGTTTGTGAAACTACACCATATGGTACCAGCATATGGTCAAGTTACTCCGCTCGTATATAATTAAAATATAATTTGTAATTGTATTGTAATTAATAAATGAATAAATAAATGAATCAGTTTTTTTTTACTAAAGGGTCCGCCAAATAACTTTTTTTTTGAAAATGCTTTAAAAAAAACTACTGAATATTTTCTCAAATTTCTTTTTTTATTTGAAAGTACAATCCTTCCGGTTAATAATGGAAAATAATTTCATTCAAATGGCTGCCTCGGCTGGCCATGCAGTAGCCTACACGATCGGTCCAATTTTTAAGCACATTATCGATTGTGTGCAGCTGTATTTCACCAATGGCTTCACGAATATTGTCCTTTAAAACGTCAATTATCTCTGGCTTGTCGGCGTAACACTTATCTTTGACGGCACCCCACAAATAATAGTCCAACGGTGTCAAATCGCCGCTCCGAGGTGGCCAAACGACATCAACTCTGCGGCTGATAATGCGATCTTCAAAAACAGGGCGCAAAACATCGAGTGTAGCTTCGGCTGTAAGTCGATCGCAGGCCCACTTAGCGAAGCGAAAGGCTTCAACTCCTGAACCAATTGGACTTTGTATGGCGTAATACCAAGGTCTTTATGCAAAATTCGTCTCAATGATGTCTCCGAAATGTTCAATTGTTGAGAACGACGGTGAATTAATGTTGATGACGCTTCACGCACACTTTCTGCCACAGCAGCAATATTCTCGGGTGTACGCACTGTTTTTGGCTTTTCACGTTCGGGTTTATCGATGAGGATGCCAGTTTCTTTCACTTTTTTCACAAGATAACGAACATACGGAGCTGACGGTGCTTCTCTTCTTCCAAAATCCGTACGCAATTTTCGCACACATTCTGCAACATTACCATGATTTTCAAAGTAATGTCGCAATATTTCCCAGCGTTGTTCAAGCGTATACACAACCATATTCGTTCAGTGGAAGGATAAAACTAATTATCTATCAAATCAGACATGAGCTAAGTGTTACCATTCACGAAATAATCACTAGTTGAAAAAAAAACGTTAGATGGCGGCCCCATTAGCTGGCACTGTCTGACATTTCTCATTATCAAAAAGACAAATAAATTGTCATGGCTTTTAGTTTCCTGGCAGCTTACTGCACAGTTTGTGCTCTAAATGTTGGAATCAATGTCGTAGTACAAACTTGAAGTCGTCGTTGTCTAGTAGTCTAGTAGGTAGTGTGTTGCCTTATTAAACGTAAGGCCACGGTTCAAACCCTAGGTCAGACATCAAATTGAAAATACAAAAAATATTTCTTCAGTGATTTCTTCTCAGCAGATTTCTGGCAAAAGCTCTGAGAGTAAATAAAAATTGCTATGAAAAGTTTCTGAAAAAAATCTGTCGTTCGGAATCGACTTTAAACTGCAATATCCCGCCACTGATGTATAAAATTAATGCACACAGCATAAGTGTTGTGAGAAACTAGGTTGTAAACCTGATTGAAAGGTTGTAATGACCAATTATGTATGTGTATGTAGTCAAACTTGATATCTTCCTTTCACTGCTTAAGGGCAATTAACGAAAATATTTTTGGAGCAATTTCTGAAGTTTAAAATTATAAAAAAAAAAAAAATCGTTGAAGAATTTGTTAAAGGAGATCCTTTGAAAATAAAAACTATGTAGCAAGTACTAACCTTTTCAGGTATATTTGGCCAAGGTTATTTCAGTTAACATCATATAGATCTGGTATACGATAATGGTATACGTGTGTTTAGAGCTTCACCAAATTTTAACACTCAAATGGTATTCTTTTTTTACTCTAACCAAACCAAATAAACCTTTCAGAATAAGGGAGGAAAGAAGGAAAAAGAAAATAACATTTGATAGGGCAACTTACCATCATCTGGTATGAAATCGACACTGGCATTGTAAAGGTTTACTTGGAAAAATTCCACAAAATTGTGAAAACCCTGTTGCACATGCATTCTGTTGAGCAGGCGAGACGGCATTAAAATACCCACACGTTGTTGGGCCAATACGGATGACGATGATGTTGATGATCCTGATACTGTTGCTGATTTTATTATTTTGGTTGGTATTTGTTGTTGCTGTTGTTGTAGCTTAAATGCTGGCTGATGATTTGAATTGTGTAGCGATACTTGATATTCAGGATTATATTGCAATCGTGATGATGATGATGATGATGACGTTGCTGTTGTTGTTAGTTTTATAGATTTTGCTGTTGTCACCTTTGAATTTGAAGACAAGGAACGTAATACTGGTTGTTTGTTATTGCTGCTGCTATTGTAGGTTTGTATATATTTTTGTTGTTTTGATTTTTGTTGTTGCCGTAATAATGTATCATCATGTTGGCTTTTATTATACAAAAATGGTATTTGCAATGGTAGGGATGGTGGATGCTGTTTCAATCCTGTCACATTTCTTTGTCTGCGATGAGATGATAAGTTTTGTTTTCCCTGGCGTTTAGTAGTTGATGGCTTGGTTGTATATGTGTCATGGTAAATATGCTTCTTGAAGTTGATATTATTAAGTAAAGTCGTTAATCTTATATTGGAAACATGTTGTTCAGTTAATTTTTGTTTTGTTGCTTTTTGTTCTGTTGTTGTTGCTGTTGTTATAGTTTGATTATCATTTCCATGTTCCTTTTGATTTAATATTGTCGTCGACTGGAATATATTATTTACGGTTGCTGGCTCTTGGGCAACGTTCACCTTGTTGTTGCGTATTATTGATTTAGCTGTTGTAAGATGTTGCTGTTGTTGCTGTTGTTGCTGTTGTTTATGTATTTGAAATTTCCGCTCAATATCCTGTTCAACATCAAAGTCAATAACATTAACAGTAAGATTTAAAATGTCAGTGGCTGCCACGCTACTACTGCTACTGGTGGTGAAAGCAACAGTGGTAGTCGACTGTGTATGAACGGCAGGTGGTATTATGGCTGAAGAAGAATGAGAAGAAGAATCAGTGGTATTGGCAACAGCAAACGTTTTAGAGAATTTAGTTACGAAGAGAAAGGCTGTCAACAGCAGAAACAATTTACCAAATTGACAGATTGTTAACTTCATTTAGATGCAGCTACCAAGTGTTCGTCGATATTCCATTTAGATGAAGTTTTTTTTCTTGTTTTTTTTTCTTTCCGTTTTCTTGCCTTTATATATCCTTAAGATCTTATCAAAGTTGTTTTGTCTTCCTGTTTTTAATCAAATTAATTAAAGATTTCTGTTTAATTTATTATAATTCAAATGAAAATGTCTTTGATAATGAATTTTTAATTTGAATTGCATTTCAATTAGTTTCTGTTCTTATTTTGCTTCAATTTAAATTTCAATTTCATTTTCTCTTTCCTTTTCTGTGCGCCAAATTCGCGTTTCTATTGTCTATTGTTTTCGCTGAATTTTAAAGAAAATATTTTTGTTGCTTTTGTTTCTCTATTTCTTTTTCTTATAATTTCCTTTATTATAGTTTTTGTTCGCTTTCTTATCGCTTCAATTATTCTGAAAAGAAAAGCATAGAAAATATATTAAAAATTAATAAAAAAAATCATAAGTTTTCTGCAAGCTAGAGAGAGAGAGAGAAAGAGACAGCAACGTTCAAAATTAATAAATAATCATACGCTTCAGTGTTCTTGCAAGTAAAATTGTATTCAATGATAATCATACGCTCCATTGTTCTTGAAAAAGCAAAACTTTCTTAAGAAAACTTTAAACAAAATTTGTAGTATTGGCAAGGGACTTCAGGTTAAAATTGTTCTTTTCATATTATCAGTAATAAGGGTAGCATAAATTAAAAATCCATCATCATTTTATAACAACGATGCACACATACATACGTCATTTGAAAGAGTAATTCTTGAGATGTCAAAATCAATCAAAATTTTTGATTTGGTTTGATGAGGCACGTCATAATTTTTGTTTCGCAATAGAAAATCTTTCAAATTGCAGAAAGAAATAATTCTTATTGAGTCACTTTTTTGCCAAGAAAACAGCGCGTTCAGGTCATTGTTTGGTTTTTATGGTGAGCACAATCTATCAAAAATTGTGATTTTAACTACAAAGGCAGAAAGCATTCCAGACAATTTGAAGGTCCTAAATTGCACACATTATTGCTCAAAATTCTTGTCGGACACCTCAAATGTATTTACAACTATTAGATGTGACTCAAGCAGCCATTTATAAGTGTTTAAAAGCAGTTGGTTTCATTCAAAAGCATTGAGTGCCACTGAAGCCAATAGACATTGAAAGACGATTTTGCATATCTGATATATTGTCTGATCGTCTTAAAAATAATTCTTTCTTTGCATAGAATTATGACTGGCGACGAAAACTTTATTCATTACAACAACCACAAGCAGTATATAGTATAGTACAGTAGTATATCAATTCCGCCAAGGCAATGCTCTGTACTGGATAACTTCAGAAGAACTTTTCTAAAACCGGACCAGATTATTACAGGAGACATTAGTTTCAAATATGATTTCCAGCATATGTTTGCGCCGACTAGCAGTTAGTTCATCTGTCAGTTCAAAATTCTTAAAAATAGTTCCGATAATCGCATGGTGTCATGCTATCATTGGTGGCTGGAATGTTGACATCCAATGATTCAAGACTGTGAGCATAAGCTAATGACTTAACATATGTAGTTACGTAAAAATAATCCTTACTTACTTACTTAATTGGTCATTACAACCTTTTAGTCAGGACTACAACCTAACATCGCACATCAACCATGTTGTGTGAGTTTATTATATCCATGAGTGGTCGGACCAACAGTTTAACGTTGACTCCGAACGACAGATTTTTGAGAATCTTTTTGTGACAAATTTATTTGAGAGGAAGTCCTTGAAAGAAATATTTTTATAGATTTCGTTTTGTTCTAGTTGATGAGCGTCTGGAGTGTAATAAATTGACGCACTACGTACTGGACTACGGCGATTTCAACAAGGTGGTTAGTAAACAGAACAATTTCCCAACAGAAAGTTGTCATAATATTGGTTTTGCAATAAATCGATTGTTAAGAGTGCTGTATGGCAAGTACAACTTGTTAAATTTTAATAGGCCATTTACACTACAGCGAAATCTAGTACTATTAGATTTCGAGCCAAATCTAGTTGATTTTAACTAGATTTTCCATACAAAACAAAATCTACTTATTTAGTAGATTTCGGCAAAATCTACTCAAAATCTAGTAAAAATAGGAATGCAACTATGTGTTTTGCCAAATAGTACTTAAAAATACAACGCTGAGCAGGAAAAAAATGACATTTCAATTTAACCCTAATCAAGTCAACATGTGCCTCTCCGACACATATTTCACTTGGTCATGTTGTAACTTTCTTAAATATAGGTTCTAGTTCTTACTGCTTCTTGAATTCCTACTTTCAGTTGTTTTATTTAGAATTTACAAATTTCAAGTAATAAATTAATTTCTTTTTATTTTTTATTTTGTTTCAATCAAAAATGTTCTTAATATATGAGGTCATGTTAATATATGAGGCGCTAACTATTACTTCTATTGTTGGTGAACAACAAAATAAAATATAATAATTAGTTATAATGAGTTATAATGAGTTACGAAGAGTTCTGGCACACATTATTTGCCGTAGTCTTCTAAAATTAAATAAAAAATAATTTGTCCAATGTTCGGTCCATACAACACGAGGATGAATTCTCAAACCAGCCAAGGCAGACAGATATGCGACGTAGATGTTATATATGCCCACCGAAGATATGCAGAATGTGTAAGCAGTCTTGCAGTATTTACCACAAAAATACTTGCAACGAGCATTGTTCAAAAGTTCTAGTTTGCTTAAAATGCGAAAATAAATAAATAATCTTTCATTTATGTAACTGAGAAGAAAAAATTTAATAAAATAAAAATAAGTTAACAAAATCAATACGTAAATTCTTTGTATGTGCCTCTGAGACACATTTTGACTGGATTTGTGAAAATTTTTCTTGACTTGATTAGGGTTAAACTAAAATATTATTATTTCTTTTAAATTTCAGTCAGCTGTTTTTGTTATTAAAATGAAATCTTGCTACTGTCAAATAAATCCAGTGTAAACGATGTAGATTTTGAGCTAGATTTGAAATCGAATCTACTAGATTTCGCTGTAGTGTAAATGGCCTATAACTTAAGAATCCTATCAGCAAGTCCAGCTTGCCATACAGCAGCATAATTTTGTAGGAGCTAAAACCGGTTCATGTTACATACGTAACATACATAATTGGTCATTGCAACCCTACAGCCAGGATTATGACCTAGCTTCTCACACCACTTATGTTGTGTGCGTTATATACAAGTGACAGGACCTAAAATTTTAACTTAACTCTGAACTACAGATTTTTGAGAAACTTTTCATGGCAATTTTATTTACCCGCAGAGTTTTTGCCAGAAATCTGCTGAGAGGCAGTCGCCGAAGAAATATTTTTTCATATTTTCGTTTTGATGTCTAACCTTGGGTTTAAACCGAGGCCTTCCGTCTAATACGCTAACTCACTACCCACTAGACGACATTTCATGTTATTCTGCTAATTGCTGGCTAATTTTTGGTTCCAAATACAAACAGTTAGCCATTCTCTGTAATGGCAGCTATGTTCTTGCCTGAAGCACGCTGTAATTAATGAGGGTTTCCGTTTTTATACGGATACTGTGCACATACATCATTCTAATAAAAATGCCCATTGACCAGTTCCGAGGAATCCTATAAGCAAAAAGCGTTATGTAAACGATGCCTGGTAGTCAAAGGTAAAGACTATAATTTAAGCAAAAAAAAATACTCTGAAATAATTTCAGTGACAAACCGACATTTTAAACTGCAGGGCGTTAAATAGCAGCCTTTCAAGAGGTCATGGATAAAAATATTCAAAAATTTGTTGAAAACTTTTCTGTAACTTTCGACATACACTCAGCCACAAAAGTGCACATACGGTTAAGAAATTTCAGAAATTTTTTTACCAATCCGTTTTTGTTGCAAATCTTTATAATTGTCTGACAACTTTCCTCGATTTTAAGACGGTCTTTTGCATTGGTTCAGAAATTTGTGAAATTTGTTAATCGTATGTATACTTTTGTGGGCCTGTGTACGAACAAGAATTTACCAATAAAAGCACAATAACAATAACAATGTATTTGGAAAGTTTTACAAGAAAATTATTCTCTTCAACAAAATTTTCCTTTCTTTGCAAGTAAACTTTTATGGCAAAACAAATATGGTGACAATATGGCAAAAACAAAATAAAAAAAAAATACCATCAAATAGGATATGAGCCTGTAAGAGCTGCAATTTCATTTAAAAAACCCCTAACGTAAGTAAAAACAAGATACGCTGGTCAAAGATGAATACAAAACCAACAAAAAAAAGACTCCAATATTTTGAAATTACCATACCAGCAGTCAGGTGGTGGTTATCAATGTTTTTATTCGAGACAGAGAGAGAGAGAGAGAGAGAGAGAGAGAAAAGAAGAAAAAATAGAAAATTCCATAACAAGAGTTGTTTTTATTCACTTTCATTAAAACATGTCATGTGGTACGAAGCTGTGAGTAAAACGTACATAAGCAACTGCGTCTGCTGCTGCTGCTGCACTTGTATAAACAAAATATCTGCCAGCCACATACAGGGAACACAATAAAAAAAAAGAATTTGTTTTTTTTTTGCTTTCTTTATTATGACTACAGCTGACCAGATACTAGGCTACACAACATCAACATGAGTGAAAAAAGAAAAAGCGCAACTAAAACTGAAACGATGGCCTGTGATTTAAAGCCCATGCTGTCGCAAATGTCCAATGGGCTTGTTTACATAATTTGTTGTGTTTCCCTCACATTTTTTTTTTTTTTTTTTTTTTGTTGATGAATATCCTTTTTCTTGTATCATCTTTCCTATTGTATATGTATGTGTGCAGATGCCCGCATAAAAACCTATTATTTTGTAAATATTGTCTACTGCGGTGTATGCAAAATGTGTAATCCGCTTGAGGGAGTTTGTTCTCAGCACAATTCCATGTTGACTAATGAAATTCATGTCTTGTCTCTACAAAGAGGCCTGTGGATTGAAAAAATAGATTGGAATAGCACTTGTTTGATTGCGCGATATTGCAGAGAATATTAAAGAAAGAAATTTTGATTTTGTTAAAGGGAATTGTGTGAAAGAACTGTACTTCGTAATACATATATAGAGGGTTATGCTTTGAAGGTTTTTATCGTATAGCCATCAGCCTAATCGACGTACTACAATGAAATGATCCACGATTGTGCTACGGTTCCAGATGATCTACTGTACTGTCCTCAATTTATATTGTGTTATGCCTCCCTTAAAGTCCTAATTATCCTCAGGACATTGTATTTTGTCAATATGAACTACTCTCCGCGTAGCACTAGAATAACCTATAATTATTTCCTTTTAAAATTCATTAAAGTCGCATAGGCTTCAAGTATGTGTTCTTGCGATTCACCATCCTTGAATCTGCATATTAAGCCTGAAGAGATAACTATTCTGTACAAATCTTCTTTGAGTCTGCAGTACCATCGCTATGGAAAGGACTTCAATGAAAATACTTTTATGCCGAGATAAAAAGAAGAAAGGGAATTATCTTCAACTCCACTAGGAAGATCAGGGTGAAGAAGATCATTTTAAAACTTGTTATTAGAAGAGTAAGGCACAAGATTAACAAGCGTGGAAAACTATTTTGTATCAGGCTACTAATCAAAACGCTTCTATACAACCACTTAAGAGGAAGACAATTTTTATTAAGTAAACTTTTTGGCATTGGGTGTTCGATTGAATTAAAAACTATTTATAGATCCTCATGCTGCATAATTCTGCCAAGTCAGTTCGTATTATCAGTGGAAATAAAACTGTTCTAAGACTGCCATAAATATGTAGATACACGTAATGTTGAACTTTTCTTGTATTCTCTTCTTCACCTCCTCTGTTTGATAGCCTGTTAGAAATCAGTGACCAAGAATTGTGAATTTTAGCTTCGATGAATAGCGATTTAGCTGTTGCTAAGTTTCCAAAAGATAAGATTATAATTGGATCTGTTGGAAGGCACTTATTAATATTGTTTATCAGCGGAGCATTATTAACAACATAGGAGACAATTCTGAGTACAAGCGATATTTGGCAATTTCGACCAGGTTAGGTTAGCGTGGTAGCTTTAATTTCCAAAAAGCCCACTTGAGCACGCATAGTGGCCCGTTGTGATGCCACAGGTGAACGCAGCCTCTGTACTGACCAAGTTCCTCCGATCCAAGGAGGGGGAAGTTGGTCAGCGCAAGGGCTGCACATTTTCAAAAAGCACGACTACCCCACGCTGGAAAACCAGCCAGAAAGTTTGATAAACGAGACTATATACTTGATATCAATGGACGATAGCTCCGTCAAGCTGACAAGGGTCGGAGCGCCAAATAACCTATATCTGCACCCCGCAAGGGATGGGCATTGGCAGAGGAAGTGGATGACGGTCTCCTCCTCCTCGGCGTGTCTGCATCCACGGCAGAAGTCGTTAAATGGGAGTCGCATTCTTTTCGCGTGTCTACCCATAACATAGTGGCCTGTAAGCATGGCCACTGTGATCGAGATGATATTACGGCCAAGTCCAAGTAGCTGGTTGGTACGCCTCCTATCCATTGTGGGCCAAGTGAGCCTAGCGATGGTGCAGGACTCCTCATTGATCCAGGTCGGGTTGGCATCCCGGGAGAATTTCCGCGCAATAGCCAGTTTGAACGAGGTAAGTGGCATTCCCAAGTTGATTGAGGAAGATTCCGGAAGTAGTGCACCAGCACTGGCCAGCTCGGCGGCCCTGCAGTTTCCCGGAATATCGCAGTGTCCGGGGACCCCAACAAGTGTGACGCCGAGGGGCTCAGAAAGTAGATTGAGGCAGCGGCGACATTCTCTGACGATCCTGGAATTATCCGCAACGTTCGACAGAGACTTTATCGCAGCCCGGCTATCGGAGTAGATCGAGAAACGGGTGAAAGGGACAGGAACACCATAGGCGAGAGAACCCGCCTTACAAAAGCGAAAATCTTCACCAATTTCAAATCTGAGACATCAGTCGAAAGTAAACATATCTCATCTTAGCCACGCATCTACCAACGAGATATGTAGGAGTCAATGATGTAGCAGGTAATCTGTAGATTACATTGTCATTGTCATTTTCGCAACTGCGACAGTAGCTGTAATACCTTACAGTCAAGCTTTGAAACAATGATAAGCAACGCGGCGCCTATTCATTCACGACAGTGCAAAATTTTATATCCCCACAGAACTATTAAGAGACGCAGCCAGTATTTCATCACATCAGAGCTGGCATACGCAGTAGGGACTGCTCAAAACCATCCAAATTTGTTGGCCTGCCCTGGCAAGCTCACCCGCACTTACATATGTATCCGATAATAAACTATTCAGTCATCTCGTAAAGAGGTGATCAATAGTCGAAGGCAGTTTTTATTTTCAGAAATGAGGATTTTATGACTTTAACAGCGAACTAGTGGTGCATGACATTCAATTTCGTTCCAATTGAGATGTAATTTAACATATTCAAGTTTAATATCTGCGTGTTTCAAGGTATTGCCTTTTGGATTCCATTCTATGTCGTGTGATGTCATCATCTGGCTTCCATAGCCAGTAACTTCTCTATTCTTTTTCAAGTCTTTGTATTTCAAGTTGGATTTGCTATTGCTGAGATTCGCATCATAGGAAAGTGTTCGACTGATCATGAGCCAATATATGTATGTGTAGAACTGTTTTCGGATATTGGTTGACGATAATGTTAAACGAGCTGAATGTCATACATTGCTGCATAAACAGATTCGCAACCATGTAGCAATAATTGAATTTAAAAAAATTCTTCTACCATATGGGATAGAAGTGATGATTTCCCTGCTATTGTTAATGAGAAGAATGACTGTCGCCCTGTGCTGTATTCTCTTTCATTTAATATTTCATTTCGTTAAAGATATCGCTGTTATCTAATCGGTAGTGTAGGGGCTTATTAGACGAGGGTCTGTGGTTCAAATCATATCTATGACATCTTGAACAAAAGCGAAATATGAAAAAAAATGTTTCGTTCTCCTCAGCAGTCTTCTGGCAAAAACTCTGAAAGTAAATAAAATTGCCATGAAAAGTTTCTCAAAAATCTGTCGTTCGAAATCTATGTTAAACTGAAGGTCCCGACACCCATTGATAAAATCAACACACACAACATGGGTAGTGTGAGAAGCTGGATTGTAATCGGGTTTTAATGACTTCTTATGTAAGTAAATAAGGAATGTATGCTGGGTTGTGGCATTGAGTCCTACCCTCCTTCAAGATGAAATTACTCTGACCTCCAGTCCTTGGGGCTTGATGTATTATTAGGAATTCAAGTCTCCAAACTTTAGAAATTTAAAATCATAATGAAAATTAAATCGTATTTTTTTGCGTTCTCCTACGTGGCAGATTGTCAGGCAATTTAGCCCCTAAATAAAGCCACTTTTGTTCAAACCTTTGCAACACAACCAGCTTAGTTGATATCGAAAACTGTGCAGTATAAGAAGCCAGATTGTAATCGGGTTGTAATGACTTCTTAAGTTAGTAAATTAGGAATATATGCTGCGTTGTGGCATTGAGTCCTGACCTACTCTGAGATGTGATATATCTATGAAGTTTTTGATGGTCGTGGCTTTGACCTACAATCCTATAGGTTTGATAAATTGTTTGCAATTTCAGTGTCTCAATTTTAGAAATTTAAAATCATAATGAAAATTAAATCATATTTTTTCGTGCATTCTCCTACGTGGCAGGTTGTTAAGCAATTTAGCCGTTACATTAAACCACTTTTGTTCAAACCTAATGATTTCAAATGAATTTTGCAACAAAGCCAACTTAGTTGATATCGAAGACTTAATTTCTCGACATTCTTTTCAATTTAATTGAAATTATGAATTCCATTGTGTGTAAGGAATATAAATTGCGGGAGTAAAGCCAAAAAAAAAGAAAACAGCTTACAGCTCTAAGCAAACTTTTTAAGTCTTCTTGGTAAAATAAATTTGTTCGTGTAAATGTATATGGTCAAGGTAAATAATTCCATTTAAAATTAAAAATATTTCAAAAAACTTAATAATTTCAGACAATTACTCCAACACAAACAATGTTTTAAACAAAAGAAATTCCCGAAACTCCATTAATAATTCAAATGCTTTTTAAAGTTTCTCTTATTTTGCTTTAAGCATTCATTCATTCATTCATTCATTAGCTAATGGAAGGATACAACACAAGTGAGTATAAAATATGATTAACAATTCATGATAATCAGCTGTTATTACTTTGGCAACAACAAATACAACAACATCACCGCATATTCGGTTATGATCGTTAAATTTCAAATTAATTTGATTCATTTGTGCACACACACATATCCTTACAAAATTTTAATTGTTATGATGCCGGCAATTGCAATTCTGTTAGAACTAACGGGTGATTTTTAGCAATTATCTTTTTGGCAACACTGGTTTAAACAGCTCACGCACGTTTCGTGTTTTGCTTCACTGTCAAACATCTTCAGTTTGGTCTATAATTTAACCATGAATCGTCTTACAAACGAACAACGCTTGCAAATCATTGAATTTTATTATCAAAATGCGTGCTCTGTTAAGAAAGTTCATCGCGTGCTTCTTCCATTTTATGGTCAGTTTAATCGACCCCACTGAAACGGCTATTCGGGTTATTGAAACTAAATTTCACACCAAATTTACATTGTTGGACATTAAACCACCAACACGCTTACGTAGAGTGCAAACTGGAGAAAATATTGCAGCTGTATCGGCCAGTGTTAATGATGACCATCAATTATCGATTCGTCGCCGTTTGCAGCAATTGGGCCTCTGTTACTCAACAACGTGGAAAATTTTGCGGAAGGATTTAGGTGTGAAGCCTTTCAAAATACAGCTGGTGCAAGAACTGAAGCCGAACGACCTACCGCAACGCAGAATTTTTGGTGAATGGGCTCTTGGGAAAGTTGGCCGAAGACTTCTTTATCGAAAAATTGTGTTCAGCGACGAAGCTCATTTTTGGCTCAATGGATACGTAAATAAGCAGAATTGTTGATTTTGGAGTGAAGATTAGACAGAAGCATTGCAAAAGCTACCAATGCATCCAGAAAAAGTCATAGTTTGGTGCGTTTTATGGGCTGGTGGCATCATTGGACCGTACTTCTTCAAAAATGCTGCGAATCGTCACGTAACTGTAAAAGGTGAGCGCTACCGTGAGATGATATGCAACTTTTTTTTTTGCCCAAAATGCAAGAGCTTGACTTGCATGACATGTGGTTTCAACAAGACGGTGCCACATGCCACACAGCACGCGTAACAATGGACTTATTGAGAGGCGAGTTCGTTGAACATTTTATTTCACGTTCGGGACCGGTCAATTGGCCGCCTAGATCGTGCGATTTAACGCCTTTAGACTATTTTTTGTGGGGCTATGTTAAAGCTCATGTCTAGACAGACAAGCCCGCTTCAATTGACGCATTGGAAGACAACATTGAAGCATTTAGTCGTGAGATACCGGCCGAAATGTTGGACCATTTGAGGCGCAGGCGCGGTCAGCAGTTGCATGAAATAATCTTCAAACATTAAATTATATGGACCGTACTATCGATTTAAATAAAGATTTCATGCATTTTTCTGTATTTTATGTGTTTTTTTTTTTGAAAAATTTGCCTATAACTCTTAAAAAATCACTCATTACATGAAGATGTCTGCTCTTTGAATTTTCTACCGAAATGATAAAGAAAATCCCACAATATGACGTGGAAATATTGGTAATCTTAAGAAGAAAAAGAAGAAGAAGAATTATTTAATGATTTCATGGAATTAAAACAACTAATTATGCTCTACACAGGTAGAAGACCATGAAAAAAAACCTCAAGAGAAAATGAAACCACAAGAAATACTAATTTGTGGCGATAAATCATGATGAATGGAATGAGTGGTACAAATAAATAAATCGATGACTGGAAATAAATTGTTTACGTTTCCACATTAAACGAAGAAGAGCATGGGTAAAGAAATATTCTCTTAATTGGTATGATTAGTTAAAGATAATGGCCGATAATAAGCAATTTGCTGAAATTATTACGAAATCTTATTGAAATGAATTTCCATGGTATTGAATTTGTTATTAATTATGCCATAATATTCGTAGTAATGCAATATGATTTCAAACAATTTGTCATTGAGAAGATATTTATGTAATATATGCCGCAACTTGTGTAGATTATAAGATTACAGGCTATAAAGATTTCCTTTATACCATATAAGGGAATGAAAAGAATTTTTGACTCGTTACTAAAAAGTAAAGTGTACCCCCTTTAAGTGTGCACTTAAACTCAGACAAATAAATAGCAGGAGATATGACGTATTATAAAGTCGACGTGCTCTAGTAGGTAGTGTGTTGGCTTATTAGACGTAAAGCCAGGGTTCGAGCCCCAGGCCAGACATCAAAATAAAATACAAAAAGTATTTCTTCGGCGACTTCCTCTCAGCAGATTTCTGTTAAAATAAAATTGCCATGAAAAAGTTTCTCAAAAAGTCTGTCGTTCGGAGTCGACTTTAAACTGTAGGTCCTGCCACTCATGTTTAAAAATAACACACACAACATAAGTGGTGTAAGAAACTAAGTCGTAATCCTGACTGAAGGATTGTAATGACCACTTATGTATGTATATATGACGTAATTTCATGTTTGTCGCTCATGTTTAATCTACCACGTATAATGCATAGATAAAAACGCGTAACTTTTAGTTTTAAACTACCGACGACGGCATTTATGGTGGTCAGCTGTTTTTGAAAGCATTCGATATTGGCATTTAAATATAGAAATGAATCTATGTTTAGGCCCAATTTTAAGGCTTCATCAAATAGTTAATTTTCCCAAACGAAAAAACGCAAATAAAACACTCTTGTTTTATATTAGTTTTATTATTAATATACTGATTCCTCATTTGTGTAGAATATCTCCACCAGCTTTTTGTAGCTGTAGGAAAGAGTTATTATTCACCTTCAATTAACACAACCTTCATATTTAGGGCCATTATTACAACTTCTCGTTAAAGTTGGCTTTAGTTAAAGCTAACTTTAGCTAAAGTGAACTTTAAAGTCACCCTTAACTTCTTTTTGTTACTACAACCTACAGATAAAATAAAGTAAACTTTTTCAAAAATATGGCAGTGCCGGAGCAATGTCGATAACACTGCCTAAACTAAACAAGTTTTTTTAAACGCAGTGGCAACGACAAGCTTCTTTCTTTTGTTGTATATGCTCATTTTGTTTATATTTGAAGTTGAAATATTGAAAATAATATATACACTGAGCGCCATAAGTGAGTCAACACTTTTGTTCTTAAGTATAAAACAGTTTTGTTCTTAAGTATAAAAAAAGTTCCTTTATCATGAATTGTTGTTTTTGTTTTAACATTTTATAACTAATAAATAAACATTTTTATTTTTAGAAATTTATTAGACTATTCTCATTTACTTTTCTCGCTATCCTAAGAAAATGAATTATTTCAGTGGGGTTTACTCACTTTTGGCGCTCAGTGTATGTATGGCAAGTTCAAACATAAACTCAACCTTAAAAGTTAGCGGTAGGATGATCCTCCATTTAGCTTAACACTCACTTCTGCCATATTGTTCATTTATAATAATTAAAAGCAATTTTATCTGCCCTTTAAAAAACTCCCCTCGGCAAGTTATAATAATGGCCCTTAATCTTTTAAATAATTTTAAATTTACCTTAGTCTATCAAGTAGTATGCTAGCTTATTAGACGTGAGGCCAAGGATCAAATTCTAGGTCAGACATTACTAAAAAAATTAAATCTGAAAAAATATTTCTTACGGCGTATTCCTATCAGCAGATTTTTGGCAAAAACTCTGCGAGTAAATGAAAAATTGCCATGAAAACTTTCCCAAAAAACCTGTCGTTCGCAATCGACTTTTAACTGTAGGTTCTGCCATTCATGTATAAAATTAACACACACAACATAAGTGGTGTGAGAAGCTAGGTCGTAATCCTGATTATAGGGTTGTAATGACCAATGGTGTATGTATGTATGTATTTAACTTTAACAGCATTTAAGAGTTGCCCTGCAAAAGTCACAGTGAGTCAGAGCAGCCAAGGAGACCTTCACATGGCTGTGGTGAAAGAACCGAATAAATACTGGGAACTCAAGAGTAATGCCAACCGGTTAAGCTTCGAAACTAAGACTGGCCTACAATGTAGAATCGCTAGTCCAGTCCAAAGCGGCTGTAAATTCCGGCTGTATATCGCAAATTATAAGTTTGTGCAAACAGGATTAGTACAGCATACAACATCAACGCAGGAAAGTAAAACAAATTGTACCTTTGCAAACATTTCGTGGAAAATATTAATTGTGTGGTAACGTCCACGGAATCAAGTTTATGAACCTAAACGGTCAACAGTCTAATAATTCACTCCCCGATAGCACAATAGAATAAATTAACAAGTTTTGATTACCTTGGCAGTCAACAAATAATACTTACAGTTGGCTTTTAAATGAAAGCTGAGTGTATACAAACATATAGGCTCTTCATACATACCACGCATAGGGTGCAGATAGTAAATATTTCTCGAAAATGGGATCTCGTTAAATAAAGAAATGGATGGAGCACCCTGTGAAACCTTCACATAATTAGGAACAGGCTTAAACTGCAACCCACAAGAACCTTGGAGTAGAGGACGTCCAAGTTGCATGTGTTGAAGTCTGACAGACGAAATAAAGTCTGTAAACTATGATTTTTATTGAAAGCAATTCCAAGCAGTAGCCAGAGATAAAAGTAAATTTAATGAACTGTGTACGGTACTATGCTCTGTCTAGTGCTGTTGTGGGATTAAAAACAATAATACACTGATGTCGTCTACCTATACTGTTTCGATAAGACAAAATGATGTTTTTTGGCCATAAAATCTCTTACTATTGTAGGTCTCTTACGGAGATCGGCAAGAAAATGAACACATGCAACATGCATGCTGTGAAAAGCTATGTTATAATCCTAACTAAAGGGTTGTAATAACCAATTAAGTTAAGTAAAAAGAATTTTTAATTACCAAATAATGTTTTATTGTATTTCTTATACAAATAGACCCCATTTATATCAACATAAACTTACCAAAATTTAAACTCATTTTCATGTTTAATTTCTTGTAATTCTATGTAAAACTATACGTGTTTTGGTTTCCTATTTTAAAATGAAAATTATACTCCAGCCATTATTAGTATACAAATTAGTAGTTTATAGTCATGCCATTTGAATTTTCCGCTTCATAAACAACTATTTAGCATTCGTTTAGTAATTTAGTTCCAGTGTTTTAGTAGAATTAAAAACAAAAATTAAAAATTTTGTTTTTTGTTACTCAAATCGTAGAGCAAATAGAAAGTGGTGTCATGCAAAAGTTTTAATCTCTCCTAATAACTAAACACCATATTCTTTACAAATCTGTTTTAAAACTCAGTGCACAACTGTCGTGTTAAATAGAATCATGCCCGTGTTAAAATGCAATAATCATAGGAGTGTTGCCGAAATTAACGAACCCTGATTGAATCAGCCAACGGCAACAGAACCCATCAAGTGACACACGAAAACTCTAATTAAGTCAAACTGGCTGTTAAAATTTTTTATTTGATTTCAGTTTTTTTCCCTCCATTTGTTTCCCGGGCAACAATTTGTATTTTTCTTTTTCTTCTACTTTTTTCTATTTGTTTAGCATGACCCGAATGAAATTTATTTTTTATTTAGAAAACAAAAGCAAAAAAGAATGTCATTTAAAAAAAATGAAACTCGTTTGCAAATTGCTGGAGCGAAATCTACTTTGACTTTGAAGTATATTTCTTTTTTTCATTTTAGAAATTTTTCAAGGTTACTGAAGCCTATAATTCTGTGAGCAGAATGCAAAAAAAAGAAATTTATAAACAAAAGTTCTACAACAAAGGGTTTCATTTATAAACTGTGGGGAGAATTATTTGAAATTTTTTTTTCATAAAAAATTTCATTTTAAATTCAAATTTAAATTGTACCACACATGATCACAACATTCTGTCATACATGCATACATCATCGTTACAACGGTTCAGTCAGGATTACGACCTAGCCTCTCACATCACATATGTTGTGTGTGTAGCAATTACATAAATGTGTGGCAAGACTTACAGTTTAAAATCGACTCTGAACGAAAGATTTTTCGAGAAACTTTTCATGTGAAATTTTTCATTTACTCTCACAGTTTTTGCCTGAAATCTGATTAGGGGAAGTCGTCGAAGAAATATTCTTTCGTTGGAGATGTCTGGCCTGGGGTTTCAACCGTGCCCTCACGTCTATTAAGCCAGCACACTACCTACTAGACTACGGCATGTTCGTAAGCTCAACTTTAGTTTATTTGTTGCCCCGAAAAAATTCAAACAAAACTCTTTAAACTAACGTTAATTGTGTTTTCAGGGTCAACATACATACATACATAATTGGTCGTCACAACCCTTCAGTCAGGATTACGACCTAGTTTCTCACACCACTTATGTTGTGTGTGTTAATTTGATATATGAGTGGCGGGACCTACAGTTTAAAGTCGACTCCGAACGACAGATTTTTGAGAAACTTTTCATGGCAATTTTATTTACTCTCTTTCAGGGTCAACTTTCAAAACATAAACCCTGTTTACACCTCTAGTCTGTATATAATGGGAATTTTCCCGAGAAAAAGGCTTTTCCACAGTCAAACTTGCAGCTCTACAAGCAACATATGAGCCAATTTGACTTGTTGACACAACCACTGATTGTGAAATAAGCTTCAACGCCGAAAAGTCAACATTAAAAGACTGCTGCATTAGCACTTAATCAGCATATCTACTGTGGTTTAAATGATCCTGTCTCCAGATTTTGTTTTTCCATGACTGTATTTTCTGTTCAAACTATTCCCCATAATTTGTCTCTATTCTTCAAATTTTGTTTTTCCTTATGCACCATTTTTCTATTCTATGCTGTACCGCATATATGGCCAATAATCCTCCAAGGCTCTATAATTTAGGTACATAAAATATTATGTAACATAAGCCGTAGAGAACTTAACTAAATCTAGGAGAGATTATTAGATTTGGAGATTTTTAAAAATAAAATGGATTGCTCGGATATAAGACTAAAAGCTCGGGTTCTGTGCGGAAAACGTATCGCGCACTACGTCCATTTTATCGTCGACAAAATCGTCCATCAGAGCAGTTAATTCGATTAACCATGGAACGTTTTCGCACCACGTTTACTCTTATTGATAACTCGTATCCCCAGAGAGGCTGTGCGGTGCGTACAGAAGAAGCTATTGCTGCTGTAGAGCGTAGCATTGAGGAAGACCCGAATGAGTCCATCCGCCATCGAGCACAGGAATTGGATCTGTGTCCATCCACTTTATGGAAGATTTTGCGGAAGGATCTTGGTTTGCGTGCTTACAAAATCCAACTCGTGCAAGATTTGAAGCCAAACGATCATCAAGTAAGGCGTAGATTCGTCGAATGGGCCCAAAACGAGATTAACGTTGTTCCCGATTTTCATAACCGAATTTTGTTTAGCGATGAAGCGCACTTCTGGTTGAATGGCTACGTCAACAAACAAAACTGCCGCATTTGGAGTGAAGGTAATCCTCAAGTGTATGTGGAAACATCGCTACATCCAAAAAACTGACTGTTTGGTGCGCTTTATGGGTTGGTGGAATCATTGGTCCGTACTTTTTCAAAAACGATGGTGGCCAGAACGTTACAGTCAATGGTGATCGGTATAGAGCCATGATTACTAACTTTTTCATTCCTGAATTGAATAACCATGATGTCCAGGAGATGTGGTTTCAACAAGACGGCGCAACAAGTCACACAGCTCGTGCCACAATAGATTTATTGAAAGACACGTTTGGTGACCGCCTAATTTCACGTTTTGGATCTGTGAATTGGCCTCCAAGATCTTGTGATTTAACACCGCTAGAATACTTTTTGTGGGGCTATGTAAAGTCATTGGTCTATGCGGTAAAGCCACAAACGCTTGACCATTTGGAAGACAACATTCGCCGTATTATTGCCGATATACGGCCACAAATGTTGGAAAAAGTCATCGAAAATTGGACGTCCAGATTGGTCTACATCCGCGCCAGCCGTGGCGGTCATATGCCAGAAATCATATTTAAAATGTAATGCCACAAGATTATCTTTCGGATAAATAAAATTCATGTCAATCGAATAATCCATCGTTGTTTTATTGCAACTTAAAGTTCTATACCTCTATAAAAAACACATTTTATAACTTGTTTTGGTTTCAACATTTATTTTCTTTTGTTTCGGTTTCAGTAATCAAGTCTTGCGATATAAGCAGCAGATTCTAGGATGATAGGGTTACCATTTCTTGTATTCTGTTTAGTAGCAAGTAACCTTTGTCATTGAGATGTACTGTCTTCCATGAGGTAGAGATATTACCCCATATGGATGTGTGAAAACGGATGGTTTATTTGGAGGGCGGAATGAAACCTCTTTCAATTTCTCTTCGTATTCTGTTGCATTCAAATCTGGATTGCTTGGATTGTCTAACAACTATACCACGCCAGCTCATTACATACATTTGATTAAATTCATGATTACGATAGCAGGATCGTTGGCTATTTTTATGAAAAATTTGTTTTAAACAAAAACAAAAATAAAATTTTTTTTGCATTCATCGGAAACTTTGAACATAAAATGGAATTTCTAATAAATCACTTGTGCCACATAACCTGCCACTATTATTCGGCTGTAAACCTTGTGAACGACATTCATAATTGCTGGTGCAGCAAAATATCCGATTTTCTACGAATGCAATGATTTATTGCCAACGCATTTAAAATCTAAATTTACCGCATTAAAGTCAGAAATTTTACCCTTTTTCGACAATGAATAGCTTTCCATGAAAGCTGTATGTATTCTTATAAGAATTGCATGTATAGGTGCTCAATTGCAAGCACATGCATACACATACATATGTATGTACTCTAGTGCACACTACATGCTCAAAAGAAAATTGTGTTAAATATTCAAATACTCATGATCAATAACGAACAAATGTTCGCTTCCACAAAAACACATGTAATGCACAGAGAGATATCAGAGTGTCAGTGTTGTGTTATGTATTGTATTGGTAAAATGGTTGCTTTCCAACCGGATGTTCATTTAAACACGTGCTGACTGAAATACAAACTCATGTCATTCTATCGCATTCGTTAATGCAAATCTTCCTGGGCTTTGTATTTGATTGCATTGCTATTGTTGTTGTTGTTGCTGATTCTTGATTGTATGATGCTGGTCACTGTAACTGTTAATGTTGCAAGTACAGTTATTGTTGTTTTTTTTTAGAAAATTCATAAAAATCCTATTAAAATTAAAATAATATTCTGAGAATTACTAGGCATACGAGTGAGTATAAGCATCCATATAGGCGTTGTAAGAGAAGAATGATGCAAACGAAATAAAAAGCAATTGAAAAGGAACAACAAATCAATCGGAATAATTGGAACTGGAAAGATAGTGAGGGGATAGAGATACTGGAAAAAGGTTTATCTAACCAATAATTTCAGTCGGCTGCCTCTTTAAGCCGCAGTAGATATGTTGATTAAGTGCTAGTGTAACAAGCTTTTAAGCGCTGAAGCTTATTTCATACTCAGTGGTCCATACATATGTTGCTTGGAGAACTGCAAGTTGACTAAGGAAAAGACTTTGGTTTCGGAAAATGTACAGTCTAGAGGTGCAAAGAGAATTTATGTTTTCGAAGTTGACCCTGAAAACACAATTATCATTAGTTTAGAGTGGTTTGTCTGAATTTTTTCAAGACAACAATTAAAACTGACGTTTCCACTTGAAATTTTTTTTCCAAGTTGATATTACTAAGACACCGTAGTGTAGTAGGTAGTGTGTTGTCTTAGTACACGTGATGCCATGGTTCAAACCCCAGGACAAATATCTCCAAATATTTCTTCGGCGACTTCGTATCAGCAGATTTCTGGCATAAACTCTAAGAGTAAATGAAAATTTGCCATGAAAAGTTTCTCAGAAAATCTGTCGTTCGGAGTCGACTTTACACTCTAGGTGTCACCACTCGTATATAAAGTGGTGTGAGAAGCGAGACCAATTTTGTATGTTACGTATGTAACAATGAAAAATTGTGAACTGAAGGATATATGGTTTCAACGACACCATGGAATAAGACACTCATCAATATCGATTTTGTGTTAATTGCATGAGAAGCCTCTTGCAAGGAATTTTCTTTATTGGCAACATTAACTGGCCGCCAATGTCATGTTAGTTGATAAAATTAGACCGTTTTGTGGGGCTGCATTAAAGACTTCGTCTATGCAGATAAGAACATTCATCAAATTATCGCTGAGATACCAGCCAAAATGCATAAGAAAGTGCTCGAACGCTATTCAAAAAGGATCAACGACATACATAATTGATCATTACAATCCTTTAGTCAGGATTATGAACTAGTTTCTCACACCACTTATGTTGTGTGAGTTAATTTTTATACATGAGTGGTGGGACCTACAATATAAAGTCGACTGCGAACGACAGATCTTTGAGAAGCTCTTTCATGGCAATTTTTTTTACTTTCAGATTTTTTTGCCAGAAATCTGCTGGGAATAAGTTGCCGAAGAAATATTTTGCCATATTTCGTTCAGTTAGAGATTCCTAACCTGTGGCTTGAACCGAGGCCTCATGCCTAATAGGCCACTATACTACCTACTAGATCACGGCAACTTCAAAAGGATCAACTGCTGCTAGCAAATCAGAGATAATCATTTAAATGAAATCACATGTTGTACATAATGCTATGGTGCAAGCTTTGTAACTAAACTATAAGATTTATTGGAATCACAGCTGTATGTATCTTTAATAATTATTTCATATGCATTGTTGGTTGTAATAAAAAATGAATTTCCGTTTTTGAAATCTGAATATGAGCTCTGTCATATTGGTGGCATATTTCCAGAACAAACAGAATGAAAAAGTCAATTGCAAAATTACGTTCATAGAATTCTATAATATGGTCTCTTCAAATTTCAATTTGTATGGCAATTAAAATCAAATTTCAAATGAAAATATGCCTGAAAGTATGATTTCTCTGTCTTCTAATTAAATGCACAATAATTAACAGTGAGTAACAGTGAGTTATACAACGACTCAATAAACGAATAAATAAACGAATGGATTTGAATTGAATAAATATTTGAGAATGTGTGTGTGTCTGTCAATGTGTTATAGACATTTATATTCGTATGTGTTTATGTAATGGTCTGACTATTCATTGTCAAATTAGCATAAACAGGCTAATAAAATCCAACAAAAAGAGAAAAACAATTTGAGTGAGATGTTAACAATATACACATACAGACACACACACACATGAAACTAAAATAAATGCACAAATACAGCAACCGATAACAAATATGTATGTAAACAGGCATATTTGGCCCATCTAAACATGTTGTATGCAAATTTCACACACTCTTACAGTCATAGCCGAAGCATAAATACATGGAAATGGATGTCTTTGCATGCTTAAAGAGACCAAGGAACATACATTTTTATGTAAATATTCCTATGTTCTGTTGTATTAAGTATGTGTTGGTATTTATTACCATACATACATGCATACTTAAGCGCAACATTCCTTTGCACAGAATCATCAGGAATTGTTCTTCTGCAGTTGTTTTTGGTTTCATAAATTTTATTCACAAAAACAAAATCAAAAACCATAAAAGGGGGGTAGAAATGAAAAGGAAACATAGAAATAATAGACTCTTAAATAATAGAGTAGAGTAGAGAAAATGGCATAGAATTTTTGCTTTTGAAATGAAATACACCACTCGTAGGATACTTCTAATGGCAGGCATTTATCTCTACTTTATGGTTGAAATGGAAAAAAAAATTATAATTTTTGGTCAACTTTATTGCAACAACGATTGTGTGCATAAGCATGGCAGGACTACAGTTTTATTCGAAGATAATTTTCTGATGAATTTACAGCAATTAAGAGATTGCAGCAACATTTTGAGGAAAGCTTTATTTTTTTTATTTTTATTTCGTTCCACCACAAAGAAGGCTGCGGAACAAAGGAATTTAAAAACGAAATCAATTTGCAAAAACTGCAAATGGAACTTTAAAGGAGAAACTACATTATACTGGCATTCGATTTATTGTAGTAAAACAATTGACGTAGTTTAGTAGATAGTGTGGTTCAACATCTGACTCAAATATTTTTTCGGCAATTTCCTCTCAGCAGTCTTCTAGGAAAAACTCTGCAAGTAAATAAAATTACATTTAAAAACTATAGGTCTCACCTCTTATTGATAAAATTAATACATGGGTGGTGTGAGCAAGCAAGTCGTAATCTTTATTAAGGAGTTATAATGACCAAGTAAGTAACATAGATTATATGCTCGATGTAGTGTAATATACCAGAGCATTTAGTGGAAATCGAACCAACGACCTTCACGTCTGGCACACTACCCAATAGACTACCAAGGTACCTCTCATCAGAATTAATCCCGATTAATCCATCAAAGGCTGCCGAATAAAGGCTTCTGAAATGTGAACAATAGGCGAGAACTAAAGCTCTATGTTAGTCTCGGATAATAAGTAATGCACTACAGAACATTGAGAAATCGCTATGGTTTGAATAAGTAGACTTTCGACAACATCATATCTTTGTAGATCAAGTTAATCTCCTTCAAATAATAACTTAGTACCCAGGGATTTTAGCAAAGTATTTGACTTGATAAACCACAGTGCTACATAAGATGCCTTAGTTAAGATTACTTTTAACAGATTTCTATGAAGTTAATCTTCTAAATTTATGCAAGGCCATATGGTCTGTTATATCGCAATGTAGTCCCTTTGTCTAACAATAATTAGTTCAAGCAAAACCTAACAGATTCAATAGAGTCATATTTACATGCACCGTAGAACCTGAGAACAGTTTACCATGGCGCAGCACATCGAGACAGAGAGTGTTGTGCTGATTCGTATTTCTCTTCATTCAAAAAGGCTCCTTCACTAGTCTCCTCCTTCACTTTGAATAGGCCAATCGCCCCCAGTACATTCATATAGTGTCCAGTAATTATACCTGTTATGCAGCCCTTGCTCTGACCAACTTTTCCCTCCTTGGTTTGGAGGAACTTGGTCAGTACAAAGACTGCGTTTATCTGTGGCGTCACAACGGGTCACTATACGTGCCTAAGTGAGCTTTTGGTATGGAAGCTACCACACTAACCTAACCTAATATAAACTAAATATACCTGTAAGTAGCCTGATCGTATTCGTGTCCAAAGTCCACTAAAAAGCCTCCCATAGCCAGAGCACCATGGATACTCTGCATGTGACCACACAACACCATCAGTAATTCGTTTTGCTATCTCAAAAAAAAAAAGAAGCTGAATAGTGTAAGTCATGTAGCCTCCTCGAGAGCTTACCCTTGACAAAATTGACCTGATTTCTTAGGGACAATATCTTGAGATAATGCTGACCACGGCCTAAGCATGCAAACAAGTGCCTAAGTTAAGATCCCATTTTACGTTTAACACATATGATTCGGATAAAACTAAAGCATACTGTGCCTCGTAATTATGCCCGTGAAGAGCGTGGAGAAACTCCTTGCCCTTAACATATTTATAAAGGGCCAGAGGATAACAACAGTTCACTTTTATTAATGCTTTCAGGGTATAAAATTCGAAAAATTTCTGTCGACAATATTTTTCTGAATAACTGAATGAATGTGACTGTGAATAAAACGGATCCTTACACTACAAACTAACAGAAAATATATTAAAGACACAAACCCTGTATTAAATAATAATACTTTATACCTGTATTAAATACACTACTTTTTTGAGCTAAAATTCTAAACGTCCTGCAATTCCAAAAATTAAGGATTCAATCTCCTACAAATAATTCATCTACTAAGCATCGAGAGAAGAGAAAATTAACAACAAACATTATGGCTGTATAATCTAATTAGATAGAAGTGAGAATCATAGAGCAAAGATCCTCACCTCTACACTTAATATAATGGGTGATTTTTTAAGAGCTATAGGAAAAATTTTCAAAAAAACATAAAATTCAAAAAAATGCATGAAATCTTTATTTGAATCGATAGTACGGTCCATATAATTTAATGTTTGAAGATTATTTCATGCAAAGGTTGACCGCGACTGCGCCTCAAATGGTCCATCCGCATAGTCCAATTTTGGCATACTCTTTCCAATATTTTGGCCGGTATCTCACGAATAAATGCTTCAATGTTGTCTTCCAATGCGTCAATTGAAGCGGGCTTGTCTGTATAGACATGAGCTTTAACATAGCCCCACAAAAAATAGTCTAAAGGTGTTAAATCGCACGATCTAGGCGGCCAATTGACAGGTCACGAACGTGAAGTAAAATGTTCACCGAACTCGCCTCTCAATAAGTACTTTGTTACGCGTGCTGTGTGGGATGTGGCACCGTCTTGTTGAAACCACATGTCATGCAAGTCAAGCTCTTGCATTTTGGGCAAAAAAAAGTTGGATATAATCTCACAGTAGCGCTCACCATTCATTCACAGTTACGCTACAATTCGCAGCATCTTTAAAGAAATACGGTCCAATAATGCCACTAGCCCATAAACCGCACCAAACTGTGACTTTTTCTGGATGCATTGGTAGCTTTTGTAATGCTTCCGGCTGATCTTCACTCCAAAATCGACAATTCTGCTTATTTACGTATCCACTGAGCCAAAAATGAGCTTCGTCGCTGAACATAATTTTTCGATGAAGAAGTGGATCTTCGGCCAACTTTCCAAGAGCCCATTCACCAAAAATTCTACGTTGCGGTAGGTCGTTCGGCTTCAATTCTTACACCAGCTGTATTTTGAAAGGCTTCACACCTCGAATCGATAATTGATGGTCATCATTAATACTGGCCGATACAGCTGCGATATTTTCTTCAGTTCGCACTCTACGTAAGCGTGTTGGTGCTTTAATGTCCAACAATGTAAATTTGGTGCGAAATTTAGTCACAATAGCCCGAATAGCCGCTTCAGTGGGTCGATTAAACTGACCATAAAATGGAAGAAGCGCGCGATGAACTTTCTTAACAGAGCACACATTTGGATAATAAAATTCAATGATTTGCAAGCGTTGTTCGTTTGTAAGACGATTCATGGTTAAATTATAGACCAAACTGATGATGTTTGACAGTGAAACAAAACACGAAACGTGCGTGAGCTGTTTAAACCAGTGTTGCCAAAAAGATAATTACTAAAAAATCATCCGTTATATGTACATACAGTACATTCCTACAGAGAGCGTTGCTTGTAGGCAATAGCTGTCATTCTGGAACTTGCTAACTTAAGGAAACGAAATGAGGTAAAACCTAACATAAATAGGCTGACAATAGCTGAAATAGGGAAACTTTTACAGCTTTGAGAGATAAATTAAAATATGTTGTTGAAGTATTTATAATTCATTGATTTTTCTATACTTTACTAATGAGTGACTTTTCATCTAATTTTTGAGAGAAAAAAAGAAATAAAAGCGTGATGAAATGAAGCTTACTTAGATTTTTAAAAGTTTTAAATGCCAAATCAGACTTCAATACAAATGAAATAAATTTCACAAACCGAAATTATATTTTCTGGTCTATTCTGGTATTTCTTCGAAATTTCCTAAATTTGACAGAATTTTTGGTATTTTTTTACCACCATTTCACTCCGAAATGTTTTTTGTTTTGCTTTGTACAATGTAGGAGATGATGGAGAAATAGAAAGAAAAACAAAAAAACAAAACAATAAAATTTATTTGTATTTGAAGATACCATCATTATGTTGCTTCCTTACATTCCTGGTAATTTGCAAGAAACAATTTGCAGGAAACAACATAAGCACGTACATACATGTGTGAGTACAGCAGAAAAATAATATAAAAAATAAATTGGAAAAATAAAAAGGAAAATAATAACAAGCAAATGTTAAATAAACATTCTTTTTACACAGAAATTTTATTTTCAACAGAACTCAGAATAAAAAAAAAACACCCAAGCTAAAGATGTTCATTTGATGGCAATTGATTGAAGTCATGCATAAAAAAATTGTCAATTTAAGAGTAACAAATAAATTATTTGCTATTCTGCTTTAAAGAATAGCAACAAAATCCACAATGAAATACAATCAAGAGATGTTTTAAAATATAATAAAATTCTGTATATTCTTTATTATTTTGTATTTCTTATTTTTCTTTTCCCCTTTTTTTTTACACTGAAAAATGAAAACAAAATAATAATGAAAACATTGCATTTGTTTATCAATTTATTTCTTTTTTTCTTCTTCTTTATTTTTTTTAAATACAACATAAATAAACAATAAATTTAACTATAATAGAAATTTATGGTTTCCACAATAACAACAAAAAAATCTTGTATTCCTAAGCCGAGATTTATGAGCATAATATTTATGGAAAATTTTTAAATATAAGTTATGTTCGTATTTTAATATCATTTAAATATATTGGGTGTAAGACTTTTAAAAATGTCATAATGTTCACAAAATAAATAACAGGAATCTCTTGCATATGGTTTGTGTCTTTAATAACTTGTTACTTCATTTTGAAGAAAAGACACAACTGCCATTTCTATTTACCATTTACAATACTTATCAAAAGAAATATAAAAAAAATAACAGAAAATAAAGTCTTTTCTTGATTCGAAAATGTTCAATTACGTGCAAATAAAGCATCATTTCTGTCAGTTCAATTTGTTTTTTAAGTTTCAAACAAAAAAGGGAAAGAAAAATAGTCCAGCAGCAGCGTAAAACGATTACTGTCAACTTTAACTAACTCAATGCGATTGTATGTTTTGTTCGTAAAGGCAGCACATATACTGATAACAGAATTATGTTATCCAATATTGTCTTTTATTAACTCCTACGTTTTTGAAACTAAGAAAAAACTAATGTCTCTGGAAGGTTTTGTGAGATGTTGGGAGTCTAACCTAATGGTCGGTGGATCAATAAATTAATCCGAGATAGGGTGTAGTCGCCATAGACTAGTACGTAGTGTGTGAGCTTATTAGATGTTAGGCCTTGGTTCAAACCCCAAGTCAGAAATCTCCAACTAAACGAAATATGAAAAAATATTTCTTCGATGACTTCCTATCAGCAGATTTCTGGCAAAAACTCTGCGAATAAATAAAAAAAATTGTCATGAAAAGTTTCTCTAAAATCTGTCATTAAACTGTAGGTCCTGCCACTCATGTAATTGTAATCCTGACTAAAGAGTTGCAATGTCCTATGATGTCTGTAGAGATAGATAGTTAAATAGATGTACAATATCTAGGCATATCGTCAGTATAATTCGCAAAGACGCTAAGTCCACTTTTTTCCAAAATTGAGATTTTATTGTAAAACAAACACTATACCAAATGCATATTTTACGACAAAAAAATTATTGTAATTTTATGGTTTGCAAAAACGTCCACAAAACTACGAAAAATATTAACATCACGTGCTAACTACGCGAATATTAATTATTAATTATTCTTAATTTTTGATCTAGGTCATTTAAAGAGAGCTATTTTGTAAAAATAATTGCGTTTACAAAATTTAAAAACTGAAGAAGCCGCAGTGTTTTTTGTGTCTCCTGTAAAATTTGAAAAAAGGGACTTAACACATTTACGAATGAGACTAACGATATGGTTTGTGATATGGCAACGCAGCAATAAAACACTTTTCTGTTTCAGCGAACACTGTGTATTTAAATGCTTGGACTTCAAAAAAAAAAAAGACTGGAAACGAAAAAGTCAATTTAGTAGGGCAACCAGCAGGCCAACTACTTTACGATTTTACTTACGTATTTGATAACATAATTGATCACCTTTAGTCAGGATTACGACCTATCTTCTCACATCACCCATATTGTGTGTGTTAAGGGGATATTATTATCAAATACTATATAGATTTTTCTACAATAAGACCCTGCTTAACGCGAGGGACACGTTCCAATAAGTTCCAGCGCTAAACGAAACAACGTTAAACGAGGCAACTGTGACGCAGAAAAAAAGCGTTCGTACTAGGGTTGCCAGATTGCGATTCGCAAAAAGTTGGACATTGGGTTTTAAAAAGCTGGACAAAACAAAAAAAGGCTGGACATAAAAAATACTGAGAAAATGTTAATTTTGGTTTTGTTTAAATAATTTTTATTAAAATATCCATTGTTATCAACATACACACAGTTACTAAAGTATACATACGGTTAAAAAATTTTAGTAATTTTTTTACTAATCCGTTTTCGTTGAAAATCTTTATAGTTTCCTTGATGTTAAGACGGTCTTTTGCATTGGATAAAAAATTTCAGAAATTGAACTGAATTGTGGCCCTGCACAGGCCCACAGAAGTATGCATCCGATTAACAAATTTCACAAATTTCTAAACCAATGCAAAAGACCGTCTTATAATCGAAGAAAGATGTCAGACAATTATAAATATTTTCAAAACAAACGGACTGGTCAAAAAATTTCTTAAATTTGTTATCCGTATGTATACTTTTGTGGCTGAGTATTATGAGTATATTATGAGTATAGGTATTATTATTTAAAAATATTACAATTAAATAAATTCATTGCATTCTTTAAAATTTATTTAAATAAACTTAAATTTTTTCGGTTCAGTCCGTCACATTTACATATGCGTATGTATGTGAGAATTAAGATTATATACTAAAAACAAACCAATAAAAAATAACAATTCAGTCTAGTTTGATTTTGCTTATAGTAGTTTGCACTTTGGCAAAAAAACACGTTTGTAATAAACTAATGATTTGACAAAGATAACATGAAAATTATTGTCCAAGTTATTGCAGTGTACTAAAAAGTATTTCTATTTAGCTGGACAAATTAAATTTTAGCTTGAAACTGGACAAGCTTCAAAAAAGCTGAACAATCCAGCCAAGTCCAGCCAGGCTGGCAACCCTAGTTCGTACTGTGATTGCGACTTCGAAAAAGACTTTTGGAATCTTTATTCTGGACAGACTAAAAAAAGAGCATTGGAAAGGATACATAGTATACACCGTCTCTAAATAGTGCACCGATTTCGATTGATGCATGGCCGTTTCATTTGCACATATATAAACAAGTATCAATACGATTTAGGGGAATCCCAATACTACAGCGTAATACTGAAACAGCGTTAAGCGGAACAAAAAATACATTTTATGCGGTTTTTTGAAGTCGCCGTAGTCTAGTAGGCAGTCTGTTGGCTTATTAGACGTAAAGCCAGGGTTCGAGCCCCAGGCCAGACATCAAAACAAAATGCAAAAAAAGTATTTCTTCGGCGACTTCCTCTCTGCAGATTTCTGGCAAAAACTCTGAGAGTAAATAAAATTGCCATGAAAAGTTTCTCAAAAATCTGTCGTTCGGAGTCGACTTTAAACTGTAGGTCCCACCACTCATGTATAAAATTAATACACACAACATAAGTGGTGTGAGAAACTAGGTCGTAATCCTGACTGAAGGGTTATAATGACCAATTAATTATGTATGTATGTATGTATGTGGTTTTTTCATGGATTTTGTTATAGAATTCTAGATTCTGTTTCTTAAGACAATTTGTTCTGAAAATCGTTGCGGCAATAAACCGATTGCAGCAAGCGCTGTATTTTAGTTAACGCCATCTTGTTGAACTCACATGTCGTTCAAAAACATGCCGTCCAGTTGAGACTACAAGAACATTGATAACGTGCTTCTTTGTGGCGCAGAGGCATGAACCCTATTAAGCACTGATGCAGCTGCCTTGAGATTTTTTGAGCAAAAAATCTTACGTAAGATCTTCGGTCCATTGCAAGTTGGCGATGATTTCCGCATCCGATCCAACAGTGAGCTGTACGAGCTCCACAACGACATAAACATTATGCAGCGTATTAACATTTAGCGGCTGCGCTGGCTCGGCCATGTCGTTCGAATGGAGGAGGATACTCCGGCAAGATGGGTATTTGATGCGGGGATCTGCGAAAGTCGGCGAAGATCAAATCGAGGAAGCCCTGTCATAGGTTGGTGTGACCAACTGGCGTAGGCCCGCAAGAAGCAGAGGCGCCTGGAAGGATGTGTTACGGCAGATCGAAATCCGTTAATCGGGTTGTTAATGGCCGATTAAGTAAGTAAGTAAGTAATGTTTCACTTACTTACTTAACTGTTCATTATTCAATCATTTAGCCAGGATTACAACCTAGCGTCTCACACCATCCATGCGGTGTGTGTGTTTTAATTTATTGTATAAGTGGCGAGACTTACAGTTTAAAAGTCAACTTCGAACGATAGATTTCTGATATATTTTTTCATGGTAATTTTATTTAACTCTTAGAATTTTTGCCAGAAAACTGTTGAGAAGAGAAAACAATAAAAACATAATATTTCTTTCGTTATATTTGAGATGTCAAAGCCACGTGTTTGAACCACAGGGTCTTGCCTAATAAGCCAACACACTATCTATCAACTAATATGGCAACTATAATTATCTTTCACTCAAACTTAAAAGACCTTGTAAACATTTAATTCCATTTAAATTTTTCAAGGAGATTTTATATCAAAAAATCACTTTTGTGAGCCATATTGATTGTTTTTGTTTTCGTAAAACTTTTAATCTTTTTAATAAATCGAGTTAAAAAATTTGTATTTCCAACTTAAAAGCATTGTTTTTGAAAATTTGCTTGTAATTAAATTAAATTACATACTTCTGCACATATGTATGCATGTGACACCATATGCTGTACTACGGAAATCAAATATTTTTATTGTCAACAATTTTTGATGACAGCAGACTCCTGATGTAAGTTTTCACAACAATTTTGTTCCACAATATTTTTTTTTGCTGTTGTGTTTTTCTTTTTTTTGCTGTTTTTTATTATTTTTATTTAAATTTGATTTTTGTAAACAAATTGGCAGTGACTTGTTTTTGTGCTTTTCAGTTTTCCATTCAATCTCGTGCCATCAATTTTTATAATAGAATTTCGTACACAATCTATTTTTGTTTCTTTTTTTTTCCTAGAGTTGTTGTGGGTTTTTTTAATTTTTTTTTTCTATTTCATATGACAGTAGAAATTTTATATAGTTTTTCTAAATAAAGTTTTATTTTCTTTTTTAGTCTGATACCAACTTAATATTTTTTTCTGTTCGTTGTCATTTCTATACAACGTGCAAAACTTGCTGCCAGCAAAATGCATGTATTTTTTGAAAATAAAAAAACCAAAAAAAAAAACAATTTTTTGTTGTAAAAGTCACGTTTAAGCTACAGAACTGAGTATGATAAACAAAAACTATATTAATTTATTCCAACATTTAAAAATGAGAGTGATGTAGCGCCAGATGTTATTCTGCCAAGTGTTACGATTTATTTTACAACTGAATTTTTAATTATTTTAATACGGAGGTATGTACTTGGAATTAGAATTTCAGTCAGTAATCAATAGGATAAAGTCACAGTAGTCTAGTAGGTAGTGTGTTGGCTTATTAGACGTAAGGTCACGGTTCAAACCCCAGGTCAGACATTAAAACGAAAATGTAAAAAAATATTTCATCGGTGACTTCCTCTCAGCAGAATTCTGGAAAAAAACTCTGAGAGTAAATAAAATTGAAATGAAAAGTTTCTCAAAAAATTCTGTTCTTCGGAGTCGACATTAAATTGTAGGTCCTGCCACTCATGTATAAAAATTAACGCACACAACATAAGTGGTGTGGGAAACTAGGTCCATAATCCCTGACTGAAGGGTTGTAATGACAAATTATGTATGTATGTATTCAACAGAATAAAGTAAGTTACCATTTAATTTTCCTGAACGAAACACTCTCATTATTATTGTTGTGTAAGTGCACTGAAGATGTTCAAGCATACGATTTATTTCACTGCCCTAAATCTATATAGGGAATGCCCAAAATGCCTCCACATAGGGTGCAGGTAAAGCCCCTGCCGTATACTTCTTGATATACAATCAGGTTTTGCCTTCTGCATGCATGCTATACAGATTCGAAGTTAGCGTTGCATTGATCTTCAGATTTTCTTTAGAAGATTCATATTCTAAGCAAATGTCATCTTTGAGTCTACATTTCTTGGTTAGAATCCGTTTACAATGCAAAACTAAATTTCTTTTCGCTATATTTTCATGGAAACATCTTCTTTCTCTTCCCTAGAAAGGTTTTTTCTTCGTTAACAATGACCTTCCCAACTGGCAAGCTCATCTGCCTAATCATTGTGTTGAATTTCCACATGAACTGCAGTCCAGCGAAGAGTGACTCATTTTCTGTTGTAAAGAAAACTTGGCTTGTCTAGACATTTCTATGATAATGACGAGCCAATGTCGTTGAAGCTAAGTGTTCGGATGACAGCCTATCTGTCTCCCTTAGGCTCATCTTTCGATGCAATATACGAAAGCTTTTATTTTCCGAACATTTTATTTTGAGGCCACTTCTAACCCACTATAGTGGGACGATTTGTATGTCACAGAATGATCCTTCTGTTCAAAAAGTACAAACATTTCAGCCACTAAATCTGTCAGGTTAAGCTAAGTGAAGAATTAATTTCTTGCGATGATTTTCTCCGCTTCCAATACTACCTGAATAAGATAAGACAATAGCAGTTTTTTAATTCTAAATACAATGCCAGTATTTATCTCTTTGTGCTGCAATTAGAAGCTAATTCAACCAAATAATCGTGATAAGGAATTATGAAAGAATGTTGCCTCAATGTGATTTGTTTGTAACACGCTGTCCTTAATTTATTATTTGACTAAAGCAAACTTCTTAGCATATGTGCCTTTACCTTTCTAGTTGACTTAACATCAATTTAAACGTAAAATTTCGAACAAAATATTCCAAAAATTCTAAAAAATTTATCATCCACGTTGCTTATACTCCCTACACGTAGTTGTGAATAATGTTGGATAAAAAATAATTCTCTTCTAAAATGATAAAACAACAGTTGTTGTTGTGCATAGAAAAATATTCAAAAATAAAGCTTCGGGTCATATTTTCTCTGATTATTTGAAAATCAAATTCAGCGAAATTCTTAAAAAAAAATATTTTTGTTACTTCAACTGGGTATTGAAACTAAAGTTTACAAGATTTTTTTATTACAAAACACAAAGAAGGATTGGTTTCATACTATTTATACTGCATAACTCCACAGTTATGCAAACTAAAAACAAAAAAAATTATTCGTTTAACCATTAAGTCCCTGCATTGTGTTCGACCAATTGCACTTCGCCAAGAAGTGTATACGTAGATCAAATGTCGATAAAATCAGCATATTGCGTATATTACTGAATCAATTTTGAAAGTGAGACCACTTTCCCTCTCCAGGCCTGGGAATTGAAAGCCTTCATATCCTTTCCAGCATGTAAAAACGCCAAATTCATTATTTGAACCCTTTCCTTCAGTTCTTTTATATTAACTTCTGATCCTTTATGTCACGTAGAGCTGTTAGAATAGCCACTCTTAGGTAAATATATTCATTTGCTGCCGACAAATTCTCATTTGCGTTCTAAGTTGGATAGGAAGTGTACCAATCAATTTTATCTGGATCGTAAGGACATTTCCGACAGTAGATCTTACAAGTCAGCCATTCTTACATGCCTTTACCTTCGCTTAGCTGTTAATGACTATTGCAGAGTTTGTAAATCAGTTGAGAAGGCGGAGTCCATCTCTCATCAGATATCAGACACCCCTCATGTTGAGGTCACCCTTTCTAGAAAGTCTAACGAAACTATTGATTCTAAGGGAAATATTCTTTACACGGTTGTCAAGACTGCTAAATCCGGACTTACCAGTTAGTTCTGTGGCATAGCTGCATGTGCTGTAACAACCAGCATTTTTGTGTGCCCAATTCATCTTCTATTGCAACGAATCGGTCACTCTCTTCGATCATCGATTCATTATTATGACTTTAATTCGTTTAAATTTCATTAATCAAGTCTACTGTATGAGGTCCCAGCATGAAATTCGTTGTCTGGCAAAAAAATTTTGCACATTAAGTCCTTTTCTTTCTCAAGAGACTCAATACATTTATTTGAAATTGGTTTTTCCGTTAAATTGCTAATCTACCACGTCTTCAGTTAGAATCGATAAGGATCCACCTGCGCATGTGTTTCCCATACAAAGATTCAATTGGGCGATAGTTTATCATGTGTTCTAATCAACATTTTTTGGCAGAAAATTATGGGAAGAAATAATGCAGGCACAATTTATACGAGACAATATATGCTACTCGCATATGGGAGGCACACAGTCAGAGGTAACAACCGTGTTTATGGGTATTGATAAGGATTCAAACAAAATAGGCCAGGTAGTCAACGATTCGAAAACGAAGATAATAATTCATACATAGAAAGAATCTCTAAAGTCCAATCTTAACAAATAAAACTTGCACATCATAAGCCGCTTATATAGATCGTGTTATTATTTGGCACTGAAGCATAGGCACATGAACCAACAGATGCTATTGTTCTTGAGGTATTTCTCGCCCAGGGGACAGCCATTACCCGAACCATGAGCTGTAACAGTTAAGGGCAAATATTCATATTGTAAAACACATTAAACAGCATTTGAAGATAACTTTCTTTACAGACGAGTTTTATTTTGTGCACTTACTTTCTGTGAGCCTATGTTAACTTATTAATTTATGTCAACAAACCAGCAACTCTTGAAGCATTGAAAGTCAATGTTCAAGCCAGTATTAAAGCCATACGACTAGTTTTGTTTTGAAAAAATATTTTTAAAATTTGTCTGAACGAATAGACATATTCCGAAAATCATATTGTTACGAAAAGGGAAATGGTGTTACATCGTTTAAGATTAAAATGATAAACAAAAGCTACAAAAAAAAACAATTAACTTGTTTACATGATAAACAAGTAAACAAAACTAAGACAACAACATCAGCATAAAAGAAGGGGATAAACAAGTAAAAAAAATGCAACAACAAACAATGTAAACAAAATACACAAACAACAAGGAAACAACGATGTTTATTTTATAGAGATATCGAGAAGGCGAAGCCACAAACATTACACTCTAAGATCACTAATTGTCATATAAAAGGCTAGACAACGCAGGCAACAAGGTCAGTAAAAATTCAGTCAGTCTTGTGTGAAGATGCGTTGCGTGTGAAGAGAATAATCGTGGTTTGAAGATCTCCGTTATTTAGATCTGCCAAACAATTGTTAGTGTTTACGCAAAAAAGTGTAAAGAAGATTAACAAACAAAACAACTGTTGTTGTTTACATCAAGTTGTGAACAGTGGCACACAGAATTATGCGAACAATAAAGAATTTATATAATACTAAATACAAATTTATTTTTATATTAATTGCAATATACGAACTCATATTTTAATTGTTTTCAAAAGGGTAAAAACGTAACAATATTTATATCTGCGCTGTATTATCATTTCAAGTCTTCCAGGCCTTAACGAATACCCTATGGACTAGAGTCCTTAGCAGGAATCAGTGATAATTGAAATATATTAGTGTATACCTTCGGCTTGACTACTTTCGTCAGATATTAGTTTTTGTTGCGAATTAATATTGCAAAAGGTTTCTGATGAAATGAAATTTTGTAAACTTAAAAACAGCTGCGAGAGCCCACTCTAACCAAAATTTACTGTGACAAAATCTTTGTTTGAAGAAAATAAATTTTTCTCTTCACAATTCATTAAAGAAGTTGATCTTTTTAAAGTAAATTAAGAAATCTTTTCAATTTTCATTGTTTATAATAAATTAAAACCAATTCCCCAAACCATTAATGTGTATACACATGTAGGTCATCTACTGCCTGAACCCTTTAACCCTTTTGGAAATAAAGAAAAATCACAAACAAAATCCTCTTTGAAAAGTTTATTTGTATTGGTATTGGTGGTCAATCATAGAAAGGCATTAAAAAATAAAAATTTAAACTAAAGATCTCCTTATTTTTTTCAGGATTTTCATTTTAAGCAGCATAATTGTAAGCAATTTTATTCAACTTTTGTGTAGCATTGTTTCACTTAATGACCGTAATAATAGGATTCTTTTTTGTTTCCTTTAGTTTTTTTCTTCTGTTTTATTATACTTTCGCTTTACTTAGCTCTTATTTCAGATTTTTTTTCTGTTTTCTTCAACAACACAGTATCTTTTTTTATGATTTTTAAATCACTTAAAGTTTTTCCTTCTTTTTTTCTTTTTTTGCTTCTTTCTTTGTCAGTACTTTCTTTCAAGCTTGTCTGTTTGGTTTTTATTGTTTTGCAAAAGATAACGAATGAATTTAAGAAGTCTTTACTCTGAAGTCTTTTATTTCCTTTTTTTATCTGTGTTCTCAGTTGAAATTTATTACGCAAAAAGTACCAGGAATGCTTAAAATTGAAAGAGAGAAAAAACTGTTTTGAATGATGCTATTCTTTCCAATTAACACTCCCATTCTCGTCGTCGTTTCTTCGGTTACGTTTTGCTTTTTTTCTTTTTTTTTTCATTATGTTTTCAACAAAAGCAGTTTATCACATTTGCTTACTATTCATTGCCAAGAATTGATTTTTCCTTTCTCATTTTGTTTGTTTCCTTTTTATTTTTTCTTTTTTTGCTCATCTGTTGGAAAGTTATGAAAAACTTTTTGACTCTTGTCTGGGCTCGTGCTGGTAGTAGTAGATTTATTAGAAGACATTCACGGCCTGCTTAAATATGCCTGTCAATGTGCGTGTCTTCGTTAAACGAGACTTTCGCATGTCTTTGTCAATTAAAATCATGGTGTGTGTAAAAGTCTTTTATTTTCTGCATAAGTTTGTAGAAAATTTTCAGGCCACATTTTTGTTATCCTACCACAGTCCAACTGTTAGACGGACACCTAAATAACCATAACCGCCTTTACTAGAGCACACCGAAATTTGAACTGAAAACATTAAAAGACTTTTAATACTGATATCCAGTTAGTATGTATTCTGAGAAAATACGTCCCTTCCCTATGGGCTAACGGAAGGCAATGTAATTACCACGCCTACCATAAATCGAAAAACTATTTCAGATAAAGTGACACTTGCTCTGAAAGAATATGTTCGATTTTGGCCGCTCAAATTCCCAATATATTGTTACGTTTTTACCTTTTTAAAAGCGTTTAAATATGAGTTCGTTAATTGAAAACAAAGTAAAAACAAATATGTGTTTAATATCAGTTAAACTCTCTTTATCATTTACACTACTTTTGTGTGCCACCGTATACAACTTAACGATACAACAATAATAATCTGTTTATTCACTTTACTAGTTCACACAATTATTCGCTTTACAACCACGACTTGTTTTGTTCACACGCAACCTCACACAAGGCTGACTGAATTCTTACTGACTGCTGCCTGCTTTGTCCAGCCCTTTTATTGTCCGACACAACCAGTCTAACGAACATTCTTGTTGTTTGTGTACTTTGCTTATGTTGTCTATTCCTTTTTATCACATACACTACGTTTCACTTGAATAGCACACCGTACAAATTGAAATTCTCCCCCCTATATCTTTGTAAAAAATAAAGATAGCGGATTGATTTTGGATTGCAATTGTAGTGTTATTTATAGCTTTTATTATAAAATAAAAAAATATTTCGATATATCAAGTTGTTTTCAAAATACAATATAAAAAAGAAAAATACTCAAAAAATAACAATCAAATTCCGTTTCACTAAAATAGCACATATTTTAATAAATGTAGGAAAATTACTTTTTATAAAGGTTTTTAATTTTTTCTTATTTTTTATTTATTTTTATATAAAAACTAGGATTTAACTATGGATTTCTAGTAGTGTGTTGGGCCTCCCTTGTTCAGAATAACCTCGTATATCCTATTAGGCATTGACTCGTACAAATTTTTCAAATAGTCGAGAGAAACTGAAGTCCATGCCCGTTGAATGGCCTCAATCAGTTCTGCTTTGGTTGAAAATTGTTTTTTAGACCCGTAAACTTTTCTGGCCAGCCATCCCCAAACATATAAGAGAGTTTTTTTAAGTTGTTGCTGCCTTGTGCTCTCTTCCACGTACATCTTGTCAAGACGAGTTGCTATTCGTTTTTCTACACCAAATTGTTGTCAAACGACCGCTTAACAGAAAGCCGTGCTTGCTGTAGTTAGAGCAGCCTTGGCGATAGTGTTCTCAGATCCCATACATTAGTGGTTTCGAAACCGCCTGTCTGTCAATTCTATCATATCTTTCACCTCAATTGTCAATCATTTAGAGATTGATTCGCAGAATATTGATTCGACGAAAGCGTAAAAATAGTTAAAACTGACTTTAAAAGTGGTCCTTCGAACAATACGTGGTGTTTATAACCCTCAAATGTGCTAAGTTAGGTTAGGTTAGTGTGATAGCTTCATACCAAAAGCTCACTTGAGCACGCCTAGCGGCCCGTTGTGAAAGCACGACTAACCCGCGCTGGAAAACCAGCCAAAAAGTTTGATAAACGAGGCTATATCCTTGACATCAATGGACGGTAGCTCCGTCAAGCTGACAAGGGTCGGAGAGCCAAATAACCTATATCTGCACCTCGCAAGAGATGGGCATTGATAAAGAAAGTGGAGAACAGTCTCGTCCTCCTCAGGGGATCTGCACCCACGGCAGAAGTCATTAAATGGGAGCCGCATTCTCTCCGCGTGTCTACCCATAACACAGTGACCTGTAAGCATGGCCACTGTGATTGAGATGATGCCGCGACCAACTCCAAGTAACTGGTTGGTACGCCTTCTTTCCATCCGGGGCCAGGTGAGTCTAGCGGTGGAGCAGGACTCCTCGTTGATCTAGGACAGATTGGCGTCTCGGAAAAATTTCCGCGCGATGGCCAGTTTGAACGAGGTAAGTGGCATTCCCAGGTTGATTGAAGAGAATTCCGGAAGTAGTGCGCCAGCTCCGGCTAGCTCGTCGGCTCTGCAGTTTCCCGGAATGTCACAGTGCCCGGGGACCCAGACAAGTGTGACACTGAAGCGCCACGCTCAAATGTGCTAGAAAGCAAGAAATTTAAAGAGATTGGAAGTATTACAGATATGGGCTGATCTGTGCCCACTGTATTGAAAATAATGCTTCTATTAGCGAAATAATCGAAATTTGTCGATTGCACGATGATCTAAGTTGAGTAAGGTTTATCTTACGGCTCACTATGGTGTAAGTTGAAATTGGATTTGTCTGAACTCACGCTATACTTGATTGATTGAGTACAAGAGTTACAGGTTTTCGGTGCTGATATTTTGATCAAAATTATCTTTAGCGGTGGAGCACATTTCCCACTCGATGGTTACGTCAACATTTAAGATTCTTGCCTATGGGACTTTAAAGATTTATAAGTGGTCGGTTTTTAAATTAAATTGTAAGAACAGACCGGTTTTTGCACTGAAAAATGAGAAATCGAACGGTAATCACCAAAAATATGGCAATACATGGCAAACAAACGAACCGATATTGTAGAGAAGATTCCAGAGAACGTAATTTGCGTTTCGGCGATATCAATTGGCCACTAAAATTATGGGATATGGCATCGCTTGACTCCTTCTTGTTGGCCTACATCTTGAAGTGATTACGGAGATACTGGGCGAAATCTGCAAGTGTTCAGAAACTATCACAAATCCAACAATTCTATGGTGATCATTTAAGTGACACTTTATTTCGTACATAAGAAGTGAGGAGGTATTAAAACACAATAATAGTTTCATTGAAATGATGTTTTTACTTTTGAGAACGAAATGTGGATAACACTTTACCACTGTCATCCAAATGAGGATTAATTTTTTAGAAAAAAAAAATATTATTTTTATGAAAAGAATCCCGAGTGAAAGTTTTTTTTTTAAAAAAAAGCTTCAATAAACAGTTTAGCCGGCTTTAAATCGATGCTATAAATATATAATATTTCTAAGAAATTTTGTTAACATGTGACTACAAAGATGTGAAAGACACCTCTGTTAGTCTACAGACAAATAACCAGAAACTCTTAGTTAATCATTCTGTTATTTGTTAGACAATAGATTTGTGCATTAAGTGCTTATGCAGGCGTATGAGGTAAATTAAATTCAATTAATTGTGGCTTCCTAATCTCATTATCTATCGTATTATTTTTTAATTAAAATGTTGATTTATTCCCTTAAAAAAATTTCCTATTAAAAATGGTAGCAAACAGTTAAGAAATCTGTTGCCGTGGAACAACATCAACAAGATTTTATTTGCTAACAAGCCCTTTAAAATTTCTTTAAAAAAATATTCTCCTTAAATTTACCTACAAACACACATATTTTTATGAAATTGTTGGAATACAAGGGCTTTCTCTTTTTCTTTCACTTCACTTCACTTCACTTCATTTTTCTTTCTTTCTTTCTTTTCGATTTAATATAAAATATGTTAAGCCTTGAGGTTAGAGAAGGGAATTTTCTTCTTCTTCTTCTTCTTGTTTATTTTAATTATAAATTTGTTATAAAACAAGTTTTTTTTCTCTTGTTTTGTTTTTGTTTTCCTATTTTTTTTGTTGTATGTGGTTTGGGCTGTCTTTTACTTGTGATCTCTTTTTCTCTCTCCATCTGTTGTAAACATTCTTTCATGTAAATTTTCTTTACCCTACTAATGTTATATTTTCTCCCTCTCTTCCTCTCTATCCCTCTCTTTTTTGCCTGTGTTTCTAATAAAAAAAAATTTTTTTGCATGAATTATGTCAAACACGTACATAAGTTTAGTGTACTCTGTGGCGTATGAGTGTTTGACACAATTACAATATTACTTATACGCAATAGGGTTGGCATTGTAACAGTACTCATACACACACACACACACACTCACGCTATATTTAAAAGCCAAATAAATATTAAATTATTTTAAATACCTCATCATCATGATGATGAAATTTTAAAATTAAGACATTAATTTCTAACACTCCGTCATTTTAAGTATTAAATCAACACACAGACAATATTGTGGTTTAGAAGTATGTGTATGGCTGTGTGTTTTTTCTTCTTCTTATGAGAAATTATTGTTTAAATATCGTTATAATGTAAGTGGGAGAATAATGCTTATATGGCAGACAGGAAATTAACTAAAACCACTAAACTATGATATAAAGGTCAACAGTTTAATGATTTGGAAAACTTTAAATGTTTTGCACAAATTGAAGAGATAGCATGGAGTGTTAAGATAGTTTGGAAATATTTGGATTTTGAAAATTGAATGTAAATAAGGGAGAAGGATTCTAAACCTTACGTTGAAAGTGGTTCATATGTGTTTGGTGTTTGTCCTTATAATCCCTACTTCAAGCCTATTAACCTAAAAAAATCTCAGGATTTTTCTCAACGTCAATAATAACAATTATTTGCCTAGCACTTGACATGCAACCAGATTTTTATTCCGGGAATGCATTAATGACCCACAGGTTCCAAGAAGATATTCCAATGATTCGTTGTCATCATCACAGATTGAAATTATCTCGATATAATTCCCATTTTGAATAAATGTACGTTGAGTCAACAGTGTCTTGTCGAAAGACCGGTTATCTATCTCAAATTATTCCTGGCTAGCTCGATGCACAACTCAGATTAACGGTTATTGTAGTCTCCCAATCAAAAGTTTCGATTGCCTTAAACCCACTTGGTTTGAAAAAGGTCTTTACCTCACTTTATTTTCCATTTGATTCAAATTCTCACTTTCCCCAGCAGTATTCTGGTTTTATCAGCGGCATGGAAGATATCCTCTTTGCAAGTTCGTCGACTTGGCCACATGACCTGGGACCCAGCAGAAGTTAACCTTGCTTTCCTTGCTGAAAGTCCAATTCAATCTACATTTTTTTCTAACATTTTGGGCTAATATCTCATCCATGGTAGCTGTAGTGTTGTCTTAGTAAAACTCATATGTATGCTTTGAGGTTTAGTATTGGCTTACTTATGTACAAGTGGGCACAGAGGAAGGCAGCAAATAGAACTTTGTGTCTTCACTGCACATAATGGTTTAAGCGACACTGAGCTTTATACAGCGCTTGAAAAGGTAAACCGTGTAGAATCTTGAGGTGAGCTAAGATGATTTCTTTGGCAGACTACGCTGCCTATGTGTTCACATGCAAAAATGTACTGTCTACACATTTATGATCTACTAGACATACAGAAGAGTATCCACGGAAGCAATTCAAAAGAAAGAGTTTGGCTGGTTTTATTAAATACATGGTGCAGCATCGATGCATTAAAGAATATCAAAGAGACGTACTCGATCATCTAGAGAATTGCAAGAAGTTGGGAAGCGTTTCAACGTGGTAGGTGGGTGAATTCATACCAATACGTGTATTAAAATACCGCACGGGGAACTGTATTATTATCTCTCACAAATTCCATCCAGTTAAGGGTACTGAAGTTGCCATAGTCTAGTAGGTAGGTGGTTGGCTTATTAGACGTCAGACTGCGGTTCAAACACCAGCCCAAACTTCTCGAACAAAACGAAATACGAAAATGTATGTCTTCAGTGACTTTCTTTCAGCAGATTTCTGGCAAAAACTCTAAGAGTAACATAAAGTTGCCATGAAAAGTTTCTTAAAAATTGTCATTCGAAGTGAATTTTGAAGTGTTGGTTCCGCCACTCATAGATAAAATTAACACACCCAACGTGGGTGCTGTGGGAAGCTATGTCGTAATCCTGACTGAGAGCATATAATTACCACTTAAGTAAGTAAGTTAATATGGGTACTTCCGACTATGCCCGCACTATTTTAAGCAGGCTTATAATCTAATGAAAGCCAATTGTCAACCAGATGAGTTTGGCGTAAAGTTGGTGTAATCACAGCAAGCCATAACAACGTTTTCAGCCGGGTAAAGATTTTTGCAAGACTATAATACTACATAGACAATTGAATTGTAAAAACAATAAGTTCTGGCAGTACACCCTGGGCAGACTACTGAAGTAAAACTTAATCGGTTGTTCTGCAAGGATTTCACTAGCGAAAGAAATTACTTGAGGATTAAGAATACACATCTCCTTAAAAAAGTATCAACTTAAGTAAAAATCACTGGTTGTATATATGGAGAGACTAGTAACAATTTCAAATCACATACTTATGACATGTTATCTTTTAGGATTATGACCTTGTTAGGGACATAAGAATGTACTCGGATTGCTTCTCTGAAAGCTTGAATATTTTTGAATCAATGAGGCAGCCTCTTGCTTATAACAGATGTTATATTTTTAAATATGAAATTTCACAACACTTCAGACCTTAACTTTCTTTAACCCCGAAATGAAGTTCACATATGTACATACATAATTGGTCAGCGCAACAATCCTTCAGTCAGGATTACGGCCAAGCTTTTGACACCACTCATGTTGTGTGTTTTAATTTTATACACGAGTGGCGGGACCTACAGTTTAAAGTCGACTTCGAACGACAGATTTTTTGAGAAACTTTTTCGTGGTAATTTTATTTTTTCTCAGAGTTTTTACCAGAAATCTGCTGACAGAAAGTCGAAGAAGATATATTTTTTCAAATTTCGTTTTGTAGGAGAGTTCTGACCTGGGGTTTGAACCACGTCTAATAGGCCAATACACTACCTACTAGACTACGGCGACTTCAACAAAATGACAACTTAGTGAAGTATTTGCGGACATATACAGGACATCATATAAAAAAAAACTAAATGCGATGACTTTGTCTGCAGATCATAAAAAATAAAAAAATTCATCCGCAAATTCAGATATATTATCTGTCGTATATTATCTTGTCCTCAAGCCCCTTAAAAACATCGCCATTATTTGCAAACTCCATGTCTACTCGTATCTATCATTCATTTCATATCATTTATCAACGATTTCGTTGTTTCATTGGCAATTATAATGATTTTAACAATGGCTACTTACCACATTTTATAAGCATTGGCATGTAATCCGCTTATTTATTAATCCTTTAATAGCTGCAACGTATAATTAGCTGCACATCAACTGCAGATTAAAATCAAAATGTTGGTGTAAAAAGCATAGCTTAAGGGACACAAACAATAAAAAAAATTATTCGATTTTTTTTTTTAATTTAAACAAGATTTTCTTTTTTCAAGCACTATTTAGCAGAAAAAAAAAATAAAAACTTTTATTTCATCTTCTTCAAATGCCAGATACAATATTATTGTGGTTTCTAATAAAATATTTTTGATTTATTTTTGGTTTTTCTTCTTTTTTCAAACTTTTTCAAATGATTTTCCTTTTTTTATTTATTTTTTCTGTTTTTGGTTCTTGTTATTAAATATATGTATGATTTGCAAATAAAATTTAGTTTTATTTCTTTACAATTTCTGGTTTATTTTTCCTTCTTTTTTTGTTGCCTTTCTGGTTTGTATTTCGTTTTTTTGTTTCCTGTCTTCTTGGGTTTACATTGCGGTTTTGAGATGAGCATGAAAAATGGAACACAACGACTACTCACTCACATTAGTTTCTTCAAAAAAGTTTGAATCGACTTCAACTAACAATAAATCCAAGAGACAACAGTGGTTTTAGACAAGTTATTCTTTATCTTGAATAAGTTTTTAACTTTCTTTTATTTTTTAAATTCTTTAAAAACTTTTGTAATTTAATAAAATTGAATTTGAAATGAAATTGAAAAGATTGTTTGAAGGAAAGGACTTTAAAATATTTTTTTTTGCAAGCACTTAACTAATGACAATCAATGACAATAGGCCTCTTATATTCCAAATCAAAAAACTCCTTTCCTGGCCGGCAATCATTCTAAGCAATGAAAACCCGGCAACTGAAAAAGCTGCATAAGTATCGGAAAATTTTAACTGACGACAACGTTATTATGTTCTGCTTTGACATTTGTGAACTGACAGATACAAAATACCAGCCCATAACACATGAATCGGTATGCTCCTCAACAACATGGTATTATTGTTTCGACTTTATGCTGACTCTTCATGAATTTAGACGTGGATTTGGGCAAACCCTTTCCTGTTTAACAGCTTGCCTAAAAGAGTATAGGACATCAGATCTCATCAAACCAAAACAACGCCAAGCCGTGAGCAACAGTTATTACAGACTTTTTTGTGGTAAAATACTGCAAAATTTTTTCTTAGAAAGTGCACACAGGTGCATGTTTAGTTCGTTTAAGTCATCCTTAATCGCGATCATACTGAAGGCAACACTTAATTGAGAATAATCGCAGGAGACGAGGCTCATGTCCGACATATATAAACAGAATTATCTTGTCTAGGGTACCGCTAAAGCTACAAGCATGGCAAATATGTTATCGAGGCTTATTTTTTAGAAAGCGAAGCGGTTCAAATAACGTCGGTGAATGTCGTGCGCTACACAGACATGATCAATGATTTTCCCTAACCTACAACTAGAACCATAGTTCTGAGTACTGAATTTCCGTTTCATCTAATGACCATCAAAGTAGCCAATTTTAATCATTATACACTTCATTTTAAAATATTTCTTGAGTTATAAATCTACAGACACAGAAAAAAAAATACATACGCCGTGTATGTAGACTTTTTTTTAAATTTTTTTTGTTTATTCCAATAATTTCTAGATTATATTTTTTTTTATTCGATTTTGTCTTCCAACATTCTTAATTGTAACTGCCTTAAGCAACAATATAACAACCTTTTTAATTTGATAAAAATCACTGGGACAAAAGTTTACATACAGCGTGGTATGTATACTTTTTTCTTTGACTGTATATCAATACACCTTAGACTTCTGAAGTGTACAAAGAGATTATTGAACAAGAAGACGGCCATGTTTGGAAACTAAAAGTTTTCATCCATTGAAAAAATTATAAACATAGAACGTTAAGTATACACTTTTGATCCTCACTATATATATAACAATAGAATTAACGATCCTGTAGAGATAATTGCTAGAAGTCCAGTAGTAGTACACTAATCGTTTCGGAGGACTTATTTAGTTTGAAAACATACAGTGGAAATATCGATACTATCGACAGAATAAATTCGAATTTATATATTACCGGTCTATGTTTCTCATACCATGCAATATTAAATTCAGTAACACCATTAGCTTCTAATAATCATAGTAGGTCATAAGGATTTCAAGAACATGCTGTAATGCGGTACGAACCTACTTATAAAGAGATATTCAAATACAGACATACATACATAAGTGGTCATTACAATCCTTCAGTCAGGGCTACAGCCTAGCTTCTCACACCATTTATATTGTGTGTGTTAGTTTAACACATGAGTCGTGGGACCTACAGTTTAAAGTCGACTCCGAATGACAGATTTTTAAGAAACTCTTTCATAGAAATTCTTTTATTTACTCGCAGAGTTTTTGCCGGAAATCTGCTGAAAGGAAGTCGCCGAAGAAATATTTTTTTATATTTCGTTTTGTTGGAGATGTCTGACCTGGGGTTTGAACTAGACTGTGGGGAGTACAAATGTACAAATACCACTCTAAACTTAAAAAATATTCGTAGCATGTCTACTCCTATTGCATTCGCTGATCATTTCATTTAATAAATGATTTCATGTTCAGCCAGTCCGAATCTTCCCTAACTCTCCAGAGAGGAAAACTTCAACAACGAATGCCGCAGGAGGATTAATTTGTCTTAAAAAAGAATAAAATTTTATGATTATTGCTCCTGACATACATACATAATTGGTCATTACATCCCTTCAGTCAGGATTACGACCTAGTTTCTCACACCACTTATGTTGTGTGTGTTAATTTTATACATGAGTGGTGGGACATACAGTTTAAAGTCGTCTCTGAACGACAGATTTTTGAGAAACTTTTCAAAAAAATTTTATTTACTCTCAGAGTTTTTGCAAGAAACCTGCTGAGAAGAAGTCGCCGAAGAAATATTTTTTGTATTTTTTGTTTTGATGCTCCTGACCCTCAATTTTAATAAAACAAAAATCCATATAATAGTGCGTATGACTTTGTTTCTAGTTGTCAAAAGATGGCAACTCCATTATACATAGAGTCTGGCAAAACACAATGGGATCAGTTTTGCGTTCAGTAGATTCGGATTTCTACATCCGATGAAATCTTAAAAAAAAGAAAGCCCCTTTCATACAGAAGGTTTTGATTCAATTTGTGTTGTATTATAATTTTTTTTTTTCTTTTTTCGAATGACCAATATTTTCTAATTTTAAATTCTACCAAGAACCCACTGTTAACAACAATTTCAAATGCTTTAAAATAATAATAAAAAAAATAAAAATAAATCTTAACGGTAAAAAACACACATACATACACTCGCAATTACACACACATGTTTATGAAGGAACAACAAACACAGTCACTGATTTTCTTTAATTTACACACACACAATTATGTTTATTTATACTCAAATATACGTATACATGAATGCACAAAAATATCATCTAAACAAAATAACGAAAGGAATAGAAACTGTACAAGTATGCGGGAAATGTAAGCCAAAAAAGAGAAAAAAAGAGAAAGTAAACTAACTCTAGTAAATATAAGTGAGTGTGTAGGTGTGTCCATACAATAGTAGGGAGAGACAGTTAATGTTGAGTAGGGTAGATTTGGGGAGGGGAGTTTACACTAGTAAATGTTGTTGTTGTTGTATTTGCTTTTAATATTGTTCTTGTTTTGTTCTTTTTATTTTTTTACTTTTTTTTTTTGTTTGTTTATTTATTTAAATTTTAAAGCCGATTGAAAACAATGGCAATAATGTGCACGTGTGTGTGTTTTTCAAAATTTTAATTTTTTTCCCTTAAAAAAAAAAAAAAAAAAAAACTTTTTAATTAATTTTTTAATTACATGGGTTTTAACTTTTTCTTCAATCTCCTCAGCTGAACATATTTCTTAAGGGCTTTGCTTGCTTTGACTTTTATTTAATTTTTTTTCTTTCTTTTTAATTTTTATTTCTTTTCATTAGAAACCATATTTCCTTTAGGATTTTTACTTTTTATTTTGCACAAATTTTTTTTTCTTTTTTTTTTAAATTGCTTTACAACCGCAGCGTTTTCCAAAATAATTTCTTTTTGTTGCAATTAGAAGCCGCTATTTTTTTGTTCTTGAACCGTACGCTTTGAAAGTTGCTCGTAAACTGTATTGAATGAATGGGTGCTGCCAAGAAGTTTCTTCACTCATTCAGTCATTGTTTTCGTATTGAAAGCAAAGCTTTTTTTCTTCGAATTAACTGCGGCGAATTCAACTAATATCCTTAGCTTTGCTTTAAAGCTTTAACACAACAACAATAACAAGTAAAAATATTAGAAAACAAGTTGTTTGAAAACAATTTTAACCAACTTTAGGTTTGTTTTGATTTTCTTTCGGGTCTGGATTTGGTTTCCCTCCTTTTTTCGTTTTTTTGTTGTCATTATTGTTGTTATTGCAGGCAAAAAATGAAAAGTGAAAATATTTGTGTCTCTATGTCTACAGGATTTGTTTTTTCTTTTTTTCTTTCCTTTTTTTAATGTGTTTTCCTTGTTTGCTTGTGTTAAATATTTGCTGATATCAGCTGATTTTTGTTGGCATACTTGTTTACACACTTTTGTGTTTGTTGTTGCTGCTGCTGCTGCTGCTATTTAATATCATTATACATCGTTATGTTAGCTAGCATTGTAGCAATACAAGTCTATTATTTTTAAATTATTATATCAAGTTATTGTTCGGTCGACTGTTGTCCCAGCATGGGTGGCTTTTTATTTGTTCGTTAAACAATTTTGGTTTGTCAATAAACCTGTTGGCCTTAAAGTATTAGCAGACCAGTAGAATTATGTCATCAGATCAGATTGATTTTCAATATTTTTAATACAAATTAAAGCGTAAATTTAATTCAGGTTTTTTAAAGAATTTTGAAAAGATTATCCTGTAGCATCTGACAAAACGTGTCAGTGTAAAAGAAACGCACTTGAACAAATTAAATTGCTTAAGGCCTCGTACTTAGCTAGAGCTGCTTGGCTATAGTTTCTTCCACAGGCTCTGTAAAATAAAAGGGACCCCGTATGATGATAGAGACAAGGCCTATTACTGTATATAACACAGAAATGTCGAATATAGGACTATAACAATCCACAGTTCATGCCCTCTTTGAATATTCCGCAGGAGCAATTTGTATACAAGTTTATCTCACAAAAGCACAAGATCGTGAGAAGGGATAAAACCATTGGTTGGAATGCAATTTTATTTCAATAGCTTTCCATTGTACTCATAGAAAAGGAATATGGGATGAAAATAATTTCAATAATCCACAATAGCTATGAAAGCTACCAGAACATGGTATTATGTGGACACAAAAACTTTAAACAAAACCTCTGTTCCCTCATAAAACAGAATTGTTTGCTATTGCCGTTGTTGTGAACACGAGTAATTGAATGAAGTTCCTTAAGGCCTAGTATTTAGCAAAAGCTGCTTGGCTATAATTTCTTCCACATACTCTGTAAAATAAAAGGGATCCCGTATGATAATAGAGACAAGTATAAAACACAGAATTTTCCAATATGGGACTATAGATCATACACAGCTCATGCCCCCTATGAATAATCTGCAGGAGCAATTTTTATAGGCAAGGTTATCTCACAGAGAGATGAGGTATGCGTTCTACTATTTCTTGTGGGGTTTTCATAAATCTCACATGTATATGAAGAAGCCACAAAACACAGCAGTCCTTAAAGTCATCGGTCAAATTCAGCTTAATTTATAAGACATAATCATGGAGTCAGTGAATTCACCGTCGTCTAGTAGGTAGTGTGTTGGCTTATTAGACGTGAAGCCACGGTTCTAACCCCAGGTCAGACATCTCCAACAAAACGGTAATATAAACAAATATTTCTTCAGCCACTTTCTCTCAGCAGATTTCTAGCAAAAACTTTGAGAGTAAAAGAAAATTGCCATGAAATGTTCCTTAAAGAAATCTGTCGTTCGGAATCGACTTTAAACTGTAGGTCCCACCACTCATGTATGAAATTAACACACACAACATAAGTGGTGTGAGAAGCTGTGTCTTAATCCTGACTGAAGGGTTGTAATCATGAATTATGTATGTATTAGTCATGGAATCTTATATTCCACACATAATGACATCAATAGCTAATGCAAACTTTCAAATAATTTCGTTGATATTTTACACACACTTTATAAAATTTATTTTTAAATTTAAAAATTAGAAACGCTTAATGAAAGACCCGATATTACATTTAATACTCTATTATAATATTAATAATAAAATAAATAAATTCAGAGCGTTAACCTGTTTCGTAGAATATCTGAGCGTTTAAACTATTCCTTGTAATAGTTTTCCCATCAAATGAAAACTTTTAATTGCAACTTCATCCCCTATTGTTTTTTGTCTTTGTTTATAAACAATTTGTGAATTTCATTAGAAAGTTTCCTTTTTTTTTGCTTTTTTGTTATTGTTTGTTTTATTATTGTTGTTGTTTTAGTATTTTTTATTTTTACAAGGTTTCTTCATTTGTTGTTATTTTAATTATGTAACTCAGGAGTATATTCCTGCTCTCTGCCAATAATGAGCAGCTTCTTTATTGATGGTAGTGAACATTAGCAATTTTTGTTTTTGTTTTTTATTGGAATATTGGGCTACTTTAGGTCCATGGATATGTTTGAATATTTTGCCAGTCTGACGATATTTTGAACAACATGTCCTCCAGTGTCAATTTGATTAGTGAGGTAGGAGAAAATCGTTGCGTAAAGCTTTCTACCGCTCGTCATTGACAGCAGTTGCGAAAACAGTAACAACGGTGTCTAAAAAATTACGTATGATGATGGCATCTTCGTAAATACTGTACTGCACTGTACAGTACACTACCTACCGTAGTCTCGTAGGTAGTGTGTTGGCTTATTAGATATGAGCCCATATTTCAAACCTCGAGGTTAGACATCTCCAACAAAAGGAAATATAAAAAAATATTTCCATGGCGACTTCCTCTCAGCGGATTTCTGGCAAAAACTCTGAAAGAAAATAAAAAATTGCCAGGAAAAAGTTTCTCAAAAATCTGTCATTCGGAGTCGACTTTAAAGTGTAGCTAGCGCAGCTCGTATATAAAGTTAACACAGACAACATAAGTGTGAGTGTAAGGTGTGAGAAGCTAGGTTGTAATCCTGACTAAAGGGTTGTAATAACCAATTATGTGTATGTATGCATGTGTGGGCGTATTTGTAATAATAGTTCTGCTTATTCGCGTATCTACCGACATGTAAAAGAGCCAATTGCTTATGATGATTTTCAATGAAAAGTTTTGTTTCTCGTGATCAATATTCAGCACGTCTTGGCTTTCAATAGCTAACAATGGATGCACTTTCTGCTCTTAGTAAGAAAACATCTTCAACTAATTCACCAATTTTATCCGCAAATGTTGATCGCATTTCCTTATTGTTCCCGCGGAGTCATATGCAACACCCATAGCCACAGTCGCTGTCGTATACGCTAGTGCCAGATAGATCTCATAGCATCTTCTATTATCACATACTCTTCTAGAAGAGTGCTACCTTACTATCGAATACAAATTGTGAAGTAAGCCTCAGGATGTTAACGAATCACCATCACACTAGCTTTCGCATTCAGCAAGAAGCTGACTTTACGATTTAAAAAAAAAATTACTAACTAAACTTTAATGACATTTGGTTGCAAAACAATTGATTTTTTTTTGGTGATAAGTTTTCTTACAGTAATGCTGTGCAGTGACCCTAGCGTTTGTGCGATCCAACTCCTCTGGATTACTTTTTATGATGCTGTGTTATTATTACATTGTTGTATGTCGACAAATTAGTAAACTCTTGATGATATTGGAAGCTAAGTTTTAAGACAGCATTAAAGCCATGCCGCTAGATTCATGGGACAAGGTTTTCAAAAAGTTGAACTGACCGCTTGGACCATGTATCACATTGCCAACCTTATTTTACAGTGGAATTAACATTTTAAATTGGCAAGCTTTTAAAAGAACAGCCACCATAATAGAAAAATGGTAATAAAATAACAGAAACTCTGTGAACTGAATTTTAGTCAAACATTGGCCGCACTTTATGAACCTGCCGTTGTCTAGTAGGTAGTGTGTTGGCTTATTAGACGTAAGGCCACGGTTCAAACACCAGGTCAGACACCAAAAGGTAATAAGAAAAAATTTTTCTTCGGTGACTGCCTCTCAGCAGATTTCTGGCAAAAACTCTGAGTGTTAAAATCAAATTGCCATGAAAAGTTTCTCAAAAATCTGTCATTCGGAGTAGACTTTAAACTGTAGGTCCCGCGACTCATCGACATGAGTGGTGTGAGAAGCTAGGCTGTAATCCTCACTGAAGGGTTGTAATGGCCAATTATGTATGTATGTATGTTATTAGACCAGAGCACGGGGTCAAACCCCAGCTCAGACATGTCAAACAAAAGGAACAACTCTAAGAAAAAATAAAATTGTCATGAAAAATTTCTCTGTTGTTGGACTGTTGGTCCTGCCACTCATATATAAAATTAACACACACAACATGGGTGATGTGAGAAGGCACCAGGTTTTGTAATTGCTGCAGGGTATCAAAGACTTGAGTTGGACCAACAATTACTTGCTGCGTTTGTAGTGCCGTTCGCTTTATCTGATGCCATCACTCTCATGTACGTAGCTTCTGTAACATTTTAAATAAGTTGCCATATTGCGTTTAAAGGTAAGTGTGTATGTGTAGGTTAAAAGAGTGTTTAGATTTATAAGGGTACATTTATAAATATCTAACACACATACATATATATGAACTTAAGTACGTGTTACTTTTTTTGTATACATAGAAGCACCCGCAATTTATTATTTGTGTCACCAGCCAGTAAAAGTTTTCAATGACATGCGACGATTTCATTTATAACTGTTTAATAGAGAGCAAGAGGAGAATAAATAAGAACAGTAGAGACTGCATATTATGATATCCTACAAAAGTCTAATCTAAGTTTGATTTAAACCATAAGAATATTAAGATTTCTTTAAATAATACTCAGGTTCTTAAACAAATCTTCATACTCCACTTGTCTTTGGTGTTACTAATCCTTTGACTAATGAATATAGCTGCCTTTCATAGGTTAAAGTTCGGTAGAAACAATAGCTGATAGAAGTTCTAAAGGTATTTTTGTCCTTCAACTGTGTATGTGTCCGTATATTGTTTATAAGTTTGTGTCACTTTCACTGTTTTATTTTTATGAACTCATCATTTTCATTTTCATTTTCTATTTTTTACTTCTCATAAGATTTTGTTTTTTTTTAACTTCAAATAAATTTGTTCGTAAACGAGTAGAAGAGACACAGCATGCTGGTGTGTATCTTGTCAGAAAATTTCAATCGAAAACAGAAAAAAGGATTTCTCTGAAATGCTATCACATTTAATGTGGAGGTCTGTGACCTTTTAAGACATACACAAACAATCATATAATGACGTTGAGTTGTATGTATTTGTAAAAGATTTTGTTTATTTATGCTTTTGTAAATAAATTTGTTTATTTTTAAGAAATACCTCTTCTTCTTTCTAATTATAATTTAATTAATTAAAAACGTTAGGAAATTGCTTCTTAGAAATGTAAGACAAGTTGATTGCTATTTGGGAGACACCTACTGTTTGTATTTATAATATTGGGGGACAGTTCAAATAAACTTTAATGACTTTTTGCTTGCACTGTTTCAAAATTGAAACCCTTCATAAGCTGATGGATTGTAATTATTTGTGTCAGCTTGTGCAAGAACACAGCAGTTGTGTAACTTAAAATTTCATTGAAATTATTTTAAGCATTACAGTCAGTCTAATTATGTTGACAAATCAAAAGTGTAGAGATGTGTCTGTAAGACAGTTTTACTCTGTTTTATTTGTAAGCAGGCATAAATTTTTATAGGTTTTTCATTTAATTGATGTTTTCTGAATTGTTTTTTGTTCCTTCAAAGAAGATATGGAAGGTATCTCACAGGGCATCTTCCCCTTCTTCTTTTTATTTTCTTGTTTTGTTTGAATTTATTAATCATGTTTATTCTGCTAAGCAGATGTTTCGTTCCAGCCTTAAATTGCCTTAGTCTACCAGGTAGTGTGTTATTTAGACGACACACTGTGTGGCATTTACCCTAAAAACGTAGTCAAAATTAATAGAAGTATTTTATGAGTTAATGGCTTGAATTTTTTGATAGTGTTAGTGATAATTACGCCCAAGGATGAACCCAACTGATTTTGGTTCAAATAGGTCCGTGAGATCGCCTAGCCCCCATACAAATTCCTCTCGAAATTGCTCTTATTTACACATAACTATGGTAATTATGCAACAATCATAATAAAATTTAGCATGAATCAGTTCTGTATACTAAGAAATTATGGTGTAAAGTTTGGTGAAAATCGGATTACATTTGACCCTGGTCCCCATATAAAGTCCCCTTTAGAAATTCACGTTTGCCCTTATAAATGGCTTAAAAACATCGGTATCGTGATGAAATTCGGTAGGAACGTGTATTTTGTAAATCTAAATCATATTACCAAATTTTGTTATGGTCGGTCCATAATTGCCCCTTGGTCCGAAATAGGGCTCCTTAACAAAATATGTTTAGCAATTATAATTGGCTTAAAAATTTTATTACCTCGATGAAATTCGACATGAACACGTTTTATATGAATGTGAATCATTTATGATCACATTTTATTAGGATCGGATCATAAGTGCCCCTAGGTACCACATACGGTCCATTAAGAAAATCTAACATACATCTCATATTGTTATAATAGTCCATATACATACATATGTAATTAAGTTTTTAAACTTCTATGATAATTAATATTTATTCATAATATTTATTTGACATTATTTAATACTTAACTTAAAAAAAAAACTTAAAAAGTGAAACTAACTACAATCGTTAAAATCGTTATCATTTTCATCATCAATGTCAGGAAGGAGTAACTTCATAGTATCTGATGAAAATGCTTTTCTATTCCTTCGCGATTTTTGTGTACTGCAGCATATAAAAGGGTCACTGCTTAAAAGTAACCTATTCAGGACATCTCGATTGGTATCGCTTCTACTGAATTTCCTCGCATAATTCGTACGCCATATGGCTTTATTGCCTATGGCTTTATTACAATGCGTCGTCTAATTTTTTTAATTTTTCAAAAAGAAGTAAAATTTTCCAAAAATCGCCAAAATTAATTGCGCAAATTTGCGCAAACTTTTATTCTTGTTCCTGAATGTAGAGAGTTCATATTTTATTGTCGTATATAACATTAAACTACTAAAAACTACTTTCACCTTTAAAATCCTTATCTATTTTTGGGTAGGGTAAAAAAATGTGAAATTTTTATTATTTTTAAATTTTGAACGAATAATTTTAACATTAATATATGAGATATATATGTATATAAAAAAAAAACTAAAAGTAGCAGTTGCTCATTCCTTTCAAATAAAGAAAAAATTAATATAAAACCTCTATTCGTTTAGCCACAAAAAAATATCATATAAACCTATTAAAATTTGAAAATAAAACACCAAAAACGCATTTAATTTTCTTCATTTTCCTGACTTTGACATCGTCTCAAATCTACAAATCTCAACTGAAAGTCGAGAAAATTCACTATATAATGCAGAATTTTGTTGTCTATCGAACTGCGTACTCAGTTTCATAAATTTCTTTAAATTCATTTTTGCCTTTTTGGCCAGCTTTTCAGGGTAAATGCCACATAGTGCGACAGCACGTTGTTCAAAGCCCAAGTCAAATCTCACAAACAAAAGAAAATACGGAAACAATATTGGATATTGGCTTCTATCAAAAACTCAAATCTCAAATCTGTCATTCGCAATTTCCGCTGCTCAACTGAAATGGTGAAATTAACTCACAAAACACATGGGGGTGTGACAAACTAGGTTGTAGGCCGGAAATTCTGTTCACTTTACTTTATAGATAGAGATAGATGTCAGCAGTTTCTAATTGATAAGAACCTTGTTGTTCAATTAACCACACAACTTCATTTTAGCGACATTTATATTCGGCTATGACTTTGCATCGCCTAGTTGGGTGGGCTTTGGCTAGTTGTAACAGATCCACGCTAAGTCGTCTTTCTATGTTTCTCCGTATCAATTCGTGAGGTAAACAATTTCCAATCTTTTAAATGAATCCCTAAAAAAACTCCAGTGTTAGAGGATTATCCGTGTTAACAAGGTCTCTAATCTAGTTCCACGAAAACACTCTAACGGTGTCAAATCGCATAATATTGACGTCGCCTAAACGTGAAATTTGTTGCTCTGGAATCTTTTTTTGTAAAACCAAACTATTGTTTGTGTTGTGTGGATCGTAGCACTGTTGTTGAACCCGCATATCGTGTAATTCATAGCCTGTGATTTTAGGTTGAGTGAAAGGCAAGTCATTTACAAAAATGCCTTAACATTTTCAAAAACGACTTATTATTTACAAAAATGCGTTGTCATTTACAAAAATGACTTGTGATCCACAAAAACGACTTGTCATTCACAAAAGTGCATCGTCGTTCACAAAAATGCCTCGTTATTTACAAAAATGCGTTGTCATTTATAAAAATGTCTTGTCATTTACAAGAACTTGTCTTCATTTACACAAATGCGTTGCCGTTTACAAAATTTCCTTGTCATCTGCAAATATTCCTTGTGATTTACAAAAATGTCTTGTCATTTACAAAAATGCATCGTCGTTCACAAAAATTCCTCGTTATTTACAAAAATTCGTTGTTATTTATAAAAATACCTTGTAGTTTACAAAAATGTCATCTACAAGAGCTTATTTTCATTTACACAAATGCATTCACATTCACAAAAATTCCTTGTCATTTACAAAAATGGCTTGTCATCTAAAAAATTAAAAAAAACGACCTCATCTACAAAATTCCTTGTCATTTACAAAAATGTCTTAGAAAAACTTATTTGTATTTACACAAAAGGCGTTGCCGTTTACAAAACTTCCTTGTAGTCTACAAAAATTCCTTGTCATTTACAAAAATTCCTTGTCATTTACAAAAATGACTTCTCACTGACAAAAGTGACTTGTCATTTACAAAAATGACTTGTCACTGACAAAAGTGACTTGACATTTACAAAAATGACTTTTCACTGATAAAAGTGACTTGTTGCTTAAAAACGAAAGTTACAATTGTCATAGCCGGCCTGTAGTTGAAGAACTTCTACAATATTATAAAGAAATTTAATGATACAAAAAGCGCTACAGGCCTATATACCATCGCAGTGTAGGGGCTCTGCGAAAAATATGGCTTAATTATTACGTGATAATCAATAAACCGCCTCGTTTGAGCCTCCACTTTTTAGAAAGTTCTACAATTCATTCAGTAAATTAAAGACGATTTCGAAGATATTTAATAGTTGGCCGGCAATGAATACAAATGCAAATGCACTAAATGGACAACCCATTATGTCCACATTCTAAACATGTAAGAAGAATGAATTAACACTTTCCTTAACATCAAGTCCTAAAATTCTGCTTTTCAATCCGTCTGACGATATGAAAGACTTTCTTCAAGCCTATTAACAATAAATACACGAGAGGTACATAATGTGATAATGTGTAGAGTATTAGCAAAGAAAATAATGTATAAAGAATGTGCATTTTAACATATTTTGGAATATTTTTCAAAAATATTTCAAGACGCGGGGGGAAAGATAGAAGGGAAGGATACAGAAACCAAGAGCGTAACAATGCGTTGTTCTCATCGTGCGTTTTTGTTGTTTGACCACTTTTTTATTTATTTTTCTGGTGTTAAAAACAGACGTCGGCACCAATATCGCTCAGGGGAAGAACATCTTCGGCTTTTTACACACATAGGACACGAACATCAAGAATGGTCGTTAAAGAGAGCGTAAAAATCTTGTCAGCTTTTAAAGAAGAAGGTTCATGTCGCTTTTTTCAGACTTCAAATATACACCCAAAGAAATATCACAGTAGTATTGGAAGAATATTTTTGGAAGAATACTTGCCAAGTTAAATACGGTGTCTTTAGGGATTTAGTGCAGAATAATTTTTCTATATTTTCCGATCACATATACATATCATTGGGTTAATAAGTAGACTTGACATTATTACTAACAATTTTCCTCTAGGTTAACACATGCCTATGGTTATGGATTAGTGAGTGAGAGAGAGAAAATAAGTCGAGAGAATTTATTTATTTACAGCCATATAAAAGTGTTAGTAATATACTCTATTTTTATATTCATTTCATCAACATACATATCTTTGGCTTAATAATTTTAGATAAATAAAAATAAAATAAAAAATCGATTTTATTATTAAAAGAATATAAAGCTTAAAAATTAGGCCATGTTTTTTAGATAAATAAAAATAAAAAGAATAAAAAAACCATTTTTTGTTAAAAGAAAAAAAACGAGCATTCCAAAGCATTTAAAAAAATATACTATGGGACAAAATAAAAAATAAAATACGCCCAGCTAATGACATAGAACATTTTTAACACAAAATATTCTTCCAGTGTTATTCTGAAATAAAACGATTAAGCATCCGCAGCACATGTATTCTTGTCGCAGTCTGATCGACAACTAAATCAAAAAACACAAGAATACATACACATGTGCATACGTACGATGAGAGCAACACATTGTTACGCTCTTTGTTTGTGTTCATTTTCCTTCTGTCTTCCTCTCCCCTCATCAAGTAATGATTTTTAAAAAGATTTTGGTGAGAGCGGGTCGTAATGTTACAACCAGCCATAAGAAATTTTACTTCTACATAATGCGTATTCTTTATATCCGTATTCTTTGGTATTAGTCTGGCCTGCTCCGTTATTCAGTGTAGACTGTGTTATCATGACATAAACCTTCATTCGTATATATTTGGCTTTTTATTTTAAATATTTTTATTTTCGTATTCACCATGATGTCTATGCTACAATAATTTCAAATGCTTTTCCGAAGCTATACTCCTAAATTTAAAAACTTTTTAGCACTTACATACATGGTGCTTGAGAAAGCTTTTGTCTTGAAACAGATTTTGTGGAAAACTCTAATAAACAGTCGAGGGAATTTCTTATTTATGGCAAAACGCATATTCCTTTAGAACCTTTAAAGCTTTCAAGCTTTCAAAAGCTTTGGGAAAAACCACTCATCCCCTCCTTAGCACTTATAATGTAGATGAGGTCTCAATCAAAGCCATTAGAAAGAAGCCAGTTTTTTAGCCATATTTTTGTGGCCTGGCAATCATTCTTTCAATCTCCGTCTATAGTTGGCTGGTCAACAACAACCATGAACAGTATAATGAATTAATTTGAGAAATTATACGTTCTTTTATTTACACATATACAGACGTAAATGTTTAAACAAATATCACACTTCATTAATCATCTGCCATTGAAAGGCCTCTTGAACTGAAATTTAGCCATGGAAACCAGCAATATATACTCAGACTGCATACTCATATGTTAAGTTCCATTGAAAATATTCTTCTTATTAATCTCCTCAACAAGATAATAAAAATAAAAAATAAAAATACGAACACAAACAGCAGCAAAAAAAGAGAAATAAAAAATAAAAAATAAAATTTTGTTGTCTTGGCAAAATTTAGTAGGACAAGACAAATTGCTTTGAAAGTTTTATGGATGCGGAGACACGATTAATTACAAAAGTTTTGATGAGACAATCGCCGAAGTAAAAAAAAACACATGTCCACTCAAGAAGTTAATTTTTTTGAAAAATCTAACACAGGATTTGTAGGCAGAAAAGGAAATATTATTTTGAGATTTCCCGAAATTTTTTTTATAGGAGGAAATGGAGGGCGATAAAAGAGATTTCTTAGAAACATTTTAGTAGCTTATCAAAGTGGCAAAAACTTGTACAAGATAGCACAAAAATAATATTATAAAGTTATTTCCAAAAGACTCATTTGAAGATTTCTGTTTTTGGCATTACATCTTAACGAAATAACAAATTGTATACCATGGCCTGGATTAATCGATGTGAAGTAAACCTTAATCGATCTAAGGTAAAAACAAATCTGACAATTACAGGCAAAGATGATCACATGATTGGTGTTCCGCGACTCTATGGATGTTAATAAGATGGGGTAGAGGATGTAACTGCGCTGTAACACGACTGATACTGCTGATCATTTATTTTGACAAACTATTACCATATCTATGGGCGAATGGTGCTTGGAAAACTCCTGGAAATTACTAACCCCCTGAAAATTATGTCATCCGCGTCAAATGTTTGAAGGAGATTATGTCTTCAGGGAAGGCCAAGCCTTTCATAATGGTATGCAAATAATTTACGTGGTAAACTTGATTATGGTCTAATTGTATACCAAGATGATCAGCGCAATAGCGACCTATGGGTCCATTTTTGAATAAAGATAATAAATATGAAAATAGCTTAGTTGGCGCTGGAGATTTTGTTGAATTCAAGTCCGCTTCACATGGTAGTGAGGACCGAATGTGTGAAGACTATCTTTTGGTTGGCAGCTGAAATTCCATTCTACCCAAGCATTAGACTTTGTGATTTAGGAAAGTGTTTCACTCTGGAGCACTTTTTCATGTGGAATACCATTCTGTGATATATTGAATGCTTATGGATAGATACTGAGATACTAAGGAGGAGTAGAGGTTTTGTGGTCTTAAACTGATGTAAACTGAATCCATAAGTCACGCCATCGAAACATGTGTTTAATTTAACTTCGGCAGAGTGTACACAGAACGTGACTTAGTAATACAATCTGACAGTCAGGTTGTCATCTAAGGCCTCAGCTGTTATAAGTATTATATACCCAAGTGAAAGCAGATTCAGCTAGATAGTAGAACCTCCAGCTAAGTTCCAACTCATGTGGGATTTCATAAAAATAAACATTCATATGACCATGCCTGGGGTGAAAATTCCACACAGATAAGGAGGCCAACATATTTGTGAGGACCAAAAAGATCTTTAGAAAGATATAATCAACAAAACAGAATATATTGAGAGGTTAAGACTCCTGCCAAATTAAAAGGCAGTCATGCATCAGACAAAAGAGTACTTCTGTAATGATGAAAATTATAGGACAATAATAACAATTACTTACTTACTTAATTCGGCCTGCCGCAACACATCCTTCCAGGCGCCTCTGCTTCGTGTGCGCCTACGCCAGTTGGTCACACCAATCGATGACAGGGCTTCCTCGATGTGGTCCTTCCAACGGATGCAAGGTCGTCCTCTTCGCCGACTTTCGCAGATTCCCGCATCAAATACCCGTTTCGCCGGAGCATTCTCCTCCATTCGAACGACATGGCCGAGCCAGCGCAGCCGCTGGATATTAATACGCTGTACAACGTCTATGTCGTTGAGGAGCTCATACAGCTCACTGTTGGATCGGATACGGAAATCATCGCCAACTCGCACTGGACCGAAGAATTTACGTAGGACTTTTCTCTCGAACACTCTCAAGGCCGCTGCATCTGTACTTAATAGGGTCCATGCCTCTGCGCCATAAAGAAGCACGGGTAGGATGAGTGTCTTGTAAAGTGTTAATTTTGTCGCGCGAGAGAGGTCTCTGCTACTCAATTGCCTATTGAGACCATAGTAGCACCTGTTGGCAAGAGTGATCCTGCGTTTGATCTCCAGACTGACATCATTTCTGGTGGTAACAGCGGAGCCAAGATAGATGAATTCCTTGACCGTATCAAAAGTATAGTAATCGGCCGTAATCTGAGAATCAATATGCCGCGCATCTCTACTTGTCGATAACATATACTTTGTTTTGCCCTCATTTACTGTCAGACCCATCTTAGTAGACTCTCGTTAAATAGCACTAAAGGCAGCAGTAACATCTCGCTTGGTACGCCCTATGATGTCAATGTCGTAAGCGTACGCAAGCAACTGGACGCTTTTTTGAAAAATAGTGCCATTGCGATGCACTCCCGCCTTTCGCATAACACTCTCCATGACGAAGTTGAAGAGGTCGCATGATAAGGGGTTGCCTTGTCTAAAACCTCGCACGGTACCAAAAGGTTCGGAGAGGTCCTTTCCTACCTTGACGGAGCTGCAGGAATTGCTCAACGTCATTCTGCATAGCCTTATCAGCTTCGCAGGTATACCGAGCTCAGACATTGCTGCAAAACCACGATCCCTTATGGGGCTATCGAAGGCTGCCTTATAGTCGACAAAAAGATGGTGTGTGTGGACTTGTTTTTCGTGGGTCTTTTCCAGGATTTGGCGTCGTGTGAAGATCTGGTCGATGGTGGACTTTCAGGTCTGAAGCCGCACTGATAAGGTCCAATCAGTGTTTTGAGGAGTGGCTTCAGTCGTTCACACAATACCCTCCTGGATGGCATTCTAGCACCCGCTAGATGTTAACTAATGCGTGCAGCGAATGTCCAATCCCCTGGTCGTTAAATTTGGGTTGTGCGTAGGGCTTGGAACCCACCACGTAAAAACAAATATCCAATGAAAACCAAAAAAAAAATAATAACAATTTGTACTCCTAAAATGGATACCAACATTGTAAAACGTTAGTTTTATGAATAGAACATTATATGAAAGATGTCCTCATACAACATTCTCATTTATCTTACCTAGACAAACCATATTGTTACGTTTTTACCTTTTTAAAAACGTTTAAAATATGAATTCGTAGGTTAGGTTAGGTTAGAGGACGTGTACTTGTCAATTAGGACAAGTACAGTACCCGGACATGAGTGGTGGGACCTACAGTTTAAAGTCGACTCCGAACGACAGATTTTTATTTATTGAGAAACTTTTCATGGCAAATTTTTATTTACTCTCAGAGTTTTTGCCAGAAATCTACTGAGAGGAAGTCGCCGAAAAAATACTTTTTATATTTTGTCTTTGATGCCTGGCCTGGGGCTCGAACCCAGGCTTTTGCGTCTAATAAGCCAACACACTACCTACTAGACTACGGCGACTTCCTAAAATTCGTAGATTGCAAATAAAATAAAAATAAATCTGTATTTAGTTTTAATTAAAATTCTTTATTGTTCGCACAATTCTGTGTGCCACTGTTCAGAACTTGATGTAAACAACAACAATTGCTTTGCTTTGTTATTCCTCTGTTTATACCTTTTGCATAAACAATAACAATTACTAGACAATTGTTCGACAGATCTTTGTAATGGAGATCTACTCTCTTCAAATCCATCGCGTCTTTACACAAAACTGACTGAACTTCATTAATTTACTCGCCTGCTTTGCTTTGCCTTTTATATCGCAAAGTAAATGGTCTGATGTATGTTCTTGAAGGCTATCATTCATGACTTCGCCTTCTCGAAATCTGTATAAATGTAAACATTGTTGGTTCCATAAATGTAAACATCGTTGTTTCCATAAATGTAAACATCGTTGTTTCCATTTATTCTTGTAGTGTTTGTTGTTGTGTTTTTGTTTACTTGTTTACCATTCTTTTATACTGGTGTTTGTTGCTATATTAAGCAATAAGATAATTTACAAACAGGTTTCTTTAATGCATTGCTTTGTATTTATAGCTTTTGTTTATAATTTTATTGTTAAACGATGTAAGTGGTTTATTTCAGAGCATTAACCTTTCTTACTCTCATCTTGCAGTTTTTATATTGTGTTTCATCCTCTTTGTAGGTAAGGTAGGTGGATGAGTGTGGTTGTCGATAGAATGTTTTCTAAAGCCCTTATTATAAATATAAAGATGTTCATATTATAATATCGTTTTTGAAACACACGCAAAACTTTTGTCCTCTTTCGAGACAGAAACAATACATTCATCAAAAATTGGTAATGAATGATAGGAGCACTTATTGTGGTATTTGCGGCATAATAATAATGAAATTATTTCTTTATTACCATGGCAAACAATTAAACTTTTAGAAATAATAGTAATTTACAACATTTAATAGACTATCGACATTCGAAATTTCACCATGTAATAGCCATTAATTTATTATACGTTCGTTACGTACGTTAATAGTCTTTAACAACTTTATGCAGTCTGTGTCAGTCAGTTCATCTGTTGCTGAGACAACATTTTAGGCGTTGGCAAACGTAAACGAAACCCATAAACAATTTTATGGCATATAAAATGGGAAACTTAATAAAAGAAAAACAACAAAAAAAATAAGGGAAAACGAAATAAAAACCAAATTTTTTTTAATATTTTTCACACTTTTAGCAAAGACACCCACCACATACTATGAACATACGTACCATATATGAGGGCGTATGATTAATATGAAAAAATATTGTTTTTTAAACCAAAATACATAATAACATACAAGTCATAAATACATGGCAAGATGGTTGTAAATAAATTATTTGCTTATAAATTCAAATGGTATGTACCATCAGAAAAAGGAGGCAAAAAAAATCAACGTTTTTATGCTGATATCTACAATGAAATTTTACCATGAATTTAATGCCAAACATACATACATTCAACACAATTTAAATGGAATATACATACGTACGTGATAAGGGGCACTAACAACATTGTCTCTTTTTAAAAAACAATAACTATTTATCATAACAGTAGATTGAATTCCTTATGACAGCCAGAAGGGGGATATGAATGTGTGACAATTGTCTGTAGGATGTATAGGAGCATCAGAGCACTCTTTTATTCAACAGAATGATACAAATAGGATCTTTCGAAACTTGACAGTTGATGACGGCCATCTTGTTGACATAACATCTGTCAAATTATTTGTCATTTATTCAGCATGTTTTGCCAAATCACCATGTACAACCAAAGAAAGCGGCATTTACATATATACGGAATTGGTCAGTACCACCCTTTAGGCAGGACTACGACCTAGCTTCTCACATCACTTATGTTGTGTGTGTTAATTGTATACATGAGTGGCGGGACCTACAGTTTAAAGTCGATTCCGACCGACAGATTTTCTTGAGAAATTTTTCAAGGCAATTTTTATTTTCTCTCAGTGTTTTTCCCAGAAATCTGCTGAGAGGAAGTCGCCGAAGAAATATTTTTTCGTATTTCAGTTTGAACCGGGGTCTCATAAGCCAACACACTACCTACTAGACTACGGCCACTTCAAAATGGCATGTAGTCACTGAATAAACTCTGATGAGACTTATTTCTCGGTGACAATTTTGAATTTGGGACGATTCCTGGGCATTCAATCCAAGCTTAGGATATCATTATCATCAGAGCAGCTTCTACAACTCTGTTGACGCCAGAGCATTGCTATGCAATTATGTTTGATGAAGTGTATATACAGCTCAAAGGAAAACAGATAGAGGCTAAGATTCTTCTTTAACTAAATGCGTAATTGCCGTGGAATCAGATTTGAGTCATGCATCAGTGCATCATACAGAAGTAACGTGAGGCTAGTAACCGACCTTCTGACCAAGCACTATAGATTCAAGCAACAATTGTTCAGGATTTGAAAACTCTATAATGGACAAAGTCCATCAGAGCATATGACCTTTGCGGCGTTAAAGCATCACATCTACAGGGTTTCGAATAATCAAACGGTTCCTAAAAGCACTTTAGCCGACCATAACGTTGACCTTCTTTACATTTTGCATACATACATAATTGGTCATTACCACTCTTTAGTCAGGATTACGACCTAACTTCTCACATCACTTATGTTGTGTGTGTTAATTGTATACATGAGTGGCGGGACCTACAGTTTAAAGTCGACTCCGAACAATAGATTTTTGAAAAACTTTTCAAGGCAATTTTTATTTACTCTCAGAGTTTTTGCCAGAAATCTGCTGAGAGAAAGTCGTCGAAGAAATACTTTTTGTATTTTGTTTAGATGTCTGGCCTGGGGCACAAATCCTGGTTTTACGTCTAATAAGCCAACACACTACCTACTAGACTACGGCGACTTCATTTTAGGCAACTTTAATATCAAACTGGATTCCTTTACGTTAAAATATTGTAGGAAAACAAATTTCTGAACATTTCTCAAAACGCGCGCAAAATTTGTCTTCTCTTTACTCTGAAACCTATAACCACAAAAAGCCATAAAAATTTCACAGCAACTAAATGAAGAGGAAATTTGTTGCCTACTGGTATAATTGTGCGGGCTGGCGCTGGATCAAATAGCTTCTAATACCTAATAGAAGAATCTCATATAAGCTGCTTTCACTAGGTAGAAAAGTTTGAAGCATTTTAAGGTACCATCTGAACAACATTTGTGTGCATGAGACCAATGTCTGTCAGTTTTGTGAGTGTCGCTCAAAGTTCGATGATCATTTTATGCTACTGTTCGGAATTGGCTAGACAAAGGCTATTAAACAAAGTGTTATTGCCCTGCACGCTACGTTACATCAATTCCGAATAGGGCTTGATTGCTTGGCGGCCATGGACTGAGTAGTTAATGCAATAGGCTCGCTATCAACAAAATTTATCAAGGTAAACTTTTTGAATTTCCTTAATTGATGGGAATATTATTTTTTAATAATTTTTAATTTAAATTCCCAAAATGAAAGCATTTTTAAAGATTTTCGATGTTTGTTAATGTCCCACAAATTCTTATGAACTTTTTGCAAATCCTTACGGTTGGCATAATGAATATTAACACACACACATATTTACTTACATCTTTCGAAATTTTTAAATAACATTTCTAATCATATTCTGGATTTGGTAACATGATAAGCCCTTTTAAACATAAAACTGTTTAACATGTTGACATGTAAACAATTCATATAAAACCGATTTCATATACAGCAAGACAACAAGAGAAAAAAATATTAAAATATGATACGATATTAATTTATTCATACAATAAATACATCACATACATGCATACATACATACATATTGTCAAAATAGATCAAATGTTTTAAAAAATAATTCTATTAAAAGTATACAAAATAAAATTTATTATTTATTTATTATAAAATAAATACAATTTATATGTCATAATAAAAATCAAAATGTCTTTCTAAATGTATGAATATTTATGTATAATAAAAACATATGAAATATTGTTTGACAATAAAGAAATCTTGACTAAATTTATTAAAAAAATATTTCAAATATTGCACACAAATACTATAAATATCATATGAAATCTTTTAATGTTTTAATTTTTAAATATAAAAAAAATAAATAAAAATGATTTGAATTCAAAAACAAACAAAAAAATAAATAAAAGGATAGGGCACCTTATCCTTTTAGTAGTCCAATGGGTAGTGTGCTAGACTATGAGCGGATGGGTTCGATTCCCACTAGAGACTCTGTTCCGAAAGTTAGTGACTCAGCTCGTACATAATTAAATATAATTTGTAATTGTATTGTAATTAATAAAAGGATATGAAATATCGCATATTTACTGCCATCAGACGGTTATGAAGCAGCCTTCAACCAATACCGAGAACACATCGTAATATCTCTTCCAAGAACCTCAGGATGCTGATTAATATGAGAATAGTATTTGATAAGCACTCAGATGATTCCTTCTTCGGAGCTATACCACTTTAAAGTCAGTGATTAACGTTTCGTTTTTCTCTTCACAGAATCAACCTACTGAGCTTGAGGTCATTTATATTCTGACAAATGTCTAGACTCGTTCCGAAGAAAACGTGTCTGATCCAAGTCTTTACCCGATACAATCATCCAGCATAAGCTTCGATTATCTCAATCCCGCTGTGACTAGAAAGCGTCGCTGCCCAGTTTGCTTTCTCACGTACAGTCAAAGAAAAAACTATACATACACCGTTTCTGTTAGTTTTTATTTTTCTGTCCAATAATTTCTATATTATTTTCGGTATTCATTTTGCTTTTCAAACATTCTTGATTGTAAATGCCTTAAACAACGCTGCAACATTATTTTTAATTTGATAAATCTACACCATTGTATGCACACTTTTTTCTTTGACTGTATATCCTTTCAAACTTCTTCTCGCACTCAAAACTATTCCCATATTTTTCGCTTTCGTTCTGATTATCTAAAAGCTTGTGTACAGTTCTGTTTATTCGGAAATATAGCGACGCCTATTCCTCAGGAGTTTCAGTGCCTTGCTCCTATCACAGAAGCCTTTGAAAAGTGTAGCAGAAGACTTGTTTTAAGCCTGATTAAGATGTTCATCAAACAAGTTCAAGAGTTCATTAATTTATAATGTGGTATCTATACCCCGGGGTCTAAAGTAAGGAATTTCATTACTTAGGAGCTTCATCTCCTTTTTATATCGGAGAACTGAGATCGAAATGCTACCGGGATCCTTATAGCACCTTAAGTGCCAAAGAAAATTCTAATAAGTGAACCCCGAAGACTCAGAACTATACACGCCTGTAAAACACGCGTGAGAAAATTCTGTGGATCTCCAAACTCGGTGATGACACAAGCCATTCTCCAGCTAATGCCATCTACCAAAAAATCGTACAAGGAAAACTTTTAAGTGGAAAGAAAAGTACGGGCCAACACACTATATACTGGACTACGCCGACCAACGCACTACATACTGGACTACGGCGACCAACCCTCTACATACCAGACTATGACGACCAAACCTCTCTATTTATTTATTTATTTATTTATAAGCCTCTACATACCAGACTATGGCGACTAACACGCTACATACTAGACTATGGCAACCAACACACTAGACTGCGTCGACCAATACTGTACATACTAGACTACGGTGACTTCAAAATAATTGGAGCTGTGGTCATATTTTTCAAGAAATTACCGTGAAATCGATTTTTTTTTTGTGATCTGCAATTGAAGATTATGAACACGATTGTATGTGGTTTCATGAGGACAGTAATACGGAAAACACAACACGGCCGATTTGGGTTTTATTGCATGCGTAAAGTTTTCAGAAAGAATAATTTCGAGGATTGGCGATGCCTATTGGTCACCAAAATCCTGCGACTTGTAGGCATCAGATTTACAAGAGCATGTTAACGCGGTTATACTGCTTATGAGGTATCTCAAGTTGTCTTCGAGAAACCGCCCAAATCGTACGAAAATGTAATCAAAAACTTTCTCAAAAGAATTGATAGCGACAATTAATTCAGAGGCAATCATTTAAGTGACATTGAACATTGAAATAAAAATTTCTACGAAATTATATTTTATGAGGGTTTTTTCAACTTTTCTTTCGAACATTCTTATGAAAACGTAAATGATTGACTAATTGTAACCAAGAATTCTTACCTAAAACGCAATTTGTATGATTTTTTTCATACAAAAAGATTTAAAGATTAGAGTATAACAAAATATGCTACGATGACAGCTACACAATTGCCAATCAGATGTAAGAGTTTTCGATAAACATCTTAATTTCTACACAATTTTTCCTTTTTAGATTTACTTTAATACAACATTTACTTGCTTTACTTTTTTCCTTTTCTTTTTTTTTTTTGTTCTTTGTTTTGTATATTTTCTATGTCATATTAAACAAAACGAAAGATAAAAGAATAAAAAAAAATTTTATTATAAATAAGTGCACGAAATCGTGCTCTATTTTGTAAATTACCATATAATGACCCATGTACTCTCATCGTACCCGCCGTACTCGTAGTAGTTGTAGTGGCAGTAAATGTACATTTCAAGTAGACGACTCAACATTACGTAGACAGCTAGTAAAACGTGATGTTATGAAATTATTTCGTTTTTAAATGGAAAAATAAACGCTTAAATGACTGCAGTGAAAATCTAATTTAATATACAGTTAAAGTAATAAACCGTTTAGTTATTGTGGTCTTATTAAAGTTAACCAACTGCTGCTACACAATAAATAGTAAAATTTTATTAAAGCAAAAGGAAGGCTTTACTTATACATCTAACCGTGATATCGTTATATCACGATCTATAAGTATTTTCTTTTTTGTTTGAAACCGATACAGTCCTTAATTCATATGTTAAAAGAGTCACCATCCCAGGAATATTTTATATTTTCGGAATATATACATGCTTCCAATAGGATAATTTTCCCGAATTCAATTAAAATCGAAAAGATTCTATCGGGTCCGCCATCTAACGTTTTTTTTTCCTCAACTCGTGCTTATTTCGTGAATGGTAACACTAAGCTCATGTCTGATTTGACAGATAATTAGTTTTATCCTTCGAATATGGTTGTGTATACGCTTGAACAACGCTGGGAAATATTGCGACATTACTTTGAAAATCATGGTAATGTTGCAGAATGTGTGCGAAAATTGCGTACGTATTTTGGAAGAAGAGAAGCACCGTCAGCTCCGTATGTTCGTTATCTTGTGAAAGAAGTGAAAGAAACTGGCATCCTCATAGATAAACCCAAGGGTGAAAAGCCAAAAACAGTGCGTACACCCGAGAATATTGCTGCTGTGGCAGAAAGTGTGCGTGAAGCGCCATCAACATCAATTCACCGTCGTCCTCAACAATTGAACATTTCGGAGACATCATTGAGACGAATTTTGCATAAAGATCTTGGTATGACGCCATACAAAGTCCAATTGGTTCAGGAGTTGAAGCCTTTCGCTTCGCTAAGTGGGCCTGCGATCGACTTACAGAAGATGGCGATTTTGGCAAAAAAAAATTATCTTTTCAGATGAAGCTCATTTTGATCTTGGCGGGTATGTAAACAAGGAAAATTGTCGCATTTGGGGCACAAAAAACCCGCACGCATACATTGAAAAGCCGACGCACCCAAAACGAGTTACTGTTTGGTGCGGATTTTGGTCCAGAGGCATAATTGGACCATTTTTCTTCGAAAATTAGCAAGGAGTGGCCGTTACAGTCAATGGCGATCGTTATCGGGCCATGTTGAACGAATATTTGTTCACAAAAATTGAGGAGGAGAGTATTGGCAACATTTGGTTTCAACAGGACGGCGCTACATGCCACACAGCTGAAGCTACACTCGATGTTTTGCGCCCTGTTTTTGAAGATCGCATTGTCAGCCGCAGAGCTGATGTCATTTGGCCACCTCGAAGCTGCGATTTGACACAGTTGGACTATTATTTGTGGGGTGCCGTCAAAGATAAGTGTTACGCTGACAAGAATTTAGAATTTAATTAAAGACTCCCAATGCTAATTACATACGCATACATAATTAGTTATTACAACCGTTGAATCAGGATTACGATATAGTTTCTCACACTACCCATGTTGTGTATGTTAATTTTATCCATGAGTGGTGGGATCTGCAGTTATAAAAATCGACGCCAAACGACAAATCCTTGAGAAACTTTTTCATGGCAATTTTATTTACTCTCAGAGTTTTTGCCATAAATCTGCTGAGAGGCAGTCGCTGAGGAATATTTTTCCATATTTCATTTTGTTGGAGATGTCTGAGCTGTGGTTTGAACGTCTAATAAGCCAACACACTACCTACTACACTAGACTACTAGACTACGGCGACTTCCCTAATGACTAACAATAAATCGTGAGATTTTAACAAATTAGTTGCCTGGTGGCATCTCTAGACAATAATGGTAATGTGTGTGGTCTTCCAAAAGGAACTTACGCACTTTAACAGTTGATAAGCCACATCTCTCAAATTAGTTGTCATTTATTTATTCTGTTTTACTTTGGATCAGTTGGCTACTGACCCAAATTAACACCGAAAACTTATTTTCAGCGCCCATTTTTTGATATGAGGGTACCTGACCGTAGCTGTTATAACTTTTATCGTAAAAGTCAGAAAATAAAAGTTATTTTTTGACTTTTATTTTTTCCAGCAGAAAAAACAGTTATTTTTGATTTTTATTTTTAAGAGCAGTAATAAAAGTTATTTTTTAACTTTTGTTTTTTCGAGCTGAAATAAAAGTTTTTTTTTTGTTTTAATTCATGATGAATTCATAATATTTATTAAAAAATTCTTTAAAAAAATTAAAGCAATTTATGTTAGAAAATTATTAGAATTAAGTTTTGGGTATATTAAACACTAATCTTTGTGTCATAGGGTTTGAAAAAACCAAAATAACTTTTATTTCTGTTCGAAAATATAAAAGTCAAAAGTAACTATTATTTTTTTTCTAAAAAGTAAAAATCATGTTTTTAAAAAGCATCGCATTTTATAAAAATTTGGTCCAAGACAATCAAAATGGTATACTTGGTTTTGTTCTCCGACATTTCCTTGCGGTTCCTTTTTTTAATCAAAAATTCAAAAATAACAGTTATTTTCAGTCCCTGCAAAAAAAATTTTGAAATTTGAGACGATACCATTCAACATGAAATCTAAGAGCGTTCAATGCATTCAGAAAAATCGCTGTTTGTTTAAGATTTTAGGTCAATTACCAACTTGTTTTAGCTTAAATTGGATAATCTGTACACGAATAAAATGTTGCTCCAACAGAACGGGGTTATGGGCCGCACATACATGTTCTACACGAGAGATTTGAAGGCACAATTATCTCACATGGAGGTAATGTCAGCTGGCCACCGATATTCTGATATTTGCCCCCGTCAACATTTGTTTTAGCCGGCTTTTCCTCGAAGCTAACAATGAGTCAAAATCAGCTTCGTTTATACTTCAAAGTAATGGAAAATTGCTAATTTAAGGTGCATTCACCCAGAGAAGTCGTGGCGGTCATTTGAAAGATGTTATATTCCACACATAATGGCATCAATAGGTCTTTCAAACGAATAAAAAATGTCGATGAAACATAATTAAATTTAAAGATAAAATGCGCTTAAGGAAAAACTCAATAAAAGATGCCATGATGCCACCTAATCATATGGTATAAGGAAAGTGCGTCTAAACAATGAATTTTCTCTGTAATGCATTGCGTAATCGAATGGCATACCGACCACGAACGTATATGCTCTGCGTGGAACATGCTTAGTCCTTTGAAGGAGTGATAAAACGGGAAAACACTAGCAACATAGACATGATGCTGCAAAGGATCAATAGAGTTATATACCTCTCTGTATAAGAATATGTTTTCCTATGTATATACACCTATTGAAGCCGCCGTAGTCTAGTTGGTAGTGTTATGGCTTATTAGACCTAAACCCGAGGTCAGACAGCAAAACGGAAAATGAAAAAGAATACTTGTTCGGCGACTTCCTCTCAGTAGGTTTGTGGCAAAAACTCTGAGAGTAAATAAAATTGCTATGAAAAGTTTCTCAAAAATCTGTCCCGCCGCTCATGTATAAAATTAATATACATAACAAGAGTGGTGCGGGAAGGTAGCTCGTAATCCTGACTGAAGGGTTGTAATGGCCAATTATGTATGTAGGTTATGTATGTGTAGATTCATTAATAGGTTGAGCTGGTTGAGATGTGATAGGACTTCAATGTTGTAGCCGCGCTGTACGCAGTCAAGCACGGCATTACGTGTAAAGTTGTATTCCATTCTCGATCAGATAAAAGTGATCATCCCCTTTTGGGGTTTAGAGTGACAATGGATTTTAAAATAAACACCGGCAAGAAAACTTACACGGTTAGCTAATGGACAAGCGGGAGTATCCTGTCCAAGGGAATGATAGGAACCTGTAAGAACTCTTAATAAATTTTATTATATTTTTCTGAAGTCTGACATTCCCTTTGTCTCATTTTCACTGAACGAGATGCTGGTTTCCAGCTGCACAAAACCTTCGGATATGAGCACCAGTACAAAATATTCACTTCAAGTAATTCTAGCGTCCTGCAATAATGGCATCCTTATTTCTCTACTTCCATGCTACCGTGTATTGAGTCAGTTACCGGCAAAAAGAAAGTTGCAGCATCTCATAGAACCGATTTCAAATGTTTATTGATGCTTTCAATTTTATTGACTATTTTCTTGTACATTTTTTTCCACTTTACACGGGTACAATATCAGCAGTTTAATGTTTCGATTGCTTTACAAAATTATTTTCTTTCTGTTTCTTCATTTTCTTGAGGGTTAAAACTGATTTTCTTGTGTTTCTTTACTTCCTTATCGTATCAAAATTCAATCCAACTTTTTTGGATTCTTTTTTGTTTTTTTTTTTTTTTTTTGTGTAAAACAAAATCCAGACAATAACTTTTATTGGCATAAGTGTACATACATATGTTTTTATTTGTGCATATGCTTTCCTTTTTGCGTGTTAAAGAGAGGAGGGGAAGTGGAAATCAAAGATCTTTTTCTTTTCTAAAAATCGTTTTTGTGAAAATCCAAACCAAATAGCTTTTGAGAGATTGCAACCCAAAAAAAAAGAAGCAGAGCTCTTATGGCATATTTTTCTATTAAAAATAAAGGTTCTGATACGAGGATGGTTATGAAATTTTTAATTTTTCACACATTCAGGACTATTGTAGGGTATGTTGCAACGAGGAGGAGTTGGAAACTATTGAACAACTCATATGTAACTGTCTAGCCTTTAGTAGGTTGAGGTTGAGGACCCTGGGCAGGGGCTTCTACGAAGGATTGGACTCTTTGTCGAGTGTTGACATTAAGGCTCTCCATAGATTGATTAATAGGTTGAGCTGGTTGAGAAGTGCTAGGGCTTCGATGTTGTAGTCACGCTCTCTTGTGTGTTTGTGATCTGTGTTTTTCCTCCGTCTCCTTATCCTGCCTTACCTATCTCTACTCCTTTTCCCTAGCTCCTTTATTATCCTATCTTTCTCTCTCTCTCTCTCTCCGTCATTTTGAGCTCCGAGTATTGTATGTATTGTAAAAGTCGTCGTAGTCTAGTAGGTAGTGTGTTGGCTTATTAGACGCAAAAGCCTGGGTTCGAGCCCCAGGCCAGGCATCAAAGACAAAATACAAAAAGTATTTTTTCGGCGACTTCCTCTCAGTAGATTTCTGGCAAAAACTCTGAGAGTAAATAAAAATTGCCATGAAAAGTTTCTCAATAAATAAAAATCTGTCGTTCGGAGTCGACTTTAAACTGTAGGTCCCACCACTCATGTATAAAAATTAACACACACAACATAAGTGGTGTGAGAAACTAGGACGTTGTACAATGGGTCAATTCGACCTCCGGGTACTGTACTTGTCTTAATTGACAAGTACACGTCCTCTAACCTAACCTAACCTAACCTATTGTATGTAGTCGCCCCAATGAAAAGTACACGTCCTCGAACCTAACCTAACGCTAGGTAATGTAAATGTAATACAACTCGAATGCGTTCACAAACTCATTCACCTAGAAATGGTGCACGTCGATGAAAATTAATTTTTCAATGAAAATTAAAGTTTTTGGCCACTTGGCCATGGTGACTTTGTCAAACAAACTCAATAAATGACAACTATGATGTGGCTTCAACATGATGTTCGTTATCGATCACCAATGTTCGGAATTTCGTGTTGTAAGACCCGATAGATAATGAAACGAAACAATATTGATGTTGATAAGATTCACGCCATATAATCCTGCATACGAACATTTCCCTTCATCCCTCGCATAAAACTTAAAGTGTGAAATAAATTTTTCCTGCTCTTACATGTATTTTCTCACACTAACCAACTACTTTTTATTGGTTCCACCTGAAAGATAAACTTCATATTTGTATGGATGATGAAACAAAAAAAAACAAGGAAAACTTCAAAAAAATTTACGAAAACTAGTTCAATCTGCTGAAGTGAAAGTATCTGCAATAAAAAACAATCTTTATGGCAGTATTTTGTTGTTTCAAGAAAAATATTTTTTACTCGTATGAATAGAGAGAAACACTTAAAAAATATTTCGCTTTAAAACGCTATACTCACTGCCTTCGAAATAAATCGCATTTGGGTTTAAAAAGCAAAGAAAAAAATTTTCATTTTTATACGCGAATGAAGCGAAATTATAGAGTTTTCGAGTAGAAATATTTTTATTGCATGTTTGAATTTATTTACAGCGAGCACTTATGAAAAATCTCAATTGCTTAAAAACATGAAAAAAGAAATTTTATGGTTGAAATGGCCATAAGATAAGCAAATGGGGGTCGAATTTAAAAATTTCTTTAATACCTTCTACACATACATAGACATAGCAAGAGCACTAAGTAAATAAAATTGCCATGAAAAGATTCTCAAAAATCAGTCGTTCGGAGTCGACTTAAAACTGTAGGTTGCGCCATTCATGTATAAAACACACACAACATAAGTGGTGTAAGAAACTAGGTTGTAATCCTCACTAAAGGGTATAGTTTTCGTGCATACTTTTCCAATTTTTTAAACCAAATTTCGAACGATGCTATTCAGCGTGATTTTTCAATCAAAGCTTAAATAGCCTTTTCCGGGATTTTTTAAAAATGTACCTGTGCATCTCGATAATGCAAGGCACTGATATACTATGTAGTTGTCTAAGAAATATTCTGGTGTAAAGTTATCCGCCCGATCTTGGGTTCTGTACCAGGTTGCGTAATGATTTCTGCATTGGCACCAACAATAAACTCCCTAACGACATGGGAGTGATTCTGGTTATTGACATTTGTCTTGTTGTCTGAATGGATACACCACAAACGCCTTGAAGGAAATGGTAAGACAAATCGAAATCCTACAAACGAATTTTTAAGGTCAACTTTATAAGTAAGTATGCATCAATTGCTACCAAACACATTATGCATTGAGCTTTAATACACCTGAACAATAATACATACAAAACCAACATTTAATCAGAGCTACGACCCAGCTTCACACACTACCAGTGTTGCGCGTCTTAGCATTGTCCATGAGCGGCACGGTTAATAAGTTACTCTAGCAACTTATGTAGTGTGTTGGACGTGAGGCCACGGATACAACGCTAGCTCAGACATCTAGTACAAATATGAGAAAATATTTCTTAAACGATTTCCTCTCAGCGGATTTCTGGCAAAACTTTGAAAGTGAATAAAATTGCCATGAAAAGTTTCTCCAAAAAACTGTAAAATATTTCCACTTCCAGTACAAAAACTAGCAATTTTCCTATTTATAACACAACGATCTCCCGTAGTTCGATCATCTTAAGATTGTTGATAGTAAAGAAAATAAAAGAAGTTATTTTAAACACTTACGAACACTAAACAAAAATATTGTGAGAGAATAAAAAAAATTACTTTCTAGTAATCGTCTAGTATTAGTAACAGATTTTCAGTAGTTGTAAGCAACCGACACATATGCTATGAGTTGTTTATTATCTTACTCCTGTGCTCCTTTGGCACAAATAAAATTAAATTAAAAATCTTGCATGCATGCCATACATATAGAGATTCGAGGAAACAACAAGTGTTTTAGCTTGTATTACATCTTCCGAGAACCTTCACTTTGCAGAGAATTTTTGTGTGAACAGAAGCAAGAATGTGTACCGTTTTTATTTAAACTGTTTATTTAATATTCTTTTGTTCCTTCCACAATACACTCTTACTCACATACGCATGTACGTATGTATGTACAGCATACTTACGCACATATATATATATTCTTTTGGTATTTCTATATACATACATACGCTTTCTAATCACATTATTATCACACATTAAGTATAGTTGTATGTTAGGGAAGTTTTGTATGTATTCAAAATATAACATATGTATGTGCATACACACATATACATATATGTATGCATGTAGTACCAGCATTTCTCCATGTACAGTTAATACCAGTAAAAATCTAATTGTTTAAAAGTTTATGCTGAAAATATCAACTTTTTGCTATCGACATCTATTCTGTATCTTATCATTTTTAGGCTCGTCCTTTTCATAGGATATTTTTTTGTAGTCTAGTAGTAGTCTAATAGTAGTCTAGTAGTAGTCTAGTATTAGTCTAGCAGTAGTCTAGTAGTAGCCTAGTAATAGTCTAGTAGTAGTCTAGTAGTAGTCTAGTAGTAGTCCAGTAGTAGTCTAGTAGTAGCCTGGTAGTAGTCTAATATTAGTCTAGCAGTAGTCTAGTAGTAGCCTAGTAGTAGTCTAATAGTAGTCTAGTATTAGTCTAGCAGTAGTCTAGTAGTAGTCTAGTAGTAGTCTAGTAGTAGTCTAGTAGCAGTCTAGTAGTAGTTTAGTAGTAGTCCAGTAGTAGTCTAGTAGTAGCCTGGTAGTAGTCTAGTAGTAGTCTACTAGTAATCTCGTAGTAGTCTAGTACTAGTCTAGTAGTAGTCCAGTAGTAGTCTAGCAGTAGCCTAGTACTAGTCTTGTATTAGTCTAGTAGCAGTCTAGTTGTAGTCTAATAGTAATCTAGTAGTAGTCTAGTAGTAGTCTACTAGTAATCTAGTAGTAGTCTAGTACTAGTCTAGTAGTAGCATAGTAGTAGTCTAGTAGTAGTCCAGTAGTAGTCTAGCAGTAGCCTAGTAGTAGTTTAGTAGTAGTCTAGTAGTAGTCTAGTGGTTGTCTACTCCAGTAGTAGTCTAGTTGTAGTTTAATAGTAGTAGTCTAGTAGTAGCCCAGTACTAGTCTAGTCGTAGTCTAGTTATAGTCTAGTAGTAGTAGTCGACTAGTAATCCAGCCCAGTAGTTTCCCCGTACACCCACCACTGCGGGAGGAACGTGAACCTACGACCAATTGAAGAACTGAGAACAGCGGCAAAAAGTCTTAAGGGAAACAAGGCTCCCGGACCAGACGGCGTACCAGCCGAAGTACTCAAGTTGATTGCGGAAAACCGGCCAAATGCACTTCTCGAAGTGTGCAATGCCTGTATTTCCCAGGGCGTCTTCCCTAACCAATAGAAGATACAGAAATTAACGCTGATTAGCAGGGGAAAGGAGACCCGACACATCCATCATCATACCGCCCTCTTTGTATGTTGGATAGCGCCGGTAAACTATTAGAGAAACTGCTCCAACGCAGGCTGGCAGCGGCGATTGAGACAGCTGGAGGACAATCGGAGAGGCAGTATGGTTTCCGACCGGTTAGATCTACGCTTGGGGCCATAGCAGACATAGTGGAATGCGTTGAACGGACAGATTTAAGGGTTACTATCCGAAGCGCGTTGTTGTCCTTGCCACGCTCGATGTGCGTAATGCTTTTAACAGTCTACGATGGAAGGTTATCACTACGGGAAAAATTTCGAATTCCTATGTACCTTCTGAGAATATTATGCAGCTACTTGAAGGATCGCAAGCTTCTCTACGATACACCCGAAGGCCGGAGGACCGTAGAGATCACGTCTGGGTCAGCTCAGGGATCCATTCTGGGGCCTGGCTTGGTATAGAGATGCCAGAAGACACATACATCGTGGGATAGGCGGATGACATAGTGGCGGTAAGTTCAGCGCGCGATATGGAGGATGCCAGGAGAAAACTGAATCAAGTCGTGATAAGGACGCAGATATGGCTCGAGGACCACGGACTAGAGCTTGCAAGGAATAAGACCTCGGTGATGACATTGGCTCACATTCCACTCGAGATAAGTATGCAGATAGGTGACGTATCACTGATCACAAAGAAGGCAGTGAAATACTTGGGTCTCAGACTAGACTGTAGACTTAACTACTGGGCCCAAATACAGCATGTGGCTATCAAGGCAGCAAAACTAACGGGCATATTGAGCAGACTGATATCAAATATCGGCGGACCAACGCAGTCCAAACGCAAATTGATTATGGCAACGACTAACTCGATACTACTTTATGGCAGCGAGATATGGGGAGATGCGTTGGAGTTTAAATCCAAGCGGAAAATAGTAGCAGCGGTGCAACGAACAGCGGCACCAAGAGTCGCTTCGGCCTATCGCACGGTGATCACAAGTGAGTCGCCTATTGACTTGCTGGCATTTGAGCGAAGAAGATTATGGAAAGCGAAGTGGGAAAACCTCGCCATTAGTATCGCAGATGTCAGATCTCAAACTATACGGCGATGGCAAAGTTGATGGAGTGATGAAACAAGTGGAAGATGGACTGCTAGACTTATTCCATCTATAGAAGCATGGACACAGAGATAATATCTACACCGCATGAGCAAGGTGAATGATCCTGGCTGCATTTATTGCGAGGAAATGAGTGGCGACGCTGAACACACATTCTTCCATTGCATCAAGTGGCAAGACGAGAAGAATGTGTTGGTGGAACAGATTGGCGAATTCACACCCGACAACATTGTTGACGCAATGCTCGAAAGCGAGACGAAGTGGAACGCTGTGAGGAGATACGTAGAATGTGTACTCCGCAGGAAAAAGGTCGACCTTGATACAGTACGACAGAATGATACATGAGAAGACAAGCCAATAGCATGAAGCTGGCTTGGAATATGGCGTACCCAGACGTGGGAGAGTAGACAACGGTCCTTAACAGGACGTCGTTCTGGGCCCTTCCCGAAGTAATGCAGATAGCCGTCCCGGGAAGGGAGTATCCCCAGAAGAGGAGGAGGGATTGTTTTAATGGAAGCCCCACTCGACGCAGCTGACGACGGTCACTGTAAGTGCGAAGGCATTTTGAACCCTACCTCAGACGCCGAAAAAACAAAGTAGTCCAGTAGTAGTCTAATCGTAGTCTAATTGTAGTCCAACCCATCGAGCTTTTTTTTCAAATGATTAATGACGGTTTGTTTATACCAGAATTATATTATCAAAATTATAGGATGGAAAATTCGTTGCTGATTTGTAATTAAAGCATCGCTTCCGTAATCATTAAAACTTTCTTTCAGCAGAACTTTGGTTAGAGCCTACTAACGACAACTCAATTGTACGATTCTTTTGCTTTTGTACGATTCTTACTAAGATTCACTGTACATCCAGACAATACTTACATATTTGTTTGGCTTAATAATATTGTATTTAAATTGTTTTTTTTTTGTTTTTGTTGTTGTCGTTATTAAATACTAACAAGAAAACGAAGAAGCATTAAAAAGGATGCCACAAAAGGATAACGAATTTTATAGAAATAATTTCAATACGTTTTTCTTGTTTTATACAACTACACACACAAACATTTACAATTTCTATAGACCATTAAACTCTAACACTTACCACAAATACGAATACAGTTTATTTTATATAGGGGTTTGCATAAAGAGCTTCCTATCTTTAAATTTAATGAGAAAAAAGTGTGTGTGAGATATCATTATTTGAAAGCTTTATTGATGCTACTATGTGGAGAATATAGAATCGTTTAAATGTCTTCCAAGGCTTCTCTATGTGGAACACATCTAAGATATCCAATTTTCCTTAACGTTTCCATATTTATCAGGCCGAATTTAACCAATGGCATGGGTTGTGTTGGTTTTTTTCACCACTGCGGTTTGTGTCGTATTTTCATTCACCTGTAAGTTAAGAAAACCTCACAGTATAATGTCTAACGAGATCAAAACGCATGATCCCGGTGGAAAGTTCATATCATCTCCATACGAAATGAGTATCGCCCTTTAATCGCTTATGAAGAATATGCAATGTGGCACTTTTCTGTTGTAACTAAGTATGTATATGTATATCGTTGTTGTCCAGATCATCCAACAGGCTATGGTAACCATCGAACTATACGTCATTGGTGTGACAACGATGTTCTGGCTAACCTCATTCTCAAAGAAATATAGGCCGATGACGACACCAGTCCAAAATCCACGCCAAACAGTGACTTTTTCGGGATACGTTTGAAATTAATTTTTTTAATTTGTTTGTTCACACTCCCTTTCATCCATGATTCTTGATGATAATTATGATCAGTTGCCAACTACTCCACAGCCCATTCAGGGAACACACATTGTTATCTCTGGTCGTCCGTGTTGACTTGATAACACAGACTGGTAGACCAGCCTCTCATATAATTTTTGGTGATGGCCAGGCCAATATCGTTGTCATAGAAATATGGACCGAAGACGCCACCAGCCAAAAACTACAACAAACAGAAACAAGCTTGGGATGCCTAGGACGATATCAGATTTCATGGGGTTGAATGTAATCCAATTGAGTCAGTTGCCAACTGCTCCACATCTAATTCAGCGAACAAGTGTCACTGTTTGTAGAAGTTTATCTTCAGTTTCTGGGTTATTAGAGTCACCTGCCAACTGTTTTAGAGTCCATTCAGCGAGCTTAAGTCGTTGTGGCAAAAAATTTGATAGAAGTGGCTTCAATAAAATGGCCACGTTCGGAATTTGCTGTTGAAGGACCCGATATATACAAACATCGTATAGCTTTAAGGGCCAATTTAGATTTGTTAAAGCATTGCATACAACAACAATGTACAGCATAATAAAATACAATGTTTTGTAATACAAAACAATTCTCTCTTCCCCTCTCTCTCTCTCTCTCTCTCTCTCTCTCTCACTCTCTCTTTCTCTCCCTGCGTGTAGAATTGAACACACAATGCAATCTTGTTGCCTTTGTTTGTATTTTAAGTAAATTAAAGTGTACACATGTATGTATGGGAGTATGTGTTTGTGTGTGTATTTAATTTTATAAAGATTTAAAAGAACAAGAAATGGAAAACGCCGAACACGTTCCTTTTTTAATGTATTTTAGATTTTCTCCTTCCTTGCATTTCAGTATTGCTAGCATGGAAAAGTCAGAATGAATTGAAAATTTATGGACTTGCAAATATTTTCAGAAACTTAACAGACGTACCTTTTACAGCATAATACTCGTATTCACCTACAGCAGATGTAATTCAATTTTATTATTTATGAATGTGTGTGTGTACGTGTGTGTTTTCTTTTAAATACTTTGTTTCTTGGTGGATAAAAAGATTTAAAAACTAAAACTTGATTCGTTTAAAACAGTGATGGGCATAAATTTCGTAGAAAATAAAATTAAAACAAAAACTGTTTTGAAAACTTTTAACTTTAAAAGTGAGAAATCGTTCATAAACCCAACGAAATAATATTGTCTAGTGCGAGTTTATCAAGTTCAGCGAAAATTGGGAAATGCTTAGTCGTCCGCGTATTGTTGTATAGTAATTAACCGCACCCTACTGAATACTTCAGGATACAACATATTGTTCTTGGTATTTTAAAGCCGGCATCGATAGTAACCGTGTTGCCGTATTTTAGTAGGTAGTGTGTTGGCATATTAGACATGAAGCCTTGGTTCAAACCCTAAAACAGAGATCTCCAACAAAACGAAACATGAAAATATTTCTTTGGCGTCTTCCTAGCAGCAGATTTCTGGCAATAATTCTGAGAGTTAATAAATTGTCATGAAAAGTTCCTCAAAAAATCTGTCGTTCGGAGTCACAACATTAGTGGCGTGAGAAAACAGGTCGTAATCCAGACTGAAGGGTTGTAATGACCAATTGCGTATGTATGTATGTGCAAATAGTGACCATTTCGAGCAGCATATTATAGGAAATCTTAGTACCTGCATATGCACACAAACTTCTCTGCTTGGTTATCAGCGGTCAATACTTCCCGCCACTATTACTTAGGATCAGATTGACGACTTTTGTTTTAGTAAGAAGTGGTGTACAATTTTGCATAATGTTAGAGTACAAGGCAGTGTCTATATAGCATCAAAACACACCTTGGTAATTGCCAAACCGAAGCTTAGACTGAAGGAAATATAGAACCAAATAGCTCGCAACAGCTGGAGAAAACATTCAACATAACCTTGAAAAGTATAGCGAACAACAGAGCACGCATGAATTTATCTTAAAAATTTGCTGAGAAGAGACCATGTCCCCTCGCCCCACTAAGCCAAAGCTATAAATAAACAGTGGATAACAATTAAAACAATGACAGGCCTATAGGGATCTACTTGATACAAAAATGACTAACTCCGTCATTCTGGAAAATGGTTGCAGATTCTGACTTAATTGGTCATTACGACTTAGTTTCTCACACTACTTATGTTGGTAGTGTTAATTCTATTCAAAATGGGCAAGACGTAGAATTCAAAGTCAACCTTGAATGACAGATTTTTAGGATTGTTTTCTTGGCAAATTTATTTGTTGTCAGAGTATTTGCCAGAAGACTAGTGAGAGCCAAAATTGATTGCAATGTTTGCTATGCTACATTCGCATGATGTCCACAATATACTGGGTACGCAGGCGGCCTAAAACTATATGGAAACGGATCATTCAGATGCAAGAGTTTCACTGTAGTTTCAGTTTGTTAGAAACTTTTTCTCCATTATGTTCGTTTTCTATATTTCTTTGAACACCAACAGCCATCAATAGCTGGTTTCTGTTCCAACTTCCTAGCACAAAAATTATGTTTAAACATCCCTTCCTTTTCTGTTTCTTTAACATACTGTTACGAAAATGACATTAAAATTATAAACAAAAGCTGCAAAAACAAAACAATGCAGTAAACAAACCTGTTTACAAATTATCATAATGCTTAATATAACAACAAACACCAGCATTAAAAAAATGGTAAACAAGTAAACAAAAATACACCAACAACACCACCAGAATAAATGTAAACAAAATATACTAACAACACTACAATAATTAATGTAAATAACGATGTTTACATTTATAGAGATTTCGAGAAGGCAAAGTCATAAACATACGCCTTTAAGAACATTCATCAGACTGTTTACTCTGCCATATAAAAGGCAAGGCAAAGCAGGCGACTGAGTTAGTAAAGCTCAGTCAGTTTTGTGTGCAAACGCGATGCGTTTGAAGAGAGTAATCGTGGTTCGAAGATCTCCGTTACAAAGATCTGTCGAACAATTCCCTAGTAATTGTTATTGTTTATGCAATGGGTATAAACAGAGGAATAACAAAGCAAAGCAATTGTTGTTGTTTACATCAAGTTGTGAACAGTGGCACACAGAATTGTACGAATAATAACGAATTTTAATTAAAAACTAAACACAAATTTATTTTTATTTTATTTGTAATCTACGAGCTCATATTTTAAACGTTTTTGAAAGGTGAAAACGTAACAATACTTTACTGACATGATTGCTACAAAATGCTAAGGCGTACCTTAAAGGATTAACGTTATTAAACTGTTTGTACTGCTGCTTATATAGGCAAACAACAATACTCCTGTATGACGATATTCACGGTGTTGTTGTGGTAAAAAGTAAATCTGCAAACGGCTTATAAAAGAGTTCATCAATCGGGCTTAAATATTTCCAAGTATTGCCATTTTACAGTAGCTTTCAGTAGCTGTTGGCGTGAAAATCTTTTGAATTAAAATGAAAATTCTTAATACTTATGCATGTACGCATGGTTGCGTTGCATGTATTTTACAAACAAACAAAAAAAGAATGAAAATATAATCATGAGGCATAAAAAAATAAATTATTTCTGTTGTGGTTGGTTGCCTTTTGAAATACGCTTTAAAATGTTGACATTTTAATGCGTGTATTTGTTAATTGAAAATTATTTGCTACATAACGGAATTAATAATTTTTATTTATTTTTTTTTTTTCGTTCTTTTCATTAAGAACGAATTAATTAATTATGTAGCAGCTAATTAAGTATGATTTTTACTCAGGGAAAAATGTTAAAAAAAAACCAAATCAATTACAGTTTTCATTACAATCAGAGCTCTACACTTTTTGCCGTTTAAATATTTTATCATTATTAACACGGGTTAAAATTTTTGAGTAATGAAATGAAAATAGTTAATAATTTAAAGGTGTGAACAACAGAAAAATATTAATGGAGAAACAAAGTGTGTTTTAAAATTTTCAAATAGATTATAAAGAAATCGACAGTAGGTCTCGCCACTAAAGTATAAAATTAACACACACAACATAAATGGTGTGAGAAGCTAGGTTGTAATCCTGATTAAAGGATTGTAATGATCAATTATGTATGTATGTATATATATATAAAGGCTTTATAAAATTTTTTTCAATTTTGTTTACCAATTTCAAGTTTCAGCAAGTCACCGAAGCCTAGTAGTCTGAGTGTTGGCTTATTAGGTGTGATTAGACGGCCACGGTTCAAACCCCGAGTCAGACATTTAGAACAAAATAAAATATAAAAAAAATATTTCTTTCTTCACCTTCTTCTAACAAAATTTATGGCAAAAGCACTGAGACTAGAATAAAATAGTCATAAAAGGATTACAAACTAGCTTCTCACACCACCCAATTTGGGTGTGTCAATTTCATCCATAAGTGGTGGGATCTACAGTTAAAAATCGACTCTGAACGACAGATTTTTTAGAAACTTTTTCATTGCAAATTTTATTTACTTTCAGAGTTTTTGCCAGAAGTCTGCTAAGAGGAAGTCGCCGAAGAAATATTTTTCCATATTTCGTTTTGTTGGAAATGTTTTGTCATACGACTAGGGTTGAACCGAGGCCTCATGTGTCTAATAAGCCAACACACTACTTACTAGACTACATCGACTCCGAGGAAAATATTTGAAAAGTTTTCCATAACAATTTAGTTATTCTCAGAGTTTATGCTAAAGGGTCCGCCAAATAACTTTTTTTTTGAAAATGCTTTAAAAAAAATTACTGAATATTTTCTCAAATTTCTTTTCTTATTTGAAAGTACAATCCTTCCGGTTAATAATGGAAAATAATTTCATTCAAATGGCTGCTTGGGCTGGCCATGCAGTAGTCTACACGATCGGTCCAATTTTTAAGCACATTATCAATTGTGTGCAGCTGTATTTCACCAATGGCTTCACGAATATTCGAATCATTTAAAGCGTCAATTGTCTCTGGCTTGTCGGCGTAACGTTTATCGTTGACGGCACCCCACAAATAATAGTCCAACGGTGTCAAATCGCAGCTCCGAGGTGGCCAAACGACATCAGCTCTGCGGCTGATAATGCGATCTTCAAAAACAGGGCGCAAAACATCGAGTGTAGCTTCGGCTGTGTGGCACGTAGCACCGCCCTATTGACACCAAATGTTGCCAATATCCTCTTCTTCAATTTTTGTGAACAAAAATTCGTTCACCAGGCCACTCCTTTCTCATTTTCGAAGAAAAATGTCACAATTATGCCTCTGGACCAAAATCCGCACCAAACAGTGACTCGTTTTGGGTGCGTCGGCTTTTCAATGTATGCGTGCGGGTTTTCTGTGCCCCAAATGCGACAATTTTGCTTATTTACATACCCGCCAAGATCAAAATGAGCTTCATCTGAAAAGATGATTTTTTTGCCAAAATCGGCATCTTCTGGTGTAGGCTACCAAGGCCGAGGCAGCCATTTGAATGAAATTATTTTCCATTATTTCAAATAAAAAAAGAAATTTGAGAAAATATTCAGTAGTTTATTTTTACAGCATTTAAAAAAAAAAGTTATTTGGCGGACCCTTTAGAAGCCAGGAAGTCAAAATATTATTTTCATATTTCGTTTTATTCGAGCATACTTGAACTACGGACTCTCGTCTAACAAGACAACGCACTACCAACTTAACTAAGGCAATTTTGAATATACCTTGTGGGCCAATCGTTGTACAACCAATTAAAACATTTGATTCTCCAGATAATTTCACTTAGCAAAGGAAAAGGATACGATACTTTTCTTTAGATTACATACATATATGATCACATGAATACCTTGCTCCACATATATGTATATGCGAACCAAATTGAACGCAAAAAATTAAACACGGAAGACATTGTCAAGCTTGGAAGCAACTTTTTAGAGAGTATTATTGTATGTCTATTGGTTTTCCTTTAAACCGAAAACTAACCCATTACTCAGGCTGATAGATATCAACATCTGTAGAGATCACCAACTACAAACCAGTTTGGAATTAACGAAAATTAATACTCGTTGAAGGGCCCTATGTATGGAAAAAGGTATTAAAAAATCTAAATCTATTGAAATTAACCTAAAGTGGACTTAATAACTGAAGATATAATTAAAGATTTGGATTATAAGACTCTACAGAGAATAGAAGCAATATAAACTACCTAAGACGGCTATTACGCATTGTCAAGATATATTTCGATAAGCTGACAATGCCAATTAAAAGCATTATAAAGCTTATTGGAGGATAGATTATCATAATGTCGGAATTATAAAATTTTTAAGTTTCATTTTTTAAAACAGCCACAGTGAAGAAATTTTTGTTCGACAGTGTATATTACATTACACATCGTACTCGAATTTCGAGAGAATCATTAACAAAAAAATTGTTGCATAGCATCCATGCATAGTGCTTTAATCTTCTTGTAGCGTATTTACAAAATTCCGCTGAATCACTACAATAAGTTCTTTAAAAGTTCATTTCATTTTTAGCTGTTTTTCTTTCTCCTTTTTTTTTCTGTGCCAAAAATTCTACGAAGACAAAACTGATACTTTTGCACAAATTGCAAATAAAAAATTTTCAAAAAAATCCAACGAAGTGATGCATGGCCCAATACATTTCCTAGTTAATCAACTGCAGTTGTAAGAACATACAAATAATTTCCTTTTTGTTTTTCATTTCCAAAAAAGAAAAACTACAACGCAATGCATATACATATTGTAATAACTTTCATTTTTGCTCTTTCATCATAGGAAAACACAAGAAAATGTTTAACAAGAAATGAAAATCAAATTAACTTTTTTCTTCAGAATTATTTTTAAAACAAATTAGAAGGAAAAATGGTTTCCTTAAATACTTTCATAGGAATTTGTGTAAATGAAAAACAATTACATTTCAAGCAAAGTCACTATTTAATATGATTTATAAGACAGCAAAAAATTTTCATGTATTCATGAGACCTCTTGTAGCAATTTAAACATGCAACGGAATTTAGTTCGTATATGGCAGCCATTGCTGGAATTTGATGTCAGTGTGCCTATTAAGCATTAAATTTTCCAAAAAAAAAAAAAAAAAAAAAAAAAAAAAAAAAAAAAAAACATTATCACTCCTACTAAGGTTACATACATACATAATTGGTCATTAGAAACCTAGTTTCTCACACCACTTATGTTGTGTGTGTTAATTTTATACATGAGTGGTGGGACCTACAGCTTAAAGTCGACTCCGAACGACAGATTTTTGAGAAACTTTTCATGGCAATTTTATTTACTCTCAGAGTTTTTGCCAGAAATCTGCTGAGAGAAAGTCGCCGAAGAAATACTTTTTGTATTTTGTTTTGATGTCTGACCTGGGGCTCCAACCCTGGCTTTACGTCTAATAAGCCAACACACTACCTACTAGACTACGGCGACTTCTTCCTAGTAAGGTTAGGCATGATAAATTTCAATGGCAAGGAAAGTTTAAGTTTAAGTCAGAGTGGTAGCCTTGATGCCAAAAGCTCAGGTGAACGCTGCCTTTGTACTGACCAAGTTCTCCAAATCAGGGGAGAAGAAATTGGTCAGCACGACTACCCTACGCTGGAAAAGCAGCCCGAAGTTATGACAAACGAAGCTATATCCTTGACATCAATGGATGATAGCTCCGTCAAGCTGACAAGGATTGGGGAGCCAAATAACGTATATCTGCACCTCGCAAGAGATGGGCATTGACAAAGGAAGTGGACAAAAGTCTCCTCTTCCTCAGCGGAAGCCCGGGGACCCAGATCAATGTGACGCTGAATCGCCCAGAAAGAAAGTCGAGGCAACGGCGATATTCCCTGACGACCCTTGGAGTTATTCACAACGTGGCAAGCAATAGTTTTATTTAAACGCGTTGGTATCGCTCGAACACAGAATATGCTGATCCTTTTAAACAAAAAAAATCACGCTTTACTGTTGCTCGTTCTGATATAAAGGGTGTTCAGAATTGTGAAGTTCAGTGAAGTCTCAACTTGTACTCAATGGTAGTGCTTTTGATCACTCCAGAATCAGGTACATCTGAAATCTGCATTTAAACTGACCATAGACACAAACTCATTGGGTCTTACAACCCTTCAGTTAGGATTACGACCGAGATTTTCACATCACTTATGTTCTGTGTGTGTTAATTTTATACATGAGTTCCGGGACCGGGAGATTTTTTGACAAACATTTCATGGCAATTTTTCGTTTACTCTCAGATTTTATTAGTCAGGATTACGATCTAGTTTCTCACACCACTTATGTTGTGTGTGTTAATTTTATACATGAGTGGTGGGACCTACAGTTTAAAGTCGTCTCTGAACGACAGATTTTTGAGAAACTTTTCATGGCAATTTTATTTACTCTCAGAATTTTTGCCAGAAATCTGCTGAGAGGAAGTCGCAGAAGAAATATTTTTCATTTTTCGTTTTGTTGGAGTTTTACGACCTGGGGTTTGAATCGTAAGGTAACGACTAATTAGCCAATACACTACCTGCGAGACTACGACAACTTCAAAGTGATCATAGCATTCATAAAACACTTTCCTGTCTGCATCTACTTATCAGTTGTAGCCTCAAGTCACCTAGAACTATGACCACTCGATGGGTCCTGTGTTTGCATCATTCTTGATGTTGGAACAATTTTATTTTCCACAGCACCACTATTGGTACCCATGGTCTATATAGGGCAGTGCTTATCTAATGGACTACAGAATCTCTTCATTTGGTGGTATTACTCTATTATTTCTGGTTATTTCGAATTTATCCCATCCGTGTTGGTCACCAAGTAGTTGAGACATTGAACAGGTTTTAATCTTTAAAACTGTTCTGTACCTACCAAATATCCGGTTTTATTTTAAGGATCACATGGTCCAGGAAGGCATCAAAGTTCACGAATAGTGGCTAACAAAGGAGGAGGACTTAAGCAGAATAAGGGACTATTAATGCCACTTTGGACTAACTCAGCGCTACTGTAAGCATCGACAGGTATTAAAAAAAATATAGGATCTTCCAACAGAGGCATTCGAATTTTGTCAGTTGATAAAGGCCATTTTGTTAAAGCTACATCTGTCGAAAGAGCTTTCGTTTATTCGGTCTATTTTGCCAAATCACTTAGGATGACCATGGAAAACAACTCGTGCTCATTGAATAAGCTCTGAGGCAGAAGACAAGTGACCCTAAATTTAAATAATAAATTTAAAATTAGCTTTAGCGATAAGGCCTACTTCTGAATGAGTAGAAAATTGAAGAAACAAAATTGTTGAATTTAAGAAGATTCCAAACCACATGAGATCCAAAAGCGTCCAAAGCATTTAGCCATTTAGGCTGGCAACGTCAACGATTCCTATTTCTTTAAGAACGACGTTGGCAAGGTCTCGCTGTCAACGAAAGGCAATTACCAAGTTCTTTTAGCATCTGAATAAGGTAATCTAGATACCATTGACATGTAGTTTCACCATGTAGGCGATACGTGCGGGCACGTTCATCTCACGTAGAAGTAATGCAAAATAGCCATCGAAATCGTACTAGTTCATCTTGTTAGACTTTTTGTTGTAGAGGTTTCTTAAGCCACAGATACGTGCGAATAAGCCATGTACCACAGCGGTCTTCAAAGCCAGCATAAACCCGTTTATATGTTCGGGAAAGCCTCAGCGGAGTTTTGAACTATATTTTATTCAATACATGGCGGAAGTCGCCGTGATCTAGTAGGTAGTGTGTTGGCTTAGCTCCCTTTCTTCGGCGTAAATAAAATTGCCATGAAAAGTTTCTCAAAAATCTGTCGTTCGGAGTCGACTTTAAGCTGTAGGTCCCGCCACTCATATATAATTTGAACACACACAACATTAGTGGTGTGAGAAACTAGGTCGTAATCCTGACTGAAGAGTTGTAATGACCAATTATGTATGTGTATGGTGGCATCTCACACGCACTTTGTTTTATTTCAAGTTATGTAGAGCCTTAAAAGTCCAAATATTGTTTGCTTTGCTGCTAAAATTCTAGATTTTATTGTCAATTTTATTTCTTCGACTTTATCTGTAATGAAAATATATTTTTAAAATCACTTTAAATCAATGACCGTGGCATGGAGGGTTCGTCGGTGCTGGTTTAAAAATGAATTTTAATCAACACGATTATTTAAGTAGGCCTCATTTGCTCTTAAGTTTAAATTTTGGCTGTAATATTTGGTTTTCCATTTAAATTAAACTGTCATTATAACCAGCATCAGTGATATTTTCATTGCTTATACATGGTGATGTTCAAATTCTACATGTATTTATTTCGCTTATACGGCTTATACTCGCGTTGTTAGGAGAATTCATTCACTGTGTGCATTGGCCGCATACCTTAATATATGGCTTGACATTTGCAATGTGCCGTTAAGTGAAATCGAGAATTTTATGAAATTATATCCGCCATTTAAAAACCGTTTTTATATGGCACATGCAAGGCATTAATCGTTAAAAAGAATATGACGCCAACATTTGCATTTCAGTCAATAAAAGCGTAAATATTTGCTTATTTAATGCGGAAAAACACACAAATATGTTGAGTCATATTAAGGCAGTTAATAAAACTGTGTTCTTTTTTTTTTTTTAAAGATGACTTTATGACTGTTAAATTATGGATTAAATTTTTACAATGCATTGTAAATGAAAACCACGTGCAACCCTTAGCGTATGTGGAATATTTAATTTTGTTTGTATGAAGAAACATATTAAGTATACGCTCCTGTTATTTTGACTCAAGTATTTTATTTGATCTTTTTCATAATTTTATAAAATTAAATATTTAGTTGTAATGGTTATTCGTCGTTAATGGGTCACATGAAAAGTGCCCCCGGATTTAAAATTTTTGGTTTATTTTTAACGAAATTGTCTGTATTTGTGAGATTTTTTTGCTTGAGTCGCTTCATGTTTTAGTTGCCGTAAAATAGCCGTAATTTATTTGACGAAAATCTTGACCCAGCTATCTTTGGCAAATGTTGAGTGGATAAATTAGACCTACGTAATTGGTCATTACAACCCTTCAGTAAGGATTACGATCTAGTTTCTCACACCACTTATGTTGTGCGTGTTAATTGTATACATGAGTGGCGCGACATACAGTTTAAAGTCGACTCGGAACGACAGATTTTTGAGAAACTTTTCATGGCAATTATTTACTCACAGAGTTTTTACCAGAAATCTGCTGAGAAGAAGTCGCCGAAGAAATACTTTCTGTATTTCATTTTGATGTCTGGCCTGGGGCTCGAATCCTGGCTTTTCGTCTAATAAGCCAACACACTACCTACTAGACCACGGCGACTGTTAAAGTACCAAAGTCAATACAATTTTACAAGATATCAAAGAAGAATGAGTGGCCTTGGATTATGATGTTATTTATTATAATTCCCATAAATCCCACCACTTAACTTTATTGCTGTTGGTACAAATATTGCTGTGCCCTCGGATCAATGAGACCAACTACGGCACTAGTAATCTCCGTAAAATTTTATCTCAGATGTTGTCACCATAGTCTAGTAGGTAGTGTGTTGGTTTATTAGACGTGAGGTCTCGGTTCAAACACCAGGTCAGACATCTCCAACTAATTTAAAAAAAATATATATCTTCGGCGTCTTCCGCTCAGCAGATTTCAGTTAAAAACTCTGGGAGTAAACAACAAAATTACCATGAAGAGATTCTCAAAAAATCTGTCTTTCGGGGTCGACTTTAAACTGTAGATACCGCCACCCATGTATAAAATTAACACACACAACATTAGTGATGTGATAAGCTAGGTCGTAATCCTGATTGAAGGGTTTAGATGACCAATTATGTATGTAAGTAGAGTAGACCAAAAACGTAACAAATTCTCCAGATCATTAGTATCTCATGCTCCGCATGCTATGTTAATGCAGAGAAAACGTTCTGTATCCCAGCATACTTGCTCCAAACCATTGAACACTTTCTTAAAGATATGAAATCCATATGCAGCATATCAAAAAGTCCAAGCATATCAAGTATAACGACATTTTGAAAATCGAAATGCAATATGAACTTATATATGGAATATACAGCCAAGATTATGAATTATACTCGATAGTATAGGGTGCACCAATAGATGATTGGTTTAAATTTGAACCCTCGGTTATTTCGAATGTCACAAAAGCCTGTGTATTATCTCCACTGCACGTAATGAATTGATTTACGCTTAAGCAACGTTGGGAATTATTGGAAATTTTTTTGTAAAACAAAGACAATTTGTCGGAAATTGCAAGAAAATGTTGTATAAAATTTGATCGTAGAAAAGGATAAACAGTGCCCGGTATACACAAGACGTGAGCTAGATGCTAGTACAGTGCGTACACCCGAAATTATCAAATCTGTGGCTGAGAATGTTAGTGAGAATCCATCAACATCAACTCGTCATCGTTCTCAAGAAATGAACATTTCATGCTGGTGATGGTACGTCGAATTTTGCGAAAAGATCTCAGTATGACGCCTTACAAAGTTCAATTGGTTCATGAGTTGCAGCCGCATGACCATTCGCCTCGTTTACGCTTTCGCTAGATGGGCCAACGAGAAATTGCACGATGATGTTGATTTTGCAAAAAAAAAATAAAAAATCATCTTTTCGAATGAAGCGCATTTCTATCTTGGTGGGTACGTTAAGAAGCAAAATTGCCGTGCTTGGGGCTCAGAAAACCCACACGCGGTTTTACAGAAGCCACTACGCACCCATTACGAGTGACTATTTGGTGCGGCTTGTAGAGCAGAGGCATCATTGGCCCGTATTTATTTAAAACTAAGGACGCCACAACCATTACGGTCAATGGAGACACCTATTGCACCATGATAACCGATTTTTTTGTACCCGCTCTTCATGGTATTTATGTAAATTATGTTTGGTTTCAACAGGATGGTGCAACTTGCTACACAAATCGTGCCACAATCGATTTATTGCGTCAAACGTTTGATGGCCATTTAATTAGACGAAATGGTGATGTCGAATGGCCGCCAAGAAGCTGCCATTTGACACCATTGGACTATTTTCTGTGGGGCGCCGTTAAAGAAAAGTATTATGCCGACAAACCAGAAACAATTGAGCATTTGAAGGCCAACATTTGTGATGCCATTGCCGAGATACGATCCCATACACTCGAAAAAGTGCACGACTGAGGAGCTGCGAAGCCAGCCACGACAGCAATATGCATAAAATAATATTCCATTTCTAATCGGAACAATTGTACACAACAAATAATTTAATTTAATTACATTTTTAAATTTAAACGTTTAAATAACCCACGCTATATATATGTATGTACATATACTCTACTGTACACCTCAATATAATAAGTTTTTACTCTTTCTGTTTACCGAAGAATATCTCACTTTCGTTGTAACATCTCCTTAAATTCATTTTTCATTGGAAAATGACACTTAATCAAGATTATTTTCAGCTTTAATTAATAATACGTATTCAACATATCTGACTAGGTTTTTAAAGGAATGCCTGAACAAGATATTTAAATTTCCAGAGAAACACATTAGCCTGTAAAGAACGTTCAATGTCAAGAATAGCTTCTGATGAATAGATAAGAAGAATTGTCTCTGCATGTGGTTAAATGGCTTTTAGCTTTTGAAATAGATTTTTCTCTCCGCTGCTGGTTTCATTCAATCATTTGATGTCAAACCTGAAGCTCGTGAACATGTCCTTTGTGATGCATGTAGTATGTCAGTGTGGTAATGTCAGTGAACTCGTACAATATTGTTCAGTGGTAGGTATGCGAAACAACATGATAAATAGGCGCCCTTTATTAAAAGTCACTCAAAGCATGTCTGTTTTTCGTCTATACTGAGTGTATAAAAGTGTGAAGCCTTTATTTTATTGTGTCTGAAATGAGAGTTTTAAACAAAACATTGTTTACCCGCTAAAATGGACATCAAAAACATTTCCTATGTACTCTGTGTAGGTAGCCATGTCCTCCATGTGGATAATAATATCACTGCCATTGAAACCATAACCTTAAACCTCTTTATGAATAACAGAGAAGCAGAGAAGTTATTTTTCAGGACTGAAATACGTAGAATATCGTGTCCTGTAAAGTTTTATAGCAAAACTATTCTCTAATTAAACGAAACGAACTTAACAGAGTAAAATTTAATTACGCAACCATACGTTCCTTTGTATAGTATTTCACTTTAATTCTTTTCTTTCTTTTCTGTATTTTTAGTATATTTTTCCTAAAGAATTATTTTCCATAACGTAAGCAAGCACGGATGACTTTGGTGACTTTTGGCGTTTTTTATTTGAAATTAAATTTTTTTTTGCATCACTGACTTCCTGGCAATATTGTTTATGCCTCTATTTATAAAGGGTCCGCCAAATAACTTTTTTTTCTTTCGAAAATGCTTTAAAAAAAACTACTGAATATTTCCTCAAATTTCTTTTTTTATTTGAAAGTACAATCCTTCCGGTTAATAATGGAAAATAATTTCATTCAAATGGCTGCCTCGGCTGGCCATGCAGTAGCTTACATGATCGGTTCATTTTTTAAATTGTTCAAAATGTCCTTTAAGTGAGAGCATAATAAAGGGTGATGGAAAAAGGTGAAGAAGTAGGAAAGGGCAGCAAAGTAAGTATAACAACATTTCAGATGGAGTGGGCTATCAAGTATAAAAATTTGTACTAAAACAGTGCTGGAGGCTCTGTTTGATTTAAGCCCGCTGGCCAGAAGAAGAGGAGCTATGGGAGACAAATCCCACCCGAGATTTATAATTAGACATCGTAATATGTTAACTCGATTATTTGATAACTACGTCCTTAAATGTCCAGTTGACTTTATGAGTTTGTCAAAAGCTTCGCAACAAGGCTGAGAAGTAAGAGTGAATGGTGAGAGACTACGTACTGTCATAAAAAAGGAACCATTATATGGTATGCAGATTAATCAAGGGCAGATATTGGGACAAGGACGGGATTATTTGGTCCAAGAGTGAAACATTTCGACCCCATGGAGAAACTCGAGGGCTTCTTTCAAGCAGAACCCTACGCCATCGAAAAATGTGTCCAATTCAAATTGGACAAAAAGTAAAAATAACTGGAATTAGCAATACAATCTGATAGTACTCGTCAATTTCATTGGGACAGATGTTATAGGAATACTTAAATCAAATTTAAGGGCAGTAAAATACATCGTGTGAATCGACAATAATAATAATAATAGCTTTGGTTCCACACTTTGCTGTGATGCTAAATATGGCTTGGTTAACTTTGTAAAGTAAAATTCAATGATTTTCTAGAAAAGTTTACAAAGTTTATTTTGATTTAAAAAAGAATAACTTTCCATAAATTCTTTCATATATTCATACATTGTAGAGCATATGTATGTGCAGCAGATTGTATTTCAACTTTCTAAACCAAAAAAAAATCTCTTTCTCTACTGTCTGGCTTCAGTTATTTGTACAGAAACAAAAACCCCAACAATAAAGTGAAAGTAACAACACTTTCTAGAATTGTGCACAAAAATATAGAACAGACCTCATTTACTTTTCTTGGTATGCACAGATGGTGTGCTGGTACCGAAAATACCGAAAGTTGTCAAAGAGTTGAGACTTTTTTTACTTAAATTTTGTTTGTTTCTAAGTATTCTGTACTTGTGTTTCCTTTCCTGACTCTATTTTTTTTTTGTTTGGTTGCGTAATATTTTTCATTTTAAAAGTTAATTAAAAACGATAAAAGTAAGCAAGTAAAGAAGAATGTTTCAAACAGACAAACGCAATATAAAACAGAAATTGTTGCAGATAATGTGTTGCAGATAACTGGTGCATGCGTTTAGAATTTCTAAATTTAAAATGAAAGAAACAAAAACAAATGTTACTGACTTAAGCTATACTTACGCCATGACAAACTATAAAACACAATGTTCGACATATCGTCTGATGCCTTCTTAAATATGTGAGGACTCATTGAAACATAGTAGTAACTATGAAATTTACTTGACCCAAAATGAATAGAGGGATGCTTTTTGCCTTAGATTGTCCCATTAAATACAACATTTTCTCTTTCTTTCCTTCAATGTTAGACGATGTACGATATGTGACAAATACTATCATTTTTCCCTAATGCCTTAGCCCTAATGGTATTGAATTAACGTTCTTTCTAAAACCTTAACTTTGCTTTTTTATACAAAAGTTTAGTTAAAACGAGGTCTGTCAAATAATATAATTTTTTGAACAAAATTTAAACGAACTTCTTAAAACCAGAGAAGTTGAACAATTTATTTTTTCCATTTAAATTTAAAGGAATCTTACAATTGCATCTCCAGCTAAAGTACATTATTTGTGCACCTAGTGACCAGACCATATCTCAAATGTAGAGGCATATGATCTAGTCAACGTAGCTAGAGAGTAACAAGATGTTAACTTGAAATTACAAAATCAGTACATGGAAAACCATACTGCAGTAGAGCATAGCTGCCAGATTTGACGATTTATCGTCATTTTGACGATTTTGAGCTCCAAAAATATAATATTGACGATTTGACGATTTATGCTCTTATTTTGACGATTTTTAGAAATTAAAAATTTACATCATTTTCCTAACTTTAGTACATTAAAAGCCACTTTAAGCTTTGTATTTAATTTGCAATTGTTTTACTATTGGAAATTTATGTTAGTAATTACAAGGAGTAAAGTATTATATTTTTAAGTTACTTTCGAATACATGTGATGACTTTTCTATATTTTATTCCTTTTTAACCCCTTAAAAGCCAAAAAAAATTAAAAACTCCTAAATAACCTCGTAGTTGGGAATAATTTATCACTTGTCGTTGCAGACAATTTTAAAAATTCGAATATAGCTTCTAATATTACCATCGGAAGAACAAAGGCAAGAGCCGTTATTTTGTTTCGTACGACCAACACTCAGGGGATCGATGACACTGTGTTTAGAACTATGAAAATATGTTATGTGAAGAAGGAAAGAGAGAACAGTGTTTATGGACACTAGTCTTGTATATTTTTATACCATAAGTAACTGGAAAGGCCTCTGCAGGAATCGAGTTCCACATACGAATAGTCTGATTAAAAAACGTACTTTTTCTGTAATGCAGAGTGCGATCCACTGGCCAATCGACCACATACGTATGTCCTGGCCGCGAAAGACGAGCGTTACGTTGGAATATATGATTTTCGGGAACAAGTCCCCTTTTTTCGTTCGATCAAAATCCTTTTGTAGTAGCGATAGAACATTCAATTCAATGGAGTTGAATACACTACCGTCATTAACGAGCTACTATTGCCTCTCCTGTATATACACGGTCGAGAAACCTCAAAATAGACGTTGAGGCACCGACCTCATAAATAGTATAAATAAATAGTGTAAATAGTAAAATCAGATAATAAGATGATAAGATCTTAAGAAGGAACTGAAAGAACTGAAAAATCTCTCTTACACTGAATTTTCATGCTCAGAATGTCAAGAGCTTCTGACACCTTAATGTTTACACCACCCATAGATTAAGATGATGCAATATTATTGCTGCCCTTATGTGTCAATAAACAACACTGGGACAGATTGTTTAAACCTTAAACAATTTTTTCCTGAAATTTTTTCCATTTTTGGATGCTAGCTTTTAATTTCCAATAAAGTTTCTCTTAAATGCATTATTTTTGAGCTCAGATGTGTACATACATTGACTTTATATGTTTTACTACAATAGAAATAATTTTGGTTTTAAAAACTTTTAATTTATTTATTTATTTTTTCTGACGATTTTTTGACGATTTCAATAAACATCTTTGACGATTTTGACGATTTTTTCTCAAATATTTGACGATTTGGTGCATCATCTATCTGGCAGCTATGCAGTAGAGTACTACCACCCAGTAGGCAGCATAGCTAGAAATCTCAAAATTGATCCAAAACATATGGAACATAATGAAAGCACAATGTGGTGGCGTAAGTGTATGCCTTTGCTCTTTTCCCATTTTCATCATATCTGTCTGCTTTTAAAATTTTTCTCAACAAATCACTAAAGACTACATGATCTACCCAAACCAAACTTATTACACGTGAGTCCGTTGTTCAAAACTGTACTTATTCTCGAATAAAAGAAAACACTTCAAGCAGTCTTCTGGAAAAAGCTCTGAGCGGCAAATAATAAATAAAAGCTTCTCAAATAATCTATCGTTCAAAAACGACTTTAAACTGATAGATACAATTAACACACACAAGTGGCGTACGAATCTAGGTCGTAATCGTAACTAAAGAATTCTAATGACCAGTTAAAAAAGAATCTTGAATTTATTTAGTTTAACACTGGCATTATTACGTTATTCCCTATGAAAGATGGCATTACCTTAGCTTTTGAAGTATGATAAGTCGAATAAGTATCGAATACAGCTTCTTGAGTTTTGAGAAATTTTTTACTATTTATACTACTACTTGTTAGTGTGGTCACAAACCTTTACTTAGATTCAGTATGAATTGAGCCGTTCAGTGCACAAATCGATTAACTCCATAAAACAAAAAGTTGAGAAATGCGATGAAATAATGTAAATTGTTTTTTTTTTAAATTCCCTTTACAATATAAATTCAAATATATATATTGTAGAATACATAAATACATATATAGCTTTCATCTAATGGTATATAAAATTAATAAGAAAGAATAGCGAAAATAATAATGTCTGTAATGTTATAAATTTCATGTGACTGGTGGAGTTAATCGATTTGGCAACTGAAAAAATTATAAAGTTAAATAAAGTATTTAAATTTTTTAAGTTTTAATATTTCTATTTTGCCCGATACACGAATGAGAATACGTTATTATTTTTTCAAAGTTTGCAACATAAGTTTTTATGTACTCTGTAGGACACGTTGAAATTTCTTGAGACCCACAAGATACTTCAGTTTCTGGCAAAACAAACATGTGGCTTATATTTTTACTGAATTCATTACATCCGAGATTATAAACATATACATTTCGCTTATAATAAGCTACAGATGTAGTCAGTTTAGGAAAGCCTAAAGATTTTTTTAAATCGAAAGAAATCACGAAACTTTTTTCTAATGCTGCCATTCGATCGGCAGCCATTTGATTGCGAGCTTGTTCTGCTTCTTTTATGTGGGGTTCCTTTTCAATTTTTGCCGTCTTAATTCCCTCAACGTCTGAAGATTGATTTTTTGTTTGCAAAGCGTCACAATTTTGACACGTATCTTTTGATGGTTGTTTAAAATGTAAATTAAATTTTGTAGAGAACACATTATAGTGATATTTTTCTTTCACTGGTACTATATTTTCTTTTTCACATTGTGTGACGTATAGTTCGTACAGTTTCTTAATATTTAAGTCAGGATGTAAATATTGTCGTCTTGGATTATGAGCCCTTTGAACACATAACATTTATGTCATCTATTTTATTACTTGCAACACGGTCTTTGCGCTGATCAACCAAAAAAAATAACTTGTTCTTTAGAACAACACTTGTGTATCCGCCCGTCATTCACCTGATCTTTAAAACATGTTTTGCAAACGGGAATATTAGTTTTGTCTTTTCGAAGGTAATATGCGTGATCTTTGGTCTTTACTTCTTTAACCTTAATTCAGCCTTTTAAAGAAATATTTTGGTCAAGTTGACCATGTAAATTTTAAAATGCGTTGCGTTTGCTAGTGGTGCATTTGAATTACGTTATTGAAACGATTTACATAAGAGTATGGAGTTAATCAAAATGTCTTCTGAAATAAATTACTTATTATTCAATGGACCAAAAAATTTTGTCGTTTAATGGTGTTAATCTTTACTATTCAGGAAAGTTATAATAAATATAAAAAGTTATGACTATCCCAAATGCTTTGACACTTAAATTTAAGATTTTTCAAAAAGTGCACTGAACGGCTCAATTCATCTTTTAATAATTTTTTAATAATTTGAGTATTAAACGAATATCCGTTGTAAGAAGAGGACACAACACCAACAGGCCACCATATTACAAAATTAAAAATCCAAACTTCCAATATTATCGAGAGAGATTTAGTTTCGCATATTTCGTACAAATTGGATACAAATACTCTCTATAAATTTCTGATGCAGCTATTATTGTTGTCGCAATGAAGTGTCATAGCAGAGCAACCATACGTTCTTCTGTATAGTGAATCCATATCCTGTCTCTTTTAAACCCTTTGTTCTGACAGACCTCTGGCTGCTTTCTCATGTGCTGTTCAGCACATTATATACACCCAGATATCTACTTCACGGATTTGTTATTGCCTCATAGGACCCAAGCACTTCTCGGATTTGTTATTGCCTCATAGCATCCAAGCGCTTGTTCTCATTATTTATACTTATCACCGCAGAATCTACATATTGCAATCAAGACGATCTCCATTCTAAATAAGGGTCCTTTGAGTCTATAGTGCTTTGTCAAAAGACCGTTCAAATTTTCTTCGGAGAATCTGATGAGACTCAAATCTTCTACTATAGCAATTGCTCAACGAAACATTCGACTGCTTCAAAACTATTCGGTTTGAAAAAAATTTCTCACTTTCTCTATCTATTAGCCCTCTTGTTGAGTGTACACAGTATACGGACATCTATTCTCACTCCACAGAAAATGAAAACTTTACTGCGGGCAAGGTGATCATTCTTGCAAATTCACACATGACGTAAGACCCAGCAGAGTACAATCCTATTCCTCGTATCTAGCGGATACAATTTCCTCAGACAGTCACATGCTATTTTCGAGTGCCTTACTTACACTCCAGCAGTTTTCGTGTTTGGCAAATCAACAACATATTAAACACAGTTTGTTTTAATTCATGTTTAAGAAATTTTGCATTTCATACAATTCTCCTGAAAGAAATTAATTTTTTTTTTTATGAAATTTTCGTTGTGTTCTCACAATAGATTTCTAGAGTAAGGATTTCTCTTAATTTTGTTTTTTTTTGTGTTTTATTTAGTCTACTAAAGTATTTTTTTAATTTTCTTCCTTCACTAACCTCACTTATGGCATCTATTCACAGAAAAACCTCATCATACTGAATAACTACTCCTTTATGAGCATAAAATTGTGGTAAAAAATTTAAAACAATTTTATTTTTGTCATTTTCATAAACAAACACTCTGGTTAAAGGGGGTTTAACAAGAGGAATTCCATTGAATTTATTTTAAATTTAATTTGAACTTTTTCTACATAATCGTATTAGAGGGACCAGACTCTAAATCGATGTGCAATAATAAAATACTACAAATGCTCGTATTTGTCAACACATACACATATGCTTACATTAATATCATTTCATTTTATATTCAATTCAAACAAATTCAAAGTCGATTTCAATACAAAAAAAAAACAAAAAAACGCTTTTAAAAGACTCAAAAAAGGATAAAAAATCGAATTTTTAAATCGAATTTGTGGAAACAAAACGCGTAGCAGTCACAGCCAGACTGCATATGTGTTGACTTACAGCAAATGATTCATTGATGGAGATGAAGGCCAAACTGATGGTATGTATAGGTTTTCGCTGCTCCAGTATTGAAGAAAATTTTTTGTTTTCAAATCAATAAAGAATGTTTAAAGACAACGACAAGCCTATCAAAAGTAATTTTCCACTTTAACTGGCAATTTTTTCGATACTTTCTACAAAAGCATGTAAAGGGTGGCACATTTAAAAGTTTAAATTTAAAAAGTACAATAAAACAAAAAACGTTTGAAAATCTAAACAAATTTAATCGTTTGTTGTGAAGTACAATTGTTCCGATTAGAAATGGCATATTATTTCATTCATATGGCTGCCGCGACTGGCCTCACAGTCATAGCTGCCAGATTTGACGATTTATCGTCATTTTGACGATTTTGAGTTCCAAAAATATCGTATTGACGATATGACGATTTATGCCCTTATTTTGACGATTTTTAGAAATTAAAAATTTACATCATTTTCCTAACTTTAGTATATTAAAAGTCACTTTAAGCTTTGCATTTACTTTGCAATTGTTTTACTATTGGAAATTTATGTTAATAAAAACAAGGGGTAAACTAATATATTTTTAAGTTACTTTCGAATATCTGTGATGATTTTTCTGTATTTTATTCATTTTTAATCCCTTAAAAGCTAAAAAATGACAATCCTTAATAACCTCGTAGTTGATAATAATTTATCACTTGTCGTTGCAGACAATTTTAAAAATTCGAGTATAGCTCGGAAGAACAAAGTCCAGCGCCGTAATTTTGTTTCGTACGACCAACACTCAGGGGATCGAAGGCATTGTGTTTGGAACTATAAAAATATGTTATGTGAAGAAGGAAAGAGAGAACAGTGTTTATGGACACTAGGCTTTTATATATTTATACCATAAGTAAGCAGGAATTGAGTTAATTATACGAAAAGTCCGACTAAAAACGTACTTTTTCTGTAATGCAGTGTGCGATCCACTGGCCAATCGACCACAGACGGATGTACTTTTGTAGTAGTGATAGAACAGTGAAACACAAACCACATTGCAACGATGCACCACTGATTCAATGGAGTTGGATACACTACCGTCATTAACGAGCTACTGCGGCCTCTCCTGTACACGGCCGAAAAACCTCAAAATAGACGTTGAGGCACCGACCTCATAAATAGTATAAATAAAATCTTAAGAAGGAACTGAAAAATGTGTCGGTTGCAGCCAACATTACACTGAATTTTCATGCTCAGGATGTCAAGAGCTTCTGACTCCTTAATATTTACACCACCCATAGATTAAGATGATGCAATATTAATGCTGCCCTTATGCGTCAATAAACAACACTGGGATAGATTGTTCAAACCTTAAACAATTTTTTCCTGAAAATGATATACTATTTCTCCATTTCTGGGAAAAAATTAATAAATGAAGATGAGGGACGCTAGCTTTAATTTCTAACAAATTGTTTTTAAATGTTTTATTTTTGAACTCAGCTATGTACATACCTATATTAACTTTATATGTTTTACTACAATAGAAATAATTTTGGTTTTTAAAAGTTTTAATTTATTTATTTATTTTTTCTGGCGATTTTTTGACGATTTGAATAAACGTCTTTGTCGATTTTGACGATTTTTTTTCAAATATTTGACGATTTGTTGTCTCATTTATCTGGCAGCTATGCTCACAGTACCTCATTCGATCGAAGCAATTTTCGTGCAATTGTTCGAGGGTATGAGACCGTATCTCGGCAATGGCATCAATAATTCTGGCCTTCAAATGCTCAATTGCTTCTAATTTTTAGGGATAACACTTTCATTTAACGACGCCCCACAGAAAATAGTCCCAAGGTGTCAAATCGCAGCTTCTAGGCGCCCAATTAACATCATAATTTCGGCTAATTAAACGGCCGTCAAACGTTTGATGCAATAAATCGATTGAGGCATGAAATGTGTGGCAAGTTGAGCCATACTGTTGAAACCAAACATCGTTCACATCAATACCATGAAGAGCGGGTACAAAAAAATTGGTTATCATCTTGCAATAGGTGTCTCTAATAGTTGCGCCGTCCTCATATTCAAAGAAATATGGGCCAATGATACCTCCGCTCCACAAGACGCACCAAACAGTCACTCGTAATGCGTGGTTTGGCTTCTCTAAGACCACGTGTAGGTTTTCTGAGTCCCAAATACGGCAATTTTGCTTCATCCGAAAAGATAATTTTTTTTGGCAAAATCAGACATCATCATGCAGTTTCCCGTTGGTCCATTTAGCGAAGCGAAAACGAGGCGTTTGATAATGCGGCTTCAACTCTTGAACCAATTGAACTTTGTAAGGCATCATACTGAGATCTTTTCGCAATATTCGACGTACCATCACCTGCATGAAATGTTCATTTCTTGAGAACGATGACGAGTTGATATTGATGGATTCTCACACACATTCTCAGCCACAGATTTGGCAAGTTGGACGCACTGTATGAACACGCTCATGTCTTGCGTATACCGGGCACTGCTGATCCTTTTCTACGACAAACTTTTGTACAATATTTTCTTGCATTTTCCGACAAATTGTCTTTGTTTTACAAAAAAAATTTCAATAAATCCCAACGTTGCTCAACCATAAATCGATTCATTACATTCAGAGGAGATACTGAATTTTGTGACAGAATGGAATGTCATAAGTATTGCCAAGATTCGAATTAATCGATGGTTCAAATTTAAACCGATAGATGATTCACCCGATATAAGCTTTGTTTTGCATATATTAAACGGGCTATTTTCTATTTGAATTTAGCTTTGGTTAGCTGTGCGTCTTACGACCTCATTTTTAATACGACCCCATACAGTGAATGAAAGTGATTGTAGACGTTCCATTTAATGAAAATAGATTTCTAGACAGTTTTGTGATAGCGTGCAGCAAACATAATAGAACTAGTAGAGTAGTATAGGATGTAATTATTTAAACATCCTTCAACGTTTCTTTCTTTTTATTACTTTTGACCCTTTTTTTCTTCTCAGATTATTTCCTTAGTAAGCCCTTAACCGTACGGTAGTCAGAGAGTGTAAATTAAATGGGCTTTTGAGTCACTAAAAGCTTTGAATTGTTGTACTAAGAATAACAATTTTATTATTGGATTTCCATGAAATTTTAATGTTAAAGAAAATGTTTACATTTGTAAACTTAAATCGTAAATGTTTTAAAAAAGAAACAATGAAATGTAAAAAATATGGAAATGAGAATGAAAATGCCTACACAATATTTTATGGGAAATACGTAGAAAGAAAATATTTGCGAAATTGTGTAAAATGGAGTTTTCTCACAAGGATGTGTAGACTAACCCACCCCTCAGAGTATACAAATATTAACCAAAAGCAATGACTTAAATTCCGACATGTTAATCTTGGTATTTATAGTCGTAAACTTCTTAGATGCGAGGCCACGGCCAGACATCTCCAACAAAACGAAATCTGAAAAAATATTTTTCCGGTTACTTCCTCTCAGCAGATTTCTGGCCAAAACTCTAAGTGTAAAATCAAATTGGTATGAAAAGTTTCTTAAAAAATCTGTCATTCGAAGCCGACTTTAAACTGTACCTCCCGCCACTCATGTGTAAAATTAACAAACCCAATATAAAGGTTATGAAAAACTAGGTTATAATCCTGACTGAAGGATTGTAATGATCAACCATGTATGTATGTATGCATGTATTTACAGTCATTGACAATCATTGCCCTCTAAATACAATTCAGATGCAATCATCAAAGCTTCTCTCTCTTTTCCTAATGGTCTAAAATTCTTGTTGGAGGGTTGTATGGTTTTTCTCTATTTATAGAATGCCGGCCATCCAATTAAGTACTCAAGTGGCAACGGACTGAAAACACTTTTTATAAAAATGCTTCAATGTCCATAAATTAGATTATATGAAATGAACATCGTATGATCAGGGATTGACCGTAAGGCAAGCGATAGCACAATATCATTAACTAATTGAAGACTAATATTGTTCCTCCCAGGATATAGATTTGGATTGTCATAGGACTGCTATTGCAATTTGAAGATGTTTACTAACATCAAAGCCACTACAAGTTTATGGCATTACGTGGTTAGTACCGCTAAACGCGATTAACATGAAGGCACGCGATGAACTTTAATCTGTCACAAAAGTGAAGGCAATTTGTTTTGCTGATGAAACACAGAGATCGGGTTCTTTGCCAAATTCACTGTCAAACCCCATCAACCGAATTAAATCATGATATTTCAACAGATCAGTAACCTACAACTACAGAGACCAGACTGTTGGGTTAAATTCATTTATTCAACTGCAAAATGTTGTACAATGTAATGACATTAATTTCAAATATGTACAGAGTTATAAAACAGAGGAATAATGTATAAATATCAAGTGTGTAAATAAACAAGTGTAGGAGAAATAGAGGGTATTATTATTTGCATTCATTTCACAACACAGACTGATGCAGTAGAAAACACCAGGAAGGCAACTGCACAGAAAGGTCTGATGCACTAGACGGCACCAGCAGGACCACCATCATATTAAATAGTGAATCGTTACCACTACTTCGGCAGATTAAGATTGAATTGGAAACAATTTTCCTTACAAAGGTGACGATAAAGAGCAACCTTATGCTGTGTTAAGCAAGCAATAAACAAAGTTGTTAACACGAATTTGCTAACTCATTTCACAAACGAAGAATCTCACAAGGAAGGGTAATTATCGCCATTAATGAATATCATATTGATTATGCGTTAGTCACCTTCACTATTTTCCAACTGACTCCAGATATTAATATGTTTAAGAGCATTGGTTGTAAACTTCTTGGCGCAACAGCTAAGGTCAGGTCTTAAATTAAAGTTTTTTTATCGCTTAAATCTGTATGACAAAAAGTGAATACTTTGGTTCTTAAACTGCTTTGGGCCACATGTCCAAAGAGTGCTGCCTCAATATTCCATCTGAGGAGCATGGATATCCGACTAAGAGGTGATAAGACACGTTCTTAATTTTTGGTTTTTTTTAGCCATTATTTCAGTTGATTTTTCCCTTTCCCTTTCTTATTTTATCGTTTATTTCCTACAATGAACAAAACGCCTCATCCAATCTATTCCACTGGGCGTTGTTGACTGTCGCGTGCTTTGCTGCATGTATTCGGCACCCAACTATCAACGTCATGTGTTACCTAAGGGCCAAATTGTGGTGACTGTAACGAGCTTTACTCCGTCTTTTCATCACCCAACTATCTACGTATGTGTCACCAAGGCCGAATTCTTTAACTGCCTTGTGGATTAAAGTCTTTAGCTCTACGACTAGTCCTATACCATTTCCGGCGTTTTATCTGAAAATTTATTGCTTTACTGCGTTTTTTCGGCAATCAGCTATCTACGTCATATGTCACCTAAGAGACTCATACCTCAGCTATCCTGTGGATTAAAGTCAATAGCAGTCTCAATGCTATGGATCTACGGAGTATGTCACTAATTATGTGGCATTCATGGTGTTTCATCTGAACATGTATTGGAATACAGTCTGCTATGTATTTTGCGTAACTATTCTCAAATTTCGGCCAAGAGTTTTTCAAGTTTTGCCAACATGTAACAGCACAGATTATGTATATACGTCTACAAAAAATCTTGCCGAGAATATTCCCAGAATTATCTTCAATAATTTTTTATTTTTATTTATTATTATTCGTAATCAATATGTATAACTAAGCAATACACACACATACAATACAATGTATAATTCATTATATTACCGAATCCAATTCAATTTAAACCATAACCAGTAAATAAACAATATCGTTGGAAAATTGCTGCCAATAAATCATTTTCATTGCCAGAGAAACGTAACGTAAACATAGCATAGCGTTTAAAAGAATTCACCTGGTGATCTCAAAAACTGTATGGAATTGATTGCAGGAGTGTAGGAGGAGTCTACCTGAGACTTTAAGCCAAATATAAATATTTGGCTTGTTTCTATTTCACTTTCTTTATTCTGTTTTATTTTCTTTTTTTTTCTTTCAATAATTATTGCATGGCTAAACTCCCGCGTATTCGCTTGCCATGGTGTAATAAATTATTATTTCTTTTCCTTTTTTCGTATTCCTTTTTCTTGTTTATTTTTTTCTGCTTTATAAAGCATTTTTGTTGCCACTTTTTTGCAGTTGAAATTCGTATTTGTTTTGTGTTGACGTTATACAGTGCTACAGTAGAGTATGATTGTTGTTAGCCAAGTAAAGAGAAATATTCTGAGGAAAATAATTTCTGAAAAAAAATTCACATTTTCCTTCGTTTTGTATTGTATTTATATTATTGTATTTACTTTTTAGTTACTCTCTCTCTCACTCTCTATCTGTATGTATGTATGTATGTTGCATGTTGTATTTTTATTTGCTTGTTTGTTTAAATTAAAATAAATGACCTTAAAATTTGTAACAAAAGCTTAGTAAAGTTAAAGGGAAAATGTTTACAAACAATTGTATACGTTTATCAAAATTAAACTGAACAGTAAATGCTTGAAAAAATGTTTAAAGTTTTCCAAAGGCAATACATAAACTACACTGAGCGTCAAAAGAAATTGTACACTTACGATGAAATTCTAACAATCACCAAACTCAACTTTTACCACTTAAGGATATTGCCTGAAAAAATTCGATAATACTTCGAAATTTTTTGTTTTTTTTTTTTCAATTTGAAACACTGGCAATGAAACCATTTTAAAATAAAAATAACGGTAATGTTTGAATGTATATTTTTTTAATGTCCGGTTTTTTGACGCTCCCTGAAAATTTATTTATAAAGTTAGTCTCCTAACATCCACAATCTTATTCCTGCAAAGATAGACCAGCTCATTCGATGCTCCCGAGAACGTATGACCGGCACATTATATTACAATCAACACATACATAACATAGTTGGTCGTTATAACCCTTCAGTCAGGATTACAACCTAGCTTCTCACACCACTTATGTTGAGTGTGTGTTAATTTTGTACATGACTGGCGGCACCTACACTTTGAAGTCGCCTCCGAAAGGCAGATTTTTGAGAAACTTTTCATGGCAATTTTATTTATTCGCGGAGTTTTTGCCAGAAATCTTCTGAGAGGAATTCCTTTGATATCTTTAAGATAGTCTTCAATGGTTTGGAGGAACTATTCTGGGATACAGAACATTTTTTCTGGTCTGGAGAATTTGTTACGTTTTTTTTCTACTCTACATACATACAAAATTGGTCATCAAACCCCTTCAATCAGGATTACTACCTATTTATCACACCACTTATGCTGTCTGTGTTAATTTTATATATGGGAGGCGGGACCTACAGCTTAAAGTCGACTCTGAAAGCCAGATTTTTGCGAAACTTTTCATGGCATTTTTTTGTTTCCTTACAGAGTTTTTGCCAGAAATCTGCTGAGAGGAAGTCACCGAACAAATATTTTTTTTCATATTTTTGTTCAGTTGGAGATGTCTGACCTGGGGTTTGAACCATAGACTCACGTCTAATATGCCAACACACTACCCACCAGACTTCGGCGATATTACAAGCAACATACGTAACATACAGCCTTTTAGTGAGGATTACGGCCTACATTCTTACGCCACTTATGTCGGGTGTGTGTTAATTTTGTTCATAAGTGGTGGGACCTACAGTTTAAAGTCGACTCCAAAAGACAGATATTACAAGCAACACCAAGTTTAAAAAGAAAAATTTTAATAATTCAACTACCTTTCGTAGACGTAAATTATTTGTATTTGCATTGAACTTGAATAACGTCAAGCTTAATAACACCATCTCATAATGCCATGCTTATAACGAATTTCAAATATTATTCTCTCATCTTCTGCTGTCAACATACAAAAATACTTCAGGTCTATAGAATTTACGTTTAATATTCTTCAGTATTTATTATAAATTCATCATCCTTTTATCATATCAGACCGAATAGTCTGTGTCATTCACAACCTATGAACTGTAATTAATACTGAGAATTGTAAGACACTGAAGCATATGCAATTTTAACTTTTCATAATGAAAGGAGTTGATTGAACTTAAAATCACATTGTGAACATGAAGCTGATTTCATTCGATTACAGTTCCAATGCTGCATACAAACAAAATATTTTAATTGAAGCTGTAAGCTTTACACCTGCTTACAGTTTAGAGATTTGAATACCAATTAGCAGCAGATGTTTAAATTAAAATGTAAGTTTTGAAAATGTAATCAAATTTTTCAATAGACAATAAATCAAAGTTAATTAATAATGAATGAATAAAATGTTATTAAAAAAAAAAATTTCATTTGATTACCTCGTTTGATCTAAGTCTACCTGGTGTTAACTCAAAGTGAAATATATTTTGAATTTCCACAAAAATATTTAACCCATAAATATAGAAAATATGTGAGGATATCACAAATTATTGCATTTAATTTGTATCATCTTTATCTTGTACTTTAACTAAATATTTGACAAAATGGTCTCAGAATGCCTCAGCAAAAGTATCGTATGGGCTAACTATCGGTTTAAATTGGAAGCATCGATTATTTCGAATCATGACAATACTTATGTCATTCGATTGTGTCACAAAATTCAGTATATTATCTCCACTGAATGTAATGAAGCGATTTACGCTTGAGCAACGTGGGGATTTATTGGAAATTTACTTCCAAAACAAAGACAATTGGTCGGAAATTGCAAAAAATTTTGTACAAAAGTTTGCCGTAGAAAAGGATAAACAGTGCCCGGTATACGCAAGACGTGAGCGTGCTCGTACAGTGCGTACACTCGAAAATAACGAAGCTGTGGCTGAGAGTGTGCGTGAGAATCCATCAACAACAACTCGTCATCGTTCTCAAGAAATGAACATTTCATGTTGGTGATGGTACGTCGAATTTTGCGAAAAGATCTCGGTATGACATACACATGGAATTGGTTCCAGAGTTGAAGCCGCATGACCATTCGCCTCGTTTTCTCTTCACTAGATGGGCCAACGAGAAACTACACGATGATGTCGATTTCGCCAAAAAAAAAATCTTTTCGGATGAAGCTCAATTTCATCTTGGTGAATACGTTAATAAGCAAAATTGCCGTATTTGGGACTTAGAAAACCAACGCGTGCTTTTGCAGAAGCCCATTACGATTGTTAAGAATGACAGTTTGGTACGGCTTGTGGAGTGAAGGCATCATTAACCCGCATTTCTTTGAAAAGAAGGATGGTGCAACCATTACGTTGAATGGTGACAGCCATGTCAATGAAATCATATTTCATTTCTAACCAGAACAATTATACTTCACAACCACAAAAAAAAATTGGCAAAATTTCAAACCGTTTTTAAATTTATAGTTTTAAATGAGCAACCCTATATTAAACTAGTGATAGAGAGAGCCATTAAGTCTTCATTGCTAAAGTTTGTTAGGACATTAGTATGGCTGAGAGGCTCACATTGGCGAAATCATGACGTTATGATGTCCAGATTGATGTTGAAGAAAAAGAAAGATTTCGGTGGCGGTCATCTCCATGATTTATATTTTTTTTTTTGTTCTTCTGGTTATTTAAATATTTGCGTGTTGTAAATATATATATGTATACTCAGAAAAGTTCAAGATTTATTTCTTAACTCTGATTGAGATATACGTCAACTGTCATCTGTATACAGCTTTTAACATTCTCTACATTTCCGCTTGTTTCTTGACAAAAAGAGTGTTGCTCTTGCTCACGGGAACATCAATATCTGAGGTAATAAACTTTCGAGTAATTTTCTATTATAAGTTTTCAGAAGTATTTGGTATCAAATTTGTCAATTCAATAATTTACATACCATCACTTATGTATACACGTAGTTATCAATGTACAAGTATAGGGAGACCAATATAAAGGGTGTTTTTTATAGAGGTATAGAACTTTAAGTTGGCATTACTTTTCAAGATTGCGACCGATTTAACAGCTGTCAAGTGATTTATTCTCAGTTTGGTTTGGCAATTCATCATGAATAGACTCACGCCTGAACAACGCTTGCAAATAGTGCAATTTTATTTCGAAAATAATGGTTCTGTGCGGAAAACGTATCGCGCACTACGTCCATTTTATCGTCGACAAAATCGTCCATCAGAGCAGTTAATTCGATTAACCATGGAACGTTTTCGCACCACGTTTACTCTTATTGATAACTCGCATCCCCAGAGACGCTGTACGGTGCGTACAGAAGAAGCTATTGCTGCTGTAGAGCGTAGCATTGAGGAAGAATGAGTCCATCTGCCATCGAGCACAGGAATTGGATCCGTGTCCATCCACTTTATGGAAGATTTTGCGGAAGGATCTTGGTTTGCGTGCTTACAAAATCCAATTCGTGCAAGATTTGAAGCCAAACGATCATCAAGTAAGGCGTAGATTCGTCGAATGGGCCCAAAACGAGATTACCGTTGTTCCCGATTTTCATAAGCGAATTTTGTTTAGCGATGAAGCGCACTTCTGGTTGAATGGCTACGTCAACAAACAAAACTGCCGCATTTGGAGTGAAGGTATGTGGAAACACCGTTACATCCAGAAAAACTGACTGTTTGGTGCGCTTTATGGGCTGGTGGAATCATTGGTCCGTACTTTTTCAAAAACGATGGTGGCCAGAACGTTACAGTCAATGGTGATCGGTATAGAGCCATGATTACTAACTTTTTCATTCCTGAATTGACTAACCATGATGTCCAGGAGATGTGGTTTCAACAAGACGGCGCAACATGTCACACAGCTCGTGCCACAATAGATTTATTGAAAGACACGTTTGGTGACCGCCTAATTTCACGTTTTGGACCTGTGAATTGGCCTCCAAGATCTTGTGATTTAACACCGCTAGACTACTTTCTGTGGGGCTATGTAAAGTCATTGGTCTATGCGGTAAAGCCACAATCGCTTGACCATTTGGAAGACAACATTCGCCGTATTATTGCCGATATACGGCCACAAATGTTGGAAAAAGTCATCGAAAATTGGACGTCCAGATTGGACTACATCCGCGCCAGCCGTGGCGGTCATATGCCAGAAATCATATTTAAAATAGAATGCCACAAGATTATCTTTCGGATAAATAAAATTCATGTCAATCGAATAATCCATCGTTGTTTTATTGTAACTTAAAGTTCTATACCTCTGTAAAAAACACCCTTTAGTAACATACCTCTAATGCCAGCATCGTACAGAACGCAGATCAAGAGTCACACTCAAATCGGTCTGTAACTTAACGGCTATGAGTTTCGTTATTAGCATATTAACATTAATTTGGGGGCCATTTCCAAAGTAGTCAGGTTTCGAAACACCAGTTATATCAGCCCACAAGCCCTTGGCTTCACTTCTTATTCAATTTCCAAACGAACATAGTTCATCAATATATGCAGTAGTCTTTAAAAACCTTGCAAGGCCTTCTGCAAGATTCGGGATGCATCATGCCACATTGCTGCCCAGTTCTTCAATAGATAGGACATGTTGCAACTTTTTCTTAGGCATTGTCGCTTGAAATTGCAGCATAAAGGCTCCGTATTCACTTATATAGCCTTTAAACATCATGTTCTGCCTACTTAAGCAAAAAGACAAAGACTTTGTTGAGAATTCTTAAGTGCTCCAAGAGGCTCGCGGAATGACGTTACTTTCAACTCGCCACTGGGACCCAAGAGACGAATATTGGTTTATTTATTGCATGAATTAGACTTCATATCAATGCAGGTGCAAATTCAAATGTAAAATTCGTTGAAACAGGTCGCCAGAAATCAACAAATTCAGATTATCTGGTATACTGTCTTTCACAGAAGCGATACTTTCGCTAGTGCAAACGTTGTGACGCTGCACATGTCGGACGATATCTGTAACGTCCTCAAATTTTTTGTAATCTTAACAATTTCTTGCATAACCGATCGCTCTTTTGTAAGCATCTTCAGATCTTTAACTTTTTCTTTCGCTAAATAAATAGCGCTTCAGGAGAAAGGCATTTAACATCAGACAGTGTTGCCAGACTAAGTGGATAACCCGATATACAGTGAGCGTCAAAAGAAACTGTACAGTAGGCATAAAAGTTTAACAATCACCAAACTCAACTTTTACCACTCAAAGAGAGTGCCCGAAAAAATTTGACAATATTTCGAAAATTTTTTTTTTTGCTTCAATTTTAAAAAACTGGCAATGAAACAATTTTAAAATAAAAATAACGGTAATTTTTTAATGTATATTTTTTTAATGTACAGTTAGTTTTGACGCTCACTGAAAATTGTTTTATAAAGTTTAGTCTCCTAACATTGATTCCTTCAAAGATAGACCAGCTCATTCGATGCTGTCAAGAAGATATGCACGCTCCATTATATTACAATCAACACATATATAACAAAGTTGGTCATTATAACCCTTCAGTCAGTATTACAACCTAGCTTCTCACCCCACTTATGTTGTATGTGTGTGTGTGTTAATTTTATACATGAGTGGCGGCACCTACAGTTCAAAGTCGTAAAGTAGTAAAGTAGGCTTAAAGCATACTTTAAAAAATATCCTGGTAAATAATACATTCAAGAAAGAAAATTTTATAAAATGGATAGAGGTTATGCTGCATTAGCCGTAGTTAATAACCCTTTAAAGTACAATAAACCAAGAAAAAAAAGGTTCTTAATCTGCAAAGAAGATTTCTCTGCCTCATTATCCTTTTATAGGTTAAATCCACAATACATTCTCCATTTGTTTGCTACGAAAATTGCTAACCCTTATCAAATTTATTTTCAGAACTCCAAAAACCCAAAATCTACTTCATATTCCTCGAGGTCCTATAAAGTTACAGGGTTTTTAGAAAATTACAAGACATTGAGCAGCTGTTGTCATACATTTAATCCTTTTCCTATTACAGACAACAATAAAACCCTCACCACACATACACATACATACATATGTATGTCAAGTGGCAGTTTAAGGCACTTGAACATTAGAAACGAAAACAACAGAATTCATTAATCATTTCCTGTAAACATATCTAAAATATGATAAGATATGCATGCATATATGCTAGGCATTAATGCAAGTGTATGAGTAATATGCATTATATATGTGTGTGCTTGTGTATGTGTATGTTTAATGTACAGTGTCTAATCAAATATTTGCTTCAATTTAATTTGGCATGTGAAACTTTAGAAAACTAATAACAACAATGAGCGTGAGTGTGGCATTAAAATAAATATTCTGACAACTTAACATGTTTTAAATACACTAAATGAATATGTATATATGTATATGTGTATATATATACGAGTATATATATGTATTGGTGTAAGTGTACATGTAAGCCACAGAATAGAATTACTTTCAAATGCATGTGACATATGCCAAAGCATGTACAATGTGGCATGACATGCAAATCTATTTTAACTTTCTAATGTCATGACACATTGAATACTTAGTCAAAAATGATTGAACGTTTGTTGGAGGATTTAAAATCACTATCAGGATCAGAATGAAAACAACACAAGTGTTCTGCATTACAACTGCTGCCAAAGGTAAACCTCAATTGTACATTGTGTTGCTTTTGTTAAATGACAAATAATGTCCAACACAAAACGAAAAAAATGCGGTGTTTTAGAAAATTAATCACTACACCATTAGTCCAAAATAATTGAATGCAATTAAAGTTGACAAAGAAAAGGTGTTTTAATGCTACACAGGAAATTTGTTTCGTTTTTGTTTTTTTGTTTTTGTTGAAAAAGCTAATTTAGTTTGGAATTAAAATCATATTTAAAGGGACAGATTAGAGGTTTTGTAATGAGGTTATAAGGTACGAACTAACAGGTGATTAATCGAGGGTAGTCATACAAATGCAAAGTCGCCGCAGTCTAGTAGGTAGTGTGTTGGCTTATTTGAACGTGAGGCCATGGTTCAACCATTGGTTCAGACATCTCACACAAAAAGAAATATAAAAAATATATTTTATAGGCGACTTCCTCTCAGATTAAAATAAACTTTTCTAAGAGTAAAAAAATCAACCTTAAACTATAAATTTGGCCACCCATGGACAAAATTAGCACACACAACATAAGTGCTGTGAGAAGCTAGGTTTTAATCCTGACTAAATGCTTGTAATGGACAAATTATCAAATTATGTAAGTAAGTCTCACAAAGGTATACGATATCTTTAGTATTATAAGGGGCTTCATTAAATTTTTATATTTTTAGATAACTGAGGACAAGTTACGACTTAAATTTTAAAGAAATTAAACGTCCAGAGCGAATAACAGCGACACGTTTATTGTCAAAGGTAGGATTCAGTGAGCAAGTTTTTTATCCATTCGTCCAATACTTCAACCCAATATGTCGACTACGCTCTTAAATCAATATATTTTTCATGGCATTATGTAGCCTGATTGACTCAGTTGTGCTCAGAACTTCCCACAATACCTTATATCATATAGTGGGTTATCCATTTAGGGGTTTCAAAACTGCCGATTTGCAAGGCTGACAGCTATTAAATATTTGTCATCTGAAGTGTTTCTTATTCAGTGAAAGTTTAGGTTAGGTCAGGTTAGAGGACGTGTACATGTCATTGGGACAAGTACAAAATCCAGAAGTCAAAATGACCCATTTGGGATAGTGGAGAAGTTAGGAAAATTGGAAAAGGAGAGGAGATAGGAAACGGCGGTTATGAGAAACGGAGGAAAAAAGATGGACCACAAACACACAAGAGAGCGCGACTACAAACTTAATACCCTAGCACTTCTCAACCAGCTCAATCTATTGATGAATCTATGGAGAGCCCTATTATCGGCTCTCGGCAAAGAGATCAAGCCTTCGCAGAAGCCGCTACCCATGGTCCTCAACCACAACCTTCTAAGGGCTGGATAGTTGCAGAGAAGGTGTTCGATAGTCTTCAACTCCTCCTCATGATCATCCTCATACCCTGCAATAGTCCGACTGGAATCTGTTCCAGACCTTTGTCAGCGATCTAATTTCGCAGAGCCCTGTAATGAAACGAAACAGTGAAAGGTTTTCCATTAACGAATATGGATTGATTGGATTAACAATGAACAAATAACGCGAAAAAATAAGTAAAAATTATTGCAAAAGTAATGTATTGGACGTGGCTAATTTTCGAGCATGACGCTGAGCAACTTACGGTGCCTGGAATTGATAAGTTTTTAAAGAAATTTCAAGAATCTGAAAGTGTTATCGATGTGTGGTAAACCCTGTGCAACATTGCAATGCACAAACTGCCGTAAATATCTCTTCTGTTAGGTAAAGTGGAGTGGAATTTGTTGAATGCATGGCAGTCACACCAATTCGACGTATTTTATTCATGAATGTGAGCTTCCAGCCATATACAGTTCAACTCATCCAACAAAGCCGCTGTATATATACTGACTTGGTGCTGGGTTTTCTATGCTGATTTCTTGCATAAAATTTTCTTCATTTCTCACTTGATTGTTGGGTCATCCATTCAAATTGTATCAAAGTGAGGTTCGATAAACCCAAAAAGAACTGAGGAGAAATTATTGTATATGGAAAAAGTGACTGTTTGGCAGGAGTTTGTGCCTCTAAGGCAGTATCATTGAAAATTACTTTGCAAGAGCCCTTACTGTCAGTCAGGGCAGTAAGGCTATACGATAATTAGCTTTTTCTTGTCAAGCTTTTGAAAATACTGAACTGAACATTATATGGTTGCAGCAAGACTATACCACAGTCCACACACTACGTCAAAGCCCATATCTACGATATCCTTGGATCATTTGAAAATCAACCTTTGTTACATTAGCGACGAGATACTTTCCGTTACTTTCACTTCTGTCTTCTTATTTATACATACGTACATACATAATTGGTCATTACAACCCTTTAGACAGGATTACGACCTAGTTTCTCACACTACTTATGTTGTGTGCGTTAATTTTTATACATAAGTGGTGGGACTTACAGTTTAAAGTCGAGTCCAAACGACAGATTTTTAAGAAACTTTTCATGGCAATTTTATTTTAACACTCAGAGTTTTTGCCAGAAATCTGCTGAGAGGAAGTCCCCGATGAAATATTTTGTCAGATTTTGTTTTGATGTATGACCTAGGGTTTGAACCGTGGCGTTACGTCTAATAAGCCAACACACTACTACCTACTAGGCAACGGCGACTTTCTATTTATATTCTTGTTAACTGGTGCTCATAAAGTTATCCACTATGAATCTTTTATGGGTCTCTGGTTGTATATATGCTACTCCACCTTCGCAATCTATTATCGGATCTCTAGGAAAACTAAAACCCTTTCCGTGCATAAACACAGTATGTACCAAAGAAAAATAATCATTTCAAAAAAGCCACACTTGAAGAACTAAACTTGTATACAATTGTTTACAATTTGAAAAGCCTTATCGAACGGCCCTCCTTTGATCTCACACAAAGTAGTAGGTAGTTTGTTGGGACAAACCGTACAATGATTCTTTTATTGTCGTCGCCCATTAACGTTTACCATCAATGTTAAACAGCCATAATGCCTGCGGGAAAAGCGGGAAAATTAAAGTCAAAACGGAAAAACAAACATTTTAAAACGTTGCAAAAATGAAAGGAAAAACCCAACACAACAGCAACACAATACTAATACAAAGACAAACAATGAAGATAAGTATTTAAGCGATGATATAAAAATGAAAAGAAGCAGTTGTCACGGCATGACAAATGTACAGGAAAAAAATGTTAAAAACAAAACAACAACAGCAATAAGAGTTTATTTTTTTATTTTTTTGGTGGCAAATTCAAAAAAAAAAACAAGAAAAAAATATTTGTTTAAAGACACGCACATCAACAAAAAAGTAATCATAGAAGGTGAAAATCGTTAAAGCAACTGAAAATATTGCCTCAAGGCGAGGAAAACACTTCAATTTCCTGTTTCTTTCCTTCTTTAATCTTTTTTGTTTCTTTTTTTTTTTTTTGTTTTTTAATGGAAAAAAAAATTTTTTTTTTTGGAAATTTTGTTTTTCACTAAATTTAGAGGCGGAGATGGTGTATTGCCTTGAATTGCACGCGTGTCTTAAAGCATTCCGACATACATAAGTACGTTACGTTAAACAAATTTTATTCGTAATTTTAAGTGACAATTTTTTTTTTATTCTGTGGAAATTAAATGAATACAACGATATTAATCAAAAGGTGTCGAAACAATTTCCATTCATGTGTTTTTCTCTCTCTCTCTCTCTCTTAATGCCGATTATGAGAAATGAAAGGAAATAAATACACGGGCAATTTAAATTAAAAAAAAGAATTATGGAAAGCAACAGCAATAGGAAGAAGTCACTTTTAATGTTGAATTGTTTAATAAAAGTTGACATAAATTTTCTTTTCAATGCTGAAATATTCGCAACATGGGAGTAAAGTCGTGTATACTGATACAAGTGTTTAATTCAACATTAACGGAGAGTACAACGAACGGGACATATCAATAATATCCGACAATTGAGTCCCTATTCGTGCACTCAGCTCATAAAAGGTTGATTGGTGAATATTATGGAACTATCTGGGCCAGCCAAATCAGTTAGATAACATATGTACATACATAATTGGTCATTACAACCCTTCAGTCAGGATTACGACCTAGTTTCTTACACCACTTATGTTGTGTGTCTTAATTTTATACATGAGTGGCGGGATCTACAGTTTAAAGTCGACTCCGAATGACAGATTTTTTAAAAACTTTTCAAGGCAATTTTTATTTACTCTCAGAGTTTTTGCCAGAAATCTGCTGAGAGGAAGTTGCCGAAGAAATACTTTTTTTGTATTTTGTTTTGATGTCTGGCCTGAGGCTTGAACCTTGACTTTACGTCTAATAAGCCAACACACTACCTACTAGAATACGGCGACTTCATCAGCTAGATAAGGAAAATAGAATTAAGCTCTCCTAGGCCACTGGTTTATTGGCAATGAGTGGGCAAATGAGCTTGCAATAAGGATATTTACTACGCTGCTCATAGGACCTGAACCTTTCTGTAGTATGGAAACGATCTTTGGAATAGTATTCTCTTCGAAAGGAAATATACAGAGACAGGAAAACTTTTCACAAGCCACATGGATTAGAGGCAATTTAAGCTTTTGCTGGACTAAACTTGAAGTAATCTGAGTATAGTAAACGATTAAAAAACCACCTGTTCGTAATAGAGATCACTTTAAACCCAATATGTATATTCTATGATAAGGAAGTCGAGTTACCAGTATACATATTTGGAATCTGTCTGAAAGTAATTCAACTCAGAAGGAACTACTAGAGTACTTATCGCCTAGTTTGGCACAGAACAACTTCCCATTCCATGGAAGATCCCAAGGAAGTAGTTACCTCTACTTGACAATAATAAATAATGCTAAGCATATATATTAGGTCTTTCATTAAGCGCTTTCTATCTTTAAATTTAAGAAAAGCAAAGTGGGGGTGAATTATCATTCGAAGACACCTATTAATCGGAGGCGCTCATTCGAAATTTTAAATTTCAATGAAATTTGCCAAAACATTGACGCATAAATCCGAATAAATTTAATCGAAGGCATGGCTTATATTGTTATTGAGGATACGCTGGGTCTTGTGGCTTATTAGCAGGCACCTTCGACTTGAAAAAGTCCCATAGGAAAACGTCTAATGGGATCAAATCGCATGACTGACCACCGAGCAGTTTACATTACCTCAGAATAATCAATGTGGTGTAAGCTGTGTATGTCCCGTTGAAACCTTATGTCATTGGTGTACATATTATTCAAGGTTGAGGCAAAAAAATTTCGGTTATTGATGGATCTAAAGTAGTTGTCGTTATAAGTGCCTGTTTGGTCAACATCGTTCTTAAAGAAATATGAATCAATGACGCAGTCACAGCAAAATCCACACCAAACAGTGACTTGTTCTTGATGAATGGAATGCTTTTGGATCTTATGTGGTTTGATTTCGTACAACAATTTTGTTTTTCATGTCCGGAAATGAGACTTACCGTTGAAGATGATTTTTCAAAGAAAATTAGGGTCACTTGCTAACTGCTGCAGAGTTCATTCAACGAACGTTATTTGTCTCTGCCTCTGGTAGTTCACCTTCAGTTCCTAGGTAGATGCAGGCCCAAGTTATAACGCAAACGGTAGGGCGATTATGGCATAAATAAAATGGGCAAACAGCGCTTGCAGTACGTTAACTGAATGGAACACGTTTTGTGATAAAAACAATTTTATTATTTGTACCTGTTATTGACTGCCATATCCCTCTATAATGATTTAGCAAAACAAACTGAATAAATGACAACTAAATTGACAGATGTACCTTAAAAAAGATGGCCGTTATCAACTGTCAATGTTCGGTAGCCTCAATAGAAAGAAATGTATACAAGAACTTAAGAACTTCTTTAAAACAAATTTCATTTTCTTTAAGTTTATAAGTTGAAATAACACTTTTAATTGTTTTACTTTCCTTAAAGTTGTTTTCAAAAAAAAGAAACTTCAAACAATTGTTATTCAAAATCAGATCTAAAATGGGTTTACGATTTCTCTAGTGCTGCGTAATAAGGCTTTTTTCAATTTATCCCTGCGTAATTTAAAAATAATAACATTTAACTAGTTCTGCAGTATTATATTGACAAAACAAAAGAATCTCAATTTATTTGCATTTTTTGCCTTCAAAAATAACAACCAACTGCTTAGTGCTGCTGTCTGTAACTTTCTATTACGAGTTTGACTTTTTCATTGTTTTACGTATAAATTACCACCAAAAAGTTCTCAAAAACTTAAAAGAAAACAACAAGAACAAGAAATTCAACAAACAAAACAAAAAATAGCAACAACACCAGTAAGAGTATAACAAGAGAGAATGACGAAAACATTAACAATTTTTATGAGGATAATAAAACATTCAGTAGTTAAGGAAACACAATAACAACAGCTGCAGCAGCAGCAGCAGTCACCAAAAGACAACAGCAACATGTTCAACTCATTATGTTGTCGACATTTTCCATTATTTTAATTCATTGCCCTTTAAAAGAGCATCGTCTACAAAACGGACATACGCTAGGTTGGCTTTCTCTTCACATTTTTCTCCTTTTGTTGGCTTCTCTGCATGAAATCCCTTCAGTTGGAAAAACAAGTTGTTCCTTCAAGTCATTCTTTTATTTATGCCTTGTCCTCTGTGTGTCAACTTTCGGTTTCATTTAATATTTAAGATGGCCAGCTCTGTTTTTTATTCTGCCTCATCATCATTTTAGAGCGATTGTTGTGCCATTTTTCTTTTATGCGAAAACTTTGTCCAACCGGCTGTTGGCTATTCAGTGTACCCTACAGCAAGTGAACCTATATTGTGTGGATAAAATAATTGTAATCGAATTCATTGACTCAGAATCAATTCTCTCCATTATCATGGCACCTAAGACTTTGTGGAAGTGTGTGATCAAACCTTGAATAACATAATCGGTCATTACAACCCCTTTAGTCAGGATTACCACCTAGCTTCTCACACCACTCATGTTGTGTGTGTTAATTTCATACATGAGTGGAGGGACTTACAGTTTAAAGTCGATTCCGAACGACAGATTTTTGGGAAACTTTACATGGCAATTTTCTATTTACTGTCAGAGTTTTTACCAGAAATCTGCTGAGAGGAAGTCGCCGAAGAAATATTTTTTCAGATTTTGTTTTGATGTCTCACCTGGGGTTTGAACCGTAGCCTTACGTCTAATAAGCCAACATACTAGACTAGGCTACTACAAATCATTACCACACCTTAAGGTTGGACAATTTGTTGAAAGTTGCTATTCAACTGTGGGCACTTATATTTTCCATAATCGATGAAAATTTTATTTCAAAGTTCCGCTGGAAAAATGCCTGTAAAGAAATGTATTCATTGGGAATAATTGAGTACCAGTCATGGTAAAAACCATGGAACTTTGTGGCATTGAGGGCATCTCCTATTTATTTTTTTTTTTTTTTTGTAAAGTGTATTTCTCTTTAAAGGTTACGAAAACAGGGCCTTTGATGTCATCATGGGCTCTTATCTTACTTTTGATAGCAGTTCAGCAAACGAATATTGCAGCTCCCAATGGCATTTAATGGCACCTGAACCAGCGGCCAGATATATTTAATTTCGCTGACGACATGCACGAAAAGCTTGTAAGACTACAGGAGTACGGCTTCTTGGTCAGACTGTGAATAAAATTTGTGAAACAAAGTCGCTTGGAATACCGAGGTCTCTACAATATAATCTTTTGTGAAACGATTTGATCGTTTGAATCCGTTTCCGCATTCACATTTGGAAATAAAAAATTGTCAATCGGAACTAAATCCGCTTAAATCGTAGCTTAACTCATGGGATTTTTGTGCCCTTGAATTCTTCTATGCTAGAAATATTTCTTTCCTCATCAAATGTAATCATTTTCGTTGAATTTCTTGCTGAATCGACTCAAAAATTTTGAAATATAATGGTCATATTCCCTCTGTTTCTCTATTCTCACTTTCCTACCTCCTCTCCGTTTCAATTTCCCTATTTCCTTTACTATCCTCTCTCTTTCTCCTCTAGGACGTATTGCAATGGGTCATTTTGACGTCTGGGTATTGTCCTTGTCTCAGTGACAAGTACACGTCCTCAAATATAACCTAAGGCAACCTTTGTCATTGATTGTGCTTTTGGAGGTAATTCATGTGGGTTAGTGTGCATCGGAAAAACGTTTGTCCTTCTACAGGCTACAGGAGTACGGCTACTTGGTCAGACTGTGAATTAAATTTGTAAAACAAAGTCGCTTGGAACACCGAGGTCTCTACAATATAATCTTTTGTGAAACGATTTGATCGTTTGAATCTGTTTCCGCATTCACATTTGGAAATAAAAAATTGTCAATCGTAACTAAATCCGGATGATGAGGAAACTAGTCGTAGTTTAACTCACAGATTTTGTCATGGAAACTACATATGCATGTGCCCTTGAATTCTTCTGTGCTAGAAATATTTCTTTCCTCATCAAATGTAATCGTTTTCCTTGAAATTCTTGCTGAATCGACTCAAAAATTTGGAACAATATTGGTCATGTTCCCCCTCTCTATTTTCACTTTCCTTTCACCTCTCATTTTCCAATTTCCCTATCCTCTCTCTTTCTCCTCTAGGACTTATTACAATGGGTCCACTAGGTATTGTTCTTGTCTTCATGACAAGTACACGTGCTCAAATATAACCTAAGCCAACCTTGGTCATTGATTGTGCTTTTGAAGGTAGTTTATGTGGGTTACTGTGCATCGCAAAAACGTCTGCCCTACTTTTTCGCCAGTTCTTCCCAAGAAATCCACTGTCTTGACTACTATTTAGGCTGTAGAGTGTTGTAGTGAGTCCACATCTCATTCATGATTACGCAATGGTGAAAATGGTGTGGTTGAACAACTCTAAGAACCCCTCCTGATCGTAACGAATTTCACTTTTTTTTCCATTCTTTTTTTCGAGTGGTTTAATTCGCCAGTTTCCAATGACCATCAATGCTGACAGATATCTGACACTCATGTTGTGTGTGTTAAATTTATACATGAGTGGCGGGATCTACACTTTAAAGTCGACTCCGAAGTACAGATTTTTGAGAAACTTTTCATGGCAATTTTATTTACTCTCAGAATTTTTGGCCAGAAATCTGCTGAGAATGTAGAATTAAATTCAATTAAATTTTGTTTGATGTAAAGAGATTAAAACCTCTTACAATTTCTTGCTACATATCAAACCTATACAGTCGGTTTTGACCGCCTATGACGGCTTTATTGCACATGTTTTTTGCCATCGCTTGTTTTGTTGGCATCATCATAAAAATTCATACAAGAAATTTCGTAATTGTTGCCCTCTTTTCCGCGATTTTCACTTTCAAAGGACGATTCATTGTTTAACGCTGTTGTTATTTTCGATTCTGTTAATAGTTCAAGTTTAGTTTTTACAATGCAAAGTTTTCGGAAAAACAATACCAAGTTGTTAAATGAAAATGAAGAAAATTCTGGAGAAACTGGAGAAACTGGAAAAACGAAAAAAACTGAGAACATCATTAAAATGGCATCGTAAATCAGGAAAAAGTTTTTCTAAAGTAATAGAAATTTTAAATAAATTAAGCCTTAATAATGGCAGTTATTTGACACACATTTTTATAACGTAAACTTCTTAGATTTTTAAGTTGTCTAAGGCTGTGCTTATTGGCATTTGAAAATTTTTCGCGATAAAAGGTTGTAAAACACAAGTTAATCTTTGTAATATTGGTGGATTAAATAAGATGGAAACATGATTTATTTTTTCTTTATGGAGTTTTAAATTGTTTGCCTTGTTGCTGGTGATTTCATCATCAATGGCTGATGACGGTGAACATAACACACATTAATTACGTTTGAATTTAAGCGAATAAATATTGTTTGGAAATTCTATGAAGCATAAAAGGTAGCTATTTATCGATCGATCCAATGCGATAGTCTTTATATCGCATATGAAATCTTTGTGAACCAGAAACGTAAATTCTGTTGTGTTCACATAACCAACTACGTTCGATGTGAGATTCAGCACTAAACCTTACAGAGCATGTGATACAGGCTATAGGTTAAGTTCATTGTGATACCACAAGCTAAGAACCAAACCATGGTTTTTACTTTTAAATCTTTGACTAAAATTCGTTACAATTGTGAAGGTTGATCTGTTTAAGTTTCTCTTTAACTTCCTGGGTCGTAGGACCTATGCTCACAAGCATGTATTTAAATTGGTAGTTTACTTAATGACTAATCTAATTTCAGTACATTATTGTCCCATATTCCTTTGTAAATGAGGACAGCGCAACCATTGCGGTTAATGGAGACACTTATAGCACCATGATAACCGATTTTTTTGCAACCGCTATCTTTTCATGGCATTTTTTATTTACTCTCAGAGTTTATGCCCGAAAACGGCTGAAGCAATATTTTTCGCCCAAGAAATATTTTTTTTCATATTTCGTTTAGTTGGAGATAACTGACGTGGAGTTTGAATCGAGGCCTCACGTCTAATAAGCCAAAATACTACACTAGACTACGGCGACTTCTGATAATAAATTGTCTCGATTAGTTTGAATATCATCCCCTTTTACAAGGAGGCATAAAACTCTTGTTGGCAGCAATTGGGTACAAGCAATATTGTTAGACTCTGATGGACACATATGGATAAGACGAGGACCGTCTCAGTTCTATCCTCCAATAGCTGTGTATCTGAGGAGAAGGAATGTAGTCTCACCTCATATATCAGGTGCTGTTCTTGTCATAAAATGACGAAGATTTCTATCCTTTCACTCTCTGACGCCCTTGGTCGAGCTCTTAAATGTACGGATTGCTGCAATAGCAAGATTTATTGTTGACTCGGTTTGTATTCATCCACCATTCAATATCATCAAAAATTCTGAAGAGAACTGTCCTTTTTTTCTTGAAAGCTTTCTAATTCTTTTCAAATGCTGTAAAGCATAATTTTGTATAGGGTCCGCCAAATAACTTTTTTTTTTGAAAATGCTTTAAAAAAAACTACTGAATATTTTCTCAAATTTCTTTTTTTATTTGAAAGTACAATCCTTCCGGTTAATAATGGAAAATAATTTCATTCAAATGGCTGCCTCGGCTGGCCATGCAGTAGCCTACACCAGAAGATGCCGATTTTGGCCAAAAAAAAATCATCTTTTCAGATGAAGCTCATTTTGATCTTGGCGGGTATGTAAACAAGCAAAATTGTCGCATTTGGGGCACAGAAAACCCGCACGCATACGTTTCTAACCAGGCCTTCCTTGCTTAGAAGAAAATCTATAAATCGTGTTTGCGTGTGTGTGCGTGTGTATTTGACAAATTTCATTTTAGCTGACCTTACTGACAGCATAATAAATTTCCTTTTGAATGTCAAGACAGTTATTTAACGACAATATTTCCTTGCATGCCACCACGTGTCTTGTAATTTAAATTCAAATTCTTTCTTTAATTCCAGTTAATGTGTTTTATTTTTTTTTATTTCATTTTAAATATTTCAATACATTTCTCATCATTTTATCTTTCTTTTCTTCAGTTTCTTTGCTGTTATTTTAAATGCAAACATGATACTTAAACTTTCAACATTAACTTCAACATGTTGGTGTTTGAATTGAACAAAATAAAAAACATTACATATAAGGCATTTCCGTTTCCCTATTGTAACACAGCACTTTAAAAAAAAAACACTTGTTGATCATGTATGTGTAAGAAAATTGCTACAATAGAGACTATATATGTATGTTTGTACGTATGTTGAACAATGGATTCCCCCAAGAGATGATTTGATTTTAAAGTACTCAGTACTCAGCGCTAAATAGCATAAGTAAATGAAAACTTAAAGAGCACTGATGTAATTTCACAAGCTATTAATGGAATTTATAGAACTTATATGTATGTACACAATCAATGGTTTAATTTTTAATTAAAGAGAACAAAAACCAAAAAAACTAAGTCTGTTTAAAAGTCCCCTTAAACATTTTCTAATTTATTCCTAGCAACAACAGCTTGAGAATTGAATTGAAGTTTCCATTGCGCTTTGAATTTTTTCCCAGTAATAATGACAAACTTTACATCAACATTTGTTTTAAACATATAAAAATAAATTCTTTATTATTGTTTGCCCTTTACTGTTTTATATTGAAAATGTTTTCCTTTTCATTTGGAGAAAAAAATTAAATTTTCATTCATTTCTTTACAATTTAATGGAATTTTGTTTTAAACGCTGAAAAACAAAACAAAAAGGAATATAAAGTGCTTAAAGTGTTGAACAAAGGCATTCTTTGTAAACAAAAAGAAGGAATAAATGAAATAAAATCGGAAAAAAAAACATTTTAACTTCGAGGTTAGTTTACACTTGTAGTCATGAAAACATTGTTTTAAACAATTAGAAGCAACAAATGGGATTCGTTTTACAGAAACATTAAATATTGTAGACCGTTAGTAACGGATTCCATTTTTTTACCTTTATTCTCGCATCTCAACCATTTGACTAAAATTTTTAATTCCATACACTGACACTGACACTTGCGGTGAGGGTCTCTTACTCCTCACCAAAATGCTAAACCCTTCTTGAAGAAATTCACATCGGGATATCACATTCAATATTGAACTCGGGTTTAATCCCTGGATGAAAACAAACCGAGTCAACAATAAATCTTGCTATTGCACCAATCCTTACATTTGAGAGCTCGGCCAAGGACGTCAGCAAGTGAGAGGATAGAAATTTTATTCATTTTATGTCAAGAGCAGGGCACTGACATTTGAGCTGAGAGTTCCTTTCTGCTCCTCATAAAGGCATTGACGGATTGTCGTACACAAAACGCTAAAAGAAGGTACGAACCTACCTTCAAGGAAGATGTCCCACTTAGGCCATCCTTAAGACACATTGGGATCCCATATTCAATATTCAACCTGAGGACCGAACATTCCCTGGATGAAAACAAACCGAGTCAACGATAAATCTTGCTATTGCAGCTCGGCCAGAACGTTAGAAAGTGAAAGGATAGAAATCTTCAGTGAGAGTCCCTTCCTCCTCCTCATAAAGATATTTAAGGACTGCCGTAAACAAAACGCTAAAAGCAGTAAACGAACCCTCCTTGAAGGAAGCTGTCCCACTTAGGCCATCATTAAGGCACAACGGAATAACAGATTCAATATTCAACTCGGGGATCAAACATTGCCTTGATGAAAACAAACCGAGATACATTTGAGAGCTCAACCAAGGATGTCAGAAATTGAGAGAAAAGAAATCTTCGTCATTTTATATCAAGGGCAGGGCACTGACACTTGCGGTAAGAGTTCCTTCCTGCTCCTCATAAAGGCATTGACGGATGCTAAAAGCAGGTGGCCAACCCTCCTTGAAGGAAGATATCCCACTTAGGCCATCCTTAAGGCACATTGGGATCCCACATTCAATATTCAACCTGGGGATCGAACATTCCCTGGATGAAAACAAACCGAGTCAACAATAAATCGTGCTTTTGCAGCTCGGCCAAGAACGTCAGAAAGTGCGATGATCGAAATCTTCGTTATCACTTGCAGTGAGAGTCCCTTCCCCGTCCTCATAAAGGCATTGACTGAGGTACGACTCTAAAATGCTTAAAATAGTTAATGAACCCTCCTTGAAGGAAGGCCCATTGCGATATCACACTCAATATTCAACTTGGGTTTGATCCCTGGATGAAAACAAACCGATGTCAGAAATTGAGAGAAAAGAAATCTTCGTCATTTTATGACAAGAGCATAGGAGTGACACTTACGGTGAGAGTCCTTTTCATCTCCTTAGACCTACGGCTCCAGCAAAATTTATTTGCCGGCCCTTAAGGATCGCTATTGAGACATGAATGGCCATGCTATTGAAGGAAAGAAGTGAGTCGGTTCTCCTCTTATCCATATGTGTGTCCAGCAGAGTGTAGCAATATTGTTTGTACCCACCTGCTGCCAAAAATTTATTTATACCTCCTTGTAAAAAGAGTGGTAATATTCAAATTTATTATCAAAAGTCTCCGTAGTCCAGTAGGTAGTGTGTTGGCTTATTAGATGTGAAGCCTCGATTCAAACCTCAGGTCAGAGCAATAAAACGAAATTTTATTATTTCTTCAGCGACTTACTCTCAGTAGATTTGTGGCATAAAAAGAATCTCAAAAATCTGTCGTTCGGAGTCGACTTTAAACTGTAGGTCCCACTGCTCATGTATAAAATTAACACATACAACTTAAGTGGTGCGAGAAGCTAGGTTGTAATCCTGACTAAAGGGGTTGTAATGACCAATTATGTGTGTATGTATGTAATTTATTATCAGAACCCTTAATAAATATACCACATGTTTGAGCTGTATAAGTGTAAACCTCAAGGATTCCATTTGGGAATCTCTTGATCTTTAGATCAAAAGTCTCTTGATAGAATTCTAAAAGCGAATATTTTATTCAAAAAGGAACCCTGTGATCTGAAGGTTAAGTCAGGTTTTTATCGCATTGAGTCTTACTACAACCAACCAAGTGCTCTGCGTCGATACGCAGGTTAAATAAGGTTTTGAATCTTACTGCCACCAACTTAGCCCTCTGCTTTAATAGGAGGTCAGAGAGAAGCCAATTGAGTACATATAGTGAATAACGCTTTGATTGTCGAGTTGGTTAATTCACAGGTCATAACTAAAATGTTGTTTTTGTTTTTCTTTCTTACTTTGTCCAGCTAGTTTTAATTGTTAAGATTACTGCCCTCAAATTCGTTAAAAATTTCTTTCATTACTGTTTTAATAATTAAAATGTGTAAATTGATATTTTATTCCAATAGAAATGCCTGTAATTCGTTGAACAATTTTAATTAAATCATGTCTACGGCTTAGCAATGCCAATCAAAAAACCAATTATGGCCACAACCTTAATTGAATTTTTATTTAGGGAAGACCACCAAAAAGGAAAACCATAAGCCAATAACATTTTAAATAATTCTTACAACATATTTTTGATTGTTTATTTAAATATTATTTCAACATTAAATAAAATTGTTTTATTGTGTTCATTCCATTCCATTTCATTTTTTTTTAATTTCTTATTTCTTTTCGCATTCAAATTTCTCTCTTAAACTACTAATGCTACTAAGGTTTCTAACCAGACCTTCTTATTCGCAGGCAATTACCACATACCCGACTGCTCGGTACTAGACTATCTTTCCATCAGTTTTGGCTTTCGCTCCATTACTTTTGAGCCTAAGTTTGTTGATCTCAAGTTTGTGTTTCTTGAGTGGATTAGTATGTAATCAACCATGGATTAGTTTGTATTTTACCTTTCAAATGTTGGTTTGTTTTGCTTTTTTTTTCAAAGCCATAGTGAACAGGTCATTTGAAATCAAATACAAAATAAAATATTATTCGTGGCCTAAAGGTCTCAGTTTTGGTTACATTCAACAAATGCTGGCAAATTAAATAACTTTTGATTTCCATAATTTCATAAATTTTTGGAAATTCAATTAAAATGCCTTAAGTCTTGTCATCCCCATGGAGCAACATCAGTTTATGGCAATTGAAATTAATACTTCGCTGTATTTACACTGATAAACTTTATTTTAAGAATAGAAAATTACACGCTTATATAAAGGAATTTAAAAGTGTCCTTGAATTGTAGATTTCCATACCAGATTACGTATCAAGCACAGTGGCGCAAAAGTACTTTCTTTCTGGTAAATTTTTTTACTCCTCTTTATTCCTTTTTAAGGAACATTACGGCAAACGCAAAGCATATCTCCATGCTTTTATAAGTTAAATGTTTCAGCTAAGCTGGCCTTTGGTCTACTCTAGCATATCGTAGAATGATAGGTTTACTATCCGTCTTAGCGCAAAAACAACATCCACTTTTTGAATAGCACATGCCACCAGGCCTTCTCTGCGTTCTTAGGACTAAAGAGAATGAATTCCCAGTTGATGTAAGTTGAGTGGACTTCCGGCCTCGAAAACCGCGAGAAAATTTTATTTTTTCTGGATTTTAAGGATTTCTCGTCATCTTTTTAATCCCTAGAAGACGTCACCTTAGCTTCTTTATCAAGAGCCAGTTACAGAATGGGAAATCAATTAGCCTGTTGCTTTTGTTTTAACAAAATTTTATTTCATTTCGAAAATGTTGAAAAAAATCCGCTATTGAGTGAAATTTCAAAAAAGACCAACTGCAGCTGAAGCATATTCTGAATATGACAAAAACATCTGCGGTCAGCCAATGCCAATAATAAATTGAGGGAGTACACCATGAAAATTGTGAACAAATTGTAGAAGAACTTTCAGAATCATTGTTAACCATTCAAGTTGCAAAATTTCAAAGCCTTAGACTGTTTCCATCCTTAAACACAATCTCAGCAGACCAATATCAAGCAAACAGCCCGAGAACGTCTTGGCAGTGAAGTTAATTTTTGCATCTCATAATGCTTCTGGCCTGATGCAACAAAGCTTGCAAAGACTGATACAATACAGTGAGATTGGCATTCGTATGCAGTCGAACGAATAAATGATTCGGAAATAAATGACATACTGACACCAGTTGTAGAGATGCCAGACAAAGCGTCCATCATAGCAGTTATAACGTAGCACTGGCCTCTGAGTACTTATGCCTGACAGTAACTTGTACAGAAAACATAATGACGAGGACAGAGAGGGGACTACAGTATATCTTCCCTCTTATTGTCCGGTATTTAGGAAGTCGCCGTGGTCTAGTAGCTAGTGTTTTGGCTTATTAGACCTAAAGCCATGGTTCAAACCCCAGGTCAGACATCAAAACAAAATACAAAAAGTATTTCTTCGGCGACTTCCACTTAGCAGATTTCTGGCAAAAACTCTGAGAATAAATAAAATTGCCACCACAAGTTTCTCAAAAATCTATCATTCGGAGTTGACTTTAAACCGTAGGTCCGGCTTGTCATGTATAACATTAACACATACAACATGAGTGGTGTGAGAAGCTAGGCCGTAATCCTGATTGAAGGGTTGTAATGGCCAATTATGTATGTATTTAGGAATCTGGGACAAATTATTTTTTATTCAACGTAAACTATTAAAGACAGTTGGAGGATGGAGTTGTAAACTTTAAGTACAAAATTAACTTCCACAGATTCCAGAAGGATATAGTCATTGCCACGGTTATCCCTTCAAAGAAGTTAATCGCAGGCCTAAGGACCTGAATGTTCTTATTTTTGAATGTCTTTATTGTCGATTGAGGGTGGTTCGCATTTTTCAACAAAACTAGGTTCAGATTTAGTTGTGCTCTTTAGAGCTTGAGGCTGGTCCCTGTCAACGCCTATGTAAACACTGAGAAAAATCGTTCTAAAAACATAGAACACTTTCGCTTGAGTTTTCTAAAGCAGCAACAGGGAATCTAGAATTACATTTCTGGCATTCCGGGTGCCTTCTCCTTGTCGGCTACTTTCAAGTCCTGAGTGACTAGTTGAGGATTACTGACCGGAAAAATCTACAAGATCTCTTGCCATGCATAGGAAATGACGGGGAATGTGGCAACATCGATATGAATTGCCTTGAATTTCGTGCCATTACAGACTTGCCCTAGCAACTCTAATGTCGTTTTAAACAGCAGCCCTAAGCACTAATTTACGCAGGATATTTATTTAATGTAAACTGGACATAAGTCAACATTAGAGTGGTGATCCTAAATTGCTGCAAACTCGAGAACACATCGATTAGAGTAGTGGTGGCAACCCATCTCAAATTGTGTTAAAGAAATGGTGCCACTGCTTGCATTGCCCAATGTAAGGACACATTAGTAAAACCTGATTTTGATTTCTAAACTTCTATTTAGTTCGGCGTTTAGCAATTTTAATCGTACATACATACATAATTGGTCACTACAACCCTTTAGTCAGGATTACAACCTACTTCTCATCGTTGATTTTATACATGAGTGGCGGGACCTACAGTTTAAAGTAGAGAGAAACTCTTCGTGGCAATTTTATTTTCTCTCAGAGTTTTAGCCAGAAATCTGCTGAGAGGCAGTCGCCGAAAAAATATTTTTTTTTCATATTTTCGTTTTGATTTCTGACCTGGGATTTGAACCATGGCCTTACATCTAATAAGCCGACACATTACCTTCTAGACTACGGCGACTACAACTACTACAACGGCTATTTTCCTAATTCAAAAAAGTATTAAAAAATTAATGCTTAATTTTGATCATGGATTCCTTAAAAAATTACAATTCATGAACCTTTTTTCAAATCTTATCTGGAGGAAGGTTTAGACTCCACTGTTCTCTCCTCTTGGCTAACCTGTCCTATACTCCTTTGTTTACTATTTGTAGGTACCATAAGTGGCTCACTCTTCGATTGAAGCATAAAAGTAATCCAAACAATCCAATGGAATTTAATTTTCATTGCTAACCACTGTGCATATTTCCGCTTGCCATAACATGCGCGCATATTCAACACACGCACATTACAACTGAATGTACAAAACAAAGGACTCTTTTAAAAGCCTTAACAAAATTTGTCTAATGTTTCCTTTTTAAGTAAGAAAAGCAAAAGCAAAACAAAACAAAACAAAAAAATGTTGGACAGTTTAACATATACATTACATGTTCGCATGAATAGAAAATGTAAGACAATATGTGTGAGAAAGTATTCAAACAAACACACATGTAAAGTAATTATAATTATATGAGTGCGTGTGTGCAGTCCTTTAGTTTTAATTACATCTCTTGCCATAACATTAAAAGGGAAGCGGAAGTTCTTTTTTCAGTTATTTATTGGGCTCTTTGTGAAAATAGTTAACACAGTAAAAGACAAAAAAAACGCTTTTTAAACGTAACAAAAGTGAAATTATTTCAATTAAAATACCTTTAAGGTAAATGTTCAGTAGCGAAATATTTTGATTGAAAGCAATTAAACTTATTAGAGGGCAAGAGATAGACGTAGTAGACAAGAGACAGACGACATCAGCCTGAATATTTTGTTTGAAATTAAATTATTTTCTACTGGTTCATGGTTTAATGAGGCTAAAAGTGAAATGATAATTAAGTTTTTCAAAAATGAAAATTGAATTTTAAACAGATGCCATGGAGAAAAATTATTACTTGAGCGGTGGAAAAGTAAAACTTTTGTTAGAATTTTTATTTCGTTTTTTCTAATGCAGAAAGCAAGTGAAAATGATGACAATAAAGAAAGTAATCTGTAAGACACTTAGCGTGTAGAAAGCGCTCGTAATAATGTACTTCGTTTTATGAAGAGTCCACAAGCAATATCTTAACTTCTGACAATTTATTTAAACACTTAAGGCCATCTTTTCAGTGATTTAGTTGATTCATGCTTATCCTTACATATATACATGTTCCTCTTACTCCTCTAGGGAGCATAGGGCCGCATCCTTACATATTCAAACCGAATTTTTATTCTTCGCCGACTAATCTCACAAATATAGTTGACAGTTACAGTTTAATATACATTATCTTGAATATTTTCATATGATTTTATCATTCAACCGGTGCTTTTAGGGATTCTGATTTCAACAAAGAAGACAAACAGTGCCATGGTAAGCCATATAAATTTCAAAATGATAAATGAAGGCATTACTCCATGAAGATTGTCAACAAAATCTAGCAAGACTGTCAGAATCATTAGAAACTATTGAAGCGGCACAATTCACAACATTAGATAACGAGGCCTTTCAGAGACTACCATGGTTTTTGCCTAGACTTAAGAAGACTCGTGTGATATCTTTTCAGAACAACTGCGCTACCAGATTATTGTAGTTCTTTACCGGCTGATATAATGGCTAATAAAACTGTCGCCATGCGAAGACGGTATCAGAGAATATCGTATACATAGTGTGATACACGCATACTTACCAACAGTAGGGCGTCCATTATATCCCTATATGGTCCAACAATGTGGAGAGTCTCTCCAGGAGATTGCAAAATATTCGATAGTCGCTCTCATTTGGGTTCCTAGACACGGGCACATCAAAGCTAACAAGAAGGCCGACATACTTGCTGAAGCGGAAAATTCATTTGAATTCATACATGAGATAGGCGCTCCTCTATCCAGAGGCAAACAAATAATCTCATAAAAACCGCCTTAATTGGCAAAAGTAAGATGGGATAATGCATCCTCTTGTAGAAACACTAGACAGATCTGGCCCGATATTGATATATGCAGAACAGAAATTATATTTGATCTAACAAGATTCATTCTAAGGAACCCTATAGAAGCGATAACACGATACTAGCCTCTGGCTGTTCATGCAAGGAGACTGGAAATACCTCAGAATGGTTCCTGCAGAAGCTACAACGATGAGGCAGATGAAGATACCACACAACATATTCTCTGTCATTGTTCGGTGCTTGGGAACCTGCACAGTAAAATTCTTGGATACCCAAAATTTAAATTCAAAACATAACTAGCCAAAGGCGATTAGAGAATAATTAACACTCGTCATAAGACCCTTGGTTAAGAGATACCAACCATATGCTACAATTACTTGGCGGCATAGGTAATATCGAAGACCTTAAACGAACCCAGTAAGCTGTGCCTGGTGAGGTAGCTGCCTACCTGTTTAACCTAGCCTAAGAAGACCATCTTGTTGAAAAGTTGTGCGTTAATTTATAGAAAATTTGTTGTGCGTACCTAAGTCGTCAATTGCTTCAAGTCACTCATCCTATATGCCCAATATCTGCCACAACATAAGTGGTGTGAGAATGAGAATATGTCGTAATCCTGACTAAAGGGTTGTAATAACCAATTATGTATGTTATGTATGTATGTTTTGCCACAAATCTACTGAGAGGAAGTCGGCGAAGAAATATTTTTCATATTTCGATCTGACCTCTCAATGACTATAAAAACCATGTGTGGGAACATCACATACATGCATGATGTTTATTGATGGTGATTGCTATAATCACTGGCCATTGATTCATGCTGAAAGACTAGATCTTCTGCATTACAAAGTGAAAGGCGATGAAACTATCATAGTCTTCTGCTGCGATTACACTGAACTGTCAACGAATAGACAAAGGTTCCGACATATGTATGTAGGAACTTTCTCAGTAAATAGATCAGACATCTATGGGTGTTCAGAGTATAGAAAGGTCTTTCAGTACTGAGTTTATGATGGCTCTTTGAAAGGAATGGTTTCTCCTAAGCAAGGTTCCCAAGGTAATCTGGTGTAAAGCTTTAAGTGATAAAATAAAATCTGGTGTGCCTTGTGCTTTAATTAATCATGAAATTTCTTTGCTAATGTATTTATTAAAAAATTTCATTAAATTTACAACACTTTAAGCAAAATTAAACTGACTATGTTCTTGCTTTTACTCGCCACTGTATGCATTTATGTGTGTTCATATGAAAATTATGAAGATTGTAATAAAAATTTCCATAATTCGCGGAAAATTAAAACTTACAAGTTCTCCTTAAACGTCTTTGTACATCAAGGGGCTAAGATTAAGGATTATAAAGCTTTGCTTAGTATTGCATACGGTTGGTATCTAAAAGGTCTTGTCTTGAATTCTTTTTAAACAATTTTTCTTAAAATCACAATTGTTTGTCTACTTAAAGCACCTTTACAGTACAATCACTAACACATTTGAAGTCTTAATCCGATTATATGCTTGATTATATTTGTTGTACCTTCCTCCTCCATTGCTAAAAGAAAATTGTTTTTATGCCTGCCAGGGGATTTGTGTTCATGTGTTCATCATCATCATCATCATCCTTATCAGGCTCAAATAAAATACCCAAATTAGGATTGCATTTGCAGGAGAAATAAAGTATAAATAAGACACCACAAATCTTAACACTGCCATAACAGAATTAATTATTTAAAGCAGGCATTTAAGGAGACATTTAAGCTTGAATAGAATTGAAAGGCGAGGAAAGCTCAAAATAGTGTTTAAACATCACTTATTACAGAGCGTGGAAAAGGAAGAAAATAAATAATTTTGTATGCTAGTATGCCTTCTACTCAACAACTAGACAAAATCACTTAACACTTGTGAATAATTAAACATGATGATGTTGTTGTAGCTTAATTGCCTCAGACTCAAGTTAACAAACAAACCCCACAACCCCACATTTTAATTGTTTGCCAGACAAATTATTAAAGTCTTAATAGTTTACTATACTAATACCGTAACAATGATAGTCTAGGTCCTCTAAAAGCCTTAACAGCCTTACGTCTCCTCTTTGTTAACTATTCATGGTCCTTTGCAATATCTATTAGTTAAGTGTCGCAAGATGCCTGTTAATAGTTTTTCTAATCATTATTGATTATATTATGGGTTATGGCATTATGGGCATACAATATTATTAAACCTTTGATAGCTTTACTTCACCCCAATCGATTAAATAATTCAATCAATTACAAACTGCAATCGTTCGTAACCATTAGGGCAACATATTTACAATCTATTAAGGTCATTAAATGTTTCGTGCTAAAGGTTTATTAAATATCAACAACATGTTTAAAGGACATGATTTTGTTCTTTATAGGAAAACACATAGTAAACAGCAATGAGATTAAACGCCACAAAGAAGAACATAGAAGAACAAAATACACACGATGATAACAATGCCCTAGCCTTACTTACTTGCTTACTTAATTGGTAATTACAACTCCTTAGTCAGTATTACAATCCAGTTTCTATCACCACCCACATATTGTTAATGTTATTGTTATTTTGTTAATTTTATACATGAAGTCGCCGTAGTCTAGTAGGTAGTGTGTTGGCTTATTGAATTCGAGCCCCAGGCCAGACATCAAAACAAAATACAAAAAAAGTATTTCTTCGGCAACTTCCTCTCAGCAGATTTCTGGCAAAAACTCTGATGAAAAGTTTCTCAAAAAATCTGTCATTCAGAGTCAACATTAAACTGTAGGTCCCGCCACTCATGTATAAAATTTAACACACGCAACATGAGTGGTGTGAGAAACTAGGTCGTAATCCTGACTGAAGGGTTGTAATGGCCAATTATGTATGTTATGCATGGGCACAGATGTTTGAAAGATAGAGGTAGAGACTGTTCTCGAACATAATTATAATCCAGTTTCATATAAATTCTATAAACTCCTCTTAAAAGCCAATTTGTCCTATTCGATTCGAATGTATTGTGACATATGAGGCACGACATTCACACAGAACCAGAAAGATAATTTAAAAGTACAATTAGGAGAAAGACTAGCTTTAAATACTATAGTATCCAGTAATTACATACATAAGGAGATCTGGTTCTCTGGTTCTTTCAACCTATCAGAGGCTCAAGGGTATATTCTAAATAATCGTTCTCTTTGCCTCTCACAAAAAATTCAAAATTGGAATGTGTAACCCACGTACTGGTAATGTAGCAGCACATACATACATACATAATTGATCATTACAACCCTTCTGCCAGGATTACGACCTAGCTTCTCACATCACTTATGCTATGTGTGTTAATTTTATACATGAATGGTGTAACCTACAGCTTAAAGCCGATTCTGAGAGATAGATGTTTGAGCAACTTCTCATGGCAAGTTGATTTACTCTCAGAGTTTTTGCAAGAAATCAGTTGAGAAACACGCTCAGAAGAAATATTTTTTTACATTTTGTTTTGTTATAGCTTTCTGACCTCGAATTTGAACCGTGGCATCACATCTATTAAGCCAACACTCTACCTACTAGACAACGGCGACTACAATGTAGCGAATCTTTCTCTTTTTTATACTGACAACTCCTACTGCAACCATAATACTCAAAATCCATACGTTCTGACATTCGTCCAAGTAGAGAGTGTCACGAAATTGTGCTCGTTATCTCTGTGAAAGGATAAAAGAATCCTGATTTTTTTTCATTGAGAGATTATGAACGTTCTAGAAATGGTAACTTCTGGCCAGCTAAGCTCGAACTTCTTCAATGCCAATGTTACTATGTATCTATCACATTCAGTAGCAGAACTAAAGAAAAATGCCTTTGCGTAAAGGTTACACTAAAGGAATACCCTGATTAACCGTTACGCTAAGCAATAGTAGCCTCATAAGTCACTTCGAATAGATGTCGGCCAGGCATGTTGGCTAAATGTAGCCGAGAAATCAGTTCAGCCTTCAACATTCTAGTTGAGATTGCTGATTGCCACAATGCTTTCCCAAATGCTAGATATCGAAGGCAAATCAACGGTTGTGAAAATTGTACCCTTCACGCAAAGGCAAGTTTTAAGATATTCTTACTTTAGTATTTTAATTATTTAAACAGTTGATCTGTTGTAGCAAGTCTAAGGCCCATTATTACAACTTGCCGTTTAACGTTGGGTTAAGTAAAAGGTAACTTTAGCTAAAGTGAACTTTAAAGTCAACTTTAATTTTTTTCGTTATTTTATAAAAATATCGCAATGCTGGAGTAATACCGGTAACTTTTGCCCAATTAAACAATTTTTTTTAAACACAGTGGCAACGACGAGCTTTTTTTTGTTGTATTTGCTCATTTTGTTTATTTTTGAAGTTGCCATATTGAAAATAATATATAAAGGGTGTTTTTTATAGAGGTATAGAACTTTAAGTTGGCATTACTTTTCAAGATGGCGACCGATTTAACAGCTGTCAAGTGATTTATTCTCAGTTTGGTTCGGCAATTCATCATGAATAGACTCACGCCTGAACAACGTTTGCAAATAGTGCAATTTTATTTCGAAAATAATGGTTCTTCAGGAATTGGATCTGTGCCTATCCACTTTATGGAAGATTTTGCGGAAGGATCTTGGTTTGCGTGCTTACAAAATCCAACTCGTGCAAGAATTGAAGCCAAACGATCATCAAGTAAGGCGTAGATTCGTCGAATGGGCCCAAAACGAGATTACCGTTGTTCCCGATTTTCATAAGCGAATTTTGTTTAGCGATGAAGCGCACTTCTGGTTGAATGGCTACGTCAACAAACAAAACTGCCGCATTTGGAGTGAAGGTAATCCTCAAGTGTATGTGGAAACACCGTTACATCCAGAAAAACTGACTGTTTGGTGCGCTTTATGGGCTGGTGGAATCATTGGTCCGTACTTTTTCAAAAACGATGGTGGCCAGAACGTTACAGTCAATGGTGATCGGTATAGAGCCATGATTACTAACTTTTTCATTCCTGAATTGAATAACCATGATGTCCAGGAGATGTCGTTTCAACAAGACGGCGCAACATGTCACACAGCTCGTACCACAATAGATTTATTGAAAGACACGTTTGGTGACCGCCTAGTTTCACGTTTTGGACCTGTGAATTGGACTCCAAGATCTTGTGATTTAACACCGCTAGACTACTTTCTGTGGGGCTATGTAAAGTCATTGGTCTATGCGGTAAAGCCACAAACGCTTGACCATTTGGAAGACAACTTTCGCCGTATTATTGCCGATATACGGCCACAAATGTTGGAAAAAGTCATCGAAAATTGGACGTCCAGATTGGACTACATCCGCGCCAGCCGTGGCGGTCATATACCAGAAATCATATTTAAAATATAATGCCACAAGATTATCTTTCGGATAAATAAAATGCATGTCAATCAAATAATCCATCGTTGTTTTATTGCAACTTAAAGTTCTATACCCCTATAAAAAACACCCTTTACATATTTATGGCAAGTTCAACCATAAACTAAACTTTAAAAGTTACTGGTAAGACGATCTTCCCTTTAGCTTAACGCTCACTTCTATCTTATTGTCCACTTGTAATAATGGAAAACAATTTATCTGCCCGTTAAAATATTGCCTTTAATTATAGGCAATTATAAAAATGGCTTTAAGTATGATAGGTTTGCTAACAATAGTTGCCTATAAAACTTATGTAAAAGTATAGGCTGTAGTGATAAGAAACTCTGTTGATTGATTCCTATTTTTTCTCAACTGTTAAGATGAAAAGAGTGAAAGAGTATATACAGTGTCGGTCAAAACAAATTGGACAGAAAATTGTTATAAACAATGTCTTCAGAGAAAACAATACTGATTGCTATCACAGAAAAACCGTAAGGCGCGCTTAAAATTTTCTCGAAAACACTTGAACTGGACAGTTGGACAATGGAACACTGTTTTGTTTTCCGATGAATCCAAATTTAATTTTGTGGATTCTGATGGAATGAGAAGAGTTCGAAGACCTGTCAGTAGCAGACTAAATCCGAAATATTGTTCCGGAACAGTTAAGCATGGAGGTGGCAATGTTATGGTGTGGGGTTGCTTTTCTGGGGAAAGCTTAGGACCTTTACACAAAATCGACGGTATTATGGACAAACAAATGTATAAAAATATATTGCTGGAGAAGATGTTGCCACATGCTCGTGATTAAATGCCGCGCCAATGGATATTTCAACACAACAACGACCCGAAAACACATCCAAATTGGTGAAAGGGTTTTTGGAACAAGAAGGCGTTAATGTCATGCAGTGGCCTGCACAGTCACCCGACCTTAACCCTATAGAAAATTTATGGGAAATAGTAAATAGAAAGGTAAATCGGGAATCGGCACATCAGGATCCAAATAAATTATATCAAGCTATAAATGAGGCATGATCAGCTATTTCAATGAATAAAATAGAGAATCTTATTAGTTTTATGCCGAAAAGATTTGCTGAAGTTTTGAAAAATCGCGGTTATGCAACAAAATATTAGATCATGCTGCATAATCCAATATGTTTTGTCGTATGAATTTTTTATCTTTATTTACCTTTTTGTTTAATTTTTAATAATATCATAATAAACACTGAAATTAAATTTTATTTTTAACTATACTAGGGGGATGTATTTTTATTTTAGTACGTATGTATTTGTTGTTTCTAAAATATCTAATTTCTTTTAAATCGTACAAAATATTATAACCTGAATTTTGTCCAATATGTTTTGACCGACACTGTATTTATGGCACATAGACATCCAATACGATTGATTTGTTTTCTAATTATTTCATGTTTTCCTGCAGCTGGGTGTTATCACGACACCTCTTGTCACTATGCTGACTAGAAGCAAGAAATAAAAAGAAAGTAAAAATCCTTTCCTTTTGTTTAAAATATAATTTACATACAAAAATTTACACATTGTCCTTTTGTTTTTCTCTTACACATACATACATAAGCACTTACACATTTCAAAATCTATGCAACACATATGCACATTTAAGAATGTGTAGATATTTTATCAGCTGCTGTTTGCCGGCAACCAGAAGAATATGTTTAAAGGATCTTAAAATATTTAAAGGCACCGACAACAAAATGCACTCCATTGTGTTTAAGGATATTCCGTATTTTCCTAGGAAAATAAAATACTCATACATGCATGCATGCATATGCATACGTGTTTGTAAAACAACACCTGATAACATAGTGAATCAATTAAAATGTGAAAATAAAGATAAACTTAGTTATTGTCTTGCACATACTCAGAGAGATAGAGAAAGGAAGACATGTAGAATGAGAGGCATTTGTAATAAATAATAAAAGTTTTTTTTTTGGCAAAAACAAAATTTACTTTCAAGGCAATTGTGATAACCAGTTGATTACAATTCAATACGAAATGATGTTTTTATTCAGAGCTCGAATATTGGAAAGTTAATTTGTTTCATTTAATTTTGTTTTCAGCATACAAAAGAAGAATTTTACTATCGAATTGAATTGTTCATAATAAACTGAAATACAAACACAGATACATACATACATTGTTAATCTAAGTTATTATTATTTAATACAATATTTGGTAGAAATATTTGATATTTTGTATTCACTTAATTATTTATTATGAAAACATTTGTATTCTGCAGAAATTTGTCTGCATTTTGTATACGAAAAGAATACATAATATAATTAAAATATCAAAATAACTGTAATGAAATTTTGTAAAACTAATTGAATGTTTATTACATCATATCAAGTAATATCAAGAAATTTTATAATCATAGTGCAGCACATGAAAAATTAGAAATTCTGTACAATAACTTTTAAAATGTTAGTATTAATCTCTAGCCGCATAAATCTTGTGTACTATAGAGACCATAGTCTAGTAGCTGACATACTACCAGCTTTTTAGACGTGGGGCCACGGTTTAAGCATCCGATCAGACATCTCCAATGCAGCAAAAATATTTCCTCACCGAATCCCTGTCAACAGATTTCTTGCAAAAACTTGCCATGCAAAAGTCTCTCAAACATCCGTCGTTCGTAGTCGAATATAAAGGTATGTGCCGCATCTTATATATAAAAATAACAGGCACAGCATAAGTGATTTGAGAAAATAGTCCGTAATCCTAGCCGAAGGGTTATAATGACCAATTATGTGTGTGTGTTTTTTAATATGATGAAGACATAAATAAAGGGTCCGCCAAATAACTTTTTTTTTTGAAAATGCTTTAAAAAAAAACTGATGAATATTTTCTGAAATTTCTTTTTTTATTTGAAAGAACAATCCTTCTGGTTAATAATGAAAAATAATTTAATTCAAATGGCTGTCTCGGCTGGCCATGCCGTAGCCTACACCAGAAGATGCCGATTTTGGCAAAAAAAAAATCATCTTTTCAGATGAAACCCATTTTGATCTTCCCGGGGTATGTAAGCAAGCAAAATTGTCGCATTTGGGGCACAGAAAACCCGCACGTATACATTGAAAAGCCGACGCACCCAAAACGAGTCACTGTTTGATGCGGATTTTGGTCCAGAGGCATAATTGGACCATTTTTCTTCGAAAATGTGCAAGGAGTGGCCGTTACAGTCAATGACGATCGTTATCGGAGCATGTTGAACGAATTTTTGTTCACAAAAATTTAAGAGGAGGATATTGGCAACATTTGGTTTCAACAGGACGACGTTACGTGCCACACAGCCGAAGCTACACTCGATGTTTTGCGCCCTGTTTTTGAAGATCGCATTATCAGCCGCAAAGCTGATGTCGTTTGGCGACGGAGCTGCGATTTGACACCGTTGGACTATTATTTGTGGGGTGCCGTTAAAGATAAGTGTTACGCCGACAAGCCAGAGACAATTGACGCTTTAAAGGACAATATTCGTGAAGCCATTGGTGAAATACAGCTGCACACAATCGATAATGTGCTTAAAAATTGCACCGTTCGTGTAGGCTACTGCATGGCCAGCCGAGGCAGCCATTTGAATGAAATTATTTTCCATTATTAACCGGAAGGATGGTACTTTCAAATAAAAAAAGAAATTTCAGAAAATATTCAGTAGTTTTTTTTTAAAGCATTTTCAAAAAAAAAAGTTATTTGGCTGACCCTTTATAAGGAATTTACTACGGATGGAGTATACAGCACTTTTGAGGGAAAACATCTATCATGTATTTTCAATTCTTTTATTTTTTTTCCGTGAAGACGAGCTTAGGAGTTCCACAAAACAACAATGATAGAAACAAGTTTTCCCATCTAAGCAGGTTGCTGGCAATCCTTGAAAATAGGTTTGACAACTGTTGTTTCCTTTTTAACAAAGTCTTACTTTAATAAAGTGAAATTCGTATTAAAATTTTGCTTAACTTCTTCAATTAGCAACTCAATCACATCGATTGTAAGCAGGTTCCTTTACTGATTCAATTCGCACACTGATAAGCTTGCAACATGTGTCTGCTTTGGTGTAGATCTTAATTAAGTAGGTGGATAGATAGGTAGGTAGGTTGAAGAGGTAGGTACACCGAGCGTACTCTATTCAATTCCAACGGTCATCTGTGTCTCATTTTCAATTGGATGTATCAGAGCCAATGCAATTGGTGACAAAAGATATGCTTGATATACTTCCCCATAACTCATCATTACAAGCATAGCCCACCAGGTTCTAAAATATATACTGGGGCTATGCATTACCACGCTATAAGCGACGCATCATATGAAAAATATCATCAGCAACCTGATGATGAATAGATATTGAGCATCCAGCTCATGTACAAGTTATCATTGTCAGCGCTACTTTGTATAGAAAAATTGAAAATTTCATAAGAACCTTAATATTACGCCGGTTTTTCCAAGAATTTTTCGTTGTCCTACAGTATTGAGAGAATATCATACAGATTTTTGTATAATGGCCCGCAATCCAGCTAAATTTCTTTCTCCTTCTCCTAATTTCTGTAGTCTGTTGTGGAATTAGTCTCCATGGGTGTTTTTTTTTTTTATATGCAATCATGTGCCAGTCGCCGTCGTCTAGTAAGTAGTGTGTTGGCTTATTAGACGAAAAGCCAGGGTTCGAGTCCCAGGCCAGACATCAAAATAAAATACAAAAAAAATATTTCTTCGGCGACTTCCTCTCAGCAGATTTCTGGCAAAAACTCTGAGGGAGTAAACAAAATTGCCATGAAGTGTAAAGTTTCTCAAAAATCTGTAGTTCGGAGTCGACTTTAAACTGTAAGTTCCACCACTCATGTATAAAATTAACACACACAACATGGTGGTGCTGTGAGAAACTAGGTCGTAATCCTGAAGGGTTGTTATAACCAATTATGTATGTAATCATGTGCCATTATATTTAAAGAATACTATGAAGGCAATATTGAGAGGAACATGAAAGTCGCCGTAGTTTAGTAGATAGTGTGTTGACCTCTTAATCGATAGCCTGTGGTTCAAATCTTAGCTCACGAAATATTAAAGCAATATTTCTTTTTCGGAAACTTCCTCTCAGCAGTCTTTTGGCAAAAACTCTGAAAGTAAATAAAATTATTATGAAGCATTACACTGTAGATCCCGGCACTTATAGGTAAAATAAAACTATAATCCAGTTTTTCCACAATTTTCTAGCTCAAGAGCTATGTTTCCACTCCGCAGAAGAACATAAACTTCACGCAGATATTAAAACCTAGTAAGTCTACATACGCTACTTTAGCGTTGCTTAAGGCAGTTACAATTAAGTATGTTTGAAGACAAAAACGAAATGATTAGAAATTAATAGAAAAATAAAAAAAATTTGCAGGACAAAAATCTATATACAACTGTGTGTATAGACTTTTTTCTGTGACTGTAGAGAGGTGCTATTAAGAGATTTAATTCGCGGTGATCTTTAGCGATTCCTTCTGTAGTTGATTTATGTTCGTTTGCATGTTCTAATGTGACTTCTAGAACATATTGTTGGCAAGGTATTCAAAGCTTTCGTTAAATCGGCAAGTAATTAACATCTTTTTTGACAACACTGTATAAAAAAAAAAGTCTTAAGAATAGTAAATTACGCCAGGACTTTAAAAGTTATTGTGATTTTTTTAATCAAGGTCGATGAGTTAAAATAAGAAATAAATTTAAATCTTGCTGCAAAGCGTAGACGTTTTTATAAAACCCAAAAAAAATTTCGCATGTTTTTATGACATTTTATGCAAATCAATAAACTAAGTGAGCAGTCTCTCAAAATGGTTAAAATTTATGCATGAAACCAATAGAACAACCATGATTAATACAGCATTTTTCCTTTTATTTTATTAACTTGAAATATTTTTGCTTCAGTGTATGAAATTTCTATGGCTGTATCCTAAAAAATTCTCATTCATTTGAGAGACGAATAATATATTTGGTTTCGTTTCGTTTCCTTTCCTTTATTTTCCTTTTTTTTGGATTTCTTTTATTCATAAATTATCTCGAACACTAAAAATGTCAAAATCATGAAAAATGACTTTTCTTGTCTTGTCTACCCCCTCTGCCATAACATAACATGCAACTACAGCTATCAGTGGTATGGTACTCGGTTTCATTTCTATCCAACCTTACAGCTGCTTGAATGAAATGTTGTGGCCGCATGGTCAAATGTATAATAAAGAAATTAAAAATTGTCTGCTTTTAACAAATTTTTTTCTTTGGTTTACAGGTTATATGATTCCAAGGAAATGAAAATTAATTTCAGTTTGTTTCCTTTTGACCCTTAAATCAGATTTCTTTATAACATAGTAAGTATGGCAGTTGGTTTCATAACGAGGTTAATGAGGCCAAATGATATTTGAATTGCCATACATGACGTATGAGTGATATGGAGTATCAAAAGGCAATTAGTCTGTTACGTATACGTATGCGAGTACATGATTGACATTTAAGACACTTGAGTACAAAAAGAGCCAGACAAGCTATTGTATTGTAAAAATCAAAAACCTCTTGATTAATTAACATGACAAGCACACTTAAAAGCACAACACATGCCAGTGTATACTTTAATTTTCGTTAATAGAAAATGAATTTTTTTCGGAAAGCATAGGAGAAAACAGAGAAATTTATGTGCTCAAGCCAATGCTAAGTCAGATAGATACTATGGGAACTCATACATACATAAGTGGTCATTAAAAACATTCAGACAGGATTATGGACCTAGTTTCTCACACCACTCATGTTGTGTGTGTTAATTTTATACATGAGTGGCGGGACCTACAGTTTAAAGTCGCCGCCGAACGACAGATTTTTGAGAAACTTTTCATAACAATTTTATTTACTCTCAGAGTTTTTGCCAGAAATCTGCTGAGAGGAAGTCACTAAAGAAATATTTTTTTTATATTTTCGTTTTGAAGTCTAACCTGGGGTTTGAACCCTGGCCTTACGTCTAATAAGCCAACACACTACCTACTAGACTACGGCAACTGCACTATGGGAACTCTACATTCAAATCGAACTGTAACGAACTTGTTTGTGGAAATTGATTGTGTCCTTACAGGCACGAAAGCGGCCGAAAGTTGCGATCGCTTACTGGACGTGTGTACGCCTAAAGCAATTGAATAAACATTGTTGGCTGTTCGATGACAAAAGTTCATAAGATTATGGAAGCTGTAGCCATCTTAAGTAGCTCAGAAGCTACCGTGTTGTATGATGCTGAAAATATCTTAACTGAACGTGAACGTTGTTTATGTTGAGTTTCAGTTTAAGCCGTATTAAACTATAAATAACCAAATAATAAAGGACACGAACTTCTTTTTATAATCTTTACACTTGATTGAGTTGTATACCCTTTTGAATGTAAATCTAAAGCCATCACTCATACATACATATGTGCTACATTGTAGCAGTTTAAACGGCTTTCGAATGGTAAAAGAAAATCATTTGATTTGTTTTATTATTCAATCATAAATTGTCATGATTTATACGACCTTTAGTATTTAAATTATCATGATTTCTTTAACCTTTTGCTGTATAAAAAAACAAAATTGTAATTCATATTACTTTATCAAGTGTTTAAGCAAGAAGACGTAATATTTTTACGGTATAAAAACATATGAATGTATACATACTCATACAACATACAATAAAAATTATTTGGAAATTCTTGAAAACTCAAATAAAAAAGTTACATGGAATTCTTGGTGCGTATGAAAAATATAAATTTTCCACAAAATTTATGTCAGACGCCGCCAACACGTGGACACAAAATTATTTTTATTTTTTGAACAAGTTAAAGTTAAGAGATGGCTTGTGTATTTGGGCGTATATTGTGATCAATTGATTCAATAGAAATTTATGGATTTTCATTCAAGAGAACTGCTTATTTCAAAGCCAAGAATTAAATATTTTTGATTTAAAGTGAAATCGTTGGAGTGTATTAGGTAATGTATTGGCATATTAGACTAGAGGCCCTGGTTCAAATCCCGGCTCACATTTCTCGAACAAAACAAAATATGAAAATAAACATTTCATTCGGCGACTTCCTCACAACAAAATACTGGCAAAAAGTCTGTGAGTAAATAAAATGTTCATGTCGTGTGAGAGCCCAGTTTAGGAATCTACAGTCTTTTCTATGCTTAAAAACCGTATCTATTTCAGATTTCTTTCATGACTACGAACATATAATATTTGATATTAAGTTATATGAAGTCGACGTAGTCTAGTGGTAGTGTGTTAGCTTATTAGACGTAAGGCCACGGTTCAAACCCCAGGTCAGACATCAAAACGAAGATATGAAAAAAAATATTTCTTCTGCGACTTCCTCTCAGCAGATGTCTGGCAAAAACTCTGAGAATAAATAAAATTGCCATGAAAAATTTCTCAAAAATCTGTCGTTCGGAGTCGCCGTTAAACTGTAGGTCCCGCCACTCATATATAAAATTATCACACACAACATGAGTGGTGTGAGACGCTAGGCCGTAATCCTAACTGAAGGGTTGTAATGGCCAATTATGTAAATATGTTATGGGTAGTGTGAGAAGCTAGGTTTAGAAATCCATTTTACTTTGCAACTCTATTATTGATCGATTCAATTGAAATGCTCTACAGTCTTTTCTAAGCTTAAAACCCTAAGCTATTTCAGATTTCTTCCATGACTACGAACATATAATATTTGATGTTAAGTTATATGAAAAATACGGATAACCTTGTAGGCTAAACTGGGTACTGTAGGTATCCAAGATTAGCACTAAATTAAGAAGAAAATCTAGAAGACCGTGAAATACAGAGAGTAAACCTTGCTTGATTGAAGTTTAGTGCACCGGAACAAATAAACAATATACGTATCAGATCCGAATCCTGAACACCCCCAATAGTAAAGGCCAAGAACTGGGCTTAGCGACCGCCAACAGAAGTGGGTGTGGAAACTTATTAACGGCAGAAGGATATCCAACTCTATTGATTTATTAGAACATGATCAGAGAGTCTCTTATGTTACAATATTCAATTGGAACTTTCCGTGCAATGTCCGACCAATTGTCTTTGCTTTGGAGGTAAATTTTCAACAAATCTTAAAGTTGCTCAACCATAAATCGATTGATTACGTTCAGTGAAGATAATATGTTGAATTTTGTGACAGAACAGAATGACATAAGTATTGTCATGATTCGAAGTAATCACTGGATCATATTTAAACCGATAGATGGCCTAACCGAAACAACGGATTTCATTCTGGTAAAAGGAAAAGATGTGTCACATACAATGCAAAGAGATTCAAAGCTAATATCCCACATACTCGTTGGCGTGTTATCGCTTCTGGTCATTCCTCTATTTTGGGCATCGATCCCGTGGCCCCATTTGATATTGATTATCTTCCTGTGGAATACTTTTTTGATAGGGGTTTCGACTTCTTGATCGCGAGCAAAAGTGACTGGACCCCTGACACGATCGTTCCACCTGAACTCCTGGATGTCTACACCGACGGCTCCAGACTCGATAACGGGGTGGGCAGCGGAGTATACTCTGGGAAATTGGAACTGAACATCTCACTCCAGCTGCCGGGCTACTGCAGCGTGTTCCAGGCGAAGGTAATGGCCATCTGCCGGGCCGCACAGTGGATCCTCGCCTATGGTGTTCTTGTCTCTTTCACCCGTATCTCGATCTACTCCGATAGCCAGGCTGCGATAAAGTCTCTGTTGAACGTTGCGGATAATTCCAAGATCGTCAGAGAATGTCGCCGCTGCCTCAATCTCCTTTCTGGGCGCCTCGGCGTCACACTGGTCTGGGTTCCCGGACACTGCGATATTCCGGGAAACTGCAGGGCCGACGAGCTGGCCAGGGCTGGCGCTCTACTTCCGGAATCTTCCCCAATCAGCGTGGGAATGCCACTTACCTCGTTCAAACTGGCTATTCCGCGGAAATTCTCCCGGGATGCCGACCGGTCCTGGGTCAATGAGGAGTCCTGCTCCATCGCTAGGCTCACTTGGCCCACAATGGATAGGAGGCGTACCAACCAGCTACTTGAACTTGGCCGTAATATCATCTCAATCACAGTGGCCATGCTTACAGGCCACTGTGTTATAGGTAGACACGCGGAAAGAATGCGGCTCCCACTTAACGACTTTAGCCATGGATGCAGATCCGCTGAGGAGGAGGAGACTGTCATCTACTTCCTCTGCCAATGCCCATCCCTTGCGGGATGCAGATATAGGTTATTTGGCTCTCCGACCCTTGTCAGCTTGACGGAGCTATCGTCCATTGATATCAAGGACATAGCCTCGTTCATCAAACATTCTGGCTGGTTTTCCAGCGGGGGTAGTCGTGCTTTTTGGAAATTGTGGAGCCCTTGCGCTGACCAACTTCCCCCTCCTTGGATCGGAGGAACTTGGTCAGTGCAGAGGCTGCGTTCACCTGTGGCATCACAACGGGCCGCTATGCGTGCTCAAGTGAGCTTTTTGGTAAATTAAAGATACCACGCTAACCTAACCTAACCTAATCTCACATCCTGATATCCCAAATTCAATATAAGACACTGCATGAACAGTGCACAACACATTGGTTGTATAAAAGAAGACCTTTCTACAAAACTATGCCAGCACAAGCATACATCAGATATTATTTGAACAGGTGCTAAGGCCAATAACTGGGTGAAACTGAACTCAAATTTTAAAATGAACGAATCGCATTAATTATCTCAATGCCATGCTGGTTGAAATAAATAAAATTTTATTTAATTCTGTTTACCTCAACACATAATTTTTAAATTAAATTCATTGATTAACGAAATGTTCTTATTATTTATTTAATAATTTCTCCTGTTTGTTTATTTTCTTTTGTGAAAATCTCCGAGAAAAATGTCAAATAAATTTTCATTAAATGTGGGCGACCAAATGCTTTCATTCAATAAATTGCGTGTGTATGCTGGAAATGTATTCATGCATGAATGCTTTAAAGACGTGCTTTGTATGACACTAAGAGGCCTATTTATTACATTTTTAACTTTCTTCTTATCAGTATATCCAAACCCCAAATCATTAGAAATGATGATTATTTACCAAAAAAAAATTGAGGTGGAAACACATTTCATTACACAGATCGCCTGGTAGGCGAATTCCAATTTTATCTTACAACTTGGCCTGGTATTGTCGAGCAACCTTAATGTGATAGGTTCTTGGGAAATTTTTTTGCATCGTGCTTCTGGGTGTCATTATCCCATATACGTGTAGAGCATCACGTGGTCGTTTTCTGCCGGTAATTTCTTTTATACGGCTTTATATTGTCTCAGGTTTGTTTGATTCAATTTCGTTGTCTTTAATATTTTTATTCATGGGTAGACAATTAATTACATGTCATCAATATTAGGTTTTTTTCTGTTTTTTTTTTTTTTTGTCTAAATACCTGTATTGATAACGTATCACGAAATAAAAATCATAACTGCTTACGTGTGCAATTTTTGTGAACTCGTGTTCTGAATAAAAATAAAGATTACTGGAAATTATTTATTTTATTGTAAAGCAAATTAATATTATAAATAAGTCATTGATTACATGATTCGATACTACAGTTGCGTTAAAAAATATAGCACTTTCGATTTTTGTAAATAATTTTGATTGAATTTTCAAACATAACATTTGCAGCAATGACAACAAGACGCAATGAATAATCATGCAGATGACTTATATAGGGTGGGCCATCTATCGATTTTAAATTTGAACAATTGGTTATTTCGAATCTCGCAATACTTATGTCATTCTATTCTGTAACAAAATTCAACATATTATCTCCACTGAACGTAATCAATCGATTTACTCTTAACCAACTTTGAGATTTATTGGGCCTACAAGGAACGGCACAATGATGTCGATCTTGCTAAAAAAAAATTACATTTCCAAATGAAGCTCATTTTCATTTTGGTGGGTAAATTAATAAACAAACTGTTTGTATTTAGAACTCAGAAAACCCACACGTGGTGTTACCGAAGTGAATGGATTGTTTTGTGCAGCTTGTGGAGCAGAGCCATCATTTGCCCATATTTTTTTTCGAAAATGAGGACGGCGCAACCATTACGATCTATGGAGACACCTATCGCACCATGATAGCCGATTTTTTTGTACCCGCTCTTCATGGCATTGATGTGAGCGATATTTGGTTTCAACAGGATAGTACAACTTGCCACACATCTTATGCCACAATCGTTTAATTGCGTCAAACGTTTGATTTGACACTGTTGGACAATTTTCTGTGGGTCGCCGTTAAAGAAAAGTGTTATGCCGGCAAACCAGAGACAATGGAGCATTTCAGGGCCAACATGCATAATACTATTGCACGAAAATTGGTCCGATCGAATGAGGTACTGTGAGTCCAGTCACGACCGCCATATGCATGAAATAATATTCGATTTCTAACCGGAACAACTGTACTTCACAACAAAAAAAAATTAATTTGTGCAAATTTTCAAACCGTTTTTGTTTTATTGCATTTTTAAATTTAAACTTTTAAGTGGCTCACCCTTTACAACATAACTATAAGGGATCATGTGAAGAAGGGAATACCCCAAGTAGACGTATTTTCACCTCTCATTTAGGTCACCACTATTCAAAGTCTCTTAAGGTTATTAACCTATGAAGGCTTAAACCACTCTACTTTGCGGAAAATATGCTGCAGCATCATACATCTATGCTGGAAACTAAAACACGCTCTGAGCCCAACTAAACGGCCTAAATGTAAACCAGAACCAAAGTGATGCGGCAATTCCATTTGTTTAGCTATTGGTCCCCATTCCAGGCATCACATAAAAATTTTTCACTAACATGGTAAGACGACTTTAAACGATTTCTAAAGTAAGGCAAGCGTTACTTTACTATCATAACAAAAGAATGAAGGATTAAGAACTCGATGGATTTGCTCTTTGGAAAAATGGTTTAAGTCCAATTATCAATTGCATGGGAGTATGTTTGTTCCCTTCTACATTTGATAGTGTATGGTTGGATGTACTCTATAACATTTATTACTTTCGTTGGGAGAAATAAAAGAGCTTGAAGAATGGGATTACCCTGCAATGACGATAAATAGACAACTGAACGTTTAAAAATCAATAAGGCCTGCTTCATGCGCATGGATGAGAACTCTTTGATTTTTTGAGAATAGTTTGGAACGTAATCGTAAATGTAACATGCTAGCAAAGATGGATCCGTAGCAGCACCAAGATGATTTACTTTATGCTGTCACTCAGTTCAAAACCTGTCTTCTTCATTGGTCTGCATTAATTTATTTAAACAGCGGTGAATAAAAAGCTCTTACCATCTGCTCATCTCAGAAAGGATAACAGCAAGAAAGGTCAGAAAAAGTTTCTCAACCAATACAACACCACAAGGAATGATGTTCCTAGGCAACGACAGATGGAATAACAATTATGCTAGTATTTGTTACAGTACACTAATCAATCTTCTTATTAGCTGGAAAGGTCTGGTTTGCCAAATTTAATAGAAGTAAAAAAATAATAGAAAGTATTAAAATATATGCTTAAACATGAAGTTTAAAGGGGTCTGTCAGACCTTCTACGTCATCCTTCCATACATAAGTGGTCATTACAAGCGTTCAGTCAGGATTATGCCCTAGTTTCTCGTACCACTTATGTTGTGTGTGTTAATTTTTATACATGAGACCTACGGTTTAAATTTTTCAGAAACTTTTCATGACAATTTTATTTTATTCTCAGAGTTTTTGCCATAAATCTGTTGAGAGGCACGTGCAGATGAAATATTTTTTCATATTTCGTTTTATTGGAGATGTCTGACCTAAAGTTGGAATCGTGGCCTCACGTCTAATAAACCACACACATGGCGACTTCAACTTCTGTTACATACAGAATTATATTATAAAATCTGAAAGAGTATAGATGAGGTACAGTGTAGTTGTCATAGGAATTAACAGAACATTAAAAAAAATTTCCAAATGAAGATTGGAAACTATCTGGCCTCCCAGAGAGGTTAACATCAAAGATGAATATCATGCAAATGTCTGGCAAATCAACTTCTTGGAAGCAAGCTAATTTTCTTACCACTACCTACAATACAATAACCGAGAATTACTAGGCAACTCTATACTTTTAGAACCTGTTTAGTTGAAAGATTTTACTAAATGAATCGAAATCAAGGTAACGCAAAAGATGATGCAGATGCTTAATGGAACAAAAGGAATGCCTTTCAAAGAAGAATGTGTGCTCTTTAACTTCTAATCCAAATTCAATTCAAATTATGAAAAACTTAGCCGCACTCAGAAAAAAAAAGATTGAAAACTTGTGAGAATAAATTCTTGGAAATTTATTTTGGTTTCTGTAATTCAATATTTATTGAATTGAAAAAATAAAAATGCACAATCGTATCGTATTATCTAATATTAATATTTATTTATAAACTTAATCCTTCAAATAATATTAATCTTTATAAAAGCATTCATAAATATTGATAAACATTTTTCAAAAAAAAAAAAAGAAAAAACTCATCATTCTACTACGACTACTTTACCACCTTGAGCTGTAAAAGTCTTTCCACTTTTAGATTTTGGCTTTTAACCTTCAACAATTTACAATGTTTTCTTTTTCTTTTTGTTTTTGTTTTTATATCTTTCCTTTTTAAACCTTTTTGTCCTGGGTTTTGTCTTAACAAATTTACAATAAGTTTTTGTTGTTTAACATGTCATGACATTTGTAATCATTTGGCATCAGCAGCTTTAAAATAAACGACAACCGAAAAAAACTTGTCTTCTTATTATTTGGCTAAAATATTGGTCGCACCCTACTATAGGTGGTGAACATAAATATATTGTGTTCATAGCAATATTTGTAAACGCTCAAAACAATCCAGTCATTAGCCGAATTAAAAATATATTTCTTTGGGTATCTATTGAAGATCAACAAGAGGCACAAAAGGCGGTCCATAGCCAAAGAAAACTGCTCTTTAGTTTGACCCAACTGTGACAAAAAAACTAAGTCGTAATAAGGTATAGAGATAGTCAGAGTTGTTGACAATAACGCTAATACTCCCCTAGTTATGGTATCGTAAATTGAGTTTTCAAGTTTACTTTAATATAAGTTAGGAGGACTCCCAGCCTACTACAAAACCGTGGGTTAACATTACCAAGTTTTGTCCTGTTTCTATCAAATTTAAAAAAACTGGGTAGTTTACTTGGTAGGTATGTTATTAGATAGAAGTCGCCGTAGTCTAGTGGGCAGCGTGTTGGCTTATTAGACGTAAGGCCACGGTGCAAACCCCAGGGAAGACATCAAAATGAAAACCTAAAAAAAAATATTTTTCGGTGACTTCCTCTCAGCAGATTTCTGGCAAAAACTCTGAGTGCGAGTAAAATCACCATGAGAAGTTTCTCAAAAATCTGTCGTTCGGAGTCGTCTTTAAACTGTAGATACCATCAATCATACCATAAAAAATTAACACACACAAAATAATTGGTGTGAGAATCTAGGTCCATAATCCTAACTGAAGGATTGTAGTGATCAATTATGTATGTATGGTTGCCCATCCATAGAAGTTGGATAAACATACTGAAGCCTCAGTCTGAGAACTATTCTGAGCCTCTGATGAAGCCACTCAGACTGTCAATGACCATTTCTGATGGTTCATTCAAAGCATCTATAAAGTGATGCCCATGGCGCCATTTGCTATTCGAAAGGTAATACTGGCCATATATCGTTTTAGGAGTAGATCCGTTTCTTCCTCTTCCTCATTTCTGTAATTTCTGCAGAAGGCATTTACCAAAACTCACATACATACATACATAATTGGTCATTACAACCCTTCAGTCAGGATTACGACCTAGCTTCTCACGCCACTGATGTTGTGTGTGTTAATTTTATACATGAGTGGCTGGATCATAACACAATAACATATAATAACACCAGCAAGCGACCGAGCTGCCTTGAAGTTTAGGCAGACTCTTTGCTCATCTCCTTTACAGCCTTGCCAGATTTGTTGCGCTGTTATACCACCCATTCCACAGTGACGGCTTTCTAAATTATAACCTCGCAAGCCTTTAATGGGGTTTTCAAAGTTCAAAGATTGTGACATTCCTCGCCAATTCGTAGCCTCTACAGTTACCTTAAATATCGCGGTATACCAACACTCATACGCAGATTCGCTATCACGTTGAGATATTTGCGATAGCTATAGATCGTCTTGGAGCTTATTACATCAGTACCCAATACTTTAATAACCTTTCAGACATATTTCCGCTTGTATTACTGCTTGGAAGACACATCAATTATCCGGTAGCCTTATTGATTGAATTATGCCCATCTGTTCCCAATTCATCAGTGAAAATTAGAATGGAGCCTTTAATCAGGTACACTGCACGACTTTTTTAAACCGTTCTGTTCGGAATGGATGTCTTGAACTTCCTTGAGAAGTAAGTACTTCCGATAATTACAAATTCATTCAAAATATTTGTCTGACCACTGTCCACTATCCTACTAATCTTAGACGCTGATTCCTTATAGTAAAGGTCGAGCAAATAAATAGATTTTGATACCATTTTCACAAGTTGTTGTCTTTGTCTTCTAGCCTAAACTTTGTAAATTTATCGAATCATTATAGGCTACACCAGCCTTTTTACCATCAATATGACAGCAATTTAAGTGTTAGAGTAACATAAAGTAGGACTTAGCCTTCTTTAAATGTTTATTTGTATTTATTTAGGTTTTCCTTTTGCCTGCTTTAGTCTCATTATACGTTTCATTTTTCTCTTTCGGTAATTCATAGAAATATTTTATTTTGCTTTGACTTTTCTTACTTAAATATACAAAAATATACAGTGCCTCACAATAAATTGAGTACAGCTTAAAAAAATAGAATTTTTAATAAGCACAACAAGAATTTTTAGATTTAGAATATGAATTAATGTTTGGCACTGCTTTTTGACAACACTTTTGTGTTGCACTTCACTCTATGGGAGTAATAGAGCATCTGTCCGCTTTCATAACGCTACCCAAGCGCCCTCTAAGCCTTTAGTATTTGGATTTTTCGAAGCTCTAGAAAGAAACTTTGGTTTTAACAAGTGTTGTGTTGTAGCTCCTACTGGTGCCTCCAATGACTGGTGGCCTTACGTTTGATGAGAAAATTTTCAGTTAATTAGCTGGGATTTGTAACACCGAAAGACGCGCTGCAGTTTACCGTTTCTACTGCTGTTTAGTTTCCAAATTAATTTAAATTCGTATGCTTTGAATAAGTCGCCGTGGTCTAGTAGGTAGTGTGTTGGCTTATTAGACGAAAGGATAGGGTTCATGTCCCAGGCCAGACATCAAAATAAAATACAAAAAGTATTTCTTCGGTGACTTCCTCTCAGCAGATTTCTGGCAAAAATTCTGAGAGTAAATAAAATTGCCATGAAAAGTTTCTCAAAAATCTGTCGTTCGGAGTTGACTTTAAACTGTAGGTCCCGCCACTCATGTATAAAATTAACACACACAACATAAGTGGTGTGAGAAACTAGGTCGTAATCCTGACTGAAGGGTTGTAATGACCAATTATGTATGTATGTATGTATGTCTCGTGCTTTATTATCCGAAACAAGAATCGTGACAGGCTTTGCTGCTTTTTTTTGCAAAATCCATGGTAGTTGAAGCGCTGACATTGGTAGCTGTAGGGAAATAATGCGTCATATCATCCAGAATTACGAAATGTTGTGAACTGGTCACAGATCTTGTACCGTGTATGCTAAACCCACCTACACGCCTTTGTGAATCTGATTGACGCTGTGTAGTGCTTTTATTGTGGTTGCTGCTGCCTGCTGCCGTAGACAAGTCATTTACCAAGGTATCGTCCCATAGGAACATATTAAATTTGACGTCTAAACATTACTAAAAACGGCCAGTAATATTGGTGAAACACATTGGATATTCTGCACGAGCGATTTGAGGGCATGGTCATCTCTCATGAAAGATAAAACGCGCGATTTGATCTATTTAGGCTCTTACTAAGGTGTTGCAGATGTATGCGAAGAAGACGTGAAGCTTAGCGACCACCAAGGCCAACATAACCCACGTCATTGCTTTTTGAAACTCTTCTTCACTCTATGGGTGTAATAGAGCGGCTGTCCGCTTTCATGACACTACCCAAGCGCCCTCTAAGCCTTTAGTAATTGGATTTTTCGAAGCTCTAGAAAGACAGGTGTTGCGTTGTAGCTCCTACTGGTGCCTCCGATGACTGGTGGCCTTACGTTTAATAAGAAACACCGAAAGATACGCTTATATGCCAGAGCCAAGGAAGCCTTGGAGGACATTTGAACGATATTACATTCCACACATAACAGTATCAGTCGGTCTTTCAAGCGAATACAGAATATCGATGATATCTCACGTTTTATTACAAAAATACATTGAAGATGATGATGTCTCATAACATTTTTGATACCATTTTTAGATTCCTATTCTTTAAGGTTTAAAAATGTTTTATTTTTTGCTTCTGCACGATATAAATTGTGAGCCACTGTATATTTGTTACATATACGTACAAGTATATATGTATGTATGTTGTTGATATTTTTGTGTGTTTCTTTTGATAAATCTGTCATAACACTTTGGTTTTTTGTTGCCTATACTTTTTCAATATTTTTACTTTCGGTTTTGGCTTGTAAACCCCAATCACGTTTATAAGAGTTCATTGGTATTGCAAAACAAATCTGGATTTTTTTTTTTTTTCTAAAAATGCCAAGCATATGGAAATCAAATACGTTTCGAAGAGATTTGTTTCCTTTTTTTTTGGGGTTATTTTTCTTTGGTGGTACTTGTGTTACATTTGTTTTTGGAAATGTTTTCTGATGGCAAATGAAATTTATTTACAAGGACAACAGTTTTTTAAAGCCTGCTGCAGTCATTCTATTTAAATGGTTTTATTTTCTTTGCATAGCCCTTAATTGTAAAAAAAGTGTTCATTTAACTTAAATTTATTATTTTCTAACTTAGTTTTTCATTGTGGACTTCTTTGTCCAGTTATAAGAAGTAACTGAAACTGGTTTTAGCCGATAACAACACCTAAGACGAAATAATATGTCAGGCAGTTCTATAAGGAGGAAAGCTATAAGCTACACATGTCATGGTTACAGCACCATATGGCCGTTAAAAACACCCCCGATGTCGAAGGATAAGCATAAACGCTTTTTGCTTATATCGCTTGTAGATCATAAGATTGATTCCCTATTTATCGCAGTTAATTCGGAGCAATGTCTGCATGGTTCGGTACACCTATGATCGTAAATATCTTCTCCTTTGATTAATATTTCGAAAGCGCGTAAAGGAACAAAAGTTTTTTGTATGATTCCAACTGACTTCTATAGAAAGTCTAATAACAAAGGCAGCCACCACCTTACTTTTGAAATTTTTCATTACAAAACAACATTACATACATAATTGGTCATTATAACCCTTTAGTCAGGATTAAATCATAGCTTCTCACACCACTTATGTTGTGTATGTTAATTTTATTTATTAGTGGCGGTACCTACTGTTAAAAGTTGACTGTGAACGACAGAGTTTTTGAGAAACTTTTCATGGTAATTTTCTATTTACTCTCAGGGTCTTTGCCAGAAAGCTGCTGAAAGGAAGCTGCCGGAAAAATATTTTTTCATAATTAGTCTTGCTGGAGATTGTTGCATAACCTAAGGTTTGAACCATGTCCTCACGTGTAATAAGCCAACACACTACCTACTAGATTACGGCGATATATTATTATTATTTCATGTATATACTGATTTGGTCAACACAATGATGTCCATTTGGCAACTTCACGGATGATTAGCTTTTTTTACGCGGGTATCATCATCTAGGTTAGGTTAGGTCGTAGTGGTAGCTTTGATCATGTCACAAAGCTCACTTGCGCATAGCGGCCCGTTGTGATGCCACGGGTGAACGCAGTCCCTGTGTTGACCAAGTTCCTCCAAGACCAGGGAGGAGGAAGTAGTTGGTCAGCACAAGGGCTGCTCATCAAAAGCACGACTACCCCACGCTGGAAAACCAGCCAGAAAGTTTGATGAACGAAGCTATATTCTTGATGTCAATAGATGATAGCTCCGTTAAGCTGACGAAAGAAACGGAGAGCCAAATAATCTGTTCCTGCACCTAGCAAGTAACGGACACTGACAGAAGAAGTGGATCACAGTATTTTCTTCCTCAGCGGATCTGCACCCGCGGCAGAAGTCGTTGAATGGGAGCCGCATCCTTTCCGCGAGTCTGCCCATAACGCAATGGCCCGTAAGCATGGCCACGTGGTCGAGATAATGTTACGACCAAGTCCAAGCAACTGGTTCGTACGCCTACTATCCCAGGATAGGTTGAGGCAAGTGGCATGCCTAACTCAATCGAAGACGATTCCGGAAGGAGTGCACCAGCTCTGGCGAGCTCGTCGACCCTACAGTTCCCCAGAACATTACTGTGCCCGGGGACCCAGACCAGCGAGACGCTGAAGCGCTCAGAAAGAAGGTCGAGAAGGTCGACAGCGGCGACATTCCCTAACGATCCTGGAGTTATTCACAAAACACGACAGAGATCTTATGGCGGCATGACTGTCGGTGAAGACGGAGACGCGGGTGAAAGGAGCACCGTTAACGAGGATCCATTGAGCGGCCCGGTAAATGGCCATCACCTCTGCCTGAAACACGCTACAGTAGTTCGTAATCTAACTATCATCAGAAGTATATACCATCGAACGATTTACAGAATTAATTTTGAAGAGAAAGCACTTAAGTCCTACAAAGTTGCATCAAAATTAATATTGAATATCGTCACCGAGCTGGCAATTAAACTTATAAGGAAGATATCTTCAACACCACTGTAACGGCAAGATGACTTCAGTCGTGTGGAAATGGAAGTTTGGGCAAACAAAAGTTTTACTTGGTAATTGGTAATTTAGAGCACAGCATCACATAAAAATTTTGCTTTAAAACAACCAAAAGTAATTTCGCACCTATGGATCTGACAATGCTACACGGTCTAGTAAATAGTACAAGTCCAGCTTTAACCCCGAAACATTCCAGTTTTATATAGTACATGAAGGAAATATAAGTTTTTAAAAAGAAGTGTGAAGCCATACTGAGAAGTTAAAAACTTTACTGATGATTTGCCAATCATGTGTTTAATGAAAGCAGCGTACAAATTTTCTTTTCATTCATAAGAATACTAGTTTCATTCGAAACACATTTCCGTGATTGCTGCTGCAGCAACAGTCATTCTGTGGCAAATAATATTTCATGTAAACAACCAGAAAAATAACACACACACACGCACTACTTCACTCTCTCTCCCATTTTCAGTTGCTTTTAACACGAGTGTTTGAACACAAATATTCCCTGCTTTTAATATTGTTTTCATTTTGCTTGTTACTCTCTCTTTCACGCGTGTTTATTTGAACAGCAAATAAAAACAAAACACAGCACGTGTTATTTATACTCACCTCTGTACAACAACTACGAAGCACTTGTCGTTTACAACATTGTACTCAACACTGAGTACTTCCTTGTCGTTTACATTTCTTAATCGTGTTTTTTTTTTTTGCTTCTTTCTTTTTTAAGTACATTTTATTGTTGCATGAAATAAAAACAAAAAATATCGACTAAAATATCCCAAAACAAAAATTCTGTTAACATTTTCCCATTATTTTTAAATGAGAGAGAATGTTATGAAATGTTAGATAACATTTGCAGAGAAATACAAAATGTCTTGTGTTGTACATGCATGAACATGCTTATGTGAATGTGTGTTCGTATGTAAACAGTTGCATTAGGCAGATGCTGTATAACGGTCTTTTGCTTGTGCCACTGCTGCTGCTGCTGGTGATGTTGGGAAATTCAAATTCAGTTTGCCAAGATAGGCCGTTGCGTTATGTTCGTTGTGAAGTTTAAGGCGGTGAAATCTTAAATGTACAGTGATGTAAAGAAATAAATAAACACTTAACATAAAAAAAAATTGTAAAACAAATCAAAATTATTGCAATTAAAAAATAATCAATAAAGAAAATTGTATTAAATTTAATAAATAAAAAAATACTTTTTAAACATAAAAAAATGCATTAAAAATTTTTAATTTAAAATAACTGTTATTTTAAGATTGTATTTTTAATCTGTGTTAATTAACCTTTAAAATTTAAATTTGAAAGAAAAAAAATTTAATTATATTAAAATAAAAAGCTTCATAATTAATGCAAATTTAATCAATTAAAAATCAAATTCAACAATAAGTGAATAAACAAAGTTTTGAATTGTATGTAAAAGAAACACAATTGAAAGAAAATATTGAATTTTTTTGTGAAATATTGTCAACTCCAAAACAGAAGTTTAAACCAACTTCTATGTATGCCGCACCAACTGCGTTTTTCAAACTGAAATGAATCATTTTAAATTATTCACAAGCAGAGCTTAAATAAAAGAAAGAAAATAATTTAAAATTAATTTCAAAACAAATTTACAAAATAAATTACATTTTATGACGTCGTTCTGTAAGAAACAAACACGTTGCGAAAAAGGAAACTATTGTGAACTGAGCCATTCAACGAAATAATTGCAACACGCTTAAAAAAAATTGATTAATTTGTGTAACGAATTCTGTGGAAATATATTCGCTGTACAGATTCTTAGAGCAGGAAAAATGTAAGAAAACCACAACCAAATCTTTAAATCTATAAAAACTTAAATATTTTCACATTGTAACAAAAATATTGGATACAAACTTTAAAAGTTTGCTCAAACATTTTTAGAGTACGCTTAATACCCTAAAAAATGTCCTCCATAACCCTTTCGATCAAGCCAAAATATTTTGATAGTTGGATTGCCTACGTACACTTGAACCCACTTGCTGTTCTGATTTTATAACAAAAATACCGATGAGGTCAAATCATGACACTAAGTTACATACGTACATACATAATTGGTTACTACAACCCTACAGTCAGGATTACGACCTAGTTTCTCACACCACTTAAGTTATTTTTGTGTTAATTTTATACATGAGTTGCGACACCTACAGTTTAAAGTCAATTCCGAACGACTGATTTTTGAGAAACCTTTCATGGCAATTTTATTTACTCTCAGAGCTTTTGCCAGAAAACTGCTGAGAGGAATTCGTCGAAGAAACATTTTTTCATATTTCGTTTTGTTGGAGATGTCTGGCCTAGGATTTGAACAGAGGCTTCATGTCCAATAAGGCAACACGCTACCTACTAGACTTCGACGACTTCAAAGTGAGTTACACCTCCGTGGTCGTGATGGAAAACAACACATATTCTGTATCAATTCTGACAGTCTCGTAAATTATTGTCCGCAAAAATTAGAAACAATTGTTTGACTAGGTTATAGAAGCTCATAATGAAGAATTTCCCTACAATCTCACCAGACGTTACTTGACGTCAATCCTAATTGTGCCACCATACGCGAAGCATTACTTTCCATCTTTGCATCTGTCGTTATCCTGTCTGCATTGTATGTAATCATTAGCGTCAGCAGTGAATAGCCATGTGGCTCCAGCTTTCTTCAAATGGATAGAATTTTTTAATTTTTTTTTATGATTCAATTGAGACTTTTAGTGAATCAGAATCAGAAATCAGAATCAGAATCATCTTTCACATGAAAATTATTAAATCGGGCAAACCATTCCGCTGCTGTTTTTTATAGGGTATTTCATTAAACGCTTCCGATTTTTATATTCAAATAAAACCGTAGTCGCCGTAGTCTAGTAGGTAGTGTGTTGGCTTATTAGATGTAAAAGCCAGGGTTCGAGCCCCAGGCCAGACATCAAAACAAAATACAAAAAGTATTTCTTCGGCGACTTCCTCTCAGCAGATTTTTGGCAAAACTGTGAGAGTAAATAAAAACTGCCATGAGAAGTTTCTCAAAAATCTGGCCTTCGGAGTCGACTTTAAACTGTAGGTCCCTCCACTCATGTATAAAATTAACACACACAACATGAGTGGTGTGAGAAGCTAGGTCGTAATCCAGACTGTAGGGTTGTAATGACCGATTATGCATGTAAGTATGTGTGGAATACAACATTATTCTAATATTCGGTATGGCTTCACTGAGTGCAGTGCATCCGAAATGTTCAACTTTCCATAATTCTGACGCATAAATCAGACTCACTTTTACAGATAGCATGGGTTGCGTTGGATGTAAGCACCCCTGCAATGCCTGTAACTTAAAAAAGCCCCACAAGAAAAGGTTTAACAAGTTCAAATCGAGATGACCATGCTCTCAAATCGCTCGCTTATAATATCTCCTGTAGCAGGAGACATGACATAATGTTGAAATCTTATCTCGTTGGTACGCAGATCATCCAATCCAGGACAAAAGAAGTTGGTAACTGTCGATCTATAATGCTTGCCGTTGTCAGTGATAGCCAGACCAATGTCGTTTTTATAGGAATATAAACCGAAATAAACGAAACAGTAAGTTTTCTGGATACTTTGAACGATCTTGTATCTCATGTGTATTGAGACCCATTCGTACCCCTTCATCCAGAAATGGGCATTACCGTGTTAAGCATAATTTTTCGATGGAAATTAGGGTCATTTTGATAGAATAATTTTACGCAAATAAGCGTTTGTTGTTGATGCAATATTCGCCCATAGTGGTTTGGCGAAACAGACGTATTTAATGACAACTTCAGTGACAAATGTGACTTTAACAAAAGGGCGTTTCTGATGGAAGACTAATTACTGACTAATTAATTAATTACTGCACTGTGTCCTTAAGCATAAATTTTCAGCAGCCTGTAAGGTGTTCTTAACGTTGAATAAAAATTGAAAGAAGTTTAGCAAAAAGTTTAGTTTTTCCAAAGACAAGCGTGTGCCAAAATTTTTTATTTATTCTTAGTTTATATACAGAAATGTTCATATAAAATTCAATTTTCCGTTCTTGATCTACTTTAAGAGCTCATTTGTTAGGCTTCATTTAGGTTTACTCATGCTCTAATAGCAATTGCATTTACATGCCCAAAAACTAGTGACTGTTTAAGATACATACTCTTTTGATAACCATGCACTGTACTTTTAACAACAAAATTTTATTTTTAAAATCATTTTTAAAAATTTATTTCCTGATCATTAATTTTTATAGCGAAAATCTTTAATGAAAACATTTTTACCAATTAAATGAGAAAAGAATTGAAATCAAAATCTGCACAAAAGGCAGGCATTTAAAACGATAGAAATCAATAAAAAAAAATCAGGCTGGAAAATTTCAAAATAAAATTTAAAAGAAAAACAAATCTTATGAATTACATGCATCCCACAACAATAAACAAAAACAAAAAAACAAAATAAACCAAAAAATCAATGCAAAAATGCAGCATCATAAATCAAAAGTCTTTAACGCACAGAAAAAACAGAGAATGCATGCATCATCCTAATAGAATTCTTTAAAATCATGGCAATTTAAAACAATTTTAAATATTTCTTTGACAAAAAAAAAAACACAATAGTTTTGAGAAATTCCTCAACGACATCAACAATTTTTATTAAAATTAACAGAAAAAGAAAATCATTTTCTAAAGAAAACACAAAAAAAAAGTTAAATGAATATGAAACAGAAACTGAAACTGAAACTGAAAGTGTTTTAACAAAAAGAAGAAAAAGAAAATACAACAACAACAATAACAGTCAAAAATAAATACATATATACATAAACAAAGTTAAATAAAATAATTGCCGGACTTTTTTATGTTTGTGAGTGCAATTTTAAAAGGAAAACCAAACGCCAAAGACGAAAAATGAAAAATTATTTAAAAACAAAACCTTATGAAATGAAATGAATTTTTCCTTTCTCTCTGTCGTTTTTAATTTCCTTTGATTGCGAGACAACAATTAAAAGCCTAACAACAATAGCAACAACAGTAGCACCAACAACATCAACAGCAATCAACCCAAACCACACCATAAAAGAGTGAAATTCTACTTGAAAATCAAAAAATGTGTGTCAATGAGTCTTTGTTGCTGTTTTCCTTAAAACAAGAATAACAACTGCAACAACAACAGAAAATAAAATTTAAAAAAAAATATTTTTTTTTATTTCGAACAAATGAAAGTGAAAATTATTCCGCGTATTCGGCCACTACGTCTGTCCTTGCCAGAGACGACCATTAAAAGAAAAATCCCGGCAGCAATTAAGTGAGTAAATTCAACATTTTTTTCCAAGTATTTTCGTTTTTTTTCTTTTTTTTTTGCATAAATTTTATAGAATTTAAATTATGGCATAATTTTTAGTAGTATTGCTACAGAGCGCCCACTTCTTTGAAATCCTTCCACTCTACTACTGTTGCGACGATTTGTTACCAACCTCCTCTCGAACTATGTACAAAACAGAAGGTGTTAGGAAATATGTTATGTTTTGAAACTGAAATATTTGGTAAAAACTTCACACAGTCAGGCAAGCTTTAGATGGCCAAACAACATTAAGATCTGCAGGTAAACTTTAGATGCCGGGCAAGTTTTAGACTACCAGGCAAGCTATTTTGACCCTGCCGGACAATGTAATATTAAGTTTTAATTGATATTTATTTGTATCTCGTATGGCGTTCGAAGTAAGAATTCAATTGTGAGCGCCATATATGTGTAATATACGTAGTATGTTTAATAAGGCCCTAGATTTTATATGTACATATATACATACATATATAATTTGATCATTACAACCCTTCAGTCAGGATTACGACCTAACTTCTCACACCACTTATGTTGTGTGTGTGAATTTTATACATAATTGGAGAGACCTTCAGTTTAAAGTCGACTCCGAACGACAGATTTTTTGAGGAACTTTTTCATGGCAATTTTATTTGTTTTCAGAGTTTTTGCCAGAAATCTGCTGAGAGGAAGTCGACAAAGAAATATTTTTTCATATTTTCTTTTTGGTGTCTGACCTGGGGCTTGAACTGTGGCCTTACGTGTAATAAGCCAACACATTACCTACTAGACTACGGCGAGTTGTGTTTCTCTGCAATGTAAAAGTGCATATTTGGCAATGGCGTTTTTATTTTTGTGGCATTTTGTACACTCTTTTTGTCCTGCAGAGCGTAGTTGTCCTTTTGGATTTCGTCACAAGTTACTATTTGCCTGTCGAGTAGGTAAAACAGTTTTCGCTACGGTCGGATGTTACATGGACCAAAGTTATAACCAATGCTGCTAATGTTTTCTTGAAATGAGTAAAAAAAGTGCTCTGCATAGAAGATTAAACAACAATGGTAACAATGATTACAACACCGTTGGGACCGGTGATATAGGCCTCCAAACTAAAACAGACGACGAAGTTAATAGCATTCTCATCGACAAAAACCAAACAAATGCAGTCATCGTCCAGAAAAATTCATTGACCAAAAAAATGCGAATCATTGACCAAGTTATCGACCTAAAAAATGCAAGTAATCAAACCAAAAACTGCAAATCATTATCCAAAAAATGCAAATTATCGACCAAGAAACGCAAGTTATTGACAAAAAAAAATGCAATCAACCCAACAACAGTACGTCATTGACCAAAAACTGCAAATCATTATCTAAAAAGTGCAAATTATCGACCAAGTAACGCAAGTTATCGACATAAAAAATGCAAGTAATCAAACCAAAAACAATATGTCATTGACCAAAAACTGCAAATCATTATCCAAAAAATTCAAATTATCGATCAAAAACTGCCATGTGACAGTTTTGCCTGGTTTGCCTGTTGCCCATTTGAAGAAAATAATTAGCTTCGTTGCCTATATTTGTGGTGCCAAATAACGCCCGACCGTAGGGAAACCTGTTTTGGAATCCTTGATACCATGGCTAGCCAGCCCGCTATGTCCATTTTCCCCACAAGTTCATTTTTTATCCGATTTAGACTTATTAATACAGAACACTTTTTTTTTGCTCATTTGAAACAAACACTAAGGCTACGGCGGCTATATCTCTGGTTCCAAGTAATGCACGACCCTAAGAACACCCGATTTGGAATCCTTGATGCGAGGGTATATAGTGGTCCCATTTTTCCACAATGTCGATTAGCTTTCCCAGACCATGTCAACATAGTGAACGTTTCTAGCCCGATATCTTAAATTCCGAAATTGGAATATACCACTAATTGGGTTTTATTAGGGACACATTAAGCTTAAATTTGCACATAGTTGTGCAGCCCTTGCGGTGACCGACTTATTCCCTAATTTGGTGGAACTTAGTCAGTACAGGGACTGCGTTTATATGTGGCGTCAGAACTTCTGGTATCAAAGCTACCATGCTTCAATTTACATAAAGTGGGATACAAGCAGCAAGTCCTATTTTTCCCTAATATCGTTCATCCTCTTTGTCTTTGTTAGTTAAATTTGGATTTAACTTCATACACATTAAATAATAAACTGCCTCTACCGAAAATTAAGTAACTTTAAACACTCAATTCTTGTGTTCTTTTAATACGAAATTATCAATCATCTAAAAACGCTTGTCGCAACAGAAACAGGCATTAAATTTAAAAAAGAAAATGGTTTCCCTTGTTTATCCAATTCTCAATTATCCAGTACTTCAGTTAGTTTTCTTTTCTTTGTGTAGTTACACTACAGTTCTTTGGTTCTGAAAAACAAAACCAAAAACAAAAAAATTTGTAGAGGTTTTAAAACCCCCCACTTGACAAGGGCATCTCTCAATTTCATTGAGAAATGCCTTCAAAACTCTCAACAGATACGTACGTAGTCTGGGCATTTGAGGTGTTTGTGGCAAATGTGTTGGTATCTGCCAACACTACTTCACAAACCAGCAGCAGCTCTTCAGGCCTTTAAGGAATAACAAAAAAAAAAAAAAAAACTAAAAAAAGAAAGCAAAAAATACGGAAAGAAAAGAATTTGAAAAAACATGAATTCATTTACGAGATACTTGCCATTCACGAAACCATGAATTTACATGTGATGTGCATTATTCTTTAAAGTTTTTCTTTTTCATTTTCCTCTACTTTTTTCTTCTTCTTGTTGTTGTTTTTTTTCAAGATTTTCACTGCTTTTGAGTAACAAAATGGCATGACAAAAATGATGGTGATGATGTCAATGATGTTATTGTTATTGTTATTGTTGTTGTTACTGAAAAATATCTTTGTAATCTGCGGTTTATTAAGCATGTTCAAATTACATTACGAACATGAAAAATTTTTTTTGCAGCTTAAAAACTACTCAGTTGAAGTATACCCTACACTAGACATTGTTGATGCAGTTAAGGACACAAGCAAAGAAAAAAATATCTAATAAAATGTATATATGGGTCATATGTATAGTAAATATCTTGTACGTAAATTTGGGTGACGTACTGTAAAGAATTTATTTGTGTGAAGATAAATTCGAATTTAAAAACCAAAGACGCAAACCCACACCTTTAGCAACGCCACTTCTTGCCTCTAACAGGGTAAACAGAGCACTGTTAACTATTTAACAGTGGCAATAGTAATTATTGCAGACTATTGACGTAGAATATAATTGTCATTATGATCATTATTATCTGCGGACAAAAGTGTGAAAATATAAAGGATGGTTCTTATATGTTCCTAAATGACCACTGATCTTCTAGAGAATTTTCATATATTTTTTCAAAAATTCAAAATTATTCCAGCTATTCCACTAACACCGTTCGAAAGAGGACCCTCTGGACTACCATTTGCATATAGATTTGTATGGTGTACTAGTCCTTATATGTTCCAAAATGGCCAGTGATCTTTAAGAGAATTTTCAAGCAAAAAATTGATATTTGCAAAACAAATTTTCTCAATACCATATCACTTTATATGTGACTATGTATATTGCATATAGTATGGTACTTATAGACCCAGAGTATTTCACAATATTAGCTCCTAAACAAGTGGGCTTGTTCAGAAGGCTACTGTTAAATAGCTAACAGTGGTCTGTTAAGGGCAAATTTTGTTCTGTTAAGAGGGAATTTTGCTCTGTTAATGCCAAATGTGGCGCTGCTAAAATGTATGGATTGCGTCTTGGGTTTTCAAATTTATCTTCACACACATAAAGAATTTATATGTGTTAGATGTATACTTTATGTCTTTTTTGCAAAAGTACCTTTAAAAAGTACCAACTGTTTTAAAAATACACAAACATACTTTGTTTCATGAAATACTAGTAACGAAAATATTTCAAAAATACTTTTTGAAATAAAAGTACCCTGTGTTATGGGTAAAAGTACCCTCTAAGTACTATAACGATAAAGAGAGGATTTTTATTCTAAGCCTCTAAATTCTTAATACTATTGATGGAGTATCCTCAGACCTTTAGTTCACTAACATAAGAATATAAATCTATAGGATTCAAAAAAGTACTATTGGACCCTTAAAATATCAAAACATTATATTGAGTTTGTTTTTTGGTATTTTTTTTCATGAAAACTTTATTCTGTGCCTATTAAATCCCACTTCGACAATTGACTGGTCATATTATAATAACTCTAAGTTAGGTGGACAATAGGGTTTTTAAAAAGTACCAAAATTTTTATATTCCACAGCAGACTTTTAGTAAATTTTTTTTTCTTGGGCTGCAATTTTGATTTTTTTTATATATTTTAACTAAAATACATCACTTTGTCTTTTTTTCCTTTAAGATGTATTTCTGTTGCTCTTTCAGGTACCAAGCAAAAAGTACCAATTGGCTCTACTTCTACTTTTTTTTTAAAGAAGAGCACTGAACTGGTGTCACTTAGCCACTGGCTCACTTTACACTACGATAACAAGACATTCGTGGCAAACTATGGATACATTTGTGTTGACTACATGTTTACTTACAACTTTCTGATAGAGGACTTAATTGCAACTAAGAACTTAATGTTCGCTGCCTTCTGGAATTAGACTTTCCTATTTCAGGTCGAGGCCTTAGCCTTTCATACTAGAAACTGTTTGTTTTTGTGAAAATCTTGTCTTTTACTTGCCTTACGAACGTAACCTCGACGTCAGTACTCGCCCAAGAATGATGAGGATTTCTCATTGAAATTTCGTATTGTTCAAAGGGAACTCTTGCATTGGTTTCAGGGCACAGGAATATCGTTTTCATCTTGCTTTTCGATCTTTGTTTTGATTTTTTTTTATTTCTGTTATTGGCATTATCTCACATGACTTCTGCAAGAGCTGAGGATTCAAGAGGAAGGGGAAGATTATTGTCCACCAGCGGCCAACTTTTACCATGGAAAAGTGGGGAGATTTTTGGTCACTTATTTCATTTTTGACCGATCTCTCCGAAGAAATGAGATCCGAATTTATTTTAGATTCAGGATGGTTTCCTTTAGGGATTGTTACTGATTAGATATGACTTTGTGGTATCAACCGCTAGCCTAAAGTGGACCTAACGTAACTTTAAAATGAAAAATTCGTAATTTTTTTTTTCTAACGATTCGAGTTTTACAAGTCCAACCTCGCACTCCACCTACATATTGTATATTGCATCCAATAGTTGAGGAGTTGAAGAGCAGATTTGAAAAGTTTTTTAAGTTTTTTAAAACGTTTAGTTACCAGCAAAGACGTTGAAAGAAAGTGCCAAAAAAATTAATTCCAGATTTTCTGTAGATCTCAGATATTCAGTTATAATTTTCAATCTCAAGTCAAGTAAACCAATATACTTCCCAAATTCCAAACAGAATCGAATTAAAAATGACGTGGTGGCACTGAAAAACATTTCTCAACTACTTCACTTATTTGAAATATACGTTGGTTAGTTGGCAACGCAATACTGTCAATAGTTATTGTCAATGAAATAATTTTTATATAAAACTAAACTTTTATAGTTTTTAAACACAGAAAATCTACTTAATTTTATGGTATCCACAACTTTACACAGACTATGCCTTTAAAGTGCACAAATATTTTTGAAATTGTTTATGTTATGCCCAACTGTAGTATCTAAAAACTTATTCTAATGAAATATTAAAAAATAATTTACGTTTTCATTATTTTGCCATCTTTTTTATTTTTATTTGTTTTTTCTTTTAGAAAATAATTTTTTTCAAACTACACACTAAGAAGGTGAAAATTATACAGATTACACCATTTCATGTTAAATTAAACAAAAGTCCAATTCTTTATACAATCTTCATAAAAAAACAACTTGAAATAAAATTTCTTAGAAATTATTTTGAAATGTAGAAATTTTTTTTAACACATTATTTCTCATTAAAGGAAATGGTGTAGTCCAGTGTAGTGCATTTTCTTTTAAGACATTTGTATTCTTTGACATGCATCACTGAAATTACGAGTATTAAAAATGCAAAAAAAAAAAATGAAACAAAACTAAAGAATAAGAGAATTAAAGAAAAGAAAAAATATTACAATACTTCAAATTGTTAAAAAGAAAATATTTTCACGCTTGCATTCAATTTACCGAGGGGAGAGTTGTAAATGTGTGTAAAGATAAATATATTTTAATATTTTAAATATAAATTTTATCAGGGCCGCATTTGGCGTTAACAGAGTAAAATTTCCTCTTAACAGAACAAAATTTGCCCTTAACAGAGCATTGTTAGCAGTTTAACAGTATCTCTCTGAACAAGTCCACTTGTTTATGAGCTAATTTTGGAAAATACTCTGGGTCTATGAGTACCATACTATATGCAAAGGAAGGTTCCTAGGCCTCTTAATATAATCAGCAATATAGTCACATATAAAGTGATATGCTATGGAAAAAATTGGCTTTGATTATAAATTTTTTGCTTGAAAATTCTCTTAAAGATCAGTGGCCATTTTGGAACATATAAGAAATAGTACATTACACAGACTATATGCAAATGGTAGTACAGAGGGTCGTCTTTCGAATCGTGGTAGTGGAATAGATAGATTTTGAATTTTGAATACATCGATTTTTAGTCAAAAATATATGAAAATTCTCTAGAAGATCAGTGGCCATCCTTTATATTTCAACGCTTTTGCCTGCAAATAATAATGATCATAATGAGAATTATATTCTACGTTAATAGTCTGCAGTAATTACTATTGCCACTGTTAAAAAGTTAACAGTGCTCTGTTAATAGCAAAGTTTACCCTGTTAAAGGCAAGAAGTAGCGCTGCTTAAAGTATGGGTTTGCGTCTTTGGTATCTAAATTCGAATATATTTTCACACATATGATTTGTAAGCCAAAAAAAAATTTTTTTAAGCAGTGAACTACTCTAAGAAACCTCGGAGAAAAGTGAGAAAACCAAATATTTTTTATAGAATTTCTTGTTCTGTTTCTAATTCTATTTTAAAATGATTTGAGAAATTGAAAAATTATTACCCAGTGAAACCCCTGGTGCACTATTTGTGAGCTTCAATTTCGGTATATTTTTTAAATTTTCGACTGGCATTTTGGCAATAACAGTTGTAATGTAGTCCTTCATGGCTGCTCTGAATATGAGAAATTGCACGTATTACCCCAACTACATACATACATAATTGGTCATTACAATCTCCCACTCAGGATTAAGACCTAGCTTCCCAGATTACTTATGTTGTGTGTGTTAATTTTATACATGACTGGCGGGACCTACAATTTAAAGTTGACTCCGAATGACAGATTTTTGAGAATCTTTTCATGTCAATTATTCCTTATTCTCAGAGTTTTTGCTAGAAATCTGCTGAGAGGAAGACGCCAAAGAACCATTTTTTTGTATTTCGTTTTGTTGGAGATGTCCCAACTGGTTTTTAAACCCTTGACCTTACCTCTAATAAGCCAACATACTATCTAATATACTACGGCGGCTTCACAAATAACGCGGTTAAATCACAATAATTATGGCGGCCAATGCTCAAAAATATGAGATTAATTGTGCACCAGTAGAAAATTTACTGAAATTCTAGCAAACACAAATGGAGGAGGCAAATATAAGAGAATAAGACAAGCATCATAATATAAAAGAGGTAAAGCTTAAAACCAAGAAAACCATAGAGGAAGTAGTCAGCGATAGTATTTAAGTTGGTAGTGAAGGAACATTATAAGGAAATTAAATGTTCATTAGTTTTAACAATACGACTCAATGCCTCGAGTGACAATACCATTGGAATTAGCGATGAAGTAAGATTTAGTCTTGCTCGATAGAAATCCATTATACCAACTGACTACTGGGATCTGTTGAAGATATTAACCTCCTTCATAAAAAAATTCCTTATGTTCGACTTTTTCCGCGATAACCGATTACAGTGGTGGAATGTAGTCCTTGGTTACATCAAAGTAAGCAACCTCTACATCGCTTGACCTCGACTAATATTGGTCTTAATGTACATACACAGAGATCGGCAATGAATCATGTTTTCGCTACTCATAAGCACTCATGAAATTTTGAATATAAGTGAGTCAACAATATTAAAATTTAACTACTCCGGCTCACTCGTACTCACTACAACGTTGATTAATAAGTATGAGTACAATGAGTATGAATACAACGTTGACATCGATCTCATACCATTCGAAATATGTTTGATTCATAAGCCTACTCATTCAGATTCATAACTTTAGAAAAAATACTTCTAATACTTATAAATGATTCGAGTGACTATGAGTATGATGAGTACTTCAAACTTTGTTTATGAATAGTATGAGTAGAATATTAAAATAAGTATGAATACGTATAAGCATCAGAAATTAGGAGTATGATTCGATTCTACTCATCTTTTTGCTGATCTCTGGTGCATACCCAGAGAAATCAAACTCAATATGTTTTGCAGTGTATGTTTAACCACCTCCAATCAAACCACACAAGCGAATATTTGCAAAGAGTTCAGATACAATACCTAAGATCTTATAGATATTTGCCTACATTGAACTAAAGCTTCGTATGTAACTATATACGTAGGCCTTTAATTATCAAATTGAAAGTATTTCTTCCTTACAGAAGTGACAAAAATTTGGTTCGTAATTAACTACAATTCGCATACTTGCATTGCAATGGAAGTAGTTAATTAAAAACTATTTTACAATCAATTTTCAAATGGCCCTCGTATATTTAATTTTTGTAATTGTATGTAAAACATGATGATGAAAAAACAACAATTCAAATACAGCACAGCAGAAAAAAATGCTTTTTAAATAAACAACAACAAAAGCAACAACTAACTGACCGTATCAAAGAAAACAAATGTACGTGTATGTTTAAAGAAATGAAACAACAACAATAAAATGTGTTTTAAAATGTTTAAATTATACGGGTGTGAAAAATATTATTAAAATAACTAAAAAAAAAACAAAAAGAAAATAAAAAATAGAAATAAAATAAAAACAAAAACAAATTACGCATACCCTACATTATGGGCTAAGCAGCAAAGGGGAGCAACAGTTGTCATATATCTTGGCCTCTAACAAACAATTTTAAATAAAAATTTTATACAAATGGTTGTCTTTCTTTGCCACTACCTCCCTTGAGAGCACAGGATTTTCAGAAAACATCTCCATCTCATGGATGGAGCTTTCCTAGCTCTTGGAATACAATTTATAATTTCATTAAATTAAATTACGACACAATACTTAAGTATTTGATACGACAGTTTGATATAAGGCGCTAGTTGTTCTGTCAATCAAGGATTTTTAAACCTTATAAACCCCATTCCATCAAGATTATTTTAATATTATTCGATTTCCTTCAAATATTATAGCCTATTCGATTCCATTTTCTACTCCAGTATGGTTAACTTGTTCATTAAGTTCAAGAGATTCTCATAATATAACTCTACAGCACTTATGTATTTCTGATATTTATATATGCAGTGTTTCTGTAACTATACTGCTTTGACAGCAAGCTTTCGACATATTCGGCTAATCGGTGTGCAGTATGATGTTCTTCGTACATACCTAACATACATAATTGGTCTTAACAAGCCTTCAGTCACGTTAACCTAGTTTCTCACACCACTTATGTTGTGTATGTTAATTTTATAAATGAGTGGCGGGACCTACAGTTTAAAATCAAGTCCAAAAGACAGATTTTTGAGAAACTTTTTCATGGCAATTTTTGTTTACTCTCAGAAAACTGCTGAGAGGAAGTTGTAATTCTTTTTGTTGGAGATGTCTGACCTGGGGTTTGACCGTGAACCAACTACGGCGACTTCAAGTTCTCCGTACTAGTATTGCTTATTCACATGATAACCTAGCATTTTGAATGAGTCGTTGTGTTTGAAAATTCCTGTAATTCACCTCCTCTGAACAAACTTGGCTCACGATATCATCCAGAATGACAATGACTAACATGCTCCCGTTTTAAAAAAAAATTTAAGCTCTACGTCTCCATCCTATCAAAATGCCAATACGTTTAAGATTTCAAAGCCTCCAACACCTTGAAATCAATGAGCAGTAAATGCTGCGTGTCATTCTATAGATTCCTCTTTCTATAGATTTCCTTACTATGCTCAATGGCCCTCTAATGGTATCAGACTCTAAATCGGTGAAATAGTAGGTACGAGGTAGTATGCCATTCTCTAGATTGCATAGAGAATCGGTCATCTCTTTGTCTAAAGGCCTATCTATTGATATCCCAGATTATTTTCCATTTTATTTTAAAGTCTTAGGGCCATTATTACAACTTGCCGTTAACTAAATGGAGGATTTTAACGGGCAGATAAATTGTTTTTCATTATTATAAGTGGACGATAAGGTAGTATTGAGCGTTAAGCTAAAGGGAAGATCATCTTACCAGTAACTTTTAAATTTAAGTTTATGCTTGAACTTGCCATCCATATATATTATTTTCAATACGGCAACTTCTAAGTGAGCAAATACAACAAAAAAAGAAGCCCGTCGTTGCCACTACGTTTAAATAAAACTTGTTCTATTTAAGCAGTGTTATCGACATTGCTCCGCCACTGCCATATTTTTGAAAAAGTTAACTTTATTTTATCATTAGGTTGTAATAACAAAAAGAAGTTAAGGGTGACTTTAAAGTTCACTTTAGCTAAAGTTAACTTTAACTAAAGCCAAGTTTAACGGCAAGTTGTAATAATGGCCCTTAATACGATGTTAAGCAGTGTAGCACCTTTGCAGTTGTTGTAAATGTTAGAGTACCATGCTCCAATAGCTTTACAGTGATTTTATTTTCCCTGTATCTGATTAAATGTAAGCAATTTCGCTGCAGTTGCAATATTAGCACTTGGCATTTCAATTAATGTTCCATGTTCGCATTGTAGCTTTGCCTAGTAACTATTTGGTTCCTGTTATACTTTCCTTTTCTTGCTTAGAAAACACTTCAATAAGGAAATCAAGTATTTAAAACGAATTTCTAAAAATAAAAATGAACTTAATCCGACTACAGGATGTTATATTCAAGAATGTAACTTATTGGAAGCTCCCAGGCTACAGAAGAAGATGTATGCTTTTCTATATTTAGAAAAAATGACTGTAATCAGAGATTCTTGTAATTGAAATGAATTCCAGCGCAGTAATGATGCAAGAGAAATAAAAGAAGAAGAATTTCATTGTAATCCTGACTGTTTCTAGATATTCTGGCTATTTTTATAGCTGAGTTGGCATTGCTGCTTCCTAGAATTGTAATTGTAAAGATAGCGTCCGTTATTTAAGATTTTTTCTAAGGTTGCCCTTTACCCAGTATTTTTTCTGCAACTTGCTATGGGTACGATAGCATACCGTGCATAGTGTCGACTTAATTGCAATTGCTCTCGAATTATCAGTACTATAGCGTATATTTAATAATATATATTCTATATTATTAAACTTAATTTCACTTGCAATAATCTCTTGATCAGCATCATGTCTGCTGATTTTGTGTTCATAACATGCAATCTAACGGGTGATTTTTAGCAATTATCTTTTTGGCAACACTGGTTTAAACAGCTCACGCACGTTTCATGTTTTGTTTCACTGCCAAACATCTTCAGTTTGGTCTATAATTTAACCATGAATCGTCTTACAAACGAACAACGCTTGCAAATCATTGAATTTTATTATCAAAATGCGTGCTCTGTTAAGAAAATTCATCGCGCGCTTCTTCCATTTTATGGTCAATTTAATCGACCCACTGAAGCGGCTATTCGGGCTATTTTGACTAAATTTCGCACCAAATTTACATTGTTGGACATTAAACCACCAACACGCTTACGTAGAGTGCGAACTGAAGAAAATATCGCAGCTGTATCGGCCAATGTTAATGATGACCATCAATTATCGATTCGTCGCCGTTCGCAGCAATTGGGCCTCTGTTACTCAGCCAGAAGCATTGCAAAAGCTACCAATGCATCCAGAAAAAGTCACAGTTTGGTGCGGTTTATGGGCTGGTGGCATTATTGGACCATACTTCATCAAAGATGCTGCGAATCGTAACGTAACTGTGAATGGTGAGCGCTACCGTAGGATGATATCCAACTTTTTTTTGCCCAAAATGCAAGAGCTTGACTTGCATGACATGTGGTTTCAACAAGACGGTGCCACAGCACTCGTAACAATGGACTTATTGAGAGGCGAGTTCGGTGAACATTTTATTTCACGTTCGGGACCGGTCAATTGGCCGCCTAGATCGTGCGATTTAACGCCTTTAGACTATTTTTTGTGGGGGCTATGTTAAAGATCATGTCTATACAGACAAGCCCGCTTCAATTTACGCATTAGAAGAAAACATTGAAGCATTTATTCGTGAGATACCGGCCGAAATGTTGGAAAGAGTATGCCAAAATTGGACTAAGCGGATGGACCATTTCAGGCGCAGTCGCGGTCAACATTTGCATAAAATAATCTTCAAACATTAAATTATATGGACCGTACTATCGATTCAAAGAAAGATTTCATGCATTTTTATGAATTTTATGTGTTTTTTTTTTGAAAAATTTTCCTATAGCTCTTAAAAAATCACCCATTAGAACTTATCCATCTTCTGCTTATGCAAAGATGGCGGGAGTTTTCATTTCTTATGCGGGTATACATATAATGACCCCTATAATGATAGTGAGTTTGGAGAAGGCCTCTTATCGATTTTTAAATTCAAAAACTAAGACGAAAATTTTTTTGCTTTCTCCCGTATTCTGTTTTGTAGTCGAGCAGTTTTAACACAACACCACTACACCTCTTCCTATGGGCTTAAACAAATAAAAAAAAAATAAAGAGCAGCAATTAAATATTGTAAAATAAATAAATTCAATAAATAAAACGACGTAACTTTTTCCATTTTTTTTTTTTTGTAAAATTCTCTTTGCATTTAATGCAAATACAAGTGTTCTCAGGTATTTTTTTGTTGTTTACTAATCGAACCAGTCATATTAAAAAATGTCGAATAAAAATGTCGAATAAAAATGTCGAATAAAAATGTTTTTTTTTTAATTCTTGAGTTTCTTATTCTGTTTAGCATGGAAATGTTTATAAAGTTCACTGCAACTGACGTGTACGTAATATTAATCAAATATTGATCATATTACGTATACGCCACATGTGGCGCGATAATGTACTCAACAGAGACGGAGTTAAGTAAAGAAATTAAAACATTCTTAAAAGTTGTCCAGGAAATTAAAGTGGAAATTAAAAAAATGCGCATATTTCTGTTGGGAAGAGCTTTATTCATATGAAAAAAAAAACTAAAAGATTAATAGCTCCACAAAGCAATAGAAATTTTCTTATTCTCTGACTGTTCACTCAGACACCGAAAGTGAACTTCACAGTATTTGACCTTCTCAACAAGTCTTTTGAAACAAACATCTATAACGACACCATTTTTTAAATAAAAGAACTTAATGAACCTGACCTCTGACACCTATTCCCCTTAATTTTACACATAAAATTGTTTATACGCAATGACAGTTGAAACTTGATTCCAAAGCAAAGAAATAATTAACAGATCGAGTAACTTGCCTTGAGACAACCCACTGAAAATAAAAAAAAAATATTCTAATCATAGCAAGTGTCCAAATACGCTGCTAATGCACTGAAATTTTATGGCAGCTAATAAATACGATTGTAAGAGCGAGACAAGAGGTTGCTGTATAGGTAGGTAGAGGTGGACATCTCCCGCAAGGAAATCGGATGGATGTACTTAGGTCACATGGGACCCATTGTGATACCATTGTGAGATATAAGATTTAATACGGCGTTAAATCGCATGATCTTGAAAGTCAATTGACATCAGAATCCCTTGTAATATTTTGTTCTGGAAATTGTTACACATACAGTTCAGCAAATAGTGTATAATTGAGGCCACAACGTTTCTGGAATATTGCTAGAACTTCGGCGTTATCTTCAACAAGCAAGGCTCAATCATGCTGCCTCACCAAAAACATGCTCGTTGGGGGTGCATTTATTTTATATGGATTGCATGCGGTTTTCTTGAGCCTCAAATTCATTTACAAACAGGTTTCCAAAAATTAACGTCATTGCCGGTTCTCGCCAAGGTCTGCTGATTTGAGTAGGCCGAATACACATACATACATAATTGGCCATTACAACCCTTCAGTCAGGATTACGACCTAGTTTCTCGCACTACATATGTTGTGTGTGTTAAATTTAGGCATGAGTGTCAGGACCTACAGTTTAAATTCGACTCCGAACGACAGATTTTATGAGAAACTTTTCATGGCAATTTTACTTTTAACACTCAGAGTTTTAGCCATAAGTCTGCTGATTGGAAGTCGCCGAAGAAATATATTTTTTCATATTTCGTTTTGATGTCTGACCTGGGGTTTGAACCGTGGCCTTTCGTCTAATAAGCAAACACACTACCTACTTGAGTACGGCGAATTCAGTTGGTGAGAACAATGCTGAATTAATGTTTTTGGGTACTCAGAGATAGTCTGATTTACAACAGCAATGTTTTCCGTTAACGTACAGGAAGGAGTCTTAGTGTCCATAGGATTAGAAATGCAAATTATTAAAAAGAATAAAAAAATATTTCTTCGGCGACCTCCTCTCAGCAGATTTCTGGCTCTGAGAGTAAATAAAAAATTGCCATGAAAAGTTTCTCAAAAAATCTGTCGTTCGGAGTCGACTTTAAACTGTAGGTCCCGCCACTCATGTATAAAAATTAACGCACACAACATAAGTGATGTGAGAAACTCGGTCGTAATCCTGGCTGAAGGGTTGTAATAGCCAATTATGTATATATGTATGTATGCTGTGACTTTTCTTAATTAAACCTGAGCATTTCTAACTGACTTCAATATAAATTTCATTTAGCCGGGGCAAATCAATATTTCTCGTCATATTTACACACATCAATGGACAAATTGTTATTCGTGTTTTAAAAGTTAAAATAATTATTTACTGGTTGATTTTTTATTTTGATTACGAATATTTTATTTGATTTAAAACAAACAAAATCAATTCGTTTATTTATTTATTTTGTTTTACTATGATATAAAAAAATTTATTTAAAAAAAATATCAGCATTTAAACAAATTCACAGATTTGATACGCATAGTTAAGCGAAAAAAAAAGTAAAAAAAGCAAAAATAAAACAAATAATATCACTTGTATTGAAAGAACAACAAAACAAAATATGAACAGAAATAAAACTGTTTTAAAATGCACATTATTATGGCGCAAGTTGACATTAATATTTAAAAAAAAAAATAAAAAAAATTTTTTTTTTCTTTTTTCAGAAAATATTTTTTTCGCATGAAAAAAAAATTACAAGAAAATTATTTACACTTGAAATAAAAAAAAAGTGAAAATGTGTTTTAAATAGAAAACAAAACGAACAAATGAAAAAAGTCTAACATGACAAATGGTTTCACAATATTTTAGCCAGAGATAATAAGGAGCACATACAGTGGACAGCAAAAGTCTTAGTACGGCAATATATTTAAGCAATTTCATAAACTTTAGCCAAAAGTTTGTATACAAATTTATAGTTTATATATTTATTTTATTAATTTATTGCTGTTTTATTATAAAACAGAAGAAGAAGAAAACTTTCAGATGACTCCATAGGTACCCCCAAGGAATACCATGAGTAAATTTAAAATTCAAAGGCCTAATATATGAGAATGTTATGCCTTGTATTTAGTAGAATATCCCTTAAGGACAAAATCTCCATTTAATCCATTTGGAATTGAATATACAAGTTTTGTTTAGTGTTTTCTGCTGGCACCATAAGCAAATTTTTCGGTTGACTTTTGTTTGAGGTTTAGCGATTACGTAACCGCTCTTTTAAATGATCTCCTAAATTCTCTCTTGAAGTCATATCGCGACTTTGTGCAAGAGTATTAAGCCTGTGGGGCCTTTTTTTTGACAAAATATATTACCGTACTAAGACTTTTGCTGTCCACTGTATATGCAACAGTCAATTCTCTTAAGAAGAAACTTTCTCATAATCTGCGTCACGATCTTAAGTTAGTGTTTTTAAGCCTTGAATACCGGGTCCATATATAAATTGACCATTTCAAAACAGTGTCCATTTTTCTTTCATAATAAAACTTGGTTTTCCTCACTTACGTAGTGGATTGTATTGGAATTTGAAAGTTATCTTGCTATAGAAGGAAAGAGGGAATCGTGTGTGGTAAAATGATTTTTGAATTTTTCTAAATAGTTTAAGTGAAAGAGGTCAGCCAAACTCACCATTAACGCCCACGTTCTCACACAAGCATGCTATTCGAGATTTTTAAGAACTTTTCAAGGCGCCCACTCAGTGTAATAATATAAAGCAAATAAGGTCTTCCAACAGGATATTCCGCTCTTTTTGAAGCTACATATATCCAATTAGTTGTCATTTATTCAGTCTTTTTTACCAAATCAACATGGATGACAGATAATGACGGGTTTACGCTGAGTGGGTTCTGAGGCAGTTGGCAACTGATTCAAATTTTCATCGTAAAGAGACCTATGCGTAGTTGGATGGTTATGTGAACAAACATAAGATCAAACAGTGCCTACTACATCCCAAGTAATTTACTGTTTGATGTAGACTTTGGACATCAGCGGTTCATATTTATATGAGAACGGAGTTGGCCAGGCCGTCTGTACCAACCGCAAGCACAAATTTCTTTTTCTTGCCAGGTCAGACATCCCGAATAAAACGAAAATGAAAAAAAATATTTCTCCTGCAATTTCATCTCAGCAGATTTCCGGCAAAAATTCTGAGTGTAAAATAAAATTGCCATGAAAATTTTCTCAAAATTCTGTCATTGGGAGTCGACTTTAGACTAACACTCGTGTGTAAAATTAACACATACAGCATAAGTGGTGTGAGAGGCTGGGTCATAATCCTGAATGAAGGGTTGTAATGAGAAATTATGTTACATGTATCACTACTGCCACATTGAATTTTCTGCAAAAGCATGGTCATCTCACATGGAGGTGATGTGAACTGGCCACTGAAAATGTGTTATTTGAACTCATTAGAGTTTTTCTTGTGTGGATTTCTCATAGGCACAGCAATCCTCAAAGCAAATTCAGCCTGATTTGTGCGCCCCCGCCAAGAGAAGCCGTGGTAGACATTTGAAAGATGTTGTTATCTACACATAATGTCTTTAATACGTCTTTCAAGCAAATAGAAAACTTCTATGAATGAAAATTGAATACCAATTAGCCTAGCAAATGACGTAGCCAAAGCGTCTCCCAGCCCCATTAAGGCTGGCTCAACATACTTTTGTGAGACTGTTCAACTTTAGAGTACACAGCCGATCAAATTGTAGATTCAAAGTGTAAGGTATTTATAGAGGAAATTATGAAAAAAATTTTTCTAGCTCTAGAAGATCCCTTCATGCTCAGAGGAATGGCCAAGCTCCAGTAGAATTCTTATACACAGTTTCAAAGCTAGCAAAACGAGATTTAGAATCCAAATCCGAAAAGATTTAAAAAAAAGATTGCCATCGAATGTAACATAGGAGGCAGATATGGCTCATGTACATACATACATACTTACATACATACATACTTACATACATACATACTTACATACATACATACTTACATACATACATACTTACATACTTACATACATACATACTTACATACATACATACTTACATACATACATAATTGGTCATTACAACCCTTCAATCAGGATTACGAGCTAGCTTCTCACATCTCTTATGTTGTGTGTGTTAATTTTACACATGAGTGGCGGGACCTACAGTTTAAAGTCGACTCCGAAAGACAAATTTTTGAGAAACTTTTCATGGCAATTTTATTTTAACACTCAGAATTTTTGCCAGAAATCTCTCAGCAGAAGAGAAGTCGCCGAAGAAATATTTTTGTTTCATATTTTCGTTTTGATGTCTGACCAGGAATTTGAATCGTGGCCTTACGTCACACTACCTATTTTATATTATAATTAAAAAGATATCATGTCCTAGCAGTCTTCGAGTAAATGTGCTTGTGGTAGTATTCCTTTTAAATATGTGCACTTTTCGTGATATTTTATAAGAAGTTTAGTGCCACAAAATAAATTTACTTACCAATTCTCTTATAATTTAAAATGAAAGACTGGCTAATGATGCATTTTATAAAATAAATTCTCATTTAACAAAGCTTTACTTCAACGTGTGAAGACACAGACAAATATGCTTAAACGGTGAAAATCAAAGTGTATCTTACACTGTAATTTGTAGTCGTCGTAGTCTAGTAGGTAGTGTGTTGGCTTATTAGACGTAAAGCCAGGGTTCGAGCCCCAGGCCAGACATCAAGACAAAATACAAAAAGAATTTCTTCGGCGACTTTCTCTCAGCAGATTTCTGGCAAAAATGCTGAGAGTAAATACAATTACCATGAAAATCTGTCGTTCAGAGTCGACTTTAAACTGTAGGTTCCATCGCTCATGTATAAAAATTAACACACACAACATAAGTGGTATGAGAAACTAGGACGTTGTACAATGGGTCAATTCGAACTCCGAGTACTGTGCTTGTCTTAATTGACAAGTACACGTCCTCTAACCTAACCTAACCTAACCTACACTGTAATTTTCTTGGCTTACAAATACTACACAAAAATATTATATAACAGACAATTAAGAAAATAATTGCAAATCTTGACAACATGCCCCCCAAATATTAATTTTGACACTTAACGGTTGTCCATAGGATTAGAAAACAATGTTTGTCCATTTTCCAAAATGAAGCAAAATAATGAAGAATTTTTATTCCGAAAAAAAGTACTTGAAAAATTAAATTTTGCAACATCCATTAATCATGGGTGCGTAATACTCGAAATTCCATTCAGTACATAAATTCTTGGGTCCAATAAAATACGAAAAGGAGAACAAAAACAACAACAACAAAAGAAAAATTAAATTATGATGCGAATACAAATAAATGATTTTAAATAAATATTTAAACATTTCAACAATAAATGGATACAAATGAAACAAATCACCCAACGAAAACTTTCATAACAGTGGATCGTAGGAGAAAATCATTACGAGATTAGATAGGAATGAAACAAAATGTTTTCTCTGCTTGTGCTTATGCTTTAGAAAACAACAACAATTATTAACAAATATTCTTTCAGCATTAATTAAACAATGAGTAAATGCTTTGATTTAATTGAGTATTAAAAAAATGAAAGTTTTTCCATTGTATTGTACAGAATGTATTAAATTTCCAATGTCCTTGAAAAGCTATTATGGTTTAATCAAATACCAAGAGAAAAAAGGTCTTTTAATTGTATCCACTACTTATGTTTTTTGTTTCCTTACTTACCATAACCTTACATGCTGCCAAAGTAGGCAAATATTTATTCAATTAAAAATAGAAAGAAAAGATAGAAAAATTAATGAAAATAAAAACAAAAAAAGATTAAACAATTAGTTATCCATGTCAAATGGCATATTAAATTGCCAATGACACATTTGATATAATCCCATTCATCCATCCATCCAACCATTCATCCATTCACTCATTCACTCATTCACTCGTCTATCCATCATCATCAGCAGCAGCAAATTTCATCTTCAGCAGCCTTAAATAAATGCAAAAATTATTTTTGTTCTCATTTTTTTATTTGTAAAATTTAAAATTAAACACACATTTTATGTTTCCTAACGTCCAAGTTTTTATTTTTTTTTTTGTTAAAATTCTAATTTGCGTAAAAAAAATTGTGAAAATTTGTGTGTTTAGCTGGGAATTTTTATGTGAACAACCGCAAAATGTTTAACAACCTCACGTATTATGTTTGAAATGAAAACTTTTTTGTTTTTAAATGAGTTCAACAATTTTTTTTAATAGTTTTTAATTAAATTAAAACAAATAATTGAAATTGAAACAAAAGAGAAACTAGAAAATAAAAAGTGTTTGTGGTTTTTTTCGTACATTATATTTATTATTCAAGTTTACTTTATAGAAAACCAGAAAAATTCAAATGAAGTGTACTTTTTGAAGATATTTCACTTAAATAAGCACCCCACCTATCCCGCACAAGGTCCATCATTGCTAGCTATGAACCAGAGATCAGCAATGAATCGTTTTTTCGCTACTCATAAGTACTCGTGAAATTTTGAGTATGAGTGAGTCAACAGTATTGAAATTCAACTACTTTGATTCACTTGTACTCACTACTACATTGATTTATAAGTACAGATTGAAATGAGTATGAGTACAGCGTTGACATCAAACTCATACCAATCGAAATATGTTTGATTCATACGCCTGCTCATTCAGATTCATAAATTTAGAAAAATACTTATAATACTCATAAATGATTCGAGTGATTCGACTCATTCATCAAAATGTACAGTCTTAGTTGTTGTTGTATTTACAGAAAAAAAGAAGAAAGACAAAGACAAAGACAGCAAGCAAAGCAAACACACAACCTTCTAGTGAGTATTGTAATGTTCGTACGTAAATCTTATTTTACTTTTTTATTTATTTTATTTTTAATTATTATTTATTTTATTTTATTTATTTTACTTTTTTATTTACTTATTTTGTGATTCTTGTAAATGTTTAGTAAGGTAGAGTCAAAATCAATAACATCATGTGTATTGTAAGTATGAGTACGATGAGTACTTCAAACTTTGAATATGAGTAGTATGAGTATGATATTAAAATAAGTATGAATTCGTATAAGTATCAGAAATAATGAGTATGATTTGAATCTACTCATATGTTTGAATGCTCATTGCTAATCTCTGATATGAACCTAAGTTCAAGCCAACCTGCATCAAAAAACGAGTAAGACGGCTTTTCGTCGGAAACTGTCATGAACCCGTATTATATCTATGGATACATACATACATACACACATAACTGGTCAACCCTTCAGTCAGGTTTACGACCTAGTTTCTCACATTACTTATGTTTTGTATGTTAATTTTATACATGAGTGGCAGGACCTACAATTTAAAGTCGATTCTGAATCACAGATTTATGTGTAACTTTTTCATGGCAATTTTATTTTACTCTCAGAGTTTTTGACAGAAATCTGCTGAGAGCCACGTGCGGAAGAAATATTTTTTCATATTTCGTTCTGTTGGAAATGACTCACCTGGGCTTTGAGCCGTTGCCTCATGTCTAATAAGCCAAGGCACTACCTACTAGACTACGGCGATAATATTGATACGTGAATAAATACCACATTTAGCGAACAAAAATTCAACGTGTAACACACGAGAAGCCATTTTGGCTACTCAAAGTGCATATTGTTTACCCTGGGGTCGTCAACGAATACATGGCGAGTCGAACGACTACTATGAACTCCAGTGCTATGGCGCCATTTCTACCAATTTCTCCCACCACTACTGAACCAATTTGAAGACTGGAGAACATGAAGTTTCCGTAGGCTAGTATGTAGTGTGTTAGTTTATTAGATGTGAGTCCATGGTTCCAATCCTAGCTTTTCCATCACAAATAAAACGAAATATGAAAAATAGATCATTGGCGCCGTTTTTTCTTAGCAGCATCCTGGCGATCCTGAAATCGGAAAGTAAATAAAACAGCCAAGAAAATATGCTCAAAAATCAGTCATTCGGAATCGACTGTAAACTGTAGATCCCACCACTCATAGATAAAATTAACACGCACAACATGGGTGATGGGAGAAGCTAGGTTATAATCCTGACTAAAGGGTTGTAATGATCGATTAACTAAGTAAATAAGAATAAGAAATTTTACCGACGGCATGGACTATACCGAATCGCTGAGGTTTGTGCTTTATTCGTATACACCAGCGACTTAGGTAACTCACCAACAAAACATCTAACAGGGTCAAATCGTGCAGGCTCGGCAAACCATACAGATTACATGCACTTGGGATGACCCTTGCTCTAGTAGCTCATATTGGGCCATAAACTATGTCTTACACAGCGCCATTCTGTTGAAACTATAAGTTCGGTCGAATTTAGACCAAAAGAAGTTAGTAATCATCGACTTATTCAGCTCGCCTTTGACAGTAGTGCCCTGGCCAATGTCGTTCTCAAAGAAATATGGACCGTTGACACGGCCAGCCCTTTTCGAAATGCATTGGATGCTCTTGAACCACGTTTGAATTGGTATCGTCCCAAATTCGATAATTTTCTTTGTATGCATACCAGATATACGCCTCCTTCCGGAATATGATTTCTTAAAGAAAATTAAGAGCAGCTGCCAATGGTGACTTGGAAAAACATACTGAATATGATGAATGAAGATGATGAAGTCGCGGTAGTCTAGTAGGTAGTGTGTTGGCTTATTAGACATGGGGCCTCGGCACAAGCCTAAGAAAACGAAATATGAAAAAATATTTCTTTGGCGACGTCCTCTTAACACTTTTCTGGGAATAAGTCTGAAAGTTAATAAAATTGTCGTGCAAAAGTTTCGCAAAAAAATCTGTCATTCGGAATCTACTTTAAACTGTAGGTCCCGCCACACATGTATAAAATTAACAAACACAACATAAGTGCTGTGGGAAGCTAGGTCGTAAGCCTGACTTAAGGGTTGCAACGACCAATTATGTATGTAAGTAGGTCGACAAATGAAGCTTCAAGAATGTTATTATTGACTCTTACAGTATTAAAGCCTCTGTTCAAAGACGCTTTATTCGAATTGTTTGACTTAAAAACCAGTTTTTAAAAATTTTTCTGAAATTTCCAATTTTATTAATTCTTACAGCAAAATGTTCTTTATTGTAAATAAAATCTCCAACAGGAAATAGTTTAAAAGGAAACGTATGCTTCCATAAACAATTGTTAATAGGCTTAGACGATAACAGAACACAAATTTTTATAATTCTGTGCAAAAACAAATATAAAAAAATAATCAATTAAAGAGCACAGTAAATATTACTCTCACATTCATTTTACTACCTTTGAGGCTTTTTCTTCTTTAAACAGGCCAATAAATCAATTGTTTACACACTTGGCACTCTACAAAATACAAACACTTTATGCCAACCTATTTGTCTTTTTGTCTTCTTATCAATTTATTCGTTTATTTACTCTTCTTTAAAAATGAATAAAAAACATATTTCTTATACAGGAAATGACAACAACAACAACAACAATAATGCAAAATATTTCTTAAATGCTGATAATACAGTCAAGACTTTAACTTGTAAGTCTGAAGTGCAAAAAAAAAAGTGAAGAATTCTTTATTTTGCAGTCAAATTGGCCTTAACTAAGGCCTTTAAGGAAATAGTAACAACAACTATTGCCAATAAACTGATTTCCTTTCAATATTTTTTCTGTTTTTTCTTTTCAAGTTTCAATGGCAACACATACAGTGAACAGCAAAAGTCTTAGTACGGAAATATATTTTGACAAAAAAAGTCCCCACAGGCTTAATACTCTTGCACAAAATCCCGATATGACCTCAAGAGAGTATTTAGGAGATCATTTTAAAGAACGGCTACGTAATCGCTAAATCTTAAACAAAAGTCAACCGAAAAACTTGCTCATGGTGCCACCAGAAAACACTAAACAAAACTTGTATATTCAATTACAAATGGATTAAATAGAGTGCTTGACCTTAAAAGATATTCTGTTAAATACAAGGCATAACATTTTCATATATTAGGCCTTTGAATTTGAAAATTTACTCAGGGTTTTCCTTGTGATTACCTATGGAGTCATCTGAAGCTTTTCCTTATTTTTCTCTTGTTTTATGAAAAACATTAAAAAATTGTTTCTGTTTTATAATAAAACAGAAATAAATTAATAAAATATATACAGAGAGCGTCAAAAGTGAGTAAACACCACTGAAATAATTCATTTTCTTAGGATAGCGAGAAAAGTAAATGAGAATAGTCGAATAAATTTCCAAAAATAAAAACGCTTATTTATTACTTATAAAATGTTAAAACAAAAACTACAATTCATGATAAAGGAACTTTTTTTATACTTAAGAACAAAAGTGTTGACTCACTTATGGCGCTCAGTGTATATAAACTATAAATTTTTATACAAACTTTTGGCTAAAATTCATGAAATTTGCTGAAATATATTGCCGTACTAAGACTTTTGCTGTCCACTGCTGTATACTGTGCCAGTAAACCATACACAACCAAATGTTTTAAAAGGAAAACCAATAAAACAAAAATGAAAATCAAATCAAATAATTGTAAGAGAAAAAATAAAAATAAAATGAAATTAAATTGTAGAAAAGTAAATTAAAATCGTATAAAAAAATAAAATGAAATAAAATAAATAAAAATTGTATTAAAACAAGTTAAATTAAATGTTTGACATGTATTGGGATTTGTTCAAGGAATTTAAAAGGATGTTCAATTTAAAACAAAAACACAACGTTACATTCATGCATTGGTATTGAAACACTGTTAAAAAGGATTTTTTTTAAGGTCAAGTCTTAAGTAGAGAAAGGAAATAAAAAAAATTCGTAATTTAAATAAAAATTCTTTCAGGGAATGACTCCTACTCACCGAAAGTATTGTGATTGAACTAAGAAAATTGTTTGTGGATGCGAGGAATGTTTATGAAATCAAATTCGAATTTGTTTACATTGTCAGTAACACGAAAAACTTCTGCAGGATATTTGTTCCAGAAAGTCCATTCATGCTCATTTCTATCGAGCACATTCCTTTATAGAAACGGTAACACCCAAGTACTTAAATCAGTCGATAGAGTTGTATACTGCTCTGTATTTAATAAACACATTCGCTCTCTTCTTCTGTGAAATACGTCTTCTGAAGCAATTCAATACATCTTTCGAATACTGCCTGCTGAATACGTCATAAGTTCTTTACACCCTGTGAACGATACGCGTGCTTCTCACACTTTAAGATCGTCATAACCATTCTATCGATGTGGTGGATAAATTCGAGCCGGTTCACCAGTTCATTAAACGATAGGCCAACACATTGTTTATTGGAGAAAGTCAAGATCTGCCAAAAACATTGCCGCTGTCTGTGAAAAATGCGGGTGAATCCAGAGCTCTCGCTTTCGTTTCGCTCATAAGAACTCGGCTTTTCGCAACATGGCGAATTTTGTGTCATAACGAACTGCACTTCTGACTCAGAAACTGAAAGTGAACTGCCATAGACAACGAATTGCGTTCGCTAAATGCGCTCTGCAGTAGTTGTCAATTGACCCTAATTTGCATCTAAAAATCATATTCTGCAATGAGGCTCATTTCTAAAGGGTCCGCCAAATAACTTTTTTTTTGAAAATGCTTTAAAAAAAACTACTGGATATTTTCTCAAATTTTTTTTTTATTTGAAAGTACAATCCTTCCGGTTAATAATGGAAAATAATTTCATTCAAATGGCTGCCTCGGCTGGCCATGCAGCTGGTGTAGGCAGAAGATGCCGATTTTGGCAAAAAAAATCATCTTTTCAGATGAAGCTCGTTTTGATCTTGGCGGGTATGTAAACAAGCAAAATTGTAGCATTTGGGGCACAGAAAATCCGCACACATACATTGAAATGCCGATGCACCCAAAACGAGTCACTGTTTGGTGCGGATTTTGGTCCAGAGGCATAATTGGACCATTTTTCTTCGAAAATGAGCAAGGAGTGGCCGTTACAGTTAATGGCGATCGTTATCGGGCCAGGTTGAACGAATTTTTGTACAAAAATTGAAGAGGAGGATATTGGCAACATTTAATTCCAACAGGATGGCGCTACGTACCACACAGCCGAAGCTATACTCGATGTTTTGCGCCCTGTTTTTGAAGATCGCATTATCAGCCGCAGAGCTGATGTCGTTTGGCCACCTCGGAGCTGCGATTTGACACCGTTGGACTATTATTTGTGGGGTGCCGTCAAAGATAAGTGTTACGCCGACAAGCCAGAGACAATTAACGCTTTAAAGCACAATATTCGTGAAGCCATTGGTGAAATACAGCACACAATCGATAATGTGCTTAAAAATTGGACCGATCGTGTAGGCTACTGCATGGCCAGCCGAGGCAGCCATTTGAATGAAATTATTTTCCATTATTAACCGGAAGGATTGTACTTTCAAATAAAAAAAGAAATTTGAGAAAATATTCAGTAGTTTTTTTAAAGCTTTTTCAAAAAAAGTTATTTGGAGTACCCTTTAGATGAACAGGCAATTAACATAGGATTCAAGAGCATCCCGAAAATGTTTGACGTGGGTTTTAGGTTGTCGGAGTCATCGGTCCACATTCCTTTGAGAACAGCGTTAGAAGACAAGCACTATAGATTATTGATTATCAATTTCTTTTGCCTTTAAACAAATGATCTGGACACCAACGACATCTAATTCCAACAGGATGATGCTATGTGACACACAGTTCCTGCTATATTGGATATTTTGCACGAACAAGTTAATGGCATGGTCATCTTTCATGAGGATAATGTAAACTACCGAGGCTTAATTCAAACCAAAGCGGTTCTCAAAGCAATCGCAATACAGGCTCGTCGGTCATATTCAGTCTGTTTTATGTGGCAGAATCATGAAAAATTGCACATTTTAGATGCGGACCATGTTAACATTGTTAAAAGAAATAAATTTAAGGAATGGGATCGATATTCCATGCTACGATTTCGTATATTTGGATGGTTTCTTCCATGACCATATTTTGTATCTTCTGTTAAACACGTAACATTGCTGTGTTAACTTTAACAATGGGTATGTTAATATTTTTGGTTTTTGTCTTTGCTAGTTAAATTCGAATTTAACTTCACACAAATTTTAAGTTCTTGGATCCGATTTCCTATATGTAGATGTAAAAAGTTATACAACTATAAATATTTACCGCCATTAACTAATTTACATTACATCGGTTAACATAAAGATTAGCTCTGTTAACACCAAAATTACGTATGCTAAAAAAAATTACGTATGTTGGTTTGCGTCTTTGGTTTTGCTTCTATTTTTTGCTCAATAATGACAATTAAAGTTCTTTAAAATTTATAATTAAGATTCAAAGGCTCAAAGTTGACCATTCATATTTATTTCTGTTATTATTATTGAAAATCCACACACTATTTTATACAAAAAAAAATTGTTTTGATTTACAAAAAGTATATTTAAAAATCAATAAATTAAATAATTTATTCATATTTCAGGAAAAAAACAAAAACAGCATAATTGTGTTTTAATTGATTTTGATTTATTTAATCACGATACGTTTTAATGTTTTTATTGTACAAATAAAATGTTATTGTTTGTATTGTGGTATTAAATAAATTTGTTTATTTGATTTAAGTCTTCATTATTCTGTTGTTGCTTTTTATTGTTAACAAGGATTATCGTATGAGCAATTGAGAAAGATAAATTATTTTCTCTCTCTTAATTTGTGTGAATAAAATTTAAAAATATTCTATATTATTCGATAATATTAATTAGCGGCCCTTCCAACAAGGAGTTCCGAACTTTAGCAGTTAATAACGGCCAGCTTGTTGCATTTGCATACATACATGCATAATTGGTCATTAGAACCCTTCTGTTAGGGTTACGACCTAGCTTATCTAACCACTTATGTTGTGTATGTTAATTTTATACATGAGTGGCGGTAACTGCAGTTTAAAGTCGATACCGAAAGACAGATTTTTTTTTAACTTTTTGATGGCAATTTTTTATTTACTCCCAGAGTTGTTGCCAAAAATCGGTTGAGAAGAAGTTGCCGAAGAAATATTTTTGTGGATTTTGTTTTGTTGGAGATGTCTGACCTGGCGTTTGAACCGTGGCCTCACGTCTAATAAGCCAACACAATACCAGCAAGACTACTATATTCTGTATTTATTTATTTATTTCCATTTTATTTTAAATTTAAATTAAATTAAATTAAATTAAATTAAATTTAAATAATATTTTTCATTGTATGGAAATGTTATGATTCACATTAAATTCGAACATTTCCCGTTGTACTTGAGTTTGCGTTGGAAATCGAAATCACAACCTTTACACTTAACAACAAGCTCTCTACCCCCCAGTCAACCACAATAGCTGTCAATTAGCGTTAAAAATGTTTCATTATGTTTTTTTATACGTTTTCAATTAATTTCCATCGTATTGCGTGACTATTGAAGGCTTACAGCTTACAGAATATACACGAAAAATCTGTGAAAACATTTACACAATAACTCTTTAAACACACCACAAGTAAAGCTTTAGTAACCCAAATAATAAAATTTTTTTTCACTCTTTTTTCCCCCATTTGTTCGCAGATACATTTACCAAATTGAAGCAATACAGGCAAGTAACAAAAAAAAAATGGAAAAAAATTTAAAAAAATGGTGGTAAATATAAACAAATGAAAGCAAAAATTAAAAAAAAAAATGCAACAAACAAAGGGATTCAACAATTTCAGTGAAACATTGAAATGAAAAAAAACCTGCAGTTAAACATTCTGTAACAATTCTGTTTACATACACACACGCGCACAGATAACTTACAAGAACACATACATATATACATACGTCAGTTGTAAAGGGTGTTTTTTATAGAGGTATAGAACTTTAAGTTGGCATTACTTTTCAAGATGGCGACCGATTTAACAGCCGTCAAGTGATTTATTCTCAGTTTGGTTTGGCAATTCATCATGAATAGACTCACGCCTGAACAACGCTTGCAAATAGTAAAATTTTATTTCGAAAATAATGGTTCTGTGCGGAAAACGTCCATTTTATCGTCGACAAAATCGTCCATCAGAGCAGTTAATTCGATTAACCATGGAACGTTTTCGCACCACGTTTACTCTTATTGATAACTCGCATCCCCAGAGACGCTGTACGGTGCGTACAGAAGAAGCTATTGCTGCTGTAGAGCGTAGCATTGAGGAATACCCGAATGAGTCCATCCGCCATCGAGCACAGGAATTGGATCTGTGTCCATCCACTTTATGGAAGATTTTGCGGAAGGATCTCGGTTTGCGTGCTTACAAAATCCAACTCGTGCAAGATTTGAAGCCAAACGATCATCAAGTAAGGCGTTGTTCCCGATTTTCATAAGCGAATTTTGTTTAGCGATGAAGCGCACTTCTGGTTGAATGGCTACGTCTACAAACAAAACTGCCGCATTTGGAGTGAAGGTAATCCTCAAGTGTATGTGGAAACACCGTTACATCCAGAACAACTGACTGTTTGGTGCGCTTTATGGGCTGGTGGAATCATTGGTCCGTACTTTTTCAAAAACGATGGTGGCCAGAACGTTACAGTCAATGGTGATCGGTATAGAGCCATGATTACTAACTTTTTCATTCCTGAATTGAATAACCATGATGTCCAGGAAATGTGGTTTCAACAAGACGGCGCAACATGTCACTCCACAATAGATTTATTGAAAGACACGTTTGGTGACCGCCTAATTTCACGTTTTGGACCTGTGAATTGGCCTCCAAGATCTTGTGATTTAACACCGTTAGACTATTTTCTGTGGGGCTATGTAAAGTCATTGGTCTATGCGGTAAAGCCACAAACGCTTGACCATTTGGAAGACAACTTTCGCCGTATTATTGCCGATATACGGCCACAAATGTTGGAAAAAGTCATCGAAAATTGGACGTCCAGATTGGACTACATCCGCGCCAGCCGTGGCGGATGCCAGAAATCATATATAAAATGTAATGCCACAAGATTATCTTTCGGATAAATAAAATTCATGTCAATTGAATAATCCATCGTTGATTTATTGCAACTTAAAGTTCTATACCTCTATAAAAAACACCCTTTATTATTGTTAAGGAAACAACAAAAAAGTACGTCAAAATAAAAAGAGAAAAGCGCTGGTACGACAAATAAAAGCTTAAATTAAGCACTCGAAGGCAAATAGTGTAGTTTTGTTTTACTTGTTGTTGTCAGTGTATCCGGTATAACAAGTTGAAATAATAACAGTGGCAGCACAATATACAACAACAACAATGATAATATAACAACAAAGGCAATACAAATGAAAAGTAAAGTGAGAAACAACAAAACCAAACAAAAAAAACGGCTTAACGGGAGACAGAGAGTACCAAATGTTTTCCAATGAATTCTTGTGTATAAATGAGTGCGTTTTATTTACAATTTATTTTTTCACACATGCACGCATACATACATCTCTTTACGGTGTTATTTATATAGCAATTTTAACGCGCGTATGCATATGTATGTATGTGTATAATTGTTTTGATTTAAATGCATGAAATGGTAATTTCTCACATTCACATTTCCATGGTCTATAATAAAAATCCGTTGTTCATAAAATATTCTCTCGCTCGCTTGCTCTCTCTTTCTTGTGCCTGGCGTCCTTTACACATTGTTATGGTTACATATGTTGTTAAGTGCTTGTATTTACACATGCATAGATAAAATCTTAGGTATTCATATCAATTCTCATAAATTTTAAACACGCGAAAACATTGAATTATTTATCCATCCTTGGCGGTTTTTATTCATGAATTGTTACGCATTGTTGGCAATAATTTATGCATAAAAACGCTGTTAACGTCAAAGCTGTTGTTATTATCTCATCTGCAATACCTTAATGTGTGGCAATAGAAGTGCATTCTGCTTTTGTAGAATTTTTTAGATGCACTTGTTGCTGTTGCTTTTAATACAGGGTAGTTTAAATGCACATATGTACACTGAATGCATAGAAAAAAATTCTGGAAAATATAAAATCTTTCCTACTTAACAACAAGTAAAGGAAGAGATTCGAGCCTATAATTTATTTCCAAGAAATAATATTTCGAATTCCGAATAAAATATTTGTAGATTTGGTTGTAAACTTCATTTGTCCATCCCTGTCGATCTTTATTATCAATTATGGAACTAGAAATCAAATTTTGTAGAACGCTAGTACGTCTTGCCCTCTCTTTGCTTTGAAAGGCAAATATTATGTAAAATTGTTGGCTCAAATGAAATGGACAATATTTCATGCAAAATCAAAATCTAAAACGTGCCTTGGCTAGAGTTTACGTATAAACGATTTCAAATAATTTTCATGTTCATTTCATGATTTCACGTATCAGAATAAGAACCTTTAAATGCGTGGGATGGAACGTTCTCATTTTCATCCAGAAACTTTACTGCATCCTGTAAGATATCTTACAGCAGAACTTTACTCTATGATTTTACATGAACAATTTCTTTTTATATAACAAGACCAGCTTCGAAAATAACGGACGCTCCTGATGTTAAAATATGTTATGGCCACAAGCCATGATGTTTACACCTAACTTTGTTGATTATTATGTTAAGTTTCAGTTTTTGCTGCTAAGCGTTGCCTATCTTTAAATCCCAATAAGGCCCAGTGCGTGTAAGATATTTACGATATTTTTTATTCCCTAAAAGACCAATTGATGCCATTATGTGCAATATAAAGTCGTTTAAATGTCCTACAAGGTTTCTCTGGGTAGAGAAGCATCAAAAGCATCCAATTTACCATATCTCCGGCATAGAAATCAGGCTGAGTTTGACCGATTGCTTAGGTTGTGTTAGCTTTAAGATACACTGTGGTTTTTTCGCACACATTGGCGACTTAAGAAAACCCCAGAAGAAAGAGTCTGATCAAATCGCATGTTCTCGTTCTCACCTCCATGTTAGATGGACATGCCCATAAATCGCTCATGCAGAACATCCAAAGTGGCCTGGCCTGTGTGGCACATCGTATTGAAATAATATATCAGATCATGCAATTCATACCAACAAAAAAGTTAGTAAACATCGAAACACCGTAGTCTAGTGTGTTGGCTTACTTGACGTGCTACCTCGGGTCAAGCACCAAGTCAGACATCTCCAACAAAACGAAATATAAAAAAATATTTCTTCGGCGACTTCCTCTCAGCAGATTTCTGGCAAAAAGTCTGAGAGTAAATAAAAAATGCCAAGAAAAAGTTTCTCAAAAAAAAATCTGTCGTTCAGAGTCAACTTTAAACTGTAGGCTCCGCCATTTATGGATAAAATTAACACACACAACATAAGTGTCGGAGAAGCTAGGTCGTAATATTAACTGAATGGTTGTAATGACCAATTACGTATGTATGTGATTATCGATTTATAATTTTCGCCGGTGATAATGGTGGCCTGGTAAACGTATACTGAACGAAATATGGAGCGATAAAGCTGCCACACCAAAATCGTTCGGCTCTCATGTGGCTTGGTATCGTACTTAATTCGACAAACTTTGTTTGTTCACGTACTATTTAATCCCGAACCAGGCCTTCAGTTGCCATCCGCATGCAAAAGAAGTAATTCTGCATTCAGAAAAAAAGGCCATTAAAATTGATTAAAATTTAGTATCATGCATTATGAACAAAATCTTCAGCTGTTGTGTAAATTTATTGCAAAGAGAAATCAATTTTTAGATTAAATTTCCACATAAATTTAATACGAGATCTAGATTTACAAAATAAAAAATCAATACTGGCTTTGATAATTTTTAAAAATGTATTCTAAACTCCTAACAATATAGCCAATGTAATCAAGTAAGCATTCTGCTATTATTGTTCGCACAAGCATACATTTTTAAGCCGAAAAAAAGTTTTAAAAATATAGAAGCATAAGCAATAACCATTGTTCTAGTCATTGTATTGTTGAAAATATTTTTTAGCGATAACCGATATTAAACTGGGTATTTATTGTATGTACACATACATACATACAGTATATGTCATTATGAAATAATAAATATTTCTGAGAATAAATCGTTTAAATCAGGAACCCTTGGAATTGAAAACAAATCCTTGATTTAAAATTGAATTTCCTGTAAATTTATAATTTTACTCTTCGAAAATACAAAAAAAAACTGCATTAAATTATTAATTAAAACATAAAACATGTTAATTTTTGTTTATAGTTTTAATTTACATACTCATTAAAATTTCAAAAAAAAATATTGCAATAAAGTTAATAATTTCTTGTGTTTATAAATAATTGGTGCACAGCATGATTTCCTTTTAAAATTTGGTTTCCCCCCATTTGTATGCGTTTGGTTGAATTGCTATTCATAAATAAAATGAATCCGAACACAATATAACAGCAAATCTTAAATTTTATTTCAAATCTATTTTTATCTCATTTGTATTTTTCTTTATATTTTTTTTTTTTAATAAAAATAAACATTCGTGCTCACCAACAACGGGTGATTAATACGAAATAAATTGTTATCACATGTGGCGTATACGTTATATGGAGAAATTAGAAATATTAAGTGTACGCACGAAGTATCCGCAATGGGGTCATAGCATATAAAAATAATTAAAAAACAAATAATTTCATTTCATTATAGACTAGTAGCTAATGTGTTGTTGCAGTAGGTGACGTAAGGCCACGGTTCAAACCCCAGGTCAGACATCAAAACGAAATATGAGAAAATATATCTGGCAAGTTTCTCAAAAACCTCTTTGAACCTCTTTGGTCCCGCCACTCATGTATAAAATTAACACACACAACATAAGTGGTGTGAGAAACTAGGTCGTAATCCTGACTGAAGGGTTGTAATGACTAATTATGCTATGTATGTATATACGGAAAAGCTGTATTAAGTATTAATTTTTTTCACTATGATTTTTCAGAGATTTACCAGAGAACAGCAATTTATTTGTTTTAACAACGTCTAACGGGGATGCTCGATATTGTCCGCTTATAACTCACGTCAAAAACCTCCATACGCCTGTAAAGGCTCGAATTGTTTTCTATAATGAGATACGAGTTTGAAAGGATGTGCTTGGCATAAAGGAAATAAAAAAAGGAATACCAATCTTAATCCAGCCGGATTTGATACAATCTCCACTTTTGCTAGTTAAATATTTAACAGAAGATTTGAGTCCTGTATCAGACTATACAGTAACAGACTGAGTGAAATAATTAGCCCACTGACCGGACATAGTGGAGTGAAAATAGAAAAAAAAAAGATTTTTCGAATCAACAGAACACATGTTTGCAATCTGGATGGCTTTAATGAATTTTTGGAAAAATATTTCCTGTGTAATCCTTAGCATTCAGAGGTACAGCAGAGTAATAGAGTTGGAAGTAAATGGTGTTGGGGATTGTGAAAAATAACGAAGTAGTTCTCATTCTATCAAATACTGCAAAATATCTGACAGTTATATTGGACAGCAAACCCAACTGGAACATGACGCCCCACCCCAAAAACTAATAAAGCAGACACTGCTCTTTAGTGTTGTTTAATAGCTATACGACTTTGTAATCAAACCAACCCTGTTTTCCATGATTCAGTTTGTTGGGTGGCTTTAGAGGATAGAAATCATCACACCCCAAATTCGTCTAGCCAAAAATGATTTCAATAAATTCAATTTGAAGTTACCTTCTCCGTTTCATCGGTGTCTAGTAGGTAGTGTGGCTTATTGTGGCTTATTAGATGCAAGGCCGCGGTTCAAACCCCAGGTCAGACATCAGAACCAAATATGAAAAAATATTTCTTCGGCGGCTTCCTCTCAGCAGATTTCTGGCAAAAACTCTGAGAGTAAAAAGTTTCTCAAACATCTGTCGTTCGAAGTTGACTTTAAACTCTAGGTCCCGCCACTCATGTATAAAATTAACACACACACAACATGAGTGGTGTGAGAAGCTCGGCCGTAATCCTGACTGAAGGGTTGTAATGGCCATTTGTGTATGTTTCGAAAAATATTACTGTGTCTCTAAACATAAGCTAAACGAGTTCAAAATCCCCTATAGAGACATTACAGTTATGAAATACTTGCATCTTATACCACAACAATCCTTTGGTTCTCTGGTCCTTTTGACTTTCAACCGAAATGATATGGAAACCTATATTAGAAGCAGGCGGATGAAATCTGTTGTAATGACTAATTATGTTATGTATGTATATACAGAAAAGCTGCATTAAATATTAATTTTTTTCACTATGATTTTTCAGAGTTTCACTGTTTGCTGCAGTATTCCTGCATCAAAGCATTCCTATATCAAATACAACGCTGGCATAGTAAAAATACATACATATGTACATACATACCAGAGATCAGCAATGAATATTAAAAAAGATGAGTAGAATCGAATCATCCTCATAATTTCTGATACTTATACACATTCATACTTATTGTAATATCCTGGAACCTCTACTCATACTCAAAAATTGAATTACTCATTATATTCATACTTAACAACACGTATGATGTTGTTGATTTCGACTCTCCATAACTCAACATATACAAAAATCACAAAATAAGTATTATTCACGTACGGACATTAAAATACTCACTAAAAGGTTGTGTGTTTGCACTGCTTGCTGCTGTCTTCTTTCTTTTTTTTTTTTTGTAAATGCAAAAAGAACTAAGACTGTAAGTTTTGATGAATGATTCGAGTCACTCGAATCATTTATAAGTATTTTTCTAAAGTTATGAATCTAAACGAATAGGCTTATGAATCAAATATATTACGAATGGTATGAGTTTGATGTCAACCTTGTACACATTGCAACCTGTATTGCAAACTGCACTTATATCAACATTGTGGTGAGTACGAATGCATTAGAGTAGTTAAATTTCATTATTGTTAACTCACTTATATTAAAAATTTCATAAGTGCTTCAATGCTGATCACTCATACATACATAATTGATAATTACAACCCTTTAGCTAGGATTACGACCTAGTTTCATACACCACTTATGTTGTGCGTGTTAATTTTATACATGAGCGGCAGGACCTACACTTCAAAGTCGACTCCTAATGGCAGTTTTTTTTTTGTTTTTGAGAAACTTTTCATGGAATTTTTTTTTTACTCGCAGCGTTTTTTGCCAGAAATCTGCTGCGAGGAAGACGCCGAAGAAATATTTTTTCATATTTCGTTTTATAGTAGATGTCCGACCTGGGGTTTGAATCGTGGCCTCATGTCTAATACGCCCACACACTACCTACTAGACTACATAGACTACTATACAATATATATTCGATTAGTTTCTATAAAGTTAACGTTTATTTAGCAGATATTTAAAAAAATTTTTTTTTTTTAAATTTAAAAGGCATTTAGTAGATACAACTATGCGACATACTGAGTTACATACGTATACAAATTCACATTAAAAATTGCCCGTAAATGGCAAACAATTGTTTGCCCATAGAGAGTTTCGAGTAGCCTGCAATGAATAAATTACTTTGAGGTTGCTTTTTAATCTTTTCAAAAACATATTTAAGTTGAGGCTTCTTTTGTAGAAAATATGGAAGAAAAGGAAATTAATTTTCAACCACTTTTCGTTACATAACATGTCCTTAAGAAGCATGTTAAATTATTATAACGAAAATAAATCGTGAACGAACAATGCAAATAAAATATTACCTTATAACAGTAGCTCCTCTACAAAGGAAACAAATTGACTTCAATAACTCGACAATAAATTATAAAAAATTCATACGTTTTCCCAGCCTTAATTAGGCTTTCAACTTTCTTTTGAATTTATATCCTGTTTCTCTAAGGTTTTATAAGTATGAACGCAGACTTTCTTATGAATACCTAAATACAATGAAACTTATAATTCGTATGTTCTCTTCCTTATGGCTGATAATAAGGTCCAGGTATATTATTTTTTGTTGTGTTTTTTTTAACTTTACAATATGACAAGTTGATGTTTTTGATGTTTACGTTTAAATTTGTTTTTTCTAATCAATTTCCCTAAGCATGTCACATTATGCACGACAACCTTTTTGGTTTCTTTTTCTTATTTTCTACGTTTTTTTTTTTTTTTTGGAAAACACTTTTTTGTATTGCTTTTGTATTTTTGTATTCCATAAAAATTGTATTAGTAACGCGTACAGATACTCCATCAACCACTTGGCCACGTACAAGCCCAAAGAAAGAAAAAATTCGTTTTATCTCCTTTGTTTACCACATAAAACGCAAATGAAACGCAATGTGAAGACTGACAAAAAGTCTATGAAAGAAAGAAAGAAACCATCAGGATACACGCGAAATTTCAATCACTAACAACACTTTAGAAATCATCACAATAAAAGAAATTGGAAAATAGAAATCAAAATAATGAAGAGCACGAACTTAAAATTTATTGCTGAAGGTAAAATAAAAAATCAAAAAGAATTTGAAGGAAAAAAAATTGAATGACATCACAATAATCTTTATTAACAAATACTATGTGTTATTGTAAAATAAAATAACAAAAAAAAACTATAATCGAAACATCTCTAATGTTATAGGAACTGAATTAGCAACACATGCTAGTAAAGAATCGGGAAATTTAATTGAAAAAATGTACTGTGTGTGAAGCAGAGATCAGCAATGAATCGTTTTTTCGCTACTCATAAGTACTCATGAAATTTTGAGTATGAGTGAGTCAACCGTATTGAAATTTAACTACTCTGATTCATTCGTACTCACTACAAAATTGATTTATAAGTACAGATTGAAATGAGTATGAGTACAACGCTGAGATCAAACTCATAACATTCGAAATATGTTTGATTCATACGTCTACTCATTCAGATTCATAAATTTAGAAAAATACTTATAATACTCATAAATGTTTCGAGTGATTCGAATCATTCATCAAAATTTACAGTCTTAGTTGTTGTTGCATTTACCAAAAAAAAAAAAGAAGAAAGAGAAAGACAAAGACAGCAAACAAAGCAAACACGCAACCTTCTAGTGAGTATTGCGAATCATACTTATTTTGTGATTCTTGTAAATGTTGAGTAAAGTAAAGTCGAAATCAACAACATCATGTGTTTTGTTAAGTATGAGTACGATAAGTACTTCAAACTTTGAATATGAGTAGTATGAGTATGATATTAATTGAAATTTTTGAATACTCGATGCTGATCTCTGGTGTGAAGATAAATTTATATTAAACTAGCAAAGACAAAAACCAAAAAAAATTTACAAAGACTCAATGTTAATGTGAACAGAACAATGTTAAGTGTTAAACAGAAGATACAAAAAATGGTCTTGGAAGAAATCATTCAAATATACAATATCGGAAACTTAGAAACTATATCTCACACATATCTGAGGGAAACGGCTTCTCTGGCAGTTAGAAAATTGTTTTGAAAGTTGAAAGATTCGTACAAAAAAAATTTTTATTTGTTTTAACAACATCTAACGAGGATGATCGATATTGTCCGCTTATAACTCACCTGAAAACCTCCATATCCCTATAAAGGCTAGAATCGTTTTCCATAATGAATTGAAAGGATGTGCTTGGCATAAAGGAAAATAAAAAAGGAAGACTAATCTCAATCCAGCCAGGATCTGATACAATCTACACTTTTGCTAGTTAAACACTTAACAGAAGATTTGAGTCCTGTATCAGACTATACAGTAGCAGACTGAGTGAAATAATTAGCCTACTGACCAGACATAGTGGAGTGAAAATAAAAAAAAAAAAGATTTTTCGAATCAACAGAACACATGTTTGGAATCTGGATGGCTTTAATGAATTTTAGCAAGAAAATTCCTGTGTAATCCTTGGCATTCAGAGGTACCTCAGAGTAATAGAGTTGGGAGTAAATGGGATTGGAGATTGTGAAAAATAACGAAGTAGTTCTCATTCTATACAATACCGCAGTTATATTGGACAGCAGAGCCAACTGAAACATGACGCCTCACCCCAAAAACTATTAAAGCTTTAGTGCTGTTTAATAGCTATACGACTTTGTAAACAAACCAACCCTGTTTTCCATGATTCAGTTTGTTTTTTTTTTTTCTAGCTAAAAACGATTTCAATAAATTCAATTTGAAGTTATCATCTCCATTTCGTCGGAGTCTAGTAGTAGTGTGTTGGCTTATTAGATGCAAGGCCGCGTTTCAAACCCCAGGTCAGACATCAAAACGAAATATGGAAAAAAAATATTTCGTCGGTGACTTCCTCTCAGCAGATTTCTGGCAAAAACTCTGAAAGTAAATAAACCTGCCATGAAAAAGTTTCTGAAAAATCTGTCGATCGGAGTCGACTTTAATCTGTAGGTCCCACCACTCATGTATAAAATTAACACACACAACATGAGTGGTGTGAGAGGCTAGGCCGTAATCCTGACTGAAGGGTTGTAATGGCCAATTTGTATGTTTCGAAAAATATTACTGTGTCTCTAAACATAAGCTAAACCAGTCCAAAATCCCCTATAAAGACATTACAGTTATGAAATACTTGCATCTTATACCACAACAATCCTTTGGTTCTCTGGTCCTTTTGACTTTCAACCGAAATGATATGGAAACCTATATTAAAAGCAGGCGGATGAAATATATGTGAAGTGCCTATCGTATTACGAATATCTCTGCCTGGAAAACGTTCCTCTTGTCGTCTAATTTATATTGAAGCAAAAGTCTGATATATTCATTAAAAATCCCAGCACCAGTGCCTCCAGTTCTCCATTATTCCAATGTGCTCCATCAGGAATAAAAAACTTCATATCAGAGATAAACTTTTCCTCGGGAAGCATGCACACAGTCGCTATAACAGCTTCTCCCTCCTTAAGGAGAACGAAAATTATAATACCAGAGAATACAAGCTGCATAGCTCTGGACATCACTAACAATTCCAGTACCAGTGCCCTTAGCTCTTCACTATTTCGAAAAGCTTCATCCGGATTTAGAATTTTCCACCTCTTCGGAAACTATGTACTCAGTCAGTGGTTTACTCCTTAAGGGAGAAAGAAATTTAGAACTAACTGACTGGGCATTTGAAATCACCGTAGTCTAGTAGGTAGTGTGTTGGCTTATTAGACGTAAAGCCAGGGTTCGAGCCCCAGGCCAGACATCAAAACGAATATATGAAAAAAATATTTCCTCGGCGACTTCCTCTCTGCAGATTTCTGGCAAAAACTCTGAGAGTAAATAAAATTGCCATGGAAAAGTTTCTCAAAAATCTGTCGTTCGCAGTCTGTAAGTCCCACCACTCATGTATAAAATTAACACACACAACATAAGTGGTGTGAGAAACTAGGACGTTGTACAATGGTCAATTCGACCTCCGGGTACTGTACTTGTCTTAATTGACAAGTACATGTCCTCTAACCAAATTTAACTTGACTGGTCATTTGGCTCTATACGTTGCACAACTCTTGACATATAAGTCAAGTGGAATTAATCAGAATATTATATCAAGAAGTCGCCGTGGTGTAGTAGGTAGTGTGTTGGCTTACTATTCGTAAAGCCCGGGTTCGTATCCCAGGTCAGACATCAAAAATGAAATATGAAAAAAAAATATTTCTTCGGCGACTTCCTCTCAGTAGATTTCTGGCAAAAACTCTGAGAGTAAAATAAACTGCCATGAAAAAGTTTCTCAAAATTCTGTCGTTCGGAGTCGACGTTAAACTGTAGGTCCCGCCACTCACGTATAAAATTAACGCACACAACATGAGTGGTGTGAGAAGCTAGGCCGTAATCCTGACTGAAGGGTTGTAATGGCCAATTATGTATGTATGTATGTATGTATTATATCAAGAGCAACCTGTGATCAGCTTCTTTTCACCTTTGTAATATTCAAAGAATTAATCCGCTGTACCTCATCACTCTGCTAAAGAACACTGAAATATCTATTAACCGATCTGATAAATCACCAGATATTCCCCAAGGATGGCTCTACACGAAAGTCCTGTGTTCTCCTTAAGTAACTAAACATTTGTGTAAAAAAAATACGACTATGCGTTATGCTTCAATGGCAGAAATTTCGTTTTCTTACGCCTCTATACTGATGAAAATGAGCTTCACAAGAAAACAAGATGTACGTAGCTATCACAGAGCTTTCCATTGCCTAGTAAAATGGTGACTTAAGAAAAATCAATGCCGTCTGAATTATTTCCTAATGAAAGGTTAGAATAATTATTACCAGAATGAAAAACATTTCAATCCTTTATAATCCTAGTTTAATTACTCTAAAGTTAGACCCATGTCTGCTTGTATTATCACTGAAATTTTGCAAAGCATCGCGATAAAATTTTGTCACAGCATTTCCTTTACTGCCAATAAAAAAAAGATAAGCTTTTACTACCTTTTTTATCCTGCCTGCCTAATAACTTTAGCATGCTTTTATGTTCATATAACTGTTTTATTAACAATCAAGTTTTCATAATATAATCACCCTGCAATCTTTTCCAAGCATAAAAATAAACAGGAACTAAAAATAGTAATTTCATCACTAACCGCTACTGACACCAGCTACAACACTTTCATTTTCAAATTTCTTAACACAGCATTGTCATGAGTCATACAGCAATGTCAGCAGCAGCACCACCAGCAGCAGCAGCAAGCGAGCAATATAAACTGCATTTATAGTCCTTTTTAATAAGAAAATTATTTTGAGAATGATGGTTTGTTAGAAACATGTCACTTACTATGACTGTGTCAATCACACATTCAAGGAAAGCTATGATGCTGGTGATGCTGCTTATGCCGTTAATATGAAACTTGAGGAGGTTGTGGCTTATTGTTCAATAAACTTCATGGTTTTAGAATTGTTTTAAGTTTTTATTTTAGTGTGTTCAGATGGCAAAGATTTTGCAGCTTTAATACTGCAAAATTTCCAGCCATTAGTAGGCGCTTAGCATAAAGACTACACTGGATTATGTAGATTTTATTTCCATCATGAGTTGAGACTACAAAGCTTTGGGATGTCGCAAAGCAAAGGATTTAAGTGGAATAGAAGTTGAGCTTCGAGGCAGTTGACGCGAGTTTTTTATTCTGTTGTTTCCTAGGAAGGATTTCCACTATGAATTTGTATTGAATATATTGTTAAAGAACTTTTGCTGCTTGAATCTGGCTTCAGCTGACCTTCATAAGATAAGGAGTTTAAATTTCTTTTCGTCAATTTAAATTTAGGAGCGCGACAAGGTTTTGCAAGCTTTGGAACTCCATGTTGTCTGGAGCTTCCAATTCCAGCTCATTTTTTTGCACATTAGGGCAATGATCATCAACTAACTGTATACCTTCGTAAAGTCCTTTGTAGATTAGCGTACTCGTGTGCATTAATTATTCCCTCCATGCGAATAGGTCATGCAAATCAAATCAATTTTAATACACACAAGAATCAACAGAGTCCAGTAGAAGCATTTTATTGTCATCATTTACACTCAAGCTAGAGCATAGCAGAACATAAAGCCAACTTATCATTTGACCGCCTGACAGCCGAATACATACATACATAATTGGTCATTACAACCCTTCAGTCAGGATTACGACCTAGCTTCTCACGCCACTGATGTTGTGCGTGTTAATTTTATACACGAGTGGTGGGACCTACAGTTTAAAGTCGACTCCGAACGACAAATTTGTGTGTAACTTTTTCATGGGAATTTTATTTACTTCCAGAGTTTTTACCAGAAATCTGCTGAGAGGACATCGCCGAAGAAATATTTTTTTCATATTTTCGTTTTGATGTCTGGCCTGGGGTTTGAACCGTGGCCTTAGGAATAATAAGCCGACTCACTACTTACTAGATTACGGCGACAGTCGAATGCCTTATACAAAGAATTTATTCCCTTAGCCATACTATTAGTAATTGAAACCCTTCTCATGCACAAGTTTCTTTCCATTTTTTTCTATGCTTCAACTAATTTTCCTAGTTAAAACGAAATGCCACTCCATTAGTACAGGTCAATTCCTAAGTTTTGATTTTAAAAAAATGTTTCCAAAGCCAATAACTGCCTTCTCTATAGGGCTACTAAGCAATCGCAATCTGACAACGAACTGCCTATGAACGAATGAAATCATTAAGTTTTGATTTTAACAAAATGCTTTCAAAGCCAATAACTGCCTTCTCTATAGAGCTACTCAGCAATCGTATTAAAAAATCTGCCAACGAACGGCCTACGAACGAACGAAATGCCACTGCATTAGTACAGGTCAATTCCTAAGCTTAGATTTCAAAAAAATGTTTTCAAAACCAATATCTGCCTTCTCTATAGAGCTACTCAGCAATCCTATTAAAAGTTCTGCCAACGAACGGCCTACGAACGAACGAAATGCCACTGCATGTGTACCGGTCAATTACTAAGTTTTGATTTCACAAAAAAGTTTTCAAAACAAATAATTGACTTCTCTATTGAGCTACTCGGCAATCGTATTAAAAGCTCTGCCATGGCAAAGAAGAAATCATTTCAATGCCAATGCTAATGACAAAGTCACCAACAATTAAATGTTAAAAGAGGTTAAGTTTTCAATGAAACGCAAGATGCAAGACAAGTTTAATCAAAAAAAATGTCTGCTGGTTTATCCAGAATTTTTTTTTTATTAAAAAATGTTTTTAATTTCTCATTAAATTATTTAAAAGTGTTATTATTAAAAACAAAACAAGAGCAACAACAACAAAAAAGAGAACATTTTAATTACATTGTTTAAATGAATGACAATCTAAAAGCATTTACACACGCACTTAAATCCATATAATCTTGTGATAATAACTTAATTATCATCATTAAAATCAAATTAAAAAATAAAAACAAAAACAAATAAAAACAAAGTTTCAAATAAGTTTCATGTACTTTTCAAATGCTTTCTGGAGCAGATAATTTATAATTATTTTGTTTTGCCATTGATATGGCAGAGGCAAAAAAAAAGATAAAAAAAATGACTTTGTTTGTTAGAAATTTACAGTGACAGGCAAAAAAATTCAACAAACAACAAAACTTTCCTTATAACAATTCTAACAGCATTAGATGTTGTTAAGGGAAGGATAATGGCTTGTATTATTTAGCATGGTCTGCTTCCTTTCCCTATAAGGAAAAGGAGAATGGTTAGGGATTCTGAATAAACAGCAAATATCGGGTAAGCCATCTATCGGTTTAAATTTTGAACCATCGGTTATTACGAATCCGGCAATACTTATGTCATTCTATTCTGTCACAAAATTCAGTATCTTATCTCCACTGATTATAATGAATCGATTTACGCTTGAGAAACGTTGGGATTTTATTTGTAACAATTTGTCGAAAATTGCAAGAAACTGTTGTACTAAATTTGATCGTAGAAAAGGACCAACAGTGCCCGGTATACGCAAGACGTGAACGTGTTCGTACAGTGCGTACACCCGAAATTATCGAAACTGTGGCTGAGAGTGTGCGTGAGGATCCATCAACATCAATTCGTCATCGTTCCCAAGAAATGAACATTTCACGCTGGTGATGGTACGTCGAATTTTGTGAAAAGATCTCGGTATGACGCCTTACATACACATACAATTGGTTCAAGAATTGAAGTCGCATTACCATCCGCATCACTTTCGCTTCGCTTGATCGGCCAACGAGAAACTGCACTGTGATGTCGATTTTGCCAAAAAAAATCATCATTTCATCTTGGTAGGTACATTAATAAGCAAAATTGCCGTATTTAGGGCTCAGAAAACCCACACGTGATCTTACAGAAGCCAATGCACCCATTACGATTGTTACGAGTGACTGTTTGATGCGGCTTGTGGAGCGGAGGTATCATTAGCCAATATTTCTTTGAAAATGGGGACGGCGCAACCATCAACGTCAATGAAGACACCTTTCGCAACATGATAACCGATCTTTTTGTATCCCGCTCTTCATCGTATTGATGGTGAAAGATGGTGATTCCATATAAAAGACTTCACAATATACGTAAACGAAACAATGTGGATTACAGTTGCACAACCTCAAAGTTAATCTGGAAAGCAGTTCAGAGGATTGATATGTTAACGATGGAGGTGAAATGAAAAACAGCATCTTAGAGCAGCTGACTACTCCGTAAAATGAAGTCAAATGGCACTTCAGAGGATTGATATGTTGACGATGGTGTACTGGAATCGTAGAAAGACTTCACAATATACGCAAACGAAACTCTAGGAAATGAAAAACAGCAGCTTAGAGGGACACAATTACGATCCCTGTTTGGGAAGGAAGATCAGTGAAGACTGATGGCAGATAGTAGAACCATCCGTGAGAATTTATTGGAATGTAGTCCCGCGCTTTTCTATTCCTCAGACCATGTCGCTGTTTTACCATCATTAGACATTCGTTACTGGTTAAATTTGTTATCTTTTTTCCATGGCCGTTTTTTTTTTTTTAGAATATTTGATCTGTCGCTCACAACGATTTTTATCAAATTCACAATTTAGCTGAGAGAGAGTAGTGCGACTTACATGTTATTGGCTGATACATATGCAGCATTAACATTATCAACAGCTTGACTGAAGTTTTTGCCTTTAAATTACAAAAATTTTATTCTCTCTCTCTGTTGGCAACTATTTTTAATGGGCACTTAAAAATGTTCTGGGATCAAACAAAAGTTTTTTTTTTTTTGTTACAAAATTTTTATATTTTAACGCCATTTAGAAAACACACTCACTGTTATGCAATGCCATTTAGTAAGCCTACAACCAACAAAAATTGAATTTTCTCCAAACTATATACCTAAGCACTATACCACTCACTGTACATAGCCTCATAAATTAAATGATGAGTTTTTTTTTTGTTGTTTTTCTTCGTCTACTTTAAACTGAAAAATGAAAATTTTTCATGTTGAACATAATTTTTCCTCTTTTATGTGGTTTTTCTCGTATTTAATTATTTTCTAGAAAAAAAAAAAACACAAGTTGATGTAAACTTTTCTGAACGACCATTTAAACAGCTTATTCGTCTGTCTGTCTGTCCGTTTATCCTCCATACTATGCAAGTAAATAATTAAATTTTATTTTGTTTTTGTTTTTTTTTTTGCATACAAAACTGCCAGCCGTAGCGATGCAGGTCAAGTTCATTAGCAAATGAAAAAAATGAAAAAAAAGATACAAAAAATAACTGAAATAAGCAAAAAACTAATAATAAATTAAACAGGTAACCAGGTAAAGCAAATACATAATCATTGATCATCAATTTGAATTTCATGATATTTTTCTTGTTTTTTTTTTCAACGTTTAATATGCGTTCTTTTATTTTTCATTCAGTTTGCAAACTAACCCGGCTGTCAATTTAAATCAAATGTAACGAAAAAGTTGGAAAAAAATTTTTTTTTACATTTTGCTTTTAAACTCAATTTTATATATGAATTGGCAGCTATTGGCTGACTGACATACTGACTAATTGTGTTGAAGTAAAACAAAAAAAAAATTATGCACAAAAACTAAGATACACAGTCACAGGCACAGGCACACAGATACAGATTTTCGTAATTGCAACCACATTTAACTAATCTGGGCAATTAAAGTTGTTTGAAATGCATAGAAAAACTCATTATAATGCTTTTAATTGATTGACTTGGAAAAACTAAAACAGAATTGATGCTCTACTTAGTTTTTTAATTAGGTGTTTCAGACTACTATATGCAGCAGCATAATGACAGGCAAGGTGTGCTCAAAAAAAATGGATTTTTAAAAATCACACAAAAAATATTCTTTTTTTATTTATTCAATCAATGCGCACATAGAAAACCTGAGATTTGCAGTAAAAGTGATACATCATGTTAGTAATTTGAATATTGTGTAGAGCCCTTTCAATGATGCCATTTAAGGCTCATGCTCAGTTCCCCTGCCTGGCACTTGCCTAGGCTACAGTAGTTATGCTTATAATTTCTGTGGCCAAAAATTGTTAATTTCGGTTTCTAAAAGCGGAACAAGATGTGAATCATCGTTATCTCTTACTTTAGCTCCTCTCTGCTTCTGCATAATTTATTTTATGATAACCTCAAGCTTTGGACAGAATTAAAAGTCGATTGAAATCTCTTTTCCGCTCAGAAAAAAAATTTTACTTCATGCCTAAATTCGTTCAAATTAGTAGTTGCACCAGCTTTAGTAAGTACATTATCTGCTATATTCCTACGTGTAAAAATTTTCCTGAATTTAATCATTAAATATCAGGATTTCTCCAACAGCGGAACAGGGTATTCATGGACAAACTTTATTGTGAGGTACATACTCTTTAAGAATCCAGTGGCTGTGTTACTGCTCACTTTAACTCGAAATTTGTTACCGTTTGTCGTTATGGCTTTTAGTTCAACCTGAATCCTAGTCAAGGGGCAATGTAAAATTCAAGATTCATGGCTTCTGCTCTTGATCCACAAGGTTTTCTGGAAGGTGATGGTTATTGCAATGATTGGTTGTTTTCCATAAAAAACCAGATTTGAATATAGACTCCTTAATTAAAGCCCTTCATATCTTAAGATATCATGAGATAACAACAAAATTTAAAAGACCTAGTGAAGCCATTATGCGTGAAATATAATATCGTTCAAATATCTATCATGGCTTCTCTGTGCGGAGCACATTCGAAGTGCTCAATTTTCCATTAAGAAAATGTCTAATTTAGTTAAATCGCACGAACTCACATCAGAAACATACATAACTGGTCATTACAACCCTTCATTTAGGATTACGACCTAGCTTCTGACATCACTTATGTTGTGTGCGTTAATTTTATACAGGAGTGGCGAGACCTACAGTTTAAAGTCCACTCCGAACGACAGATTTTTGAGAAAATTTTTCATGGCAATTTTATTTACTCACAGAGTTTTTGCCAGAAATCTGCTGAGAGGCACGAGCTGAAGAATCCTACATATTTCGTTTTGTTGGAGATGTCTGACCTGAAGTTTGAACTGAGGCCTCATGCCTAATAAGCCAACACATTACCTACTAGACTACGCCGACCTCGAGACACATACCCTTTCTTCGTGCAAACTATCGAATGTGCAGAATATTAAGTGCTAAACTCTTTGTTGGTGTCCAGATCGTCCAATTTAAGCTAAAAAAGTTGATAATCATCGACATTTAGTATTTGTCGTTTTCAAGGAAATATGAGCCGATGACGATGTCAGTCCAAAATCCACCTCAAACAGTTCCATTTTTTCGATGCATTGGACGCTCTTTTATTTCATGTTGATTTATGTTGTTCCAAATTCGATAATTTTTGCTTGCTCGATTAGCCAATCAACCAGAAATGGACCCCAGATGATTATTCCTGAAGATGATTGTTCTATGAAATATAATGTCTGTTCCCAAATGCATTAGAGTCCATTTAGCAAACGCTCGTCATTTTCAATGTCGTCGATGGTGATTTGACAAAGCAGAGTAAATATATGAAGTCGCCGTAGTCTAGTAGGTAATGTGTTGGCTTACCAGACTTGAGGCCACGGTTCAAACCCCAGGTCAGACATCTCCAACAAAACGAAATCTGAAAGAAATATTTCTTCGGCAACTTCCTTTCAGCAGATTTCTATCAAAAAATCTGAGAGTAAGTAAAATTACATGAAAAAGTTTCTCAAAAAAATCTGTCGTTCGGAGTCGACTTAAAACTGTAGGCTCCGCCGCTCATGTGTACAATTAGCACACACAACATAAGTGGTGTGAGAAGCTAGGTCGTAATCCTGATTAAAGTGTTGCAATGACCAATTAGGGATGTATGTATGTAAGCAGATGCAAAAAAATGGCCGTTATCAACTGTTAAAGTTCGGAACTCCTTGTTGGAACAGCCGCTATATGCCATCAGTTGTGATATAAACTGAAATTTTCACATAAATATTATGCCTCAAACAGACACTGTACAACAACGCAACATGCCGCGTACTACATAAGAAACAACTCGGAAAGAGCATCAAATTAAAAACCGGAGTCCGTCAAGGTTATGTGCTGTCACTACTCCTCTTTAACTGCGTCCTCGATGTAGTGATGCAAAAGTCAACAAATAATAGGAGAGGGATTACATGGGGTCTACAAGACAGATTAGAAGACCTGGACTATACGAATGACATATGCTAAGCCATTCTTTCTACGACATGCAGTCGAAACCGGATCTAGTTAGCGAAATCGCAAAGTTTGCTGGATTAAAGATGAGTATCCACAAAACCAAATGACTACAAAGGAATGCTAACGCAAGGGTGAAATTCCTAATATACGGCAAGGAAATTGATGAAGTGGAGTACTTCTGCTATCTAGGCAGTCAATAAATCCGGCGGTTCATCAGCAGATATTGCCAGCCGCATTAATAAGGCACGCAAAGCTTTTGCCCAACTTAACACCGTTTGGAAATCATCTAATATATCGAGACGCAACAAAATTAAAATTTTCAACTCTAACGTCAAATCCACATTACTTTACGGTTGCAAAACGTGGAATATGGCACCCCGAGATTCCCAGTCTATCCAGGTATTTGTTTGTTTACTGGCCCTCCATAATATCCAATGCCCAACTCAGGTCAGATGCAAACCAGCAACCAATAGAGATGGAAATAAGAAGACGCAAGTGGGGCTGACTTGGGCACACTCTTCGCAAGCCATTAGATGACATCACAAGGAAAGCCATAGATTGGAATCCCCAGGGAAGCAGGCGCATCGGACGACCATCACACACCTGGAAAAGCCAAATCACAATCGAATTATCCAAACTACGTCTACAGTGGAACGAAGTCAAACACCGCGCTGACGATCCAGCTCATTGGAACCAACTTGTTGCGGCCATATGCTCCTTAGAAGAGTAAGAGGTACATATATATACAATATATGCCTCAAACTTAAAACAAACATTTAATTTTTATTGCATTAAACTATGGAATTAATGCATACACCCAACATAAATATCATTTTATAAGCAATGTTAACTGAAGTTTTTATTTTTTTTTTCTAAAAATATGTCGCTTAAATTAAAGTATTTATTATTTAAGCCTCTATGTTTATGCATTCTTAATGAATATGTTTGTATAGAAAAAAAAATAACATCAACAACCAATAATCATTAATTATGGCTGAAGCTGGAACCGTTAATAAATCATAAATGATTAAGCATTTATTTAATTGTTATTAACAATATATTATTAGCAATTTTATAAATTTTATAAATTATTAAAAAAATTTATTTAAATTGTTACAAAAAAAAAAGAAAAATGATCACCAAAAGCATTTCAAATTGGTTAACCTTCATTGAAACTGTATGGGTGTTAAAAATGACATAAAAAAAATGAAATGAAAATAATTAATGATTTCCATAATGCATTTAAACAATTCTTTATAGTTCGAAACTACTTAACAAAACCAATTATTTGTTGCCAATACAACAAACACTACAATCAATAGCAATAAATTTTTATGGTTCTCGCTCTTGTGAAAAGATGGAAATTGTTGAAAAATTTTAAAGAAAAATTTTAATTTTTTTTTTTTAAATCTTGTATATAAAAAGAACAACCATATCAATCAAAGCAATTTAAAAATTTTTATTCATTTTTCGTCTAACAAGTTTCAATTTGAATTATGAAAACTTAGATACACATACTTTGCATTGCCTATACACACAGACAGACCAGCAGCAATCACCAGCAAATTTTTCCTTTCAATTTCAAATAAATCGAAAAATTTTTTCGAAATAATTTTTAATTTTTTTTCAAATGCATATGCAAACTATGAAAATTTATTTTATTGACTCCGTTCTAAACAAAATTTTATGAAAATTTAATTTTATTTTTATTTTTTTAGGCAATAATTACTGGCCATAAACAAATTTACGCCAAAATTTCTGAAATGCAATTCAATTGCCATAAATTTTATGAACAATTTTTAACAAAAAAACGAAATGCATATGGAAAAAGGAAAATTGTCTGAAATAGAGTCATTCTATTCATTTGTTGTTGTAGAAAGAAACGAGAAAAACAATTCAAAATTATATTGAAATTATCTGCGATTATTAGCAGAGACAGTAAGGATAAACTTTTGTAAGCAATGACAACAAATTGTACGACTTTTACAATTTATTCCTCAAGAGGACATCCTACTTGCGTCATATAAGGTCCAATTGTAACAACGAATTACCTATTCACATGCATAAATAATTGTTCATTACAACCCTTCAGCCAGGACTATATCCTAGTTTCTCACACCACTTATATTGTGTTTGTTAATTTTATACATGAATGGCGGTACCTACAATTTAAAATCGTCTCCGAACGACACATTTATGAGAAGCTATTCATGGATCTTTTTACTCTCACAGTTTTTACAAAAGAATCTGCTGAGTGGAAGTAGCCTAAAAAAATTTTGTTCATATTTCGTTGGATATGTTTAACCTGGGGTTTAAACCTTGGCCTTACGCCTAATAAGCCACCACTACACACTAGATAACGCCGATTTCATGCCTATTCCGTCCTATATTTTTATAGTTTCTGGTTGATATCTCTCAATCATTCCGAAGATCTTACGATTGTTTAAATTTTCCACAGATCGCCTTTGGCTAGACATGTTTAGTCACTAATTTCAAGGTGTCCAAGAATTATACTTTTCAGGCTCCAAAGCTGCGGACAATGACAGAGAATATATTCTGTGGTGTTCTATTCTTCCTCGTCGTTGCAGCTTCTGTAGAAGTCATTATGAGTTATTCCCAGTCTCCTTAAGTGAACACCCAGAGGCTAGTATCCTGTTACCACTATTGCGATGTTCTTTGGAAGAAATCTTGTCAGGTTCAATACCATTTCCATCCTGCATATATCCATATAGGGCCAGATCTGTCTGGTATTTCTACAAGCGGTTCTTTAGATGAAATCGTGTTACGTTCAACACAATTTCTATCCTGCATATATCCATATAGGGCCAGACCTGTCTGGCATTTCTAAAAGCGGGTTCATTATCCCAGCGTACCTTTGCCAATGAATGCAGTTCTTGTAAGACCACTAGTTTGCCTCTCTGTAAGGGAGCGCCTATCTAATGTAGGAATTCATTTGAATTATCCATGGTGTCAGCTTTAGCAAGTGCTTCGGCCCTGTTGTTATTTTCGATGTCCGTGTGAAGGAGCCCAAATAAGGATAACCTCGCTTATGCCTTGCTATCTCCTCTAGAGGCACTCGATTTTCTTTGAAAATCTTGGATGTGTTGCACACCCTCTCTAGGTATCTAATGGCCGTTTTACTGTCGGCAAATATACGTATATCACGGTATGATATACTGTGATATCGAATTCTCATGGCGGCAATTTTAATATCCATTATTTTAGCCTACAATGCATTACAATAATCTGGTTTTGCAAGGGACGATCTAATGCTCAGTTGTTCTGAAAAGACTCCACAACCGACTTTGTTTCGTTACGATTGGTTCGTTAATGGTGGTTCCTTAATGCCAATTTTGCTTATTGTCGTAGCCATTTAACGCAATTCTCATTTGCGGTCAGCTTCAGCAATCGCAAAGAAAATTTCCATAATTAGAAGACATTATTACGCCCTAGTTCCTCACACCATTATGTTGTGTGTCTAAATTTCATATACGAGTGGCGGGACCTACAGTTTAAAGTCGACTCCGAACTCTTCATGGCAATGTTATTTACTCTGAGAGTGTTTGCCAGAAATCTGCTGCGAGGAAGGCGCCAAAGAAATATTTTTTCATATTTCGTTTTGATGTCTGACCTGGCGTTTGAACCAAAGGTCTCACGTCTAATAAGCCAACACACTACCTATTAGACTACGGCGCCTACATTGAAAGCATTATTCTAGTGCTAAACGATTAATCTCGATTTGCCAGACATTACTGAATAGAATTGTCAAAATTTTTTGAATTTCCCAGCTGAAGTTTTCGTTATCGATAGTCCTCAAGCATTTAGAAAAACAATCGATATTTCGCTACCTATCATACCATTGTATAAAACAATTATGCAACATGTAGGGTACTGAATAGTAAATTTACTTTGACTTCTAATAAGCATTTCTACTGTATTTGAACATTTTATTTATTATTCCGCATCAACATTTCTTTTTTTTCACCAAATATTTATCCATATTTGCCAAGCAATTGAAAAAGCCAGCCAATAAATAAATCAACCGCCTGTCACTGCTACCACTAATGTAGACTGTCTGTATGTATTTATCTGGTAATTTGTTGGTATTTGTTGGCCAATTTGTTAGTATTTGTTTATCAAAATATTTGCTGTAAAATTGATTCTTGTAAACATTTGAAACCACTTGTTTGGATTATTCAAATACAATAAAATATTTAGACAGACGCCCCAAAATAACACAAACAAATACGAAATAAATAATTTAAAACAATTTCAATTTATTGAAAATATAAAAAAAAAATAAAAAACTTATACTGTTTGAGGGCAGAAAAAAAATTTTAATCAGAAATAAACAAAAAATAAAAATTCATTTGAAATGTTTGAAATGTATGTTAATTATACGATTTTATTAACATGACAAGACCAATACAAGACCAGTTTATAAACAAATAAAAAGGAAATTGACAAAACACAAAACAATTTTCTGTAGTGTGTTAGCTTATTAGACGAGAGCTCCCGGTTCAACCGCCAGCTTCAATATCTCAAACAAAATGAGATGTAAAAAATATTTCTTTCGGCAACTTTCTGCCAGTAGTCTTTTGGCCAAAACTAGGAGAATAAAATAAAATTGCCATGAAAACCGTCTCAAAAGTAGTTCATTCGGAGTCGACTGTAAATTGCAGGTCCTACTAGGTTAGGTACCATGTCTGTTGATCAATCCTGATCAATTGAGATTCTTTGCGCATAAGAAAGCTTATTAAAATAATTGAACTGTTTGGCAATAATTGGCTAGTTTCCTAGTAAAGATTACTCGGGTTATATAAGAGTCTCTCTGAGTTTATCCAAGATTACTTTTTATACTGATTAGTCCACTAGAATGAGTGAGTTCATCTCTAACATGAAAATGATCAGATCAGAAACGAGCATATCTTTCCGCTGCTGTTTTTAGTTACAGTATATTTTCCCTATGTTCAGATATGTACTTATATTGAGTGAATATTCGGTTTATTGAGTTCAATATTTTAAGTGTTCAGGCATAATAATATACGCAGTTCAGCTGCTTATTCAATATTCATTTTACAGCTGGTTGTTTCAGCAACATTGTTTTTTTGTCGTTGTTGACATTTGAGTTGTCAAATATCAAAAGAAAGTCTTCAGTTAATATATGTAATATGCTCACTAAACACACTTATATCAGTGCTGCATTTTAAGTTTTACTCAATATTATAACAATTTGCGTATTTATTGCGCAATTATTAATTGAAACTTTATACGGAAAATTTAGCTCAATAATGGCGTTTATAGCTATTTACGCAATAAAGGTGCACATCTGAATACCGTATAAGAACCTTAATCTATAAAAGAAAAGGTAGATATGAATGTAATGAACCGAATTTGAAATCATTTTTAACCACATGACACTCTTAAATGAGAGCATATATGAGCATCTATATTATCTGTAGCATATAGGAGATCCCCTCTGTACTAAAAGTGATACTGCAGAGAATGCGAAGAAGCTGGGTTTTTTCATTCTGAGCTCATTCACCCACTCACTCAGCACCATACATCCGAACAACATCTTCTTTTCGGTCATCACTTCAGCTCTTGCCAATTGCTGTTAAAAGCTCAGTTTCGCATCACAAATACACAGAAGAGAGAAAAAATCATTAAAGGAGCTCATATCCAGAGTTTTAAACTTTTTTTTATTAAATGCCAGACCACCACAGATGTGACGCTCTTTCATTGTCAATGCATTCAGTGCATTTTGTTAAAACTGGGAAGATAGATTAAGGAAGGAAGTAAAGAGAGAGTAGTATTTACGAACGTTAGATTTGACTGCAGTAACTAACAATACCTTTAGTCTAGTAGGTAGTGTGTTGGCTTATTAGACGTGAGGCCACGGTTCAAACCCCATGTTGGACATCTCCAACAAAACGAAAAATGAAAAAATTATTTCTACGGCGATTTCCTCAGCAGATTTCTGCCAAAAAGGCTGACTTCCAAAATGTTAGTTGCTTTGTGTTTGAACAAAGTATAGTGCTTCATATAGCCGCTATACAAAATTTTTACAATATATACTATATCAAAACGTCGTCAATGTGTATTTTTAACGCAGTCAAAAAGCAATCAGGCATCGGATTTATTGTTGACGCATTGTTTTGTAACTTTGCATATCTACATAATTTACATACCGTAGCAGAACTGCATACAAACTTTTTGGAAATTTTGAAAGTCAGCAAAACTCTGAGAGCAAATAAAAATTGCCATGAAAAACTTCTCAAAAAGCTGATGTTCAGAGTCGACTTTAAGCTGTAGGTCCAGCAACACTTGTATGAAATTAACATACACAACATAACTGGTGTGAAAAGCTAGGTCATAAGCCTGACGGAAGGGTTGTAATGATCAATTATGTATGTATATATGTATGTATGAATGTAACTAACAACACAAACACTTGTTTGCTAACTAACAGTTGACGAAAAAGATGCAGTGTCTGCCGCGGCCTTAAGTAGCTTGCACGTTGCAATGTTCTGCAGTATTTAGATAAGATTTTCAGAAAAAAATCACCCATCCACTCTGAACTTATCCGTGTAAATTGGTGAATCAGTCAGTATTAAAAACCTAAATGTTTCAAGAGCTCCTATTTGGAATGACAATTCTCAACCCAGAGATAAACATGTCGCGTACAAAATTGTTCAAAATAAGTGGCAGCATATAGTGCAAGAAAACCGTTACATACAACAGTTAGTTTTGTAAATGGATTGAAGAATATAAAAACACAATTTAATTTAAAAAATCAACACTGTTACATACAGTAATGGACGCATTTATGTTACGAAAGTGTTGGAGTTTCACGGAGAAGATTTTGTGTTTGAAACCATATGTTGCAACTTCCTTAAATAGCATCAAGACTAGTGCATACTAGCTATTGCTGTAGTTATTGTCAAGCAATTTAATTGGTAAACTTTGTAAAACTTTAAGATTTCAACGAACAAATAAAAGCTTATACGGTCAGTAATTAAATGTGACAGAAATTTCTTCGTTTTCTTTTTTTTTAGTAAATTTTTAATTTAATTCTCTTTCTATGAACTGAAAATTTTTAATTGTGAACTTTTGTAAACCACAACTGTCAGCATAAAGAATGAAGATATTTTAAATTACTGTCAACCCTTAAAAAGCTTACAAGGGTCAAACGAAATATTGCATAAGAGGAAGGGGTAATGAAAAGTTTAAAACTGTCAATTTAATGAATGAATTTAAAATGGGAAAATTATTGTTGGCGTGGCTGTTTTAAAGATTTCACACAGAATTTCACCCAGAATTGATGGCAAATCATAGTAAGGCAAACTGTGATATATGTATCTGGTCTTTATCAGGTGACCTAGTACACTCCAAGGTGTTCCAGCTTCATCAAAGGGTGGATCAATTGAAATAGATGCCACTTAGTTGTGATAATATGCTCTCCATTAATATCAGGCGGAACCTATGTGAAAGAGTTCTCCGTTTTTTAGCCTCAGAAGCAAAGGTTAATAAAACACACATAAAGCCATGATTTCGATGAAACTTTTATTCATTAAGACCTTGCCATTATGTAAGAAATAAAATCAATAACCGTTTAAATAACCGTCTCTGGATTTCGGATATTTCGGACGGAACTTAGGCTCATTTCCAAACGCTGCACTGTTAGGGAGATATTCGTATACACATGGTGTTTGACGCATACATTTGGTGGTCAATGGGCGTCATGGTTGGCAATTGTGATCCAATTCACAATCATGGGGGTTGTCATAGCGCTCTGAATTGACGATAACGGATCTTTCGGCGTAGTCGCCGTAGTCTAGTAGGTAGTGTGTTGGCTTATTAGACGTAAAGCCAGGGTTCAAGCCCCAGGCCAGGCATCAAAACAAAATACAAAAAGTATTGTTTCGGCGTCTTCCTCCCAGCACATTTCTGGCAAAAACTCTGAGAGTAAATAAAATTGCCATGAAAAAGTTTTTCACAAATCTGTCGTTCGGAGTCGACTTTAAACTGTAGGTCCCACCACTCATGTATAAAATTAACACAGACAACATAAGTGGCGTGAGAGACTAGGACGTTGTACAATGGGTCAATTCGACCTCCGGGTACTGTACTTGTCTTAATTGACAAATACACGTCCTCTAACCTAACTTAATCTAACCAAAGACCTTGGCATTATGTACGAAATAAAATTAACTGCCTTTTAAATAATCATGTCTGGATTTCGGACATTTCGGATGAGATGTATGCTGATCTCCAAACTCTGCACTGTCTGGGAGTTATACATGGTCCTGGACGCAGACATTTGGTTGTCAATGGCTGTCATGATTGACAATCATTAATTGTATGCTAAAAAAAAGTTGATTATTATAGCGTTCTGAATTGACGATGACGGATCTTTCGGCGAAATTTAAAAAAAATACTTCTGAACCATAATTGGTGCGCATTACAATACAAATCACTGATTCCGGATACAATGATTTTTCCACAACTTGCTGTCAATTTGCCGAACCCCATTTGCGATTATGCGGCAAATGGATGTAATCATGTAGTGAGAAATATCTTTCCATATGAAGCACTTGCCTTACAAATTCTGTTATGCTTTCAGTATTTTCAAGTTTCTTTATAATTTTGCCAATAACTCGATTATGACGATGACAGTAACGCGATTATGACAATTATAACTGTCCCGTAATGCTTGAAATTGGGTTACTGTGTTTAATGCGTTCTTCTGCGATCCATATTCGTAAATGGCAAACCTTTTAAGAAATTAATGACCCTTCAGATATGAAAAAGCTTATCGATTATGACAGACTGAAAGCAGTATGTGGATAATCCAATATTTGCCTATAAATGATATAAACTATGTTAATACCGATAACACTTGTATGCTTGCCCGTTATTTTTCCTACATGTCCGCAAAGTTAGATCCTACATGTTAGATAGCAGCACATGTGGAATGAATATATTGTTACGTTTTTACCTTTTTAAAAACGTTTAAATATGAGTTCGTTAATTGCAAACAAAGTAAAAACAAATGTGTTTAATTGAATTTTAGTTAAACTCTTTATTCTTTGCACTACTTTTGTGTGCCACCGTATACAACTTAACAATACAACAGTAATAATCTGTTTATTCACTAGTTCACACAAGTATTCACTGGATCTTTACAACCACGACTTATTTTGTTCACACGCAATTTCACACAAGGCTGACTGAATTCTTACTGACTGACTGCTGGCCTAGTCTTGCCCTTTTATATACGCACGTAATCAGTATGATGAACGTTATCGATGCGAAATGTTCTTGTTCTCGCCTTCTCGAGAGTTCTATAGCGACCGCATTGTTGGTTGTGTATTTTGCACACTTGTCCATCCCTCATGCTTGTTGTTGTTGGTTTACTTGTAACGTGTTCGATGTATTCATTAGTGTGTATTTGTGTCGTGTGTATTGTGTTGGTGTAGCTGGTAGCTATTGTTTTTCGTTTTTATTGTTAAACGATATTAGGTCGTTTCGATTTATGTAATAATATTATCTCGGGGTCTCCACGCTGATACCATCAATTCTCCTAAGTGTGTATTCAACATCATGGACTAAGTAGGGCTTTAGTACGTTTTCTTTTTGAGAAGCATCATATTCGCAATTAGCAATTTTCATGCGGTTATTATGAGGCATAACACAAAGCATAGCAATTATTTGGGGTACTACAACAGCTGTGAAAATCACTTCAATTTTTCTCTTAATTAACGCTCTGTTGTTTCTTCTCAAAAACAACTTCCTCTCCACTCTGTATGTTCAAAGAATCTGGAATTATATTTCAAACGACATGCCGTCACAGCAAGTAATTGTTAAATCGTGTTTGCGGAGAACATGAATAACAATCTGACCGACACACTATGTGGCATTTTGCCTGAAAACCTGGCCTAAATTAATAGAAGTGTTTTATGAGTTAATGGCTGGAATTTTTTTAAAGTGTTAGTGATAATTAGGCCCAAGGATGAACCCAACTGATTTTGGTTCAAATCGGTCCGTGATTTCGCCTAGCCCCCATACAAATTCTCCTCGAAATTGCACTTATTTACACATAATTATGGTAATTATGCAACAATCATGATAAAATATAGCATGGATCAGTTCTGTGTACTAAGAAATCATGGTGTAATGTTTGGTGAAAATCGGATCACATTTGACCCTGGTCCCCATATAAAGTCCCCTTCAGAAATTCGCGTTTGCGCTTATAAATGGCTTAAAAACATCGGTATCGTGATGAAATTCGGTATGAATGTGTATTTTGTAAATCTAAATCATATTAACAAATTTTGTTATGGTCGGTACATAATTGCCCCTTGGTCCAAAATAGGGCCCCTTAAGAAAATATGTTTAGCATTTATAATTGGCTTAAAAATTTTATTACCTCAATGAAATTCGACATGAACATGTTTAATATGAATGTGAATCATTTATGATCACATTTTATTATGATCAGATCATAAGTGCCCCTAGGTACCACATACGGTCCATTAAGAAAATCTAACATACATATCATATTGTTATAATAGTCGATATACATACATATGTAATTAAGTTTTCAAACTTCTATGATAATTAATATTTATTCATAATATTTATTTTACATTATTTAATACTTAACTTAAAAATACTTAAAAAGTGAAACTACCTACATTCGTTAAAATTGTTATCATTTTCATCATCAATGTCAGGAAGGAGTAATTTAATAATATCTGAATTTCTTCGCGATTTTTGTGCACTGCAGCTTATAAAAGGGTCACTGCTTAAAAGTAACCTATTCAGGACATCTCGATTGGTATCGCTTCTATTGAATTTCCTCGCATAATTCGTACGCCATATGGCTTTATTGCCTATGGCTTTATTACACTGCGTCGTCTAATTTTTTTAATTTTTCAAAAACAAGTAAAATTTTCAAAAAATCGCCAAAAATAATTGCGCAAATTTGCGCAATCTTTTCTTTTTGTTCCTGAATCTAGAGAGGTCATATTTTCTTATGGTATATAACATTAAACTACTAAAAACTACTTTCAAAAATCCTTATCTTTCTTTTAGGAAGGGTAAAAAAATGTGAAATTTTTATTATTTTTAAATTTTGAACGAATAAGTTTAACAATAATATATGAGATATATATATATAAAAAAACTAAAAGTAGCAGTTGCTCATACCTTTCAAATGAAAAAAAATCAATATAAAACCTCTATTCGTTTAGCCACAAAAAAATATCATATGAACCTATTAAAATTTCAAAAAAAAAACACCAAAACCGCATTTAATTTTCTTCACTTTGCTGACTTTGACATCGTCTCAAATCTACAAATCTCAACTTAAAGTCGAGAAAATGCACTATATAATGCAGAATTTTGTTGTCTATCGATCTGCATACTCAGTTTCTTAAATTTCTTTAAATTAATTTTTGCTTTTTTGGCCAGCTTTTCAGGGTAAATGCCACATAGTGCGACAGTCCAATTGCATAGAAAAAATTAAGGTGGATTGAAGTTTTGGTGAGACCCTAAGATGATGTATGCGAAGAAGGTTGTTATGCCTTCTGGAGTATCATAACGAAAGTTGAGAGGTTCGCAAAAGTGTTACAAAGGCATAGAAAGTGTTGTACTCTTTTGGGAAATTATTTTCTCTGCAAACTTTCATAACCATAATTATGAATACATACAACATACATACATACAAACAATACACCACGTATGTTGTGTGTGTTTATTTTATCCATAAGTGGCGGGACCTACAGTTTAAAGTCGACTCCGAACAACAATTTTCAATTTCAAATAAATCGAAAATTTTTTTTTAAATAATTTTTCATTTTTCTTTCTTTATTTCAATTGCATATGCAAACTATGAAAATTTATTTTATTGACTCCGTTCTAAACAAAATTTTATGAAAATTTAATTTTATTTTTATTTTTTTAGGCAATAATTACTGGCCATAAACAAATTTACGCCAAAATTTCTGAAATGCAATTCAATTGCCATAAATTTTATGAACAATTTTCAACAAAAAACGAAATGCATATGAAAAAAGGAAAATTGTCTAAAATACAGTTATTCTATTCATTTGTTGTTGTAGACAGAAAAACGAGAAAAACAATTGAAAATTATATTGAAATTATCTGCGATTATTAGCAGACACTGTAAGGATAAACTTTTGTAAGCAATGAAAACAAATTGTACGACTTTTACAATTTATTCCTCACTAGGGCATCCTACTTGGGTCCTTTAACCCTTCAGTCAGGATTACGTCCTAGTTTCTCACACTCCTTATATTGTGTCTGTTAATTTTATACATAAATGGCGGTGGCTAAAATTTAAAATCGCCTCCGAACGACAGATTTGTGAGACTCTCACAGTTTTTACAAAAAAAAATCTGTTGAGTGGAAGTCGCGTAAGATATATTTTTCATATTTCGTTTTGCTGGAGATGTCTGACCTGGGGTTTGAACCGTGGTCTCACGTCTAATAATCCAACACACTACCTACTGGAGTACGGCGACTTCAAATAATAATTCTGACTAAAGTGATGTAATTGCTAATACTGTATATGTGTGCCCATTAGCTGTATCCATTATTTTGCCAACAAACTGTTTTGAGTTCAGTACACTTTCCACATTACACAGGAATTGTATTACGGGTAAAAGTTTAATCCAAGCGCTGTATTATTTGTTTCCCTGTTTGTAAACTGTGCTGATATTTACGACTGCCACATTTAAACGGAAATAATCTGTATGTAGTGCTATTTAATTAACCATTTCCTGTCATTAATATGCCGCCTGTATAATTATTACCCCTGTTGCTAAAGGTTGCTTTTATAACACCAGCCGTATTGATGGCTTTACCTGGTGCTATTCCTGCGTGTGGATATTGAAATTTTTTCCATTCAAATAAAGTCAAAAAAAGAGCAAAAGAGTCCAACAATTCGTGGAATTTGTTAAAAAAATGTATTTTATGCTCTGTTCTACTGTGGGTGGGTTCACGTTAATAGTGTGAATAAAAAAATATTTTCTTTCCCTTTTTACATTTTATTTCAAGTATTTCAAGCGAACACAGTCACTCACCGGTAAGTAATACAATATGAAGCGCATAATTAATTATGATTTTGAATTAAAAAAATCAAGTGTTAATTATAACAATTTATATTGTTCAAATAGGGGAATAAATATGCATAAATGTTGTTCATTTATTCGTTGTAATTATTGCAGTTGTAATCACAAAAAAAAAAAATAAAAATAAATTTAAAGAAAAATGTTTACTCAACATAAAGTCAATGTGTTTAATGGGCCGTGTTTCGTAATTGCGTGTTAAATGTGAAAAGCATTTAATTTGTTAACAAAAAATTATTCTCATATATTGCGTATAGGCGGCATTTAATCAGGTAAAAGTACTGTAAAGAGAACATCATAGTTCGAATGCTCCAATCTCTTATAAATGCCGCTGGATTGCCCAGCCTCGCTAATAAGGCATAATGAGTTTTTGAGACCCACAGAAGTCGAGATCCTTATATAGTAACAAGCCAATGGGAACTAAAACCATTGGAAAAAAAACAGCGATGGAGAGATCTTCATTATTCATTAGAAAAGCAATGAAATAGACATCAAGATTCCTTTTCGATTGCAATTACCTTTACCTTCAACACATTTGTATTTAAACACTCAATTAAAATACTGAGGAACAACAAGGTACTCAAACTACTAGAATCAGATGCAGCTATAAGCATCCGAGTTGGTTGGTCACCCACCAACCAACTAAGTGAAGAATTTAAAGAGTGTGTTACAATTTATATACGGGTAAAAGATGGCTTTACAGAATGTAAAAACTGAAGTAGCCGTAGTCAAGTAAGTAGTGTGTTGGCTTATTAAACGTGAAACCATGGTTCAAACCCTATCTCAGACATCAATAAAAAAAACAAAATGTGAAAAAAATATTTCTTTCGACGACTTAGGGCCATTATTACAACTTTCCGTTAAATTTGGGTTTAATTAAAGGTAACTTTAGCTAAAGTGAACTTTAAAGTCAGCTTTAACTTCTTTTTGTTATTACAACCTAATGATAAAAAAGTAAACTTTTTCAAAAATATGGCAATGCCGGAGTAATGTCGATAACACTGCTCTATTAAACACGTTTTTATTAAAACGCAGTGGCAACGTCGGGCTTCCTTTCTTTGTTGTATATGCTCATTTTGTTTATATTTGAAGTTGCCATATTGAAAATAATATATAATATGACAAGTTCAAATATAAACTTAACTTTAAAAGTTACCGGTTAACGTTCACTTCTACCGTATTGTCCACTTATAATAATGAAGAACAATTTATCTGCCCGTTAAAATCCTCTCTTTAGTTAACGACAAGTTGTAATAGTGGCCCTTATTATCTCAGCAGTCTTCCGCCAAACTCTCAAAGAGTAAAATAAGATTGCCATGAAAAGTGTCCTAAAGATCTGTCGTTCGTAGTCGACTTTAAACTATAGGTCCGCACTCATAAGTAAAAATTAGCACACACAACATGGATGGTTGTAATCCTGACTAAAGGGTTGTAATGATCAATTAAGTATTAAATAACTAAGAACTGGAGTTGCATAACTCTTTCTGACCTGGAGAACAAAGACGTAACAAATATAATAAATTCATAACTATGAGACGCATTATTCAACGAGCAAGCCGACTTCCACGTCAACAAATGAGGTGTCGACCATATTAACAGACTATACAAGGAAGAAATCAGGCGAATTTCTCATTGATTTTATGAAAGGTGTGACGAGTTACATCACACGACAATCTGGTATGACATTTTCTACAAAAGACAAAAGCAGTAAAAAAAAGCTGCCAGAATTCGTAACCAGACATGGGCTATTGAAAGACCGTATTAATAATGCTGAGACTTATGTTCTGTGACTAGTTCAACTCTATTTGAAGAATAGTATATGGAATGGGTGAATAAAATGGAATTCTGCACAGTTGTTTAGTGGTAAAGAACCATCTCGCTCTGGTAGCTCAATAACTACAAAATCGATGATCTCTTAAACAATTTACAAATGGCCGACACATGAGGAGTGTGGGCAATGCTAGGAAACTAGATTTTTATCATCGAACAGTTATCAACCATTTAAAGACAACTAAATGAAGTTCGATGTTTCACTACCATATGAATTAAAAGTGACAAATTTAATGGCACGAATTTTACTTTGTAACTCATGGACAGTCGACTTATGTACAATGTGCGGAAAAGATCACGCAGGCAGAATTGCTTAGCAGAAATGTAATACTGTGAGTGTCTGGTGGGATGGGAAGGGAATTTTTCATTATAAACTCCTACAATCTGGTCAAATGATTGATTCTGATTTCTCCTATCAACAATTAATGAAACTAAATCTAGCAATTCAATTAAAAGTGGCCAGTCTTAATCACCCGATAAGATGTTTTGATCCCTAAAAATTTTTTTGAGGATCTGACAGAAACTGAGAGCTTTTGGCTTATGTCCCGGATCTTGCACTTTCTGACTATCATTAGATACAATGGACTAATTTTTCATCTTTAAAAGCAAGATAATGTGTTTAATACAGCTTGTTTATATTAATTCCGCCGTTATTAGCGAAAAAGATGTCCGTCTAGACGTCAACTCTAGAATTATTCTTGCCAAAAAGTTCTATAGCCAGCAGGCAGTACGCAATTGAGTAGCACAGAAGTCTCTCGTGTGACAAAACTAGTATTCTGCATGTCGCTCATTCTAACCGTACTTCTCTACGGCTTGGAAGGCAGGAACGCTGTTACACACCGTCACCGCTCTCTTGAAGGTAGTAGAGAGAAACGTTTTACGCAATATCTTCCATCCAGTTGGATTTGGGGATGATCAGATGTAAAACAAGTAATGAACTGTATGAGTTCCTTGGAAATGTTCTGGCAAGACGGATATTGGTTGTGTTAATTAGCATTGCCTTGAAGGAAGTCTTTGTCTGTGTTGCACGGGCCCAGTTAAAAAAGCATTGTCATCGATTAGTGTCACCAGTAAGCGTTTTATTATACATTAAATTTGTAAACGAATCCTGCATTTTGCCCAATATACGGTCAAAGAAAAAAGCCTACATACACCGGATTTTTATCAAATTAAAAGATATGTTGTAGAGCTGTTTAAGAGACCTTTACAATCAAGAATGTTTGAAGAACAAAAAGAAAATAAAATAAAAATATAAAATAAAATTATTGAGAAATACCGGTGTATGTAGACTTTTTTCTTTGACTGTAGATAGTACCTGACTGTAGCAACCAATATTTTCTAGCACAGTTTTGTGTGGGTGTGAAATTTGAATCCAATAACAATATCGCCAGACCTGATAAAATTCGTTAGGCGTTTAGATTTCTATCAACCTGTGCCATTTCCTTACTTTGAATTGTTTTTTATGTTTCATAAGCAATTGGAATTTAATAAATTTGTAATTTAATAACAACAACAATAAAAACAAGCACAAGAAACCACAAAAATTATTGAAAATTTCAATTCACTTGAATGATTTAATTTGTGTGCGCACACACACACAATAATAGAATGAAAACAATATTTTACAGAATTATACAGTGAATGGAACGTTTTTCGAAATAAATTTAAGAGGCTCAAATAGAGTAGTGAATGGGAAAAAGGGCATATGCTACATATTTTTCTGTTTCTGTTTGTTTTTTTTTTCTATTTTTCTTTCTTAAGGAATAATCTAATTTCATAGAGTGTGTTCGTTTGTAAGTTAAATGAAGAGTCTTATGAATTTTCTTATTCATTTTCATTACAATTATTTTCATAGATTTATATTCCCTAAAAATTACTTGAGAAGTCTTTTGTATCAAGTATTTAAGATGATTGATTATTATTTTGTGTGTCATGAAGAGATATGGTTGCTGTTCCTTTTGTTGAATTCTTAACATTTTATGGTTGTTTTGCCACAAATGCCACAACCTTAAATAATTTATTGAATGTAATTACAATGTCAGTAGATTGACATCAATTTCTTTAGAAAGTTATGCCTGATTTATTACACGTAGTCGATTGAATTATTTTTTTGGTTTTTACAAATAATTGTAAGCAATTTGAAATATTGTATTACAATTTCCCTTTAAAACGTACATAGGTTTTATGTTGAAAATGTTAACTTTTTGTTTTTTTTTTTTTAAATTACACGGAAATGCAAATTTAATTAAATGCTGGACATTCTTAAGAATTTTCTACAATAAAAAGTAAAACACGCTGTAATCAAATATTTTGAAATTTCAATTCCTAAAAATTAACAACTGCATAAGCATGAAAGTGTACTATAGGGTCTTCCAACAGGGGCTATCGAACTTGGATAACAGCCATCTTGTGGAAGCTACATCTGTTCTACACCTATTGCGTACGGATTTTGGAAAAAGAGAAGCACCGTCAGCTCCGTATGTTCGTTATCTTGTGAAAAAAGTGAAAGAAACTGGCATCCTCATCGATAAACCAAAGCGTGAAAAGCCAAAAAAAGTGTGTACACCCGAGAATATTGTTGCTGTGGCAGAAAGTGTGCGTGAAGCGCCATCAACATCAATTCACCGTCGTTCTCAACAATTGAACATTTCGGAGACATCATTGAGACGAATTTTGCATAAAGACCTTGGTATGATGCCATACAAAGTCCAATTGGTTCAGAAGTTGAAGCCAATTGACCATCCAATGCGTTTTCGCTTCGCTAAGTGGGCCTACGATCGACTTACAGAAGACGGTGATTTTAGCAAAAAAAATCATCTTTTCAGATGAAGCTCATTTTTATCTTGGCGGGTATGTAAATAAGCAAAATTGTCGCATTTGGGGCACAGAAAACCCGCACGCATACATTTAAAAGCCAATGCACCCAAAACGAGTCACTGTTTGGTGCGGATTTTGGTCCACAGCCATAATTGGACCATTTTTCTTCGAAAATGAGTAAGGAGTGGCCGTTACAGTCAATGGCGATCGTTATCGGGCCATGTTGAATGAATTTTTGTTCACAAAAATTGAAGAGGAGGATATTGGCAACATTTGGTTTCAACAGGACGGCGCTACGTGCCACACAGCCGAAGCTACACTCGATGTTTTGAGCCCTGTTTTTGATCGCATTATCAGCCGCAGAGCTGATGTCGTTTGGCCACCTCGCAGCTGCGATTTGACACCGTTGGACTATTATTTGTGGGGTGCCGTCAAAGACAAGTGTTATGCCGACAAGCTAGAGACAATTGACGCTTTAAAGGACAATATTCGTGAAGCCATTGGTGAAATACAGCTGCACACAATCGATAATGTGCTTAAAAATTGGACCGATCGTGTAGGCTACTGCATGGCCAGCCGAGGCAGCCATTTGAATGAAATTATTTTCCATTATTAACCGGAAGGATTGTACATTCAAACAAAAAAGAAATTTGAGAAAATATTCAGTAGTTTTTTTTTTTAAAGCATTTTCAAAAAAAAGTTATTGGCGGACCCTTTACAACACGTACTTAGCTGTCATTTATACTGTCTGTTTTGCCAAAACGCGATGAACGACCATAGACAACGATATGTGTGCATACATACATACATAATTGATCATTACAACTCTTCAGTCAGGATTACGACCTATCTTCTCATACCACTTATGTTGTGTGTGTTAATTTTATACATGAGTGGCGGAAACTATAATTTAAAGACGAATCCGAACGACAGATTTTTGAGAAACTTTTCATGGCAATTTTACTTGCTCACAGAGTTTTTGCCAGAAATCTGATGAGAGGAAGTCGCTGAAGAAATATTTTTTTATATTTCGTTTTGATGGGTTTGAACCATGTCCTCACGTCTAAAAAGACTGCGGCGACGAAAAAAGTGGACTCTAGATCACTTGGAAATTCAATCTAATTTTCATTGAAAAATCATTTTCAGCAGTGAGGCCCATTTCTGGCTGAAAGGGTACATAAACAAACAAAATTGTTGAATTTCGGAAGACACAAATCTATATGAGATCCAAGATCAGTCAAGGCATCCCAAAATAGACACTGTTTGGTGTGAAAATTGGCGGCGCCTTCAGACCTTATTTCTTTGAGGACATTGTTGGCCAAGCCATCATTGTCAATGGCGATTACTACAGGCCGCCGTAGTCTAGTAGATAGTGTGTGGGCTTATTAGGCATGAGCCCTAGGTTCAAACATCAAGTCAGTCATCTCCAACAAAACGAAATCTGAAAAAATATTTCCTTGGCGACTTCCATTCAGCATATTTCTGGCTAAAACTCTCTGAGAGTAAATAAAATTTCCATGAAAAGTTTCTTAAAAATCTGTCGTTCGGAATGGACTTTAAGCTGTAGTTTGGCCACTCATGTATAAAATTTAACTTATACAACATAAATAGTGTAAGAAGCTAGGTTGTAATCCTGACTGAAGAATTACAATGTATGTATGTATGAGCACTGTAAGTCTCTGATTACCAACTTCTTTTGACCTGAATGGAATGACCTGAACACCAAAGACAAGTAGTTTTAACATAATGGCCACATAGCTCATACCAAATTGAATATTCTGCACGAGCCATTGGAAAGTCTTCTCATTCAAGTTGAAGGTGATGAGAACGGACCACCGAGATCATTCGATTTCTTTAAATTCGATAGAATTTAATATAATGCCTTGGAACTTCTACAAATTTGCTGCAACTGTAATCAAAACAAGGAGAAAAGCCAATCGAAACCAATCAATTGAAAAACGCAAAATTATCATCATCATCGTTTACATGCAGAAACAGAAAAGAAACAGCAGAGGCAATTCATCTGCAGACAGGCATCTGTGTAACTGTGTAACGAGAACAATCAATAAAATTTGCCAATTCCATTAACGCCATTACCAGTACAATCATCATCAATTGACTGTCATCCTCTTATCTTCACAACTGGCAATGCTATTGATATTGCTGCCTGCTGTCGATTTCTGTATCATTTATTTGCCGTTGGATAACAAACTCATCTCAGGTGACTTTGTGGCCGTATGCAGCTCTTACTTAGACTCCATGAATGTTGGCATACCAGCATGTACGGCAATACAGACAATAGCTGCCTGTTTTATTGTGTTTCGTTTTGTTTTAACATGTTATTGGAGCCTAAAGAATGTTAGCCATTCATTAGATTCATTTCCAATAAACACAACAACAAAAGCGAACATAACAAAAAAGTGAAGCTTAAATAACATTCAACAGAAACAAAGCAGAAAACAGAATCAAAATGAAAAGAAATATGACCGAAAGCTATTAATTGACAATGAGAGGAGAGTGAGGCAAACTACTAATGAAACATGAAAAATTTAATACATTTTAACAAATAACGGAAATTGGCTCTGGCATTTAAATTATTTCGTAAAAAAATTTCCAAAATTTAATAAAAAAAAAATAATTGCGGACTGAACAAAAACATGACGGCAACATGCATATTCGTTAAAGAATTTTTTTTCACTCTTACCAACTATTTTTATGGCAATTTCTCTTCGTTGCCATAATGTCATCGTTATATATAAGCATTTGAATTCTTTCATCGCACTTTAAATGAGCTATTTTTCGTTACTGCTGACTTTTATGAGTTTTTTTTTTGACAACAACATCAGGCAACTAACGTATTAAGGTCGACTTGAAATTGGTACTATGGCCACACATCTACATGACAAATTACATACACAGCGTTATTATATTCAATTACGCCCAAGATTCTTGAATTTCGATCAGAATCAAGACGGTTGCTTGAGCATATACATTTAATACACTCACAGGCTGGCGAGCGACTGATCACTTTTACGAATATTGTTCACATAGCTGGTGACCGACTATTTTCGTTTAAAGTTAAGGTTGATGTTTCCCTGTGTGGCCATGCCGCTGTCTATGCTATAACATAATCAATTTGGCCACTTTACCGGCGCAATAGATCATTACCAGATACTTCTACTTATGATGGTTAAGTTGGTGAGCGGTTATTGACATATCCATCAAACGATTAAGCCGTATGTTTTACAGAAAACAAGCATTTCTCTGCATTGTCAAGAAATTGTAGGTAAAACCGAAACTTATCCTCAATGTCTTCGTTAATTAATTACTTAATTGGTCATTACAACCCTTTTAGTCAGGACTACAACCTCGGTTCTCACATCACTCATGTTGTGCGTGTTTATTTTGTCCTTGAGTGGCGGGACCGGAGTTTTAGCGTCAACTCCAAACTACCGATTGAAAGAACTTATCTATCAGAAATTTTATCAGAAGACTGGTGTGAGCAAGTCTAGGAAGGAAATATGTTTCGCATGTGCAGGGGTTCGAATCACAGGCATTTTTCTAAGAAGCCAACACACTACCTACTAGACTAAGGCGAATTTCTTCATCGACTGAAAGATGCTGAAAGACAAGAAGCAATGAAAAATTGCTAATAAATTTGGATTCAGCATGAAAACTCGTACGACATCATTTATACAGCTCGACAATGTAGTACAACCAATGCCAAAGTCATTTAGACAATAATACGCTTTATTGTTAAAAAAAAGCACATCGTAGTAAACCACGAGGTAGTATGTTAGCTTATTAGACGAGATGCACTATGTGGCATTTACCCTGAAAGGCTGGCCAAAAAGGCAAAAATGAATTTAAAGGCAACAAAATTCTGCATTATATAGTGAATTTTCACGACTTGAAGTTGAGATTTGTAGATTTGAGACGATGGCAAAGTCAGGAAAGTGAAGAAAATTAAATGCGTTTTTGGTGTTTTTTTTTTTTGAAATTTTAATAGGTTTACTTGATATTTTTTGTGGCTAAACGAATAGAGGTTTTATATTGATTTTATTTTTATTTGAAAGGTGTGAGTAACAGCTACTTTCAGTTTTTTTTATATATATATCTCATATATATATGTTAACATTATTCGTTTAAAATTTTAAAATAATAAAAATTTCACATTTTTTTACCCTTCCTAAAAAAAGATAAGGATTTTAAAGGTGAAAGTAGTTTTTAATAGTTTAATGTTATATACCACAAGAAAATATGAACTCTCTACATTCAGGAACAAAAAAAAAAGTTTGCGCAAATTTGCGCAATTATTTTTGGCGATTTTTTAAAATTATACCTTTTTTTGAAAAATTAAAAAAATTAGACGCAGCGTAATAAAGCCATATGGCGTACGAATTATCCGAGGAAATTCAGTAGAAGCGATACCAATCGAGATGTCCTGAATAGGCTAGTTTTAAGCAGTGACCCTTTTATAAGCTGCAGTACACAAAAATTGCGAAGGAATTCAGATATTATTAAATTACTCCTTCCTGACATTGATGATGAAAATGATAACGATTTTAACGATTGTAGTTAGTTTCACTTTTTAAGTATTTTTTTAAGTTAAGTATTAAATAATGTAAAATAAATATTATGAATAAATATTATATGATAATTAATGATGTTTAAAAACTTAATTACATATGTATGTATATCGACTATTATAACCGTATGTGGTACCAATGGACCGTATGTGGTACCTATTGGCACTTATGATCCGATCATAATAAAATGTGATCATAAATGATTCACATTCATATTAAACATGTTCATTTCGAATTTCATCGAGGTAATAAAATTTTTAAGCCAATTATAATTGCTAAACATATTTTCTTAAGGGGCCCTATTTTGGACCAATGGGCAATTGTGGACCGACCATAACAAAATTTGGTAATATGATTTAGGTTTACAAAGTAAACGTTCATACCAAATTTCATCACGATACCGATGTTTTTAAGCCATTTATAAGCGCAAACGTGAATTTCTAAAGGGGACTTTATATGGGGACTAGGGTCAAATGTGATCCGATTTTCACTAAACTTTACACCATGATTGTTGCATAATTACCATAATTATGTTTAAATAAGTGCAATTTCGAGGTGAATTTGTATGGGGGCTAGGCGAAATCACGGACCTATTTGAACCAAAATCAGTTAGGTTCATCCTTGGGCCTAATTATCACTAACACTATCAAAAAATTCCAGCCATTAACTCATAAAACACTTCTATTAATTTTGGCCCGGTTTTCAGGCAAAATGCCACATAGTGCGATGGTCAGACATCTCCAACAAAACAAAATATGAAAAAATATTTCTTCGGCGAATTCCTCAAAGCAGATTTCTGGCAAAATATCTGACAGTAAAAAAAATTGCCATGAAAATTTCCTTAAAAAAATCTGTCGTTCGGAGTCAACTTTAAACGGCAGGTCCCGCCATTCATATATTAAAAAAAATTTACACACACACAACATGCTTAAGTGTTGTAAGAAACTAGGTCATAATTCTGACTGCAGTGTTGTAATGACCTATTACGTGTGTATGTATGTAATGGGGATACAAAAATCTTCAATAGCTAGTGAAACATTGTAGCCAAAAAATAACAACAAACTTTTTTTTAAATTTTTATGGAAATTTATCAATTCAATTAACACGCGAGTTATGATAATGTAATAGTACTTATCATCACTGTTATAATGTACCATCTCAAAATCACTCCATAAAGATACCGTTAAATCTGGTGATTTATATTCTTAAAATATCTTCAATTTTTATGTTTTTGTTTTTATATTTTGTTATATTTAAGTTAGTCTTATAAGAACTCCTAAAGATTAAAGTCAATTTTGTTTTGAAGAAATTAAAATAAATTGTTTGTAATTTAAATTACATAACTCGCGCTATTTGGCATCATTAAACAAATTTAATTGTGGATTCTTTTTATCTCTCCATGCCTTGAAATTCTAAGTGAAAATGTTTCATAGGAATTTTCAAACATTCCTATTAAAGTGTGTTTCAAGGAATTTAATTAAAATTTTCTTTAAAAGACGAAACAATAAATTTTTTATAAACAATTTAAATGTTGCAAATTGATTCAATTCAATCGTAGGCTTTATTTAAATACAACATGTCTGAGCCATAAATAAAAGCATCAAAAGTCACTCGAATACAACAATAAATTACTGTCATCACTCCTACACCATTTGGTAGCAGGGCAATTAATCAATGCATCAAGATATCAAATGTGTTGAAATATTTTCTAATTTACAATCGATTTAGAATAGTTTTTTGAATTTTAAGCAGAATTTTTTTATTTCTTTAATTGATTGTTGCCGATTTAATTGAAATTGACAAATTATTTGTCAACTAACCGTACTCAAACGGGGGTGAATAAAATTACAGCAAATGGTATTGACAGTATTTAGCGACAAAATGATTGAAAGTTAGATGCTATCGATAACATACCAATTGGATTTTGTTTTATGAAATGAAATTTAAAAAAAAATAAATAAATAAAACAATATCAATACAATGCTAGGGGAACGTGTCATAGCATTCATATGAGACATACCCAAGATCACTGGCAAAATCGAAATCGAATTTTTAATTTTTCTTTTCGGCTCTATAATATCACTGGGGATATCTACATATATACTTATTAAAATTAATTTAATATTTTATTTTCTTAATTAGAGGCCTATTTAGCTTATTAAAGGCTTTTCAAAAGTTTCACTTTAAAAACTAACAATATTAAGCTAACAGTGTAGTGGTTAGGGTGGCATTTTTACTCCCGTAAATAAATGTCACCCTAATGACGCATTCGCCGAACTCATAATGTAAATGCAAGCGAATGAAAAGAAAGTGAAATTGTCTTGACAAAAACAAACAAAAAAATGAAAGAGACATAGAAAATAATGGCAAATACTATACCATACCATACACAGAACACACACACACATACATTTCCACATTTACCTCAGGCTCTCAGTTAAGTTGAAAAGGCTACATATAGTTCGTTGAAAGAAAAATTATTTCTGTGCTCTACAATACAAAATGAGAAGAAGAGAAACGAAAGGAAGAGAACAAAAACAAATTTTTAACAAATAAAAATGCATTGAAAATAGCACACCTACACATATGTACTTACAATATGCTGATATATTAACCCACAAAAAAAAGAGTCAAATTTATTTCATACACCCACAAATACTATGACAATATTAACATGCATACGTACATACATAGTAAGAGATATTAAAACACCAAAACAATACTCTCCAAGAACAGCAACAACAACAACAGCAATACTGCTTGCTTTAAGTTATAGCCGACTTAAAAGTACTACAGGGTTCTTTTATTTTTTTTTTCTTGTTCTTGTTCTTGTTCTTATTCTCTTTCGTACGGTGAATTATTTAGCAAGAGAAACAATTTTTAACCCCCTTTAGTCATAATAACACACATTTACAAATGGAAGAATCTATATTTGTGTGAGTATGGGTGTGTGTTTATTTTTGTTTATTTACTTTTCAATCACTCACTCACACTCATGTGCGTTGGTGTTTAAATACTTTAAGAGCAGCCAACCCAAAATAATTAACCTTTAGTGAGCATAGCAGTAAATAGAATTTCTTTTTAATTTTTTGCTTCATTTATATGGTCTTCTCTGTAATAAATGGAAAAGAGAGAAAAAAAATGTCGAAAATTTCAATTTTAAGACTTAAATTTCATTTGAAAAGTTGCTGAGTCTTAAAAACTATTCTTAGAGGGCTTTATAGGTGGGTGTATAAACTAAAAAGGTGTCCTTAAAGACAAATTTTTTTAAAAACTATTTACAGAACTTTATATGTGGGTGTATAAACTAAAAAGGTAGCCTTTAAGACAAATTTTAAGAATTCATTGTGAAATATTATAAATAAATGTCAGCCACAACATGATATTTTCTTGTATGGCCTTTGCATCAAAAGAATTCCTAATTTTTGTAAGGCCAAGAGCAAATCAAACTAATCTTAGATAACCTGTTCTGTAATGGACTGAAATGTTTGGCAGTTAAAGCATTAAGAATTATTATAGTTTTTGAACGGTCGTGCAACTTGTAATTGAGCGTTATTATGATGAAATATTATGGCTGCAAGCTATGTAACATTTATTTTATATTTTTTCGTTTCTTGTAAGGAAGGAACTTAAGGATTTCCATAAGGATTTTCCCATCCTATTATTCATTGCTTCGTATCATTTTAATTAATTAGGTATTTCCAATTAAACAGGTGATTGGTCTACTGCAGCACCTAAGATATGAACTTTTCATTGCCTACAACAAATACTCTTTGCAGGAATATTTAGGTTGTTGTGTTGAATATAGTGATTCGAGACTCTGCTTATTGAGTTCTACGCCTTTTCAAATGGGCACACTATCTGACCTTCTTACGAAATTTGTTGCTGACATTACAATCTCTATGGCCCGCAATTACCAATTACCGCAAACAGATAATTGGTCTACTGCAGCACCTAGGATGTGAAGATTATCATTCTAAAAACAATATGTACTCTTTAAGAAAATATTTTGGGTTGTTATATTGGATGTAATGATTCGAGACTTTGCTTATTGAGTCCAACTCATTTTCGAAAGGGGGCTCTTCCTAACCTTCCTATGACGTTCTTGGAGAGTATTTGTTTTTTACTGACATTATATTCTATGGAGTCCGCATGGGTCCTAAAATTCGATTTGTTTTCTTGTTTTCTCCTAGATTCAAGGCTAGATTGCTAGGGTTTTTAAGTAATTAATTTAACCAGTTCATCAATTTGAGGTCCTAATTTTTTTTTCTGCTTAAAACGAATTAATTGCGTGTGATAAAGCGTTCTAGTAGGTAGAGTGTTAGAGTGTTAGTTAGAGAGCCTATGGCTCAGACATCTCGAACAAAACGAAATCTGAAAAAATATTTCTTTAGACGACCTCCTCTAAAGAGTCATTTTGCAAAAACTTGCAGAGTAAAATAAAATAGCCATGAAAACTTTCATAAGTATGACGTTAGGAGACAAAATTAAACAGTAGGTCCCGGCACTCATGGATAAATGTTAACACATACAAAATTTGTGATGAGAGAAACTATACTGTAATCGTGATTAAAGGTATGTAATGACGAATTGAACAAGTAAGTAAGAGGTGAAAAAAAAAACGTGGTGATGTGGTGTAGCGATGTTCCCCTAGAGATGGCAACAACGAACAGCATAGTACGGTTAGATAAGGACTTTTCTGGAGAGCTCATTATTAGGCAACTACAGAAGACAACACTAGCATTCTAGGATCTTATATACTAGACTTATCATCTGTTTAGTTGGATAATTTCTTTATTGTTATAATATTTCTATCATATTACGCATTAGTTTGCCATGAAAAATAAAATAAAAATTTTAAAATTCTCTTGTCGAATGTTTTTGTTATTTTCTGCAAACAGAATATACGACATTTTCGGATATATGCTTGTGGTTCTATTTAATAAAAAAAAACATTTTTCATCACTGGTTGTCATACAAATACTAGAGAGATTACATGTCATTTATATCAAGTCATTTTTATGAAATTTGATAAATTCCTAAAACCATATTTTTCGTTTCATTATATACAACACACGCTGTTACAAACAGATATACATCCTACAAATAAATTTATTTTCAGTTTTCGAAAATAAGAGAAACCAAAACTCGATGTGCTTCGCTAGAAGCATCACAAATTAGTTTAATTAAATTAAACAGGAGTGTATTATCGTTCTATGGTAACTAAGATCAGCTAAGACCGGCTGATGATGATCTAAGAATTTATGCCTGAAGACTGCTGACAGGAAATTACCGAAAGAAATATTTTTTTCTTATTTTGTTTTGTTCGAGACGTCTGAGCAAGGGTTTGAACCATGTCCTCTCGTCTAAGAAGCCAACACACTACCGCCTAGAGCAAGGCTACTTAAATAACATGAGAATAGTAAACGGATTTTTGAACGGGCATTGTTTACAATAAAGATTACATCAAGCCCTTCAACCTCTGCTGCATTAGTGCATATCAGAAGAAACTAGCTGCGAAAATATTAGCAAGATTAGTCAACTACTCGCAAACAAACAAATAAACAAACATAAAAACATATAAATAAACTAAAATGAACATAAAAAATTTGTTATAAATTTATTACACTTTCAACAGAAAACATCAAAAACATGAAAAATTGTATGCCCTGGAGTGCAATAAAATAAAAATTATTTTGGTTAACAAACGCTCTGTAACAGAAACATAAAAACATTGTCAAAACCTTTATAAAAATTGTAAATTTTAATTTAAATTATATTCTGCATTTAAATTTTCGTATTTTTCTTAAATTAAAAATAAAAAATGGTTTACAAAATGTATGAAAGATTTACTTCTTTCTTAAACAATTTCTTTAAGCCACCATAACCGTGTCTCAATTCTATTGATTTGTATGAATACGTATTTTTTTAAGGAATTTCTTTCAATTTTCAATGACACTTAACACTGGCAACTGCGTACATTTGTATGTCTTTATCTGTAATATAAGAAGAGCAATACAACTATACCTACATACCTACATACAAACAATATTTTTTCATACTTTCCTTCTCCTTTTTTATTGTCATTGTACTTGACTGCCTGCCCTTTCCGGATGACGAAGATTTAGAAGAAGAAAAAAAAGTGTTTTTTTTCGTTTATTTTTTATTTAGTTTTACATGCTCGATTTATTTTTCCACTCAAGAAAATAATAAGCGTCACAACAGTGGTTGTGGCATCACCATCACCACTGGCACTATAAGCGTCTGCCAATGGTTTTACGTAAAAAATCAACACATCAAACGTTACACTTACAGTTACGTTGGGAGGGACAAAAAAATCATATAAAACTTGTCATGTATTAAATTTCATTCAGAATATTTGCAATTATTTATAGCAGCAGTAGCTACAGCAGCAGCAACATTAGCAGCAGTGGTAATAGCAACAGCTTTTGTTAATGCAATAAACATTGGAAAACCATAACAATTAGTAACGTAATGATTAAAGTGGTGACTAGAATAACAGTGTGGTCTCTAACGATATTTATGTACACTTGAATTATATCCACTGAGCGCCAAAAGTGAGTAAACATCACTGAAATAATTCATTTTCTTAGGATAGCGAGAAAAGTAAATGAGAATAGTCGAATAAATTTCCAAAAATAAAAACGTTTATTTATTTACTTATAAAATGTTAAAACAAAAACAACAATTCCGGATAAAGTGAATTTTTTTAAACTTAAAAACAAAACTGTTTTATACTTAAAAACAAAAGTGTTGACTCACTTATGGCGCTCACTTTATTTATAAACTACAGCCTAAGAAGTAGTGGGGTTCACTTCATCACACTGTCTCTCCTCAAACAGCGTATGTTTTATTTTTAGTTCATGATTACCTTCCTTAAGAATTAAAATTCTTACCAATAAGCCCTTATAGTAAGCGAATGCCTAGGCAAATAGCCGCTATTTGATTAAATTATCTGAGCTGCCTTCAGTAAACAAAAAATTACTTTGAATTTGTCAACTTCAAAATCTACCTTTAAAAAAGCTGAATATTACTTGAGGCTGCTGGGTTCCTGTCCTAACTACGAATGGCAGTATCTTCCTTATTTTGTTTGTTTTCTGTACAGGAGTATGGAATTCCTTTTCCATATAGTCTCATTCTGATTGCTGTTCTAAGTGCTATATTTATTAGTAGCATACAAACAAATAGGTAATGTGTTGGCTTATTAGACGAAAGTCCGTAAGATCCTTTAGTCAGGACAGCGAGTTATCATCCTACATCATCCATGTTACATACGTAAATACATATTTGATCATTACAACCTTTTGGAATATTGTTTCGACAGCGGTTTTCACTTCCTGATCCCGAGCAGGGGCGACAGAGCCCCTGACATGATCGTCCCCCCGGAAATCCTGGCTATATACACCGCTAGTTCTAAACTCCATAGCGGAGTGGATAGCGGAGTCTACTCCAGGAAACTGGACCTGAACATTTCCTTCCGACTGCCGGATTATTGTAGCGTCTCGAACTCGAACTTTTCTGATAGTCGGGCTGCAATAAGATCTCTGACGAATGTTGTGAATAACTCCTGGGTCGTCAGGGAATGTCGCCGTTGCCTAGGCTTACTTAGCCCTCGATGGATAGAAAGCGCACTTGAGCGGACTTGATCGTGACATCATCTCAATCACTGTGGCCGTGGTAACAGGCTATTGTGTTATGGGAAGATACGCGGAGAGAATTCAGCTCCCATTTAACGACTTGTGCCGCGGGTGCAGATCCGCTGAGAAAGAGGAGACTGTTGTCCACATTCTTTGTGAATGGCCATCTCTTGCGAGGTGCAGAAATAGGTTATTTGGCTCCCCAACCCTTGTCAGCTTGTTGGAGCTATCGTCCATTGATGTCAATGATATAGCTTCGTTTGTCAAATCTTCGGGCTGGTTTTCCAGCGTAGGGGTAGTCGTACTTTAGAATGTGCAGCCCTTGCGCTGACCAATTTCTTCTCCCCTGATTTGGAGAACTTGGTCAGTGCAGAGACTGCGATCACAACGGGCCGCTATGCGTGCCTAAGTGAGCTTTTTGGCATCAAGGCTACCACTCTAACCTAACCTAACCCTTTAGTCCGGCTTACAACCTTGCTTCTGACACCACCCATATTGTTTGCATTCATTTTATTTACGTATGGCAGACCTACAGTTTAAAGTCGACTGCGAATTTGAGAAGCTGTTCATAGCATCTATATTTTACTCACAGAGTTTTTGCCAGAAATCTGCTGAGAGGCACGCGCCAAAGAAATATTCATCTTTCGTTTGGTTGGAGATGTCGGGCTTATGGTTGTGGAACTGTGGCGTCATGTCTAATAAGCCAACACACTACCTACTAGACTACGGCGACTTCATTATGCATGTTGTGTGCATTCATTTAATCCTTGAGACAATTTCCAGTCCGGATGGGAGAAAAGCACATAACCAAGCTCAGTTAGGTGATGATGGTTTAATACAGCGCCAGATTAGTCACTTAATCCACCTTATGTTGGGTGTGTTAATTTTATACATGAGTGATGGAACCCACAGTTTAAAGTCGTCAGATTTTTTCATGGCAATTTTATTTACTCCCAGAGCTTTTTCCAGTAAACTGGTGATTGGAAGTCACCGAAGGAAATGTTTTTTTTTTCATATTTCGTTTTATCTGAGATGTCTGAACTGGAGTTTAAACCAAAGACTCTCGTCTAATAAGGCAGCACATTACTTATTAGACTGATGGGAACTTTTTGGTGCCTACAAATACCGAACATTACATTGACACATGGGATATTCGAATTTGACGTTATCCAACATCCACATATGTTTGTGATAATTTCCAGATTATCGTAATGGATTGATGATTCCTTTGTTATTTTCGTTTTAAAGAAAAAAAATTATTACCGACAGTTATTGTGAAAATGAAAACTATTTGTTTTTTATTATTTATATTGCAGCACACTATACAGTCAAATTATATATTTTTATGTGACTGTTTTTGTCGTTCTTTTTTTAATAAAATTGTAAATGAAAACCACAACAACTACGACATTAACCAAAAAAAACTTCATAATAATAAATGACATTGAAGGATTACGAAATGAACACAGAAATGAAATCAGAATCAAAATAATTAAAAAGAAATTTAAAAAAATAAACAACATTTATTTGTAACTGTATATTACAATAAAAACAACAACAACAACAGCAAAACTATAAAAAAATATTTAAAACAAAAATAATTAAAATGAACAAGTAAAAATGCATAGAAATTAAATTTTTCATTAAAGGAAAACCATTTTCAGTAAAAACAACAACATCAACAATGACAACAAACTACAATATTAATGGCTTACATTCGGCCAAATATAGAAAACTTTAAAAAAAAAATTTATATGCAAAAATATTATGTAGACTTGTTTAAATAAAAATTTACAAAAAAAAAAAATTTTAACTGCCTTATGCTATGCTGCTTGCTATACTGGCTGAATATTGAGCTGCAATGATTGACACAACAATTGCATTTAAATGTCATGCGAAACGTGCCAAATTGTCAAATAAGGCCAAAATGAAAAAGAAAACGAAAAAACTAAAAACTTAATATTTTAAATACTTTGTTGAATTTTTGAATGAGAATTAGAATGCAAAAGTTTTTTAAGTAGTCTGTGTCTTAATTAAAATACTTTCGTTAGTTTTATTAAATGCTTGACCACTTCAAATCAACAGTCTAAAACTGGCAATATAATCGTTTAATAAATTGTCAGTCATTCAATTCAAATAATTTAGAAAATTTTCAAATAAATTGGCTAATTAAGTGGATGTTTTTCATATTTTTTTGAAAAGTTACTCCAGTGTCCATCTAAACTGTACAAAAATAAATACTTAGCATATTAAAGTTTTAAATAAATTTTAGTAGACGTTTGACAAGATGTGTTCAAACAAAAAGGAAAATAAAGAGAGTCAAAAACTTTTCTCAAAGCAAGTCACCGTAGTGTAGTAGGTAGTGTGTTGGCTTAGTAGACATAAAGCCCGGATTCGTATCCCAGGTCAGACATCAAAACGAAATATGAAAAACAAAATATTTCTTCGGCGACTTCCTCTCAGCAGATTTCTGGCAAAAACTCTGAGAGTAAATAAACCTGCCATGAAAAAGTTTCTCAAAAATCTGTCGTTCGGAGTCGACGTTAAACTGTAGCTCCCGCCACTCACGTATAAAATTAACGCACACAGCATAAGTGGTGTGAGAAACTAGGTCGTAATCCTGACTGAAGGGTTGTAATGACCAATTATGTATGTGATGTATTCATTCGTTTTGCATGTAAAACGGAAAACAAGAAATGCGGAATTTATACAATCCACAATTAGTGTTCAAGACAAACCGACTAATTAATATATCGGGTCGGCCAACAGGGACTCCCGAACTAGCACATTTGATAATAGCCATCTTATTGAAGTTACATCTGTCACTATAACCCGCTATGGCATTCGACAACACGTGCAAATAACAAAAATTGTTTTTATCAGCATGACTGTTCTGGTTGGATAAAGTATCACGCACTTTGCCTATTTTATAATCGTAATAAGTGCCATACCGAGAGTTAGGTTAAGTTAGATTGGAGTGTAGAAGTAGCTTTGATACGTAATGTTCACTTGAGCACGCATACCGATCCGTTGTGAGGCCACTGATGAACGCAATCCCCGTAATGACCATATTCCATCGAACTAATCGAAGAAGTTGGTAAGCGTAGTGGCGAGTTCATAATTTTTTGGAATAAATTCAAGTTCACTGTCTTGGCAAACTATCGGCCAACATGCGTTCGTCGGAAAAACGTAACATTTGTCAAAAATATTGCCGCTCTCCGCAAGAGTGGGCAGGAGAAATCCCAAGGCAATCGATTTCACGTTGCTCACAAGAACTCAGACTTTCGTAGACCACAACTTTGGCGAATTTTGCTTTGCGACCTGGAATTACAGCCGTACAAAATTTAAGTGACCCAAGGAACTGAAAGTAAACGACTATAGACAACGATGAAGTCGCCGTAGTCTAGTAGGTAGTGTGTTGGCTTATTAGACGCAAAGCCAGGGTTCGAGCCCCAGGCCAGGCATCAAAACAAAATACAAAAAGTATTTCTTCGGCGACTTCCTCTCAGTAGATTTCTGGCAAAAACTCTGAGAGTAAATAAACCTGCCATGAAAAAGTTTCTCAAAAATCTGTCGTTAAACTGTAGCTCCCGCCACTCATATATAAAATTAACACACGCAACATGAGGCCGTAATCCTGACCGAAGGGTTGTAATGGCCAATGTATGTATGTATGTATGTATGGGTTTGACGCCATATAAGTCATGCGTCAGACTATCCAGAAATAACCTGAGTTAGGTTACCAGTCTTCTAACATAGCACTGTAGACTCAGTGTACACTTTTTCAAAACGGGGTTGTCTTAAGTCAAACATGTAGTTACAGTGACGGTAGGAAATACATTCTTGGAACCTATGGAGGAATTATACTACCCTAGAAAGAAGCACCTGAGTGAGTACACATCAGATGCTATGCAGGGGAATGCCATTGTTGAGTTCTCAGGGCAATAGATTTGTAGGAGACAAATAGGGATTCTCTACAAAGTTTAAGGAAAGTACAATAAATTGTATATGCGCAGTGTAAGTCTCCACGTCATGGCAATAATGAAAGATTATCTCACAACTTTTCTAATGCTTCGTAAACATCCAAGAGTTTTCCTGCGTTCTGGTGATTCTAATGCCTCATCACAGAATCTACAAAATGGTTTTGAGGCGATCAATATTCTTCACTAAATTTCCCTAAGTGTACAATACCGATCAGAAATTTGGTTACCATTATTATGCTATTTCTAACCTCAAACCTTCAAACTTTCTTCTACTATAATTACATAACAAAAGCTTAGATTGTCTCAAATCCACTTTATATCCTAATTTGCATTTAGAATGCTCGTCCTCTCGTTTGCCTTGAATTACCACATAACTTGGGATTCTACTCGCCTTGCCAAGCTATTTCAATTTGTTTCTTAAGAGAGTAGGTAGCTTTCAGATTACCACACTCTCTCCCTCTCTCTCTCTCTCTTATTACTCAGTACCGTTGCTGAGTACTTCCCAAAGTCACCACTAGTTCTGACCACGATGCCACCTGATGAATATCGAGTTCTTCTCTAGCCAATGCAATGGACTTAAATCGAAAGTCTTAAAAGTCTTAGGATGGATGCTAACAGCATAATCCGTCATTACAACCCTTCAGTCAGAAGTTTTCATGGCAATTTGATTTACTCTCAGAGTTTTTGCCAGAAATCTGCTGAGAGGAAGTCGCCGGAGAAATATTTTTTCATATGAACCGTCGCCTCATGTCGAATAATTAGCCAACATACTGCTTAGTAGATTACGGTGACTTCGCCTAACTTAATCTAACTTGAAATGAAGCGAATTTTTTCAATATTAATCTTCAACAAATGATCGAAACTGCAAGATATTGTCATTCATTCCCTTCAGTGACTTAATGCCATAACGACTCCTCTTAATACAATAACTTACGATACTACCCATGCGTTAATATGTAAATTATTTAATTTTTATTTAATTATTAAACTTCATGATTTCAATAAATAATCCTTTGCTTAAAAATATTTTCATTTAAAACTTGGCAAAATAAATAACCTCCGGCATTCAGAAGAATTGTGGACAAAAAATCTGTTTATTTGAATAAATTTTAAGGATAATAAAAAAACCATTTATTCTACAAACAACAACAACAAATTAAATTAAATAATATGTTTTAAACAATATGCCGTTGTCATGTTAAGTTTAGAAGTTTAATTAAAGAATGAATGAACGAAAGAAATTTGAAAGTGAAAGGGTTAAAATGTTCGTGGATGAATGTTCACATATTCATAAGTAGGTGGACAATTTAAAATTAATTTTATCTCATTAACTTTCGCTAAATATTGTGACTTTCTCTCACTGTTGTTATACAACAATTGCAAATGCTGTTTAAAAGTTTCCATTGATTGTTGAGAAATATTAAAGAATTTTATTAGACCGAGTTGACACTGTTACTGCTACCAATAACTGTTTTGTGATATTTTAGGTAACATAAATTATTTTTTTCTCCTTCTGGTTTCAATTTTCTTGGTTCAAGTATCATAATTTGTATCACATCCTACACAGTTTCCCACAAGATTAATTATTATGTGGGCCATGGCATTATAACACGTAGAATATAATAAAAAAAAACCGTTAAAGAAATTCTAATTAATCAATGATAAAGAAATGCCGTTAGAAAAACAAGTTTTATCTTGTATTTTTAGGTTATTTTATTGTTTAGTTTTTGCAATTAAAGCTTAAAGGCAATTAATTTCATTTAATTATGCCATCTGATCGAAGTCGCCGTAGTCTAGTAGGTAGTGTATTGATTTATTAGACGTGAGGCCACGATTCAAACCTCGGGACAAATATTCCGATCAAAACGAAATATGAATATTTCTTCGGTGCGTGCCTGTCAATAGATTTCTGCCAAAAACTCTGTGATTAAAATAAAATTGCCAAGAAAAGTTTCTCAAAAAAATATAATTCGGGTTCGACTTTAAACTGTAGGTGCCGCAACACATGTATAGAATTAATACACACAACATAAGTGGTGTGAGAAGCTAGATCGTAATCCTGATTGAAGGGTTGTAATAACCATTTTTGTATATACATATGGGCAATTTCGTGTCAAGTGACCCAATTTTTAAAATCGATGTCTTCCGATTTGGATGAAATTTGCACCAAGGTTAGTACTATTGGATAGTAGGCCAGACAGCTCACGTCCAAACTTTAACACTGTATATAAAAAACTAATTTACGAATGTCCTTAGAATGCAAATACTTTTTTAAGATCATTTAGGTAGTACGTTTTCATGAAAAATATTGAAAAATCTTATTCTTGAATTAAAAAATAATTTTTTTGATAGATATCCCAATCGGATCCCATTAAGCGATTATAAAGGCCTTAAAGGAAATTGTATAAGCTTTCTTTTGAGCAAAAAAAAAAGCCCATTTTGAAAAAAAAATTAAAAAAAAAATTAGTTTAAAAAAAAAAATAAAAAAAGAATTTTTTTAAAAATTAAAAAAATTATTTTTGGAAATATTGAAGAAATAGCTATCTAATATCTTTTGGAAAATTTTTGCTAGGACCAATAGGTGAAAAGTTACACACATTTAAAAAAAAAAAACCTTGTATGACCAAAATGTCCAACTTTGGCCCCCTCTAACTCCGGCAGTTCTTGACTGATAGAACTGTCTGGCCTACTATACAATAGTACTAACCTTGGAAGACATCAATTTTAAAAATTGGATCACTTGACACGAAGTTCCCCATATATATGTATGTGATAAGTTTCTTTCTGATGGGATTTCAGTTTCTCAAATATTTTTGAGTGTAATTTTATAAAAAAAAATTTGATCGTCTGAAGTCATTTGTCTAACATTAGCACTGAATTAATTGGCAAAGGTTGCCAATTGGTGTTTAAGTTTAGCCATTGATATGTCAAGTGAAAAGCGATGAATCAATGACAGGCACAGAATGCATCATTTTGTTTAACATCTTCCACAACGAAATGCTGGGAATTAACTTCAAAACTATGAAAATGACATCCAAAATATCTTAAATTCTTAATCGATTTTAAAAAATTCTCAGATAAACAAAATTTCCACTATATTCATGCTGAGTCTTTTGAAATACATATATCGGGTCTTTTAAAGCGTCATGCCAAATTTGGCAGTTGACAATGTTCATCTTTTTACAACGTCAGTATGTTTTGACAACGCCGTGAGTTTATTGAATGGATATTTTGCTTCGCAAAATCTTATTCAACGATGAGGCCCATCTCTGGATGAATATGTACGTGCAGAAACAAAATTGTCCAATTTGGGACAATAACAATCCACATGGGTTGCCAGACGGTGCAATATATTCTGAAAAAGGCACTTATTGGTGTGATTTTGGGCTAGCGGCATGTTGCTCACATATTTCTTTGAGAACGAAGATGACTAGACCATCACTCCCAGCGGGAAGCACTATAGGCCAATGATATTAACTTCCTTTTATCTGAATTGGAAAATCTGGTAACCAACGACATTTGGTTAGAACATAGCTGAGCTGCTACACGAGCGATTTCAGGCACGGTCACCTCACATGGAAGTGATGAGAGATGATCATCGAGATCATGCTATTTGACCTCTGTTAGACTTCTTCTTGTGAGATTTTCTTAAGCCGCAGGTATATACGAATAAGCACAGCGACTTTCAAAGCTAACATAACCCATGCCATCGCTTAAAATCAGCTTGATTTATGAGCCAGAGTTTATCATAATTGGTCCTGTGTCCGCTCATAACTCCTTGACGGCACAGCCACTTCATGAGCCAGAGTCATAAAAAATTTCAAATTTCGTATGCTCTCCAGCCAGAGAAGCTGTGGAATATTTCTTGAAAATTTCATTTTTTCTAGTAAAGAAAAGTGCGTGCAACCAAATATAATGCAGAATACCTAGGATTCCCTCTGAATATGGACATTTTTCTAAAGCTTTACAAATTTTATTATGTTCTATACAGACTACTGATTGCTCTCTCTCTCTCTGTTATATTTCTCCAATAATTTTCTTTCTTTTCATTTTAATTGCAGGCTCAGCCAAAAAGAAAACAATAACATCACAAGGCATTTGAACAATTAAAATCGAACGTTTTTTTATTTTAAGAGCTCCGAAGGAGAAAAGAAACAATAAAAAGACAAATTCCACATGCAGCTTGTCAAACTGCTTTAGAATGAAATGGATGTGCAACAAAAACTTGGTCTTAGACCAACAACAACAGCAACGACAGCAACAACATCACCAACACCCTCAACATCAACAAATAAAACATATTTTGCAACAACTAATCCAACAGCCAAAGCAAGAACGAATGACACAAATATTGGCCCTGGCAACAATGGAAGACTTTACGAAATACGTTGTTGGCAAGAGATTAAACCTGACATGGATAACAACGCCGAAAACGACAACACAAACGATACATACGAACATAAGGAACGTGAAAAGCCTCTTTTTAAAATATGGTGTGAACAGGCAACTGACAATGGCCTCGACAGTATATCAAAGCAGGATAATAATGAAAATAAAATACCGGATATCATGCCAGAGTACAGCAACAATAACAACCAACATAATAACGATAATCATTATCATCATCATGTTTTTGCTGATAGCAGAGGAGAAGAGACAAATAGTTTGTCGCAAACATTCCGTTGCATGTTGCGTACATTCAATGGAACAACAAAACAACAGGCATCCAAACTACAATATAATTGTCAGCCTATGGATACACAAGTGGATGACAAACTATTTAATACACCCGCCAACTATTTTAACACACCTTTCGGCAAACAGCAGCAGCAACAGCAACAGCAACAGCATTTGCAATTTGTTAATGAAACTGAAAAGATGTTGGTATTGTCAACGAATATCAACAACAGCAGTTTTAGCAGTGGCTACATCAGCAATAACACAAACCTGCCATCATTCAATAGCCAAGAATATCAGCAGCCCGCAACAACTACAACAACAACAAGCACGGGTATTTTACAGAAATGTAGGGCGCAACTAAAATTAATTGTTGAAGATATACAACAACCACTCCAAGAATTCCAAATAACATTTAATCACCAACAACAGCAGCAACAGCAGCATCAACAACAAGGCCAAAACTATGTTTCAACTGAAATAAGTCGTTGGCCTACTCATGCTGTATATAAGAGCAGCCATGCCAATAGTAACAGTAACAGTAGCAGTAGCAGTAGTAATAGTGACAGCAGTAGTCTTAGTGGCAGTGATAGTTTTAATTTTAATTATAGTCCCATAGCTTTAGAGTCGTCTATACCTGCTGAATTAACTTCTCATCACACACAGTGTCCGCCTGTGGTACAAAATTTTAAAATTTCATGTCAAAATCCAGCTGAGCTTTTCTCCTCTGTTGTAACACCCTCCAATATTTTGCCACGCAAAATTAAATGTTTCCTAATGAATAGCCTGAAAGATTTAACAAGAAATTTAACTTCGCATGGCTCATCTCTAGCACTCGATTATTTACCCACATTGGGTTTAACATCAGCTTCATACTCAGCTGAGGACTACTACACCAATCAATCGTTATACTCGAGCAGCAGTAATTGGTTGGAGGATAATCCCTTGTCTTGGAATTTATCCATAATGAACAGTTCGTCCGCTCTTGTCAATTCATCAATGTCGTCAACAGACGCGTCTTTGTCTGCCTTAAATTTTCTACCCGCTAACAATAGCAACTTAAGCTCTTTGGACCAGGCCATGGCAGTGCCCATTAAGGGTTTCGATTGGAGTTTTTTATTCGTTATATTTTTCATATTTGCCGGTGGTTTGGGTAATATATTGGTATGCCTGGCAGTGGCCTTGGATCGTCGCTTACAAAATGTTACCAATTATTTCTTATTTTCATTGGCCATAGCGGATCTACTCGTTAGTTTATTTGTCATGCCATTGGGAGCTATACCAGCATTTTTGGGTAAGTAGAAGAAGAGAAAAGATAAAACCAAAAAAAAATCTAAAACAAATATTAAAAGCCTTTAAGTATGCTAAGGAGAAGCAAAATAAATAATAACAATATAAGAGGCTTTTACAAACCCTTAAAATATCACACCTGTGGCCTAAAGGAAACATAAATACAGATTAAGATAACCAGAGAAGCATAGTCGTATGCTAACAATGTATAGTAATTTGATTACCTTATGGTTACAAAAGTAGGCTATAAAAATTTCCTTAATTTATGAGCCTTAAAATAGGCAACTAAAAATGAATTGAGATCTTATCTACAGAAAACATTTTCAATAAGTTGCCGTATTGTTCAGTGCATTGAAACATTTTAATTTAAGAAATATATTTTAAATTATAATAGGTTAATAATTGAATTAAAATCCTTAAAGTATGCTACATAATACATTGTTTTACAATTTGACTTGTATGCAAATTACATAGGTAAATAAATTATCGGCCCTATTAACCTTCATTATACTTTATATTTATCTTAAAAGCAACATTTTAAAAGGTTATAAATCCTTAAATTATGCTACAAAAAAGAAACAATAATTTCAAGCTGAAATAAAGAAGGCCACAAGAATAGAAACATACTGAACTTGCCAGCAGAACATATTGTTGTCTCACCCTTAATGTGTACTATTTTGCATGTAGAAATCTGTTGAATGTTGTTATTAGGGCATCCGTAATGTATGTATACTTAAGTTATTGAAGACCATTAATACTTACAATATTTCCAAAGAGAAAAATAAATTAAGTATTTAATTTATAAAATATATTTCCTTAACGTTTTAATAACTCAAGACTTTTTCTGCCACCACCAAGATTTTTAAAGCCTAAATGTATGCTTCAGTTTAGTTTTTTAATACGCCTGCATAATATATACTGTATGATACCCTCCTCTTTTAAGGTATTACAAAATAAAAATTATTTTAGCCTAAAAGTAGGCAATATACTATATATAGTAATGTTTTTCAACATTACCGTTTTTTTTTTAGAAAAGCAAAAACATCCATTAAAAATGGATTTCCTAAGTGGAAATGAACAACTTTGTATGTAACATATGTATGGTTTATGGTATAAGTTTTATTGAAAATTTTATGTTTAAATTTTAAAATAAATCATTGTGTAGTTAAGTTTAAAAGTTTGTTCTTTCTTATAAAAAAGTTGCTGCCCTAAAGTAGGCTGTGGATTTAAACATTTTGTGTTTTTTCTTCTTTCTTTATGGTAAAACAAACCTTATGAACAATAATTAAATCCTATAAATTTCAATAGTTTCTATGAGAAACTTCATACATATGTGATAGCCTTTAAAAATGTTAAGTTTTTTGTCATTTTTTTAAAGCACATCATTAGGCTTAAAGATTAAAATAGGTTATTTCAAAAACACCAAAATTGTTTCCACATGATTAGGCCCAAACAGCCCAAAAAAGCTTTAGATTATAGAAAAAAATGTTATACAAATTATTTTTCGTACCTTCTCTATTTTTATTGCCAAACACCATGCAAATATTATTATGAATATTATATTCTCAACAGAAAAATCTTTCTTGTATTAAGAAATTCATATACATATTTTTATTTCACGTAATATTTTCTGTGATTTATTTTAACACATTTTATTTTAAAGCATACCTTAGGGATTACAAAATACATAAATTTGCAATATATAATGTGTTTAATTTAAAAATGGCGAAAGTTTTTTTTAATAAATTAACGAAATGTTAAGCCACTGTCGTAATATGATTAAAGCAAATCTAAATGACTTCTTGTGCTTTAAAAATGAATTTTGTTCTAAATTAATTAGCCTAGTTTTAGGGGTTAAATAAAACAAGATAAACCATAAATTAAGAAGGTGTTAAAGGCTTTGAAGAAGATGTCCTAAAAAATAAATAAAATGTATTATTGCCACGATAAAGAAAACTGTCAAGATCTCAAAAGTCGCATGAATCACAATACGCAAAAGGGTAAAACATACAGTCGCAGAAAAAAGTCGACGTACATCGCTGTATGTAGAATACAACTTGACTGTGCATCATTCTGATTGGACAGCAGATTCTGTATGCAAACATAGGAAATAAAAATGAAGACTCCGAACAAATAATGGAAAAACATGTGTACGTGTTCACAAGTGAAATTGTAAAATGTTAATAAAAATTTTGGACAAGAAATTATCTGATGATAGGGTGACTACATCTTAAAATTACCTAGAGGCCTCGAACAGAATTACTGTCGAACTGTTTACGACAACCAGATAAGATCAAATACAGCAAAAAACAAGCCAATTTGGGCTTCTTAGTGCAACACAGCTTTTTTTCTTTAAGCTGCTGTGAAACACCTCAACGCGGATCTTAAGGACGCATGAGCATAGAGAAAGATTACAATAATACTCCGGCTGAACTTTATATCAAACAGAAGACTGGAAATGTAGTTGCATAGATGGCGTTTTGGCAAATGATATTCAACCAAGATGGCTATATAATGGGCCCACAAGGAGGGAAAAGAAAGAGTTCGCATTCAGAACATGTCTCAAATCGACAACAAAAGTACCAAGAATCAGTTAACAATTAATTTAAATTTAAAGCCACTGTAGTCTAGTAGGAAGTGGTGCAACCCCCGGCAGACTTTTCTTAAAAAAAATATGAAAAAATATTACTTCTCAGCAGTCTTCTAGCAAAAACCCTGAGAATAAATAAACTTATCATGAAAAGTTTCTCAAAATTTGTCGTTCGGAGTCGGCATTGAACTGTGGAACTCACCACTAATCACACGACAGGAGTAGTGTGAGAAGCTTGGTTGTAATCTTGACTAAAGGGTTGCAATGACTAATTAAGTAAGAAATTTGACAGCTGGTTCTTTAACAAGATGGCCGTTATCAACTGTCACAGTCGGAAAATACATATAGTAATGGGAACCTTATATATTATTAAGCACTGTTCCAAAGCCTGGTACAATGACCTAAGGCCTGTCTAGAATGGCAAAATCACGTGTCAATTAATACTGAACCTTAACAAATGAACATAAAAGATTTTTTATAAACTGTAGGCTTTTTTCTCCAGCATTTTTTCCAAATGTTTTGCTTTTATGGATTTTATTTTCACATTTCTCCTTAAAATATTAACAGTTCAAGTATGAATTTTATACATCGGAAATATATCAACTTTTTTGCCAAAAAAAATAAATAAAAGGAAATAAAATTTGTTTGTTCTTTGAAAAGATTTACAATTTGTTTAATGGAAATCAAAATGGAACCAAGCCAACGAATGAACGAATCTATATTAATTTCCACAAAAAATTGAAAAGTACCAGAGAGAAAAAAATTAGCATAACATTAGGAAAATATTTTTGGAAACTTTTCAATTGACAATGAACCGACAAGAATGCACATACCTTTTAAAATATGAGTGCAATCAAACACGGAAAGCCTGAATAGGTTTATTACAAAATAAAAAGGAAAACCAAATAAATTTAGCGCCTTATTGCAAATCCTATAAGCCACGCAAAGTTCAATGAAACAAAAAGATAAACAAAACGAAAACGTATATGAAAAGTCCTCTTTTAATGAAGTAGAAACAATTCCGGAACCCTTTTTTAATGAAATGTATAAAATGACATTAAAAACACAAAGTTTAACGTGTTAAAAGCCTAACAGTATGCTTCAATATAAATTAAATTCTAAATTTTTCTTTTTGAAAAGTATGTATGGATTTAAAGAGGCATTAAATTTGAATAATTGCGCATGCATTTAAAAGTTTAGATTGTTTAAAAAATAAAACTTTGTTATGCGAAATTAAGAAAAGGGGAAAAAACGAATTCAAAATAAAGTGGTAGGCGACAGACGACAGACGCCACCCCAAAAATTCATTTGCAAAGCAAATTAAGCCACAAAATAGGCTGAAATTTCTTTTTTAACACTAAACTTTTATTTTGTTTTGTTTTGTTTTGATTTGTTTTGCAAAAACATAAAAGAAGGGAAACAATAAAAAATTTAAATATTTTCTTTACGTTTTATTTTCTCTTGAATGGATTTAAAGTATTTTCTTTTAACTGAAGAAAAACTTTTTTAAATAAACAATGCAACCGAATACTGGCGGTGTGTTTGTGTATTTGTATGTGAAAGTTTGTTTTTCGCTAACCAAGCAATTCATTTAAATTTTTTTACCCCTTTTTCGATCCTTTTCTTCATTTTTTTTTTCTTTTTTCTTTTTTTCTGGCACTTCATTAATATTATTACGGCCTTTATTGTTCACACTTGCTGTACAAGAACAAAAAAAAGTGTCTTAAATTTCTGATCCTTTTCATTATGCTGAACAATTTTTTTTTTTTTTGTATAAATTTTCTTTTTTGCCGACATTTCTTTTGATTGGTTTTAAATGAATTACTATAATTGGCCAGAATAGTTGCATGCCAAAAAATTCAAAATATTTTATACTCAGTCCTTATGAAAAACGTAATTTTATCCAATATTTAAAATAAACCAACAAAAACGTCTATCGTATAGATATCAAAGATTCTGGGATGGTATGCCATAAGACATACATGGTAAAAAGTATACGGTAATAATAGTTGTCGATACATGCAGGACTTCGGAGAAAATATAAAAAAATATTGCTTGACAACTTCCTCTCAACACATTTCTGGCAAAAAAATAAAATTGCTATGAGAATTTTTTCAAAAATCTATCGTTCGTAGTCGACTTTAAACTGTAGTTCCCGCCACTCATGTATAAAATTAACACACACAACATAAGTGGTGTGGGAGAAGCTAGTTCGTAATCCTGACTGAAGGGTTGCGTAATGACCAATTATGTACCGTGGTGGCCTTATAATTAGAAACGACTTAGCAACATCTATGTTTGTTAATTTGTTTTACAGTTTTCACTGTGTACCTGGGATCAAAGGCTTTTTTTGGAGGACGTCTGACGTACGTTTTTCCATCAGATTGGGACAAATTAAACTTAGATTCGTCACTCCAGAGAACTCTGTTCCAGAAACATCGTTTCTAATTATAAGGCCACCACTGTATGTATATATTATCATTATGACGAGGTGCCTTATTACTGCTAGCATACGATCCATTGTCCTCTTTTACTTTCAAGGTATCCCTATAACGTCTCTTTTAAGGCTATTTCTCTCAGAATATATTTCAGGATATTGCTCTTCCAATAACAATTCCCTCCGCAGCACCTAATATGCTCCCAGGTTTTTATTCCTGGCATGCATTAAAGTTCAACAGGTTCCAAGAGTGTGTTCCGATGATTCATTCTCATCACCACAAAATTTACACGTTGGACTCGAGCCAACAACCATTCTTAGTAATTGTGCAATGAGTCTACTGTGCCCTGACAAGAGACCGTTTGCGAACCTTAGGTTATTCTGGCATAGTCCTATGCACAAATTCGATCTCCTCTTAATGTAGTTTCCCAATAAAAGATTTTTTTACCTTTTCTCAAATCAACTTGGTTTGAGAAGAGTCTTTCTTGCCTTTCGTTGAACATTTCTTTTCAAACATTCGCTTCCGTTTCACAGTAGATTTCTGGTGTCAACAACTGCGATAAAGCTGCCCTTCTCGCAAGCTCGTCTAGTTGGTCATTGTCGAGAATACTCACAGAAGCTGAGACCCATCAGATTGTAATTTTATTTTCCCTACCTAGCCGATACAGCTTTTCCACACAGTTCCATACTATCTTCAAGCCAAGTGCTCGAATAACGGATTGCTTATGTGAGGTTCAATAATGGCGACTTCAGCTGTATACATTCCTATCGAAATAAGTAAGGAGCTACCGTTACGATGAATGGAAAGCATGCAGTAACTTAATTTTTGGAAACAAAGATATTAGGAACCAATAAGGCGGCACAGCTAGCTATACAACCCGTCTACAAGAAGATTTATTGTAACTTTCTTGATAACAACTTTCTCTTCAAATTGGTTCTACTCATTAGCCTTCTTGTTTGTGGGATTTAGCGAATGTGAATTACATTTTATGGACGTTGCTAAGTTATATGTTTATAACGACAAACCAGCAACTCTTTGAAGCATTGGAAGTCAATATTTAAGATACCATTGACGCCACACCGATACAGATTTGTGGGAAAAAATAGTACAAATTTAAACCTGTAAGTTTCATAGGAAAAAAACTGATCCAATTGCCTTTTGCAGACTTCTATTCATGCTGTTGAGAAAGTTCTGTAGATATCCAAATGAATGATGATCAGAAGGTGCTAAATCCGGGCTATAAAATAGGTGCATCCGAACTTTCCAAGCAAACTCTCACAGTTTCTGCTGAGTCATCATAAATGGTGTGGTGTTGTCATGATCAATTTAATCATATCTAGTCGTTTTGATTGAAATTACATAATCTCATTAATTGTTGATTGTAGAGTTCAGAACCAATCTTTTAACCAATTTGAAGTGAACAAGTCCTTTCCCTGCAATTGCTGCATATTAATTACATACATACATACATACACAATTGGTCATTACAACCCTTCAATTAGGTTTACGACCCAGCTTGTCACACCACTTATGTTTTGTACGTTAATTTTATACATGAGTAGTGGGACCTACAAGTACAAATTGCCATAAAAAGTTTCTGAAAAAAATCTATCGTTCTGAGTCGACTTTAAACAGTAGGTCCAGCCACTCATGTATAAAATTAGCACAGACAACACAAGTGATGTGAAAAACTAGGCCTGACTGCATGGGTTGTAATGATCAATTATTTATGTATGTGGTGGGACCTACAGTTTAAAGTCGATTCCATACGACAGATTTTTGACAATCTTTTCCATGGCAATTTTATTTACTCTCAGAGTTTTTGACAGAAATCTGTTGAGAGGTATATGTTTTCATATTTCGTTTTGTTGCAGTCTAGGCCACACGTCTAATAAGCCAACACACTACCAACTAGACTACGACGAATACTGAATATAAACTAAAGAAACTTTTTTGTTAATAACACTTTATATATGCGAAATGTTTAAAATAAATAAATTTTTTAAAATATTGATAGAATCGTTCCGGTATTTTTTTCTTGTTTTTTTTTTTTTTTTGTTTAAAACTGTTTTATACGCGAATAGATTTTAACATTCCACATTCCGTATGTAGCACGTGAACTTATTTTGCGTCATTAACAAAATCGTTTATTTGAAAACAAACGTAATAAATTTCCATTTAATGTAGAGAGCTTCTTCTCAAATAGAGCAATAAATTTGAAAAACAAAATATTTTCTTTCATCAGGCCAAAGCCTTATAAAATGTATTCAATTGATATCATTAGTATAACATGATAGACTCATTCGTATACAATGTTTACACATCAAATTGCATTAAGTTATCTTTGTTAATAAATTAAATACTTTTGTTTTGTTTTGTTTTGTTTTGTTTTATTTTGTTTAATAAATTCCGCTAAATGAGTATTTGAATTTGCCGCCCTACACACGGTAGTTTAGTGGTTAGTTAACCTTCCCTTTGGGTATTAAATTACTTTAAAGCATGCCTCTCTACTTTCTCTCTCTCTCACTCTCTAAACGATTTTTGTATATAAAAAGTAGAAAATATTTCAAAAGTATGTTCTTCCATGAAAAAAAAGAAACTTTTCCACTACACTGCTATGGTATTACCAAGAATTTTTGGCAGAATTAAGAAATAAATTTTATGCAGTCAAGAAAATACCATGGCATGGTCTAAAGATTATTGGAAATTGCAAGAACACTTTACACAAAAACTGCAATAAATTTTTAAAAAAATGTTTGGTAGAAGGCAATGTTAAACCAGAGATTTCCAGAAAAAAACAGGGTAGTTAATGGTAAAAATATGGAATGCAAAATACACAGCCCTTGAAATAAAATTAATTTTAAACATTTACATCGGCCTTCTGTTGCAAAAATATGTTCTTCTGTCCAACATTACTGTTTATTATTCCACTCAGTATATATCTTTGTTGCTTTTAATACACATTAAGAACCAGAATAAGAAGAAGAATAATCATACCATGGGTCCCAGGTCGCGTTTAAATTCTCGCCAATGAGCAAGCAGGCGAGCTTGCTAGGATGCGAGCTTCTACGCCGCTGTTAAGGCCAGAACCCTTTTGTATAGTGTGAGTGGCTCAAAGCTCTACGAAAGGGAAGATATAGAGAAGCAAAGGCTCTTCTTAAACCAAGAGGTAAAAGTTTTATTGATAAATTGCAATAAGAGAAGACTTGAGCCGTACATCAGATTATCCAGGAATAACTTGAAGTTGGTAACCAGTCGGTTAACAATGCACTGTAAGCTTAGGGTCAGGGATGCTAACAGGCAGATAATGGGACCTTGATAATGCATCCTAAGAGACACTCCTGGATGCATATCAAGTGTTATGCCGGTTTTTGTCACATACGCGGACCAGCATCCTGAAATTTGTCAGGGCAATAGGTTTGAAGGTGGCATTACCCTAAGATGTTTAAGGGGAAAAAAATAGATCATATGGTCGCAGTACTAGGTTAGGTCAAAGTGGTGGCTCTGATAGCAAAGAACTGACTTGAGCACGCATAGCGGCCCGTTGTGATGCCACGAATGAACGCAGTCTCTGTACTGACCAAGTTCCACCAAAATCAGGGAAGAAAGGGAATTTGGTCGCAGTACTAAGGCAATGATAAATATCAAGTGCTATGCATGTTTTTGTCACATACGCGGAGCAGCATACTGAAACTTGTCACAGCAATAGGTTCCGTAGACACATTATAGGGATACCTTAAAAGCGTAGTACAATGAATCGTATGGTCACAGTACTAAAGCAACGATAAATAGTCAGTCAACCACTGGGACAAGCTTTTTTTCATAATCATTAAAGATCACTGGCCATCAGTTCATCTACACTTTTGGAGAGTATTTTATTTTTAACACAATTACAGTTACAATAAACAGTACTCTCCACCTCCCTCTTGTCTTAAGCTGTTGTTTACTTTGTTGGTGCTTCTTGTATCATGCGCCAGATAACTTTTTCCTGCATCGATACATTTTCTTCACTTACAGGGCCTTTCATTTAGCGCATCCTAACTTTAAATTTCAATAAACTAAAGTAAAGGGTGTTTTTTATAGAGGTATAGAACTTTAAGTTGACATTACTTCAAGATGGCGACAGATTTAACAGCTGTCAAGTGATTTTTTCTCAGTTTGGTTGGCAATTCATCATGAATAGACTCACGCCTGAACAGCGCTTGCAAATAGTGCAATTTTATTTCGAAAATAATGGTTCTGTGCGGAAAACGTATCGCGCACTACGTCCATTTTATCGTCGACAAAATCGTCCATCAGAGCAGTTAATTCGATTAACCATGGAACGTTTTCGCACCACGTTTACTCTTATTGATAACTCGCATCCCCAGAGACGCTGTACGGTGCGTACAGAAGAAGCTATTGCTGCTGTAGAGCATATCCGCCATCGAGCACAGGAATTGGATCTGTGTCCATCCACTTTATGGAAGATTTTGCGGAAGGATCTTGGTTTGCGTGCTTACAAAATCCAACTCGTGCAAGATTTGAAGCCAAACGATCATCAAGTAAGGCGTAGATTCGACGAATGGGCCCAAAACGAGATTACCGTTGTTCCCGATTTTCATAAGCGAATTTTGTTTAGCGATGAAGCGCACTTCTGGTTGAATGAGCCATGATTACAAACTTTTTCATTCCTGAATTGAATAACCATGATGTCCAGGAGATGTGGTTTCAACAAGACGGCGCAACATGTCACACAGCTCGTGCCACAATAGATTTATTGAAAGACACGTTTGGTGACCGCCTAATTTCACGTTTTGGACCTGTGAATTGGCCTCCAAGATCTTGTGATTTAACACCGCTAGACTACTTTCTGTGGGGTTATGTAAAGTCATTGGTCTATGCGGAAAAGCCACAAACGCTTGACCATTTGGAAGACAACATTCGCCGTATTATTGCCGATATACGGCCACAAATGTTGGAAAAAGTCATCGAAAATTGGACGTCCAGATTGGACTACATCCGCGCCAGCCATGGCGGTCATATGCCAGAAATCATATTTAAAATGTAATGCCACAAGATTATCTTTCGGATAAATAAAATTCATATCAATCGAATAATCCATCGTTGTTTTATTGCAACTTAAAGTTCTATAGCTCTATAAAAAACACCCTTTATATGTAAGATAACATTGAAATATTTTATATATTCGAAAGACATTAAGCATGGAATATACGTTAGTTAGGTAAGTTAACGGAGCTTACTTGAAGGAAGAGGTCCCCTACTTAGGGCAGCATTTATGGCCATCTTTCAAATGTCTGCCAAAAGTTTTTTGGCTGAGGCGCATTCAATATTCAATTTTCCGTAACTCTGGCGCATAAAACAGATTGCATTTGAATAAATGCATGGGTTATGCTGACTTCGACAAGAGCGGTACAGTTTGGCTTAATCGCATATACCTGTGACTTAAGAAAAGCTTACAAGATAAAGTCTAACCGCACAATCTCGGTGACCAGAACATATCATCTCTACTTGACATGACCCTGGACTCAAATTGCAAGAGCAGAATATCCAATGTAGCACAAGATGTTTGACATGTAGCTCCGTCCTATTGAAGCCACATGTAGTTGGTATCAAGATCATTCAATTCAAGTGACCTACATATAGTGCTTGCCGTTGACAGTGATGAACTGGCCAACGTTTTCTTAAAGGAATATGGAGCAATGACACTGCAAACCGATAGCAAACAGTGAATTTTTCGACCCTTCCTTAATCCCATGTGGATAGGAATAGTTCCAAATTCAACAATTTTGTTTGTTCATCATGGACCTCTTCACTGAAGTTTAACTTTCGATCAAAATTCTGGTCAGTTGCCAACTGCTCTAGAATTCATTCAGCAAACACGGGTCATTGTCTATGGACGTCCATGGTGATTTGTCAAACATTTTAAAACAATGACAACTTATTTGACAAATATAGGTTGAACAAGTTGGGAAGTCCCTGTTAGAAGACCCGATGTACAACTTGCTAAGTAGGTCATTAGTGAAGTTTTAAAAAAAATCAGTTTTTGTAGCATTAAAGTATTGCTTGCAACAAATTAAATTATACATTCCTAAAGAATAATTAGAACACCATAGCATTGTGCTCAATGCAGGAGCTTTCTTCATTTCACCCACCACCGAAAACAAGCAAGAACAAAAAAGGAATCCGAATGATGTTTAGCAAATTAATTTGTTTCACAACTTTTTTCTCAACGGTTTTACCAAATGGGCCTCTTTGTCGTTTTTCATTTATTGTACAGCCAAGCAACAATAACACAACAAAAAAGAAAGAAAAAGAAAAAAAGAAAAAAATACTGTTTCAGAAAAGACCTCTCGAATGGGTGGCCAACTCAACAACTAATATTTACCCGGACCAGACAAACCTTTACAGACCAATAACATCACATACAATATGAGTACGAAAGCAGACATGTATTGATATTTCAATGTATAAAGCATGTGTGTTAGTGCATATATGTGGTTGTGTAGAGCAGTCTATTAGAAACACGAAAAAAAATTAGAGAAAAATAAAAAGAATGTCAAAAGTTTGGTCAGTATTATGAAGAGTTTTTGTTCGGCTTCCTCTCTGAATACCAAAATTCACATTCAGCGTCTTACTTATGAGTACTTTCATGGTATGCTTGACTGGCTGGCTTAATGGTAGTTTGAAGAGGGTCATAAATATTTATTAATACTGTACATACGTACATTCATTCATACATTCACTCATTCTTTTATTCTTTCACTTGGGCACACATTGATTCTGATCAACTCGTATGCCAGCGAGTATCAACAGTAGTGAGTGCTGCCAAAAACACTTCGTACACCTCATGGCACACTCTAAGCTTATTTGTCCTGATATGTGCCTTATATGTGTATTAACGTTTGTATGTATTGTAACGTGTAAGGACTATAAGGATCATTGGATTGGATTGGTTATTAAGGTATTGTTTTGTTATTGAAAAACTTTCCTTTGCTTACGTGTATGTACTGGCAAGCCTTTAGACCATATTATCAAGAGATTTACGCTTAAAATTACATACTAAAAGCCAATAATAATCATAAGAGCTGAACTGCATTGCATACATACCACATGCTTCTGCTTCTGCTTTTGCTTCTGCTCTTGCCTGTTTGTGTTAAAGACTATTTATTACTGTATGTATCATGTAGATACATGAATATTTCAACAGAATTTCCTATTAGCATATGTAAGCCTTAAGGTATGCTTTAATTATTATGATACGGTACAGACAACCAACAGTATGCAATGAAATAAACAAGCAAATGTTGATTAGCATCAAGAGAAAGAAATATACAATAAAAACAAAAACAAAAAAATTATAATGATAATGAAATGTATTCTTAGTAAAAATAATTACATGATTATCAGCTGTATTTTTCTGTTCCCATACCTTTATCTTCCTTTAAGACAGCAAAGAATACATATCCCCATGTATTTATCGATTATTTTCTTTCATTCAATTTCATTAATCTAGGAGGGTGATACAAACCACATTTTCTGTGAAAAAATGGACTTTTGCATCGGATTTTTTGATAATGAATTATTATCAATTAGTTGTTTCTAATTAAATAGCACTCTTTGGCCATTCACGTTGTTTGCTGTTGATGTTATTTTTTTTGTTTTTTTTTTTCTTTTACAAAAGACCTCGAAAAGAAAAGGTACATACCTAGTGCTTTTAGCGGTCTTCTCGTAAAAGCTCTAATAGTGAATAAAATTGCTATAAAAAGTTGCTTAAAGCCATCATTCGGATCCAACGTTAAGCTATAGGTTCGTCAATAAAATTTATACGCACAATGTGGGTGGTGTGAGACTCTAGTTTGTAATCTACACTAAGGCGGTGGACAATAACTTCTACCAACCTACCTAACTAGGGAAGACAGTATCGATAATATAATCGATTCTCATAGTGTTCGACTACACATTAAGAACAAAATTAATTAAGATTCCAGAAGTTTACCACCATACTTGTAATCACATTTGTACCACAGTGCCCAATTTCTGATATTTAAATAATTAAGATGCAATAAATCACGTGTACAAGTAAGCTTTGATTGATATTTAAAATGTCGTATAAATATTAAATGATTATTTGCAAAATGTTGCAAAAATATTGTATCAGAGATTATTGAAAAACAAAAATTAAATTTTTTCTTTTAATTTTTCATTACCCGACAAGCAATCTATCACTTTTAATTACACTTTAATATCTCTTAACGATGACAAATACAACGTAAATGACACACACATATTAATACAATGCAATACAAATATATACAAGATATAAAATGAAGCATAGTTTAAGGCAAATTCATTCATTGCAAGTAGTCATCTCTTTGCAGTCCCTAGATATATGCAGCAGTTTTTGAGAATCTTAACACAGCAGTAGACTGCAATACAATTTCATATGAATTTTGGTAATAAAAAAAATTGTCATGAAAACAATCACAAACACAATCACAATTACAATGAGAAGACCATGATGTAACAACAGTGTGTGTATAGGACTAGAAGTAGATAGAATAGAAGCAAATAAAATTTAATTTAAATTACAATTCTCTTATGGGGGAGGGCAAAGTAACCAAAACTATCAGTCAAAAATAAAACGAAAAGAAAACGCTCCCAGGGTAATTTGGCATGGCTGGCAAAAGAATTTGAATAGAATAAAACAAAACGAAATAATGAAAATATTCAAATGTTTTTTTTTTTATTTCAAATTTAACAACCTGATAGGCAACTGCAAACAACAAACAAAACTACTTTCCGAAATCAATGGTCCTCATCTCTAAAGTAAAATACACTGGATGTCTAAACGACAATTTTAAAAGCAGAACCACAGGTCATTGCTACATTTGCGAAGAGTGTCTAAGCAGGAGATTGAGAGGTAACCACGTCTTTGTTTTTTCAAAAATTCAAGCGTTTCTTTAAATCTTTAAATAGGGCTTCCATACACGTGTGGACCTTTGGCAAGGTTAGATTTGGTGAAACGAGGCCTTGAGGCAGACTAAGGAACTGAGGCAAAATATGTTTGCTGCTTACGGCAATATTGTGTCGTCCAGCGACAAGCAGAATGGACAAGTTGCTGACAAGATGCTCTTTTAAACTTCATAACAAAAGCACTTTATGAGCCCTTGTGGCCTTAAATTGATTGAGAAAAGTTAGCCTTTCTATACAACTCGTGTCAAGTGAGGCTGAGAGCTGTGAAAGAGATACTGAGAGCTCAGAGCATTTGCTAAAGCATGCGACAGACAGAGATAATACATACATGTATACATCATTGATCATTATAAACCTTCAGACAGGATTACGACCTAGCTTCTCACACCACTTATGTTGTGTGTGTGTTAATTTAATACATCAGTGGGGGGACCTACAGTTTAAAGCAGATTTTTAAGAAGCTTTTTCATGGCAATTTTATTTTACACTCAATGTATTTGACAGAAATCGGCTGAGAGGAAGTAGCCACAGAAATATTTTTATTTTTATATATTGTTTGGGTTGGAGAACTGAGCTGAAACACTCAGTGATAAATGATTAATTTTCAAACACTGCGTATGATTAATATCAGTTGGAACACAAATAATTATTAATCATACGCACGTAGTGTCCTTGAAATAAAGAATTCTTTTATAAAAGATTTATTCCTGTTATGCCATCAAAATATTTTTATTCTCATCATAATTATTATTATGTTCGTTTTAAAAAATGTCGTTTTTGGCTTAAATCTCAAATTTCTTTTCTTTTTGGCCTTCAATTCAACCACAAAACTTTTGCACAATAAGAGGCAACACTTTCAAAAGTTTATTAAGTGCGTTCGTTAAAAACAGGAAGTCTCTGGCAACCACACAAATAAGAAAATAAAAAGAGAAAACCTTTTAACGAATCTTAATTTTCTTTCATAGTCACATTCACTTGCTGTCTCAATCTTATTCACTTTAGTTTGTGGATTGCTTTTGACTTCCTCCTATTTGAAAACACTTAAAAAACTAAATGAAACTGGGATATAAAGTGCACGAAAAATAAAAGAAAGTTTAACTGCCAACACTCTTTGCTTAAGTATTTAATCATGTTTTTGTCTTCTCCGCCTTGCTATGCTCTGCTCTTCTTTTTTTATGTGATTTTAAGTTTTTGTTATTAAAACAAACAAATAAAACAAAAAAAAACAGTTAAGAAAAGAAAAACAAAGCCAATACCAATGCCAACATCCTTGAAAGTAGTTTTAAATTTGTTTGTTTTTTATTCATTTTCTTTTCACATTAAAACCAAAAAAATAAGAGCAAGAAAATACGAGAGAGAAAAATGGAAGGCTTCCCATCAAATTATTTCACATTCTAAAAAGATTTTATAATTCTGGACTGTTACGTTTTTTTTTTTTTTCAAAAGGAGCTCCCAGGTGTTCAGTGTGAAAGGACAACAGATTTCAAAAACGCTTAAAAAGGAATTCAAAATTTAAATTAATAAATAAACTCCAGGGTAAGAGAACAGGGAATCAAAAGCCGGAACATCTGCATCAGCACTTAGTTATTAAAAAATAAATAAAACCAGGCTGAGCATGTTTGGCCACATGTCTTCAAATTCTAATTATTGCTTAACATAATAAAAACTTATTTATTTCCGAGGCGTAAGGCCTATTGAGCCTTAAAAAGATTCCACGTTATGCTGTCACCTGACGTAAGGCGAGCATTGTTTTAGAATCTATTGGAATATCTTTTCTCACCCAGATACAGTCAGTTTACTTACTTAATTGTTCATTACAATTATTTAGTCACGACAACAACCTAGCTTCTCACATCACCCATGTTGTGTGTGTGTTAATTTCATCCATGACTGTCTTAAACGCCAATAAATATGTTGCAGAAAATCGTAGAAATATACTGTGAAGTAGTAGAGTTTTTTCTTATACTATGTTCAGATATGCAATTTTATTGAGTCAATATTCGGTTTATTGAGTACAATATTTTAAGTGTTCAGACATAATAATATATGCAGTTCAGCTGCTTATTCAATATTCAGTTGGCAGCGGGTTTTTTGTTTTGTTTTTTTTTTTTTTTTGTTTGTCGTTGTGTTCGAATAATTGTAATATGCGCACTGAACATACTTATGACAGTGCTACATTTTAAGTTTTACTCAATATTATAACAATTTGCGTATTTATTGTGCAATAATTAATTGAAACTTTATTTAAAATATTGAGCTCAATAATGGCGTTAATTGCGATTTACGCAATAAAGGTGCATATCTGAACACCGTATTAAGCTTGCAGGATTTAGAAGAAAATGATTTAGATGACCTGGTGGCTTAGGTGATGTGTACCTATAGTCTAACATCGACAGACAAAAGACAGACAACAACCAAAATTATTTTGCGAAATCTATGCCTCAGATGTATAAAATGAATTACACTGGATGACTAAACGACAATTTTGACGGCAGAACCTCATGTTACTGCTCCATTAGCGAAGAATTGTCTAAGCAGGAGAATGAGAGGTAGCCGCGTCTTTGTTTTTTCAGGAAGTCAAAACGTTTCTTTAAACCTTTAAATAGGACTTTCAGACAGGTGTGGTTACAGTTTGCCAGGGCCTGCAGGCATTCAAAGAAAATGCAGGAAAGTAACATTGCTGCTTACCGCAATATAATGCCGGCTAGGGCCAGGCATAACATACAAGTTACTGACATGCTGCTTTCGTTAAATAGCGCCCGTTTAAACAAGAGCACTTTACGGGAGGTTGTAGCCTGAGTTACTATTTGAAAAAAGTTGGCCTTTCTATGTAACTTTTGTCCAGTGATGCTGAGCGCTGTGAAACTTATACCAAGAACTCACAGCATAGCTTTTTTAATCTAAAGCATGCGACAAACGGAGGTAATACATACATATATGTATACATAATTAGTCATTAAGACCCTTCAGATAGGATAACGACATAGCTTCTCACACCACTTATGTTGTGTGTTAATTTTATACATTTGTGGCGGGACCTACAGTTTACAGGCCGATTTTTGAGAAGCTTTTACATGGCAATTTTATTTTACGCTCAGAGTTTTTGCCACAAGTCTATTGAGTGAGCAAGTGGGCGCTGAAATATCTTTTGAAATTTCGTTTTGTTCGAGATGTCTGAGCTGGGGTTTGAAACGCGGACTCTCTCCTAATAAGGCAACACGCTACCTACTAGACTACAGTGACTTCAGATGTAAAGACTGCGTGATTACTTCACTAAGGTGGGTATATAAATGGGGTCACGTCCAGCCGAATACATTTCCGCACTTACTAGAATTTTTCCTTATTAAAGGAAATTAAATTATTGTACTCCTTCTATTTCAAACCTATTTTAAACATATGTTTCTGTTAACTAGGGGAAGTGTTCACCCTCAAACGCTCATCACTGCAACTGATCAAAAATATTGCCTGAGTAAAAACAATATGAATTTCGTCCTTTTTTTTCGCCTTCTTTTTTCAATAAATTGCTTTACATAAAGAAGAATTAAATAAATTTTGCCATCAATATGCTGCATAAAATTTTAGTTGCCACTGAAATAAAAGTCGTTTTTTTCAACTCAGAATATATTAGAATTCAAAACCGATGACGAAAGAATGAAAAAACGAATTCGAAAACGTTTGAATATAATTTTTTATGGCATAATATACTCGCATATATATACACATATGCCTGCATATATGTATGCATGTATGTAATTTGATATAAAAATAAAAACAATAACGAAATAAAAAAAATGTCAAATAGTACAAGCTTTTTTTTGCCATTGTTTTCATTCCTCGACAATAAAAAAATAAATAAAAAGCAAGCAAACCAAACAGTTAGAAAAAAAGCAACCCCAGTATTAGAATCGAATTGAAATGGTTGAGTGAATGGGAAATCTAAATAACTGACTCAATAAATTGAAATGTTTACAGTGAAATGCTTTCATTTAAAACAAAAACACAAAAAATTTGTTTATTTCTCTACAGTATTGTTATCGTTTTGGCTAACAGCCAACACAAGTAAATCGAGACTTTTGTTGTTTGCCCTTCTTGGCATTTTCTTAACCACACAGCATTCACAGTCAACAACAGCAAATAAGTATTTTGGGAATATCAACCCGGGAAAATCTGTAGCTCTAGTTGAACCCACTCAACATAAAGCAGAAAAAAATGGCAAAAAAATTCCCAAATGCTTGAAAATATCAAAAGAAGGAAAATTCTTCGTCATTGTAAATCTGACATGTGCTAAGGGATTAAAATTGAAGAAATTTTTCTTACTTCTTTGTTTACAGCAAAATAATTAAATAAATAAGAATAATAAACCATTTTTTTATTTCGATAGGTTGTTTTTTGTTTAGTTGCATAACTACTATCGATATCGATAACTTTAGTTTGACAGCTGATGATCTCAAACAATGTTGACATTTCTATTTTGAAAGTTATGAAGAACCGTTTAATGCCAGAACAATGCTTACAAGTTGTAATAACATACTCTGGAAAATACAAATCTGTTTGTCGAGTTCATCAAGCACTTCGTCCATTTGACGATCAACAAATTTTTGGAGCAACAATTAACTCTCCTCGTTTCAAAGCCAACAATAAGCCAAAGAAATTCATGTACCGAAGAAAATATTGCTGCTGTAGTCTTGAAGAAGACGCCAAAATCTCGACTCGTCATCGTTCTCAACTTGTTAGGCTTTTACTTACTTCGACTACATGGAACATTTTACGTAACAATTTCGGCTTCTTAAGTGCCTATAAAACTTACATACATACAACTCGTCAGTCAGGATTACGACCTAGTTTCTCATACCACTCATGTTGTGTGTGTTAATTTTATAAATGAGTGGCGGAACCTACAGTTTAATATATGTCTGACCTGGGGTTTGAACCGTGGCCTCACGTCTAATAAGCCAACACACTACCTACTAGACTACGGCCTAATAAACTTAGTTCGTACGAAAATTAATCTCAATCGCATGCGTTGTTTTTCTCCTGATTGGAACCACTTAAGATTTTTATTACGAAGTTGTCTTGTTGGCCTGCAAAAGATCCTGGTCTTGTAAGCAAGAAGAAATCGAGTACCTCACATTGCCCCACTCGCTCTTACGGCCAGCGGCGAAGTTTTCGACAGCTTTTGTATTTTCTCTACAAACGACTGTTAGTCGATCATGTACTGGACCAGTGGACTCGAATTTATCCATCACATTGCGAATAACAGACTAAATAAATGGCAACTAATTTGAAATTTACCGTAATTAAAGGTCCAAAAAAGGTAATGCTCGTAAAACCCTATTGGAAAACCTGATGCAAAAAAATTCGATGTTTAACGGTGATGATTCATTGTTAAATTGGCACGCAATTACATGCAATGAAATAGGAATCAAGAGCGACAATAGGGTCCTAAAAAAATCCAGGACGGGGACAGACAGACCGTCTACATACCTCAATTGAACTAAAGTCTATGGATTTTGCCAGGCTTTAAGGCTAATTAGAACTACACTTTCTATTATTTTTTATGATCTAAGTTGGTCTAGAACAAAATCAGCTCTTTTCCAATAACATTTTTGAAACTCTTTTTCTTTGAATGACGGAGTTTCCCACAATATCTGTTGATACTGTGAAACAATTCACTGTGGTTTGAAGGTCACTTTATAATCCTCTCCTATGTGTAGCTGTTATTATCACATCATTTTCATTTTAAGTAAACTCCAACCGTTCCACCTGCCTGGCATTTGTCACAAAGAAAAACAATAGAAAATCTGCAAAAAAAACAAAATATTTTTTTGTTATGAATTTAATTTCATTTATGGAAAATTCAGGACGTTCAGTAAACTAAATGAAAGGATTAAAATTAAACCAAAACATACAAAAAAAAATGTGGAAAAATATGTGATTGATAGTTTTCACAGCTAATAAATAAAGCCTATCAATAGTGGGGTTTTAGTAAATAATTGATTAAAGTTTTAAATTAAATTAAACATAGAGGATTAAAATGAGGAGTGCGCAAGAAAAAAAAATTACGCATACTTATAAATGTACACTCAGCCACAAAATTATACGTACGATTAACAAATTTCAGGAATTTTTTAACCAATTCGTTTTCGTTAAATCTTTCTTTGATTTTAAGACGGTATTTTGCATTGGTGCAGAAATTAGTGAAATTTGTTAATCGGATGTATAATTTTGTGGGCCTGTGCACGACCACAATTCAGTTAAATTTCAGAAATTTTTTAACCAAAGCAAAAGACCGTCTTAAAATCGAGGAAACTATAAAGATTTTCAACGAAAACGGATTGGTTAAATAATTTCTGAAATTTGTTAACCGTATGTATACTTTAGTAACAGTGTGTATATTTTGTATTCAAAAATCAATTACCACTATTATCTTAGTAGGCTTCACTTTGATTACCAAATCACTCTTTTGTAAGAACTAAGGTTTTTGTTTGCGAAAAGCAATGGCCAAGCTTGTAGACGGCATCTTATTTTGACTTATTAGATAAGAGCCCATGTGGTTCAAACCCCGACTAAGACATTTCAATCTTGTTTGCAATCACCAATTAAGTAACAAGCTTGCATTAGTGGGTGATAACGGCAGAATTACTTCACTGGTTATAAGCAAAGCATTTGCAACCTGTGGTAAACCAAGCATTTTTTCATTTTTGATTTTATTCAAACGCTCTCCTCCTGTCAATGCCATATCAGCTGTTCATGGAGCAAGAAAGAGGAGAATGAAAAATGAAATAAAATTAAATTTAAAATTTTTTAAAAAAACATTGAGAGAAGAAGTATAGTTGCCACCAACATAGGAAAGAGGCATCGTAGTACAGTTACCGCATAAAACGGGATTGGCATATGACAGATACTGGTAGGTTATGCAATCGAAAGCAATCAAAACTTCAAAGTGAAATAGAGAAAAACTGCGAGATATACTGGAAGGTAATATCACAAACATAGCCAAAGAACATCTATGATAAGCTAATGAGCTTCAAGAGCTAAGGCATTGGAATGTTTCATGAACATACGAGGAATCTACACTTTTGTTTGAAGGTCGATAGTATGGCAAACATAGCTGATGAAACATATCCAAAGAACATCTAGATAAGCAATATGCTTTAAGAGCAAAAACAGTAAAATGTTTTATAAGAAGAGAGACCAGCATCATCACCCATACTATTGTTAGAAGGTCAATAGTATCGCAAATATAGCTAAAAAAAAAAAACATCTACAACCGTGTATACGCCATAATAACTGTAGCAAACTTGTGAAGTTAAGGAGGTTAAAGTGCTTTTAATTAGATTTCGCCTCCCCTATTTAAATACCAAATTAAACATAATTATGCGCTATACTTCCTAAGCAACATAATTTTAATGTTGTCAAAGACTAAGCAACAATTTCCTGCTTGAAGTAAATAGCAAATAAAAACTCTTAAATGAACTCAAAGAAATTTAATTATTTTTTTATAATTTTTTAAGAGAAAACATTAATTAACATAATGTTGGTAAATAACTCATAAAAGAAAAATGAAAATTATACGATTATTTTACCACTGTCGCAAGGCAGTGTTACTAGCATACAGATCAAAGTGCTGCTTATTCGGGCAAATGTAATTGTCACAAATTAATTGCAACAACAAAAATAATAACATCTAAAAATAATATTTTCTTTTCGTAATATTTTCATCACAAGCTTAATTTTAATCTGTTGCTTTATGATATCATGATACAACACTGTAATGGCGTTGTGTTGACACTGATGACAATGATGATGTTGTTGATAATGCTTGTAATGGTTAGCTTTTCCAATGAATGACATTAAGCCTAACCAAAATATAGAAATCTCTGCCTATGCTGTAAGGCTAATTAAGCCACACACATTTACACAATTTCTCTCTATACTATATGTATGTATATATGAATGTTAACAATTAAGAATTCTATGGGTACAGGTGTGAGTGTAACTGTAATTGTTTTAGAATTAACAGGACAAATTTAAAGCAGTATATAATTGTCATGCTTTGCCAGTCAATGTACGGGAACTCAAAATAATGTTGTCTAAAGAACCTGAGTAAACACACGTGCACAGTGTGATTGTTAACGTTGCTTGAAAATAGAGGCATGGTATATCGATCAAAAAATGAAATGATCAAAATTATTTATTAATTAATTAATTATTAGACGTAAAGCCAGGGTTCAAGCCGCAGGCCAGACATCAAAACAAAATACAAAAAGTATTTCTTCGGCGACTTCCTCTCAGCAGATTTCTGGCAAAAACTCTGAGAGTAAATAAAATTGCCATGAAAAGTTTCTCAAAAAATCTGTCGTTCGGAATCGACTTTAAACTGCAGGTCCCGCCACTCATGTATAAAATTAACACACACAACATAAGTGGTGTGAGAAACTAGGTCGTAATCCTGACTGAAGGGTTGTTAATAGCCAATAAAGGCAAAATGGTCCTCTCAATTTCGTTATTTAATGTTTATATTTCCAGAAAGCGTGAAATACTGGTTAAAGTACTTGACTATGAATCGAATATTCTAAGTTCGAATACAGCAGAAGGCATTTATAATCTCCCTCCAAATAATTCATAAAGGCAGCCCATAGAACTTTATGAATAAGATCACTTATGATCATCATGTGCTCTGTATAGAAACCGATGAGGAATTTTATTTGCCAGTAAATCCAATACAATCATAATACAGCTCTATCATCCTACATCAGGTACACAATAGACATGTGTTCTATGAGCTGGAAAAACTTTGTTAATACACAGAGTCCTGATCATTAGATTTAGGAGATATGAACCGCAAGATCGGTCGTTGCTTATAGTGTCCAAAGATTCGCAATACTGCTCTAGCACAGTTTTTGAAGAGTATTTGCATTTCCTTTAAGTCAGCTTCGCTTTCCTTAGCTAAGCGCACGCTTGTCTTGCTTTGCAAAGGTGGTATGTGGTACATCTCCTATCGACAAATAGACGTCATTTGCTTGCTAAAGTATGTGTCACATTTATTATTAGAGTTTTCATTTTTGATATATTTTGTATCACATTTGCCATATACATACATACATATACAATTGGTCATTACAACCCTACAGTCATGATTACGTCCAAGCTTCTCATACCACTTATGTTGTGTGTGTTGATTCTTATACATGAGTGGCGGAAACTACAGTTTAAATTGGCAATTTTTTTACGCTCAGAGTTTTTGCCTGAAACCTGCTGAGAGGAAGCCGAAGAAGAAATATTTTTTGCATATTCATCATTTCATCATATTTGAACCAAGGCCTCAAGTCTAATAAGATAACACACTATTTACTTAATATAGAATCCAAACATATAGAACACCCTTCTATAGAATATGCTGATCTACATGCTTTCCGATCTTCGCATTGGCCATCATACTTTCATCAGATGACCGTACACTTGTCCTGCCTTCCTAATGTGGTACATATGCTATCGTAAAATCGATGCCAGGCGCTTTTTAAAGAAATATTTTGTACCACATTTTCCACAGAGACTTACGAATATCTTTTTTTTCAAATCGCACAAGCTCCATCTTCTTGTCACAGAATCATGGATCATCGAGATTGAAGGAAACTTTATAATATCTGTAATCAATTCCAAACAAACTTCTTAAAGTGTTGTAATGGACGGAAGGCTGCTAATTATACTGTCAGATGGTCAAAATTTCACGCTACACTCGAATACACTGTAGCACGAATAACTTGAAGGCAAATTAATTCTATTGCCGAAAACATACAAAAATTAGGAAATATTTTAACGATATGCACTATAAATTTGCCCTTAATTGTTATTGAAATAAATTCACCTCTAAACACATTCGTAAGCACATATATTAATACACAAAAGTATGTACTGATGTGTACATTAAAGAAATAAAATGTCATGAAAATCACTAAAAAAAAAAGAAACAACAACACTTGAAATGCTACTTAATGAGAATCACGAAATATGCTTAACGACAGTAACAAATAACAACACGAATATCAACGTCGCCACTGTCAGTAGCTGTAATAATATCAAAATATTTCAGTAGAATACAAACACAGGCACCCACATAATATGCCACTCTCATGACATATGTAAACATAGGTACAAATCCAAATGAAAAACAAAAGGCGACAGGTTAATGTAGACTAAACATGTTTTGAAAAATATATAAACACACATACACACTCAAATACGGGCTTCATTTCTAACCATAAACGAAATACTAAACATATAAACAGGTGATGACATAAGTTCATACATACAATTATACCATACATACACACAACATTGAAACGACAATAAATCCAAATAAAATAAAACATGGACAAGTTTTTATGACACCCATACACATATGCACATACATTTGTAAACATACATATGCATGCTTAAATGCACATGGTGTACATGTATATGTATGCCGACAAAACAAAGGAAGAGAGTGAATGTGAAGTGAGATGAAAGAGTGTGAGAGAGAGAGAGAAAATATATTTATACGTTTATTAAGTGGATTTGTTTGCATGTATTTACGAGAGCATATGTTTACTAGGATTTGTTTGCATTTGTGAGTGTGATCATAAATTTTTTTTTTAATTTTTCTCTTTCTTTGGTTTGCAAAAGGATTTTAATTGACAGTTTCATTTGTTTCTCTCTCTCTCTCTCTCTTATTATTTATTTTTTGTTTTCAATAAGTGTGTATATAGAATGAATTGTTGAAATGTTCGAAATGAAAATTTAATTTTTGAATATAAAATGTTATCGAAATCTGTCAATGATATGTCATCGAAATTTAATTATCGATTTCAGAAAAATGTTTACTTTGGTTTATTCTTTATGGCTGACAGGGTCAGTCAAATGGAATTAAAGAATAAAAAGAGAAATTTTAATATAATGCGAAACGAATATAATACAAGGCATTCGTGCGATTAAAGTGCGAAAATGAAGACTGCGTTCAATAACAGTGGGTTCAGAACGTAAAGAAAATTAATATAGTCTAGTAAATATTGCACAGTGTATAAATAGTATACGTTCCATCACTCATGGATAAAATTAACGCACATTAAACGGGTGGTGTGAGAAGCTAGGTTTTAATCTTAAATAAAGGATTGGAATGACCAATTACAATTGACTAGACGGAGTCAGTAGACTAATTCTACCTGAGATATTACATTTTACTACCAGAGATTTTGCCTACAATTTGTGATCGAATTTACTCGAGCTCCATAAACCTTCTTTTAACACTCACTGTATATTATTGTTCTACAATAGTTAAAGCAAATTTTAGATTTTTTGTATTATTTTTTTAAACTGTCCATTTCGATATAGTCACACGAATTAAAGCATACTTAAAGGATTGCAGGAACAATAGTATTTTAATTACTATCGAAATTATTTTTTTCAACAATTATATCGTGTAGAGTTTCAAAAGGCTTTACGAGCTTTCTTGCCTCAGTTGTTATGAAAATTAATTCATTTTGCTTCTAATCGTGCTTGGCTAAAGGTCAATACTAATAAAAAAAAATTGTAAACGTAAAGCATATTTATAGGAAAATTAAACAATATTTCTATTTTATTTTTGTTTAGAGTAATAAGGTCAATACACTATACATTTTGAAGGATTAACAATTACAGTAAATAAAGCATACTTATAGGACTGAAATAACAATTATGCATAATAAAAATAAAGCATACTTTAAGGAGTTATCAAACCAACGTAATAATTTTATTTAAGTTTTCTTGTTAAAGTGTATTTTTTACTTATCCTTTAAAATAAACTCATCGTCCCCATGCCTTTTCACTTTTTATCATTTTTAATAATTAAAGCCTTAAAGTATGCCTTGCATAACACATGTATGTTGTTTGTATGCCTTTATATATCTTAGCCTTTTTATAGCATCTCCTTAAGCCACATACAGTTTAACATTTAAATGTATTAATTCCTTTGTTTTTCATCATTTTTATATGTCCATGTTTATTTCAGGTTATTGGCCATTAGGTTTTACATGGTGCAATATATATGTGACCTGTGATGTTCTAGCCTGCTCGTCGAGTATCCTGCATATGTGCTTCATCAGTTTGGGCCGCTATTTGGGCATACGTAATCCGTTGGGTTCACGGCATCGTTCAACGAAACGTTTGGCTGGCATAAAAATTGCCATTGTCTGGTTAATGGCAATGATTGTATCCAGTTCCATAACAGTATTGGGTAAATATTTTAACACTTTCCCGTATACTATCTTCCGTTCTTTTCTGTTTGGTTTCTTTTTCACTCTTTTATGTTTGTTCACCATTGCCCAAAATGTACATAAATTTTCGTATGTTTTTTAATGACATTCTACAATAACAATGAATGTCTCCCATTGGCAATATATTTTTTTTTGGGCCACTTTTTTTCTTTTTTAAAAGATATATTTTCTCTTTTTGTATGTGCTATGGTGTGGGTTTTACATTTGTTTGCATGTATTGTTTATTAATTACTTGTAAGTGATACTGTAGTCGTATATGGTATATATGGCAACTATATGTATCGTTACGGGGGCTACATAGCGTGTCACAGTTCACCTGTTATTTATGGTTCCTATTCTATTTTTTGTTTTTTTTTATTGTTGTATTTTACGGTATCTCTTTTATATCTCTCTATTTTTTATATTTCGAAGGTCTTGTGAATGAGAAGAACATCATGCCACAGCCAAATGTTTGTGTCATTAACAATCGTGCATTCTTTGTTTTCGGTTCACTGGTGGCATTTTATATACCCATGGTAATGATGGTAATCACGTATGCTCTCACCATACCATTGTTACGTAAAAAGGCACGATTTGCAGCTGAACACCCGGAAAGCGAATTATTTCGTCGGTAAGTAAAACTTTTTTCTTTTTTGCATCCATCGTTATTGTTTTTTTTTTTATTATTGTATTGAAAACTTTCGTAAACGAAAATTTGCCAAAAACGAAAACAATGCCATTCGTGCACAATAGAAAAAAAACTAAAGCTTAACTTTAAGGCTATAAAATGTTCAGAGAAATTGCATATTTTCAGGCACTTTATTTAAAGAAGTAAAATTATTTTCTTTTAAAAGAATTCAATATGAAACTAAAAGGAACTGTAGCAGGTACCAAATACTTATTGAAATAAGTATGTATACGGTGATATTATTTAAAGCGTAATCAACCTCTAGCATTGATCCCCCTCGATTCTGTTGGGCTTAAGCTAAAGATCTTCAGTTTGACCTATCCCTTGCTATCAACTTCATTTTACACCAGTCCATTATTATCTCGACAAACTTTTTTTCACTCTGTCTTCTCCCTGAATAGGCGGGCCGTCCTTTTCAACAGCTATCTTGTGACTTCGAGTATGCTGCAGCTCTGGCAATAAGCTCGTAGAACCAATCAAGTTTACAACGTTTTATTTGGAATTTAATAAGAATTGAATTTGTTTATGACCATAGCATACTGGTCTCACTGAAGCTTAGTATAAATTTTAGAAATTCTTTACATAGTTGCACAAAGATGAGTCCTAATATTACAAGTTGCAGTATGTGATTTACAATTCAGTAATCGTAAGGTGTCCAGTGTTGGGGCTATAAACTGAGCCTCCGAACAAGCTCTGAAAGTAAATAAATTTGCCATGAAAAGTTTTTGAAAAATTTTCATGGATTTTTCATGGATAAAACTAACACACAAAACATAGGTGGGAAGGTTTTAATCCTGACTAAAGGGTTGTAATGCCTAATTAAGTATATAATATTGTATTTCGCTTACCAAATTCGATTAATCAAAAACATAGCTCCCTTATATAAGTTTCTACTGTAGTTCGTTTCACTTGTGTTGTACTTCTGTTGCTATATCATCACTTTGACACCGTTTACCTCTAAGCCAACTTCCTTTTCAGTGCATTTTCGTCTACCATGATTAATGGTCGTTTGGAACGCAGAAATTTTATTACTTTCAGCATTACTTGGTTACCATGGATACCTTTGTTTATTTTTTGTTTTTGTTTTATTTACACATTAAAAAACGATTTTTAAATCCACTGTAGCAAGATATAATGAAATTAAAGCATACTTTAAGGCCTAAAATAAAATATAAAAAATTTTAGTTGACCTTAAGGCATTTTTTAAAAACAAGTTGCCAATTTCATAATAATCAGGGAGATTTATTTTTAATTTAATTGAATTTGATTAAGACGGTACTTGAATATATAAGAGTTTAATTCTTAGAAATCCTAGAGAAATAAAAAAATTACCTACTTTAAGGCATTTTATTTAAAAATTTCTAGGAAAGATACAAAAATTAATTTCTTATACGAACTGTACAGAACAGATTTCCAGTAAATATGATTTTTCATGAATTTTTAGAAAAGTGATAAAAAATTTAATTTCTTAACCGTATTTAAGAAGGAAAGAAATTGAAATTAATTTATTCTATTATGCATAATGTTTTCAAATAAATTCCTTGATATACATAAATCCATTCCATTTAATAATAATATTAAAATTAAATAAAAATTATAAACAATTTCCATTTGAGTCGCTGTAGCATACTTTGTGGTATTGTATATGGAAAAGTATACTTTAGGGGTTATGTGTTTAACCATATTTGTTACAAAATACATGCTACTGACACTTTTAATTTACAAATCCTGTGGTTCTTTTGGTCGAATGGAAAAATTCTGCAAATGTATACTAAAATTAAAGTTTATCTATTATTCTATTTGAAGATTTATAGCATACTTTAGGGTATTTAAAAATGTTTCAAAATGAACTACAAAATCAATGGGCATTGGATATATTTTTACCGTGTGAGGTCGCCGTAGTCTGGCAGGTAGTGTGTTGGCTTATTAGACGTAAAGTCAGGGTTCGAGCCCCTGTACAGACGTCAAAACAAAAATACTTCCTTTCAGCAGATTTCCGGAAAAAACTCTGAGAGTAAATAAAATTGCCATGAAAAGTTTCTCAAAAATCTGTCGTTCGGAGTCGACTTTAAACTGTAGGTCCCACCACTCATGTATAAAATTAACACACACAACATAAGTGGTGTGAGAAACTAAGTCGTAATCCTGACTTAAAGGTTGTAATGACCAATTACGTATGTATGTATGTATGTACATCTTTACCGTACAAAATTTCAGGAATGGACAGACAAAGTAAAATTTAATTCCACAAAAAGTCTATCCGCTGTTTGTCTCGCTAAAAACAACTATAACTTCTAATGCACATTTAAAGTCGACCTCCTCTCACATTTCTTAACATTTCTTATGAAAATTATGAAAAACTACAGAGAAAACTGTGAAAAAATCTAATTTTCATGAGCTAAATACCTGATAATTTATCAGCGATGACTTTAACTTTTCAATTAAAGACTTTCTTTCTTACTCAGTGTCTTGCCACAAACGCCACCAACTAGAGGATGAGATGATAAGAAAATAAATTGAATTTCTAAATCCATTGCATGAACATTTCCTTATAGTTTTAGCAAAAAAAAAAAAGGAAATAAAGCCACCAGCAAATTGTTTAACGATGAGAAATATTTGTTTTAAGTAAATAAAAACAATTATTTACGTAAAATTGATTTATTTTACCTGCACATTTTCTTTTCTTTGTTTTCTGCTCTTAGCTTGGGTGGTCGTTTTACCATACGTCCTCAACATTCCCAACAGCAACTGCAAATGCACAGCAGTTTCTCGAGTCAAACCAGTTACAATAAATATTGCATGGGTGGCAGTAATGCCAGCGATTCGAATCGCAATTTCAATCATGACTACAATGAAAAACCACATCATCAACAGCAGCAACAACAGCATCATCATCAACGTACTTCTTCCATAAGTTTCTCCAATGTCAGCAATAGCTCAGCACTGAGACTGGTTGGTAGTGGTAACGGCACAGGTCGTAATGGCCGTCATGGTAATGCCATCAATGGCAATGGCTGTAACAATACTGAAGACGACGATGATATACCCATGACCACCACAGGCTCTACCACTACCAGCAAAACTAACTGTTGTAGCAGTTCGAATTTTCGTAGCGGTATATTACGCCATTCATCTTCATCATCTTTGCGTAATAAAACCTCCAGTTTTAAGGTAATGGTTGCCTCACCAACACATGAACGCATTTCGGGTAACAATGATAAACGACGCATATCGCCACATCAACAGCAACAACAGACGACTACATTGTCCAGCTCATCGTCAGCAGCATTGCTATCAGCCCACCATCATCATCAACATCATTATCAACAGCAGGAAACAAACAACTATTGGCGTTCATCGCATGCCGGTAATGCGATTCTAATGGATAGGTAAGTTAGATAGATTTTAGTACCAATATCCAATAACAACAACAATCAATGGTTATTGCTGCACAATTTAAAAATAATATTTTGGAAAAAGAAAAAAACAAAGAGAAAATGTTGCAAGTAGTTTGCAAGTTTTCTCAACATGATCAAGACTAATGACTGTTCAAAAGTTGGCGACATATGAGTGACTGTTTTTCTTTTGAAAATTCAATTTTAATTGCATGTTTGTTCGCCATTATTATTGAGGGACAGGTGAAAGAAATAGTAATTAATACTTAATTAAGACATTAGAAAACACCTCATTAAACTTTAGTCCGTCTGTGTTATACGCTACACGCTAAAATGCGTTTCTAAACACAGATAAGTCGGTACAACTTGGTAAACGTATTTGCAAAATGCATAAGCATCGTCAGTCGTAAGAGGATTTCATTAAGCATTGCTTAACTACCATGGTAACGTGTTGTATGGTCGCTTCTTTAATGCTTAAAGGCTTCTTCTAATGTAAAATTGCCATGAAAAGTTTCTCAGAAAATCTGTTCTTCAGAGACGACTTTCAACTGTAGGTTCCGGCACACACACAACATAAGCGATGTGAGAAACAAGATCGTAATGGTGACTGAAGGGATGTTATGACCAATTATGTATGTATGTAGATGGATCAAAGTTCTATATTTCAGCCTTCTTGGAATATGTAGGCATAAATTGCTATTCTATAAATATGCTACTTGCCGAGATAAAACTCTGGACTCAAAACTGATCTTGTACTGAAATACTGAACTTTGAGTTCAGAATGTCACAGTACTTTACTTTATACTTACTGAATCCATATGTCATCACAACAATTTAGTCAAGACAACAACCTTGACTTCACAAAACGTAAAGTGTTCGTCAAATACCTGTTTTTGAAAATGCTTTAAAAAAAAACTACTGAATATTTTCTTAAATTTCTTTTTTTATTTGAAAGTACAATCCTTCCGGTTAATAATGGAAAATAATTTCATTCAAATGGCTGCCTCGGCTGGCCATGCAGTAGCCTACACCATCGGTCCAATTTTTAAGCGCATTATCGATTGTGTGCAGCTGTATTTCACCAATGGCTTCACGAATATTGTCCTTTAAGGCGTCAATTGTCTCTGGTTTGTCGGCGTAACATTTGTCTTTGACGGCACCCCACAAATAATAGTCCAACGGTGTCAAATCGCAGCTCCGAGGTGGCTCTGCGGCTGATAATGCGATCTTCAAAAACAGGGCTCAAAACATCAAGTGTAACTTCGGCTGTGTGGAACGTAGTGCCGTCCTGTTGAAACCAAATGTGGCAATATCCTCCTCTTCAATTTTTGTGAACAAAAGTTCGATCAACATGGCCCGATAACGATCGCCATTGACTGTAACGGCCACTCCTTGCTCATTTTCGAAGAAAAATGGTCCAATTATGCCTTTTGTCCAAAATCCGCACCAAACAGTAACTTGTTTTGGGTGCATCGGCTTTTCAATGTATGCGTGCGGGTTTTCTGTGCCCCAAATGCGACAATTTTGCATAGCCGCCAAGATCAAAATGAGCTTCATCTGAAAAGATGATTTTTTTGCCAAAATCGGCATCTTCTGGTGTAGGCTACTGCATGGCCAACCGAGGCAGCCATTTGAATGAAATTATTTTCCATTATTAACCGGAAGGATTGTACTTTTAAATAAAAGAAGAAATTTAAGAAAATATTCAGTAGTTTTTTTTTTAAACATTTTCAAAAAAAAAAAGTTATTTGGCGGACCCTTTATATTTTTGTTGAATGAAAGAAAAATCCATTTTAATTGCATAAAATAACTTTTTATGTATTTTTCATCCTCTTAAATAGGATACTGTATAAATAATAATAATTAGCATACGACATACAGTCAATGAAAAAAGTCTCCTTACATTACTGTAAAAAGTCTACATACAAAAGTGTATGTACACTTTTTTCTGTGACTGTACGTTGATAGAAGAAAATTGAAAAAAAATTTTTGAAAACATTTACCCTGGAATGAAATTGTTTTCCTCAAACAAAAAAGTCACAAAAAATATTGCTCTACCAGAAGCAACAAATGTAAGTAATAACAACGACAACAACAGCAACAAAATATTGTATAAATTTTTAAGTCATGAGTGTAACAAAAGAACGTGTCACATTTTATGAATTACACAATATTTTGTTATTTTTGCATATGCTTTTATGCATTAAACAACATGCAGGAAAATGTAACAACAAAAAAAATAGAAAGTGAAACAATAAAAATAAAACATGGAAAGTATTTTAACAATTTTTTTAAGGGGAGCAAATGTACCAGTAAATATATGGTACACAGGTTGCTTGTCATTATTTGTGGGCCAGCACGTTACGAGATGTGATAGGGAATGATAAAAATGAAATTGGAATTACGTTTTTAATAGAGCTGTCTATGGCTGGCAACATATTTATTTCCATACAAAAACAATATTTTATAAAGAACTCTAGACAATTATATGTACACAGGCATATTTCCCCTCTTTTTTATTACATTTTATGTTCAAATCAAGAATTTAATGGAATTTTTAACCCGCTCATGCAAGCATGAATAAATAATTTGAAAAAAAAAATATGCAAATTTCTAAAGCAAAATATGCAAAAAATATATATGTTTTTGTAAAAGTCGCTGATCTAGTATTTGTTTCAAATAGTCATTTGAAATCAGTTCAAACGACATATTGATTGGCAATCGTTTATGCATGAAATCTCAAATATTGGCATTCAATCAAGTTGAGTTTTTATACATACATATGTATATCGCACTAATTGAAAGTTTTAAAAATTTAATATTTTTTAATACTCTCCTCTATTTATATCCGCTTTACGTTCATCAAAAAAAGAAAGAAAAAGAGAAAAAACTCAAACAAAAAAAAAAAAAAGAAAAAAGAGAAGGGGAAAAAAATTTTGAAGTATTTATTGAAACACGTACAAAAATATTATTTTTGTATGCCAGCATGTATGGAATTCACTTGTGTTTTGTTGAAAAATACTCGCATTATGTATATATGACAAGTGCATATATTAAACCATACAGTACGTGACAAATGAATGTGTAACACTTCGTTTGCAAATCACAAAAAAAAATAATAAAAAAATTGTTGTTATTGTTTGCATTGCTAAAACATATAAAAGCAAATAAAATTTAGTGTCAACTAAAAACGATAAATAAAATATTTCGATTAAGAGCTTAGTATCTTACAAGTTAACGATAACTCTAATGTAACAAATAATTTATTCATCAAATTTTTTATTTATAATTGCTTATATACAGAATAAGTTAGAAAATTAACGATACATTTGTTTTGTATTATAAGAAGTTATCTTACTTATCGATAACTATAATTCTATAATTCTATAATTCTATATTCTATAAAGAAGTTTTCGATTACAACAATAACATAAAATAACTGTATTTTCATATAAAATTTATTACAAAAAAAAACAATAAACAAAATTGTCAATAAATTTTATTATATTGCATAAGAGTTATCGATTAATACGATAAGAAATATTGAGAAGTTATCAAGAAAAAACATTTAAATATATTATGTAAGAAGAAGTTACAAACTAGTTGATAAATCTTAATGAATATATGCAAAGTTATCGATAAATTTCAATATATTGTATAAGAAGTTATCGATAAATAAGATTAAAAAATCTAAAACCGAAAACATAAATTTTAATAAAACTTACTTAAAAGGTTATCACATACATACGAGTATGTACATACACAATATATAACATAATTGGTCATTACAATCCTTCAGTCAGAAATACAACCTAGTTTCTTACACTACATATGTTGTGTGTGTGTTATTTTGTATGTGAGTGGCGGGACCTACAGTTTAAAGTCGACTCCGAACGATAGATTTTTGACAAGCTTTTCATGTCAATTATATATTCACCCTCAGAGTTTTTGCCAGAAATCTGCGGAGAGAAAGTCGTCGAAGAAATACTTTTTCAGATTTCGTTTTGTTGGGGATGTCTGACTAATAAGCCAGCACACTACGTACTAGACCACGGTGACTACACTTAGTCATTATCAATCACACTTTAACAAGGAGCTTCTCACACCACTCATGTTTTGTGTGTGTTAATTATATTCGTGAATGGTGAGACATACAGTCTAATTTCGATTTTAAACAAGTTCGGGCAAGATTGAAAACCTGGGCTACAGCCTGCAGACTAGATAACAAACCCGATAAAACCGAGGTCGTACTGCTTACTACACGGATTAACTTTATATAGCTCAGGATTCCAGGAATATTCATTTTCTTAAAAAAAGTGTATGAAAGGAATATATTTTTATGCTGCACTGTAAATGTATGTGGTATTAAAAATATGTTTCCGTTTTTTTTTTGAAAACTATTCAAATGTTTTATGCAGATATTTTCATATCATCTCCCTATTCGTATAAATATCTTTTAATACTCAAAGGTATACATGTATGGCTGTATGAATGACTGAAAATATAAAATAACATAAGCAAAAAAAAATAATAATAATAAAAACAAACATTATAAAACAATAAACAAACCATTTCACTATAAGAGAGTATTAAATAAATACACTCTAATTATCCTCCACTTTAAATGCTATCATCCCATGTAATCATCTTAATGAGTCCCCTTCCATTGCTGCATTTAATACGACAGCAGTCAACTGCAGTTGTTGGTTATGGCATGCAGCATGGGACATGATTTTATGATCAGTTTATCTTGTTCTCAACTTATTTTATGGTAATAATAATAAAATTTGTTCATAATTTTGAAATACATTCGTCTGACTAACTGCTCTTTGCAAGGGGAATATAATATTTCCCCAAAAAGAATTTATTTTAAGGGAGAAAAATTCTGAATGATAATGGAATCTTCATGTATTGCATGTTCACATGAGCTGTGGTAAACAGTATACGAGTATTATAATAGTAATATGAGTTACTAAATAATCTCTAAAGAGAGGTGGCGGTAATATTGAGTGCAGTGAGGTGATATAGTATAGCAATTAAGGAGTTTCAATCTGTATAGTCTCTCTGCTAGAGGGTGGATTTTATACCATATTTTTTCATAATTTCAAAAGGGTTTTAAAATGTAAACGCAATCAAAACAACGGTATTCGAATTTAAGAGAAAACTTCCAAAGTATAATGATATTCGACTCTTTGTTGTGATAACATAACAGAAAACGCAGGCAAAGTATAGGAGTATAATTCTGGATAGTAGTCGTATACGACTCACAAATACTATTTTTCACGGAGGGCCAAGTGTGCCAGGGCAAAGAAACTTGCCGGAAAAAATACAAGAATTATGCATTGGATGTAGACCATAATAGTCAGACGAGTTGTGATCAGTGGAATCAGCTCGAATGGATATATATGATATAAAGCTTCGCATACGTTGTTATATCCGATGAAATTAGAACCTCTTCTGTAGTCACTCGAGGATAAAATACGGTTTCATTTGGTAATGAGCTCTTCTCATTGTGGAATATGGTTGTGAAAACAATGACCAGTCTACGTTGGTATCGTTGTCTGACGAATAGAGTGTCTGACAACTCTTTTTAAATAGTTACCTGGACAAAACCTTAATTTTGGCACATGATTTACCTCGAATGAATGCGTCATCTTGGAGCCTGTATACTCTTTTAAGAGAAAGGTTATTCTGTGTTGTACGAATGGATTAAGAACAAATTCTACCATAGAAAAGATGTGCCTAAATAAACTTGGATAGCAAACAAAAATGACAGTACATAGCAATACGATTTCACGGCCAAGTTGCCGTCCGTGTTCCCGTCTCCGAGCTCCGATCTCCGAGCTCCCATTTTTCGTCTGCCTCGGGAAGAGTATGTGACAATCTGTACAGTAAATTATCTGAGCAGGAGAAATAGCGAAAAGCTTTGTTAAATTCCAGTTCATGCCAATAAGCTAATAGAGGAGTTCATACATAGAGCCAGAGAGAGTTAAAGTTTTCCTGAGAATTGAAAAAAACATTTGCTCGGCGAAGGGACGACGAAAAGTTTAATCAAATGTGTATACATGAATACAATAGGGAGAGATTTAAGTTGTGCAGCAGATAATTTGGAAAGAACTTAAGGACGGTGACCGTACTTCTGACGTAACACTATAGACTCAAAGAACACTTGTTCCGCATAGGGATCACTTCAAAACCAAAATGCTTAGATTCTATGCGAAGTATGTGTATGTCAGAAGGAACCTCCTGGCTGCTTATCAAGGGATAGGCAAGGAATTTCCTTCACTGAAACTATCCAGGATTGAGAAGACGTTATGGAGAATTCTTTTAAGATTGAAATTATTGAAGGACAGTGTTGTGTTTCAGCTTGAAAAACGGTGAGGAATGGTAAAGAGACTACTCGAATGTTTTAAGGTCGTTCAGACAATCTGGATTATACTGACGATATCTACCTACTGGCACGTATCTTCTTCAGACGAAGACAGTCTTAAATTGTCCTATTTACAATATGCAAGAAGAAGACCATGACAAATTTTAATACCTCGACAAAATGCATTTACCGCGAGTCCACTTTGACTTGGCAGAGCTTTTGGGTTTTAAAAAAAATAATTTAAAAAACGCTGTATCTATCTAAATATGTATTTGACCTAATTGTAGAAACTACTACTACTCACTGGGCGTGAAACTTAAAATGCCGTTCGAAGTAAAAGTATTTTAAAATCAAAGCCTCCGAAGAAATCTCCACGTACCGAACTATGGAAACAGAAATGCAGGAGTAAATTAAGGAAGTTGACATCAAAGTCGAATATGTTCACTTTATTTTTTAGGCCCTTGCCTCCTTATAAGAACGATAAGAATATGTACATATGTGTCTGCTGTACCCCATTGATTCGTTGTGCATTGTGGGCATTTCGTATATAATTTTTGGCCTTAAAAGTTAGTTTACTCAGGTTAAATATTTTTCTCTACGAATTTAATGATTTTTAAATATCAAACAAGAGTTATAAAAATATTTTATATGTACATATGTACGTATGTACGTTTATATTTTTTTTTTTAAATATTTTATTTCAAAGACCAATTTGCGGTAAGTTTTTTCAGAATATTTGTTGGTCTGGTTGTATATGCAAGAGGATTAATTATCTGGCGAAACGATAAAAGTTTTAAACATGCAAATTGTTAATTTAAAACTTGTGCAAACTTAACACAAAAACAACAAGTTTTTGGTCAATATTTTAATGAAATAGTTTTTAAATGAAACCACGGAATATAAAATGTTTATCTGTTTTATTTTTTCTTCTTTTTTATTTAAAAAATCAAATAAAAAATGCATTAAAAATATCATTTCGACATATCTAATGAATTTTGTTTTAATTTTCTATTTTTATTACTTCATGGTTTTAAATTAAAACAAAAAAATTTTTATTACAAAAAAACAGAATATAAACCAAAATCCCTGAACACATTTTCAAAGCATTTCAGGACTCATTTATTTTTTTAATAAACAAAAAAACATGTACAGGAAATCGATAGTGACAAACAATGTTAAATAACCACAGAAAACAATGAGTAAATGACAATACTAGGCATATACATATATATTGTTGCGAAGACAAAATACATATCAACAAAAGAAATTCTCTTTTCACTTAACTTTATCAAGAAAGTTTTCTAATTATAACGACTCAAACCACATTTCCACTTTTTAAGGCCACTTATTTTTGATAAAACCAACAACCCAATGACATTTTGATTTATGTTTTTCTACCATATTTCAAAGACATGCACAAGAAGTTTTTTACCTTTCCAGCCACATTTAAGAAGTACACCTGAGATACTGGACTACACTTGTAAAAATTCTAGTGACTCCAATTAAAATTTAATGATTTAACCACAATGTTTTAAAAGTAAGTAAGGGAACAGCAGTAGAAGAATATAAAAAATTTAAATATAAAAAGACCATTAAATGCCTAAAAATAGGCAACATTTTGTTCCCAAAATAAAAACGAAAAATTAAGTTGTTCAAGCAAAACAAACCTCAGAAAGAAAAAGGAAAATAAAAAACAATTAAGACACTTATGCTTATAAGCCAATATTATTTTTCCCATTTAAAAAACATAAACTCTTAAAGTAAAACAGAATATAAAACAGTAGCAAACAATAACAAATCCATAACCCTAAAACTAGGCAAACAATTTATTTAAAGAACAAATCACTTCAATAACCGTTAACCATAAGTTTGCAAATTCACAGAAAAACTAAAGCAAAGAAAAATGTTGCCTAAAAATAGGCAACCGCCATCTAACCGCACTGCTTAAATAGTTTCCAGGCTTAAAGGCAGTGAGAAAATCCGCTATAAAATCCTTTAAAAGTGCCTAAAAACCTGCAACACTTTTAATAAAGTGTAAATAAATCACCCACAACCATTTTGGCCACAAACCAAAATTCCCAAATAGAAAATAACACAGGGGATGAACATACGAGGGTAATAGCAATAATTTAAGCATTTAGAGTTTTCCGAACTACAACAGCAAGAACAGAAGCTTGTATAAAATTTGAGACATGGCAGGAAGTTTACAAGCACCCGCAGAATGGATCAATCGAGTTTAGAAATCACTACACAATCATATCTAAAGCAGTGCATTGCTTATTGAATGACAATACTTTCCCTGAATTTCTCTTAGTTTACTCGTACAGCCAGTAATCCCACCTAAATGCCCATCCATTAATGTGCCCCAATGCTTAAAACAAACTTTGATTTCGGGCAAACCAACTGCATCTTTTATTACAACCAATACCCTTTCAGAGGTTATGTTATTTCTATGGAAATAGACATGACAACCCTGTCTTATTGAAATTTACTTCAATAGATTAATCGCATGGTTACCAAGAAAAACTTGTTTAAAGAAATACTCAAAGCAATAAGAAGATTAAGGAGATGCCTGTATCATTCCTATACTACTTTAAGGATTTAAGGGAATAATAAGAATGAAAAGTATTGATGATAAATAAATCAAATGATAAGGCTTTATCTGCAGTTTTCTTTGAGGCTGTTTGTTGTTTCTTTTAGAAACCTAATACCGGCCACTTCATAATCTTAAACTGCTGATCAAAAAGAGGTGGTTATTAGACCTTCTCATTTAATGGACGATCACCGTACTTTCGGGAAAAGATAGCCTAACGCTCCAAACAGTTTCTGTTTTCGTATGCAATGGCTTTTCCTTAATCATTTATACGTTCTCTGATCTCCATAAGCGACATTTTGAGATACATTACTATGGCTTTAGAATTCAGTTAGCATATTAGCTGAAAGATATTTAAGAGCCGACAGCCTTAGCAGTAAATATTTTCAAGTGTTTGTTGTTCGATTTATTTATTAAACGGTCGAATAAATGTACATAAATTTTTGGAGCACACTTTAGATTGTAGTATAGAGTGTAATCAAAGTGTATTTAAAGAAAAACTAAAAAAAGTTTTTTTTTTCAAATTTATGTACGAACATTTATTTTGAGTAATGAACATTTAATGTTTTTAAATTAAATTTTAATATACATATTTGGTTTGATTTTAATATCACCCCCTAGACGTATGAGTTATGTGTATGCACTTTGCCATTCATTGCATATTACGCATACGCTCCATATAACTTTCAATTTAAGTATGATACTTTATTTGTTTTACCCTCAAGCTCTCTCCACTCTCTCTCACTCTCTCTTGAGTTGTTTATATATAAAAAAAAACTAAAACCTCAATAACACTTAAAAACTTTTGCAAAAATTTATGTTTTTTCCGGCTTTTGAAAAGTTTAGTTTTCATTGGAGAAAATGGCTATATTGAGAAAAACTAAAGGGAAACTCAAGCAGACTATGAAATTTTTATAACATAATGGTCATAGTCAAGTTCCTTCAAAAGGAAATGTTAAGCATGTTGCAGTTTACACACATGCTGCATGCAGTTAGAGAAGGCCTTCAAAACTACAAAGTCTAAAGTTTTTTTGTTTTTCTAAACTTTTTCTACCACAAACTCTTTTAGTTATTTCCTTAAACAAAAACACAAAAATTATTAAAAAAAAAGAATTGCTTTTAAAAATGAAATTGTTTGGACAATTGAAATGAATTTACTTGTTTTTCTTTTGTTTGTTATTCTACTTTGTTTTCTTTCTCTTAAAGGAAACACAAATAAATTGAGTTGTTGAAACTTATATACTTTGTGGCATACATACATGCAGGTTAAGAATTTTTGATAAAATTTCAAGGCAGACAGCCAGGCAGTCCATTTGGAAATCATCGCCCATTATTGGTTAAAAAACAAATGGAAGCCATTTTTTTCTTAGTTCCGTTTGTTCTTTTATTTGTTAATATTTGTTTTAGTAACTGTATTTCTCTATTGATAAACTAAAAGGGAAGCAAATAAAAATAATTTCCTTTTTATATTTCTTTTTTAATTTGATTTTAAAGCTTCAAAAAAATGTGTTTTCTTTAGCAAACCTCGGCAAAATTTATTTAAAATACGAAGGGGGTTGCAACAAAATTTCGTGCCTTGTGGGCATATTGCTTAAATGTAGAATCATCTAAGTTTTAGGATTCCAGCCTCTTCAGTGCTTGCAAAAGAATTTAAAGTTCATCTTGAGCTCTTAACTCAAAGTATAGTATAATTTACTGGAAATAAACATCCAAGCTTCTGACACCACTCACGTTGTGTGGCTTAGTTTTATCCTTGGCTAGATCTACGGTTTAGGGATGACCCCAAACGATAGATATTTTAAAAACTTTTCATGGCATTTTGATTAACTATCACAGCTTTTGCGAGAAGACTGCTGAGAGCAAGTCGAAGAAGTAATATTGTTTCAGGGTTTGAACCACCGACTCGCGTTTAAGAAGCTAACACACCACCATCTAGTAGGTGGTACAGCGATTCGATATTATTCTAACCTCTTATCCAAATTACGTTTGAAATCTTAAATTTTGCTTATTTTGTGCGTAGTGTGATAATACAGGAGTGTGAGTTGTGGGTTCTAAGGACTATGGTCTTATTTAGGGACTCCTCGACCCCACACTCGAAAGAGAAAACGTGCTTATTAATAAGGTTGAAATATACAACATTAGAGCACCGTCCTAATGTGACTTCGATTTCACTGTTTAATTCCTGATACAACGGAATGTTTTCGAGGGAAATAAAAAGACTTATACCCGAAAGTCAAATATCAATGTGGTAGAGCACCACATACAGCACGTACGATTCTGATTCTCATAATACACTACACGGTAAATTCGTTCCTTAGTTACACTATGCATACGTAGATCTCTTCCTGCAGATCTTATCCTGTTACCTACAATATAAACTGATTCAAATCTGATATCCATAAACACCACTTCTTCTTGCTCTTCTCCCATAATTTATTTTCTGCATTTCATCGCAATGCATTGCATGTGTAGAGCACATCTCCTAAGAATAAATAAATAAAATGAACTCTTGTCGAAACATCAAGGGCTATCCGCCAACTTTAACGGTATGCAATCGAGACTTAGCGAATTAGCAAGGGAAGCGGCGGTATATCAAAACCAAAACCTTAACATTTAATTTTGAAAATATCAACTAAACTGATGCCTTTTACGGATGCTAATCATGGAACACAGCTCCTTATGACTTTCGGAAAATCGAGATTTTTGTCAAGCGATGCCTCAGATGAATCAAGCCAAATTTGTTGGCAGAACACAATCAGTATTATTCGACACTAACCGGACAGATTCCAATTGAAATCAAGATATTTATACGGAAGTGTAGATACGTCGAAACAGACCACAGTCCGGTACAACTAGGTCTGCAATTGACTGAAATTCTTAGGGTTCGGAGCGGACGACCAGATCACAAATGACGATGAATAAAGACAGTAAAAATAAATAAAAGAATAAGCGGAAGACACTCGTAGCAGATAGTAGAGGTTATCTGCTACAATAACCTCTACTTAGGATGTATTTCCTTTTATAATGGTTTTGGAATTCTTTCCTAGCTCGTTGGGCATAGAACAACCCGAGTCACGGGACTCAGAAATATCCAACTAAATACGCTTATTAAAAGCTTAACGAAGTCGCGTAGTCTAGTTTATTGTTGGCTTAATAAACGCGAGGCCATGGTTCAAACCCCAGGTCAGCCATCAAAAAAAAAATAAAAAACTATTTCTGTGACGACTACCTCTCTGCAAATTTCTGGCAAAAACTCTGCGAATAAATAAAATCGCTATGTAAGGTTCTTCAAAAATCTGTCGTTCGGTGTAGACTTTAAAACTGTAGGTGCCACCACTCATGTATAAAATTAACACACACAACATAAGTAGTGTGCAAAGCTAGGTCGTAATTCTGACTGAAGGTTTCTAATGACCAAGTATGTGTAGTTAAAAGCAGAACTGTATTGTAAATAGCTCTTAAGTAGATGATATCAGTATGTAGGCTGTGCAAGAAATAATTTACAATATTATGGTACTTCACAGTAAATACGTTTTATTTAAAACTGTAAGGACTTATATTGCAATTATCTAAACCCATCAAGAAACATTTTAATAAAACTTGAATCACAATTGCAAATAAACAATGCAATCTTATGAGTTTAAATAAGAGTTAAGCATTATTAAGCTAAGAGAGAACGCATAATGATTAGCAGCCTTGTCTGTATCCACGTTCTGCCTACTTGAACTCATGCAGCCATGCTATAAATATTATCAAATTCAAAAACAATTTGTAAGCTTAACACACTTAAAACTTTGTTTGTTTTTTTACATTCTCGTACATGTTTTTTTTTACCATAATTTTATTAAAAATGATGGTCAAAGTAAATTTGTTTTATTAACTGTTGCCAAGCATTTCCCCTCCCCACTTGCCAAGAAATAAAAATGTCATCATTTTTGTCATCCTAAATCAAATTTTTTTTATTTAATTTTTTTTAATAAAATTCTCAAATCGTTGTTTAACCATAAAAAGACTAGATTAACCATTATTCTCTCTTCCTCTATCTCTCCATTTTGATTCTTTATTAAATAAAACCAGATTAAATTACTAAAAAGGAAAATGAAAATGAAAATGAAAATGAAAATGAAAAACCCATTAAGGCAGCTGAATAATAAAATAAACGAAATGGAAAAATAGAAGAAAAACTAAATAAAATCTCTTGTTTTTGTTTTCTCTTTTCATACTCTATCTCTCGCTCTACTCAGCCATCCAAATAGACGTTCCTCGGTGCGTAATAGCAACAGCAACAATCTACCGCAATTAACTTTTACCAACAACAGCAGTAGCATTAACAACAACAGCAACAATAATAGTAGCAAAAGCAACACTGGCAATAAACGAGGCAGTGGTAAAACATCATTGTCCATGAATTCTTTACGTTTCTCGTTGCGACGAAATGGTCCAGACGATAGAAATGGTCGCAAGGCTGCAAGTGGAGCAAGTGATGTTAGTATTTCTACTCTAACAGGCAATAGTAAAATGAGCAATTGTTCTGCTTCACCGGGTAGCTTAACTGATAGTCTGCATCACCATCATCTGCAGCAGACACAGCAAATGCATCATCATCATCACCTGCACTATGGCAGTACATGTGAACAGAGTACCCAAACGCCAAATTCGATTAGTCGCGAAACACGACGTAATCGTAAATTGAAAGTATTACGATTTAATTTTAATAAAGTGGCAACGCCAACACTAAACTTACGGTAAGTATGAAAATAAATTTCGAAGATTAGTTTTTTTTTTAATGTTAAAGGTGATAAAGCAGTAGAGTATAAACACATGATTAGATACTAGGTGAAGAGGATAGGTAAACGAAAGTAAACAAGTGAATAAATCATAGATATTTGGTCTAGCAGAGTATAAAAACAAGTAATAAAAATTCTACAGTCTAAATATAAATTATTTTCTTAAGATAATCTGAATAATAATATCAGGAAACTTCAAGGATATTTCAATTTCTTCAACACTCTTTTTGGTTTCTCTTCCAGTAGTCATAAAATCAAAATAAAAAATAAGCAAGAATCCAATTAAATGTTATTTTTAGTTCAATGTCATACGCTGTGAAGCATACTTTATGATGCCAAAAATAATATCATTTTTATCGTATACTTTAAAGCATTTTTTTATTATTATAAACTCCTTAGCATTCTCTTTAATAGGAATTAACATTGATTGATTGGAATAAAGGATATTTCTGCTGCTGTTATGCACAATCATTTATTAACATTTAATTACGCCTTGTTGCCATTCTGCGCGTATTTTATTCTCATCTATTTTTTTTTCTTCTTTAATCTTCAACAGCTTCCTGAATAATCGCAATAAACGCAATAGTCTTTCCGCGAATGCAGTGGCCACGGAACAAAAGGCAACCAAAGTTCTTGGTCTTGTCTTTTTTACGTTCGTCCTTTGTTGGTCACCGTTTTTCATATTGAATATTATATTTGCCGCCTGTCCCGAATGCGAAGTACCCGAACATGTTGTCAATACTTGCCTGTGGCTGGGTTATGTTTCCTCTACAATAAATCCCATCATTTATACGATATTTAATCGGACATTTCGTGCTGCATTTATACGTTTGCTTAAGTGCAACTGTGAAAGGTAAGTGGGCCTGTGTGTGTGTGTGTGTGTGTATTTGTATTTGTATATATGAGATTAAAATGTATTGCGGTTGTGTATGATGCTGGAAATAAACATGAATGCAGAGTTTAAAAAGATGAAAATAAATGGGTTTTAACGCGATTCAAAGGAAATTAATGTCGTAATATAATAACAACATTGATGGTGACTGTCCTTAAGGCACTTAATTTAATTTTCCATATAAATTTTTCAGTTGGTTTATTAAAAGCATATTTAAAAATATGTTTAAGGCACTTGAACAGGAAGGGTGTTACCGTCTCTCTTAAGAAAATGCCTGTGACAAGGTTAAGTTCGCGTGTGAATAGTTAATGCTTTAATCGTGCAAAAATAGCTTAGGCAACAAGCAAGACCAAAGAGTGAAAGTGAGTGATAAATTCTCCACATTCTATTTAGTAATATCCAGGATAACAAATCTTTTCTGAGTCGATATATGAAATTTTGGGTAAAGATCCACAAAAAATGTGCGACAAGTGATTGAAACAACTGGAGGAGTATGATGCTGCTATGTGGAACATTAAACCTTCATAGTGGAATAATTTTGGACCAAATAGAAGATAAAATATATGCCACCCTACAAAATTAACAGGCAGTATTCTGGCCATAACATTCTCTACCATATTTCGTTGTCATGAATCATAATGGAACAGATCAGTGAGCGCCAGCAACATTTATAAACAGTTGTCATTGATCCCAGGCTTGCTTTAGATTGTTTGAAACATCCTAGTATCTGGAGTGCACTTGAGAGAACAGATTAATGCGTCTCATATAAATTCAATATGTAGCATTACAGCGTAAACTCTTCATGGAGAAGCACTTTCAGAACCTATTAACCCTGGACGGTTACTCTTCATTTTTGTAAACTAAGGTTACTCTTCGTTGAATCGACGAACAATTTAACCCTAAATGGTTGCTGTTCGTCGAATCGACGAAGCTCATTTACTCTTTATCACATAATTCTTTTGTTTGGCTAAATTTCGCTCTTTTTTTCAACAATTTTAGTTGAAATTTTTGTACAGTAAGGTTACTCTTCGTTGAATCGACGAACAATTTAAAAAAAATGTACGTCTGTCCAGGAGTTGTGATATTTTCACTTGGGATTGACGAGGTGTTTGGTATAAATATAGATTCCGAAACTACTTTTTCAGAATACATTCTACAATTGTCTTTTGAATATACGAAGTAGTGAACAAAGGTGAGGTTAGATTGAACAGCCAGCCTCTTCAATGGGTATAGCTTACTTAGATCCTATAAGGTTCCCTAATAATATCGATATTATCTATTACGATTCCCACTTAACTGCGATACTCAAGTTCTTTAGATTTCTAAATCTGTCCATCACTTGACATTTTGATCCTTACGATCCTTTTGTTTGGTTTCAGAATACAGCTCTCTCAGTCCATCCCATTCGCGTATAATCTGTTAGCTAAATTTCATGATCATGATCTCCTTACAGGCCTTTGTCAAAACTTCCTATTGCTAATCTGGCTGACAGTTGCAATGTATTTACACCTTAGCACGCACTACGTTATATATAACAGATCCTACCACCATGAATCGGATCTCGACCTGAAGAATACTATGAGCCGTGGTCAAAGCAACGAACTAGACAACAATTAAAGGAGACTTGATTAATTTTAATTGTGGACAAAAGTCCGTGACAAATATGAAGAACCTTGATTGAGGTTTATAAAGTATAATGGCTGATAGAGGTACACGTGTGCCTATACACTTTAGGAAAATTGACTGATGGAATCTCTGAAACTATAAAGATCCTACACTACCTAACTTATTTTAATTCAAATTTAATTCAGGAAAAGAATTTTTTATGCCATTATGCAACGTTCTCTCAATTGAAATAATTTTTAAAATCATTTTGTTTTTCACTTTTTCTAGATCGGGACGACCTACTCGCTATCGTTCGGTTACTGAAGGCCGCAGTGCACTAAGTCTATGTGCGCCCTCTGCCCTACCACTGGCAATATCATTTCAGGGTGCACCACTAATGGGCGCCACAAGTAATTCATCAGCGAGCACAAACATTACAACACCATTAAGAGAATTCCGTGGCAGTTATACAATAACCGATGATGAATGCTGATGGAACTAAACAAAACGCAGAATATGAATCCAAAAACGAATGAAAAGAAAGGAAAATATGCCAATTAAAAGCGATAATAAAAGAAAAAGAAAACAAAAACTACTAAAACTACTATACCCACCCTAACTAAGCACATATTAATGCGAAAATCACACATACGGGTACTCATAATCAAAAACTTTCTATTTTTTTCTCTCTTTCCTCTTTTCTTTCTCTCGCCCTCCTCTGCTGTATATAGACTTTTAAAAGGATTTTAGTTTTTCTTTTGTTCGATTTTGTCTATTTTTTTTTCTATTTTTTCTATCATTAGAGTTTATTTTTTATGTAAATGATAACGATAATGTTTGCGTATATATTAGTAGAGAGAAAAAATAGGATTTTACACGAATGAATGAATGAATGAATGTTATGTTAATGAAGAGCTACGAGTTGTATAGGGTGTCCCTTAATAATATTTAAACTCTTTGAAGCTAAAGAGGTTATCTTTATAAAATATTGTTACCACAAAATTTGCAAGCAAGTCAATAAAAATGCGGTAGTTTTTAAGTCTTGCGAATTTATTCTGAAGAAATTTGATCTGAACAATTTGTCGTCAAATGTTGCAATCAATATAAGAGTTAAGAACGCACTCTCTTGTTAGAATAAAGACAAAGAGCAGGGGCCTAACATTGTCATATGATGCGAGCGTGGGATGTACAATATATCAGGCTTATGAGTCATACTTTAATCTTCTCTAACAAGTCTCTAACAAGTCTAAACAGCCTTTTGACATCATTAATATCTGAAAGACTGGCTAATTTAAATTAGTTTTGTACAGAAATCTCTCTTTAGCTTCAGCTATTGTTTCGCTTTCCATATATATTCTATACAATGTATGAGACCTAATAAGAAAATGATCTTGAACACCATTATGTAATAGCTTTGTTATAGAAATGCAAGTAAGTGTACAAAATATTTGCCACATCCGTCAACCAATTGACATTTTGATCCTTACGATCCTTTTATCTGGTTTCAGAACGTAGCTCTCTCAGGCCAACCCATTCACGAAAGATCCGTTAGCTAAATTTCAACGTAGAGTTTCATCATGATCTCATTACAGGCCATTGTCAAAACTTCCTATTGCTAGTCTGGCTGACAGTTGCTATGTATTAACACCTTAGCATTCTCTACTTTATATATAACATGTCCTAGCACCCAAACCACTATGAATGAGATCTCAAAGAATAACTTTTTGTCTATCAGCTTTCATTATAAATTTGGGACCACCTGTATAGATGAATACGAATGCAAACACGGTTACCAAAAGAGAAAGAAAGTATTAATGTTGGCTAGATTCATAGTTTCCTCCTTTGCAATTCCAGAGCATTTCACTAACTCCAACATATCATCATAAAGCTGGGTGCATTCTGCTGTTATAAAAGCAAATTTTTATACTTTTTTGAGCCAATGGGCGTTTTGTATGGTAAATCTGATCCATTGACACTCGAGCCTATTTTCTTAGTATAAATTAAAGTTTCATTAGGTCGATCTTATTCGCTGATAGGCAGATTATTGTAATAAAAAGGTGTTTTGCTTGATTCTTCTATGTCTGTGTCTATGCGGAATGTTAGTTCTGTTAGTTAAAGTTCTAAAACTGCTTTTTGCATGTTTATTTTGATCACATGTTATCGAAGACAGGGTGGTTCAATCGTCTATATGTAAATTTATATCTGCTGGTTATCGCTAAAGCCTCTTTAGTGGAAATGCGGCTTATTGCCAGATAGTAAGGTTAACAGTTGAGTCAACAGAGTTTAGATGTTGCACAATTATTAGTACTTAAACGTCTATCTCTGCCTATGCTCATTTGAACTTTTATTAGAGTCATTGAACAGAAGGTATTCCATTTGGTAAATCTTTTATTTTGTTTAAAAATATTTTGTTTTGTTTTAATAATAAACATTTCGTTTCTAATCAATTACATAAATTTTCTTCAGGTTCTCTATAACATTATTTAAGGGATACCCTATATTTTCCAAATGTTCTAATATTAACTACACTCACTAGACCATAATGGCTTTATTTGTATTTTTTTTTTTCATTCATTTGTTCCATTAACAAGGCCTAATCAAAATTAATATTGTGTATAAATTTGTCTAAAATACAATATTTAGTCTATATTTAATGTACAATATATGTATATGTATATGTATGTATTTATGTAAGACTCTAAATGTAATACATGTCACCCACCATACAAGTGGTTTGAAACTGAATTTAAATTTTTTGTTTTGATTATTATTTTTATTTCATAAAAACATTTAGGCTTTAAAATCTATTAAATAAATATGCAGAAAAGAAAATTATATATTTTTTTTGTGTATTTTTCAAAGTGTTTTTATGCTTAAATAATATATTTCAGAATAGATTTTTTAAATGTTAAGAGAAAATTAAATTAACAAAAAAATTAATGAAATATGAAATGAATTATTCATATTGTAGTGTCTAACATACAGGGTGTATAGTTTTAATTTTAAAATAAAACTTTTTAAGCTTAAAACAAAAAAATAAAAATAAAAAACTATAAATTAATAAATATGTTTAAGCAAAATTAATAATAGATGTTAATTTTAAAACCAAAATAAATAAAGAAAAAAAAAAACTTTTAAATAACGGGTGTTTCATTAAGATATTAAAAATACATACGTATATGGGAAGATCAGTAAAAAGTTCGTGTTAATCTCTTTTGTAGACTCTATCGTGCTTATAGAACATTTAGATTGAACAGAAAGGTGTTTTCGATAAGGGAAATGTATTATCGATAACAAATGCTATGTGAGACATAAGGTACTATATACAGACGAGGTTATTTTTAATACTAATCTGTTTATAACGCACTGTATCAATTTAAACATAGGGCAACAAATGATGATTTGGCTTAATGTGGCCATACCTTTGGACGTAGGATACTAAAAACAAACACTATCTGAAGGCCTGATTGCTTTAAGTCGGCATACGGTATTAATACAATTCTCATTTGGCCTTATAAGCACTCAATTCCTTAAACCCATCCTAGAAAAGTACTATATCACCAACCAACTAAGTGAGGAATTGAAAGAATGTGTGATAAATAATATTCGAGAAAATAGACCACTTTGTAGAATGTAAGAACTGAAGTAGCCGTAGTCATCAAGCCGTAGGTAGAGATCAAGTCTGGATTATATGCAAAAAGATTGCCAGACATGTAATTTCTTTGGGATCTATTTTTCCATTACCTACACTGTCTAAAGGGTCTAGGAGAGCACGTCAAACCAATAGAGATCACATATGTTGGTTATGACTGACCTTAAGCTAATCGTATAATCCAGCCTAGGTACCTTGAAACAAGTAATTAATTCCAGTACAGAAACTTGGTCTTTAAAACCATTCAGTTAGTCCTACGACTTAACTGCTCACTCCACTCATGTTGTGTGTATTCATTTTATCCAAGAGTGGCGGGACCTACAGTTTAAAGTCGACTCCGAATGACCCATTTTTCCGAAACTTTCCTTGGCAATTTTATTTACGCTCAGAGCCTTTACCAGACGACTGCTGAGCGGAAGTCGCCGAGTGAGTATTTTTTCATATTTAATTTTGTTCAAGATGTCTGAGTTGAAGTGTGAACTACGAGCTTGCGTCAAATAATATCTACAAGACTACGGCGACTTCAATTACAATTACAGAAGAGAGATATTGTACTGTCGCAGTTCTTTTACGTTGAATCTCTAACAACACTCCAACTATGATTTCAGTCTGCAACCAGACTGGCTTCCTATAGCGAATATTTAATTGGGATATCATAATGAGTCTAAGCTATGGGTTAGATGGAAACGATAGGCTACTATTAGCATCAAGTAAACACAACTCCATGTTCTATTTAAATACGACTGAAATATAAATAATTAAACAAATTATAAAGCATGTTTGTCTTTTCAATACAAAAAAAAAATGTTAGTAGAGCTTAAATATGCATTGCAAGTCTTTTGAAATGTTTATTTGTTTTTTAACAACGAATGCGTTAAGTTTCACAAAAATTTAACGTACACTGCATTACTGTTCGACACTCAAATTCACGACAAAATAATGCAGATACTTTGTTGCAAATGCCAAATATATTGTGAGTATATTGGCAAGTACCAGTACGTGTTGTATACACAAATGCATTCAGAGCCTTAGTAATTCCTTCTCTCATAAACTTCCTCAACATACATATGAGTATATATACAAAAGAAGTACATATTCACATACTCAGATTACTCTTCTTAACTTTTTAAATTTATTTGGAAACTTTGACAACTAAAACCAGCTACAAACTAGTTTAAGTCGATTGCATGCAATACTTTTTTATTTCTTATAAACTCCTGCTATTGTCAGCACTTTAAGCGTTTTAAGATTCAGCAATTATTTCGTATCAATTGCATTCTTGACATTTCATCAGCGCACACTTCAAATTACTCGTCTTTCAAATGTCAACAGTGCAGTGCATTAAATAAAAATTATTTTATATTCTACTCTATTTAATGTTGTTAAGTTTATACTCTCGCAAATACTTTTCACCCCTAGGAGACAATTATTTTATTGAATGCAACAGCAGTCAGTGGCATCTTAATAAAATTGTATACTTCATCACGCATATTTATTCAGCAATGACTCTTCTAAATGAATTTAAAAGAAAAATCATATGCGAATAAGAGAATCAGAAGAAAAAAAATGGAGGAAACTGTAATAATACAATATAAATAAATTTTATGACTTTCAAAGAATTTTAGAAAAATATATTATTTACACCAAAACAAATAGAATGAACCCAAGAAAGCAGAGTAGTAAAGGAAGGAATTCATGCAACAAAATAATCTTTACAGATTTTTGTAATATTTTTGTTTAATAATTGGTCACCGTAGCCTAATAGGAAGTCTATTGGCTTACTAGAATAGAACTCCAAGTTCAAACCTCAGCTATGATATCTTGGAAAAAAATATGAAAAAAAAAATATTTCATTAAATTACCATGCCTCTGGCAAAAGCTCTGAATGCCATGAAAAACAAACTTAAGACTATCATTCGCTACATACAGTGTTGGTCATTGCAACACTTCAGGATTACGACTTAGCTTCTCACGCTACTTACTTTGTGTGTTAATTTTAATTTTGTCTATAAGTGGCGAAACCTACAGTTTAAGGTCGACTCCGAACAACAGATTTTTTTTTTTTGAGAAACTTTTCATGGCAATTTTTATTTACTCTCAAAGTTCTTTACAGAAATCTGCTGAGAGGAAATGGCCGAAGAAATATTATTCATATTGCGGTTGGATCGAGATATCTGACCATTGGTTTGAACCGTGGCCTCACGTCTAATAAGCCAACATACTACCAGCACACTAGACTACCGCGACTTTTTTTAGTGAGAAGGGATTATGAAATTTCAATTTCCAGTGTTAAACAAGGTTATCTGTAGTATCCTCTCCTGTTCACAGTCACACTAGATTGAATCTTGAAATCAGTCCCAGAGGACATTCGCCACAGTTCTACTCCCTTCAAGCAAATACTAAATACAGGCTAAAATCAACGATTTATGTATCACAGCAGCAACAGTAGCAGTTGACGTACAAATTAAAGTCTTAAACACCACTGTACCATTGAATCAGCTCATATACTATCCGTAAAGCTGAAAAGCAAGAAAATTAACATAACATAACACCCCGCTGAAGCCAAGCAGTTTTGAGACAGTCTAAACTTTTGCTCAGCAACTGTGACATGGAAAGATATGAATCTTGCATCAGACTATCGATGAATAATCCGATAATTGTAATGAGCCATATGACCGGTCATCCTCATATATAGAAATAGTGTGGAGGAAACCGATTTTTTCAGATCATTTCACTCATTTAAATATCAAGGTTTAACCCTTAGAGTCAAAATCAAACAAATTTCTAAGTAATTCAATACTTAACAAAGAAAAAATTTTTTTTTTCATTCTATTCTTTTCTAAAAAAAAACCCTTAAACTCCTACATCTTCGAATATAAAAAGGAAATATAATCATCAGACCAAAATAAACTATCAACTCAAAAGAAAAGTCATATCATTTATCACTATTAGCAGTATACATACATATATATGAGTATATATCCTATCATTTCATTTTTATTATAGAATATATTTTGCCTTTATTACGAATTACTTAAGGATAATAGAAATATAGAAGATATTCATTTGCTTGATTTCATTTTCAAAGATATTTCAATACTTTCAAATATTAGATTTCCTTTGCAACAACAAAGTATAATTTTCTGAAATTTTCGTAGAAAAAAAACCATTGTGTAGCGTATACCATATATGCATACATACGCAACAATATAAATAAATGAATTACATTACATTGCATACCGTGGGGAGTAAAAAAAATACGAAGTATACTTTTGGGCATATTACAGCATTATATAGAAATTTATTATTTTATATTAAAAAAAAACTGTAGGAATTAACAGTCAGTCAGGATTACGACCTAGTTTCTCACACCACTTATGTTGTGTGCGTTAATATTTATACATGAGTGGCGGGACCTACAGTTTAAAGTCGACTCTGAACTACAGATTTTTGAGAAACTTCTCATGGCAATTTTTATTTACTCTCAGAGTTTTTACCAGAAATCACGTCAGCAAACAATATTGACTCATATGGAGTTCGAAAAACCCAGAAGTGGTAGTGGAACAGCAATTACATTCAGAAAATTCGGATTGTTTGGTAAGCATATCTGATTTCGGCTTAATTGGATGAGAAATTTCCAGAGACTAACTTCATATTTCAAAGACCCTAAATGGTCACCAGAATCATACGGTTTAACGACGTTAGATTTCTGTTGTGGAACTACAACTAAAACCGTGCCTACATGGATAATTCCTTAAAGCTGGATTGTTTAAAAATCTACATTCATCAAATTACCGTAGAGATATCGCCCGAAGATATCAATTCAGAGGCCGTCATTTAAACGACTTTGTATTTCATACATAACGGCACTGCTTTCGATCATGTTCGAAAAGAAAACTGAAATTAAAGAGTATTTCTGCACTGGAAAGTTGAAGTTCTAGAGAGGTTAACTGTGTGCAGTCCAATTCTTCATAGTGAAACTTTCTATTTATGAACCTGAGTTCTAAACCAATTGAGATTTCAGATTTAAAAAATCAATTTTAATTAGTATTTATTTGATAATTTTATTGGCGGAAATCCATGATATGGGAATATATCCGAGAGAATTATTTTGTAGGATATTTTTTGATGCTTCATTCTCACTCCAGAGAATCATTTCAGAAACTGGAGTGTCATAAAAATATCAGGCAGCGCCAACTCTTGAGAAAGAGAAGGATAAATAAGCAAATTCCACTACATTTAATACAACCCAATACATTTACTTAGACAGAGTTGTTTCTAGACTACAGTAAATGGCAACCCTACCATCCTAGATCCTGCTACAATAAGCCAATCACCATCAAAAATTTTGATTATTAAATGAATGGAGAGGTGACAGCGCTATAACATAAAAGTACTTTTCTTATAAATTCACTTATTTTTAAATACAATAATTCTACTTTTACTCCACACTGTATTTCCATTTATTATTTCCGAAATGAAATCTAATATTTAACAGGCAGTTTTATATCGCACTACAATATTCCATTCCGTTACAGAGATGAATTACAAGTGAAACTTAAGAAAGACATAAAATTGACAATGTGTTGACAAATTGTGTAATGAATGAATAAGTGAATGAATGAATAAGTGAACGAATGAATGTATGATGTATTAATGTATTTCAATGTACATGAGTTCAACTAGTATGTACGATAATAATATTAAGAAATTTCCTCCAGAAATGTGTTAATATTTGCATGGCTCATATGAGAGAAGATTTTATGGGAGTAAGACACCCCTGAACTATTAAATGCACTTGCTTACGAAGCAACTGCTGCTACATGGTACATTATATCAGATAACTTGCTACAAAGTATATGCATTAGTCTTACCAGTTTAATGCTGTTAACAACGAGCAAAAGTTCAATTGTAAATGGGGTCGCCTTACATATTGGGGGAAAGAAAACATGCAGCATATACAGTGTATGTTATACACATGGGCACTTTCAGATCATATTTCAGGGGAAGAGCTAGGATTAGCAGAATATAGTGCTATTTTTTGTTATACCATGTATTACAGCATTTACATGGATAAGCAAATAAATATTCCGCACAAAATTTTTCAAAGTTATTGTAGCCTAAATAGGCCTTTAACCAATAAAAAATAAATAATTTTTTTTTTTGAGTTTTACGCACCATAACAATGATGTTTATTACTTAAATACATATATACATATATATAATATAAGGTGTAGTGAAAAGGTATCTATTATATTTGGATTAATAATGTCTGATGCAAGACTCAAGCCTCTGCCCTTACAGTAGCCGAGCTAACTTTAAAAGTTCTAGCTTGGGTAACATAACCTTCATAACCTTTTGCTAAACATAACATTCAAAATTTCTCTTTCCACTCCACTGCAGTGCTCTCCCCCTTTAGTGGTTTGGAAGCTCTGCTTCTCATGCCTATTAATTTTCCTGAACCTAGCAGATGATAATCACATCGCCCCAAGCTTGAAAGTTTAGCTTACTCAGTGAATGCCATATTAAAGTAAGTAAGCTCCATAAAATCTAATTGCCCGGATGGCGCACAAAGGGACATTTTGCCTGAAAACCTCGCCAAAATTAATAAGAGTGTCTTATGAGTTAATGGCGGGAATTTTTTTATAGTGTTAGTGATAATTAAGCCCAAGGATGAACCCAACTGATTTTGGTTCAATTCGATCCGTGATTTAGCCTGGCCCCCATACAAATTCCCCACGAAATTGCACTTATTTACACTAATTACAGTAAAATAAAATTTAGAATGGATCAGTTCTGTATACTAAGAAATCATGGTGCAAAGTTTAGTGAAAATCGGATCACATTTGACCCTGGTCCACATATAAAGTCCCCTTTAGAAATTCACGTTTGCGCTTATAAATGGCTTAAAAATATCGGTATCGTTATGAAATTCGGTATGAACGTGTATTACCAAATTTTGTTATGGTCGGTCCATAATTGCCCCTTAAGAAAATATGTTTTGTAATTATAATTGGCTTAAAAATTTTATTACCTCGATGAAATTCGACATGAACATGTTTAATATGAATGTGAATCATTTTACCTGATTTTATTATGATCCGATCATAAGTGCCCCCCCCCCCCCTCATATTATTGAGAAATAATGCCATATGGCTTTAATGCCTATGGCTTTATTGCACTGCGTCTAATTTTTTTATTTTTTCAAAAAAAGGAAATATTTTCAAAAAATCGGCAAAAATAATTGCGCAAATTTGCGCAAACTTTTCTTTTTGTAGAGAGTTCGTATTTTCGTGCGGTATATAACATTAAACTACTAAAAACTACTTTCACCTTTAAAATCCTTATCTTTTTTTTGGGGAGGGTAAAAAAATGTGAAGTTTTTATTATTTTTAAATTTTGAACGAATAATTTTAGCATTAATATATGAGATATGTATACATATATATAAAACTCAAAGTAGCAGTTGCTCATACCTTTCAAATAAAGGAAAAATCAGTATAAAACCTCCATTCGTTTAGCCACAAAAACAAAATCATATAAACCTATTAAAATTTAAAAAAAAAACACCAAAAACGCATCTAATTTTCTTCACTTTCCTGACTTTGACATCTTCTCAAATCTACAAATCTCTACTTAAAGTCGCCAAAAATTCACTACATAATGCAGAATTTTGTTCTCTATCGAACTGCGTACTCAGTTTCTTAAAATTTCTTTAAATTCATTTTTGCCTTTTTGGCCAGCTTTTCAGGGTAAATGCCACTTATTGTGGCGGCTTGACTGCCGGATAGTATAGCTATGTCCTGTCTGTCTACCATTTCAGTTAATGTCCAAATTGAATTGGGCACATTAGTTTAGAAAATATTGGCGATTTAAATCATGAGTTTTGAATTTTTTTTTTTCTAGACATGAACACCACCTGATTCAGTACCAATACCAGTCCATTGTCCTCCATCCACCGGCTACGGAGTTGTTCATCCCTTAAACAGGTATTTCGCATCCAAATTGATCATTGATTTAAGTTAAGTTAAGCAAAATACAGACACTGTCGTTCGTTGGCATAAGCTCTGTTGGAATTATGTTCATTTTTGATGGTACTAAAAACTAGAGCATGTAATAAAACAGGGGGGAATCGTGACTTGACAGATTGGGTGAAAAATTATATGCAACGTGACTGAGTAGTAGAAGTGAATGAAGCAATATAAGGGCTAAATAATCCTTTAAGGAATGGGTAAAATATCGGTAGTGGTACAGGAGCGTTAGGACCCAGAATAAGGTATTAGCTGGGAAAATGGGGCCATTACTCTGATGGATTCGATAATTCATGGCAATGAGTTTGAGGATTAAACATTTCTGCATTGTGTGGGTTATGATATTTAGAGGTGTATACGCAGAGAAAAGGAAGACGTAAAAAGGTTTAAAAGATCTGAGGCAATCCGAATTATTGTTGGATAATTACAATTGCGTCATTTGATTCATACATCAGACTATTCAGAAGTAATCCATATGTAGAAAAGGAAAAGTGGATCATAAGAACATTACTTGAAACCTATGCGGTGCGGCGTTAGTACACTTACATTCATACATAATTGGTTATTACAACCCTTTAGCCAGGACTACGACCTAGTTCCTCACAACACTTATGTTGTGTATCTTATTTTTATACATGAGGTGCGAGACCTACAGTTTGAAATCGACTCCGAAGGACAGATTTTTAAAAAACTTTTCATGGCAATTTTATTTACTAACAGTGTGTTTGCCAGAAATCTGCTGAGAGGTGGTAGCCGAACAAATATTTTTTTTATATTTCGTTTTGTTGAAGATGTCTGACCTGGATGCTGAACCGAGGCCTCATGCTTAATAAGCCAACGCATTACCTACTAGACTGCAGTGACTTTAATACATCACAGAAGAAAACACCCCCGTTCAAGTATTGCCTGTTATGGCAACAAAATTGGAAGCTAATCTAGTATATGGTAGTAGATCGTATGATCACTGTACTCTTGCGCCTGTACTAAGCAATAATAATAATAAGTAATGTTTTAAACGTTTTTCTTAAATATTTACTTTTCTTGCACAAGAAAAATAGGAGAAAAACTCAACATATGCCATAAAATTTTGCACACTTCATTTAAATGCAAAATAATTTTGTTTGAAAACTTTTTAATTAATTTAAGTTTTAAAATATGATCTTCTTTCACTCTTCGAAAATAGTTTGAATTTATGCGAACATGTTGTGTCTAAACAGGCCTTATTTGTTGACGAAATTATTATTCTATTTTATCTTGCAACACTCTCTGCATAACATACTATTCATTATAGTTTTATCAACTTAATTTACAGAACATTGCCATCAGCAGGTGTTCTCTTCGAAAAGAAAGAAAAAACTCTGCCTCTTCTCTCTGACAGAAGATTCTTCATATTTCATGTGAATATTAGAATCGCACATCCCATTGGATTAGATAAACTTATAAATTAATGTTGGCATATTATAATGTGGCACCACCGCCACCACCATCATCATCATCATGCTCCAGTCAAGTGGGGTGTGTAATACATATAAATATAAACATGTTGCACGTTAGTTGTGCCACTTGTCTGTATAAAAGCTATTAAATTATAGTATTTGCAGGCAGTGCGTAGTAGTAGGATATGCAAGTAAAATTCTCAAATAGTTGTTTATCATACATATTAACGTACAACATTGCATGGGTGTCTGTACGTACGAAAGCATAATTTATAACTTTTTAACTAAATTTTCCTCTATTATAAGTGGCAGCCAGATGAACTCGCCCACGTAAAGCCTGTGAAGGGAAAATGTGTGCACTTGTTTAACACATGGACTCTTAATAAAATTCTGTGTAAATATTTACTACTCAAAATCATGCAAAATGCTGCACAAACGCTCAAGTATATTTGGATGACTCTTAAATTAAGTTTTTCACGAAAAATTTTTAAATAATTTTTTTTTTAATAACGAAAATTTATTTTTATATGACTGCTCTCCAATGTAGATGCAGTGCAGGGGGTTAAGTTTAAAGTATACTTATGGGTTTTGAAAAATAAAAAACAGACAAAAAAATTTCCTAAAAAGTTAAAGAAATATTTAATTAAGGCTTTAATGTTTGCATAACATTTACTAACGACTGTATATTACCGCCGTAGTCTAGTAGGTAGTGTGTTGGCTTATTAGACGTAAAGTCAGGGTTTGAGCCCCAGCCCAGACATCACAACAAAATACAAAAAGTATTTCTTCGGTGACTGGCAAAAACTTTGAGAGTAAATAAAAATTGCCATGAAAAGTTTCTCAAAAATATGTCGTTCGGAGTCGACTTTGAACTGTAGGTCCCGCCACTCATGTATCACACACAACATTAACACACACAACATAAGTGGTGTGAGAAACTAGGTCGTAATCCTGACTGAAGGGTTATAATGACCAATTATTTATGTATATAAAGGGTGTTTTTTATAGAGGTATAGAACTTTAAGTTGCAATAAAACAACGATGGATTATTCGATTGTCATGAATTTTATTTATCCGAAAGATAATCTTGTGGCATTACATTTTAAATATGATTTCTGGCATATGACCGCCACGGCTGGCGCGGATATAGTCCAATCTGAACGTCCAATTTTCAATAACTTTTTCCAACATTTGTGGCCGTATATCGGCAATAATACGGCGAATGTTGTCTTCCAAATGGTCAAGCGTTTGTAGCTTTACCAAACGGTGTTTCCACACCTTCACTCCAAATGCGGCAGTTTTGTTTGTTGACGTAGCCATTTAACCAGAAGTGCGTTTCATCGCTAAACAAAATTCGCTTATGAAAATCGGGAACATTATTTTCGAAATAAAATTGCACTATTTGCAAGCGTTGTTTAGGCGTGAATCTATTCATGATGAATTGCCAAACCAAACTGAGTATAAATCACTTGACAGCTGTTAAATCGGTCGCCATCTTGAAAAGTAATGCCAACTTAAAGTTCTATACCTCTATAAAAAAACACCCTTTATATGCATATCATGTCCCCCAATTGTGGAATGATGGGGGAAGGTCCAATCATATGATCTAAACAGTCAAGTGACTAATATAAAACGTTTGATTAATTGCTTACCATACTCGTCTCACAGTAGATTGATTAAAACGCTTGCCCTGAAGCAAGTTGCACCATCTTGTTGACCCACTGCATGTCAGCCTAGTCCAATTCTTCCATTTAGGCCGCAAAAACTAAGATGATGCCTTCCTCCATCAAAGGTAACGTTGCAATTTTCAATATTTTGAAAAAAGTACGGTTCAATGATATTGTTGGCCCACAAACCACCCCAAAAATCTTTCAGGGAGAAGAAAAAAATGAAGGTAGTATTTATTTGAGAGATAAATGTATGTATGCCCTATAATGTTTAGAGCATATTTAATGTTAATATTTCCCCCGTTTTTTCGGCCAATATCTTACCAATGGCAAGTGTAATAATGCCTGCCAATTCGGAAATTGTGGCTTGCTTATACCAATACACGATGGTCGTCACATATCCGCTCAAAAAATAGTCTTATACCGTCAAATTTCATGATATTGGCGGCCAACAGGCTACTTTAAAACGTTAGATTTATTGCTCGCCATACGCGCATCTCAATATGTTCATTAAACCGCACGCCATGAGTGAACCGCATGCCAGCCAAGTCCAATTCCGCCATTTGGGCCAAAGAAAGTAGCACGATACCTTGCTACCTTGACTGTAACATTAAAGTTTTCAATGTTCTGGAAGAAGTATGGTATAATAATGCTACCGGCCCACAAACCACCCCAAAAATCTTTCAAATCACACCAAAACTTCTTCAGAGAATTAATCAAGTCGTCGTAGTCCAGTAGGTAAGGAGTTCAAACCTGACTTAGACAGTTCGAACATTAACGAAATATTAAAAAAAATATTTCTTTCAGCGACTTCCACTCAGCAATTTTCTAGCAAAAATTCTGAGAGTAAATAAAATTGCAATGTAAAGTTTCTCAAAAATTTGTAGTTCAGAGTTAACTTAAAATTGTAGGTCCTGTGGGAAGGTGGTGTGGGAAGCTGAGTCGTAATACTGGCTAATGACAAATTAGGTAAGTTGGAATTGATTAAACATTCAATTTTTCATAGACAACGTTTAGGCTTTATATAAAAATATATTTTATTGTGTTCATTTAGGTGTATTCACTTATTTCGATAGCCTTTTATGAAGTTACAGACATGAATATTATACTTATTTATAAACTGTTTGTAAATATATTTATCTGCTATAATGCCTTTGATTGAAAGTCACTTGATTAAACATGATGTTAAGGATTTCATGGCTTGCTTTCAGGCTTTAGTTTATAGTATATAAAAATTATTGTTAAAGTCCCTTGATATACAGTCTATATGGCCTTAGTTTCAGCAAAATTATGTCCGTTTGTAAAGAAAAATAACTGAACCCATATAAAATGTCCTCTATTAATCTATTTTATGGTCTTATAATCCTCACCACATTTCCGTAAGCCATAAATTATTCTGTTTATATTGTATAAAAATAAAATTTTTATACGGATTCCTATTGTTTTAAATAAATTTAATAAAAAAAACCAACAAAAAATGTTTCTCTAAATTTAGATTTGGTTTGTTTACGAAAAATAAATGTTAGGAAAAAAGCAACAATTCTGTAATCTAACAGGGGTTAGCAGTTTAAAGTTTATTGGAAAACCATTTGTTTTTATTTCTTAAAAACAAAAACAAAACGAAATAAATAGCCACAAATCCCCATAATAAAAGGGTCAAAAGGCATTAGAGTAGAAAAAAATGTGTCTTTCATAATATCAGAACAAAAGGAAAAACAATATTGCCTCCTTTACCATCAAGGAACAAGGAAAAAAATCGAAATTTTAAAAGTTCAGCATTAACCTTAAAGTATTGTTTCTTAAACAGAAATTAAAAAAAAAAAACACCGAAAAGGCGAAGAAAATTTTATTTGCCTCAGTAATCACCATCACCCCGAAGTAGATGAAGTTTTAAGGAAACATTAATAACTTACAGCTGCCAGCACAACAAATACCTTCAAACACATTCCCCTTTGGCGTTGTGTGTGTATAACGAAAGGTAACGTGAATTCCTCTTTAAGTTTTCGCCATTTTTTTCCCATTTATGCCAAAATTTTACCATATGAGAACACAGTTGCTCGTGCTTTACGTAATGGCAAGCAAAACAACAAATTTTTTTCTCAAACAGGTGTTGGTGAAAACCATTAACTTAAGGATAAGGATAAGAAAAGCATAGAATTATATAGCAAACACAGTGGGGAATATGACCGATTAAAGACAAAAGAGTGACGAGTAATATATATACGGACGTTTGGCTTTTTACATAAATTCCCAAAATCTCTACAAAAAGCAGAGACTTTATGTTGTAATGTTAGTACCTTCCACCATTTGTTTTGGGGGGTGTTGGTCTCTTCTGGCGATTTTAGTTTATAAGATATCGCTTTGAAATCAGACAATACCTAGACGCAAAGCCATAACTGGCAACAGATTCTAAGCATTTTATAAAAATTAAAATTTTTGTACGTTTGCAAATAGAGTGGAATCCAGTGAATTCCAGACTAGATTTCTGGCATTATTAATGCTATTAAAACGGCCTCTTTCGAATCCACAGTTGTCGCTATTATGCAGACCATGTGGCAAAAGCATTAAAAATAAATTTTGAATTTGGCGATCAATCCTGACTCCATTACAAGGTGGCTGATATGTACTGCAACCAACTTCAGGTTGCACAAAAGCATTTTGATCTATTGCATTCAGAAAAAAAGTTATTCGTGATGGAATTCAAGCGTGATAGTGTGATTGCTTTATATTTGGCTGGAAAAACACAGGTGGCTATGGTTAGAGCCCTCCAGCATTTAAATGTAAATAAATCTTTTGTTTCTCGTACCATGATACTGGCAGTGTTGCATCGCGTCCAAAAAGTGGGCGAAAAAAGCCGTAACAACACCAGAAATGATCCGAAAAGTGAAGGCCAGATTTGATCGAAATCCACACCGCAGTGGTAGAAAAATTGCTCGTGAGCTGAACATATCGCGAGAACGGATGCAACACATATTGAAAAATGAGCTTGGACTAAAGCCATTGAAGTTCCAAAAAGTGCAAGAGCTCACCGATGGACAAAAAAGTTAGACTGGAAAGAGCCAAGGAGTTACTTCGCTTGCACGAAAGTGGCCAGTTACCGAATTTGGTTTTCTCCGATGAGAAGCCATTCCAAATTGAGCAGTTTGTGAACAAACAAAATGATCGGGTTTACTTGGCAAAGAGGTCAGCTGAATATTTATTTACGATTGGCCACCAGAACACAAGCGCCGCCGATGGTAATGGTGAGGGCCGCCATAACAGCCGATGGTCGCTCCCCGCTCGTATTCAAATATATGCCGACTATCGGGAAAATGTCTTAAAGACAGTATTGAAGCCCTGGGCAAACAAACATTTCGGCCGCAGACCATAGACATTCCAACAAGACTCAGCACGCGTCAACCAAGAATGGCTTAAAAAGGAGGTTCCTCGCTTCATTTCTACCGCACAATGGCCACCGAAATCTCCGGATCTCAATCCGTTGGACTTTTGCGCCTGGGGCATTTTGGAGAGTAAGGTTCTCACTAAAAAATACCAAAGTGTCGATCATCTCAAGACGGCGCTTCGCCGGGAATGGGCCAAAATACCGCAGAGCCACTTTCGTGCAGCCTGTGATGGCTTTGTCGGCCGTTTGAAGGCCATAATTTGTACAAAAGGTGGCCAATTTGAATAAATCTAAACTGATTCTAAAATTTGATGTTATTTCCAACATTATTTGCTTTTGAACAATAAAATTAAAAAAATTAAAAAAAATATAGCGCTTTATTTTGTTGCATTATATATCAGTCACCCTGTATATCCATAAGCCAGAAATGTAGTCAGCAGATAGCCAAATAATTAAATGCACAGGATCCCGGAGATTTTCAACATTATTTTTCAAATCTTCGTATCAATACTTCTAAGAACTCTGAAAAAGGTGATGCGCAATATAGATACGAATCTGGGAGAAGTCAATCACATCACCAATAATCCATACAGAAAGTGGCGCGCCTTATGACAAAGTGAGAATATCACCAACAATGAAAATCGTGGAAAGTGTGGGAAGTGTCACCGTTTGTAGACGAATGCCAACTCTATTATCCTAGAACATTAGGAAAATAATAATTAGAAGATGGTCAGAAAAAAATACTTTGTCAACAACTCGACCACATAGCGCCGAAAAGATCTCTTTTGGAGCCAAAAAATAAAAAAAAAAACAATGCAAAATGAAATCCAAAAAGAGATTATTCTGCTTAACAGGTATTTACAACCCTTTAGTCAGGATTACAACCTACATAGCTTCATATACCCCTCACGTTGTGCGCGTTAATTTTTACCAAAAGTGCTTGGATATGCAATTCAATAGCGACTTCGAACGACAGCTACCAGAAACTTCATCGTGTTTTTATTTTATTCTCAGCGTTTTTTCCAGAAGACCGATGAGTGGAAGTTGTCGTAATAAAAATTTTTTTCATGTTTCATCCAGATGTCTGAGCCGGGAGTTGAATCATGGGCTCTCTTCTAATAGTCCAGCGACCTACCTACTAGATTACGGCAACTTCAAAGACATTATTTTTGTTAAAATCCTTTTTCGATCTTGAAAGAGACATCAGAAGTAAATTGTCTATTCTCTTATGATCTTTCAATACAGCACATTCGAATGTGCAGCTAAGAATCCATAGATTTCACCTTTCCTGTGAGGGTATTGATACGAAGATAAACGTCCTTGATGAAATATTTCTTTTTAAGTGAATGCAAGTGATTTTTTCTAAACTGTTCAAAAGAAAATAAACATGACTAATCGCTCTCAAACTTTATAAAAAGAATATTCTTATCACAGAAATAAGGACAACAGTATACCCATGCATGAATCTAGGAAGTACTGCACTATAGCACCCGATTCTTCGGGAACAGTGATGCAGTCAGGTAAACTCATCTGAGAAAGGATACAAATTTCCTATCTGCTACTACTAAACTACCAGTATAATGAATGGGGTACGTAATTGAAAAAATAATACTTCTCCTGACCCACTGTAAATAAAGGTAAACAAGGGAAAATTATTTCTCCCGTATTTCTTCCTTAAAATTAATGTTTTGTTTAAAAACTACAACAAAAAACTGTTGATTTTGCAAGCAATTAATTAATATTACACGAACACAGATATACAAACATATATACGTAAACATTAACATTTTCTAAATTCATTAAATAACACATGCATAGTAGTTCCCATTTATATCAGTTGGTTGAAACAAGGACTCTCTTACCTCGTCAGTTATTTACGAGGGCAGTCGCCAACTTAGCCAAACTAACGTTTAAATTCACTCAAGGTATAGATAATCGTTAACTATAACTTCTTCCATCTTTCTGGCAAAATATGTATGTTTTCTGCGCCATAAGAACTTCCCATTTTCCATTCATCCGGTGAAACAAATGGTAGTCGGATTGAAAAAATAAGAATTATAAGGAATGTACGTCAAATCTTGCCAGTCACTTTTTGAAGGGATTTTGCAACAAAAGATCGGGCAATAATATGGCGAAATACTACAGCTTCAAACGGTTTAGACCCCTTTTGACGGACTGACCTGATTTTGAGTAACAAGTAACACATGGGGCGACCAAATATAAAGCATTATTTTCGCATTGTTCGATGACTTGAATTTTTTATTTGGCCGATAACTTGCATGTTTTTGGTCGATGACTTGCATTTTTTTTCTTGGCCGATAACTTGCATTTTTTTGTTCGATTACATGCATTCTTACCATGACAAATCGGTCCTTTTTTAAATTTTATCGAATTTTGCCCGCTTTATGTAGAGCATTTTGTTTGCTCGTATAAGAAAGTTAGCTTTGTCAGCTACATATATCTCCATGTTCCAAGGATTCCAAAACAGGGTTTTATGAAGCTTGACTTACAGTTTTTACTAACGGGTGATTTTTTAGCTATTATCTTTTTGGCAACACTGGTTTAAACAGATCACGCCCGTTTCGTGTTTTGTTTCACTGTCAAACATCTTCAGTTTGGTCTATAATTTAACCATGAATGGTCTTACAAACGGACAACGCTTGCAAATCATTGAATTTTATTATCAAAATGCGTGCTCTGTTAAGAAAGTTCATCGGTTTAATCGACCCACTGAAGCAGATATTCAGGCTATTGTGACAAAATTTCGCACTAAATTTACATTGTTGGACATTAAACCACCAACACGCTTACGTAGAGTGCGAACTGAAGAAAATATCGCAGCTGTATCGGCCAATGTTAATGATGACCATCAATTATCGATTTGTCGCCGTTCGCAGCAATTGGGCCTCTGTTACTCAACAACGTGGAAAATTCTGCGGAAGGATTTAGGTGTGAATCCTTTCAAAATACAGCTGGTGCAAGAATTGAAGCCGAACGACCTACCGCAACGCAGAATTTGTGGTGAATGGGCTCTTGAAAAGCTGGCCGAAGATCCACTTCTTTATCGAAAAATTGTGTTCAGCGGCGAAGCTCATTTTTGGCTCAATGGATACGTAAATAAGCAGAATGGTCGATTTTGGAGTGAAGGTCAGCCAGAAGCATTGCAAAAGCTACCAATGCATCCAGAAAAAGTCACAGTTTGGTGCGGTTTATGGACTGGTGGCATCATTGGACCGTATTTCTTCAAAGTTGTTGTGAATCGTAACGTAACTGTGAATGGTGAGCGCTACCGTGAGATGATATCCAACTTTTTTGCCCAAAATGTAAGAGCTAGACTTGCATGACATGTGGTTTCAACAAGACGGTGCCACATGCCACACAGCACGCGTAACAATGGACTTATTGAGAGGCGAGTTCGGTGACCGGTCAATTGGCCGTCTAGATCGTGCGATTTAACGCCTTTAGACTATTTTTTGTGGGGCTATGTTAAAGCGCATGTCTATACAGACAAGCCCGCTTCAATTGACGCATTGGAAGACAACATTCAAGCATTTATTCGTGAGATACCGGCCGAAATGTTGGAAAGAGTATGCCAAAATTAGATACAATTTGCATGAAATAATCTTTAAACATTAAATTATATGGACCGTACTATCGATTCAAATAAAGATTTCATGAATTTTTCTGAATTTTATGTGTTTTTTTTTTTGAAAAATTTTCCAATAGCTCTTAAAAGATCGCCCATTATAAACAGGCAACTATTAAGTATCGCTGAAAAACACGTATGAGATGTATAATGATTTTTTTTTTTAAATTTCTTTTCCAGTCATCCTCGTATATACGATCTAAATATTTAAACATCAGTGAGGTTTGATTTTAAAATAATTGTTTAAAAATGTTTCATGCAGTATATACATATGTATGTATGTATCGTAAAAGTTTTAAATTTTCAATTTCTCTTCTTTCTTTCTTTCTTTCTTCTTTTGTACAAAATATTTGCATTCAAACATTTCTTAAAACAGGAGCAAAAAAAAGAAGAACAAGAAAAAAACTTTACAAATTGTAACTTATTTTTCGTAATTCAAACATACTTTTTGTTGTTGTTTTAATTTCTTTAAATTTTCAGAACACTTTTCAACTGATGTTTTTACTAACTTTCTATTTGTTATTGTGCTTTTGTTACAAAAATTGTAATTAAAATGAAAATTTAACAAATTATTGGGTAACATTTGTTAATTGCCCATCCTTTTGTGTTTCTATTTCCCTTTTTTTTGTTTTGTTTTGAAGTATTGTTGAAGACTTCTTTCTGTTGTTTTGGATTTGTTGGCCAGATGTCTGTTAATGATAGGCAACAATTAAAGACAGCAACAATTACAAAAACAAGAACAACTTTTTTCAAAAATTATTATTCGCAATTAATGTTGTAGACTTTAAACACAGGCACACAAGTAAAATACGAACAAAGGCCATAATAATGAAATAAAAGTTTAGAATACGTACCTAAAGGTTTAGAGCGAATATGGAATGTACTCTATGCGGTCCTTTTTGTGTTTATATAATTGCTACCAAGGTCCAAATGGTTACATTAGAGTTGTTAACTTTAAACAAACATGCGTACCATTGTCGTACTTCTATCGTTACTAGGACTATTAACCTCCAATCTGGCACTTCTACGGCCTCATCACTAGATCGGGTGATCGGGATGTTATGTGTCTAGGTGTCTATGGCCTGCAATAGACAGTGATGGAACAGGTTTGCTGCTGGGCTTAGGCAAGGCCAGCCTGAGGTTAGTCCTTCATTCCTATACAGGGCACTACGAGATTACGTAGTGAAAAGGATCCCAGCCGGAGTATTTCAAGGTATGTTGCGATGAGGAGGAGTTGAAAACTATCAAACAGCTCCTCTGCTACTGTCTAGCAATTAGTAGGTTGAGGTTGAGGAGCCTGGGCAGAGGCTTCTTCGAAAAATTCATATATAGGTTGAGCTGGTTGAGAAGTGCTAGGGCATCATTTCTATAGTCGTGCTCTCTTTTGTGTTTGTGATCCATCTTTTTTCCTCCGTCTCTTATATCCACCCTTTCCTACCTTTCCTACCTTTTATCCTTTTCCAAATTCCCTATCTGCTGCACTATCCCGTTTCTCTCTCTCTTCTAGGACGAATTTACAATGGGTGATTTTGACCAATACGCAAACTACTTCTCTCAATTACAAGTACACGTAATCAAACCTAACTTAACATGACCATTAAAAAAACACGCACTCTTTTTCAACTCCTACTTTTATAGGCCATATTTATATCCGAGAAGCACTCGTAAAATTGAAAATGGACTCGTATGTCAGCTGAACGGTAATAACTCCCTGCCTAGCACTTGATATGCATTCATGTGTTTCTTCCTAGGATGTATTAAAGACATACAAGTTTCAAGAATATGTTCTGATGATTCATTCTCATCGTCATATATAAGGCTCGAAACACTTACCATTCAGAGCTCTGTCAAAAATCCGGTTATCAACCTCAGGACATTTCTTGATGGTCTGATGCATGATTACTCAGAGCTCCTCTTATTGTAATTTTCCTTGAAAATGTTTTGGTTGCTTTAAAAACACTTGGTTTGAGAAGAGTCATTGTCTTTTTTATGTTTCGTTGCGTTGAGTATCCCTTTCCAAGCATCCGTCCCCACTTGACAAAAGGGTTCGGGCCCCATCAACGACATGGAATTTAACCTCCTCGCAAGCTTATTTGCTTGCTCATTGCCAAGAACTCTCATATAGCGTGGGATCCAGCAGAGAATAACCTTATTCCGTCTACCTAGCCAATTCTTGAGATAGTTCCATACCATATTCGAATTAACCTAATAAAAGCCTAGTACTCGGATGGCAGCCTGAGTGTTAGATAGTATTCCTATATCCTGTGTTTTCTACTCCCTATCAATGTTGAATTGCGCATATCTTTCGATGGTGTAGACTTCGCCTGGAAGATACTCGCGAGTTTCCCCGTGAACTCGATATATCGCTTTGTGGGAACAAAAACTTCTGTGCCTAGTTCCAAGATCCGTTCTTGATCCGTCTGTATACAACAAAATAGTTTCCCTTTTATGTGAATATGCAGCTAAATTCATTTGTAATACCAGATCTCGTTGTGAAGCACTTCCCAAAATCATAGATTCTGCTAATCCTGTCCAGGGGACAGTTAAGGAGGGAACTCTGAGACAATTGATTCCATATATCTCAAAATCCCCCAATAAATTTCCTATTAGACTTGTCTTCCAATAACCTAACCATAGTCTCTAAAACTTTGGGCTCCACAGCTATGTGCAGTGGACTTAAGTCTAACGGAGCTTCTGCTCCGAAGTGGGGCAGGTTCTTATTGTTCCTGTTATACCAACACAAGCTAATTCTTGTCCAACTCCAATTGACATGTTTTCAGATTCATTCTGTCTGTCCATGTCTGGCTGTAAAAATTGTTTCCTCGAACTCAACTACTTCTGTGGCATAACAGTGCATCCTTAATAAGCAGAAAGCGGGGAATCAACTAGCAATAGTATGCCGGTAGTCTTATAACAGATTCTAGGCTGACAGAGTTGCCATCTAAAGTTGTATATCCTCTGAGAAATACATTGAGTTTTTCTGTTGAGTGTTATGGATGATAATGTTTTTCATTTGGGTCTTAGAGATGTGGCTGCTTGACCTTCCTATAATGTTCATTATTGGTATTATCTTTTCCGGAAAATCAGTGAGCCTCTTGATGGTTTATATTGTTAGCCTTCTGCTGTATTCGAACTTGGCTTTAACCGCTTCTTCTCTTATTTCGTTGTATACTTCTTTATAACATTCGTGGATACCTTATCAAGAGTTTTGTAGTAGCCTCTGTAGTCTATCTTTAGTAGATGGAATCCTTCAGGAATACTATTGTCCTGAACTGCATCCTTTTTAATCTGCCTCAACAATCATACTCTCTCTCTCTCTCTCTCTCTCTCTCTCATTATTACATTTATACCCACTATAGGGTATAGTAAAAAAAAGAATTAAAACTATTCTCGTAACAAACTGTTGATTGCCCGAAACAAATGGCCGCTTAATAAATATGTATGTATGTACGTAATGGGTGTTAAGGGTTAATTTTTACATAATTTTTAGGGATTTTAATGTACAATATAATGGGTAAGTATACAAATTAAAATTAATTATAAAAAAGGCTTAAAAGAAAGTTAACAGATTATAAAAGTTTTATTTCGTAAAGCAGACATCATAAAAACGACAAGATATTAACAATTTAAATTGTTTAAACAAAAAATTGTTAAATTTTTAACTTTTTAAACAAATATTACCAAAAAGAGAAACTTGGACAAATTTAACACAAAAAAAAGCAAAAAAAAAATTAAATAAAACTCCACAATTGTTTTGTATTTTAGCTGTTATAGCCCCCCGGAGGAGAAAATAGATTTTCCAGAATTATACTTCAGGGGACATTTTATTCCTCCCATCTCAAGCGTAGGTTTTCATTGAAAAGTTTCTCGTTTAGAAATATAAATCGTTTGGCAGCCGTAGAACACGTAAAAATAATCAAACGCGGCTACTTTTTAAGCATTACGCCTTAATTATGATCGTTCCAATCAACCTACTGTACAAATGATTGACCAAATTATGAATTTGAAGAGACTGGAAGCGTTGCAGATGTAGTCAGGTCTGTGCATCATTGCACTGTCGAAAATATCACATCTGCTAGTGAAAGTATGTCAGATAATTCGAATCTGTCGATTATAAAGCTTTCTCAGCAATTGAAACTATTCTTTTGGCTCATTATGGCATTTAAGATCACACTTCCATACACATCAAGTTCCACTCACGCAACAATTAAAGCCGGTTGATTGTTGCTACAGCAACAGGTTTCCAATGCTAATTTTTCAAACAAAATTTTCTCTTACTAAGAAGCTCAATTCTCTCACTCCGTGTTTGAGTTAACATCCAAAATTATCGCACATAGAGCTCGCTGAACCCAAAAGTGATTATAGAAAAGTCATTGCATTCGGAAATTTTGATGGTTTGGTTCGTTTTATAGTCTAAAGTCGTAAAAGAAAACCAAAGTTTCCCAAGTTATCAGCGAGATATGTGTGAAGAATAGTCAGAAATTAGCGCTAGGTGATTAACTGCTGCAAGCAATCCAGACGTTGAATTTCTGGACGCCATAGTATAGTGGGAAGTGTGTTGACTTACTGAAGGAGAGCTCAGTTATGACATCTTTTGTAGTCTTGTAGAGTAGAGTAGAGTTGTAGGAACCACACTCGCCTAAGACGCGCATTCCACTTCATGAACTCAACAGCAGATGTCTTAGCCTTCTTTGGACATAATTCTTCCAATATAATCATCTGGTTTGACTAGTTCTTAATGTCGGTAGTGACGTAGTGGACCCATGTCTATCTCGAAAGTTACATAGTTCCGAAAACTGTTCGTTCGAATCAGAACATGACTTGGATATTCAATATAATATCCAACCTACTTTATCGACGCGCAACAAGGAACGCTGTCTCTCGGGAAATCCATAAGTTGCCAGATTTTATAAAACAATGTGTTCGAAGAATTTTCTGGATCTCCTGGACTCCATTGCTATCGAGGTTAGAAAACGAAAATATCACATGGATGGAGCACACTTTAAAAACAATGACAAGAAATGTCATAAAATAGGGTTCACAGAGCAGTCGAGTAAGGGAACGGTTGGCACTTACTGAGAAAAATAAAATTCAAGGGCAAGTCGTGAGTGGAGATAACAACAATGGCTCAGGACAGAGCAATGTTTACACGATTTTTTGCCTACAATATCAGGCATTCAAATATGGTATGTCTGTAATACAGTTTTTGGTCGTTAGGAGTTTTTATTGCATCCACTTTTTACGACCTATGTCTCTTTTAAGCGGTTCCTAAAAAACTTAGAAATTTCATTCAATCATGTCCTTTTATACTTTCCGGGGGCAACGTGATAGTTGGTCCCAATCCCCTAATCTACCACCTCATCACTGGATGGGTCAGGGGGGAAGAGCATAGGCGTTGTGGAAGTGGATTGGGGTGTTATATGTCTATGTGTCCATTTCCTGCTATAGACAGTGATAGAACAGGTTTTCTGCTTGGCTTGCAGGACACTGCAAGATTAGATCACTGACAAGGATCTGAATAGATCCCAGCCGGACTATTGCAATGTATGTTGCGAAAAGGAGGACTTGGAAACTGTCGCCCTATAACTGTCCAGTCTTTAGTAAGTTGAGATTGAATCCAGGGTTCGAGCCCCAGGCCAGACATCAAAATAAAATACAAAAAAGTATTTCTTCGGCGACTTCCTCTTTGCAAATTTCTGGCAAAAACTCTAAAAGTAAATAAAATTGCCATGAAAACTTTCTCAAAAATCTGTCGTTCGGAGTCGACTTTAAAACTGTAGGTCCCGCCACTCATGTATAAAATTAACACACATAACATAAGTGGTGTGCGAAACTATGTCCTAATCCTGACTGAAGGGTTGTAATGACCAATTATGTATGTTCATGCTGGACATTCATTAATAACAATTCAAGAGCAGTGACCCATGATCTTCTCCTTAGTATCCTCATATGCTATTTTCACTTCTTGGTGTTATTTCCTATTTTCTTCCAAAGTTCCTCGCTTTATCCGTTTGACATTTGATATCATTTTATGATAATAAAAATGTACAATTACGTTTTCATCACCCACTACAATATTTCCGGATGTAAAGTGGTTTCAAAATCAAAGAACTACTAAGACACCAAAATAAGCTCGTTTGTCTTTTCAGTGCTAAAGTTGCATTTGCGTTTATTTTTTTTTTTTTCCTTTTTTTCCCAATAAAATTTCCATTCATGATTTTTGTTACATTCTCTTCTCTGTTTCCTTAATCTTGCCAACACATAACAAAAGTCTGGAGGGGAAAAGAAGAAGAAAACTTTCATAAATTTTTAATTTAATTAAAAATGCTGATTTGCTATAAAATGGAATTACAAAATATGTATAAAAGCAAAAAACACAAAAACACAAAAGAAACTTTGAAGAAGAGATATGCAACCAGCAATAAAATTTAAATTAATGTCTGCTAAATCAAGGACAATAAGGAGATTGTGTCAGGAAAACAAATCCAGTTGATACAACGAAAGAGGGAAAAGCGGAGGAATCACACAGACCAGACACAACAAAAGGGTGGGAGAGCACGACTACACCGATGATGAGCTAGTCCATTCGCAATCTTGAATCCATTAGCGCTTGTGCCCATTGTATGCTACTGATGCTCTACGTCTGTCTCTTATAGTTAGAGCAGCAGTTTTAAAAGCCTGGATGTAGGCATAAACCGCAAACCCAGTGAGTTACAGTCAACTTCTTAACAACTTCTCCACAACACATCGTAATGCTTCCACATACATACATATTTGGTCATTACAAGTCTTCAGTCCGGATTACGACCTAGTTTTTCACACCACTTATGTTGTGTGTGTTAATTTTATACATTAGTGGCGGGACCTACAGTTTAAAGTCGACTCCGAACGACAGATTTTTGAGAAACTTTTTATGGCAATTTCATTCGCTCTCAGATATCTGCTGAGAGGAAGTCGCCGAAGAAATACTTTTTTATATTTTATTTTGATGTCTGGCCTGTGGCTCGAACCCTGGCTTTACGTCTAATAAGCCAACACAATACCTACCAGACTACGGCGACTGCTTCCGCCGTAAGCTAACGTCTTCCAATTTCAAGTTACATCAGTCTAAACAATATTTTGCCCATTTCTAATTTATCTGGTAATTAAATCCCTCACGTTCCATGTCATAGTTATTTCCCAAGCAATCTAAATAAGAGTCCATAAGCCTTAAGTTTCTAAAACACAATATAAACAGATTGAAATATAGCGTCTATGAATACTATTCCCCTTTCTCCCTCTTTGAAGTGAGTTTCCTAGCTCCAACACAATGCACATGAGTGAGAGCCATCTTCTGAATTGTGAAAAAATCCACCTTAACTTTCGTGTATGAAATGTGGCTTTCAGAGGACAGATATATGTAGTCTGGGAGCACAAAAGTCTACTAGGTGAACTTTTGTCGGATTATTAAATACCGAACTTGCGAAGGAACTGACAACATCAAAATCAACTGTGAAAGTAAAGCCAGGGAAAAGGTAGGTGCAACCACTAGTAGGCTTCCTTTTTTGGAATTATTGGGAAAAGTTTATTGAAACCCTAACACCGCATGACCCCTTTAGACAGAGGATCAATAGATGGAATTGGAATATCTTAAATTTCCGTAGGCTTTGTGAAAGGGCAGCGGATTATATTTGTGTGTGCTAGAGTGATCGGTTGCAGATACGTTGATAGAAATGATTAGGTAGTCGATTTGTCGAGGATCTGGTTTATCATAAGAAATGCAAGCTTGAAAATCTAATGAGATAAACGGGTGACTTAATATGTCACCTTGATGCACTTCCGGTTTGTCTATTATTTTTCCTTACATACATAATTGGTCATTACAACCCTTCCGTTCGAATTACGACCTAGTTTCTCACACCACTTATGTTGTGTGTGTTAATTTTATACATTAGTGGCGGGACCTACAGTTTAAAGTCGACTCCGAACGACAGATTTTTGAGAAACGCTCAGAGTTTTTGCCAGAAGTCTGCTGAGAGGAAGTCGCCGTAAAAATACTTTTTGTATATTGTTTTATGTCTTGCCTGGGGCTCGAACCCTGGCTTTATGTCTATTAAGTTAACACACTACCTACTAGACTACGGCGACTTCGACTTCCTTCTCTTCCACTTGTTCTTTTTTCCCCTTATTTCTTATCTCTCGTTATCTTTGCTTTTATATCTTCCTCTCTTTGTCAGCAAAGAGTTGATCTCCAAAGTTAGTTATGGTCGGAAGACTGTTTGTAGAGATATTTTCAGCACGGCTGCATGTACCGTGTGTTCAAATACCTCGATTCTAACATTTAATCCGCTGCTAGTGTTTATGGTATGGCCATTCTGATATGTTTACTAGGCAACGCCAGATGATAAACCACTGTGTTGTTTATTGTAAAATACACACATAGTTTGGAAGTCTATTTATTCCCATAATATTGATTTAATTGCATTTCATATGGCCTGTATTGTCATTTGATTTCATTCTTAAATCAATTGAAACAATTCAATGTGGCTACATTGTTATCTACTGCTCTAGCTGTATACATGTATGTATGTATGTATGTTATCATCTACAATATTTGAAATCACAAAACTAAACGAACAAAAAAAAACAAAGAATAAGAATAAGGATAAGAAGGAATTGGTTTAAAAAACTCAATTATTTATTTTTCATTTTATTTCGTACTTCCTTTCGTTCGCTGTAAAATGTTCCACAAGACAAGAAAAACTGTTTCATTGTTAAGGACTTTATTTCCGTTTCAATTCTGTTTTTCTTTTTTGCTTTTGCTCTCCTTTTACGTTCCCCATTGATTACAAAATTTATCCTTTTTTCCTTCCTTTTTTCGTTACAATGTGGTTCCATTTAAGTTTATGCATGTAATAGGAGAAGCAAAAAAAATTTTGTTTTTTTTTTTTAGTTTTTAAATCTCAACGAAAACAAATCACTGCGAAATTATTTGACAAATCAAATGAATCGGAATAATTCGTCGATTTAATGCATTTTGCTTTAAATGCAATATTTTTTTTTTTGATTTTACAAGGAAAACAAGTAAAATTTTTAAATTTTAGAAAAAGTTTTCAATTTAAATCGCCGTAGTCTAGTAGGTAGTGTGTTGGGTTATTAGACGTAAAAGCCAGGATTCGAACCCCAGGCCAGACATCAAAACAAAATACAGAAAGTATTTCTTCGGCGACTCCCATCCCTCTCAGCAGATTTCTGGCAAGAACTCTGAGAGTAAATAAATGAAAAGTTTCTCAAAAAATCTGTCGTTCGGAGTCGACTTTAAACACAACATAAGTGGTGTGAAATACTAGGTCGTAATCCTGACTGGAGGGTTGTAATTACCAATTATGTGTATGTACAGTGGTGGCCTTATAATTAGAAACAATGTTTCTGGAACAGAGTCCTCTGGAGTGACGAATCTAAGTTTAATTTGTCCCAATCTGATGGAAAAACGTATGTAAGGCGTCCTCCAAACAAAGTCTTTTATCCCAGGTACAAATTAACAAACATACAAAACAAATTAACAAACATACATGTTGCTAAGTCGTTTCTAATTATAAGGCCACCACTGTATGTTTCAATTTAAAATGACAGAAAAAATTTAAAGTCCTTTATTTACGAAATTAAGTGCCCTTTCACTTCGAAAAAAAGAGTCACAGTTTCCACTTCTTTCACATCCATGAGTAATTATTCGATAGCAATTATAATTCAATGCATTTAAAATACAGCCTCACATATAAAGAAGGAGCCAGCAATTTAGTTCCGATACTCTTTTAACAGTCTTCTTCACTTCCACGATTAACCAGCTAGACCAACATGGATTAAATGTCCTGTCAGGAAACCTAAATGCAAAGTTTTAGACATATCACCTCTACGATCACCTTTAGCCTCATTGAACTTTACTCTCGCAATCATCATCCTACAAAATAACACCTTCGAATAGATTGAATCGTTCATGATGGTGCCTGGTAAGCCAGCATTACTAGGTCAGGAACCTATATTACTCATAGTGTCTATCTAAACATACGATCTAATCTGAATGAAAATTTCGTATATCGGAGAATTGTAATTCCGAAAAATTCCAATTTTTCAAATCTACCATGAATGAATAATAAAAAAAATCGGATAATCCGCAATTCGACTGCGTTACGCTTAAGCAGTGTTCAAGCAAGCAATCAATTCTCTCCAATTAATTAGGTTGATACCCAATAACAATCGATACAGTTCGAACAATAATTTCCAGGAAGTTAGCTTCAGATTCATGGCATCAATTTAAGGCAGCTTAATGATAACATTACGAATGTATTCACTCTACATTAACTCTACAACAGTAGCGGTGGCGTGGTGGTGATCATCTACAGTGGACAACATCAAACAACAAGAAATCATAGAACTTAATGAGCAAAGTTGCTAACCACTACACCCAATTAATTTTTGTAACAGGCACAGTTTCTATGAAGTCGGCGTGGTCTAGTAGACAGTGTGTTTGCTTATTAGACGTGAGGCCTCGGTTCAAACCCCAGGTCAGGTATCTCCAACTGAACGAAATATGAAAAAATATTTCTTCGGCGACTTCCTCTTTGCAGATTTCTGGCAAAAACTCTGAGATTAAATAAAATTGCAATGAAAAGTTTCTCAAAAATTTGTCGTTCGGAGTCGACTTTAAACTGTAGGTCCCGCTACTCATGTATAAAAATTAACGCACAGAACATAGGTGGTGTGAGAAACTAAGTCGTAATCCTGACTAAAGGGTTGTAATGACAAATTATGTATGTATAGTTTCTAAGCAATGTCAAATTATCCTTGGATGTACTACAGTAGACCGATCGAATGCTTAGCTGAAAAAAATTGGAAAAAAAAAACATTCGGGCAGCAGTAGCAGTAGTAGTAGATTCAGTAACATTCATCCACGCTTACCCTTAGCTTAGGCGTGGTGTAGGGGAAGGGGTGAAAAAGTAAAATACCATAATTTTCGAAATTATAAAACAAAGATTCAATTTAATCTCCTTTATAATGAAATGGAAAGTAACGTGTTGAGGGTAATAAAATTACAGATGAACTGCAATTCTTCATGTTGGTTGATCAAGGGACCAGACCAATAGTGGCCATGTTATGACGGCAAAAGGGAGACTAAAATAAACCAGGCTAGACTTGACAACATAAATGAATGAGTCTCAAACCTGAGTCTCTTGGTCTTGGTCTTGGTCTTTCAGATCATTGGGCTCTGAGTGCGAGAAACAGTTTGTGGGACACATGTATTCCTGCTTCTGCATCTTATGCAATAATGCAGAGGATTCTAAGATTGTCAGATTGCCCTCGTATCCCGAGGAATAGACTCAGGACACTAAACAAGACTCACTTTAATGACATCAAAGAGTTAGGCTATAGCAGTTTTGGTATTCAATATACCACCTTTTTTCTCCTCCACTTCTTTCTTTCATTGTTTTCTGTGACTTTTCTCTACTCGCCTTTCTTTTCATCTTTTTCATTTAAAGATATGGATAAGAAGCCTTTTGTGATGTCTTGGTCAGTGTATTTTTTCATTCGCCATTTTAATCTAACCTTATAATACTACGTATTCCTATGCATTCCATATTTTCGGTGAGAACATTTCACATTTCTTTAAATAACAAATTTTATCTTTTAAAGAACACATTTCTTAAAATCCATTACATGTTATTATCGATTTCATCTCTGTAATTTCAGGACAATAGAAAATACAAATGTTCTATAAAATTTACGTTTAAAAGACAATAACAGAAAAAAAAAACAAACAAAAAATTGACCAAAGAAAAATATATAATAAAAGAAATACAATTGATTATCTAGACATTCGCATTAAGACCCAAAAGGGATTTGTAAGCACCATAATGATGATTCCCATTGAGATACTTAAGCCGAGTTGTTTGTTGTTGTACGTTAAAGAATTTTGTATATTCTTCAGCATCATAAGCACGAGTACACAAGTAATACATATATATTGTAGTATTGTAGTAGAATAGTCATTGAAAATGTATTTGAAAGTTACTTGAAGCTCAATCAAGCGAAAAACTTAATTGAGCATAAAAATGCAACAAACTTTCAAGTAAACAACTGATGATAACTGCAAACGGTTACGTTGTTAACGAGAATTTGGCAATTGTACTTCGAAAAAAGAGTAAAGGGAATGAAAGAGAGCAGCAATTAGAAAAAGCAAAATTTGTTCTTAAATATTCTAAGAAATAATATTTTTTTTTTATTAATACAAGTATTCATCATTAAATTAAATCTACATATATATTTATATACAGCATAAGTTTAGTAAATGATATTTCTTTTCAGTACATTATAAAAGACTCAAAACGTTGTATAACATATTAAAAATTTTATCAAAAAACTTACAAAACTTATATTCGGAAATATATTTCATATACGCAAGTATTTATGTATGTACAACAAAGAGAGATAGTTAATGAATGAAAAAAGATACAAATTAAATGACGTAAAGTGACTTAAAATTATTACTTCTCACTTCATAAAACTAACTAAAGCTATTTCGATAATTTATATATATTTAGAGTTTTTATGTCCGTACGACATACTATGTAATTCAAGTTAAGATAATTAAATTAGAAATATTTTTAAAACACAACAAAAAAAGACAACCACACATAAAGCATAGTTTTTATTTTTTTGTTTTTTTTTTTTTTTTTTGTTAATATCAAAAGGAGAATAAAGACAATGTCAGTTTGCATGAGTTTGTAGTGTTGTTGTGGCCAAACAAACATCCAATCATCTCCTTATCTGTTTAATTCTTTAGCAAGTAATCCATCTCATTTTCAGTCTTTGTTGTGGCCATATACTGATCCAACTCCTTGTCTAATTCGTCCTTATTGACAGTTATTTTTGTTGCTGCTGGTTTGTTGCCTAAAGAGAAATAGTTTTGTTTGTATTAAAATAAAGCTGAAACAAAAAGAAATTGTGTTTGAATGTGAATGTGAACCACAAATCCATTTTTATAGCAACGTGTCGTTTGATGTGACCCTTCGTCAGCACACTCATGGTTCGTTTTTACCTTGATTGCGAGCGCCGCCATTGGCTCCACGTCCTGTGCGGCTACGACTACGTCCACGTCGTTGTTGTGTTTGACCTTTACCATTGCTACCGCGTCGCTGTTGGCTACGACCACGTGGGGCTCGGTTATTGCGTTGTTGTGGTTGCTGCTGTTGTTGTTGTCCTGCGCCGCCCTGTTGCCTTTGCTGACCTACCTGACCCTTGCGTGTACGTGAACGTGTGCGTGGACGCATGTTACTATTATTTGTAGCATTGCGTACGGCAGATCTTGAAAGAAAAGTTTTTTTGAATATTATTAGATGAGAATCAATATTAATTTTATTAATAATAACTCGCACGACTTGTAAATACTAACCTTGATCGGGGACGACCACGTCTATTATTATTGCCTACTGTCGCTCTGGCTCCATTTGCATTTGTAGAATTACGTCTCTTTTCAACCCGGCCAGTTTGAACACCACGTTGGGTTAGGCTAGCATTACGTCGACTATTATTTTGTACAGGACGTACGCCTAAGCGTGCCTTAACAGGCAAAGTAGCCTTGGCCTTGTTAATAATGCCGCCACGTCCACGAGTACGACTGCGTGAACGACCACGACGAACTGGTGCGTTAGTAGCATCGTTCGGATTACGATTTCTGGAACGGTTACGATTATTGTTTTGGTTATCTACGTTACGAGTGCGTGAACGTGAACGGCTACGTACATTTGCTGGTTGGACGCGAGTACGAGAACGACTACGTGAGCGACCACGACTAACATTAAGGCCTCCAGATCTGCCTGGAGCCGTTAAACGGCCATTTCCTCCACCGTTACGACCCCGTTGAAGTTCAATTTTTCTTTTAGCTACACGTTGAGCTGCGCCACCTGCAGTGGGGCGTCTGGGTCCCAAGCGATTGGCAATATTTCCCGATGAATTAGTACGACGCAAGGGTACATTGCGGTTTCTTAGCGATTCATTGTCAGCTTTCATGCTATTTTCGTTCAATATGTGGATGATGGAGAATAATTTTGAAGTAATTTTTCGTTATTATAAAGACATAATAATATGTTTGCGTAAGTGGAGGACAGACAGGAGGAACACTTGTTTTATATTTAATAATCTAAGCATTATTACTTGTTCAACTTGTAAGTATTGCCCTCTCTTTACTGATTTTAATAGAAGTAGTAGATGTAAAAAAAATTATGCAAAAAAAGAATCTTACGTTGCAACACGGGCGAAACTATTTGCTCGTATCGGTTTTCCATTTGCTCCAACGCGAAAGGCTTTAACACTGCCACGCTGTATTCTGCCATTAGCTCCACTGCCATTAGATCCTCCTCCTCCACCAACGGTACGCATACTTCTCTGTAAGATACACACGCAAATTAGGTGTGTAGAAATAGTTTTGTTTTATGGTTATTATTAGGTGTTGTTATTGTGTTTTGTTTGTTTTTATTTTTTTTTTTTTGTTATTTTGTCTCTTATTCTCCTCATAATATTTCATAAAATTTTCTCTTGATCTTGTAGCCTTAACCCAACCCAATTCGATTTCTAGTCTATTTTGCTCTTTATCTTAACAGTCGTTGCAGGTTTATGGATTTATTTTCAATTCCGACGCATTTAGCAGTTGCCAGATATTTGCTTTTACTTTGATTTTCAAGACTTTTTAACGTAATCCTTCCTATTCCTTTTTAACTCAATATTATTTCACTTTAAATACAGCAGAATGTAATAACGACTGACTTTTAACTGGATGTTATAACATTGCCTCTTGGGGTGCGATAGCAGTGCGCCCACCGTTTACTCCTCAAATACTATATGTCCATAATAAGAGTTTGCAGCAGCAGCAGCAGAAAAGATTCGAGACTACGTATAATTGGAAAAGCTCTCTCCCTCTCTCTCTCTCCCTCTCTCTCAAAGACCGGTAGTGGGCAACATTATTCTACAGAGCGTTTTTACTTCTACTGCACAGTTCTTCCAGTGAAATTCTTGTTAGCATTATAATTAATTCAATGCTGTAATTAGACAAATCGCCTCTGCTGTTTATTAACGCAGTGTGACTTGTGTTAGTTTCTTTTAATCGTCCTACAATACTTCCAATTCCCGATAGCACTGAAGACCGTTATCATCTGGAGTACTTTGCGAACTTCATTGCTGTATGTTCTTTGAAGTGTCAACTGTATCGACCTTTTCTCATTCCGTTGCAATAATTTTCATCCTATAATACCAGTATAAGTATGGACATCTGCTTATCGAATTGCAATTATTTTCATCCAGTTTGTCTGGAGGAAACTGTATATACCTTGAAGTTTAAGCAAATATATGAAAGCATTTGTTATCAATATTCCTGGGCCAGCATATCAATAAATTAATTATTAGATCCAGATTGTCTGTTAAAATGTTAGAACAAATTTCATAGCACTGTCTAGGGAATAAAAAATTAAGTGCCGTTATTAATTTTTTTTTCTTTTAAGTAGATTAGCCACAAAGGTAACAGTAGTTCCACATTGTCTGTATTAAGATGTTCAATCTTGAAATTCTGCAAGGTTATTACAAAACGCGACATCAAAATAGGATCTTCAAGTTTTTAAAAGTTTATTTATGAGCTGCAAACGCTTGCTGTTTAGTCCAAATTAAAGCGCAAAACTAGAAACTGCAAATGCCTGGCGTTTTTACTTTTTGTTTTAACTGGTGTAGTTATATGGAAAACACATTCTCAGAATTTATTCAATATCGTTTAGGTTGCCGACTAATTTAATTATGTTCATAAGCTCATCATCTTGCATTAAAACCGAAAATTCTGCCCGAATTTAAAAAATATAAAATCCATTAGCTCTTTGCTACCTTTTTATGTTGTGCCTATTTATTTGTAAACTGCTACACGGTATTCGAAGTAGTCAAAATATGAATAAGAAAAAACGATCTGAAGTCCTTTGCCTAGGATCCATAAGTGTTTTACAACATTGATGATAACATTAGAACGAGTTGAAGGCATTTTATTAATAGACCGTTTGATTGTGATGCAATTGTTATAGCAATTCATTAAAGAATCTTAACTAATCTGCATCTGCACTGCTTATTGTGAAATAGAACTCCCCAGTTACAAAGTAACTTATTACAAAGTAAGAATACTTAATAGAAAGATTTTGAAATGAATTGGGTTGTTTCGAAAGAGGCTTTCTTTCAGCATATCAAGGCAGAGTAGTTTCTACAAACATTTCTTAAAGTTAGCTGAACAGACATGAACTTGCTGCACTTTATGAAGTGCTAAAGTGTTGACTGAAAACTTTATTAACGGCTTACAAAACTCAGTAACTTTCTGTCTGCTGGCCATTTTCAAATATTTCAAGAAAATCTTATCGAAATTCAATTTCTATGTTGAATTCCTTCATTTGCATTAAATATAAAAAATACTTTTGTTAACGTTTTATTGTAACACATACACGTTTCAATTTTAAAGCCGCATGCATTTTATGTTTCCTCTGAAGTTGAGCCAATAAACGTTGGTTGGCACGAGATGAAACTTGTTCATTTTTTAGAATTGGTAATTGACGTTGAACACTACGGCTACGACTACGGCTGCGACGAGCATTACCAACATTGGTTACTACTTTCGGTTGTGATGATATAGCTGTAAAGCGTTCATTCAATGATAAACCAGTAGAGTTGGTCACATGAATTTTATTCAATGTTGAAGACATGATTGCGGTTTTGTTTTAACGTAATTTTTTTTTTTTTTTGTAACTTTATGTACTTGAATTAACTGATGTTGTTTGTAGTTGTAAAAAGATGTTTTGATATTTTTTTTTAAAGTAAAACTGTAAAGAAAAATAGAATAATAAAGTTATAGTTATTAGAGAAAAGGAATTATTAGTATAATATATAGTTTATGAAAAATAAATTTGTGCTCTAAATACAAGCAGACTGTGAAATGGCTGGTGACTCGGTATTGACGAAATAGTCTAAAACCCTGAAGGTCAAATAAAAAGTATTGCAAATGGCACTAAGGGCCTAAGATTTTGCGCAAAAGCAATAAATACAATAATAATTATAAAATAATAGACAAGTTATTTTTAGAAACTATTTATACTTTAGCAAGCGACATAGAATTATGAAGTGAATAATGATTGACGTAGAATTACTACTCGAACTACTACTACAGTGTCTGTTTAAAATCATTTCAGCCGAAAATTGAAGCTAAAGATCTAATGGCAACATTTTTTTACATTTTTCTTATCTTATATAGCATATCCATAGTTTCATTATCATAGATTTAAAGCTATTGACCATTTTGTTTATAAGATTAATAAGATTAATCCACATAAAATGTCTACACTTAGCATAAAATGAACACCATGGGTAGACTATAAACTAAAGAATAGAAAATCTATTAGGAAATGTGCGTATAATTAAATGATTATTAAACAAGAAAAATATCCTCCACAAGAGTACTGTAAGGGAGATGAAGACAAATTTTCCAACGTTTAATAAACTGCGAAAATGTCACAAAAAACATTAATTTTCGTTGTCAAAGAAATCATTTAACACTCTTAAGCATCTGTTTGTATTTATTCCATCCAATATTTATAACACGAAAGTATTTGTTATACAACAACAAAGAAATAGAATATAATTTGGTATTCAGTACAAGGCCTTCCCAATCAAGAATGGCTACCAAAAAACCAAAAAAGTTTCCGCAAACTTTTGCTCATTTATTGTATCGAGAAAAATTATTGAGCTTCCTTGTTTCATAATGTCATTTAAACAATTACTAGATAAAATTTAATTTTAGACCAGTGAGTCATTAATTATTGAAAAAGCAAATGCATTTTGGTTTTTCTTCGCTGATCTTGTTGAAAACTACATGGGAAGTCCAAATTAAAACTGCCTCCCCAATTTTGAGGTTATACAATATTTTATATTTTGTTTAAAATTTTTGGGTCTTAACTAAAATAATTACTATTTTTGCGTAAGAGAAAGTATGTATGTATATATATACGCACTTACCTTTATTAAGTTATTCAATTGAAGAATTTTTATTATTTAAATATATATAGTTCACAAATATTTTCTTCCTTTTAATTTAATTTTGTTTTTTATATATTGATTGTTTGTTAATTTTAGTTTTAGAATGTTCAACTTTTTTAAACACACGGAGCTAAAATTTAATACATTCCCTTCTTTTAGAAAACACTTCTGTATCTATTTCAGCAAAATTGTGGAATGAAGATGGATGACAACTTTTTGACCAAAGAATTCAAAAGTGCTGCCAGATCTTCTGTGACTTGACTGTGTTGTCAATGTTTATAGTTTTAAAACGACAGTTTTTTATTTAAATATTAGAAGTCGTTTTAATTTTTTTTATAGCAGCTTGTATTGCAATCACGGATTAGAAGGAAATCAACAAGTTTTAAATGTCTTTTATAATCATATATCTTACAATAATTTAATTTAAAATCTTCTAATTAATCTTTTAATTAATTAAAACAGACACAAACATGAATTTTAACCGAACATCAAACGTGTTGCCAACCAGCAGGCATATGGGCACGAATATGGATGGCAGCCGAACTTTATTCGCATTTCCAACTCGCAACTATAAATTTGTGACTTAAAAATAAAATTTTAAACTGTTGGTTATCAGTTGCCAAATGTACTGACTACCATTTTTGATACCATTTTTGCAACTAACTGGCAACTCAATTGGCGCCATAAAATTAATATACTAGAACTAAAAAATACTGAAGTTTTACGTTTAATATTTTTTTTCTATTTTTTCACACATAGTCGTGGTCAAAATTCAATTAAATTGATAGATGTAACGTAGTGTACATGAACCTTTGGATCAATTTTCATTTCCGAAATGTATTCGTCAAGAAAAAAATTTAAACACTCGTTTGAAAGCAACATTAATTATCAATTTCGTTTCAATTTTTGAATTTCTGTGTTTTTAAGAACGAATTCAAAAAATGAGCGTGAAACCTCTAAATAGTAAATTAGGAAACTATAACCTAATATGTTGTATTGCCACCGTTAGACTTCATCTGGTGAAATAGGTATGTTGAGTAAAATTATCAGGATATTACGGATTTTACTGGTGATCTGACGTTGGCAATAATGTCCTAACGATCGACCAATTCAACGAGCGTAAGTACTGAGGCAATTGGCATGAATATGTTAACCCATGTCTTTCCTTCTGGGATGCATTTATCCTTCACAGGTTCCAAGAATATGATTCATTCATGATGTGAATTTAATTTCGAGACAATACACATTCCGTATAAGTGTATTCTGAGTTAACAGTGCCCTGCCAAAGAACCAATCTCAAGTTATTCCTGGATAGTCTGATGTATGATTCAAATTACTTAACTGATTTGGCTTTAAAACTTATTAAAATAATCGTAACGACTGTTCTTAATGAAGAGAAGAGTTAGGTTAGCGTGGTAGCTTTAATTTACCAAAAAGCTCACTTGAGCACGCATAGCAGATCGTTGTGATGCCACAGGAGAAGTGTATATCGCAATTAAAATCAACCGTTTGAAGTAAATTCGATATCTATTAACTCGAGTGACATGTTTAAATATCGCAATCTCGACTTTTTCCCAAAAATTAAAGGACAATCAAAAATTGTTTCAACCCAATATATATTTATTTTCGAAATGTCATTTAAGAAAAATATGTGAATCGTGTACTCTTTTCAATAAACATAGCAAAACATATATTTGGAAAAATAGCATTTAATTATTTTTAATAGATAATTACATTTAATATAGAAAGTATTTTGAGATCTTTAGAAAATTTTAAATTTTCTCATCGTATTAAACCTTATAAAACATCTTACGTACATATAACGAATGTTTGTAATTGGTTTAACAAAAAATGCTTAATCCTGGAATTTTGAATATGAATAAAATAGTTAAGAAAATACTTTAATTTTCAACCGTTTTCGTTAAATAATATACGAACTTAATATCTAAACGTTTACACCATTTCTAAAATGGTTACACTATTAAAAAAAAGAAAAATATGTGTTTTAAATACCCCTTCCTTGTAAAGGCGTGATGCGTATTTCATTGAGTTCCAAGCGCAGAGCATCGACATGTTCAAACAAACGTTGTTGAGCTTTTTGATACCGTTCTACGGTGGCTTCTAAAGCTTGAATACATAATTCCTGCTTTTGTATAACTTGTAGTAATTGGATTCTTGTTAAATTTTGGTATTTATCATGTGTAGACTCAGCATTAAACATCTCTTCACCGGAAACATCGAAATCGGTCGATGTCTGTGTTTTTAAGGAGTTGCCTTCGCAGGAATGCTGTAAGCCAGAGCAAGTACATAGTTTTTTTAATGTAGAATTGAATTGTACCATCTCTGTTGTTTTAGAGATAAAAAACAAAACAGCTGTTAGCTTAAGAACTATTTCTACTACGAAAATTGTTTAGTTTATTTATATCGCTTCACTGCTATAGTTTAATTAAATAAATCGAACGTGTCTAAACGTTAAAAACACTTGGCCAGCGGATGGAACGATAAACAACAATAAACAAAATATTTTATAATTCATTGAGAAGCATAAACAAAATCTTTAATTCAACAAACCCGCACATAACTATGGAAAATACTTCAATTATTGTAAACCAATAAATAAATGTTTGAGCGAAAGTTTTGCATATTTAATAACAAGCACTGCTTAATAGTAACAGATTCTAACAGCAAAGCAACAACAAGTCTCTGTGATTAACAACAAAAATTGTTAAGAACTTAAACGGTTAATGAACTCTAATGCTGAATCTCTCAATTAGGCGATATTAACCATAGCCATAACCTTTGGCCATATTTTGTTGATTTTATACATTTTTGTATATTCTTAGCCAAATTCAATAGAATTTTAAAGAAATCAGCAAATGATGTGAAAAAAATTTCTAAGCAATTCCAATACTAAGGCAAGCAGAATATCTAAGCGAAATATGAAAGGCCTTAAAGGCAATTTTTGTAGTTGTGTTGATGGTTCTACTGTTGTTGTCGCTGTTGCTGCCGCTGTAACCACTAACGCTGACGTCGCCTGTGATTGCTTAACTCAGCATTAATAATTAAACAAAAAGTATTTTTTTCTTTACTACTTTGGTATTCGAAGTAGTCAAAATATGAATAAGAAAAAACGATCTGAAGTCCTTTGCCTAGGATCCATAAGTGTTTTACAACATTGATGATAACATTAGAACGAGTTGAAGGCATTTTATTAATAGACCGTTTGATTGTGATGCAATTGTTATAGCAATTCATTAAAGAATCTTAACTAATCTGCATCTGCACTGCTTATTGTGAAATAGAACTCCCCAGTTACAAAGTAACTTATTACAAAGTAAGAATACTTAATAGAAAGATTTTGAAATGAATTGGGTTGTTTCGAAAGAGGCTTTCTTTCAGCATATCAAGGCAGAGTAGTTTCTACAAACATTTCTTAAAGTTAGCTGAACAGACATGAACTTGCTGCACTTTATGAAGTGCTAAAGTGTTGACTGAAAACTTTATTAACGGCTTACAAAACTCAGTAACTTTCTGTCTGCTGGCCATTTTCAAATATTTCAAGAAAATCTTATCGAAATTCAATTTCTATGTTGAATTCCTTCATTTGCATTAAATATAAAAAATACTTTTGTTAACGTTTTATTGTAACACATACACGTTTCAATTTTAAAGCCGCATGTATTTTATGTTTCCTCTGAACTTGAGCCAATAAACGTTGGTTGGCACGAGATGAAACTTGTTCATTTTTTAGAATTGGTAATTGACGTTGAACACTACGGCTACGACTACGGCTGCGACGAGCATTACCAACATTGGTTACTACTTTCGGTTGTGATGATATAGCTGTAAAGCGTTCATTCAATGATAAACCAGTAGAGTTGGTCACATGAATTTTATTCAATGTTGAAGACATGATTGCGGTTTTGTTTTAACGTAATTTTTTTTTTTTTTGTAACTTTATGTACTTGAATTAACTGATGTTGTTTGTAGTTGTAAAAAGATGTTTTGATATTTTTTTTTAAAGTAAAACTGTAAAGAAAAATAGAATAATAAAGTTATAGTTATTAGAGAAAAGGAATTATTAGTATAATATATAGTTTATGAAAAATAAATTTGTGCTCTAAATACAAGCAGACTGTGAAATGGCTGGTGACTCGGTATTGACGAAATAGTCTAAAACCCTGAAGGTCAAATAAAAAGTATTGCAAATGGCACTAAGGGCCTAAGATTTTGCGCAAAAGCAATAAATACAATAATAATTATAAAATAATAGACAAGTTATTTTTAGAAACTATTTATACTTTAGCAAGCGACATAGAATTATGAAGTGAATAATGATTGACGTAGAATTACTACTCGAACTACTACTACAGTGTCTGTTTAAAATCATTTCAGCCGAAAATTGAAGCTAAAGATCTAATGGCAACATTTTTTTACATTTTTCTTATCTTATATAGCATATCCATAGTTTCATTATCATAGATTTAAAGCTATTGACCATTTTGTTTATAAGATTAATAAGATTAATCCACATAAAATGTCTACACTTAGCATAAAATGAACACCATGGGTAGACTATAAACTAAAGAATAGAAAATCTATTAGGAAATGTGCGTATAATTAAATGATTATTAAACAAGAAAAATATCCTCCACAAGAGTACTGTAAGGGAGATGAAGACAAATTTTCCAACGTTTAATAAACTGCGAAAATGTCACAAAAAACATTAATTTTCGTTGTCAAAGAAATCATTTAACACTCTTAAGCATCTGTTTGTATTTATTCCATCCAATATTTATAACACGAAAGTATTTGTTATACAACAACAAAGAAATAGAATATAATTTGGTATTCAGTACAAGGCCTTCCCAATCAAGAATGGCTACCAAAAAACCAAAAAAGTTTCCGCAAACTTTTGCTCATTTATTGTATCGAGAAAAATTATTGAGCTTCCTTGTTTCATAATGTCATTTAAACAATTACTAGATAAAATTTAATTTTAGACCAGTGAGTCATTAATTATTGAAAAAGCAAATGCATTTTGGTTTTTCTTCGCTGATCTTGTTGAAAACTACATGGGAAGTCCAAATTAAAACTGCCTCCCCAATTTTGAGGTTATACAATATTTTATATTTTGTTTAAAATTTTTGGGTCTTAACTAAAATAATTACTATTTTTGCGTAAGAGAAAGTATGTATGTATATATATACGCACTTACCTTTATTAAGTTATTCAATTGAAGAATTTTTATTATTTAAATATATATAGTTCACAAATATTTTCTTCCTTTTAATTTAATTTTGTTTTTTATATATTGATTGTTTGTTAATTTTAGTTTTAGAATGTTCAACTTTTTTAAACACACGGAGCTAAAATTTAATACATTCCCTTCTTTTAGAAAACACTTCTGTATCTATTTCAGCAAAATTGTGGAATGAAGATGGATGACAACTTTTTGACCAAAGAATTCAAAAGTGCTGCCAGATCTTCTGTGACTTGACTGTGTTGTCAATGTTTATAGTTTTAAAACGACAGTTTTTTATTTAAATATTAGAAGTCGTTTTAATTTTTTTTATAGCAGCTTGTATTGCAATCACGGATTAGAAGGAAATCAACAAGTTTTAAATGTCTTTTATAATCATATATCTTACAATAATTTAATTTAAAATCTTCTAATTAATCTTTTAATTAATTAAAACAGACACAAACATGAATTTTAACCGAACATCAAACGTGTTGCCAACCAGCAGGCATATGGGCACGAATATGGATGGCAGCCGAACTTTATTCGCATTTCCAACTCGCAACTATAAATTTGTGACTTAAAAATAAAATTTTAAACTGTTGGTTATCAGTTGCCAAATGTACTGACTACCATTTTTGATACCATTTTTGCAACTAACTGGCAACTCAATTGGCGCCATAAAATTAATATACTAGAACTAAAAAATACTGAAGTTTTACGTTTAATATTTTTTTTCTATTTTTTCACACATAGTCGTGGTCAAAATTCAATTAAATTGATAGATGTAACGTAGTGTACATGAACCTTTGGATCAATTTTCATTTCCGAAATGTATTCGTCAAGAAAAAAATTTAAACACTCGTTTGAAAGCAACATTAATTATCAATTTCGTTTCAATTTTTGAATTTCTGTGTTTTTAAGAACGAATTCAAAAAATGAGCGTGAAACCTCTAAATAGTAAATTAGGAAACTATAACCTAATATGTTGTATTGCCACCGTTAGACTTCATCTGGTGAAATAGGTATGTTGAGTAAAATTATCAGGATATTACGGATTTTACTGGTGATCTGACGTTGGCAATAATGTCCTAACGATCGACCAATTCAACGAGCGTAAGTACTGAGGCAATTGGCATGAATATGTTAACCCATGTCTTTCCTTCTGGGATGCATTTATCCTTCACAGGTTCCAAGAATATGATTCATTCATGATGTGAATTTAATTTCGAGACAATACACATTCCGTATAAGTGTATTCTGAGTTAACAGTGCCCTGCCAAAGAACCAATCTCAAGTTATTCCTGGATAGTCTGATGTATGATTCAAATTACTTAACTGATTTGGCTTTAAAACTTATTAAAATAATCGTAACGACTGTTCTTAATGAAGAGAAGAGTTAGGTTAGCGTGGTAGCTTTAATTTACCAAAAAGCTCACTTGAGCACGCATAGCAGATCGTTGTGATGCCACAGGAGAAGTGTATATCGCAATTAAAATCAACCGTTTGAAGTAAATTCGATATCTATTAACTCGAGTGACATGTTTAAATATCGCAATCTCGACTTTTTCCCAAAAATTAAAGGACAATCAAAAATTGTTTCAACCCAATATATATTTATTTTCGAAATGTCATTTAAGAAAAATATGTGAATCGTGTACTCTTTTCAATAAACATAGCAAAACATATATTTGGAAAAATAGCATTTAATTATTTTTAATAGATAATTACATTTAATATAGAAAGTATTTTGAGATCTTTAGAAAATTTTAAATTTTCTCATCGTATTAAACCTTATAAAACATCTTACGTACATATAACGAATGTTTGTAATTGGTTTAACAAAAAATGCTTAATCCTGGAATTTTGAATATGAATAAAATAGTTAAGAAAATACTTTAATTTTCAACCGTTTTCGTTAAATAATATACGAACTTAATATCTAAACGTTTACACCATTTCTAAAATGGTTACACTATTAAAAAAAAGAAAAATATGTGTTTTAAATATCCCTTCCTTGTAAAGGCGTGATGCGTATTTCATTGAGTTCCAAGCGCAGAGCATCGACATGTTCAAACAAACGTTGTTGAGCTTTTTGATACCGTTCTACGGTGGCTTCTAAAGCTTGAATACATAATTCCTGCTTTTGTATAACTTGTAGTAATTGGATTCTTGTTAAATTTTGGTATTTATCATGTGTAGACTCAGCATTAAACATCTCTTCACCGGAAACATCGAAATCGGTCGATGTCTGTGTTTTTAAGGAGTTGCCTTCGCAGGAATGCTGTAAGCCAGAGGCGGAAGTTACCTTGTCTTCCGAAAGTTTAAAATTTGTGGAAACTTTTTCCACCAAAGGTGGACTGCTGTCATCCAAGCCATTGCCTGAAGACCAATCGGATTCTATTACCTCTTCCGACATTAAGACTTCAACATCGGAATCCGTACCAGAATATGTAGGTTTACGTTTACCCTGATATTCTGAATTTATCAACATCAATACTTCTGTTGACTCTTCACAATTACACAAACGACGGGTCTTTGTAGGTTTCTCTAACAAGGTAAAGTCCTCATTTTTATCCATAACATCTGCAGCTCTTAAAAATACGTCATCACCATCCTCGCTTTCAACAAATTCATTATGGTCATTATCATCATCCACCTCATCATGCTTACAGTTAGGCAAGAATTGCATTTCGTCATTTCCATAGTGGGAGTCCAAAACACAAATGTCGGTATTATTAGTACTGGCGGAACTTATGGTACTTTCTTGCAGCAGGCCACGATAAGTATTTGAAGGTGTTTCTACCACCTCTATACTTTCCGAATCATTGCCATTTGGTGAACTATCTTTGCTGCCTTGTGGAGTTTTGTATTGGTCTTCCTTTGAGGTCTCTTTATGCTGAAAATGGTCAAAACAAAATTCGGCAAAATTCAATTGTAAATCTTTATCGTCCATCTTTTTTGTTTTCTGCTCTTTGTGCTTTTGTTAGTATTTGTGTCTAAAGGAATGTTATCTACTAAATGTTGTTTATTTTTTATTTTCTTTTAGCAATTTGTTTCACATTTTATCACTTGTCTAAAACAAATCTGCACTATACAAAGAACAAATCACCGTATAAACAGTATCGAAACGCAATTTTGACGTTTACCAGCGAATTATGAAAGGGACAGCAAATATTACCAAAAAGTATTTCTGTCCCTTTCTGTTTGTCTGTCTGTTTTGTTTATTTATGTTTTTTTTAGGTTTTGGGGTGGGTTTTTTATATTGGCGAGAGTTAATAAATAATGTAATTTTTGTCTAAAACTATTAATAAATAATAAAAACAACTACTAGCAATAACAATTTTTAACTTTTTCTTTCAAGAAATTAAAAAATATTGGCAACTTTCAGCAAGAAAAATTTTTTATGAGCAGTACGTCTTATTTTGATCTTGTAATATTTAGCTTCTTAATAATCTCTTGCACAAGAAACTATATTCATTGTGACCGAAAATCAAGGACATTTCGATTAATATTTGAATATTTAAAAATCTTCAAACTTTTCATTGAAGAAATTAAAAAATATACTAAATTTTCCCTTTTTTAACACAAAATAAATGTTTATTTACATTTAATTTTTCTGCTTTATCCGCCAGTTTTCACTCTGTATATCTGTTGCTTCTAACACATTTGATTAGCATAACATTATAACATTTTTTTCTCCCTCTAAATTGGCTAGTAATTTGCTGCTATGAGCGTTTGTCAAAAGTCAATGGTTTCGATACTGTTTATACGGTGGAACAAATAATAAACAAAGATATATTGTATTTGTATTCGTGTTGCCAACCTGTAGACAAATTGTAATAATAACAAAGAGATGCCACTCGGATTTTACTATAAATAATGTAGCCCCAAACAGGTAAATATATGAAATAAATCTAGGGATATTTAAGATTTAAAAAATTGTCACCTTTTGCGAAGAAGAAGAAAATAATTTTGTTTCAATGAACATCGATAATGACTGTTCCAACAAAATTTAGATTTGAAAAGGATCAGAGAATTCCAACAATATTTATTCCTAGTTGAATATATTATTGTGTAAATATTAGTCTGGCATCCTTATTTTAAAGCGGTTTCTCTTATTGCAAGAATATTGATGTCAATGAATTAAAAGTTTATTACTATTTGTTATTATTATTTGTATTATAACAGTTATTCTGTTTCATTAACAAATGATTTATAATAAAAGATTTTATTAATTCAATAATATTACTTAAGGTACATATTTAAAAAAGTACATAGTTTTTTTAATGTAGAATTGAATTGTACCATCTCTGTTGTTTTAGAGATAAAAAACAAAACAGCTGTTAGCTTAAGAACTATTTCTACTACGAAAATTGTTTAGTTTATTTATATCGCTTCACTGCTATAGTTTAATTAAATAAATCGAACGTGTCTAAACGTTAAAAACACTTGGCCAGCGGATGGAACGATAAACAACAATAAACAAAATATTTTATAATTCATTGAGAAGCATAAACAAAATCTTTAATTCAACAAACCCGCACATAACTATGGAAAATACTTCAATTATTGTAAACCAATAAATAAATGTTTGAGCGAAAGTTTTGCATATTTAATAACAAGCACTGCTTAATAGTAACAGATTCTAACAGCAAAGCAACAACAAGTCTCTGTGATTAACAACAAAAATTGTTAAGAACTTAAACGGTTAATGAACTCTAATGCTGAATCTCTCAATTAGGCGATATTAACCATAGCCATAACCTTTGGCCATATTTTGTTGATTTTATACATTTTTGTATATTCTTAGCCAAATTCAATAGAATTTTAAAGAAATCAGCAAATGATGTGAAAAAAATTTCTAAGCAATTCCAATACTAAGGCAAGCAGAATATCTAAGCGAAATATGAAAGGCCTTAAAGGCAATTTTTGTAGTTGTGTTGATGGTTCTACTGTTGTTGTCGCTGTTGCTGCCGCTGTAACCACTAACGCTGACGTCGCCTGTGATTGCTTAACTCAGCATTAATAATTAAACAAAAAGTATTTTTTTCTTTACTACTTTGCACATTTATTTTACATTTTTGTTAATTAACAAAAACAGATGCTCCCTTAAATAAACATTGAAACGTGTTACGTGCTGGAATACAATAAAACGATCAGAACAATAATACAAAAGAAATAAATCTTAAAGGATTTTATCTAGAACATCAGTTGTTACTTTGCCAACAATTATTAGTTGTTAAATATCTTAAGCAATGGCACTTAAAACACCGGATATTATAATTTGGTAAGAACATTGCTATATACATATATGTATGTATACACTAATAGTTTTATCAAGACTTAGCTTAAGCTGCCTAATCAGTTAACCTAATTAAAATTAATTAAATTATTTGTTTATTTTTCTATATATATTTTTAGTGGGTTCTTTCTTATCACCTTGCTCGTCATACATTTCTTTTCGGATATTTTAAGATCTGCTTTAGGTGGCTATGATACGCATAAAACTCTATCACAATTGATAGAGTCACAGTCTAAAGACTACTCATGGATATTAAAGTTATTAGTCAATTGCTTCGGTTATAGTTGTGTTTTTGTACCTGGTTTCCTTATCTATAAGTATGTTCAACGCACAAACTATTTGGAAAAAAATGGTAAGCTTAAGTAAATTCTTGCTAAATTTACTAGAAGTATAGAAGTAGGAAATATTACGAAGAAAAAATGTGTTGATCTCATAAAATTTTTGGCTGATAAAGAAAGATACTGAGGCTTAAAACTTGAAGTTTTTAGTTCTAGAAAATATGTGCATTTTTTTTATAACAATTTCTTTATTTACAATCTAACCAATTAAGCAAAATGTTAAGAACTCCTTTGCACACAATAGTTTAATATAAGTTTGCAATAAAAACAAACAAAAAAGTGTAGTATTGCAAAAATATATGCTATAGTGGAATATATTTTATTTTATTACATAAGTAATATCATATAAGTGAAACACTGAGGCGGTGAACGCCGAGCTCTATTACGATTATTCTCTAACGAATCAAAAAATTAATATCACGTCGCGAAAAGCATAAGCAAATAGGGAAAAAGCTGTTTTGGTAAACTATTTCTATATTTGATTCATATTCATTTAGTTTCATATTCATTTGCTATTCTTGATACTGAATGATGTACATATTTCCGCATATTTTAAGTCCACAGTTAAACATGAATTTCACTTTTCATAGTTCATTTAAATCTCAATTAAAATACTAAAATTTTGCAACTTTGTTAATCGATAAAAATCGCATTTTCAAAATATCCTTCTATATTTCCTAGAAATTCGATATTTTATCGCTAAGCGAAATCTGATAAATATGGCTTAACTGGAAATTTTGTTCAATTTCTCGTAAAGGCAGGTAGGCAGTAAAAATACTTTCACAAGAACTTTTATTAAAATTCCCAAAATGCTTTTATAAAGTTCTCTTGCAGACAGTGATATAGGCAAAATCAAGTTTCTGAAAGTCTATCATAATGTGCAGGTAGTTTTTTTTTTAATTTACCGATTTCAGAAACATATACTGTCCATTAGTAAGTGTGTGTCATTAATATTTTTGACTTATTTTAATGCATATACTTTAATTTACCTTAAATTGTTTGTACACATTTTCAGAAATTATTTTTTTTACAGAAAAAACTTATATACATCGAGCCGTTAGCATGTGCATAACCGGAAGTACAGGCATTGATACGGATCGTGATGAAACTATAGATAAAAATTTGCTGACAAATGACTCCACTGTGTCATCTCCTCCAGCTGCTGTAGCAAACACACCAAAGCGTTCAAATTCCCATGAAGCTATACTTTTGCTATGGTGTTTTGGTGGTCTAATGATTTCCTATTTAACATGGGGCGTTTTGCAAGAAAAGATAATGACTCAAGAATATTATAATTTTGATGGTGTAACATCACATTTTAAGGATTCGCAATTTTTGGTGTTTTCAAATCGTGTTTTAGCTTTTATTGTATCACTAACTGTATTGCAATACAAACGACCTCCCACTCGCCATAAAGCTCCACTGTATAAATATTCTTTTGCTTCGTTTTCGAATATTATGAGTGCTTGGTTTCAGTATGAAGCTTTAAAGTTTGTGAATTTTCCCACGCAAGTTTTGGCCAAGTCGTGCAAAATTATACCCGTTATGTTGATGGGTAAAATTTTATCCAAAAATAAATATCAGTGCTATGAATACTTTACGGCTATACTAATTTCAACCGGTATGATATTCTTCATGATGGGCTCTGCTGATAGTTCAAAGTCCAGTGGGGTAACCACATTGACAGGCATTTTTCTATTGGCCATGTATATGGTCTTTGACAGTTTTACTGCCAATTGGCAAGGTGACTTATTTAAGGGATATGGCATGACTTCATTGCAAATGATGTGTGGTGTTAACTTGTTTTCCACCATATTTACGGGGGCATCTTTAAGTGTACAAGGAGGATTTATGGATTCCTTACAATTTGCTAGTGAGGTAGATTTTTATTTTTACAACAATTTGTCTTAAAATTTAATATTTTAAATTATGTTATTCTTTTATTTTATTAGCATCCAAAATTTGTTTTTGACATTGTTATACTTTCCATAAGTTCTGCTATTGGCCAATTGTTTATTTTCTATACCATTTCGGTATTTGGAGCAGTAGTGTTTACCATTATAATGACTTTACGTCAGGTGAGTAAATAGAATTTAAAGAATTTAAAAAAGACAAATAAAAATTATCATTTATTTAGACAGTTGCAATTGAATTTTTTTTTTTTTAATTTTAGGCTGCTGCTATTCTACTTTCTTGTGTTATATATCATCACAGCATTTCAGCGATGGGAATATTCGGCGTATTAGTTGTTTTCTTTGCTGTATTTATGCGTGTCTATTGTAATCAACGTATGAAAGCCATACGCAAGCGTGCCGAAGCCCATAAACCGAAAATGGCTGTGTAGTATTAATTTTAAAAGATAATTTATTCGAATATAAGTTTAAACCATTAGTAATTTATATTGAAAGCTTCTGGTAAGCTTGTTTAACTATTTAAAAGAAAATACCTAAAGAAAAACCAAGGCTCAAATTATCTGCTAAGTTGTTCTTTAGTTTTATATAATTGTTTACTATTTAAATAACTAGCATATATTGCTCGTATATACATACATATGTATATATACATAAACATTGTTTTATTTTTAAACAAACAACTGAATCTTTAAACACTACGTAGAAAAACACATCGAATTTTATTTGATTAAATTTATTTTTTATAGACAATTATTTTTAATAAATTTCTATTTTTTTGAAAAATAGAAATGAAGTATACATACTTAATAGCATAACAAATTTATTTAAATAGTTACTATTGCTATAGTAAATTAAAAAATAAAAATAATGTTTAACGTGTATTTAAATTATTTTGTTTACAATGGAAATAGTAAAGAATTTGTATAGTTTTTAAATACAAAATTCGAATTTGATTTTTTAAGACCACATCGATACTTCCAACGTTGTTAAGGAACAACGCCTTCTGTAAAAATGTCTTGGGTGTAGTAGTAAGGAACTACTGCACATTGAGATCAATTCTTTACTTAAGAGATGGCGCAGTTTAGACTTCGTTGATGTTCTTTGGAGTGGGGTTCGTACTATAACATCCACACAAAAAACATTAACACCACAGAACCTGCTACAATAGAAGTAGCTAGTGGGTATTTGACTTCTGGGTAAATTTGTACTTGCGACAAGTGCGCCTTGTCTAAAACAACCTACCTATCTACTTTGTCTCATTATAGATGCCATTCTGAAAAGTAAAAAAAAAAATAAAAATATTTAATAAAGTTTACAAATTCTACTTGAGAAAAGGTAGGCGATAATACTCACTAAAGTGTTGTAGTGGCCGATTATATACATATGTCTTCAGCAAATACATATTGTTTATACTATCTGTTTTTACAGATGTTGGTTATAAATCTCCCGTCATTAAATAAAGAAATATTAAATAAAATAAACTACTTTTATGCATAAATAAATCTCAACTTTAAAAATGAATACAATAGTTATTAACCATAACCATAAAATTTAAATTAACGGATTTTGAACAAATAAATTTGTTTTATATTCAAACGTTCCTCTCTGGAGTTTCATTTCAATTGTTCCACCGTTGTTGAGTTTTCCCTCTTAAATACCCACACTGAGTAGTACTCAAATGAAAATGATAAACAAAAACGTAAACATTCATTTTACAGCTGACCCAGTACTAAATTAGATCAAAAAAATACTGGCTAACAAAGTGAAATCAAAACCAAATAGTAATTATTTGGGTAACAATAATAAAAGCGACATAAAGAGATAACATTTAATTTTTATCAAATTTTTTTAATCATTTATTACTACATAAAGAAGATTCTAAAAAAATCATAAAAACAGCCTACAAAACCGTGTAAATAGAAGTCAGCTAAACAATAACAAAAATTCTAGTTTATTAACACATCAAACAATAACAAAAACTAATGTAAACAAATGATACTGGCTGAGACTACTCTCACGAGATCAATTCATATGAAGGCAAGAAATAGAAAATCTGGCTCAACTGATATACAAAGAAATTAATTTGCGTTTTTTTTTTGTCAATATCAGTACTCTTCAGAACGTTAAACAATACACAATAAGTTAAGAAAAAAGAAAAGTGGTAGTGATACTTAATAACGTCAAGTGATCATGAATTTAACACGAAATTTTCAAATGGTTATACCAACGTTAACAGCTGTGAATTCTTCTGCTGTGCAGGAAACTGATAGTGGGAAAATGGAAAAACTATTGGCTATGGTTGTTTTGGGTATGGGCAGCTTTATAGCTGGACTTTTGCCAGCTATGATATCGGAGCGCAATAGGCGAAGATTTCCATTAACAGCATCGCTAATGTTATGTTTTGGCGCTGGTATACTTTTGGCCACAGCACTGATTCATATATTGCCAGAGGTAAGATTACATGACAAAGTTTATTAAGGGCTTATCAATTGTAGAATAATCGTTTTGCATTTTTAACTGATAATCTTTGTGTACGTATGTACCATACAATTCATATGATTATTCGCAATCTGTACATTTCAATAATAATTGTATAATTATTTGCATGTTGTAGGTACGCAAACAGTTGAATTCGAATTGGGCTGAAATATCTTTATGTGCAGGATTCTTAATAATTTATTTCATCGATGAGTTTATACATTATTTCTTTGGTGAAGCTATACAGCATACGCATGACCATGGAAACAGCAGTAGACAGTCAATAGCAACGACTTTATCAAACACTAATCAACGTCATAATTACGGTGCTTTACAAAATTCTGAATCTGAACCTTTATTAAGATCAAACGGAGCATCATCAAAGTATGCGTGTAAAGTGTTTAACTTTATTATATGAATTATAATCTTTTTTCTCTCCTTTTCTTTTTAAGTGGCGATTCCCAAAGTGATCATAACCACGAGCATTCACATCATAACCATAGCGAAAATCATGCTCACATACATTGTAATGATGAAATTGTTGAAGATGCCAATGCTCGTATATGTCATACCAGCCACACAGAGCCCTGTTCACAATCGATGACCGGTACCTTAGGATTATTTGTTGCTTTATCTTTGCATTCGGCCATTGAAGGCTTGGCTATTGGTGTACAGGATTCAGCTACAAAGGTTAGTAAATAATTATTTCCGACATCAGTAATTTAATTTTATATTTCATTTCATAATAATATTATTATACCCATAAGCATGTACATATGTATGTTCGCATTCTATTAATCATGTAGGTTTGCATAACATCAGACTATTATATATTGTGCATAATTGTTTTGTATAAAAAACGAAACGCTGAATAATATTAATTTTCAATAATTAGTCATAGTTTACTGAGTAATGTGATATAGAGAGAAATTTGCATATTGCAAGCAAAAATATTGATAAATAAAACATTAAAAAATTAATTAATAAACCCATTAGGCCTTTATAAAGGCCTTGAAAACCTTCTATGTAAAGCTTGTTGAAAGATTTCCACACTCACTTCAAACACAATTCCGACTGTTTGTAACTGTTGCTTTTAAGTATTCCTTACAGAGCTATTATAGTCTTCAAATGAGCTGCTGATTCACAGATATATTAAAAAGACTGAATATTGTCTAATTTTGCGTAACACAGGCCTTGTAACACAAAAATATCTTGAACAATAGTTTAGAATCTGCTTTACAGGCACATCTTCCATACGTGAATTCGCAGAAAATTTCTGCCATTGGCTAAGAAACCAATAATTCAGTAGAAACAGTGAATGATTTTAAAAGAATATGAAATTTGCAAAAAAGCAACCAGAAATAGCTTCACTTTCAATTATTTTACATTATTTTTAAAACGTTCATGTAAAATATGGTTGTGATTACAATATATGGAATACTAACTAATCTAGTCTGTTATTATACAGATTTGTACCCATTTTATTAGACATATGTATTTATTTCTAAACTTAAGATAAATTACGCGTAATAAGTAATAAACAAAACGCGTTCGCAGTTATCAGTTAAACAGATTATTTTACGTACCCTATTATAAATAGAAAGAATATTTTATTGTATATACTGTAAGAAAAGCGAAGAGAAAAGCTCTCTTTTAGAAAAGACAAAACAAACTTTCTGACGACTTATATGACAAACTTTATCAACGCTACACTAGAATGCTTGGAGGCAATCTTGACCTACATATGTACAATTTACTTGATAAAACTTTTAAGTTTTTTTTTTATAGTAAAATTTATAATTTAAATATTTCAACAAAGCACAAAGCATGTATCTTTGAAACTATTCTACACTTAATTTATAACACTTCTCTTGTATCATTGTTTTTTTAGGTTCTATTTTTGCTGGGAGCAGTAGCGTGTCATAAATTTGTTATGGGATTCTGCTTAGGCTTAGAATTTCGTTCTAATCCCCAAACACCTTTAAAATCTCAAATTATTGGCATATCAGTATTTGCCTTGGGTGCTGTATGTGGTATTGGTCTGGGCATGATTGTAGTGGATATACCCAGTACATGGTCTAAAACAGCATTGCCCATCATACAAGGTCTAGCAGGTGGTACATTGCTTTATGTAACTGTTTGTGAGGTTATACCAAGAGAAAAAGCCAGATGGCATCTAAATTCGGAAAGACGTTTAGCAGGTTTTGCTCAGTTCCTAGTTGTGGCTATGGGCTTTACAGCCATGTGTGTGATTAATTTTTATTTAGATGGTAAGTGCTTTAGTTTTTACGTGGATGTGGAATAACACATAAGCTTAAAATATCGAAAAATTCTATACACAAGTAGTGCAACATGACTTTAAATGCAACAAAAATATTTAAAGATAGTACAGATACTTTCTAATACTAAATATTTCTTTGCATCCTAACTTTTTAAAATCACTATTCAAGTTCGTAAGCGTTCTTAAATTGGGCGATTAATTACACAAGTTTAATTTAGTTTTTTTCATTCCTTTAGCAATCTTTTCCAAAAAATAAATTGATTTCTGCTTCATCGCTTCATAAATATTTCTGCCATTCATATTCTGACGAAATTAATTTAAAATAAATAACAAAACCAAGTAACTCTCTTTTGGTACCTTATTCCTAAATGGAGCATTGCAGACTACCTAGAATGACCAATGCGGATCGCCTATATAATGAAACCAAGATGCTGTCTGTCCGCTCAGTCTAATCTAATTGTGATGGAGATTCCCGCATGACACATTCGAACGAACCTTTTATCATTTGGTTATGAAAGCCTAAAATGCTACTGGTCGATTAGAGTTCTCAATGAACACCATCCTGCAATTTCGGCTAGCAACGGCGCGAAATTGTTGCCAAGAGAGAATTATGTGCGGTGCCATGCGTCTTTAAAACCCTCACGATACGGTGCTCGCAAGCTATTTAATTGTGTCACTATTTGAAAGCACTGCCATAAAAGAAGTTGTAACTAATGTTTCCAAATATATCATGGGATCATGGATGGCAACTGAACTTCAGTTGGATTGTCAGCTGCCAAAAATGGTGTTGCAGACGGCATAATTTAACTTCAAATAATCTCGGTTTTCAGTTGTAAGGTGGCAACGCAGTTGCTGTTCATATTAGGCCCATTTTTCTAAAAGATCATGAAATAAGCGATTTTTCAGCGAACTTACGTGTTATAATCTACAACTGAATCCTCTAACAGGATTATGTTCAACTCTATTACATTTAAGTATTTCTACTTTAAACTTATAAGTTTACCATAACAAGGTTTAAATCCGAACTTTTAGCCGGTATGTTCAAAAAGCCTGCGCATAAAAACATGTAACAATATAGTTAAAACTTGTTGCACGAATATGTTGTAGAATTCCATAATAGTCTTTAGTATTCATAATTATTTTGATAACTATATTTTGAGTATTATATTTGTATACCTTCCCTTTTTTCTTCTTTTTATTAATTTTTATTTTTTTTTCTGTTACCAGATGATGCTTGATACAGAAATCGCCGTAAGATACTGCAGTCTTAAACTTTAATGTTAAGAATTTTAGGTGTATGTAACAATGTTATTAGTTTTTTAATTAAACAAAATATAAAAACGAAAAACGAATAAAAAATCTCATACTTTTTTATAGAAAATAAAAACTAACAATTTGTTTTTTTTATGTTTCATTCATAATTTACGTGGTTTTTTTTCTTGATTTTTCATTTACGTATCTTATAAACTAAAAAAAAATTTCAAATTTAAATCATTTTTCTCCCTTTTTTTTGCAACTAAATACATATGTATTGTATAATAATAATATTATGTTAATATTAATTAAATTGCTAAGCTAAAAAAAACTGTCGTATGGTCTCTTTTGAATATGTTAGTATTTAAGATTTATTTGTGTGTATGCGGTTGTGTGTATATATAATTCTAGAATTAATTTTTAATTTAATTTTTCTTAAATCTGAAACCAAAGGCGCAAGTTGTTTTCTATGTTCCCGTTTTTATGGAAAACAAAAAAAAAACTAAAATTTTATATTATTTCGAGAAATATTTCTAACAAAGATTAAATCTTCTGTTGTAATTCATTCAGTTGTAATTTTTTTTCTTTTCTTTAATTTTGAATTCATTTGGATACAAAAAAATCCATGCTTAACTATATTTTCTTAATTATTGCATACATATAATAGTAGTAAATGTGTTTTTTGTTTTTAAATATAAACAATCTTTTTTTTTATTTAAGGAAAACAATTATTCATTTTTAAATGTTCAATAAAAGATTAAATGTAAAAAAGAAGAGAAACATCTATTACATAATGTAATTCGTATGTATACCATATATTAGATAGTATAAAGTTATGTAATGTATTATTGTAGATGATATATGATAATATATTTAAAGAAAGAAATATTAAAACAATTTTTTAAAGCCGATAATGATTCGATTTAAGGGATAAAAGAGTAATAAATATTCAAAAGAGAAAATCAATTGATCCTTTGTCTGTTTCACAATGGGCTTTGATTAGAAATACAAAGTGTGTGTATTTATTTATTAAAAGAAATTTTACTTACAAAGTAAATAAATCTAAAATTCATAGGTTTGCTGTTAAATCTGCATCATTGTCATCGTCATCCTCATCATCGCCCCATTCGCTAATAAGGCTTTTAACGCGGTCTTCTGACGTTATAGTTGCTTCCTTAGTACTAGAAGCTTCTGTTGTTTCGGTTGCTGCCGATGTAGTTATCGCAGAAGTGCTAGCAGCTGTATGGGTTAAGGCTTCGTCTTCTTCTGTTTTATCAATTTTTTCCGGTGTTACATTCAAGAATTCATCTTCCAAAGAGCTTTCATGTTCAGTTAGTTCTTTAATGTTTTCTAAATCCAAATTGATTTTTGTTTTGTTATCCGTTGTTGTTACATCGTCTTTGTTTTCACCAGTTTTACCATCAGTAGTTGTTAGTGTTTCTGCTGCAGTATCTTCCATGGCCGCAGCTTGTTCGCTTAAAAGACTGTCAATTAAATCCTTTTTGGTTTCTTCGTCCACCTCCATGGCCGTTGATGTATCAGGTTCTCCAACTGTTTCCAGTTCCTTGGCAAGTTTTTCTTCTACTTTTTCTATTTTCACATCTTTATTCGTTACTTCTTCCAATTTTTCATCTTTAGCATCGACACTCTTAATATTATCTTTTGTTTCTGTTGATACTTTATCGGTACCCTTTAATTCGTCAGCTGTTTTCTCTTTCACTTTTTCATTCTCTTGCTTCACAGATGGCTCTTGCTTTTGTTCATGTATTGCTTCTGCGTCTGTAGTTTTTAAGTTCTCTTCTACAATGTCTTCTTTATGCAGGCTTTTTAAGGCCATATCAATATCATCCTCATCGATATTTTCTTCCTCTTCATGTGATACATCTGCGGTTTCTTTTATCTCTTCGTTCTCATTTTTGTCTGTACTTTGCAAGGAAGCTAATAACTCGGCATGATCTTCGAATTCCTTGGGTTCATCATTAAGGACTTTAGCTAGTTTCTCATTTCCTTTTTCTTCTGATTCGGCCATTTCAACGTCACCCAAAGATTCATGCTGTTCTTGCTGCTCTTCCTTCTTATTTGTTGCTTCTACTAAAGGTTGTTCTTCGGGTAAATCTTCATCGTCATCTTCAGACCAATCACCCGTGAGTTCTTTGAGTTTCTTACTTATTTCATCTTGTGATTTATTATCTTCATCTTTGACTTCCTGAAATTTTTAAATAAATATTATTTTAAACACGTATTATTTAAATATTTCTTTATAGCAATTTCCATACCTCTTCTTTTTCTTCTGTTTTATTGCTTTGCGCAGTTTCTGTTGCTGTTTGTGACAAAGCTTCGTCAGCCAAGTCGTGTTCAGATATTAAATTCTCTGCCCATTCCAAATTATCCATAGATTCTTTACTTTCGTCCAAATGCTCTGGTCGATCTTCATGATGTACCTCCTCATGGTCTGCTTCAGCACCTTCTTCTTCTTCCTGCACACCAGATTCTCTCTCATTTGGAGTTTCTGTTTCAGCCGCAGTTTCAGTTTGGCTGGTAGAATCATCCCCCATGTTGGAATTTAACGCTTTCATTTCATTGTATATCTGATTATCATCATGCTGTTCGTCTTCTTCCTCTTCTACATCCTCCTCACGTTCCTCATTAGTGGCTGTAGTAGCTTGTGAAGTTTCATCTTGACTTATGGCACCTTGATCAGAATGTGTTTCACCGGTAATATATTGTTCTTGGTTTTCGTTAAGGACCATTACAACACCAGAACCATCATGTTCTTGATTTAACTGCGATAAGATTTCTTTACGTTGTTCGGGAGTCAAAATAACTTCACTGCCATCAGCCGCTACAAACTTGGTTTCACTGTGATCATGTTCATGTAAATATTCTTCAGAAGCAGCAGATTCCTGTTGTGTAACGTTTTCTGTAGTAAAGGAATCGGTTTTTATTATCGAACTAGCGGCAGGTAAACTTATATCCGATAGAATTTTGATCTTCTTGTCTCCTTGTTTCGGAGTATGCTGTTGCTCTTGTTCACTGTCTTCATAATCAGTGGGCGGAAGAGGTGGCAGCTGTTGTTGTTGGTTTTCATCATCTGAGTAATCTATGATTCCATCCTCTAACGCTTGTTTCTTGTGGAACGTCTTCATGTGTGTATACAATTGTATTTCCTCCGGGAAGATTTTATTGCAATAAATGCATTGTTGTTTATTCTCGTCCGGATGACTATCGATCAAATGCTGATTTAGACCATCACTATCAATGCACATCTGCTGGCATAGTTGACATTCTGGGAATATGTATAAGTTGGTCTTTATTTTATGGTCCATTTGCATGTGGAAATGTAATTCTCGCTTGCTAGACGAGCGCCAACCGCAGTGTTCACACAAAGCTGGGTCGATGTGCTCCTTGTGGGTGTTTATTAAATGGCGACGGAAACCACGATATGATGGTATGCTTATCGGATGGCCATTGCGGCCACAACGCAAACAAAGCCAAGGGCCTGTGGTATTTTCAGCCCCCAATGCAATAAGCGCATGCATAGTTTTACTATCGATACGGCGTTTTTGTGGTTGCCCAGCAGAGGTTGATGTTCCAGTACTTGCAGTACCAGCTCCTGCTGTCTTATTTGTGCCAACTTGTGTTCCACTACTCGATTTAGCAGTTGCTGAAGCTTCCGATTGGTGCACCGCTTTAGGCCTATTGGCCACTATATTTGAAGCTAATGTCTTTGAAGATTGTTGACTTTCCGATATTTTTGATGCAATATTCGACGATTTGGAAATGGTTGGTGGCTGCATAAGTTTTTCTGATGATTTTTCTGATTCAAGAGGCTCTTTTTTAACAATAATCTTTTGAGCTTGACCGCCAGCGTTGGGCATAATTTTTAATTTTATATTTTTATTACTCTTTATCAAATGAGGATACTGACGTAATACCTCGGAAATGATTTTAGTGTGGTTCATTTTCGAATTAGAACTATCCTTTACCACTATAGTGGGTGGTTTGTCAGGACCCTCATGTTTCACTATGATTGTTGTAGTGCCTGGAGGATCCTCCGATTGTTGCGACGTTTGCTGAGATGGTACAGTTTGCACAGCAGCCGAAGTACTAGTGGCCGAAGTTTGTGGCGTTTGGCTACTAGCGGTCATCATTTCGTCATCGTCGTCATCATTATGAATTGTGTCATCGTCCATTATATTGCTGGCATCATAGTCGTCATCACCATATTCAGCAGCTATTTGTTTACGCATACGTTGTTGTTCGGCAAATTCTTTAACATCTTCCAAATTTGGTTTCTTTGCCGGTGGCGAAATAAACGAAGTAACAGCTGGACGTTTGTTATTATTGTAGCCCTTTCGTAGTTGTTCAAACGGTGATGTTGTGGTCGCATGTTGCTGCTGTTGTGACTGTTTTACCACTGTATAGCCTGATTGTGTATTAATTTCCTGTTGTTCATTTTCTTGCTTGATACGAGTGAATGTTGTTGAACCAATTTGTCTTACAGGCAAAGGTCCGGAAGTAGGTAAACGTGTTGTGTTTGCATTAGATAAAGTACGGTGTTGAGGCAAATTTGAGTTGGAACCGATTACCATGCGTTTGCCCTGGTTCGTTTGTATCAAGGAACGACCGCCGGCATTGGCAGGCAAGTTTCCTGCTGTTTGACCAGCAGTTTTACGACGTTGTTTAGGACTAGACGGCTAAGGAATAAAAATTAAAATAAAAAAATTTAGGAACAAAAATCAATATTTTAATAACCAACTGCTCTACACTTACCGCTGTAGCTTTTTGTGGATGCATTTCCATCGTGCGTCTATGGGCCTCTAATAATTTCAGAAGAACGGTCATATTCATGTCTTTGGCCGTACGCAATAAGCGATTATACATTTTCAATTCAAATTCTAAAGTGCCTGTATACATAAAATTGACAATTGGCACCACAACATCAGCCTGCAAACCGTTTGGCATAATAATGGCATCGTCCACCACTTCACATGTTTGTTCCAAAACATTGAAATAGTCTGTGCAAGCGCTCAATACCAAACGATGCACCTTTAGCTGGGAATTGTCTCGAAATTGTAACGTCAAGTCACAATAATCGGTTTTATTGAAGAAATTCTGTAGCTTCTGAAGGAAAAATACACCCCAGTTGTCCACTTTAACTGATTTTATTTCACCCATAATGAAACAAATAGCGGCAAATTCTGACGCTTATTTTTGATGAATTGACCTGATATATGTATAGGATATGGTATTCCGTAGTTTTTAGCTGTACTGAAAAAAATTTAAAGATTTATTTAATTTTATTTATTCAAAGAAGTTTGCTTATTATATTGCAATCTCAATTGCGTACACGTTTGGGGATGGTAGATTGATTTTCTGGTAGAGTTTGCAACAGTTTAATATTTTTAGAATATAAGAGATAAGTTTATTTTATGTAAAGTATTTGAAGTATTTCAGCTTCAGATGCCAATGGCTTTTCAAAGAGCTAACTAAATACATCAGAAAATATTTTGATATTTCACATGGCGACCAAGCGACTGTCTTATATTGTTCCACAGATTTTCTTTGTACTTTCTCAGACTTTATAGTTTTGTTAATTTTAGGGCTTCTATAACAAGCTAATTATCAAATAGCTACCGTTTTAAAATTAAGCATTTCAATCGTATAACGCACAATGGTGACACTGCCAACGGAGGTATAAAAAACAATGCAATTGACAGATGCCGCACGGCATTACTTCCACACTCAAATGTTAGCATAAAACCGTTTCCATTGAAACACAAAATTGGGGCACATAAATCGTGAATAATGATCTATTTTTTACAACTTTTGTAAATATATTATTATTGTTAATTCAACGTGGAATATATATCAGATGAGTTTTAGGTAACCTCATTATGACTGTACAGAATTCACTGCATATCGACAAGTCTGTTGTTTCATTGTTGCCGTACAATGAAATATTTCAAGAATACTTGTGTGTGCTATAGGGTATTAGAGTACACGCTCCTGCCAGTCGTAACTTTCTAAGTTGTTTTTGCACTAAATTTCCTCGCCAATATTCAAAACAGAATAAGAAGAGAAATAGAAGCACCCAAACATTCGTTAAGACCCCCTTTAAGACACAAACCCGTACGCCGATGCTGTACCTTTTTTGCAATTACGATTGGTGGTAGTGGAAATCCAACAAATATCACAAATTAATTACACACTGCCTTTGTGCTGCTCGCAAAATTATTAAATTTTTATCCACAATCTTATCACCACTGTTTTTATAATATTTTTACGCAAAACTGTGTACAGCGTTTTGCTATTTTCACAATTTCTTTTCTGTGTCTTTTCTTATGACGACTAATTCACGGCTTTCTACTTTTGCTGAATTTAATCAATTTATCTCGGTTTCTACTCAGATTTGTGTTATACCTTGTGGAATTTTTAAAATTTAGTGTATTTTAATGTAGTTTTCAAAATAAATTGGACAATATTCAAAATTTAACAGCCCTTTTTTATTCTTTGCACAATATTTTTTCTTACACTTTTCGCTAGTTTTGTTGGAAAAATATTTCAGCGTTGGTTATTTTTCGATCAATGATGCCACATTTTCCCACTAAAGCAAAATGGCGACTTAACGAAATTTGGCATAGGTGTGTGTATACAATAAAAGGCAAGCAGTGCTGGTTAGCGAAATTAGTTAACGTAATGTTGGAAAGTGTTGGTTAAGGTTACGAAAATTTAACGGAAAAGGTGGTGTCCGTAACAGAGTTGTATATAATTGGAACCATTTCACGTTCCGAAAGTTTTACGGAGTATTTCAAATAATATCATATTTAATGATGTATGTCAAAAAAAAAAAACTACATCAATCCATAATTACCTATTGTGTGGTTTGTATATTGGTTCTGATCTTAGATAGACCACTGTTATTATTATACTACTAGAATATTGGATTTATGTTTTTAAATAACTTTTATTCTGTTTGATAATGTTTTATTAGTATTTTACTACCTCTACTTATATTTTTCGTTACTAATAAAAAGGTAGTTTTGTAAAATTAACGATCTGAAAACGCACTGTCTCGACAACTACGAGGATAATACCGTACTTGTATGGTAATGCAGGTATTTCAGGAATTCTATACATTTTCAGAAAATAAAACATTTTGGGATGAATTCAACTTCCTTTAATTATAACAGGAAACTATTTATTATTCTATTTACGAAATTAATTTCTCTCTATAAATTAATTACGATACTCCCCAGAAATACCTTAAAAAATATATACAGATAATAATTTTCTACACAACTTAAGTCATAACAATGTGGCAATGAAAGATTTTGTAAATTTAACGAAGCCTGATTTTAGTCTGGCATCACCACACTACCTATTTACCAGCTGTTTGACCATATTTATGTAAACACGACAATTGTCATCAGGAAATATTGAGGCACAATGTCGCTGGTGGAAAAATTTAATAAATTAAAACGAAATAAATCCTTTAAATATGGAGTACCATTTTTAGTCCTGATGGTTGCCGGTTCTTTTGGTCTACAGGAATTTACCCGCCTCAGGTATGTATTGTTATCCGTCTTATACTATGTACATATTTATTTTATAATGATTTAATTTCCCAGGTATCAATTTTCAAAGCAACAGACAATAACACCCGAGGAAATGGAAGAATTTGGTATAGCCATGAAGAAACCAGAAGAAGTGACAATAGAAAAGGTATATGCAAAAGTCAAAGAAATGAACTTGGATGACTGGGAAAATAAACGAGGTCCTCGACCATGGGAGGAAAACTTTAATACCAAATAATCGTTGTAATATATCCATTAAAATGTAACAGATTCTTTCCTAAAGAAGGTAATTTTAATTGTAAATATATTATAAGCAAATAAAAAGTTTTTTTTTGAGTATTTTAAAAAGATTTTAATTCCAAATTATGGTTTGGAGTCTAAATTCCTAAATATATTTTCAATAAATTTTACTTAACGATCTGGCACCTTTTATTGAAATAGCTATTTGTCGTTAAATAAAAATTAACGAAGCCACACAGCTGTGTTTAACGAAAACAACAACTACATAAATATATAACACAAAATCCAAAGCAAATTTTGTGTTTATTTACAATTTTTAGGAATAAAACGCTAAAAATTAAATAAAATTAGATTTTTTTCTCTGAAAAGCTTAAATATAAACCGCCAAAATAACGTCCACAACGGAAATGCAACCCAAATACAAATTCGCCGAAGGTAAGAAATAGCGCCATTATTATGGCCAAAAGCTGTGTCAGAATTTGGTTACCAATATTTTTGGACAAACAATTTATACTTTTAATTGATTTTTACAGGCGAAAAAGTATTATGTTTCCATGGACCCTTAATCTATGAAGCCAAGGCTTTGAAGAGCACTGTTACAAAAGATAAGCAACTGAAGTACTTTGTGCATTATGCTGGCTGGAATAAGAAGTTAGAAATCTTAGTCCTGATCCAACTATAAGTTTTTAGCATTTCTTTTTTTTTTTGTTTTTCTTTTGCATTTGCAGTTGGGATGAGTGGGTTCCAGAACATCGAGTTTTAAAGTACAATGAGACAAATTTACAAAGACAAAAGGAATTGCAGAAGGAACACGATGCTAAAAAAGAGAAAAGTAAGAAAGGTATGTACATATTTGAAAAGATTTGGAGGAAGCTTGTCGGAACTATATAGCTTGAATGATGGAGGACTAAGACTTGTTTGTAAACCTTCGCTCTTATTTGAAATAAATCCTCTCAACTCGAAAACAGTCAAGTTTGCATTGCATACGTAAAATGAAATGCCTTTTTGATTGGTGTTTATTTTCAAAGCTTTGTAACTTGCTAATTGGTCTTCAATCTATTGCAATAATTACATGATGTTGAACGCTCTTCTTATTAATAGGTCAATTGAAAAACGGAATTTTTTCATTGCGCACAGAGATTGTAAGAAATGTGGTGCTCGTTTCGTACTAAACAAATGTTTCTAATAATACATTTTTTCAAATCGTTAAAGTTTGAAAATATATGCTCAACTGCAAAATAATTAAGTCTATATTGAATTAAGGGATTGTTTTACAAATAATCTATTTTTTTTATCAAGTATTATAATTCCAATAAAAAATAATTTTCAATTGGGTGCACTATGCAGGATATTTCAATTAATAAGTTTTTTAGAATGCTTATAAATTCAACTAATGTACCTTATACTCTTGTTAAATATTGTATTTATGTATCTCGTAGAGAAATTCATCATGCCCTTGGTCCCGATTTTAATATACTACATAAGATACACCTTTACTGCTATTGGGAAAGTGATAAGGGTATACAACTCACAAAGATATACACTCGTCATACAAGTCCTCTTTTACCAAAGGCTTTATATACCGAATATTTCCCTTTGGAAATTTCGCTTTAAGAATGATATGAAATTATTAAACTATTGAATAATTATAGGAACCCCTAAAGGCAAAAAAGGAGATACAATGGCAAATACATCCAAAGATAGCGGAGCTTTTAGTAGTGGGGGTAGTGAGTCAAGAGCTTCAACACCTTCTAAAGAACTGAATTCGTCAACAAACACTACAACTCCATCAGTTAGTACAACTGGTGCTAGTGGAAGAGGTAATCGTTCAAAACAGAACGCCACACCTGTAACTGTAGACTCAAAAAAAGATACGTCAACAAAAGAAGATACATCTAAGGAAGAAAAAGATGAACCGGCAACTAAAAAGAAACGAGGAACTTCCACCTCGACAAATCCTGATAAAACACAAACTATAACATCAGACACGAAATCTGCAACCACACCCTCCACTACGTCTGCAAGTAACCCAGCCACAACTACGCCAGTTTCAACAGTTACAACTACAGCAACTGCTGTCATTATAAATCCCGCATTAACGCCTTCGACAACTTCATCTGCTATCAATCGTTTGGATTCTTGTGTTGAAAGCGAGGAAACATTTTTGTCGAAAATAGAAGTAAAAATTAAAATACCCGATGAATTGAAACAATGTTTAGCCGATGATTGGGATGCTATAACGCGCCAGCATAAACTGTTAGATATACCTGCTAAGATAACAGTACAAGATATTGTGGATCAGTATATTAACTTGAAAAAATCAGCCAAATCTACAAACGCTTGCAAAGAGTTGGCCATATCAGATGTATTAAATGGAGTTATAGAATATTTTAATGTTATGCTAGGATCTCAGTTACTCTACAAATTTGAAAGACCACAGTATGCCGAGATTTTGCAGCAATATCCTGATACTCCTTTGTCGAAATTATATGGATCGTTCCATTTGCTGCGTTTATTTGTAAAACTGGGTTCAATGTTGGGCTACTCAGCCCTAGATGAAAAATCTATGCAAATGCTGTTGGTGCATTTACATGATTTTCTCAAATTCATGGTTAAGAACAGTGCTACGTTTTTCAGCATGTCCAGTTTCGTTAACGTTACACCAGAATATCATCGTCATACTCAATGATTTTAAATTCATTATTTTATTATTGTATTTTTATTGTTTTAATCATTTTGAGAAGATTTTTCTCTTGTGCTTACATATTTTGAAGTTGATCTGCCTTACTTTTTTTTTTTAAAGAATGACGAATGTGTTTTATGAATTCTTTTATTAATTTTCTCATCAAACATTTTTGCTCATAAGTTTTCTTTTCATTAGGATATTGAAAAAAATACAGTAAACATATGTATGTAATTTTTTTTTATTGAAATGATATTTTCAAAACTGTAAATGATAAACAAAAAATATTAGTATTCAATTAAACATTATCACGATTTTATTTTTTACCTTCGTTATTAAAAGAAATTTTCTTTTTCAGACTTTACATACATACCTCGTTGGCCACTTTAGTTAGGAACACCTACTATCTTCTTGCACCACCCCTGTTGTATGTATGTTAAGTCGTGTGCGGCGTGACAATCCTACTTTGTAACATCGACTCGGAACTACAAATTTAAAAAACTTTTTCATGTAATTAGTTACTCTTAGAGATTTTCATCAGTAGACTGCTGATAGGGGCCGACAAAAGGTATATTTCAAGATAAAAGAGCAGGAGATTGACGTCGGAGCTATAGTCTATTAAGCCAACACAATACTAGACTATGACATCCGTCTTTCGTATTTTGCCAAATTGGCTGAATTAGTTAATACTTGCTGTGGAAATTAAACGGAATTGCCCACCTACTTAATAGATTTGTTAAATATCATTTTCAAAAGTGAGCAGATTTGCACTTTTCAATGAATTACACCTACCTATTTATATATCTTCCAAAGATGAAGAACACTGGAACTTTAATTTATTTCGATACCTTGTATTTCGTTAACGTTTTACAAACGTAATGTTTGAGATATATGGCTTCGAATTAGTTTATAATTTAGGTTCTGTTCCATTTTTGATGCAACCATTTACAATGTGGTATATTGAATTTTAATCGCAGGCTTCAGAGTTTAAGCCCCTTCAAAATTTGTACAACGAAATAATTAGAAACGTTACAGAGTTTTTATTTATTATAAATAAAAATATATTGTTTATTTTATTATAAATATATTTTTAAACACCTATTCTAATTATAGATATGATTTTCTATTTAACTGCACCGCCTTCTTCGATTTCCTCCTCACTACTGCTGCTACTGCTAGTTGGATAGAACTCACTATAATCTTTTGGTTTATTTCTAGCACCTTGCTCCTCTTCCAGGTATTTATTTTGCACTTGCAGTATTTCTTCACTGGACTTACAGGCTGCATATTTTTCCAATAATGAATCATTTAATTCTAAAAATGAATGACCCCATGAAAACTTCCCCATGTACCATTTAGCTTCCTCACGAAAACCGCATATAAATAAAGTTGCTGCAATTGCCTCAACGCAACTTAGTTTACAGGGTTTCCCATAATTTATAGGATTTGCAGCAACCAAAAATGGTAATAGGCGCGGATTAGGACTACGCATTTTTGAGAAAGGTGTTTCATCCAATTTAGCCCATGAACAATCTACTACGGCTACCCCTGAGCTTGCTACAATGTCTTTATCCAAGGGACTGACGCAGTTAACACCTACCGGTGTTAATACTAGACCAGCGAATTTTTGTCCCAAACGCAAGTTTTCTATCAGACCCAGTCTTGATAATTTGCGGCCTGAACATTTTTTGGGATCACAATGATTCAGGTCCCACATGGCAATGGGGAAATCTGGAGCTTTACCGAGTCCATCGAATTCAGTTGATGAAGAACTGCTGGAACTATCATCGGAGTCGGAAGCCAGATCACATTCTCTCTGGGCAAATGAACGTTCATAATTGCGATTCGACTTAACATTACGGTAAGGACCGTGTCCACCACCTCTTTTGCCCTTGCCACGATTTCGGGAACTCATTAGAATTGCTTTTTGATTTTACTTTCTTTAATTTATTAATTTGTTTACAACTCGTGTTATGAATGAACCATTCTATTTCTTTACGGTGATGCCAGACCAAAAACAGAAACTATCTAAAAATTTATTATAAATTCCTAAATAAAACAATAGAATTGCTTTCATTGGTAATAATTAATTAAAAAATACATAAATATTAAATTTAACAAATTACGATTATTTATAAATTAGGAGATGGTTTCTTATCTCCATTATTGGCCTTGAAAACGGATTGCAGACACCGATGAAACCACGGTTTTGTTCAGACAATCACAATTTCATTAATTTAAGAACTTTTTTGAACTATGGACTACCTGAAGGTATTGTATTGCACCCGTTCTAATATACCCAGGCGCTCACAAAATCAACACCCTAACAGTAAAACAGAAATTGCAAGATTTAGGATTGTTGACCTTGATTTTTCTATTTAGTTTTCTTAGGCTAGGAAAATAAGTCAAGCATAAAACCATATATTGCGTAATTTAGCTATTTCATTAATTTTAATATAGGTGTCTAGTTTTAATTCACTTTTTTATAGAAGTAAACAGTTTTATATAAAATGTATATAAAAAATTCTTTTCATGTAATATTTAAAAGTAAAACAATATTTACTAATAATAGAATTCGTAGGAAATTTGTGGCAGTATAAAGTAGCTGCTAAAAATCAAACTTATGACATATTAAATCAATTACTTGATTACCATCCAATTGATTATTGTTCTCAATAATTAAATCCCACTGATCGTAATCGTCTAAACCACATTCAGACTCAATATCATCTATGCCTACTGTGTATATCCAGCCTCTTTCGGCACGTACAATTTCAGGGCAAGTCAGTCGTATAGTTGTTAGTTTGTTTTTGTAATTCTCTCGAAAATATTTCAAGTCATTCTTACGTCTTATGTCACTAACTATGATAATCTCAGCATTGGCTAAAGTTAAATAGGGAATATTTAAAAATGATTTATCCATCTTCCAAGAATACAAAACTTACCTTTTTGCATAGCTGCTTTACAAAAATATCCATAATCTTGTTTTCTAACTTCATCGCTCCATGTTATCATATCTTTGCGATATTTCTCTTTGTAAGGACCATCACTTAAGAGTTCCTTTAAATCGAGATTCATTTTTCGTGCCCATTCTGATTTAATAGGCTCTGAAATTCGTACAATTTGACTACGTGCACCTAAGCTTTAAAGACAATTTTTTAATTACCACATTATCTTATGTTTACGACAATTATTCATCTTACCGCTCTTGTAACTTTTCGGACAAGTAATCTTTCCCGCATTTTCTCTTACCACTTATTAAAATAAGTCGTTTTATGTTTTTTGTATCGTTGGACATTGTTGTAAAACTTTCACTTATTTTCTATTATTGTGATGCTGAGCAATTCCCGAAATAACTTAAATATTTAATTTGTTTTTTTCTTATCTATATTTTGTATTTCTCTTAAAAAATATATATATTTTGTGTCATAATTTACATATTTTTTCTCTAAATAAATATTTTATTTGCATTTAAATGGTCTATTGTTGGTAAAATGCAGATTGTAAACAAAATAAAAATAAAGATAAAAACGAAATGTAAATAGCAACTCTGTTTTTACGAAATGTCAAAAGTGCGCTAGAGATGCGAAGTTTTTTAAGATGATGTGGTTATTCATAGTTAAAAGTATTTAAGTTAAATTAAAATAGCACAACCACCTTGCAATAAGTTCTAACCGATAATAATTATTATTTCCGTGTGAAATCTAGGAAAAAATTTGAATAAGCTATCACTGCTTTTTAAATATGAGTAAGAAAAAGGTGTGCAATGTTTCGTTCAAAGTGAGCTTAGGTCTGGTTCACCCACAGGTTTCTGAAACATTTTTGGTTCGGACAAAATTTTTTTATATGGAGGTTGACGTTTCTCTCAGAGAGCGAGAGAAATTATTTTGTGCAAACAACTCTCAGTGTGAATTAAATTAATTTTAAATTTGGTCCGAACCAAGGCGAATTCATAGTAGGTGACCTTATCTCTACAACAAGTACAACAATGCAAAAACAACAGGCATTTTGTTTTTGTAAAATATCTTTCGATTGTCAGAAACAGCTGACTGAAGAATGACGATGGAAAGAAAACTGTTAAAAAAATGTATAAAAATGAATAAAGAATAACGATGGGCAGAAAAATATACAAACTTCTGACACAACAAGAAAAAACGAAATTGATTATCAAAACAAAATACACAAAAAACAACAAAATTTTGACAATCGAAATGATATCAGCTGTTTAGATGCTCCCACCTATTATATGAATTCGCCTTGGTCCGAACCATTTTAGAAAAGGTTGCCACACCATATGAAATTTATACAATACACAAATATTTGCAGAAGTTCATCGAAAGACCCAGGGTCCATGCGATGAAAATTTATAAATGAATCTACGTAATTGAAACGCATTTCGGAAACTAGTGGGTGAAAATACCCTTTGGCTTCTCTTTGTTTCAAAAGTGCTCTTACACCCGTCCTCTTGTTTATCTTTGATTTTCTTTTTTCATAAATGTATTTTGCAAGTAATTTTACTTTGGTCACTTCAATGGTGAACAAGAGTAGCAAATGATTTATATCCATTTTATCCATCGCAGAACAAGATGTTTTTATTCTTACCAAATAATTCACCACAAATACTGTTTATTTTTTGTCATAAATATTAATTTTTTTATTTCTTTATTTTGACACAAATATAATTAACTTTCTTAAGTTTATGCACATATGTATTTACGTCATTTTTAATTAAAATGTGGCAGCACTGTTTTTACGAACAAAGTTTCTGAAATGAGTGAATCATGTTGCGGAAAACTCTCAGTAAGCAAGAAAATTCTCCGAACCAAAAATGTTTCAGAAACTTGTGGGTGAACCCGCCTTTAGTCGCGCCGCCCTGCTTTCATAATTTTAAGTTTTTTGTCGCCGTGTACTTGTAAGTAATTTTATGGCTTCATTTAAGCCACAGCTTTTACATTTAGGCAAAAACAAGTTTTGGCAAAAGCTCACAGCAATATTGTGACAAAAGCCCTGAGAGTAACCCAATTGCAATGAAAAAAAGTTTATTAAATTTGTCGCTCGGATTCGATGTGTTAAACTGTGGGTGTCCCTACACATGGATGATGTGGAGAAGTCAATATCTGTAAGTGGATTTTACCAATCAGAAATATATTTTATAAAAAACTATCAAACTTTGTCTATATTTTGAACGATTATATTTTATTCAAAACTGTAAATATTTCGTACAAACTAAAGGTGCCGTATCCTTAAATAAGTACTGACTAAAAAGTCAATACGGATAAACTATTTTAAACAAATACAAATACAAAAATTTGTACCGTAGGAACGTTAAAACGAAATAAAGATTACGTTCCTTCGCCAAATACGTGACTACTTACTTCACTTCAAGACTATTCATATTATTGTCGAACCTAGTGGGCTGGATAGCTACAGTTCTCGTTACGCTCGCCCATTTTTAGTGACCGTCGATAAAGTCGACGAAGCTAACTCTTTTTTCAAAATAGCAAAAAAAGTACTCCATTTAAATCGTTTAAAATCGGATTAAAAATGAAATTGTGGAGGAAATAGATTTAATGGGTTGGATAGCCCTGGTATCCAGGATTCCAAAACAGTTGTTGTTGAGGTCTTTTTTTATTCAGAAAACAACTGTACATACTTTCCATAAGAACTCTTATGAGGCCCCTACAAGTTGCGATTAGTTCTACAATATGTTGAATCACCGGTTGGTGGTCTTCTTCACGCGTTTCGATATTTCAATCTAATTTACTTATAAACTGTTATTGTAGCATTAATCGTCGGTTGAATGAAAATCAAAATTTTTTGATCTCTAACCAATCAGCCAGTCAACACAACAATTGTTTGTACAAAATAATAAAACCCTCGTGTCCCAGGAGAAAATATTTATTCCATTGCAAAGGTAAAAACCCGTAAAAAATTAGGAGACAAATTTCCTTTATTAAGGAATACAAATTTGAAGAGTCATAACTGGACGAAATTAAATTATTAGTGTATTTAAGAGTAAATAAAATTGCCATGAAAAGTTTCTCAAAAATCTGTTGTTCGGAGTCGACTTTAAACTGTAGGTTCCGCCACTCATGTATAAAATTAACACACACAACATAAGTGGTGTGAGAAAACTAGGTCGTAATCCTGACTGAAGGGTTGTAATGACCAATTATGTATGTATGTATGTGTATTTAAGAAGAACATAGGCTTTCAATACAACTTTAAAATAAAAGAAAATTTATTTTCAAATGTTCTTCAATCGATGTTTGCCAAAAAAAGTTCTTAAATATTAACAAAACAAAATTGTATTTAATATTTGTGTGAACATTGTTGGATTAAACAAACGCAAAAATTTTGAAATTTTAAAAGAAATTATTCAACCCACACAATGACGTAATGAACGAAAAACCTAAATTAAATTCTTTTAAAATTATATACGTTAAAAGAAAATTAAATGGTTTTGAAATCCTCACAATCACATAAACATATCTATTGTATAGATAAATATACTGTTTTTACGATTTCTTTTTAAATAAACAAAAAATGAAATAAACACAATTTCCTTTGCAAACTTTGTTTTCAAAGTTCTCTTTGTGTTTTGGAAGGGGTCTCTTGATCGTTTCATCTGATTTTATAATCCTAATTATCTTGTGGCGTGAAAGCATTTAAATCTTAAATGTAATTTAAGAGTTTGGGTAGGAGAGAACGGCAACTTTTTTAAATCAAAACTCCTTTGAGAACTAACTGGCACGTCTTGATTAACCGACCTTGATAAGCAGCATTCGGACTTTGCATTTAAAGCTGATGATCAGCCTTAAAGTTTAGTGGATTTAGTGATCGATCTGATATCTACTAAAGATAGCCCTTCTTTTTCCACTCTTCCTCTGATACCAGATTGACATGCTTTTGTATCAAAAACTATAAATTTAAATTCGTATTTCAAACGCACAAAGTACTTAGGTGGAATCCAAAAAAGGTTTTGTATTTTATCAAAATAACTATTTGGTGAGACACACGTACTCAAAACCTCAATTTAACTAATCAAGGCTTAGATAGATTTGTTAAAACAATAAAATTTTATATCATGATCAAGACCAATTTTAAAATTTTGTCTTGTTTATTTAAATATGTACTGGGATATGCTTTATAATTATAACGAATAGGTTTTAAAATTACAATGGGCAATGGTGTACACGAAATAAATGTGTACGTACATATGTATATTCATATGTTGATCACCACTGTGTACATATGTATATTTTCAATGTTTTAAATACAATATTTGTTTTTATTTTGAAACTGAACTAAAAATTTAAATTTAGAAATTGTGTGAGTGTAAAATGCGAAAAATTTAACATAAATTTAAGGAACATATACTATTTAACTTAAAATTTAAAAATGAAAGAAAATTAAAATTAAGAAAAATTAATTCAACATAAAATATACTTTTTTCATCAAAAGGAATTTTTTTTTGTTCGAAAACAATAACAACTCAAGTTCATATATTGAAACAATATGTTTTTATTCAACATTTAAGATCACAAAGTGTCACCAAAGCTGTATCTTTTTCATTATTTATTTTTCGTTAATAAATATTAAATTAAAAAAAATTCTCAAAAGAAACAACTTGTTGGAAAATTATTTACCATTTTTGGTATAAATTGCCGCTTAAATTTTGAAAACAAAAAACCAAACAAAACAAGCAATGTCAACGTACAAATCAACAAAATTTGCCATAACGACCAACTAATGTATGAACGAACAAATTTTTAAAATCTACAGAATCAAATCTACTCATATTATGGGAAAAAAAATTATTGATTGAATTTAACAATCAATACACTCAAACATTGTATTTTCATCATATTTTTTTTTCTTTTTTAATAAAGCGCCTTTTTGACGCCACAATATTTGGTCTGTGTATTCTAACCCCCCACCCATTATCGTCATAAAACGTATGTACGTACGTACACTCGCACGTTGTGTATGGTTTAGACAAATATTCATGAAACTGTGACTCAATTGTTTACATCGGTACACATGCATACATACGTACACGCATTGATATTGTCATGTAAACTCCTTTAGATTTTCGAAACGTTACTTGTTTCGTTTTTAATGATTTCGTCTGTAGAATTAAGATCATGTTATCATTTTTTTTTTATTTTTAATTTTGTTTTACAAAAGGAAATTTAACTTTGAACCACTTTATTGACCAAAAGCAAGTATATTATTGTAGTTTTTAATGGTCAAGGTGAACAACTTTTGAATTAAAAATTTTATTGGTTTATCATTTGGTTTGGGTTGCTTTGACATTATGACTTTGTAAAAGATTAGAAGTTATTAAATTGGAAATTAGCAATTGATCATTGGGAAGATATATCAATACGTACTGCAAAATTATCCTTATACTATGTATGTATGTAAGTAAATGTTATCGCTGAATATAATATACATTAACTTATAGACTTGTAGAGCAGACCTAGTAGATTCTATGCCTATACAGGTTATACCTGAATTCAGCCAAAAGTGGAACCCTCTATGAAAATTTAAAAAAGAAACGGCTTTTTGCCTAAAAATTACCCTTTTAATGAAGTATCTTCAGTTGGCTACAAAAAATATATGAAAGGGACTTAAAGGGCAACACTAGTAGATTTTATTCCTATATAGGCTATACTCGGTTTCTGTCAATCTCAAAAACTTTTTCTTTTTGAAAATTTGGCAAAAATTGGAATTTGAAAATAAAAAAAAAAATTCGATTGATAGAATGAAAGAGTTCCCTTGCGCCTTTTTCTGTTTCCGTTATTAAAGACACCCATCAACAAACGGTGATAAACAACTCTTGATATGCATATATGTACATACGTATGTAGATAAAGGCTGCATTATAAAGGCTGCATTATTAATATTAAACTTCTAATCAAAAAGAAATGTTTTGAAGGTTAGCAAATGTGTAGTGAATGAAAAAAAATTTATAATTGAACAGAGTTAAAATTTAAACAATAATTGGGAAAAAGTATAAATCTCGTATAATTTAATTGAAGCCTGCATAACTACTCATAAATAACTAAACATAAATTGCAGCTTCCAAAATTAGGGATAATTCGATCATTTATTGTTCAGATTTGGTTACATTTTTATTGTGGAAATTTAGTGCCAAAAATTTTAATGTTAAGAAAATTAAAATAAAATACAATTGTTTATATTTTCAAGAATTCATGTACACTTTTAAACCAAATTAATAGCAAAATTTTTGACGAAATTTATATTGTATATATTTCTTGGCACTGTTTCCATTTTTATTATAGGTTTCTATGCAGTAATAATTTTCGCTTTTATATTTATTAATGCTTTTTTGTTTAACATTTTAATAAAATAATTGTGTCAGACAAATGTTCATTTATTTCGTGTTACATTTAATAATGAATTCTAAATTTGAATAAAAGCACTGATTGCCAGGAAATTTGAAATATACAAGACCACATATACAATATTTTATTGTGCTTATAAATACAAATACATTTATATTTTACATTTAGCAAATTATAAGAAATTCATTGATTTTTGAGGAATAATTAGAGGAATTGAGGAATAATTAGAAAATAATTTATTTTAAAAAAGTATATTCTCTATTAACAGATTATATACTTAGTTATGAGCCCTTTAAAAATTCTTTGTATTTTCTAACTTACATAATCAATTGGTCATTACGATTCTTTAGTCAGGATTACGACCCCCATGGGGTCGACACCCATGTTGCCTGCGTTAAGTTTATCTATAAGTGTTGGACCCTACTTCGATTCCGAACGACAGATTTGAGAAGTTTTTCGTGACAGTTTTATTTACTCTCACAGTTTTTGCCAATAGACTGCTGGGAGTAGTCGCTGAAAGAATTTTTTTTATATTTTGTCGTTTTGTTCGAGATGTCTGAGCTGGGTTTTGAACTACGGGATTTCGTCTAATAGGCCAAGATGTTACCCACTCGACTACGGCGACTTAAAAATTCTTTGCAGTACGTTAAAAGTACTTAGAGGAGTTCTCTTATTTTTAATGTAAAAGTAACAAAAAAGTAAAAGGTAAACATTTTTTTTTTTTTTTTTTTTTTTTTATTCGTTTTATTTACAATCTATCCAAGGATATTAAGTAAATTTTGTAAAATAAAGAATAACATGCATTGTTGAACTCCAATGAGAACAACAATATACAAAAACAAAAAATTGGTAAAATTATTTCAAAAATTTAAAATTAAAAAAAAAAATTATATAAAAATCCTACAGTTTTATCTATATTAATATTTACATATATGTACACAGAATTTAATTCATGTATAATTAATTAGGTACGAAACGGCAAGTCCAATATGTGGTTCCTTTTCAGTCTTCTTACTTCATTTGTGTCATCTAATAGCATTATTGCCAATGGGTTACAATGATTACTCAGCCTGTCCAAGTAATTTTCGCTATGTTTTCTAGCTTCTTCTTTAACCATCGGAATTGATAAGTCATCATGAATTGTTTTGTCGGATACAAACCATGGAGCATTAACTAAGGACCTCAATATTTTCGACTGAAACCTCTGTAGAATTTCAATGTTAGAGTCACTGGCCGTTCCCCACAGCTGTATACCGTAGGTCCACACTGGTTTTAACATTGCTTTGTACAGAATTACCTTATTATCGAGACTTAGTTTGGATTTGAGACCTAGTAACCAAAATAGGCGCTTGAATTTCAAGTTAAGATGCTGTTTCTTAGCTTTAATGTGGTTTTTCCATGTAAGCCTGCGATCGAAGTGTAGGCCTAAATATTTGACTGTGTCAGATTGCGGAATATTATTGTTGTTAATGGATACACGTGAGCAGTTTCCACGACGCAAAGTAAACGTTACGTGTAAAGATTTTTCGGTGTTGACTTTTATCTTCCATTTATTTAGCCAAATTCCTATTTCATCCAGCTCTCTTTGAAGATATAGTGATGCAACGTCTGAATCTGTGTCAGCAGCTAACACCGCTGTATCATCTGCGTAGGTTGCAACTAGTACGTTATTTATTACGGGCATATCCGATGTAAAAATAGTATATAAAATTGGGCCTAACACACTACCCTGAGGGACACCAGCCTTGACACTGTAAATTCCAGAAAAATCTCTGTTGACCTTGACATAGTAATACCTGCCGCTGATATAAGATTTTAGTACTAGGTAAAACTGTGTTGGAAGTAGTTTTTTAAGCTTATATAGTAGTCCTGCGTGCCAGACCCTATCAAATGCTTGTTGTACGTCCAAAAATACACCTGAGCAATATTTTTTGTTTTCCAAGGAATCCCGTATAAAATTTACTATACGATGGCATTGTTCAGGTGTGCCATGCATATGTCTAAACCCGAATTGGTGCTCTGGTATTATGTTTTCTTTTTCTAGTATAGGCAACATTCTTCTCAGAAATATCCTTTCAAATATTTTGGAGAATGTGACCAGCAAACTTATCGGGCGATATGATGTTACAACATTTTCTGGCTTTCCAGGTTTAGGGATCATTACCACTTCCGCACATTTCCACTGCGAAGGAAAATGATTTAGCCTCAAAATTGAATTAAATATAAGCGTAAGAAAAATTACAGCTTTCTTAGGTAAGGCTTGGACTACTTTTCCATCAACACAGTCGAATCCTGGTGATTTTTTACAATTAATCTTAGCAATCTCCTCCCGTACTTCATTTGGTGAAATATGTTTTATTGGCCAATCTACTGGACATGGACTATCAAGAAATTCATAGATTTCTTTTGTAGAAGTACAATCATTTATTTCATGTGGCTGAAATATTTTTGATAAATGTAATGCATATGCTTCAGCTTTGCTTCGATCTGTTCTGCACCACAAACCGTTTTCGTCTCTTATAGGTGTATTTTTCTTGATTGGACGCTTTAAGTACTTGGTGGCATTCCACAGGTAATGTTCATCATATCTTGTAACGTTGAGATTACTAACAAAATTTTCAATCTGTTTATTTTTTATTTCAGTCAGCCGTAGTTTAAGATCCTTTGTGGCCCTATTAAGGTTTCGCTTGTCATTCGGGTTTCTACTCATTTGCCATATTCTTCTCAGTCTTCTTTTATTTTGGATCATTGTTCTTATTGCAGCAGTTACGTAAACCTGGTTTGGGTTATTATGTGTCTCAGTTGATGGTGTGGATAGAAATCCAGCTTCATGAATTAAATTGTTAAAAGTTTCAACCGTATCATCTAATTCCGATGCAGATTTTACTGAAATGTTGAGGTTGACAGTTCTTTCTAACCAGGTGCTAAATGATGATAGATCAGTTTTATTATTTAAAATTTGATATCTTTTCAAGTGACAATGTAAAAATGTATTAAAATTAAGGATAAGTGGCGAATGGTCAGAGTTTAGATCGTAGCTATCAGCTATTTGTAATAAATTATTTGGTATGCCGTAATATACAACAAAATCCAATAAATCTGGCGTTTTATTCAAATCTGTAGGCCAATATGTTGGACTACCCGTAGATAAAACTAGATAGTTGTTATTGCTGATACAATTAAAAAGTTCTCTGCCTTTAGGATTTATTAACCTCGAACCCCACCAATGATGTTTAGCATTGAAATCGCCTCCTACTATAAATCTTGGCCCAAGTTTTCTAAAAAATTCTTGAAATTCCTGACTCTTTACAGAAAATTTTGGAGGAAAGTAGATAGAGCTTATTGTAATGGAAGAGGAATCACAAAATATTTTAATACATGCTGCTTGTAGACTTTGCTGTCTTATTTCATCGGTGAATTCGTAATTTATAGATGATTTTACAAGTATTGCTGCTCCACCATGTGCTCTATTGTCTGGGTGGTTAGCTTTTATTATGTCAAAATCTTTTATTTTAAAAAATGATCTGTCTGTGAAGTGTGTCTCCGAGACTAGGAGTATATCAATAAAATTAGTTTTAAGAAATATTGCTACCTCTTGAGTATGATTGGAAAGCCCATTGGCATTCCATATTGCAATTCTCAAATTCAATTGCATAGTTTTGATATTAAAAGAGACATCATATTTATTAACTTATTGGTCTGTTCTATTTGGTTTTCAATTAATTTTTCGAGTTTTTCAAAAGGATTGTTTAGTTGATTTAGTTGCTCTGGATTCCGTAAAATTTCGGAGTATGAAAATTTATTGTTTTGACTAGTGTTGGTGTTTGCATTTTGTTTAAATTGATTTGGGTAATCTTCACTATTAAATACATATTCGCTGGTTTTATCTCTTCTGTAGAGATTATTATTTTGTAATTTTCTTTTTAATATCTGCCTATACACTATGCAGCCTTTGTAGTTTGCTGGATGGTTTTGTTGACAGTTTACACAGCATGGAGGAGTTTCAATATTTTTATTGCAGTCTATTGTAAGGTGTCCTAAGCCACATTTAACACATCTTTCTTCTTTTCGGCAATAAGTTTTAGTATGGCCGAATTCTTGGCATCTATGACATTGCACAAGATCGTTAGTTTTCCTTGGGGGTTCAATGGTGACAATGGCGTTATTTATGTGCCTAATATCGTATACGTTTTTGTTATTTAGGTCAGGTTCTAAATCAACGAAGAACATTGGAAGGGGATTTTTCGTTATTTTACTGCGAACATTGACAATGTTTCGAACTTTATGACCATTTTTTTCAATGTCGTATTTAATATCACTAGTTGGTGTAGAGTGATGTAAATTTTTTATAACTACTCTATACGATCGGTCTTGCTTCAATTGGTAGGTATGGAATTTAATTTTCTTGTCATTTAAATGAGTAACAATAATTCTGTACGATTTTACATTTTTCATTAGTAATCTTATTTGTCCATCTTTAAGTGACTTGTATTGAAATTCAGAGTAAGGAATAATTTTAGAAAAAGATTTTATCATTGCGCTAATATCAGCAACAAATGGTATGAATATAGGTGGCGGCTTTGGTTCATTGGTATGGCTGTTTTCATTGTATTCTTCATCCTCTGTATCAATGTCTTCATAATCAAGACTAGCAAAACGATTATTATTTTGGGAGTCTGAAATATTTGAACTTACAGTATTTGTTTTTGTTTGTTTTGATGTACTAGCATCGTTGTTGTTTGGAATGTTGTTTACGTTTAAAAGTGCACGCGCCTTTTTTGATGTACTTGCATTGTTATTGTTAAAATTTTTAATTACAGTTAAGTTATTGTTGTCGAGATTTTGTCTTTTGTTTTCGAATGATTTTGGTGATACACTTTGTCGTCGTTTTTTTGTTATTGGCGAAGTAACTACCTGCCAGCTAATATCATTGTCTTCACTTGAATCACTGATTTCATCCATGATGAAAGCAGTGTATTTTGTTAGTGTTCACAAATATTTTAAGTATTGTTCTTTTACAAGACAATTATTTTAAGTTTTTTGTATTTTTTTACAAATAATAATATTAAAAATTAAAGTTTTTTTTTTTTTTTTAATTTTTTAAAATTTTTGGAATAATTTTATTTTTTTTATTTTTTCACACAACCACAATGACACAAAATTCAAAGCGAACTTAAAAGGTAAACATTTAGACAGAAATTTAATTTTACCACATAAGGTGTACATAATTGGCCATTCAGTCAGGATTACGGCCTAGCTTCTCACATCACTCATGCTGTGTGTGTTAATTTTATACATGAGTGATGGGACCTACAGCTTAAAGTCGACTCTGAACGACAGATTTTTGAGAAAATTTTCATGGCAATTTTATTTACTCTCGGAGTTTTTGCCAGAAATCTGCTGAGAGGAAATCGCCGAAGAAATACTTTTTTGTATTTTAATTTTGATGTCTAGCCTGGGGCTCGAACCCTGGCTTTACGTCTAATAAGCCAACACACTACCTACTAGACTACGGCGACTTCATAAGGGGTAGTAAAAATAAATTCTTAGTTTTATTTCATAGTTATTTCGATGGTAATCTCATTGGTTCTAGGTAGATATTTTCTTCAGCAAAAATGTTCGGCGTAAGCAGCGGAAAATATGACATTAACTGATGGGAAGGTGTTCCATATTTCCTGCTTGTAATTAGTTTGATTTCAAATAAAAATTATCAAGTGGAACGCATTTACCTTGGAGTGTGGAGATTTCTAAAACCGATACTCTCTGAATGCATCAGAAACGGATAATAATAACTAATAATAAGAACAAATGAAAGCTTTTTGACGTGTATTTGCCAAGACTTCGTTATAGGGATAGATAGAAATCTGCTGAGAGGAAGTCGCCGAAAAAATATTTTTTCATATTTTGTTCAGTTGGAGATGGCTGACCTGGGGTTTGAACCGAGGCATCACGTCTAATAAGCCAACACACTACCTATTAGACCGTGGCGACTTCAAGAAATTACTGTGACTTTTATCTAATGCTGACAATGCATACATACATAATTGGTCATTACAACCCTTCAGTCTGGATTACAACCTAGTTTCTCACACCACTTATGTTGTGTGTGTTAATTTTATACACGAGTGGCGGGACCTACAGCTTAAAGTCGACTCCGAACGACAGATTTTTGAGAAACTTTTCATGGCAATTTTATTTACTCTCGGAGTTTTTGCCAGAAATCTGCTGAGAGGAAGTCGCCGAAGAAATACTTTTTGTATTTTATTTTGATGTCTGGCCTGGGGCTCGAACCCTGGCTTTTCGTCTAATAAGCCAACACACTACCTACTAGACCACGGCGACTGACAATAACTATGTTGAATAGAAGTGGGAATGGTGGGGGATGCCTACAGCGTGTCGACTTTGGCAGCTTTCGGGCAACTGATTACACTTTTGTTTAGAATGCGGGGATTAGCATTATCGTACATTCCCTTAATAATTAATATGAGTTTCACTTGCAGCTGAGTGTCATGCCAAATATGAAATTTTATTACAGCGTGCTTTTTGGTTGTCCTAGTTTCCTTTTTCATTGTGAATAGTATACAATAGAACAGGTTGATTACATACATATATATTTTGTTAGAAGATTTACAAAGTGTATAACTGATCCAACCAAATTTCTTTCTACATGAGTAGGTGGTAATGTCGCAAGCAAGTGATCAAGAACTGTTTGGTACTTATTGTGCGTGTAGAAAATACTTTAGCAACAGATAATACTTTTCTCCGAAACAGGGATTAGAGAAAATTTTGTTTATTATATATTTTTTGTGTAACAAACCAAGTCTTTCAGGCCTAAAGGAGTACAAACAGAACAATGAATTTAAAAATAGCTAATCTATTGAGCTCCATATGTATCCTATATAGCTGTTTATGTTATATTAAAGTATCCATAGTTCATTAGGTAGCTACTACCTTATTAGACGAGAGCCCGTGATTTAAATCCCAGCTCAGTCATGTAGAACAAAACGAAATACGATAAAAATATTTCTTTCGACAACTTCCCCTCAGCAGTCTTCTGACAAAAATTCTTAGAGTACAATAAAATTGCCATGAAAAGTATCTCAAATCTGTCGTTCGGCGTCGTCATTTAAGCTGTTCGTTCCGTGACTGTTGAAAAAAATTAACACACACACAACATGAGTGGTGTGAGAAGCTAGGTTGTAATCCTGACTACAGGGTTGTATTGATCAATTAAGTAAGTTATGTTACATATCCCTCCTTAATTGATTACAAATTATGTTACAACTATCTACAGGAAAAATATTTCACCATTTTTTTACCCCTTTTATATTTTCTTCTTCTTTTAATTTCAAAAAATATGTTACATTTTAGTTGCCTATCTGCTGAATACTTTTACTAAACAACAAATAGTTTAAATATTATTATTTAAGAAAAAAAATGATAATAATTAATGCATTCAAAATATTGAAAAACAAACAAAAAAAAAACATCCAAACAAAGTTGAAGAGATTTTGAATTGTTTTTTATTTTATTTTTTTAAATCAGTATCGATAACGGAAATTTAAAAATAAATTTTATATTAAAAAAAAGAAAATTTTAATAATTTAAATGATCTACAAAAATGTACATTTGAGAAAAACAATGAGGCAATAGTATTTTGCAAGAAAAATAGCCCACATACATATGGAAAGATTCCAAAATAAAGTATTTTCATGCGATAAACTGAAAATTAAAAATAAAAATACGGGGACACTAGATGAGAAGCTAACAAAAAAAAAAAAAAATAAATAAAGGGAAATTTTCAAAAAATATTTTAGATATAGAATTTTCTTAAACAAAATGAAGAGAATTTTTTAATGAAAACCAATACCAATAAATATTTACCAATACTGTAGCAAACTGAAGTAGTATGAGTGACAAGAAGCAGGAAAATGTCAGGTAAGATGAGATGAAAAGGAAATTCGAAATATTTCTTTTAGAAAGCCAAAGAGTATAAAAAACAAAATATAAATAATGATGGATGCATTTTAAACAATTGGTGACCAAATGTTTAAATATTGTTAGTTGTAATTAGTGGGTGATAAGGTGAGTGTAAAAGTTTTCCGGAGAGAGCACCAGATTTATGAAAGAACTTTTTACAAACAGCTGCTCGCAAATCAAAACAAATTGCAGTTTGGCAAAGCAGTTGGCCTAGCCAAAGACTAAACGTACCAACAACGATTTAAAGAAGAGCTAAAACAGATTGAAAAACAAATAAATATTTAACACATGCGCAAAATGTTTTTCAATAAAGAAAAGAATATAAAAACACAACAAAAAAAAAAACCAAAAAAAAGTCTATAAGCCATATATTTTTTCTTCATCAGTTTCTCATACAAAATTATATATACGATATATATATTTTTTTTTGCTGTTACTAACACATTAACATGTACGCACACCAACTTATGGGCTATGCACTAACACATAGACTACAGGCACTGAGATCGCAGCCAGTTGAGTCAACTGTTTGCACACAAATTTTAGTTGAACATCACAATCCGTTCAAGTCGCGGATAACTCCGATATTTAGTATTTTTATATTGTAAGTAAATTATCAAAAAAAGAAAATAAAAAAGAATACAAAAAATAATAATTGAAAATTATATTAATTTAATTAATTTAATAAACAAAATAACAAATTTCAAAAGATATTCTAAAAAACTATACAAATAAAAAACAAAAATCAATTAAAAGGATATATTTCTCAACTTTTTGAATTTTAAAAAAAGTGGCAACCTTTTCATAACAAAAGAACGAAAATAATATAAAAGGCTTTATTTGCAGTGCTGTTAACTAATAACGGTTTTTAGTGTGCTGGATTGTTTTTAAATTTTCTTTAATAAAAAAGTGTTGTAAAGTGCTAGACTTAGACTATAACGTTTTCAAACAATTGGTTATTGGATTTATCATATTAAATTGAATTTCTTGGGTTTAATATTTTTGTTGTTGTTATAGTTTTATTTGAATCATAAAGTTTAAAACCACACAGGTAACTAATATTGTTTGCAAATACAAATGTAGATGATTATGTTAAAGAACTTAAACTAGTTTAATTGAGGTTAAAAACCTTTTTTTTTTTTTTGTTTTTCTTTGCTTTTCTGGTAATCGATGTCGTTTTCAATAAAAATTTGTATATGACAATAAAACCACAATTTAAAGTTTAAAATTTCCACAATACCATCATTACATGTAATGATTAAAAACATAAGAGAAAAAAATTAATTAAATTAAATGTTAAACGTTAAATTTGTTCAGAAATTCAAACTTTCTTTGGTTGGGAATTTTTAAATTCAATTAAAAAATAAATTGGTTCCTTTTATAAGTATTAGAATTGTGGCAACACTAACTACAAATGCAATGAGCCTGGTAAAAATATAAGTGGAAATTACTGTAGAATCCGTATGAAAATATTACTGCCAACAATCAAAGGTGTAGGCAAAAAGAAATTTGTTAAAATAGAAAATATTACATAATAATTTGCATTTCATGGTTCATGGCAATGGGTAAATGGTTTTTCACAATTTTAAAAAATTGTTTTGTAATAAGTGTGAGTGAGAGACAGTATTTAAATTTTTAAATGACCAGTTCTTTTATAAATATAATTAAAATAATACAGATTAGTTAACGTATACAAATTAAGGTTTTCCTAATTTTCTCGATCAAAGGGAAATTAAAGAACCTATAAGTAGTTTATTAAAAATATTTTTTTTATTTCAACTTTGTTTTCCTGGCCACGAAGTTGTTAATAAACTTCTAACAGGTCATTTACAACATTTTAAATATAAATATTTCTTTTTTTATATATGTATGAAGGAGAGGCTTATTTGGTATATATCCAGAAGTGGATCTAATGGGATTCGTAGTTTAAGGTTTAAGGACTAATTAGAATTCATTTCGAAACGTTTTAATAGCCTTTTCAAAGTTGTTCAGAATATACATATGTATATAGAATAGGGTTTGGTGGTGAAAAGAAAGGGGTTTAATTCAAAAACTTAAGGTTTAAGTAGGGTTCGAAAGCTCATTGAATAGTTCTGTTTGGTTTTATAAACTGCAAGTTGCGGCAATTTTTGTAAACTTACAAAAATACCATTTTCCTTTTCATGGCTGATTTCATTAAAAGCAAAACAAAATAAATGGCTGAGGTTTCCCACAAACACTTTCTATATTACAGGCTTAAAACCAATGTCTAGGTAACCGATAAAGCTACTAGTAATATTTTTATTATGATTTTGAGCACATTATTATCTAAACTCAGGGAAATTATATCGGTAGGTTAGAGGGATAGATTACCTTGAAATAATAGGATTAATTGAGTTCTCCCAGAAATAATTTAAGAGGAAGCAGATACACAGAGCAGAAAAGGGAGAAAGAGAGAGAGATAGAAGGGGATGTAAAGTAAATAGCGAAAGGAAATTAAAATCAGATAAAATTGCGATGAAAATTGCGAAAACGTCTGAAACCTAAATGTTTATTAAATCTCCTTAACTTTTATTCAAATAGCTTGCAATATTAAAAATTTTAATATTTTTATAAGAGCTTTAGATACGTTTAGCCAAATAATTTTCAATATTCTTTGAAACAACTGTACCAATTTTTACATTTTTTATAGCTATGCTAATGTTAGGATGTTAATGTTAATTCACCTCATAAAATTAGGTTAAAATATATAAAATATGCTTGTATGCATATATGTGTGTATATTATAATACATATTTCGTTTTTATATTTGCTTTTCAATTAATTACGCAATTTTTTTTCAAATATCGTATAAAAATCCTAGATACTGTCTATATATCGTTTACATATAGGAAAAAAGCTTTCATGTGTATTTTCATTTGCTTGTATGAAAGAGTTGGGAAATTTTTTCAAATTTATTTTTTAAATTTTGTACAACAGCCAACCAATAGCGTAAATAATACTAAACAGATGCCTTGAAATTTTGTATTTTTAGATACTTAGCGAAAAACGAACGAATACAAATATTTTCAACATAAAATCTAACTATTAAATATTTTTTTTTTTTTGAAAAGTATTATAAGGTGTTTTCTTGTATGTATGCTCGCATTATATAAGATAGAAGAGTAGAAAAGCTATTTTCCCCAATCGTCTAGTCTTCGTGTGTGTCGACTTCTGTTTAGGAGAGGAAATATTCTATAAATAAATGAAAGAATAAAAAACAATTTTTTTTCTTTTAATTTATTTCTTTTTTGTTGCTCAAAATTATTCCATAAAATATTATGTTTCATTATACCAAAATAAAACCATTTAAATACAGATTTTTTAAAATAGTCTGTGCGTCAAAAGTAGTTCACTTGTTGGTAAAGGAATTTGACACACTTTATCATGGACGATTTAAAAAAAAAAATTATATATGTATGTATGTTTGTATGTATTGTATATAGGCCCTTTATATCAATATTTTTCTAAAAAGAACAGCAGAGATAAAAGAATGAAAAAATTAACCTTCTCATATCGAAATTAAAATTGAATCACTATTATACATATGGTGTCGTATGTGATTGGAATTAAATTTGTTAAAATCGAAATTACAATTCAAACAAAAGAATAAAAAAGAAAACATTTCAATATACACATAAATATATAAAACATGCCAAAAAATACACATATATACATATGTAAAATAAATAATGCGTTTTTTGACTGACAATAAGTTTAAAAAGCCAATACCCCCTTTAAAAATGTTTAACTCATTTCTTAACCCTAGTAGTGTCACACTAGTTTTTTTCCTTAATTTACAAATTCATTAATCTTTTACTTTTCCGGTTTTAATTCTTGGAATGTTTATTTTAAAATCACTTAAAGACAGAAATCTGATTTTTTGATTTACAAATGGGTTAAGCTTTCTTTCCTGTCGTTCTGTTCTTACGACGACAATTTTAAAATAATTCACCAAGTGCATATTCAATTTTTTGTTTGTTTTTTAACGCCATAATTTTGCTGATCTTAGCTTAAGTTTTTTTTTTCTTTTTATTTGCACTGTCATCGAATATTTTATTAAATATTTATTTATGCGAAATCTGTGAGTTAGGTCGACTGTTAGCAGCTTTAATGATTAAAAGTATAAATAAATTTATCAATTGAAAAAACCTTTACCTATCTCTTTAAATTTATGTTAATAATATAATAATATAATAAAATATATAATAATATGTTAATAAATGCCTGAATTTTGCGATGTTAAAGAAATTTTATGAATAATGCTCCAATTTATATTGTGATTTGCTATTTAAACTATTAACAAATAATTCATTAAATATGAGCAATTTTCATTCATTTCGGCAATTGCGGAATTGATAAATTCCGTATTCAAAAAAGCACAGAAATGAATGAATTACTCCTAAATAAACTGTTCAAATTTTTTTATAGAATTCCATATTCTCCCTAATAGAAACGGCAGATATTTCGAATTTTTTGGACAAGATTCTAGAAATCATTCTGTCCCTTTTATTTTAATTTCACGTATTTTATTACTTTAATTTTTTCTTAATCTATTACAAAATCAATTCCCATTGGTAGCTCTACATACAATTTTTTAAAAACTCTAAATAATTGCGATATCGAGATATGCTAATGTTCACTCTTACTCGGTACAGCCGATCTGTTGCTGTAGTTCTGTGTTGGTATCACAGATTAACAAAATCATGCTGTTGGTGTTTCATAATCTATTGCAAAAATCCTAAAATCAAAAGCTATTAAAAAATAAAGCGAATTATTAAACCGATTTAAATTTATAATAAAGTTGAGATTTCTGTTTTGAAATGTTTGTAAATAAATGGCAACACTTTAAAATTCTGTGTTTAAACTGTAGTTGGATTATATGACCTTTAACGGTATTTACTTAATTTGAAATTATAGAGACAGAACTTTAAAATTGATGTTCTAATTAATGAATAATCTATTTAATGATTAATTAATTAACCTGCTTAATGTAAATAAGAATGAAAATTAAAAAAATATTTTATGGAATACTTATTAATTATAAAAATATTGAATATATTGAATATTTAAAAATAATAATCAATAGGAAATATATTTGAATACAACCTTCTGTTAGAACCTACTTTCCCACTAAATAATTTATATACATACATACAATGAATGTATACATAAATATGACCTCCTATAGCTGTATAAAAAATTCCAAAGTTTTGATTCATAAACATATTTTCGGTATTTAACTTGCACAGTTTTGAGCTTGTTTATGTTGTTGTTCTTACAAAAATGCATTTTTTTCCTGCAACAAGGTGAAATTTATATTTATGGAGTGCATGTGTTTACATGAAACTCAAGCTTAAATTTTGTTTATTTTCTTGATTTAGGCTTAAGCACAAACTATTTTTGTATTTTGATTGATAGTATTTTATATATGCTACTCATACAAAAACTGTTGTGGCTTTTATATGGTAAAATAAAATATTAAATGTCTTTAAGCTATAATTTTTAATGTCAAAAGAATTAATCGAGTGTATAGTTGTTCAAAACTGCTATAAACAAATTTTAAATATAAATGAAATTAAATTGTTAAATATTCTTAAATATCCAATAAACATGACCCAGTTTTTTAGAGTTATGTTAAACTGCCAGCATTCAAAATAATTGCAATATTAAAAGCCGTTAATTTAATTCATTTTACTATCTTTCTTGAGATATTATCAAATCTCTATTAAAAAATAACACAATTGCCACTAATTACTTCATTCTCTAATGAATCCAAAATGAAAAGTTATAAGATGTTGTATACACGAATTATATTTTAATGTTTACGCTGATTTTTATACATTTTCTTTTTAGTTTCTTCTCGAGTAAACACAAAAAAAATCTACAGCCATGGATGCCATCAAGAAGAAGATGCAAGCGATGAAAATCGACAAGGACGCAGCTTTGGAACGTGCTGCTACTTGCGAACAAGAAGCACGCGATGCTAACACTCGTGCCGAAAAGGTATAAATAAAACAAACATTATAGTTTTTAATATAAAAACATCAATGACAGTTTAATATTTGAAATATTTGAAATTTAATTAAATTCGTTTCTTTTAAATTTCATGAACAGGCCGAAGAAGAAGCTCGCCAATTGCAAAAGAAGATCCAAACTGTTGAAAACGAATTGGATCAAACACAAGAAGCTTTAACTTTGGTTACCGGCAAATTGGAAGAAAAGAACAAGGCTTTGCAAAATGTAAGTTTCTATCCTATTATTCAAAAATATATTGTAGTTAGTTAAATAAGATGATATCTTTTATAAAAGAAAAAAAAATCAAAGGAAAATATCTTTAAAATAGGCTAAAGTTGATTAATTGTTAATTAAAAACATATTTTGTGTAAACTAGCATTGTTTATTTAAATATATTTTCCTGTTGATTGAAAAGTACGTGTTAAACTATTTATGCATATATGTATGTACACTTAACATATACTATTTATAGTTTAACACACGCTATTAAATACCATAATATATTTTAACACCTATGCGGTGTTTAGTTTTAATTGATAAATTTTAGTATAAACTCAAATATATGCATTTGTTTACATTTAATAGTTTTAAATTTAAAAGAAAATATATACAAACAAATGAAGTCCTTTGTTAAACACTTAAATATTATACTAATTAATCTATTTCAAAAACATATTTAATTTTTTAAGGCTATGGCAACACCATTAGACTTTCCATTATAATTTTTTCTCTATTGCAATTCCCTTTTGTTTAGTTGGTTACTTAGTAACGGTATTTGAGTCATTTTCTTTATATAAATATGGTAGCTCTTAAAATCACCAGCCCTCTTCGTGCGAATTGCCAACCAATACAGAATTCAAATTTTTCTATTTTTACACTCACAAAAAAAAAAAAAACAAACAAATATTTCTCTCGTTTCTTATCCGTTTTTGTTTTATACTACGAATTTGTCTGTGTCTGCTTTTTGTGTAGCCATAGCCAAACACGGTATATAGCCTAGAGTTCAAATGTATCAAATAACCTCAAACAATAACAATCGCGGCAAAGTTTAAAGTCGTTATAAAAAATGCGTTGTTGTACAAGAAATGGAGAAACGAGCATGCGTTTCAAATACACATTTATATAATATGAAAAACAAATTAATTTTTCACTGACTAATGATTTGAAATATTCACAAATATTGGATCCAATCCAAAAAAAAAATTAAAGGGAAAATTGCATTCTTTATATAAAATTAATGATCAAGGTTAATTTTGTAGAATCAATCTAGCTCATTAATTAATCATCATGATATGGAATTTAAAAAAGAAAAATCAAATTTTAATCATATTATTTTTTTAATAAAAAAAAAAAAAACAAGGTAGAGTTGGTTTTTTCCTATTTTATGTTAAAAAATACTCTACCCTTAAAAGAATTTAATATAAATTAGTTCTTTTTCTATACATATTATGTGTATACACTCCAGAAATAAATATTACGTGTTCATGAGTAATAATGATTTTTCATATACAGAAAAATATTTCGGAATTCAAAAGTTTTCCTGAGATTTTTATTCAATATTTTTCACAATTTGAACAACACCCCAAAATCTAGCGAGAGTTTTTTGTTTTTTTTATTTATTTGAAAGATCAGAGAGTGAGCGAAAATATGGAAACAAAAAAATAAAATAAAATAAAAAAATTCAAATGTGTGGGTTGTATAATGAATGGTTGTGTGAAGATCGGTAATTAGAGCGCACTTACGAGAAAATTGTATTTAGCTATAGCCAAACGCAAGAGAGAAGATTGTGTGATTGTGTTTGTTTGTTTTTGGGGAGCATTTCTTTCTTTTTTTCATTTTACTCTTTCTAACGCACTATAAAGAGTGTCATGGTTAACTTAAGTAAAAGAATACGGCAACGTTTAATAGTTTAGACGGTCAAAATATTTTTCTGTTTTTGGGGGAGCACATTGTTGAATGGCTGCAAATATAAAAAATAATATATACCACATTTAAAACTCAACAAGGCAGCGCAGCGTATACACAGAGCATATAATCATCATTATTATATTATAACTAAAATACAAAGCTAATGCCGCAACAAGTTTGTTAAACTTTTAAACCCTTCAGTACTTTAAAATATTAATAAATTATTTCTATAAATTAATAAAAATAACATTTTAATAAATAAAATAAAAATTAAAGAACAATAGTAATAAAAAATTAAACTTAAATAAAATAATATGTTAAAAAGAGAATGATGATGTATAACTGACTGTCTAATTGTTCGTCCGTCCGTCCGTCTGCCTGTCTATATACCATATATGCATACACACTTATAAACAAGCCGGAAAGCTAAACAACATTTTAATTATTAAACTTTTTACGCTGTGTTGTAATAACATACATAAAAAACCATTAAAATATTGTTATAAACTCAAACAAAAAGTGAAAAGAGTGCAAAAAAAATATGTTATAAAAAGAAATTATTATACACAAACGAAAAAAATTACAGCGTGTTAGATGATGAGCTAAATAGTTAATTTTAAAAAAAGAAACTACGAATTTAAAAAAACTAGCTTTTATTTTTTTTTTTCAAATAAATCAACAAGTTTTTATATATTAGCAACGATCATCACTTTAAAACTTAATTTTTATTAAAATTAAAGTATTTGAATTGAACAGTTTTTAAAAGATTCTAGTATAGAGGTCAATTGCAATTATTAATTAAGTCATCATGATAGTTGTTCTATTGACGAATTTTTAATTAAGTTGTCAAAAGGAAAATAATCAAAAAAATCATATTTTCTAAAGAGTTACTTAAATACCTTTAATTAAGCAGTATTTTTCTATAAAACTTAAATAAAATTCAAAATGAACTAGAAAAAACTAGAAAAACTATTTATTCAATCAATTAAGAATTTTTTAAAAATATACATTGAATAATTGCCAAAAACTTGACATTGCTGTTAAATTTCACAACTACAAAGAAAATTAGCTTTTGAAGAAACAAATAAAAAAATGTGTTAAATTTGTTATTCAAAAAGTAAAAGTAAATTTTAGTTTCTTTTTATGCACTAAGAAAAAAATATAAATATAAAAATAAACCTAGTTTTAATATGTTGGACAAAATATTACTGGAAACAAAAAGGAATAATTTCTATGATAAATGGCATATTGTGTCAAAAGGTAAAATAAAACAAAAACAAACAATTAATAACAAAAAAGACATATTGACTAATAATAAAACAAATATAAGCACTCCCAATAACCAAAAAACGTCGACACCCCAAAAATTAGCGGTAAATAATAAAGATAAAGGGGTGGCAGCACTGAATAATACGAAACAGCCGCAAAAAGAGAATAGCCAAACTCAATTGAGAAAACCATCTGCATTATGCTTGACGCTAGTTGGCAATACTAAAGCAATACAGCAACAAGTACGAAGAAAGCGCTCGAACCAGCAAGAGATACGTCAAATTAAAAGAGCGCACCGCCATCTATTAACGAGTGGTGGTTGTGATAAACAGCAGCTACAAAAACAAACGAAGTGTCAAAAAAACAGCTGCTTTCCGTCATCATCATCGTCGCTGTCGTCGTCGTCAACCTCCTCCTCTGCATTAAAGAAAACACACAAAAAATTAAAACTTAGCAGTGGTATTAATAAAAATTCTTTACAATTAAATAATGCAAATTTAAATAAAAAACTTGTGAAACAAAGTAAGTTAAAAGTATCTACAAAGCAAAGTAAACAAAAGCAAATAAATTCGTCACTTACTAAAGAACAACAAAGAAAACAATTGAACAAAAAAAAATTGCCAGATCAAGAGTCGATAATATCATCGCGTTGGTGTTCCATAGAAGAGCAACTTGATTTGCTAGATAAGCTATTGTACTACTGTGATGAAGATGATAATGCTGCTCTAAAGGCTTGGTACGATTCCATAAATAGAGAGCATAATTCAGAAAATCATTCCTCCTTTGGTGAAGGGGAAGAGCCAGATTCTTTAAGTGAATGTGATTGGAGCTGGAGTGACATTATGTCCTCCTCCTCCACAAAAGCAGCAGGCACTGCCCTAAATACTCAGCTGGCTTCACAAAATGATGATAATCAATCTACAATAAGTAATGCCAGTTTAACATCCTCGGTCTCGTCGTCTTGCAGTTCATCGCTGGTGCCGTCCTCTCTCAAGAGACGTGGCCATCAACATCATCCCCGTTTTTCAGGTACACGGCGGCCTAATGTTCCACCAAATGTCCAAGAAATCTTGGCCGCTTTATACAAAACCGAAGAATCTTCCGCCAATTCAACAACAGCTTCTACACAAAATGATTCCATTAATCTTGATGTAGATGGTATGGATGAATCCTATACTCATCATTATACAGATGAACCAGAGGACGATCCTATAACAGCTCAACGTATTAAAGCCTCTTTAAACTTGCCTTTAACCGAATCGGTAACAACCTCTATGGGTAGCAATAGTCCTACGCCTACCGATGACAGTAGTATGTTGGACGAAGGAGTAGTTTCAGCTCAAACACCTACCTCAGCTGGCTCTAGCTCACAACAGCAGCCAGCAAAGGAGAAAAAGTCCAAATCAAAACGTGATAAATCTGATAAATCATCAACAGATGTTGGCAAAGAGAAAGATAAAAAAACCAAAAAATCTAAAAAGGATAAAACAAAACGTTCTTCCGCCTGTCTAGAATCCTCCGATACTCTAAATGATGCCGCCTCCGCTGCCACCGATGAGGGTATTGCAATTGATGATGATGATGTTCAATCAGCAGAATGGGCTAAATTGAGGTGTACTAGTGAGGCTGCTGAAATAGTGGCCGAACGCGAGGCAAGGCGTAATAAAAATCGCTGTGCCGATTATCCTGGTCTTGCCTTTGGTCGTTCCATATTTTCCTCCGATACCATGATGAAATTCAATATAATACGTAATGAACTACATAACATCATGAATACACAATTAAAGAGGGTAAATTAAATACTTTTTTTTCCAAATTTTACTATTTTGTTTAAAACGCATTTAAAATGTCATCAGGACTTGAAATCACTAATATTTTAAAACAAATTTTACTTTTACTTAGTGTTGGTATGAAAACCAATAATTTGTTTTACATATGCGTATGTACATTGGCACTAGTTTATAACGAGAACGAAAGTTTGAAATTTTTTCTATTCTTTGAAGGATTTATTTCAATTCTGAGTGTGGAATCGAAACAATTGCATGTTTTCGAAAGAGAAAAGATATAGAAAATATATAAAAACTTTAAAGTTTTTCATAAAATTTTAAATTAAATTTTATGGAACATATATATGATTTGTGATTTTCTATTTTATTTTCTAATGTGTTCAAATTTTAAAAATTTAAAAATTTTCCAATGATGTTTCGTAATTTTACTGTTTAAATAAGTGATTTTAAGACTTAATATCAATTTACAAATTTACAATTTCTTCGTAGAAGATGGTCAAATAGAAAAATTTTTAATTTCAAAATTTATTTAAAACATATTTGTTTAACAGTTTAAAAAGGTCTTAAATGAAATATATATTAAACTACGTACACAAGTTTGAATTAAAATTAAATGGTTAACAATTTAATTAAATATTATTACCGACAATTTATAATACGATTAGAAATAATATAGTATTAACGTTTTAAACAAAATATAAATTTTGGATTCCTATTTACATATATAATTTAATAATAACTTGAAAACTATGCTTTACAATATTTTAGGTGTATAGACTTTAAAAGATAACCAAAAACTATGCAAACATTTTGTTACAATTTGGGATTTTATGACATCAAACATTTCTAAGGCAATAATACTGATATTTTAAAGAGAACAAAATAACAAGAAAAAAACACCAGCTCAATGTCAAGTCATTATTTGTTTTCACATTCATATTTTGAATGTGCGAAAATAATAAATTGATGATTACATTCTGCTATCCAAAAGTCATGTTCTCACCATGGCTCTTTGGTGATTTGTAGGAATTTTCGTTTAGCACTTCATGTTTTTAATCGTTTTGAATCGTTAGTTTCATACAGTTCCAAACACAGTTTAGATATTTTTTAAGAATTAGTTTCAAATATTTTCCTTTAAATATTACTTATTTAAACGCCGACATGTTGCATGGTATAAACCAACATAAGTCATTTGAAAATCAGTCAATTGTTTAATACACATATGCATATGCATGTATATGTGAATATTTAAGACTAATTAATATTCCTTAAACGGCTTTCTTCCCTTTACTTTTTTTAACGAACTATTTTTGCAAATGATTACGTAGTGTTCTAAAGAATTTTCATTTTATTTGCTCTATATATTCTCCAATTTGCTCAGTACTTTGAAATAATATGTATGTAGATATATATGTGATTGTATTTCGAAAAAAGAAGAAACTTTTGTTTATGTGTGTTATAAATTCGTATAAGCAATTTGCCGGTAAAGCAAAAACATTCTTTTAATTTTTTTAAAACGTTTTATTTTTTTTGCTTTTTTCATAAAACAAAACAAAGATAACTACATATGTACATACATATACAATTTAATAATCTACAGAGGTAAAATACAATACAAAAGAAAATTATAATTTTTATATAAAATAACTGCTTTCGTTGAATTTCTTTCTCTGAGTTTCTTAACACTTTTAGTCTTGGTTAGTTTCTTATTATTGGTATATTATAGTTTTTTTCTCTGCTTAATATTGTTTATAAATACCTATTTCTTTCTTTGAACTCGTTTATTTCTTTCTACATTTATTATTTGTACAATGACCCACTTTATTTGTATATGTATGCATATAAATATGTATGCTATATAAATTTTATATAGTTTTTTTTTTGCTACATTCTTTTGTCACACTTGCAAGCGATATATACTATATATAACTTTTTGCAAAGCAGAAGAGAATATTTATAAACAAAAAATTCTCTTTTCTTTATAAATTCTTTATAAGATACAAATCAATTGTAGTTACTTTCTACATTTTTAATACCACATAAACACTTGCTTTTACATCTCGTCTACAAACAATATTCAATCTACGCTCTAAAGATTCTTACAAACGACCTTCTTATGTTTATAGAAAATATTTTCTATTTAACTATTACTTTTATATTTTTTTTTTTTTGTAAACGTCTTAAATCTATGAAGTCTAAGCTCTTGTATCCCTTGAATTTTTCTTCCTCGTCTTTTATTTAAACTTCTACGAGACGATTGCATAAAAAATATAACTGTGTGCTTGCACACTTCTTCGTGTGTTATTATTCAAGCAATTACGCAATTTTTGCTGTTAATTTTGTTTTTAATCGTCTATATTAAGACATATACTATACGCTTATACTATGTCTATTGTGTACGAAAAACAATTCAATTCAATAACTAACAATTTGGCTAACCTAATAGTTGAGGTTTAATTGAATTACTTTTAAAAAATGTGTAATTTTTAATTACTACTTAAGTTAAATCATTTGCAATTTATATTAAAAATCTTTAGTAAGCTTAAATAAATTTATCACACATAAACTGATCTAAACTAAATTGATAATACTGGAAGGAACATCTCTTCCATGACCATAATTTTTTAAGCCAAATTTAGTTAAAAATATGTTCTAGTATACATACATACATACATTAATTCGATTTGAATAATTCAAAATCATTAAAAAATCATTTATTATTTATATCCTTTTATGGCTAGAAGCCAATTACAAATGGTTCTCTGCCATATTAATATTCTTACAAAAAAATAAAAACGTGTTTACGTTTTGATTCTTTTTTTCAATTTTGTATGTCACTAGCAAAACATAAATTGTTTTGTCAACGACCTTCCTAATGACGTTTGTAACCATATTTGTTGCAATTTACTCATATTTATTGTTAATTCCAAATGGTGTGTATGATTTTGTTGCGAATGTTTGCTTTTTTATTTTCAATTTTTAGTTCCATAACAATACATATGAGGAATTCACTTTTAATTTCTTTTCATTGCCAGTCAAGTGTAATTAATTGCATTTATGTTTTACTGTATTTTTTTAATCCATAATTTTAAAAAGTATTCAGAAAATGGAAAGAAAACTGTTTATAGTTTTAATTTTTAAATTTTCGAGCCAAATTGGTGTATTTAAAAAAAATATTTGTTTTTTTTTGTAAACATTACATAAATACAACTTTTTAATTAAATAACAGACAAAGAATATCTATATTTGGTTGAATTGTTTTGAAATTTTAAAACGGTTATTTTTTTATTGTTTTTATATTTTCTTTATTTTTTCCTTCTTACTAGTAGCGTCAGTCTTTTTTTATAATATACATTAGTCACTTATATACGTATTTCCTCTTTACCTGTTCATTATTTTAAAATGTGATAAGATTTATTAAAAAAATATTGCCAAATACGATCACATTTATTACATTTTAAATATGATAACAGTACTTATATTTCTTTTGGCAATATCTCAAAGGTAAAGGGCATTAAATTTTATTTATAAACTGCGAATTTTTTTTCATAAAGCAAACAAATTTTATAACACATAATATAATATATAAAAAAGTTTTTAACTCATCTAAATTAGGGTAACTTTATGTGCGACTCAATTCCATTTTAGGCAATGATTCATGTTACGCCAAAGATTAAATGTTTTTTAAAACTAAATATTTGTTTTAATCGTCTTCTAAGAATATGAATTGTTTTTAATTCATGTATTTTTGCCAGTGTATTTACAATTCAATGATTTTAAGTTAGTGTTTTTCCAAATTAAATAACGTTTATTCACTTTGAAACTTTCTTTACATCAAAATTATTTATCGTTGAATTCAAATGTCAAATTGGAACTCTACTCTAAATTTTAGTTTAAAATTTTATTTAAATAATTTTATTTGAAAAATAACAAAACATGTTGAAATGAATCACTTTGTAATAAATTAAGGTAAAAACGCCTAATTTCGTATATTTCAGCGATTAAAAATTTTTTTGTTGATAGTCTGGCTTAAATTTTATCTCAATTTGCTTTTCTCTTTATGCTCTTTACTTACTCTCTTCTCTTTCTATATGAAATTCCAATTAGAGTTTTTTCAACAACTTGAACTTTAAAACAAAATTTAATAGTTATTGCTTTTTATAAATAAAAAAGCAATTTTTTATTTAACATTATTATAACTTAATACATTTTGTATTTGTTAAGATATATAAAAATTTATATTTAAAACGACTGCTTTAAGCGGCATTAAGAAATGTTAATGCATGCTTTTGTATAACATAATAATAACCAACATGCGTATACAATTGTCTTTGTCTCTCCTATATGGTAATAAATGAAAACACAATGAGCGTAAAGAAATCTAGGCGAGGCTTTTTGTTGTAAATTCATCTCACATTCGCTCATGCACACACAATCAAACATACGCAAGATATGAATGATGTTGTGCTCTTTCTCTCTCGTTTTTAACAATTGAAAAGCCGATATAAGTTATTTTGTCAACGTAATCGTTTGTCACCACTCAAAAAATTCAGTAAATGAGCTCATTCGCTGCAAAAAGTTCGAGACGTAAGCTTCGTTTTGTGTGTGGAGAGTTTATGTTGTTTGCATTTTACAAAATAAATTTGTATATTTTATAAAAAAGTAATTATTATTTTAAATAATATAAAATTCCATTCTATTAATTTAAAAAAATTCGAAGTGTAAACTTGCTATTAAAGTAAAAAGTCATAAGATAACGTGAAATCAAAAGCCACTCGTGAAAAAAGATAAAGAAAAATTTAAAGAAAAGTAAAAAAGAAGAAGCAGAAAAACCGGTGGTCGTTTTTTTTATCAAACGTTTCGCTTTGGAAATTATTCGTTGTCTCGTTTGTTTTTCTTTAACACTGTTCGCACTCGTTTAGTTCTTCAAAAAGAAAATTAATAAAAAGAAAGAAGAAGCGACACAGAAAAGGTGCTTTAAAAAGGAATAAAAAAAATTACTTCTTGTTTACGAAAGGCAAACAACAAGTGCTAAAACCCTGCATTGTTCATATTTAAATATTTAATTTAATAAATTAAACGAAACAAAAATGACCACCAACATTCCACAAGGCACTCTACTGGATGTGCTCAAGAAAAAAATGCGTCAGACCAAAGAAGAAATGGAAAAATATAAAGACGAATGCGAGGAATATCACAAACGTTTGCAACTAGAAGTTGTAAGACGTGAAGAAGTAAGTGTTTTCCATTGCAGTTTTTTTTTTATTAAGAAGCTCCAAAAAATTATTTTTCAAGAAAATATACACTTCAAAGGTTTTTTGTACTCTAGAACTTTTTTCGGCAAAGAAAATGTAGATATTTACAAGCAATTTGTGAAAAAGCCTCGCATAGGGTTTAGCCAAAGAGAGAGACAAGGATAACCAGTGTATGCCAATATGAATGAAATGCAAAAAGTACTCAAGAGAGTTTAAAAAAAAATACTCTTTTTTGTTATTTTTATGTTTAGTAAAGAGAATTTTTCTAGGAATATAGAAACTGCTTACAAAAACTATGTTAATTTGTTGCTTATTTTATTTTTTGTTTGTTTAATAGTAAATCTTTTTTTCCCTTATTTTAGTACAATTTTAGTTTCCTTTTTCCTTTACTTAGTATTCTCTTATCGATGGGTTATTATTGTTGTTGGGGGTGTTTTTCAATTCACAAGATATTTTGTATTGAGCGTTTATGTGTTTGTAACATATCTGACCAGTGCCGCCAGCCAACTCATTTGAAACAAAAACGGAGAAAAAGTAAAATGAATTCTTTACCTTATACGGCCATTTGTTATTCTTCATTTATTATCGTCTATGTATTATAAATGGGAAACATTAAACCAACCGACCATGTTTGTGTGTGTCACGATAAAAGATGTAAAAAAAGTTCAATGTTACTATTTTTCCATTTCACTGTGTTTATTATTTTCTCCCTATTCATACATGTATGTAAAATGCTCAGTGAATTTGTTTAATTTTGCTATAATTAGAGCTTATTCAATTTCATTTTCCCTCTGTCACATTCTATTTGAGTATCTACGATGGATACAAATATTCGTTTTTTTTCAGTTTTTGTGTTTTTATTAACAATTAATTGAAATTTTGTAATATAAATTGGTAAATGAATATTTTTTTATTTTTACTTTTCACAGTCACATGTTTTCTATTTATTTACAATTGTATGCGTGAAGTTAGCAATCGCATTGTATATCACTAGGAATATTCTTCTATTTGTTTACATTTGTCTACACCTTAAGTTGTCACACGGATATTTGAAAATCTTGTATTTAAAAGAAAAATTAACTAATTTAAAAAAAAAATTAATTCTACCTTTGTTTGGAGGTATGCTAATAAAATTAGTGAATAGGTACCTATATTGCACATTGTTTCAGGAATAGAACATGCATGAGTATTTTAAATATGTATGTGTTTTCTTTCATTTGATTCCAAATGTGATTAATCAATGGGTATTACATTATCAACATTTAGAATTTAAATGACATATGGATCAATTTTTCGAAACTTCTTAATAAAACCCCATCAAACTAGCTTCAAAATATTTTTAATTAATCGAAACAAATCCTTATTTTATTAACAATTTTTATTGTTCCAAACTAGAAAATTTCGAAATAGAAAAAAGTGTTTTTACTATTAATATTCAAAGGACTTCAAGTACACAAAACACTGAATTTGCTCTTCAGCAGATACTATCGGCATTATATAATTGATAAATAATGAATACATATGTACTTATGTTTGGAAGATCCAGTTTTCGGAGTATTTTCCTATTTTGTTTCCATATACTTTTATTGCCTGAAACTAATTTCGGTTAATTTTGAATTAATCCTACATTTTTCATTTAAAGCAATCTAATAATAATAATAGAGGTGCTCTATAAATGTACATACATACATTTCAGAAATATTGTACAATATACTGTTAAACACCTCTATCTTCTAATACGGCTCTCATATAATTTATTAGTAATAAGCGAAAGAGACCAGACCACACTGTTGCTCTTCATCTTCATTCTCAAAAGCAAAAAAAAAAACAAGAAGAAAAAAATCAACAAAGCTTGAAAACCAAAATTGGTTTTTATCACTTAAATACAAAAACAAAAAACATTAGATATGTTGAAAAAAGTTTTCTTAAATATTTGTTTAACAACAAAAAAAAAACACAGCAGACTCTTTAGCTGGCTATCTTTTGATGTATAAATAAGCTTGTATTTGTAATAATTTTTTAGAAGTAACTGAATATTTAAGTCCCAAATTTGCCCCATGGCAACGTTAGTGTTGTTGTTCGGAAACACATACATTCATACATGTTATCCATTGAAAAAATACACTTCACTCCCTTTTTGTCATTGACTTTTTTGTTTTTCAAAATAAAATAAAACAAAAAATAAAAATTATACAAATTTCTATGCTTTGAGTGAGCGAACAAACTAAAGCGGCGTTTATTAATACTCACACAAAATAACACTACACTCATTTTGCTACCCCAGCTTGTTAATAATGATGACGTAATTTTGTGTGCGCCAGTGTTTTAAACACGGACCTTTTAATATCTTTTGGTTTTTTATGGAAATTTGAAATGATAAAAGAAAATATTTATTTTTATCAATAATGCCAAGATGACTAAGATTTAGGGAAAGATCTGGAAGAAATGTGACTAGAATTGAATGAAATTTGTACCCATAGTCTTAAATTAGTGAACTGAACCGAAATATTATTGCATTACATGTGATGTCAGTATATTTTATAGTCTTATAGCGAATTATATCTCAAGGAGTTCTACAGTTTTAAGTAACGAAATGTTTGCGTATTTTTTTGTTTGGTTGTCCAGAAGAAAATCAAAAGCATAGTTTTCTTCCTATAATCTTTTCCTTTCAGCTTTTTGATCGTACGAATCAATTGATGGATGGAAATTCAGAAAGAATTTCATTAATTACACACAAAGAGAGCATTTTCAAACCCATAATATGTTTTTTTTTGAGTGTTTTTAAGAATTGGGCTTCCATTAGGTTAAAAAAAACATTATGTGTATATTTTCATTAAAATAATAATTTTTTGGAGCATATATTTGAGTTTATTATATATTAAGCTTTTACCATAAGCACTAAGATAACGTTTAAGTTAGAGTATAAGTTATAAAGTAAAACAATGTATTTATTTTACTTTGAATTATTTGCAAAAATTTTAGGCTGAATCTGAGGTTGCTGCTTTGAACCGTCGCATTCAATTGCTCGAAGAAGACTTGGAACGTTCAGAAGAACGTTTGGGTTCCGCCACAGCTAAGCTCTCTGAAGCTTCCCAAGCTGCTGATGAAAGTGAACGGTTAGTATTCTATTTCAATGCGAATTGTATTGAAATATTATTTTTATTGTTATTTCTTTAATATAATTTTTTATTTTAAAAGAGAACTTTAATAAAGGTTCTATTAAGTTTAATTCTAAGGTTATATGGTGAAGGGTTATTTTTCGGTTTATTTTTTTTTTATACAAACGTAAATCTCTATTAAGAAATGATTTTTATACAAAAATATAATCGAATAAATTAGGATACGAAAGGCTCTTGAGAATCGTACAAATATGGAAGATGACAGAGTAGCTGTTTTGGAAGCCCAATTATCTCAGGCTAAATTAATTGCTGAAGAAGCCGATAAGAAATACGAAGAGGTATAATTTGAAAAACAAATAAATTTTCTTTCAATCAATAGGGCATTAGGGTTTTAGGGATATTGCTTAAAAATTACAATGTTTATCTATTTTTAATAACTTAACTAAATTGAGGTTAGGTACTTCATAATGGGTAATGCTCTCTTTTCTTGTGTAATTCAAAAAGGTAAAACCACTTTATATATGCTCCATAAAGTGGATATAATTTTAATATAATAAGAATGTTGTATTTAAATATTAATGTATTCTGTTAAATAAGAAATTCTGTTTTCATTATTTAGAAATGTAATGAAAACTGGAGTTTTTATTCGTAATCATAAGTCTAATTTATAATTTTATATATTGTATATGTATTTATAATATGTATTAGGCATGCAACAATTATTATTAGAAAATAAAAACTATTTTAAGTAATTTTTGTATGTGTTCCTTGGGAATGTTAAACAAAATATTTTCCACTTAGTGGTTTATTAGTAAATGATAATGAATTCCTTGTTTCCCCCCTTTCATGCTATATTAGTGATTATTTAGAACTGCCAAATAATACCTTTTAAAAACTTAATTTGTTTGCAAAAAGAGAACAATTATTATTTTGATGAGATTGTTGCACACCTAAAATTTATGTCTGATGAAGAAAATCACCTTTTAGTTTAAGTATTTCTAAATTACATAATATTTTTAATAATTAATTGTATGTTTGAAAAACGAATACGCTGTAGTATATTTATATAGACTCTTAAAGCATATAACATTTAAAATTGTTGATGAATATTTAACATTCTACATCACCATATGTTGCGTGGATTTATATCTAATATATTGATATACATATTTATTGTCAATATTTAACCCACAAAGCAATATATTTTAACCATACTCCAATTATTGTTGCTTTATTGCGTTTGTCCGAAACAAAAGGTGAAAAACCCGATTTAAAATAATTACAATTTGATTTATTTCTATTTTCAGTTTAGAAAACTGATTACTAATTCTCTTTTCCTCTCTATTAAATTATGTAAATTCGGAACATGTATTAAATCTTTATACATTTTTAATGTAATTATTCCTTAAATTATTGTATACTTTTGTCAAAAAAGGATTATAATATAAAACCTATATGCGTGATGTAGCAAGTTAACGTATAATCTGGCTGGACCGACTTTAATATTGTCAGGAATATCTAATGCTTTAAGAGGCCTATATAAGTTTGTTTTAGAGAAAATGGCTTACGATTTTAGTTTAAAACTTTGAAAAATTTTTCTGTTTTCCAAAAAAAAAAAAATGAAATTCCTAAACACCGTCAACATTTTTGGATGCTAAACTTTACTACGCTACTACATACATATTCAACCATGAATGGCAACTTTTTACCACCACCGAATATAAATGAATGAATGAATGCTGTTGCGCACCACCTTCAATTAATTTTTTTGTCAATGTTCGTTTTGTATGTGTGTCCATATGTGTCTATGTGTCTGTCGTTCTATCCTGCGTAAAATGTTATACGTCATGTCTTGTGGACGATGAATGACACATCATCAATGGTTTTACTATTGCAATATACTCCGCTATTACTCTTGGATGTCTTCTATGGGCAATTAAAAACGAAATATTGATCTACGAAACACGAAAAACAACAGTGCTCGCAAGATCCTCGAGAACCGCGCCCTCGCCGATGAAGAACGCATGGACGCTCTTGAGAATCAATTGAAGGAAGCTCGTTTCCTTGCTGAGGAGGCTGACAAGAAATACGATGAGGTGCAAATTATAACCAATTTGAAAAATTTAATTTTTGCCGATGCTAGTTGTTCATCATCTACCAACAATAATATTAATAACAATAGTGATGCAATTCAATGTGCTACTAATAATAATAATAACAATACTGATAGTGATTGCTCTACTAATACTAAAACTATTAAGGATACTACTACAGAAGATTCAAATGTCACAGTACCATCTGCAACACCAACTCCAGATAGTTTGCAACAAACCTGATTTCAGTTTCATACATTTGCTAAATTACTCATACTATGGAACATCTGTGTATTGGAAAAGAAAAGAAAAACAATTTATTGAAACATAAAGAAAACTATCACTGACAATGATATTTTATTAAATTTATAAACATACTCTTAGATATAGAGTTTGAAAAGCATGTCTAAAAATGTAATGCTCGTATAGAAAACTCAAGGAAATGGGATGCTTAAATTAAAACACATCCTAAAATGATTTTATATATGTTTGTTAAGGCGAATGATGGAGTTGGTTTCTTATTACTTAAGAACAAAAGTTTAAAAATAAAAACTAAACAATACATATTGAAAACTTGTGCTGCTAAAAAAAAATATAAGTTAATTTTTTTTGTAAAAACAAAATTTATTTTAATAACGTTATCATTGTATTTAACATAAAATTTTATCAGTTGTATAAATATATACAATATATATGTACGTATATATATATATATATATATATATATACTATATAATTGACGAACGTTTTTAAGAAAGTGTATGTACATCGTAAATTAGAAAACGGCAAAGCCTTAATATAATTTTTAAAACTAAATTGTATTTTAAGGAGCTTCTTGAAAATCAAAAATCAATAACAAAAAAACTCAAAATAAATTAAATATTGTAAAAAGTGCTTAGCACTTTACTGAAGAAAGAAAATGATCAAAAATTTATATATTTCTCATGTAATATTTCTTTATGATAATTTTTCTTAAACAAATTTTATTTTTTTAATGTCTAATGTTTATTTGTATTTCTAATTAGGTTTTTTGTTCGGTAAAGTGTATTTCTTTTTTTAAATTTATTATGATCAGTATAAATATTTATTCAGACAGCATATTTATAAAAAAAAACTTTTTTTGCTTTATCTTAAGTGTAATTAAATTTTATTTTTTTGCTATACATTAAAATATGTTTAATTATAGAAATTAAAATTACAGTAATTTAATAAAGTTAAACATGATCTTCATTTAAAGAAAAAGCAAAATATTTATATTGAATTTTTTATTATTTTTTTTAACAAATATGGAGCGTTACACTGAAAAGAGAAAGAGAGAGAGAGATGGGAAAATATTTAAACAAATGTTCTTGAAAGTTTTTGGGACACTACATTTATTGATTAATATATGACACTAGATAAGTTTTGAGTGCTATTTTCTTTAGGAAACTATACATGCGTCTAATGAATTGAATTTTTTTGAATTACTTTGCTTTTACAGTAGCAGGTTAATTAGAAGCAGATAACAATTAAATGCAATAAATATAATATATTGATTTTGTATCTATTTATATTTGCTATAAATATACTTACATTTTCTTTAACTAATTTAATTTTACAATTTAATTAACAAATTTAATTTTTTCAAATTTAGAAATTCTTTAAAACTTCTTTTTGACACGAAAGATCTAAAAGGAGTTTTTTGTCTCTTTTTTTTTTGATGCTATTACTTGTGCAATTAAAATGAAATTTCTATTATAATAGTTATGTATATAAGCGAAAATTCAGTTTTTCGTAGGTATTGTAGGTTGGAAACACTCAAATGTTTATAACGGATAACAAATTTCTTTTCACATGTTTATCGCCTTAAATGAATATTTCCTGGATGAAGTAAAGTGGCATGTTAAAAGTATCGATGATCTTCTTAACTTCACATTTTTTGCTTTTGATAAAACCTTTAAAAATATTGTATAAACTATAATCTTACGTACAATGACGTCAACTTTGTTCAATTGAGTTAACGGTTAAAGATAACAAAACAATTGAAATTTTACTAATTAACGATTTCATTTCGTTTTTTTTTTTAACCAAAGTTGCCAAATCATATTAATTATGTAATACTTGAATAAAAATTTATTCTTGGAAAGAAATAAAGCACGTATGTATGTTACCTAATTCATAAGAAATTTTGTTTTCTTTTTTAAAGAGTGATAGAGTGTCTTCGTGCACATATTTCTTTAAATAATCATCACACATTTTTTGATTAAATGATTCATACTTCATTGCTGTTGTTGAGTGTGGCTACGATTTGTATGCATTAAAAACTCTTCCACCATAGCTTTGTTTAACGGCAACTCTGAGTAATAATAATAATAAAAGAAAGCAGATTTTGTTTAAACAAGAAAAACAAAAAAAAATCATATGTTTCTGCATAAATTTATGCAAAAACAAAATAAATGAATAAATAATGCCTTAAACATGCATAAGTTAAAATGCTTTATTTGGCCATGAATGATTGACCACAGCTTCATCATCCCAACAGTATTTACATTCCAACCGTTAATTATTTTGTTGTGTTTCAACGCCTGTAATACCAACTTATACAGTAAACAGTGGTCGAATTTCGATTGCTTAATATGGTATTGAAGCTTTAATTCAATAGAGATTCAATTCATGTTTTTTTTTATTAATTTCTCTTTTATTTTGAAAGCAACAAATACAAAACATTTTATTTATATATTGCAATTACTTACTTATTAGCAAATGTTAAAAGAAATTGTGGAGACTAAAGTTTTCATTGTTTTATTTGATACATAGGTGCTATTAAAGCTATACATACCTTGAACTAAAAGGAGAGTTTCCATTTCGTTTAATACGAAGAATCTACAAAAAATTTAGAAATTTTAAACTATTCGTAGATATTTGAACTTTCAGAAAATAAATATAAATACATTGATTAAAACTGCGGATTATATAGTTTATTTTTAAGTTAAGATGCAATTACAAGTTGAATGCTAATTATTGCGAGCGAGGTGCGAAGACAGTAAGCTAATGCAAAATGTATTGCTGAATCGATTTTAAGGCCAAATCGTGTCTCAGTTGTATATCAACTCCGTACATACTTACGTACCTACTAACTGTGTGGTGTCAAATTGTCTAGTTTACAGTTTAACTTTCTAGACTATTTTTTCTACGAATTTGATTTCGTCAAATAAAGTAAACTTTTTAATTATTTTAGCTTCAATATGACATATTTTGGACAATAGAGTTTTACTAACAATTAGTATTTCATCAAAATTGTTTATTTTTTAAGAGTTTATTGATTTATTTTGTATTCCAAAGGCATTAAAAAATGACATGCTAATCGTTACAAAAGAAAGTGTGAGTATGACTGTAAATGATACTTACTGACTTACTGGTTTGGGGCCGACATTATAGGAAAACCTTAGAAAACCTACCCTTGGCCGCAGTACTATAGCAGCTCTACATAACAATATTATCAATAAGGGGTATTGAACCCTTGACCTTCAAATTGACAGACTGCTCATTAGCCTACTGAGGCACTATTTTTTTATAGATTTATATCTATTGAATGTACAGTACATTTTTAATGACACTTATTCCTTATTGACACCAAACATCATCTAGAAGTCCATAAGATAATTAGTTTGAAGAGCATTATAGGACAACTCTATGTAGATTGGGAACCGAACAATTACTCGCCTTGTTGTAATATTTTAGTAACCCTACACAGCAATAATAATAATAATAATGTTGTAACAGGCAACCTATGATGGATATTTAACCCTCAAACCTCAAATTGACAGGTTACTCACTAGTCTATCGAGGCGCCGTTTTACAGATTTATGTGTATTGGCTCTGGTGTGTTTCTTTTAGGGAACTCTATACTTTAGCATACAATGGAAAGTTTAGTATGTTATATTTTTCTCTTTTCCATTGTAATTGTTTAACGACATTTTATCAGTGACTTGATAATATAGGCTTAATTTGATTTAATTTCCAAAACTATGTAAAGAGATAACATTTATGAAAAGATAATCCTATTGTTTCTTTTAAATGGAGTAATAAGCAAGCACAGTACGACCCCGCTGAACGCGGGGGATACGTTCCAATAACTTCCAGCGCTAAACGAAACAGGGTTCGTACTGGGATTGCGAATTCGGAAAATACAGTTGCAATCTTTATTCTGAACAGACTAACAAAAGAGCGTTGAAAAAGATACATAGTATACACCGTCGCTATATAGAGCATCGTTTTTGGTTGGCCACATGGCCGTTTCATTTACACACTTACATATATAACAAGTATCAATACAGTGTGCGATTTAGAAGAATCCCAATACTACCGCGTAATACTGAAACAGCGTTAAGCGGGGTCTTACTGTACATGCACTTTGTTTCAGTTTGGTTAACTTAGTTTAACAGGTCGTAAAAAACTTTTCTTTAAATGGCGTATTTAATTAAATGACAATGGAATCCAGATACAGCTTTAAATAAAAAAACTATACATAGTGTGTGGCTGATTCAAAAATTATAAATAAATATTGTTTTTGAATCCTCAAACTCGAAATTTAAATATTTCCTTAAACGATAGACTACCAAATCAAATCAAGGAAACGTTAAACATTTCTTCATAAGCCATTAAACTTTTGTTTAATAGATAAAATGAAAAAGAAATTTCAAAAGCTGATATTGTTTCGTATTAATATTAGAGACAAGGTTAATACCGGATTTGAACACTGTTGTTAAATTGACACGAGATATCTTAAGGAAAATGTAAAAGACTTACTTATACTTTAATTCAGAAGAATTTAATTTGTTTTATAAAAACTTTCAAGAACATTAGAAATTTAGGAATTTGTAAGATTTCTCTCTTTTCTCGAAGTGTATCCTGAAAATTTAAAATAAATTTAAAACGTATTTTATTAAAAATATGCTGAAATATAGTACTTAAGGTGGTTATGCCGTTTAGAAATTACAGTCAGTCATTATGTTTAAGCACAAGTTTCCAATAAATTTATATATATTTAGATAAATGGAAAAACACTGTTAATATACATATATGTATGTACATCATATGTTATTAATATATCATAACAAAACCTAAAATGTTGCAGCCTTTAGTAAAACATGCCAAAAAGAATACTTAACTAATGCTATTAACCCAACTTCTAATGCAACCTCAAAAAAAAAGGTGTATTTAAATCGTATATGCTGTTAAGCCAATGCTTTAAGTTTATTGTTGACGTGAAGAGCAAAAAATAAAGGAATGAATGCCAACGTTTCTTGTTTGTACTGATGTTACCAGCTTACGCATCACCCAACCACCAAACTGAAAATAATGTTTTTTCTGTATTTTTGTTTAATTCTCCCTTTTTCCCCCCCGAACCACCAATGTTTTATGTACAATCTTGTATGATCTTGTGGAATTATTTATATGAAATTTAAACGTATGAATATTAAAAGGTTGCCCGTAAATTGGCCATGGTTGAAGCTGATTTGGAACGTGCTGAAGAACGTGCCGAACAAGGAGAAAAGTAGGTTTTTTTTACAATTGAAGCATAAATATAATAACCGTGTTTTTAATGTTGACGTTTAAAGCCTGGATTAAATTTACAGTAATAAGATAATTGTGTTTTATTTATTTGAAAACTTTATATTTTACTTACGAAAACCTAACCTCAAAAAAAAAAAGAAAACAAATTTCAAAATAAATTTAGCTAGCTAGTTATTTTTTGTATTTTGTTTTTAATTAACAACTTGTTTTTGTATAAAAAATGTGAATAATTATGTTGTATAGTTAGCAGTAAAAGGCATGTTATCTGTTTAAATTCATTGAAAATGTAAAAATAAACTCATTAGTTTGTGTAAAGTTACAAAAGCAGAAACACAAAAAAAAATCGTTCACATTTTTTGTAAACATAATTCAAGTTGTATGTGCATTTTTTAATTTATTTTTTAATTAATCTTTTATTTTAATTTAAAAACTAATATACGATTTCTTTTTTATTTTATTGAATGCTTTTTTTTTCACAACATTTCATTCTTTTGAAATGTTAATGCTGCTCTCTTTTTCTTAACCTATAAATTCCTGCTCCTGTGCTAATAACTTAAAAACACAAAAAACGATTCCCTGAATTGTAATCATTCATTACCAATTTTTGTATGGAATTGTTGTATGTATGCTGGCGCTCATATAAATTGTTGTTGTGTTGTGTTATTTGAAACTAACCTAAAAACGAAACCAATATGTAAAGGTGGCCAGAAAATTAGTCCTCATGGAACAAGATTTAGAACGTTCTGAGGAAAAAGTTGAACTTGCTGAAAGGTTTGTTAATTCTAATATTGTTTTTGTTTAAAACTAACGCTAACATTACATAATATTTATTATTTTTTATTAAAAAAAAAAGGTAAATTTTGTTAAAATTTTAAAAAAGTTAAACTTTATTCTTGTATCCAAGAATCTCATTCAATTTTACCTTTTTTTGTAAAATATTTTACATAAATTTTGTTAACAATAATTAATTAATCTTTGCATTTTTTTTAATTAATTTTTATTAGCAAAATTGTTGAACTTGAAGAAGAACTCCGCGTCGTTGGTAACAACTTGAAATCCCTTGAAGTTTCTGAAGAAAAGGTCAGTAAAAAAATTTCTAATAAACTTGTAAATAAAACCATTTTATTCATATATAAAGTAATACAAGGATAAATATCAATTTGAATAAGACAGTGGAAATGTTTTAAAAATATATGTATTTGTGTATGTCTTAAACATTTTCATTGCAAAACAAATTTACTTGGATGTAATATTCAAGTTTCAAAGCAAATAACTATCATGTTAGGCATGTAAAGGTATCGATTATGTAATCAAGGGTTTTTTACGCCCAAAACACACGCAACAAATGTGTACGTTCACGTACCATTTAAATAAAAATTAATTTCAACTGAGAAAATAATTTTTTCAACAAAAACATCCATGAGTGTTTATGACAACTGAACATTGTACGAGGCTAAAGATTCAAAATTAATTCAATTTGAAAGAACTTGTAGATCTTAATGCATTTATAATGTATTTCATAAAATTATATAAAATGTTTACAATATTTTTAAAGCATTTCTCGTATTCATACTTATTTCAAAATTGATTTTTCTTACTATTATTTTATATTGTTATTTTTAATATTTTATTAACTATAATATTTTTATTTTCCCCTCTATTATTATAAATAAATAAAAAATAAAACACCATCTACTCCCAACATTTATATATAAATATAAATAAAACATCCATTATTATATATCATTTTGTACATTGTAAAATAAAACAATAATATACCCTACAAACAAACCCAACCACCACCTACACCTGCTGTTTAAAACCACAACAACAACAATAAATAGGCTAACCAACGTGAAGAAGAATACAAGAACCAAATCAAGACCTTGAACACCCGTCTCAAGGAGGTATATATTTTAAAACTGAAAAATAAAATCACTTTTCTTATGTCTAATAAGAAAGGTTGATTACAAAAACGAAAAGAAAAGAAAAGTAACAAACTTCCCAAAAGAAAATCAACACTATTATATACACAACAAAATGTAATACAAAAGATAATGCATTTTTTACATATGCATAAGCTAAAAGAAGAAAAAGAAATCTCGGCTAGAACCAATTTATTTTTCTATAACAGAATAATATTGGTTCTCCCAAAGTCTAGGGGTTTGGTTTAAATGTTCTAACCATACAAATAAAAAAAATATTGTTTTTATTGTTGTTGGCTGCAAGATATAAATATGAAGAAGTGTTTTGAAATTTTTAATTAATTTGTTTTTGAAATGAAACGCACAAAACCGTTAAACATCTCATTATTTTAAAGTTGTCTATCTTTTTTGTGCTAGAAATGCTCATTTTAATTTCATAATTTCTTTGTAATACCACCACCTTATATCCTTTATTATATTAACAAATCTATTTTATATGTAAGTTATCTCGTTTTATATATGTATGTACGTTTAAATATATATTTTATGAAATATCTACCGATATTTATGCTAAATATTTATATTACAAAACGTTTTTTAATCAATTTAATTGTTGTTTTTTACTTTCATATTTTGTTTGCTGCTTTTGAAAAAAAATATAATCCTAATATATGTTTATTTATATATGCAAATTTATAAACATATCTTATGCGCGCATTTGCAACTACAATTACTGCTTGTGGTTGATATAACTTAAAACGTAATAAATTTTATGCATGCTTTGTTTAACATAAAAAATTGCTGCAATCGATAATTGTTAAATGTGTTGTTACACCTTTTAAAATCCTATAAACTTACTACAAACAAACCACCCACCCACCACCTGTTTTATATTTAATAACGTATTTAAACCAAAAAAAGGCCACACAAAAAGAGGAAACTTTTGAAACACAAATAAGAGTTTTGGATCATCAATTAAAAGAGGTATTAATAAAAAAAAAAATTATATAAATGTAAATGTATTATATACTATGGTGTGGAGTAATAGTAATAGAAAATAGTTTAAAATTTTATTTAATTTGGTGATGGTAGCCTTTTAGTGTTTAATTTAATTATTGTATGTCAAATAAAGTTTTAGTTCTAGAAATATAGTAGATGGTAAGGTATTAGGGGTTAGTGATTAGTATTTTTTTAATAATTTTTTTTTACACTACAAATATGAAGCACTTTTTCCTGAATTCAGAAGAAAAAGATTAGATTGTTCTTTAAATTTAAAATTAAATTCTGTTCATGTATGTATACGCAATTGATAATTTTTCTTTTTTCCGAAATCTAAGGGCTAAGGTCATTCAAAATTTGAAGTATTTTATAATTTTGAAACAAGTTTTTCATGATCTCAAATAATTGTTAAGATGTTTTAAAACCAGATTTTTTAATATTTAAATTAGTAATTCTATTTATTTTATTTTGTTTATTACACTTTATTAACTTAAAAGTAGAATTTAACATTTGCGTTTACCCTACCTACCGATTTCCTTTCCACTTTATATTTATATTTAAATGATGATAGAAAAAAAATTAAAATTAAGAAAAGAAAATATTAAATTGCACAAATTGTTATTCTCAATTTTAATATTTCCTTAAAAATGTACATAAAATATGAAAAATTTCAACATATATTTGTATTTGAGTTTGTCTTTTTAAATTAAAAGTAAATTTTGTATAAACAAATTTGATATTTTCTTCCTTTTTTTTTTCTTAATTTTCTAACAGTAATAACAATAACACGGACCCAAACATTTCTTGACAAAGAAACATGAGTATTAAAATAAAAAAAAAGTTTTAAAACACATAACAAATATTAAATAAATTAAATTATAAAACTGATTAAATACTATTTTGAGGAGAATTAAAAATAAAAACATAGAAAAAAAACATAGTCCTTTTAGAGCACGTCGTCTGTTTTTTTTTTTTATTTTTGCAAATTTTTAACTTTAATGTACCTTTTTTGTTTTGTATATAATAAAATTGAAAACAACTATTTGTGCATTATTGCAAGAGAATTTATATTAAAATTTTGTTCTTATGTTTTAGTAGAAGGAATGTGTAAACAAATATGCATCTCTAAATAAATATGTATAATCCTATTAAAGTTTCTGGAAATTAATCTGAAATTAATTAAAAAAAACCCCATGAAATCATCGGTAGTTCTTTTATAAATGAACTTTCAATTTATGTGAAAAGCAAAAAATTAAATACTCATGTTTACTTTTCAAATTGCTTTAGGCCCGTGAAACCCAAAGTCTTATCGAACAGGAAATCAAAAAAGCAAAAGAAAATTTACGCACTGTAAGTTTTGGGTAACAAATTATCGATAATGAATGATACGTTTCTTTTTGCTTTTATCAGTTAACGAGTAGATTTTGAAAAGAAATAATACGTAAATATGTTCTTATATATTTATTATACAGGATAATAATGAAATGTCTAATTGTGTATAAAATGTATATAATAATTTGATGTCTAGCAAAGTACAACATTTGGTATAATTTTTTGGTATAATTTATAATCTTTATTTATATTTTGAATTAATATAGCATGTTGCTTAACAAAATTATGTTTTATTTTTAATATATATTATAAGCTAAGCTGTTTTTTCTTTTAATGAATTTAAATGCTATTAGTTTTTAAAAATGAATAATAAAAATATTTTATTTACTAACATAGGATTATTATTTTGCATTAAATTCTATGCTAACCTTTATTATATATTTAATTTTGCTTGACTTATATTTATCTAAATAAAAAGAAAGTGAAATGAAATGTTATGAAATCAAAATGTAAACGTTTAACTATGGTTTTGGTAGTCAAATACTATTAGAAAAAATAAATTTGGGAAGCTTATGTTATTTTTTTCTTAAAATCAAAATTAAGGAAATAAAGACAATATGTATTGCCATTTCGTTGCGTTTAAATTAAGTAAATTATTATTTTGAATATTACTACTCTTAAAATAATTAAAATACTTGCAACGTGTTTTAAGTTAAAAATTTAAATAAACTGGCAATTCGTTTTATTGTAGTTGTCTTTGTTTCCTTGCAATCTTTATAATGCCTTAATACATATACACATATACTAATAATTTTTCTTTTATTATCCTATTAATAAAGGCTGAAGCTCGTGCTGAATTCGCCGAACGTTCCGTTCAAAAATTGCAAAAGGAAGTCGACAGGCTCGAAGGTAAGTTATTTTTATTTCTTTTAAACTTTTTTCTTACAAAAAACAAAAAAAAAACAAGTAAAAAATCTGGATATTTTTCTTAGTTGAAGTTATGAAAAAATTTATTATATATAGGCATAGTACAATAGAGTAGGAAAAATTGAAATTTGTATCCTTCTGTTAAATGTTTTTTAATTGTACATACATATTTTATGTTTTTATTTTTATATTTTTTTAATTTTTATTTTATTTTTTTATTAAACATTTTTTTTTTTCATTTTATTTTTTTTATTTATTAACATGCTTTATTTAAAACAAAAATTGCCTGTCATTGTTTGCCTGCCAAAAATATGAATTTTTATGTTTTACTAAAACTAAAATCAAAACTGCTCCAAATCCTGTGTTTATATATGTACTACTGTACTGTTTTGCTGTTGTCTACTATGCTGCTGTAACAAACAATATCAAAAACATTTGATTTTAAATAACAAACGTTAACATTCCTTGCTAAAAAATAAAAAATAACCTGCCAAACGAATTATACACAATTAAATTGCTGCAAATTAAGATGACTTGATGAACGAACGCTCCAAAAATAAACTGCTACAAGAGGAAATGGAGGCCACTCTGCATGATATTCAAAATATGTGAAATCATTTATGTTATTAACATAAAATTTACAATTACAACAAACAACAACAAGAGTTTAAAAACAGAAACTACCATACTAGCCTAAAAGAATTCATTTAAATTTCTTTTTAGACATTTAAAAACAAAAAAAAAAAACAAAATCACAAATTTAAATGAATTCGTTAAAGAAAAAAGGAAAAAAGAAAACTATTTTATTTAAGAAAATGCAGCGTCTACTTTTAATTCTCAAATCTTTTAAAGAGATTTACCCTTTAATTTAAATTAAAAAGGAAATTTTAAATTTTAACTTCTATGACGTTAATTTAGCTTAAAAAAAAACAAACAAATAAAGCACGTCGCGCCGTATTTTCACCTTTAACGTTAAAAATTCCAACTGAAATTATTCTACTTCTCTTTCTGTTACGTTCTGTTAACAGGAAAGAAAAAATTATCAAAGCATTCCAATCAAAACTATAATATAAATAAAATATTATTATTTGTAGTATTGCCAGTAATTTTATTATTATTAATTTTATAATTTTTTCTTTTCTCTTTGTAACAGAATTTGTATTTTGTGTTTCGCTTTATTTAAAAGTTTCCATTTTTTTTTTGTTTAAAATTTGTATGTAATTTTCTTTTTTTTTTCCTGTATTAATATTTAAATTTTTTTTAATGTTGTAAAAATACAAAATAATTCATTTATTTTTTTTCATTGTGTAATATTTTTTAAGTTATTTAAAAATTTTATAATCAAAATTTATTTCTTCAAAAACAAAATCGAACATTATTACTATGATGACAAAGTAATTAAAACAATTAAAATGAAACTACAATGAAAAACCAGCAAAAAAGAAAGAAGTATTCCTTTTAAGCATATTATTTTCTTAACATAAAAAGGAAATTTTGATTTTTCTATAATATTATATACAATAATAAATTGTATTCCTTTATTAATGTATTGCTTTTAAAATATATTTCTAAAGAAATAAAAAATAGTAATTATTTTTTTTGCATAAATTAAAAACAATTTAAAAAAAAGACAATATAGTATACATATGTTCATTATTTACAACTACTTTTTTTTTTAATTATTATTTATATAAAACTATTATTTACAAATAAACTATAAACAAAATCAAATAAAAAAGACAAAAAATCAAAATCAAAAGAAACAAATTTCGCTGCAATTTGCACAAGACATAAAAATAAACATATTTTCAATGAAACTTTTAAACCCATATACATACAAGACTTATTTAATTAAATTAACAGTGTTTGTTTTTTGTGCGTTTATTGTTTTTGTGTTCCTATAAAGTGTCGTCCCCGCTTACAAGGATTTCCTTAATTGGCTGTTACTGAACAAAATATTTGAAACAAAGAAAAAAAAAAACTCTTCTAATGATTGCCTCATTTAATTTTACTTTATAAATTTTTTTTTATTTTTTCTTATTGTTTTAAATTTGTTAACTTATGCGCCGCAACTGCTAATCTATGCTAACCATAATAAACCACTATAAAAATGTATATAAAATGCCAAAACCAACCTTTCACATAACCAATCAACCACAACCACCACCACCACTATTCCCTTTTTGTAAACGACGTCGAAACCATAAATATTTAGACGAAATTATAACGGAAAAAGAACATTATGCCATTATTGGCGACAGTTTGGATAATACATTTGTAGAATTAATGGGAATGCCACCATTCTATACTGATCGCAATCCTAAGCCACCAACACCAAAACTGCCAACACCCACGCCTGAGGAAGTTGCTGCCGCCGAAGCTGCAGCTGCTGATGCTGTTGCGGCTGAAGCTAAAGCTGCTGAAGATGCTGCTGCAGCCGAAGCAGCTGCTGCTGCAGGAGGTGAAGGAGCACCAGCTGGTGAAGGTGCTCCAGCGGCTGAAGGAGCCGAAGCCGCTGCACCACCACCACCTAAAGAACCGACACCACCACCACCACCTCCACCACCATTCGAATATGCCATCGATTTGCCACCAGAAGGCGCTGAAGTGCCCTATGTTAAGAATTACGAACCAGGTCAAGAGCCACCACCACCAGCGGAAGGAGCTGTCGAAGGTGCACCACCAGCTGAAGGTGCTCCACCTGCTGAAGGAGCACCGGCAGCTGAAGGAGTAGCTCCTGCTGATGGTGCTGCGCCTGCTCCTCCTGCAGAAGGTGCTGCCCCAGCTGAAGGAGTACCCGCTGCTCCTGCTGAAGTTGCTGCACCTGCCCCGCCTGCTGAAGGAACCCCTGCACCGCCAGCTGAAGCAGCCGCCCCCGCTCCAGCTGCCGAAGCCCCACCAGCCTAAATTCGAAGCATATATTGTTTTACCTCTCGTCAGAGGATGCTGTAAATTAAAGCTGTGATTCTTTTAGTTCTCAAATTTTACATCCAAAATAAAATGTGTGGTTAAAAAAAGAAAAAAAATAATATCGAGTGACTAATATTTTCAACTTTTCCGCTAATTCATGTTCTATTTTTCTTTGTATCTCTTCATGTTCAAATCCTTGTTAGCTATGTCACCTTCTATTTTCTTTCTTTCCTACTTGAATATCCGTTAGAAAATTATCATACTTTCTTTCTTTCATTCCTATCTCTTTCACTCTATGCTATCTTTTATTTTATTTCACTTTTTTCTTTTTTTATTTTGCATTTTATTGCGCTTCTGCTTCATAACCACATACAATGAAAAAAAAACAAACAAATAAAATAAAATGTTCATTTAAAAATAAAAATACGATAATAATAAAAATAAATAAATAAACGTAACGAAAAAGACGAAATCATTGTTGAAAAGGAACGTTACTGTTTAATTGGAGACAGTTTGGATTTGGCATTCGTGGATTTGATACCAGGATTGGAACCATTCTATACACCACGCAATCCCAAGCCACCTACACCGAAATTGCCAACACCTACACCCGAAGAGATCGCTGCCAAGGAAGCTGCTGACGCGGCAGCTGCAGCTGCAGCCGAAGCAGAAGCCGCAGCAGCAGCAGCTGCTGCATCGGGAGAAGCTGGTTCACCCAAGGCTGAAGGTGCTGCCGAAGGAGCAGCTCCAGCCGCTGAGGGTGCCGCTGAAGGAGTACCAGCTCCCGCACCTGAACCACCCAAGGAACCAACACCTCCACCACCACCGCCACCACCATTTGAATATGTCATTGATTTGCCTCCTGAAGGTGCTGAGGTGCCATACGTTAAAAATTATGAACCACCACCACCCGGTTCTGAACCAGCTGCACCAGCTGAAGGAGCTGCTCCACCAGCTGAGGGTGCTGCTCCACCAGCTGAAGGTGCTGCGCCTCCAGCTGAGGGTGCTGCTGCTCCTCCGGCTGAAGGTGCCGCGCCAGTTGCTGAGGGTGCTGCACCAGCTGCTGCTCCTCCTGCAGAAGGTGCCGCACCAGCTGCTGCTCCTCCGGCTGAAGGTGCCGCGCCAGCTGCTGCCCCTCCTGCTGAAGGCGCTGCACCAGCTGCTGCTCCTCCTGCTGAAGCTGCTGCCCCAGCTCCCGCAGAAGCTGCACCTGCGCCCGCAGAAGCAGCTCCGGCACCTGCCGAAGCCCCTGCATCTTAAACGTGGTTAATTTAAATATCTCAATACAAATTTAAATTAAACACACACAATAGACAGGCCAGGCTAACACTAAGCTGCCAAATTTTAATTTAAACAAATGCCATGAAATCTTTTAAGCATGAATTTTATAAAATAATATATTTTTTAATAAGGAAAACACTTGCCCAATGTTTTTTCTTTTTTTTTTTTAATGCATTAACAATTTTATAAAAAAATTCCAATATTTAGCTGCTGAATTGACAATTGCTGCCGCTTTAAAACAAGCATTGCTCTTAATTACTTAATTTTTTGTTGAAAAAAAAGGTAATTTTTTTTTATTTAATTTTTATTTATTTTTTGTTTGTGTTCAATTTAATGTGAAGAAGGAAATATGAAATATAACGTCAATGAAATGTGTTTGGAGGAAAATGTAAATTTTAGGGATACATTTATGTTTTATGTTTTCATCATTTTTTTTATTTAATTTTTTAATTTATTTGTTTTTTGTTTATTTCTTCTTAATTTAATTAGACGACCTTGTTTTGGAAAAGGAAAGATACAAGGATATCGGCGACGATCTCGATACTGCCTTCGTCGAACTTATCCTCAAGGAATAAAGTCAATAAATTGTGCCTTAAAAATACCATCTCTAAATCCCTGGGAAATGTTTTATTGTTCTGTTATAGTTAGGACTCTAGCAGCAGTACATTAACGTTGAAACTTTGGTTTTAGAGTTATGGCAAATCTATGTATATGATAATAAAAACAAAAACAAAATATAAGAAAACAAAAAGAAACTTCCCGTTATTATTTTATATCTTTTAGTTGCTAAAATATATTTTCTTTTGGATTTTTGTTGTTTAACTCGTATTTATTTATTTAAAGTGTCTTATCAACTATTTCTACAATTGTATTTTGCATTGTGTAATATGAATTTAAAAAAAGAAAAAAAAACTTAAATAAATAATACTATTATTTTAATTTATATTTTGTATTCTTAATTTCGTATTTTTCTTATTTTTTTCTTTTAGTTTTAGCATTTAATAGTTTTGAAATATAATTCTTTAAAACAAGATGAAAAGAAAATTGTGTTTTTATTTAGAAAAATCGCAAGAACTAATGAAATATTTATATTTCTTACAGAGGAAGTAAGCAAAAGTAAAGAGAAGTACAAAAATATTGCCCAAGAATTGGAATATGCCGAAATGAATAACTACTAAAACGCTTAAAACATAAGAAGTTAAGGGAAAAGGCTAATACACAGACATTATAACCTGATTAAAACCTTATCCCTGTAATTTTAGCTATTAACTAACAATGATAACAAATACAAATTTTATTTACTAATGCAATGATAAATTTACAAAGAAAAATAAATCATTTATAAAGAAATTTAATAAATTTAAAACCTAAAACTAAAAATACATTCCATATTATTAAAACAATAAATATTAAACAAAAGTTATTTAAATAATTATATGTATATGATATATAATTAAAAGAAAAGAATAAATTGAATACTGCCTATTTAATTCAATGATAAACATACATACAATTTAAAGAAAACTGAACCAAGAAAAATATTTCGCTCACAAAGATTTAAAATACAAAATGCTCTCGAACAATTTAATATACAGGTGTTGACGCTCAAAGTATTACCAAATAAAAACGCCGTAATTTCTAATAAAATTAAACGCATCGAGTCTGTTCGAAAAAGCTGAACACAAAGGATTTCGCTTACTTTTAGTATTTCTCACAATTTTCGAATTTTCAAAGATTTCTTGTGAGCAAGTTTGGTCGATTGTGGGATTGTGGTAATAAATATTTATATTGACGTATGCATATGTACATGACCTTTAGAGAAAGACATACCAAAGGAAGATATAGCGCGTAACTTTTTGATTACAGTTTTAATGCTTTAAGTGACGCAGAAGTGGTGAATATCAAGAAATTTATAGATTCGAGATGATAATTTCCGTCCAAAACCACAATGATCCCAATTCGTTATATTAACCGCAAAATGGAATTGGACGAGTGTAGATAGATATATACAGGGATAAACATGGAAACACAATGCCTTACGGTGTAAGATTCGAATGAATTTTCTTTCGAATCGAAGCACGTAATAACCCAACATATGAACCGAAATCAACGACTAGAGCGTTAATGGTGGCTTCTACAACAAAGACATGATGCGAAGGATTAGCCTCTGACTGAAGGAAAATGTAATTTTCGAAATATCTGCAATTAAAAGGGTCCCAAAATGAACCCGGAGAGCACACAACAATTTCCTACACCATTTTTTTTATTTTTTTTTTTATTTATATGAGGTTTTAATCCCCTCCATCCATCATAATCCATCGAGGAAGCCTCTTCATTAGCAAATATCTAAATGAAATGACTAGATATTCTCTTGTAACAAACGCAGACTAGCAAATACATGCACACTCACATGAGAGTATTTTACTACCCTTGTTTAGTTAACACGGCAATTTTGTGATTAATGGTCAGTTCCGTGCATATTGTAGATGAAATTTTAACAAACTGGAAAGGGTAAAACCATCAATACTGTCCATAAGCGATTAAAAGGGAAAAGGGAATTTAGCCCACCTGTGAACGTTGTCATTATAAGTTCGTCAATACAATAAATGGGTTTGAGAGCGGATGAGAAATCCGATATTCTGCCGTCAGCCTTTTATCAAAGTAAATAATCTCGAAAGTTTTCTCTCTGGGTGAATTATACCATCAGACATTTTCAATAAATCTTAGAGGACCGTTTTTTTGTATTATTTGGAAGTCGGTTACGGTTTGGACTTGTATGAGGGTTTGGTGTACAATTTGTAGGTTCCGGGAGAATAGAATGGATACCAAACCTCCTAAATTTTCTTTCACATTGCTTGTTTATTTTTATACTTACTCCCTAGAACTACTCGATAGAGTTTAAGACGGCTACTTAATGCAGCATGCTTGCTTTGTGTGGAACTACGATTTAAAGAGTTCTAGCCGATTGATTGATATGGTTGCCCTGCATAAATAACCTTGATAAAGGAATGAAATATATACATAATCAGCAGTGGCCATTGTGCTCTGAATTCAGGCAAACGGGCCAACGCTAAATGTGAAAAAGTATTCCCAAATCATGAGCGACTCGTAGCCAGATTGAAGCCGCGATTGTCCTGGGCATTCCATTTGCTAAGACGTGATGCATAAATTGAACTTTGTTAAGTCTTTTTCTTATTGAAGGCTGCTGTAAAGGCTATTTGTATGAACTTGCCAACACTTTGAGCGTCTTATCCTGTAATATTTGTTTATTTTTTTGTTTGCAATGAATTTAAAATTTTTTATTTGCCATACTGCGTTTTGTATTCAACTCTACATATGCAAGTTTTTTTTTTCAATTATATTTTAAAATTATTTTTATCCGTTTTTTATAAATATTATGAATACACACACATATATACATACCCATACATACATACTTATCTTGCCTATAACCACCCACCAAACGATTTTTGATTTTCTCATTGATTAATTTGTGTCTGGCATAAATTTGAAATGTACTTATCGAATAAAATCAATTCCATTTAAATTATAGAATTAATAATTATTGTATTATTGAACATAATGTAAATGTATTATGCATTTTTGCCTTTTTTTAATTAATGAAAATTAAATATTTAATAATAGTATTGTATTTAGCTTTAAAGTAAAGTAAAAGAAATATTAAAAAAAAAATAATGCATTCAACTATTTTTATGATATTATAATTTTTTAGTTTTTTTTTCACAAGTAATAAATCAATTATTTTATAATTAATGTGTCTTTTAAAATGTTGTTATTACTAGAAATGATGTGGTTTGTAAAAATTAAAAGAATAATTCAAATAAATTTTTCAATTATTTAAATTAAATATTTAAAACCAAACATACACAAACATACATACATATTTAAAATAAAAAAGAAAGTGTGGATTTTAGAATCGTTAAGTTTTAACAGAATAAAATATTCGTATACAAATTATTATTTAAAAGTCCTAAAATTTATCATATGTAATAAGTTAGGTTAGGTAGTGTACCAATTAAAGTGCTTGACCATAAATCCAAGCATTTCAACTTTGAATACAGCAAAAGATAATTTTTCGTCATGGTTGTAACAAAAATTAAAGCAAAAGTTAAGAGGCTTTGTTCTTACTTTTTTTCTTCAAATATAATATTCACAACAAATCCCCAAAATCCCCCAAAGAGAATAACATCGATAACACATATCAATTAAAGTCACCTCTTGAAAAAATTAGACCTCCATGAACAACATTTCGTTCAAATCTTATTTTCAGGTTAGGATATCTCGAAAGCATAGGGTGTTGAAGATCTGTTCTGAATTCAAATTCGGCTTTAGCACATCAAAAACTGTTAATAAAGTTAATCCGGTTCCTGGATTAAAAATCTTGTCGGTCTCGAATATAGCCGTAAAACAGGTTTTTTGGACTTTAATATTAGGATAACCTAGCGTGATGAAGTAATTCTAATATCGGATTAGGATTCATGGGACCAAAGCCATTAAAAAAGTATAATCTGGTTTCTAGGATAAACATACATACATACATACATACATTATTAGTCATTACAACCCTTCAGTCAGGATTACGACCTAGTTTCTCACATCACTTATGTTGTGTGTGTTAATTTTATACATGAGTGGCGGGACCTACAGTTTAAAGTCGACTCCGAACGACAGATTTTTGAGAAACTTTTCATGGCAATTTTATTTACTCTCAGAGTTTTTGCCAGAAATCTGCTGAGAGGAAGTCGCCGAAGAAATACTTTTTTGTATTTTATTTTGATGTCTGGCCTGGGGCTCGAACCCTGGCTATTCGTCTAATAAGCCAACACACTACCTACTAGACCACGGCAACTGGGATAAACATCTTGTATGTAATTGAATGAATAGTAGAATGATGTAGTAAACGTCCTGCAGTGTGTCCTTAATTCTATGACTTTACCTTCTCCGTCCTTTGGGACTTCTATCTTCCAAAAATTATTTTGTTGCAGCCAAATCAAGTGTTGTCCATACTGATTACAGAATATATACTATGTACATGGAATGTATATATTTTGTCTTTAAATAAATACCTTTCAATATTCGAAACCCAAGTGTATTTGGACAGAAGACACAGATGACGGAACATAGCAATATGTGCCTATCTGAGCAATGTGACTTAGCCAGCTGCATACCAAGTCATGTGGGAATTTGGAGCAATAAGCGAACTGATAAATAGCCATGGGATGAGCTTTCACGCCGCTGTTGGGTTCAAACGACCTTTTGACCGGACATGGTATATTTAAATAATATTTGTGGAGAATAGGCATCGTATTTTGTTCAAACGACCTTTTGACCCGACATGGTATACTTAAACAATATTTGTGAAGAATAGGTATCGTATTAAAGCCAGCATGAAGACTATGTGATGCGGAATACAAATACCAGAACAAATACTCGGTAGCTGTACGGCGTTAATGCATTTCGCAAGGAATCAGACGGGTGTAGCTCTTACTGATACCAGACTTTATCCTGATTTTAGTCAGGGCAATAGCGTTGAGGGAGACATAATAGAGAAACCCTACATAGGATGGAGTACCATAGTAGCATTGCTTTAGTAGTTCTACTCAACATTAGTAATTAAAGTAGTATGGCTCTGACCATTATTCTCAACCCAACCTTCTAGATTGAAGAACAAATACAGGCACAGGAAGAGGAAACGTCACAGATTAGTTCTCCAAGACCACAGCTAATGCATTAAACTGACACTGACTTATTTCTATTGAAGATTTGAAGGACCCCGTTAACTATTCGAACTCTTTAACTTAGTACGAATATTGAAATACAGTGAATTGTAATTCATTTTAAAATAGGCGTTAATTATGGATGACCTTTTTTGATGTTATTTGTTTCGATGAACATGCTGTGAATTTGTTAACTGATTCGCAAGAATTTTGAGTATGCAAAAGACAAAAGTCATTTAATATTTTTCATTTTATTTTATGGACAAGATATATTTGCATTTTCCGAAAACACAAATATATACATACATACTATATGTACATGTATGTATATGTACATAAATTTATTTCATTCTTTAACACCCACGCCAATAATAATAATAATAAAATGAAAAGAAAAAAAAAACTGAGAAAAACCGAAATATATATCGAATTTCTATAAACAAATTTAATAAAAATAAAATAAATGAATTTAAATCTTTTTTAAAATGTAGAAAAATTATTATTTTTTTCTTGAAATGAACACATGTAAGGTTACAAAAAAAAATAGAATACAGGAATAAAATATGACCCACATAAATATTTTAAAACAATTACTTTAAGTATGACCTCCCTAGGAAAGCAATAAATATGTGGATTCCAAAAAAAAATATTTTAAATGGTTTCTGTCGAAAATAAAAAAGATTGGTTGGAATAAATTTTAAATAGAAGAAACAAAAAAAAAAAAGCTTAGATACACACAATTAGAAGAGGAATCTATTTTTAATTTAAAAATAAAATAGAAAAAAAAAATTAAAAAATAAAAAAAAATACGTGCCGTTTTATATACATACATACATATAAAAGAGAGTGTAACGATTTGAGCAAAGAGAGAATACAAAATAATTTTATTCGTGTATGTATTGAGGTAAATTAGGCGGATACGTGCTAATACTTATAGATCTCATAGATATGTATATAGCAATACGTATACGAAATCGGTGAAAATATAAAAGATTTCGTTGAATGTTTGCATGTGTATGCTGTATAAGTATAAGCAGGAAAATGAGTAGGTGCGATAATTGGGATTTTAATTTTTTATATTGTTTGTTTTTCTTTCATACTTATTTATGCAAGGGAAATTTTTCAAAACAAAAAAAGAAAAAATATTTCAAGTATGCATGTATGTATGTATATGAGAGCAAGTAAATTTTATAGGGGGAAATTTTATTTCATTTTCTTTGATTATTGTTTATATCTACAGATTCTGAATGAAATTAAGGAAAACATATTTTCAAAATTTTCTTTTTTTTTTTTGAAACGCACACACACTCTGAAAACTTTTGTTTTTGTAGTTTAGTTGTAGAGGAAAAAAAATTTTTCAGCGTCGGGGGCTTTGTGTGGCTAGAAAGTTGGTCTGCATCAGTGTTCTCGGGGTTTTGACAGCGTATAGTGTGTGTTGGAACGCTAAGGTTAGTCGCTGTTCTAGCTATTAAAAAAGGATAACCTCAAAACAAAATATAATTTTTTAAATATTTAATTTGATTTGGATTAAAATAAAAAAAGTTTTGGAGTAAAACGAAGAAAAAAAATTTAAATTAAATAATTGAATAAAAAATTAAAATAAAAAATTAATTGTGCCTATATGTGAGCGTGTGTACAAAAAAGAAAAATATTTTTTAACATTAAAAAAAAAATAAAATAATGACATAATACAAGAAATCTAAAAAAAATTTAAATATTAAAAAATAAAATTTTGCAAATAAACCTGTACATATGTACGTGCAGACAATATGACAAATGAGAGTGTTAATATTTAAAAATACAATTGAAAAAAACGAAAGAAAAGTTTTCGAATTTTTACAAATAAGGCATTTTGAAATCGAATCGCTCAAGTTTATATATAAATATATATCTATACATACATACATACATATATATAAAATACTTTCAAAATATTATGAATGTATTTGTTAATATTTGTATATGTATACATACATATATACATATACACTTTACACATATACACACACAACTCACACATATAAGCACAGTTATATTATCTATACATACATACATACATAATAAAAAAAGAAACAAATTTGAAATACTGCAAGAATTGAGAAAAATATTCGTCTATAGCAATGAACAAAAATAAAAAAAAGAAATTATGAAAAAAAAGATTTGTTCGTAAAGCTTTGCTGCCAAAAATACTGTTCAACAAACAGCCTTGAGATTTACGCCCACTAACTAATTCCCCCCCCCCCCCCCATAAAATATACATACTACATCTGTACATATGTAATATTGAATTAAAAAACTTTTTTTTACTTTTTCTAAAACTTCTTGATAATTATTAAAATTAAAACAAAAACACCAAATTTTCAAAGCTTTTAAGAAAATTGTATATTCACTTATAGGCTTTGAAAAAATAATTGTAAAAAATTAGTTCTACGAAAGACTTGAAAAAATACAATAAATCTTATGAAATGCAGGAAATTTCACTTAAGATTTCTGTCAAATGCTGGTATGATTAAATTGTCATAAGCAAAGCACAGAGTTTTTCCATTTACCGTTCTCGCAATACCATTTCATGTGGAATTTTTTTATGAAATCTTTAAATTATTAAAAAAAATTTATTATTTAAACGACCTTGAATTCAATATACAATTTTTCTAAGTGTATAGAATTGTTCATTTACAATTTTAGATCAAAAAGTATTGTGAACAGGTGCCCATGTATACTGTCTGCTAGTTTATGAAAAGCTTATTTGAATATTATATCCCAGAAATTTTTGCTTTAATACTTTACGAAAAAATATTTTTTTTCATAATTTTCTAATAGAAATTGTAAATCTTTACAATTGTTAATCCCTGATTATATTAAACATTTTTTAATCATACTAGTTGCTTTTACTTTAACAAATCTGGTCAAAAGGAATGTAAAAAGAGAAGAGAAATAATATCTGCCACAGGAATTATTAATAACATACAGTACGTTGCATTAGACTCATTTAGTGTGTGACTTCCGAATACCAAAATCACTAAGGTGTCTGACGATGAGATCTTCCCAATATCACCAGTTAATTATTACATTAGAAGTACGGCCAGAGCGATATGCCCATACGTTATGTTCGTTACAGTTCAGTTGACTCTTTACTTTTTGCTGACCAGCTGTCAATGTCGTTGTAGCTCAAGTTCGATTGTATTAGGCCGGCAAACAGTTGGCCGGCATTTCACTTAATTAGAGCTGGCCTGCAACCAGAAATCTTTTCTAATGCTGTACGGTCTTCGATGAATCTGCAGTTTTTTTTTCGCTAAATCCTAAAGCTATAGAACTGCCAGCTATCGTTGCCTAAAAACCTCGCCCTCTACGAAAATGTATTGATTGTAGTGGTGAGAAAAAGAATAAGTTTCTCAATTCTCGGTCGTAATATCATTGAGTGAGGTTGTCATGCATGAAATATATTTTTCATATAGTAGGCGTTGACTACCGATATTATCATAATTTGTAAATTACTTTTATTAATCGATTTTGCTGTCTATTCAAGTAAACGATTTCTTTCCTTTACTTGATCAATTTGTTTTCAATACACAGTTCAGATAAAACGTTTAATTTGAAAATTAGGGCTCTAACGAATTGTCTTTATCTGTCACGATGATATATTAAAGTTTTGTAAATCATAAATCTTCAAGAAATATCGGTTAAAATCATGATTAAAGTAAAGTAAAGTAAAAAGTATTGTAATAAAATCCCAGATCTTCTTGCTATAAAATGAGCACAAGTATTTGTTAAAGCTGCTTTGTATCGATAGGCACAAAAGTAATGTTCAAAACGTTCTACAGAAGGCTAATTAAACGGAAGATATTTCTAAATCATACAAATGCCATCAATTATGCCAATTGAAATAAACTTTCTATGCAAACACAGTTCTATTTTGCGATTTCTTATAAAATGGCTACAAATTAACTTCCGTCTTACTATTAACTTCTAAGTCTTTACCAAATAACGCAACACTTTACTCGTTTATGTGTACGATGCTCAAAATAACAATATGGAAAGTACTTATTGTCCAACAAATCAAATATAATTGCATATAAATAAATGTTTTATTTTACTAACAACAAACATTTAACGAGTTTTCTCGTCAAAAAGTGTTCCAGCAAAAACTTTACGGAAACAAAAAAACAAATTATTAAATTTAAAAAAAGTATACGTTTATACCCAATGTTTAATTGCCATATCAAATTGCAAATAATTTCAAAATTTATTTAAAATTCCTAAAAAACAAACATAAAAATTTACTTATAACCAATTATATACTATATAGTCTAAAATATTTTAAAAGACATACCATAAATTCTATACACTACATCACACAACATCAATATCTGTTCCATTTAGAACAAATGTGGGAGAGAGAACCACCCACTCTTTATATGAAAATATTAAAATCTTTTTTTAAAAATCCAAAATATATGTACATACATACATTTTTTGCAACTGATCTAGTCAAAATAGAGATATTTTTAAATTTAAAAACAAAAGCTTTTTTATATTCCAATAAAGCTTTTTTCAAATCCGTCTATGTGTGAAAAAAATGCGTGGGTAAAATAACACATATTTTACGTTTATATTTGAAAAAATTAAATAAAATTTTTAAATTATAAACAGATGTTTAAATAATTAACTGAACATTTCTTTAGGTGTATAAAATACACTGTAAAGAAAAATAAAATAAATAAAAAATGGTAAAAAGAAACGTTAGAGCTATTTATTCCATTTTTTTTTATAAACCATTACCACTTAGGGGGGCTTATTCCATTCTTTTATAAACCATTACCACTTACGGTTATGAAATTGGGTCAATAAGTCCATGACATCTTCGAGTTCTATACTCTTTGCGGAGAAAAGTTCACATTTTTTTAATATTTTCATCGTTGAATCCAATCTCTTTCCTTCGAGTCATGTCTTCACGTTTATATAAACTGCTAATAGCGGATCACCGAAAAGATTTTGTTTTTACACATTTCAAAACTGAGTTTTGAACTCAGAACTCTTGTCTGGCAGGCCAACATACCACCCACACGGCGTTCAGTGTTCAGTTTTAGTAACAGGAAATAATCAGTAGGAACTCAATCCGTACCCTAGCTAATGAATTTTTCCTTATTTTACACGAATCTATATTTTTTCATTCTTTCAATAAATCACATATTCTGTTAACAGTGCTAATGGAAATTTATCATTATCACGTCGAATAAGATCTCTTCTACTGGAATTTGCATAGACCCCCCCCCTCCCTCTTTATTTGTTAAGCAAGATTTATTATTGTTCTATATTAATACGCTGTATTTACTAAATTGTTTTTTTCTCTCTATCTCTCTTTTGCAGTGTTATATCTTCTTTAAATTTCCTTCCCGTTTAGTAGTTAAACAAATAAAAAACACAACATGGATGCCATCAAGAAGAAGATGCAAGCGATGAAGCTTGAGAAGGATAACGCCATTGATAAGGCCGATACCTGTGAAAATCAAGCTAAAGACGCTAATTCTCGTGCCGATAAATTGAATGAAGAAGTACGCGATTTGGAAAAGAAATTGGTTCAAGTTGAAGCCGATTTGGTATCATCCAAGGAACAATTGGAGAAGGCCAATCAAGAATTGGAAGAAAAGGAAAAATTGTTGACCTCCACCGAATCCGAAGTAGCCACTTTGAATCGTAAGGTACAACAAATTGAAGAAGATTTGGAAAAATCTGAAGAACGCTCAACCAGTGCTCAACAAAAGTTGTTGGAAGCTACACAAGCTGCTGATGAAAACAACCGGTATGCAATAAAGATTTTCATGATAAAAAAAATAGAATATTTTTATTAAATTTTATGTACAATTGCTTTGATTAGTATGTGCAAAGTATTGGAAAACCGTTCTCAACAAGATGAAGAACGTATGGATCAATTGACCAGTCAATTGAAGGAAGCCCGTATGTTGGCTGAAGATGCTGATACCAAATCTGATGAAGTATCACGCAAGTTGGCCTTCGTTGAAGATGAATTGGAAGTTGCTGAAGATCGTGTCAGGTCCGGTGAAGCCAAGATCATGGAACTTGAAGAAGAATTGAAGGTAAGTTTTTTTGGAGAAATTGTCAATTGTCTAGACTACCGGAAATTTAAAATTATTATACTTATACGACTGACGCTTTCATATAAAAACAGAAATTCTAATCGTAAATTTTTCAACGATAGTCAAATAGATGCTCTAGATTTAAACAATAGTCAATAGCTTATTTCAACGAACATCTATAGTTCTTAATTAAATATTTTTTGAGAAGCCTAATTTGAATTAGTCAGAATTACGACCCAGTTTCTCGCACCATCCATGTTGTGTGTATTAATTTTTAGGCATGGGTGACGGGACCTAAAGTTTACCATGGGCCACTTTCAGAACTTTAAGCAGAAAATTACTTCTTCAAGAGGAACATTTTTCACTGTATTTTTTTCAAGCTGTCAAAGCTGTAGTTTGAACTGGGAACTCTGCCATACCAAATGCAAATGTACATAGTAATGGTAGATTTCTTAGCAGTAAATGCACTGATTATTTTATTTCATTAAATTATTGACCCACTTCAAAGGGTTTTTAAACTTTCCATTTAAAATCAATTAAATTTTTATTTTTCAATTTCAACATTCTTTTCAAAGGTCGTCGGTAACTCTTTGAAATCTTTGGAAGTATCCGAAGAGAAGGCTAACCAACGCGTTGAAGAATTCAAACGTGAAATGAAGACCTTGAGCGTTAAATTGAAGGAAGCTGAACAACGTGCCGAACATGCTGAGAAGCATGTCAAGCGCCTCCAAAAGGAAGTCGACAGGCTAGAAGGTATGTTAAAATGCTATACAATACTGAAAGCGTTTAAGGAAACAGAAATTTTCGCTTTTCTTTCTAAGACTAACCATTCAAATGAAAAGAAACTTGAAACAGTTTTCTTGTAATTGATTTACTATTTAGTTTTTGTATATATAATCAATATATTTTCTTAGACAACAAGAAAATAGTATTCATAAATTAATTTTAATTATAATTTATATATAATATATGCTAAAAAAAAGCTTTTTTTGTAACTTATTTAACCATAAACAAACATATAAAAATGCCTTTTGCAGACCGTCTCTTCCATGAAAAAGAAAAATACAAAGCAATCTGCGATGATTTGGACTCCACCTTCGCCGAACTTACCGGATATTAAAAATAATCAAAAAGAAAACAATTATAATTTACCAAATGAAACTAAACCATCATCTAAACAAATTACAGAAAAATACTTTACGAACACAAAACAATTGTTATTCTATTCTAATAAGAATTTTCTTCTTCTTATATGCAACAAAAAAAAAACAATAGACACTTTAGAAACAACAAAAAGTATTTAAAAAGACACTTTACTTACCACTTCACTTCACTTTACTTACACAACAAACTTCAACCACAACAACCACATATTCCTCAAAATTGTTTCTTATTCGAAAACATTATAAAAAGGCATCTCTTTTTTTCAATTATTAACTATTTTAGAACTTTTTAAGCCATGTAAATACTTTTACTTTTTGTTCATTAACAAACTTTCTTGAGCCCCCACCGCCAGTGACCCCACAACACATTCTACATAACAAATCCACATCTGCCTTAAAAGAAAACAAACAAACAAACAAATAATTTCTTGCTTTTATACAAAATATATACATTTTTTTTCTCTGTGTGTGTATATTAAAAACAAAAAATACACTGCAATAAAAATATAAACAACAACAACAACTAAAACACCCAAAAAAACCAAAACCAACGACATTTGTAAAAAGTAAAAACAAATCTCAAACAACCTGACCTGCCTTCTACTACTACTACTACTACTGCGCGAAATTCTTGTAAATTTGAACAGAAAACAGAATAAAGTCAACCCAACCATATTGTATATTGAGGTGATTCAATTCTCTCGCCATATAATTGAACAGAAAATGTTGAAAAAACATAATTTGTTGTAAGCCTTTATGTAATTTGTTTTGAGTTGAATATTAAATTATTTTTTTTTTTGAATACTTGTTTGATGTGGCATGATTGATTGATTCCAAACAGAAAAAACACCTTTTTTTCGTCACACCATCAGCACACGTTAATATATATATTTTACTGACCATATATTTTTTTATTATTCTGAATTCGTTCTTATTTTTTTGTTTAATTTTGTTTTACCATTTTCACTATTGTTGTCAGAAACATGGAGATAATTAACAATTTTGTTAATTAAATTGTTTTTTATTTAAATTAATAATTTCAACATTTTTTTTGGACTCAATACTTCAAAATATATGTATGTCAGAGAAGTTTAGCAGAATATTATTTTGTAACTCACTGAATAACCACCAACCAGTATGTCATTTTGAAATTTTTATAAAAGAAATTTCATATTTCCAAAAAATTTTTTTTTTACATTTTTCGCTTGTTTTCCAGAATTATTCAATATTATTAGTTTTTTGCATATTTTCAATAATTATAATCCCGAAAATATTGAGTTTTTCAAATATTATAAATTTTTTCATTCCTAATTAAAATTCAAATATTTCAAAATTTCGAATTTAATTATACATATGTACATATGTACATATATTTTAAATACAATGGCTTCAATCATAAAATTCCATACTAAAAAGTATAGCTCCTTTGGGTCCTGTAAGGTCCCAGCACTTTAATTTCAGAGCCGTGTCTTATAAGTTTTATGTCTATAGACAATGGCATCATCTTCCCACTTGTTTACTGCCTTGTGGATTCAAAAAACGTTTATCATTCGTCGCCCTAGGATATGATTCAATTCGATGCTACAATTTGAAGTTGTTTATGGCCTTTGGCTAAAACATTCATATGATTTTACGTAGTGGACGGTTAATACTTGGAAAGCACGAATATCTCATATTATAGAACTCCAAGATTCATAGCCATAAAATAACGTGAATTTTGCATTAAATTGCCGTTTATTAGAGGAAATATTCATATTTTCCGAAAGCCTTCAAATGCTTATTTAGCTTTCTTAAGTATGTATTTAAAAATGTTAGCGCTAGAGCCTTCCGTGTAACCAAGAAGGCTGGCAAGATAGAAAGAGGATTTTACACGTTCTAAGCTCACATTGTTAATTTTAAATACTGTGTTCATATCGGTGTTCAATTAAGAAACTTTTATTTTAGATAAGTTTATTTGAAGTCCAACAGACGAAGCAAGTTCATAAAACCTTTTTAGTTTATGAGGCTATTCCTGTATAGTCGCTATCTTCAAAACGGCGATGCATACCTTCATGTACATATGTGGACTTTTATTCCTCTCCTATTGCTCAAATCTGGGAGATCATTCTCTTCGATATATCATACTATATAAAAAATCTCCTAAAATTACTTTCGAAAAAATTGTAAAATCAACAGGGAAAATTTTTTCAATATAATTTTCAATTTTATTTAACTTTTAAAAGAAATATTCTTCTCTCACATATTATCAAAAACATTATTTTCTATTTTTTGCAATGAAAACCACATTATTTCATTTAGTCTAACATGCGGTTTTTTGTAACTGGATGATCAGTTAACGATCAGCAACAATAATTTTTAAATTGTATATCAATTTTCAATTTATTTTACTTAAGGTTATATTTTTGGAATTTTTGGAGTATTTTTTTATAAGCAAAGCATATATTTTGATTTCATCCTATTAATTTTTAAGTCCCTAACTCATATCCTTGCTTTAAAACATAAAGTTTGGAGTCGTTTTTCTTAGTTAAAATGAATTAAACGCCACACAAGGAAACAGAATTAAGAAAATTTGTAATCACCTATAGTTTCCTTTATTTATTGAAAAGATATTGACTTTATGCAAAAAATATTAAAGAGAAGATTCAAACAAAATGACAAACTGGTAGTTAGAAATATTAAAAAAAATACAGTAAATACCAAAAGAAGACATTATACCAACAACACATAAGCCTTCTAAACCGACATTAAAATCTACAATAAATACCTAAAACCCTTACAGATAACCCCGACATAAGCTTTAAAAAGTTTTCCTAGCTGAGATTGAAAACAGAACAAGACCTTTCTATGTATTTCAGCATAAATGTTTCTATAAGTGTGTGTGTCTGTCCAAGTGTTTACCGTTTATGTATATGCACCACCTGAAAGAAATTGTCTGCACTATTTTAATATGATTTTTTATTTGTTTACTAATCAAAAAAAAATAAAAAACAAAGAATAATAATATTAAACTAAGCACTTATTGTTTAAGCACTACTACACTCTAATTATTTAAATTATATGTTTTTCTTTTTGTGTCAATTTTACTTGAAATTTGTGCATAAATTTTTAATGAATTTTTTTTCATTTTTAACACTTTTATAGACGAATTGGGCATCAACAAGGACAGATACAAGTCTTTGGCCGACGAAATGGACTCTACATTCGCCGAATTGGCTGGTTATTAAATTGTTGGTCTCTTTTATTAATTTGAATATGTTTTCCATCTTGTAAAAAAACAAAATAAAACCAAAAAAATAAATCAAAAAATATATTAAAATAAAAATTTAATATTGAACAACAACAGCAACAACAAAAAAAACACCATCATCTTCATAAGATATTATTATAAAAAAAACCATCGCCATTACAACAACAACAACTACATGATGCACATCCATCTCCTACACTCTCGCCTAAAAAAAATCAAGAGACTTTAGCTGAAACTGATTTAGCTGATCTATAATATTACCAGTCCATCATCCTCTTAAGGAGTGTCCTGTGTATGTGTGTCTGCAAACAATTTAAATGCGAATGTGAATTTGAAAACATAAAATGAATGCCAAATATCGATTATAATAAATTAATTAATTTTTTTTTTTTTTTGGAAAAGAACTCATAATTTATACTCGTACATAATTTAATACAATTTTTAATTTTAAATTCATCTTTTTTAATTAAAAGAAAATACAAAAAACAAAAACAAAAAAAACACAACCGTAATGCGATTTATTTTGAAAATAAAAGAAACAAATTTACTTAAAAAAATATGAAGACTTTCAGGGCCTTTTTTACAAAGTTTACTTTGCCAAGCCTTGACCTTATGAGAGAGATAGGAGCTGGCATGAGTACACACATTAATGTATTCGCAAAATAGATTTGTTCTCCAACTACCCCGTATAGGTATAAGGGCAATTCTTTTATTTTTTAAAGCCATTTTGGAAGTAGAAATCGCCGTAGTCTAGTAGGTAGTGTGTTGGCTTATTAGACATAAAGCCAGGGTTCAAACCCCAGGCCAGACATCAAAACAAAATACAAAAAGTATTTCTTCAGTGACTTCCTCTCAGCAGATTTCTGGCAAAAACAAAAAATAAAATTGCCATTAAAAGTTTCTCAAAAATCTATCGTTCGGAGTCGACCTTAAACGGTAGGTCCCGCCACTCATGTATAAAATTAACACACACAACATAGGTCGTAATCCTGACTGAAGGGTTGTAATTACCAATTATGTATGTACATATGTATTTTGGAAGTTAGTAGAGTTAGTCGAAGACGGGGAAGGATCATAGGAAAGCGAGATCTTACAGGTATAGGTAGTTGCACAAACAACACAAAATTTGCAACTTAAATTATGCTTTTGTCCCGCTCAGAGTACAAAAAAGGCCCATATTTTGTATATTTTATAGCGCAGGTTACTACAACCAAAGGAAAAGACAGCGGGGATGGTAAACAGAAAATCAAAAATTCAAATTTAAACGAAGAAGAGAAAGGAAGAATAGGGAGAAAAAGAGGTAAATGGAAGTCATCTCAACAGCGAGAGGAGTTTTTCGGGTCAGCAATCCTCATAGAAGCAGACTATCTAAGGCATTTAATAGCCTTTCCTAATATTCTGAGCTTGTACTTTTCAGGCCCAGGGCAGACACGACTGTCACAGCCTCCCCCTTACTCCTGCACAATCTGCAAAATACGAATATTTCCCATTAAACTCATTAAGTCTTTACGAAGTTCAACTTCAAATCATTGAAACTAGTTCCAGTCCTCAGTGCTCGAAATTCCATTCAGTTCCTAAGAGGCTCTTTAACCACGATCACGACCTATTCCATCTTAAAACAATGCGATCTACGCCGTATTTCGTTTTGACACATCTTATCCCTGGCTGAGACATTGGTTAGTTTAACTCAATAAAGTAACCTAAAGTAGGTCTTGCAACCTCATCTACTAAATCCACGTATTGCGCAATGTCCTCTCTCACTAAATCATTTCATTTTCCTTAATACACATTGCCTAAGCTACAGCACAGTTTTTAGCATAGTCAGAGCAAAAATTAAAGAAAATTTAAAAAAAAATTTAAAAGACTGTCATTCAAAGTTAAGCATCAATCAAACGATGCTATCGTCTACTTAACCATGATGCGTTAGGTGAGATACCTCCATTCGGAGAACAGAAGCCTTCATTAGAGTGGACCAAAAGAAAACATAATACTCGTTAGTCAAACTAGGAACTAAAATACATGGGAAAAAAAGAGAAGAGACATAAATAAAGAGAAGTTATTGAAACTTAATGAAGATATCGAAGAAAAAGAAAATAAGACATAGAGGGAAACAGAGTCATCCCATCAGCCAGCTAATATCAGAGATCAAACTCTCAATATTCTAAACGCTGGCAAAGGCTAATTCACTAAAGTTATTGAAGAAACACCGGCTCAGAATTTTGAACATATGTCTCGGCAGGGACATAGTATAGACAATAAACTCCAGCTTCCCCACGACAAATCCTATAGAAAGAAGTGGTGCTCTTGTCCCACATACTGGTTTTTGCTCTCTTGCTTTAATCTTAAGGTGGACATAGAAGAACGATGTGAAAAAAATTAATTATGTCCATATCTTCATTTGTTTCTTCCATGATTGCTTACAAAGACTACTTAAAATTGGTTGGTTATTTCCTTGTTCATTTAATAACTATTTTGAGGAAAACTTAACTTGAATTTATGGAAGTTAATTTTTGCAAATTAAAATTAAGTCTTTTAAATGTTATTTAATTTTTTTTTATTGAATAAACAAATTAGTCATAAAGTTTGCAACATAATTTACTAGAGATGACTGGATGTCTGTCTGGTCTAAAATATTCAATTTATTGAAATATTTTATGACAAATTTTTTTTAAAACAACAAAACCTACAACCATCTTAAGATTTATCATTAGGCTATAAAGGTCATTTCGTCGTCGATATGTGTTAAAATTCCAAGTACTCGAATACTTTGAATATTTAAAGAAATCTGAACAAAAAAACACTCTGTATTGGGAAATCCCTGTGACAATTGAATGCGTCACTAATAAGTATTACAATGAAACTTTAAATATATGACAACAGTTTTTGTATAGTTTTAAGTTAAGGCAACAGGTAAATAAGAAAGTAACCCAACAAACAAAAAACTTTTTTAAAATGCAAAAATATTAAAAAAAATATGAATAAATGAAAAATTACCGAGGGCAACAGAGCATTAAAAGGCACTAAAATATGACGCAGTCTTCAGTAGCTAAATGCTTATACCGAGTTTGTAGAAACCTTAATTGATTAAGAAAGGGGCTAGTCGAGCCGTTGCATCAAGATCGGAACTAAATCCATAGAATAATGCGGATGGGAGAAATTCATAGCCTAATTTATAGATTTTTTCCCATTCCCATTTCCCATTTTTGTATTTCGAGATTTGAACCCTGGCTTTACGTCTAATAAGCCGACACACGACCTGCTAGACTACGGCGACTTCATGTGTAACAAGAGTCAACTGACAGATACCTAAAGGCGAAAAATTCAAAAATTCATAGGGCTATTGGCCTCATTCTCGTAATTAATGAGGAGTTAGAACAGTGTAAATCCTAGGGGATTCATCGGATTAGTTTTAGTGCGATCTGCATGTGTTTAATGAATTTCCAGATAATTAATCAAGTTATCGATGCAAAGTTAAGCCACAAATAGTGGATCTGATGACAGCAATAATTTGTAATATTTATTTGTTTTATTCATTTCGAGGTTTCCTTCCTATCTTCTTATAAACTCTTTGATTTGTTTTAGTTGTACTAACTCAATTTTTTTTATTGCTCTATGTAGCAAGTTCTAGGATGATAGGATTGCCATTTATCGTTGCCTGCTGATGATGACTTTTGTGATTATGTATTAGTTTACTGTAATAGGTGTACATATGTATACATTATTCCTATATTTCCGCTTAAGAACAAAGGGCCACAATAAAAGTTCTTTCTTGAAATCGTTCCTGGACCAGCACTTTTATGTCAAGATCTTACTTCTAGATTCAAAGCTCGACTGTCGTTTATAATCGACTGCCATTCGAGATGTGTATATCATTGTTAGAACGACTTAACACATGACCAACCTAAGTCTAATTTCTTGGAATTTTTTTTGAATGCAAGAGTCTCCAATTCGTGTTCTAATGACGTTTGATTAAAAGATTTAGTGGAAGTGTAAAAATGTTTATTGGGTAACGAAAACGTAAGTATGTATGATATATGAAAAATTCACACTTAAATATGAAACTTTGAATAAATAAAACCAAACGCATATTAAAAAATAGTATGTGGGCTCTGGTAATTGAATAATTGCAAAGTAAACATACATATAAATAATTCAGGGTCTTTTATTTTAAAATTGTAAAGGCTTTCTAAACTAAACTTCATTGCTAAAGGGCTGCAGTACAATATGTAATGTTTGGTGTTTTAAATAAATATAGGTAAACCACAATTTTAAAACTGGTATTGACAAAAAAGGGCCATCAAAGCATATATAAACAAATAATAAAAACGACAACAACAATCAGATAAATAAAAATTAATAAACCATGTAAATACAACCAGCTGGAGGAGAAAGTTACAATTTGTTTGAGTTTTTGCATCAACACCGGTATTAAACGACAGCAACAACAACCAACGTATGGATAAAATAAAGTTAAGAAATCAGAAATCTCTCACCACCACCAACAATCACAATTAAGCCAGGCCAACCAAGCAAAGAAGACAAGCCTGGTTTGTAAATATTATAATAATGCGCATGCCTGCAGTTGACTCAAAACAGTGAAGAAATGAACAACGGCGAGAAATAAACAAACGGAAGAAAACAAAAATTAAAAAATAAAAGAAAATTATTTAATTATAAACGACAATAACGCAAAAAAAAACAGAAAAAATAAAACAATAATTGCTTTTAACGTAACATTTTGAGATGGTCTAATATAAATTATAAAGACATTAAAAAAACCGCAACACATTTTAGAAAAATTTAAATTTTATTGCAAAGATTTACACTTAAAAGAATATATTTTTCTTTAACAAATTCATGCAAAATAATGAAAATGAAAGTGAGTTTATCAAATTCATTAAGTGTGCCGTCGTTAAAGTCAATCAAACCAAATCATCAACATCAACATCAACATCGCCATCAGCTTCATAGAAATTCAACAATTATGGTGTCGTGTTATTTTGTGGTTTTATTCATAAACTTATTTAATTTAACATTATGTAATTATGTAAATGAAAACATAAAAGACAGTGAAAATAGCAGTGTCATCAATAACAGCGACAACGACAACGCAAACAACAACGTCGCAGTCACCACCATACGGGAATGAATCATTATGGGAGGCGCGCGAACTGTTTGAAGATTCAACTGGTATGGTGTGGTCAGAGTTTTTAGAGGATTATGTTTTAAGGTACGTGCGTGTATACTATACTATACAAAACCCCAATATGCTTCGTCACCCGTATTATTCAATAGCAATGAACCAATGTTTTAATATCATAGTTACTAACACATTTTTTAAGGCTATGGATTCATTACTTTTCTTTATATACGACGCTAATTTTTCACTTCCAGATAGATGTTCATATGCCCATTGTTGCAAACAAAATATTGTACTAATGACCCTCTTACACGACATATAGTTTGCATCTGACTGATCAATTTTAATTTAATTGTACATTTTTGTTTGTAATACAGCGACTAGATCAGGCTAAATAGCAATATAAAGGCCTCTTATACGAAATTTACATTTCATCTGCCTTATCGATCATAGCATGCCTCTTTGCCCTCTCCTGCACACGGCTATGGAGCAAACAAAATTGAGTCATCGGCCTTTACATGAGAATTGAGTTTGATTTTCATTAGCAAGAATTTGCAATGTCTTACGAAATCATGGCATTTGAGGGCTTCTTTTGAAACTTAAAAAATATGCTGATTCCAGTCGCCGTAGTCTGGTAGTTGGCTTATTAAACGTGAGGTCACGGTTCAAACCCCAAATGAGATACCTCCAAAATATGAAAAAATATTTCTTCGGCGACTTCCTCTCAGCAGATTTCTGGCAAAAAATCTTAGAGTAAATAAATTTGCTATGAAAAGTTTCTCAAAAAAAATCTGTCGTACGCAGTCGACTTTAAACTCTAGGTTCCGCCAATCATGTAGAAAATTAACACACACAACATAAGAGGTGTGAGAAGCTAGGACGTAGTCCTGACTGAAGGGTTGTAATAATTGATGTATGTATGTAAAAATGTACCAAGTTTTTAATGAAAAAAAAGAAATGCAGAGGAAGTGAAGATGAATTAGATAGACAATGAGCAAACCCGACGATAACATAGCTTTGTAAATAATATTACTTATATAATTGGTTATTACAACTCCGTTTAGTCAGGACTACAACATAGCTTCTCACACCACCCATGTTAGGTGTAGTAATTTTTATCCGTGAGTGACGGCATCTATAGTTTAATCGTCGACTATGTACGGCAGATTTGGATGTATAATATTTGGAAGGATTTGCAGGTAACCTTCTTTTATGAGATGCTGCTCTAATCGACCGTCTGGGGAAAGTCATAGTCAAAGTAATCGCCCCGCATTTAGCAACAGAAACGAAAAATTTGCATGTAATGTGCCCCGCCCAATTTTTTCTTTCTGTATTTTATCCGATCATGATTGTGACATGATTGCATAAAAATAATGATCCAAGGAATTGCGGAAAAAAGCAACACATTCAGCTACTCACTTAGATAACAAATTACAGCCTTTTGTGCACAGAATTTATTATTAAAACTTTTGTAATGCAACAAAAGCCGAATAGAGAAGAGGTGGCACATAGTACCTAAATCTAGTAAGTTTTGCTCCTATCGCTTTCGTTCAATCAATATTGATCTGCAAGAGTTCTCTACATTGCCTGTCATTTAGAAAAATTTCCTTTTAATTCCATTTTTAATTTGGCTAAGTGAGGTTAAGTTAAAAATCTCAAAAATCTTTGGTTCAAAAGTACATTACAATTTACAGTCATACCCGTAACAAAACTGAAAGTGAAGACGTTTAAAAAAATTACATTAAATTTCATATTTTTAAAAATTGTTTTGATGGTTTTTATTCTAAATTTTGCAGTCAAAGTTCCAGCAGTCGAACTTCTAAGGATCTGCCCTACTTCAGTGAAATGTCAGCACCCAGTGCGCCACCATATCAAATGATGGTCAATCCTGGTATGGGACCAAACCCTTCCAATCCACAAGCACCCATAAATTATCATTCATCAGCATATAAAAGACCCAATATTTACATTAATAAACGTATTGGTGAAGTCGGTGTCGAATTAGAACCCCACAAGAGACCACCGCAACAAGTGGTGAATCCACAATTTCGTCCAATGAACAATCATATGAATCAACATCAACAACCAGGATTTTTACAACAAATATTCGGTTTAGGGGGGCCGGATGTGGGCATAACAAGACCTACACAAAATATACCAACATCTCCAGGTGTTGGCAGTGTTTTGTCACAACAACAACAACAACAAATGAGACCAGTGCCTATGCAACAGCAACATGTCATACACAATGGACCGCAAACCTTTAGAGCAGTATCAGAAAATGATTTATATCTGCTGGGTGCTATTGAAAAGCTAGTCTATCGCGTTGATTATTTGGAGAGTAGGGTCAGAAGAACAGAGCAACTGATCTATTATCTCATGGCGGGTAATAAACAACAAACCGAAGGTGGGTTTTCAGCGTATGTGCATATCATTGTCAATATTTAATTGAAAGTTTTTTTTTCAGTACGAGATCCCTGTCCTGCCAACTTCACCAGAATCAGTGATAATTGCTATTATATTAACAGTTATCAGGCGGTTAATTGGAAGACAGCCAATTCAGCGTGTAAGTCTTTAAATGCCCATTTGGCCGAGTTTGAAAAACCATCGGAAAATGAAGAAATTATGGCCTATTTATTGAATCAACCACATCATCGTGGTCGTGACTTTTGGTTAGGCGGTTTAAATCCTGGTCTTTTGTGGATCTGGTCCAACTCTGCCAAGCCTGTTAATCCCAATATGAATCTTACATCCATTGCTATGTCGCATAAGGACAGCAACGTTAAAGATACCGAATCCAATACCATAGATGTGGACGAAAAAGATGATAAAAAGAAACCCGATTCAGCCGATATTTTAAATAACACTGTGGAAATCGAAGGTCAGGGCAGATGTTTGAGATTGTCTTATAGCACGGCCAAGCACAGTTACAACTATTATGGCCAAGATTGTACCAGCAGACATCATTACATTTGTGAATTTGAAGATAAAACTTTGGACAATAAAATTAAGAAAATAGCCAGGGATTTAAATTTATTTGAATAATAATTGATGATATTTTCTCAATTTATTTTAACAAATAAAGTGATTTCTATTAAGGTTTTTTATATTTTATTTATTCTGTACGTTGCTTTTAATTTAATATTGTATGCAACAAATTATTTAATAGTCGAATAATTTATTAATTATTAAAACAAAATATTTATTTTTTTATTTCTTCATCGAGTAGAATGAACAATATCAGTCAGAATACTTGGTATTACCCTTTTGCCATATTTTCGTGCTATAGGATCACGCTTTTCTAACGGACAATCTCTTTTAGGACTTTAAGTCTTGTTGGCATAGACTTGTGACTTCAGCAAACCTCACAAAACAAACCCCGGTCATCTAGGCCAGTGTAAATCACAAAAACGAGAGTTTAATGAGTCAGAAATGCAGTCTTGATAATTTCGGCTGTAGATCGTTTGGTATGAGCTGTCGATTGATCTTATTAGTTGTGGTTAAAGGACGTTGTTGAGAACGGGTCAGTAGCGCTCGGCATTAGCATTAGTGTTGGGACCGAAAAAATAATCACACGCGCTTACCGATCAACAGCTAGCATCCGATGTACTGCCTCGATTGGGGAGCCACTGTACTCAAATCCTATATGGATTGAGGGAAGTGCAAAATATGGTTTGGTCTTTCCGCATGCCTATTCATTATGAAATGACTAGGCGAAAATAGATACAGTGACACAAAAGTTGCCTACGGTCTATTTCATATACATAGTTCTGGGGTACTTTTTGTCTAATTTTGGGCAATTGATGAAGCAATATTGTTTCTCAGTCAGGGTACTGTCTGCATCTAAATACCGCTGCCTGATGCACAAACTAACGGAGGTAAACGTATACCTATCTCACATATGTATAGATTTGTTTTGTAAAGGAAAAGAGTGTACTCACTGATCGACTGCACAATTACTCGAGATTTCCGTGTGAAGAGGAATCCATATGAAACTGGCTCAAAAATGCTGCAATTTGCCGCACGTTTAATAGTCTTCACTTCGGCCTCAAACTGTATTTTGTGCTTCAAACACATTACACTACTAGTAGATATCTTAAGATTAAGTTTAGAACTGCTTGTGTGAACGTTTTTCAATTAGAAAATTATTTTGCAAATTCCTACAACTAATTTTTAAAATAAAATACGTATAGTAGCGGAAACAATATAACAACGCTACTACAGCGCTATCTAGTAACGTGTAGATTATACAAAATTAATTTATACTGATGTGGCATCACTAAGTTCCATTTTGACACTTAGGGAAAGTAAACAATATAGGCGGACGGGTTTTTATGGAGAAATATTCATTTTTTTTGTGCAATTTATCAGCAAAAATAACAACTTCGTATTAATTAAGTCAATAAATTAGTAACATAAACAATGAGTTTGCAACCGGCAACTGCCCAAACTCCAACAACTTCCCAGGATGCCTGCTACATTTCACTACTTGGCTTGGCTGAATATTTTCGCACATCACAGCCACCAAACATTAAAAAATGTATACAATGCCTGCAAGCCCTGTTTACGTTTCATCCACCTTCCAAGGTTGAGGCCAGAACCCACCTACAAATGGGTCAAATCTTAATGGCCTACACGAATAACATCGATCTAGCCAGAACTCATTTAGAAACGGCATGGAAACTCTCGGAACCTTTGTTAAACTTTGATGATGTAAAATTTGACACTGCTTCCCTGCTGGCGGAATTGTATAAGCAGACGGAACAAAGTTCTTTGGCCAAGGCAATGCTCAGGAAAGCAATAGAACTTTCACAAAACAATGTCTATTGGCACTGTAAATTGTTACTGCAGCTGGCCCAGCTACATGCAAACGATAGGGAGTATACGCTGGCATCGGAACTATTGGCGGTGGGTGCAGAGTCGGCAGAGGAAGCCAATGCCACGTATTTGAAAGTATTGTTTCTGCTGTCGAGAGCCATGATTCTGATGATTGAACGTAAAACTAACGATGTATTGGCTTTACTGAATTCGGCTGGTGCTATTATCGATAATCACATTACGAATCCACATCATAAGGAATACCTGAAAGTGTTTTTCTTGGTGCTACAAGTTTGTTACTATTTGGCTTTGGGGCAAGTAAAAACGGTTAAGCCTAGTCTGAAGCAATTACAAATGTCGATACAAACAATAATGGCGCCAAATTGGCCAGCGGATGAAGGTAATTGAAAATTAAACGAACTTGAAATAGTATTTTATATTATGCTAGGAAAGAATCAAAGTAACTCAGTCTGTGTTGCATTACGAGTAAATTGATGTCTTAAATAAAACAAATAAGTTACGATAGACAAGATTAGAAAACCAGATTAACATGCTAAGATTTTTATATCCGCTCAACTCATATTTATCTTTTATTTTACCTTTTCAGTTATATTTGGACAAAATCATCTTGATATGTTTGTGTGGTTGCCGAAGGAGCAACTTTACGTTTTAGTTTATTTAGTGACAGTATCCCACTCCATGATGGCTGGCTACATGGATAAGGCACAAAAATATACTGAAAAGGCGCTGACACAAATTGAAAAACTTAAAGCACAAGACGATAAGCCTATACTGTCGGTATTCAAGGTAATATTGCTGGAGCATATTGTTATGTGTCGCATGGTTATGGGTAATCGTGAGCTAGCTATACGCGAAATAGCGGCCTGTCGAGATGTATGTCTGGCCTCAGGGCCAAATGGTCAATTACTTAAACGACATTCAGCACAATTACATTGTTTGGTTGGCTTGTATGCCATGTCCACAAGTTTCTTTGAACATGCCGAAAAGCAATTTCTTACATGTGTAGCAGAGACAAACGAAAGGGATTTGAAACTATTTGCAAATTTAAATTTGGCTATAATTTACTTAAGGACAAAAAGAGACAACGATTTAAAACAAATATTGGATGCCGTTTCAACGGAAAATACTCATACCTATAGCTCCCAAGCACTGATGGGTGGTTTCTACTATGTTCAAGGTTTGCATGCCTTCCACAAGGCTAGCTTTCATGAAGCTAAGTAAGTAGCGTTTTTGAGTTTGGATTATATTGTTTTAATATCAATTAATCTGTATTTTTTTATTATTTCTAGGCGTTTCCTACGTGAAACTTTGAAAATGGCCAACGCTGAAGATTTGAACCGCTTAACTTCCTGTTCATTGGTCTTGTTATCACATGTTTTCTTAAGCATAGGCAACTCCAAAGAAAGTATGAATATGGTTACACCAGCTATGCAATTGGCTTCCAAGATACCCGATATACATGTTCAACTTTGGGGTTCTGCTATACTTAAAGATTTGCATCGCATGTCAAAGGATGCCGTCCATGAAAAGGAAGCGTACGCCAACCATGTCAAATATTCGGAAAATCTTATAGCTGATCAATTGAAGTGCGTACAAAGTTTACACCATTCTTTAATCGATTGGTTGTCCGGCCCACCACCAGCCACAGGTGTAGCAGCTATAACAGCGGCTGCTAGCAATAATACAAATACTAATAATCAAATAGCAGCAACAAATCAACAAATGCGACCCCAGTCACAGTCTCAAGCACAGCCAATGTCAACAGCTGCTATCAATACGCCAACTCATGCACTGCAACATATATCGCAGCACCAACAACAGGTACCAGTTATAACAAATTCTACTCATAATATACCAGCACAAATTGTACATCAACCTTTGCCCCAACTACCTATCGCTTCAACTTCTGCTCAACAACAACAACATCAAATGTTGCCACAACAGCAACAACAACCACAACAGCAACAGCAACAGATCATTATGCAGCATCCGTTACCTCAACATCAAGTGATTATGAATCAACCTCAACAAACCGTACAATACATACATCAACCAATTGGGCCACAGGTGCAGCAACAACAGTTTGGCCAGTATTACTAAATAATCATGTAATATAAAGAATATGGGTTGCTGCATCATGGGAAATTTGAAAAGCACTTGTGGTTTGGGTTACTAAGAAAACGAAAATACTTCAAAAAGCAGCCTAAATTAATTTTTTTGTGTTGAATAGATTTAAGTGAGAACTAATAAGCAAATAAAAATCTTTATAAAACTAAAAAATCCTGCCTTAAATTCAATTGTCATCCAAGCACAAAAATTAATGCTTTTGTTTTGTGCATCAAATGTAAAATATAATAAAATAAAATGTAAGAAACTTACCGCTCAAAAATATTATTTGAGGTATTCTTTTAAAATCTTGATCTTGAATTAATATAACTGCTTCTAATTTTATAACACATTCAAATTACCTTTGAATATAGAAGAAAAGAAGTTCAAAATTAGATTATTTCTAAATAATATATTGTATTGTTTCATTAGCCTACATTTTCCATAACAATTTCCATAAGGTCACCATTATTTGAGCTGGAATTTAAATCATTTTCATGTGATATTGTCACTAGTTCATCTGCAACATCGTCGTCATCAACTTCATCTTGTTCTCTATTCTCGCTATCAGTAAGTTTTTCATCATTATCATGCTCTAATAATGTTATTTGGTATTCAGTATTGTTGGTGACAACAGATGATGATTTATCTAATAAAGCTTTGATTGCCTTCTCACTCAAATCGGGATGTTGAGTTTTAAGATGATGTCTAAAGTTTGATTTTTTTGTAAATTTCGATTCACAAAAACATTTGAAATCTTTATTGATGTGGCTTCTTTCGTGCATTAGGCAATCACCCTTTTGTGTAAAAGACTTGGAACAAGAACCACATTTAAAAGGCTTTTCGCCTGTATGAATACGACGATGATTTTTCAAAACGTTAAGAGCAGCAAAACGCATGGGACAAAGCTCACAAGCATACGGTCTTTCGCCTGTATGTTTGCGTATATGTTTTTGCAATGAACATGACGTGGTAAAGCGTGCCTGACATATATCACATTTGAAGGGATGATCACCGGTATGTGTACGCTTATGCGAGAATAATTCTGCTTTTGTAACATATGCATTGGGGCACATGTCACATTTGAAATTCTTCTCATTTGTATGTCGTATTAAGTGTTGGCGCAAATTTGAATTCTGGCGAAAGCTCTTGCCGCAGATTGTACATAGAAAGGGTTTTTCGCCACTGTGTATGCGCAAGTGATCAATTAATGAAGTTTTCATAGTAAAAACTGTAATTAAAAGCAATTTTGAATGTGAACAAGAATAATATGCTACAATTAATTTCTTTATACCTTTTTTGCATACATGACACTGATTTCGTGCACTTCTATTGTGTTCATTAATCATATGCTGGCTAAGCTCCTCCATAGTTTTACACACCTTATCGCATTCTAAGCACTTATGTGGATTTTCATGGGTACGTTGATGATCTTCTAAGTTTTCTTCCGATACAAAAATACGTTCACATTTATCGCACTAATTACAATGAAAATCATATTACCGAATAAATATGTGAGTTTATTGTCAAAACATACCTGAAAATTATTGCTCATACAGATTTTATGTTTCATATGATACGTTAGTGTTTTGCGCTGAGCAAATCCAGCTTGACAGTGTTCACAAAAATATTTAGCATTTGTTAACATTTCCTCATTTACCGATGATGTTACCCTTTCTCTAGGCATTAATTGCGGTTTGGCCACATTGTCGATGTTCAATTCTTTATTGAAGTTTAACATTTTCGTAACATTATCGGAAGAAGAGGGCTCTTCCGGATTTGTTGAATTCTCATCGGTTTCTGTGGCCGGCACATAATCCACGATGATTTCTGTATCCTTAATATCATGTATTTTAGCTAAATGCCTTCTAAGTACTTTTATACTAACAAAAGTCATAATGCAATGTGTGCATTTATACTGCCTTTTGGGCTTACTAGAGGCACGCGTTATCCTTCTACAATTCTCTGAGGAGTTTGTAGGCTGCTCTTTAGAAGATTTTGTTATAGGTTCTGAACTGTCATTATCGCTTTTATAATTTTCATTATAAATATATTCATTATTTTCAAATATAAATGCTTTCTGTTCATTATCTTGTGCATCATCGGCGTCTTCACTTTCTTCATAGAACTCAAAACGATGGTATTCAACAGATTCTTTTTCTTTTTCCACATGCCTTTGAATTAAGATTTCCGTTTCGTCCGAGTCCATATTTGTGTCTTCCACAAGAATATAGTTGTGAGCTTCTGGTGCAGCATGTATAGGTAACAAATCCATAGTTTTTTTGGTTTCCTTGCATAATTTCTTCGTTTCGTGCCTGTGAGCTGGGGAAGTTTGTGAAGATTTTTTCCTTTTCCTCAATGGTGTTTCAACTTGTTCGTATATAATAATGTTTTCTGTTACCGAATCGTCAATATATTTTTCCAACTGCGGGTCATTCAAAATGGCATACTCATATTCTGTTTGAATTTCTTTATGACTTACTGCCCTTGATGGTTTATGCTCTTGAATAGTTTGTGTGCTACTATGGCATAACGAAATATTTTCTTCCTTAACTGTTTGTGCGTAGACAGATACATAAATCTTATCGTCTGTTTGCACGGCAACAGATGATAAAACAGCCTTTTGTTGTGCATAATCTAGAGGCTCAGCTACAGCTTCTGGCAGCAGTTGCCTTAGAGTTCTATTCGAATTTTCGCACTTCATTTTAAAAACAAAGCAGCGATTAATTTCGCTTATACACTGTAGGCAAGATTTATCTGGCATATTATCGTTGGGTTGGGGCTAGGGCATTATTAACATTATAAATATTAATTGTTAATGAAGGATTTTTTGGTACGTTACCTTCAGTTTGGCTATTTGTGCTAACATATCGGCCACACAGCCTTTACCTGTCGAACCACCATCGTAAATAGACAGCAGTGGCACATCCAAAGCCAAACAACATCTGCATATTTTCTGGGTATTCATTATTATTCCTTTATTTTTTCGCTAAATCAAACCTATTTTTTAAAAAGTTAATAAATTATAACACTTAAAAAATTACAAAAGGCTTGTCAACAAATATATTACAAACGAGCTGCCAGATTAATTATTACTTTTAATATAGATGGGTTCAATGTAGCCCTACAGGAGACAAAAAAGGGAGAAGCCGACGTCATAAAGAAATAAAATTAATTGCTGTATAAATAACAAAATTAATATTTAAAATTAAGAATATTTTAACTTTCTTGTCATTATAAATTATTAAATTTTTTACGCAACAAAATTAAGCAGACTTCTACAAATTGGTTTCGACTTCCCCATTTACAAATAAATTTTGTGCATGTAACACGGTGTGGCAGCACCTAAATTTAACAAATTAAAGAATTTGTTGACAGAAACATCTGGTCACACAATAGGAGTGGTGAACATTAATTTGTTGAGTTTAATTTTGATAGATATAATTAAATTTATAAGTTGAAACTTGCTGAAATAATTAAAAGTATTATTGCAGAATAACAAAATATTATAATAAGCGTTTATATAAATGAAATAATTTCCATTGAGAAAAGCTATACACTTAACCTGTAAATCAATTCTGGTTAGGGTATACAAAAGTCGATTTTAACCAATTCTCATCTTTTCATTGTATTTTTAGGGGTTTTTTTTTATTAAGTTTACTCATTTCTAAAAAAAAAATGGATTTATTTCTACAAAATTTACCTAAAATCGAATTACATGCTCATCTAAATGGATCTTTAAACACTGAGTCCATTAAAGCTTTGGGTCTACAATTGTATGGTGAAAATACTCCAGAATTTCTAAAGTTGTGCAAAAAATTTACAGACTTCAGTGAAACCGATCTTGATTACTGTTTTCAAAAGTTCGCCTTTATGCATGAGCTGACCGCAACACCAAAAGGGCTCCGCTTAGCTTGTGAGATGGTCATAAGAAATTTCGCTTCGGACAATGTTATTTACTTGGAGTTGCGTACCACACCTAAAGATAATGAAAATATGTCGCGTGAAGAATATATCGATATAATTCTAGAAACCATAGAGAAATTAAAAAATAAATGTAATATCATAGTGAAACTTTTGCTTTCCATTGATCGTTCTCAGTCTATTGAAAGTGCTGAGGAAATTGTAATGTTAGCCGGAGAATTTAAAATTGATTATCCAGATATAATCCAAGGCGTTGACTTCAGCGGTAATCCCAGTAAAGGTGAATTCAAAGATTTCCAAAATATATTACAAGAAGCCAAAAACAGTCGTTTCAAATTAGCTGTACATTGTGCTGAGATTGAAAACCACCAAGAGGCGCAAGAAATGCTTGATTTTGGTTTTGAACGTTGCGGTCATGGCACCTTTTTAACTAACGAACAACTTCAGCAGTGCTTGGAGAAAAATATTACCATAGAATGTTGCTTAACTAGCAATGTTAAATGTGGTACCGTCAAGTCATATGATGATCATCATTTTAAGCAAATTTTTCAAAACGGTGTTAGAGTTGTACTATGTACCGATGATAGTGGAGTTTTTGATACTACCCTAAGTGATGAATTTAAATTAGCTGTTAAGTATTATCAACTAAATAGAGAAGATATCTATAAACTATCTTTAAACGCTGTAGAAGCAGCATTTGCTAGCCCAAAGAGAAAGGAGATTTTAAAGGAAACCATAAATAAGTATTTTGAAGATAATAAATAAACAAATCGCATAAAAACAAAATGTACAGCGTAGTCTTTCCAATGGAAGTTGTTCTAATAGAGTAAATCTGAAACGGTTACAATAATAAATAAAAGTAGGTATTAATCAACAAAATTCAACTGCTTGTATTTCCATATCGTCCTTATCTATAATTTCATCAAAATTCCCAAGAATATCTGGATTTTGCACAAAACTTTGTATATTATCAGTAGCATTAGCCAACTCTTCAGAGCTTTCTGTTTGATTATATTGTATTGTTTCACTAGATTCTACATCACTAGGGTTTATATTATGTTTACGCATGTGCTGTACTAAATGTGAACGTTTTATATAGGATTTACCGCATAAAACACACACATGCTGTTTTTGTCCCGTGTGTATTGTTAAGTGACTACGTAAATCTGTAGCTTGTCGAAAACTTTTACCACAATATGTACAGCTAAATGGCTTCTCGCCTGTATGGGTTCTCATGTGAAACTGCAGCAGAAAGACGCGGGAAAAGGTTTTATTACAAATTGTACAAGTATGAGGACGTTCACGGGTATGAGTGCGCATATGTGAAGTAAGATTACTTTGCTCATAAAAGCTTTTTTGGCAGACAGTGCAGGTGAAATCAGCTTGTCCAGTATGCCTAAAAAAATAATAGTATGTGAGTTAATATAATAATATTTTATTGCTTTTTTTATAATAAACCTTTTATGATGCACGTTTAGTTGTGATTGTGTCTTAAACGCCTTCGTACAATATTTGCATTGAAAGGGCCTTTCGCCCGTATGCGTTCTCATATGCATACGCAAGGCGAACGGTGTTGGAAATTCTTTTTCACAACATACACACTTTCGATTTGCACTCTGATCTAAATTATGGCGGAAGATTTTCTCCAACTTCGCTTTCTTAACATCCTCGCTGTTGTCTTTATCTTTGGGGATATAATCACAATTTTGCATGTGATTAAAGTATACAGTCTCAAGGGAAAACCAGTGATCACATTTGTTGCAACTAAAACAATGTGACAGATCATGAGTTTTTTGCAAATGTTTCTGTAAATTAAGAGCTTGTTTAAATATAGCACCGCAAACATCACATTTGTATATTAAATTGAATTTTTTCAGTTTCTCAACTAAAGGTATGAATGGACTGGAGTCATTCGTAGTTAAATCCTTTTGCGTTTCTAATGCAATTGTATCAAAGGGTTTTGTAGGCTCCATTTCGAAATTGGGTTCTTCGTATTCACTGCTTTTATCCTCATCAATAAGGGCATCTACTTCATCCGTTTGTATCACATCTTCAGTAAAAGGTGTCGATTCTTCGGCAATATTTTCAGTACTTTTTATCTTAAGTAAGGATACTGAATCATTTTGTTGTATGGAAGTAGAATGATGAATTATCAAATCAATTTTACTATCTTCATCATTGTATTCCTCCTCTTCAATTAACGAATCTGAAATCTCATTGACATTTAATTCTTCTGCACAATATTCTATGATGCCATTGGAAAGGCCCATATCCGTTGTGACCATGTGAGTACCTTGTATCAATATCTCATTAAAAACCTCTTTAGATTTCTCACATTTTTCACGAAATTTTGAGGCTATCAGCAGCTCTCTGGTGCAATCCTCACACAAATATTTAGGAAATATATCATCCTCTTCAATCTGCAAAGTATATTAAGAATGAGCGGCTAATCAAATTCCATACCGTTGCAGATATATCACCTAAAACTAACCTGGAGGTCAGCACATGTGTTTAAAAGATTTCTCAGATTTGTATGCACATCTTCAAGTTCATCATACACATTGATTAAAGTATCTTGCTCTTGTAAACACACACGACAAGTTAGTTCTGTAATATTTAGCATTTTTATTTAAAGAAATTTAATTTTATTTTAATCAAAACATAACTGAGCGTAGATAAATTTTTGTAAACAAATATTTCGTATTGTTCAATATAACAGGCGGTGTTGCCACATCAATGTCTTTAAGCATTCAGTTGTTCCCAAAAAGGGGAAACGTATTTCAGATTAAATGTGAAATTCAAAATATTGTTGCGAAGACCAGGAAAATAATCAATAACAAAACAGCAAAGAAATTGAAACAGGCATTTATAATTACTAGTCCATTATTTAGAGGAACGTTTGATCTTTGAAATCAATCAATTTCTTTTATCTGCTGAGTTTAAAGTTAAAGTATAATTGCCCACTGGTGGTGATATTAGGCTTAATTTAGTTTTGTTATTTTCTTGAAAACAAAAGGTGATAGTAAGTTATATATACGAGACTTATTCAAAACTTTATGTAGCGAACTGTTAAAAATTCAAAATTATGTTTTAAATTGAATGTACAAACGACAAGGTAATATGGTTTTGTTTATATTCACCACTTTGTTTATTTACAAGATATGTCATCCCTAACATCGGTGTGTTAATCATTCTTTGTGAATGGCAATAGTATTAAGAAGAGACATTAATTTAAACAGTTTTTGAATCTATCATATTTTAATAATTTTTTAATTAAAAAGTAATATTTCGGCAAAATACTCAAATATTGTAAGTGTTCCATATTTTTTTACAATTGGAAACTCTATAAATTCAAATTATTTGAATAAATTTGAATTTCGCAAGACTAGTAATAGCAAGCGGAATTTGTGAAGGCGTTGAGTAGGTTGTTCTGCCAAAGTGAACTCATTTTGGTGGCCATTTTTAGCAAGAAAAGGCGGGATTCAAATTGACATAAAATTATAAAATTTTCCATGGAGGTCATGGTGGGCTTGTGTCGTTTATGTGCCTCTCTGCGTAAAGCAGATGTACTAACAACAATCAAGGATGAAAGTAGTGAAACATGTGAAAAACTACGACGCTGCTGCCAGTTGGATATTAAAATCAAAGACGGTTTGCCTAAGTCAATGTGCCAAGAATGTTTGGATAATTTAAATATATCCTACAATTTCTATCTTAAAGTTAAAATGGCTCAAGAAACATTGCAAGCGTTGTATCCTTCTTCAACACCAACCAAAGACAATGAAGAAGTTATGGAAGAAAGCCACAGTGATACATCGGAGGCTAACTTAACGATAGCCACCAAAAAACGTAGTAAAAATAAATTGATAACAGATGCACAAGTTAATGATAAGGGTACTAAAGAGCCCGTTATCAAAAAATTTAAGTCCGAACAATGTTTAGTGCCGGTGAAAACTATTAAACTGGAAAAAGTTGTCAGCAGAAAGTCTTTAAATTCTTCCGAAGATTCTTGCAGCCAGAAGAATTATTCTTCCGCAAAGAAAGATACTTCAGAAACATACAATTATTTAGAAGAAGTCTATAATATGCTGGATATGACTAAAGAAGAAGTTGCTTTAGACAGTTCCTATGAAATTTTAGAAACGATAGAGGACACAAATGATACCAACGATATAGTTGCTGACGTAGAAAGTGAAAATACAAAATATTCGAATAACGAAAATGATGATGAAGAGAAACAATTTGTAGAAGCGCCAAATGATATCTTAGAAGAAGATTACAGGGAAACATTGGAAGATCCTGTAGATATTAAGGAATCTATAGTTGTATCAGGCACAGACTCGAAAGAATTGAACTTAGAATTGGAATACATTGAAGACGAAGATTATGAGGATGAAATATCATCCAGTAGAGATGATCGAAATAAATTAAATGACATCAAGGTAAGCTTATTGCTATTCTGTTATCAAATATTTTTCAAATTTTATTTCAATTAAGTGATTATATTCAATGAAGGTAGGTAGAACCGAGACAGCGAGTTGAATCCTTTGAAGAAACTATTAATTTTGCTCTTTTATTGATTTACGTTAGTTTTCTCTTTCTTCCAGGCGCCATTATTCTTGCCACCAGAACTTCAATTTAAATCATGGAAATCCTATCATTATCTTTGTTTTCTTTGTGATTTGAAAACAGAATCGTTTCTAGATTTAAAAGAGCATATTGGAACAGAACATAACATTAAACAAAGCGATAAATTACAATACAAATGTTATGACTGTCAAAAGATTATACCACGTTATAATTACTTTTTAAATCATATTCGTTCAAAACATCATCCAGCCTTAAAACTGAAATGTGAAGCATGTGATTTAAGTTGTCAAACCTTTGAAGAACTTTCACAGCATCGTAGTGGTAATTGTGCAGAATCTAAAAATTATGAAACTTTATTACCATGTAATCATTGCTTCAAAAGTTTTTATAATAACTTCGGCTTGCAATATCACTGTAAATCCCAACATACAACGCCAAAAATCCATGTAAAATATGAATGTTTACACTGTGGGAAACAATTTCAAAATAAAAATACTTTTAAAGCTCACGAACGTTTGCATACAGGTAATGTGAAATTATTATTTGAAAATGAAATAGTATGTTATATTTAAACAATTTATTCTTCCAGATGGTAATATATTTGTTTGCGATATTTGCCAAAGAGCATTTTCAAGTAAACTTAGTTTGGAACAACATCAATATGTTCATGTAGCCGATAAATTGTATAAATGTAATATATGTAGTAAAAGGTATGTTCTTTTCTATCAATATTAATACAGTAACATTATTTAAATGTGTGCTTTATGCTTTTTCAGTTTTAAAACCTTCGTCACTTTGGACCAACACCAGTCAATACATAATAATGAGAAACCCTTTAAATGCGAATATTGTGGCAAAAGTTTTCGTAAAAAAATTGAAAAAACCTCTCATGAACGCATGCATACTGGTGAAATGCCCTTTGAATGTGCTACGTGTGATAAACGTTTTCGTTTTCGTAGCGCTTTTTATGCCCATCTTAAATGTCATTCGGGTGTCAAACCTTATGCTTGTGGCTATTGTAATAAAACATTTGCCGATGGCTCCAATCGTAATAAACATGTAAGACGTATACATCGTAATGATGAAAGCAAACGAAATAAAACGAATTAAAACAGAGTTCAGTGATTTTAAATTATTTAATAGAGAAAGCTTAATAACACATTTTTAATTACTTTTAAGCGGCAATAAATTTTTATTCTCAATAAATTACTTTGAGATGGCTAAAGAATCTTTTAAATAAAATGAAACAAGTTATATACCAAATGCTTGGAGAAATTGTTACCCTATATCAATCTTAAAGGGCAAAGAAAATAACAAAACTATGAAAATTATTGCGGTGTCACTTCCTGAACTCTGGGGATACTCTTAAGGAATAGAGCAATAAACGCTCGTGCAGGAAGAACAGCAAAAATATTACCAAACCAAAGAGTATTTGAAGCTGAAATGGCAACAATTATGGGTATTTCGAGTGTTAGCATTGAAACACACTGCAAGAAATAGTTGAAAAAGTCATTGGCTAGATACACTGTCAACTAGTTTGAAATTTGTTAAGCACCATATATGGTCCTGATTTAAGACATGCCATGTTGGCCAATGGGAAATATATCAGTAAAGATTGGCGTCCTCACTTTTTTCAATATTATTTAATGAATTCGTGGTTCACTGGCAGCGAACAACCAAAACTAACTAATGTACTTAGCGTTTGATAAACCAAATGCGATTCCACAATACGCTCCTCAAAATGGTGGGACAAGTTTTTAAATATCTCAACTCAGTTCTAAATTATGGTAAAAACATAGCGACATACATATAATATAAGCACAGCATGTTTGAAATGGTGTAGTGTAACTGTAATCGTAAAATACCAGTTACAAATACGGGAAATATATACAAAACCTGTGTCAGATCTATAATCAAAAGGCGAACAACCAACCAAGTAAGTGGGAAACAATTTTTAATTCCAATACATTAAATATCGATGAATATTATATGCTCGATAACAAATGCTTGATATATTAGGCTAAACAAAATAAACAATCATTAGCTTGGTGTTACCACAGAAACCTTGTTGCAATCGAACACCTATTCAAACAGAAAAAAAAAATACAAACTTTATGGTGGCAGCGTAAGTGTATAGCATTCTGCTTAATCATAGTGACATACAAAATTTTTTAGTGTAAATTATTCTGTCCTCAAAGTTTACTTAGTGTATCCATGTTGAAAACAAAAACACAAAAGAACTTGATGCCTTTTTTTCCTAAAATATCTTTGGAAAAATGAGGTTTGAATTCTTTTATATTAATGTGAATGTATATTGGAGCTAGACCCTAGACTAGTTTTATTGTTTAATAATTCGTCCTTACAGGATCTTGTGAAAATAGTGCTTCTCTAATAGAGGCATAAGGGAATGCCAAATTGTATATGCTTTTACATCCTTGGAGAAAAACAAAACTGTTAGAAATGATATTATTGTCCTAGAGTTAGGTATTCTTGTTAACCTCTAAAGAAAGGGTAAACTTACCGAAGAATAGGATAGACATTACGATACTCAGGACAGGCAAAATAGAGTATTTCGGATTATACATCACAAATAACATACGACACTTTTAGTCTGCATGTAATGACGTAACAAGTCGAATTGTTTACGTTATCACATTGAGTAATGGATCAACATGATAACTGGTGGTGTTTACTATCTTCTGTTTTATTAATAGCATACGTAATTACTTTGCAGCTAATAGAAGTATAAGATAGTATGGCATATGGTGACAGTATATAGTTTTAGGTGTCGCATAGTTATCTCCACATGCTAGATAAATTCGAACCCAGTGAAGGTAGTGTTTAAAAACTGATTTAGGGAGATAATTCTCGGGAATTGTCTTAAGAATATCGTATTTCGACTGCAGAATATTTACCAAAAGAAAGTTAGGATATTCTTTTATCGTGACAATATACGATCATTGCATGCAATTAAAGCTGACTCCAAAAACTATGGAAAATATTTTTTTTGGTGTTACACCATTTCCAATGCCCAACTATGAGAGCAAATACACTGTCGTCTAGTGCACATTTTATAAATGACGCTGTGTCCTCTTGTTTTGATACAACAAATATAGAACATATTAAGCTTAACAACCGAAGACCATAAACTAAAGTGGGCTATATGCGTTCCGATTATTTTGATTTTAAAACGAAATGAAATTCAATTCAATTCAAGTTTATTTAGTAGTATTTAAAATACTTTCTTAGCAACAAAATTTTACAAATATGAAATATTATACATATTATAACTATGAGTTTAACTACTAGTATTTTTAAAAAAGTTTACAACATTTTTCCTAAAAATATTGATATTTCTCTCATTCTTTAAATAGTTTGGCATTTTATTGTACAAATTCAGTCCCTTATAGTACAATGATTTCTGCATTGCACTTGTATCCGCTCGCTGTAGCCTAAAATCGTTCGCATTTCTCAGTCTGTACGGTTGCGCTTCTCCAACATATTTTAATTGTTCAGTTAGGTACTCTGGTGCTTCTCCAATTTTCATTTTCTGTATAAAATTCAGCATGTTCAATTCTAATCTTTTACGCACATTAAGTCATCTCAGTGCATCTAACATCAAAGTAGTTGGTGTAAATCTGTTCAGTTGTAATATAGAACGCAACGCCTTATTCTGTAATTTCTGGAGTCTTGTTAATTGTTGCTCAGTACAGCATGTATATAATATCGTTGTATTATATATGTTAATCGATGTTAACATTGAGACCTTATTTCTCAGCCGTTTAAAGAAACCTATCTTTTTCCCTATTTTCCTACATATATACTCTAAATGTTCCCTTAGTTTCAATTCCCTATCAATTATGAAACCTAGATACTTAATATTGTCTACCTTCTCAATTTCCACATTACTTATTCCAAATGACCTATTAGTGTGCATATTAATTTCTATCAACTTTGTTTTATTCTCATTCAATTTCAATTTGTTTATCCTCAACCATTTATTCACATTATCCATATCCTTTGCAATCCTTTCATAACATTCCTTACACGTTGTACACGCAGTAAAAATGAGAGTATCATCCGCATATAAAACTATCTCGCATTTCCCTATTACATTCTCAATATCGTTTATGTATATTATGAACAATAAAGCCCCCAAGATCGAACCCTGTGGGACACCAAAATCATTCTCCATATTACTCGATTCAACACCATTTACCTTCGTTATCTGTCTACGTCTCGTGAGATATGATCTAAACCATTCCAATTCCTTATCCTTAATGCCATAACATGAAAGTTTCCTAAGCAAAATAACCCTATCTATTGTCTCGAAAGCTCTCTTGAAGTCCAAAAAAATTGCCAGAACCTTGCGATCATTTCCTATAAATTTCCATCTATTTATCACATAGTTAATTGTCGTCTCGCACGAATATCTCTTTCTAAAGCCTGACTGATACTTCGATAGTAGGTCATGTCCCTCAAAATATTCCTCCAATTGGTTCTTAACTATCTTCTCAATAATCTTCTCACATGTTCTCAGGGTATTTATCGGGCGATATTCCTCACATTTAATAGTATTTCTAATTTTCTCAACAGGCGTAACCATCGATTCCTTCCAGTCCTCTGGGAATATTCTAGTTTCAAGCGATCTATTTACAATTCTGAGCAAAATATTACCAACTGTGTTCCAATTGTCCAATAAAATGCCAGTTAATATTCTCCTGTAGTTCCTCTTTTTCCTCATATTTCAGTAAAATATTCCACTGTATTATCCAAACACTCATCAAATTTGCCCACATACTCATTCAAACCATCCATTTCCTCAAATTCCAACATCGATCCTAGTTTGCCTCTAAATCTATCCTTGTCATATCTGAAAACGTAACATTCCCTATTTTCCGGCGAAAAAGAAAATAGAAAAGAATATCTTGCTTTGCTAAATATTTCCTTTAACAGAAAACAAATTTAATTATAGGTTTTAAATAATCTTTATTTTCTTTATTAAATACCTTTTTTTGTTTTTTTTTTGTTTTTGTAAGTATTGTTTTCCAATTAAATTCATTTGGTTTTAGATTTAGTTTTACTTTTGTTTTGTTTTTCATATTTTATTTTGTTTTTGTTTTTATTTTTGTTTACTTTTAATATTTTATATCTTTTTCGGGGAGTGTAGAATGATAGTTTTTTTGTTAATTTTTTTTGTTTTTGGGGTTTTTAATATAAACTTTTATTTCTATTTTATAAATTTCAATAATTATTTAATCATCAGTTTATTTAATAAATAAAAAAAAATAAATTTCTGTGTTACATTAACGGAATAATAATTTTAATAAAATATTATGATCATAAAAAACTATACAAATTTAAATAAATAAAATAGAATAATAAAATATTTATAATCTATTAAAGAACATTGTATAGTTATATTCAATGAGTCGCATCCATAAAATGATTAATGGACGTCAAGAGCGTTACAAATGATAATCGGAATACAATGGGAATTTGTGCTGTTATGGATTCGAGTATAGAGGAATGAATATAGAGGTCTTGGATGTCAGGAGGAAATCATTGCTGTCCGCATGGCGATGAAATGACTGCTCAGTAGCGAAGTATTTCACATAGGAGATCGTTTGTTTACGATTAGGCACAAATTCGATTTCTTGGCTAACGTTTCGAAAGCGGAAAAGAGAACATGTTCGATTGCTAGATCGAACCTTAACCCAGCAAGGAGGAAACATTTGATTTTTCTTTTCCGATTTGTCCTTAAGAAGGACGCATAGTGACGCATGTCAACTGCAGAATTTGAGACTCGGTGGAGGGGAAAGAATGTGCTACCGCCTAACATTCGCGCGTAACCTAGCGCATGTATAGTGGGAACTGCATTTTTGACATCCCTGGTGGAACTGTCTGTATTTAGGATATATAAGTGAGTCTGGCTGGCAAAGGATAAATGGCTCTTCCTAATGGTGTACTTTGCCACCTTTTTAATATAAAGGAAAGTGATAGACTATAAGGACCTAATAATTAAGCTCACGAGCTTTTCTGTTGCGGGACGCCATCTAGCTAAATCTAACCTAAATCTTGATATCAAGAGCACAACACTGGACTGAAATCCACAATGTAGTCGCTGAAGACAGAGCCAGCAGATACGTGGAGGCGATTGGTAGATGCAAAGGTTCGAGAACCATTTGGCTTTGGATCGGATCAAATGGAATGAAGTTGTAAAGCCCCTACGTTCCTTTTAGGAACTATAAGAGAATGTATGAATACAAATATTCTTCTCAAAGAGGATTTTGTGTTATAAATTTGATAATAGCAAGAAGTCATACTATTGTAAATGGGGCATCACTATTATGGAATATTAGATATGTATGGCCTTGTGTTTCGTCTAAGAATATCGAAACAATTTGATGAAATTCAAGGTTTTAGTGTGATTAAATTGTGCTGTGAAACTATGAATCTAGAGTTGGATGTGAAAAAGGAGTTTATCTGTTCTCTGGCATATGATACAATGATTTTAATAAATTATAATTTCATAGATAATAAAAAAAGTTTCTAATAATTTGTATAAGAATCCATTTTCTCCTTTTTGTTTTATAATAATTTCATGAGTATAATTTAATTTATTGTAAGAATAATATGTATTATTTTTTATAAAAAAGCCTTTAAATTTTATTATTGTAATTTGTAGTATATTTTTTTTTTATTATTTCTTTTTTATTGTATTTTTACAAAGTTTTTGTGTTCCTTTTTTATAAACTAGATTTTTTAGATCTTTTTGATACTTCTTTCATGAGTATATAGTTAGTATGTACGTATCGTATATTAAACATGTTCTATGCATTGTTTGTTGTTGTTTTTTTTAAATATTATTACTTGATTTGGTTTGTTTATTAGTTTGTTTTTTTATTTATTAATTTTTATCTTTTGTTTGGCTAGCTACATAAAAACTCATTCACAGTCAGACAATTTCATTGATTTTTTTTTTAATTTTTAAAGTTCATTTTTGTTTTCTAAATATTATTTCGTTCACATATGTATTTATTTCTTAAATACATTTTTATTATGTATTTTGCAAATACAATGCAATACAATACAAAAAAAACATAATATTTTATTTATTTTTTTATTTATTTTTTTCTTATGTTTTGTTGAAATTTAAGAATATCTTAAATATTTTGCTTGGCCATGGGATTGGTTTTATAATGAATGCATTTCTTATTATATTTTTATATATTTTTTTTCAAATGAAAAAAGGGGGAGATTTATTTTTATCGTATTTTGTTAGAATATGTACTCTCCACGTAGTTACTTGTGTTACTTTTTAGTTTATTTCTCAAATACATATGTTTTTATTTTTATTATTATTTTTTTCATTTTTAAACTGAAGTATGTATGGCAGCAAATAGAATTTATATTTTATTGTTTTTATTTTCATTAGTTTTGTTTTTGGTTTTTCTGTTTTCGCTTAAGTTTCATTTTTCTCTACAACTTTTCAACACTGTACACTTTGTTGTTGTTGTATGGCTTTCTTTATATTCTTATAATTTCTTTAAGTGTAAATGCAATTTATTGATATCTTTTGTATTTCTTATATGTTGCATATTGGGGTTGGAGCGAAAATGTTAAGCGCTGAATAATTCCATTTTTTCTCCTCTACTGTTAATTGAGGTTAAGTTGCAAAAAAAAAAAATACGCTCTCCATTGAGTTTACCTTGGATCAAATAAAATGAAGAACATAAACAGTAAGAAATATAAAAACAAACAATTGAAAATGTAAGGATGGCAGAGAGGAAAGCAATGGGACTAAAAATTGGAAAAGTGCAGAAGAGAATCACCTCCGAGATCCTAATAAACGACAACTCACCTAAGTCCTGAATCTTCGTCCCTGCATACTACGGCAAAGGCATTGAATGTGTTCAACGGTCTTAGACTCGCACACATTATCGCATAGTTTGCAGAAAAAGGGGTGCCTCTGTATTCCACACATTAGTATTTGCCTTCAGAACTCACTACACAGTTAAAAAGCCTGTCATATCCCATTCCCTTTCTGTCTTAAGACGGTTAAATCTGGGCACTATTGCATCCCTGAAGATCCTAACCAGTAAAATACCAAGATGCATAGCACTCATTGACAGCCTTGGTTGGCTAAAAAGCGAACAGAGGCTATTCATTTCCGCATAGTCGAGAATCCATAACGTAACGCAACGTAAACCCCAAGAAATTTGTCTCTTCACAAGGGCTGATCTATTCATAATGTTTTGCAAAACAATGCAGAAGAGTAGGGCTTATAGGATACAGCGATGTAGGCATTTAATGTTGTGATAGAGGCATTTAAGAAAAAGGACACAACGAATAAATCAGAATAAATTCTGAGTATAATTTTTTCCGCCAAATAACTTTTTTTTTTGAAAATGCTTTAAAAAAAAACTACTGAATATTTTTTCAAATTTCTTTTTTCTTCTTTTGAAAGTACAATCCTTCCGGTTAATAATGGAAAATAATTTCATTCAAATGGCTGCCTCGGCTGGCCATGCACTAGCCTACTCCAGAAGATGCCGATTTTGGCAAAAAAAAAATCATCTTTTCAAATGAAGCTCATTTTGATCTTGGGGGGTATGTAAACAAGCAAAATTGTCGCATTTGGGGCACAGAAAACCCGCACGCATACATTGAAAAGCCGACGCACCCAAAACGAATCACTGTTTGGTGCGGATTTTGGTCCAGAAGCATAATTGGGCAATTTTTCTTCGAAAATGAGCAAGGAGTGGTCGTTACAGTCAATGGCGATCGCTATCGGGCCACGTTGAACGAATATTTGTTCACAAAAATTGAAGAGGAGGATATTGGCAACATTTGGTTTCAACAGGACGGCGATACGTGCCACACAGCCGAAGCTACACTCGATGTTTTGCACCCTGTTTTTGAAGATCGCATTATCAGCCGTAGAGCTGATGTCGTTTCGCCACCTCGGAGTTGCGATTTGACACCATTGGACTATTATTTGTGGGGTGCCGTCAAAGATAAGTGTTACGCCGACAAGCCAGAGACAATTGACGCTTTAAAGGACAATATTCGTGAAGCCATTGGTGAAATACAGCTGCACACAATCGATAATGTGCTTAAAAATTGGACCGATCGTGTAGGCTACTGCATGGCCAGCCGAGGCAGCCATTTGAATGAAATTATTTTCCATTATTAACCGGAAGGATTGTACTTTCAAATAAAAAAAGAAATTTTAGAAAATATTCAGTAGTTTTTTTTTTAAAGCATTTTCAAAAAAAAAAAAGTTATTTGCCGGACCCTTTAGAATCTACTATGCCATCTTAACATCAGCCTTGAATACGAAATGCTTTTATTCATTTAAACTCCAAAGTTGGGTTTAATTCACAATCACAGAAATCAAAAAATTTCATGAAACAAATTTCGCTCCACCCTATTGTATATGTCAGTATGATGAGGGCATGAGTTTTAAATTTCTTTTAATTTTTTTTTTAAATTTAAATCTTTTAATTTGTAAAGCAAGTGTTTTAACAAGTTTTTCTAAATATTTTATGGTAACGATCTTCAAAGTTATACTTTTCTTTTGTATATTTTTTATTTTATTTTAATAACATTTTTATGAAAATTTTTACAAATTAAGAGAAAAAAAAGGAAATAAATTTTCTTCTTACTTTTTAAGTTCTTTACTTTTTACTGAATTTCTATAATTTAAGAGGTGAGCTTATGGACGTTAAACATTTTATTTTTTTAGTTTAATATGTGGAACATGCTGTATTATTGTATACTTTTTTTCTTGTTGTAAATTTTAGTTGATTTCTTATATAAATTTACATTTATTTCTTTGTAACAAATTGTTGTTGATAATAGTTTATAAAAAAAAACAGGGGCTGAGGGGCTTTTTACATAGAATTTTGATCATATTTTGAAATATAAAATTAAATAGAAAATATGTATAAAAAATCTTCTGCCAAAAAGTCTGAGAGTAAATATAATTGTGGTTTCCATAGTTTAACGTCAATTTCCAACGACTGATTTAAGATAATTTTTCATGGCATTTGCTTACTCTGAGAGTTTTATGTCAGAAGAATGCATTCTCGTAAGCCATCAAACAAAAGACACAACATAGCAATACTATCTGACACTCAGACCCCACCATTCGAGCTTTCGGCTGTTATGAGGTTAAATCGTAGATAATTTGGAACTGTTTGAGGAAACCTTGCTAGGTTACGGTTGACTCAAAGCACTCTTATTTAGATTGTAGATTCTGTGACGATGAGAATAAATCATCGTAACGCATTCTTGAAAGCCGGGGTACATAAATGCGTACTAGGAAAATAACACCTCTTACCATTGTTGATACCGCACAGCAACCTTAAAATTTTCAACGCAATTGACTTTGAGAAGATATGTGTAATAGGAATACCATAAAAAGCTTGAAAGAAGTACAACACACTGTTGATATATTGTCTGAGAATTTGGAGATAAGCACATCTGTACGTAAGATGAAAGCCACCTTAACTCAACAAATACATGATGAATTAGTGATTCAACATTTTAAATCTGAGACATAGGAATGGAAAATGGAGTGGACTGAATTGGACTAATTGTATCTAAAAAAGAAAGGCATTTTCCGAATGCACATTATACTGGCTTAGCATATGAAATGGGGTATCTGGCAGTTGATAGTCTTCATCACATAGAGATTGTTTTTGCTTAATGAGTTTAGGACGGCGACTAAGATTCGATGAGTTATGCTGTACAGCTGCAGTGTTAGTGTTTTGATTTGTTGACGAATGACCATTAGTAGGGTGAGTATTAGTAGTGGTAACGGAAGATATTTGTGAACCCTGGCCAACGACTAGATGAGCAGCTAAGAGTTGTGTGCTGTTCGTATTCTTATCGACGACATGCTATAGTGGACCACAGAGACTTGGTGCACTTGAACGTGAGCATACAATTTGTCGTGGTGGTGGATTGAGTATACTATCTAGACTACGCGATTTTAAACCCGCCGATAAGGGCGGATCTGTAAAATCTTCAAAGTCTTCTAAACGACGCAATTCGATGGGTAAATCTTTTGCGTCTTCATAATCTAAACTACTGTCGTTTTTCGTATCTTTCGATGTCCAGAAGTCAAGGAACCAAGCATGCTTTCGGCCGCCAGCCAATTTCTGAAAGGGAAAAGAAAGGCATTTTCATCTGCAACCATTTTCTTGCGGTTTTTTTTTGGTGGAAGTGGCATAAAAAAATTCTTGTTATTGTTTTTAAATGATGAATAAAAACATTGTCATCAATGCAATGTAATTTTCCATTTAAAGTTCGAATTGTTTCATCTCCTACTTTTTCGCATAATTTTCTATTTCCAAACTTGAGGAAAAGAGTCCGTTGGTGAAAGGTTTTGTAAACAATGAACCACCAAAGTGTCAGGTTATTAAAAGAAGCTCTAATTTTGAACCAAATGTCCATTAAAGGAGATGATTTCTTTATTAGATTGGCTTGCGACCTGGTTTGAATTCGTACTTTTAATTAATTTAATTTAAAGTTTGTATATAATTTTTGTTAAGAAATATGATCAAATATGATATTCGTATAAAACAATATTTAAAATAAAATTGTTTTTTTAAGCTATGTTAAGTTCACTGTAAGTTAAATTTAATTAATAAAAAGTAATTTATTTATATATACAAGTCAAGTTATAATATTAAATGAGAAAAAGAACAAAAAAAAAAGTAAAAAAACGAATCTTATAATTATTATGCATATATGTATGTATATATATATATTTAACATTTCATAAAATCAGCAATAAGTTTAAACGTTTATTAAACGTTTATTAAATTCAATTGTCAAGTTTATTAATACATATTTATTTATTTAATGTTTTTTTTTTAATTTATTTTCGTTATGCTTTTGATGCTTTTATTATATAATAAATATTTATTTAAATAAATTTATAAATTACTTATTGTAGTTATTTAGGGATATACATACATATGTATGTATGTATGTCTTGTTATAGTAGTATTATATGCTAAAAAAAATTTTTAAATTTTTTGCAATTCCTCTTTGAACCTTTTTTTTCAAGTATTTATTTTTATTTATTTTTCTTAATGATGTCTTTTTATTAAATTTCCTATATGTATAACATTTTTATATTTAAATATTTATGATTTTCTTAATTTATTTATACCTTTCATTTTAGAAGTCATTTCTTTTTATCTTGTAAGTGATAGACTTTTCTTATTTATAAACATTTTAATGAAAAAAAAAAAACAAAAATGTTTTCTTTTTTTATTTAAGTTTTTTATTTATTTTTTTTTTATTGTTCAAAGAAATTTTAATGGCTTTTTAACTTTTCTAAAATTTTATTTTGAAATATTTTAACATTTATTTTTACCAAATTGTTTGGTCCATTTGCTTAATATCGATATAAATTGAGAAAAGTTATCAATTTGACTTAACATTAAAAGAGTAACTTGATTCTTTTTATAATTATTACAACAAATTGTGTGTGTGTGTATCTGAGTTACAATAGAACCCAAGTAAGCTAAGCCCGTTGAGGCGGCTGCCAAAAACCTAACCAAACCTAACCTAAAAGTCAGTTGATTTCAGCAATTATTTCGTAGAAAATCAAATTTAAATTTTTTTTAAATTTCTTTGTTTTTATCATTTGTATTTTACTAATTAAAACATTAACCCTTTGCACTCGACTGTCCCCTCTGAGGGGACAACGTAAGTCTAGCATATTACTCGGTTGTCCCCTCTGAGGGGACATGATAATTTGTTAGCGATTACGGACAAGGAAATTATTTCACCACGTGTTCTCCAGTAGTTTTCTGTTACGGCAATAAAGAAATCTGATAACCGAGAGAGGAAATGTACAAGATCTCAGTTCGTACTGAAGCATCGAATAGAAAAGATCTCTGCAGTAATAAGACAGTGTTGTGGTTTCGTAATTTACCGTTAGTTATTCCCAAGGTATTTTTTTTACTCGTAACGTAAAAAAAACCAAAATTTTAGGTAAACCAAAATTTTCATCAAAGGATAGTGGCATATAAAAGGTGTTTTTTATAGAGGTATAGAACTTTAAGTTGCAATAAAACAACGATGGATTATTCGATTGACATGAATTTTATTTATCCGAAAGATAATCTTGTGGCATTACATTTTAAATATGATTTCTGGCATATGACCGCCACGGCTGGCGCGGCTGTAGTCCAATCTGGACGTCCAATTTTCGATGACTTTTTCCAACATTTGTGGCCGTATATCGGCAATAATACGGCGAATGTTGTCTTCCAAATGGTCAAGCGTTTGTGGCTTTACCGCATAGACCAATGACTTTACATAGCCCCACAGAAAGTAGTCTAGCGGTGATAAATCACAAGATCTTGGAGGCCAATTCACAGGTCCAAAACGTGAAATTAGGCGGTCACCAAACGTGTCTTTCAATAAATCTATTGTGGCACGAGCTGTGTGACATGTTGCGCCGTCTTGTTGAAACCACATCTCCTGGACATCATGGTTATTATTCAGGAATGAAAAAGTTAGTAATCATGGCTCTATACCGATCACCATTGACTGTAACGCTCTGGCCACCATCGTATTTGAAAAAGAACGGACCAATGATTCCACCAGCCCATAAAGCGCACCAAACAGTCAGTTTTTCTGGATGTAACGGCGTTTCCACATACACTTGAGGATTACCTTCACTCCAAATGCGGCAGTTTTGTTTGTTGACGTAGCCATTCAACCAGAAGTGCGCTTCATCGCTAAACAAAATTCGCTTATGAAAATCGGGAACAACGGTAATCTCGTTTTGGGCCCATTCGACGAATCTACGCCTTACTTGATGATCGTTTGGCTTTAAATCTTGCACGAGTTGGATTTTGTAAGCACGCAAACCAAGATCCTTACGCAAAATCTTCCATAAAGTGGATGGACACAGATCCAATTCCTGTGCTCGATGGCGGATGGACTCATTCGGGTCTTCCTCAATGCTACGCTCTACAGCAGCAATAGCTTCTTCTGTACGCACCGTACAGCGTCTCTGGGGATGCGAGTTATCAATAAGAGTAAACGTGGTACGAAAACGTTCCATGGTTAATCGAATTAACTGCTCTGATGGACGATTTTGTCGATGATGAAATGGACGTAGTGCGCGATACGTTTTCCGCACAGAACCATTATTTTCGAAATAAAATTGCACTATTTGCAAGCGTTGTTCAGGCGTGATTCTATTCATGATGAATTGCCAAACCAAACTGAGAATAAATCACTTGACAGCTGTTAAATCGGTCGCCATCTTGAAAAGTAATGCCAACTTAAAGTTCTATACCTCTATAAAAAACACCCTTTAGAAAGAATAAATTACACTTCTTGCGTGGAAGGATAAAAGAACTGTCACAACGCTAAGTAATTATAACAACTTTTTTGTATTTTTTTTTTTGTAAATACATATGTGTTCTTCAATGTCCACAAATTCATATAAAACAAATTTTCTTACAATTCCTTACTTGGTTCTAAAATTATACTGTATAATATCACGTTTACAGGATGTACGTTTTCGTTAAAAAGTGGCGTCGAGTTAATGGTAGGTAACGTCCGAAACGGTGCCGAGTACAAAGGGTTAAAATGTAATGAATTTTGTAACAATTGTAATTGCAACCATTAGTAAGAATACAAGGAAAAACGAATTATTTGGAAATTCATTTAAAAATAATGAAGAATTTATTGTGAAATTTAATTAACAAATAAACAAAAAGAAAACAAAAATAAAAATATTGTTAAAATGCTTCAGGGTCTAGAATAGAAGGAAAAAAACATAATATAACACACATGCACACACGCACTGGCATTTTATAAATATTTCATTAGAAAAACTTTATATATATGTACAAACATACACTGTATATAACAAAAATTAAATTATTTTCAAAGAAAGAATAATTTTCATCTCTGTATACATATTAATTTTAAAGAATTTTTGTCTTAAATTTACAAAAAAAAAATTTTAAATCTATTGGCCTTATGCTAACATACAAATAAATCTGTATATATGTATGTATATTTGAGCTGTTTTCTATTTATATATATGTATTCTATTTTATGTATATATGTATGTATATAGTTTCCTTATATACTTACATATGTATGCCAACTGAAATGTAATAGAAATTTAATTGTAATTTCCATTTTTTTTAAGTATACAATCGATTTCTGGTAAAAAGAAAATTTTCCTTTTTGTGCAGTTTTGTTTGCATTTGAATGAAGAATGGAAAACTCTATCCAACCAACCACTCAAATTGTCCATACTTGCACTTTTTCGGCAACCACACACCAACTGGCCCGCTCGTAATATGAGGAGACTATGTGAAGACTGGCAACGTGATGATTAATGAGGGCATCAAGTTCACCCTCACGAAACACGTGATAGTAACGATGGTGTGTGGTGGCGCCACCTTGTGATGGACTATCAAGTGAAGTGGTTGAGCTATTTGAATGCTCCCAAGATTCGGTTGATTGATTACGATTTTGCATGGTCGCTGTCGTCGTTGTGTTGGCGGTCGTAGTATTTGTAACATTTTCTTCAACTGTACTGTAGTTTTTCGTGTTTGCTGCTATTGTTGCAATGTCCGTGTCAGCATTGTCCACTTCTTCGTCTTTCTTGATCATTGTTGGCTGTTCTGTGTCTTCAGTTTCTACTTCATCTTCATCTTCCTCAAGTATAACATCATGTTCCACTTCTTCCAGTTCCTCTTCTTCATCATTATTAACCGACGAGGAATCCTCATCCTGCAGCAAATAAGCCGTTTCAGGATGCAGATTATTATGTAAATGCCTCTTATAATTGAATTTGGAAATTTTACAATTTTCGTACAACTGCAAAGTGTAGCTGCGTTCGTTTTCCTCTTCGTCTTCATCCTCGTCCTCTTCGTGTATGGTAAAACTTCTGGTTTGTGAGGATAGGGATGACGTGGACGAAGAATTAGGCGACTGATTAAGGCTAGGCTGTGTGGATAGATTGGCCAACATAAGACGACGTTCTCGCAGTTCATCTCTTAAGGCTGCCAAATCTTTCTCACCACCATTACGTTTGCGTGTTAAGGCGTAGGCATCTTCATAGAACTCCTCACTAACCTCTACAATATTAGTTTCCATTTTATTTTGATTTTTGTCTTCCAATTCACGCATCAACTGGGCACTTAATTGTTCAGCAAACTCTTGACAGTCTTGTGGCTGATTCGCTTGCATTTGGCCACCATATTTACTTGGCAATATATCGGATTTATCCTCATTCACAATCATGTTGTTATCATTTCCACTCTCTAAAATATTATTTTCACTTTTCACTTCACTCTCATTGGGTGTTACATCTTTGGCTTGATCCAAACTGGGTGCCGTGGTAAGATTGTTTGAACGTGGTGCGCTTATAACACTGTCCACTGAATCGGGTGAGGATGGCTCACTCGAGTCGCTATCCAAATCATCGGTGGCCGGATTAAATAGTTCCAAAGACATTAGTTTGGGTATGGTGGCCACAGCACTACCTGTTGTGGTGGTGCGTCGTACTATAGGAAAACTTTGCCTTGAAATTTGCAAAGACTGTTGGCGTCGAAATTTCGGTATCGGCGGCAGATCCTTAATCGTTTGCCGTGTTATCTTCATTTCCATTTCTTTTTTGTTGTCGACCTTATTTTCAACAACAAGTTTTTGTTTCAGTTCTTGCTGTTGCTGTAGATCTTTGGTTTCCTGCTGCTTAATGTGGGCCTCATCGAAATTGAATCGGGTTTTATTGCCACTATTCACCGGCAGCTTTTCTTCGTTTTGATTTTCCAATAAGGAACTTTTAGCTGCTGGCGGTGTAAACATGGCCATGGCTGCTACAACGGCAGGCACAGTTTGGGGTGGTGATGTAACAGTTGTTTGGGCTGCTGCCGGGGAATGAGCCGGTGTGGGAGGGCAGGGCATTATAAGTGGCGAAGTTGGCACTGATGATATACGTTGACCATTTATATCGACTTTACAACATTGGCCCAGTTTAGACTGGGTAGACTTAACACAGTTTGTTTGGCAGCAGGTCTTATGTACATAACAGCCGCCCCCATTACTGGATGAAGAGTTACTGGAACTCGAATTGGAATTTTGATGTTGCTTTTGATAATTCAATTGTTGCTGATGTTGCTCCGGCTTGGGTATAAAAATAACTGAAGCAAAGCTATCTTCGGATTCTATGCTAGTGTCTGACTGTAGGCTACTATCTTTGGAAGAGTCGGAACCCGATTCTCGTGAATGCCTTCTAGTCTTGTCTTCTTCTCCTGCATTAATGCACTGGGTACAGGTCTGGTGATAGGTCTGGCAATAGCAGGCCGTACTGGCGCAATCCACATTCTTGCAAATCGTTACAGGACCAGCAAATTTATTGGCATTATTTTGCCTATGCAGCAGGTGCTGTAAATGGGTTTGAAAGTTAGTTACCAAAGGCGAGTGCTGCTGCTGCTGCTGCTGCTGCTGTTGTTGTTGTTGTTGATAGTAGTGGTGATGGTGATGATGATGTTCATGCATACAGATATTGCCCTTGGGGGATTTGGCAATATTTTGTTGGGCTGCTGGTGTCTTCTCTTCCGGTGTGGTCTTTAAGTTTTGCATTATTTTGTTGATACCCGTTTTGGTTACCCGCTCCAAACTGCCAGTGGAACTTTTGATTTTACTAGTGAAACCTTCTCGTATAACCTGTAATCTCTTGGAGAATAAGGCCGAACGACAGAGAAACGCTTCATTGAGTGACATTTGCTTTTGTATGCGTTTACGTACTCTTTCCTTTTCTCTTATCCTATTGCCGGCCATTAGTTCTTCATTTAAAGAGCTTTGCTTACGCATTTGGCGGGTGGTCAGATGTTGGCCCGGTAACGATTGCTGTTTGGCAAAGAGCGTATGGGTAACACCATTCGAATTCACATTGTACTGGCTTAGCATATGAAATGGGGTATCTGGCAGTTGATAGTCTTCATCACAAAGAGATTGTTTTTGCTTAATGAGTTTAGGACGGCGACTAAGATTCGATGAGTTATGCTGTACAGCTGCAGTGTTAGTGTTTTGATTTGTAGGCGAATGACCATTAGTAGGGTGAGTATTAGTAGTGGTAACGGAAGATATTTGTGAACCCTGGCCAACGACTAGATGAGCATCTAACAGTTGTGTGCTGTTCGTATTCTTATCGACGACATGCAATAATGGACCACCGAGACTTGGTACACTTGAACGTGAGCGTACAATTTGTCGTGGTGGTGGATTGAGTATACTACCTAGACTACGCGATTTTAAACCCGCCGATAAGGGCGGATCTGTAAAATCTTCAAAGTCTTCTAAACGACGCAATTCGATGGGTAAATCTTTTGCGTCTTCATAATCTAAACTACTGTCGTTTTTCGTATCTTTCGATGTCCAGGAGTCCAGGAACCAGGCATGCTTTCGGCCGCCAGCCAATTTCTGAAAGGGAAAACGGAAAGTACTTATTGGTAATAAATGAAAATTGGTGAAAAACTTGTGTTTTATAAAACAGTTGGATCTGAAATGAAGTGTCAGTTTCGAGTTACATTTTCCAATGCTGTTTTTAAGTTTTAAAAGCACTTTTTGTAAAAAGTGCTTTTTGTTACATAAGTACTTTTTAAAAATAAAGAAAAAATACTCTTTAGTACTATAAAGTACTTTTGGTAATACAAAGTACTTTTTGGAAGTAAAAATTATTTCTGAAAGAGTATTTTTGGAAGTAGAAAGTTTCGTAAATAAAAAGTACTTTTAAGAAACAAAAAGTTCTGTTTGCAAGTACCAAGTACTTTCGAAAAATATTTTTTAGTAATGCAAAGTACTTTTTGGAAATTCAAAGTACTTTTTTTTGAAAGTACAAGTTGCTTCTTGAAAGAAAACGTACTTTTTTGAAGTGAAAAGTATTTCTTGGATGTACAAAGTACTTTTCGGCAAACTACGTTCGAAAATGAAATGTTTTAAAAAGTAAAAAATACTTTTTACAAGTAAAAAATACTTTTTACAAGTAAAAAATTCTTTTTGGAAGTACAAAAAAGTACTTTTTGAAAAAAAGACGTAAAAAGTATTTTTTGTAACTAAAAAGTACTGGAAGTCAAAAATACTTTTTGGAACTAAAGAGTACTTTTTGTAAGTACATATTTAAATCATTTAAAAATTTTTCACACTTGCCAACTAACCTGTATGGCCCTCCTTACGAAACTATAACAGGATTCTCCAGGCGAAGAGGAGGACAAACTCGAACTATCACCATCGCCCGCTGAGCGGCTTGAATTCGTTGAATCCTCTGTATAGGCATGATAGGGTGGTAAAAAGTCTTCATCATCTTCTTCATCGGAATAATTAAAATTTCGATTTTTAGGTGGTTGCCAGGGTATTAAAACATCCTGTGACTCGAAACGTCTATGACGTTGCTCCAATGCCCACACAGTAATAACAACTCGTCCACCAATACGCAAAATACGAGCTAATTCTCTCAAGGCATTTACTCTACGCTCGGTGGTGGCAAAATGATGGACCACAGCTATGGATAAGACAGCATCAAACGATTCATCTCGGAATGGTAATTCAAGATTATCACATAATGCAACCTACAACAACAAAAACGGAAGAAAAGAAGAAAAGAGAGAGAGAGAGAGAGAGAGAGAATAAATGAACACATATTTTATTGTCATGCTAATTAAAGTGTATAATAAATGGCGAGTTTATAAATAAAATAAGAGCATAATAGAATCTACACATGCACCCACACAGCATGTATAGCTGCAGAGAGCTACAGAACACAGTAAAAGACATTTTTAGTATTTATGGCTGTAAGGATGTATATGTACATATGTATGTATGTGTGTGACATCCAATCTAAAAAGGATTTTTCTGTTTGAGTCAGAAAAATTGCATAGTACTTGCAAGCGATATGCCTTTACAATACTAAACATTTTTCTCTAGTAAAGCCACAGCCAGAGCCAAAAAGAGAAAATAGGAAAATAGGAAATTTATGTAGTTGTGTGGGTGTTAAGTTTAAAATAATAACTTGAACTATATTTTTTTCTTCTTCTAATGTTACTGTTATTGTTGTTTCTGTTGTTGTTTATTGTATACTATAACTGTAACTGTAACTAAATATGAAATAAAATTTGTTTTTTCTGTTGTTTCTTCCTCTAACCATATGGGAATTTTGTACATTGCATTGAGCTTAGGGACAACATCCGTTTCCGTTGTTTGAATATTTTTGCAATGGAAAGTTTTCATTTTTTTTTTGTATGTTTCCCGTTATTCATGTTGTGCTTTGTATGTTCCTCTTATTAGTTCTGCATTTCATAGCCACATACACATTATTAAGCCATTCAAATAAGACTTGGAAAACAAACAAAAAAAAAACAATAAAAAAGGAAACGAGAAAATTTAATTCACTTTTAAATTATGTTGTGATAATAAATTTAAAATATTTATTTTGAAGACTTTAACTATTTTAATTCATTAAGATTCATTAAATTTTTAAACTTAATTTTCTGCTTATCTGGTTTGCTAATGAAGTAACACTGCTTATGTATGGATGGCAAAATAAATAGTGAACACTGGACTTAATGCAGATCGCCGCAATTAGAGTTGAGATTATCAAGGAAGATGGCCAGAGTATCTCATTTTAAAAATTGATAAGTGCATTATTAAAAGATTCGGGAAAAAGAACTATTGCTTCACTCAGACAGATCAACCTAAAAAAGAGCGTTAAGCGTTGCGTTGATTAGCATCCAGTGTTGACTCTGAGATGACGTACTTAAATAAAAGCTTTACACTAGATTTACCACGCCAGTCAAAATGAATGGTTTTGCCTTCTTAGCCTTAAATATTGACTTTGTGTGGATATTTTTTTCCGAAACTATTATATGACTTTTATAACGACAACTAAATACAATTAATTTGATAACTTATTTTGATCTTGTGTCCCCAATAAAAAAAATAATTTTTGTTTTTGGTACTTATACCGGTACCAGTCATTTTGACTGTTATGTTTTTCTATGGCAGAAGACAGTGTTCCTTTGCATAATATACAAAAACGAATTTGTATGCGGTTTCTTTCTAGTTCTGAAGAGGATAATGAAAGCGGGGAAGATACACAAGTGCAAGTGGAACTGTTCGGAAAAAAAGCAAAAGAAGGTGTTGTTGGAAGGTTACCAACTCATTGCATATTCAACGATTTATCAGATCCTACAGCATATGCTAGAAAAAATATTACGGAAGAGAAGCCAAGCAGTGCCTTTTTACTATTGATTGACCACCATATATTAGAGCATATCAAAACTTACAACGAATTATAAGCCTTTAGAGTTTTAGGGAAGAAATGGACACTTTCACAGAATAAATGGAAAGCTTTCATTGGAATACTGTATGCGCGAGGTGCATGAAGCTATCGTATTTATGGAACAAACAATCGGGTCCTGATTTTTTTTTCTAAAACTATGAGTTTCGATACAAGAAATGAAAGGAGTCAACGCTTGACTTGCGTTAGTGTCAACTGTTTGGAACAAATTTATTGTCAACATCCAAAACTGTTTCAAACCAGGAGCAAATATTACAGTAGATGAACTATTGTTCCCAACGAAAACCAGATGTAGGTTTGCACAGTATATGCCAAACAAACCAGACAAGTTTGGAATAAAATTCTGGCTGGCTTCTGAAGTTGAAACGAAGTACGTCGTAAATGGCTTTCTTTATATAGGCAACAAATCTTAGTGAATCTGTAGTAATGAGACTACTGGAGCCTTATACCATGAAAGGAAGCACTGTAACAACCGACAACTATTTTACCAGTGTTTCTTTAGCTTCTAAATTATTAGCCAAAAACACTACATTGATTGGGACCGTACGTTCGATCAAACGGGACCTTAAAAAATCTGCAATGAAAAGAAGGACAGTATGGCTCGTTTTTCAACACTACTAATATGCAACAAATGAATGCAGATTTACAGTTTATAAGAGTAAGCCCACAAAAAGTTGTTTTATTGAGTACAAAACACAAAGCCGTCAAAATTGATACCGACAGAAAATACTACCTGAAACTGTCTTTTTATAATAAAACCAAATTTGGTGTCGGCGTCACAGATCAAATGGCACGATATGGCTAATGGCATATAGTGTGAAATCAGGATCTAGAAGATAGCCACTTCAAGTATTTTTTAATATTTTAGATTTTGTCGGAATAAATTCCTGGATTTTGTACAAAAATATAACGGGAAAGAATATTTCAAGGAAGGATTTGTTACGTTCGGCTGAAGAACTTACTTTTGATTATTAGTCGTCATAAATAAAAACTAAGTGACAGCTCTGGATTTTTTATTAATTTTATATTTTACCATTACTGTTTATTAATTCTATAAAACATTATAACACATACAAAATTTACACAATCAAAACGTTATTTTTGAACAGCAGTCATTTTGACTGGTGTTGGTATAAATATGTATACAAATTTATTGGTAAATCTAGTGTTAAAGTTGTGTGATCAAAAGTAGTTCTAAACTAACTTTTCAAAAACATACTAATAGAAATGAATGTCTCGGTTGAGGTGAAATCATTTAAAATACCATTGCTTTTAAACAAGAAGCAGAACCAACCTCACTCTTTAACACACATACATACGTACATAATTGGCCATTACAACCCTTCAGTCAGGATTTCGAACTAGCTTCTCACACCATGTTATGTTGTGTGTGTTAATTTTATACATGAATGGCGGGCAGCTATAATGTAAAGCCGACTCCGAATGTCAGACTTTGCTGAGGGGAAGAAATCTGCTGAGAGGAATTCACCGAAGAAATTTTTTTCTTATTTGGCCTCACGTTTAATAGCCATCACACTACCTAGTAGAATACGGCGACTTCATTCTTTAACGCGCTGTCAAAATCGAATTTTCTGATTATAAAGCCTCGACGCCGCGTTACTTTGGAATTTTTGACCTTTAAAGCTCTGATATGGGTTTGAAGCTGAGTAACTTTTAGGACATGAATATTAAAGCAAGTATTTAGGGAATGTAGGGAATATGTAAGACACCATTTTGCTTCTTTTGGCGGACCTAAGCAGTTTTTATCTTCTTTGTCAAAGGCACCACTTTTAAACCAAAAAAAACAATAATTTGAACGTTGAAATCGATGAAAGATGTACAGTGTGCAATTAATGTGTATCATCAGTTTTTTTTTTTTTTTTTGAAGAAAAAATCAAACAATTCCTTTTACAAAAGGTGCATTGGCGTTGCCATATTTTGTAAAAAGAAAAAAAAACATTTTTCGGTTTTAAATGACAGAAGTTATGTTAAAGACATAAATCATGTGTAAAATAAATGTCAATAGCATACTTTTAAATTATACATACATACATAATTGTACAACAACCCTTCCGTCAGGATTACGACCTAGTTTCTCACACCACTTATGTTGTGTGTGTTAATTTTATACATGAGTGGCGGCAGCTACAGTTTAAAGTCGACTCCGAACGACAGATTTTTTGAGAAACTTTTCATGGCAATTTTTATTTATTCTCAGAGTTTTTGCCAGAAATCTGCTGAGAGGAAGTCGCCGAAAAAATACTTTTTCTATTTTGTTTTGATGTCTGGCCTGGGGTTTGAACCCTGGCTTTACGTCTAATAAGCCAATACACTACTTACTAGACTACGGCGACTTCAATTTTAAATTATGCACTCAGTAAATAGGCCTCCACTTAAGCATTAAAAAAACGTTATTATTATGGAAAATAACAAAACAAAACAACCCACGATTTTCTTAATTACAAAAATTACTTCAAAATTTCTTTTAATTTCCATTAGACGTCTGTCTGCCTATGTGTCTTTGCTATTTCATTCTGTTTTGTCTTGTTCTTTTAAGACTCCTGCAGTAGCATAAAATGAAAACTTTACAGGAATTTTGCATTGTTGAGTTCGTTTTAATTGCCGGATAAATTTCAATTAGACAAAGAATCTTTTGCTAACAAGCTCCAGTTAGAAAAATAACTGCAAACTAATATAGGACATGTAACTCATGCCTCAAGTGGTAACAAATGTAAGCATAAGATTTGTTTACCCAGTTGTTTAGTTTATTGTATGCATCATGTATGCTTTCAACTACATGCAATACAGATATACACATCTACTATACTCCTTATGCCATTGTGTATGTGTATACAACGTGCCTGTATAATCAAGTGTTTGTTTCACTTTTTTTTTCTCCAGGAAAAAGAAAAAAAAAAACAACAGAAACAAACAAGACTTGTTACAGTAAATAAGAAGCTAATCTGAGCAATACACAACAATAACAACAAACAACAATTGCTACAACAACAATAATAACAAATCAAATAATAGCAACAACATTTCTACTTCTCTCTATTCATACGAACAATACATTTCGTTTCGTTTTATGCTGTGCATAAAAGAATTGCTGTGAGTGGCAAAGACAGAAGAAGAAGCAACCAGCATCAGTAGTCAGTATTAATGAACATTACACGTGTCGTTAACCATGTATGGACTGCTTGAAATCGTTTTACACTCACGCAATCGTGTCTAGAATAACAGAAGGAAGAACATGCATAAACATGATGCTGCAAAAAACCAACACTTTTTATGTTTCAGGATACTTGTACATCCATGTACACGCGTCTACATACAATAGCATGTACAATATATCGCATAATGATTGTATGCATTTGAGCAGGGTACAGTAGAGACTAATTAAAGCAATTTGTGTATCTTAATGGTAGAAAAAACCAAACGTACTTTTGTGTTTTGAGGACTATTTACTAAATAGATGGCGTTCTTTGAACAAATTATTGATGGTTTTGGCTTGAAATGCCTAGGCACAGGTGAATTTGTCATGGTCCACATAAAGTTTGCTTCGTATTTATATTAGAGATCTGTTTACTTCATATCTGAAGTCATTGTCATAGCTTTACAACTCAGGATGAGCTTTAGTCTCTGGACTAAATAGAATCTTATCCTTGAGGGAAGGTAAATTGTTTGAGAACATTTTCCTTTGTGATATTAATTCTTAAAAAACGAAACATTTCTAATTAGCCAACAGCTGCTGTGTATGTTTATCAAAGCGTGATTTTAATTAAATGTTTCCAAGCATTAGACGTGAAATATCAATGGGGGTAGTTAGTTAAAGTCATCTATCCGTATGTACAATGATCTCTCTATAGGTGTCTGTTTCTCCGTATTTCTCCATAGCATTTGAAAAAAAGGGTTGAACGGCTGTTGTTGTTGTTGTTGCTATTACTGTAATACAGTTATTCTATCGTTGTCTGTTACGTCTGTCCAAACTCTCGTCTTTTATTGTGTTTCCTCTTGCCACTTGTGTTTACAATGAGTGCTCAAGCAAACAATGCACTTTAAAGAAAATTAGGACTGTAACCTGAGGGTAATATGCGGCATTTCTACATCTTTGATTTGTCTTAGGAACCAGCAGCATAAAGAGAGCAAGAGAGAGTGGGAGAAAAGGGTAAAGTTGGTCGTTCACGTTTCGGCATTTCAGCTTTGGAGTATGAATAGATGAGATGGCATTTTAGATGGACTTAGGACCGTCTAAGCAAGAATTTATGAGTCAAGTATTTTATAGCAGCTTGATCAAGTGTAAGACAGTTTTTCATTTTTCAACTATTGTCTCCTGCAAGAGTGAGTAAAAAAATTCGGATCTACAGTGCGGAATGCAGACGAATACTAATAATAATACTGCTAATGTATAATCTTACTTGCCAGATTCATATGACCTTAATTGGATAGAAAGTTTGCCAATCAACTGTTTAAACCAGACCTTATGAACATTTCTGTCATTGTATCTATCCTCTTGGGTCGTTGTGTAATGCGTAGCCATGCAGAGAGACTTTTCTTAGCTGCTGATGACTGCTACAGAGGTTGTCGATCGATCGAAGAGCAATAATGCCAATGCCCATGTCTCAGTCTCAATGCCTATTTGTTTCAGTTGGCTATTTGATAAATAATCAGTGGACTTATTAAGCTTTAGGCTTGTTTGTAAGCTTGAATATAAGGGAGTTTGTTTTAATGCGAAGTTCTGGTGCTGATTGTCAAGATCGGTTAATCAGGATTCATGTTATATCTCAATACACTGCTCTTTGTGCTGAAGAGAATTTTGATTTCGATAAGGCTGTCACTTTCTGTTATTCTTTGCTACTAATTATATTATCTCCTTCATTACTTTTCTCAGTATACCATAGGCAGGTAGGTAGGTAGAGGTGGCTGCCCATCCAAGAAAATTTTTTGGATAGACTCACTTAGGCCGCATTGGGCCCATTGTGCGACCACAGTCATCCGTTATCCCCCAGTCTCGAAACCATTCGGAGCTCCTGATGAAGCGATTCAGGCTGCCAATGTCAATCCCTGACAGTTCCTCCAGATCATCCATGTAAAGGGTGTTTTTTATAGAGGTATAGAACTTTAAGTTGCAATAAAACAACGATGGATTATTCGATTGACATGAATTTTATTTATCCGAAAGATAATCTTGTGGCATTACATTTTAAATATGATTTCTGGCATATGACCGCCACGGCTGGCGCGGATACAGTCCAATCTGGACGTTCAATTTTCGATGACTTTTTCCAACATTTGTGGCCGTATATCGGCAATAATACGGCGAATGTTGTCTTCCAAATGGTCAAGCGTTTGTGGCTTTACCGCATAGACCAATGACTTTACATAGCCCCACAGAAAGTAGTCTAGCGGTGTTAAATAACAAGATCTTGGAGGCCAATTCACAGGTCCAAAACGTGAAATTAGGCGGTCACCAAACGTCTCTTTCAATAATTCTATTGTGGCACGAGCTGTGTGACATGTTGCGCCGTCTTGTTGAAACCACATCTCCTGGACATCATGGTTATTCAATTCAGGAATGAAAAAGTTAGTAATCATGGCTCTATACCGATCACCATTGACTGTAACGTTCTGGCCACCATCGTTTTTGAAAAAGTACGGTCCAATGATTCCACCAGCCCATAAAGCGCACTTGAGGACTACCTTCACTCCAAATGCGGCAGTTTTGGTTGTTGACGTAGCCATTCAACCAGAAGTGCGCTTCATCGCTAAACAAAATTCGCTTATGAAAATCGGGAACAACGGTAATCTCGTTTTGGGCCCATTCGACGAATCTACGCCTTACTTGATGATCGTTTGGCTTCAAATCTTGCACGAGTTGGATTTTGTAAGCACGCAAACCAAGATCCTTCCGCAAAATCTTCCATAAAGTGGATGGACACAGATCCAATTCCTGTGATCGATGGCGGATGGACTCATTCGGGTCTTCCTCAATGCTACGCTCTACAGCAGCAATAGCTTCTTCTGTACGCACCGTACAGCGTCTCTGGGGATGCGAGTTATCAATAAAAGTAAATGTGGTGCGAAAACGTTCCATGGTTAATCGAATTAACTGCTCTGATGGACGATTTTGTCGACGACAAAATGGACGTAGTGCGCGATACGTTTTCCGCACAGAACCATTATTTTCGAAATAAAATTGCACTATTTGCAAGCGTTGTTCAGGCGTGGGTCTATTCATGATGAATTGCCAAACCAAACTGAGAATAAATCACTTGACAGCTGTTAAATCGGTCGCCATCTTGAAAAGTAATGCCAACTTAAAGTTCTATACCTCTATAAAAAACACCCTTTAGAAAGTACCCAAGTACTTCCTTCTCCATTGGCAAAGAGCCGGGCATGTACCCAGCAGATGAGGGACAGTCTCCTCTTCTTCCTCTTCTCTGCAGCTTCTGCAGAAGTCGTTAGCAAGGTGTCCAAGACCAATGCGTCTCGCATGCGTACCCATAATGCAATGCCCCGTAATGACACCGACTACTACACTGAGCGCGCCTCTTTGGAGTTTAAGTAGACTCATTGTGCGCCCCTCATCCAGCCTTGGCCGGATTTTACGAGCCGTTCTACCCGTGTCCGAGGCCGCCCACCTGTCGTTGACGGAATCGACGATCGCATTATCAATTATGAGCTTGCAGGTCCTCGTAGGTATGCCCATATTCGAGAACTCATCGGAGAGTTCGATGGTCGTGCCCCGCCTGGCAAGTTCATCAGCTCAACAGTTACCCGGAATACCACTGTGCCCCGTTACCCATACGATATGGATGTCATATCGTTCCGCTATCTCGTCGAGATATCTGCGACAGCCGTACACCGTCTTGGAGTTCATCACATTAGAACTCAGAGCCTTGATAGCCGCCTGGCTATCAGAAAGTATGGTCAGTATACCATAAGCATCGACAGATTTCCAGTTCTTAAGTGGGCAATGAAATATGCCGTGTTCCATTGATTATTCATTTATTTAATTCACTGTCAATTTAATTAATAATTCACTAATTTGAGGAATTCATTTACTTTAAATGTTTTTAATTATAAAATCACTAACTTCTCTACTCTAATGAAGTCGCCGTGGTGTAGTAGGTAGTGTGTTGGCTTACTATTCGTAAAGCCCGGGTTCGTATCCCAGGTCAGACATCAAAAATGAAATATGAAAAAAAAAATATTTCTTCGGCGACTTCCTCTCAGCAGATTTCTGGCAAAAACTCTGAGAGTAAAATAAACTGCCATGAAAAAGTTTCTCAAAATTCTGTCGTTCGGAGTCGACGTTAAACTGTAGGTCCCGCCACTCACGTATAAAATTAACGCACACAACATGAGTGGTGTGAGAAGCTAGGCCGTAATCCTGACTGAAGGGTTGTAATGGCCAATTATGTATATGTATGTAACTTCTCTACTGCTTTAGCTAGATATTTGTCAGTTGACTAATTAAAGTCTTTCTCCAGCTGAATTAATTTAATTTGATTTAATTGTATCAACTGATCAATTAAATACTTTTCATTGCCAATTATTCATTGTCTTTTATATATTAAGAAATAGCAGGCACGCCACTTAGTTAACTTCCCTATTTCCTTCACAGAGGTCTTACTCGGTGCCCTAGCGTTCAATTCAATTTTAACCACACATTTCCCGCTACAATTACAATTGCAATACATTTACAATTACAATTATAAACTTAACATTTCCACACACATGGTGTACATGTGTATAAGTACAGCTGAGTGTGTACTGTATGTAAGTGTTGTGCAGTGCATAATTGTTATAAAGTTTAAAGGAAAATTAAATGCTTTTTAGCACAGTTTGTTTGTGTTTTTTTATTCTCGTATTTTTTGTTATGAAAACTGTTGTTAATCAGTATTTACTTGCACATTTAACACATTCCACACACGTACACCACACAGGCGAACAAACATTAGAGACCTTCAAACCAACACATACAGGCAGGCAGGCAGGCAGGCATTGCAAAATATAGAAGAGTAAGTGAGCAAAAGAAAAAAAAAGAATTACAACGAACGCATTGACCCATTGATAAGAGCTCAAGAGCCAAGCTGTCTGTTTTTGTGTGTGGAATGCCATCGATTTTAATTCTTTTCAAATTAAATTTATGCTGCAACAACAACAACAACAAACACAATTATTTGTGTATTTAAACTTGTAACAACGTTTGTGATTGGATGCTTAAGTGTGTGTGAGAGAGAGAGATAGAGAAAGGGGGCCGAAAAACCTTGATTAAATATAAAATAGTAAAGGGGGGTGGAAGAGCTAGGATAGAGAGGCAAAAAAGCAAATGACAATTAAATGCAAACAAAACAGTTTGTTATGCTCGTACGTACAGTGTGCAACGCTACGGTTTGTTGCCTGTATCGGTGGCATATAAAAGGTGTGCTATTGTTGTTCTTGTTGTCAACTATTGTAGACGTGAATGAACGAATGAATGATACTTTTTGTTTGTTTGTTTGTTTGTTTGTTGTTTCTGTTTTTTGCTGAATGTTAAAATATTACAATTTTATTATTACCAACGACGACGGCGACGACAACAACAAACAATTGTTTTTATGCCATCAGCAATATCATGATAATACCATACAAGGATAACTACAGCAGTGATGTGGTAATTAGAAAACAAGGTTAACAACGATTAGCACTAAACACGCTAAAATTGGAAGACATATCAAAGTCATATCTACACACATACATACAAAACTGGTCATTACAACCCTTCAGTCAGGATTATGGACCTAGTTTCTCACACCACTTATGTTGTGAGTGTTAATTTTATACATGAGGGGCGGGCAGCTACAGTTCAAAGTCGATTCCGAACGACAGAGATTTACTCTCTGTGCACCCACATAGCTATTGAAGAGAGATGTTGCAAAGAACTTTAAACGTGAGAGGTGAATGAATGAGTGTCTCGTTTCGAGAGGAGTTTCCACAGGTTAAAGGGTACACCCATTTCTTTCTGCAAGCATATCGATAGTACAATGTATGCCGCTAGAAGTTTGGACACAGAGTGGCGTGATAGCAGGGTCTTGTCGCTGTCATGCTGAGACTAAAGGGCTTTTGACATAACACAGAAGGAAATAGAACACCACTTATTCTGTGCTGAGCCATGGTTTGCTGCTAGGCAACTGCCTTAAAACACCATGTGTCCGAGTAGGAGGTGATAGATTCCAAATCAATGAAGTGCCTCATAGCAATTTCTCAGCTCTTTCAATTTCAACGATCTCTCTGTGATCAATGAAGTGCCTCATAGGAATTGTGCAGCCCCTTAATTTCAACGATATCTCTATGTTCCGGGATGGAGATTAAGGATATTGTTACGTTTTTACCTTTTTAAAAACGTTTAAATATGAGTTCGTTAATTGCAACCAAAGTAAAAACAAATATGGGTTTAATTTATCTTAAACTCTCTTTATCCTTTACACTACTTTTGTGTGCCACCGTATACAACTTAACGATACAACAATAATTTGCTTGTACACTATTCTATTTCACACTTCTGTCCCCGTTAACACTAACAACTGTTCGTTAGATCTTCTCTGCTTACAACTTTTTTGCAAGCAATACCACTTGTACGTTCAAACCGCAACGCGTCTTCACACAAGGCTGACTGAATTATAACTGACTGCTGCCTGCTTTGTCCAGCCCTTTTATAGTCCGACACAACTAGTCTAACGAACATTCTTGAAGTGGAAGGTTCGTGATCTCGCCTTCTCGAGAGCTCTATTGCTAATACATTGCTGTTTGTGTACTTTGCTTATGTTGTCTATCCCTTTTTGTCACATACATGTTGTTGTTGGTACCAGGCGCAACCAGGTTCGTCGTACATATGTGTGTGTGCAGCTTTATATAACCAACACGTTCATTGTATTGTTAGTGTTAGTGTGTATTTGTGTCGTGTGTATTGTATTGTTGTAGCTGGTAGCTTTTGTTTATCGTTTTTATTGTTAAACAATATTAGGTCGTTACGATTTATGTAACAAATTGTTATAGGAGAGCTTGATTGTCGCCGTAGTCTAGTAGATAGTGTGTTGGCTTATTAGACGAAAAGCCAGGTTTCAAATCCCAGGCCAAACATCAAAACAAAATACAAAAAGTTTTTATTCGGCGACTTCCTCTCAGCAGATTTCTGGCAAAAATTCTGAGAGTAAATAAAATTGCCATTAAAAAGTTTCTCAAAAATCTGTCGTTCGGAGTCGACATTAAACTGTAGGTCCCGCCACTCATGTATAAAATTAACACACACAACATAAGTGGTGTGAGAAACTAGGTCGTAATCCTGACTGAAGGGTTATAATGACCAATTATGTATGTATGTATAGGAGAGCTTCATCCTCCTTTTTGTTTTTGATCAAAGTTTACTTATTTAAATGCCCTTCCTAGTACTAATCAATTTAACAATTTAGGGTTGTTTCATCATTTCTAATTAGTTTACCACAACTGTTATTTAGTAGTTATAATCATGTAAAGTATGAAGGTGCACCTTCATACAAATACTCATGCTTGCACACAAACACAAACTAACATTTTAAGAGTAGAGCACGTAGGAAAAAACTTTTCAAAAGTCAACGAGAGAGAGATAGAGTGCAAGGGGGACAGAGAGCAAAATAAAGAAAGAAAGCCTTGACCCAAATGTTATCAAAACAAATGCAAAAAGAAAAACAAAATTTTATAACAACAACAACAACAAACAGTAGCAATTCATTTTATAAACACCAAAAGAGGAAAAATTCGAAATTAAACAGAAAGGCAGACAGACAAACAGACAAACAGACAAACAGATGAAAATATCAATTCCATACCAATTTCATTCTAAAGCCAATAAAAAATAATGAAAGTGAAGTGATATTTGTTACAGCACAACCCTCCAATACTAGTGTATATTACATGTACATATGTATGTAGGTGGAGTGTAGGTGGTGCAGTATTTGAAACGCTTTCATTTGTCATTATGGTTTTTGCAATTTTCAGAGAGTACAAGCGAGTATTTATTAAAATATTGACTCTGAAAGTTGTTTTTTTTTTTTTTTTGGTAAATGCCATGAAATTGCACCACGTAAACATTTAAACTGTCATGATGATGAGTTATTGCAATTGCAATTGCAATTGTTGGCTGCTGTTTGTTTTGTTTTTGTAAATTCGAAGCATTTAATATCGAAGCAAAAGTTTGGTAAAGTTTTTAATTTTCTAGAAGAGCACAGGTAGCAATAATGGAATTTGGATTGATGCCATAACACTTGCAACAATGTATACTAAAACTATGTAACTTCTGTTATAACGATTGGCTTTGAATAGATAGTGTGTCGAGTGTGAAATTGTTCCTTATCCTATGCGAGAAAAATGTCTCTGTATATATAACAGAGGCCTATTCAGCACAGTGTTTTCGGTTTTGCCAAACAATTTTGTTTACAAGATTTTACATATTCTTACATAAAGGGTGTTTTTTATAGAGGTATAGAACTTTAAGTTGGCATTACTTTTCAAGATGGCGACCGATTTAACAGCTGTCAAGTGATTTATTCTCAGTTTGGTTTGGCAATTCATCATGAATAGAGTCACGCCTGAACAACGCTTGCAAATAGTGCAATTTTATTTCGAAAATAATGGTTCTGTGCGGAAAACGTATCGCGCACTACGTCCATTTTATCGTCGACAAAATCGTCCATCAGAGCAGTTAATTCGATTAACCATGGAACATTTTCGCACCACGTTTACTCTTATTGATAACTCGCATCCCCAGAGACGCTGTACGGTGCGTACAGAAGAAGCTATTGCTGCTGTAGAGCGTAGCATTGAGGAAGACCCGAATGAGTCCATCCGCCATCGTGCAAGATTTGAAGCCAAACGATCATGAAGTAAGGCGTAGATTCATCGAATGGGCCCAAAACGAGATTACCGTTGTTCCCGATTTTCATAAGCGAATTTTGTTTAGCGATGAAGCGCACTTCTGGTTGAATGGCTACGTCAACAAACAAAACTGCCGCATGTGGGGTGAAGGTAATCCTCAAGTGTATGTGGAAACACCGTTACATCCAGAAAAACTGACTGTTTGGTGTGCTTTATGGGCTGGTGGAATCATTGGTCCGTACAGTCAATGGTGATCGGTATACAGCCATGATTACTAACTTTTTCATTCCTGAATTGAATAACCATGATGGCCAGGAGATGTGGTTTCAACAAGACGGCGCAACATGTCACACAGCTCGTGCCACAATAGATTTATTGAAAGACACGTTTGGTGACCGCCTAATTTCACGTTTTGGACCTGTGAATTGGCCTCCAAGATCTTGTGATTTAACACCGCTAGACTACTTTCTGTGGGGCTATGTAAAGTCATTGGTCTATGCGGTAAAGCCACAAACGCTTGACCATTTGGAAGACAACATTCGCCGTATTATTGCCGATATACGGCCACAAATGTTGGAAAAAGTCATCGAAAATTGGAAGTCCAGATTGGACTACATCCGCGCCAGCCGTGGCGGCCATATGCCAGAAATCATATTTAAAATGTAATGCCACAAGATTATCTTTCGGATAAATAAAATTCATGTCAATCGAATAATCCATCGTTGTTTTATTGCAACTTAAAGTTCTATACCTCTATAAAAAACAACCTTTATAACTGTGTTTTCTCTGCCAGAGAGGCCACTAGATCTGGGTAACCCTTTTATCTAATACCTGTAGATACCGATAAAATAAACCGAAACTGAAGAAAGAGTTACATATGCTTTGTGACCATTTTAGGCTTTTTAAAATAATTAAAAAAATGATAAAAAAAATACATTTGATTGTCATACAAATTTAAGTCTTTTAGCGAATTCTTTAAGAAAACTCACGAGGCAAAATTTAGGAGCTTTATTTAAGAAGTTTTATTATAGCGTTCTCCTAGAAACTCTTGTTCCTGTTACTAAAGACCTTCTCTAATCCTTTATGCCTCAGTATTTAAGCTCCTTTTCCATAATCGAAACTGTGAGAGTGTTGCCATCGGTACACCGTTGATTTGATTTTTGCCCGATTCATTCCACAAAAGGCTGTGGATCGATAAAGTATGGTAACCCAACACATTACCTTTTAGACTACGACGACTTCAATTTAATGTTCACATTCATAAATTTTTATTATCAAGTTTAGAGACGCTATGTAATCTCATTTGCCACTGCACCTCTATACCCGTGTTGTCGCCGTAGTCTAGTAGGTAGTGTGTTCGCTTCTTAGACATAAGGCTTCGGTTCAAACCCCAGATGCCTGACCTCCACCTAAATGAAATATATGAAAATATTTCTTCGGTGACTTAGCCTCAGCAGATTTCTAGCAAAAACTCTGAGAGTAAATAAAATTGCCATGGAAAGCTTCCCAAAAATCTGTCGTTCGGAGTCGACTTTGAATTGTCGGTTATAAAAATTAACTCACACAACATAAGTGGTGTGAGAAACTAGGTCGTAATACTGACAAAAGGATACACATGGCCAATTATGTAAAGGGTGTTTTTTTATAGAGGTATAGAACTTTAAGTTGCAATAAAACAACGATGGATTATTCGATTGACATGAATTTTATTTATCCGAAAGATAATCTTGTGGCATTACATTTTAAATATGATTTCTGGCATATGACCGCCACGGCTGGCGCGGATGTAGTCCAATCTGGACGTTAAATTTTCGATGACTTTTTCCAACATTTGTGGCCGTATATCGGCAATAATACGGCGAATGTTGTCTTCCAAATGGTCAAGCATTTGCGGTAGACCAATGACTTTACATAGCCCCACAGAAAGTAGTCTAGCGGTGTTAAATCACAAGATCTTGGAGGCCAATTCACAGGTCCAAAACGTGAAATTAGGCGGTCACCAAACGTGTCTTTCAATAAATCTATTGTGGCACGAGCTGTGTGACGAGATGTTGCGCCGTCTTGTTGAAACCACATCTCCTGGACATCATGGTTATTCAATTCAGGAATGAAAAAGTTAGTAATCATGGCTCTATACCGATCACCATTGACTGTAACGTTCTGGCCACCATCGTTTTTGAAAAAATACGGACCAATGATTCCACCAGCCCATAAAGCGCACCAAACAGTCAGTTTTTCTGGATGTAACGGTGTTTCCACATACAGTTGAGGATTACCTTCACTCCAAATGCGGCAGTTTTGTTTGTTGACGTAGCTATTCAACCAGAAGTGCGCTTCATCGCTAAACAAAATTCGCTTATGAAAATCGGGACACAACGGTAATCTCGTTTTGGGCCCATTCGACGAATCTACGCCTTACTTGATGATCGTTTGGCTTCAAATCTTGCACGAGTTGGATTTTGTAAGCACGCAAACCAAGATCCTTCCGCAAAATCTTCCATAAAGTGGATGGACACAGATCCAATTCCTGTGCTCGATGGCGGATGGACTCATTCGGGTCTTCCTCAATGCTACGCTCTACAGCAGCAATAGCTTCTTCTGTACGCACCGTACAGCGTCTCTGGGGATGCGAGTTATCAATAAGAGTAAACGTGGTGCGAAAACGTTCCATGGTTAATCGAATTAACTGCTCTGATGGACGATTTTGTCGACGATAACGTTTCCGCACAGAACCATTATTTTCGAAATAAAATTGCACTATTTGCAAGCGTTGTTCAGGCGTGATTCTATTCATGATGAATTGCCAAAGCAAACGGAGTATAAATCACTTGACAGCTGTTAAATCGGTCGCCATCTTGAAAAGTAATGCCAACTTAAAGTTCTATATCTCTATAAAAAAACACCCTTTATATATGTATGTAAAGTGAGTAAAGAGCTCCTTATGCAGCTGATTATCAAAGTATGTATTTATCGAAGCGCTTCTGATACCCTACTTTAATTATATTAATTCGAACAGAGACGAAAACAGCCAGATTTCCGCATCTACAGCACTATCCATTTTCGATCCACTTGTATTTCACAGCGAACAGTTGAAGAGGACCTTAGCTCTACCAAGATCCACATCCTTATGTTCAGCTAAGGTTTACATGTTTATATACTTCGCAGGATATTCATATGGTCCTTGTTGGCTGCTAGTTTGTGACTGGTTTACGTTCAGAACTCTTAAAGCTGAAGATTTCGCAATAAAAATAAGCAATAGGAGTTGCCGTGGCAGTTGGGAGACAATAACCTTCCAACGTGAATAAAAGAAAAAAGATTTGGCCCCGGAATCTTTCTTATTGTTGAGTTTCTTATTGCCGGACATGACCAATTATAACTTTCTTTCCATTTTTTTTGTTTTTGTTTTTTTGTTTTTTTCGTACACGTTATCACCACTGCAGCAAATAATTTAAACGTGTTCCATTTGTTTAATCGTATTTGTTATGCTCTTTTTTTCGGTTCCTTTTCTTCTTATTCTTTTCAAAGAAAATAATGTGTGCTAAATAAATTGTGCCAAATTTTTCTATTTTTTTTTTTGGTTTTCTCTACTTTATGTGTTGAAATCAACAAATAAATTTCATTTCATAAGTTTTGGTTCTTTTGTAAGCAAAAAATATAAGAAAAAAAAAAACTCAACTAAAAAAAAAACAACAGAAGAAACAAAAGGAAACAAAACTAAAACTGTGTGACATTTAATATAACACAGCGTTTGTTTTATGTTGGTTTGTTGTTGTTGCTATTTTCTTATGCTTTTAATTTTATAAACTTAATTTAATTTCATAGAAAAAGAATGAAAGCAAAAAAAAAATATAGAAAATATAACACAACACACACATACATACGTTTCCATTTTGAACAAACAAAGAAGAAACAAACGTTTGTTATAGAAACTATTTTGAATTCTTTTTCTTTCGTTTCTTACGTGTTCTTTTTTTTAATAAAATTCGTACACATCCTACTGCATCCGCTTGATTTTTTTTTAGGCGGAAAAAGGAAAGAAAAAAATTTAACAAAAATGGTGGCGTAAATAAATGCAAAGAAACAAAGAAATTGAAACACAAACACACACTTACACACTTACCATACACAATGCTTGAGAATATATGTAAATAAACAACAACAAAGCATTTTCATACAGAGGCACTCTTACGTACGTACTCATTCTTAGTAGTATGTGTGCTAGCGCTTAAGAAATCTATGTTAACATTAGGGTCTTTGGTTATGCGAGTATTTCGATTAATCGAATTCATTTTGTTGCATCTTCCTCATCGTCTCAACATTTCTTTGTCTTGTTTCAATATTCTAGTGCAGTATTTTAGCCTACTCGCCTTATATCTACTAAAAGATGCTCATAATTTGCAAATTAAGTTCTGTTATAGCCTACCTGCCTGATGACCATAACTACTAATAACGGGTGATTTTTTTTAGCTATTATCTTTTCGGCAACACTAGTTTAAACAGCTCATGCACCATTCGTGTTTTGTTTCACTGTCAAACATCTTCAGTTCAGCGAACAACGCTTGCAAATCATTGAATTTTATTATCAAAATGCGTGCTCTGTTAAGAAAATTCATCGTGCGCTTCTTCCATTTTATGGTCAATTAAATCGACCCACTGAAGCGGCTATTCGGGCTATTGTGACTAAATTTCGCACCAAATTTACATTGTTGGACATTAAACCACAAACACGCTTACGTAGAGTGCGAACTGAAGAAAATATCGCAGTTGTATCGGCCAGTGTTAATGATGACCATCAATTATCGATTCGTCGTCGTTCACAGCAATTGCGACTCTGTTACTCAACAACGTGGAAAATTTTGCGAAAGGATTCAGGCGTGAAGCCTTTCAAAATACAGCTGGTGCAAGAATTGAAGCCGAACGACCTACCGCAACGCAGAATTTTTGTTGAATGGGCTCTTGGAAAGTTGGCCGAAAATCCACTTCTTTATCGAAAAATTGTGTTCAGCGACGAAGCTCATTTTTGGCTCAATGGATACGTAAATAAGCAGAATTGTCGATTTTGGAGTGAAGATCAACCAGAAGCATTGCAAAAGTTACCAATGCATCCAGAAAAAGTCACAGTTTGGTGCGGTTTATGGGCTGGTAGCATTATTGGACCGTACTTCTTCAAAGATGCTGCGAATCGTAACGTAACTGTGAATGGTGAGCGCTACCGTGAGATGATATCCAAATTTTTTTTTGCCCAAAATGCAAGAGCTTGACTTGCATGACATGTGGTTTCAACAAGACGGTGCCACATGTCACACAGCACGCGTAACAATGGACTTATTGAGAGGCGAGTTTGGTGAACATTTTATTTCACGTTCGGGACCGGTCAATTGGCCGCCTAGATCGTGCGATTTAACGCCTTTAGACTATTTTTTGTGGGGCTATGTTAGAGCTCATGTCTATATAGACAAGCCCGCTTCAATTGACGCATTGGAAGACAATATTGAAGCATTTATTTGTGAGATACCGGCCGAAATGTTGGAAAGAGTATGCCAAAATTGGGCTAAGCGGATGGACCATTTGAGGCGCAGTCGCGGTCAACATTTGCATGAAATAATCTTCAAACATTAAATTATATGGACCGTACTATCTGTTCAAATAAAGATTTCATGCCTTTTTCTGAATTTTATGTATTTTTTTTTTGAAAATTTTTCCTATAGCTCTTAAAAAATCACCCATTAGATGGGTTGCTCTTTATGCGTTTTAAAAGAATCTTGTGATTGCAGCGAGAAAAGCTGAAACCATTCAGAGAAAATGTTATAAGGGATGGAGTTTTATTTGTTGTAAAGTCTGCTGGAGTTGCCGCAGTCAAAAAAGTAGTGTGTTGGCTTATTAGACCTGAGGCTACGATTCAAAGCCCAGATCAGACATCTCCAACAAACCAAAATAAGAAAAAAATTTCTTCGCTGAATTCCTCTCAGCATATTTCTTCCTCTCAGCAAAGTCTGTCGACTTTAAATTGTAGGTCCTGCCACTCATGTATGAAATTAACACACACAACATAAGTGGCGTGAGAAGCTAGGGCGTAATCCTGACTGAAGGATTGTAATGACCAAAAAATTCAACGACATCTAGAAATTTTTTCTTCGCTCCGCTGGGGACTGGATCCCAATGCATTTTTGGTGCGATATCACATAAAACATGTGCTTTTGTAATGTTTAAAGAAATAATTTCAATTCAATTCTTATGTCCTAATTATTCGAATATTCGATTATAAAATATTCGTTATTATGCTTTAATAAAATTTGTGAATTATCTGTTTGCTGAAGCAAAAAACAACAACAACAAAAAATTATTCTATTGTGTTGTTGTTGCAGCAGCTGCTACTGTTTCGCGAAAATTTATGTTTTTTATATTTCTCTCACACTCTCTCTCTCTTCCCTCTTTATTGTTGCTTCAACCTTAAACAATAAGGCAGAAAATGATTCTTTTTTTTTTGTCACAATTTAGTTTTTGTTTTTCATAAACCATCTAAGATCGTAAGAGGTAAATAGAGAGAGAGAGAGCGAGAGTGAGTGCTGGTAACAGTATATACAAGTGTTTGTTTAATGGTTGGTTCTGCAATATTTTTTCCCATTTTTTTTTGTTTGTTTTTGTTACGCATGACGTTGCAAGGAAATAAATAAGACAATATGGTAGAAGAAGAAGAAGACACATTTATAGTTTTCTGCTTCTTTCTCTATTTTTTTACTGTTATTTTTTCTTCTGCATTTTATATTATTGCAACAACAACAATAACAACGACAACAACGACAACGACAAATAATAGAAAAGATTCCTACTGTCAACACTTTAATAAATTATTTTGTATGTTCACATACTGAGAGAATGAAAGAGAAACAGAAAGCGATAGAAAAGAAGATAGAGTGTGAGAGTGTGTGTGTATGTTTTTGCCTAAGTGAGAATGTGTAAAAAGTGAGTGTGCAGGCATATGTGAATAATTTTTTATGAGTTTTTGCGTTAATGAATGAGCGTGACATTTGCTACCATCTGCGTGTGTGCGTGTGTGTATTTTAAAATAAACATGATATATTTGTTAAATAGAAATGTTAGCATAAAATATCATTATAATTGTCTTTAATGCAGTATTAATGGAGCTTAAAAGCAACTGGCTTATGACTTCGTTTAGATCTTCAATCAAAATTGAATTACTCGTATTTAAATAAAAGGTTCTCAATTTTATTGTTTACTATAACGTGATTTTTTAAGAGCTATCGGAAAATTAAAAAGAAAAACACATAAAATTCAGAAAAATGCATGAAATCTTTATTTGAATCGATAGTACGGTCCATATAATTTAATATTTGAAGATGTGACAAATGTGACCGCGACTGCGCCTCAAATGGTCCATCCGCTTAGTGCAATTTTGGCATACTCATTCCAACATTTCGTCCGGTATCATGCAAGTCAAGCTCTTGCATTTTGGGCAAAAAAAAGTTCGATATCATCTCACGGTAGCGCTCACCATTCACAATTACGTTACGATTCGCAGCATCTTTGAAGAAGAACGATCCAATGATGCCAACAGCCAATAAACCGCACCAAACTGTGACTTTTTCTGGATGCATTGGTAGCTTTTGCAATGCTTCTGGTTGATCTTCACTCCAAAATCGACAATTCTGCTTATTTACGTATCCATTGAGCCAAAAATGAGCTTCGTCGCTGAACACAATTTTTCGATAAAGAAGTGGATCTTCGGCCAACTTTCCAAGAGCCCATTCACCAAAAATTCTGCGTTACGGTAGGTCGTTCGGCTTCAATTCTTGCACCAGTTGTATTTTGAAAGGCTCACACCTAAATCCTTCTGCAAAATTTTCCACGTTGCTGCGAACGGCGACGAATCGATAATTGATGGTCATCATTAACACTGGCCGATACAGCTGCGATATTTTCTTCAGTTCGCACTCTACGTAAGCGTGTTGATGGTTTAATGACCAACAATGTAAATTTGGTGCGAAATTTAGTCACAACAGCCCGAATAGCCGCTTCAGTGGGTTGATTAAACTGACCATAAAATGGAAGAAGCGCGACGATGAACTTTCTTAACAGAGCACGTATTTTGATAATAAAATTCAATGATTTGCAAGCGTTGTTCGTTTGTAAGACGATTCATGGTTAAATTATAGACCAAAATGAAGATGTTTGACAGTGAAACAAAACACGAAACGTGCGAGAGCTGTTTAAACCAGTGTTGCCAAAAAAATAATAGCTAAAAAATCACCCTTTATATAAAGCCACAACGTTCCGATTTGAAGGTAACAGTTCCTTTACGATGATCTTCAAAAAAATACAACCAAATGACACCTCCAAACCATAATACGCATCAAATAATAACTTTTTTTCGGCTGCATTAGCGTTTCCGTAAACACTTTTGGCTGCTTTGAGCCCCATATACAATAATTACACTTGCTGAGGTACCTATCAAGTGAATAAGCATTGAAAGCCTATTGCTCTAGTAATCAGTCAGCATGTCTACGTAGCTTTAAATGCTGCGTGAGATGAATATTATATGAATTGATGTGCAAAACAGAATGCAAAATACGCTATAATGAGCCGCAATATGAAACCAATTGCTAAGAATGCTATGAAATCGACATATGTATTCGGATTTTTTCGCCACTCCTTTTTTAACAGAAGAGATATTTTTGGCAGTACGTACATTCCGCTGATTCACAGACCCGAGCACATCTAAAACGTTTCTAGTTTCTTGCCAATTTGTACAGTAAATTTATAATGCTGACAATAATCGTGTTAATGCTGACTTTTGTAGGCAAAACTTTCATTAAGGAAGTGTCACTTGAAATTAAAGCTACAGTTTGTCAAAAAAATCTTTGCACATAGAGAAAAATAAAAAAACTTCGAAAATTTTATTTTTATTTATTTTTATTTTTATTTGATTTATAATGATCTACATAGCACAACAAGATACTAAATCTTATAAGTGACAGTGCTATGTTTACAATCAATAAGGTATAAAAAATTAACATTAATTAAATATAAAAAATTAGAGAAAGTTAATTTATGTATATAAATGTTAAATTAAATTAATAAGGTAAAGTATAAAAATAATAATAATAATAATAATAACAATAATAATAATAATAATAATAATAAGAATAATAATAATAATAATAATAATAATAATAATAAGAATAAGAATAATAACAATAATAATGATGACCTAAAAAATTAAATCACAAAATTTACAAATATGAGAGTAAAATTTTAATTATGAAAATAATTTAAATAACTCCTTTTTGAACGCGTTTGCATTGCCCAGATTTTGGATGTTATTTGGTAAGGAATTCCAAAGACTAATGGTGTGTATAAAGAACTATCGCTGAGACAGAAGAGTCCTGAATCGTTGCTGTATAATCCCCACACCCCGGTGGGATCTAGCAAACTTAATTTTACAATATAGATACTTCGGCTGTTTCGTGTAAATTATTTTATGAAGTAGAAGGAGGCATCTAATTTTCAGGAGATTATCAAATTTGATACCAAGAATCAGGTAAGCTAAATGAGGAATGTGATCCCGACGCCCCTTAAGGAAAACATACCTGGCTATGTTATTGTACGCCAGGTTAAGTTTCTGGTTGTCATCATAACTGCAATTTGCGTATATCTCACATCCATATAAAAGTACCGGAATCAAGTAAGTTTTAGCAAGTTGCATGCGAATGACAAAAGGAGTTGAATCATTGATTTCTAATATAAATAACCAACTTTTTCAATTTTTTCAAACAGGATTTTATAAACATATGTTTTGTTAATATAATAAATAAAAAACTTTTATAACAATGAAAATATTCTAATGTAAAATATTAAAAAACAAAAACAATTCAATTTTACTGCTGTCAAAAAAATGTTTGCACACTTGATAAAATATTAAGACTTATGCAATTTTTTTAAAATTATAGTGCTAATATTTTGTGTGTCCACCTTGAGCATCAATCACCGATTGCAGACACCTTCTCATGGATTGAATAAGCTTCGGAATGTCATATTCTAACGGTATTTTTTCCCATTCTTCTTTGATGAAATTTATCAATTCGATTTTAATTGTGGGCGATCTTTTTCCTACCTTTTGCTTTAGATGAACCCACAAATTTTCTATAGGGTTAATATCAGGACTTTGGGCAGGAGTATCAATAACTTTGGAGCAGTTGTAAAGTAACCTGGACTTACATAAATAAGATTTATGTTTAGAATCATTATCTTGATTGTACTTGTAATTAAATTTATTCGGATTAACCGGGTCAATAAAACCAAATTTCTTAATGCTAGCGGTCAGTAAATTTTTTAAAATATCAAGATATACTTCCTTAGTCATTATTTCATCCAAAATCCTGATTACACCAACTCCCTTGCTGGATATACAGCCCCATACCATTACAGACAGTTTTCCAAACTTTACTGTAAGATTTTAATTTTCTGGTACTGTCAGAGGCTTACGCCAAACTCTTTGCGGTCCGTCATGATAATAAAGCATTATTTTCGTCTCATCTGAGAAAATAACAGCGTCCCAGTACTCCGGAGGAAGTGAAATGTATTCGGTGGCAAATCTTAATCTCTTTTCGACATTTTGTGCTGAAAGCAGGGATTTTTTCCTAGCCACTCTTGAAGAATATTTGTGTTTTTGAAAACCATTTCTGATGATTTCTTGGGAAACACGTAATCCAAAGTCTTTTTGCACTTGAAGAGCTAATCATGTCGTACTGGATTGTTGGCTACCATACACGATTCTAATAATATTTCTTTCAACTCGCTGCGTCACCTTTTTTGACCTGCCTGTAAATCCTTTTAAGTCTAGTCCTCCTTCTTTTTCAGCACGGGATATAATATTATATACAGCCCTGATGTTCAAGGAGAACATATCGGCGATTTCCTTGGCAGATTTGCCTTTCTAGTAGTTGAAATAGACCAATTGTATAATATTTTTTGAAACTCGTATTCCTGGCATTTTTTGTATTCAAATATAAGGACACCTGTTACATAAAAAAACGATCACTTCATTAATAAAACGTTGTTTACCCCTTTCACATTCCATCTCATTTGTAAAAAACCCAAAATGCACAACATTTTTGGAAATAACGGCATTTTTTTGTAATATTTTTATTATCTTCATTCAATATGCAAAGATTTTTTTGACACCCTTTATATTGTGTAAAGTTCTTTTATTGTTGTTATTATCGTAATGTGTGTGACTATTAGAAAACTCTTGGCGCCTTATGGTCGTAAACAAGTGCATTCTATAATGTGTGCAAAAATAAAAAAGTATGTAAAGATTTTGTTGTTGGAATTCTTGAATGAAGATCACATTTTATATTTTTTTGATCTGTGCAAAGATTTTTTTGACAAACTGTATTTAACAGCCTAAAGCCTTGTCAGACTCACGGTATTTGTGCTAATTAACAATCCTCAGCTTTATGCTTTTTTTTTAAATTGCATGTTCTTCAAAGTTTTTTTCTTTCCATTTCTCTTTTTTAAGTATGCATAAGTATTTTAAATATTTTTTTTAATATATGCAGCTATTTCTCTGCATTCTATATAAACATGCAACCAAATAAATTTATGACATATATATGTATATATGTGTGTGTGTATCCAAATGTGAGTGTGTAACTAATGTGCAAGTGTGTACATGTCATGTCAGTTTTTATTGCATTCAGCATCACGTAATATGTCAACATAAATTGGAATCAGAAAGAGAAGCAAAAAAAGAACAAAAAAAAGAAAAAAAAAATAACAACAAAATAAATTGAATAAGTAGCAATAGTTGCAATAAAAAAATTGTTGCAACTCTTGTAGCTGTGGCAGAATGTCAAGATAAAAGCAAAAAAAATTTTCATTACTATTATAAACATATTAAATATGTATGTATATTGTATATGTATGTATATAATACACATACACATGTATAAAATAAAAATTTAAAATTCTCGATTTGCATACAAACTTTAAAAAAAAATTAAACAAAAACAAAAACAACAACAACAGGAATATGTTCTTGCAATAGTAAGCAAGAAAAACAAGAAAATATTAATTCTACTGTCAAATAAAGTAAATGTCATGAAGAAATAAATTTTAAATGAAAACTAATGAATGAGCATCGATTAAAAAGAAAAAAAAAAAAAAACGAAATGAAAATAAAATTTGGAAATACAGTGAACTCGCGATAACGTGAACTAATTATTACCAAGGCAGTTCACATTTTCGAGTTTGTTCACGTTATCGAGTACCTAAATTTATAACAAAAAATGACCCGATTTAATATGAAAAATTATATTTTAATAATTTAAAATGCCAAACACTATTTTAAATAAATTTTTTTTATCAATTAGTCAAGAACTCAGTAACCTAAAGCCAAAAATTAAGTTTTCAGTCTCAAATGTGTCAATTGAAATCCAACTCTTTAACAAAACATTGATGAAACCAGCCATAAAAAAATGTTACATGTCATCCATACTGACTTGGAGAATTTGTAATTCACTGGACAAGTAAAGTTTTTGAAACTTTGTGGATTTTTAGATTTTCCAAATACCAGTAGATTAAGTTTGTGAGTCCACGACGCATTCGAACAGCCCATGAAAGTTAATCGTTTTTCTCCAATGATGACACATATGTTTTATCTGGCAACTACTTCAAATATAGCGCGCATCCATCAGCATTATAAAGCTGATCTTCACAAAGAGAGAGTTCTTCCATTTTTGCTTTTAACTTTTACTTAAATGGGTCAAGAAGTTGCGGCTGCGCAGAAAGCTTTTCTCGGGAAATTTTAAGAAGGCGAACAGCAAAGCTTTGCTTATATTTCTGAAGCCATCCGTCACTGGCGTTAAAACCACAATCATTTTCTTTAATTTGATCGTGAATTTCTAAAGCTTTGGCTTTTAACATCAGTCCACTTACCGGCATTTTCTGTTTCGCATGTGAAGGAACCACTTATTAAGACTTTTTTCATTCCTGGTTATTCAGATGCACGTAATGTTTTACGCTTTCCAGTGCCATAAAATGTATTATTTACACGATTACTAATTTTCCGTTTTTTGTTTTTAATGGAAGAAACAGTTGCTTTTGCTTTTGCGCCATATTTTCTGGCCAAGCTACTAACACTATAACCCTTTTGCAATAGCTCAGGGATATCCACTTTATCTTTTAAAGTTAACACTTTAGGCAAGTAGTGAGGTCAAAGCATACATAAACGAGTACAATGAAAAAGAAGTTCAAACATAAGTAAACAAACAAATAAACTATAGTTCGGGAATTTCCCAATTTAAAAACAGTTTAAAAAAGTAAAAAAAGAAAAAATGTTCACATTTTAGAGCTTTCAGATTTTGTTCACGTTTTAGAATACTCTGTGGGAAAATAAATTTGTTCACGTTTCTGAGACGTTCACACTTTCGAGTGTTCACGTTTTCGCGAGTTCACTGTAAAAACATTGTTAATGGATAAATATTATTTGATAATATTAAATTAGGCCCCCCAAATTGAATTGAAAAATTATTAACAGATTTACAACAAAAAAAAAAAAAAAAAAAACAATAAATAATAAAAAATCGGTCACTCTGACTTTTTGATTTTCGCTCTCTTCACAGAGAGAACAGCACTGATCCCGAGCTCAATGGTTGAGCTCTTGAACAGTATTTGTACAAATTTAAACCTGATTTGAGAGGAAAATGGATACAAACAAATTTCGTGTATTGATTAAGCATCGCTAAACCATTCAATATAATTTCGTTGTGGCCTTACGATTACGTCATATGAAAAATTCACGATATTGGAGATAGAAAGTGCGGGAGATTGTGGGAGACATAGTCATCGAATACATGTGACAACTAAGCAGCAAGTTTTTGACGCAGACCAAGTAGCAATCGCAACAGTGCGTTAATAAGTAAACGAAATGCATTTGTAGAGGAAAAAGTTCTTTTAAACCTGAAGAATACATACAAGGAACAAAATTTCATGTATGAAAAATCATTTTCCACTGCTTAAAACCATATTCAGGGAGATGGCTATGCAAAAATACCATACGGCACAGTCTGTAACCTGTATCTGACTTTTTAAAGCCATAGAGCAGTCATATCTGCCGCTTTATAAGACCCTTAGATGCCATATTCCTATAAGAATTTGAGCCAGCTGTCACAGCTTGCAATCTATCGGCGTTGTAAGTGAGAATAAATGGTTACAGGTCGGGTGACCCTTCTCTGTTGTCATCAATTTACTGCCAGTCTTAGCCAGACTATCTCTTATAACTACTGTAAAGGTCTAGTGTAAGAGAGACATTAACGCCTCTATATTCGTTTTTATTTTTTCTAAAGTGAGACGTTAAGTTTTGAATTTCTGCTCATGTTTGCCAATGGCCTTCGTAGAGTACAGCATCTTTTCTGTACGCTTTCTATGCTTAATTTGTAATTCTGATCTGTACTATACCATTCCTTGGAGGTGGAATTTGATGGAATACATTCAGAAGAAGCTTAGCTGCACTTTTTTCCGATATGGGGCTTAAGTTGCAGTGGCTTATGGAGGAGTAGGGAAAGTTCGCTTAACTATAAATACAGGAAAAACGCAACTGCTGCATATAAACTAAACAACACTGAAACTGTTGGCAATAATATAAACATTGTTGGTTCGGATGAAGATATCAAGAAACGCAGATCTGTAACCAACTCAGCAAGGCATGGGCTCCCCCATTTATTTTAAAAAAATAAAGAAAAAAACGACATTTCTGTTGCAAATCAAGGAAAACAAAACTGTGTTGTTTCCTTTATTATATGCCAGTTATATAACAAATAATTATTCATTATTTATTTAAAGTCTAAATCGATAAATAGGCCCATTTCTAAAAACTAAACTAAATTACTTTATTTTTTTTTTGTATACAATTTTAAAGGACGCACTATGTGGCATTTACCTTGAAAAGCTGGCCAAAAAGGCAAAAATGAATTTAAAGAAATTTAAGAAACTGAGTATGCAGTTCGATAGACAACAAAATTCTGCATTATATTGTGAATTTTCAGGACTTTAAGTTGAGATTTGTAGATTTGAGACGATGTCAAAGTCAGGAAAGTGAAGAAAATTAAATGCGTTTTTGGTGTTTTTTTTTGAAATTTTAATAGGTTTATATGGTATTTTTTTGTGGCTAAACGAATAGAGGTTTTATATTGATTTTTTTTTATTTGAAAGGTATGAGCAACTGCTAGTTTCAGTTTTTTTACATATGTATACATATATATCTCATATATTAATGTTAAAATTATTCGTTCAAAATTTAAAAATAATAAAAATTTCACATTTTTTACCCTACCAAATAAAAGATAAGGATTTTAAAGGTGAAAGTAGTTTTTAGTAGTTTAATGTTATATACCACAAAAAAATATGAACTCTCTACATTCAGGAACAAAAAGAAAAGTTTGCGCAAATTTGCGCAATTATTTTTGGCGATTTTTTGAAAATGTTACTTTTTTTTGAAAGAAAATTAGACGTAGTGTAATAAAACCACAGGCAATAAAGCCATATGGCGTATGAATTATGCGAGGAAATTCAGTAGAAGCGATACCAATCGAGATGTCCTGAACAGGTTACTTGAAGCAGTGACCCTTTTATAAGCTGCAGTACACACAAATCGCGAAGGAATAGAAAAGCATTTTCATCAGATACTTTGAAGGTACTCCTTCCTGACATTGATGATGAAAATGATAACGATTTTAACGATTGTAGTTAGTTTCACTTTTTAAGTATTTTTAAGTTAAGTATTAAATAATGTAAAATAAATATTAATTATCATAGAAGTTTAAAAACTTAATTACATATGTATGTATATCGACTATTATAACAATATGAGATGGTATGTTTGATTTTCTTAATGCACTTATGATCCGATCATAATAAAATGTGATCATAAATGATTCACATTCATATTAAACATGTTCATGTCGAATTTCATCGAGGTAATAAAATTTTTAAGCCAATTATAATTGCTGAACATATTTTCTTAAGGGGCCCTATTTTCGACCCCGGGGCAATTATAGACCGATCATAACAAAATTTGGTAATATGATTTAGATTTACAAAATACACGTTCCTACCGAATTTCATCACGATACCGATGTTTTTAAGCCATTTATAAGGGCAAACGTGAATTTCTAAAGGGGACTTTATATGGGAACCAGGGTCAAATGTGATCCGATTTTCACTAAACATTACACCAAGATTTCTTAGTACACAGAACTGATCCATGCTAAATTTTATCATGATGGTTGCATAATTGCTATAATTATGTGTAAATAAGTGCAATTTCGAGGTGAATTTGTATGGGGGCTAGGCGATATCACGGACCGATTTGAACCAAAATCAGTTGGGTTCATCTTTGGGCCTAATTATCACTAACACTATCAAAAAATTCCAGCCATTAACTCATAAAACACTTCTATTAATTTTGGCCAGGTTTTCAGGCAAAATGCCACATAGTGGGACGTTTTTCTAAAAATTACAATACAAAACCACACACCATGACGTATGAGTAATCAAAATCCAATACGAAAGCAATTCAATCATACTCATACGTACCGTTGCACATTTGGTACACATAGTACGTGTGTAAATGATTTGTGTTGTTCTATTTTTTTTCTTTTGTTTTGTTTTTGTTTTAAAACAATTTTCACAATTAAAATTTTATAAAAAGAAAAAAAAAATTCATTTTCATTCATATTTCCAAGAAAATCTACTTTCTTTGTACTCGTTTCGCTGCCTTTAAATTACGTGCATTATTTGCATAAAAAATAGATTTTTTGAAAGGGGGAGACGGACGGTAAACTGTGTTCTATAAACCCATTAATAATTGCAAACATTTGTTCAATTTCCCTACAAAATCCATTAAAAACAGAAAATTGTTTTTCAATATCGGAAAAATAAATTGCAGTTTAAGAATAAAACCCACCCCCCCCACTTCGTTTAAACAAACGAGGGTGGTAGGAAAATTAGCCGAGCTTAGGTATAAATGGAGACAATAGTTTGAAACATTGTAACCTTGTAAGTTTTACTGTGTCTCGTTGTTTCTCGTATATATGATTGAGCCAATAGCTCAGTGTAATCAGTGAAGCTGTAGGTTAGCTTAGATAACATTGGCATCCGTAGTAAAAAGTTAAGGTTACTTGAGTCCTATAAGCTCCCGTTATTATATCGATAGTATCGTCATTCAACTATAAATCCTGGCTAGCATAGCTTAATCAAAACGATAGTTTTATGACGATCTGGTTAGACACGTTTTTAAGTGCCTAAGAATCCTTCTGTTCATGTTCTTACTGACAGAGAAGATATGCTGCAGAGTCCATTACTTCCTGTACCTTGCTTTTACAGCTTCTGCAGAAGTGGTTGTAAAGTATTCCCAGTCTTCGGCCGTATGCGTCTAGCGTTCAGTGTCTTGTTATAGCTACTATGAAGTCGCCGTAGTCTAGGAGGTAGTGTGTTGGCTTATTAGACGCAAAAGCCTGGGTTCGAGCCCCAAGCCAGGCATTAAAGACAAAATACAAAAAGTATTTTTTCGGCGACTTCCTCTCAGTAGATTTCTGGCAAAAAAACTCTGAGTGTTAAAATAAAAATTGCCATGAAAAGTTTCTCAATAAAATAAAAATCTGTCGTTCGGAGTCGACTTTAAACTGTAGGTGCCACCACTCATGTATAAAATTAACACACACAACATAAGTGGTGTGAGAAACTAGGACGTTGTACATTGGGTCAATTCGACCTCCGGGTACTTGTACGTGTCTTAATTGACAAGTACACGTCCTCTAACCTAACCTAACCTAATCTATAGCTGCTCTGAGGTTCCTAAAATGGACACTGGTTAGATCGAACGAAAGTTTTGTTCTGAAAATATCCATAGCAGGCCGTTATTTTCATAAGAACGTTCATCTTTTCTTTGTAAATGAAAAAATTGGAGTGGCATTACTTGTCTGCCCCTCTATTTTCTAGGAATCCTAGTCTAGCGTAAGGCGTTAGTCTTTATGGTAATTTCTTCGGCTTAAGTAGTACTAAAGAAATCACGAAGTGCAAGGCACAACTAAGATTCAATTGTACTGAAGAGATTCCATTTTGTCACGTTATTTGCATCCCTGAGAGCAAATACTTGGATGACGTTCTCCGGAAGGTGTAAGCCATTTAACATAATCGGATCTAAACAGCATTTTTTATTAATAAAACCAGAATCCAAAGAGAGATTTGATGTGTTGTGATATCCCTATCATGCTTCTATGTTTTAATGGCGCTTAGTTTCAGTAACGCGTTCCCAGTCACTTGTTTTGCTAACATGTCCAGTGATAGCCAGTTAAGGGTAGTAGACTATGCCACAAAATAGTGTAGTTTTAAGAGCACCTGGTTTCATGATTGTTACGCTTAAATGGAGTTTGATGGTTGCAACCATAAAATCGTGGTCTCGTAGGTAGAGTTGGTTTGATTAAAAAATTTTTACAGTTTAGGTCGAGTGTGATACTGAATTGGGTATTCGTAAATTACTTCAGTTTGCTGTGCAATTTGGTCGTTATTGGGTAGAGTGAGAGCTACTCTGTTGGTCGACTGTAATTGGAAGTAAAAATTTCTGGCTCCTACGTAATCCTCTGCTTGGATTTGAAAGACCTCAGATCGATCAATCAATATTAAGGTCGTGCTAGATTCTACCTTCATTCATAGCGATAAAATATTGCTGGAAAGAGTTTCAATGAGACCGAATAGGGTGCCGTTTTTACAAATTCTAGCAAACGTTAGCTAAGTTCGCATAGTAGGGAACTATTTTGTGAATTTCTTGTTTCTTGTTTGATTCAATATTGATACTACCCACGTAATTTATGAAACTTATTATTTTCATGCTTCATTTTAATGGAAAAGTTTTTTTTTCATTCTGCTGTTTTTTGTTGTTGTTGTTGTTGTTGTTTTCGTTAAATTTTTGCATTTTTCCACTTTTCATTTAAATATTAACGATAAAGTTTATTCCATACGCTTAACAAGTTTCTTTTTTTTCCTCTTTTCTCTTCTCTTCTGTTCTTTTATTGATAGAAAAGGCAATCAATAGCTGAGTTAGGAAATTTATCATGGAATACGAAGTATGAATGCAAAAAAAAAAAACATCGACAATCCAATAAGTTAAATATGATTAAAGTTTAGCAAGAAAAAAAAAGAGTGGAAACGAAACGGAAGGAAAAAAAAGTGGAAATAAAGTTTTAAAACCATTTAACAGGGCTTAAAATGCAATTTTCGCTAGAAACTTAGGCTATGCAGTACAATTTCATTTTTATTTGCTTTTTTTCGAAAATTGGTTAGAGCGTTTGGCAAGAAAGTTTGCTAGTTATTTGGCTGCATTCAACATACATACATACATACATACATAATTGGTCATTACAACCCTTTAGTCAGGATTACGACCTAGTTTCTCACACCACTTACGTTGTATGTGTTAATTTTATCCAGAAGTGGCGGAGTCCTACAGTTTAAATTCAACTCCGAAAGACTGTGTTTTTTGAGAAACTTTTTCATGGCAATTTTATTTACTCTCAGAGCTATTGCCAGAAAACTGCTGAGAGGAAGTCGCAAAAAAAATTTTTTTGGTTTTTGTTTTGATGTCTGGCCTGGGGCTCGAACCCTGGCTTTACGTCTTATAAGCCAACACACTACCTACTAGGCTACGGCGACTTCATTCAGCATAACACTAGTTTTTTTCATTGAACGTGTACATATGTACATACATACATACATACATACATACATACATACATACATACATACATACATACATACATAAATACATACGTACATACATACATACATACATACATACAGACATACATACATACATACATACATACATACATAAATACATACGTACATACATACATAAATACATACATACATACATACATACAGACATACATACATACATACATACATACATACATACATACATACATACATACATACATACATACATACATACATAGATGGTCATTGCAACCCTTTAGTTAGGATTACGACCTAGCTTTTTACACCACTAAATGTTGTGCGTGTTAATTTTACCCAGAAGAGGCGGAGTCCTACAGTTTAAATTAAAACTCCGAAAGACAGTTTTTTTTAGAAACTATTTCATGGCAATTTTTTATTTACTCCCAGAGTTTTTGCCAGAAATCTGCAGACACCGAAGAAATATTCTTTTCATATTTTGTTCTGTTGTGAGATATATGAGCTGGGCTTTGAACCGTGGTTCATAGTAAGCCAACACACTACTTACTAGACTACGGCGACAATGATCTTGTACATGGTTTAGTTTATTGCTTGGTCGCCACAAAGATTAAATCCTGGAATGTACAGGGTGGCTGATATATGTATAATGCAACAAAGTAAAGCGCTATATTTTTTTAATTTTTTTTTTTAATTTTATTGCTCAAAAGCAAAAAATGTTGGAAATAACATCAAATTTTAGAATCAGTTTATATTTGTTCGAATTGGCCATCTTTGGTACGAATTATGGCCTTCAAACGGCCGACAAAGCCATCACAGGCTGCACGAAAGTGGCTCTGCGGTATTTTGGCACATTCCCGGCGAAGCGGCGTCTTGAGATGATCGACACTTTGGTATTTTTTAGTGAGAACCTTACTCTCCAAAATGCCCCAGGCGCAAAAGTCGAACGGATTGAGATCCGGAGATTTTGGTGGCCATTGTGCGGTAGAAATGAAGCGAGGAATCTTCTTTTTAAGCCATTCTTGGTTGACGCATGCTGAGTGCGGTGGTGCTGAGTCCTGTTGGAATGTCCATGGTCTGCGGCCGAAATGTTTGTCTGCGCAGGGCTTCAATACTGTCTTTAAGAAATTTTCCCGATAATATTCGGCATTTATTTTGACCCCACGGTCGATGAATACGACCATCAGCCGTTACGGCGGCCCACACCATAATCATTGGCGGCGCTTGAGTTCTGGTGGCCAATCGCAGGTGTAAATTTTCAGTTGACCTCTTTGGCAAGTAAACCCGATCATTTTGTTTGTTCACTAATTGCTCAATTTGGAATGTCTTCTCATCGGAGAAAACCAAATTCGGTAACTGGCCACTTTTGTGCAAGCGAAGTAACTCCTTGGCTCTTTCCAGTCTAACTTTTTTTGTCCATCGGTGAGCTCTTGCACTTTTTGGAACTTCAATGGCTTTAGTTCAAGCTCATTTTTCAATATGTGTTGCATCCGTTCTCGCGATGTGTTGAGCTCACGAGCAATTTTTCTACCACTGCGGCGTGGATTTCGATCAAATCTGGCCTTCACTTTTCGGATCATTTCTGGTGTTGTTACCGTTTTTTTTTCGTCCACTTTTTGGACGCAATGCAACAGTGCCAGTATCACGGTAACGAGCAATGGTACGAGAAACAAAAGATTTATTCACATTTAAATGCTGGATGGCTCTAACGATAGCCACCTGTGGTTTTACAGCCAAATATAAAGGAATCACACTATCACGCTTGAATTCCATCACGAATAACCCTTTTTTTCTGAATGCAATAGATCAAAATGCTTTTGTAAGCTTGTAAATAATAAAATGAACTGTCACTGGAATAAATCTGTCAGCTGTCAGACGAGCGGTTTACAAATGATAACAACCTGAAGTTGGTTGCAATACATATCAGCCACCCTGTATTTCTACTGAAAACGTTTGATTTCCTTTTTGCATTGATCGTATATATGAACCTAACGAACAATTTAGCTTGTAGTTTGGTTTCCTGAAAGAATAAGTCAGAGACCATTGTAGGAAGGTCAAAATCAGGATAGTCTTTCCAGTGAAAACGTTTGTGCTTCTTTCGAAATGTTTTCATGCGTCCGAGAGAAGAAACTCTCAGTAGAGAGTCTTTTCAATGAGAACGGAAGGTTGTTATCCGTTTATACAAACATTACTACTTCAATTTCTAAAACTTGTAAATGATTCATGGACACACACACATACATAATCATATTTGATTTGAATATGAGGACCTTCGGCAATTTTTTCTCAATGTGAAAATATTTAAAATAATTTCATGTTTTGTATTAAAAAAAAAAAGAAATATGAAGGTTTTATTTTTACTGTTTGGTATTGCATTGTAGCCATTACTTTAGACTTCTTTTCTGGTATTTCTTTCGTTTTAAATTCGTTTTGCCGCAAATATTGTATCTTGTTACTGTATAAGAAAATTCTTTTGGCACACCATTCCAACACAAATTTGCTGCTCTAGTACTTGTATTATAATCTCTCGTACTGGCTCTTTTGCTCTTCTTTTTCTTTCGTATTTTCCCCCCTCAAGTATATGCCATTAAAACTTAAAATATGATTTTTATAGTTTCATTATTTAAATCAAATCAAATCAAATCAAATATTTTCATGCAAGTGGTTTATAGTTTTAATTTTTGAGAAAAAAAAACCACCAAAAACAACAAAAATATTTCAACAAATTTGTTATAGACACGCTATAAAGAACAAAAAGAGAAGCAGCAGCAAAACAAAAACAAAAAAAAAAGACTTCAACATGCCATCATCAGTATATAGTTTATCAGCAACGGAAAAACAGAAAAAATGAATCACATCATCAATGTTTTTATATCATAACACCAACAACAACACAATTTAGAGGCCTTAACAGAGAAGAAGAAAACAAGAAGAAATCAACACTTCTACACATGCATACACAATATAATAAATGTTTAAGTATTTATTGAAGGATATTTATGTTAAAGTGTGTATGATTGCAAATGTATGTGTGTGTGTGTGTGTGTGCAAGTGCATTTCAATGATTTTAGGAAAAGAAATTTAAATGCAAATATTTTTACTCGGGGTTTATAAAATATTTGTTTTCTTCTCTCGTTGTTGTTGTTGTTGTGTTCTTGTAGTAATATAAACAAGTTTTTTTTTCAGTTTTAATGCATATAAATTATCTATGAGAAGTTATCTTATAATGCATTTATTATACAAAATGTTATTCTACAAAAAAAGAAAAAATACGGCATGCGGATCAATAAGTTCCTAAATTTTTCAGTCCAGTCTCCTGCCATACACTTTGTTTCTTTAAAATCAAAAAAAGTAAAGAGGAAAAAAGATTTGTTGAAGTCATCCAAATAGATTTTTAAGTTTCTAGACAAAAAATCTTATGTATAAAAATTAACACACACAACATAAGTGGCGTGAGAAGCTACGTCGTAATCCTGACTGAAGGGTTGTAATAATAAATTATGTATGTTTGTATGTATGTAAACAAAAAAGTCTATTGGTTGTAAATCAATAAAATAGGGAGTATTTCTTAGACTGGCTCATTTACTGTTTTTCATATACTGTTCAAGTAACGGGATAGTATGCCAGCAATGGCAATCAAACACCACTAGTCTACCAGGACACCTTAGATTCCATTTTTTATTTATTTTTTTTTATTTATTAATTACAATACAAATTACAAATTATATTAAATTATAATTGACCTGAGTAACTTTGACCATATGCTCGGTGTAGTATCACAGACCAGAGTCTCTGGTGGGAATCGAAACCGCTAATAGTGTAGCACACTACCCACTAGACTACCAAGGCACCCACATTAAATTCCATATATTGATACGCAATACAAAACGAAATATATGTTCTCGCTAAGTAGGGACATGCGGAGTATCGGATCCTACAATAGATTACGGCCGTAGTCTAGTAGGTAGTGTGATGGCTTATTAGCCCTAAGGCCACGGTTCAAACCCCAGATCAGACATCAAATATGAAAAAAAAAATATTTCGTCGGCGACTTCCTCTGAGAAGATTTCTGGCAAAAACTCTGAGTGTTAAAATAAAATTTTTATGAAAAGTTTCTTAAAAAACTGTTTCTTTAAACTGTAGCTGCCCGCCACTCATATATAAAAAAGATTGGACACACACAACATGAGTGGTATGAGAAGCTAGGTAGTAATCCTGACCGAAGGGTTGTAATGACCAATTCGCTGCATCGTTACCCGCACAAATGAGATCAGTCTAGAGGCCAATCGTAGGATCACTCTTGCCAACAGGTGCTGCTATGGTCTCAATAGGCAATTGAGTGGTAGAGACCTTTCTCTAATATTCTAAAGGATCCGCCAAATAACTTTTTTATTTTTTGAAAATGCTTTAAAAAAACTACTGAATATTTTCTCAAATTTCTTTTTTTATTTGAAAGTACAATCCTTCCGGTTAATAATGGAAAATAATTTCAATCAAATGGATGCCTCGGCTGGCCATGCACTAGCCTACTCCAGAAGATGCCGATTTTGGCAAAAAAAAAATCATCTTTTCAGATAAAACTCATTTTGATCTTGGCGGGTATGTAAACAAGCAAAATTGTCGCATTTGGGGCACAGAAAACCCGCACGCATACATTGAAAAGCCGACGCACCCGTCACTGTTTGATACGGATTTTGGTCCAGAGGCATAATTGGGCCATTTTTCTTCGAAAATGAGCAAGGAGTGGCCGTTGCAGTCAATGGCGATCATTATCGGGCCATGTTGAATGAATTTTTGTTCACAAAAAGTTAAGAGGAGTATATTGGCAACATTTGGTTTAAACAGGACGAAGCTACACTCGATGTTTTGCGCCCTGTTTTTAAAGATCGCATTATCAGTCGCAGAGCTGATGTCGTTTGGCCACCTCGGAGCTGCGATTTGACATCTTTGGACCATTATTTGTGGGGTGCCATTAAATATAAGTGTTACGCCCACAAGCCAGAGACAATTGACGCTTTAAAGGACAATATTCGTGAAGTCATTGGTGAAATACAGCTGCTGCACACAATCGATAATGTGCTTAAAAATTCGACCGATCGTGTAGGCTAGTGCATGGCCAGCCGAGGCAGCCATTTGAATGAAATTATTTTCCATTATTAACCGGAAGGATTGTACTTTCATATAAAAAAGAAATATGAGAAAATATTCAGTAATTTTTCAGCGAAGATCATGGCAATACTTGTTGCATGTTAGAATTTTCTCTGAAAATCTCCCAACTTATTCGTACAACCAGGCGGCAATCAAGTAGATCTCGAACGTCTTTTTAATATCGATTCGTGTCTTGGAATGTCTTAGTATCTCTTATATGGGTTGCTAAACGTCAGGATATTTCCAATTGCCACAGTTAAACTATATATTTTCCGATAGTATAGGGGGACATGCAGAGTTGCTAGGCTCTGCTGGATTGAACTGTGATTTTAATTTCATTGCTCTGTTGCTTTCGAAGGTTTTAAAATTGCTGTATGAGAGGTTTGCAAAGTTCTCCTAGAGTTTGACAACAATTTTCATGGAATAATGGCTCCAGTACATAATCTTTAAAGTTGTTTGGTTAGTTTGAAAAGTCTTTTTTTTTTTTAGCAGAAACCATCAATGAAACATATTTAAGTTGTCCGCCAATAAATATGTTATAAAATAATATGAAATAAATATGTTGCATAGTTTAAGGCATACAGCCTTATTTTAGACTTATATTTTTTAATCATATTCTCCAATTAAATCTTTATATTTGCCAGAAGCATAAATCAAATTTCAAAATAATCGAGATAACATCACATAACATGACATCATTTGCTCCCGTTTGAAATAGCAGCATTCAAAGCCAAAGTGCAGTGCCTGTCCTTTGGCCTGCTATTCTCAGTGCATGGCCATTTACTAAGCCATTAGTCATAAGAAATAGAGAAAAAATGTGAAAAAATTCTAAAGTTTTATTGTTTAAATAGGTTTTGTATCTATGCGAGTTTGAATTTTTTTTAATATGCATATATGCATTTAAAATATTTAATATGTCCCTTTTTTATAATTCTTCTTCTTCTCTCCCTCTTCTTCACTCTCTCTCTCTCTGTCTCTCTCTCTTTTTCGTATTTGTAATGTGTTTTTAAGCCATTATTTATTGCATTTATAATCTCTCTATTGAAGTTTATAATATTTTTTATTGCATATCTCTCGATTCGGTTCCACTTTTTTTTGTCTTCCATTTTTAATACACTGTTTTTGACCCACTTTAATGGTGGTTTAGCTGTTTTGTTTTTGCATTTTTATGGCAATTGTTTCTGGCTTTTGTATTTTGTACAGCATGTGGCATTTAGCGAAATTTATAACTTTACAGTGCAGAGCAGTGCATTTAAGCGTGTGGCATAATTATATTTGCCACATTATTATTTTTTTTTTTTGTTGTTCGCCGTTATCATTTTTATAATGACCCGATAATAATAATGCCATGCAATGGGAATGTTTATTATTGTGATGGAAGCAAGAAAAAAAATTCTTTTTATACTTTAAAGCACTGAACCATGCTTTAAAGTGCTAATTAAGAATTTTTAAACATAATTTATTGCATATCTTTTGGGGGGCATAAGACTACATATTATTAGCATACTTTTAGGTTGTATAACATAGCATATTTAAATCTGTAAAATAACATTCTTTTTAAAACAGATATTAAGTTTCAAAAAGCCTTATGAAAAAGGTACAGTTTTCAAAATCATTTTTTCATAAAAAAAATAATTTCCAAAAACTTTCTTTTAAACAAACTTTAAAAAAGTATTTTTTTTTTAATTGCTTCTCAAAAAACTTTTTTACATAGATAGTGCCCTTTTAAAAAACTACATTTTAAAAAAGTACCTTTTCAAAAAGTCCTTTTTAAAATAGTACCTTTTAAAAAAGTACTTTTTAAAATAGTACCTTTTAAAAAAGTAACTTTTCAAAAAGTACTTTTTAAAAAAGTACCTTTACAAAAAGTACCATGCTTTAAGTGACAATTTGCTTGAGTATAAACTTGAAATATCAAAGAATTTAACCGAGTTGAACATTGATTTGTGGTATCCTAATAGGCATAATCTTTGTAGCAGGATCTTTTATCCTTCAAGAAAAGTCCGCCACCAAACCTAACCGGAAAAAATTAACCTTCATTCTACTAAAGAACTAGCAAAACAGCAATTTTTAAGAAACATGCCGCATTTTTTGTTGCTATTTTAACCTAGTTTTTAAAAGCATTAAACGAATTAAAAAATAAACATTCAGAGAAAAAAATATTTTCAAATGCCAAACAGTTTTAATGTTTACAAATAGAAAACTCACCTCGCCACCCTTTTCCTTGGCCACACGACTTAAACGATAGCAACGATCCACGCCCACAGTACATATCGATGGATTACATTGAGTCAAATAACGACCACTGCCACAACCCACATCACAGACCACTGAACCAGCTTCTAAATTACTTAGGAATTGTGCGACACGCGGCCTTAAGGAACCGGTTGGTTCCTCACAATTCTCATAGACATCATGGACGTAGGCACGCTCTAAAGCAGCCGAACGACCATTGGCATCATTCGATGATGACGACGAAGAGGAAGATTTTTTTGCTGTCGTTGTCGATGTGTTGACTGTTGTTGTTTTCCTGGGAGCAGAAGTAGCATTAAATGCTACTGTTGCTGTTGTTGTTGTTGTTGTTGTTGATGTTAACGAAGGCGATGTTGTTGTTGCTGTTGCTGTTGCTGTGGTCGTTGTCGACGTATTGTATTGATTTAAATGACACGTACTAGTCGTTGTTGTTGTTGAGGCGGGGGGTAATTGCAGTATCTTCTTAGGAGGTGTTGCATTTACTGTGCAGGCAGGTGATAGAGAAGCTGTAGGTGAAATTATTGTGGGCGTTAGATTTGCATTTAAAAATGCTGTTGCCAAATGACCATTGCCCGAGCACGAGGAGGAGGAGGAGGAGGAGTATAAGGAGTTGGAGGTTAATCCCACTACTGTTGCTATGGCCGTGACGGCTGACGTTGTTGCTGTTGCTGTCGTGGATACTCCAGAGGGTGTTGTGTTGGCGGACAATTGTTTAGTCATTGGATTGGGTTGGTTAAGTTTCGTAGTTGCCGTTGATGTTGCAAGAAAAGTTGAGGCCGTGTTAGTTGTTGCCGCACAGGATATCGTTGTTGAAAGTTGACAATTGTTCGTTGCAGTTGTAAAATGTTGCCTTTGTTGTTGCTTAAGATAGTCACCGTTGGCAAGGAAATGTTCATCTGGAAAGAAGAGAAACAACACAAGTTTAAATAATTTATTGGCTTCGTATCGCATTAAAAAGAGGACAAGAAGTGTAGGAGGCTTAGGATTGTGATTTCATGAAGATATATTATGTGTATTATTTTTTCTTTTTTAAAGTTTGCAAGTCTAAGTAACTAACGTATATAAATTATTTATTAAGTTTAATTTGTTTTGTTGTAGTAGTGTGTGGTAATTTTTAAAACAATTTCTGTTCATAGAATCGAAGCAGGGAATGTTCAGCGCATTATTAGAATTATTAATATAATGGGTGTTTTTTATAGAGGTATAGAACTTTAAGTTGCAATAAAACAACGATGGATTATTCGATTGATATGAATTTTATTTATCCGAAAGATAATCTTGTGGCATTACATTTTAAATATGATTTCTGGCATATGACCGCCACGGCTGGCGCGGATGTAGTCCAATCTGGACGTCCAATTTTCGATGACTTTTTCCAACATTTGTGGCCGTATATCGGCAATAATACGGCGAATGTTGTCTTCCAAATGGTCAAGCGTTTGTGGCTTTACCGCATAGACCAATGACTTTACATAGCCCCACAGAAAGTAGTCTAGCGGTGTTAAATCACAAGATCTTGGAGGCCAATTCACAGGTCCAAAACATGAAATTAGGCGGTCACCAAACGTGTCTTTCAATAAATCTATTGTGGCACGAGCTGTGTGACATGTTGCGCCGTCTTGTTGAAACCACATCTCCTGGCTGGACATCATGGTTATTCAATTCAGGAATGAAAAAGTTTGTAATCATGGCTCTATACCGATCACCATTGACTGTAACGTTCTGGCCACCATCGTTTTTGAAAAAGTACGGACCAATGATTCCATCAGCCCATAAAGCGCACCAAACAGTCAGTTTTTCTGAAGTAACGGTGTTTCCACCTTCACTCCAAATGCGGTAGTTTTGTTTGTTGACGTAGCCATTCAACCAGAAGTGCGCTTCATCGCTAAACAAAATTCGCTTATGAAAATCGGGAACAACGGTAATCTCGTTTTGGGCCCATTCGACGAATCTACGCCTTACTTGATGATCGTTTGGCTTCAAATCTTGCACGAGTTGGATTTTGTAAGCACGCAAACCAAGATCCTTCCGCAAAATCTTCCATAAAGTGGATGGACACAGAACCAATTCCTGTGCTCAATGGCGGATGGACTCATTCGGGTCTTCCTCAATGCTACGCTCTACAGCAGCAATAACTGCTTCTGTACGCACCGTACAGCGTCTCTGGGGATGCGAGCTATCAATAAGAGTAAACGTGGTGCGAAAACATTCCATGGTTAATCGAATTAACTGCTCTGATGGACGATTTTGTCGACGATAAAATGGACGTAGTGCGCGATACGTTTTCCGCACAGAACCATTATTTTCGAAATAAAATTGCACTATTTGCAAGCGTTGTTCAGGCGTGAGTCTATTCATGATGAATTGCCAAACCAAACTGAGAATAAATCACTTGACAGCTGTTAAATCGGTCGCCATCTTGAAAAGTAATGCCAACTTAAAGTTCTATACCTCTATAAAAAACACCGTTTATAAAGAAATTTTCTGTATTAAACTCTGTCCTTCGGAGTCGTGTTTAAACTGTATGCCCCTCTAGCCATGGGTAGAATTAACACACACAACATGGATGGTGAGAAGCTAGGTTGTAACCCTGACTAAAGGGTTGTAATGACCAAATAAGCAAGTAAATAAGTAATCCGGTACAACCGGTTAAATATGAAACTTAATTTGCGGACTTGCGAAGAAAACCACTTAAGCAACCATTAAACAATGCTGATGGCCAAGAGCAATGTGTCTCGCATGAGTACCGAGAATGCAGTGTCCAGTAACGACTTCTATAACTATGCTAAGCGTGCTCCTCTACAGTTTAAATATACTTTCCGTTCTTTATCTATCCATACTAGATTTACAACGCTATATTCCTTGAATAGAAAGCCAACCATGCCGTATTGACGGAATATTTTACTTCATTGTCAATTCTGAGCTTGCAGGAAAGTTCTCTGGCTGTGCGTGGCAGCCTAATTCATCATGCTTTATATTTTTCCTAGCATATCACTATGTTCCGTTACCCATATTATGCGCAAATTAAACGATTCTACCATCTCGTTGCTGTAGTTCTTTCCATAGGCCGTAGGTCTGCCTGACTGTCATAAAGTGCAACTTAAAGTTTCCCTTCTTTGTATCCAGTTTTAAGGCAGTGATGGAGCTGAACTTAATAAGAATAATAAAATCAGCGCCTTTGAAAAGTTCCAATAATCAGAGCTCTTTGCCTTTGTACCTCTTCTTCTTCAAATTGCTCTATTCCTACGATTTTCCGAATGAAGTTTAATTTCTGGTGTGTTGCTCGTCTCAAAAAGAATTTCGAAATTTACACACGCCTTAAGTAATATTGGCTCAAACATCACTACGCCAATTGGAATATTTGCCACAGCAAGAATCAAACAAGAGAATCAAAGCTGGGGTATGTTCTCTGGCTAAGCATGTAGTCCAGCGGGCTTCTCTTCAGAGGTACGCTGGTACGCTGTTTCAGAGTCAAATGTCGAGCGTTATAGCTTTAGAGCTGTCGCAAAATATTGTTGTAAAGTCTAGCTACAGTCACCAAAACAATTTTTTTTGGTAAACTTTGCCCAATGTTTTGACATTTTTTTTTTGCAAGTTTGTGAACAAACCGCACTAAACCATACAGGAGGCTGGGTGAAGACCCTTTTTAACCCGTGGAATCCGTTCAGAGGCATCATTAGATGATCATTTTGTTTTTTAAATATTTCCTACACGATTAAATTATTCTCATCAACAAAGGACCTGTAGGGTGCACTCTGTGGCATTTACCCTGAAAAGCTGGCCAAAAAGGCAAAAATGAATTAAAAGAAATTTAAGAAACTGAGTATGCAATTAGATAGACAACAAAATTCTGCATTATATAGTGAATTTTCACGACTTTAAGTTGAGATTTGTAGATTTGAGACGACGACAAAGTCAGGAAAGTGAAGAAAATTAAATGCGTTTTTGGTGTTTCTTTGAAATTTTAATACGTTTATATGATATTTTTTTGTGGCTAAACGAATAGAGGTTTTATATCGATTTTTTTTTATTTGAAAGGTATGAGCAACTGCTACTTTCAGTTTTTTTTATATATATATATCTCATATATTAATGTCAAAATTATTCGTTCAAAATTAAAAATAATAAAAATTTCACATTTTTTTACCCTACCCAAAAAAAAGATAAGGATTTTAAAGGTGAAAGTAGTTTTTAGTAGTTTAATGTTATATACCACAAGAAAATATGAACTCTCTACATTCAGGAACAAAAAGAAAAGTTTGCGCAAATTTGCGCAATTATTTTTGGCGATTTTTTAAAAATTTTACTTTTTCTTTGAAAAATTAAAAAAAATTAGACGACGCAGTGTAACAAGGCCATAGGCAATAAAGCCATATGGCGTACGAATTATGCGAGGAAATTCAGTAGAAGCGATACCAATCGAGATGTCCTGAATAGGTTACTTTTAAGCAGTGACCCTTTTATATGCTGCAGTACACAAAAATTGCGAAGGAATAGAAAAGCATTTTCATCACATGCTATGAAGTTACTCCTTCCTGACATTGATGATGAAAATGATAACGATTTTAACGATTGTAGTTAGTTTCACTTTTTAAGTATTTTTTTAAGTTAAGTATTAAATAATGTAAAATAAATATTACGAATAAATATTAATTATCATAGAAGTTTAAAAACTTAATTACATATGTATGTATATCGACTATTATAACAATATGAGATGTATGTTTGATTTTCTTAATGGACCGTATGTGGTACCTAGGGGCACTTATCGACCGACCATAACAAAATTTGGTAATATGATTTACATTTACAAAATACACGTTCATACAGAATTTCATCACGATACCGATGTTTTTAAGCCATTTATAAGCGCAAACGTGAATTTCTAAAGGGGACTTTATATGGGGACTAGGGTCAAATGTGATCCGATTTGCACCAAACTTTACACCACGATTTCTTAGTACGCAGAACTGATCCATGCTAAATTTTATCATGATTGTTGCATAATTACCATAATTATGTGTAAATAAGTGCAATTTCGAGGGGAATTTGTGTGGGGGCTAGGCGAAATCACGGACCGATTTGATCCAAAATCATTTGGGTTCATCCTTGGCCCTAATCATCACTAACACTATCAAAAAATTCCAGCCATTAACTCATAAAACACTTCTATTAATTTTGGCCAGGTTTTCAGGCAAAATGCCACATAGTGGGGCGTTTGAAAGCAGAAAACTTCAAGTCTTTTTTAATAATTTGGCTCAACCACCCCTGGGCGATAAATTTTTGCATGCGAAGTGAATTTCACTGAATTCCTGATTTGATAGCTTTGATGACTTGAAGGTCCCAACCAGTGTCGGTCTTTAACATCTCCAATATGCTCACAGAGTTTCATGCACCTTAAGTCGATCATGTGACTAATTCCGAGCGAGGGAAGCCTTTGTCATATCACATTTAAATAGCATTATAATAGCAATACGTTTCTCGTTATCTAAGCACCCCTTGGTGAAAATAATTTAGAACTCCTGGCATAATATAATACTTTACAGAGTCTATTTCATAAACCATGTGTTAATAACATGTTCTGTTCAATTCTTCTTCTTAGAATAAGTATTGTAACAGTGTTGTTATAATATTTATGTATGTAACTACCACGTATTTATTTTGCTTTTTCTCTCTTTTATTTTTAATTTTTTTTGATTTCCTTATAAAAACCCCAAATATTTTGCAGTAAAATATTGTTTCTAACATAAATTCATGGTAAATACATCTGTATTGGTATTGTATAAAACCCCCCCCAAAAAAAAAATAATATTTTCATTCATTCATACACTTTGGCATACTTTGTCTCTGTTTTGACAGGAAAAAAGTAAAAAAAAAAAAACAAAAAAAAACAAAAATAAAAAGCAGTTTATTAAACTGTCAAACTGACTAATGCCTTAATCCGTGCAATACTCTTTGCTTTTTTGTGTTGTTATATTTGCTTGTTGTTGTTGTTTTCCTTTTTCTGGAATTTATAAAAACAAAACCTGCGTCAGTTCTATATTTGTAGACAAGAAATACTCATTTAATACTATCAAAAATACACACATACATGCATTCATACGTACGTACATTCGTTTACACACAGGCATGTATACTAATATACAATAATTTTTCACACAAACTAACACATAAGTATGTAGCAAAAAGTACTTTTGCTATCTCTTTGGCATAGAGTTGTTGTAAGGCATCAAGTTTTTTGTAAAATTGTTTTTGTTTTTGCTAAAATTGTTATTACATTTGGTATTCGAAACTTGTTTTCCTAGACTTTATTTTACTATTAATATACGCCATGTTCTGTTTTTACTTTTACTCTCAATCTCTACCTCATATTTTCTCTGTCTCTCTCTCACTCTCTCTCTCTCACTCTTAAATGGTATAGTTCAGAGATGGCATTTTTTTTTTATTTTTATTGGAAGCAATTGGAAGTTTTACACGGAAGTTTGAAAACAAAAAAAAATCTCGTACAAAACTTGACAGGCATTACTCAAATGCTAATAAAGATTCCAATGAGCAAGGACCTCGGAGCTTCTTTTAATTCCAGAATTAAAGGCATAGGTCGTAGAAAGTATTCAATTGTGTTGTCCGTATTGCCTGTGCATTTTTGACATTGGTTTTCCTGTGCAAGTTGATGATGAAGACGCAATTGTAAGTAATAGGTCGCTTTAAATTAGTAACAACCCTGATAATATTGCTGCATCAGGCAACATTGCTTGCTCGTAAGGTGAGATTTGACTTTGGTACTACACTATACATACATACATACATAATTGGTCATTACAACCCTTCAGTCAGGATTACAACCTAGTTTCTCACACCACTTATGTTGTGTGTTAATTTTATGCATGAGTGGCGAGACCTACAGTTTAAAGTCGACTCCGAACGGCTGATTTTTGAGAAACTTTTCGTGGCAAATTTATTTTAACACTCGAGAGTTTTTGCCAGATATCTGCTGAAAGAAAGTCGATGAAGATATATTTTTTCAAATATTTTTTCTGAATCAATCATCTTTTAAAGGAAACCAACCTGGGTCCAAACTAAATCTTGCTATTACAGCAGTTTTTAGAGCCCAGAGCTCGGTCAAAAACATTAGAAAGTGAGAGGCCAAGGTTAGGTTAGGTTCGAGGACGTGTGCTTGTCAATTAAGACAAAGTACAGTACCCGGAGGTCGAATTGACCCATTGTACAACGTCCTAGTTTCTCACACCACTTATGTTGTGTGTGTTAATTTTATACATGAGTGGTGGGACCTACAGTTTTAAAGTCGACTCCAAACGACAGCTTTTTAAGAAACTTTTTTTCATGGCAATTTTATTTACTCTCCGAGTTTTTGCCAGAAATCTACTGAGAGGAAGTCGCCGAAGAAATATTTTTTGTATTTTAATTTGATGTCTGGCCTGGGGCTCGAACACTGGCTTTTCGTCTAATAAGCCAACACACTACCTACTAGACCACGGCGACTACTACACTATAGAGTCTTCATATCCTGCAAAAGTCATTTAAGTGAATGCCTAGCCTATCGACATATTTTGCAATAGCACAGGGCCTGTGAGAACTGCAATAATGCGATGCATGACAATATGATTTACAAATAGAAGGCAATCGGTGCTCTACTTATACATATCAGTCCATCAGAGCCGAGTAATGAGTCTCCCTGAAAAAAGATGGGAGAATACCTAGCTCAATTGAGACAATAAGAACATCTATGGCATGTAAGCTCTGACCAGTTATTCAGCAATGCTTTATCCATCGATATTCCTAATCCCTGGTACCGATATTCCTAATCCCTGGTACCCATATAAGAGTTATTTTGCATTATTCGCAATTTCCCTCAGAAATTTTCGGCTTCCATGGGCAAGGGCAAAAGTCGGGAAGAAGTTTCTTAATGACTTCATTAGAGTCTGGCTATCCCAGTAGATTTTCAAGGAGAATCCCGCCACCCTACAAGCAATACAGCCATGGCTTCTCACTCCGCTTATGTTGTGCGTGTCCATGATTGGTGCGACCTAGAGTTTAAAGTTGACTCCGAACGATAGATTTTTGAGAAACTTTTCATGGCAATTTTAATTACTTTCAGAGTTTTTGCCAGAAGTCACAGCAGCCTTCTGGAAGTCGCCGAAGAAATATTTGTTCACATTTCGTTTTGTTCGAGATGTATGACCTGGGGTTTGAACCGTGGCCTCACATCTGATAAGACAATACACTAGATTACGGCGACTTTAAAAATTATAAGGTACCATATCGACGCCTCCATTCTATAACGTTCGAAGTGTTCTTGCAGTTTTAAATTCTACGTTCTCTAACTTAAATACTGTCAAAATTTGGTTAAGCTGCGCCGATCCTTTGCGAAGTTATAAGGAAAAATCTACTTAGAACACACATATAGTCGTATAACGCGTGAAAACTTTGAGAGCTCATAACTCAAGACACACTTTTTCGATTTAGAATGTTATAGAACGGAGGCGTCGATATGATCGACTTAGATGGGTCAGAATGGCAACTTGTTCGCTATTACTGCCATCAGTTTAGCCCTCTGATACAATAGAACTTCAGAGGGGAGCCAATTGTGTGTTTTAAATTACGCCTTATGTTGGAGTGGTACAGAATACACTGGGATCAGAATAACTGACTACCTGATTACTCTGCAACACATGGCAAAAACTGAAGCAGCTTGGCTGGGAAGTTTTAATACATCCCTTATATATATGTACATATAGTCCAGGTCTTTAACCTACAGGGGGGTTTTCCTAGCTTTTAAGCAAATATGTTTCCCTAATTGGGCTCTAAGCCCATTGCACATTGACTTTTGGAATTTCTTCCTTTATTTCTTCAAACTTTTCTTCAATAAATAAATCTGTAGCAATTCTAATTCATTATCATTATTAAACATTCAACTATCCATCCCTGCAAGGTTGTGTACGACTATGTACGTACTGTATATGTATGTATGTATAGCCTTTCATTCTCTATTTATTCTTCAGTGCTTTGTATATACAAAATTTACAATTTTAGTGTGTGTGTGTGTGTGTGTGATTCTACATATTTGTTTTTGTATTTCATTTTCATTTATGTGCTTACATGTATTGAAGGTTTAATAAAATTTAACCAAAAATAAAAGCTTTCTCGGTCTTGCTCTTGCTCTCACTCTCGCTCTCTTTTTGTTTTGTTTTCTTTTGATTCTTACTTTGTCTCTTGTTTGGAAACAACTCTAATGTTTTTGACACTAGTGTGTGTTACTTTACTGTTACGAATTTTTTTTTTTTTTAGTTTTTTGCTTTCTCTTGTTTTTTTTGTTTTTTTCATGCTTGGTTAACAGGAACTCTGTGTGTATGCGTGTGTGTGTGTGTATTGTTATATTTTTGACATGTGACTTATTGGTGTTGGTAACAGCATGTGCAAGACAAAGTGCCTAAATTTGTTAAAGTTAAAATATTACGAGCAGCATTTGTAAGTAGCTATGTGTATGGGTATTGTGTACGTGTGTAAAAATGTATTTGTTTTTGGCTTTTTAAAAAACAAAAGAAAAGAACAACAACAAAAAAATAATAATAAAAATTGATTGTCTGATGCTTTCGCTGCTTTGTCATCTGCTGCTGTTGCTTTGTTTTTTTTTTGGAACATTTTTATTCTCTTTTCGTTTAGAATACGAGAGCGTCTTTAAAATAAGGGATGAAGTGTAAAAAGCAGGATTTTTTTTCGATTTCACAAAGTGAATGAATAGAGGAGTTGGTTTTTGTTGATGTTTTTCTAGAAATAACGGTCAATATTATTTCGCTTGTGTATATCTCTCTGTGTGTGTATATATATGTATGCAAATAAAACAATTAAATTTATGAATATTTCCATGGTTTTCATTACTTTTATTTCTTTTATTCTTTAATATTTACGATATTACTGCCTGTTATTGTTCCCTTTTGTTGTGTTAATTGTGAATGAATTTTGTATCTCCCTTTCTCTCTCTCTCTCTCTCTCTCTCTCACCCAGTCTCTTTGTATGTATTTTTGTCTTTTATAAAGCAATGCTTTAAATAGAAAATAAAAAATACTCTATGTATTCCAAAGCCTTAATAAATTTTCTGTGGCCCCAAGTAGTTTTTATGTTTGAAAATAAATTTTGTTTAAGGCAAATTGAACTGCAATAAATAGGCCTTTACTTACATCTTTCTATACACAACACATATACATACTCACACATACAAAGTCAATGTATGTATATAAATTACAATCAATACAAAATTTATTTTAAGATCCTCAACAAATTAATATAAATGGGGCCCATTTTCTTATACTTGTTTGTGTACTGGTGCAATAAAAACGAAAAAAAAAAAAATCCAAAATGAATTAATAAAGAAACAAAGAAATGCGGTTTATTTTAAAATAAAAATAAAAATTACATGCCATGATTAATTTTCTTTTTATGGATTTATGGCCTATTCTAGAATGGTAGGGTTACCATCGGCATAACGCCTTCTGTGCAAACAAACGTATTGGGATTGTTGTGCAGGGCACATTAGTGAAGAGTTTTGCTGTTTCTACATTTTCGGAAAGTAGGACACTGCTGGACCTTCTTTTTATGATGTTTTTAATGGAACCAAAGGATCAGAGTGGTACTGAATAGATTATTTGAAACGTAAATGTAACTTCTTATGTTTCTTTTTTTTTATTCTTTCTGAGCGAAGTATTTTCGCATGTCTACCCATTACGCAATAAGAGTATATACAGAAAGAGAGTCCCTTTGGCTTAAATAGTTTACTATTATGTTTTCTATACAATTTATACCTGATTAGTACTGCACTAAAGCAAGATTGCTCCTCAGCTTAAGATTAGCATCCAACACATAGCCTTGTCTGATATACGGTTTAACGAATCCATTTATGTTGTGTGGGTTAATTTTATACATGAGTGGCGGAGCCTACAGCTTAAAGTCGATTCCGAACGACCGATTTTTGAGAAACTTTTTAATGGAAATTTTATTTCCTCAGAGTTTTTACCAGAAATCAGCTGAGAGAATTTTTTTGTTTTGTTGGAAATGTTTGACCTGGGGTTTGAACTGTGGCCTCACCTCTAACAAGCCAGCACACTAGCTGCTAGACTATGGCGACTTCAGTGTGATAAATACTTAGTGTTTTGTTCTGAAACACTCTGCATTAGTTCCGAAAGCAATGTAATGTTTTCGGAAATAATCCTATAAGAGGTTATCCATGAAGATTCAGTGGAGAAGAACAAGTTAGAGCACCAGCCATGTCTACTTGGAATTTTAATGTGAAATTCGATATTCAGTCTGAACAAACTATTCAGTGAAAATAATATGCTGCTTGATAGAGCATTTTGTTAAAAAAATACATTTGTAGAGATTGTATGTAACGTAGCCGTAAACTCTATAGCAACACCTCTTCCTAATTTATCAAGCAGTTTTGCATTGAAATTTTTGTTAAGAACAGTCTAATGGGTGGTGTATAGGCTCACTAGACACAAGCCCATGTTTCAAATCCCAGTTCAGACATCTCGAACAAAACGAAATATGAAGAAAAAAAAAAAACATTTCTTTGGCGAATTCCTCTCAGCATTCTTCTGCAAAAACTCTGATAGCCAGCCAAATTGTACCGCAAAAGTTTTTCAAAAAACTATCCTTCGGAGTCGACTTTAAACTGTAGGTACCGCGACTTATGAATAAGATTAACACAAACAACATGGATGGTATGAAAAGCTAGGTCGTAAAGAGATGTAATGACAAACTAAGTAAGTAAATTAGGACGAAGTCGTTATCTTGTTAGGTGGCAAAGGCTGAGCCCTCAGATACATTTTATTTTCAATTGATGGCCCACAAAGGAACCTTGATAAACCATGTAACCATTATAAACTTTGTATTTTTAAACATTACATAAATAAGATTTATAATTGCAATAAAAGTTAAAGACGTACACTGAGCGCCATGAGCGAGTCAACACATTTGTTCTTAAGTATAAAACAGTTTTTCTCTTAAGTATAAAAAAAAGTTCTTTTATCATGAATTGTTGTTTTTGTTTTAACATTTTATAAGTAATAAATAAACATTTTTATTTTTGGAAATTTATTCAACTATTCTCATTTACTTTTCTCGCTATCCTAAGAAAATGAATTCTTTCAGTGGTGTTTACTCACTTTTGGCGCTCAGTGTACATGATTGATTAGAATCGCTTTAATTTGATTTTATTTATAAAACAGAATTAATAATGAAAAATAATATTTTAGAAAAAAGTTGTTTTTAATTAAGTTGAAATTTTTACAAAGAATTACACTTCATTATGATTTTATTTTTATTTTTATTTTTCTTTCTTAGCACACAATAATAACACAACAATAATGTACAATTCGATGGAACAACAATTCGAGGAAAATAAAACCTTCTGAATAAAAAGGAAACTACTAACTCCTACAAGTAAGTTATCCTTCAATTATTAGAAAAAAAAATAATAAAAAATTCAAATATTCTACGCAATAAACATTCAATTTCGTTCGCTTTGTATACACAACTAAGGGTGTTTTTTATAGAGGTATAGAACTTTAAGTTGCAATAAAACAACGATGGATTATTCGATTGACATGAATTTTATTTATCCGAAAGATAATCTTGTGGCATTACATTTTAAATATGATTTCTGGCATATGACCGCCACGGCTGGCGCGGCTGTAATCCAATCTGGACGTTCAATTTTCGATGAATTTTTCCAACATTTGTGGCCGTATATCGGCAATAATACGGCGAATGTTGTCTTCCAAATGGTCAAGCGTTTGTGGCTTTACCGCATAGACCAATGACTTTACATAGCCCCACAGAAAGTAGTCTAGCGGTGTTAAATCACAAGATCTTGGAGGCCAATTCACAGGTCCAAAACGTGAAATTAGGCGGTCACCAAACGTGTCTTTCAATAAATCTATTGTGGCACGAGCTGTGTGAACATGTTGCGCCGTCTTGTTGAAACCATATCTCCTGGACATCATGGTTATTCAATTCAGGAATGAAAAAGTTTGTAATCATGGCTCTATACCGATCACCATTGACTGTAACGTTCTGGCCACCATCGTTTTTGAAAAAGTACGGACCAATGATTCCACCAGCCCATAGAGCGCACCAAACAGTCAGTTTTTCTGGATGTAACGGTGTTTCCACATACACTTGAGGATTACCTTCACTCCAAATGCGGCAGTTTTGTTTGTTGACGTAGCCATTCAACCAGAAGTGCGCTTCATCGCTAAAAAAAATTCGCTTATGAAAATCGGGAACAACGGTAATCTCGTTTTGGGCCCATTCGACGAATCTACGCCTTACTTGATGATCGTTTGGCTTCAAATCTTGCACGAGTTGGATTTTGTAAGCACGCAAACCAAGATCCTTCCATAAAGTGGATGGACACAGATCCTATTCCTGTGCTCGATGGCGGATGGACTCATTCCGGTCTTCCTCAATGCTACGCTCTACAGCAGCAGTAGCTTCTTCTGTACGCACCGTACAGCGTCTCTGGGGATGCGAGTTATCAATAAGAGTAAACGTGGTGCGAAAACGTTCCACGATTAATCGAATTAACTGCTCTGATGGACGATTTTGTCGACGATAAAATGGACGTAGTGCGCGATACGTTTTCCACACAGAACCATTATTTTCGAAATGAAATTGCACTATTTGCAAGCGTTGTTCAGGCGTGAGTCTATTCATGATGAATTGCCAAACTAAACTGAGAATAAATCACTTGACAGCTGTTAAATCGGTCGCCATCTTGAAAAGTAATGCCAACTTAAAGTTCTATACCTCTATAAAAAACACCCTTTACTATGCATACAGTCCTCGCATAAACAGCAAAACGAGCGTGTATATGAAAGTGTAAATACAATACCAATATCAAGGATTTTAAAATACAACACAACACAATGCCATACAATACACCACACCACACTACACCACACCACACTACACCACACCACAACACAACACAGGAAATAATTTCAAAAAAACTCGTATTTTTCAAACTGTATTACTCGACAACTAATTACGTATGCTAAACTACATATATGCGTGTGCATGTGTGTGTGTGTGTGTGTGCGTCTGTATGAGTAGTAGAGTGTGGCATTGTTAAATAAATTATTATTCGGTGTGTGTGTGTGTGTGTTCATTTGTTGTTGTTGTCGCTTGTCATTACCAATAATAAAAACGTCATTACTGTGACAGTTAAATATGTACGCTTTAAATTTTAATTCTTCAAAATAATATGAAACAACAATAACAACAACTGTAACAACAATAAAAACAAAAACATTTATGACATCGGCTACCATAATTAAAATAATTAACTAAAGCACGCCAATCATTAGTTGTTGTACAGGGACTTCCATTTGATGGTATCAAAATCGCCAATCTGGTAAGGCTGCCCCAGTGTGTGGAAGTGTCATTTATTTAGCGTTAGGTACACTATTTACGCATGCAGAGCGTTTGTTAAGTAAAGAATACGTGAAAATAGTTGAAACACTGGAAACACGCCGACCAGGTGGTTATGGGCGTTATAGTGGACCTTATTTGCGGAGACTTGTCAAGATTATAAAGAAATCTGAAGAAACTAGCTGAGCTAAAAATTAATTTATTTCCTCTCAGAGTTTGGGCCAGAAGACTGCTAAGAGGAAGCGGCGGAAAGAAATATTTTTTCATATTTCGTTATGTTCGAGGTCCATCACGACTTTTCATCTAACAAGCCAACACACTACCTACCCGATGACTACGGCGACTTACTTACTTACTTACTTACTTACTTAATTGGCCATAACAACCCGTTTATCGGATTTCGGCCTGCCGCAACACATCCTTCCAGGCGCATCTGCTTCGTGCGCGCCTACGCAAGTTGGTCACACCAATCGATGACAGGGCTTCCTCGATTTGGTCCTTCCAACGGATGCAAGGTCGTCCTCTTCGCCGACTTCCGCAGATTCCCGCATCAAATACCCGTTTTGCCGGAGCATCCTCCTCCATTCGAACGATATGGCCGAGCCAGCGCAGCCGCTAGATATTAACACGCTGCACAACGTCTATGTCGTTGAGGAGCTCATAGAGCTCACTGTTGGATCGGATACGGAAATCATCGCCAACTCGCACTGGACCGAAGATCTTGCGTAGTACTTTTCTCTCGAACACTCTCAAGGCTGCTGCATCAGTACTTAATAGGGTCCATGCCTCTGCGCCATAAAGCAGCACGGGAGGATGAGTGTCTTGTGAAGTGTTAATTTTGGCGCACAATAGAGGTCTCTGCTACTCAATTGCCTATTGAGACCATAGCAGTACCTGTTGGCAAGAGTGATCCTGCGCTTGATCTCCAGACTGACATCATTTCTGGTGGTAACAGCGGAGCCAAGATAGATGAATTCCTTGACTGTATCAAAAGTATAGTTATCGGCCGTAATCTGAGAATCAATACGCTGCACGTCTCTACTTGTCGATACCACATACTTTGGTTTGTCCTCATTTACTGCCAGACCCATCTTACTAGACTCCCGTTCAATAGCACTAAAGGCAGCAGTAACATCTCGCTTGGTACGCCCTATGATGGCAATGTCGTCAGCGTACGCAAGCAACTGGACAGTTTTTTTTGAAAAATAGTACCATTGCGATGCACACCCGCCTTTCGCAGAACACTCTCCATGACGAAGTTGAAGGGGTCGCATGATAAGGGTATCAAAAGACTTGAAGAGGTCCATTCCTACCTTGACGGAGCTGCAGGAATTGCTCAACGTCATTCTGCATAGCCTTATCAGCTTCGCAGGTATACCGTGCTCAAACATTGCGGCAAAAACACGATCCCTTATGGGGCTATCGAAGGCAGCCTTATAGTCGACAAAAAGATGGTGTGTGTCGACTTGTTGTTCGTGGGTCTTTTCCAGGATTTGGCGTAGTGTGAAGATCTGATCGATGATGGACTTGCCAGGTCTGAAGCCGCACTGATAAGGTCCAATCAGTGTTTTGACGAGTGGCTTCAGTCGTTCACACAATACGCCTGTAAGAACCTTATATGCGATAGGGAGAAGGCTTATACCCCTGTTGTTGGCGCATATAGTAGGGTCTCCCTTTTTCAGACTACGGCGACTATAATTTTTTAATATCACTGGTTTTGTAATATCATTGCAGCAAAGGCCTGGCATGCCTTTATGATATGCAGAAGGATTGCAGGTAAATGCTGGGTATGTAACCAAAGAATTATGAAGAATTGGATGTATACCATGATGGTCCTATTAATAGCGACATAAAGGACTATTGCCTGGGTAGACAGAAAAAATCTATAAACCATTTAAATGGAGTTGAACAATGTCATAGGACTAGAGTGTTTAGGTATAACAGAGGCAATTACAAATTGTCCCCCCAGTGGCTTTGCAGGCTAAGTTAGACTTAAATCCCTAACTGTCCTAACCCCTGTACTCTGATGATTTTGGAAAATGCTTTACAACAAGGCTGAGTAAGAAAAATGAATGAAATAACGCAGAGACTAGCAAATTTAAAAAAAAAATAATCATTTTGCCGTGCAAGTATGGATTAAGAAAAGGGCGAAATATAGCGCAGTTATGCGGAAACTTTATAAGGAAAAAAAATTGCAACGAAATCATAGCTAAGCTTGTGTATGTTATTTATTTATTTTACTTCTGGAATCGATAAATGGATACCCCCGTTACAATCACAAACAGCTGAATTCTAAATAATAATGCTGGCCAATAATAATGCTGACTTGTGCTTCAGAACAGACTGTACACAGAGTGTAAGTAAGGGGAAGAGAGAGAGAGAGAGAGAGAGAGAGAGAGAGAGAGAGAGATAGAGAGAGTACTTGCATGAACACACTCTCAACAACGATTGCTATCAATACATATGCAAAAATAACTAGACAACGACTGCACGACTTGCATTCACACACAGGCACACAGTTACAATCATGCATTAAAGACACGCAAAACCAATTAAACGCAGTCTAGCATTTAAAAATAAACTCTTTTTTCGTATATGGGTTATTCCATTATTTCTTTATTCTTGCTGTCAATCAAAATATGAACAATATTTGTCGTTCAGTGTAAGTTTAATAGCAAGCAAGCAACAGGATGGTTTGAAGAGCAAATGGAAAAAAATGAATTTCTTATGCTCATTAAATGCAGTTTTTTGCGGTAAGAAACCTTCACTCTAAGCAAGGTGCTCAGCTTGATAAAGGCGGTAGGAACTGTGTATCATTAATTTCATTGCTAAACAAGAGAAGTGAAATTTTATTGTTTCGGAAAAGCTCGGGAAATGTCGAATCTTGTGGATGCCAAGTTGAAGCGTCAACACCTCAAACAACTTGAAAAAATTCACATTGGATGTTGGCTGAATGAAAATTGAGAATACTAATGATTGCGACAACAAATCTGTTGGATACGAGAAAGCCGTAAGATGTGTGGCAAACGTGTGACAATTTCACAGTAGAATTTGCTGTTATTCAACTGCAATATAAAGGGTGTTTTTTATAGAGGTATAGAACTTTAAGTTGGCATTACTTTTCAAGATGGCGACCGATTTAACAGCTGTCAAGTGATTTATTCTCAGTTTGGTTTGGCAATTCATCATGAATAGACTCACGCCTGAACAACGCTTGCAAATAGTGCAATTTTATTTCGAAAATAATGGTTCTGTGCGGAAAAAGGTATCGCGCACTACGTCCATTTTATCGTCGACAAAATCGCCCATCAGAGCAGTTAATTCGATTAACCATGGAACGTTTTCGCACCACGTTTACTCTTATTGATAACTCGCATCCCCAGAGACGCTGTACGGTGCGTACAGAAGAAGCTATTGCTGCTGTAGAGCGTAGCATTGAGGAAGACCCGAATGAGTCCATCCGCCATCGAGCACAGAAATTGGATCTGTGTCCATCCACTTTATGGAAGGATCTTGGTTTGCGTGCTTACAAAATCCAACACGTGCAAGATTTGAAGCCAAACGATCATCAAGTAAGGCGTAGACTCGTCGAATGGGCCCAAAACGAGATTACCGTTGTTCCCGAACTTCATAAGCGAATTTTGTTTAGCGATGAAGCGCACTTCTGGTTGAATGGCTACGTCAACAAACAAAACTGCCGCATTTGGAGTGAAGGTAATCCTCAAGCATATGTGGAAACACCGTTACATCCAGAAAAACTGACTGTTTGGTGCGCTTTATATGGGCTGGTGGAATCATTGGTCCGTACTTTTTCAAAAACGATGGTGGCCAGAGCGTTACAGTCAATGGTGATCGGTATAGAGCCATGATTACTAACTTTTTCATTCCTGAATTGAATAACCATGATGTCCAGGATATGTGGTTTCAACAAGACGGCGCAACATGTCACACAGCTCGTGCCACAATAGATTTATTGAAAGACACGTTTGGTGACCGCCTAATTTCACGTTTTGGACCTTTGAATTGGCCTCTAAGATCTTGTGATTTAACACCGCTAGACTACTTTCTGTGGGGCTATGTAAAGTCATTGGCCTATGCGGTAAAGCCACAAACGCTTGACCATTTGGAAGACAACATTCGCCGTATTATTGCCGATATACGGCCACAAATGTTGGAAAAAGTCATCGAAAATTGGACGTCCAGATTGGACTACATCCGCGCCAGCCGTGGCGGTCATATGCCAGAAATCATATTTAAAATGTAATGCCACAAGATTATCTTTCGGATAAATAAAATTCATGTCAATCGAATAATCCATCGTTGTTTTATTGCAACTTAAAGTTCTATACCTCTATAAAAAACACCCTTTATAAGAGTTTTAATAACATTTCGTAGCAGTAGATGTCTAAATAGCACCAGAATCTAAACTGCATTCAAAACACTGGGTTTACCGGGGCGCATCCCTATCAAAGAAGGTTATGATGCGTTTGCTCGTCTATAATAATATAATGAAAAGTTAAAACAATCAATGGCAAGACTTTTTGACCTAGTTTGGCTAGTAATTTGTCTAATCCAGTCACTTTTTTGTCCTTTTAAAACAATTTTATATATTTTGCCCACATTTCCAATCCTTCCATAATTTCGTTCAAAGTTTTTAAAACTCTAATTAGACATCATTAAAAATGGTTATAAAATATTATTATTTTACGCATGGAATGGCCCATATGTTTTTCATTACATTCTAATAAATCATCAAAAATATTTTCAAAACTTAACTTATGCTTATGCCGACGTACATATGTAAGTATGCCTAACAATATTGTTGTTCTATTACAAAATTGTTGCTCTCTTTCTCTTTTCTTTATTCTATTCATAGTTCTCACATCGTAACGTTAATTTGTTTCCTTTACTGTGTTTCTCTCTATCTCTCTCTCTGTCTGTACCTTACTCTGTTTTTTTTTTTAATAATTTCATTAAATTCCCTGAAACATAAAACTTGTGTATGACGTTATGCGTGACACAGGATCATAAATTATATTTTTCTTTTCATACAAAGTTGTTCGAGTTGTTCTTGTTGTTTTTGTTGTTATATGCTTTTGTAATCGTTTGTATACTATTTGCTGCTGCTGTTGTTGTACACTTCAAAACGTCAGCACCAAAGGAAAAAAAAATAATAAAAAAGAGAAAAAAAAGGAAGGAGAAAACAGTTGCTTTTGATGAAGTCAAAAAAATCATTAAAATTAAAGTCTACACATATACATACACATACACATACACGTATAAATGCTCACATTATTACTCATTTGTATACACATACATTTGCATTTTTATATTGCTTCTCATTCTTAAAACACGTGTATACAAGTAGTGTATGTATGCTTGTGTTGATGACGACGACATCGTCATCAAAATTTTCATTGCTTTATAAGCACACAGAGAGAGAGAGAGAGAGAGAGCAAAAGAGCGAGAAAGAGAGTGCAGGAGAAGAGTAAAAGTTATGACTAAGTGAAGGCATATGGGAGTAAATACAAAAATAGAATCCGTTATTAAAACAATTGCTTATGACTGACAGTTTTGATGGTTTTTAATTGGAGTCGTTTTCTGTTGTCGCATTTAGAAAATGGCTCATCAAAATGAAATTTAATTAAACGACACACTGTAATTAATTATGAAATTATTATTTTTGGTACGTTTTATGCCGTTTCTCTCTTTTCGGCGAAAATATGTCAACAAATAATGGATGATTTGTGAATTATGTACGAGTATTTAAGTGTTCGTAGATAGTGTATTGGTTTCTTAGACACGAGTCAGTGAAAGGTTTATCAAAAATCTGTCTTTCAAAGTCGACTTTAATCTGCATATAGATCCAGTTTTAATGATTATAAAAGGGAAATAAAGCGCTCAAAGAGAACCGCCTGGATGAGATTCTGCACGAGTATCCAGGGTGTTGCCGACGTGGCTCGTTTTCCAAGGATGCTGTCGAAGAACCCCTAAATCCTAAGCTTCATCCAAAGAAATGATGGTACGTGGACATCCTCGAGAAAAGAAACCCTGGAGGTTCTATTCACTCATTTCCCAATTGTGAGGATCCAGTAAGCTATCCGTTGGGTGTAGCTGATCCCTTCTGTGATGCTGGCATGAGGCCCGTTTTGGAGGATATCATTACCAGAGACAAGGTCAAATGGGCTATAAGTGGCTTTGCGCCCTTTAAGTCGCCTGGGCCGGATGGTATCTTTCCGGCTGTGCTTCAGCATGCTGGTGAAATTTTGCACGAATATCTGGTGGACGTGTATAGAGACTGTCTTCGGTGGTGTGATGGAAAGATGTGCTTGTGGTGTTTATACCAAAGTCTGGTAAGCCCAGTCACATCGGCCCTAAGGATTATAGACCAATATCGCTTTCATCCTTTGTTTTAAAAGCTTTGGAGAGACTTATCGATCTATATTTGAGGTCAAACATGGACCGGTCTCTGTTGAGTAGGTCGCAACATGCTTACATTAAGGGTAAGTCCGTTGAGAGCGCTCTTCATGATGTGACAGGTTTTGTTGAGGCGAATTTGGCTAGGGGTGAGTACACACTGTGGGCTTTCCTTGATATAGAGGGGGCCTTCACCACTTCCTCTATTGAGAATTCACTAATCTGTTGCGGTTTATCACCCACATGCTGGGTAATAGACTAATCCGATCGAATCTGGGTGGATGTTCTATCGTCAAGCGTGCGACCAGGGGTACACCGCAGGGGTGTCCTATCCCCTCTCTTGTGGCTCTTGGTAGCTAATGTTGGTCTGAGGCTTCTGGAAAGTAGGGGCTTTAGGGTTGTGGCATATGCCGACGATGTGGCTGTTCTGGTGGGTGGAAAATTTTTGCCGACGCTGGGGGAACTGATGGAGTCTGCTCTTGGAATTTTATACTCTTGGGGCACGAAATGTGGGTATAAATCCAAATAACACGAACCTCGTTTTGTTCTCGCGTCGGTACAAGATTGAAACCTTCAAATTACCGAGGTTAGCTGGTAGGGAGCTTCCGTTGTCTTCTGAGGTCAAGTACTTGGCTGTTGTCCTGGACAGCAAGCTGAACTGGAAACGAAACACTGAGGAAAGAATGAAGAAGGGACTGAATGCTTTCTACCAGTGTAGGAACTCCATAGGTAAGAGCTGGGGTCTTCCGCCTAGGGCCATTCGCTGGATATATATGGTGATTGTTGGACCGGTTATTACTTATGGCTGCGTTGTTTGGTGGAGTGCCTTGGATAAGAGTTTTCAACGGAAAATCTTACCATATACCCTCCTTTCATCCTACCCCCTATATTATCCTTCCCTCCTTTAGGACGTTGTACAATGGGTCAGTCCGACCTCCGGGTACTGTACTTTTCTTGATTGACAAGTACACGCTATACACCGCTAACCTAACCTAACCTAAGTCGACTTTAAACTGTTGATCGCGCTACTCATGCATAAAATTAAATACACAATATGGGTGCTATGAGAAGCTAAGTTGTTATCCTAATTAAAGGATTAGTAAGTAAGTAGCGTGTTCATAGCTGTATTATAAAGAAATTCATTTTCTATCAAATGGAGTTGCCACAGAAGCAGATATTTTCATCTCAGGGAGCAATGTCAGGGAATCTTAAAGTCTTTCAGCGGCATGTAGTGTTTCTCCTTGTATAATTGGAGTCCAAACCTTACGGCAAAATCTGTTTTAAGGAATTCACGCGCTACTGCGCTCCTCAAAGCCATGTTATGGCTCAAATTTAGCCAGATTTATGCATCAGAGTCTAGGAAAAATGGTCATATTGGATGTCCTTCGCATAGAGAAGTAGTGGCGATTACTTGAATGTTGTTATATTCCGAACATAATGGCATCAATAGGTCTGTCCATACAAAATTTCCATAATATCTCGAACACTTACTTGCACACTTAATTGGTCATTACAACCCTTTAGTCAGGATTACAACCTAGCTTCTCACTTCAACCATGTTGTGTGTGTTAACTTATCCATGAGGGTTGGAACTACTGTTTAATGACGACTCTGAAGGACAGATTTTTAAGAAACTTTATATTGTAATTTTTGTTTTATTCTCTAACTTTTTGCCAGAAGACGTAGACGTAGACTGTAGTCCATCTGCCATCGAGCACAGGAATTGGATCTGTGTCCATCCACGTTATGGAAGATTTTGCGGAAGGATCTTGGTTTGCGTGCTTACAAAATCCAACTCGTGCAAGATTTGAAGCCAAACGATCATCAAGTAAGGCGTAGATTCGTCGAATGGGCCCAAAACGAGATTACCGTTGTTCCCGATTTTCATAAGCGAATTTTGTTTAGCGATGAAGCGCACTTCTGGTTGAATGGCTACGTCAACAAACAAAACTGCCGCATTTGGAGTGAAGGTAATCCTCAAGTGTATGTGGAAACACCGTTACATCCAGAAAAACTGACTGTTTGGTGCGCTTTATGGGCTGGTGGAATCATTGGTCCGTACTTTTTCAAAAACGATGGTGGCCAGAACGTTACAGTCAATGGTGATCGGTATAGAGCCATGATTACTAACTTTTTCATTCCTGAATTGAATAACCATGATGTCCAGGAGATGTGGTTTCAACAAGACGGCGCAACATGTCACACAGCTCGTGCCACAATAGATTTATTGAAAGACACGTTTGGTGACCGCCTAATTTCACGTTTTGGACCTGTGAATTGGCCTCCAAGATCTTGTGATTTAACACCGCTAGACTACTTTCTGTGGGGCTATGTAAAGTCATTGGTCTATGCGGTAAAGCCACAAACGCTTGACCATTTGGAAGACAACATTCGCCGTATTATTGCCGATATACGGCCACAAATGTTGGAAAAAGTCATCGAAAATTGAACGTCCAGATTGGACTGCATCCGCGCCAGCCGTGGCGGTCATATGCCAGAAATCATATTTAAAATGTAATGCCACAAGATTATCTTTCGGATAAATAAAATTCATGTCAATCGAATAATAAATCGTTGATTTATTGCAACTTAAAGTTCTATAACTCTATAAAAAACACCTTTTACTAAATACTAATTTAAAAACGAAAAAAAATTTTTGAATTGCTTTAACACTTTTAGTTTCATGCAATTAAAATTGCTCAGAGTACAAACATATACTCACTGTACGTTAATCGAGTTTGTTAATGCCCAACAAAATAAGTACTACCAGAACCCATGACGTATGATCAATACTGAATTCAATTATTTGTTGCTCATACGTCACCATTGCCTCTTTGTTTAAACCCTTCTTTGCAGTACCCGGGAATATGTTCAAATTTATGGCAATTTTTAAAACCGTAAATCATTAAAATTTACGAATATAAAAATTTTTAAAGACAGGTTTCTAAAGGAATCATTTCATTGGTAATTAAAACAGACCAGCAGTTAACAGTTGTACCTATTAAAACAGTCTTTATATCGACTGCCTGCCAGTAATGTATGTGGCCAGTGCCAACTCTTAAGCCTGCTGCTTAAGTTACAAATACTGCCAGTGATTTAAGGATATCTACGGCATGTCTTATCCTGTTTAATCGAATTTTCCATTTTTTTTTCCTTTTTTTCTTTAACGAAATAAAACAACAAAAAACAAGCAAAAGAAAATGAAAAAGAAAAAAGAAAAAAACAAGAAAAAATAATTGAATTTCTGACTGCAGTTTTTTTTTGCTATTCAATAACTCTGTTGTTGCTGTTGTTGCCAGTGCTGCTAGTTGTTATCTCCTTCGTTCGTTCGTTCATTCGTTCTATTTTATTTCCTTTTATTGTAAAATAATAAATAGATTATCAGAGGAGACGGAGCCAGCCAGCTACAAACGATGTGAGACCCAAAACCATTCAACCTAACCCTACCAAGCAACCAACAACCAACCAAACCCGTAAGTATGAGAACGAACCGAAACTGTCATCGAAGGAAGTGCACACAATGATCTTTAGACGGAAGAACAACGGATGGATAGATGGCTGGACAGACGGAGTATTTAAAATATTACGTGCCGCCGCCCTTTGTTTGGCTATGTAGACCTCCTTTTCATAGTGTATAGTTGTTGTGCTTATTGTTGTTGTTTGTTTGTTCGTTCGTTTTTAAAAGCATAATATTAAGCCAAATATGCCAAATGAAATGCCTTTTTCCGCAGCAGATAAAAGATAAAGAATTGAGCACGAGGTTAATGATGAGTCAGTCAGTCAGTCATTGAGTCTCTCTTTCATTCACGGAGTCAGCAATGATTTCCTTTCAATTTCTTCTTTTTTTTATTTTTTTATCCTTTAAACCCTTAAAGTATTGGCGGGTATAATGATGTATTAAAATGTAAGGAGTATATAAACGCGAGTTATTGTAATACTTCCTTGTAAAAGGAACAAGGATATCTCAGCTTAATTTTTTTTTTTTGCTTTCTAAAGGGTGTTTTTTATAGAGGTATAGAACTTTAAGTTGCAATAAAACAACAATGGATTATTCGATTGACATGAATTTTATTTATCCGAAAGATAATCTTGTGGCATTACATTTTAAATATGATTTCTGGCATATGACCGCCACGGCTGGCGCGGATGTAGTCCAATCGGGACGTCCAATTTTCGATGACTTTTTCCAACATTTGTGGCCGTATATCGGCAATAATACGGCGAATGCTGTCTTCCAAATGGTCAAGCGTTTGTGGCTTTACCGCATAGACCAATGACTTTACATAGCCCCACAGAAAGTAGTCTAGCGGTGTTAAATCACAAGATCTTGGAGGCCAATTCACAGGTCCAAAACGTGAAATTAGGCGGTCACCAAACGTGTCTTTCAATAAATCTATTGTGGCACGAGCTGTGTGACATGTTGCGCCGTCTTGTTGAAACCACATCTCCTGGACATCATGGTTATTCAATTCAGGAATGAAAAAGTTAGTAATCATGGCTCTATACCGATCACCATTGACTGTAACGTTCTGGCCACCATCGTTTTTGAAAAAGTACGGACCAATGAGTCCACCAGCCCATAAAGCGCACCAAACAGTCAGTTTTTCTGGATGTAACGGTGTTTCCATATACACTTGAGGATTACCTTCACTCCAAATGCGGCAGTTTTGTTTGTTGACGTAGCCATTCAACCAGAAGTGCGCTTCATCGCTAAACAAAATTCGCTTATGAAAATCGGGAACAACGGTAATCCCGTTTTGGGCCCATTCGACGAATCTACGCCTTACTTGATGATCGTTTGGCTTCAAATCTTGCACGAGTTGGATTTTGTAAGAACGCAAACCAAGATCCTTCCGCAAAATCTTCCATAAAGTGGATGGACACAGATCCAATTCCTGTGCTCGATGGCGGATGGACTCATTCGGGTCTTCCTCAATGCTACGCTCTACAGCAGCAATAGCTTCTTCTGTACGCACCGTACAGCGTCTCTGGGGATGCGAGTTATCAATAAGAGTAAACGTGAAGCGAAAACGTTCCATGGTTAATCGAATTAACTGCTCTGATGGACGATTTTGTCGACGATGAAATGGACGTAGTGCGCGATACGTTTTCCGCACAGAACCATTATTTTCGAAATAAAATTGCACTATTTGCAAGCGTTGTTCAGGCGTGACTCTATTCATGATGAATTGCCAAACCAAACTGAGAATAAATCACTTGACAGCTGTTAAATCGGTCGCCATCTTGAAAAGTAATGTCAACTTAAAGTTCTATACCTCTATAAAAAACACCCTTTACTTAACAAAATAATATGAATTTCAGAACTAAGGTGATCAAATTCTAAGAAAAAAAAAACAATCAAGAGGAAAATAACTCTGATGTACTCAATTTTGCACTGTTTTAAAATTTTAGGGAATACGAGTATTTTTAATATATGGTCCAAAAACCCTTGTTATGTAAAAACTCATTTACGCGACTTGGCATACTCTCCACCAAATTCTCTATAATTTCTTTCGGAATATTTGTCCATTCCTGATGAATCCGTTGCCAAAGCTCATCTAAATTGGTTGGGGCTGATCAGTACTGTTCCAACCGTCACTTCGCGATTGACCACAAATTCTCAATCGGATTGAGGTTGGGACTTTGTTCTGGCCTCTGCACTAATTAAAAATTTTGCTCACTAAGCCATTGTTTAACGATTTTGGAGGTGTGTTTGGTGTCACCATCCAGCTGGAAAAGTACTCTTTGCGCAGGATAGGCGCTCTTGTCGGTAAAATTGGGAAGATGGGTCTGTAAAATTCTCAAATAATCTCCTTTTTTCATAATGTTATTGATTTCTTGCAGTGGTTAGAGGTGCCACCATTTAAAACAACCCCATACCATGACATTTACTCCACCGTGTTTCACCGTTTCCTTAACATGGTGTCTTTCAATTCTTTCCCCATGGCGGCGCCAACAATATTGCTTACCATTGGACTGAAAGCAGTTGAATTTTGATTCGTCTGGTCCAGATCACATGTTTCCAGTCATCCACTGTCCAATTTCTGTGTTCTCTGGCAAACTTAACAGTGCCTTTATTACTTTTAGATTTATTCAATAAAAAGCGTCCAAAGTACAAACATGTACTCATTTGTGCTCTGCACTGTATTTCGACCTGCCTTACCACACACTTCCAACCACTTCTGCTTTTTGCGATTTGATTCTTTCAATGCAAACAGGGTCATACTCTTCGTCGACCGCAAATCCCCGCATCAAATACCCGTCTCGGCGGAGCGTCCTCCTCAGTTCGAACGACATGACTGAGCCAGCGCAGCCGCTGGATATTAATACGCTGCACACACAACGTCCATGTCGTTAATGAGCTTATACGGCTTATTGTTGGATCGAATGCAAAAATCATCGCCAACTCTTACTGGACCGAAAATCTTACGTAGGGCTTTTTTCTCGAATACTCTCAAGGTTGCTAAATCGGTGCCTAATAATGTCCAAGCTACTGCGCCATAAATAAGCATGGTGAAGATGAGGATGAGCGACTTGTAGAGTATTAGTTTTGTCGTACGAGGAAGGTCTCTGCTACTCAATTGCCTATTGAGGCCATAGTAGCAACTGTTGGCAAGAGTGATCCTGCGCTTGGCTGCTCCAGACTGACATCATGTTTGGTGGTAATGCCAAACACTATCTTATGATAGCGGACCCACTTATATTGTATATTTTTTAAGAGCTTGAGATGGAAATAGTCAGAGGATTGAATTGGCCGTGTTGTCACCATAGAAGCCACAGAATAATTGAAGAATGTATAAAATAAACTTACAAGTGACTACCAAAATCGTGATGGAAACGTGGTGTTTATCTTAACAAGAAAAATTTTCTGATATAGAACCCGAAGAACCCAGAAGAGATTGTGGGAGAACCATGTCTTAAGAAAAAAATGACTGTTTGGTAGGCATTCGCCGAAAGGAAGCAGATAAACTATAATTGAGAAGACTCTCAATTTATCCTACCATACATGTCGCCGTAGTCTAGGAGGTGATGTGTCGGCTTATTAGATGTAAGGCCACAGTTCAAACCGAAATATGAAAAAAAAAATAATATTTCTTCGGCGATTGCTTCTCAGCAGAGTTCTGGCAAAAACTCTGAGTGTTAAAATAAAATTACAATGAAGAGCTTCTCAAAAATCTGTCGTTCAGAGTCGACTTTAAACTGTAGGCCCTGCGACTCGTGCATAAAATTAACGCACACAACAGAAGTGGTGTAAGAAGCTTGGTCGTAATCCTGACTGAAGGGTTGTAGTAACTAATCACGTATGTTATGTATGCATACTTGGACTTACGGTAATAATAGAAGAGTCAAAATCCTGAACCGATTATCGTGACAGACGGCGTCAGGAGATTCATGAGAAATTTTAATTTGAAATTAAAAAATTTATCAAATCATAGAAAAGAATTTGCCCAAACATCAAGGTACGCCGCAACTCAACTTGACGGAATTTTTGCATCGCTATTGTTAGCTGTTTTATTGCTGCTTTAACGACGATAGCTTAACACCCTCTTTATGCAATTTAATTACAAATTTTATTTCAAACATACTTTGGAATTCTTAAGTAAAAACGGCTTTTTTAATACAAAATTTACATTTTTTTTTTGCTAATATTGTGAGAATAACGGCATTAAAAGAGAATAGTTTTTCAAATGCCATTACAACCTTAAAAGATATTTGAAGGATGACAACAAAATGCATTGTGGGTAAATGCATGAATGAATACAAATAAACCTCACTCTCTCTCTCTTTCTCTCTCGCTCTCTCACACAAAGCGAAACAAAACCCCACTTGTGTTTACAAGAGTCTCAAGGGTATAACGAGAAATAAAGAGAAAATAATTACACACACACACACACAATTAATAGGTAATTTTAAAATGATTACCCTTTACTTTCATTTCCCTTTATTCTCTCTATCTATCCCGCTCTCACTACCTTCCTCTAAATTTTGTTTTTGTATTTCTTTTTTTTTTTGTTTTTAAATTGATAATCATATGTGTTGTAATATAAAAATAATTTTTGATTATTTTATAGTTGTTGTTGTGTTCATTATATTCCCGTTTAAATGAGCTTTCAAATACATACGCATCAGTGTGTAAATGTGTTTGTAATATCAAGTATTCAGTGTATAATTTACTTGCGAGGTTACTGTAATTTATTTATACACTGTTGCATTGTCCTCTCTTTCTCTCTCTCTCTCTCTCTCTCTCTCTATGAGGTTTCCCAATGCAATGTACAGCGTTGAAGGAAATAATAGCAGCAATTTCTTTTTCCTCAATAACATGCCATTTTCTCCCTTTCTTACTTCCTCTCTTTTTCCCCTATCCCCTCTATTATGCTCTCCCCTTTAGGATGTTTGTACAATGGGTCAGCTGGACCTCCGTCTCAATTGACAAGTACCCGTCCTCTACAACCGGATCTTATTTTTTCTTCCAGTTCTTGTGCAGAGAATTTGATTTGAATTTGTCAAATAAAAATTCAGCATAATTTGTCTTATTTATGTTGGTGAAAATGTTCAAATACTGTTGCTGTATCCCTATAATTTCTTTCAACACTGTTTGCATATGCACACACACACACACTCTATTCAAATGTCAACTACTAATCATAATGGCTGCAGTAACAGCAAACACTTGATTCAATTGAATGAATGGCCAAAAGTAGCTTGTGTACACACACACACACACACGTAATATTTTTCTCTCGCAATTACACTCGTACACAATAGTTTGAGCACACTTGATTTGTAGTCTCAGGAGAGGAGGTACTCGCAGCATGCACTGGAATAGGAGATGGAATCCCAAATAGGGCACTTAAGGCGGCTATCCGGCTCAGACCGGATATGTTTGCCAGGGTGTTCCACAAGCGTTTCGTCGAGGGTGTTATTCCACGTAGATGGAAGAAGCAGAAATTGGTTCTCATTCCAAAACCTGGCAAACTACCAGGGGAACAACCATCGTCGTATCGGCCCATCTGCCTACTTGACACGGAGAGAAAATACTGGAGAGGATAATATACAATCGACAGCTGGCGTGTGCCGAGGCAGGAGGAGCTCTCTCGGACCTGCAATACGGATTTAGGAAAGGACGCTTTACTATTGACGCGTTAAGGAGGGTGGTCGACATTGCAAGAGATGCAATAGAGGGCGAAAGATGGCGATTTGGCACCAAGGAATACTGCGCGGTTGTCACACTTGACGTTAGAAACGCGTTCAACTCAGCGAGTTGGGGGCGGATTATGAGAGCCCTCTTTAACATGGCTACGCCGCCATACTTAATGGAGATTCTGAACAATTACTTTCAGGGCAGGAAGATAATATACGGCAGGAATACGTAGTGACGGCGGGTGTCCCGTAGGGCTCTATACTTGGGCCACTACTATGGAACATTATGTACGATGGAGTACTTCGACTGCGATTGCCAAACGGGACTACAATTGTGGGCTTTGTAGATGACATTGCTATAGTCTCGGTAGCTAAGCCGGTAAGGGAAATAGAGGAGAAAACGAACACAGCGATTCGAAATGTTGGAGCATGGCTGGATGAGGCAGGCTTGACACTTGCTGCGCATAAAACGGAGGCCGTCTTGATAAGCGGCCGGAAAATAGTGGAGAAGATGGAAGTGACCGTTTTAGGCACAAGTATCGAATCAAAGAGGGCGATAACACGACGACAGGTTGAACTTCAAGAAGCACGTGAAATACATCGGCGAAAAAGCATCTGCAACACAGGGGGCACTGACAAGCATGATGCCAAATATTGGATGACCAGGTCCATTCAAAAGAAGAATAATTTCGGCGGTAGTGACGTCGATAATGCTGTATGCTTGCCCAATATGGTCGGAGGCTCTCTCCGTGGGGACGACAAGGAGGATACTGTTCTCGGTGTATCGTCTAAGCGCGATTAGACGGATAAGTGGCTTCAGGACAGTGTCTGATGAAGCAGTTTTGGTATTGGCAAAGACAATACCAATAGATATACTGGCGGATGAGATGAGGAGGATATACCTTCGCCGTCTCGAGTACCCGGGACAAATAGCAGGTACAAAAGCGGAGGAACGAAGGACTTCCATGCACAAATGGCAGTCACGATGGGAGAGCAGTCCCTGATGTAACCCTTTGGATGAAGAACGAACATTGTGAGCTGAACTACTACGTGACCCAGTTCCTAACTGGTCATGGGTGCTTCAGGAAGTACCTGCACAGATTGGGTCATGCCACTTCCCCTATATGCCCAAACTGTGTAGATGAGGAGGAAGATGCGGTGCATATTCTAACATGCTGCCCCAGGTTTAGATGGCCCGGAGAAACGCGATTGGGACCAAACCGGCTATTAGAAGAGCTGTTGAATTGTAGGATTCTATGGAGTCAATATAGTCAGAGAATGGCTGAAGTTAGTGGTCTAGTAGGTAGTGTGTTGGCTTATTAGACGCAGAAGCCAGGGTTCGAGGCCCAGGCCAGACATCAAAATAAAATACAAAAAAGTATTTCTTCGGCGACTTCCTCTCAGCAGACTTCTGGCAAAAACTCTGAGAGTAAATCAAATTTCCATGAAAAGTTTCTCAAAAATCTGTCGTTCGGAGTCGACTTTAAACTGTAGGTCCCGCCACTCATGTATACAGTTAACACACACAACATAAGTGGTGTGAGAAACTAGGTCGTAATCCTGACTGAATGGTTGTAATGACCAATTATGTGTGTATGTATGTATGTATGGCTGAAGTTATGCTAGAACTCCGAAGACTGGAGGAACGGAGGCGAAATTTGACTTAATGTGATAAAGCTTTCATGCTAACCAGCCCTCCGGGAAATAATACCTTACGGCAGTTCCGCGGGGGGAGAGTGGTTGAAGTGTGTAGGGGGTGGGTTTAGTACGTACGCACCAGTGATGGTGAACCGTGCACTCTTTTGTTGGAACAAAAGTGTCTTTCGAAGATTCCCACCTTCCGACTCAAGACAAAAAAAAATCGATTTGTAGTCTTTAATATGTTCTCGTAATCATTGTAACGAGATTTTAACAGTGAATATGCATTCATTTGTAAATTCGTTTGACCGCAGCGGTCAAAAAGTTCCTTAATTCATGCCGAACAAGTGCTTTGTAAAGTTTTTTTTTGTTTAAGTTGAAAATTTGTGTATAAAAAACTAAAAAAATTAGTGAAAAATAGAAAGTAAACTGTTTGGAAAAGGGGTCAGTAAAGTAAGTTTAGTCGTCTAAAATGCTTTTCTAAAATAATTAGAATTTCGGTGTAGCCACTTAACATTAACAAAAGATACCTAAGTGACAGTACTCTGTGTTAAAATCAATCGGTCCGTGATTTCGCCTAGCCCCCATACAAATTCACCTCGAAATTGCACTTATTTACACATAATTATGGTAATTATGCAACCATCATGATACAATTTAGCATGGATCAGTTCTGTGTACTAAGGAATCATGGTGTAATGTTTGGTGAAAATCGGATCACATTTGACCCTAGTCCCCATATAAAGTCCCCTTTAGAAATTCACGTCTGCGCTTATAAATGGCTTAAAAACATCGGTATCGTGATGAAATTCTGTATGAACGTGTATTTTGTAAATCGAAACCATATTACCAAATTTTGTTGTGGTCGGTCCATAATTGCCCCTTGGTCCAAAATAGGGCCCCTTAACAAAATATGTTTAGCAATTATAATTGGCTTAAAAATTTTATTACCTCGATGAAGTTCGACATGAACATGTTTAATATGAATGTGAATCATTTATGATCACATTTTATTATGATCGGGATCATAAGTGCCCCTAGGTATCACATACGGTCCATTAAGAAAATCAAACATACCATCTCATATTGTTATAATAGTCGATATACATACATATGTAATTAAGTTTTTAAACTTCTATGATAATTAATATTTATTCATAATATTTATTTTACATTATTTAATACTTAACCTAAAAAAATACTTAAAAAGTGAAACCAACTACAATCGTTGAAATCGTTATCATTTTCATTATCAATGTCAGGAAGGAGTAATTTAATAGTATCTGATGAAAATGCTTTTCTATTCCTTCGCGATTTTTGTGTACTGTAGCTTATAAAAGGGTCACTGCTTAAAAGTAACCTATTCAGGACATCTCGATTGGTATCGCTTCTACTGAATTTCCTCGCATAATTCGTACGCCATTTGGCTTTATTGCCTGTGGCTTTATTACACTGCGTCTAATTTTTTTTAATTTTTCAAAAAAAAAGTAAAATTTTCAAAAAATCGCCAAAAATAATTGCACTGATTTGCGCAAACTTTTTTTTTTTGTTCCTGAATGTAGAGAGTTCGTATTTTCTTATGGTATATAACATTAAACTACTAAAAACTACTTTCACCTTTAAAATCCTTATCTTTTTTTTGGGTAGGGTAAAAAAAATGTGAAATTTTTATTATTTTTAAATTTTGAACGAATAATTTTAACATTAATATATGAGATATATATATATATATATATAAAAACTGAAAGTAGCAGTTGCTCCTACCTTTCAAATAAAAAAAAATCAATATAAAACCTCTATTCGTTTAACCACAAACAAATATCATATAAACCTATTAAAATTTCAAAAAAAAAAACACCAAAAACGCATCTCTAATTTTATTCACTTTCCTGACTTTGACGTCGTCTCAAGTCTACAAATCTCAACATAAAGTCGTGAAAATTCACTATATAATGCAGAATGTTGTTGTATATCGAACTGCATAATCAGTTTCTTAAATTTCTTGAAATTAATTTTTGTTTTTCAGGGTAAATGCCACATAGTGCGTCGGTTACTGCTTAGGGGTCTATTTTCAAGCCTGATTTGTTAAACATTACATACGAATTAATACTCAGCTTATAAATGCCGGATGACTGTCATCTTGTAGGTTATGTATATAGATGAGATAGCAGCCATTATTACCACTAGAAACGTCTATGATGCCAAAAGGAAATTGAATATGGTAATATGCCGGAAAGAAACATGGTTGAAGGAACATGGATTGAGACTCACTATGGAGAAAATGAGAAGGGATTTCATTTTTTATGAATTATGAAAAAAAAAATAAAAATAATTCTACTGCTTTCAAACGAATGTCTCTGACTGTATCTATGCACTCTTTCTCTCTTTCCCTTCCATTTGCTGTTCAAAGAGTTAATGTGTGCATAAGTTAGTGTAAGTGTAAGTGCAAGTGTGTGTCTGTGTGTATATAATTATATTAATAATTGCTTAACACTGCCCTACACAAAATTCAAAACATTGAACAGTAACTGCAACAATAACAACAACAAGTAAATATGAAGGTAAACATTTTTGTTTCTGTTGAAATTAAAACGAAAGAGAGAGACAGTAAGGATTATCGGTATGCACCCTTAAAGTACTGTTATTTTCAATTCATTTGAATACAATCCCATGGATTTCAATATCATTGAAGTCGAAATAGAATTAATTTTAATAAATAATTAATTAATAATCGAAATTCTACAATAATTGCATTGAACTTTTGCAACTTTTGCTGGTCACTTAATAATTAAATTCTCAATTCCTTACAATTCGTAAAATAGGTTTGTTAAGGCTCAACAATAAGAGAATTCTAATGAGTTCAGATTATAATTGGAGCAGTTGGTAGCAGTTGGTAGCAGTTGGCTTATGAGGATTCTATAAAGTCACTTTGTAATACTAACAGCGTAATACTCTTGGCTGGGTTTCCTCATTCACTTAAATCGTTCTATTAAACAATTCTGTGTGCCATGGAAGTCGCCATAGTCTATGTAGTGTGTTGGCTTATTAGACATAAGGCCACGGTTCAAATCCCAGTTCAGTCATTTCAACTATTTCTTTGGCGACTTTCTCTCAGCAGGTTTCTGGCAAAAACTCTGAGTGTTAAAACAAAATTGCCATGAAAAGTTTCCCAAAAATCTGTCGTTCGGAGTCGACTTTAAACAGTAGGCCCTGCCGCTCTTGTATAAAATTAACACAACATAAGTGGTGTGTGAGAAGCTAGGTTGTAATCCTGACTGAAGGGTTGTAATGACCAATTATGTATGCATGCATGCATGTATGTGTGCCGTAGAATCCTTCGACTAGGGTTTTCAAATGCCGCACAATGGCACAGACAATGTTTTATGGCCTTGTCTTCTTGCTTCGCATCACAAAAGTCATTCTGAAGTGTTTATAGTCCCCCTGAGTGTATAACCAAGCGCCTTTGTCTCACTATAACTGCTATAAGGTTCGTGATACTTACGTTACGTTAGGTTAGGTTAGGTTAGAGGACGTGTACTTGTCAATTAGGACAAGTACAGTACCCGGAGGTCGAATTGACCCATTGTACAACGTCCTAGTTTCTCACACCACTTATGTTGTGTGTGTTAATTTTATACATGAGTGGTGGGACCTACAGTTTAAAGTCGACTCCGAACGACAGATTTTTGAGAAACTTTTCATGGCAATTTTTTTTTTAACACTCAGAGTTTTTGCCAGAAATCTACTGAGAGAAAGTCGCCGAAAAACTACTTTTTGTATTTTGTCTTTGATGCCTGGCCTGGGGCTCGAATCCAGGCTTTTGCGTCTAATAAGCCAACACACTACCTCCTAGACTACGGCGACTTCAGAATAGAATACGTTACGTTACGTTTTACAAAAAATTTTATCTGAGCTCTATACACGTCGGTTAATTATCCCGTCTTTCCTTTAAAAAAGTATAAAGTTCGTGTGACAGATTATTTGTCTGCTCCTCTGCAAAGAAGCGTTACTTTTATCCAATTATACACAAGATTTTTGCATGACAATAGCTTCTATACATCCAGGCTCTTGTGGCGCTCAGTCTCATTGTTGCGTTCACAGCCCTTTGCTTCGCCAACATGTCTAGGGGTAGGCAGTTAAGGGTAGTACATCTGTTATCATGGCAGTAACCATACTGAATAACATCAAACCGTGTTTGATGATTCCATAAATAATGAAAATCAGGAGGAGAAGCGTGCCTAACAATTATTTGCTATCAAAACCTATCAAATTCCAGATCCATATCCGTAATTGAATTAATAATGGAATTAGGTAAGCAAAACCGTAGACCAAAATGGGCAGCTTATGCCCCTTTATGATAAAACCACATCCAAATCGGAAAGCCCTATAAAAAATATGTGAGTATATCTACATATATAGCCATAGGCCCTTGAACAAAAATTTTTTTGATTTTATTTGTATTTTTGTTTTCTTTGGCTTCTATTGTTTAGTCTCTCTTAACGGTTTTATTTTCTCTTTTACTCACCTTTCGATCCGCCAGCCTTGTTTGTATGCTGATTTGCCTTTAATGCCGTGCCATTGACAGAGTTGGTACAGGACAAATTACGATTAAACGCCTGAGACGGCGTTAATTGTTCCGATAACATTAAAAGATTTTCAATAAAATTAAGAAAAAAAATTAAGGTTTCAGTTTTTACACTGTTATTAGACACATAATTTTAGGCAAATTGCAGGCCATTATTACAGCAGCTATTTAGGCGTTTAAAATATTTTTTTCTGAATAATTTTTTTTTAAAGAATTTTTTCTAAAGCATTTGAAAGCACTTTTTTTCCTTGTAAATGAAAGCCTTTAAAATATAAAATAAAATGCTTTGGCCAGAATATTTGAATTTTGTTTTTGTAGTTTTTATTTTTATTTTTTTTTTGGTTTGTGAAAAAAAGAATAATTAAGCCAGAAAAAAGAATAATTGTTTTTTTTTAATACAATAAATAATGGCAAGCAGGCACTGAAACCAAATTTTAAAATGAAATTTTACACGTTAAAATAGCTTTTTATGGTTCTCTTTTGTTTTAAAGAATTTTTTTTATTTCACTTTTTTTATTCATCCAACTTTTCGTTTTTTTTTATCTTTTCTTTTGAAATTTTTTCTTCTTCTTTATTAAGGAAACACAGGATACACACAACACACTCTACTCATTCTACTCGCTTACATTCTTATGCTTGAAGCAATCTTTTTTCTTCTCTGTTTTGTTTGGTTTTTTTTTTACTAAAAAATTTGATTAAAAAAAATTTCAATTTTTGTAGCCTAAAACTGTGCTTTAAAATGATAATTTCTTTTAAATTATTTTCTCTTTTAACACTTCGATTCTATGCTTGTGTGTGTGTGTGTTGGAGCAACTGTATGTTGCTATAAATGTTAAGAGAGTGTGTGTGTGTGTTTGTGTGTAAGGGAATATAATTTTCCTTTTTTATTTTTGTTATTTACCGCTATTCTTTAGTTTCTTTGTTTTTATGACCGTTATCGTTGAAATACCGTTAAGTACTAAAGTAATTAAAGCTTCGCCTATGTGTATACTGTGGTTTCAGTTTTACACTCTCTTTTTCACTACTTCTTCGCTGTCATACATATATTTTGGCTAACGGGACAGAAAAAGCTTTTCTTTTGTTATTGTTAATACAGCTACACACTAACACATGCTAGCAAATAGGCGCAAAGAGAGAGAGAAAGAGAGAGGGAATCTTTATTAATTTTTTAACGAAAGCTTTTTGGCTTTCTTTCTTGTTTTTCTTTTTTCGCTCTCCTTTTTTTTTGCTTTTCCTTTGTAGGTCAGTTTAGAGATGTAACTTCTATTGAAAGTTGTCTTTTTCTCAAGTTATTGAAATTGAAATTAAATACCGTAAAGCTTTTACGCGGGAAAATGCTGGCCATTTTATGTTTTGATTGGTCATCTCTTCAACAACTTTCACTGGGACTCTAGAGAAAAGTGAAAGCTTAAATGTTGGCAAATATGTTAATTGCCGTACTGTCCACTATTGGGTAATGTTCCGGGAATTGAAGAACAAGTACTTTTGTCATGATTTCCCATGATTTCCCTGCGCTATATTAAATCCCCAGATTTGAAGGGGATTATGACCTTTGACCTATAAACATATGTACGTTATGTACTGTTATTTGTTAGGATTCGAAAGTTCTGGAATATGCATTGTGCTTACTACGGAAATAGTACAAGACTAGGTTAGTAATAATTGCGAGGATGTACAAAATCCCTCAGTTCATTCTCCCTAATATCAGCAGAGTATCGCTTACTCAATCTAAAACGATAAATGTCTCGGAATCAAATTGAACAGCAAACGAAAAGGGAATATGGATACACAATCCAGAACCACTAAGGCAACAACGGTTCTCTGTTGATGCAGAAAAGTAGTCGATATAAACTTGAATACACAGCCCTGCATGGGTTTTGTAAATAAGATGGCTCCAGGGGGTGGGTTTATGTCAAGGGGTGCAAGGGAAAAAGAAACACACCACGCAGGTCCTTAAGAATTAATCAGATTTACTTGAAAATTGTTACTCAGGGGTTTTTGGGGTCGCTGATTACAGATCTTCATTCAGATTTAAAAAAATTCAAAATGGCGGATCCAATAAAAATTCATTCAGATTTAAAAAAAATTCAAAATGGCGGATCCAATATGGCGGTCGAGGTTTATAAAAATTAATCAGATTTACTTGATTTTTTATGGCGGATCCAATATGGCGGTCGAGGTTTATAAAAATTAATCAGATTTACTTGACCGCCATATTGGATCCGCCATTTTGAATTTTTTTTAAATCTGAATGAATTTTTATTGGATCCGCCATTTTGAATTTTTTTAAATCTGAATGAATCCTACGTAATGTGTTTCATTTTTCTTTTGCTCCCCTTGACATAAACCCACCACCTACTTTAAGGGTGCATGCAAACAATTTGGCTTTGGGCTCATTTTGAAGAGCAAAGATCAATTGTAAATTTCTGACAATAGCGATGGTTCTAGCACGTCAGTGTTTAGCTCTACAATGTTTTAAAAATGGCCAAAAACGCTATTTTTAGGGGTTTCAACCCCCTTTTTCTCGAAAACCTGACGTGATGGAAAGTTTATAAACCAGATTCGTGTACAGCGCGCAAAATGCCTTCGAAAACACCTGGAGCCATATTATTTGCACAAAAAAAGTCCATATTTGCAGGGCTGTGATATTAATCCTAAAAATGTATACTGGCTGTAGGACTACATTCTGCGGGCAGCAGTTTGGTGGTTAGCTTGGAAGAAAAGAAATTATCAGCAAATCTTCTAGCAAACTCTGAGAGTAAGATTGAAATCTTCTCAAAAATCTGTCGTTCGGAGTCGACATTAAACTGTAGATCCTGTCACACATGGTTAAAATTAACACACACAACGTGGGAAGCTAGATTGTAATTTTGACAAATGGGTTGTAATGTCCACTTAAATAAGCATTGGCCATAGGAACACAGGGCAAAATATTTTCTTTATTCTTTTATTCTTTTCCGTTTTTCTTTTCTTTGTTTCAGTTTTCTTAATCAAGTGTATCGAAGTCAGCAACTAAGCAAGTCTACTTCATCGAGTTCTAGAACGATAGGGTTGCCATTCTTCATTTTTAATTTATAAACTTAGGTTTTGCAATATGTTCAGCACTTTTCCGCGTGTAGTAAGCCACTGTGCTTATTGTTTGTAAAGAAATCGTTTTTGTTTCGATAACAACTCCATGTGTAACCCAACACCCAAACAAAAAAAAAAAAATAAAGTTTCGTTAAGTCTTTGAGTGAGAAGAAAAGCTCCACCAAACAAAGAGAAAATAAGGAAATAATAACACAAAACCAAAAAAAAAAAAACGAAAGAAAAAAAACTTTACGTTTATCATGGTTAAAAATAAAACACAATGAAGAAAAAAAAAACACAAAAGAAAACAGAAAAAAAGAAGAGAAATTTTTCGCAGAAAAAAGAAAAACATCATCAAGTACATACGTAAACAAATTTGATGAATGAAAAGCTTTTTTTCCTTTCCCTTTTTTTATTTCTTATAAAACATAGTAAAAATAGAAAAGAGAGACAGGGACAGAGAGTAAGAAACAAAAAACGGAATGCAAATGATTGCAATTGTATTCTAAAAAATGTGTGTGTGTGACAGTTAAGATTCACAGTCACATGTAAGTTTGACTATGCCAGCCAGCCAGTTACCATATATGAGAGAGTGAGAGAATAAGGATGGTTAAGAGAGCAAGGGGGGTACATAAATGATGATGAAAGCATGACTAATAAATTTAACAACACAATGATAACACAAGCAGAATAACTGTAATTATATTTAAAAATAACTGTGTGCTAAACACAATGAAACAAAGCCAAAGAGAACAAGAGGGATAGCGACAGACAGATTGGGAGATGGATAGTGAGTGAAAGTGAATGTAATTTAAAGGAATATGCTGTATCTGTATAAAGTATGTGTATGCGTATGATATAGTAACGGAATATTCTTAGTATTCTTGAAGTATTTATAAAACAAAAACAACAACAGCAGCAGTAGCAGCAAGAGCAAGAGCAAGAGTAATAAAAATACATAGTAACTATAATGAGACCACTTGTTTACCAACACTGTTTTTTGTTTAGTTTGTTTTTCTCTACACCCTATCAACACTAATTGTTAATGCATATGTAAGTTTGCAGACCGTGAAATGTTTGTTCGGGAAATGGCTGACATTCTGAAGCAGTTTTATTCCAATACAATATCATGTCATCGATCTAGCTGATGTAGGTCCTTGGTCCCTTTTTTTTTTTGGACACTACGCAGAGTGGTTCAAAAGCCCAATCTAGCTGGAAAAAAATCAATTTTTTATGTTTCAAACTACACATAATTTGTTTGGTAATTGTTAAATAACTATCCACTGTTCATAACTGTATATCAGGTTTTCTATTTTTTTCTTATTTGCTTTGTTATGATGTTTGAAAACTGATCAATTGCATTGTCTCTGTTGATATAAGAGGCCAGTCGATTCACAGCATTACTTTTGAACTGATCGTAACATCAAACAATAGCTTATTTTGACTTTCTTTCTTTTTTTATACTGCATTATGTCAGGTATGTTCTAGCTATATTATAAATAAATGTCGAATTTAAACGTTCTGTGTGTTAAAATAATAGGTAAGAGGAAATATGTTGTTTGTGTAGTAAATATTTAGCATTTTATAGTTTTTAGAGTAACTTTTAAATAGGATTCCCGTGGATTCCCGTGAAATGAATTGTGCCCTATTTATGTGTATAATGTCCACTTTAGATTGAAAAAAAATTAGCTTCAATTATTTACCGGTAAACTTTTTATATACATACATATATAGATAACATACCCATAACACGGAGAGAACTATATAATGTGTGGATTGCCAAAATGAGAAGCAAAGAAAGGGCAAAGGCTGTCATTAGCCATTTTTTTTTTGCTAAGAGTGGGTTACAGAAGATTAAAAGAGAAGATTATTGCAATAAAGTTAAGTTATCTGTACGGAGATTAACGTATTCAATTAACCAAAGATGGATAAAAGTAAAATAATGTAAGAAATATTTTGAAGGCTCTAATAAAATTTGTTTAGATGGACTATTTTGTCTTCCTTCTGAAAATATATTTAAAATACCAGAGGATTTAGGAATGCATCCGTCAACGTCAAATTTTGGCAGACCTCGATCAGATTTTTCAGGTAAATCTGAAAAAGGGAATCGTATGGAAGTGGATGTTCACCTGAGAAACTAGTGTTTGCTGCTGGCGTTAGTCTTTATAAATCTGGCAAGAGGGCCGCGCTTCTAAAGAACATAAATGAATCTCCAACGAGAGCAACTAAAATTAAAAAAATTGTTAATGCACAATCTAAGGAACCAGTACTGTATACAGATGAAGAAGCATTACGTCTGTTTATCGATGGAAAATATACGAAAGCAAGTTATAATGCGATGCGTACTGGTGCTAAGATTCGTAACGCGGATATACATATACCCATCATATCATCGAATTTTGGAAGTTAAACAAAAGTGCTACCCAAGTAATGGAATAAAGGTATCCGATGTATGTAATAGCAGAAGTGTCTCTGCAGGACTTAGTTGATCACACTGCATGTAGAATTTTAAAATTACAAAAAGATGTCATTGAGGAATTCAATTATACGGAATTGACTTTGATTTATAAATGGGGGTGTGATGGTAGCAGTGGGCACTCAACCTATAAGCAATACTTTAGTTCAAATGATTCCTGTAAAACAGATGAATATTTGTTTGCAATTTGCTTGGTACCTTTGCAGCTAAAGTACGGTAACGATATCATATGGGAACATCCACGTCCATTATCTACACGTTTCTGCAGGCCGCTTAAACTAATTTTTGAAAAGGAAACAAAATCTTTGAATCAAGGTGAAACTAATTATATACAAAGAATTAGTTATTTAAAAAATTTTTATATTTACCTCTTTACCTACAACGCGACGCCCATTTTACCTACAATGCCCACTTTCGGTGCAAAGAATGCCTTCAATTCAATGTGAAATACATAACTCCAAAATTTCATACTTCTAGCTGCTTCCGAAGAGAAGTTATGACTTTTTTCCAGCTAGATTGGCCTCTTGAACCACTGTGTTACACTCTCAAAATGTGGTCGTTAACGTTTTTCAAATGCCTCAACATTACAGGAGTCCCCCCATAGATACGGTCTTTGACGTAAACCATCAATCTCGCATGATTTGGTGGCCAACTGACATCAATCAAGACTTAAAATTAAGCTTTCGTAGAAGTTTTCATGCAATAAAGTCAAGATCTATAGTTTTAGTTAACTTGTCTACAATTTTGTTGGCCAGAAATATCGGTTATCATGCGGCTTCAAACAGGCTTGTATTCTGTCAATCCAAAAAAACTGGACAAATAACGTTCGCTCTTGATTCTTACCTATCCATACCATCAGCAATTTTCAGTTTAAGCAGAGACTTTGATTCTCTCCATCTTCTCTCTCGCCGAGTATACCTTTCCAAACTTCACTACCTCCTCCACAGCAAGATTTTGTCCCTCTCAGCTAGTTGGAAAGTCTTCCCCTTTCAAACTCATCTGCTTGCTCAATGCCTTGAATTTCCACATGTTCTGGGATCAAGTAAAGGGTGGCCATATTTCCAATTTTTAGTTGATCCACTTTGCTCAGGCAGTTTCGTACCATCTTAATCGCCTATAACTTGAGTTTTCTGTCTAAGTGTATTTGAGTGCATCTTACTTGCTCAATGCTTTGAATTTTCATATGTCCCGATGATCCAGTAGAGGGTGGCCGTATTTCTCTTGCCCAGCTGATTCAGCTTGCTCAGACAATCGCATACCATTCTCTAATCAATCGCATACAACCTAAGTTTTCTATATAAATTGACTTGAGTTCATCTTTAGATGTCATAGATTTCCACGATGATCCCCATGAATTCTCAATATTTCACTCCATATAAAGGGTGTTTTTTATAGAGGTATAGAACTTTAAGTTGCAATAAAACAACGATGGATTATTCGATTGACATGAATTTTATTTATCCGAAAGATAATCTTGTGGCATTACATTTTAAATATGATTTCTGGCATATGACCGCCACGGCTGGCGCGGATGTAGTCCAATCTGGACGTCCAATTTTCGATGACTTTTTCCAACATTTGTGGCCGTATATCGGCAATAATACGGCGAATGTTGTCTTCCAAATGGTCAAGCGTTTGTGGCTTTACCGCATAGACCAATGACTTTACATAGCCCCACAGAAAGTAGTGTAGCGGTGTTAAATCACAAGATCTTGGAGGCCAATTCACAGGTCCAAAACGTGAAATTAGGCGGTCACCAAACGTGTCTTTCAATAAATCTATTGTGGCACGAGCTGTGTGACATGTTGCGCCGTCTTGTTGAAACCACATCTCCTGGACATCATGGTTATTCAATTCAGGAATGAAAAAGTTAGTAATCATGGCTCTATACCGATCACCATTGACTGTAACGTTCTTGCCACCAACGTTTTTGAAAAAGTACGGACCAATGATTCCATCAGCCCATAAAGCGCACCAAACAGTCAGTTTTTCTGGATGTAACGGTGTTTCCACATACACTTGAGTATTACCTTCACTCCAAATGCGGTAGTTTTGTTTGTTGACGTAGCCATTCAACCAGAAATGCGCTTCATCGCTAAACAAAATTCGCTTATGAAAATCGGGAACAACAGTAATCTCGTTTTGGGCCCATTCGACGAATCTACGCCTTACTTGATGATCGTTTGGCTTCAAATCTTGCACGAGTTGGATTTTGTAAGCACGCAAACCAAGATCCTTCCGCAAAATCTTCCATAAAGTGGATGGATACAGATCCAATACCTGTGCTCGATGGCGGATGGACTCATTCGGGTCTTCCTCAATGCTACGCTCTACAGCAGCAATAGCTTCTTCTGTACGCACCGTACAACGTCTCTGGGGATGCGAGTTATCAATAAGAGTAAACGTGGTGCGAATACGTTCCATGGTTAATCGAATTAACTACTCTGATGGACGATAAAATGGACGTAGTGCGCGATACGTTTTCCGCACAGAATCATTATTTTCGAAATAAAATTGAACTATTTGCAAGCGTTGTTCAGGCGTGAGTCTATTCATGATGAATTGCCAAACCAAACTGAGAATAAATCACTTGACAGCTGTTAAATCGGTCGCCATCTTGAAAAGTAATGCCAACTTAAAGTTATATACCTCTATAAAAAACACCCTTTACCATCGAATGGTTCTTATTTTAAGAGAGTATGTACATAGCTTCCAAATTAGTCTCTGCATTCTTATTATTCAGAATCGTTGTGAAGCTTTTTACAAAATCATAGAATTGGCTGGTTCTGTTCAGAAAATTTGTCACGTCACGATCCCCCTATGATGAAACTCGTAGCAGATTTGTCTTCCCTTATACCAATCATAGAGTCCATGGATCTGGTTCTCACTACCACATGCAACGAATGCTCATCCAACAGAGCTTACTGCTCCGCTATAGGACAAGTTCTCACAGTTCTAGTTCGACAAATACACGCTAGTCTCTGTAGCTTATTAAACTCTATTTGAGCTGTTTTTTGCCTGTTTAAACAACGGCCCCGTTGATCGTAATTGGCCGCTTTATTGCTGTTACCATTCAATGCATAATTGTGTTGCAGCCTCCAAGATTTTCCTGCATCTTGTTTGGCTCTGCTTACTCTTCTACATGACCTTGCCAGTATTTTTGGAATACGTTTCACTATAAAAAATATCAAAAAACAGTGTCTGCGGGACTGTGTTGATTGTAGGTGCTCAAGTAGTCGAGCTTGACTGACTGTTGTGTACCCCTTTCACTTGTTTTTGTTATTCTATTGCGTGCAATTACAGGGTGGTAACGTGTCATTGTATTGTTGTTGTCGTTGACATTATTATTGCTGTTGCTGTTGCTGATGTTGTCGTTGTCGTTGTCATTGTTCATGTACGAGAGAGTATTCATGGCTAATGTCGTCATTGGCATTAAAACACTTTAAATTGTAGTTTAAACTCCCCCTACAATTATCATGATTATGACAATTAACCTACACATTCATATACGCATACCTATATATAGAATCATGCATAGTAAAGGGTGTTTTTTATAGAGGTATAGAACTTTAAGTTGGCATTACTTTTCAAGATGGCGACCGATTTAACAGCTGTCAAGTGATTTATTCTCAGTTTGGTTTGGCAATTCATCATGAATAGACTCACGCCTGAACAACGCTTGCAAATAGTGCAATTTTATTTTGAAAATAATGGTTCTGTGCGGAAAACGTATCGTGCACTACGTCCATTTTATCGTCTACAAAATCGTCCATCAGAGCAGTTAATTCGATTAACCATGGAACGTTTTCGCACCACGTTTACTCTTATTGATAACTCGCATCCCCAGAGACGCTGTACGGTGCGTATAGAAGAAGCTATTGCTGCTGTAGAGCGTAGCATTGAGGAAGACATTGAGGAAGAATGAGTCCATTCGCCATCGAGCACAGGAATTGGATCTGTGTCCATCCACTTTATGGAAGATTTTGCGGAAGGATCTTGGTTTGCGTGCTTACAAAATCCAACTCGTGCAAGATTTGAAGCCAAACGATCATCAAGTAAGGCGTAGATTCGTCGAATGGGCCCAAAACGAGATTACCGTTGTTCCCGATTTTCATAAGCGAATTTTGTTTAGCGATGAAGCGCACTTCTGGTTGAATGGCTACGTCAACAAACAAAACTGCCGCATTCGGAGTGAAGGTAATCCTCAAGTGTATGTGGAAACGCCGTTACATCCAGAAAAACTGACTGTTTGGTGCGCTTTGGTCCGTACTTTTTCAAAAACGATGGTGGCCAGAACGTTACAGTCAATGGTGATCGGTATAGAGCCATGATTACTAACTTTTTCATTCCTGATTGACTAACCATGATGTCCAGGAGATGTGGCTTCAACAAGACGGCGTAACATGTCACACAGCTCGTGCCACAATAGATTTATTCAAAGACACGTTTGGTGACCGCCTAATTTCACGTTTTGGACCTGTGAATTGGCCTCCAAGATCTTGTGATTTAACACCGCTAGACTGCTTTCTGTGAGGCTATGTAAAGTCATTGGTCTATGCGGTATAGCCACAAACGCTTGACCATTTGGAAGACAACATTCGCCGTATTATTGCCGATATACGGCGACAAATGTTGGAACAAGTCATCAAAAATTGAACGTCCAGATTGGACTGCATCCGCGCCAGCCGTGGCGGTCATATGCCAGAAATCATATTTAAAATGTAATGCCACAAGATTATCTTTCGGATAAATAAAATTCATGTCAATTGAATAATCCATCGTTGTTTTATTGCAAATTAAAGTTCTATACCTCTATAAAAAACACCCTTTATATATGTAGACACCAGTCTCTAGAATTGTATCGTATGTGTGTCTATGTGTGACTATGTGTAGGGATTTTGAAATTATACGGTTATCTACTCTAATTAGTAAAATACTAGCTTGATTTATTCTTTTTTTGTTTTGTTTGTTTGTTTAACTGTTGTGTGGCGGTGTTGTTGTTGTTGTTGTGTTCCTAACTGTTTTCATATGCAATTTCTTTACAGTCCATGTAAATGAGTTTCATTTGTCAACTATTGATTGAATGTAAGGGGGGGGGGGATACACCGGTTCAATAGAACATTTAATTGAAACAGAAACGTATGTTCAGGTGAGTGATTAGTTTTTGTGTTCCCGTTAATAAATATTTTAACATGAGAGTCACGACATTTGTTGACGTCATTTGTATGACGTTTATATTGTTTCTGTCATTATTAATTGATTTAACAAAACAACAAAAATTACAATATGATTTAGAAGCAACAACAAGAACAACAAAAAATAATAATAGCACGATTAGTTGTAAATAACACGTGGGTTAAACTATGAAAATAAATGCTAACGCGTTTAGCATTAATTGCTTATACTAATTCGCAGATATGCTTAAAGGCCAGCTTGGGCTAAACTTTTAGGAGAATATAGTAACTCAAGCAAAGGGCAACAGAATTGCTACAGTCTGGCAGGCCCTAAAGTGGTCTTCTATCAGTGTGTTGATTCGATTTATTGTGGAGATGCAGATCTTTCTCTAAACTTTGCATTGTTGCTAGAAAAACGCTCTATTATTAAAGTTATCTCCATTGCCAGCACCATATATCGCTGACGTGATATACGGAATTACATCGGGATGCGATCAGCTTCCCCGCTGCTCCTTTATGAGTTATCTTTTCAAATGGCATGTGGTTGCCGTGCTTCGTTGCTTGTTTTAATAGTTTTTCTTTTAACCCGTCCCAGTTTTCCTTTTTAAGATCCTGTCGACCACAGTTTCTATTTCCACTAGATGTTCACCAAATCTGAGGCGTTTGGACAATAAAAGTTCCTGTGTTACATACATAATTGGTCATTACAACCCTTCAGTCAGGATTACGACCTAGTTTCTCACACCACTTATGTTGTGTGTGTTAATTTTATGCATGAGTGGTGGGACCTACAGTTTAAAATCGATTCCGAACGCCTGATTTTTATGAAACAATTCATGGCAATTTTATTTTAACACTCAGAGTTTTTGCCAGAAATCAGCTGAGAGGAAGTCGCCGAAGAAATATTTTTTGTATTTTGTTTTGATGTCTGGCCTGGGTCTCGAACCCTGGCTTTACGTCTAATAAGCCAACATACTACCTACAAGACTACTTTCCTGATCCTGTGTTACATTTTCATTATATCGTTGATATCGTCTTGGTGGAGATGTTGTGCATTATTGTTATCTTCTGTAACCAGCATGTCCCACCAAGAGTTGATTTAGATTGGTAAGAACCACCATGTCCTGCCAGGAGCTCGCTTAGTTCAGCACCAATGATTTCAAGGGCTTTAGTACTCTGGTTCATTACCTATTCGATCTGTTTTTGCAACTTTTTTTTACCATTTTCCTTCTGGGATATTTGGATTTTCCTTTATCAGATGGTATAACTTAGTTTAGCTGGTTTCCACTCCCTAAACAAGGTGAATCTCATGTCTGAACATATGGTTTCCAGTTGGCATTTATGTATGTGAGGTGATTTAACTAAGAGGGTCATTGGTCTACTATAGCAGCTTTTTATTGTTGCCTCAAAACGGATGCCATGACTTAAGTTTTATTGGTAACATGAAAAATAAAAAAGAAACATCAACACGTGCTATTCACTGTTCACACAAAACCCTGTAAGCCGCACTAAACTATTATTATGGTTGGCAATGCTGTCAGAGAATTTCTCGTTACTATTATCGTTTATAAGGATTAGAAAAATAAACAATTAATCTTCAAACACCAGAGCGTTACATCCTTAACCATAAACTATCCTCTGTTTTGTAACATTCCGTTATATTTTCGTTAGTTTGCTTGTCTTTACCCTTCTTGGAATGGTATAAAGCAATGAGTCATCTTAAGGAGTAATAATATTAAGGCACTTACATATGTTGTTTTATAAGCTATATTTACATGACGTACATACATGTACATGATGTGTGTGAAGATAGATTTTAAAATCTATCTCTCATGTTAGCTAACAGAACTCTGTTATGTTATTAACAGAACTAACAGAGCTCTGTTATGTTATTAACAAGAACTCTGTTAAATAATTAATTTAAGACTGGGAAAGAAAAACAGGAAAAATTAATTAAATTCAAGGGTAAAAAAAAAGTAAAAAAAAACAAAAATTGATAAAAAATAAGTCCTATAGTTAATCACAGTTGCAAAATATTGCATAATAAGAACTACAATAAATAGATAATCACACATTTCGGAAAGCTATTGTAATCCGATAAATAAATTAATATTGTGGGAATACAGGACAATATGGGCGGACAGTGAAAGTTGTTTTTAAAGCATTGTACGTCCATTTAACTAAATAAATCGCCAGAATCATTAACACCGGGCGTTTTCATACTAGATTACACACCGTCCCTCATACCGTCACACACACCGTCCCTCACACCGTCCCACACACCATCCCTCACATCGTCCCTCACACCGTCCCTCACACCGTCCCACACACCGTCCCTCTCACACCGTCCCACACACCATCCCTCACACCGTCCCTCACACCGTCCCTCAAACCGTCCCTCACACCATCCCTCACACCGTCCCACACACCGTCCCACACACCGTCCCTCACACCGTCCCACATACCCATGGGGCTTAGCTTCGGGCTACCATGGGGGTCAGTAGGTGGCGGATAACTGAACGGCCTATCCCAGGTAGGTTAGCTGCGAATAACCAATAAGCAGTCCCCGACCAAGAGCGGCAGATACGGAGGCGTACTACAAAAGGGTACAAGTGACCGAAGACGTTATCTGCGACATGGCGAATCGATGCCGCCATTAACTAGGCATCATCCCACAGGGGGTTCCCTCAAGAGATGGGAAAATAGGAGAGTAACGACTCCGTGGTTCCCTCAGTTCCACCGAAGCAGCGAACTACGACGCCCTTGATTGGGGCATTAGAACCGAGCCCGGTAAGGTTCTAATTATGGTATACCGGAAAATGAATTTGAATTGGTGACATAGGCTGACGATGGCAGTATTCCGGCACTTTAGTAGGCGGTGTGATAGCTGGCTGAAATGGCTGTCGGGCTAATGCTGTCATTGCCCCCGCCCCGTTAAAATGATGGCAAGTCTGTCGGTACGTTCCTGATTTATCACCGTTAAGTTGGTGTTGTAGGACCAGATGTGAATCCCTGGTTTACGTCGACCTGGCTCTGAACACGTATTCCCATGAGGTTACGTGTCAACCCTCGCGTGGCCTCCCTGCTTTTGCATAGATAACCACGGGGTCTTTTGTGACGACTATAACGATGGATTAGGATAGCGGCCGGGAGTTGGGGCCCTAATGAAATGATTAACAACAAAAATAAACCTACAAATAAGACGACGAACGATATGAATACCTTGGAGCTGAACGCTTTCGGGCAGAGCTCAAGGATTCTGAGATCTCCTGTGCGGAATCGGGAAATGAACCCGTTCGGTCAGAGTACGAGGACTCCGAGATCCCCAGTGAATGGAGAATCTTCAAGATTGGTGGCATCGGAATCAGAACCAACGCGAAGCAACCCGACGGCATCGACCAGCGGGGTTTTTGGTCAACTCGGAGACCAAATTAGGAGCTTAGTTGATATGTTGTCCTGTATTCCCACAATATTAATTTATTTATCGGATTACAATAGCTTTCCGAAATGTGTGATTATCTATTTATTGTAGTTCTTATTATGCAATATTTTGTAACTGTGATTAACTATAGGACTTATTTTTATAAATTTTTGCTTTTTTTTACTTTTTTTTTACCCTTGAATTTAATTAATTTTTCCTGTTTTTCTTTCCCAGTCTTAAATTAATTATTTAACAGAGTTCTTGTTAATAACATAACAGAGCTCTGTTAGTTCTGTTAATAACATAACAGAGTTCTGTTAGCTAACATGAGAGATAGATTTTAAAATCTATCTTCACACACATCATGTACAGTGTACCCAAATGAATGAAAACAAAAGGCTGGCTGCTGCTCATTATCATAAACATACTGAATGTGTTTGTGTTATGGCGGAGAGATGGTGCACATGTGTGTGTGTTTGGTTGTTTATTTATGACGCCATGAAAATCAAAAGCAACAGCATCGGCAGCAATGGTTGTTACAATTTGTATTTATTTGTTGGTTTCCTTGTCTTATATTAAACCGTTAGGCTTTTCTTTCTTTTTTTTTTTGGCAATCTTTTATTTAATTTTATTGTATTCTATTGCCTACTCATGTTTTCTTTTTTCATATTTTATTTGGTCTTCTTATAAAACTCTATTTTTCTCTCTTTCTCCCTTTCCCCCTTTCCCCCTTTCTCGTTTAAGTTTTTTTCATCTTGTCTCATGTTGTTGTTTTCGTTCATATTTTTTTTTTGATTTTGTTGGTAAATTAGTCTCTCTCTTGATTGGTAATAATAAAAAAAACAAAAAACCTTCTCTGTTATCATCACTTAAAGGCATTTTGTTAAAGTTTTTCTTTTGATGTTTCCTTGTTGTTGTTGTTGCTGCTGTTGTTGTGTTTGCTGTGCATTATAATGTTAATAGCAGTGTTGAGAAAAAGGCGGAGTAGAAATGAGATTTTGTTATGGCATGACAACAATTATAATAATTGGCAACACTAGCAATATTTTGAATTACTGCTGCATCAACTGTAGAGTAGAGAAGAAGACATTCATGCAGTAATAAATTGCAAGGAAATAAATTTTTGTAATTAAATTCGAAATTCTAGAAGATGTTATTACAGAAATTAAATAAAAATCTTATAACTGATCATCAAAGTGATTGCAAACGATCTTCAGAGACGATCATTAAAAAGCAAAATTTTGATTTGATGGCTTAAATACAGAAAAATGAAGAATTCTACAGGAGCGGCAAGAGTCTTTAGTAATGAAAGTTTTTTATAAAAATTTTCAAAGTGGATTTTTATATTTAGTTCAACTTTAACGAGATTTTCAATCCAAGAAAATATTTTCTTTTACCAAAAAGTCTGCAATAAAGTTTCTAAGGGAGGTACGATAAAAATCAAAGTGTCGGCAGGCATAACTCATTCCATAAGGCTACCGGGCAACTGCAGTGTCTTCTATTGAAAAGTGTCGGTCATACAGGCTGCATTAACGATTAGCATACTTTCTGATACCCAAGCGATTTTTCCTAAGTAACTCTACGCAAATCTCTCAATGAGTTACAACATGCACTCTCATATGAATATCGGGATATAGCAGTGCTCTAGAGAACTGTAGAATGGATAAGCTGGTATTTGGAAACCTTTTTAAAAACTTGATTGTCTAGGTTTAATAATACAGTTAGGCATTCTAGCAACGATACTGCATTATACCCATAATGCAGTATAGTCTTGGACACATAACAAATAACTTCTACAGAAGCTAAAGAGACACAAAAAGGAGGGAGAAATGTGATGAAATTATTCTTCACTATTGGTTAAGTGCCCAGCGCTATGTTGGAGTAACAAAAAGTATCTTGGTTGACGCCTCTTCTTCTTTATTTACTCATCCGCTATTCAGATATAAGTGATCGTACAATTATATGTTCAGAAATATGTATATGTATTCATTTTATATTAAAATGGTCAGCTCTCGGTTCCTAGCGGCGTAAAGGCCGTATCAGCCATGATGTTTCCCTTCTGCCTCTACCACTTCTTCCTTCAATTTTGTATTTAAGGATTCGTTGTAAAATTTTGTATTTGTTGTTTCTCAATACGTGTCCTTGGTATGAAGTTTTCCGTTTTTTTTTTATCATTAATATTAGTTGTCGGTTGACATTCATCCTTCTTAATACTTCATCATTGGAGGCTCTGGCAGTCCATGGTATTTTCAGAACTCGACGGTATATCCACATTTCGAAGGCCTCCAATTTTCTTTCATCAGAATTTTTGATTGTCCAAACTTCTACTCCGTATAATAGGACATACCAAATGTAGCATTTCATGAAGCGTGTTTTTGTTGCTACGATGATGTCATGACTGGTCAACACTTTGTTATATTTAAAGAAGGTATCTCTCGCCATCCTTATGCGGCATTTAATTTCCTTTGATGGGTCCCACTGGTCGCTTATTAAGAATCCCAGTTATTTACAACTTCGCACTCTTTCGATTTCTATATTTTGTATATTTAAAGTTGCGTTGTGATGGGAATTTTTCTCCGAATATATGTTAAATAATAATGGGGATAGTATGTACCCCTGTCTGACTCCTCTTGATATGTCAATTTCGTCAGTTTCTTTCTCACAGACATCAATTCGTGCCGTCTGATTCCAGTATAGGTTTTTAATACAGCGTAGTTCTTTATCTTGTATTCCGATAGAGGTCAGAATTCCAATTAGTTTGTCATGTTTGACCGTATCGAAAGCCTTCTCATAATCGATAAAACACATGAAGACATCTTTTTTTGCATCGGGACAGTTCTGAATTAATATTTGAACACAGAATAAAGCTTCTCGTGTACCCATACGTTCTCTGAAACCAAATTGCGACTCTCCCATGGCAATTTCACATTCGGTATAAATCCTCTTGTGTATAATTTTTAGAAATATTTTTAACACATGACTTATCAGACTAATTAGTCTGTATTCATTGCATTTCTTTGCATTATTTTTCTTTGGTAATGGCAATGAATGTTGATTTTAGCCAATCTTCTGGATAGAGACCCGTGTCGTATATGTAAATAGTTTGACTAGAAGTTGTACGTTATTGCTGTCTATTAATTTCAAAACTTCAGAGGGGATTTCGTCTGGACCTGTTGCCTTTTTGTTTTTAAGAGATTTGATAGCATATTCCATTTCGTTCCTTGTTATTGGTGTTCCTGTCATTGGGCTCTACATATTAGGTTCAAAGGCCGATCTTCCATTATCAGTGAACAGTTTTGCTACATAATCCTTCCAAATCTTTTTTCTGCCCGCCAGATCGAATACAGCTTCATTATCGTCATCGACTAGGATTGCGGGCGATATTTTTCTATACACCCCGGGAGGCTTGGTTGACACCAATGACATGTTAATGGACATTAGGAGTCAAAGTCGCTTCAACAGAAGTTGAAAATGGTTCTGGAATTAGGAGTATAGTATACAGAGTATACAGAGTTATTGGACCATCACTGTATCTGTCCCCACTTTTGAGAACAGCTCTCTATATATAACTACTCATTATGAGTCTCCCATGTCTAGGAAGACTCATACAGTAGCTTGAGTTTATATAACGCCGAGGCACGATCAAAATATACGACAATAAAAATTTTTTTTTTCCAAACAAAAACATTCACTGCTCAATGTGTAGCTTAAATTGCTCTCCCCTTAATTTAAAATATGAATTTTGTTAAACATGTGAACTGTTGTATCGACATTCTGACATATTCCTCTCCCTTTCTCTTTCTCTTTACCTTTCAGTTTCTTTGTACACAAACATTTCCTATTATTTGTTCGCTAATAGTTTTCGCTCAAATGCTTGTAATATTTTCAATAGAGTCTCTGTTGTTGTTGTTCTTTTTTTTTTGTATTCATGCATGGAAACATAAGTTAGTGTGCTGGTGTGCGTATGTGTTCATGCATGTGTTTGATTTCTTATGCTAACGTTAAAGGATATTGTTGGTGTTAGTGTTGCTTATTTATTGTTTGGCTCGTTATTCTCATAATATTGTCACGTTTTCGTCTTAACACTTTTGCCTCTTTAATTTACATTTTCTCTTCTTCTTTTTAGCATTTTACCTCTACTCGTGTTTCCACCATTTTTTTTTTATAACGGTGTTGTAGAATTATAGATGGTTGCCGTGGTTGTCAGCACTGTTACTGAAAGATTGGTGAGATTAAAGATGGTGCTGGTAATTTAAATAATGTGCACGTGTTCGTGAATATGTTTTTAAATTACAAAAGAAAGTTTATTTTTTCTTGTAAAATTTATGTTTTCAATGTGTAAAAAAAAGTTAAAATTAGTGTGTAATTTATGAGGATGTAAATGTAAATAAAAATATTAAATTTAAGGCATGTGTACATATGTATGTCTGTGTTCAAATATTAGAAAACTAAAGGAAAATGCTTAGAGAACAATAAAAAAAGTTAGGGAGAGAAAGAGAGTGAGAAAGAGAGATATGACATGATGGTAATATCAAAGAAAATAAAGTATAAAGAATGCGCATTTTAACATATTTTGGAATATTTTTCAAAAATATTTTATGACGCGGGTGGAAAGATAGAAGGGAATGACCACTTTTTATTTATTTTTCTGGTGTTAAACCAATGTCCCTCAGGGGAAGAACATCTTCGGCTTTTTACACACATAGGACACGAATATCAAGAATGTTCGTTAAAAAGAGCGTAAAAATCTTGTCAGCTTTTAAAGAAGAAGGTTCATGTCGCTTTTTTCAGACTTCAATTATACGCCCAAAGAAATATCACAGTAGTATTCACTAATATCAATGAGAAATGATTTCGATTTTTGGAAGAATACTTGCCAAGTTAAATACGGTGTCTTTAGGGACTTAGAGCAGTACAATTTTTCTATATTTTCCGATCACATGTACATATCATTGGGTTAATAAGTAGACTTGACATTATTACTAACAATTTTCCTCTAGGTTAACACATGCCTATGGTTATGGATTAGTGAGTGCGAGAGAGAGAAAATAAGTTGAGAGAATTTATTTATTTACAGCCATATAAAAGTGTTAGTAATATACGCCATTTTTATTTTCATTTCATCAACATACATATGTAAGGCTGTCTATCTTTCGCTTAATAATTTTGGATAAATAAAAATAAAATAAAACATCGATTTTATTATTAAAAGAACATAAAGCTATCCATCTTTGGCTTAAAAATTAGGCCATGTTTTTTAAAAAAATAAAAAGAATAATAAAACCATTTTTTATTAAAAGAAAAAAAAAAAACGAACATTCCAAAGCATTTAAAAAAAATATACTATGGGACAAAATAAAAAATAAAATACGCCCAGCTAATGACATAGAACATTTTTAACACAAAATATTCTTTGAGTGTTATTCTGAAATAAAATGATAAAACATCCACGAAACATGTGTTCTTGTCGCAGTCTGATCGACAACTAAAACAAAAAACACAATAATACATACACATGTACATACGTACAATGAGAGCGACACATTGTTACGCTCTTTGTTTGTGTTTATTTTCCTTCTGTCTTCCTCCCTCTCATCTAGAAATGAATTTGATGAGAGCGGGTCGTAATGTTACGTCCCGCCATAAGAAATTTTACTTCTACATGATGCGTATTCTTTATATCCATATTCTTTGGTAATATGAACGTAGATTTTCGTAAAAGGTTTACGATTCTTTCAAATGTTTGTTTCAATAAATCAAAATCTTAAATCGTAAACTTTGAATACGTAGTCTAGTAAGTACTGTATGGGCTTACTGGATACGTGCTCGCGTTTCAAACTCCAGCTCAGACATCTCGAACAAAACAAACCAAATTCAAAAAAATGATTTCTTTCGTCGAGTTTATCTCAGCAGTCTTCTGGCAAAAATTCTGCACTGAAAAGTTTCTCAAAAATCTGTTGTGTGGAGTTCGCTTTAAACTGTAGGTTTCACAACTCATGGCTAATATTAACACACACCACATGGGTGGCGTGAGAAGGTAGGTCTGTCTGGAGAGTTGTAATGACAAATGAAGTAAATAAGCAACATTTTAAACACATCCAACTTTAGTATTTGTTTGTTGTGTGGAGATGAAATTTTCAGTGTCCCTCTTGTGAACGCAGTAATCAAAAATTTTACCAGCCAGGCGGAGGGTGTTGCACTGTATGCTCATTTGAAAAAATCCACTGTAAGCGGCATATAATACACGTTAATAGACACATTGCCTTAAAAATCCATTACTTAAATCGTATAGTCTCCGAAGAGGCAAATGCTATAATATCCGGGAAAGTACCGTTAGCTATTCATGCAAAGTATGCACGGTACAGCACTTATATTGGATGGCAACAAAGGTAGGAGACGCATTATAATTATAAATGAAAGTTTGCTCGATGAAGTGACTTATTACGTCACACAGATTCGGTTTAGTGGTTTTAAAACCCTTCAATACTGTAGGTGTTGTTCTCCAAACTATAAAGTCATTCCGTTTGTTTTACTTTCTGAGGAATTGCTGGAATTACCTTGCAGTTGTTTGCCTTCTTTCATGGCTTACACTCTACGTTAATGCTGGTAATATTGGTTTCCTTTAAACGTATTAAACTACGTTTATATTTTTGAATGAATATCCTTCGAAAAACCCTTTATGTGCCGACGACAATAATTCCCTTACAAACCCTTTGTAACTATTTCGCTCAAGGTCATCATCAATAGGCCATTACGCATAACATTTATTGAAGGCTTAAATTTATTTTTAGCCAAATGTCTTCCACAGACTTTAATAAATAAAAAATAGTCGCTTCTTTCTTTTCATATAAAAAAAAAAAAAAAAAAAACAAAACAAAAAAAAAAACAGCCAACAAAAGCCCTTGAAAAAAAGAGAGAAAAACCAACGCATTCAATGCTGAAATTTTTCTGTGCTTCATGCCACTTTAAAAACGAAAAGCCTATGATGGGTGCACGTGGCATTAAGTGGCGCCAAGGCATAATTTAAAATCTTCTCAAAAAACATTCCAAAAATTATAACACAACACAAAACCAACAAGAAAATTAAATAAAAAACAACAACAACAACAACAAGTTTTCATTATTAAATCGGGAGATTAAAATAGAGACACATTTACTCTTTACTTAGACATGTTGCTTGCGGGACGGTGAGAGAAGCATGGCGAAGCAAAAAATTTGTCATGATTCCGTTGAAATTTGTCACCATTTGAGGCTGGAAGAGATGCGCAGTAATAAATGACTGTCATTTCTTAATTTCATAAATTAAATTCAATCAAAAGGAGCGCAAGGAACAGCAAAATATGTGAAGCGGCCTGAATATGTACAAGGAATTTGAAGAGAGATTGGGTGACACTCTTAGCAATTGGGCCTATCTTACGGCTCATTATGGTGTGTTTAGCATTTGGAATTTAAATTCCAATTCATAGAAAGTAATAAGAATGAGCATTTTAACATATTTTGGAATATTTTTCAAAAATATTTCATGACGCGGGGGGAAAGATAGAAGGTGATGATACAGAAACCAAGAGCGTAACAATGAGTTGTACTCATCGTGCGTTTTTGTTGTTTGACCACTTTTTATATATTTTTCTAGTGTTAAAAACCAATGTCCCTCAGGGGAAGAACATCTTCGGCTTTTTACACACATAGGACACGAACATCAAGAATGTTCGTTAAAAAGAGCGTAAAAATCTTGTCAGTTTTTAAAGAAGAAGGTTCATGTCGCTTTTTTCAGACTTCAATGATACACCCAAAGAGATATCACAGTAGTATTCACTAATATCAATGAGAAATGATTTCGATTTTTGGAAGAATACTTGCCAAGTTAAGTACGGTGTCTTAGTGTCTTAGTGCAGTAAAATTTTTCTATATTTTCCGATCACATATACATATCATTGGGTTAATAAGTAGACTTGAAATTGTTACTAACAATTCTCCTCTAGGTTAACACATGCCTATGGTTATGGATTAGTGAGTGAGAGAGATAGAAAATAAGTTGAGAGAATTTATTTATTTACAGCCATATAAAAGTGTTAGTAATATACGCTATTTTTATTTTCATTTCATCAACATACATATGTAAGGCTGTCTATCTTTCGCTTAATAATTTTAGATAAATAAATATAAAATAAAACATCGATTTTATTATTAAAAGAACATAAAGCTATCCATCTTTGGCTTAAAAATTAGGCCATGTTTTTTAAAAAAATAAAAAGAATAAAAAACAATTTTTTATTAAAAGAAAAAAAGAAACGAGCATTCCATAGCATTTAAAAAAAAATTATACTATGGGACGAAATAAAAAATAAAATACGCCCAGCTAATGACATAGAACATTTTTAACACAAAATATTCTTCGAGTGTTATTCTGAAATAAAATGATAAAACATCCACGAAACATGTGTTCTTGTCGCAGTCTGATCGACAACTAAAACAAAAAACACAAGAATACATACACATGTACATACGTACAATGAGAGCGACACATTGTTACGCTCTTTGTTTGTGTTTATTTTCCTTCTGTCTTCCTCCATCTCATCTAGAAATGAATTTGATGAGAGCGGGTCGTAATATTACGACCCGCCATAAGAAATTTTACTTCTACATGATGCGTATTCTTTATATCCATATTCTTTGGTTCAACTCATATAACAACTAAAGCTATCTGACCATTAGTAATGCTGTGGATGTGCTTATTGCTCGCCTATCAATTCGGTTTTTTTGAGTAAAATTTTCTTCGGCGATGAAACTCACTTTTTACTCGTTGGTTACGTCAATTAGCACAATTGTCGCATAGGGTTTATGTTAGACCCTGAAGTGAATTGGAAAAGGCGACTGTTCACGACGTTTTGTCTTTAGAAAAAAGCACCCTACACGATAACAATCCTCGATTCCAAACACTATGGCCGTATGATAACTTTTTTTTGACCGGCAATTGAAGACTTTGAAATTAATTTCAATTAAAGCGTGTCTCTAGTCACACAACACTATTGATTTTTGTTTTTTCTTCTTTGAGCAGTTTCCAGAAAGAGTATTTTCTTGCTTTGGCTATCAAAATCATAAGATTTTACGGGTCTACGTTAAAGACAGTAGCTGCGCCGATAATTGACTAACGTTGGAGCATTTGAAAACCAAATTTGTTATAAGTTATCAATAAAATACTGCCAGAAATGTGTTAAAAAGTGATCTATAATTACCTTTAAAGGATTAAATGCTTTAACTAACCAAAGGTAATAATGTAAGTGACATTGTAAAGAAAATGCTTTAAAAAACAAAACTATTGAATATTTTCTCAAATTTCTTTTTTTATTGGAAAATAATTTCATTCAAATGGCTGCCTCGACTGGCCATGCAGTAGCCTACACGATCGGTCCAATTTTTAAGCACATTATCGATTGTGTGCCGCTGTATTTCACCAATGGCTTCACGAATATTGTCCTTTAAAGCGTCAATTGACTCTGGCTTGTCGGCGTAACACTTATCTTTGACAGCACTCCACAAATAATAGTCCAACGGTGTCATATCACAGCTCCGAGGTGGCCAAACGACATCAGCTCTGCGGCTGATAACGCGATCTTTAAAGACAGGCCGCAAAACATCGAGTGTAAATTCGGCAGTGTGGCACGTAGCGCCGTCCTGTTGAAACCAAATGTTGCCAATATCCTCCTCTTCAGTTTTTGTGTACAAAAATTCGTTCAACATGGCCCGATAACGACCGCCATTGACTGTAACGGCCACTCCTTGCTCATTTTCGAAGAAAAATGGCCCAATTATGCCTCCGGTCCAAATTCCGCACCAAACAGTGACTCGTTTTGGGTGCGTCGGCTTTTCAATGTATGTGTGCGCGTTTTCTGTGCCCCAAATGCGACACAATTTTGTTTGTTTACAAACCCGCCAAGATCAAAATGAGCTTCATCTGAAAAAATGATTTTTTATGCGAAAATCGGCATCTTCTGGTATAGGCTAGTGCATGGCCAGCCGAGGCAGCCATTTGAATGAAATTATTTTCCATTATTAACCGGAAGGATTGTACTTTCAAGTAAAAAAAAAAAGAAATTTGAGAAAATATTCAGTAGTTTTTCTTTTTAAAGCATTTTCAAAAAAAAAAAGTTATTTGGCGGACCCTTTATTTGTATGGCGTAATGGTAAGGTTCAATCAATGTAAACAAATTAAAATCGCTACAAAACTGGCTAACCATTTACACTTATTAGTTCGATGATATACTCTGGAACTCGATTGTATTGTAAAGCTTACCACTTGGCTTGATAATGTATGGTTTTTGGTCAATGGCGTTTGCAAAGATCATTTGCACGCCAATTATTCGACAGCAATTTGAAGAAATATGGAAGCACAACTTCGCGACTGCTGTGAAAGCTTATGGGAGAATTCTATCATTAAGCATATAAGAAAACATTTACAACTTAAGGGGAAAATCTTCAGCTGAAACTTGCTAACCTAAACCCTATGTTGTGTGTGTTCAACAACATTGATATTGAAGGGCAAAATTACATGAATAGTTTGCAATTAAAATTCTCTGTTAAAAAAAAAAGATTTTAAAATTTATGAAGAAACAAACCAACCAACCAGCCTTTAGAAATCTGTTGTTTGAAAATAAAAAAAAAATTCTTCTTTTTATTTACAATATTTTTCACTATGAATTGTACCTGAATTTGAATGATTTTATCTCTCTGAAGCCTTTTTGTTTTATCCTCAACAAATTTAAAATTTAAATTAAGAAAAGGTGGCATTTGTAAGTGGGGGATGCCCTTTTGACGTCAGTATACGAAGAAAAAATAAATAAAAAACCCCACAAAACAAATGACAGAGAGAAAAAAGCAACAGAAAAAGAAAAGAAAAATAAACAAACATTTCATTCATTCTCTCATAAAAAAGAAATAAAAAACAAAGAAAAACAGAAGTCAATTCCATCCATCCATACAAGCAACCAACTGAAGGTACGTAAACATTTTATTCTTATAGAAGCACAACACAGGCTTACATAGAGCAGCACATTTACGTCTGCTTTCATTTTAACACACACACACACACACACACTTATTCACATTCATAGACACTAATAGCAAAACAGAAATAAAAACAAACATTGAAAAAGAAAGTCATGATATCAGGCATAAACTACTGTTGCAGAGAGTGAAGAGTAGTTTATACTCGAAAAAAAATGAGAAAAAAGTAAACAAAGAGAGCTAAAGAGCGTAAGCAAAAAATAAAAAAAAAATGTTAAAGAAACACATAATTTTGCGGTAGCAAGGACAACGTGAAATGTGACGTAAATACTCATCATGTGGTGGTTGTGTTGCTTTTTCCTTGTTAATGTGTTAAAAACAACAACAACAACTACGAGAGGAATAATAACAAATGCACAACAAATAATTTAAGACACTCACATCACCACACACAGGCAGGCGACAAGTGGTGTTGTAAGAGAGCTTTTGCTAATAAAAATGAAATATGCGGGTGTAGTGTAAATACTAAGTATTGTTAAGGAGCTTAAAAAAGCTTCAAGAAAAAAGTTTTTCTCTTCCAAAGGATGGAAAATTCAATGGCAATCACATCGTTTTATTATTAAATTTAACAACCTCGGCAATATTTAAGCTTTTGAAGAAGCTTTTTTATTTCCATGCGTTTAACGGTTTAATTTAATTCAAAAAATTGTCTTAAAATTGCTGGAAGAGCAAGAATATCGTGTTCTGCCTGGAAAATTGAAGCGACAATGAGTAATGAAATCTTAAAAGTAAGGATTTTTTGTATGCCTAATCCATATCAGGAAAAAAACTGACTGATTCCGTTTGATGCATCGACTCCAAATAGAAAAGCAAGTTCATCCAGCTTGAAAACTGTGTCGATCAAACTGAAAAACGTACTCAAATCTCTTTATACAGGCAGTAGAAAAAAATATCAATTAAATTTCAATGCCACGATAATTGCTCTCAAGTGTAATGAGTACGACAAGAACAACTGGAGGCATGTCATAACCATATTTCGATTTCGATTGATAATGATGGATTGATGGTGATTGATAGTGATTGGTAATGATTGATAGTGATTGATACTGACTGATAGTGTTCACAAGCTTACACCTGTACAGCTGGATTCGGATATATATATTGCTAATACGCTCGTGAAGCTTAAAGTCATTAAAAATTGTTCCAGTTTCTAAAGTGTCCAGACCCGATGATGTTACTCATCAAAATAGGTTTTCATTATTTGCAGATCACGTATATAACTCAACTTAGCCTGTCAAATCTAGCAAGCCATTTCCAACTTATCTAAACGAGACAATTTTAAATTCATTGAAATAAAAACTTAATTGCGCACTATGTGGCATTTACACTGAAAAGCTGGCCAAAAACGCAAAAACGCAGTTCGAATTATCGTACGAATTATGCGAGGAAATTCAGTAGAGGCGATACCAATCGAGATGTCCTGAATAGGTTACTTTTACAAGCTGAAGTACACATAAATCGCGAAGGAATAGAAAAGCATTTTAATCAGATACTATGAAGTTACTCCTAACTGACATTGATAATGAAAATGTTAACGATTTTAACGATTGTAGTTAGTTTCACTTTTTAAGTATTTTTTTAGGTTAAGTATTAAATAATGTAAAATAAATATTATGAATAAATATTAATTATCATAGAAGTTTAAAAACTTAATTACATATGTATGTATATCGACTATTATAACAATATGAGATGTACACATTTTAGATTTTCTTAATGAACCGTATGTGATACCTAGGGGCACTTATGATCCAATCATAATAAAATGTGATCAGAAATGATTCACATTCATATTAAACATGTTCATGTCGAATTTCATCGAGGTAATAAAATTTTTAAGCCAATTATAATTGCTAAACATATTTTCTTAAGGGGCCCTATTTTGGACCAAGGGGCAATTATGGACCGACAATAACAAAATTTGTTAATATGATTTAGATTTACAAAATACACGTTTATACCGAATTTCATCACGATACCGATGTTTTTAAGCCATTTATAAGCGCAAACGTGAATTTCTAAAGGGGACTTTATATGGGGACCAGGGTCAAATGTGATCCGATTTTCACCAAACATTACACCACGATTTCTTAGTACGCAGAACTGATCCCTGCTAAATTTTATCATGATTGTTGCATAATTACCATAATTATGTGTAAATAAGTGCAATTTCGAGGGGAATTTGTATGGGGGCTAGACGAAATCACGGACCGGTTTGAACCAAAATCAGTTGGGTTCATCCTTGGGCCTAATTATCACTAACACTATCAACAAATTCTAGCCATTAACTCATAAAACATTTCTATTAATTTTGGCCAGGTTTTCAGGCAAAATGCCACATAGTGCATCGGGGAAAATCTATTTTATGTGAAGGCAAGACCAAAATAATGCTGAACAATGAAAAAGCATGTCGGATAAGTGCACGTGAATTCGAAAAAAACTAATAAAAACTGTTAAAACTATCATTGATGATTGACAGCTTCGTCAATGCTGAAGACATAAAAACTTTTCTTATAAATCAGGGATTTAAACCGGGAAACTGGAAAGGGAATTTTGAATGGAACTAAAGACTGCAGAAATCAAATTAAAAACTATATGGCGTACCCTATCGCCGATGTGAGGTGGTTTCCATGGAGCAGAAAGATGCCACATATCCGAAAGTAACAGATCTCTGAAGAAATGCCGTAATTGTGGTGGTAATTACACAACCAATTATAGAGGCTGGAAAGTGTACTTATATGTCGAATGATTTATGGTCTATCAAAGAAGAACTGTTCCTATTAAGGCTGTTAATTGAGTCAACTTTTCGGTAGTTGAGTTCCCACTCATGTAGAAAATATATGTAACATGCGAACCAACACTGTCTGCCAGGTGTCATATACTGTCCCATAACAAACCCGTATAAACTAAAACTCCATTTAGTAGAGCCGCCAAGGATGTTGGAATTACTCTTTACCGACATACGTATGTAAAGGGTGTTTTTTTTATAGAGTTATAGAACTTTAAGTTGCAATAAAACAACGATGGATTATTCGATTGACATGAATTTTATTTATCCGAAAGATAATCTTGTGGCATTACATTTTAAATATGATTTCTGGCATATGACCGCCACGGCTGGCGCGGATGCAGTCCAATCTGGACGTCCAATTTTCGATGACTTGTTCCAACATTTGTCGCCGTATATCGGCAATAATACGACGAATGTTGTCTTCCATATGGTCAAGCGTTTGTGGCTTTACCGCATAGACCAATGAGTTTACATAGCCCCACAGAAAGTAGTCTAGCGGTGTTAAATCACAAGATCTTGGAGGCCAATTCACAGGTCCAAAACGTGAAATTAGGCGGTCACCAAACGTGTCTTTCAATAAATCTATTGTGGCACGAGCTGTGTGACATGTTGCGCCGTCTTGTTGAAGCCACATCTCCTGGACATCATGGTTATTCAATTCAGGAATGAAAAAGTTTGTAATCATGGCTCTATACCGATCACCATTGACTGTAACGTTCTGGCCACCATCGTTTTTGAAAAAGTACGGACCAATGATTCCACCAGCCCATAAAGCGCACCAAACAGTCAGTTTTTCTGGATGTAACGGTGTTTCCACATACACTTGAGGATTACCTTCACTCCGAATGCGGCAGTTTTGTTTGTTGACGTAGCCATTCAACCAGAAGTGCGCTTCATCGCTAAACAAAATTCGCTTATGAAAATCGGGAACAACGGTAATCTCGTTTTGGGCCCATTCGACGAATCTACGCCTTACTTGATGATCGTTTGGCTTCAAATCTTGCACGAGTTGGATTTTGTAAGCACGCAAACCAAGATCCTTCCGCAAAATCTTCCTTAAAGTGAATGGACACAGATCCAATTCCTGTGCTCGATGGCGGATGGACTCATTCGGGTCTTCCTCAATGCTACGCTCTACAGCAGCAATAGCTTCTTCTGTACGCACCGTACAGTGTCTCTGGGGATGCGAGTTATCAATAAGAGTAAACGTGGTGCGAAAACGTTCCATGGTTAATCGAATTAACTGCTCTGATGGACGATTTTGTCGACGATAAAATGGACGTAGTGCGCGATACGTTTTCCGCACAGAACCATTATTTTCGAAATAAAATTGCACTATTTGCAAGCGTTATTCAGGCGTGAGTCTATTCATGATGAATTGCCAAACCAAACTGAGAATAAATCACTTGACAGCTGTTAAATCGGTCGCCATCTTGAAAAGTAATGCCAACTTAAAGTTCTATACCTCTATAAAAAAACACCCTTTACATACATATGTATATATTGAGTGTGTTAAAGAGCTTTGTTGATTAAGTCTTACTATGTTTTAAAGGTACCTAAAAAAGTACTTTTTTTGATTCAGGCTCTTTGAATAAGAAAATGTTTGCGATTTTATAAATGTTTCAAAAGTTTTTATTTTAAAAATATTTCATGTTCTTCAAATACTCATCATTATTACACTGTATTACACGAGGTTAAATAATTAAAAAAAGAAAGAATTCCTTTTTAAAAAGATCCTTTCAAGGTAAACATTTTGACTAGAATGTGTTAAACAAGGAGGGGAAAAAAGTACCTTAAAACTTACAAATACGAACAAAACTTTCAAAAAAACCAGCAATTCAGCAATACGTAAGAGACTTAAAATTAAAAGTAGTCTTTAGGACTCTGGGTTTTCTTCCTTGTTTTTTTTTTCTTCCAAAAGTAATGGATCTGCTACGGGAAATTAAATAAATTGGGAAGCCTTGGTGATGGAGTTTTAAAAGAGTCCTTAAAAGCGAGTAATTTTACTGCTTTCCGGTGAGTCATCCTCCAATGAAGATTGTTCCGATTGATTGGGTGAGCCACGCTGGACACGTGTGGTATTTTGGCGATTCGGACCAATATGAGCATTAGCCTGACGTAGATTTGCAAAGAACTGTTGACGTCGTGGACCACCGCCACGTAGTGGTAAAGTGGGTATTTCGCTGGGCGTTTGATGGTGCAGCTCATCTTGGGAAATGTTGCGCATGGCAGGATTAACGCATTCATAGACACTCTAGAACAACAAAAGAATTTCAAGCATAAGTTAGGCATACACTAAGCATCATATTTACCTGCTCCGATGAGTATTGATTGTTTTGCGCAAACGCCAATGAAGTAAGTGAAGGCAAAGCTTGAGCAATATCCGAACGCTCAATACCTCTGACGATCAGGAATGTGCGTGGTATTAAAATGCCCACCAATATAGCCCAGCCGGAGGCCTGCAGGCCCAAAGGTAAAGCAGCATCACGCATTTCATCACCAAACAAAGAGAGGCCAATGAATACAATCCAGATGATAAACATTAAAACAGCGCCAATTACAATGAGGATACCCTCGCGATAATTCCTTTGCGAACGATAGATAAATGGCACCAAAGCAATAATGCTTAGCAATAAAATCATATCGTACGAGAGTAAACCGAAAAGCCAATGGCCATAATACATATTCTCACAGGACACTTTATCGGAGGCAATATGCATCACCACCAGCAGTTCAATGGACATGACCAGTTGCACTAAAATGCTAAAGACACAGATAACCGCCTGTATATAGCCATTGACATGCGATAGGAAGCCGCCCTCTGAGCCAATGGAAGCCAACATAACGGCACGACACAATAGCAAAGAGAATACAAAACAATACACCAGAGTCAGTACGAATATTCTAACGGCGCACAAAGTATTTAAAGTGGCAGCATCTTCAAAAGTCACATGCGAGTTACGATGCTCACCCACATATTCCAAGGAAAAGGGTATAAACGACGTGAACATCAACAGCAAAGACATCAACAGTAATATGCTGGTCACAGGATTACCTTCAAATACATCCCCTAAGGATATGCGCACCACTATGAACACCAGTATAGCCAATGTGCACAATATACCCAAAATGGCGGCTGTCATGCCGGTGGCTACCCAAGTATCCGGCTTAATACGCCAAAACATTACCGATTCACCATCGAATAGGAAAGGATAACGTGAGTTATCACCACCTGCCGTATACTGGCAATTGAAGACATGACCAAACTTTGTTTTCAACTCTAAACTCGTGTGATTATCCCGATTGTAGTGGTAATAGGTGGTGATGTTGGTAACAAAATTCTGACTTGCTATTTCTCTTAGATTTGTTATCTTCTCCTCGAATTCAAGAGGTCCGGGTGGTGCTCCTGGCCTTGTTTCGTCTACAAACTTTTGAAACATTTGAAAATTCATTAGAGTAGCCAAGTGGCGCATGCGCAATAGATCCAATAGCTCGGCTGTATTGTGATTAACCTGATAATATTCTGTCTTTTGCCAATCCTCTATGAAGGCAAGAAAATTGTTGCACGTTTCGAAGACAAAATAATCTTCAATGCGTTTGCAATTCTTTTGCAGGGAAGACTTTAGCCAACGCGCCAACTCCAGCATGGGTCTGGCAAAGGCCAATACACGTGATGGTAAAATCGTTTTGCCAATTAGAGGCTCATCCAATGTCAATTGTGTGGAGTTTTTATCCACCAAATGCAAATCGATTTCGTTTTCCATTAATATAAACGATTTATTGGGTAAATCTGTAAAGAGAACAGAAGGAGGGGGAGAGAAAATGCTTTTCTGGATGTATTCATTCAATCTTACTCCTTTGCTTACCTATTATAAAATGTCTGTCCATTCTCTCTGTTGGCACAGCAAATACGGTGCCATTCTCTTTAAAATGCGAAGCCATTTTATTGCCAAAGAGAATATAAATATTTGTAGTGCTCTTGAAATGCATCAGACACATGTGCTCCGAGCGCACTGCATCCATAAAATCATTGTAAACGTTCAAGTTCTCGGTCAAGATCTCAACGGAAGCAATTTGATCACCCCAAGGCATTTGATACAAGAGATGAGCAACTTTGGGAAAAATATCAGCACGTATCGAGGGTATTGGCCATATATTATAGTCCAATTCCTTGATGACATCCTCCAGCATATTAAAGTAATCGAAATCGATAAATATGCCAATGACATGATTAAGGCATTGCTGTTGATATTCCACCTCCTGCAGCAAGAGATTCTCTACCATGTTGTCATTGTCAATGGCAATGGCGCGTATGCCTGAAAAATATTACAACACTTTTGTTTTATTGTTTTTGTTGTTATTTGCTTATAGAATAGACTCACCTATTTCAAAATTAGCCTCCAATAGATTGGCAACATTCAAGCGATTTATTACAAACATGGCTGATATCGTATCCTTGGTTATCACACTGATCATTATGTCACCTTCGATGATTTCCACCAAATCATTTTGATTCTTAATTACCGTCGTTTCCTCTTCCGAATTCACAATGACAGCCTTAATGCCGTGTATGCAAATGTCATTTATGCTGGCCGTTGTCATTTCAATGGCTTCTGTGGAGGGCGACAAAGCCAATGATTGAGCTGTTGTTGATGTTGTTGTTGTTGTTGTCGTTGTTGTTGGCATAGTTGTTCTCTCCTTGATGGCTATGGCTCGTGATTTCGTTATCTTTGGCAGATTTCGTATTCTAGGGGTGGGCTCGTCGGCATTGGTCAGTGTTAAGTGGCAACAGAATAGAAGAGCCACAATGACAAAAACTGCAAGAGAATGAATGCAAAAAAAAAGAACGTAAGAAAGAAAAGCTTTGAAAACATATGCAATAAAGAAAACCGATATTGATTTTGCTGATGGAAATGAGGAATTAGTCATGCAGTTGGAAAAGAAAATTTTCGTGTATTGTACACAGATTTTCGACACCTCGGAAGTGTTAATTGTTTTCATTTAACTATCCATAGAGCTGGAAATGGTTCTCGTTTACCATAAAGATTTTCAATGAAATTTGTCCATTTTCTAATCGAATTTCAGTCTAATGGCCTAAGCATAGGTTTCATGCACTTGGCGGTCAATGATTGTTTGAATTTTATAAGGAAACATATTCAAGCTTTCATTGGTAAAGGGTGTTTTATTTAGAGGTATAGAACTTTAAGTTGCCATTACTTTTCAAGATGGCGACCGATTTAACAGCTGTCAAGTGATTTATTCTCAGTTTGGTTTGGCAATTCATCATGAATAGACTCACGCCTGAACAACGCTTGCAAATAGTGCAATTTTATTTCGAAAATAATGGTTCAATGCGGAAAACGTATCGCGCACTACGTCCATTTTATCGTCGACAAAATCGTCCATCAGAGCAGTTAATTCGATTAACCATGGAACGTTTTCGCACCACGTTTACTCTTATTGATAACTCGCATCCCCAGAGACGCTGTACGGTGCGTACAGAAGAAGCTATTGCTGCTGTAGAGCGTAGCATTGAGGAAGACCCGAATGAGTCGATCCGCCATCGAGCACAGGAATTGGATCTGTGTCCATCCACCTTGTGGAAGATTTTGCGGAAGAATCTTGGTTTGCGTGCTTACAAAATCCAACTCGTGCAAGATTTGAAGCCAAACGATCATCAAGTAAGGCGTAGATTCGTCGAATGGGCCCAAAACGAGATTACCGTTGTTCCCGATTTTCATAAGCGAATTTTGTTTGGCGATGAAACACACTTCCGGTTGAATGGCTACGTCAACAAACAAAACTGCCGCATTTGGAGTGAAGGTAATCCTCAAGTGTATGTGGAAACACCGTTACGTCCAGAAAAACTGAATGTTTGGTGCGCTTTATGGGCTGGTGGAATCATTGGTCCGTACTTTTTCAAAAACGATGGTGACCAGAACGTTACAGTCAATGGTGATCGGTATAGAGCCTAACTAACTAACTAACTAACTAACTAACTAACTTTTTCATTCCTGAATTGAATAACCATGATGTCCAGGAGATGTGGTTTCAACAAGACGGCGCAACATGTCACACAGCTCGTGCCACAATAGATTTATTGAAAGACACGTTTGGTGACCGCCTAATTACACGTTTTGGACCTGTGAATTGGCCTCCAAGATCTTGTGATTTAACACCGCTAGACTACTTTCTGTGGGGCTATGTAAAGTCATTGGTCTATGCGGTCAAGCCACAAACGCTTGACCATTTGGAAGACAACATTCGCCGTATTATTGCCGATATACGGCCACAAATGTTGGAAAAAGTCATCGAAAATTGGACGCCCAGATTGGACTACATCCGCGCCAGCCGTGGCGGTCATATGCCAGAAATCATATTTAAAATGTAATGCCACAAGATTATCTTTCGGATAAATAAAATTCATGTCAATCGAATAATCCATCGTTGTTTTATTGCAACTTAAAGTTCTATACCTCTATAAAAAACACCCTTTATATCTACAGTTGCGATATTCTCAGCCAAACGACTACTTTGAAGCCACGCAAGCCTGTAAGCATCACTTCTTGTTCTTACTTTTCCAAGCTAGCAACAAAACACTACAGAATTTATCTAATTATTGTCAGACGACAGGGAAAACTGCGTCTAAAGTTATACCAGCTCTACATACGAATTATTCCGCTTACTTTCGCTTTATTGAGGAAGCATCTTATGCTGCATTCTAGGGCATCTTGAAATATTGCATGAGCAGCTCTGTGGATCATTGCAATATACGCACTGACGAAAATATCGCTTCTGTTAGAACAACTTTGGCGGGTTTTTAGTCCATCTTAGAGTAAATTATGAGACATTTTGAATTTTTATTTACATCTCTACCATATAAAGCCGCGGCTGCGCATTCACAACGTCGTAGATATCCAGATTTTCTTCAGCAATGAAGTTCATTTTTCACTTTATTTGTTAGAAAACAATTTAAATTTTGACTCAAAGTAATCAGGAGTTACTTTGGAAAAATCGTGGCATCCGGGAAAACTGATAGTTTAGTGGGTTTTATAGTTTGGAGGTGATATTTGGCCCGTATTTTTTCAAAAGTAACCCAGGAGGGAGCATTAACGTGATCCAGGAAGGATTATAATAACAGACCGTATGATAACTGGACTGTAATATAAAGCTATGAACTGGAAGGCATGTAACTTCCACAAGACGGTGCCATGGTACACAACACGACCGATTTTGACTTGAATATGTAAGATGTTTCCATTCTAGAGAGAGTGATTTCATCTTTTGGCGTCTTCAATTTGAAGATCATGCAATTTGACGCCGTTATATTGGTTTTTGTGGAGCTTTGTTTATGGCAGCGTTTACGTGAAGAATATTTAAAGGCCGTGAAGTCGCCGTAGTCTAGTAGGTAGTGCGTTGGCTTATTAGACGAGAAGCTAGAGTTCAAACCCCAGGCCAGACATCGAAAAGAAAATTTGAAAAAGTAATTTTTCGGCGACTTTCTCTCAGCAGATTTCTAGCAAAAACTCTGAGAGTAAATAAAAATTGCCATGAAAAGTTTCTCAAAAATCTAACGTTCGCAGTCGACTTTAAAACTGTAGGTCCCGCCACTCATGTATAAAACTTAACACACACAACATAAGTGGTGTGAGAAACTAGGTCGTAATCCTGACTGAAGGGTTGTAATCACCAATTATGTATGTATGTATGAACTAGAAGGCACGTGACTTCCACAAGACGGTACCAAGGGTATACAACACAACCGATTTTGACTTGATTGCATAAGATGTTTCCATTCCAGAGAGAGTGATTTCATCTTTTGGCGTCTTCAATATGAAGATCATGCAATTAAACGCCGTTATATTGGTTTTTGTGGCGCTACGTTTAGGGCAGCGTTTACGCGAAGAATATTTAAAGACTAACATTCGTCAAGTTATTAACAAGACGCCGCCCGAAAAAATTTATTAAACTGGTCAGAATCCACCTCAAAGGGGTCGACTGCCGAAGCCAATTCAGAGGCGTTCATTTAAATGGCTGCCAAGTGTGCTACATAAATCATAAAAGGGTCTAAGCATTATAATAAAATCAAAGTTTCAATAAAATCATATCTTTCTGTTTGCGTTATTGAACTTAGCTTACTAACAATAAAAATAAAAATAATTAATTTCCTTAAATAATAATTTATTAGTTCAAAAACAATACAATTAAAGCACTACGAAAGACACTTACCCTCCTTACGCTGAAATATATGCATTTTTCGATATTTCCCCAACATTATCGCTGCAGTTTTAATTGTGTTTTAAGTAGTAATACAAAGTTGTTTTGCCTATTCCTGTTATTGATAACAATTTTCTCATATGCTTACTCTCTGTAGGTGTATTAGTGAGATTTACCGATAACACAGAGTGCCTAAAGAGATTAATCTTCACAATACTGCAAGCATTAATGAAATGATTTTCTTTTGATTGTTGTTTTTGTTTTTGTTGTAAAGTGTTGACGGCAAAATATAATTGGCGTTGTTTAATGCTGAGAGTAAGAAATACTGAAAGAGAATAAGCACAGATTTTTCCTTTTACTTAAAAGCACAATAAAAAAAAAAGAATATAACAACAAAATATAGAGATTGTTGCACTAACTAAATTAGGCAGAGAGTTCGTTTGTTGTTTTTTTCTGCTTTCTTTTGTGGCTGTGTGTGCTATTGTCTTTTGTCTTTAATTGTTAAATGTGTTAGTGATTTTTGTTGTTTTTTATTATAATAATCTGCTTAACATTTATATTTTCAAAAGTACAAGTAAATTACTTATGTATTGTTGGTATTTTTTTATTGTTTTCTCAATTCTCATTTACACTTTGTTTAATACGCACACATGTACACACATTTGCGTATTTTCTTTCCCCTTATTGTTTATTTTTGATTTTTTTCTTTGAATTTTAATAAACAGGCCACTGTGTTTTTATTTTTATGGTTTGTTTACTTTTTTTCAGTTTCACTCTGTTTCTCTCTCTCTCTATCTCTGTGACCAAACTAGCCCTTAAGCCTTATTGTAAGTGTAACTGTATGTGCAAGTGTTGCACCATGTGCTTTATTTTATTTTCCGGTATTTTCACTTGTTTTTCTTCTCGGTTTTTAATTCTTCTGTTTTTTCGTTTATGAATTTCACTGTGTTTTATTGATTTTATCTTTGTTCCACTGTTATTAGTTTCATTTATTTTTGATTTTTGTTTTTGTTTTTGTTTTTCTTTTTTTTTCTGCTGCTCTTTCTTAGTAATGCCTTTTCCACATCTCTGTGTAATGTGGTTTATTATTTTTAGATTTCTGTGTTATTTTAGCGCTTATTTTCTCTTAAGTAATCGATAAATTAAAACCCTGATTGATTGCATAGGTAGGGATGGGGGTTTTTTGCTTTAGAAAAACTTTTGTAGTGTAATTAATTTAATTTGTTGTATAAATCTGTTACATGAAGGCCTATTAAGAATATTTAAAAAACTCAGAACTTTATCACTATACTCTAGGCAGTCTTGTTACAAAAACTTTGAGAGTAAAATCAAATTGCCATGAAAAGTTTATGAACGTTAAACTGTAGGACCCATCACTCATGTATGAAATTAGTACACACACCATGGGTGGCATGAGAAGCTAGGTTGCAGTCCTGATTAAAGCATTGTATTTACCTATTTAGTATATGAAAAAATATTTCTTCGGCAACTTCCTCTCAGCAGATTTCTGGCAAAAACTCTTGAGTGTTGAAATAAAATTGCCATGAAAAGTTTTTCAAAAAATCTGTCGTTCAACTGAAGGTGCCGCCACTCATGTATAAAATTAGCACCGTACAACATAAGTGCTGTGAAAAGCTAGGTCGCAATCCTGATCGAATGGTTTTTATTTATGTAGAGGGGTTAGTTAAAGGACGCTGTATTTCGTACACAATGCCAGGGATCAAGCATTACAAGGCAATACGAATTTCATCGGAATTATAGCTTTATGAGTGCGCGTGTGTTTTATTTTAACTTAAATTTTGAAACTACAAAATGGAAAATATTTTACATTGAAAAGGCTACTAGAGACCGTGAGAGACAGATGCATAAAGAGTTGAAGAACTAAACACAGAGATCAGGCTATAAATTCTTTTTGGTGGACCAGTTTTTGTAGATTGAAGTAATTTATTTCATTTTATTTTTATATTCCGTGATATTATTATTCTTTACAGTATTTTTTTTTTTCATTATTCTTTACAGTATTTTTTTTTCATTAAATATTTAACGACAACACAGAAACAATTAAATTTTTTTTTTCAAATATAAAAATCGGGCTGATAAACTGCCATTCAATTAAATATGCGGTTTGTTTTTTTTTTGGCAACAAAACACAGCAGAACACACGTTTAAATAAAACTTTTAACATTTATTTTGTGAACGATATTTTTAATTAAATTCTATAAAAACTTTTTCTTGGGTTTTTTTTTACAAAACTCTACCAACAAAAGCCGTTGAAAACGCGTTGCTCACTGGCGTACATGTTGGAAAAAACTAAACTTAACTGTGGACGCAAATTAAAAGACAATTAGAGCCAATAACAATAACAATAACAACAACAACAGCAATTGACTGGCTTTTTTCCATTATTATCATTATAGTTGTTTTTTTATTTTTAACAAGAAGGGCTTAAACCTAAAAAAACCACCCTTTTTTTTAAAAACGAAAAATAGTTTGTTCTTTACACCTGTACGCCAATAGTTTTTTTTTTGTTTTTTTTTTTACTGTGTTTCTCTGTCTATCTGTCATTTAAAATTGTTTCTTTTTTTTTGACTGTGTCAGCATAAATAAGCCACCATTTGAATTTTATTTTCTATTTTCCATGCTGATTTCGTTTGCGTATTTTTCCTATTTTCCTTACATTTTCGCTTCGCTTTGCTGTCCATAGCAATTGGTAAGCAAACGGTAGCTATGGTAACTGGGCTAAAATGTAAAACACGACGGTTAAGAAAATTGTATTTTTGAACACAACCTGCTCTAATCATTATTGAGTGTATTGTTAGTGATTTAAGGGTTGTGGTCGCTTATATTTATTTTGGCTTAGCATTTGAATGTTTTTAAGCCAGACTTAAGCATAGTATTTTGAAATAAAATTAAACAACCCATCACCTTACTATAGAATACCGTAGATTAGGGTCCACACTTCCAGAATTGACATACTCTACCGCCTTCATAGACCTGCATCTCCGTCCCTAGTTTCAAATTTCGCTTAAGTTTTCTTTAGCGAATCTGATCCTTAAAATGACTTTCTGGACTGGTAGAGTCTATCGTAGGTGAGGTAATCTCACACAAAATGTGTCTAAATGTGTGGGCATAATACTGGATAGTTAACTGTTGTGGAAAGCTCATATAGAGAGCATTTTAAAGAAAGCCAAGCTTGCTGTAAATGATACAAACGGCTTTCAGAAAAATTTTGAGGCTGAAACACAAGAATTGTGCACTGAATGTATACCGAATGTATGTAGACTGACTGGCCAATTCTGTTCCTATTTGACAAGCCAAAACCAATTTGAAAATCAGCTGAGATGGAGCTGAATAAGATAGGTTAGGTTAGGTCGGAGTGGTAGCTCTGTTATCACAAAGCTCACTCGAGCACGCAACGCAGTCCCTGTACTAACCAAATTCCACCAAAATCAGGGAAATGGAAGAAGTTGGTTATCGCAAGGGCTGCACAACAAAAGCACGACTACCCCGCATTAGAAAACCAGCCAGAAAGTTTGATGAACGAAGCTATATCCTTGATATAAATACATGATAGCTCCGTCAAGCTGACAAGAAATGGAGAGCCAAATAACCTATATATACACCTAGCAAGAGACGGGCACTGGCAAAGAAAGTGAACAACAGTCTCCTCTTCCTCAGCGGATCTGCATCCACGGCAGAAGTCGTTGAAAGGGAGCCTCATTCCTTCCGCGTGTCTACCCATGCGGCAATGACCTGTAAGCACGGCCACTGTAGTCGAGATGACATCACGACCAAGACCAAGTAATCGGTTGGTATGCCTTCTATCCATCTTGGGACAGGTGAGTCTAGCGGTGGAGAAGGACTCCTCATTGACCCAGGATAGGTTGGCGTCCCGAAAGAACCCCCGCGCAATGGTCAACTTGACCGAGGCAAGTGGCATACCCAATTCAACAGAAGAGGATTCCGGAAGGAGCGCACCAGCTCTGGCGAGCTCGTCGGCCCTACAGTTTCCCGGAATTTCACTGTGCCCGGGGACCCACACCAGAGAGACACTGGTGAAGCGCCCCGAGAGAAGATCGAGACAGCGGCGACATTCCCTTACGATCCCAGAGCTAATCGCGAAACCCGATAGAAATCTTATCGCGGCCTGACTATCAGAAAAGATCAAGACGCGAGTGAAAGGAGCATCGTTGACGAGGATCCACTGAGCGGCCCGGTAAATCACCATCACCTCCGCCTGAAACACACTGCAGAGCTGAATAAGATACAGATGATGAGAACCTGTCCTAAAGTAGCTCTAGAGGCTCTATTGGATCTAAGTCCATTGCATACGCTAGAGACTATGGTTATAATAACAGGATACCAGTCTGACATGACATTCAGGAGAAGGCGAACAGCTCTATTCATTACTGTCCCTCAAATCAATCCAGTAAATCTTTTAATTTTCCTAAATGCAACGCAACGAGTCGGAGTAATTAAAGTGAATGGAGCTGTTTTGTCGACCTTATACTCCTCTAAGAGTGGGACCCGTCTGTAAGAAGAGATCAAAGACAGCAGATAGTGAGATAATAGAGGATGTGTTTGGTCTCAGAGTAAAATATTCAAATCCAAATCTACTCCAGCTAAATATCTGCTAAACTCCACTAGGACAGAAAGTACACACGAAGAGCAGCACTATCTAAGCGACAGCCTATCATTCGTGTATATTGTCCCTTTGAGATTTATATGGGACTGTCTGATCAAGCTGAACCAGAAATTGGGTCTCGTTGGATCTCAGAAGAGAAATTTCCACGCAATTAATAGGACCAGAACTTTTCTGTGTGTTTGATGAAGTTTGAGTTTGAAATGGGCGTTCATTCGCTGTGGGACAAATAAATGGTCTGAGATGCGAACTTTAAGCTTTTGTAAAGGAAAGATAGGATACTGAGGCCACTTCAATAGAGGCTGGACAGATCTCTACTGCTATAGAATATACAGGTAAAAATTTACGTAAAACCTAAACGGAGTTCACTTTAACAGCCTCATAACGCTTACAACCGACGCTGCCCTCTGGTGACACACGCTGAGAATGCTTCACAACTACTTCTACAGAAGCTGTAATGATAAGGGAGAGAAGTAGATGGCCGCAGAACTTCTTACATCAGCACATGGGATCCTGGGACTCCCTGGGATTCGAATTTATTGACAGAACGTGTCAAGTCAACAGTGGTTTGTATAAAATCCATAAGACTATCGGTTTAGTTGAGAAATGCCAGCCATGAGTTATAGTTGAATGACAGTATTAGAACGTGATCTTATGGAAGCCAAGTAGGTTGAACTTTTTAAGGCACTTAACCATAGTGGATGCTTTTTTATAGTGGATGCCATGACGTTGGCATAAAATGCAACGTTTTCTAAAAAAATCGAGAAACTTTTTTTACCAACAAAACTACAATATTTCGTTTAATTTACCTTGTAAGTTATTAAAGACACAAACCCTGTGTAGAAGGTACAATACATATCCCTTCTAAACTCTGCATTTTTGTGTGATACATGCGTGTTATAATCTGTTACCGTTTTACTGTATGAGTAGTAGTAGTAGTGCTGTGTATTGTTTACAGTTCAGTAAATAGGCCTTCAATTGCTAATTGAGGAAAATTTTTGATTTTATTTCTAATTTTCGTTTGTTGTTTATTACTTCGAAATAAAAAAAAATCATTAATTTAGTCATGCTTTGTTTACAAACTTTTTTCACATTTTAATTTCCCAAAAAACTATCGTAGTCTTGTTGTTGTAAAGGGTCCGCCAAATAACTTTTTTTTTGAAAATGCTTTAAAAAGAAAAACTACTGTGAATATTTTCTCAAATTTCTTTTTTTATTTGAAAGTACACTCCTTCCGGTTAATAATGGAAAATAATTTCATTCAAATGGCTGCCTCGGCTGAGCATGCAGTAGCCTACACGATCGGTCCAATTTTTAAGCACATTATCGATTGTGTGCAGCTGTATTTCACCAATGGCTTCACGAATATTGTCCTTTAAGGCATCAATTGTCTCTGGCTTGTCGGCGTAACACTTATCTTTGACGGCACTCCACAAATAATAGTCCAACGGTGTCAAATCGCAGCTCCGAGGTGGCCAAACGACATCAGCTCTGCGGCTGATACTGCGATCTTCAAAAACAGGGCGCAAAACATCGAGTGTAGCTTCGGCTGTGTGGCACGTAGCGCCGTCCTATTGAAACCAAATGTTGCCAATATCCTCCTCTTCAATTTTTGTGAACAAAAATTTGTTCAAACATGGCCCGATAACGATCGCCATTGACTGTAACGGCCACTCCTTGCTCATTTTCGAAGAAAAATGGCCCAATTATGCCTCTGGACCAAAATCCGCACCAAACAGTGACTCGTTTTGGGTGCGTCGGCTTTTCAATGTATGCGTGCGGGTTTTCTGTGCCCCAAATGCGACAATTTTGCTTGTTGACATACCCGCCAAGATCAAAATGAGCTTCATCTGAAAAGATGATTTTCTTTTGCCAAATTCGGCATCTCCTGGTGTAGGCTACTGCACGGCCAGCTGAGGCAGCCATTTGAATGAAATTATTTTCCATTATTAACCGGAAGGATTGTACTTTCAAATAAAAAAAAAGAAATTTGAGAAAATAATCAGTAGTTTTTCTTTTTAAAGCATTTTCAAAAAAAAAAAAAATAAATAAAAAAGTTATTTGGCGGACCCTTTAAATGTTTAATGAAAATAAATGCACATTTTTAACCTATGTTTGGCCATGCCACCACAATCATTTCTTAACAGCCAGCCAGCTAGCCAGTCATTCAGTCAGTCGATCAACCCCTTGACTCAGGTTCAATATTTTTTTCTTTTTTTTTATGTTGAAAATTCATAAATATTTATAAACACAATATTGCTGTTGTTTTTATTGTTTTCTTCGTAACACTCATATACATTGTGTATATTAAATATGTGCGTGTATGTACAAGTGTACACGTGTGTATGTTCTTTGTAGCCCATACGTACGTACATATGTACGTGTTATTTGAAATTGTCAATAAACGTTTTACGCCTGAGTGATTAATTTGTCATAAAATTAGTTTCAAATTACCTTTTCTGGTTCTCTTCTATGGCTCTCTCACTCTCTCTCTCTCTCTCTCTCTCTCTCTTTCTTTCTTTCATTCACCCACTTGCTCTTGTTTATTGGCAATACGTAATAATAGTTTGCTAGTTGGCTTGTCTTAATGCCAAGTTAGTTTCGGTTTTTAATTTAAAACTGAAATATTTTTTAAAATATTGTTTATAATTGTCATTCTCTCTCTCTCTCTCTCTTTCTCTCACTCCTACACACTTTCACTGTCTTTCATTCTCTTTGTTTTTATTTTTCTTTTAATGGTGATTACAAAACCAGAAAAAGTGACCAATATTTCTAAGGACAGGGTATGGAAACAAAAAGTGTTATTTTACTCTGCGGTCTCTATTCAAAAACGCAAGAGTATCGAACAAGTTTGAAGCTTCAACTACAACGTAACTTGTCATAATAGGGGTTCATAAGCGAGCTACTTTTTTCTGTTTATATAGGAAGTACTGAGAGTTCACTGTCAATGAGCTGTGTAGAGGTTAGAGCATGAGAGAGTACTGTCCTCAATCTTTATAGGGCATCTGGCCATGCATAAAACCGAGCTGCTTCTACTAACCAGGCGACACATTCCGATCCAGATCGAAATCAACATAGGCGACTTGGTTATTCCCACGAGGACTCGAAACTGACCTACTCAGAGCAGATAGAGTGTGCAACAGCGAGAGCAGCTAGAATAACAACTCAACTAAGTAGACTGATGGCAAACGTTGGTGGACCCCTCCCAAGTAAGAGGAAGCTACTCATGGAGGCTGGAAATAGCATACTCCTCTATGGGTCTGAAATCTGGGCTACTACTTTGGAAACCCGGATCAGGGCTAGAAAACTACTGTCTGCGCAGAGAATAGCTGCTCTACGAGTGACATCCTCGTATCGCACGGTATCGACACAAGCTGTCCTAGTTATAGCCGGAATGGTTCCCATAGACCTACAAGCATATGAGCGGCGCCGTATGAGCTTCAACGCCAGGCAAAGTACGACTCAACCACAGAGCATAGAAGCGATAAAGCACGAAGTCTTCCTAAAATGACAATTTCGCTGGAAAAATGAACAGCATGGTAGGCGGACATATAAGCTGATTCCCGAGTTGCAAGTGTGGAAAAACAGAAAAAACGGCGATGTAGACTACCAGATGCTGACCGGTCACGGATATTTCAAAAAGTACCTGCATCGCATGGGGAAATGCCGCTCGCCATTCTGTATCTATGAAGAGAAAGAAACGTTAGATGATTCCGAACACACTTTCTTCATCTGTTGTCGATGGGCCGAAAGCCGTCAGCGACTCGAAGCTGAGATCGGTGTCATTAGCCCTACAAACGTCGTGCTGAAAAAGATAAACAGCAAAGATAGCTGGAACGCAGTAAAACGCTTTGTAGAGCACGTCCTGCGAGGGAAGAAATTTGACCTAGATGCAGCAGACTGAAAATAGAGCGGAGCCTGGACGCAGGCTGACGACGATGGCACTGGAACATATGCCAGAAAAGGGGTCCACCTCGAAGTAATACAACCGTAGTTCCGAGGTGGAATGATTCCCCGGTGAGAGCGGGTTTTTTGTTCGGTACACCCAGTGGGAGAGCCCGAACATATCATGTCTGGTGACGACCATCATGAATGGATAAAGCATTTTCCCTCCTTCCCGCAAAAAAGAAAAAAAATTGCCCTGACAAATTCCTAAGCGTTGTTTGGTGTGAGCAAGGATAACTACCTGCCTAATACGAAACGCATCGACGTGTTTTCTTTTGAGACGCATTATAGTCACACAGGTTTCAAGTAGCGCAATCCCTAGCCTGCACACTTATTCTCCAAAAATCTACGAAGGCCCTGTCAAAAGGTTGCTTACTATCCTCAGTATAATGCATGAGTTGAATCGCTTTCCAATGTGATTACTCAACAAAAGTTTAGATTGTCTCACACCGATTTCACTTGAGGACAGCTTCCGTTTCTCTTCAGTTTTCGTTTCGTCGAATATACTCGTGAAACTTCATTTCCATTACATAGGAAGGTTCTGGACCTCTCATCAGCGTATAATCTTCCGTGCGAGCAAGCTTATCTGCCTCGTCATTGCCGTAAATTCCCATGTGATGTGAGATACAGCAAGTCGAGTTGATTTAGCTTTCCCAGACAATCCCTAAATATTTTCAAGTGAAGCTTATACGACTCAGTTCGGCGAACTAACTGTCCTGTGAGTTTCTGTATGAATGTCAAATTTTAATTAAACCCAATACCCCCTTTTCAGTGCCGCTATTTGTCCTCGACATATTTCCTTTACCTCTGAATGGCCTCTTCCTAAAAGGAGTGTGTATCTTCCAAATGGCTCCTATTAATCAGTCTCGTTACGAGGTATTTTCTAACATCATAGAGTTTACTGGTGCAGTCCAGGCGACAGTTAAGGAGAGAGTTGTCATCCAATCGATTTGCCAATTCATGAGTTGACAATGTCTAGTTGTTCTGACCCGTTTCATTTCAGTTCTCGAGTTTATTTTTCCAAATTTCTGTCAACCAAGAGGAAATCTTGCGATTTATTCGCGTTGCATTAGTAGAGTTCCGAAACGACGAAAATACTTTGACGAGAATAACTACATTCGATCGCTGAAGCAATTAGTTGAATAGAAAAGAGATTGACCAGCTGCAGGTATTATTGGTAAAGGAGTACTGAGAAGAGACTATAGAGACAAAGGTGCTTCTGAAAATGATATCTACAGGAGCTATAGGAAACTGCTATATAATCTTGGGTGACACTGGTCGATTTTGAAGAACTTTAGATGGAATTTTTTTCGATATGTCGATTGCATATGAAGTTGATTGCAAACCAGTAGGTCGATTTCACAACCTCTATAACCAACCCATAACTCATGGGACTCTTTATGTTCGTGCTAGAAAGAGAAAACAAATGAAGTAACAGAACAGAATAGAGATGATAAAGGAAAATTGTAGAAAACAGAGCAAAAGATGTAGTCATGCAGGAATGAATGCATATCCCTTATCCGCTTTAATCATACTATACAGGGTGTTTTTTTTATAGAGGTATAGAACTTTAAGTTGCAATAAAACAACGATGGATTATTCGATTGACATGAATTTTATTCATCCGAAAGATAATCTTGTGGCATTACATTTTAAATATGATTTCTGGCATATGACCGCCACGGCTGGCGCGGATGTAGTCCAATCTGGACGTCCAATTTTCGATGACTTTTTCCAACATTTGTGGCCATATATCGGCAATAATACGGCGAATGTTGTCTTCTAAATGGTCAAGCGTTTGTGGCTTTACCGCATAGACCAATGACTTTACATAGCCCCACAGAAAGTAGTCTAGCGGTGTTAAATCACAAGATCTTGGAGGCCAATTCACAGGTCCAAAACGTGACATTAGGCAGTCACCAAACGTGTCTTTCAATAAATCTATTGTGGCACGAGCTGTGCGACATGTTGCGCCGTCTTGTTGAAACCACATCTCCTGGACATCATGGTTATTCAATTCAGGAATGAAAAAGTTAGTAATCATGGCTCTATACCGATCACCATTGACTGTAACGTTCTGGCCACCATCGTTTTTTGAAAAAATACGGACCAATGATTCCACCAGCCCATAAAGCTCACCAAACAGTCAGTTTTTCTGGATGTAACGGTGTTTCCACATACACTTGAGGATTACCTTCACTCCAAATGCGGCAGTTTTGTTTGTTGACGTAGCCATTCAACCAGAAGTGCGCTTCATCGCTAAACAAAATTCGCTTATGAAAATCGGGAACACTTACTTGATGATCGTTTGGCTTCAAATCTTGCACGAGTTGGATTTTGTAAGCACGCAAACAAAGATCCTTCCGCAAAATCGTCCATAAAGTGGATGGACACAGATCCAATTCCTGTGCTCGATGGCAGATGGACTCATTCGGGTCTTCCTCAATGCTACGCAGTAATAGCTTCTTCTGTACGCACCGTACAGTGTCTCTGGGGATGCGAGTTATCAATAAGAGTAAACGTGGTGCGAAAACGTTCCATGGTTAATCGAATTAACTGCTCTGATGGACGATTTTGTCGACGATAAAATGGACGTAGTGCACGATACGTTTTCCGCACAGAACCATTATTTTCGAAATGAAATTGCACTATTTGCAAGCGTTGTTCAGGCGTGAGTCTATTCATGATGAATTGCCAAGCCAAACTGAGAATAAATGACAACTTAAAGTTCTATACCTCTATAAAAAACACCCTTTATATACCAGTAGGGGTTGAATGTTAACGTCCGACAGAGTGCTTAAACCAGCAAAGAAATTGTATACCATGGCATTTAACTTTGTTCTGAATTGACGAGGTGCATCATCGTTTCCAACTCCACCTCATCTCCACAGATCCTACAGCAATCCGTTTAGAATTTGTCCAAGATCTCTTGTCTCACATTGGGTTAATTAAGTGCCAACAGCGAACGTATAGATAACCTAGCTATGTAGTACCCCGATCTATACTCCCAGGGACTATGCTCCCTACCTCGTATTCGTTAATTATTTCTAAAGGTTAGGCTATGTAGTCGCCATTGTCCAGTGAGTAGTAGGTTGTCTTACTACTCGAGTTCTAAGTTCAAATCTCATCTCTGATATCTTGAAAAAAAAGGGAAATATGACGATGATCTTTTTTTTTCAAAGATCTCACTCTCTCAAAAGCCTTTTGGCAAAAGCTATAGCAGCCATTGATTGATACGAAAAACCTGCTTAAAATCCATTACTTGGTGACGACATTAAACTGTAGGTCGTGACACTCATGGATAAAGTTAAAACACACCACATGTTTGATACTAAAAACTTGTCTTTAATTATGTCTGTATGTAATGGCTAGTCCAAGATGTGGTTTCCAAATCTGGGGCTACTAATCTACCATCACTTTTCCTTTTACCCTGTTTAAGGTTGATTGAAGGCTTTTTATTTAGAAGGTCAATTATAAAAACCATTGAATTTCGCTTTTTATTTTTATTTTAGACTCTTGTCAGAAGTCCTACACATGAGCTGATGAAATTTGCATATGCAAAGCCTATAAAGAGATACCAAAAATATAGAGGAAGGCGTGGAGAGCTGTTCAATATGTCAGTAAAGTACTTTGACCATAACCTTTGAAAGTTAACCCTAAGGAAGTTACACCAGCAAATGAAATTTCCATTCTTTTTGTGTTGTTTGTTTGTGAATAATTTTGGTCTTTTGACAGAATGTTCAGATGTAGTGCTGGCGTAAACTTAATTAAACCAATTCCATGGAATCTGTTTCGCAAGACAATTTATTCATCAATCTTGAAACTGAATTTGATTGAAGGCAACAGGAAAGGCGAATTGCACAGCATTAAAGTAAACGTATTTCGGCTTTATTTGTTCCTTTCAAACAGACACTGAGAACTTTAATACTCAAAAGGTTTGTGATTAAATTTCTTTGAAACTATTCTACAGAAATAAAATGGATTTGTAAGGCAATCATGGTCTTCTTCTAAAGGGAAATACGGGGGGTGACTGATGCAGCTAAAGAATTGCTAAAAAAAACGTGTAAAGGCCAACTGTCGCAAATTTTCATTTGAAATGTCATTGAAAATCAGAGAGTTTTATACACCTCAAGTGAATATTTTTTTCTTCTTTAAATTTAGGCCACCAATTGGTGAATTTTTTTTTATTAAAAAAAATTAAATTTTTTCTACAAAATATAATCTCAGCCTATAAAATATGCAGCAAAGAGTTACAAAAACAAAAAAAAAAGTTTGAAAAAACCTACAAATTTACTGCAATTTGATCAAATGAAAAAAAAAAATTCTTCTGTTCAGCCAACAAGAAAACAAGAAATCAAGCGTCACCTCCACCACTAGCGCCACGACTGGTCATACATCCCCGTTTGGTGTTGCCACCATAGTTGTCATCGCAACGTGGTGTCATGCCATCCGAACTGAAATCCATATCATCGTCAACATCATCTTCGTCATCGTCCTCATTAAAGATTTCTTTATTGATTTTACAAAACTCTTCAGCACGAAAAACGTCTCTCACCTTTTGACTCGGTCCCGGTCCACTAGTGCCACCAGCAGCGTCATTCATTTGTATTTGATTGTAAAATTTCTGTATGTGTTCCAAGACCTCACGCATACCGGCTTCGGAAGATTTTTGTGAAACGTCTTCAGAAGATTTTTTACGAGGGGCGCTCTTCTCATCGGGTGACGTAGCAGCTTTAGAACGACAAGTGCAATTGCCAGTGTTGGCCGATTTGCTATTGTCGTTGGCATTACTACGATGCTGTTTTACATTACTGCTACTGTTCGTATTTAATTTGGGGCTACTTTTACGTTGTTCGGCTTTCTTCGTATCAATATTACTGGCAGAAGCTGAGCTATTAATAGTTGTTGTATTGGTTGGAGCTGTGCCTGACGCGACCATGGTTTGATGCTGGTAAAACATTTTATCGTATTCGGATTTCATACAAAGATAACGGAAGTGACGTGAATTCTCTTCGCCATAATGGACAATTTCTAGTAGAAAAAAGTAACAAAAAGTTAAGTAAAGTTGAATAGATTTTACAATATCGTAAATTTGTTTCATAACATAGCATTATTTTTATCGCTGTATATCGTAAATTATTTTTTAAATTTCTTGGCATGTTTATGGTAACCAATTCGTTAATAAATTTTATATATTTTTGTCCTTCTTTAGAAGGACATTAATATCTTAGAACCCGAAACTGGCTTAATACTTTTTATACCGTAAAAATAATATCGTAATTTTTTTTGTAGAAACAAGCCATTATAGCGTTATTTTTTTTTTAATGCAAACCTATGAATATCGCACGTTTATCAGTGGAGATATTTTTTATATCGTATGTTATTTGTTAGCATATTTGAATACCGTAATTTTTTCAATTCCAATGTTTCTAGGTGTTGCAAATTTTTGCTAATAAAAATCTCGTATATTTTTAAAATTATAATAATGCCTAGATATCGTAAATCATTTAGTAAAACTTTGAATATCGTAAAAATTTTAATATCGCAAATAGCAGAAAGTAGTAACACTCTGAATATCGTAAAAATGTGAATATCGTAAAACTCTGAATGTCGAAAACATCTGAATATAGCAACACTCTGAATATCGTAAAATGTGAATATCGTAAAAATTTGAATATCGTAAAAATCTGAATATCATACAAATTTTAATATCGCAAATAGCTGAATGTAGTAACACTCTGAATATCGTAAAAATGTGAATATCGTAAAACTCTGAATGTCGAAAACATCTGAATATAGCAACACTCTGAATATCGTAAAAACGTGAATATCGTAAAAATTTGAATATCGTAAAAATCTGAATATCATAAAAATTTTAATATCGCAAATAGCTGAATGTAGGAACACTCTGAATATCGTAAAAATGTGAATATCATAAAACTCTGAATGTCGAAATATCTGAATGTAGTAACACTCTGAATATTGTAAAAATGTGAATATCGTAAAACTCTGAATGTCGAAAACATCTGAATGTAGCAACACTCTGAATATCGTAAAAGGTGAATATCGTAAAAATTTGAATATCGTAAAAATCTGAATAACGTAAAAAATCAGAATATCAAAAAAAAAAAAATATGAAAAATTGCTTAAAACGAATTACGTTCCGTTATAAATGTTTTAGCATAAAATTATAAAATTGGCTCCAGAATACGATACGTATTCTTAAGGCATAAAGTTATGACGATATTGCGAGCTGTTAATATCGTAAAATTATTTTGTATATTCTAATATGCAAGCAAGACCCTCGCTTTTAATTGAATTATATTTTTAAACATTATGAGCATTACTTACTATTGTTCATGTCAATCTGCATTTGATTGAGTAGGGCATTCGTGTTATTGAGATCGGCCGAAAAGCGTTCAATTTTCGAGGACAATTCTCTGAAATTGCGATTGAGTAATTCTGATATTGATTTCTGTAGAAAAACAACAAAAAAAAAAAAAACACCAAAGAATTCATTAAACACGTATCATGCATGCATGCATGACAATCAATACCCACCCCAATGGCATTTTCAACAGTGTGACGTATCAACTCAAAGAATTCATCAGTGTCATCATCTTTGTCCTCATCATGATTGGCTGTCTGACGATGATGATGATGCTGCTGATATTTGGGATTGCCCTCCATGGGTATATCCTTAAAGTTGGCATAAATTTTATTGTCATAAATATTTGGTGTTGGCGCTGGAGCAGTGCAATAGGGTGACTTATCCGACAAACGGCTAGTTTTCACTTTCATATTGTGCTCTTGCTTCATATCGTCCATACCGTATGAATCCTTTTCTTTGTTCAGATGTTTCTCCGTAGTCAGTTTATTCGAGGGTCTGGCGCTTTTACGCCGTGTTGATTCCCTGGCTGTATTTAATGGTTTTACTACGGGAGCATTGACAACGGGCGGTGTTACCATTGGTCCACTATAAGGGGTATTTGTTGTTATTATATAACCATAATCCTTTTCCGGTCCACGCATAGTTTTCTGTGCCATATTGCCTGTCACTTGAGATTTTAAAGTGTCGAATTTACTGCCATAAAGTTCTTCTACGGTTTTACGTTGTCGCGGGCGCATCATTTTCGTTCGTTTTTTATTTATTTTTCTCGAAATGAATTTAAAAAAATCGTTTTTAATAAGCGTTAGTTTTTTTCTAAAAAAAAAAAATATTGAAACCAAAAAGGAAAAAAAAGTTATGTTTGTACGACGTTAAGCGGAACTATTTTTGACGCGTTCGAACAGAAAAAAGATATTTTCGAAAAAAAAAGAAAATATTTTTGAAAGTTTTGACAGATTTTCAAATGTTCAACTGTCATTGAATATATATTTTTTTCAAACTTTTGTAGACTTCCTATGGGCATATGTCAAAAGCTCTACAGTTACTGTGTAGAAGTTTCATAAAAAAATTTCGAAAGAAAATCGAACATTTTCTTTGAAATATGAAGACAAGCTTTTAAGGCTACATTTTACGTGCTTGCAAGGTCTACATTCTGAACGTGAGGCCACGGTTCAAACCCCAACAAACAAACATGAAAAACTATTTCTCTAGGCGACTTCCTCTCCTTCTTCTCTTCCTTCAGCAGATTTCCGGCAAAAACTCTGAGTGTTAAAATAAAATTGTCATGAAATGTCTTTCTAAAAATCTGTCGTTTGAGGTCTACTTTAAAAACTGTAGGTCCCGCCACTCACGAATAGAATTAACACTCACAACAAAAGTGGGCTGGGAAGCTAGGTCGTAATCCTGATTGAAGGTTTGTTAAAACCAATTATGTAAAGTCCACATTATAAAGGCTTTCTTAAACTTTCTTTCGTATCCATTCATCCTTCTCTTTCATCGCCTCTTGTCCTCTCATTAAAACGGTTAAACTTTCTAAAAGAAAACTTTCACAATGTGAATTAACTACGTCTTGCAACAACGAGTGAACTGTTAAAAACGTTAAGACCTCATTAAATGTCACCTCGATTATAATCAGGGACAATTAACTGCAGACCATTAGTGATGTATTGCAGTAAACCGTTTGCACAGCATGGAAATAGACAATCCTTGTACCATTTTCTATCAAGAGCTTGAAGATAACGAAGTCGCTAGGTCTAAGTAGGTAGTGTGTTAGCTTATTAGACATAAGGCCACTGTTCAAAGCCCAGGTCAGGCATCAAAACGAAAATATTTCCGGCAAAAACTCTGAGAGTAAATAAATTGCCATGAAAAAGTTTCTCAAAAAACCTGTGGTTTGGAGTCGACTTTAACCTGTAGGTCCCATCACTCATGTATAGAACTAACACACACAACATAAGTGGTGTGAGAAGCTAGATCGCAATCCTGTCTAAAGTGTTGTAATGATATGTATGTATGTATGCTTGGCATTCTAAAGGGTGTTTTTTTTATAGAGGTATAGAACTTTAAGTTGCAATAAAACAACGATGGATTATTCGATTGACATGAATTTTATTTACCCGAAAGATAATCTTGTGGCATTACATTTTAAATATGATTTCTGGCATATGACCGCCACGGCTGGCGCGGATGCAGTCCAATCTGGACGTTCAATTTTCGATGACTTTTTCCAATATTTGTGGCCGTATATCGGCAATAATACGGCGAATGTTGTCTTCCAAATGGTCAAGCGTTTGTGGCTTTACCGCATAGACCAATGACTTTACATAGCCCCACAGAAAGTAGTCTAGCGGTGTTAAATCACAAGATCTTGGAGGCCAATTCATAGGTCCACAACGTGAAATTAGGCGGTCACCAAACGGGTCTTTCAATAAATCTATTGTGGCATGAGCTGTGTGACATGTTGCGCCGTCTTGTTGAAACCACATCTCCTGGACATCATGGTTATTCAATTCAGGAATGAAAAAGTTAGTAATCATGGCTCTATACCGATCACCATTGACTGTAACGTTCTGGCCACCATCGTTTTTGAAAAAGTACGGACCAATGATTCCACCAGCCCATAAAGCGCACCAAACAGCCAGTTTTTCTGGATGTAACGGTGTTTCCACATACACTTGAGGATTACCTTCACTCCAAATGCGGCAGTTTTGTTTGCCGACGTAGCCATTCAACCAGAAGTGCGCTTCATCGCTAAACAAAATTCGCTTATGAAAATCGGGAATAACGGTAATCTCGTTTTGGGCCCATTCGACGAATCTACGCCTTACTTGATGATCGTTTGGCTTCAAATCCTGCACGAGTTGGATTTTGTAAGCACGCAAACCAAGATCCTTCCGCAAAATCTTCCATAAAGTGGATGGCCACAGATCCAATTCCTGTGCTCGATGGCGGATGGACTCATTCGGGTCTTCCTCAATACTACGCTCTACATCAGCAATAGCTTCTTCTGTACGCACCGTACAGCGTCTCTGGGGATGCGAGTTATCAATAAGAGTAAACGTGGTGCGAAAACGTTCCATGGTTAATCGAATTAACTGCTCTGATGGACGATTTTGTCGACGATAAAATGGACGTAGTGCGTGATACGTTTTCCGCACAGAACCATTTTCGAAATAAAATTGCACTATTTGCAAGCGTTGTTCAGGCGTGAGTCTATTCATGATGAATTGCCAAACCAAACTGAGAATAAATCACTTGACAGCTGTTAAATCGGTCGCCATCTTGAAAAGTAATGCCAACTTAAAGTTCTATACCTCTATAAAAAACACCCTTTAGTATGGTGATCACAAGGTTCTGCTAGACTTCAGCAACTTCACTTTGAACCTGCGATATTTGAAATTGCCGTGATTCCCTCTTGTCTGTTAAAACTGAGCACAGAGTTTAGAGTACACTTATAAGGTCTACTGTTAATTGCAGTTAATTTAACATCCCTGACGGCCATAAGTTAATCAATTCCATTAAATGATAATTTTTCATGTATTTTTGGCAACAATTTGTTGCATTTAAATGGACAAAGAAATTCAAAATAAAATAAAAAAAAAATTCTATTCAAACAAACAACCCACCACCACATCAATTTGCGTATAAATTTTCAATTTAGGCTTGTTACTGCAAGCATGTCTAAGAAAACCCATCAATTTAAAATGCAACCAGTGTTGCAAATTCTAATAAATTATCAACAGAGCCAATGACACGACTGCATGCAACATGACTTAAACAGAAAATAAAATTAGAAAAAAAAAAAACAAAAAAAAGCAACAATAAATTGCTTTTGCAACACAGTTAAACGTTAAGTTATTGGCAGTTATTGGCCAGTTCTTGTTAAAGCCGTTAAATTTAAACGATCACCATTACCGCTGCTACTGGTTTTACACCAACGCGTACGTATATATTTTTGAGTGTTTATTCTCTTATTTTCTTGTTTTTATTGGAAGTCGTAAATCATTTTTAAAAGCCAATTTCAAATAAGAAAATAAAAAATAAAACAAAAATTTTTGGCGATAAAGAAAATTTTCTGTTTAAAATTTTGCCTTGAAATTTAATGCTTTTTTAAACATTTTCCTTTACTTTTTTAATTTTTTTTTTGCTTATTTTCAGATGAAATCTGTAGTTTTCCAATCCATCATCATCATCATCGCTATCAAGGAGGGCACGTATGATGCGAAATGACAAAAAGTTTAGCAGGTAGGTGATATTGTAATTCAAATTAAAAAGTCTTTAAAATTGAAAAAAATTAAACTACGATGTCCTCATTTTGAAAAGCAAAACAATTTTGAGCAAAACAAATTTTCTATCGAACATTAAAAAATATTCTTTTGTTTTTCAATGACAACAAAATATTTTTCAAATCTAAGGTTTCGCATAATGGTAGCGTTTGTTAATGGTGAAAACTTAATCCTGGTTTGTTGGCATCAACTATAGAGTCTGTTATAAGAAGTATCCTCGACAATTAGTTGCATAGTGGCTAGAACCAAAGAATATGGATATAAAGAATGCGCATCATGTAGAAGTAAAATTTCTTATGGCGGGTCGTAACATCACGACCCGCTCTCACCAAATTTTTTTTAAATATCATTTCTGGTTGAGGGGAGAGGAAGACAGAAGGAAAATGAACACAAACATGGAATGCTCGTTTCTTTTTTTCTTTTAATAAAAAAATGTTTTTTTATTCTTTTTATTTTTTTTAAAAAACATGACCTAATTTTTAAGCCAAAGATGTTCTTTTAATAATAAAATGGATTTTTTATTTTATCTTTATTTATCTAAAATTATAAAGCCAAAGATAGACAGCTTTACATATGTATGTTGATGAAATAAAAATAAAAATAGAGTATATTACTAACACTTTTCCATGGCTGTAAATAAATAAATTCTCTCAACTTATTTTCTCTCTCTCGCACTCACTAATCCATAACCATAGGCATGTGTTAACCTAGAGGAAAATTGTTAGTAATAATGTCAAGTCTACTTATTAACCCAATGATATGTATATGTGATCGGAAAGTATAGAAAAATTGTACTGCACTAAGACACTAAGACACCGTATTTAACTTGGCAAGTATTCTTCCAAAACTCGAAATCATTTCTCATTGATATTAGTGAATACTACTGTGATATTTCTTTGGGTGTATCATTGAAGTCTGAAAAAAGCGACATGAACGTTCTTCTTTAAAAGCTGACAAGATTTTTACGCTCTTTTTAACGAACATTCTTGATGTTCGTGTCCTATGTGTGTAAAAAGCCGAAGATGTTCTTACCGTGAGGGTCATTGGTGCCGACGTCTGTTTTTAACACCAGAAAAATAAATAAAAAAGTGGTCAAACAACAAAAACGCACGATGAGAACAACGCATGATGAGCACAACGCATTGTTACGCTCTTGGTTTCTGTATCATTCCCTTCTATCTTTCCCCCCGCGTCATGAAATATTTTTGAAAAATATTCCAAAATATGTTAAAATGCACATTCTTTATACTTTATTTTCTTTGCTAGAACACATTTAGACAGCTCTTCGATAATGTAATATCTGGATATTTACCTGACCTGAATATTGTTTCGATTTTACCATTTTAAAAACGTTTAAAATATGAGTTCGTAGATTGCAAATAAAATAAAAATACATTTGTGCTTAGTTTTAAATAAATTCTCTATTGTACATACAATTTTGTGTGCCACTGTTCACAACTTGATGTAAACACTAACAATCGTTCGGCAGATCTATATAACGGAGATCTTCAAACCACGATTATTCTCTTCACACGCAATGCGTTTTCACACAAGACTGATTGAATTTTTACTGCATTGTCTTGCCTTTTATATGCCAACGTAAACAGTCTGATGAATGATCTTGGCGTCGAATTTTAGTGGCTTCACCTTCTCGAGATATCCATTAATGTAAACATCGTTGTGTATTTTGTTTACATTGTTTTTTTTGTTGCATTTTTGTTTATTTGTTTATTCCCCTTTTTTATACTGATGTTGTTGGTATATTTTTGTTTACTTGTTTATCATGTAAACAAGTTCATTGTTTTTGTTTTTGTAGTTTTTGTTTATCATTTTAATTTTAACACCATTTCCATTTTCGTAACAATATGATATCAGGTCACCACGCAGGTGATGTGCACTTTAATGGCTGTTATAGTTATTATTAGTAGAGTGATGCCATGTTAATGCTGTTGGAAGTAACAGGAACGAAGTCCAATTCTGTCACGTAACGATAGGTACACCTCTTTTGACAGAATTTGGCTTTGGTCTTTCAATTTAGGTATACTTCTCTTCATATATGATCTAAGTATATCGTTGTATCCCGATCGAAGTTAAGAGAGTAACACTCTTGTGTTTCTAAGGACTTGATTTTTCCTTTCTTGTTTGCTTTTTTAAGAGCTATAGGAAAATTTTTCAAAAAAAAAACACATAAAATTCAGAAAAAGGCATGAAATCTTTATTTGGATCGATAGTACGGTCCATATAATTTAATGTTTGAAGATTATTTCATGCAAATGTTGACCGCGACTGCGCCTCAAATGGTCCATCCGCTTAGACCAATTTTGGCATACTCTTTCCAACATTTCGGCCGGTATCTCACGAATAAATGCTTCAACATTGTCTTCCAATGCGTCAATTGAAGCGGGCTTGTCTATATAGACATGAGCTTTAACATAGCGCCACAAAAAATAGTCTAAAGGCGTTAAATCGCACGATCTAGGCGGCCAATTGACCGGACCCGAACGTGAAATAAAATGATCACCGAACTCGCCTCTCAATAAGTCCATTGTTACGCGTGCTGTGTGGCATGTGGCACCGTCTTGTTGAAACAACATGTCATGCAAGTCAAGCTTTTGCATTTTGGGCAAAAAAAAGTTGGATATCAGCTCACGGTAGCGTTCACCATTCACAGTTACGTTACGATTCGCAGCATCTTTGAAGATGTACGGTCCAATGATGGTACCAGCCCATAAACCGCACCAAACTGTGACTTTTTCTGGATGCATTGGGGTAGCTTTTGCAATGCTTCTGGCTGATCTTCACTCCAAAATCGACAATTCTGCTTATTTACGTATCCATTGAGCCAAAAATGAGCTTTGCCGCTGAACACAATTTTTCGATAAAGAAGTGGAACTTCGGCCAACTTTCTAAGACATTCCAACTTTCACCAAAAATTCTGCGTTGCGGTAGGTCGTTCGGCTTTAAATTCTTGCACCAGCTGTATTTTGAAAGGCTTCACACCTAAATCCTAGAGGCCCAATTGCTGCGAACGGCGACGAATCGATAATTGATGGTCATTATTAAAACTGGCCGATACAGCTGCGATATTTTCTTCAGTTCGCACTCTACGTAAGCGTGTTGGTGGTTTAATGTCCAACAATGTAAATTTGATGCGAAATTTAGTCACAATAGCCCGAATAGTCGCTTCAGTGGGTCGATTAAACTGACCATAAAATGGAAGAAGCGCGCCATGAACTTTCTTAACAGAGCACGCATTTGGTAATAAAATTCAATGATTTGCAAGCGTTGTTCGTTTGTAAGACGATTCATGGTTAAATTATAGACCAAACTGAAGATCTTTGACAGTGAAACAAAACACGAAACGTGCGTAAGCTGTTTAAACCAGTGTTGCCAAAAAGATAATTGCTAAAAGTCACCCGTTAGTACTAAACCGATATTGAATTGAAAAGTTTTCTGTTGATTTGTTATTGTTATTATTTATTTGTTTATCTTTCTTAGTCACTGTATGTAGATTTTTAATTGTGATTTGCTTTTTGTTTGTCTTCGTAACAATTTTAATGATTCACTTGCGTCCATTTAGCAATCACTTGCACACTCTGAATGCGATCAATCGAATGAGACTACTTCATGAAAGAATCCTAATATCTACGGGATTATGCTCTACAATGGCTAAGCATAAGCAGCATAAAGTTTTACTAGACACATTTTACTAAAGTGAGGTTATGTGTGTTCAATCAGCACCACACTTTGGAAACAGTGTAAATTATTTTTCTAGTTTCAAAGTTTTTTTTTTGGTTCTGAAAGTTTAGAACGCATTTAGTACTACGAAGGAAAATGGAATTTCTCTATTAAAGCATTGCTAATTGTAAAGCGATTAATTATTTTTTATTGCCGATTTTCATTCATTCATTGAATATTCATTTGATTTTAATTTAGAATTTCATGGCCACAATAAATTCTTAGTTTTTCGTTTTGTTTTAGTCTCCAATTATATTGAAATCAAAGCACAATATTTTCAATAATGAATTATTCATGATTTAATTGATTACCGTAATTGTAAGGGAAAAAGTACAGACAACCCACACCCGACAATTAAAATGTAATTTAAATGGAAATATTTCAGCAGACGAACGAACACCTCTCAAAAGAGGTAAAGCTTGCGGTGGTCGGGCATCTTAAGGAGCTAGACAAATAGTTCTTTCTACAGGATCTTTCCACAGGGATTGTTATTTATTTATTCATTTTGTTTTGCATACAACAAAAACGATAGGATTATTTTCTATCAAAATGGGCTTTCTTTACGGCGATTTCCTCTCAGCAGTCTTCTGGCAAAAACTTTGAAAATAAAATAATATTGCCATGAAAAATTTCTCGACTTTAAGCTCACTAATGGATAAAATTAACACACACAACATGCTTGGTCTGAGAAGCTAGGTTGTAATCCTGACTAAAGGCTTGTAATGACCAAGAAATTAAGAAGGGAAGCAGTTAACAAATAAAACTCTCTTGTATGCACATACTCTTGTATGAAGTCACCGTAGTTTAGTAGGTAGTGTGTTGGCTTATTAGATATGAGGTCACGGTTCAAATCCCAGATCAGACATCTCCAACAAAACGAAATATGAAAAAATATTTTTTCGGCGACTTCCTCTCAGCAGATTTCTGGCAAAAACTCTGAGTATTAAAATAAAAAAAAAATCAGGCATTCGGAATCGATTTTACTTACTTACTTAAGTAAGTTTGTTTGGCCATAACAACCCGATTAACGGATTTCGGCCTGCCGCAACACTTTCCTCCAGGCGCCTCTGCTTCTTGCGTGCCTACGAAAGTTGGTCACACCAATCGATGACAGTGCTTCCTCGATTTGGTCCTTCCAACGGATACAAGGTCGTCCTCTTCGCCGACTTCCGCAGATCCCCGCATCAAATACCCGTCTCGCTGGAGCATCCTCCTCCATTCGAACGACATGGCCGATCAAGCGCAGCCGCTGGATATTAATACGCTGTACAACGTCCATGTCGTTGAGGAGCTCATACGGCTCACTGTTGTATCGGATGCGGAAATCATCGCCAACTCGTACTGGACCGAAGATCTTACGCAGTATTTTTCTCTCGAACACTCTCAAGACTGCTGCATCAGTACTTAATAGGGTCCATGCCTCTGCGCCATAAAGAAGCACGGGTAGGATGAGCGTCTTGTAAAGTGTTAATTTTGGCGCGCGAGAGAGGTCTCTGCTACTCAATTGCCTATTGAGACCGTAGCAGTACCTGTTGGCAAGAGTCATCGTGCGCTTGATCTCCAGACTGACATCATTTGTGGTGGTAACGGCAGAGCCAAAATAAATAAATTCCTTGACTGTATCAAAAGTATAGTTATCGGCCGTAATCTGAGAACCAATACGCCGCACGTCTCTACTTGTCGATAACATATACTTTGTTTTGCCCTCATTTACTGCCAAACCCATCTTATTAGACTCGCGTTCAATAGCACTAAAGGCAGCAGTAACATCTCGCTTAGTACGCCCTAGCAACTGGACAGTTTTTTGAAAAATATTACCATTGCGATGCAATCCCGCCTTTCGCAGAACACTCTCCATGACGAAGTTGAAGGGGTCGCATGATAAGAGGTCGCCTTGTCTGAAACCTCGCACGTTATCAAAAGGATTGGAGAGGTCCATTCCTACCTTGACGGAGCTGCAGGAATTGCTCAACGTCATTCTGCATAGCCTTATCAGCTTTGCAGGTATACCGAGCTCAAACATTGCGGCAAAAACACGATCCCTTATGGGGCTTTCGAAGGCAGCCTTATAGTCGACAAAAAGATGGTGTGTGTCGACTTGCTGTTCGTGGGTCTTTTCCAGGATTTGGCGTAGTGTGAAGATCTGTTCGATGGCGGACTTGCCAGGTCTGAAGCTGCACTGATAAGGTCCAATCAGTGTTTTGACGAGTGGCTTCAGTCGTTCACACAATACGCCTGTAAGAACCTTATATGCGATAGGGAGAAGGCTTATACCCCTATAGTTGGCACATATAAAGGGTGTTTTTTACAGAGGTATAGAACTTTAAGTTGCAATAAAACAACGATGGATTATTCGATTGACATGAATTTTATTTATCCGAAAGATAATCTTGTGGCATTATATTTTAAATATGATTTCTGGCATATGACCGCCACGGCTGGCGCGGATGTAGTCCAATCTGGACGTCCAATTTTTGATGACTTTTTCCAACATTTGTGGCCGTATATCGGCAATAATGCGGCGAATTTTGTCTTCCAAATGGTCAAGCATTTGTGGCTTTACCGCATAGACCAATGACTTTACAAAGCCCCACAGAAAGTAGTCTAGCGGTGTTAAATCACAAGATCTTGGAGGCCAATTCACAGGTCCAAAACGTGAAATTAGGCGGTCACCAAACATGTCTTTCAATAAATCTATTGTGGCACGAGCTGTGTGAACATGTTGCGCCGTCTTGTTAAAACCACATCTCCTGGACATCATGGTTATTCAATTCAGGAATGAAAAAGTTTGTAATCATGGCTCTATACCGATCACCATTGACTGTAACGTTCTGGCCACCATCGTTTTTGAAAAAGTACGGACCAATGATTCCATCAGCCCATAAAGCGCACCAAACAGTCAGTTTTTCTGGATGAAATGGTGTTTCCACATACACTTGAGGATTACCTTCACTCCAAATGCGGCAGTTTTGTTTGTTGACGTAGCCATTCAACCAGAAGTGCGCTTCATCGCTAAACAAAATTTGCTTATGGAAATCGGGAACAACGGTAATCTCCTTTTGGGCCCATTCGACGAATCTACGCCTTACTTGATGATCGTTTGGCTTCAAATCTTGCACGAGTTGGATTTTGCAAGCACGCAAACCAAGATCCTTCCGCAAAATCTTCCATAAAGTGGATGGACACAGAGCCAATTCATGTGCTCGATGGCGGATGGACTCATTCGGGTCTTCCTCAATGCTACGCTCTACAGCAGCAATAGCTTCTTCTGTACGCACCGTACAACGTCTCTGGGGATGCGAGTTATCAATAAGAGTAAACGTGGTGCGAAAACGTTCCATGGTTAATCGAATTAACTGCTCTGATGGACGATTTTGTCGACGATAAAATGGACGTAGTGCGCGATACGTTTTCCGCGCAGAACCATTATTTTCGAAATAAAATCGAACTATTTGCAAGCGTTGTTCAGGCGTGAGTCTATTCATGATGAATTGCCAAACCAAACTGAGAATAAATCACTTGACAGCTGTTAAATCGGTCGCCATCTGGAAAAGTAATGCCAACTTAAAGTTCTATACCTCTATAAAAACACCCTTTAGTAGTCGATTTTAAACTGATAAAATTAGCACACACACAACAGGAAGGAGAGGCTAGGTTGTAATCCTGGCTGAAGGGTTGTAATGACTAATTATGTATGCATGTATGTTTATGTATACCGTGTTATTCAAGGGTTAACTGTATGCCAAGTGCCTTGATAGTTTATTAAACATCCGTGAAAATATTTAAAATTTAAAAATCAAGGGGAAGAATTTTTGAAAACGAAATTTAGCATTTTAAGAATACAATACTTAATGATATTCCAAGAAATTAAATAAATTTTCTGAAAATATTTCCAAAAAAAAAAGAAAGGAAATCTAAAAGCATTTTTAATTGCAGCACAAAATTTCATTTTCAGGCTATAAAAGCTAAAAATCTTTAAAGAACTCAAAAAAAAAAGAATAAAGAAAACAATTTTTATGATAAAATTATGAAAATTATTAAAAATACGACTGTATTGTAAATTTTAAAAGAAATATTAAAAGAGTGAAACAAAAAAAAAAAGGCAAACGAAAATGAATTTCCCCATAAATTTGTCAGTTGTCAACATGAATCAAGAAAAGCATTTAATTTAAGCGTTTTTTTTTTGCAGGGAATTTTCTTTTTGTTGTTGTATAAGAATAGTGTTTTTTTCTATGAATTATTATGATTAAAAATGTTTATAAGCAGAATACGTTCATAAATTATTTTGATACCCCAACCACATGACAGCCAAAACATTTACGCACACGTTTAATGTGCGAATATTTCTTCGTCGCGTCTTTTTTTTTTTTAGGAATTTAAAGTAAAAATAAACATGTCATCGAAATTAATAAAGAAAAGCAAAACTTTATATTGTTTTCCATTATTTTAATGAATCATTTTATGATTAAAGAATTTTAATGATACGACCCATTAAAGAATATTTCATTTCATTTGATCTTTCCCCAGCAAACTACCATGTGTGGGCGAAGTAATCAATCGTTAGCGGTAGTCATTCATTCTAATTTAATTTAGAAGAAAAAAAAATAGTTTTCATCGTTTTTTCTTTTTTTGACCCTACGTGGCCTATTTATTAAATTATAATTAAATTTAAAAAATTCTATGTATTCTTGATTCGAATAGAAAAAAAAATTTTTTGTGTTGAAGGCCTATTTATGGCTTTACTAAAGTGTTATTTTAGTGAACATTTTTGCCATTTACGAATATGGATAGTTCTCAAAACAGACTACAAAAATGGCGATATAAACATCACCACTTTTCAAATATCGGGTCCGCCATCTAACGTTTTTTTTATTCAACTAGTGCTTATTCCGTGAATGGGAAACACTTAGCTCATGTATGATTTGACAGATAATTATTTAATTACGCTTGAACAACGCTGGGGAATACTGCGACATTACTTTGAAAATCATGGTAATGTTGCAGAATGTGTGCGAAAATTGCGTACGGATTTTGGAAGAAGAGAAGCACCGTCAGCTTCGTATGTTCCTTATCTTGTGAAAAAAGTGAAAGAAACTGGCATCCTCATCGATAAACTAAAGCGTGAAAATCCAAAAACAGTGCGTACACCCGAGAATATTGCTGCTGTGGCAGAAGGTGTGCGTGAAGCGCCATCAACATCAATTCACCGTCGTTCTCAACAATTGAACATTTCGGAGACATCATTGAGACGAATTTTGCATAAAGACCTTGGTATGACGCCATACAAAGTCCAATTGGTTCAGAAGTTGAAGCCAATTGACCATCCAATGCCTTTTCGCTTCGCTAAGTTGGCCTGCGATCGACTTACAGAAGATGCCGATTTTGGCAAAAAAAAAAATCTTTTCAGCTGAAGCTCATTTTGATGTTGGCGGGTATGTAAACAAGCAAAATTGTCGCATTTAGGGCACAGAAAACCCGCACGCATACATTGGAAAGCCGACGCACCCAAAACGAGTCACTGTTTGGTGCGGATTTTGGTCCAGAGGTATAATTGGGCCATTTTTCTTCGAAAATGAGCAAGGAGTGGCCGTTACAGTCAATTGCGATCGTTATCGGGCCATGTTTAACAATTTTTGTTCACAAAAATTGAAGAGGAGGATATTGGCAACATTTGGTTTCAACAGGACGGCGCTACGTGCCACACAGGCGAAGCTACACTCGATGTTTTTGAAGATCGCATTATCAGCCGCAGAGCTGATGTCGTTTGGTCACCTCGGAGCTGCGATTTGACACCGTTGGACTATTTTTTGTGGGGTGCCATCAAAGATAAGTATTACGCCGACAAGCCAGAGACAATTGACGCTTTAAAGGACAATATTCGTGAAGCCATTGGTGAAATACAGCTGCACACAATCGATAATGTGTTTAAAAATTGGATCGATCGTGTAGGCTACTGCATAGCCAGCCGAGGCAGCCATTTGAATGAAATTATTTTCCATTATTAACCGGAAGGATTGTACTTTCAAATAAAAAAAAAAAAGAAATTTGAGAAAATGTTCAGTAGTTTTTTTTTAAAGCATTTTCAAAAAAAAAGTTATTTGGCGGACCCTTTATAATGGGAGGGTATAGGTCCGGGAATGGGAATTTGATAAGAATCCTATAATTCATCGCAATGTATTCATAGCCGAATGTATTGCTTCTGTTAGAGATATTGTGGCTGATAATTCGAATTTGTTGATTTCAAAAAAAAAAAAAAAAATTATTTGCAATTAACCCTAAAACGGATCATTATGGCCTGCTTTGCAATCGAATTTTCAATTCCATTTATATAAAAAGCAAATCAAGCAACTATTAAAGCCAGCTGACCCGTTCAGAACGCATAGTGTTAAATAAACTTCATTAAAATTGAATGCATTATGCTGAGGATGTTCGAAGGCCAATGGCTCATATGCCAGAATCATATGCTCGCGCAATGCTAAGTAACCTCTTTGGGAGCTTAAACAGCGAACAAGGAAAATTGTTGCATAACAAATGAAAGTAAAAGTAGTAACGTCCGATAGCTGCTATGCTTAACTGGCTTCCGCGTAGTAGTCTACTTGCCAGACAACATTTGGAACTTCTTAACCCTTACATGCCCGATGTTGCCTATAGGCAACATTGTACATTTTCGTTCATAAATTCCGTAATTTTTCATTTTTTTAAAAGATTTTTTTTTTTTTGCAAACAAGCTTGGTTAAAAACGTGTAAAACCAGAATACGTAGGACTCTGAATTTAATATCACTTCATATTTAGGCCATTGACTAACAAACACATGTCCTTAAAAAATTTTAGCTCTGGCCCAAAAAATTCAGGCATGAAAGGGTTAAGCAACTGAATGACCTGTTACGTCCCTGCCACAATATTTTCTCCTAGCACTTCTCTATCCTATCTGTTGATAATCAGATTCTCAATGGACTTGATTACGCCTCCATTAGATACAGTTTTTATAAGCGATACCACACTCGGATTTGAAGCATGGAGGACTAGTCTTCTGACAAAGCCTGCTCTGGGTATTCCTTCAGTTGTATACACAAACGTTGCCGTAGCCTAGTAGGTAGTGTGTTGGCTTATTAGGCGTAAAGCCAGGGTTCGAGCCACCAGGCCAGACATCGAAACAAAATATGAAAAAATATTTCTTCGGCGACTTCCTCCTCAGCAGATTTCTGGCAAAAACTCTGAGTGTTAAAATAAAAATTGCCATGAAAAGTTTCTCAAAAATCTGTCGTTCGGAGTCGACTTCAAACTGTAGGTCCCACCACTCATGTATAACATTAACACACACACAACATAAGTGGTGTGTGAAACTAGGTTGTAATCCTGACTGAAGGGGATGTAATGACCAATTGTGTTATGTTATGTAAACACAAACGTTTCTAAACTCGAGAATTTTCTTTGAATTGCTTAATCATAGGATATCTTTCCGCCTCTCTTGTTGCTGTAGTACATTTCAGGCCAAGGAAATTGCCTTAAATTATACTACGGAAGTGATACGAAGTAAGGAATCTTCCAGGACGACGTGAAATTATGTGTCAAGGCGAAAACATAACATTAAACCATGCAAGATACTGTTCTTATTAATCCCCAATCACACGGGCCCTGATTTGAAATACTTTGATACCGTCTCACTACAATGGTCCTTAAAAAATCCAGATCTTTACATTGTACTTCTAGCACCTCCGCATATTTTCCTTATATTGCCAGATTTACTCAACCTCTAAAGCACTACTCCCAATGTCAAACAAGAGCCTCATAATTCTATGTACCTTCCTGTCTGCAGAACATTTTTTTTCCTTTAGTGTTCGCTTCCTTGATGTTCACACAGCAAAGAACGCAGAAGATGTTAGATTTATGGATTTGAAAAATGAAACGTAAAACGTACAATACGTCAATACGTTTTAAAAGTACAATCCCTTGTAGGCCCATTAGGCTGCGAATCATAAATTACTTTGAATCACAAATAATTGCCAAATAATAACGCTGGCTATACCACACCACACCACATTGTACGTCATTGAGGCAACACGATAGAAATAAAATTTATTTCGTATTTATTTAAGCATTTAAAGCAAAAAAATTATTTGATTTAAATTCCCTCATCACGAGAGAAGAATATTTCATTTGAAGTTTTTGGAACAGACATGCTCACACCCATTTACTATGTGCTCAACGTGCTGTAAACACGCACATACCCACTGCTACACTTTCGCTGACAGACGACTGTAGTTTTACAGTTAATTAATTATGGCCGACCAAAACAAATACACTGTGTATCTCTATGTGTGTGTGTTAGAGAGAGAGAGAGAGAGAGAAAGAGTGTGTAAGTGAGCGAGTGAGTGAGTTGATGAATAAATGATTGACGTGTTAATGAGCTTTAACAGCAGCAGTCTATCTGTCAGTCTATTTGTCGGACAACGATGATGATTGTCATGCCACCAATGCTGTCTATTCGTGTAGCATGTCATAATAAATTTCCTGTGAACTTGTCTGTCATGAATTCGAAAGAAAAACTAAAGAGACTGGAGATATACACGGGCAATTACAGTATAGGCCTACTTAAGCATGGAGAGGAGGGATACGATAGTAGCCCCAGTAACACACACTGGCAGAGCTATCGTCAATATTACGATTGCAAATATTGGATCATATACATCAGCATGGATATCTGCTCCCTTTTTTTTGCTGCATATATCCAATCTATTATAATGTCCGATGAGCAGGAACATCTGTAGTCTATGGCAGGAAACTGATGGCGAGAAAATGTAAGATGTTACTGAGCAATTGGATGGATTGAATGAACAGATTCTAAACGATAGTCCAGTGCGCAACTAGCTGCCGATGCCGCACTTTTATAGACGTAAAGCAGCATCGAAAAAATGTTGTTTGCCATAGAAGGTATGCAGCATTGATGCATATTTTCAAAAAGATTACGATGACTGGTGATATGATGTAGGTTAGTTCGAGCAGACATAATTATTCCGCTTAAGCTGACGACCAATATTTCGAAGTTAAACCAGTTTCATGACAGATTGTATATGCAATAGATCAAAACCTGCAAGGATAACAATGTAATTAAGTCGACTAATAGGAAGCATTGGAGGATCTTTTGTGAATCTGAAAGCTGAGCACTTATTTTGGAAACCTATCTCTTTAGGCGACAGCAGTTATTAGGGGTGATCTTATAGCTGTCTAGACATGCAGACCCGTATAGTTTTAAATGTCGCACGATGTGGCATTTACCCTGAAAACGTGGCCAAAATTAATAGAAGTGTTTTATGAGTTAATGGCTGGAATTTTTTGATAGTGTTAGTGATAATTAGGCCCAAGGATGAACCCAACTGATTTTGGTTCAAATCGGTCCGTGATTTCGCTTAGCCCCCATACAAATTCCCCTCGAAATTGCACTTATTTACACATAACTATGGTAATTATGCAACAATCATGATCAAATTTAGCATGGATCAGTTCTGTGTACTAAGAAATCATGGTGTAATGTTTGGTGAAAATCGGATCACATTTGACCCTGGTTCCCATATAAAGTCCCCTTTAGAAATTCACGTTTGCGCTTATAAATGGCTTAAAAACATCGGTATCGTGATGATATTCGGTATGAACGCGTATTTTGTAAATCTAAATCATATTACCAAATTTTGTTATGGTCGGTGAATAATTGCCCCGGGGTACAAAATAGGGCCCCTTAAGAAAATATGTTTAGCAATTATAATTGCCCCTTAAAAATTTTATTACCTCGATGAAATTCGACATGAACATGTTTAATATGTGAATGTGAATCCTTTATGATCACATTTTATTATGATCGGATCATAAGTGCCCCTAGGTACCACATACGGTCCATTAAGAAAATCAAACATACATCTCATATTGTTATAATAGTCGATATACATACATATGTAATTAAGTTTTTAAACTTCTATGATAATTAATATTTTTTTCATAATATTTATTTTACATTATTTAATACTTAACCTAAAAATACTTAAAAAGTGAAACCAACTACAATCGTTAAAATCGTTATCATTTTCATCATCAATATCAGGAAGGAGTAACTTAATAGTATCTGATGAAAATGCTTTTCTATTCCTTCGCGATTTTTGTGTACTGCAGCTTATAAAAGGGTAACTGCTTAAAAGTAACCTATTTAGAACGGCTCGATTGGTATCGCTTCTACTGAATCCATATAGCTTTATTTCTCATTCTATTGAGACCATATGGCTTTATTGCCTATGGCTTCCACTGCGTCTATTTTTTTTTTAATTTTTCAGAAAAAAGTAAAATTTTCAAAAAATCGCCAAAAATAATTGCGCAAATTTGTGCACACTTTTTTTGTTCCTGAATGTAGAGAGTTCGTACTTTCTTGTGGTATATAACATTAAACTACTAAAAACTACTTTCATCTTTAAAATCCTTATCTTTTTTTAGGAAGGGTAAAAAAATGTGAAGTTTTTATTATTTTTAAATTTTGAACGAATAATTTTAACATTAATATATGAGATATATAAAAAAAAAAATTGAAAGTAGCAGTTGCTCATACCTTTCAAATAAAAAAAAATCAATATAAAACCTCTATTCGTTTAGCCACAAAAAAAATATCATATAAACCTATTAAAATTTCAAAAAACCACCAAAAACGCATTTAATTTTATTCACTTTCCTGACTTTGACATCGTCTCAAATCTACAAACCTCAACTTAAAGTCGTGAAAATTCACTATATAATGCAGAATTTTGTTGTCTATCGAACTGCATACTCAGTTTCTTAAATTTCTTTAAATTCATTTTTGCCTTTTTGGCCAGCTTTTCAGGGTAAATGCCACATAGTGTGTCGTGCAAAACACAAACCATGGATTGTCATTCAAAAGTGGCAATTTTGTTCTGAAAATGAACACCTCAGCAAGTGGTCATATATATTGATTCCCCCGATTTACAAGTGCATAATGACAGAAGAAATGGTACAGTAAACTAGTATATATGCTATCAGCCATGGAGATTTTCGAAGCCATCTATGCGGCATGGGAGAACGTTGCTCATACTTCTGTATTTTCTGCAATGGTTTTCAGTTACAGAAGCTTGATAAGAGATTTGTGTTGTTTGTAACGTATAGCATTGATAGGGAATGTCACTCAGAACAGAAAAACTTCTCTGGTGTGGAGACCTGGTGGCTTTTAAGCCGGCATACCTGTTATGTATGAAAAAATATTTCTTCGTTGACTTCCTCTCAGCAGATTTCTGGCAAAAACAAATTCTGAGTGTTAAAATAAAATTGCCACGAAAAGTTTCTCAAAAATCTGTCGTTCGAAGATGACTTTGAACTGAAGGACCGGCCACTTATATGTAAAATTAACACACACACCATAAGTGGTGTGAGAAGCTAGGTTATAATTCTGTAATGACCTCTTATGTATGTATGTGCAGCAGGCAGTGCAGTCGAGAAATAATGCCCTCTGTATTGGGTTCTTCTATAGACTGTATGCTTACGGAGATCGACTCTTTCTGATTTCATCTTTTTAAGAATTTTATTGTTGATGTAGTCATCTCTGAAGAATATACATAGGTGTGGGGATTATTTGAAGGAGCGCTGGAGCGTCTTCACCGCTATAACAGATCGCCTCCAAAATTAGTCAATAGATGAGCGGCTACTGGTCCAGGTTTTTCATGCTTTTGCTGTCGAATTAAGGAGCATAATCACATGCATATATTTTATCGTGTGGATATGTTTAATAGCATAAGAATAGTTAGTCATTTCTGCTAGCCGTGCTATATCTTAAGATGATTTAAGATCACCTCACTTTTTCCTTATTTAATTCAAACGATCACCTTTGAACTGCTGCGTTAGAAATTAAAACACTTTCTACAGTTCAACACTCATTTTTAAAATTTCGAATTTAAATCAAATATGCTGTTATAAACGAAAGAATTTACGATTCTGCTTTGATTTTATCAAAAAAAAAAAACAAATTATTTTAAAAGTTTTCGTAATAAAAATTTTAATTTTAATTTTTATTTTATTTTAACCAGCAGGCAGTAAAAGATGCAATAAATTGCCGCATATGAATTGCATCAGTGCGTGTCGGCTTGTGTATCGGTTGTTTTTATCTTCAAAATTTCTTGGCACCTTTTTTCTTTTTCTTTCAAAATTGTTTTGCTTTTCTTTTGTTTCCTTCGCTCATAAATATTCAGTTTCATTATTGTGTGGCTATTTTAATGGGATTTCTGTAAAAAGCAATATTTTTAATGATGAGAACTCAAAACGTGCTTTAAGAAAAAAAAAAAAACAAATTTAATGGAAATGTAATGTAAATGCAATGCAGAATAAATGAAAGCAAAAAAACTGTTGTGTACATTAAATTGTTTAATAAAAATAAATTTTTATTGATTTTTATTTGTTTGTTTGATATGCCATTCAGTCAAAAATCATTGTAAAATTCTTCATACTTTAAATCACTCACACAATATCATTCAATCATGCCTGCACTGCACTGCACTCATGCCATACGTTTAAACATTTATTTCATGGGAAATTAAGCGTTTTACCGCATTTGTTTATGAATCATGCATGATTTAATAAAAATTACGAAATATTTTTGAAATTAATACAAAAAGAGAGAAACAAACAACAAAAAAACACAAAAATAAAACAAAAATAAATAAACAATTAACACTGAAAGGAAAAGAAAATAATTAAGATTTCTCAGAGATTTTTTTTTAAGATCTTAGGCAGAGGGTCAAATCAATATTCATGTATGAACGTATGAGCAATAAACGATGATGACGATGCCCTTTAAATATCCGATTACCAAGCAATTTCAAGTAAAATTCTTTGAAAGCAATTAATCCATTGTGTATCCAGAGATGTAAATTCGATAAGTTAGAAATTTATTGTCTTAAAAATATCGTCTTATCCATTTAGGGGTTTCAAAACAGGTAATCTCTCTTCTGAAGATTTGATTAGTGTAAGGTTTTCCATTCAAGAATATTGATCGTTTAACAATCGAAGAATGTAGTGGTAGAAAAAAGCCTAGTTTTCGAGCATTACAGAGCAATTATGGTCTTCATAACCGAGCTGCTCTGCCACGAAATACATAAGTTATAAAGGTAGGATCAAAGGTATTTAAAGAGACTTAAAGCATGTATGAACACACTGCCACAAATATCACTTTTGTTAGTAAAATTAAAAATGGGCATGGAAAGGCCCTTACTTAATTGGTCATTACAACTCTTCAGTCAAGATTACAACCTAACATCTCACACCACCCATGTTGTGTTTGTTAATTTTAATCCAGAAGTGGGCGGAATCTACAGTTTACAGACGACTCCGAACAACAGAAACTTTACCGAAACAATATTTCTTCATACTTTGCTTTCTACGAAAGATCTGAGCTAAGATTTCAACCATGGGCTCGCTTCTAATAACACTGTACGTATTAGACTACAGTCTCTTCATTGTATAAAAGTTTCATCCTTTCAAACTACTATCCTTTCAAACATAAATATCTTCATTCCAAGGCAATTGATAATCATGCATGAATGCAAAACGAAAGATTTTCATCCATCAGTCCATCCTCGTTTGTAGTTATGATGCTTGAGTCAATTGCTGAGACATTTTTTGCTCAATGACCTGAATTTTTTGGTCGATGACTTGAATTTTTTGGTCGATGACTTGAATTTTTTTTTCGATGACTTGCCTTTTTTTTGTCGATGACTTGCATTTTTTGTTCGATGACATGCATTTTTTATGCAGAACAATTTTTTTGCACATTTGAGGAAAAGAATTAGCTTTGTTGTCTGTTTTGGAATCCTTGATACCATGGCTATCCAGATTAAATTAAATTTATTTTAAATGTCATAGAATTTTATCCGATTTATGGAGGGCACTTTTATGCTCTTATAAAGTTTCGTCGGCTAGATCTCCGGTCCTAAGGTTTACCCGAGCTTAACAAAAACTGTTTTGAAAACCTTGATTCAACAGCTATCTAGCCCTCTACATTGAACCGCCGCACCTTCTTCTTCTCTTACCTTCTTAAATTTTATCGAATTTCTCAAATTTTTCAACTATGTTAACTTAACAGTCTCTGTTAACATAACATTCACTGTAGGAAAATAATATATTGTTACGTTTTTACCTTTTTAAAAACGTTTAAATATGAGTTCGTTAATTGCAAACCAAGTAAAAGCAAATATGAGTTTATTTTCTCTTAAACTCTCTTTATTCTTTACACTACTTTTGTGTACCACCGTATACAACTTAACGATACAACAATAATTTGCTTATACACTATTCTATTTCACACTTCTGTCCGCGTTAACACTAACAACTGTTCGTTAGATCTTCTCTGCTTACAACCTTTTTGCAAGCAATACCACTTGTACGTTCAAACCGCAACGCGTCTTCACACAAGGCTGACTGAATTATAATTCTGACTGCTGCCTGCTTTGTCCAGCTCTTTTATAGTCCGACACAACCAGTCTAACGGACATTCTTGAAGTGGAAGGTTCGTGATCTCGCCTTCTCGAGAGCTCTATTGCTAATACATTGTTGTTTGTGTACTTTGCTTATGTTGCCGTTGGTACCAGGCGCAACCAGGTTCGTCGTACATATGTGTGTGTGTGCAGCTTTAGATAATCAACACGTTCATTGCATTCTTAGTGTTAGTGTGTATTTGTATTGTGTGGCTTTTGTTTATCGTTTTTAATGTTAAACGATATTAGGTCGATTCGATTTGCGTAACAATATTTTTCGTAGATAACTTCACGCACATAGCTGCGTTTATAAGTAAATATTGAAAACAAAAGATTATTTCGCTTCAATTATTTTTTATTTTTTATTTTAAATTTAATTGAGCATTTCATGTGTAACCTTGACTGGCCTTTAAAAACATATTGAAAAGTTTATGCGTCATTTAAAAATTAAAAAAAACTGTGTCCTTAGACTATAACATCCTTAAAATAAAATTTGATTATTATCCTCTTAAAAATGATTCTTTTATTGATAAATGTGACACGCTTATTGATTACAAAAACACTTGAAACATGCTTTAAGCAATAACAGTACATTGGCAATCAATACACAGTTACATACATACCCAGTCACACACATACATATACTGTTGCATCATGATATAATTGTTTAGTAAATACCAATACAAACACACATGCATTCGTTCATAAACAGATGTTGTGTAAATAGAAACGAAATGTCAGAAGGTGATTAAGACAGGGCCTTAACTTTCCATGGCCTCTTTGAAACTGGAGTTTCGGTGGGTTTAGATTCACTTTGATTTTCCAAAAATATTCATGGTTTTATGGAAGATTTTCGTGATTTTAATCACATGTGGATATTGCCATTATTATCGAAGGTATTTAAAAATTTTATGGTTAGCTCATCCTAAGGCCATCAGTGTAGAACTGCTTCGATTTAAGGACGAGAAACTATGGCAAGTGAACAGCCTGTCCTTTTCATAGGACAAAATCTATCTTACAAATCAAGACTACTCAATACGGGCGCTCAATGTCGTAGATATTCTGATTGTGTATTAGAGAAATAGGCTTTCGAAGCTGATTTTTCCAATAAAATTTTCTCTAGCGGTGAAATTCACTTCGTACTTGGTCAACAAATAAAATTGTTTTAAAAGGGAATCCAGATGGGATGCCTTTTCAACTTCACCTTCCTCCCCCGGATTATTTTATAACCGACAACAATAATCTCCCATGTTCACAAAAACAATGCAAGAATGGAAGACATGACTGCAAGCAGAAGTGATGCATACTTTCACAGACACGCACACACATTTAGTTAAAATTAAATGAAATTTATGAACATTGATAGCTTCATATACAGTCTGTGGCCAACATATTAGGGACGTCAATAGAAATATTTGATTTTATTGATTTTTAGATTTTCTATACAACCGATGGTAAGATGTGATAAATCGTGTCCGATTAACGATTGTCTTAACGATTATGCTTGTTGAAAACGTAGGTTGCCAACTAAGGGTTTTAGCATCGTAAGGGACTGTTACTGCAGAGTGTAAATGACTCAGTAGTACTGGGTGCTTCTGATAAATACAATCAAGCGAAGCAAACTATCAATTTTAACAAGGAGCTGGTTTTTAAGCGTTTCTAAGATGAAATATATATAGAGACTCTGTAAAAATGGTAACGATGGTAATTCTAATGATCACTGATACGTGACATGAAAGACAGTCTCTTCCTCCTCCCTACACCTACAGCACCAGCAAAAGTCATTGACCTCAACGTAAAATCTTTCGGCATGCCTACCAAAAGAACAGTGGCCTGTAATAATCGCTATTGTGTGATCGCTGACCAATCAATTTAAGGACAGAAGTGAGCCGCTCCTCTTACCGGGCATACGTATCTAGCAGAGTCTAATAATATTATATGTATGTACTCTCCTGCTGTCAACGAAATTGAGCTGCCCTATCACACGAGTGGAAAATATCCAAATTAACTGACGCAATCGGAACATGCATGACCTGTAATATGGTGGAAATTTAGATAACCGTACCGGTCCAGGCCGGGAATACAATTTCCGACAACATTCCTATGTCCCGAAACCCATATGATCCGAAATTTTGTTATGAGGGTCCAGTGCCGAAAATATAATTTTCAACAACAACACAATATCCAAATTAACTGACGCACTATGTGGCATTTTGCCTGAAAACCTGGCCAAAAATTAATAGAAGTGTGTTAGGAGTTAATGGCTGGAATTTTTTGATAGTGTTAGTGATAATTAGGGCCAAGGATGAACCCAACTGATTTTGGTTCAAATCGGTCCGTGATTTCGCCTAGCCCCCATACAAATTCCCCGCGAAATTGCACTTATTTACACATAATTATGGTAATTATGCAACAATCATGATAAAATTAGCATGGATCAGTTCTGTGTACTAAGAAATCATGGTGGAAAGTTTGGTGAAAATCGGATCACATTTGACCCTGTTCCCCATATAAAGTTCTCTTTAGAAATTCATGTTTGCGCTAATAAATGGCTTAAAAACATCGGTATCGTGATGAAATTCGGTATGAACGTGTATTTTGTAAATCTAAATCATATTACCAAATTTTGTTATGGTCGGTCCATAATTGCCCCTTGGTCCAAAATAGGGCCCCTTAAGAAAATATGTTTAGCAATTATAATTGCTATAAAAAAATGTTATTACCTCGATGAAATTCGACATGAACATGTTTAATATGAATGTGAATCATTTATGATCACATTTTATTATGATCGGATCATAAGTGCCCCTAGGTATCACATACTGTCCATTAAGAAAATCAAACATACCATCTCATATTGTTATAATAGTCGATATACATACATATGTAATTAAGTTTTTAAACTTCTATGATAATTAATATTTATTCGTAATATTTATTTTACATTATTTAATACCTGACTTAAAAAAATCGTTATCATTTTCATTATCAATGTCAGGAAGGAGTAACTTCATAGTATCTGATGAAAATGCTTTTCTATTACTTCGCGATTTTTGTGTACTGCAGCTTACAAAAGGGTCACTGCTTAAAAGTAACCTATTCAGGACATCTCGATTGGTATCGCTTCTACTGAATTTCTTCGCATAATTCGTACGCCATTTGGCTTTATTGCCTATGGCTTTATTACACTGCGTCTAATTTTTTTAATTTTTCAAAAAAAAAAGTAAAATTTTCAAAAAATCGCCAAAAATAATTGCGCCTATTTGCGCCAACTTTTCTTTTTCTTCCTGAATCTAGAGAGGTCATATTTTCTTATGGTATATAACATTAAACTACTAAAAACCACTTTCACCTTTAAAATCCTTATCTTATCTTATCCCCAAAAAACGCATTTAATTTTCTTCACTTTCCTGACTTTGACATCGTCTCAAATCTACAAATCTCAACTTAAAGTCGTGAAAATTCACTATATAATGCAGAATTTTGTTGTCTATCGAATTGCGTACTCAATTTCTTAAATTTCTTTAAATTCATTTTTGCCTTTTTGGCCAGCTTTTCAGTGTAAATGCCACATAGTGTGACGCAATGAACATTCATGCCCTGTAAGATATTGGAAATTTAGAGAACCGTACCGGTCCAGGGCGGGGATACAATTTCCCACAACATTCCTATGTCCAGTAACCCATATCATCCGAAATTTCTTTAAGAAATCCTCGACATTCATGGACAAGGATGGACGTTGAAACTACGTTCATTAGTGACTTAATAACAGCCTGTCGGTCCGAGTAAATCAAGTGAATTGCAGGAAAAATGCCGCGATTCAACAACAAGCATGGCATTGCTTTCAAAATTGCCAAGACCTCTGCTTGGGAAACCACTGTAAGAAAGTTTAATATGAGGGCCTTTAATAAGAATGTATAGCACAGCCCACCTTGTCACACATCTTTGAGCCTTAATCTGTGGAACCCGAAGTTCTTAATTGGAAAAGATTTTGTGGTTGGAACTCATGCAAACGAAAATGGCATCGTGTTGGCTGGAATAAATAAAGGGTCCGCCAAATAAATTTTTTTTTTGTAAATGCTTTAAAAAAACTACTGAATATTTTCTCAAATTTCTTTTATTTATTTGAAAGTACAATCATTCCGGTTAATAATGGAAAATAATTTCATTCAAATGGCTGCCTCGGCTGGCCATGCAGTAGCCTATACCAGAAGATGCCGATTTTGGCAAAAAAAAAACAATCTTTTCAGATGAAATTCATTTTGATCTTGGCGGGTATGTAAACAAGCAAAATTGTCGCATTTGGAGCACAGAAAACCCGCACGCATACATTGAAAAGCCGACACACCCAAAACGAGTCACTGTTTGGTGCGGATTTTGGTCCAGAGGTATAATTGGGCCATTTTTCTTCGAAAACGATCAAGGAGTGGCCGTTACAGTCAATGGCGATCGTTATCGGGCCACGTTGAACGAATTTTTGTTCACAAAAATTGAAGAGGAGGATATTGGCAACATTTGGTTACAACAGGACGGCGCTACGTGCCACACAGCTGAAGCTACACTCGATGTTGTGCACCCTGTTTTTGAAGATCGCATTATCAGCCGCAAAGCTGATGTCGTTTGGCTACCTCGGAGCTGCGATTTGACACCGTTGGACTATTATTTGTGGGGTGCCGTCAAAGATAAGTGTTACGCCGACAAGCCAGAGACAATTGACGCTTTAAAAGTCAATATTCGTGAAGCCATTGGTGAAATACAGCTGCACACAATCGATAATGTGCTTAAAAATTGGACCGATCGTGTAGGCTACTGCATGCCCAGCCGAGGCAGCCATTTGAATGAAATTATTTTCCATTATTAACCGGAATGATTGTTGGTTCAAATAAAAAAAGAAATTTGAGAAAATATTCAGTAGTTTTTTTTTAAAGCATTTTCAAAAAAAAGTTATTTGGCGGACCTATTATTTTAAGGTTTTCTATCATAAAAGTACGGGTGTTTGTTATTTATTTTATAGCCTGTACTTTAGTCGATAACCTCAGACTGTACATATGTGTTGCACTTGATAATATAATTTGTCATGTATGCATGACAAATTCAGAGCATGTGTTCGTTCGGTTGAATTATAATTTTTAAGCATTCTGAAGAACTCTGTTGCATATATGCTCTATGCTATCTAATGTGTGCAAGAGTGTATATGAATCAATTGAACTTCTCTTGCAACAAATTGTCACTTAATGCAGTAGGAATTAAATTTCGAAAAACTTTCATCTTCTTTTACAATATCATACCCTCATAACGTATGCAAAATATTCTTGTTCTCATGCTTGTATGGGGTACAGCACAAAAATGTAAAAAAAATGATTGTCATTGGCATGTGCTTAAATGGGTTATGAAATGATGAAAGAATAATAACAACAACAATTACAATAACAAATAAATGACATGAATGATACAAAGATTACACAATAAGTACATATCCTTTCAAGTTTCCTTGCAACTTTGTTTGCAAACAAACCAATTTTATTTCCAGAACTTATTTTGCAATCGTCAGGCATTTAAAATTTTTGTTTTTTGGATTCATTTTTTCCATTTCTTTCTGGTCATTTATAAGCGTGTGGTTGTGTCATAATGAAAAATTCAGACAAAGACAAAGAGAGAGAGAGAGAGAGAGAGAGAGAGAGAGAGAGAGAGAGAGTGTGTTTTCAGTTTTAATTTTAATTAAAAATGTCATGTGTCATGTGTCATATGTCATTCAGTTGATGACATTTTACACACACAAGTGAGTGTCATCAACATTATCATCGTTATCTTTATCGACTGTTTATCCCTCTTAATGATTTATGATGTCCTTTCCTTTGTTATTTAACGGTGGATGTCAATGTCATAAAGTTTCGGTTTTACGCACATTTCTCCTCAGGGGTAAGGGAAGTTAAAAAAAAATTTTTTTTTTCTTTTTTGATACTTTACGTGCTGTTTCGATGTTTAATAAATGAGTGGAAGTTTTCAAATACAATATAAATTTTGCTAATTGACAGAAATTTTCATTCTGATTGTAAATCAATAACAATAAAATGTTAAATGGACTGTAATGGTTTCGAAAAGGATTAAAAAAAATGAAAATGAATGAACAAAATTCGTTACTGAGTCATGGAGGATTTTAGAAAAGTTGTTAGATTTTTGGTAATTAAAATGGAATGGAAGAGACCGGCAGATTGATTTTTAAACTTAAACTAAAGTTAGGTTAGGCTAGGGTATCGTGTGTAAGGTGGATACAGTAACACAAGCCATGATCACAAGAGTACAGCAAGTACAACGAGAACACTGAGCGCTACTTCACCTGCTGCCTATAAATTTTCCCATTTTCTTTAAATGCTGTGAGCTTGAAAGAAAGGAGACAGTGGTAGAAAATTCTTTATAACTAACGGGTGATTTTTTAGCAATTATCTTTTTGGCAACACTGGTTTAGACAGCTCACACACGTTTCGTGTTTTGTTTCACTGTCAAACATCTTCAGTTTGGTCTGTAATTTAATCATGAATCGTCTTATAAACGAACAACGCTTGCAAATCATTGAATTTTATTATCAAAATGCGTGCTCTGTTAAGAAAGTTCATCGCGCGCTTCTTCCATTTTATGGTCAGTTTAATCGATCCACTGAAGCGGCTATTCGGGCTATTGTGACTAAATTTCGCACCAAATTTACATTGTTCGACATTAAAACACCAACACGCTTACGTAGAGTGCGAACTGAAGAAAATATCGCAGCTGTATCGGCCAGTGTTAATGATGACCATCAATTATCGATTCGTCGCCGTTCGCAGCAATTGCGACTCTGTTACTCAACAACGTGGAAAATTTTGCGGAAGGATTTAGGTGTGAAGCCTTTCAAAATACAGCTGGTGCAAGAATTGAAGCCGAACGACTTACCGCAACGCAGAATTTTTGGTGAATGGGCTCTTGGAAAGTTGGCCGAAGATCCATTTCTTTATCGAAAAATTGTGTTCAGCGACGAAGGTCAATTTTGGCTCAATGGATACGTAAATAAGCAGAATTGTCGATTTTGGATTGAAGATCAGCCAGAAGCATTGCAAAAGCTACCAATGCATCCAGAAAAAGTCACAGTTTGGTGCGGTTTATGGGCTGGTGGCATCATTGGACCGTACTTCTTCAAAGATGCTGCGAATCGTAACGTAACTGTGAATAGTGAGCGCTACCGTGAGATGATATCCAAATTTTTTTTTGCCCAAAATGAAAGAGCTTGACTTTCATGACATGTGGTTTCAACAAGACGGTGCCACATGCCACACAGCACGCGTAACAATGGACTTATTGAGAGGCGAGTTCGGTGAACATTTTATTTTACGTTCAGGACCGGTCAATTGGCCGCCTAGCTCGTGCCATATAACGCCTTTAGGCTATTTTTTGTGGGGCTATGTTAAAGCTCATGTCTATACAGACAAGCCCGCTTCAATTGACGCATTGGAAGACAACATTGAAGCATTTATTCGTGAGATACCGACCGAAATGTTGGAAAGAGTATGCCAAAATTGGACTAAGCGGATGGACCATTTGAGGCGCAGTCGCGGTCAACATTTGCATGAAATAATCTTCAAACATTAAATTATATGGACCGTACTATCGATTCAAATAAAGATTTCATGCATTTTTCTGAATTTTATGTGTTTTTTTTTTTTTTTTTTGAAAAATGTTCCTATAGCTCTTAAAAAATCACCCATTAGATAAGCAAATGATTTGCCGAGAATCACTAAACACGAATTCTGATCCGCCAGATGCATTAGCATAAGAAAATTACATCGTGTCTACAAAAATTTCAGCGTCGATGTCCGTGAAGACTTATATTAAGTAAATGTCCAGCATCGACAAGAAATTGACTGAAATTTTTGGATTCTCACCAAACATGAAAGAATAATTGCCTTTGAAAAACATCAGATTGGCTTTAGTGGATCGGGTGAAGGTTAATCACACATATGATGTAAACAATTGTGATAAGTTTTTGTGGCACCATAACAGCGATAAGAATAAACAGACTCAAGACCCGCTTATGTAACGAGGTTTGTTCTATAAGCACATCATATTGCAATCATTATTACAGTATAGCGGAAGTATAGTTGATGTTAAACAGAGACTAAAAAAAGTCATGATAAAAAGTACGATTTCTTCACCTCATCAGAAGATAAATAGCCGAGGGAATAGGACATGATAATATCAACTAATTGTTGAAGACAATCATCTGGGTAATTGGTATTCAAGTTAACTTCAGAATTATGTAATAATGGCAGGCACAACTACGACAAAATTGAGATATCTAATGGCAAACGTATGAAGGTCGCTCATTGGTTAGGTAGCAAGCTACTACGTTTTTACCTTTTAAAAACGTTTAAAATATGAGCTCGTATTTTGCAAATAAAATAGAAATAAATTTGTATTTAGTTTTAATTAAAATTCTTTATTATTCGCACAATTCTGTGTGCCACTGTTCACAACAACAATTACTTTGTTTGGTATTCCTCTGTTTACAAACTTTGCATAAACAATAACAATTACGAGACAATTGTTTGGCAGATCTTTGTAACGAAGATCTTCAAACCACGATTATTTTCTTCAAGCATACCGCGTCTTCACACAAGACTGAATGATCTCTTACTAACTCACTCGCCTGCTTTGCCTTGCCTTTTAAATGGCAAGATAAACAGTCTGATAAATGTCCTTGAAGGCGAATGTTCGTGGCTTCGCCTTCTCGCGATCTATATAAATGTAAACATCGTTGTTTCATTATTGTTGTTTGTGGATTTTGTTTACATTTAATCTTGTAGTGTTTGTTGTTGTATTTTTGTTTACTTGTTTACCATTATTTATGCTGTTATTTGTTGTTATATTACGCAGTGCGATAATTTGTAAACAAGTTCATCGTTTTTGTTTTTGTAGCTTTTGTTTATAATTTTAATGTTAAACGATGTAAAAGCAAAACACCAGTATCTTGATTTTTTCCATTTTTGTAACACATCTGTTAAGCGAGTACAGGACCAGGAGTGCCTATTAAGTGCAAGTTGTACGCTTAAGAATATCAAGAGCTTCTCACTCTCCAATATTTATTTCAACAATAGTTACAGATGACGTAATTTTATTATCACCCGGACGACAGATTTTTGAGAAACTTTTCATGCCAATTTCATTTGCTCTCAGAGTTTTTGCTGAAAGGAAGTCTAATGAAAGAAAGTCGCCGAAGAAATATTTCTTTATTTCCTTTGTTAGAGATATGTGACCTGGGTTTTGAACTTGGATAAGCTATTTGGATAAGATGATGGTTAATAACACTTTCCATAATCAGGATCATGAATATAAGGATAGTTGAACAAAATGTCCTATCGGCCTATTAGCTGCTTCGTTTTGAGTGTCTTATTTTGGTTTCTAGTGCGAAAGTTTAGTAGCCAAGTCAGTTGCATACGTCTCAGTGAAGGGTTTATCATTAAATGAACATTTTTATCGTGGTAAAAAAGGTCACATGGGAAGCGATTACTAAATTTGATTTGGATAAGCAGCACAATAAGAATTGAATTCAAAACAAAAAGTTTTTACCTGCTTCAATAGGCTTTTAATAATTATAAAGGCAACAAAACAAATTATTTAAATTTAAATGACAAATGAGTACTTTTTTGTCTTAAACGTTTATAAACATTTGCATTTGCAACATTATAATTGAAATTAAATTCACTCTCTTAATACTTAAGCTTTTATTCTCTTAAATTTCAATAACAATCGTTAACAACATGTTGCTAAACGTGTTGCATACATATAAAATACAATTGCTGTTGTATTGTTTTGTTTTGGTATTACTTTGTTAATCTCGTTGCACTTATTCCCGGTTAAGTGTTAAGAAAACAAACTTTTGCTATGAAGTATTCAATTAATTAAACTGAAAATGCATTAGAAGTGCATATAATTCGCTGTTATCTACATAAAGATTTCAAACGAAATGATTTTCAATTTATTTTTTCTGTTACCACGTTTGAAATGTTGTACTAGTTATCTATGAGTGGCGGGACCTAGAGTTTAAAGTCGGCTCCGAGCGTTAGATTTTTGAGAAACTTTTCATCGCAATTTTATTTTAACACTCAGAGTTTTTGCCAGAAATCTGCTGAGAGGAAGTAGCCGAAGAAATATTTTTTCATATTTTCATTTTGAGCTGGTGAGCTGGTGTTTGAACCGTGGCCTCACGTCTAATAAGCCAACATACTACCTACTAGACTACGGCTCCAATATATGCAAAATAGAGGTATAGGACTTTAAGTTGCAATAAAACAACGATGGATTATTCGATTGACATGAATTTTATTTATCTGAAAGATAATCTTGTGGCATTACATTTTAAATATGATTTCTGGCATATGACCGCCACGGCTGGCGCGGATGTAGTCCAATCTGGACGTCCAATTTTCGATGACTTTTTCCAACATTTGTGGCCGTATATCGGCAATAATACGGCGAATGTCTTGTTGTTGTTGTCTTCCAAATGGTCAAGCGTTTGTGGCTATACCGCATAGACCAATGACTTTACATAGCCCCACAGAAAGTAGTCTAGCGGTGTTAAATCACAAGATCTTGGAGGCCAATTCACAGGTCCAAAACGTGAAATTAGGCGGTCACCAAACGTGTCTTTCAATAAATCTATTGTGGCACGAGCTGTGTGACATGTTGCGCCGTCTTGTTGAAACCACATCTCCTGGACATCATTGTTATTCAATTCAGGAATGAAAAAGTTAGTAGTCATGGCTCTATACCGATCACCATTGACTGTAACGCTCTGGCCACCATCGTTTTTGAAAAAGTACGGACCAATGATTCCACCAGCCCATAAAGCGCACCAAACAGTCAGTTTTTCTAGATGTAACGGTGTTTCCACATACACTTGAGGATTACCTTCACTCCGAATGCGGCAGTTTTGTTTGTTGACGTAGCCATTCAACCAGAAGTGCGCTTTATCGCTAAACAAAATTCGCTTATGAAAATCGGGAACAACGGTAATCTCGTTTTGGGCCCATTCGACGAATCTACGCCTTACTTGATGATCGTTTGGCTTCAAATCTTGCACGAGTTGGATTTTGTAAGCACGCAAACCAATATCCTTCCGCAAAATCTTCCATAAAGTGGATGGACACAGATCCAATTCCTGTGCTCGATGGCGGATGGACTCATTCGGGTCTTCCTCAATGCTACGCTCTACAGCAGCAATAGCTTCTTCTGTACGCACCGTACAGCGTCTCTGGGGATGCGAGTTATCAATAATAAGAGTAAACGTGGTGCGAAAACGTTCCATGGTTAATCGAATTAACTGCTCTGATGGACGATTTTGTCGACGATAAAATGGACGTAGTGCGCGATACGTTTTCCGCACAGAACCATTATTTTCGAAATGAAATTGCACTATTTGCAAGCGTTGTTCAGGCGTGATTCTATTCATGATGAATTGCCAAACCAAACTGAAAATAAATCACTTGACAGCTGTTAAATCGGTCGCCATCTTGAAAAGTAATGCCAACTTAAAGTTCTATACCTCCATAAAAAACACCCTTTACATGTGATGTAAAAATTGGGATCTTCGTGACCGTTCTAAAGGTCATTATCTTAGAACCTAGTGCCTTGACAGCTGCCTGGCTCTCAGAAAGTATTGCAATATCGTTTCCATAGCCCCTATGTGTTCTACATTTCCGCCTGAAATACGCTGCATTCTTCCGATAGGCTTATCCAATGAGCTTTCACTGCCAACACCGAAAAGGTGCCTCCCCTCGCCGCTTCATGCTGTTTCGAAACATCCATGCAGAATTATATGCAGCCGTTAACGAGGTGCTTTACACCATCTTCCCATTTCCCTCTTTGTGGCATCGATGCTCTCAAATTCCCCGAGGAGTCATAGTGAGATATCTTGTCATGTGATTTTGTTGTTTGAAATTGTTTGAGCAGGATTCTTGAATGACGCCAATAGACGCTGAGTGGTATTAGCTAGAGTGTCCTTACAAAAGAGGTTTAGCAGCAAGAGGTGTAAAATTAACTCCAAAGCCTACGTAAGCGTGGTGCGCAGTGTATTCCTAATGACAATTCAGGCAGATTTTTGTATTTGCTTTATCAAGTTGAGGCTAATTAGTGTGCCAAAGGATTCCCATCATACCGTAGGCCTCCCTAGGTTAAGAAAGGTCTGAATACTGATTTTTTGTTTGTTTTTGAAACGCTCTTCACTATTCTGTTTATTCTCTACAGGCCTACTTAGACGTTAAGTAGAAACAAAAACCTAAGCTAACCAAGCCTTTATTCTAAGCTTATAAGGGTACTTGAATTCAACAACTAATTTAATAATAATTCTTAAATGTTTCTCCTTTTTTTTTCTGGCAACATTCCTAGTTTCAACATTGTTTGGTTAACAAGAAAAGCTTTTTAACATATAAATTAAAACATAACAATGTTGATGCAACATGTTTATATACTATAAAAACGCATTTAAAAATGTAAACAAAAAACAGCTGTTCCGGGCAATAATATTTATGAATGAAAAATCTAACAAAAATGTTGCATAGTAAAGTTGCTAAATGAAGCAAAAACAAATACAAATAGTTATAGGAAAAAAAAACACAAAAAAACAACAAAATATAATGCCAGCAACATTTAAGAAAATAAGAAGAATAATAAAATCAAAGCAATAAGACAACATAAAGCAATTGTGGCCACCATTTTTTTTTTTTATTTGGCAAAAGGCTCCGTAACACATATTTCAATCGTACTTGCATACGATGATTTGTGTGTGTGCGTGCTTGCGTATGTGTGCATGTGTTTGAGTAGTCTTTGGTGTTGTTTTGTTAACAACAAGTTGAAGAAAGAAAATTCGGAAGCAACCGATTCATTGAACAATCAGTTCAACGCAATATTTTAAACGAAACGGTTGTGCGTTTATCATACGCTGCGTGATTTAGTGAATTGGCGTTTTGTTTTGTTTATTTTGGTGAAATTTATTTTGATTTCAAAAGCCAAAAAAGAAAAAAAATGTTGGCTAACATGTTAAATAAAATAACGATAAATTTTAGGCTTGGCCTCTGATTAAAGTTTGTTTTGTGAAGAAAAATTAAAAGAAAAGATTTAAAAAAATTGAAAATTTAAAAAAAAATATAAAATGATAATATAAATTAAAATAAAAATTAATTAAAAATTCTTAACTTAGTTAGTGAAAAAATAGAATAATGAAGTAAACATTTTTTAATAAGGCTTTGATGTGAAACAATTGAATTAAATTAAAATAAAGCAGGATAAAAATAAAATAAAGCAGTTAAAAAAAAATATTAAATTCTCTTAAATAAAAAAAATTGTAAACAATAAAAAACGAGCTTAGAATTTTGTTTACAATAAATATAGCAAAAGTAAAACACTATAAAACTAAATTAAAAAATAAATCAAATTAAATAAGAAATAAAAATAAATTGAATTAAAAAAAAAATAAATAAAATAAATGAAAATAAAATAACAAATTTAAAGAAATTAAATGTGTATTTATAAAGAAATATAAAATAAATTTTATAACAAAATGAACATTATTAAATAAAACAAAAAAGAATAAAAAACATATTAAAAATTATAATAATAATATAATAAAATAAAAACATGAATGTGCAAGCTAAAATTTAATTTGTTAAAAAAATAATAAAAAAATAAATTATTTTCGTTTGAAACTTTTAAAACAATTTTGAATCGAAAGGGAATAATACAGGTAATATAATAATATTTATAAAACAAATAAAAAATACAAATTTAAATTATTTAAAATAATTTAAAAAATTAAATAATTTAAAATTAATTTTTAAGTTTTCATTTAAGAATTTAAATATATTTATTTAATTTGTATAGTAAAACTTTGGAACTTTGGCCTTTATGAATTAAAAAAAAAATTGAAAATAATAGAAAAATAATACCAAAAGAAATTAAATATAAAATAATAAAACAACTAAATTAACTAAAAAAGAGCGTTAAAGGCAAAAAATTAAAATAATAAGAAATTATTGGAAAATAAAATAAATCTAAAGGGTCCGCCAAATAACTTTTTTTTTTTTGAAAATGCTTTAAAAAAAAAACTACTGAATATTTTCTCAAATTTCTTTTTTTTATTTGAAAGTACAATCCTTCCGGTTAATATTGGAAAATAATTCCGTTCAAAAGGCTGCCTCGGCTGGCCATGCAGTAGCCTACCAGATCGGTCCAATTTTTAAGCACATTATCGATTGTGTGCAGCTGTATTTCACCAACGTCTTAACGAATATTGTCCTTTAAAGCGTCAATTGTCTCCGGCTTGTCGGCGTAACACTTATCTTTGACGCAAGGCTAATTTTATACGCGTGTCACAGGGAATACAGTTTAATGTCGACTCCGAACGCCAGATTTATGAGAAACTTTCCATGGCAATTTTATTTTAACACTCAGGGTTTTTACCAGAAATCTGCCGAAGAAATATTTTTCCGCATTTCGTTTGTGTTGGAGACATCTGACCTTGGGCTTGAAACCGTGGCCTCACGTCTAATAAGCCAACACACTATCTACTAGACTACGGTGACTTCTATGTACTCCCTGTGCATAATATAACGTTGTTTAAATGTCCATCACAGCTTCTCTGGGTGGAGTGCATCTGTAATGTCCAATTATCCATGAATCGTTGGCTTAAATAAAGCGAAAATTGGCTGATGACACGAGTTATCATTATCTTTAAGGTCCGTTATAGCTTATTCACTTACACCTGCCACTGCCACAAGTAAATCCATAAGAAAAGTTCTAACGTGGTCATATGACACGACTTAGGTGGCCGGTTTACATCGCTTACACTTGAGCTGACCATGCCTTAAGTCGAATATCCAATATGGCTTGTAGCGCCGTCCTATTGGAATCCCATTTTGTAAGTATCCAGGCATTGTCAATAATATTCTGGTCCGCGTAATATATTTTCCCATGTTGTATGGATACATGAAAATAGGATTTACGGTGTAAAGGCATCCGGGTCTGTTAATAGTTTAGGTTAGCTCAGATTAAATTGCTAGCCGCCTCAAGAACGCAATACTTGCTTGTTTCTATAAGGTAACGTTGTAATACTAATTGGCAATTCCCATCATTTTATGTCGGTGTGGATTTTAGCCTAAGGTAACTTTGACTACACGTTTTGTCAACTAATACTGGATGTCCACGAATTCTTTATTTCTGATTTCCAAGTGGGACAGGGCATCTACTCTATTCTGTGTTCTCATTGGTTTCCTCGTCATTTCAGCTCATGCAACAGTTATCGTGAGGGATTCTCTGCCTCCGGACATGTGAAACTATGGGCAAGTGTTTTCTAAGAGGGACTCTGGTTAAATTTAACGCAAATTTTGTTTTGATTATATTCATCGTGGGTCTAAGTTGTCTGGTTTCTGTATACGTGGGTTCATTATCCGCATTTTTCCTTTGCAAGTTGTGCTAAGTTCCTGTCCAGATCATTTGTTTGTTTGTCACTCTGTAGAGGACTACCAATCTCAGGTATGACTTTCTCCTCTTAGTAGAAGCCTTTACAAGTTGAAGTCTTGAATTTCCATTTGTCCAGAAAACCATATGAGGTTAACTGTTGTGTCTTCCAATCGTCTACAGATACACCCTTCATTCTTACAAGAAATCTCGAAGACTAATGGCATACTTTCAGCAAAGAGCGTCAGTAAGACTGCAGATAATCTAGCAATGACAACCACGACAGCGAGGACAGCATGTCAAGACTCTTTCCGAATAACGATAATTGAAATAACATAAGAATTGGGAACATTTCTGTTGAAGATATTGTTACGAAAATGAAAAATCTATGCTGGTGTTTTGCTTTCACATCGCTTAACATTAAAAAATGAACAAAAACTACAAAAACAAAACAATGCATTAAGCAAACCTGTTTACAAATTATCGTACTGCTTAATGTAACAACAAATACCAGCATTAAAAACTCGTAGGCAAGTAAGCAAAAATGCACCAACAATACTACAATAATAAATGTAAACAACGATGTTTACATTTATAGATCTCGAGAAGGCGAAGCCACGAACATTCACCGTCAAGAACATTCATCAGACTGTTTACGTTGCCATATAAAAGGCAAGGCAAAGCAGGCAACTGAGTTAATAAAAGTTCAGTCAGTCTTGTGTGAAGGTGCGGTGAGTTTGAAGAGAATAATCGTGGTTTGAAGATCTCTGTTACAAAGATCTGTCGGACAATTGTCTAGTAGTTGTTATTGTTTATGCAAAGGGCATAAACAAAGGAATAACAAGCAAAGCAATTGTTATCGTTTGCATCAAATTGTGAACAGTGCCACACAGAATTGTGCGAATAATAAGGAATTTTAATTAAAACTAAATAAAAATTTATTTCTATTTTATTTGCAATTTACGAGCTCATATTTTAAACGATTTTAAAAGGTTAAAACGTAACAATATTGTTTTTCCACTCTTGGAGAAGTGGCCATCAGTGATAATACTTCTCTTATGTTTGTTAATCAGCTGTTCTCTTGTATCTTAGTTCTGCCCTTCGTAATTCCAGCATACCGAAGTCGATTGAAATTAAACAATTTCGTGTGGCGGAATCTACAGTTTTTACGACCACGGTGTATGTGTTCTTTGTTAGGTCGGCTGATAATGGGTCATTCCTCACCTTAGACATTTTAGCTTCTCATGGAATACGCGATAAATTTTAATTCGAAAGATTTGTTGGAGAGTTTCTAAATTTAAAATAGCGATACTTATACACAATTAGAGAAAATTAAATAAAAATAAAATTTATGAAGAAATCTTGAATAAAATTTAAAAATAGATGCGAATTTACTTAACCCTTTTATGCCCGAATTTTTTGGGCCAGAGCTAAAAGTTTTTTAGGGACATGCGTTTGTTAGTCATGGCCTAAATATGAAGTGATATTAAATTCAGAGTCCTACGTTCTGGTTTTACACGTTTTTAACCAAGCTTGTTTGCAAAAAAAAAATCTTAAAAAAATTAAAAATTACGGAATTTATGAACAAAAATGTACAATGTTGCAACAATATAGGCAACATCGGCCATGAAAGGGTTAAAGTTTTTTGAAAATAGTAAAGAAAAGAAAAAAATGTGTTGACTGGCTATTGATAAATGAATTGTGTTAATAAAAATATTGAAAAATCTCATAAAAATATTAAAGGCAAGAAATTTAAAAGAAAAGAAAAAAAAAATCGAAATTCCACGATACATATGTATGTATGTATGTGTGCCTCACCAAACAAGATGGCCTAATTTTCAAATTAATTAAAAACGAAAATTATTAAAAAAATTAGATGCAGTGAATTAAACCAATAAATAAACAAACAACACTAAACAAAAATTAAAAACATATTTTAGAAAAACAAACAAATTATTGTGAAATAATTAAAAAAAAAAATTGAAAAAAAAAGAAAAAAAAATTTAATTAAAAAATTTTAATGAAGATTTCAAACCATAAAACTTTGAATTTTGTTAATAAAACATTTTAATTAAAACGTTAAAAGCAATTTAAAATATGCGATTTTACGATTTTTCGATTTTACGATTTTACGATTTTAATAAAAGTATCAAACGGTAAATATTTGAAATATTTGTTAGAAAAAACTAATGGTTTGATGACAAAAACAGAAAAAAGGAGGCTAGAGGTGACATTAGAATGATGATGTGAATGATGTGATGTTAACCCTTTCCACCCTTTCCTTTCGAGTGACACTCGACATTGATTTTGTTCCACCAGCTTCACTGTCGAGTGACACTCGAAAAAAAGGTGAATTATTTTTCTAAAATTTTTTATTTTTTATAAAAGGTGGGTGGTTTTTTTAGTAAACTTTTTTATTTTATTTGGTTTTGGTAAATAAAAAACTTTTTTCTAAAATTTAAATTTTTTTTCAAAATTTTAGTAAAATTTTTGATAAATAAAAAAATTTAGTAAAAAAATCCCCCTTTTTTAAAATTGCTCGCAAAAAGAAGTATTACACTATGATAAATAAAAAATTTTAGAAACATGCTATTTACAACCCTTCAGTCAGGATTACGACCTAGTTTCTCACACCACTTATGTTGTGTGTGTTAATTTTCATACATGAGTGGTGGGGACCTACAGTTTAAAGTCGACTCCGAACGACAGATTTTTGAGAAACTTTTCATGGCAATTTTTATTTTAACACTCAGAGTTTTTGCCCGAAATCTGCTGAGAGAAAGTCGCCGAAGAAATACTTTTTGTATTTTGTCTTGATGTCTTACCTGGGGGTCGAACCCTGGCTTTACGTCTAATAAGCCAACACACTACCTACTAGACTACGGCGACTTGCAAAACATGTAAGGCAAAACCATTGCTTCATACCGGGATTTGTTTTGAAAAATACCATACCAAAAGGCATTACAAAGATTAGAATTAAGAATTATAATATAGTATCCTGTAATTACTCATAAAATAAAGTTTATCATATAAGAAAAAATCAATTTTATTTACAAAATACGAAGAAATTTCTAAAAGTTAAAAACGCAATTTTAGCGTAGAGGTGGTGGAATAAAAACAAAAAAGGCTTGGAGGGTTAATGCATCTCAAACGAAAATACTGTAAAAAACGGAGGATCTTCCAAAAATGTTTTCTTTTTTGTTTGTTTGTTTCAGCTTATTTCAGTTCTTTGAAACTATCGAACAGCGCCTCTGCAACTGTCCAGCCCTCAGTAGGTTGAGGACTCTGAGCAGGGGCTTCTTCGAAGGTTTGGACTCTCTGTCGAGAGCCGACATTAAGGTTCTTCATAGATTCCTAAATATGGTTGAGAAGTGCTAGAGCTTCAAAGTTGTAGTCGCGCTTTTTTGTGTGTTTGTGGTCCATTTGTTTTTCCTCCGTCTCTTTATCCTCCCTTTTCTACCTTTTCTCCTTTTCCAATTTCCCTATCTCCTTTGCTATCCTCTCTCTATCTCTCTACTCTAGGACGTATTACAATGGGTCATTTTGACCTTTGGGTATTGTAAAGAGTCCGCCAAATAACTTTTTTTTTGAAAATGTTAAAAAAAAAACTACTGAATATTTTCTCAAATTTCTTTTTTTTATTTGAAAGTACAATCCTTCCGGTTAATAATGGAAAATAATTTCATTAAAATGGCTGCCTCGGCTGGCCATGCACTAGCCTACTCCAGAATATGCCGATTTTGGCAAAAAAAATCATCTTTTCAGATGAAGCTCATTTTGATCTTGGCGGGTATGTAAACCAGTAAAATTGTCGCATTTGGGCCACAGAAAACCCGCACGCATACATTGAAAAGCCGACGCACCCAAAACGGATCACTGTTTGGTGCGGGTTTTGGTCCAGAGGCATAATTGGGCCATTTTTGTTCGAAAATGAGCAAGGAGTGGCTGTTACAGTCAATGGCGATCGTTATCGGGCCATGTTGAACGAATTTTTGTTCACAAAAATTGAAGAGGAGGATATTGGCAACATTTGGTTTCAACAGGACGGCGCTACGTGCCACACGGCCGAAGCCAAACTCGATATTTTGCGCCCTGTTTTTGAAGATCGCATTATTAGTCGCAGAGCTGATGTCGTTTGGCCACCTCGGAGCTGCGATTTGACGCCGTTGGACTAGTATTTGTGGGGTGCCGTCAAAGATAAGTGTTACGCCGACAAGCCAGAGTCAATTGACGCTTTAAAGGACAATATTCGTGAAGCCATTGGTGAAATACAGCTACACACCATCGATAATGTGCTTAAAAATTGGATCGATCGTGTAGGCTGCTGCATGGCCAGCCGAGACAGCCATTTGAATGAAATTATTTTCCATTATTAACCGGAAGGATTGTACTTTCAAATAAAAAAAAGAAATTTGAGAAAATATTCAGTAGTTTAAAGCATTTAAAAAAAAAGTTTTTTGGCGGACCCTTTACTTGCCACATCCTCAAACATAACCTAACCTAACCTACTTTAGTTCAGTCAGAGCCTGGGATTAATAGGTTATCATTTTTGGTTGACTACAAACAACTATTTCTGTGGAAATCTGTTGGGTTATTGTCGTGGGTTTATAGAAACTTTGGTTATCTTTCCTTCAGGCTTATTTGTTCTATGTAAGCCATGGGTTCGGTGGCTTACTGAATGGATTACTCGAGTGAAGCCGGAAGCCTTTTAATTTTGAAAATATGAAAGAATTTTTTTTTCGTCTTCTTGCAGAGTTCTCCTTTTCCTAATTATTTAAGTTTATTAGTGTGGCTTTCAATTAACGAGCTTTTTCAAGCAATCAGTTTTTTTTTCAGAGATTACAAACACCCACATGATTGACGTTTAGTGCCTTCGCTAAATATAGCGCCTGATGGTAAATAACCACAAACACTTTTTATATGAACCAATATTTCCCTTTAATAATTATCAAATACTTCAAAGGACCATGGAATATATTATGAAATGATAATAAATTGAATTCGAAATTCTTTCAGAACAAATACAATACAAAACAAATTCAGAAAACAAACAAAAAAAAATATTTTAAAATGAAATCCAATTTGAATTTGAAATACGATACTCCCCATAAATAAAAAAAACATGTTTAATGGCTTCCCTTTATTGCATGCTCTAGCAGCTCTTGGCTGGCCTAAAAGTATGCTAATGTTTTATTTTATAGTTTTTTATATCCTTTAGCATAATAATATCCTTTTGGAATATTATTCGTTTGATAGAATTCATAAAAGAATTACAATATTTCAGCAACTCATTATGAGTCTTAGGAATTCACAAAAAGAAATTTTTTTTTTGTTTGTGGAATTTTAAATTGCTCTCTTAACAAGGCTAAGTCATTTAGGCCTCCTGTTGTGTATAATTTCTAGCTCATAAAAATAGTTGTAATAAAATAGAATTCTTTGTTCGGAGGGGTCTTTTCAGGAATTTCAAATAATTTGCAAAGGAAATGTCTGTTGAATTAATTTTAAATCATTTAAACGTGAAAAGCATTTGTCAGAATAGAATTTTATTTGATAAACGATGAGACTGCTTGCTGGTAGGCAGTTGTTGGCAAACAACTTGTCTACGTCTATAACAATGGCCCGATGGATCACTATTGACACTTGACCATCATGATGTACATGCTGTGAATAATCCTTGGATTGCAAAAACCAATATAACTATAACTAGGGAGTATTCTGGATTAAAAGGGTTTTGGGTTACACAAGTTGTTGAATTGGAGTACCATGTTGGGTGGAGTGGCAGTGTAGTCTTGGAAATATTCATTCTCGTTGGAGACTTGAACTGATCATGTGAATCAACTCATAAGTACACACATACATACATATATACATACATACATACATATATACATACATACATACATATATACATAATTATATACATATATACATAATTATATACATATATACATTTACATACATACATACATACATACATAGTCTCGGTAGCTAAGACGGTGAGGGAAATAGAGGAGAAAACGAACACAGCGATTCGAAATGCTGGAGCATGGCTGAATGAGGCAGGCTTGACACTTGCTGCGCATAAAACGGAGGCCGTCTTGATAAGCGGCCGGAAGATAGTGGAGAAGATGGAATTGACCGTTGGAGGCACAAGGATCGAATCGAAGAGGGCGATAAAATGCCTGGGAGTGATTATCGACAACAGGTTGAAGTTCAATGAGCACGTGAAATACATCGGCGAAAAAGCATCTGTAACACAGGGAGCACTGGCGAGGATGATGCCAAATATTGGAGGACCAGGTCCATTCAAAAGGAGAATAATTTCGGCGGTAGTAACGTCGATAATGCTGTATGCTTGCCCAATATGGTCGGAGGCTCTCTCCGTGGGGACGACAAGGAGGATACTGTCCTCGGTGTATCATCTAAGCGCGATTAGACGGATAAGTGGCTTCAGGACAGTGTCTGATGAAGCGGTTTTGGTATTGGCAAAGACAATACCAATAGATATATTGGCGGATGAGATGAGAAGGATATACCTTCGCCGTCTCGAGTACCCGGGACAAATAGCGACTATAAAAGCGGAGGAACGAAGGACTTCCATGCACAAATGGCAGTCACGATGGGAAAGCAGTTTAAAGGGAAGATGGACATTTCGCCTTGTCCCTGATGTAACCCTTTGGATGAATAACAAACATTGCGAGCTGAACTACTACGTGACTCAGTTCCTAACTGGTCGTGGGTGTTTCAGGAAGTACCTGCACAGATTTGGTCATGACACTTCCCCTATATGCCCAAACTGTATAGATGAGGAGGAAGATGCGGTGCATATTCTAATATGCTGTGCCAGATTTAGATGGCCCGGGGAAACGAGTTTAGGACCAAACCGGCAAATGGAAGAGCTGTTGAATCGTAGGATTCTATGGTGTCAATATAGTCAGAGGATGGCTGAAATTATGCTAGAATTCCGAAGACTGGAGGAACGGAGGCGAAATTTGACTTAATGTGATAAAGCTTTCGAGCTAACCAGCTCTCCGCGAAGTAATACCTTATGGCAGTCCCGCGGAGGGAGATTGGTTGAAGTTTGTAGGGGGTGGGTTTTAGTACGTAGGCAGCAGTGATGGTGAATCGTGCACTCTTTTGTCGGAACAAAAGTCTCTTTCAAAGATTCCCACCTCCGGCTCAAGACAAAAAAAAAACAAACATACATACATATATACATACATATATACATACATACATACATAATGGGTCATTACAACCCTCATCACACCACTTATGTTGTGAGTGTTAATTTTATATAAGAATGGCAGGACCTACAATTCAAAGTCGACTCCGAACGATCGATTTTTGAGAAACTTTTCATGGCAATTTTTTTGAGAGGAAGCCGCCGAAAAAATATATTTTCATGTTTCGTTTTGTTTTTGTGAGATGTCTGATGTTGGGCTTGAACCGTAGCCTCACGCTTAATAAGCCAGCACACTACCTACTAAACTACGGGGACTTTCCACTCACTTTAACCAAAATAAACTTTAAAAACTAATATTTAACACGGTGTAATGGTTAACTTATGTCCACGAATGCTCAGTCTTTTCTAAGGGTTTCAAACTGAAGCTCCACTTTAACTTGGAGAGTTACACTTTCAGACGGAATTTCCTATTTTGAAGGCCCGCTCTTGAGTCGGTATCTGGACTAGTTTTATGCCTGGTGTAAGTCACAATTAGTTTGCAATTTTAAGGACATCGTATCTGTCTCCTTTAAAATCCGTGGCGAGGTATTATATTCTCAGAAACCAAGGTGTGGGTGACTTGGAGGTTGGTCCTAATCATCCAATCTGCTACTTACAGTGGTGGCCTTATAATTAGAAACGACTTAGCAACATGTTTGTTAATTTGCTTTTACAGTCTTCACTAAGTACCTGGGATCAAAGGCTTTGTTTGGAGGACGTCTTACATACGTTTTTCCATCAGATTGGGACAAATTAAACTTAGATTCGATGGTAGAATGAACTTACTTCTGCGGTTTCTTGCTAGGTTAGATCGTTGACAAGAAACTGGAATGGGACGAACATATTCCAGGTGTGATGAAATATTGTTGGAGGCTATAGAACATCTCTTTTGTAACTGATTAGTCCTTAGTACGATAAGGCTGAACTCTTTAGGCAGGCCGGATACTTCGAGGTTCAACACTCTCTGTTTCTCATTTGTTAGAGCTGGCAGAGCAATGCACGTTCATTCACTGTTAGCTGAACTATTCTGTGTTCTTTCTGTAAGACGAATTGCTTTAGTTGAGTGGTTTTGTTTGTGTTTTCCATACAAACAGATATTAGTCTGAATCCATACATCTTACAAGAACCACACATTAGGCTTTTAGTTTATCTTAGATTCTTATACTCTTCAACTTTCTCTCTCTCTCTCTCTCTGTATTTTTATTTGTTTTTCTTGTCTTTTCTTTCTTACGTTTACTTCCTTTTTTCTTCTCTATTACGATCAAAATCACAATGACATCTGAGTATATCTGTTTTTCAAAGACAATATCGAATAAAAATTCATTAATTTCGGCATAAAATGGATAAAATGTGTATAAATTCGGCTGGTGGTTCTCTGTCCGTGTTACTTTGGGTCTTTAAATAAACTTTTTGTTGTTAATTTCACAGGATGACATTAACAAGTGTATTATAGATGACATAAGTGGCCGCGGTCTAATAGGTAGTGTGTAGGATTATTAGACGTGAGGCCATGATTCAATTTTCAGGACAGAAATCTCCAAAAAAACGAAATATCTTCTTAGCTGATTTCAGGCATAAACTCTGAGTGTAAAAAAACTCGCCATGAAAAGGTTTCTTAAAAAAATCTGTCGTTCGGAGTCGAATTTAAAGTATAGGTCCCGCCACTCATGTAGACAATTAACGTACACGACATAAGTGATGTGAGAAACTAGGTTGTAATCCTAACGGAAGAGTTGTAATGACGAATTATGTATGTACGTATGTATGTATGATGACATTAATTTTAAGCATTCTGTTCATTCTGTAAACTTCTGCTGTTATATTTTTTACGGGTAAATTAAATTAATTTTTTTTTCTATTTTACTTTCACTGGGTTTTGTTTTTATGAAACCTCAGTTATAAAATATAAAATAATAAGATAATTAACATAAATATATATGTATATACTTTTATTTGCCATAGAGTATGTATATGAAATAGGCCTCTTGCATAAATAAAAATCAAAATATTACCGACAAAATTTGCATTTTTTTTTTATAAAAAATTAAAAATAAAATTGAAAAACGAATTTAATTTTATGGAAAATCCACAAATAAAAATATGAATTCAATGAATTACTGTTTAAAAGAAAATTGCATATTAATTTAATTATTAAAGCCCATAAAATTCTGGATTTTTTTTTATATTTTTTTTCTTTTAAATAAAAGCCACTGGTGAAGCAAAAAATTTAAATTAAAATAAATATTTATTTTCTAGGTTATAAATTTACCGTTATTGGTATAGCCAATACACATTGAAAATGAAAACAATATTTTTCTCTGAATGAATTTTTTTTTTGGTGGTGCTCCAATCGTATTCCAATACACAATAAAATTGTAATGCGGCGGCCGCAACAAACATTTGTTCAGTTAAAGAATCAAGAAAAAAAAAGAAATATTTTAAAATAATTTTTTTTGTTTTGTTTTTGTTTATAGTTTTTGCTCCTGGTTTTCTTTTATGGATGATTTTTTGTTGAACTCAATTTGGACAAATTTACACGAATGCATTTACGTGGTTGGCGTATACAGCATACATGTGTTTCGATTTTCTTTTGCTTTCGTGGCACCCTATGGTAGACACAGTGGAAAAGGGTTTCCGGGTTTAGAGTTCGTTAAGAAGCTCTCTTGACAACTGTAAGAAATCAGAAACTTGCCTTCAACAACGTTATGAAGTCAACAGACATCAATTTAGTTAACTAATCGTACAGCATCAGATTGCCTCTAATGAATAGCAACCCCGTATTGAAGTTGATTGTCAGGAATAGCATTTGACAGCCTGGGTTTGACAGCATTATAACAACAAGAACTCTGCTGTATTGATCAGAGATTACATAGGCTAAATAGTTACGAAAACAAAAATGGATTTATAAGAGCTTTTCAGCACTCTTTTCTTACTATATTTGCTATATATAAGTAATACGTTAGCATAGTAGTATTGTAGTAAAAAGTGTAGTAAAAAGAAGCTTAAAACCGCCTGCAATAGCATTGAAGTGTAGATGTGCTAAAGTACTGTAATCATACGATCTATTGTGCTGTCCATAATGTCCATAAGGTTGTCTATAATGTCTTCTGTAACTCGGTTACCCAGACAAACCTTAGGATGTTGTTTTGTGGTCTGTAAAGATAACTTTACTACTGAGTTGCACTTGGACTTGATTGCTATTCCATACATATGTTGACAGAATTTACTAAAACCGGTCAAAAGGCAATTATTATTCTCAATCTATTTCTGGATAGCTTCTTCTTCCCACTATAATTACCAACCAAAAGTTTAGATTGTTAAATATATTGTGAAGGGTCTCCCTCTTCCCCTCCCTTTACCTTTTTACTGAGTTTTCCTTTTCAAACTTCTCTACCCCCTGTCCACAAAAAGAATCTGACTTTTCAGCATCGAAGAAGCTCTCCCTGTAGCAAGCTCACCGGTCTGTTTACTACTTTGAATTCTCACATGTTTAGTGTTCTGGCAGAGGACAACCTTATTTTCCCAGCCCCTCATTATTTTCGAGTTAACTTCATGTGATTGAGAGCTTGGATGGCGACTTTACTTGCGAGTAGTATACATATATACTATATCACGCGGCCTCCATATTTCCCATCCAAGTTCAATTAGGTACATTTTCCGATGGCATAGCTTCGAAACAAATGCGTGTTTCCCCATGGTTTTCGAATTTTTCACTATGGTATCTAACAACCATGTTTCCGCCTTCGACATATTCATTTACTACAGAATGTGTCTTCTTTTATAAGAGGAAGTACCCTCTAAATTGTTGCATTTACACTTAATGCTCACTCTTGTAGCGTTAAAATTTCCCAAAATTACAGAGTCTTCTGGTTCTGTGCAGGGGACAGTTCTTTGTCGTAGCATTATAACAGTTGCCGTGTTCTAGTAGATAGTGCGTTAGACGTGAGGCCTCGGTTCAAACCCCAGCTCAGACATCAAAACGAAAATATGAAAAAATATTTCTTCGGCGACTTCCTCTCTCAGCAGATTTCTGGCAAAAACTCTGAGTGTTAAAATAAAAATTGCCATGAAAAGTTTCTCAAAAATCGAACATTCGGAGTCGAGTTTAAACTGTAGGAACCTGCCACTTCTGGATAAAATTAATACACACAACATCAGTGGTGTGAGAAGCTAGGTTGTAATCCTGACTAAAGGGTTGTAATGACCAGTTATGTATGTATGTATGTATGTAGGCCAAGGGACAAACGACTCCACCCGCCATATCATTTGATAGGGCTATCCAAATTGCAAAAAGAGTTTTCGTTCTCTATTAAATGTTTTTTTTAAGTAGAGTACGTTAAGAAATTGCAATAACAGCGGATCTGCGACAGCATCAGACTAATCAGGAATAAGGTAAGTGATCTTTTAACAGGGCCCTATTGACTCTGGGTACCCCTATTCACAATAAAAACAATGGGTGTTGTCTCGAGCCAAACACGTTTTTTATTACACGTTTCATCTTAAAAATTTGGCCTTAACATACCCTAAATTGTTGGACTCTGACCACCTCCAAGCATTTTTGACTTTGCCTTCAAAATGTTTTCCATAAATTCGTCCAAAATTTATAAAAATATTAAAATTTTTGTTCTCACTTGTAGGTCATTTCTTTAGTCTCCTATTACTGGCCCCAAAAAATATTTCCCAAGCAAACAAGCAATTTTTCCAATAATTTTTTTACTCTGCTTCCCATGTCCATGTAGTTTCGGCTTTAATGGGATTTTATTACAAAGTCAAGCGTATTACCAGAAATAAATTCGAACACACATTCAAACACACAAAAGAAAACCTGCGTCTTTCTGTAGAAAATAGTGTTTTTAACTATTTTTAGTCGTCATAGTATTAGGTACACGAGTAATGTTTAAAAAACTAAAAAAAATACCAAAAAAAAATCGTAAAAAATCAATGCACACGCACACACACAGTGTATTTATCAACTGCCTGCTGGAGGTACTTTTGTGATGCAGTGAACCAAACGCGTGCCATGCACAAGTTTTAAAGCTCTTGCGCCCCAGTCTGTATCAGCAGTGTAGCAACTTATTTATGGGTTTTTCAAATTGTAGACAGCAATAGCAACATCAAAAAGAAACTGTTGCCACCAAATGAAAAACCAAAATAACCATTGCTGGACTCCTACCATTAAATGAGTTCAATAACAAAACTACAGAAGAATATGGGAAAAACTACTGTTAAAATATGTAATGTTAACTGGAACCGCTAGGGAGATCGTTAAAGGATATTCATCAATCCGATAACGAGACAACAGTGCTTACAAACAGTGTTACTTACTTAATTGGTGATTGCAGCCATGTAGTGAGGACTACAACCTAGCTTCTCACACCACCCATGTGCTGTGTGTGTGTTAATTAACGTTATATTAACGTTGACTATGATCAACAGATTTTTGGCAATTTTATTTACTGTCATCATGCTTTAATGTGACGCCCGGAAGCTGATTGTCGAGACTTGATGATTGCAACTCTGTAGTGAGGACTGCAACCTAGCTTCTTACACCACCCATGTGCAGTGTGCGTTAATTGACGTTATGTTAACGTTGACTATGATCAACAAATTTTTGTGAAACTTTTCATGGCAATTTTATTTACTTTCATCATGCTTTAATGTGACACCCTGGAACAGATTGTCGAGGCGGCTTGATAAGGACTTGCTTGTTAGTCTCTATGTTATCGCCTCATGTGGTGTCACATCAGGTTGCTTTTTGTGTTCAAGTGATCTGTTATTCTCTCCTGTAATATCCTTCCTCATATCCATACGCCACTGCATTTTTAATACCACTTTCTGTGTAGGTGTGTTCGAGTGCATCACTGAGCTTTGCTACTGATTATAGGAAGTGCGTTGTCGTTTCCCGTACTGTTTTTTCTTCTTTATTTCTGCAACGAAATGTTGTTTAAAAGTTTTTCGAAAAGCAAAATAATTCCAACCATTTTTTTCTTCATCTTTTAAGCTCTTTTTCTCCTGTGAACATAATAGTTTGAGTGTTGACCAGCAAAAGTAAAATAATGGTGACCTTCAGATAACATTAAGTGGGGAGTTAAAAGAAAATATGTTTTTAATACGAAACTTAAATTAAATTTTTCATATCATTGTCCGTCCCCCTCTCCACCTGCAAGGCATTTGATTGCAAACGACCGAAATGAGAAACACAAATGCCGTAATTGAGTTCTGCATTGCTGAGAGAAAGTTTTGTTTAATGAAGTATTAATAAAGTTTAGCATTTGAAGAGCAAAAAAAAGAGCATTTAAAGGTACTTTTCACAAGAAGCGAAGAAGAAGCGTAGGTGACACAAACTGCCATGGAAAATTTTCCACAAAGAAGTTTCCACTAAGAGTAGCTTAAGGTTTTGACGATTTAAATTCACCACAAAGATCATGCGATTAACGTTGCGTTGAGTCTTTTGTAGGCCTACGTCAAAATCGTATAAATGCATATGGCTGTCAGGTGACCAGATATCATGGAAAAGAAACGTATGGATTCTAATAAATAGAAAAGTAAACATAGTGTTACATTTTTGCCTTTTAAAAACTTTTAAAATATGAGCTCGAGATTGCAAATAAAATAAAAATAAATCTGTGTTTAGTTTTAATTAAAATTCTTTATTATTCGCACAATCCTGTGTGCCACTGTTCACAACTTTATGTATATAACAACAATTGCTTTACTTTGTTATTTCTTTGTTTACACCCTTTGCATAAACAATAACAATTACTAGACAATTGTTCGACAGATCTCTGTAATGCAGATCTTCCAACCACGATTACTCTCTTCCAGCGTATCGCGTCTTCTCACAAGACTGACTGAACTTCACTAACTCACTCGCCTGCTTTGCCTTGCCTTTTATATGGCAGAGTAAACAGTCTGAAGGCGAACATTAGTGGTTTTGCCTTCTCGAAATCTCTATAAATGTAAGCATCATTCATTACACAGCCCTGGATATTTGGACTCTTTTTGTGAAAATAAGATGGCTCCAGGTGTTTCCGGAGGCATTTTGCGCTCTGAACACGATTCTGGTTTCGAAAACTTTCCATCACGTTATTGTTTGCATGCACCCTTAAAGTAGGGGGTGGGTTTATGTCAAGGGGTGCAAGAGAAAAATAATGGTGGATCCAATATGGCGGTCGAGGTTTATAAAAATTAATCAGATATACTTGACCGCCATATTGGATCCGCCATTTTGATTATTTTAAATCTGAATGAAGATCTGTGATCAGCGACCTAAAAACCCCTGAGTAACAATTTTCATTACCTCCGTAATGTGTTTCTTTTTTGTCTTGCTCCCCTTGACATAAGAGTGCATGCAAACAATTCGGCTTTGGGTTCGCTTTAAGAGCAAAGATCAATTGTCAATTTCTGACAATAGCGATGGTTCTAGCACGTCAGTGTTTAGCTCTACAATGTTTCAAAAATGGCCAAAAACGCTATTTTTTAGGGGTTTCAACCCCCTTTTTCTCGAAAACCTGACGTGATGATTTGCAAAACCCATGCAGGGCTGTGTTATCGTTGTTTGAGTATTTTGTTTACATTTATTCGTGTAGTGTTTCTTGTTGTATTTTTGTTTACTTGTTTACCATTTTGTTTTTATGCTGGTGTTTGTTGGTGTATTTTTGTTTACTTGTTTACCATTTTGTTTTTATGCTGGTGTTTGTTTACTTGTTTACCATTTTAATGTTAAGTGAGACACCACTATCGAAAATTTTCATTTTTGTAACAATAGGGTTAATTAAGCTCATAAGGCTTGCAACTCAATTCCATAAATTATTGTGGTATCGTGAGGGGGTACCCCAACCTTGAAGGGTATCCACATAAAGTCTTTTCCAAGTCTATTGACTTCACAAACATGAGAATGCTGCTCGGTGTCAACAATGACAATTTCTTGGCTAACAACAGATATGTTGCCAGGAGTTTTCTTCTGGTAATAACCCCCAGGTTCCAGAAATGTGTGAAGATTATTCATTTCCACCGTCACAGAATCTACGTATTGTACTCATTGTGAATAAGTGTACCCAGAGTCAATAGCGCCCTGTTAAAAGACCGCTTACCTACATCAGGTAATTCCTGAGTAGTCTGATGCTATGACTCAGATACAATTTTATTGCAATTTCCTAACGTACTCTTCTTAAAAAATATTTAATAGATAACGAAAGCTCTTTTTGCAATTTGGTTAGCCCTACCATATCAAATGATATGGCGGGTGGAGGCGTTTGACCCTTGGCCTACATACATACATACATACATACATAACATACATAATTGGACATTACAACCCTTTTAGTCAGGATTATGGCCTAGCTTCTCACACCACTGATGTTGTATGTGTGTTAATTTTATATATGAGTGGCGGGAATTACAGTTTAAGGTCGACTCCGAATGCCTTGTTTTAGAGAAACTTTTCGTGGCAATTTTATTTACTCCCAGAGTTTTTGTTAGAAATCTGCTGAGGGGATATCGCCGAAGAAATATTTTTCGTATTTTCGTTTTGATGTCTGACCTGAGGCTTGAATGGAGGCTTCACGTCTAATAAGCCAACACACTACCTACTCGACTGCGGCGACATTAGCTTTAATTAAGTCATACAAAACCAGTTTGATCGTCACCATATAGAGCGGGTGTCGTAGGTTTCTTTTTATTGGATTAGTGTGTGCTGTATTAGGAAAAAACTTAGATTATGATTTTCCTGTTGAATCACATAAGTATGGTTGCCTTCAAATTTTCTTTAAATTGTTGCACTGTCGGTTGCAGATGCTAAGACATAAAATAAGATTAAATACTGTAGTGAGAAGTGTGTGAGTAGAACCTGTTATCGGAACTTGATGTTTAACCTGGCATAAACGTAATGCATGGCGACTTCACCTTTGGTCCACATGGTTCAATATTAGATGAAATAATTACCAGAACCCTCTTCCATAATATACAAAAATTTCTAAGCCCCCCACAAACAAATCATATCCCTCCTTTGAAATTTAATTCATCTGCTGTCCATTAAACTGAGAAAAGGTTTCGTTTTTTTTTTTTTTTTTTTTGGCTGATGCTGCCATTGAAATATTGAAAGAAATTGCAACTGAAAGAAGAAATTAAATGACAGATGCTGATGATTTACTTGCATTTACTCTTTGCAACAATAACAACAGCAACAACAACAACAACAATGGCATTAACAAAACCAATTTTAACGATATTTTTGCACCGCGTTCTCTTTCAACTTTTTCGACTCATTCATCATCATGAACTTTTTGCAATATTTTATTGCAATTTTTTTTTGCATTTTCTTTTATCAGAAGCTAAAGACTTAAACAGAAAATTTGAAAGAATGAAAGAAAGTGTCACTTTAACTTGAATACAAAATCTTTTTTAAAGAAAAAAAAAAAAAAAAAAAAAAAAAAGAAACGTATTTTCTTACCTTGCCGTGGATAACGAGATATTGTTCAAGTATTTTAAGCGGATTTTAAAAGGAACAGCAAATTCCCTTGAAATGTTTTGAAAAGCATTTCATATTGAATGTTTGAAGAAAAAAGAAATTATTTGGCTTTGACTTGTTAAACAGAAATTAATCACGTTGAGCTACCGCTCTTGTCTCTTTTAAAAATTTGCATTCCCAACAGAAATATTTCTTTCTTAAAATTTTTTTTTCTTAAATTTTATTATGCAGGTTTTATTACTTAAAGTAGTTGTAAAATAAACATACACGTACATACAATTTTTATGTTTTAATTTTTTTGATTTAAAACAACAAAAAGAAACAAAATTTATTTTTATTTGAGATTTTATATCAAACAATTTCGTACTCAAGTTGCTGATACTTTGGAATTTTTATGATTGAAATTTGTTTTTTTTTATTATTATTTCTCGTATTTGTTGTTGTTGTGTTTTTTTTATTAAGATGCTTGATTTAATCAAAATTAATTTTGAAATTCTTCTCGGAGGTTAATTTAACACACATTTTTTTTAAAAACAAACTTTTTTTATTCACTTTTAACATGCATTACGCGTATGCCAGGTTAAACATCATGATCCGATAACAGGTTCTACTCACACACTTCACAGTACAGTATTTAATCTTATTTTATGTCTTAACATCTGCAGCCAACAGTGGGACAATTTAAAGAAAATTTGAAGGCATGATTCAACAGGAAAATCATAATCCAAGTTTTTTTCGTAACATAGTTCACAAATCCAAAAAAAGCTAACCTACGAGACCTGCTCTATATGGTGACAATTAAACTAATTTTGTATGACTTAATTAAAGCTAACGTATTCATAATCTAGTAGGTAGTATGTTGGCTTATTAGACGTGAGACCACGGTTCAAAACTCTGGCAGAGATCAAAGCGAAATAAAAAAAATATTTCTTCGGCGATATCCTCTCAGCAGATTTTTGGCGAAAACTCTGAGTGTTAAAATAAAATTGCCATGAAAAAGTTTCTCAAAAAAAAAAAAAAAAATCTGTCTTTCGGAGTCAACTTTAAACTGTAGGGTCCGCCGCTTATAGATAAAATTAACACACACACAACATAAGTGGTGTGAGAAGCTAGTTCCTAATCCTGACTGAAGGATTGTAATGACCAATTATGTATATATGTATATGTATGTATGTAAGAGTGTGTACAAAAGTATTGTCTGGACAAACGCTACATATGGATGCAGGACATAGTCATTTAAAATCATATAATCTACAAATGTGAGCATATTTGAACGAAACTATCTTCACAAAATTTTTAGACCAGTTCAGGTTGTGAATGGTATTTGTGTCCTAAGGTCTTAGAGGGCAACTATTCGAGCTATGTAAAGTACAACGCTTATAGGCTAAACACAACGATTAAGACAAACAGCACCATACAATATTGTTGCGAAAATGAAAAATCAAGATGCTGGTGTTTTGCTTTTATATCGCTTAACATTAAAATTATAAACAAATTCTACAAAAACAAAACAATGCAGTAAACAAACCTGTTTACAAATTATCGTACTCCTTAATATAACAACAAACACAAGCATCAAGAAGTGGTAAACAAGTAAACAAAAATACAACAACAAACACCAGCATAAAAAATGGTAAACAAGTAAACAAAAATATACCAACAAACACTACAATAATAAGCGCAAACAACGATGTTTAGATTTGTAGATATTTCGAGAAGGCGAAGCCGCAAACATTCGCCTTCAAGAACATTCATCAGACTGTTAACGTTGCCATATAAAAGGCAAGGCAAAGCAGGCAACCAGGTAGTAAAAGTTCAGTCAGTCTTGTGCGAAGGCGCGGTGCGTTTGAAGGGAGTAGTCGTGGTTTGAAGATCTGCGTTACAAAAATCTGTCGAATAATTGTCTAGTAATTGTTATTGCTTCTGCAAAGGGTGAAAAAAGAGGAATAACAAACAAAGCAATTGTTGTTGTATACATAAAGTTGTGAACAGTGGCACACAGAATTGTGCGAATAATAAAGAATTAATAAATATTTTATTTGCAATCTACAAGCTCATATTTTAAACGTTTTTAAAAGGTAAAAACGTAACACTGTGTTCACTTTTCTATTTATTAGAATCCATACGTAGAATCCATTTAATAGAGGTGATGTGGCGTATTACGTATATCCAAAACTTGATTACAAACTATAAGTATCTCACGTTCGAAGATAGGAGGTAAAATAATTTTTATCGTGTTTTTTAAAAAGATTTTGCTTCCATGCGATGTGGAAGAGGGGCCACTACTTATTGAATTGGTCATTACATCCTTTTAGCCAGGATTGCAACCTTGTTTCTCACACAACTTACATATGTTGAGTTAGTTAATTTTATCCCTGAGTGCTGAGACCTACAGTTTAATTTCGACATCGTATGAGAGATTTTTGAGAAGTACCTGCTTGCTAGCTTACTAGGAAATATTTGTTTTATTTTTCGTCCCACTGTATGCTTTACAGCAGCTACGAACAAGTGTAAAAATATTGATTTATTTGCAAATAAATCAAGTCTTTTGATACAAAATACTGTTTAAAAATCTTTTATACGTCGAGTTTTTTATACAAAATATTTTTCTTTTATAATATTTTAATTAACCTGCCGTCTTAACACTTAAAAACAAAAAAAAAGTTTGTTAAGCAAAATTGTTGGATTTCATCACTATGAGCTGAGCGTAACAGCACAGCAAACAGGCAGAAAATCAATTGCCTTAATTGTTTGGAAAACTGAAAATTATTTTATTTTCGTTTCTTTTTTTCGTTTTTATAAAATTTTTAAATTAAAAAATATTTTCCAGTTAAAGTTTGTTTCGTAAACAGATGATGGTTAATGGCATAAAATAGTTTGAATTTACTTGCAATGCTTACAATGTGTGCTTAAAAACCAAGTGAGGGAAATGAAAGATTTTTAACAGGAGTTCAGTTGTGCACTTAAAAGACACACAAAGAGCTTTGTTTTCATTGAAATTTTTTATTTTCTTATAATACGTGTACCCTTGCCTTGGTTGTTATGTACGAAATACAATTGATGGTCACGGAAATAATTGCCTCTGGATTCGCTGCAGCAGTTAATCTTTTTCGGATAGTTTTTGAGCACTCTTTGGCGGCCTGACTGTCAGATAGTACTGCTATCTTCTGTCCTTTATACCTTCTATCCAAAATAAATTGAAGACATCTATCGAAAGCATAGACTTCCCCTTTGAACATATCCGCAAGATTCGCCATCTTCTCTGGATATTATATTCTGGTACCAAAGCTTCACATTACAAGATCCAGTCTTGATCCTCTTTGTATATCACAAAATAGTCCACAAAATACGAAATATGCAGCTTCCGGAATACATACATACAAAGTTAACAGAGGGTAAAGAAATTGAAAAGAATGAAGTGAAGAAGAAGTAGAAAATTATTTCAATTGTCAATTAATGCCTGTAATGAATCTCTCCAGGAGCCTAATTCTAGTGCTTTCTAATCATAACGGCTATTGAACAAAGTCTGTCTAAAGTCAAAAGTAGTATATTTAATCTATCCAAAAATGTTTAAGTGGGCGTGGCACTACTAGGCGTTAGAAAATAATGTAAGCTTAGGTTCTTAGCTTTCGTTTGCTACCAAATTTATTAACATTGATGCTAAATAGGCAAAGTTATAAGAGTTTACATTTTACTTGCCTTAATATCTTAAAGTGGGCGTGGCAAAAATTATAAGTATTTTCTTTAATTTCTTATAAATTTGTAAGTTGAGCACCAATTTATATAAATTTGGCATCAATTAAAAGCTAAGAATCCGGACTTTCATATTCCTATATTACTTGCCACGCCAACTCTTTTTCTTCTTCTTATTTTTCTTCGAAATGTGCAAAGTTAGACTCCCAATTAGACCGCTATATAACAGAGTAGAGACAGAGAAAGGGCTCAACGATTTCAGGCTTCCCCATAGGCCTATGCTTTCTGCAGGAAAAATGATGGATAAGTTCTATAAACTGATTCTCGTCCTCAGACATGGAAACTTCATTCTGTGGGCTATTTTTCTTACCCATCATGCTAATATATCCATACATACATCTAAATTTGTTCTTTCAAATCTCTCAGTCAGGTTGACGACCTATGTAGCTTCTTACATCACTTATTTTGTGTGTGTTAATTTTTTTACTTGAGCGGCGGGACCATCAGTTTAAAGTCGACTTCGAAAGTTAGATTTTTTTTGAGAAACTTTTCGTGGCAAATTTTTTATTTTAACACTCAGAGTTTTTGCCAGAAGACTGTTGAACCTTGGGGTTTGAACCATTACCTCACGTTTAATATGTCAACACACTACCTACTAGACTACGGCGACTATACACTTAATTTGCCTTATTTGGGCACTAATTTCGAAGTAGACTTTCACATGTAGGTCTCCTCCACTCATTGTGGTGCTGAAACTTTTCATGGCAATTTTTATTTACTCTCAGAATTTTTGCCAGAAATCTGCTAAAAGCAAGCCGCCGAGAGAAATATTTTTCATGTTTCAGTTTATTACACATGTCTGACCTAGAGTTTGAACCCTGGTCTCACGTCTAATAGACCAACACACTACATATGAGACTATGGCTTCAGGTCAGGTCAGGTCAGGTCGGAGTGGTAGCTCTGTTATCACAAAACTCACATAGCGACCCGTTGTGATACCACGGATGAACGCAGTCCCTGTACTCACCAAGTTCCACCAAAATCAGGGAAAAGGAAGAAGTTGGTCAGCGCAAGGGCTGCACATCAAAAGCACGACTACCCCATACTGGAAAACCAGCCAGAAAGTTTGATGAACGAAGCTATATCCTTGATGTCAATGGATGATAGCTCCGTCAAGCTAACAAGGAATGGGGAGCCAATCTATAATCTATATCTACACCTAGCAAGAGAGGCGCACTGGCAAAGAAAGTGAACAACAGTCTCCTCTTCCTCAGTGGACCTGCATCCACGGCAGAAGTCGTTGAAAGGGAGCCTCATTCTTTCCGCGTGTCTACCCGTGACGCAATGACCTGTAAGCACGGCCACTGTAGCCGAGATGACATCACGACCAAGACCAAGTAATCGGTTGGTACGCCTTCTATCCATCTTGGGCCAGGTGAGTCTAGCGGTGGAGCAGGACTCCTCATTGACCCAGGATAGGTTGGCGTCCCGAAAGAACCTCCGCGCAATGGTCAACTTGAACGAGACAAGTGGCATACCCAATTCAACAGAAGAGGATTCCGGAAGGAGCACACCATCTCTGGCGAGCTCGTCGGCCCTACAGTTTCCCGGAATTTCACTGTGCCCGGGGACTCACACCAGAGAGACACTGGTGAAGCGCCCCGAGAGGAGGTCGAGACAGCGGCGACATTTCTTAACGATCCTAGAGCTAATCACGATACCCGATAGAGATCTTATCGTGGCCTGACTATCAGAAAAGATCGAGGCGCGAGTGAAAGGAGCATGTTTAACGAGGATCCATTGAGCGGCCCGGTAAATTGCCATCACCTCCGCCTGAAACACACTCTCAGCAGATTTCTGGCAAAAACTCTGAGAGTAAATAAAATTGCCATGAAAAGCTTCTCAAAAATCTGTCGTTCGGAGTCGACTTTAAACTGTAGGTCCCATCACTCATGTATAAAATTAACACACACAACATAAGTAGTGTGAGAAACTAGGTCCGTAATCCTGACTGAAGGGTTGTAATGGCCAATTATGTATGTATGTTATGTATGTATGTATGAACTGTTATCTTCAGCAATGACTACAGCGTTGTGATGCATAGGCCTGACTGTATCTGTAAGGCCTGCGGCTTCTTTGAATTCCTTTATAATCCTGCCAGTTCTTGGTACAATATTCTGCTGTTGGCGATTACGATCAAGCCGTAAATGTAGCAACGCTTGAATCATTACTTAACTGGTTTTAACCGCTTTTATCCGTTCTTAGGGGTTCATTTCCGTTAAGAGGAAACAGATGTTTAACATCTGTTATCCTTTTATCCTCGCTAGACCTGCAGTTTTGAAACCTCTACGTGGATAACCCTTTATTATAACAATCTTTAACTAAAAACTATTTTATTTTATGTCACATCAAGTTGCACTGTAATTGATAATCCCTGCCCAAAAAGTGAATTTCTCATGACGCCTTCCGTTTTGACGGCCATTATTTTCTAGGCGCTATCGTTTAAATCGGCCGTGATCAATCATTTACGCCGATAATCGAAACTTAAGTGCTCCACCTTTTTGTGATTTCAAAAATAATGAAACAAATTTGTTGTTTTTGTTTGATTTTGCTTGTGTTCTTTAACGCAGTTTTAATAGCAAAAAATCTGTCAAAATATCTTGTCCGAGTTAAATTTTATTTGCAATTCGATTTTGATTTTGATTTTTTTCATTTTCTGATTCTGTTTCGTTTTCAAAGTTTTACGTATTTTCTATGCAAACGTCTGTCTGTCCGCATTTTTTTTTCTAATTTTTTCGCTTTTCAAAAACAATTTATTTTAATCGTGTTTAAATGTGCGCGTTGTAATGGAAATTGTTGCCCAGTCATTAAGTGATAAAAAATTGGATTTTTTTCTCACTTTTTTTTTTAAAAAAGGAAAATTGTTTTGATTTGTTGCAATATGTTGTTGTTATTTGGGTGTGCTATTTTTGTTGTTGTTGTTGTTGTTGCAGTGTGCTGTTGTTCTTGTTATTGAATTAAATTTTTTAATTCAAATTTATTATGAAATATTTTTCATCGTGTGTTACATTTTGATTGGATTTGGTTTGGGATTAAAAAACACTCGAGTGCTTAGAGACTGAAAAACATTTGTTAGCCTTTGGCTTACACTGATTGAGGTTATGGCAGCAGGCTGGATTGTTTATTAGTTTGCTTGACAGGAGTCATGTTTTATTTCGAAGGACATTTAATAAATCGTTTCTAATTTTTTTTAAACATTTTTACAACAAAATACTATGAAACTCAACTTAATCAATAGTATACAAGCATTTTAAAAAGAAATTTAATAGGAGGCCTATTTAGTTTGTAAGTGATTTTTTATTACTAGATTGGTTTGGTAGTGGTTTGGCCACAGTTAAAACCCCAGGTCAGACATCTCCAACAAAAGGAAATATGAAAAAAAATATTTCTCCCGGAGACTTCATCTCAGCAATTTTCTGGCAAAAACTCTGAAAATTGCCATGAAAAATTTCTCAAAAATATGTTTTGATCGGAGTTGACTTTAAACTGCCTGTCCTGCCACTAATGTATAAAATTAACAGACACAACTTACAGTCACAGAAAAAATTATACATACATCTGCTAATTGTTTTATTTGTTTCCAATATTTGCTGGATTATATTTTATTTATATACGATTTTGCCTAAAAATATTCTCTATTGTAACTGCCTTAAACAACGCTATGACACCTTTTTCAATTTGATAAAAATCTCCACTGCATGTAGACTTTTTTTTTGACTGTAAGTGGTGTGAGAAGCTAAGACGCAATATTAATTGAAGGGTTGCAATGACCAATTATGGATGTATGTATGTATGTTTATGTATATTAGCATGATCGGCAAGAAAAATAGCCTCCGGAATGTATTTTCCATAACTGAGGACGAGGAGAATCAGTTTATAGAACTCAAGCATCATTTTTCCTGCAGAGAGTGTAGGCCTATTTGGAAGTCTGAAATCGTTGAGCACCTTCTCTGTCTCTACTCTGTTATACAGCGGAATATAACTTGGGTGTATAGGTGCAAAACGTCTTCAATAGTCGTTGTGATTAGAATGCACTAGGATTACTCTCCTGGAGAGATTCATCACAGGCATTGATTGACAGTTAAAATAATCTTCTACTTCTTCTCCGCTTCATTCTTTTCAATTTCTTTACCCTCTGTAAATTTTTTTATAGTTTTTCCGGTCTGTTGTGAGTTCACTACCTAATCACTCTACAGGTCTATCAATTGTATAAGGGCTTAAGGCTTAGTGTCGACGTATCGTATTGGTTTGGACAATTTTGTTGTACAATTTTGATTTTCTAACGATTAGTTTCTTATTAAGTCATACGGCTTATATAAAGTGATCATGCCATTATACTCAAGAGCACGTTTATTTTTTTTTACTGTACCTAACGCTTATTTTTTTTTTTGTTTTTTTTTTAGTGTAAATCTTTAAAATTACAAAAATATATCAAAACATTTATTTTCTTTGTTTAAATCAGCACCTTTCCATATAATTTTTATGGGAAATTGCTTACATTTTGGGTATCCTTAAATTAAGTGCCATTTTCTTGTCACTCACTCCCTACTAATAAAATAACAAATAAAGCTTATGATGTTGTCTCTTAAAAAACTGTCCCTTAATATTTTATTATTTGCTTTATTTTGCTTTATTTTTGTGTTATTTTTACTTTATTTTGGCTCTATTAAATTTTGTACATCATTATGCAAAAGAGAAGAAAAAAAAATTAATTTTACATGAGAATGTCAAAAAAACCAAGATAAAACGAAACAAACTGAATATGCCAGTTGTGTTGTATTCTGCTTATTGAACACACTATTTACAAAAAAAAAATGCCACACTCGCATGCATACATACATAATTCTATAAACAAACACTTCCTTCCCTACTCACTCACGCACTCACAGAAACGTTTGTAGTTGTGTAGACAAATATAAAGAATTTTGTCATGAATATAAAAATTGTTTGTATTTGTGCGTGTCACTTAAGCGTATTAACGTTGTATCCTGTTAAACACATACACACACATACACACAAGCGCTAGAAAAAGGAAAGAAGAAAATGTACACGAACGTATAAATATTTACAACAGTTACCCTCATCTACACACACACTACTTCACGCACTCATACCAAATGCATAAAAAAAAATTGTTGACGATACTAATGCCAACAACAGTAACAAAAAAAAAAAAAAGAAAAAGTAAGAAACGAAACAAATGTGTATTTGTGAGTGTGAGTATGAATGTGTGTCAATAAACAAACATTCCAAAATGAATCAATGGGGTGAACGGTTGAACAAAAACCATATGAATGGCAAATAAATGTTTGCGTGTGTATGTATGTGTGCGTATGTGTATGCAAAACTGACAATGCAAAGCAAAAAATATGCAAATAACGACAACACCAATGACAACTCCTTAATTGTTGTTGTTGCTAATATGAACAACAATAATAGCAAGAAGAAGAATTTATCACAAGAAATTTTTTTGCAAATTCTCTCATCAGTTCATGGAAACGGTCTTTGTTTGTTCCTGTCTCTCTCTCTCTATCTGTCTTTCTGTGTTTGCTTGTTATTTAAGAGATACACTGTGTTGAATAAACTATACAACAACAACAACATTAAAACCAAGTCATCTGTGTAAATAAACAAAAAAAAAAGACGATAGAAATCCCAGCAAAACATTTTGGAAAAATGACAAGGAAAACCGGAAAACGACGAAAAAACATGAATTATCGATTAGTTTGAAAAGTAGTTCGATGACAGATTTCAGAGGCACCCTACAATTGATATTTCCCAATCCTTAAATGGCCATTAAGGTCAATTTGAGAGATCGATTCAGTGAACTCAATCGTGTTCAATTCAAATCAAGGATAAATAAAACAAGATTGCCCTCAGCACCTTAAAGACTTGAAGTTCATTTAACGAACGATTTTTGTTGCTATTTGCCAGCTCAGAACAAACGAATAAAGCTTGGGAATCACTGAGTTTCGGTATCAAATTTTGTGACATGGTATACAATGCCTTGAGGGTAGTTTGGTAAACAATTAATTACAGTATTTGGTCCATTGGGTGTCACAATTATGCGATTTAATCTTAGCGGTTTACCTCTTTTAGAAGATGCATAAGACATCTCAAGTACAGGTACAAACAAGTCACAACTCCAGCCCGAGAAGACTACATTACAGTTGCCATTGGTTAGCAAGGTCCGAAATGTTGGCAAAAGTATGTAGACTCTCGGACAGACGACCTATATATATTATCGCGCTTTATATTTATCGCCCCCAACTAAATATTTCATTCTCTTTTGCAAAAATTTCCAAAATCCAAACGCTTTAAGAACTCACGCGTTATTCTATGAAGAATGTTAGTTTAGGTCTCTTCAAAATGTCGGTCTGTATTTGCTCAAAACAACTTTCGCTTTACAATTGAGTTTACATGATGAAATAACTTATCTTGGACACAACAGAGCTTGATGTCTTCGTTGATAAGATGACTTATACAGGTACCATCAGTTATATTATCGGAATTATTTGTGGGACGACGTATTCATTCCTCATGAAGGCTGTGTTACCAAAATGCTATTAAGGCTCTGCTATTAATACACGACTATTCACACTGCTTTGTTAATTGCTTTATTAAACTTTTCCAATGTGTTTCAGTTCTTGTTGGACAATATTGGCCGATGGTTGTTTGCCGTCGGGTCCGCCATCTAACGTTTTTTTTATTCAACTAGTGCTTATTTCGTGAATGGGAAACACTTAGCTCATGTCTGATTTGACAGAAATTAGTTTTAACTTTCCGCTGAACGAATATGGTTGTGGTATACGCTTGAACAACGCTGGGAAATATTGCGACATTACTTTGAAAATCATGGCAATGTTGCAGAATGTGTGCGAAAATTGCTTACGGATTTTGGAAGAAGAGAAGCACCGTCAGCTCCGTATGTTCGTTATCCGGTGAAAAAAGTGAAAGAAACTGGCATCCTTATCGATAAACCAAAGCGTGAAAAGCCAAAAACACTGCGTACACCCGAGAATATTGCTGCTGTGGCAGAAAGTGTGCGTGAAGCGCCATCAATGATTCAATTCACCGTCGTTCTCAACAATTGAACATTTCGGAGACATCATTGAGACGAAATTTGCATAAAGACCTTGGTATGGCGCCATACAAAGTCCAATTGGTTCAGGAGTTGAAGCCAATTGACCATCCAATGCGTTTTCGCTTCGCTAAGTGGGCCTGCGATCGACTTACAGAAGATGCCGATTTTGGCATAAAAATCTTATCATCTTTTCAGATAAAGCTCATTTTGATCTTGGTGGGTATGTGAAAGTTTATGCATTTGGGGCACAGAAAACCCGCACGCATACATTGAAAAGCCGACGCACCCAAAACGAGTCACTGTTTGGTGCGGATTTTGGTCCAGAGGCATAATTGGGCCATTTTTCTTCGAAAATGAGCAAGGAGTGGCCGTTACAGTCAATGGCGATCGTTATCGGGCCATGTTGAACGAATTTTTGTTGACAAAAATTGAAGAGGAGGATATTGGCAACATTTGGTTTCAACAGGACGGCGCTACGTGCCACACAGCCGAAGCTACACTCGATGTTTTGCGCCCTGTTTTTGAAATTCGCATTATCAGCCGTAGAGCCACCTCGGAGCTGCGATTTGACACCGTTGGACTATTATTTGCGGAGTGCCGTCAAAGATAAGTGTTACGCCGACAAGCCAGAGACAATTGACTTTTTAAAGGACAATATTCGTGAAGCCATTTGTGAAATACAGCGGCACACAATCGATAATGTGCTTAAAAATTGGACCGATCATGTAGGCTACTGCATGGCCAGCCGAGGCAGCCATTTGAATGAAATTATTTTCCATTATTAACCGGAAGGATTGTACTTTCAAATGAAAAAAGAAATTTGAATTGAAATATTCAGTAGTTTTTTTTAAAGCATTTTCAAAAAAAAAAAAAGTTATTTGGCGGACCCTTTATAATCATTATATTTTAATACGTTGGATTGAAAACCTTTACAACCATTTTTAATTTCTTCTAAGGACTTTCGGAATTTCAGAAATTTCTGTAGTCTAGTAGGAGTGTGTTGGCTTATATGACATGGGGCGTCGGTTCAAACCCCAGACCAGACATCTCCAACAAACTAAAACATGAAAAATCTTTTTTCGGTGACTTCCTCTCAGCAGTTTTTTGGCAAAAAAAAGTCTGAGAGTAAATAGAAAATTACCGTGAAAAGTTTCTCAAAAAATCTAACGTTTGCAGTCGACTTTAAACTGTAGGTCCTGACAATCATGTATAAAATTTAACACTCGCAAACATAAGTGGCGTGAGAAGCTTGGTCGTAATCCTGACTGAAGGGTTATAATTAACAATTATGTATGCTTGTACTTTCCTATTTCTATGGCAATAATTCCGTCGAAACAATCATGCGAGTACAACAAGTGTAGTGTACACGTACTCTCTTACCTACTACAGTCGTATTTGATTTAATTTTCTTACATTTTGGAAATTCTTGGATTTTTATTTGGCCATATAACAAGCAGTCTAAGACAACGAATTGATTACATTTGTAGTTTATTATGAAAGGAAAAAAAAAACTGTAAAAAGAATTCAAAAGTAAAAGCAACTTAACTGCACTTGACTTGTAAGTCGTAAGTATTTGACAATGAAATGTATTCCACAGCTTAAGCAAAAAAAAAAAAGAAAAAAAAAAAAAAAAAAAAAAAAAAAAAGAAGCAGCAGAATAGAAAGATGACACAGTCAAAATAAGCCAACAGAAACGAAAAAAAAGGAAAGAAAAAATCTTGAGTTTGATAAATAGTTGCAAGAGAATGTGATTCTTGTGAGATAAAAAGTGGCAACAATAGAGCAAGCGAGTAAACCCAAAATTTACGAAGTATATGTCAGGATTTTCTCTGTACGTTTATTCTTAACCTGTAAGTAGCTTCAGCATTTTTCTTTTGTCTCTGAAAAGTTTTTTTTTTACTCTTTAGCTGCCTTGCATGCCACTGTGCTCACTCTTGAAACACTACGGTAGAGAAGAGAGAGTAAAAACATTTTGCATTTCATTTCCCTAAATTGTCGAAGGAAACATCTTTTGACAGAAATTGTTCAACTACTACACGTCTTTCTGTTAAACAAAGGAAATGATACTGCATAGTGAGGCTGTCAATAAAGTGGAGACAGATAGTCACTGCGGCAAACAGATATGAGAGCGACAAACCACAAACTATTCTTGCCATACATTTGCATATTCACACATGTTCACTCATTCATGCAACAACTCCTACATACAGTTGTACAACTGCATTAGGGAAGTACTTCCTCCAATGGGTGACATTATGATCGATTGTCAATGATCTGAAGTTAAATGTCACACTCATGTTGTCGCCCTAATGGTCTATTGTGGTATCTCATGTACCATATGCGTGTAAAATTACTTCTGATGCATTTACATTTGTATTTGCATATGTGTGTGAGTGTGCGCGTGTGTGTGGGTATGTGAATGTACATGAAAGTGAAGTGCGATAAATCTTCACCCACATGCTGGCAACTCATTCGAATTGACAGGAGAGGTATTGATGTATTCGCAAGAGTGTGTTAAAGTGTTTGAGTGTCAATATTTAACAATCAATTGTAATGCATCCAATGAAAGACTTTTACAGTGGAGGGCAAAACAAATTGTTTTTCTTTTTTATTTTTTTTTTTTTATTGATAAGATGTAAGTAAACATTTGATTTAAATTGAAGCGAAAGAATGTGTAGGGGATAAGGATAAAAATATCTCTTGGAACCTTATTAGCATGATATGGACAAAACTTAGTCTAGATAGTCATGTAATTAACAAGGAAGATATAAACCAGGGGTAGGATGAGACATAAGAGATGCTAGTTTTAAGCTTGACTTAGATTCTCATATAGATTCTGTGTATTAGTCACACATGTTATGAAAACTGCATTAAATTCAGCGAACTAGAACAACAATCCTCAGTCTTTGGAAGGTTTTGACGTACGTGAGCACCTACATACATACATAACATACTTAATTGGGCATTACAACCCTCCCGTCAGGATTACAACCTAGCTTCTCACACACTACTTATATTGTGTGTGTTAATTTTATACATGAGTGGCGGGACCTAAAGTTTAAAGTCGACTCCGAACGACAGATTATTGAAAAACTTTTCATAGCAATTTTATTTTAACACTCAGAGTTCTTGCCAGAAATCTGCTGGAGAGAAAGTCGCCGAGAGAAATATTTTTTCATTTGTTCGTTTTGTTGGAAAATGTCTGACCTGGGGCATATGCGCACTGTGTGGCAATTTTATTTATTCCCAGAGTTTTTGCCAGAGCTGTCTGAGCCGCAGAAATATTTTTTCATATTTTCATTTTAATGGCTGGCCCGGGGTTTGAACTGTGGCCTTACGTCTAATAAGCCGACACACTACTTACTGGACTACAGCGACTTCAACGATAGTATAGTGGCCAGTATCCCCGCCTGTCAAGTGAGCACTTATCATGGTTAATAAGATGTTATTTCAGTCACTGCGCACTACAGTACAGTTCAGACACGGGTGTAAGTGAACACAGGTCATATGGAGTAACATTGTGAAATGCGTTACATAACATAGATACGTACATACATACATAATTGGTAATTCAGTTAGGAGAAACTAGGTCGTAGTTTCTCACACTACTTATGTTGTGTGTGTTAATTTTATACGTGAGCGGCGGAACTTACAGTTTGAAGTCGACTCCGAACGACAGATTATTGAGAAACTTTTCATGGCAATTTTATTTTATTCGCAGAGTTTTTGCCAGAAATCTGCTGAGAGGAAGACGCCGAAGAAATACTTTTTGTATTTTATTTTAATGTCTGGCCTGGGGCTCGAACCCTGGCTTTTCGTCTAATAAGCCAACACACTACCTACTAGACCACGGCGTTATACGATAACATATTGAGGCTTGCACTTCCGGATGATGCGTCGATCCCGTTGGCGGTTGTAGATAGCGACTTGATTCATTCAGGAACCCAAATGCAACAATATTACAGCGTGTATACCGTGATGGCTGCATGTGAATGGATGTGAACCTCCTGCATTTCAAGAACTTATCTATGCATAGTGAATGCGGTGTATTCTGTTCTCTTTTTTTTATAAATTTAAACGTAAAGGACGATGAGATTAATACGCGGTTGATCTTAGTGGAGAATTAAACATTTCAGAAGCTCACCACCAAGAGTAGCTGTGGCGGACATTTGAACGGTATTGTTTCCTGCACATAATGGCGTGGATAGGTCTTCCCAAATGAATAATGCCAATGATATGTCACACACACACACACTTTGTTTTGTTTTATTTAAATTTCAAGATAGAAAGCGCATAATTTAAACCCGATGTTTAGAGAGATTTGCTTGAAATGTGTTGCAGTGTTATTGAAAACTAAATTTTATGTCAAAGCTTTTAAAGAGCATCTATGCAAAGATTTTATTAAAATTTCTGGGGAAACCCGTATTTTATAAAGATCGTCTGCTTCTGAAAAAATTTCTTTTAACCAAAAATTTCTTTTCATTTCTCTTTTCAGGTTTGTGCCACACTTTATTGCAAGCTTTTCCACTAATATCAAGCACTATCAATATATGTTGCAAGAAATCCCTTTCAAATGTGTTTTTTGTGTTACTAATTGCCTGAACTAACCATCATCAGTGGGGTAAGTTTGGTTTCCGTTTCCATATCATTTTAGTTCTTATCACACCGTCCAATAGGGTTCTCTGTTGTGGAGGTTACGTGTTAATTGCACGATGCTCATGAGATACATTCCAAAGAATTTTGTTTGTGGAATTGTTTTTGTTGTTACAAGTGTTTCTCAATCAATTTCAAGTTGAAAAAACTTTCAACACACTTTACACAATCACATACGAAAATAATGCAAAAATAATTCCACCTCCTGCAACAACTCATGCACATGACATGTGTAAAGCAAATGCAAATTGTTCTGCTTGAAACACGAATTGTTTTGTGCGAAAATGTGGAAAATGTTGAAAATGTTTTACACGAAATTGATTTCCATCAATTGCAATACAATTCATGAAATTTATGTTATAATGCCATGACATGACATGACATGCTGATGTCAATGTTGTGTGTTATGGTAAAGGAGATGATATGAAATGAATATTTTTTTTGACATGATCGGGAAATTGAATTCGCAAATCAAAAGAAATTTATAAAGATTGTATCTGTTAGCGTATAAATACGAAAACAAAAAAACAATTGAAATGACATGCAAGGAGTGAATATTTTCAAGAATTTTTTTTTGTTAAGAACATTGTGAGTGGCAGTATTTCTATTTGAACGTTTTTCATATTTCGTTCTGTTCGAGATATCTGAAGCAGGTGCTGAACCACGAGCTTTCGTTTACACGTTCACTCTAAAAAAAAGAAAGAATATGAGTTTAGCAGCTAACTTCACATATAAAGGGTGTTTTTTTATAGAGGTATAGAACTTTAAGTTGACATTACTTTTCAAGATGGCGACCGATTCAACAGCTGTTAAGTGATTTATTCTCAGTTTGGTTTGGCAATTCATCATGAATAGACTCACGCCTGAACAACGCTTGCAAATAGTGCAATTTTATTTCGAAAATAATAGTTCTGTTGCGGAAAACGTATCGCGCACTACGTCCATTTTATCGTCGACAAAATCGTCCATCAGAGCAGTTAATTCGATTAACCATGGAACGTTTTCGCACCACGTTTACTCTTATTGATAACTCGCATCCCCAGAGACGCTGTACGGTGCATACAGAAGACGCTATTGCTGCTGTAGAGCGTAGCATTGAGGAAGACCCGAATGAGTCCATCCGCCATCGAGCACAGGAATTGGATCTGTGTCCATCCACTTTATGGAAGATTTTGCGAAAGGATCTTGGTTTGCGTGCTTACAAAATCCAACTCGTGCAAGATTTGAAGCCAAGCGATCATCAAGTAAGGCGTAGATTCGTCGAAAGGGCCCAAAACGAGATTACCGTTGTTCCCGATTTTCATAAGCGAATTTTGTTTAGCGATGAAGCGCACTTCTGGTTGAATGGCTACATCAACAAACAAAACTGCCGCATTTGGAGTGAAGGTAATCCTCAAGTGTATGTGGAAACACCGTTACATCCAGAAAAACTGACTGTCTGGTGCGCTTTATGGGCTGGTGGAATCATTGGTCCGTACTTTTTCAAAAACGATGGTGGCCAGAACGTTACAGTCAATGGTGATCGGTATAGAGCCATGATTACAAACTTTTTCATTCCTGAATTGAATAACCATGATGTCCAGGAGATGTGGTTTCAACAAGACGGCGCAACATGTTCACACAGCTCGTGCCACAATAGATTTATTGAAAGACACGTTTGGTGACCGCCTAATTTCACGTTTTGGACCTGCGAATTGGCCTCCAAGATCTTGTGATTTAACACCGCTAGACTACTTTCTGTGGGGCTATGTAAAGTCATTGGTCTATGCGGTAAAGCCACAAACGCTTGACCATTTGGAAGACAACATTCGCCGTATTATTGCCGATATACGGCCACAAATGTTGGAAAAAGTCATCGAAAATTGGACGTCCAGATTGGACTACATCCGCGCCAGCCGTGGCGGTCATATGCCAGAAATCATATTTAAGATGTAATGCCACAAGATTATCTTTCGGATAAATAAAATTCATGTCAATCGAATAATCCATCGTTGTTTTATTGCAACTTAAAGTTCTGTACCTCTATAAAAAACACCCTTTATAAAGATCGCATGATAAGTGGGTCGTCTTGTCTAAAACCTTGCACGGTACCAAAAGCTTCGAAGAGATTCAATCCTATTTTGAAATAAGCGCAGGAGTAGCTCAACATCTATCTGCACAACCCTTATTAGCTTTGCAGGACTATCGAGCTCAGTCAGTGTGGCAAAAATACGATTCCTTATGGGGCTATCGAAGGCTGCCTTATAGTCGACAAAAAGTTATTTTTTCAAGGGATTTCCAGGATTAATGACTTAATGTGAAGATCGGATTAATGGTAGTCTAAACAGGTCTGAAGTTGCAGGTCTGATATGGAATAATCAGTGTTTTAAAGAGTAATTTCAGTTGTTCACACACTATGCCCCCAACTCTGGTCAGATACAAATCAGCAACCAATTGAGAGGGAAACAAGAAGACGCAGGTGGGGATGTCTCGGTCGCACTCTTCGCAAGCCATTAGATGACATCACAAAGAAAGCCATAGACTGGAATTACCAGGGAAGCAGGTGTATCGGTCGACCATCACACACATGGAAACGCCAACCGAACTATCTAAAGTACGTCTACAATGAAACGAAGTCAAACACCGCGCTGATGAATGTGTTGGGGTCCTATGCTCCCTAGAGGAGTACAAGGAACATATATACACAATATGCCTGTAAGAACTGGAATGGGATAGGCAGTAGGCTTATATTCTTGATGTTAACACGTATCACTAGGTCTTCCTGTTTCAGAACAGGACAGAAGATCTGAAATTACAATCTACTTTGTAAACAAACTGGTGCCTGCCTCCTACCAGCTCATTACTTCTGGTCTAAAACCATAAAAATTCAACGGGCAGGCCCTTAGGGGCTTCAGCTTGTTGTTGTTTTTAAGTCCTTTTCATGGCTAGGCGACAGAATCTCCACACCATTATTATTGATTGGTTTGGTCCTCTAAAGGCAGAATTAGTGTTATTTCCGCCTCGAAGCAGAATAGAAAAGTGTTTTGTCCACGACCTCAGCACCCCTTGAGAAACAGTAATCATATTTCCGTGTTAATCCTTGCAGGAGTAAAGCAGTCTTCTGTGTTGGTGCGCCAATCATAGAAAAATAAAAATTAATGGACCACAATCTAACTTACCCTCGTAGTGGGCAGTAAAAAAAAAAAAACAGAGAGGAGATTAAGGCATAAAAGCCAATAAAAAATTTCGTTTTGTTTGTGTGTAACACTGCAGTGCATTATTAATGTGAAACGAAATAAGTTAATAAAGATTCTAATAACAGTCCGTTAGTAAGAGAGATTTTCATTAATTTTTAGCTCCATTAATATGAGTGAGAAAAAGGTTACAATTTTAAATTTTAATTACAGTTCTTAAGAACACTTTTAACTTGTCGTTTATGGCTTAACAATGGCATTCTATTTAATGACGTTAATCCAAGCCAAATAGGCGTGTTATTGATACTAAAAAATATATAAAGGGTCCGCCAAATAACTTTTTTTTTTGAAAATGCTTTAAAAAGAAAAACTACTGAATATTTTCTCAAATTTCTTTTTTTTATTTGAAAGTGCAATCCTTCCGGTTAATAATAGAAAATAATTTCATTCAAATGGCTGCCTCGGCTGGCCATGCAGTAGCCTACATGATCGGTCCAATTTTTAAGCACATTATCGATTGTGTGCCGCTGTATTTCACCAATGGCTTCATGAATATTGTCCTTTAAAGCGTCAATTGTCTCTGGCTTGTCGGCGTAACACTTATCTTTGACGGCACCTCACAAATAATAGTTGAACGGTATCAAATTGCAGCTCTGAGGTAGCCAAACGATATCAGCTCTGTGGCTGATAATGCAATCTTCAAAAACAGGGCACAAAATATCGAGTGTAGCTACGCCTGTGTGGCACGTAGCGCCGTCCTGTTGTAACCAAATGTTGCCAATATCCTCCTCTTAAATTTTTGTGAACAAAAATTCATTCAACATGGCCCGATAACGATCGCCATTGACTGTAACGGCCACTCCTCGCTCATTTTCGAAGAAAAATTGCCCAATTATGCCTCTGGAGCAAAAGCAGCACCAAACAGTGACTCGTTTTGGGTGCGCCGGCTTTTCAATGTATGCGTGCGGATTTTCTGTGCCCCAAATGCGACAATTTTGCTTGTTTACATGCCCGCCAAGATCAAAATGAGCTTCATCTGAAAAGATGATTTTTTTGCCCAACATCGGCATCTTCTGGTGTAGGCTACTGCATGGCCAGCCGAGGCAGCCATTTGAATGAAATTATTTTCCATTATTAACCGGAAGGATTGTACTTTCAAATAAAAAAAAGAAATTTGAGAAAATATTCAGTAGTTTTTTTTAAAGCATTTTCAAAAAAAAAAAAGTTATTTGGCGGACCCTTTAGAAAAGTAGCTCAACAGACAAGTCAATAACTTTTCTTTTCTTTTGTTTTTTTTCTGTGAAGCACTATTATTAACTGAAAAACCCGACGTAAGAATGGAAAATAATCAACAGAAATAAATCCAAATTGTGTGAAGACGTAAAGACAAAAGATGGTAAAAAATAATTGAATTATTTGCACAGACTTTTAGACGCTTTATTTCCAAGAAGTTCATAACAACTTACGCTCGACTAGGCCCGCCTACTTGCCAATTAACGTTTTGCCTTCTTCAGTTTCTAATTTAAATTTTTTTTTCTTAATTTGATTTTTTCAACATCATTTTACAATTAAAAATACAAAAAAAAAACAGAGATTTTATTGTTGTTGTTATTTTTTAATCATTAAAGCGACACAATTAAATGGAAAAGATTTAAATAAAAAAAAAAGTAATAAAAATGGATTCCCGTCATAAGAAAACATTATTTTTCAATTACGACTACCTTCAGTGATATTGCTGCTGCCGTTTTCGTTTTGGATTTTAAAAACAATTTAAATTAAATGTCTTGTTAATTTGTTTGATTATTATTTCGACAAGATTTCTTTTCTTTCCTTTCCTTTCTCTCCTTTCTTTCCTTTCCTTTCCTTTCCTTCTCTTCATTAGACAATGAAATCAAAAGCAAATACGCTAATTTACCATGAGCAGCTCTGTTACAGTAGCAGCTCTACTGACAAGCATAATAGCTGGCTTGATACTTATCAAACACTTGCTGAAAATTCATTAAAGTAAAGTTTAACTGTTTCCTGTTCAAATCCCAGGTCAGACATCTCCAACCGAAACGAAATATGAGAAAATATTTCGTTGACGCCTTTCTCTCAGCAGATTTCTCACAAAAACTCGGAAAGTAAATAAAAATTGCCATGAAAAGTTTCTCAAAAAAAAAAAAATCTGTCTTTCGTAGGTCCCTGCGCTCATGTATAAAATTAATACACACAACATAAGTGGTGTGAGAAGCAAGATTGTAATCCTGACTGAAGGATTACTCAGCCTGCCTTGAAGGCGCTATATCTGCTCGAGAATGGTTGGTAGTCTACAGAAAGGCCCTGTTAAGGCTCTTGAATAGGCATTAGGTGGCATTGTGTTAAGTTTCGGGGTATTTTGTTAAATTCTTTATTCTCAATTATGCGTTCACTAATGGAACAATTTTTTCTCATGTATGGATCGGTGCTTCAGTGTTGGAAATATCTTCAAAATTTTTTTTTCATATGCAAGGCCCATTGCTGCCATTGTGCATCCGTATGTTTAATTTTCTATGAGTGTGGTGCATAAATCGGGCTGAATTTGACCGATGGTTAGGTTTATGTTGGCCTTGAGGCTTATTGGCATAAGAAAAAGTCTAAGGGGGTCATGTTCTCAATGGCTAGTTCACATCACCTCTATTGTGCCTTTAAATTGCTGGTGCAGAATATCCAATGTGGCATAAACTGTCGTTGGTGTCCATATTATCCAATTCAGGTCATAGGAAGACGGTATTCATCGGCCTAGAGCTGTTTAGGTTAACAGTATCATTTTGGCCGACGTCGTTCCTAAAGAAATATGTATCGATGATGCGACCACCCAATAATTCACACCAAACACTGATTTTTTCGGGACTCATTGAACGCTCTTGGGTCTCGTGGGGATTGGTATCGGTCCTAGTTTGACAATTTTGTTTATTCACATACCTATTCTTTCAGAAATGGGTTTCACCCAAATGTTTATGATCTCTTATCTTCAGTCCATGATTATTTGACAGAACAGAGTGAATAAATTGTCACTAATTTCACAAAGAGATTTTGTTTCAACCATATATTATCGTTCTTGAAGTTGCCGTAGTCTACTAGGCTTATTAGACTTGAGGTTTGGGTTCAAATCCCAGGACAGTTCTCAAAACGAAATATGAGAAAATATTTCTGTGGCAGTAGCTTCAACCTCAGCCCAGACATCTCGAATAAAACAAAATATGAACAAATATTTCATAGGTGACTTCCTCTCAGCAGTGTTCTGGCAAAAACTCTGGGAGTAAAATAAAATTGCCATGAAAAGCTTCTCAAAAATCTATCGTTCGGAGTCGACCTTAAACTGTAGGTTCCTCCACTCATATATAAAAATACATCATAAGTGGGAAGCTATGTCGTAATCCTGACTGAAGGGTTGTAATAATCAATTATGTGTGTATGTATGAATGAGATCCTCAGGCTTACAATCCTGCCGACGTATCATTTCCTCTACAGATTAACTACCCAATCATTTCTGCTTACATATCTGCAGATAAGAATATTACAATGATATCCACTGTGTTTTCTGCTTCTTTAAATAATCCAGAGAAACCAAAGATGCCCCTGTATCATCTATTGAAGCTGTGCTTAATGGGATGTGCCACATTAAAACTTCGATAATAACACTCAACTTAATCTTACTCATGCTTAAGATTAGTATCCCAATAGTAGGATTGAGTTTTTGCCATCCGATCGACATTTGCAGTCATGATTAGTGAGTGAGTCGAATAAGCGCGCTTAGCCTCCTAGTACACTTCTAGGCCAAATGCGATCTAAAAGTATGTCCCCTCAATGGCTTAAGTACTGTCTGATTATTCACATATTTTTGTGGCTTTAACAACCCCCCAGATTTCCATTTGAAGACCATAACATTCCGTTGGAAGACTATACTATTGTCTGTCCCTCATTTGGACCCGAAAGTGAAAATAGCCCGGTTGAAGCAATACATTGTTCACTATCAGGTATTATTACACTGGGAGTATCACAGAGGTAAAGTCACTGTCGTCCAGTAGGTAGTGTGTTTGCTTATTAGACGTAAAGCCAGGGTTCAAACACCAGATCAGACATCTCCAACCCAAACGAAATACGAAAAAATATTTCTCTCTGCAGACTTCTGGCAAAAGCTCTAAGTATTGAAATAAAATTGTCGCCGTAGTCCAGTAGGTAGTGTGTTGGCCAGACATCGAGACAAAAAGTATTTCTTCGGCGACTTTCTCTCAGCAGATTTCTGGCAAAAACTCTGAGTGTTAAAATAAAAATGCCATGAAAAATTTCTCAAAAATTTGTCCTTCGGAGTCGACTTTAAAACTGTAGGTTCCACCACTCATGTAAATGGTCCGCCAAATACCTTTTTTTTGAAAATGCTTTTAAAAAAAAACTACTAAATATTTTCTCAAATTTCTTTTCTTATTTGAAAGTACAATCATTCCGGTTAGTAATGGAAAATAATTTCATTCAAATGTCCAATTTTTAAGCACATTATCGATTGTGTGCAACTGTATTTCACCAATGGCTTCACAAATATTGTCCTTTGCGTCAATTGTCTCTGGCTTGTCGGCGTAACGCTTATCTTTGACGGCACCCCACAAATAATAGTCCAACGGTGTCAAATCGCAGCTCCGAGGTGGCCAAACGACATCAGCTCTGCGGCTGATAATGCGATCTTCAAAAACATGGCGCAAAACATCGAGTGTAGCTTCGGCTGTGTGGCACGTAGCGCCGTCCTGTTGAAACCAAATGTTGCCAATATCCTCCTCTTAAATTTTTGTGAACAAAAATTCGTTCAACATGGCCCGATAACGATCGCCATTGACTGTAACGGCCACTCCTTGCTCATTTTCGAAGAAAAATGGCCCAATTATGCCTCTGGACCAAAATCCGCACCAAACAGTGACTCGTTTTGGGTGCGTCGGCTTTCCAATATATGCGTGCGGGTTTTCTGTGCCCCAAATGCGACAATTTTGCTTGTTTACATACCCGCCAAGATCAAAATGAGCTTCATCTGAAAAGATTGTTTTTTTTTTGCCAAAATCGGCATCTTCCGTAAGTCGATCGCAGGCCCACTTAGCGAAGCGAAAACGCATTGGATGGTCAATTATCTTCAACTCCTGAACCAACTGGACTTTGTTTGGCGTCATACCAAGGTCTTTATGCAAAATTCGTCTCAATGATGTCTCCGAAATGTTCAATTGTTGAGAACGACGGTGAATTGATGTTGATGGCGCTTCACGCACACTTTCTGCCACAGCAGCAATATTCTCGGGTGTACGCTCTGTTTTTGGATTTTCACGCTTTGGTTTATCGATAAGGATGCCAGTTTCTTTCAGTTTTTTCATAAGATAACGAACATACGTAGCTGACGGTGCTTCTCTTCTTCCAAAATCCGTAAGCAATTTTCGCACACATTCTGCAACATTACCATGATTTTCAAAGTAATGTCGCAATATTTCCCAGCGTTGTTCAAGCGTATACACAACCATATTCGTTCAGCGGAAGGATAAAACAAATTATCTGTCAAATCAGACATGAGCTCATGTGTTACCATTCACGAAATAAGCAATAGTTGAATAAAAAAACGTTAGATGGCGGACCCGATATAAAGGGTTGTAATGATCAATTATATATTTACATAGGTGGTTTGAGAAGCTAGATCGTAATTTTGACTGAAGGGTTGTAATGACCAATATGGTCGTTCTCAACCTGAAGAAGGTTGCAAATCCCTGTATAAGTTTGCTTTCAATTTAGGAGTTGCTAGAGGTATTGCTTGCCATTTTAATGCAGCTTTTACTGTCAAATTCAAATTTATTTCAATAAATGTGTGTGTGTGGTAGAAACATCTGCTCATTTATGAAATAATTTCTTGTTGTTGTTATTGTTGTTGTTATTTTAATTGTCTATAATAGACAATTTAACAATAAACACTTGCCAATAATTGTATTGAAAAAGATGAAGAAGAAATTATTTTTGAAATAAATTCTGTTTTTAAAAAGCAAACATGGGTGGACTTGATAGTTTAATGGTTTACAAATTTTATTTTTATTTTCATACGATTAATAAATACAAATTCATGTCGTATTTGTTTGCTTTAAACAATTAATTGTTTATAAAAAAATAAAAGAAGGAATGCAATTAATGAGACGATCATTCTCTGTGTGTCAATTACAATAAAATTAACCAGTAATTAACCGCAATTGTTTGTGTGGCAATTAATTAACAACTTGGCTATAATAAACGACAGCAATAAGGCAACAACGGCAGCAGCAACAACAACAATTAACCTTTTACATGTTTAACTGTCGTAAATATTGTTGTAATAAATTTGAATAATTTGTTTTTATTGTTTTTGTTTTTTATCTTTTTTTTAATATTCAGTTCATGTTTTCTTTTGGACTTGATAAGCCCAGTTTTATTACAATATTCTCGTACGTATTATGCGATACAACACAGTATATTAACGTATATTTTTTTGAAATGATGGTTTTACTTTTTACTTTTTATGTACATGTTCAAGTGTATTGTTTTGTTGTACGGTGTACAATATATGAAATGAAAATAAAAACAAAAATGAATTATGAAAACTTTAGTGGTTTTGAATAATAAAACAGTTTGACTTGGTTTGTGGATTAATTTTCGATTATTGCCATGACAAGCTTGCTCGCTAAAGATGCCATCTAAATGCAATGAAAATATCATTGTGAACTGAAAAACTCTTTCAGAAGTTTTTCAAAACAGGCATTAAATTATTTCGATCGATTGTAATGACACGATATTAAAGGAATTATTGTTAACTGCAAGTAATAAGAGATGAAATAAAACGCAGGCATTAAAGTGAAAAGTTTTTTTACTTTCTTTTTTACTTCTTTTTTATTTTTTGTTTTTAAAATAATGTCCCCTTAGACAGGAATTCCGTTTTTAATTTTCAGCAAAGCTGCTTAAGGAACAAAGTCGCCGTAGTCTAGTAGGTAGTGTGTTGGTTTATTAGACGTAAAGCCAGGGTTCGAGCCCCAGGCCAGACATCAAGAAAAAATACAAAAAGTATTTCTTCGGCGACTTTCTCTCAGTAGATTTCTGGCAAAAACTCTGAGAGTAAATAAAATTGCCATGAAAAAGTTTCTCTAAAATCTGTCGTTCGGAGTCGTTTTTAAACTGTAGGTCCCACCACTCATGTATAAAATTAACACACACAACATAAGTGGTGTGAGAAACAAGGACGTTGTACAATGGGTCAATTCGACCTCCGGGTACTGTACTTGTCTTAATTGACAAGTAGACGTCCTCTAACCTAACCTAACCTGCTTAAGGAACAAGTGTATAAATTTTCAAAATTTCTACGACTTCAATTACAATTTTAAGTAGCTGTTCAGAGCTACATCAAGATACATCCTCAATTGGTCAATACAACCCTTCAGTTAGGATTACAGCCCTGTTTCTCACACCATTTATGTTGTGTGTGTTAATTTTATACACGAGTGGCGAAATCTACAGTTTAAAGCCGAAAGTCCCGATTTTTGAGAAACTTTTCATGGCAAATTTTATTTTAACACTCTCACAGTTTTTGCTGGAAATTTGCTGAAATGAAGTCACCAAATAAATATTTTTTTAATTTTTCAGTTTGTTTTAGATGTCCATGCTGGTGTTTGTACCGTGGCCTCACGACCTACTGGACTACCGTGACTTTACCTCTGTGATACTTCCAGTGTAATAATACTTGATAGTAAACAATGTATTGCTTCAACCGGGCTATATTCACTTTCGGGTCCAAATGATGGACATATAATCCTATAGTCTTCCAATGGAATGTAATGTTCTTCAAATGGAAATCTGGGGTGGTTGTTAAAGCTACAAATTATGTGAATAATCAGACAGTATTTAAGCCATTGAGGGGACATACTTTTAGATCGCATTTGGTTTGGAAGTGTAGAAGGAGGCTAAGCGCGCTTAGTCGATTCACTCACTAATCATGAGTGCGTATGTCGATCGGATGGCTAAAACTCAATCCTACTATTGGGATACTAATCTTAAGCATGAGTAAATGTAATGTTCTTCAAATGGAAGTCTGGGGTGGTTGTTAAAGCCACAATTTATGTGGATAATCAGACAGCATTTAATGCCTTGACATGTTTTTACATCGAACTTGGTTTGGAAGTTTAAAAGCATGCTAACTAAGCGCGCTTATTCGTTTTACTCACTAATAATGAGTGCAGATGTCGATCTAATGGCCAAAACTCAGTCCTACTATTGGGATACTAATGCATGAGTAAGATTAAGTTTGAGTGTTATTATAGGAGTATTAATGTGGCACAACCGACTAAGCACCGTGGCAATAGGTGATAAAGGAATATATCTGGCTTCTCTGGTTTATGTAAAGAAGAAGAAGACACAGTGTATCGTTGTACTGTTCTTATATTCATATATGTACATATGTAAACAGAAATAGTTTGGTAGTTAATGGCTGCCTTCCAAAATGTTAGTTGCTTTGTGTTTGAACAAAGTATCGTGTTTCATAATGCCGCTGTACAAAATATATACAATGTATTCTATTTCAAAACGTCGTCAATGTGTATTTTCAACGCAGTCAAAAAGCAATCAGGCATCGGATTTATAGTTGGCAGCATTGTTTGGTTACTTTGCATTTCTACATTGTTTACATACAGTAGTAGAACTGCATACAAACTTTGTATTGATAAATTTTGGAAGGCAGCCAATCTGTAGAGGAAATGATGCGCCGGCAGGATTGTAATCCTGAGTATCTCATACATACATACATACATAATTGATCATTACAACACTTCAGCCAGGATTACAACCTAGCTTCTCATAACACTTATAATGTGTGTGTGTTAATTTTATCTATAGGCGGCGGAACCTACAGTTTAAAGTTGACTTCGAATGAGAAACTTTTCAGGGCAGAGTTTTTGCCAGAAATCTGCTGGGGATGTTGTGCATTTTCCTTTGAATAATTGAAGATCATACCTTAAGCATCATGATATTTCGAAATCGTTGGCATACAGCAGCAATTAAGTAATTTCACAGAGAGAAACTTAAAAAATTTAAAAGTCATGCCAATTAATTCAGGTATGTGTCGTTTGCAGTGTTTAAGTCGATATACGAGTATTGTTATACGATCAACCAACAATTTTCTGAGGCATTAATAAATGAATAAATTAATGAATTGTTGCACGGTTGAATTGTTGGATAAATAAATAGCAACGGCAACAGCAACAATAACAACAACAAATCAAATCAAATTTTTTTTTGCCATCGTTTAACATGCAAAACAATTTGAAAACAACAAACGTGCCGCTCACTGAACCAATCAACCGGCCAAATAACCAAACAAGCAAGCACCCAACCAACCAACCAGTCAGTCAGTCGTCCAATTCACTTGTCGTTCAATTTCTTCTTTTTATTTTGCGTTCCTTTTTTGTTTTTTCATTTTTTTTTGGGTTTAAAATCATTTTGTATTGCCTGTTCTGCCACGCTCTCTGTTCATTTTGATTTCATTTCATTTTTGTTGTGCGGTTTTTCTGTATTGTGTGGTGGCATAAAGTGCTGTTTTGCGCTGCTTGTCTGTCATCTGTGGTGGCACGATGTTTCGGGGGCATGTGCCGCTTATTCATGTTCATTATCCGCTATTTTGGTATTTGGCGGTTGGCTTAAACGACTGCTAAATGTGTGAATGTATGAGAGAGCCTGCATGAAAATTGTTTAACAAACTAATTTATTAAAATTGGTTGACGATTTGAAAGCCAAAGCAAATGAATGAATAAATGACTGAATGAATGACTGAATGAATGAACGAATCCGACAAAAGAGTACATGATTTGAATATAAAAGAAAATTGATATCAAAATAAACTCTGTATGTGAGAGCAATATTTTTAAGGTAAATGACTTGATAAAAGCTTATAAATCCACATATAAAAACAGGTAAGACAGTAAGAGTCAGCCATATGGGCAATGGGATGTCCTTTAGTGGAATTTATTTATAATCAGTACTTTCTGTAGGAGTCAAATTTTGTGTTGAGAATTTGTTAAATTACTTTGGCATGGTGGATGATTATGTTGCGTTAGTAGAATGCAAAAGTCTCGTGAACTAGGAGACCTTTAGGCTCATTATTATAATGCAATAACATCTACAGTCCCTAAAGTCTTACGTCGACTGAGGCTAACTTTCAAAATGTATCAATACAAAGTTTGTATGCAGTTCTACTGCGATATATAAATTATGTATATATGCAAAGTAACCAAACAATGCTGCCAACTATAAATCCGATGCCTGATTGCTTTCTGACTGCGTTAAAAATACACATTGAGGACGTTTTGAAATAGAATACATTGTGAACATTTTGTACAGCGGCTTTATAAAACACTATGTATACATACTTTGTTCAAACACAAAGTAACTAACATTTTGGAAGTCAGTCAGCCTGTCTTCATCCCCCTTGGAATTGCCCTTTATTTGGGTCTTTCTTCGCTCCAATGCTACTGCTAATTGACGCATAATCTATCTTACATGCAGAGAATATACCAAAGCACTGAACGCTTATTTAAACCCAAGATCAATATGTTTAGCCGGTCGAAAATGCTTTCCAACACTAGATATCAACTTAAAACCTATGGTGAGGAAAGTCTGCAGTGTTGCAGCCTTTATTGCGAGTCGATTTATTTTTTGTGTTCGAAATCGCGGTAGTTTAGTAAGTAATGTGTTGGCTAATTAAACGCGTGCCCAAGGACCAAACCCCAGCTACTATTTCTTGAACAAAACAAAATATGAAAACAGAATATGAAAACATGAAGTCGCCGTAGTGTAGTAGGTAGTGTGTTGGCTTATTAGACGTAAGGCCACGCTTCAAACCCAGGGTCAGACATAAAAACGAAATAAAAAAAAATATTTCTTCGGAGACTTCCTCTCAGCAGATTTCTGGCAAAAACTCTGAGTGTTAAAATAAAATTGCCATGAATTGTGTCTTAAAAATCAGGCGTTCGGAATCGATTTTAAACTGTAGGTCGCGCCACTCATGTATAAAATTAACTCGCACAACATAAGTGGTGTGAGAAGATAGGCCGTAATCTTGACTGAAGGGTTGGAATGGCCAATTATGTACATATGTATGTATGAAAACAGATTTCTTTTAGCGACTTTTTCCCAGTCATGAAAAGATTCTTTTCAAACCTGTCGTTTCGAGTGAGTTTCTGTCGTCACACGCACAAGATGGTTGGTGTGAGAAGCTAGGTTTAAATCATATCGAATAACCTTAGTGTTGTGTACTTTACATGCATGTGTAAAACCAGCAGCCCAAATCTATGATAGGAGCCCCTATCATTATGGTACTCATGCGGAAATTCTACAGCATTTCTATCTCCATTTTCTTACTTGGGTTTCTAACCCATTTACCTTGCCGTGTTGAAAGGTCATTCTTCAATTTGTTCAGATTAGTAGGGGATTGGTAGTGCAGTAGGCCCTTAAATATTACGGTGGCCGTCTCCTGTAAGCTATGATCTTTAACGGAGGATCTTTAATGTTGGAAATTTATTTAAAACTGAATGTACCTACGGTAGTGTACGGCTCAATTTATTTTGTATTGAAAAGAAAGCATTAAGCTGAGCATTAAAATTTATTTCATGATTTTCATAATTGACTGCCAAGACAAGAAAGAAATGAGGCAAAAAAAAGAAAGCAAATAAGGAAAATTGCAAATAATTTGCAAACAAATGACAGCAAGGAGTGGATAGAATATCATGAGATTTGTTTGCTGTAGCAGTTTCCAAAATGATAGGGTTGCCATCTGTTTCTGCCAACAAAGAACACTTTCTATGAAAATGTATTGGATTATTGTGTTGCGTATAGTCTTGCCTAACATGCTTCATCATTGTCCTTTTTTCACAAGATTGGGAGTTTTCCAGCCTTTTCCATGATGTTCGTATTCATGTTACTCACTTAAGTAATCCCTCGTAAATCCTTACATTTCCTTTCATTTTTTTTTATCGAGTCCGCCATCTAACGTTTTTTTCTCAACTAGTGCTTATTTCGTGAATGGTAACACTTGGCTCATGTCTGATTTGACAGATTATTAGTTTTATCCTTCCGCTGAACGAATATGGTTGTGTATACGCTTGAACAACGCTGGGAAATGTTGCGACATTTCTTTGAAAATCATGGTAATGTTGCAGAATGTGTGCGAAAATTGCTTACGGATTTTGGAAGAAGAGAAGCACCGTCAGCTTCGTATGTTCGTTATCTTGTGAAAAAAATGAAAGAAACTGGCATCCTCATCGTTAAACCAAACTGTGAAAAGCCAAAAACAGTGAGTACACCCGAGAATATTGCTGCTGTGGCAGAAGGTGTACGTGAAGCGCCATCAACATCAATTCACCGTCGTTCTCAACAATTGAACATTTCGGAGACATCATTGAGACGAATTTTATATAAAGACCTTGGTATGACGCCATACAAAGTCCAATTGACGCCAAACAAAGTTCAATTGGTTCAGGAGTTGAAGCCAATTGACCATCCAATGCGTTTTCGCTTAGCTAAGTTGGCCTGCGATCGACTTACAGAAGATGCCGATTTTGGCAAAAAAAAAATCATCTTTTCAGATGAAGCTCATTTTGATCTTGGCGGGTATGTAAACAAGTAAAATTGTTGCATTTGGGGCACAGAAAACCCGCACGCATACATTGTAAAGCCGACGCACCCAAAAAGAGTCACTGTTTGGTGCGGATTTTGTTCCAGAGGCATAATTGGGCCATTTTTCTTCAAAAATGAGCAAGGAGTGGCTGTTACAGTCAATTGCGATCGTTATCGGGCCATGTGGAACGAATTTTTGTTCACAAAAATTTAAGAGGAGGATATTGACAACATTTGGTTTCAACTGGACGACGGTACGTGCCACTCAGTCGAAGCTACATTCGATGTTTTGCGCCCTGTTTTTGAAGATCTCATTATCAGCCGCAGAGCTGACGTAGTTTGGCCACCTCGGAGCTGCGATTTGACACCGTTGGACTATTATTTGTGGGGTGCCGTCAAAGATAAGTGTTACGCCGACAAGCCAGAGACAATTGATGCCTTAAAGGACAATATTCGTGAAGCCATTGGTGAAATACAGCTGCACACAATCGATAATGTGCTTAAAAAGTGGACCGATCGTGTCGGCTACAGCATGGCGAGCCATTTGAATGAAATTATTTTCCATTATTAACCGGAAGGATTGTACTTTCAAATAAAAAAAGAAATTTGAGAAAGTATTCAGTAGTTTTTTTTTAAAGCATTTTCAAAAAAAAAATATTATTTGGCGGACCCTTTATCATTTAATCTGCATTCAATTTGTCACTATTCCTCTGTCATATTAAAATTGTTTTTTTTTTTTCTTTAAATGAATTTCTCGTTTTCTTTTCATTACATTTTATTGTTTATTCTGTAACCATTTAGTGAACCTGTCGTATAAACGATCAATTTGCTGCCGTTGTTGCTTATCTTGTTCGCCATATAATTGCCTTAATGTGCCTGTCAAAATTGATGGTTTTTTTTTTTTGAAAAAATATTTTCTTTCCTTTTTTTCTTTCTTCCTTACGTTGTGTTTTTGTTTTTAGTTGTATATTTTGATTTTGATTTTAATTTATAATTTTTCCTTTTTGATAATATTTCCACTCTGCCAAAAGCTGTCACTACAGCTTTTCATCTTTTTGTTGTTTTTGTTGTTTATGTCGCATGAAGCGATAAACGATGTTGGCGCCAATTGATGCATCATAAATTGCTTTCATTCATTTAGTCTGTCGCTCACACATTCACGCACTCCCTCACTCATTCACTCACTTACTCACTCACTCAATCGTTCAGTCATTTCATCATACGGTTTATTCATGCTGAAACATGTTTAACAAATAAACAAATAAGGAGCAATAACAACAACAGCCAACAATAACAACAGCCAACACAGTAAACAAAGGAGAAGGTAATGCCGCAGAAAAAAAAATAATCACACAATGTATGTTGTTATCAACCTAGGCACAGTGGTACAGAGTTAGCAAATATATGAAATAAATTTTTTTTGTTGCAATTTTATTATTTGCTTCAGTTCTATTAAGCAAATTTTACCTGCTAAGCAGCTGATTAGTCTACTGTTAGATATCCTGGAATAATAGGGTTGCCAGGGATCGGAATGTTATGTGTCTAGATGTCTGTAGCCTGCCTGGTAGTACAGATTTGCTGCTGGGCTTAGATAAGGCCAGTCTGAGGTTAGTTATTGATTTCATTACAGGACATTGCGAGTTTAGAACGCTGATAAGGATCTGGAACAGATCCCACCCGGGCTTTTGCTCGGTATGTTGGCACGAGGAGAAGTTGGAAACTATCGAACAACTCCTCTTTAACTGTCCAACCCTTAGTAGGTTGAGGACCCTGGGCAGAGGCTTTTTCGAAGGTTTGGACTCTTTGTCAAGAGCCAACGTTAAGGCTCTCCATAGATTCAAAAATATGTTGAGGTGGCTGACAAGTACTAGGGCTTCAATGTTGTAGTTGCGCTCTCTTGTGTGCCTGTGATCCATCTGTTTTTTCTCCGCGTCTTTATCCTCCCTTTTCTCCTTTTACAATTTCCCTATCTTTCTCTCTACTCAAGGACGTACTGCAATGGGTCATTTTGATCTCTAGACACTGTACTTGTCCCAAAGACAAGTACACATCCTCAAACCTAAGCTAACCTATCACTCCACCATTCAACCATTCAACTCCTACCAACTCGGGGGAGTGCATTACATTAGAACTAGAAACATAGATGGCGGATGAGAGGAAAGTGGGTGTAGTGTACATGGACATTAGATATCAATCTGTTTATATTATGAGTAAAAGAAAAACTTAAGCAGGAATAGCGTACCACATCTGAACAATACGAATAAAAATCATATTTTCACTGTAATGCATTGTGCGCTTCACGAATCAATCGTCTATGGACGTCTATGCTCTAGGAGAAAAAGGAGTACTACGTAAATATATAAAAATATGTGTGATTTTCAAGGACGAATGTCTTTATTTCGCTGGAGCACAATCTGTTGTATTGGCGATAGAACAGAGAAGTACAAGCCACATTAGGACGGTGTCCCCATTGGTCTAGTTGGTAGTGTGCTAAACATCAAACGCGGAAGCCGTGGGTTCGATTCCCACCAGAGATCCTGGGTGTTTTGTGATTGAGGGATTGTTGACATTATATGATTAACCGAAATAGAAAAAGTAAGAGAGAATTATTACAAAGCAATTCTCGACAAAGCTATAGAAAAAACAAACTTTCAAAATAAAATTTGTCGCTCACTATTCCTCTTTCCTTTCTCTTACAACTATCGTTCTGTTATTCCAACACAATGCACTGCATGAGTACGAGTTCATCTTCTGAGTGTTGGACGTAAAAAAGGGTTTGATATCCTACACTTAAGAAAAATTTTAAGAAATATTTTCAAAAAAAAATTTTCAGAATAATTGCCAGCAATATTCCGAGAAAAAATTGTCAGAAGAATGGGAAAAAAGTGTTTGATACCCTACACTTTAGAAAAATTTTGAAAAAAAAATTCTCAACAAATTGTCAGAATAATTGCCAGATAAATTCCGAAAAAAATTGTCAGAAAAATTGCCAGAAAAATGGAAAGAAAAATTTAAGAAAAGAAAAATGGAAAACAGTATTTAATAATCTACCCATAGAAAAATTTTAGGAAAAATTTTCAAAAAAAAATTGTCAGAATAATTGAAAAAAATTGTCAGAAGAATGGGAGAAAAGTGTTTGATAATCTACACTTAGAAAAATTTTAAGAAAAATTTTCAAAAAAAAATTGTCAGAAAAATTACCAGAAAAATGGAAAGAAAAATTTTAAGAAAAGAATTGACAAATAGTCAGATAAATTATCAGAAAAATTGTCTGATAAATTGCCAGAAAAGTTGTCAGAAAAATGGAAAGAAAAATTGTTTTCAGTATATTCGGCTTCCATGATAATTTGCAATACAAAAACAGCGCCAGGAAGTGCCAGCCATCGCTGTGTCCAAGATTCGCTTCATATAACCGCAAAAGGGTGACAAAGTTATTGAAAATCATCCCCTTCCTTTTCCGGTATTTGCGTTTAAGCTGCAATCAAACGCCTACTCGCTAACCACCTCAAAAATTTACATCTCGGAACTAATAACGAAGTTAATCGATTTCGTTCTGCTTAATTGCTGGCAAATTGGAATCTTAATTACATCATAATGACTAAATAAGTTCATTTTCACATTTCCTCTTAGTTGCTCCACTGTGCCACTCATAACTACTGCTGTCGTTATAGCTACAGCTGCTATATGACAATCTTTTGTTCATTTTTGTTGGTTTGTTTTTCTTATTTTTTGTTGTTCCACTCACTTGTTGGTTTTTACTTGACAAAATGTGTAAAAAGCCATGTGTTTTTAACATTGTTTTTAATTTGTCATTGCTTTTCGTGCCCGCAATATAAATAAAATTAAAAACATTTTAAACGCATTTTAATTAACATTTAGTGACAAATTGGTAAGAGTCACTACAAGAGCACCATCACCGTTACCACCAATGTCACCATTGCTAGCAGTGCCATAAAAAATTTATGGAAGAAGAAAAAAAAAAGAAAGAAAAAGAATTTCAAAGAGAATAAATTTTTTTCAATAAAAATTTTACTGGCTTTGAAAGGAATTCAGAAAAAAAAAACGAATGCCAACAATAAAAAGAACACGATAATAATTCATAAACAAATAAATGGAAAATATTTTAAAAGCAGATTTATTTTCTTCTGTACAATATGTGCTCCAGATTATTAAAGAGTCCACAAATGAAATAAAAAAAGTAATAAAAACGAAAGGGGCTGGTTATAAAGCAATCTCATGGCTTTTATTGGAACAAGTGGTTGTCTGTTGATTTCCTTTTGTTTTTTGAAATCTGACAGCAATAAAATGTATTCAATTGAAAATTATTGAATACGAACAGTAGTAGGTCTGTTCGCTTATACAAAGTTCAGTTCAAAAATCATATTCAAAATTTTGTCTTTAAAGAAGATATATTTGGTTTAAAGGTCCCTTATACTGAAATAAGAATATTCCTCTAGAATGTTGGTTCAGTAGAGCACTCTGTCACCACATTAGTTAAATATTATTTTGTGTTCTCCATGGCCCCTTAAGAGAACTTAGTCTCCCTCATTATTTGTTCGGTTTCCATTCATATTTTTTCGTTAATTTGTTTCAGTTTAAACAAGTTTTGCGTTCTATAAGTCCTATCTCTCATTCGTTAAGCTCTGTTACCTTGGGTGGACGCTGCCTAAAATAGTATTGTTACGTTTTTTTACCTTTTAGAAACGTTTAAAATATAAGCTCCTAGATTGCAAATAAAATAAAAATAAATCTGTGTGTAGTTTTAATTTAAAATTCTTTATTATTCGCACAATTCTGTGTGCCACTGTTCACATTTTGATGTAAACAACAACAATTGCTTTATTTGTTATTCCTCTGATTACAACCTTTGCTTAAACAACAACAATTACTAGACCATTGTCCGACAGATCTTTGTAACGGAGTTCTTCAAACCACGATTGCTCTCTTTAAACATACCGCATCTTCACACAAGACAGACTGAACTTCACTAACTTACTCGCCTGCTTTGTCATGCCTTTTATATGGCAGAGTAAACGGTCAAATGAATTTTCTTGAATGTTCTCTATAAATGTAAACATCATGGTTTCATTATTATTGTTTGTGGATTTTGTTTGCATTTATTTTTGTGGTGTTTGTTGGTACATTTTTGTTTACTTGTTTATTTTGTTTATGCTGGTGTTTGTTGTTATATTACGCAGTGCGATAATTTGCAAGAAGTCGCCGTAGTCAAGTAGGTAGTGTGTTGGCTTATTAGACGTAAAGCCAGGGTTTGAGCGCCAGGCCAGACATCAAAACAAAATACAAAAAGTATTTCTGCGATGACTTCCACTCAGCAGATTTCTGGCAAAAAAACTAGGAGTGTTAAAATAAAATTGCTTTGAAAAGTTTCTCAAAAATCTGTCGTTCGGAGTCGACTTTAAAACTGTAGGTCCCACCACACCACGGTATAAAATTAATGCACACAACACAAGTGGTGTGAGAAACTAGATCGTAGTCCTGACTGAAGGGTTGTAATGACCAATTATGTATATATGTATGTATGTTAAGGCTCATCACAATAGTAAAACATGCGGTAATCGACCTACAGAGGTTGATTATCGGTCTCAAATAAATATCACTTTTTTCTTGATCAAACCTTCGATTGTTTTACCTTTGTGACGGTATTCAACGTGGATTATGCACTATGCTATGAGTTTACTGTGTGGTAAACTATCTTAAGTTTACATGGAACCGATTTGCCTCAAAACACTCACTGTTTTGACTGTTGTGTGGTCTCTGGCAAGTTGCAGTAGAATAACGTTTCTAGCTTAGTTAAGCAATGCCGTAAAGACTGGCCTAAATTGCTGTCGTGTAATGTCAAACAGGATTGCAGTAATGTCTTATGATTTGTGCTCGATTATAAGTTAACGCGGTAGATATATTATACGTAGCTTTCTTACGCGTTTCTTACACAAGAAACGAAGCTTAATGAGTACAAAAAATAATTTTTTTTTAATTTTGTTTTATAATCACATAATCAGGGGCTGTTGAACTGCAATTTCAAATGGGATGGATGGTTTGAATTTTCTCAGGAAACAACTGACAGATGTCAGATGTCAACTGAAAGATGTCAGTTAACACGTGTGCTGTTGTTAAGCGGCGTGAATTTGAAAAACTCACGTCTTCGGAGTTAAACGTGAATCTAAGAAACTAGACGTCACTTCTTTATTTTTGATGTACATTTTAGACTTACAATTGAGATGAATATACTTAATGAACAGACCTTTTATGCACGTTTCTTTATAAAGTTTTTCTTTTTTTATTGTCGTGGCAAACTTTCTTGTGAGTTTCTTTCATTTGATTTCCTTCGTTTGTTTGTGATTTATTTACCAGAAATAAAACAGAAATTTCTAAGTGAGCACTTTTTATAGACTCTTGGAAATTTAATAGAAATTTTATATGAAAACTTATGAAGTGACTACACAAAGTTGAGAACAAAATGATTTTAAATTACGCAAAAGGCGTCAGGATTTTTATTGCTTTGTATGTTAATAAACACTCCATAAGGCATTATAAAGCCGCCTCTCATTAGAATACAAAAAATTGCTGTGTTTTTAGTTTATTTCTTAAACTTCAAAATTCTTCAAATGTTTTCTACTTCTTCCAACACTTCAGGCATTCTAATCCTGTCACGTTAATTGCTTTGGCCTGGCCCGGTTAAAAGCATTTTAAAATACAAAAACGGAAATATCTTTTTGGTGGATGTCATTTTAATGTACACTTTAATGATAATTTATAATGACGTTTCGGTTTTTTTGTTTGTTTATTTTATATTGTTGTTGTTGTTGTTGTTGTTGTTGTAGCTGTTCATGGCGCTTATATCTGGCGGCACTCACATATTGAATTAATCGCCAGCAAAACAGCCAACGAAAACGAAAGAAGCACATCCGCACACTTAACTCGCACTCTGCCAAATTTTAAATGATGGCCCATTAATCTAAATGAATGCAAGAATGTGAGACGGCGCTTCTGCTTCTGTTTCTGTTTCTTTCGAATATTTTCTAAACGTTTTTCTTTTGCTTCTTCAATTTCAAATATTTTTTTCTGTTTAAAATAGAATTTTTTTTAAATTTTAGCTTTGAATTTTAGCCGATAATTGCTGTCTGCAATCGAAATAATATCGAAAGAAAAAATTACTTTGAATCTATTTCTGTAGGGGCATTAGGTGTGGTTGGAATATTGAGCATCTTAAGAAAGATTCTAGCATGGAAATGCTACTCAGGAATAATGCAGTGGATATATAGCATGATGTTCACGTCTACAGTGACAAATGGTTCAACTCTCTAGGCAGTTAGAAGAAATCGGCAACGAATTTGGTACACTGGATTGGTATATTTTGGTATTTGGCTCAAATGGATTTGGTATAGAGGCTAGCTTGAGTTGGCATAACAGAGAAGCTGTCCAACAGCGGCATTGGAAACTCTGTTGGACTTAAGTTCGCTGCACATGACAGTGAAAATCAAAACTTTGTTATCTACGTTTAGGTTGTTAGGGGTAGATAAGTCGAATATGAAAATTTAAGGATTTCATGTTCTAAGTAATCGGTTGGTTGACAGCTCACTCCTTAATTGTCGTCAGACAGACAGAACCCCTTTACTCTATGATTTTGGAAAGTGCTTTGCAACGAGATTTAATAACAAAAATAAGTGGATTGGCCTGGCAGCTGCACACTCTTTAAAAAAAATGGGAGTTTATTCGGGCATACAGATCGATCAAGAAACGATCTTGAAATAGGGGCAGGATTTTTCAGCTCCAGAACGAAATATTTCAAGTCCAAGATGAAAATTGTAGGTTTCTTTCAAGTAGAAGATGATGTGCTTAATTTAAATTGGATGGGAAATTGTTGCCATAGTCTAGTTGGTAGTGTGTTGGCTTATTAGATGTGAGGCCGTGGTTTAAACCCCAGTCCAGACGAATTGAACAGGAACAAAATATGAAAAAAAAATTTTTTTCTCTGTTACGTCCTCTCAGCAGTCTTCTGCCAAAAGCTCTGAAAGTAAAATAAAATTGCGGTGAAAAGTTTCGCAAAAAATCTGTCGTTCGGAGTCGACTTTAAACAGTAGATTCCGCCACTCATGGATAAAATTAATACACACAACATGGTTGGTGTGAGAAACTAGGTCGTAAGCCTGACTGAAAGGTTGTAATGACCAATTAGGTAAGTGTGTAGGAGGTACAAAAGTCAGCACACATTATTAATTGTCCTTTAAGTCTAATGCTCTAAGAAAATTGACTTTCAGTGTCGTTCAAGGTTTTCTTTATAAGTGACTAAAGTGTATAGGTTTTCAACTTTAAGTAGGTTATTCCAAAGCAACGTGAGGCCCCTTTTCAAACCCCAGGTCAGACATCAAAACGAATATGAAGAAATATTTTTTCACCTCAGCAGATTTCTGACAAAAACTCTGCCATGAAAAGTTTCTCAAAAATCTGTCGTTCGGAGTCGACTTAAAGCTGTAGTTCCCTGCACTCATGTATAAAATTAACAATTAATTGGACCGTGGCCTTTCGTCTAATAAGCCAACACACTTGCCACTAGACTAAGGCGAATTCATTTAAGCCAAATGCTATAAGAATATTGGCTTTCAGTGTCGTACAAGGTTTCCTTTTTGAGTGACTAAAAGTAGGTTATTCCAACCAAAGGGTAGGAAGCAGTTCAAAACTATCTGCAGGCGCAATATAAAAACTAAAAATTAATAAATTTTCTGTATGCAAATAACATATGCGTAGAGAAAAAAAAAAATGCAAAAGAGAACCTAAAAAATTAATTTTAATTTGAGTGACAGAAAAAAAATTTGTTTCTCATAAAAACCGTTGAGTGGTTAGCAAATGAGTGTTTTTGCTGTCTGTGTTCGTAGCATTTTTCTGTCTGTCTTTTCGTTTTCATTGCTTCGCGCTGAACTTTTTACCAGCTGCCTAAGTGAGGTTATAAGGTTGAATATGGGTTTTTAAAATTTACCAAGAATTTCTTAAAAAATTGTCTGAAATGTTTTTTGTAAAAAGAAACACTCATACACCGACAGACAAGTATTTGTTGGAATAGTTTTTCATTCACACTTTAAGTGTGTTTTTCACGTTTTTCACTTTAAACTTTAAACTTTTGAAAGGGAAAAGTTAAGAAAAGTTCATAAAAGTTAGCAAAAGTTTCATGTTTTTGTTGGCAATTTAAAATATTTGCCTGGTTGTGGTATTTTTTGTTGTTGTTAGAACGTCTTGAGCTGCAAATAAAAATTAAAATTTATCAGGTGCGGTTAGAGAAGTGTCATAATATGTACAGAGTTTAATTTGTGGCAATGTCTGCAATGGTGTCAGGCTATAGCTATATAGTTATAGCTACAGTCAAAGAAAAAAGTCTACATACTCCGCTATTTGTAGACTTTTTTCTGGTGATTTTCATCAAATTGAAAACGGTGTTATGGCGTGGTTGTTTAAGGCAGTTACAATTAAGAATGTTTGAAGGCAAAAACGGAAGTCGCCGTAGTCTAGTAGGTAGTGCGGTGATTTATTATACGTATGGTCAGGGTTCAAACTCCAGGTCAGACATCAAAACGAATATTTCATAAAATATTCTTTGGCAACTTCCTCTCAGCAGATTTCTGGCAAAAAACTCTGAGTGTTAAAATAAAATTGCCATGAGAAGTTTCTCAAAAATCGACTTTAAACTCTAGGTCCCACAACTCATGTCTAAAATTAAACACACACAACATAAGTGATGCTGTCTGAAGGATTTTAATGACCAATTATGTATGTAGGTATGTATGAAGGCAAACAACGTTGTATGTAGACTTTTTTCTGTGACTGTATATATGCTAAAGGCTGATAAAGGAAATTCACAATGTATATTACATGGGGTTTTTAATTTTTAGCTAATTGATGACAAATTCTTATATTTGGCATTACTTTTGTGCCACCTTATACAGGGAAATTAAAATTATGAAAATTTTTATTAAAAAAAATTTGAATACGAGTGATTGATTGCCTTAATTTGAGTGATACCTTGAATATAATTTTCCAATTCATAAATATTTTATTAAAATATGTTGTACAGTTTGTGTTTCCTTTCAATCAAATTTGCTTCCCCTTTTACGCAATTTTCTCATTTAATTTTAATTTGCCTTCCCTTTACTCCCTTACTTCCCTTTACTTCTTCGCTAAGCTGGTAATTATTTCTGTTGATTGAAATATTTTCTTCATTTGATTAATCTGTGACAGTGTCAAAAGGAAATTTAGATTTCCGTAGGCTTTGAAGTCGTTTCTGTTCGTGTTTTCTTAATTAATGACTTTCGCACCTGATTTCATAAGAAAATTAATGGTTTTTACTTTAATTATTACTTTAGGCGTATAAAAGAAGAAAATTACTTGAGTTTTTTCTTCACATTTCACATTTTGATTGTGAAAGACAGTTTAGAAATGGAAATTACCTTCTTGCCAATGGATATTACTTTGATGCGACTAAGGCTTTACAGCTACAATTTCAGTCCCCCTATCCTGTTGCCCTGAACTTCTGAGAAGAAATCCTGGCTCGTACGGGATAAACACTTACATATTGACTTCTCAAATGCTTTACTTTAAGACTCCATTAGGTATTCAGGATATTTGTTTTCCTCGTCACAGAATCTACAGCTGGGCTTGAAATCATCCCGAATCTTAACAAATGTTCTTTAAGTCTACAATATACGGTAAGAAGACTGGCTACTATTATTAGGCTACTCTTGTATAGTATTGCTACAATTAGCCGGCAAAACTATAGATTGCATCAAGACCTTTTGGCTTGATAAGATTCTTCGCCTCCCTTTATCTTCCCTTTCTCTGAATATATGTTTTCCAAATCCTCTTCCCAATCCACTGAAAGATTTTGACATCATTAGCAGTGAAAAAGCTTTTCTTCGGTTAAGCTTATCTGTCTGTGCATTGTCCTGAATTTCCACATGACTCGGGATTCAGAAAAGAGTGACCCTATTTCCCCTGCCTATCAGGGGAAATTATTAAAATCTAATTGCTTGAATGGCATCGAAATTGTATGACAGATAGCGTAATGTTCAGTTCGCTGTATTTCCTGTTAAACTTGAATTAAATACATTCTTCTTAGAGAGTACTCGCGAGTATCCCCATGGGTTCTGAATATTTCACTTTGGATATGAAATCTCTCTTGTGTCCCAATATACAGTGAGCGCCACAAGTGAGTCAACACTTTTGTTCTTAAGTATAAAACAGTTTTGTTTTTAAGTTTAAAAAAATTCACTTTATCATGAATTGTTGTTTTTGTTTTAACATTTTATAAGTAATAAATAAACGTTTTTATTTTTGGAAATTTATTCGACTATTCTCATTTACTTTTCTCGCTATACTAAGGAAATGAATTATTTCAGTGGTGTTTACTCACTTTTGGCGCTCAGTGTATATTGCTGAGACATTCGTATAGAACAGCATGAGGATGGTTCAGTTCAGGAGATGATAAATGAAGGCCTATCAATTTGCCGAATTTCCAAACTATAATGATATGATGCCAAACTGGTTTGATTCGGCTTGTTGGCATGAACAATTGTGGCAAAAATGTTGTCGCCCTTTACTTCATATCCCAGTTCTATCATTTTAGAAGGAAAAATACGAAAAATAGAAGAAAGCATTCTGAAAATCCTCTGAGATTAATTGACTAATTGCCATGAAAGAGCTTCTGAAATCTAAGGCTCACTCTGGCATTCTTGGATAAAATTATCACAAACACAATATGAATTGTAAAGGTAATAAGTGTATGTAGGTGTGCGTCTGATGTGATAGAATTTCATATAAAAATTGTTTAAATTTTGCTTTAAAAAATCTGTAATAACAGACAATATTGGATTGTTAAAAAAGGCGTCCTTAAACTTCTGCCCCATTACTGTACAAACAACGTAAATGTATATTGCTTTTGAGTTTATTCCGTTAATATCGTATATTTTATGCAACAAGTTGTACATTTTTTTTTTATAAACGACAACGAATCTTATTGAAAACTTTATTTTATTATTTAAAACGTATTAAATGTATAGCACTTAACGACAGGTTGCAATAACGACAACATCGTATACAATATCCCTCTCTCTCTCAAAATTACGAATATAAAATGGCAACATGTTGCCAAGGCAGCTATGGTAACAATACAACCAGCCACCTACTACTGTATACAATAAGTTAATAAAACCGTTAACTAATTTGTGTGTCTTAAATCAATACAGTCTCTGCTCCCTTTAATAAAAAAGGAGAATAGCTTACGAATTCTCTCTCTATAGGTATTTGTACAGACATTGATATAGTCTGGGAGTGTTTAACTTTGTAGGGACACAAGTTTGTGGGTGTTTGCGTATGTGTAAGTGAAATCATATTTGGAATGTGTTTTTCGCTGTAAGCATTTTGGAATTCAATATTTTGTTTTTGTTTATATCTACTACCCATGGTTGGAAATAATATGTTTTTGTTTTTATTTTTTTACGTATAAACAGAGAGAGAGGGTGAGAGAGAGTGTATAAAGTATAAGTTTAATACCTTAAGTAACTGTTTAGATATTTTTATAAGCATGTGTATATGGCAGTATGTATGTACATACATATGTGTGTTGTTTATAGAGTGAGAGCATATGCAGTTTCACTTCATTACTCCCTCTCCCATTCATACTAATACCCATACTGTTATTGTAAATAATAAGTGTTCAGGATTTTATTTAATGTTTATCTCTACTCCCTACTACTTACACTCTTTACACTTGCCCTTACTTCCTATCTATTATTTGAGTATTCTAGTCAACATTACACATACAAACACAAAACTTGTTTACATTATTTGTTTTTATTTGGTTGGAGGGTATACGAGTAGTTTTCTAAGGTTTCTCTACTACGCCAGCACAAACATTAAACATTTTTAAAGCATTTCAGTATGTTTTAATATTTTCTCTTTCTTTTTCTTTTTTCTTTTTCTATTAAATATTGCTAAGAGCGTTGGAGTATGGTAGTTGTATTGCGTATGATAAATTCTCTGTGATAATATGTGATAATTTGTTAAAGGGGTCTAGTACTCTTTAAATAATTGATGGCTTTTAGGCTTTTATTACCATTTTATGTTTTCATTACATTCTTGCTCTTGTCTATTGCCCGTTTTTCTCATTCTCATTCTCTCCCTATCTTTCTCCTGTCGTTATTGCCTCAAATATTAATTTATGTTTCTAGGGAATTAAGGAGTGAAAAAACCTTGTTTTTCTTTCTTTCTTCTTCTCTTTTTTCAAGATTGGTATGAAACCAAGTAATAAATTATTGGTTTGAATATTTAATTACACACTATTTGTTCATGTTATTTCTTTGTAGGCCAAAAGAAACCCTCGCTTGTAAGTTTTTTTTTTTAATTTTCCACAAAATTTCTAAAGCAATAGAAATGAATTATATCCATAATGTTGCCTATAATAGTCATAAAATTTGAATATTTTTTCAAATAAATGTGAAAAAGAAAAAGAAAAATGCTTGAAAAACATATAAAGGAGTGCCATAGATTAGCTGATCTGATGTATAGATAGCGCGCAATGGTTTGAGGAATATTTAAAGCGGCCACCTTATAAAAGAAATGTTTTAACTTCGAATGCGTTGCGTTATTACACAACACAATACAGTAAAATTGTAACCAGGAAATACTAAGCACCATTAATTAATTCAGTACTTCACAATTGAAAAGTATTCGTATCTGTATTGTGTTGAAGGCAATATCTGCTTTCATGACTGTTAAAAATATGGCTTACATTATTGGCCATTACAACCCTTTTGTTAGAATAACGATCTAACATCACTCATAATGTGCGTGCTAATTTTATGCATGAGTAGAGAGGAAGGAGATTTGATAAGGTTTTCACGAAAAATTTCAATTTCAAGATTTTGACAGAAGATTGTGGAGTGAAGGTGACCGAAAGAAATATTCTTTAATGTTTTTTTTTTATTTGCGTATCACAAATTTGAAACTGAAACAACACCGACAATTTCTATTCCTAAGCTTAAAATATTGAATTGGCGCGAAAAATGTAGAGTCAGTGTTTACTGTGTATGTCTACTTTAAAAAGCAGGTTATCGGAAATATTGAGTAACTCATGAGTAACTCTCATAGCTTATCGGCATACGCCTTAATGATTGCATCCGTCTGTTAAGCTCTCACTAAAGTAAGGTGCCAACCAGATATAATGCATAACGTACTCGTATTGTTTGCTTATGTATAACCTCCAATTATTTAATCCATTACTTTTTAAGAGGTAGCATCTACTGTACTTCCTTTATACTTCATACAGTGTGCCAATAACGTCTCCTCCAAACCTATTGCCCCTTTACTTTGACTGCTGCGTGCCAACAATGATAATTCCCTACTTAGCCTCCCGGGTGTTTCCATTTGGGATGCATTAATGTCTCACAGATTCCAAGAATGGTGATTCATTCTCATCATCAAAGGATCTACAAGTTGAGCACATGGCTACCGTCATTCTGTATAAGTGTACTCTGTGTCTAGAGTGCAATGTCAAAAATACCGGTTGACAGCCTTAGGTTATTCCTCAGTTTATTCCTGTTTAGTCTAATGCATGACTCAAGTGTCCTCTTATTGTAATTTCTCAACAAAAGCTTTGATTGGCTCGGTTGGCTTGGTTTGAAAAGAGTCTTTACTTGTATTTATTTTCTCTTTCCTTGAATATACATACCTTTCCAAACATCATCATGGCTTGCCTTCTTGCTCATTACCAATAATTTGCACTTGATGTAGGGACTCAGCCGAGGGTAACCAGTTTTTCCTTACTCATCTTCTTCAGACCGTGCCATACTGTCTTCGATTTAACATCATAAGAGACAAGAGCTCTATGTCAGCCTGCCCGTTCATAGTATTGTTATGTCCTGCCATTTATACCTCCTGTCTAAGCTGAATTGAGCACATCTTGCGATGGTAAAGACTTACGCTTGAAAGGCACCCGTGAGAGTTTCCACATGAGCGCATTTTTCATTCTGGAATTAAAAACTCCTGCTCTTATGACTTTCCCCATAAGCTTAGAATATTTCAAGCTGGAATTGAAAAATCCCACTTTAGTTCTAAGATCCGTTCTTGAATCATCTGTATTGTCACAAAATATATCCTCCTTTAGGAGAGTATACAGCTCCCAAACTATTCCATTCACTGTTATTACCTAAAATCATAGAATTTTGTGGTTATGTCGAGGGGGCGGTTAAGAGGGCATTTTTTTAGGTTAGGTCACATCGTAGTCGCCGTAGTCTAGTAGGTAGTGTGTTGGCTTATTAGACGTAAGGCCACGGTTCAAATCCCAGGTCAGACAATCAAAACGAAATATGAAAAAATGTTTCTTCAGCTACTTCCTGTCAGCAGATTTCTGGCAAAAACCCTGAGTGTTAAAATAAAATTGCCATGAAAAGTTTTTTTATAAACCTAACGTTCGGAGCCCGCCACTCATGTATAAATTCAACACAGACAACATGAGTGAGGTGAGAAGCAAGGCCGTAATCCTGACTGAAGTGTTGTAATGACCAATTATGTATGTATGGTTAGGTCTCATCTGTAATATTTTGCGTTCTCTTGCTTCAAAAAGTTCGGCAACGACATAGATACTCTGTTCTATGCTCTGTATGCTCAGGCTCCAATGCATTTGTAAATTCGAATGTCACACAAGGACATTTATCATCCAGCTAAGTTCTGTCTAAGCCAGTCAATGCTAAGCTAATGGTTTTCCTGACGTCTGGTATGAGCGAGAGGATCATAGTAATTTTGTCTGCTGGGCAGTGTTACCTCCACATGCAATTCATATAATTCTCTGGCTGTTTAAGCAGTTTGTTTGCCTATTGGGTATGCTTTCAATGCTTTTAAAGGAGATTTTATGGAGAAATAAAGTAAAAATTTTCCCAATTTTATTGAATTTTTTTGTTTCTTTTTTCGTTAAATTGGCTTATTTTGGCAACAGACTCTTGTGTGTATAAAATTTTTGATTGTTTAACAAAAAGCTAATCAAGCTAAACCGTTATTTAAGCATGTTTTGTTTTAAGTTTTCAATAAAAAAAAAAAAAAAAACAAAGAAACAAAGTGTAGCAAACATCCCTCGAAATGGAAAAGTATGCGTTGATATTTTATTAACTCGTCTGTAAAACACAAATAAAACAATGAAAAGTTAAAAGACCAGCATGAAAATTCTTTCCTTTTTTTTGCTCTCATTTTCGAAAAGCATACAGATTAAGAAAAGTCTTCAATAAAAGTGTAAGAAGAAGAAGAGAAAATACAAATATTTTATGGATACTAAAATATCAACAATATTAAGTCAAAGTATCGTTTATCAATAGCAAGAAAACTTTATGAAAATAAAGTCCCTTAAAAAAACGCATAACTTTTCTCTGCAAGACGAGTATAAATAAGAAGAGCAATAAAGCAACCCAACACAAGCTTATGGAGGGGACAGGTTATAGTATTCATAGAGTAAAGTCTGGGGGCATGTAAAAAAGTTTGAAGCAAAACATAACAAAATATTGGAAAATTTCAAAAGGAATCTTAAAATTAATTCGAAATGCTATAAACTTTCCGTGGAGATTGGCTTGGAAAGGACTCTGCTACCTAATTTGTTTTTATTGTTTTTGTTTTTCTTTCGTTCGTGGTATACTTGTTGTAGATTTTGTCTTAATTATGCCCGCATAAACATTCATTCAAATGGAAAACAGAACGTAAGGAAAAAAAAAGAAAGGAAATAAAAAAAAATTCAAAAAACCAAATAAAAATTCTAATGAAACCGCGCTACAAAAGCTTGACAAATGACAGCCACATTGTAGCAAAGGAAAGGAAAGAAAAGAAAAAATTTGAACAGTTTCCAAATTTAATTCGAAATTCATTGAATACAATAAAAAATTCTAAAAAAAATATTAAAAAAAATTAATTTTGAATTTTTTTTATTGAAAGCATTTGTCATTCTAATTGCTTTGGTTAAATTAAAATTAAATTAAAAAAAGAAAAATTATTAAAAAAAAAATTATAAGAAATATTCATAAAGTAACCACACTGCAACTGACAAATTTAAAAATGATTTATTGTCCAATTTTGTTTTTTTCTTTTATTGTAAGTTGGCCTATAAAAAGTTTTTGTGTAACAAAAAAAAAAAAAAATAAGAATGAAAAATAAAAGAAAATACTTTTTAAGACAGAAAATAACCGTCATAATTCCAAAGAAAACAAATTAAATTAATCGCATAAAAATTATATTCTAAGACCTCTTAATAACTTTGTTTAAAAATTTAAACTTTACTACAGCAGTTATTGAAATGAAATGAAATTATTTCCTTCAATTTATTCCAGCCATTCCATTCATTCTTACTTACTTAAATGGTCATTATGACCCTCTAGTTAGGATTACAACCTAACATCTTACATCACCCATGATGTGTGTATTCATTTTATGCATGAGTGACAGGATCCCCATGACAGATTATTGAAAAACTGAGGTTTTCTCAGAAGACAGCTGAGAGGAAATTGCCAATAGAAATTTGATTTTCTTATTTTGTTGAATTTCTTTTTTGTACAGTAATTTGAAAATTTGTGGCATTTCTTTGCCCATTTAAAATCACCACAAAATTTAAGGCATTCTCGAAGCAAAAGCTATTTCTGCTGTGTATCAAAGGTTTTCCGCTCTAGAATGTTATAGAAACTATTCAAGATTCGAACCCTGTAGGGTTTTAAACCACGTGCTCTCAAGTAATTAAGAGGCCAACACTCTAACTAAAGGGTGTTTTTTTATAGAGGTATAGAACTTTAAGTTGGCATTACTTTTCAAGATGGCGACCGATTTAACAGCTGTCAAGTGACTTATTCTCAGTTTGGTTTGGCAATTCATCATGAATAGAATCACGCCTGAACAACGCTTGCAAATAGTGCAATTTTATTACGAAAATAATGGTTCTGTGCGGATAACGTATCGCGCGCTACGTCCATTTTATCGTAGACAAAATCGTCCATCAGAGCAGTTAATTCGATTAACCATGGAACGTTTTCGCACCACGTTTACTCCTATTGATAACTCGCATCCCCAGAGACGCTGTACGGTGCGTACAGAAGAAGCTATTGCTGCTGTAGAGCGTAGCATTGAAGAAGATCCGAATGAGTCCATCCGCCATCGAGCACAGGAATTGGATCTGTGTCCATCCACTTTATGAAAGATTTTGCGGAAGGATCTTGGTTTGCGTGCTTACAAAAACCAACTCGTGCAAGATTTGATGCCAAACGATCATCAAGTAAGGCGTAGATTCGTCGAATGGGCCCAAAACGAGATTACCGTTGTTCCCGATTTTCATAAGCGAATTTTGTTTAGCGATGAAGCGCACTTCTGGTTGAATGGCTACGTCAACAAACAAAACTGCCGCATTTGGAGTGAAGGTAATCCTCAAGTGTATGTGGAAACACCGTTACATCCAGAAAAACTGACTGTTTGGTGCGCTTTATGGGCTGGTGGAATCATTGGTCCGTACTTTTTCAAAAACGATGGTGGCCAGAACGTTACAGTCAATGGTGATCGGTATAGAGCCATGACTACTAACTTTTTCATTCCTGAATTGAATAACCATGATGTCCAGGAGATGTGGCTTCAACAAGACGGCGCAACATGTCACACAGCTCGTGCCACAATAGATTTATTGAAAGACACGTTTGGTGACCGCCTAATTTCACGTTTTGGACCTGTGAATTGGCCTCCAAGATCTTGTGATTTAACACGGCTAGACTACTTTCTGTGGGGCTATGTAAAGTCATTGGTCTATGCGGTAAAGCCACAAACGCTTGACCATTTGGAAGACAACATTCGCCGTATTATTGCCGATATACGGCCACAAATGTTGGAAAAAGTCATCGAAAATTGGACGTCCAGATTGGACTACATCCGCGCTAGCCGTGGCGGTCATATGCCAGAAATCATATTTAAAATGTAATGCCACAAGATTATCTTTCGGATAAATAAAATTCATGTCAATCGAATAATCCATCGTTGTTTTATTGCAACTTAAAGTTCTATACCTCTATAAAAAACACCCTTTACTAGTCTACTGCGACTTAAAATACTAGACTGGTAATCATGCTTACTGATGTCGCACAACATTTTGTAGTTTGTCGAAGCAATAGGCATGGGGAGAGACATTTTTGGCATACCCAACGTAGATTGAGGGTAGCATAAGAAAAGATTTGGTCGCAGTATACCAGCACCTTTACACGCCAAAACAAAATCACTCTCGATGTAGCTGTGACCCGAACATTCATAAGAGATTGACACAAAATTGCCGCTTTAGGCGATCAATGAAGGTGCGGCGCCGCAAGCAATCCAGTTTAGATGTTTAAGTTACAAAAAGAAAAAGAGATTTGATTGCCGCTTGGCTGTCTGAAATGATCGAAATTCTTGCATTTGAATATCTCTTATTCAAGATGAAGAATTCGTGAATTCGCTATATTAGTTAAGGATTGGGAAGGGTAGACTAAGATAAAACCTTTCAGGGAAATTTTAAAGCCTATCGTACTCCAAAGTTTTACACTGTCAACGAAGACTTTCGCAGAATCCTCGGAGAATCAGTACACTTGGAATTCTTGCTTGGAATTCTAGAATAAAATCTCCTACCAAAATTGGGTTCACACGAATTATGGTCAATTGCACTTAGAGCCTTGTAATCCTCAACTAGAAAAAAGAAGTAAACGAAGCAAATAATATGTCAGCATGACGTATTAATGATCAGATTCGAAACATAAAAGCATTTAAAGCTGCCACTAAACAAGTACTCTTCGCTTCTTTGTTGTGTTACTTTGCCTCCGTTTCACTACTTAAGCTTTTGTCAGACAAGCAGATACTTGGTCTACTGTAGCAGATTTTAGAAAATTAGGGTTGCCATCTGTTTTATTTAGAAACAAAGTATTTCGTATTGCGTGTGATGATGAGTAACTTTTTTTCATGAGGTATTGCTGCCTTACCGTCCTGCGATGCTTGTTGTAGATGTCTTCCTCTATAAAAGGATTAGGTAGAGAATTACTGAATGAATTGTTTGGAAGAATTGTATATTAATTCCTACAATTCCTACAAGGAAGCAATGTGCCACAAATGCCGAAAATTCCCATCAAAAATGTTTCTCATTTGCAAGTTTTTTTTTAATAAAATTGCCATGAAAAGTTTCTCAAAAAATCTGTGGTTCAGAGCCGACTTTAAACTGTAGGTCCCGCCACTCATGTATAAAATTAAACGCACACAATATAAGTGGTGTGAGAAGCTAGGTCGTAATCCTGACTGAAGGGTTGTAAGGACCAACTTTGTATGTATGTATGTATGCAAGTTTTTTTTTATTTTAATTGAACTTCTACTTGCCGTTTGATGTCAAAATTTCTTTTCCACAAAGCAGAAAATCTTCCTGTGGCTCTTGGCAAAAGTTTTACAATTGCCGCTTGATTGAAACCCATCGATTTTGCAAGGTCTTCTTGAGTTTAATAGAAATCTTTGTGCAGTAATTCGATCTTTTGTGTCTGACTCTAGAGTGGCATTTCTTTTCCCATTTAAAATCGCCACAAAACTCCAAGCCTTTTCGATGCAAAATATATTTCTGCTGCTGTATACAGCACTACTTAGTGTATCCAGGATTTTCTTTCTCATAGCAATTATTAAAGACTCAAACCTTGTGAAAAAATGAAAATTTATTTTAAATGCTTTTGTTTATTTTCTTAAAGATTTAAATACCATGGCAGATAACATGAAAAACAAATTGTTTTTAATTTTTTATTTTTGTTCAACAACTTTTTTAAGTTAAAAAAACATTTCATCGCCTATATGCGTATGTGTGTGTGCAGTAAACATTGAACTTTATTATGGCCACGTTTATAAGTTTATGAAAAGTGAAAAAGTTTTAATTGATTTTAACGCGCTCGTCAAAAGCAATTCTTTTTCAACTTAAGCAAGAAAAAAAAGTTTTTTTTCCACTTTTTTTCTGCGTTTTATTGTTCGACGAAAAACCAGCTCAGAACAAACAAGAAACAATTTAATAACAAAAAATTAATAATGAAAACTAACAACAAGACTTGAAAATGATTTGTTAAATGATTTGTTATCCTGTCAGAACACTCATGTAATATTTCATTTATTAACTGGAGTGCTATTTGTCATGATAATAAAGCAGGAAGTGAAGTGAGGTGCTCTTTGAAAAATATTTTCTTTAATATTTGCTTTCAAATTAGAATTTATGATTTTAAAACTCAAGTGCACAATCCCATACGTACATATGTATCTGTGGAGTTTTGTTTTTTAAATTCTATTTTTATCATATCCCTGGTGGCTGTCGCGCCATTACTGAAATCATAAAATATTCAAGCCCCACCATCATCCATAAACAAACCAACATCAGCATACATATGTTTGCTTTGCATATCAAAATATTGTGCAGATGTTTGAGCAGGTCCTTTGTTTTATTTGTTAAATTTTTAAAGATTTTCTTTAGATTCTTGGAAATTGTTTAAGCCCACCTCTACAGTTATGACACGGTTTGTGACACTTGGAAAAATATTGTTGCAGGGCTCCGTTTAAGTTTTAGCGAATAGCCTGAAACATTTTTTCAAAAAAAAAAAAATTATGCAGACGAGAGTACGTACGTAGTTCAATCGCCAGCTCAGACATCTCTGGCAAAAACTCTAAGAATAAACAATATTGCCCAGATCAGACATTTCCATTAAAACGGCGACTTCCTCTCAACAGATTTCTGGCAAAAACTCTGCGAATAAAATAAAATGACCATGAAAAAGTTTCCCAAAAAATCTGTCGTTCGGAGTCGACTTTAAACGGTAGATTCCGCCGTTCATGTATAAATTCACCACTTACAACATAAATGGTGTGAGAAGGTTTAAGTTTAGGTTAGAGGACGTGTACTTGCCAATTGAAGTACAGTACCCGTAGGTCCAGTTGACCCATTGTACAACGTCCTAATGGGGAGAGGATAATAGGGGAGATAAGGAAAAAGATAGATAAAAAGATAGTAGATAGGATTACGACCTAGTTTCTCACACCACTTATGATGTGTGTGTTAATTTTATACATGAGTGGCGGGACCTACAGTTAAAAGTCGACTCCGAACGACAGATTTTTGAGAAACTTTTTCATGGCAATTTTTTATTTACTCTCAGAGTTTTTGCCAGAAATCTGCTGAGAGGGAGTGGCCTGGGATTTGAACCCTGGCTTTTCGTCTAATAAACCAACACACTACTTACTAGATTACGGCGACTTCTAGCACTTCTCAACCAGCTCAAACTAATAATAATAGTCTATGGAAAGCCTTTATGTCGGCTCTCGACACAGAATTCAAGTGGTATGAGAAACTAGATTGTAATCCTGACTGAAGGGATGTAATGATGTGCTATTATGTATGTATTTATGTACAGTGGTGGCCTTATAATTAGAAACGACTTAGCGACATGTATGTTTGTTAATTTGTTTTTACAGTCTTCACTAAGTACCTGGGATCAAAGGCTTTGTTTGGAGGACGTCTTACATACGTTTTTCCATCAGATTGTGACAAATTAAACTTAGATTCGTCACTCCAGAGAACTCTGTTCCAGAAACATCGTTTCTAATTATAAGGCCACCACGTATGTGTATAACACACATCTCAGAATTTCTTCTGCAAAAGTTTCTAAAAAAAAAAAAATTGTTCATTCAAGTTTGCCCCACTGTAAGGTACTAACTCCCTATAATTTTTTTATTTTTTATTTATTAAAAATACCTGTGGATTTCTAACGACTTTTTGTTATAGTTGTTGTTGCAGCCCACACATTTTCATTCTTTTTTCTGTGGTAAAATAAAATATTGTTTGTCAAAAATATTACTTTTCAAAACACTGAAATAAGGGTCCTCATTCACAACCTAAACCCCGAAATTCCAATACACAATGAAATTCATCTTATTCTTCATCTTCTTCTGTACCTTGTGGTTACAAAAAAGTTGTTTCAGATTTTCTGTTTATTTTTTTGGATTTTCTGCAGAATTTCTTCGTTTTTTTTTTGCTGAAATCCTGGAGCGTGCCATTTAATAACTTTAACGAAGAAATTTTAAAAGAATTTTCCTCCTTTTTTTTCGTGTCATTCTTGCCTGAAGCACAGTTTCACACTGGCGAGATGTGTATTTATTTAGACCCGCCAGCCAGTTTTTGTGCAGGTGAATGGCGTTTTTTTTGTGATGAATTTATGGCCCATAATCCATCCTTAAAAAAATTTCGTGGGTTTATTAAGTGTTTAATGGTCGCTTTTAATGAAATTATTATTATGATTGGGGTACCTTAAATTCTCGTGATAAATGGCACTAATGAAGGTAAATTATGATGACATGGATTTGAGCTGAAGGGCTTAATTCCAAGTGTATGCGATTTAAATGAATTAATTGAAGGCAAAAAGAAAGAAAGAAAGAATGTTAATGAAGTCCTTGTTGTAGGCAAAATTAACAAGAGTTTGAATGAAAGGTAACACGGTTGTTGTGATCCTTTTTTTGTTTCTCTAAAAATGAAACGAATGTAGCAAGAGGAGTTCATTGAACACAGCACAATGGAAATGGTTTTGCAATGAATCATTTTACGAATAAAATGCTTGAATATAGCACCTAACAAAAAGACACAAGATGCCTAGGTCTAGTAAGTCTTGGCTTACTAGTAGAGAGCCTGTTGTTGAAACCCCAGCTTAGACACTTCGCACAAAAGCAGTCTTCTAGCAGAAACTCTGAAAGTTAATAAAATTGCCATGAAAAAAATTCTCAAATCTGTTGTTCGCAGTTGACGTTAAACTATAGGTTCCGCCACTCATGGATAAAATTAACACAATACAATGCGGGTGGTGTGATAAGCTAGGTTGTAATTGTGACTACAGGGTTGTAATTATTAATTAAGTAAAAAAGAAGAGAACGCAGTAGCATGTCATAACCACGATCAACCATGTGCTACAAGGCAAGCTAGTAAAATGGCTTAAAAATTTATTGTTGGGAGATTTTGTCTAACGTGCTTTATAGCCACCATCTTGTTTCATTTGTCTAATAAGCTTGGCGATCCATGTAAATCCATTGCAATAAACTTCTAACTAAAATTGAGGGGGGGGGGAGGTGTCAAAAACTCAACGCGGATCAAATGCTGCTTAGTAAGGACACATACAATTCTGCTCAAATCACTCTTATTTAAGATTTAAGTATCTCTGGGTCTTCGCCTTATGTAAACCGCCCCAGACAGACGGGCTTAGGTTAGGTTAGGTTAGAGGACGCGTACTTATCAATTAAGACAAGTACAGTACCCGGAGGTCGAATTGACCCATTGTACAACGTCCTAGTTTCTCACACCACTTATGTTGTGTGTGTTAATTTTTATACATGAGTGGTGGGACCTACAGTTTAAAGTCGACTTCGAACGACAAATTTTTATTTATTGAGAAACTTTTCATGGCAATTTTATTTACTCTCAGAGTTTTTGCCAGAAATCTACTGAGAGGAAGTCGCCGAAAAAATACTTTTTGTATTTTATTTTGATGCCTAGCCTGGGGCTCGAACCCAGGCTTTTGCGTCTAATGAGCCAACACACTACCTACTAGACTACGGCGACTTCAAAAATTATCATGTGTTTCCGCCCGGGATCGAACCGGGGGCCTTCCGCGTGTTAGGCGGATGTGATAACCACTACACCACACTACAGACGGGCTTAGTGATTTCGCATGCCGTAAACTTTTGCTTTGAACTCGATTTTCAGTATCTCGAAAGACTGAGAACTTTGCAAGTTGGCCTCTTCAATTGCAACTACTCTTTGGTGACTAGATTAGCAATTAATGGGCACTGTATTGTACTATGCCTGGAGAAATCATTAGACTTTGTGTCCACGAATGTTTACGCTTTTTTTTCATTGGGCTGTCAGTAAAAAAAAATATAATAATAATCATTCGACCTAAACTTATGTTAGCCCTGTTCACATATTTCTTTATAGCATGCAATACCTACTGGAAGACACCCTGAAGAGGCCTCTTATACCTATATAAGAGGGCATATTTAATCGAAGTCACCGTGGTCTAGTAGGTAGTGTGTTGGCTTATTAGACGAAAAGCTAGGGTTCGGGCCCCAGGCCAGACATCAAAATAAAATACAAAAAGTATTTCTTCGGCGACTTCCTTTCAGCAGATTTCTGGCAAAAACTCTGCGAATAAAAGAAAATTACCATGAAAAGTTTCTCAAAAATCTGTCATTCGGAGTCGACTTCAAACTGTAGGTTCCGCCACTCATGTATAAAATTAACGCACATAACATAAGTGGTGTTAGAAACTAGGTCGTAGTCCTGATTATGTTGTGTGTGTTAATTTTATACATGAGTCCCAGGGAATACAGTTTAAAGTCGACTCCGATCGACATATTTTTGAGAAACGTTTCACGGCAATTTCATTTTAAAATACACATTTTTGTCAGAAATCTGCAAAATTTATGTCTGACCTGTGGTTTGAACCGTGCCGTTACGTCTAATAAGCCAAAACACTACCTTGTAGACTACGGCAACTAGGTAGTCGCCTAGATTTATAAAATCTCTTATTTGTGTTATTATTGGCCTCTGTTTCATGCATCTGTACAAATGTAATAAAATAATGAAAAACATAATCGTGGCTGTCAGTGTTATGGACAAACTATCCATTTGTGAGTCACACTTATTTATTCCTCTACTGGCACTATGTTGATCAATCAGAAATTAATAGAAATCACTCTCGGCACTCAATCCATCAAATAAATGAAAAAATCAAAAGAATTAAGAAAAAATTAATAAAAAAAAAATTCTATTAAAAAAACATAAATTTGTTGTGTACAACAACAATAACAATAAAAGAATATTTATTTTTTTTTAGATTAAATAAACAATTGAAAGGCAGGCAACCAACATGTTGCAAATATTTGACAACAAAACTAATGGAATATGGATGTGAATGGTATTTGGGTCTTAATTTTGTGTGTGTGTTTTTTTTAATATTTTTTTTGTTTTTTTTAATATTTTTTTTATTAACAAATGCTTAGTATTTAACCAAATAAATATTTATTTATGTTTTTTGAAGTGAAATATTTATTAATGGTACGTAGGATTTGTGCACATTTTTAAGCATAAGCATGCATGCATGTGTTCTTGAAAAAAAAAAAATAGAAAAAATGCTCAATCATTAGAAAAAAATAATTCATTTGGGTTAAAAGCAAATTCTTATGAAACTAACAAAAAAAAAAATATGTAAAGCACTAGAGCTAAGTCGCTAGTGCAGTAGAAAATTTTAGAACTATAAAAAAAGAGGCAAATTTCTGTCAATCCAAAAAAAAAGTGTGCCCTTGAGATGCCTAGACTTCTAGCTATCCTAGCCTGATTTAGGATGAGGATTGTGGACCAATATATAACAGCGTTCAAGTGTCCGTCATAGCTTGCCGAAATGTCCATCTTCCATGGCTCTGGCGCTTAAATCAGACTGATTTTGAACGCTTACCTAGCTTATGTGGTTTACAAAACTTCACGAGAAAAAGTTTAACGGAGTCAAATATGCATGAATGATTTCGGTGACCAGTTAACATAATCTCCATATGAGATGACGATGTCCTTAAATCGCTTGTGTACAATAGAATATCTAATATTGCATGAGCTGTGTGACACGTAGCGTCATTCTATTCAAGCCACATGTCACAGGGTCCCAATTATCCAATTCAGAGCATCGTAAACTGTAATGGCCTGGCCAACGTTACTCTCATTGATATATGTATGCACCGATGATGCCGCCAGCTTAAAAGCTAAACAAAATAGTAACTTTTCAATGTGAATTAGTATCGTTTGAAATTCGAAATTTAATATTTTTTTTTGGGCATGTGCCACCTATTTATTCGGAAATAGGCCTTAAATGATGAAAAATGATTTTCCAATAAAAAATTAGGGCCAGAATACACATTTTGATGATCTTCTTGAATTTACTACACATGTTTCCAGGGGTTTTCTTGCCAGAGCTCGGACTGATGTAATTTATACTGATTTCAGTAAAGCTTTTGATAGGGTTGATCATAGAAGTTTGCTTCTTAAACTTTCATTAATCGGTATTCCTGATATTATTCATCGTTTCCTGGACTCCTACCTCTCCCTTAGGACTCAGAGGGTATTGTTTAGGAATGTATTGTCTAAGACTGTATACGTTACTTCTGGTGTTCCGCAGGGTAGCCATTTGGGTCCTTTACTGTTATTGTTACTTAATGAACTTCCTTGTGCTATTTCTGATTGTAATATTCTGATGTATGCTGACGACGTTAAATTATTTTATACTTTTGATGATGACCATGGTCAGGCTGTTCTTCAGCGAAATATTGATTTGTTTGTAACTTGGTGCAGAATTAATTTAATGGATCTTAACTTGAAGAAATGTAAATGCATGGTTGGTTTTCTCTCACGGGGGCGTAATTTCGTCCACTTATGTGATTAATTCTTGCCCTTTGGAAGCTGTGACTACATTTCTTGATTTGGGAGTATTATTAGATATGAAATTGTCTTTTATTGATCATATTAGTATGATGATTGGCAAGGCTCGGGCTGTTCTTGGTTTTGTGAAAAGATGGGCTAGGGAATTCATTGATCCCTATATATAACGAGACTGCAATACATTTCACTTGTTAGACCTATTTTGGATTGTGCCAATGGGTTTCCGTCATATGAGGCTAGATTAGGTTTGATAAAACTTCCAACTTTGGAACGTAGAAGGACTTTTTAGGGGTTTATTTTGTTTTTAATCTGGTTAAAGGTAATATCGTTTGTGAGTTTTTGCTTTGTAACCTGAATTTCAGTATTCCCGTGAAAATCTTACGGCACTGTCGTCCTCTTTCTTTAGATTTTTATAGAACGAACTATGGATGTAATTTTCCTTTTCGTAGATTATGTAATGATTTTAACTTATATTCTGATTTTATTGGTTTTAATAGTAGTGTTTGTAATATAAAACGTAGCTTATATGCTGGCATTAATTTGTAAATTATTATAAAGGGTGTTTTTTATAGAGGTATAGAACTCTAAGTTGGCATTACTTTTCAAGATGGCGACCGATTTAACAGCTGTCAAGTGATTTATTCTCAGTTTGGTTTGGCAATTCATCATGAATAGACTCACGCCTGAACAACGCTTGCAAATAGTGCAATTTTATTTCGAAAATAATGGTTCTGTGCGGAAAACGTATCGCGCACTACGTCCATTTTATCGTCGACAAAATCGTCCATCAGAGCAGTTAATTCGATTAACCATGGAACGTTTTCGCACCACGTTTACTCTTATTGATAACTCGCATCCCCAGAGACGCTGTACGGTGCGTACAGAAGAAGCTATTGCTGCTGTAGAGCGTAGCATTGAGGAAGACCCGAATGAGTCCATCCGCCATTGAGCACAGGAATTGGATCTGTGTCCATTCACTTTATGGAAGGATCTTGGTTTGCGTGCTTACAAAATCCAACTCGTGCAAGAATTGAAGCCAAACGATCATCAAGTAAGGCGTAGATTCGTCGAATGGGCCCAAAACGAGATTACCGTTGTTCCCGATCTTCATAAGCGAATTTTGTTTAGCGATGAAGCGCACTTCTGGTTGAATGGCTACGTCAACAAACAAAACTGCCGCATTTGGAGTGAAGGTAATCCTCAAGTGACTGTTTGGTGCGCTTTATGGGCTGGTGGAATCATTGGTCCGTACTTTTTCAAAAACGATGGTGTCCAAAACGTTACAGTCAATGGTGATTGGTATAGAGCCATGATTACAAACTTTTTCATTCCTGAATTGTATAACCATGATGTCCAGGAGATGTGGTTTCAACAAGACGGCGCAACATGTCACACAGCTCGTGCCACAATAGATTTATTGAAAGACACGTTTGGTGACCGCCTAATTTCACGTTTTGGACCTGTGAATTGGCCTCCAAGATCTTGTGATTTAACACCGCTAGACTACTTTCTGTAGGGCTATGTAAAATCATTGGTCTATGCGGTAAAGCCACAAACGCTTGACCATTTGGAAGACAACATTCGCCGTATTATTGCCGATATACGGCCACAAATGTTGGAAAAAGTCGTCGAAAATTGGATGTCCAGATTGGACTACATCCGCGCCAGCCGTGGCGGTCATATGCCAGAAATCATATTTAAAATGTAATGCCACAAGATTATCTTTCGGATAAATAAAATTCATATCAATCGAATAATCCATCGTTGTTTTATTGCTTAAAACATATTTATACCTCTATAAAAAACACCCTTTATAAAAATGTATTTTTGTTCTTGTCATAGATAGTTCCTGTGTATTGTAACTTTATTCAGCTTGTGATTAAGTTCTGTAGCTGATTTATGTTCTCGTTGCCATTACTTTTCCCTTACCGGCTACAGTCCGGACTGTAGTGTGTACGTGTCCCTACGTAATGGGGACGAGCCCTCCGCGGTCGGGTGAGGGTGGGTTAGTGTGAGGCCGGGGACGTTCGAAAACAATTCAATTGTTTGCACATGTTATTGAATGCTATGGCCGTCCATGGTGATTTGGCAAAACAAATTGCTTAAATGACAACTAATTTGACAGATGTTGCCTTAACAAAATGGCCGTTACTAGCTTACAAAGTTCAGAGGTAAGATGTATGCTTCTTATAGTTTTGCCGTATGAACGAATGTATGCAAAATTATTAAGTCTGTTGACGCTCTAGTTGAAGAACAGTGATGGCTTAATTAGCAGTGGAATATTGTTTTAAAAATAATCAAGAAATTCTACGAAATTCCAATCTTTTAAGATTTGCTGGACATAATCAAATTACATGCATACAAATATTTTGAAATTAATTTCAAATGGAATTTTGTTATCAAATTAACTACAATTATCTGTATTATTATATTCCATTCTTTTTTTATTGTATTGTTTTTGTTTTTATTCTTTTTTTAATTAAATTAAAAACAGAATCTAAACCATTGCACGACAACGATACTCGTACAATACATATAATGCCCGAATACTATAATTAATGTCTAGACTTTGTAATAAATTTGCGCTGGATAGCAAGCCATCATCCAACAAAAGGCGTTGATAAGAAGACATTTCTGCGTAGAACAAACCCCCAGCCATTACCACCATGCATACACCAGCAAGCATATCTTCCTATGGATGGCATTGTTTTATTAAAAAAAAAAATTAAAATCACAAAGAAGAAATGAATATCAAAATAAAACAAAGACAAATTTATTTATAATTTAATATAATAAAAACAACAATAATAACAAGAACAACATAAAAAAATAATTCTGCATCATTGAATACAAAAATTGAAAGAAAAAAAATAAAGAAAAATCCTGTCCCATAATAATTGCCAGTCAAGCTTAGCAGGGATAATAAATTATCAAAAAAAGCAAAAAAAAAATATGCAAAAAAAAAAAAAGAAAATGTGATGGAAACCTTGCTTTTGTTTTACGTTCTTTTTATTTTTTTTTTGTTTGCAAAACAATTTTGAAGCCAGATTATGAATTTAATTTGTGGCAGCAGCCGAATAAATAAATCATTTTCCACAAATTAAGGTAACCAAAAACAATAAAGCGTATGTATGTACATACATGTATACGATATTATTATTCTAATAATTGGATTTAAATGTTTAAGAGTTTTTCCATTCAGGCCTGTTTGTTTCATGTCACTTACAGCCCAAAAGTGAATAAATTTCGGGCATTTTTGAGAGATTCATTGAAATACTTGACAATTATTAACGTGCCGATGTTACCCAATAGCAACACAGGCCATAAATTGTAATTTTTGATGTGAAAAAATTTTTTTGTACTTCGACGGGGATTACTAAGGCAAAAATTTGACGCTTTTAACGATTTATGGGAGAAGACATTCCATCAGAGTACCAGTACTTCATTTTATTTAAATACTAGCTGTACCCTGCGCGTGTTACTGCGCCACCAACAAAAATAAATTTGAGGGAAAGACATTACACAAATATCCAATTAATTTTGAATCATTTTATGGATTTTTTTTCCCGTTGTCCAGATGATTCAGACGAACGGGCTTAAGTAGTACGCATTCGATCGGGCCTCAGCGGCTTGTACTCGAAGATTTTCCAGTCCCAATGCTTCTTGAGGTGTAGGTCGACCAATTGCTTTTCGCTTTGGGGGCATGATTGCACGGGAACGACATGAAAAATCCGTTTAAATTTATTAGAAGCTCACCATGTACCCAATCCAATTGAACCCAAAAGCATTTTTAAAAAATTTCCAAAATTAAAATGTTTCAAACTTGTAATTGACATTTTACGGGAATGAGTTATACTAAATGTTATTAAAATCATAAATGATGAATCCTACAATGTCTGGTGTTTGTATTGTTTACAATTCAATTTATTTTGAATAATTCTAAGTAGCGCTATCTATCGGAAATTAATCGCACTAACTTAGAAACCTCCGTCGACTCATGCGCAACAACTTTGCTAAAGACCATAACATGATCAAATGCACAGTTTACGATTTAATTCATTTTTAGTAATTTTCAGTGGCGCCACCTGTCGGAAATTGGTCCTACCAATTTAGAAATCTTCGTCGGTTCATGCGCAACAACTTTGCTAAAGACCATAACATGATTAAATGCACAGTTTACGATTTAAATCAATTTTAGTAATTTTCAGTGGCGCCACCTGTCGGAAATTGGTCATACCACCTTAGGAACCTTCCCCAGCTCATGCTCAACAACTTTGCTGAAGATCATAACATGATCAAATGCATAGTTTACGATTCTATTAATTACATACAAACAAACATTCATTTTTATATACATATATATATATATATAGAAGATAAAGATAGGAGTCGCCGTAGTCTACTAGGTAGTGTGTTGGCTTATTAGGCGTGAGGCCACGGTTCAAAGCCCTGGTCAGACATCTCCAGAGCAGACATCTCCAACCCAAACGAAATATACGAAAATATTTCTTCGTTGACGTCCTCTCCGCAAATTTCTGGCAAAAACTCTGAGTGTTAAAATAAAATTGCCATGAAAAGTTTCTTAAAAATCTAACGTTCGCAGTCGTCTTTAAACTGTATGAAATTAACACACGCAACATAAGTGCTGTGAGAAACTAGGTTGTAATCCTAACTGCATGGTTGAAATGATTAATTATTTATGTTATGTATGTATGTGTGATAGACAGCGCTTAATGAAAAACCCAATAGTTTTTAGGCACATAAATACTGTTATTTTATGCTTTAAAATTAAATGCAACAGCAATAAAAAATTGAGGGAACTGCAACTGTGCAATTCTGGCATAAGTTGATGATCATAGAGCGAGCATGCTTGCCGCATTATACCATAGATTGCCGTCTTGTTTTATTTCATCTCGACCATCATCCGTAGCTTGCAATCTGCCTTAGTTTTCAGAAACGAAAAGTCTACACAAATCGTTTGGCTTTAACTAGCCTTAGCTATGCTATCTGACTAGGTTGTTGGCGTGACTATTTTTCAAGGCAAACTTAACATTAGCCTCGCCGCCTTATTAAGAGGTTTCTAGCATCTTCTAATCAAAATGACTGCCGCACAAAAATCATGCAAGTCATTTAAAATGGGAAGGCCTCTGGCATAAACTCGAATTGTTTGGACCACGAATTACTGATACATCATCTAGCAGCTACGCTGTAGTTGAAGCTGATCTTGTTATACATTTCTCTGGTGTAGTAATGCAATTCATGAAGTTAATATTTTTGGGTTGTGAACTTTAATCAAAGAGGGTAGGGTATGCTACACAAGGACAATTGCCGGTGAATATTATGGCGGTTCTGCTAATAGACCTGACAAACAGCCATTGAACCCATAAATGGCGTAAAGTATACGTACGAATGTTTTTTTTTTCTACATTGACAATGTACGTTTAAACTTCTGTCCTTTGTCCAAATTGTTGAATTAGAAGAAAATGTTATTACAAACCACAGTTTATTTTCAATTTGATTTTGGCTAATAAAGGAGAAAATTTTTGGAAAAAGTTTAACTTGTTTCGATAACTTTTATAATTTAATTCCTGATTGCATGAAAAAAGCAACACAAGAAAAGAAAAAAACTTTGCCAATAATCGTGCAATGGTTTGTTACCAATAATAGACGTTTAGCCACACACACACACATGCATACAAACTTAACTAACAAAGTTTAGAAGTATTTTTGGAAACAAAAATTGTCGACAAAGTATTTCAAAATTTTTGTTCGCCTAACTGTCAAGGGAAGTGTGAAGAATATGCACACAAACATATTAAAACGTGAGGGAAAGGTGACAATCAAAAAAGTTTTTTTTTTTTTTTTTTTTTATTATTAAGAACGTGAATAGGCCAATGAATGAAGAAGAAGAAGAAGAAGATTTGAGAGTGTAATAAGAGACAATATGCGTCATGCTAATATAAACTTTAATTCATGAACTTGAAATTTAAAATTTGAAGACTAAACCCCGTGATATACAGTGGTGGACACGAATTTAAGACACGACATTTTACTTATATATTTGTGATAATTTTTACATCTTATCGGAAAAATTTTAGGTCCATGATATTTTTCTTAAGATTATAGTAATGTGATGAAGTAAAATTAATAATATTTTGCTACCTATATTTGGTTAAGAATTTTTATTTACATATAATATAGATTAACACAAATTGTATCCTGGTCATGAATTTAAGCCATAGGCAAAATAAAACTTAATTTACTACGGTAAAGCTCAGCTTCATAAAAAAAATCCTAATATTTGGTGGGAAATCCTTTATTTTTGATCACAGCAGCACATCTCCTGGGTACACTTTCGGCTAATGCCATACAACGTTGCTTTGGAATCGCATACCAAGCCTTTTGGATTTCTTCCTACAAATCGTTTGAATTTTTGGGGTTTACTGTTCGTATATGTTTCTCAACATCATTCCACAAGTTCTCAATTTGATTGAGGTCCGGGGATTGAGCTGGCCAAGAACAGTGATATTGTTTTCCTCTAAGCAACTCTTCACTAGACGTGAAGTGTGCTTAGGGTCATTATCATGCATAAATGTCCATATTAGAGGCATGTTGTCTTCAGCATATGGTATCATAGTGTTTGTTACAATGTTTTTGTAAACGTGCTGATCCATTTTAGTGATAATCTTGTAAATGGGACCCACACCATGCCAGGAAAATGCTGCCCACACCATCACATTTCCACCACCATGTCTGACCGTTTTAATGGTGTACTTTGGGTTATGCTCCTGTTTTGGAAGGCGCCACACGTACTGCTTTCCATCAGAGTCGAAGCGGCAAAACTTCGACTCGTCGCTCCAAAGTATATTTTTCCAATATATCATTGGTTTTTTGAGATGTTCTCTCGAAAACGCTAGTTGTGATTTGATGTTTTTTTTTGGACACAAGTGGTTTACGTTGTGCAATACACCCTCGCAAATTTTTCTCATTGAGACGTCTTCTTATTGTCCAAGACGAAATATTAATGTCAAAATCCGATGCAATTTCATTTTTTATTTTATTTGAACTCGTGAAAGGATTATTAGCAGCAAGTCTATAAATTAAACTGTCCTCCCTGGGTGTAGTTTTTCGGGCTCTAGGTTGCTGTTTGACATTTTTTGTGGTACTATGTTGCTTGATGTGTTCCAGCGCGTTGTAAATTTTGGATCTAGAACATTTAAGCAGCTTGGATATCTCCATTACTGTTTTTCCATCAGATTTTAGTCGTTGGATCAATTTTCGCTCGGCATCTGAACTCCAAATACCTTTGGCCATTTCTATTTAAATATTTCGATGTATTCCAACATAAAATAGTATAAAACATTCGTTACTCACCGTTTAGCTTCAAAAAACCCCAAAAAATCACTTAAAAACCAAAAACTTCTTAAATGTCTTAAATTCGTGGCCAGTTCCAAATACACGTTTTTACAATAATATGATCAAAAAGCAACAAAATGTAAAAAAGAAACAAAATAAAATAACGGTACTTTTTCTTAACATTACAGGGTACATAAAAAATTAAATAATATCTAATTTGATATTACAGGGTTGTAAAAATTATCACAAATAAGTCAGTCATATGTCGTGTCTTAAATTCGTGGCCACCACTGTATATGGTATATTGGAGTTCTATTCAACGGGTTTAAAGGCATTTTGAAAAAGATTTCGCAAAACGGCCTATTTATCGAAACAAAATTATCAATTGAAGTGCCATTGAATTTTGTACGATTTGCCAATGTAAACAACATTTTCTAATTTGTTCAACAGTGGTCCTATTTAACGCTTATAAGCCTTTGAATAAGTTATCAGTACTGAATTGTCCGGGTAAATCAGGGAAAAAAAAAAGCAATTTTAATATGCCAATGTCATCCCTCTTGTCCGGCAGTCTATACGAAAGTCTAAATGTAGTCTTCTTTGTCTCTGTCACTACCAAGAAATTTCATATCATTCGACCAAAAATCACTTGCGAAAATCGTTAAATCAAATCTCCTATCGACAATGTTATAAGGAATCATGTAACCGACCTAAATATAATGTCCCAGTAATGCGGTTGGCTCAGAAGTTAACTGCATATAGTCTTACTGTGATCAGCATAGCCCTCTAATTCAATAGAAACTCAGAGCCAATTGAGTATTGTAAATAATGCCTTAATACGAGTGGAACAGGATATACTGGTGACCAGAACAGCGGCAGTAATGAAAAAACCGCATATTCCGCCTAATAAGTGCCTCTGAATCGTAAAATTTTAAAGTAAAATTTAACAACATACAACAACATTAACATACAATAACGTATGATGCTTAATTACATACATAATTAGTCATTACAACCCTTTAGCCAAGATTACGTCCTAGTTTCTCTTACCATTTATGTTGTATGTGTTCATTTTATACATGAGTAGCGGCACCTACAGTTTAAAGTCGACAGCTTACGTTAGATTTTTGAGAACTTTTCGTGGCATTTTATTTTAACACTCAAAAAATTTTGCCAGAAATCTGCTGTGTTGTCGTTATGTTGGAGATATCTGACCACACTACCTACATCGACTTCAACAACATGAAATAGCGGCGGTAAAAATCACGAACACAATTGGTCAATTCACACAAGCCGTTGTATCGTCGTATTCATTGTATTGTTGGAAGAACATACAACAGTGTATGCTTGTTGTTGATAATTTTCATGTAAAAATCCGATGCACTTATACACATTATTTTAATATGTTTTTAAAAGTTGTATTGGTTTAGTGCTATCAAATTGTGTGAATGAAAAAATTTGTATATGGTTTCATATGTTTTTAAAAAGTTGTATTGGTTTCGTGCTATCAAATTGTTTGAATGCCACGAGATACACAATACAGCATAGCATTGAGCGTTCACACAAACAAACAAATGTATTCAATACAACATACACGATACAAAGTCATGTGAATTGCCCAAATGTCTTTGAATAACACAAAACGGGCTCACGGGTGATTTTGAATGTTTTGAATATGAAGTCGCCGTAGCTTAGTAAGTAGTGTGGTTCAAAACACAGCTTAGACAACTCGAACAAAAACAAAATCTGAAAAATATATTTCTTTCGGTAATTTTCATTCAGCAGTATTCTGGCAAAAACTATGTGAATAAATAAAATTGTCAGGAAAAGTTCCTGTTGTTTGGAGTCGTAGATTCTGCCACTCATGTATAAAATTAACACAAACAACATGAGTGCAGGTTGTGATATTGACTAGTAAGTAAGTAAGAAAGAAGCAATATTTCTCTTCACATAAACGAACTTTAGTTTACTTTAATTTAAATTAACTGAAGCATATTGGCCGTGGTCTAGTAGGTAGTGTGTTGGCTTATTAGACGTGAGGCCTCGTTTCAAACCCCAGGTCAGGCATCTCTAACCGAACAAAATATGAAAAAATATTTCTTCGGCGATTTCTTTCCAAAACTCTGAGTGTTAAAATAAAATTGCCATGAAAAGTTTCTCAAAAATCTGTCGTTCGGAGTCGACTTTAAACTGTAGTCACGCCACTCATGTATAAAAATTAACGCACACAGCATAAGTGGTGTGAGAAACTAGGTCGTAATCCTGACTAAAGGGTTGTAATGACCAATTATGTTATGTATGTTATGAAGCATATTGACAGTTTTGACTTAAAAATTATGTTTTTTTTTGTGATTAATTTATTCAAGACAAATCCCGATACTTGATAGTAGGAAGTTAGTAGGAAGAACAACTTCTGAGTAGCCGAATTGAGCTGAAAGCATCAGATGTTATCCTACATCCTTCTAAGCAGCCAGCTAAACGCTGTAGATTTTATCTAGTTTAGTAGCAAATGATTGAAAAGTTTACGTCTTTGTTTACGCTTCGCCAACAGCACCATCAAATTATTATTGGGGCATCGAAATAATTACTTTTGTGCTCTTGAGGAATACAGAGATTCATGTCTTATTTGTTCGTTTCCTTTTCTTATTTATATGGCACCTTATGGCTACTGCGTCAAAAACAAACTGCTTAAGACTCTTAAGCCAAAATTCTTATTTATGTATTGTTGTTATCTTCCTTTTTAAATCAAAATTCATTGTCCAGAAACCATTACTCAAAAGGCTATTGCAAGGCGTCATTTTTAATTAAAAACTTTTCTTTTTTTATGAAGAATGAAAACTTAAAAACACATTAAAATTGTTCGTTTAAAACCTTTTCCATTTTTATTACCTCTCTTAAGAATGATTATTACTTGTTTTTTATTACATTATTATTACAATACAAAATATTCTTTTTTTTATATTTTTTAAACCTTTTAGCAAGAAATTTTACCCCAAAAGTGAATTTCCCTTTTTAAAGCAAAAATATTTTTTCCTTTTTTTTTGTTTTTGTGGAGAAAATTCTTAGCACAAGAGACCCCCATAAAGGCCGGGTAAAATAAAGGCCACAAAAAGTAAATGAAAATAAATATGATGGCGTTAAATAGCAAAGGATTTTGGCCATTATTTTGATAACAATTTTTAATGCCAAATAATCTGGTTTAAAACCCCCCCAAATAACAGACAACAGACAATAACAATAAACATATGTTTTCACAAATAAATGATGATAATGATAATGATAATGATAATGATGATGTCGTAAATATTTACGCCAAACATTTCTCTTCTTGTTTAACGTTCTTCTGTAATATTTATGACCAAATGATGGTTGTTTGGTTTCCAAGCAAACTAAATTAAAAACGAAAATAAATGACAAACGAAGAAGAACAGGAAGAAGAAGAAAAAAAGAATATTATTGTTGCCAAAATAAATAAGCCAAAGGCCATCTTTATTTAGCTTTAATACGCAACTTTTTTTCTTTTTTTTTTTTTACCTAAAAACGTTGTGTAAATTGTGGCACTATGGGGTGCTAATTGGCCAGAATGTTTGCATGAAAATATTGCTCATGTCGTAGGATTTATATTGTCTGGCCAGAATAGTGTTAAAAGCAAATTAAGCACAGATTTATTTGTGTCAGTCACCTGTGAATTTCAATAATAATGGCTTCAATTAATTATCGCAATATTGGAATGCGGTAGACTGTTTCTACACACATAATTGGCCATTACACGTTAGGATTACGGCCTAGTTTCTCTTACCATTTATGTTGTATGTGTTCATTTTATCCATGAGTGGCGGCAGCTACAGTTTAAAGTCGATTGCGAACGTTAGATTTTTGGAACAACTTTTTCATGGCAATTTTATTTTAACACTCAGAGTTTTTGCCAGAAATCCTGCTGAGATGAAGTTGCCGGAGAAATATTTGTTTCATATTTCGTTTTAAAAGAGATAACCGACATGGGGTTTGAATCGTGGCCTCATGTGTAATAACCCAAAACACTATCTACTAGACTATGGCGTCGGTAACTCGATAGCATAATTTCTTTAAAAATGACAAGTCGAGCAAAGACACAGACAACTGGATAACGAAACAAGGACAGATTTCGATGGCTTAAGAGGCATTTGGAATTCATTTTCTCTAGTTCAGAACACAAGGTTGGCAATATTTAACGCGAATACCAGATGCATATTGAAATACAATATGCATCGACTGAAGTGAAGTTAGAATAGGTGGCGGAATCTCCTTGAACGGCAAGGGTCCGCTTACGACAAAGATTGGCGACGTATGATAACACAAATTAATATCCAAATGGGACATTACATATTCCGAGTAGTCAAGAACACAATGGGGGATGTAATATAGTTTATATCTCCTCTTCAGACCCAAAGCTCGCCCAGGAGTCAATTGGGGGAATGTCAACTCTACCGTTAAGCTTTCTAGTAGGCCAAGACCTGTGAGAGTAGCAATAATGCCTACCAATATTACGCGTCCTCTCCTGCCCACTGTGAAATTCAGCAACCTTATAAAATGACTGGAGTATACTCAACTGAACGAAGGCAATCGAAACAACTACGCTCTGCAACGTGTTAAATTCTGAGCCTTGGCTAGTTAGTTAGTAATTTCCGAAGATATTTATATGGCCTGCTTACGTTTCAATGATTTGTAATTCTCTTCAGAAATCTTCGGCATTCAAAGACAAATGCGGTCGACGGGGTGGCGATTTTGAAGAATTTGGGTTCCAAAATTAACTCCTCGTACTTTACCCTATCGCATAAGCATAATTGAAGACCAATAAGGATGGGCAAATTAAGGGTATCGGGTTGTCAATTTCGTTTTTGCAAGTTTTTTCGCAAGTTTAGTACATGTGACTGAACTCTTCGTGTGTCATACGTAGAAGCAAGCAATAATTCTGCTTTATAACATATACATCGAGGTAAGAAATAGGCTTCGTTGTTCATTATAATATTCGATGAAAAGTTGTCGAGAAACCAAACTGCTTAAGCACTTGTTACTTGAGCCTGGCATTCAGAGGTTAGCAGCTGATACATTGTCTGCACTTTTAAAGGCAATATCTTCAATTCGTTTACCAAAATTCTTCGTAAAGACGAGAATAAATGCTGTCCAGTTGCGTGATGTCACGTCTGTTAGATATTTTGAGGTCTTCTGGAACAGCTTCACCCATTTCCGCAACACCATCCACTAAACGGAATAGTGTTTCTTCCCTTTGATGGCGACCCACCGTGGAAATAATTTAAAATTAATGCTGAGCTAACACTACCGACAAATTGTTACGTAAAATAAATGAATGAAATGTTAGTAGAACAGCTGTACAGATTTGATTAGCAGAACAGCTGTTTTACAGCTGTACAGAGTGACAACATCGCATGACAGCACACCCTCTAATAGGCAAACAGATAAATGCCGTAGAGTTTGTGTACTTGGTGCCAGATGACCGTTAAAGTCAAGTTGTGCCCATGCAAACTACATATTGTTGCGCAAACTAATCGATCAATATTGTCAGAAGGAAGGCTAACTTTTGAGTAGCCGAATTGACCTGAAAGTATCTAATGTTGTCGTCCTACATTTTTCTAAGCAGCCAGCTAAACGCTGTAGAGTTTACCGAGTTAGTATCAAATGATTGAAAAGTTTACTTCCATGTTTACACTTCGCAAACACCACCATCAAATTAATATTGGGGCATCGAAACAATTACTTCGTGCTTTTGAGAAGTACAGCCAAGATATGAATCGCTGTGTTCGTTTCCTTAAAAGCAGAATAAATGTCTACAACTATACCAATCACTAACCCATTACTCTGGTACTATTCATGCTGAAGTCGCCGTAGTCTAGTAGGTAATGTCATGACCTACTAAACGTGAGGCTACGGTTCAAACCGCCAGGTCAGACATCTCCAACACAAAAAAAATTTAAAAAAAATATTTCTCTAGGCGAGCAGATTTCTGGCAAAAACTCTGAGAGTAAATTGCCATGAAAATATTTCTCAAAAATCTGTCCTTCGGAGTCGACTTTAAACTGTAGCTCCCGCCACAGCCATGATAATCTAGGTCGTAATCCTAATTTATAGATTGTAATGACCAATTATGTATGTATGTATGTAGAAAAGACAATTTATGAGTAGCCGAATTGACTTGACATTGGCATTTATTGACCGAACGTTACTAGCCACAAATGATTTGGAAGCCTATTGGTATGATTGAGGAATGTCGACTTAAAGTTAAAATTCTATGATGGGAGAGGTACTATCGATATTACAACAAAACTTTATGAGACCCAAGCTTTTTTTAAGCGGCTAGCAATTCAAGCTAATCTAGCGTCTAGCAAATAAGTTGAAAACTTTTGCTTCACCTTGTATAATAATTATGTTGCTGCCGAATTTTAAGAAAATTAATTAAAAATGGAAACCTCAAGGCGTATTCGTAATCATAAGATAATCGAATAATGCCTGCGTATGGTAAAATTATTATTTTCCATTATGTCTGCCATTATATTCCTATATTTATCAATGGTATTGGTAAGGCTAAACCTTACTGTCACCGAAAATAGAAAACAAAAAAGGAAAAATCACAATTATTTCGTATTTACGTGTAACGTGTAAGCCTACAAGGTGTAGGTGCATGAAGGTAGTATGCATGGAGACAATATGACAATCATTTACGATCTACCAACACAAATGGCAACATTTAATCTCCTCAGAATTCTTTGGGGGTGGCGTTGGTGCTGTGTGGCAACATGTTGTCTGTCTGCTGATTGTCATCAATTTACATGGCAAAGATTAATAAAAAACAGACAATGTAAACAGCTGATGTGCCTGTGCACCAAACAAAATTACTTTCAATTTTAAATTATTGATGAGCTTGGTCGTGCAAACTAATGATGTCGTTTGAATATTATTTGATGAGAAAATTTGTTAAAACGCACAATAAATTGTTGTTGTTTTTTTCTTTCCAAAGTTAAGCTCATAATTCATACAGTCTAATACGCATAAATTTACTCGCCACAGTTTAAAGTTATGCGGGTGGATTTCTTTTGTTTATTGCCTGGGTTTTTTTTTTAACAGAACTATGATAAGATTTTCTTTTTTCGGAAAGTAAGATGAGTGAATATTTTGCCTTAAAGATTTTAAAGTTTTCAAGATAGGATTTAAGGTTTCATGCCCAAACATTATAAAGGGTGTTTTTTATAGAGGTATAGAACTTTAAGTTGCAATAAAACAACGATGGATTATTCGATTAACATGAATTTTATTTATCCGAAAGATAATCTTGTGGCATTACATTTTAAATATGATTTCTGGCATATGACCGCCACGGCTGGCGCGGATGTAGTCCAAGCTGGACGTCCAATTTTCGATGACTTTTTCCAACATTTGTGGCCGTATATCGGTAATAATACGGCGAATGTTGTCTTCCAAATGGTCAAGCGTTTGTGGCTTTACCGCATAGACCAATGACTTTACATAGTCCCACAGAAAGTAGTCTAGCGGTGTTAAATCACAAGATCTTGGAGGCCAATTCACAGGTCCAAAACGTGAAATTAGGCGGTCACCAAACGTGTCTTTCAATAAATCTATTGTGGCACGAGCTGTGCGACATGTTGCGCCGTCTTGTTGAAACCACATCTCCTGGACATCATGGTTATTCAATTCAGGAATGAAAAAGTTTGTAATCATGGCTCTATACCGATCACCATTGACTGTAACGTTCTGGCCACCATCGTTTTTGAAAAAGTACGAACCAATGATTCCACCAGCCCATAAAGCGCACCAGACAGTCAGTTTTTCTGGATGTAACGGTGTTTCCACATACACTTGAGGATTACCTGCACTTCATCGCTAAACAAAATTCGCTTATGAAAATCGGGAACAACGGTAATCTCGTTTTGGGCCCATTCGACGAATCTACGCCTTACTTGATGATCGTTTGGCTTCAAATCTTACACGAGTTGGATTTTGTAAGCACGCAAACCAAGATCCTTCCGCAAAATCTTCCATAAAGTGGATGGACACAGATCCAATTCCTGTGCTCGATGGCGGATGGACTCATACGCTCTACAGCGGTGCGAAAACGTTCCACGATTAATCGAATTAACTGCTCTGATGGACGATTTTGTCGACGATAAAATGGACGTAGTGCGCGATACATTTTCCGCACAGAACCATTATTTTCGAAATAAAATTTCACTATTTGCAAGCGTTGTTCAGGCGTGAGTCTATTCATGATGAATTGCCAAACCAAACTGAGAATAAATCACTTGACAGCTGTTAAATCGGTCGCCATCTTGAAAAGTAATTCCAACTTAAAGTTCTATACCTCTATAAAAAACACACTTTAGGAGGGCTTTTGAGAGGACCTGAGTTTATTTTTCACATGCAGACCTCAATTAAACTGTATAGACTAGCAAAAGAAAATCCTTTTTTCTTCATCTTTTTTTTGTTCATATATTGCTACGCTTGATTAATTTTTTCTTCATTTTCATTTTCGTTTTCTTGTTATTTTTCAAACTATTTTTATACGAGTATGTCTTCATATTGGAAGATTGTCATTGTCATTGTAAGTAACTAAACGATTATGGGTGATGGTGGTGATGGTCAAATAAAATTAAGTTTTCTTTGTTTTCCTTTCATATCATCATATCCATAAAACCCTATTCAATTGCACACACACACACACAAACGAAATAGTTTTTCTTTTAAAAAGAAAAGAAAAGTAAAGCAAAAAAAAGGAACTCATTTTAATCAGATCAAAAGAAAAAATAAAATAGAAAAAGAAAATGAAAGAAATGTTCATAAGCCAGTCAGTCGTATAATAAAGGTCAGATTTGCCATTGTCTGCTGTATTTTTGTTTAAATTAAACCCGGCTACCCGGTACTTAACCAATCCATTTACCACTCTACTTACCACTCCATAATCAAATAATAACATTTGCTGTTGGCAAATGATGATGAAATCCTTCGGCTGCTGCTGCTGCTGCTGTTTAAAAATTTTTGGCATTCAATCAAAAGAAAGAAAATAAATTTATTCCTGAGCATATTTACTTAACTTGACAATGCCAAAATGAAAGCGGTAAGGCATACAATAGAATTTGCAGTGCATAAACCAGAATATAATGAGAAGCCCATTAAAATATAAAAATAATGCCAGTGTTTGTTTCAAAACGTTTGAAAAAAAAAGAATTCATTAAGAAAGCATTGAATTGCAGTGCAGTACTGCTATAATAATGAGAAAAACTATCAATAATGAAAGCCTTCGTGACTCTCTTTTGTTTGTTTTCTGTAATTAATCTTAAGTATGAAAATTTTAAAAATACAACTAACAGGGAATATTTCCTACTTATACAACACGTTGTGTTACTATTCATTCATATAGGAAGTACTGAGCGTCAATAAATTTGGTGGGCATATTTACTTATGTCCTGTATTAAATCTCACTTCATATCAATTCATTTTACCTCACCGGCTAATTCAAAATCAATTTGCCTCACAACGTATGAGCCAGGCGATTCATTAGTCCAGTCCATGAATATCTCTTTGTTTCAAGAAGAAGAGAAGAGAGTAATCGTGGTTTGAAGATCTCCGTTACAAAGATCTGTCAAACAATTGTCTAGTAATTGTTATTGTTCATGCAAAGGGTGTAAACAGAGGAATAACAAACAGAGCAATTGTTGTTGTTTACATAAAGTTGTAAACACTGGCACACAAAATTCTGCAAACAATAAAGGAAACACAGATTTATTTTTATTTTATTTGCAATCTACGACCTCATATTTTAAACGTTTTCAAAAAGGTAAAAACCTAACAATATAAATCACTGTTTTCCTCTAAGCCTTAGCAATTAATTGTCATTTTATTTTGGATTCACTAAGCAACCTTAAATTGTTATGGAAACGAGTGCATATTCAATGGAAAAAACAATTGTCTGCAGTTGCTGACAATGAAAATTGCGCTTAAAAATAATATTTTCTTTACAACTGAAGTCTATTTTTATAATTTTTTTTTTATTTTTTTTTTTCATTCCATTATTTTCTTATTTTCTAACTGGCTTTTCATTTTATAAACACGTGGCTAGCTTTGCTTTTCTTCTTGTTTACTTTTATACTGTTTTCCTAAAAAAAAAAAAAAAAAAAAAATAAGAAGTACCTGCAAGCCTTGTCTCAATTTGTGTTTAACAAGTCCTATAAAAATAAATTAAAAAAAGAAAAGAAAAGAAAAGAAAAGAAATAATAATAATCGCACAGTAATAAACAAAATAATTGTCTGCATTTGTTTAAGTAGATAACGAAACGAAAAAAAAAAAAATTATTTTTAAGAAATTCTTTTTAATCAACTACACAGGTTTTGTTTCAAGCAACATTTACTCTTACATATGGTGGGTGTTTAAAATGAAGTGCCTGGAGATAATTACATGGCATACAGAGGATTTTTTAATTTAAGAAAAATCAGTAGAAAAATTAAGATAAAACGGGCAAATGTTTGTTATCGAAACAATAGAAGTCAAGATGTTTTGAGAAAGCTACATACATATCTGTCTATACCTTAAAGCATACACACACATATGTATATATATCTGGCAAAAGACGAAGTACAGGCTACTCAGACCAGCAACCACACGTGAAAGTGATTCAAATAATTCAAGTCTTTAAAGAAAATCTTAAAATTTTCCAATTTTAGTATTGATTTTACGTACAACATCTACTCAAAAGAGTGGACATGGAGTCGACCTAAGGCATTCACAAAGCATTCTTGATTAAGGTGATCGACTGACACATTGTAATCGGTCAACAGATTGTTGCAAACAGAAGCAAAAAAAACGTTTCTAATGAAGACAAGAGAAGATCAGCTTAGAGCAGCTGAGGCAATGATAGAAGCTGACTCACAGTCTCTAGGTACTTTCGCTATCGAAAACCGAAAAGATCCTGATGCAGATCATGATACATGATGCCGTGGATGCAGATCCGCTGAGGAAGAGGAGACTGTTGTTCACTTTCTTTGCCAGTGCCCGTCTCTTGCTAGGTGTAGATATAGGTTATTTGGCTCTCCCTTTCTTGTCGTTCATCAAACTTTCTGGCTGGTTTTCCAGTGCGGGGTAGTCGTGCTTTTGTTGTGCAGCCCTTGCGCGGACCAACTTCTTCCTTTTCCCTGATTTTGGTGGAACTTGGTCAGTACAGAGACTGAGTTTACCCGTGGCATCACACCGGTCCGCTATGCGTGCTCAAGTGAGCTTTGTGAAATCATAGCTACCACTCAGACCTAACCTAACCTAGATCATGATGAAGATGCTGGTGTATTTGACGCTTTCAATTATTTCGGGGTCTTTCAACCTAGGCTTTAGAAATTGACCGTGCAAATACTAAAATTGTTTTATCAAAATGGGTGACCGCTCGCTTCGGCCCTATTTTACGATCACCGTAAAAGTCCTGCAGAGGGAACACCACAATGTGGTGCATGAATTCGAGTTCACGCTAGACCAACACGCGTACGTTGAAAAAACGCAAGATCTGGAGTATGCAGCAGAATCCAAAACGATTTCATGTTGCTCACAAGAATAAGCAAAATTGTCGAATTTGTGAGCGTCTAATGCAACCCGATAAAGTCACTGTTTGGTCGTCATCAGTCCATTATTACTTTGAGAACGATGTTGGCCATTAATGTCAACGGCGAGCTTCATAGTTTAATGATAATGGCCTGATCGGTAAGTGGTTTCAACAAGACAGTGCTTCTTCCGCCACAATGGATATCCGGCAAGAACGATTTGAGGACATGCTTATCTCGAACGTAGAGGGAGGCTACTGAGATTGGCTACAGAGATTGTGCAATTTGACTCCGTTTTATTTTTTTCTTGTGGGATTAAGTCTCGGCTCTCCTACAATTGATATTTTGTGAGCGCAATGTGAAGGCATGACTATCCCTCACGTAGAAGTGAAGTCAACTGGCTACAGATATCGTGTGTTTTAATATTTTCTTGTGGCATTTTCTAAAGTCTCAGTTGTATTCGAATAAGCCACAAACCATTGCGCTCCTCAAAGCGAAAATAAGCAAGAGGTCATGGACCTTATATTCCACACATTATGGTATCAAGAGATCTTGCAAGCGAATAACAAATTTCGATGACCGCGAATTTTTTCGGCATGCCTTGGCTGCTATTGGATGTCATGTGGATTGGTATTGTCCCAATATAATCGACAATTTTGTTTGTTCACGTACCTATACATCAAGAACTAGACCTTAGGTTAGGTTAGGTTAGTTTAGAGGACGTGTACTTGTCAATTAAGACAAGTACAGTACCTGGAGGTCGAATTGACCCATTGTACAACATCCTAGTTTCTCACACCACTTATGTTGTGTGTGTTAATTTTATACATGAGTGGTGGGACCTGCAGTTTAAAGTCGACTCCGAACGACAGATTTTTTCATGGCAATTTTATTTTAACACTCAGAGTTTATGCCAGAAATCTGCTGAGAGGAAGTCGCCGAAAAACTCCTTTTTGTATTTTGTCTTTGATGCCTGGCCTGGGGCTCGAACCCAGGCTTTTGCGTCTAATAAGCCAACACACTACCTACTAGACTACGGCGACTTCAACTAGGCCTTAACACTAAAGACAAATATTTTCAATGAAAATTAGAGTCGGTAGCCAATGGCTTCAGAGTCCATCTAGCGAACACACATCGTTGCCTAGGGTCGTCCATGGAAAACATCAATGAAAAACATACTGAAAAAATGTTGAATATTGCTGGGGAAGTCCCTATTGTAAGACCTATTACTGTAAAGGCAGCACAGAAACTTTAGAAATTCAACACCCTCTTAGAACAGTACCATGTAGCGTATGAGTATTACATGAAATCCAATTTAGTTGTGATACTTAAAACAAAATTTCATCATCATCTGTCTGGTAAAACGTCTGCTGGAACACTATTTTGGTTTCCAATAAATATTTTTTTTCTTTGCTTTGTATTGGCATTTTATTTTAATTCTCAAAAGACCACGTGTGCTGACTTCATAATCATCGAAATCAAGCAAATCATCATCATTCAACAAACAAATCCTATAGACATGATGCCAATCAGAGGCACTGAATAACAAAACAACAAGACATGTGTTGGTAAGGGAAGTATGTCACTTTAAGCCTTTAATACACAAATGAACTTGCGTAACCAAAAAAAAAAAAAAAAAAAGGAAAACAAAAACAAAACATGAAAAAAAGGAAATTTGCAAAAAAAAAACCAAGAAAATAGGGATTCGTGGTTATTTTTGGATATGTACGTATAGTTCGATATTAATGCTGCAAAGTCAATCTATTGAAATAAAAGGTTTCTTGGTCTCTTGGCCTTTTAAGCTAATTTTGCTATTAAAAATCATTTTCGTAGGTGTTCTACTGCCAATTTCATAGGTAATGAAATTTAAAATGAAAATATTTCTCCAACACATGGCCACTCAATAGAGATTAGATTACATTACAAAGGATACTTCAAATACTTTTCAGGTCTCGTTTGTTTTTCTATTTTTTTAAAGGAGATTATCAAGTGGTTTCCCTTTCGTGTATTGCTTGTCGGCTCATTTTATTCAATTGTAGTGGCTGAAACATGTCTTTCATATTAAATTTCATCTCATTTGAATGCAGACAATATGCTGATAAATATCGTACCGTATTTGCATAAATGAAAAAATGAAAATATGAAAAGTTTAGTGGCACCCACCCACATCTCCTGTCTGCCTATTTGCAAAAAAAAAAAAATAGAAATACCCAGACATTCTTGTTTTTTTCTTCCTTTTTTCTTTTATTAAACAAAGGTAAGGCTATTGTGTTTAGGCGATACACAATGGATGAAAAAATTTTCATGAAACAATTAAAGACGACTTTTGTAATTATGTATTGACGTTTGAGGGCCTATTTTGTTTGTATAACCCATTATCCGTTTGGTAATCATTCGTCGCCGTAGTCTAGTAGGTAGTGTGTTAACTTATTAGACGTAAAGCCAGGGTTCGAGCCCCAGGCCAGACATCAAAACAAAATACAAAAAGTATTTCTTCGGCAACTTCCTCTCAGCAGATTTCTGACAAGAACTCTGAGTGTTAAAATAAATTTGCCATGAAAAAATTTCTCAAAAATCTGTCGACTTTAAACCACCACTCATGTGTAAAATTAACACACACAACATAAGTGGTGTGAGAAATTAGGTCGTAATCCTGACTGAAGGGTCGTAATGACCAATGATGTATGTGATGTAATCATTCGTTTTGTAAGTAAAACGGAAAACAAGAAATGCGGAATTTATACAATCCACAATGAGTGTTCAAGACAAACCGACTAATTAATATATCGGGTCGGCCAACAGGGACTTCCGAACTAGCACATTTGATAATAGCCATCTTATTGAACTTACGTCTGCCACTATGGGCCGCTATGGCATTCAACAACACGTGCAAATAACAAAATTGTTTTTATCAACATGACTGTTCTCGTTGGATAAAGTATCACGCACCTTGCCTATTTTATAATCGCAATAAGCGCCGTACCGAAAGTTAGGTCAGGTTAAGTTAGATTGGAGTGTAGAGTAGCTTTAATACGAAATGTTCACTTGAGCAAGCATACCGATCCTTTGTGAGGCCACTGATGAACGCAATCCCTTTACTGACCAAATTCCATCGAACTAATCGAAGAAGTTGGTAAGCGCAGTGGCGAGTTCACAATTTTTTTGAATAAATTGAAGTTCACTGTCTTGGCAATCTATCGGCCAACATGCGTGCGTCAACAAAACCTAAGACCTGTCGAAAACATTGCCGCGCTCCGCAGGAACTCAGAACGTTGCTCACAAGAACGTTGCTCACAATAACTCAGACCACAACTTTGGCAAATTTTGGTTTGTTACCTGAAATTACAGCCGTACAAAATTTAAGTGACCCAAGGAACTGAAAATAAACGACTATAGGCAACGATGTGCAGTCGGAGAACGGCCTCAGGATAAACGGGTACATGAGCAAACAAAATTGTCAAATATAAGACGATGTCATCAATCCACATGAGATCAAAGAGCGTTCAAAACACAGTCCAAAAGAATCACTGTTCGGTGTTGATTTTGAGCATGGGTCGTCATTGTTCCATATTTCTTCAAAAGAGAACGCATTTGGCCAGGGCTATAGCAGTTTTCCTTTCCTTCCTATCTGAATTTTATGCCCTGCATTTTATTGAGAACTTAGAATTTTCGATTGAATGATCCGTACCAAGCCATTCGTGCCAAGTGATTCGCGCCACGTGATTAATGCCTTTTGATTCGCGTCATGCGATTCTTGCCACGCGATTCGGGCCATTACATACATGCATACATACATACATATTTACATACATACATAAATACATACATACATACATAAATACATACATACATACATACATACATACATACATACATAATTGGTGATTACAATCCTTCAGTTAGGATTAGGACCTAGCTTCTCTTAACACTTATGTTGTGTGTGTTAATTTTGTACACGAGTGGCTAGACTTACTGTTTTAAGTCGACTCCGAATGGTAGATTTTTGAGAAACTTTCCCAAGGCAATTTTTTTTATTTATTCGCAAAGTTTTCACCAGAAATCAGCTGAGAGAAAGTCGCCGAAGAAATATTTTTTGTCATATTTTCGTTTTGATGTCTTGCCTGGGGTTTGAACCGTGTACTCGCATTTCATAAGCCAACACACTACCTACCAGACTAGTGCATTCGATTCATTAAATTCTCCTGTTACTGAGACGTAGTAAATGGAAAATCGCTTCCAATGCCGGTAAAGTTAATGCAGACCTACCTGTATCTCTGATGTATCAAATTCAGGTTCATTGTCCTTTCGTGCAATTTCCCCAACAGCAGACCTCTGACGATCATCTTATCCTATCCCATCATGTGACTTCTAATGTATAGAACCAGTGAGTGGCCTGCAGTTTATGATGCCATTTCGCTTCCAATACATTGCCGTAAATAAACAGAACAATGGAAGCCTTCTTTGTCCTACTGAGTATATATTGTTTCCAAGAGCGCTTCGTTCGGAGTCCACTCATGCATAAATTTAACATACACAGTTTGGTTGAGGTGAGAACCTAGAACGTAATCCAGACTAAAGTATAATAATGACCAATTAAGTAAACAAGTCCTGCCTTGAATACTCGCTAAGTAAGTTGCATTTTATGGCTAATAGGATAACAGAAATTAATATAAATTGGTTAAGGATAATGACATTCACGTAGGCAATAGGTTCTCAAGGGATCTGTTTCAATGTCCCTTACAAAATTCCATAGGCAGACGTCTAACACTCAAACCCTTATTGATTCCCTTTGCCTATCTTCCTAATGGTGAGTAGGCTCCATGCCCCATGGCATTGGATGGACTTTCCTTGTCTGAAACAATTTCAAGAAAATAAAAACCAAATAAATTCCATTGAACTGCAAGTGTGTGGTAAATCTCTTGTATTTTTTTTTTTAATCTCATGCAGCCACATAAAGTACTTACTTTTCCAGTTCCTGCACAGACATTCTATTCTAAGATTATAAATTTGTTGCCTTTTTCATCTGTGGAGGGCACAAAGACCTAACTGTGTATGTGATTATTATACACGTGTATACAAATGTGTTTACAAATGTTCAAATGTATGGGTGTATGCAATGATAGGCACAGCTCCTGTCTTAAATGTTGTTCTGGCGGCTGTTACTTGTTGTCGCTAATATTTCAACGAAGAGAAAAAATGAAAATAAATCAACTGAATTTTCCTTTCAACTTTTCCTTTCCTTTTTTTTTCCTTTAATTTTCCATAAAAAAAAAATTAATAACAGAAGAGAACATTTTGCGTTAAATCATGCTGAAATGAAACGTAAATTTGAAAGGAAAAATTCTTTATTTTCTAATAAATTCGAAAATCATGTGCGGTTTTTAAGCCAAAGTTGCATAAGTTGTAGGGCACATGGATGAAGGGGAGGTGTGTGTAATACATGCGATATATTTCAACATTAATATCGTATGTATTTATATTTGTAGGCACCATATATGTGTGTGTGTGTATAGGTTTTACAAAAAGTCTGTTTTATGTTTTAATTTTGTTTGCTTCGGTAGAGTTTTTCTTTTTCTACGTAGAAATACGATGTAAACAACGGCGTCTTTCTTACACATGCACATGGTGATGTGCTTGTATTTGTTAAATGCCGCTTAATGATCGTTTAATAAATTAGATTCTCCGTTAACAGCAAAGTAAATATTTACAGGCATAATGTTGATAGCAAATGTAAACAAGAAACAAAAAAAAAACAAATTCATTTTTAACTAATTTTGGTCTGAAGGAGATAGAGAGAGAGACACACACACACACTCATTCTCTGAGAAAAATACTCTGACATGTAAATATAGGCATGTTGATGTGGTAAATATTATAGAAAAGAATATTAAAATATCAACATATTTAGCTTGTGATGATAACAATTCCTCTCTTTTACATTTTCATACACGCATACACTTATATGCTCGCACAGAGGAATGTGTCTGCCTGTTCAAGAATAATAACAAATCAAAATAATTTCATTATCAAAGTCTCCTAAAAAAAACAGACAGGCATGCAGGCATAAACATTTCCACTTTGGATCCTGTTTAGCACTTAGGCGTACATATATGCCCAAATATGCAAATAAAACAGTGGTATGAAGCAACAAATGGCAGGCATTTATTGAAACTTTCTTTTTTGAAAAATTTTGTCCAAAAAATTGTATCCCCATGACCTACTATCAGGGCTCTTGGTATACTATATGTAATGTCAGTGACTGCGTTCTGAAGATTGTTGCGAAACTTTTGAGCAAAAGGATCAGTAGTGCCTCCATTGGGAAGGTTTTTATTGTAAATCAGTGAATAAAGAACACACATACATACATAATTGATCATTACAACCCTCCTGTCAGGATTACAACCTAGCTTCTCACATCACCTATGTTGTGTGTTGAATTTATACATGAGTGGCGGGACCTACAGGTTAAAGCCGACTCCGAACAACAGATTTTTTTGAGAAACTTTTCATGGCAGTTTTTTATTTTAACACTCAGAGTTTTTGCTAGAGATCTGCTGAGAGGAAGTCGCCGTAGAAATATTTTTTCATATTTTCGATTTGATGTCTGATCTGGGGTTTGAACCGTGGCCTTACATATACTAGACTACGACGATGACAGTTAGTAGAGAACTTGCTGTGAAATATCGTTTGTGGATGAAATATTGGAGAAGCTGCAATCTTTTGTGCTGCAAACCGTTATGGTTTCGGAACTTAACGGCCTTTCTTAAAAATGTAGTCAGGCCTTAAAGCTTATAATCATAATGTGATCGTTTTGGTGCATAACCATCAAGTCTACAAAAACGAAATTGATGCTCTTGACTACACGATACCTTTAATTTGTCGATCCTTTTGCGTTGGGGTTAAGTGTCTGCGAATAATTTTGGACTCCAAACGCTTCAAAATTGTGTCCGCCTTTGTCTCTGAATGCCAAAGATTACTCAAAGAAATTTTAAGTTTCATTCAAACGTAAGTTTTCTACCTATGGGTTCTAGGCTATGTAAATATCTTCGGAAATTACTAACTAACTAGCCAAGGCTCAGAATCTAACATGTGACAGAGTGTAGTTGTTTCGATTGCCTTCGTTCAGTTGGGTATACTCCAGTCATTTTATAAGGTTGCTGAATTTCACAGTGGGCAGGAGAGGACGCGTAATATTGGTAGGCATTATTGCTACTCTCACAGGTCTTGGCCTACTAGAAAGCTTAACGGTGGAGTTGACATTCGCTCAATTGACTCCTGGGCGAGCTGTGAGTCTGAAGAAGAGATATAAACTATATTACATCCCACATTGTGTTCTTGACTACTCGGAATATGTGATGTCCCGTTTGGATATTAATTTGTGCTATCATACGTCCCCAATCTTTGTCGTAAGAGGACCCTTGTCGTTCAAAGAGATTCCGCCACCTAACCTAACTTCACTTCAATCAAAACATATCGTAAATCAATATGCATCTGGTATTCGCGTTAAATATTGGCAACCTTGTGTTCTGAGCTAGAGAAGATGAATTCCAAATGCCTCTTAAGCCATCGAAATCTGTCGTGGTTTCGTTATCCAGTTGTCAGTGTCTTTGCTCGACTTGTTATTTTTAAAGAAATTATGCTACCGAGATACAGACGCCATAGTCTAGTAGCTAGTGTTTTTGGTTATTAAACGTGAGGCCACGGTTCAAACCCCATGTCGGTTGTCTCTTTTAAAACGAAATATGAAAAAATAATTCTGCGGCGACATCGTCACAGCAGATTTCTGGCAAAAATTCTGAATGTTAAAATAAAAATTGCCATGAAAAAGTTGCTCCAAAAATCTAACTTTCGCAGTCGACTTTAAACTGTAGATCCAGACGCTCATGGATAAAATTAACACCCAAAACACAGGTGGTGTGAGAAGCTGGGTTGTAATTCTGACTGAAGGATTGTAATGAGTGTGTGTGGTCACATAGAGATTAACACACCATGTTTCATTTGAAATTTTCGCAATTTTCCAATTTTCCACATTTTCTCTCTTCTGTTGAGCGATTTAAGCCACTGTATTGTACTTGTACTGTTCTACAAAGGAGAACGAAAGTGTTCATATGAATTTAAGTGTGTATGTGTGTGTTGTTTATGTGCCTGTGTATGTGTTTGTAAATATAAATATATCTTCTTTCATCAAATCGAATTAAATAAATCAAATTTATATGCAACATTATCACAATTAATGCGTTGTTAAGCGTGCATAATATGAAAATCATTTCTTTCTTCTGTCTCACGCTCTCTCTCCCTCTCTCTCCCTCTACACACATACATATATGTACATACGCATACATAGATATAAATTTATTATCCTTCTAAGAAATTTGAAATAAATTTCAACCGAATCTCTTTGGTTGCATACTTTAAGGCTTTGGCTAGAGTTTATCGCTTCTTTAAATTGTTTGCCGTTCTTCTTTATTATGATTTTGGCTTTATTATTCATCATTTTCTGTTGCTTTTCTGAAATTAATTTATTTTTTATTTTTTATTCTTCATAAACCAAATGATTGTTTGCATATTTAACCAGTAGAATGAAAATATGGCATCAGAAAAAAAGTGTTGGTTTCCCTCTTATTTTTCTTCGAAAAAGTTAAAAAGTCTGTGGATTATTTCGTATATTTTTTTCATACTTTCAGTCGTAAATGATTTACGTCTTCTGTTTTATTTCGGTGTTTTTTTTTTGTGGGTTTTTTTTAAAGAAATATTTGTCTAAGAAAATGTACGTATGTACGTGTGTCTGTCTCTGCAAATATTTAAAAGGCTGCTGCTGCCTTTTTTGTTTTTGATTCGCCATTTTGCAAGGATTTATATTTAAAGCTGTTTGAAGAAACAAAAATTTATTGAAAATGAAAATAGGATTGGGAAACGGGGGGAATGGGGAATGGGAATGGGAATAGAAGTCATAATCTTCTTGGCGTTAAATGACTTACTTTTTATCCGTTTTGTTGGAGTACTTCTATGTTTTCCCTTGTCTTGTTTTTTTTTTTTATAAAATATTTGGCAGACAGTTTAAGTACAATTTGAAGGTTCATTTTTTATTCTTCTTTCTTTTCTTTTTCGTTTTTGATTAAGAGTTTCATGGAAAACATATGCTTTTAAAGGTAAAAAAATAAAGGAAAATAATGTTGTGGATTTCTTATTGAGTTTTTTTTTTCTTTTTTTGAGTATTTCTTTTAAAGAGGAAACTTATGGTCAGTTTAAGCCGGTCATTATATGGAATAAAAGGCAATTTGTCTTTACGCGTTCAAATATGTACTCCAAATTGAAAATCATTAAAGAAAAGTTTACTGCTTTGGACATAACAATCCAATGAAATGTTTTCTCGAAATCGGCTTATTTTCGGTGGCAACAAAAACCATGTCTTAGTTTAAACGAATTTCATTTTATCAGGCCACCATGCTACTTAACACTGCCATCGAACAGAGTTGCAGATGAAATCGTATCTGCCATCTTGTAATTGGATATTCGTATTGAGAAAAGATGTCTACCCTAGAATTGGTTTTTAGAATGAATTACAGATCAGTTCTGGAAAAAAAAAATTCAAAAAATTCTGTATTTTATCGACGCCCAATCCAATCCAATCCGTAAGATCCCATTGTATAATCGATATTACCTGTTCGATCATATAATTTTTAGCTCTGCCCAACTTGTATACTCAACTCGTCAACACAGAATCTACATATTGGGCTTGAAGCCATGCCTGTTTTGCTTAATCAAAAGGCCAGCTATTATCCTCAACTCACTTCTGAATAGTCTAATCTAATAGTCAAATCTCTTCTCATTGTTGTTGCCCATCAAAAGTTTAAAACAATCTAAACGAGAATGAAAACCCTTATCCAAGCCTTACTTATCAGCAACGTTGAAGCTCCTTGAGCCACAAGGCCATCTGTTTGGTTATTTCCGCCAATTGCCACATGATCTTTTATTCAGAAGAAGCTGACGTCAATTCTTCTAATTCAGCTACCCCAGGCAGTCATATAACATTCTCGAGTTCAACTGTACACAACCCATGTGTATACATTAAATCATAGAGTTTTCTGTATGCCAGTAGCTCGATATGTCAGGTCACTAAGCCCTCTGATTTATAACGCATGAGACTTGTTTCTGGTTATACCAGATATAATCACCCCGAGATGAAGGTGTGTATTTTTCTCAAATCTCCCTTGGCTAGACATGTTGTGTTACTAAATTTCTATTCAGCTTCCGAAGGTGTTCTGTGGTCTCCACTTCTACCTCGCGTTGGAGCTGCTATGTTATGAGATATTGCCAATCTCCTGGTGTGAACACTCAGAGGCCAGATTCCAGACATGCCAGATCTGTATGGTGCCGCTACAACTGGAAGCAAGTCCCACCTCTGCCAATAGCTGGAGTTTTTGTGAGACCATTTCTTTGCCTCTCTGTAGAGGAGCGTCTAAGTTGCCGTAGTCTAGTAGGTAGTGTGTTAGCTTATTAAACGTGAAGCCACGGTTCAAACCCCAGGTCAGACATCTCTATCGAATCGAAAATATGAAAAAATATTTCTGCGGCGACTTCCAGCAGATTTCTGTCAAAAACACTGAGTGTTAAAATAAAATTGCCATGAAAAAGTTTTTCAAAAATCTAACTTTCGCAGTCGACTTTTAACTGTTGGACCCCCGCACTTATGCATAAATTAACACACATAATATAAGTGATGTGAGAAACGAGGTTGTAATCCTGACAAAAGGATTGTAATAACCAATTATGTATGTAGAGGAGCGCCTATCTCGTGTAGGAATTCATTTGAAATTTCCGTGGTGTCAGCTTTAGCAGGTGCATCGTACTGACGGACTGAGGGATGACAGGTTCTCGAATGAACCAACCTCGTTGAAGGAATATCCGACAAAGTGGCCAACAACACATCTACCCTCTGCAACTCAAGCTGAAGTTGAAACTGTATGTTGATCCAAAACCATCTATGAACTTCACTCACCCTACCCAGGACATTTTGGATGTAACGATCTTTGTGGCTCTACGAGAAAGATGGGCAATTGAAATAAACTTGAAGACCCAACTAAATTATCAACATGTTTAAGCCATTTAAATTGCACATTATTCAACTGATAGGATAATGCAATCATCCTTCAAACATAAGCAAATTTTCTGTTCCATTCCACTGTGTTAGAAAGTTCCCCTAACTACAGCGCTTGATTTATGGCATCGAAAGAGAAGCACACTCTCTTAAATGTTTTAAGAGGAGTGGTATCTACTAATCGCAAGATGCAATTGATTTCTTATTTTTTTCCGCTTATTTAATCTGTTTGCAATATAAAACGCTTATTGGTCAGCAATTCAATACTGATTGATGCACAATTAAATTAAAATCTTACCTCATCATCATCATCATCATTTTCGTTACTAAATGCACAATTACATCATTCTGCGATGTGATGTAATTTGATTGAAAGACATTATTTTTATGTTTTGTTTTTAGTTCTGGGAATTTAAAGAAAGGTAAGAAGGTCCAGAAAAAGGCCAGCATAAGAAATGTTAATCAAAATGAAGTAGAAAATCCACAAGACAAACCAAAGTCTTCAGTTTCAATTTATAAAAATAAAATCTCATTTGGCCATAATAATGCCGCTGTTGCAACACAAAAATCATGTTTTTTTTTTCTTTAATTTTCTGTTTGTCATTGTCTTTGGGTAATAAGCACAGCATGACAAAAGAAGCTTAAAATTTTTGTTTTTCTAGGCATCAGTACAAAAAGATGGGTTTTGTTTCATTATTCTTAAACCAAAAAACAGAAAAAAAACAATCGGATTTTGTAACAATAAATTCGCATTTTTTGCGTATAAACGTCAGTTTATTTAAAGCCCGTCTGACAATTTGCCAACACATACATAGACTGGCTTAATAGACCAGACACACAATCGCAATGAATGACACAAAAATGAATTTTGATTACACGCGTGCAATTAAGAGGGCATGAGATAAAATGGAAATTGAAAAGAAAAAACCAGAAGAAAAAAAAATAATTGAAGACTTGTATGGAATTGTTTCTAAAGGCAGACAATAACAGAAGATAATAGCAAAAACAATTCTTTCAAAAATTAAAAATAGACGTTAAGCATCAAAACGTCATCAAATTTCACAACAAACTTAACACAAACTTTCAGTGAAGTTTTGTTTTTATAAAAACTCCACTTACACGTGATACTTTGAAGGAAATTGCATTACCACTCTGTCGCTAAAATCCTTGTTGCAAACAAAAAATTAAAAAAACAATCGACTTTCGCAAGCATTCGTTCAGGCAAATTAATCACCAGCAAAGGTCACAGATAGAACCTACATATGTCGTAATCTGCTCAGATTATTACGAACTAAACGAAATAAAAAAAAAAACATTTCTATTGTTGCATCCTCTGAGCAGTTTTCTGGCAAAAACTCTGAGAGTAAATAAAATTGCCATGAAAAGTTTCTCCAAAATCTGTCGTTCGCAGTCGACTTTAAATTGTAGGTCCCGCCACTCATGTATAAAATTAACACACACAGCATAAGTGGTATGAGAAACTAGATCGTAATCCTGACTGAAGGGTTGTAATGACCAATTATGTATGTATATATATACGCATTCATACTTATTGTAATATCATGGAACCTTTACTCATATTCAAAGTTTGAAGTACTCATCATATTCGTACTTAACAATACGTATGATGTTGCGGATTTCGACTCTCCATAGTTCAACATATGTGCGAATCACAAAAGAAGTATGAATACGAACACTAAAATACTTCTTGGAAGGTTGTGTGTTTGCTCTGCTTAGTGCTCTGCCTTTTTGCTTACGTGTCTGTTTTATTTATTTGTAAATATAACAACAACTTACTTATTTAATTGGCCATAACAACCCGTTTAACGGATTTCAGCCTGCCGCAACACATCCTTCCAGGCACCACTGCTTCTTGCGCGCCTACGCCAGTTGGTTACACCAATCGATGACAGGGCTTCCTCGATTTGGTCCTACCAACGGATACAAGGTCGTCCTCTTCCTCGCCGACTTCCGCAGATCCCCGCATCAAATACCCGTCTCGCCGAAGCATCCTCCTCCATTCTAACGACATGACCGAGCCAGCGGAGCCGCTGGGTGTTAATACGCTGCACAACGTCCATGTCGTTGAAGAGCTCGTACAGCTCACTGTTGTATCGGATGCGGTAATCATCGCCAACTCGCACTGGACCGAAGATCTTACGCAGTACTTTTCTATCGAACACTCTCAAGGCTGCTTCATCTGTACTTAATAGGGGGTCCATGCCTCTACGCCATAGACGTACGAGAGAGGTCTCTGCTACTAAATTGCCTATTGACACCATAGTAGTACCTGTTGGCAAGAGTGATCCTGCGCTTGATCTCCAGACTGACATCATTTCTGGTAGTAACGGCGGAGCCAAAATAGATAAATTCCTTGGCCGTATCAAAAGTATAGTTCTCGGCCGTAATTTGAGAATCAATACGCCGCACGTCTCTACTTGTCGATAACATATACTTTGTTTTGACCTCATTTACTGCCAAACCCATCTTAGTAGACTCGCGTTCAATAGCACTAAAGGCAGCAGTAACATCTCGCTTGGTACGCCCTATGATGTCAATGTCGTCAGAGTACGCAAGCAACTGGACACTTTTTTGAAAAATAGTACCACTGCGATGCACTCCCGCCTTTCGCAGAACACTCTCCATGACGAAGTTGAAGGGGTCGCATGATAAGGGGTCACCTTGTCTGAAACCTCGCACGGTATCAAAAGGCTAGGAGAGGTCCATTCCTACCTTGACGGAGCTGCAGGAATTGCTCAACGTCATTCTGCATAGCCTTATCTGCTTCGCAGGTATACCGAGCTCAAACATTGCGGCAAAAACACGATCCCTTATGGGGCTATCGAAGGCAGCCTTATAGTCGACAAAAAGATGGTGTGTGTCGACTTGTTTTTCGTGGGTCTTTTCCAGGATTTGGCGTAGTGTGATCTGGTCGATGATGGACTTGCCAGGTCTGAAGCCGCACTGATAAGGTCCAATCACACAATACGCTTGTAAGAACCTTATATGCGATAGGAAGAAGGCTTATACCCCTGTAGTTGGCGCACATGGTAGGGTCTCCCTTTTTCATGACAGGACAGAGGACACTGAGGTCCCAATCGTTGGGCATACTTTCCTCTAGCCATATTTTGTAAATAAGCTGGTGCATGCGCCCTACCAACTCATTACATCCGGCCTTAAACAATTCAGCGGGGAAGCCATCAGGACCCGCAAATAAGATTGTAAATTTTGATGAATGATTCGAATTACTCGAATCATTTATAAGTATTATAAATATTTTTCTAAAGCTATAAGTCTAAATGAGTAGGCTTATGAATCAAACATATTTCGAATGGTATGAGTTTGATGTCAACATTGTACGCATACTCATTGCAACCTGTACTTATAAATCAACGTTGTAGTGAGTATGAATGAATTCAGAGTACATAGTTAAATTTCAATATTGTTGATTCACTTACATTCAAAATTTCATGAGTGCTTGTGAGTTGCAAGAAAAAAAAACGATTCATTGCTGATCTCTGATGTGTACAATACTTTACATAGGCATAAAATCTTTCAACTCCAGCTCACCCGGCTTCAGTATTCATCACCGTTTCTTATTCTTTAATCTTTCTTTATTACTACAGTTTTAAATTTTTTATTTGTCTGATCTACTGACATTAAACATGACCTTTAAAATTTATTTTTAATACAAAATTCTATTTAGTGGCCCCCTTTTTTTGTTTTTTTTTTTTTTTGCTCTTTTCTTCTAATAAATGTTACACAAACGATTTTATTTTTATTAATATTACATATTAATTAACTGTTAATAAATAATGTCTCTTTAACCTTTGATTTAAATAATATCTGCTTTTGTGTTGTTGTTGTAGTTGTTGTTGAAATTTAATTTTTTTTTCGTACGTAATACGCCTTGTTCAAGGCAACATTGAATCGAACAGCAATCCACTGTTGCGTATGCGTGATATTTTTAAACGTATGACTGCAGTCTGTATTAGTTATTACTCATACGTCACAGTGAAATGTACTTGAATATCTATTTTAATGGCTGACTTCAATCAAAAAAAAAAAAACAAAACAAAAACAAGAACACAAAAAAAAAACAAAAGAAAACTTTCGTATTTGCCTTGACGTATGTTTAACTCGTGATTATTTTTAGCTGAGTGAGTTGACAAAATAAAAAAAAAAAATTTTTTTGTATAGAATTTAATTAAAAGAGGGTCGTTGTTAAATGATGGTTCTAAAAGCGTACTGATTTTAAATCTGACACATGTAGCATGTAGGATGCCACATATTTTCCTTTTAAACTTTTAATTATTTTTTTAATATTTTATTTACTAAGTAAGGTACGCCAACAGAATGTGATCATCAATCCTACACTCCTTTACGGTTGTGAGACATGGAATGCTGCATTCTTAAACATGCAGAGAATCCAAATAAAAAGACGTAAATGACATTAAGAAGGTTATGAAACGTTATCAGAAGAAATGAAAGACAAAGAAAAAAAGAGAAGTCTTTCTAATGTATACATATGTGTTGAAGACCAATAATAAAGAATTAATTTGTATAGCAGAAGTGAGAGCGTTATGTTAGGTTAGGTAATGTGACGTAAGCCCTTGATGGTAGAGGCCAGCATGTAGGCGCATTGCAATACCACAAATTTCAATCATCCTTTAGAGGAAACTAAAGCGATCTCAAAATAAATCTTGTTATTGTAGCAATCTTTATATTTGAGAGATCTGCCAAAGATGTCAGAAAGTGAGGGATTAAAATCCTCTGTCCTTTCATTGTAAGATTATGACACTGACACACGAGGTAAAAGACAATATCTTCCTTTTCCTTAGCCCCACAGAACAATGGACAGCCTAGCATATGAATTGCTATCGTGCGACGGACGCCCATGCTATTTAAGAACAGAAGTGAATCGGTCCTCGTCTTATCATACCCTTCTATTGTGGACGAGATTGAGATCAAAACTGCATGCATGGAATGAAAAAGTTAGTAATCATGGCTCTATACCGATCACCATTGACTGTAACGTTCTGGCCACCATCGTTTTTGAAAAAGTACGGACCAATGATTCCACCAGCCCATAAAGCGCACCAAACAGTCAGTTTTTCTGGATGTAACGGTGTTTCCACATACACTTGAGGATTACCTTCACTCCAAATGCGGCAGTTTTGTTTGTTGACGTAGCCATTCAACCAGAAGTGCGCTTCATCGCTAAACAAAATTCGATTATGAAAATCGGGAACAACGGTAATCTCGTTTTGGGCCCATTCGACGAATCTACGCCTTACTTGATGATCGTTTGGCTTCAAATCTTGCACGAGTTGGATTTTGTAAGCACGCAAACCAAGATCCTTCCGCAAAATCTTCCATAAAGTGGATGGACACAGATCCAATTCCTGTGCTCGATGGCGGATGGACTCATTCGGGTCTTCCTCAATGCTACGCTCTACAGCAGCAATAGCTTCTTCTGTACGCACCGTACAGCGTCTCTGGGGATGCGAGTTATCAATAAGAGTAAACGTGGTGCGAAAACGTTCCATGGTTAATCGAATTAACTGCTCTGATGGACGATTTTGTCGACGATAAAATGGACATAGTGCGCGATACGTTCTCCGCACAGGACCATTATTTTCGAAATAAAATTGCACTATTTGCAAACGTTGTTCAGGCGTGAGTCTATTCATGATGAATTGCCAAACCAAACTGAGAATAAATCACTTGACAGCTGTTAAATCGGTCGCCATCTTGAAAAGTAATGCCAACTTAAAGTTCTATACCTCTATAAAAAACACCTTTATATTGAGAACAACTTATATGTATGTTGGGACAGAAGTGTAATGCACACCTCATCATTGGTATTTATGCAAAATCATTACTTCCACAATAACATTATTTTGTAATTAAAATATAGTCTTTGAACTGCCTTAAGTTGTTGTAAATTTAGGAGTTTTTTTTCAAAGGAAATCTTCATTTCAAACAATTGTGGGCAAGTATTGTCCTTCATAAAGCTTTTGCGTTTTCAACACTTTCAACAACAAATTGAAATTGTTTAACAATAAAGCACCAGACCCTCGTTATTTTCTCACTTGTTAACTCTCAAGTTACTCTTTTCCTACAAATAGTTTTATTTTTAAACTCTTTTATGTTTTTTAATAACAATTGAAAACAAATATTTCAATCATTATCATTATCCTCCCTTCTTCATTCTTTCTCTTCCCTTTTCATTACAGATTCTTCTTTAATACGTTTCTTTAGAAAGTTTCCAGAAATAAATAAGAAGAAGAAGGAGGAGAATAAATAGAAAATTGTTGTTCAACAAAAATTGAGTAACACGAGTGTAAAGAAAAGAAATTTTTTCAAATTCAACTAAATTATGAAACAATGCTTAATTATCAACAGCGGCAGCAGCAACAAGAACAACAACAACAACAATTGCCTTTAATATGGATGCCTAATAAAACAATTAGAAACGAAACTAAAAAGCAGAAGAAAACCTTCACAAATCATTTTGCAATAAAATTTCAATTGAAAGCAAAAATAATTCTCTATTCATTCATTCAATGTCATATTTGTCATTGCAATACAGATACGAATACAATACAATACAACGACACCGACAACAACAAAAATAAAAACACATCCAAGGAAACAAAACTATGTTGACTGCCTTTTTACCAGCTGCTGCTGTTGCCCTCTTGACATCATCGACAGCAACATCGACATACACAACGAACGCCGACCATAATCTCTGGTCGCACAGATTACAAACGTTTTACGCTGACAAACAACAAGACTCTGCATTTTATCATCAGTTGTTTGAGACCCCAAAAGCACTCGTATCCACAACAGCAACACAAACACAAACACAAACAATGTTGCCTCAATTGGAATTAACAACCTCGACAGTAATGCCAACATCACCTGCATTTACTTCTGTTGTAATGACGACATCATCATCATCATCAAAATCAGCCTTTTTATTAACAACCGCCTCATCGAGATCTACAGCTTTTAGCCCAACAACAACAACATCAGCAACAATAGCAGCCAATCACCATCAACATCACCATCATCATCATGTACGTCCGCCAACAACAACTACATTTCCAACCTCAACAATTTTTATGTCCTCATCATCAGCATCATCAACACTGGCATCACCGTTAGCCGGTTTAGCGGCGGAAATACCAACAACCACTGCGCCTATGTTCTTTGAAAGTGATTTACTGCCAGCGGTTTTTGTTAATGCCAACGATAACAACAACATCAACATCAATAGCAACGACAGCAGCAATAATAGAAATACAACAAGCCTGGGCTTAGGTGGCATTGTAGGCGGCAGCACTGGCAACAGCATCGATGACGATGATGACAATTTAAATTCGTTTTATTTCTATGAGGTAAGTCAAGCATAAACATTGTTTAACATTCTTGCTAAAAAAAATGACAACAACAACAAAAACAACAACAAAAACAACAACACAAACAAGTTATGCAACGTTCTGTAGGTAAAATGCCACAAAGCAGTGTTAAATGGCTCAGAAGGACAGGGCAAAAGCCTACGCGGCGAAAGTGAACACACGCATAAAATCTTGCAATGGAATTTAAGGATTTCAAGTAAAGGATACAGAGACTGGAATCCTTTGAAATGTTTTTAAGAGAATATTAAAGTTAAGCGTGCTTAAAATTTAAATTGAAAATGAATTTTCTATAAGGAGGAAGGGATGATTTTTTTTTCTTTTAGTTTTCAATGTCGTATCCACTGAAAATAAAATGAAATGAAAACAGTTACGATATCCGCACAAATACTGGGTCTTTCATTAAGCACTTACATACATACATAATTGATCATTACAATCATCCCTCAGTTACGATTACGATCTAGCTTCCCATACCACTTTTGTTGTGTGTGTTAATTTTATACATGAGTTTCGGGGCCTACAGTTTAAAGTCGACTATGAACGACAGATTTTTGAGAAAAATTTTCATGGCAATTTTATTTACTCACCGAGTTTTTGCCAGAAATCTGCTGAGGATTGTTGGAGCGACTTCAAGCACTTCCTAGTGCTTAAAATTTAAATGGAAAATGAATTTTCTTTTGTACGTCTGTCCATAATCATAAAATCGAATTATTTGTTAAGGTCTCAGCAAATAAGCTTAAATAAGTTTCGGTTCCAAATACGTTTATCCAATTGTAGATAAGAGTAGTATTTTGTCAGGAACCACAATTCAAGCACAAGAAGCCACAACAACAAAATAATCTCTCCTCAATTATGCTGCTCCAATCTGGACATCATTCCTGAGTGACACACAGTGGAGGGCACTACAGACGTCGCAGAACAACGCCCTGTGAATAGTCACAGGATGCGTGAGGATGACTAGTATAGACCATCTCCATGATGAGGCGAAGATGCTGACGGTCAAAAAACACAACGAGCTGCTCACAAAACAATTCCTCATAGCCTGCTACCAACCTTCCCATCCAAACCACCACATAGTCTTAAATGATCCCCCTCCTCGCCGCATAAGACAAGACCTCACCACATACAACTCAGACATTGTACACCTCATACCCTCAATAACCGACACACTGTCCGTCATGGAGGCACATAATACTCTTCACAATGACATCATCGCGACGGCCAGAGACGAGCTCAGCCATAATAAGGTCATAAATCAGCACCCACCACCCATAGCCGATTCGGAAAGGCAGCTACCAAGAGTAACGAGGACTATTCTGGCCCAGCTCAGATCAGGATGGTCAAACTTCCTGAATAGCTAGAGGGCTAGAATTATCCCGGGAACCCAAGATAGCTGCCCATCATGCAACCAAACACCACACGACACGTTGCACATTTTTAGCTGTCCAGCGAAACCGACAGCCCTGCGGCCAGTAGGCCTATGGCTGAACCTTACGATGACAGCTAACTTCCTCGGACTACCTACCACATGACGTTATAAACACGCACATACAACCAACAACAACAATCCCATCTCAAACCCTTCCCATCCCCATCAAATTACACGGCACACAACAAATAGAACACATAAACTAAAATTATCTTTATATTACATACAGGGAAAAGCTTCCGGAGACAACAGCCGAACTGCTACAACAACAACAACAAAATAAACATGCTTTGCTAAGAAGCGTAAATTGAAACTCAACAAGAATATCATCTTCAGTTCCCAGCATAAGAGTTGATGTCTCTTAGTACCTTAAAGGGCTAATGCAATGTTCACAATATTTTTACAATATAGAGAGAGGAGCACAATTTTAGCTTTTTAGGACTGTAGACTCTAAATTTACACTGTACTTTAAAATTATCAATGAGACCAGTTATCGATTATCTATCCTTTTTAAAAAGAGGCTAAAGACGTTCGTCTTTACTAAGCTGTGCTATTCACCCATTGCTACACTGTACTACACGCTGAAGAACAACAGAATTTATTGGTTGAGAATTCCAAGGAATCTTAAAATTCCGATACTAAAGTTCCATTCAATTAAATAATTTATCACAGGTTGAGATTTCTATAACTAGCAAAATAAGGTCCTACCAACCTATACCATATGTTAGGCCCACAAATTAGTAACCAACCCTGGGGTTAAATATTCTGTATAAAAAAACCATCACGACCCAATAATAAATCTTGCTATTGCAGGACAGAAAATGTGAATTAAACAACACCAATCTGTTCAAAGTAAAAGTTCATTATTGACAGATAATTTGAGTTGAATTGAAGCGTAGTTTCTTCCTTCTTCTCGCATTCAAAGCTACAGCAGAAATCATTCGAGTGGAGTCTATCGTCATGCCTCCCAATATAAAAGTAGCCTGTGAGCCCATCAATAGGGACATGGATTATATGCCAATGAAATGAAACATGATTAGCATGCCTTGCAATGGTGCTGTGGGCTGTAAAACTTATAATTGTGGCATGGCTACACAGTTTTTAATTAAATGAAAAAATGTACCCTCTTTTTTTATTTATCAGTACAACAGAGCCTAAAATGGCGACCAGAATAGATATTCAGTTTAAATTAGGCAATCATGTAACCTTTGCTCGTTAAAGTATAAGAAATTATGAACTCTCTGTACTCACCGAGGTCATTTCATCAGCAAAGCAATTTCCAACGATATCCACATAACAGTTACTCTTGAATGAACCCAAATTATCCTGAGATGATTGCCGGCTCTTGTTTAAGAGAACGTATGTCACGACTTGATTGCCGTTTATCTGTACCAGTAAGCATTGAGATCTGCCTTACGCTTATATTATCATAAAGCTCCCAATTTTCTGATTCAAAAACACGATTTGTTATGGTTTTCAGTTGGCAGTTGGCTTTATTGACGTCCTTCGTCGAATGTTTGTCAAAGTAGTACTTTCAAAGCATATATGTACGTGTGCTCCATTGTCTGTTTCTCCTCTCTGCATAGAGGGGATTCCATTACAGACAGCAACTAGTTGCAGTGAGTAAGAGGAATATGTTTTCTTTTTGAATTCTTTTTTCAAAAGCTCGGTGCTAAGGTTTGAACTCTCAAACGCTCGTCCAGTTAGCCAACACACCACTCACTGGACTATGGTGTCATGAGGCTTGCCTTGTTCATGTGAAACAGCTCTCTATCGTTTATCATTTTGTAATTGACTTGATTGCAAACTTAGTAACATATCACTCAACAAAACATTATGTAGCATGATATAGATAGGCCCCACATCTCCGGACATATAATCAAATCTTCTTGTCTAAGAAATTATAAGGAAACACGTGATCAACTCTAGTATGACTACAGCTTCCATATGTATGACAACAAGGCATTGACCAGGTTGAGCTAGTATTTAAATACATTGGGGTTGCTGCCAGTAGCTTAGTCCTTAATGCCAATACAAGGACGTAGAGGAACCTATTGAATCTGTGCAAAGGATGCCTAACAAAACTTATTTCAACAGGACATTCTTTTCACATAATTTTGCTTTTTAAAGCTTACAAAAATCAATACAAACTTCACCAGGATGATATTAAAGATTTAAAATTTTATTTTTGTTTCCCTTCTCTCTTACTTCCGAGTTACGACAATCTAAAGCAGAAGATCTTAAATTTTAAACAAACAAAAAAAAATAAAATGAAGAAAAACACGAATCTTTTTAATGCTTTTAGGCTTAAATCTTCCATTAAGATTTGTTGCTTAAGGTCAAACTACTAAATTCTTTTAACATACATACATACACAGATAGAGAAACTATTATATAATACACACACACACACACTTAAACAATGACATATATGTATGTGAGGAAAAAAGAAAACTTGTGTAATATTTCCTACGTCTGTGTTAAAGTTTATTTAAATGTTGCTGTCGTGCGTTCCACTACCACTGCCTTCTTTTTCAGTTTCTATTCCATTTCCTGTTCCCATGTGTTTCAATGTGAAGAAATCCCTACAAAAATCAATAGAAATGGGGTGACAGTATTCAAAATTAATACTTCCACTTCAATTAGTTAAATGGCATCAGATAAAAACAAAATAAAAAAAAAACTAATTTAATGCTACTGTCGCTTAGCGAAAAGTTAACCTGTGAATAAATCAAGCGAAGGCAAGGCTTCTGTTTGGGACAGAAAAATTCGTAAAATTTTTATGGCCTCTATAAGGAGGAAGGAATGAACGCATCATAATTTATTGATTTTGTTTTCTTTTAGTTTTCAATGTCGTATCCACTGAAAATAAAATGATGGAAAACAGTTACAATATCCGCAGTTACCACAAATATTGGGTCTTTCATTAAGCACTTACATACATACATACATAATTGATCATTACAATCCCTCAGTTAGGATTATGATCTAGCTTCCCATACCACTTATGTTGTGTGTGTTAATTTTATACATGAGTGGCGGGACCTACAGTTTAAAGTTGACTATGAACGACAGAAACATTTTCATGTCAATTTTATTTTAACACTCAGAGTTTTTGCCAGAAATCTGCTGAGGATTGTTGGAGCGACTTCAAGCACTTTCTAGCTTTAAATAAATAAAAAAAAACAAAGTTTGTGTGAAATATCATCGAAAATTTTTTATTCCCTTTTAAAAGCCTATTAATGCCGTTTAATTCAAATCCAACAAGGTTTTTCTAAGTGGAACACATTCGAAATGTTTAATTTTCCATGGCCAAATAAATATTTAGCCGATCTTTTGTACCTCCTAGGCGAATCAAGTCAAACATCAAATAAAGGGTCTGCCAAATAACTTTTTTTTTTGAAAAAGCTTTAAAAAAAAACTACTGAATATTTTCTCAAATTTCTTTTTTTTATTTGAAAGTACAATCCTTCCGGTTAATAATTGAAAATAATTTCATTCAAATGGCTGCCTCGGTTGGCACATTATCGATTGTGTGCCGTTGTATTTCACCAATGGCTTCACGAATATTGTCTTTTAAAGAGTCAATTGTCTCTGGCTTGTCGGCGTAACACTTATCTTTGACGGCACCCCACAAATAATAGTCCAACGGTGTCAAAATTTGAGAAAATATTCAGTAGTTTTTTTTAAAGCATTTAAAAAAAACTTATTTGGCGGACCCTATCATTGGTAAGATCTCGTTTTGGTGTCATAAGATGAAGTCGACATAGTCTAGTAGTTAGGGTGTTGTGTTATTAGATGTTAAGCCATGGTTTAAACCCCAGTCCAGACATCTCGAACAACAACAAATCTAAAAAAATATTTCTTCGGCAAAAAAAGCTCTGCTAGCAAATAAAATTGCTTTGAAAAAGTTTCTCAAAAAATGTGTTATTCGGAGTCGACATTAAACTGTAGGTCCCGCCATTCATGTATAAAAATTAACACACACAAAATGAGTGGTGTGGGAAACTAGGTTGTTATCCTTACCGAAGGGTTGTAATAATCAATTTAGTAAGTAATTCAATTTGGTAGAACCAATAATTGAGCCTGCCAGCACTTTGCATACCTGTCTAAAGACTTACATACGTATATCTCAAATACACTTTAACACGTTCATCGCCACGATAATATCAGAAAAATTTTCAGATGGGCCCCGGTAACTTTATTAGATAATTTAGTTTAAAATGTATCAAGGAAACTTAATGTATCACAGAAATTTTTTTTTTTTGCCAAAATTCCCGGAAAAGCACTATTTTTTTATGTCATATATGACTGACATGGCCCTATAATCGCGTTCGCCAGACCTATATGTATGTGTGACATGGCTCGTGTAGAACTTCTTAGCGTCAGACACATATGACTGACATGGCGATGAACGTGTTAAATTAGTCCAGCATTTATTTAGAGACTGAAATGGAGACCTTATTTTAATCAGAAATTAAAATTAAAGCAACAAATGAGTCTTTAGAATCAAATTATTACCAGTTAATGTTTAGTTGTGATGTAGGATATCTTATAGTCGTTGTAGATTGAGTTCTTTAACGTTTCTAACCTTACTTTTATTTCCTTTTTTTGTTTCTGTCACATATATTGTCAATTGGACCTTAAAGATGTTTATCATAAAATCTACCACAGAATACTTGGACACTCTGGCATGCACACAACCAAAGAAAAAAATCTGACTGGCTGTGAAAATCTGTATGTTTAGCATAAAAGCTTTATTTATTATGCACACATACACATACAATCACACATATTTTAATACAATTTACTTATACACATGCAAACATTAATAGGCATACCTATACCAAGCACAGTGCATGAAATAAGAAAAACTTACATTAGACAGACAGACACTCATGTTTTTGCTTGAGTATGGATATGTATTTGCCAATAACTAAAGCTTACATAATACCAACGCATATAATGTTTATGGAATGGATATTGAATTGACATTTACACAATATATCCCGTAACATCCCTCGCTTACAATACACACACCAACTTTAACAATTACGAGCCTAGAAAAGCCTAAAGAAATGCCTTCAAGAAACACCCCCAAATAAATGATGGAAACACTAAATTGTATTGTATTTGAAGAGTATGTGATGATGATTATATTACAAAATAAAAAATATGTTTCCTTAAAACATTTCCCAAGCACACGTACATACAGTGGTGGCCTTATAATTAGAAACGACTTAGCAACATGTATGTTTGTTAATTTTGTTTACAGTTTTCACTAAGTACCTGGGATCCAAAGGCTTTGTTTGGAGGACGTCTTACATACGTTTTTCCATCAGATTGGGACAAATTAAACTTAGATTCGTCACTCCAGAGGACTCTGTTCCAGAAACATCGTTTCTAATTATAAGGCCACCACTGTACATATGTTTTTTTTCACTCATACCCATATCCATACCAATACCCATACAATTAAATAATTTGATGCATGTGTTGTGTTGTAAAAGAGATTTTTTTCTCTGGTATTTGTAACTGATCTCCTCTCTCTCTATTTTTATGTGTGCTTGTGTATGGAAGCCATAAATGTTTTACAAAGCAAACACATTTAAATGTTACATTATATGAATATATTTACGTATGTATGTATACATACATATATGCCATGCATTCATATACATATGTAAGTAGATACTACACTACACTACAAATAGGATATAAAAAACAGAGAGAGATAGAGAGAGAGAGAGAGAGCGTCAAGGAGAGAAAATTTATTACAATAAATGTCTTAAAGCAACATGTAAGATTATTTATATCTCTGACGATAGATTTTACACGCAATTCATTTCCATTTAAAAGCCTTATGCCTTCATACCATAAAAGTTTGATTTTGAGTATGAATGCATTCAGGAAATAAAGGGTTATCCATTTAATGATTTCAACACAACCATTTACAAAATGAATATACTTTAACGGTGATAGAATACATAAGAATTGTATAAAATTAACTATACAAAGCATAATTCAAACGTACCCACTTTTAGATTGCATTACGAGACAATTATGGTCGTCGTAATACAGCAACTTACTTACTTAATTGGCCATAACAACCCGATTAACGGATTTCGGCCTGCCGCAACACAATCTTCCAGGCGCCTCTGCTTCTTGCGCGCCTACGCCAGTTGGTCACACCAATCGATGACAGGGCTTCCTCGATTTGGTCCTTCCAACGGATACAAGGTCATCCTCTTGGCCGAGCCAGCGCACCCGCCGGATATTAATACGCTGCACTACGTCCATGTCGTTGAGGAGCTCATACAGCTCACTGTTAGATCGGATGCGGAAATCATCGCCAACTCGTGCTAGACCGAAGATCGTACGCAGTACTTTTCTCTCGAATACTCTCAAGGCTGCTGCTTCGGTGCTTAAGACTTAATACGTAATACAGCAACAGTAGAAGAAATTGGCACAGAATGTAAGAATTGTAGATCTGGTCAGATCTGTACATCATCGCAATGAAGATGTGGTAAGGAAGGGATTCGAATAACGTAAGGTTAACGATTCCACCGAGTTCTCAGCAATTGGGTCTGTCTTGCGGTTCATCATGAAGGATTTTGCAATTGTGGTTGCATATCCAACCATGTAAGGTCCAACTACCGCAATAATTAAAACCAGCTGACCACTCCCAACGCCATAGATATGCTGTTAGAGCAACAAGGCTTTCAATGCTGACAATGAAGCTTATTTCTCCCATGCTGGTTACATCCATTCCTAATGCTTTTTTCACATACATACATGCATACATACATAATTGGCCATTACAACCCTTCAGTCAGGATTACGGCCTAGCTTCTCACACCACTTATGTTATGTGTGTTAATTTTATACATGAGTAGTGGGACCAACACTTTAAAGTCGACTCCGAACGACAGATTTTTGAGAAACTTTTTCATGGCAATTTTATTTACTCCCAGAGTATTTGACAGAAATCTGCTGAGAGGAAGTCGCCGAAGAAATATTTTTTTCATATTTCCGTTTTGATGTCTGACCTGGGGTTTGAACCGTAGCCTTACGTCTAATAAGCCAACACACTACCTACTAGATTACGGTGACTACGGTAGACTTGTTGTCTACCGCGCATCCTTAAATCAGTGATCGATAAAAGTTGAGGCATTTTTTAGGCTAAATTTAAAGAATTGACTCTTTTCCATCGCTTGGTGCCATTAAGAAGACTGTGGTAGACAAAGCTAACTTTGTTTGTTTCCATTAAAAATTCCAAACCCACCAAATTGGTCATTACAACACTTTAATCTGGATTACAACTTAGTTTCTCACACCACCCAACTTGTCAGTATTAATATTATCTTTGAGATGCGGGACCTCAGTTTAACATCTACTTCGTGATTCAAATCCCAACCAAATATGAAAAATATTTCTTTCAGTGACTTTCTCTCAGCAGTCTTCTGGCAAAAACTCTGAAAAAACTTTAAAAATGCCATGAGAAGTTTCTCGAAAATCTATTGTTCAGAGTCGACTTTAAATTTTAGATCCCACCACTTGCGGATAAAAGGAACACACACTCAACAAAGAGAGGTGTCGGAAAATATTGGGTTGATGGGAAATTAATTTCGTTTTTTTTTTTTGTGAAAATGAAAGTTATCGTATAATAAACAAATACTTAATTAATTTATATATTGGCCGTTCTGATCCAACTCCTGTTGCCATCTTTCTGGTAGTAGCATAATTCCACACTCATAAAATGTTTAGTATTTGGTGGCAAAAAACTGATTGAGGTGAAGGTTTTTCCTAAAAAAAATTTGGAGTTACCTGAACAAATAATAATCCGATGTTGCCAGGTCTGAAGAATATGGTAGGTATAGCATTGTATCCCATTCAAGTTGTTGTATACAACCCATTCTTCGTCCGCAGTGATACTGAGAAGCAAGTCGCAGACGTCAATACGGCGATACAGATTTCTTTCTGTGAGCAAGCTCGATATACTTCGAGGATAATCCCACGCGTTTCAAGTGGTCATAAACTATTGAATTTGATAAATTTAAGCACAATCCTATCTCACGTGTTGTTATTCGCCGGTTTGCATCAACTAATGCCTTAATCGCGTCTTTATCAGCTTCAACCGTCCTTTCCGAACGTAGTGCATCTTCAACATTAAAATTTCCGGATCGAAATTTAGGGAACCAGTTCTGGCACTGGTGTACTGTCAACACACCTTCTCCACACACATCCGTCAATTTCTTTCTGGCTTCAACATCATTTTTACCCTTTCTGTATTAAAACAGTAAGATATGTCGAAAATGCTTTCCACATTGAAAAGGGCACCAAACTAAAACTATTGCGTAGAATTAATTAGAATTTTTCACACACAAGCCTTACTTTATGAGCTCTAAAGCATATAAAAATTATACGTTTTAAGTATGAAATTGGGTGCAAAAAAATACAATTAATCATCATCTGTCGGGAAAAAACGAAATTACTTTCCGAACAACCCAATAAATTGTAGTGTTGTCTAAAGGCTTGCAATTTATTGAACAGATGCTGTCCGAAAAGTGGTTGAAAACAATTTCAAAATCATTAACTGCTACAACCAATCCATAGGCGGTCATTTAAATGTCATTGCAATGATAAGATTCAGCCACAATAATGAAATAAAAATTTCTGCGAAATCATGGTTATATTTGCGTTCTATTTAAGTTTACTTTTGAAACCAAACTATGGATAACCCTTTATAACTTCAACCCTTCTCCAGTTAATCCTTTTGAAATTTTTTTAAGGCCAATAAAAACTCTGTAAAATTTTCCCAGTATTGGCAATCTTTTCTTCTTTTTTTTTTTTATTGTATGCTCTTTGGGTTTTTTTTTTGCAGATTTGTGATGAATATGTTGGCAAACAGTGGAAAATTGTATCGCTTTACAGTTTAAGACCACTTTATGGAAATTTATTTCATCATACATCAACACTTATGTATACTATCGTAGAAATCGATGGCTTAAAACAAATCGCCAAGTTTTTTTTTATATTTTTTTCTGAAGTAATAAACAAATAAATGCCAAGAAATCAGTCAATATTTTCATCCTTAAAGGATAATGCCATTGAAAATACATTGGAATACATAATCAAAGAAGAATTTAATTCGGTTTGATACGCACTTCCGTTGTGTTTATTGTTAACAAAAAAAAAAAACATTCATTTCGTTTAATTTAAAATTGCTAAACTCAACACAGATCGCATATCTTTTGTAAGTGGTTTGTGTCTTTACTAATTCTATCCTACATATGTATGTCAAGGGTAAACACATGAACTTGGAACCAAACAGTGATGGAAAATGTTTTAATTTTAGGCCCATTAAACGTTATTTGCAGGAAATCTTACTTCAATCTTGACTTTAATTAGAAAATTAAAAACATTTTGAAACGTATCCTCACCATATTCCATGGATTTCAATGTAAAACAGATGATAGACGGACTCAGAAGAGATGATAGGGTCTGTCCCTGTGGGAAAAATAATACCTAGATACAATTACAAAACGGAGAAGACAATCATAGAGCACCCATACCGAACACAATTCATTTATTTAAAGCAAAAATATTTCCAAAAAGTCCTTAGTCATAATACTCCACTGTGACAATGACAATCAATTAAAATCTATTTCCAGGCCTTGTTATACTCAACTGCGATTCCTTTCGATTGCATACTACTTACTAATGCTTTCCGAATGATGAGAGTTTCTCTGAATATGTTTTAAACGTCCATTCTCTTCCACTGATGTCATGGGTTTAAGGGAGATTACGATGCACTCGGAGGCAAGTGGTATATGCGACATTGTATTCCATTACTGATGAACTGGCCAAGGCTGGTACAGAGCTTACAAAGCCGAATATATTACACAGGCATGTGAAGTCGCCGTAGTCTAATAGGTAGTGTGTTGGCTTATTAGACGTAAAGTCAGGGTTCGAGCCCCAGGCCAAACATCAAGACAAAATACAAAAAGTATTTCTGCGGCGACTTCCTCTCAGCGGATTTCTGGCAAAAACTCTGCGAATAAAATAAAATTACCATGAAAAGTTTCTCCAAAATCTGCCATTCGGAGTCGACTTTAAACTGTAGGTCCCACCACTCATGTATAAAATTAACACACACAACATAAGTGGTGTGACAGGAACTAGGACGTTGTACAATAGGTCAATTCGACCTCCGGGTACTGTACTTGTCTTAATTGACAAGTACACGACCTCTAACCTAACCCAACCTACACAGGCAATATGATTGTCTCAATTAAACTGGGAATTCTCAGAACATTTTACAGAGAGACTCTATTTCGTTGGCAGTACCGCTCTATTGCGGTTCTAACAGGCCACTATAGAGACATGCCTCAAATATCTTTCGCAAAAGCTATGTATCTAAGGAGGATATGGTTTCTTACAGTCTAGATCGTTTTCTAAAGGAAGTGTTCAGTCTACAGGTTCTTGGTATCATTATGATTACAATTTGGTTTGCTTTCCGAAGTTTTGCCAAAAGAATACTGAAAGAATTTGGCGGAAAGGAATAATTTTGTTCTTCTTTTTCGAGACATCAGGGCCTAATAAACCAACTCAGTAGCTAATAGACAACGGCGTCTACATAAGGAGGCATAATAGGTAGGCTGCTTATGGCTTTAAATTCTGGGGCTATTAGCGTTTACTACTTAAAAACCAAAGTTAAGTCTTGATTAGCTTGACTCAATTTTTTTTTTTTTTTTTGATGGCATATTTATAAAGAATTTTATTTTATTTGAAACAGAAAGAAGAAAATGTTTATTATTTATGGTATTTTAATCAAATCAAATACCATAGACGTGCACTCCAATAACAAGAAGAAAAAAAAACCATAATAAATCATTCGTTTACAGTTGTTTTATAAGAAATTCAATTTAAATTCTAAATATTACTACGCCATGATTAATAATCATTTGAAATTCAATGATAAATTTTTATGTCTTTTAAAACGATGACAATGAATTTTTTCTGAAATCCTTTTTTATTGAAAACATTATGGAAAAGAAAACACACATACACACTCTTCCACTTACACAAATTTGTCTATTCATGAGACAGGCTTTTTGTTTTCTTTGTATTTGAGAAAAGGCTACAGAAGCCGGGGTGTTGCTTTAAAACACTTGAATGGCAAAGCCATCAACTGACATTCACTAAATCGATCATAAAAATTTGTGGCCCATAAAAAAGGCAAGCAATACTGCACACATTTTTCTCTCTCTCTTTCTCTCTCTCTTTCTCTCTCTCTTTCTCTCTCTCTTTCTCTCTCTCTTTCTCTTTGTTTGTTATACATTCCGTGAACAGCAAAAATAAATCGAAATTTATGACACGATTTTTTCTTCTTCTTTTTTAGGCATTTAGGAGGAGTAGTTTTAATGAAGCTTTTGCAAGCAAACAAAAGAAATTCTTAAAAACACTTGAAATAGGTTAAGGATAGGAAGGATATTTAATAAGCAATAAATTAAACAAAAAGGATTAATCACTTATGAAAAGGGTCAAGATTTTATTTCGTTCCCGGATATTATTTCCAATTTTTTTTTCTTCTTCTTCATTTTGATTGATGACCTTAGATTTGAAATAAACAATAAACATTCCCCAGTTTGTGGCAAATTTTTAAATTTTAATCTCCACTAAATTTAAATAAATTTTTTATTCCACTTTAATCATGCCATGACGAATGACGTGTTAAATTTTAACAAACAGCCTTCATTACTTGCTGAATGGTGTTGGTGTTGAAATAAAAAAAAAAAAATTTTTAAATTTTCTGCTGTGCTTCACTGGTTGAATGTGTGGTTGAACACGTCATATAATTTCAAGTCGGAAATCATATTTCAACTCATTTACGCCGTATTCCAATAGACCACAAATGTGGTTTGGCTACACAAGCACAAAATATGGTAACCAAATGAAATTGATAGGGTTTAACACTTTTTTTATTTAAATTTTTTAAATTCATTTCCTTCTCGTTTCTTTTATGGAACTTCTGCAGAACCTTATGGGTGCCCAGTACTGAATACAAGCAACAAAACTTTCAGTTAAGCCCTATCAATTGCCCTTTTTTATCTCGGGCGACATTGTTTGGTTGTAAGCCGACATCTGCTGCTACTTATAGGTTAGGTTAGGTTTGAGAACGTGTACTTGTCATTGGGACAAGTACCGTAGCCAGATGTCGAAATGACCCATTGTAATACGTCCTAGAGCAGAGAGAGAGAGAGAGAGAGGATAGTAAAAGAGATAGGAAAATTGGAAAAGGAGAAGAGTTAGGAAAGGGGGCATAAAGAGACTCCCACTACTTATACTCTACTGCGACCTTGGCCCTTGATTTCGAATGCTCACCCCAAGGCTACAGGTGGAGTGGTTCAGGCGGTGGTTCAGTCCATCGCTATGGGAGCTATTTTTGAAAACTAACCATAGGTATTGCCTAGCTTATGAGAAGCCAGGCCGTAATCCTGACTGAACAGTTGTAAGGGCCATTTATGTATGTACATATGTATGTCACCATAGGTATTGCGGAAAGCAGGAGAGATGCGTATGTATTTTATTTAAGTTTATTTTTGAAACCAAAGTATGGATAACCCTTTATGATTTGAACCCTTCTCCAGTTAATCCTTTTGAAATTTTTTAAGGCCAATAAAAACTCTGTAAAATTTTCCCAGTATTGGCAATCCTTTCTTCTTTTTTTATTGTAAGCTCTTTGGGGATTTTTTTTTTTGCAGATTTCTGATGAATATGTTGGCAAACAGTGGAAAATTTTATCGTTTTACAGTTTAAGACCACTTTATGGAAATTTATTTCATCATACATCAACACTTATGTATACTACTATCGTAGAAATCGATGGCTTAGAACAAATCGCCAAGTTTTTTTTTATATTTTTTTCTGAAGTAGTAAACAAATAAATGCCAAGAAATCAGTCAATATTTTCATCCTTAGAGGATAATGCCATTGAAAATACATTGGAATACATAATCAAAGAAGAATTTAATTCGGTTTGATAAGCACTTCCGTTGTGTTTATTGTTAACAAAAAAAAACATTCATTTCGTTTAATTTAAAATTGCTAAACTCAACACAGATCGCATATCTTATCGTTTTCAAAGGCAAAAAAAAAAAAAAGAAAATAAAATGATGTTCTTCAGAAGTAGCAATGATGTTCAAGAATATTATCAAAGAGATTTCGCGAAGCACAAAGCAACTTCCTACAAGAATAAAAGCATTGACTAAGATACAGATTATCAAGAGGGGAGGTAGTAAGATTTTGAAGGCAACATTTCTCTCCATCGTTGAAAAGCGATGACCATAATCACTGATAAAGGCGTCGTGATTAAGCTGCTCAAATATGCAATTCAGCGACTTGAAACAACCAGGCTGATGGCGCTAATGGCCTGTCCTGATGTTTAACACTTATGATGACAATTTAGTAGAATGCGATTGAAATCTTAATGTGCAAAGCCATGCCATGTTAATATTCTCACTTTACAGTTATTAAAAGCAAATTAAATGATTGCTGGGTTAGCCAATGAAACGTGCTTACGTAGTACTATGCTTCTAACGTACTTAAACGGATAAAACTATTGCATAACTTAAGGCAAACTAAACTTGATTACTTTTTATTACAGCGCTATAATATCAAATCTCTTCCATCTCTTAATATAGTCTGAGTGGTTATAAAGCTCTGTGACAGCATACCTTTGGGCTCGTGGACGTTCTACACGTATTCTGGCAATATTTTTTGTTTATTTTTCTTTTCTTATCCCTTTCAACAGGCTTCAAACAAATGCAAAAATAAAACTGAAACAACCTTGTTTATAACAGAAATATTTATTTAAACATTAAATTGCTTTTCTTTGCAAAAGTTTCCATGTAAAGTGTTGTTATTATTGTTTTGTTTTCCTACTCCAGCAAAAGTTTTTATTGGCAACACTCTTGCAGGCAGCAGCTAACAGAAACATGAGGTTTTCTTTCGGTGAAAATATGCCTTAAAGGTCTCTTTTCTATGGCTTAAACCATAAAAAATAGTTTCTTTTTTTTTGTCTTCAAATGTAACAAAAAACTTTATTTTGCAAGCAATTATTTTTGCCTCATATTTACTGGTTAAATTTTGTTAAGGCCACTAAAACTATGGCTTAAAAAGTTAAGCCAGAACAGCATAAAACATAGATTTTTTTTTAATAAAAAAATACAAAATTTTTAAAAAAGTTTTAAAGTTATCTTATAATAGACAAAAAATGATCATCGCACAAAATAAAACTAAAAATTTTGTTCTAAAACATGTGGCTGTAAAAAGTTTTATTATGCAAAATTGGCAACTTAACACACTCGAATGTTTTAAGTATGAATTTTAAAACATATTTTATGTTGCCAATATTTTTAATTTCAAGCCTTTAAAGCATACTTTTAGGAAAATTTAAATTTTCCAACTAGAAGGTATATTTTTAGGCACTTTAATATCATTAATTCCTAAATCATCGCTTCGCTACTAATATCGAATACGAATTTCATATTCTTTATCATAGCCAATGAAGAATCGCACATAGCAGAAGACAAAAAGTTTTTTATCATAGTCTATCCTTCTCTTAAAAAATTTAGACACTCCATTCCATCTCTATTGGGAACCTGAAAACTCTACAAATTTATGCTTAATTTATATGCATAAACAAAAGCATACTTCAAGGTTTCAATCGTACATTACAACATAATGCAAAAAATTTTAATAATTTCCATTCTTTATTCCCATCACATATACAATATTAGGAAGATAATAAAGCATACTTTTAGGTATAAACCACAACATCTAGTATTACACAGCAATGTTGTGTTGTAATAACTTCAAAATTTAAATCAGCTTAAAATACACACACACACACACCCAACAAAATTAAACCTACTTTTAGGAGTATTATATTATAAATAAAATGCTACTTTTAATACCAATTAAAGTACTTATAATTGTATTTGTAGCATATTAAAATTAGACTGTAATATACTTTGTAAATTCAAATTTCTAACATACCTTTAGGATCATATAAACATCTAAAAAGTAAAGTATACTTTAAAGCACATTTGTTGTAAGATGGTTTTGTTAAGTGAAACTTAAAGAGTTTTCCGCCAAAGGGTGAATAAATACGTGTGTTATATTACAGAATTTTCATATACAGACCTTTGGGTAATACTCACTCATTAATGTTGTAGAAGAGAATCCATTCTTAATTATGGTCGCATTTACTGGTCGCTCTCAATAGGCTAAATCGTGGTAATAACTGTCGTCATGTTATCTTTATGAAATGACAAAGTCTAAAAGAAATGTTAGACTTCATAATCGAGAGTCGGTGGAGATTTCTATAGTAAAGGGTCCACCAAACAACTTTTTTTTTTGTAAATGCTTTAAAAAAAAACAACTGAATATTTTCTCAAATTTTTCTTTTTTATTTGAAAGTACAATCCTTCCGGTTAATAATGGAAAATAATTTCATTCAAATGGCTGCCTCGGCTGGCCATGCAATAGCCTACACGATCGGTCCAATTTTTAAGCACATTATCGATTGTGTGCAGCTGTATTTCACCAATGGCTTCACGAATATTGTCCTTTAAAGCGTCAATTGTCTCTGGCTTGTCGGCGTAACACTTATGTATCTTTGACGGCACCCCACAAATAATAATCCAACGGTGTCAAATCACAGCTTCGAGGTGGCCAAACTACGTCAGCTCTGCGGCTGACAATGCGATCTTCAAAAACATGGCGCAAAACATCGAGTGTAGCTTCGGCTGTGTGGAACGTAGCGCCGTCCTGTTGAAACCAAATGTTGCCAATATCCTCCTCTTAAATTTTTGTGAACAAAAATTCGTTCAACATGGCCCGATAACGATCGCCATTGACTGTAACGACCACTCCTTGTTCATTTACGAAGAAAAATGGCCCAATTATGCCTCTGGACCAAAATCCGCACCAAACGGTGACTCGTTTTGGGTGCGTAGGCTTTTTTTTTTTTTTGTATGCGTGCGGGTTTTCTGTGCCCCAAATGCGACAATTTTGCTTGTTTACATACCCGCCAAGATCAAACTGAGGTTCATCTGAAAAGATGATTTTTTTTTTTTGCCAAAATCGGCATCTTCTGTTGTAGGCTACTGCATGGCCAGCCGAGGCAGCCATTTGAATGAAATTATTTTCCCATTATTAACCGGAAGGATTGTACTTTCAAATAAAAAAAAGAAATTTGAGAAAATATTCAGTAGTTTTTTTTTAAAGCATTTTCAAAAAAAAATTATTTGGCGGACCCTTTACATCAGAGGAATGGACAAGAAATTGATCAGAAAAAAGTGTGTAGGATTATCCACATTAGCGGTCTAGCAAAGATGTCAAATATCTTTCATCTAAACTACACCTTATTAGAGTTTGAGTTCAGTAACGGAATAACACATAAAAACAGTTAAAACGTGCCAATTTTTAGAACAATATGTGGTGAATGGTCCTCATAATCGACTTGCTTTAACAAAAACTGGAAATGTTACAGATGTGATCAGATCTGTGCTGTGATGTTAGATAAAATTGGGCCTATCTTACGAGCTTTCTAAGCCCATCTTACGGTTCATTATGATGCATTTTGTATGCGAATTTGCACTTCCATAAAAACTCTAACGCTAGCAATAATCAAATTTAACCTGATAAAATTACTTGACATGGTAATATACAACGTATTTACTTCTTAAGCCTATCAAATAACTGCAAAACTGCAATGTTATTTTGCTATATTAAGTAGAATAAATGAAGCATACTTTTAGTAGCAAAAACATTGCAAAAAGTGTTGCCTATATTAAGGCATACAATTAATTAACAACAATACGTAATTTTAAATTGTGCTTTTTAAAGCGGATTTGTAAAAGTAACTCGTAAATATTTTTTTCTTTTTTTCTGTTTTAATGGTGACACTGCAGCTGCCATTAACTTATAAAAAAAATAAACAGCTGGTAGACAATGTGACCTCAGGGTATACTTAAATTGAAATTAAGTGTTGTATGTGGCCAACAATTAGACTGAAACAGAAATAAATTTACATAAGTTTTGTTACGAATGCAATAACAATTTAAATATTCATTTTAACCTCAAATTTCCCTCTTCAACTTGTTGTAAGAAAAGTGAAATATTTAAAGTGAGTTTAAGAATTGTAATTACCACCCTAATGTTTCTGTATTTTAAATACTTAAGACAGTTGACAATGAGGCACACTAAAGAACATATGAAAGTCGCATGAAGAAATACGAATGGCGAAATAAAAATCATTTAAACGAGTTAAAAGAGTTAAAAGAAAGAAAAATAAATAAGAAATGAAGAAGAACAAGTGAAATATCTGCAGTAACTTTTATAATTAAAAATTTATTCAAATCAGATAAACAAGGTTAATGTGAGCAACGAAGCGAAATACATCATCCTTTAAAGGAACACAAACATCAAGGCATCATTTCCTTAAGGCTAACTAACTGCTGCACAAAAGAAAAATAAAAACATCCAAGAAAAGGGCAAAGATTTTGAAAAGAAAAATAAATTAAAAACTCATGTTTAATGAAGACATTTACGAGAGTGGTTTTAAAATGAAACGAAAATGAAAATTATTTGATCTGCAGGCAAGCTCATGATGGCTGCCTTTGGGAATGGACGTAGACTTAATAGGTAAAGTTCTTGACCAGAAGCTCAAGTAATTTCCATTAAAATTCTGCAGAGAAATTACAAAATCCCCTCCAAATTATTTACGGGGTATGACCTAGAAAAAGGACAGGCAACACTAGCTTTTCAGGAAGTGTAGAACTCAATTGGAATGATTTCATGTCACTAAATCCAATTCAAGAACCAAAAACCATTTTAATTAAGACATTTATTTATATACAACGGTAGATGGTAACCCTATAATTCCAGGACTTGACAGAATAGAACAAAACAAAACCAAAAATGATAAAAAGTTGTGGGAAATATGCTTTCTATCAGCCCTAAACCCCTCCAGCAAGCAAGTAATAGAAGTGATGCCCCGTTTAAGGGATGAAATTGAGGAGAAATTGTCATTTTGTGTTGTTTTGTTAGGGCAATGTATCAGTTCACACATCCACTATTGCAAAAAGTATGTGTTTGATGTAGTCTACTAGGTAGTGTGTTGGCTTATTAGACGTGAGGCCACGGTTTAAACCCCACATCAGTCATCTGCAACTAAACGAAATATTAAAAAATATTTCTTCGGCGACTTCCTCTCAGCATGATGTCATCTCGACTACAGTGGCCGTGCTTACAGGTCATTGCGTCATGGGTAGACACGCGGAAAGAATGAGGCTCCCTTTCAACGACTTCTGCCGTGGATGCAGGTCCACTGAGGAAGAGGAGACTGTTGTTCACTTTCTTTGCCAGTGCCCGTCTCTTGCTAGGTGTAGATATAGGTTATCTGGCTCCCCATTCCTTGTTAGCCTAACGGAGCTATCTTCTATTAACATCAAGGATATAGCTTCGTTCATCAAACTTTCTGGCTGGTTTTCCAGTGCGGGGTAGTCGTGCTTTTGTTGTGCAGCCCTTGCGCTAACCAACTTCTTCCATTTCCCTGATTTTGGTGGAACTTGGTTAGTACAGGGACTGCGTTCACCCGTGGCATCACAACGGGCCGCTATGCGTGCTCAAGTGAGCTTTGTAATAACAGAGCTACCACTCCGACCTAACCTAACCTAAAACCTCTCTGCAGATTTCTGGCAAGAACTCTGAGTGTTAAAATGAAACTTCTATGAAAAGTTTCTCAAAAAACTGTCGTTCGAAGTCGACTTTAAACTATAGGTCCCACCATTCATGTATAAAAATTAACGCCTGCAACATAAGTGGTGTGAGAAACTAGGTTGTAATCCTGTCTGAAGGGTTGTAATGACCAATTATGTATGTATGCGTTTGATGTCCGTTTTCAGATTACTAACAGTGACCAGAAATCATTGATTACGTTATGCGTGAAAAGTAAAGAAAGTTCTTTACAAATTTGTTGAATTTTCTTTATGAGATCGTCAAATTTTGTTACCTCCCTCGTACACTTTCTTTTACGATTTTTCTTTTCACGCTTTCTTTTGTAAAAAAATTGTATTGAATTCTTAAAAGCATCTCTATGATGACAGTCACATTCACTACCACAAGAACAAGTTTGTTGTTCGCTCACATGTGTTGCACTTGAATGCATGAATTTCCTGCTTTTGTTCATAAAACAAAAGTCAACTCCAAAGCAACAGGACTTATATCAAAATAAGGACGCTGCGTGTTATTTTTTTATTTTTCTTGGAAAATGTCTTTGAAGTATTAAGACATTACAAATCATTAAAGATTTTTCAATATTTTATAACAATCTTCTTAAATATCAATCGTTGTGTATGAATAGGACAGGCATTGCATGGATGGTAGTTAACAGTCATGCAAATAGATTGCGCAAGGAAAGTTATTTATATCCGAAGTTTCTGTTCGAGGAAATTGTGAAAACTCTGGAAAAACTTACCCCGAATTTTTAGAAAACATTTACTCTATTAAAGGGTCCGCCAAATAACATTTTTATTGAAAATGCTTTAAAAAAAACTACTGAATATTTTCTCAAATTTCTTTTTTTATTTGAAAGTACAATCCTTCCGGTTAATAATGGAAAATAATTTCATTCAAATGGCTGCCTCGGCTGGCCATGCAGTAGCCTACACGATCGGTCCAATTTTTAAGCACATTATCGTTTGTGTGCAGCTGTATTTCACCAATGGCTTCACGAATATTGTCCTTTAAAGCATCAATTGTCTCTGGCTTGTCGGCGTAACACTTATCTTTGACGGCACCCCACAAATAATAGTCCAACGATGTCAAATCGCAGCTCCGAGTTGGCCAAACGACATCAGCTCTGCGGCTGATAATGCGATCTTCAAAAACTGGGCGCAAAACATCGAGTTTGGCTTCGGCTGTGTGGCACGTAGCGCCGTCCTGTTGAAACCAAATGTTGCCAATATCCTCCTCTTAAATTTTTGTGAACAAAAATTCGTTCAACATGGCCCGATAACGATCGCCATTGACTGTAACGGCCACTCCTTGCTCATTTTCGAAGAAAAATGGCCCAATTATGCCTCTGGACCAACATCCGTACCAAACATTGACTCGTTTTGGGTGCGTCGGCTTTTCAATGTATGCGTGCGGGTTTTCTGTGCCCCAAATACGATAATTTTGCTTGTTTACATATCCGCCAAGATCAAAATGAGCTCCATCTGAAAAGATGATTTTTTTTGCCAAAATCGGCATAATCTGGTGTAGGCTACTGCATGGCCAGACGAGGCACTTGGTCTCACTCCTTTACCCCACTGGCTACCTGTAAAAGATTGTAAGGTTTGTAGCCAAACATATGTCTTGTCACATTCTCTATAGTGGTGGTACTGACCGCCTAATTACTAGTGAGCCCAGGCATGCTAAATCTTAGCAATCTTCCCCTTAGTATACCTACATACATACATACATACATAATTGGTCTTTGCAACCCATTCAGTCAGGCTTACGGCCTAGCTTCTCACACCACTTATGTTGTGTGTGTTCATTTTATACATCAGAGGCGGGGCGCACTGTTTAAAGTCTACTCCGAACGACAGGTTATTTTTGAGAAACTTTTCATGGCAACTTTATTTACTCTCCAGGGTTTTTGCCTGGAATCTGCAGAGAGGAAGTCGCCAAAGAAATATTTTATCACATTTCTTTTTGTTGGAAGATGTCTGACTTGGGGTTTGAACCGTGGCCTCACGTCTACTAAGCCAATACACTGCCTTCTCAACTACTGCTACCTACTAGACTACTCAGCACATCTAATGGCTGACAAATGCTCCAATTGTTTCAAAGTCCCATGATGAGGGAATCTTTTGTTGTCATAATAATTCTCCGTAGATTCCCTAATTCCCTATGTATACAGCCACTGCTTTTGGTATGTTCTTTGTCGATGATTTCATAAGGCTTCTCTTTGTCGGCCAAGATTGCATAGATACAAAAATGATTACTAGGTTTGCCTCACATCAAAAGTTGAGCCATAGTGTTTGCCTGACCGTACAATAGAGATTTCTGAATATATCCACTAGAATCCCGCTACATTACAGTGTCAGTGCTCCTCATGGGATCATAAGTGCAAGCTAGGCGAATTCTTAAGATGGCTTTTTTATACAAATAAGCAAATCTTACATATGCACGTTACTATGGAACATATTGTCATGTACCATGCGAAGTTTTGTATCAGCAAGAGCGACTTTTTCCTAGCTTTGTACCCGAAAATTGCTTCGTCGTCATTTAAACAAATCAAACCCACGTGTAGTCGCCGTATTCTAGTAGGTTGTATGTTGGTCAGACATCAAAACGAAATTTGAAAAAAAAATATTTCTTCAGCGATTTCCTCTCAGCAGATTTCTGGCAAAAACTCTTGACTGTTAAAATAAAATTGCCATGAAAAGTTTCTCAAAAATTTGTCGTTCGGAGTTGACTTTAAACTGTAGGCCCCGCATAAAATTAACATAAGTGGTGCGAGAAGCTAGGTCATAACCCAACTGAAGGGTTGTAATGACCAATTATGTATTTATGTAAACCCACGTTAAAACTTAAACTTCATCTGAAGTAAAGCATACGCCTTCTGATGTAAAGGCCCTTGATAAGGCCTTTCATGCAGCCTCAAACAATTTCCATGTTTAATAGTGCATTTCTTAGATTTATGACTGGCGTAGCATGCATGAGTATCAAGAATTTTTTTTTACAGAATTCTACACAATTTTGCTTTTAAGTATTGATAGGAAACTGTAACGTTATTGGTTATTGAGTTCAAGTTGTTACGGACGTGCACACACACACATACACGCACACATACCCACATTTATTTTTTTCTTTGCTTGTAAGGATTTCACCACTCAGGGTTTTCAATAACCCACTTAAAGTTGCAAGTGAAGTGAAGTGAAGTGAAGTGCATTGCTTGTCATTTGAATGACACTGTGTTACAGAATAACAACAACAGCAACAACAATAACAACAACAACAAAAATAGCAAGAGAAACTAAAAATAAGAAGAAGAAATATTGTGTTGAAAATAAATGAAATGAAACGCAAGAAATTGTTGCAAAAAATATTCGTTTAAAGCATTTAAAGAGCACGAATGAATGAAGGAATGTAGAAAGGATAAATTTACTTCAACAGCAAAGCTATCTAAGAGAGAGAGAGAGAGAGAGAGAGAGAGGAAAAGAGAAACAAACAGTGCCATCTCATTAACACTAGAAATTAAACACTAAATGTCAGAAATCGTATCAGAGAATAACTCAACAAGAATTTTTAGTTTTTACCTCTGTTCTACGGGGTATAGATACATAAATCCTGCAGAAAGAAGTGCTCCTTCCACACACTTTCTCAGTTTCAGGACTCACTATACACTAGCGCCAGCCTGTCCCATGCAAAATGTACAATCTCGCCTATTCTATCAGAAGTTCACACTTTGTCTGATCACCTGATTGTTTGTCACGAAAAAGTGTTGCAAGTTCGCCTCTTTAGCCGAGTCTTCTATTGTCAGTTCATCTGCAGCTAGGAATACAACACAGTACCACCCTGTAGACTGAAACCAGTCTTGAGCCAACATGCCCAGTTAGTGTCTTCAAGGCAGCCATTGCCAGAGGCAGGACAGTTACAAAGAAGGTGTTATTTTATCTCCTACTTTTCCTCATTGCAACATTCCCTACCATAGTCTAGCTGGAAACTATTCCTGAATTTATACAGCCGCAACAGTAAACCTGTTCTAACATTGTCTTTAGAAACCCATAGACCCTGGAACACACAGGAAGAAAGCCTGATCTATCCTTACAATGTTTCTGTTCCTCCTCCCTGACCCATCTTCTCCCAAACACCGTAGAGAGTTAAACTAACGAGAACATCTGTCACCTCGTTCCTAGGCATACCAAATAATAACGAGAATGAGTTATGAAAAGAAAGTATAAATTTACTGTTTAAATGCTTTTGTAATCGTTATATTCATCACAATTATTATTCAAAGCAAAGTAAAGTAAATTTGTTCTTCATCTTCTTCTTCTTTTGGTTCTCTTTTCTTTTCTCAGTTAATTATTGTGTGTTCTTGTTGTGAACGCAATTTCAAAAGCCAAATGTTGCCTCAAAAGCAATGAAAAACAAAAAAAAGAAGAAGAGAATCAAACAAATTGTACGCAATCAAATCAAATAAAAAGAAAAACACGAAACAAAGAAAAATAAACTGAAAAAGGCCTAAGAAAAGTTCATTAAATTCATTGCCAAGATATTGCAAAAGTTTGAAAACGAATCAAATCAAAGGTGTTTCAGCTTTGTTTTTTCGTTGTAGTTATTGTTGTTGTAGTTGTTTTTAATTTTCGTCGAAATTAAATGGCCAGACCAGACAGCTAAAGAAAAAAAACATTTGAAAAGGTACCACGAGTTATAATCGCTCAGGCATGTACACGAATGAATAACAAAATTAACCTGAAATGTAAAAAAAAAACCGATGATGATGATGAGCCATAACCCAGCGAATGTTTTAAATTGTAGAAAAAGGAAAAAAGAAAAGAACGTGCAGCCTTTATTTACAATGATTTTTTCCGCCTCAAATTTACTTCTGCTTGTGTAAGCTTAGGATGTTTGTTTACTTACTTACTTACTCAATTGGCCATTAACAACCCGTGCCTGCCGTAACACATCCTTCCAGGCGCATCTACGCCAATTGGTCACACCAATCAATGACAGGGCTTCCCCGATCTGGTAATCTCAACGCAAACAAGGTCGTCTTCTTCGCCGACTTCCGCAAATCTCCGCATCAAATGTCTCGGCGGAGCATCCTTCTCCATTCGAACGACATGGCCTAGCCAGCGCAGCCGCAGGATGTTAATACGCTGCATAACGTCCATGTCGTTGAGCAGCTCATACGGCTCCTTATTGGACCACACTGGTCCGATGATCTTACGTAGGAATTTTCTCTCGAATACTCTCAAGGCTGCTGCATCAGTGCTATAAAGAAACACGGGGAGGACGAGCATCTTGTGGAGTATTAGTTTTGTCGTACGAGAGAGATCTCTGCTGCTAAATTGCCTATTGAGATCATGGTGGCATGACATGTTGGCAAGAGTGATCCTGCGCTTGATCTCGAAACTGACATCATTTTTGGTAGTAACGGCGTAGCCAAGATAAATAAATTCCTAAATGTTCGTTTAATTTCTTATTTTCGACGAAGAATTACTGTTTAAAGTAAACCCCGTTCTGACTTACTTAATTACGGCATTACAACCCTTCAGTCAGGATTACGACCTAGTTTCTCGCAGTACCCATGTTGTATGTGTTTGGACCTATGAACGACAGATTTTTGGGTAACTTTTCATGGCAAAAATTATTTACTCTCAGAGTTTTTGACAGAAGACTGCTGAGAGGAAGTCGTCGAAAGAAAAAAATCTTACTTTTTATATTTTGTTTAGTGCGAGCTATCAGAGCCAGGGTTTGAACCACGGTCACACGTCTAATAAGCCAACACACTACCTACTAGACTACGGGGACTTCAACCCCCGTTCTACTTTTTCAATTTAAATGTTGAAAGCTGTCTGTACATTTGAGGCAATTTTAAAGGAAAGATGTAGGCAGATAGGTAGAAGGGGCCCGACCAGAGTGGTCTTTTGCTTAAGAAAACTTGGCAATGACATTAAAAGTATTCCATCGTTTTGACGATTTAATCACATGTCCTGCCTCTTCGATTCAGTTGAGCATGCATAACTGAGTGATCCATAAGATGCATGCTCGCTAAAGTACTCAAGTCGTTTTTATTTAATCACAATATACTCATGGTTTTCTCACTCTTAGAATCGCACCAGAGTATCTTCGCATTTCTTCCTACAGGGTCCTTAATCTATAATAATCTGTTAGGCTTTAAGGACACTATGTTTTGTGGCTTATTCGCATACAAGTGCGACTTAAAAAAAACTACCCCCAAGAAAAAGTTTAACAGGGTCAAATCTCACGATCTCGGTGGCCAGTTCGTATCGCCTCCACATGAGATGACCGTGCTCTTAAAGCACTCATATGAAATATTATGTAAGACATGAGCTGTATAACACTTAGCGCCGTTCTGTGGAAACCCCAAGTCATTGGTTTTCTAAATATATGAACCGGTGAGGTCACCAGACCCAAATGCACATCAAACTGCAACTTTTTCGGTATGCATTGGCTAGCTGCTCTTAGATCACATATGGATTGGCATGGGTCCAAATTCGACAATTGTATTTGTCCCTGTAGAGGTCGCCGTAGTCTAGTTGGTAGTGTATTGGCTTATTAGACGTAAAGCCAGGGTTCGAGCCCAGGCCAGACATCAAAACAAAATACAAAAAGTATTTCTTCGGCGACTTCCTCTCAGCAGATTTCTGGCAAAAACTCTGTGAGTAAATAGAAAATTGCCATGAAAAAGTTTCTTAAAAATCTGTTGTTCGGAGTCGACTTTAAACTGTAGGTCCCCCACCACTCATGTATAAAATTAGCACACACAACATAAGTGGTGTGAGAAACTAGGACGTTGTACAATGGGTCAACTCGACCTCCGGGTACTGTCCTTGTCTTAATTGACAAGTACACGTCGTCTAACCTAACATAACCTAACCATTTGTACATGTAACCATTTGTCCAGAAATGAACTTCATCGCTGAAGGTGATTTAAATTATGGTTAATTACCAGCCATTTGCTCCAGAGTCCATTTAACGAACACACATCGTTGTCTATGATCGTTTGACAAAGCAGACTTAATAAATGCCAACCAATTTGACAGAAAAAAATTAAAAAAGATGACCGCTGTTGGAAGACTCTACAGTTAAACAGGTGAATCAGCTATTGTAGCAAGTTCTAGTGTGATAGGGTTACCATCTCTCATTGCCTAGATGTACCTCCCTATGGGGAAATACTTCGTGTTATTGTATTATGTTTAGGAGCGAAGAACTGTGCTCACGGAATCCTTACCTTCTCAAAAAAATAGCAGTGCATGGCCTTTCTGTAATATATGTTCTAGAAGCTGTCTGCTTTAGTAGGCATAGCTGCCAGATTTGACGATCCAAAAATATCATATTGACGATTTGACGATTTATGCCCTTATTTTGACGATTTTTTAGAAATTAAAAATTTACATCATATTTTTTACGATGTATGGAGTATACTTTCTTTTTAATTGTATTTGAACTATATTACTCATACGCATCATATTACATGTACTGGAATAGTTACCCTGAAAAGTATGCAATAAAAAACTTCGATTTTATCATGTATGAAACTAATGAAATTAAATGTAACTCATACGTCACATATGTTCTCTGCATTATGAATTTTACATATTTGATATGAGGATAATGTGAGCAAATATAATGGGTTGGCGATCTTTAAAGTTTAAATTTAAAAATTTTATAAAACGAAAATAGTTTGAAATTTTGCCAAATTTATTTCTTTGTTATGAATTACAACTGCTCCGGATTGGAAATGGATTTTTATTTCATTTATTTGGCTGCCGCGGATTTATGCCCTTATTTTGACGCCGCTTTAAGCTTTGTATTTACTTTGCAATTGTTACTATTGGGAAATTTATGTTAGTAAAAACAACGAGTAAAGTATTATATTTTTAAGTTACTTTCGAATACCTGTGATGATTTTTCCGTATTTTATTCCTTTTTAATCACTTAAAAGCTGAACAATTGCAACTCTTAAATAACCTCGTAGTTGAGAATAATATATCACTTGTCGTTGCAGACTATTTTAAAAATTCTAGTAAATTCTAGCTTCTAATATTGCCATTGGAAGAACAAAGACAAGCGCCGTTTTTTTTTTCGCACGACCAACACTCGGGGGATGGATGGCATTGAGTTTGGAACTAATGTTATGAGAAGAAGGAAATAGAGAACAGTGTTTATGGACACTAGGCTTGTATATTTTTATACCATAAGTAACAGGATAGACCTCTGCAGGAATTGAGTTCCACATACCGACACAGTCCGACTAAAAACCGTATTTTTACTGTAATGCAGTGTGTGATCCACTGTCCAATCGACCACATACGGATAGGCTGGTCTAAAAAAGACGAGCGTTATGTAGGAATATATGATTTTTGGGAAAAAGTCCCCTTATTTCGTTCAAGCAAAACCATTTTATCGTAGCCACAGAACAGTGAAACAGTGATTCAATGGATTTGGATACACTAGCGTTATTAACGAGATACTATGGCCTCTCCTGTACACGGTCGAGAAACCGCAAAATAGACGTTGAGGCACCAGCCCATACATGAGAGTTGTAAATAGTAAGTAAATAGTAAGATCGGATGATAAGAACTTGAGAAGGAGCTGAAAAATGTGTCAGCATTACACTGAATTTACATGCTGAGAACATCAAAAACTTCTGACTCCCTAATATCTACACCGATGATGTAATATTATTGCTGGACTTATGTGTCAATAAACAACGTTGGGATATAATGTTTAAACCTTAAACAATTTTTTCCTAAAAATGATCACAATTTTTTCATTTTTGGAAGAAAAAAAAAAATATTAAATTAAGATAAGGGACGCTAGGTTTTAATTTCCAATAAATACTTTTTTTAAATGTTGAACTTAGATATGTAGATACATTGACTTCATATGTTTTACTACAATAGAAATAATTTTGGTTTTTGAATAATTTTAATTTATTTATTTATATTTTCTGACGATTTTTTTACGATTTTAATAAACGTCTTTGACGATTTTGACGATTTCTACTCAAATATTTCACGAATTGGTGCCTCATATATCTTGATGCATCTAACAACTTCAACTATGTGGCCAAAAATTCCGGCCCTTTTTATAAATAATTTATGGTCAAATAGTTGATTCTATTACAAATGGCTCAAAACAGAATATTTCCGTTGTACTGCTAAATCTGTTAATATTTCTGTTGACCTACATCGGGCTTGCTTGCTTTTATTAAGAAAATTTGCTTTAAAATGCCACGCAAGATATGTATGTAGACATCCTTCTGTTTCTGTGGCACTATATCCAGAGCTTCACAAATCTCAATGAAACTCTTTAGGAATAAAATTTTTTTTTGCTCTCAACCTTTACGGGGTCGTCCTGTAGTAAATTAATTCCAAATAACTGTAAGTAAGTGAAGGGAAAAAATCTCTTCAAGAAAAGAAAAGTAAAAGGCATAAACGCTTTGAAATTGCTGTGTAAGCTTTAATGAAATAAAATTTCAGTAAAGGATTCTTTTGGATTTTCTTGGATTTTTTCCATTTTTTCTCTTTTTTTCTTTTGTAAACAAAAAGCCAACAGCGATGTTATAAAGTCCCTTTAATAAGAGAATATTCACAGGAAAGAAAAAAAAACACCAAAAAAAAAAGGAAAAACTAAGCCAAACATTCAAAGAAAAGGTCAGCTTTTTCGTGTTGAGCGATAATTTCCTTTTATGCTTGAGACACATACACATGCATACACATACACACACACACACACACACATTTTAAATTGCATTTAGAACATTTAGTTAATTAGATAAGACCAATAGAACAGATGGACATACATAAGCCAAATAAATTATCCTGAGGGATCATCTTGAAAGAAGAAATATGCGTCTGAATGAAGGCGAACACCAAAAAAAAAAAAAAACAAAAACTGAATATCCTCTTATCATATTTCCTTCTAAGACTTTGTATTCTTGTTGTTTTTGTTTTTTTTTTTCTTTTTGATTTTTATGGAATTAAACTGTTAATTCTCGAAATGATAACACTGGCTATTGTCTGCTATTGTCTGCTAAATGCCTTAAGGCTGTTAATGCGTTTGTCTGTCTGTATTTGCACATCCATTTGCCTGACCCTAGATTAACTGTCAATAAATGGAAAGGCGAATGTCAATGCTGTGCTACGCTGTGTTTAAATTGTTGGGAACTGTAATTAATTTGAAATTTCCTGTTTGTGTGACATCAAGACCGGATAAGAGGGCACTTTTAATACAAGAATGTTATGGCATTCTGTAAAAATCAATGAAGATAAAAGCTCTTGAAATAAGATTTTAAATTCAATATTTTTTTAAGCAGACTGAATTAAAGGAATGCTTTAAAAGCATTCTCAATGTGATAGTGGGTATACGTACGTTTCGTATTATGGGCAAAATATTGTTACAAAAATGAAAAACTCTAGATACTGATGTTTTGCTTTTACATCGCTTAACATTAAAATTACAAACACCAGCATAAAAAATATTGGAAACAAGTAAACAAAAATACAACGACAAACACCAGCATAAAAAATATGGTAAACAAGTAAACAAAAATACAACGACAAACACCAGCATAAAAAATATGGTAAACAAGTAAACAAAAATATACCAACAACACTACAATAATAAACGTAAATAACGATGTTTGCAATTATAGAGATTTCGAGAAGGCGTGGTCATGAATGCTTGCCTTCAAGAACATTCATTAGACTGTTTACCCTGCCGTATAAAAGGCAAAGCAAAGCAGACGAATGAGTTAGTCAGTCTTGTGTTACAAAGGTCTGTCGAACAATTGTTTAGTGATTACTATTGTTTATTTTAGAGACAGAAAAAAAGTGTCATCTCATTAATACCAGAAATGAAACACTCAATATCAAGAATCATATCAGAGGATAGGTTAGGTTAGGTCGGAGTGGTAGCTCTGATATCACAAAGCTCACTTGAGCACTCACAGCGGCCCGTTGTACTAATCAAGTTCCACCAAAATCAGGGAAAAGGAAGAAGTTGATCAGCGCAAGGGCTGCACATATCAGAGGATAACTCAACAAGAATTTTTACTTTTTACCTCTGTTCTACAGGGTATAGACACACAAATCCTACAGAAAGAAGTTCTCCTTCCACCCATACTAGCCCTAACAGATTCCTTTCTCAGTGTCAGGACTCACTACACACTAGCGGCAGCCTGTCCCATGCAAAATGTACAATCTCGCCTATTCTACCAGAAGTTCACACTTTGTCTGATCACCTGACTGTTTGTCATGAAAAAGTGTTGCAAGTTCGCCTCTTTAGCCGAGTCTTCTATTGTCAGTTCATCTGCAGCTAGGAATACAACACAGTACCACCCTGTAGACTGAAACCAGTCTTGAGCCAACATGCCCAGTTAGTGTCTTCAAGGCAGCCATTGCTAGGGGCTGGACAGTAAGAGAGAAGTTGTTCCGTAATATTCAACTTCACCTCATCGCACCATTCCCTGCTATCGTCCAACTGTCACGTCAGAAATCCAGGAAACAGTCTTACTCTAAATTTATACAGTCGCAACAGTAAGCCTGTTCTAACATTGTCTTTAAAAACCCAAAGACTCTGGGACACACAGAAAATCCCGATCAATGCTTCCAATGTTTCTGTTCCACCTCCCTGACCCATCTTCCCCCAAACACCGTAGAGTTAAACTAACGAGTACATCTGCCACCCTGTTCCTAGGCATACCAAATAGTAATGAGGATGAGTTATGCAGTTTTAGATTTCTCGTTTACCACCCTCGATTGATAGCAAAGCTGAAGAGTAGAATTCTACTTAAGGCTACAAATGATCGCTTAGTGTCATAGTTAAACCCCCATTAGCTTTTCAGCGCTGTATATCCCCTAGTGGTTTGTTGTTTAGCGATGCGGCATCAAAATTTCATACTGTTTTCGGTATGCAACTCAGTTTACATTCCTTGATCTTGTTTCTAGGAAACTATTTAAACAGCTATGTCGTAATCCTGAAGAGTTCTAATGACCGATTATGTATGATACTAATGCGCATTCGTACATATTTTAATATCATGGAATCTCTACTCATATTAAAAGTTTGAAGTACTCATCATATTTATATCGGGTCCGCCATCTAACGTTTTTTTTTCTTTTCAACTAATGCTTATTTCGTGAATGGTAACACATGAGCTCATGTCTGATTTGACAGATAATTAGTTTTATCCTTCCGCTGAACGAATATGGTTGTGGTATACGCTTGAACAACGCTGGGAAATATTGCGACATTACTTTGAAAATCATGGTAATGTTGCAGAATGTGTGCGAAAATTGCTTACGGATTTTGGAAGAAGAGAAGCACCATCAGCTCCGTATGTTCATTATCTTGTGAAAAAAGTGAAAGAAACTGGCATCCTTATCGATAAACCAAAGCGTGAAAATCCAAAAACACTGCGCACACCCGATAATATTGCTGCTGTGGCAGAAAGTGTGCGTGAAGCGCCATCAACATCAATTCACCGTCGTTCTCAACAATTGAACATTTCGGAGACATCATTGAGACGAATTTTGCATAAAGACCTTGGTACGATGCCATACAAAGTCCAATTGATTCAAGAGTTGAAGCCAATTGACCAGCCAATGCCTTTTCGCTTCGCTAAGTTGGCCTGTGATCGACTTACAGAAGATGCCGATTTTGGCAAAAAAAAATCATCTTTTCAGCTGAAGTTCATTTTGATCTTGGCGGATATGTAAACAAGCAAAATTGTCGCATTTGGAGCACAGAAAACCCTCACGCATACGACACACCCAAAACGAGTCACCGTTTGGTGCGGATTTTGCTTCAGAGGCATAATTGGGCCATTTTTCTTCGAAAATGAGCAAGGAGTGGCCGTTACAGTCAATGGCGATCGTTATCGGGCCATATTGAACGAATTTTTGTTCACAAAAATTGAAGAGGAGGATATTGGCAACATTTGGTTTCAACAGGACGGCGCTACGTGCCACACAGCCGAAGCTACAGTCGATGTTTTGCGCCCTGTTTTTGAAGATCGCATTATCATCCGCAGAGCCACCTCGGAGCTGCGATTTGACACCGTTGGACTATTATTTGTGGGTTGCCGTCAAAGATAAGTGTTACGCCGACAAGCCAGAGACAATTGCCGCTTTAAAGGACAATATTCGTGAATACAGCTGCACACAATCGATAATGTGCTTAAAAATTGGACCGATCGTGTAGGCTACTGCATGGCTAGCCAAGGCAGTCATTTGAATGAAATTATTTTCCATTATTAACCGGAAGGATTGTACTTTCAAATAAAAAAAGAAATTTGAGAAAATATTCAGTAGTTTTTATTTTAAAGCATTTTCAAAAAAAAAGTTATTTGGCGGACCCTTTACTTAACAACACGTATGATGTTGTTGATTTTGGCTCTCCATAACTCAACATATACACGAAGCACAAAATAAGTACGAATCGCATACGAACACTAAAATACTTACTAGAAGGTTGTATGTTTCCTCTGCTTGCTGCTCTGTCTTGTTTGCTTATGTGTCTGCTTCTTTTTTTTTTAAATGCAACAATAACTAAGATTCGAATGACTCGAGTCATTCATAAGTATTTTTCAAAAGTTATGAATCTAAATGAGTAGGCGTATGAATCAAACATATCTCGAATGGTATGAGTTTGATGTCAACGTTGTACGCATACTCATTGCAACCTGTACTTATAAATCAACGTTGTAGTAAGTATGAGTGAAAGAAATTTCAATATTGTTCACTCACTTATATTCAAAATTTCATGAGTGCTTATGAGTAGAGAAAAAATTTACAATTTATTGCTGTCCTCTGGTACACATGTATGTTGTGTTATAATCGTAGTTTTCAAATACCTCTAACACTCTAACATTTTAAATAATTTACATCGATTTTTAAACCATTATTGCGCTTGACTCTTATTGTCACACTGCCTGTCATACTTTTCCTTTTATCACACGCGTGCACTCATACATGAAACATGAGTGACACTTTATGAATGAAATGAATAAAGAAAAATTGTTGCCTACTTTTGGGTTCAATATCCGTTATTATCTAACAAATGCGACCACCATTACCACCACAATAAGCACCCTACTCAGCTTAAGGATTTTATTTGGTTTCTTCTTTTCTTTGGTTTGTGAAATTCAATTCCAATTAATTATTCATCCGAAATTATGCATATGAACTGAACTCAAGACACTGTGGTAATGCAAATTGAAAAATGGAAAAACTCTGAACCAAAAAAAAAAAACCACGAGAAACTTTTCTTATAAATTTCTTAACAGCAGACACATTATGATTATTTTGTGATTCTTCTTTCAGAGCAGAGCAGAGTAGAGAGCGACATGACATATAGTCACAGCGATATAGACTGTGACTGTAAATCATTTAGCCTGCCATTGTGTCACATACATTTAAACAGAATTTTATTTTGGTTTATTCACATCTTTCTTCTTTCTTAATTTTTTTTTATTATTTATTACAAGCAAACATAGAAAAGAATTGAAATGTTTTAAAGATTTCCCTTTAAAATTTAAATTTTCATTCATTTTTCTCTGTTGAGCAAGGCCATTACAAATTAAAGTAATTTTTCTGTCTCAATTTTCAATTTTTTTTTCTGTTTTTCAATTCTATTCTATGCTCATATCATTTCGCAAATTAGCATTTTGTTAAGAAAAGTTTAAAGAAAAAGAAAAAAAAAATATATGAAAATGCGTGTGATGAACATTTTCTTTAATTTGCTGGCATAACATCACAACACCTCAACACATGCCATTGCTCCAAAGCATCATACATGAGAATTAAAATAAAAATACAACGTATGTAGCAGAGGTTCTTAAATTGTGACAAACAAGATCTTAAAACTTTTTGCCACTCTTTTCAATCTTAGAGCATCTCTGGCTTGTAGCAGAGGATTATTACGTGGAAGCTTTCTGTAAGGATTTAAGCTTTCGGTCTGTAGCCGGTATTCAAATTCTCCTGAGGTTAACTGTTGAATAATGCTGGCTAAAGAGTGTACATGCATTTTTACATTGCTTATCCCTCTCTGTTTTGTTTTCTGTCACTCTATTTATTCCGATTCACTTCTTTCCACTTTTCATGGACAAACACAATGGTTACCATGACCTCCGAGTGTTTCTGTATTTGCCACAATGACTACACACACCTCCTCATATTGGATTCCCAATTTTATAATGATTAACGTTGTCTTCACTAGCTCAGTTCCTTAAATTATTTGAAAAAAATTCTTTTCTGCTGGCAATCCAAGTTTGAATCGTTGAGAAGACGAAAAATGTTTCCCACTTGTTAACGGACTTCGAAAGTCTTCATTACCCCTCTAAATAATTTATATAGGAAGCTCCCTCACCCACTAAATTACTCCACCGCACTTAATTGATCATAATAACCTTTTAGTCAGGATTACAACCTAGCTTCTCACAACACCAATATTACGTGTGTTAAATTTATCCATGAGTGGCAAGAACCAACGGTTTAATGTCGACTTCGATAGATTTGAGAAACTTTTCATGGCAATTTTATTTCTACCCTCAAAGATTTTGCCAGAAGGTTGTTGAGAGGAGTAATTTTTTTAAATTTCGACACCTACTACCTACTAAACTACGACGACTTCTTATAACACAGAGAGTCAGTGTCATCTCTTGAGAAAGTTTAATAACTCAATGAGCATGATACGTCATCACAAAACTTCAAAAACGTACATATTGTTACGTTTTTACCTTTTTAAAAACGTTTAAATATGAGTTCGTTAATTGCAACCAAAGTAAAAACAAAAATTTGGTTTAATTTCTGTTAAACTCTCTTTATTCTTTACACTACTTTTGTGTGCCACCGTATACAACTTAACGATACAACAATAATTTGCTTGTCCACTATTCTATTTCACACTTCTGTCCGCGATAACACCAACAACTGTTCGTTAGATCTTCTCTGCTTACAACCTTTTTGCAAGCAATACCACTTGTACGTTCAAACCGCAACGCGTTTTCACACAAGACTGACTGAATTAACACTCACTATGCTGGCTGCTTTGTCCAGCCCTTTTATAGTCCGACACAACCAGTCTAACGAACATTCTTGAAGTGGAAGGTTCGTGATCTCGCCTTTTCGAGAGCTCTATTGCTAATACATTGTTGTTTGTGTACTTTGCTTATGTTGCCGTTGGTACTAAGCGCAACCAGGTTCGTTGTACATATGTGTGTGTGCAGCTTTAGATAACCAACATGTTCATTGTATACTTAGTGTAAGTGTGCGTTTGTATCGTGTGGCTTTGTGTTGGTGTAGCTGGTAGCTTTTGTTTATCGTTTTTATTGTTAAACGATATTAGGTCGTTTCGATTTATGTAACAATATTATTTCTAGCGACAGATGGCAACTCTATTATCCCAGAACTTACAGCAATCGACAGAACAAACTTCACAACTTCGTTTTCAACTGAATTTCAAATTCAAATTTTGAAACATTTTGGCGATAGCTGCTCCAAATGTAACTATCAACCGAATCTTATAACCATCATACAATGTATATACTCGTACGTACGTATACACATGCACTACAGATACTTATGTTTTAAAATTCATTTATACGCAGTATCTGTTACCTATGCAGACAGTTTTTATGGCTCATTTTTTAAATTGTTTTTATTTCTCAATTTCATTTTCATTTTCGTTCAGTTTCATTCACTTTATAAACGCGCCTTATAACCTCTACGTTAAGTTTATGACACGCAAAACACAGGGCAAACACCGTGTAGATGCGTGTACAAATTCACCAGGTGACGAGAGAAAAACAATGAAATTAAAGACCTGAAGACAGAATGTCAATAACACAATAAGGTAATGTAAACTAAACGTTTAAAGCGGATTTCAATTTAAAAAATTAAATTCATCAACATATGATAAGACAAGATGAAATAAAAAATTTGAAATAAATTTGAAAGGGAAAATCGCAACGGAAGGAACATTTTTGTACAGTAAAGGTGAACCACTATGGGTCGAATAGAACAGAGTTTTTATAAAGACTTTTTGTGTTTGATAAATACAAAGTCGCCGTAGTATAGTAAGTATAGTACAGTAGATGAGAACTCGTGGTTCAAACCCATCTCGAATAAAATGAAATATGAAAAAAAAAATATTTCCTTATTTCACTAGAAAACAATCCCATGTCGTTGCAATGGAACAGTAAAGTTCAAGCCTCATAACGACAAAAACTATGTCACAAATCTAACAAATCTTTTTCAAATGGTTTGTGTCCTCAATAACTTAAACTTGTCCTTGAAGTCGAATGTTATGCAATCGCTAAGACAGGATCAATTAAGAAAATCCTACAATTGAAGATAACGACTTAGAGGTTTTGTCTTAAATGACTCTTGTGGCAAACAGGTTGAATTCGGTAAACAGCTCCCCTAAGCAGATACATAGACATGTTAAAGTTTGGACCCTTATTGCCCGGTACCGCTTTATTATATGCTTGCCCACAACTATCTGAACAGGTGCTTAGATGCTGTCATCACAAATAGGGAGTACTGGTATACGAAGAAAGATCCTCCCCCCAAATTCTATGGAAACATCTTCCGGTGCTAACTTCGACCGGAAAATAAAGTGTGGCGTGTATTTTAATGCCTTGGATATCAAAAACTCATAAAGGGTCCGCCAAATAATTTTTTTTTGAAAATTTCTTTTTTTATTTGAAAGTACAATCCTTCCGGTTAATAATGGAAAATAATTTCATTCAAATGGCTGCCTCGGCTGGCCATGCAGTAGCCTACACGATCGGTCCAATTTTTAAGCACATTATCGATTGTGTGCAGCTGTACGAGTATTTCACCAATGGCTTCACGAATATTGTCCTTTAAAGCGTCAGTTGTCTCTGGCCTGTCGGCGTAACACTTATCTTGGACGGCTCCCCACAAATAACAGTCCAACGGTGTCAAATCGCAGCTCCGAGGTGGCTCTGCGGCTGATAATGCGATCTTCAAAAACAGGGCGCAAAACATCGAGTGTATCTTCGGCTGTGTGGCACGTAGCGCCGTCCTGTTGAAACCAAATGTTGCCAATATCCTTGTCTTCAATTTTTATGAACAAAAATTTGTTCAACATGGCCCGATAACGATCGTCATTGACTGTAACGGCCACTCCTTGTTCATTTACGAAGAAAAATGGCCCAATTATGCCTCTGGACCAAAATCCGCACCAAACAGTGACTCGTTTTAGGTGCGCCGGCTTTTCAATGTATGCGTACGGGTTTTCTGTGTCCCAAATGCGACAATTTTGCTTGTTTACATACCCGCCAAGATCAAAATGAGCTTCATCTGAAAAATTGATTTTTTTTTTTGCCAAAATCGGCATCTTCTGGTGTAGGCTACTGCATGGCCAGCCGAGGCAGCCATTTGAATGAAATTATTTTCCCATTATTAACCGGAAGGATTGAAATTTGAGAAAACATTCAGTAGTTTTTCTTTTTAAAGCATTTTCAAAAAAAAAGAAAGATATTTGGCGGACCCTTTACATACCCCAGATCTTAGCAGCAGAGTCCAATAGCAGAGTTTACTCTAAGAATATACCGACACACTCGAACAGCCAACTTGCTTCAAAGTCATACCAACTTCTAAGCCTGTTCATGAATGTCGCATATTTCTTCGGGAATTTTCGAATTATTTTAAGATCTCTTTTATTCAGGTTCCTGGGCATAGAATCTATCGGGGAACTAAGTTGCGGAGGCACTGGCCAGAACGGGTACCATCCTTATACGTGATCCTCATATAGGAGTCTCCTCGGCCACAATTCGGGTGGAAATTAGAGATAAATTTCAATCCTTAGTCAACGCTTTGTCAGTAAAAGAAATGAGTTCTACAACTGTTCATTAATCTGTATAACCGTTGACTATATGCGCCCCTCTTTCGTGTTTGCTTTACAGAAGCTGCGACTCGGAGGAGAAGAAAAAGATCATCTGCGCCTTAATGTGTTACTGGGAATCCTATAATGTGTTCTAGTAACTTAGTGGGTATAGCTTAGGCAAGAGGATTCTTGAAATGCATTTTGGTAGCACAGTGGGCTTAATGGTCCATGTTAAAGTCTCATAGGGCTTTTATGTGTGGTGAGTCCAGGTACTCTAGCCTATGTAACATATGCAATCAAAGTAAAGCCTTTAAACTTACAATTAGGAAAAGTTTCTTTATATTGAAACATTTCTGAATACATTATTACGTGTGATTAAGCTCACTGTGTTAGTTACAATACAACAAAGAATGTCTCGTTCGAAGGGGGAAATGAGATTTCTTTGGTTTATTTATTCAAGCATTTATCAACAGATGCTCTAGGAAACGAAATCCCTAAGCTTTGCGTAATGGTCTCTTAAATCTCTCTCTCCATCTCTGTCTCTCTCTCTCTCTAGCAGACAGACTGAGTGTAAACCTTAATGAAATAATAACAGTTTTGGTAAATAGAAACGACAAGACAAATTTATCGCTCTCAACACAAAAATATGTTTGCTCTGCTGTTGGACTAAAAATTTAATTGATTTGTGTTTATACGATGGCACTCTCTTTAGCCAAATACAAACACAAACAATAGCAAAAAAGAAAAAACAAGAACAAAAACAAAAAAGGGAAGACAAATTATTTATTGAGCCAATAGACTAATAATAAGGATATACACTCACTTACACATAAACATCATCACACAAGTACATGTTTAAGTAGTATCAGTAGAGTATCGGAAGAGTAAATTCCGCTTACTTAGTCATTCAAGAACACACACACATGCATGAGTTTAAGTGCTATTATAACAGAAGCACTATTTACTACTACTCGTACACGTACACACATATGTGTATATGCAAGTATGTTGATGTCTTTTATTATTTGTTAAGCAAAAGCACGACCATTATTTGGAGTTAAGCTGATGTGTGGTGAATGAAAAATACGAACAAAAAAATTAAATTTCTTCGTTTTTTGTATTGTTTTTGTTTTTTCCTCTTTTCTGTGGTTTCTGTTTTTCTTTAGAAATCGAAATTGTTTACATTATTGCTGTTATTGTTATTGTTGTTGTTGTTGTTGTTGCCGTTACTATTGAATAATATTTTATTTGTGTGTTTTTGTAAATGAAAGGAATATTGATTCCCTCTTTTGTATTGCCCTTGTATAGATGAAATGGAAAGTTTTCCTTTTTTTTTGATAAGAAAACCTTTACAATTCTTTTTTTTTTTTTTGTTTGTTTGTTATTATTGTTTACCTTATGGAATATTTGCTAATAATATTACGCATGAAAATATTATTAAATTGATACAGGATATAATGAATTCCTAGAAAAAGAAAAATTTCTCAAATTTAAGGTTAATTGGAGAGGAGTATATAGAGAGCACCTATTTCCTCTTATGATTAATGGCAATGCTTTTGGTGTTACCGTTATGAGACTAAGTAAACGAACTAACACTCATGAAGCTATTATTGGACATGATGTGATAATTAATAACAAGAAATCATATACAAAATCTAAACACTTGAGAAAAATGAAAAAAGTAGCATCGCGAGTGCAAATTCCTTTTCTCCTACATACATACATATGTACATAATTGGTCAGTATAACCAAAGAAAATAAAGTGTAAAGAATGTGCATTTTAACATATTTTGGAATATTTTTCAAAAATATTTCCTGACGCGGGGGGAAAGATGGAAGGGAATGATACAGAAACCAAGAGCGTAACAATGCGTTGTTCTCATCGTACGTTTTTGTTGTTTGACCACTTTTTTATTTATTTTTCTGGTGTTAAAAACAGACGTCGGCACCAATGACCCTCAGGGTAAGAACATCTTCGGCTTTTTACACACATAGGACACGAACATCAAGAATGTTCGTTAAAAAGAGCGTAAAAATCTTGTCAGTTTTTAAAGAAGAAGGTTCATGTCGCTTTTTTCAGACTTCAATGATACACCCAAAGAAATATCACAGTAGTATTCACTAATATCAATGAGAAATGATTTCGATTTTTGGAAGAATACTTGCCAAGTTAAATACGGTGTCTTAGTGTCTTAGTGCAGTACAATTTTTCTATATTTTCCGATCATATATACATATCATTGGGTTAATAAGTAGACTTGACATTATTACTAGCAATTTTCCTCTAGGTTAACACATGCCTTTGGTTATGGATTAGTGAGTGCGAGAGAGAGAAAATAAGTTGAGAGAATTTATTTATTTACAGCCATATAAAAGTGTTAGTAATATACGCCATTTTTATTTTCATTTCATCAACATACATATGTAAAGCTGTCTATCTTTGGCTTAATAATTTTGGATAAATAAAAATAAAATAAAACATCGATTTTATTATTAAAAGAACATAAAGCTATCCATCTTTGGCTTAAAAATTAGGCAATGTTTTTTAGATAAATAAAAAGAATAAAAAACCATTTTTTATTAAAAGAAAAAAACGAGCATTCCAAAGCATTTAAAAAAATTATACTATGGGACAAAATAAAAAATAAAATACGTCCAGCTAATGACATAGAACATTTTTAACACAAAATATTCTTCGAGTGTTATTGTGAAATAAAATGATGAAGCATCCACAGCACATGTATTCTTGTCGCAGTCTGATCGACAACTAAATCAAAAAACACAAGAATACATACACATGTACATACGTACGATTAGAGCAACACATTGTTACGCTCTTTGTTTCTGTTCATTTTCCTTCTATTTTCCTCTCCCCTCACGTGGGTCGTGATATTACGACCCGCCATAAGAAATTTTACTTCTACATGATGCGCATTCTTTATATCCATATTCTTTGGTATAACCCTTCAGTCAGGATTACAACCTAGCTTCTCACGTCACTTATGTTATGTGTGTTAATTTTATACATGAGTGGTGGTTCCTGCAATTTAAAGTCGACTGAGAACGACAGAAATTTTTGAGAAATTTTTTCATCACAATTTTATTTCATTCTCAGAGTTTTTACCAGAAATCTGTTGAGAGGAAATCGCCTAAGAAATATTTTTTCATATTTCGTTTTGTTGGAGATGTCTGGCCTAGGGTTTGAACCGAAAACTCATGTCTCATAAGCCTATACACTACCACCTAGACTACGGCGACTTCCTTTTCTCGTAACCAAAACTTAACTTGATAAAAAAAAAAACCGCAACATGCGTCTCGCTTTTGCTCAAAATTGATCACACAGTTGCAATAATGTGTTAACTTCACAGGAGAATTTGTTTTTTTTTTTTGAATTGCAAAATGAGCAAGTGTTTATAAGACCACGAGAACATATCACAAGCCATTCCCATTCGAAGCAACGAATTTTTCGAAGCGAATCCCTGCTAAAAGGTTAGTTTTTTTACATGCATGCGCAATAATTCACATTAACTGTCCTCAAAAAGATAAAACAATCACTTGCGGTCCACTAAAAACATACATACTTACTTAATAGCAACCCTTTAGTCAGGACTACAACCCAGTTCTTCTCTGCACCCCTGTTATGTGTGTTAATTTTAACCATGAGTGGCAGGATCTACATTCTAACTCCGACTCCAAACGAAAGGTTTGAGAAACATTTCATGGCAAATTTATCTTACTCTTAGAGTTTCTGAGTAGAAGTTGCCGAAAAAAATATTTTCGTTTTGTTCGAAATGTCTGAGCTGGAGTTTGAACCACGGACACTGATTTAATAGACCAACACGCTACCTTTAGGCAAAGGGGACTTTAATTGACAATCAACAGCAAGCACTATAGGTCGATGATTACCAAATACCAAAGACTTTGGGCATGAGTTCGAGTATCTGGATGCCAATGACATGAGATTTTAAAAACACGGCACTACCTAGCACATGTCACCCAGCTCGTGCCCCAATGGATATTCTGCACGAGCAGAATATCACTTGGAGATGATGTGAACTGGCCACCAAAATCATGCGATTTAGAGCCGTTTGTATATTTTTTTCGTGGGATTTTCTTAAGTCCTAGGTATACGCGAGTAAGCCCCAAACCTTAGCGATTGCCAAAGCCAACATAACTCATGCCATCGTTTATATACAGCCAGATTCATAGAGAATTGGACGTGGCGGATACTTGGATGATTTTTTATTCCAAACATAAAATCATCAATGATATCCCAGGCATACAGTGGTGGCCTTATAATTAGAAATGATGTTTCTGGAACAGAGTTCTCTGGAGTGACGAATCTAAGTTTAATTTTTTCCAATCTGATGGAAAAATGTATGTAAGACGTCTTCCAAACAAAGCCTTTGGATACCAGGTACTTAGTGAAAACTGTAAAACCAATTAACAAACATACATGTTGCTAAGTCGTTTCTAATTATAAGGCCACCACTGTATACTTTGTTTCATTTGAATTTAAAAATAGTAAGCACTTATAAAAGGACCCTATAGTTCAATAGCAATGTAAAGCTTTGATTTTATGTTTTTATTTCTAATACTTGTTGCCTCCACCATTAATTAAATTATTTTTTTCAGAAACAAATCAATTGTGTTTTCGTTCCCGCCTTACTTCCTTCCGTTTCTATTTCATTCGTTCAATAAAAAAACATCTTTTGTGTGTCGTTTGTGTTCATTAAACAGTTTATGGGAGTCCACAATTTATAGGCCTTACGTGACTCTATTAAAACAAATTCTTCTTTGAATATCTTGTAACGCCACAATTAGCAGCTTGGAATGCCTGGGTTTATTGCTTGTGCCATGTCGTAATTCCAATAGAATTTAACAGGATTTTATAAAAACCGTAAATGATTTGCGTAATAATTTTAAAAGAAAACTTCATTAATTTCTAATTTTAAAACAATTTCTTGTTGAAATGCGTCTTAAATTCCTTACAAGTGAGTTATTCAAGTAAGACGTTCTTTGATTTGCTTCTTCTTCTGCTTCATTCAAATACATTCACTTGTAGGCATATTATGCCTTGCCTTGCATTCCCTTGCCTTCCCTTGCAGGAGACAAATTTCGCAAAACTTTTCTTAACAATATTGTCACGTGTTGCCATTATTTTTAGAAATTAATTGAAATTCTTTGTTGAATTGATAGAGGGAAACATAAGTTGTTGATGCTTCCCTTTTGCCATGTATTTCGGTTAAATTTTCATTTCGAAAGAGAAACTTTAAATTGAAATTTAATATGCTCCAAGAGACAGGGCATACTTTGGGTTCATTAGACTATATACTACGTTACAGAGTGTAACAAAAGAAAATGTACATAAGTTTAGATTATCAGGATGAATGTTGATTATCGGTCGGCAAAGTATTGCTTAAAATTGGAGGTAAGAAGTACATACTCTCGTCAAACTTTAAAACTCAACTTCAACCTCAGGGATACAGAATGCATTTCTCAACTTAAACCATAACTTACCTAACTGTAGATTACAATCGTTTAGTCCGGATTACAACCTAGCTTCTCCCTCCACCCATATTTCGTGAGTTAATGTGCAGCCCTACGAAGGTATTTCTCAAGATTTTCCCATGACCAGAAAATATTAATAAAATCTGCTGCAAAATCTTCCCTTGATAGTCCATCAATTATATTTGATTTCGAAGTGACCCACTGTACAGTGAAGCTTAGATTTATTGGCCACAACAGGTTATTGAATATGATCACAACGCTCCTCGACTGTACGAATATTTCGTCGCAAATTTCTATCAGTACAGTGCCAATATCTGGAATATTTATGAACTCACCTCCTAAAGACCTCTGTAGAATTACACCAGCATACCGGCGATGGTATATTTCTTAACGGTTCTGATATTAAACATACCCATAGGCTGCCTGACCACTGCAGTGTTTTTCCAAAGTAGAGGTCATGTCTTTGAAAGCTATACAAAGCTTCTTGGGCGGCTGGATTTTTCCTGACAATCTCTTGACTTATATGGACTGCCAGTCTGCGAATAAGTTCCTAATGAACGTGGTTTCAATGTCAGTGCTTGTTCAAAAGTGCCAAGGATTTCTCAGAAAGATTTCGGGTCATTCAAAGGTAACTCTTATATGGCTTCCGCGACTTAGGGACATCGTTGGATTTTGCATTCCTGATGAGCTGGCTAGAGCCGGTATTGAAATGATAATCTCCGATATGTTAAAGAGCATACAGAGTCAGTTTTTTTTTGGAGAGCACATGCAATCTTCTGAGTTCTAGAAGATCTGTGGATCTGAGGAGGTGAAAGAAACAGTTTTTTACCTCATACGTCGTGCCCTGCTCTTGTCATAAAAAGACGAATGTTTTTGGCCTCTCACTTAGAAGTTGCCGTAGTCTAGTAGGTAGTGTGTTGGCTTATTAGACGTAAAGCCAGGGTTCGAGCCCCAGGTCAGACATCAAGACAAAATATGAAAAAATATTTCTTCGGCGACTTCCTCCTCAGCAGATTTCTGGCAAAAAAAAACTCTGAGAGTAAATAAAAATTGCCATGAAAAAATCTGTCGTTCGCAGTCGACTTTAAACTGTATGTCCCACCAATCATGAATAAAATTAATACACACAACATAAGTGGTATGAGAACCTAGGACGTTGTACAATGGGTCAATTCGACCTCCGGGTACTGTACTTTGTCTTAATTGACAAGCACACGTAGTCTAACCTAACCTAACCTAACCTAACCTTGGCCTCTCACTTTCTAATGTTTTTGACCTAGCTCTTGACCTTAAAAATTGCTGCAATAGCAAGATTTACTTTGGGCCCAGGTTGGTTTCCTTTAAAAAATGATTGATTCCTGGTTAATTATTGCTTGTAGTATTACAATGAGCATAAATGCTGGCCTAAGTGGGTCCCCTTGCTTCAACCTGATCTAAACTATCGCAACGTACTCTGAAATTGCCGGCAAGTCAGCATGAATGGTACTGAAGCAGTTGCCCATACGTACAGAAATAATTGTGTTAGGTCCGAAGGCTCCCACATCTTGATCTGCATCAATATCTGATTCATTTGTAAACTACTTTAGGAGTCACCTTAACGCCAGTCTCCGCTATCAGGGCATGCGATGCCTCGATTTCACAAAGTGTGGTGCATATTTGACATTGGAATTATCGCTTTGAAATCGACAAATCTGTCGGTTGCAATATCAGAGCCGTAAGCCATTTAACATTTCCGACAACATAACGTGTAATTCCCACTCATTCTCAAAGAAAAACTACAAAATAATGCGTACTTTGGTCGTTGCTGGTATCCAGTCTTAAACCTCAAATAATTATGCATTCACATACAAGGTTTTGCAATAAAATTTTAATCCGAATATAAATTACATGTAATTTCGCCATCTATTTTCAGATCTCATATGCAATAAATTACTTCAATTGAATTGGGTCGTATACGTAATATTAATTCAATAACAAGTATACGCCTACAGATGTTTCAAATCAGTTATCGAGAGACAGGCGACATTGGATTTGCTTTTAAAATTTTTATTTAATAATCCTCCTCCTCCTTCTTACATTTTTTCGAAACGAAATTACTCACCCTTGGCAGAGTGTCAATATCACGGTACAATTCATATGTTTTTTTTTTAAACGAAATTCCATTTCCTTATGCAAATTACGCACTTCACAATAGAATATTTTTCTTTCGTAGAGAAAATGCTTTCGAATAATAAAAACATTTCGACAATTTTAACGTTTTTAATATTTTTTCTTTTTTCATATTCCATGAATAGCGTAGTTATGCTACCAGCTGTTCTGCTGTTTTTTTTTTGCCATTTTCTGTGACCGTTTTTTTGTTTTTTATGAGCGAAGAAAATGATTTTCCTACAACGACTTGCTTTTTATTCCAAAAGCGTTAAAGCAATACAACTTTAAGAAGTAAGGGGAGAGAAAGAGAGAGAGACAGAGAGAGAGACAGAGAGAGAGAGAGAGGAAGCCACTACTTTAAGCAAATTACTGTAATAATCCGCCATTGAAAGAGATACACAAATTCAAAGCCAAAACACACAGAAACGAAAATGATTTCTTCGTAGAAGATTGCGAATGGAAACCATAAAAAAATAAACAAATTAATGTGACAATATTATTGGATTTGTTTTTTTTTTGTTGTTCTCCTTCTTCTTTTGCTTTCGAAAGAAATATGCTCCGCGGTCGTTGTTGTTATAAGCAACAGCCAGAATAGAAAAATTCATGAGTAGAAGAATTAGAAACATTTTTTTTGTTAAAAAGGCGTCCCAGAATACATAATAAAAAATTTTAAAACAAATTTGTTTCTTTCTTTTTCATGAAGGTGAGAAATAAATAACGTGACCAACTAAATGTACGTTGGAAATTGCATTGCTGATGAGCTGGCCAGGACCGCAATCTCTAACATGTTGCAGGACAAAGAGGCCCAAGTTAAAGAGGTGTAGTCACAACTACGGCGTTTGTATTTGAACAAAGTATCGTGTTTCATAATGCCGCTGTACAAAATATACATAGACAATGTATTCTATTTCAAAACGCCATCAATATGTATTTCTAACGCAGTCAAAAAGCAATCAGGAATCGGATTTATAGTTGGCAGCATTGTTTCGTTACTTTGCATATCTGCATTGTTTATATACAGTAGTAGAACTGCATACAAACTTTGTATTGATACATTTTGGAAGGCAGCCGTCGTAGTGTGTTAGCTTACTAGACATGATGCCTCGGTTCAAACCCCATGTCAGACATCTATAACTGAACGAAATATCAAAAAATAATTCTACTGCGACTTCCTCGCAGCAGATTTCTGGCAAAAAACTCTGAGAGTAAATAGAAAATTGCCATGAAAAGTTTCTCAAAAATCTGTCGTTCGGAGTCGACTTTAAACAGTAGGTCCCACCGCTCATGTATAAAATTAACACAAACAACATGAGTGGTGTGAGAAACTAGGTTGTAATCCTGACTGAATCATTGTAATGACGATTGGACATATGGGGATAAAAAGAGAATCGACTCACTTCTGTCCTTAAATCCCATGGCCATGCATTGCACATAATAGCCACTCTCTTTTGTTTAGACATGTCGAAGGATTTGGCATGGCTCTGAGGAGGAGAACGTATTTTTCACCTTATGTGTCAGTGCCCTGCTCTTGTCATGAAAAGATGAAGGCTTTTTATCTCTCACTTTCTGCCGAACGAGCTCTTTATATAGGGGAACCCTATATGGGTTGACAACTGTGCTGTTGATCGTTTGGTTACACAGCCACCAATAAAAATCAGTCTGACAATTGCCATGCAAATTCAATGAATGGCTTTAGGCAGTAGTCTCCTGTTTTTATCTGGGAAGTTGCGACATAATGAATGTACGGATGAATTTTCGCCGTAGGCTAGTAGGCAGTGTTTGGCTTATTAGACGTTAGGCCACGGTTTAAACCCTAGGTCAGGGAACTCCAACGAAACGAATTATGAAAAAATATCTCTTCGCCGACTTCCTGTCATTTGATTTCTTGCGAAAACTCTGAGTGTTAAAATAAAATTGCCATGAAAAAGTTTTTCAAAAATCTAATGTTCGAAGTCAACTTTAGACTGTAGATGCCGCTACTCATGTATAAAATTAACACACACAGTATAAGTGGTGTAAGAAGCTAGGCTGTAATCCTGACTGAAAGGCTGTAATGACCAATTATGTATTTAAGATATGTATGTAGATTGCTCGGTAGTGATATTATTAAAGCGTCATATGTATTATTTTTAATATTACAGAAAATATTCAACACTTTTTGACAACAACAAATAAAATCTCCTACGTCCCGCATACTTCTTTTATTAAATAATAGGCAACCAGCACTAGCACTTCCTATTTAATTGGTCACATTAGTTATGAAAGTTAAAAAATCGTCACGTACTTACGGAAATAATAAAAGAAGAAACACAACAAGCTGTTAAAAATCACTACATTAACCGAAGATTATGGCATTGCTGCTCATATACAATACACTTAAATATGTTACACACATACGCACACACACACCCTACTAAGTACACTCTCATACTCCGGACATTTTCTAGCTGTCGGTTATCTAGCTCAAGGAGGGTTGTTGTTTAATTCGTTTTATTTTGTTTTTCATCATCGTCTTCGTTCTTATCAAAAAGATATTTAAATTGTTGGATTGTGGCCTCCAGAGAAATTCTATTCAAATGTTGGTGAGTACCAAATGACCCAAGAGAGAGAGTATTACGGTACATTCAAGTATAAAATATTCAAAAGAAAAATATACGAGATTATGCCAACAACTTATATGCTAGGTTGAGTTGTTTAAAACATCGATTAAATGTTTGCAATTGTTTTTGCTTTGTTGTTCCTCTTATTATTGTAGGCAAATACAAGTACCTATTCTCTAACACATGCTAGAGAAAACGGGAGAGAGAGAGAGAGAGAGGGAGAGACACACTAAGTAAGTAAACAAATGTTTATTACACTTACACAATAACAGCTGCAGAAGTTTGTTGTTGTTCCAGTTGTTTATTTCCTTGAAAATAAAAATAAATTTTTAAAGAGAATGAGTGCGAACAAGAAAGAGTGAAAGGAGGCTAGGAAAACAACACAACACAACAAGCAAACAAACTGTTGTACAAACCCAATGAGAGCAATAAAAACAAATTTCACTAACAGACTCTGACACTCACTGACACACATACTTATGTACGAGTATGTTGTTAGTAAAAGTGCTCTCATATTCATGCATATTTTATTTGCTGACAATATTTGTTGTTGTTGTTGTTGTTGATTATTTCTTCTTTTGGTTTTTCTTTTTTTATTGGGGTTTCTCCATTACATTTACCACACAGTTTTTATTGCGTAATCCATCGTTATTGTTCTTGTTGTTTGCTCAAGCTAAAGTTTCTTACACTCTTGCTCTTTTGAACTGAAATTGAACATTCGAATAACATTTGTGTACGCGTATATGTATGCGTGCATGTAAATTCATACAATCTATGATGTATTCTTTGTGAATATTCTGAAATTAAAGATTCTGTTCTCAGGTTTCTTTTGAGTTGTAAAGAAATTCTTGTTTTTTTCATTACAGCACACATGCATGTAAGTATGGAAATATAGGCTCTTATAAGTTTGAAGTTCTTTTTTAATCGTGTTTCCATTTTTTTCTTTTTTTAAAAACTCTTTACAATCTTGCTTCTCTCATCACTTGTGTTTTGGGTGTTAATTTTATCCATGAGTGTCTGGATCTACAGTTTAAAGTGGACTCCGAACAACAGATTTTTGAGAAACTTTTCATGGCAATTTTATTTTAACACTCAGAGCTTTTGCCAGAAGACTGCTGAAAGGAAATCCCGTTTTATTCGGGGTGTCTGAGCAGGGGTTTGAATCACGGGCTCTCTCTTAATATGCTAAGCCAACACTCTAACTACTAGACTACAACGACTTCAAAGCAGATTATTATGAGCAATAATGAGTTCCTTTTTTATCTAAAAACCTAAGTAGCATTAAAAAAGTTTACTAACTAATTGATCATCCCTCGCATAAATTATTAAACCTTTAATACATAAAAATAAGAAGAATTTTTCATAGAAAATATAAAGGATGTTTTTTACAGAGGTATAGAACTTTAAGTTGGCATTACTTTTCAAGATGGCGACCGATTTAACAGCTGTCAAGTGATTTATTCTCAGTTTGGTTTGGCAATTCATCATGAATAGACTCACGCCTGAACAACGCTGGCAAATAGTGCAATTTTATTTCGAAAATAATGGTTCTGTGCGGAAAACGTATCGCGCACTACGTCCATTTTATCGTCGACAAAATCGTCCATCAGAGCAGTTAATTCGATTAACCATGGAACGTTTTCGCACCACGTTTACTCTTATTGATAACTCGCATCCCCAGAGACGCTGCACGGTGCGTACAGAAGAAGCTATTGCTGCTGTAGAGCGTAGCATTGAGGAAGACCCGAATGAGTCCATCCGCCATCGAGCACAGGAATTGGTTCTGTGTCCATCCACTTTATGGAAGATTTTGCGGAAGGATCTTGGTTTGCGTGCTTACAAAATCCAACTCGTGCAAAAATTGAAGCCAAACGATCATCAAGAAGATAGAATCGTCGAATGGGCCCAAAACGAGATTACCGTTGTTCCCGATTTTCATAAGCGAATTTTGTTTAGCGATGAAGCGCACTTCTGGTTGAATGGCTACGTCAACAAACAAAACTGCCGCATTTGGAGTGAAGGTAATCCTCAAGTGTATGTGGAAACACCGTTACATCCAGAAAAACTGACTGTTTGGTGCGCTTTATATGGGCTGGTGGAATCATTGGTCCGTACTTTTTCAAAAACGATGGTGGCCAGAATGTTACAGTCAACGGTGATCGGTATAGAGCCACGATTACTAACTTTTTCATTCCTGAATTGAATAACCATGATGTCCAGGAGATGTGGTTTCAACAAGACGGCGCAACATGTCACACAGCTCGTGCCACACGTTTGGTGACCGCCTAATTTCACGTTTTGGACCTGTGAATTGGCCTCCAAGATCTTGTGATTTAACACCGCTAGACTACTTTCTGTGGGGCTATGTAAAGTCATTGGTCTATGCGGTAAAGCCACAAACGCTTGACCATTTGGAAGACAACATTCGCCGTATTATTGCCGATATACGGCCACAAATGTTGGAAAAAGTCATCGAAAATTGGACGTCCAGATTGGACTACATCCGCGCCAGCCGTGGCGGTCATATGCCAGAAATCATATTTAAAATGTAATGCCACAAGATTATCTTTCGGATAAATAAAATTCATGTCAATCGAATAATCCATCGTTGTTTTATTGCAACTTAAAGTTCTATACATCTATAAAAAACACCCCCTTTACATAAAAATTGATATGTTTTTGAAATAAAAAACCCCAACTTGAAAACCCTTGTTCTTCCGCAAATAATACAGGAACATATGTATTCTTGTTGAATATTATTTGCCGTTATACACATTAATGCATGTGTACTAGCATAGGAGAGAAGCAATTTATATAATCTGAGTCTCTCTTTTTTCACTCCTGTTTCTTTCATTTTCAATTTGACTACAGACTACACATTCAAATTGTCAAAAAAAAAACAACAAAAACAATCAAAAGAATTTCCATTTTATTGCAAGACGTTCTTCATTCTTGTAATTGAAATATTAAAGCAATGCAAATAGTTGTTGTTGTTGTTGCTGTTGATGCTGTTGTTGTTTGTACATTTTTCTTAGAAAATTTTTAAGAATCTCAGTTTGAGTTTCATTTCCTTCAAAGAGAAACAGACAGAAAGAAAGCAACAGCAAATAAACATTTGTTAATAACCTTGACATGTGCAAAAGTACAGTCGTATTTCATAGATTACACTTCACATACATAAACAAACAAATCTGGATCCACTTTTCGAAATTAAACTCAGGCTACTTCAATATTTAATAAATGTTGTGTACTTGGCCTGGATGAAATAATTATTTTCTTAAAAACATTTTCTATCTCCGTTTTTTTTCGGTATCATAAGTAAAATTGAATAAAACAAAATTGAATCTTTGATTTCAATGAAATTTTCATTTCATTATTCTTGATCGCCATTCAAATGACCAATTCTAGATTACCCCAAGCAATTGTTCCTTTTAAAACAGTTCCGTAACACTTTTTCCCTCATTTCGTAAGATATTTCGAAGATAATATCTTTTATCATGGTTTTCAAATGCACCAAGGATTGGAAATTATCTCCATAGAGATTTATTTTACCTCATACATCGTGCTCTGCTCTTGTCATAAAAAGGCGAATGTTTTTGGCCTCCCACTTCCTAACGTTTTTGACTGAGGTCTGGGCTATAAAAATTGCTGCAATAGCAAGATTTACTTTGGGCCTAAGTTGGTTTCCTTTAAAGGATGATTGATTCCCGATTAATTATCGGTTGTGGTATTACAATGGGCCTAAATGCTGGCCTAAGTGGGTCCCCTTTCTTTAAGGGCGGTTCGTCACCTTACCTGATCTAACCTATATGAGTGAACTCTGAAATTGCCGGCATATCAGCATGAAAAGTACTGAATCATTTGGCCATAAGTACAGAAATAATTGTGTTAGGTCCGCAGACTCCCGCATCTTGATCTGCATCAATATTTGATTCATTTCTAAACCACTTTAGGAGTCACCTTAACGCCAGTCTCCGCTATCAGGGCATGCAACGCCTCGATTTCACAGAGCGTGGTGCATATTTAATATTGAAATTATCGCTTTGAAATCGACAAATCTGTCGGTTGCAATATCAGAGCCGTACATAACATACATAACGTGTAATTCCCACTCATTCTCAAAGAAGAACTACAAAATAAAACGTACATTGGTATTTGCTGGTATACACTCTGCAACCTCAAATAATTATGCATTCACATACAGTGTTTTGCAAACAAATTTGAAATGAAATACAAATTACACGTTCTTACGCCATCTATTTTCAGATCTCATATCGACGCCTCCATTCTATAACGTTCTAAGTGTACTTAGAACGTTTTTAATGTTCTTGCAAATTCTACGTTCTCTAACTTAAATAATGTCAAAATTTGGTTAAGATGCGCCGATCCGTTCCGAAGTTAGGAGGGAAAAATCTCCTTAGAATACACATATAATCGTATATCGCGTGAAAACTTCGAGAGCTCATAACTCAAAACACACTTTTTCGACTTAGAATGTTATAGAACGGAGGCGCCGATATGCAATAAATTACATCAATTGAACGGGTCGTATACGTAATATTAATTCAATAACAAGTATACGTCTACAGATGTTTCAAATCAGTTATCGAGAGACAGGCGGCATTGGATTTGCTTTTAAAATTTTTATTTAATAATCCTCCTCCTCCTTCTTACATTTTTTCGAAACAAAATCAGTCACGCTTGGCAGAATGTCAATATCATGGTACAATTCATATGATTTTTTAAAAACGAAATTCCATTTCCTTATGAACAAATTTTCTATTAAAAGAAACTATGTAGTCGACCCGAATGACTGAATTGCACCATATCCAGTGCATATCAGCGCATTTTGTCAATCAGTCTGCAGCGACCACATCCACCAAACATGAACACTGTCGAGCATAGTTGGTTTCAACACGACCTGATGGAGCCAATATGTAATGGCAAGTCTAAGCTCCTAAAACTTAAGTGAAGTTCTATGATCGCTCTCTTTTACCATTCCATTATACTGTCCCTGCAGAAGGTAACTCAACAGTGAAACTCCGGCTAAAGAAGACTTTCAGAGGCATGACATTTAGCACCGAATTTGAATTACCGATGGCCCAGCGACTATCGGGCAAATTTGCTTTTACCTCCGAAGCATCTACATTGTAACTTGAAAGCAAATTGATGTTACAGTCAGCATTGCCTCCGCAGCCAACAGAGCGTTTAAATTTTTTGTGATTCTGCCGCATACTATTTCCGGAGGCCATTTATATTACAACTCTTATTATTACTCTTATGTTTGTATGTGTGTGTGTGTCTTATTGTTATTATTCGTAAATATTTATTGTCTTTATTTTATTTTTATTTTTTTTTTATTTCTCTCTTGATTTTCGCTTATGTATGCAACATTTTCAAAATCATTGTCACATATTCACGTCCTTCCTACTGCCTTTCGCACACATGCTCAATTATAATACATGACACTTACACACAGTAACTGTTTCTATTTAGCTGATGATGATGTTGTTGTTTAAAATAATAACACAATAATTTGTAAAACATTTTCACATAAAAAAACCCAGAGAGAGAGAGAGAGTTAAACATGTTTTGTATGAGTGTGTTTAAGTACAGGATATTTGTTTGTGAAAATAATTTAAAAGATGTGACAATTACAGTTACATGTGTGTAGAAGACATGACAAGCCATTTTAAATACACTCACACATGACTTTGTGTCGCATTCACGTACATACATATACTTATTTCATGCACACATAAACTTTCATTTATTTATGCTCAGATGTTTATTGTTAAACTGTTTGCGTCGCTGTTACTGTAGTTCTTCTGCTTGGTATTGTTTTTTGATTCAGTTCTTGCTCTCTCTCTCTCTCTCTCTGTCTCTAGTCCTCTTTATTTATTTATTTCATGCCATAATGTGAAAATGAGTGGTTTTGTATTGGAAAAGGTCTTCATTTTATATTTAAACGTGACCTAAAAAAAACTATTGAAATTAAATGAGAAATACAACATGAAAATCAAATTGTGAAAATTGTTTTTTAATCATAAAATTCATGACAATTTTTATTGTATTTGAAGGAACCAAGCAAATAATACGTGCTTTCAAATAGAACTTTAAAATAGAAAAAAGAAAATTTACATGTCAACTGATTTGCAATTCCAATCGCCATCGAGACTGTCTCTTATCTCCCCTATGAAATGAATTTTTTTTTTGGCAAGTTCTCATGCATTAAAGGCAAAATCGTTCATGTTGTGTGACACGTGGCACCATATTGTTGAAACCACAAACCGTCCAGTTTAGCATCTTCAGTTAATGGCCAAAAAAATTTACTATCATACGTCCATCGCGCTCTGAATTGACGTTAAGTTTTATTCCAGGGTCAGTTTCGAAAAATAACGGCCCAGTGTCGCCTCCTCCATGTAAATTATGCGCACCAAAGGGTGGCTTTTTCCAAATACAATTGATTATCCGCAATCCCTTCTGTGTGCTACGCTTTGCTAAAAGAAATTTTGTTCGAAAAATCAGCAGAAGAAGCCAGTTGCTCTGCTAACCATCTAGCATGTCTCTAGTCTAGTAATAATTATACAGACATACATAAAGGATCCGCCAAACAACCTTTTTTTTTGAAAATGCTTTAAAAAAAAACTACTGAATATTTTCTCAAATTTCTTTTTTTTATTTGAAAGTACAATCCTTCCGGTTAATAATGGAAAATAATTTCATTAAAATGGCTGCCTCGTCTGGCCATGCACTAGCCTACACCAGAAGATTCCGATTTTGGCAAAAAAAAATCATCTTTTCAGATGAAGCTCATTTTGATCTTGGCGGGTATGTAAACAAGCAAAATTCTGTCGCATTTGGGGCACAGAAAACCCGCAAGCATACACTGAAAAGCCGACACACCCAAAACGAGTCACTGTTTGGTGCGGATTTTGGTCCAAAGGCATAATTGGGCAATTTTTCTTCTAAAATGAGCAAGGAGTGGCCGTTGCAGTCAATGGCGATCGTTATCGGGCCATGTTGAACAAATTTTTGTTCACAAAAATTGAAGAGGAGGATATTGGCAACATTTGGTTTCAACAGGACGGCGCTACGTGCCACACAGCCGAAGCTACACTCGATGTTTTGCGCCCTGTTTTTGAAGATCGCATTATCAGCCGCAGAGCTGATGTCGTTTGGCCACCTTGGAGCTGCGACTTGACACCGCTGGACTATTATTTGTGGGGTGCCGTCAAAGATAAGTGTTACGCCGACAAGCCAGAAACAATTGAAGCTTTAGAGGACAATATTCGTGCAGCCATTGGTGAAATACAGCTGCACACAATCGATAATGTGCTTAAAAATTTGACCGATCGTGTAGGCTACTGCATGGCCAGTCGAGGCAGCCATTTGAATGAAATTATTTTCCCTTATTAACCGGAAGGATTGTACTTTCAAATAAAAAAAGAAATTTGAGAATATATTCAGTAGTTTTTCTTTTTAAAGCATTTTCAAAAAAAAAAAAAGATATTTGGCGGACCCTTTATATAATTGGCCATTACAACCCTTCAGTCAGGATTACGGCCTAGCTTCTCACACCACTCATATTGTGTGTGCTAATTTTATACATAGTTATGTGGGACCTACAGTTTAAAGTCGATTCAGAACGATAGATTTTTGAGAAAATCAGAGTTTTTTTGCAAGAAATCTGCTGAGAGGAAGTCGCCGAAAAAATATTTTTTTCATATTTGGTTTTTATGTCTGACTTGGGGTTTGAACGTTGGCCTTGCGTCTAATAAGCCAACACACTACCTACTAGACTACGATGACTACCGTTGTTAAGCCTAGTAATAAACCCGTGGCCTATGAGAAACGCAATTGTGCAATGGAGGACCATGTGATTTAAACAAAAAACACAATCAGTTCCTTTGGGAGCCATATTAGTCCAGAAGAGCTTAGCAATATTATTTAATTGCTCATTACAATAGTTTTAGTCTGGATTACAACCTCGCACCTCACTTCACTCATGTTAAGTGTGTTAATTTTTTTCACGAGTGGCGGCACCTACAGTATAAAATGGACGCCAAATGATAGATTTTTGAAAAACTTCTCTAGGCTGTATTATTAACTCTCATTAGACGGCTGAAAGGAAGTCTTCGTTTTGAAAAATTCTTCGTGAGGACCCGATATTAAACTGTAGGTTCCGCCACTCATGGATAAAATTAACACACATAACATGAGTGAAGTGAGGTGCGAGGTTGTAATCCAGGCTAAAAGGGTTGTAATGAGCAATTAAGTAAGCTCTGCTGGACTAATATGACACCTACATGGATGGTGTGAGATATATATGTATATACACATACATATGTTACTTTTACTCTTGTTGGGAGCATAGGGCCGCAGGATGGTGTGAGAAGCTAGGTTGTAATCATGACTAAAGAATTGTAATGACCATTTAAATAAGCGAGTAAGTTATCATATTCTTTTATAAATTTAAACAAACATTTTGTATATCTATTAGCTGGTAAAAGAAGAAAAAATTCCAATCAATATTTGACCCAGAACATAAAGTTTCTTGTTGCTCTAACTGTTGATATCAAATGAAATTCGCATTATTTATTTATAATACAGTCGTTGTTGTTGTTGTTGTTTATTTACTTATTGATTTGTTTTTTTTTTTAATTTAATAGAAACATCAGCATTAGTTTGTTGTCTTTAAAAATAAAATTTCGTGTTGACTTGTTTTCACACAATTTGTTTTCAATAGAAATCTTAGCCACAAAAATAGAAATTGTGGTCGACATTAAAGCCTACATATTTAAATAATTTTTCTTTACCACTGAAACCATATTTAATTTTCTTCTTCTTCACAAGTTGACCACAAGTCTTAGCCTCATTTGCCTCTGGGGTATTGGTTATAGCCAAGACTTACTCAACCACAAACTAGACGCAGGCATAAAATCACTTTCACCACCACAAACAAAATAAAAAAAAAAAAATTTAAAAAAAACGAACGAAATAGACTGCAAAGCAAATGAAACTGAATTCCCTAAACCCTCGGTGGTGGCACAGTGTAGTATTAATGTTGCAAAGCTACTGTCTTAAGGGAAATTCGCAATGAAACATTTAAGTGGTGCTGCAGTAAGAAAAATAAAATAATTTAGCAAAAGTTTTCTCTCTCTCTTTCGCTCTCTCTCTCTCTCTCTCATGTACTCTGTCTCTCTTCTATTGTTGTTATTGAAATAAAATGCTGCATAGACTAAGGGGGGGACAACCCCTGTACTAATCGTATGTGTGCTTAATAAGGCATTACGATTTCAAGCAATTTATCAACATTTGGATGAAAATCTTAGGCACTCTATTAAGAGAATTAGAAGCACAGACAGTAAAATTCATTTCATTCGGAACAATAATTTTAGGATGGGCGTTTTATATTACAAAAGGGTGGCATATTGTCGCCTCTCCTATGGAGTCTAGCAATAAAAAAAAACCTTCTGACGGAGCTACACTGTGTGCCTTTTGCCACTATGCAGACGACGCTGCTATCGATGTAAGAGTATAAGCCTCTAGATTATGTCTGCTCTGTTGAAGACTTCTTGACACAAACTTAATTGATTATGCGGAACAGCGTCTGGTAGGAGAGCATTTTGGAGTGGCTGTCCACCAGAAGGATAAACAAACAGATCACCACAATGAATTTTCATCTCTTACCCTCGAATTATGCACCATTCACACTGAGTTCTCTCATGACTGTTCCCAAGAGGTTATTAAATTCATCTGCTTCTGGGCTACTAATATGCCCAGTTGCTTCTTTCTTCTAAGAAATATTTAACAAGGCACGTACCCAATTGATGTCATTGAGTGGATAAGCAAATTCAATTTGTCACGCATGTATACACAGTTTGAAGTCGCTATAGTCCAATAGGTAGTGTGTTAGCTTATTAGACATGAGGTCATGGTTCAAACCCCAGCTTAGACATTTCGCACTAAACGCGAATATGAAAGAAAACATATTTCTTTCAGCGAATCCCTCTCAGCAGTTTTCTATTTCTCAAAGAAAGTCTGTCGTTCGGAGTCGACGTTAAACCGTAGATCCCAACACTCACAAATAAAATTAACACACACAACATGGATGGTTTGGGAAGCTAGGTTGTAATCCTGACTGAAAGCTTCTAAGGACCAATTGAGTAAGTAAGCACGTAAAATTACACAGTCTACAATGCCTAGTAATGAATGTGTTCTTTTGGAGTTTGAACAGACTTTCCATGCGACCATTATTTAGCCTAGGCAACGCTATCTTACTCAATTTAGAATCTTTCCATAGAGTGCTAGCGTAGTCGATTAACATATTAAGATTCGTTTGCCTGTAGATTCCTGTATAGAAAATTCACCAGTAAGATCGATGGTTGTGCCATGATATTCAGGTTCATCTGCTTTGTGGTCTCCGGGAATAGAATTGCAAAAAAGATAGGCATGTGCTAAGAATATTTTACTGCTTAACCATCTTGTTGAGAGGCCTGCACCAGTCTAAAATTGTTCTCAAGTCCATCTTGTAAGAATCTCAAGATACATCTGACATATTCGACTCTTCAATGATAGACGATTGTACAAAGCTCATGTTATCTTATCGATTAAGCTATACCCGATGAATCTGTTTACTTTCAAGCCCAAGAGCTATACCATTTGCCCATTCTTCAACCTGTACTGTACTACCTATTCACCTAGTTATGCTTACTCAGTATTTGTTGATAAGCTTGTACAATTCAGAGAAAGGATATGTAGAATCGTTTCAGGAGCCGACCTATATTTAGCTTACGATACGCCAGTAATAATAATGGAGTCGAGTATTTTTTTGTATATGCTGTATGAGATTACTGCTCGTTATCTGATCAGTGGTGTGTATGTCTAGCGAATTGTCTTCGTTATTGAAGATGCAATAGAAGCTTTCTACTGAGTATATTAAGCTTTCAGGACAGCTGGAGAGAGAATATTATTACGAAAATTAAAAATCTAAATACTGGTGTTTTGCTTTTAAATCGCTTACCACTAAAATTATAAACAAAAACTACAAAAACAAAACAATGCAAATAATCAAACATGTTTACAAATTATTGTACTGCTTAATATAACAACAAACACCAGCATAAAAATGTGTAAACAAGTAAACAAAAATACACCGACAACACTACAAGAATAAATGTAAAAAAGATACACAAACAACACTACAATAATAAATGTAAACAACGCTGTTTACATTTATAGAGATTTCGAGAAGGCGAAGTCATGAATATTCGCCTTTAAGAACATTCATCAGACTGTTTACCCTGCCATATAAAAGGCAAAGTTAGTTAGTTCAGTTAGTTAAGTTCAGTTAGTCTTGTGTGAAGACGCGGTGTGTTTAAAGGGAGTAATCGTGGTTTGAAGATCTGCGTTACAAAGATCTGTCAAATAATTGCCTTGCAATTGTTATTGTTTATAAACAAAGGAATAACAAACAAAGCAATTGTTGTTGTTTACATAAAGTTGCGAACAGTGGCACACAAAATTGTGCTAATAATAAAGAATTTTAAATTAAAACTAAATACATATTTATTTTTATTTTACTTATAATCCAAGAGCTCATATTTTAAATGTTTTTAAAAGGTAAATACATAACAATATATTTTATGGCGTTTACAACATGTTGGCGCCCTCTAGGCATTAAGTTCATGAAAAAATTAAATAAAATCGACTCACTTTCGCCATAGTCCAATAACAGAATCTACAGAGGACACCTTAATAAAACGAAGCTCATTTTTATCCCCACAACGACTATGATGTCCTGGATTATAAAACATATTTTTCCTCACCGACTCATTCAAAGTTTTGTGTGTGATTTATTTCACACACAATAATAGAAAACTTTTCTTTTCAAGGGCACTAGCGAACGAAAGAAAAACCCGAAACTTTTTAACAAAAAACGTTACTAAATTGTTTGTCTATGTCGTTATAAAATAAAAACAAATAAAAAAAATAGAAAAAAATTGTGTTTGAATTTAAATGCAATTTTGTTCGATGATAAACGGAAAGAGATAAAAGGAAACTTTGTTAGCTACTCACACACATTTTAGTATAGTTTAGTTGTAACAAAACATAAATTATGAGTATCATAAGCATTTTAGGAAAACAAAAAAAAAATGAGAAACTTTAGCACATAACAGCTGTCAACTTGTAATACAAAAAAATTAAATTAAAAAAAATAAAAATTGTTTTCAAAAAAAGTTAATAAATTCGTATGGATTTGTTGCAAATAAAACAAGTGATGCTCAAATGCAAATATCATACTTGTGGCGAAAAACAAAGCACAATAACTGGGCTCCTTACTTTTTAGTTTTTTTTTAACACAAAAACAAAATTTTTTTATTTGATGTTGAAAATATTGTTACGTTGTTTACCTTTTAAAAACATTTAAAATAGGAGCTCGTAGATTGCAAATAAAATAAAAATAAATTTGTGTTTAGTTTTAATTTAAAATCCTTTATTATTCGCACAATTCTGTGTGCCATTATTCACAACTGTATGTAAACAACAACAATTGCTTTGTTTGTTATTTCTCCGTTTACACCCTTTGCATAAACAATAACAATTACTAGACAATCTTCAAACCACGATTACTCTCTTCAAACATACCGCGTCTTCACACAAGACTAACTGAACTTCACTAACTCACTCGCCTACTTTGCCTTGCCTTTTATATAACAAAGTAAACAGTCTGATGAATGTTCTTGAAGGCGAACGTTCACGACTTTACCTTCTCGAAATCCCTATAATTGTAAACAGCGTTGTTTACGTTTATTATTGTAGTGTTGTTGGTATATTTTTATTTATAATTTTAATGTTAAGCAAAACACCAGTGTCTGGATTTTTTTTTCATTTTCGTAACAATATTTAAACAATTTCCAAACCCTAACAAACGAAACATATTTTATTAACAATAAAATTCTCATTTTTTTCAAATTGTTGTTTACGAGACAAATAGCAGAACAATAAGCGAAGCTATGTTGCTAGCACACTCAATGCATGTGTCCCTAAATATGGGGTAATAAGCCTTTCTAATAGCCTAGCAGGAAGGAATGGTCGTAAGCCAGTCTATGAAAGCCGTATGTATCCAAATGGTCTCTGAAGCATTAAATGTTGTGCTTTTCGTTATTATATTCGAACAATTCGTAGAAGTCTCATCACGATTTAATTTGAATACTTTGAGCAGGTCTTACTTTGAGGGTTTAAACTCTCAATCGCAAGCTAATATTTAGCCGCTCATGAAGTTTATTAAGCAATTCGTTTTTTTTTCCTTTAAACACAATGGGTTCCTACGAATGTTTATGTATTTATCCTTACGTCTGACGTCATACGTCCTACTATTCATCAATCATGTGGAAGTATTTGATTCCAATAATATAGACTATAGAGCTATAGAGGTAATTGCAATAATATGTAGCAGTTGTTTAAACCGTTGTAGCTTTTATGTCTTCTACCAGCAGTCTACAATTGACTTGAGTCAGAACACATTAGATCTTTTTGTTGTGCTCAAAATTCCCTGGATCTCCATATGCGATAATTTTGTTTATTAAAGTAACCACCGAGTTAGACATTTCTCATCGCTGAAGATAATTTTTATTTCGAAAACTCAGCTTTCATAGCTTGTTACTCTAGCACATGATCGGCATATTAATTGTCAAGTGACTATAGTTGTTGCGAGTGTGCAGCTTTATGTGAATGGAGGCCTAATACATATGTAATGCTTCCAGTTTCTTCAAATTCAAACAAGGCGACTCTGACAAAAGAGAAGAATTTTTCCTCAGCCCATAACGTGTCTGCGTCCGCTATATAATAGAGAGACTAACGATATGCAATAGTGGTTTGATATTTGGTGAGATTGTGCCTGCTCTAGCATTAGCTGCTCTAGCATTACCTGCTCTAGCATTCGCTGCTTTAGTATTTGCTGCTCTAGTATTAGCTGCTCTAGCGTTAGCCGTTCTAGCATTAGCTGGTCTAGCAATAGCTGCTCTAGCATTAGTTGCTCTAGCATAATCTGCTCTTGCATTAGCTGCTCTAGTATTTACTACTCTATCATTACCTCTTCTAGCATTAGTTGTTCTAGCATTGGCTGCTCTAGCATTAGCTGCTCTAGCATTAGCTGCTCTAGCATTAGCTGCTCTAGCATTAGCTGCTCTAGCATTAGCTGCTCTAGCATTAGCTGCTCTAGCATTAGCTGCTCTAGTATTAGCTGCTCTATCATTAGCTGCTCTAGCATTAGCTGCTCTAGTATTTGCTGATCTAGCATTAGCTGGTCTATCATTAGCTGATCTAGCATTAGTTGCTCTATCATTAGCTGCTCTAGCATTAGCTGCTCTAGTATTTGCTGCTCTAGCATTAGCTGGTCTAGCATTAGCTGCTCTAGCATTAGCTGCTCTAGTATTTGCTGCTCTAGCATTAGCTGCTCCAGCATTAGCTGCTCTAACATTAGTTACTCTAGCATTAGCTGCTCTAGCATAAGCTGCTCTATCATTAGCTGTTCTAGCAATAGCGGCTCTTGCATTTGCTACTCTAGAATTTGCTGCTCTAGCATTTGCTACTCCAGCATTTGCTGCTATAGCATTTGCTACTCCAGCATTTGCTGCTCTAGCATTAGCTACGAAATGTTCCTTTGACCGGGAACCCAGATTGTATTGATCAAAAACTGCCCCGACTGATAGTCACGAGAGTAGTAGTGTATTCCAGCCAGTTTAGAAATGAAAAAGAATTTATTGTCGCTTGGATGTCTGAGAAGGTATCATTGCCACATTGTGCTTAAGTGCCATTATTTCGGCAGCCTGGCAAGTGGTGATATGCTAAGCTTAAATCCATAAAATTATTTACATTAACGTTTTCGTTTTTAATTTTATGAGTCCCCTATCTATCTGTACATATCTTAACCTTGCATTTCCTTTCATATTTTTTTATTTTTATTTTAATCCAGTCCTGCATTAAAATTGGAAATTCGTAGTTTTTTTTCCAGCAGTTAAAGCCATTGCATTAGAGATTGCAAATTTTGTTAGGAACTGAAAAGAAAAAGAAGAAACAACAACAACAACTACAACTAGAGTAGCAACTATTATGGCCAGAATAATATTTTTCGAATGACAATGAGCATGACGACGATAATACCGATTTTAATGATGATGACGATGATGATAATGATTATGAATGGTTTTATTACGTTTAATTTTTAGTTTCACTTACAAACGAACCTCTTCCTCTACATGGAGTTTTAACAAAAGGAGGAAGTGTCATGGAAGTCATAGTTATGCCAGCATACACGCTCAAACCATTCATTGTATTGTGGAATAAGAATGTATGTGAAGGCTAAAATGGTAATGGAACGTGCCTGCATTTTAATTCATTTGTCGCTAGTTTCCAACACAGTCATTGAATGATAAAATTTTCTTTTTTTTTTTTGTTTCACTTTTTCTCTCTCTCCTTGCTCTCTCTCTCTGTATATTCTTAAAGAGCTTTTAAGTAAATGTTGCTTTAAATATTTTTAAAACATTTTAAGAATTTTTTAAAAGGAAAATTTAATTTCTTTTTTTTTCAATAATTGAATCCTTGAACCTTGTCTTGACCTCTTTCTCATTATGTCAATGTATTGCTGTCACGCAGTGACATTATTGTCGTTATTAGCCATTGACATTGTCATTTAGACTTCCAGGCTCTTATCTAAACAAGTTATTATCCATGACGTGTAAAGAAGCACACAATAAAAGGCTTATCAAATATGTATTGACTGATACCCTGTTAGGTTGTTACAGCTGTTAACAGTTGTTATTGACTTATTATGTTATCACTATTATCGTGCGTAAGTCATAATCCATTGTATACACCCACTTACCAACACTGTGTAAATAAAATATTAAATATTGATTAAACAAGTCAGAGGTATAAAAACGCCTCAACGAAGGCCTTACTTAGCCTTGCTCGATGATATTAAGATGAAACTTCTATACTCAGAACTATAAAAGGTTGCCTATATTGCTCTTCAACTAGCCAAAAATGTTGGAATCTTCCATATTTTGTTGCTAGACGGGATGTAGAGGTTAAAGTGCTTGACTTCAAATTCAAGCATCTTAGTTTCGAGTCCAAACAAATTTTCAAAAGATGTTAATTCGCCTCCAAATAATACATACAAGAACACTACAGACTCAATAGAGTGAATAACGTACAAATATAAAACGCAGGTCACGCTTAGCAACAGTTTTTAAAGCAATTCCTCACAATCGAACTTTTTAATAAAAAGAACTCAAAAATATTTCAGTAATTAAGGTCGTTCATATAATCGTTGATCATCTGAAATGGTCCGTCATATAAAATTTAAAGTCAACTGGCAACTGTAGATGGCAATCTTGGTTGGTTGGTTAGTTTATGTATGTGGCCATACGAAACATCTTTTTTCATGGACATTATGATAGCACACTATCATTAATAATTCTACATTAGAAGCAACCATCCTAGGCTCCACTTCCACCCTAGGTTACTCTAAAATAGAGTTCATTTACTGGCCCATACAGTTCCGATGATCTGCCTCTACCATTTTCTAATAAGAGTTTTAAATCTTGTGTTACCAGACAGTTCATCTTCGCCTTCATTAAATCCTGGATAAATGTAGTGCAACTTGATCATTTATTATTGGTTTCCATCACATCCTCCATTGTGGTTCTAGCCAGTTGTAATCTCTCGTGCTATTTACACTTGAAAAGTGAAAAGTTTAACTTCATATTTGGTTTCAAAGCACATTTCGCATATTGTATCCCCCTGTTTATATAGAATCTGGGGAAATAGCAACCGAAATTTCCGTGATTACTAGGAACTATTGTCAGGTAAATGTTTAAATCATCTTATTTTCCCTTTAACCAGGTCCACCTATATATAGTAATCCCATGGGTATTTTGATTTCTGTAGGACTCTTCTTTTGGCTTGTTTCTGGTAGTGAAACTACTGTGTTTATATATGTTAGCTTTGATGTCCAGGGCCAATCCGTCAAGTACAAGTAGTGCCACTGTAGATGACATGTGATATGTGCATATAACTCGCAATGAAAGGAATCAGTGCGCTCTCTCTCTCTCTCTAAAGCTCTTTCTGATAGGGTTGTGCGGAACGTTAAGAGGTTTTGAAAATTTTTACAGAATCTTAGCATCACCGCTCCAATGGGCAATGGTCCCACTGTACTACAAAACCATTGTTGCGAGAACAAGTTGACAATCCTATTATTCTAGAACATGCTGCAATAATTGACAATAATTTCTTGGTTATCATGCATAAGTTGATATAAGCGATTGAATATAGCGGCAGAATAAGCATTATTCAACGCAGCTTAGCAAACAACTGCAATTTGTTTTCCATATTCTTCAGCAATCCCTCTTTACTCTCATATACTTCCTTTCGAAAGCATTAAAGCTTTGACGATGTTCCTGCCAACGTGAAAGGCTTTGGGCCCCTTTGTTTTATTGAAAAGAATTCGTTTTAAAATTCACCCTTAAGCATCTGATCGTATGGAATAACAGATTCCATTCAAGCATATAAATTAAAAAATAAAAAAAAGGATTTTTAAATATCCTCAGAAGACTTCCAACCCCAGGGCCCTGTCATACATACTTCACTCTAGTTCATGTATTTTTTATTAATTTTTTTTTGCTTTGTTATCCAAAATCATCAGTCATTTACTTATTTACTGTTATTTGTTAAACAACTAAAATTGCTACAACCTCGCTCTTGCTCTCTGTTTCCATTTCTGTCTTTCTCTCTCTTTCTCTCCTTATATTTGTATTGGTTTTGTATTGTAGAAGAGAATATAATTTTGCCGATGCACACGTACATTGAGAACGTGCCAAAGTTTTTTATATTTTTTGTTTTTTTTTTTTTGTTTTCTTACTCCATGCTTTAGGATAGAAATAAAGCACTTAACGAACAAGTAAAACCCTCTAGAGGCGGATTATAATTTTATTTTTCTGCTCGTTTATCATATTTTTTGTTTTTTCACACGCTCTCTGTCTCTTTTACTTTCACTCCCACACCTATTAAATAAGTGTGAGTGTGTGTGTGAAATTGAAAGTGTGAAAATTTATAGAAAAATCGTCAGACAATGGTAACCAGAGAGCATTAAAATTGAAACAAGAGAAATTCCAATAGACATGATTTTGTTATTGTTGTTGCTGTTGTTATTGTTGTTCGATTTGATTGTATTCAAATAAATATTTACCCGAGAAAAGTATGTATTTGAATCGTGTCATTCACGTTATTTATGTTTTTGTTTTTTATTTCTCTCGCCTAACAGTTAAATAAACTTTGGTTACCATCGAAATAAATATTTTTTTTTGTTTACCTTTCGCTCATCCTCTTTCTTGTATTGAAATGAAATGAAATTTAAATTTTTTTGATTTGAATTCTTTGTTTCAAACGAGACTAGGGATCTGCAATACTTGACTGTATAGGTTTAAAAAGGCAACTGGGGAATTTGAAGAGGGTCAAAGACCTATTTTTGCATGTAAATTGTATGACAATTAAAAGTATCTGAATGCTTAACCCGATATTTATTGGATTTTTTTCTTTCTTTTTTTTGTTAACATATTTTAGCAATAAGAGTAACAGTTTTACTCAGAAAACCCCTTGACGAACATTATTTATTTTGAATCGATTATGAGTTTAAAATGTATTATTTACTCTCGTATCTATTGTATTAAAAATATATTGTAGTCTTCATTTCAAGGAGTTCCCCAAAATGTTTTGAAAATTATACAGTTTAAGTTGCTGCTTTTCATATGAAAACAATAATGAGCAAGCAGATGGTATTTTATACTCTCGAGCGTAACCAAACTAAACAATTACCATTTCAAGGCACTCAATACACTTTCGACATGTCGGAATCCTTTATGTTTTTTGACAGCAGCGACCTGCAGCGCTTTGAGACTGTACTTCTCTGAAGTGTGGACATGCTAAGCATCTTGACAATAATGAATTGTGGCCTTTGGAACGGTATTCTAACGGGTGATTTTTTTTAGCTATTATCTTTTTGGCAACACTGGTTTAAACAGCTCACGCACGTTTCGTGTTTTGTTTCACTGTCAAACATCTTCAGTTTGGTTTATAATTTAACCATGAATCGTCTTACAAACGAACAACGCTTGCAAATCATTGAATTTTATTATCAAAATGCCTGCTCAGTTAAGAAAGTTCATCGCACGCTTCTTCCATTTTATGGTCAGTTTAATCGACCCACTGAGCAGAATTATCGATTTTGGATTGAAGATCAGCCAGAAGCATTGCAATAGCTACCAATGCATCTAGAAAAAGTCACAGTTTGGTGCGGTTTATGGGCTGGTGGCATCATTGGACCGTACTTCTTCAAAGATGCTTCGAATCGTAATGTAACTGTGAATGGTAAGCGCTACCTTGAGATGATATCCAACTTTTTTTTGCCCAAAATGCAAGAGCTTGACTTGCATGACATGTGGTTTCAACAAGACGGTGCCACATGCCACACAGCACGCGTAACAATGCACTTATTGAGATGCGAGTTCGGTGAACATTTTATTTCACGTTCGCGACCGGTCAATTGGCCGCCTATATCATGCGATTTAACGCCTTTAGACTATTTTTTGTGGGGCTATGTTGAAGCTCATGTCTATACAGACAAGTCCGCTTCAATTGACGCATTGGAAGACAACATTGAAGCATTTATTCGTGAGATACCGACCGAAATGTTGGAAAGAGTATGCCAAAATTGGACTAAGCGGATGGACTATTTGAGGCCCAGTCGCGGTCAATATTTGCATGAAATAATCTTCAAACATTATATAAAACATATGGACCGTACTATCGATTCAAATAAAGATTTTTCTGAATTGTATGTGTTTTTTATTTTTGAAAAATTTTCCTATAGCTCTTAAAAAATCACTACTACAGTTACTACAGCCTTAATAAAGCCTTTCAGAAAAAGATTTTGGGCACTAAAGAAGCATACACACTACTCAGGTCGAAGCTTGTTGGCGCTTCTTTATTGTGTTGAGTTTCACTCACTACAATCACACGTTATTACTCCTTAGTTGGTAAGAGAATGCGGAAATGAACTGCCAAGCGGTTTACTTTATTTGCTATGCTACCGGAAAATAATATTTGGCAACAGGATTCACGCTGGGAATGGGTTACGATAATTCCATCCGTGACTTCAAAGGAGACAAGGTTCTAAATTGATGACTTACCCTAGATTAATCTGAATCATAGCCGCAGTTTTCCTCCACCTTATTTAAGTGGAGTGAAACATTGGCCATTACAGATGGCATACTCACTACTATCTCAGGAGGTCAAAGTGTTGCATTGAAACCTAGGCAACTAGTCTTTCCCTTCGGTAGTGTATTACCACCTCTCTAAGAGAATGCTGAAACGTGTTGAATACCAACAGACTATTTTCGCTGATAAGGTTTACATGACGCGAATTGTGAAAATGGATGGGTGGACAGTACATGATCTGACTAGAGGCTTTTATGGCCCAAATGTATTATCCAGTTCGCTTGTAATTCGCAGTAGTGGAGTCATTTTCAAACTAGAGGCAGTGCTTAACGGGAACTAAAATTAAAAAATGGAAAATAACATTGAGTACAAGGACTGTGTGAGAAGTGCCAGATTATAAGACACCAAACAAATATTTTTCTATTCAAATAAAAAAATTTATTTTAATTTCTGCTACTTCTCGTATACGTATGTATATATGTGGGTCACCATCACAAATTGAGTTGCTTTTTAAAAGCTTTTAAAGAATCCTGCATCCACAATAATTATGTTTCTTCATAATATTCACCTCCTAAGGAAAACGTACACCAAACCACCCACGCACTATGAACTTAAAAACATGGCACGTTTTATAGTTTTCCGGGTCTTAAATTTCTGCAATTAAATGCTTCTCTTCCATTAACAATAAATCTCCAGAAACTCTTTTTTTTGTGTTAAAAAAAAAACACGAAAAAGTGTGGAAAATAAAAACTGAATCCTTTTTCAAAGTTTTTCTTTGTATGAAAAAAAAAGAGTCTTAAAACACTCAAGGAAATAAAGGAAATCAGTTTCGTCAACTCAAAACTTCAATAATGATCAGGACCAGAAGAAAGTATAACGAACCATTTGATTTAATTACACAAAGGGTCTGCATTTTAAGGATTTTGTTTTGGTGGATGGGCGTTAAAATATTTTTTTTGTGTTTTTTTTATTGAAAAAATTGGGTATTTTCCTTACAATGTAGAGGCCAAGCTGTACCAAGAGAGAAATTAATTTTATGGTAATAAATTTTATTACAACATTTACTACAGCCTTTAAAAAAAAAACAACGAATAAATTTTTAAAACAATTTTCTTAACAATTTTCCTTAAGGAAAAATTACAGAAAAAAAACGCAAACTTTTCTTTATTATTTGTCTAATTTTGAGGTCATCTTGTACAAATTATTTCCAGCAGCGTTTATTTGTCTTTTGCAAAATCAAAAAAAGCCAAGAAAACGGTTTTCAAATTCAACGAGGGTAGTACCAAAATTAAACGAACTCATAAAGAAAAGTCGCCGCTAGTAGGTAGTGTGCTGGTTTTTTAGACAAGAGCCCGTGGTTCAAAATCCTGCTAAGATATTTCGATCAAAATGACATCTGACGGCGACTTCCTCGCAGTAGACTTCTGGCAAAAACTCTGAGAGTAAATAAAATTGCCATGAGAAAGTTTCTCAAAAATCTTTCGTTCCAAGTCGACTGCAAACTATAGGTCCCGCCACTCATGCATAAAATTAACACACACAACATGCGTGGTGTAAGCAGCTAGTTTGGAATTCTGACTAAAGGGTCGTACTTGACATAGGAACGAGTACAATACTCTCAGGTCAAAATTACCCATTGTAATACGTCCTAAAGGAGAGAGATAGTGAGGATAATAAAGAAAATAGGGAAGAGGAGAAGCGGCAGGAAAGGGAGGATAAGGAGACGGAGGAAAATCACAGAATGGTTCGTAACGAGCAGTTAAATAAGTAAGTATTGTGACCACTTTTCAGTTATTATCAGGAGATTATGGTCGTTATAATCACCTTGCTAGGCAATGAATTTCAAGGAATTTCACTTACTTTAATGAAAATGCAGACGAGACAATCTGAATTTGTGGACTCTGTGGCGTATTTTGTATTTCGGTTTCCATCTTCATTCATATAAAATCCAACTCAAACAACAATTAAAGCCGGCTGACCATTGACAATGCCGTAGATACGCTAATTGGGCTTTAGGGCAACAGATTTTCGACGCTGATTTTTCGAACAAAATTGAAAATGAACGGCACGGTAAGTGATTGCAATAAAACGTGCCACAAGCCCATACAACTCAACCAATTTTACATGAAAAGTTTTCAGAAAAGATTATTTTCTCGTATCATCCGCCAAGATCAACGAATTAATGAAATTTCAAACCACTACTGCCATCGACCGTACAACCTCGTAGGCATGATTACAACCAAGCTTCTTGCACCATTCATGTTGTGTGCGGTAATTTTATATATGAGTGGAGGGACCTACTGTTTAGTGTCGACTCTGAACCACAGATTTTTATGCAACTTTTCATGGCAATTTTTTTGAAGTCGCCGTAGTCTAGTAGGTAGTGTGTTGGCTTATTAGACGTAAAGCCAGGGTTTGAGCCCCAGGTCAGACATCAAGACAAAATACAAAAAGTATTTCTTCGGCGACTTCCTCTCAGCAGATTTCTGGCAAAAACTCTGAGAGTAAAGAAAAATTGCAATGAAAAAATTTTACAAAACTCTGTCGTTTGGAGTCGACTTTAAACTGTAGGTCCCACCACTCATGTATGAAAAATAACGCACACAGCATAAGTGGTGTGAGAAACAAGGACCTTGTACAATGGGTCAATTCTACCTCCGGGTACAGTACTTGTCTTAATTGACAAGTACGCGTCCTCTAACCTAACCTAACCTAACCTTTCATGGCAATTTTATTTACATTCAAGAGTTTTTACACAAGATTGCTGAGAGGAAGTCGCCGCAAGAAATATTTTTTCATATTTTGTTTTGTTCGAATTGAACCAGGAACTCTTGTCTATGAAGCGAACACAATATCTACTTGACCACGGCAACTTCCACATGCGGGTTCAATTAATTTTGAAACAGCCCTCGCACAGTTTAGAAGATGGGTCATCATCTTGTTAAACAATAAAAGGAAACAAAATTAAATTTTTAAAAGAAAATAATTCCCTGCTATTTATTTAACTTTAAAAGAAAAAAGAAAAAATAAAGAAAGAATGAAAGGACACAAAATGTAATGATACCCACGGAAAATAAAGAAAATCGAAATCAATAGAAAAAGACAAAAAAAATCTTCAGAATGTTGACAAAAGTTTTACGCACGACCACCACTCCAACAAGTAACAAGAGAAGCAAAACTATTTGTTCCTGCATTGCATATCCTTCCTTCCGCTTCCGTTGTTCTGGCATCTTGTCTGCATTAAATCTCGTCATCCGCATTTCTTTTTTTCTTTTTCTCTCTTCTCTTCTCTTCTGTTTTTTAATAAAGTTTAAAATGAAATTCTTTTGGAGCTATTTAAACTAAATTCTTGGTGTTGGGTTCCTTTCAATATTTCTCCCTTTTTCTCCTTTTTGTATTACATTATGTGTTTTTTTTTCCACTAAGAAAATCAAAATCTCTTAAGAAAATAAAACACAAAGAGAGAGAAAGAGAGAAAAAAGAAAATGTGATGAACGAAACTGCTTTAATTATAAAAATCTGCACTTTATCTGTTCATTAGCAAGCCACAATAGGAAGAGGGAAAGAAAACTTGTCAGATAATTGAGAGCACTAGACAGACTGCCAGTAGACAGCCAGTCAGTCTGGTTAAAAGCATTACAAGGAAATTTCAGAAAGAAAATATTGAACAAAAAAATAAAACGTCACAAAAAAACACTTGTTAATGGAAAACATCAATAAGTAACACTGATCCACTGATTGAAATAATTGAAGCGATTAGAAAAACACAATAAATAAACGGATAAGGATATGGATTTCAAATCGAGGAGATTATATTCAGGAAAACAAAATTTTCTGTGGGAAAAAAACATATCATCGACAAAGTCAGTGATTTATTAAGGAGAAACTGTTCAATTTAAAGGAAAACAAATTTGAAAACAAAAAGGATTTTCGTTACAAAACTTTCCCTAAACGCCTCAGTACTTTTCGGAATTTGGCCAGTGCTTCTCAACGAGACTTGGTAACGAAAATGAATGGATTAATCTGGAACCTGCTTACTTTCTTACCTAAGTGGTCCTTACAACCCTTCAGTTAGGATTATCACCTCACTTCTCACACCACTAATGTTGTGTGAGTTAAGTTTATCTATGAGTGTCGGGGCCGCTGTATAACAGAGTAGAGACAGAGCAAGTGCTCAACGATCTCAGGCTGCCCCATATGCCTACACTATCTTCAGGAAAAATGATGCCTGAATTCCATAAACTGACTCTCGTCCTCAGACATGGAAACTTCATTCTGTAGGCTATTTTTCTTTACCCATCATGCTATTATATACATACATACATACATAAATAATTGGTCCTTTCAAACCCTTCAGTCAGGTTGACAACCTAGCTTCTTACACCACTTACGTGTATGTGTGTTAATTTTTATACATGAGTGGTGGGACCTACAGTTTAAAATCGATTAAGAACGTCAGATTTGTAAGAAACTTTTCATGGCAATTTTATTTCGACACTCAGAGTTTTTGCCAGAAATCTGCTGAGAGGAAGTCGCCGACGACATATTTTTTCATATTTCATTTTGATGTCTAACCTGGGGTTTGAACCATGGCCACACACCTAATATGCCAACACACTACCTACTATTACTCTCTCAAAAACGAGACTATTTTCTGGTATATAGAAGGCTCGGGAACGCATCTTGGAACAGTAGCAGGAGTTGTTTCCAAAGGGAAACTCGAAAGTATCTTTCAAGTGGCAGTGTTTATGCCATCGAAAGATGTAGACAGCAAATACAGAAGACGGGGTAATACTATCTGACAATTAGGCCGCCATTCTAGAGCTCGAGAAATCTGTACAGTCTGGAGAAGCTGCATCGGCAAGGTTACCTTCTGCCGAGTTCCAGCTCATGTGAAAATTCTCGGCAAAGAGCAAGCATACAGGCTTGTGCGGAGTGTAACTTTCACGCCCTTAATGGGGCCAGAATTCTACTGTGGACTGGAAATATATGTTTGGAAAGGAAGATAAAAGAATGCAAAAGCTCTTCTAAAACCAAATGAGGCAATCGAATCTTTTATTAAGGAACTACAACAAGAGGAGATCTGAGTTATTTATAAGACCGATCTTTTGACAAGGCACTTTAAACTCAAGGGTAACATTTATACAGAGTGGGAGTTGTCTCGACAATGAGAGTGAATAATCGGAATACATTTTTTGAACCAAAATATAAAGTTTCTGTTGCTAAAAACTTGCACTTGAAACTCATGAAGTCGTTGTAGTCTAGTAGTTAGTGTGTTGGCTTATTAGACGTAAGGCCCGAGGTCATACAAACCCCAGGTCATACATCAAAACGAAATATGAAAAAATATTTCTTCGGCAACTTTCTCTGATCAGATTTCTGACAAAAACTCTGAGTGTTAAAATAAAATTGCCATGAAAAAGTTTCTCAAAAATCTAACGTTCAGACTCGACTTCAAACTGTAGGTCCCACCACTCATGTATGAAAAATAACGCACACAGCATAAGTGGTGTGAGAAGCCAGGTCGTAATCCTGACTGAAGGGTTGTAATGACTAATTATGTATGTATGTATGTATGTATGTATGTAGTATGTAAAAACTTCTCATGAATATAAAGCCAATGGCTAGTGGCACTTTTTTTGTTGAAATCATACCCTTACAAGGCAAAAAAAGTTAATTGCGCTCTGAATTGCCGGAAACCGTGTCATTTTCTAGACCATAATATGCTAAAAACCGTATCATTTTTCTGTTATACAAACTCTGTATTTATTTTGGGAAATTTCTCTAAAGCCTGGTAATACATTCATTCATACTTATGTACATCCGTCTGCTTGTTTGCAAAACTGCAGCGTATGCCATTAAAAGTTTGTTTTTAATTTTTGCTCATTTAAGTAAAATCTCTGTAATCAACTGAACATTCTAAGAAAGTTAGAAATTAATAGAAACACAACGAATGATAAAATATTTTTTGTGTTTTCCTTAAAAACCAACAAGCAGTAGCACTCGTAACATTCATATTCCACGAAATAATTTTAAGAATTTTTCGCTTAAAAGAATAGAAATTTAATGCTCATCACACATCACAAAGACATTGAAAAACTTTTTCAATGTTTCCATCACGCAAAATTGAATTACGAATTTATACGCATCAGCATTAGCATTAGCATTAGCATTAGCATTAGCATGAGCATAATTAACTCAACATAATTACTTACTTAATACACTCAAAGAAATTCTATTACGGGTAATTGAGTTAAAATTACAAGAATGGTGGGTGAGGAACATATGTACGTATGTAAGTAAATTAAATTAAATTATAATTGTAATCGTAATCATAATTATGTCTACAAAGCCATTAATAAAGAAAATTTTTTTTGTAAATGAATATGAAATTGAAAGGAAAATAGAAAATTTAAAACATTAGAAAAGCACACACCGACAGTCATATTAAATGACAACATGAAGTCAATAAATATTGGGTGTTTACAGCGTAATGATACCTGGACATAGCGCTATTGTGCTATTGCAATGTAACGAATGTAAAGCAAATGAACTGCTCGGGCATAACACAGCCTTTCAATGCTCTTGTGAGTACATTACATTGGAAACACCTTTGTATACCAGCGAACTTGTAATTGACAATGCAGTTATCGATTCCGCTAACACTATGTGGACACAATGTAGGTCACAATGTGGTTAGAGGGCGCATAGAAAAACTGTTCAATCTCCAAAAGATGGTGCTAAGTATAGTTGTTGCGGTCATTACCGGGCATTGCTTTATAGGCAGTCATGCGAGACGCATTGGCCGTGGAAACATGGCAAACAAGTTCTGCAGGAGCTGTAGAAACAAGGAAGACGAGCAAACTGTTCTTTACCTATTTGCTGCATGCCCAACGCTATATAGGAGAAGAAATATTGTTACGTTATTAACTTTTAAAAACATTTAAAATATAAGCTCGTAGCTTGCAAATAAAATAAAAATAAATTTGTATGCATGTATGTACAATTCTGTTTGCCACTGTTCACAACTTTATGTAAACAACAACAACAATTGCTTTATTTGTTATTCCTCTGTTTACACCCTTTGCATAAACAATAACAATTACTATGCAATTATTCGACAGATCTTTGTAACGCAATTCTTCAAACCACGATTACTCTCTTCAAACGCACTGGATCTTCAAACAAGACTGACCGAACTTCACTAACTCACTCGCCTGCTTTACCTAGCCTTTTATATGGCAGGGTAAACAGTCTGATGAATGTTCTTGAAGGCAAACGTTCATGACTTCGCCTTCTCAAAATCTATATAAATGTAAACATCGTTGTTTACATTTATTATTGTAGTGTTGTTGGTGTATTTTTGTTTACTTGTTTACCATTTTTTTGATGCTGGTGTTTGTTGTTATATTACGATATATTACGATAATTTGTAACCAGGTTTGTTTACTTGCATTGTTTTGTTTTTGTAGCTTTGTTTGTTTATAATTTTAATGTTATGCGTTGTAAAGACAAAACACCAGTATCTGGATTTTTCATTTTCTTAACAATATTAATGTCTACTATGTTAGTGGATCTAAATTATCTGTCTGGTAATGTTTGTTAAGAGTCTAGATAGCTCTGAAGACTGCCAGGGCTAGCAGAAATGAAAGACTGTAATATGTGTCTCTGTCTCAACTTCTTGTGTTGGCCTACCAACCTACGTAAACGATACTGTAACTAGAGAAATGGGAAATGGTTTGATCGTTTAGAATGCGTTGATCAATCGATCAAGAAAGAAGTCAATGAAATCATAAATAAAAATTAAGAATGACAAGCAGATAAACAGTGTGGCATTCACTCATAATAATAATTGACTTTCCCTTTTTTTCTCTTCTTTTTATTAAAACAAAATCAATAATTATTGAGTACTTATTTTTCTTTCCCTCTCTTTCTTTCTTATTTTAATTGTAGACAGAACAATTTGCTGTTTTATGGATTCTATTCACCATCATTGTGTTGGGCAATTCGGCTGTTTTGTTTGTGATGTTTTTGAATAAAAATCGAAAATCTCGAATGAATTATTTCATCAAACAATTGGCCTTGGCAGGTAAGTGTTTATAAAACTCTTCTTCTTTTTTTCTGCATTTACCTACCCACTGAAGATTTTAGAAATCATACAATTGTTCATAATATACAGTCAAAGAAAAAAGTTTACATACAACTGTAAATGTAGTTGTTTATGCGTTGTTTAAGGCACTTACAATTAAGAATATTTAAAGAAAAAAACGCAGAAATTATATCAAAACCGTCAGTCAGGCAATGCTAAAGGGTCCGCAAAATAACTTTTTTTTTTTGAAAATGCTTTAAAAAGAAAAACTACTGAATATTTTCTTTTTTTTAAATTTCTTTTTTTTTATTTGAAAGTACAATCCTTCCGGTTAATAATGGAAAATAATTTCATTCAAATAGCTGCCTCGGCTGGCCATGCAGTAGCCTACACGATCGGTCCAATTTTTAAGCACATTAACGATTGTGTGCAGCTGTATTTCACCAATGTCTTCACGAATATTGTCCTTTAAAAAATCATTTGTCTCTGGCTTGTCGGCGTAACACTTATCTTTGGCGGCACCCCACAAATAATAGTCCAACGGTGTCAAACCGACATCAGCTCTGCGGTTGATAATGCGATCTTCAAAAACAGGGCGCAAAACATCGAGTGTAGCTTCGGCTGTGTGGCACGTAGCGCCATTCTGTTGAAACCAAATGTTGCCAATATCCTCCTCTTCAATTTTTGTGAACAAAAATTCGTTCAACATGGCCCGATAACGATCGCCATTGACTGTAACGGCCACGCCTTGCTCATTTTCGAAGAAAAATTGCCCAATTATGCCTCTGGACCAAAATCCGCACCAAACAGTGACTCGTTTTGGGTGCGTCGGCTTTTCAAAGTATGCGTACGGGTTTTCTGTGCCCCCCATGCTACAATTTTGCTTGTTTACATACCCGCCAAGATCTAAATGAGCTTTATCTGAACAAATTTTTTTTTTTTTTGCCAAAATCGGCATCTTCTGTAAGTCGATCGCAGGCCCATTTAGCGAAGCGAAAACGCATTGGATGGTCAATTGGCTTCAACTCCTGAACCAATTGGACTTTATATGGCGTCGTACCAAGGTCTTTATGTAAAATTCGTCGCAATGATGTCTCCGAAATGCTCAATTGTTGAGAACACCGGTGAATTGATGTTGATGGCTCTTCACGCACATATTCTGCCACAGCAGCAATATTCTCTGGGTGTACGCACTGTTTTTGGCTTTTCACGCTTTGGTTAACGAACATACGGAGCTGACGGTGCTTCTCTTCTTCCAAAATCCGTACGCAATTTTCGCACATATTCAGCAACATTACCATGATTTTCAAAGTAATGACGCAATATTTCCCAGCGTTGTCCAAGCGTATACACAACCATATTCGTTCAGCGGAAGTAAAAAACTAATTATCTGTCAAATCAGACATGAGCTAAGTGTTACTTACCATTCACGAAATAAGCACGAGTTGAATAAAAAAAAAAACGTTAGATGGCGGACCCGATATCAGCGTTTTAAAAGGGTCAATGGATATGAAAGATCCAAAGCAGAGTTTTTTTTTATAATAATTTCTGAATTTCTTCAGAATTAACAGGAGATTCAATGTGGTATTACAGCGGACCACACTAACATATGTGCGCCGCTTATACTTTTGATTTGATAGCCACTTTTATGTAAGTAATCAGTAATAAAATACGTTGAAATATTTTTCAAAAAAGGCTACAAAGGTTTTATTCCAAGCACTCAGAATCACGGAAGCTACTTGCTCGACTTTCTTAAGGCATACGATGCAACCCAGTTGGATTATGACAGCGATAAGCTTTACAATAACAATCTCAACTAAAATTTGCTTTAAAAAGCAATGAAAATATTTGAGTTTTTCAATTTTATATCCCACTGTTCCACAGATTTTACATTTCATAGGAGAGAAAAAAAAACGTTTTTATATTCCTCTGAGGGAGAAGTAATGTCTGCTTGTGTTCTTTGCCATGGCATTCGTTGCCATTGTTGTCAGCATATAAATCTTGTTATAATTGCTGTGATTACTTAAAATTTTATTTTATTTTTTATTTTATTTTTTTCATTATTTTATTGAAAAAAAAAAAACAGAAAAAAAAGAAAATCATGCTTTGTCTGCTTCTTCTTCTTTTTATTTTAGATCTCTGTGTGGGTTTATTAAACGTTTTAACTGACATCATATGGCGCATAACAATATCCTGGCGTGCCGGCAATGTTGCCTGTAAATTAATTCGTTTCTCACAGGTGTGCGTTACATACTCATCGACATACGTTCTAGTGGCCATGAGCATTGACCGCTATGATGCCATAACACATCCAATGAACTTTTCCAAGTCATGTAAGTAAAGTGGAAATGAAAATAAAAACATTTAATAGAGCACTTCAGAGAGAGAGAGAGAGAGAGCGACAGAATTGACGACATTAATAAAGACTTAATTTAATTGCCGTGGGCGAAATACATTTATTGGTATTTAATACAGGTACTTAATACAGGCAGGGACTTTTTAATAATGGGTGATTTTTTAAGAGCTATAGGAAAATTTTTCCAAAAAAACACATAAAATTCAGAAAAATGCATGAAATCTTTATTTGAATCGATAGTACGGTCCATATAATTTAATGTTTGAAGATTATTTCATGCAAATGTTGACCGCGACTGCGCCTCAAATGGTCCATCCGCTTAGTCCAATTTTGGCATACTCTTTCCAACATTTCGGCCTGTATCTCACGAATAAATGCTTCAATATTTTCTTCCAATGCTTGTCTGTATAGACATGAGCTTTAACATAGCCCCACAAAAAATTGTCCAAAGGCGTTAAATCGCACGATCTAGGCGGCCAATTGACCGGTCCCGAACGTGAAATAAAATGTTGACCGAACTCGCATCTCAATAAGTGCATTGTTACGCGTGCTGTGTGCCATGTGGCACCGTCTTGTTGAAACCACATGTCAGGCAAGTCAAGCTCTTGCATTTTGGGCAAAAAAAAAAGTTGGATATCATCTCACGGTAGCGCTTACCATTCACAGTTACGTTACGATTCGCAGCATCTTTGAAGAAGTACGGTCCAATGATGTCACCAGCCCATAAACCGCACCAAACTGTGACTTTTTCTGGATGCATTGGTAGCTTTTGCAATGCTTCTGGCTGATCTTCACTCCAAAATCGACAATTCTGCTTATTTACGTATCCATTGAGCCAAAAATGAGCTTCGTCGCTGAACACAATTTTTCGATAAAGAAGTGGATCTTCGGCCAACTTTGCAAAACTTTCCAACTTCCACCAAAAATTCTGCGTTGCGGTAGGTCGTTCGGCTTCAATTCTTGCACCAGCTGTATTTCGAAAGGCTTCACACCTAAATCCTTACGCAAAATTTTCCACGTTGTTGAGTAACAGAGGCTCAATTGCTGCGAACGGCGACGAATCGATAATTGATGATCATCATTAACACTGGCCGATACAGCTGCGATATTTTCTTCAGTTTGCACTCTACGTAAGCGTGTTGGTGATTTAATGTCCAACAATGTAAATTTGGTGCGAAATTTAGTCACAATAGCCCGAATAGCCGCGATTTAATCGACCATAAAATGGAAGAAGCGTGCGATAAATTTTCTTAACAGAGCACGCATTTTGATAATAAAATTCAATAATTTGCAAGCGTTGTTCGTTTGTAAGGCGATTCATGGTTAAATTACAGACCAAACTGCAGATGTTTGACAGTGAAACAAAACACGAAACCTGTGTGAGCTGTTTAAACCAGTGTTGCCAAAAAGATAATAAGCTAAAAAATCACACTTTATATTGGCAAACAACCATCATTACATTGACAGTAGGCTGTTATTATTGACAGAAATAAATAGAAAAATTGGACATGGAAACATTGAACATTTAAAAATTAAGTCCAAGCACACTAGTTTGCTACTTAGAAAAGTATTATTAGGTTTAGGCTTGATAATCCTCTACCAGTAAGCACTTTACAATGCTGCAGATTGCCAAAAAAATCATTTTCCTCTCTCTCTCATTTATTCTTCCTCTCATTGCAGGGAAACGTGCACGCCATTTGGTAGCCGGTGCCTGGATAATCTCGGCTATCTTCTCTTTGCCCATACTCATGCTATACGAAGAGAAACTTATACAGGGACAAACACAATGTTGGATCGAGTTGGGTTCCCCCTGGGCCTGGCAAGTCTACATGAGTTTGGTAGCAGCAACACTTTTCGCCTTTCCCGCCCTTATTATCTCCGCCTGTTATGCCATTATCGTTAAGACAATATGGGCCAAAGGTTCAATATTTGTGCCAGCCGAGCGAGCGGGTTTCGGTAATAATACAACACGCAGAGCCAGTTCCAGAGGCATTATACCACGGGCCAAAGTGAAAACTGTTAAGATGACATTTGTCATAGTCATTGTGTTTATAGTGTGTTGGTCACCCTATATTATATTCGATTTACTACAGGTTTTCGGTCATATACCACAAACCCAAACGAATATAGCGATAGCAACGTTCATACAAAGTCTAGCGCCCCTCAATTCAGCGGCAAATCCTTTAATTTATTGCCTGTTCTCCTCAACGGTTTTTAGAACACTAAGGTGAGTAACTAGAAGATTATAAGGTGTATGTACAGTATGTATGATTAACTTATGTTGTTGTTGTTGTTTTTCTGTTTCATTTTTAGTCGCTTTCCGCCCTTTAAATGGTTTACCTGTTGCTGTAAATCGTACCGCCATAATTCGAATCCAAATCGTTGCAACACAGTGGGACGCCGTCTACACAACAGCTGTGATTCCATGCGCACGTTAACCACATCACTGACCGTTTCACGCCGTTCGAATAAAGGCACGGCACGTGTTATCATTTGCGAGAGGCCCAAATCAAATTCAATTAATCACAATGCCATGTCAGAGGTATGATAGCAGCAGCACTGTGCGCGTTGTTCCAGTGTCATTCTGTATAAAGCAACGCGTTTTACACCCATGGAATATGTTTAATTACGTATAAGTATTGTTGTTTTTGTTTTTATTATATGTATCATATACAAATATTTTTTTTATATGATCGTTAGCCTAATTTTGATATTTAAACCACATCTAAAGGCACATCCTTAAGCCTTTTACGTTTGAAAAACAAAAGAAAACCTCATGTACGTTCTAGTCATTTAACGAAATGGTCATGTAATCCAGTAACCGTGTTGTGTATTCGTATTCAATATTTATTATTTAATTTCGAATTTTTAATCTTAATTTTGTATTGTATTTAATTTAATTGAAATTGGTATTAAAATTTTATAAAAATTTAAGAAAAAAGAAAAATTTCCAAACAAAAAAAGCTAACTTGTATGTAATTTTGCTCAAATCGAATCAGACTGATCTATAAAATCTTATTAAATTTTTTTATTTCTCATTATTATCTGTGTTTAAATAAATTAAATTAAATAATAAATGATAAATATATTAATTATTATTGTGTATAAATAAATAAATTATTCATTTGAAATGGAAAACAAAAAATGAATTTAAAAAAAAAATTTTAAAGGAGACCACAAAGACTACAATTATGTTTGCAAAAAAGCTATTAAAAAATTCTTGATAGGGCCATTACCAGTCACTTCCCCGCTATAAGTTTTCTGTGTAATTTTAGTAATTCCTTCACCAATAATATATAAACTGATTAGAATAACAATATAAACTGATTAGTTCAGGACAAGTTGCCTCCATTCCATATTTTCATTACTCTAACCAACGAATCACTGTGTTAAGATTTTTCCGGTAATTGTGGTAATTCCTCCAGCAACGAAACCAATATAAACTGATTAGGGCAAGTTGACCCAAGTCAAACTCTACATTATTGTGACAACACCAACGATAGAGGCATCCAACCATACAGTGTTAAGTAATTATGCTTGTCATTGACAGTAAAGATCAGCATGTTCTTGGTATTCTCCATGTGATAATGTTAGTTAGTCCACCTTCTTTTTCCACAGCCATTCATCTATCAAGTTCTTTAACACATAATGCTTTATAATGCAGGTTTTCAACATCGATTTCCGAACATCTGCTAAATTAGTTGTTATTTATTCAGACTGTTTGCGCCAAATCAGCATGAGTCCCCTTTCTAGTAAGTGAAGAAAAAAAATTTCCGAATTTGGAACAATACCAACCCACATGAGATCCGCATTTTGGATGTTTTTTCAACGAGAGGCCTCTTACCCGTTAAAATTATTGCAGATAGGATTTTTTCATATCTATTTCGAATATTTAAAGATTGGACACTTTGTTATAAAAACTCAAATGAAAAACCAAATTCGATTGAAACATGATTGTAGTCCCCCAAGGCTGCTCCTAGTTTTCTCTCTCTCAGCGTTGTGCTTTTTTATAATAATATTAATACGGTAAGAATTTATTTATTAAATAAAATCATAAATTAAACTAGCGTAGGGGGAATTTTTGTAAAAAAATTTAAAATGTAAGGAAAAGAAAAAGAAAAAATATTTAAAAATGCAAGAAAAGTGGCAGTTAGGCAAGACCAGTGGCATTATATGGTGCTCCACACCACAATTTTCATAATTTTTATACCAAAAGCCAGTAGTTGGAATCTTAAATATAAATCTCCTACTGAATCGATTCGAATATGGGCAAAGAACAGGGGAATATAATGCCTTGGATGAGTCAATTGAATATAGAAAAATACCGCCTTAATTGGAGTGTAACAGAATCAACACAGCTGACTGCCTGTCAATTATGGTTCAACTAATTTCATTAAAACCAAGCAAAACATTTCGAAGATGAATTTTATTTAAAAGTAATCCATCAATATGGTGACATGAATTTTATTTCTCTTAACGTATGCCTTTATACGATCAAAACCGTTGACGATTGAAAACATAGGAACTTATTCTATAAACACAATAAACGCAACGCAGCAAACACAAGAACGTCTCAAAAATGAATACATGGTTGTATTTGGAAATGATTATTTTAAAGGCAACGCGTCAACAGTGTTGTAGCAAAATTGCTGTGTTTGCGTTTATCGTGTACAATTTCCTGCTTAACACCTGATTTGCAACCAGGCGTTTCCTTTTGGGATGCTTCAAAAAGGTGTTTCTATAATTCATTCTCATCACCACAGAAACTATATGTTGGGGGCGAAACAACCTCCATTTCGAATAAAGGCATTCTGAGACTGGTAACCAACCTTAGGTTATTCCTGGTGCATGAGTCATATCTCCCTCTTATAGTAATTTCCCAACAAAAATTCTGATTGCCTCAGACTTTGAGAAGAGTCTTTGGTAAAGAGAGAACAGTCCCTTTCATTGAACATAATTTTTCAAACATTCTCCCCTACTCCACAGAATTGTTCTGGCTTGCCCACAGCATGGAAGCTCTCCTCCTCGCAAGCTTGTGTACTTGCTTATTGCTCAGAATTCCCACATGAACTGAGACCCAGCAGTAACCTTATACTCATTCAGCTTGTTCAGTCAGTCCCATACGATATTCTATTTCACCTCATAAGAGCAGAGTGGTCGAATTGCGAGTAGACTTTCAGATAGTGTTGTTATCTTCTGCCTTTTCTACGTCTTATCCAAGTTGAATTGAGCACATCTTCTGATGGCACAGACTTCCGCTTGGAAGATACCCGTGAGATTCCTCAAGGGCTTGGAATATTCCATTCCTGTTCCAATCATCTAAATACCTTGCATCCTTGCCAAGCACTTGCCGAAATCATAGCGTCTACTAGTTCTGTCCAGCAGCAAGTTAAGGAGAGAGTTCACAAAGAATGAGCGATTTTGGTTTTATTAGATGAGAAATTGCCAGAAAGGCTAATCACACGAGAACAATTGTGCTGGCGTAAAATGATAGCTTATAGGCAAGAGAGGTGAAGAGAGACAAGAGAGAGGTGAAGATAGACAAGAGAGGTAATACATGCACATTTTTAAAAACCAAGTGAATGCAAAAACTCTAATACATACAAATTTGTGTATAAGTATACATTTCATGCCAAACTAATATTCATCCCGTGTGATTTGAAAAGAACAAAAATTGTGCGACAAAAAATTGTTCTCGTGTGATTGGAGCCAAAGAGTAATTTGAAATGCTGCCTTTGCAACATACGTTCATTAAACACTCGACTTTAAACTGTAGGTGCCGCCACTTATGTATTAAATTAACACACACAACGTAGGTGTTATGAGAAGGTAGGTCGCAATCCTGACTGAAGGATTGTAATGACCGATTATGCATGTATATACATATGTGTCTACAATTATACACAGATACTTTTATACAACCTAATAAAGATATGTGAAACTAAAAAGTAATTAAAAAAATATTTGTAATCGTTGTAAATAATTATTAAGAAAATATTTCTTCTTTAAGAGAAATTATTTTTTTTAAAGTGGAATAAAATTAAAACATGAAAGAAAAAAAATCATTGAAAATAATTTAAACAAACAAAATATGGATAAAAAATAAAATATAAATTAAATTAAATGTCCCTCCATATAAGATTAAGTATTTGAAAAATGTAAAACGATATTTTAAGTGATTATTTATTGTTAAAAACATAAAATAAATGAATTATTTAAACAGTCTTCATAAACAGGAAACGTAACAGAATAATTTCTTTAAGAAATCTAAAAAAAAAACGGAAAACTTTCTAAAGAAAAAAAAAATTGAAAAAATAAAAAAAAAGAAATAATAAGAATATAAGAATAATCTTAAGAAAATATGTGAAGTTTTGTTTAAATGTAGCACAAGGACATTGCCATTACAGACATAAAACATCATCATCATTGTCATCACCGTCATCAGTGGTAACAACTATGACAACAAAATGCCGCACAGGAAATTACTCACTCACAGGCTAACAAGGCTTAGAACTCGTCATAGTAAATAATTCTTGAAGAAATCAAAGAAATGTCTGCAGAGAAATAATGATGCCACGCACTCCAAGAAAATACAAGAAGAAGAAAATTCTGAGAAACAAATAATATTGTCTTGCGGAAAAACTCTATTAATTTTCTAGGTTAGATACAATCCATCACACGCACAAGACCAACCAAAGGACATGATTACCATGACAGATACTCAAGTTACAATAAAATTATGAATTCGAGCAATGAATGTATTTCAGAGAAATAAAAGAAATCAACGCAAATATATTACAATGTAGGAAATAATGAATCATAGCAGTTTAGTAGGCTCATTGAAGGCCTAATGCATAACAGAGTTTAAGGTTTACCTCTTGCCAACTAAAGTGAACTGACAAATGAGTCACTTTGTATTGAAATCTTTTTCGCTAACATTTAGTAAATGATTTAACAAATCTCCTTCATATTTTTCTTATCTTTTAAAAACACTTAAGCGGTGAATGTTACTAAACAGGCGTTCGCTCTTGGAGGGCCAGAAAAGAAAAGAGTACGACCGAATTACTTGTGAGAAGCTAGAAAATTTGAAAAACATGAAACTATTTTCGTTATAGTCTCACTCATTTACGCAAAGGGAAGATACAAAAAAAAACATGTAAGCGACACTTATTTGCAACCCCCTTTAAATTGTTTCAAAACCACCGAGACTGCAACTCTGTCAACAAGTAAATATCTTTCATCTGTCATCTGTCAGAAACAGTTAAAACTGTGATAATTCACATACACTTGTAATTGATCATTACAACCCTTTAGACAGGATTACGACCTAGCTTCTCACACCACTCGAAGTCGCCGTAGTCTAGTAGGTAGTGTGTTGGCTTATTAGATATAAAGCTAGGGTTCGAGCCCCAGGCCAGACATCAAAATAAAATACAAAAAGTTTTTCTTCAGCGATTTCCTCTCAGCAGATTTCTGGCAAAAACTCTGAGAGTAAATAAAATTGCCATGAAAAAGTTTCTCAAAAATCTGTCGTTCGGAGTCGACTTTAAAGTGTAGGTCCCGCCACTCATGTATACAAAAATTAACACACACAACATAAGTGGTGTGAGAAACTAGGTCGTTGTACAATGGGTCAATTCGACCTCCGGGTACTGTACTTGTCTTAATTGACAAGTACACGTCCTCTAACCTAACCTAACCTAACCTTCTCACACCACTTATATTGAGTGTGTGTTAATTTTATACATGACTGATGGGACTTACAGTTTAACATAGGCTCTGAATGACAGATTTGAAATACTTTTCATGGGCAATTTTATTTAGGCTCCAAGTTTTGATCAAAATTCTGCTCCGAGGTAGTTGCCGAAAGAAATATTTTTTTCAGATTTCATTTTACTGGAGATGTCTGACCCGGGGTTTGAACTGAGGCATCACGTCTAGTAAGCTGACATTCTACCTTCTAGACTACGGCGACTTCGAAACTCAAACGTGGTTATTTTTCAAGGATTGCAAGGTTATTACAATCGTAATAACTGAACCACTGTGCAAGAAATTTGCAAAATTTTAATAACATTTAGGTCAGGCCTATGAATATCGCAATAACAGTGTCTACCGAAAATATTACCACTCTTAGGGAAAGTATGACCAGCAATTCGAATTTATTACTTCCAAGGCCTTCTTACTTTATTTGTATTTGCATCTCCATTCAAACAAAATCTAACTCGAGCTAGAAGGACAAGTTTTCAATGCCCATTTTTAGAACAAAAAAGAAAAAGATTCTTCAGCGATGAAGTTTACTTCGAACGTGATGGTTACGCCAACAAGCAATTCTAGACTAAGGGGCTTAGTGAACTCTAAGAGTAAAAACCTTCCATCTGGCAAAAGTCACTGTTTGCTGGGCATTATGGTCAGGAAATGTCATTGGCGTGTTGTTTTTTTGGAAAATGATACTAAAAGAATCGTTAAATTTAATTCAGAACTTTATGGCCGTATGATTAGTCGCCGTGGTCTAGTAGGTAGTGTGTTGGCTTATTAGACATAAGACATAGGGTTCGAGCCCCAGGCCAGACATCAAGACAAAATACAAAAAGTATTTCTTCGGCGACTAAGAGTAAATAAAATTGCCATGAAAAGTTTCTCAAAAATCTGTCGTTCGGAGTCGACTTTTAACTGTTGGACCCCGCCACTCATGTATATTATTAACACACACAACATAAGTGGTGTGAGAAACTAGGCCGTAATCCTGACTGTAGGGTTGTAATGACCAATTATGTATGATTAGTGCCTTATTTTGAGGAAAATGTCTGCAAAGAACATAATCTTGGCATATTTTTTCGCTTTCCTAACTACTGTAGGGTATTTTAGGCTGTTGTAATGGCCATATATGCATTTATATATAAATATGAGCTGCTTCGTAGAAGCATCTCTATCGCTAGGCTTGGTGGGTAAACATGTGGTGCCTCCACATTTACCCGAAAATGACTTCTGCAAAGGTGTCTACTTCTATGTCAGCCATTAAGCTTAAGGCCTTAATTTAAATCTTTATTCTAAAAGGTGTCCAGCATTAAACAGTTAATCTGGATGTTTCAGTAGATTTTGGAACATTTTTATCGATTTGCTGGGCTTATTACGCTGCACGTTTTTGTCGTGCAGTATTCTCATTTTCAAAAATTTTAATCACTCCTAGCAAAACCTGAGGTTTACAGGCATTTGGGAAGTTTCTGTACAAAATTACCCGCTGTTCCATGAATTTACTGTAGCTTTAATCGTTACATCTGCAATATTTTAATTTCAACTTCGTTTCACATTTAAAAATCTTAAAATACCATCACCGTAGTCTAGTAGGCAGTGTGTTGTCTTAGTAGACGAGAGCCTGTGGTTCAAAACCTAGCTTAGACTTCTTGAACAAAACGAAATATAAAGAAAATATTTCTTTCGGCGTTTTTCTCTCAACAATATTCAGGCAAAAATAGGGAAAGTAAATAAAATCATTCGGAGTCGACTTTAAGCTGCAGGGTCACACCACTCGTGCATAAAATTAAGACACACAACATAGGTGGTGTGAGAAGTCGCCGTGGTCTAGTAGGTAGTGTGTCGGCTTATTACACGCAAAAGCCTGGGTTCGAGCCCCAGGCCAGGCACCAAAGACAAAATACATTAAATATTTCTTCGGCGACTTCATCTCAGTAGATTTCTGGGAAAAACTGTGAGAGTAAATAGAAAATTGCCATGAAAAGTTTCACAAAAATCTGTCGTTCGGAGTCGACTTTAAACTGTAGGTGCCACCACTCATGTATAAAATTAACACACACAACATAAGTGGTGTGAGAAACTAGGACGTTGTACATTGGGTCAATTCGACCTCCGGGTACTGTACTTGTCTTAATTGACAAGTACACGTCCTCTAACCTAACCTAACCTAACCTATGTGGTGTGAGAAGCTAGGTTGGAATCCTCAGGTTGTAAATGACCAATTAAGTCAGTACGTAAGTATGAATTACGAGAAAGAGTACTTTGTATTTGGAGGTCTATTCTCCAAATTAATGAAAAATAATAAAATAAGCGTGAGCTGCTAAAACTGGCTAACAGGAGAGACCTATGCGGAAAGATTATGTTTGGAAAGCATCATTAGAAACAAGTTCATGAATAAGTTCAGCGTAATGTTGTCAAATAAATGGCGGCAATAAAAAACTATTTGGAAAACAGCAGTAGGTAGGAAGTTTCATAAAAAAATTGCCGTCCATCCGCCGGTCTATATTATTAGGCAGCGTTAGAGGAGAAATATTTTTTTTTTTTGATAATTCATGAACGTACATATTTATGAATGAAGGAAAAACAAGTTGAGAATACAACAGTTATAGACAACAGTCATGACACAATTGTTTTAACAAGATACTAAACAAATACCGTCTGAAACATAACATTCTCTTGGCAATCGAAAAAAACAGGGAAGACTAATCCTGCTATTACTCATGATTTAATAACAATTTTGCCAACCACAAATAAAAACAATAAAAAAAAATTATTCTTGGAATTGGAAACAGAAATATGTACTCGTAATAGAAAACAAAACAGACAGAAAATAAATACCAGGACATAAATTATTCCGCATAACTGTGACTAAAAAAAAGAAGAGAGTCCTTGATGGAATTTAGGCCAACGTAGAGAACATCTTATAGGTGGCCTATTAAAGAAATCTTTGTTCAAAATATCCTTAAGAAAAGGAAAGAAAATAAGGACAAACATTTGTTATGAAAGATATTTCATCAGAAATTATTTTTTTTTTTTTGTTATGTTTCACCAAAACTGTTCAAATCTAAGATAAATACGTAGAAATCAATCTTTATTAACCATGACACAATTTCTGTTTTTTTCTTTTTAACAAGAAAACAAACATAAACTGAAAAGAAAATCTTTGTCTTAATGGAAAAATTTTTTGTCGCTATTTCTTGGTCATTTAATGCTTTAATCAATCACAAATTCATACATACTTTAATGGTTTCCGTTTTAACATAATTCTTTCATATACGAGGTTTGTTTCAAGAATTATTGTGACTCAATATCATTACCTGATTGGCCAACAACTGTACTTTCTGTGTTACAGTCTTCATCTCCTTCAAATTTTCATTTTTTGCGTTACGCAATGATATGAGCTTAATAGGATGAGAACGTCAGAACGCCAGAATTTTCATTCATTATTAGAAGATTCCAGCTGTGATGTTGGACTTTTGGGCGGCGGTGTAACACTGGGTGTATTAATTGGAGTATCGGCAGGGGTTTCAAATGTATTAACAATAGCCTTGATGTCAACATCAGTAGTTTTAGTTGTTTTATTTATATTGTCTGCTGTAGTTTTTGGTTGTGGCTGTTGGAACATCATCCACATTCGTCCTCGTCTAGCTTGTAGTCCTTCTTCAATAAATTAATTAAATTCATCGGCTATGAATTTTTCAATATCTTTTAAGGGATCTGGATCTTCTTCAGCCTCTACGGGTGTAATGCAAGTGATTTTTGTTGATTCATTTGTTAAATCTTTAATATTCGTTGGACTTGTCACTGTAGAGGAAGCTTGATCCAGTGAGTTCACATCATATAACGATGAAATTTGTGGTTTCATCTTTATTTTTTGCCAAATCTTCGGCTAAGGCCGCTTATATGATGATATACATATGTATGATGAAGCTCATTTTGATCTAGGCGGGTATGTAAACAAGCAAAATTGTCGCATTTGGAACACAGTACAACCCGCACGCATACATTTAAAAGCCGACGCACCCAAAACGAGTCACTGTTTGGTGCGGATTTTGGTCCAAAGGCATAATTGGGCCATTTTTCTTCGAAAATGTGCAAGGAGTGGCCGTTACAGTCAATGGCGATCGTTATCGGGCCATGTTGAACGAATTTTTGTTCACAAAAATTGAAGAGGAGGATATTGGCAACATTTGGTTTCAACAGGACGGCGCTACGTGTCACAAAGCCGAAGCCCTGTTTTTGAAGATCGCATTATCAGCCGCAGAGCTGATGTCGTTTGGCCACCTCGGAGCTGCGATTTGACACCGTTGGACTATTATTTGTGGGGTGCCGTCAAAGATAAGTGTTACGCCGACAAGCCAGACACAATTGACGCTTTAAAGGACAATATTCGTGAAGCCATTGGTGAAATACAGCTGCACACAATCGATAATGTGCTTAAAAATTGGACCGATCGTGTAGGCTACTGCATGGCCAGCCGAGGCAGACATTTGAATGAAATTATTTTCCATTATTAACCGGAAGGATTGTACTTTTAAATAAAAAAAAGAAATTTGAGAAAATATTCAGTAGTTTTTTTTTAAAGCATTTACAAAAAAAAGAAAGTTATTTGGCGGACCCTTTACTTCTAAATCTGTCATTACAACCCAGCTTCTCATACCACTTATGTTGTGTGTCTTAATTTTATACATGAGATTTTTGAATAACTTTTTCATGGTATTTTTATTTTAACACTCAGAGTTTTTGCTAGAAATCTGCTGAGAGGAAGTCGCCGACGAAATATTTTTTTTTTCTTCATATTTCTTTTTGATGTCTGACCTGGGGGTTTGAACCGTGATCTCACGTCTAGTAAGCCAACACACAACCTACTAGACTAATGCGACTTCATTGAACTGGTGGACTTATATGGTGGTTATTTTGTGGTTACAAAACCGTCAGTTTGGCAACACTGTCAGATATTAAATATTTCATTTGAACATGCATTTGCTTAGTGAAAGATTTTCCATTCACGAATATGGATCGTTTAATACACGAAGAACGGGTAAAAATAATTTCTATTTATGATCCTCGAAGAACTTTTAACGATAATGCCGTAAGATAGTCGTTGATTTTACTTGGCGGTGGTATGTGGCTCATCTCGAGCCCCGAACAAAACAATATCGATTTTTCAGAAAGTCAGGTCAGGTCAGCAAAATCATGCGTTTTGTAGATGTTGGACTGTTTTTGTGAAGCCAGAGGATAATCCCCTAATTTTTAATCATTTGAAAACTAACATTCGCCAAGTTACAATTCCGTAGTTCAACCCTCGAATTTCTGCTGTATCCTGTCATTAACTTGCTAAAGGATTTTGTGCCATTTAATAATTCCCCTCCTTTATATGAGTTATTCCTTCGACAGGAGTTTTAATAAAAATTGTTTTTTTTTGTTGATTTTCTTTTTGTTTTTGGCAAAAACTTCACTTAATCTCACCTTAAGTTCTTATAAAAGAGGGTGAGAGTAGGGAAAAGTTATCTGAAAACAAGAAGAAGAAGAAGAAAGAGCAAAAGCAGTAAAACTTTTTATATTAAAAATAAGCAATAAAATGACTTCATCAACGGAAAGAAACTCACCGAATAGTTCGAAAATAGTTTACCTTCTTTAATTTCCTCACTTCTTTTAAATAAAAAATAATTTTTATTAAACCCTAACAAAGTTTCTTTGATTTGTTTCATTGTTTCAGTGGCGTTATCTCTTGCAGTCATTAATGGTTCATCTCTTGGTTGACCATATTGAACAGCTTTCAAGCATTCCAGTCTGACCCACAATTTAGAGGAGTTTTTCATCGTTCTGTGATTTTATTTACAAGATTTTCTCTCAACTCTTTTTTGATTTATTTGGCATTTTCATGTCCATTGCGTTTACAGCAGCTACAGCTTTTAATGTTTTTTAAGCAAGTGCTCGTAAAGGGTATTCTGCAAATAATAAATGGTTTCGGGAAACAGTAGAGCAAAGAGTAATTCTTTTCAACTGTTTGTTGTTATTAAAAATAATCTTATCATTCCTTGATAGAATATGGGACGGTCACAAGGCATGTAACACATCTTCATTATCATTTTCAATTTGTTTCATTCTCATCAATCAGCAGGTTCTAGGATGATAGGGTTGCCGTCTATCACTTTCCAGAACTAATGTATTGTTTGAAAATCAATTGGGTTGTTGTATTGGGTGGAAGTCCCCGTAGTCTAGTAGGTAGTGTGTTGTCTTGTGACATATGTGGCCTCCGTTCAAACTGGTAAGTCATCTCCAACAAAACGAAATATGAAAAAATATTTCTTCGGCAACTTCGTCTCAGCAAATTTCTGGCAAAAACTCGGAGAGCAAATAAAAATTGTCGTGAAAAAGTTTCTTTAAAAAAAGCTGCCGGTCGGAGTTGACTTTAAAATGTAGGAACCGCCATTTATGGTTAAAATTAACACACAGAACATAAGTGGTACGAGAAGCTAAGGTTGTAATGACTAATTACATTTCACTCGCGTCTCGATCTTTTCTGATAGTCAGGCCGCGATAAGATCTCTATCGGGTTTCGTGATTAGCTCTAGGATCGTTAGGGAATGTCGCCGCTGTCTCGACCCTCTCTCGCGGCGCTTCACCAGTGTCTCTCTGGTGTGGGGCACAGTGAAATTCCGGGAAACTGTAGGGCCGACGAGCTCGCCAGAGCTGGTGCGCTCCTTCCGGAATCCTCTTCTGTTGAATTGGGTATGCCACTTGCCTCGGTCAAGTTGACCATTGCGCAGAGGTTCTTTCGGGACGCCAACCTATCCTGGGTCAATGAGGAGTCCTGCTCCACCCTAGACTCACATGGCCCAAGATGGATAGAAGGCGTACCTACCGATTACTTGGTCTTGGTCGTGATGTCATCTCGACTACAGTGGCCGTGCTTACAGGTCATTGCGTCATGGGTAGACACGCGGAAAGAATGAGGCTCCCTTTCAACGACTTCTGCCGTGGATGCACGTCCACTGAGGAAGAGGAGACTGTTGTTCACTTTCTTTGCCAGTGCCCGTCTATTGCTAGGTGTAGATATAGATTATAGATTGGCTCCCCATTCCTTGTTTGCCTAACGGAGTTATCATCTATTGACATCAAGGATATAGCTTCGTTCATCAAACTTTCTGGCTGGTTTTCCAGTGAGGGGTAGTTGAGCTTTTGTTGTTCAGCCCTTGCGCTGACCAACTTCTTCCATTTCCCTGATTTTGGTGGAACTTGGTTAGTACAGGGACTGCGTTCACCCGTGGCATCACAACGGGCCGCTATGCGTGCTCAAGAGAGCTTTGTGATAACAGAGCTACCACTCCGACCTAACCTAACCTAATGACTAATTATGTATGTATGTGCATGTTGTATTGGGTGTAGTGGTAAGGAACTTTGCTTATTCGAGATTTAAGTATTTCAAATTGTGGCACTATCTGATATTTCCATTATATTTCTTGAACGGTCAGAGGTCATTAGGCTTCCTAAATGCATAGCTTGTAGAGCCTGAGAGTAAATAAAATTGCCATTGAAAATATCTCGAAAATCTGTTATTCGGTGTCGACTTTAAACCGACTGTAGGTCTCCGCCATTCATGATTAAAATAAACGCTCAACATAGGTGGTGTGAGAAGCTAGGTGGTAATCCTGACTAAAGCGCTGTAATAACCAGTTAAGTTAGTCTAGACCACCGATGATATATTACCTGAATAAAAAGCAAGGAAGTAGAATTTTAGACATCCTTCCAAAATAGTTCTAAATATTTCTGCAGAAAATTAAAGCGTATACGCTTTTATATATTTTGCATATGGAGTGGCAGAGACCTCTAGAAGATTATGTGTCCAGAGAATATAAAACTGCATTAGAAAAATCGAACTCTAACTTCCCTGTGCCTTCCCTACAGATTTTCTTCTTGTCGAAAGCCATAGAATAGTTAATGTTCGATTAAGAGGTGATAGATTCAAAATTTATCCACAAGACTGGAGTTACATACACCTTAATAATCCTTTTACTTCTCTATGCATCGGTTTCAGGCAAGAAGGCTTTGGCCAATTCCAACACAGAGGAATTTATCTTCCTTAAAATGCTGCTTTTGTTACTGAGAGAGCGCTCCCAGAAACTCAGTGCAGTGCTAAGCGAAAACGACAAAATGTGGATGAGAAATGACATTGAGGGCAACATTGTTAGAAGTTCGGCAAGCACTGGTGACACCCACATATGCAGATCTCTTTGCCCTTTTTCACTTAGTGTTGATAGGGAATGGCAGTACCATCCATAAAGAGCGTATTCTTCGGCTGAACATAGTTTTGTAGCGACAAAACAGGCCTGTTTTAGCCTCCTATGAAGTTCCGAGTCCCAATATTACTTATAAATGTTTGATGTTTAATGATTCAATCTCAGTATTTTTAGCTTGATTTTGTAACCTTTTAAGCCCACTGTAGCCATAAAAAAACCAAAATAAATCACTTGCCACTAACACAACATTTCAACAAGTTGAGAGAAAAAAAATCATTTTAAGCATAGAGATTCTTCCGCAAAGCCACAGAAAAAGAAAATGTTCTCTTAAATTAGTGGGTCATTGGGTTACGAAACGAAAAACATATCAACACACAGATGGACTGCTACACACACTTGAAAAGTTTACAACACTGACTTTAATGGCACAACGTAAAGCTGTCGCCAAAGGAGGAAAATATTGTTGAAATTAAAACTAAAACTGAACGGGAAGAGAAGAAACGTAAAGAAATGTAAAGGACAATCGAAAGGTTATGTGGGGATGAATTAAAACAAATAATGACAGTCCAACCTGCCCCCTCACCCTTGCTATAGTAGAATATCCTGTTAAACTGTTGACATTAAAACAGAATTTTACACTTCAATAACAAAAAAACAAAAAATAAACAAAAAAAAGATTTCGTTTTAGTTGTCCTTTTATTTGTTGTTTTCTTAAACGTTTTAATTAAAAATTACGTTCGTATGATGCAGCATTTTTTGTTTGTTTTTTTTTTTCTTTCTGAGTTGTTGCTCCTTCAGTTGTCGTTTAGTCGTCTTTTGATTTTCAAAATAAATTTTCAACGTTGTGTTGTGTCATATTTTAACGAGAAATTAAATAAAGTTTCTGTTTAAATTGTTTCATAACAATAAAAAACAAATAAAATACAACAACAGTATGATGAGTAACAACGATGACGGTGACTATGACGATGACGATGATGATATCGCCAACGTTAGCAACGATTGCATACACACTTTGGCAGTAATAGTCCCAGCTCTGCCAAGTAGAATCGTTTAAAGTAGTCTTGTTACACTTTTTGTTCTTGTTGCTGTTGTTGTTGTTGTTGTTTAATAAATAAATGAAATCATTTTAATTTATTTTTAGATTTTATTGCACACACACACACACGCACACACACATTCAAAAAGGCAAAAGCAAAAACAGAAACAAACAAACAAACAAACAAGCATTTTTAATAAGAAAAACAAGTCTAAACAAGCATCCTTTAAGAGCAAAAAAAACTTTGATGAAAAAAAATTTCGCAAATTTGCAATCGCACGACGCTTACAACTGAAACGGCGACAAACGAAAAACATAAACATACGAAAATTATTTGTCTGGCTTTGAATTTTCTTAGAAATGAAAACCGTTTGGCAAAGGAGCCATAAATTCAAACAAATTTATTGAAACAAAAAGGAGGTAAAATTTGCAATTAATTTTCGGCTAAAAAAGAGTTTTAAACGTTGACTGTTTACGTGAGTAAATTTTAAATTAAAATTCCTTGATATTTATGGAACAATTAACAAGACTTTCACAAAAACAAACTCAACTGTCTGCGGCCTATTAAATAATCAACCAAACAAATTAATTCTAAACGTGAAAACAAATTGGAATTATATTGGAGCTTAATATTGGAGGTTAATTGTGAAAGTTTGATAAAAAAAAAATATAAATAACGGGAGATTTTCTCAACTCAAATTTAACTTTTGAAAGGTTATTGACTTACTTACTTAATTGGCCATTACAACAACAACAAGTTAGTGAGGAATACAACCCTGCTTCTCACACCAACTGTATTTTGGGTGTTAAATTTATCCATGAGTCTCTGGATCTACAATTTAAATTCAACACTGACAACAGATTTTTGAGAAAATGTTCATGGTAATTTTATTTGCTCGCAGAGTTTTTAAAGAAATTTTTTATATTTTTGGTTTTTTTAAGATTTCTGAGCTGAGGGGTTTTCACCACGGGCTCGCGTCTAACAAGCCAACCCACTAGACCACGGTGACCAAGTTTTACAGGTTATTTCATGTAAATATTATCCACGCATACGTCACATAGTAGCTTTCTCAGTTTTTAAAATTTTTAAACTTTTTAAGCGCAATATGATGACATTATTATTATTGGTGACTTTAATAATAATCTCTTACTTGATAATGCGCTATCTGATTCAATGTTGTCTCTCCATCTTAATCCTGTGAATGTGTCCTTGCCAACTCACTTCCATTCTTCTTCCAGTAGTCTAATCGATCTAGTATTTGTTAATGATATGACTAAGGTACTGTTATATGATCAAATTTCAGCCTCTTGCTTTTCCAATCATGATCTTCTCTTCTTAACTTATAATCTGTCTACGAGTCATGAGGACAGGTATATTACATACCGTGATTTTAAAAGTATCGATTTTACAGTTTTTAACAGAAGTGTTGATGATATCTGTTGGGATCAAATCTACTCACTGGGTAATGTAAACGACCAGGTGGCACTAATTCAGGAAAATGTGCGTCTGCTATATGACAGTTGTGTTCCTATCAAAACAAAACTTGTTAAAGCCAAACACCAACCGTGGTTTAATGCTGAAATTAAAGCATTAATTGATAAGCGCGACATTGCCTATCGGCGATGGAAGAGGTTCAGAACGGATGATCTGAAAGCCGTTCATAAAGCCCCTCGTAGTGAGATTACCAAACACATTAAAATTGCAAAAACATTGTTTTACGACAGGAAGTTTGCTTCCGCATTAGATAATAAAGCTAAATGGAAGGTAATCCGCGATATTGGTATTGGACATAAATGCCATAATACTTCTCCTGATGTCGATGTAAACGGTCTGAATGACAAATTTGTTAATATTAATGTTCCTACACCTGACAGTAACCTTTATGATGACCTTTGTTTTGTTCCGCTAGAAAACCCCTTTAGTTTTCGTTGTGTTAGTCAGCTCGAGGTTTTGGAATGCTTATCTTCTGTGAAATCGAATGCGATTGGTTCTGATGACTTAGATCCTCTGTTTTTAAAAGCTTTGTCACATAGACTTTTACCGTATTTTACTCATGTATTCAATTCAGTCTTAACTATGTCCTCTTTCCCTGATGAATGGAAACGGTCAAAAATCATCCCAATTCCTAAATCTAACAATGAATTCACGCCAATTGCCATTCTTCCGTTCCTGTCCAAAGTTATGGAAAACCTCATAGCTAGACAAGTGAACGATTATCTCACGAGTAATAATTTTTTATCTGATAAACAGTCGGGATTTATGAAAGCTAGGAGCTGCACTACTGCTTTAGTCAAAGTAGTTGATGACCTTAGGTTGAAGCTGGATGAAAATTACATAGCGTTTTTGGTTCTTTTGGATCACACTAAGGCTTTTGATGCAGTTGATCACAGAATATTATTGAGAAAGCTACAGACCCTCTTTCATTTTTCTAATTCAGCTTGCAGCCTTATACGTTCCTATCTCATTAACAGATCTCAACGAGTTTACCTAAACGGCAACATCTCGAATTCGGTACACGTTGGAAGAGGTATTCCTCAGGGATCAATTCTAGGGCCCCTTTTGTTCTGTATATATATTAACGACCTACCTGATGTTTTGGATAATTGTAGCGTACATATGTACGCTGATGACGTTCAGCTCTATAGGAGCGCTTGTATTGATAATATCCGACTATGTGTAGATACGATTAACGATGATTTACGGAAAATTGACAACTGGGCTAATGCTAATGGACTTTGTATAAATCCCTCTAAATCGAAATGTTTATTGCTCTCCAGGACTAAGAGAGCGTTTGACGTGCCGGATATTATTATCAGGGGGAATAAAATTGATTTTGTTGAATCGGCATCTAATCTGGGTGTTATCTTTAATGGTCGGCTAACGTGGTCTAGCCACATTAATGTCATCGTTGGTAAAGTTTATGGTATGCTTAGCTCCTAAGCTATGGGCTGTTATAGATTCGACTCCTTTTGCTATACGCCTGCAACTGGCAAAAACGTTTTTGATTCCTGTTCTTTTATATAGATAGGAAATTTTCGCAAACTGTGATGCGGATGATAGGCGGAAACTCAACTTGGCTTATAATAACATAGCCAGATATGTATTTATTAAGGGACGTCGGGACCATATATCACAATTTTCTTACCAGATATGTGGTATTCATTTTGATAATCTATTGAATATTAAGTGCCTAATTCTCCTCCATAAGATTATTACTTTGGAACAGCCAGTATACTTATTTAGCAGGATTAGATTTGCTAGATCCAACCGCGGTAGGAAAATTATCCAATTAAGGCATAGGACTCTTTTGTCGAAACGACAGTTCTTTATACACACCATCAGTCTTTGGAATGCACTACCTAATTATATTCAGAACATAGGCAATGCAACTAAGTTCAAAAAGGAGTTATACAATCTGTTTAAGTAGTTTGTAACATATTTTGATTGTTTATACATTTTTACTCTTCATTTTTATTAGTGATTAATTATTTTCATTTTTCTAATTTATTATTTAAGTTTCATTGTATCTCATTATATGAATATATTTCCTTGTTTGTATTTTTCTTTATATTTGTATCTTTCCTAATTTAGTTTTTTACATATACTCATTTTCTTATCCTAATTTTTTTGTATCGATTGCTATTTCCTGAGGTTAAATCATGTTCTTATTCTTATTCATTTTTATTTATACTGTACTTCAAACAATTCATTACTCATATAATGAGCGATTTGTTATTACTTTTTCCTATTTGATGTCCTCCCATAGCACTTTCATTTATAAGATTATTATCTTGTTGTGCTATGATTAATAAATAAAATAAATAAATAAAATAAATAAATAAATATGTTTTTAAAAAATAGCTTTCTTTTAAGGACCTAGATCAAAAATTAATAATAATAAATAAATAATATTCGTGGAGTTCGCACGTGCTTTTAATTTTTTTTTCGTAGTTTTGTGGACTTAGCGTTTTTGCAAACCACCAAATTTCAACAACTTTGAACTACATAATGACATTTTTTGTTGTTGTAAAATATGTATTTTGTATAGTGTTACCGTTTTGCATTAAAATCTCAATTTTGGAAAAAAGTGGACTTAGCGTCTTTGCGAATTATACTAACGATATGTGAACTACAATTTACATACATTTTAACCAGCATCTCTCCTATGTGTTATAGTTGTAATATTCTCTTCCACGAACGTAATTGTAGCCGTCTTATACCTGTTAACAAGAGACTTCAAGTGTCCCCACAAAAAATAATCTTATGGGATCAAATCGCATAATTCTGGCGGCCATAGTACGGCTACAAATCTGAAGATTAATTGGCCATTAAGCTCGACTCTCAATAGGTTAATAAAAATGCATGACGTATGACATTTGGCAATGTATTGTTAAAACCACAATTCTTCCATTTAGGACAAAAAAGAAGTAAATAATCATCTCAAGGTACCTTGCTCCATTGGAGGTAACGTAGCAATTTCACCATCGAATCACAAACCGCGCCAAACCGAGCATATTTTAGGGAAATTTTGTTTGTTGACGTACACATTGAACCAAAATTGAGTTTCGCAGCTGAATATAATTTTTTGATGTGGGCATACAAATTTGGAAATTTCTTAAACAATTCTTCCGAAGTCATCTATGACTACTTGCAAATTTAGTACAGAAAATGAAAGTAATCGATGACTTGCAAATTTACTATAGAAAATGAAAATCATCGATGACTAGAAAATGAAAGTTATCGGTGCCAAGAAAATGAAAGTAATCGATAACTTGCAAATTTACTACAGAAAATGAAATTCATCGATAACTTGCAAATTTACTACAGAAAATGAAAGTAATCGATGACTAGAAAATGAAAGTAATCGATGATTTGCAAAATTTCCCACAGAAAATGAAAGTAATCGATGACTTGCAAAGCATTTTCATTATATTCCTGGCTCAGCCATATCGAGCAAAATGAATTACGAAAACAATATTTCTTTCGGCGTATTCCTCTCAACGAATTTCTGGCCAAAACTCTGGGAGTAAATAACATTGCCATGAAAAGTTTCTCAAAAATCTATGGTTCTGAGTCAACATTAAACAGTAGGTCTTACCAATCATGGTTAAAATTAACACCACACAACATTTGTGGTGTGGAAAGCTAGGTTGTTATCCTGACTCAAGTGTTGTAATGACCAATTGAGTAAGGAAGTCACTATACTCGTAGCTCTTACGTAAATGATAACTTGCAAATTTACTATAGAAAATTAAAGTTATCGGTGACAAGAAAATGAAAGTAATCGATGACTTGCAAATTTAGTATAGAAAATTAAAGTCATCGATAACTTGCAAATTTACTATAGAAAATGTAAGTTATCGATGATTTGCAAATTTATTATAGAAAATGAAAGTTATCGGTGACAAGAAAATGAAAGTAATCGATGACTTGCAAATTTACTACAGAAAATTAAAGTAATCGATGACTTGCAAAGCATTTTCATTATATTCCTGGCTCAGCCATCACGAGCAAAATGAATTACGAAAACAATATTTCTTTCGGCGTATTCCTCTCAACGAATTTCTGGCCAAAACTCTGAGAGTAAATAAAATTTGCCATGAAAAGTTTCTCAAAAATCTATGGTTCTGAGTCAACATTAAACAGTAGGTCTTACCAATCATGGTTAAAATTAACACCACACAACATTTGTGGTGTGGAAAGCTAGGTTGTTATCCTGACTCAAGTAATGTAATGACCAATTGAGTAAGGAAGTCACTATACTCGTAGCTCTTACGTAAATGATAACTTGCAAATTTACTATAGAAAATGAAAGTTATCGGTGACAAGAAAATGAAAGTAATCGATGACTTGCAAATTTAGTATAGAAAATTAAAGTCATCGATAACTTGCAAATTTACTATAGAAAATGTAAGTTATCGATGATTAACAAATCAACTACAGAAAATGAAAGTCATCGATGACTTGCAAATTTTCTATAAATTACTAAAGTCATCGATAGTAAATTTACTACAGAAAATGCAAGTCATCGATAAATTTACTGTAGAAACTGCTAGTTATTTAACAAATTTTCTGTATAAAATGGAATGCCTGAGATGTTCTCTAAACGAAACTCAAATTAGTATTTCACTAAGACGTTAATAATTTTGTTGCACTGGCGATATTCCTTTAAACTCATAGAATTTAAATACTTTTTGGACATACCTCGTATACTCGTACTTCTATACTGCATTACCATAATTATTTAGCTGCAGTGATTATCTATTTATCACTTCATCATCTGTTATAAAACGTACATACATACGTCAAAATATCTGTCTCCTTATCTTCGTACACACTCTCTCTCTCTCGCTATCCTTCTCTCTCCGTCAATCCCATTCTAATTGTGAATTTTCATTAAGACTCGTACTAAAGTATAAAAATAGTTCAAACACCCATCCCTCCCCCTGGGTAGATTATATTCCTAGTTTTGTGGCTTTAAGCTTCAGTTGTGTGTATGTGCTGCAGATGTTTTCAGTTTTGTGTAGAGCAGCCAGCCAGTATGAAAATAATGACAAGTTATTTGAATGCTAATGCTGTCTCACTCTGGCCGTCTCTCTTCTCTTACCCCCTAATGGAATTCTAATTAAGCAATTTGAGTATTGTATACATACTTCCTATTTCTCCCCCATCATGCTTCCGTTAACACCTACTTTTGGTTGGTTGAGTTGAAATTTTAACACCCAAACGCTTTGGGGTATTTCCCCGAAATCCATGAAACGTGCAAAACAAAGTTTTTAGTGTTTGAAGCCATTTTATTCAATTATTTTTAATAAAAGACGTGGAAATATAATGAAATATGTACTCGAATGATTTAAAAAAAATATTGCATTGGAAAAAAATGTAAGAAAGATTCGATGTTAAAAAAAATAAATTGTGTCCAGTTAGCAAGCCAGGGCCTATGATATCATATGAAATTCCATTGTATACCGAAAGCCATAATTTGCTTAACCAAACAGAATTTTTTTTGTCTTTCGTTTTTTTGCTGGAAAATATTTCAAAATTTTCATTATAGTCGGGACAAACGGGAAGATGGTGATTTGCTTGTACTTGTGATACGTTTTTTACAATGTTTTTTGGTGGTCGTATTACGATTGGAAGTTCCAGTTTTAGTGGCAGGATCCTTGCATACATATTGCAAAGTCACTGGTAAAAATTGTTGTTCATTAGCAGAAGTTTTACGTGCACTAGTGCCATCGATTACATCATTATTATCCTCCGGTTCGGTGGCATAACCACTGGTATCATAATTACCGTAGAGATCCAATTCGGGTGTATTTTTATCTTTGCCACTGGTTGCCGGAATATCTGCTGCACTATTGTTAGTTGTGGATTGGAAAACCGTTTTCTTAGAGGATTTCATACTGCCCGTGGTAAACATTCCACTTGTAGATGCAGTTCTTGCAGTGGTGTTGCTGTTAAATGTTCTGACGCCTGATGATTTTGTGCTGTCATGTAAGGAGGTTTTATTTTCAAGAACATTTGCCTTAGGCTTGTATTTGTCGCTCACAAAATGATATCCAGAAGGACTTAAGGTTTCTTCTCCTTCTCCTTCTTCATCGCAATGATCGCATGAGCCTCCACATTCTCGGCCGTTAGCCTTTTTATTCTCATCCGTCTCTAAACATATATTCGGTCTTGGTGGTCCCGTGGGCTTCGGTGTACAGGTACACTTGTGGCAACAGCGGCAAGGTGGTATAATTACTTTACTTACAAGTTCCTGATTTTCATTCTCATTTGGCTGGATTTCATTCACGAGAATTTCATCCGGTGCTTTTCCATTTTGTTCATTTTCGTTTTTTCCATTTCCGTTTCCGTTTCCGTTTTTTCCATTTCCATTTCCATTTTTACCATTTCCGTTTTTTCCATTTCCATTTTGTTCATTTTCGTTTTTTCCATTTCCGTTTCCGTTTCCGTTTTTTCCATTTCCATTTCCATTTCCATTTTTACCATTTCCATTTTGTTCATTTCCATTCTCTAAATTTTCCTTTTGTCCACAGCAATTCATTGATGTTCTTGCACTTTCCGGCGAGGACTGCGGCGGTGTCGGCTGCGCACAGCATGATCTAAACACAGACTCTGGATTCGTTGTCTGCGCCGTAACGGATTCTCTAACATAAGACGCCTGTGGCACATAGTATGGCGGTACGGGCTGTTCAAATCCGCATGGTGCCGTCGGTTGCATACCGGATCCGTAACTGTCTGTAACCTCATACTGGCTGGCTCGACTTTCCATATAAATTTTCTCAACAGAATTCTGTTTACTCTGCTGAGACTCCTTAAGCTGCTCTATCAGACAAAGAATTTTTTCATAATCACGTTCATTTTGCTCCGTCAGTCCTGAAACAAGAGGAGTTATTATTGCATACAATATACATACGAGTAGTCGATAATGGTACTTACTTTCCATTAAACGGCCACAAAGACATCTCATCGCAACATCATTTTGTTCTAGTTTCTCAAATGCCTGATCAATTTTTTCGGTGGTCTTGGTACAGTAATCTTTGAGTGTCATACTGACAGATGTTTGTACGGTTTCCAAGATATTGTCGGTAACAATATTTAGGAAATCAGCACAAGAATCTTCCAAAGATTTTTGCATTTTCGATTCAACCGTTTTGGTCTCTACTGTATTATTGCTGTAGTCCTTAGCACTGGCAGGAGCACCGTAAGCATAACCAGTAACATTCATTTTGACATCACCCCTGACATTGGCCGGAGCGTAGCAACTAGCGTTACCGTAGACATAGGCAGTACTATTACCATTACTTCTGCTATTACTCCTGCCATTGCGATTTGCACTGGCATTGGCATTGGCATTGGCATTGGCATTGACATTGGGACTGGGACTGGCATCATATTTGCGTGGTGATTGAAGCTTTGTGGCATTGCCTTGAGTTTTGCTAGTATAGTCCTTAGATTTTTTTTTCGACGGTGGCTGAGGCAAATCTTCCACCAAGTTCATATCCTCCTCATCTATAACATCCAATTGAGAATAACTTTTGCCTATTGGAGAGCTACCGTGACGCCTTGACTTGCCGTTGTTTGCCTTTCTACTACAACAGCAATGACAACTGTTGCGCTTGGTGGGCTGTAGAGATTCCAAACTTTCAAAACTAGTGCAACGACCAATGAAATCTGATTTTCCAGTTTGCGCTTTAAGTAAGGAAGGCCGTTGTCTGAAGGCCGCGTCCATTGGTTCATTGGCATTACGCTCCGGAGGAAGACGAGGACACCATTCGTTCTGATCTGGTGTCTCATTGCAACTGGCATCTGTAGATTCAAAGGATGTACACTCCAGAATATATTTTTTGTTTTTCTTAATCGGCACACCATAGTAGGGCAAGAGATACACTTCACGTTTATCCATGTTTCGATTACTACCATTTACCGGTGGTGGGAGAATGCTACTGCGGGGATCACCATCAGTGGCCATACATTTGCATCTGCCCAACCTTTTATCGATTTCTTGTATCCTCTTACACACCGCCATGTGCGTCTCATTGCATGTGCATTCCATTTTCTTCTTTTTTTTTGGTTTTTCTAACGTATCGAACAAAGACTTTTTCTTTGATGGCATATCCGTGATTCGTCTAAACGAGCAGCGCTTTGTATTCCCAAAATTGTCTTGACATACAAAGCGTTGGCCTTCGCAAGCATTAATCGCAGGATTATAGCAACAATAATTGCAATAACAGTAGTAGCATGGATCGTAACAATAACAATTGTTTGTGCAATTTCTATACAACATAAATTTCTTAAGCAATTCAATTCAATTCAATTTTAATTTCGTTTCTTTTCTTTTCGATTCGATTCGTTTCGTTTTTGTTTTTTTTTTTATGGGAAAAGATGAAAATTTTTTTTCTTTTTAATCATTGATGATGACACCGAAAATATTTGTGAAGAAAAAAGTTTTGTGACGAAAAAAAAAAAATTCGTTGGTTTTTGTTAGTCCTTCTACAGAATTTTTTTCCGAAATTTTTTTTTTAGCAGATGAAAACGAAAACTCAATAAAATATTAAAAAAAAAGAAAAAATAAATTGTGATTTAACGTTACTTCAAAATAAAAAAAAAATAAAACTTCAAAACTAGTTTCCAATTGTTTCGAAACTGTTGGACGAGGGAAAGTAAACCAAAGAAGGGACACAAGAAAGAAACACGAAAAATTGTATCGGAATGCCTTCTGGGCTGAGCTCATAATGCCATAATAAACTCCTATTGAAGGGGTTCCACTGTTAAGATCGTGTGAAATAAAATAGGCCGCCATTCCCACAATCACGCTTTGAGGACAAAACCATTTTGTATCCATAGACACATAATGACTGACCAACTCAGGAAGGTTTTACAGATCATCCAAGTCCTTTCTCCTACTCCTATAAGCAGCATATGGCTTCAATAATTGCTCTCCATTGTCTTTTAATCGCTTCAAGTAAATTCAGTACATCCTTCAATGTATGAGCGTTACAAGATCATGGAAATACAGAAGCTAGTATAGATAGTTGATCTTGGTTATGGTATACACCACCCAGAGGACTTTATCTTGGGCAATTCCGATTACTGAAGTATTATGAAGGCAGAAATAATTGCTATGAAGACTGCTGTTAATCGGGTTGTTATGGCTAATTAATGAAATGAATGAAAAGTTTCTCAAATCTGTCGTTAGGAGCCGACATTAGAGTGTAGATGCTGCCGCTCATAGATAAAATCAACATACACAACATGGGTGGTGTAAGAAGCTAGGTTGTAATGCTGACTAAAGCGTTGTAATCAGTAACTAAATAAGTTAAGTAAGTATTGGAGAAACTTTTCACATTCTTATTACTCATTGATGATGCTGCCCTCTGTTGGAAGTCCAGGGGCTTCTGACAATAATACTACAACATTTAAATGAGATTTACTTCATTCAAAAGTGTCAAAGTCATTCGTATTTAAAGGCCAACAACAATAAAAGTGAAGTTAAAACAGAAGCTATACGTAGTCTGAACAACTGAAAAATGTTGGTGGACTTCTGCAAAACGATTAATAGCTCCCAGGTTATCAAAAAGAATTTAATTACCATAACCTCAAATGTTCTTAATTTATTTATCGGCCAGAAACCAGCACTAACTCGATCTACCGCCTTCGACCTAAAAACCATTGCAGAATGGTTGGTAATGTAGTTCATCCCTAGGGGGACAAATATGTTCTTTAAAATTTACTCAAAAAAATGTAAAAAAAATCATTTTTTCTAGAATGTCGATGTTAGATTTTGTTTTGATTTTGAAAAAATAAACGAAAATAAGAAAAAAACGAAAATTTTTACAAAATTATTTTAAAATTTATTTTTTTTTTTTTTGAAATATTTGTTTGTAAAATGTACTGCTTATGGATCAACTAATATCTTCTAGGGAATCCCTGCTTAATCTTCCTCCTCTTCAGAACTTTCCGACTCCTCAACTTTTTTCTTGATATCAAATGGAGACTTTAGACGTGAGGGCATTTTAGAAATTTTCAAATACGAGACAGGCATTATATAGCCTGGATATGAATTTCGATAGATTGGGGAACAATAATTGTTACTGTAGCAGGGACAGCAACAACGATCCAAGCAACAGTCCACGCGGTAAAACATTTTTCCGGAGAAAATTTAGCAAATTTTTGTTTCTTTTAAAGAGTTTGTCGCCGAAAATCTTTTTTGCCGAAAAATTTTATTTTACCGAAATTCTATTGCAACAGGAATTGAAAATTTTATGGAAAAAACTTTTTTAGATGTTTGTGGAGCCAAAGAAATTTCTAGACTGAAAAAATTTGATTGAAAATTTTTGAAATAATGAATTGCAATTGTTTTAAAACTGTGATACAGAAAGTAACATAAAAGGTACTTTTTTTTAATGAAAATTGTCCCAAATTGAAAAAACGGTTACAGTTTCACAGCACATGGTTTATGCTTTTAATAAGACATTTAAATCATTTGAAGAGTATATATCTAACTTTCAGCCTTACTTAGTCAAGTCAGGACTAGAATAACATTCAGCCTCCAGATCTTGCAAATATCGTAGAAAATTCAAGCCGAACCACTGTTCGAGAAACAAGAGAATTAAATGAGCAAATCTAAACAATACAACAGTCCAATACATTTTCACAAACAACGTTTTTAAACAACGAAATCTGGCAACCCTAGCATCCTAGAATACGCTGCGTGTAAACGAATCATCTGCTTAACTCGAAATCTTTAATTAATGAAACTGAAACAATGCGAATAAGTTATAAGAAAATGGTGAAACAATTTAAGACCGGCCTATGTTCCTTAAAGAATCAAAGAAGGACATAGTGGTTAAGAGATTAGGTAAAATTGGGAAGGGCTGTAAAAAGCATAGCTTACTTGCGTCCTATAAGGTGCGGTTGTAATACAGGCTATTCAACTATAACTCCTGAACATACCGTTAGTATTATGATGGAATGGGTTCCAAATCCCTTTTCGCTAAACACGTTCTGTCAAATAATCTCGGCGTTCAAGAATCTTTCGCCTATGGTAACGATGACGACGAAGGTAACCTTCGAATGTCTTACCTTCTCCTCCGGAGGCATCCGGAACTCTTGGGTAATCTTAGATGTGGTCTACATACTCCCTTATTTATTTATTTGCCGCTGTACTGTCAGTAAATATGCGTATATACAGTCAGAGATTAAAATTTAAATGCACTTTCGAATAGGAAGATATATTTTATTCATACATACATACATAATTAGTCATAACAACCTTTCAGTTAGGTTTACGACCTAGCTTCTCATGTATTCAGTAAAAAGAAATCTAAGAGGTTTCATTGGGTTTCATTGATTAGTAAATAATTCTACAAACATATTAAATTGGGCTAAAACATAATGTAAATTTTCCATATTTCGGATGAGTATTTAAACCTTAGTCTCTCACTGCATATCTCTCCTCAGTAAACGGAACTCGCACTGCGACTGTTTTTATAGTCATTATTATGAGTAGAACATTCCATGGTTATCGTATAGTATTGTTTCGCAGATGAAAACTAAACAAAAATAAGCAAAAACCAAGAATATTATACAACAACAAATTACACACATCATACGGTAAACACATTACATACAATATAACAAAAAAATGGATTTGAAAGTTTCAAACCCACCTCGTATATTACTTTATATCATGACAGCAAAAAAAGCGCTTTTTTCAAATGCCAATTTGAAAGGCACGCTAAAGCGCTTTGAAAAATTTTATGTGATTTTGTAAAAATATTTCGTTTGTAATTGTCTGAAAAATAAAAATTTTCGAAAAAAAAATTTTTTTTTTTTTTAAATTTTCTTTTAAAAATTCTCTGTAACTTATTGGCACCGCAACAAGAAGCAAATATTTCTTGGCAAAACCAACAATAACCCGGCTGTAAACATGCCTCTGTTTCCTGATTGTCGCTGTAAACATAAACGTAACGGGGCAGCTAGAAATTTCTGTTGTCCCAACAGGCGAAACGAATGCGGTGTTTGTACGTCACCATGCGAAAATCAGGGGATATGCGAAAAGCCATTCCTGTGCCAGGAATTGAACAAGAACTATTGGTGTGACTGTCGCCCGCCCATACACAGAGACTATTGCAAATTCTGTAATGCCAAGGATAAAAACATAGTCAAGAGGGATCCGAAACCCGAAGATGATGACTAAAGTCTAGGGCTGGTCATAGTCAAGAGGGATTCGAGACCCGAAGATGATGACTAGAGTCTAGGGCTGTTTTGAAGACATCTCATAAGCCATAATGAAGACTCCATGAAAGTTCGGTGCATAAGTAAATTCAAAAGCAATAGTGCAGTTTGTTGTAAAAATTTCAAATTTCAAATAAAATTTTGCAAAATCAACAGTTTTTCTAAAAATTAATGGCAGTTTTATTATAAAAAAAAAGTAAAAGCTTTTACAAAGTGGGGCAACACTTTGGTTTCTAATGGACACTAAAATTGTGAGCGATTTTTATTTCTTGTCCCTGCTATAAGTACATAACTCCTTGATACGCAACTCAGATATTTCAGGCGATCCTATTTTGAAATAATGTTGTTTGAATATACAGCGTGCGGCGAAATAGGCGATTGCCAGCCTCAGGCTGCTCCTGGATAGACCAATGTATGATTAAAATCTGAAACCCAAAGTACCTCCGCCTATATATTTATCTTTCCACTCAACAAAAAGATTCTGATGTGTAGGCTTCCCTCTTTGATATCTCAACCTCCTACTCGTTAGCGTGATTTTTCACATCACCTCCTTCTTTAGCTTACCTAAACTGCTCACGAGTCAGAATCATATGAGCCGAGTATACAGATAGCGGTCTAACTGTCAAGTATTATTGTTATCTCTTGTCCTTTGTACTTCCTATCCACATTGAGTTGAGCCAAACAATATGGATATAAAGAGTATGCATCATGTAGAAGTAAAATTTCTTATGGCGGGTTGTAACATTACGACCCGCTCTCACCAAAATCTTTTTAAAAATCATTTCTTGATGAGGGGGGAGGAAGACAGAAGGAAAATGAACACAAACAAAGAGCGTAACAATGTGTTGCTCTCATCGTACGTATGTACATGTGTATGTATTCCTGTGTTTTTTGATTTAGTTGTCGATCAGACTGCGCCAAGAATAAATATGCTGCGGATGCTTTATCATTTTATTTCAGAATAACACTCGAAGAATATTTTGTCTTAAAATGTCTTAGCTGGGCGTATTTTATTTTTTATTTTGTCCCATAGTATATTTTTTTAAATGCTTTGGAATGCTCGTTTCTTTTTCTTTTAATAAAAAATTGTTTTTTTATTCTTTTTTTATTTTTATTTATTTTTTTTTTATTTTTATTTATCTAAAAAACATGGCCTAATTTTTAAGCCAAAGATGGATAGCTTTATGTTCTTTTAATAATAAAATGGATTTTTTATTTTATTTTTATTTCTCCAAAATTATTAAGCCAAAGATAGACAGCTTTACATATGTATGTTGATGAAGTGAAAACAAAAATAGAGTATATGATTAACACTTTTATATGGCTGTAAATAAATAAATTCTCTCAACTGATTTTCTCTCTCTTACTCACCAATCCATAACCAAAGGCATGTGTTAACCTAGAGGAAAATTGTTAGTAATAATGTCAAGTCTACTTATTATTATTAACCCAATGATATGTACATGTGATCGGAAAATATAGAAAAGTTGTACTGCACTAAATCCCTAAAGACACCGTATTTAACTTGGCAAGTATTCTTCCAAAAATCGTAATCATTTCTCATTGATATTAGTGAATACTACTGAGATATTTGTTTGGGTGTATAATTGAACGAACTTTCTTGATGTTCGTGTCCTATGTGTGTAAAAAGCCGAAGATGTTCTTCCCCTGAGGGACATTGGTGCCGACGTCTGTTTTTAACACCAGAAAAATAAATAAAAAGTGGTCAAACAACAAAAACGCACGATGAGAACAACGCATTGGTACGCTCTTAGTTTCTGTATCCTTCCCTTCTATCTTCCCCCGCGTCGTGAAATATTTTTGAAAAATATTCCAAAATATGTTAAAATGCACATTCTTTATACTTTATTTTCTTTGGTTGAGCACTTCTTTCGATTATCTCGATTTTCTCTTGGAAGACATTTCTGACATTGACCCATCCATATACCATAGAGTATGTAGCTTTCGAATTGCTCTATGCACTTGTTTCGAAGCATTTTCCCAAAATCATTTAATAGTTGTTGTCAGGTCATGATTCATCAGGGGATGAATCTTGTGTCAGTCTTGACACCCATTATCCTAACCATAATCTCCGTAATTCTGGTCATTATCATATTCCACGAATTTATATTCAACACAGTCTCTATAGGACAGTTTTTCAATGACCCATCCGGCTATAGCAATATATGCTAGTCCCTGTACATTATCCAACTCTATCTGAACTGTTTTCAAATTCATTTTGCAAATTCTAGAATAATAGGATTGCCATCTAACGTTGCCCTTATGAAAATGCATTGGGTGTAGTGAGTGTAAAGGAGAAGCGAGTCCTCATATGATTTTTTCCTGTTGATGTTATAGTTTCTGGGGCATTAGGTGGAGAAGGCTGTCTTAAATTTTTCTTTTTTTTTTTTTTGGTTAAATTCAAGGCACCCGCTGTGAACCGTAATAGCACGGTACCGCACTTTGGGAGTACTACCTTAAGCCCCTATTTCTGTAGGATAAACGATTTCAGACGAACGTCTGTTTGTTTGTATGGAAAACACAAACAAAATTGAGTGTTTCTGCCCGTGCTTTCCATACAAATAGACGTTTTTCAGAGACTGAAAGAAATAACTACACCTGACGGATTGAAAAGAAATTTAATGGAGTAATGAATGAATTATTGTCTACAACATTATCTTTATTGAACAATTTTTAATTTTTTTCAACCACATTTTCATCTACTGTTTTCCATTTTCCTGTTTCTCCGGTTCTTTTAATTCGACTTCCGAATATTTGTATTTTGTTAGCAACCTTGCCACAAAAGGAGCCACAAGTTTTTCATCCAGCTTGGAAATATCATTACGGCCAAAATACAAAGAAGCCAAATTGGAAGCAATAATAACAATACTGGCACCCAAGGTGGTGTACCACAAAAACGAAACATGGTAAATGGCAGTGCCCTGTGTAGGAAGGCTATAAAAGAAAACAAAAAACATAAGAAATATTTTGAAATCTCTAGTATTGGAGGAAACACTTACTATTCAGCGGTAGAATTCAAATATTTGCTGTGATCAAACTCATAATCACAACCCTCAATGGAAATGGGCAATTTGGTGTGACGAAAAGTGCCAGTAACACTGGCTATTTGGGCATTAACACAGATCCAGGCCATGCTTAAGAAGGAAGTAATGCTGCCGGTTAAAGCGCTCTGTAATTAAGAGGAAAACTTTTCATTTGATTTCCAATAAAGAAAGAAATGGAAATAAATGCCTTACCTTTTCATTTATCCAAGGCATTAACATGCCGGTAGTAAATATGCCTAGCATGGGTCCATACAATATCGATTGCAAAGTTGCCGATAATTGTAAGACCATACCCAATTTCTCTACCACATACACCAAACAAATGGAACTTAAACCAAAGACCACCACCACTGAACGCATTATAATGGCAGTGGAACGTTCTGTGAGATCCGTTTTAATAAAAGGCTTAACATAGTCCTCCAGTACTACGGCAGCCAAAGAATTCAAATAAGTCGACAGAGAACTTAAAGCGGCACTAAAAACACCAGCCACAAAAAGACCCGGCATGCCAGGAAATTTACCCAAAACATCCATAACCAGAACGGGTACCAATTGATCTCGAGCATGGGCCAACTAAGAAATTAAAGAAAATTATTTCAATATGTGAAGATTTTATTTCATCAACTCACCCCAGTGGCCATAGGATCACAATCATAGTAAGTGGCATAGGCCAATAGGCCCACATATATACACACTAAATAGAGCAGCGTTAAACCAATGGAGAAGGTATATAAAGCCTCCTTAATTTTCTGTATATTAGGCAGAGACATAAACCGTTGGATGGTGGGCTGATTAATGGAAGTGTTCTGCAGTTTAAAGAACGTGCCACCAATGAATACCGAGAACACACTCATACGTACAGTGGGATCAAAAGTTAATCTAAAATATTTGAAATAAAAAAAGTCATATAAGAATCACAGTCCACTTTTCCGTGGCCATTTTTGCGCGAGTATTCGCTTAATGTGGTGTATCCAACCTGATGACCTTTGACCCTCTTCGTAATAAAAACTTTTCTATTTCAAAAATTTTATTTATCTTGGGATCGCTTTCACACTATTTCAGTGTGGTTTCCTATGGGTAATGTTTCCACCAATTATATTCATATAGGACGGCGTCCGACCCCCACTTTCGTCCACGATTATATCTGATATGCCTGAAATCATTTTTTTACTCAGAGTGGTAATGAATTGAATTTTTCGTAGACTTGCCCATGTCCAACTTAAATCTTCATTATGCTCGTATTTCGTAAATTTATATCGAGACTGGGGTTTTTCATTCATAGACCTCCATTGGATTAAAGGGACTTCAGATTTCACAGGAGATTGAGGGATTTTTAACACTTTATATTGGGGGGAACAGTAAATTAAGACGATGACTAGGTTGCCGTAGTCACTAGTAGATAGCGTGTTGGCTTATTAGACTGGAGTCTGCGGTTCAAACCCTCGAATATTTCGAATAAAACAAAATATGAAGAAATATTTAATCGGCGACTTTTTCTCAGCAGTTTTCTGGCAAAAACAGTAAGAGTAGAATAAAATTGGAAACTTTCTCAAAAATCTATCATTCGAGGTCAACTTTAAACTGTAGCTCCAGCCACTCGTGGATAAAATTAATACGCACTACAGGGGTTGCGCGAGAATCTATGTTGTAGTCCAAACTAAATGGTTGTAAGTAACGGGTGATTTTTTTAGCTATTATCTTTTTGGCAACACTGGTTTAAACAGTTCACGCATGTTTCGTGTTTTGTTTCACTGTCAAACATCTTCAGTTTGGTCTATAATTTAACCATGAATCGTCTTACAAACAACGAACAACGCTTGCAAATCATTGAATTTTATTATCAAAATGCGTGCTCTGTTAAGAAAGTTTATCGCGCGCTTCTTCCCTTTTATGGTCAGTTTAATCGACCCACTGAAGCGGCTATTCGGGCTATTGTGACTAAATTTCGCACCAAATTTACATTGTTGGACATTAAATCACCAACACGCTTACGTAGAGTGCGAACTGAGGAAAATATCGCAGCTGTATCGGCCAGTGTTAATGATGACCATCAATTATCGCTTCGTCGCCGTTCGCAGCAATTGGGCCTCTGTTACTCAACAACGTGGAAAATTTTGCGGAAGGATTTAGGTGTGAAGCCTTTCAAAATACAGCTGGTGCAAGAATTGAAGACGAACGACCTAGCGCAATGCAGAATTTTTGGTGAATGGGCTCTTGGAAAGTTGGCCGAAGATCCACTTCTTTATCGAAAAATTGTGTTCAGCGGCAAAGCTCATTTTTGGCTCAATGGACACGTAAATAAGCAGAATTGTCGATTTTGGAGTAAAGATCAGCCAGAAGCATTGCAAAAGCTACCAATACATCCAGAAAAAGTGACAGTTTGGTGCGGTTTATGGGCTGGTGGCATCATTGGACCGTACTTCTTCAAAGATGCTGCGAATCGTAACGTAAATGTGAATGGAGAACGCTACCGTGAGATGATATTTAACTCTTTTTGCCCAAAATGCAAGAGCTTGACTTGCATGACATGTGGTTTCAACAAGACGGTGCCACATGCCACACAGCACGCGTAACAACGGACTTATTGAGAGGCGAGTTCGGTCAACATTTTATTTCACGTTCGGGACCGGCCAATTGGCCGCCTAGATCGTGCGATTTAACGCCTTTAGACTATTTTTTGTGGGGCTATGTTAAAGCTCATGTCTATACAGACAAGCCTGCTTCGATTGACGCATTGGAAGAAAACATTGAAGCATTTATTCGTGAGATACCGGCCGAAATGTTGGAAAGAATATGCCAAAATTGGACTAAGCGGATGTACTATTTGAGGCCCAGTCGCGGTCAATATTTGCATGAAATAATCTTCAAACATTAAATTATATGGACCGTACTAGCGATTCAAATAAAGATTTCATGCATTGTATTTATGTATTTTTTTTTTTGAAAATTTTCCTATAGCTCTTAAAAAATCAGCCATTAGTATCTTACTTATATATAAAAATGAATGTGTGTTTAATTGGCTGGACCGATTTTCTTGAAATTTTAACAGTGCCATCCTGTATGTCTGGAAGGAACTATAGGCTACTTTTTATTTTAAAATTTCAAGTAAGCGAGATGCCACGCCCACATACTCATATAAAAATTAATGTTTGTTTGTATGTACCTTACAGAATCGTAAGCTATGCACTTGATCATGTTATGATCTTTAGCAAAGTTTTGCGTATAAGCCGGGGAAGGTCTCTAAGTTGGTATGACTAATTTCCGGTAGGTGGCGCCACTGAAAATTACTCAAAATGAATTAAATCGTAAACTGTGCATTCTTTAACAAAGTTGTTGCGCATGAGCCGACGAAATTTTCTAAATTGGTATGACCAATATCCGATAGGTGGCGCCACTGAATATTACTTAAAATCAATTAAATCGTAAACTGTGCATTCTTTAACAAAGTTGTTGCGCATGAGTCGACGGAAGTTGGTGCGATTAATTTCCAATGGATGGCGTCACTGAAAATTATTCAAAATGAATGACAAGCAATTGGTCGACCTACAGCTCAAGCATGAAAGAAAATAACATTACGAGCCTCAGAATCAGACGAGCATTGAGACTGGAAAATCTTCATGTATATGCAGCTGAGACCCATTCGCTTGAACCACTTTAACAACAAGAAGTGAGATTAGAAACTGATCGAATGCGTACTACTAAGGCCTGTTCATCTGAATCATCAGGACAACGGGTATCAAAATCAATAAAAATTATTCAAAATTAATTGGACGCATTTGTGTAATGTTTTTCCTTCATATTTATTTTAGTCGGTGGCGCAGCAACACGCGCAGGGTGCAGCTAGTATATTATATAAGTAATATATAAGTAAGATGGCCTGCTACTTGTCATCCTCTTCTGTAGGGCTTGCATAGATAATTATGCAGAGCATGGAAAAGTTTCTTATCCAACACACTCACAATTCAGTTTAATGCATGATAGAAAAACCTATGTGTTTTGCTTCCTTTTACTTACTCTGGAAAATTAAGGCGACCGCCTTCTAAATTGCGTTGCCACAAAACTTGAAAACCACCCACATCTATGGTGCCTTTAATCATGAGCACAATCATGGCGGCAAACATAATGAAGCTCTGCAAAACGTCCGTCCAAACGACACCTTTAATGCCGCCCTATTAAAATTAAAAACCAAGAGAACTTATTAAAAATAATTTGAAACATTAAAACAAAACAACAACGAAATAGAAGAGAAACAGAGAAACAGACTTACCACACATGTATAGAATGTACAAATTATTATAACCATGGGTGCTACGGTATGAAGATCAATGCCGCTGACTACAAAAATTGTTGCGGAAACAAAACGAGAGGATAAAAACGTTTTTAAACCATAAATGGCCAAAAATGGGAAAAACATACACACTCACCTTGACTAAACGTTAAAGCGGGCACATAAACGGCAATTGGCAGCCATAAAACCTGGTCACATAAACGGATTATGGAAAAACCACAAACGAAAATTAAAACAAAAAAGTTTTTGGAAAATTACAATCGAAATACTTACAGTTTTTATGTTAAATAAAGTGGCGCCGAATAAACGCATGCGGCGACTGAAACGTTTTTCGAAATACTGGAAAATAGAAAAGAAAAAAAAACATTTTTGAATAGAAAAGAGTGCTAATCGAATAAGAGTACATTAGATTCTGTCCTAATCACTGTATTTGCTGGCTTTAATTGGCTAATTTTGCTTTGAAATTTCATGCATGTTTTGTGGAACAATAATTAGAAAATTTTATTTTAAATTTAATCTGCATTTTTTAGAATGAAATTTAAATTAAATTTTATACTTACCCAGTGTATACTCGTTTGGAAGGTCTATACATAGAGAACTTACCAGCAGAGGCTTAATTTTGTGTTAAAAACCTGCACACAAGATGCTAAGGCTTTGTCCTGATGGCTAGGAAATAGTGGGGATCCTAAAAAATAATGCTGAAGTGAACACAGCCGTATTATCACCACAAACTTGCCCCAATCCACTGACGCGTAACACAACATAATATAGGTTTACCACTTACATCTTTACAACCCTAATCAGGATTACAACCTAGCCTTTCACACCACTCATGTTCTCCGCACGATAAATGTTGAGAAGCATTTCATCACAATTTTATTTTGTTCCCAGATTTTGCTTCCAGGAGCCTGCTAAGAGGAAGTCGCTGAAAGAAATATTTTTTTCATATTTCGTTTTCCGAGATGTCCGAAATGTGGCTTGAACCAAAGAAAATAAAGTATAAAGAATGTGCATTTTAACATATTTTGGAATATTTTTCAAAAAAATTTCACGACGCGGGGGGAAAGATAGAAGGGAATGATACAGAAACCAAGAGCGTAACAATGCGTTGTTCTCATCGTGCGTTTTTGTTGTTTGACCACTTTTTATTTATTTTTCTGGTGTTAAAAACTGACGTCGGCACTAATGTCCCTCAGGGGAAGAACATCTTCGGCTTTTTACACACATAGGACACGAACATCAAGAATGTTCGTTAAAAAGAGCGTAAAAATCTTGTCAGTTTTTAAAGAAGAAGGTTCATATCGCTTTTTTCAGACTTCAATGATACACCCAAAGAAATATCACAGTAGTATTCACTAATATCAATGAGAAATGATTTCGATTTTTGGAAGAATACTTGCCAAGTTAAATACGGTGTCTTAGTGTCTTAGTGCAGTACAATTTTTCTATATCTTCCGATCACATATACATATCATTGGGTTAATAAGTAGACTTGACATTATTACTAACAATTTTCCTCTAGGTTAACAAATGCCTATGGTTATGAATTTGTGAGTAAGAGAGAGAAAATAAGTTGAGAGAATTTATTTAATTACAGCCATATAAAAGTGTTAGTAATATACGCCATTTTTATTTTCATTTCATCAACATACATATGTAAAGCTGTCTATCTTTGGCTTAATAATTTTGTATAAATAGACATAAAATAAAAAATCCATTTTATTATTAAAAGAACATAAAGCTATCCATCTTTGGCTTAAAAATTAGGCCATGTTTTTTAGATAAATAAAAATAAAAAAACCATTTGTTACTAAAAGAAAAAAAACGAGCATTCCAAAGCATTTAAAAAAAATTATACTATGGGACAAAATAAAAAATAAAATACGCCCAGCTAATGACATAGAACATTTTTAACACAAAATATTCTTCGAGTGTTATTCTGAAATAAAATGATGAAGCATCCACAGCACATGTATTCTTGTCGCAGTCTGATCGACAACTAAATCAAAAAACACAAGAATACATACACATGTACATACGTACGATGAGAGCAACACATTGTTACGCTCTTTGTTTCTGTTCATTTTCTTTCTGTCGTCCTCCCTCTCATATAGAAATGATTTTTAAAAATATTTTGGTGAGAGCGGGTCGTAATGTTACGACCCGCCATAAGAAATTTTACTTCTACATGATGCGTATTCTTTATATCCATATTATTTGCTTGAACCAAGGGCTCTCGTCTAATAAGTCAACTTACGACATACTAGGCTACAGCGATTTGTTTTTAATTGCAGATCTAAAAAAGGCGATTATTATACGATAACTGACCATTCAAAATTTTTACATAAATATGGTCCGTAGTACTATGTGACTTCTCCACAATTACTTGTGGAGTCTCCTCCTTGCCGATAATTTTTTTTTAAATTGTCAATAAAAGTCTCTTGCTCTAGCTATGATAGTCTAGTAGGTAGTGTATTGGCTTAGTAGATGAGCTCAGACATCTTAAACAAAACGAAATATAAAGAGGAAAAATATTTCTTCGGCAACTGCCTCTCAGCAGTATTCTGGCAAAAAAAATAGCCATGAAAAGTTTCTCAAATCTGTCGCTAGTTGTTGGTTCTGTCACTGATGGCAGATGCACAATATATGTGGTCTGAGAAGATAGGTTGTCGTTCTTACTATAGAGTTGTAGTACCCAATCAGTATATCTAGAGAGTTATGAGTCATCAGCAGGGCTTAAATGTTCTTTGAGTTAGACTTTGTATGAATTTAGTCGCAAATCTAAATGCAAATTCAGATAATCCAAGAGAGTTTCTCTAACAGAAGCGTACATTGCACAAGCCTGACCATTGACCGTGAAATTTCCATTCATGTTCACATAATTAAGTGGCTTTCCAAATGAAATATATTTAACAACGTTGCCAGACCGATAATATAATAAAACTTCAGTTTATTTCTTTGCATATTTAACTCCCAACATTTATTCTCTATTTTTATTTTTTTTAATTAAAATTAAATTACAAGTCTTTATAACACCATAACCTCTAAGAAAAATTACTATAGTTTTACATTAAACATTACGTAGAAGTCTTATTTATTTCGTTTTCAAGCTTTACTTTCTCTTCCCCACTGTTAGCGTCCATAAAAGGCGTCTTCTCCATCACCAGGGTTACACTGCTGTACTTGTATTTCTTCATGTATTTCCTTAAAACGGGTGTGATTAGTTTTGGATTGACTTCACTGGAATCTTGGCGTCCGAAATATAAAGAAGCCAACAGGGAGACCACTATGGTGATGGTGGCACCCAAGCCGGTATACCATAAAAAGGAAAGATGATGGAATGCAGCGCCAGAAGTAGCTGGTATGGGAGTGCTGAAAGTAGAAAATTTATTTTCATTATATTTTTGAAGAAATAAAAAAAAATCCAAAGAAATACCTTAAAAGGGTTGTGTTCATGTTTTCAAATTCATATGTGCAGCCTTCTATGGAAACAGGTTTTGTGGGAAATTGCAATACCCCAGTGGCACTATCAATTTGAGCACGGGTGGCTGTATAGACCATAGTAAGTGCGGCTGTTATGCAGCCGGTTAAGACACTCTAGTAATTATAAAGAAAGCAAAATATGATTTAAAACCTTATTAACGGCATCAAAAGAAACTTACGTCTGCTTTTATAGTGGGCATGGTTATGCCCACGGTAAATATCCCCAGTATTGGGCCTGTGGTCATAGAATTTAATGTGGCCGACAATTGCATTACCATACCCAATTTCTCCACCACTTTGACCAAAAACATGGCAGAAACACCAAAAATTAAAACGACACCTCTTAGGAAAATAGCGGTTTGCTTTTCACTAAGCGGCTGCTTGCGATAGGGTTCGACAAAATCCTTTAGTAAGACACCCGATAAGGAATTCAAACAGGTTGACAAGGAACTTAAGGCAGCACTAAATACTCCAGAAACAAATAGACCCGCTACACCAGGTACAGAACCTGCTATTTGCATTACGTACAAGGGGACAATTTGATCTTTAGCACGTACCAACTGCAATCAAATAATCTGGTAACACTAACACAAAAAACATCGAAATTTAATACTTACCCCGGTAGAAATGGGATCACAATCATAATAAGAAGCAAACGCCAATAGACCGAGATAAATACACAGGCTTAAAAGACAGACTAGGCCTATAATAAAGGCAAACAAAGACTGTTTGACCTCCTTCATGCCAGGCAAAGACAAGAAACGTTGGACAGCTGGTTGCAAAATACAAGTGCCTTGAAGTTTCAGTAAAGTGCCACCCACAAAAACAGCAAAGAAACCCATGCGCACAGTGGGATCAAAGGTCCATCTGAAAGTTGAAAAAAAAAGTCAAGAAAGAATTTCTTTTTCTTTTCATGTAAAAAAAATAAAAACTCACTCTGGTGCCACTAGCCTGCCCGAGGCCAAATTTCTCGCATACACTTCACCTAAGCCGCCTACATCCGCTGTACCTTTCAAAGCCACAAATGCCAATGAACCCACCATTATAAAGCCTTGCAAAACATCTGTCCATATCACACCCTTAATGCCACCCTGTAAGTGAAGCGTGTTTTAAAATGCTTTCATTTTCAATAGCAGTTCAAGGTTATCTTCCCTAGCCAACTTACTATGCAGGTATAAATGGTGCAGACTACACATACCACCGGTATAATGGAATACAAATCAATGCCAGTCACTGTAACAATATAAAAACATGTTATTAACAACAGTTATTCGTAAATATTTAAGCCAGATTTTTGTTACCTTGATTGAAGGTTAAAGCCGGTACATAAATTGATATGGGCAGCCATAAAATCTAAATTAAACGAAAAGAATTTTCAAAAACTAAAATGAATAACAAACTCTCAATAACAAACTGTTGCCAAAAGAAATTTTTTTTTTTGCATTAAGGGCCTATTTACTAATGCGTAAAGTCTTGGGAACAATATTATTTCAAAAGGTTTTCCCGGTGAACAAGATATTTTAATATTGTCCTCTTGTTTGGAGGCCTATTTACTAAAGAACACAAATTTAATTATTTTTCAGAAAACCATTTCCCGGTAGATGAAAGTGGGGGGCCTAATTAATGATTTTTTTATCAATCAAATATAATTTCACAATACCACTGTACTGGAACTGGGCAAATTTATTTTGTCTTAATTTTTTTATTAGAGGCCTATATACTGAAACTATCGAACTCATAAAAAGTTTTTTATTAACAGACTTCAACGCTCTGGAAGTGATTCCTACAGTCCTTTGTGTTGATAATCGGACAATAGGTTGTAGGAGTATGACAGGAGGCAGTATTAGTGTGCGTTAGATGGGAGTTTTTTTTCTGATGACAAGAGAATATGTCTTAATAAATCACCCGATGTTGTTATTACGGCTGCCCCTTGCTTTCAACATACAGTTCTCTTACTATAAAAGCTTTACGACTTTTGAGTTGAAACTTCACAACTCAAAAAGCCAAGACGGCGGAGCTCTTGAAACTCTTGATTTATATTTCTGAAACATTTTGAAGTCCCAATTTGATTATAGGACTAACGTTTAATCAAACAAAATAATTTTATATAAATTTTGACACAAAAAGAAAGTTAGTTTATATTGAGACAGTTGCTATTGCAATAATTAAAATACTTACCGCTCCCACCAGAAACATTACTGAACCAAATAAACGCAGTCGGCGATCGAAACGCATCTCCAAATACTAAAAAAAGAAAATATTCAGAAAAGAAATTGTATTGAAAAAGCTTTCAGCGAATAACAAAATATTTGAAACCCATTACCATTATCGATACAATACCAGCACCATTAAGACGGACACAAAAACAGGTGAATTAATCGATTAAAAGGTGGTAATCGAAATAAAGTTTTTAAAACAAGCTTTCAGTCTTTCATTTTCCATTAGATTTTATCGAAATTTGATGTATCATTGAACGAATTTTATTCAGTTTAGATTTCGATTTGGATAAAAAAACAAGCCGTATGAGCAATATTTTAATATTCCGAAACAAATATTACGTATACGTAGTTTATAAATTTAATTGTTTCCCATGTGATTATTTAAAAGGAAGGAATACTATTCGCAAGTATTCATATTTCGTAATCTTTTTATGGGCTCTACAATCTATAATGAAGTTGCTTACAAACCTTATGTAGGAGCCTTCACACATATATACATTGTTGGTCATTACAACCCTTCAGTCAGGATTACGACCTAGTTTCTCACACCACTTATGTTGTGTGTATTTAGTTTTATATATGAGTGGCGGGACATATAGTTTAAACTCGATTTCGGACGTCAGGTTTTTGAGAAACTTTTCATGGCTTTTTTTATTTACTCTCAGCTTTTTAACACAAAATCTGCTAAGAGGAAGTTGAAGCCGAAGAAATATTTTTTCATATTTCGTTGTGTTGGAGATGTCTGACCTGGGGTTTTTGAACCGTGGCCTCACATCTAAGAAGCCGACACACTACCTACTAGACTACGGCGACTTTTCTAGACTTAAATGGTAGAAATAACTACAGATTCAAGCATGTTTAGAATTCCAAATCATATATTTAAGGCAGAAGACAGAAATAAGTTTTAGAGGGTGCGAGTTAAGTTTTGGTTAATATTGAGGAGCACAATAATTGCAATAGGAAAGTTGCTGTTTCATCTGCCTCCAATTATGAGCTTAAGGGTGCCCTTAATAAGCACATGAGAACGATCATAGCAACACTAACAGAAGGAATCATCAGTGCTGTTCTCATAATACATATATGCTCGTAATATCTTTTTTGTTGGGTTATAGAAATTCTTTGTTACTGTAACCGCTATTCTGCTTTGTTATTGTTCTCCCCGTTTCCAGTATAAGCACACTCAGCCACAATGAATTACAATAACAAAACAACTAAGAAATTACCAGTATAGAGAGAAATAAATATCACATTATAATAACAAAACTACATAGGAATACCAAGAACCAAGACTGAAAACAATAACAATGAAAGAATAACAATAACAAATCAACAGTAAGTTCTGGAAGTTGCCAGATCGAAAACGAAAAATGTGTAAATAAAGTGACAGGAAACACTGCATATAAACATATAAGCAGGGTTGTACTATACACTGGGAAATTTAATAATAAGGCTGCACATCCGATATGTAATCATACCGCACCTTCTTCTTAAAAGTCTTGTTAGTTACCTCAAAAGTATTATTTTTAATCACGTCTATGTATTTAAAACCTACATTCTATAAAAAAACAAATCAAAAGTTTCTCTTAATAAAAATAATTTTTTATTTAATATTTATTTTCTTTTTTATGATTATTAAAAAAAAAATAAAAACAAATTTTGAATATCATGTACTATATATAGTCTTGAATAGAAAGTTTATGGCCCTCAATAAACTTCTAGAGTTTCCGGCTGCAACATTTTCCTTTCCTCCACAATGTGACGTGTGTCTCTTTCTGTTGGCATTTTATCCATTTCAAAGGCCACACTGCTGTACTTGTATTTCTTCATGTATTTCCTTAGGATAGGCGTAATCAGTTTTGGATTTACTTCACTGGTATCCTGTTTTCCAAAATATAAAGTGGCCAATAAGGCCACTACAATGGTTATAGCAGATCCTAAGCCGGTGTACCATAAAAAGGAAATATGATGGAACGCTGAACCAGAAGTGGCATTAGGCACATCACTAATTAAAACTGTGTGATTTAAAGACTCAAATTCATAAGTACAGCCTTCAATCGAAACAGGCTTAATGGGAAATTGTAAGATACCAGTGGCACTATCAATTTGAGAACGTATAGCCACATAGGCCATGACCAAGGCAGCAGTTGAACAACCAGTTAAGACACTCTGGAAATAAAATTCAAAAAAAAAATAAAAATTTAATTAAAAAGTCTTAAAAATGTTTTTTTCCCAAGTTTACCTGTGTTTTTACAAAAGGCATTGTCATGCCCACGGTAAATACACCCAGCATGGGACCTGTGGTAACAGAGTTCACTGTAGCCGATAGTTGCATAACCATGCCCAATTTTTCCACCACTTTTACCAAAGCCATGGCCGAAAAGCCAAATATTAAAACCACTGCTCTTAAGATAATAGCCGTCTGTTTTTCACTAAACGGCTGCTTGCGATAAGGCTCTATAAAATCTTTTAAGACAACACCCGACAAGGAATTCAAAACTGTTGACAAAGAACTCAAAGCAGCACTAAATACCCCGGAAACAAATAGACCCGCCACACCGGGTACGGAACCTGCTATTTCCATAACATACAAGGGAATTATTTGATCTTTAGCGCGCACCAACTGCAATTAGAAAAACTCTGGTAATACTAACACACACAAAAAAATCGAAATATAACGCTTACCCCCGTAGTAATGGGATCACAGTCATAATACGAGGCAAACGCCAATAGGCCCAAATAAATACACAGGCTTAAAAGGCACACCAGGCCTATAATAAAAGCAAACAAAGACTGTTTCACCTCCTTCATGCCGGGCAGAGACAAGAAACGCTGGACAGCGGGTTGGATAATACAAGTGCCTTGAAGTTTCATAAAAGTGCCACCCACAAAAACAGCAAAGAAACCCATGCGCACGGTGGGATCAAAGGTCCATCTAAAAGGTTTTGAAAAAAAAAATCAAAAAAATTATTTTTTTTTTTTATTTTTCTAAAAAAGAAAACTCACTCTGGTGCCACTAGTCTATCCGTTTCCAAGTTTCTGGCATACACTTCACCCAAACCACCCACATCCATAGTGCCTTTGAAGGCGACAAATAGCAAAGAGCCCACCATAATAACACCTTGCAGAACATCCGTCCACATGACTCCTTTAATGCCACCCTATACAAATACAAATACAAATACAATGACAAAAAGAACAGCTTCATGGACATAATTATTTCCAATGTGCTTCGATTTCGTTTACTTACAATGCAGGTGTACATAGTACAAACGACACAGACAATCGGTATTATGGAGTACAAATTAATGCCAGTCACTGAAAATGAGGATGTTAAAGCAGATACATAATTGAGTCAATTATTGTTAGTCAAGTTTAGATGGTGATGACAATGGCAGTAGATGCCATTGTGTGCCAGCCAGCCAGCCATTCGGTCAATTATTGATTTAATTACCTTGATTGAATGTTAAGGCCGGCACATAAATCGATATGGGCAGCCATAGTATCTAAAGTAACGAAAAGAAATGAATTTTTAATTAAAATTTAAACGTTTCTCTTGTTTTTTATAGAAACGCTTTGTACAGAAACAGAACAGACGTTCTCTCATCCTTAACCTTGAAATGACGAAGACTTTGATTCAACAGAAAAAAGGGAACAGTTTCATTAAACTCTATACACTCTACACCATATTAATTAGCTAATAGCAGAGTCCAAACTGCACTGTGAATAGAAGAGATTCTCAACCCAAGGGGATACAGACTTAAGCCTTATATGGCCCATTGTGATACCAAAGTCGTCCATTTTCCCTAGTGCTGGAATCATCCAGACCGTACAGACACTTAGACTTTTAATGTCTATTCTTGGCAGATCAGTAAGACCCAGAGAAACCAAGTATCAAAGAGACAAAGAATCGCTTCCTTGTCTTACTCGTCGCGAATTCGTGCTCATAACGGAATGCCTAGCGACAAATCCAAGTCCCATCCTTGGCGTTCTCATTCAGAGTTTAAGCCGACTTTGCTTACGCCACTTATACAACCATAAACAGATTTAATGCGAAGCGATAATGGAATCCATTACTGAATTGTTAATAATAAGCTCGCAGGTTTTCAATGTTATTCCCCATGTAGATAATGTTATATAGTTCCGTTATCTTATTGAAAAATCGGCCTCAGAACATAAATCATCTTAGAAGTCTGGACAGTAGAAAGTACGGTTAGATATTAGAAATATTTTCATTAATAATCATTACTGTAGGCTTAAATGCCGTCAATGTCAATTAGGTCATATGAAGACAGTCTAATGTAGGCTCTATGCATTGAACTACATGACCTTTGACCCTACATGATCCAAGAGATCATGTATATAACTGGAAACGGATTGACTCTGTATATCATGGAATGCATTTCTACTCTGTTTTAATACAACTGCATTTCTAATGGACAATAAAATACAAGAGTTCCAGCAAACAGATCCATTCAGCAGTTATTGGAGATAATAAAGGGACCGCCAAATAACTTTTTTTTTTAAAATGCTTTAAAAAAAATTACTGAATATTTTCTCAAATTTCTTTTTTTATTTGAAAGTACAATCCTTCCGGTTAATAATGGAAAATAATTTCATTCAAATGGCTGCCTCGGCTGGCCATACAGTAGTCTACACGATCGGTCCAATTTTTAAGCACATTATCGATTGTGTGCAGCCGTATTTCACCAATGGCTTCACGAATATTGTCCTTTAAAGCGTCAATTGTCTCTGGCTTGTCGGCGTAACACTTATCTTTGACGGCACCCCACAAATAATAGTCCAACGGTGTCAAATCGCAGCTCCGAGGTGGCCAAACGACATCAGCTCTGCGGCTGATAATGCGATCTTGAAAAACAGGGCGCAAAACATCGAGAGTAGCTTCGGCTGTGTGGCACGTAGCGCCGTCCTGTTGAAACCAAATGTTGCCAATATCCTCCTCTGCAATTTTTGTGAACAAAAATTCGTTCAACATGGCCCGATAACGATCGCCATTGACTGTAACGGCCACTCCTTGCTCATTTTCGAACAAAAATGGCCCAATTATGCCTCTGGATCAAAATCCGCACCAAACAGTGACTCGTTTTGGGTGCGTCGGCTTTTCAATGTATGCGTGCGGGTTTTCTGTGCCCCAAATGCGACAATTTTGCTTGTTTACATACCCGCCAAGATTAAAATGAGCTTCATCTGAAAAGATGATTTTTTTTGAATGAAATTATTTTCCATTATTAGCCGGAAGGATTGTACTTTCAAATAAAAAAGAAATTTGAGAAAATATTCAGTAGTTTTTTTTACAAGTCACAGCCAGATCCCCATATGTTCTGTGCAGTTGTCCACACGCTTCCATGCTACATTCTACAATGGAATACCGTGCACAGAGCCTGTATGAGACAGTTAAACAAATCTCTGATCTCTTGTATCAGATTCTAGAATAATAGAGTTGCCATTTGTCGCTTCTATAAACAGATGCACTCTGCGAAAATGTATTGTGATGTTATAGTGGATGTAGAGAGAAGAAACTTTGCTCATTGAATTCTAGTGTCTCTCAATAGATGACAGTTGCCTGGCCTTCAACTATGAGACACATTGTCAGTGATATGCTCTCTGGCGGTCAAGAGATTGCCTGTATGGATTATTTGGAAGGGAACTGAACGTTTGTTTTTAAGGTATAAAATTCGAAACCGTGGTAAATATTTCTTCATATTCTTTCGGTTGCAAACATAGTTCGATCATACGGAGTTTTTTCCCACTTAAAATTTTACTTTTTCGAGAGAAATCCTATGTCGTTACAAAATTTTCTATAACTTGGTTATCATATACAAGCGCTTATATGGGAGAAAGATTATATTTTTTCAACTTACCATTGCCACCAAAAACATAACAGAACCGAACAGTCTCATTCGGCGATCGAAACGCATCTCCAAGTACTAAAAAAAATATTCAAAAAAATATTAAAAAAAAATTGTTTAAATGCAACCACCAAAGCCAATACCATACCATACCAGAAACACCACCAAAAAAAAAAATTATTTTTTTGTATACAAAATTATTCAATTAATACAGATTTAAAGTACATATGTATATGTATGTATATTAACAATTAAATCTTATTTACAAACAAATAATACCGATTACAACCAATTACAATTAACAAGCAATTAAAGTGCCAGCACCAATTTATTTTACAACAATTTTTACAACCATTAAAAAGGCTTCTGTTTTCTTTTGGGAAATTTTCAATGAAAACTTAAATTTATTTTCCGTTTTTTTTTTTTGTTCATTCTTTCTACTCTACTTTATCCAAAGATTGTCTTTTAACCACCGTGAATTTCTCATATTCATTATCGATTTTATAAAGTGGTTCCATTTCCTTGACATCTTCCTTAATGGTAGCCAGTGCAATAGGTTTCTTGCAAGCCTGTGGTAAATATTTGTATAAAACTGGGGTAATGAGATCTGGATTTATGTCCTCGGCTTTAGTGCAGCCAAAGATTAAACAGCTTAAGTTGGCCACCACACAGCCTATAATGCCACCCATGCCGGTATACCACATAAACGATAAATGATAGATATTGCGCTCCGAAGGCCTATTTAAATATAAAAAAATTCATAAAAAAGAATTTCCACCAGAAACCAATACAACACTAAAGCTCACGTATAATTTTGTCTCTCCCAATAGGTGGCATTATCGTAGCCATAAGTACAACCCTCCACCGAAATGGGCAATTTCGGATGTCTTATTTCACCCGACATTTGACCCATTTGAGCTTGCACACAAATCCAAGCCATGGTTAAAAACGATACAATGCCGCCTGTTAAACAGCTCTTGAAGCCAAAGGAAAAAAAATACAAAATTCCTTTGAAATTTGAATTTCTTAATAAAAACGCTCCATTTTTACCTTCTCCTTTATCCAGGGCATACAAATACCGGTGGTATAGAAACCCAATATGGGTCCCATGGTTACAGCGCCAGTCATGGTGGCCAATTGTAAAACTGTACCCATTTTCTCTACAATAAACACTAGAAAAATACAACTTAAACCGAAAAAGGCTACAATGCCTCTTAAAAGTATAGCATTTTGACGTTCGCTAAGATTGACAAAGGGTTTTACCAAGTCCTCGGATATGACACAGGCCATAGAGTTAAGACCGGTCGATAGGGAACTTAAGGCAGCACTAAACACACCAGCTACAAAGAGACCTGGCAGACCAGGTATTGGACCCAATATGCGCATAACCAATATGGTGGGTAATTGATCATCAGCCTCAGCCAACTAAAAATAAGAATTTAACTCTGTTTTATGTCTCTTTAGAAATAAACTGTTCCCACATGAAACTGTTCCCACATGAAACTGTTCCCACATAAAACTGTTCCCACATAAAACTGTTCCCATATAAAACTATTCCCTCAGTGCCTGGAAAAGTTTGTTTTCCTGATATTTAAAAAATGGGAACAGTTTTTTTAATAGAATAAGAACAGTTATTTCTGAATCTTTATTTTGCACGTAAGGCAAACTTCCCTCTAAATTTTTAGAAGAGTATAAATGAAAAAGAGAACAGTTTTTAGCAAAATAAGAACAGTTTTTTCAGAAAATGGGAACAGTTTTTCTCTGTATTATTTACCTTCGTACTCAGTGGATCACAATCATAGTAGGTGGCATAGGTCAATAAGCCCATATAACAGCAGCAAAACAATAAAAACATCAAAAATATGGTGAAAAGTATTAAGCACTGTTTAACCTTGTTCTTATCGGGCAAAGACATAAAACGTTGTATCGACATTTGATTGACATCATTCGATTGGATTTTATGCAAAAGAGTACCCAATGTAACGGCCGATAGTGACAGTCTCACTGTAGGATCCCACGTTAGGCTTAACGAAGTAAAAATATAACAAAATTTTAATCATTTTATTCCATTTATAGAGATCGGAAACCTACTCAGGCAATCTTAAACGGCCACCCTCCCAGTTCTTTTCTAAAACAAACTCCAAACCGCCCAAATCCATAGTGCCTTTAATGCAAATTGTCAAAATGGTGCCATACATGACAAAACTTTGTACGGCATCGGTCCAAACCACTGCCTTTAAGCCACCCTAAAAGAAATATAAACAAGGATTACTAATTCTGATCGAAAGAAATAATTTTTTTTTTTTTGGAAAACAAAACTTACCACACAAGTATAGAAGGTACAGACCAAACACACTATGGGCGTTATGGTATGCACACCCAAACCACTAACCTGGCTAAAGGTTAAAGCAGGCACATAAATGGCTACTGGCAGGTATAAAACCTAGAAATTAAAAACATTTTTTTTTGTTTTTACAAATTAATTTTAATAGAAAATTTTTATTATAAATTTGTACTTACCATGCCCACTGTGAACAGTGTGGAACAAAAATAACGTATCGATTTGCCAAAACGCATTTCAAAGTACTTAAATGGAAAAAGAAAATCGATTTGAGCTGTTTTATTTGTTATTTAATTTTTTTTTTGAATGAACAACAGTGGCAGCTAGCATTAGGCCACCAGGAAAATATAATTTTGTCAACACTTGCTGGATAATTAATAGCACTTTAACTCAATGTAAAATTTTGTTTACGAATAGCTATGCTGCCACCACGTTAACATTTTCAAAAGCTAAAACTAAACACATACAAGGATAATGAAATGAAATTAATCGTTTAAATGCCACGCCCACTATAATAAGACTTATTTTTTTAATAACAATTAAATTTAATGCCAGCCACACTATAATAAATAAATAAACAATGATATGTCCTTTTAGAAAAAAACAAAAGAACCTAAGTTAAGTTACATAATATTATTTTAATGCCACGCCTTTTGAAAAGTGGGCGTTTCTAAGTAAATAAAATTAACACATCATATTGATTTATGAAGAATTATAGATTTATTATCAATTAAAGACCAGCATGCTGGATTAGGCATTCTCGCCCTTAAAGAGGTGGGCGTCTCATGCAAACTTCTAAAAACCATGCCTTCCTTTTTAAAAAAAAATCTTCCATTTTGTATCAGTTATTAACGCAACCGCCCGCTAAATTGTCAAAATTTAGTGTTTGAATTAAATATTAAAAGCTTATAAGAATTAATTGTACCATAAATTATTTTTAATTACATGCCACGCCCCTTTATTATGTACATGATAATAAAATAATGCATTTAAAATATATTTGTTTGCGTTTCTAAAATCTAAAGTTCAATACAGTCAGATTTTTTTATTTTAAGCCTATTTATAGGGCCTAGCCACGCCCATCTAAGGTAGGCGTTATAGTTTTAATTGTAAGAATCATGCCTTAAATAAACTAATTGCAGTAAAATTTTATAGATTTAGTATCTCAAACTTAAGATTAATAATTAATTACAAGAGTTATTCATTCACCCAAACAAAAATGATTAATTTCGTAAATTTCTAAATAGCCACGCCCACTTTTCATTGCAATTAGTTTAGGTTAGTGGGATTAATTAATCGAACTACAATTAGCATTAAGATGGTGATTTGAAACCATAAAGAAAATAAGGTAAAAGGATTACAGCCGCCTTTAGCTACTTAAAAAAATAGAAAAGTACGAGGGGATCCCAGCATGCACAGGTTTAGGTTTAGGTCGGAGTGGTAGCTCTGATATCACAAAGCTCACTTGAGCACGCATAGCGGCCCGTTGTGATGCCACGTTTGAACGCAGTTCCTGTACTGACCAAGTTCCACCAAAATCAGGGAAGAGGAAGAAGTGGCTGCACCAGCTTGCACAAGTTATGTAACAATAAATTCTACAATGCATGAAGTCTGACCACTATGCTTAACAAACACGATATGGGTGGTGTGAGATGCTAGGTCGTAATCCTGCCTAAAGCGTTGTAATGAACAATTAAGTAAGGAAGTAAAACTAACCAAAAGAAGAATGTAATCAATGGTGAACATTATCCCAAAATAAAATACATTTTTGTCCGATTGAATGAGGATTTGGCTCTCATTGCGCCACTAATTACTCTCTTATATGCCTCACACACCCGGCTCAACAGCGAGTGACTAGTGCTTGATTTTGAATCTGAAAACATACATATCTTGGTGGTGGAAAACTGGACTCCAGTGATGAAGTCGTACCAGTATTTTATATTTCGAAAAGGGATTCACAGCTTGAAGAAGCGATAGACAAAGGAAACAATGTTGTATTCAATGATTTTTATGTTAAGTTTACTAGGGCGAGATAATCGTTACTCTACTGTATTCCTTCTCAATATCTTTTCCTTTTTCAAAAACCTTTTTTGTTGTTGTTGTAATATGAATAATAAATTTATTAAACGCAGAGTATTTTTTCGAATTACTTAAATTAAAAACAAATAAAATAAAAAACAAACAGAAAATCACATGCTCCTCCACTTAACAACTAAAATCCTTGGAATCCTTTCTTAAGTCACTCTTCAGATCGAAATAAATCACAGGTTTCTCGTCCTTTTCAACACTTTCGTACTCCTTGGACTTAATGAAACGACGTATGCAGGGAGCAAACAATTTGCGATTCATGGTGGAGGGATCATTGCGGCCAAAAACGAAACTGGCTAAATTGGCACACACCGTCGAAATGGTACAGCCAAAGGCCACATAATAGGTGAAGGACATTTGATAAATGTATTGAAGGAAAGTTTTTGGTCTGAAAGGGAGAAATAGCAAATGAAGGATGCATAAAATGGAATAAAAAAAAAACTTACTGTGGTTCCACTACAGAGGCAGCAGCTTCCTCAACCAATGAAAGTAATGATACAAAATCATAAGAGCAGCCCTCGGTAGAGACCGGTTTCGTCGTATATATCAGTTCACCGGTAGCCAAAGCTATTTGACCACGTATACACACCCAGGTCATAATCGCAAAGGAAGCGCATATGCCTGTAATGGCGCTCTAACAAAAATGGTATGAAAAAAGAAAACAAAGAATAGAGTTGGGTTTTTTAATGATCTTACATACCCTCGTATTAATCCAAGGCATTAGCAAACCCATTAGGAATAAACTTAGCAAAGGGCCGCCCGTTACAGATGACAAAGTAGCCGATAGCTGTAGGACAGCATGACCCAAATATTCTACCATAAACACCAGAGCCACACTTATAACACCAACCAACACCACAATGGAACGCATAATAATGGCAGTTTGCGTTTCGGATAAGGGTGTCTTGCGGTAGGGCTTAATATAATCCTCTAGGAAAACGGCAGACAAAGAATTTAAGCCAGTCGACAGAGAACTTAAAGCAGCACTAAATACACCAGCCACAAATAAACCAGCCATGCCCGGTAAAAATTTCAAAGTTTCCATAACCATTAAAGGCACCAACTGGTCCTTGGCTTTGGCCAGCTGAAAAATAATATTTTTTTTGTTGAAATAAAAATTAATTTTTTATTTTATTAAACAACTTAGATTGATTACCTTAGTGGTCAATGGATCACAATCATGATAATTGGCAAAGATCAATAGGCCATTGTAAAACGTAAAAACATGTACTAAAATTACCCCAAGAGTGTAATATATACAACATCTCTTGGCCTCCTTAATGGAGGGCACAGAGAGATACCTCTGGACGATAACCTGATTGGCACAATTGACTTGAGTAAACCACAGGGTGGTGCCAACTAACATTGATAGTATAGACGTACGCACAGTAGGATCCAAAGTCATTCTAAAAGAGCAAAATTAAAAAAAAATTTAAATATTATGATGAAAACAAAAATAAATAAAAAAAAAACTTACACTGGCAGCTCTATACGTCCCGTATTCCAATTACGTTCGAAAACGATTCCAAAGCCACCCACATCGAATGTACCCTTGACGATAACGAAAAATATCGAGCCGATCATAATCACCGTTTGTATAACATCGGTCCAGACAACAGCTTTCAGACCACCCTGGAAGCAAGTAGTTAGTTATTAGAAATGTTAAAGAAATTTTAAGCCTTAGTTGTGGTCATAATGGCAGATAAAACTCTTAACTCCTGATAATACTCCCGACTAAAGTTTAGATCGTAGTAATCTATTTCACAGAATTAGTTTGAAATCAATTTAATGAGCTCTATTGCCTGTTTGTCATTATTACCAAAGTGTAGGACGTGTACACCTTCTTCCCCAATACTTCAAATGACAACCTTTCATAGAAAATCGGTCTACCGCAACGGTCTCAAACTTTTCACAGGCTTAAGGCCTTAAGGCCTTTGCGTGCTAAAAATAACTTCATTTTGTTGTAAAGTTCTGATGTACAGAAGATCTTGTTCTTGATATTGTATATGTCGCTTAGATTAGGTTAGATTAGATGGACCCATTATAATTACACAAGACTAGACCTAACCCGGACCTGTCCCTACAGGAAACTAACCCGACTCCAAAATACATCAATTGCGGTAATCTTTATTTTTGGCAGTTCAATCCGAGATAACCTTTGAAAACTTTGAACATTTGGGAATTTTTGAGCACTGGCTCGAGAGCTCCTGAGGTTAACGGCTCCTTCAGGAGGCATGTGAGCGAATGTGGAGTGCATCGTCGTGCCTTAGAATAAGGCAGGCAGCGAACTTTATAAATTCCAACAAAGCAATGGATGGCCAGGCAATTTAAAGAAAGAAGATAATCTGGCTCTCTTCTTCTCCGGTTTTGTCAAGCAGAGCTTATGTATGTATGTACTCACATGCTGGGTATTCTTTCTGTATTATTTTTGACTAAAGTCTTCACAATTGTTCACGTCTACCGCTATGGTCTTGTACAAAGTACAGCCTTTAGTAAGGTTTGAAACCCTTTGACAGATTATTGTCCTAAAGTACAATGCCATACAATAATTGAAAGTAGTACTCGAAATATATGAAAATTGAAAATCACTTGCACTACAATGTGTACACGTGCAGCCCTTAAGCTGACCAACTTCCCCCTCCTTGGATCGGAGGAACTTGGTCAGTACAGAGGCTGCGTTCACCTGTGTCATCACAACGGGCCGCTATGCGTGCTCAAGTGAGCTTTTTGGTAAATTAAAGCTACCACGCTAACCTAACCTAACCTAACCTATAATGTGTACACGCCCTGCCCCACTGTGCAAATACTTTTTAAATTATTTTGTTGCAGTATTTGAATCATTTTACGTAGTCGCCGTAGTCTAGTGGGTAGTGTGTTGCCTTATTAGACATGAGGCTAGGGTTCAAACCCCAGGTCAGTTATCTACAACTAAACGAAATATGAAAAAATATTTCTTGGGCGGCATTCTCTTAACAGATTTCGGACAAAAACTCTGAAATTAAATTAAATTGCCATGAAAAGTTTCTCAAAATCTGTCATTTGGAATCGAGTTTAAGCTGTATGTTCCGCCATTCTTGTATAAAACTAACACACACAACATAAGTGGTGTGAGAAGCTTGTAGGTTGTAATCCTGGCTGAAGAGTTGCATGTATGTATGTATGTATGTATGTATTTGAATCCTTTAGAATATAAACCGCCATGTTTTTGCCCAAGTCTCGTTTCCCAAGGCATTTTTTTCTCTTTGTTTCAGTTTCTTTAAAGAAGTTTTCCTAACAGGTGATTGGCCTTAAGTATCAGGTTCTATAATAATATGACTGTTATCTAGCAATGTAGAGACAACGGCTTTTATACTGGATTAGATTGTTGTTGCATCGTTGATGGAATTATGTATGCATTGAAACTAATTTTGTGAATCTAACACTATCTCTTAAAACACTGGATCGTATTCCGACGATATCTCAGGCTCTCGGTCGATTGAGACGAACTTTCGTAAAGAACCTTCCAGTGGATCATACTATCTATTATAAAGGGAATTCGTTTATAGCCGTGGGCTATATTTCCCCATGTTATTGTCCATAAACATTATTAAATCCTCTTCTCTAACAGACCTTATGTTCCAAAATTTAATAAAAATCGATTGCAGATTCATCAAAGGGTGAGTTCAGAGAAGAGAGTAATTTCGAAATTTCAAATAAAAGCCCTTAAAACTTTACTACAATAATGAAAATGTGAAAATGAAAAATGAATTGAAATTTTTAAAAAATCAGAAAACAAAAGCAAACTTACCACACACGTATAGAAAATACAAACGAGACATACAACCGGTGTAATGATGTGAATATTGATGCCAGTTACTGAAATAAAATTAAAAAAAAAATGGCAAGAAATATATTTTTCAATTAAAAATAAAAAACATTTTAAAGTCGTTCAAAATTTCAGAAAATTCTGAAAAAAGAGAAAAATTTCCAAAAAAAAAAACTCGACTTTACCTTGATTGAAGGCCAATGCTGGTACATATATCACTATGGGCAACCAAATCATCTGAACGATTGAAACCCAACATGCAATTCCAACAGTAAAACAGTAAAATTTATAAAAGCAAAGAAAAATTAAAACAAAAAAAAAATTTTCAAAATATTTTTGAAGAAAAAAATCTCTTTGAGAAAAAGGTACTTACCGTGCCAATGGTGAAGAGTATTGAACCAAGTAAACGTATTGTTTTACCGAAACGCATTTCGAAATACTGCAAAATATTTATTGATTGTTACAAAAGAACTTTTAGAATTTAACATCATGTCTTAAAGAAAATATTTCCACTTAAACCGTAACTCTACTTAAACCGTAAAACAACAAAAGTAAATTTGAAAAAAAGTACTTTTTTAGTAGGTTTCGGAAATGCAAAAAAGCAACAAAAAAGTTATATTTTGGACTTAAAATAATAATTCAAATTGTTAATTAAGCAACTGACTTACAAAACTAACTAAAATTGAAGCACAGCAAAATAAGGATATGCATTTAGCACTTGTTGAGGGAAAAATCCAGTACGTTTTTAAGTAAAGTACCAAACAATAATAAGATTATCTTCGTTTTGAATTTTTTTTTTCACTTTTTTTTTCTAGAAGAAACGATTTTAATACTTTTTGTAACCTTTCTTATGCTGCATTACTGGTACCATTTTTGGTACCTTTCTAGATATTCCTTTCGGTACACATAAGAGGTTTTGTTTTCTTTCTTTCATATAAAAAATAATTTAATTAACGGCAAATGCAAAAAAAAATTAAATATTTTTTATGTTTCAAATTGTACCATTTTTGGTACTTACTAAGCAATAAACAAATTATTTCTTTTTTTGTGTGACAAAAAAACATCTGTTTTGGTAATCTTTTTGGTACTTTCATTTTTTAGTACTTTTTTTATTATCTTTTGTAAAAGATCGTAAAAGTCCGTGTCTACTTTTGATCAAAAGATCAGGATATTCCCAATACAGGGTGGCTGATATGTATTGCAACCAACTTCAGGTTGTTATTATTTGTAAACCGCTCGTCTGACAGCTGACAGATTTATTCTAGTGACAGTTCATTTTATTATTTACAAGCTTACAAAAGCATTTTGATCTATTGCATTCAGAAAAAAAGTTATTCGTGATGGAATTCAAGCGTGATAGTGTGATTGCTTTATATTTGGCTGGAAAACCACAGATGGCTATCGTTAGAGCCCTCCAGCATTTAAATGTGAATAAATATTTTGTTTCTCGTACCATTGCTCGTTACCGTGATACTGGCAGTGTTGCATTGCGTCTAAAAAGTGGACGAAAAAAAACGGTAACAACACCAGAAATGATCCGAAAAGTGAAGGCCAGATTTGATCGAAATCCACGCCGCAGTGGTAGAAAAATTGCTCGTGAGCTGAACATATCGCGAGAACGGATGCAACAAATATTGAAAAATAAGCTTGGACTAAAGCCATTGAAGTTCCAAAAAGTGCAAGAGCTCACCGATGGACAAAAAAAGTTAGACTGGAAAGAGCCAAGGAGTTACTTCACTTGCACGAAAGTGGCCAGTTACCGAATTTGGTTTTCTCCGATGAGTAGCCATTTCAAATTGAGCAGTTTGTGAACAAACAAAATGATCGGGTTTACTTGCCAAAGAGGTCAGCTGAAAATTTACACCTGCGATTGGCCACCAGAACTCAAGCGCCGCCGATGGTAATGGTGTGGGCCGCCGTAACGGCCGATGGTCGCTCCCCGCTCGTATTCATCGACCGTGAGGTCAAAATAAATGCCGTATATTATCGGGAAAATGTCTTAAAGACAGTATTGAAGCCCTGGGCAGACAAACATTTCGGCCGCAGACCATGGACATTCCAACAGGACTCAGCACCACCGCACTCAGCACGCGTCAACCAAGAATGGCTTAAAAAGGAGGTTCCTCGCTTCATTTCTACCGCACAATGGCCACCAAACTCTCCGGATCTCAATCCGTTGGACTTTTGCGCCTGGGGCATTTTGGAGAGTAAGGTTCTCACTAAAAAATACCAAAATACCGCAGAACCTGTTTCGTGCAGACTGTGTTGGCTTTGTCGGCCGTTTGAAGGCCATAATTCGTACCAAAGGTGGCCAATTCGAACAAATCTAAACTGATTCTAAAATTTGATGTTATTTCCAACATTTTTTGCTTTTAAACAATAAAATTAAAAAAAAAATTAAAAAATATATAGCGCTTTACTTTGTTGCATTATATATCAGCCACCCTGTCGAACTCTTCAGATTTGTACTGATGGTTCAAAGATGACTGTGGTATATTTATCAAAGATTCTGATATTTAACTTTCTTATACGCTGTCTGAACACTGCAGTGTTCCCAAGCAGATGTCATAACTATTGTGAAAGCGACACAATGCTTGTTTGGTGTAACAATTTTCCCTGAAAATCTCTTGATTTACTTAAACACCCAGAGTGCCCTTAACGATCGTAGTATCAACGTCCGTTCATGTCCATGAATGTCGAGGATTTCTCTGAAAAATTTCGAATTAATTAAAGGGAACGGTCATATGGGTTCCGGGACATAGAAATACTCTTCGAAAATCCATTTATGATAAGTTAGCCAAGGCCGGTATGGAACTCTTTGGATGTTACCCATTGTTTTTAGAGAAAAGCTCAATCACGTGAGCAGTAAGAGGACACATGCAATATTGTTAGACTCTCCTCGATAGATATGTCCTCATCCATTGCACAATAGCGGCCCTCACAGGTCACTATCCTTTTCATATGTATGCCGAAAGGCTTAGAATTTCGGTAAATGACTTCTGCGGAAATGAAGTCACCGTGGTCTAGTAGGTAGTGTGTTGGCTTATTAGACGTAAAGCCAAGGTTCGAGCCCCAGGCCGGACATCAAAACAAAATACAAAAAGTATTTCTTCGGCGACTCAACAGATTTCTGGCAAAAGATCTGAGTGTTAAATAAAATTACCATGAAAAGTTTCTCAAAAATCTGTCGTTCGGAGTCGACTTTAAAAGGTAGGTCCCACCACCCATGTATAAAATTAACACACACAACATATGTAAGTGGTGTGAGAAACTAGGTCGTAATCCTGACTGAAGGGTTGTAATGACCAATTATGTATGTATGTATGTATGACTTCTGCGGAAGCTGTGAGGTCCGAAGGGGAAGAAGAGATTGAGTTTTAATGCCTTGTTCTGGTCATGGAAGAGACAGAGGTTTTTTATCTCTCACTTTCTGGCATATTTGACTGAGATTGCTGCAATAACAAGATTTACTTTCAGCTCGGGTTGGTTGCCTCCGGATTGAATATTGACTGTGGTCCTAGCCTTAGTGGCACCTTTTCCTTCCCCAATACACTAACTAACATAACTTAAAAGACTAATCGAATAATTCGTTAATACTGAAACATTTGAATACCAATGTCCATTAAATTAAATGCCGAGATACCACCCGAAATACGCAATAGAATCGACTGTTACCACCAATGCAGAAACGGCATTTAAAATTTCATTGTGTTTCTAACGGGTGATTTTTTTTAGCAATTATCTTTTTGGCAACACTGGTTTAAACTGCTCACGCACGTTTCGTGTTTTGTTTCACTGTCAAACATCTTCAGTTTGGTCTATAATTTAACCATGAATCGTCTTACAAACGAACAACGCTTTCAAATCATTGAATTCTATTATCAAAATGGGCTCTTGGAAAGTTGGCCGAAGATCCAATTTTTTATCGAGAAATTGTGTTCAGCGACGAAGCTCATTTTTGGCTCAATGGATACGTAAATAAGCAGAATTGTCGATTTTGGAGTAAAGATCAGCCAGAAGCATTGCAAAAGCTACCAATGCATCCAGAAAAAGTCACAGTTTGGTGCGGTTTATGGGCTGGTGGCATCATTGGATCGTACTTCTTCAAAGATGCTGCGAATCGTAACGTAACTGTGAATGGTTAACGCTACCGTGAGATGATATCCAACTTTTTTTGCGGTTTCAACAAGACGGTGCCACATGCCACACAGCACGCGTAACAATGGACTTATTGAGAGGCGAGTTCGCGAAAATTTTATTTCACGTTCGGGACCGGTCAATCGGCCACCTAGATCGTGCGATTTAACGCCTTTATACAATTTTTTGTGGGGCTATGTTAAAGCTCATGTCTATACAGACAAGCCCGCTTCAATTGACGCATTGGAAGACAACATTGAAGCATTTATTCGTGAGATACCGGCCGAAATTTTGGAAAGAGTATTCCAAAATTGGACTATGCGGATGGACCAATTCAGGCGCAGTCGCGGTCAACATTTGAATGAAATAATCTTCAAACATTAAATTATATGGACCGTACTATTGATTCAAATAAAGATTTCATGCATTTTTCTGAATTTTATGTGTTTTTTTTTTTGAAAAATGTTCCCATTAGATCCAAGCATTATAATGAGAAAGGTTTCAACGAAATCAAGTTTACTTTTGAAACCAAAACAGATATTTGAAAAGTTTTCAAATTGGTTTAAAGAAAAGTGTGATCTTTTGGGATTATCTTTAGTTATTCACAAGCTATGTAAAGTTTTTAAGTCTTTAAATAAATTATTATTAAATTTTTATTAAATTTTTCTACGATTTTATTCATAAATTTAAAATTCAAGGTCATAATTCAACTCTTAAACCGTTTAAGGGTTAAACTAATATTCAACTTTAAGGTGATATAAATTATAGTTTAATTAGCATTTTATCATTCATTATCAATAATGAATTAAAACATTAAATAACAATATTTTATTGGAAATATGAATTGCAGCAACAATTTTATTATTGCAACGTAATACGATTTGTTTTTAATTACACAAGATTTGTTTTACGCTATTAATTATAATAATAATAGGCGAGTTAACAGTAAATAAATTAAAATTGGAAAATTATTATAAAAACAATAACAACAACAAAAGAGCATAAACAAATAAAGAATATTTGCATAAAAAAATCAAAAACATTTAAAATTCATTCGAAATGCCACAACAACAAAACGAACGACATCAGCTACCTAAACTTGGCGATAACAGTGAGAATGATGATGATGATGATGATGACGATGATGTCGAAGGGTAATGATAATAATGATGATAATGAAATAAGTAATTCATAACGAATGTATGATGATAATAATGATGATGAATAATTCCAAAGTTCATCGTCAAGTTCAGGTCAATGTACCCCAGCAGCTGATAATAAAAGCAGACGTTTAAGAGGTAAATGGAACAAAATTTTGTTAAGCAAAAAGCAAAACAATAAAAAACAAAACAAAAAACAAACGAAAGTGGAAACCACATTTAAAAAATTAAAAAAAAAATTAAAAAAAAAATATAAACAAATATAATTGCAATGTTTTCTTATAAAATAGAGTTCAGTTCATAAAAAGAAATCAGAAAAAAAAATAATAGAAAAAAATAAGCATATTAAGCATTTAAAGCATTTTAAAAATTATAAAAACATTAAAAACAATAAAAAAAAAAGCTAAATATAAAAGAATATAAAAAGAATATAAAAAGAATATAATTATTGAGAAAATTTGTATGTACAATAATCATAATAAAAAGTTTAAATGCATGTAAGTATACATATGTACGTATGTGTATGTTCATAAATATTTACAGAAATATGCAAAGAAAAAAAAGCAAAATAAAGCAAAATATACAGCCAATTAAATATTATTTAAAGCCAATAAAGCAAAAATATACAGCATAAGATAGTCGCTATAAAACGATATTTTAAAAGTACTCTACACCAATTTTTAGAAAAAAAAAAACTCAATAAAAGAAACAAAAACAAAAGAAAAAATTATAAGATTAGAACAAATCTTTGGTACTTTTTTTCCTTTTTTATTTTCCGCAACAAAACTAAACGAAATTTTATTAAAGAAGGTACTTTTTATTTTTATTAGAAAAGGTACTTTTTTGTTTGGTACTTTTTGACTAAAAACATTTTGCTAAACTAACATATTTTTAAAGTACTTTGCACCCTACTTTGTTTAACATATATTTTCCACAACAAAACTAAGTTTTTAAACGAAATTTTATAAGAAAAGGTACTTTTTTTGGTACTTTTTGACTAAAAACATTTTGCTAAACTAAAATATTTTTAAAATACTTTGCACTCTACTTTGTTTAAAATATATTTTATATAACAAAATTACGTTTATTTTATTTATTTCATTGATTTTGTTCACAACAAAATGTGAAAAGTACTTTTTTTCATAGCAATTTTTAACAAAAAGTTATGCAATAGCGACATGGCATATCTAATATACAAAAAGTACTCTACATAAAAACTACTCTTTATATAAAAAAACTAATTTTTAAAAGAAATTTAATAAAAAAATATAGTTTTTAAACGCAAAACTAAAGGTACTTTTTTAGTACTTTTAAAAAAAAAATTATGCTAAACTAAAATATTTCTTATTTAAAATATATTTTATATAACAAAACTATGTTTATTAACAAAATTTTATAATGAAGACTCGATTTTGTTAAGGACAAAATATGAAAAGTACTTTTTTTGAAAACAAAAGTACCAAATTTTTTTCTGAAAAGAACCCACAATAATATTTTTTTTTCGTTCTTTCTTTCTTAAAAATTTATTTATTTTGAATTATTATTTAAAAAGTCCTTTAGAAGGTTTCTTTTGAAGAGGTAATTTTTCAAAAAGTACTTATTAATAATAAGTACTATTAATAATATCAATAATTTACGTTTGGAATAAGAATAAAATTCGAACATTTAAGCCAAAAAAGGAAGTTGATTCTTTTAATCTTTTTAATGGTTTAAATCAATTTATCACGAAAAAAGTACCAAAAATTACAATAAAAGTACCAAAAACGATTTTTTAAACCTTTTTTATTACTAATAATGCTTAATAATAGATTCAATAGGAAAAAATGGGAATTTTTGTAAAAAAAAAAGGTACTTTAATTTTATAGCTGCAATTGGTGTAGAGTACCTGAATAACAGCAATAACTAGCAATTAAAATTACAATGAATTCATATTTGCGTATAACAGTTTTACATCTGACGTATATTGTATATAAAAATGTGTAATTTCTAAACTTACCTCGTATGTTGATGTCAATTGGAGGTTACAGAAGACGGGCAAGAAAATGTACCACGAAATGACACCAGACAGTGCCAACGTTATCAAAATGAAAGCATACTGAGTGCCATAAACGTAAATCTCTGTTGAGGTACCCAACAAAGAGATGCCCGAAACGAAACTAGAAAATAAAAAAGAATTTAAATTTAAATAAATTTATTTAAAATAAAATAATAAAAAACAATAATAGAAAGAAATTAAATTTCATTCAATTTAAAGCTAATGAAGTCCAATTTATTACACTAAAACGAACGAGTCCTTCCACAAATTGAATTTAAATTTTCATGTCAAAAAATCTTTCAAAGATAATCTTTCAAAGAAAAAGAAAGAAAATTTTATTTTTTTGTTTAATTTTGTCACGTATTTGAAATGGTTTTTGAAATAATTTAAAGAAGAAAGTAAAAAAATTTTTTTAATACAACATTTAATCGTACATCAAATGGCCACTTTCCATATTTACAATACCCATTTGGACCATTACTTGTACTTTTAATTTTTTTTTTTTTTTTTTTTTTTTTGTTCAAAGGCCGAAAAAATCCCTCAGCAAATACTAAGAAATTTTCTGGTCAGTTGAAAGAACGTAAGGACGTAAAAGTAAACTAAAATGGCATTTGTGCTGTACAAAAATATTTTTGCCAAAAATTAAACACTCTGCAATTAGAATTCCAAACACGTTAACAGAATATTTTCGATTCTTTTTTTTTCTCTTTAACGCTGCATTTAAATTGTTGACCCGTTTATAGAGGTTTGCGGTGATGGTCAAAGAAATATTTTTTTTTGTGTCAAAAACAAAATTTTGTTTCACACTGCTGACCCCTTTAGGGAGTTCTGCAATGATGGTTACAAACTTTCAAACGGTTTCGGAGCAGAAAACCCAATGAAAACAAGGGTCAATCTAAAGTATATCAAATAAAACTAATGTTTTACTAAACCGAGTCCACACATTTAAATTGGTTTTGTTTTAAACCAAATAGTTTCACATGAATTTCACGAGTTTCTATGTTCCTTCGTCTGAGAGGAAGGCTCCTACCGGGGCAATGTATTATGTTATGTTAGTACTAGGGTAATAGATTGTGGCAGGAAGGAAAGAGTCAGGAAGTAGAGTTTATGGAAGCTAGATTTCATTTGAGATTGTATCATAAGTCACCGTAAACGAGTACGTAGTTTGCTGGCTTATTAGACGCAAGCTCGAGGTTCAATGCCTAGCCCAGACATTACCACCAAAACGAAATATGGAAAAATAATTCTTTGTCGACTTCTTCTCAGCAGTCTTCTGGCAAGAACTCTAGGAGTAAATAAAAACTAGCTTTTCAAAAATTTGTCGTTCGGAATCGACTTTAAACTGTAGATCCCGCACATAACAACAGTGCTGTGAGAAGCTAGGTTGTAATCCTGACTAAAGGGTTATAAAAACTAAACTTTTTTGGTAAAAAGTACCTTTTTATAACAAAAAGTACATTAAAGCACGTGCATACATAAATACATATATTTAAGACAGAATTACGACCACTTATGTTGTGTGTGTTAATTTTATACATGATTGGCGCGACCTACAGTTTAAAGGCGACCCCGTACGACATATTTTTGAGAAACTTTTCATGACAATTTTATATTAACACCCAGAGTTTTTGCCAGAAATCTACTGAGAGGAAGTCGCCGAAGAAATATTTTTTTAAATTATCGTTTTGCTGTCTGATCTGGGGTTTGAACCCTGGCTAGACTACGGCGACTTCGTATTTAAGTATACAGGGTAAAATTCTTAGCACTTTAGTAGCAAAGTTTTTATGTGCCGTAGTATGAGCCGGTATAAAAGTGCCAGAAAATATCAATGAAATCAAATGGTACGATTTAAAAATACTTTCATTAGGGAAAGTATATGCGACCCTATGCTCCCTAGAGGAGTAAAAGGAACATGTATACATATAACGGGTGATTTTTTTAGCTATTATCTTTTTGGCAACACTGGTTTAAACAGCTCACGTACGTTTCGTGTTTTGTTTCACTGTCAAACATCTTCAGTTTGGTCTATAATTTAACCATAAATCGTCTTACAAACGAACAACGCTTGCAAATCATTGAATATTATTATCAAAATGCGTGCTCTGTTAAGAAAGTTCATCGCACGCTTCTTCCATTTTATGGTCAGTTTAATCGACTCACTGAAACGGCTATTCGGGCTATTGTGACTAAATTTCGCACTAAATTTACATTGTTGGACTTTAAACCACCAACACGCTTACGTAGAGTGCGAACTGAAGAAAATATCGCAGCTGTATCGGCCAGTGTTAATGGTGACCATCAATTATCGATTCGTCGCCGTTCGCAGCAATTGGGTCTCTGTTACTCAACAACGTGGAAAATTTTGCGGAAGGATTTACAGCTGGTGCAAGAATTGAAGCCGAACCACCTACCGCAACGCAGAATTTTTGGTGAATGGGCTCTTGGAAAGTTGGCCGAAGTTTCACTTCTTTATCGAGAAATTGTGTTCAGCGACGAAGCTCATTTATGGCTCAATGGATACGTAAATAAGCAGAATTGTCGATTTTGGAGTAAAGATCAGCCAGAAGCATTGCAAAAGCTACCAATGCATCCAGAAAAAGTCACAGTTTGGTGCGGTTTATGGGCTGGTGGCATCATTGGACCGTACTTCTTCAAAGATGCTGCGAATCGTAACGTAACTGTGAATGGTGAACGTTACCGTGAGATGATATTCAACTTTTTTTTGCCCAAAATGCAAGAGCTTGACTTGCATGACATGTGGTTTCAACAAGACGGTGCCACATGGCACACAGCACGCGTAACAATGGACTTATTGAGAGGCGAGTTCGGTGAACATTTTATTTCACGTTCGCGACCGGTCAATTGGCCGCCTAGATCGTGCGATTTAACGCCTTTAGACTATTTTTTGTGATGCTATGTTAAAGCTCATGTCTATACAGACAAGCCCGCTTCAATTGACGCATTGGAAGACACCATTGAAGCATTTATTCGTGAGATACCGGCCGAAATGTTGGAAAGAGTATGCCAAAATTGGACTAAGCGGATGGACCATTTGAGGCGCATTCGCGGTCAACATTTGCATGAAATAATCTTCAGACATTAAATTATATCGACCGTACTATCGACTCAAATAAAGATTTCACGCATTTTTCTGAATTTTTTGTGTTTTTTTTTTGGAAAATATTCCTATAGCTCTTAAAAAATCACCCTTTATATATGGAAAGTGAATTAAAAAATGTAACATTTTAAACCAAAAAGTACATTTTCAATTAAAAAAGTTTTTCTTTTTTGTAACCTCAGCCAGTTTGAATGAGCTGTTTGAAGTCGCCTCAATATTGTAAGTAGTGTGTTGACTTATTAAACGATAGCTCGTGGTAAAAGGTAATTTTAAATACTTGAGCTATTTAACCGGTTTTATTTAAGTATTCATAAATCTCTAACGGATGTATTCGATAAAGTATACTAGCGCGTGTTAATAATCTTAAATATGAAATAATTATATGGCAAGTATCTACGATTATGTATATGGTAATTGGCATACGTTAATAAAAAGTAGCAATTCTGATGCAATCAATTTAATTGTAAATTTTTATTAATTTTCCATCATGAATTTCTATTTAAAATATGATACTTAGTCGCAGTAATAGCTAAACCAAACCCATTTTGTTTAATTAATTTAAATCAATTGTCTTCTTAATTAAATTCATTTCATTTTTAACAATTATTATGCCTCAGGATTATCTTGTATTATAATGTTTACTGTGCTAAAAAATTATTGTAAGGGCCGGGGTTTGAATTACCATCAAAGAGATCCTAATCGGTTGCACTGCACCTAGCATATGAATAAATAATAAAACGATAAACAAATTAGTGGAGTTCACACATAGGTGCGTGCTATCCAAACTGCACAAGTTGCTTTTGTCACTATGCGACTGGATGACAGAGAAATTGGCCAGAGCTCAGAGGCTTGACTGCCTCGGTATGAATATGTTCAACATTCATGGGCTTAGGTTAGGTTAGGATTCCGATGAAAGAGTGGCGCATCATTGTATTCATAGATCTTCGCCCTACCCAGGCACGCAATGGGTACAATGGTTTGTAACCCTTAGAAGTCGCCGTAGTCTTTTAGGTAGTGTGTTGGCTTATTAGACGAAAAGCCAGGGTTCGAGACCCAGGCCAGACATCAAGACAAAATACTTCGGCGTCTTCCTCTCAGCAAATCTCTGGCAAAAACTCTGAGAGTAAATAAAATTGCTAAAAAAAAAATTTTCAAAAATCTGTCGTTCGAAGCCGACTTTAAACTGTAGGTCCCACCACTCATGTATAAAATTAACATACACAACATGAGTGGTGTGAGAAACTAGGACGTTGTACCATGGGTCAATTCGACCTCCGGGTACTGTACTTGTCTTAATTGACAAGTACACGGCCCCTAACCTAACCTAACCTTGTAACCCTTTATGTAAGAAAAGAAAATGGAAAAATAAAGGCGAAAAACAATAATCCAAAAACGCAACTTTCCATTTAAAGATCTTCCTCCACAAGCTTGCAGTTTTTCTTCAATAAAATGCAGACAAGGCCAATAATGTGAAGTATGAGCCTCTACTTTATATGCTCATTCACATCGTCTGCTGATTCTGCTTAGAATCACTTTTATTCCTATGCAATTGAGCTTTGGTCATAAGGTCCACGCAACCTAATAGTGCGTTCTACATCCCCATGCACGATTCTCACCCATCCATTGGTGGTGTCAACGACTTTTTCTTTGTTTTAGCCTCCAAAACTGAGCCTGATCTTACCAATTAACCTGCAACTTTATTACCAAATAACAGGTACCCAGCATAATCGAATCCGATAATCTGAAGTAAGTTCGCGTAGCAGTCAAAGCCTTAAGTGTTGCAGCTCTTGAGCTCTTCAGTGTATCATATGTTTCCTGACTTGTTCGGTGGCCTAAATGATCTCCGGACACTATGCCTGAAAAATGAACTCAACACCGTTCCACACATATAGCTAAAGAGAGCTGCATGTGATCGTTACAAAGTTTAAGTTTTTTAATTGGTCCTTTAGTCAGGATAACGACCTAGCATCTCACACCACGTATGTTTTGTGTGTTAATTTTATACATGAGCGGTGGGACCTACAGGTTAAAATTGACTTCGAACGACAGCTTTTTGAGGCAATTTTTTCATGGCAATTTTATTGACTCTCAGAGTTTTTGGCCAGAACACTGCTGAGAAGAAGTCGGCAACGAATAATACTTGGGGGTGGGTTTGAATCGCGGCCTCACGTCTACAAAATCAACACACAACGTACTAGACTGCGGCCGTTTCAGTGCTACACAAAGTGCACCAAATGCAGAGCGTTATGGTCATGCCTTTGGAACTTTCTTTTCACAACATATTTAGGATTGAATTATCTCAGCGGGGATTTAGGGTCTACTGGGTGTCAGCTCAGCACGATTTTAATCTAAACTGATACACCGAAAGTTTCTTAACAAACAATTGGCTAATTCTTGCGGCTCATTTTGAATTGAGAGCTTATCTCAGCTGCATGACAATCAGAGATATTGAGATTTACTGGTACCAGAAACAACGAATGTAGAATCAAATTCAGTTGCAAGTGTTAAGGAGGGCATAGTGTGTCTCAATGGTGGATATTTACACCAGCAAAGTTTTCGATGTGCTGGTGTTCATTAATAAACAACATTGGAAACCACATTTTTAATTAGAATCAATTAAATTTTTAATTGAAATAAAATAATTAAAATAATTAAAAATTTAATAGGAGCCTAAGGTTTCTTATCGATGTTTATTTATAAATGAAAGAAATATTTATCATGCAACAAAAAAAAAGAAGTAAAAAAATCATTCGAATTGAAATATTATCAACCTTTTTATGCGGCATCCTTTCAACGCCTCATATTTTGTTGTGGTCTTAAATTAATTTTTTCTCAGAAAATGTAAAAAAAATTCGATTTTTTTTTGTGTTACCAGTCTCCTGTGCTAACAGCCGTTGGGTCATTCTAGATTTACTGGTACCAGAAACAACGAATGTAGAATCAAATTCAGTTGCAAGTGTTAAGGAGGGCATAGTGTGTCTCAATGGTGGATATTTACACCAGCAAAGTTTTCGATGTGCTGGTGTTCATTAATAAACAACATTGGAAACCACATTTTTAATTAGAATCAATTAAATTTTTAATTGAAATAAAATAATTAAAATAATTAAAAATTTAATAGGAGCCTAAGGTTTCTTATCGATGTTTATTTATAAATGAAAGAAATTTTTATCATGCAACAAAAAAAAAGAAGTAAAAAAATCATTCGAATTGAAATATTATCAACCTTTTTATGCGGCATCCTTTCAACGCCTCATATTTTGTTGTGGTCTTAAATTAATTTTTTCTCAGAAAAAGTAAAAAAAATTCGATTTTTTTTTTGTGTTACCAGTCTCCTGTGCTAACAGCCGTTGGGTCATTCTAGATATTTACACTTCGTTTTCATTTGATTGTTGATTTTTGTTGGTCCCTGTTTATTCAACAACAATTTTCATTCATTTGTTGTCGTTTATTTGATTGTAACTGGAAATGAAAAACTTTCAGGCGAATTTCTTTAGAATTTCATTTCTTTCTGCACATGAGTGTTGAATGTAAGTCTGACTGGGAATAGTGCTGGGGGGTAATGATAATAAGCAATACAAATAATAATAAACTTGACCCTGGCCCTGAAATCTTTTTTCAATAGACTATAACGCACACACACACATACACACACGCAAGCGAACATTTAAACAGTAAAACTGACCTGGCAAATGCCCTGACCAATATTGGCTTCAAATATAAATTTTACCTCCGTATGGAAAATACTTCAAGAAAAAAGAAAAAAAATAGAAGCAGAAGCCTACACGCACTTACATATAAATTTAACACCCCATTTGAAATTGTTTTGGCTTTAAGGCTTAATACCTACAACAATAACAAAACATAACAGAGACTGGAAAAAAAAACATTTTTAACACTGGGCAACAGTTTTTTTTTTAATTTACAATTTAAGGGACATACTTGCCTAATTGATCATTACAGGCGTTTAGTCTGGATTACAACCTAGCTTCTCACACCACCCATGTTGTGTATGTTTATTTTATTTATCCATGAGTGGAGGAAAAAATGATTTCATACAGCACTTTCTGTGTGAATGTTCGGCTCAATGGGAAATTCTATTCAGACACCCCTGTGCAGATGGTTTCCAGAAAGATATTGTCTTGGAATCTAAACAGTCTGATGGTATACTGGTTAGTTCTTGTGTATCTTCGTGGTAAAGGGTCCGCCAAATAACTTCTTTTTTTTTGAAAATGCTTAAAAAAAAAACTACTGAATATTTTCTCAAATTTCTTTTTTTTTTATTTGAAAGTACAATCCTTCCGGTTAATAATGGAAAATAATTTCATTAAAATGGCTGCCTCGGCTGGCCATACAGTAGTCTACACGATCGGTCCAATTTTTAAGCACATTATCGATTGTGTGCAGCTGTATTTCACCAATGGCTTCACGAATATTGTCCTTTAAAGTGTCAATTATCTCTGGCTTGTCGGCGTAACACTTATCTTTTACGGCACCCCACAAATAATAGTCCAACGGTGTCAAATCGCAGCTTCGAGGTGGCCAAACGACATCAGCTCTGCGGCTGACAATGCGATCTTCCAAAACAGGGCATAAAACATCAAGAGTAGCTTCGGCTGTGTGGCACGTAGCGCTGTCCTGTTGAAACCAAATGTTTCCAATATCCTCCTCTTCAATTTTTGTGAACAAAAATTCGTTCAGCATGGCCGGATAACGATCGCCATTGACTGTAACGGCCACTCCTTGCTCATTTTCGAAGAAAAATGGCCCAATTATGCCTCTGGACCAAAATCCGCACCAAACAGTGACTCGTTTTGGGTGCGTCGGCTTTTTAATGTATGCGTGCGGGTTTTCTGTGCCCCAAATGCGACAATTTTGCTTGTTTACATACCCGCCAACATCAAAATGAACTTCAGCTGAAAAGATGATTCTTTTTTTGCCAAAATCAGCATCTTCTGTAAGTCGATCGCAGGCCCACTTAGCGAAGCGAAAACGCAGTGGATGGTCAATTGGCTTCAACTCCTGAACCAATTGGACTTTGTATGGCGTCATACCAAGGTCTTTATGCAAAATTCGTCTCAATAATGTCTCCGAAATGTTAAATTGTTGGGAACGACGGTGAATTGATGTTGATGGCGCTTCACGCACACTTTCTGCCACAGCAGCAATATTCTCGGGTGTACGCACTGTTTTTGGCTTTTCACGCTTTGGTTTATCGATGAGGATGCCAGTTTCTTTCACAAGATAACTTTCACTTTTTTCACAAGATAACGAACATACGAAGCTGACGGTGCTTCTCTTCTTCCAAAATCCGCACACCTTCTGCAACATTACCATGATTTCCAAAGTAATGTCGCAACATTTCCCAGCGTTGTTCAAGCGTATACACAACCATATTCGTTTAGCGGAAGGATAAAACTAATTATCTGTCAAATCAGACATGAGCTAAGTGTTACCATTCACGAAATAAGTTGAAAAAAAAACGTTAGATGGCGGACCCAATAGAATAATCTATACAATCTAACTTAACCTAGAAATTTTTAGCTGAAAAAGTACCTTCTTTTATATTGGGTAGCATTTCTTAAGGTTTTTACCAGTTTTCAATAGAAATATATTCTATCACAGTAGAGGTGAAAGTTATGCTTTAAAGGGACTATATATACGTTCGGGGTATATTTGCAGAATTTTTTTGAGAGAAAAAGGTACCTTTTCAACAAATTTGGTACTTATTGCAGTACATTTATTCTGGCCATTACAATGAAATTGCTTTAGTAATCTAAAAATGAAAATAAAATTCCTCTTGGAGGAATTTATTAGCCACAGAAAATTGTCCTTTAATTTATTTTCTTTTTATTTTGAATTTATTTTGTTGTATTTGTTAACCTGTGTATTTGACATGCAGCTAATCTTTTATGTTGACCAACACAGCCACCATTATAACCATTTTCACACTCTTTAACAAATTATGTGGCTGCCTATGGTCGTAAATCTGTTTTGTCTGCTTAGGTTGAGTCTGACCTTTTTCAAGATGAATAACTGATTTGGTTTCTCTATGGTTGCTCTGTAGGCCTTGGTTTATAGTCTGGTCAGGTCTGTTGTGTTAATTTTTTTTTTTCTTATATTTTCTTACACTTTAACGTTTTACATGGTCTTGTCATTATAAATTTAAATTCCTGAAAATAACTTTGTTTTGGTTTTTTCTTTGCTCCTTTTAAAGCCACCATAAGTACGAAAAGAGAAAATTATGGCTCTTGAAAATTATCACAATGGCAGTAAAAACTTTGCACATTTTTAAACGAGTTTTTAATTGTCATTTCCAAGAATGAATTAAAAAAGATGTGAAAAGAAAATAACAATTGAAATTTTAAAAAGTTTTAAATAAAAAATAATAAAAACAAACTGAAAAACAAATAAATTTTACCGAAATCAGAAATAAATTTTGAAAAAATCCTTAAGGGAGTATTTTAGAGAACTTATCGTTTTAATGTAGACATGGACATGGTCAGTTAAGGATAATTGATACGGGATCAATTGGTAAGAACTTCTTAAACTTTTTCTTATGTAAAGATTTTTTATTAAAGAAAAGTTTCGTTTGCAATATTGAATCTGTTTTTAAGAATTTAAAAGAAAAAAAATGAGAAATAATTTGGAGTTCATAAGTTATGCAAAATTTCAAAAAATTACAAGAAATTTAAATATATGACAAAAAAAAGTACTTTTCTTGGTACTTTTTTGGTACTTTCCTTGGTACTTTTTTGGTACTTTTTTCTTTTCATAAAAAGGCCATATTGCAAGGCTCATTTATTTACGCAATTTTTAAAACTTTACATTAAAAAATGGTACATTTCTTGGTACATTTTTGGTACTTTTTTTTGGTACTTTTCTTTTCATAAAAAGGCCATATTACAAGGCTCATTTATTTACGCAATTTTCAAAGCTTTATATTAAAAAATGTTATTCAATAAATAACGGATAATTTTTCAGCACCGGTAGCTTATTTCAATAGGTAAGTAAACAAACTGAATTTGGAACGTGAACAACAAACAAAGGTTCATAGCTCGATAGTGCCCTACCATTTCAAGACCTCAAGAATCACATCTTAATGCCTGTTATTTCAAAAAAAAAGAAAAAGAAAATCTTGCTTACCTGGCCACCAAAGACAATGAGACGGGAAATACTTTCATCTTACGACCGCCCACCAAATAATCCAATGCCTCTGAACCACGACGCTGTTCCAAATTGGCCTGTTTATTCTTTTTAGTTTTCTTTTCGATGAAACCGAAATAAAAACCAATGCCGGCACATACCACCAACATGGAAACAAAAACAAAGTAATCGATAAATCCGAAATGTTGCAGCGATGAACTTAAATCGGAAACATTAAGGATTTTACCATCTTCACTATGGGGCGTGGATGCAGTTGCAAATGCCGAGGAAGCTGTTGAGGATGCCGGTGCTGATGATGATGATGATGTTGGGCTTAAAGTGCTGGTAGTAGAAACGGCGGCGGCTGTTATAACAGTTTCCTTTATGGTTGACAAAGTTGTGGCCACTAAATTCTCCACAGGTTTGTGGTTCATTGAGGCGGCAGCTACTGCTGCTCCCGCTGTTGTTACAGCATTGCTTGGCAATGTTGTTGTACTCATTGTACTATTATTTCTATTCTTTTAAATGGCAAAATAAGTTGTTTATTGGTTTTTAAATGTTTAAATTATTTAAAAGTATTGTTGTTGGATGTTGTTTGGTGGTGTTTGTGCTGCTGTCGTTGCTATTGCTGATGCTGTTGTTTCGCTGTTGCCTGCTGTGCTTGCTAACATCGATGATTGTTTAGCAGTCTGGTTTTTTTACTCAATTTAATTTAATTAAATCGGGAGAGTATTTCTATTTACACGTTTCTTTTCTAATTCACATTCAAAAAAAAAGTAAGACGTTTTTTTTTTGCTACACAAAAGAAAAAATTTTTTATTTTTTTTAATTTCTTTTAAATCTTTATCTTTAAATCTGTAAACGGTTTTCCTTTTATTATAAAATAATATGTAATTGAATTTAATTTTTTTTAATTCTAAATTCGATTGCTTTTGGTTTTCTTTTTTGTTTTGCATTGAAATCTTTTTTTTTTTTTGTTAAGCTTAACAGCCCACAGCCAACTTAATTGGAATTTTCCTTTAGAAACTGATTGTATTTTGGATATCAAGTTCAAGTATATTTTACAAGTTTAAAATTTATTATCAAATTAACAACAATTAATAAATATTTAAATAAATTTAAAAGAACAACATTTGTTATCGTTGCAATATGCCAGTAAATTTCCCTTATTTTGTAAAGCATTGTTTAGTTTTACTCTGTTAATATTAATAATTTTTTGTCTGGAGGCTTATTGACTATAGTTAATTATTTTATATTGAAACGATACAGTGAACGCTCCATTGGATTAGACAGTGTTACGGGTTTGCTTTTTCTCAAGTGAAGCTTGGACATCCCTTTCTACTCCTCTCCAACCTGTCATACCTAAACTGAACTAAGGTTACAAAGTTTATTTTTTTTTTTAATGGAAAAGTATCAACAGAATTTCTAACAACAGTACGTTACAAAAGTAAACGTATGAAATATGTATGAATCTCTCCATAAGGCCAATGCTTTAGTCTTTCTGTGATAAGAACTTTCGGAATTCATGGCTACTGAAAGAAAAATAGCAAAAAGTATTTTCATAGTACTTTTCTCACACGTTTTCTGAGGTACATAATTGAAACTTTGCCTCAAGGTTAGGTTAGGTTAGAGGATGTGTACTTGTCAATTAAGACAAGTACAGTACCCGGAGGTCGAATTGACCCATTGTACAACGTCCTAGTTTCTCACACCACTTATGTTGTGTGTGTTAATTTTATACATGAGTTTACAGTTACAGTTTAAAGTCGACTCCGAACGACAGATTTTTTTTAGAAACTTTTTCATGACAATTTTATTTTAACACTCTGAGTTTTTGCCAGAAATCTGCTGAGAGGAAGTCGCCGAAGAAATACTTTTTTTATTTTATTTTGATCTCTGGCCTGAGGCTCGAAACCTGGCTTTTGCGTCTAATAAGCCAATACACTACCTACTAGACTACGGCGACTTCTACTTTGCTTCAAACAGAAACTTCTTCAATACAGAAACTTCTTCCAATGACATACATAAACTGCATTATAGATTATTGGCCAATGCAAGCCTTTAGACAGAATAACAGCCCAGGTTCACACATCAGCCATGTGGGCAGAACATTACGACTTAAGTCAGAGAAAATTTCAAAGCATTTCCCAGAATACTGCTAAGAGATAGACGCACAAAAGAAATCTTTTTTAATTGGGTTTTATAAGCTGGGGTTTGAACTCTCGAACTTAACCAGCCCGCTTTGATTTGGCAACCTGTAGCGCAATAAGACTGTTTTCCTCTGCGATGGAAAACTTCCAGTCAAACTAACAAACGGCAATCGATTACAGTACTCCCGAATTTAATTGTGCTTCGGAGTGGGAATGGAATCGTGGTAGTAGAATCTGCACGTGTAGATCGAAGATGAATTATGGCGTTAAATTCAATGTGCTCTCAGTTGAAAGGTATGCGGAAAGTATGCGAGTACCAAAATGTCTTCAGTCTGGATTACCGTGATTATCGATTAAACCAATATTCGTTTCGTTCAAGAGATAAGAACTTTCAAATTGTTTTATCCTTTTTTTAACAATTTTTCACTCCTAATCCAGGAGTAGTATTTAAAACTACAAACTGTACTGATGAATACGATGTTGATTGGACAACATTTTTACATTTTGTTGTTCTCTTATTAGCGTTCAAGTTGTAACTAAAAAGGCGGAGAACTATTTTCTAATCGAACACCGCTTATTAAATCAATACCAGTTTGATATGATATGATGATAATTTAACTGCAATTAATATCGCAGAAACCAATTAATTATCATCCACTTAAAATTGCTGCCATTAAAACTACACAACTTTCATACGTTTTTAGCATTTAAAAATATTAAAAATTGCTTAAGGTACTGACACTGCAACAAATAATTAAAAATATTACATTAAAACCAGATGCGATACGATGGTTGCGGCAAAATTAACCAATATGGCGTACAGATGACGACAGCAGTAGCTTGAAAGAAATTTAATTTAGCATTGGCAACCAGCCGTCTTGATCATAAGTGCAGTCCATTGTCTTTCTATTGAAGCAATGGACGGACCTGATAGTAGTAAGGCTCAATGCAATTGAGTCCTCGCCCAATTTGGTTTTATGGAAATACTGCAGTAGTGGAAACCGTTAACACATTCGGTTTCACTATATGGTTTCTTATAATTTTCTCGGAAGGAAATTTAATATTAGGATTCCAACAAGTCACTTCTGGTCTGATGTCTCGAAGGTACCCTATCGGGCTCTTCAGGTACATAGGGGAAACTATGGAATATAAAGGGTCCGCCAAATAACTTTTTTTTCGAAAATGCTTTAAAAAAAAACTACTGAATAATTTCTCAAATTTCTTTTTTTATTTGAAAGTACAATCCTTTCGGTTAATAATGCAAAATAATTTCATTCAAATGGCTGCCTCGGCTGGCCATACAGTAGCCTACACCAGAAGATGCCGATTTTGGCAAAAAAAATTATCTTTTCAGATGAAGCTCATTTTGATCTTGGCGGGTATGTAAACAAGCAAAATTGTCGCATTTGGGGCACAGAAAACCCGGACGCATACATTGAAAAGCCGACGCACCCAAAACGAGTCACTGTTTGGTGCGGATTTTGGTCCAGAGGCATAATTGGGCCATTTTTCTTCGAAAATAAGCAAGGAGTGGCCGTTACAGTCAATGGCGATCGTTATCGGGCCTTGTTGAACGAACTTTTGTTCACAAAAATTGAAGAGGAGGATATTGGCAACATTTGGTTTCAACAGGACGGCGCTACGTGTCACACAACCGAAGCCCTGTTTTTGAAGATCGCATTATCAGCCGCAGAGCTGATGTCGTTTGGCCACCTCGGATCTGCGATTTGACACCGTTGGACTATTATTTGTGGGGTGCCGTCAAAAATAAGTGTTACGCCGACAAGCCAGAGACGATTGACGCTTTAAAGGACAATTTTCGTGAAGACATTGGTAAAATACGGCTGCACACAATCGATAATGTGCTTAAAAATTGGACCGATTGTGTAGGCTGCTGCATGGCCAGTCGAGGCAGCCATTTGAATGAAATTATTTTCCATTATTAACCGGAAGGATTGTGCTTTCAAATAAAAAAACAAATTTGAGAAAATATTCAGTAGGTTTTTTTAAAGCATTTTCAAAAAAAAAGTTTTTTGGCGGACCCTTTATATTAAGGATGCTGACATTAGTTTTTCGTATAGGTCGCCTGAGTAACTACTACTGCATTTATTCAAGTAAAGGTCATGGCCATACCGAAGGCAATGTAATCGAACTTGCAAACGAAACATAAAATTGGTATTATAAGACGGAAAAACGTAAAATAAAGTACTCTGGTTGAATCTTCAAGGGTTTAGAGATCAAGTTCGATTAAAAATATTAAAACAGGTCACCACTGTTGCTGTAATAAAATAGAAACATGTGGGAAGGTCAAACCATGTTAACATTTCTATTCAATAAAGTTTGGCACGCCATTTTAAGTCATCATTTAACTTAAGAACAACGCTTGCAAAAATAAAATCTCTTCGCAAAATTCATAGGGCACTTCGTACACTTTACGGTCAATATAATCAGCATAGTCCCATCACGCGGAAATTCTTCAGAGACGCCAGCCTATCCCGTGTCAATGAGGAGTCCTGCTTCACCGCTAGGCTCACTTGGCCCTCGATGGATAGAAGGCGCACCAACCAGTTACTTGGACTTGGTCGTAACGTCATCTCGATCACATTAGCCATGCTTACAGTTCATTGTGTAATGGGAAGACACGCGGAAAGAATGCAGCTCCCATCCAACGACTTCTGCCGTTGGTGCAGAGCCACTGAGGAAAAGGAGACTGTTATCCACTTTCCTTGTCAATGCCCATCTCTTGCGAGGTGCAGATATAGCTTATTTGGCTCACCAATCCTTGTCAACTTGACGGACCTATCATCCATTGACGTCAAGGATAATGCTTCGTTTATCAAACTTTCTGGCTGGTTTTCCAGAGTGGGGTAGTCGTGCTTCTGATGAGCAGCCCTTGTGCTGACCAACTTCTTCCTCCTTCCTGGTCTTGGTGGAGCTTGGTCAGCACAGGGACTGCGTTCACCTGTGGAGTCACAACGGGCCGCTATACATGCTCAAGTTAGCTTTTAGATTAGATTAGGTTAGAGGACGTGTACTTGTCAATTAAGAAAAGTACAGTACCCGGAGGTCGAATTGACCCATTGTACAACGTCCTAGTTTCTCAAACCACTTATGTTTTGTGTGTTAATTTTTATACATGAGTGGTGGGACCTACAGTTTAAAGTCGAATCCGAACGACAGATTTTTGAGAACCTTTTTCATGGCAATTTTATTTACTCTCAGAGTTTTTGTCAGAAATCTGCTGAGAGGAAGTCGCCGAAGAAATACTTTTTGTATTTTGTCTTGATGTCTGACCTGGGCCTCTAACCCTAACATTACGTCTAATAAGCCAACACACTACCTACTAGACTACGGCGACTTCAAGTATCAAAGTTACCACTACAACTTATCCTAACCTAAACTAATTAGCTTAGTAAGCAAGCAAGACATGCAGTTATTGATAGTTTTTTCACAGATTTTACTCTTTTCATTACCAAACCATCAACAAGTCAAGGATCTTGACTAACGTGCCTAGAAATACAAATGAGAATAATACGTAAGTTGTTAACGAATCCACAATACATCCAATAAAATTGATTAACACGCTGACAGCATTAACGGGCCTTATTTCTTATAAAATAAGCAAGGAGCTGTCTTTTGAAAAGCTTCTAAGGACTCCATGAAAGACTTGCTTAAAGGACATCTGTGATCTATGATATGAATTGATATACTGAACAGCTGGGGGAAAAATTCCCTTTGTGACCTTCTTGACCGCGACTTTATTTGAAAATGGTATGAATATTTAAATTAAATTTTTATTGAACTTTTTTTTCAATTCCAGTTGCTGGCTGTAAGGCTTTAAACATGTTATTTTATTTTATTTATATTTATTTTTTGTGTTTCTTTTTGTAATGTTTTTCAACACTTGAACAATTTTTCACAGGATATTTTTTAATTTTTCAATATTTTTTTTTTTTTCAAAACACTTATAAACACCAACCCGTTAACGCAGTAGTATTGTTACGTTGCGTAGTACTATGACATGAGCTTTTTAGTTACGTTTTTTATTTTTATTTGTGTTTCCCGTTTTTTCTTTAGCACTTTAAGAACATCCGCACATTTAAAAGTTCATGTCATGAACCAATGATCAACCGCCAGTAACTGAAATTCTTTCTAATTTCGCGACTACAAAAAAAGTACGTAAGCGAACACAGTTTCCATATCATTTCTATGGGTTCTATTCAGTTCAGATCAGTTCTTTTCAGATCAGTTCGCCAGAAATAAATCTTCTTTTTTTCTCTCTCTGCTACTTTTATTACAACGATGTCTTTAAGGCGAGCGATAACAAGCGAGCTAGGCAGCTAAGTAGGTGGTAGGGATGGGAAACGGTAGCAGTAAGAGATATGATTGTCACGAAAAAGAAATGGGCAGATGCTTATGAAGGCTTACGTTTATTTTTCTTTTCATACAATAGGTAGACGGATAGATAGGAGATAATCAGTGTCAGTAGTTAAATTATTTTATTGGATTATAATTGTGTTATCAATTTTTATTATTTTCTTTCTACCAGTTACAGTTATTTTTATTCTTTTCTTTATTTGTTTATTTGATTGTATAATTAAATTTACGCGAAATAAAAACAAATTTAGAAAATCTTGATTTTTTTTTTCTAACGGCGATAAAAATGAAAATAAATGACTCAGGTTGTATTTCTTTCTTATTCAGGCAGTTTGTATAGAGACTGGCATCATTATGGAAAACGCAAATAACGCCACCTACACGCATTTCTCGTGTGTGTGTTTTTTTATTCCGCTTCTGAAGTACAGTTTAATGAATGGAAACAATTTTTAATTTTTATTTCATCATCGCCCACTAATTTATTTCAATTATTTCATCAACAATTCGAAAATTTTGTCACAAAAAATGGCTCAAGTTTTTCTTTTTTATTTAAAATCTTTGTTCTAACCATTTTAGATGACCTAGAGACAGCATTCTTTAATTGTTTTTTTATTATTATTATTCTTACAATAGCAGAGGCGTAGGTCCAGCTTATTTGATTTTAAAAGTGCACAAAAAAAAATTCAGTTCAGTTGTGGGAGACATACAATACAGAATGTTTTACTGCCCAGTCCTAGACGGGGTCGAGCTAATGCTCTTTAGAGGAGGTTGGCAACTCAGTATCTTTCTGTATAGGAAAGAATAAAGAGCGTACTCACTAACTGACTATTATCAAAGAATATGGATATAAAGAATACGCATCATGTAGAAGTAAAATTTCTTATGGCGGGTCGTAACATTACGACCCGCTCTCACCAAAATATTTTTAAAAATCATTTCTTGATGAGGGGAGAGGAAGACAGAAGGAAAATGAACACAAACAAAGAGCGTAACAATGTGTTGCTCTCATCGTACGTATGTACATGTGTATGTATTCTTGTGTTTTTTGATTTAGTTGTCGATCAGACTGCGACAAGAATACGTGTGTCACGGATGTTTTATCATTTTATTTCAGAATAACACTCGAAGAATATTTTGTGTTAAAAATGTTCTATGTCATTAGCTGGGCGTATTTTTTCCATAGCATAATTTTTTTATATGCTTTGGAATGCCCGTTTTTTTTTCTTTTAATAAAAAATGGTTTTTTTATTCTTTTTATTTTTATTTATCTAAAAAACATGGCCTAATTTTTAAGCCAAAGATAGACAGCTTTATGTTCTTTTAATAATAAAATCGATGTTTTATTTTATTTTTATTTCTCCAAAATTATTAATCCAAAGATAGACACCTTTACATATGTATGTTGATGAAATGAAAATAAAAATAGAGTAAATTACTAACACTTTTATATGGCTGTAAATAAATAAATTCTCTCAACTTGTTTTCTCTCTCTCACTCACTAATCCATAACCATAGGCATGTGTTAACCTAGAGGAAAATTGTTAGTAATAATGTCAAGTCTACTTATTAACCCAATGATATGTATATGTGATCGGAAAATATAGAAAAATTGTACTGCGCTAAGTCCCTAAAGACACCGTATTTAACTTGGCAAGTATGCTTCCAAAAATCGAAATCATTTCTCATTGATATTAGTGAATACTACTGTGATATTTCTTTGGGTGTATCATTGAAGTCTGAAAAAAGCGATATGAACCTTCTTCTTTAAAAACTGACAAGATTTTTACGGTCTTTTTAACGAACATTCTTGATGTTCGTGTCCTATGTGTGTAAAAAGCCGAAGATGTTCTTCCCCTGAGGGACATTGGTGCCGACGTCTGTTTTTAACACCAGAAAAATAAATAAAAAGTGGTCCAACAACAAACACGCACGATGAGAACAACGCATTGTTACGCTCTTGGTTTCTGTATCATTCCCTTCTATCTTTCCCCCCGCTTCGTGAAATATTTTTTAAAAATATTCCAAAATATTAAAATGCACATTCTTTATACTTTATTTTCTTTGCTATTATGCAGTTCGGTGGTAGGCTTTTTAGTGCACGAATTTTTTCGGATATATACGAGGTACTTTTAGGAGCACTTCTCAGGGTTAGTTGGACATAATTTTCTCACTTTATTTTTAAATTTTCTCTTCTAAATTTTTTTCCTCTTTTTCATTCTCTTCTTCTATGATTCTGCTATGAATCTATCATTAATGTCTAGCATTTCTTTTACTTTTTTCTTCTTCTTCTTTTTAGGTAACCTACGTCATCTGAAAACTGGCATAAAAAATTTTTTTAGCTACCTACACAACTAACTTCCCTTAGAGTATGTCATTATGGAACTTTTGAGATTTCTGCATGGAGGTGCTGTCCTATACATCTTCCCTCGTAAGCTAGCCTAACCTACTCCCCAAGGAGCTGGCAACAGGCAACATTATAAGAAATTTATTTAAAGGGGAGGTTACTTGCTAGATTAGGGAAGTTCAGTCATGATGATACGATCCGGAGAGTTGTTGATTTAAGCAAATGGACTCTGATTCCGAGTTTTATAGACTTTATGGCCGGAGAATAGGATTTCAAGACGTTGTCCTCGCTGGAATTTTCGGATCTATTAGGGAGATACAGGTAGATTACAAGATGGTAATGGAGATGTCCCAGGTCAGGCATCTCCACTAAACGAAATAGAAAAAAATATTTCTTCGGCGACTTCCTCTCAGCAGAATTCTGGCAAAAACTCTGTGAGTAAATAAAATTGCCTTGAAAAGTTTCTCAAAAATCAGTCTTTCGCTGTCGACTTTAAACTGTAGGTCCCGCCACTCATGTATAAAATTAATGCACACAACATAAGTGGTGTGAGAAACTAGGTCGTAATTCTGACTAAAGGGTTGTAATGACCAATTATGTATGTATGTATCTAATGGAAATGGCTTACAGATGAGGCCTGGTACGTGTGAAAGGGTTTCTCAATAAGCTCACCACTCTAGGTCAAGGTGTTTACGATCGTTAAGGCGATAGGTGGTCTAGGTATGGACTTGACTGTGTAATAGAGTAACTACCCACGAGGACATCCAGACTGAATTAAAGGTTTTAGATTGCAGTTTGCAGAAAGCTCTACAATGCTCTCGGATATATACAGGATTGGTATTCTAGTAATGCAGTCAGTGAGCACTCCCTTAGGACACTGATGAGATTTAATCGCTCTTGACTAAACAGAGGAGGCTTTCACAGTAAGCAACTGATAGAAATGTTTTTTGTATATTTCGTTTTGTTCGAGATACCTGAGGTGGGATTTGAACCGAGGGGCCTCATCTAATAAGCCAACAACCTACCTACTAGATTACGTGAGTTATTTTACGGTGACTTATTTTTACGAGATCGCTTTATTATTCATCAATCGATAATATTTTTCAAATAGTATAACGTGTATAGTGTAGCATATTGCCCGAATTAGCGATAATGCATGGCATTGCACAGTGCACAACTCGTGATTGTATATGAAAAATAATTAAAAATCTATTTTTACCTGTCTTAGGTAAATATTCCATAATTAAAATAATTATTATGAGTACATAACATTCATTCTGCATTGAGATAAAGCCACTGACTGACTGGCTTCTTTGTTCTGACTCTTCTGTATGTGTTATTATACTAGAGGGGGTTTGTATTTTAAATTAATCGAGAATAGAGGTTTTATTTTTAGCACAAGATCACACATGAATTTTTTTATTAATGAAATCAAGTGATGCTAAAATTGGACAAAAGTGAACACAGGATACCCTACTCCTTTCGTTTGCTTATGTTTGGCCTATGTAGGCTTCTGGGTAGAATGACTATTCCAGGCATGTAGATGTGGATAATACACAGAGAATGGTCACGACTCATGCAATTCATTGTGTTCGAACTAGACAAATGAGTTGTTGGAGAAAGTAAAGAGAGAGTAGTGCTAATGGATATTTAGATTCAAATCTGTTTATATTGTAAGTGACAGCAGAAACTTTCATAGGAACAGAGTTGCACATACGAACAAATGATAGACCACGTACAGATGTACTCTACCAAAGTAAAGGGTGTTTTTTATAGAGGTATAGAACTTTAAGTTGGCATTACTTTTCAAGATGGCGACCGATTTAACAGCTCTCAAGTGATTTATTCTCAGTTGGTTTGGCAATTCATCATGAATAGACTCACGCCTGAACAACGCTTGCAAATAGTGCAATTTTATTTCGAAAATAATGGTTCTGTGCGGAAAACATATCGCGCACTACGTCCATTTTATCGTCGACAAAATCGTCCATCAGAGCAGTTATTTCGATTAACCATGGAACGTTTTCGCACCACGTTTACTCTTATTGATAACTCGCATCCCCAGAGACGCTGTACGGTGCGTACAGACGAAGCTATTGCTGCTGTAGAGCGTAGCATTGAGGAAGACCCGAATGAGTCCATCCGCCATTGAGCACAGGAATTGGATCTGTGTCCATCCACTTTATGGAAGATTTTGCGGAAGGATCTTGGTTTGCGTGCTTACAAAATCCAACTCGTGCAAGATTTGAAGCCAAACGATCATCAAGTAAGGCGTAGATTCGTCGAATGGGCCCAAAACGAGATTACCGTTGTTCCCGATTTTCATAAGCGAATTTTGTTTAGCGATGAAGCGCACTTCTGGTTGAATGGCTACGTCAACAAACAAAACTGCCGCATTTGGAGTGAAGGTAATCCTCAAGTGTATGTGGAAACACCGTTACATCCAGAAAAACTGACTGTTTGGTGCGCTTTATGGGCTGGTGGAATCATTGGTCCGTACTTTTTCAAAAACGATGGTGGCCAGAACGTTACAGTCAATGGTGATCGGTATAGAGCCATGATTACAAACTTTTTCATTCCTGAATTGAATAACCATAATGTCCAGGAGATGTGGTTTCAACAAGACGGCGCAACATTTCACACAGCTCGTGCCACAATAGATTTATTGAAAGACACGTTTGGTGACCGCCTATTTTAACGTTTTGGGCCTGTGGATTGGCCTCCAAGATCTTGTGATTTAACACCGCTAGACTACTTTCTGTGGGGGTATGTAAAGTCATTGGTCTATGCGGTAAAGCCACAAACGCTTGACCATTTGGAAGACAACATTCGCCGTATTATTGCCGATATACGGCCACAAATGTTGGAAAAAGTCATCGAAAATTGGACGTCCAGATTGGACTACATCCGCGCCAGCCGTGGCGGTCATATGCCAGAAATCATATTTAAAATGTAATGCCACAAGCTTATCTTTCGGATAAATAAAATTCATGTCAATCGAATAATCCATCGTTGTTTTATTGCAACTTAAAGTTCTATACCTCTATAAAAAACACCCTTTACTAAAGAAGACTACTGTAAAGCACCTTCTGTTGTAACTACACTACTTATGCACTCAGGCACAGGAATTTTTCTGTCGACACTAGAATAAGTATGCACGACCTGCACATCAGGGGCATCTTACTCCTACAAATTAATGCTGCGCTTGAGTGTCAGTGAACAAAGGATTGGGTAGGGATTCGCAGAACCGGTGAGATATCGGACAAAATGCTGTAAAAATTATGTTAAAGTTTAAACTCACGGATGGACTACCTACGGGCATAGCTACCGACAACATTTGTTTGATATAAAATTTGAAAATTTTCAACACCCAGAACTTTAAAAAAATTAATGTTTTTTATGTTTTTTGCAATTGAAGGCCTATTTCAAAATATAAATTTTTTTTAATTTTTCATATTTCAAGCATTGGTCTATTTATTTAGATTTATTTAAAAAAGTATGTTTTTTGCTGCTTCCAAAAATTCTATAAATAGGCCTTTGATGCAAAAACATATTTCAAAAAACATTGGTTTAAATTTGCCATTTTTCAAGAATCGGTCTATTTATTTAGCTTTATTTAAAAAAAATGATTTTTTTTTGCTGCTGGCAAAAATTGTATAAATAGGCCTTTGATGCAAAAATATATTTTAAAAAAAATGTTTGTTTAAATTTTCCATTTTTCAAGAATCGGTCTATTTATTTAGCTTTATTTAAAAAAATGATTTTTTTTTGCTGCTTGCAAAAATTCTATAAATAGGCCTTTGATGCAAAAATATATTTTAAAATGTAAAATTTTTTTTTAAATTTTTAATTTCTTAAGCAAAGGTCTATTTACTTAGATTTATTTAAAAAGAAATATTTTTTTCTTGCTGCTTGCAAAAATTCTGTAAATAGGCCTTTGATGCAAAATTACACAAAAAAAAAATTTTTTTTTCAAAAATATTCGAAAAAGTTCCTGTAATAATAAAAAAAATTATTTTCTTGAAATTTACGTTTTATGGCCATTTTAACAAAAAAAAAGTTTTTAATGACGTCAAGCGTTAAATAAAAACGCATTAAACAGATAAACGTTAAAGGGGCAAATGAGGCAACAAAATGAGATTTTAATTTATAAACGGAAAAATCTTCACTTCTTTTTTTTATTTTCTCTTTGTTAAGCAGCTCAGTCGACAGTTTTATAACAAATTCATTAACACGGCTAATAAATCTTAACAGATTAGGTGAAAATCTCTGGAGAAGCAAAGGAAAAAAACGCAATGTCACTTGTATGGTGTGAAAGAAAGATAAGCTAATGGCAGATAGCGTAGATATTTCAACCAAAAATAAAAAGCCAATAATTAAACTTTCCTAAGATTATATACACTCCAGACCAGACAAAAGAACAAGGTCATCGCCAGCTTACACTCGAGTACACAAGAGTAATTTTTTGAGTCTCTCGCTATCCATTTTTGTGACCCAGAAAATATTTTTTTTTTTTTTTGTAAATTTCTTTTTGTATAGAATTTCATTGTAATTCTAAATATTACCAGGCATCTCTATTAAACAAAAATTTACATTTTAAATAAAACAAAATTCATTGCAGCTCTATATGCCATATTAAGGAAGAACTACAAAAGATAGTTTAACTTTTGGCTTCAAGTCATAAAAGATTAAAAAATATTTTTTTTATTGGCATTCTTCTTTTAATTTTGAAACATTTTTTTGTGTAACTTTTTATATAAGAAAAGAACATGATGTTGCACATTGTCATTGTGAAGCCAGTGGAAGCAGTAGAATACACATGCCAATAAATAACATTGAGCGCTATGCCTTAGAAAGAAAAACATAACCCAACAAACAATTTGTTAAGCAGCTTATTAAAGAAAACAAATAATGTGTTAACATAGGTAGATAGGTAGGGAATTCGCATGGACGCACTTATGCCACATGGGCCCCATTGTGATACTACAGTTTTCATCCATTATCCCCTAGTCCTGGAACCACTTAGAGCTACCAATGAAGCGGCTCAAACTGCCGATATCGATGTTTAACAGATCACCAAGATCATTGATGTAGTAGGCCGCGGATGTCTCTGTCATCTTTGACTTAGTGCCGGCCATGTTCCCAGTAGGTGAAGGACAATCCCATCCTCCTCCTCATGTTTGGAGCTTCTGCGAAAATCATTTGCGAGTAACCCCAAATTCCGTACCCATAATGCAATTCCGCGTCACTACTGAGATAACTACACTGATCATGCTTCGTTGGAGTTTAAGCAGCAGGAACAGAATTGGACAGACATCACTAGAATGGTTATCTTAAGAGGACGCATTTAATTTCAATTAATTTTAAAATTCTATGGAAAAATGTTCCTAATTTCCGAGTTTAATGGAAAAGCGCCAGGCAAATTACTGTTTGATTATTTGAAATATTATGTAGTCGCTGTGGTCTAATAGGTAGTATGTTGGCTCATTAGACGTAAGGCCTCGGTTCAAACCCCAGGTCAGACATCAAAACGATAATTTGAAAAAATATTTCTTCGGCGACTTTCCTCTCAACAGATTTCTGGCAGAAACTATGAGAGTAAATTTAATTGTTATAAAGGGTCCGCCAAATAAGTTTTTTTTTTTTAAAATGCTTTAAAAAAAAACTACTGAATATTTTCTCAAATTTCTTTTTTTATTTGAAAGTACAATCCTTCCGGTTAATAATGGAAAATAATTTCATTCAAATGGCTGCCTTGTCGTATTTGGGGCACAGAAAACCCGCACGCATACATTGAAAGTTTAGTGCGGATTTTGGTCCAGAGGCATAATTGGGCCATTTTTCTTTGAAAATGAGTGGCCGTTACAGTCAATGGCGATCGTTATCGGGCCATGTTGAACGAATTTTTGTTGACAACAATTGAAGAGGAGAATATTGGCAACATTTGGTTTCAACAGGTCGGCGCTATGTGCCACACAGCCGAAGTTACGCTCGATGTTTTGCGCCCTGTTTTTGAAGATCGCATTATCAGCCGCAGAGCTGATGTAGTTTGGCCACCTCGGAGCTGCGATTTGACACCGTTGGACTATTATTTGTGGGGTGCCGACAAAGATAAGTGTTACGCCGACAAGACAGAGACAATTGACGCTTTAAAGGACAATATTCGTGAAGCCATTGGTGAAATACAGCTGCACACAATCGATAATGTGCTTAAAAATTGGACCGATCGTGTAGGCTACTGCATGGCCAGCCGAGGTAGCCATTTGAATGAAATTATTTTCCATTCTTAACCGGAAGGATTGTACTTTCAAATAAAAAAAGAAATTTGAGAAAATATTCAGTAGTTTTTTTTAAAGCATTTTCAAAAAAAAAAAAGTTATTTGGCGGACCCTTTAAAAAGTTTCACAAAAATCTGTCGTTCGGAGTCGACTTTTAACTGTAGGTCCCACCACTCATGTATAAAATTAACAACATCAGTGGTGTGAGGAGCTAGGTCGTAATCCTGACTAAAGGGTTGTAATGACCAAATATGTACCTATCTGATATCTATCTGATCTCATATGCTGGGTATTTTTCAATCAATTTTCCCTTTAAACGAACCACATTTTTATCGCTGCCACAGCAGATTCTGCTGTAGCGAAATAAAGTGGCTTGTTTCCGAAAATTAAGCATTCATTGTACGTAGTACTCGTCACTCTTGCAAAGCATTTCTGATTGTAGTCAATTGGCCAGTGGAACGCACTATGTATTTAAAGGAAGATTCGTATTTCAGTCCCAGTATTCGTATGCGCAACGTTCTACCCGCAGAAGTTTTTTTTCTGTCATTTACGTTAAGATTCTCTCTCAGCCTATTTTTCTAAATCTAGAATAATGCGCTGTCTGAGTAGGGACAATACCGTGAGTGTTGATTGTTCACAAAGAAATAATTGTGTTCGGTCCCATATCATCTATATTACTTGCCGGCAACATGTTATACCAGCACACTAATACCTTATTCTCTCTACCCTAACGTACCTGGCAATCCTTGTGATTAGAATTAACCATTTCACGTGTAAATCTGTCCCTGAAACGGAATTTCGCATTGGAATTTCAAGTAGCATCAGCTCCAGATGGTTCTAAATTGGAGAACAAGATATCTTACAATATCTCTCCGTAGGCCTAAGTAATTGCCATAAATCACGCGGCCGTAGTGGATCTGAGTATCAAACCTCTCTCGGGTATAACCTTCAGGTCGAACTGCTAATGGATATGAAGTGTCGCTTTTGATTTCGCGGCGGTTTTGTTTTAATCCCTGGTCTCAGGGATATGCCACATAATTGTGTAGCTAATGAACTTGTTTAGGCAAGCACACTCCAACTGAATATCAATGCACATATGCATCAGGCATATGGTTTGCCTCTTACTTCGGTTAGGCTTTTCAATAGACAAAGCTATACGGGCGAATTGAGCATTTAAAACTTTCTTACCATACTTTGCTTACACAATTGGCCATTGCAACCCTTTTGTAAGGATTAACACCATCTTGAGTGGCGGGACCTAAAGTTTAAAGTCGATTCCGAACGGTAGATTTTTGAGAAACTCTTCATGACAATTTTATTTTACTCTCAAAGCTTTTGCCAGTGGGCTGTTGAGAGAATGTCGCCAATCAATTTTTTTTTCATATTTCGTTTTATTTATGATGTCTGAGCTGAGGTTTGAACCACGGATTTAGGTCGAATAAACCAACACACTAGACAACAGCAACTCCATACGTAATTTTTGGATATGCCTGTAAGTATATTAGGAGGACTGCAGGCTGGCCTGTAATAACGGGCATGTAGTTATAAAAATGGTTTAAGCAAACAACATACATATATAATTGGTCATTACAACCCTTCAGTCAGGATTACGACCTAGTTTCTCACACCACTAATGTTGTGTGCGTTAATTTTATACATGAGTGGTAGGACCTACAGTTTAAAGTCGACTCCGAACGACAGATTTTTTGAGAAACCTTTTCATGGCAATTTTCTATTTACTCTCAGAGTTTTTGCCAGAAATCTGCTGAGAGGAAGTCGCCGAAAAAACACTTTTTGTATTTTATTTTGATGTCTGGCCTGGGGCTCGAACCCTGGCTTTACGTCTAATATGCCAACACACTACCTACTAGACTACGACGACTTTAAACAAAGTAGCCGGTTAAAACTGTGCCCCATGTTCCGTAAGACTGTATGGCTCTACAAAGTTCCGAACAAACAAAGCCTATGCATGATTACTTTGCAACGTTGAGAATGTTTCTTAAATTCTTTTGATTTACATTCGGACATTGCAGGGAAATGAACGATGATATGTCTGGTATCCAGAGTAATGAGTTTTAAACCTTAGATTCTAAACAAATCTAGCATTTTTCAAGTTCACTGGGTTTATCATTTTAGATTTGTGTCGTAGTTTTATTGCCTCTCTGTTTTTATCATTGACAGTGTGTGTGTATAAAACTGTCTGTGAAACTCTGCAGGCAGTCGGCTCTGCGGCTTTAGGCACATGTCAAGTGCATTTTTTAAGTACTTTAAATAAACTCGTATATATGTATATGTATGTACGTAAGCGTATGGTATATACATGCGTATTTATGTATGTACATATGTATGTATGTATTGATTTAAGTGAATACTACTAATATTGATAATACAGTGAATACAGTTGCTATTGCTGAAAAATCTCATGCCTCTGCTGGAGTCTTATAAAAACAACAACAAGAACAACCACAATAAAGTTTAATAACAAACGTTTTTAAATGTTTTTTAAGTTGTTTTAAATATTTTCACAATATTTTCGAGATTAAAACGATGAAAGTTCTTAAGAAAATGTAAAGTCATTCACACCAGAACAGGGATTATTTCGTGTTTTTTTTTAATAAGAAATTCCAGGAAAACCAATTTTCAAATTAATTCCATAAATAATCTTAAAAAGTAAATGAGTATTAGAAAAATATTTTAAAATAAGGATTTAATTTTAAGCCACTTAAAATGCTTATTCTTCTTAAAATGTTTTGAAATTTATTTTTAAACGAAATTTATTTTTATGACAGCCATGATATGTCAAAAAAAAACTTTCAGCAAATTTTCTACTTTTTAAGAAGAAAACGAAATATTTTCTCCTTTATTTCGTTTTCTTTTACAGAAATAATTTCCACAAAAACCCGAATAAAATTTTGTTTTTAAATTCTGCAAAAGTAAGTCTTGACTAAAAAATTAATAAAATTTTGTTTTTCAATTCTGCAAATTCTGCCGAAAAAAAACATTTTCCGATTTAAAAGTTCAAATTTAAAATTTTAAAAGAAAAAAAAATAAATCAGAAAGAGTATAAAATATCCTGCCTAATACTAGAACATAATGGTTGTCTAAAATCTGTAGCTACGCTTTAAAGACACCGTGTTTGTCTTTAAGAAGGGAAGTCGCCGTAGTCTAGTAGGTAGTGTGTTGGTTTATTAGACGTAAAAGCCAGGGTTCGAGCCCCAGGCCAGGCAATCGAGACAAAATTCAAAAAGTATTTCTTCGGCGACTTCTTCTCAGCAGATTTCTGGCGAAAACTCTGAGAGTAAATAGAAAATCGCCAGTGAAAAGTTTCTCAAAAAATCTGTCGTTTGGTGTCGACTTTAAACTGTAGCTGCCGCCACTTATATATAAAATCAACACACTAAACATATGTGGTGTGAGAAGCTAGGTCGTAATCCTAACTGAAGAGTTTCAATGACCAATTATGTATGTTATGTAAAGATTATAAAATTTCAAATAAAATATTCTGCCTAACACCAGAACATAATAGTTTTATAGGACCTGTGATCATGGCTGCCAGATAAATGAGGCACCAAATTGTCAAATATTTGAGAAAAAATCGTCAAAATCGTCAAAAACGTTTATTGAAATCGTCAAAAAATCGACAGAAAAAATAAATAAATAAATTAAAAGTTTTTAAAAACCGAAATTATTTCTATTGTAGTAAAACATATAAAGTCAATGTATGTACATGTTTAGTTATTAATTTTTTTTCAAAAATGGAGAAATTTTATATCATTTTCAGGAAAAAATTGTTAAAGGTTTAAAGGTTTAATCTATCCCAGTGTTGTTTATTGACACATAAACGCAGCAATAATATTGCATCATCTTAATCTACGGGTAATGTAAATATTAAGGAGTCAGAAGCTCTTCACATTCTGAGCATTTCAGTGTAATGTTGGCTGCAACCGACAAATTTTTCAGTTCCTTCACTTCCTTCTTAAGATCTTACCATGTGATCTTACTGTTTACACTATTTTTTTATTCGAACGTGCCCGGCCTCACACTTATTTATAATATTTACGACGTCGGTGCTTCAACGTCTATTTTGAGGTTTCTCGACCGTGTACATGTTAGGCCGTAATAGCTTGTTAATGACGTTAGTGTATCCAACTCCATTGAATCATTGGTGCATCATTGCAATATGGTTTGTGTTTCACTGTTCTGTCCCTAATACAAAAGGATTTTGCTCGAACGAAAATCATATATTCCTACGTAACGCTCGTCTTTCTCGGCCAGGACATCCGTATGTGGTCGATTGGTCAATGGATCCCACAATGCATTACAGAAAAAGTATGTTTTTTAGTCGGACTATTCGTATGTGGAACTCAATTCCTTCAGAGGTCTTTCCTGTTACTTATGGTATAAAAATATACAAACCTAATGTCCATAAACGCGGTTCTCTCTTTCCTTCTTCAAATAACATATTTTCGTAGTTTCAAACACAATGCCATCCATCCCCTGTTGGTGTTGGTCGTACGAAAAATAATAAGGGCGCTTGACTTTGTTCTTCCGATGGTAATATTAGAAGCTATACTCGAATTTTTAAAATTGTCTATAACGACAAGTGATAAATTATTCTCATTTACGAGGTTATTTAAGAGTTGTAATTTTTTGGCTTCTAAGGGATTAAAAAGGAATAAAATACAGAAAAATCATCACAAGTATTCGACAGTAACTTAAAAATATAATATGTTCTTACTAACATAAATTTCCAATAGTAACAATTGCAAAGTAAATACAAAGCTTAAACAGGCTTTGAATGTACTAAAGTAAAGAATATGATGTAAATTTTAAATTTCTAAAAATCGTCAAAATAAGGGCATAAATCGTCAAATCGTCAATACGATATTTTTGGAGCTCAAAATCGTCAAAATGACGATAAATCGTCATATCTGGCAGCTATGCCTGTGATTACCATTTAAAGACACCGTGTTGGCCTTTAAGAGATAACATTTTTAGATTTCTTTGTCTTTCAAAACCATTTTAATTTTAAAAAAAATAAAGTAAAAATCTTCTGATTAAATTATCATTTTTTTTTAACCGTAAAATCCCTTTTCTTATCTTTTAAATAGAGTGTTTAGGTGCTAATTTAGTGACAGCATTTTCAAGCGTATTCTAAATCATTCTGACGCTGTTGTTTGTGTTGCTGTATAAACCCATAATGCTACACGCTTAAAAAGATTTTTATTTTTAATTTCAACCGCAAGTTGAAGGTAATGTTCTTATCACAATAAAAAAAAAACAAAAAAAAATATTTTTCCAAAAAAATTTTTGCTTTTTTTTTATTGGAAAACGATAATTTTTCTAGAAGGGAAAATTCCCAAATGAATAATTTTTATAAACACATACATATTACATACATACATAATTGGTCATTACAACCCTTCAGTCAGGATTACGACCTAGTTTCTCACACCACTTATGTTGTGTGTCTAAATTTTTATACATGAGTGGCGCGACCTACAGCTTAAAGTCGACTCCGAACGACAGAATTTTTGAGAAACTTTTCATGGCAATTTTTATTTACTCTCAGTGTTTTTGCCCGAAATCTGCTGAGAGGAAGTCGCCGAAAAAATACTTCTTGTATTTCGTCTTGATGTCTGGCCTAGGGCACGAACCCTGGCTTTTCGTCTAATAAGCCAACACACTACCTACTAGACCACGGCGACTTCAACATATTATGGCTTAAAAATGAAAAAGGATGACCTTAAACAGGGCGAACTTAACAACTTAAGGAAGCATAATTACAACAACTCAATTCGCGCAGTTGAAGTCGCCGTGGTGTAGTAGGTAGTGTGTTGGCTTACTATTCGTAAAAGCCCGGGTTCGTATCCCAGGTCAGACATCAAAAATGAAATATGAAAAAAAAAATATTTCTTCGGCGACTTCCTCTCAGCAGATTTCTGGCAAAAACTCTGAGAGTAAAATAAACTGCCATGAAAAAGTTTCTCAAAATTCTGTCGTTCGGAGTCGACGTTAAACTGTAGGTCCCGCCACTCACGTATAAATTTAACGCACACAACATGAGTGGTGTGAGAAGCTAGGCCGTAATCCTGACTGAAGGGTTGTAATGGCCAATTATGTATGTATGTAATTCGCAGTGTTAATTAACAAAAACAATATGTATGTATTTGCTGCTTTTTTCAGGTCCTTTAAGTGTCAAATGAAATTCGCCGTATGATATATGTATAGGAATTCGCCTTGAAAAACGAAATTACATTTTTGTTTTTTTTATTTTTAAAAAATCAATCTTTCTTTAAGCCAAATGCCAAAAATTATTATCTTTTATGCTTGAATTTTAAAATGCCTTTAAATGGTGATGAAGAAAAACAATAATAATGACACTAAAAGCATCACTCCCATTGGCAACCGTTTCTAACATTTAACATTTCGACAGACAGGCAGACTTTGCTTTTGATCGCATTGGAAATCTGTTTGTGATATTTCGTTTCATTTCGGCCTTTTATCTGGTTTTATATTCACATTTAAATCCATGTTTTTCAAACATACATACTTTTATTTGATTTTGTTTCATTCATTCATTCATTCATTATATATTTGCCGCATCGGTCTTGTCGGTCGCTGTTGTCAACGCAGAGCAGTTTATTTCGTTTTATTTAATTAAATGATGATTTTGCCATTTTTAGTCAATTTTTTTTTTCTTATTTTTCTTTTGTGTCTACGTGGGTGGTGCCAAAATTAGATTAACCCAAAAATTTTCTGAGCATCATACACCATTCGCATGACATACGTGTCGGTGTTACAATGGGCATACAACCACTTCTATCCATGCCGCAATGGGTTGCAATCAAAGTGGAACATGTTAGACGTTCAGCCTCTTCAGAAAGCATTGCTTACTTGGGTCCTATAATGTCACGGTATAATATTGATAGAACCTAATCAGTCATTAAAGCTTGGACATTTTCTGTCAATTCTTTAATTTCCTTCAAACCATGTGGTAGCCTGCTATTAATGGCTGTCAAACACAAACTATGTGCCGCAGTTTGTTTATATTTTGACAGGAGTCAACGTAAAATTCGAAATGTTACGCACGTGTTTACCCACTCTCGCAGACATAACATATATAACATAATTGGTCATTACATGCCTTCAGTCAGGACTACGATCTACTTTCTCACACCACTTACGTTGTGTGCATTAATTGTATACATGAGTGGCGGGACCTACAGTCTAAAGTCGACTCCGAACGACAGATTTTTGAGAAACCTTTTCATGGCAATTTTATTTTAACACTAAGAGTTTTTGCCAGAAATCTGCTGAGAGGAAGTCGCCGAAGAAATACTTTTTTTAATTTTGTTTTGATGTCTGGCCTGGGGCTCGAACCCTGGCTTTACGTCTAATAAGCCAACACACTACCTACTAGACTACGGCGACTCTCGCAGAACTCGATGTTAATTATTTTAAATTTTTGTGGAGGATGTTTAAGAAACGCTACAAATAGTCGGCTTTTTCTGTGCTATCTACAGCATTTCTTGAAATGCCTATCATTTCAAATAGTTCACGTATCTTCAGCCCCTGATCATTTAAAATTATTTTATAAATTTGTTAACCCTCTTCGATCATGAGACCTCTGACATCTTAAGACTTCAAACATTATGTTTAATAAGGTTCTGCACATCAGATTGGCTAATTTTGAAACAACCCTCGTATATTAATTTCTAGATACATATCTCTATGTAAATACAAATAATGTTTCATATAATACCTGTTGTGTCTGTATGATTTTCATACCCGATAACGTTTTATTTCTAACGAATTTATTTTCTTTTTTGTTAGCGAGCGAACACAAAGTATGCAGGACTATCTATTGAAAGTGTCAAATCTGGCGCCTGATCTGTCAAAGTTAAAGCTGTCAACTGCTATAAATAGTACACAGAATTACACTAAAAAATAAAGTCGTCATGCGTTGGTAATAAATTCAATTTCTTTCATATTTTAATTGGTTGGAGTTGTAAGACGGCATTGCTGGCTAAGAGAGAAGCCTTCCTTTTGCTATATATGTCTGTACTATATGCATACAATGCTTAGCAAAAGTGATTGTGTGTTTTCAATTAAAGGTACAGTAAGACCCCGCTTAACGCGGCGGATAAGTTCCAACGCTAAACGAAACGGCGTTAAACGAGGCAACTAATAAATCAACTGTGACGCAGTAAAGATGCGTTTGTACTATGATTGCGACTTCGGAAAATACAGTGGAATCTTTATCCTGGACAGACTAACAAAATACATAGCGTTAAAAAAGATACATGGTATAGACCGTCGCTATATAGTGCATCGCTTTTGGTTGGTGCATGGCCGTTTCATTTGCACACATATATAACAAGCATTAATACAGTGTGCGATTTAGGGGAATCCCAATACTACTGTGTAATACTGAAATAGCGTTAAGCGGGGCCTCACTGTATCAGAAATTAAAGGTAAAAAAATGCACTTAGAAACCAAATACAAACAAATAAATTGAGTGTGGACAAGTTTGCAACATGTATCCTCATAATATACTCCGGCCTAATATCCGATCGCATAGATCGCGCACTTTTCACGTTTAATGCTGGTTGTCAAAGAATCAATCCCCTTTGATCGTATAGTCCAATTTAAACAACTCATTAATATATTCGGAATTGGCGCTGAAGTCGCCGTAGTCTGGTAAGTAGTGTGTTGGCTTATTAGACGTAAAGCCAGGGTTCGAGCCCCAGGCCAGACATCGAAACAAAATACAAAAAGTATTTCTTCGGACTCTCTCAGCAGATTTCGGGCAAAAACTCTGAGAGTAAATAAAAATTGCCATGAAAAGTTTCTCAAAAATCTGTCTGGCAAATGCGCATTGTCGGTTTTTTTTTTTTTCTAGGAGTGCAATGTGCTACGATAGGATAGACAATGTGGAACATGCACTTTTCCAGTGTAAATATCGGGAGAAACAACGGCATATCACAGCTGACTGGTACGTGCGCAAATCACTGGGCTGGGGATAAAGAAAGAAAGAACAGAACGTCTGTGAACACCAGATAAGCCTAATCAAACATCATTTATGAATGGGGAAGTAGATTAAATGATTTAATGAATGATTAATGAAGTAGGCGTGTTCTAGTAGGTAGTGTGTTTGGCTTATTAGACGTAAAGCCAGGGTTCGAGCACCAGGCCAGACATCGAAACAAAATACAAAAAGTATTTCTTCGGACTCTCTCAACAGATTTCGGGCAAAAACTCTGAGAGTAAATAAAAATTGCCATGAAAATTTTCTCAAAAATCTGTCGTTCGGAGTCAACTTTAAAAATGTAGGCCCCAACACTCATGTATAAAATTAACACACACAACATATGTGGTGTGAGAAACTAGGTCGTAATCCTGACTGAAGGGTTGTAATGACCAATTATGTATGTATGTATGTATGTATTGGCGTTGATGGCATTTCAGAAACATATCAGACCTGCAGAAACTTTTTTCGAAGTCGCTCGGCTTTAATTCATCTGGTATCCATTTTAGTAATCGTCGTCGTCTTCTAGGTAGTGTGTTGGCTTCTTAGACATGAGGCCTGGGTTCAAACCCCAGGTCAAACACCTTCAACAAAAAGAAAAATGAAAAAATATTTATTCGGCGACTTCCTTGCAGCAGATTTCTGGCAAAAACTCTGAGAGTAAATAGAAAATCGCCAGTGAAAAGGTTTCTCAAAAAATCTGTCGTTCGGAATCGAGTTTAAACTGTAGGTCCCGCCACTCGTGCATTAAATTAAACAAACACAACATAGGTGATGTGAGAAGCTATGTCGTAAACCTGACTAAAGGGTTGTAATGACCAATTATGTGTTATGTATGTTTAGTGGAAATTGGCGAAGAGGACCTTAGCGTTAGAAGGACAAAATCGAGGAAGCCCTGCCATCGATTGGTATAATAAATTGAAGGTATTTAGGTCGTAGTGGTGGCTTTGATCATGTCACAAAGCTCACTTGAGCGCGCATAGTGGCTCGTTGTGACGCCACGGGTGAACGCAGTCCCTGTGCTGACCAAGCTCCACCAAGACCAGGAAGGAGGAAGAAGTTGGTCAGCACAAGGGCTGCTCATCAGAAGCACGACTACCCCACTCTGGAAAACCAGCCAGAAAGTTTGATGAACGAAGCTATATCCTTGATGTCAATAGATGATAGCTCCGTCAAGATGACAAGAAACGGAGAGCCAAATAATCCGTTCCTGCACCTAGCAAGTGACGGACACTAACAGAAGAAGTGGATCACAGTCTCTTCTTCCTCAGCGGATCTGCACCCGCGGCAGAAGTCGTTGAATGGGAGCCGCATCCTTTCCGCATGTCTGCCCATAACCACTGTGGTCGAGATGATGTTACGACCAACTCTAAGCAACTGGTTCGTACGCCTACTAACCATCAAGGGCCAGGTGAGTCTAGCGATGGAGCAGGACTCCCAACTTGAACGAGGGAAGTGGCATGCCTAACTCAATCGAAGGCGATTCCGGAAGGAGTGCACCAGCTCTGGCGAGCTAAATTAAGAATAGCTTGCAAAATCGTTTCTATTTCCATTAAACCCCGCATCAAATACCCGTCTCGCCGGTGCATGCTCATCCATTCGAACGACACTAGACTGAGAAATAAAGAAAATGAGATACTGAGTTCAGTAAATAGGCTTTTCTCTTTGGACTTGCATATCATTACACTTCGATTCACAATTTTTTCATATGCTTATTGCTCCGTAAATAGGCCTCTACTCACAAAAATGTATATCAAACCGCAAACCCTTTAATATATTCAAATGATGCCATAAACAAATTAAAATTTTTATATTCAATAAATTGAAATTATCGGCAGGTTTATAAAGCTTATCAAAGCTATTTATTGATAGCAGTGCTAGTGCTTGGGGTCAAAATTATCACTTCTATTTCATATTTTTAAAGAAACATTTCAGTTTTCTAAACAGTTACGAATTGTTTGCAGAGCCATGAAGTGTGAAATATTTTTGTTATTAAGTTTGCTCGCCCTACAAACCTGGGCCAGTGAAATAGAACTTTTAAAATATTTACAAAGTCCTGAGCCCCAAATCAATCTTAAGCCACGTCAGACAACGGTGTGTAAAGTGAAAGAAAATTGTGGTTATAAACGAAATATTTCAATTTTGAATTGTTTTACAGTCAGATCGCATTGGAAGCCATGGCTATCCGGCTGAAACCCATCGTACTATCACGGAGGATGGTTATGTTATCACCATGTTTCGCATACCATATTCACATAAATTGCAAAATGCTGAACACAAGCGTCCCATTGTTTTAATACAACATGGCTTATTTAGCTGTTCGGATGCCTGGATGATTAATGGGCCCGATAATGGCATTGCCTTTCTCTTAGCCGATGCTGGTTTTGATGTTTGGCTAGGCAATGCCAGGGGCAATACCTATTCACGTAATCATACCACACGTTCGGTGAATCATCCTTATTTTTGGCGTTTTAGTTGGCATGAAATAGGCCACTATGATTTGGCATCCATGGTGGATTACGCTTTGGCGGCCAATGGACAAAATCAAAAAGCAATACACTATGTAGGCCACAGCCAAGGCACCACGGCCCTTTTTGTTTTATTGGCCACACGTCCTGAATATAATGAAAAAATTAAAACCGCTCATATGTTGGCTCCGGTGGCTTTTATGAACAACATGGAGAATGTACTGGTAAGAACGTTGGCGCCCTATCTGGGTCATGTCAATGCCTACAGTGCGTTTTTCAATAGCCAAGAGTTTTTACCACAAAATGATTTATTCATTGCACTCTTTTATAATGCCTGTAACCAAGAATCGAAGTATCATAGTTTATGCAATGCCGTGGGTTCTCTGGTTCAGGGTGCCGAAAGTAATTCGAATGCAGTAAGTTTTTTGAAAATAAAAAAAAATTAATTTTAAAATCAATCCAACATTTTTAATCAAATCTTTTTCAAGAGTGCTTTTACCATATTGGCTGAAACTCATCCTGCCGGTTGCTCTACAAATCAAATTTGCCATTACCTGCAGGAGCAACAGTCTACATGCTTTTGCCAGTATGATCATGGCTTAGTTAAAAATATGGACGTATACGGTCAGCCTACACCGCCAGATTATCCTGTGCATTTGATTGCGGCTGAATTGCATTTGTGGTACAGTGATAATGATAATATGGCCGCTGTGGACGATGTCGAACGTTTAGCAGCTCTGCTACCCAATCGTATAATGCATCATATGGAGGATCCAAGATGGAATCATGGCGATTTTAATGCCCACATGGAAGTCAGGAAATATTTAAATGAACCCATTATAGAAATAATGCAGAATTATGAACGAAATAAATAAAAAAAAGTTTATCGATTACAATTGTATTTTTAGATTCTCTAGTACAATACCCATAATTGCTGTATAAACAAAATAATATTTTATCAGCACTAAATAAATATGCCCTTGAAGTATCGGCTTAACAGGGGGTATACGCTTATCGCTATTGATTAATTCCGTTCCATTCATAAAAACTGAATCCATTTCATGTTACGAATATTATCAATATTCAAAAATAAAAATATCATTAAATAATGAAAATTATGCGAGGTATGTGCAAAAATTAAGGTTTGATCTACAAAAATATTTTTAAACTTTCAAGTGCACACATACAATAAATTTTCAAAACAATTTTTCGATTACTGGCGACTTGCATTTGTCGATTACTTGCGTTTATCGATAACTTGCAATTTATTGAATTGCATCTTTTATGATATTTCCACCCAGAAATTTGTTTTTGAAACCAACAGTTAGGGGATGAATCCTATTCATACAGAGCATTGTGTTGGAATATAGGAGCGATAGTTTATAGGAAAAAGGAAAGAGGGGGTAGTGTGCTAAAATTTTTTTATTCACCTGTGGGAATCGAACCCACGTCCTCGGCACTTAAAACTTAGGACTTAGGATTTGTAAGGAATGTACGTTGGTTTCAGGGTGTAGGAATTGTAGCCCTTGGTATTAGAATGGGTCTTCGGGAATAAGACCTACCACAGGACTTGCAGGTGACATGACGACTAGTCTGGGATCATCCCTCTGAGATGAGTTATGTCTCCGCCCTAATTAAATCTCAAGCTTACGAAGGTTGAGCAATGATATGAAAATGTTTCCATCGTTTCGATGCTTTCTCCGCATGCCTGCGTATGTTATTCTTTACCACGCTTATGGGCTTCAAATGTACATAAAAGGCGGAAGGTTCCGTAATGACCTGGAGGTCTTAGTATGTCGGATTAAGTCTGCTGTCACTCTTGATCTACGTAACCTACTCAATTATACTTTTGTAGGGTGCATGCAATGGAGAAAGATTCCAAATAAAGAAAAATAATACGAGTAATTGGCCAGAAATAATTGAATTTTTTGGCAACACATTTAAAAGCAAAACAAAACATTAAAAATTATAATAAATCAGTGACTCGTAATACATAATAATTAAACAAAATAAGACATCATTAGAGAAGCATAATAACATAAAGAAAAAAAAAAACGAGCAAATTTGCTACCTTCCCTTAAGACTAACTAGACAGCCGCCAGCAAATTAATATGCGCGACACATTTAATGGAACATTTTATGCCGCCTGCATATTAATGTTGGGGAACTGAAAAACTTTCTTTGCTGGCTAAGACACTCACTACTGGTCAGTTGATTGCGGTAACTTAAGACCAGCGGGTCGACACGAAACAAAGAAATAAAAAAAATTATTTAATAATCGTGATAGAAACCGTTAAAACAGAAGGGGAAAACAATGAAGTGGTTTTCTTTATTAATATTCCTCTATCCGCTAGTGCTGGTGATTCATGGTGAAATTGTAAGAAATGAAAACGAAAGCGTTGCAGAGGCGCCTGCTGTGGAAGCAATGGAAACTACTGAATTTGAGGAATATCTCAAGGAATTGGAATTTAAACATCAACAACTGGTTCATAAAGAAACCGATTTACAGAATGAAGTACCCATAGGTCATGATAACGTCAATATTTCCCGTTTTTATTGGGGTTTTGCGAATCCTTTTGCTGCACAAAATACCAACGATTTCCTTGGCGATCAATTTAATACGAATGCCGAAGTGCCTTATGGCAGTTTTGATCGACACCCTTGTAGACGTGTATGTAAGTCGGGCGACTCAATGTCCTGTTACTTTCGTCTAGTTGTGCATAACTATCAGACATTGGGTGCCGAATGTCAGAGATGCATGCATGATCCCAGTGCCTGTGAGCAGGAACAGTGCATTTATGGTGATGGTATTGCCACTGGTGTAATGGCGGTGAATAGACAAGTACCTGCACCTTCCATGGAAGTGTGTGAAAATGACACGATTATTGTGGACATTCTAAACTATTTGACCGAGACCTTTACCATGCACTGGCATGGCATGCGTATGTTACAGAATCCTGAAAGTGATGGTGCCCCCTTCATAACACAATATCCCGTGCAACCTGCTGAGGTTTATCGTTATTCATTTGCAGCTGATCGCAGTGGTACGGTATGGTATCACAGTCAAATGGGCTGGCAGCGTTCCTTGGGCGTAGCTGGTAGTTTTGTAATACGCCAAACCAAACAGAATAATCGCCACGCCCATTTGTATGATTATGATCTGATCGAACATACACTCATGATTCAAGATGTCATTTACAATTACGACTATAGCCGTCCGCGTAACATATTGATAAACGGCAAGGGCCGCAATCATTTATACAATTGGCCCGATAATGACAGTCGCCACAGATATGAACGTTTAAGGGTTACACCCAATATGCGTTATCGCATGCGTGTCATTAGCAATGGTGTGTTCAATTGTCCCGTCGAATTTTCCATTGAGAATCATAAAATGCTTATGCTGGCCACCGATGGCAATGATTTGCAGCCCATCTATGCTGATAAATTCTTTATGGCCTCTGGTGAAAGGTTTGATTTTGTATTGGAAGCCAATCAATATCCTGGCAACTATTGGATTAAGGTTAAAGGCTATAATGATTGTGCCAACTATAGCTTGTACCAGGGAGCCATATTGGACTATAAAGGCTCTACAAGAAATCAAGCACCACAATTACAAATTGAGGAGGCTTCCTTTGGACGCCAAAATCGAGCTTCCCATGTGCACATTAACACGCCAGCGGAGTTATATAGTCTGGATACCAAAGACTCACTGGACTCAAAGGCTAATGAAATACCTACAGCAGGCTTAACTTCCCTCAATCCGTTAATTTGGCCCAGTTATACGAAATTTCAAACTTTTTACACCAGTTTTGGCAAGCGTCAGCAACCTAATGGTGACTTTTCCTACCAGGTGGACGATATAACTTTTAACCTGCCCCAGGTGGCCTTATTGCAGGGTCGTAATCTGTATTATGAAGACAATTTCTATTGCAATCGCACTGGTTTCCAGCAGGCAGGTCGCAATTGCCAGTTTAATAATTGCGAATGTACAAATGTTTTACGTTTACCCGCCTTTCGAGCTGTAGAACTGGTAGTGGCCAACTATTTAGAAACAACCCAGGCATTCCATACCCATGGCTATACTTATCGCTTAGTGGGCCAAGCTGTTTTGGGTAATATTAACGATCTGAGAAGGGTAAGTTGCTGTGAATAAAGAAAAATTCGTAGAAAATAATTTTAAAATTTTAAAAAATATTCAAACAGATTCAAGACCTCGATCGCCGTGGCCTGTTGCAGCGCTTACCCAATGATTTTCCAGCTGTGGAAAAGGATAGCATACAAATACCCGGTTTAGGTTATATTATCTTGCGTTTTATTACCGATAATCCCGGTTTTTGGTTGTACCATTGCAATATTCAAGAAAACCAATTGCTTGGTATGTCGGCTGTACTGAAAGTGGGTGAAAATCATCAGATTAAAAAATTGCCCGCTAAATTAAGGTGTTAAGTTTAATGTTTATGTTTAATGTTAAGAGTTTTATTTTAATTTAATTTAATTTTATTTATTTATTTATTTAAACAAAGTATACGAGGTTTGCTGCAGAAATATGGTGAAGTTTTTTTCTTCTAACGAAAAGTAATTGTTTGCTCTGTGATCAGATTGTTTTTAGTTAAAAATTATTTTTCCTTGAATCAATAACTAATTATTAACCACACCTCGTATGGTGATTATTATAATTTTAAGAAGTAAATCTAAATCGCTGTTATCGGGGTTATTACGGGGCATTGTATTATAAGAACACATGCGAGGCGTATTGGATTGGACACCTCGCGAATGTTTTCTGCCGAAGCTGTGGAGATTAGGAGGAGGATGAAACTATTCTTCATCGACTATGCACATGCCCTTCACTTGGTCAGAGGAGCAAGAGACATTTGGGTGCCTACTACATGGAGGACCTAGATGAACTGTCATGCATGGATATTAGCAGTCTGAGTCGCTTCATCGGAAGCTCAGAGTGGTTCCTGGAATAAGGGAGAATGTGAAACTGTGGTATCACAATGGGCCCTGTGTACGGCCTATGTGTGTCCGCTCATGACTCCATCGAAGGGACAGCCACTTCTACCTACCTAAATCTAAACCGAAGCGCCGTAGTCTAGTAGGTAGTGTGTTGGCTTAAAACGTGAACCCGTGATTCAGGCCCCAGCTTAAGTATTTCGAAGAAAAACGGGAAATGAAAAGAATATTTCTTTCAGCGACTTCAACACACAACAGAAGGACTCTGGCAAAAATTCTGAGAGAAGAATAAAATTGCCATGAAGATTCTCAGAAATCTGGCGTTCGAAGTCGTCTTTAAGATATACGTCCCGCCATTCACAGATAAAATTAATTCAATCAACATGGTTGGTGTCAAAAGCTAGGTTGGCATCCTGACTAAAGGGATGACCAATTAAGGAACAAATCTATTTGTTGATATTCACAAAAGGAGAATAATTTTAGTTTTTGAAGAATATTGCTTCCATTAACACTATGATAGCCTTTCCACTCACATAGGCATTGTTTCAACCGGAAGCTGTTGCAGTGACCGGTGTTCAACATAATTTTCAGGGCGTTTATAACGAAGTGAATAATTTTTTTTTTCACCTTTCATTGTATGTAGATTTATTTAAAATACGCTTCCAAAAAGAAAAAAAACAAATCATTGTTTATTTAATATAAAATTATACTGGAATTAAAAAAAAATAATAATTGTTTAAACAACCCCACTCTGGTTAATGTTACTGCGTTAATTAAGTGAATTTATTTTTTTCCCTATGCAACCATTAGAAGTATTTTAAGTTCGTACTGATGCTTGTAACAATTCGAAAACTTAACAAACATCATGTCAAATAACGCCTATTAACACAATTGCGATAGTTTTCATCGTGTCAAAGGTTATATGTATGTGAAGGGTGAACATTACCAGGCTGTAGGGTATCACATGACCGATCATAACTGTGTAGAATTTTTTTTTTCCATTTCGTGTTGAATGTGTCTGAATTGAAGTCAGATTTTCACACATGATAGTTATTTGGCCTAAAGTCAGACAAGACAGACAGACAGTCAATTGATAATTTTTATTTGTAGTGGTCGGCATGGATCGCGTGCTCATAAGCATAAACTCATTAAATGTTGTTGTTGTTTTTGTTGTTGTTTTTGTTTTAATTGAAATAAAATTGATTACTGAAATGAATAAAACACAGTGGTTTAAACAAATAAAAATATCGTCAATTATCATTGGTTGATAGACTGGATCAGCCGACTGCCTAACCCAAGTAAATCAAATTGCCATGAAAAGCTACTCAAATGTCTGTCGTTTCCAATACTCAATTTATAAAATTAACACAGTCAACATGGGTGGTGTGCGCAACTAGGTCATAATCCTGACCAAGCCCTGTAAAACGCATATTTACATGTTTTCTCCTTCTCTAAATAGCTGCAACTTCTATAGAAATCATTGGCCGCTGAATTCATCATAGTTTCTAAAATGCTAGGGTTGCCATCTTTTACTGCCCATCTATAAATATATGTTTTTCTATTGTATTTGAGTGTAATAGTGAAGAACTTTTGATCATAAGTCCCATTTTGACTTCATTGATCAGGATCAACGTCGTACAGTGTATCTCCAAAGTCCATTCGACCAGAATTCCTTTGTTTTAATCCCCAAAAAAAGCCACCACATCTAAGCCAATAATATCAAGTACTTGTGACTGATTTTGGAATTAAAATTTGCATGGAATCTGAACAGATTAATCTAAATTGAAGGTTGGAGAAGAGAATGAGTCAAGGTCTTTAAACTTAGGGATGTTTGAAGTGTACTTCAAACCAAAGTACATGTTTTTTATTAGGCTGCGAAATGACGGAAAGCAGGCTTAAAGGCCTTGGGTCAAAGTCTATATCACCAAAGAGCGTCAGACATTTTTTCAATGTAATTTAATCCAATATGACCACAATGTATTTACAAAATCATGGAGTAAATAAAAGACCTCCTGATGTAATTTCATTGTAAAATAAAAAAAAAATAAAAAAATAAAAAAAATAAAAAAGAAACTCTCAATTGTAAAGTTAAAAAGTAAAATCAAATAAAACTCCAATGAAAGAATTGCATGCAATACAATTCAATACATAATTAAGCTTTACGGGCAGTATCAAATTATGTGATCATTAGGCCAACGCTTTCCACACCTGAGAACATAAAGCCCCCATGCCAATGCGCTTTTGAAATATTGAAATAGAATTTGAAAAAAGGGCATCTCTTAATAAAATCACTAAAAAACGAAACGTAGACATCAAAGGGGCAGGTTCTGCAGTTACAGAATAACAACAACGACAACAACTAAATAAAATTTAAACAAAATCCCTGTATAATTAAATCAAGCAAATAAGCATGAAATACCATGAATACGTTTATAAAAAAATAGAAAAAATTTGTAAAACATCGAGTGTAACTGTCAATATATGTATTTCGTTAAAATTAAAAATAATTTCAGTTAACTTCTAACTTTTCAACAAAACGGTCGTCGGTCCGCATTCGCAATAGAATCTGCATTCGAATAAAAATCAAATTTTTCAAATTCAACGCCTGCAATTAAGCCGTAATCATCATCATTCGCCATTAAAATGTCGTTTTCACTTTCATATTTAACGGTGTTTTTCAACATAATTACCATAATTTTGTTCAATTTAAATAATCACAACTGTAACGCTCAAACAATTTTAGAACGTTTCCGTCCAAATTCAAGCATTCAAGCATCGTCATCCTTAGTTAATGATGATCAAGTGAAATTTGTTTCCGGCACAAAAGTGAAATTGTTACCGTTACAATTAGGTGGTACGGCAAGCCTATTGCAACCGGTCCAGCCCATTTATAATTATGTACGTCCACATTACGTTTATTTTCCTTATTTCAAGCAAAATTTTCTAACAGGTTGGCCAAACTATCATCCACTGCCGGTAAGAAGTTTTTTTTTACAGAAAAACAAAATAAAGGAAAAACTTCATAAGAAATCATTAAAAATCAAAAATTATAACAAAACAAATCTTAAAAATATACGAGGTATGTTCAAAAATTAAGGTAATTTTGTTGGGCATTCATGCATCCCAGGTATGTATGGTATGGAATTGTCATGTTCATCCCGAAATATGTCAGAGCAATAGGCTTGGAGGAAACATTATAGTGCTACCCCATAAAGCTTGGGGGAGCACAATAAATCGAATGGTCGCAGTACTAAGGCAAATCTTTGAGGCAATAATAAGACAGTAAGATGCCCTCCAATGAGGCAATGAAATGTAAAAACCGCAATAGTGTTATGAAAGGCCATGCGATTTTAAACATATCAGTCCAGCACAGTCTGACAATATTGACCATACCCTCCTGCTGTCAATTTAACTGAGACAATCGGAACGTATAAGCCCTGCAGCATACCCTAGATTGTGAGGTCGTACTCTCCATAACCAGTTTGTTAGAAATTCATGTCATTCAAGAAAGAGGGAGTAGCGTTTAGATTAGATTTCAATCTGTTTATATTATATGTAAGTGGCAGGAAAAACTATTGGGAGTATGAGAGTTCAACATAGGAATAGCGCGGCTAAAGAACGAATTCTCTCTATTTAATGCATTGTGCGAATTAACCACCAACGGATGTCTGTAGGTCTTGCTCTGGATGTATGGAAAACAAAATTTATGTTGAACCTAACATGAGTTCATCTCAGGAACATCAAAGCGGAACATCAATGGAATCTTATAGCATCCAAAAAAGGTATGCTTTCATCATTTATCTGATGGTCTTCGATATGAAGGTTGTATCGACTAGTATTGCCTGTTTCACAGTAACTTTAAAAAGGCATCAGGTTTGTATGCCGTTTCAGCAAGTATGCATAAATTCCGCATAGAAATCGATTAGTTTTTATCGGACAAATGAAACCTTTCTAATTGGCCTTGATTTTCACAACCATTTCTTAAGACATGTCCTTCCATTTAAATTAAAAGAAATTAAAAATTATAATTTTTCTTGTATTACAAATAGTTGGCACCCCAATGGCAAGCTGGAGCTAAACTAACTGGTGAAGATATTGGTGGTATGATAACATTCCAACAGCTACCCTATAATAATGACATCAAAGTGACATTAAATGCTACCGGTCTGCCGGCTGGGAAACATGCTTTACATATACACACCTATGGTGACTTGAAAGATGGCTGTAAATCAACAGGTGGTCAATTTCCGAATAATTTTGTAAGTTTACAAGAAATTAAAACTCTAGAATTGTTAAAATGTTTCTATTCCCTCTTATATAGCTGGGTAACATTGTTGTTAAAGAAGGCGGAGAAGTGAATGTAGCCTTCATTAGCGTATATTTAACTTTGTTTGGTTATAATGGCATTATAGGCCGTTCCATTGTCATACATGAACAGCCCATTGATCTAAATAATGTTTTAAATGCCGATATATTTTCTACAACTTTACACGCTGTCCATGATGTACAGGCCTATCAGAACGAAGAGAAATCAGTGGGAGCAATAATAGCCTGTGGTGTAATAAGTATAATGGCTATACCAACTACAGAAAAATAAAAGAAAACTTCATTTAAAATTACTTTCTTAAGCTTAATTTCCCGTTTTTTATAACCTATTAATTTAAAATTCTTTTTACATTTTAAGTTTAACAAATAAAACTAGAATTCAAAAAAAATTATTTTACTTCTAAGCCTTCGTTTGGAGACTTATAGGCCTGTTTTGAAATAAAAACAAAATTTAATCTGGCATCTTTATTTTATAAAAAAAAATGCATGTATGACTAAAGTACCGTTATATTTCAAACAATAACAAGATTTTTATATTGCTGAACTAGCATATTCTCTTTTACTTCTCTGCTAATACAGCTCTTAATAGAAGAAATGTACGATTTAAAACAGTCGCTTTTAGCCTGTGGCTATACTGGACCCTGTGAAAATATAAATCTTCTAAAATGGGCAGTACGCACTGGAGCCTGTTCCACATTTTTTTTGGATTTAATTTTATGGCTAGAAGAGCAATTACAATCAGTAGTTGCGGTCCAGCAAGTGCGTGTTAACATACAACGTTTATTTAGCATGATGCGCAATTCAATTTTAATGAAACCCAGTTATGGTTCGGAAGCAGCAATAAATCCTAAAGAATTTCGTTTGCAAACTTTAAAGGTTTTGGTAAGACAATTGCAGTTGCGGCGACCACCACCACCTGTTCATAAATTAAATTTAGAAAATTTAAAGCCGCAAAAGGACATCGAAAATAAACAAGACCTTAAGAAATTAACCATAAAAGTGGATTTAAATAGGATATCACAAACGGGTGGTTGGAATCAACGACTGGTATTCTATAATCGAAATTTGTTTTAAATATAAAGCAACTCGCTTTGAAAGTGAATTTTAAAATGAGATACATAAGTATGTAAGAAAATATGTATAATCCTTTACGTTTTTAAATAAAATTTAAAAATACCTGTGTTTTCATTCAATGCAAGACTGATTTCCTTTTACAAAAAACACCAATTCTTCTTGTTCTCTTGCTTTTTATTTATTTGTGTGAGCGCAGTTGTCGTTTTTAATATGTCATAATAACACATATTCGAATTACAGTAATTCATATTTTAAATTCATATTTAACGTCTGTGGCCAACACCGCCACCTCCACCACGATTATAATTTGAGCGACCTCTATAGCCGCCACCGCCACCTCCACGGTTATCACGATCACTGTTTTGATAATGTCCACCACCGCTGCTTTGATTATAGCTGCCACCACCTCCCTGATTGTAGCCACTGGCCTGATAATTATTACCACTTTGATAGTCCTGGCCACGATTGGACCATCCAGTACCCTGAACACGTCCGCTGCCCTGTATCCAAGCTTGTTCCCTTTGCTGTTGTTCGTAGTTTTGCTGAGGCTGTTGTTGTTGAGACTGATAATTATTTTGCTGAGGCTGCCTTTGAGGCTGCGAATTTTGTTGCCAATGGCCACCGCCGCCGCCGCCACCACCAGCACCGCCTCCTCCTCTACCGCCCCGAAAATTACCGCCTCCACCTCTGCCACCACCACCACCAGCTGGACCAGGGGCCCTTTGTTGTTGCCAAGAAGGCATTTCTGGTGGCGGTGGTGCATGCTCATGAGCTCTACCACCACGATCTGGCACACTGCCCATAACATGTTTTTGTATCTTAGAATGTGTATTCTTACGCACATTAGCCGAACTCGTTTTTTCTATAATAGCCAAATCCTCACGAGCCGCTAACAAAGCCACTATATTGGTATTCTCGCCACCATACTTCAAATCCTCCATTCCCTTTAATTTCTTTTGATATATCTCCACAATCTCATTTTCTCTCGTCCTCATTTTATCCGACCACTGGAAACTTTGCACTGTCACCTCTAGACGTGTTAACAACACTTGCCTCCTCAAATTATATTCCTTATCTAAATCTTCGTGCATATCTAGCAGCATCTGCCATTGGGCATCAGTCAAGGGTTTATTCGTCTTTAGTAAAGGCTCGCTTACAACACCCTTTTTAACAGACCTTAAACGCTCCTCCAGTTTGAAGTTGAGTTTATCGAAAAAAGCTTTGGGTGTCACATTTTCTGGAGGTTTACTCAAACCCAAATCTTTCGTTAAGGACTCTAAAGCCTTGGCCGTATTTGTTTCACTTTTTGGTATGATGTAAGCCTGCTCGGCAGGTTTGAAGCGCAATACCATTTTAATAGCCATTAACTCAGTAGTAAGAAAATCGATTAATTGCAGTCTATCCTCTTTACTCTCAAATCTCTCCGACAAGGGACCGGTAACAAAACGGCTGTAGGGACAGCCCAACTCTTTCAGCATAGCCGAAAGTTCCATGGCGAATTCACTGGGATCGGTGCAGTCTTTACTCACCGATTCATCGGTTTTTCTGAGAATATGCAATTCCTCAGCAAGCCATGCCACAACTTCACGAAATTCCTCACTGCGTGTGCCACCCTCAAGGGCCCGACACAGCTCATCGTTCTTTAAACACTTGCCCTGATAATTCAAGGCTTTGAAGGAATCAATTATTTCCAATTCAGTTTCCATGGAAATCGTTTTCAATTCAATTTTCTATTAAATTTTTAAATATTTTATCGAAATTTAAAAGCCGGCTGCAATACTCAGTGAGAGAAGTGTACACAAAAAAATTCTCCACTACGCAGCTGTTTTCAGCACACAATTGATACATAGTTGCCAGATCTAAAGCAACTGAATGAGGCTGAAAAGAGAAAGATGTGGCAAAACATAAACCCAGTAAACGAAGTAGCCAGAGATTCGTTTAAGATTTAGAAAATTATTATTAAATAATCCTTATTTTTATAATTTAGGGCCTATTTACAGTGTTATAAATCTTTAAAATAAAATGATTACAGGACATCAGTAAAATGAGTAGCTATAGACAGATCTTCCAATTTGTAAGTAAAACTTAAAAACCGGCCGTTTACTTTAGATGACAGCGGTACCGCCTGCTTATGCATTGTTTTATATAAACAACGTATACGTTATTCGAAAGATCAATTCTTGAGCTCTCAAAAGCAGTCAAAATTGGGACACGACCTCCTCCTCTTTTCATACTTCAAACGGAATTTATCCTAGCTGTCTAACCTCACAATGTCGCGTAAGGAATCCTGTCACCGGTCTTACGTTAAACTTATTAAGAAATTGCAATATGTTGGTTCTATTATTGCCGATAGTTGGCTCTTCTCTCAGAGCATTTAACCACTCTCTAATCCATATCGCGATGAGTCTGTAAAAGTAGCAATTGGAGGATTAGGACAAACCATCACATCACTGACAGAGTTGAATTCCATTCTGGCAAGTGAATCACACCTCGGAACCCAACAGAGCCAGACTCCGAACTGATTACAACTATTTAAATTATTTTTATTTTTTATTTTATCCTAGGTGGAAATTCCCAACTTTTATCTTAGGAGTTGCGGCAATGAAATAAACCACACTTCTGACACTACTTCATTCCTTCCTCGACTTTCCGTTTCAGGTTCAACTAACTGCCCAGAACAACGCCAGAATATTTGAGCTTAAAAAAGAGTAACAACTCCCACACCATTGGCATTCTGAAGGTATCAATCATGTACTTACGAGATGACAAAATAAATTCCATCTTAATTAAATTTATACCTAAACACCAATCTGGGGCAGATAGAACCCCCAGTTCCGACTCTATAAAATGTACAAGTGTCTACAGAAAGAACTTTACTTTCCATCAGAATGACCACATCGTCGGTATACTCCGGTTTAAACAGTTTTCGTTGGGTTGACAATCATTGGCCAATGTGATACTGGGTCGTTCCAGACTGGAGCTCCGATTGTCGAAAAGACAACTGCCTTGGAGAACAGGTATCCTCGAGCAACTGAAGTCCGGCTGGTCGGACATCCTAAATTGCTTTTGGGAAAGAATTGTTTCTGAGATCCTGAATCGTTGTTCATCATGTCACCAGGACCTACACGACACGGCTAACATCTTTCACTGTTCAGCTAAACCGCAACCCTACGACAACTGGACTTGAGGCTGAGACTTACACAGGTGGCGTAATTCCCTGAACTAACTGTCTACCAATTACTGACTATGCATATTCTCATCTCATCTAACACACCACCTAGGCATAATACATAGTAAACCAGATTTAATTTAAATTTTCTTGATTATTCAACAGGGAAGCACTTTCGGTTATAGCAGCAGAGCTGTTACAACAACAACAACCATAATACACTTATTCTCCAGGTGCCTTAGAATGACATTTACAACCAGGAGACAAAGGAAAAATATTCACTTATGAGGAACAAAAACTACTGCATAATATATTTTAGTTTTCAAAACACCTTTCTATGGGACTTATTTGTTATTTAATATATTTATTTATTCAATTATTGTTTTAATTTTTTAATTAAATAAATTTGTTTTTATTTCGCAAGCATTTTTCTCATTCTATAATTAGAAAAATAAACAAGAAATTAATAAATTTAAATATTTCTTAAAACAAAAAAATAATATATGTTTATATATATTTATAATTATGTATATATAGTATATATTATAATTGTATAAATTTATAGGAGGACTATGTGATGTATTTCATTACATGTAGTTTTCATTTAATGTTTTTTTCTTTTTATTTTATATTAAATAGTTTATAATATTGTATTTCATATTAATATAGTATGTGATTAGATGTACTATTTCATTTTTATATTTTATATAAATTTATTATATATTATTTAAATAAACTTATAATGTATTTTTGTTTTAATTTAGTATAATTAAGATAATAATAGTACAACAACAGTTGAATACATATTTAGGTTTTATTTTTTATAGTGTTTTGTTACCCTAATAAATAATTTATTTAATAATTATCATTACTTATTGATTTATTACATTTATGTATATATATATGAATATAAACATTTAAACATGGTAGTAAATTTATTTATTTTGTTTTATTTTTAATTTTTTTTTTAATTTTTATTGTTTTTACTTATTTAGTAAGAGTATAATAAATAAACACAATAATTAGTATACATGATGATGATTTTATTTTTATTTCTTTTTAATTTTATATAATATTTTTATATTTATATTTAAAAGCTTAATAAGCTTTCATAATTTCAGTATTTTTTTCTTCATTTTTCTTTAATTTCTTTCATTGGATAAGCTTGGTTTCTATTTCTCAAAAATAAATACCTGAAAATCTATACCTATGAAAATCATAGGTATCAGGCTAGGTACCTACTCGAAATCCTGTTTTATTCTGTTCATCTAACTTCTATTACCATCTACTGTTTTGCAAATGGCAAAAACTCTTGTTATTCATTTCTATTGCAAGATCCGTTATTGATCCATCTGTATCCTAATAAATAGTTCAAAAAGAAACAGTTTAAAAGAATATGATGTTACTGGGTCTCCTTGAAAAGTGTTTCCCTAAATCATAAAGTCTACTGATTCTCTTCATCAGGCAGTTAAGGTCGATTCCTTAGGTTTAGAAATCCCTTATTAATATTCGTATTAGACTTATCTCCTATCAACCTAACCATACACTCCGAAGCTTTGACCTTCACTACCATTTGCTGCGGACTTAAATCTTACAGTCACTAGTGACGCTGTGGGACATGTTCTCATTGTATCTGTTATGCCAACACATGCTAATCTCTGCATCTTGCCTAACTTAATTTTATAATTATTAAGACAAACACTGCTGATTCAGAATAAGATAAAAATAATAACAATAAACCACTTTTTAACAACGCCTGAACTGCCTCAAATCACAGTATGAGTAAGAGAGAGGCTTATAAGCATTTAGCCCACTGTAGAAATCATCGGCAATATATATCCATACACCTACATAATTGGTCATTACAACCCTTCATTCAATTCAGGCTTACGACCTAGCTTCTCAACACCACTTATTTTATGTGTGTTAATTTTATGCACGAGTGGCGGGACCTACAGTTTAAAGTCGATTCCGAAAGACAGATTTTTGAGAAACTTCATGGCAATTTTACTTGCTCTCAGAGTTTTTGCCAGAAATCTGCTGAGAGGAAGTCGCCGAAGAAATATTTTTTTATTTCGTTTTGTTAGAGATGTCTGAATCGAGATGTTTGAATCGAGGCGTTATGTTTAATAAGCCAACACACTACCTACTAGGTTACGAGTATGCACCCATACACAAATAAATATTTTTATGGCTCGATTATGAATGACAATCGAACTCCAGTTGAGTTGTCAGTTGCCTAAAATGGTATAAATTGGTATTCGAGATGACAACGATTTTTTTAAAACTTTACATGCTCCCTCTAGGGAAGAATAATAAGAATTTATTTTTCTTAACTGAATATCAAACACATAACTCTGTGACCGCATTCATCACAGTCAAATATAAATTGAAACTTTAAACAGAAAAATACAATGCATATGCCATGCATTATGAAGATCAGTAAACGAAGTTAGCTGCAAGGCGGTAGAAGAAAGAGATGTCAAGCATTATATTATGTTAATAGCGTACAATGATATAAACGAGACTTATTTAAAATATTAAAAGTTTTAAATTTAGTATACATTTTAAATTAAAATAGTTTAATAGTAGCCATTTTAAATTGTTTTTTTTTTCAAACATATTTTATAATTTATTTATACATATGCATACATTAATAGGATTATTTGTTTAGATGTTGTATATAATATTATTTATGTTTTATTTTTAAAGCCTTAAGATTTAAGAATAAGTTATACTTTCTTAAATATTTTTTTTTTTTCTTTTGATTTTTTTTATTAAAAATAAATTTCTGTCTTTTTTCTGTTTTTCGTTTTTTTTTTGTTTTTTTTGTAAAAGTATAAAATAAAAAATAATTTAATATAAAAATCGTATATACAAAAATTATTAAAGACTAAAAATCAAACTATTGAACACACATTAATGAAGAACATAGGTTTAATAATCAGTATCTTTTTTCTGTTTTATTTTTTTTTGTTTATTACTTAAGTTTTTCCAAATCTGTCTCTATTTGTTTTATAAAAATTTTACATATTTTAATAATAATTTAATAAAAATAAGGACGGAAATTAAAAAGGGTTTCTTTTTTGTTTAAATTAAACAACAACTTGTAGAGTGTATGTGTACAATTTTTGTTACTATTGGAAGATTTATTGGCCTGGTTTTTTTTTGTTTTATAATATTAAAGGAAATTATTATAATAATCAAAGCATTTGTTTAAGAAAACAAAAATTATATTTTTTTATTGAAATGTAAAGTATATGTGTGTTAAAATTTGGAATTTCAAATTTCTTTCATTTTGTTTTTCGTTTCTTAATATTGTTTATTTTTTTTTAATAATGGCACAGAAAAGTCTATCAAAGTTAATAAGATGTTTACTTTACCAAAAGAAAATATGAAATAAAATTTTGTAATTGATCAAGATTAAAACTAAAAGAGGAAAATAAATTATAAATTTCGAAATAAAATTATTTTTTAATTTTTATTATTTTTTTTAATATTGCAAAAGAAAAAAAGTTTTATCCTCAGTAATAATATTAAATTAAAGCCTTCAATACATACACAATTGATTATTACAACCTTTCAGTTAGGATTACGACCTAGCTTCTCATACCACCATATTGTGTAGGTTAATTTTTATACATTAGTGGCGGGGCCTACAGTTTAAAGTCGACTCCGAACAACAGATTTTTGAGAAACTTTTCACGACAATTTTATTTACTCTGAGAGTTTTTCCAGAAATCTGCTGAGAAGCAGTCACCGAAGAAATATTTCTTTTTATTTTCGTTTTGATGCCTGACCTGGGATTTGAACCCTGGCCTTAGGTCTAATAAACCGACACTCTACCTACTAGACTACGGCGACTACAAAAATGCGATTTTTAATTCAGAGGACCCAGAACAAATTTCATGAAAATAAATAAATTTCTCAATAGGATAAAGAGATCATTTTCTATTAAGCAATAAAAGCCAATTAGTGATGAGGTAAAGGGTTTGCACCCTTATCACAATGTACTACGTATTGTCATAGTCTAATAAATGGCGTACCCCACGTAACATTCTATTCATACATAAACTACAAAAAATCATTCGAAACAGTGGAGCCTACATTCAAAAAGCTCAAACAGACAGAGATTTCTTGCTTAAATCATCGGAATATTTGACGCTGTGTGCTCTGCATTACTTTTATAACATCTCTTGAAGTGAAACAGGGTTGCACCCTCTCTCAGTTAATGTTTGCTGTTGGCCTTGATTACATAACGACCGAATTGGCTTGAGGCTTGACATAAACTTTGATTTTCCATAATCTCATTGATATGCCAGCTATTTCAATCTAACTTGTCAGCTTCACATGAATAGCAAACAGGCATGGAATTGAATTTGCGACTAAGCAACACATATACAGGCTTCATAATACGAATCGCAGGCCAAACATGCAGTATTGCTAGTACGTTAAGCAGAGGAGCAGAGTCAACAACAGATTATTCAAAGCAAGATCTGCTTTTGAACGCTTAATTTCCGTAAAGGAGAATTCATACTATAGGTAAGGTGTGAAATCAGTCAACAAAAGTGACTAACAAATAACCACATAACACAATAATTGCAAGTATTTTTGTTAACATTAAGTATTCTGCATTTAAGGCATCTATTTGCAATCTTATTCAGCTTAAATGGATTTACAATCCTTCTGTCTGTATAATTTGGTAAATTATTGAGGTCGCCAGAAGCTTTTATGATCTACAACTTGTCCTCTAAAATGTCGGCGACTATTTTCTAAGAATCGAAGGTATGACCCAACGCAGTCAAATCTTATGCTTCGCGTTTCGTAATTTAGATTCTTTACTGTAGTTATGTCCAGTAGTTGACTGCATAATAAGGCCGGAATTCGATTCAAATATCCGTAAAATTATATGAACCCACAGTCACTTATAGTAAGACTTATTGAACACAAGTCGGGGAATATATTTAGTAACATTACAAAATCAACAAAAACATCTGTTCATTACATTACATTTACATTACGAAGGGAGACATGTACGCCAGTCCTAATAAGTAGCCGGCAAATAGTGGCCGAACAATCGCACAGAAAATTTCTTGCATTCCTTACAGCTTGATACGACGTTTTACTTGAAAAACATTGGCTTATTGATAGAGCCACAGAAAAACTCTCTAACTCAGAAACTGGTTAAATCTGATATGATTTTATAATATAACAGTTATGAGGAACTGACACTAAAACAAGATCTTACGAACAATTGCAGCAGCAACTTGGTACATGAGAAACTTGGTACGTATATAAAGATCTCGATGTATCAACTGTGAAAAACGAGAACAATAGATTTGGAAAGCATTTTCCATTCACTTTGACGGGAGGAGCAAAGCAAAGCAATTATTATTGATTTGTTTAAATATGGCTGATTTTGTTTTTTCTTCTTTATTTTTTTTTTAACATTTCGTATAACTATTAAATAAAATATTACTTAAATCTTAAAAATTAATCATTATAATTTAAACGAAAGGAACTAAATCGAAATAGTTTTTATGAATGCATATAAAAAACGAAAAAGGATGCAATTTTTATACAATTACTGAGGATTTATTTTCTGTAGTTTGAGTTTTAATATTTGAAATCATTTCGAATTTGTTACGATACGTAAGCTGGTGGTTTTCTGTTAAATTTTTTTTTCTTTTCTATAACTTAATAAAAAAAAACTTATGATTTCATTTGCTAAATTCTTTGCAACACAATGGGGAAAGTTATGCCTACATACATACATAATTATATTGTTATAACGAGAAAATAATCATAGAAATTTTACTTATAAAATTAGCAGTCTCAAAACAAAATTATTCTCTTACAACAATCATATATTGTTTATCTTTTTTTCTTTTCTTCTTCTACTTTTTGTTACAAAATAAATTAAAAAAGAATAATTATAAAAAGAAAAACATAATAAAAATTAATAAAAAAAAAACATTTTAAACAAAATTTAAGTTTTTTAAAAAATTAAAAACCGCTTTAAGATATTTTTCTTCTTCACTACTATTTAAAAACACAATAAAATGAAATAAAAGTTGTTAGACTGTATAATAATAAAAGAAAAACTAAATAAAAACAAACAAAAAAAAAATAATTTTAATAGAAAGTTTTCTTACACAATCCTTGCTTTGTTTAGCCAAAAAGATTAGTATTTTCAGCACCGCCATCACCACTTTCAACAGCTTTGCTTGGCGTAATGTAGACTTCTAAACAAAACTATATTGATTATCGACGGCTCGCGGTGTAGTGTTTTGTGTGGAACTACTGGTATCTGAAAATTGTATATGCTGCTGCTGCTGTTGTTGTTGATGATGGCGTGAGGATGCAATGCCACCAGTGGCGGCTTGTGATTGTAACGACACGCTTGAAGCTCTAAGATACTGTGTGGAATCATTAGCGTTGGCTACAGGCGACGAAGCCCTCATCATGTCCAAAGCATTCGTCGGTACGGGTACAGAACGTTGTTCAAACATACCCCCCGGCGATGTGGCATGTTGATGCTGATGTTGATGATGGTCGAATGTATTTAAATTTTGTGAATTTGTGGTGGCATGCATTGTATGATTTTGGCTGATATTGTTAGTTGTTGTGGCAGCAGATGTTATTGTCGTTGTATTTGTTGTTGTTGTTGTTTGTTGTATATTCTGTTGTGATTGCATTTGTTGCTGTTGCTGCTGCTGCTGTTGATGCTGTTGTTGATGTTGCTGCTGCTGCTGCTGCAGTTGTTGTTGCTGCTGCATTGTATGATTATTATGACGTGTTGCAACACCTGCAGCCAATAGTAATGCCAAATCCATTTCGTTTGTTTTTAAACGAACACTACAATTCATCGATATGACATCTTGTAACTAAAATTATGAAATTAAACAACAAAAAAAAATTGGAAAACCATTACCATTTAAAAGAAGTACATCTCTTATAAAAATTCTTTATAATGAGAATGTTTAAAAATGTCTAAAAGAAAAGAAAGTAAAACAAAATCTACCACATGCCTTTAATACCATATGCAATAGAGATAATCATTCCAGATAGTTTAGCTAATTATGGAATACAACATAACTAATGTTTAATATTTGGTTTAATTTTGTTCAACACATACAAAAGTAAATGAAAAGAAAAACTACTGCAACAAAAGAAACTACAAACAAAAAAAAAAAAAAAAAAAACAAATAGAAACTATGAAATTAAATTAACTCAAGATTTTTCAATAATTGAAACGAAATTATACAGAAGAAAATACGAGTATTATCAGACGAGAACACAATACCTTAAGAGAGTAAATAGAAATATTTTAATTAGATATCAGTCCTTTTGGGGAACAAACTAGGTGTAGTAAAAAGAAATATACTCTATATGTATATAGATTTGTAGAGCATCACACTGCATTTGAATCATTTAAAAAAACCCTTCAGTTTATATCACTAGTGTTGTATGTGGAATCCGAACGACAATAAATTTGAAAAACTTTTTCACGACAGTTAGTTTACTATTAAAGGCAATTTAGTCGCAATATTGTTGAGAGGTTGACAAAGGTATAAACTCGTGGCTAACACATTATCCATTAAAGAACGGATACTACAATTCGATCATTAAAAATCTTTGAAAATTGTATGTTTGCTCGCTAAATTTTTCAATTTTTCTTCGAAAGTAAGTCAAGCGGCTGACGATCTGATCCAGATGCTGTAATCTTGAGTTATGCTTATTTTTAAATTTAATTCCAACAATTTAGGTCTCAGAATTGTCTTCAATAGCCTTGAGATATCAGTTTTACAATGTTTTAACATATTAATAGAAAAAACAAAGTACAACAGAAATCAAAAACGATCTTATATTCGTAAAATTCAACGTTTCCATGGATTAAAAGACTTCTATAGTTTCTAGAAACCTTTCTAAGTCATAATATTTCTTTACCTAAACGGGTAATACGTTCAGAATGAATTTTTTTAGTCTGCCCTAAATGAACAAAAACTAAGTGGCCTTTCAAAAAAGAAAAAAAAAATCAAAACAAAAATTAAAATAAAGAAATTAAAAAATTATCACTGACACTGAATGGACTCCAAAATTTAGGCTATCTCACATGTCTCGGTGATGGATCTTGTTGTTGTTGATGTTGTTGATGTTGCTGTTGTGATGTACCATTTACACTAGCCGTTGAGGATCCTGTAGCTGTAGCTGTTGCTGTATTGGCTGCCGTAGTTACTGTTGTACCACTATTATCAACTGCCGTTGTACCGTTTAATTCATTTGTTTGATTATTATAAGGAACTCCTTGATTGTGTATGTACTCGGTAAGCGTAACATCTGATGTTCCACCCGATTCTAGGGGTATAGGATTGTGTCTAAAATGTTCCAACATTTCCTGTATGGAAGGGAACCATAAATGTTGTACCCGACACTGGCCCTTATCGGAGAGTGTCATACGCAAATGTTTGGCACGTCCATTAAAATTAAAGGTGAGCACAAATTCACCTTTGCGTGTCTCACTCTGACGTACTAAAAAGAAACCATGACCTTGTGCCTCATTTTGTAATACCATGCGAGCAGCGTCTGATCTTGGCAATGTGCCATGAAACCAGGGGTACTGACGCATTTCGTTAGTAATGTCGATGACATTTAAATCGGCATCAGGATCTAGACCATCACAGGGTTCAATATTACTGGAGGAAGATAAACGTTGTTCACCGCGTCGCGGTGGTACGTCAGGACCAATATTACACTGGCCATCGGCAACGGCATTATCAGCTGTGCCCGCTTGCAGTGAGGAGAGAGCATTTTCGGATAGAGAGCTACTAGGCGCTACATTACCATTTGAGCCCATGTTATTTTGTTGATGATATTGGGGATTTTGAACAGCGTTCAACGTACTATTCGTGTTTGAATTCATTGTGACCGGTGAGGTTTGCATAGCAGCGGCCATTACTTCGGAATCTGTGGTAGGCTGTTGCGTTGGTGGCGTACGCATACAATAGCGTATAGTGGCCAACCAGCTGCGCATATCATCAGCATCCTGGGCCTCAATAACATATTCCATATTATTGTCGGCCTTTAAAACGAATGTATTTTCACGATCTGGCATTTCCAAGGCGGTCGTTTCACGAGCCTCAGATATTAGGAAACAAAAAACACCACAACGTGGCTAAAATTGGAAAACATATGGAAAAGTGTTAAAGATAATTTAAAACTTTTTACAACAAATAAAGCATAATACCTTTGCTGCTCTTGGTGGCATGTAAAATTCCAACATATAACCACCCACTGCTTTCACTAGTACCAGACGACATTTTTCCCATTTTTGTGTGCCTGTCGGTTGATCTAAACTTTCAGGTGTTAAGTTATTGACCGTACCTTCTTTGCGACATTCTACAACAATTTTATGCATTTTCTTATTGCTCTTACTGTTGCCCTCTTCATCGGAACTCTTGTGGAATAGTGTCTGTAAGAAGAGAAAATTCTAACGATATTACGTTTTTTATTACTGTCCCGTGCGGAAAACATCTTAAACATGTGGGGGCAATATAATGGTTTATTTTACAAACCTTTCCTTTGCGCAGCCCTTTAAATGAGAGTCGTCGAAAGAATGCCTTATGAAAGATTTTCGGTGACTCCTCGGAGTAATCATTTTCATCAAGGGCTCCATTTCCCACCTGTAAATGAGAAGTAAGAGAGAGAGAGAGAGAATATATCATTGATTTACGTTTACGTTACATTAAAAAAGATAATTTAGTCAACACAATATCTTTTCTATTTCAACTGGTGGTGGTGGGTGACCTTATTTCCATTGAGAAAATACAATAAATAAATTGTGACTCACCTTTAAATTGTTACGCTTGCGAAAGAATTCCTTTTCGTAGTGTTCGGCAAAGGATTCTAAAAATTTATCACCGAAATTTCGGTGCGATAAATTTCTAGCCTCTTCGGGCGTTAGACTTTCGTTGATGTAATTAATACAAGCTTTGGCAAAATTAGCGGCCGCAACTCGAGCATGACGATCGGAAAACTCTTCCCAGCTGGTGCCACATGAATATGGAATACCGGATGACGTTGAATTCAACATACTGCTGCTGGGTATTAAATCTGATGCACTAACGCCGCCTACAGCACCAGCCGAACTGCCACCTAAACTATTGCCACCGGTGCCACCGATGTAAGCGCCAACGCTAAAAGCTGCCGTACTATTGCCACCCATATTATATTTTGTTGTTTTTGTTTTTGTTATTATTTTTGTTTTTTCTACTTATGTTGGCTGCCTAGTAATGATGATGCTGATGGGGATGGCGATGACGATGGCGATGATGTTGATATTTGTCACTCCAAAGAAACACAAAAACAACAAGCGTAGGATAGAGAAATAAAATGAGAGATAGAGGAAAAATGTATCTCTCTCTGTCCGTCTCTTTTAGTTGAGCAATAGAACTGAAATTTCTCTTTTCTACAAGATTTGATCCTCTTATAAGTATTTCGTTCTCTTCTTTTTAATCTTATTGGCTTATATTATTGTTGTTGTAGTTGTTTTATATAGAATAAAGAAGTTTCCACGATTAGTATTTTTGGGTTGGAGTATGTGTTTTAGTAACTAGTTATAGTTGTAATATATGTATAGTATTGTAGTTGTTGTTCTTATACTTGTTCTGATGATTTGGTTGATGCTTGCTGCTGTTAGTTGTTGCTAATGTTGATGATGATGTTACACCCACACATAAATTCTTTTAGCAGATTGACACAATTCAATTGCTGTTGTTGCTTTTTGTTGTTCCTAATGTTACTTGTTTTGCTTTACTTTGATTTATTTAGTTTTTTTGTTTGTTTTTCCCTCTCTCTCTATCTTTCTTTGTTGTTGTTGTTGTTTTACTTAATTCTCATGCTGTTGGAATGATGTTTTGATTGTGATGTATTAATTGTCTGTAACAAAATTGCGACAATAATAAAAGAAAAATAAGTAAAACTGTAGTAAATGGAAAGGCAAGTTTCAAAACTTATAATGTAAACAAATAGCCAGGCAGTCGGGCGGCTAATTAATCAGTCCAGAAACTAAATAACGCGCTACAATAGTCAACAACACACACTCTTGTGACATAAATTTCAATTAGTTACGCTAATTCTAATTAGAATTTAAAAATAAAACAAAAGATCAACCAGCACGTTTGTACGATTTTCATTCATAACTTAATGCACAACAGAAATTTTTAAATTCTTTCTCTTTTTCTCTTGGTCTCTTTTGTTGAAATTATTTTTATCACTCTCTTCTTGGATGGCATATGCAATATGAGTATAAGCAGCAGGTTACCAGATTGAAAAATTTTGAGGTAAAATTCAAGATCGTTGTAAAAAGTGTTCGGCTATTGTTATTGCAATCAATTTTTTTAAATAAATTTAAATAATCTATGTACAGTGGTGGCCTTATAATTAGAAACGACTTAGCAACATGTATGTTTGTTAATTTGTTTTACAGTTTTCACTGTGTACCTGGGATCAAAGGCTTTGTTTGTAGGGCGTCTTACATACGATTTTCCATCAGATTGGGACAGAGAACACTGTTATAGAAACATCATTTCTAATTATAAGGCCACTAATGTATATGTACAGACACTATTGATAAAACAAAACCAACTAATGTGCCATATCAGGTTATCCATTTAGCGGTTTTAACATTTTTTTGTGGTGTTACATCAAATACAGTGTCTATGAAGTTATCGTCGAGATAGATATCGTTCGAAATATGTGAATAAAAAATTTTCGAAACCAATCTCATAAGGATCGACTGTGACAGCCGATCTAGAGACGATCATTTAGATGATGTTTTGACTTAAAATTGTAAGTAAGTTCAAAACCATTCATGCAATTATTTCGAATTGATAATGGGTGAAGTTCTTACTCGAAAGTTTTTATACGAAATTTTAAAATTTCAAAAGCTTTAGTCTTACAGCTTTCAAAAGGAACATAAATTTCGAAATTGTGTTGTATTTTAATACCTTTTGCCTGTTTTAATTTCTGTCTGGTAACTTTCTATGTAGTTTCGGTCTTGCTAGGTAGTTTTGTTAATGTAATTTCATATTTCTTTGCCTCTGTTTTTGTCGCTTCTTTGCGGTTTTATTATTGTATTATCCTCTGATACTGGTTCTTCTTTATTATTTTGTTTTTGTCTGTTATTCATGTCCTTTTTAATGTTTTGTTCCTTTTTTCGGAACAATTTTTTCTCTAATATCCATAATAAAATGGATTTTTTCCCATCATGTAATTCCCAAAGAATTTTTCAATTTCGCAGGCTTTAAGTACAAAAAAGAAATGAACAACAAACAGAAATAAGGGGAAAAAAGTAAGAGAAAGAGTTGCAAAATTTGTATGTAATATATTCATTCATTTAAATAAGCCACATTTAAAGAGAATACCGATTAATTAATTTATGTCCCACATGTGTCAATCGTTTAGCAAAGAAACAAAAGAAAAAAAAACCGGAAATCCGACACCTCCAAAAGCAATACACAAAAAAAAAACATTTTTTTTTAATAAATATGACCAAAACGTACAGTGGCCAGACAGTCAGACATTCAACAGCAAAAAAAAAAGATGAAATAAGCAAAGGAGAGAAAGAACTCGTTTCATATTAAATTATTAACAAAATAACAACAAATTAACAAATATTTAAAGCTCAATTAATGAATGGCAAGCCGCAAACACCTGTTTTGTTTTCATTTTCTTTTTTTTTTATTGTTTTTTGTGTTCCTCTTTTCGTTTATTACCACACTAATAATATTATTTAATCAACATTTTTCGAATTCTTTTTTAATGGATAGTGACGGTAATGATGAGATATTTTGTTACTAAATAACAACTACTACTGCTGCTGCTGCTGCTGCTACACAACGCAATAGGGCAGGGCAATAGGCAAAGCTGTATAGCAAGCAATTTGTAAGAATGTGGTGATTGTTTAATAAACTTTAATCTCACATGAATTTAAAGTATTTAAAAATTCTAAAGACATTTACTTCTGCGTTACAGATATTCATTCAATCACATAATATTTTCGAACGGAATATTTTTCTATACTTGGAATTTTCAAAATTTCAAATCTGTATCACAATCATCACCTCCTTTAGGACGTTGTACAATGGGTCAATCTGACCTCCGGGTATTGTACCTGTCTTGACTGACAGGTACACGTCCTCTAACCTAACCTAACCTATCACAATCATCAGAATATATAGCAAAAATTGGTTCTACAAATCCATATTTGTAAAGAATCTTTAATATGGATTGTGTGTCACAGATTCGGCAAGCGTCTTGGCATCAATCCGTCTAAGACGAATTATTTTTCCATGATGCATAAAGTGGATAATTTCGTACTGCCATGGCAGAACCGATTCGGGAGGCTAGGTACTTGGTGTTTCTCTGGATAGGGACGCTAGCCTGGAAGAAAAACATCTTGGACAAGATTAAGAATGGTGGTGCAGTCAATGCAATGGTGTGGTGAAGTAGCTCTGTAATTTAGTGAAAATTGTGTAAATTAGTGAAGTGTAATCTATTGGGTCTGGTCCGGGAATGGATTGGGAAGGGACATGTATACACCGGTTTCCTTTGTGGAAAGTCAAGCTGACTTAAAGACGCCAAATAAGAGTCTATACAGTACGTTCCTTACTATGAGCTGAACCTGGTGGAGCGGTTGTTTAAACCTCCACTGGGACACTTTAATCTAGTCCACTGGCCAATCAAGCAAGTTATGAGAAGACGAATTTATTCTTCACTGCGGAACAGTGGAAATTACAGAATCTCCAGGTTTTTATAACACAGTAGGCTGTAAGGACTGGTGGGTGAAGTACCCATAAACCCGTCTGGGTTCATAGTAATGTGGGGACCGAAATCTTTTTAGCATATTTTTATGAAGCTAACCACAATGGATAGCTTCTGATCACCAAATGATGGAAGTGTTTCGCCTAAATTCGTATCCTTAACATAATGGGGGATTTGCTTAATAATATAATATAAAAATATACATATAAAAATATATATATAAAAATATTTTTTACTTATTTCAACTTCGAATTGATGTCAATCTAAAAAAGAGGTGCATTATTTACAAATTATCATCATGATCACCAGCCCCTGTGTTAATACAGTGTTTTGTTTTAACATTTCAAGTGTGAATTTCCATTCCAAAAAAAAAAAGAACAAAAAAGTATGTAAATTCAAATATAAAAATAAACAACAAAAGTTAACAATAAAATTTTTAAGTTGAGTAACAATCTGGTATTTTCTATATATACATTTGTATGTATATACGATTATCATACATTTTTTCTTTCTTAATTTGCAAATAAAAATTAACAAAAACAAACCCAATTATTAATTTGTTTTAGTTAATCTCCCATTTTATCTGGAAATAACAATGGGACTTTTTTCGTTTTGTTTTGAATTAGTTAAAGGCGACGAGTATTTTTATATTTGTTATTATATTTTTTAATTTATAGCATTTATAATAATATTCATTTATATTCATTTCATTCCCCCTCAATATTTCGTGTTCGTAAATGCGATAATCTCATCAGGCACGTGTATTAGAATAAACAAAATCGAGAAGTAGTGCGGTGAGATGGATATTTTTATTTTTCAATTATTTTAAAAAGCCAAGTATCTCAAATATTAGAGCTGGAATTGGAAGATATTTTTTGATTATTTACATGTGGTTTATCCATTTGGTGCTTTAAAAACCACCGGTCTGGAAAGGTTTTCAGCTGTTAAATATCTTCCTTCCAAAGTGTCATTCATTTCGTAAAACTTTTGCCATTTACGAATATGTATAGTTTAACAATTGATCACCGAGTTAAAAAACAGACTACAAAAGTGGAGATTCAAACGCGGATGCTTTACAAGCCAATCTAATTGCCGTAAAAAGCCGTTACCATTCACCATACAATGAATTTAAAAGCAATAACCATATGGCAACACTATAAATATCAATAACATCGAAGAGAGAGAGATTTTAGTGACATTACAACAATTACGGCATTAACAATCATTACAATAACAATATCAACAGCATCTGCCACACTCGAAATGGAAACAACTGTGACTGCGACGTCAGCGTAAGCTAATAAATAAACAAATTAAATCATAAATAATGAAAAACAAATAAACAAGTGTCGTCCTCCCTTGTGACTTGAATCACAAATTGTCAAACGATGTCGACAATTGTTATTGTAAAAAATGTATCATTCTCACCTCTCTCTCACCCTCTGTTTTCTGTGTTTACGTACGTACGTATGCATGCGGTTGTGCTATTGTTGGTTCTTTCGCGATCATATGTAAAATTAAAAATACAACAATAATAAAGAAATGGGTGGCCATAGCCCATCAAAAAATAGAATATTGTACACGGATTTATTCACATTTATACACAAAAAATTAAATTTTTTAGTTTTTTTCCTTCTCTTCATAAATAGTATGTAGATTAAATATAGTAATATATGTATGTAAATGTATTTTTTTTGTATATTGTAATTTATTATTTATTTATAATGTTTTAGCTAACCCCCTCACTCTCTCTTTCTCTCTGTTTCTCAAACTCAATGTAATATTTTTTTGTGCTGTTGCCAATGTTGTCAATTATTGTGTCTGCAAGAGAATTACATTATGTTATTTGTTATTATTAATCTTTTTTTTTCGTTTGTTTATTTATAAAAATGTGCGATTTTATTTTTAGTAATTGTTGTTGATTGGTTGGCGTCTGTAGAATTTGTTTAATTTATTATGATTCATATTTCGTCATTTCGTTTGTAGTTGCTTTCAGATTTGTGGGGCAATATCAAATTCAGTTATTTTTAAAACGAATATAAAAATATTCGAGAACGTCTGGGTTATTTGTCATATAAAGAAATATTTCTATTTTTAATTAATTAAAGAATGACCAAATAAAATTTGAAATATGTATTTACATATGTATATAAAAATATTCTAAATATTTGAGTAGAATTTCAAAATGATATACATATACATATATGTATACATAGATAGAAGTTCGATTACATTAATAATAATATCCTTACATACATATTTAATAGGTATATCGTATTTTATCATCACTCCTACAGCTTTGTTTAAGACTATATGAGCAGATCGAATTAAAAACAAAATTTTGTTTAAATCGAAATATAAAGGAGCAGTTCGATAGTCTCTAACTCATCCTAATCGCAACAATGCAAATCCTTGTCAAAGATCTTATCTCGCAGGAGAAGGCGCACTAGCAAGAATCTTATAGTACTATTTACAAAACATCATAGACACAAGAAAATCCGATCCTTCCACTTTTGCTCTTTCTACCTGAACCATCTACTGGCAAGGCCGTAGTTCCATACTGGAGGCTTGGGAAAATCTATAAAATCGCCCTCAGAAAGTGAACCTAACCTAAGAAACCGTTTCATTACCAGGTATATCGCTGTGCACCGGAACCCAACAGAGACGGATGCAATCTGGAATCTTTTTACAATCGCGTAATTTCATCCTGACTGTCAGATCGACGCAATGGTCGACGAAGATTACATAAGATTTTTAACCTCAAGTGATCATACTAGCTACTGCTACCAATAATTTAAGCAGTAGACGGGTGTAAAGTATTAACTAAATATAATTTTATTGTTACAAAAACTGTAATCATTTTTACAAAAATGCTGACCATATTAATTCGATATTGTTTGCCATTTAATTTTCAATTATTTATTCTTGTTCTATAATTTTGTTTTACTATTACTATTGTTGTTATTTTAATTAAATTATTTAACTTTCAACAATCAACAGTTTAATCAACAATAAATGCATTCATATTTACTCTTCTACTACAACCAATAAATGTGTATAAAACTTTAAGCAGACTACCCACCACTACTAAAAATAACTAAAAAAAATTAATACTAAAATCAACAACGTCAACAACATTGTTGTACTAAAAAAAGCATTTTGTAAACAAATAATAATTAAAACAGAATCGAAGACAACAACAAAAATACGCAGCCGCGATATAAATATGTACATAATATATACGTATACAAAAGTTTAATTAAATGAAACAAATACAACAACAACACGAGTTAAAGGCAGAACAGATAATCAAAAGAATGCCGTATGACAGCCGTATGACGATGATGGCGCTTAAAAATTGAAATAGTATGAGGAAAAATATAAACAACTTCATAGAATACACAACACAACAAAACGAAAGGTTTTCTTACGTACAAGCGTATACTGGAGTAAAAAGAAAAACAGAAACTATCATAAGAGGTTTATGTTTGATGTTTTTCGCGTCCAACGCCGTTGTTTCGTCCCACACATTTCATAAATTTAAATTCTTTTTAATATAATTTAACGTTTTTTGTTGTTCTTCTATTTTACTTTGCCCAATTCGACGTGTGCATATAATGACAATTATAGCAAAATAACACCTAAATAGTATGGGTTGCCATAAGCAAATAATTTCAATAAATGAAAAACATTATTTACGCTGAATATCAATTAGGAATAGTGTACAGCTAACAACAAACTAGTTAAATAAAGACGAAGACGGAAAAAAATAAATCTTTTTTATAGGCGCTATATCTATAACTAGTAACGTAATCATGCTAGTCTCGAAACCGATTTAATTAAGGTGTGTAAATTTATACAGCTTCAACTACAGACCCCGCATTATAATTCACACAATCTGTAATTTTTTTTTGCTTCGCAAGAAAAACATTTATTAGCGGACAAAAATTCAATGACGCACACTACGTCAAAAACGTTTTAACAAAATTTTTATTAAGTTTCAATCCTTTCCACCGTTTTCATATTCCTTTATAAAAATATAATTTTGGCAACTCTATTTAAATTAAATCAAAAGTAAAAACATACAAGCAAACCCAACAAACCATATTAAATTTTTATTTATTTTAATTTTGCAAAAAAAAATGTGCCTATACAAACGCATTTATGTATGTAAATAGAAAAAACACACACAACAATAACAAAACGAGGTGGTAGTATACGAAGAGCAAACATAATTTTAACGATTAATGGATAATATGAAAAAAAAACATACAAAACCATGGAGAGAGAAAGAAAAGTACAAAAACAAATGAAAGCAAAAGTAAATTGAATAAAAGTTATGAGACAAAACAAAAAAAAAAAATATAAAAATCTAGAAAAAGACAGGCTAAAGAAACTGTTATGAAATTAGGAGGACAACACAAAATGATGACTTGAGTATTTTTACTGTAGCCCACATATTGTATGAGAGATATCAAGAGCAGGATACATGTGTTCATACTGCATGTGTTTTCGTGTGTGTGCGTGTGTGTAAATATGTTATTGCCAACAAAACAGCCTTGAAAAAGGACACACATTAAAAGGATGTTGGATGTAAGAACACAAAAAAATACTACGACGTTAGATCCTCTTAAAAAATTTGTATGTATCGTTGAAACACAAGAGCAAAGCACAGATAAGACATAACAAATTGTAAGGAAAAAAATATTGCCAGATGTAAAGAAATATTATTACACAATATTATATTTCCTTTACGTAAAACAGAAATGACACAAAGGAAAGTGTCTATTCAAAATATAAGCCATAACTGAGCACCATAAATAATTAAAACAGAAATTGTTGAAATTTTAGTCTTGCCGGGAATTTGTGTTACATCTTAGATGAGATTAACAATATACTAAATTACAAAGGCACAACATTTGAAGGAAATTACAGTGAGGCCCTCAGTACTGAGCCTATCAGGGAATTTATTAGGATTTATATATAGCCTAGCCTTTAACATATGTACATATATGTATATAGTACTGAGCCTATCAGGGAATCTACTAGAATTTATTCATATAGGCTACCCTATAGGATATACAGTGCATGACAAAACAATTGAAACTTTTTCAAAAATTTATTTATGTGTTACAATCGGACGAAAATTTAAAAATCTTTTTAAGAACTCGGCAAAATATTAATGCCTTTTATTAATATGCACTGTTATTAACATTTCTGTATTTTAAAAAATATATAAAAAGACTATATCATTCAGTAATTAAAAAAAAAATAATTCTATTCACATATTTGATGTTGACAAAACATTGGAAACTTTGGAAACTTTTTTAATTTTTGAATTATATAATTCATTTTTATACATAATTTTAATATACAGAAACGTTAATAACAGTGCATATTAATAAACTCCACAAATGTTTTGCCGATTTTTAAAAAACATGTTAAATTTTCGTCCGATTAAGTACATTTTTGAAAAAGTTTCCATTGTTTTGTCAAGCACTGTATATAACATATACCTCAAATAATTCTATACTTAAATCTTAAAAATGAATGATGCTCAGAACAAAATAGTTTAGTTTGGGGAATATTAGTAACGTTTATTGCCAATGAAAGAAAATAATAATAATGAAGACGAATAACTAACTCGTTTGAAGAGCTGATTACACCCGTTTAAAAGAAGCGTTAAAATTACAAAAGAATTATATGAACGCTGCTGTGTGTAAAAATCAACAAAAATCCTTAATAGAAGAATAACAATCTGGCAACATATTCCCGCCGATATGTAGGCTGTTCTTTAAACTCCCCAAAACAATGAGAAACAGTAAAACAAAACCACATTCTATGCAAACGAAAATAACAAAAAAAAATAATAAAATTGTCAAAACAACTACAAAAAGAAAAAACAATTAGAACCATGTAACAACATCGAACATTGTTTATTCGTGTCTCTTTTTTGTTGTTGTTGTTTCATTTAATTTATTGTTCTTTGGCTATTGCGCCGTAAAATAATTTAGTCTAAGCTTTAATACGTATAGTAGTTAATAATAAAACTGTTTTATTATTCTGTGTTCTTATTGGGTAAATTACCTTGCACTTGGTTTAGCTCGTTTTCGTTGTTGTTGTAGTTATTCTTATTGTAGTTGTTATTTCTGTTATTGTTGATCTTTTAATTTTATTTTTCCTCTTCTTGATACAGGCTCATCAACATTATTAAAACCAATTTTAGAGCATATGTACTACACACAAGCGAACACAGACGTGTAGTAGTATATTATATGACTGACGGTTATTATTGTTGTTATTATTCTTATTTTTTTTTTCTTGTACATATATGTCTCAATAATGCACAAACACCAACACTACTATACAATGGATGATGTTTTGTTTCATGTAGAGTGATGTACACCTTGTCTTCTCTTAACCAAACTCAAAGAAAAATCAAAAATGAAAATACTCGCTCACTATTACTGTTGATTCCTTTATTTTTTAGGCTTGGAGTAATTGAAAAACAACAACACTGCTACACATAAGATTTTAAGAAAAACCGCAGCTACTTCTTTTTAACACTTATAATTTATTAAATTTTATTTTTTTTCTATTATAATCCTATTTCACAATTTTTCTATAGTTAATAAATTGTATTTGTATAACTTTTCTTGTTTGCCTCCCGTGTGTCTAGTTTTCTCACATTTTTTTTCTCATCACTGAAAAATTCTTCTTTATATTGTTGTTGTTTTTTTAACTTTATGGATGTTGGTTATGTTGCACCATTCGCATAATTTTTTCAACATCTCGTAATATTTTTGTTATCACTTCAAATCTTTTATATTTTAACTTTAATATGTATTTAGTTTTAAATTTAACTCTGGTATTACAATTTTAATTAAAACTTATTGAAAAAATCTGCTGAAATTTCACATTTTACGCAGCCCGTTTTCTGTAAATTCAAGCCGATTAATTTAAAGTCAAAGTCGTTAAAAGATTCAATGCTAACGCCATCATTCATTCTTTCAAAATGCTGACGGCCTAACCAAAACGTTGAAAAAATAATTGTTTACAAAAAATAATGCTCCTAAGTTGCCAGATAAAAATTATTTAGGCATACCGGTTCAGTGTTTAACTGAATTTTTGGATTCAAAAACAAGGTTGGAAATTGTAAAAGTGGTAAAATCGAACTTCATTCAACCTTCCCATAAATAATTTGCTTTAATTCACTGCCTTCAAATTGTTTGCTTGTTTTCCACATAAGAATTATGTGATCATATTTCTAAAGCTCTTTAAAATTTTAATAATTAATTAAATAATAATTAAGAAAAATAATAATTCTTTGTTAAATTCTGAGTATTTATATATATTTATTAAAAATTGGTCAATGATAGTGAAATTCGAGAATTCATTTGCAACCAAATGAGCTCATACACGTTCCAATTTTTTATACAACTAGATCTGTTCGTACGACAATTTTAATTTTATATTTCTCGATTCTTTTTTAACCAAAACATGCTTTAAAAAATTATTGTTTGTCAACAACAAGTTAGTAATAAAAATAGAAATACATCTCTAAGTCAAGCACAAAAATCATTGTCACAAAAACCGGTGATATGCAAAAATCTTAGGCGGGTATGCTTTAGTTATAACCAGTACTGTACTGTACAAGGACAAAGTATCTTGATCGCATAACTGTAGCATCCTAATTTAAAAAAAACAACACCTTAAAAACTCATTAATCTGGCAATCATATTTGGGCGACGTCAAAACAAAATTTAACTCTATTGTCTGCGTCAAAAATTTTGTAGCGACTTGGATTGTTAGTTAACAAACATACACTGAAAAAAAGGGCAGAAAATTTATCTGATTTACCAAAGAAAAAATTGCTACGATTTTTAAATAAACAATAGTTTTCTAAACATGAATTAAAAATGAGAGATTTAAATTATACTGAAATGAAAACTAATAATTTTTTTTGTTTTATAAAAGAAGCGTTGATATATGTAGGTACCATCGCGTTTACATCAGTGCAGCGCCCTCTTGTGTAAAGTAGATTAACCTCCTAGCTGTGAATATGTTCTGAGCATGTACTAACCCATCATTATTTATTTCAAATAGAAAGATGCCATTAGCATCAAATATACAAAAACAGGTATAAGAAACTTCTTACGAAACTCGTAGACTTTCATTATCTTATTGCCATTCCCAATAGATTACTCAAACAAAGACATTTTGGTGTGAAATAACCTTTGTGTCTACATGATCACATCTGCACAATTGTCAGTGCAATCCTGACTTAAGATAATATCTACGGTACCATACCAATCAAATGTTCGCTAACAGGGAGGAAATGCCGAAAGGCGTTTGCAAACGGTATCTTCTAATGAAGTCCAGTAAAATTCCGATAGAAACAGATCTGATTTGCAATTTGGTCCAAGTAATATTGTAAAAAATATGTGTTGTGGTTTCACTCTTCGCCAGACACAGCCTGCACTCCGTTTCATCCAGGAAACTTAACCTACTATTGGTGGCAGGACTTTTATGTGGGTGAGTGCCTATTACTGTAACTATTTCTTTCAAACAGTTGTTTTGTTAACAGTGTAGGTTGGAAATATGCTTATGGCCATGAGACACTCAGTAAAATCCTCCCGATTGTTTAACCAGGTTTCATTGTTTGCACAGGCGCAAGGCGATTCGTTCTCGAATCATTGAGAAATAGATAAGTTTTATTGATTCGATGAAAATTTAGTCCTGGCTTAAGTAGTCGCAAAAATGCAATTTGTGTTCCAAAATTCAACGTTCATGTTTATCGAAGAAAAATGTAAACATTTGGCGTATTTTATCATTGCTGGTTTTATAAAATCAAATAAAAAACAAGGATTTTTAAAATCTGTAATTTTTTCACAATTTCCATTCATTAAATCAAATTGTTATTAAATAGAATTTTTATTTAATAATTTTTTTTATTATTTTATCTCTTTATCTAATTAAATACTATACTTTTGTTAAGTTAAAATTTAGTAAAACAAAACAAAAAAGATTTTAATACAAACTTACAAATTATTTTTAAAGAAACTCAAACTAAATTGTAATTAAAATCGCTTTTAAATGTTTCTTTTGTAAACCGTTTCACTTTTTTTTCTTTTTTCTCTTTTTTTTTTTGTAACACTTTAAAAAAAACGTAATTTGATAACATTATTTAAAAGGGAATTTAGAAAAAAAAAATATTCGAAAAAGTATTGAGTTTACATGGAGTTTAGGTATGTCTGTATATAAATGTTAATATTATATTAATTTAAAAATAATAATAATAATAAAATCAACTACATTTAGGCTTGTTTTCTTTCTTCTATACATTATTTAATGTATATATTTGCTAATATAAATTAGCAAATTATATACAATTTTTGTTTGTTTTTAAATTAATATTATTAAGAATACAATTTTATTATTATTATAGTTGTTCGTTTAATCTGTGGTTAGTTTCGCAAAAGAGTTTTTATTTTCTTTTTTTTCTAATGATTTATTATTTTATTAGTATAATTTACTTTTAATTTAAATACTATTCCACCGGTTCTTTTTTATTGTTGTTGTATATTTATAATTGATAAATTAGCTTTCATTTTATATTTCTTCACCTTCATGTTGTTCTTATTCTTATTGCTAATTTTCTAATAATAATTTAAGAGTAATGTGACAGAACTTGTTGCTTTCTTCTGTTGTATTTTTTTTGTTCGTTTTTTTTTTTTGGATTTCATATTATAGACAAAGATGTATAAAATATAGAAAAAAATGAAATCAATAATCTCAAAGGCATTTAAAGTATTTAAAAAAAAGTTATTGTTTTATTGATGCTAAGTATAGCTAAAGCCGAGGGTATAATTTTAAACAAAAAATGTAGAAAAAGAAACAATTTAATACGAAAGCATTTACAGTCTTTAAAAGTATGATTTTAAAGGAAATAGAAGATTAAACTGAGTTTTGAACAACAGACTTTAAATTTTTCAAATAATTGGATGCTAAATTAATTTACAAAAATCTACATAATAATGTAATGCAGCACTGGAATTAAAAATCTTCAGACTGCGCTTCAGTTACCATTACCATTTGAAATTATATTAAAGCCTGGTTTATTCCTTTTTCTCGATTCTATTCAATTTCTTTTCAATTTGAACTGTATATTAAATTGTTCAATATCACAGCAGGTTTTCACTTTAATAAAATTTAAAGTTAATATAGGGTGCCGCTTGGTAGTCTAGTGGGTAGTGTACTTGTCTATTAGTGTGAAGATCGTAAGAAACGATTCTCAGCAGAGACTGTGGTCTGTTATACTACCACGATCTTATAGTCTTTGTCACGCTGTTCGTAATAATCAGCTATAATTTGTAATTGTATTGCAATTAATAATTAAAAAAAAAAAATTAATACGGAACTATTTGTCGAAATTGGAATAGGATCGAAATCGTACTTTAAAATGCTTCACTAGCTTTATATATTGAATTACTGCTTAATATTTACAGCATACATTGCCCATACATGTGAATCATTAGATTACAGATGAGTGTCTCCATAGAATTGTTGATGCCTGACATGACTGATACTAAATGTTTTTTTCAAAATAATTTTTCAAATTTTTAAAAGCTTTGTATCTAAGGCGGCCGGTTAAATGAAAGACTAAATCCAACCATAGTCAAGATATTACTTTAATTTGTAAATTAAATTGAAGTTTTGAAGTTACATTTTTATTTACAATATACTTTCCACCAAATTAATTATGGGTAATATATGCATGATAATAAACAAATAATTAAGCTAAGTTTCCACCTAAGGGCCCTTATTTCCTACACAGAATTCCTTAAAAGGATGATTAAAAGGCTTAACAAACTGAAGTCATATTTAAATTTCAAATAAAATTGACAATAAATGCAATTTTTTTAAATAATGTTTGAATTTCTATCATCCATTGCTTTTCTATTTCCTCCCACTGCAATAGCTTTTCTAACATCAATATCGCATAACAGGTTTTCAAGCCTTACAAAATTCGACCAGTACTCAAATGTTACATATGTACATACATACATACACATATACATGTCTTTAGCATTTTAGTTAAATTGCTATATAAAAAATAAATTTCTTGTAATAAATTCAATACAATACTAAGGGTTTGCTTAAGTAAGAGTTTACTAACTGAAAAAGACCACTAAAGGAAAGTACAATACAATACAATTTTAATCTTTTAGAATTTGTAAAACTTAAACGCACTTAATTTAACTTATTGGGTGAAAAATCTGTTCACTTTTGTTTTGTTTTAGAAAAATTTGTATAAAAATACTACTAAAAAAATAAACAAAAAACTTATAATTTATATTAAGAGATAATAGTAAAGATTAAAATTATTTGGAGAAAACACTCAGACTTCCAGTTGTTTTGCGGGTTGTTGGGTAATAAAAGGTTCACTCCACATTCGACGTAAGTCACCCTAAAATAATGACGATCAATAGAAAAGGATAAGTTTCTAATAAAATGGAAAAATATATTTCAAACGTAGATGTCTTCAAAGAAAGTATTTTAAGTTTTTAAAATTAATAAAAACCTGAATTACGAAATTAAAATAAATTCGTCTTGTGGAAGGCCTTGTAATAAGAAAAATATTTTAACTTAAAATAAATATTTACCTTTAAATAAGCCATTGTCAACAAAGGCAATAATGTGAATGGTACTAAATACAGTAAAGCCGGCTGAGCGGCCTTAAATATTTCCGAACTTACTGTAGCCGTTAATAAACCAAGAAAGTAACTGTAACAAAAATACCATTATAAAATGAATATGTTTTTTTTATTAAAGATAATAAAACACTTAAAAAAAAACATTTTGTTATACTTACCCCAATAAGGAACAATGAAAATATGTCAACCGCGAGCCGACACCTTTTGGTGGCGATAATGTTGGATCGTTTGTAATGCCTTGTGATTTTTTATAGGCATCATAACGCAATACGAAGCATAATAATAGACCCGGCATAACGATATCACCCAGACCCAACATTGAAAAATGTCCTGTATTGTGTATACTCGGAAAAACCAGTTTTCCGGGTAAATTTAATTTCGGTGGTTCTCTAACGATATTACCCAAATTTAGTTTACGCGCCACAATACCAACTGGATTATCAGCTGGTCGTGTCGCCACTTTTACCATAACATTTGTGCTAAAGATGTATGAGGAGAAGAATACCCAAAAAACATCATAAATCAGAAGCCCGGTTAGGAGTAACGTTGAGACTTTAAGACTTGGCAAGCGTACGAAGGCAATAAATGCAACACATAGGCCCATACCCATGGCTGTAATTGTAAAAAAAAAATAAATAAATAAAAACAAATAAGAATATAAATTAAATAAAATTAATCTTTTAAAGAAAGAATGGATAGGAAAAGTTTTGACTGAATTGTTTTCTTCTTAAAACTTTTTCACGCAAACAAATATTTTAAAGCTCTTTTTGTTGCTTCTTAATATCGAAAACGAAGCAACATTATTAAATGAAATACGATTTAAATAAATTCGTATTTTGAAATCAATTTGCCGTTCAATGACCCTCAATTACTGTTACAGACTGTAGCATAATTAAATTTCATTTTAACATGTGCTCCTAAGGGTCAAATTAAATTAAAACCAATTATAGAAATTCTCAATTCTTCAACTTATTAATTACAAAACAAACTCCAATTGTTATTAGACTTTAGGGTTTAAATGCATGTTACGACTACTTACCATCCATTAAGAGCCAATGACCGGTTAGCACCCATATGCAAACAATTGACACAGACAGAGTAAAACTAAGAAGTTCAGCGGCAGTAAAACGACCACAAATACCAAATGATATACGATTGCCGTCAGTGCAGGGGCGTATTATATACTGACACATGGGCAAGAGTAAAAAGGCCAAAGCCACAGTGGCAATAACTGAAAAAAGTACAAAGAATTGAAAAATTAAAAAGGAAAAAATAAAAAACAAAACAATATTGAACCTACTTGCGGTACAGACAGCAAATAACAATTGCATTGAGTCGAAAAAGAAAAACATAATTAACAACGATATAGAAGCTCCCAAAGGTAAACACAAAGCATGCATCGTATCCAAAGTAGCAAATTTATCTGCAAGAGAAATTAAATTATAAAGAAAACAGGGCGATTAAAATTTATTTCATATGATACCCAACACCATGCTGAAATTTTAGCCAGTGAACAATGTCGGAAAGGATTTCACAAAGTCGTTTGAGGTCATCAATTTTTTTTTATACAAATGAATATAAAATTTAAGTTGCTGAAGACAAATTAAACTTTAATTAAAGCTCCTTTAAGTCGAATGTTGTGATAATCAAGAAATTCTATACGCTTATCAAAAATTTGTTCCTTCGTTAACTGTAATAATGACTGTGGCTATAAGAACACCGACTTCCACTAAAAGAAATAGACCCATGACTGTAATCAGTAATATTTTATCAAAAGCTGTGTAAACAATAAACTCTTCGAAAAGAACTATTAAGCCTCATTTGTGAACCCAATCTCAGTATCAAATCGAAAAGTCAAAGGAATGAATTTTAATTGATTTCAAAGACATAATATGCCTCCTAATTTACATTTCCTACACATATAAATTGATTGAATGGGTATTTAATGTTTCGGGTCAAAAAGATATATTTTCTGATTGCAGCATTGAATGGAACTGAACTTAATAGTTTGTCCTCAACGAAAATTTTGCAAGTGGCCTTCCCCTGTTATAATAAGAATGACAATCAAGTTTATCAGAATAATGAAAAGATTGTGATATGATTTTTACACATTCAAGGATTGGAAGATTTAGTGCGTATATTAGGTAAATAAGGCGACTCAACTTTGATTCTAATTACAACGACAGGGAAACTAAGCTACATTCTCTTTTCTCTACACTGTGTCAGGCGTCACAATAGGATAAAGAGGTAATCGGAATCACAACCACACCACTTTTTGTTTGTTAACCTAACCTAAAGTAGTTTATTCATTCCTTTTTATTTTTCTTCCAATCAAGTATGAACTGATTCTTAATATAAATATCGTCCTGGAACTATTAAATTTATCTTTAAATTTAGTCAATTTAAAATGGAATTGTTTTCTTGATTTTGTTTGTTTATGCAGACAATGTATGACGATCTATGCGTCACAACAAGTAATAAGGAATTGTCAGTTACGCGTCATATTTAAGCCGATATTAAAATATATTTTTTTTGCAGTGGTGTAGGGTAAGTAAAATTGTTTAAAAAGTTAAATTCTATATAAATTCACTAACACATACTGGTATCCTGTTGTACTGGTTCACCGGTTAACAAATTTGTCATCGATTCATTGCGTTTCTTTTGTTCACGCTCTCGGGCCTCTTGTTCTATATTGAGGCTACGAAAACTGCCGTAAACAATCAGCAACATGGATATTAGGCATGTTGAGACTCTCGATGAATCCATAATGCTAGTGGCTTGAAAGGTATTTGTTGTTGTGCTACTACTGCTATCGATAAGTAAACCAGCGGCGGCTGCTGCTCCTGCTCCACCATTTAATGAACTGTGCGACATTGCTTAGTGCGGCCTTTTAAAAAAAGGCAGCACCTTTTTTTACAAACTGATTCTTAAATTAATAAAACGAAAAATATGTTTCTAGGGAGTCTTTGCTTCCTCTGCTTCTTGCGTTCGACTTAATTTCCACAGATGGCTCTACTGTTTGCGCCTTTAAGTAAGTATTGAGTGTGTTTATGAAAATGAATAAGATTGAAAATAAAAAGAAAAACTAAATTTCTTATAATTTCCGGTTCCGTTAACAATTGCAAATGTGTATTAAAATATAAGTATAAATATATACACACACACTCATACTCTGCAGACAAGGAATTGTTATTAGATTTTCTTTAACTGGCTTTGGCTTGTATAGGCTGTTGTTGGTAGCTGTGGCGTTATGAGTCGCTTGACTGTTTGGCGTTATGGAATGATGATGTCAAAGTGACGATGCTAACGATGAAGATGAATGTGCTGGATGGATGTGTTGGTTGTTGTTATACTTTTTTTAAGTCCTTATATTCTACTGATATATTCAATGTTAAGTTGTCGCGTTGATGACATAAAGTGCAATAGAAGAGCAATTGCTCGCTTGCTTGTTCGGTGTGTATTAAATTCGTTTATTTTTTGAATTGTTGTTGTTAAACGCTGTTGAGCCTTATCACTTCTTTCTCTCTCTCTCTCTCTCTTATTTTCAACACTAAACACACACACATATATACACAAACACACTCTCTATCTCTCACTTTCGGTCTGTCTGCCTGTCTCTTTTAATGCTTTTTCATTTATCTTTTATTTTATTTTATTTATTTTAAATGTTAGAAACCATGAATTTACAAACACACCATGTGCACATTCTAGCTCTCTGTCTTCTGCAAGGTGTTGATATCATATCTCAGGACATCAACAACGTGTACGATGATAACATTGAGAAAAACATTTTGTTGTTGTTTCTTCTTCTATGATATCGGCTTGATTTTTGTTGTAGTTGTTGATACTGTTGTTGTTGTTTTTGTTGTTGTTACTGTTTAGCTTATATTGCATTCTGAAAGTATATGTACAAAATATAAAAGTAATAAAATTAAACAGTGAAATATTTATTTATTTATTGTATTATTAAATAATGTTAAGAGAGATAATAAAGTTTATTTAAATAAGATAAAAAAATATGAAATTCGTACATACACATAGACAAATGCAATATTATATGCAGGTACAATAAATACATACAATATTTATGAAAATACTACCAGGTAAAATAAACATATAAACTGATTTAAAAAAATTTAAATAATAAATAATTTTATATCACTATATGTACATATGTATGTATGTATGTCCATACCTATTTGTCTACGAATATATGTATGTACATACATATGTATGTACATAAATCTTTGAAATTAATTAAACATAAATTAAGTATGTATTGTATGTTGAATTTTAAAAACTATAAGGAAATTTCAATCATTTCAAATATATTAGTGCTCTTTATTGTATTTCTCTTTAAGTACCCATTAAGTTAAGTTAGGTTAGGTTTAAGGACGTGTATTGCCATGATGGAAAAAAGTAACTTCACTAGGACTCATTTTGATTGCCCAAGAGAATATGAAAAACTAAAGAAAATGTAAGGTACTTACGGAGAAAACTAATATATTAAGCAGTAGAAAAACTTTGGTTACAAACCAAATACGTGTTGTTACGTTTTGCAGGTCTTTACGGAATTTAAATTTACACTCTCAAAAGCATTCTGCAGAGATCGAAACAAGTGGTAATCTTAAATTGCAAGTCATAAGGTTTGGTCTATATAGTGAATGCATCAAAGTCTCGAAACTAAGCTCTCACAGTTTCTGTCGTATCATCAAAAATGTTTGTTGTCGAGAATTGTCACAGAGTTTCTGTTGATCAATTCTGGTTGTTTTAATTGAATTGCTTGCTTTAATCACGTTAATTTTTCACGGTAGAGAGAGAACCAGTCGTTTGACCAAGTAACAGAAGCTGAACAATTGCAATTCAATTCCACCAAACACATAGCATAACCTTACTTTGTATTAATCATGTCTTTGCCACTCGTCTGTGATCCACGCTTCGAAACATTTCGTAGAAACTTCAGCAGTAAATTGGTGATTCAGCGAAAACTAAATCTTCCAGATATGTTTTTTACTATTAAAAAAAGAAAGCGATGCAACAACGAATTCATGTTCTATACATACAAAGCCAAATTATTCAGCAAAAACTTTATCAAGCTTTCTACATCCAACAACTTAGTAATGGGTTCCCCAGAAAATAACTCAATAAGTTGCCGAAGATTGAACATGCACTTGATCAATTAGCAACCATTGTACCTGTAGTAAATGCCAGTTATAATGCGAAGTTTAAATTTAGGTGTACTCTATTTCAATATAAAACCAAAACTTTATAAAGATCAGGTCTACATAAAAAAACCTAGTCATGGTGACGGGTAAGTTGGGTGGTGGTCTTTTTTCATTGCGAAATAAAGGAGTATGACAGTGTGACAGTGACAGTGCCGTATAACCTCAACTTGTTAGATTATAAATCTACAAGTGGGAAAAAACTTCTGTTGTCAAAGCGCAAGCAACAATTAGATTTAAGATTACAGGAATTAAACAGCAACAGTTTTTTATGAGAGAAGGATAATATATTTGCGTTAAAATTACAACAAATTATCGATGAAAACGTTACATATTTAACCGATATGATTTAAAAAATAATTATATTTTCAATTGATAATTTCAATTTATGCTTATTATGTCTTACGAATTAAAATTAAATCCTTGACTTGCAGAATAAAAATGGGACTTGAAAAAATTAAAAAAAATGTATAAAACACTCTCCCTCTGCACTCAATGTTGTTCAAATTAAACTAAAAGAAAAAATTAATTGTTTTAGAAAAAAAGATGAAAATATAACAAGATTTTCAAATTAAATTCCAATGACTTTGCTTGGAAAAGAACGATTTTAAACAAACTTTTTCAAAAAAAAAAAGAAAAACAAACCTTTATTTGTTCTTTATTTTTGTCTATTGTGACCCTCCAAAGCATAACATAGAAGGCAAACAAAACTTGTTTACTTGTTCAATATTTGTTCCCTTGACTTGTGCGGTGTTTAAAATAGTTGAAGCATATACATATGTATATTTACATACATATCTATTTTATGTATATACATACATACATACATTACATCTGCATACTATGCGCAGAAAAGTAAATGTTCGTTATTTTGATCGATATAGAGCTTTATGTAAATGCGATTACCAGTATCATATTCTTATGCAGAAAGAAAGAAAATATAAGACGAAGTAAAAGGGAACCCATTACCCCAATTGATTTTATATCAATTGCTATTGTTCCATTAAAGATCATAGGACCTGGGCGAATGTATTTCGTTTGTGCCTGTCTGTATCTCGTTCCATGTTTTATTAACTATAATTACCAGAGAAGCTGTTCTACTCAGGAACATGTGGGATATAAATTTTAAGGAATGGTAATGATATTCCATTTTCCGATATCGTATATTTGGATGATTTTTTCCATGACCATTTTTTGTATCTTCTGTTAAACAGTTAACATTGCTCTGTTAACTTTAACAGATTTTTGCCTTTGATTGTTAAATTCGAATTTATCATCATACCCATCAATCCAACGACATTTCCATTTTTTGAGTTAACACTCAACATGGGCAGAATCGCATTCGTCCCATAAACATCGTTTAAAATGGATGTCTGCCTAGAAAACGTTAAGTATGCAATGGGTGGAGGCAGCAGATAATAAATGTACAGCCTAAAGCGCGAATGATTTAATAAAGCGTTCGAATATCTGTAAAGCACAACTGATTCAACACACTTTTAAATGTACAGTAGGACCTTGATTATCCGTGATTCGATTATCCGGCAACATCAATTATCCGGGATGGAAAAAGAAAATTTTTAGCATCGACTTAATTTTATTTTGGATCGACTTAAGTTTTTCTGCATCGTTTAACCGTGATTACCTCTATTATCCGTGATTATAAGCAAAAATTTTTTTCTATTATTTTGGACAAACAAGCGAAAAAGGAGAATTTCCTCTTTAGTATATGATGAGTCAGAAGCATACATGTAAACCTGTTTAGTTTAATTTAAAAATTTGAGAAGTGCGGTTTTTTATACTTTTGAAACATGTATGTATGTATATAAAATCCTTGAATGATTTAGTTTTTTTTATATATATATGTATATATATTCCTTTATTAACTAATAAAAATATCTATTCAAAAACTAGCCAAAATTGGTACTCAATTAACCGGGAAAATCGATTATCCGGAATGCTTTCGGTCCCGACCGTCACGAATAATCAAGGTCCTACTGTATTGTTCTTTTCGACTTGATTAAATCGTCCATAAGCTTGCCTAATCTTGTTTATGCGTTTTACTAGGTACTTTCTCTAGATTCCACTATTGTATTTATGCTGTCCAAATAGCAAATAGACTGATCATCTCAGATGTGTTGTTGTCCAAGTGTAAATTGTGGCGTATTCGAAGGTGCTGTTTCTTACAACATAGAATTTTCGGAATGTTGATTCTGAGACCACATCCGAGTTAAGGTTTCTATAAAGTTTTCTTTCACTTTTGTCTCTTTTTCATTCCTTTTTACTCCTTAAAGGAACACAAAGTCTTCCAAAAAATATGTTCCTTATTTTCTCCTGCTTATGGGTTCTTTATTTTCTTTTAAATTTTTATACAGATGAGCGGGAATTGGTCTACTGTAGCAAATATACTTCAGAGCTCCCTCTTTACATTAGGCGCGTTCCATACAACATGGGCATTTAAGTAAGTGGTCATTGGAGATAGGCGCGACCGTAACATACTACTATGACAGCACTGCTACTCAGAGTGATACCAAAATAAATCAATTTTAATGAGGATAGTGAGCGAAGCATACCTGATCTATGTAAGTCCAATGCAATATAAATATGAAAATGTATAACAAACATAAATTTCAATGACTGTTTGCATTAGTATGGTGATATATGGTACATGGGTGGTATTACTGCTAAATATTTGTGTACAATCTAAGAGTATGCGAACATGTGTATACAAGATACACTGAGAAAAATTTTAATTTATTAAACGTACATAATTTTGTAAACATTTGTTAATAATTTTTGTTTTATTAAATCAACTATTTTTTAAATATTCATTTTCAAAAAGTGTGTGTGTATGTATTTTTTAGACTTTTTTTAAGTGTATAAAAAAGCAAATTTCCATGAGAATATTATCTACATACTTATATAATAACAATTATGCTGTAATAATTAAACTTAAACAATGAAAAAAGAGAAACTGTTGTTTAAATTAAACAATTTTCTAGACTTTGTCAGGGTTAATAGCCAAACACTTCAACTGCACAAATATTTAACCATTAGAAGCGGTTTCTAGTGAAGCCTATATTTGTAACTACCCATGTATTTAATAAGCATCAGTCATAGATTTTGTGTCTCGCACCATTTGTCTGGATTATGAAACTGTTCGTTCGTTATAAACTGTAAATAATTTAATTTCTTTTAAGCCATAACGCAACGCAACATAATCCATTAATAAGAAAAGAATTTTTATTAATTTTGTTAGTTTTTGTTTTCCTTGCTATCCGAACGAAGCATACAGAAATAAAAACGATTTTTGAAATACTTCATGGGAATTAATTGCCAACTGGTTAGTCTTGGAATAACAGAAAATGTTTCTTTATTTATTTATTTTTTTCAATTTTCTGACACATTTTTAAATTCTCACTAAAACTTGTTTTGTTTTCTGTGAATTTCCATTTTTGTAGAACACAATCGAAAGATTATAATTAATTTAAAGTTCTGTTATGTACATACATATTTTGAAAGAAAACTTTGTCTATTTTCACAATTTCAGTTAAAAGCGTGGATTATAGTTTAAATATAAAAGATTTCTGAAATAAAAGACTTTATTTAGTTAAGTTATACGTTTCCATTTTCGTGATATATGTACCATTTCGTTCAATAACAGGTTGTCATTTTGAAGGTAATTCAGATAAACGTATTCCTTAGAAACCCTTGATCCTATTTGGCCAATAAAAGGAAATCAATGATCCCAAGCCCTTACCAAATTTATTTGCTAAATACAAAAATAGTGCTTGCTTACAAGACTAATCATTCCAGGTTTAAATATACGTACATAAAGACAAATAATTTTCATTCCATCTTTATGCCATAGATCCCCCGGAGAGGATTGAAGTCGCCGTGATCTAGTAGGTAGTGTGTTGGCTTATTAGACGTGAGGCCTCGGTTCAAACCTTAGGACAGGCATCTCCAACTAAAGGAAATATGCTTCCTCTCAGCAGATTTCTGGCAAAAAAACTCTGAGAGTGAATAGAATTGCCATGAAAACTTTCTCACAAAAAAAATCTGTTTTTCGGAGCCGACTTTAAACTGTAGGTCCCGCCACTCATGTATAAAATTAACACACATAACATAAGTGATGTGAGAAACTACATAGGTCGTAATCCTGACTAAAGGGTTGTAATGATGTATAATCTATATGTATATAATGTATATATATATATATATATATATATATGGAGAAACGTGTTATGGTGAGACGAAAGTAGGATTAATTTAATTGGTAGTGATGGAAAAACGTGGGTAAGACGTCACAAAAATAAAGGACTTTGTTTCCCGTCATACAACAAAAACTTTTAAGCATGAAGGAGGTAGTATTATGGTTTGGGGATGTTTCTCCTGGCATGGCGTGGAACCACTGTACTGGATTAAAGAAAACATGGACAAAAACTTATACTGTCACATATTAAACGAAGTGATGATACCATATTCCGAATGGGAAATGCCAGTCAAATGGATATTCCAGCAGGACAATGATCCGAACACACTTCGTATCTTGTGAAAAAGTGGTTTCTGGATAACTGTGTGAACGTAATGCAATGGCCAGCACAATCTCCGGACTTAAATCCGATAGAAAATTTATGGAAAATCGTAAAACAAAAAAATTGGACCACTAAAATCAAAAAATAAGGAGGAGTTGTGGGAGAAAATTAAATACGTTTGGCATTCTATTCCAAATAAGACTTGTCAAGATTTGGTGGAATCAATGTCAAAAAGGTGCAAAGCTGTTCTTAGAAATAAAGGTTACAGTACAAAATATTAGCTTTAGAACCAAGATTTTAAATCTAGTTTGTTTTTTTAATCGTTTTTGTTAATGACCCTATATTTTTGTCCATTAAAAAATCAATGAAATTTTCAAAATTTAATTTTTTTTTTTCATAAATAAATTATTTTGAGTTTTTAATATAAATGGTAAAGATATATAAACATAGCAATAATATGAAATAAATAAACACACAATTCCATTTCAATTTTTTGTTTGTTTCCGCTTTATTCTTAATAATTTTGAGTGACCCTATTTATTTGTCCGTAACTGTATATATATATTGCAATGATTAGGCTTCCTTAGCATTACAGGCAATACAATAATTCAATTTATTTTCACAGTGGGCGTTATTTCTAGGCAGTAAAATATGGCAACCATATCATCCCAGAACCTGCTATATTCTACTATCTAGAAAACTCACTGGTCTCTTCCCACCTCAGGCGAACAAACATCATAGGAAGCTCAGAAAGTTGGCACTGTTTCTAGGAAACATTAGATGGACCTGATGTCATTTTAGGATCTGCTACAGTAACGATGTATGTATGTACTTTCTCTCGAGAAATTATAAAAATTCCCTTCTTATTCGTTTTTAACACTTGTACACACTTGGTGTTGTATCATCACACATTAATAAATTGCAAATTATGTTGGTTAACTTTATTAAAAATAAAATCTGTATACAACATAATATCGTATAAGGTCAACAATATATATATAGAATTTCTTAACCGCATAAAAGTTTTATTTCTAACATAATATAAGAACAACACATGCATATAAAGGAGTGCACAAAAAAAAATTTGGTCATACAGTTGTTGATAAAATTAACATAAAGAGCTTCTGAAATCTTTCGTTCAAGGTCGACATTTAAACTGTAGGTTCTCACTATTGATGGATAACACACAGACAAACAATATGTAGATGGTGTGGGAACCTAGGTCTAGTCCTAACTAAAATCTCGTTATAGCCAGTTAAGTAATTGGGATGCCCACATTAAGAAAAATGTGGAACTTTAGGCTTTACGTTATTTCGTTCATTCAATCAAGCTAAATTTTTCCATGCGTACTCCTTATTAATATACTATACATACATATGAAGGTAAAACAAGAGCAGTGTTTGTCGTTTTTGTGAATGTATACCACTCTAGGGTTAAATATTTCTAAAGAGGGCAAACTATCATTACACTAGTTTAAAGAGAAGGCTAGTGTCCTTTCAAGTTCACATTCCTATCATGAGGTAGCTGTGGGTTTCAGTTTTCCAATCTAACTAATCTGACTAAGAACTAATTTACTGCTGAGACTCAATAAGTATGTCGTAATGCTAACAACCGCATTCCTTATTGGACATTTTGGTGTCAGGTTGATGAAGGAGATGATCTAGGATAGATTTCAGTCGAAAATCTGCGGTGTATGTGAAAATCACAAGGAGTTAAAACGTTAAGTATATCCTCTGTGGTTGCTTGACTTTTAATAGAAGACGGCTGAACACCGGTCATCTTGTTGTGATAAAAATGAAATTTTACTCTCGTTTACTGAGACATACGATTAACAAAATCAAACCAAACAGAAATCCTTTTTATTTTCAATCACCCTGAAAATAAAAGCTTAAAAGCATGACTAAATTTTTTCGTGTGTACTCCTTAATGCGCAATTTACTTTTACGTGCGCGGTTTTTCTTTGCATAAAAACCATTCATTTCACTTTCAATTGTTTGAGGTCAATTTTCATTTCCAATTAAAAACCTCTGGCTCTTCCATAGCCAACATTAATAATAAAAAAAAATTAAAATCCATAATAATTAACAAGTTACTGACTGACATTATTTATTCATTTGTTAAGTTTCTTTGTTTTCTTTTTTCAATGAAAATTACTTCTACTGGGTGTTTAAGGGTTTTCTTTTTCCTTTTCTTCATATTTCTTAATAACGAACTCGAAAGAAGGAAAGAAAAAATATTAAAATGTAGGCTACACAATTTCCATGCACACCATTCGCTGATTTACATTTTTTAAATTTTAAAATTTTTGTCAAAGATTAATACAAATCAAGTTTTTACAAGCTGTGAACAGTTTAAAGTATAGGTGTAATCCTATACCTGCATGTGCGTCTAAATTTTCTGGTTATTTATCTTAGTTCAGTATTTGCAAATGATCCTGCTACCGTACTATACGTGATTCCCTATTATCCTGAAAGATCGTAATTGGCACAGGATTGAGTCAAGAGTGTTTGATTACCATTCCATGTTTTATATTGTAACAAGTCACGACGTAGTCCCACCACCATATTGAGGAAATTCAGGCGAAATTCAACGACAATATGGCATTCTGTTAAGCTAAAAAAGCGGGTAATGGTCAGCAACACGACGATAATGGCAATTTATTCAAGAAACTCTGGAGCAGATAAATTCTTTATGCTGTCTTGGTGATTGCCTAACAAATTGTATAGTTTAGATAGACTGGAGGTCGGACTGTATGTATCTTAACATTGTTTGACCAAAAAGCGCATCACAATCTTATCTTAGCCATCATGTGCACCCTATAGTGCTTTACTGCTGCTAAAGTTCCATGAAAAAATGGAGATTTGCAACAATTGATAGAAACTTTATCAGACCCAGTGTAGCCTGAGCAAATATAAAATTTTTAAATTTCCAAATACAATTGGAAATGGTGTTGTGGTATACAACAATTCTTCTATGGTTGAATAACACATTTAAATGAAGCACTAGTCTAGTTTCTTTATTTAGAGTTTATATTTATTGTTGTTATTGTTTGCTTTTTGCTTTTAGTTTTAAGTTTTACGTTTTTTTTTGCGTTTATTTCTCTTTGTTATGATTTTTATTATCGCAAAAGTTTCTGTTTTGTTTTTGTCGCCGTAACTGCTATTGTTGGTAACAGTATAACATAGAAATGTCAACAGTTTGATGGCAGCATATGTTGGTTGCATTTAAAACCAAACAACTCACTATACGAATAGAATTAAACCAGTAAAGTAAAAGAATTTATTCTTTAAATCGTTACGGCATAATACGTTATCGTTATTTGGTACACACATTCAAGACATGGCACGTTTTTATAGGTTCTTCATTAATGCACGAAAAAACTTTGGCACAAACTTTTCTTTATATCTAAAAACTAAATTTAATGGTAATTATAATCTTTACTTAAAGAGAGTAAACTTCAAAGAAAAGAATAGGCATATATGTAGCTGAGCTCTTACTATTCTACAACTTTCTGGAATAAATAAAAAGCACAAGAACTTCAGAATCAGAATCAATCAGTAGATGCATCAAAACTTCCCAGTCAAACTCTCAGTTTACGCCGGGATATCATATTGTAACATATATATATTGTTGACCTTATACGATATTATGTTGTATACAGATTTTATTTTTAATAAAGTTAACCAACATAATTTGCAATTTATTAATGTGTGATGATACAACACCAAGTGTGTACAAGTGTTAAAAACGAATAAGAAGGGAATTTTTATAATTTCTCGAGAGAAAGTACATACATACATCGTTACTGTAGCAGATCCTAAAATGACATCAGGTCCATCTAATGTTTCCTAGAAACAGTGCGAACTTTTTGAGCTTCCTATGATGTTTGTTCGCCTGAGGTGGGAAGAGATCAGTGAGTTTTCTAGATAGTAAGTGATTGATCTTCTATAGCGGGTTCTGGGATGATATGGTTGCCATATTTTACTGCCTAGAATTAACGCCCACTGGGAAAATAAATTGAATTATTGTATTGCCTGTAATGCTGAGATAATAATCATTACAATATATATATATATATATATATACATTATATACATATAGATTATACATCATTACAACCCTTCAGTCAGGATTACGAACCTAGCTTCTCACACCACTTATGTTGTGTGCATTAATTGTATACATAACTGGCGGGACCTACAGTTTAAAGTCGACTCCGAACGACAAATTTTTGAGAAACTCTTCATGGCAATTTTATTTACTCTCAGAGTTTTTGCCAGAAATCTGCTGAGAGACAGTCGCCGAAGAAATATTTTTTTTTATTTTCGTTTTGATGTCTGACCTAGGATTTGAATCGTGGCCTGACATCTAATAAGCCGTCACACTACCTACTAGACTACGGCGACTATGAACAGAACTTTTTCCGCAGATCAATTCAGATCGTTTTAAGTAAATTGCTTGCACCAATCTCCTCAATTATTGAAAGGAGACATGAAATGCCATCGTTTGTCCCAATTGTAGAAGTTCAAAATAAACAATTCCCTTCAAATTGCACTTGATGTCAATCCTAGTTTTGCTAAAGTCAAGTTAACAACGCCTTGCCTCTGACATGATCTTCTGAACAAACAATTGTCTTAAGGGAGTCACCTTTTATCCACCGTAATCATTCGTTTTATAAATGGTTTGATTTCGTACCATTTCAGCGCGGAAATTCAATCCATTAAATCGATACATCGATCTTCTATGTGTATCGAGTTTTTTCCTTCAAATGGCTGATAAATGTTTGCTGGTTTCAAGCTATTGTGTTGCCGTTTACCAATATTATCACATACTTTAAAATACTATTTTAAATCGTTTTAGAGCTATTATTAAGGAATTCATTATTTTAAATGTCTGTAGGCAACACAATAAAATATTAATATGGATTGGTTTAATTGTTAAGAAATGGTGAAGGAGGAAAAGTAAGAAGAAGATGACTGAATGAAAATGGTAACACGTTGAAAGGGAACACAGTCGCATAAGAAAACAATAACAAACGTTCGTAGTGGAGGAAAGAAATAATTTTTTTTAGTTTCTTTTTCTTTAATTTTATTTGTCTTTTCCATTTAGAAATGGAAGTAGGTTTAAAGGTATCCATGTGAAAAGGTAAATAATAGTTATGTACACACGTACTAAAGAAGAAGTATTCATGATGTGTTTATAAAACTATCTTCTGTGTACATACAATATACAATGGTGGACGAAATAATAGGGACAATTTCATTTTCTCAATAACATGTCATGTGCAGACTGGGGTCAGAATTGTTCATTATGAGCTTCCACAATCTAGACAAACGATTAATTCTGATTTCAGCTGTTAACAATTAACAAAATTGAAACAAGCAGTTCAATTAGAATTGATCAACAGGATCGGTAATTACATTGGAATGACATTTGAGTCTTACTTCATACTACGAAGAAATAGTCTGACACCGAATAGCGGATAGTATGGGATTATCAATTTTGTGGTTTTAAAACTGAAGGTCTGGTAAGACTGGCAGCTGTTAAATATTTCTTATCTGAAGTGTCATTTATTTAGTGAAAGGTTGCACATAAAACTGTGTACAAAAGCATTACGGGTAATTGTGGTCGATATAATCGACCAAATGTGCAAGGAATTGCCAAGCTTATAAAGAGAGACTGGAAGCATTACAGATGTGATCAGGTCTTTGCACCATTCCAATGCACTGCCGAAAATAACGCATCTGTTAAGGGCAGCGATTCCATTGCGTGCTTAGCAATTTCGCACCTCTTACAGCTCGGCTCAAAGCGTATTTTACATTTCAATTTGAACCTCCGATTACTTACTACGACATAGAAATTCTGATAGGGTCCTATAGCAACAGGAAACATTTTTTTATGTTTGCATCAGCAAGGAAGTTTGTTGCATAAGAGGCTCGAGGAACTGAGAAATGATTATGGAAAAACCATTGCATCCAGAAATAGTGAGTTTATTGGAAAGCATCGTAGTCTGGAGGCGTCATTAGGCTGCATTTTTTGAAAATCAAACGCTAGAAAAACTGTTGCAACTTGTAAATATTATAACCGACTTTTTTATCTATAATTAAAGAATATGAACTGAACGGTACATGGCTTCAATAAACCGTGCCACTACAGCTACACAATATGAGCGATTTTAGCCATATTATATGAGAAGATTACAAAAAGGGATATTATTAATAAAAGAGCTTAATGGCAACACTGGTAAAGAAAGTATTTCAGTAAAAGATCAAATTTAGGTATGTATGTACCTATTATTTCTTGCACCACTGTATGTATATCTTTTATAGGTTATAAAAGATTTACTAAGTTTTTCATTCAGTTATTTCTGCTCTGGTTTTTGATAGTTTAATTTTGAAAAAGAAAAAATCTTCTTTTCACTGTTCAATGCGGAAGTATTGGCCTTTAATGTCATGCTTAATAAAGTTAAAAGCTTGATATCTTAAAATATAAGCCAAACATTGTGTTTGTACAAAATAATGGAAACGTTAAAATAACAAAACAAAATCATTAAGAAACTACAAATCATTAAAGCAAAAGGCAAACAAAAAAAATCAAAAAAAAATCCAACGCTTATAATTATCTCCTTTTTAACAATCGTTTAATTGTTAACACATACACTTGTTGGAAACACTTTAGAATACTGTAGAATACTTCACGTCATGAACATTAAAAAAAAAAACACATTGTGTCTGTAGTTTTCTAAAAAACCTAAATTTTAAGTTTAATTTTTGAAATTTTTTTAACGAAATTGTTTTTTAACAAAAGTTATTAACTTGTATTGTCACCAAAACGACAAGTTAGTGAACCTTAATAAAGTAGAAAATCATAAACTCAAGTTAATGTGGAACAAATCATTCAAGAAGTGATAATTACTTTAAAAAAAAATCAAAAAGAGAAAATTTTTGCGAAAGCAATTGTTAGTGAAATAACAAATACAGGTTTGGTGAAAAGCTTTCAATTCATTTATGAGATGTATTTGCCAGTCCTCCATTCTAACAGACCATTATGAATATTTCAGTATTAAAAACTACTGCCTTTCATTCCCGTCCTTAGGTATGTGAAAACCTACTGTACGTGCAGCTATTTCTCTGCAGATTATTTTCTATTTCTCCGATTAGCTTACCCCATAACGATAGGGATCGAATTGAGGTCTGCACGAATGGATCTAAATCGATATCGAGCTGTGGTTTGGGTTTTTTTTTATCAGGAGGATGGACGAAGTTTTCCTAATGTACTGGGATTTTGGAATCCTTATGGCTGGTCAAGAAGTTCCAAAATCCTTGAATGGCTCTTAAGTCTGACCTCTCTTAAAGGTCACGCAATAAATGAGTGAAACCTAATCGTTAATAGGCTAACGAACACAGGGCATTTAGTGTTACTAATTATGAACATTCAATCACATGTATGGTATCCCTTTTCTATTACTTATTACAGGAATTAATTATTCGGAAATCCCTATAGGAATGACAAGAAATAAAAGAAATTCTATAAGTATACTCTCTGGTATTGTCTTCTTCTTAGATGTGTTTGAAGATAAATTCGAATTTAACTAGCAAAGACAAAAACCAAAAATTTTAACAGAGCCAAGATGAAAGGCTGGGGTTAATTATTGAACAGAAGATCAAAAAAAATTGTCATGTTTCCATTCTCCAAATATCGGAGAATGGAATACCTCTTCTATTAAATGTTTTTGTCTATGTTTTTCAATTTTCAAAAGAATTTTTCAATTACCAGAGAAGCTGTTCCAATCAGAAACGCGTGGGGCATAATTTTTAAGGAATGAAGTAGAAATTCCATTCTCCGATATCGTACATTTGGGTGATTTCTTCCATGACCATTTTTTTATCTTCTGTTAAACACTAACATTTCTCTGTTAACTGTAACATTGGCTCTTTTAAATTTTTTCTGATTTTGCTAATTAAATCTGAATTCATCTTCACACACATTCTTCTTAGCTACTTGGCTACACAAGGCGAAATTTTTTTGTAATTTATCTGCAGAACCTGCCTAGCCAGAGGGTATACATATACAGTATGTCAAGAATGAGTTTTCACATTAAAGAAATTTAAAATTTTTGTGTTATTTCATTAAAAAAAAGTTATTCTTATTTTAAAACAAAAACTTTTTTAATTTATTCATATTATTAATATTATTTACAAAGGTTTACAACAAAAAAAATAGACTTTGATCAAAATATACGAAACAATTTAGTAAAAACAATTAATACTCAAATATTTCACTGTCAAAAAACTCTTTTCACAAATTTATTTTAATATCATTATATAACTAATAAACAAGAATTATTCGGTTTTAGTACTTGGTATGACCCACCTTTTAATGGGATTTAAATCCGGAGTTCGGACAGGAGTGTCCATGACTTTGCCGCAGTTATGTAATGTGGCTACTACACATTCTTACCATATGCGACCTATGTTTGGGGTCATTATCTTGATAAAATTTAAATATTGGTTTATTTTCCAGCATGACGCCGAATTTATTAGCGCTTCTTTTTAAATTTGTCTTTAAAATGCCCAAATATTGTTGTACATTCATTGTTGTATCTATTAAGGCCAAATCTTCTACTCCCTTACTCGAGATACAACCCCAAATCATGATCAAAATTTTTCCAAATTTTAGTTGGTATTATATTTCGGTTTTCTAACGCTGTTAACGGCTTTTGACAGAGTTTTGTTGGGCCATCGTTATAGTGTAACATTATTTTGGTCTCATCGCAGAATATTACGTCGTCCCATTAAGTCACAGGTTGCTAAATGTTGTTCATAGCAGATGAAAAACGCCTTTGTTTCTTTACTGCGAAAAGTAGTGGTTTTTTACGGGCTGATCTCGAAGAATATTTGTCTTTAACAAAACCTGCCGAAAAGTTTCATGGGATACAACAACATCACATTCTTCTTTATGCCTCTTCGAAGGGTCCTTGTTGAAATTGTTGGGTCTTGGACAACTTTTCTCATAAATAAGCGCTCTGTGCGATTGTTAATTGTAGTCGTGGGACTACCTACACGTTTTATTTCTAACCCACCCTCTTTTTCATCACGATTAATCACATTGTAAATGGTTCTTCTTGATACCGAAAACCTCTATGACAGCTCCGGAGCACTTGTGCCCAAATAGTGATTGTAATCAATTAGTTGAATTGGATCGTACAATAATCGTTTTCCTGACATTGTTTTTAACTCTTTATAACACGTCTGCACTACAAAAAATTGGCATACATGCTTTGGTACATTGGTATACTTGTTTTTGAAACTACAAAGAAAATAGATGCACATCAAAACTAACGGTATTATACCGCTAATCATCAAATATTTCCAAATAAGACAAAGACAACTATATTGTGAAAAGCGTTTTTTGACAGTGAAATATTTGAGTATTAATTGTTTTTACTAAATTGTTTCTTATTTTTCTTATCAAAGTGATTTTTTTTTTGTTGTAAATCTTTGTAAATAGTATTATTAATATGAATAAATTAAAAAATGTTTTTGTTTTAAAATAAGAATAACTTTTTTTTAATGAAATAACACAAAAATTTTAAATTTCTTTAATGTGAAAACTCATTCTTGACATACTGTACATATATTCAAATAAATCGTCTGTATGCCAGAGAAACGTCAGCCAGGTATTGCAGACTAACGTTAAAGTTAAAAAAATTGTAGCACCATCTGATATCTTTAATAGGACCATAGGGATCAGTGATTAAGGCTTAATTTAACCTGCCATAAATAGGAACAAATGGAAATAACTTGGCGTCAGAAAAGATAGGTAAATCAAAATCTTCTACAAAACTTTAAAGAATTGTGATCTCCTCTATGCAAAAACTATGGAGAAATAATTCTGTGTAACTATTGCTAGATCAAATTAGGAAAAAAGTTAACAAGGCTCTATGTAAAAACCAAGCCGGTTTTTGACCCAATATATCTTGTTTAAATCATATTCTCAATTTACGTACTATATTAGAGTCAATAACTGAATAGCACTAAAATTTTAATGACTTCTTTGTTTCTGTGACTACAACTTTCATCGGGTATACAGAGATTCTATTTGGGATTACAGAAATATTCCAACAAACCCGATTATCTTAAACAAGGCACACTATAAGGGTGTCAAATGCATAACCCAAGACCAGTATAAAGCAAAGGAGTTAAAACTCTTCGCTCCTGTTTATAACGGTTCTGAATGCTATGCTCAACAGATGTCTTCGAAAATGGAAACTCAACATTACACTGAAAAATAGTTCTTTTAATGCATATGGCACCAGTAAAATTGGGTTTTTTTGAGCTTGGAAGACTATTTACTTTCACTCTATTCACCGAGGTGTTAACGTCTATTGAGAGGATAACAAATATCATGAAAACTTTTAAATTTATAAGTTTAAAATAACATTTCTTTTTGCAATTTTGTAAATTGTAAATAAAAAGCTATAAATTTGTATTAATCGCACTATAAATGGAAAGTCAATAATATTTTGCAATACAATTTCTGTTTATATTGCTTGCAATGAAAATTTATTTGAAATTCTATGGATATTTGCACCTGTTACATGCCCTTCTTCATTGACCATAAAAAGCCCGTACAATTCCTAAAGGTTTAGTAAGTAAAAGTTAATTACAAAGATACTACATACATATAAACTTTATTTACGTTAAATTAACTTTTTTTCACTACCAATATTTATTTATGGTTTTTTTTTTTGCAAAGTTAACGACCACAAAATTTTTTTTGTTAGAAAAATTTTTAATGTGTAACCAAAATTAATAGATTTAATAAATACAATCTTTAAAACTCTATATACGTATGTGTCAGTGGCAACATACAAACAACACAAACAACAATAATTATTGTATTAAAGCATGTTTTTTTTCAACAATTTCTTTTCCACAAAGGTGCTGTGTATGAAATAAAAATATTTTTTTATAATTTTTAGGTTGGCGTATAAGACAACAATAAATAATAATAGTAGTGGAGCTGTAATGAATATAAACAAAAAAAATAAATAAATAAAATAAAGAAAGATAGAAAAGATAGAAAAAACACTTTCTTTTTCAATTGCTTAAAAGATTGTTTTTATGTATCAATGATAAAGACCATGTTTGTACAAAAAAAAAACCACAAGTTAAGTACGATTAAGTGAAGGTTGGTTGGTTTGGCAAAAAAAATGTTGGGAAAGAGTTTGCCTATTAAAAGTGTTGTATGAAACGTATACAATCGTAGTGCAAATATGTGTAGCATACAGTGTTTTTTAATGCTAAACATGTAGAATAAATTTTTCCAAATTACCAAACACATGTGTGGGTAATTTAATTAATTAAACTAACCAATTACCAAATAAAGCCATTTTTTGTTCCTGCACGCAAAGTTTATTTAAAATTGAATTTTAACGAACTGTATCAAAAGCCGCAGACACTGCTACGACATGTAATTAATTGTCTAATAAATTAGTAATTCAGCTACATTTGAAATATTCTTATTGCAATGTTATCTTAATATCCTGGTGATACAATTCAATACGTAATTGTTTCAGTAACAATCAAATTTAAAATTTTTATAGATTTGCGTACTTTATTGTTTTCTACAAATTATAGAAATACATAATAAATACTTAATTTCACACGATTTATTGAAAATTTGATCATATAATATGTATTTTAATACTTTAATACCACTTACAAATGAATCTAAAGCAATCAATGCTTTTGCTGTGAAGATATTTTGTGAAATCATGTATCCAGAAGTAGTCTGGGAATAACCTCATATTGTAAAATAAAGCAATATTTGCAAATTCGCCTTCCTTTAAACAAACTTTTGAATTAAAAAAAACAATAATCGATAAAATTTAAAAAGTTGAGGCTTTCGGACCTAGTAAGCTGGATAGCTATTAGATCAAGGTTTCCAAAACAGTTTTCGTCACGGTTAAGAAATCTTTGGGACGACAGATATAGCCTACGAAGCTAACTTTTAGATAAGAGCAAAAAAGTGCTCTATACACATACATACATACATATATTGGGCAAAATTTAATCATATTTAAAAGAGTGCTGTTTTCGGACCTAGCGGACTGGTAGCTATTGGATCAAGGACTCCATAACAGTATGCGCTATGGTCGGGTAACCCTTGAGGCAGGAGATTTAGCCAATGAAGCTAATTGTTTTCTTTAAATAAGCAAAAAAAGTGTTCTATTTAAATCGATCGAAATCGAATAAAAATAGCATTATAGGGGAAATGGAGCTAATGGGCTGGAATCCTTGATTCAGAAGCTATAAAGTTCAGAGGACCAGAAAACCGCACTTTTTACATTTTATAGATTTTAACCCAGTGTATATATAGGTATACAGAGTATTTATAGCTTCAAAACTTTTATTTTTATTTCAATTTGGACTCATAAAAATCGCTACATTGTTAACACCTGAAACAAATCTGATAAAACGAACAGAGGGGCTTTCACTAAACACAAATCTTGTATATGAAACGAAATTTAATTATAATTAAAGTATTTTTATTAATTTAAAGTATTTTTTTTTTGCTGAACATACTCGTAACATGCATTCCTAAACCATAATGCAGGGCTTTCTCTTTTTGAGTGCAATGAAAATTTTAGATAGGGTAGGTCAAGGGTTAATAAAACAAAAATAAAGAGAATCCACTTCATTCTTTGAATTTAAAGAACAACAAAATATAAAATGCTCGCATAAACAAATGTACATACTCGTACACAAACACACAGTTATGCTTGAATACTCTTGACATTTTCTTATTTATTAACTCTTTTTTCTTGTTATTGTTATATTTTATACACCCACACACTCACATTCACACATATGCATATACACACAACTATTGTTTAAAAGACTATAAACAGGATTACAAAATAATTAATTGTGGCCATTATTGCGGGCACTAACAGCAAAGAAAATGATATAATTGTGGAAAATCAAGTTTAATTAAGAAAACCAAATATGAAACGGAAAAAAGCTTTTCGCAATGAAACACTAAAAACTAAAGCAACAAGAAATAAAATTACTGGCTGGCTCGTCTGTTAGTTGGCTAACTAAGAAAATTAACGTAATCCTCCCAGTATGGGCTCAATGAAATAATAACAAGAAAATGAAAACTCTTATGGCAAAGGAAAAGAAAAAATATATACATACGCACGCACACAAGTTGATTAAACTCCGTACATTCCATAATTCCATTCCACTAGTTGGTTGGCTTTTAGATTTGAATTTTTGTTTTATTTATTTCTTTTTTCTTATGAATTTAATTAAATGTAAAAAGAAATTTTTATGTATTTTTTCCACTTTTGAAATGTGTTACCTTTCTTCATTAAGTTAAATTTTAAGTTGCAAGTTATTGTTGTTGTTGTCGTTGTTACTGTCTTTCTCAATTTGCCGCTCTATTAGTAGAAAAACACTTTTAAACACTATTAAACCATAAAACAAAATAAATTTTTTTCGTGTGTAATATTATACTTGTTATGTTGTGTTATTTTTGTTTGTGTTGTTTCTCTTCTTCCATTCTTTTTTTCACCTATACACTTTTATTCATATTTCTTTTGATTTGTTAAGTTTCTTTTTATATTTTCTTCTATTATTTTCTGTTGTCTTTTCTTCGTTTTTTACATTTATGAGAAAAATTTTCAAACCATTTTTTCAAAGCGATTTTATTGTTAGATTTTATTGAATTTTCGTCAAACCATCTAGAAATTTGGATTAAACATTTATTTATTTAGTTATGTATCACATTTTTATTGTTATTTTGCTTTATTTTAACGGCTAAAAAATTACACTTTTGTAAATTATATGAAAGGACAATTAACTTTTGCTGTTTATTTGATGGTGTACGAAAATTCAATGATATGGAGGAAGGAATAAGAGCAAAATGTAATAAAAAACAATTGCAGCGTTGCATTTAATGGAAGTAAATACAGAGTGAAACGAATTGGAATTGCAACAAATTATAAATTAATTAAACTATTATTGTAAAATGGAAAATGTTCTTCGATTTTACTTTAGGTTTAGATATAATCCTAGGTTCGTTTTTTATTTAAATATTCTGTAGAATTAAGCAGTGACATAAATAGTATCAACGGCATTTATAAACAAAGGGTTTATCAATCTATATTTAAAATAAGATATTGAAAAATAAATTGTTATATTATATCTTATTTTATTTAAATCATAACCACTAATCTACTTTAAAGAAAAGATTTCATTAAAAATCAATAGACAATGTTCATATTGTTTTTAATCTAGTACAAAATTGACGAGAATTTGTACGTAAACTTTCATTAACGAAATAATAGTTGTCCAAAAACTGACGGTATTAATATACACAAAAAACTTTTTGAGATTTTTGGACAGTTTTTTTTATAAGCAAACCGAATATTTTTAATATAATAAATCGTTCATTTGGAATATATCAGAGCATTGGCTTTATATACTAAATTTCCTATGGGCACTTTTAAAATGATTTTTTAAATCATAGATAAGAGAAATAATAATTCTTTATAAAGAGATAAGCTATATGATGATGAAAAGAGACACAGTTTTGTTTGAACGAGAGAGATTATAGCCCATTAAATAATCTTTGCATGCACTATAAATTTTGATTGTATATTATGTTATTAAAAAAAGAAACTATTTTTAGACAATCATCGAAAATGATTCTGCTATTATAACTGTCATTCAAAAAGTACTTCCATTTGAATGTTATGTAGATCTATCAGGTATGTCCCTGAGATCACTTTTTGTCAAAGTGACTTTAAATCTCCTAAAAGGTGGTCTGTGCAAAAATTATATTAGTATTATAGTATAGTATTATATTTTGAATTCGGTTGTTCTCCATGGGTCGATTATTAGTTCCTTTTTACCTTTTTCTTTGAAAACATTTCATTTTTATGAATACGATATCCAGGCAGACACGCAGTAATATTTGTTCATAATAATTGAAATTATTTATTTGTAAAAAAAAAACATAACTAAATAGTATTATATATTTTAAACTTAATTTTAACAATTATCAAAAATGTATAATGATATAATAAATGCACTTATGAAAATAGATCTATATCAAATATACTCTTCAGAAAAAAAGACACTTCAAAAATATTTGTTCCACCTACCGTTTGATAAAGTAATCTTTAAGCACTTAATTCTTTAAGAACTGAACCAGCTATTACCAAACGTTGAATTTCGGATGTGCCTTCATAAATCTCTGTGATACGGGCATCTCTATAATAACGTTCGGCTGGCATATCGCTTACATAACCCATGCCACCCAAAACCTGAATACACTGATGACTGCAGAAGGTAGCGGCCTCTGAAGCAGCCAATTTAGCCATAGCGGCTTCCTTTGTGTACGACTTATCATTATCTTTCAGCCAAGCAGCACGCCACGTCAACAAACGAGCCGATTCTACTTTTAAGGCCATATCGGCAATTTTCTCTTGTATGGCTTGTAACTTTGATATGGGCTTACCAAAAGCAATTCTCTTTTGAGCATAATCAACAGCTAATTCCAAAGAAGCTTGAGCTATACCCAATGCCTGACCAGCAATACCAATACGACCAGCGTCTAAAGATTTCATTGCAATTTTAAAGCCATAACCAGGCTGACCCAAAATGTTTTCTTTGGGTATTACACAATCTTCGAAAATAAGTTGGCAGGTAGAAGAGCCACGTATGCCTAATTTATCCTCTTTTTTACCCAAAGAGAATCCTTTAGTATCCTTGGGCACTATAAAGGCCGAAATGCCTTTGTGTTTTAAGGACTTATCGGTGGTGGCAAATACCACAGCAGCTTTGGCTTCAAAGGCATTAGTAATCCAGGCTTTTGTACCGTTCAAAAGATAATGGTCACCTTTGTCTACAGCCACAGTAGAAGCAGCACCAGCGTCTGAGCCATTGCCCGGTTCCGATAAGGCAAAACAACCTACTATATCTCCTGTAGTATAAGGAGTAATAAACTGTCCTTTTTGTTTATCATTACCAAAACCTAAGATGGGTCCCAAATAAAGAGAGTTGTTAACAGACATAACAACGCCAGCTGTTGCACAACCTCTAGAAATTTCTTCCATGGCTATGGCATAAGCCAAATAATCCAAACCAGTGCCGCCTAAATATCATTAAAAAATCTAATAAATTAAGAAATGAACAATTATTCCTTCCTTCCATACCCAATTCTTCTGGTACTGCTACAGCCATAAGCCCTAATTCGCCCATTTTCTTAATCTGCTGTGCGGGATACAAATGCTCACGATCACATTTAGCTGCATTGGGCACAAGTTCGGCATCGGCGAAATCACGACAGGTTTTCTGTAACATTTGATGGGTCTCAGGCAAGGCAGACAGGCAGGCAATATTGCGCTGTACAGCCTGTTGCATAGGACTGATTTTATGACCTGCATATGTTGAATACAAAGTTTAATGGCATTAATTAACATGTATTAAATTTTGTTACATATTCGTACATATTCAAATGATATACTTACCCAATTTGAGAGTGCTTCTTAAAACGTTATACATTTTCGAAAACCTGCTGCTAAACTAATGAAATTTTAAAGTGAAGAGTTAAAAGAAAAAGAATTAACTTTAAAATAAAAAATTTCCACCGATCCTCCCCAATGATTAGATAAACAAAAATAGACAATAAAACAATGAAAAGCCGAATTATTTTTTATGGCATTGCCATATGAGAAAAACATTTAAGCAAAATGATTAATCGATTAAAAAATCTTTGTTAATTATAAAAACGCGAGGGTGTTTTTAATTATTGTTTAAAAAAAGTTATACAAAATACGTTATCGCTGGACTATAATTATAAATATATAAACATGCCTAGCATTAAACTAAAATTTATGTAAGTAGATGTAACTATACGAAAATGCGACGTCTTCAAAGGATTAAGTCATTTCAACTTTTTAATTTTGACGATATGGCATTGCTATTTCTAATCAGACTTTATTAACAAAGCTGGCAACCTTGAAACGTCTCATCACAAAGCAAGTGTCAAAATTGTTTCTTATTTTCCTCGAACTACGTCGTTTTTTTTCTTTCGTCTGCAAAATATTTTTATTTATTGCCAAAATATTCTTTACTGGATAAAAAAATTGTTTAACATTAACCATTTCTTTAAATGATATTGCCAGTTATCATAAATAATAAATAGCATAAAATACAATAATAACGGTAATTTATTATAAAAGGAAGACAAGAAAATTACAATTAGAAAGTGTCCAAACCCACAAAAATCTAAAAAGAAGTATAAGAAGGGTGTGAGCGAGAAGGCTGTAGTCGTAATATACATGAGAATTAAAACAAAAATAAATTAAAAAGAATCCAGTTAGTGTGTTTTCTTTTTTTATTTATTGTGTTCGTACCTAAAAAGAGTGTAGCTAAAAAAACAAGAGGAAATACACCAATAAGTGAATTACAAAAGGAGAATAAATTCAAGAAATTCTTTTTGTTTGTGGCGAAAAAGTGTAAAAAAAAGTTGAACTAATGGATGGTTACTCCCGAAACTCATTCAACTTGGAATTAAACACACAGCAGTAGCAATTAAATTACTGAAAGAATACAAAATTTTAAACCGTTTCTAAACTTTCTTTGGATTCCTTTTTTGCACAAAAATAGGTAAGAAATTAATTACGACAATAGATAAGAACGTAATGGGTAGATAGTAGTTCCATCTTTTAGTTAAAAATTGTGTTGTTTTATTCACTGAGTAAGTGTGTGGGTTTCATTGAATTATTAAAACTTACTAATACCACACCAACAACATTGACAATCAACATCTACTGGAATATAATTATAAAATACAAGTTGCTCCCCCACACACAAAGCATAACAACAATAGTGACACCTTAAAGTTTTCTTTTGGGGTTTTTCTTTTTGAATTTATTAAAAAAAACTTTATTTTATGTTTGTTTTTTTTTCTTTTATTGTTTTGCTTTATTTATGCAATTGTTTACGAGTTTAACTTTATAATATTTTTAATTATATTTCGCACAACGTTAAATTTTCGGATTTTGCTCTGTAGACAGCACTTCAAAAACAGTCATCATTGTTAAGCAAGTATAAGGTGTAATAAAACTAAATCCCTTATTTTTGAATGAATTTGAAAGCTGTATTTAATATGGTTTGCTCAGTTCGTAAAGATAGTCACCTTTATTGACATTAAAATTTCCGCAAGGGAATCGACGAAAGTGTAGAAAGAAAAAAAAATAAACTATTTGGCTCAAAAATATTCAAGAAGGCTTAACTTCGTAATCCGAATCATAGCCTCGATTTTGCATTACGCGATTATTCCGTTGAGATAATATATGGATCCAATTTTTAAATTTATGCGCCATATGCATATGTATATATGCTCAGTGGAGGAACGTAAGCATGTGCTCTCAATTACACTCTTTTGTGAGTCATCCATTAAAATGTGCGTTACAATCTCGTAACGCTTGCACATAGTCCACAGTTCAAAGCGAATATAATCTGATCCACGCATTACCAAAATACATCTCCCCATACTAGCAGTTTTATTCTGTCCCCCCTAAATTTTAAAATAAACACATACGTACATATGTGTATAAAGGTGTTACTTCTCAAAATGTTGCTATTTATTTATTTTTCAAATACTTTTTTAAATGGAAGGCGCTCACGAGACGTGCTTAGGATGATTATACCAAATATTGATCCCTTTGTTTGAATCCACCATCCATTTTTTCAATTTTCAATAAATTTGTGTATGTTTTTAGATTAATAGTTATTGAAATAGATTTGGTATGTGTATATAACTTCGCTCATTTAGTCTTAATTAAATATTCCCCTATAACTTTGTGTAGTTTTATTCAAAACTTCTTTCCATATTGGTATTTATAGTCCCAATAAAATACTTTTCTTGTTTATTGTTGCATGTACATACGTACATATATACATGTCCTTAATGTCATATTGTAAAAATAAACATTACTTAAAAGTTTGTATTTTTTTAAAGTGTGAGAAACTAAACAAGGGTAGCAGCTTAGTGTAAACAATATTACCATTCTTTAGCATGCAATGGCATGAAGTTTTTATTTAGAAGAAATGTTAAATTACTTATTTAATTTTAAAAGTATACTTTTATTCTTGCATTGTAAAACTGCTTTTCAATTATACAATTTTAATTTCATCCAAAATAAAATATTTTTTACTACAACTCTACATACCCTTTCGAGTAATACTTTTCTCTAACATAAACTTTTACTAACTTCACAGATTTCTAAGGTTATACTATAAATTTAAATAAAATTTATATGTATTTATGTATATATGTATATATTTTTTGGTAACAAAAATTAAAATTGTCAGATTATTTTCCTAATTAAATTAATGTTGACATTATGCCCTTTTCCATACGAAGGTTGACCTTCATCGTAACATAAATTCGTAAGCTCTAGCCGTGTTATTAATTCATTAGTTTAAGTTTAACACATTTTGTATTAATAGTATAAGTACCATAAGACAGTCGATTGATAAAGTTCAATGTGTTAGTCAGATAACGTGTGAACCGAACAATTTATTTAAATTTCGTAGGATAGGCATTGCAGAACTTGAGAACATTGTGAAACAGATGAAGAATAAGCCTGACCATGAAAGTGTCTCAAATAAAATTATAATTGATAATTGGAATATAATAGGAAATGTTTTGCTAAGAATAATTAATACATCATTGGAGACTGGTATATTTCCGGAAAATTGGAAAAGATCAATGATAACACCGATTGAAAAGGTGCCCAAGACAAGAAAATGTGAGGAATTTCGACACATAAATACACTTAAGGTATGTGAAAAAATATTGGAAAAAGTAGTCAAGATACAACTTGAGCAGTTTATTGAGGATCATGGTATATTATCTGAACAACAATCAGGTTTCCGAAAAAAAAACATTCATGCGAAACTACAGTGAATTATGTTATAAGCGAATGGAAGGCCGTAGAAAAGGAAAATAGAATGATGGCAATATTTCTTGATTTTAAAAGAGCGTTCGAGACTATTGATAGGGATATCATGCTAAAGAAACTTTATATGTATGGAATAAGGGAAATTGAATTAGAATGGTTCAAGTCATATCTTGAAAACAGAACGCAAACAACAAAATTGAATAATACTGTGTCTGAGGAAGCGATTAATAATTTCGGAGTACCGCAAGGTTCAATATTATGTGATTTATTGTTTATATTATATATAAATGATATGCCAAAAGTATTGGAAAGATGCAAAATTGTTTTGTACGCTGATGACACTCTTATATATACGGTGACAAATAGCGATAGGGAATGCCAGGATAACATGAAATACGATGTTCAGAAAATAAATGAATGGCTTAAAATGAATAAATTGAAATTGAATGAAAACAAGACAAAAATAATGGAAATAAACATGAACTCTGACGAAGTATTTAAAATAAATGATTCTGTAATAGAAAAGGTTGAGCATATAAAATACCTAGGTTTTATAATTGACAGAAAACTAAACTTAAACGAACACATCGATTATACATGTAAGAAAATTGGCAAGAAAATTGGCTTCCTGAAGAGAATTAGAAAGAGAATTTCAAAATCTACAGCAGTAACTATTTATAACACCATAATTAAACCGCACTTCGAATACGGCTCCACTATATTGTATACATGCAGTACCGCAATTCAACTTACAAGAATGCAGAAACTTCAAAATAGAGCTATGAGGGTAATATTAAAATGCGATCGGTATACGCATATAAATACAATGCTCCACGATCTGAAATGGATGAATATAAAACAAAGATTACAGTTTAACACCTTAATGTTTGTTAAGAAAATGAAGAATGGTGACGCGCCTAAATACCTATGCGAGCAGATTAAATATGTTGGAGAAAGCCAACCTTATATGCTGAGGAATGCGGACGACTTTCGAATTCAAAGAGTGAAGTCAACCCAGATGCAGAAAACGTTGTTTTATAAAGGACTACAGCTATACAATTTATTACCAACAAATATTAAAAATGAATTAAATGAAAATATTTTTAAACGAAAATGTATTAATTTTGTATTATTTAATGTTTTGTAATAATTTTGTTTAATTTGAAAATTTAAAGTATTTTTAATACTTATAATAATAATAATAAAAAAAAAAATAAAAAAATTTATTATCAAAATTTAAAACTTAACTTTTTAACTAAACTTTAAAAGATAACATAAAGGTACACATTCTAACAACTATGACGCATTGTTTATCTTAATTTAAAAAGCAAACATTTGGGAAGAACAACAAAATTGATTGCGAAATCTTTTATATTTTTGTCTAACGAATTTATTAAACAAAATTTTTCACACAACGACTGATTGATTTGTCAATCAATTGAATGAATATCTTTAAACTTATCGAGTGAAAATTACTAAACAAAGATTCATATTGTTATTTGTTGCTTTCAGTTAATATACATTTATTGTATTAGCTACCCTTCCCTTATACAGTGTAAGTTTGCTTTCAATTAACTAACATTTAACCGATAATAATGATTACATAGCAGCCTGTAAATGGGGATGAACAATACGTGATACCGAATTATTTTTTTTTTTTTTACTTATAATCACATGCAGTTTTTTAATAAATATTTCTTTTTCTTATGGATTTCGTACTTTTTTTTGTGTAACCAAAAAAAAAAAAAAACAAACAGTTTATCTAACATTTATTTGTGACCTTAACCATTTTTATATAATAAATTGTAATTTAACCCTGATTTATTTTCTCGAATCTTATCTTTTTAGGTTGTTGATTTAAAGAAATTTTGTTTTTGTTTTTGTTTTTTTTTTATTTTAATTCAATTGAACTATATTTTATATTATCTTAGATATAAGTTAAATTTTAGTTTATATTGCCCTAAGATTTTTCAACAATATTTGTTAAGTCTGGATCTTGCTCAAACTTCCTTAACTTCTTCCAGTCCACACCTCTGTGACTGCTATCAGGAATAGTATCATTTACAAAATATTGGGATGTCGAGCTTATGAAAGCTGAACAATGAAATAAAATAGAAAGTTCACCATCATTTCGATGTCTTCACCATATGCCCTGCTGTCATCATTTTCCACCACGCCAATATGATTCAGGTGTACATGTAAAAGTAGTGTCCCTCGCTTAAATTAAAATACTCTTAGCTTAGTTCTCATCGGGATCGCCCCAGATTACGGTATAGCCGGCAAAAATGATGATTTTTGCCCTACAAACTAGTCCTTTCTGTTGGAGTGCAGTGCCAAGTCAGAAATCCTATCAAAGTTTGAAGAGACTCTCTAGCCAGGCTTATTATCAATCCATCATTTAATTTGTTCGCATGACCTTTAGCATTCTAAATAAAATCTTTTATATACGATTTTAGCATTTATTGAACCGATTTAGTTTTTCATAAAAACGTGTGTGTATGCACGTATATTTGACTTATTTTTCTATGCACGTACTAATTTTATATTTCAAATTTAAATACAAAACAAGTTTAAATAAAAATTATGCAGCTATGCACTCACTTAAAACATAACTTTCACCATTTTGTTTGTTAAAATTTTAAGCGTAAACTAAACTCTTTTTTTTAGTAGAACACTCTATGCATTTATCTAAAATGAATTTTAAATTTAATGAATAGAAAAGTTTTTTGTTCTTTTTTAACTAACAAAAAACAGAATCAATACTTAATGCTTGGAAAATATGTGTTATATGCCGTCAAAAAAAACAGATACAAGTTCTAAATTCATTAATACTGGCTTTGTTTTGGTCAATTGATCAACATGGGGTCATATCAAATGTATATAACATGTACTATTGTATGAATGTATGTATGTATGTTCTGTTTTAATTAACATAAAAACGAACAATATTATTTTGTCAATTAGTGGGTGTATATTTTTATATAATTTATTTAAAGGTTTATTACTCATTTGCCTATGATTATATAAGATGAATGGCCTATTGTAGTCTTTTTTATGTTTATTATTGTATCTGTTACAGTTTATAATGGCGACATCACCACGTTCTGCTGATACAATTTCACTTTGTTCCACAGTATCAAGTTGTCCAGATCGTAATGGCTTTTATGGTGGTTTTCAACGTACTGACAAACCCAAGGAACCCTTATCAAAAGCACAAATCATAGCCAGAGAAAAGAAATGGTTATATATGATCGATAATTGGTCATTATACATGTCAAAGAATTACAAAAAGGTATACTTCTTTACTCGTTTTGTATTCATTAATAAATATTTTATAATTGATTTTTGTTTTATAATACAATTTTAGATACGTGATCGTTGCCGCAAAGGCATACCAAAATCGATTAGACCAAGGGCATGGTTCTTTTTATCCGGTGCCTATTTATTGAAGAAGAAACATCCGAACTTGTATAATGAGTTATTAGAGAAACCAGGAAATCCACATGTCATCGAAGAGATAAAAAAAGATAAACATCGTCAGTTTCCGTTTCATGAAATGTTTTTAGACGAAGATAAAGTGGGTCAAATTGAGTTATTTAATGTGTTAAAGGCCTACTCGATTTATAATCCAAAAGTTGGCTTTTGCCAAGCCCAAGCACCGATAGCAGCTTTCCTTTTAATGCATTTGCCAGCTGAAGATGCCTTTTGGGTGTTTGTTAGTGTATGTGATGTGTAAGTAAATATTTAAAATAATTTCCTTTTTATATTAAATTTTGCAAAGTAGCGAGGCTTTATATCTGAAATTGAAATGTATATTTTTAATGTTTCAGCTTAAAAAACCAAATGTAAAGTTAGATTTGTGTTTCATTGTGTAGGCTTTAGTGTAATTATTATTTTTTTTGTATTTATTAAAATTATCCATAAATTACATAAATTAACATAAATTTCATTTCAAACTCTTTTTAGATACTTGGAAGATTACTTTATAAGTGGTTTAGAAGTTTTACAGAACGATGCTGGCATACTTGAAGGTCTTTTAAAGAAAACATGTCCACCAGTTTATCGACATTTACAAAAACACAAAGTAGAACCATTACTATATATGACAGATTGGTTCTTATGTGCCATGACGCGTACCTTACCATGGGAAACATTATTACGTGTTTGGGATTGTTTTCTCGCTGAAGGTATACGTGTCATTTTTAAGGTAGCTTTAGTGATTCTTGGGGCATCACTCAGCAGTCACAAAACACGTAAACAATGTAACGGACTTTGTGAAACCCTAGAGGTTCTACGCAATCCACCTGACAATGTTTTAGACGAAGATTTTATTATTAATCACATGCAACGCTTAAACCTGCGTGTTGAAGACTTTCAAATTGAACATACACGTCAAAAAGCTAGAAGAGCCAAACAGAAGGCTTTACAGGAGGCAGCTGCTGGACAACACTCAAACACAAGTACTTTTACACGGAGTCGTAATACTAGTCCTACCAATATGTCAACAACAACCACAACAACAACGGCTCAAACAGCAAGCGGCAATGTTACCGTTGTAAATATTGGCAGCGACCATTCGTATGCATCTTCCAACGGCGGCGGCATTGGTGCTACTAGTAACGGCGGTGCTGAGGGAGGTGTTATTAGCTGTAGTAGTGGCAATGGAATGGTTAGTGTGTCCACAAATAATCATCATTCATAATTCTTATACATACTCGTATATACTTCATATAATATTTTGTTTCATAACAATTTGTTATGCACCCCCCCAAAAAACGCTGAGCGTTTAAAAAAGATATTCCGTTTATTATAGTTTCCCTATGTTTTTCTTTTAAAATTGTAACACAACTACTTATTTTCCAAACTGTTTTAAAAAGGCATATAAAATTAAAATGAATATTGAAGTATAATATTTTATTTATAAAGGGTTAGTGGAAGGTTACATTATATAATATACTCAAATGATTGTATTAAACATGTTTCAGTTGACTATTCTTCTTATCTTCTCATATTAATTAAATTTTTTTCCTTCCTAACAAGTTCCGCTATATAAACTCAATTCCATCTACTACTACTGGAATAAAATAACTGAACTTTGGTATATTTAAACGAATTGAATATAATTTATTGTTTAATTTATAAACAGAAAATGTTGTCCGAAACTAAATATCTTTTCACTTTGCCCTTATGTATTTAAGTATTAAATATTGTATTGAAATGAAAGGAAATCTAACAACAATCATGCACTTTTAGTATAGTATTAAACAATTAAACTTGTATATAAATCGAATATTTTTTAAAACAAACGATATACATTTGCAAAAAAGAAAAGAAAAAACAATAATAAAAATTTTAACAAAACCTTGCAAACAAGTGCACAATTTCCTGCACAGTTTCCTGCATAACAAAACTTAACATACATACATAAACAAACGATTTGTGTTAAATTCTTTTGATTTTTTTTTCTGTACGAGTATATTATTTTAAAATTAAATTTAATTTAATTTTATAAACGTAAATTTATTGTTTTTTGTCATTCCATTTGAAAGAGTTTTTGAAATAATTTTTAAAACAGTTAATTATTGTTAGTATTGTAGTTGCTAATTCTCTTACGAAACTAATAAATTGTTTTTTTTTTATTATTAATTATACATTTAAGCGTGCAATTTAAATTTACTCTTTAGTTGAAATTTTTCTAAGAAAAATCATAAAACCTGAAAGAGTTTAATTAAAAGTATTTTTTTTTTCTTCTTTTGCTATATGAGTATTTAAGTATGTAAAGAGCAATTATTTATTTTTTACATTTTATAAATAATAATACATTAACAAATACATAATTTTTATTTGTTATGTTTTATTCTGAAATAAAAAAAACGAATAACGAATAATGCACAAACTGAAATAAGTGAAATTAAAAATTATCTTATTATTTTGTTTATACCTGCTGCATATCATATGTTTAATATATACATATATTGTATTTATACAAATTTAAAAAAATATTTACTGTTATATTTATTTTTTAGTTATCGTATTATTATTATTATTATTTAATTTTAAAATGTATTACTATTGATTAATTCAACATTTTGCAATATTATTTAATTAAACAAGCATTAAAGTAACAACAATTTTGTGTTATTAATTATTAACACAATAAAATCAAACAGTCATATTATTTTTAACAAATTTCTTAATTAAACACGCATACATTGTACATACAAAATATATATAATATGACTGTTTGATTCGGTGAAAAGAAAGAATCGTACTTGTTTGCTTCTTGGAATAAACGAAAACTTCATTTTTAATAAAATAAAACATAATAAAATTTATAGTTAAACAAATAAAACAAAAAAAAATAATTTTTCTTAATCACTTTCCATTAATAAGATAATTGCTGCATGTTGAGAAGATTCATGCCGCCATAAAGAATACGCTTACTAAGAATCTAATGAAGTTGTTACAAAACGTAGACTAATTCGTTGTGGATGTGTTTGGCCACCATTGGGGCTAGAATCGTGATTATTTCTTCCACACTACAACGTAATGGTCGAAATTGAGTGCCAGTGGGACTGGTAGTTTTAGCATTAGGTTCCTTCCGGTCAAAGTATCTGATATTAATTACTGTGAATTCGAATTCGTAAAAACAGCCAGATATAAGGAATACCATCTTAAGGTAAAAACTCTAAGCAGGTTTAACTTTTTCATTTCGCATAATACAGAGGAACATTTTCTAAATATATAGTATATGCTAATTTAGTAAATAACATTTATTTTAAAATTCTTCTCTGAAAACACTTCCAAATGAAGATCAATTTTGCTGGTTTTAAACATATATCCTTGTTCTGTATTATAAATAAAGTTCTTTTAAATTTTGTTTTAATGCTTACACCTATACCTTCAAAGTAAACAACAAATTATTAAGTTTTACATTTTTTAATGTATTTTATAAATGAGTTTACACATATGGTTAATAAACAAAAAAAAAAGAGGCTAAAATAAATCTACGCTTCATCTCCACTGCCTTTGGCTAAATCAGAAAAGAAATCCGAAGTGTTTGAAAACTTCGAAGAAGGTAGATTATGACGTTTCTCTTTATAACTGTTGTGTTTTTCATTGTACTTGATATCGCCAAACTCTTCAAAGTATTTGATATTCCAGAAACGGACATCGTTATTGTGAGACGAGGATGCAATTATTTCCCCAGAATGATTAATATCCATTGATTCTATTGGCATACTGTGTTGGCCAACAACACCAAGATTGCGGAAAGGTGCTATGTGAACGGCACGTATAATACCCTCTTCGCCAGCCACACAGGCAATACGATCGGTTATGGGAACCATTTCAGACATGGGAGATTTAACACCAGGAAACTTATCGCAATGATAACCAAATTGGCCCCAATTAAAAGTGTAAAGATTACCTTTTGAAGAACCCACTACTAATTTAGAATCACCGCGATATAGGCCCATACAATTCAATTCCTCTTCATACGGTTCTGATTGTACGTATAGTTTTCGTGCTGCAATATTAATCGTTGTCAAGTAGCCGTCGCCACTGGTGACTAGAAGTAGCTTTTTCGCATCATTGGTAAGAATTTGCGTAATGTAATCCTCAACTTCCTTTAAGGCGAAAATTTCATTTTTTGTTCTTAAATCCCAGAGTTTAATTGTGCCACTATCATCGCCGGTGGCAAATATATTTTCATCTATAACATGTAATTTATTAATAGCTTCATCGTGGGCACTTTCATAGAACTTTTTTAGTTTTTCAGTTTCCATGTCCGTTACCATTATTGATTTATCTTTAGAGCAAGTTAAAATGTTACAACCATCCTCCGTAAATTCAACGTCCCTACAGGCTTTTGCATGTACTTCTATTGTTCTTAGAAGAGTATTGCCTTCATTAGAGTACTCATATAAAGCCACATCGCCTTGTATAGTAGCCAAGGCAATAATATCACGTTCTGGGTGAAAGCAAATATCAGTAACGAAATCATCTAATTTAATTTCTGGTGGCGATGATCTTGGTTTTTTGATTGCGGCTATTATAGCTCTTACTGTGTCGTCATCCTCTTCATTTTCATCTAACTCTAAAACAGAACGGGCTCCGTCCTCCTCGCCGCCTCCACCACCACCTTCATCACTATCCGTTTTAGTTTTGCTAGATGAAGCATGGACATTATTTGCTGCCGCTGTTTTGCCTTTTTGTGTTTCGCTATTATCATTCTCATCGTCGTTCATTGATTCATCAGAATCCGTGGCCATTATATCAAAATCTACACTATCGTCACTGTCATCACTATCATCGCCAATATCGTATTCTGGATCAACGCCTTCAATTTCCTCTTCAATTTCTTCATCACTCCAAGGCTCTACTAGGCGGACGTTAGCAATGACTTCTTCATCTTCTTCCAGTTCAGCATCTGCCAATTCATCAATGTCATCCGAATCGGATGGTTCATCAGGCTTTTTAAAATGTTGACGCCTAAATGAAATAATTTTTTCAAATTGTATTCTTTTATAATTTTTTATAACTTACATATGCATTGTATTTATATTTATTTATGGATGATGGTAGAATAGCTGCAATTAAAACACGCTTTCTTTTTGTCTTCCTTAAAATACTCTATTCCGCACTTTTAATGGGAATCAAAACAGAAGATGTGACAAGAAAAAGAGCAATGAAAAAATGCTTCTTCTTCTTTTTCTCAACAAGTTATATAAAAAATTCACTGAGAATTATTAACAAATAATGTAGAAACGGAAACGTTTGAATTGGTGTACGAATCGATCCGGTTTCAATACTTAGCGGAAAATTCATTTCTTTTAAATGTTATTTGCACATGTATCTATATAACGTCATTCAATATTAGCTTTAAAATAAGAATTTAAAACCGGATGTAAATAGAATACAATCACAATATTATATCGAAAATATTTATTTATTTTTCATAACATATACTAAATTTCCATATCAGCTAATGGTGTTACAAAAAATATGACATATATTTCGGCTTGCGTTTGGTCAACCATCATAAAATGCATTTCCAGTAGACCACTTAAATCGGTTTTTAAGGCTACCTTAGAAGCAACACCCAATGCTTTTTGGGTCATGCGGATAAGAGTCGCTTTATAGCGGGCCTTTGTTGTCTCTCGACAATTAAATAGCAGAATCATATCACTCGTTTTAGCTACTTCTACACTAGATTCCGACTGCATAACACCCAATGTGTCTATTTTGAAATGTGGACTTCTTGGCGATATTGTTATTTCCAATTCATCGGCTGATTTATCAAATTCTTGAAATATACTGGCTAGATCAGGACCTCTAAGGAAGATTCTGTTTAAGCTAGCGCTGTCATCACCCAGGCTAAAGTCCATTGGTTCTTCATAATGAGTGGTTTTAATTGAGCACTCAGTACTTATGTTCTCCTCTTCATTAGGCTGTAAAACTATTACCAAAGGGGCCTCTGGGCCCTTATAGAACATTTTCATACTACAGTCAATACCGGAAAATATACTTAAACATTCAGCCAGTATATTCATATTAATGCTGAATCTTACCACACCATCCACATGAAATTCTGTAAAACATTGTGGCATAATGAAAAGTGAAGCTTGTACGCATTTTCCCTGCTCGACGGTACATTTAAAACCGTCTTCGCTTATCATAAAAGACCCATTTTCTCCGAAGCACAGTGACTTGATACCAGATGTAAAGGTTTTAATTTGTTCAAGGCTACCAACAAATTTGAAATTCGAATACTGGGACTGAGTCAACATTTTCCAATTACGCAAAATACCCTTTTCAAATAACAGTTTCGAATTTTGCATGAGACTTTTAAGATTTGTAATTTGTTTGTTTCACAATTTGTCTGTTGCGGTGATAGTAGCTTCCGGTAAAAAATATTTCGTTAATAGGTCCAATTGGTGACAAGGAACTTCTTTATAAACCAAGCATTTATGTTTTAAAGCCAAAGCCAGACGCAAGGCTAAAACGTGTTTACAAGTGTATGATCCACTTGTGGGTTCAGCTTTAAGCAAAACTTCGTTTTTGAAGCGTTTACAAGTGCAATAATTCAGATTAATTAATAAACGTACTATACCAGGAGAACAGTCTGCCTCAAGTATTTCAGCTATTTCTAAAGTCTTTGGTTTGTTAGTGTAGATTATAATAGAGTGGTGATCAATTACATGCAATGCCGCCTGCACAAGTGTTTTGCCCAATAAGCTGCTTAGGTCTAAAAGTGATTTTTCTATAAATAGAATTAGTAATGTTAAAAAAGTTTTTAATTTTATTTTTTTCTTAGATTACCTAGTGTATGTTCGTTGTTTAAAGAATATAATTTTTGTAAAATTTGTTCCAAAAGTATAGGAAATAATGATGCGTTTCCCGCACTTTGCATAACGCTAGCAGATTATAGCAGGTATTATAAAATATTTCTAATATATTATTTAAACATTGTATTTAATATATTACGGAATGAATGTTAAACATTTAAATACTATATTATAATTAAATAATTTATTTACAATTCCTCTTAATCTTACAAAAACAAAGTGCAAATAAATAAAAGTCTATATTAAACACCTGGTCTTTTTCGCTTGTTTTTGTTTATATTCTTCTTCTTGGTAAAACATCAAATCCCTTTAAGTGAGTACAACATTTTTATCGCTGTACAACACTGTAACTTTGGTCTCTAGAATAAAAACAAAACAAGTGGACAGAAAAATTAGTCAATATATTTAATTTTTTTCGGAGAAGTGTTTAAAAATTGCTTTTGATAAGAGTTAGGCAAATTACGTTAGTTTAGTTCTAAAGCTGTTAACTTTTTAGTATGGATTTGGGAGAAAATATTGAGGATGATCAAAAATTTGTTATTTATAAACATGATGATTTGTTTAGCGAAAGTTTTCCTTTAATGAAGGAAATACGGCGTATGGGAAAGTTATGTGATGTGACCTTAAAGGTATAGTAAACCAATATAATTAATTGTTTTCTAATTATGTTGGATCGATGTTGAATTCTTTCATTTAAACACATTTAAACATATTTCTGGGTCCTTTAAAATCGATCTTGATTTATTGGAAAATTATTTACTTTATCTATTGCTTCCCGTACTTATGTTTGCAAAATGATATTATTATAGGTAGAAGATCAAACATTCTCAGCTCATCGAATTGTATTAGCCGCTACTATACCCTACTTTTATGCCATGTTTACTAATAATATGGCTGAAAGTCGTATTAAAGAGATAACCATGAAAGAAATAGAACCCACGGCTTTGGAAAGTTTGATCAACTTTGCATACAGTGGTCAAGTACGCATTGATAATCAGAATGTCCAAAGTCTTATGATGGGTGCCTCTTTTCTACAGCTGCTTAAAGTACGCAATGCTTGTGCAGATTTTCTAATTTCTCGCTTTCACCCACATAATGTTTTGGGTATACGCCATTTTGCCGACTCCATGAGTTGTACACATTTAATAAGAGCAGCAGATAAATATATTGACTCCAACTTCACTAAAGTATCCCAATCGGAAGAATTTTTAAATTTAGAATTTGAAGAATTAATTGAACTCATTAAAAGCGATTTTCTGAATGTGAAATCAGAAGAGATTGTTTTTGAGGCGTGTATGAAATGGGTAAAGTTTTCAGAGGATAAACGCTCTCCTATGTTTCCACAAGTTTTGGCACAAGTACGTTTACCTTTATTATCACCCCAATTTCTCGCCGATCGTGTTGCCCGTGAAGAAATGATACGTTCATCACATCAATGTCGGGACTTATTGGATGAGGCTAAAGATTTTCATTTAATGCCAGAGAGGCGGGGCTTATTGCAAAGTTTTAGGTAAGGTAAAATTTTATTTAGTATATACTTATTTGTTTAATTTTACACATTAAATACATTCTAAAGTCAGAAATTCAGTTGAAATTCTTAAAAGGTAGCTAATACCTGCTTAATTTTTATGTGTAATGTTCTACTGCAATGAAATACAATAAATTTTTTGAAAAAGGATTTTACTACTTTTTTCATCGCCCATTGTAGTCAATGGGTTAAACTATTAAAAGTACATTTAACGCATAAGTCATGGTTATATACTTCTGTTTCAATTGTTACGACTAAATGAAGGACTCGTCAAAGAGGCGAATTTATATCTGGTCAAATTTATGCTGTTGGTGGTTTGGCAAGTAATGGTGAATCAGTTAGTACTGTAGAAATCTATGACCCAATAACACAAAAATGGCGCATGGGAGAACAAATGTCAATGATGAGGTAAATTTAATTATAACTTGTTAGCTTAAAACATATACACCAATTTACTTATGTACATATAAATTTAATTTAAGATCGCGTGTTGGTGTAGCAGTTATGGATGGAAAACTGTACGCTTTTGGTGGTTTTAATGGTTCTGAACGTTTGTCCACAGTTGAGGTATATGATCCTAAAAAGAATGTATGGTCTCAAGGCAGTGCCATGAATTGTAAAAGGAGGTATTAAATTAATATTTTGCTGATTATGTATTATATAACTATGTATGTTTGTTTGCGTTACAGTGCTGTAGGAGTTGCAGCCTTAAATGATTGTATTTATGTCTGCGGTGGTTATGATGGTGTCACTTCTCTTAACACTGTTGAATGTTACTGCCCTAATACAGATATATGGAAAACAGTGGCACCTATGATGAAATATCGTTCGGCTGGTGGAGTGGCGGCTTTAGATAGTTTTGTTTATGCTTTAGGTGGCCATGATGGGCTATCAATTTTCGATTCTGTAGAACGTTATGATCCTATCAATGATGTTTGGCACAAAATGAAGCCTATGCTAAATCGACGTTGTCGCTTAGGTGTGGCCGCCTTAAATGGGAAACTCTATGCCTGCGGCGGTTATGATGGTAACTCGTTTTTACGTTCCGTTGAAGTTTACGATCCCATAAAAGATTCCTGGTCGCTGGTAACACCTATGAATTGCAAACGTAGTCGTGTGGCTTTGGCTGCCAATATGGGCAAATTATGGGCCATAGGAGGCTATGATGGTGAAACCAATCTCTCCACAGTTGAAGTATATGATCCGGAAACAGACACTTGGACTTTTGTACCATCAATGTGTGCTCACAGCGGTGGTGTTGGTGCTGGTGTTATACGTAATGAATAATTCTCTCATTTTTCTCTTAAGAGTGTCTTCAGGTTAGTTTTAATTATTCACTATTATTTAGTTTTAATCATTATCTCATATTTATATAAGTTTTCGTAAAATTTAGTGATCTATTGAAAATTTTTTTATTTATCCACCATTTGGTAATAAAAGTATTTATCACAGTGTTTTACAAAAATTTTTTGAATACCATTAATTCGTTTGGCAAGACTGAAACTGTTGCTGCATTAATACAACATATGGATTATTTAAAACCGCGATAAGATTCATGTTTATAAATCAATTTTCCTTCTTTTGTTGTTCGTAACTATCATTCCAAATTCAAAAGCAAAGTCATTTCAATTAAGAAATTGTCTGTTTAACTACTAGCATTTACAAATCCTATGACAGAAAATGTTTTAAATTTGTTAAACACTCACAATTAATGATAACTTAGACATAAACTGGGTTTAATCAGACAACCTATTTACTTGACAAGCATTTTAAACCTTTTTAACCATTCTTAACTATTAAAATATTTAAGATTCTAAATTTGTTAGATTGTTTTATAAAATTTTAAATAAAGTTTTATTCACGCATATAAACGTGTTTTATTTAATATAAAATGTGAACAGGTGACAGCGGCATTACTTTCACTGTTTCCATATTTTAACAAAATACTCATAATGGGCCGGGCAGTGATGTATTTACGAACAATCACATACTTGTGGCAATTTCGACTGTCTGAGATATGCATAGTTTTTCAAAAAAAAAAAAAAAGCTTTTAAAAACACTCAACTTCGTCTATAGTGGAATATATTATCTAATCAATTTTTTTTATTATTTTTTAACACTGATTGTAAAATATTTATTATTATCTATTAATTTTTGTTGTTTAACAATCAGTATAAAATTATTTTTACGGCTTTTTTATTTTACATTATAAATGTAACACGTTATGTCTGTTTGGACTTTATATAAATATTCTGTAATGGTTGCAATTTGTACGTATTACTACATAGCACATTTTTGATAATAGTAATTATAATAATATTTCCTTAAATAAAATTCAAAAATATTAACAATAAAATTCATTTATAAAATGCATAGCCATAATAAAAAAAAAACTAAATCAAAACAAAAATATATAAATTTAAGTATAATACGCCTCTTGTGCATGCTAATCATCACTAAAATCAAATATACCCATGGACCATATTAAAGATGTGTCAGTCTCAACTTCGATGGAAGTTGAGGCATAAGTATTTGAAGAGCTCACCATACCGCCAAATTTACAGCAATGATTGGCTGAATAAAACCAAAAATTATTAATTTAGTATTTAAATTATATTCAGAAGATTAAATGTGCAACTTACTTAAATTCCATTTTAAACCTTTCGTTGTTACATTGGCTTCATGGCCTATGGGTATTAAAGAGCACCATCTTTGTCCTTCCACCAGTTCGATGGGTATTGTTATGGAATGTTTACCAGGTTTAAGTAACCATGTCAAAGAATTTCCGCTTAATAAATGTATATTAAAAAAAGCTTCTTCGAATTTATACAAGGTGTTAATATTCGCCATAATTTGATCAAAGCGTCCAGATGTGTCATGGAATACTATAATGTCCTGTATATGCTCATGTTCCAATATAGGTTTAACTATTTGAACAGCCTTAGTAAAATCTGTTGCATTTTGATCAAGTGTATGAATGTAATTTGTGTCATTGCTATTGCTGAAAAATTCTTTCGTTTCTTCTGTTATGGAATCAAAATCACCCGTTATTAAATCGGGTGGTTTCAATTTACACACTAGATTTTTGTGATCTTTTAAAAATTGTCGCCAACGATTGCTGCCACCATCTATACAACATCTACTCTTGGCTTTAAAATAACAAATTTAATTAATTTAATATGATTAACTGGTTTTGCAATTATTACCGTTTTGCCATAATTCAGTTACCGCATGTTGTGGTATTCGTATAGCTCGATTAAGTACTAGACAGACATGTCCATCGCCAATTTCATGTGGTGGTGTTATAATATCTTCCGGTCTCCATACGTATAGTCTTGAAACACCACCATTCGTCCTTGCTCCCCTCTCATTTGACATTATCAAACTCTTGCAATTGTTGGGAGAATTATACTTATTATTTGTCTGATTACACCAAAATGAAATTGTTCTTGTTGTACGCATTTGTTGAAAAAGAGACGATTGCAATACACAGCTGATCACTAATTTGTAGCGTTACCAATTAACAGCAGGAAACATATGTAAAATACAGTTTAATGTGTAAAGAGTGGTACATTTAAAATCTGGTCTCACTCAACGGTTTTTTATTTACATGTTATTCTCATTGAATTTAACAAATTAATTTCGACTACGAAAAGTAAAATTAAACAACAATTAAAAAAATAAATACATGTAATAACGTTTAAAATTTATTTTTAAATAAATATTAAATTAACTGCCTCTTTAGAAATGTAAGTAAAAGAAAACTCCTAGTGGAATAATAATATCTAAAATATTGTTGTATGTAGTGACAATATGTCACAGGCACAAGCAGCAGAGGCACTTGGAAGAACGAGTTATGGCAAACCGAAATTCGACTAAATGGTTGTAGAGTCCAATTAAATAAGTAAGTAGAATAATAGAATCAAATTGGAAACAGTACTACGATACTTAAAGGTATTATATAAATGAGGGAACTTTTGCAGCAACAATAGACAAACAGCTTGAAGGGTGACAAATTTTATTGGACGAAACGACAAGCCTGAATGTTTGATTTGCTTCTACTTGACGAAATCCTAAAATGCAGAAGTTTGGATTGATTCTTAAAATATAAAGTGTGTTAGAAGAAACCGAACTTGTAAGTTTTATCGAATCAGATCACGTGTTTTTTTGCCATATCAACTTACTGATGATGACCCAGATTTTAAGTGCACCTTAGTCACACTTCCAATAACTTTTAATTGACAATGTTTCTTTTAATTAACGGAAATTAAAAGCAATAAACTGTGCTTAAAGATATTTTGTGCAGCGCAAACTAATTATAGTGCCGTAGACACACAAGCAATCTCATTAAAAATAAAAAATTAAAATGAAAAGTAATAAATTGTTCCTATTTAAAATTATTAAATGGTGCGCGGGTCAGTTTCGCTCTCGTTTCTGCACAAAGACCTTTTCAGCATCAACAAAATTTTTAAAGTCTGCTGAGCAGTATAAGTCCATTTAAAATAGTAATTAACTTTTCGACTTTATTTGCAGAGTTGAAGAACCCTGCTGCTATTGCCCGTCTAATTAATTATAATTAATAAACTGAAGTCAAGTTGCTATGTAATTAAATACGAATGTAATTAAATTAAAATTTTTTTTCGAATGAATACAATTTGCTAATTCGAGTATCAATATTATTGCACTTCACCAATTCGCTTCGGTAGTATGTATTCTTTATTACTTGAAACTTAAATTAATTTGAAGGAAATTGTCATCTAATTCGTCTTTAAGTAAATAAAAATACGGCTTTAACTTATTAATAAAAACATTTAATTAACTATTTCGATTTACTCCTTTTTTATCTAATGATACAGCTCGTCCTGTGAAAAATTTTAATTCTTATAAAAATATTAATAAAAGTAACTTTTTTCCTTGTACAATGGGTCAAATCGACCTCCGGGTATTGTACTTGTCTAAATTGACAAGTACACGTCCTCTAACCTAACAACTCTCCACGGCAAATTGAAATTCTTATAAAAATATTTATAAAAAATAATGTGGTTTTAAAAATAATTCTATTTCAGTAACAGTAATTAAAGCTAACTCTATTAAAAAACTGCCTCTAGTGCATACAATTGCATTACGATGTACAAATTCCGTCCGAGTTTTTTCCCATTTCTATTCATTTAATAATAAATTTAAATAGTTGCAGTTTACTAAGATTTTTATATACATATATTAAAAAAATCAACTTAAAAAATTAATAAATGCACATTTCCGATATATATAACATTTCAAGTGGTTATTCTCCTCTGTAAACTGGCTTCCGTTTTTCCGCAAATGCCTGAAGACCTTCAAGTCTATCTTTTGTTGGCACAACTTGGGCATAACAAACTTCTTCAATAGTATAGCCTGTACTAAGATCCACTTGCAAACCCTTATCAATTGCTAATTTAGCCATACGAACGCCTACTGGTCCATTTGGTAATATTTCTTCGGCTAAGGATAAAGCTCTTTGATAAGCTGCATCTTGGGTTTCATTTTGAGGGACAGCATGATTGACAACGCCCATTTCCTTAGCTTCTTTGCCACTAAACACACGTGCCGTAAAGATCAGCTCTTTGGCCAGAGCAGGCGATAACATCCTAGGCAAACGTTGAGTGCCACCAGCACCGGGTATAATGGCTAATCTAGTTTCCACCAAACCCAATTTAGTTGTTTCAGCAGCCGTACGTAAATCACAAGCCAATGCCATTTCAAAACCACCGCCCAAAGCATGGCCATCTAGAGCAGCAATAACTGGCATTGGCAATTGTTCAATAGAAACGAAAAGTTCACGTAAGTTGGTGACAAACTTATTAACCTCATCCTGTGGCATATTTTTACGTTCCTTTAGATCGGCACCAGCACAAAAAATGCCGGGTGTCGTACTTTTTAGAATAACTACACGAGAGTGGTTATCTCGTTTAAGGTCAGCTAGAATATTTGCAAATGTTCCCACCAAACCATGACTAAAGGAATTTTTGGCTTCTGGACGATTAATTCCTAAAACAGTAATGCCTGTGTGTTTGCCATCCAAACGTTCGACAATTACCTCATTGCCGGAAGCTTTGACAGAATATTGCAATCTGGACGCTAAGCGAGGAGTCAAGTTACGTAAAGCCAAGCGAGCAGTTGTCATCAAATTTGTACCCAAAACGCTCATAGTAGAAGATATAATAGGACCCAACGTCTTATTTAATCGAAATTTGTTACAAATTGTTACAAAATCAGCAAAAAATCGACGACTGCTGTATTATTTTTATTTCATGAGTGTTGCCAACTTAGATATATTTTATACTGTAATATGGCAACTTACATCCTTGGACAATTGGTATAGGTATATTTTGGCTGGATTCGGGAAACGTCAAGGGGGTACGGTAGGTAATGCATAAAAATTAAATTATTTGTAAATTTTTGAATAATATTTTCACTCTTTTGTAAAATCAACTGAATTTTAAATCTATCCCAAATGGTTTTAATTTAATTTATTTGATATCACTTTTTAAAAACCTTATTATAATTGTATTGTAGTGTAAAGTAATTGTTTTCTTGTTTGTGGAAATAAATCAGTTGCAAAATTCAGTACTTTTTCATTTCAAAAATACCGCAGTCCTCCACCAAGCTTTCAGTACTTTTTCATCAAATTCGTTTTTTTTTGTTCGTTCAAAAAATAAATACATAATACGTATTTAATAAAATTCCCACATTCTTTTTCCGTTTCTGGGTTTATTAAGTAAACATTACGCCCGTTTGATTACTACACTATTGGTGGTCTGTCTGTCTAATAGGTAACACTTACAAGTTACAGTACGTGGTGGTAGACTTATTATAGATAGACGCTCTGTTCAAACCCCCCAGGTCAGACAAAACGAAAACAAAAAATAAATTTGTTAGAAAGAAAAAAGTAGGTAGAGTAGGTAGGTAGGGGTGTGTGTGTGTAACTACTACTAGTGTAATAAGTAGTGAGGTGGTGGTCGAACTGATCGCCAAAACCCAACCAAAAAAAAAATCGCCATTCGTTTGAAAACAAAAACATGTGTCCGTCCGCTGCTGGTTTTCTTATAATAAAGTAAAAAAATAAATAAAGAATTATTTTTTTAATTAATTTTTCCTTTGAAGTGTGAAATTCACCAAATGTGGTGAGCTTTTTTCACAAAATGTGGTGAATTTTTTCGGTGTGGTGAATAAAATCGAAATTCACCAAAATGCCGTTATTCGAAATGGGTACTGTGTTACCATAAATACATGTACTGTATATTGTGATTTGGACGATGCGTGTCTAGAATAAGTAATTTTCACATCTGTTAGTGGAGGCATTCACCGATATGTCTGGTTACTGCATTAAAACAATGTTGCCATTGTGTCATTCTATTTAAAATTCGAAAAAATTAAAATTACAAAAAATAATTAAATTTTAATTATTTTGTAAATGGATTTTTGAATAATTTCTTTCCTTTTATGTTCTATTCCCAAAATACATACTTTTTTGCAAATTGGAAATTTTTTGTCGAAATATTTATTAATTTTTGTGCTTTTTTGTTTGAATCGGATCTAAAAATCGGATCAGGAAAAATTATTAAAAAATTCATTCATTTTTTCTTTTTCAAAAAAAAGCTGGTCACAGACAGATTCCTGATTTTATGATTTGCGCTTTCCAACTATAAATGAATGGGGTTAGGCAGGCTAATAATGGTAAAGGTCTTAAGCCCCGGTTAGCCAGGGGCTAACAACGTATGTATTTTAGATTACGAAAAGCAATGAGAATGCTGAATGAACCGTTGCGTCGACATTTTTTACTAAACCCCTACGTTTCGAATCAACTGTTGTTGTTTTGTATATGAGAAACATGTGTTATCTTTCATTCCATTCCGTGGTGTGTAAGTATATGAATTATTTTTATAAAACTACCATTTGATGCAAAAAGGTACTCTTTCAGTTATAGTTCAGTAGTATTTCAAAATTTCAATTTTGCAACACTGGTAGAATATTGTTATCTTGCATTAAAATAAACTTTAAACTACGCCTTATTGCCATATTAACTGTTGTTTACGTCTGTCGATAATAACGTTAAATCATATTGAACTACCTTACCGACATTATATCGGTAGCACTGCTTCGGGCTTGTACGAAAATTGCGGTGAAAGCAAAATGGAAGAATAATTGCAAAAGTATTCTCTCTTTCATAGTTTATCGTAAAAATGCCGTAAACAATAGTGAACAAATATTAACGTTTACTAAGTAACATTTTTTTATTTTATATTAAATAAGGACGAATTATTAATTAGCAGCTCATATTCAAAAATTATACGATTTTATTAATTGGATTGGTCTTAAAACAATTTCTCAAACAACTCATTGAAAAAGTGCAGAAAAAAAGAAACAGCAGAGCAGTCAGACAAGCAGGGCAAAAAACAAAAGAAAAGAAAAACTGAATATAAAGTAAATGTAAAATAGGTAAGAATTGTATAAAAACAGGATTTTAAATATGGGAAAAGATAAAAGCATGTTTTTTTTGCTTCATTAGAAGAATTTTAAATAGTAATGGATAACTTGGAGCCTTGGAATATGTTTACTAATGATTTCGTACCAGATGAAAGTAATACCGATGAAGGAGAAGACGCTGATATAGGCGAGAGTGAAGGTGGCGTTGAAAATGCTACGTTTTCTGCAATACCCTCGCCAGTTCAAGGTATGCAGGTCAAAGAAGAACCACAAGATGTCACTGATGGAATATATGACGACGATGCCACCAATGCTGCAGTTCAGTTTTTGTCATCCAATTCCAGCAATAAGGATAGTCGCCGCGTACGTAATGCTGATGAAGACGATGCTGTTTTTGATTTTGGCTTAGAATCGTCAAACTCATACAATCGAATTTTCAATAAATCCTCTACACAGTCGTCCGCAACGGAAAAGGATATTGCCAATACGGCAGAAGAGGACCAATATTACAATTCAATGGTTAAATATGAAGATGCTATCATTTATATATGTCCAGCCTGCGGTGAAGAGTTCAGTTCGCAAGAGATGTGGAAAAATCATTTAAACCTTATACATCTCTATAATACACGTCGTGGTTTGAATTTTATACAACTGGATAAACTTTACCATGAATGTATGGAATGTCATAAACGCATAGCCATGCATAGCATGGAAAACTTATTGAAGCACAAATTCACACATCTACCATATAGGTGCAGTAAGTGCATGGTATGCAAACGGCAATATAAATACCGACAGGACCTCATGGTGCACTTAAGGATTTCACATAAAAATGATTTGATAGCGCTTTTAAAAAAACAACATAAAAATCAGAAACCTCAAACTATTCGTTCCCTACTGAGTAAACCAGATGGCTTTGCTTCTCAAAGCAGTAAATCAAATGCATCAAATATACTCAATAATAACAGCGATAATATTGAAGTAAAAAACGAATTACTCAATGACAATGACGACGATACCATGGGTGAAGATAGTTTGCCCCGTCCACCTGCTAAAAGACATGCCAAGGATTTGCCCAATTTCTTGGAGGATGGCTCAACAAACGGTTCATCTGGAGACCAACAAATTTCAAACCGCAATAAGTCTGCCGTATCGGACGATATCGATGTCTCTCTTGAAGAATATATTCTATTTATATGTCCTCAATGTGGTACAGAATGTGAGACACAAGCTCAATGGCAACAACACATTGAGTTTGTACATGAATTTGGCACAAAACGAGGTCTTAACTTTAGAGAATTGCTTAATCAAGCGGCTCAGTGCATGAGTTGCAATGTGGTATGTAAATATACATTTTATTAGCTTCATAGTGCAAGTTTCATTGTTTAATTTTTAATATTTTTCTAAAATAATGCATGAGAAGCAGCAACAACTTTTTATTTAAAAAAAATTCAGATTGGTAGAGTGAGGATTTTTCCTCCTTTAAGACAAACAATGACAATCCGAAGAAAAATTACAAAAATATTTGTAGATTCGAAATATAAAATAAATTTTGGTAATAATGTATCCATAATTAATTTTAACTAATGTCACGAATTTTTATCTGCGATGTCTTTCTAATTTAGTTAATTTAAATTTACTGTTCTGCCTTCGAAGTCTTTTGCCGTAGATTTTGAAATGTCCTCTAATTAAACAATATAAGTAGCCCTTACAGATAGTTATGTTTATGATGATGTAATAGTTTTAGTAAAAACTACTACTACAATCACTAGTTACCTGATAAAACACTAATAAATACTTGCGTTCATGTTCGCTAGAAACTATTTTCAATTTGTTTTTCCTTTTGCATATCATTTACTGACAAACAATTTGTTCGTTTCAGATTTTGTCAAATTCTTCAATCAGAAACCTACAAGTACATAAATTTACCCATTTGCCGCATAAAGAATGGATGACTTGCAAGCTTTGCTTTACCTCGTTTAATACGAATCGCGATATTATTAAACATTTAGCGGCTAAGCATCATTTAATGTCAGAAAAAAAGTTGTCCAAGCCTGCACCTGACACCGTAAGTAATGATGAAGACAGCCAAGAGGCGTTTGGTTTTGGTAGTGGAGCTGGTTTCGGTACAGCGGATGATTATGATGAGGGAACATCGGATAGTAGAATTCTTTCTCATGATTCGTATGCAGCAAAATCAAACGAACGTGATGTCTTTGAACAACATATGACTTACATTTGCCCAGCATGTGGAAAGGAATACAACGATAAAAAAGTATGGCGTAAACATATCGTAGAAATTCACAAGTTAGGTGAATTAGAAAATCTTAACTTTGAATATATTACTGATCGCCAATTAAAATGTAGAGAATGTGATAAGATTATTACGAACGCTTATGGCATACAAAATGCTCAGCAACATCACATGACTCATATGCAGTATAAATCGTTTGCTAAGTGTCGCATATGTCGTAAAACGTATACGGATCGCAAGGGTTTAATGAAACATTTGAGAAATGCTCATAAAATTGGACCTCGGGGTCCTACACACGGTGAAGCCACACACCCAGCAAATATTGGCAGTAACAACAATAGTATTGCAGGCAGTGGAAATAACTTTAAACCGTTCGTTAAAAAACCGTATAGGATAGCACACTATCCGCCAAAAGAAATTGTTAAATTGTCGAATTATACATTCGAAATAATCCATTTAATTGAAGATGATGACGATGATAATGTTCCGAGTGCTGGTTCTGGTGGTTATGATTTTGCCAAAGGAGATGCTCATTTATACAGGAACAATTCACCATTTAATACACCACCGAAAAAGATTAGTATCGAACAAATCAGTCGACACAGATGTGTGGATTGTGGTTCGATATTTCAAACAGCACAATCCCTTCAATCGCACGTTAAACAAGAACACGAATTCGAAGATTATCAAAATTCACCATCTCAACCGCAAGTACAAAATGAAGAACAATCAAATGATACTGATGATTTATTAGTACCGAGTCGAGATGTAGAAGTTCAGCCGGAAGAACGCACGACCATGGATTGTAACTTCATATACTTATGCCCTCAGTGTGGTGTAGAATTTCGTTCACAAAACGAATGGCGCCGTCACATCAATGTGGTGCATAATTTCGATAAACGTGAGTATTTAGGTTTTCGACCTTTGGATAAGTTTCGGTATCAGTGTAAATTGTGTAAAGATACATTGACAAGTTCGAAGCTGAAGGGTTTGCAGGATCATAAATTTAGACACTGTCCTTACAAACTTTATTTAAAGTGTGTCCTTTGCGGGCAATCCTATAATCATAAACCCAATATGATAGCACATTTGCGACAAAGACATAACATTGTAGATATTATTGATGGAGGCGTCAGTATTTCCACGGATAGTTCACTACAAAGACATTCATCAAGCTCAAATAACAGCATTTCTGCAAAGGATTTTAATGATGCTCCGGCCAGGCCTATACGAAATGCTGATCCTTCCGTAAATAACGTAAGTCGACCTCCTGGCTTAAAGACCGTTGAGGATGTCATATCTTTTCACAATGCTGTCGATCATGAAACTATAATGTACTACTGTCCGGCATGTAATGAAAATTTTGATTCCCACGTTTTTTGGCGCAAACACATTGTGGACGAGCACAATCTGAACAGTAGGGAAGGTTTAAATTTCCGTCAATTGGATGAACACCATTATATATGCCTGCAGTGTTATAAACGTGTCACGGTCACACACACTAAAGGCGCAATCGGCCAATTGCAATCACATAAATTTAGACATTTGCCATACAAATCATTTCGCTGCACATCCTGTCAGGCCGAATTTGTTCGCAAACAAATGTTTTTCAAACATTTGGATAAAAATACTAACAAGTGTTCGGGTATAAATCCAGAAACTAATTTCGTTGATAATGCAGATAATAGCACATCAATGAATGATGATGACATTGACTTGAGTGCTACGTTAGCACTCGGTGACAATTCATATAGTGAACGTAATGAAAATAGACCCTCGTCTACGAAGTTCTCTTGGCCTACGCGCTCTTCACTGCCAGCTCCATCCAGTGCTGCTAATGACACGAATAAAGAAAATTTGGGTTGCTTTACGTTAAATTGTCCCCAATGTGGCGCGGATTTTGATTCAACACGAGATTGGCGTGAGCACATTAATATCGAACACAATCTCAATAACAGAACTGTATTAAATTTTAAAAAGGTCGGTCCCAAGCTTCACATTTGCTTGGAATGCAACGAACATGTCAACGGCCGAAAATTACGTGATCTGCAAGTGCACAAATTCAAGCACTTACCATACGGAGCCTACTTACATTGTCGTTTCTGTTCTATGAAATATTTCCACATTAGTAACATGCAAGAGCATCTAAAAAATAAGCATCAAAATATGTTGCAAAAAATGAAAAATTTTGAAGAAGATTGCGTAAATCTAGATGAAGACGAGGAATGTGTAACCGATAGTAACACCGATGCAGACGCAGATGACAGCAATACTGGTTTAGATGATGACGTTGTTGATATGGATTTATTAGAGGCCGAGGCCGAAATCGAAGAGGTAGATCCTGATAATGTTGAATCTGATGAACAATATCTTTTAGGTTAAGAATATAATATAAAAATACATACCAACTCCCATTAGTATTAGAAACATGATATTTAAACATTAAACATTATATTTTATAACTCATCACACGTCTTAATATAATCATAATTAACATAATTTTATTGATTCTTATTACATAAAAATACACAATTTTATTTTAATTATTAACTTATTTACATAAGTAAGTATTTATCTAGCTATGAAACCCTACAACACCCCCTATTGTGTAAATTGTCTAATAATCTCTTTTTTAATCTCAAATTATAAATAAATTTATATTTCTTGTAGTGTCATAATTTTCTAGTTAAATTTCACTTTCAATTCTTATACCATAATACGTAAAAAAAAACTGCATTTCTTTTTTCTCCTTTTTGATTTTAACAGTGCATCTTTTTATATTCAAATTCTTTTAATCCAATACATTTATTATAAAAATTATAATTTAATAAAATCTATATTTAAGACAAATCATGAGAGAAATAAATACATACCTAATAAAGTTGCAGTTAAAAAGGAAAACTCTGTGGGTGTCTTTTTATTGATATCATCAGTTTTGCTAATGTTTGTGGATCTTTGATGGAAATGTTAACTCTTTATATTTACGATTACGAATGGTAACGAACTTTACTGGCTTTAATATGTTTGTAATTGCCGGAATATATTTTTTACAAGTAAAATATGGCAGCTATACCAATTTTGGCAACTGCCAAATCAACTAAAGTTCAGTTGCCAGCCATAAACGATCTATTAAACCAGAATACTTACATTGTCTTGTAAATTATATTGTATATACTACAGACTCCATCACATCCTTTCATCAATATAAACAAAAAAAAAACGTCATTTTCAAATTTTTATTTAATGAATGTTTGTTTTTGTTTTTCCATCGTTATATTTTTATACTCATTTAAAGAACTTTAAATTGTTTTTAAATAATAAGAAAGATACACGTGCGTGTCTGTGTCTTAAAGTCCAAAATACATTTTTTCTTTGTTTTTTTAAATATAAAAATTTAATTTCAATAAAATTAAAACATTGTTATTTTATTTACGAATTTATTTTATAAAACATAACTCTACGAAATTTTAGTAAAACTTAATACGTTTTATCAAAGCCCAGCAAATGGTTTAGTATTAAAGCAGTAAAAAAAAAACAAGACATTTTATGGAATTGGCTAGTTTAACAAAAAGTATAAAAATTGGATACAAAATTTCTTTTTTGTTTTTGAAATGATTTAAACAAAAAAGTCAGAACTTATATTTCGCCAAAAATCGTTAAAACATAGGTGGAATAAAACTTGTTTTATATTTAAGATTTAAAAAAAGTGTTCTTTTATAATCAAATTTTTTAAACATACATATAATTAAATATACATATTTATATATATATTTATATATATATATATTTATGTGTGTGTGTAGTATTTGTTTCGTTAATGTGATTATTAGAATTATTATTATATATATAAGTAAGTATATTGTATATACTATATATAATTATTTTATATAATATAATGCAGTTAAGAAAAAAAAAAGAAAGCAATATTCTTTTTAAGATTATAATCATTTTCGTATATATTCTTGTTTCTTGTGTCGGGTGGTATTAGTTGTGTTAGTTAGTGCCTTTTTTAACCTTGGGCTGATGTTGCATTGGCCAGTTCCCGATAGGCTTCTTGTAAAGCATGTTGCATTTCTGGGGTTAGTTGGCTAGCACATGCCTGGAAGACCTCGGGATTTGATTCGATCTGTTTTACAATGGCCAACATGCGTGTACCAACTTCGCTGAGTACGGCAACAACTTTATTAGCGTAAGCTTGAGCTATTATGGAAACAATACGGGGTAAATTACAGTTGTTGGCACCCAAAATGACTGGATGATTGGCCTGTATTAAATCACACAAATAACCGTAGATATGAGGGGCTTCATCGCTGTCTTCGGTCACGGGTAACCACGAAAACCTTAAGACATTTAAACAATTAATAAAATATGTTGCAAATCATGTTGCATTTATGCTTACCAAACATTGATGACTTCATCGACATTTTGTAAAGCAGATTTATTGTATTTCAATATTTTAGTCACTGCCGAAATAGCATTCTCTGTGGGATTTACATTTTCAGGTTCACGACTCTTAGGATCGTTGACAACTTGCACCAATAATGGAATGATTTGTGCACAGGTTACAGCAAATTGTTCACCACCGAATTGGCCTAAAACGCCGCAACCGTATGTGGCAGCTTGACGTACCTCAGGGGATTTATCGCTGACATATTGCAATAAGGCAGGTGTAAAGAACTGTTGGTATGGGGCACAAGCTGGACCGCAAAATTCTGAAGTGTGTAAAAAGATTCAAATGTTAAACTCTGATTCCCAAAAACAATTTCAATTCAATAGTTTATATCTTTTAAAATTTTCATATTGATTTGAGTTTTAATCATAGGAAGTTATGTATTGAATGCACTTACCAATAACATCATCGAATGCACACAATCCCCATTGTCTGTCAGACCATGAACGTGCTGGATCCAAGAGTTTAACGAAGTTCTGAGCAACCTGATCAAAATGTGGCAAAAATTGTGCCTTGTTGGTTACAAATAGAGAATGTAAAATATCAACAATTTTAGATAATATGTAAGTATCTGTGTCATCCTGTTCGGCTAATTCTTCCTCAACACCATCATCGTAGTCTTCTTCAGTGCGAGCTGCCAAACGTTTGTCGGCACGTTCAAAGTGTTCATCCATATATTTGACAACAATTTCTAAAACTTGTTTCATGGCGTCATCGTTGAGGCAGTTGGGTCCCAATGTTTCGATACATTTAGCCAATGAATTCAAAAGTTCGGCCTGAACATCAGCTTCGGGCTCTGTGCCAATAACCTTTAATAATTCAGGGCAAATGTACAACCACATGCCCTCCAAATATTGAGGACCCTTAATTTTAGCACAATCTAAAAGATATGGCAAAGATTCTGCAGCCGCAGTTCGTACACCATCATGGAAATAGAACTTCAACATCGGCACCATTAGACGTACAACCTCCTCGGCATAATCAGCAAAGCCTTCCTTAAGTTCACGAGCGTAGCATACTAACATTTCACAGGCAGAAGCCTTATCTTCCATGCCAGCTGTGCGAATGGCGAAGTTTTGCTGTTCGCCCAAATTAATGAATGACCAGTCAACATCACCCTCAATATCTTCAACTTCATCGTTGTCCAGGAGAGCAACTTCGGGCTTCATAGCAGCCGTTCGCATTACGGGTCCCATAACTAATGGTAGGTATTGTTCAAATTGTTTGCCTAAAATCTTGCACATACGTGCCCATGCGGTGATTAAGTAAGAAGTTTGAGGATCATCGTCTGGTAAATCACCTTCGGTGTGAGTCTTCAGTAACATGTCCATGACTTCACCTGCATCAGTAATGAACTTCTCACGACCAACAGCCAAACCAATAAGACTGACACATTCAATAGTTTTGCCACGTAACATGCGCAAATCCTCAGAGTTGGCATTTTGAATGATGAACTTCAAGCATGGCATCAAACGGTCATAGTAAGCAACAAATTCTTTTTCGCAAGTATCAGCGACCGAAGCAATTGTTGTAACAACTTGTTCCAATACCAATTTATTTCCTTTTTCAACCAATTCTTTAAATTTGGAATTCAAAACAGCTTCCAATTTCGCCATTATACCATCCAAGTAGCGAGTCAATATGTTTTTGGGACAATCTTCGGAGAAGTTTACCAAAGCAGCACCAGCATGAGCCTGCACGCGTGGGTTCTGCACATCATCCAATAATGACAGTAAGCCAGGCACTACTTGTTCATGGAATTTCTTTTCAAATGTGGGCGCAAAATCGGTAGACATTTGACCGATGGCATTACAAGCAGCATAACGGACACGTGGATGAGGGTCGCTTAAGAAATTCAAAACGCCCGACATTACCTGCTCGAGCATAGCTTCCATTTGTTTGTGGCAACCTTCTCCAATAGCTGAGATAGCCATAAGGGCAGCGTAGCGTTGTTTCCAATCGCTATGTCCTAACATAGCCGGCAACGAATTCATGACATGTGGCAATACGGCTTTACCACCCAAACCACAGGCTAAACGATCCAAAGAGGATTCTGCAATCACGTTGTTATCACTGTTGTCGTCATCGGTAACAACATCAGATGTAGCCCAATCTTCGTCATCATCCATGTCAGTCATCATTTGTAAAACTAAAGGAATCAAAGCAACAACATATTTTTCGGCACGCTTACGCACCATAGCCGGTGCATTTTCGGACAATGAAACCATAACTTCTAAAACTAAATGGCGCCAACTGTCTTCAATGTCTTGAGAGCTGAAGACCTATAACATAATGAATGGAATAACACGATTGGAATAGTATCCTATAATATGTAGTTTCTAGACTTACTTTCATGGAAATTTCAAAAATAACTTCCAATTGTGGGCGCAAGAATTTTGGACACGACTCTGTCATATCAATCAAAAGTTTCAACAATGATTGATCATCTTGAGCTTCAATACTCTCGGCTGTAATCATGATCATACGTGGTAATAGGTCAGCAAATTGCTTGAAGATAACAGCTTCCTTTTCCTTATCATGACGCAAGATAAAAGCTCCTATAGCGCGTACAGCTTGGAAACGCACCTCGGCATCGGATGTTGGTTCCATGCTTTTTGCCAACATTTGTTTTATCAAATCCAAATATTGAGCTTCTTGATTGCCAAAAATCGATGGCACACTCGCGAATATACGCAAGGCTGATTCCTGCAGCTGAGGCGATGGTGAGTTTGCACATTGGAAGAGGAATTCCAAAAAACCAGGCCACTGATTGTTGCCGTCATCATCGATAAGATTGCGTGCAGCTTCGGCTACAACTTCACAAATTTTACGACGCAAATTTGGTGTTACGTCTTGCTGAACAGCGAGTAAAATTTGTTGTAATAATTGGCCTTGAGCTTCTGGTGGTAACTGAAATGATTATTACCATAAAATATTGCGTGCCAATTGAAACGTATTTAACAATAAACTTGTATTAATTTAAATTTTAATTGAATTTGATAAAAAAAAAATATTTGAATATTTTTTAAATGTGCCTTTTTTAAAGTTGTGAACGTACAATATTAAAAAAATATATATTACAAGATTGGCTTTAGTACATGTGACACACAGTCGCAAGCAATTATGTTTTTCTAATTACTAGAATTTGGATTATTAAAACAATTTTATTTGCAGGAGAAAGATTCTAAGTTTTCTATTTGCAGTATATAATGATGTATGAGTAATTGCAAGTGATTTAATTTCTATCGTACACTAAACAATAGCACAACAGTTTAGGTTCAAAAAGCTAGGGCTCAATAGCTCTTCATATTAGAGAAAAAAAAAACAATGTAAACGCTTTAATTTTTTGTTCAGGATGTAGAAAAAAATTCCTTACATCCTGGTGGGAAATAATTACGTGTTAAATTTCATGCAATAGCAGTTAGTTTAATTGAATTATAATAATTAGCGTTTCTATTTTGAAGAATGTAAACTAATTTCATTAAATAAATTGATCTGACCCTAATTACAGTAGCAGAATTGCATAGAAAAAATAGCACAAGAGAAACATTAAATATAATATAAAACAATATAAAACAGCAACAGAAATTAGCCCTGACATAACCTAATTTTTATTCAGCTGCTTTAATAAAATCACTACATACACAACAAAAACACATTGCTTTCTCTCCATGAGATAGAACGACATGAAGTACCATGTATGTGTGGTGATGTGAATGTGTATGTATGTATTTGCGAAAGGTTGTATGTTTGTCTAACAAGCAGACTACCTGCTCGATTTTTATATACTATTTCTTTTTGCACAAGTTCCTTTGTTATTGCTATTATTAAATGAGCGTGTATATGTTTATTTTGGTAAAAATAAAGATGAAATACGTAAAAGAGAACAAAGTATAGAAACGGCAAAGATAGAATAACAACAAAAACACAACATACTATAAAGATAACAATAAAGAAAGTCATAATAAGCACAAGTAAAATGAGAAAAATTAAAATACATATTTAATAAGAATTATTTCTTGTGAAATGATATGGTAATACACTAGCATGTATTTTACGTACCTCTTTATAGAATTCTAAAAATTCAGATGTAAAAAGGCGACGCAATAAAACGGCAGCCATTTGACGGGCCTCTTCAGATTGTTGACCATTATGTATGGTAGCCAGTAGATGAGTTACCTTAAGATCACGGGGCACATTGTTATAAGCATCCTAGGGATATAAAAAGATAAAGAAAATTAGATAGTATTCGAAAGTTCTACACAGAAAAAAAAATTAAATTTATAGTACAAACAAACATTCCATTACAAGGTCATATTGTACACAATATTAAGTGTCATGTAATATGTAACATGGGCAAAGGAATCTATCAATTTAAATAGTCTTCCCATCTACATTACTAGTACATTAGTAGTGTAGAAATAAATCAATAGACGACCATAGAAAAACTGCATGTGTTACAAATTTGTTTTTGCAAATTCATGCAGTTTTCATTATTGGTTTACTGGTAGTGTGCAATAAAAATGTTTTATGTACATATACATGTACATATGTATGTATAACCGAAATGCGTCATTATATTTAGGATCACATTTTGAGGTCTTTAACAAACATTTCCTCACATACCCATAATCCAAGAAACAACCCGCCACCACCCTATAAACAAATGCTGCCAGAGTGACAGTTGTTGTCAGTGTGATGTTTTTTTATTATTATTTTTGTTTTTTTTTTTGCTTTGGTTTTAATTATATTTGCTATTGTTGGATTCGTTTTGCTTCCGTTCCGTGAATCATTTTTTACCAGAAATCTATTATACTCTTTAAAAAAATATTTATTTTTCTAGGAGTTTTAGGTTCTTAAGTTTGATTTTTTCAATAAACTGTCAATAAAAAGTTATAATAGATTTTTCCTTTCTTTTCCAAATCTATTTATTTGCGAATGTCTTTGCATGAGTCGCTTTAAAGAACGAAAAAACACGTTTCGCGCTATAAAAGAAATCCACCACAGCATTTAGCCAACCATGTTCATCTTGCCTACTACGAAGGAAGAAGGAAAAACACAAGAGGGCAAAAGTGCACATCCACCAATACACGGTTACTATAAACACCCTCGCTAATGTTCCAGAAAATTATACATAAATGTCCCATAGTCAGATTTGTTTGCTTGAAAATTAAAGAAAATAATTATATTTTACACACCTCGGCCTGCTGTCTCACTTCATTGTCGGTTGACAATAAAGAACCCAAAAGTTGTTGAAAATGATCAGCTGCCATTTTATTTTGTTGCTTTTTTCCACAAGATAATAATAAACTATTTGTTATATTTATTTTGATTTTTTTTGCACTATATATATGTATATTTTGTTCTTTTTTCTATATAGCTTTTAAATAAATTATCCGCCTCGCGAACCGCACGCAATCACGATGCATAAAAAAGAACCAACAAAATTTGTCGTTAGCGATGGTATGGAAAGTAACGAGTAAGGTGTGTTGAAAATTATCCCAAAGAAGTAATCAGTATCAAGAATAATGTTGCCAGATGAGAAAAGTGTTATTTGATAATTATGAAATATAAGTGTTGATCAATGTTGCCAGGAAATATAAAATTTTGCAACCAACTTCTAAAAAACATCACTAAAAGAAATATTGACCAAAGTTAATAGTTCAGTTTTTTATTAATATTTCCTGATGTTAAATTTAACTCGTATATACCTTTCGAACAAAGCACATAAAATTATAAATTATTTCGAGAAAGAAATTCCAATTTTATAGAATTTTAAGTATAATTTACTGATATAATGGCAATACTACGTTCGATGAGTGTACTTCTTTTATTCAGTCCTTAGTCCAAACACAAACCAAGCAGCAATACAATATGGTAATGCATATCGGCAACCCAATGGCTCCACTAATGGAAGTGAAAATTACTTTTTTAGACAAACACTGGTTAATTCACCACTGATATAACAGTGATATATGGTAATACAGTACATATTTCCAATAACGGCACTGGTGAATTAAAATTTTATTCACCACATTTTGTAAATACTCGCCTTTTGGAAACTCACCTCGCCGGACGACTTCACCACACTTTGCAAAAACCCACTACCTTGGAAGTCTCCCCTCCGAATAAACTCACCACACTTCTCAAAAATTTACCACGTTACAAACAACCCCCTTCCATTCGTCAAAACCAACAATACACAAACGATCCAACAACACAAACCCGTGCTCTTTCACCCGACGACGCATGCCATCAGACGGAAGCCAGACAAACTCTCTCACTCTCAATTCATTCAATTTAATCAGAAAGAAACCCCGCAGAAAGAAACACACGCCCTCCGTATATTCTTATAAATCGAATACGAAAAAAGAATGGGCGGATCAACGTTAGTTTTTTAAACAAACCACCAGTGTTGCCATGAGAGAAAATATTTTGTAATCAACTCCTGAAAAATAATCACTTAAATAGGAAGAAATATATAAATATATATAAATTTATATAGGTTTTATATTTTTTCAAAACCAAATTATGTTTATTTAGATTATAATAATTGACAACAAAAAGAATAACCAAAATCAGAAATATCTACACATATCTGCACATTGAACAAAAAATAACCAGCTTTGGTTAAAAATATCCAAAAACGGCAACACTGGTGTTGAGTAAACGGCATGGGGCAGAATTGTGTTTCTGGTTAATTTATTAATTTAACAAATAGGTTAATATAAGTCAGAAAAGTGCTAATAAAACAGTGTGTTACTATAAAAAAGTGCGTTAATATAAAAAATATCAACGATTTCCAAACAGATTATTAAAATTGTAGAGGATTTCAGAGACAAATTCTTGATGGTCACCGAAGATATTACAAATGGTAAGTAACAACCACCATTTTTAAATTTTATTCGTAATTTTTTTTTTGCAACAACAATTTTTCGAGCACATCACGTTCGGCTGCCATCATAATATTCAATTCATTAATACAATTTCATTAATTTGAAAAAAATCTTCTAAGAATGATCTTATGTTTATGCAAAATTTTTTTACAATTAAAAGACATTTTGTTTTCGCTCGTGCATAGCTATTTTACGTACATTTATATATTTATTTAATTGAAGAAAATGTTCTTCAACGTTTATTATATTAAAAATACTGTTTTCTTTTAATTTTGTGTTTTAAATAATTTCCACAACATTTATAAGAAGGATTTAACTGAAAAAGGAATATACATATATATAATAAATAAATAAAAATTATCTGTTATAAATATTTTCATTTGTTAGAATCATAAAATTAAATTAAATACTTTTACTTTTTGCCTAAAGGGTTTTATGTTGGGCTTTATTGTGAATAAATAGTAAAATTAAACAAGGGGGCGACAAACAGATATTTTATTATGTTTAAAAAAGAACATATAGACATAATATTAATTAATTTAAAACGTTAACTATCGTTTAAAGGTCATATTTGACCAAAAGCGCAATGAGGCGTAATATAGCATTTCCACCATACTTAATATTGAAAAGCCCATAAATAATCCGAAAATGCCGCCACAATTGGCCAAAAAATCAGTTACTCCGTATAATTCGGAACGTTTTGAGGTTATAAACTGGTTTTCCTTAAAGTAGATGGTTAAGCGTGACATTTGTGAACCAGGAAATTCTTGTTGAAACTCTGTATCACCTGCAGCATTTAGCATATCTTCTAAATCAAAATTTGCTTGAGATATTTCTGTATTATATACAAGCGATGTACAAGCTGGCATACAGTTACATTCAGTTTCACCTCTGTAATTGAAATCTGTAGTTTTCAAACCTTCATTAAATTCTTTAAATAAAAGATCGTCTTCAGCTCGATCATAACAATAAATCTTATCTTCACCACATACGGGCATATCCATAGTACGGGGCATGGAAAACTTTACACAGCCGCATTTATTGTAAGTAAAATTCGTTAGACACTCAAGCTCACAATTGTTTTGAGTATAGATTTTAAAAAATTTTAAATAACGTTCACCGTTTAAAAAACACTGGCGCCGGTGTGGATGATATTCGGAAATCCCGGACGAAGTTGTTATCATATTTGGCTTAACAGCTATTAAAATTTCCTTACCCATAGGTATACGTATAAATTGCTTCGACACCAAAGGTACGTCATTCGGAGAATGCAGTAGTACTTTAAAACCTTGGACGGGACCTCTACAAGCATAGTCAACTTCCTGTTTAAAGCTTTGCAAAGCTATAAATAGACCAGCTCTTGTACCAGCACTTAATACTCTGGCTGGATAGGTGCGTACGGATCTATCACCAGCGTAACCGTTTTCCAAAGTCCAGCTTAAAGTTCGATTAAGTGTAAAACTATATTTTGCGGTATCTTCGAAGCCCAATTTTTGATATTGGAAGGTATTCTCACGATACAGATCTGAAGCATTCAAACCATTAAAGGTAAAACATATACCCTCTTCTGTATACGTTTTGGTAAATAGTTGGTCACACTCACCAAAGTGACTAAACCATTTACAGTAATAAAAATGCCTTTTAAAATTGGGCAACATTCTATTCAATACCTGAATGTAATCAATTGGTTCTGGAACAATACGAGGAATGCCGTCATCTATAATCTGGGTATTGCAAATATGTAGTAAAGTTAGGAATTCCTGAAGCTCATCATCGGTACCATTTATTTGTTCAGATTTAAAAGCATTTTCATTTTTTACACTAGATTTTAGACTGACCAACATTTGGCCAAAATTCATGCCTGAAAATTAATTAATGGAGGTTTAAGAAAATGTCCTTGACAATTTGTTTATACTTTATATATTACCTTCCTTCTTAAGTACTCTTTTGGTTTCCGAACAAATGGTTACAGCTGGGAAAGGTATACTCCAAACAGGAGTAGATTTCTCTGAGAAACTTACTATTACTGGCGTTTCATTCCATTTTGCATAGATATTTTGAATTAATTTTGAACAACAATATATCGACACTAAAAAAACACACAACCAAAATAACTTTTCCTTCCACGGACGCTGTTCTCCCAGATATTGTACACCGTGTATTGAGGTATTGGCACAGTATTCGAAATAAATTTGTTTTACACCTTTCCACAATGAAACCTTTTTTCGTTCACCTATCGTGCGATTATTTAAATTATCGATTGAAACATCACAACTATCGTTGTTCCCATTAATATAGTATTTTTTTGAGAGCATTTTTTAAAAATTATGGAAAACATTAAATAAACAAACACCAAGATTCATACAAGCAACAAATATATTTATTATGGTTCTGGGTATTCAACAATAATACCGTTATATCTGTTTTGAAGCAGAGTTGATATTTTTAGGAAGTTGAAAAATTGTAATGCTATAATAAAAAATATTTCATAAATTCATTTAAGTATGTATGATTATTTGCCAAATTCTACAGTATAGCTAGATATATAGTATATTGTGGATGTTTTTTCTCCATTTTCTTTTTCTTTATAATTCTCGAGGTTATATTTATGCTTGGTTTGGGGATTATGATGGATAGAGTCACATTTTTCAGTAGGGAATTTGCAATATGGCCATTTACACTACAGCGAAATCTAGTACTTATGAGATTTCGAGCCAAATCTAGTTGATTTTAACTAGATTTCCCATACAAAACAAAATCTACTTATTTAGTAGATTTCGGCAAAATCTACTCAAAATCTAGTAAAAATAGAAATTCAACTATGTGTTTTGCCAAATATTACTTAAAAATACAACGCTGAGCAGGAAAAAATGACATTTCAATTTAAAAACAAAACTTTAACCTCTTCACGCCCTTGGCCACATATGTGGACGTTTAATTTTTTATAATCATAATTATAATAATAATAATAAAAAACAAAAATTTTATAGTAAGTTATTGACTACCAAATCCTCAGACCGTTTGTCTGCAGTGATGATATTATTTCCGACTCATAGTTAGATAAATAAAAAAAATGTGAAATAATTCTTCGGCAATCTGTTTTAGTGGATTATATCAAGAATAATATTTGAAAAAAAAATAATATCAGTTATATTTAATATAATAAGTTTTACCATCACCACCTAAAAAATCTAAAAGCTGGACTAAAGTGAATCCTGGAATTAGACTGGACGGTATGGATCATTATCCTAAATACAAGGAACTGAAAAATCTCCCCAGATGTCACGACAAAAATTGTGTAAGACGAACTCTCTACATTTGTGAGAAATGTTAAGAATATATACGCCACATAAATTACCATTAACGCTCAGTGGCCACATATCATATGAAATATTAGGAATATCTTGCTCCCAGAATGACCCATGACGAACCTGTATTAAAGTGCGGTTTAATATTTATATATTATTACCTATATATATGTTTACGACACTAAATGTCCTATATTTTTCATTTTTGTTTGGTATTAAACTAAATTTGGAAATATTATTATTTTCTTTTAAATTTCAGTCAGCTGTTTTTGTTATTAAAATGAAATCTTGCTACTGTCAAATAAATCCAGTGTAAACGATCTAGATTTTGAGCAAGATTTGAAATCTAATCTACTAGATTTCGCTGTAGTGTAAATGGCCTATGATAGTCCTATTTTCATGAAGGGGTTCAAAATTGAGGCACTGGTGTTGTGATGACCTTATATTTGAACTGCATTATAGACTGGGTGACAACGGCTTACGTTGTGAACATTGACATCGTTATTTAGAGATTTTTTCTATATGAAGAGCATTTGAGGCCGTGACCTTCTTCGCTTTTTCTAACTTGGGTTCTTAAGTGATTTTTGATGACAGTAGAAGAATTTTGCTGTTATCCTTAATCCTTCAGTCTCCTACCTTTAAAAATCGCCAGAAAATTAGTCCCATATTGAGAAAAACGTTTTTTTCTTAAGTTGAGTTTTCTACACTACACGCAAATATTTAATCTGGCAACATTCGAACTCTCTCATATATGAGAGATATATTGTGAGTGTTTTGTTTTTAGGAAATAATTTGATGGATTAAATAAATTATATTTTCGTTCTTTGAATTAATTTCAATGTCCATGTTGACATCAGAGTCGAGTATGGCAAATGCAGTACTATTAAAATTAAATCGAGAATATAACAATCCGCGTTTGGAAGAGCATATGTGCTTTATTTGCCCTGAATGTGGCAAAGATAATGAGACGCAGCAGGAATGGCGTAAACATTTAAACATCCAACACAATTACGCTAGCAAAACAGTTGAGGACTTTGATTTTAAGGAGATCGATGACAAATATCACGAATGTCAAATTTGTATGAAATGGGTTGCAAACGCTCACCAGGCCATAGCATTATTACAATATCATCGTTTCTTACACTTACCATACGCCAGAACATATCGCTGCAAACATTGCCCCGGGTCATTTACACGCAAAAGAGCTCTTTGTGAGCATTTGTTAAGATTTCACAACGATTTAATAACCAAAATGGAGAAGGAACGCAAAATGAGAGTATTAAAAAAGTCCTTTGACGATCAAAGTCCCAAACATAATTCTGAATTTTATATGAAGTTCTTGTGTCCCATGTGTGGAAAGCTCTTTAATCGCTTTGAGGTATGGCAGCAGCACATAGATGCCGCTCATAGTGCTACTTCAGTTGATTTGCGTATGTTTCGCATACAGAGCACTAAAAACTACTACTGTGCACAATGCTGTCAAACCCTATACAATGCACCTACTCGATCGGAGTTACAAAGACATCATTTTACACATCTACCATATCCTCAATATTTTCAATGTGCTTTTTGCACAACCCGAAAGTGTTATAAAATTGAGTTACTTGTGCATTTCATAAAATCTCATAAGGAAGAGTACGAAAATAGTAAAGAGTTTATAAAGAAACCGGCAGAATGGGCAGGCCCGGCTAAAACGGAAATTGTAAGTGAATTGGACCAATTATTGGGTTCGAATGGGCATCAACGCACTGATTTATTGCAGAAAGCCATACAGGTAAGCAGTTGGAATGTTTATCATTTCATTGAACATTTAACTTAATTTACACCGCATTACATTCATAGGATAGTTTCATTAATCTCGAGGAAGAAGTAGAAAAGGAGCTTTCAACAAAATTTAATCATGAATTTGCGTTGGACCAAAGTCTTAAGGAATTGGATGATATTCTTAACACTGAAATAGATCCTAACCTGCAACTGAAAGTAGTTGAAAGTACAATAGATGAGATTGAATTCGATGACGAGGAGCTGGAAGATTTGTGCAAGGAAATGTTTGAGGAAATAGAGGATAAATGCAGCGCCACCAACAACGTGCAGGAAGTTTTTGTGAAACCCAATAGAAAACGATTAAAATTAGACTTATCTGCTACAGAGACTGGCTTAAAACTTAATGAAACACAACAAAAAGAAATGCAAAAGTACATTAATTACCTGTGTCCAGAATGTGGCAGTGAATTTGATAATCAATCGGTGTGGCGTTCGCATGTTTTTCAACAGCATAACTTGGCTAATGCAGTGGAAACAAAATTTCGTGCTTTCAATATGCAAAAAACTGCCTATCTCTGTTTAGTTTGCTATCAAGTTCAACGTACTTCGAAACATTCCGAACTAAGACGCCATCATTTCCAACATATGCCCTATCAGGCATACCTCAAATGTACAATTTGTACAAAAACTAAATCTAGTAAACCGAAAATGTTACAACATTTACAATATGCTCATCTAAAGGATATACAGAAAAATGCAGCAATCGCCAATGGGGCAATAAGAACATTAGCAAAAAATTTTAGATGCCTTGACTGTGATAAAATGTATGCTCATCTGACTAGATTTGAGACACATTGCCGTCAGTGTCCACAACGTTTACAACCCATAGCAGTGGGACAATACGATATCGAAAAGAATATGAAACTATTGGAACATTTACAAAAGGCAAGCAGACGCATCAGCAAACTGTTGGAGGAGGAAGGCATTGATGCCAACAGTATCAAGTTACCTTATAAATAAATTAGAAGTAGGCATAGCTGAGTCAGTTAAGTATTGCAATTAATAATATTAAATATATTTGCATTTTAAGTGTTGTAGAAAAGTAAAATAATAATTTAATGAAAATTTAATAAATAAATGCCAATATTAATTGTAAAAAAGTTGGGGGCCTTTTCCGATAAGTATATTGTGTAAATTATGATGTAAAGCATGTTGAAATGTTTTCAAACAGAGCCTATATCGTCCATACATTCTTCTTTATAACTTGTTTAGGTCTGAACTACATCTTCTACTTACGAGATTGCGATCAAAATCTAATAGTTTGCATCACGAGATTTTGTCGAAATCCTCATGATGAAGTCTTAGTAGATTTATTTATTACAAAATTGTCGGCATTTGTCTACGATTCAATAACAGTAATAAGCTGTAAGTGGTCTACGTAATGTAGTAAGGAGTGTGCTAGCTTACTAGACAAGAGCTCGATAGAGCAAAATATAGTTTTGACATGTTAAAAAAAAAGAGAATATGAAAAATGCAGTTTTCTGGCAGAAGCCCGGAGAGTAAAATAATAGCCATGAAAAATTTTTAAATTTGTCGTTCGGGTTCGATGGAAAATAACAATCACTTTTGAGTCATTTTCATATGTTTTCAATATTTTTGCATTAAAAAAATGGAGTTAATTAAGTGGATATTGTTTCTTTAATTGTGGTGTCACTCTTGAAAAAAGTTATTGGAAATTATTTAAGTAATGCTATACATTTTATTGAATCAGTTCACATTATAATTTTCATTCGCGAATCTTTGATATTCGCGATAAATCCACTTATTTCTGGGAGATAATAGAGACTTGTAAAGTCCAATCGTTATGATAATATATGGCAAATATAGTGAAGCAGAATTAACGAACAGTAAAGCATTTGGTACTCAATTCTGTCAACTATCTCGGACAAAGAGGAAAGGCATTGATTTCCAGACGACACATAGCGATTGTGAAAGGCCTGAAGATTCGAGAGCGCTATTATGAGTTTAGTATTCATCGCATAGACTGAACCGGGTACTTAGTAAATATGTTCCTGACCATTGCAAATCATTTGTTTGCTGTGAATTTCGTCTCTAGTTTGACTTGCATATCACAGAGTTTGTGAGAGAGTTTACTTGTGAGCATATGACATTCATAAAGAATTTCCATGTTACACAGATTGCTGCTATCTTGTGCTTGGGGTATCGTGCGTCTCCAAGTGTTCCTTGATCGATCCAGGCTTTTTGATTCGAATGTCAAGGAATGTTGACCCTAATTGTGCTTTACTTTATACTCTGATGATTTTCATAAAGGCGTCAAGTGTTAGCGCTTTTAGAACAAAGGGAAATAATATTTTAAGTTTTACAAATTTTAAATTAACTTTTACTCCATTTTCTTAAACTAACAAAAATAAACTTACAAATTTGTTTAAAATGTTTTACTACCGTTAAATAAAACAACATTTAATGTTTTGTCATATATGTACTATATATATTTTTGTTTAAATTGTTGTTGTTATTTTTTTAAATTTTTGTTGTTTTTCGTTTATGGTTTAAATGTTATCGAAATATATGTATATTTACATATGTATATGTATATATAGTATATACATAATACATACATATATATAAATATATATATTAATTTGGTTTAAAATTATAATGACATTAATGTATTATATGATTAATAATTATTTATATTTTATATAAATATATATATACATATGTATATATATATACATATATGTATATGCTATAATAATAATAAAAATGTACAAATTTAGTTTTTTTTTTTAATTTTTTATATGCAAAGGGTTTGAATTTTTCTTTTGTTTTTGTTTTTTTTTCTAAATTTAATATGATACTCTTTGTTATAAAATTTTCTTGAAGAAATATATTACAATACATTGTGATTTAATAGATGCCGCCAATACGTTTATTTTTCTTTTTTGAAGAGTGAGAAAAATAATTATAGAAAATTATTTTTTAGAAATTTCCAATGAGAAAAGAAGGTTTCATAGCACCATGAATAATTTTAAAACCTTTAGATTATTACTTAATATTAAAAAACAAAAAACAAGAAAAAAATATCTAAATTCAGAGTTTCTTTACTTTAAAAATTATTGAACAGCAGGCAACAGACTACAATTGTATAAAATTTGCTGTTATTTTGATAACGTCATCGCTTTTAGGTTTGTCTTCAACTTCTTTTTTTTTTAACGGTAATGAGTACAGTTTCTCATATAAGATATATGTAGATAAGTAGTAGGTTGAAAGAGAGCCTATTGAAATACACCTAAGCCATCAAGTCGACTTGTTGCGTGCACGCTATTAATTCAAATCAATCATACTTTCTCTTTTTAACCTCTTCCAGTTCACTCCTCTGAGACAAGTCATTATTTTCCAATACGCTTCAGGTATACATTTAAGACGGAGTGTCGGATGAGTATGCTCATTAGTTATTCTTTTTCAGACTTGAAATACTTATGGTTTTCTTCTCGTCCTTATTAAAAAAAATTTGTAGCATTCTACACCTTTTGCCGAGAGTTGTAAGAAACTGACGTTCTTATTATTCTCACCATTTCTATCTGTCCGAAATTGGACAACAACTCTCATGTAAGGACGGGTGCCTCGAAGTCTTTTTTGATTCTTCTCGACCGCATATACAAGAAAGGCCGTAGATAGTTACTAACGGCAGTAGGATATATAACTCAATAGATCTCGATGTGACTTGTGTTAAGCTGTTTGCTAATTTTTATGCAGTACCCTTTACGTCACGTTGTAGTACAGACTCTCTAGAAAAATCGTTCATGTAACTTATAAGCGGATTGAAATCTAATATACTGCCTCTTTCCTCCCAACCAAAACCTATTTCTAGTTCCAAAAGTAAGTAGAGAATCATACCAACGAATTGTCGTAAACTATATTTATAAACTACAAACCGTTTATATTGCGATTGTCGTTTTCAAAATAATTATGTTACTGACTACACTCGGCAATTGAAGTCAACTGCAATTTTGTTCGTGTAGTTGCAGAGCCTGTTGTTGTCGTTGAGTTTAATGCTTCTGTTAAATAATAAATCATCCTTAGTAGCGGTTGATGAATTGTAGGCAAATGTCGACGTTTTCGTAGTGAATTAAAGCAAAGATTTTCGTATTGCTTTTTTTAATCCATTACAAAATGTTGAATTTTGATTAGAATTCAATAACCAGAATAAGATTGTTTAATTAAAATATGGGCAAAAAGTAGATGTAAGTCATTTCGTTAAATAGTATATAAAATTGTTTTTCTTATTACCTTGAATTTTTAAAAGCTTCTATATTTTGTTAATCTTTTTGTTTTTAGTATTTTTGTTTTCTATCTTTCAATTTAACTATTACAAAACAGTATTTTTTCCCTTCTTTTCTTTAATAATAGAAATAAAAATCTTTAAAATAAATTTACTTAAAATGCTATATTTTAAAAATTGTTGTATGTTTTAAGATACTTAATATATTGTACATAATATTTTGTTGCTAATAATATATTAACTACATTGTTTAATAATATTTATTTACGTTATAGAACTATTTACTGTTTATGTTTATGTTTCTGTTTTTATGTTTAATTTTTCTCTTTAATTGATTTATGTTGTCAAATAATTTTCTTGTTTTTTTTTTCTCCAGATATATTTTATGTAAATTACTATGTATATTATTATAGCTGTATATACAATGTTTTAATTAATTTGTATTTTTTTATTTAAATTATTATTTTGGTTTTCTTGTTTAATGCTCTTCTATTTATTCGTTTTTAATTTATTTTTTCTAATAGCTTATATGTTACTTTATTTAGTTTTCATTGAAATCCTTATGGTTTTTTATTCTTTTCTTTTCTTTTATATATAAAATTAATTGTTTGTTACGTATATATGGGTTTAAATTTTTAATTTAAAATTTTTCTCATTTTTTTTTAACTTTTTATTTGTTTTTTTTTTTTTATATAAAAAAGTTGTGCTTTTTAAAACAAAATTACCTGATTTGTATTATTTGCTTTTAAGTAAAGTATTTGTTTTCGTTATTGTTTTAATTTAATACAAAAAAATAAAAATAAATACAAAACATAATATTTGGAAATATTTTTCTTTTCTTTCTTAATATTTTCGCTGAGGTGGAAAAATTCTTTAGAATTTTCTATATAATATTTTTTACATACATATGTATACTCTATTCTATTTTATTTTCTTTTGTATTTATATTACTATTCTTTATTCAAATACTGTTTTGGTGTTTACTTATTTATTTTATTATTTTTACATAAAATAATAATTCAAATATTTGTTTATTTTTGTTTTTTTTTTTTGAAATTAGCTAAGTTTCTTATTTTTTTATATACAAAGTTAAGTTAAAATAAAATTTTTGTTAACCAAACAAACAGCAAAAAAAAAAATAATAATAAAATTATATCGTAAATATGAAAATAAATTAAATACTAAATTAAATATTTAAATTATAGAAAACGGCAGTTTTTATTTTTTTGTTTTTGTTGTTATTTTTTATATACTTCTTCTTTTGTAATCTGCTATAAATGTTTGGCACATATCAAAGGCATTTTATATATGTATACTATATATGTGTATGTGTAGTATTGTATATCTGTTGATGTTTCCTTTAATTAGATTTTTATTAGTAAAATATTGTTCATGTTTTTAATATTGACTCTATTCAAACTGACTTCATTATGTGTCTGTGTGTAAATACTTTTGGTCCCATCATGAAAGAAAACAAATGATTTTAAATCCGGTAGAATAATGTTAAAAAATAAAGAAAATATTTAAATAAATAGTAAAACTAAAAGTTTCTGTAATAGATTACAAAAAATTTCCTATTTTTTCCTATTCAGAAAATATAGGAATTCCTATTCAGAAAAAATAGGAATTCCTATTCAGAAAAAAATGAGAATTTTTTGGTTATCTATTAATCTGAATAGGAAAAAATAGGAATTTTTTGTAATCCATTAAGCGATTTTATCAAAAATATTTCTCGGAAAACAGTGCTGCTGAAAAAATTATATTAAAATTTCGCACCGTTGTGTAGTCTTCGAAAACTTTGGACTAAAACGCGAGTGTTTCCTTCTTATTTGTCTACACGTGGATGCAATTGCGAATTGTTAAATACTGTTTATTGTATATTTCGATTCGAATAGAATTTGTGTGTACATTTCAATTTGTAAATCGGGTAAAAAAGCCACATAATCCTCCTTCGTTGAATTTTTTTTTGCCGCAAAGTTAACAAATTTTATAGAAAAAATTATTTTATAAAACAAAAAGAAAATGGACTCTACTCCAACTCAATTAAACAGACAAATACCAAAGCATTGTTGATGTCTGGTGTTATCATGTGTTAAAATTTTTCTTATAATTTTAAAATAAAATTATGAAACATTTGATTACAATAGAGAGAGACCTTTGCGCTATTATGGATTATGTTAAAGAAATATTAAAATTTTCTTATCATACATACATACATACAAGAGTACCACAGCAACTGGTTTAATATTGATGAGATTGTATTGATTGAGATGTTTAAATCCATTTCGATTATTTTAGAGTAAGAAATTATTAAATGACTGATAATGATCTTATTCACTTAGTTGTAGACGTTCTTATAGTGAAACAGATTAAATCTTTATACTGAGAAAAAGATGTTGAAACATTATAGAGAATAAGGCGTACAGTGTAAAGTTGAATAGGTTACAATTGTATTCCACTTTAAATTAATTTTATGTAGTTACTGTATGCAGTTGAGTATTTTCTAAGCGTATATGCATAAATGTGATATTGTTAAAAGAATTTGGATCGTGTCTCCATGATTAAACGTAGAAAATTAGCATATTGAGGGTATATAATATGAGGTCAAAAACATAAGCTGTTTGAAATTATTATGAAAAAAATAAATGTACTGGCTAAGTAATACTAGACAGTCGACAGATTTCAAATCCATTTGCTATCGTATTCACAGTTTCGGTTGTAGTGTAATATTGAATAATAAAGTGAATAAATTTTGAGAAATATTTTGCATCCAGTAATGGAGTAAGCAAATAAATAAAAATTCTTAATAGTGCCTGAAACCAATTGGCAGCAGAATATATTTTCAGTTTAAAATGTTTAATTATGAAATAATCTTATAATATTTAGACACCTGCTGGCTAATTAAACAGTGCAGTTGAGTGTTTATTTTACCGGATATTTCTGTTTGTGTAGGGGAGAAAAAAAACTGAAAATACAGAGAAAATAAAAATTTTAAACATGTTTCTTTTATTATTTTTGTTTGTATATTAAATTACTAATTTTATTTATTACATATATATTTGTTTTTAATTCAACTTTAAGCATATACAATATAAAAAAAATTCAAACGAAATAAAAGATATTTAAAAGAAATTTAATTAATTTAACAATATTAAATTTTAACAAAATAAAAAATATATTATAATAATATGATTAACTAAAGAAAACTTCGTTTCACAATCTTAACAGGAAAACAGTAAAAAAAAAAAAAGAATTTAATTTAAATAAGTTAATAATATAACAAAAATTATTAAAAATAATAAAGGGGGAAAGAAATATAATTTATAATTGATTTAAAAACGAAAAAAATGTTTTGTATATAAATAAACAAATTTTGTTGAAAAGAATTTATACTCGTTATAATAAAACATGATGTTTAAACTTATTTTAAATGAATTTTTACAACTCAAGTCTACTGCAGATTTGAGTTAGCAGCCATAGCGGTTGTTGCTGCAGACAAATCGCATTTAGTTTTTTGACTGTTACTGCTATTACTATCCATAGACCAATCCCAATCTTTGCCTTTGGGGCGAAATTTTGATGATTTATGATGGTTGTGTTGTTGTTGCTGCTGCTGCTGATGCGGTTGGTGATGACGATGGTCCAACGCTGATAGTGCTGAAGTACTATTATTAAGACATTCGATATCTTTTAAAGCACTGTCAACTTGATCATTAGCAGTGCCTGCTGCATCGGCTGCTGTATTCGAGGATGAATTCGAATAGGCTAACAGTTCGTCACAATCATATTCCCAGTTACGTTCGCAAAACTTTTTCTTGTAGTGTTTCTCCAGAGATGTTTTCGATTTGCGTTGATACTTCAAAGGAATTTTCAAACTATTATCCAAATTAGTCTGGGCATTCAAAGCAGGTGGCGGTGTAGTTTGCAAAACCGCATTAGGACTGGGTGTGCGCGGTAAACCCATGTCCGATAAAGGTGGACTATCTATAGCTGTGGGATCTGCCGGCATTGAGGGTACATCGGAATGATTGGATTTCATGCTGCTGTCACTTAAATGATCCTGACTGCCTCCGAGATGATTGTGATGTGGATGGCCATGGTGGCTACCACCCATAAAACTACTATTGCCACTGGAAGTACTACTGCCACTGCTGATAGGCAAATCCAATTGCGATGAAGTTGACGAAGTGGATAGGAATGTTCTGGCAGCCTCTGAATTGCTACTGCTATGGGTTATACCCGAATCCGGTGAGGTATTGCAGCTTATTGAAGATGGTACAGTATCCGTATCAATCGAACGCCTCGTCTTATCCAATTCAGTGGAAGCAAAAGCTACCAAACGATCAAAACCCGAACTCACTCGATGCTGCCAATGGCTTTCGTCATCTGCTATAACGTCATCTATCCAAAAGTACGTAAATATAGGCGTGATGATGACACAAAAAGAAAGTGAAAGAAGAAATAATAAAAAAAAAAGAAATTAAATTATTTTTTGTCTGTCTCAATACTAAAAGAAAAGGAAAAATCGGAAACTAAATCAATGTATTCTTTTAAGCTAAAATTGTTAGTTAGTTGTTGTTCTTAAAAAAAAAAAAGGAAACAACATTTTATGAAAGTTAGTATTAACAGTTATGGTAAAAGTGGTTAAAAATTGTTTATAAAAGAAAAAATAGTATTAGCATTAAATGAACTGTCCTAAAGAAATTCTTGTACATAAATTAAATTTTAAAGCTTTTAAGAGTTAAACTAATAAAAAAAAGCCTGTTCCTGTATACCGAATGAAATCGAATTTCGATTGTATTTGTGCCATACGCAGTTTTTTTTAAATGAAATAAAATTTCTTTTCGAAATACAGAAATAGGACCCCATAAAATTTCTATTTCGACAATCAAAGGGTAGTAAATTTTATTGGAAACATTTGTTTTTTTACATAAATTAGTACAATATATTGTTTAAAAAAATTTATATATATGTATATGTATATAAAAAAGAAAGATTAAAAATAAATGACAATGAAACATAATTTTTTTTTTGAACTACTGCATATATGTAGATAGAAGAGATAAACAAAATATAAACATTTATAATTAGTTTTAAATTGTTTAAATCCTTAAAGTATGCAAAGATTTCCCCCTTAATATTGTACAACAAATATATTTTATATACATATGTATATATATAATGTATATTCTTAACTAAATCTTAATGCTTAGTTTAAAAAATAAGTTTTAATTTTAAAAAATTAAAAAATACTATTGATTAAGTTAAATTAGTATGAGTACACTACGTATAGTATAACAAATCTCTTTTAATCAATTATTTTTTTTTAGAATAGTTTGTTAAAGGGAGGGGATAACCATTATTCAAACCAACTGTTTCAAGACCTATCGGTATATGCCTTAATGCACTACCCTTAGATGATCAATGCCAATACTGTCAATAATAGAATCATTTTAATGGTTTTAGACAGTATTGTACTCCTACATCCAACTCTCCTCAATAGTCACTAGTTTGTAGCATCAGGTAACTTGGATAGAAGGTTCTAATGCACTCACTTTGTAATCTCGACCTCGGACCATGCATGCGATTAACACTTGTTGGTGTGTATGGTGAGTAAGTTTTTAGTGTTATCAGCTTTCTGTTGCCAATAGAGACAAATATTTCTATAAAAGAATAGGGGAACAATTTTCCAAACTAAAGAAATGAAGTTTTCAATTTTATGATAAACGTTTATACGTTATACGTTTTGCAATAAAATCCACCAGAAACAACTTGGAGCTGAGTTGAAAGTTTTACCGCTTGTGATATAAAAATATACACAATACTTGATTGTTACTTTGATTATTATTTATTTCTATTCTACTTAAATAAACAGTCAGTCTGTAAGTAAACTTCCAAAGAAATTGAAATTATAATCTTCAAATATAAACATATTTCTAATAATTATAAAACATGCCCATGGTTAAAATTTAGAAAAACATTTCTTTATTTTCATGTATTAGTAAAGAGAGAAGACAAACAAGAAAAAGGAAAAAAATATAAATTATAAAATAAAGGCAAACATAAAATAAAACTTACCTTAAAATTAAGTAACAAAAAAATTATAGACGAAATAAATTATTGTCAAGTTCAACAAAAACAAAATAAGAACTTTTTCGGTTACTTTTTTTTTTTAATTATAAATTATTTTTATCTTTAATTTTTCTTACAAATTTGTACTAATTTATGTCTTTTAGTTGCAACATATTTAGTTGATTAATATTTAAAAACAAAAGAAATTCTTTTAAATTGAATAGACTATAAATTTTATTTAAACTTTGTTCGTACTCTACTACTAAACGGCCACTATAATTCCAATTGTTTGGTATTTGTTTATAGTTTTTGTAAGGCTGGGTAGTGGGTTGGTTGTTTTGGTGGTGATAGTAGTAGTAGTAGTAGTAGTGGTTGGTGGTTGGTTGTTTGTTATGGTAGGATGGTAATTTTGTGATGAAGGTAATAACAAAAATTAAATTTTTTTTCATAATTTTTACTGTTACTGGTGGCAGTTGAGGTTTATAAACTAGTAGTACGTCCTAAATCAAAATTTCGTTTTCGTATTGTTGTAGTAGAAGTAGAATCCAATTTATAAACTGTTTAGAAAGACAATTAATAAGAAAGGGTATAATAGTGAAAAACAAAGTCGTCACGAAGCTAAGAATTTCGTAAAGTGGTGAAAAAAAAAGAGAAATTGAATCTTGTTGTAAAAGAAAATAGGAATTATGATTTGTGTTTTGTTCTTTAATAAAAAAAAAATAAAAAAAAGTAGTTAGTTTAGAAAAAGAAGAGAAAAACATTGTTTGGAGAAAGAATAAATAATACATGAATAAAATGGATTTGATGAGATCATTTAGAATGAAAAAACGGTCATTTATGTTTAAAAGAAATCATGGCTGTCCTCTTCAATGGGTTACTACTATTTGATTTGGGTGTTTTGCGCTCAAATTGTTACTAATTTCATGATGGCGTTTCAAACAAATCGTTAATGATAACAGTTACATTATTTGACAAGCAGTCAGTCTGCTATTTGGTACAGAAGCTTACTGAAGTATATCGTTTTACACTACAGATTATTTTTGATGAATTTAAACTACAAAAGCATCATTTTTTACTTTGAATGCTATTAAACAGTAGTAATATTCACCGTCTAAGAAGACCCATCGTTCGAAATATTTGAAATGCAGAAGGTTAAAGCATAATGTAAATCAATTAATTTGTCATAAAAAATGCAAACAATGATTTGTTACCTTGGGCAGTTAAAAAATTCAATAGAAATATTCAGACTCTTTAACGAAACCTGGACACTATTGAATATAAAGTCTCTAGAAACATTTTTTTTGTTAAGAAATAATGTTTCGAAATTGTAAAGAGTACATACAGCCAATAGACCTTTCCTTATGTAATACGGTTCCTTCTGGAGGGCAGAAAAATAAAACGTTCAATAAGTTAAAAATTGGGCATATACATACATGTAGCGTGTAAGGTTTTCATGAGCATAGTTATCCAATCATTTAATTGGTAACAGTTTGAGCAGCAACATCTGCATTATTTTATAAGACTTAACTCGTAACATGCCCTTGGTTAAAAAACAAAAAATAAAACTTCGACCTCCCACCTCATAATTATTTTATAAGGTTTTAACTTCACTCATAACTGTGCAACTGATGGAAGTAAATATTACGCTTAACGCCTATAAATTAAAAGTTAACATTAAAATTACAACATTAAACAAAAATATTAATTAACAGACAAAAAACAGATAAAATTTAAAAAAAAAATCATAATTAATAACTTCGTTTTTTTTTTTTGCTATCTATAATAATAATGACAATAATAATAAGAAAAAACAATTATAAATTCTAACAAAATCTTATTATAATTTAAAGCAGTTAACAAAATAAGAAATAGAAATAATTTATAAAAAAAAAATGTTTAATCAGCCCTATTTTACAACACGTCTCAGAAATAACAGTGATCGTCAAAGTAATGAGAAAAAGAAAACTTTATTTTTGAATATAAATACATAAAAGATGCATTGCTGAAACAAAATTTATACATCCGCTTGTTAACAAATTATAGAATAATAATTTTAATAAGTCCTTTTAGACCATTCAGCTTCCTTCTTTACTTGTGGTATAATAAAAATGGTGATGTATCCTATCCATGTATATTAAACTACATTTAACTAAATTTGTATATTGTTTACATTCCTTCTTTGGCCAATTTATAAAACGCACTGCAGACATTTCGCTTTTGCAAAGGAAAAAAATCAATTTTTAAGAAAATTTATAATTTAGGCGAACAAATAAATATTCATTACCCTTCAAGACATAAAAAATTAACGTTATTTTCCGATTTAAAAAAAAAGGTTAATATAATTTCTAGTTGCCGAAAAATTTTATTTTCACAAGCAAAACTTTAAAGTGCTGGTTGTCCATTGGCATCTATACATGATCAAGCCATTAAGCATTTCGAAAGCGGTCCTAATTTTTAACACAGTTCCCTTTTTATTTTCCCTTTTCAAAAAAAGATAATATTTCGAGAAATAAGGACGTATTCAAATCTATGCAGAGGATCAGTTAAATTAACTTTTATTTCAAGCCTGGAAAATGTCATTTGAAAAATTGTATAGATGAAACAATTTTTAAATTGAATTGAATTTCTAATGAATAACTTCTAAGTTAACAGCAGCAATGAAAATAAAATATTAGCTAAGAAAATATAAAAATTCTAGTGGCATGAAATTTAAGATTTTATTTGTTGTTAAAAATCCATGTGAAATTTTCAAATATCCTTATCCCAATTTGTATCGAAAATAGTAGTAGGATAGAGAGAGTGACATAAAAACATGTTACAAATTGTAGTATTGATTCTGAATATTTTTATGAGATTAAATGTTTAGTGCAGTGCGTCTAAAGATTGGCAAGATTAAAAATTTTGTCAAAAAATATAAATTTCCAATGTAAGTACTTTTTACTTTCCTTACGATAAACACCTGATAATTAAAAAAAAAATTCGAAGTCTAATAAAAACATTAAGGTTTTCAACTATTTAATACTTCGCTTTTATTTTTTTTTTTAAATTGCAAGCTTTTAATCTTTAAACTTAAAAGAAATAATATTTTTAACTCGATTATAAAGAAACTTTAGCACTTATTTGTAAACTATTCTACATGGCCGCCTTTTTCTTTTCCTTACTGTATGTCCATTTTATCTAATCTAGTAAGCATTTAAGAAACCTATTTTTTCCAGAATTCTAATTCTTAAGTTAAAATATTTTCTTTTTTTTGTATGTTACTTCTCTAATAGGGCTGATTGATAGTTGTATTAATTTGATATAAATTTATGAATTTATTTGTTTTCATTACACTGATCATTGGCATAGTCTTCGTTGTCGCTATCCGAATAGAAAACATGATCAATGCGATTCATTAAATTTACGGTATTTGTGGGTGAGAAAGAATAAGGAGATGAAAAAGGTGATGAATAGTCAATTTGAGCTGTAGCGGTAGTGGTAGTAGTTGTTGTTTTAGCAGTGAAAGATGCTTGCGTGGCATAATAAGAAGTATTATTAGTAGTAAGAATGCTAGTTATTGTGTTATCATAGTCTAACTGTATGTTATTTTGTTGTGATATTTGAATAGTATAGTCTTCCTTCTCCAAATGTGGTGAATTGGATAATGATGTAGAGGATATTACTGATAGTGGTGTGGTGTAGGTGGATGTGGTGGAGGTGAAGGTGGTGTTATTAATGTCATTTTGTTTGTGTTCTAGTTGATGAAGATGGTGTTGATGATGATGGTGTATTGGTTTTTTAATTGAATAATTATTAGAAATTTCAAGCTTACCATCATCTGCATTACGATTTCCTACGATCGCATTTGAATTCGTAAGAACAGCAGAGGAAGACGATGTTCCTGTATTAACATTGCTGTTATTGTTGTTGTTATTGTTGCTGTTTGAATTTCTATTATTATTCAAATGTTGTGCATGATGATGATGAAGATGATGGCTATTGTTTTGATTATTGTTAGCATGCTGATGAAGCATTTGTTGTTGCTGCTGCTGCTGATGTTGCTGTTGTTGTTGTTGCTGCTGTTGATGATGATGCTGTTGCTGCTGATGATAGTTGTTAAAATGGCCAAGTTGATGGCTATTATTGCTATTATTACTATGTATAGTCGACGGCTGTCTACTATTGGTAGTTGTGGCATGCTGTTGTTGCATTGTTCGTGCATCATCACCTCCCATTATGGAATTTATTTCGGGACTCATAAGCAAAGGTTCCAGTGATAATTTACTGCCACGTCTATTAGAGCCAGCAGATGAAGAAGTCGGTGAGTGTAGAGGGGGTAGATTTGGATTATGATGTCCATGATGATGATGTTGATGATGATGATTGTTACTATTAATACCTCCATTCGTATTTGCATACGCGTTTTGCGTATGCCCACCACTGCCATGTGCCAATGATGGTTCATTGGAATAGTGGGCTACTTTAGCACTTCTCGTGTGATTATTTGTCATGGGTGATGTACGTTTTACACCGACTGCAAAATAAATCAAATTATTATCACAATTATATTATTTTCGCAATAATTATTAAATTAACATTCATAACAATAATTATGCCAGAACTTACGTTCCACCTTCATAGGGGATCCACTGTGATGCTGGGTGTTTGTGGTGGCACTCTGTTGACCATATGTATTGTTATAATTCTCCGCATTATGGAGTTGACGATTTTGCTGTTGCTGCGGTTGTTGGTGGTGGTGTTGTTGTACATGATTAACAGAATGTTGTTCACTGTTGTGGCTACTAGTTGAGGTGGTGGACGCTGCAGCCCGCTTTTGTCGTTCCTCCTGTTCTTCGCGGAATTTGCGTGAAGCCATTAGGGATGCAGCCAATCCTTAAATAAACCAATAGTTTTCATTCATAAAATATATCTTTTCCTATAAAAAAATAGGTCAACTAAAAAGCGTTAAGTTAATTCTGGCATTTGTTTATAGTTTTAGTCCAAGTTTTTTATTCTATTAGGATTTCAATAAGATTGAGTACAATTTGAAATTTAATAAACAAGTTGGTTGTTTGCGTGCGAATGGGTCATTTAAGAAAAACAGTTTGAATATGAGACTGACTGTAGAGGTAATCTCCGCTGTCCTGTTTTTAATAACTTTAATCGGTAGAGTCCGTTTATATTAGAATTTATTAACACTGAATTGCAAAAAGAAAATTCAAGCAGAATGTATGGCAACAGACAGTTCAAAATCTGCATCTAGAATGGACGAATGTGACTGTCTTGTCTTATCAAAGAGGTTTTGTTTTGAATTTTAACGCTAAATGTTTGTGGTTTGATTTGAAAAATACCATCTCTCTTAACTAATATTTTTAATCATGGGCTTAGGAAAGTTCGAGTAAAGTTAACTGAAGATAAATTAAAATTAATCGTCTTTCCATAGCAATACCAATACTTACCTTCGAGTGGAGGATTTGTGCCATTCAAACGATTGCCTCTGGATGAATGCCTATCTTTATTCGATTTATTATTATTATGAGATGAAGGCAAAATTTGTGGCTGTGTCTGTTGTTGTTGTTGATGATGATGAAACGTTTGAGTTTGATGATGATCCTCCTGAAAATAGGCTTCAATGCATGGCTTTATTTCAGCTCTGGGCAATGCTACAGGCAGATAATCACGATTTGGTGTTGTGGAAGAACTTGGTATCGTATTTGAATTAACAACAGCAGAAGAAATTTTACCACTTGTTGGAGTCGACGTATGATGATATGGTAAATTATTTAAATCTCTTTCACGTTGACCACTAACGTTTGCGCCATTGTTGTAAAGCCGGGTTTGGCCAGTAACGGATGATGTTGACGATGTAGGAGCATTGCTATTGCCAGATGGTAGATGATGTGACAGATGGTTATTCGTAGAGTTTGCAGATGATGGTATAGTTTTGTGCTGATATGCAACATTGGCCAGTGTAGCCAAATTATGGGCGTATGGTGATTTCCTTTCAGACTGTGAGGATTGTGCGGCACTGGAAACCTCATCTACCAATTTGACGTGAACTCTTTCAGGTCTTTGGGCGTGATTGTTTATTATTAAACGTTCTCTTTCTCGTTCTCGTTCACGTTCCCGTTCTCGTTCTCGTTCTTTTTCTCTTTCCCTTTCACGCTCACGCTCCCTTTCACGTTCACGATCAGAAGAACGATCACGCTCTCTGTCGGTATTATATAAACTCCGCTCTAAGAGGTAAGGATTACGTTCACCCGATGCTGTTCCTACAGTGGACATATTTACCGCAGCATTTATTATCGATTGATGTGTTATCTCCAGAGTTCTTTCGATTTCACCGTTAACCAAATCACCAATAGTTTTTGTTGAGGACATTGGAGGCAGTGAATTGCATCCTGAGCCCGGTAGCACCTGGTTTAGTTTCTCCTGTGACAAGTGACGCCTTAAAGCCATTTTAGCCGGTGATACTTGCGTATAATCCGGCTGTGATGAATTCGAATTCGGCCGACTGGGCGGTTGCTGTTGCTGGTTTACTAAATGACCAGCCGCATGATGTTGCGAGATTGGTGATTCTCGACTACTACTTCGTTCCAAAGACATTAAACGATCTCGTGTTGGTGGATAATATTGTAAAGCTGAGTCGGAATTTGCTGATGAAGAACGTGCGGGAGGTTCTTCCATTAACATTTCACGGCTGCTTGACCGTTGCTGTAGATGGTTTTCTACGCTGAGAGGCGGTTGCTTAAATTCCATTGTTAGATTATGAGGATTATGTTGGCTCATATTCATCATATGTTGTTGTTGCTGATGATGTAGTTGTTCTCGCTGTTGACTGGCTACGAATTGTTCATAATTAGACGCAGATATAGAACTGCGTCGTCTATGCAAACTGTGCTCGCTAGCACTACCGTAAATATTGTTTAAATGTTGCTGATTATGAGGCATAGTCGAGTTTGCATGATACTTAGCCGACGATTTTGTTGAAACTGAACTGGCTGCCACAGAGGAAGACGTCGATGCATTAATAGGCTGTAATAACATGGCCTTGCTCGAATTATATTTACTTACTACACCACTATTGGAACCACCGTGACTTTGTGGAGGTTGAGGTGGCGGTAAAACTGGTGTAATAGGTGATATAGTAGTGGTAGCATTTAAATGCGTCATGCCATGGGTAGCAACGTTTATAATACTGCTTAAAGAGTTGTGAGTATTTGTGGACGATCCACTGTGGACATTACTGCTTGAGGCATGCGAGTGTTTGCTACGTTTCGATACGGGCGATTGCTGTGGCGAGGGCGATACTTCCACCTGCACTTGGTTAACTACCTGCTGAGCCTTACGGTGCTCTTGATCTTCATTAAGGGCCGATGTTATGATGCTTTTAAGCCTATCCTCAAAATTAGCCACTTTGGGCGATTCACCTATGCTTACGACTGGTATATTATTGTTTGATTTCCGCATGCCAGGCAAATCACATTTTGGCAATAGGCTGCCACTCATAGAGTTCGAGTTTTGGACGACAGGTCGTAAAGATGTGGCAGAACTTGATGGTATCAATAAATTATTATCTCTTTGCTTGGGTGCGGGCATTAATGTACTGGGATCTTGCGGGATGGGTAGTTGCTGCAGATGCTGCTGCTGTTGGTGTTGCTGTTGCATACCACCGTAACCACCTAAAGACGGTAAATGTTCATTACTACTCGACCTTTGCTGATGGTGCTGATGATGTTGTGAATGTTGTGGTTGTTGGTGATGCTGTTTATTTCTGTAGGGTTTATCCTCTGGATGGTGGTGCTGAGGAACATGATGTTGTTGCTGCTGTATATGATGATGGTTTTGGTTTAGTAAATGCTGTTGCTGATTTTGTGGCGTTTGCATTTGTAATTGTTGTTGCTGCTGCTGCTGGTGATGCTGATGATGATTGTTAGCAATGCTTTGATACGGATGTTTAGTTGTGGCATTAGTATTGACGTTTGACGTTAACTTGCCTGCTTCTATTTTGCGTCCCGTCTCTAGGATCTTTTGCGCCAACACTTCTGGATTGCTTTCTTCTATCTTACCGACATCCGGAACATCCGGCCATTCCTGTGAACGCGTACGATGATCTCTGCTGCGGCGAACAGACTTACTTGAAGTTTTCGTCACAGTTATAGACGGCTGGTTAGCATTGGTAATATTATTTGGCACTAAAGAGGAGGTAGTACAGATATTGTTGTTAGCTGGATTTGAAGAAACTGAAGATGACGACGAAGATAGACTTGCTGTGGAGGGCGTTACATGATTAACTGATATGGAATTTATGTGATTGTGGGTGGTTAATTGCAAGGGTTGCTGAACAGTATTGTTATTATTGGCACTTATAGTAGATGTTGGAGCTGACGGATTGGTTAGTATAATATTAGTACCCTGCGCCAATAATGCAGCTGCAGTTCTTCTCTCTTCTACAGCTTTTTCTAGGCTATTAGCCTCTTTTTCTATACTCGAAACTTGAGCTACAAGTTTCTTACGCTGGGCCAATGTGTTGGCAATTTCCTTTAGTACTAATTCATGAGCCGAGGCCTCGGACAGGTCTGACCCAGATAAATCATGTAATTTGGTTTTGCCATTAATACCATACAGCCGCTGATATTCGGGAAAATGTTGTAAATGTTTCTTCAGCAAGCGTTTCTGCTCCATTTCACAGGTGGTAACCTGTGATTGTATTTTCTTAGCTATGCCCTGCAGTTCCTTGTGACGTCCCACAATCTCTTTTGCTTTGGCTATAAGGTCATTTGGTGAGGATACGTTAATACCCAATTCATTCATACGCACTTTCAACAAGGCCACACTGTCATCTATTAGCACTTTAATTTGTTTATCTAATTGGGAAGCTCGATTTTTGATACGTTGTTTTCTCTCCTGTTCCAATTGTATTTGACGCTTTATGTTGGGTATGTAAGATTTTGCTTTCATTTGCTCAATCATAGCCATGTACTGAGAACGAAAGACATCCAGGAGAATTTGTAAAGCGTAGGGCGTGTCTTGTGGTGATTCGGGTATTTCCAGTTCGGAATGATCCATGTTTTCCGTTAATAGGGAAGTCAATTGTTGATCTATAGTGCCGGGAGCGGGTGGTAATTTTTTACTCATGACTTCCAGAGATGTAGAGAGTAAAGTTTCTTTGTGCAACACATCCAAACCGGCAATTTTCAAATTCTTTCTACCTCTGGCACCCTTCTTCAAACGACCCTTACGACCTTTGGCGCCGGTGGAACCACCACCTGTTGAATTGCCACCAAAATCCTCTTTGGAAGAGTTATCTTTTGATGCTTGTGCTGCCGCCTCAGCTCTTTCCTTAGCCGCTGCTTCTCTTTGTGCAGCTGCTGCGGCACTCTTACTAGCAATGGCTGCTTTGCGCGTAAGTTTTTTGCGCTTTTTCTGTGTCGTTGTACGAGCAGTGCGTGAACTTGTTGTTATGAAATTGTTATTCTCCTCCTCGTCCGACTGCGAACTTTTGCCACCTTTCGAACTGCCCCAATCTGACCAGGCCTTACGTGTTACTGGAGGACCACCACTGCCATTGCTATTGCCATTTGTGGTATTTGCATCACCATCGCTTTCTGTTGACGTCTCTGCTTCCATATTACGTGGTTGTTGCTGTTGTTGTTGTTGCTGCTGCTGCTGCTGCTGCTGTTGTCTTGTTTTAGTAGTCGTTGTATTATTAACATGGGCAGCTGGCGAATTTGTACGAGCAGAATTCGAGTTTGAATTGGAATTCTGTAAGTTGGCAGAAGCTTGATTATTCGCTTCACGTTTGGCACGATCTCGTGTTGTGCGAGTGGTACTACCTGCGGAAGAACACAAATGCAATATTCGATAATTTATATATTTGTGCAGAAAAAGAAAATTCAATTTTGTTCTCGTTTTATTATTTGCCTTTTTACAAATATTGAAAATTTCGTTTTTTTTATTTTTTGGTAAAAAGTAAATTAAATTATGCAAAATAAATTCAATAAAAGAAATAAAATAACAATGAAAATTAAAAGAACGTCAATGAAAAATTAATTAATTAATGTTAATGCGTTTAATGATGAGAGCGTTTTTTTTCTCTTTTGAGACTTTTTATTTAATTTTAGTGGTTTGTATCAGAGAAGTCAGCTTGTAATACTTATTTACTACTCAGTGTTTAGAGTAGAGTGTCACAATATTAATTCCATTATTTGTTTATAATTGCTGGGCTTTCTTCTGATGTTTTGATTTATAATTGTACGCTCTACAACAATCCAAACACCCACATTTAAAATTGTATTAGAATTATTAGTTGAAGTGCTGTGATATTTTATTTTGTGGTTATTTCTGAAGTTAATGCAGGTTGACTTACCCGCATGATGATCGTTTTCAGCACCTTTTTGCGTTTTGAGACGTTGAAAGTAACGTTCTAAAATCGTGCGATCGATGACATGCAAATAATACGAAACGGGCTTACAGGTCCAAGAAACTGAACCCTTTAATGGTGGTATCTCGCTAACATGCATAATCGTGCCGATATCACTTAAATTTCTAAAAGAAAATATTCAAGAAAAATGAGAAATTAAATTATATTGTATTAGAAATGGAGAATGTTGGGGCTAACTTACCTATCAGTTATTCTAAAATTTAAAGGACAAAATGATTTGGACGAAACCACTCTGGCTCCATCACGTAAATCAGCAAATCGCTCCTTTAACTGATGATCCACATTGGGACCGAAGGCGAAATTATTTACAAACACTAAAGTTGAACTGGTTATCTTCTCGCGATGTTCGTCGACCAGAAAGTCACCCTTTAGTAGTTTGTATTCACAATAACGTTTGCCAAACCACGCCATAAATTGGCGAAAGAACATATCCATGCGTTCGGCATAGCGGGCCGGTGTATCTGCTTTCTCAATGCCAATGCATGTTTTTAGGGGAAAAGAACCGGCCATTTGTAGCACAACTTGTCCCACACCAGAGCCCAAATCTATGAATGTATCTTCATTGGTCACATTTACATGCTTAATCATCTGTTGGACCAGTTCGTATGATGTCTCACCGTAGACTTCTGGCGAAAATGGTTCATAGTTATTCAGTTTGTCGGGATCTAGAACGGCAGCATTATAAACTAATTGTAAAATGTGTCTCAAGAGACTGGGATGAGCGAACTTATTTAAACGCTCAGCAGGCAGTGAGGTTCCTTTTTCCTGGAAGAACAGTGAAAAGAATTAAATTTATAATTGTGTAGACACACAAAATATAAAATAAAAGATAACGAATAAACCCACAAAGGCAATGTTCGTTCTGGTAGGCGGTGACAATAAACGCTTTTGAAAATGAAAATGGTAAAGGTACCGGACGCAATGCTTTATGTGATCGACAAGTCAAATTGTGTTTAATTGCACCAAGTTGCAAGCACAAGTCATAAACTTTAATGGTACAGTTTAAAGTAAATTTAAGAGGCCTACGAGTGCTTTGCAATACTTGGCAATGGTTTTTTCCCTTTCTGGACGTAAAATGAATTTTTCAATCAAATTTACGGCTCCTATGTCTCATATTCTTGAGAGACTTAATGTTACATGCAGGAAATCACTATTTCCACTGGCTTTAATTCAACAATTGATTAGAATTATGGTGTGCTAACAGTTGCACGTTCAAACTGTTGCTTTTGTGTTTTTCTAAAAACTGAAGTAGTTATGGATGGGGTATTCATATTTGATTTAAATAAAACGGCACCGAAATCTGATTTCAATGTCGAATTAAGGCCAGATCGGGAAATTTCTCCTCCGCAGGCTTTAAAGAGAACAACGAAACTAAAGATTGATCTTCAATAGGAGTGCGGAATCAGTTACTCTGTACGGACGCAAATTATGGAACTCAATTCGCAGCGACTTAGAGTAACAATTGTCTTGGTCGAATTCTTAAGATTTTTTTTTTGTAAAACACCAAACCAAATGTGAATCGGAATACTTTACGAAGGTCACAATTCCCCCATACGGCAGTCACTAGAATCGCTAAGGCAGTCGAAGAATAGGATTTCCCAGCAACTCCTGAACATAACAGCATAATAAATACCCTATACCCACCCAGTAGTTTGTTGCCTTTGTGCCATTTAAAAAATAAAAAATCATAATAAGTATGTACATATGTAATCTTTCTTTAAACACTTACCAATGCAACAATACTATCCACAGCTTTGTTGAAACGATCGACAAGATTTGTCATAGTCTTATAACAGGCAGTGTCTATATGATTAAGATTAATCTCTTCGAATGCCGATGAGATGCTTGGCAGTTCATCACAAACAAATTTAATGGTGTCAATGATATCAATGCCATTATCGTGACGATCTTGGCCGGTGCCAACTTGTAATGGCCACGAAAATGTTAAAACCTCTGATGAACCAGCTGGCGAACGCAACACCAAGTCTTTGACTTGAGGTGTTGCCATATTTTGTATAAAATATCCAACCCTCTCCTCCTCTTTCAAAGTATCCTACGGTCGTTCCACCTTTTTATACTAGCAAAGCTTAGCCTCCTAGTCTAGTAAACAGCCACAGCTAGTTAGCTTGCAGGAACATGGAAAAGTTGTAACAACTAAGTTGAGGCAGACGATTCAACAATTTGTTCGTTTGTTTTTGTTTTTGGTGGTTTCTTTGTTTGTTTTGATGATAATGATGTTGTGTTCTCTTTTATTTACGCTGTTATTGCTCTTGATTTCTCCTTTGGTAACGGTAACGTTAGAATGGTAGTGGTAGTGGTAGTGGTCGTGGTGGTGGTGCTGATTATAATATCTACTTAAACAATGCAATGTTGCCAGATTAATCGGTGGGTGTTTGTTGTAGAGTTGTCCTTATTGATTTTAAAACAAAAGCGTTTATTTGTTTTTCTTCTCTCTCGCTTATTATTGTTGTTATTGTTTGTTGGTTTTTGTTTAATTATTTGGGTAGTGGTTGTAAAGGCAGTTGTTTCTTTATTTTTTTAAATTGTTCTTCTTTTATTTTTCAATATGATTTTAAATGTTCAAATAAAAGTAAAATGGGATAGCAAAATAACACAATAAGGTTAAGGTAGGTATGTATGTATAATAGAGTATAAAATAAATTAAAATAATTCAGTTTAAAACGTTACGATGGCAGGAGAAATTCTGGTAATATTGCCAGTTTTTTATTTTTGTTTGTTAGCTTTTCAATTATACTTTTAATCAGCCTCGTTAGATAGAAGAAGAAGAAGTAGAGACAAATTCTATACAATATTTTTGCTTTCAATGAATTTTGAACTTTTCGTTATGGGTTGGTTGTAGGGTGGTGCTGTTGTTGTTGTGTGTTCTTTTTTTTCTTTTTCTTTTCTTTGTGTTTAAAAAGAATGTGTATGGTGGTGGTGGTGGTGGAGATGGTGGCTTTACGTTTAACGTTATAATTTGAACAGCGTTTGTGAGTTAAAAAATCCGTAACAAAAATATAAATTTAATACAACAAACAAAATCGTCAATGTCGTTACGTCTTTTGTTACGTTAATTGTTTGCTTTAAGATTTTCAAAGTATTTACTTTATTCACATTCAAGTAAATTGTAACAAAATATAACAATAACTGATGATAATTGCGTAATTTTGTTCGTTTCAATTGTTGTATGTTAAGATAACGATACATTTTCGCAAAAAATACAACATTTTTCAATATTTTTCTGTATTTTTCTTTTTTCGTTTTCTTTTTTGTTTTTTTGTTTTACACGAGCATGGTCTTCTTGATTTTGAATCTTTAAAATTCACTTTCCGTTAAATTCGTGTTTATGTTACGTTACGTTAAGCTTTATGTTTTATTAATTTGACGTTACGTTATGTTACATGTTTCTTTACTTTTCTTCTCTCTTCTTTTTAAAATTTATGAAATATTGTATTTAAAATTCACGGGTTGGTCTCTATTATTTTTTTATTTTTTTGATAATCACGTAAGAGCGCGTAAGAGTCTGTAAAAGAAATAGAATGATTAAAAAAAATTAACAAAAATTAAATAAATTTATTAATAAAAATGCTAAAAATAAATGGATGACGTAAACATAATAATAAGGAAAAAAAAAAGATTAAAAAAAAATTATTAATATGATTATTGTTTTTAAAGAGAATACAAATAAGTTAAAGACTTAAATTATATACTAACTAACAGCTGTAGATCAATATCTTTTTTAATTTTAATAATAAATGTAATAACTTTATAAATTTCTTATCATATCTTCTTTATGAAGTCGCCGTGGTTTAGTAGGTAGTGTGTCGGCTTATTAGACGAAATGCCAACATAAGTGGTGTGAGAACCTAGGTCGTAATCCTGACTGAAGGGTTGTAATGACCAATTATGTATATATGTGTGTATCTTGTGTTTAAACTCATTCATAAAATATTGCTTCAAAAATAAATATAAATAACTGAGACTTTTAATTTTATACTTGAAATTATTTCTAAAATTAAATAATATTTACAATTAGTGTTAACAAAAAAAAAGTGTGCAATTCATTCATGGTCATGTAAATTGTTTATTATAGCATTTAAAAAAAAAAACAAAAAATAATAACAACAAAATACTACTGTCAGTTAAATACTCGGATATCACTTTACATTACTAATAGAATATTAGCAAAATATGTGAATAAATTGAGAGAAATAAATAACAAATGCAAACAAAATTATTGTTTAGATGTTATAAAAATAAATTATATTTATAAAGAAAGAAAAAAAATGTAAAAAATAAAATAAAAATTATAGACAAGGTCAAGTACTTTTGTGTTTTCTAATATATATGTACATACTATGAATACATACATGTACACATATCAACTAGACTATTTGATTGATAAAATTAAATATAAATTATGTATGTACACCAGGCCAGAGTATTTATTTTTATAATACAACCCAAAACACTAAAAAACAATTGTAAAATAAATGGAACGAACAGCGTTTCTATCTCGACCTAGTCACACTTGCACAATTTCCTTTATTTGAAAAGGAAATAAAATTTTGAGATAACACAGCACATTTCATTATTTTATTTTTTCTTTTCTTAATTATTAATGTTATCAACTAATTACAGCAGAGAGTGAGTAAAATATAAAGAACATACGAAAGAAAGTATTCAGTTTTTAGTTAATAATCGCCCTCTTGTTGAGGGCAGCTAGTTGTCATTTAATGAGTCTGTTTTGTCAAATCACCACCATAGACGGCTGAATGACCTCTGGAGCTGTTGACAATTGACCCGAAAAAACATCTTCAGCGATGGGGTCTATATTTCTGAACGAAGAAGTATGTGAACAAGTAAAGTTATCGAATCAGGGACGATACCAATTCAGATGAGTTCCAGGAGTTTGCTGTAGGTTTTGGGGAGGTGGCGTCATCGGCGTCTTTGGAGATCGAGTTCTTTTTTCAAATGACATTTAAATATAGTCGTAATGCTATCCATGCAGAAAGATCTGCGCAAAAAAGTTTAGAAACTTCAGCGCCACTTTGAAGACCTAGATTTTGATCAAGAAGACAAACACTCACAAACTACACATGCAGTGCATTGTGTTGGATCTAAACAAATTAGTTATGGAAGAAAACGGGAGAAACTTATGTAGGAGTAGCTTTCTACAAATAAATAGGAAGAATTGATGGCCAATTTAGATCGCCAAAATTTGAAATTAACTCGCCGTAATCTAGTAGGAAAAGTGTTAGTTTATTAGACGTGAGACCATGTTTCAAACACCAGCTCATTTTAGACATTTTAAACGAATTGTAAAAAAAATATATATATCTTCGACGATTTTATCTCAGCAGTCTTCTGGCAAAAACTCTCGAGAGATTAAATAAAAATTGACATGAAGAGTTTATTCAAAAATCTGTCGTTCCCAATCGACGTTAAATTGTAGGTCATGCCACTTATGCATATGGTGTGAGAAGCTTGGTTGTAATCCTGACAATTAAGTAAGTAATATATAGAGCACTGTAAATTTATTTATTTCTAAGCTTTATTTTTTTATTGCACCACTTTATTTGCAAAAGAGTTGGCAATACTAATTGTAAATTTAATTAGACTGTACCGCATTTCTTTACAGATAGAATTGCGATTATAAATGAAAAAGAAGAATAAAATTATGGGGATTATTATTATTATTGTTTTTTTTTTTCGCTGCAACTATTAACTTATGTTGCATGTTTATTTATTTTTGTTTGCATTCATAATGACAACAATCAATTGTTGAAAAGATGAAAAACAACAAAAACGAATGATAGCTTGTGTGTGCAACTGCAGTTATTACACTACATTTCTCTATTGTCAGAGCAATAGTAGAATTATTAGTTAGTACTGTAGTTATTGCAGTTTTCATATGCGTTTGCTTGTGTGAGTATATGTGTGGGCATGATTGTTGATTTGTGCTAGTTTTATATGTGCATATGTATGTATGAATATATATTTATTTCTACAATTTATGCTATATTTATTTGCATTGTATTTGCTCTCACTCTCTTTTGCTTTTTTTGTTATTCAAGTACTTATTTTTTTATATTTTAATATTCTTTTTCTATTTAACTTAATTGACCTTGACACAAAAACACATTATGAATTGTACGTACATATGCATTTATGTATGTGTATGTGTAAGTGGTTATTAAAAGTACTGTTTTTTTTTTCTATAAGAAAAGAAAACTAAAAGAAAAAAGCGAATAATTAATATGGAAAATAAGTGAGTAAAATGAAACGAACCAAAAATATTAAAAGAGTTTAATAAAAGAAATAATCACAATGAAACATACTTTAACTCTTATTATTGTAAACGTAATATTGTATTGAAAGAGAGAAAAAGAAATTTTTGGTGTAAACGTGGGCGGTGCATTGTTGTCCACTTAAAGGAGACAAAAAAAAAAAAAGAAAAACATCAATTAGACAAGAAAACACTGCAACAAGACACTTTAAGGAAGAGAGAGAGAGAGAGTAGCAAAATAGTGAGAGTTTAAATATTAAACATTATTAATTACAGAGCAGAGTTCAATGACATAAATACACAACATGTACCTGCTGCATATTTATTAATTATTGTTTAAAACAGAGTTTTATATATTTAAGGTCACCACCTTAATTTATTTATAATTATATCGCCTTCTAGTACAATATTTAATAATATTTTATGCATTTTCTTTTGTATATTATTAAATATTTGTAATTAATATTTACTAATTTAGAATAATTAACCGAAAGTATTAGTAATATTTGTTTACATGGTTTTAAAAATTAATTCAATAATTGATTACATTTGCTGCAAATAAAAAAAATATTATAATAAAAGATTTTATTACAGAATTCTAAACCTTTTAAAGTGTTTAAAAAAGTTATTTTAATGTTTTTCTAAGCCTACTAATTTTTAAAGTCATTTTGTAAGCAAAATAAAAAAAAAAACTCAAGTTGTAAGTACATTTAATAATACATTTTTAAGTGTGCGTAAGTGTAATTAAAAATCTCTAAAACTTTTCATAATGAAAACGAACGCAATTACCAAATGTTGCCATTGTTGTCAAAGTTTATGTTTAAATTGATTTTGTTAGTCCTCTGTTTCTGTTTTCATTTTGATTACAACGTTAGTTTTCTTAACATTGTTTTTGAGAATACAAATTTTATTTTTCAATAAAAATCCGCTTAGTTCACAAAAAAAAAAACAATAATAAAGCAATTACATAATAATCAAAATCTGTTTCAGTCCTTCTCAAAAAAAAAATATACATATATTGAAAGAAATAGTGCTAGAGAAAGGAATAAAGGATTTGTAGACCCCAGTAAATCAAGTAAGATAATAAGAATTTTGTCAAAACTTGTTTAATTGGTCACTACAACCCTTTAGTCAGGATTGCGGCCTAGCTTCTCACAGTATCGCCCATGTTGTGTGTGTCCATGTGCGACCTCCGAACGACAGATTTTAGAAACTTTTTCATGGCAATTATTTACTCTCAAAGTTTGCATCAAAAGACTGCTGAGATAAGGTTACCAAAAAAAATAATTTATTTTCGTGTTTTTAGAGATGTCCGAAGCTAAGGTTTAAACATACGAATTATCGTCTAGTAAGCCAATATATTGCCAAATAGATTACGGAGACTTCATTACTGTCAAAATACTATGACAAAACATTCCCGGTAGAAAAGTGATACAAAATGCGAAATTCTACGAGTATGTAAATGTAGGTAATTTGTTGGCTTATCAGATGCTAGCACGTGGTTCAAGCCCCAGCACATACTTTTAAAAATAAAACGAAATATAAAAAAATAATTATTTATTTGAAGTCTCTTTCTCAGTAAAAAAAAACTCTCGCATGTAAAATAAAATAGACAATTAAAGTTCCTAAAAAAAATGTATTGTTTAAAGTCGACTTTAAACAGTTGGTCCCACCATTCATGGATAAGATTAAAACAGAAAACATAGTGCTGGTGTGAGAAATTAAGTTCTAGACTTGAGCAAAGCCTTATAATGACCATTTAAGTAAGTTGAGTTTGGTTTTTACATAGAAAAGTGTATGTATGACTCGCGCACTCCTTCATATCTTGAGAATATATTGTATTATGATGGATGATATATATTGAAAATATTTTTACTGTAACTCTGAATGTAAACTTTTTCATCTACATATGAATGTGTGTGCATATATAGATAAAGTTAAGTTATTTCTATATACATAGTTACAGATACATTATGTTTATTATATTCTACATAAAAATGAATTTTTTTTCTTTGGACGACTACAATATATAGCACCATGCTATTAGAAAGATAAAACAAGATAAAAAGATAAAAATAATGATAAAAATTAATGTTTAAACAATAACAGTAAAGAAAAAAAATATAAAATATAAGCGGTAAATAAAATAAATAACAAATAATGAAACTAGGTCGCATTTGGCCATTAACACCTGTGTTATCAGTTTGTACTCGTTAGAGGCAAATACAAATAATTATTTTTAATAGAAAAAATAGCACAAATTTAATCTATATTTTTTAATATTATAAAATAACTGAAAGGGTATTATACAAATTCATATTTAATAATTAACCACAATAAAGCAGTTTTTTGTAATGAATTTTCAGTTTTTTCATACTCTTATCTGCTAGGAAATATGATATGTTATGTTTTAAACAAACAAAAACAGATTTTCCCCCATTTTATGAAAGTGGAACAAGCTCACATTGTAACCATTGCGAGATGCAGAAATGACGAGAAATAGTAATAAGAACAGAAACCAAAACTTTCAAGTATTTAGAACAAATAGCGAAAAAAAAAACAAAAAAACAAAAGAAATATTTGTGTAATGGGAGCTAATAATTAAAAAAGCTCTACGCTACTTATACTTAAGTATTGTTTTGTCTGCCATTACTAGGAGAGGAAAAGTAACAACAAGTATAAGAACAAAATTTGAGAAAAACTTTTATGAAAATCTATTTTAGTTCCTTTAAATTGATAAAAATATTTTTTATTTCTGCATTAAAAAATGTCTAAAGACTGGTATATAATTCTAGAGTGAATCAGTCAATAAGTTTCCAAGTTTTTGAGGGAAACGCAAGGTTTTGAGCTCTGTATTTTTTAGATTGTATTGGGGTAAATTCGTACAATATTGCGGGCGAGGAAGCAATTCGTAACCTAACTTATAGATTTTTACCATGGACTCTGCACACGTATTTCACTAAGCATTTTCCTGATGCAGAAGAACTTATTTCTTGGTAAAATCCTTTTCAATTCCGTCTTAAATTGAGTCAATAAGTAGATATAGTTTTACCATTTTGAAGATAATTAATGTAGATTATAGTTAGTGATAAAAAAAAAATTGGTAGGCGAACTGAACTTAGCCTTCTTTGGCGCCGTTTCGCTATCAGAATTCACTGTTATGACTGTAGTTTAGTCTCTAGTTACTTATTGGTGGATCGAAGTTTTGTTCGCACTTATAAAACGGCACAAGAAAAAGACCATATTGCGATTGAAGATCGCTAAACAACGCATACGAAGTTTATTATACGCTCTGGCATACATTTTGCGTAAAACTATCTTATACGGATAAAGAGACCTCAACGGGAGACCAGCAGAAGGCTCCCGATCGCTATCGTAATGGAATATTTTTGTTTAATGCGTTTTCAGGTAGCTATGTACCTCTATAATTAGCTTGGAATAGTATTAAAGATACTTGGCTACAACCTTCAACAATTCAAGGTTCAACCCCGGATAAAACAAATAAATTTCCATCATGGTTTTCAAATAATCTTATAAATAAATCAAATCCCTTCGAAATAATCCAGAAATTCGTTTTTATTTATAAAATTAAATTTCAATTCATTTTTAAATATTTTTTGAAAGAAGATTACCAAAAACACTCAATTTTCAGCAATCGTTGGTAACACTTATAAATATGAGTGTTAATCCTACAACTTTCGTCTCTGTTACTCTCATGTTTCTACTGTTAAAAATGCTTTATCAGCTACAAAAACAATAAACAATAAAAAAAAAAACAAAATTTAAACACGGAAATACAAAACGCAACAAAACAAAACAAAAATAGATTTGTTTACGTACAAAACAATACTTTACTATACTCTCTCTTTCTATTGTTCGACAACTTTGTAATCTTTGTGGGTAGAGGAACGAGTGTGTTTAGAAGGAATGTAAACAAACGAAAACTTAAATTTTGGGGCCCACCCAAAAGTAGAATTTAAAAAAAAAAGAAGAAAAAAGAAAAATAAACAATAAAACTTTACGTAAATGTTTGTGTACATTATTGTTGTTATATTGGTATTAGTGTGTTTACATTTAAGATTATGATGATGATATAACTTATAAAGAATGTGATGTAATACAGACAAATAAACATGGATATGAATGAGTAGTGATAGTCAGATAAAGCAACAAATTGAGTAGAAAAGTTTTTGAATAAAATTTAAATAAAAACCGAATCTGGATGTGTTCTATTATTGTTCACAGGAAAAGAATTTTAAGAAATGGCATTCAAATTGTGCATATTTTAGAGCATCTCGCTTTTTCCAGGTCTTATCTAAGATCTCACCGATGGTAGCTTTAATGTTGTCTTTCAGGACTCGAATTGTGGCTTGCTAATCCTGTACACGAGAAACTATATAACAAAATAGCCTAATTGAGGTCAAATTGTGTGGTGTTGGCTGCCAATGGAAAAAAGTATAACTTTCTCAATTAACTTTACCCATCTAAAAACACTTAAAAGTCTAGAAGTATTTCTCAGGATAATTTCTGCGTTTCTCCAAGTCTCTATAGGTACAGTTTGTGTGATTGGGAGAATGATGCAGCTGCAGACTGAAGTAGATATAGAGAAGAGGAATGGGATTGCAAATTGAAGATGCAATAATGAACACATGAAGTCGCCGTAGTCTAGTAGGTAGTGTGTTGGCTTATTAGACTTGAGGCTACGGTTGAAGTCCTAGCTCAGACATCTCGAACAAAACGAAATATAAAAAAATATTTCTTCGGCGACTTCTTCCAGAATTTTCGAAGTCGACTTTAAACTGTAGACGTCACACAACATAAGTGGAGTGAGAAACAAGATCGTAATCCCGACTGAAGGGTTGTAATGACCAATTATGTATGTTAAGAACACACTTCGAGACTGAAGGAGACTGCATTATCCTCTATTCTATTGTCGTTGACCGACTCTTGGGAGCCTGAGATGAATGATTCTCGAGTACACACAATTTATTTACAGAAAGTCTCTTCGGCAATGGTGTATTGTATGGAATCTCTTTCGTATAACTTTCTGGTTGGTTGAGAAATGTAGGGCAAGAGTCTTATTTTAATGACGGATTAGGTACTGTGGGTATTACAACGGGACTTTGAGAACCTTTGTTCATAACAGCAACGACAGGACTTGATATAATATACATATGTACGTAAGCTTTCTAAATGTAAAATAATTTTCAGAAGAACTTAACAAATTAAAAAACAAATAAAAAGTAAATTAAATATAAAATACTACGAAAAAACCGCTTGTCAATCGTGCACATGTTTTCGCCTTTTCTGAAATAACATTTTATCTAAAATAATTTAAATATGCATGTATATATGTACATATGTATTCTTTTCTAGAAATTGGAGTCAAAAATTCCTTTTTTTATTTTTTTTTTTATTAATTTTTAACAAAGAAACAAAGAAGCAATTGAATTGAAAAAAACAGGCACACAAAGAGACAGATGTTGAAAAACAACCGCAGAGAATAAACAGAAATAAAAAAGCATATAAAAATATAGACGTTTTTTTGACTTTGGAATTGAAATAATAAACGATTTGTAAATAAAAAAAAGTAAAAAAAAAAACAACATGAAGATGCTCATTTAAAAAGACGACGACCTTTAAAATACACACTGACACAGACAGACTCAAGAGAAACATAAAAATAAAGCATGACTAACCTTTTGCGAGCTGGTTTTTTTTTTCTTATTTAAGGCAGGCACGTACTATGCAACAACAAAACGAGATATACAACAACAAATACTGGAATTATAATCAAAATATTGGATATCATTGGCCTAAAGTATGAAATTTATGAGAAAAAAAAAACAAAGCTCGGTTTAGCTCGTGTTGTTATTTTACGGCTGCAACGTAAATAATAAAACGGGGAGAATGAATATTTGCCGTTAAAGTCAAGTCATTCATATCCATACATTATCTCTTCCCTGGTTAAAGAAAAAAAAAAAACAAAATGAGAGAAAAAATTGTATGTTTCCTCTGAAGGGTCATAAACAAGATTGTTAAACTGTTGCTTTTAAAGTTGTACAATAAACACAAACATACACACACCCACTGTTAAAAACAAAACGCGAGTGAGTGAGAGATAGAGAGACAGTGCGTTAGCGATAGGGTGACAGGTGTTTTATATTCACAAACAATTGTTGCAAGTAGGCAGGCGGGCAGTAGTAATACCCTGTGTGTCTTTCTTTTTGTACTCTTCATTTGTTATTTCCTTATTAAGGAGGGGGAAATAAATATGCCAGCAAAAAAATAAAAAACAAAAAAAAAATCAATAAAAACCTGGATAAGACATCTTTAAATACAATGATGACAATCAATAATAATTTATTGCCGAGTTTTTGTACTCATTTTCTATATTCTTTTTATTGTCGTTGTATTTGGCATAACTGTTTCAGTGTCAAGTTTATGTCAAGCCATTAAAATAACAGATGGAAATGTTAATGACACGACTACAGGGTGTTACAAATACTCGTCTGTATACAATATTTGTGAGGCAATTATGAAATGCCAAACAAATTCTAGGTTAAGTTCCCTGTTGCCAAAAATATTATAAAATGGCATTACAAATGGCAACTGATAAACAACATTTTTAAAATTTCAATGCAACTAAAGTTCAATTGTCATCTAAAATCTGTCTCGGCTATCTTTTTTTTTTAATTTTCTCACAATTTAAAATGCAGTTTAGTGTAATTCGGAACTCCCTTGATCTCCTGATCTATTGATGTCAAGGAGTCCCCTGAGTCGTTATTGGCAGTGGCGTTGGATGCTATTTTAGGTAATTAGGCTGAGTGTCTAATATAAATTAGGTTGGTGTAGCCACAGTGGCATATAGTTTAGTAGACAAATAATTTACTTACTTACAGGAAATTGGCAATTGGTGTAACGCAGCTTGTCAACTACTCTGTACCGATATTTACAGATGTCAACATGACAAAGCCATGAGTCGTATTCGGCTTTGTTGCGTGATAAGTTAACAGAAAGAGTATTTTTACGTTTGAGTTCATGCGATTTAACTGATCATTGGACTTTTCTGTTGCGCTAAGTCAAAGATCGCGTAGGTAATATCATTTTCAAAACCTTTTAAAAGTCCGAACTTCTTTAACCACTCCAGAGTCAGTTACTTACATGGCCATTAATTGTATTTCGCACATAATGCACTACGGCAAGGTTCAAGCATTTGAAATGAAATAAAAATTTATTCGAAATTATATCTAAATTATATGTAGTCTACTAGATAGACTTAGACTAGAGCCCCATGGGTCAGCACTTTCCTCTTAGTAGTCTTCTGGCAAAAAAAAAAAAAAAAAAAAAAAAAAAAAAAAAAAAAAAAAAAAAAAAAAAAAAAAGAAGAAACTCTGGGAGTAAAATAAAATTGCCATGAAAAGTTTCTCAAAAATCTGTTGTACAGATTCGATATTAAACTGTAGATTTCGCCATTCATAGATGAAATTAACACACACAACATGAGTGGTGTGAGTAGCTAGGTTGTAATGCTGACTGTGAAAGGTACGTTATGAAAGGAGAAAACTTCAATTTTCCGCTAAATATTTTCTGCTTGGCAACCCTGCAAATCAGTAAACACTGTACCAAGGCGAATTCATTATCAGGTGGGAATAGTATTACAATAAGTACAACAATACAAAAACAACAGGGATTTTGTTTTTGTAAAAATGTACACATCTTGTCAAAAAAATTAACCCTCAAACCTCCATAGGAAATTAGTTAAAGCAATTAAAAAAAACTAAATAAATTTTATATATTGAAAATTCTTATGAATTTTATTATTACATTACATAAGGTGCTGCAGTAACCTGTAAATTAAAAAAAATATCAGCTGCAAACGTTATTTCCTATAATAACAAATTTTCAACAGAAGATTGGTCCAATTTGTTTTAATCCCTATATCCCAATCTTCAGAAAGAGAATTTGTTTTAAAAATAACACACAAGTTATTTCAGTCATAATTTAGGCACCTAGTTGGAGACATGAATTTTTTTTTTTTTGGTAATTCATCACTCTTACCTAAATAACTATAAATATATGTATTTAGTGTTAAAGGCTTAAATATTGTTAATCATCTTGCAACAATTTTAATATATACATACTCTTCAGTCAGGATTATGATCTAGTTCCTCACACCACTTATGTTGTGCGTGTTAATTTTATATATGAGTGGCGGGACCTACAGTTTAAAGTCGACTCCGAGCGACAGATTTTTGAGAAACTTTTCATTGCAATTTTAATTTACTCTCAGAGTTTTTGCCAGAAATCTGCTGAGAGGAAGTCGCCGAAGAAATACTTTTTGTGTTTCAATTTGATGTCTGGCCTGGGGCTCGAACCCTGGCTTTTCGTCTAATAAGCCAACACACTACCTACTACGGCGACTTAATTCTAATATATAATTGGCTTTAAAATAGTAATCCTAAAGAATTTCCAGAGTGCGTATCGTTAAGGATACATGCGGTACATATGAGGGTTTATGACTAATATGAATACGAAATTGAATATCGAAACAAAATACACAAAAAACAAACATTTTTTTGACATTGTTACTTACATCAGCTGGTAAACAAAACCCACCTGATAATGAATTCGCCTTGCACTGTACGTGTCCTGGCAGCTCCCTCTTAAATTCTTAAAATTTATAGGTTTTCTGTTATTAAAATATTTTCTGTTTTTCATTGTTAAATTTTAGTAAATATTTTGCCCGCTTTTTTTGCTGTTATTATTTTATGGATTCTAAGAAACAGTGCAACCAACCACCACTTGCTGTGATTTGGCAAACGTGCATAAAACTAACTCGCTGCGTGTTTTCGTGTGCAGTTTAGTTTACGAGTAGTATTTTGAGAACTTTTTTATTTTATTTTACTTTTATTATTTTTTTTTTCATTTTCTAAATGCATTATTTTATTATATTTTTGTTATATTTTTCCTTTTTTTCTTTTGTTCGTTGTAATTTTCAATGTTGGCACTTTTATAATCTCATTTTCAATTTGTTTTCATCATCATCATCAGCGTCATACAATTAATTTTTTTGTATTCTTTTTTTTTCAAACATTTCGCTTTTGCGGTCACTGTATGTATTAATGTTTGTGACATTTGCATAAAAGCATTATGACTGACTAAGTAACTGCCTGCCTGAATGCCTAACCGTACTCTGCTGGCCCCGTCCATCTTGTCGTTAGTAGTAGTAACCGGCACGCATTCTGATTTTAAACGACAAATTATTGTGTGTTTCATTTTCATTTTTATTTTTTACGACACACATACATACTCATGTACTCATATGCACATACTAACTATTCGTGCAGAATTTGTATTTCTAGTCTAATATTAAAAAGAAATAAAACACAAAAAAAAATATGTATAAAAAAAAGTATTTTAAAACGAACAAGAAAACGAATAACCTAAGCTAGCCTAACCTAACCAACTAGCCAACCATGTGGTTAAAAAGTTTTAAAAAGGAAACGTTTTGCAGAGAAAAAAAAATAATAAAAAGTATGTCACCATCAACTGTATTAAAAAAAAAAAATACGAGAATAAAACAAAACTTAGCAGCATAAAATATAAAAATTATGTGCCATTTTGCCATTTAATACATAAAAATAAAAAAAAAAAACAAATTGCGTGAAAAAACGGACATGAAATGGTAAAAACTAGGTAACAGTGTAATTAAAAACAAAAACAATAAAAAAGTCTTCAATAAAATCATGATTTCAACGAGGACAGGCAGACCAGATTAGCTCTTCGTACTTACTTAACTTAGTTAATTGGTCAGAACAAATTTTGAGTAAAGTTACAACCTAGTTTCCCACAACACTCACTAGCTTTGAACGTCGAGTACAAACGATAGATTTTTTAAACTTTTTATTGTAGTTTTATTTTACTTTCAGAGTTTTTGCCTAAAGACTGTTGAGAAAAAGTCGTCGGGTGAAATATTTTTTCTGACGAGGATTTTGAACCACAAGCCCTCGTTTAAAGAAGCCAATACACTGCAAATTTGAAAAAAAAAAAATATATTTTTCTTCTCTTCGAAAGCAGGCATCTTCACGTATGGAACCAATGCCAGGGACTCATATACAGTGGTGGCCTTATAATTAGAAACGATGTTTCTGGAGCAGAGTTCTCTGGAGTGACGAATCTAACTAAGTTCAATTTGTCCCAATCTGATGGGAAAACGTATGTAAGACGTCCACCAAGCAAAGCCTTTGATCCCAGGTACACAGTGAAAACTGTAAAACAAATTAACAAACATACATGTTGCTAACTCGTTTATAATTATAAGGCCACCACTGTATATAGTCTTCCATAGAAATGTAGTGTTTTTCTAGTCGTGCTTCCAGAGTAGGGCTGCAAGAATAACAATTTATTCAGATAAGGCTTGAAAAGTACATGTTTTTAGATCGCATCTCTGGTCTGGGAGTGTAAGACTACCAAGCAACATTATGCCAGATTATCAAATTAGATTATTCTGGTTACATGGGCCACGTTACTGGCAATGAAGTTGCGAATGAAATGGCAAACTCAGAATCAGTTTTAAAAGTTGAGCCAAAGGAGAGGTGGATGAAACCATTTATAGACAGACTGCTGCTGCTTTAGAATTCTTAAAGAAAGTTTAGATTTGTCCATCAATCATGCGTATGGGCATGTAGGTTAGATTAGGTTAGGTTAGAGGACGTGTACTTGTCAATTAGGACAAGTACAGTACCCGGAGTTGGAATTGACCCATTGTACAACGTCCTAGTTTCTCACACCACTTATGTTGTGTGTGTTAATTTTATACATGAGTGGTGGGACCTACAGTTTAAAGTCGACTCCGAACGACAGATTTTTATTTATTGAGAGAAACTTTTCATGGCAATTTTTATTTACTCTCAGAGTTTCTGCCAGAAATCTACTGAGGGTAAGTCGCCGAAAAAATACTTTTTGTATTTTGTCTTTGATGCCTGGCCTGTGGCTCGAACCCAGGCTTTTGCGTCTAATAAGCCAACACACTACCTACTAGACTACGGCGACTTAAATGGGCATGTATATCGGACGGTAGAGTTGCAAGAGGCTTTTGACCAAAGCTTAATCCTCTACTGGTAGGAAACTAGTTCTAAGCGTGAGTAGGAGGCAGATAAGAACTACTGTAGGAGCATGGACCCCTTTAACATAGAATCAATAGATGGAATGGAGATATTTTTGTGGTTTAGGCTAGGCAAAGATGCAGAACATAACATAGGTGGTAGTATGAGAAGCTAGGTTGTAATCCTGACTAAAGCATTGGAATAACTAATTAAGTAATTCAGTGAATATGTGTGAGCCCACACTCCTTATAATCTGACACCGTATCTCCCTTACCGACTGTCCTTATAGTCTTAGATGACTTTCTCTGAGAGGTGTTAATCATTATCTATTCGCTAATTTCATTGTAAAAACAGGCTCGAATGTGGGTTAAGGTGTCGTTCTGTTTTCGTCTTAAATTTGCTTAAAGTTTTCAATTTAAATTTCAGTAGCTTTTAATATTTTTTAAAGGCTAATCCCCATTGAAGGGATTTATATTTAAAGGTTTTTGTTGAGGATTTTTTTCTCTTTCGATACACTGCCAGAGAAACAAATTTTTTCCATTAATGAACACTTCTGTTGAAATTAAACTCAGTCAACCATAAATTCGGAAAATTACGAGAGAGAGGGAAAAGAAAAACAAATTTTGTCTGCCTTTTTTTTTAGGTTTTATAAAATGGTTACAAAAGTTATTACTTTTTACCCAAAAAGATAAAAAAAAGGAAAAAAAAAGAAATATAAATGATCTCTACTACCACCCACCACCAATCCAAACCCTACACTGCCATTGCTAATTCCATTTTAAGGCAGAGTTCTAGGAAAAATTATTATTGAAAAAAAGAAAGAAAAACCCCATTGAATGTGAGTAAAGTGAGTGGTGACTAAGGAGTATGTCATCTGTTTCAAATTGTATAGAAAATATTATAAAAAAAAAGGAAAAAGCAAAATGAGAAAATGGATGAAAAAAAAAAATAGAAAATTTCCTATGAAAGATGGCAAGAAAAACAATTTTTATATAAAAATTCTTTTGTTGTTGTTATTGTAGTTATTGCAGTCAAGCTGAAAATACGTGACAGTATAATCTATAGTTTTGTTCCTTGACATATGCGCTTACGAACGAAAAACTGTAAATAAAGCTAAAGGAACAAAAAAAGTAAGAAAAATAAAAAAAAGGAAGAAATGAATACACCCGGGACCTAAGCATAGAAAAACCGATAAGAAAAAAAACGCATAACAGAACCTAGAATATGTTCGTTCGTTACAAGCCAAAAGCAAAGGAAGAGAAGGAAAAAAATTATATTTTTATAAAAAAAAAGAAGAAGAAAAGCTTGAATAAATTACGAAAAACAGAAAAAATATGTACCTCCCTTGGAAGCAGAGGAGCATCATCAACATCAACATCATCATCATCATCATCATCATCTTTGTGATGATTGTATAGAATAATGCCAGGCATTGTATAAAATTTCTTTTCTTTTTGTAGATTAGAAAGAAACAAAAATAAACCATAACTATTCGAATAAACTACCCCCCACCAATGCCAGCATAACTGCTAACATTTATCAACCCATGCTCCTTCCCACAGGGGCTTATACATATATAATGGCTGGTGCTATTACAACACACACAGTACACACACAGTCAGTCAGTTACTGCCAGCAGCAGCATTGTCATCACCACCGCCATATCCTTACTGCCTGTTATAGCAAATATTGCTGCTGCTGCTGCTGCTGCAATGGTGCTTTAAAGCTTAACACTTTATCAGCAAGTTTTTCTTCTTCATCTTCTTTGCTTTTGGGGTTGGGGGGATGGGGGGATTTTTTTGCTATCGTAGTCAGCCTCATAACAAAATAAAGAAAAATATTAAAACTTTGGAGTGCCACCATCGTTCACCTTCCTTCCCATTTTGCAGCATTTCAGCTTAGCAGCAAAGGCGAGCAGCCAAACTGTGTTACAGTTTTAAACCAGCAAATGATTAAAGAGAGAGAAAGATAGAAAACAAAAATTCAGGTTGGCAACATTGCATAAATATTCTCATTGTTTTGAATTCCGTTATTTCATTTTTTCTTTGGAATTCTAGCGTTATCCTTGACTACTTTTCCTTTTAAAACGACTTTTCGGCTACTTTTAGTAAAGCTAGTGTGCTTTAATTTTCTGGTTAAAAGACTGCCATTAAGGCACACTACAAACTGAGACGGATTTAGATGTCCATGTGCCCGTAAAGGGGCGGCTTTGGAAACGGGCAGAACGGCGCAAAAATTCTGATCAAGGCTGGATGGTGGGTGCACGGTAAAGTTGCTTAAACTCCAAAGAAGCACTCTCAGTATGGTTGTTGGGGTCATGACGGGACATTGCATCATGGGCACGTATGCAAGGCGCAATGACGTTTAAGCTGCATAAATGATGAAGAGGATGAAACTGTTCTTCAGCTACTGGGAATATGCTCGGCGCTATGTCAAAGGAGAAAAAGTGATCTTGGTGCTTACTTCATGCATGATTTAGAGGAACTGTCGCTTCCAGAGAAGCTCCGAGTGGTTTCAGGACTAGGGGATAATGGAAAATCTGTGGTTTCGTAAGGGCCCTACGTGACCTAAGTGTTTCTATTCGGCTTCCTTGGGTCGAAAGCCACCTCTAACCGCCTACCTACCAATCTCTAAGGATCTAATGGTCGCTTTAATGCCAATAAATAGGCGGATATTATCGGATACTGCAATCAGACAGTGGCAATCTTTATAGCCTTTCAGCCTGAATATTACTACACAGTAATTGGGTTGTGCAAGGAAGTTTGTCTATCTTTGTCTTTTGATCTGTTGTAGGCCCCATTGTTTTAGACTACACTACACTAAGTCCCAGTTTAACTTGACCATCAAACTGCTTCCATAAGACGCTTCAATAAATAAGTTTTTCCCTTTGATTCTCTACAAAATACCTTATTTGAAGGCTTCAAGAAAAAAACCATACTTGAAGGAATACAATGGTGGGGCGGGTAAGTGGATGAGTATGGTATAAGGTCCGCCTGTTGTTGTTGTTATAGTATATGCGGGCTGCTATGCTGTTACTATATCCCAAAAGTTTTTTTTATGGGCAAAATTCTTCAACTACCGCTACTACAACCTCCACCACCATTACCACCACCAGAGCACACTAAGGCGCCTCATAACAGATTTTCCGAAAACTTATAAATAATTTTTGTTTCATTCCATGTCCCTCCATCTCCTACTTTGCCCCTCGTAAGGCATAGCACTTTTCCCACGTTTCTCGTTTTTAGTCAAGGCTTCTACGTTAACTAACACAACCAAAATAAATACCCTCCTCCACCGACCCTTGAAAAAAAAAATGCCATTTCATTTCAAACATTCTTTCTTTCATTTCTTTTAAAAAAAGGTCCTGGTCCTGTAAGAAAAACCAACAACAGAAAATATTAGACAGGCAGGCAGGCAGAAATGTAACAAAACAAATTTTTTTTTTGCCCATCCACCTCTATTCCCCCATATTATAAACCATTTTTTTTCTTCTACCCCCCTCCTGTCTTACCATGGATGTCTTTATATTTTATTATACAAACTCTGCCACTTTTATGCCACGTCGTCGAAATTCTGTTGGTAGAGGAGGAGGAGGAGGAGAGACAAAATTAGTTTTTCTTCTCTTCTGCTGTCTTTTTGCAATTTCTTTCCCAAGTGAAATCTTTTTATGTTGACGCCGTCATCTAAAAGCTAAAGACACGAGTGTTACGTGCGAACGTACATACATACATAGGAGTACAATATTAAGAGAATTTTACAAGTGAACCTTAAAGGCCTTTTGAAAGCGCGTGTTTGGAAACTTTTTGTAATAATAGCTGAGAGAGAGAGTAAAGTATTCACATCTGGTAACACTTATAATGATTTATTAATATAAGTCGATATAAGAGGTGTGGCATCACTTATTTTTTTTTTTTTTTTTTTTGATTACATTCGAAGGAGGTTATTGGACCACATTGTGTTTGTTCCATAAAAGAAAGAAAAGGCAGAACAGATAGAGGGTATAAGAAAGGGGAAACAGGGCACAAATCAGTTGGGCGTGGCCACCATGAAACCATTATAATCCTCGCCTAACGATAGAGCCCTCAAAAAATCCTCTATCCAGAGTATTGATCCTCCTTCTCGTCAGGGGAGAAGATGCTCCATAGTTTTTAATTCTTCTTCAATTAGTTTGACTGAGATCTATTCGAGTTCCTTGTCAGCGTCTTAATATCACAATACCCTGCAAGCAACTGTCACCAATCACTTGCTCTACTAATTTTATTCCCCACAGCATGTCGGTTCTATCATCGTCGATTTGATCAGACAACACCTAATACTATTCTCCCAGCGCTTTTGTGCCCTCTTCCTAACCCATCTCGTCCGATAAATCAATAGAAGGAGCCGATGGATGTATTAGAAGCAACCACCACATGTCCCACAGAGTGGTATTCGAGTCTAGAAATAGTATCGAGACCATTATGCCCCAGAACTCAACAGACCGATACGCTCAAAGGGCTTTTATGACAGATTTAAAGTCACGTGTGTTAAACCAAATTCCGAGGGCGATTGCCTTCGGGCAATAAAATCTAGTACAACAGCCTTAAAAGCTTTCAAAATAGCCTAAAAGAAAGCCTGCTGTAGTTTTCATCCAATCTACAATAGGGCTCTAGTTGGAGATCCTTACCAAAGATCCATTAATGTCTCCCGTTGGAGTATTACGAGTTGCCATTGCGCAAAATATTTCACAAGTATTTTAGCATGTACACCGACGTGCGTACTATGATCAGCGACTATCACAATCCCCAACGCAGACAGTGCCTGTGTGTTTAGTTCGAAGGAAATAATCTTTTATTATCATGGAACGGCCAAATCTTTAAAGAACAGGAAGCACAGTTTTCTCCCATCAAGTGCCTAATATCTGCAATTAGCACTGCTTGGATCCTACGTTAGCTAACCCAATAGAGCAAATTAGTTTCCTTCATTGCCTGCGTGAGGAAGGGTAAGCATTTCTTATACTACTCTACCGTATAAAGGGTCCGCCAAATAACTTTTTTTTTTTTGAAAATGCTTTCAGAAAAAACCTACTGAATATTTTCTCAAATTTCTTTTTTTATTTGAAAGTACAATACTTCCGTTTAATAATGGAAAATAATTTCATTCGAATGGCTGCCTCGGCTGGCCATGCAGTAGCCTACACGATCGGTTCAATTTTTAAGCACATTATCGATTGTGTGCAGCTGTATTTCACCAATGGCTTCACGAATATTGTCCTTTAAAGCGTCAATTGCCTCTGGCTTGTCGGCGTAACACTTATCTTTGACGGCACCCCACAAATAATAGTCCAACGGTGTCAAATCGCAGCTCCGAGGTGACCAAACGACATCAGCCTTGCGGCTGATAATGCGATCTTCAAAAACAGGACGCAAAACATCGAGTGTAGCTTCGGCTGTGTGACACGTAGCGCCGTCCTGTTGAAACCAAATGTTGCCAATATCCTCCTCTTCAATTTTTGTGAACAAAAATTCGTTCAACATGGCCCGATAACGATCACCATTGACTGCAACGGCCACTCCTTGCTCATTTTCGAAGAAAAATTGCCCAATTATGCTTCTGGACCAAAATCCGCACCAAACAGTGACTCGTTTTGGGTGCGTCGGCTTTTCAATGTATGCGTCCGGGTTTTCTGTGCCCCAAATGCGACAATTTTGCTTGTTTACATACCCGCCAAGATCAAAATGAGCTTCATCTGAAAAGATGACTTTTTTTTTTGCCAAAATCGGCATCTTCTGGTGTAGGCTACTGCATGGCCAGCCGAGGCAGTCGTTTGAATGAAATTATTTTCCATTATTAACCGGAAGGGGATTGTACTTTCAAATAAAAAAAGAAATTTGAAAAAACATTCAGTAGTTTTTTTTTTTTAAGCATTTTCAAAACAAAAAAAAAAGTTATTTGGCGGACCCTTTACTACTCGGGCTATAGGTTAACCAGTTTATGATTAACCTATTAATTATAATTCAAAGCACTTTTCGACCATTACGAGGTGATGGCTAAAAAAATTTGAAGAGTCGATAAAGCGTCACGAATTCGATCAGATCGGGGTATCATCGCAATGTACTGGTACGCACTGCTGAAAATATATTTTCCGTTATAATTCGCATTTGTCGAATCGCTGACGCTCTACCGACTTATTATTCCTTAGATTATATTTGAATTTGCCCCTTCCTCCACTGTTAGGACAACACTTGCAAAAATTTTGAAAAAAATAGCTTTAAAGCTCGTCTCTTACTCGACGGCTACGTCGACAAGCAATCATGTCGCTTAAACGACTCGGAAAGCCCAGAAGTGAGTGTGGGAAAGCTATGTGGAAAAAGTCACCATTTGGTTCCCTTTATGTTCTGGAGTGTGTAATTGGTCTGTATTTGAAAATGACTCGAATTCTATTCGAACGTACGATAACCGACTTTTTGCCACAGAAAAAAGATTCTTTACTGTATGACATGTGGTAGGCTTATTAGACGAGAATCCGAGGTCACTGTCACTGCCGATAATATCGCTTCTGTTAGAAAAAATATCTGTTTGGTACGCATCACTGTTTGAAGATGCCATTGAGATGCATTTTTTTTTCGAAATTTGTTGTGGAACTGGCGTTATCGCCAAGTCGTAACACATTAACACATACAAAATGTGTGGTGTTAGAAGCTAGGCTGTAATTCTCGCTAAGGGCGCTAAGTAAGTGTGTTATAATGAAGAAAACATGGCTCCCTCGTGACTCACACATCAGAAACAAAACGTTTATCATCTGAGTGAACTGACTGAATGTTGTGATGAAAAGACTGCAATGCATGCAGCTACCAAGCTTTGCTAGAATCCATTGTTTTATAAAGGGTCCGCCAAATAACTTTTTTATTTTTGAAAATGCTCTTGAAAAAAAAAACTACTGAATATTTTCTCAAATTTCTTTTTTTATTTGAAAGAACAATCCTTCCGGTTAATAATGGAAAATAATTTCATTCAAATGGCTGCCTCGGCTGGCCATACAGTAGCCTACACCAGAAGATGCCGATTTTGGCAAAAAGAAAATCATATTTTCAGATGAAGCTCATTTTAATCTTGGCGGATATATAAACAAGCAAAATTGGGGCACAGAAAACGCGCACGCATACATTGAAAAGCCGACGCACCCAAAACGAGTCACTGTTTGGTGCGGATTTTGGTCCAGAGGCATAATTGGGCCATTTTTCTTCGAAAATGAGCAAGGAGTGGCCGTTACAGTCAATGGAGATCGTTATCGGGCCATGTTGAACGAATTTTTATTCACAAAAATTGAAGAGGAGGATATTGGCAACATTTGGTTTCAACAGGACGGCGCTACGTGCCACACAGCCGAAGCTACACTCGATGTTTTGCGTCCTGTTTTTGAAGATCGCATTATCAGCCGCAGAGCTGATGTCGTTTGGCCACCTCGGAGCTGCAATTTGACACCGTTGGACTATTATTTGTGGGGAGCCGTCAAAGATAAGTGTTACGCTGACAAGCCAGAGTCAATTGACGTTTTAAAGGACAATATTCGTGAAGCCATTGGTGAAATACAGCTGCATACAATCGATAATGTGCTTAAAAATTGAACCGATCGTGTAGGCTACTGCATGGCCAGCCGAGGCAGCCATTTGAATGAAATTATTTTCCATTATTAACCGGAAGGATTGCACTTTCAAATAAAATAAAGAAATTTGAGAAAATATTCAGTAGTTTTTTAAGCATTTTCAAAAGAAAAAAGTTATTTGGCGGACCCTTTAGTAGCGTAATCTTCGAAAGGGAAACACCGTCAAAATCGATTAAAACGTAGAGTTATTGTAGCGTTTTTTATCTATGTATGTACATATATAACCCTAAGAACCTTTCAATCCAATTTTTAACATTACTTTTGAAACCGATAACCGATAAATGGATTTCTAATTTTGATTTTAAACAACTGAGCAACTATTTTTGCTTTAAAAATTCCAGCATAAATCTCTCACTCGCTCTTAAATTCTCTTGTGTTTTGCTAACATTAAAGTGTCTGACTTCATTTGTGTATAAAAAAAAGCGATAAAATTTTCATCAATTTAAAGGGCAAATGCTGTGTATTCGTATTAAATTTTTATGAAAATTAAAGTCAGCAGCTACAACAACAACAACAACAACAAAAAAAATCCAATTTCATTTAAGTGCACACACAAACATTATTCAATACAAAAAATAAAAAAGGTAGACTCCACTATATCACACGCACACACACAGGCATAAAACATAAGTTGTGCCTGTGTTGCCACACCAAATCAGCAAAGCAAATAAGAGGGTATGGCTGACGACTACGACAACGATATCGGCAACGATGACAGCATTATAGCAGCAGGGCAACTACTCTTCTGCTGTCAAAAGCAGCAACGAAGAAAAATAACGGTAATAAAAAACATATACACATCCATGCATACATTCGTATTTATATTGTATATGTACACATGTACATACTTTTACATTATTTTTCTGTCTTTTTTTTTTAGTTTTTAGAAGAGCGAGTTGTTGGTGCATGTGGCTGTGGGAGAGTGAGTGAGAGTAGAGAGTTTGTTTGATTTCCACTACCCGTTATTGGGATGATATTTTTTAGGTTGCCATGATCATAATGATGTTCGTTAATGATGTTGTGGATTTTAAGTCTGCTTTAATGTTCATTGTAAGTGAAAAAAAGGAGCGAAACACAACTGGGCTGCAAAAATTGGTACTTTAAAGTGTATATTTGGAAGAGATACGAGTACGAAGGATTAATTATAGACATTTATATTATTTAATTATTATTTAAACAATAAATTATAAAATGAATTTAAAATCTCTCAATATATAAACATACCAAGAGAAAATGTTTTGAGATTTTAAAATAATTATTATAAATGTCAAATCCTTATTTTTAAACAATTTTAATTCAAATTTCTTTTGGGAAAAATAAATAAAAAAAAAAATATGCCACAGGTAAAACATCTAAAGAAAGAGGTCAAACTCATTTCTACAAGGCCTGATCGGCGATAAATTGTTATCGTCGTGAAGATCCATTATACTCTCCACCAACTTTATAGGGTATCCTTATAATATCTTCTCCAAACCTATTGCCCTGACAAATTTTAGGTTACTGGGCGATGTCAGCAGTAACAATTTCCTGCTTAGCAATTGATGTGCACTCTGGTGTCTCTTCTAGGGATGAATTAATGCCCAACAAGTTCACCATGTGTTCCGTGGTGACATTCTCATCTTCCTAAGACCTACACGTTGAGCTCGAGACAATTCTCGAGACCATTCTGAATAAGAGTAGCCTGAGCCACAGTGTCCTATCAGAAGACCTTGTACCAACCTCACCTGCTATTTCTGGATGGTTTGATGCATAATTTAGATCTCCTCTTATCGTAGTTTTCCAACAAAAGTTTCGATTGCCTCAAATCTATTTAGTCTACCGCTCTTTATATTCCCTTTCGTTGGTAATAACTTTCGAAATATACATTCCCATTCCACAGAAGAGTTTAGGCCCCTATCCCGACGTGAAGGCATCCCACCTCGCAAGCTCGTCTGCTTACTCATTGCCGACAAATCTCACATGACCTAAGACCCAGCAGAGCGTAACCTTATAATGTGCTGAGTGCTAAAGTGCTCCTGTCCGAAGGACGCTGTAGGAACATTTAAACAGTTAAAAAGAATGTCGTTCACATTCTAATTATTTCTTGATTTAGTTTCTGTTTCATTACGAATTTTTTTCTTCTGATCTATCTACTGTAGCAGATTCTAAAATGATTGAAGCTCCATCCGTCATTGGCAAGATTTAGATTTCTATGAACATGTTTTGGGTGAAGATGGGTGAACCAATAAAAACGAAAACTGGAACAAGCTCAATGTTTCTGTGTCTTATGGATTAATATTGAAGAATTTAATGAACATAATTTGCGTTTGGAATTCAATGCAAGAAAAACGTATTAAAATATTTTCAAGCATAATTCCGGGCAATGAAAACTGGTTCACGTTCAACTAAAACGGCCAGAATTATTCAACAGAAAAGGTGTTGCGCATTCCATCATAACACAACTTTTTTTAATGGCCCGGCAGAAAATGAGAAAGCGTAGCTGGGAGCTCTCGATGCTTCCACCATATAGGAACGATCTTACACCTACAGATTCTTACTTGTTTCGATCTTTGTAGTACTCTCTTAATGCTGCACATTTAAATGTCGTAGAGGCCTTAAAAAGGCAATTGGTTCACATTAAACAAAAAATTCTATTCTGATGGGGTTTTCACCCCCCAAAAACTGCAAAATGTCAACCAAAACATCAAAAGTTTTCTTGAAATTAAGAAAATGAAAATTAATTTTTGTTCCAAAGTTTAACTACAATTTATAGAATACCACCCAATAAATTAAATTATTTTACATCCTTTTAAATTTTTTAAAAGAATTCCCATATTTTCATGCATTTTTATAAAATTCTATTTAAATTTTAAGTTTCCTTTTAAATTTAGTGCTTAAAGTACAATTTTTTCTCAAGCTTTTAACACAAAATGTAGCACAACATACATACTAAATGGAACAACGCTGTTGTTTTTCTTCTTCTTTCATTCTTCATTTCATTTCATACTTTTCTGCTGATGATATATATCATTTTTTTTTTATTATTTATACGGTAAATACTTGTGATGAATGCGTGTGTGTGTGTGTGTATGGCTATGTGTAAGATTATGGCGAATATGTACATGAGTGTGAGTGGGTTTGTGAGAGAGAGCATGAATGAAATTTTGAGCTGTGCTAAGGGTGCTTTCGCATTAATTGCTTTTATCGATTTTTTTTAAAGTACTCTCCCACACCCCCCACTGCACACACACACACACACACACACACACACAAGCTCTTTTAGTCTACCACTCCGTCACCCGTGTGGTAGCGGATTAGAATACTACCATAGTGGTTCCCTGCTTGTCGTAAAAGGCGACTAAATGGGAGGGCAAAGGTAGAGGGTGCGGATGAAAAGTCTGGCATATACCCAATGACACTGATGCTTTAAAGCGAAACAATGCCGCTCAAAGTATTGAACTACCGTGGTATCACGATAGCACCGTGGGAATCACATACCAGCATGCGTGCAAGCACGCACCCAACGGATGTGGACGATCGGAGCCTAGTCGTATAGGCATCAGAATTGATTCCAGTAAGATTCTGATTATGGTATACTGGACTACACTACTATTTGGATTTGATGACATGGGCTGGCGGATGGGGTATTCTGTTACCAATATGTGCTGGAGTGAAATCTGGTACAGACGGCTTTCAGGCTAATACACCATCTGTCTCCGTCCCGTTAAAACCTGGCAAGCCTTGGAGAACGATCTTGGACTCGTCCCGTTGAGTTGGGGTGTAGGGGCAGTTAAGAATTTCTTCTGTTTAGCTCCCGGTCTGGCTCTGAACACAAGCTCTCATGAGGACTTGTGTCAACCCTCGCATGGCCTCCCTGCATTGCAAAGATAACCATGGGACCACAATAAGGGTAACTACACAACGAATCCAAGATAACGGCTCCAAGTTGGGACCCAATAAAATGGAATTTAACAACAATCTATACAACTTTACAGGCGCTACTTCTCCAGCCGGCACCGAGGGTGCAAAGGAGACACAGCAGGACAGCCCTTTCCTGAATCCTTTCAGGAGGGCTTCGAGGTTACTCCACTCACCACCGCTGAAGCAGAACGGCGAGAGATCTCGCTCGTCACCACCGGAGTTACAGAGGAGCAAAGCTCCTGAAAAGGAGGTGGATGATTTCACCAAGCTAGGCGACAGAATCTCGGAACTCGTCGAGATGATGGGCGGAGGAAGGAGGTCCATCCACCAAGCGATGCGCGATTTAGTAGCTTCTATATCGTCACTATACCAGCAAGCCGCTAAGGATAAAGTTGCGGAACAGGAGGTAAAGGTCAGAACCAATGACAGAAGCACACAGACGATCATGCAACAAGGGACACCTTGTGCTTCCAAAAGGCAGAGGGATGAATTGGAAAAACCAAGGAGAACACCTCCAAAGAAGACCAGGACAACCCGTCCTCGTGGACTAGTCAAGCCTGCCGCTGAGGTTAGGAATATTGACTCGCCTGGGCGACCAGCAACTGCTACGAACCAGACTGTGGTAGTGCCCGCAGCAACAGAGGAAAACACCCAGGAGCACAATGATTGGATCGTGAAAACTAGGAAGCGCAGAAAGCCTCCAAGACCAGACGCAGTGATAATAAAGCCAACCGAGAAACTATCGTTTGCGGACATTCTAAGGAAGGTAAGGAATGCCCCGGAGCTTAAATCAGTTGGCGAGGATGTCCAGCTTGTGAAGAAGACACAAAGGGGCGAAATCCTTCTGGAGTTTAGAAGATCGGCAGAGGTGGCTACGGAGATGCACCGTTCTAAGCTAAGGAGCTTATTGGCCGAAGAGATAGAGGTCAGAACAATAACTGAGGAGGCTACATTCGAACTCAGATACCTGGATGAAGTAACAACTGAGGAGGAAATAATCGCCGCATGGAGGGACCAAATCGGGGAAATACAACCGTCGGCTCTCAAGACGATCAGGAACGTTCCAGGAGGTACTAGGACGGCGGTAATCGCAATCCCTATGAAGCTGGCAGGCAGGGCAGAGGAAGTTGGTAAACTGCGTGTAGGGTGGACAGTTTGCCGCTTACTGAGAAAGGTAACCCCAAGGAGATGTTACAAGTGCTTGCAGTTCGGGCATGTAGCAGGAAAGTGTAGCAGTAATAGTGACTGGTCCAAACACTGCTTCAAATGCGGAGGGCAAGGTCACATTGCCAAGGCTTGCGACCGTGACCCTCACTGCCTTCTTTGTAGAGGCGATCCGGACGCGGACGCGAAGCATATCACGGGAGGACATAAGTGCGCACACTATCTAGCGGCACGACGGAAGTTGACATACTCAGGTAAATGAGAGTCCTACAGTTGAACTTGAACCATTGCGAAGCGGCGCAGGAGCTACTTAAACAGACGGTGCGGGAGCAGAGGATAGACTTGGCAGTACTGAGCGAGCACTACAGAGCAACTGAAAACCAGCGTTGGATAGCCAGCAAATGCAATAGGGCTTCGATGTGGTCCTGTGGTAAATTCCCAATGGGAAATGTCGACGGCAGGTGGGAGAGCTTTGTGAAATGCACCGTTAATGGGGTACATTTCTTCAGTTGTTATCTTCCCCCTAGCCTATCAATAGAAGACTATAGACGCAGAATAGATGACATCGTTAAGGAAGCAAGGCACGTGAGACCTGTGGTAATTGCAGGGGATTTCAATGCTTGGGCTGTTGAATGGGGCTCGGCATTCACTAATCCAAGAGGAGAATGCCTACTCGACGCACTTGCAACATTGGATGTTGTTTTACTTAATAGTGGTGATAGGGATACATTCTCCAGAAATGGACGCTGCTCTAAAATTGACCTGACATTCGTCAGCGACTCACTGGCGACCTCATCTACCTGGTTGGTGTCTGACATCTACACACATAGCGATCATCACGCTATAATTTTTGAGATCCGGGAACGCTCTACGGGACACAACGTTCCTGCCGCACCGCCGAACCCTCTTTGGAAGGACTCCACCTTTGACAGGGAAACCTTTGTCCTCGCATTGGAGGATATTCGGTTATTCGGGAACGCGAATGACAAGGCGACGGAACTTATGCGCTCCATAACGGAGGCTTGCAACGTTTCTATGGCAAGGAGGCGTAATATGTCTGGGAAGAAACACGTCTACTGGTGGAACGCGGATATAGCGGATCTGAGGCGTAAATGCAACCGCGCACGGCGGCTATTCCAAAGGGCCAGAGGCCGGGATGAATTTGCAGAACTGCGTGAAAGATATAGAAGGTGTAGGACCAGCCTTAATGGGGCCATTGCGCTCAGCAAGAGAAGATGCTACAGGGAAATGTGCGCCGATGTGGACGAGAATCCCTGGGGAACTGGATATAAGGTGGTGATGAGAAAGCTGAACTGCTTCCGACCACCAGCAACGTCATGTGCAGCTAAGCTGCAATCAATCGTTGCGGACCTTTTTCCGCGCAAAGCCGAAATTACATACTGCGTTCGGGATATACGGTCACCGGAGGAAATCCCTGAAGTCAGCAGGCAGGAATTGGAATCAGTCTGTGGGGAAATGAAACTTAACAAAGCACCGGGGATCGACGGGATCCCAAACATTGCGCTTAAGGCGGCCATTGAAAGTAATACTGAGCTGTTTAGACAAGTTTTTAATGCTTGTATTCAGGAGAGGACGTTCCCTAGGATATGGAAGAGACAGAGACTGGTCCTAATTCCGAAGGGTAACAACGCGCAGGATGCATCGGGCTACCGCCCGCTCTGTATTATCGACACAGCTGGAAAACTTTTGGAGAGGATAATTTGTAGGAGACTGGAAGCATTCCTGGGGGCAGAAGGCTTGTCGGATCGCCAATTTGGTTTCCGAAAAGCCCGTTCCACAATAGATGCAATAGAGATGGCTATGACAATAGCAAAGGATGCTATCAGTGGTGAGCGCTGGCTGGAGGGCGATAAGGAGTACTGCGCTATCATCACCCTGGACGTCAAGAACGCATTCAACTCTGCGGATTGGGATGCCACTTTAACAGCCCTAGATGGAAAGGATGTACCGAACTACTTGTTGGAACTTATTAAGGACTACTTTAAGGATAGAGTGCTCTTATATGACACAGATGATGGCAGGAAGACATATGCGGTATCGGCGGGGGTCCCGCAAGGTTCCGTGCTGGGCCCAATACTATGGAATGTCATGTATGATGGTGTACTGGGGCTTAGATTCCCTAGAGGTACACAGATCATTGGTTTTGCGGACGATATTGCCCTGGTGATAAGGGGAAAACATTTAGATGAATTAGTGAGAACATGTAACACTGCGGTTGGTATGGTCAGGAACTGGATCACGGGAATAGGTCTCAAACTTGCTGATCACAAGACGGATGTACTACTTGTAAGCAGTAGGAAGAAGATGGAATTTATTACACTAACAGTAGGCGACCAGCGCATAACATCAAAGCAGGCGATTAAATATCTGGGAGTAATGATTGATAACAGGCTCACGTTTAGGGAACACCTGATGTACGTCGGTGGAAAGTGTGCGGCGACATCATGTGCACTTGCCCGATTAATGCCTAACCTTGGAGGCCCAAAACAGGAGAGGAGGCGGTTACTGATGAAGGTAGTGACTTCGATCGCTATATATGCGGCCCCTATATGGGCCGGGGCAATGGATAAGAGGACCTATAGAGCAGGTATAGAAACGGCCTACAGGAGATCAGCTCTCAGGGTGATTTCTGCCTTTCGCACGGTGTCTACTGATGCAGCATTGGTGATTGCGGGGATGATGCCCCTGAGGCTAGTAGTGGATGTAGAGAGGAGGAAACATGACACAAGGAGGGGAATGGATCTCCCCAGTCCTGTTCAGTTAGTGGATGACGCTATGCATAGATGGCAGCATGACTGGGTCAATTCAACCAAAGGAAGGTGGACCCACAGACTCATACCGAGCATAGGCGAATGGACCAAAAGGAGACACGGTCAGGTGAACTTCTACCTGACACAGTTACTAACCGGCCATGGATGTTATAGAGCATATCTCTATAAGTATGGTCATGATGTAGACGAGGCATGCCCAGAATGTCCCAATGAAAGGGAGACGGCGGAGCACGTTTTCTTTACTTGCCCGCGATATGTTGTTCAACGAAATTGCCTGGAGAGGACAGTAGGATTCCAGGTAACGCCCGATAACATAGTTAACCTGATGTTAACCTCATGTGACAATTGGAACGCAGTATGTGTTTTCGCAAGGAAGGTGTTGACGCAGCAAAGATTGGCTGAGAGAGCAAGGTCAGCAGAATTTGAAGGCAGCACTCGCTGAATCTCCACCCCCCCGAAGTAATACTTGATTGTGGTCCCGGGGGGGCAAATGGTTGAAAGTGTGACGAACTAGGTTGGGTTTAGTACGTATGCGTTTAGCAAGCCGAGAGTAAGTCTTGCGGCGAATCGTGCACATTGGTAGGCCGGGCTACCAATGTCTTTCGAAGATTCCCAACCTTTAGCTCGTAAAGCTATAAAAAAAAAAAAAAAGTCTACCACTGAATACAAGCATACACATCTACACACACACATACATACATACATATGTATATACTGTTTTATTTATTTTTTCTATTTAATTCAGAGCACTGGCTTTAAAGAAGAGAGAGAGAAAAAAAAAAACGGATTTTTTTATGTTTTGTTTTGGTTTTATAGGAATTTTCTTTCTTTTTTTTAGCACAAGGCCGAAAATGAAATGTGTTGTGAATTTATAATATAAATTTTATATGTATGAACGCTCTTCTTTCGCTCTCGTTGTCTTGCTCTTCTTTTAAATATCTCACTCTCTCTCTCTCTCGTTCTTGCTCTCTGTTTGTTTTTATAATGATGGTGGTGATGAAAAAGATGATAATGATGATGAAAATTTTGTAGTTGCTGTGTACGCTGAATGTGTGAATGTGTATGTGTGTGTGTGTAGGTAGAATTTTATTATTATTTTTCCAAGCTTAAATAAAAAAGAATGACTTACAATTCAATTTTTGTTGTTGCTGTTGTTGCGTTAGCAAGTAAATAGTAGTCAGTCGGTCTCATTTGTATACACAGAGATACAACGAGAGGAGAGGGAGCGCATTAGTGTTGGGTACTAACATAAACCGTTGAAATATTTTTATGTTTCGTTTTGATACAGAGCGGTGATGGTGGTGGTGTAATAAGAGTAAAATAATGTGCTGCATTTATACAAACAAACAAACACACACACACACACAAACACGTGTATGTATATAAATAATGTATTTTGAAAGGATAGATTTCAAAATTACAAAAAAAAAATGAAAAATACTTGTTATAATAATAATAATACGAAATATGTGAGAAGAACAAGAGCAATAGAAAAGAAGAAAAAAGTGGGCGTTGTTACTAGGTTTTTTTTTTATTTAATACTCGTGGTGGTATATTTTATTTCTCTAGCTTTTCTTCAATGGTTCATTTGTTTCCATTAAAACTGAAACTGTGTAATTTCGATAATGATGGTGGGCAGAGAAAATAAAGAGAAAAACACAAATAAATAGTTGGTATAAATTTAATAATAAATTTAAAGGACTACGCCAAGTAGTTGTATATTAGTTCAGTTCTTTTTGCTTTTTTTTTTGGAAGATATCAAAACTTTATCCAGCTAACTTTTTTTGGAATTCAGCAGCTATTATATATTTTACGATTACATTAAATTCAGCTAAAACTTATTTAAGTCAACATATTTTGCATTTCCATACATAATTTTATGTTTATACTGGACTTACTTGAAGACAACGAGCTGTAAACTCTATTCAGCTCACATTTTTAACAATTCAGCTAAAGAAAATGGACTGGGAATGATATTCAGCATATATTTTTTGCAATCCAGCTATTTATTTTATGTTTACTCTGAATTTAGTAGAAGACAACAAGCTGAAACCTACAGCTGCGTGCAACTAATTAAGGACACGAAGATTACGTGTGAGCTTGAAGCAAAAAATACAAATGGTTGTATGATATTGTCAAAATTTGTCCAAGTTTAGTTAATTAAACTGTTAGTCGTAGAAAATAACTACTTATTGTGTCACATAAATTATTATTTATAAAGCTGTGAGCCATTTTTTTAAAGAATATTGATTTCATTCGTGCATATAATTAGGGACACACCGTAAACTTCATGAAAAGCATGTATTTATTAGAAAAAAAATCAATATTTTGCAAAACCATTGTTGTCGATAACAGCTTGACATTTCCGAGGCATCGAGGTAACAAGACTTTCATAAAAACTGGTTGGAATGGCCTCCCAAGCTTTCTTTGTTTCGGCGAAGAGATCATCAAAATTGCTTCTTTTTACTGAGATTACTTTGGTTTTTACAACTTGCCATAAGCGGTGCAATATTTCACAAAACATTCGACAGCTGAAAAGGTGCCTCGTAAACAAAGAAGCCGAATTACGACAGTTCGTGAAGATGCACTGATTGTCCGTGAGTCAAAAAAAAAAATCCGCATAAATCAGCAAATGAAATTCGGATAGCAGTCTTTGGTGAAAATGGAGCAAAACCATCTGTAGACACAGTAAAACGTCGATTGCGAGCAGCTGGGCTCTTTGGAAGAATTTCCCGAATGAAACCATTTTTGTCTGAGCGTAACCGGAAGATGCGAATAGAGTTCGCAAAAAATACCGCCACTGGACCGCTGTGAAATGGAAATGAGTGTTATTTTCGAAAGAAACTAAAATTAAAAGAGTCTCTCCCGATGGAAAAAAATATGTTAGCCGGCCAAAGTTAAAAGAATTTGATCCAAGATACACCCGGGCCACTTTAAAGCATGGAGGAGATTATATTATGCTTTGGGGTGCTATGTCGTCACGCGGTGTTGGGCCGCTGCACAAAATTGACGTTAACATGGACAAGTTCCAATATGTAAGAATCCTAAGCAATGCAATGATGCCGTATACGGACGAGAATATGCCAGTAACATGGACATTTCGACAAGATAATGACCCGAAGCATACGGCTCATACCATCAAACAATGGTTTTTAAACAATTCGGTCGCTGTACTTGATTGGCTTTCATGCAGTCCAGATCTCAACCCGATTGAGAATTTATGACAAGTTGTAAAAACCAAAGTAAGCTCAGTAAAAATAAGCAATTATGATGATCTCGGCGCCGAAACAAAGAAAGCTTGGGAGGCCATTCCAACCAGTGCATATGAAAGTCTCGTTACCTCGATGCCTCGGAAATGTCAAGCTGTTATCGACAACAATGGTTTTGCAACAAAATATTGATTTTTTTCTAATAAATACATGCTTTTCATGAAGTTTACGGTGTGTCCTTAATTATATGCACGAATGAAATCAATATTCTTTAAAAAAATGGCTCACAGCTTTATAAATAATAATTTATGTGACACAATAAGTAGTTATTTTCTACGACTAACAGTTTAATTAACTAAACTTGGACAAATTTTGACAATATCATACAACCATTTGTATTTTTTGCTTCAAGCCCACATGTAAGCTTCGTGTCCTTAATTAGTTGCACGCAGCTGTATATTCAACTTACATTTTTAACAATTCAGCTAAAGAAAACGGACTGAAAATCATATTTAGCACACACACATTTTGCAATTTAGGTCTCTATTTTGTGTTAATACTAAATTCAGCTGAGGAAAATACACGGAGAATTAATTCAGCAGCCAACAAAATTTAAAAGTGTTACTAATGTTTCCTTTACAACTGTATATAAACGATTTCAATTCAGCTGCAATTTATAGCTTTTAATTTTATTTAGCAAAATAAAATAAAGCAGTGTTCGGCACTAAGACTTTAGTAAATCAAATGAAATATAATGGCAATTCAATTAAATATATTAAACATTCAGCACGATTTGCAGTGGAGCAATTTTCCTTTTTGCTACTATTTTTACTTTACTATTGCTATCCAGCAAATTGTTTGTACTATTCACTAAGACTTTTTACGCGAAAGTTTTTTGTAATATTAAAATAAAGCAATTATTGCTATTTAGCTAAATGTGTTTACTATTTCACTATTCAGTGTTATTATATTCTTTAAGTTGAACTATTATTGCTATTCAGAAAATTTTTTTTACTAGACAGCAAGACTTTTACTACAAAGAATACGGGTTGGGTTTTGACTTTAAAATTGTGCTTTTATTGCTATTCAGCAAATGTTTTTTTTACTATTTTATTATTTAACAAGGCTTTTGCCACTTTTATCAGAAAGAATTTGGGATTTTTTATTTAAAAATAAACTTTTTATTGCTATTCAGCCATTTGTTTTTATAAGTTTGCCATTCAGCAAAATTTTAACTGCAAGAAAGCCAACTTACTTATAATTTGAAAATTAAGTTATTACTGCTATTAGGCAAAATTTTATCTGCTTTAAGACAAATTTTCTTTTACTTTTAATTTAAAACAAGTTAAAATATACAGTGAACGCCATAAGTGAGTCAACACTTTTGTTCTTAAGCATAAAACAGTTCCTTTATCATGAATTGTTGTTTTTGTTTTAACATTTTATAAGTAATAAATAAATGTTTTTATTTATGGGAATTTATTCGACTATTTTCCCGCTATCCTAAAAAATGAATTATTTCAGTGGTGTTTACTCACTTTTGGCGGTCAGTGTAAATGTAATTAGTGATTGCTTTGCAAATGCAACTCTGGAAGAAAACATACTTTTTGTTTTCAAGCTTTTACAACGAAAACAGTGAACTTTTTATAATACAATATACATACATACACAGACATATCATACCCTCTCATATTTACATTACACAGCAGAGAGAGAGAGAGGAGAGAAAAAGAACATATATAAGAAACATAAATAAATCCATGTTATGTTATTAAAAAAAAAGAAAACAACAAGTAAACACGTGTACAAATGGTTGTATGCATTAAAGTACATATGTGTGTACATACACTTAGAGCTGGTGGCATGAGTCAGAGAGCATCAGTGAGAGAGAGAGAAAGAAAAACAAGAGAATTAGGTCAATTACATATGCTTGGTTTATGATAGACATAAATGGCGTTCACATGAAATTAACAACAATAAATTGACATAAAAAACCATTCGTTGCATTAACAACAATAATAATAAAAATACAAAAAGAAAACATTATTGATTGTATCATATTTTCCAAAGAAAATACATGTACATACGCACTTATTTCTTAAAGTACGTACGATTACGAAAACCTTAAAGAGACGGAAATAAAATTTAACTACGAGCACTAAACTATAACGCAGTGAGTTTGTTTACCGTTAAGAAATGCTTTAAGTAAACAACAAATCAATGATGGATGACAAACAATTTAAAGCAAAGCTGCCAGACTAATTTTAATTGATTGTTAGAGAAATCCTTGAGATTTCGGCAAGATTTTGATCTGTTGTAACAAACATATTACAAGTGAGCACTTTCTTAGTGCAGAGTTGCCCTAGCATTTATTCAAGCTTCATATTGTTTAGTCGCCGTGGTGTAGTAGGTAGTGTGTTGGCTTACTATTCGTAAAGCCCGGGTTCGTATCCCAGGTCAGACATCAAAAATGAAATATGAAAAAAAAAATATTTCTTCGGCGACTTCCTCTCAGCAGATTTCTGGCAAAAACTCTAAGAGTAAAATAAACTGCCATGAAAAAGTTTCTCAAAATTCTGTCGTTCGGAGTCGACGTTAAACTGTAGGTCCCGCCACTCACGTATAAAATTAACGCACACAACATGAGTGGTGTGAGAAGCTAGGCCGTAATCCTGACTGAAGGGTTGTAATGGCCAATTATGTATGTATGTATGTCATATTGTTTAGAAAATTCACTTTTTTCCATTTACATACTCCACAAATTACATACATACATACATAATTGGTTATTACAACCCTTCAGTCAGGATTACGACCTAGTTTCTCACACCACTTATGTTGTGTGAGTTAATTTTATACATCAGTGGCGGGACCTACAGTTTGAAGTCGACTCCGAACGACAGATTTTTTGAGAAACTTTTCATGGCAATTTTATTTACTCTCAGAGTTTTTGCCAGAAATCTGCTGAGAGGAAGTCGCCGAAGAAATACTTTTTGTATTTTTGTTTTGATGTCTGGCCTGGGGCTCGAACCCTGGCTTTTCGTCTAATAAGCCAACACACTACCTACTAGACCACAAATTACATGGTAGCCTATATTCAATGGCTGTCAAATAAAACTAAAATGTTATTTCGTTTTGATATTTTGCCAGAAGCCAAGTTAGGGTAGCCTGTTGATAGTAGAGCAGTGTTGCCTTTCTATAAGGATGTTAAGAAATTAAAAAAACTCTCACACTTATTAATCTGACTTCCATTAATACAACATTTTCCTACCTTATAGTGTTTTTACACCAAAATTTAAAACCTGATTTTAGCATTAAAACCATAAACAGCTGATTTTGCGTTCACACTGCAAGTTTTATTAAAATTGGTTTTAAATTCATGACATTTATGACTGCGAGAAAAAAATTTTATGAGCAATATGCCTTATTTCATCTTGATATATTTAGCTTCTGACTTACCTTTCGCACAAGAAGCTATATTCATTGTGACCAGAAACAACACACATTTCGATTAATATTTAAATATTTAAGAATCTTTAAAATTTTCATTGAAGAAATTAAAAATATTCCAAATTTTTCCTTTTTTAATACTAAATAAATGATTATTTACATTTATTTATTTATTAATTTATTTACATTTGTTTTTGTTTTTATCAGCTGTTTTCAGGTTTTCAGAGCTGGTAGCTCTGATTTAGTACATTTAGTACATCAAAACAAGGTTGTATTTCATAAAACCAACTTAAAACCATTTCAAAAAAGGTTTTATTTTGGTTTTAACACAATAATTTTGTATGGTAAAATCAGTTTTTATTTTTGGTTTTAACGTTAAAACCAACTTTTACGTTAAAACCACTCGGTGTGAAAACACTATTACCTAACTATCCTTAAAGCTAAAGTATGATTTTATTGTTAAGCTAGTGATACAAAAAGATCTTAAAATTAAACTCCATATAGTAAAATTAAAAGTAAATCTTAAATTTATTTATTACAGCTAAAACAAGAGTGACTTTCTTTCTTCACTTACCCAATTTAAATTTTCTGTTTTTTCGTTTTTTTTTTTAATAAAAATTGTAATCCACACAGAAATTTTTCAAGGCATGCGTGCGTGCTGCTGTGTTCAGTGAGTAGAGTGTCTCCAAAGTGGTAGATTTTTATTCCTAAAAATAAGAAACAAAGAAAACAATAATACAAAAGTTAGTTATAATACCAATAAATTGCAGAAGAGTGTTGCATAAATTATTTATTTATTGAAAACGAAATAAATGCTTAAAAAACAATTATTTTTTGGTTTTCTTTTTTAAAGAAAAATTTTGTATGGCAAGTCACGTTTTTCAATAGAAAAGCGTGAAAAAAAGCAAGAAAATACTATAGAAACAAAATAAACATATTAAAACAAAGAAGAAGAAGAAAAAATTGTGCAAGGATTACACTGTTCTCTGCAGCGCTCTTCTTCTATAATAAATATTGGTTAGAAGCATAAAAACAATAATAAAATAAAAATAAAACAGAGAGAGAGAGAGAGAGAAAGAGACAGAAAAACTAATAAATATTGGTTAAAAGCAAAACAATACCAACAATAACAGTAAAATAAAGGGTTATCCTTTATTCGGTTACAAAAGTAAATTTAAATAGTAAAATACACACGTAAGGCTTTGATTGCGATTAAATTTCCAATTCATAGTAGTGTGTTGGCTTATTAGACGTAAAGCCAGGATTCGAGCCCCAGGCCAGACATCAAGACAAAATACAAAAAGTATTTCTTCGGTGACCAGAAACCAGAAATAATCTGGCAAAAACTCTGCGAGTAAATAAAATTGCCATGAAAAGTTTCTCAAAAATCAGTAGGTCCCACCACTCATGTATAAAATTAACAAACACAACATGTGGTGTGAGAAACTAGGTTGTAATCCTGACTGAAGGGTTGTAATGACCAATTACGTTATGTATTATAATGCTCTGATCCCACGGCATATATGTGTTTTTCATGGCACCGTCTCGTTGTAACCACATATTGACGTCCACTTCATTTGCATGTTAAAACATCAAGTCGGTTATCACGCAGCTATAGCGTTCTGAATTGTCGGGCCATGTTCGAAAAAAATACTGTCCGATGACACCTCCAAACAATGATGCTCACCAACAATTCCACCATTACCTCTGGATTTTTCGAGCTCCATAATCGCTGATACAAACTTTGTTCGAAAAATCACCCTTGAAGACATGTTGCTCTTCAACTAATCGGCTTTAATTGCTGTAAAGCGACGTGTTTCGCATTGAGAACATCCATTGTAACGCTTCCTCCAGTCTCTTTAAATTTCTTGGCAATTACTTACTAATTACCTGTACGGTTGATCGATTATTACGACCATAATCATTCTGTAGTTACTTACTTCCTAAATTTTGTCATTACTACGCTTTTGTCAACATTATAACCTAGCTTCGCACACCAACCATGCTGTGCGTGTTAAATTCAGGCATTAGTGGCGGGACCTATAGTTTAAAAAGTCGAGTTCTGAACGACAGATTTTTCATGGCAATTTTATTTACATCCAAAAGTTGTAAAAAAAAATTTATTTTTCATATTTGTTCGAGACGTCTGAGCAGGGGTTTGAATAACGGGCTTCCATTAAATAAGTCAACACACTACTTAATAGACTATGGCGACTTCAGATGTCTTTATAATCTTGCCAAAATTAATTGTGCAGTTCCTCGGTTACAATCATGCCTTAATGCACGCGAATGATGAAAGATACCAAAGAAAATAAAGTAGAAAGAATGTGCATTTTAACATATTTTGGAATATTTTTCAAAAATATTTCACGACGCGGGGGGAAAGATAGAAGGGAAGGTGTTACAGAAACCAAGAGCGTAACAATGCGTTGTTCTCATCGTGCGTTTTTGTTGTTTGGCCACTTTTTTATATATTTTTCTGGTGTTAAAAACAGACGTCGGCACCAATGACCCTCAGGGTAAGAACATCTTCGGCTTTTTACACACATAGGACACGAACATCAAGAATGTTCGTTAAAAAGAGCGTTAAAATCTTGTCAGTTTTGAAAGAAAAAGGTTCATGTCGCTTCTTTCAGACTTCAATGATACACCCAAAGAAATATCACAGTAGTATTCACTAATATCAATGAGAAATGATTTCGATTTTTGGAAGAATACTTGCCAAGTTAAATACGGTGCCTTTAGGGGCTTAGCGCAGTACAATTTTTCTATATTTTCCGATCACATATACATATCATTGGGTTAATAAGTAGACTTGACATTATTACTAACAATTTTCCTCTAGGTTAACACATGCCTTTGGTTATGGATTAGTGAGTGAGAGAGAGAGAAAATAAGTTGAGAGAATTTATTTAATTACAGCCATAGAAAAGTGTTAGTAATATACTCTATTTTTATTTTCATTTCATCAACATACATATGTAAAGTTGTCTATCTTTGGCTTAATAATTTTGGATAAATAAAAATAAAATAAAAAATCGATTTTATTATTAAAAGAACATAAAGCTATCCATCTTTGGCTTAAAAATTAGGCCGTTTTTTAGATAAATAAAAATAAAAAACCATTTTTTATTAAAAGAAAAAAAAAACGAGCATTCCAAAGCATTTAGAAAAAAATTATACTATGAGACTAAATAAAAAAATGAAATACGCCCAGCTAATGACAGAACAGTTTTAACACAAAAGTGTTATTCTGAAATAAAATGATAGAGCATCCGCGAAACATGTGTTCTTGTCGCAGTCTGATCGACAACTAAATCAAAAAACACAAGAATACATACACATGTACATACGTACAATGAGAGCAACACATTGTTACGCTCTTTGTTTGTGTTCATTTTCCTTCTGTCTTCCTTCCTCTCATCTAGAAATTAATTTGATGAGAGCGGGTCGTAATGTTACGACCCGCCATAAGAAATTTTACTTCTACATGATGCGTATTCTTTATATCCATATTCTTTGGTCATAGTCATGCCTTAATGCACGCGAATGATGATAGATACGTAATTAACAGCTGACAGCCTTTCCAGACCCAGTGGGAAGGTAGTGTCAGATAATTCGATATGGAAATGCTTTTCAAAGACCCAAAATTTAAATAAATTTTTCAAATTTTCTAATTTCCAAAATCCAAACTGTGAAAATAAATCACCCGTTAACATTGCACATAGCAGAGGCAGAGAAATATTGCTTAAAAGCATTATCACAACAATACCAAACAGTAAAATAAAAACAAAATACAAAATATACAGAGTGACAGAGAGAGAGAGAGAGGCAGAGAGAGTTGGAAACTAATAAATATAATTTAACATCAGTTATGCACACACCATAATATAAAATTACGTGAGCACGTAAAAAATATATGTATTTGTGTGCGTGTGCGAAAATGTGTTGGTGTGTATAAAAATATTGCAGACAATTTTTACAGCATCATGAGAAATGAGCGCTTCTTTATACCGTAATATTTATGGCAACACAGCACAGCAGCAACAGTAGCAGCAGCAGCCGCACTTGTTCACTGTTTTATTTTTGTTCCTTATGCTGGCAGACTTGCCAGCACTTTATTACAATAAAAAATTAAGCCAACCGGGCTATGTAGCAGGCGGCTGCTGCGATGTGCTGCTGCGTCAAGCAACATTGCCAAGTTTCACACACAGTGTTTTATTATTAAAACTAAACCATGGCATATTCATAAGAGGTAACCGCAAGAATACAACAAGTACAACAATGCAAAAACAACAGGCATTTTGTTTTTGTTAAAGAGTACACGGAATGTCAAAAACAGCTTCATAACTGACTGACGAATAACAATAGAAAGAGAAATGTTAAAAAAATTTATAAAAATGGTTACAAAACACTAAAAAAACAACAAAATTTTGACATTCTAAGACTCGTCAGCTGTTGAATTACTCCTACCTGATATAAATATGCCATGAACTAAACTAACAAATCTACTGCAAAATAGTAAAAAAAAACGCAAAAAAGAGTAGTAAAGCAGAACCCAGAACAAAACAAGGAAGGAAAAAGAGGGAGCAAATAAAACAATAGACAACCTACACTCACACTAACCTATAAATCTATAGAAAACATTGTGTGTAGTAGTACTCTTGTTGTCCTTTCGGAGTTGCTGTGTCTGGTTATTACGTTGCTATTCCTTATTGTGCAACTTCCTGCATAAGAAAAAAAATCCTGTCAGTTTTATTTACGTTTTTCTTAGCATCATTATCGTGATGACTGACTACAAGAGAATAGAGATGAGCATTTGAAAAAATTATAAAAAAAAACAATACAAGAAACAGAATCAAGTTTAATTATATTGAAAACGTTCAATTAATCCCCACACAACAAGCGCTGCAGAAAGTTTGGAAAATGAAGTTTGGAGGTACAATTTAGATGTGCTGCTGCTGTGCTAAGCAAAATAAATATTACCAACACATACCACGTAAATTTGGTCAGTTAAATTTGATGTATCGCCATGCAGCTTTAAACCGTAAGGTCCTCTCATACACCCAAAGAATATACTGATATTCGTGTATATGTATCCTCATCGAGGGAAGTATACTATTTCGCAAAAACATTTGACTCAGGCCTGTGGTTCAAAATTCTAGCTCAGACATGAAAATATTTCTCGTGGCAACGTACAACGTACTCTCACAGCAGGTTTTGAAATTTGTTTAATAAGCCAACATACTAGCAGGAGACAACGGGAACTTTCGGATCATTACTGCTGATGAAAAATGGATCCCATAGACAGCCCAAATAGCCAGAAATCGTATGTGAAGCTCGACCAACCTGCCAAATCACACCAAAGTCTATTATCTAGAAGTCCCAATGTGATTTTTTACGTTTTGTGGAATTTGAAGACTACCATCTAATATAAACCATTAAAAAGCCTATTAGACGATTACAGGGGACTTGTAGTGAAGAAAAAAAATTTCATTATTTGAAACAAGCATATGAGACCCCAAAGTGATAGGGTTGCCATTTATCACTGTTTAAAAACAACACATACTGCGGAAATGTACACAGTATAGTGGTGAAGAACAGTTTGCTTTCCTTTTCATGGTGTTTGCTGTTACTTTTATTCTCTTTTTCTGGAGAGAAATTTTCCCTTAATTTAAATTTTATTTCGTCCAATGCAATCATTGAAATATTTTCCAATTAAAATTCCTTTAAGGCTGATAACCTGCCACAAAGTTTCTTCATTATTTTGTATTTTTGTTTTTTTGTTTTCGATTTCTTGTTTCTAACAACGGCATTTGCAATAAAGGTAATGAAAAAAGTACCGTTACACCTGTCTGTCTTTATTATCGCCTTTTTTGTGCTTTATTTTCTTTTTAAGAATTTCTCTGGAATTACCAGCACAACAAATTTTGTAAGTCTTTGAAATTAAAAGCATTTATTTTGTGTTTATTTTTTTTTTATTTTTCTAATGCTTGAAAAACAAAAACAAAACAGAATTAGAATGAAAAGAGAAATAAAAAGGAAAAACTAGTTTTCCTTAATAACAAACAGCTTTAAAAACAGCAATAACGAGTTTTTCATTTCCCAGCTACACGAACTTAATTTTGTTTTTCAATATCTTCAGTTTCTTTATTTGTTTTGTTTTTATTTTGGATTTCTTTGAATAACACGTTTTCCATTAAAGTTTTCTTTTGTTTTTCTTTTTTATTTGTGTTTCTACTAGTAAATTACTATTGCATTGGAGACGATTACGATAACGATTACTCCTCGTTAAAGTCATCAACAGTATTTGATTTTCTTTTGTTTTGTCTTTCATTTCTATTCTATAATGCCTGCTGCCATTACAAATACTATTTTGCTTCTATATTTGGTAAATATTGTGTGCATGTGTGTGTGTATTTGTGTTGAATCAAAAACTGACTTTGTTTTCCTTGCTGTTTAAGAAGCAACGAAAGAGAATGGTAAACAAAACAAACAAATCAAAAATTTAAACCAGTTTTCTTTGCCTTCGATTAGTACTTACGAGATTACATGAGGGACTGTGAGTGAGAGTGAGAGAAATGTTCTCTTTAATAGTTCTTACAGTTGGGATAATTTCATAACTGTCAGCTGAGTTAAACACACACCCATAGTATTATTGAATGTGGCTATATTGTGTATCTGGCAACACTGTATTCTATTCGAAGGGCTGTATTTGAAGCTTTACTTTAATGGAAAATAATATTAAAATCTCACTATTCTGTAAACAGAAGTTAGAAGTGACTTAGTAGACATGAAGCCTCGATTCAAACCCCGGATCAAACACAAACATCTTCAACAAAACGAAATATGAAAAACAATATTTCTTCGGCAACTTTTTCTGAGCAGATTTCCGGCAAAAACTGTGAGATAAATAAAATTATCATGAAAAAGTTTCACAAAAATCTGTCGTTCGGTATCGACTTTAAACTGCAACTCCTGTATACAAGTAACGCACACAACATAATTGGGCGTAGGTCTTAACCGAATATCTATGCATGTTTGTATTCCGTGAAAAGTTATGCAAGTAATAGGTGATTTTTAAGAGCTATAGGAAAATTTTTCAAAAAAAAAAAAAAACACAAAAAACGCTTAGTTCAATTTTGACATACTCTTTCCAACATTTCGGCCGGTATCTCACGAATAAATGCTTCAGTGTTGTCTTGTAATGCGTCAATTGAAGCGGGCTTGTCTGTATAGACATGAGCTTTAACATAGCCCCACAAAAAATAGTCTAAAGGCGTTAAATCGCACGATTTAGGCGGCCAATTGCGCGGTCCCGAATGTGAAATAAAATGTTCACCGAACTCGCCTCTCAATAAGTCCATAGTTACACGTGCTGTGTGGCATGTGGCACCGTCTTGTTGAAACCACATGTCATGCAAGTCAAGCTCTTGCATTTTGGGCAAAAAAAAATTTGGATATCATCTCACGGTAGCGCTCACCATTCACAGTTACGTTACGATTCGCAGCATCTTTGAAGGAGTACGGTCCAATGATGCCACCAGCTCATAAACCGCACCAAACTGTGACTTTTACTGGATGCATTGGTAGCTTTTGCAATGCTTCTGGCTGATCTTCACTCCAAAATCGACAATTCTGCTTATTTACGTATCCATTGAGCCAAAAATGAGCTTCGTCGCTGAACACAATTTTTCAATAAAGAAGTGGATCTTCGACCAACTTTCCAAGACTTTCCAACTTTCACCAAAAATTCTGCGTTGCGGTATGTCGTTCGGCTTCAATTCTTGCACCAGCTGTATTTTGAAAGGTTTCACACTTAAACCCTTCCGCAAAATTTTCCACGTTGTTGAGTAACAGAGTCGCAATTGCTGCGAACGGCGACGAATCGATAATTGATGGTCATCATTAACACTGGCCGATACAGCTGCGATATTTTCTTCAGTTCGCACTCTACGTAAGCGTGTTGGCGATTTAATGTCCAACAATGTAAATTTGGTGCGAAATTTAGTCACAATAGCCCGAATAGCCGCTTCAGTGGGTCGATTAAACTGACCATAAAATGGAAGAAGCGCGCGATGAACTTTCTTAACAGAGCACGCATTTGGATAATAAAATTCAATGATTTGCATGCGTTGTTCGTTTGTAAGACGATTCATGGTTAAATTATAGGCCAAACTGAAGATGTTTGACAGTGAAACAAAACACGAAACGTGCGTGAGCTGTTTAAACCAGTGTTGCCAAAAAGATAATTGCTAAAAAAAATCACCCGTTATAAGGATGTGTGAACATGTGAAAACATTGCCGCCTTATTTTGCTATTCTATCATAAGAAATATAAAAATGTGTCGCATTCTGTTTAAAAAAAATCTGTAAAATTTACATAGCGTTGCTGTAATTACACTTTACTCTGGTCAACTGTCCATTAAACAAGTCGTTTAAATTATGGAAAAAAATTGAAGTGGCTATTCATGTCGCCAAACATTTATCGACCATTTCAAGAAAACTGGGTACAAAAAGAAGCACCATGTGAATGATTATGGGCAACACGCTAATAATGTGCTTGACGCACAGATCATGATCATGCTGAAGTTTCGCAAACCAAAAAAGTTAATGTCTGGTGGGATTGTAAGGGAATTGCTTATTTCTGCTTCTAATCTCTTCTCAACAATGATTACAATACCAGACCACACAAATCTTTGATGATCCGAGGCAAGAACTAAGATTTTAAGAAATTTAACACTTAAAATTGAGAAGAAATAATGGAAAACCTAAATGTCCGTATTATTTCATCCAACACTGTATATGTATACAGCTAGAGAGGATGCTATACAAGTGATATATGCAAAGAGCACACACTAGAAGAGGAACCTGTTATCAAATGATAACAAAAAAGACGAAGAAATAACAAGACAACCACAAAAAAAACACCAAAACAAAATCCATTCACATCCATATGTGCATTAAATTCTATGCATACCACACAACACACTACAGCAACAATTTAATAATATTATCCAACAGCATACACTAACACAAGCAAGCATTTCGTTTAGAGCACAACAAACGAGAAAGAGAGTATTTTTTATAAGCCATACACATACAAGAGAAGAAAACAGGATAAATGAGAAGAAAAAAAAATGAAATAAAAACAACAAGACGTAGAAGATTATTTCTGGGGTGTGTTGGCTGGCTGGCAGTGACTGCATTGGGATTCAAAGTTTTCCAATAAGAAAAAAAAGAAGAAGAAAAAAATCATACATTTTCCAGCTATAATTTCCGGGTATTTTATTTTTTCTTTAGTTGGCCACATTGCATGTACAAACAAAAAATGGAAGTAAAAATGATAGAGACAGAAATCTCTTGGTGTATTTGTTGTAGTTGTGGTTGTTAATGTTTTTTTGTTTTTGTTTTTGTTTCTGCTTATTGTGTATTTAAGAATTTTACGCTGCTTTGTCAAATCCAAAGGAAATGACAGCCAGCAACAACGTCAACGAGCGAGGCGAGAGGCTTTGTGTAGTTCTGCCACAGCAATAACGGTTTATTTGTAATATGCATATATTATCAGAGAGAGAGAGAGAGAGAGAGACAGAGAGAACTAGAGATACAGAGGAATTGAAATGACAGGCCCATTAAATGTCATTTTCGTTATTTTCATTGTGTTGTTGTTATAATTTGCATGATAAAATTAAAAGGATTTCTTACGGTTGATAAAAAGGTACAGAATTTTTCGTTCTTTCTCTCTTGTAATGACAGTTGTTTGTAAATGAAATTTAAAGGAATTTAATAATAGAAAAATATTAAAACATAAATTGAAAGTTTTTAGAAAATTTAAATACAGGAAATTATGCTCAGGAAAAGAGATAATGATACTGTGTATGCCACGACTTAGTATAGTTTTCTGCTAATAATTAGTGGAAGATCATTTGATAAAATTTATTGTTTCGTATTTGCAATACCTAGCTGTTGTTAGAAGGTGGCTGAAATCACTTTTATTGAGTGCTACAAGCCTACTTACTCATTTGGTCATTACAACCCTTTAGTTGGATTAAAACCTAGCTTCTCACACCACCCATATTGTGTGTGTGTGTTAATTTTATTCCTGAGGACCGAAGACCTACAGTTTAAAGTCGAATCTGAACGACAGTATTTTGGAAAACTCTTCATGGCCATTTTATTTACAGTCAGAGCTTTTGCCAGAAGATGGTGACTATCTTTCACTATCTAGAAACCAATCACCTGCTTGGCTCATCACCGAATCCAAAATAATAACTCAATACATATATTCGGAGAGAATAAAACATATGCAATGTCTGATTGCAATCCTATCTTATAGGCCCTGTCATTCCATACAAATAAATAATTAACTTAGACGTCATATAATAAAGCAATCCTAGTTAGAATCCGGCAAAAGAAAAAAAGTTAGTTATCGAACTAAAAAAAAAGATAAAATACTATGTAGTTAGCCAGGCTGCCATAAAGTGTCTGTCGAACGTTGCGAATTTCGCCGCTGTCTCAACCTTCTTTCTGGGCGCTGCAATGTCACACTTATCTGGGTCCCCGGACACTATGACATTCCGGGAAACTGCAGAGCCGACGTGCTCGCCAGAGCTGGTGCACTACTTCCGGAATCTTTCTCAATCAACTTAGGAATGCCACTTACCACGTTCACGCCGGCCATCGCGCGCAAATTCTTCCGAGACGCCAACCTATCCTGGATCAATGAGCAGTTCTGCTCCACCGGTAGGCTCACTTGGCCCTCAATGGATAGAAGGCGCACCAATCAGTTACTTGGACTTGGTCGTAACATCATCTCGATCACAGTGGCCAGGCTTACAGGTCACTGTGTTATGGGTGGACACGCGGGAAGAAGTTAACGACTTCTGCCGTAGGTGCAGATCCGCTGAGGAAGAGGAGACTGTTATCCATTTTATTTGTTAATGCCCATCTCTTGCGAGTTGCAGATATATGTAGGCTCTTCAACCCTTGACGGATATATCGTTCATTGATGCCAAGGATATAGCCTCGTTTATCAAGCTTTCGGGCTGGTTTCCAGCGTGGGGTAGTCGTGTTGCGTTGACCAACTTCTCCCTCCTTGGTTCGGAGGAACTTGGTCAGTACAGAGACTGCGTTCACCTATGGCGTCACAACGGGCCGCTATGCGTGCTCAAGTAAGCTTTTGGTATCAAAGCTTCCACACTAACCTAACCTAACTATGGAATGCTATTCCCCTTCAAAAAGCCTACAACTACGAACATTATAGAAAGGTGAGATAGCGAAGATTAAAGTTAAATGAGCCAAGTTCCTCATCACTATACTAAACACACATGTTTCAGGTGATAACACTATCATCCTAGAACCTATTATAGGAGGCCAAATACCTGCTGAATAGGAAAACCTTGACTGAATGAAACTGGATAACAATATGTTGGCCTTCTATGGCTCCAGATGAGGCTACTTACTAAATTCGTAATCATTTTCTTGACTTTGATGCAATTTCCATATAAAAAATAAATCAATCTGGCAGCTTTGTGCGTGAATGTGTGCAGAAAATCTCTACCTAAAGAAGAAGGGGAGAAGATGAATTTCTAATAATAACTACAACAATAAAAACAGCATCTGCACCAGTAACATTGAAAGAATAGTGCGATAGAGAAATAATGAACGTTGAGTGACACGTGTTTTAATGCATTGGGAATGGAATTTTTTAATAAAATTGTCTCCGATGACTGTGATTTGAATGCTAATGATGCTCTGCCTTCTTTTGTTGAATTGCAAACGTTCGTTCTCCTTGACAACAGAGGGCAACAAAATGTTGAAACAAGTGTGCCCAACACTGAAGTAAATGAAAAAAAAAAAAATAAGAAATAGTGATGAGATCAGACTATGCAAATATTTGGCGAAATAAGTATGTAAAGGGTGTTTTTTTTATAGAGGTATAGAACTTTAAGTTGGCATTACTTTTCAAGATGGCGACCGATTTAACAGCTGTCAAGTGATTTATTCTCAGTTTGGTTTGGCAATTCATCATGAATAGACTCACGCCTGAACAACGCTTGCAAATAGTGCAATTTTATTTCGAAAATAATGGTTCTGTGCGGAAAACGTATCGCGCACTACGTCCATTTTATCGTCGACAAAATCGTCCATCAGAGCAGTTAATTCGATTAACCATGGAACGTTTTCGCACCACGTTTACTCTTATTGATAACTCGCATCCCCAGAGACGCTGTACGGTGCGTACAGAAGAAGCTATTGCTGCTGTAGAGCGTAGCATTGAGGAAGACCCGAATGAGTCCATCCGCCATCGAGCACAGGAATTGGATCTGTGTCCATCCACTTTATGGAAGATTTTGCGGAAGGATCTTGGTTTGCGTGCTTACAATATCCAACTCGTGCAAGAATTGAAGCCAAACGATCATCAAGTAAGGGATAGATTCGTCGAATGGGCCCAAAACGAGATTACCGTTGTTCCCGATTTTCATAAGCGAATTTTGTTTAGCGATGAAGCGCACTTCTGGTTGAATGGCTACGTCAACAAACAAAACCGCCGCATTTGGAGTGAAGGTAATCCTCAAGTGTATGTGGAAACACCGTTACATCCAGAAAAACTGACTGTTTGATGCGCTTTATGGGCTGGTGGAATCATTGGTCCGTACTTTTTCAAAAACGATGGTGGCCAGAACGTTACAGTCAATGGTGATCGGTATAGAGCCATGATTACTAACTTTTTCATTCCTGAATTGAATAACCATGATGTCCAGGAGATGTGGTTTCAACAAGACGGCGCAACATGTCACACAGCTCGTGCCACAATAGATTTATTGAAAGACACGCTTGGTGACCGCCTAATTTCACGTTTTGGACCTGTGAATTGGCCTCCAAGATCTTGTGATTTAACACCGCTAGACTACTTTCTGTGGGGCTATGTAAAGTCATTGGTCTATGCGGTAAAGCCACAAACGCTTGACCATTTGGAAGACAACATTCGCCGTATTATTGCCGATATACGGCCACAAATGTTGGAAAAAGTCATCGAAAATTGGACGTCCAGATTGGACTACATCCGCGCCAGCCGTGGCGGTCATATGCCAGAAATCATATTTAAAATGTAATGCCACAAGATTATCTTTCAGGATAAATAAAATTCATGTCAATCGAATAATCCATCGTTGTTTTATTGCAACTTAAAGTTCTATACCTCTATAAAAAAAAAACACCCTTTATAATCAATAAGTGTAAAACAAATTATTTAAGTTCCAAAGAATTTCGTAAGAGTAGTAGCAATTAACACATTATTTAGCTGCTTCAAACATCATGTTTCAAGAAAAATTTAATATTTTATGTTTGACAAATAGTTGCTTAATGTGTCTGGACATTTAGAGGTAGGTAGCTCAGTTTAGAAACGATGGTTAGAGAGCCATTACAGCCACTTTTCTCAGTAGTCAGCAGTCTCATTATAACATCCTTAGAAAATATGCACATTATCAACGATTAACATTGTCTGCATCGATACTGAGCTAAACAGTATGTACCTTCATATGTCGCTAGTAGTTAAATGTCCGTTGATGATGTTACTGCTTTGGGGTAATAACCCTCTTCCTTAGTCATGGTCTAGCGTTATTTGTAATCAGAAAATTGGTTTTTTTCAAAACTATCCTCTGAACATGTAGATCGACGTAATGTCTAAGAATGTTGGTGTCCTATACATGGTTTCAATAGAAATTCAAAACATTTTAAGAGATTGATTTCTAACTGTAATTTGTTGGTTTAAGCTTAAATCTGTTTGGAGTCAGTTCTTTTCCAATGACTCTCCCGCTTAGATGACTTCCTACAAAGAATATGGATATAAAGAATACGCATCATGTAGAAGTAAAATTTCTTATGGCGGGTCGTAACATTACGACCCGCTCTCATCAAATTAATTTCTAGATGAGAGGGAGGAAGACAGAAGGAAAATGAACACAAACAAAGAGCGTAACAATGTGTTGCTCTCATTGTACGCATGTACATGTGTATGTATTCTTGTGTTTTTGATTTAGTTGGCGATCAGAATAGACAGACAAGAATACATGTGCTGCGGATGCTTTATCATTTTATTTCAGAATAACACTCGAAGAATATTTTGTGTTAAAAATGTTCTATGTCATTAGCTGGGCCTATTTCATTTTTTTATTTTGTCTCATAGTATAATTTTTTTCTAAATGCTTTGGAATGCTCGTTTTTTTTCTTTTAATAAAAAATGGTTTTTTATTCTTTTTATTTTTCTAAAAAACATGGCCTAATTTTTAAGCCAAAGATGGATAGCTTTATGTTCTTTTAATAATAAAATAATCGATGTTTTATTTTATTTTTATTTATTCAAAATTATTAAGCCAAAGATAGACAGCTTTACACATATGTATGTTGATGAAATGAAAATAAAAATAGAGTATATTACTAACACTTTTATATGGCTGTAATTAAATAAATTCTCTCAACTTATTTTCTCTCTCTTACTCACTAATCCATATCCAAAGGCATGTGTTAACCTAGAGTTATTTGTTAATTGTTAGTAATAATGTCAAGTCTACTTATTAAACCAATGATATGTTTATGTGATCGGAAAATATAGAAAAATTGTACTGCGCTAAATCCCTAAAGACACCGTATTTAACTTGGCAAGTATTCTTCCAAAAATCGAAATCATTTCTCATTGATATTAGTGAATACTACTGTGATATTTCTTTGGGCGTATAATTGAAGTCTGAAAAAAGCGGCATGAACCTTCTTCTTTAAAAGCTGACAAGATTTTTACGCTCTTTTTAACGAACATTCTTGATGTTCGTGTCCTATGTGTGTAAAAAGCCGAAGATGTTCTTCCCCTGAGGGACATTGGTGCCGACGTCAGTTTTTAACACCAGAAAAATAAATAAAAAAAAGTGGTCAAACAACAAAAACGCACGATGAGAACAACGCATTGTTACGCTCTTGGTTTCTGTAACCTTCCCTTCTATCTTTCCCCCCGCGTCATGAAATATTTTTGAAAAATATTCCAAAATATGTTAAAATGCGCATTCTTTATACTTTATTTTCTTTGCTTCCTATTACATTGGACAGCACTGTCATATTTGGTCAATTCACACAAGCCGTTGTATCGTTGTATTCATTGTATTGTTGGAAGAACATACAACAGTGTATGATTATTGTTGGTATTTTTCATATAAAAATCCGATACACTTATACACATTTTTTTCATATGTTTTTGGAAGTTGTATTGGTTTCATGCTATCAAAATGTGTGAATGAAAAAAATGTGTATATGTTTTCATATGTTTTTAAAAAGTTGTGTTGGTTTCGGGCTATCAAATTCTTTGAATGCCACGACATACACAATACAGCATAGCATTGAGCGTTCACAAACAAACAAATGTATTCAATACAACATACACCATACATAGTCGTGTGAATTGCGCAATTATTTTCTGACAATTGCTTTCTTTACAACGGCACAACATATTCCTCTTCTATCCCCCTTTTTAATTAACCTATACTAGCCCTAAGGTTATTACAATGGATCTAATGATGCACTACCAATTTAATTGTTTACTTTTCTCTTATTATTAATTTTAATACGATTAATTAAGAAATTAATTCAGTTTAATTCACTTGACTTCTAGAGAAGAAAAAAATTCCCAAGATAATAAGAAAATTCCCCACCTTCCCACAATGTCAACACAACAACGGTGAAGAGTGAGCGTGAGAGAGAGAGAGGGAGAAGAACAAACCCAGTAACAGAAGGGTAAAAACCCAAACAGTGCTGCATGCCAAAACAACACGCAGTCTTTAATCTCATCATCATTATTAAGGTTGCCAGGTGTGTAATAATAATAATAACAATTTAAATATTTGCACACATCAACACTGTGATTTATTAATGAAAATATAAAATTTTTTTTAATTATTTTGCAGCAACAACAACTGCCTAATTAAGCGGTCTTTTTAATAACAAAAAATAAAAAAAAATAAATTTTAAAAAAAACTTAATTATGCATAAAATTTACATTAAAATTAAAACAATTTTACTTTTTTTTTTTAAAAATTTTTTTTATTCATTTAAAAATAAATAAAAAATCTCTCTGGGCGTCAAGCAACCTGTGAATTGCGACACATGTTGCTGCAATTTTTAGTTTTTTTATTGTAAATACTTGCTTACGATTGAATATGTAATAATTTTTAAAAATATATACAATGATTTAAAAAACAAATACGAATTGGTATTGTAGGCAATTACCTCAGTATCAAGTTAATTTATACAATAAATACAGGGTGTCGTGTTAGTTGACTAAGAACAAGAACAATCTACAAAGACTAATTCGTTCCTATACGATTAATAGAAATAAATAATAATAATACAACTAAGGAGAGTGTTCACATAAAAATTTGGACCTACTTCAAGGATTATACTACGTTTTACTGTGATAAAACCATTGTCGCTGTTAACAGAAAAGCTATTTCACTGGTTCTACAAATTTATAAAGAGCTCTTAAAAGAGAAACGTAAGAAAACGTGAAGTTGGAATAAAGAAATAATTTGTAAAAACGAGGTTAGCTTCTCGCACCACCCTTGCTGTATGTGTGTTAATTTTATTCATGAGTGGTGGGACCTACAATTTTAAAGTCGACTCCGAACGATTTTTGGGAAACTTTTTCATGTCAATTCTATGCGGTTATTTTCAGCTCAAATACGGCCCAATGACACCTTCAGGCCACAATGCGCAGCAAAAAATCAATTATCCCGAATGCAATGACTTTACCACAAAATGTTTGCTTCCTGTCGTAATTACAAAAAAAAAAAAAAAAAAAAACAAGAATATTTTGTTCGAATAATTATAATCGATATCCTGTTGTCCTAACACACAATCAGCATATCGGCGGCCTTTAAACTATGGGATGGGAATGATGTGGAATCGACAAAATCAAATTATATGCTACACTTTCTCTAACACAAGCGATATTTTCGGTAGTACATACACATACAGTTGTGTTCATAAAAATAGGAGTGAGCCCATTGAAAAACAAAAGCTTAAATTTTAACAACAAAAAAATATGTTTTAATTCAATTTTTTGTTGTAATGTAATGTTGATTCAATACTAAATTTTTTAAGTTATTCATTAATTAAATAAAAAGCTTTCAACAAGTAAGTAACAAGGAAGTTTAAAAAAAAAATATGTATCTTAAAAAGTGCTGTTCAAAATAATAGGAGTATTTCAGTTTTCATAAAGATTTACTATTAAAAAAGTTAAAAATGCTTATGACTATAATCAGAAACTTTAAATACGATTAGTATTTGGTAGAATAGCCTTTACTTTTTATTAGAGCAGGACATCTACGAGGCATGGAGTCAACTAAATCCTGACATTGTTTTAGTGGAAATTTATTCCACCCATCTTGCACTACAGACCACAACTCAGTTGCATTTGACGGTTTTCTCTCGGCAACATATTTTTTAACATCTCCCCATAGATGTTCTATGGGATTAAGGTCAGGAGACTGAGCTGGCCACGCCATAACCTTTACCCCATTAACCCGAAACCACTCATTTGCCATTTTACTGGTGTGTTTCGGGTCATTGTCTTGTTGGAATATCCATTCTAGAGGCGTGGAATATGGTAACATCACTTCTCTCAAAATGCTGACATAGACGTTCCTATCCATTATGTCTCTAATTGGATGTATTGGGCCTAAACCATTATATGAAAACCTTCCCCATATCATTAGTTTTGCACCACCATGTTTAACTGTCTTTTGTGTATACTGAGCTTTATATTTGGTGTTGGGCGGACGTCTAACATGCTGTCTAGACCCAGTGCCACCAAATAAAATAATTTTGCTTTCGTCGGTCCACAATAAGTTTTCCATTTTTCTTTCGGATATTTGATATGTTCTTGGGCAAACTTTAAGCGTGCTGCTGCCTGTTTTGTATGTCAACAATGGCACCTTTTGTGAACTACTTGCGAATAAATTGTTGTCCATTAGACGCCCACGAATAGTAGGGACACTTACGGCAAGATTCAGATCCTTTTGAATTTTATTTGAAGACGCTGAAGGATTTATTTTGCTGTATGGCACAATTCTGCGGTCATCTACAGTTGAAATTTTGCGCTTGCGCCCACGCTTTTCGAGCTCTTTTTTTATTTTATTGCATTTGCGATCATTTGATTGGAGCAACTTAAGGTTTCCTCAATTTCTTTAGAAGTTTTGCCTTTCTTTTTCGAAGATTTTTAATTAGTTTTCTCTTTTCTTCAGTACAGTGCTTTCCTCGTCCCACTATTACAAAAATTTATGTGAATCACTGTAGAAAAAGTTTTAACAACATGTTTCCGTAATTATTTTTCACTTTTTTCTTTATATTATGTGCTGCTATATTTTTACTTTTAAAAGAACACTCCCACTCGTATTTTTTTGATCAACTGAATTCAGGGGCAAACACAAAAATGAATCAATTTCATCGTAAATATTAAAGTTATTACGAGAATCTTTTTTGTATTTTATTTCTTACATATCGTTGTAACTACCATTAAAATATATCATGTTTTGCAAATTGGTAGAATAAAAAATTTCAACTTTGAAAATATTACATGGTGGCACTCCTATTATTTTGAACACAGCTGTATGTATATAAAATCTTTGAATTATTTAGTTTTCATATATTCATTTATTAACTAATAAAAATATCTATTAAAGAACTAGCCAAAATTGGTACTCAATTAACCGGGAAAATCGATTATCCGGAATGCTTCCGGTCCCGACCATCACGGATAATCAAGGTCCTACTGTACCAAAAATAAGAATATTTTGTTCGAATAATTATAATTGAAAACCCGTTGTCCTAACACACAATCAGCATATCGGCGGTCTTTCGTCTTTACAGGGATAGAGGTGCAAATCCAAATGAAAAATGTCCAATAATGAACCGAAAAATATACAAAACTGATGGGAAAATTCTATGCTACACTTTCTCCAACAGAAGCGATATTTTCGGTAGTACATACGCATACATTGTGTCCAGACCACATCGGTAACGCTTTTTAGTTTTGTTAAAATATTTTTGTTGTTACTTGCTTAGAAGGTCTATTGCGACGTGAATATAATTACCCCGTTATGCTCGAAAAGTGGTCACTTTTGACGCACTGAACGAAAAATTAATCGTATTTATTTTATTCTATTTAAACATTAAATTATTACAACTCGTGTAATAGGTAACCTTGTAAAATTTAAATTAAATTATACTCACTCACACACACACATATGTATATATTGTAAATAAAATACATACACTAACATGCGAACACACAACATCAGAAATATTCTATTAATTTTAAATATTCGTTCATCTTCTATTGAAAACTGAAAACGAAAAATAGAATGTGACGTCAAATAAATATGTACTCTCTCATCGTTCACTTATGTACATACTAGCAGGTTTTGTAGATTTTAACATGTAAATGTACTCGCACATAAACATACACACATTTAATGTTGAAGAGCGTACCATGTATACGAGCACATACAGTTCATTACTCAGAGAATAATACAGAATGTAAACATCTGTAACAGTATTTGTAATATTTACTTCTCTTCTCTAAGCATCTAATAATAATACAACAAAAACAACAGCAACACAAATAATTACAATAAACAATCATAATAAACCAGGGTCATCATCATCATCATAATTAGCCGAATACATCATTTTATTTACTTACCGAGGACAGGAAAGGAGAGAAAGTGTGTGTGTGTGTATGTGGGAGAGAGAGAGAGAGAGAGAGAAAACCTTTGTGATTAAGCACCGCATTTATGTTTTCATTACAGAAATACTGGGTATTTAAATGAATTTTGGAAATGGTTTTTCGACTGAAAAAAACAACATAGAATTTTATTTTATTTTAAAACAGAATGTGACCGCAACTTTAGGAGAAAATTGCAAGAAAAATTTAATGAATAAATATAGCTTATGATGTCCTTTATTTGATTGTAAGCATGCTTTTCGTTCACAAACAACAACAAAAATTTTACTTGGTTAAATCGACGGCAGCCGTGTAAATGCAGCAATTACTTGGTGCATCACAGCGGCTGACGTTGTGTAAATACGGTAGTTATTTATTGGTCCACAGTGGCTGATGCCACTATGTCATAGACACGCCATACGAAGTATGGTTCCGGAAACTGCTTTAAACTCTAAATCAACTAAACAATTTTGAAAGTAAATATCCGGGAATATTTCTTTGCTGACAACGCGGGACAATAACAAAGGAAGTGACGGATAGTTTCATCCTTTTCCACGTCATTGCAGCCCCCGCCTGCAAAATCCGTTATATTCATAGATGGACCAGTCTTCTCTAATGTGAAAGTCGGCTGAATGAATTCTGATCCAAGCGGGTAATCTGCTGTTGTCATAAAAATCTATCACAGGCTGCCTTCCAAAATGTATCAATACAAAGTTTGTATGCAGTTCTACTACTGTATATAAACTATGTAGATATGCAAAGTAATCAAACAATGCATCAACTATAAATCCGATGCCTGATTGCTTTTTGACTGCGTTAAAAATACACATTGTCGACGTTTTGAAATAGAATACTTTGTATATACACCTAATTCTGTTTTTACACGGTAGATTGGTTCCAGAAAAAACCGTGTAAAAAAAACCGTGTAAAAAAGACACTAGTCGTATGCAAAAATAGGTGATTGGTTCCTAATCTCTAAAACCTATTAAAATTAGTGAAAAACAAGGATTTTTTAAGAAGTTTTGTATTTGACATTTTCTTTTAGGGATTCATAAAATATTTAACAAAATTAAAAACATAAATAACTTAATAAATATAAAATATTAACACATTTCAATTGCTCTGACCTTTGTGCTTGTATGCACGAAAAGGGAATTCCCCTAAATTCATGCCATTTACATTTGCTTTGACCAGTAAATTTGCTTGTACGCGCAAAAAGGGAATTCCCTTAAATTTGTGATATGAACATACTTTGCAAAAATTAAATTTGACAAAAAAAATTAAGCACAAAAAATTTTAAATCGTGCTAAATGGAAAAGAATCGTTTAAAAAAAATTAAAAATATTTTATTTTCAAACCGTGTTATATCAAAACCGTGTAAAAAAAGACCGTGTAAAAACAGAATTGGGTGTATTTTGTACAGCGGCATTATGAAACGCGATACTTTGTTCAAACATATATAGGTTTTTTGTCCCAACTAGTCTGTCCCAACATCTATAATGCACCCACCGAAGCAGTCAATATCTGCAATTGACAGTTTAGTGTCTGCTTTACCTAGCCTGTTAGCGATAAAATTAGTGTGAGAAGCTACTAAAAAGCTACTAAAGTGACTAAAGAGTTATAACGACTAATTAAGCAATAAAGTTAAACATCAAAAAATCGCTTTAATTACTCTATTTTATACTATCACTGTACATTGTAATATTTTTTATTCCCATTTTCCAAGGATTTTTCACAATATGGCAACACTTGTATTGAAATACGATTAAATGCCTTTAATAATGGCTCCCATAGTAAATACATATTTATGAAGAGACTAGAGAGAAGAGTTCAAAAGAATATTTATGAACCAATATGAGCATGTGTGTGTATGTGTATTTTAATGTTGTTTTCGTACATTAAAAAGTTTGGTTCGTTCGTTGGTTGTTAGTGGGTTTCGAATATTTTTGTGTTCTGTTACTGTTTCTGCTTCTTCTTCATTTTACATGCATATGGAGAGTAGTACTCCACGTTATAAAAACACATGGAAGAGTTGTTTCGTGAAATTAAGCACAACAACGTTAGATAGTAGACGTACATACATAAGTGTTGTACGAATGCATGCATACTCATGCATACATATGCATATTACAAATACAACGTAGCAACAGAATGTTAGGCAGACAGATGGAGAGACAGGCACACAGACAGAAAGACAGATAGACAGACATAATTTCATTTTAGAGTTTTAAATAAAAATGTCTATGACAGAAGACAGAGAGAGAGAGAGAGAGAGAGAGAGAGAGAGAGAGAGTTTGCAGTATATGTATGTGTTTTAGCCAGCCAGCCATTTCAAATGTCTAGTACTTTGTACGTACATATGTGTGTATATGTGTGTTAATAAAGTTTATACAAGTGAAATGAAGTTTGGCAACATGGCAAATAACATTTGTTTTGTTTTTGCCTACAATAATATATTGTTGTTGTTGTTGTTGTTGTTGGTTTTTTCGTGTATTTGCTTGCTGCTGCTGGCTGAAAAGGTCATAAAACTCGCTCTCAATATTATACACACACAATAGCAATAAGAAAACACAAAACAAACGAAAAACAAAATGAAAATAAACAACAGCAGCAGCAAAAATACAAACAACAACAATAGAAGCAACATGAAAACGACAATGTGGTGTGTCTGTTGTTATAATTATTTTTTTGTTGTTGTTGTGTTTTGTTTTGTATCAATGAGTATATGGCGGCAACAGAGTAGTTGTTGTTCGTGTTGTTTTTGTTATATTGTTATTTTATGTTGTTCTCTTTCATTATATTCTCAATATAATGTTACAACAACAACAACAACATGGATTATTTATAAGTTTATTTTTGTTTTGAAAACATACTAAGAAATAATGCCAAAAACATCAAAAAACAAAAAACTTTACTTTACTTACATATAATCCTGTTTTCCTATTGACAGCAAGAGGAAGAGAGAGAGAGGAAGAGAGAGAGAGAGAGTGTGCAGAGTAGGAAATCTATTTTCGGATGGTTTTAACTGCAAAGCAGCATAGCATAACGCAACGAATAATTTTGTAACAATTTTAATGATTTTTCTTCTTAAAATTTCTTTCTTTTTATTTATTTTTGGACTTAAAATTTTGGCTCCTCTTTTAGAAGGAATATTTCGCATTTTTTTTTTCTTATTGGAAAATCATAAAAATGCGGAAATTGTTGGCACCAGGCAGGGTAAGAAGACAATGTCTCTTTAGAAGAGAAAAAGAGATAGAGAAAGAGACTAATAATTAGTAACTGTTCTTGGATTATAAATACAAAGTGCACAGTTGTTTTAAGAAAGCTGTAAATTAATGGCGCAATTGCTACTAAAAAAAAAAGGATTAGGAAAAAATCGATTACAGGAAAAATAGCCTGTGGCTCACTGTGAAAACTAATAACAAAAATAAAATAATTAAATAGATCATGGCAAATAAAAAAATAGAATTCCCTTCCGTTTGGTTAGTAGTTGGAGGTAACTCTATATGACATACTTATGTTCCCTGAAGCAACAAATCTAAATCCTTTGAAAGAGGTTAAATCCTTTGTAGGCATTCAACCTTACTTTAATGGTCACATATTTCATACTTCTCTCCGCAGTCTGAAATAGGTACCTATAATTGGGAATTTTTGTCAACAGGGTTCACACTAGGGATGCCAAACGGGATTGATTTTTAAAAATCCCGGAGTTCGGGATTTCGTAATCCCGATCCCGAAATCACGGGATTTTTCGGGACAATTCGGGATCGAAATATCCCGGAATTTCGGAATTTTCTCTTAATAAAAAAAGCTAAAAAAAGTTGGAAGTTGGGTTCTTATTCAGTTCGATGTCCAGTGATATAGAATGTTGCATGATACACTTGTAAAACTACATGAGTGTTATTTAATATTATATTAAATAAAAAATAATGTCGTAGACTCAATTTTTTTCTTACTTTATGAGGTGTATATGTATGAATTTACAATCCCGAAAATTCCCGGGACAAGTTTTAAAAAATCCCGGGATTCGGGATTTGGGAATCCCGAAAATCCCGGGATTTTCTGTTTCGGGATTTCCCGATTGGCATCCCTAGTTCACACCCATGAACGTTTGAACAAAATACTACGAAGCTAATGCGTTTGTTTAAATCGATCTGGTCTTCTGGTTGCTTTAAACATGATATTTCCAAGGTTCTAAATTTTATCTTTTCTAGGTATGTAAATGGAAGCCCGTGTACATATCAGCGAAAGTTTTTGCGAGCTACAGATGCGCTGTCGAGAAAGGATTACATGTGACTGCATTTCGTAGATAATGACCAAGGCAAGGTCCAAGTTTAATCAAAGTCATAGCTTTAGGTGAGCGTTATGTAACTTTATTTTTTAAATGGAAAATTGAATAATACTTTATTTGACTTGGAATATCTTTTATCAAAATATAAAATAAAAATATTAATAAATATGCCAACGAGATAACACAATACAAATTCAACTTTAAACACTGTTGACAAACTTCTGCGACAAGAAAAACAGACATTACAACAAAACCTACTTTAGAAAGTTTATTTTAAATGCAAAACAAATAAGAAACACGACCATAATGCAATTGAAAAGCAGAGGCATTCACGCTACATATGTACATATCACCATATCGATTACAAGCAATTATTCAACGTAAAGGATAACCATTAATTACTATGAAAAAATGTAAAAAAATTGCAAGCAAAACACATCGTTTGGTGATCGCCACAATGGCAATACTGTTTCTCTTTCCATCTCAGCGGGTAATTTTCCTAATTACATAAAATTTCCCGTTAACTACTGTATGTAATCGGAAAAGAAAATGTGTGTGTTTTTTTATTATTTAAACAGAATTTAAAAAGAAAAGTTATTTAAATTCTATTGAAATGATGAATCAATCGAACGAACGAACGTAATTGTATAATTTTCTTGTGACAATTTAATTGAAAATCAATAAAAAAAAAATAACGACACACACCGCAACACAACGTCAAGAGGAAGAAGACAAAAAGCAGTGCCGCACAGCACATAAAAAAATTGAAATAAAAAGTAATAACAACAACAACTTTGATAAAAAAAAAAAAACATTGTACAATGACCTTTAAGTGTAACGTTTTGCATGGCAAGACAGACAACGAGATAGAGAAAGAGAATGTATTTGTTTTTATAACAACAATAATAATAAAGATAAAATGAAGACAATAAATTAAAAATGAAAGCAGCAACAAAAACAAACACAAACAGGAATAAAACTTAAATTAGAAAACTAAACACACATACATATGTGTACACAAGCACTCTCACACACGTGATATTAAATATTTCATAATAAATTTAAATGACGTATGCACAGTGGTGCATACGTAAACAATTTTAAGGCCAATTAATAATAAATGTGTGTGTGTGCGTATGTCGGTCGCTTTATTAAAATAAAATAGCAACAGTTATAAACACACACAGACGCACACACCCTAACAATTTAATGATTTTAGGTGAGTAACCCCGTTATGAATTAAATTCTCATGTACTACAACACAGTGTATTACACATTTAGCAAATAAAGAGAGAGAGAGAGAGAATATAAGAGAGAGTTCATAGAATATGGGAACCACCATCATGTATTTATTATTATTAAATCGTCTGATTTAATATTTAATGGCTATTGATGGGGAAGTTTTGAAAATAAAAAAATGTCAGTGTTGTTACAACGATCAGATATTCGAGTGAATACATGGGAAACTTTCAAGGAACTTAACTGTAAGTTTAGAAGCTCAAGCTTCTCACATGAATGCTCATTGCTTTGGAAATAAAATGCAAATAAATGATTGCCGTGTATCAGCCTCTGTAACTGCCGTATTTACATGAAATCAATCGCTGTGATGCACCAAGTAACCGCAGTATATAGGTATACGGCACTCGTCGCGAAATTGTTAAGCAAAGGATCACCCTATTCTCCCTGACTAGCTGATTCAGAGTGCCCAGACAGCATCCATACTAATTTCGAATTAACTTTCAATTGAATTCAAGTTGAATTGAGCATATTTCTAGATGGCATATGTATACTTTTGCTTTCTGAATATTCCGGTATTTCACCGATCAATCACGTCCTGATGTCTCTTAATGAATTTTGTGTTCGACCTGTTTCGCATTACCCTAACCACAGTTAGAAAAGGACGCAAGTCTAACAGAGCCTTTAGCAAAGCCGTAAAATAGTTGCCCCTATCCTGGTAATACGGACACATGTCATTTTTCTTATCAAAGACTGATGCAGGTGAAAGGGAGGGAATATGTACAGCTGCGGTAAAAAAAATAGCACTAAGGATGGAATAATTATTTCGTCGTCAATTTTTCTAACATTTAATTTTGGAATTTTATGTATTAAGTAAAAAGATAACTAGATAACACAGTTGTAAGTAAAATTAAAAATATTTCAGACATATTTATTTTAATTTAGTCCAGCGGTTAAACAAAATTAATTTGAAACCTTAAATTTGATCGGTAAAAAAATAGCACCTCAACTAACAGGTACAAAAAAAAAAAAAAAAAAAAATAGAAAATAGAAAATACATTAAATTGGAAAAGATTTTTTATACGGTCATAATACAGTTTTAAATAGACATTTTAATATTTCGTGGCATGGCCTTTGTTGGCAATAACGGCAGCACAACGTTTGGCATGGAGTCAACTAGTTTTTCACATCTTTTTTTTTTTTTTGGGATATTGTTCCATGCCTCCTTCTCTGTAGCCCATAGTGACTCATTATTGGTAGGTTTCATTTCCCAAACGTATTTTTTAACGTCAGTCCAAAGATTTTCTATTGGGCTTAAGTCTGGCGACTGCGCCGGCTACTCCATAACATTTATTTTATGTTCGTCGAACCACTTCTTGGCTTTTCGACTGGTGTCTTTTGGATCGTTGGCCTGTTGGAGGACCAATGACAATGGCATTTCCTTTGAAGCATACGGTAGCATAACATTCTCCAGTATATCAACGTAAACATGTTGAGATCCATCAATGTTTTGATCCAGTATATTGGACCCACTTCGTATATGAAAAACACCCCCAAATCATAATGCTCGAACCTCCATGTTTTACGGTCTTGCAGGTGAACTGGGGGTTATATTCAGCGTTTGGTGATCGTCGTACAGACGCTCGAGAGCCTTTTCCACCATACAAAACAATTTTGCTCTCGTCAGTCACAAAATGTTTCTCCATTTACTTACGGGCCAGTGTTGATGCTCACATGGCAAACTTCATTCGTTTTTTCACATGTCTTGTTGTAAGAAGCGGAACTTTTCTTGGACTGCAAGCCGATTTCGGATTGTTTCAACGCATGCCGCAATTTGTAGCCTTTTTTTTCAACTCCGTTGCTGGCTTAAAAGGATCCTTTTTGCTCTGACGTACCAACAACCTCTTGACATGTAACGTGTTTCGACTTTTTTTAGTATAAGTAATGGCATTTCTAATCATTTTGTTTGAGCATTTGAGAAACTTACCAATTTCCGCGTAAGTTTTTCCCTCAGAAATCATTTTTTAATAATTTCTCTTTTTTTCCTCAGAACAATGCTTTCCACGACCCATATTTATTGTTTTTTTTCACTTAAATTTTTTTTAAACTCCTTTTAAACACTCGCTTCTACAGTCTGTTCACGAATAACTACATAATGTTTGCTTAAAATAAAATTGCAAAAGGAAAATCTTGCAAAAACAATGAGAAGTGCTATTTTTTTTACCGTCAGATTTCATATGTTACTCTTAAAATTGTTTGATAATAAAAAAAAAGTGTTCATATTTTAAGAAAAAAAAAAAAAAATTATTATCTCAGAGAGAGCACAAACTGCACTATATCTAGTGTTACCATGAAATCGAAATAAATTATTAAATAGGAATTTTATGTACAATGAAATAATATGTACAGGTTTGGTGCTATTTTTTTTACCGGCACTGTATGTGTACCTCTGGCCAAGTGTCCACAAATCGTGTAAAATGTCAAGAGAGTGAAACAAAATTCCTATTCCGATTTTTGCGAGAGCTACAAGTTCAAACCTCAGTTCTGACACAAACACTCTCAACTGTCTTCTGGCAGAAGATCGGAAAATAAATGAAATTGCTATGAAAAGTTTCTAAAACACAAAAAATATATATGTACGTGTGTATTTTAACAACAAAAACAATAAGTTTAAGGTCTGGTATTTCGTTACGTTTCATTTAAAACATGACGTTGCCATCCTGTATTTTTTTGTTTGTCTTTTTTTACTTTTTATGTGTCGTCATTGTCATGTTATGTTTTTATAACCGCTTTTTTTTAGATTGTTATTGTTGTTGCTTCTATTTTTATTATTTATTTATCGTGTGTTATTTATGTCATCAAGACACGCGACTTACATGACATGAGACTACGACTGGCAGACTGGCTATTTGAATCGTTTTTTATATATTTTTTTAATTCGTTTTCTCTCTCAAAAACGAAGCTGAAAGTCTGGCGTTTTTTTTTAAAGGAAAAACAATCAACAACAAGAACAAAAACAGTCTGAAATAATTTCAAAGTGTTTAGAATTGAAACCCAACTCTTTAGTGGGATATTTCGTTACTTTTGATTTGTTTTGATTGTTTGTCTCATGTTTGCTCATATTGTTCACCGTTAATGCTCTCTTTATGTGTGTGTTACAATAATAGGGTGCTGCCTTATTGTTTATTTGTTTATACTACGTACATGAGATCGAAATCTCAATTATATTTTATTATTAGAGTGCTTGACTTAATTATTGATTTTAGATTTTTAACGTCATTTTTAAAATTAAAAATGAAAATAAAAGCATTTCAATTAAAATGATTCATATTTTTAAATACACTTTAAATATAATTAAATCAAGTGGTTTACCCAAATATGTACTTTTATAGCTTATGGGATTTCCACGCAATGAGTAGAACAAAAAACAGGGTACTATGAGCGCAAAAGCGATGGAACTGAAATGCCTGCTTCTTAATTGGTTATTACAATCCTTTAGTTAGTATCACAACCTAGCTTCTCACACCACCCATATTGATTGTGTTAATTTTTATTCATGAGCGGCTTGACCAACAATTTAATGTCACCTTGGAACGACAGATTTGGGTGAAATTTTCGTAGCAATTTTGTATTTTCTCAATAATTTTTCTTAAGGATCATGGATTGTTTGCAACTTGGAACAGTCGATTCTTTTGAAATAGTTCTTACATTTCCACCGCTCTCTCGACAATAATGTAACAAATGTTGGTTTTCAAATAGTCCAACGTACATTGTATGTACATACTTACATAATTGGTCATTACAACCCTTCATTCAGGATTTACGAACTAGCTTCTCACACTACTTATGTTGTGGGCGTTAATTTTATCCTTGAGTGGCCGGACCTACAGTTTAAAGTCAATTTCGAACGACAGATTTTTAAGCAAGTTTTCATGGCAATTTTATTTACTTTCAGAGTTTTTGCCAGAAATCTGCTGAGAACTATTATTTAATATTTCATTTTGATCGAGATGTCAGACCTGGGGTTTGAACCGCGGCCTCACCTCTAATAAGCCAACTAGACTAGGGCAACTTCAATAGTTCAACGCTAAGATGTTATCTCAGAACTCAGTCTTTGACGTAGCCTCATGAAACGGCTAGGTGGCTAATTGTAGTCGCCCAAATTTCGAGCTACTCTTCTTGGAAACTGCTCACGCTATAAAATCAAAGCTAACCGTGTTGTGTGGCACGTAGCACCGTTTTATTGAAACAACGTACCGTCCTATTGATAATCTGAAATTGCAAGCCCCAAAAGTCGTATATCTTACAGCCCTAAAACTCTGAATTGACAGATTCGGTTCTTCTAGGGTTATTTGACAACCCCAGACCATAATGCCCATCAAATAATTACTTCTTCCTGGTGCACAGGTTTTTCCACAATCACTTCTTCGTTGTCTAGCCACATATACGGTAATTTTGCTTCTTGAAGTAACCACCGTGTGAAAAATTATCTTCACGCTCAAATTCTGATAATGTGCAGTTCCAACCACAATTCTAACACTTTCAGTCCGACCAAATTTCTTTATAAGCTTGCCAACTCCTTGCTAATACTTGGGAGAAATTTATATTGTCTCATTATTTCACAAATAATGTCGAAAAACTTTTAAAAAATCCTTATAACTTGATTTTTTCAACTTATGTAAACTCTTATCCAGGTAATAGGGGTGCTTTATTTCATTAATAATCTTGAGACCTATCTGGCTACATTTGCCTAGTCTTTGTTAAATTTAAAAGATTTTAAATTCGTACAAATTTTAAAAACTTACTCACTTATGAAAGTATTTTTAAACCATATCCATTCCAACTTGAAAGATAATATTTACCTGAAATTACAAAAAAAGTTGACTTTTATTAAATAAATATACAAAAATAATAAAAAAAAATACACAAAAAAAATCTATTTAAAGTTTTCAAACATAACCAAACTGGCAACACTGATGGCAGAGACACCGTTAATTTATTTTCAACACGATAGATGAGGTAAAGAGAGCCCTGGAAAAAACAGTCACAGGTGTCGTCTCGAAGGTAACGCGTTTCACAACACCATATTCTACTAAAAATGCATATGATACAGGATTGTTCCTAGTAACGCTTAACCCTGGTAAAAGCCTTAGCGATATTTCTCATATAAAATATCTCCTAAGTCAGACAATTCTTTGGGAAAAGCCTAAAAGAAAAGAAAAGGAGGTGCAGTGCCACAGATGTCAGCGTTGGGGTCACATAGCCAAAAACTACAATTCTGAGTATAAATGTGTCAAATGTGACAAAAATCATCTTCAAGGTGAGTGTCAGCGAATGGGATCAGAAACGGAAGCTCCTCATTGCGTAAACTGCGGACAAAGTGGACACCCAGCAAATTGGAGAGGTTGCCCTACATACAAAAAATATATTGGTGCGCGTAAGGAGCGTATGGAAAAAGCCAGAGAAGAAAAGTTGATTGCTAAATCCAACGTAAGCCGAACAATAAATCAGTCCCTACGATCCCCTGGGAAAACTTTCGCTAATTTATTCCATCAACATGAATCAATGCAAAAGCCTACAATAATCGACGATTTCCTAAAACTTGCAAACGTCTTTCTAACACCGGAGGAGCTACCACTGGAGCAACAAATTTCAAATTTCTTATCTGAATATAAAAATATGCCACAACATGAAGCAAAGTCAGAATTTCTTCGTCTCTTAAATAAGGTAAATACTAAATATGGTCCATAGAGTTATACATTTTATGACTTACGAGAGAAATGCAAACTGTGTACCTGTCTCCGTTTGTGATTATGAACGAGAATCTTGTCAACGATCCTGACCCTTATAACGTACCATCATTCTACTTGAAGTCCACTCCTGGCACGCATAGGGGCTGAACATTTGGATTTTACTACTACGAGTTCATTAATTATTTAATTAATTATCTTTATACAGGAGTTTTACTCCATTCGTTGTTTTATATTATATTATTTATCCCATACATGAATATTTATTCGATGTTACTTAGTTTACTTGAGTACATTCGTTCTACACTCGTATTTATAACATAATATGTATGCATATTGTGTATTAGTTATGTTTGTCAATGAATTTAACAGACAATCGTTATTTATTGTTTAGATGTTATTTAGTTTTAAGAATGTTATCTACAGACATTTGCTCTGTTTGCGATATTGAAAGGCCGGAAGCAAGCCTTGTCAAACTTTCGTTTTTATGTACAATTACATTTTGTATACATATACTATTTCATTTTAGCAATGTAGCTTTACTCAATCAATGTGTTATTAGAGCAAGACGTATATAACTCTAAGAATATTGTTATTCTCCTCGTATGTAAGAAAATCAATGTTATCAGAAAATGAAGAAGACTTAATAAAATATACTTACTTACTTACTTATTTTCAACACGCCAACAACAAGAAGAAGACACGTGATAAACAATGAAAAGTTATAAAAAATAAAGCCATAAAATATATCCACGTCTAGCATTGATAACACTTTTGACACCATTTAGGGCATTGAAAGGATGCATGAACTGTTTGAGTGCTGAAGTAGAAGTCAAAGAGTCCAGCCCCCATATTTTCTTGTATTTTAACTTTCTTGTTAAACAGTGTTTGTTGGGGAGGAGAAAAAATGATCATAAAACAGCGCGAGACTTTATAAATTTATGGCCACACGACACAACACAACATTATTGTTATTGTTTACCTTTTGTTGTCTTTTCTTTATTTTTGTTTCTATAATACACCACAATGTATCACACTCTCTCTGTCTTTCTGGCACTCTTTTTTTCACCCACCTTTTAAAACATTTGTTTTCATATTTTCATTCATTGAGAGAGAGAGAGAGAGACAGAAAGGACAATAATAAAACGAAAAACTCACAAACACACACACACACATAGTAGTTGCTAGACAGACAAATCAAGTCCTATTGAATGGCCAGGCCAGCCAAAGAAATGAGGTGAGAGTTTGCAAACTAAAGAGAGTTATTAATGGAGTTTAATGCAGAATGTTATAGGAATACAGGAATCGGGAAGAGGAATGTAAATATTGGGTGTTTTTTATTACGATATGAAAACCTTAAAATAATAAAGAATAATGAATAAAGAAGTTGTAAAGCACACATACACAAATATAGTATTTATGACGAGTATAATGATAAAATTTGTAGAAATAATTTATGCAGTGACATGTGCAAAATTTATTACGAAAAAAAAGGACTGACTGGTAATAACAGCTTAGACAAGACAAGAAGAAAATGGAAAGAGATAATAAGGTTGTGTTACGATATTCAGGTGTAGACATGTTACGTTTTATTTTGAATTTGTACATCGTTTCCAATGGAAATATTTCAATAATTATTTCAAATTATTTTCTTTTTTTTTTTAGTAAATCAGAGAGCTATGATCATATGTTAATTGACTTCTTTTGATCTGCAATTGAAAATTGTCAATTGAATGGTATGTGGTTTTGACTTTACATTGCAGCATTAAAAACGAATTGAAATACGCGCTAAAGTAATCGAAAACTACCTGGAAAATATAGATTGGAAGGACGGTGCTATGACCGATAGTTCAGGTTGTTTTTCTTATAGTTTTTGTTGATTTTCTCTACTGAGATAATTTTTTTTTTAATTTTCTTTAAAATATTCAAAAAATATCAAAATAAGTGTGTGAACGAAGAATTTTTTCCTCAACTGTATGTATTTGTTGAAATTATTTTTAAATTTTCAAATAATTCGCATAATTTGCGCTTTAATACGGGCAACAGTGTAATTTTATCATTCATATATAGTACATACGAACGACGTGTGGCTCCACTGTCATTAGTTGTAATTTTTGTGTTTTCGGCTAATCTTTGTTATTAAAGTTTTTGTTTTCATACGAGTGATATAAATACATGTGTACAGAACACAGGCAGGCAAGAAAAATGTCTACAAAACTCCTTTAAAATACAAAAAAAAAAAGAAGAAAACAACAATGAGTAAAGCACGGCGACATGGCGAGAGTGAGGGAGAAAGAATGAAACTAAAAATGTTATTTTTGTTTTTAATATTGAAAATAACAACCGTAATGAATGCCAACGACCTTACTCGTACTCGTGTACTCAAAACCAAACATGGTATGAATAATGTATCAGTATATTGGTATGTGTTTTATTTATTATGGCTATTGGTTGCCATTAGTATTGTTTTTGATTTTAAAATACCCCCCCACACACACATACATACATAATAGACGTTGCAATGGCCTTAACATGTTACTGCTTTATTCGTTCCATGTTTTTTATTTTTTTTTTAAGACAAAAACAAATGAGTTTTGTTATAAAAGTTCTATACGTCACTTTTTGCTTGATTACACTGATACACTAACACACTCATACATACAGCTGTGTTCAAAATAATAGGAGTGATACCATGTAATATTTTTAAAGTTAAAATTTTTTTATTCTACCAATTTGCAAAACATGAATTATTTTAATGGTATTTACAACGGATATGTAAGAAATAAAATACAAAAAAGATTCTCGTAATATCTTTAATATTTACGATGAAATTGATTCATTTTTGTGTTTGTCCCTGAATTCAGTTGATCAAAAAAATACGAGTGTGAGTGTTCTTTTAAAAATAAAAATAAAGCAGCACATAATTTAAAGAAAAAAGTGAACAGTAAGTACGGAAAAATGTAGTTAAAACTTTTTCTACAGTAATTCACATAAATTTTTGTAATAGTGGGACGAGGAAAGCACTGTACTGAAGAAAAGAGAAAACTAATTAAAAATCTTCTAAAGAAATTGAGGAAACCTTAAGTTGCTCCAATCAAATGATCGCAAATGCATTAAAATATAAAAACAGATCGAAAAGCGTGGGCGCAAGCGCAAAATTTCAACGGTAGATGACCGCAGAATTGTGTGATACAGCAAAATAAATCCTTCGGTGTATGCAAAAAAAAAATTCAAAAGGATCTGAATCTTGCCGTAAGTAGCCCTACTATTCGTAGGCGTCTGATGGACAACAATTTATTCGCAGGAAGTCCACGAAAGGTGCCATTGCTAACAAAAAAAAAAAAAAAAAAAAATAGGTAGCAACACGCTTAAAATTTGCCCAAGAACATATCAATTGGCCGAAAGAAAAATGGAGAATCATACTGTGGACCGACGAAGGCAAAATTGTTTTATTTGGTGGCGTTGGGTCTAGACAGCATGTTAGATGATATGGGGAAGGTTTTCATATAATGGTGTAGGCCCAATACATCCAGTTAGAGACAGAATGGATGGGAACGTCTATGTTGACATTTTGAGAGAAGTGATGTTACCATACTCCACGCCTCTAAAATGCACCTTCCAACAAGGTAATGACCCGAAACACACCAGTAAACTGGCAAATGAGTGGTTTCGGGTTAATGGGGTAAAGGTTATGGCGTGGCCAGTTCAGTCTCCTGACCTTAATCCCATGGAACATCTATGGGGAGATGTTAAAAAGTATGTTGCAGAGAAAAAAACTTTCAAATGCGGAAGAATTATGGATCACAGTGCGCGATGCATGGCATCAAATTCCTTTAAAGAGATGCCAATATCTTATTGACTCAATGCCTCATAGATGTGCTGAATTCATTAAAAACAAATTTTATTCAATCAAATACTAAAATAACTTTTTACTATTTTAAGATATTATCAAACTTTTGTGCCGTTTGTTTAAAAATTATTATTTATTAGGTTGTTTGCTAACACTCCTATTATTTTGAACAATTAATTTTGAGAGTAAGCTTTATTTATATGAAATATTTTTTTGTTTTCGTAGTTTTAATTAAATAAATAAGTGTTAAAAAAATTAGAAAATGAATTAGAAATAAATTTTAGGTCAAAAAAATTTGATATTTTCTTTTTTATTTTTCTTAATTTCAAACTTTGCTTTTAAACGAAGGGCGCTCCTATTATTTTGAACACAACTGTATGTACAAAAACATAGCATTCATTATAAATATAAATTAATATTGTTTTTTTTTTTTTTTTTTTTTTTTAGAATATATTGTGTGTGAGAGAATATAGTGCCTAGGAAAAGAGTAAGAACAAAACGCTTTATATAGAGGAATAATAGAGCACAGCAGTAGAGAGAGAGAGAGAGAGAGTATTACAGCAACATGGTGAAGTATGGTAAGTTGAGTAGAGAATCAGTAGTACGTGCCATGGTAGAGTTGTAAATAAATTATCGTATGCAGAGAATATTTGTGGGTTTCAAAATGCGTATAGAAGTGGTCTAATAACTTACGTATGTACATACATACATATGTATGGGTGTTTTTGTGCTGAAATAGTAACAACAAAAGTAAAACAAAACAAAAAACCACTTTTTATATTTGATTGTCTGATGTCTGACTAACTGGCGACAACCAGTTAGTCAAGTTAAAGACATCTTTTGTAATATTTCTTACAACACACACACACACACACACACATAAAGAATGTTTACAATATTGTGTAGATATTTTCAGTAGAATTTTTTTTACCAAATCTTTAATATTTTTCTACTCATTACCAGTGCGTGCGTTAGTGTGTGTATATGTATGTGTGTACACGAGAGAGAGAAATTTAAAAAGAGATTTAAAAAAAAAGATTATGTCACACATATTTTCTTTATTTAAGATTTTTTTTCTTCTAATGGCATTGAATAATGGTCGCTATTGATTAGTAAATAAAGTTGCCACCTTTTTAGTATGTGGTCATTTGAATAAGCGCAAATGCTTCATTTAAAAATAGAGAATGTATAAGAGAAATTAAATTTAAAGAATTTAATTTTCAATTTAAATGTCTACCGCTTTTTTAAGAAAAAAAAAATCACACTTTTTTTCAAATAATTTTTCATTTAAAAATAAATCGATTAACCTAAATTTTTGGCAAAGAATTAGCAAAGCAAACAAGAGCCGAAAAAGAAAAAAAAGAAAAAAAACGTGACCAATAAAAGTAAGATTAAAAGAAAAGTAAAAAAGCATTAAATTGTCACTTTGCATACATAATTTATGTAAATTTAGGTTAAGCAAACATGAAAACGACAGTACCGCACCGTACCATATCAAAACAGATTAAATCAAAAATAAAAAAGACACAGAAAAAGGAAAAAAAAAACTTAAGAGAGAGAGAGAGAGATAGAGAGAGAGAGAGAGAGAAAAAATATGCAGGCATTAAGCAACTATTTAATGGCCTAAATGTAATGGCTTGACTGTGTTTGGGTGCATGTTTGCTATTACAAACTGACCTGTTTTATTTGTTCCAAAATAAGTGACAAAAAAAAAACTTAAATACAACATGCAGTTTGGCTTCTACCGCCAGTAGTTAGTAGTTATGTAGGTCAATAATAATGGTCAAAACGACTACTTTAACTACTAACTACATAGCTAGTTAAGCAAATATATAATAATAAAAAAGAAATATACAACAAGGGGTTCTCAAGTTCAAATTAAATCTTTAAATTGCGTGCAACGATACAACAGGCCGATTAAAATCAACAAAACTAACGACCAACCACACAACAACAATTTCTAAGAATTTTCGTTTTTTTTATTTTATTTTATTAGCTCCTGGCAACTTAAGAACAAGCACGATATTAAAAAGAAAAAACTCAAATCATTACGCCCCAGTGTTATAAAATTTAAATAATTTTTTATATTTTTTTTTTATTAAAAAAAAAAACACGCAGCAGCCATGCATTCAGTCAAGCACCTGTAGATTCTTCATCTATGAATGGCATTTCTTCTAAAGTGAGAGAAATTAAACAACAATTGATCCCACACAACAACTACAGTGATAGCCACAAGCACAGAAGTCTTAAAAAGTCTCCATTGCTGTAATTAAACCAATAAATAAAACAGGATCAAAAAATTTAATAAATTAACCGAGCAATTCTTCAGAGTGTGCTCTCTTACACATACGAACTCTGTTTCATCATCACTGCAGTTAAACTAACGAATGCAAATCAAATTAAAAAAATGCATTGTGAAGACCGAACTCACACGCACACATTATTATGCTCTTTCATTCACGAGTCGTTTCCGAGTCAGCAGCGAATGCCCATGCGTAACAGGTGAGTGTTTCTATTTTGAATTTTTTCACTAACACAGTCACACTTTTGTAAAAACAAGTGCAAGTGCATGGAAGCAGAGAGTGATCAAGAGAAAAGTATTTAATTAAGTGTGAGTACAAGAGAAGGAGATAGAGAGAGAGAAAGAGTGGATAAAATAATTGATTGTTAATAGAGTGTTTGATTTCACTTGCATGCCTATTTTGAAATGGTAATGTACGACGATGTGAATGATTAAAAAACGTAGATTGAGTAAATAAATCTAAATCTGGCAGAGCATCAGACACAAACAGTTCTCGTAAGCCAGAAGCAAAACAGAGAAATTCTGAAGATTCAAATTGGTCAATGCTCGAGGAAAGCAATGAATATGTTTCAAACACATTATAACTGCTTGGTTACAGTAATTCAAAGTTACTGCATGCTCCACATGTAAGGAGCCTTACTGTGATGTAGTCCCACTAAAAAGATCCAACAGCGTCAAATTACACGACCTTGGTGACCAACGTCCAACGTCGCCAAATCGCTTTCTGGAAACTTCTCTTGTAATAAAACCAAAAAATCGGTCGTGACTCTTGCTGCAACTACACACTGCCCACTGCTTAATCTTCAATTGCAAATGATAATCTTAACAGGGCCACAGTGCTTTGAGTTTTTAGTAGCGGTTTTTCTAGGATAATTTTTGAGAAAATAAGTAAAGGGTGTTTTTTATAGAGGTATAGAACTTGAAGTTGGCATTACTTTTCAAGATGGCGACCGATTTAACAGCTGTCAAGTGATTTATTCTCAGTTTGGTTTGGCAATTCATCATGAATAGACTCACGCCTGAACAACGCTTTCAAATAGTGCAATTTTATTTCGAAAATAATGGTTCTGTGCGGAAAACGTATCGCGCACTACGTCCATTTTATCGTCGACAAAATCGTCCATCAGAGCAGTTAATTCGATTAACCATGGAACGTTTTCGCACCACGTTTACTCTTATTGATAACTCGCATCCCCAGAGACGCTGTACGGTGCGTACAGAAGAAGCTATTGCTGCTGTAGAGCGTAGCATTGAGGAAGACCCGAATGAGTCCATCCGCCATCGAGGACAGAAATTCGATCTGTGTCCATCCACTTTATGGAAGATTTTGCGGAAGGATCTTGGTTTGCGTGCTTACAAAATCCAACTCGTGCAAGAATTGAAGCCAAACGATCATCAAGTAAGGCGTAGATTCGTCGAAGGGGCCCAAAACGAGATTACCGTTGTTCCCGATTTTCATAAGCGAATTTTGTTTAGCGATGAAGCGCATTTCTGGTTGAATGGCTACGTCAACAAATAAAACTGCCTGCATTTGGAGTGAAGGTAATCCTCAAGTGTATGTGGAAACACCGTCGTTACATCCAGAAAAACTGACTGTTTGGTGCGCTTTATGGGCTGGTGGAATCATTGGTCCGTACTTTTTCAAAAACTATGGTGGCCACAACGTTACAGACAATGGTGATCGGTATAGAGCCATGATTACAAACTTTTCCATTCCTGAATTGAATAACCATGATGTCCAGGAGATGTGGTTTCAACAAGACGGCGCAACATGTCACACAGCTCGTGCCACAATAGATTTATTGAAAGACACACGTTTGGTGACCGCCTAATTTCACGTTTTGGACCTGTGAATTGGCCTCCAAGATCTTGTGATTTAACACCGCTAGACTACTTTCTGTGGGGCTATGTAAAGTCATTGGTCTATGCGGTAAAGCCACAAACGCTTGACCATTTGGAAGACAAATTGGCCGTATTATTGCCGATATACGGCCACAAATGTTGGAAAAAGTCATCGAAAATTGTACGTCCAGATTGGACTACACCCGCGCCAGCCGTGGCGGTCATATGCCAGAAATCATATTTAAAATGTAATGTCACAAGATTATCTTTCGGATAAATAAAATTCATGTCAATCGAATAATCCATCGTTGTTTTATTGCAACTTAAAGTTCTATACCCCTCTATAAAAAACACCCTTTACATCCCAATGAAACTTCCCGACCATAATATGCAAGAACGAATTACTTTTTCGATATTAAATGGCTTTAATACAATTATTTAGAGGCCCTCGAGCCTCGTATCCGTCAATTTTGCTTGTTGACGTGACCACCGAGTGAGAAACTAGTCTAAAAGCCGAAGAAAAATTTCTTTGAATAATCAGCGTTGAAAGCAAGTTGCTCTAGAATGCAATCAGCATATCTGCGACTATCCACGTTGTAAATGCTTGAATAACCGGCTTTAATTGTAGTGTGATGGACAAATGCAACATAATAATCCCTAAAATCGGGATAAATTTTAAAAATTCATATTATCAGCCACACTTTCTTTTAACAGGACCGATATCGCCGTAAGACAGTTTATTGCGATACTGCACAGTCCTAAGATTTTTCTTACACTTTTTCTTCTTCTTCCTTTTAATAAAAATTGAAAATATTTTCATTCACAATTTCAAGTGCAGGGAAACAAAATAAACGTTTTCATGCTTAAAATTTATTTAAATTTACCAAATAATTGCCATACCGTTTAACAAAGCCTTTAAATTTTCAAACAATTTGCCTGAATTACAGTAATTTTCAATCTCTTTTATCTTTAAATTTTATGCACAAACACTACGACACACTAAAACGTACACAACGATATTCAATTGCCATGAAAACAAAAACAAACAAAAAAAAAACTTTTAAAGCAGACACACAAGGCAGTCAATTTCTATTAAATTTCAATAGGAATAAAGCACACATACATGTGTGTGTATGTATTCACATACAGCATTAATGGAGACTTATTTTTATTACCGTTAGAAAATAGAGAAAGAGAGAAGAAAAATAAATTCTCTTTATTGCTTCGTTTCAAAAAAACGGCATTAAATTTTCATTTAAAGTCAAACAAAATTTAATAAAAAAAAAGAAGGCAACAAAATATTAAAAAAAATACACGCACACACACACATCCACACATAAAGTCAATACGAAAGTAAAATAAATAACAATAACAAACATGTAATAGGGGAACAGTATTTGTACATTTACAACAATGATATTTAAAGAGAGAGAGAGAAAAAGAGCAAGAAAATTTACACAGCAAAAGGAATACATATGTATGTATGTATGTATGTATGTATGTATGTATGTATGTATGTATATTGTGTAAGTTAACGTCAACAATATTTAAACCTAATTACAGAAGAGTTAACGTCAACAATCTTTTGAACTTAATTATAAAAACTGTTTACTCCAGCATAATCAACACGTGTCGCAATCCCAATATTAATTGTTGGTAACAGGTATTGATTGCACAATATTTTGGAGTAATGCAAAATGCTGACGATGCGTCTGGAGTTGGAAAGCAACATAGGCAGAAAGGTGGCGTGATACGAAGTTTTATTAATTTATAAAATTATTGTTTAAGTTAGTTCTAGTTTGAACCCAAATCAATAAAGAACGCTTCAGACTCGTGTCTGAAGCTCTTTTTAAAAAATAATTTTTACTGTGTATAAATTTAACTGGCGCCCGAGCAGTTCGGTCGGTCCGGGAAACTGGCGTCCGAAGTGAAATAACTAGAAAAAAATCAGGAAAAAGGCCCCTTAGTAGCCAAAAGGGCAAACCGGTGGCATTACGTGCCAGCCTATCCTGTAAAAGTGGAAAAAGACAAATAACAAATTAAAAGAAAAGTAAAAGTGAAAAAGGACAAATAAAAAATTAAAAGTGAAAGTGAATAAGGACAAATAAAAAATTAAAAGGAAAGAAATTTTTTTAAAAAGTAAAAGTAAAATCGAAAAACAAAAGGGAAAAAATAAATTAATAAATAATTAAATAAATAATATAAATAAATTTAATGAAAAGTGCAGGAAAAGACAATCTTCAAATAAAATAAGAATTATAAAATTAAACAAAATAAGGAACTATACATGAAATAAAATTGAAGTGCTTGAGTGCGAAGGAAAATTGTTAAAATAAATCAGAAAATCAGAATTATTAAAAGAAATTAAAAAAAAAGAAGAGGAAAAAAAAAGATCCTTTAATCTAAAAGAAACTGTGTAATATTAGAAACAGAGATTTAAAGCTATTTAAATAAAATCAATTGGAAAACAAAAGTATTGTGTAAAAAATGAATATAGAAGAACACAATTGAATAAAAGTAAAAGAAACCAACATTAAACTACAGGTATATTGTAACAATCAAATAAAATAAATAAAAAAACAGTGTGAGAAATAAAAAAAATTAAAGAACATTACATTACATTACAAGGGAGAAAAAAAAAACAAGAAATTAATACCAACAGTGAACTACAGTCAACTACAACTACAGTCAACTGCAACTATAGTCAACTACGGTCAACTACAATCAACTACAATCAACTACGGTCAACTATAGCTAACACAAATTAAGGTAGACTATTAAATTATTTATTTACAAGATTATTGATTATTATATTGATTGATTTATAAGATTATTGAATATTATAAAAGGGGATATAAAATTGTAAAGCCTAGTTAGTATAAGTGTGAAAATAACAAATAAATAAAGTGTAAATAAAATAAATAATAAATTAGAGCTGCGATTCCTACGGGACCCTCCAGTTCTACATTAAAGATCAAAAATAAAAATCAAAAATTAAGCGAACAATTTAAAATTTTTTGTAAAACAAGTATTTCTGATTGAATTAAATTAAAAAAAAAAAATGGCAAATCCAAATAATTTAATTAGACCCCCTGTTATTAACAATGATAATTTACCTAGAGGTGCAGCAAATGCCCAATTGACCATAGAAGACTTAACCGCTCTTATATCAAGAGTAGCATTAGACATATTTAATAATCAAGGACCACAGATTGTACAGGCAACCTTAAACCCCAATGCTAACCTAAATAATGTATCAGACCAAATAATAGAAGACAGACATAGAGGAAATCTAGGCGACTTGGACAAAATACCAGATGTAGTTAAGTGTCTTAAGGATTTCTCAGGGCAACCTGGTGAGTTTAGTTCGTGGAAAAAGAGCGTTGATAGAATACTAGCTATTTATGAGCCACTGAAGGGAACTCCTAAATATTACGGCATTCTTAGTGTAATACGGAATAAGGTAGTAGGGAACGCGGACATAGCACTAGAGTCATACAACACACCACTCGACTGGCCATCAATGGCAAAATGCCTCACACTTCACTACGCGGATAAACGAGATTTAGCAACATTAGAGTACCAAATGACAACTATTGTGCAGGGGAATAGGTCAATTCCAGAATATTATCAACAGGTGTACACGCATTTGTCACTTATGTTGAACAAATTAGGAAGTATGGATATGAGTAACGAATCTCTACATATGCTTACACAGTCATACAGAAATAAAGCCCTAGATACATTTATCAGAGGACTGAATGGAGACTTACCTAAACTGTTGGGAGTGAAGGAACCAGCAGATCTTCCACAAGCATTACATCTTTGCTTAAAATTGGAAAATCAAAATGTACGTGCATCGCATGCATATAATTCAAGGAAATTTCAACCTACATTTAAAGGGAACGCAGCGCAGGCAGGACGCCCTTTTTATCCTGAAATTGCACATTTTCCGCAAGCAAACCAAACGAGAAATTTTTTTAATCATCGGGAACAACATAATACAAATCCACCCCGACCACCTAAGCCACAACCACGACCGGAACCAATGGACGTAGATCCAAGTATGCATTCCCGTCGCATAAATTACATGAACAGGCCGCAACAAAATCAATTTGTTGGTAAGAGACCACAGCAGTCCGCCTATCAGCAGCGGAATAAAAGCCAAAGGACGTTCCATATTAATACATCTATAGAAGATAGGGAAGAGAATAAGCAGTTTGGCGAACCGACTGACATTCATTTTTTAGGATGAATAGCTCTTCGTTACCATATTTCGAAGTCAAGACGGAGAGCGGGAATATTTTAAAATTTTTATTAGATACGGGCTCAAGTAAAAATTACGTTAAGCCTGAATTAGTAAAGAAACGTATACCCAACAAAAACCCGTTTTTTGCTAGATCAATCATAGGGGATATAAAAATTAGTGAGCACACATTCGTAAAATTGTTTAAATTAGATAATGAAATAAAATTCTACTTAATGCCCTCTTTGGAAACATTTGACGGTATTTTAGGAAACGACACTCTTAGGGAAATAGGAGCAGTCATTTACACAAATGAAAATGTTATGATATTGAAAAACAATTTCAAAGTTTGCCTTAAGCAACTTCCGACACAATGCGTAAATGCAATAAATATTAAGAAGGAAAATTTATCCGCAACACAAAAAAGAGGAATGGAGGAAATTGTAAGCACGTATCGTAAGCTTTTTTCGGAACCTGATGAAAAACTTACGTATACAACAAAGGTTGTTGGTGAGATTAGGACTACAACTAATTCGCCAGTATATACAAAATTTTACCCTTACCCCGCTTCTCTGAAATCAGAAGTGGAGGCTCAAGTGGAAAAACTACTAAAAGATGGTATTATAAAACCATCTAGATCACCTTATAATTCTCCAGTTTGGATAGTTCCGAAAAAGCCGGACTCAGCTGGAAATAAACAATATAGAATGGTCATAGACTATAGGAAGTTAAATACAATAACAATAGCAGGCCGATACCCCATTCCAGAAATTTCAGAGGTTATCTCTCGACTGGGCAATAGTCGATTCTTTTCCGTTCTGGACCTAAAAAGTGGTTTTCATCAGATTCCACTAAAAAAATCCGATACTGAGAAAACCGCGTTTAGCATAAATAACGGGAAGTATGAATTTACACGGTTACCATTTGGTTTAAAGAACGCGCCATCAATTTTTCAAAGGGCGCTTGACGACATTTTAAGAGAATACATAGGGAGATTCTGCTATGTCTACATAGATGACATTATCATTTTTAGCAAGTCAGAGCACGAACATTTTGAACATATCAAATATATTTTTGAAGCATTGGAAAAATCCAATATGAAAGTGCAGTTGGACAAATGCAACTTCTTCAAGGATGAAGTTGAGTTTTTGGGGTACATTATTACACCCCAGGGTATAAAAACTAATCCGCAAAAAGTAAGGGCAATACAAAATTTTCCGGAACCACAGAGCTTAAAAGAACTTCGTAGTTTCCTTGGTATGTCAGGGTATTACCGACGATTTATTAAAGACTACTCCAAACTTGCCAAGCCCCTGACATCCCTTTTAAGAGGGGAAGGAGGACGAACGTCCAAAAATAAATCCTCAAAATTAAGGATATGCTTAAATAATGAAGCTAAAGAATCCTTTATCAAAATTAAGAACGCTCTTATTTCCGAGGATATCATTCTTGCCTATCCAGACTTCAGCAAAGATTTCGAGCTAGTAACAGATGCCTCGAACTTTGCAATAGGCGCAGTCCTATCCCAAGGTGGAAGACCAATTTCTTTTATCTCCAGAACTTTAAACAAAGCGGAGGAACACTACGCCGCTAATGAAAAGGAGATGCTGGCTATAATATGGGCTTTGAACTCCTTACGGAACTATTTATATGGATCGGCTAGGGTTAAAATATATACGGATCACCAGCCTCTAACCTACGCGTTGAGCAATAAAAATAACAATAGCAAAATGAAGAGATGGAAGGCCATACTCGAAGAATATAACTATGAAATGCACTACAAACCGGGAAGGACAAACGTTGTAGCTGATGCTCTGTCCAGGATAACGGAACCAGAATTATATACATTGTCGATAGCAACGAATTCAGACGAAAGTTCGTCACATAACTTAATATATAGCGTAGAGGCACCTATTAATGCTTTTAAGAATCAAATATTTTTGAATAGAGACGTGATGTCGTCTTATCAATTTAAAATAGTTTTCCCCACATACCACCGCCATATTATAACGGAGCAAGATTATTCCGAAGAAAAATTAATTTCTATTTTGAAAAGATACTTAAACCCCTCGGTAATAAATTGCATTAAAACGGAGGAACGGATTATGGGAAAAATACAAGAACTCTACCCATTACATTTCGGAAGATATAAAATAAGATTTACGCAAAAAATAGTGGACGATATAACTAGTGAAGAAGAACAGGAAAATATTATAGTAAGGACACATAATAGAGCACATAGAAATTCCAAGGAGAATCGGACTCAGATTCTTGAAAAATATTATTTTCCATCTATGGCAAATAAAATAAAAAAGATAATAAGAAAATGTGTCATATGTAAAGAAAATAAATATGATCGTCACCCAATGAAGCCTCAAATTCAACCTACGCCCATACCAGAGTATCCTGGTCAGCTGGTTCATTTAGACATATTTGTTATCGGAAAAGAACTAGTGTTGACGGCGATTGATAAGTTTTCGAAATATGCTATAGCAAAACCTATAAAATCCAGAGCTATAGAAGACATACGGCAACCATTGAGAGACCTTATTTCTTCACTACTTCCTGAAACATTAGTCATGGATAATGAGAAATCGTTTAACTCAGAATCCATAAAATTCATGATCGAAAATGAGTTTGGAATACAGATTTTCCGAACAGCCCCATACACAAGTTGTTCCAACGGGCAAGTTGAACGATTCCATTCAACTCTACAAGAAATTATGCGTTGCCTTAAAGAGGAAAGGGTACACCGAACTTTTCATGAACTACTAGATAGGTCAGTAAGAGAATATAATTTTTCAATTCACACAGTTACAGGCAGAAGACCTATGGAAGTATTTTTTGGCAGAAGAGTGAGTAGTGACCCAAGGTTACTTGAAAAGGATAGGAAGGAAACTATAGAAAAGCTCTCAAAAAAACAAATGAATGACCTTGCATACCACAATAAAAATAGAACCACCCCAAGAAATTATATAGAGGGAGAAGAAATATTTGTCAAAATTAATAGAAGATTAGGGAATAAACTAACAGCTAGGTTTAGAAAAGAAATAGTGGCTCAAAATTATAACACAACAGTGAAAACCAAGTCTGGAAAAATTGTCCATAAGAATAACATAAAGCAATCTTGAAAAAAATCCATATAAACCCATAACATTTTCTTTAACATCCCATGTTACAGGACAGAAGATGATAATATTCACAATTTTGACATGGATACTGGCAGTTACTGCTCAGCATCTCGACATTCAGGACCTAACCAACAACAATGGTTACATACCCGTCAAGACAGGAGAATTAAAGACAATTGACCACTATGACAAGGTCCTACATTTCATAAACATAACTGCGTACGAAGAGACGTTGACTTTGATTTCAAACAATGTGAAAACATTGGTAGCGACCACATTTGAGGACAAACAACTTTTGGACACAATAAATAAAAATTTCATTTTGCTTAAGGCAAAAATATCAAATCTGCGCATACATTCTAAATCAAAGCGAGGACTGTTTGATGCCCTAGGTAAAGGTTTAAAATATGTTGCAGGCACCATGGACAGTGATGACGAAAAGGAAATTACTGATGCAATAAATAAGATTAATGACCACGAACGGACTACTGATGAGTCGATAGATAAGTTGATACACATTAACAATTTTATGTCGGATCAAATTAACAATATAACGGGACACATAAACAGACAACAGATTCGCATCAGTAAGTACATAAATGACTTTACGAAAGAGACACAGAACAGAATTAAGACATTGGAAGACGAAATCCGGTTTATTGAACAGACATATAAGATCGATAATGACATATCGCTTTTACGCAACCATATTGATGACATTGGGCAAATTATATTTTCTAGCAAATTGGGTGTAATTCCCACTGACATTCTAACTCAGAAAGAACTTGACCTCATAACTGACTTTGACAGCTATAGTGCTATGAAGATTGTCGTGTTTTCCCAGAATGACAATATTATCCTAACCATACTTGTACCCCAATTTTCTCCCAATATCCTATCCAAAATTAAATTTATTCCATTACCAAATTCCTCAAATAAATCATTAGTTTTAAGTAAATATGATATATTAATGGATGATAACGAAGATTTCTATGATGTTACTGTAAAAGATAATTTGAAAAAAAATTTAAGAATATTGCAAGATAAATGTATAGCAAATATTTTACAATTTAAAGAAGCTCAATGTGAGTTAGAAAATTTTGAGGAATCTTCTGTTATAGAAGTTATGCAAGGAATAATAATATTTAGAAATTTTTTGGGAGATATAATCCATAATTGTAACAAATCAAAGATAAAACAAAGAGGAACATTCCTCATAAAATTTGAAAATTGTAAAGTTACCATTTTTGATAAAATATATTCTAATGTTAATATAAAAATATACGATACATTTGTTTTACCAAATTTAATAACAAAAATAAGAGAAACCAATGTAACAAACCTAGATATGAAACTTGAAAAATTGCATTTGAAACAATTACAACATGAAAATAATATTAAATTATTAATAGAAAAAAACAAAGATGTAAATGTAATAAGTTTTAGTACAGATATATCAATTATATTTTCTATTATTATTATAACAATTATTCTTATTTTTATTATAAAGTATAAACAAAAATTATATGTATCACCCACACCACAAATAAATTCGGATTATGTTGCAAATACTAAAAGTGGGCCATTCCTGCAAATTTCATCACCACAATTAAATTAAACCGATTGAGGACAATCGACTTAAGAGGGGAAGAGTTAACGTCAACAATATTTAAACCTAATTACAGAAGAGTTAACGTCAACAATCTTTTGAACTTAATTATAAAAACTGTTTACTCCAGCATAATCAACACGTGTCGCAATCCCAATATTAATTGTTGGTAACAGGTATTGATTGCACAATATTTTGGAGTAATGCAAAATGCTGACGATGCGTCTGGAGTTGGAAAGCAACATAGGCAGAAAGGTGGCGTGATACGAAGTTTTATTAATTTATAAAATTATTGTTTAAGTTAGTTCTAGTTTGAACCCAAATCAATAAAGAACGCTTCAGACTCGTGTCTGAAGCTCTTTTTAAAAAATAATTTTTACTGTGTATAAATTTAACTTGTATAAAGATGAAGACAAACAGTTCTCTTCTAAGTCAGTATTGAAATAAAAACAAAAAATCATTAAAACAGCATGGTAAAGAAAGACAGAGAGAGATAGAGAGAAAACATTAAAATATAGAGTATGCATGTGAAAAGGCAACATAAGTATATAACGGTAATGTAGTACACAATATATATATCGTAGAAATATGAGAGTAAATTCTTTAAAACACACAGAAATGAAAAGCTAAACTTAATATGTACACACACACACTCATAAACAAAGTAGCACAACATGTATGAGCATGAGTATGAATTTCTGTGGGTGTGTGTGTGTGTGTGGGTGTATGTATGTGTGTGTTTTATACAGCCCAGCAACAAAAGAATTCCTTTGCAAACATAACAAATAACGAGTATGTCTAAAAGAAAATGGAAAAATGTAAGCAAAATAAAAAAAAAGAAAAATAAAAATGGCATCCTTAACGACAACATAAATCCTTAAAAGCCGTCATTCACCATACCCAACATCCACATCACAAAAAAGGGAATAAAACGACAGGCTAAATAAAATAAATTTTAGAGACAAAAAAAAAACAGAGAGGGAGATGGAGACAGAATATAACAGTCAACATCAATTATATGAGAACCTTATCTAAACCGTAAGCTATTTTAATGATTTAATCAAAATTATGCGAATTTTTGATTAATTTCATAATTAAACAAAAATCAAGATAACCTCAGGATCTCGATTTTAAATACGAAATTATTTTGAAAATTTTTTAGATTAAAATAAGGGATAAAAAAGTACAATAGGCGTAAAAATGGTACTTTTCTTTTATTGAAAAATGGTACTTTTTAATAAAAAAAAAGGTTCTTTCTAATAAAAAATGGTACGTTTTAATAAATATTTGCGATTTAATATAAAAAAATGGTTTGGTGTGGAAGAGGGGCAGGTGGCCTTATCGAGTCATATTTCTTAGAGGACGACATCGGCCACGTCATCATTGTTAGGGCCAAGCCCTACAAGTCGATGATTATCAAATTCTCTTGGCCTGAATTGGATGATCTAGACACATGATCTGGTTTAAACAGGAAGCTGGTAGTGCCACACACCTCATACCACATTGAATATTCTGAAATTGGTGATTGGCGGAAATGGTCATCAAGATCGTGGAATATCACCACAATTAGACATTTTCTTGTGGAATTTTCTTGAGTTGCAGCGTCGCCCAATCCATTTGATTTATTTCTCAGAGTCATAAAAATTTGCACATTTTGGATGAAGATCTTAAAATTCGTAATAATTGCACTTGGTACCTCACGTTTGGTATTTTTTCTTAGCCTTTTTGGTCCTTTTTTCTTAGTCTTTTTGACACTTTCTTGATTACTTAAATTATGGAACATAAAAACAATTCAAAAAATTAGTTTCCGCCTAATAAAAACACATTTTAGAACAACTAATGACTAACAACTGTCTCGTGGAATTCGCCGTAGTCTAGCAGGTAGTGTGTTGGCTTATTAGACGCAAAAGCCTGGGTCGAGCCCCAGGCCAGGCATCAAAGACAAAATACAAAAAGTATTTTTTCGACGACTTCCTCTCAATAGATTTCTGGCAAAAACTCTGAGAGTAAATAAAAATTGCCATGAAAAGTTTCTCAATAAATAAAAATCTGTCGTTCGGAGTCGACTTTATACACTCATGTATAAAATTAACACACACAACATAAGTGGTGTGAGTAACTAACCTCTAACCTAACCTAACCTAACCTAACAACTGTCTCTGACAAGCTTTTGGTACTTTTTGTTTAAGGAGGCACCTTAAGGTGGTACATTTTTTAAAAGCTTTATAAAAATATGAAGATTGCTTCAGCCTACTATACTATACTATTATATATATGAAAATAATTATACTTACACTGCAAAATATTAAAACACATTAAATTTGCTTACCTGCAACAGAAAAGAAAAAGAAAATTATTTTAAATTACAAAAAAATTATTAAATTTTGTAGAAAAAAAAACAAATTGTTTAAAAACAATAAAAATTAAAGCATAACACATTATTAGCATGAACACATCATTAACATTATTAAAGGAAGAAAATTCGATTAAAATTCACTTTTTAAACAATATTTTAAAAAGTTTTTTAAGAACTTTTTTTTTTTTTTGATAAAATCACAGTTTTGTCAGCATTGTTTTGCTTTCAATGCCTTTAATGCTACAAAAACTGTTATTTTAGTCCTATAATGTCGCTCCCCATATCTCTCTTATTATTTGTTACCTAATCCCACTACAGTATCCTTCTATGGTGTTTAAAGACTTCCTCTCTCCTTGTATTGTTTGTATGCTACAGTACAGCCGTATATCAAATTTAATATTAAAACACATAAAACAACAAAAAGAATTTCATTGTTTCTTTTTTAAACCGTTTTCGTTTGTTTTGTTTTTCTTTAATACAATATTAATACTATGACCCCCAAATATAACGCCTTGCAAACCCATCACAGTCAACAATATTTCCTTAAAAAAAAAAAAAAGGATTTTTCTATTAAATTACTTGCTATAGAGTAAACAAACAAACCTACACAACCAACCAGTTCCATATGCTCTTTTAAAGATTCACAAAGAGAGGCGGAGAGCATTTGTTCTCATAAAAACAAATGGAATATCAAATGAACTGAAAATAAATGAACCAGCCAGCAAAGGCGGCATGAGTAATGGTATTTTTTGGTCAGCAAACAACAACAAAGAGAGCAAAAACTAACTGTTGTATTATTAATAAGGAATTTTATGTTGTCGCAACTAAAAGCTAGAGTAGGGTATTGTTTGAATATAAGAAACCAAATTAAAGACTACTAAGCAAGAGTGTTGCCATCTTTTTTTTTTTTAATGTCTTATGAAGTATAGCCGTTAGGCAACAGAGAAACTGAATGATTTTAAATGTAATTTAAATTGTGTATCAATCACAAATCAAGTTAATTAAATAATTAATACATTTTAATTATTATTAACGTTTAAAGAACGTTTTAATACCAATTATTGATTAAATAATCAAATCGTGCTTAAACCTAACTGACCAGGGTTAACAGTATGGAAAATATTCTCTAAAAAAAGAAATTAAATAAAATCGCTTGAATTAATTGCAATTAAAAACAAAAAATAAATAATTAATATTGTTTTTCTTCATATTTAAGCTTTCCAGTTGTGAAATCTAACGACATTTGTGTTAAAAAACAAAAATATTATAGAAGAATCCTAATTTTTGCTTGCTACAGGGGGAACCTTCCCTTCTATATGAATAAAACATAAAAATATTATAATTTCAACCCAAAAAGGTCAAAAACAGGCCCTCCTAGTAATGGCTTTCGAGAGCTTTTTTTCTTTCAAAGGAATACAGAATGTAATAAAAAATTATGGAAAAAACAAGCAAGGAAAAAAGACCATAAATGAAATTATAGAAGCATTGGCAACAAAAGTAGTACTAAGTATACCGGCTGTGAGCCTATTCACTTAGTGTGTGTATGTGTAAATATATGTATGTATTTGTTATCCTTTTTTATCCCCTTTAAAGTTTACTTTTTTCAAGCCATAAATTATAATGTTTGATTAGAGTTACAGCTATAAAGTTAACAACTTTCTTAACTAAACTAATAAGGCAAACGACCGTTTAAGTAAGGCAATAGCTATGGATATTGAGTTTTCTCAACAGTACAAGTAATAATTGAAAGTACACTATCCAACATTGAGACGACTGTTGTTAATAACTCTCACTTTGAGTGTAAAAAATGATTACAATTGTGTTATTCAGTTTCTAAGTGCTTACCTTGCGAAACGATTTATAATCGCATTCATAGGTAAGTACAAAATCAGTAGAATGGTACATTTTGGAATTCCTCAACTCGCCACCGACAAAATACTAATTTAGCTCGTTGAAAATAGTTTTAAAGTGGTAGAATTTACTGAATATTTTGCACTTATTCTGAAATACTTTCAAAGCGGCTTAATTTTGCTCTCTAAGTGAAGCAGAGAAAGATGGCCTGTAGGAAAATCCACTGGAAACTGAACTCATGCTGCCATCCAAATATTCAAGTAAGAAATTTATCCACCTTTTACGTTCAAATACCTGGTGGTTATTCTCACTTGTAGACTCTCTTTGGAGCCGAATACAATTAAAAGAATTCATATTGTTCAACTCCAATTCCAAAACTTACCGCATACGACCTTGTCGATTTGTTCGAGATTTTAATGTAATGGAAGAGAATTGGCAACACAATACATTTCCTGATATATTTTCAACACTAACAAATCTCGTGTAGTTGACATAACCTCAAATAACTGCAAATGGAATTTTTCTTTATTACCCTAATACAGTTACACACCGACACACAGTCATACATACAGCTACACTAAGCCGTTTACATACAAGCGTAATACTTTTAATTTGGCCCAACGAAGAACAAGAACAAAACAAAAATTTCCCAAATTCCCTAAACCTTTATTCCGCTCCTCTCAAATTCTTATTTAATGTTTATGTTTCTCTTATACACCCACCCAAAAACTTTTTAACACCATCTCTCTCTCTCTCTCTGCCACACTCCCTCTTCTCCCAACCATTGCTTTCAATTTTAAAGCTATTTTTGTGTCTATAAAAGAAAAAAACAAGTATTTTTGTAAGTTTTTATAATATTTCGGGTGTGGATGTGTGTGTATATGTATTATTTTGTTGCTCACAGTCCCCACCACGTGGTGATTTTGTTTGTTCGTTTGCGTAAGTGTGCTGTTGTGTTTGCCGCTGTGCTGTTGTTAAACATTTTTAGTGTTTTTGTACTTTGTCTGCCCTTGATATTATCGATTATTTTTCTTCTGTTCGTTCCGTTTATTCTCTGTTCTATGCTGTATGCTGCTGCTACAAACAGCTCTTTTTACATTTACACTCTTATGTAATTGAATGGTTGCGAGTGTGTGTGTGTGTATGCGTTTGTATTGTTATATATTTACAACACAGTATATAGTGATGAGGTGTTGTGTTGTGTTGTATTGTTAGCCCACCAACTCTTTATTCACTATGTATTTAATACTCTCTCTTTCTCTCATACTATTTACATCTATTATTTACTGTAAATCCATATAAATGGGTGTGTAGATGTATTATGTTTTATATTTTTTGCCTTACATGTTGCCAACGCTGTGTGTTATGGAATGAATGAATTTTTAATAATATCAACGTTTTACTATTTTAGTTGCAATAAAATCTTAAAGAATTTTATATTAAGAGAGTTTAAATGCTTTTTATGGAAATCCTTTGTAGTTAACAAATTTATAAAAGCGTACAGCGTAGGAAGAAATAATAGGGACACAATAAAATGTTTCCAATTTCTGAAATTTAATTTAAAGTACAAAATAAAATTGTTTAAATTGGCAGCGCCGTAGTCTAATATGTGCTGTTGGCTTATTACAAATAAAAAAATGTTTAAATAGCTTGCTTGTAAAAATACGAATATTTTCTTCTCCAACAATTGCAGCGTTTTTCTTTACAACTTCAAAAAATGTGCACAACACTGTTCTATTATGGTTTGTAAATTTAAGCAATTCACCTCTCTCCCGCTTTTCTCTACCACTTTACAACACCCCCTATTTTTTTTCTTATTACCCAAAATCAAGTACAATAACAACCGGTAGCTTATTTGGTCTTTTCATAGTTTCAAAAAATTTTTTTCTCCCGTTAATGGATGCTCTCTCTCTATGTTTACGTATAGATTGGCTGGTAGGTCCTATCAAAAGAATTTTATGTGCACACACATACAGACATGCATAAACAGGGTATATACAGTAACAGCAGTAGTAGCAACAACCAAATGTAATACCGAGTGAGCGTATAATAAATACGATATTTTTCGTGTGCTTTTTTTTGTGTTAGGCAAACGACATTACAGTGTTTGTGCCTGGCTCGTACTATTGTCACCCAATTTTTGTTTTCGGTCTTTGTGTCCCACCCAGTTTTTCATTTCAGTTGTGCTGGAATTTAATTTTGAATGCTGTACAGCATAGTACAGCAGCAGCAGCAGCAGCAGCTCTTAATTTAAAATTTTTGAAAATACTTTAAAAAGATTATTTTTTGTATTCGTTTTTACCTAATTTTTCTTCTTTATTTACTTTATTCTTCTGGTTTTATTTGTTCATTTACATTCTAAAAATTTGAGAGAGAGAAAAAAACAGGGTGAGAGAGGAAATGAAATAAAGAAAATATTAAATTTAATTGACAGAATGAAAAGTGAATTGAATTTTAAATTATGATGATGGGGTGATGGCCTTTTAAAGCAAATAAATATAGAAAGAGTGAGAGAGAGAGTGAGCCATTGAAAGATTAAATTAAGTAAAAAAAGAGATGTTTTATCACTGTTATCGATTTTTATTTCTAATTTAAGGAAACGTGTAGAGAATATCATTGAAAATGCATTGGACAATTAAGGATTGAGTGAACGAATTTAAAGAGATACACTGGGCGGCAATAAATAACGTACAGTATGTGTAATATAGTACAACAATTAGACTGATTTTAATTAAATATTGCGTTTTTTTACAAAAATCATTAAAAATTTAGAAATTCTATACCCCTTGCTATTAAATATTTTTAAAAGTGAATAAAAACTTCTTTTTTTATTTTTTTTTACTGGAACATTGTTTTCAATGTCTTTTTTTAAATCTGGCTTCATGGACTGATATTACTTTGTCAATTTTTACTGCAGTTATCCCACTGTAAAGTACGAAAGTCTTATTTAAATAATAACAGCATACTACCTATCCACTAGGCACATTTTCCCCCACAATTCCATATTTGTATCTGATTTTGTAGGATTTATGAAACCTGATATTTCAGCTTGATTATATCTGATGAGGAAACATTTTCTTAATTTTTATTTGTTTTGTTGTAAAATCAAAGGTTTTCAAAGGTCAACTTAAAAGTTTATGTTAACTTAAAATACACTGTAAAAAACAGAATATCACTTTCGTAGCTGACGTTAATTCGTTGGATTGGTCTTCACCTACAATATGTAATGATTCAATGACAATGTCGCAGCTTTTCGGATAGTTGAAGCCCGATTGCGAATACAGTAATCCCTCGATTTACGTCGCAGTTGGTTCTAAAAAAAGCGACGTAAATCGAAACGACGTAAATCGAATTTCATATTGCTCATACGACAAAGTAGTATGTTTTTAACAAGGAACTTAAAAAAGTTCCAGTAATCCCTCGATTTACGTCGCAGTTGGTTCCAAAAAAAAGGCGACGTAATTCGAATGGCGACGTAAATTGAAGTTAGAGGGAACATACAATTTGACGACGTAAATCGAAACAACGTTAATCGAGGCGACATAAATCGAAGGATTACTGTACACAAAGAACGTCTTTTGGTGACATTCGGCTTTTACTCAGTACTCATTACGGAGGTACGCGCCTCTCGACTTCAATTCGTGTGGTACACCATTTTCTTGCTTTAGAATGAATCTACTTGATTCTGGCGTACATTGGAGATCCCAATGCTTTTGCTAGTCCTTATAGTTTTGGTGCCAGAAATTTGAAGTAAAATATGCGTTCAATGACCTGACTTTGTGAGAATATTTTATTCTCAATAGAAATTTCAATGTACAGCTCCGGGATAAAGTGAAATTGCGCTTGGCAATTGGCCATCTAGATGTCTTAATGTCCTGTCACTTTGATACATTGTTACCCCTAAGCAATCCTCCATTTTATCCGAGAAACTTCAGCCTAATGTTTGAAATTGACAATTATATTATCGTCTGAACCTAGTTTTAAATATAGATGTCATAGAAAAAAAAAAAAGGTCCTGTGATATGTTCAAGTTTTGGAAATCTATACGAACAGTTCGAAACTTTAAATTAAAGGGAGGTTATAGAATTTTTTTTTTGGCAGGACTTGATCTCAGGATATCTCAGCTCCTCCCCTACTACTATAGTGTGTTTAGGTTGAACTGCAGAACTGATACCGATTTAGGAATAGTTGGATGAGAGTAAGGATTCAATTAGATCTTTTTCGAATGCTACCTTCAGATATAAACGGATTAGCATATGGTGCAACTAAGTAGATTGAGTTGTAACAATTCTGTTTTTGCATAATATGGGTTTTTGATTCTTGTCAAATATCAATTCACACATGAATGTCTCATACCGACTACTTACTTACTTAATTGGTCATTACAACCTTTCAGTCAGGATTACGACCTAGTTTCTCACACCACTTATGTTGTGTGTGTTAATTTTATACATGAGTGGCGGGACCTACAGTTTAAAGTCGAATCCGAACGACAGATTTTTGAGAAACTTTTCATGGCAATTTTATTTACTCTCAGCGTTTTTGCCAGAAATCTGCTGAAGGAAGTCGCCGAAGAAATACTTTTTATATTTTATTTTGATGTCTGGCCTGGGGCTCGAACCCTGGCTTTTCGTCTATTAAGCCAACATACTACCTACTACACCACGGCGGCTTCTCATACCGACTATTAAAATTTAATTTAATTTAATTTAATTTCAAAAAAAAAAACCAAATCAAACTCTCTCAATCCTCTCCAATAAACAAAATTTCAGAAAATGCCTTAAAACAACGCCTTTCATAGTGCCACTTACTTTAAGTACAACACACTTGCACTCAGTTTTTCAATTTTCCTACGCAAAGAAATTAATATCACAGAAATTAAAGAAAGTTACGAAAAAAAAAATTGTTTTTTTCCTCATATTTTTAAAGCTTAACGTCGTCAGTGGCATTATTTCTGTTTCTTCATGTTAAACATTCACTGGCTCACGTACTCAACATATATAAACACACATACACACACAAACACACACCTATACTAAAGAGAAATGAAAAATCGATTTTTTAATAACAACACAACACAAGAGAACCGAAAGCATAAAAACAAAAATTCTCATGTTTTCGTTTCTCTCTATAGTTGCTGCTCTCCTCTAACACATACACAGAGAGTATGTTCGGAAGGGGGAAAAAAGTTACTTTGGCATTTACAATAATGGTTGCCAAACAGAACAAAAAAAAAAGAAGAAAAATAAATTGTGCTGCAGGATATTAAAATTTCAAATGCTGTAATGTGTCTGTGTGTGTATATACTATGTATGTATGTATTCATATACATACATCTATGCTGGTGTATATACATACAAATGCGTTTACATTTATTATTAGAAAAGAATTATTAGAGGAAGAAAAAGAAATAACGAGAAGGAGATGAGCACGTTTATAATTTATAACTTTTTATACCCTACACGATGCATGCATAAGTGGACCTAGGGTGGAAAGATTGTACTGTTTTGCCAAGTATTTTTGGATTAAAAATTATATTGCTGGAATGTGTGATATGCAGTTATATCAAAATTGAAGTAGGGTTACAAACTGAAGGCTTTGCTGAAGGAAGACAAGTCTAACACAAAATTCAGTAGAGAATTTTCGGACTCTTAATTGTCCTCTAGACTGTACCACTGAACCTTAGATTTTGGGTAGTGCTCTGCAATGAGACTTAGAAACAAAAATGAATCGAATAATCTGGAAGCTGCAGACGCCCTTAAAAAAGATACTATTTTGTAGGATACGTATGGGTGATGAACGCATCTTGAAACAGAAGTAAGAGTTTTTGAATTCAGAATTAAATATTCCGCGCTTATAGTTAAAGTTGCGGATATCTTCCAAACGGAAGATATGTATGTTAAATTCAACTTAGTTAGGAAGTACAAAATCAATACTATCTGACAGCCAAACCGCCATTTAAGCACTATACCTTTATGAGGTTAAATCGAACACAGTATGGAACTGTCTGCAGAAGATAGGCAAAATAAGAGTAGACAGAATAAGGTTACCCTCTGCTAAGTCTAGATTATGTGGAAATACTCAGCAATAAGCAGGTAGACTAGGGGTTCTTACACAACTTTGATGGGGCCAGAATTCTTCTTTGAAGTGGAAGAGCATGTTTGGAAAGGAATGCTCAACGAAAGGGAGAGAAAGACTATTCTCAAACCAAATGGATTTGAGACAATCGGATCTTTTTTTGTTAAAGAAAAGATCTGAGTCAAAAATAAACTAAGATTGATAACCGCTCTTTTAAAACGGCACCTTAGACTCACGGTACACTTATTCAAAATGGGAGTTGCCTCGAGCTTAACATAACGATTCTGCGACGATGAAAATGAATCATCGGAATACATTCTGGGAACCTGTGGGAAATTAATCCAACCCCGAAAGAAATACCTGGATTCATAGCATATCATTGTCAGTGCAATTGCCCTAAAGTTTAAGGGGAGTACCAGAGATCGTGAAGTCGCAGTACTAAGGCACCTCTTCATGTTAAATAATAATAGTATAATATAATAGTATACAACATACTTTCAATGATTGATTAAAAAAAAAAAAGAATTTTCTTCATAATTAAAGCTAATTTCTCATTCGATGGTTGTGTCAGAAGCAAAATTCTTCAATTAAAGGCTCGTAGAACCCCGAATTGATTCAAAGCGCTATGTTTGTCCGATATGCGTACAGGGTACCGTATTCATAGGGTACCGTATTCATAGGTAGGAGACGGAGTAATTAGGACCAAGAGCTCGGTGAAATACCTGGGAATAAGGCTGGATCCCAGACTAACATTTTCACATCAGATCCAGTACTCGGCTAACAAGGCCCAGAGGATCGTTGGACAGCTCAGTAGATTAATGGCGAACATTGGAGGCCCGCTACCGGCGAGACGGAGACTCCTGATGGAGGTTGGAAACAGCATTATGCTTTATGGGAGCGAAATTTGGGCCGAAACACTGAATGTTAAGAAGCGGACAAACGCACTGGTAGCGGTACAGAGAACGGCTGCATTGCGTATCGCGTCGGCATATCGTACGGTATCCGCTCCAGCCATAGTGGTGATAGCGTGTATTATCCCTGTGGATCTGCTGGCAGCGGAGCGGATGGAGATCTATAAGGCGAAATCGGCTGGAAGTCACATAACCGCTCATTTCAGGGAAAACACCATTTCAAAATGGCAACAACGATGGAACGAAGAAGATAGAGGAAGATGGACGGCGAGACTTATTCCAGACATAAGGCCATGGATTGGTCGGAAATTTGGAGAGGTAAATTACTACGTTACACAGATGTTATCGGGTCACGGATATTTTAGGAAATATCTGCACAGAATTTTAAAGACCGCCTCACCTTACTGTCTTTACGAGGATGGGGAGATAATTGATGACGCAGAGCACACCGTTTTCGAGTGTGCACGCTGGCAGAGCTATCGCTCTGCACTGACGTCGATAGTTGGGACGATCACGCCCGGTAACATTGTCGGGATTATGATCGCGAGTAGAGAAAATTGGACCTCAGTGGCGAATTACGTGGAGAGGATTCTAAAACTGAAGAAGAGGGATCTTGAGGGTGCAGAACATGTGGGCACGCCGGAATAGATGAAAGTGGCACACGTGTCAATCGAAATTCGAAGTAAAGATCTGGAGGAAAGGAATAGTGGAGACGCTTAGATGTCTCTTCAACTTTCAACACGCAATCCGGACGCGGATATGAACATGCAGGGGCCAAAGAGCCAAAGGGACTCCACTCCGAAGTAATACCACCGTAGTTCCGGAGTGGGCACAACAAGTCCATGAGACGAGGGGGGATTTAGTGGGTGAGGGCCCCACACACGGAGGATGTGACGACTTCCTCTATGGTGCGGTTAGGTACATTTACCCCTCCTCGGCGTGAAAAAAAAAAAAAAAAAAAAAAAAAAAAAAAAAAAAAGGTACCGTATTCAGACTCTTCTCTTTTTTCAGTTTTAGTGCATCAAAACAAAAACCCTAAAAAATAACAACAACAACAACAACAACAACAACAACAACAGCAATGATAAATACCGTTATTATAAAAATTTTCTTTTATTTAAAAAGTTTTTGGTAGAAATAAATCCACACACACACTAGAGAATATTAAAAAAAAAATATTCATTTTGGAATTTTAACGCACTAAAATAATAACAACAGCCAATAACAACTACAATGCAAAAAAACCATAACGGCAGTAGCAACATCATTATTACCGTTACTATATGCCACGGTATTACGAAAATATTTGAGCATAAGCAAGAGAGAGGGAGAGTCAATCCAACATACCATAAAACGTTGTCAGGAGCAGTGTTGCCTACAAGTTTTATGTTTAAAGGGAATTAAATCAACGAAAAAAGGTTTTTTTTTTCATTAAAATAAAAATAAAAAAATTGATTTTTTTTTAAAGAATTCCATACTTTTGTAGGATAAATAGACAATAAAAGATTGTAAAGGACGATAAATATTGCATCCAGAGGCATTTATTCACTATAAGAAACATTCCTATTAATGGACAAGAAAGCTATCGGGCTTAGTAATGAACAAGTTTGTCCCCGTTGAAGATCTTGCGTGTTATCATATCACCATTGACATGGATCATCTAAAGGAATGAGTGGGAGATGAAGGGAAAACGTATTTAACTTTGCTTAGCGAGAAGGTATTCATGTAGCATATCTGTAGACAACATTTTTCCCCTTTGTGTGGAGCCACCAATTATATGGGATGCGTACTGGCTCTAGAACAAGCTAAATTGAAAGTTAATGCATTTAAGGGAGTAATTTGTAGGCTAATTTATGAATTTTGCGAACACTTGCGAACTTTTTTCACCAAAATGTGGGTTTTTTCTTTCAAATCCTATTTCAAAAAACTTTTGCTGATCATAGTTTAATTTTTGTCCAAGAAAATCTGTGTTTAAATGCCGCAATCAAACTGTATTCATTGTTTTAGGCGGCACTGTATGTAGGGCATCAGTAAAAATTAAAAACAAACAAACTCGTGGAAATTATCAAAAAATTGAACAAACAACGGTAACCCCCAACTGCTGTTTACAAACATACAATATGCCCAACACCCACAGTAAAAAATTCACCACACCTTTACGAAAACACTTCCTCTCACGTTCTCTCTTAGCTCCAGATGCTACAAATGAGCACCGAGAAACTGGTGTCCGTGTTATTATTTCGTTTAAATTTGTTAAAGTTTTCAAGTTTTTCTAGTTTTAGTGAGACTGCCTTCTCTCCACATTATTTATCGTTTGCGTCTGTCGTTTGTCCTGTGTTTACAATGTTTTACATCGGCATGTAGAAAAAAAAAAACCAACACAAAAGCCGAATAGCCTCTCTATTCTAGTCAGTGAGCCATCTGTGCATTTGGTGTGTGGTGTCTGTCCAACTGCCTGTATTCCTGTGTGTGTGTGTGTGTGCTCGGGGGCACGAACGAATCCGTATGTTTTGTGGATGTAAACTAAACCGCGTAGCATATATTTTGCGTTTATGTAGTTGACACTAGTCTTCCCCACACCATTACTGCTCCCACCACCTAGCAAACTTTTAGTTTAAATTACTCACCCTCGTTATTTGGTTTGAAAAATAAATTTTTTGTTTTCGTTTTGATAAATTCAGGGGAAAACATAAAACGAGAGTAGGGAGAGAGAGAAACTAATGCACACAGCCAGGCAGACAGTCGTTTAGACAGGCAGACACACATTCATACACAGCGTACATGTATGTGTGCAACAGCAAACAAACGTAGACCCACCATAGCACAACACACCCCGCTACCACACATATCGATAGAAGAATGCATATTTCAATAACGGTAACGGTAATAGCAATAACAATAACTACAGTTATCAAGTGCAGGAGAAAAAAAACCAAATATTGGAAAATATTTTTGAGTGAAACTGAGAATTTAAAGGAATTTTTAAAGTGTGTTTCGATTTTGGATACACAGACAGACACACACCACCAAATAAATTTAAAAAACTCATTTGAAGTGTATTGGCTCATTTATTAGACGAGAGCCGGTGGTTCAAAGCCCATCTCATACGTCTGGAAAAGAAAAAAAAAACCAGATGCAATATTTCTTTTGGCAAGTTCCTCTCAGCTGTCGGGCAAAACCTCTGAGAGTAAAATAAAATTATTGTAAAATGGCTAATTAAGTAAGTTTCCGAATTCCTTGAACGACTAGCTCTTTATTGAAGGTTTCCGAGTTCTTCTTGAGTTTGCTAACAAACTTCAACAAGTCGTGCTTCAGTTTTTTTTTGTTTGTAATTTTAAAAATTAAATTTCTTTAAATATTTTTCTAGTCTTTTTTAAATATTTTTCCTTTTTATTAATATTTTATGCATTTTTTGTCTTTGAATGTTGAAAACTTTAAAGGTTTGATTGATTACGACGATAACACTGCGATACCTATCGAGGAACATTAACACAATAAAGGACATATGACTCTATGTACATATGTGTGGCTGTGTGTGTCATTTTCCATTTGCAATTTAAGTCCTCAGTTTATCAACTAAATTGGGTATTAAAATACAGCAACAACAACAAGAACCAACACAAAATATGCAGGCAAACCTGACAAGGCATTTTTATTATTTTTGTTTTTTTTGTTACAAATATTCAAGCTTGTATCAATGTTTATGTGTGTGTGTGTGTGTTCGTTTTGGTTCTTTTTAACCCGTACCCCAACGACCCCATTAAATAGAATAGAGGCTCTTTATAATAGAGCAACATAACGAGAGCAATAACAACAACCAAAATAAAATAATAAAAAAACAACAACAATAAATATGTAAACGTCCAAGTGTAACTACTATATATATGTAGCATGTGTGTACATACATAAGCTATGTACATACATATATATGTACATAAGAAAATGAATGTAATTTCAGCTGTAAACTGAGAAAAGTTAGTAACAGCAGTAGTAGTAGCAGCAGCAGCATCGGGCGTCATCGTCATCATCATCATCGTTATTTATGTAAAATTGCTTTTATAACTGGCTTAATACAAGAGAGAACTTTTTTTTTGGGTTTTTTCGTCTACTACGCTCTTTTACATTCTAACGTTGTAAAGTCAAACGCCCACATTAACACCCCAATGACCTGACGTTTACAGAGACCGATTTAGAGAGCAACAAAATAAACAAACAAAAAATGAATATTAAATGAAACTCAGTGTTGCCAGCAACGCATTTTAAGGAAAAATGATTAAATGTGAAAATCGTATGCAAATAACTATGAAGCGGGATGTAATGTTCATTATTTAAGAGTGAAAGAGAAGGAGAGAGGGAATATTTAAATTAAAAATTTAATAATAGATTTATGTTAAATAAAGGATAATTATAATAAAAAAAATTGATTGAATGATTATTAGAATTACATACATACTACATAATTGGTCATTACAACCCTTCAGTCAGGATTACGACCTAGTTTCTCACACCACTCATGTTGTGTGCGTTAATTTTTTATACGTGAGTGGCGGGGCCTACAGTTTAAAGTCGACTCTGAACGACAGATTTTTTGAGAAACTTTTCATGGCAATTTTATTTACTCTCAGAGTTTTTTTTGTCACAAATCTGCTGAGAGGAAGTCGCCGAAGAAATACTTTTTGTATTTTGTTTGATGTCTGGCCCGGGATTTGAACCCTGGCTTTTCGTCTAATAAGTCAACACACTACCTACTAGATTACGGCGACTTCATTATTAGAATTGGTGTAACTAATTAATTTGACTGTAGAAGGTTATAGTATGAGAGGGTTAGCATGAAAAAACATTGATTGGCCTCTGTGAATACGTATTGGGCTATTGTATTGGGTGAAATGTTAGAGTCGCGCATTGAATCCTATTCCTCTTGGGGGATTTGAATCTGTAAATCGTATTTAGCATTTGAATTTGCTCTTCCATCTATACAAAGATTTTTATATGGTATGAGAAATGATTTCTTGAACATTTTGAATTGGACGGTATACAGTTTCGATTAGACAGAACCACTAGCCATAAAACAAAAAACAATTTTAGCATTATTGCATGAAAAATTACCAGAATTTCAAAACGGACTGTCTAATGTCATATCTGCATAATTCTAAGCCTTCGCCTCTACCTATTGGCTGATATTAATCAACGTCAATTTACAGCCATTCCGCATCATAATGTATGTATTTCCCCAATGTCTTCTAATCCTTTAGTCTTTTGCAAAAAATAAAGTCTTCCCTTTTGATTTAGAAAAATCCCTACAGAAATGAGCACAATAGTAGAATCAATTTTCTGTGTGAAATTAGGTCAGAATTTGAATCAATTTTCGATAAATTTTGACCCGGCAGTCTTAAACTAATTTCTAATCTGAAGTGAAGTTTAAAAAATGTTGATAAAAAATTAGAAAAAACAGCTTTAACTCTGACCCAAAGAAATGGGAAAATATTAATTTTGTATTGATTTTCAATTTACATTTAAGAGAAAGAAGAACAAAGAAGAAATTCCTGCTCTTTTTTAAATATTTTGTTTTATTTTTTTATGAGCACCCTGAGCTTGATTCATAACATTGTTGTTTGAATGTTAATTGAGTTTTTATGACAGTTGAATGAACTCCACCATTAATATTCCAAAACAATATTAAACAATAACAACAACAACAAGAACACCAAAAAAAAAGGAAAGGGAAATAAAAATAAAGAAATGGAGAAATCCTAATAATAAAAACAAACACACACGCTATTATAATTATCATACGATAATAAATCTCTCGTGAACTCCCTTTCTCTCTCTCTCTCTCCCAATCAGACACACATGAGCCTATAAATGATTATTAAGAAAAAGAAGAAGTCACAACCAGACAAAAATTATGTATTTTCTGTTTTTCTTTTTCTTTTAAAGAAGTAGAAAAAGAATAACAAGAAGCGAGCAGCAGACAAAAACAAGGAAAAGAACAACAACAAAAATACTGATTTTCGTATAAAAATAACTCATTAAATTAATGAATGCATTGAGAGAGAGAGAGAGAGAGAGAGAGAAAGAAAGAAGGAGAAATAAAGAGAGAGTGCTATGATGTAAAAAATAAACAGCATCATGAGTAGTTTTTGGGAAATAAAAAAAATTAAGTTTTTTTTTGTGTATGAAAAAGATAATGAGGTTTATCAAGCCTGCCCGTGTATGAGAAGTGTAAGTGTGCATTGTGCCTCATGTTTATGGTAGCTTTATAATGTAATTGAGAAATTAAAATAAAAAAGAAATCAAGAAAATAAAAATAAAACTTTCATTACTAAAACATTCCTTATCTCTTTCGCTCTTATTACCGTTTTTTTAAGGAAATTTGAAAACAAAACCAAATAATGTTTATTACAGTGTTGGCGGTAAAAATAATTCAACCATTTAAGGAAATTTTTTGTTCTAATACAGGGTTGTTTCTCTTCCCAAGCAAGAAAGCTAAAATCTGTTATGTTGTATGGCTCGTGCCACTATCTTATTAAAAACGTATACAGACCAGTTCATAATCATTAATTGTCATAATCGTGCCATCGATAAGCGATTTATTCTAAATGTGATGAAAAACTTCGAGTCCACCGGTTTAATAAACGATTGGCCTCAACACGCGTTTCTAGATGAAATGCCTAATCTGCCAATGGCCGTAAGAGTGTGAAGAAGAATCAGAGGTAGACGACTTTGCATAGCTCACAAGCTCTCGACCTTTTGCTGACCACAATTTGGCGAATTTTGCATCGTGCCTTAGACCTGCAATCAGTAGAAAATTCAACTGACCCCGGAACAGAAGGTAAACGACCATAGACAACGAATAAGTTCTGGAGCAGTCGTCAAATAAATATTAAAAAATAATTTTCTGTGTTGAGATACTCAATGCCGAATCTACAACCGATAACAACCCACATGAGAAGCAAGGGCGTTCACTGTTTGATGTGGATTTTGAGCAAATGGCGTCATGTATCTTTGAGAACGACATTAGCCAGGCCATTATTGTTAACGACGACCACTATAGGCCGCTGATTACTGACATCTTTTGATTTGAATTGAATGATTTGGACGGCACACACTTTACTAATGCCACATTGGACACTCCTCTGCACGTGAGGGTGATGTGAATTGGCCACTGAAATTGTGCGATTTGACCCCTTTAGACTTGTTCTTGTGAGGTTTTCTTAAGCCACGATGTTGCATTTTGGAACGGCCCTCAAAGCCATTATAACTCACGCCATCGGTTAAATTCGCCCTGATTTATATGCCAGAGTCATGGAAAATTGGACATTTCGTATAAGCACCACACAGAGAAGCACTTAATGAAGAATCCGATCTATTTTTTGTTTTCTTCTCTTTTTTATTTTTAAGTTTTTCATTTTCATTTACAAACTTTTGGTGATTTTTTATAATCGGTTCCACAACAGCATCTTCATATAGACCGACAGGCAGACGGACAGACATTTTTTGTGTTACTGCCTCATATGCAGGCAATTTTTTTACTTCTCTACTACGGTTTTTGTTGTTATTGTGAAAATCGAATTTTGTTGTTGTTGTAACATTAATAAAAATAAAAAATAAATTTTCTTTTGTTTTTTATTTTCATTTTACTTGGAAATCTTGAATTTCTTTTCAGAAAATATTTTCTTTTCGTTTTTGTGTATTGTAATGTGATGTGAGTGTGAGACTCCTCTTATATTTCTATGGTGGCATACAATATCTATTGTTGTTGCTGTTGTTGTTGTCTATTTTTTTATTGTCTGCTACTAGAGGAGCTAGAGCTGACGTTTGTTTTTAGAAAGAGATTTTCTTTTTCTTTTTCTTTTTTTTTTTTTTGCTTTGTTTTTTTGCTCATAGTCAACAACAGCACAGCAGTAACTTTATCTTCATTTTTGTTGTCTTGTGTTCTTCTGTGTAGAGCACGACCGACAACAGCCGTAAAAATTATTTCGAAATTTTGTAGCAGCACCGCTGCGGCGGATTGCACTGCACTTGCGCATTCGTGCGTTACTTTTTTCATCACATTTTTTAATTTTTGGATTCATTTCTACAACAACAACAGCAAAACTCTTTATTTATCTTCTCTTTTACAGCAAAATGTATGCTTTTTAAACTGGAATTTCATTATTTTTATGCACAATTTCTTTCTTTCTTTTTTCTCTTCTTTTCTATCATTTTTATGTTTTTGTTTTCGTGTTTGGGTCCTTAAGACTCACATGGAATTGACTGAAGAAAAACAAGAAATAAAAGAAACTTTTATGGAGAGATACTCTATGAAGAGAACATCAAGGATCAAGTCAGTATTTCAATACATTTCAACAGCTTCAGATAAGAAAATAGTTCAGATTGGCGGGTCAAAATTTATAGAAATTTTTTTTCAAATTCTGACCTAATTTCGTACAGAAAATTGGTTCTACTATTGTGCCCATTTCTAAAGGGATTTTTCTGAACCAAAAGGCCAGTCTTTATTTTTTGCAAAAGACAAAAGAATTAGAAGACATTGAAGTACTTTTAATGAATTCACTTCGGTTAATATTACCCAAACGATGTGGCAAGGCGATGGCTAACATGCATGGTGATAAAGCATTAGGCATTCCGTTTCGAATGATAATCCCACTGTGCTTCAAATCAGCTTATCTATATATGTACATACAGTACAAAGCTAAGCTGATCGTTTACTGGTTTTCTTACGTACAGTTGTGTTCATAAAAATAGGAGTGAGCCCATTGAAAAACAAAAGCTTCAATTTTAACAAATAAAAAACAAGGTTTATTTCAGTTTTTTGGTGTAATGTAATGTTGATTCAATACTAAATTATTTAAGTTATTCATTAATTAAATAAAAAGCTTTCAACAAGTAAGTAACAAGGAAGTTTAAAAAACATATCTTAAAAAGTGCTGTTCAAAATAATAGGAGTATTTCAGTTTTCATAAAAATTTACTATTAAAAAAGTTTAAAATGCTTATGACTATAATCAGAAACTTTAAATACGATTAGTATTTGGTAGAATAGCCTTTACTTTTTATTACAGCAGCACATCTACGAGGCATGGAGTCAACTAAATCCTGACATTGTTTTAGTAGAATTTCATTCCACCCATCTTGCACTACAGACCACAACTCAGTTGCATTTGACGGTTTTCTCTCGGCAACATATTTTTTAACATCTCCCCATAGATGTTCTATGGGATTAAGGTCAGGAGACTGAGCTGGCCACGCCATAACCTTTACCCCATTAACCCGAAACCACTCATTTGCCAATTTACTGGTGTGTTTTGGGTCATTGTCTTGTTGGAATATCCATTTTAGAGGTGTGGAATATGGTAACATCACTTCTCACAAAATGTCGACATAGACGTTCCTATCCATTATGTCTCTAATTCGATGTATTGGGCCTAAACCATTATATGAAAAGCTTCCCCATATCATTAGTTTTGCACCACCATGTTTAACTGTCTTTTGTGTATACTGAGCTTTATATTTGGTGTTGGGCGGACGTCTAACATACTGTCTAGACCCAGTGCCACCAAATAAAACAATTTTGCTTTCGTCGGTCCACAATAGGTTTATCCATTTTTCTTTCTGATATTTGATATGTTCTTGGGCAAACTTTAAGCGTGCTGCTGCCTGTTTTGCATATCAACAATGGCGCCTTTTGTGGACTTCTTGCGAATAAATTGTTGTCCATCAGAGGCCTACGAATAGTAGGGACACTTACGGCAAGATGCAGATCCTTTTGAATTTTTTTTTAAGACGCCGAAGGATTTATTTTGCTGTATCGCACAATTCGGCGGTCATCGACAGTAGATGTTTTGGCCTTGCGCCCACGCGTTTCCGGCTTTTTTTTATATTTTAATGAATTTGTGATCATTTGATCGGAGTAACTTAAGATTTCCTCAATTTCTTTGTAAGTTTTGCATTTATTTCGAAGATTTTTAATTAGTTTTCTCTTTTCTTCAGTACAGTGCTTTCCTCGTCCCACTATTACAAAAATTTATGTGAATCACTGCAGAAAAAGTTGTAACTACATTTTTCCGTACTTACTGTTTAAATTTTTTTTAAAATTATATGCTGTTATATTTTTATTTTTAAAAGAACTCTCGCACTCCTATTTTTTATTATCAACAAACACAGAAATCAATCAATTTCATCGTAAATATTAAAGTTATTACGAGATTCTTTTTTGTATTTTATTTCGTACATATCGTTGTAACTACCATTAAAATATATCATGTTTTGCAAATTGGTACAATAAAAAATTTCAACTTTGAAAATATTACATGGTAGCACTCCTATTATTTTGAACACAGCTGTACTTACTTCGCTTAATTGCTAATTACAACCCTTTAGTCAGGATTACAACCTAACTTGTCACACCACCCATGTTGTGTGTGTTATATTTTATCCATGAGTGGCGAAACCAGAGAGAAACTTTTCACCGAAATATTATATACTCTGAGAGATTTCGCCAGAAGACACGAGATGTCTAATCTGGGGTGGTAAACTTGTGCTGTCGTCTAATAACTCACCACTTATCTAGACTTTGGCGTCTAGATTCTGGAGTAAAATAAAATTGGCAATGAAAAGCTTCTCAAATTTATCGTTGCGAATCGAAGTGCATTTGAAATGTGCTTCCACTACCTAATGTGCGTCGACGAGTCGGTATTCTAGCCAAATTATCGGTTTTAAAACGGCGACAATCTTGTCGAATGTGATGAGGAGGGAGGGATCTTCTTGGACAATGTAGTGAGAGATGGCATGGAGATGGTTGTTTTGTTAGTAGCACACGTTTTGCTCTTTGGTCGGTTTATTTCAGGTTGTAATGTCTTCAGAAAATTTAAAGACTTTTTCTGGTTGTCTGGACCCTATAAAATTAAATTAATTTTGGTTCCGTTTATCTTAGTAAATTTGAACAATTTAGTTTTAATTTTCCATTTTTGTTGTTGCAGAAAATGGTTTACAATTTAAAAACTCCTTTTAGGCCAATCATTTTTCTAAAGAATATATGAAAAGTTCTTCAAATTCAATACAGAATTGTTACAGAAAGATTTCTAAAAGTCTGCGCCTGTTAGTGATGTCAACAGATTTTTTTATCGAAATAATTTCCATGAGAGATTCTAGGCAAAGCTCACTCTAGCCAAAGAGAAAAATATTTTAAAGGAAAAAAAAAAATTTTTCTCCCGAAAACTAAAAATCACTACAGCGCAGTAAAAAGTAAATGTTTTTTTTGGTGATGGAAAAAATTATTGAAAGAAACAACAGCAAAGAACAACAAAAAAGGCCTATTAATGCAGCCATTATTTGGGCAACAGACAGAGAGAGAGAGAGAGAGAGAATCAATGAAACTAACGAACGCATTTAAGCCAAAAACCTAAAATTAAAAAAACAGAACAGCAACAGCAGCAACAAATAAACCAAAGGCTATAGTAAGTAAGTAACAACAACAACAAAGCAATAATAATACCATCACACAGTAGAACAACAAAACAACACTCAGTCAGTTTATTGCCATTTCCTTTGAGGCGGCATTAGTCAGTGTCGCTGGCATCGAGACCAACAGCAACACCAACAACCAACAGCATAACCATACAAGAAAGACAGACAGACAAGAAAATAATTTTTTGGTCTTTTCTTTACATGCAACTCGCTAAACTCAACTGACTGTCTGACACACACTGCTGCTGGCTGTTATTAACTGTCAGTGCTAGAAAGACTGATAGTAAGTCTGTGGGTCTGCTGTTTGTCGTGGTTTGCTGTGCTTTAATGACTGACTGTCTGTCCTACGATGTTGTTTTTTTTTTGTTCCTGTTTTATTCTCGTCTATCTTTACTCTTTGTGTCTGTTTGTCTGTCTTTTGGGTCGTTCCTTACTATGCCTCTCACTTTGTGTTGAAAACTTTTTATTATCGTTGGAATTTGCCTCGTTTTTCTTTGATTTTTATTTTGTTCGTTGTTTTTGTGTTTCTGTTTGTGAATAGACAGACGGTCTTGTCAAAATAAAAGAAAAAAGCTACTACAACATTGTGTTCATGCACAACCCAATACTAAACATGCCAACAAACATTGGGTTGCATGACTCCATGGCTGTAATATCTACGATGACTTGAAACAGTTTGAATTAATTTTTCTTCAAGTCTTTCTTCTGTTCGGTTTTCGTAAATCGTGTTTGAATTTGTTTTCCATGAAGGAATTTCAGAATTGATAAGACCATGTAAACCATGTAGGCTGTGGTGTTGTTTTACATTTGAAAACAAACACGAGCAAATTTTTTTTAAATAAATTTTGCTACAAAATAAGGTGAAAAGGCTTTATTTTTCTCAATCGAATAGAAAATTCGTCATTGGACGATATATTGTAGAGTAAAGAAGAAAGTTTTTCAAAAGTTCCTTCAAATACGTCAAAATCTTAGTTTATATTTATTTCTGCTTCTCAATAAAAAATGCAACTAAAAAAACAACAATTGCTCACCAAAGCTTATCCTGGAGCAACTTAGCGGTGAAGAATGTTGGCAGACTCAAGAAATTGGAAATCTTTAATTGAAAGCTACTCAAGCAACAAGAGTTTGAGACGACATACGTCGAAAGACGGTTTCTTTGCATGTCCGAAATTGGTTACAGTTTTCGTCATCTCAATTTTATTCGACTCTCAGAGTATTTTGCCAGAAGACTGCTGAGAGGAATTAGTTTTGTATGCGATATCATAGCTGAGGTTTGAGACATGGGCTTTAGCCTAATAAGCCAACGCACTACCTACTAGACTACGGCTACACAATCTGCCAAGCAGAAAACTTTATTACAACATTGGCCCCCCAAATATCTATAAATTCTATAGAAAATTGATTAAGTGATTATTATCCCAATTCCTATAAAATTGTTTTCCAATCCCAATCGGTTGCGATTTATCTAAAACCATTGGCAGTAACTCCAACAAGCGTTTGAAAACGTCCAAAAACAAGGTATCTGTGCTGGGGTGTAGAAACCGGGATTCGCATGTCCTAAATGCTACTTAAAAGCCATAAAATGCGGCAAATTTAACATCGCAACATTGCTGACAACAAAATGAGATACATTATACGGCAAGCCGAGGGGCAAAAACGATAATATCCATGGCGCCAAAGTATTTGAAATATTACAATATTATGGGGAGGTATTCCAAGTTGCTGAAATCGGTCTAAACGTGGTCAGGAATGTAAAAAAAATATTTCAGAATTCTAGCACGATGTCACTCGGACACATGTTGGAAAACTTATTGAAAATCTATTTATGCGAGAAAAGTTTATAGTAACAAAAAAAAAATAAATAAACAAAAACAATTTGCAAACGAAAATGATTAATGGACACGTTAAATAATTGATTAAAGCAATTTAATAACAAGCAAGTGATTTAAAATCACCAAAAAAAAGTAGTTGAACGATTGAAAAACACATCAATTTAATTGGTTTTCTGTCTTTTCATGGTTTTCAAATGAATAAAAATGGGATTTCCCGGTATTAAATTCTTATTTTATTGACTTATTTATTCCTCTCTTTTTTTTGTTGTATATTTATTCAAAGTGCATGTATATACTATAAATTAAAATATTTAAAGTTTCCTTTCCTTTCAAACAACGAGTGCTAATTTTTCACATAAAAAAAAAAAATACATGAATTTAGGCAACACTGTTGTAAATACGATGTAAATGTTTACTTACCTTTCAATAATAAAATGTTGCTGGTTATTGTTGTTTCTTGTTTATATTATTATTTTCCATATGAATTTAATATTCCACTTTATAAATGATATTCTTCTTCTTTTTTTAACAGAGAATATGAGAAGAAGAGAAAATTTATTATAAATATTTGATGATTTGTTGCTTTTGCTATATTATTTAATATTTAAAAACTTTATTCCTTATAAACAAACACTAGCAAACACACGTTTTTACATGAACAAATTATTCAAAAATTTGTTGTTAATTTCACTCTTTAAATAAACTTTATTTTGCAATTTTTGTTTTGTTATATACTTTGCTTTACTTTACTTTCCTTTCTTTCTTATTTCAATTTCTTCAGAAACTTATTTTTTTTTTATTTCATATTCTTGCAAGGTTTTGCTGCTGCTTAATTTCTATTTTAATTTTTTTTATTAAACACAACACACTTTTATGTTTGTTGTTATTATTGTTGTTGCATATTATTAAGCAATTGAAATTCTTAACATTACATGCACACTCTCTGCTTTTAAATGGCTGCCAAGAAGGGCCATTATTTTGTTTGTATGGTAGCTGCTTCTTATTTAATTTTTAATTGATTTTATGATATACTGCCTGCATAACTAATAAGGATTTTTTTCATTCTATTTTTATTGGAAAATTTTTATTTTTTTTATTTAATTTCTCTTAGAATTTATTTAACTTTTTCACTTAATTTGCTAGACATTAAACACACTTTTTACATACAGAAAAAGAAAAAAATTCTCGTTCTCACACACCTCTTTTTTAGCTGTCGCGCTCTCTTTCTCTATCTTACACACTTTTGTTTATAGCTGTTTTTTCTTTTATCAGTATCTTGTTATTAGTGTTGCTTGAACATAAAACTCACGTACACAAAATTTTTATTCCAAAAACAGAACAAGAGAGACTGGACTGCATACAGTCAGTCTTGTATTACAATTTTAATTAAATTTTATTTGTTTAATTTCAATTTTTCTCCAAGTATATATATTTTTTTGTTTTTGTTATTTTATTTTTATAATATATTTCTTCTTCACTCTTCAAAAAAACACTTTTTCATTTTCTTTGCTTGTCTCTACTAATAAAGCTGCTGATGTTAACAGTACACACTTAGTTTTTGTTGTTGTTTGAATGCTTTTTTTATTTATTTGGTTGTTTGTTTTTCTTTTGCTCTCATCTTTCTCTTTCTTTCTTTAACAAATACAATTCACTTGTTTTCTCACTCTTTTTCTTTTTTTGATTTTTGTTTTTCTTCAGATTTCTCTACTTCTTATGTGTAATCTTTTTCTTATTTTCTGCTTTTGCTTCTATTTCGTTTTGCTTTTTGATATTATTTCTTCTCTTTTCCGCCTATTTCTAATTCTTCTTATGTATATCTATATATATTTTATTTTTTTGTTGTATCTTCCGTTATTACCACATACACTGTACTTAACTTCTTCTTTCTTTCTTTATTTAATTTTCTATTTTAACTTTTCTTTTTTTCTAACGTGTGTATGTAATTCTTATTTTTTCATTTTCTCACTCGGTTTTCTATTTCTTTTCGTTTTTTTGTGTTTCCTGGCGTTTAATTGTTATAAAAAATATAAATTTAATATGTTTGTATTGTTGCTTGTTCCTTTTTCTGTATTGATTTTCTTATGGTTTTAAAGAGTGTTTAATTAAATCTTATTTAGTAGACACATTGTTTAAGATTTTCATTAAACCACACAGCGCCATTATTCAACCACCGACTTCTTCCGTCTAACTCGCTCGCCGTTAAAAAAGGAACTGAAAAATTCAATAAAAAACTCGTTGATTTTTCTATTTCTTTAACTAATAAAGTACGGCAGCCATTTTGAATTTAGTTGAAAAGAGATAAACCTACTGGTACTTTCCCAATAGACAGGGTCGCTCATTACCAACGAGTTGTAGTAAATTTACCATTTGAATACAATACAACTCTGTTCTCTTTTATTAAAACCAAGGCGAGTTCGACCTGGTAAAAACATTTCAATTACGTATAAAAGAAAAAATAAAATAATAGGGAGGTTCTGTATTGTGATAGCAAAATTCAGAGTAACAAGGTATTGTAACTTGTTTATCCTAATTCGGAGAATAAACGGGTTAAACTTGTTTCATGATTAAACGGGGCTAAAGACTTTTAGTATATGTTGAACTGTTGCTAATTGAAAAGGGCAAACCATAAAATCTGTAATAATAAAAAAGTACTGAAAGTGTAGTTTAGAAATGGAAAAGTACTAAAGTACTGAATCTGTAACCAACTTTTGAAAAAGAAATTACCACTTGACACATACCACAATCAACGAACTTTATGAATTCATAGATAGTTTTCTTTAATAATTTTTCCTGATGTTTAATTTAAATCCGACGTGCATGCCTTCGAACAAAGGACAAAAAACACATATTTTGACAAAGAATTTCCAGTTTGTATCTTTTTTGCAAGCATTTTGGATAAAACATAAAAAAAAGAAATTATTCAAAAATTTATAATTTATTTATTATTTATTTATTTATAATTTTAATTTTTTAGAATTTTAAATAGAACGACACAATGGCAACACTATCTTACTCGTTCATTGAGTGTACTTCCTTCAGTCTTTCACTAATCCTTAATCCAAACACAAACCACATAGTTGGTAATGCAGTGCCAAATGGTAATCATACAAGTCAGTCAATTCATACTAACAATTTATAGTATAGTATAAGTATACAGTACATTTGTTTATGGTAATACAATACCATTTCAAATAACGGTACTTTGGTTAGTTTCGATTTTATTCACCACACGGGATAAATTCACCACACTTTGTAAGAACTCACCACATTGGAAAGTCACCACAACAACAAAATTCACCACACTTAAAAAAATTAAAAAATATTCGTCGACCACGTGACTACGCGCGGCCTGGGGAATAATTCTCCCAAGGAGTTTTTGCCAGAAATATTTATTGTTTTCGTTTTGATGTCTGACCTGGGTGGGGGTTTAAACCGTGGGCTTTGCATCCAATAAGCCACCAACTAAGCTGCTAGACAGACGACAGACACCTTAAGTTATTGTTAAACAAACAGCTCTTAATTTTTACATTTACAGGAAGGAAAAAATATTCTAAAAAAACTAACTCAGACTGATGACCAGTGTTGCAAAACTGAAATTTTGAAATGGTACTGAATTATAACTGAAAAAATACTTTTTTGCATCGAATTAGTAATTTTATTTTCAATCAGGATAACATTAAATTTCCCTTTTAAATACTAAAATTAACGCTTAACAACACTTGCTTTTAACTGTGCAGTTACAACTCTGCTTGTTTTCTGTAGCTTTGTTTTCATTCGCAAAGCATTGCCATCAACGGTTATTTTTCTTTATCTCTCTCTCCCGCTATTGGTTTGCTCACCAATTGTCAAAAAAAATTTTCCTATTGCTTCGCTTCTTTTTCTTCTTTCGTTCTCCATCAAAAATATTTTTCAGTCTGTTATCTTGTCGTGCGCAGCGGATTTCTCAGTAGTTTTGGACACCGTCTTTAAGGCAGAGAGAATAGGAAATACAATTAAAAATTTATGGAATTTATTTTTCAAAAAGTGTGTTATTTTTTTATTGTGATTTAAAACTATAGAAAAAAGAAAAGTTTTCAATAAATTTGCTTACAACGGGAAAATATAAAACCATTGAAAAGTCCCTGCAAAAGGTGTGTATGATTGCTTGTGTGTGTGTGTGTTAAGTGTAAATTATTAAAATTCATGGCAAAAAGGTGAAGAAGAGAAAAGAAAAACCCCAAAAGGAAAATGTGGCCAAGTTCACTTGTATTACAAAAAAATTTATATTATCACTGCTTTACCAAACGTATTTAAATTAAATTAAATTGAAAGAAAAACAACGAAAATTAATCATAAAAGAAAGACGTGTAGCAATTGAAAAGCAAAAGTGTAAAGGCCCTTGCTAAAAGCAAAAAATTTATTCAAAAATTCATTGTATTTGTAGCAGCGAAACAATTAAATTGAAAGAAATTAATTTTTTTTCTTCCCTTTTTTGAGAAAATCTTAAAAGAAAAACGAAAGGTGTGTATGAGTGTGAATAGAGAAAATATAAGCAAAAATCAAAAGAGAGAATAAAAACAAAAAAATATATTGTTTAGCATAGCACAGTGTGATAAAGATAGAGAGAGAGAGAGAGTGAGAAGGAGTAAGGAAAGAAAAAAACTACTGTAAATTTCCTCTGCATTTTTATTTTATTTATTTATCTATTGTTGTTATTACATTTCAACTCACTCCCTTTTTTCTTATAGAGTAGCTGTTTTATTGTTGTTGTTATTTTTTATTACTTCTGTTGCTGTTGTTGTTTAATTTACTGCTCGTTTTCTGAATTTCATTGCACGATTGCAGCCAGCAGCAACAGCAGAATGCATTTTATCATTGCCAGTGTTAGTGTTGACAATTTGTTTATAAAAAAGGAAAGCAAACGAAACGAAACAAAGAAATTGTGAAAAATTAGCTAAAATTTCAACTATGTACTGTGCAAAGCCTTCGTAAAATACATATGTAGTTTGTTTTGAAAATAACAAACATTACAAAAAGAAAAATAATAAAAAAAAAACAAAACAAATGGGGTGTTTCCTATAAAAACAAAGCAATAAAAGCTAAAATTGTTAATAAACAAAATATTTCTTTAGAAAAAAACCCAAAAATTCCTTTTTGGCATCTATTTTTAGTCTGAGGTGAGTACCTTTTGAAAATATTACCAATTTTTCTTTTGAAATTCTAAAAGCAAACAAACATACGAAATGCATTGGCAAACCCAACGTTAAAACAAAATTGTAATCCCTTATTAAACTGGTTTATTAACCAGCTAACCTCTTAACTAGTTAAACATGCAACCCACTACACCATACAAGTTGTCAATGCTATAAATCCTTACTTTGTGTAAGAAAACTCAAAATATTTGCATATTTTTAAAATAGTTTCCACTCTATAGGTCAGTTTTGATAATTTATCGTTCGTTATCAGCTCTTAATTTATCGCTTCTTGTTTTAACAGAATCTTTAATTTGTTTTTATTTTTTATTATTCATCTAAGGATGAATGCCGTATATGGTTCAGAGGTTTTATTTCCTAAAATCGATAACGTAGATTAAAAGTATATATCCATAGATCTTGTAAGTAAATTTAAAGTTATCGTTAATATATGTGTGTGAAATATACAAAAACTATCATCAAATAATCGTTCTCAATTTTATATGAAATTATGTTATCGATAAAAATTATGTAATTTATTGTATATTGAAGTTATCGATAAATCAAGTAAAAATTTATATTTTTTCTAAGACAACGCGTATTTATCAGTTTATTTTTGTTATAGCATAAGTTATCAAAGAGAGAGGATGTACATTCCTCATTTTATCTTCCTTATTTTCCTTATACCTATCGATAAATTTTTCTAAAAAGATTAAGTTGTCTATCAGTGTTCTATATATGTATAAGTTATCTACAGGTTTAAAATCTATTTTGTATTCCACATTACATTTATATTATCGATATAATTTTTAAGGAAAAATAATTGTTTTAAAGAGACTTATCGATAAATGCCAGTAATCTATACAATTTTATGCGATATCAATGTTATCGATAAAAGTTCTTTTATAGAATAATGCTTATTTTTATGGTTATCAATAAATTTAGATTACATATTTTGTTGATTAGAAATGATATCGATAAACTTTCTGTAATAAGAACAAGTCGTCAGCTTAGATTTATATCCATAATTTATTATATTATTTTTTATTCGACGTATGGAATGCAGGAATTTAAAGTTATCGATCAATTTTTTAAGGAAAAGTAAAGTTATCGATATTATTTATAAAAAAGTAAATTTATAGATAACTTTTTTTTAATGAAAAAATGAATATTATCTATAAAAAAGTAGTCGATACAATTTATTTACAGAATTTAAAAGTTGGCAAAAACTTTCTTTAAGAATACTATAATTATATCGATATCTTAAGTAGATTACAATTAATTTTTGTTAAAGAAATTATAATTTATCGGTAACTTTTTTTAATAAAAAATTTAAATTACATTATTTATATGGAAAAGTATGCGCAAGTTATCGATAAAGTCGATTAATTAATATGTAGATAAATATAAGAAAATGCAAATTAAGTAATAATAGTAGGTAGGTAGGTAGGTAGAGGTGGCTGCCCATCCAAGAAAAATTTTTCTTGGTGATGGACACACTTAGGCCGCATTGGGCCCATTGTGCTACCACAGTCATCCGTTGTCCCCTAGTCTCGAAACCATTCGGAGCTCCTGATGAAGCGATTCAGGCTGCCAATGTCAATCCCTGACAGTTCCTCCAGATCATCCATGTAGTAAGTACCCAAGTACTTCCTTCTCCTTTGGCATAGAGCCGGGCATGTACCCAGCAGGTGAGGGACAGTCTCCTCTTCTTCCTCATCTCTGCAGCTTCTACAGAAGTCGTTAGCAAGGTGTCCAAGTCCAATGCGCTTCGCATGCGTACCCATAATGCAATGCCCCGTAGTGACAACGACAACTACACTGAGCGCGTCTCTTTGGAGTTTAAGTAGACTCATTGTGCGCCCCTCATCCAGCCTTGGCCAGATTTTACGAGCCGTTCTGCCCGTGTCCGAGGCCGCCCACCTGTCGTTGACGGAATCGACGATCGCATTATCAATTATGAGCTTGCAGGTCCTCATTGGTATGCCCAGATTCGAGAACTCAGCGGTGAGCTCGTTGGTCGTGCCCCGCCTGGCAAGTTCATCAGCTCTACAGTTGCCTGGAATACCACTGTGTCCCTTACGATATGGATATCATATCGTTCCGCTATCTCGTCGAGATATCTGCGACAGCCGTACACCGTCTTGGAGTTCATCACGTTAGAACTCAAAGCCCAGATAGCCGCCTGGCTATCAGAAAGTATGGTAACGTTCCGCTTGGAGACCCTTCCATCCCCAATAATACTCGCCGCAGCCTGTATGGCCACCACCTCCGCCTGAAAGACACTGCAGTAATAATAGTAAAAATAGAGGAATTTATTTAAAAATTTTATGAATTATTTTTATCGATAATTTTTCTCTAAAAAATTGAAATTATCGATAAATTTTCGTTTGAGTAATTCATCCATAAAGGTTGTTGCTTTCGTTATGTATCTGTAATATTTTTTTCGACATTTTAAGAACGATTAATTGCACTTTGATAAAAATTTCAATATTGTTTCCCAGTGAGTAAGTTTCGATATTTTGATTTCATATCCATTTCAAATGTAATGTGAACACAGCGATTCATACGTACGATTCATACGTGCACTGTATTCTGCCCATATTAGCATCAGTATCTCAGTGCTGCTGCTTAATCGACAATGACAATGACAAACATGGTGGGTGGTATTGTGTGTGTTGCAAACCTGAGAGATTTTGATTCGTCGTGATCCTTTTTTCCTTTTTACTGTCCACCGTATCCTACTACGGGCAATAGTTTTATCTTTAAATCGTTTAATCAATGTTTGCTTTTAAACAAATTTGTCAAGATTTAAATTGCATTTATTGTGCATTTTTATTTGCATTTTAAATACATTTTTTATTTACAATTTATTTATACTCATCTCTATAAACTGTGTACATATTATGTTTTGTTCAATTATTTAAATTATTATTCTAATTGTTGTTGTTGTTACTCATTGTTGTTGTTGCTGCTGTCCAAAATGATTTAAAATGGCTCTGAGCACTAACGTTTAAACACTTGGATTATGGAATATTTTTGAAAAATAATTGCACATTTGCGGTGTGGCGAAATAAATTTTTATTGTTGTTGTTTTAAATAAATTTGTCTTTTTATCTGCAAAAACAAAAAAAAAAAATTATTTTTTTATTTGCAATTGTTTTCCATGGCGTATGTACAGTGGCGACATCTCAAATAGCACGTTTCATAAATGGAGAAATTAGTGATAATTTTCCTTCAATTGCTGCGAAAAAGTTAAAAACTTTTATTATATTTAAACCACCTATGTTGTTGTTAATTAATTAATAATGATTCTATTTTTATTTTTTTGTTGATATATTTTTTACATAATTTTTTAACAAAAAAAGTTTTTTTTTGACGACAAATTAAATAGCACACATGAGAATGCAACCAAAATTCATTTAAAACTTAAGATTAATTCAAAATTTTTATTATGTTAAATAAATTTAAATTTGTTAATACTATCAGTACTTTGTAGGAAACCCGTTATTTTTAACAACGGCTGTGCATCGACGATGCATTGACTGAATCAGTGATTGGCATCTTTCTAAAGGAATGGAATACCATGCTTTTTGAATTTCAGTCCATAAAATATTCAAATTTGTAGCATTAGAACGATCTATTCTCTTTTCAACATCGTGCCATAGATTCTCAATCGAATTTAAATCCGGAGATTGAGCTGGCCAAGGTACTACATCAATTTTATTATCAGAAAACCATTTTTTAATGGACTTAGCCGTGTGTTTAGGATCATTATCCTGTACAAGCTTCCACTTTAGAGGCATTTCTTCCTCAACGTATGGCAACATTATATTCATTAAAATGTTTTTGTAAGCTACTTGGTCCATAATACCCTCTATTCGTGTTATAGGACCCACACCGTACCATGAGAAGCTTCCCCAGACAAGCACGCTTCCACCCCCGTGTTTAATGGTTTTTGTTGTGTACCTTGGATCAAATTCTGTGTTTATATTTCGCCTTACGTATGACCTTCCATCCGAACCAAAGCGGTTAAACTTAGATTCGTCCGTGAAAAGTACATTATTCCAGTAAGAAAGTGGTTTTTCTAAATGGGCCTTGGCAAAATTAACTCGGTTTATTTGAATTTTTTTGGACACATGTGGTTTACGCCTGGCAATGCGCCCAAACAAGTTATTTTCTCGTAATCTGTTTTTTATTGTACTTGTGGATATGTTTAGTCCCAACTGTTGTTGAATTTTTTCCCGTATTCTTGGTGCAGTTAAAAAGGATCACTTTTGCTCATTTTAACTATTAATTTATCTGTCCTTTGAGACGTTATTCTGGATCTTTTTCGTGTGATGCTTTCAAAAGATTGAGTTTTTTCATATTGTTTGATTGCGTTATACACTTTTTTCTCGAACAATCCAGTTTCTGTGATATTTCGGTAAATGTCAGGCCGTCCTTGCGGTATTGAAGGACAAATCTTCGAAAGCTTGGATTAGCGTGTTGGCCACGCCCCATTCTATGATAATAGTAATACTTTATATTTTAAATAATAAATTATATAATAATTATCAACTTTATACCTTTTTTCTTAATCAAAGTGTTTATATTAATCAAAATATTATTTTTTTTAAATATCTTAAGACGTGTGCTATTTAAAATATCTGCGAATATAGCGAGAAAGAAACAATAACTTTCAGTTTCTAAAAATACACTTCTTTTTTTGCAAATTTTTTTTTTTACAAATTAACAACAACATGTTATTAAACAAATAACTGTAAAAAGAATTTAAATAATTGAAGAAATAAAAGAGAAAAAATGTGTATGAAAATTTTACACTAAACGTGCTATTTGAAATGTCGCCACTGTATATACGTGCCACTGTGGTCGGTTCATATGGATCAGCTTTTCGTCTACGATATTAACAAGAATTTTGTGCTCAAATCTCTGAAAAAACAGAAAAATAGAGAAAAACCTACGCATTTATTGTCAACAACCACCACAGCAACATCGTAGGCAAACAGACCAGACAGACGCTCGCAGCAGTGGTAATAACAGCAACAGCACTAATATGATGACAATAAATTTTCCTTCATTATCATTTGAGTTACAGTTATTCGTTGCTGTTGCTGTTGCTGTTGCTGTGTTACATTGTTTGTCTGAACTCCTCCACAGATTTTATATCAAAGTCCTCATTACCATTTTCGTTTTATTTTTCCTTTTTCTTAATCACCATCACCACCTGATTGTATTTCGAAGAACTTCACTTCATTTGTTTTTATAAAGGAGGGGACTCTCATAAAAAAATCAAAAACAAAAAAAAATGAAGGCAACCACCTGTCGTTTATTTAGTTCGAAAGATAATAAAAGTCAAGCAATAATAATTTCTATTTGTTTACCATTTAATAACGATAAACTGAGAAATATTGGATAAGAGCAAGAGTAAATTCTTTAGCAATTGAATAGCACCTGGTCTGTTATTCATTGTATTTGCTGTTCATCGTTAGGAAGTTGTTGACTTTTGTTTGTTTATTTCAGTTCACTGCTGCTTAGTCGGGAATGAATACATACTTAAATTAGTGGTTCTCCTATAGGATATAATTATGCCGGGTTGAAAATATTTCTGACGTTTTCTTAGAGACGACATAGACCATAGAATTTCTTAAATCGAACAGACGCTTTACAAATTAAGAATCGATCATACATACATACATAATTGGCCATTACAACCCTTCAGTCAGGATTACGGCCTAGCTTCTCACACCAATCATGTTGTGTGCTTTAATTTTATACGTGAGTGGCGGGACCTACAGTTTAACGTCGACTCCGAACGACAGATTTTTTGAGAAACTTTTTCATGGCAGGTTTATTTACTCTCAGAGTTTTTGCTAGAAATCTGCTGAGAGCAAGTCGCCGAAGAAATATTTTTTTTTCATATTTCGTTTTGATGTCTGACCTGGGATACGAACCCGGGCTTTACGTCTAATAAGCCAACACACTACCTACTAGACTACGGCGACTACAAGAATCGATTTGAAAATCTAAAAAAAAGAACACCAAACATCAGATATCAGAGCCTCGAAATAATCTGAATTTTCTTGAGTTATAAAGAGACTAAGCTAGACATCGTAATAATTTAGTAGGTAGTATGAAGGTTCAAGCCCCAGCTCGATCGAATCGAAAAGTTTCTAAAAAATCTGTCGTTCGGAGTCGACTTTAAAATGCAGATCCCGCCACTCATGGATAAAATTAACGCGCAGACAACATGGGTGATATGAGAAGCTAGGTTGTAATCCCGACTAAAGGGTTGTAAATGACCGATTAATTGTAGTTAGTAACCAACGCAGCATCGTGGACAGGGGTGAATTTTAAGAAAAAATTCGAGTAGCTAGTCATGCTCATCACAATGCTTAAAATAATATAATATTCGGTCGATATAAGGTTCATTGGGGCCATATATGTATCTCCCCTTCCCAGGCTCTTAATAAAGGGTGTTTTTTTATAGAGGGGTATAGAACTTTAAGTTGCAATAAAACAACGATGGATTATTCGATTGACATGAATTTTATTTATCCGAAAGATAATCTTGTGACATTACATTTTAAATATGATTTCTGGCATATGACCGCCACGGCTGGCGCGGATGTAGTCCAATCTGGACGTCCAATTTTCGATGACTTTTTCCAAAATTTGTGGCCGTATATCGGCAATAATACGGCGAATGTTGTCTTCCAAATGGTCAAGCGTTTGTGGCTTTACCGCATAGACCAATGACTTAACATAGCCCCACAGAAAGTAGTCTAGCGGTGTTAAATCACAAGATCTTGGAGGCCAATTCACAGGTCCAAAACGTAAAATTAGGCGGTCACCAAACATGTCTTTCAATAAATCTATTGTGGCACGAGCTGTGTGACATGTTGCGCCGTCTTGTTGAAACCACGTCTCCTGGACATCATGGTTATTCAATTCAGGAATGAAAAAGTTAGTAATCATGGCTCTATACCGATCACCATTGACTGTAACGTTCTGGCCACCATCGTTTTTGAAAAAGTACGGACCAATGATTCCAGCAGCCCATAAAGCGCACCAAACAGTCAGTTTTTCTGGATGTAACGGTGTTTCCACATACACTTGAGGATTACCTTCACTCCAAATGCGGCAGTTTTGTTTGTTGACGTAGCCATTCAACCAGAAGTGCGCTTCATCGCTAAACAAAATTCGCCTATGAAAATCGGGAACAACGGTAATCTCGTAAAATTGCACTATTTTCAAGCGTTGTTCAGGCGTGAGTCTATTCATGATGAATTGCCAAACCAAACTGAGAATAAATCACTTGACAGCTGTTAAATCGGTCGCCATCTTGAAAAGTAATGCCAATTGAAAGTTCTATACCTCTATAAAAAAACACCCTTTATTATTACAATTACTTCGAATTTTCTATGCAAATTTTTCGATTTTTTATATTCAAAATCATATGTACGAATTTCGAACATCAGAAAATTGTCTGAAATTCAAAAATGTTCAATTTTCAAATTTTTATAAATGAAGTTATATTTACTTAAAAAAAAGTCATTTAAATAGTTTAAGTTCGAATTTTCAACTATTAATAATAATTAATCAATATGTAATTTTTTAGATCAAAAATAATATTTAACTTCATTTTTTCTCATATTCGAAAATATATTTCGAATTTCAGAATTAAAAAAACTATGAAAATATTAGATTTTTTAAAAAATGTGTTGGAAAGTTAGTTTTTGCATATTCGAAATTATGTTCGAATTTTCGAAAATTGATATTTATTTAAATATTTTTATTTTAAAGTATTTTTACAGCATTATAAACTGTTTTTGAAACAAAAACACATTATTCAAGTTAATTTTTTATGTTCGAAATTACATTTCTTATAAATTTTGTGATATGAAATTATAAAACCATGTTCGAAATTAAGTTCGAATTTTCGAGAATTGAAATTTATTAAAAAATTTTAATAATCAAGTTTTATAAGACATTTTAAACAGTTTTTGAGACAAAAACACATTATTCAAGTACATTTTTATGTTCGAAATTACATTTAATTTTCGAACTTTAACAACTTTTACGAATTTGAAAAATTCTTATTATTTCTTATAATTTTTGTGACATAAAAAAGTGGAATTTGGCTGTGTTCGAAATTAAGTTCGAAAATTTAAATTTATTTAAAAATTTTAATTTTAAAGTATTTTTACGAAATTATAAACTGTTTTTGAAACAAAAATATATTATTAAAGTTCATTTTACATGTTCGAAATTACATTTAATATTCTTCGAACATTAACAACTTTTACGAATTTAAAAATTTCTTATTATTTCTTATAATTTTTGTGATATAAAAAGTGGAATTTGGTTATGTTCGAAATTATTTTCGAATTTTCGAGAATTGAAATTTATAGATAAATTTTAATAATAAAGTTTTATTAAAATTGAAATTTATTTAAAAATTTTAATTTTTAAAGTATTTTTACAACATTAAAAACTGTTTTTGAAACAAAAACACATTATTCAAGTTCATTTTTCTTATGTTCGAATAACATTTCTTATAATTTTTGTGATATAAAATTATAAAACCATGTAAAAATGAAATTTGGTTATGTTCGAAATTAAGTTCGAATTTTCGAAAATTGAAATTTATTTAAAATTTTTAATTTTAAAGTATTTCTACGACATTATAAACTGTTTTTGAAACAAAAACACAGTATTCAAGTTAATTTTTTATGTTCGAAATTACATTTCTTATTATCTTGTGATATAAAATTATAAAACCATGTAAAAATGAAATTTTGTTATGTTCGAAATTTAGTTCGAATTTTCGAGAATTGAAATTTATTCAAAAATTTTAATAATAAAGTTTAGACATTTTAAACTGTTTTTGAGACAAAAATATATTATTCAAGTTCATTTTTCTAACGTTCGACATCATGTATCATTTTCGACAATTAAGAAATGTTTCGAATATAAAATGCTTAAGCAAATTTTATTAAATTATGTATTATAATAATAACTAGAGGTCGTGACCATTTCACTTTATCTTCTCTAATTAATTGTTGCGCCTAAGTAATCGGCACCATTGTCGCATCATTATTTATTGTAATAAAAATCCATAAGAATAATTTTTTAAGTGGCAGTTAGTAGCAGCAACGGATGCAGAAGCAGCAGTTTTGTTATCATAATGCGAGAGTATTTATTTGCCCTCCTATCAATAGAGCAGCCGCTTAATGTATCGTACTCGAGCTGGCATTTAGATGCGGATGTATAAATGATTTCTTTAAATGCCCATCCATTATTGTTGAAATACTTACTGACAATAGGCCAGCCAGCCATCATAACATAACGACTTTGAAATCTTTCCTCATGGAAATTTGTAAAAAAAAAAACGAAGAAGAAGAAGTAGAAGAACTTATGAAAATACATGAGAAAAGATGAGTTTAGATGTGTGGTTCGGTATGGCTGGCTACTTGCCACAAGTGGTGGGTTTAAGTTATTGTAGTTTCCACTTGAATTGTGGTACCATTTGTACCATCTATCCAAGCCACTATACGCACTCACTTACTCACTCACTCACTCACTACTCACTGCAGTCTGTGCGCTCAATGACTGACATTAAAAATCAGCAGGAAAAGTTTTTTTTATTTTTTTTTTGTATTTAAATTCCTAAGATTGATGACTGGGAATTGATTGCATGACTGCCGGACTGACTGACTAACTCAATAACAATGTGTTGCAACATTTCTGTTGTTTGTAAAGGCAACTGTTTGGACAATGGCCTGACTCTGACTGTGTAGGTTTGTTTTTTTTCAATTATTTTCAGACAAAAAAATGAAAAGAAATGAAATTGAATTATAGAAGAAATTGTTCTATAAAAAGAAATATTTTTCTTTTTTTTTGTCAGTTCTTGAAAGACAAGTAATGACTGACGACTGACCAAATGGAAGTACACAAGAGCACAGACAGTAATTCTTAGAAATTTGATACTCGTAATGGGCATTTATATTGGCTTTAAAATACCGATCTACACGTACATAGATGATGGTACTCAATTCATAAAGTTTCAAAGGCCTTAGCCCCAAATATCTTACTTTACTTAATTAGTTTTTACAACCCTTTAGTCAGGGCCACCACCCATGTGGTGAATGTCAATTTTATTCATGAATGGCGCGTCCTACAATTTAAAATCGAGTCCGAACACCAGATTCTTAAGAAACTTCTTATGGCAATTTCATTTATTCTCAGAGTTTTTCTGCCGCAAGACTGCTAAAATACTTTGTTAGAGATGTCTGTGCTGAAGATTGAACCAAGGGATCTCGTCTAGTAAACTAACAAATTGCCTACGGGACCTGGCAACTTCATAAACGAATTCAGTTCATCCCCTGCACTCAAGAGTACCCACGAATATATGTATGTATGTGTGAAGATAAATTCGACTTTTAAAACCCAAGATGTAAACATAAAATTTTTACATATTGTGGTCCAAGGGGCGAGCAGAGAAAAAACTCTGTTAGAGGTTTAAGTCAAATAATCATAGGCTTCCAGTCTGCAAGTAAGGCCATATGCCATAGCATTACACACTCCAGAGGAAATTGTTCTGCTGCTCTAAACACTCCTCCAGCAATGTAAAGGGTGTTTTTTTATAGAGGTATACAACTTTAAGTTGGCATTACTTTTCAAAATGGCGACCGATTTAACAGCTGTCAAGTGATTTATTCTCAGTTTGGTTTGGCAATTCATCATGAATAGACTCACGCCTGAACAACGCTTGCAAATAGTGCAATTTTATTTCGAAAATAATGGTTCTGTGCGGAAAACGTATCGCGCACTACGTCCATTTTATCGTCGACAAAATCGTCCATCAGAGCAGTTAATTCGATTAACCATGGAACGTTTTCGCACCACGTTTACTCTTATTGATAACTCGCATCCCCAGAGACGCTGTACGGTGCGTACAGAAGAAGCTATTGCTGCTGTAGAGCGTAGCATTGAGGAAGACCCGAATCAGTCCATCCGCCATCGAGCACAGGAATTGGATCTGTGTCCATCCACTTTATGGAAGATTTTGCGGCAGGATCTTGGTTTGTGTGCTTACAAAATCCAACTCGTGCAAGATTTGAAGCCAAACGATCATCAAGTAAGGCGTAGATTCGTCGAATGGGCCCAAAACGAGATTGCCGTTGTTCCCGATTTTCATAAGCGAATTTTGTTTAGCGATGAAGCGCACTTCTGGTTGAATGGCTACGTCAACAAACAAAACTGCCGCATTTCGAGTGAAGGTAATCCTCAAGTGTATGTGGAAACACCGTTACATCCAGAAAAACTGACTGTTTGGTGCGCTTTATGGGCTGGTGGAATCATTGGTCCGTACTTTTTCAAAAACGATGGTGGCCAGAACGTTACAGTCAATGGTGATCGGTATAGAGCCATGATTACTAACTTTTTCATTCCTGAATTGAATAACCATGATGTCCAGGAGACGTGGTTTCAACAAGACGTCGCAACATGTCACACAGCTCGTGCCACAATAGATTTATTGAAAGACACGTTTGGTGACCGCCTAATTTCACGTTTTGGACCTGTGAATTGGCCTCCAAGATCTTGTGATTTAACACCGCTAGACTACTTTCTGTGTGGCTATGTAAAGTCATTGGTCTATGCGGTAAAGCCACAAACGCTTGACCATTTGAAAGACAACATTGGCCGTATTATTGCCGATATACGGCCACAAATGTTGGAAAAAGTCATCGAAAATTGGACGTCCAGATTGGACTACATCCGCGCCAGCCGTGGCGGTCATATGCCAGAAATCATATTTAAAATGTAATGCCACAAGATTATCTTTCGGATAAATAAAATTCATGTCAATCGAATAATCCATCGTTGTTTTATTGCAACTTAAAGTTCTATACCTCTATAAAAAACACCCTTTATATCAATAGATATCAATTATGAATAGAGTAGCAACGGAGTGGAATAATTTTAGTTTTATTTTTATTTTTCGTAATTATATAACGCAGTGTAGCAAGTCTTGAACTCTCTCTCGGAAATACTTTACATTGCTTGTCATCATCTTCATCACTTGACCAGCATTTGTAAAGAATTTCCATAAATTTATTGAAAAAAAAAACAGAGACAGAAACAGACACAGAAACAGAAGCAAAATGTATGCCGCATTATTTGTTGATGAATGGATGGATAGTGGGATCTCTAAGAATAGAATTGAGTTGCGTTGCGTTGAGTTGAATAGAATGAAATGCGATGGAATGGAATGGATGGGTATAATGGAATAAATAAAACGGTATTTATTCATTTAAATTGCATTTAATTCAATTTATTTTCAACAATTGCAAATAACAAAAGAAATTTTAAGGTTTTAATTTAGAAAAAAAAAAACGATTTTTTTTGGTTTCCAATTGAAAGTGCACTGCATTACCATTTAATTCTTGATTTTTTGAATTTTTAATGTTAAAAACAGTCATAATATTTGTTTATTTTATTTTTTTTATTAATTTATTGATAATTAAACGCTGATAATTGTTTCTAAACCCCTTTTAAAATGTTTATTTAATTTAAATCCCTTTCAGTTAACTGAAAACGACAAATGGTCAGTTGGTGGCAAATGACGTAATCTTCTGTAGAGTTTCTAATCTTTATTGGGCAATATTGTTGAAAAAGGTTAAAATTCTTCTTTTATTTCATCTACCAGGGCAAATAGCAGGCAGTAAAAACGTGCTTTTTTGAATAATGAATTGTTTCATGAGGAAAACATTTCAAAAATACTGCCGTCATAATGTGCTAAGGTTGGCAGTTTATGTAGTTATTTTCCCCCTCTCAACCACTGACCTCTCTGTTCGCATTATTCTGTCTTAGACAAATGATTTCTAAATACATGTGTACATACATACACTTATAACGAGGGTGGCTTTCAGCAGAAAAATTCATAAAATTAAGCAAATTATTTTGCTACACAGATTTTTTAAGAAAATCCCAAGAACTGTTTTATCATTTAGCACGCTCTTATCAAAAGCTGTATTGAAAACTAATTAATTGGCCATAAGTAAGGTTTTTCCACGGATATCGATTCATCATGTGATTTTATCAAAATGGAGTTTTTTTTGGGCAACATATTGTGCATTTTACAATCGCTATAATCGTTATATGGAAAGAACTATTCGCAATGTGGTGAATAAATTCGAGTACACTGGTTCACTAAAAGATCGACCACCACCTGAAATGCAATATCTACCGAAAACTATGTCGATGTCTGTCAGAATGTGCAGGAGAATCGAAAGTATACGACTTAGCGTCGCTTACAAGAACTCCCTCTATTTAAGCAAACTATAACTTGACTTATTCTCAAAAATTTGTCGTTCGGAGTCGACTTTAAAACTGTAAGCGCGTGCTCATGGAAACTAGGTTGTAATTCTGGTGATGACCAATCAAGTTAGTCTTACTTACTTACTTACTTAATTGGCCATAACAACCCGTTTATCGGATTTCGGCTTGACGCAACACATCCTTCCAGGCGCCTCTGCTTCGTGCGCGCCTACGCCAGTTGGTCACACCAATCGATGACAGGGCTTCCTCGATTTGGTCCTTGCAACGGATACAAGGTCGTCCTCTTCGCCGACTTCCGCAGATCCCCGCATCATGTAACCGTCTCGCCGGAGCATCCTCCTCCATTCGAACGACATGGCCGAGCCAGCGCAGCCGCTGGATATTAATACGCTGTGCAACGTCCATGTCGTTGAGGAGCTCATACAGCTCACTATTGTATCGGATGCGGAAATCATCGCCAACTCGTACTGGACCGAAGATCTTACGCAGTACTTTTCTCTCGAACACTCTCAAGGCTGCTGCATCAGTACTTAATAGGGTCCATGCCTCTGCGCCATAAAGAAGCACGGGTAGGATGAGTGTCTTGTAAAGTGTTAATTTTGGCGCGGGAGAGAGGTCTCTACATACTCAATTGCCTATTGAGACCATAGTAGCACCTGTTGGCAAGAGTGATCCTGCGCTTGATCTCCAGACTGACATCATTTCTGGTGGTAACGGCGGAGCCAAGATAGATGAATTCCTTGACCGTATCAAAAGTATAGTTATCGGCCGTAATCTGAGAATCAATACGCCGCGCGTCTCGAATCGTCGATAACATATACTTTGTTTTGCCCTCATTTACTGCCAAACCCATCGTGGTAGACTCGCGTTCAATAGCACTAAAGGCAGCAGTAACATCTCGTTTGGTACGCCCTACGATGTCAATGTCGTCAGCGTACGCAAGCAACTGGACACTTTTTTGAAAAATAGTGCCATTGCGATGCACTCCCGCCTTTCGCAGACCACTCTCCATGACGAAGTTGAAGAGGTCGCATGATAAGGGTAGGTAGTTAAGTTAGTCATCATACGTAAAACTACAGCGGCTGAAATACAAGTTGCTTGGTTTTTGGAGTCTGTGGCTATCTTTAATTGGGTGTTCTCTAATTTAGCAACTACCCTCGTTGCGCGTAACAATTTTTCTAATTCAAATTGATGAGTTTGTATGAAAATTTATTAATTTTTGTTTTTTTGATAAGAATTTTATAATTTTTTTTTTATTTTTTTTTTTTATAAATTATCGCTTTAATGCTGTTTTTGTTTTACAAAAAAAATTATGATTAACTTTTTTTCTTGTTGTACTTGTTGTTGGTTCTTTAATATAAAAAAAGACCGGACATATTATCATTAAAGTTTTTAAAATGAAATTATTTGTAGGAAATTGGTTACAAAAAAAAATTTCGAAATAGAGGCGTAAAATTATAAGTTTGTGGCAAGCCCCATAGGGGGTAAGAAAAGAGATTTGAAAATTGATCAAGAGTGACTAATGAATGATGTTTTACAGAAGTACAAAAAGAAAACCTAAAACTGTGGGTATAATTCCAAAAAAATTGTATACAGTGGTGCAATATTAAACTTTTTTTCGATGGCGCACGTCTACCATACTTTGCAACATTTCACGCCGTTGCAACTGAGCACACTATGTCGTCGTTCGCGAAAACGCAAGTGAACCATTATTTGTACGCCGAGTAGATGCGACATCAGCCTCTGTGGTCTAATAAGAAACTGCCCTATTTACAAAACGTCAACCACTACGGTGCGCCAAGTGACTGACGTATGTACACGGCGCCCGTCGCGGAATAGTTAATTTCTTTTTAAAACAGATTTTTTTTTTTAGTCTAAAAACTTTAAAGAATAATTATTTTATTGCTAAGGGGGGAGGGGGTTTACATTTTATTAAATTGTAAAAAAAGCAAAATAATTTCATGCACAAGCATATCCTCAAACAAAATTTGGTTTCTAAGCCTTTAAATTACATTTTTTTTCCTGTGTTCTTTTTTGGCAGAACATTAATTTGTTTCCGTGTATTTGAGTTCGGTAAACAATGACTGTTAAAATTTTCAGATTTATTTTGTGGGATGTTTAGACATGCAAACATGTCGGCTTCTACTATAACAGACCCTTTAAATGTATTTTTTTAACTTTTTTTCTTTATTTTATTTGTTTCATAGTAATTCTACCAACTTTTGTTGTTGTTTCAGTCATATTTTTTGTTTTTATAATGGCTTTAGGGCCATTATTACAACTTGTTGTTAAACTTGGGGTTAGTTAAAGGCACCTTTAGCTAAGGTTAACGGGAAAGTTACCTTTAACTTATTTTCATTACTACAACTTACAGATACAATTTTTCAAAAATATGGCAGTGCCGGAGCAATGTCGATAAAACTGCTTAATTATACAAGTTTTTTTTTTTAACGCAGTGGCAACCGCGCGCTTCGTTTTTTTTTTTTTTTTTTTTTTTTTTTTTTTTTTTTTTTTGTTGTATATGCTAATTTAGTTGAAATTTGAAGTTGCCATAATGAAAATAATATTGAATATGGCAAGTTCAAACATAAAGTGACCTTTAAATGTTAAAGGTAGGATGATCCTCCCTTTAGCTTAACGATCACTTCTATCTTATTGGGTACCAGTGTTGCCAGTAATTTTTTTTTTTAAAACTTTTTATTTCTGGGAAAAAAAACTTTTTTTTTACAAACAAAACTTGTTTTCTACAAAAGTATCAACATTTTTAAAGGAAACACCGGAGAACGGTGTCCTCTATTGGTGTTTCTTTGTTACTTATGCCCGTGACGAATAAAATACACAATATTTTATATAAAAATGTAAATATTTCGTGCTATTGTTGAATTTATTGAAATTTTGAATTTTTCGAAAAAAACTTGTTTTGTTATAAAATAATTTTAATGAAAACTTTTTCGCATCTCAAAAAACTTGGAAAAAAGGGAAAACTTGGCAAATGGCAACGCTGTTGGGTACTCATAATAACGAAAAACAATTTATCTGCCCTTTAAAATCCTCCCTTTAGTTAACGGCAAGTTGTAATAATGACCCTTATAGACTGTCAAAGTTTCGGTTAGAGGTTTTGTTGTCATATTGCGTGTCTCCATGTCTGTATTTTCAAATCACATATCATTTCGAATATGTATTTATAACGTAATCCATTAGAAAAATACTTTTTTTTAAAATCTTATTTTAAAACAAAGTAGAAAATTACGCCCTTATTTGTAAATAATTACAAAAAAAATTTAATTTTTATAGGTGGCGGTATTTTTTCCCCTAACAATTAAATTGAATGCGATAAAAACGCAGCAGTAGCATTATTTTTCTTAATAACTCCACAGGTAATGCTATTTTACCTGATCTGTCTCTCTCTCTCTCTCTACAACGATAAAAAAGTAAACAAATCAGCAACAACATTAACAAAACTAAGCAATAAGAAGCTGTAGTAGTACCTACGTACGTAAAGTAAATAAAAAAAAAACGATTTTTGTTTTTAATTAAATCGATAACATTAAGAAAAACAAAAGAAAACAAACAACGCTATCCTCTAAACAAAATGTTCTCTTTACAAAAACAAAAGAAAAGAAACAAAACCAAAACATGAAATATTGTAGTGTTTGATATGGATAGGAGAGTATATACATATGTATGCAAGTGTGAGTGTATTTATGACTTGATAAATTAAAACCGGAACAAATAATTTAAAAAGTTCAAACGACAGACATAAACAAATATTGTATTATAGGGAGAACATAAACACACATATACATACACACATTCGTACTCTCATGTTCTTTGTGAGGCATACATAATTTGTTTAATACATATTGTATTTGCTTTGTTGTTTTTGTTATACTATTAAATTGTAATATATCGCTTCTTTTGTTGTTGTTTTTTTTTTTGCTGGCCGAAGTGTAAATTAAAATAAAACAATACCCTCGTCTTGATAGTGTGCTGTGTTACCGTTGCTGTTGTTGTTTTTGTTAATTTAATGGTTTTTCATAACATCGTTAGTCATCGTTTTAAGAAGCTGTTGATATTTACTGCATACTGTCTACTCAATTACTGGTTTGTTTATGTTTTTTTTTGTTCCTCGTATTTTGTATGAGTTTAACAACTGGTTTCTATAATAAGTGTTGCCATTGCAGTTGTTTTTTTTTTTATAAATCATACTACTATAGATAGTTTTACTTTATGTAGGTTTATTAAGTGTGGTTTATTATTCATTTATTTGGTTTATTTATAATTTTTTTTATAAATAAAAAGGGTGTTTTACTGGTTTAAATAATCGTATGAGGCTATGTAATATGTATTATATTTTTAAAACAGATTTACAAAAAGTGATGTAATTTGTCACTGTTTTTATATATATTCTAAAGGCCGATAAAAAAATCAACAGTGTAGTCAAATTCTGTGTTTGTTTTGCCTGCTGAGCACCTAAATACACTATTTTAGCAATATTATATGTAAAAATCTTTTGTTTCTTTTAAAATTTATCAGATTTTGGTTATGAAATTCACCTATTCTAAAGATTTCAATCTAATTTTTGGTTATTTTTTCTAATTGTATACTTTTTGACATTTACTGTGGTTTTTATTCATTATGAAGGTGTTAATTGAACAAGCAAATGTTAATGAACTTGTATGATTAAAACATTTTCGTATACATTCTAAAAACCATTGAATTTGTTTTAGAGCAATGTTATCATGTGAATTAAAAAAAAAAAGCACAAAACATTTTTCTTTTAGGAGTTACTCTTTCAAAGAATGTAATTTCATTAAAAACGTTAAAAGTTCTTTAAAAATGTAAGGTACTGGCTTAATTCGGGGAGAATAAATGACAGAAGCGTACTCCTTCAAAATGCTCCACAACAACCACAACAATTTATTTTGTCCATTTATCGATATAGTATACCATAAGTAAAAGGTACGCCCTATGTTGTGAAACCCTCTTTTTGAAGTTTTACATACATATGTACATCTAATAAAGGGTGTTTTTTATGGAGGTATAGAACTTTAAGTTGGCATTACTTTTCAAGATGGCGACCGATTTAACAGCTGTCAAGTGATTTATTCTCAGTTTGGTTTGGCAATTCATCATGAATAGACTCACGCCTGAACAACGCTTGCAAATAGTGCAATTTTATTTCGAAAATAATGGTTCTGTGCGGAAAACGTATCGTCCATTTTATCGTCGACAAAATCGTCCATCAGAGCAGTTAATTCGATTAACCATGGAACGTAGCATTGAGGAAGACCCGAATGAGTCCATCCGCCATCGAGCACAGGAATTGGATCTGTGACCATCCACTTTATGGAAGATTTTGCGGAAGGATCTTGGTTTGCGTGCTTACAAAATCCAACTCGTGCAAGATTTGAAGCCAAACGATCATTAAGTAAGGCGTAGATTCGTCGAAGGGGCCCAAAACGAGATTATCGTTGTTCCCGATTTTCATAAGCGAATTTTGTTTAGCGGTGAAGCGCACTTCTGGTTGAATGGCTACGTCAACAAACAAAACTGCCGCATTTGGAGTGAAGGTAATCCTCAAGTGCATGTGGAAACACCGTTACATCCAGAAAAACTGACTGTTTGGTGCGCTTTATATGGGCTGGTGGAATCATTGGTCCGTACTTTTTCAAAAACGATGGTGGCCAGAACGTTACAGTCAATGGTGATCGGTATAGAGCCATGATTACAAACTTTTTCATTCCTGAATTGAATAACTATGATGTCCAGGAGATGTGGTTTCAACAAGACGGCGCAACATGTCACACAGCTCGTGCCACAATAGATTTATTGAAAGACACGTTTGGTGACCGCCTAATTTCACGTTTTGGACCTGTGAATTGGCCTCCAAGATCTTGTGATTTAACACCGCTAGACTACTTTCTGTTGGGCTATGTAAAGTCATTGGTCTATGCGGTAAAGCCACAAACGCTTGACCATTTGGAAGACAACATTCGCCGTATTATTGCCGATATACGGCCACAAATGTTGGAAAAAGTCATCGAAAATTGGACGTCCAGATTGGACTACATCCGCGTCAGCCGTGGCGGTCATATGCCAGAAATCATATTTAAAATGTAATGCCACAAAACTAATTTTCGGATAAATAAAATTCATGTCAATCGAATAATCCATCGTTGTTTTATTGCAACTTAAAGTTCTATACCTCTATAAAAACACCCTTTACCTGTTACCAGGAATCTTGGTTTTTTTTGCAGAAATTTTTGAAGTATCTTTCATTTTGTAACTCACTGTATATTTTAATTCGAATGCCAGGGCACAACAACATAGTATTCTGGTGCTTTTGTTGTGTTTTTGAATTTTTTTCTTTGTATTTTTACATGATACTTTTGTTTTTATCATTGTTATTATTGTTTTCATTTTGTCTCATATTTATCAATGACAAAAACAACAACAAAAAGTAAATTATTATTTTTTGTTTGGTTCCTGTATGTGGCGTGTGATTCTCATGTATATTATTGTGACGTTGAGTGAATTGTTTTTGTTGTTTTTGTTTGTTTTTGATGTTGAAATTACAACAAAAAGAAGAAACAAATTGCGCGCCTTAAACAATAAAAAAAACTATAACATCAACAACAACTAAAACAATAAACAACAAAATATTAAAAAAAAATGAAAACAAATCATCACACATTTTCTTTAAATGAATGATTCACTCAGCCATCATTCACTCATTCATTAATTCATTGACTTATCAGTCACTGCATAAGAAGAGTGAAATGATATCAAATTCACCAAATTAGTTGATATTTTTCACGTAATTTGGCCTGCGGTGTGGTGTAGGTCGAGTTAAAGCAAATGAGATGAGCTGTGAAGACGTCCGTCAAATATAGTTCGCGGTTTTTTTCTTGTTTTAATTTCTTGGAAATGAAATAATTACCTTGATATAAATGGCGACAAATTCATATAAAAGTTGTTGTATTTCCATGGAATTCGTGTCCATTCGCTGCCCGTATTTTTTATTTAATTTTCTGTCCATTTTCTTGGTAATTTATTGTTTAAATATCTGCAATATGACACCACTATACTTATGTATGTGACTCTTGATCTTAGTACGCTACTTGCGGTAGCGTACATTAACATGATATATACAGCTGTGTTCAAAATAATAGGAGTGCTACCATGTAATATTTTCAAAGTAAAATTTTTTATTGTACCAATTTGCAAAACATGATATATTTTAATGGTAGTTACAACGATATGTAAGAAATAAAATACAAAAAATAATCACGTAATAACTTTAATATTTACGATGAAATTGATTCATTTTTGTGTTTGCCCCTGAATTCAGTTGATCAAAAAAATAGGAGTGTGAGTGTTCTTTTAAAAATAAAAATCTAACAGCACATAATTTAAAGAAAAAAGTGAACAGTAAGTACGGAAAAATGTAGTTAAAACTTTTTCTACAGTGATTCACATAAATTTTTGTAATAGTGGGACGAGGAAAGCACTGTACTGAAGGAAAGAGAAAACTAATTAAAAATCTTCGAAATAAAGGCAAAATTTACAAAGAAACTAAGGAAATCTTAAGTTACTCCGATCAAATGATCACAAATACATTAAAATATAAAAAAAGACAGAAACGCCTGGGCGCAATGCCAAAACATCTACTGTCGATGCCTGCCGAATTGTGCGATACAGCAAAATAAATCCTTCAGCGTCTTCAAATAAAATTCAAAAGGATCTGAATCTTGCCGTAAGTGTCCCTACTATTCGTAGGCGTCTGATGGACAAAAATTTATTCGCAAGAAGTTTACAAAAGGTGGCATTGTTGACATACAAAACAGGCAGCAGCACGCTTAAGGTTTGCCCAAGAACATATCAAATATCCGAAAGAAAAATGGAGAAACATACTGTGGACTGACGAAGGCAAAATTGTTTTATTTGGTGGCATTGGGTCTAGACAGCATGTTAGTCGTCCGGCCAACACCAAATATAAAGCTCAGTATACACAAAAGATGCAAAACTAATGATATGGGGAAGGTTTTCATATAATGGTGTAGGCCCAATACATCGAATTAGAGACATAATGGATAGGAACGTCTATGTCAGCATTTTGAGAGAAGTGGTGTTATCATATTCCACGCCTCTAAAATGGATATTCCAACAAGACAATGACCCAAAACACACCAGTAAATTGGCAAATGAGTGGTTTCGGGTTAATGGGGTAAAGTTTATGGCGTGGCCAGCTCAGTCTCCTGACCTTAATCCCATAGAACATCTATGGGCAGATGTTAAAAAATATGTTGCCGATAGAAAACCGTCAAATGCAACTGAGTTGTGGTCTGTAGTGCAAGATAGGTGGAATGAATTTCCACTAAAACAATGTCAGGATTTAGTTGACTCCATGCCTCGTAAATGTGCTGCTGTAATAAAAATTAGAGGCTATTCTACCAAATACTAATCGTATTTAAAGTTTCTGATTATAGTCATAAGCATTTTTAACATTTTTAATAGTAAATTTTTATGAAAACTGAAATACTCCTATTATTTTGAACAGCACTTTTTAAGATATTTTTTTTTTTAAACTTCCTTATTACTTACTTGTTGAAAGCTTTTTATTTAATTAATGAATAACTTAAATAATTTAGTATTGAATCAACATTACATTACACCAAAAAACTGAATTAAAACATGTTTTTTATTTGTTAAAATTTAAGCTTTTGTTTTTCAATGGGCTCACTCCTATTTTTATGAACACAACTGTATATGTACAATGGCGATGTATCTGGTATACAGGGTCCTTAATACCTTCTGTGCTATGATAGCTGATGTTAACTTAACTTACTTAATTGTTTATTCAACCCTTTAGTCAAGATTATAACCTAGCTTTTCACACCACCCATGTTGTGGGTGACAGATTTTTGAGAATATTTTCATTGTAATTTTACTTACTCGCAGAGTTTTCGGATTTCGTTTCAATCGAGATGTCTAAGTTGGGCTTTAAACCATGGGTTCGTGTCTAAGTAACCAACACACTATCTACCAGACTACATCGACTTCATTGTCGAACACAGCTTTTTCATTACGATAATTTTGCGAAAACTTTACTTTTTTTAATTTAAAAAAAACTGCAGCTCGGTTTCAACTTGTGAAAGATCGATTGTAGAGCCGAACTTTGGTGATATTAACACGGTATTCGAAGGCCGCCTAGGTTAGAATAAAATGATCGAAGCATAAGCAGAGGAGACACTACTCTCTCCACTATTGTCAAAGTGAAGACAAGCTTGAACAAAACACTGTCAGCCACTTAAGCGGGAATGTTCAAGATGAGAGTTATTGAAAAAGGATTTCACCGCTCTTGACCATAGTTTAAGAATCCCTGCATTCCTTTTTAGTGTAGCTCTTCATTTTGACCGCTCTTGAGCGACCTAGATTATCTTTTTCCATTTTTTTCTTTTTGTTTTGGCTTTCTTCTACTACTTTTTGATATGAATGTTTCTAATGTCATTTGTAAATTTTAGACACACACGCTTACTCTCTCTCTCTCTTTCTCGCACTCTCTCGGTTGCATGCATATGTGTGTGTGTGTTGTTTTTATCAATTTTTCTTTCAAAATTTTGGTTTCGGTTGGTGGAATTCACAATTTGATTGTCTGCCAAAAACTACACAAAGAAAAATTAAAACAATTCTCGTGTCGTGTATGTGTGCTTAGATGTGTGAATATTTCCCTACAAATTTTTAAGAGGATTAAAACAAAAAAAAAAGAGTGTGTGTGTGTGTGAGAGAGAGATTGTAATGTAAACATATGGTGGTTTTTATATAACCGTAATCGTATTGCCAAATGAAAGATAAACAGATCCCATCCCATCCATCCATCCCATCCCATTCGTATTATCACCAGAGAATGTGCCTGTATAAGCAACAATTTTTATTGCAATTTTAAATGCAAATTATTTAAAAACATTACTCTACCCGTAGATAGTAGATTTCCTTTTTTTAAATTTATTTTCAGTTTAAATTCATTAAAAGAATTATTTTTTTTAATTTTTTTTTGATTTTTAATCGAAAGTGAAATATCTCTGGCATTGGTTTTATGACAAGTTCTTGGTTTTTGTGGTATTTTGGCAAAATATTTAAAATATCGTAAAATGATAAATAAAAATCATTTTTATTTAATAAAGGGTTCTCCACCTTTCGATTTCAAAATTAGAATTAAATAAAACTAGTATTCTCGCTGTGCAGCCCTTGTGCTGACCAACTTCTTCCATTTCCCTGATTTTGGTGGAACTTGGTTAGTACAGGAACTGCGTTCACCCGTGGCATCACAACGGGCCGCTATGCGTGCTCAAGTGAGCTTTGTGATAACAGAGCTACCACTCCGACCTAACCTAACCTAGTATTCTCGGTGAACATTTTTATTTCATTATAATGCATGACCTTGAATGACCGCCTTCTTGTACGGGCATTTTCGAAAAAGTTACTTATTCTTTCTTTGAAGAAAGATGTCCCATTTAGACCAGAATTTAGGCCTAAATTTGTGATACCACAATCAAGTTAAACACTTAATAAAGGGTGTTTTTTATAGAGGTATAGAACTTGAAGTTGGCATTACTTTTCAATATGGCGACCGATTTAACAGCTGTCAAGTGATTTATTCTCAGTTTGGTTTGGCAATTCATCATGAATAGACTCACGCCTGAACAACGCTTGCAAATAGTGCAATTTTATTTCGAAAATAATGGTTCTGTGCGGAAAACTTATCGCGCACTACGTCCATTTTATCGTCGACAAAATCGTCCATCAGAGCAGTTAATTCGATTAACAATGGAACGTTTTCGCACCACGTTTACTCTTATTGATAACTCGCATCCCCAGAGACGCTGTACGGTGCGTACAGAAGAAGCTATTGCTGCTGTAGAGCGTAGCATTGAGGAAGACCCGAATGAGTCCATCCGCCATTGAGCACAGTCCATCCACTTTATGGAAGATTTTGCGGAAGGATCTTGGTTTGCGTGCTTACAAAATCCAACTCGTGCAAGAATTGAAGCCAAACGATCATCAAGTAAGGCGTAGATTCGTCGAATGGGCCCAAAATGAGATTACCGTTGTTCCCGATTTTCATAAGCGAATTTTGTTTAGCGATGAAGCGCACTTCTGGTTGAATGGCTACGTCAACAAACAAAACTGCCGCATTTGGAGTGAAGGTAATCCTCAAGTGTATGTGGAAACACCGTTACATCCAGAAAAACTGACTGTTTGGTGCGCTTTATGGGCTGGTGGAATCATTGGTCCGTACTTTTTCAAAAACGATGGTGGCCAGAACGTTACAGTCAATGGTGATCGGTATAGAGCCATGATTACTAACTTTTTCATTCCTGAATTGAATAACCATGATGTCCAGGAGATGTGGTTTCAACAAGACGGCGCAACATGTCACACAGCTCGTGCCACAATAGATTTATTGAAAGACACACGTTTGGTGACCGCCTAATTTCACGTTTTGGACCTGTGAATTGGCCTCCAAGATCTTGTGATTTAACACCGCTAGACTACTTTCTGTGGGGCTATGTAAAGTCATTGGTCTATGCGGTAAAGCCACAAACGCTTGACCATTTGGAAGGCAACATTCGCCGTATTATTGCCGATATACGACCACAAATGTTGGAAAAAGTCATCGAAAATTGGACGTCCAGATTGGACTACATCCGCGCCAGCCGTGGCGGTCATATGCCAGAAATCGTATTTAAAATGTAATGCCACAAGATTATCTTTCGGATAAATAAAATTCATGTCAATCGAATAATCCATCGTTGTTTTATTGCAACTTAAAGTTCTATACTTCTATAAAAAACACCCTTTACTATGTTCGGACATGCACTTATATTGAGTAAATCGCAATAAACGGCATTATTGATCTCAATATTTCATATAATATATCAATTAATTATTGCTCAATAAATTCATAAATTGTTATAATATTGATTAAAACTTGAAATACAGCACTGTCATAAGTATGTTCAGTGAGCATATTACAATTTTCCGAACACTTGACTTGACAAAAAAAAAAAAAAAAAAAAAAAAAAAAAAAAAAATTTTTTTTGAAAAAACCAGCTCTTTTGTTTACCAGCTGTCAAATTAGTATTGAATAAGCAGCTGAACTGCGTATATTGTTATGTCTAAACACTTAAAATATTGTAATCAATAAACCGAATATTGACTTAATAACTTTTTTTATCATAACTTTCCTATTGTTTTCCAAATGTGCTCTCCATCCTTAGGGGCCTGTGCGTTATTATTTGCTAAGATCAACGACCGCTTGGATTCTGCTACCCATTAGACTAGCAAATCCGCTACAGTGTTCTGTTGTGTTTGTTTTTGCACTTTTCTTTTAGAAACTAACTTCCAAGAGCCAGTCTTTAAAAAGTTAAATTGTTAACCTCTTTGCCTAATTGGCAGAATAAATATGGATTTTCTTTTTCTCTTTATTAATAATTAATTTGAAATTGTTTGTATTTTTTTAAATTTTATTTCATTAAGAACTCTACACCCGGACATCCAACACATTTGTTTCAGCAACATTTTAACACCCTCCACTACCTTTTTGGGGCTTAACAAACAATTTTATTATGTTTTCGCCCCCTTTTTGTGTAACTAAAAACCATTAAAACAACGCTATAAAAAGCGACAAAATAAAAAAATAAAAAAATAATTATTTAAACAAAAAGAAAGTGAATTACTGCGATTTTTTTTACACGTTTTCTTTGTATTTCTTGTTCTTCTTTCTTTTGCGTTTTTCTTTTTTTTTTTTTTGCCAACGTTCAGGGTTGTTGCACTTGGATTGATTGTTTTCATCATTTGCGTATAAAAATGACACCCACCAAGCAACCAACCATATTTAGGAGAAGTTCGTGGCATGGTAAGACATGCGAGAATTATTAAAACATACACGCACCAGCGTGTATGACAGCGTTTCTATATGGCGAATGAATTTTAAATATTCAAATAACCCAGTTTTTATGGGAAATTAATTACGATTTTCTATTTTCTTTTATATTATGTATGACTAGGGTTGCCAAGTAAATAGGAAATAGAATTCTTCTGGCCTGCCCGATTCCAACCACATCAAATTGTGTTTGATATGGGCTTACACAGGCCAATAAATATTGCGCATTAGAGCTTCGATGTCTTCGCGTTCTAGTGCACTGCAATAGCTGGTAAGGAAACTATGATCACAAGGAACAAAGAATTTAACGTATCATGAACCACCAGCTTATTTGTAAAACCTGGTTCGAAGAAAGTGCGAACAGAACATTCCAAACGTTCAGAATCACCCTTATTCTGGTTGTCGTCGTCGACACAAGACTACATCGACTTACGTCGACAATTTAAAATTGGTATTCTGTTTGTCGTTATTGACAGTTATCGATGACTGTCGACACACATTTGGTATTCTGTAAGTCAATATTAAGTCGATATTGTGTTGTGTCGACTCTGATTTTGTCGACGTCATTTTTGGTAACGACAAGCATTAAAAAATTAACTCTTGTGGTGAATTATTATTGTCTTACGTTTTTCTTCCTTAGCACAATAGCGATATGGATCGGCTTGATACCCATAAATACAGTTACACGTCGCCAAATGATTTCTAACAAAACATTCGGCATTCTGCCCACAGGACATGGGCCTTTACATTTCTCATTAACACATGTCCTGTTCGACGGGCAGTCGGAATCAAACATTCGGGTCACATCCTTCATAAGGATTGCCAAATTAATCAGGTAAACATTGACAAGATGCAACGCCATTTTCTTGACGGCATTGAGCATAGGGTCCACAAGGCGATGGATTGCAAGGGTCGACAACTTCAGGTGGATTTTGTTGTATGGGAGGGCATAGCACAAATGGATTACCAGTATAGCCAGACTCACAATAACACATTGGAGTGTGGCTATTAACACGACAAATTGCACTTTGGTTCGAAGAAAGTGCACAGAACATTCCAAACGTTCAGAGTGTCTTCTGTGTTGTCTTAAAAAATGGAAATCCCATGAAATTCGCCAATTGCAGCGGTATAAGCTTTCTCTCCATCGGAGCAGTAAGTCGCCGTGGTCTAGTAGGTAGTCTGTTGGCTTATTAGACGTGAGACCTCGGTTCAAACCCCAGGTCAGGCATCTCCAACTAGACGAAATATGAAAAAATATTTCTTGGCCGACTTCCTCCCAACAGATTTCTGGCAAATACTCTGAATGTTAAAATAAAATTGCCATGAAAAGTTTTCTCAAAAATCTGTCGTTCGGAGTCGAATTTAAATGAATGTATTCATGTATAAAAATTAACGCACACAACATAAGTGGTGTAAGAAACTAGGTCGTAATCCTGACTAAAGGGTTGTAATGACCAATTACGTATATGTATGTAGGAGCGCATTATATGAACTACTGAAACCACTGCCCACGACAGTGATTGCACCTCATCAGCGCAGCGTCAAAATTGGTATGTCCTGTCTATCAGATGTTCTCACCAAGTCCTGCAAAAGGCACTTTTAATACCGAAAAAATATGTTTGGATGTGGGTTTTATATTTCAATGTGGGTGGACAGTTCATTAATGCCTTAGTTTATGGTACATTTGATACCAAAAAAAGTCCTTTGATATAAAAATAAAAAAAATTTATAGTCGGCTACCAACTTATTTATGTAAGTGGAAATGTATTTGAGGGGAAAATATGAATTCTAATGGAAAACCAAAGCAATTATGGCCACAATATCTTGTAATTTAAATGCTTTTGATTCTAAAGGGTGTTTTTTATAGAGGTATAGAACTTTAAGTTGCAATAAAACAACGATGGATTATTCGATTGACATGAATTTTATTTATCCGAAAGATAATCTTGTGGCATTACATTTTAAATATGATTTCTTGCATATGACCGCCACGGCTGGCGCAGGTGTAGTCCAATCTGGACGTCCAATTTTCGATGACTTTTTCCAACATTTGTGGCCGTATATCGGCAATAATACGGCGAATGTTGTCTTCCAAATGGTCAAGCGTTTGTGGCTTTACCGCATAGACCAATGACTTTACATAGCCCCACAGAAAGTAGTCTAGCGGTGTTAAATCACAAGATCTTGGAGGCCAATTCACAGGTCCAAAACGTGAAATTAGGCGGTCACCAAACGTGTGTCTTTCAATAAAACTATTGTGGCACGAGGTGTGTGACATGTTGCGCCGTCTTGTTGAAACCACATCTCTTGGACATCATGGTTATTCAATTCAGGAATGAAAAAGTTTGTAATCATGGCTCTATACCGATCACCATTGACTGTAACGTTCTGGCCACCATCGTTTTTGAAAAAGTACGGACCAATGATTCCACCAGCCCATAAAGCGCACCAAACAGTCAGTTTTTCTGGATGTAACGGTGTTTCCACATACACTTGAGGATTACCTTCACTCCAAATGCAGCAGTTTTGTTTGTTGACGTAGCCATTCAACCAGAAGTGCGCTTCATCGCTAAACAAAATTCGCTTATGAAAATCGGGAACAACGATAATCTCGTTTTGGGCCCATTCGACGAATCTACGCCTTACTTGATGATCGTTTGGCTTCAATTATTGCACGAGTTGGATTTTGTAAGCACGCAAACCAAGATCCTTCCGCAAAATCTTCCATAAAGTGGATGGACACAGATCCAATTCCTGTGCTCGATGGCGGATGGACTCATTCGGGTCTTCCTCAATGCTACGCTCTACAGCAGCAATAGCTTCTTCTGTACGCACCGTACAGCGTCTCTGGGGATGCAAGTTATCAATAAGAGTAAACGTGGTGCGAAAACGTTCCATGGTTAATCGAATTAACTGCTCTGATGGACGATTACGTATGGATTTACTGATTTGTGTGTGTCGATTATTTTCGGAATAAAATTGCACTATTTGCAAGCGTTGTTCAGGCGTGAGTCTATTCATGATGAATTGCCAAACCAAACTGAGAATAAATCACTTGACAGCTGTTAAATCGGTCGCCATCTTGAAAAGTAATGCCAACTTAAAGTTCTATACCTCTATAAAAAACACCCTTTAGTTTTACTTTTCTTCTTTTCTAACAATATAACAACAGTTGTTGTTGTTGCTGTTGTTGTTATAATTTTTGTAATTATCATTGCTGTTGTTGCTGTCGATGTATGTATTTTTAAGTTTTAATCTGTGGAAATTATTACACTTGTGGCTTTTTATTGTCATTATCGATCCCATTTTGTGGCTGTTGCAATGGCATTTGAAAATAAAAACGATAACGACAGAGAGAGCCTACATTTGCCATACGTACTACGACGGCAGTGCAATGTAGGGCGGGCAGCAAAGAGCAGGAAATAGCATCGGAAAAGAGGACTGCTGACTACAATTTTCTTTCATATTTTTCCTGGCGTATGTATGTGTGTGTGTGTGTGGCATGAAAATAACGATGAAAAATGATTGGAAAAAATTGCACATTTTTAATTAAGTATCAAAGGCAAGAAGTAGAGAGAAAAAAAATTTACAAAATTTTCCTTTTTTTTTTTTGTAATAAATAAGCAGGTCAGTTGTAAGGAATTTTAATTTTAAGGACACAGATTTTACAACAGATTTTTCTAGGAATCGACAAAAAAAATCATCTAAACTCTCTATTATACAGGCTATCTAGGCCCTTAGATTGGGTGCCGCCGTAATGCTTATAAAGGGTGTTTTTTATAGAGATATAGAACTTTAAGTTGGCATTACTTTTCAAGATGGCGACCGATTTAACAGCTGTCAAGTGATTTATTCTCAGTTTGGTTTGGCAATTCATCATGAATAGACTCACGCCTGAACAACGCTTTCAAATAGTGCAATTTTATTTCGAAAATAATGGTTCTGTGCGGAAAACATATCGCGCACTACGTCCATTTTATCGTCGACAAAATCGTCCATCAGAGCAGTTAATTCGGTTAACCATGGAACGTTTTCGCACCACGTTTACTCTTATTGATAACTCGCATCCCCAGAGACGCTGTACGGTGCGTACAGAAGAAGCTATTGCTGCTGTAGAGCGTAGCATTGAGGAAGACCCGAATGAGTCCATCCGCCATCGAGCACAGGAATTGGATCTGTGTCCATCCACTTTATGGAAGATTTTGCGGAAGGATCTTTGTTTGCGTGCTTACAAAATCCAACTCGTGCAAGATTTGAAGCCAAACGATCATCAAGTAAGGCGTAGATTCGTCGAATGGGCCCAAAACGAGATTACCGTTGTTCCCGATTTTCATAAGCGAATTTTGTTTAGCGATGAAGCGCACTTCTGGTTGAATGGCTACGTCAACAAACAAAACTGCTGCATTTGGAGTGAAGGTAATCCTCAAGTGTATGTGGAAACACCGTTACATCCAGAAAAACTGACTGTTTGGTGCGCTTTATGGGCTGGTGGAATCATTGGTCCGTACTTTTTCAAAAACGATGGTGGCCAGAACGTTACAGTCAATGGTGATCGGTATAGAGCCATGATTACTAACTTTTTCATTCCTGAATTGAATAACCATGATGTCCGAGAGATGTGGTTTCAACAAGACGGCGCAACATGTCACACAGCTCGTGCCACAATAGTTTTATTGAAAGACACACGTTTGGTGACCGCCTAATTTCACGTTTTGGACCTGTGAATTGGCCTCCAAGATCTTGTGATTTAACACCGCTAGACTACTTTCTGTGGGGCTATGTAAAGTCATTGGTCTATGCGGTAAAGCCACAAACGCTTGACCATTTGGAAGACAACATTCGCCGTATTATTGCCGATATACGGCCACAAATGTTGGAAAAAGTCATCGAAAATTGGACGTCCAGATTGGACTACATCCGCGCCAGCCGTGGCGGTCATATGCCAGAAATCATATTTAAAATGTAATGCCACAAGATTATCTTTCAGGATAAATAAAATTCATGTCAATCGAATAATCCATCGTTGTTTTATTGCAACTTAAAGTTCTATACCTCTATAAAAAACACCCTTTATAAACCCCATCAGGCAACTGCCTGTTTAATACTTTATAAGAGTCCAAGTACATCCTGTCTATCCCTCGCATAGACATCGGGTATGGGCTCTAATTATTCAGAATTGTACTGATTCCTGCTTACTTACTTACTTAATTGGTCATTACAACCCATTTTAGTTTCTCACATCACCCATGTCGTGTTTGCTAATTTGTTCCATATGTGACGGGATCTACAATTTAAGAAAAGTTTTGTATCAGCAGACTGTTGAGAGGAAGCCCACGAAATTAATTGTTTTCTTCGTTTTGCACGAGATATCTGAGCTGGGACTTGAACCACGTGCTGGCGTATAATTAACAAACAATCCACCTACTACACTACTGCGACTTCAATATAATGATTCCGATTGCTATACCCAGACTCTTTCCAGATTGTCTGATGCACGACTCGCTCTTCCAATTACCGCAACATGGCAAAGCCTTAGAGTCACTTAAACCCGTATGGATCGAGGAGGGGCTTCAACGTTTTTTTTCTTTTCCCTTTACCATACCATACCATTTCAAAATCCTTTATCTATTTCAAAAATAGATTCCAATATCATCAATTTCATGGAAACTCTCCGTCTTCTTTTTGTCCCTGCCTAACTAGTTAACCTTAGGCAGACATTTATTCTCATATTCATTTAGAGTCAGACTCGTGGTCGCTTTGAAGACCATTGTAATAGGTGGTTGCGATCACTCAGTAGCGGAGCTGGTCTGATCGCACCGACTGATTGAGTAGTAGTTTAGTAGGTTTTAATTTCAGATTGCAGGAAGACCGTCATAAATTCCGAAATGCCGAGATCCCAGATGTACTAACAATAGAAAGTGCAGTAGAATGCGTGGACCTGACAATCGATCTAAGATTTTGTAGCAAAATAATTCGCAAACGAAATGGGATTTCAACCTGGTAGTCTGTTTACAACCGGAATAGAGTTTCCAACTAGGCATTGTGTTTTTAAGTCGACGAACAGTTTCTGATCCGTGTTTTCTGCAGCGAGTTGTGTAATGGAAGGACAGTCTAAGGCTGTTATAACACATTGCCTACATCTGAACTGGTACTTAGAGGCGCAGGGTTAGGATGATAGGTCAGGTTTTTTATGTTCTTGAAGTGTTCGATTCGATTAGAATTCCAGATTCATTATTGCGTTGATTGGTCGTTAAAGAACTCTCTACTTCTTGTTCGATTAATTCAATGCGCCTCTCTGATCCAGAAATTGTGCTTAAAGTACTCAATTCTTTTGAAAATTGAAGTAGCCGTGGTGTAGTAGGTAGTGTGTTGGCTTACTATTCGTAAAGCCCGGGTTCGTATCCCAGGTCAGACATCAAAAATGAAATATGAAAAAAAATATTTCTTCGGCGACTTCCTCTCAGCAGATTTCTGGCAAAAACTCTGAGAGTAAAATAAACTGCCATGAAAAAGTTTCTCAAAATTCTGTCGTTCGGAGTCGACGTTAAACTGTAGGTCCCGCCACTCACGTATAAAATTAACGCACACAACATGAGTGGTGTGAGAAGCTAGGCCGTAATCGTGACTGAAGGGTTGTAATGGCCAATTATGTATGTATGTATGTACTCAATTCTTATAGGTTAGGTTAGGTTGAGGACGTGTACTTGTCAATTAAGACAAGTACAGTACCCGGAGGTCGAATTGACCCATTGTACAACGTCCTAGTTTCTCACAGCACTTATGTTGTGTGCGTTAATTTTTATACATGAGTGGTGGGACCTACAGTGGTGTAAAGTCGATTATGAACGACAGATTTTTGAGAAACTTTTCATGGCAATTTTATTTACTCTCAGAGTTTTTGCCAGAAATCTGCTGAGAGGAAGTCGCCGAAAAAATTCTTTTTGTATTTTGTTTGATGTCTGGCCTAGAGCTCGAACCCTGGCTTTGCGTTTAATAAGCCAACACACTACCTACTAGTCTACGGCGACTTTACTCAATTCTTATTCTTTTTCTAAAAATGTTTTCCTTTCATATTCTTTAAATTTTTAATTTAAGTTTTGAAGAAAAAGCATATTTTTTTTAATAAATTCTTATTATTTTTATGTTTCTTTTTATCTTTTCAGATTCTCTTTATGTTGTTGTAATGCTGTAGAGTCATGGTTATTTGTTGTTGGCATTTTTATTTGAATGCCATTCATTATCAGCACTGAACACAAAAAAAAAAAACAAAAAATTAAAAAATAATAATTCAGACAGAAAACAAAAAAAAATTCGTTTAAAAGTCAAAGATCAATGAAAATCCATGCTGAGGGTAATTTAAGTTAATTGTTAAAAGTATGCTGGTAAAGTGAGTACACGAAAGAATTTTTTTTTTTTTGTAAATGGAAATTGTTTTTTAAAATTTATTATCAAATATCTTGCACGTACTTTATGTTGTAATTGTATATTGGAGGCCAAAAGCCATACATACCATAAAGAATTGTGGTATATTGAATTCAGCCACCACCATTGATGGTTTTAATCCCAAAAGGACTGTCTTTAATTGAACTGATTTTCCTAGAATAATTTTGTTTAAAAAGCTGAAACACTCACGAATCATGTAGTGTTCTCAAGTTTATTGAGTTGTCTGACGTAAATGAACTGCAGGCCATAAAGGGCTGGTAATGTAGGCACAGATAACGAAGACTTACATATGTTCGTAGCATAGGAAATTTTTTTTTCACGCCGAGGAGGGGTAAATGTACCTAACAGCACCATAGAGGAAGTCGTCACATCCTCCGTGTGTGGGGCCCTCACCCACTAAATCCCCCCTCGTCTCATGGACTTGTTGTGCCCACTCCGGAACTACGGTGGTATTACTTCGGAGTGGAGTCCCTTTGGCTCTTTGGCCCCTGCATGTTCATATCCGCGTCCGGATTGCGTGTTGAAAGTTGAAGAGACATCTAAGTGTCTCCACTATTCCTTTCCTCCAGATCCTTGCTTCGAATTTCGCTTGACACGTGCCAGTTTCATCTATTCCGGCGTGCCCACATGTTCTGCAGCCTCAAGATCCCTCTTCTTCAGTTTTAGAATCCTCTCCACGTAATTCGCCACTGAGGTCAAATTTTCCCTACTCGCGGTCATAACCCCGACAATGTTACCGGGCGTGATCGTCCCAACTATCAACGTCAGTGCCGAGCGATAGCTCTGCCAGCGTGCACACTCGAAAACGGTGTGCTCTGCGTCATCAATTATCTCCCCTTCCTCGTAAAGACAGTAAGGTGAGGCGGTCTTTCCCATTCTGTGCAGATATTTCCTAAAATATCCGTGACCCGATAGCATCTGTGTAACGTAGTAATTTATCTCTCCAAATTTCCGACCAATCCATGGACTTATGTCTGGAATAAGTCTCGCCGTCCATCTTCCTCTATCTTCTTCGTTCCATCGTTGTTGCCATTTTGAAATGGTGTTTTCCCTGAAATGAGCGGTTATGTGACTTCCAGCCGATTTCGCCTTATAGATCTCCATCCGCTCCGCTGCCAGCAGATCCACAGGGATAATACACGCTATCACCACTACGGCTGCAGCGGATACCGTACGATATGCCGACGCGATACGCAATGCAGCCGTTCTTTGTACCGCTACCAGTGCGTTTGTCCGCTTCTTAACATTCAGTGTTTCGGCCCAAATTTCGCTCCCATAAAGCATAATGCTGTTTCCAACCTCCATCAGGAGTCTCCGTCTCGCCTGTAGCGGGCCTCCAATATTCACCATTAATCTACTGAGCTGTCCAATGATCCTCTGGGCCTTGTTAGCCGAGTACTGGATCTGATGTGAAAATGTTAGTCTGGGATCGAGCCTTATTCCCAGGTATTTCACCGAGCTCTTGGTCCTAATTTCTCCGTCTCCTATACTCATGTCCACCTGCAAGGGGATATGACGACCAGTGATCAGCAGTAATTCCGTGGCCGTGGGCATCCAGCCATGTTTTCGTTCTCAGCATGACACGTCTCAGTTTTCGTTGTGCCTCTTCCGTGTTCCTGGGCGTGATAACAGCTGCAATATCATCTGCGTATCCAACCAAAAAAGTTCCCTCTGGCATATCCTCTCTCAGAATTCCATCGTAGTTGACGTTCCATAGGTCGGGGCCGAGTATAGATCCCTGTGCCGCTCCTGATGTTATATGTTTCACCCTTGGGCCCGAGCTTGTGCTACTTATCACGGCCAAGATGTAGTGTGGCACCGAGAAATTTTACTCCAAAGCATTTAATACGTCGCTCCGTCTGAGGCTGTTGAACGCATTTTTAACGTCCAGAGTCCCAAGCAGTACCACAGGCCTCGAAGATTTGCTCCCTCGTTGTGTTACCCTGGCCGCTTCAGTCACCTCTCTCAAGGCACCAATTGTAGACCGACCGGGTCGAAAACCATATTGTCTAGCAGACAGTCCGCCACTATTCTCAATCGCGGCAGCAAGCCGAGGCTTCAAAAGCCTCTCGAGCAGCTTTCCCGCCGTATCCAGCATGCACAGTGGCGGATGGGTCTTCTGGGTGTAGTATAGGAAATAAGGGAGAGTTTTAATGGACATCCTTTTTGATGCTAGCCAATCAAAAAATTCTATTCGATCACAGTAGAATGACAGGGGCAGTAAGGGAAATGAAAGATATCAAGTTTCATTAAACAATTTTAATGCTCCTCCAAGGTCGTTATACCATTCCGACTCTTTTTTTTTCTTTTGTATATCATTTTCAATACTTACGTACATGCTTAATTGATGCCTACAATCCTTTAGTCAGGATTACAACCTAGCTTTCCACATGAGTGGCGGAACCTACAGTTTAAAATCGATTCTGAATGACAGCTTTTTAAGCAATTTTTCAATCTCAATTTTATTTACTATCAGAGTTTTTGGCAGAAAACTGCTGAAATGTTTTGTTCGAAATGTCTGAGTTGGGATTTGAACGACAGATTTGCGTCTAATAAGCCAACACACTACACACCTACTGGAATACGGCGAATTCCATTTTTCCGTTATTCGTGAACAGTAAACATTGATTCACATTTTCACTGCGATAATAAAAAAAAGGTTGAAGGCAAACATTGTAGGGTATTCACTGGAATGTTTTTTTTTCTTTACTAGTCATCGATCGACAGTAAATCTAGAAGAAGATATCAAATTAAATTAAAAGGAACTTGTTTTGTTGTTGTTTTTGGTAAGATAAAAGCAAAAAATATTCTCTTCATTCCTTTGTCTTTAGTTTCGTTTTTGCCGCTAATTTTGTTGACCCCAATTGAAATACGAGAGGTATTGCTCACTACAGTGCAATGATTTGTAATGAGATTATTGGGTTGGCTGGCTGACTACCTGAGACGGATAGACAATTTTTCATTTTTAATTATTATTTTGTAATCATATTATTATTAAATTTGTCTTGTTTTTTTCTTTCTTTCTTTCTTTCTTTCTTTCTTTCTTTCTTATAATTAAAGTACACTTTGTACAAAGAAAAATAAAAATTAAAAACTAAAAAAAATTTAATAATTAAACGTGTTTGTTTAATAATCGCTTGGCTTTTCTCTTTCTCTCACTCCATTTAAGTCGAAAGTTTAAAAAAATAATGTTTTTTGAGTTGTTTTTTTTTCGCAATTAAATAAAAGCGTTTGTCTGTCCCTAGTAATACAATACAAAACAATGCAATACAAATCTATTGACAGTTCCATAGATATTACAAATTTTGCAATGCAATAATGATGATGATGGTTGGCTGGTTGGTAATCATTACAAAATCCAATTCGCCTTTTAAAGGTTTGCTATCGTTTGCGAAAAAAAAAATTGACTTCAAATGTAATTGGCGGACAATTATGGACAATTTATGAAATAGTTTGGCGAATACCTTGAAAAATATAAAAAAATGCGAATTATTTTTAATTAAAAACAAAGCGTTATTGGCTCTCTTATTATCTTATGAGCTTTACAGCCCAAATGCTAGTATTTTGAGACTCCGATTTGCTCAAACATACATACATAATTCATCATTACAACCCTTTAGTCAGGATTACGACCTAATTTCTCACACCACTTATGTTGTGTGCGTTAATTTTTATACGTGAGTGGCGGGGGACCTATAGTTTAAAGTCGACTCCGAACGACAGATTTTTGAGAAAACTTTTCATGGCAATTTTTATCTACTCTCAGAGTTTTTACCAGAAATATGTTGAGAGGAAGTTGCCGATGAAATATTTTTTCATATTTCGTTCAGTTGGAGATGCCTGACCTGGGATATGAACGGAGGCTTCACGTCTAAATAAGCCAACACACTACCTACTATACCACGGCGACTTCAATTTGCTCAAACAGTTTTAATTAGTGACTAAGAAATGGGTATTTTCTTGTGGTCTGAATTCAAAAAAATTCGAAAAACTTAAAAGCGGAAAAGCATCCCCACTTTGATGTAATGTTAAGGTTTTATTCACCATTTTCATCGCTGTCTGTCGTTATTTGTTTATTAAAATATTAAACTCGTGAGCCATTTACATTCATCATACGAAAAATAATCGGTTCTTGCTTTTAATTTCCTGAAAAGCATCCCAACTTCGAAGTAACGTTAAGGTTTTACTCACCATTTTCTTCGTTGTCTGTAGTTATTTGTTTCCAGAGTTCCAGGAAAGTTAAAATATTGAACTCGTGCGCCGTTTACATACATCATACGAAAAATAATCGGTTCTTGCTTTTAATTTCCGTTTTAAAAATTTAATTATGCAGTGCTATACATACATATATTTCCTACTTCCCAAAATTGACAAGAAGCTTGAACCATTTTGGTCCCAATTAAACCAATCTGTTAGGTAGGTAGGTAGTAGAAGTGGCTGTCCCCTCGATGGAGTCAAGACCGGCATACAGGGCCCATTGTGATATCACAGTTCGTCATTTCCCCTATTCCAGGAACTATTCGGAGCTTCCGATGAAGCGACTCAGGCTGCCAATATCCATACATGACAGTTCATCCATATCCTCCATGTAGTAGGCACCCAGATACCTCTTTCTGCTCCGACTAAGTGCCGGACGTGTGCACAATAGGTGAAGAATAGTCTCATCTTCCTCTTCATCTCCACAGCTTCTGTAGAAATCATTTGCAAGGTGTCTAAGACCAATACGCCTCGCATGCGTTCCTATAATGCAATGCCCCGTAATAATTCCTGGAGTTTAAGCAGAGTCGCCGTCGCCAACGTAGAGAATTCATCAGAGAGTTCGATGGTCGTGCCTCTTCTGGCCAGTTCATCCGCTCTGCAGTTACCAGGAATATCATTATGTCCCGGTACCCATGTGATACAAACATCATATTGGTTCGTGCCACCTCAGTGAGATATCTGTGACAGTTGTACACCGTCTTGGAGTTTATTACACTGGAATCCAATGCCTTTATAGGCGCTTGGCTATCCAATCTATACCAATCTGTTAGTATAACCACATTAGATTTAATTTAAAAAAATGCACTGACGCCCATTAACTTCTATCCGAAGTCAAGTAGTCTGTCGTATATACCAGGCAATTATTCTTTATTAACAAACAAAATTGTTTTGAAAAAATGAATTGTTCTGTTAAAATCTTACAAGCCTCTAGAAGATTAGTCGCCTTTTTTTGGAAAATATGGGACATAGTACACCTAACCAACTACATATATGCAAATGGTAGTCCAGAGAGTCGTCTTTCGGACCATGGCAGTTGAAAATGTGGAATAATTTTGGGATTGAAGATTATTAACCCAACCACCCATATATTTCAATTTTTTTTATTCACAAATAATGATGATCATAACTGGAATTAAATTTTATTTCGAGAATCTACAATAATTGACGAAGTAGAAAACTAATCTAAAGGGTGTTTTTTATAGAGGTATAGAATTTTAAGTTGGCATTACTTTTCAAGATGGCGACCGATTTAACAGCTGTCAAGTGATTTATTCTCAGTTTGGTTTGGCAATTCATCATGAATACTCACGCCAGAACAACGCTTGCAATACGTCCATTTTATCGTCGACAAAATCGTCCATCAGAGCAGTTAATTCGATTAACCATGGAACGTTTTCGCACCACGTTTACTCTTATTGATAACTCGCATCCCCAGAGACGCTGTACGGTGCGTACAGAAGAAGCTATTGCTGCTGTAGAGCGTAGCATTGAGGAAGAGCCGAATGAGTCCATCCGCCATCGAGCACAGGAATTGGATCTGTGTCCATCCACTTTATGGAAGATTTTGCGGAAGGATCTTGGTTTGCGTGCTTACAAAATCCAACTCATGCAAGATTTGAAGCCAAACGATCACCACGTAAGGCGTAGATTCGTCGAATGGGCCCAAAACGAGATTACCGTTGTTCCCGATTTTCATAAGCGAATTTTGTTTAGCGATAAAGCGCACTTCTGGTTGAATGGCTACGTCAACAAACAAAACTGCCGCATTTGGAGCGGAGGTAATCCTCAAGTGTATGTGGAAACACCGTTACATCCAGAAAAACTGACTGTTTGGTGCGCTTTATGGGCTGGTGGAATCATTGGTCCGTACTTTTTCAAAAACGATGGTGGCCAGAACGTTACAGTCAATGGTGATCGATATAGAGCCATGATTACAAACTTTTTCATTCCTGAATTGAATAACCATGATGTCTAGGAGATGTGGTTTCAACAAGACGGCGCAACATGTCACACAGCTCGTTCCACAATAGATTTATTGAAAGACACGTTTGGTGACCGCCTAATTTCACGTTTTGGACCTGTGAGTTGGCCTCCAAGATCTTGTGATTTAACACCGCTAGACTACTTTCTGTGGGGCTATGTAAAGTCATTGGTCTATGCGGTAAAGCCACAAACGCTTGACCATTTGGAAGACAACATTCGCCGTATTATTGCCGATATACGGCCACAAATGTTGGAAAAGTCATCGAAAATTGTACGTCCAGATTGGACTACATCCGCTCCAGCCGTGGCGGTCATATGCCAGAAATCATATTTAAAATGTTATGCCACAAGATTATCTTTCGGATAAATAAAATTCATGTCAATCGAATAATCCATCGTTGTTTTATTGCAACTTAAAGTTCTATACCTCTATAAAAAAACACCCTTTACTTGTTGCCGTTATTAACAGTTAATATTGTTTTATTAACATTCGAATTATTCTGTTTAATACCAAACTTGCGTCTGCTAAAAATGTTGGTTTGCGTCTTGGATACGTCTATGGTGTACACATAGAAACATTTTCTTCTAACATTATAATTTAAAACATGTGTTTAAAATTTTAATTTCCTCAAATGCACAGAACAGAATTCTTAAAGGCATATTTCATATTCAAATCACAGTGCTTCTAGAAGAAAAAATCAATTAAAAACAATTATTTTTCAAACAGTAGCTGCATTCATGAATAAGTGGAGAAAAATGAATAAAAAAAAATAAATTAAAAATGCATATTAGACCGACCAAACGAGCGACTGACTGCCGTCTATAATTTTAAATGCATTCATTACACATGTTATTTATTTGCTTAACTTCTATTGTATTCTATTTCTATCTTTTTTTTCTATTTTCTTCTATTTCTTAATACAATATTATTATTAAAATAAATAAATTTTTCTAAAATAGACATACGTACACAGAGAACTGAATCACAATTCACAAAATAAAGAAATTCTTTAAAAAGAAATCGTATCTGCATTTGAAAATAAACGTAGTACTTCGTAAACTTATAAAAAATACAACAACATTCGATCTGCTTATTTAATAAGAAAATGTCATAATCGAAACTGTTCTAGGACTGATTGGTCGCCCGTAACTACCATGAGCTTCAAGTAATGTCATGAGACTACCTTTTGCATTGTGTTCAAGGTAATCCTCTGGACTTACTTAATTCGTCTTTACAATCCTTTAGTTAGGATTACAACCTAGCTTCTTACATCATCTACGTTGTGTGTGTGTGTTAATTTTATCCAAATGTCAGATTTTTGAGAAACTTTTCATTGCAACTTTATTAACTCTCAGGCTTTTTGTCAGAAGACGGCTGAGAGGAAGTCGTCGAAAGAAATATTGTTTTCGTATTTCGTATTGTACAAAACGTCTGAGCTCAAGTTTAGTATGGTTGCCATTGAAACTTCACTATCAATGACAATGTCTTGGATACCTTTCAAAGTAAGTCATATTCTTTCTCATGTGATGGCGTTACAACTGAAATATCCTATATCCGACTTGAGTGACTAATAGCAAAGAAAATAAAGTATAAAGAATGCGCATTTAACACATTTTGGAATATTTTTAAAAAAGATTTCAAGACGCAGGGGGAAAGATAGAAGGGAATGATACAGAAACAAAGAGCGTAACAATGCGTTGTCCTCATCGTGCGTTTTTGTTGTTTGACCACTTTTTTATTTATTTTTCTGGTGTTAAAAACGAGAAAGACGTCGGCACCAATGTCCCTCAGGGTAAGAACATCTTCGGCTTTTTACACACATAGGACACGAACATCAAGAATGTTCGTTAAAAAGAGCGTAAAAATCTTCTCAGCTTTTAAAGAACAAGGTTCATGCCGCTTTTTTTCAGACTTCAATTATACGCCCAAAGAAATATCACAGTAGTATTCACTAATATCAATGAGAAATGATTTCGATTTTTGGAAGAATACTTGTGAAGTTAAATACGGTGTCTTTAGGGACTTGGCGCAGTACAATTTTTCTATATTTTCCGATCACATATACATATCATTGGGTTAATAAGTAGACTTGAAATTATTACTAACAATTTTCCTCTAGGTTAACACATGCCTTTGGTTATGGATTAGTGAGAGAGAGAGAGAAAATAAGTTGAGAGAATTTATTTATTTACAGCCATAGAAAAGTGTTAGTAATATACTCTATTTTTATTTTCGTTTCATCAACATACATATGTAAATGTATAATTTTAGATAAATAAAGATAAAATAAAAAGTCCATTTTATTATTAAAAGAACATAAAGCTTAAAAGCTTTGGCTTAAAAGTTAGGACATGTTTTTTAGAAAAATAAAAAGAATAAAAAAACCATTTGTTACTAAAAGAAAAAAACGAGCATTCCAAAGCATTTAAAAAAAATGAAATACGCCGAGCTAATGACATTTTTAACACAAAATATTCTTCGAGCGTTATTCTGAAATAAAATGATAAAGCATCCGCAGCACATGTGTTCTTGTCGCAGTTTGATCGACAACTAAATCAAAAAACACAAGAATACATACACATGTACATACGTACGATGAGAGCAACACATTGTTACGCTCTTTGTTTGTGTTCATTTTCCTTCTGTCTTCCTCTCCCCTCACCCGGAAATGATTTTTAAAAACTTTTTGGTGAGAGCGGGTCGTAACATTACGATTACCATAAGAAATTTTACTTCTACATGATGCGTAGTCTTTATATCCATATTCTTTGCTAATAGTGTTTTCAAAAGTTGGTTTTAACGTTAAAACCATAATTAAAACCTGGTTTTACCATACAAAATTATTGTGTTAAAATCATCGTAAAACCTTTTTTGAATTGGTTTTAGGTGGGTTTTATAAAATACAACCTTGTTTTCAATGTACTAAATCAGAACTACCAACATAGAAATGTTGAAAACAGCTGAAAAAACAAAACAAATATAAAAATACAGAAAGCCGGTTGTGTGGACTACTTGATTTCCAAGCACTTCTTCACTTTTTATAAATAGATCTCCTATTTTAAAGTATTCTTTTACAATATTTAGAATAATTTTTAATTTATTTTTCATTTCTTAATTTTTCTTATTTCTTATTTTTCTTAAACAAAAACAGCTGTTGCACAGTCATAAATGTCATGACTGTTAAAAGCAGATTTTGACTTTAGATGTGAAAACACTATAATATCATATGAAGATCAGACAGGATTATGTTTTCTGCAGAAGCGTAAACCGTAATGAGCAAAATTCCGCACCAAATAGAAAAAAACAACTCTTAATAACTCCTATAGAGCTTTATTTATTTTTAAAAGCAAATCTGTTCTAGGGTCTGCTAAACTAGATCAGTCACTAGCTTAGCTGGACTGAACCTTTTTAATGAAACAGATAGAAGTCAAAAGATATACAGTAGAAGTCCGATAATCCGGCACGTTCGGGACCGGCTCGGTGCCGGACTATCGAAAATTCCGGACTACCGGGCGGTAATTATAAGAACAATTAGGTTAATCATTAAACTACAAATACAGTATGCAAATACATACAACAAGGTTTATTTTACATTTCATATAATGTAAGTATGTACACGTACTGTAAACATATTTCACTTAAATTTAAAAAAGTCACGAATGTCTTTTTGTTTTCTTGGCTATTGGCGTTTAGTATACAATTTATTTCTATTGATATGGAAATCAATCATCACTGAACCACTGTAGCTAGTACCAGCCTCAGCAAAAGAGATATTATTTATTTAGTGATTCCGCAGGTTCTTCCCAGCTGATTTTTTCCTTTTCTTCCGTTTCGGCATCTGAGTCACTTTCTTCAAGATTTTGAGTAGGCTGAGGTTTACTACAATCTTGATAATGATGTGTTTTCGTTTCTCTTCTTTTGAACCCGAAGGCTTATGTGTTGAAAACATGGTGACTGTACCAATTAGAACGAAAATCACTTTTTTTATAAAGAGTTTCAAAAATTACGTTTACTCCGATGTGAAAGGACACAAAACAACAACGCACAAAAATGGCGAAGAAGTTTCGTGATTGATTAATGGAGCTGCACTGCACCTGAATTTGTTGTGACAGCTGAGACTAGCCGGCCGCTAATTATTTCCGAACAATACCGAGCGCTTCCGGATGATCCCGAACTACAACGAAAACTTCCGAATTGCTCTCGTGCGTTTTTATTTGCTTTAAAGCACACTTTTGGAGAAGACCAAAATTTTTATAATATTCCGGAGCGATGCCGGACTATTGGATGCCGGACTAATGGACTTCTACTGTAATAAGAAAATGAGGAAAATGCTTTGTGCTAGCGATATATTCCTTAAATTAACAAAAAAAAAAACGATGATGCGAGGGCCTGCAAGAACATTTATCAGTTATTTGATGAGATTTTATATGCTTAAGTAATAAAAAAAATTATTTTTTACATTCATTAGTGTTTCTATATTTATCATCCACACTGTATTTATTACTCTGTCTTCAGCAAACGCTTGATAATTCCATTTTATGAGAATTTATCGTCCATAAATAAATTAAATTTTTTTGGCCCTTGTTGGTTTCTTGACTTTTCTTTTTTCCATTCCTATGCAGAGTCATTCTTTCACACCTTTCACATTATTACGCTTTATTAACCCCCATTTACGGAAGGTGGCGGCAATGGTTCGCATGTTGATGGTTCGTTGGTTGGTGGCGGAGGTGTGGTGAAAACAAAAGCTGTCATAAAATGTCAATTCGTATGTCGTCGGTAGCGATTTAATCTCGTTGATAACGATAACATTTTGACAATTTATCATACGTTTATTTAAAAACATATTTTTACTGTTATTCATCACATTTGATGTGATATTATATTTTACAGTGTTTTTTTCTCTCTTTCTTTTCCTTCTTTATTGCTTTATTAATCTTATTTTTTTATGACTTTGATTGACGTTACTTTAAAAGGCAATTTAATGACCAGAAATTTGTCTGAGAATTTAATTTTGGGTGTTTAACAATAAAAGAATGCCTTACTGCCGGTTGTCATTCTCTTTTCTTGATTTATTTCATTGTACAATAATAATATGATAAATTTAAATAAATTTGTCATCCATCCATCCATCGTTTAATGCTATATCTTGTGGTTTAAGTTCATTTAATGCGTTTGAAAATAAATCCTAACCTCAAAAACACAACAGCACAAGAATGTTTGAAAGTGAGGTTATGTTTTAAGTTTAAAATAAAAGATTTACAAAGAATTTGTGGTTTATTTCTATCGAAATAGAAAGAATAAATGAGTTCAAGTACAAAACATTTATAATTAATAAAGCTTGGTGTGGAAGGAGTTTATTTATGTAATTATTGATGACCTAATTAATGCATATTCTTTAAAAGAGCATTTATTTTAGATTTAGTTTTGTTCTTTCGGTCATCAGCGGGGTAGCAGGAGCGATAGATTCAACATATGGATATGAAACTAAGCTATGAACAGGCAAAGGGTTCTCACTGACGGATCCAAACTGAAGCGCACAGTTGGTAGCGGAATTATCTCGGAATCGATCGAAATAGCCCAATCCATAAGACTGCCGTATAGGGTTTCTAGCGTTCGTCAGCAGGCGGAAGTCTCGGCAATACAGGCTGCGGTGAAAATTATTGGAGATGCAAGTATCCCCCGATAGTCAGGCAGATATCAGGGCACTGTTGATGAACTTCAGGACGGTGTACAGCTTTCGCAGATATCTAAACAAGGTAGCAGAATGATTTGATGTCCATATCATATGGGGTACCAGGATACAATGATATTCCGGGTAACTACAGAGCAGATGAACTGGCCAGACGTAGTACAACCATTAAGCTCTGCGACGAATTCTCGACTTTGGAAATCCCTTTGGAAATCCCTTGTGAGCTTATAATTGCCAATGCGAGCACCGATTCTGTCAACCGCAGATGGGCGGCTTCAGACACGGGCAGAACGGTGCAGAAAATCTCGGCAAAATTGGGTGGAGGGCGCTCGCTAAGGTTGCTTAAACTCCAAAGAAACACGCTGAGTGTGAATGTCGTGGTCATAACAGAGCATTTTTTTATTATGGGCGCGCATAAGACAGTTCCTCATTTCACACATATTCATTGGGAACATGTCCGGCACTATTTTAAAGGAAAAATGGCATCTTGGTGCCTACTACATTGATGACCTTGATGAACTATCAAGCATTGACATTGGCATGATCCCAAAATTATATTATGGTTTAAAAGGCATAGAAAAAAGCCAACAATATTTCGATTTCCTATATAATAATAAGCGGATTTGGTTAAGCCAATAAATCAGAAACTAAGAGAAACACATAATGTTACGCCTATAGTCGGCATTAAAATTATCGAACTAACGCTACTCTGTTATTGCTTTTGGAGTTTATAACGGTACTGTAATAGGATTGCTTAATCAATAATTCCATTTTCCAATAAGCCCTAGATTCTAGCACGGTCTTATAACAATATACGCTAGTATTCAAATGCTTCTAAAGGGTCCGCTAAACAACTTTTTTTTTTTTTTTAAATGCTTTAAAAGAAAAAAGCTACTGAATATTTTCTCAAATTTCTTTTTTTTTATTTGAAAGTACAATCCTTCCGGTTAATAATGGAAAATAATTTCATTCAAATGGCTGCCTAGAGTAAAAGAATGATCTTTATTTAGAATCAATATTTATTTAATGTTGTCACTTCAACGAATTCTTCTTAATTAACAATCTTTAAAAAACGAAAGCTTATTTATACTTTACAAAAATCGTATGATTTAACGGGATTAACAGGATTAACAATAAGGGAATATTTGATAATTTATAAGTAAAGAGTAAAAAGAGATAATTAGTAATTAGGAAAATAGTTGATAATATTAAAAATAAAGAGTATTACATAATAAATGATATTTAAGAAAATATTTGATAAAAATGAAAATTAAAGAGAAATGTTAAAAGAAGAATAAATTATGTTAATGAATTACAATTGATATAGCATTATAATGTTAGAGTGGCGTACATATGTATGTTTATACATAACTCCCCCACCCTTCGACAATACATTACTCCTGGAATGTATTATATGTACATATTTCAAAAAATAATTAATAATATTTTTTTTTTTATCTATTTATATAACATAAATTTCACAAAAATTTATATTCCTTAAAGCCAATTAATTTTTTTTTTTTTACAAAGTTTTTAAATATTTCATTTTTTTTATTTTATTTTTGTATTACAATATTTTTAATATATAGTGATATAAATATATGTATACAATTTAAAATTTTTTTTCTCTTTATTTTACATAAATTTTTATATATGTATATTTATTTGTGTAACAAGTTTTACTAGAGCTATAATGAACAATGGAATGGAATGGAAATTTTATGAATTTTATTTTTTTTTATTTGTATAATTTCTGCCGGTTAATTTTCTTTCAAATTTTTCATCGGGTATTTGATTTTGATATTTAAAATTTCTTTTTATTATTTGTCTATCACGTTTACAATCTTTTTCGTCCAAAAAATGTGTATCTTTCTTTTCTTTTACTTGTTTTATGATATATTTTGGTTTCTGTTTTAAATTATTAAATCCTAAATTTTTAACAAATTCTCGTTCTCCAAATTCATGACAATCCTGGCCATCTTCATTAGCCTTCGCAATTCTTTTTAGTTTTTTTCCATGAACAGTATCATGTAAATTTTTCCAAATTGATGAGTCAATTTTGTTGTGCAATAGATCATTAGGTTTAACACCAATTGTGCTATGAATTGAATCATTATAAATTTCTACTGATTTATATACCAAAGACCTATCGTCGAGATCCTGATCCTTTTGTTGCAATTTAAACAACCTAATATGTTCATTAAGTGTAAGATGGAATCGTTCAATGTCTGAATTTCCTGTGTGTGTATTTGGAGAAGTAAAGTGATAATTTATATTCTCTGACCTCAAAAAATCTCTTATAAGAGCAGTATTAAATTCATTATCTGCTATAATTTTTACCGGTTTTCCTAAAATGGCAAATCTTTCTCGAATTTTTTCAACAATACTTACTGAATTTTTATCAGTCAAATAATGTATAGATACATGTTTTGTCAGTTTATCGATACATGATAAAAATGTCGTATTCTTATTTAAAAACCATATATCCATATGTACAATTTCATTTGATTTTAAGGGTGTTTCAGTCACACAAAACTTGTTTCGAATAGGTAATCTGTCGAATTTGCACATATTACACACGACACAATTATTAATGAATTTGTGTATTTCCTTTTTCAAATTCGGGTAATATACTATTTTTCTCAATTCTAAATAGGTTTCCTCAATACCTCTGTGATTCTTATCATTATGAAATTTTTCCAGTATATTCAATAGTTTTTCTTTTTCTAAAACATCTTTTATAAAATTTGTACACTTAACAAACTTCATTCCTGGTACATTAGAAAAAAAATGGATCAACGTTTGTTGTAAATTTTTATATATTTCCAAATTACTACAAAAAATTCCTACAGTACCCTTTATTGGTAATATTTTCTTCAAAAATTCCAATAACTTTTCTTCAAAATAATACTTTAATGTAATTTTGTGTCTTATATTTTTAAATACGTTTTCCTTTTCATATCTGAAACTATTTCCCAACATAATTATAATTTGATTTTTATATATATTTATAGGTGACTCTGAAATAAAAATATGGTTATTTAAATTATCCTGTCCACTATGAATTGTTGCCAAATCGGAGCTAGGATTTTGCTCCTCCTGTAGAACGTTCACTTCTAGACGACTAAGATAATCTGCTACTACATTAGTTTTGCCCTTAATATATTCTATGTCAAAGTCGTACTCATTCAGTTGATTCTTCCACCTTTGTAATTTTATATTAGGCTCTTTCAACGAATTTAGCCATGTTAGGGGACGATGATCCGTTTGAATTTTAAATTTTCTGCCAAACAAATATGGCCTAAAATATTTAACTGACCAAACAATTGCTAAGAGCTCCTTTTCAATGGCACTATAATTAAGTTCGTGCTTGCTTAATGTCCTTGACGTATAAGAAACTGGATGTCCATTTTGGGAAAGCACTGCTCCTAATGCTCCATTACTAGCATCGGTTGTTAAAACGAATAATTTGTCAAATTTGGGATATGCCAGAACAGGATTTGTACATAAAATTGTCTTTAATTTACTAAAGCAATCAATGTAATTCTGGTCATTAGCGTCAATTATTGAACCTTTTTTCAAATTTGAAATAATAGGGAGAGCTATTCGGCTATAATCTTTTATAAACTTTCTGTAGAAACCAGTTAAACCCAAAAATGATCTGATTTCTTTAATTGTTTTCGGAATCGGAATTTTTTGAATAATTTTGATTTTATCCGGATTTGGCCTTATACCATCCGGAGTAATAATATGTCCTAAATATTCAGATTCACGTTTGAAAAAATTACACTTATCTACCTGTACTTTGAGATTATACTCTGACAGTCTTTGAAAAATTTTCTTCAAGGAAACTATATGTTCCTGAAGTGATGTAGAAAACACCAAAATATCATCTAAGTAAACAACACAAATGTTGTTTATAAAATCATGTAGCACCTCATTCATCATCCTTTGAAAAGATGCAGGCGCATTTTTCAAACCGAAGGGCATACGGTTAAACTCATAATGTCCCGTTGGCGTGGAGAATGCCGTTTTATGCCTGTCTTCGGGTGAAATTGGGATTTGATGGAACCCCTTTGCTAAGTCGAGTGTGCTAAAATATTGAGAACTTCCTAATTTTGTGAATAAATCCTCCATATTGGGAATAGGAAATTTATCCTCAATAGTCACCTCATTTAGTTTTCTGTAATCTACCACAACTCTCCACTTTTGTTCGCCAGAATTATCTAATTTCTTAGGAACTATCCAAATGGGAGCATTATATGGACTACAGGACTTAGTTATTATCCCCGATTTTAACATCTCACTAACTTGTTTTTCAACTTCAGAGCTGTGGACTTGTGGAAAACGATATGTTCTACTGTACACGGGAATATTATTAATCGTAGGTATCATATGCTTATATTTACCAACAGATGATAAATGCTCACCCTCTATATAAAAAACTGTTTTGAATTCTTTAATTAGCTTTGTCAACTCTATTAATTCCTCGTCATTCAAATTCTCCGCTTTCAATTTAGCATTCAGATAACTAATTCTCGGTTCATTGAAGTTTATATCTATGATTATGTTTTCAAAGTACGAGATATCCTTCTCATTGTACGGTTTCGAAGATTTTTCAAATATTATTGGAATTTTTGCATTATTGGTTATTAACATATTTTCATTCAAATCAATTTTTGCACCCAATGGTTTCAAAATATTACAGCCTATAATTCCATCAAATTCATTAAATATTTCGGTCTCTAACAGTTCAAGTTTGGAGTTAGGTAAATTAAATTCTTTAAAGAAAGGAATAGTAACTTTAGTTGTAGTTACTGTTTTCGAACAAATAGTATTTAAAATAATAGGATGTTCTAACTCAGATTGAAAAGAAGAATGAAATAAACCTTTTCTAACAATTGTAGTACCAGAACCTGTGTCTATCAAAAATTTTACTGGAATAGATTTTGTTTTCAACACTATACAGGGTAAATTTCTTCGGCCTGAAGCCGAAAATTTGACACTTCAACACAATCTACGTTCATAGGATATTCGTTTCTACTACTTTTTGTCTGTCCGCTACCATTTACATTTTGATTTGCGTTATTTCTACTAATATTACTATAATTTCCTCTAAAAGTTCTACTATTGTCATAGCTTTCATTTCCAAAATTTCCACTATTTGTATTATAAGAATTTCCGCTTCGATAAAAATTTCGAGTTAAAAAATTTGGATTTTCAAAATTATTATTATTATTTTGGTATTGTAAATTACTATTAATATTTCCTGAATTTTTTTGAGAAAAATGTTTCTTTCGATTAACATTAAAATTACTAATATTATTCATATTAGAAGAAGATGCCTGTAAAAATTGTGAACTTTGAAATTTGTTCACGTAAAAATATTCTGTTTCAATCAAAATTTCTTTTGCATTTAGCATAGAAGATGGATTTCTAGATTTTAACACAAGTTTGGGTTCATTGGGCAATTTCCCAATAAAAATTTTCAAAACCATTTTTTCATTATTTGCACAACTGTACCATCGTTCACTATCTCTATCAAGACTTGTTTTCAAATTTAATTTTGTCTTAAGTGATTCTATATAATCATAAAATTGATTAATCGAGGTTCTTATTTCCGAAGTTTTTATTTTATTAATAATACTTTCTACACTATCAGAAATACTAAAATTAATAGTTAATATTACCTTAACCGCTTCCCAATTCGTTGGATTGTTATTGTTAATCAGCGACACATTAGCCTCATCCACGATTTTGTTGCGTATTCTCAAGTCAAATATTTCTTTAAATGTTGAATCAACATGTTGACGGATTGCTTCAACATTTTTAATAAACATCTCCAATTCCTCTGGTTTCCCCCCAAACTTAGGGACATCGGCTAATAGCTGGAAGGGAATCATTGTTGCTGTAGACATCTTCGGTTAATTCTCGCTTCTGTCTCCACAAGCCTCTTGCTCACTCTCTGGCAAAACCGGTTTGTGATGTTGTTGTTGATTTTAAAAGTTTTAATATTTGTAGTTGATTTTAATAGTTGTTGTAGTTTCAATATTTGTTGTAGTTATTGTTTTCTCAAAATTCTCTCTGTAGTTGATCTAACTTATTGATTTTTATTGTTGTAATTTGTGTTGTGCGCTTCACGTTTTTTTTTCGTTTTATGCTGCACAATAAATTTACATTAAGTTCGTAATGAAGTTGTTGTTATATTTATTTTTAGTTTATTATTTTGTTATAAAGACCATACATTTTCAAGGTCAGTTCTTTTAGAAATTATTTTCTTTATAGTTAATGATAATTATTTATTTTAAATAATAACGATTATGTTAGTTATCATTGTATTTTATATATTGTATATATTTTTATTCAGTTTTTTTTTTTATTTAAGTTATATTTGGTTTATATTGTTTAACTATATTTTATCACACTTTTTATTGGAAAAAAATGTCAGTATTGTGATTTTATATACAAAAATATTTCTTTATTTTCTTATGTTTTTGCAATACCTTTTCACTTTTTAGTTTTATTAGAAACAAGTGTTTAATAATTTTTCTGCTTTTTTTTCACTTCAAATTAATTTAACAATTTTAAATGTAGTTCGTAAACCCGACTGCGCCAGTAAAAGAATGATCTTTATTTAGAATCAATATTTATTTAATGTTGTCACTTCAACGAATTCTTCTTAATTAACAATCTTTAAAAAACGAAAGCTTATTTATACTTTACAAAAATCGTATGATTTAACGGGATTAACAGGATTAACAATAAGGGAATATTTGATAATTTATAAGTAAAGAGTAAAAAGAGATAATTAGTAATTAGGAAAATAGTTGATAATATTAAAAATAAAGAGTATTACATAATAAATGATATTTAAGAAAATATTTGATAAAAATGAAAATTAAAGAGAAATGTTAAAAGAAGAATAAATTATGTTAATGAATTACAATTGATATAGCATTATAATGTTAGAGTGGCGTACATATGTATGTTTATACATAACTCTAGGCTGGCCATGCAGAAGCCTACAGGATCGATCCAATTTTTAAGCACATTATCGATTGTGTGCAGCTGTATTTCACCAATGGCTTCACGAATATTGTCCTTTAAAGCGTCAATTGTCTCTGGCTTGTCGGCGTAACACTTATCTTTGACGGTACCCCACAAATAATAGTCCAACGGTGTCAAATCGCAGCTCCGAGGTGGCCAAACGACATCAGCTCTGCGGCTGATAATGCGATCTTCAAAAACAGGGCGCAAAACATCAAGTGTAGCTTCGGCTGTGTGGCACGAAGCGCCGTCCTGTTGAAACCAAATGTTGCCAATATCCTCCTCTTAAATTTTTGTGAACAAAAATTCGTTCAACATGGCCCGATAACGATCGCCATTGACTGTAACAGCCACTCCTTGGTCATTTTCGAAGAAAAATGGCCCAATTATGCCTCTGGACCAAAATCCGCACCAAACAGTGACTGTTTGTGGGTGCGTCGGCTTTTCAATGTATGCATGCGTGTTTTCTGTGCCCCAAATGCGATAAATTTTGCTTGTTTACATACCCGCCAAGATCAAAATGAGCTTCATCTGAAAAGATGATTTTTTTGCCAAAATCGGCATCTTCTGGTTTAGGCTACTGCATGGCCAGCCGAGGCAGCCATTTGAATGAAACTATTTTCCATTATTAACCGGAAGGGTTGTACTTTCAAATAAAAAAAGAAATTAAAGAAAATATTAAGTAGTTTTTTTTTAAAGCATTTTCAAAAAAAAAAGTTATTTAACGGACCCTTTAAATTCATTCATTTATTCAACAATAACTGTCTGTATTTAATATTCAACAAGTGTTGCCCTGACATTTGTTTAGTTATTCAATAGATATGTTTATTTGTTTGCTATTTTTTTTCAATATTTTTTAAATAAATATTTAAAAAATTCATTTGTCTACCCTCCTACATGCTCTACCATGTTCGTGTAATTGCTTTTATAAATATTTACACGATTGAAATATTATCGCATCGTAATTACTTCCTTAGATTACAAATTTTATGTGTCATCAAAAAACAATTCTTATTTCATTTTTTTCTTGTTATTTTTTTATTTTTATTTTATTTGTGTGAATAATTTCATTCAATACAAAAAGAAAAATATTCTGAATTATGACGGAATTAGGAAGAATAAAAAAATATAAATTGCTTTTGGCCGATAAGATTAGTTCTTGCTGGGGATTTTCAGAGTTTATAATTAAATTCTTACACTGCGTTATATTTTATAATTTCAAACTTCCTGGACACTTAGCATTCTACATTTTCTTCATACGCTTCCCCAACGCCAATCAATAGCTTCGATACATTGTTGTAGACAGTATGCAATTCACGTCAGGGCTATAATTCCGGACACTGAGAGTTCTAGGAGACAAGCTGTATCTTATGATCATGTATTCAATGACAGATCAAATTAAACTCTAAATTGGTTTTTGGTAGGAGTTTTTCGGAATTAGATTGCCTAACTGCGGGTAATGAATTTCACGTGAGTTTCTGTCTGGATTCAAATGGCTTGAAGTGGTTTACGTTTGCGGATGGATCTGATAGCGATTGTTTAAGGTTAGGTCAGGTTAGAGGACGTGTACTTGTCAATTAAGACAAGTACAGTACCCGGACCCATTGTACAACGTCCTAGTTTCTCACACCACTTATGTTGTGTGTGTGTTAATTTTATACATGAGTTTAAAGTCGACTCCGAGCGACAGATTTTTGAGAAACTTTTCATGACAATTGTATTTACTGTCAAAGTTTTTGCCAGAAATCTGCTGAGAGGAAGTCGCCGAAGAAATACTTTTTGTATTTCGTCTTGATGTCTGGCCTGGGGCTCGAACCCTGGCTTTACGTCTAATAAGCCAACACACTACCTACTAGACTACGGCGACTTCAAAAGCGTTTGTTTTCATCATTATGATTATATTATGTCAACCTAAATATAATGTCTTCCCCAACTCTATTGCCTCCTATTGCGATACTCTCTGACAGCCGTCCGTCGTATGGTAAGATAACTTCCTGTTAGTACCACCATTAAAGCCGCACAGGATCCAAATATGTATTTTGGTGATTCGTTCTCTTTATCACTGACTCTACATGGTCATTTATTTGGTTATTATTTCCCTTTAGTCAGAAATACAACGTAGCTTCTCAGAGAAATCAGATTTGTTCCTATCAAAGATTTATTGGACATCCTTCGAAGGAAAGGAAAGGAAAGCTTCAGGTAGAGCCTGTGTATGTGCCACTTGTCTGCATTGAAACAAATCCACAAATTAAACGATTCAATTTATGTGTCAAGTTCCTTGACATGTAAAGCGTGTTTTTTTTACAGAGGTATAGAACTTTAAGTTGGCATTACTTTTCAAGATGGCGACCGATTTAACAGCTGTCAAGTGATTTATTCTCAGTTTGGTTTGGCAATTCATCATGAATAGACTCACGCCTGAACAACGCTTGCAAATAGTGCAATTTTATTTCGAAAATAATGGTTCTGTGCGGAAAACGTATCGCGCACTACGTCCATTTTATCGTCGAAAAAATCGTCCATCAGAGCAGTTAATTCGATTAACCATGGAACGTTTTCGCACCACGTTTACTCTTATTGATAACTTGCATCCCCAGAGACGATGTACGGTGCGTACAGAAGAAGCTATTGCTGCTGTAGAGCGTAGCATTGAGGAAGACCCGAATGAGTCCATCCGCCATCGAGCACAGGAATTGGATCTGTGTCCATCCACTTTATGGAAGCTTTTGCGGAAGGATCTTGGTTTGCGTGCTTACAAAATCCAACTCGTGCAAGATTTGAAGCCAAACGATCATCAAGTAAGGCGTAGATTCGTCGAATGGGCCCAAAACGAGATTACCGTTGTTCCCGATTTTCATAAGCGAATTTTGTTTAGCGATGAAGCGCACTTCTGGTTGAATGGCTACGTCAACAAACAAAACTGCCTGCATTTGGAGTGAAGGTAATCCTCAAGTGTATGTGGAAACACCGTCGTTACATCCAGAAAAACTGACTGTTTGGTGCGCTTTATGGGCTGGTGGAATCATTGGTCCGTACTTTTTCAAAAACGATGGTGGCCAGAACGTTACAGTCAATGGTGATCGGTATAGAGCCATGATTACTAACTTTTTCATTCCTGAATTGAATAACCATGATGTCCAGGAGATGTGGTTTCAACAAGACGGCGCAACATGTCACACAGCTCGTGCCACAATAGATTTATTGAAAAACACGTTTGGTGACCGCCTAATTTCACGTTTTGGACCTGTGAATTGGCCTCCAAGATCTTGTGATTTAACACCGCTAGACTACTTTCTGTGGGGCTATGTAAAGTCATTGGTCTATGCGATAAAGCCACAAACGCTTGACCATTTGGAAGACAACATTCGCCGTATTATTGCCGATATACGGCCACAAATGTTGGAAAAAGTCATCGAAAATTGGACGTCCAGATGCCAGAAATCATATTTAAAATGTAATGCCACAAGATTATCTTTCGGATAAATAAAATTCATGTCAATCGAATAATCCATCGTTGTTTTATTGCAACTTAAAGTTCTATACTTCTATAAAAAACACCCTTTATTAAAAGAGATTAATTTTTTCCACTACGTGTTAATCCCTCCTCCATTGTATTGAATGAATACTCAAGCCTCGTAAAAATCAAATAAATCTCCCGGGTATTAAGAGGCAGAAAAAATGAACACGGGTAATGCAGGACGGACTGCAGAATATGCAATTCTTATTCAAACATTAATTGAAACCGTTACGTTATACACCGTTATTTACCTTTGTACCCAAACTTACACACTCACTCTCATATACTTTTCTTATGTTGCATGACAATTTTCTTTAAATTTTAATTAAAATTTCCCCAAATCTCAGCTGTTTTATGTCAACAAAACATCAACTGGGGAAATAAAAAAAAATCTTGTAAAACGGCCAAGAAAATGAAGGGAAGGAAAGAAAGTAAAAGTTTTCTTTTCTCTCTTAATATTTCCAAGTGAAATTATCAAACAGGCAGACGTTTTAGAATTGTTTTTATTATTGTTGTTGTTGGTTTTATACTTTTTCTTCGATTGTATTAAATATTTAAGACCATGCTGAAGGTCGTTTTAATTTTAATTTTTTTTTCTTAAAATTTTATTTTATTTTTTTGTTGTTGTTGTTAATTTTTCATACTTGCGTGTTAAGCATTTAATACGAGTCGAGTATAACAAGCATCAGAATGTACACAATAAATTATTTTAACATGTGTAGGTTAAATGCCAGAGCTTAAAAGGAATTAATTCATTTAAAAGGCATTAAAACTATTAAAATCTTTAAAAAAAAAGTGTTTGAAACTTAAACTTAGGTCACTCGAATGAAAAATAAAACTCTCCGAAACTATTCCCAATATTCTTATCTAAAAATCTAAAGACTGAGGTCATCCCTCCGAATTCTTTTCAATGCCCTTCAAGCCGAGCTATTTGCAATCAAATGCCCTACTACTTATTTTTATCGAAAATCGAATTTAATCTGTTGTATGGCCCGGTGCCTTGCAATCTCTTTTGAGAGATGCTTAGTATCGTATCCAACTCTACTACGTTTGACACGTAGGACAACATCCGTTCGTGGTCGATGGGCGAAATGGTAGCTCAATGCATTAGAGAAAATTCGTTACTTAGTGGCACTGTCTGTATGTGGAACTTTCTTTCCGCAGAAGTTTTTACTGTTAGTCCTAAACCGATTCAAATGTAATACTTCTAAACACTAACTCTCTTTGCTCTTTTCCGTGACCTATTTTCTTAATTCCAGTATAATGCTCTGCGTGAGTAGAGATATTTCCCTGAGAATTGGTCGTACGGCAGCAATATTGAGATTCTAACATTGGTGATGGAGTCTTCACAACATCCGTCATTAAGTTGACTATATGGCAGCTGCTAGGACAACTCACCAAAGTGCTGCCCATCCAGAAATTATGTTGGAACTGTGGAAGATTTTTTGCTGAAATACCTGAGATTTGAAAACTATTATCGATTAGTGGCGGGACCTACAGTTTAACGTCACTTCGAACGACAGATTGTTGAGAAACGGTTCATGGGAAATTAAATTTCTCTGAGAATTTATGTCAGAATTCTGCGGCAAAATATTGTTTCATATTTCGTTTTGGTATTCTGGTCCAGACTGGGGTTTAAATCACAGCCTCATGTCTGATAACTCAACACACTACCAGACTAAGGCGACTTCAAAGCGAAAAACTACCGCGGTTTTAATATTGTTTAGACTGATGCATTCAAAAATTGTGTTATGGAACACAATTGAAAAAAACTGTTATTTTTGTCTTAAATTTGTCTAATGAATTCATTCCTTTTGGACTCTGCTACAACAGAGGTGCGATTATAGTAGTTTTTGTTTTTATTAAATAAAATAAAATTGAAAATCTAAAATAAAAACATTAAAAATTACAGCGTAATGAAGCCAAAAACTGTTGAATACGTTCAGTAGCATTCATTCACTTTGTGCTCGTCTAAATATTTTGATTTTTAAACGTGCATGAGGAAACAAAATCTATTAAATTTAAAACGTCAGAGTTAAAAAATTAATTGAAAAAAAAAATAAATGAAAAGACACCACCACTTGGTTGGTTGTTCATTGAACTTGACATAGATTGTTGTTTTTCATTTTTTTTTTTTTTTTTGTTAATTATTTTAATTTATTTTATTTTGCTTTTGTTTTTGTATTTTTTTTTATTATTATTTTGTTAACTTGTTCATGAACTTTAAAAACAAAGTTTAACAATTAAAACTTCTTTAAACAGTCTGTGTGTGTATTTTTGTTACAAAAAAAAAAATATTAAATCGTTTACACCTTTCAAAAAAGGAAAACACTCAATCTCAGGTGTTTTATTTTTGTTTTTAATTGTTTCTTTTATTTATTTAAATAACTTTTATTATTTATTGTTTGTTGTTATTGTTATTGTTGCTGTTACTGGCACTGTCATTGTTCTAAATAGAATTTCTCGTTAAATGAATCACAACCAAGCAACACTTCATGTATGCGAAGGTCTGTCTGCCTGTGTTAAAGTTTTTTTTTTGAATTTGCGGCCTGTGACTTATCGCATATGGGTGAAGTGACAAATTTCTCAAATACTTCACGGTTAAATTACTTAAACACTACTGCAAATAATTTTACGAACACTTGATGTATTAAATTAGTCCCGAGGTTAAATATCTGGGCCTGATCCTTGATCTCAAGCTCAGCTGGAGGGCGAATCTGATTGCTAGGGCACGTAAGGCGGCGTGTGCTGCTTACTGCTGTAGTAGAGCGGTCGGAACCAGATGGGGTCTTCGCCCAAGGATCATGCGTTGGATATATTCCACGGTCATCGAACCCAACCTCTTATACGGTGTTGCTTTCTGGTGGACTGCTCTGGACAGACAATACAACGTCAGACTTCTTGACAAGGCCAGAAGGTCTGCTGCCATTTACATAACTGGCGCTTTGCGCACCACCCCCATGAAAACTTTCTTCGCAATGCTCAACTGGCTTCCTGCTGTGCTCGTCGCTAAGCAGGTGGCTAAGTTTGCTGCGACTAGACTTAATGCCCTGTCTCGTTGGCACATTGTACCTTCTGGTCACTCCACTATTCTGGAGGTTGATGAAGTGGCCCCCGTGAACATCGACTATATCCCTGCTGAGTATTGTCTCGATAGGGGTTTCCACTCTCTGGTTCCGAGTAGGGACGACTGGAATCATAATACGGTTGTCCCCCCGGAAGTCCTGGATGTATATACCGACGGCTCTAAACTCGATAATGGGGTTGGAAGCGGTGTCTACTCTGGGAAACTGGACCTGAACATTTCTCTCCGTGTGCCGGACTACTGCAGCGTGATTCAGGCGGAGGTGACGGCAATTTACTGGGCCGCTCAATGGATCCTTGTCAATGGTGCTCCTTTCACTCACGTCTCGGTCTTTTCTGATAGTCAGGCCGCGATAAGATCTCTATCGTGTTTCGTGTACAACTCTAGGATCGTTAAGGAATGTCGCCGCTGTCTCGACCTTCTTTCTGGGCGCTTCACCAGTGTCTCACTGGTGTGGGTCCCCGGACACAGTAACATTCCGGGAAACTGTAGGGCCGACGAGCTCGCCAGAGCTGATGCGCTCCTTCCGGAATCCTCTTCAATTGAACTGGGTATGCCACTTGCCTCGGTCAAGTTGGACATTGCGCGGAAATTTTCTCGGGACGCCAACCTATCCTGGGTCAATGAGGAGTCCTGCTCCACAGCTGGACTCACCTGGTCCTTGATGGATAGAAGGCGTACCAACTTGGTCTTGGTCGTGACGTCATCTCAACCACAGTGGCCGTGCTTACAGGTCATTGCGTTATGGGTAAACATGCGGAGAGAATGAGGCTCCCATTTAACGATTTCTGCCGTGGATGCAGATCCGCTGAGGAAGAGGAGACTGTTATCCACTTTCTTTGTCAGTGCCCGTCGCTCGCTAGCTGTATATATAGGCTATTTGGCTCTCCATTTCTTGTCAGCTTGAAGGAGCTATCCACCCCTATCGTGAATATTATGGGAATAAATTATTTGGGAGTAAACTTTTTTTCCCATCCCAAAAAATCGGTATTGCGAATATATTGGGAGTAAAAGTTTTTATTGTAAATTAGTTATAAACAAAAAAATATTATTGTGAATTACCTCTCAACAATTTTTCAAAAAAAGTACAAATCTTAAAAAATGAGTAGCGTATGTGTTCGTTTTTTGCTTCAGGAAGAGGAGAAACAATCCATGGAAAGGTTGCAGTGAAGATCTAGGTATACTTTTGTAATAATTATTACATATACATATTTTTGAATACATCTAATACAAATATAATTTAGGAGACGGCGGGTATGCCTCTGAGCCATGGATGCTAGTATCCTATAGGAATGGCGCAGAGGGATCAGCAGAAGCAAAATTTAATGAAGCGCATTCTCGAGCACGTAATATTGTGGAAAGGACAAACGGAGTTCTTAAAAACAGATGGCGTTGTTTGCTCGGATCACGAGTTGTACTACTCCCCATAGAAAAGTGCTCAAATTTTTGATATTTGCAGTGCGTTATATAATTTATGCATATATTATAAGTGCGACTCACCACTTGTAGCAAGGTTTTATATGAAACGCACGAGCAAGAAAATGTTGATGAAGTTATTCAAGGAAAACGTCTGAATGAAGCTGAACGCATTCGTACTAGCATAGCAAGTTGACTTTCATCACTTTTGTATTTACGTAAATAAGAATTGTATACATATATGTACATACATAAAAACAAAACAAAATAAAACCAGTCTTCTCTGGAATACTTAAATCTAATTATTCTTTGAAAATATCACACTCCAACTTGTACTAGTACTACATTTGCATTCCTTAAATTAAACAATATACTTAGTTTTAAAAAAACAACACCAAAACAATTTATAACTTACATGTTCCCTTCTTATTCCCATTGGCAAGTGTTGGGAATTAATGTTACAAAATAAGTCTTGGGAATAAACATTGGGGATACAATATTTTTTGTGTTTGTGAATTCACTCCCAAAAAATTTTTTGGGAATGATTCACAATAGGAAATGAGGAAATTTGGGAATTTTTTTATGGGAATAGTTATTTGCGATAGGGGTGATCATCTATAGATATCAAGGATATATCTTCGTTCATCAAACTTTCTGGCTGGTTTTCCAGTATGGGGTAGTCGTGCTTTTGATGTGCAGCCCTTGCGCTGACCAACTTCTTACTCTTCCCTGATTTTGGCGGAACTTGGTCAGTACAGGGACTGCGTTCACCCGTGGCATCAGAACGGGCCGCTATGCGTGCTCAAGTGAGCTTTGTGAAATCAGAACTACCACTCAGACCTTACCTAACCTGATGTATTAAATTAGAAAAGAAAATAAAAGATTTAGAAAAAGAAAAACCTGAAATACCGGAAAGATATGAAATTATTGGAGCCAATTAAATGCCAGATTGCGTCTTTAACTATCTTTTTATTACAGCATTATTCATTACTGACTGTAAAGACAGCCGCGAAACAACAAATTAAAACAAATTAACAAATTGTCATTAGATCTCTCTCTATAGCATGTATATATGCTACACCGAAAATTATCCAAAAATACCGCGCAACACTCAAAGAGATAACAAGTCATTTCGTGTTCACTACCAAGTAGGTTCATAGACATGGGTTCGTAGAAGATAATAATATAACTGTAGCTGTTGAGAAACGTTTTACAACAACTAATTCGAATGAATTTATTCCTACTAGTAGGAAATAAAGGCAGAAATTGACCAGCAGTCGCTCGCAGTTGCATACATAGATAAGGAATGCGCACGAAAAAATTGAGTCGAAACTAGGTTCGTGAATATGAGCTTGAATTCGAGAGAATCAACATCATTCGTGTGAAGGCATACAATGTGAAGCTCTTCAGACAACTCTTAATGGAATATCTTCACCTTCAGCACCTTAACAATCACATACTTGCAGAACAGTACATATTTCCAACACATTCGCAAGGACTTCAAATGCTACCTAATGGTCGTCCATCATCGTCATGACTTCCCTTTACGCTACAGCAATAGCTAACGCACAACAACAAAAATTCTGTGGAAAGCGCAATTACCAGTTATTGTTTGAATCGGGTTCTGAGCGCACGTCTGTCAATGATTGCAGACTGCGGAAGACAACTTTTAAAGCAAACATTCGTAATTCGCTCTTAGCTACGTTCTAGTAATTCTGTATTCCTTATTTGTCTTGGATTTAGTCTAGAATCAGCTAAGTTGTTACAAGAACATCAACAACCAAACCGTAGTAAAAGCAAAAGTAAATTACTGGCAGCAAAATAGTAACATAACACAATTCAGATTACCCTCCCTAATGGAAGGAATTTCAAAAAAAAAATTCTTCGAATTTATAAAAGGCTTGATATGCTTTTTTATACATTAAAACTTTACAATATTTTCTTTAATTTAAATGAAAATTTTAATTATAGTACCATAATTTTTAAAAGATGGCCAAATTTTTCTATGCTCACTCCTTATTTCATTTTGATAGAGTACATGCTGAATAAAATTGAAAATATACTAAAGGGTCCGCCAAATAACTTTTTTTTTGAAAATGCTTTAAAAAAAAAACTACTGAATATTTTCTCAAATATCTTTTTTTTACAATCCTTCCGGTTAATAATGAAAAATAATTTCATTCGAATGGCTGCCTCGGCTGGCCATGCAGTAGCCTACACCAGAAGATGCCGATTTTGGCAAAAAAAATCATCTTTTCAGGTGAAGCTCATTTTGATCTTGGCGGGTATGTAAACAAGCAAAATTATCGCATTTGGGGCACAGAAAACCCACACGCATACATTGAAAAGCCGACGTACCCACAACTAGTCACTGTTTGGTGCGGATTTTGGTCCAGAGGCATAATTGGGCCATTTTTCTTCGAAAATGAGCAAGGAGTGGCCGTTACTGTCAATGGTGATCGTTATCGGGCCATGTTGAACGAATTTTTGTTCACAAAAATTGAAGAGGAGGATATTGGCGACATTTGGTTACAACAGGACGGCGCTACGTGCCACACAGCCGAAGCTACACTTGATGTTTTGCGCCCTGTTTTTGAAGATCGCATTATCAGCCGCAGAGCTGCTGTCGTTTGGCCACCTCGGAGCTGCGATTTGACACCGTTGGACTATTATTTGTGGGGTGCCGTCAAAGATAAGTGTTACGCCGACAAACCAGAGACAATTGACGCTTTAAAGGACAATATTCGTGAAGCCTTTGGTGAAATACAGCTGCACACAATCGATAATGTGCTTAAAAATTGGATCGATCGTGTAGGCTACTGCATGGCCAGTCGAGGCAGCCATTTGAATGAAATTATTTTCCATTATTAACCGGAAGGATTGTACTTTCAAATAAAAAAAAGAAATTTGAGAAAATATTCAGTAGTTTTTTTCTAAAGCATTTTCAAAAAAAAAAAGTTATTTGGCGGACCCTTTACAACTTTAAAGACTCTACAATCTCAGCAGCTTTTACAACAACAAACTCACTTTTTTCTTTGTCTGTTTTTTTAATTATGTTACGTTTTTTTTTATCGACTTTTAAGGGAAATTCTTAAACTACATATTTGGAGTAAGTGTTGAGTCAGGGCTGGACTTTGGTCTTTGGACTAACTGTCTATACAAATGGTTTTTTTTTTTTTCAATATTCTGTTTTGTTGTTGTACTTACAGATAAACAATTTGAATATTAAAAAAAAAACGAAACGAACTGAATTGATTTAAATGCAGAACCATGGCCTCATCACCCCTCAGCCTTTTGGATTTAACACAACTCAAACTCTCATAATCTATGGTTTTTGCTTTTCATTCATTTATAATATTTATGCTGATTAAATTAAATTCATTTATTTTTATTTTTAATTAAACTGATTTAATTTTATTTTTTTGCATTGCAGCTCTTCACATCATAAAGCGGGCTTATCAATTGCTGTGGACGCTATACTCTAGACTAGAGAGTTAAACATCATCATCATTATCATCATCAGAAGAAAAAGAGAAGAAAAATAAAGAAAAGAAAGAACGAAGATAACATTGCCATATTCTATTGCTAGAAATGGGAAATTTATGTGTGAATGATAGTCTAACTGAGCAGTAATTATTTGTTTCACAAATTAAACAGAAAAAATGTGTTTTTAAAAGCAGCGTGAATTTGAAAATATTGTGTGCCAACTACTATACACCACCGTTTAAGTTAGATTTCCGAGAAATGAGAAATTTTCTTTCCAATTGCCTGTGGAACTTAATTAAATTTTAATTTCAATTTTGTTGGCGAGGCAAACAAATTATGGATGGTTTACATTTGGGTGGACAATTAGCCAAAGATCAATTGTTGCCTTTGCAAACGTCATCATCAACTTCATTATTACAACAGCAGACACAACAATTGCAACAACTTGCACAGTCTCAGCCACAATCACATCAACAGCAACAGCAACATTTATTCTTACAGGCTCGAACCGGAAGTCAGTCACTATTGCGCACAAGTAGATCACCATCGGCCACACGCAGCACCGAACAAAGTGAGTGTTTTTCTAAAGGTTTTTCAATTTTAAAAAATTTAAGAAATTTTAATTAAAATATTAAAAAATTAAAAAATATATGCGTATGAATTATTTATGTATATGTATGTATGTATGTAACAATATGTATGTATGTATGTGTATGTATGTGTGTGTTTAAATGTTGTTGTTGTAATACTTGCTTCTTGCAAGAGTTTCTGTTTTTTCAATTAATTTTTATTTTTTTTATGGGTTTTCAATAAATTTTTACTACTAGAAAAACAATTTTTTTAGTTTCTGTTCTTCTTCATTTTATTATCATCATCATCAGCATATTTCATAATATTATTGTTATTGTTTATTATTTATTTATTTGTGTTGTTGTTTATTGCAATGGTTGTTATTATTTACAAAATAATTGAAAAATATTGAAGAAAAAACAAAAACAGGAAAATCCCTTGAAAATTGTTTTGTTTTGCCTGTATGGGGAAAATCAAGGTTTATAAAGGGTGTTTTTTATAGAGGTATAGAACTTTAAGTTGCAATAAAACAACGATGGATTATTCGATTGACATGAATTTTATTTATCCGAAAGATAATCTTGTGGCATTACATTTTAAATATGATTTCTGGCACATGACCGCCACGGCTGGCGCTGATGTAGTCCAATCTGCCACTTCCAATTTTCGATGACTTTTTCCAACATTTGTGGCCGTTTATCGGCAATAATACGGCGAATGTTGTCTTCCAAATGGTCAAGCGTTTGTGGCTTTACCGCATAGACCAATGACTTTACATAGCCCCACAGAAAGTAGTCTAGCGGTGTTAAATCACAAGATCTTGGAGGCCAATTCACAGGTCCAAAACGTGAAATTAGGCGGTCACCAAACATGTCTTTCAATAAATCTATTGTGGCACGAGCTGTGTGACATGTTGCGCCGTCTTGTTGAAACCACATCTCCTGGACATCATGGTTATTCAATTCAGGAATGAAAAAGTTAGTAATCATGGCTCTATACCGATCACCATTGACTGTAACGTTCTGGCCACCATCGTTTTTGAAAAAGTACGGACCAATGATTCCACCAGCCCATAAAGCGCACCAAACAGTCAGTTTTTCTGGATGTAACGGTGTTTCCATATACACTTGAGGATTACCTTCACTCCAAATGCGGCAGTTTTGTTCGTTGACGTAGCCATTCAACCAGAAGTGCGCTTCATCGCTAAACAAAATTCGCTTATGAAAATCGGGAACAACGGTAATCCCATTTTGGGCCCATTCGACGAATCTACGCCTTATTTGATGATCGTTTGGCTTCAAATCTTGCACGAGTTGGATTTTGTAAGCACGCAAACCAAGATCCTTCCGCAAAATATTCCATAAAGTGGATGGACACAGATCCAATTGCTGTGCTCGATGGCGGATGGACTCATTCGGGTCTTCCTCAATGCTACACTCTACAGCAGCAATAGCTTCTTTCTTCTGTACGCACCGTACAGCGTCTCTGGGGATGCGAGTTATCAATAAGAGTAAACGTGGTGCGAAAACGTTCCATGGTTAATCGAATTAACTGCTCTGATGGACGATTTTGTCGACGATAAAATGGACGTAGTGCGCGATACGTTTTCCGCACAGAACCATTATTTTCGAAATAAAATTGCACTATTTGCAAGCGTTGTTCAGGCGTGAGTCTATTCATGATGAATTGCCAAAACCAAACTGAGAATAAATCACTTGTCAGCTGTTAAATCGGTCGCCATTTTGAAAAGTAATGCCAACTTAAAGTTCTATACCTCTATAAAAAACACCCTATAGTATAAATCTGGCCTCATATTTTCAATTAAAACAAAACCATTTAAGGCGTGAAAAAAATCTATTGAAAACACTAGCCCCGCCCCCCATAATTTTTCCATTATTTGTTAATAATTTTCAATAAATAATAAAATTTCATAATAATTTCTCATATGATTTCATTTAAAAAAATACATGTTTTTCCTAATATTAATGGTGTTGATAGGTCACTTTGTTGTGCAAAGATATTGGCTGTTTTTAAATGTTGTTTTTGAAAATATTTCAATTTTATTAATTTCAATTTCGAAATGGTTTGATTCGCGTTCTGTTTTAGCAGTGAATCTCAAGAGTATGTCAAATAAATTTTTCACTATCAAGTCCTATGGCACTCAAACTGCATCTATTGTTCCTGTGTTTAGTAACTGTTTGTTGATAAAGGCCTAGTCTTGCCTAGTCTTTATAGCAGTAAAAACAGGATTCCCATATTATCCATCTAAAGCAGCATACTTGGCAAAACAACTTCACCCAACTTTATTATTCGTGTGAAGAAGTGCCATTCGATCTATTGTAACATCCTTAAATTTTATAGGATAAACCTATAATGTCTCCTCCAAGCCTGTTGACAATGACAATTTCCTGTCTATTACTTGATATGTCCGATCGTATTATGCAACTATTAATGCTGGTTGGCAGATTAGTCAGACCATTTTGACAAAAAAAAAATCGGTGTACTGTCACGTATTCACTTTAGTTTGTATATTGCTTCTCTTCCAAGTCCCGCTAAAGCTTTCTCGTGGGCTGATGATTGTTTTATGTACTCTTAAGGGTAGAAGTCGCCGTGGTCTAGTAGATAGTGTGTTGGTTTATTAGACGTAAAGCCAGGGTTCGAGCCCCAGGCCAGACATCAAGAAAAAATGACAAAAAGTATTTCTTCGGCGACTTCCTCTCAGCAGATTTCTGGCAAAAACTCTGAGATTAAATAAAATTGCCATGAAAAAGTTTCTCAAAAATCTGTCGTTCCATGTCGACTTTAAACTGTAGGTCCCACCACTCATGTATAAAATTAACACACACAACGTATGTGGTGTGAGAAACTAGGACGTTGTACAATGGGTCAATTCGACCTCCGGGTACTGTACTTGTCTTAATTGACAAGTACACGTCCTCTAACCTAACCTAACATACTCATAATACACTATGTGGCCACCTGCACAATCGTAAGTTTGCGATTATTGGCAAAAATTGGTAATCGTATCCCGATGGTCATATGCCTGATTTATGTGCTGGAGTCATGGACATATTCCACACATAATAGCGTCAATAGACTTTTCAAACGAACAAAAAATGTCGGTGATACCTCACACATACATACGTACTTTGTTTTATTTAAATAATGATAGGGAGTGCTTAATAAAAGATCCTATAAAAGAGGAATTCTTTAAAATATAGCAGAAATGTTGTTACAACAACAATAATATTGTGTTGAAATTGAAACTAAAGTTTGCTCAAAGTAATCTGTATTGAAGTTGCCGTAGTCTAGTAGGTAGTGTGTTGGCTTATTAGACGTAAGGCTAGGGCTCTAACCCCAGGTCAGATATCGAAACGAAATTATGAAAAAAAAAAATATTTATTCGGTGACTTCCTCTCAACAGATTTCTGGCAAGAACTCTGAGAGTAAAATAAAATTGCCATGAAAAAATTTCTCAAAAATCTGTCGTTCGGAGTCGATTTTAAACTGTAGGTCCCCACCACTCATATATAAAATTAACACCCACAACATAAATAGTGTGAGAAACTAGGTCCTTAATCCTGACTGAAGGATTGTATTGACCAATTATGTATGTATGTATGTATGTATGTTATCTGTATTTTTAATATGTATTGGTTATGTTTTTTAATATTTTGTTTTATAATTAAGAAATTTATGTAATTCACTCATCTTATCGTATAAATTAATATTTTTTTAATGTTATTACTAAGCATGATATTTAAATTGCATGTTTTATACATATGTATGTATATTTTATATTTAATAAATGTATGTTTGTATATCTGTGCCGTCAATTGTATTTGTATTTTTAACTTAATTTATCTTAATTTCATAAATTCTCTTTTATCACACACAGCTTTATAAAATATACTCTCAAAATAAATAAACAAAATAAAAAAAAAACAAAAAAAAGACATTAACAAAGCCAAAAACACAAAAAACGTTATCATTGTGAAAACAACAATAGCCAGAAAGACATCATATTGTTGTTGTAATTTATAATATCATATTCGAAATAAAAATTATCGAATATTCAACTTAAATTTCACTGATCTGGCTTACATTCGCACATATGTACATTTTATTTGAATCTGTAAATATTTGATGCAAAACGTTTTAAACACAGATTTAAATTAAAAAATTAAAACAAAAAAAAAATAATAATAAAACAGAAAGAGAAAAATCAAGACGTTTTCTCTATCTGCAACTGCTCTCTCTCTATATCCATTAACTCACTTGCTACTTTAAATACACGCTGTAAACAATATAATTAATTAATTACTTAATAATTCTATTCTATGCAATTCAATTTACAATATTCTACACCACACGAATTGTTTTTGGTTTTTCAAAAATATATTTGCAAAAAGCCTAAAAAAATTCTGCGCTATAAATGTGATAATTTATTTGCTTAGCTTCTTTCATATACAATATTATGCTCACATAATTACTACTATTCTTAACACATACACATTCAATATATACTACATATGTATATGTGCAAAATACTTCACAATATTTTCTTAACAAAAATAATTTAAAAAAGAAAACAAATTTATAAACGTTACAAAAAACAACAACAACTAATTAAACGGTTTTATTGTACAACAACTTTTTGCCTATACGCATTCGTGTATTCGTGTTTGAAATTAAAATTCGAATTTTATTAAAAAAAAAAAACGCAATCGAACATATAAAATTACAAATAAAATACGCATGAATACAACAACAGTGTCGAGAGATCGTGATCATCATAGTCATCATCATCATCATCATCCTATACGCGGCGATAGTGCCGAATCGTCAACATCGTTAGCAGCAGCAGCGTTTGTAACGGGTCCAACGACAGTGTCAACTTCAAATTTAGCCGGCATTACTTCGGCAACGGCAACCAGCGCTACGAGTAGTAGCGGTACCATGACCGGCAGTGTGGGTAGTGGTGGTGGTGGCGGCTCTGGCAATGTTGGTGGTGTTGGTGTCGGTGTCGGTGTCGGTGTCGCCGTAGCCCCATTTCGTGGTTTTCGCAGTCAATCGCCCTCGAGTAGACGTAGTCGTGATCGTAATCGTACTCATGTTCGAACGCATGGCTCGGATCAAGGCGGTTTGCTAGCCTATCACAGTGTTATGGGTGGTGGCGGCATTGGTGTTAGTGGTGATTTAAACAATATGGATCTAGTTTTAAGTAGTGCTGGTGGTTCTGGTGGTATCATTGAAGATTCACGTTTATCAGGTAACTCCCCCCTACTCTCTCCCTGCATTCTCTATCCATATCTCAAAAAAGGCCATGGCTTTTTTCATTTATTCTCACCACATATTTTCTAATCTTTATCTTTCCTTTTTCATTCTAAAATCTATTTGCAGGCAATGAAGATCTTTGTTATCAATCGTTTGTTTCGGACGATTTAGATGGCCATAATCCGCACGGTTCATTGGGCGGTGATAGTAGTAAAAAACATCATCGTCGCCATGAACGTACTTCAAGTTTACAAGCGTTAGATCGTTTAAATACAAAGATACAATGTACAAAAGAGTCCATACGTAAAGAACAAACTGCCAGAGATGGTAACTATCACTATTTTCATCTTTTTAAAAAATAAATAAAATTTTGTACAATATTTTGTTTGTTTCCCGTTTTAATTTCAGATAATGTTAATGAATATTTAAAATTAGCCGCCAGTGCAGACAAACAGCAATTACAACGAATAAAGGTAATATTGACTTAGAAAAACTATGTTAAGATATAAATTGTATTACAATAATTTAAGAAAAAAAGCCGTGCACTTAATAAATATCATTTACTAAAGTAGGTTAGATTAGGAGAGTGACCCAATTGCCAAAAAAGCTGTATATTCCAATAGTGTCCTTGATAGAGTCGCCGTAGTCTAGTAGTCCAGTGTGTTGGCTTTTAGACGCAAAGCCAGGGTTCGAGCCTCCGGCCAGACTTCAAAAGACAAAATACAAAAAGTATTTTTTCGGCGACTTCCTCTCAGCAGATTTCTAGCAAAAACTCTCAGAGTAAAATAAAATTGACATGAAAAGTTTCTCAAAAATCTGTCGTTCGGAGTCGATTTTAAACTGTAGGTCCCGCCGCTCATGTATAAAAATGAACACACATAACAACATAAGTGGTGTGAGAAACTAGGTCGTAATCCTGACTTAAGGGTTGTAATCACCAATTATGTATGTATGTGTATGTATGTATTACAATTATTTACGAAAAAAGCTGTGTTTTCTACCGAGCACTTAATAAATATCATTTGCTAAAGTAGTCATCTGGTCAGACATCTCTAACTAAACGAAATATGAAAAAATATTTCTCCGGCGACTTCCTCTCAGCAGATTTCTGGCAAAAACTCTGAGAGTAAATAAAATTGCCATGAAAAAGTTTCTCAAAAATCTGTCGTTCGGAGTCGACTGCCAATCGTGTATAAAATTTAACGCACGCAACATATGTGGTGTGAGAAACTAGGTCGTAATGCTGACTAAAGGGTTGTAATGACCAATTATGTATGTATGTATGTATATTATATTAGGGGGGTGACCCAATCGTCAAAGAAACTGTATATTCTAAAGAGTTCCTGATAAGGACTATTGACTGGCTTCTCACACATCTATGCCTGCGGAGTGTGTTAATTTTATCCACGAATGCCGAGACCTACTCTTTAATGTCGACTCCGAAAGACAGGCTTTTTATTTTTATTTTATATTTCTTTTTTTTAAGACGTCAGAGTTGAGTTTTTAATTCGACGTTCTCGTTTAATAGCCAACATACTAGCCTTCAAACTATAATTGCACCCAGAAATATAGACTGGAAAGAACGGATCCTGTAACAAACTCATATTTAGGTTGATAAAACCGTGTAACCATCAAACGTTCATTGCTGAGTAGAGAGCGTACCAGAGTCATAAAACCGTGTAACCATCCAACGTTCATTGCTGAGTAGAGAGCGTACCAGAGTACCTATTCAGAAAATGGATGATAGTTTGCTCTTACTTCGCGTTATTGCAATTCCTATAAAAGCCAAGAAAATCCAGACTCCTTTTATGAGCATTGACAAGTAATCACTCACTCACTATGAATTCTGGTTAAACCAAATGATTTGTTATGATCTCTTTTAAATCAAGCCATTGGCAACTTCTGTAGAGTGTGATCTAGCTTAGCTTTAAGTGAGGAGAATGGGATACCAATAAATGTTCCAGATTATTAGCTTAGGGGCTGGTTAAACTCGCTTGTTGTCAGTGGCTTTCTCAGTTTCCCTCATTTACTGTATCAACGTTCACTCAGGAATATCCGACACCTACTAATCAGAATAGAAGTCGTAAATACAAAACTTTTAAAACTGCGTGGCCACCCGCATTAATTTCAATAACTCTTTCGTAATACCTCCACCACTTAGCAGTTCCGTGAATTGTGGGAACTTCGGTCTGTAGAGAACTTTAATCATCCATTAGCCTGAATCTAGTCTTCTTGCCCATTCCACTGCTATGCAAAGCTCCACCGACTGACCACATGGATTAAGATTTGTTCGTGAAAATGTTCTTTTTTTTATCCAATTCCTATCATTATGAGGAAGGAGGTTATTATAGATTCTTGTGGGAAATCTTATTACCGAACATAAGTGAACAGAAGGTAGTAGCCGGCCGCGCTGCGCTTCAAACTAAGGAAATAGTTTTGAATATTAAATATTAAGCCTACGAGTTTTTATCACAAATAAAAGTGGAAATCATCTTGTTTTTATAGTTTATGGACTGTATATGTAAATACGAATGCCAACTACTTATGAAAACTTATTTTATATTCTTCTACAGCCATAAATAATTCCTCTATATTCCTCTCTTCCACAGGCTGTTTTCGAAAAGAAAAATCAAAAAAGCGCACACACTATATCTCAACTGCAAAAGAAACTGGACAGTTATACGAAACGTGTTAAGGATTTACAAAATCAACAATTTCACAACAAATCACAACATCGACAACCGCGTGAAGTTTTAAGAGATGTGGGCCAAGGTTTAAGGTAAAATTTAAACGAAATGAATTTTCTGTTTTAGTTCCAACAATGCAAACTTATTTGATTTGATTTGATTTTTTTTCAACAGAAATGTCGGTGGTAATATACGTGATGGCATTACCGGCTTTTCGGGGTCGGTCATGTCGAAACCACGGGAATTTGCGCATTTGATTAAAAATAAATTTGGCAGTGCTGATAATATCAATCAAATGTCAGGTACTACGTCCAAATGTTTTATTTTCTTCAGTAATTAATAAAAAACAATTTTGTCTTTTTAAGAATCCGAATTGAATAGTTTAAATATGCCTGCGAATCAACATGAAATGTTAGGCAGTACTACGCCTAACAATGCCATACCCACCGCTTCAACAGGTTCTGGCGGAGGTGGCATTAATGCCGGTGGTGCTGGTAGTGGTAAATTTAATAGCGAAAATGGCAGCGAATGTAGTAGCGTTACCAGTGAGAGTATACCTGCCGGGTAAGTGGCAAAAACTAGAAAAATTTCCAAACTTTTCATCCTGAATTTAAAGACTGCAAGATTTTCGAAATTAATTTAAAATTCTTGTATGGTTTTTTTTCTTAGCTCTGGAAAAAGTCAATCGGGTGCTAGCCAGTATCATATTGTTTTAAAATCCTTACTAACCGAATTGGCCGAACGTAAAGCTGAAGTTGAAAAATTAACTGAGCGCGTTGAACGTTTAGAGGTAAATTTTTTTTCTTTTTATTTTGGCCTAAAGTTTTTTTTCAGTAATAATCGCTTCATATTTTTTGTTCTAGAATGCTCAAAAAGAGGTGACTAATTTAACTGCAACACTGGAAAGTGAACGTTATCGTGCCGAGGGTTTAGAAGAGCAAATCAATGATTTAACGGAATTGCATCAGGTGAGTAGAAATAATTGAGTATTATTGTAATGGTTTTGAAATATTTTCTTACCTCAGTGAGCAGGCCTAAAATATCAAATACAAGTCAAAATAAAAGAAGTTTTTTTTGGAGAAAATTCCGAGGTTAAACCCTTTGGCTTTTCAATATATATATGTATATAAAAATGAATGTTTGTTTGTATGTAATTAATAGAATCGTAAACTATGCATTTGATCATGTTATGATCTTTTAGCAAAGTTGTTGCGCATGAGCCGGAGAAGTTTTATAAGTTGCTATGACCACTTTAGGACAGGTGGCGCCACTGAAAATTACTAAAAATGATTTAAATCGTAAACTGTGCATTTGATTATGATATGAACTTTAGGAAAGTTGTTGTTGTGTGTATGTTGTTGCATACAAATTTTATAAAAATGCTGTTGGGTTCAATTGGATTGGGTACATTGTGAGATTCTAATAAATTTAAACTCATTTGTCGACCTACACCTCAAGAAGCATTGAGACTGGAAAATCTTCGAGCACAAGCCGCTGAGACCCGTTCGCACGAATCGCTTGAACAACGAGAAGTGAGATTATAAACTGATCGGATGCGTACTACTCAGGCCCGTTCGTCTCAATCATTTGGACAACGGGAAACAAAATCCATAAAATGATTCAAAATTAATTGGACATTTGTGTAATGTCTTTCCTTCATATTTATTTTAGTCGGTGGCGCAGCAACACGCGCAGGGTTCAGCTAGTTTTAAATAAAAATTATGTTCATTTTGTTTTTAATTTTGGCCTACTTTCCGCACAAAAAATATTACAAATTAAAGAAGTTGAGATTAGGTTATGCGAACGATATGTGCTTGGCATTGCCTCAAAAAAGTGCTATCTCCATTGTGACATTGAATATATACAAATATACAAAATACCCACCTTCCCGTGTGACTCTCTGTCAGATAATTATCAATAATCAATGTGAACACCAGGCGTAAGTTTCCTCTTTGATTGTTTATTAATGCAATGCAGATTTGCAGGTTCAAATAACGATCTAGCCATGGTTCTCAGTGTATACTATACTATATTACCTTCAATACATACGTATCCCAGTACGGAGCAATGTAAAATATCTGTCCATCTCATTTCAAGAATGTAGAGTGAACTTTCGGCAAGAGTTTCGAGTGCGAATTTGTAAATCTATGCTTGCTAATGCCTTTTAACTTAAATCAGCTTTATATATATGACATATGCTTTGTACTACGAGACCGTTTATTCACCATCCAATTTGATGTGTATCCTCTTATTCATTTTACATACAAACATACATACATAATTGGTCATTATAACCCTTCAGTCAGGATTACGACCTAGTTTCTCACACCACTTATGTTGTGTGTGTTAATTTTATACATGAGTGACGGGACCTACGGTTTAAAGTCGATTCCGAGCGACAGATTTTTGAGAAACTTTTCTTGGGAATTTTATTTACTCTCAGAGTTTTTGCCAGAAATCTGCTGAGAGGAAGTCGCCGAAGAGATTATTTATGTATTTTATTTTGATGTCTGGTTGGGGCTAGAACCCTGGATTTTCGCCTAATAAGCCAACACACTACTTACTAGACCACGGCGACTTCCTTATTCATTTTAGCATTGCAAAATCATTGAATACTCTATTCTGTTATCTCCAGCAAGTCTATGGCAAAAGCAATATTGTTCGCTAGGGTTGGAAATGTTATCAAGTTCCTTAAGTAGAATGTTTGCAGTAAGATTTCAAAGGAGTGATCACATTGTAGTGTTCCCCAGTGTGTTACTCTCTACATTGTGATGATATCCATTGTCGACGTTGCAATAGTCGTGTCGTTTGTACTCATTTTACAAACCAAAGCGATGAATCTACATATTCTATGAATACACAGCTCTTTCTCTTTATACAGAGTAGCCTTTACTCTCTAAAATTTCTCCGGAATTTACCGTAATTTTGATTGTACATATACAATTTAAATACCAACTCTATGCTTAGTTGCTGAGCGTTTAATTCCACACTCTTGGCGGCCAAATTGTGTCTTAGTCAACTCTAATAATAATATTCGAATGATCATAACATAATTTAATGTCCACATATTGTTTCTATTATTTTCTTACAGAATGAAATCGAAAATTTAAAACAAACTATAGCCGACATGGAAGAAAAGGTGCAATATCAAAGTGATGAGCGTCTGCAAGATGTCAATGAAGTTTTAGAAAATTGCCAAACTAGAGTAAGTTCCACAACATTTTTATTAATTTATTTACAATAGAAACCATTATACAAATAAAATGTCTCTCTCTCTCTCTTTCAAATAGATTTCGAAAATGGAACATTTATCTCAACAACAATATGTTACCGTGGAGGGTATAGACAATTCAAATGCACGGGCATTGGTTGTTAAGCTCATCAATGTGGTACTGACTATATTACAAGTTGTGCTATTACTAGTGGCTACAGCCGCCGGCATTATTATGCCATTTTTAAAAACAAGGTAACGTACGGCATTTTGTTTTGAATTTCAGTAGAAAAATTCTTCAATTTTTATTCCATTTGCAGAGTGCGCGTTTTGACCACTTTCTTATCGATATTTTTAATTATTTGTGTGATACGTCAATGGCCTGATGTACAGGATATTGGCGCCGGATTATTGCGTCATTTAAAACAGTCTTTGGTTGTTAAATAGATACAGTTTTTCTATGTATTTATAACAGAAAACAAAAAAAAAACTCTTTATTTTGGTATTTTAATTACGAAATTAAAGAGCTTTACAAATTGTGTATAGAAAAGAAAAAACAAAAAAACAAAAAACCGAAAGAAAAATTGTGAAATATTAAGCACAGTCCGTTTATATAATATTAATTATTATAATATTAATAATATTTATATATGTATATAGATATACATACATACGATATATAATTAGTTTCTAAGAAAAGAAAGTAAAAAGAAAAAAAAAGTATCATAATTCCTATACCATTTAAATGTTAAAAGAAAACAAAAACAAAAATATTATATTTCATATTGAACATTAAAAGTATCATCACACTTAGGTTATAGAGGAAATACCCTACCCCCCAAACCTACTTACCTACCTACACACAATCACATCCCCTCTTAATGTAACGCCAATCATAATCACATTTTTTTTATTTATTTTTATTTTTATTTATGCTTTTTGTAGAAATAAAAAAAAAAGAAATTTCAAAATGATTTTCATTTTTTTTTTATTTTTTAATTAAATTTTTTATTTCTTGTATAAAGGTAGATTAAAAAAGTAATCGATATATGGTAACTAAAAACAATATACAAAATATTTTATTTGCAATTCAATTTGTTATTTTATATAAAAAAATTAAAATTAAAAATTAAAAGAAAGAGATTGTTTAGCAAAAGTACACTGCCACAAGGCACAAGGCATATGTTTAAAATGTTTTATTTTTTTAATTTTTATTAATAAATATTTCAACTCTTTGGTTTTGCTTTGAAACACTCGAACATTTTAAAATAATCAGACTTATTATGGTGGTTAGCGAATCATTATTGAATTTTGAAGTTTTTGTAATTAATTAAAGGCAATACGAACATTTTCCCTGTAATCAATCTATGAAAAAGTTGATTAAATCCATCTATAATCCTTTAATATTGGCTGATTATTTTCTTTAAATCCTCCGCCTCTTTATGACAAGAGCAGTGTCAGTGTCAGTGTCACATGAGGTGAAAGACAGTCTCTTCCTTCTCCTCAGACCCACAGCTCCTGCAGAAATGAATTGTCAGAATGCCAAGCCTTTCGGCATGCCTATAAAAGGGACGGACGGTGGTTGTTAGAATCGCCATTGTACGATGGATGGCCATTTGACTTAAGGGCAAAGGTGAGTCGGTTCTCTTCTTCTCAATACGTGTCTAGCAGAATCTGGTAATGTTGCACGTACGCTCCAGCCGCCAACGATATTGAACTTCCCAGTGAAACGATCAATCGGAATACCTATGGCCTGTAACATATTGGCGAGCTTCGTACCGGCTCTGGCCAGCTCGAACAATGCAATTTGCAACGATGTCCTGAAACCTTTGAAAGATCCGAAATTCCTCGGCATTCATGGACAAGAGGCGTATGTTGAAAGTACGTTCGTTAGAGAGTAAATCAAGTGATTTTCAGAGAAGATCTCGCCACTCCGCAAGTGATTTTCAGAGAAGATCAAGCCACTCAGCAAGCATTGCGTTGCTTTTAAAAATGCCATCGGCTCTGCTTGAAAAATGTTATCAGGCAGTCTGTCAGAGAGTTTAATACCAGAATCCTTCATTTAAAGGTTAGAACGTTTAATTTAATGTATGCTCGCCTTTCGCTCAGAAGACTTTTGTTAAACAATCGTATTTTTTTTTTGTTAGAATAAAAGTAATATTAAAAAATAAAAAATAAACGGAAACTAAAAGTATTTATTTTGTCCCAAAAAAAAAAAAATAAATAAAAAATAAACGGAAACTAGAAGTATTTATTTTGTCCCAAAAAAAAAAAAAAAAAAAACCCAATACAATTGTAGAAAATAATTTTTAAAAAAGAGTCCAAAAACATAACCAACTGTGTATATATTTAGAAAAAAATAAAAATTTTCTTTAAAAAAAAATTATACAATACAATACAAAAACATACTGCTGAATTAAAATTTACAAAAAAAAAATACCAACTTTAGGAAAATTGTGTTTATTTTTTTATTATAAATAAAAAGAAATGGTAAAAACTGAAATTCAAAAAAAAGGGAAAATAATAATTAAAATAAGTAAATTAATACAAAATAATTACTTTTCCTATACGATTAAATTAAAAAACACAAATATACATACATATATAAACGAATATAACCTAAAAAAATATGTAAAATAATTTAAAAATGTTACATAAAAATTATTGTAAAAATTTAATTGCCATTTATGGTCCTCCCAAGACGGGTCAATCGAGGGTTAGCTAAATTGGCCACTTTCTTATTACTTCTGAGACCATGGTCCCAACATTTCTTTGTAACTGTTTTGTATCATTTTCCGATTAGATAACAAACAAAATATTTGTGGAGCTAACAACTGTGGCCATAGTAGGCTTAGCGGCTTCTTGTTTAAGAAATTCAAAAGTGTAGCCAAAATGCTCCATTGTGAATCTCCTGCTCATCCTAATATTTAACGCAAAATAACTTATTTTCCTGATGTGATTTAACACGTTCATCGCCACGATAATATCAGAAAAATTTTCACATGGGCCCCGGTAACTTTATTAGATAATTTAGATAAAAATGTATCAAGGAATCTTAATGTATCACAGAAAAAATTTTTTTTTTGCCAAAATTCTCGGAAAAATTATATTTTTTATGTTAGACATACATGACTGACATGACCCCATATTTATATTTTTTTTTTTTCGACAAGCCGTGTCAGCCTTATATGTCTGACGAATCCAAACAATTTACAACAAGTATTAACCTGTTGTTTTGAACACAGCCTCGTTTGCGTTGGACATTTGTGATTTACCAAATCGCGTACGTCAGACACATATGACTGACATGGCTCATGTAGAACTTCTTAGCGTCAGACACATATGACTGATAGGGCGATGAACGTGTTAAATAAATTGTAATAGGCGTTTGACAATGTGTTAGAAGACCCGTATGACAGACTTTATCATAGGCCTGCAGGACAACATGTGCTGATCTAGGACTGTTTAAGTTTATCCACCATTTTCTAATCCATTATAAAAGCATGATCAAATCTGGCAACTGAAAAAATAGCTGTATCGCAGCAAATGTGATACAAAAGTGAACAGTGCTTCCCTAGGGACCTCCTGTTACTATTTTCTTCATTTAAGAACAATTATCATTATATTTAAAACGAAATAACCTACTTTTGACATGTGGTTAATAAGTCTACAAGTACTGTCACCTGAATTTTAGTTGCGTTTGCGCGCTGGCAACTAAAAATCTGAATTTGCCGAAACGAAAATGTTTTTTTAAGTAAAATTTTTAAATGTTTGTTTTCAGTTGCTGACTGTAATACCAGTTTTTGGCAACTCTGTAATGCAACTAAAGTTTAGTTGCTGTTCACAATCGAACCATTAAGTAAAATATGAACTTGTATGTGAAGTTTTACTTGGAGATCTGTAAAACCGATTTTGTTGAAGGCTTGAAAGACAACAATAGAACAAATATTTTGTGTCTGAAGCCTTAAGAGACAAAAGGCTGAATGCTTTCCAATTATATCGGTAATGCGATGAGCCTGCTCAACTGTAGAATGTGAATTTCTAAAATCAATTTAGGATTTGGGAACTAAATTCGTTTGTTCTGTTATCAGTGTGATGGGAATTTGTAGTATTTTCTAGTATAGTTTTAAAAGGAAAGGAAAAAGAGGCTATAAAGGTTTGAATGATTTAAATTGGAGGCTTTTCGAGCTAAGACTTAGTCTTTTTGAAACCTGTGGTATTTAGAACAGTTTAAATTGATTTAAATTTTTCAATAGAAACAAAACTCAAACAGTAGCGTGTTAGCTAACTTCAAGGACATTAACCCATTTGGGTTTAATGTATGTTAAACCCAAAACGGTTGCTAACTCAGAGGACAGAAAATGGCCATAATAAAGGGAATATATTTGAAACAAGGAAAAAAACTTAAAAAAATATTTAAAAAAAGTAATAAAAATGGCAAAATTAAAAACAAAAATAAATAATAATTAAAAAACAATTACCAATAGCTTAAATTAATACGACGAATATAGTTTTAATTGAAAATCATCACACAATCAATCACACAGTCTAACTTTTTTTACTTCTGTAACTAACTACTCCTCCCTATTTTTTTTATTTAAACTGTTTTGAAAAAAACAAAAATAATTTTTTAATGAAATAAAACAAATGCTAGTGTTTAATTTAAAACTTATATAAGAAGAAATTTCCGTAAAATTATTTTTTCTAAAGAAAAAAAAAATTGTAATAAATAATTATTAATTATTATAATTATTAGAAATTAGAAATTAATAAAAATTATAAATCTTATATAATTCTATACATCTATACATACATACACGAGGAAAATTGATATAATATTTTTTATCTTTATTATTACTATTATAAATTATAAAAAAAAAAATAAAAATATTATTTTTTAAAGGCTCATTTTATGTATGATTTGATTATTTTTTTGTAAATTATTCTTTATATTTATTACCTACAATATATTGTATAATGAAAGAAATAATGTTTTTTTTATTCTTATTTATATTTACTTACGTATAGCAAAAGAAAAACAAATGAAAAAAGAACAAAAAAAAAAATATAAAAATTTAAATAAATTAAAAATTTAAAACAAACAAAAAATAGTAACACAGCTTAGCATTATTATTGTTATTAAGTGAATGGCTTAAAAGGTTTATACGAAGTGCTGCACAGGTAGGTATGCATGTTGTTTTATATTAAATTCTAAAAAATACAAAATTAATTACAATACAATTACAAATTATATTCTAATTATATACGCGCTGAGTAACTTTGACCATATTTACTATTTTTAATTAAAATGTTAAAATAAATAACTGAGTTTAGTTTATTTCCTTAAAACATTCTATTGGGGGGACTTGCATTAATGTTAACTTGCATTTCACTACTAATAAACTCTACCCTCTTTGTTAGACATAAATGGCTTTTATGGCGCAATGTGACTTAATCAATTAAATTCCTTTCACATGCAACCTTCTGGTCTGACAACTACAACCTCCTTGGTGACTCTCGCAGCAATGTTGTGTCAGGAATATCGTGGGTAAAATTGTGCTGACTGAAGAAAAATACTTCATTGACAGACTGACTCAACTGGCCTTAATCAGTCAGAATCAACTAGCCACAGAAGTATACATACGGATAACAAATTTCAGAAATTTTTTTAACTAGTCCGTTTTCGTTGAAAATCTTTATAATTGTCTGACAACTTTCCTCGATTTTAAGACGGTCTTTTGCTTTGGTTCAGAAATTTGTGAAATTTGTAAATCGGATGCACACCTTTGTGGGCCTGTGCAGGGCCACAATTCAGTTCAATTTCAGAAATTTTTTAACCAATGCAAAAGACCGTCTTAACATCAAGGAAACTATAAAGATTTTCAACGAAAACGGATTAGTTAAAAAATTTCGGCAATTTTTTAACCGTACGTATAATTTAGTAACTGTGTGTGGCATAGAGCACAAGGAATCAACAAGACCGTGCCACCATATAGATGTTAGTAACAACAACTTCAAAAAAATTCCGGCGGAAAGATGTTTCAATAATGAACCTGACTGAGCTCATTGCATGAAAGTCGTATATTTCTAAAGTTGGTCTGAAAAGAACAAATTTAAGTATAATTCTTTTAATATTGGCATATATTAATGCGACCAATACGTCCTTTCTATATATTTATTAATCGCATTGTAAAATGAAAAAGAAAAGTTTTCAAAAATTTGCAAATTTTGCAGCCAATTATTTTGGCTGCATTTTTGTAGAATTTCAACTTTTCAGCTTTAGAACGCCCACTCACTCTTCTGCTGCTAAACGTGCAAAGTTATAAGCATTTAATCTATCTAAACATGATTCAGTGGGCGTGACACTACTGGATATTAGAAGAAAATATAAGTTTAAGTTCTTAGCTTTCGTTTGCTGCCAAATTTATGAAAATTGGTGCTAAACAGGCAAAGTTATAAGCGTTTACAATTAATTTGCTTAAATATCTTAAGGTGGGCGTGGCAAAAATTGTAATATTTACCATGATAATGAAAGTACATGATTGTAGCTTTCATTTGATATCAATTTTATAAAAATTGGTGCCTTCGTTACAAAGTTATAAGAAGTTAAAGAAAATACTTTGCCAAACACACCCCTGCTACACGATTCTGTTCGCCTGGTAGAATACACAAAATTTTTGAAATGAAATTTTCGTTAAAAATTTTTGTGTTTGTGTGTGTTTTGTGTAAAAAAAGGTATTTTCTTTAACTTCTTATAACTTTGTCAGTAGTGCACCAATTTTTATAAATTTGGTATCAAATAAAAGGTAGAAACGTGTTCTTTCATTTTAGTCGTAAATATTGTTATATTTCCCACGCCCACTTATAGTTATTTAAGAAAAATAAATTTAAATGCTTTTAATTTTGCTTATACAGCATTCATTGTCATAAATTTGGTAGCAAATGAAAGCTAAGAACCTGGACTTCTTCACACTTCTACTTCTCCTTCAATACGTGCAAAGTTATAAGCTAATACATTTAATCTATCTAAACATGATTCAGTTTGCGTGGCACTACTGGGTGTTAGAAGAAAATTGAATTTGTTGAATTTTGGAATTTTGCTACTTTAAAGTAAGCTTTCTTTTCAGCTGCCAGCCAACTCCGTCGTTTTTTGATAATTTTTTCTTTCTTTTTTAATGAAAACTAAAATAAATGCTTTTATAAATAAAAACCTCTTGTGCTTGTTTTTTTTATATATTTTGAGAAAATTTATTTATTTATATATTATTTATATAATAATTTTTATATATTTGTTTTTTTGTTGGTTTTCTTTCAATATAATTTGTTTTTTGGTTTCATTTGAATGCGTTTTTTAAACATTGTACATCAAACTAAGCATTTCTTTGTTTTTTTTGTAAATATTTAATCAATTATTAATTAAGCAGTTCTAAGTGTATACGTATATATTTTTAAACTCTTTTTTTTATAGATTTTTTTAAATACATTTATTTTTCTGTTTTGATTTTTACAAATAAATGCTTAAAAATGTTTTTAATTCAATAATTATTACTTCTTTTGACTATTTGTTGTTTTTTATACACACATTTTGTTTTTTTTATTGTTTTTTCTTTTATTATATAAACATTTTTATTATAATAAATGCAATTTGAAGAAAAAGAGAGGTTTTGCTGGAAATAAAAATAAATTGAATTAATAATAAAGAAAAAACGAAATAAAATAAATATAAAAATTTATTATAAAACAATAAACGTCCAAAATAAAACGAATAAGATTCGAAGAAAGCCGAACAAAATTAATGGAAATTATAAAAATTTAAAGAAAACACAAAAAATAAAATTAATTAGAAATATAAAATTAAAAGTATTTAAATAATTAATACAACGAAAGTAAAATAAAATAAATAACATAAAAAACATAAAATAAAATTTAATTAAATAATGAAAAACGAAAAAAATAAAAATTAAATAAATAAAACAAATAAATAAATAAATTGAATAACAAAAAATTTAAAAAAATATAAACAATTAATATGAAAAGCGGAATATAATAACAAAACCAACAAATTTAATAAAAATAATAATAATAAAATTAGAAATAATAAAATATAAAAATTATATGCAATACATACATACATAATTGGTCATTATAACCCTTCAGTCAGGATTACGACCCAGCTTCTCAGACCACTTATGTTGTGTGCGTTAATTTTTATACATGAGTGGCGGGAGCTACAGTTTAAAGTCGACTCCGAACGACAGATTTTTGAGAAACTTGTCATGACAATTGTATTTACTGTCAAAGTTTTTGCCAGAAATCTGCTGAAAGGAAGTCGCCGAAGAAATACTTTTTGTATTTTATTTTGATGTCTGGCCTGGGGCTTGAACCCTGGCTTAACGTCTAATAAGCCAACACACTACCTACTAGCCCACGACGACTTCTATATGCAATAACAAAATAAAAATTAGTTTATGTGTTTGAAACACGATTGCATTGGTATGCGAAAATGCAGAAATTCCCAAGTTGCTGATAACATATGTACATGTCACTGTCATTTTTAATTCCAAAAAGTTTTTGCTACTTTTATACTGCTAGGTTTTCAAAAAGTAAATTGCTTGGTTGGTTCATTCCGTAAATGGTATTCAGAGTATTAGGAGATTTAAAAATGAATTCAAACAACGATGGCTGTTCAAAAAGTCAGTAGATTTCTGCTATGCTGCTGTATGCTATAAGAAAAAAAATTGAAACAATGATATAAAAAAATTAAGATATAATAAAAAAAAATAAAATTAAAATATAAATAAAAAATAAGAAGAAAAAAATTCAAGCAATTCCAATTAAAAAATAACTAAAGAAATATAATCGAAATATAATTAGAATAAATAAAAAAATAAATTAAAAACAATAATTAAAAAATAAAATTAAAATAAACAAAAAATAAGAAGAAAAAATGTAAACAATTTCAATTAAAAAATAACTAAAGAAATATAATCGAAATATAATTAGAATAAATAAATAAATAAATTAAAAACAATAAATAAAAAAATAAGCAATAAAAAATAATTAAAAATAAAAATAAAATTACAAATAAATAATTCAAAAAGTTAAAAATTTAAAAAATCAAAAAATAATTGATAATAAATAAAAAATCTTATTAAAAAAATAAAGAAATTAAATATTTATAAAATAAATATAAAAAAATTAATAATCAATCAAAAAATAAAAAAACCTAAATAATAAACATAATAACAAAACATAGTGAAATAATTTAGTAACCTTTAAAAACACAAAAATATAAAAAAAAATATTTTTAGTTTTGTTTTTTTTTTTCTCTAAATTTTCTGTATATTTTTTTAAAATAAAATTGTTGTAAAACATTTTCTTGGGTTTTTTGTTTTTGTTTAACAAAGGTACTTAAAAAATAAGTTCTTATAAAATATTCAAAAGTATACAACTAAAAAGGAAACAGTAATAAAATTAATTAAAAAAATTATAAAAATAATAAAAACATTTACACAAAAAACAATTAAAATTAAATTCTTTTTATAACTCTAATATTATATTTAATTTATTATAATTATTTTTTTGTATTTTGTTTTTCAACTTATGAATACAATACCAATTTAAATTATATGACATTTTTTTATGCACAATACACAATAGTTTTATTAAATTAAATACCTTAACAAATTTGTTACTTTTTTTTTACTTAAAATTAAATTATATCTTTTAATATGTTTATCTTTATTGTTATGTTTTTGTTTTAATAATTAATTCATTTTAATAATATTTATTCCTAAATAAATTATTTAATAATATATAAGTAGTACGGGTGACAACACTAGATACAGAAGACTGACTAAATTTTTATTCCACTTTATTCTTATTGAAAGTTTAAAAGGAATTTGGAATTTCCTTATTTTTTTTTCTTTAAAGGGAAAATACTAGGGGGGTTTACTAATTTCAAAAATCAACCAGAAAACGAAATTTTAAAATTGAATTCTTTTACTTTTACATCATATTGAAAACATTTATTTTGTTTATTTGTTTCTATTTTTCGAAAACATTTTCAAATTATACAGTGGCCGATTAAATATCGCATTTTTTTAAGAAAATTTATTTTATTTCCAAAAAGCATGTTTGGAATCCATCATACTTTGCTTCTTGGTCAAGCACTTTAACCTCTGCACCAAGTAACCTGTACCTCAAAATTAATTAATTAATCTAGTAGGTTAGGTTAGAGGACGTGTACTTGTCAATTAAGACAAGTACAGTACCCGGAGGTCGAATTGACCCATTGTACAACGTCCTAGTTTTTCACACCACTTATGTTACGTGTGTTAATTTTATACATGAGTGGTGGGACCTACAGTTTAAAGTCGACTCCGAACGATAGATTTTTATTTATTGAGAAACTTTTTCATGGCAATTTTTATTTACTCTCAGAGTTTTTGCCAGAAATCTACTGACAGGAAGTCGCCGAAAAAATACTTTTTGTATTTTGTCTTTGATGCCTGGCCTGGGGCTCGAACCCAGGCTTTTGCGTCTAATAAGCCAACACACTACCTACTAGACTACGGCGAGTTCTGAATCTAGTATCACCAGGCAAAGCTCAAGCTCAACCAACTATAAGAATCAACTACAAAGCCGTTAATGAAGCTTTGCTTTTTATCGAGTTTGTCTTCCAGCGATTATGAACAGCTTAAAGGGCAACCCACTGATTCCTTTAAACGGAGCATTGGCCGAAAACTTGCATACAATATTGTCCATTACAACTATTTTTCTTTTTTAATATGGATTAAGCATGGATCATCCATGTTGTGTGGTTTATGTTTTTACTGGCAAGTGGCGGAACCAACATTTTAATGCCAACTTCGTACAACAGATTATCATGGCAATTAGTTACTCACGGTGATCTTTCCAGAAGACTACTGAAGCTACTGGATTGCCAAAAGAAATATTTTCCAGGAAATATATTTCATATGACAATGTTCGGCCACCTCTTGCAAGCTCAATTGAAAGCTATTTAGAAAAAATATAGTCCAGACCTTGCTCCAACCGTCTACAATTTGTTTGTTGGTTTGGGAAAAAGTTCTCACTGCAAGGAATAGTAAACTTTACTTAAGAAAATGATTTTCGAGATTAAATTAATTCTTTGGTAGCCTCAAAAATGAACCAAGCTGCAGTCAAAGGTGGCTTATATGACGTTTTAGGTATTCGAAAGTGCTGAAGACCCCCGTAAAAGACCAAAAAACTTTTTTCTGAAATTATTTTTTAGGTTGGCTTTTGCAAAAAAAGCTTTTTCAAAGGAGGTTGGATTACATTACATTACATTCACCCTTATTCTGGTTGTCGTCGGCGACACAAGACTACGTCGACAATTTAAAATTGGTATTCTGTTTGTCGTTATTGACAGTTATCGATGACTGTCGACAAACATTTGGTATTCTGTAAGTTAATACTAAGTCGATATTGTGTTGTGTCGACTCTGATTTTGTCGATGTCATTTTTGGTAACGACAAGCATTAAAAAATCAACTCTTGTGGTGAATTATTATTGTCTTACGTTTTTCTTCCTTAGCACAATAGCGATATGGATCGCCTTGATACCCATAAATACAGTTACACATCGTCAAATGATTTCTAACAAAACACCACAGGTACGAGGACATGGGTCTTTACATTTCTCATTAACACATGCCCTGTTCGACGGGCAGTCGGAATCAAACATTCCGGTCGCCATCCTTCATAAGGATTGCCAAATTAATCAGGTAAACATTGACAAGATGCAACGCCATTTTGTTGGCGGCCTTGAGCATAGGGTCTACAAGGCGATGGAATGCAAGGGTCGACAACTTCAGGTGGATTTTGTTGCATGGGAGAGCATAGCACAAATGGATTACCAGTATAGCCAGACTCACAATAACACATTGGAGTGTGGCTATTAACACGACAAACTGCACTTTGGCCACAAAGTCCTGAGCAGGGATTCTTACATTTCTGATTAATACAAGTTTGTTGCGAGGGACATTCAGAGTTTGTAACGCATTCAGGGCGGTAACTAGGTGGTTGTCCTGTATACTCTGGTAAGCAAGTACATGAAGGTGTTGTCCCTACATCCTTACAAATGCAATTAGGACCACACGGTGAAGGTTAAGGATTCGAAGCAACAACATCCTTTTGAGGTTCAACTACAGACATTAAAAATCGTATTAATAGCTAAGTTTTCGCAGCAATTGTAATCCTATCAAACTTACTCATTATTGGGCACTGAACAAATGGATATCCTGTATAGTCTTGAATACAAGTACAGAACGGACTGTGGTTTACAACATTCCAAAGCGCAAAACGGCCACATATTCCTGGACATGGATCAATACATCGCTGATTTTGACAGGCCTGATGATAAAAAACTTTTTTTTTCTAAATAAACCATAAAATGAATCGGCTGACTTTAATATTAGAGATGTGCGGATTGTGTTGTTACAGTTTTCGATAAACAGTCGACGTCAACACAGTAGTGTTACAGAATACCAAAACAGTGTCGAGGTGATGTCGACGACGATAGAGAACGATGTCGACTCAAAAATGACGACGACGACGACGACAACAACCAGAATAAGGGTGATTATCTTATGACAGCCACTGCATAGAACATTTTTCTCAGTTTTACTTTTCCTATCTTTTTTAAACTATTGTTTTTAAATAATTATTATATGTATAACCATTTAAATAATTATAATAGTAATTATGATAATAATGATAATAATAATAGTAATGATCTTAATAATTAATAATTAAGTACAATCAATACATGCTTCTTTATAACTATTTGTTTTGTAGAGGGGAAGGAGGAGTTTGTGTTTTTTTTTTGTTGGGTTTTTAACTTTACAATTTAATTTGAATTTAAGCAGTTTACACAATTCAAGTATTTGTTTTGGTTTTTTGTTAAATTTGCTTTAGAATTGTTTTCAATTTTTCAAAAATTTTTTAACTTCTTATTAATGGCAATTTCGTAAGAAGGAAATTTTGTGCGAGATTTGTTTTTGTGTTCTTGTCCTGGCAATATTTACGTTATTCTGTTCTTGTTTTTTTTTTTTTTTTTTTTTTTGGTAAGAATTTGTTAAAAAATAACACACAAAACTTTCAAAGCAAAAAAAAAAAATAAAATTTCCATAAAACTTTAAACGCTAAGCTCTTTACGTTTTAGGCGGCGTAATCAGCGATGAGCGCTCTTTTTAATGCTCAAATACAATACATATTCATATTTATTTATAAGATTTTCTCAAAATATTCTGTTTTTTCTTTTTCTTTTTTTTTGGTTAGGTTCTCTGTGTTTGGTTTTAAGTTTTAAAGGTTAATTGTTATCTTGTCTCTTGTCATGGCTAATAAAAGCTTCTTAAGAATTTGGTTATAAATCAGAACCGTTAGCTGCTACCACCCACGACAGCGGGAGCCACTTCAATGGGGTTTTTCGCTGTGCTAGCCAATTGAGCCGATGCTGTTTTGCTGCTGGTAGTGTTGCTGTTATTGCCAGTTTCGGTTTCAGTTTCTGGTAAAGTTTGATGGTATAGAGCACCACTGGTGGACAAAGATTTCAAGTAATGTACAGGCTTGATGGATTTCAGTTGAGTGGTGCCATTAAATTTCACATTTACCTCACCCACCATACTCAAGGGATGCATGGCCTCTTTATTGACTAGTTCGGCTGCAGCTCCAGTTGTAGCTGTAGCTGTTGTTGTATTTTCTCGTAATTTTTGAGAATTTATTTTCAAAGCACTGTTGCCTTCGGGTGACAATTTAATGGGCGAGGTTAAGATGGTGGGCGTGGTGGTGAAGGTTTGTCGGTTCGTCAAAGGCGAAGTAAACACAGCTGGTGTGTTTTTATAACCAATACGACTAAATAAACTGCCCGAACTTAAGGAACTGCTGCTTTGTGCACTGCTATTGCTGCTGGTACTAGGCGGACTTAAAGGTGTACCCACACCACTGTCCACCTCCAGGGGACTTTTAATATTCGCCATAAAACGATCCACTTGTTCGGGCAACTTTAGTTCATCGAAACGTGTCTGTATGTCTTTGTCATCGTACAAACGATTGGGCCTTTGCATCGGCTGTTTAACGTGTCTGGTAGGCGAAGTTGAATCTTCACCACTGCTGGTGGCCGCCTCATAACGCAGATGCCTTTGTTGTCTCAACTGTTCGTAGGTGTTCTCAAAAAAGGGTGTCTTCTTGGTTTTTTGGGGCGAACCATGTTCTTCTCTTTCGTTCAGCTCTTCGAGGACTTTCAGTGGAAACCCCAAGTGACTATTTACCGAAACCGATTTACCTATTTTACGCTCCGCAAACAGTGGTTTACGTCTCTGCTTTTCGAGATCATCCAATTGCTGTAGAATACGTCGTATTTCTTGTGGTATTTCCAAGTCGATATTGCGTTCGGCCAAATGAGCAACATAACGTCCCAACGTTTGTATGGTCAATTCCAAAGATTGCACTTGAGTTTGCAGGCTGGTTATTTGTGACTGTTGCGATGTACGAGTCTTTTCCAATTGAGCTATTGATGACTGGGCAAACTGTAAGAATGAAAAGGAAAGAAAAAGAAAACAACATTCGTTTTAAAGAAATCTTAAAGCCTCAAGGGTTGCTCACTTGTAATTGTTGTTCCAAATGTGTATTTTTTGTTTTCTCCTGTTTTAACATATCCAAGTGATGATTTGTGGAAGAGATTTCCTCTTGCAAGACATTGTATTCCACATTATATTCCATCAACTGTTTCTTAATATCCAAATTAAAGACCTGTGCAGAGAGCATATGAACACTTTAAAACTTTGAAAACCTTTTAACATCGATAAATACCCACCATTTTCATGACTTTTTCCATAGTTTTTGCCTCAATTTTGGGCACCACTGTCTTAAGATAATCCATAATCTCTTCAAAGTTGTCCCGGGCCAATAATTCATCCTGATGTACGGTAAGCAAAGCGATGGCAAATTTAAAAATTACTTCCGATGACTCCAAGAACATCAAATCAAAGACGCGAGCCACAAAACCCAAAGGAAATTGGGAACTGAAAACGGTTAAAATCCAAGGAGCGGCATAAAGAGTGGGTGACACATCATTTTGATCCAACCAAACATAGAGTTCGGGCAAATGATCCTTAACCAAACGGGAGAGCTGATATAATTGCAGTTGGAATTTCTTCATATCCGGTAAATATTTGGTGCGCATTTGGCGATGGAACATTAAATGTTTCAAAAGCTGAAAAGCATCCGCTTCTTCACACTAAGGCGAGAGAGAGAGATAGAAATGAGTAAAAAAAAATCTTCAATCTGTTATAAGACACAGCTTACATGCAATAACAATATGCCGCATATGAAACCCAAACCCTGGCAATAACCCAATTCGGGATCCAAAATGGAATAGGCCTTTAGCAAATTAAATAAGGACAGCTGACCCAAGCCCAAGGGATCCTTATAGAACTTATGATTGGGAAACGTACGACCCAAGTCTATGAAAATGGCATGTTGATGTTCAGTGAGATTTTTCAATAGCACGTGATAGGGCGTATTAAAGTTGGGGAATTTATTGGTGTCCACTGGCGCCGTATTCATGGAATGCTGTTCGGCCAAGAAACTCCAAACATCGCCACGTTTCGAGCGTGGTACGCCAGTCTTTATGGCTTGTGCTAATACTTTGGGATCCCTTTTATTGCCAATTTTCAGGGAATCTCGTTCTATAAACATTTCCCAACGATCGATGAGCTGTTTGTCACACGGAATGATTTCCTCATAATCTAGTTTAATGCGCTTCAATTCATTTTCATTTTGACAGGCTTGCAGCATAGCATTTTCGGTTTCCATGCGATTGAGTAAAATAATCTGGCGTATGGCGGTCTTCCACAATTCGCGCAATTCCTCTTTGGAGCGTTTGCCTTGTTTGGGTTCTGAAACAAGAACAAAAACAGGTAACCATGCTTACAAATTTCCTTTAAAAACATATTTTAACGTAAGCTCCTCCGCACTTACGTGTTATTCTCATGGGTGATAAATATTCCGATTGAGCATTTTGTTCCATACCCTTGGAGGGTGTTACGACACTATTAAGTATAGCCTGGCGCCAGGAACCCTGATGGGTTTCAGATTCCTTAGGGTTATTGCCCACCTTAATGAAACTAAAATTAAAAAGAAATCAAATTAAAGAACTCAACCTTCTCAAATAGAATACTTTTCCCCAACTTACATATCCATCATGGGACTCTTTAACTGCTCAGCTGTGGGTTTACTAGGGCTGGCATTAATGGAGCCAATAGTATTCGAACGGGATCTGAAATTTTCTGGCGGTGTATCGACTTCTTCTTTACCGCCCTCCAGTTTAGGTTCAGCTGAACTTTCACGTATTTTGTGTTCTTTCACCATTAAAGTATTGCCGGCTCCGATATCATCTTTGGAGGCTTTACGCTTGAGCAAATGATCAAAAGAGTTGGTTAACGATCTTTTGGCCTTCATAAATATGGTACTGCCACCTAAATATTGATTTAAAAATTCTGATCTATTTTCGGCTGTATCATGGACATGCCTTTGTTGTCTCGATTCACAGTGGGCCCTTAGTAGCATCATTAAAAATTGATTTTGTTCCACCAATGGTGAATTCATCTTTTCCGAACCATAAAACTTGGCCCATATAGTATCCTGTTCATCATCGGTTAGGGTTTCTATGCGCCTGAAAATCATATTCTGTGTCTTCTTTTCACTTAAACCCTCCACATCGGTGCAGAGCTTGTGGTACCACAACATTGGACAGTGATCGCACGAGAATATCTGTGTAGCCTCTTTGCGTTTTTGTTCGGCACATGTTACAAAAGCCTGTGATATTGCGGCCACAATATCATCGCATACATGATCCGACTGACATTTGAATACATAACCTATGTAGCCATCATTGTGGGCCTCACGGCAGATAATGCCAAAATGATCGGCATTCTTTTGACCCTGGGCACAGCTGGCCACATCTTTAAAGTCCTTATAAAGTAAAACCTGTTTGCGATCAGGTGAGATCAGGCGTAAATCGGAGCGACCAACTAAAAAGACCATCGTACGATTCTGTTCCACATACGGTGGTATACAGCCATAGGAAGCGGAGCGATCACGCTGTTTGGGTACACTACAGCAGGAGAAAAGAAAGAGAAAAATTAATGATTTTCAATAGAAAAAGGAGAAAGTTTTAAGAATATAGAACGGGTGGTATTCAATGGTGAAGTGGTTTAAAACGGTTGGTTAAGAGAACTAATGGCTGCAACGATAATGGGCCACTGTTCCTTATGTTCAGACACTTATTTAGGAAGGAATTGAAGACGATAGAACATTTCTTGTTTGACTGTCCGACTCCTGATGAGAGAGGATTTAAACTGTTTGTCGGAACCCAATATTCGGGCTCCCCTAAGGATTTTAATAAGATTAGGCTGGCTGAGGGATATGCATTCATATTTGCATAGCTTATCCTTCTGCTTTATTTTTTGTACTGTTCTTTCTCTCTCTATTTCGTTTCTTTTTACTTCTCTTCTTTTCTCTTTACTAGTATGATACTATGGGATCCATCACATCCGAGTGTTTTCGTATTTGTCACTGTGGCCTATACAGGCTCTCATACCTGTTTACCTACCTACCTATCTATTGACTGTCGAATACAAGCTAAATGACTGGGGGGTATTTAAATTTTGACAGAAGATATCTCACAGAAGCCTGGTGACAGGAACGAATTGTGTTGCACTTCCAGTTAAGTGATGGAAAATTAAAAAAGTCATGGACTTATTGTCCAGGTTCCAATTCTTACAAATCAAATAAAAACTTGCTTTTCTTGTCTTGTACACTTCTCATTAGAAAACGTTGGTCAGAGTTCGAAAAAAGGTAAAAAAAACTCCGTTTTAAACCACTTCAAGTTTTAATTGAATACGCTGCTTGCTGTTTATGTGTAAAATAAATTAAAATTTCTAAATATTCCGTCCTGGTCTGTATTCCAAACGAGAATGCTTTTTTTTCAATAAAGAAAAACTTCGAACTCCATACCTTGCGCTCGAAATACAGAACAGGGATGTTATTTAATTTGAATTGAAAATTTTAATTTCAAATTATTTCTAAATAAATAAAGAAAAATTAAATGAAAATGAGAAACATGCTTGGAGTGGGGGAAGTAAGCGAAGGTGAATTTCATTTCACTTCGGTATTCCATACAGCAACTCTACAAAAAGCAAAAATGAGTTTCGAATTCAATTTGTTTGCAAAGTGGAGAAATATTGAAATTAAAATCAAAAGTTCAAAAATATTTTCAAAGAAATCAAGAGTCATTAAAAATATATTTTGCATGGGGTGTGTAAAACATGCTTGGGAATCGGGTATAAAAGTCAAAAAGTAAAAAAATAAATTTCCAATGTATTAAAATAAAGCCAAAAATGCTTTAAAAAAAGAAGTGCCGTGTTTGTAATACAATGCTAGGTAAGATAAGGGGGAGTGTTGGTGGTTCGGCAATAAAAATTTAAAAGAAAGCTGTACTCGTGTTAAGGCGCACAGCTACTCACTTATCCCCTTGCTGTTGTTCTTGTTGTTGCTGTTGCTGTTGCTGTTGTTGATATTCTTGTTGTTCATGATCCTGTGCCATGTGATAGGGATTTTCCTCACCCCGATGCGGTGGCGTAGGATGTTTATTGAGTATAACATTGGCAGGCAAAGATTCTGATTCATCAATAGCATGTGAATCATTGGAATCCATTACCTGATCCCTAATTAAGGCAATGAGTGAAATACAACAATTACAAAGGGAAACATGAATTAAGCAAATATTCTATGGATACCTAAAAACCTAGCGTCATAAACTAGCTTTGCTTATTTATAAGATAATACAAAAAACTTACTCTTTCTTAACATTGATTTCCAATTGACTAATGCCCCTCATTAGGCGGCCTGCTGCAATGGGCAATTTGTTCTCTTTGTTATTATCCTCCAATGATTTGGTTTCTTCTTCATTGCTGCTGCTGGCCCCAGTGGAGGTTTCTTCCTCTTTTATTTTAATTTCCAATTTCGTTTTGGTATTTGCATTGGCTTTGTCATTGACATTATATTCCTCCTGTCCTTTAAGATCTTCCTGTTCGGCCTGTTCTTCATCCTCCTCTTTAACCTCGTTGTCTTTGAGCGAGCCAGATTTTAAATCAATTGAACCGGTGCCAACGAATGTACCTTCACTGTTAATGGACATTTTACGATTCGATGACATTTGCATTAGACGCTGTCGTTGAGCATCGTATGCCTTAAATTTGGGTAGAGCATCATCGATGAAGGAGAAGGGCACACGTTTGTGTGAGACACGTATTTTACCCACGTACATGACTTCGAAAAAGTGAGTGTGATTAGGCGAGATGTCGGCTAAGAGGGAGAGATTACTTTGAGCTGAGGTAGAAGTTGGAATGTTAACCTGCAAGAAAGTAAAAAACAAGTTAGGAAAACAGTTTAAGACAAATTGTAGACAGAACAACACAATTAATTAATTAGAAATCGCCGTAGTCTAATAGGTAGTGTGCTGGCTTATTAGATGTTAAGCCAGGGTTCGAGCCCCAAGCAAGACATCAAAACAAAATATTAAAAGTATTTCTTCGGCGACTTCCTCTCAGCAGATTTCTGGCAAAAACTCTGAGTAAAAAAAAATTGCCAAGAAAAAGTTTCTCAAAAAACTGTCGTTCGGAGTCGACTTTAAACTGTAGATCCCCGCCACTCTTGTATAAAATTAACACACACAACATAAGTGGTGTGAGAAACTAGGTCGTTGTACAATGGGTCTATTCGACCTCCGGGTACTGTATTTGTCTAATTGACAAGTACACGTCCTCTAACCTAACCTAACAAAATTAATATTCACATACATATATACATAACTGGTCATTACAATCCTTCAGTCAGGATTACTACCTAGCTTCTCACACCACTCATGTTGGGTGTGTTAATTTTATACATGAGTAGCGTGACCTACAGTTTAAAGTCAACTACGAGTTTTTGAAAAACGTTTCATAGCAAACTTTTTTAATCTCAGAGTGCCACCGGGGCATCCGACTTGTGAGGTCGAAAGCAATAAAAGGAGAAACAATTTTCAGCTTGAACGATATTTCAATTATCCTTCAGTCTGAAGTTAATCCTTCTAATTCATTAGTTATTGAATCTTCTTTCGTATAGATTCCTATACGATTACTTACGTTTTTAGAAAAGCCTTTTAGAAAGCCACTAAGGGCCGTTTTTTGAATGCAAGTTTAAACTCGAGATTAAGTTAATCTCCAGTTAAACTCCGTTTTCAGTTTTGGAATTTACTTAATCTTGAATTTAACCTTACGGTTAAGCGGTTAATCTCGAGTTTAAACCAGCAACGTTGGTGGTTTAAACTCGAGATTAACTATGAAAAGTGGTTGACAAATTTTTTTTTTTTTTTTTAAAAACTTTTAAGTGAGGGGAAGCCGAATAAGACAAATATTTAAGTGACTATGAATTATATAAAACACAAATTGACAACAGACAGTCTTAATTTATTTATAATTTTAAGAAAATAATTTTTGTACATAAAGATCAACAGTATTCAGCTTTTGTTTGTTTGTTTTTGTTGTATACAAAAGCAAATTGTCGTGAAACACTTTGCAAAGAAGTAGTAAACACAACAAAATAAACGAAAAAAATGTTGCCATTTTTGCTTATAAGTACGGCAGCTCTACAAGGTTAATCTCCAGTTAAATTCCCATTCAAAAAATGAAAACTGAGTTAACTGGAGATTAACTTTAACTGGAGATTAACTTAATCTCCAGTTTAAACTTGCATTCACAAAACGGCCCTAAATATCGACAACTAGCAGCCATTACTACGCGAAATATTGTAATGAAATTAGGTTAGTTTGTTTGCCTTTTAAAAAATATGAACTTACCGTTCCTGCGGAATTATTGAGACCATGTGTATAGGATTTCGATGATTTCATCTTTGCTGTTGACGTTGCTAAACTAGGACTAGCATCATGTTGAGATTGGCGCAAAGCCTCGCTAAGTTTTAAATTTGTTGCCGGTGTTGTATGCACACCATTACCGGATAAGGCCTTTTGCAAAGAACCCTCAGTGGCCGTACTGCTGTTCGAGACTAATGTCTGCGGTATGCTGCCAACAGAGCCGCCCAATGTATGGGCTGGATCACGCATTTGATGCATTAACTCGGCCATCTGAAAATAAAGACAATAAAAAGGTAAACTTTTGTTATTATTTTACCGCAGTTGAATAAAATAATTTTTTATTTTTAATAAAAAAAAACAATAAAAAAATAACAATAACAACAGGCAGGTTTTAATTTTAATATTAATCAGTCCCTAGAGATGACGATGGCTGTTAAAAACAATTACAAGTTAATTGTTAACTTTATATGAGAATTGCTGGCATTAAACAGCGTTTACCTTGCAATTTACCTCAAACCACACCCACATGCCAGGCAAACAAACAGCCAGTAAAACATGTAAGTAATCTGAGGTACATAAACTTTTATAACTCACTGTGTTGCAAAAAACCATTAAAAACAAAAAAAAATAAAAAATCGGAGGCACACAAAGATTGTTTTAGAGGGGGGGGGGGGGGGGAGTTACTTAAGTGTAAAGATATAGGACAGTAGAAGTCGCAGAGAAACTATACAAAAAAATGTGTGTGTTTTTGTTGTAACTGTAATACGTTACGTGCCTGAATGCAGTGGCCGGCCAACACCGTTTACATTATGTGGTGGGTCGGTACGAGATTGCATTGTATTTGACGGTCTGTTGTTGAATACGCTGCTCCTTTCGTTCCCGTTTTTAACAATGAGTGTGTGTGTGTGTGTGTGTGGAATGCATGTACAAGTGTGTATATGTATGTATGTCTGAAGTTATTGTTGTTGTTATCGTTGTTATTGAATAATTAATTCGTAAATGTTCATTTGCGTACATAAGGTTTTAATGTTTTTATTATCTCAATACTGTAGTGCTCGTATAAGGGCCATGTAAATGATAAAACCACACCAGCCAGCCCAAAAGAAAAAACCAACGTTTACCAGTAACAGACTCAACTCGTATGTAGTTTGGAGTATAAAAGTTCATTATTTACATGCACTATCCTATGTAACGGGAGCAACAAGTTCAAAAGGTTAAAATTCATGTTAAGCACACAAGTAAACATGCAAACCCAAAAACACACAGACACGCCAAAACAATAAAAATAATATTTAAAGATAAAGGGTGACTCTTTAAAAGAATTTCAATTTTCAATTTATTTGTGAGAAGTTTGCTGCTTTATTTCTTCAATTTCAATCGCAGTAGGTTAGATTAGGTTAGAGGACGTGTACTTGTCAATTAAGACAAGTACAGTACCCGGAGGTCGAATTGACCCCTTTTACAACGTCCTAGTTTCTCACACCACTAATGTTGTGTGTGTTAATTTTATACAAGAGTGGTGGGACCTACAGTTTAAAATCGACTTCGAACGACAGATTTTTGAGAAACTTTTTCATGGCAATTTTTATTTTACTCTCAGAGTTTTTGCCAGAAATCCGCTGAGAGGAAGTCGCCGTAAAATACTTTTTGTATTTTGTCTTTTGATGTCTGGCCTGGGGCTCGAACCCTAGCTTTGCGTCTAATAAGCCAACACACTACCTACTAGACTACGGCGACTTCAAGATCGATCAATCGCAGTAGGAAGGCGATTAAAGCATATCGAGTGCTTAGTGATGATGATCAGTATGTTATTCCATTTCAGTATTTGATGGGTTCAGCTATATTATGAGCGACTAAAATCGGGACAAACGAACAAAGGTGACACCTGCAATATGCTTCCAGATTTGAAATATTCAATCTTGACGACTTTCAACCAGTTATAACAAAAAATATGAAAATGGTGGTTATGGCGAGGTTAGTTTATGTTAATGTACGTGACACATTCTCCTTTAAGGGTAAGATCCCACTTAAGCCAAAAGTTAGGCTCATTATGACACCACAAAGCAATATTTAACTCTGGTATCAAACATTTTCTGTAGAAAACCATCTCGACGACTCCAACATAAATCTTCCTACTACATACATACATAATTGGTCATTGCAACCCTTTAGTCAGGATTACGACCTAGTTTCTCACACCATTCATGTTGTGTGTGTTAATTTTTATACATGAGTGGCGGGGGGACCTACAGTTTAAAGTCGACTCTGAACGACAGATTTCTGAGAAACTTTTCATGGCAATTTTATTTACTCTCAGAATTTTTCCAGAAATCTGCTGAGAGGAAGTCGCCGAAGAAATATTTTCTGACCTGGGATTTGAACCGGGGCCTCACGTCTAATAAGCTAACACACTACCTACTAGACTACGGCTTCCTACCGGGAATGTCAAGTTTATCGCCATGTCTTATAAAAGGCCAGTGGCATATGAGGATAGCAATATTGTACGTTCCTTCGTGCTGTCAACGAAGTTAAACCTCCCGGCACAACAACTGAGGAATATCTAGTTTAACTGAGGCAAACGGAATACCTATGCCATGTAACATGTTTATCTGAGAATTCCTGGCATTCATGGACGAGGTTGGAATTATTTACAGGGACTTGTTCATGCGCCAGATGTTCAAATAAAATCCCATCACCCAAAAAGCATTGGAACGGTCTTGACATTCAGCCTACTCTGCCCAGCATTTTGGAGTCTTTAGATCCTCAGAAGTTTGAGATCATAAGGAAGAATGTAGTCGTATACACCACAATGAGTTTGGACACAGAGTGTCGGAGAAAGAAAAATGCCCCTGTTATGCAGAGGCTATATCTGTTCTCTACTACGGACAAATTTGTAAATTTTTTTCGTATCGATACTTATAGAACAGAGTTGACAGATGCCATATATCTCTAATAATATCAACAGGTCTTCCAATTTAAACGATGCATCCGTGTCCCAGGACATTATAAGGAGTTTTAAAAACCTTTTAAATTTTAAAAAGTCAAAAAAAAAATATGATGAACAGCCATTTGTCTTTTAAAGGGTTGCCTTTTATATTTCGGGATTTGGCAACCCTAGTGTTGCAATCTGCCAACTGACAGCTCTATTGAAAAGCTTGACATTTTTGAGGTTATACGTACTCAGAACGTTTTGACATGCGAGCGCTATTTGTGTTGTTTACAGTAACTTAAAAGATTCATTTCGCCCAAAAAAATGGAATTAAATCGTGAACATTTTCGTGCGATTATTTATAACTTTCGATGCGGATTAACTCAACAACAGTGCATCGATGAACTTAATGCAATTTTTGGCGATGAAGCTCCATCAAGGACCAGTGTTTATCGATGGTATGGTGAATTCAACCGAGGACGTAGTTCACTCCAAGGCGAATTTCGTGACAGTCGTCCAAAATCAGTTGTTGTTCCGGAAACCATTGATGCTGTGCGCCAACTGATATTGCAAGATCGTCATGTGACCTATCGTGAGATTGAGACAACCTTAGGCATTAGTGTGACCAGCATACATTCAATATTGCATGAACATTTGACTGTCAAAAAAATTTGTTCGCGTTGGATCCCACACAATTTGTCAATCGCTCAAAAAAAGGCTCGTGTCGATTGGTCGAAAGAAATGCTCCATAAATACGATCGCGGTGCTTCGAAACACGCCTATGACATCGTGACAGGTGATGAATCGTGAATTTACACGTATGAGCCCGAAAGTAAACAGCAGTCGACTGTAAGGGTGTTTCAAGATGAGCCAAATCCAACAAAAGTTGTTCGCGCACAAAGCGCTTCCAAGCAAATGATCGCCTGTTTTTTCGGAAAAACTGGACTGGTCGCAATCGTACCACTAGAACAACGCAGAACAGTCAATTCTGAGTGGTACACAACCATTTGTTTGCCAGTTGTCTGCCAAAAAATCGGGAAAACCAACCGCCGAAGACGGATCACTCTTCACCACGACAATGCGAGCTCTCACACATCGGCTCAAACAACTGCATTTTGGCACCGAATGTGTTCTTTTTACGTAAAAAATAAAATGAGAGGTCAACGTTTTTCGACACCTGAAGAAGCGGTTGATGCGTTCAGAATGCATGTTTTGGAGATACCTCAATCAGAGTGGCAAAAGTGCTTCGACAATTGGTTCAAATGCATGCAAAACTATAGAATAGACCTTAATGGGGAATATTTTGAAAAACAATAAAGAGATTTTCGATGATTAATATTTGTTTTTGTTCTCTAATCCCGAAATATAAAAGGCAACCCTCTACTGCATCCGAATCTAGGTTGATTGGCATTCTTGTCATGGTCATTAAATGATGTTATCTTTTGGTAGGCTCCTATAACTACACAAGATTTTTGTTATGCCCAGGCCATATGTATACTCGATAAGCGTTTCTATACCATGTAAATCATTTTCTACATTTTCCTGTAAAGCCATAGACTTAACATCGTTTTATTTTTATAGAATGGGGCAGAATTATGTTTATTAACAACAGTTGTATGTATATACATGCTCAGATGCTATAGTAAACATATCATCTATAATTCATCGGTAGATGTAATTAAATATGGTAAAAGTAGAGGGTGGGGTGGGGCGTATGTTGTCTGTTTAAAGAGCTTAAATGCGGTCAGAATGATTAAAGGAGGAAGGATTATTTTAAGCGTTTAACTTTATTAAAATTTTATACAACAAATTATGCCAAGCATTTGTGTATTTAGAGGGATAAAATTAAAATAAATGAGACTCTAGTGAAACAACAAATTAACGAAATTAAATTAAAAAACAATTTTTCTTTTAACTGGGTTATAGCAAAGAAAATAAAGTGTAAATAAAGAATGTGCATTTTAACATATTTTGGAATATTTTTCAAAAATATTTCATGACGCGGGGGGGAAAAGATAGAAGGGAATGATATAGAAACCAAGAGCGTAACAATGCGTTGTTCTTATCGTGCATTTTTGTTGTTTGACCACTTTTTTATTTATTTTTCTGGTGTTAAAAACAGACGTCGTCACCAATGTCCCTCAGGGGCAGAACATCTTCGGCTTTTTACACACATAGGACACGAACATAAAGAATGTTCGTTAAAAAGAGCGTAAAAATCTTGTCAGTTTTTAAAGAAGAAGGTTCATGTCGATTTTTTCAGACTTCAATGATACACCCAAAGAAATATCACAGTAGTATTCATTAATATCAATGGGAAATGATTTCGATTTTTGGAAGAATACTTGCCAAGTTAAATGCGGTGTCTTTAGGGATTTAGTGCAGTACAATTTTTCTCTATTTTCCGATCATATATACATATCATTGTGTTAATAAGTAGACTTGAAAATATTACTAACAATTTTCCTCTAGGTTAACACATGCCTATGGTTATGGATTAGTGAGTAAGAGAGAGAAAATAAGTTGAGAGAATTTATTTAATTACAGCCATAGAAAAGTGTTAGTAATATACTCTATTTTTATTTTCATTTCATCAACATACATATGTAAAGCTGTCTATCTTTGGCTTAATAATTTTGAATAAATAAAAATAAAATAAAACATCGATTTTATTATTAAAAGAATATAAAGCTATCCATCTTTGGCTTAAAAATTAGGCCATGTTTTTTAGATAAATAAAAAGAATAAAAAAACCATTTCTTATTAAAAGAAAAAAAAAAACGAACATTCCAAAGCATTTAAAAAATATATACTATGAGACAAAATAAAAAAAAAATACGCCCAGCTAATGACATTTTTAACACAAAATATTCTTCGAGTGTTATTCTGAAATAAAATGATAAAGCATCCACGAAACATGTGTTCTTGTCGCAGTCTGATCGACAACTAAATCAAAAAACACAAGAATACATACACATGTACATACGTACGATGAGAGCAACACATTGTTACGCTCTTTGTTTGTGTTCATTTTCCTTTTGTCTTCCTCTCTCTCATCAAGAAATGATTTTTAAAAATATTTTGGTGAGAGCGGGTCGTAATGTTACGACCCGCCATAAGAAATTTTACTTCTACATGATGCGTATTCTTTATATCCATATTCTTTGGTTATAGGCAGTGGTGTTGTGCTAATTTTTTTTTACCGGAACGCGTTCCAGACTCCGGTTCACGGTTCGGAAAAACAAGCCGGTTCGTTCCGGTTTTTGTTCCGGTTCGGGTTCGGTTCAAACCCTTGTTTATAAAAATACATATAAAAATTCGTCAAAAATTAGAAAAAAAAATCAGCAATTCTTTTTAATTTTTTTTTTCAAAACGTCAGCCAATTCTCTTTATCAGAAATCATCTTTAGTTCCGGAACGCGTTCCTGTCCAAAAAAGAAGTACCGGAACGACGTTCCGGAGCGTTCCGGATCCACAACACCACTGGTTATAGGTCCCAGGTATGGCGCTACAATTTGAATCAGAAAGACTCAGAGCATAAAGTTCCTACCACCAACAAATATGTAAGCAGATTACACACAACTCTGAGATCGTAGTCACATACATACATACATAATTGGTCATTACAACCCTTCAGTCAGGATTACGACCTAGTTTCTCACACCACTTATGTTGTGTGCGTTAAATTTTATACATGATTGGCGGGACCTACAGTTTAAAGTCGACTCCGAACGACAGATTTTTGAGAAACTTTTCATGGCAATTTTATTTGCTCTCAGAGTTTTTGCCAGAAATCTGCTGAGAGGAAGTCGTCGAAAAAATACTTTTTGTATTTTTATTTTGATGTCTGGCCTGGGGCTCGAACCCTGGTTTTTCGTCTAATAAGCCAACACACTACCTACTAGACCATGGCGACTTCATCGATCGAGATCGTAATAGTGCGTTGGCGTATTACCATAGACAAGAGTCCGTGGTTTAATCCTAGGCACAGATATTTCAAACAAAACGAAATTTTTAAAAAAATACTTCTTTCGATGACTTCCCCTCAGCAATCTTTTGGCAAAAACTCTGAGATTAAAAAGTTGTCTTGGAAATGGTTTAATCCTAGGCTCAGGCATCTTAAACAAAACGAAATTTGAAAAAAAACATTTCTTTCGATGACTTCCTTTCAGCAATCTTCAAGGAGAAACTCTGGGAGTAAAATAAAATTGCTTTGAAAATGTTTTACAAAAATATGTCGTTCATTAAACTATATGTCCCACCATTCATGAATAAATTTAACACCCACAACATAGGTGGTATGAGTAGCTAGGTTGCAATCCTGACTAAAAGATTGTAATGATCAATGAATTGTAAAACGATTTTTGCTTTTAATTCAGAAAAAAAGAAATTATGATAACAATTCAAGTCTATTTCTGAAATTCTCAATAAGAAATTTGATTTTAACAACTAAAGTTCCTAGTTGCAGCAATTATTTGCTAAAAAAAATTTAATTTTTTTTATTCAATTTAAAATAAATTCTTGTTTTCCAATTCCACTTTATGTCCAGCAAATTTAATACAGTGGTGGCCTTATAATTAAAAACGACTTAGCTACATGTATGTTTGTTAATTTGTTTTACAGTTTTCACTAAGTACCTGGGATCAAAGGCTTTGTTTGGAGGACGTCTTACATACGTTTTTCCCATCAGATTGGGACAAATTAAACTTAGATTCGTCACTCCAGAGAATTCTGTTCCAGAAACATCGTTTCTAATTCTAAGGCCACCACTGTATGTAAGTATGTAAATATGAACTTATGTTTACTTAAGAGTCATGTACTAAATGGGAATAATGTTATCCCAGTGTGTGTGTACATGAGGGTCAGTTGTTTGTGTCAAGTAAACTATTACATGCCTGTTGCATATTTTTTTTAAATTTTTATTTCACTTTTATTTTTTATTTTATTTCTCCCTCTCTCGGTTTCAAATGTTTATTTAACACATATTTTCTCAGTTTTATTTGTTTTGTATTTAAATTGTTGCTATATTCTGTTTTGCAAAGTTAATAAAGTTGTGTAAATATAAATAAAGATGTGAAAAACATTTAAAAAAAAAGTTTTTTTTTTGTTATACAAATTATGCCTTAGTTAAAGCATTGAATTAAAGTTTTTCATTCATAAACATATTTTAAAAAAAAGTATTAAAAATTTAATATGAATTTAAAACAAATTGTTTTTCTTCTTAATTATGAAATAATTTAACAAAGCTGTGGTAAAAAATTTATTTCCAAACATCATTTGAGGAAAAACTGGTAGCTGAAAACACGTTCAGTTCTCTTGGAAGATTACTCTGACTGTGTGGCATCCGATTTTAGCAAGCGACAATTGTTTCATACGTTTCATAAGTACTAATGGGTGATTTTTTAAGAGCTATAGGAACATTTTTCAAAAAAAAAAAAAACATAAAATTCAGAAAAATGCATGAAATCTTTATTTGAATCGATAGTACGGTCCATATAATTTAATGTTCCAAGATTATTTCATGCAAATGTTAACCGCGACTGCGCCTCAAATGGTCCTTCCGCTTAGTCCAATTTTGGCATACTCTTTCCAACATTTCGGCCGGTATCTCACGAATAAATGCTTCAATGTTGTCTTCCAATGCTTCAATTTAAGTGGGCTTGACATAGCTTTAACATAGCCCCACAAAAAAATAGTCTAAAGGCGTTAAATCGCACGATCTAGGCGGCCAATTGACCGGTCCCGAACGTGAAATAAAATGTTCACCGAACTCGCCTCTCAATAAGTCCATTGTTACGCGTGCTGTGTGGCATGTGGCACCGTCTTGTTGAAACCACATCTCATGCAAGTCCAGCTCTTGCATTTTGGGCAAACAAAAGTTGGATATCATCTCACGGTAGCGCTCACCATTCACAGTTACGTTACGATTCGCAGCATCTTTGAAGGAGTACGTTCCAATGATGCCACCAGCCCATAAACCGCACCAAACTGTGACTTTTTCTGGATGCATTGGTAGCTTTTGCAATGCTTCTGGCTGATCTTCACTCCAAACTCGACAATTCTGCTTATTTACGTATCCATTGAGCCAAAAATGAGCTTCGTCGCTGAAAACAATTTTTCGATAAAGAAATGGATCTTCGGCCAACTTTCCAAGACTTTCCAACTTTCACCAAGAATTCTGCGTTGCGGTAGGTCGTTAGGCTTCAATTCTTGCACCAGCTGTATTTTGAAAGGCTTCACACCTAAATCCTTCCGCATAATTTTCTACGTTGTTGAGTAACAGAGGCCCAATTGCTGCAAACGGCGACAAATCGATAATTGATGGTCATCATTAACACTGGCCGATACAGCTGCGATATTTTCTTCAGTTCGCACTCTATGTAAGCGTGTTGGTTGTTTAATGTCCAACAATGTAAATTTGGTGCGAAATTTAGTCACAATAGCCCGAATATCCGCTTCAGTGGGTCGATTAAACTGACCATAAAATTGAAAAAGCGCGCGATGAACTTTCTTAACAGAGCACGCATTTTGATAATAAAATTCAATGATTAGCAAGCGTTGTTCGTTTGTAAGACGATCGATCCATGTTTAAATTATAGACCAACTGAAGATGTTTGACAGTGAAACAAAACACGAAACGTGCGTGAGCTGTTTAAACCAGTGTTGGCAAAATGATAATAGCTGAAAAAATCACCCGTTACTTTTGACATGAGAAACAAAGACAACGGACCTAACATAAACAAATTCGAAAATTATAAATTGAATGGATAGACTGTTGTCGAAGCATTGAATGTCACTCACTGGTGTTTGGAAGCACCAGGGTTTAACGAGAGCAGAGCAATTAAGTAACACACAATTTGAGGCCGAAATATGTTAAAACAGAACTTTGCATATTCAAAAGAGTGCTTGAAAGTCAGAAAAAAATTATAAGGAATCGTATTTGAAGACCGATCGTCTATGGAGTCAAACTAATTGGCAATATCTGGACTAGACGTTAATAGAAGAACTGTATTGAACATATTTTTTTTAACTACGACCATCATTCAGGTAATGTCCCAAATTCATACAGAGAGAGCATTGTGTCGGAAGTAAGTTGTAGGAGGAGGGACTGATAATACAACCCTTTCAGTCTGTATTAAAATCTATAGCTTCTCACACGAGCCATGCTGTTATATCAGTGACAAATCTACAGTTTAACATTGACTTCGAACGACAAAATTTCAAGAAACTTTTTTGGTTTTATTGCCATGGCTGCCAGATAAATGAGGCACCAAATCGTCAAATATTTGAGAAAAAATCGTCAAAATCGTCAGAAAGAAAAAAATAAATTAAAAGTTTTTAAAACCCAAAATTATTTCTATTGTAGCAAAACATATAAAGTCAATATACATATGTACGTATCTGAGTTCAATAACAAAACATTTAAAAATTATCTTAATTTTTTTCATTTTTTTTTTTCAAAAATGGAGAAATTTTATATCATTTTCAGGAGAAAATTGATTAAGGTTTAAACCATCTATCCCAGTGTTGTTTATTGATACATAAGCGCAGCAATAATATTGCATTATCTTAATCTAAGGGTGGTGTAAATATTAAGGAGTCAGAAGCTCTTGACATTTTGAGCATGAACATTTAGTGTAATGTTGGCTGGAACCGATACATTTTTCCATTCCTTCTTAAGATCTTAGCATCTATTTACACCATTTATAACCGACCGAGAATGGAATACAACTGTCATGTATGGGTCGGTGCCTCGACCGTATACAGGAGAGGCCGTAGTAACTCGTTAATGACGGTAGTGTAACCCACTCCATTGAATCAATGGAGCATCGTTGCAATGTGGTTTGTGTTTCAATGTTCTATAGCTACTACAGAAGGATTTTTTGATTATGTGGTCGTTTGGCCAGTGACTAAAATCACACTGCATCACAGTAATATTACGTTATTTAGGTTAGGTTAGGTTAGGTTAGAGAACGTGTACTTGTCAATTAGGACAAGTACAGTACCCGGAGGTCGAATTGACCCATTGTACAACGTCCTAGTTTCTCACAACACTTATGTTGTGTGTGTTAATTTTATACATGAGTGGCGGGACATACAGTTTAAAGTCGACTCCGAACGACAGATTTTTGAGAAACTTTTCATGGCAATTTTTATTTACTCTCAGAGTTTTTGCCAGAAATCTACTGAGATGAAGTCGCCGAAAAAATACTTTTTGTATTTTGTCTTTGATACCTGGCCTGAGGCTCGAACCCAGGCTTTTGCGTCAAATAAGCCAACACACTACCTACTAGACTACGGCGACTTTCTTACGTTATTTAGTCTGACTATTCGTATGTGCAACTCAATTCCTGCAGAGGCATTTCTTGTTACTTGTGGTATAAAAATATACAAGCCTTTTTAATTTCCCTTTCCTTCTTCCAATATTTATATTTTCAAAGTTCCAAACACAATGCCATCCTTCCCCTGAGTGTTGGTCGTACGAAAAAAAATAACGGCGCTTGCCTTTGTTCTTCCGATGGTAATATTAGAAGCTATACTCGAATTTTCAAAATTGACAAGTTAACTACGAGTTATTTAGAAGTTGTAATTTTTTGGCTTTTAAGGGGTTAAAAAGGAATAAAATTCAGAAAAATCATCGCAGGTATTCGAAAGTATCTTAAAATATAATACTTTACTCCTTGTAATTTACTAACATAAATTTCCAATAGTAACAATTGCAAAGTAAATACAAAGCTTAATGTGGCTTTTAATGTACTAAAGTAAAGAATATGATGTAAATTTTTAATTTTTAATAATCGTCAAAATAAGGGCATAAATCGTCAAGTCGTCAATACGATATTTTTGGAGCTCAAAATCGTCAAAATAACGATAAATCGTCAAACCTGGCAGCTATGTTTATAGCCCATGCAAGAGGGTTAATAAAATAATTGTGAATCCATCATTTTATACATTTTAAATTTAATTTTAATTTTTTTATTTTAATTTTTTTTCTTTGAATAATGAATTAATAATTTTTATTCAAAACCGAATCTATTTTTATTTCATAGTTTTCTTCTGCCTAAAAATAGTTCGTTTTTCTTTTCAGTTTTTAATTGTAATTTTCCTTATTTTGAGAATTGCATGTCAAAATTGCAAAATGTTTTAATTTGAAACAAATTTCTTTTGGCACAAATTAACAAAAAAAATTCAAAGACATTTACACAGGAGATAAGATATTTTTTTGTTTTAAACAATAGAAAAAATAAAAATTATTTAAATTGCTTTTATAGTTGCCTGTAAAAGTGGATTTTTTTCTTAAAAGTTTAATTCTGATCACTTTGAAATCATACAGCAACGTCATGATCAGAAACAGTTTTCTTTTTTTCTTCGGCCATATGTTTTCTATTTATAATGCTTGGAATAAAATGTAATTCTTCTTAAAGCTAAAATATAATACAGGGTGCTGTAAAAAGGAATGTAAAACGATTGACTGTTTGATAATATGTATGTACAGCAGTTGGAAGTAAGCTCAAGAGAGACCACAACTTAAAGGTGTTCTATTCAGTGGCTGTAAAGTACTGACGAATTTTTTCAAAATATGTGCCCTGAAATTATGAAATCAAAAGGTTTTCAAATTTATTTCGTAGAAAGCGACAGCTTTTTTTAATAAAGAAAGAAACATGCATGAGACCTAGTTTAAAAGGCCTCTTACATGTCACACGTAGTTTACAACTGGCTTGTCACATCTTGGAATACCATTAAAGCCGTGGTTATGTAAAAGTCATCTGACATTCTAATTTGGAACTAACAAAGCATAGGATGGATATCAGCTGTGTCCACCAAAAACCAAACTCATCTTAAAATTGTTTTGGCTTTTAATTTACGAGGAAATTATGACCAATTCCCACTATGGCATTTCTTTTGTGACGTATTGTAATGAGGTTAAAGCAAATATCGTTTATTATGTATATTATAATGAAGTCGTCGTAGTCTAGCAGGTAGAGTGTGTTGGCATATTAGGCGTGCGGCCTCGGTTCAAACCCCAGGCCAGACATCTCAAACAAAATGAAATATGAAAACATTTTTCTTCGGCGACTTCTTCTCAACAGATTTTTGGCAAAAACTCTGAAAGTAAATAAAATTGCCATGAAAATTTTCTCAAAGATCTGTCGTTCGGAGTCGACTTTAAACTGTAGGTCCCGCCACTCATGTATAAAAAAAATTAACGCACACAACATACATAAGTGGTGTGAGAAACTAGGTCGTAATCCTGACTACAGGGTTGTAATGACCAATTATGGCTGCCTTCCAAAATGTATCAATACAAAGTTTGTATGCAGTTCTACTACTGTATATAAACTCTGTAGATATGCAAAGTAACCAAACAATGCATCAACTATAAATCCGATTGCCTGATTGCTTTTGGACTGCGTTAAAAATACACATTGACGACGTTTTGAAATAGAATACATTTGTATATATTTTGTACAGCGGCATTATGAAACACGATACTTTGTTCAAACACAAAGCAACTAACATTTTGGAAGGCAGCCTCTTAGACGACAACAAACGCTATGGACAAGAGAACGTACGCCATACACGCCAACGCTTGGCTGAAAGACTTGTGTATATTGGAACCGCTTAAGACATTGGAATATTTGACCAGGCTCGTAATGCTTGATCGATCAAAAAAGCATCACTACTGTTCAGAACGCCAGATGAGCCTACAAATATCAACAACATAACAATGCATCAAATCGTAAGGCATCAAAAGAAGTGGTACGGGTACAGAGTGCAAATAGTTCAATGCCAGTGGTGGTCTTCTAGCCCTAATTTCTGATAAATCTGGTATGAGTATAAAATTACATAAAATACATGATAAGAACATCTCTAGTTAGGCAGAATTGTCAAATCCACAATCTGGACATGATTAAAAATAAACACAAGCTGAACGAGGGTAGGTATTACGAATAAACAGCAATAGAACCAGGACTTTTAAAACCAACGATAATATCATGTTGGACATGGATAGGTTTTGCTACTTGGGTAGCATTATAACGAATAAAAGGCTGTACCTCAATGGATATAGAAAACCGTGTAAAATATTAAACGCCTACAGCTACGTGTGTGTACACACATAGAGAGTAGGTATGGAAGTAAAGGTCCGCCAGATAACATTTTTTTTTGAAAATGCTTTAAAAAAAACTACTGAATATTTTCTCAAATTACTTTTTTATTTGAAATTACAATCCTTCCGGTTAATAATGGAAAATAATTTCATTGAAAGGCTGCCTCGGCTGGCCATGCAGTCCAATTTTTAAGCACATTATCGATTGTGTGTAGCTGTATTTCACCAAAGGCTTCACGAATATTGTCCTTTAAAGCCTCAATTGTCTCTGGCTTGTCGGCGTAACACTTATCTTTGACGGCACCCCACAAATAATAGTCCAACGGTGCCAAATCGCAGCTCCGAGGTGGCAAAACGACATCAGCTCTGCGGCTGATAATGCGATCTTCAAAAACAGGGCGCAAAACATCGAGTGTAGCTTCGGCTGTGTGGCACGTAGCGCCGTCCTGTTGAAACCAAATGTTGCCAATATCCTCCTCTTCATTTTTGTGAACAAAAATTCGTTCAACATGGCCCGATAACGATCGCCATTGACTGTAACGGCCACTCCTTCCTCATTTTCGAAGAAAAATGGCCCAATTATGCTTCTGGACCAAAATCCGCACAAAACAGTGACTCGTTTTGGGTGTGTCGGCTTTTCAATGTATGCGTGCGAGTTTTCTGTGCCCTAAATGCGACAAATTTGCTTGTTCACATACCCGCCAAGATCAAAATGAGCTTCATCTGAAAAGATGATTTTTTTTTTGCCAAAATCGGCATCTTCTGGTGCAGGCTACTGCATGGCCAGCCGAGGTAGCCATTTGAATGAAATTATTTTCCATTATTAACCGGAAGGATTGTACTTTCAAATATAAAAAGAAATTTGAGAAAATATTCAGTGGTTTTTCTTTTAAAGCATTTTCAAAAAAAAAAAAGTTATTTGGTGGACCCTTTACATAAAGGCATATGCACATTGAAGATTGTCCTAGAATGTCGGCTTTTTTTCTAGGAGTGAAATGTGCTACGAGAGGATAGACAATGTGCAACATGCACTTTTCCAGTGTAAATATCGGAAGAAACAAAGGCATATCACAGCTGTCACGGGTACGTCCGCAAATCACTCAAAACTTAGGCTGGGGGTAAAGAAACGTCTGTGAACACTAGATAATCCTAATCAAACTTCATTTATGCATGGGGAAATAGATTAAATGATGAGAATGATATGATCCAACAAATAAAATCTTTCACGAAGGAATACATATTCCATGATACAGCGCTGCCATTTCGACCATAAAAAATGGAATAAAAACAGTGTCATGGATTGTTGTATTTCATAGTGGGTATATCCACTACTATCTAACGAACTGACTACCTTTTAATGACTTTAGGTTATGGGAAACTCTCAACATGATGCTGCTGCTGGCCCGGCCACGTGCGAAACCTACAGCCGCTTCTGCAGAAGATATAACAAGAATAGCAAGGCAGAAGTAAAGAGCGCTAAACATTTGCTCCGGCCTTCAAGGGCCAGAGATGTAAAACTTCTGGTTGTATTGCCAGAGATAATTTGGATAAAATCCATAAGAGTCATAAAATTGACAGAAGAAGAATAATAAAGAAAATAGCAATCATATTGAAAATATAAAAATAATTTGAAAAAAAAAAATTCCATTTCATCATCGATCACTCAGTGAATAGATGATGATGATGATGATGATGAGGGAAAAAAATGATTTTTTCTTCATCTTTTTAATTTTAATTTGAATTTATTATAGAGAAACAATTGTGGTTTTTGTTAATTTATTTAAAAACTAAAACAAGTACTTGTTCTTCTTTTGTTTTTTTTTTCTTCTTCTTGTGCTTGGACTCATTCTTTTATTTTTATTTTTAAACAAAAACGATTTAAATTGTCGTCTCTTTTTTTAAATTTTTTTTTTAAATTGAAATTAAAAATTTTGTATTGAAATACAAATGAATTGCCAAAAATCATTCTGTAATTTTGTGAGTGTGACACATTTTTGGTACTTTTTTTCTTTTGCTATAATTAAGTACCAAAAATAAAAGGGAGAACAAAAAGAATTGTTTCTTTTTTTTTTTCTAAGGAGAAGAAATGTTTGCCAAAAAGACAACGCGACCTTTATTTGAAAGTATGAAAAAAAAAGAAAATTTTCTTTTGGCTGTTTTTACAATTAAAAATATTTTTAAAGTGTTAGAGAAGATAGGAGAGAGGGGGAAAAAAGAAATTAGATTAAGGAAAAGTACTTTTAAGAGAAACTATAAAATTTATTTTTATTTCTTATTACACTTGCAGACAAAATAGCGTCGCTCTTTGTTTATTTTTTTTTTTCATTATACAAGTATTGTGTTAAGCAGATGGCCTTGTTACTGTGAGGGATTTTAGCCAAATAATTCTAATTTCTATGGCATTGTATGTGTACATATGTACGTATTTAAAATCGAATAAGAATAAGAAGCAGAAGCAGAAAACATATACAAATATATGTATGTAAGACCGCTGTTGTTGCTATTATGATATCACGTTTTAATGCAATGATTTTTCCCCGTTTTCAATCATCATTGTCGTGTGTGCTTAGATACAGAAACTGAACAATAATTTCAATATTTCATCGTCTTCAACAATTTGTGACGCTAAATGCTGTTTAATGTTGCAAGCGTATGTATGTACATATACCCATGGGGGACCTAAGTATAAAAGTGATTAAAAAATCTTTTTTAATGATGACGAGATTTTTAAAAACTATTTTTAGGTTTTTCATGACATGTGTGTTATTAGACTTTGACATTTAAAAAGAGAGAAAAAATTTAGATTTTTATGAAATTTTTGCTATAAACTGGTTTCATTTACAGCATTATCTTCAGAGCATTTAAAAAAAAAATAAAAAAATATTAATTAATTACAAAGCTTTTAAGATAAAATCTTTATTTATTTTTTTATTTTTTATTTATTTATTTAAGTCTATGGAAAATCCTTACAGACTATTACATTTTATATTTCAATTCATTAAATTTTATATTTATATTTCAATTCATTTTATATTTCAATTCATTTTATATATCAATTCAGAATTATTATTATTATGATTTCAATTCAAAAAATAAGTTAAAAATACTAATAATTAAATGTGTTTAATTGTAAAATTATATCCTTTTTAATGGATTCCATACTTTTATTAAAATCAATATGAAGATACAGACTATTAAAATCATTACAGATTCTACGAAATGGATCGAAGTTCGCATAGTTAACTGTGTAATATTTTATATTTAAGAAATTATGGTATCTAGTCGGACGAACAGGTACTTTTATGGAAAGTTTTTCTGGAAGAAATTGAGAGTTGATAACACCATTAAACAGCTTCAGAAGAAAGACAGCATTTAGCATTTTACGACGGCTTTTTAAAGTTGGTAATTTAATGAGTGCTAGACGTTTTTCATAAGGTGGTAACCTTTCATTAGGATCCCATCCATTCCCTAAACCACGAAGACAAAATAATAAGAACTGTTTTTGAACTGATTCAATTTTGTCAGAGGGTACAGCGTATTGAGGGTCCCATATTACAGATCCATATTCAAGAATTGGGCGAACCAGTGTGGTAAACAATTGCTTAGTAACATAAGGTTCAGAGAACTCTTTAGCCCATCGTTTGATAAATCCCAGGGTACATGTAGCTTTGCTAACAGTTGATGTAATATGATTTCTGAAGTCCAATTTACAATCGAAAACTATCCCTAAATCGTTAAAGGTATTAACTAGTTCAAGAGCGGCACCATTCATTGTGTAAAATCCATTGATTGGTGAGGATCGAGTGAAGCACATATATTTACATTTTTTAACATTCAGCTCCATTAAATTAATACTACACCAAGAGGTTAAGTAGTTAATATCCTCTTGTAAAAGTACTTGGTCTTCAATGTTATTAAATGATAAAAATATTTTAACATCGTCTGCATACATTAATGTGTTTGAATTTTTGATAACAGAAGGGAGATCATTTATAAAAAGAGTAAATAGGAGCGGCCCAAGATGACTGCCCTGTGGTACGCCTGACAGTACATCAATAAAGTTAGATTGCGTATTCCTGAATTTAACGCACTGTTTTCTGTCTACTAAATACGAATTAATCCAATTCAATAAAGATGAACTAAAACCAAGTTGATTAAGCTTTAAATAATTATAAGCCGGTCACAAAGGAAATGTCATAATTTGAAGTGGTTACCATTTCATAGAACATAGAACGGATAAAATGGACTCTTAACTTTACAACATAACTTCTCACACCACTCATGTTGTGTGTGTTAATTTCATTCATTAGTTGAAGTTAAGTTTAATGACGGACTTAAAACGACAGATTTTTGAGAAACTTTTTTACTCTCAGAGTTTTTGCTAGAATACTGCTGAAACTCTCGTCTAATAAAACAACGCATTACCTAATAGAGCAGGATGACTTCGTGTCAACTTGACGCCGAGTCCTAGACAGACAATTATTCTTTATGGCCAAAACCTCCAATAAGTTTATTCCCAATACTTTCTAAGATGTTCGAAAAAATGCTGCTTAATAGTTTAAGACCGCATATAGATGCCAAAGCCATAGTTCCCGACCATCAGTTTGGTTTTAGGCGAAAACATAGCACGATTCAGCAAGTGCACAGAATTATCAATTTAATTAGACGTGCTTTTGAGAACAAGCAGTATTGCTCAAGCCTTTGATATGGTCTGGCACGAAGGACTTCTTTTTAAGAGCAGGCAGTTTTTACCAAAGAATGTGCATAAATTGCTAAAAAAGTTACTTATGGGATAGATATTTCCAAATAAAATCAAAAGATGTCACCTCTTCCCGCAGAAAGATATCTGCTGGCGTACCACAAGGAAGTATTCTAGGGCCGTTCCTTTACTTATTGTTCACTGCAGATATGCCTACAAGTTTAGTGACTCACAACACGTCTACTTTTGCGGATGATACGGCGTTTTTAAGCATTCATAGAGATTCTACAGTTGCGTCACAAAGACTTCAATCTCATGTTAGTGAGTTGGAAAATTGGATGCTGAAATGGAAGATAAAAGTCAATGTTTCTAATTGCATGCACATCGCGTTTACACTGAGATCCCATCAAGATTAATGAAGTGACAGTACCAGAACATAGTAGTGTAAAATATCTGGGCATCCATCTTGACCGTTGCCTTACCTCGGCTCACCATATAGCTGCCAAAATTACCCAGATCAAACTCAGAACAGCACAGCTTTACTGGCTTATTGGACCTAAGTCAACCCTTGATTTAGAACTAAAACTGCTTTTGTATAAGTCAGTATTGAAACCTATTTGGCTTTATGGTCTCCAACTGTGGAGAACAGCCTCACCATCCAATGTAGAGAAGCTTCAAAGGCGGCAATCTAGACTTCTTAGAATAATAACAGGTGCTCCTTGGTATATGAGAAACAGTAACATCCACAAAGATCTGAAGGTGCCCTTAGTTCGAGAGGAAAGAAAAATAGCAAGTGTCAATTACATCTCTAGGATTACAGAACATCCCAACCGTCCTGTAAGAGACTTACTTGTATTCGAGGGTCACAGACGTCTCAAAAGGGTTCAAACAAATGATCTGATCAGATAAATTTACTTTTGATGAACACTTTTAGTTGTACGTTGCAGTGGCAATAATAACTTTTATTTTTGTATTATTTTAGGTTAAGATTTGAATACTTATTGTAAATTCCGAAAGGAAAGATTCAATAAATAATATATGAAAAAAAAAATGGCCAAAACCAGTAAATTAAAGTTAAAATTATTTCATCACGTTCTTATTTGCCAGATTTACCATGTCTAGCCTATGTTTCTATTTCTAAACTTGAACAAATGACTGGCTAAGTGGTAAAATGTTTATATTTCATGGCTATTTTCAGAATGTAGACAGACATAACAATAACAAAACAACAGCAGGATTCTAGAAGTTGCCAGACCAAAACAATAAAATTAATAGCAGAGTGTTAAATAGTAGCAAAAGAAAAACATTGAAGAATTTGTTTTATTTGAAATTGTTATTCTTAAATTCAGCTTTTAAAAAACAATACAAACGCAACAAATATCAGGTATTTTACAAGCCATAAAAATACATTTTCTTCACGTTTTAACGCAGTAAAAAATTTTATATTTTTAAAGGTTTTTTTTGCAACTTTTTTTTTTTAAATATTTTGAATGCACAAACGTGCCAAAGGCGGTGCATAGATGCAGTTCTCTAGTTATAATTTATTTTAAAATAACAGTCATTAGGGTTCGTCTGTTAGTTTGTTCTTTGGACGAATTAATCAATAACACAACAATATTCTAACACACTCCTCCTCTCTCACTCTTGCTCTCTTCTAATTACCTAGTGATGTAAGACAGACTTTGTAATACATTGTACATTTAAATCGGGGTTTTAATTCAAATTGAATTCTGCTTTAAAAAAAATTTGAAAATTGTTAAATAAATTAGAAAGAAAACTTAAAAATAAATAAATGAGTATTTATGCCATATTTATTAACCGGTTTTTGTTTTAACAAAATATTTAATAAAGCAATAAAAAAATAGAAAATATGCTGAGGAATCATTTTTTTTTACAAAAAGAATTTACATTTTATCATGACCTTGAATATTTAAAAAATAAAATGCCGGTGTTGCTAGAAATACTTCTGATTTTTTTGTTTTAAATATTTACAAAAGAAAATAAAAATAAACTTTATGTGGCAATTCGTTTTATAAATTTCTAGATTTTGGTTTACTTTTTGTTTTATTCTGTTAATGAATATTAGGGGGTTCTGCATAAATATTTGGTTACAAATTTAATTCAAAATTATACTATTATTCCCTCCACCAGTGTAGAAATTTATGGGTTTTATAAGTGAAAAACTGAACCAATTGTGTTTTATCAATCTCTTACTAAGGGCCATTTTTTGAATGCGAGTTTAAACTCGAGATTAAGTTAATCTCCAGTTAAAGTTAATCTTCAGTTAACTGAGTTTTCATTTTTTGAATGGGAATTTAACTGGAGATTAACCTTCTAGAGCTGCCACTCTTATAAGCAAAAATGGCAACATTTATTTCGTTTACTTTATAGGCCATTTACACTACAGCGAAATCTAGTAGATTAGATTTCAAATCTTGCTCAAAATCTAGATCGTTTACACTGGATTTATTTGACAGTAGCAAGATTTCATTTTAGTAACAAAAACAGCTGACTGAAATTTAAAATAAAATAATATTTTAGTTTAACCCTAATCAAGTCAGGAAAAAATTTTACAAATCCAGTCAAAATGTGTCTCAGAGGCACATACAAAGAATTTACGTATTAATTTTGTTAACTTATTTTCTTTTTATTACATTTTTTCTTCTCAGTTACATAAATGAAATATTATTTATTTATTTTCGCATTTTAAGCAAATTAGAACTTTTGAACAATGCTCGTTGCAAGTATTTTTGTGGTAAATACTGCAAGACTGCTTACACATTCTGCATATCTTCGGTGGGCACATATAACATCTACGTCGCATATCTGTCTGCCTTGGCTGGTTTGAGAATTCATCCTCGTGTTGTATGGACCGAACATTGGGCAAATTATTTTTATTTAATTTTAGAAGACTACGGCAAATAATGGGTGCCAGAACTCTTCGTAACTCATTATAACTCATTATTATATTTAATTTTGTTGTTCACCAACAATAGAAGTAATAGTTAGCGTTCCCATATGTGCCTCCTAGACAAATTTTGACATGATTAAGAACATTTTTGATTGAAACAAAATAAAAAATAAAAAGAAATTAATTTATTACTTGAAATTTGTAAATTCTAAATAAAACAACTGAAAGTAGGAATTCAAGAAGCAGTAAGAACTAGAACCTATATTCAAGGAAGTTACAACATGACCAAGTGAAATATGTGTCGGAGAGGCACATGTTGACTTGATTAGGGTTAAATTGAAATGTCATTTTTTTCCTGCTCAGCGTTGTATTTTTAAGTACTATTTGGCAAAACACATAGTTGCATTTCTATTTTTACTAGATTTTGAGTAGATTTTGCCGAAATCTACTAAATAAGTAGATTTTGTTTTGTATGGGAAATCTAGTTAAAATCAACTAGATTTGGCTCGAAATCTCATAAGTACTAGATTTCGCTGTAGTGTAAATGGCCTATTATTGTGTTTACTACTTTTTTCAAAGTGTTTCACAACAATTTGCTTTTGTATATAACAGAAACAAACAAACAAAAGCTGAATACTGTTGATCTTTATGTAAAAAAATTATTTTCTTAAAATAATAAATAAATTAAGACTGTCTGTTGTCAATTTGTGTTTTATATAATTCATAGTCACTTAAATATTTGTCTTATTCGGCTTCCCCTCACTTCAAAGGTTTTTTTTTTAAATAAAATTTGTCAACTACTTTTCATAGTTAATCCCGAGTTTAAACCACCAACTGCTTAACCGTAAGGTTAAACTCAAGATTAAGTAAATTCAAAAACTGAAAACGGAGTTTAACTGGAGATTAACTTAATCTCGAGTTTAAACTTGCATTCAAAAAATGGACCTTAGTTGGTCATTAATACGATCACACTTTAGTCAGTATTACAACCTAGCTTCCAACACCACCCATGCTGTTTGTGTTAATTTTAAACTCCACTCGAAATAACAGTTGTTTTAACAATTTTTTATTGTAATTTTATTTACACTCAAGAGTTTTTTACCAGAAGGCTGCTAAGAGGAACAAAAAAGAGCAACAGAGCCACCTCATAACCTTGCTAAGGCCAGAGATGAAACTCTCAATGTTTGAAATTCTGGCACAGTCTTATTCAACAAAGGCATTGAAGAACAGCAGGCCCATAATCTTAAGCCTTCGCTTCTTCAGACTAAGGTAGAAACACAGAACACAAACCCTTGCCCTAAAGACACAATGCCTTGAAATAAAACCTGGGAAAATCCTAACAAATTCCTTCCTCAGTTTCAGAACTTATTACGTTCTAGAACGGTCAAATCTTTGCTACTGCTTATGTGGTGGTTTTTCTCAATTTCTTCCATTATTACAATGATTTTTTGGTGATTAGTCGACCGGAATGAGGCGTAGGTAGGTGGGTAAAAGGTGGCTGCCCATCCAAGAAAAATATTTGGATGGACTCACTTAGGCCGCAATGGGCCCATTGTGCTACCACAGTCATCCGTTGTCCTCTAGCCTCGAAACTACTCGGAGCTCCTGATGAAGCGATTCAGGCTGACAATGTCAATCCGTGGCAGTTCCTCCAGATCATCCATGTAGTAAGTACCCAAGTACTTCCTTCTCCTTTGGCAAAGAGCCGGGCATGTACCCGGTGACAGGACAGTCTCCTCCTCTTCCTCATCCCTGCAGCTTCTGCAGAAGTCGTTAGCAAGGTGTCCAAGACCAATGCGCTTCGCATGCGTACCCATAATGCAATGCCCCGTAGTGACACCGACAACTACACTGAGCGCGCCTCTTTGGAGTTTAAGTAGACTCATTGTGCGCCCCTCATCCAGCCTTGGCCAGATTTTACGAGCCGTTCTACCCGTGTCCGAATGCCGCCCACCTGTCGTTGACGGAGTCGACGATCGCATTATCAGTGATGAGCTTGCAGGTCCTCATAGGTATGCCCAGATTCGAGAACTCATCGGAGAGTTCGCTCTGCAGTTACCCGGAATAGAGTGAGGTGTATCTTTAAAATAAAAATCTAATCAAATATTTTGTGGGCTCGTTTTCTTAAACTTCACAAATTTTCTCAGCTGGCTGTCTGTGATGCAAGAGGAGACAAATGGTAGGGTTCCGAATTATCACTTATTATATTATATATTTTTAATGCAGCCTTGTTTTTCTAGAAGAGGATGATTTTAATAACAAAGTGAAGGTTAAATGGTTACCTTTAAAGTAAGCTATAGTATTACTTGATGCAATTAATATAACCGAAGACATTTTACATTTTAAAACCATCTAACCCCATACTTTATAACCAAACTTCCTCGAGAACCTTATGTTAAGAACTGTTAAATATTTTAAATAATTTTTTCTATTCGATGTATACAAAAACAACACCGTAAAATGTTAAATTTTATTTAAATCAATAGAGAATGTTTATAATTAAGAAACTTTAAAAGCTTTGGCATTTAATTTTCAACACTTACATTTTCGTGTAGAAACACATAATTCTACTCGTCCAATGGCACGTAACCCTCTCTCTATCGCTTTGTTTGACTTTCAAAAATTTTTAATCACGTAATGCTTATAAGAAATGTATTCAGCAAAATGGTACGCTCAGGGCATAAATAATACAAAAGGGGGAACAGCTTTTGTAATAAAGAAAGAAACATATGTACATGATACCCAGTTTAAAAGGCCTCTTACATGTCACACGTAGTTTACAACTGACTTGTCACATCTTGGAATGCCATTAAAGCCGTGGTTATGTAAAAGTCATCTGACATTCTAATTTGAACTAACAATGCATAGCATGGATATCAGCTGTGTCCACCAAAAAATCAAGCTCATCTTAAAATTGTTTTGGCTTTTAATTTATAAGGAAATGATGGCCAATTCCCACTATGGCATTACTTTTGTGACGTATTGTAATGAGGTTAAAGCAAATATCGTTTATTATGTATCTGATAAGCAGAGCTAGGTCAATGTAGTTGATAACCTTAGGTTGGAACTAGATGAAAATTACATGTCGTTTTTAGTTCTTTTGGATCACATCAAGGCTTTTGATACGGTTGACCACAAAATATTATTGAAGAAGCTACAGACCCTCTTTCATTTTTCTAACTCAGCTTGTAGTCTCATACGTTCTTATCTTGTGAACAGATCACAACGAGTTTATCTAAACGGCAAGATCTCGAATTCGCTAAGCGTTGGAAGAGGTTTTCCTCAGCGATCAATACTAGGGCCTCTCTTGTTATGTATAAACATTAACGACCTGCCTGATGTTTTGGATAATTGTAGCGTACATATGTACGCTGATGACGTTCAGCTCTATAGAAGCACGCGTATAGAGGATATCCAACTATGTATAGACACCATCAACTGTGATTTACGAAAAATTGAAAATGAAAAACTGGGCTAGGACAAATGGACTTTGTATAAATCCCTCTAAATCTAAATGTTTATTGCTCTTTAGAACTAAGAGAGCATTTGTTGTGCCGGATATTATTATCAGGGGGAATAAAATTGACTTTGTTGAATCAGTATCCAATCTGGGTATTATCTTTTATGGTCGGCTAACGTGGTCTAACTACATTAACGTCATCGTTGGTAAAGTTTACGGTATGCTTAGAAACTTATGGGCTGTTATAGATTCGACTCCCTTTGTCATACGTATGCAAATGGCTAAAACGTATTTGATTCCTGTCCTTTTATACGGATCTGTAATTTTCACAAACTGTGATTAGGGGACGTCGAGACCATATATCACAATTTTCATACCAGATATTCGGAGTTAATTTTGATAATCTATTAAATATAAAATGCATTATTCTCCTCCATAAGATTATTACTCTAAAACAGTCAATATACTTATTTAGTAGGATTACATTTGCTAGATCCAACCGCGTTATGAAAATTATCCAACACAGACATAGGACTCTTTTGTCACAACGCCAACTTTTTATATACACCATCAGTCTTTGGAATACTTTACCTAATTATATTCAGAATAAAGGCAATGCAGTTAAGTTCAAAAAGGAGTTATACAATCTGTTCAAGTAGTTTTTAGGATATCTTGATTTTTTTTGTAAATTTTTTTTTGCTTATTAGACGTGCGGCCTCGGTTCAAACCCCAGGTCAGATATCTCAAACAAAACGAAATATGAAAAAATATTTCTTCGGCGACTTCCTCTCAACAGATTTCTGGCAAAAACTCTGAGAGTAAATAAAATTGCCGTGAAAAGTTTCTCAAAAATTTGGCGTTCGGAGTCGACTTTAAACTGTAGGCCCCGCCACTCATGTATAAAAAAAAAATTAACGCACACAACATAAGTGGTGTGAGGAACTAGGTCGTAAATCTGACTACAGGGTTGTCTTGACCAATTATGGCTGCCTTCCAATCATGTATCAATACAAAGTTTGTATGCAGTTCTACTACCGTATATAAACTCTGTAGATATGCAAAGTAACCAAACAATGCATCAACTATAAATCCGATGCCTGATTGCTTTTTGACTGCGTTAAAAATACACATTGACGATGTTTTGAAATAGAATACATTTGTATATATTTTGTACAGCGGCATTATGAAACACGATACTTTGTTCAAACAAAAAGCAACTAACATTTTGGAAGGCAGCCTATGTATGTATGTATAATGTAGTCTGTAGGGGAAACAAGTGTTTATTTATTTATAATATCAAGTCAATGAACGAAATATTTCAAATATGGATTTATCCATTTAGTGGTTTCCAAACCGCAAATCTGGCAAAGCTGACAGATCTCAAATATCTTTCATGTGAAGTGTTCATTTATTGTGTGAAAGATTTTACAATCGAAGAATGCGTAAAAATAGTTAATATTGACCATAAAAACAGAAGTGATTTAAACGTGCGTAGTTTTCGATTATTATGGAGTAATTGTGGTCATCATATTCGTCCTGCTGTGCAAGGAATTGGCATGATTACATAGAAATTGGAAGAGACTACAAACATGATCAAGCTTGCACATAATTGCAATGTATTTACTGCTGGAAATATTGTTTGTGTTAGAGGATATGTGCAGGATTCGAATTTGTTTATTCCACGACTGGGCCCTCACGACCTGTTCTGCATTTGCTGGAGCCTAAGGACGCCAATGGAGGTTTTTCAAACAAAATTTTCTTTATTTTTCACTCGATTTTATTGACTGTGAAGTTTACTTTCTTGCTAACTCAATTGATCACTAAAACCCTTTAGTTAGGATTACGACATAGCTTCTCATACCACCCTTGTGGATGTTTATTTCATACATGAGAGGCGGGATCTACTGTTTGAAATCCACTCCGAACGACAGATTTTTGAGCCATGATCTCATGGCCATTTGATTTTACTCTCAGAGTTTTTGCCGGACTCTTATGGATGAAATTAACATACCCAATGTATGAGCCAAGAGCTTTTTCCTGGCACAAAGCGAAAAACTTATAAAGAAATTGTGCTCTAATATTTCACCAATGTGAAATATTTTATTTTAACACACTTTTTCTATGTTAAAGAAAAACACTTGTTTTACCACTGACGGTCGCAAAAAGAAAGAATTTATTTTAAACTTACAAAATAATATTTGTCTGCAATTTACCAGCACAAAGAATTCGGTGACCAAATTTACATTTTTTTTATATAGATTTTAAATAAGTACGATGATTAGCGGTACTTTAGTAAATAATTTTATTGTGTTTTTGTATGTTTCTTTTTGTAACTTTTTTACAAACGCACACCCTGTAGGAAATTTAATCAAAGACTCAAACATCCTCCCCGCCTTGAAAGCAAGGCTTTCAATATTTAGGTTCCCCCTTTTTTAAACATCATATATTGGCAATTTACAGATTTTGGTAATGGCTCTTATAAATACACCTTCTGCAGTTCTAATCGTTGCCACCCTTACCATACCATCGTCTCCTGGATGACATTCAGTAACTCGTCCGATAGGCCATTTGAGGGGGGGTATATTATCTTCTTTGAGCAACACTAAATCGTTTACCTTCAAGTTAAGCCTTGCAGCTGACCATTTTGTTTTAACTTGTAGTAGCTTTATGTACTCATTTCGCCACCTTTCCCAAAAATGTTGTTGAACCCACTGGACCAATTGGTATCTTTTTAATGACATTGGATTGGTTGCTAATACTGTTGGCTCGGGAACTGCAGTTAGTAGCCGACCGACTAAAAAATGCGCAGGAGTAAGTGGCCGAAGATCATTGGGATCCGAAGAAAATGGAGTAAGTGGTCTACTGTTAACTATTGCTTCTGTTTGACAGCAAACTGTATGAAGCTCATCATAAGTCAATATATGATTGCCAACCGCTCGTCGAATGAAATGTTTTGCTTGCTTAACAGCACTCTCCCATAAACCTCCAAAATGAGGAGAACGTGGCGGAATAAACTTCCACATTATACCTTCTTGACGGCAGGCATTGCGAACCTCTTCGTTGTGTGTCTCAGATAAAAAATGCTGAAGAAGATTTTGTAACTCACGATTTGCGCCTATAAAATTTGTGGCATTGTCTGAGTATATCACAGAGCAACGACCTCTTCTTGATATAAATCTCTTTAGAGCCATTATAAACGCAGATGTGGTAAGATCAGGCACCAGCTCTAAATGAACTGCCTTTACCGAAAAACAAATAAAAACTGCTAAATAAACCTTTGACGGAGATCGACCACGAATCCTGGGTGTAATCTGGAACGGGCCACAATAATCGATTCCAGAAACGAAGAAAGGAAATGTTTGTTCTACGCGATGGGTAGGGAGTGCGCCCATTATCTGGGACTCTGTAACAGGTCGGCAACGATAACATAAGATACATTTGTGTACGGTTTTTTTTATAACATTTCTCCCATTTATAATCCAAAATTGATCTCGTAACACATTATGAAGTGTCAGGGGGCCGGCATGCAAGTTCTTAATATGAAAGTAATTTACGATTGTTTTTACAAAGAGGTGATTGCTGGGTAAAAGTATTGGGTGCTTAGTTGAAAATGGCAACGATGAATTTTTAAGTCTTCCTCCCACACGCAAGACTCCCTCATGTATAAATGGAGATAATTGCAGCAATTTTGAATTATTACTTAGCGGTTTTTTGTGGCTTAATTGTTTTATTTCATCAGAGAAGCTTGCATTCTGTATGATTCGACAAATTACTAAGAGTGTTGCTTGCATTTCCTCAGCATGAATTGGACCTTGATATACTTCTTGACCTTTACTTAATTTAATAAATCTAAGCACATATGAAAAAATTCGCAGCAATTTTTCGTAGTTGTTGACATATTTGTGATTGCTTATTATATCTCCTTCAATTTCAGCTAATAATGAAAATTGGATTTCAACGCATGGTGCTAAATCAAAAGACTGATCTTGTTCCGGCCATCCATCTTTCTTAAGTAAAAAGTCCGGTCCATTTAACCAAAAGGGTTTACTAAGGGTGCTAGTTGTGGCTCCTCGTGATAATAAGTCCGCAGGGTTTAATTCGGATGGCACATATCGCCATGTGCAATCATTGGTGAGGTGTTGTATTTTTGTTACTCTATTAGCTACGAATGTTGGCCAACGGCAAGGTTCCCCTGCAATCCAACATAGTGTTATCTTAGAGTCAGACCAGCATACAATTTGTTGTGGGGTGATTGGAAAACTATTTCTTATTGACTGTAGAAGTTTACTGCCAAGTAGTGCAGCACACAACTCTAAACGTGGGAGACTAATTTCTTTGATGGGTGCCACCTTCGACTTTGCGCAGAGTAATCTAGAGCTAGCCTTTGTTTCATCAGTTGATACAGCATATATGCAGCCACCATATGCCCTTTTGCTAGCGTCTACGAATACATGGATATTAGTGTTAGCACATAATTTTACATACCTTGGTATTTTAATTTGAGAAATAAGATTTAGTTCACCACATATTCGCTTCCATTCAAAAAAGACATCGTGTGGAACGCTCTCATCCCAATGTAATTTAAGCTTCCAAAGTTCTTGCATCAAAATTTTGCAACGCACTATGATTGGATTGATAAAGCCCAAAGGATCGAAAAAGCTTGCCATGTGCGATAAAATAAACCGTTTAGTAGTTGAGACCTTTGATGGCTGCGCCGGATAGGAGAAGCTGAATATGTCTTCAGTAGGTGACCATTTCAAGCCCAATGTCTTTACGTAATGAATTCCTTCCAGCTCTACTAGGGTTTCTCGGTCCGATGGAGGGACATCACGTAAAAGTGCTTCACTGTTGGAGACGAATTTTCTGAGTGGAAAGCCACCACAAGCCAATAGGGCAGTTACTTGCCGCTTTATTTCTATAACTTCTTCTTCTGTACTACCACCGGTCATCAAATTATCAACGTAAAAGTCGTTAAGTGTAACCTTGGCACCAATAGGATAATTATCCATTTCTTCAATTGCGATCTGTTGTAAACATTTTATCGCTAAATACGACGCGCTACTTGTCCCGTATGTGACTGTTTGAAGTTTGTAGGTTTGGATTGGATCGTTGATATGTTTCCTCCAAAGAATACACTGCCAGTAACTGTCAGCCTCATCCACCAGCACTTGTCTGTACATTTTTGCAATATCTGCAGACACAGCATACTTATGATATCGAAAGCGACAAAGAATTGTAAAGATGTCTTCCTGAAGATTTGGGCCAACTTTCAACATATCATTTAATGATTTTCCATTAGTCGTAACACAAGAGGCATCAAATACAACCCGCAGTCGAGTTGTAGTGCTATCGGATTTAATTACACAGTGGTGCGGAATGAAGTATCGTGCATTATCAATTTTTGTTGGAGCCATATGATTTAGGGAAATGTATTCCTCCATAAATTCTATGTATTCCCTTTGAATACCCTTGTCACGGGCAAATTTTGATTCCAAATATGTAAACCTTCGAAGAGCAGTTGAACGTGATTCGCCTAAGTCTGGAGGAAGCACCTTAAATGGGAGGCGAACAATAAATTTATTTGTAATTGGACATCTTTTGACAGTCTCCAAAAAGAATTTTTCGCAAGATATTTCTTCTGCCGACATTATTTCTTTTTGTTTTGGTTCACAGTCTTCAACTCTCCAGAATGACTCCAAAAGTGTATCAAGTGTCGGTTTATTGGATAGTGCAGTGGATTGGTTATATTTCACACTTGGTTGCATTGGTGATACTGTCGTTACATCACAGTCATCCCTTTTCGTAGTCGTCATACTAACAATTTGTTGGGGTTCAGAATTTTCATGTATTGAATTTTCAGTTGGTATTGTATTTGATTTGCTGTTTGGTGTGCTGACTAAGCCTGATACTATCCAACCTAATTTTGTTTTCATAAGATTTATTTGATTTGCCATCTTAATTTTTCCCACCATAAGAAGATCCCAGAAGATTTCCACGCCGATGAGCAAATCAACTGGACCCGGAACGTTAAAGGTTTTATCGGCTAACTTTATATTCTGTGGTATATTCCAAGAGTTTGTGTTTAAATGCTGGTGTGGATGATTCGATGAGATTGACGGGATAATGACGGCATTAAATGTTGATGTAAATTCACTGGTTAACGATTTAGCTTTGAGAATGCATGAATAGTTTGCACTAACTGATTTGGAGCCTCCAATTCCACTTATACTCATATTAATTTTCTTTCGAGGCAGACGTAGATGTTGAGCCATTCGTTCTGTAATAAAATTTGATTGCGAACACGAATCAAGTAGAGCTCGTCCTATGATAGAGACACCATGGGGGCTGTATAATTCAATCATTGCAGTTGCCAGGATTGCAAAATCTTTGTCCTTGAAAGCATGAAGACAGGCGGTGGGGGTTAAGTCGGTCTCTTCTACGGTTGTATTATTAGATTGGGCACTGGTTAATTTATCGGTGTTAGAAGCTGATGTACTAGCTGGATGCTTGTGTAGCAGGGTGTGGTGTGTTGCATTACATTTTTGACATTTGTTGAGAGATGGGCACGATTTAGCAATGTGGCTTGTTCCGAGACAATTTAGACATAATTTAAGTCGTTTAGCGGCTCTAAATCGATCTGTCACGCTCATATCAATAAACTTTGTACAGCGAAATACGCTATGATTTGGAGCGGAGTCACATATTATGCATTTCGTGGCTTGATTTACAGAAACAAAGGCTGTAGTATGATGGTTTAATGATGATGTACGGTTATTTCGATTTTGTTGCGAATGGGTTAATGACTGTTCCCTGGATGAAAAAGAGTGATTAGTTTCATGAATTTCTAATGACTTACAGCGTCTTTCCAAAAATTTTGCTAAATCGTCCCAGCTGGGTAATTGCAACGATGTAGCGGTTCCACTTCCACAGGCAGCTAGATTATCCTCCCATTTTGCCTGCAAATTAGGATCAAGTTTAGAAACAATTAAATGCATTATGATACCATCTGATATTTGCTGTTTACTAGCGATCGATTCTAATGCACGTAAGCTAGCGTTAATGGTGTCTATAAATAAACGAAGCGACGGTACATTTGGTTTATACAATTTTTGAATATTGAAGATTTGCAGCAGGTGTGACTGGAACAAATAATTTTTATTGTTGTATCTAGTTTTTAATAAATCGAATGCGACGTCATAGTTCTGAGCGGTGACTTCCAGGGACTGAATAAGACGAGCGGCGCTATCAGTCAGACATGATTTCAAGTACTGAAATTTGGAAACTGGAGACTAAGATGAACTAAGAGGCAAAATACATTGTAGAATTCCATCCAGTCTCTATAATTGCCGTTAAATTTTGATAGTTGTAGCGTTGGTAACTGAGGTCGTTGAGAAATCGAAGTTTGATGTGATACTCGAGTACTTGAAAGTGGAGACTCATTTGGTGGTCCACGAAGTGAGGCTAATCGTTCCAGTATGACAGATTTTATTTCATAATAGGCTTCTTCAAAAGTGCATCTAGGATTTTGTAGGATTTCCGACTCATCGAGTGATTCCAATTCCAATTGAATTGTTTCAAATGATTTAAGTTGACGCTCCAATAGCGACAATTTTACCTCTAGCTGGTACATGGATAACTGAAGTAACTGATTTATATTGGTTTTCATTGAACAAATTTGAGTGATTAATTGGTCACGTTGCAGTGACCGGGTGCGAATTGAGCCCCTATAGGCACAGGCAGATGGAGTTTGCTGCTCCTCCTCTTCTTTATCTCCAGCCATATATATTTATACTATAATTTTCCGATGAAAATTATTGGGCACCTATCCGGTTCGAAGGACCGTGTATGAGCCAAGAGCTTTTTCCTGGCACAAAGCGAAAAACTTATAAAGAAATTGTGCTCTAATATTTCACCAATGTGAAATATTTTATTTTAACACACTTTTTCTATGTTAAAGAAAAACACTTGTTTTACCACTGACGGTCGCAAAAAGAAAGAATTTATTTTAAACTTACAAAATAATATTTGTCTGCAATTTACCAGCACAAAGAATTCGGTGACCAAATTTACATTTTTTTTATATAGATTTTAAATAAGTACGATGATTAGCGGTACTTTAGTAAATAATTTTATTGTGTTTTTGTATGTTTCTTTTTGTAACTTTTTTACAAACGCACACCCTGTAGGAAATTTAATCAAAGACTCAAACACCCAACATGGATGTTGTGGAAAACTAGGCTGTTGTCCTGGATTGTTATGCCCAATTAAGTAAGTAAGTCAGTAGAGTAAAACAGAAATTGGTTCGTTGGCAGCATCCCTACTTACTTACTTACTTAATTGGCCATAACAACCCGATTAACGGATTTCGGCCTGCCGCAACACATCCTTCCAGGCGCCTCTGCTTCTTGCGCGCCTACGCCAGTTGGTCACACCAATCGATGACAGGGCTTCCTCGATTTGGTCCTTGCAACGGATACAAGGTCGTCCTCTTCGCCGACTTCCGCAGATCCCCGCATCATGTAACCGTCTCGCTGGAGCATCCTCCTCCATTCGACATGGCCGAGCCAGCGCAGCCGCTGGATATTAATACGCTGTACAACGTCCATGTCGTTGAGGAGCTCATACAGCTCACTATTGTATCGGATGCGGAAATCATCGCCAACTCGTACTGGACCGAAGATCTTACGCAGTACTTTTCTGTCGAACACTCTCAAGGCTGCTGCATCAGTACTTAATAGGGTCCATGGCTCTGCGCCATAAAGAAGCACGGGTAGGATGAGTGTCTTGTAAAGTGTTAATTTTGGCGCGGGAGAGAGGTCTCTGCTACTCAATTGCCTATTGAGACCATACTAGCACCTGTTGGCAAGAGTGATCCTGCGCTTGATCTCCAGAGTGACATCATTTCTGGTGGTAACGGCGGAGCCAAGATAGATGAATTCCTTGACCGTATCAAAAGTATAGTTATCGGCCGTAATCTGAGAATCAATAGGCCGCGCGTCTCTACTCATCGATAACATATACTTTGTTTTGCTCTCATTTACTGCCAAACCCATCTTAGTAGACTCGCGTTCAATAGCACTAAAGGCAGCATCCCTAAGTTGCCAAAAAGGGGAAAAGTGAAGAAAGTTAACAATGGCCTTTATTTTAAAGAAATTTACAATTTCTTGTAACAGCGTATAAAAACAATAAACGCCTAAAATTTACCAAAGTACACTCTATACACTATAACGCTGACCCTGACACTGTAAATATTAAAGCACTCCTAACCGCCTATGTGTAGAGTCTTGTGTACAATTTTTTTTTTGCACAATTTTAATTCAAAATTTATAGGCTGACTATCGACAACAACAATTAAGAAAAAAAAGGACACAATATTTTTAATTTCCGTGATTTGTTTCCCTTTTTTTCCACTTCTATTCTTATGCTCTTTGAATTCGTTTTCAGTGTGCATTTCCTGTTCATCTAGCATTCCATTCCATTCTACTTTGCCCGCTGTTCTCTTCTGTTCTGTCCTATTCTGTTTTGTTGGCAAAAGTTTTTCTTAAAAAAAAAAACAAGTTTTTTTTCATCGTTTTTTTTTTGTGAAGTGAATTTGCAATACTTTGTTCGATTGAAAACGGAAATAAATTTTTAATTGTTTTTCAAATCAAGAAAAAAAAGGGAACAAAAACAAATTAAAGACTAAAAAAATATTGCCTCGGCAAAAACATTTAAGGTCAAACTTTTTTTTTTCTTTCTTTTCAGATCACATCAGACGCATTCATTATTTCTAATTTGTTAACGATGATGCTGACATCGCTGCTGGCACTGCCACTGCCACCGCCACTGCCGCTTTTTCTGTTGCAACTGCAATTGCAATTGCAATTGCAGTTCAGTTCAGTTTTGTAAAATTAATCAAGCATATGATTGTTAAGAATTATTTTTACAACAATTATAATTAATTTTTCTTTTTATTGTTGTTATTATACATATGTATGTAGCTGCTGTATCTGTGCTTGTTCTTTGTTGCTGTTGATTGCTAATGGGTATGCATGCCCAGCACAAGTCGATTAAATTTTATTTTAAAACCAGTCAGTCTCTCATAACACGAGCAATTTATTATTAATTAAGCGTTAAAAGAAAATCTCTGTATATTTTAGAATTTCTAGTTTGTTTTTCTTCTATTTTTGCAATGAACAATTAATGGAATATGTATGTTCATACATACTTAAGGTGATTTTTATTGATAATAATTGAATTAACCCATTCGCTGCCAAGGACGAGTATACTCGTCTTTGACAGGGTATCCCGCACTGCCAAGACGAGTATACTCGTCCTACTTTAAATATATTATAACATGCAGGCTTTTGAATTAGCAAATTTTTTTTTGCCACAAACATAATATAAATATTTAAAAAACTTGAAAAATACTACAAATAAATTTTTTTTACAAAAATAATACTTTATTTCTTATAGAGAATGATCTTTCAACGAATGATCGTGTATTTATAACAAAATTTTATAGCAACTAAATCACTTATGATACCTTATCTTCATGATAGGATTTGTAACACGGTTTTGGTAAACAATAACACTCAAAATATAAATGGCAACGGGAATGACTTCATATAATTTAGGCTTGGCAGCGAATGGGTTAAAATTAAAAATAAACATGAGAATAGAATGAGCCATTTTGGCACACAATATGTTCTTAATTTTTGAATTATTATTATTAAACAAAAGCAAACATTTAAAGATAAATTCGATTTAGTAACCAAACTAAACCAAATTTGACTCGATAACTCATTAGGTTAGGTTAGGAAGGTATTTGAAACGTCTTAATCCGTAGACTAGAAGCAATTCATAAGCAAGTAAATTGAAGAAAAAAGAAAAATGGAATGATGAAAAAAAAGAACCGGTACTGCAAGCTCTGTTAGATTTAAATTCGCTGCAGAAATCGCCGTAGTTTAGTAGGTAGACCTGAGGTCGTGGTTCAAACCCCTTGCTCAGTCTTCCCGAACAAAACGACAAACGACTTCCTCTCAGTAGTCTTCTGGCAAAAACACTGAGAGTAAAAGAAAAAGAAGTCGCTGTTAAACTGTAGGTTCACGCCACTCATGGATACAATCAATACTCATAACATGGATAGGGTGAGAAGCTGTAGGTTGTAATCCTAACTAAAGGGTTGTAATGACCAATTAATTAAGTAACTTGGTAGTGCAGATCAAAACTTTAGAGATTATGGTAACACTGATGGGAGACAAGTAAAGGGTCCGCCAAATAACTTTTTTTTTTTTGAAAATGCTCTTGAAAAAAAAACTACTGAATATTTTCTCAAATTTCTTTTTTTATTTGAAATTACAATCCCCTTCCGGTTAATAATGGAAAATAATTTCATTCAAATGGCTGCCTCGGCTGGCCATTCAGTAGCCTACACCAGAAGATGCCGATTTTGGCAAAAAAAAATCATCTTTTCAGATGAAGCTCATTTTGATCTTGGCGGGTATGTAAACAAGCAAAATTGTCGCATTTGGGACACAGAAAACCCTCACGTATACATTGAAAAGCCGACGCACCCAAAACGAGTCACTGTTTGGTGCGGATTTTGCTCCAGAGGCATAATTGGGCCATTTTTCTTCGAAAATGAGCAAGGAGTGGCCGTTACAGTCAATGGCAATCGTTATCGGGCCATGTTGAACGAATTTTTGTTCACAAAAATTGAAGAGGAGGATATTGGCAACATTTGCTTTCAATAGGACGGCGTTACGTGCCACACAGCCGAAGCTACACTCGATGTTTTGCGCCCTGTTTTTGAAAATCGCATTATCAGCCACAGAGCTGATGTCGTTTGGCCACCTCGCAGCTGCAATTTGACACCGTTGGACTATTATTTGTGGGGTGCCGTCAAAGATAAGTGTTACGCCGACAAGCCAGAGACAATTGACGCTTTAAAGGACAATATTCGTGAAGCCTTTGGTGAAATACAGCTGCACACAATCGATAATGTGCTTAAAAATTGGATCGATCGTGTAGGCTACTGCATGGCCAGCCGAGGCAGCCATTTGAATGAAATTATTTTCCATTATTAACCGGAAGGATTGTACTTTCAAATAAAAAAAAAAGAAATTTGAGAAAATATTCAGTAGTTTTTTTTTTCTAAAGCATTTTCAAAAAAAAGTTATTTGGCGGACCCTTTATAATATGACAAGTATGATCTAAGGAATCGATTGGCTGACAGCTCATCGCTTAATTATACCCTGGACAGAAGTAGTAAATTTTATGATTTCATAATAAAAACAAAAAATAGGGTGCCTTGGTAGTCTAGTGGGTAGTCTGCTGGACTATTAACGTGAGAGTCATGGGTTCGATTCCCACCAGAGACTCTGGTCTTTAACACTACACCGAGCATATGGTCAAGTTACTCCGCTCGTATGTATATAATTAGAATATAATTTGTAATTGTATTGTAATTAATTAATAAATTAATAAATAATAAAATATAAATAAAAATTATTTAATAAAAAATCGATTTAAAACTGAATATTTGTTACAACAAAATTATCGGGTTATATAGGATATATAACGAACGAACGAGCGATCGACATGCATATTTAGTAGTTTAAAAGCCATAAAAAAGAAACATAAAAAGCAACGATAACAGGGGGGTTTGTTGTTATATGTAACTCTTGAAACAATTCCAAATATTTAGAGGTGACAAGGTATAGTGGGTGATAATACATACGGCACGACTTTTCGATAAAACGGAGGCATCGCTAAGCGATGTCGTTAAAATTGTATCACGATGACAGGGTACAGTGAACATTTTGTCACAGGATAATTTCTTCTTCTTCTGTTTTTGTATAAAATTAAAACTGGCTTTTTACGTAAGCAGCACAAGTTTAGAAATTAGAATTTAAGTTCAACTCACTTTTTTTAAATTTCCAGATACTTTTCAAAATTTATTTTTTATTTTTATTTTAATTAAAAATAATATCACATACAATCAAACGAGTATAAAACACTTTAATTACATAATTTATTCACATAAAATTTATTTTTTTTAATTTTTTTTTATTTGTAAAACTTTATTTATTAATTTGTTTACAAATCTTTAAACATTTTTTTGCCTTCTTGTTTTGGCTTTTCGTTATTAAAAGATTTCTGAATTAAATAATATTTCTCTTGTTCTTCTAGATAAGATTATAGAAAAAAAAGAATATTTTTTTCATTTGCCTGTCTTTTTAATTTATTTGAAGGGTTTTTTAAAACCATTTAAACAATTGGTAATGGTTTCTTGTCTTTGTTTTTGTTTGTATTTTTTTTTGTTATAAATTCTGATGGCTTTTAATGGCTTTTAATTAAAAATTCTGATTTTATGATTTATTCTATTTATTTTTTTTATTTGTATTTATTTTGTTATTAAAATTGTTGTTTATTTAAACACTTAAAATATTTATATTTTTCTATTTATTTTTAAATACGCGATTATCACCTTGAGATAAATTTAATTTAAATCGTATTGAATTCAAATTCAAATAACGCGTATGTACTTTTGGGGCGTACTTGTTTAATATTTTAATTCTTTTTTTTTTGGAAAGTGTTAATTTCTTAATATCACATTTAAATTTCCTCTTTTCTCTTGTTTTTTTGTAAAAAATTAGAATTTTTTTACTTAAAAAAATGTTCTTTTTTCCTTTAATACGAAACGTTTACCGTTGCATGTTAAACGTTAATTAAAATATTTTCAACTGATTGCAGTCGCTGGCTGGCAAACGTGTGTGATTTTCATTCTGTTTTTTCTTTTCAATTTGTTTTTTTTTTCTGTTCCTTTTCATCTATTAAAAATTTGCAATGATTCTTTTTTGTTTTGTTTTCTATTTTGTTAATAAATAAATAGAAAATGAAAAATTAAAATAAAAATACAAAAAAAACAGCAAAACAAATAAATTAAAATACAATATATACGCGGAATATACATACATACGTACGATATACGATATACAATCTAATGATCATCGGGAAACTAAATGTTCACATGAATTGCAAATACGTTTACAAAAACTCGAGTAAAAAGAAACAGCATCTAATGAAATGCACAATTATTTCTATAGAGTGCACCATTTATAGAGTGTTTGCTTATTGTTTGCAGCAAAATTTGCCATTTCATCATAAACAGCTAGAGACAAACGCCCAACGCTTATAACTCCAACGTACTTACTTACAGGCTGGCTGATATGTATTGCAACCAACTTCAGGTTGTTATCATTTGCAAACCGCTCGTCTGACAGCTGACAGATTTATTCCACTGACAGTTCATTTTATTATTTACAAGCTTACAAAAGCATTTTGACCTAATGCATTCAGAAAAAAAGTTATTCGTGATGGAATTCAAGCGTGATAGTGAGATTGCTTTATATTTGGCTGGGAAAACCACACGTGGCTATCGTTAGAGCCCTCCATCATTTAAATGTGAATAAATCTTTTGTTTCTCGTACCATTGCTCGTTACCGTGATACTGGCAGTGTTGCATCGCGTCCAAAAACTGGACGAAAAAAAAACGGTAACAACACCAGAAATGATCCGAAAAGTGAAGGCCAGATTTGATCGAAATCCACGCCGCAGTGGTAGAAAAATTGCTCGTGAGCTGAACATATCGCGAGAACGGAAATGAAAAATGAGTTTGGACTAAAGCCGCCATTGAAGTTCCAAAAAATGCAAGAGCTCACCAATGGACAAAAAAAAGTTAGACTGGAAAGAGCCAAGGAGTTACTTCGCTTGCACGAAAGTGGCCACTTACCGAATTTGGTTTTCTCCGATGAGAAGTCATTCCAAACTGAGCAGTTTGTGAACAAACAAAATGATCGGGTTTACTTGCCAAAGAGGTCAGCTGAAAATTTACACCTGCGATTGGCCACCAGAACTCAATCGCCGCCGATGGTAATGGTGTGGGCCGCCGTAACGGCCGATGATTGCTCCCCGCTCGTATTCATCGACCGTGGGGTCAAAATAAATGCCGAATATTATCGGGAAAATGTCTTAAAGACAGTATTGAAGCCCTGGGCAGACAATCATTTCGGCCGCAGACCATGGACATTCCAACAGGACTCAGCACCACCGCACTCAGCATGCGTCAACCAAGAATGGCTCGCTTCATTTGTACCGCACAATGGCCACCAAAATCTCCGGATCTCAATCCGTTGGGCTTTTGCGCCTGGGGCATTTTGGAAAAAAAATAAAAAATACCAAAGTGTCGATCATCTCAAGACGGCGCTTCGCCGGGAATGGGCCAAAATACCGCAGAGCCATTTTCGTGCAGCCTGTGATGGCTTTGCCGGCCTTTTGAAGGCCATAATTCGTACCAAAGGTGGCCAATTCGAACAAATCTAAAATTTGATGTTATTTCCAACATTTTTTGCTTTTGAACAATAAAATTTAAAAAAAAATTTTAAAGCGCTTTACTTTGTTGCATTATATATCAGCCACCCTGTAATTGGTTATTACAACCCTTTTAGTCAGGATAACAGCCTAGCATCTCACACCACCCATATTCAGTGTGTTAATTTTATTCATGAGAGGTGAAACCTACAGTTTAAAATCGACGCCGAATGGCAGATTCTCGTCTAATAAGCCAACACAGTACCTACTAGGGTCATCGATCACAAACCATTGAATTTTATTAGCAAAATTCGGGCTGTTCGAGAAATCAGTTTAATTTTAGGGCAACATGGCACGCTATACTATTCAATTGCTATGAAAAGTTTCTTTTAAATGTAGGTACCGCCAATCATGGATAAAATTAGCACACGTAACATGGGTGAGTTTAGGAGCTAGGTTGTAATCCTGATTAATGGGTTGTAATGAACATATGTAGGAAATCTTCTCATGTCTCACTCTATACACCACCACTACTATATGTACATTTTTTGTAGGTCTTTTTGCCTATGTATTCTAATGGTTGAGGGTATTAATTTATTGAGTAAATGATTTAAGATTTCTTTAAACATTTATTCTCTTGACTCCGTATCCGTATGATTTATTTTACAATAAAAATTCAATAAAAATAAAATGTAAAGAAATTAACAAATGAATCAAACGGGCGGTGGGCACTTTTAACAGTTTTGGGGAAATACAAAATGAAATAAAAATGTTAATTTCTTTTACTCTTCTTTCATTTTCTTTTTATTTTTTATTTTTATAAAATGTTGAGTTTTGTCTTCAAAACGATTTAATGCTCACCCTCTTATTTTAATTAAAAAATAAAAAAAAACGACAAATAAAATAAAAATTATTTAAAATTCTCAGTACAAATGTACGTGTGAGTCAATAAAAGTTTTGAAAAAAAAAGAATTTTTCTACAATATTATGTAAACAATCATTAACAAAACAACAATGACTACCAAAAAAAAAATTATTAAAAAAAATGATTTCACGTTTAAATGTAAACAGAAAATCTAATCGAAAATGATTTCAACTTTTTAGAAAGAAATTTTTTCTTTTAAAATTTCTCCCATCAATCTGAAGACGATGGGATGGAATGTCCTTGACAAGAAGTGAAATACAGGGTAATTAAAAAGAAATTTTGTATTTAGTTGATCGACTTAAAACAATATTTTATTGTTTATTCTAGAAAAAAAAAAAAAATCAACAAACAAAGCACTCGTTCAAGTTAAACGAGTCCATGAACTCCAGACACAATTCGCGACGCACTCAACGGGGAAAATGGTCAATAGCTGTGTGAAGTCAGTTGCGAACCACGTGGATTGCAAGCCGTTGTAAGCAATGGATAATCCAATTCTTTGTAAATCGATACCTGAAGCAATTTCAGAGGCTTTCAGGCCAAATAGGCTCCTAGTTAGAAACCGCGTAGATTCCCAATTATCGAGATTTGTAGACAGAAGTGGAGACACAGTCGTCTTACTTTCTTACTTCACTCAGGATTACCATCCAGCTTCTTACACTACCCATGTTGTGTGCGTGTTAATTTTGTCCATGAGTGGCGGAACCTAAAGCTTAAATTTGTAATGCCCAATTAAGTAAGTAAGTTGACGTGGCTCGATTTTCATTTTTCCATTGCTAAATCGGTCTCTTAAATTTTTTTCGAAGTATTTACGTATTTTCGGTATGCTTGGCCCCTCGTTTAAATGGTATAAATGCTTGATCTTCCACTCGCTATAGTCCAATTACAATTTTTGTAAAACTACTTTCCAAGAGTAATGCCATCTATTAAAACGTTAAGTTTATTCAGTAAGCCACACATCCATATAAAGGGTGTTTTTTATAGAGGTATATAACTTTAAGTTGGCATTACTTTTCAAGATGGCGACCGATTTAACAGCTGTCAAGTGATTTATTCTCAGTTTGGTTTGGCAATTCATCATGAATAGACGCACGCCTGAACAACGCTTGCAAATAGTGCAATTTTATTTCGAAAATAATGGTTCTGTGCGGAAAACGTATCGCGCACTACTACGTCCATTTTATCGTCGACAAAATCGTCCATCAGAGTAGTTAATTCGATTAACCATGGAACGTTTTCGCACCACGTTTACTCTTATTGATAACTCGCATCCCCAGAGACGCTGTACGGTGCGTACAGAAGAAGCTATTGTTGCTGTAGAGCGTAGCATTGAGGAAGACCCGAATGAATCCATCCGCCATCGAGCACAGGAATTGGATCTGTGTCCATCCACTTTATGGAAGATTTTGCGGAAGGATCTTGGTTTGCGTGCTTACAAAATCCAACTCGTGCAAGATTTGAAGCCGAACGATCATCAAGTAAATGGGCACAAAACGAGATTACCGTTGTTCCCGATTTTCATAAGCGAATTTTGTTTAGCGATGAAGCGCACTTCTGGTTGAATGGCTACGTCAACAAACAAAACCGCCGCATTTGGAGTGAAGGTAATCCTGAAGTGTATGTGGAAACACCGTTACATCCAGAAAAACTGACTGTTTGGTGCGCTTTACGGGCTGGTGGAATCATTGGTCCGTACTTTTTCAAAAACGATGGTGGCCAGAACGTTACAGTAAATGGTGATCGGTATAGAGCCATGATTACTAACTTTTTCATTCCTGAATTGAATAACCATGATGTCCAGGAGATGTGGTTTCAACAAGATGGCGCAACATGTCACACAGCTCGTGCCACAATAGATTTATTGAAAGACACGTTTGGTGACCGCCTAATTTCACATTTTGGACCTGTGAATTGGCCTCCAAGATCTTGTGATTTAACACTGCTAGACTACTTTCTGTGGGGCTATGTAAAGTCATTCGTCTATGCGGTAAAGCCACAAACGCTTGACCATTTGGAAGACAACATTCGCCGTATTATTGCCGATATACGGCCATAAATGTTGGAAAAAGTCATCGAAAATTGGACGTCCAGATTGGACTACATCCGCGCCAGCCGTGGCGGTCATATGCCAGAAATCATATTTAAAATGTAATGCCACAAGATTATCTTTCAGGATAAATAAAATTCATGTCAATCGAATAATCCATCGTTGTTTTATTGCAACTTAAAGTTGCACCCTTTACTATATATAAAGTTTCTTTTGTTGCACCCTGTCTAATTTTAGTACAACGATAGGAAATTTATAAATAAAAAAAATTCTGTCTTCTACTCCTGTCTATATCTCTATCTCTCCTAAGATAAATAGGTTGACTTTTACATTTATTCAATACTCGTAGGATATCCATTGAATGTTTCTTGTTTTTTTATGTTTAAAATTTCAATTTCTTTTTTATTTATTTTCATTTACTTATTTAAACAACAAAATTCTTTTTTTTTTTAAGTAACGGTATTAATTGTTATTGTTTCTTTGTTGACGTTTGTTTTTTTTTTTTATTTATTTTCAATCTTTTTTTTTTCTCTAAAATTAAAAACCATACATCAGACCATCCCATCCCACCAGCAAGCAACAACAATTTCAACGGTTGGTTGTATAATTTGTTGTTATTCCTGCGATTTTTTTTCTTTCAATTAAAATTCTTTTTTTTTTTTTTGAAAATTGTCAACAACTTGTTTACTTTTCAATAAAATAAAAAAAAAACAATAAAAAAAAAATTAAATTGATTTGTTAATCAAAAGTAGTAGGAAAAAAAAAGAGAAAGAAAACCAGGCATAAACAATTAATGAAAACGAAACCTGGTTACAACTTTACTTTCGTGCATTTGCAATTGTAGAATGGAAACGGAATCGTGATTTTCAATTAAATAAAAATGGGAAAAAATGAATACCCAGTGGAAAATGTGAAAGGGAAATTTTTGATAATGAATTACCTAAGCCCCACTAAGTGATCATATTCGACTTCCAGCATAAGTATTGTATATCTTCCTCTTCTTCTGAATATTACTTTGCTGTGCTGTAGCAGGCGTGAGAATAATAGGACAGCAATTGTAATTGTTCAATGCAGTACAAAACTTTTAGTCAAGATAGCGACCTAGCATCCCCCACCACACATGTTATGTGTTAGTTTTATTCATGAGTAGCGGGACCTACAGTTTAAAGTCGACTCTGAACGATTTTACTTGTTATTCAGTCTTGTTGCGAAGCAATTCAAAAATTCATAGACTGCTGGTTCTGCTGGTTAAGGAGGGCGAGGTGAATCTGATGAATCTGGTGTAAAACTTGTATCCCATTATCTCAATCATAAAGCTCTGGTTCTCACTATCCTATACATACATACATACATAATTGGCCATTACAACCCTTCAGTCAGGATTACGGCCTAGCTTCTCACACCACTTATGTTATGTGTGTTAATTTTTATACATGGGTGGGGGAACCTACAGTTTAAACTCGACTCCGAATGACAGGTTTTTGAGAAACTTTTCATGGCAATTTTTATTTTACTCTCAGAGTTTTTGCCAGAAATCTGCTGAGAGGAAGTCGCCGAAGAAATACTTTTTGTATTTTGTTTCGATGTCTGGCCTGGGGCTCGAACCCTGGCTTTGCGTCTAATAAGCCAACACACCACCTACTAGACTACGGCGACACCATATACAATGAGTTTAAATTTTACCCATCGCTGAGGGCTTTTTGCCCATAATTTACCAATATTTGCATGTATCATATTTATATTCGTTCTGCCTGCCCAAATAATGGCACCAAAGAACACAGTTATTCTACTTAAATGCCTGTCTGATCTTCCTGTCATATTCGTTGTTTATGTTATCTTTTCTGAAGATATCACGCGGCTTCCTGAAAGATTTGTTTTAAGGGGAATCGAAGCATTTTAATTTTTAGAACTTAAAAACAATTCGATCTTCCAACGAATTCGACTCTGAATTATTCGGGTTTGCTGTTGAACACTTTAACCACTTCCTACCGCTGTAGATGCCTTTAGTAACGTGCATCTTGCATTGTCTGAGAGTGATTGCTTTACATTTGATGAATTGGAGACACCGTGCAATAAAATTGAAGCGTTAAATTTCCTATTGGGTTCCCTTTTACGTCTTTCTCTCTTTATTTTTTTTTTTGCTTTTTTTCATGCAACACGTGATCGTTACTTTGATTGCAATTTCCCCTCCTGAGTTTTTCTGTTTTCATTTCAGTTCGATTTTTTTTTTTAGTTTTCCAATCACGATCATTATCACTGTGTGTAAAGATGTCAATGGACACACACAATCCAAAATATCTTGTGAACGGTTATTGTTTTACAATAATATTTTGTTACAACAACAAATATACAAGAAAACTATTTAATTTTGTTGCCAACTGCCAACTGGGTGTATCGTTTACAAACTCTATAAGAAGACAAGGTCAGGGGGAATATGAAAAACAAAAAAGTTTGTGAAGAATTTATGTTTGCAATATTATTAGAAGATACATATTCTTAGAAACTTGTTGTTGGCAATATTGGGTCATATAAAACGTATACTTACATATACATAAATGGCCATTGCAACCCTTCAGTCCAGATTACGGCCTAGCTTTTCACACAAAAGTATACTTTCCCTAGATAATGCTAGTGCCTGGCATATATGACGTGCCGCACCTGTTTGAAAGCCGAGACATTAATTCTTCGGTTGTATAAAAAGTTTTATTCTGTATGAAAATGAGTGAAATATCAGAGGAAATAGCCACGCTATGTGAAGTGTTTTACTGCAGAAACAAATTGAAAATTTATTAAAATATACGTGTATGAGTAAATATCATCTAGAGGTGGTGAATTCTAATTTCTGTTCCCGACATTTCGATGTCAAAGATACACCTCACTCTCGTGAAGCAACATCACCACGTATGATATCAGGAGATACCTAAGGCGCTAATCTCCAATCACGTACATAACAGTTTGGATTCATTTAAAAACGTCGTCATACTCAAAAAAGCTTGATGGTAGTAATTAAATTAATCGAATGACTTTTAGCAAAACGCTGCCTTGTCGTTCGGAGTCGTCATTAAATTGTAAGTCCCGCCACTCATGGATGAAATTAACACAGACAACATGAGTGGTGTGAGAACATAGATTGTAATCTTGACTAAAGGGTTGTAGCAAAGAATATGGATATAAAGAATGCGCATCATGTAGAAGTAAAATTTCTTATGGCGGGTCGTAACATCACGACCCGCTCTCACCAAATTTTTTTTAAAAATCATTTCTGGGTGAGGGGAGAGGAAGACAGAAGGAAAATGAACACAAACAAAGAGCGTAACAATGTGTTGCTCTCATCGTACGTATGTACATGTGTATGTATTCTTGTGTTTTTTGATTTAGTTGTCGATCAGACTGCGACAAGAATACATGTGCTGCGGATGCTTTATCATTTTATTTCAGAATAACACTCGAAGAATAATGTGTTAAAAATGTTCTATGTCATTAGCTGGGCGTACTTTATTTTGTCCCATAGTATAATTTTTTTTAAATGCTTTGGAATGCTCGTTTTTTTCTTTTAATAAAAAATGTTTTTTTTTATTCTTTTTATTTTTCTAAAAAACATGGCCTAATTTTTAAGCCAAAGATGGATAGCTTAATGTTCGTTTAATAATAAAATCGATGTTTTATTTTATTTTAATTTATCCAAAATTATTAAGCCAAAGATAGACCGCTTTACATATGTATGTTGATGAAATGAAAATAAGAATAGAGTATATTACTAACACTTTTCTATGGCTGTAAATAAATAAATTCTCTCAACTTATTTTCTCTCTCTCTCACTCACTAATCCATAACCATAGGCATGTGTTAACCTAGAGGAAAATTGTTAGTAATAATGTCAAGTCTACTTATTAACCCAATGATATGTATATGTGATCGGAAAATATAGAAAAATTGTACTGCGCTAAATCCCTAAAGACACCGCATTTAACTTGGCAAGTATTCTTCCAAAAATCGAAATCATTTCTCATTGATATTAATGAATACTACTGTGATATTTCTTTGGGTGTATCATTGAAGTCTGAAAAAAGCGACATCTTTAAAAACTGACAAGATTTTTACGCTCTTTTTAACGAACATTCTTGATGTTCGTGTCCTATGTGTGTAAAAAGCCGAAGATGTTCTTACCCTGAGGGTCATTGGTGCCGACGTCTGTTTTTAACACCAGAAAAATAAATAAAAAAGTGGTCAAACAACAAAAACGCACGATGAGAACAACGCATGATGAGAACAACGCATTGTTACGCTCTTGGTTTCTGTAACCTTGCCTTCTATCTTTCCCCCCGCGTCATGAAATATTTTTGAAAAATATTCCAAAAAATGTTAAAATGCGCATTCTTTATACTTTATTTTCTTTGGTTGTAGTGACCAATTAAGAACTAAGCAAATGGTGTTAGATTGACTACATTTTACAAGAATTGGCACCTGGTGGCACCCTGTCCACACGTGTAGGAGCGAAACTAAATTAGAACTAGTTGGACAAATTTATTGAAACTCGACGCTGTATATAATATGATAAAAAATTGATTTAACATTTTTTTTAATCTAAATTTAAGTTTGTGTATTACAGTGAACACTAAAAATTCGCTTATTTGAATTAAAAGTTTTTTAAATAATTTAAATATTACCGTTAAATAAAAGCCTGTTTATTTATTTAAAATTTTCAGCTTAATTTCACAGCCATTAAAGAGCATGCGTTTAAACACGCTCAAATTACACAACACTTTTCAATTATTTACACCATTTACGCAGTTTAGAGTATGTACATAAGGACTTGTTACATTTTTTCCTTTAAATTTCACAAACAGAAACAAAAATAAAGAAAAAACGATCATAACATATTTTTAGTTTTTGCTTTTTAGAATTTGTTTAAACAACAAATTTGTTTAACAAAAAATTTTTGTTTTTTTTTAACATTTTAAATTGTTTTTATGCTTTAAAAATAAAATTTTTTAAAGCTTTTTCATGATTTATTTCTTTATTTACGATATTTTCCACGTTCTTATTTTGTTAATTCATTTGTTATTTTTTTTTTAATTTATGTGTCTTTTTATAAGTTGAACTAACAAAACAATAATCAGACCGTTTGTTTACAGCGTCTGCTAACAACTGATTGTTGATCTTCAATTAAAAGAAAGAAAAAAAACAAATTTGTATGATTCGCACTGGCGAGCTCTCTGGCTGGCTAAAAGCCAAAAATAAATATGAAAACAGTGTATGTGCGTGCGTGTGTGTGTGTGTATTTTCTCATTGTTTTGTTAATACTATGACCGTTGCTGTTATTGCATTAACAGTAACACACCAGCGAATTTTTAATATTCAACTGTTTACAAACACCCTGTTGTTATTCCTTTTGTTGTTTACTAAGCACAGCTGTGGTGATTTTATAAACAAACCACAGCGAGTTTACAATGCGATCGCTGTCTCTCTTTCTGTTTCTCCCACTCTCTGTTATAACTTATAAGAGAGAGCGTAATTAACAAAACAATTTTTTTTTCGTGTTTTCATTTTGTTCTTCATTCGTAACACGCAAATCAAATAAAATTTTTTATGCGCATGCGATTAACGCTACAGCTGATGTGCAAACGGCCTACAGTGTTTGGCGTTTATTAAGAGAAATATTTCAAATATTTTTCAAGTTTTTCTTTTTCCCTGCCAGTTACTACTATGGAATTTAGCGAATTTGTTTTTTAAAAATCAAAAGAAAAAAAAAAGAATTTAAAAAAGTGAAATCGTTCAAATGAACAAAAAAAAAACGCAGTTATAGTTAATTAAGGCGATAAAATGTTATCATGAGTGTTTTTTGTGTGAGTGTACCCAATGTAGTGATAATGAAATCTGATTTTTCATATGTATGTGTGAAGATAAATTGGAATTTGGATTCCCAAGATTCAAAACGAAGAAAATGTTTACATAGCCAATATTGATGTTAACAGAGCAATGTTAAGTATTTAACAGAACCCATATGTAAATCCCTCTTTATTTAACAGTCAATTATAAGGCACGTAGTACATGTGTTATCTAAATGAACATGATTATTGTATTAAAAAAAGAAATAAATATAGTATTGGGGGTAGTGAAAAATATCATAGAGATCTCGTTGGCAGCAAGAGGAGAAGAAAGAGAATGTCTTTCACCTCATGTGTGTCAGTGAACTACTCTTGTTATACTTTAGAAAACCTTGATTTAAACTTCTCGGCATTTTTATTTCTTTTAGACACGTGAGCGTTTTATCTAGGGAATGTTTGATGTTAGGGTTTAATATTGATGTGGTATCACAATAGGCCTAAAAGCTGACCTAAGTGGGACCTCTTTCCTTACCTAACCTACCCTAATATCTATTTCAAGTTGTATACGATGGTTATGATGGTCAACTAGCAGCGTGGTTTTCCATCGAGTCTTTAATTAAGCGCTTCCTGACTTTAACGTTAAGCAAAACGAGTAGTGCAAGAGATATCATCGAAATTTTGTATTCATTTGAAAAGCCTATTGATGTAAATACAACATCGTTCAAATGTCCACTACGACAAGTCTGGGTGGAGACCACCCGAAATGTTCAATTTTCAATGACTCTGACGTTTAAATCGCGCTGAACTGGACTAACGAGAGGGCATGGTGCAAGAAAAAGTATAACAAGGTCAAATCGCACGATCTCGGTGGCCAGTTCACCTCGCCTCTACATAAGACGACCATGCCCTCAAATTGCTCGTGTAGAATATCTAGTGCTGTATGGCACGTAGCACTGTCCTTTTGAAATCACATGCCTTTGGTGTCCAGATCATACAATACAGGCCGAAAAAGTTGGAAATCACTGACCTTTAGTGCTCGTCGTTGACAGTGATGGCCTGGTTAACGTCGTTCAAAGAAATATAAACCGTTGACACCGCCAGTTCAAAATCCATACAAATAGTGACCTTCAGGATAAGTGGATAAGTGGATAGTGGATTCAACATTCATCCAGAAATGGGCCTCACCGCTGAAGAGGTTTTTCCCAAAAAAGCTCCAGTGCACATTCAGCGAACACGCCTGGTTGCCTGTGGTCGGCCCTGGCGATTTGGGAAAACACACTGAATGACAACTGACTTAAGAGATGCAGCTTCATCAATTGACAATGTACAGTACATTGTGCATGAAACAATGTAAGTACTTAGTAAGATATTTTAAATTCATTTAATTCTGTTTATCCGGCTTAATAGTTTGTTTATTTACTGTAAAAGGGTCTGGAATGATAGCGTTACCCATTGCTATTGTCTCGAAATACAGCCCCGTGTGAGAATGTATTGAATTTCCCATTGAGTTCTATTCTTAATTCCTTCAATTTTGACTTCCAAAAACTTTAAAAAAATGTATTGCCTTTAAATCCTTGAGTTTAATGAGGTATGCTGCTACTGATGCGCCACCACATCCAATTCAAAGTTCAATTTATTGTGCCTCCCACTCTTGCATCCAACAAAACACTTGAATGTGAATTACAATTGTAGCAGTAAATTAAACGGCACTATTGATGCCTTTACAGACTAACTTTCCGACTGCCAAAAAAAAAAATTAAACGCCGGAAAAATCTACACAAACATGCACACACACGTCCTCCAAACTACATACATATATAAAACATTCGCTCTTTCTCTCTCATTCTCTCCTTTCAACGAGCCATAAAAACATAAAATTACAACAACAACAACAACAACAACAACAAAAAAAAACACCAAATAACCAATACAAATAAACTTTACAAACACGATTTATATGTATTCGGGCAGCCAGCTTAGGAAACTCAACAAAATGAAGTTTTGTGGTGAAACGCCACAATTTTGAAAAGCCGTGACTGCAAAAAAAAGGCAACCAAAATTTGGTTTTGTACGCGTGGGCGTACATAGAAGGGAAATGTCAGTATATATGGCCGCTAAAATAACAGCAAATAATCGAAAATTGAAGTGCCTTGAACAGTAACAAATACAACAACAAGAATACCACTGATGAACACGAACAAACGATAACAATAAACCAGGAAACAGTGCGTTATTCGGACACACACGGACGCATACACACAAGAATGCATACAAAGCCATGTATGCCATGCGTACCAACACATGCATGATGCATTGTTTGGAAGGCTGAGAGCCAGAATTTTTGATGAAAAACTAATTTTTTACTCATTTTTATTGCATACGCAGCAGGGCAGCAGAGGGCTACAATAATAACAATAGCTCTGGGGCAATTCACAATTAATCGGATGAATATGCGTAGTTGTTGTAAAAATGTAACTGTGGTTGTTATGACAAACGAACACTTGCTTGAAAGCTGACCTTTCAGGCTACATTTCTCCGAAAGTAACATTCTGAATTTGTTCTGAATTTCTTGTTAAAAGATTGATTGAAAATTACAGGGATATCTGAAAAAATACAGTCGTCATGTAATGCTTTTTTTACTAAAGGGTGCTTTTTATAGAGGTATAGAACTTTAAGTTGCAATAAAACAACGATGGATTATTCGATTGACATGAATTTTATTTATCCGAAAGATAATCTTGTGGCATTTTAAATATGATTTCTGGCATATGACCGCCACGGCTGGCGCGGATGTAGTCCAATCTGGACGTCCAATTTTCGATGACTTTTTCCAACATTTGTGGCCGTATATCGGCAATAATACGGCGAATGTTGTCTTCCAAATGGTCAAGCGTTTGTGGCTTTACCGCATAGACCAATGACTTTACATAGCCCCACAGAAAGTAGTCTAGCGGTGTTAAATCACAAGATCTTGGAGGCCAATTTACAGGTCCAAAACGTGAAATTAGGCGGTCACCAAACGTGTCTTTCAATAAATCTATTGTGGCACGAGCTGTGTGACATGTTGCGCCGTCTTCTTGAAACCACATCTCCTGGACATCATGGTTATTCAATTCATGAATGAAAAGGTTTGTAATCATGGCTCTATACCGATCACCATTGACTGTAACGTTCTGGCCACCATCGTTTTTGAAAAAGTACGGACCAATGATTCCACCAGCCCATAAAGCGCACCAAACAGTCAGTTTTTCTAGATGTAACCGTGTTTCCACATACACTTGAGGATTACCTTCACTCCAAATGCGGCAGTTTTGTTTGTTTTCGTAGCCATTCAACCAGAAGTGCGCTTAATCGCTAAACAATATTCGCTTATGAAAATCGTTTTCCGCACAGAACCATTATTTTCGAAATAAAATTGCACTATTTGCAAGCGTTGTTCAGGCGTGAGTCTATTCATGATGAATTGCCAAACCAAACTGAGAATAAATCACTTGACAGCTGTTAAATCGGTCGCCATCTTGTAAAGTAATGCCAACTTAAATTTCTATACCTCTATAAAAAACACCCTTTATAAGCCAAGGAAAAAAACTAAAAATGTGCAAAATGAACCATAAAAACAACGTGAGTGCAAGCAGAAACCAGAGGTTTTTCACTCAATTCCTTCCAGTAAATCTTCATGTTAAAAATGCTCCCCGTTCTAGCCAATAAATCACCAAAGAAATGCTGGAAATTGTTCTACTTAAGAGACGAGATTGCCATGCAGGCACTAAACATCAATCACAAGATACTTCATAATCGTTTGAAAAGTCTGGCAACTCTTAAGAAAATTGATGTTAATTAAGCCTAGAAACCATATTGAATCCGTTACTATGAATGAAAATTAACGAAATCAAGTCATTTCTAATGTGGATCATTACGGAGGATGGGAAAAAAATATACAGACATTCGACAACAAGATATTATTCCTAGCCAGTCAACGGTTAAGTAACATTTCAAAGGGATGAGGGTAAATGTGGCACTGACATGGAAAAAATAATATTTATTTTGGCAACTCTTCTCAGCGGTCTGTCTTCTGGTAAAACCTCTAAAAATAATTGTTATGAAAACGCTTATGAAATCAGTCACTCAGATTTAACGTCACACTGTGGGTCCCATTATTAATTAAAGAAATTAACAGACATAATATGGATGGTACGAGAAGCTTGGCCGTAATCCAATTAGCCTTTCCTTTTTCTTATTCAAGATCATGGAGCGACTCATTGATATTAGACTACGTCAGAAATTGGACCAAAAGACTAACTCGTATACAACATGTTGAGATAGCCTTAAATATTGAAGAGAGAATTAGTTGGCAGAACTCCAGGATTCTACTTGCTGGGATATACAGGGACCCTTCAAAAATATGACACTAGAGGCCATAACAGCTATCCTAATCAATATTGGTGGTACAAGACACTCTAGTAAATTGGATAGCGAAACTGTTTCGGTGAATTACAATCTACTCGAAGCTAGAGGGCTCACTGATCACTAGAGAATTTGGTCGTCGTCATAATCAACTTTTTTATCCAACTAATAGCACAAAAAAAAGATGATAATGACAATAACAAATCAACAGTTAGATTCTAGAAGTTACCAGACAAAAAATAAATGTAGTATCACGTTATCAATTTAAGGGTTTTTGAAAGCCCCGATCTGACAAGACTACCTTTAATCAGAAGTGTCATTTATTTAATGAAGCTTTTGCCCTTTACGAATATGGATCAACAAGCTTAACATCCACAGAATGTGCAAAAATAATTAAAGTTGATGGTGATTCAAATTTGATAATTTTTCAAACTTTACAAAAACGATTATGACGGCTTATTAGTGGTTTAAACCCCTACGCAGTTTTGTCAAACAAAAACAAAATTTGAAAAAAGTTATTTCTTCGACGACTGGCTATCACCAAAGAATATGAATATAAAGAATACGCATCATGTAGAAGAAAAATTTCTTATGGCAGGTCGTAACATTACGACCTGCTCTCACCAAAATGTTTTTAAAAATCATTTCTTGATGAGAGGGAGGAAGACAGAAGGAAAATGAACACAAACAAAGAGCGTAACAATGTGTTGCTCTCATCGTACGTATGTACATGTGTATGTATTCTTGTGTTTTTTGATTTAGTTGTCGATCAGACTGCGACAAGAACACATGTTTCGTGGATGCTTTATAATTTTATTTCAGAATAACACTCGAAGAATATTTTGTGTTAAAAATGTCATTAGCTGGGCGTATTTCATTCTTTTTTTTTTGTCTCATAGTATATTTTTTTAAATGCTTTGGAATGCTCGCTTTTTTGTCTTCTAATAAAAAATGGTTTTTTATTCTTTTTATTTTTATTTATTTAAAAAACATGGCCTAATTTTTAAGCCAAAGATGGATAGCTTTATGTTCTTTTAATAATAAAATCGAAGTTTTATTTTATTTTTATTTATCCAAAATTATTAAGCGAAAGATAGACAGCCTTTCATATGTATGTTGATGAAATAAAAATAAAAATAGAGTATATTACTAACACTTTTCTATGGCTGTAAATAAATAAATTCTCTCAACTTATTTTCTCTCTCTCGCTCACTCACTAATCCATAACCAAAGACATGTGTTAACCTAGAGGAAAATTGTTAGTAATAATTTCAAGTTTACTTATTAACCCGATGATATGTATATGTGATCGGAAAATATAGAAAAATTGTACTGCACTAAGTCCCTAAAGACACCGTATTTAACTTGGCAAGTATTCTTCCAAAAATCGAAATCATTTCTCATTGATATTAGTGAATACTACTGTGATATTTCTTTGGGTGTATCATTGAAGGCTGAAAAAAGCGACATGAACCTTTTTCTTTAAAAGCTGAGAAGATTTTTACGCTCTTTTTAACGAAAATTCTTGATGTTCGTGTCCTATGTGTGTAAAAAGCCGAAGATGTTCTTCCCCTGAGGGACATTGGTGCCGACACCAGAAAAATAAATAAAAAGTGGTCAAACAACAGAAACGCACGATGAGAACAACGCATTGTTAGGCTCTTGGTTTCTGTAACCTTCCCTTCTATCTTTCCCCCCGCGTCATGAAATATTTTTGAAAAATATTCCAAAATATGTTAAAATGCACATTCTTTATACTTTATTTTCTTTGCTATCACGTAGTCTTCTGGCAGAAACTAAAAATAATAAAATATCATAAAAATTAAAAGTGAAAAGTTTCTCAAGAACCTGTAGTTCGGAGTCGAAGTTAAATTGTAAGACCTAACACACGTACAACATAGGTGGTGTGAGAAGCTATATAGCTTGTAATCCTGACTAAAGGGTTGTAATGACCAACTAAGTAAGTATGTATGTATGTACTTTTGACAACAACAAAAATGAGTTTCAATGTGAAATGATCCCCATATTTAAAATTAAATTTAGAAAATTTTCCAATTTTATTTCAATTTATGGCAGATCAAAGTGCATTAATGAAACAAAGAGAAAACCATGTAAATATTTAAGCCTAGATTATTGTTTTTGACTTGTTTTGTATTATTATTACTCGTAAATATATTTTAAATAAATAAACACACACACACAGACATAATTGTTGGCCAAAAACAAAAACAAAAAGATTAAAAAATTATTTTCTATTCTATTCATAATCAAGAGGGATTATAATAGCAATTATACGGGCAAAACATATTCTATTTTAATAAAAATTTCTTTTTATTTCTTTATTTTTAATTTTTAGTTTTTATTGCCGGCAAGTGGCATTAAGCATTGATCCGATTTAAATAAATATTGAAACATATTGTATACGAATCCGATTATTATTACATACAAGCATTTATTATGATTTAATTAATGATTATTAATTATTAAAAATAATTGTTATTGTGGTAGAAAAAAAATTTAAAATATTTCCACAAATTTAATAAAGAATTGAAGACAAAACAAATTCAAGTGTTTGTTTTAATTTCAACAGTTTTAATTCATTTAAAAATTGTGGTTTATTTCTAAACCTACCTCTATGCCTACTAGTTACCTTCCCTCACTTACATCCTTACACTCTGTCTCTATAAGAATAAACGAAATTGAGTGATTGCCTCCAGCCGATCTGCTTCAATGTCTCTTGCAGTTCGCTTATCACAAGATTTCATATGAGGAGCAGAGTACCATTCTGGCGAGGTTCCCACATCTAACTTCCTAGTGATGAGCACGCTCTTTAGCTTCGCATAACTGTACTTCCCAGAAGCAATTTCGCAATACAGCTTATTATAGTTTACAGTCCTATTAGAAACTCTGTTGTGACATCTACCTCCACATTATTGAAAGGTTTCCTGTATATCCAAGGAAGAATTAAAAAGTAATTCTCTCTTTAATATTTAAGGTGGTTGTATGTGAGTTATCTCTTGGGCAAAAGATTATCATCCAAGTTTTGATCTTCAATAAGGAGAAGGAAGGTCTGATGGGTTTGTGATTCTTAGGAGTGATGTGGAAGTTGCCTCTTCCCTTCAGTATACACACACATTATAGGTTTTTATAACCCTTTAGTAAGGATTACGGTCGGATTTATCCCACCGCCCATGTTATGTAAAGGGTTCGCCAAATAACTTTTTTTTTTTGAAAATGCTTTAAAAAAAAACTACTGAATATTTTCTTAAATTTCTTTTTTTATTTGAAAGTACAATCCATCCTTCCGGTTAATAATGGAAAATAATTTCATTCAAATGGTTGCCTCGGCTGGCCATGCAGTAGCCTACACGATCGGTTCAATTTTTAAGCACATTATCGATCACGAATATTGTCTTTTAAAGCGTCAATTGTCGGTCTCGGGCTTCCCGCTCATTTTGATTTTGGCGGGTATGTAAACAAGCAAAATTGTCGCATTTGGGGCACAGAAAACCCGCACGCAGCTTTTAAGCACATTATCGATTGTGTGCACCTGTATTTCACCAATGGCTTCACGAATATTGTCCTTTAAAGCGTCAATTGTCTCTGGCTTATCGGCGTAACACTTATCTTTGACGGCACCCCACAAATAATAGTCCAACGGTGACAAATCGCAGCTCCGAGGTGGCCAAACGACATCAGCTCTGCGGCTGATAATGCGATCTTCAAAAACAAGGGCGCAAAACATCGAGTGTAGCTTCGGCTGTGTGGCACGTAACGCCATCCTATTGACACCAAATGTTGCCAATATCCTCCTCTTCATTTTTTTGAACAAAAATTCGTTCAACATGGCCCGATAACGATTGCCATTGACTGTAACGGCCACTCCTTGCTCATTTTCGAAGAAAAATGGCCCAATTATGCCTCTGGACTAAAATCCGCACCAAACAGTGACTCGCTTTGGGTGCGTAGGCTTTTCAATGTATGCGTGCGGGTTTTCTGTGCCCCAAATGCAACAATTTTGCTTGTTTACATACCCGCCAAAATCAAAATGAGCTTCGTCTGAAAAGATGCCAGCCGAGGCAGCCATTTGAATGAACTTATTTTCCATTATTAACCGGAAGAATTGTACTTTCAAATAAAAAAAGAAATTTGAGAAAATATTCAGTAGTTTTTGTTTCTGAAGCATTTTCAAAAAAAAAATTTTTTTTGGCGGACCCTTTATGTGTTAATTTTACCCAAGAGTGCCGGAGCTTACAAGTTAATATCGACTCCGAATGACAGACTCGAGAAACTTTCCATGCCAATTTTTGTTTATTATCAGAGTTTTTGCCAGAAGACTGCCAAAAGAAAAATTTTTTTTTAATACTTCCTTTTGTTCGAGTTGCCTGAGCGGGAGCTTGAAGCTTATGCTCTCGTCTGATAAGCCAACACTCTACCTACAAGCCTATAGTGACTTCGTTGTCTTCTAATAACCTAATAAAAATCAAAATTAATTGCATTTTTTGTATCATTAAGCCTCTAATAGCAAAAATACAAATTATTCTCATTTATTTCAATTTATTTTTCCTTAAAATTTAAATTAAATTTTCCCCGCAACAATAAATTTAAAACCGTATTTGTATTGAAAAGTATCACAGAGAAAAACGTATCATTGTCTTTAGCAACTCACGCTCTACTGCTCTCTTTTTTAACTTTTCTTTTATTTTATTTTCTTTTCATTTCTGTTTTCTCATTTTTCCTGCTTTACTTAATAATATTTTATTTAATATTTTCATTTCATAAAATAAATGAAAAATGGAAAATGACAACAACAAAAAACAACAACAACATCAGCAACAAAGAACAGCAAAGAAACAAAAGAAAGAAAGAAATAAAAAATAAATAAATATACACTCGTAATGTAATCATAATAATAATATTACGCTCTCTGTAACAGGGAGAAGAAAATAAATAAAATAAAACCAAAGCGAAAAACAACAACATTACATGCACAAACACTATATGAAAAGAGAGACAGGGAAAGAGAGAGACCGAGAGCGAGAGAGATACAGATACACAGCGGCAAACAAAACAATATGGAAGTGCAGGAAATAGGAAATAAAATAGACACTCGCTTGCTTATTTATAAACATGACACATTGGCATACAAGCATCTGCCAATGTGTGTATATGTGTGTGTGACATATTGTCACTCACTGAGTGGTAGTAAATAAATAAAATACAAGGGGAGCCAAGCTAACACACTATCAACAAACACACACACACACACACACACATCATTTTCTTTATATGATTCCCTCTCTATTTTTATTTTCATCCTACATGGGCACACAGTTTAAAAGAGTATCTTTCTCTATCTCTCACTTACACATCCATACATATTGTACATCATGGCATGCATACATTGATACTTAAATAGACGAGGAGGGTTTGCTATTGTAAATTGTAATATAAAACAACAACAACAACAATAACAACAGTATTGTATACATAAAATAAAAATAAATATTAAAATGTAGTGTTGTGCGCTATAATAATACTGTATGTGTGTGCTTACATACACATCCTTTCATACAAAGCATGCACATTAACATTAAGTATCCAACATGCCTATCCTTGGTATTTAGAGTATTTTCTCAGTTACTGGGAATGTAGTTACTTCACTAGCCACCAACTGTCTACAAAAGGAGAATTGGCCAAATATTATGTGTCCTTGTAATGCAAAGACGTGACAACTGCCATGTATTTAAAGCGTGATAGGTTAGAGGATAGTGAGTAAAATAAAATTGCCTTGGAAAAGTTACTTAAGAATGTAGGTCTCACCACTCGTGCATAAAATTAACACACCCAACACGGCAGATGTGTGAAGCGAGGTTGTAATCCTGACTAAAGGGTTTTTAACACTGCTTTATTTTGCAAATTCCAAGAATGCCTAATAAATTGATTGGTTCTCAACAGATTTACTCAATATACATAGTTATCCTAACATCTTATCTTATGGGTCGAAAAGCCAACTTCTCTGGATTTAGTTCGTCAGTTGTTGTTGTTATTACGCAGCATGACGTAATAGGCTATGTAAGGCGAAGATAGGCATCTTCTTTGCTTTCTTAAAAGCATAGAGAAGTCTATGTATAACGGGTGATTTTTTTCAGCTATTATCTTTTTGGCAACACTGGTCTAAACAGCTCACGAACGTTTCGCGTTTTGTTTCATTGTCAAACATCTTCAGTTTGGTCTGTAATTTAACCATGAATCGTCTTACAAACGAACAACGCTTGCAAATCATTGAATTTTATTATCAAAATACGTGCTCTGTTAAGAAAGTTCATCGCGCGCTTCTTCCATTTTATGGTCAGTTTAATCGACCCACTGAAGCGGCTATTCGGGCTATTGTGACTAAATTTCGCACCAAATTTACATTCTTGGACAATAAACCACCAACACGCTTACGTAGAGTGCGAACTGAAGAAAATATCTCAGCTGTATCGGCCAGTGTTAATGGTGATTCGTCGCCGTTCGCAGCAATTGCGACTCTGTTACTCAACAACGTGGAAAATTTTGCGGAAGGATTTAGGTGTGAAACCTTTCAAAATACAGCTGGTGCAAGAATTGAAGCCGAACGACCTACCGCAATGCAGAATTTTTGGTGAATGGGCTCTTGGAAAGTTGGTCGCAGATCCACTTCTTTACCGAAAAATTGTGTTCAGCGACGAAGCTCATTTTTGGCTCAATGGATACGTAAATAAGCAGAATTGTCGATTTTGGAGTGAAGATCAGCCAGAAGCATTGCAAAAGCTACCAATGCATCCAGAAAAAGTCACAGTTTGGTGCGGTTTATGGGCTGGTGGCATCATTGGACCGTACTCCTTCAAAGATGCTGCGAATCGTAACGTAACTGTGAATGGTGAGCGCTACCGTGAGATGATATCCAACTTTTTTTTTGCCCAAAATGCAAGAGCTGGACTTGCATGAGATGTGGTTTCAACAAGACGGTGCCACATGCCACACAGCACGCGTAACAATGGACTTATTGAGAGGCGAGTTCAGTGAACATTTTATTTCACGTTCGGGACCGGTCAATTGGCCGCCTAGATCGTGCGATTTAACGCCTTTAGACTATTTTTTGTGGGGCTATGTTAAAGCTCATGTCTATACAGACAAGCCCGCTTCGATTGACGCATTGGAAGACAACATTGAAGCATTTATTCGTGAAATACCGGCCGAAATGTTGTAAAGAGTATGCCAAAATTGGACTAAACGGATGGACCATTTGAGGCGCAGTCGCGGTCAACATTTGCATGAAATAATCTTCAAACATTAAATTATATGGACCGTACTATCGATTCAAATAAAGATTTCATGCATTTTTCTGAATTTTATGTGTTTTTTTTGAAAAATTTTCCTATAACTCTTAAAAAATCACCCATTATAATTAAACCAAAAAAAACTAGTTCGTGGTAATTTAGGCCAAGCTGAGTATGACTGAAGTCGCCGTGGTCTAGTAGGTAGTGTGTTGGCTTATTAGACGAAAAGCCAGGGTTCGAGCCCCAGGCCAGACATCAAATAAAATACAAAAAGTATTTCTTCGGTGACTTCCTCTCAGCAGATTTCTGGCAAAAACTCAGAGAGTAAATAAAATTGCCATGAAAAGTTTCTCAAAAATCTGTCGTTCGGAGTCGACTTTAAACTGTAGGTCCCGCCACTCATGTATAAAATTAACACACGTAACATAAGTGGTGTGAGAAACTAGGTCGTAATCCTGACTGAAGGGTTGTAATGACCAATTATGTATGTTATGTATGAGTATGGCTGACATAGTCATCGCCCACTTCTTTGATTACTTGACCCAAGTGAATAAAATTAACCACTATAATGACAGCAGCAAATTAAATTTTCTGGTAGATTTAAATCTTTTAATTTACCATACTAGACCTAAATATGAAAATAAATCACATTTGTGGGTACCATTCCCCATTACAGTGCAAAGATATAAAATGACAAAAGTATTAATGTTCGTATGCCATGTCGTTTATGTTATTTGTTGTGTGTTTGTAATAAAAATTTTTTTACTCCTTTCTCCTCCTGTTCCTCTTTCATTTTACACTTTATATGTCAAAATAAATATTCATTATGGAGCTACTTAAAACATACTGGCCTATTACAAACATATGGTGGCAGGACTTTTACGAAGTATCTTCGAAATACTTATGAAGTACTAAGCCAAAGAGTGAAGAAAATAAAATGATGCTTTTCTCTCTGTGTATACTTGAGTTTTCCAATCGAAATCACATGTTTTCGATCTGCCTGTTCTTATATAAAGTTTCGAATCTATTGTGCCTTAACAACTCCTTAGTTTTCACAGCGGGCAGTTGTCGAAACAAAAAACTCTAACATTCAGCGGGAAATATTTTGTAGGCCGGTGGAATCTATGTCTTTAAGAATGATTTTAACCAGAATTTTGTAGTGAGACGCTGCAGAGACATTACTTCACCTTTAGTCAGTATTACAACCTAGGTTTTCAAACCACCTACTCATTTTATCCATGAGTGTTGAAACCTACAGCTTAAAGTCAACTTCGAACGAAAGATTGTTTAAGAAACTTATCATGGCAGTTTTATTTACTCTCAGAATTGTTGTCAGAAAACTGCTGAGACAAAGCCGCTTCGGAGAGAAATATTTATTTTTCCAATTTCGTTTTGAACCACGGGGTCTCGTATAATAAGCCAACACACTACACTAAGACGACTTCAAACTCTAAATCATGGAAGGAAAATTCGAGTCTCTCTCTCTCTTTCTCTAATCGCCAAATATTTCGAATTTCTAATCACATCACGCGTGTTCCTTCTCCCCTAAGTTGCACGAACCGTTTTTCGCTTGAAAACTGTTTTTGTGCAACGGCATTTGATAATTTCAAATATTGACGTCAATGTGTTATTGTTCGATATTGTTGTATGCAATAGCAATTGTTGTTGTTGTTGTTGTTGCAGTTGCCGTTGTCATTATTATCACTCTGGTTGGCTTGTTGTTGTACAACATGCTATAACATAAACGAACATTTTACAACAAAAATTTTTGCTTTAAAAACTTAAACAACAAACAAGGTAAAGTATCAGGTGGATTTTTATTATCGTTTTCTGTTTCTGTGGTGATTTATTGTGGAATAAAATTTAAAGTTTAATCAAAGAAAATAAAGTTTAATCAAAGAATGTGCATTTTAACATATTTTGGAATATTTTTCAAAAATATTTCATGACGCGGGGGGAAAAATAGAAGGGAATGATACAGAAACAAAGAGCGTAACAATGCGTTGTTCTCATCGCGCGTTTTTGTTGTTTGACCACTTTTTTATTTATTTTTCTGGTGTTAAAAACAGACGTCGGCACCAATGTCCCTCAGGGGAAGAACATCTTCGACTTTTTACACACATAGGACACGAACATCATGAAAGTTCGTTAAAAAGAGCGTAAAAATCCTGTCAGTTTTTAAAGAAGGTTAATGTCGCTTCTTTCAGACTTCAATGATACACCCAAAGAAATATCACAGTAGTGTTCACTAATATCAATGAGAAATGATTTCGATTTTTGGAAGAATACTTGCCAAGTTAAGTACGGTGTCTTTAGTGGCTTAGTGCAGTACAATTTTTCTATATTTTCCGATCACATATGCATATCATTGGGTTAATAAGTAGATTTGACATTATTACTAACAATTTTCCTCTAGGTTAACACATGCCTTTGGTTATGGATTAGTGAGTGAGAGAGAAAATCAGTTGAGAGAATTTATTTATTTACAGCCATAGAAAAGTGTTAGTAATATACTCTATTTTTATTTTCATTTCATCAACATACATATGTAAGGCTGTCTATCTTTGGCTTAATAATTTTGAATAAATAAAAATAAAATAAAACATCGATTTTATTATTAAAAGAATATAAAGCTATCCATCTTTGGCTTAAAAATTAGGCCATGTTTTTTAGATAAATAAAAATAAGAAAAAAAAAACGAGCATTCCAAAGCATTTAAAAAAAATTATACTATGGGACAAAATAAAAAATGATATACGCCCAGCTAATGACATAGAACATTTTTAACACAAAATATTCTTCGAATGTTATTCTGAAATAAAATGATAAAGCATCCGCAGCACACGTATTCTTGTCGCAGTCTGATCGACAACTAAATCAAAAAACACAAGAATACATACACATGTGCATACGTACGATGAGAGCAACACATTGTTACGCTCTTTGTTTGTGTTCATTTTCATTCTGTCTTCCTCCCTCTCATCAAGAAATGATTTTTAAAAATATTTTTGGTGAGAGCGGGTTGTAATGTTACGACCCGCCATAAGAAATTTTACTTCTACATGATGCGTATTCTTTATATCCATATTCTTTGGTTTATTCCAGTTTTGACAAACTGCGAACAGTAATTCGTTTAATTTTAGTTACTCTCAAGTTTTTGCTAGAAGTCTGCTGAGAGGATATCGCCGAGAGAAATATTTTTTTTTAAATTTCCTTCTGTTCAAGTTGTCTGAGCTGGGGTTTGAACCACGTACAGACTATCTATTAGACTACGGCGACTACGGCCTATCGTATACAGCTGGAAGCAGACGTAGCAAAGACAAACAAATAAAGGAATGCGCTGAGACAACCTGCAGCAGATAGAAGGCAATCGAGTTGAATTGTTGGGAGCAGGAAAACATCTCTAGGGGCTCGGCTCACACGGTTTTTCCACGCCTGGTATAAACCAGGCTACCTCTCAAAAGGCTACCCTGTTATCTACCTAACGTTCTTCACTATTATATTCCATCATTGTTACTATTTTTGGTGTTGTTGTTGTAGTACTATACTTGTGTGAATATTTCAAATTTAAAACCTGCTGCTGCTGCTGCTGTTGTTGTTGTTGATGTTTTTGTTCATTGGCATGTCATTTATTTTGAAATCCTTCTGACACTCGATTAGTTTTTCCCCTCTTATTGCCGTTGTCGTTGCCGTTGTCGTTATTGCAGACGTTGTTGCTGCTGTAATATCTAGCTGATATTACATTCCATTGTTCCTTGTTGGCTGTCAACAACAGACGTTACTTTTCCACAGCCAACAACAACAACAGTTTTTGTAACAGAACACCTATTCCGCCCAGTTAAACAATAATTAAATCGGGGGGGGGAGGGGGGGGGGGGGGCAGGAGAAAAATATCACAGAGAAAGAGGACCCAGGAATATTTTTAATTTTTTTTATGGGTTTTTAAAGAGCTATTGTTGGTTCAGTTCACTCACTCACTCACTGTTTATAAATGGCGTTTTTTTCTTCTTCTTCTTCCCATTCATTTTTTTAATAGAAATCATTATAAATATTTACAACAACAACAATCATTGTTTTCATCATTCATTCATTTATTCATTGAAACAAACAAAACAAAACAAAAACCATTTTGGTGTCCTTCCTCTATCCTATCTGTGTCCTGCGTCCGTCTTTTAATGGGTCGCTGTTTTCCATTTTTTGTTTGTTTTTTGTATGTTTGGGTATGCTTAGGCCCTTTTTAAATTCTAATTAGAATATCTCGTGCAACTTTTTATCCTTTTTCTGGGTAAAAATGTTACAAATTTAACCCAAAGTTTTTGAAGGATTTCGATTTTTTCAATCGGAAAGGTTTCCACAGTAATTATGAGGAGGCATGACATTAAAAACGAAAATTTAAGAGAAGAGTGACACTTGTCATCATGCACCATGACTATTTAAGTGGATTTCAAAAGGCAATTCACCACTTTAAAAGACAAGTTAGCTGGGAGTCCTCGAAAAAAGCATTTTACGAAACCTACAGCTGCAGTTGGGCAGTGGAGGACAAGATGGCATCTTCGCCCCTACACTTAATTACTTAATTGGTCATTAAAACTCTTTATTCAGGCTAACAACCTAGCACCTCATACACTACCCTATCAGTCTAGAACTTGCTATAGTAGACCACTCACCTGCTTGATAAATGACAGTGAAAGAAGGCAAAGAAATAATAAAAGCAACCTGCTGTTTACTTGTACACAAAAACATCGAACCTTAGGAAGTGGGTTTTGAAGGAACATGGCATGTTAAAACGGATTGTCCTGTCCACCATTCTTAAAAGTACACTTTGCAACAGATTACGTAAAGATTACAAGGTTATCTGGACGAGCTTGATTTGCTCTTGGGACCTCAGGTCAGGGAAACGAAAGTAAATGGTGAGTTGCGTGAAATATTTTCTGCTAGAATACACACACATAATTGGTCATTACAACCATTCAGTCAGGATTACGACCTAGTTTCTCACTCCACTTATGTTGTGTGTGTTAATTTTATACATGAGTGGCGGGACCTACAGTTTAAAGTCGACATATCGATGCATACATACATAATTGGCCTTCAGTCAGGATTACGTCCTAGTTTCTCACACCACTTATGTTGTGTGTGTAATTTTATACATGAGTGGTGGGACCTACAGTTTAAAGTCGACTCCGAACGACAGATTTTTGAGAAACTTTTCATGACAATTTTATTTGCTCCAAAAGTTTTTGCCAGAAATCTGCTGAAAGGAAGTCGCCGAGGAAATACTTTTTGTGTTTTGTTTGATGTCTGACCAGGGGTTTGAACCCTGGCTTTACATTTAATAAGCCTACACGCTACCTACTAGACTACGGCGACTTCAACTAGAATATATCAAGCAATTCTAGTCTCTTCCGATATCCACAAATGGATGATCGTGCGAAGACATTAATAAACGTTTAATGGACGCTCGAAAAACTTTTGCAGGTCTGAGACCCTTTTTGAAACAGAATCTTCAGGTATCCTGAGTGCAAATACAACCACCGTCCATTATATGAGTGCGAATCATGAAATACTCTCTCTTATGTAAAGGGTGTTTTTTTATAGAGGTATAGAACTTTAAGTTGGCATTACTTTTCAAGATGGCGACCGATTTAACAGCTGTCAAGTGATTTATTCTCAGTTTGGTTTGGCAATTCATCATGAATAGACTCACGCCTGAACAACGCTTGCAAATAGTGCAATTTTATTTCGAAAATAATGGTTCTGTGCGGAAAACGTAACGCGCACTACGTCCATTTTATCGTCGACAAAATCGTCCATCAGAACAGTTAATTCGATTAACCATGGAACGTTTTCGCACCACGTTTACTCTTATTGATAACTCGCATCCCCAGAGACGCTGTACGGTGCGTACAGAAGAAGCTATTGCTGCTGTAGAGCGTAGCATTGAGGAAGACCCGAATGAGTCCATCCGCCATCGAGCACATGAATGGGATCTGTGTCCATCCACTTTATGGAAGATTTTGCGGAAGGATCTTGGTTTGCGTGCTTACAAAATCCAACTCGTGCCAGATTTGAAGCCAAACGATCATTAAGTAAGGCGTAGATTCGTCGAAGGGGCCCAAAACGAGATTACCGTTGTTCCCGATTTTCATAAGCGAATTTTGTTTAGCGATGAAGCGCACTTCTGGTTGAATGGCTACGTCAACAAACAAAACTGCCGTATTTGAAGTGAAGGTAATCCTCAAGTGTATGTGGAAACACCGTTACATCCAGAAAAACTGACTGTTTGGTGCGCTTTATGGGCTGGTGGAATCATTGGTCCGTACTTTTTCAAAAACGATGATGGCCAGAACGTTACAGTCAATGGTGATCGGTATAGAGCCATGATTATAAACTTTTTCCATTCCTGAATTGAATAACCATGATGTCCAGGAGATGTGGTTTCAACAAGACGGCGCAACATGTCACACAGCTCGTGCCACAATAGATTTATTGAAAGACACACGTTTGGTGACCGCCTAATTTCACGTTTTGGACCTGTGAATTGGCCTCCAAGATCTTGTGATTTAACACCGCTAGACTACTTTCTGTGGGACTATGTAAAGTCATTGGTCTATGCGGTAAAGCCACAAACGCTTGACCATTTGGAAGACAACATTCGCCGTATTATTGCCGATATACGGCCACAAATGTTGAAAAAAGTCATCGAAATTTGGACGTCCAGATTGGACTACATTCCGCGCCAGCCGTGGCGGTCATATGACAGAAATCATATTTAAAATGTAATGCCACAAGATTATCTTTCGGATAAATAAAATTCATGTCAATCGAATAATCCATCGTTGCTTTATTGCAACTTAAAGTTCTATACCCCTCTATAAAACAACACCCTTTATTAAAAACCTATATTGGAATCAGACGGCACGAATTGTTATCTGTGGAGAAGAAACTGACGAAATTGACATATCAAGAGGAGTCAGCCAAGGTTGCATACTATTCCCATTATTATTTAACATATATTCGGAGAAAATATTCCAAGAAACGCTTGAAGGGGAAAATATAGGGATAAAGGTAAATGGGAAATTCATCAATAATATAAGATATGTATGCTGATTATATCACAATTGTAGCTGGTAGTATATCAGACCTACAAAACCTGATGGAAAAGCTTGCACGTATAAGTGCGATATATGGATTAAGAATCAATATGGAAAAGATGAAATACATGGTTATTAGTAATTAGAAATTCCCATCAGAACGCAACTTTAAATATACAAAATATAGAAATCGAGAGTGCGAGGTTTTAAATATCTGCGAGTCTTAATAAACGACCAGTGGGACCCATCAAAGGAAATTAAATGCCACATAGAGATGGCGAGAGATGCCTTTTTTAAATATAACAAAGTGTTGACCAGTCATGACATCATCGTAGCAACAAAAACACGCTTCATTAAATGCTACATTTGATCTGTACTATTATATGGAGTAGAAGTTTGGACAATCAAAAACTCTGATGAAAGAAAATTGGAGGCTTTCGAAATGTGAATATACCGTCGAGTTCTGAAAATACCATGGACTGCCAGAGTCTTCAATGGTGACGTATTAAGAAGGATGAATGTCAACCGACAACTAATATTAACGATAAAAAAAAACGGAAAACTTCATACCTAGGACACGTATTGAGAAACAACAAATACAAAATTTTACAACGAATCCTTAAATACAAAATTGAAGAAAGACATGGTAGAGGCAGAAGGGAAACATCCAAGACTGGACATGGTATAGTGATATACCATGTGAAAATACCCTCCTTTACGCCGCTAAGAACCGAGAGCTGACCATTTTAATATAAAATCCATACATATGTATATTTTGAAGTCGCCGTAGTCTAGTACGTAGTGTTTTGGCGTATTAAACGTAAAGCCAGGGTTCGAGCCCCAGGCTAGACATCAAAATAAAATACAAAAAGTATTTCTTCGGTGACTTCCTCTCAGCAGATTTCTGGCAAACACCCTGAGAGTAAATAAAATTGCCATGAAAGTTTTCGACTGTAAACTGTAGGTCCCACTACTCATGTATAAAATTAACACACACAACAGAAGTGATGTGAGAAACTAGGTCGTAATCCTGACTGAAGGGTTGTAATGACCAATTATGCATACATATATTAATGTATGCATATATATATTTATAAACATATAATTTTACGATCACTAATATCCGAATAGCGGATGAGTAAATAAAGAAGAAAGAATGGCATGCTGAAGATGAAAGTGTATGTGTGTGTGAACCATTGAACATTTGAAAGACCCTAAGCAACTTCTAGGCAAGATCTAATCAACCGATTAATTCGAAGGCAAATAAATCAATAGATTTTATGAATTGAAATAATGAGATACATTACCTCAGAAGAAAGCTGAAAGACAACTCCTCGAGGTTACCAAGGATTGGCATTGACCGGATTTCTTTAATAAGTCTCTTCAAACTTCTTCAACTGGCTTGTTTCATTCGTACTTCAATATCAATTATCAACACATTTTTGAAAACAAAAAAAAAACTTTTTTTGGTAAAAAAAAAAAACAAATTTTTGCTTTTATGCGGGAAATGGTGTAGTTTGATTAAATTGTAATTGGCCCTCAAATGTCAAAAAAAAAAAATTATTCAAAAAATCTAAAACATGCAAATTTTCAAACACGAACTTTAAGTCGTTTATTGTTCCTCTCTCACTTACATACGTTGACGTAAGCAGGTAAATTCATATTGGAACGTGACAGAGCATTAGAAAAATTAGAAAATTTATGTGCCACACTTACCTCTTCGACGGCCTCGCATTCGAACAAATAAATATGCAAGAGGGGATCTTTGGGTTCCTTCATCAAGTAGACCAGGCCGGTTAGGGGGCCCGTGAATTCCATGAAATTATTTGGTACTGCATTCTGATCATCTTGCTGTTGTTGTTGTTGTTGCTGCTGTTGTTGCTGATAAGAAGCTGCTGCACTCGATGACAACGAGCCATAGGAAGTGGAAGTTTTCAAAGATGATTTTATGCCACCGCCGCCAACTAAACTGTGTGTACCATTACTGCCACTTAAGCCGCCGCCGCCACCACTGTTGCCGCCTTGTGATGGTTGCTGTTGGCTTGCTGTTGTCTTTAATTGCATAAAACCATTGCCCACCTGTTTACCACCCTGTTTGTGTACAATACGGCACATGCCAACGATATTCTTCAGTGGATGGCTGAATTGCAATTCAAAGTCGGAATTGTACGATTCCAAATTGCCATTTTCAATGCCAACGGAAAGCTGAAATAAAAACAAAAAGAAAAGAAGAAAAAGAAAAAGAAAAAGAAAAAGAAGAACAATGAGTATCACAGTCACAGATACAGAGTATTTATGCAAAAGAAAAAGTTTTTTCAGGAAATATCTCTCCCCTCCCCCTCGCTACACCCAGACTCATGTGTAAAAGGCAAAAGAGCTGTCTAGAGAGGGGATGGGTGGGAGGAAAACAAAAGTGTTGTAAATAAAATGTTGAATTGTGATGGCTTTTTATAGGACCTGAAGGCAAACTTTGCCATGGATTCTTAAAAAGTTTCAAGTTAAAAACAATTTAGTTGAGCTATGAAATGAAAAGAAAAAAGAAAAAAAAAACAGGAAATTATTGGAAAAGTAAAGGATGATGAAGGAGGCTCTTGTGTTCACCCTTTTAAAGCATCTGTTTTCATTTAATCATAAAATTGTACACATTTAACGTGTGTAAATCGAAATCCGATTTCATTTTACTTTTCTGCCAGAATGTTTATTTTTACATCGAAATTGGTTTTAAGGCATCTAAAGTAATTCCCTCAGATTGATTTCAATTCACGGTGCATGATTAAATACGCTTCCTAATACTAGTATTGAATGCAAGTACATGCTCTAATGATTCATTCTCTTCAGTACAGAATCTATATATTGGGTTTAAGGCGTTCCCCTATTTTGTACAAGTGTTCAGTGATTCTGAAGTGCGCGGTTAAAAAGCCAGTCTTTAGGCTACTTCCGGTTCGTCAGATGCATGACTCAAGAGTTTAGATTGCCACTTTTTAACTTCCATTTCGGCAATCATGCCCTTCCAAACATCTGTACTCACTCCATAGGACGGTTCTGACACTGCCTGCTCATTGCCGCGTATTTCCACTTGACCTCGCATATAGTGCAGCGTGATCCTACATCTATTTTCCAGTTGATCCAGCTTGCCCAGACAGTCTCATACTATATTTGACTTAAACTCATACAAGCCTAGTGATTCTATGGCGGCCTAGCTATCAGATGGTAAGTCCAAGTTGAAGTGAACACTTCTTCAATGGCAGTTTTCCCATGGGTTCTGAATATTTTACTCTGAAACCGAACACGTCCTTTCCTGTACTCCAACCATTCGCATGCCATACTTAAACGTTAGTGTAGCTTCCAAAGTGCTCCATTCACTCTTAGTATACAGTCCTGTTGCGTAACTTACTTAACTTAATTACAACACTTTTAGTCAGGTTAACAACCTAGTTTCTCGCACCACAAGCTATTGTCTGCAAAAGGTCTAGTTCTTGTGAGCGACTGCTTCAGATTCTCTCTTCTTTCACAGACAGTGACGATGTTTTCGTGAAATTTTATATTTCGCCGACGCACTTTGTGGCATTTTGCCTGAAAACCTGGCCAAAATTAATAGAAGTGTTTTATGAGTTAATGGCTGGAATTTTGTGATAGTGTTAGTGATAATTAGGCCCAAGGATGAACCCAACTGATTTTGGTTCAAATCGGCCCATGATTTCCCCTAGCCCCCATACAAATTCCCCTCAAAATTGCACTTATTTACACATAATTATGGTAATTATGCAAGAATCATGATAAAATTTAGCATGGATCAGTTCTGTGTACTAAGAAATCATGGTGTAAAGTTTGGTGAAAATTGGATCACATTTGACCCGGGTCCCCATATAAAGTCCTCTTTAGAAATTCACGTTTGCGCTTATAAAAAACATCGGTATCGTGATAAAATTCGGTATGAACATGTATTTTGCAAATCTAAATCATTTTACCAAATTTTGTTATGGTCGGTCCATAATTGCCCCTTGGTCCAAAATAGGGCCCCTTAAGAAAATATGTTTAGCAATTATAATTGGCTTAAAAATGTTATTACCTCGATGAAATTCGACATGAATATGTTTAATATGAATGGGAAACATTTATGATCACATTTTATTATGATCGAATCATAAACGCCCCTAGGTACCACATACGGTCCATTAAGAAAATCAAGCATACATCTCATATTGTTATAATAGTCGACATACATATGTAATTAAGTTTTTAAACTTCTATGATAATTAATATTTATTTATAATATTTATTTTACATTATTTAATACTTAACTTAAAAATACTTAAAAAGTGAAACTAACTACAATCGTTAAAATCGTTAACATTTTCATTATCAATGTCAGGAAGGAGTAATTTAATAGTACCTGATGGAAATGCTTTTCTATTCCTTCGCGATTTTTGTGTACTGCAGCTTATAAAAGGGTCACTGCTTAAAAGTAACCTATTCAGGACATCTCGATTGGTATCGCTTCTACTGAATTTCCTCGCATAATTCGTACGCCATATGGCTTTATTGCCTATGGCTTTATTACACTGTGTCTAATTTTTTTAATATTTAAAAAAAAGGAAAATTTTCAAAAAATCGCCAAAAATAATTGCGCAAATTTGCGGAAACTTTTCTTTTTGTTCCTGAATGTAGAGAGTTCATATTTTCTTGTGGTATATAACATTAAACTACTAAAAACTACTTTCACCTTTAAAATCCTTATCTTTTATTTGGGTAGGGTAAAAAATGTGAAATTTTTATTATTTTTAAATTTTGAACGAATAATTTTACCATTAATATATGAGATATAAAAAACTGAAAGTAGCAGTTGCTCATACCTTTCAAATAAGAAAAAATCAATATAAAACCTCTATTCGTTTAGCCACAAAAAAATATCGTATAAACCTATTAAAATCTCAAAAAAACACCAAAAACGCATTTAATTTTCTTCACCTTCCTGACTTTGACATTGTCTCAAAACTACAAATCTCAACTTAAAGTCATGAAAATTCATTATACAATGCAGAATTTTGTTGTCTATCGAACTGCATACTCAGTTTCTTAAATTTCTTAAAATTCATTTTTGCCTTTATGGCCAGATTTTCGGGGTAAATGCCACATAGTGCGACGTATGGGTGTTGTTCAAACGTTTATTAAACCAGGCAGAATTAAATTTATTCACCTCATTGAGAATAGTCCTCTCTTCTTAAGTTTCTGCTGCAAAATCCAACAATTTTTCGATTTAACTTTTATTTTTTCTTGCTTTTTTTCGAATTTCCTCCCACACTTTAATTACCAACTTTAAATTCCTTATTTCTACAATTTTCCCTTCTGTCAATATGCTGTCTGATTTTTATTACTTTCTGTTCTATTGTTTTTACAATTCGTTAAATAATTCTAATTGACCGGTTAACTGACACAGAAAGAGAGAGAGAGAGAGAGAGAGAGAGAAACTGAGTAAATTTGTTAACGAGCCGCCTCAACTCAAGCGTATTAAAGAATGCTCTTTGCAATTATTGTCAGTGCTAATGCTTGTTGTTGTTATTGCTGTCACTCATTACTGTTGCTCTTGTTGATTTAATTCATCAACACTGTTGTCGTTCTCTTTTGTTAATTTATGTTTTTAACGGGTTGTAGTTGTTGTTGCTTTAACACAATTGTTACAGTTGTTGTTGTTGTTGTACTATTCTCACAATTTCGTTAAGTTGTAGAAAAAAATAAGAAAAAATAGTAGAAAAAGCAATTTGAATGCAGTTGTTGTGCGTTTTTTTCTCTTTTGTTTTGTTTTGCACTCTTGAAACGACCACTGCAGTAGAATTTTTTGTGTTTTTTTTTTTTGTGACTCCAGGGACAAATTTCCATAAAAAATACGAGAACGGTTTTCTTGCTTTATTCTCTTCATTGTTTATTTTTTCCTTTTTTTTGTGCTAAAATGGAACACTTTAGCAACAAGAAAACACACATACAAGCAAGAATTCTTGCCATACAACACATTTTTCCAATGTTGTTTGTGTGTTTCTATCTTACTCTCATTCTCATATTTTTTTAATTTCAAACCAGCTTAAGTGTTTATATGTTCGCTTGTATAATGTGTGAGCGTAGAAATTGCAGTTATTCGTATAGTCATCGTACGTACTCGTATAATAAATAGTTGTTGGTATTATTATTATTATTATGTTTTAGTTGTTGTAATAATAATTAATATTTTAACACGGTTAATGTGCTTGGTTTAGCATAAAACCTAAGTTAAACACGAGTAGTAGCAGAAGAAAAGAACAACAAAAAATGGACCACAAATATTTTTATTATAGTTCTGCTCCCAATTCTCTTTCTCGCTCACTCTCTCTATCACTGTTTTTAGTACTAAAATAAAATAATTTATAGGTGTGGGTGTGGGTGTGGGTGGGTGTATGTCTTAAGTATAGAAGAAGTATGTGAAGTAGCCACTCATCACAACCACCAAAAAAAAAAAAAAAGAAAACAAACAACCAAGCAACACTGAAAGTTCTTTTTTATGTGTAACACAGGGTGGCGGCACATTTTTAAGGATCTTTCACTCGTTTCAGTTGTTCAAAAAATTCATTTTCTTATGATATTTAACTTTTCGGTCGTTCCTTCGTTCTCTCTTTTTCTCTGGGGGCGTATAATAAATTTGAATAGGACCAGAGTGTAAATCAGAAAAAAAGAAAAAGTGGGAAAATAGTGTTGTTGAAAACTACAAGTGGTTCAACTTTACAAAAACCCAAAAAAAAATTATGACACATTGTGAGTTCTTCATATTTTTTTTTGGTGGAAACTTTACTGTCGGCTACAAAAAATGTGAAATGTCCAGCAAATTATGGCAATTTATAACTTTTAAGCCACATTTTGCTTACTGCCACCCCCCAAAACAAAAGCAGCAACATGATGATCATGGATGTGGTCATCCATAGTTTGTAGTATAAATTGTTTGTCAGTGCAAGGGGAACAATAAAGAAAGTTGTAATGGAACTGTCATTTACAGTGATTATCATGAAAATAAAGGGAGTTTGTGGTAGAAGCCAAAGGTAGTGTACATACGTACGTACATATGTACACTTGCTTAAGGGTCATGGATATTCAAATTGGAAATCCTTTGACATCTAAACCGTTTAATTTGATAAATCAAAAAGAGTCAAATTAGCAAGATTGACTCATTAATTAGGAAGCCATAGTATTTGCTCGTGAGGAATGGAGTTTAGCTAGGCCTTTTATTGATTGTGGGAACCGGCAGTCACCATTTTCTAGTAGGTAGTACACATACATACATACATAATTGGTCATTACAATCCTTCAGTCAGGATTACGACCTAGTTTCTCACACCACTCTTATGTTGTGTGTGTAATTTTATACATGAGTGGTGGGACCTACAGTTTAAAGTCAACTCCGAACGACAGATTTTTGAGAAACTTTACATGGCTATTTTATTTACTCTCAGAGTTTTTGCCAGAAATCTGCTGAAAGTCGGCGAAAAAATACTTTTTGCTGTCTGGCCTGGGGCTCGACTACCTACTAGACTACGGCGACTTCGTAGTAGGTAGTCTGTTGGCTTATTAGACGAAATATTTAAAAAATTACTTCTTTCGTCGACTTTCTTTAAGCAGCCTTCTGTTAGAAATTCTGAGAGTAAATAAAATCGCCATATAAACATCTTTCTTTCGGAGTACATGCCGCTACTCAGGGACAGAATTAACACACACGACATATATGGTGTGAGAAGCTAGATTATAATCCTGGTTGTAATGATGGGCTTTAATGATACAATTTTAGCAACAATCAAACTCTATTAACTGCTCTTTATAACAAGTATTTGAAGCAAAGAAAATACAAATTCATTATAAAACTTATGTGTTGTATAGCCTTCACTGTTTAAATACAAAAACGAAATCTCTCCATAAATAATTCATTTGTTTTCTCAATGATTTGCGTCACTAGCACTTCCAACAATAGATGGCATTTAGAAATACATTAAGGAATGCCGTGTTAAATTTCTCATCCAATTATCGTTATCGATTCTACTTTAAATGAATTCGTTACAGAGCAGCACTACACTACACCGTCGTACAATTGCAATAAGCAAGCTCAGCTGGAATCGTGATACAGGTAGCACAATAACAGTAACACACTGGCAGTAACTATTTAACCAATAATGAATGGTAAGATTCGTTAATAAATTATTTAAACATATTGTTTCTGTTGCTGTTTTTAGAACTTAAAAATACAAAGTTACGTCAATGAACGTTTATCAATTTGTAATTTGGCACAGTCAGATTAGGCAAATATTTGCTGAAAAAAAAAATCAAATTTCATTATAATTTTAACAGGGACTTTCGAACTTTGTCAGTTGATAATGGTCATGTTAATGGCGATATATCTGTCAAATTAGTTGTTACTGAACGATACCAATCAATATTGACGTCCAAAATCGTTCAATGCATCCTGAAGAAGTCACTATTTGGTATGGATTATGCGATGACGGCATCATCGTTTCATATTTCTTTTAGAACATTACTGTCAACGGGCGAGCATTGCAGGTCAATGATTACCAACTTCTTTTGGCCTGAATTATGTGATCTAGACACCAAGGTCGTGTGGTTTCAATAGGACGATGTTAAGAACCATATACACCTATTGACACGTAATTAGAAACGCTTTTTTTACTTTAGCGCTAAGTCAGTAATATAAATAATTTTTGGGAAAACTACCGTTATGTTGCCTTCCAAATAATTGTATTTTGTTTATTATTCTGTTTTATCTTTAAATGCTTTTACTTTCTTTATTAAGCATTTAAATTACCGTTATTTTTTTGTAAACACGTTCTTAGTATAGTTTAAAAAAAGTGCGACACATAATTAGAAACGATCATTTAAAATTTGCTGTGAAAGACAATATTTAGAAAAAGGTAGTTAAATATCTTTTTTAATTCAATATGTTTAAATATATTAGCCTAATATTTTTAAGTTTTTTAATGGGAAAATGTAAGAGCTGCACTCCTGAAATAAGGAGCTCTATTTTCGAACTGCGTAAAGCTGGAAAGACATATAGAGAAATATCAGAGCAGCTTCAGTGTTCAAAAAAAATGGTCTTTAACGCTCTAAAGCACATTCAAAAATATGAGACTACATCGAACGTTCCACGACAGAAAAGGCCCAGGACTATACAGACCGCATTATTGGGTGAATCTCCAAAGCCGATCCAAAAAGTCGTCTGCGGATATCCAGCGTGAAATTTGCGACAGATTTAATATCTCCATATCCAAGAAGACCATTTCACGTCGTTTGGTTGAAGTCGCGCTAAATGGCAGAGCAGCACGCAAAATAACACTTCTGAGCAAAATTCAGTTAAAACGTCCCATTTGAATTGGACAGCCAATCAATGGAAATATGTGCTTTGGAGCGACGAAACTAGGATAAATCGCCTTGGTCCAGATGGTCGTAGATTTTTTAGAAGGCCCATCAACCAAGAATTTAACATTCGCTATGTTTCACATGCAGTGAAACATGGTGGATGATCGACTATGGTGTGGTCATGTTTTTCCTGGAATGGTGTTGGTCCAATCCACAAAATTGATGGAATTTAAGATAAGGAAAAGTACGTTGACATACTTAATAATGTGATGTTGCCGTGGACTGAGGAGAATTTGCCTGTTATCTGGCAATTTCAACAGGACAACGATCCAAAGCACACGGCCAAGGTAACAAAGAAGTTCCTTGAAGATAATTCCATCAATGTTTTGGAGTGGCCATCATCAAGTCCGGGCCTAAACCCCATCGAACACCTATAGCTGCGAGCCTCAAAAATGTTACAAACATGGCGACTCTTTTCGAGGTAGTTAAGAAGACATGGGAAGCAATACCAGTGGAGCGATGTCGTAACCTTATAACAACAATGCGGAGGCGATGTGAAGCTGTGTTAAAACAAAAAGGGTTTACAACAATATATTGACAATAAGTAAGAATATAAACATAATATGACAATTTTTTTCTAATGGTTTTTATCGTTTCTAATTAGGTGTCGCGTTCAATATTTGAAAAAATTGTGTTCTTTTTTTTAAGTGTTTAGTAATAAGATTTTCGTTAAGTTTTTTTGTTTCTTTTTTATGCCTTTATAAAATTAAATAACAAATAGTTTGAAAAGAATAAACAATATGAAAAATATTTCAACATTTTATGAAATTTTAAAGCGTTTCTAATTAGGTGTCAATAGGTGTACATAAAAGAGTCGCACATGTCTCTGTCTATGAATTATTTTCGAAATGAGATAATCACCCTCCTCTCCTCTTTAAAGGTGTCACTGTATTGCAGATGCATTTCAATAAAGTCTAGTTTGTTTTACGGCTACTTTAATTAATTATTAGCTATACAGGGCCGGTTAAGGGATAACAATTTCCAACATGTAATTAAAATCTCATTCGATTGATTACACTACAAAAAGGTTAATAACACACTGGTCATCATAAACAATAAATCGCGTTACGTTGCGTGTTTAAAAACAGTAAAATTAAGCTTTTCAAATGCAATAATTAAAAGCGCATTCAAATGATTTGAAAGCGAATATTTTTGTCTAAATGGTTATTCACCAGTTATTTCTGTAACTGAGGGCCTATGTGTTAAAAACGAAATCCATTGTTTTTCCAATATGAAAACAATTTAAGAATTGGGCAGTCACTTGACTCATTATTGTAAAGGGTGTTTTTTATAGAGGGATATAGAACTTTAAGTTGCAATAAAACAACGATGGATTATTCGATTGACATGAATTTTATTTATCCGAAAGATAATCTTGTGGCATTACATTTTAAATATGATTTCTGGCATATGACCGCCACGGCTGGCGCGGATGTAGTCCAATCTGGACGTCCAATTTTCGATGACTTTTTCCAACATTTGTGGCCGTATATCGGCAATAATACGGCCAATGTTGTCTTCCAAATGGTCAAGCGTTTGTGGCTCGACCGCATAGACCAATGACTTTACATAGCCCCACAGAAAGTAGTCTAGCGGTGTTAAATCACAAGATCTTGGAGGCCAATTCACAGGTCCAAAACGTGAAATTAGGCGGTCACCAAACGTGTCTTTCAATAAATCTATTGTGGCACAAGCTGTGTGACATGTTGCGCCGTCTTGTTGAAACCACATCTCCTGGACATCATGGTTATTCAATTCAGGAATGAAAAAGTTAGTAATCATGGCTCTATACCGATCACCATTGACTGTAACGTTCTGGCCACCATCGTTTTTGAAAAAGTACGGACCAATGATTCCACCAGCCCATAAAGCGCACCAAACAGACAGTTTTTCTGGATGTAACGGTGTTTCCACATACACTTGAGGATTACCTCCACTCCAAATGCGGCAGTTTTGTTTGTTGACGTAGCCATTCAACCAGAAGTGCGCTTCATCGCTAAACAAAATTCGCTTATGAAAATCGGGAACAACGGTAATCTCATTTTGGGCCCATTCGACGAATCTACGCCTTACTTGATGATCGTTTGGCTTCAAATCTTGCACGAGTTGGATTTTGTAAGCACGCAAACCAAGATCCTTCCGCAAAATCTTCCATAAAGTGGATGGACACAGATCCAATTCCTGTGCTCGATGGCGGATGGACTCATTCGGGTCTTCCTCAATGCTACGCTCTACAGCAGCAATAGCTTCTTCTGTACGCACCGTACAGCGTCTCTGGGGATGCGAGTTATCAATAAGAGTAAACGTGGTGCGAAAACGTTCCATGGTTAATCGAATTAACTGCTCTGATGGACGATTTTGTTGACGATAAAATGGACGTAGTGCGCGATACGTTTTCCGCACAGAACCATTATTTTCGGAATAAAATTGCACTATTTGCAAGCGTTGTTCAGGCGTGAGTCTATTCATGATGAATTGCCAAACCAAACTAAGAATAAATCACTTGACAGCTGTTAAATCGGTCGCCATCTTGAAAAGTAATGCGAACTTAAAGTTCTATACCTCTATAAAAAACACCCTTTATAAGCAAATCGAAAATTGTCACGAGCAAAGAGAAACACACGTATCTGACGTACCCCTCTTCGTAACAGTGGCTGTGTATCACCAGACACGTTGACTGTTTGAGATGTCACCACATACGTAACACTGAATTATATAAGCAGTCGCAGACAACTAGAAGAGGAAAGAAAATAGAGAAGAAAAGAAAGAGACGAACGCATGCGGGAGGATTCGAAAAGCTTATGTAATGAGCGGGCTACCTCGCAAGGCGTGAAAGAATAGAAGGAAACATCGCAATGCCACCAATAGTACATTTGTTTGTCAATATTAGAGGAAAATGAAAGTTGGCAACCCTGTCATCCTAGAAAATGCCATAGAACGCCAAACACCTTAACTTAGCTGGATCGGCTCAACGGCTGATTAACGAAACTGAAGTAAGAACGAAACTGAATTCAATGAAGCAAAGAATAGTTAAAAGGAAATGCTTTGCGTCAACCCTATGCTACTAAAAATGAACTTAAGGACTCGTAAAGACCAAATAAAGACTTCTATTGCGGCGATAGGACTACATTAATAAAATAGTTTCAGAGTCTTTCAAAAGCTGCTATTTTTTTGAAAAACCAGGCCATAATATTCGTTATCATTGCTTCCCATCCAAGGATACTTAGTTATTGCTGTACTGCTAAAAGCGAAAAATTAAACTGAAACACAAAAACACAGAAGATACAGTAGAATCAAAAGGTGGAGAGATAATGATTGTCAAAGGATAATTAATTGCCTCTAATGGCTAAACAGGTATTCATGCTCACATACATACATACACTCACGCGCATATAGTGATAAAAGCATACACTGAGTACATCAGCACTTGAATACTTATGTACGTGAGTACCATAAAGAACACACACTTCCCATAGTGGCAAGTCCAAAAAGGCGGAAATTTTTAGCAAAAACTAAACTACAGCAACAAAAACTACACAAACAACAACAACTAATAGAAAATATCCTTGACAGTTACGTGTTGTATCCCCCTGGTTTCAAGGTTTCCCAAAAAAACAAAAAATATTCTCCAAAAAAGCATCCTTGTCATCATTATCATCATCCTCGACATCATCATTATCAACAACATACTCAACGCCATCCTTGTTGCCATTTTTATTAACATGAACCTCTGAACTATGCGAGGAGGACATTTGCTAGTGCATATGGCTGCAGCTGCATTTGGCTTTTTAGGGGGAAGGGGAGAATTCTTTAAGTTGGCTTAATTATATTTTTACGGTAACTTTGTTTTCAACAAATGGCAACAAAAACAACATTAACCCTTTAATGCCCGAATTAAATTTTTTTCTAATGGTTACCGTTTTGTTTTTTACACTCAATTTCCTCTCAGAGCATAAAAACTAATGCAACTTCGGCTGGCAACTTAAGTTGCCACTGGGCACTAATGGGTTAATAACAACGTAACAAATTATAACTGGCAAGAGTAAAATTTATTTCATAACAAAAGCAAAAAATATTTCAGATTTGGTTTGATAACACCAGTGAAGCTAAGTAAGGGCTTAGATTAGAGTTTCGGTCGCTAACAATTCAAACCAGTTAAAGTACTGCAAACATTATAACTTCGAAGAGCAAAGAATTTTTTGAAATTCTTCGTGAGATTATGGCATTCATTTTACTTTGTTTTGGGATTTTATTAATCGCGTAAAATTAAAAACTCTGCTGTCAAAATCTTACTTTCATTTTTAAAATGCGGATGAATGTTTGTAACATTTCCTCTTTGAATTAACGCACATACATAAATCCTTATCGCGTAAAGTAGCCTTCTTGAGCAGGCGAATCTATCATCTGTCGTTGCCTAGAAACAGCGCCACCACTGTGAAATTTATGTTGCAATGGGTGTAGTGGTAGTTATTGTTAATAACGGGTGATTTTTTTTTAGCAATTATCTTTTTGGCAACACTGGTTTAAACAGCTCACGCACGTTTCGTTTTTTGTTTCACTGTCAAACATCTTCAGTTTGGTCTATAATTTAACCATGAATCGTCTTACAAACGAACAACGCATGCAAATCATTGAATTTTATTATCAAAATGCGTGCTCTGTTAAGAAAGTTCATCGTGCGCTTCTTCCATTTTATGGTCAGTTTAATCGACCCACTTAAGCGGATATTCGGGCTATTGTGACTAAATTTCGCACCAAATTTATATTGTTGGACATTAAACCACCAACACGCTTACGTAGAGTGCGAACTGAAGAAAATATCGCAGCTGTATCGGCCAGTGTTAATGATGATCATCAATTATCGATTCGTCGCCGTTCGCAGCAATTGCGACTCTGTTACTCAACAACGTGGAAAATTTTGCGGAAGGATTTAGGTGTGAAGCCTTTCAAAATACAGCTGGTGCAAGAATTGAAGCCGAACAACCTACCGCAACGCAGAATTTTTGGTGAATGGGCTCTTGGAAAGTTGGCCGAAGACCCACTTCTTTATCGAAAAATTGCTTTTAGCGACGAAGCTCATTTTTGGCTCAATGGATACGTAAATAAGCAGAATTGTCGATTTTGGAGTGAAGATCAGCCATAAGCATTGCAAAAGCTACCAATGCATCCAGAAAATGTCACAGTTTGGTGGGGTTTATGGGCTGGTGGCATCATTGGACCGTACTTCTTCAAAGATGCTGCGAATCGTAACGTAACTGTGAATGGTGAGCGCTACCGTGAGTTGATATCCAACTTTTTTTGCCCAAAATGCAAGAGCTTGACTTGCATGACATGTGGTGCCACATGCCACACAGCACGTGTAACAATGGACTTATTGAGAGGCGAGTTCAGTGAACATTTTATTTCATGTTCGGGACCGGTCAATTGGCCGCCTAGATCGTGCGATTTAACGCCTTTAGACTATTTTTTGTGGGGCTACGTTAAAGCTCATGTCTATACAGACAAGCCCGCTTCAATTGACGCATTGGAAGACAACATTGAAGCATTTATTCGTGAGATACCGGCCGAGATGTTGGAAATAGTATGCCAAAATTGGACTAAGCGGATGGACCATTTGAGGCTCAGTCGCGGTCAATATTTGCATGAAATAATCTTCAAACATTAAATTATATGGACCGTACTCTCGATTCAAATAAAGATTTCATGCATTTTTCTGAATTTTTTGTGATTTTTTTGAAAAAATTTCCTATAGCTCTTAAAAAATCACCCATTATAATCCTGCCTGGGAGTTTTCGTACATGGAATATTTGGAGGGAGATTGAACGTTTCATTTTTTCAAATTCGAAAACAATGAAAAGGAAAGCAAGTGTAACCAAGTCTTAAGTAAATTTCATTACAAAACACTTTAATTTTGATTCACTTGTGATTTCAACTTAATATTAATCACTTAAATCGGTCCTAATAAAGTTTTTAGTTTTTCTTTTTGGAAAAAGAAAAAGTTTTTTCATATCCTACGACGAGTATGCACACTTGACTTAAATTTTAGAAGATTTTTTTTTGCTTTTTTTTTTGTTTTAAAATTGTTTGAAACAATCAGTTTAAGAACAATAGAACAAAGAAATTGTAGAAAACTTGGCCATAATGACATACACTTTCTCTATTTCCCTCTCTGTTTGACTATACCTTTCTCAATAGGAATGAAAGCATAAAACTTTTTTTATCGAAAACTAATGAAAAGTTCAAACAAAAAGCATTTGATGAAAAACAATGAAAACGAAAAAAAAAATTTCATTAAAAATTTAAATTGTTGGCAATTTATTTCATAGAGAAATTTAAAGTCTTAGGACTGTTTTTTCATTAGGCGATTATCTTTTTTCCCAACGAAAAACTGCAGATTAAAGAAATTTGGTTTTCTCAATGTCTCATTTGCTTCTATTTTGTCGCAAAACTAACCAGCCCTCATCTGCCGGTTATTTTTTTGTTGTACAGATAAATTCAATCAGCTGACTGCTGTTCATATTTTTTACGTGGCAATACCTTGAGTTTTTGAAAAAAAAAAATAGATTTTAGAAAAAATGTGTAATAGAGGAATAAACATTAATTTGATGGAGGATGAACTCGAAGAACATGAGTTCCAAGTAAACGTTGAAAGAGTTTATCATGCCAGGCCTAACTGCCTGGCTGACATGGCCATGGAAAACAGCTGATTTATGTTAGTCGCTTGAAGACAGGGTTCCCAACTTTCACAACAATTTTGAGAGGTATTGCCGAATGAAAATAATGTTTTTGTCGGTATATTGAGAAAACCAAAATTGTTAACGGACAGTTTATCAGTCTAATAAATTTATGTCGACATTTAGTAACTGGCGGTTTGTCGACACATTGAGAAAACGGGCCTTATAGTGTTTTCACACCAAAATTTAAAATTGATTTTAGGATTAAAACCATAATCAGCTGATTTTGCGTTCACACTGCAAGTTTTATTAAAATTGGTTTTAAATTCATGACATTTATGACTGCGAGAAAAAAAAATTTATGAGCAATATGCCTTACTTCATCTTGATATATTTAGCTTCTAACTTATCTTTCGCGCAAGAAACTATATTCATTGTGACCAGAAACAACACACATTTCGATTAATAATAAAATATTTACAAATTTTTAAAATTTTCATTGAAGAAATTAAAAATATTCCAAATTTTTCCTTTTTTAATACAAAATAAATGTTTATTTACATTTATTTATTTATTTAGTTGTTTTTGTTTTTATTTTGTTTTTATCAGCTGTTTGCAAGATTTCAGAGCTGGTAGCTCTGATTTAGTACATCAAAACAAGGTTGTATTTCATAAAACCTACTTAAAACCAATTCAAAAAAGGTTTTATTTTGGTTTTGACACAATAATTTTGTATGGTAAAAACAGGTTTTATTTTTGGTTTTAACGTTAAAACCAACTTTTGCGTTAAAACCACTCGGTGTGAAAACACTATTTTTAAAGGATATTAATTTCAATTAAAATTTTAAAAAAATCATGAAAATTTTATATTTTTAAATACCGCAGCTCTTTAATTACCACACATTTATTTCTACTGCAAGAAATAACCACACATTTTGTATATACACCTCCTCTCTTCAATGATTAATTAGCTGCTCTTAAATAAATTTAGGGGTTTTCAAATAAAACAGCTGAGCTACAAAAACAGAACCCAAAATGGCCCAGACCAACAAATAATTTAGAATTTTCTCCACTTGCACACACACACACACACCTGCTTACAATTAAACAAAAACCATTGAATAAAAACACACACACACGCACTTAAAGGTAGACGGAAGCCAAAGAGAAAACCACTGACAAAGAATATGAAATTTATAAAGAAACCTTCTTCCTCCTGAAGCTATGCAATAAAATTTAAGAAATATACACATTCATGTACAACATCACATAACGGAAAGGAACTCATAAAGAAAACTTGTTTTTCAACTTCATTGTTGTTGTTGTTGTTTTTGTGCTTTATTATAATGAAATTAACATGTGTTGCTATTTGAAACAATAAAACAACAACTGTATACATTACTATAAATTTAAAATGAGCCTTTAATATGAACAGCAACAACAAACACTTTAAGTAAACATTTTATGGTGGTATCATAAAAAATAATAGTTCTTAAGTATGTACACAAATATTTTACCATTTCTCTCTCTCTCTCTTTCTTTCTTCCTTCCTTGATAGTGTCCTAAAAATAAAATAAAACAAAGAGCATATAGGTACAACACACATGTGTATCGTACATCAATGCTTCTCAAATACTACTGTAAAAAAGAAATATCTACACTACCTCTCTCTCTCTCTCTCTCTCTCTCACACGCACACACATATCCATACATGCAATGTACATACCCATACCCATAATGTTTCTTAAACAATTGTAAGAACGAACGGCATTCTCAAGTCATGTGTACTCAATATGAGTTGGATTTGTTTTAATCTATTTTGCTTTAGCAGCAGTGTTGCCATGGCGTTATAAGATATTTCTCGGTATTTTCTTAGTATGTTTAAGTTGTTTTTTTATATTGGGATTATTAAATGTAATCCATTTAATGATTACAATACAATTATAAGCCGACTAACTAACATCATATGCTTGACGTAGTTTAACAAACCAGAGTCATTGGAGGGAATCGAACTCCCAACTATTACGCTAATAGATTATTACATCACCTAATAGACCATAGAAGTCGCCGTAGTCTAGTAGGTAGTGTGTTGGCTTATTAGACGCAAAAGCCTGGGTTCGAGCCCCAGGCCAGGCATCAAAGACAAAATACAAAAATAATTTTTTCGGTGACTTCCTCTCAGCAGATTTCTGGCAAAAACTTTGAGAGTAAATAAAAATTGCCATGAAAAGTTTCTCAATAAATAAAAATCTGTCGTTCGGAGTCGACTTTAAACTGTAGGTCCCACCACTCATGTATAAAATTAACACACACAACATAAGTGGTGTGAGAAACTAGGACGTTGTACAATGGGTCAATTCTACCTCCGGGTACTGTACTTGTCTTAATTGCCAAGTACACGTCCTCTAACCTAACCTAACCTAATAGACCACTACTAACTTACTAAATTGGTCGTTACAATCCTTTAGTCAGGATCAGAGGTCAGCAATGAGTCTTCAAAACGATGAGTAGATTTGAATCATACGTATAATTTCTGATACTTATACGCATTCATACTTATTTTAATGTCATACTCATACTACTCATACTCTAAGTTTGAAATACCTTTGGTACTCGTACTTAACAATACGCATGATGTTATTGATTTCGACTCTCCATGACTCATTGTATACACGAATCACAAAATAAGTATGATTCGCGTACGAACACTACGATACTCACAAGAAGGTTGTTTGTTTTCTCTGCTTGCTGTCTTTGTCTTTTTGGTTTATGTGTCTTTCTTCTTTCTTTGTAAATGCAACAATAACTAAGACTGTAAATTTTGATGAATGATTCGAATCACTCGAATCATTTATAAGTATTATAAGAAGTATTTTTCTAAATTTATGAATCTGAATGAGTAGGCTTATGAATCAAACATATTTCGAATGTTATGTGTTTGTTGTCAACGTTGTACTCATACTCATTGCAACTTGTACTTATAAATCAATGTTGTACTGAGTACGAATGAATCAGAGTAGTTGGATTTCAATACTGTTGACTCACTCATACTCAAAATTTCATGAGTACTTATGAGTAGCGAAAAAGCGATTCATTGCTGATCTCTGGTCAGGATTACAATCTAGCTTGTCACGCCACCGACTTCGAATGGTAAGAGTTTTGAGAAACTTTCCATGGCAATTTAATTTTATTCGCAAAGTTTTTGCCAGTAGGCTTCTAAGAGGAAGTTGTTATATTTCATTTTGTTCGAGATGTCTGAGCTAGGCTCGCACCTAATAAGCGAATGCACTACTTAAGATAACTGATTTTTTTTTTGTTTGCAATTGAAGGTTATGAACTGAACTGCCATGAATTATGCAACACGATTGATTTTACCTTCAGCGCATGAAAAGTTTTCAGAAAGTGTAATTTTACGTTTTGAGGACGTCAATTGGCCAACAAGATTATGCGATTTGACACTGTTAGACTTCTTTTTGTGGATCTATGTCAAAGACCATATTTACGCGAATAATTGCCTAAAGTCGGAGCATTTGAAAACCAACAACATGCCTCAAGTTATTGCCGCGGTACTGCCCGAAATGCGTGAAAAAGCATCCGCTGCAGCGAGCAATACCGGCATAGAATTTCATACAAAAAATAAATTAAAAGTTTCAACGTAATCAAAGTTTTATGTGTGTTTTATTTAATTTTACTTTTAAAATTAAAAAATTCTTTTAAAAAATTCAGTTTCTTTAGTTTTATCAAATTGAAATACTATGGCAACACTAAAATCCATGTATTGTATTGTATTGTATATGAGAATACTAGGCTTTATTTTCTTCAATTGTACTCTTATGAGTGTCTTCTCTCTTTTATGGATGGTATGAGAGAGAGAGAGGGAGAGGAAGAGGAAGAACCGAAGTACAATTATTTATTTGCCTTCTTTTATTTCATTCTGCATAAATAAATGGGAGACGAAGAAAAAGTATCGATTTTATTCATATGAACTGACAACTGACTGTGACTGTGATTGTGTGTGTTGTTGTTGGTTAACGTTACTTCCTTGGCTTCTCTCTCTAGCTGTGTAAACAAATACATTTAAAAAAAAGAAATCAAGTATTCTTACTCTATGTGAGTGGGGGATAAGAAGTGTTTAGGTGTGTATAAGTGTGGGTAATATAAACGACGACTGTGTCCGTGTGATGACGTCAATGAAGGGATATTTCTTTTTATGGATTTTTGCTGAGGTTCTTTCTTTTATTAAAAAAAAAATTATTTTCTTGCCTACTCACTCAGTAATTCTGGCTCACTTTGCTTATTTGTTTTTTTTTTTTGTTTTTTTGTTTTGTTTTTCCGTGTGTTTGTTTGGTTGTCTTTTATGGTTTTTGTTTATTAAATAGCACGTGAATTATAATCGTGCCCGTAACCGTACTCGTGTGTACATTCTCTAAATAATTAAATGCGCTTCGTTTTAGCTAATTTTAATAATTGAATGGCGGCCATTTATTTTAATCTGATGCTTGACTAACTACATATGTGTGTTAGTTAGTGGGAGTGGGAGTGGGATGGGAAATTTCTTATAAGAAATGTAACAAAGGTGAAATGTGTGTATAAGTTGTTTAATTTGAATTTAAAAAAATCAAAGTTTTCAAGGGAATGCAATAAAAGTACGAAACTAACAACGCTCGTTTGGCATATCTTTGACACATTTTTTTTGGACAAATAATGACTCAACTTGTAAAGAAAAATTCAAATTATTAAACAAATTTAGATACTTATCAAAAACAACCCTCGCATTTTAGCCATACAAAAAGCCACACCGCCTTGCAAAATACACGGAACGAGAAGAATTGTGAATTGAGTGCTATGGCAACAGGAGATTAGGTTAACAAGCAAAAATATCGTATACGGGGCTCGAAGAATCCATAAATTATTGTGGAAAAGCTATTATATTGCTTTGTAATCCATAAAAAGTATGCATTATGGTGTGAACGGGCCTGGCCGTTACATACATACAGTATGTCAAGAATGAGTTTTCACATTAAAGAAATTTAAAATTTTTGAGATATTTTATTAAAAAAAAGTTATTCTTATTTTAAAACAAAAACATTTTTTAATTTATTCATATTAATAATACTATTTACAAAGATTTACAACAAAAAAAATTCACTATGATAAAAAAAATAAGAAACAATCCAATAAAAACGATCATTACTCAAATATTTCACTGTCAAAAAACTCTTTTCACAATATGTATAGTTGTCCCTGTTTTATTTGTAAACATTTGATAATTAGCGGTATAGTACCGTTAATTTTGATGTACATCTATTTTTCGTAGTTTCAGAAAGCATGTATACCAATGTACCAAGGCATGTATACCAATTTTTTGGAGTGCAGTCGTGTTATAAAGAGTTAAAAACTATGCCCGGAAAACGATTACCGTACGAAGTAATTCAATTAATTTATTACAATCACTATTTGGGCACAAGTGCTCAGGAGCTGTCAGAGAGGTTTTCAGTATCAATAAGAACCATTTACAATGTGATTAACCGTGCTGAAAAAGAGGGTAGATTGGAACTGAAACGTGGAGGTGGTCCCACGACTAAAATTAACAATCGCACAGAGCGGTTACTTATAAGAAAAGTTATCCAGGACCCAAAAATTTCAACAAGGATACTTGCGAAGGAGCTTAAAGAAGAATGCGATGTTGATGTTTCCCACGAAACTGTTCGGCAGGTCTTGTTAAAACACAAATATACTTCGCGATCAGCCCGTAAAAAACCACTACTTTCCGCAGTAAATAAGCAAAGGCGCTTTTCATTTGCTATGGACAACATTTCGCAACCTGTGACTTACTGGGACGATGTAATATTCTGCGATGAGACCAAAATAATGTTGCACTATAACGATGGCCCAACAAAAGTCTGGCAGCATTAGAAAACAAAAATATAATACCAACTGTGAAATTTGGAAAAATGTCGACAATGGTTTGGGGTTGCATCTCGAGTAAAGGAGTAGGAGACTTGGCCTTTATAGATACAAAAATGGATGCGCAACAATATTTAGACATTTTGAAGACGAATTTAAAAAGAAGTGCAACAAAATTCGGCTTCATGCAGGAAAATAAACCAGGATTCAAATTTTATCAAGATAACGCCCCAAACATAAGTCGCATATAGTGAGAATGTGGCTACTATATAACTGCGGTAAAGTAATAGACACTCCTGCCCAAAGTCCGGATTTAAATCCTATTGAAAATTTGTGGGTTTATTTAAAAAAGGGTAGCTAAACGTCAACCGAAAAATATGGCAGCTCTAAAAGCTGCAATATTGGAGGAGTGGAAGAATATACCCGATCAGTATGACTTGCAAAAGCTAATCCACTCAATGAAGACACGATTGCAATGTGTGGCAGCAGCAAAGGGTGGTCATACCAAGTATTAAACCTGAACAATTCTTGTTTATTAATTATATAATGAAGTTAAAATTAGTTTGTGAAAAGAGTTTTTTGACAGTGAAATATTTGAGTATTAACCGTTTTCATTAGATTGTTTCTTATTTTTTTTATCAAAGTGAATTTTTTTTGTTGTAAATCTTTGTAAATAGTATTATTAATATGAATAAATTAAAAAATGTTTTTGTTTTAAAATAAGAATAACTTTTTTTAATGAAATATCTCAAAAATTTTAAATTTCTTTAATGTGAAAACTCATTCTTGACATACTGTACATAACTGGTCATTACAACCCTTCAGTCAGGATTACGACCTAGTTTCTCACACCACTTATGTTGTGTGTGTTAATTTTATACATGAGTGGTGGGACCTACAGTTTAAAGCCGCCTCCGAACGACAGATTTATTGAGAAACTTTTCATGGCAATTTTTATTTACTCTCAGAGTTTTTGCCAAAAATCTACTGAGAGGAAGTCGTCGAAGAAATACTTTTTTTGTATTTTGTTTTGATGTCTGGCCTGAGGCTCGAACCCTGGCTTTATGTCTAAGAAGCCAACACACTACCTACTAGACTACGGCGACTTCGCCTTTGTGGTCACCAATTCTTTTTGCATGCAATTGAAGATTATGAACCTAGAGGTATATGTGGTTTCAACAAGATCATGACATGAGCCACACAACATAACACATTTTCGCTTTATTGTATGAATAATTTCCAGCACTAATAATTCACGCTTCGGCGACTTCTTTATGCGATTTGATCCCGTCAGACCATTTTTTGGGGTTACGCCAATAATCCTTAATATTCGTCAAGTTATTGTCGTATATCGCCCGAAACAGGTTGATATTTATCTCAAAATTATTGGTTCCAGAGACCGTCATTTAAATGAAACTGTATTTCGTTCATAATGGCAAACTAAAGTTTCATCGAAATCCATGCCTTATGTGTGTTTTTAATTTAATTTTGCTTTCGCAGTAAAATATTTAAAAGTCACAAAACAGTTCAACCCAAACATTTCCAGGAGAAATTAATTTTACGCGTACATTTCAGCCTCAAACGGTGTGGCTATGTTGGCCACAAAATATTTCTTTCCTGCCTTCGCAAGCCCAAAAACTACCAACACATTTGGTTTTAAGTGGGCTGGTGCAAGAAGAGAGTGTACGTGTGAGTCTGTGTGTTTTTGAGTAAAAATGGCTTTTTGAAAGAAAACACAAACACTGGGGGTAACTTGTGGGATTTTGTTTAAATAGTCCCTGTTTGCCATTGGGAACACTGCTGTTTCTGTTTTCTTACTTCTTTCTCTCTCTCTCTCTCTCTCTCTCTCTCTCTCTCTCTCTCCCTTCGGCTTTGCAAATCTTTGAAGCATTATGTGACAGCAGCAGGGGATGCTTAGATTTTGAACTGGCAAACTGGGCCCATAACTAAAATCGTCAAAAACAAAACGGAAATTTTAAAGAAATTAATGAATCAACTATTTTGGGTAACAGCTGACTTCCCTCTCTATTTTACTCTCTGTGTGCGTGTTTTGGCCATTAGAGATCCGAGTAATTATTTTTAATTAAGTTTTCTTAGTTGAACATTTATTAATTAAACCGAAAAGAAGGAAAAAGGACTTCCTAATTTGTGTTTGGCACTGATTACACAGCACTGCACTCACGTCTTTTATTGCAAAGAGATTTGTTTTGTAAATTCAAATAGAAAAACCTTGAAAGTTGTCCACAGACTTATGACGTCATTAAACAATTTTCGTTTACTTTCAATGACGAGCTTGCTTTCCATTATTATTTAGCCTGTAAAATTGAAGCCAACGTGCGTTGGCTTATTATACGCGGGTCCTCCGTTCAAACCCCAGCTCAGACAACTCAGCGACTTCCTCTCAGCGCAGTCTTCTGCAAGAACTCTGAGAGTAAATAAAATTGCCATGGAAAGTTTTAAAAAATCTATCGTTCGCATTCGACGAAGCTAGGTTGTAATCCACGCTGAAGTCTTGTAATGACCAATTAAGTAGGTATGTAAGTAGAATTAAGAGTGCCGCTCAAACCTCCAATGGTGGATTGAATGTATAACCTGGTAGTTATTGCAATTCTTGTCTGCAGGTACCTGACCTGCAAAACTTATCCTTGTGTTGTCCTCACTATTACTTGGGGTCTAAAACTAAACATGAATGAACAAAGTTCAGATAACCATTCAATGGCGGCTTGAAACTGAATGGAGCTATGAATGAAAGCATTCTTTCTGGAAAGCCGGGTATAGCTTAAAAAACTACTGAATATTTTCTCAAATTTCTTTTTTTATTTGAAAGTACAATCCTTCCGGTTAATAATGGAAAATAATTTCATTCGAATGGCTGCCTCGGCTGGACATGAAGCAGCCTACACCAGAAGATGCCGATTTTGGCAAAAAAAAAATCATCTTCTCAGATGAAGCTCATTTTGATCTTGGCGGGTATGTAAACAAGCAAAATTGTCGCATTTGGGGCACAGAAAACCCGCACGCATACATTGAAAAGCCGACGCACCCAAAACGAGTCAATTTTTGGTGCAGATTTTGGTCCAGAGGCATAATTGGGCCATTTTTCTTCGAAAATGAGCAAGGAGTGGCCGTTACAGTCAATGGCGATCGTTATCGGGCCATGTTGAACGAATTTTTGTTCACAAAAATTGAAGAGGAGGATATTGCCAACATTTGGTTTCAATAGGACGGCGCTACGTGCCACACAGCCGAAGCTACACTCGATGTTTTGCGCCCTGTTTTTGAAGATCGCATTATCAGCCGCAGAGCTGATGTCGTTTGGCCACCTCGGAGCTGCGATTTGACACCGTTTGACTATTATTAGTGGGGTACCGTCAAAGATATGTGTTACGCCGACAAGCCAGAGACAATTGACGCTTTAAAGGACAATATTCGTGAAGCCATTGGTGAAATACAGCTGCACACAATCGATAATGTGCTTAAAAATTGGATCGATCCTGTAGGCTTCTGCATGGCCAGCCGAGGCAGCCTTTGAATGAAATTATTTTCCATTATTAACCGGAAGGATTGTACTTTCAAATAAAAAAAGAAATTTGAGAAAATCTTCAGTATTTTTTTTAAAGCATTTTCAAAAAAAATGTTAATTGGGGGACCTTTTATATTAACCGCTGTGAATATTATTGGAAAAACACAATATTTTCTGGATCTGTATTCTATTGAAGTCGCCGTAGTCTAGTAGGTAGTGTGTTGGTTTATTAGACGAAAAGCCAGGGTTCGAGAACCAGGCCAGACATAAAAACAAAATACAAAAAAAGTATTTCTTCGACGACTTCCTCTCAGCAGATTTCTGGCAAAAACTCTGAAAGTAAATAAAAATTGCCATGAAAAGTTTCACAAAAATCTGTCGTTAGAAGCCGACTTTAAACAGTAGGTCCCGCCACTCATGTATAAAATTAACACACACAACATAAGTGGTGTGAGAAACTAGATCGTAATCCTGACTGAAGGGTTGTAATGACCAATTATGTATGTATCTGTATTCTTAAATAACAACCTCATGAACGGTTCTAGAGCGCTGCAGGCGCCTCCATGATGTGGCTGGACATAATACAATTCATCATAATGTTGATATTCCTGGTATCTACTTAACGGATAAATTACCCAGCCGTGGTACGAGTTCCTACATTATTAAGAAACTTTCAAGTTGGAACTTCGCTAACAACATACATATAAACACTTTCGGATGAGGCAAAGACAGAGAGAAAGGGAGTAACAAGTCTGGTCTAAGCTGGATAAAGGGTGCACAAAAAGTTTGCTGAAACTCTAAAGCAGCACAATGGGACTTTATCGTAAAGTCAATAGCTTTTGCTGAAGTTGCGGGTACAAAAAGAGTTAGAAACGATTTTTCGAAACTTACACATTATTTGGCAAAAGAAAGAAGCTGTACAGGCCGGCATATTCTGTTAATAAGGATTCTGTTTTAAGGATTTTTCGAATATTTTCAATTTGCTTTTCCAAGAAAACCAATATACCCGATATCTACAGCAAGATCATACGAAATATTTTGTTAAAATTTCTACCTTAGATTAGTTAGTTAGTTTAGGTGAAGCAATAAAAAAGACAAACGGAAGAGATGGGACCTATTAAGAACAAATGGTCTGGAAGCAAAGATCTGGAAGAAAGCCAAGACACAGAATACACTCAATAGATTCCAGCTACCCAGATTACGACAGGCGGTGTCCCTGCCCCACATACCATTCATTCATTGTTTCAAAACGTAATGAGCCGTTTAGCCTATTAAGACCCCAATAGCTTTCCTCCACAGATCCATTTTGATGAAAAATCTGCACATCGAGAAGAAAAATATAAACTTTGACTTTAATTTCTTAGTCTATGGGAAAGCAACATTCAATTTATGATCCTGAAACTGATGTCAATCAATAACCAAGAGAATTTTAGAATTTTTAGGTTAAGGAACCCTTTAGATCACCGACTTACAAACAAAAAATTTCTTTCTTAAGAGCCTTAATTTTATTTTTTTTAATGATTATTGAATACACTTACCTTCGTATAGCTTTCTGTCGAACGTATATCGTTAATCGTCCATGGCAGCATTGCAGCCGAATAGCGAGGATCAACGGACGCACTGCCGCGATATGTTAACGAAACTAAACGAGTTTTCATTTTTAACGAAATGCCACGTACTTTAAATACGAAACGAATACGGTGAATAAATAAGTTTTGTTTTCTTTTTAAATTATTTGTTAAATTATTTTTTAATAATTTTTATTCAAAAGAATTTAAATAACGGCATATTAAAAATGATTTATTTATGCTCTCTCCAGCTCTGTAGCTACTCATCAATACACGTATTTTAACGGCGCCTAATGGGCACTGAAAACATTGAAGGTTTTTGTGGTTTTTTATGTTGTGGTGGTGGTAGTAAATTGTATGTTTATTACAGTATTTACAGTTATTGTTGGCGTTGTAGTATTGGTGTTGCTATTTTAATGCTTCAAAAGCCAAAAAAAGAGCGAAGAAAAAAATAAACGGAAAATCAAACAATTGCAAGAGTAAAGTTAGTACCGCTACTAATGGAGTTTGTATGAGTCAGAAGGGACACACAATTAAAGCGTGTGTACGTTGGCGACGACAGACAACAAAATAGGAGCCAATGGAGGTCATTTAAAGAGAATTTATTTGATTGCTGTGATGAAAAACACACACACACATATAGTGAGAAAGAGAGAGGGAGTATTAATGATCTCGTTTGTCTAAGTTAAGGAATTTAGCACACACGCACACAAATACAATACACAGCGAATGTTATTCATAAAACAGCGGCGACTTTATTGATGACGATTGCGATAACAGCGTTAAAAGGACGAACAATAGAACACGCAACTCTATTTTTATTACTTTATTTTCGTTATTTTTTTTGTTTTATTTTCTCTCTTTTGCTCTTATTTGTGCTCTCTTTTTGATTTGGTTTTTAAAAATTTCTTTTTTCTTTGAAACAAGATTTTATTGTTGTTGCTTTATTTTCTTTTGAATTTTCTTTCTTTTTGTTTTGAGTTTGATTTTTATTGGAATTTTATTGATTTTTCTATTTCTTCATGACATACTTTTAGGGGTTTGCACGGGGGGTTTAAGAAATGCGAAAAAAAATTCACTTCTCTTTTTTCTCTTTTATTGTGTTATTAATGTTGCTTTTGTTGTTGGTTGGCTTTACAAACTTCCATAAGGACGAGACGACGTTACATTTTTCAATTGCTTTGTAACCCAAAATTATTTTAAAACACAACCAAAAAAAAAAAAAACAAAAACGAAAACCATCCCTTAAAAAATATTCACATTCATTCACTTTACATTTATTGACATGCCACCACAAAATTGTTGTTTTTTTTTTTGCTCTTTAAATATTGTTTTCACTTTAAAATTTGATTTTTTTTTTATAAATTTCTTAACAAATCAAGACAATAATCAATAATTTTAATTGAAAATAAATATCCTTTGAAAATTCCTTTTTTACTTCAAATTTTAGCTCTCCTAACAACCGCTTCCTGTGAATATCCAAAGATTACTAAAGGATTTCTACTGTTCGGCTTGTTTTTGCACTTCACTAAATAGCACAACAACAGCAAAGCAATGAAAAAGTTTCACACTCTCTCACTCTCGCTTGAATGTTTAACTCTTTTCTCTTGTCTCTTTATCTGAGTGTCGATTTCAAAAGCTTATACTCAGTGTGGCCAACATATGAATACTGAAAAGCATATGCAATTGAAAAAAAAACGATTGGAATATTAGAATCGCTGCATTGAGTAAGTGTCTGATCTGTTCAATATCACAGGCCGAAAGAATTTTAGTCCAGAATTGGAAATCATCGGCAAACTCACTGCAGAAAATCCAAGTCATCGACACATCCGAATTACACCAACACCTAAAGTTTTCAAAACAACCTAACTTAAAAGCTCTTTTGGATGGGGCAACGTGATTTCCGAAAAAAAAAATAGAAATAATTCGCACCATGTCCGAAACTGCTCCATGGAATAAATGTCGTTGTCCATGGTGTTTGACCTTCAATTCGTGAATCAGCTGAATTTTATACGGGTACAGGCCTACGTCACGATACAAAATTCGCCATGTTGTGGTCTACGAAAGGCCGAAATTCTTGTGTCACTCTCATGTATAGCAACGATGTTTGCGGTAAATCCTCGGGACGTGTGTTGGCCGCTCGTTTACTGAACCAGTGGACTCAAATATCTTCACCAGATTGCGAACGATAAAGTTTTTGAAAAACGTTTCATGGCAACACTATTTACTATCAGAGTTTTTGTCAGAAGACTGCTGAGTTTCGTTCGAAATGTCTGAGCCAGGGGTTGAACCACGAGCTCCCGTCTAATAAACCAACACATTACCTACTCTACAATTCGTACATCGTCTCCGTGCTCCAAAAGTGCAAAAGCGTTGACACTGTACTGACACAGCAGCTTTGACAGAAAAGTCCTACGTAAGATCTTCGGTCCAGTGCGAGTGGGGCGACGATTTCCGCTTCCGATTCAATAATGAGCTCAACGGCATGGATGTTGTGCAGCGACTGGGCTGGCTCGGCCATGTCTTTCGGATGGATGCGGGGATTAGCGGAATTAGTCGTAAATGACGACTTTGTCTGCATTGGGAAGACCAAATTGAAAAAGTCCTGTCATCGATTGGTGTAATCAACTAGCAAAGGCAGGCAAGAAGCCGAGGCGCTTAAAAAGCGGACCCATAATGGTGAATTAAGTAAGAAATCTAAGTAACCACCTACTAGACTATTACAAATGCGACTAATGTGGCATTCACAGCAAGAAATGTGATCTAGCTTTTATGAATTAGTTGATACCTCTAAAAATTCTCAAAAATCAACATTTAAGAAACTACAAAAAGTTCTTCCGCGTTTAAATGGTTGAAAATAGCTTTCAGTACATAATGTTGACAACACCACTGAGCACTTTCCTTCAACAAAATTATTTTTTTTTTCATTCTTCTTAAGTCCGCTCTCTTTCACTCTCTTCACTTGAACTTACAGTCTCTTCACTTAAAACAAAAACAAGCAGAAACGGCAGCAGATTTTTTTGGCATTCGTTTGTTATTTAATTTTTGTCACATTACTGTGGTTTTTAGAACATTTCTTTTTTTTTAATAATTTATTAAATAAACAATACATTGATGTTTTGAATAATTTTCATAAATTAAATTTAATTTCAGGAATTTCTTTCACTTCATTTTATTACATTTTTATTGCAACACTTGTTTTCGTTTTCCCGATTCTCAAGAGACGCGCAAACTCAGCAACACTAACAATGAAACTGAATTTGACACTCAAGAAGTCATTCTGTTTCTGTTTTTGTGGCTGTGTTTGTGTTTGTGTTCATTCACTTTGGTTTGAGGGGGATTTTCTTTAAGACTCCGTTGTAAGAGAATGGCCACTGTGTGGAAGTTTAAGCGTTTTTCTGTTTTAAACAAAATGGCATCACTAGGTTTTGTTGCTTTTACGTTATTGTGACTACGTGTGGTTGGTTTTCTGTACCTCAACTCAAAGAGGGTGTGTAAATAGACTATAAATAGTAATTAGGTTGTTGGCTGTACTAAAAACAGAATGTTACAAATATTTTACAATTAGTTCATAAGCAGACCACGGATTTTGTTTTAACAGGCTGCAATACAAAAAAATATCAAGCCAAGCTCAAGTCTGTATTAAAACGAAGGGACAAGAGCTATGAAAGAAGAGAATCATTTACTAATAGTGTTTTCACACCTAAAGTTAAAACCTGATATTAGCATTAAAACCATAATCAGCTGATTTTCCGTTCACACTGCAAGTTTTTTTAAATCTGGTTTTAAATTCATGACATTATGACTGTGAAAGAGCTGTTTTTGTTTAAGAAATAATAAGAAAAATTGAGAAATGAAGAATATATTAAAAATTATTCTAAATATTGTAAAAGAATACATTAAAATAGTGGATCTATTTATAAAAAGTGAAGAAGTGCTTGGAAATCAAGTAGTTTTATACCAAAAAAACCGGATTTATTTTTACATTTGTTTTGTTTTTTTTTTCAGCTGTTTCAACTTTTCAATGTTGGTAGCTCTGATTTAGTACATCGAAAACAAGGTTGTATTTTATAAAACCTACTTAAAACCAATTCAAAAAAGGTTTTAAGATGGTTTTGACACAATAATTTTGCATGGTAAAACCAGGTTTTAATTATGGTTTTAACGTTAAAACCAACGTCTGCTTTAAAACCACTAAGTGTGAAAACACTATAAGGAACCCTGTAGTCGTCAGCAAATAAAAAGAATTTCCTCGTCACCATGTATACTTCGCTTTAGCGTTGTTACTCTAGTTAGCAGGGATTTAAAAACGATTTTTTTAGGCTTCGGGTGCTCGTAGTGAATATACTCTTCACCGCTGGCAATGATAAGCAGCGCGGGGTATTGGGGTCTTACTACAGGGACTTTCGCGCTTTAACAGCTGATAACGGTCATTCTGTTGAGGCTTCAACTGTCAAATTAGTTGTAATTTATTCAGTCTTTTCTGCCAACGACATGTGTTCGCTAAATGGGCTCTGGAGCAGTGGATGTGAAGAAACAAATTTTCTGGTTTGGGACATTACGTTACGTTACCAAACCACATGAGATCCAAGAGGGTCTAATGCATTTCTTAAAGGTCAGTGTTTAGTGTGGATTTTGGATCGAAGGCATCAGCCGTTCACATATCTTTAGTCAAGCACTGTAGATCAATAGCTATCAACTTCTTTTAGCCTGTATTGGATGATCTGGTCACCAATAACGTGTGGTTTCAACAGGACGGCAGAGAAATCTGCGCAATACCCAAATGAAGCAGAGGGCGGAGCTACCGGCAGTTTGACTCTGTGGAATTAAATCCTGGTCCAGTTCTAACTGTGGACTCTCTGAGATACTGGGAAGTCATGCCTTATAATTTTGTCGACAAGGGATTTAACATCTTGAGTTATATACCGATGGCTGCAAAATCCTGGACAGAGTAAGCTGAGGAATAAATATTTAGGAAAGGTTTAAGGGAGGACTTTCGTAGAGGATGCCTGACCTCTGCAGTAGTTTTTAAATTTACCTTGGTTGAAAGGATTTTTCCGTCATATCTTTTTTAATTTAATTGGATAGCCAAGCCGCAGTCAAGTCCATAATGTCATTCATGTCCATAAATTTCGGGGATTTCACAGCGATATTTCGAATCATTTAAAGTTAATTCTTACATGGGTTTCAGAACATTCGGAAGTTGCATTACTGGTTAACTGGCCAGCACTTGTGCCGAGCACACAATATCCTACATGTTAGATGGCATAATAAGTGTTCCGATTGTGTCAGTTAAACTAGGCATTCCCTGATTATTTTAAAGGGAAGCTTAACTTCGATAACAGCATAATTGAAAGTGCAATATTGATAGGCTCTGCTGATTGTATTGTTTTCTTAAATCGAAATCTTACGGGCAAGCATCCTATTGGAATGACTTCTGCAAGAGCTGTATCAATCTAAGGAGGAGCAGAAGGGGCCTATCTTTCAGTGAAGAGACGAATGAACTTGACGTTGTCTCTGTCATCTGTGGTTGAACTCTCATAAATAATAGTTACTGGAATAGTACGATATATTTTACTGTCGGTATGGTTGCCTATAGAGAATGCTTAATATATGGTTTGGATGTTAATTTGTGGTACCACAATGATCCTAACTTTTGCCCTAAGCGGCACCTGACCTAACCTAACCTAAAACTTCTATAGGAAGATTGAAAAATTGAATATTTTCTCTCTTTCTTCTTTTGTTTTCGATTTTTCTTTTGACAGACAGCAAAGCGCATTAAAACCTTTAAAGAAATCAAAAGGAATGCGTGTAATTTTACCATTTACGCCACGATAACCAATGATAACCACATGTCAGTTGCTCAAACCCGTTCCTGCTGGAGTTTTTTAAATGACAAAATGCGTGGTCGCTGTTTAAAAATCTCAACGATAAACGAACAATAAAAACACGATTTAAGGAAATTTTTTAAAAGTTTTTGTTGTCTTAAAAAGGAAAAAATTTTTGTTTTTTTTTTCTTTAAAAATCTAGTCTTGTGTATGGCAAAGTGAACGAACCCGGTAACCGCCATTGAAATTATTTAAATAACGACATTACACTCTCCACTCTTGTGCTCCCTCTCTCTCTCTCTGTGAGAGAGTGCATCGTCTTATTAATAATTGTGTTAATGTGCATATGTGTGCGTGTGTATGTGATGTAATGATATTGCAAACGCGCAATGCATTGCAAATTAAACACTTTTAACCAAATGTGGCTCCTAAAAAGCCAAATACAGTTTCAATGTGAAATTTATAATTTAAGTTTCATTTTCGCCCGCTTTTATTTTATTTTTGTTTTTGTTTTGCTGCCTCCGGTTATTAAAATCTTTATGGGAGTTTGATGATGAAGACGATTATGGAGAGGTTGTTGCCGGAAAGTACAGAAAAGGAAACACGAGTGATGATGTCTACGCATACACAATGTGTCTGGTTTCTTCCTGTACTAACTTAGAGAACAAAAACAAAACACCAATAACAACAACTACACAACACCATGCAAATGAAGCGATGCGACATTTATTATGCGGCTGACTGACTGGCTGGCTGGCTGGCTGGCTGATTTCAATGCCAAAAACGAAACAAACCGCCAATGAAGGGATGCAACATGTTTATCAACAACAAACGTGTGTGAAAATTCACACACACACACACACACACACGTTTTAAAACAAAAACAAACAGCAGATTACAAAGGAAGTGAGGCTAAAAATAGTTTTCACTTTCATTTGAAAAGAAAACAAAAAAAACACACACACACACACACTCTCCCTCTTCTTGAAGTTCACATGCTACGGCAACTTATATTACTCGCAAGAAATTGTTGCTATAGAGAGGGACAGAGAGAGAGAGAGCGAATGATTTCTTTCTTTCTACGCCACGCTTGCTAGTAAACAATATCACCTCTCCCTAAAGTAAACAAACGGTTGATTAGCAAAGAGAAAAAGTAAAAGTTAAGTTAAGATTCAATAATCACATCAGTATTCATTCGCATACAGTGTTGCCGCAGCAATGAAAATATGTAAATGCCACAACGTACAATTTTTGGACAAAATGATTCATTTGCATAAAATTTTAGAAAAATTTAAATACAGTGAACTCGCGAAAACGTGAACACTCGAAGGTATGAACGTCTCAGAAACGTGAACAAATTTATTTTTCCACATAGTATTCTAAAACGTGAACAATATCTGAAAGCTCTAAAACGTGAACACTTTTTTATTTTTTTAATCTGTTTTTAAATTGGGAAATTCCCAAACTAAGTTTATTTGTTTGTTTACTTATGTTTGAACTTCTTTTTCTTTGTACTCGTTTATGTATGCTTTGACCTAAAGTGTTAACTTTAAAAGATAAAGTGGATATCCTGGAGTTATTGCAAAAGGGTTATAGTGTTAGTGGCTTGACAAGAAAATATGGAGCAAAAGCAACTGTTTCTTCCATTAAAAAGAAAAAACGGAAAATTAATAATCATGTAAATAATACACTTTATGGCAGTGGAAAGCGTAAAACTTTACGTGCATCTGAATTTCCAGGAATGGAAAAAGTCTTAATAAATGGTTCCTTCACATGCGAAACAAAAACTGCCGGTAAGTGGACTGATGTTAAAAGCCAAAGCTTAAGAAATTCACGATCAAATTAAAGAAAATGATTGTGGTTTTAACGCCAGTGACGGATGGTTTCATAAATTTAAGCAAAGGTTTGCTGTTCGCCTTCTTAAAATTTCCAGAGAAAAGCTTTCTGCGCAGCCGCAACTTGTTGACCCATTTAAGGAAAAGTTAAAAGCAAAAATGGAAGAACTCTCTCTTTGTGAAGATCAACTTTATAATGCTGATGGATGCGGGCTATATTTGAAGTAGTTGCCAGATAAAACATATGTGTTATCATTGGAGAAAAGTGCTCCAGGTGCAAGGATGGAGAAAAAACGATTAACTTTCATGGGCTGTTCGAATGCGTCGGAGACTCACAAACTTAATCTACTGGTATTTGAAAAACCTAAAAATCCACGAAGTTTCAAAAACTTTACTTGTCCAGTGTCCAAGTCAGTATGGATGACATGTAACATTTTTTATGGCTGGTTTCACCAACGTTTTGTTGAAGAGGTGGATTTTAATTGACAAATTTGAAACTGAAAACTTAATTTTTGGCTTTAGGTTACTGAGATCTTGACTAATTGATAAAAAAGATTTATTTAAAATAGTGTTTAGCATTTTTACTTATTAAAATATCATTTTGGATATTAAATCGGGTCATTTTTTGTTTTAAATTTACGTACTCGATAACGTGAACAAACTGGAAAATGTGAACTGCCTTGGTAAAAATTAGTTCACGTTATCGCGAGTTCACTGTATACAGTTAAGGAAACTTGTTTACCTGCAGCATAAGTAATTAAAATTTTAGAAAAATAGTGATGCTATTAGAAGAACACTTTTAAAACACTACTTAGTACAAAAGATAATCTTTAGTAATCTTTATACAACCGATTGCGATATGAGTACGATACATCAGGACATACTATACGACGTATAGCATTCAGTCTATGGGGAAATGAATCAACGAGAGTATAATTGTGATACTGGATAGATGCTCGCTTAACAAAATCAAATAAAATAATCTTTGCCTAAAACGACATTGTAAATCCACCAATGATGGTGGTAATATTGTTGTTTGGAGATAATTTTCCTACTAAATCACAACATCGTGTACAAGCCATTTAGAACGTAAGGGATTATGGTTCAATTTAACGAAAAAATAAGCCACTTCTATGCGCATTCCAGTAGGATAACAACCCTAAATATACAGGGTGGCTGATATATAATGCAACAAAGTAAAGCACTATATTTTTTAATTTTATTGTTTAAAAGCAAAAAATGTTGGAAATAACATCAAATTTTAGAATCAGTTTAGATTTGTTCGAATTGGCCACCTTTGGTACGAATTATGGCCTTCAAACGGCCTACAAAGCCATCACAGGCTGCACGAAAGTGGCTCTGCGGTATTTTGGCCCATTCCCGATGAAGCGCCGTCTTGAGATGATCGGACACTTTGGTATTTTTTAGTGAGAGCCTTACTCTCCAAAATGCCCCAGGTGCAAAAGTTCAACGAATTGAGATCCGGAGATTTTGGTGGCCATTGTGCGGTAGAAATGAAGCGAGGAACCTCCTTTTTAAGCCATTCTTGGTTAACGCGTGCTGAGTGCGGTGGTGCTGAGACCTATTGGAATGTCCATGGTCTGCGGCCGAAATGGTTGTCTGCCCAGGACTTCAATACCGTCTTTAAGACATTTTCCCGATAATATTCAGCATTTATTTTGAGATGAATACGAGCGGGGAGTGACCATCGGCCGTTACGGCGGCCCACACCATTACCATCGGCGGCACGTGATTCTGGTGGCCAATCGCAGGTGTAAATTTTCAGCTGACCTCTTTGGCAAGTAAACCCGATCATTTTGTTTGTTCACAAACTGCTCAATTTGGAATGGCTTCTCATCGGAGAAAACCAAATTCGGTAACTGGCCACTTTCGTGCAAGCGAACTAACTCCTTGGCTCTTTCCAGTCTAACTTTTTTTGTCGGTGAGCTCTTGCACTTTTTGGAACTTCAATGGCTTTAATCCAAGCTCATTTTTCAATGTGTTGCATCCGTTCTCGAGATATGTTCAGCTCACGAGCAATTTTCGATCAAATCTGGCCTTCACTTTTCGCATCATTTCTGGTGTTGTTACCGTTTTTTGCGTCCACTTTTTGGACGCGATGCAGCACTGCCAGTATCACGGTTGCGAGCAATGGTACGAGACACAAAAGATTTATTAACATTTAAATGCTGGAGGGCTCTAACGATAGCCACCTGTGGTTTTCCCAGCCAAATATAAAGCAATCACACTATCACGCTTGAATTCCATCACGAATAACTTTTTTTCTGAATGCAATAGATCAAAATGCTTTTGTAAGCTTGTAAATAATAAAATGAACTGTCACTGGAATAAATCTGTCAGCTGTCAGACGGGCGGTTTACAAATGATAACAACCTGAAGTTGTTTGCAATACATATCAGCCACCCTGTACTGTAAAGTTCACTTAGAAATGGTTCGAAAGTAGCAATATCAATGTATTATACTGACCCGAACGCTCGAACGATGCCTTACAGTTTCAAACAACACCGATATTTTTACAAATGATTAACCTGTCTATAACAACATTAAAACTTAAATTAGTACAAATGTATTATAATTATATTCTTTTTTTATAACTATTTGAAAAGCAAATGGGGTATCCCTAGTTTTTTATGGCGAATTTCTATTTTAATTTTAATTTGATACAAATTTTAAAAGAAAAACAATAATTTAATAAAACCTCAATGGAATTTGTTTTTGTAATATACATATAAACTGAGAATAAGTGCAATTACTATCAAAAATTTTCTCATTTTACTTACTTTTTCAACAAATCTCCAAGTGTCACATTAATGTCATTATTTTTCACATCACTATATACTGGAAAATTTACCTGAAACAAAAAAGAAAAATATGTAAAAATATTAGCATCATCGAAATTATATGTATATTTATAAGCATAGTAAACTGCGGGAAAAAATGTGCATACAGCACGATAGCTCTTATATAAAATACTAAATAAAGAATACAAACAAATAAACAAAAATCATATATTATTGTACTTTGATTTATTCAAAATATGCTAAAAAAGTTGTATTCTTCCCCGTTAAATTTTATTGTTAGAATATCTTCATGGTATCAATACAAACAATATGCAAAAAAATAAGTAAAATGGCAACACTAACGTTTGCAAACTTGCTAAAAATAAAAGCGTTGTTCTGAGAAGAGAACAGGTTCTTTACAACACACACGTTCGTCCTAGAAAGAGAAGGAAAGACTGAGGGAGCATATTGTCATTAGGCTTTCCTGTACATTGCTTTGAAGGCCGATAAAAATAACTAAAACAACAACACTTTAATTGCTCTTTACTTGTGTCAAACGGTAGATTTTAAAATGTGAGAATAAATACTTCTAAAGAAAGTGTTGTGGTAAAAAAGGATTTTTTTAAATATCCCATGAACCACAAATGCATATACAAAAGCGCGTAAGTTTTATTAAGGGCCTGTTTCTGTAAGACGAATGGTTTCCGGTGAACTTCTAAAGGGTGTTTTTTATAGAGGGGTATAGAACTTTAAGTTGCAATAAAACAACGATGGATTATTCGATTGACATGAATTTTATTTATCCGAAAGAAAATCTTGTGGCATTACATTTTAAATATGATTTCTGGCATATGACCGCCACGAGTAAAAGAATGATCTTTATTTAGAATCAATATTTATTTAATGTTGTCACTTCAACGAATTCTTCTTAATTAACAATCTTTAAAAAACGAAAGCTTATTTATACTTTACAAAAATCGTATGATTTAACGGGATTAACAGGATTAACAATAAGGGAATATTTGATAATTTATAAGTAAAGAGTAAAAAGAGATAATTAGTAATTAGGAAAATAGTTGATAATATTAAAAATAAAGAGTATTACATAATAAATGATATTTAAGAAAATATTTGATAAAAATGAAAATTAAAGAGAAATGTTAAAAGAAGAATAAATTATGTTAATGAATTACAATTGATATAGCATTATAATGTTAGAGTGGCGTACATATGTATGTTTATACATAACTCCCCCACCCTTCGACAATACATTACTCCTGGAATGTATTATATGTACATATTTCAAAAAATAATTAATAATATTTTTTTTTTATCTATTTATATAACATAAATTTCACAAAAATTTATATTCCTTAAAGCCAATTAATTATTTTTTTTTACAAAGTTTTTAAATATTTCATTTTTTTTATTTTATTTTTGTATTACAATATTTTTAATATATAGTGATATAAATATATGTATACAATTTAAAATTTTTTTTCTCTTTATTTTACATAAATTTTTATATATGTATATTTATTTGTGTAACAAGTTTTACTAGAGCTATAATGAACAATGGAATGGAATGGAAATTTTATTAATTTTATTTTTTTTTATTTGTATAATTTCTGCCGGTTAATTTTCTTTCAAATTTTTCATCGGGTATTTGATTTTGATATTTAAAATTTCTTTTTATTATTTGTCTATCACGTTTACAATCTTTTTCGTCCAAAAAATGTGTATCTTTCTTTTCTTTTACTTGTTTTATGATATATTTTGGTTTCTGTTTTAAATTATTAAATCCTAAATTTTTAACAAATTCTCGTTCTCCAAATTCATGACAATCCTGGCCATCTTCATTAGCCTTCGCAATTCTTTTTAGTTTTTTTCCATGAACAGTATCATGTAAATTTTTCCAAATTGATGAGTCAATTTTGTTGTGCAATAGATCATTAGGTTTAACACCAATTGTGCTATGAATTGAATCATTATAAATTTCTACTGATTTATATACCAAAGACCTATCGTCGAGATCCTGATCCTTTTGTTGCAATTTAAACAACCTAATATGTTCATTAAGTGTAAGATGGAATCGTTCAATGTCTGAATTTCCTGTGTGTGTATTTGGAGAAGTAAAGTGATAATTTATATTCTCTGACCTCAAAAAATCTCTTATAAGAGCAGTATTAAATTCATTATCTGCTATAATTTTTACCGGTTTTCCTAAAATGGCAAATCTTTCTCGAATTTTTTCAACAATACTTACAGAATTTTTATCAGTCAAATAATGTATAGATACATGTTTTGTCAGTTTATCGATACATGATAAAAATGTCGTATTCTTATTTAAAAACCATATATCCATATGTACAATTTCATTTGATTTTAAGGGTGTTTCAGTCACACAAAACTTGTTTCGAATAGGTAATCTGTCGAATTTGCACATATTACACACGACACAATTATTAATGAATTTGTGTATTTCCTTTTTCAAATTCGGGTAATATACTATTTTTCTCAATTCTAAATAGGTTTCCTCAATACCTCTGTGATTCTTATCATTATGAAATTTTTCCAGTATATTCAATAGTTTTTCTTTTTCTAAAACATCTTTTATAAAATTTGTACACTTAACAAACTTCATTCCTGGTACATTAGAAAAAAAATGGATCAACGTTTGTTGTAAATTTTTATATATTTCCAAATTACTACAAAAAATTCCTACAGTACCCTTTATTGGTAATATTTTTTTCAAAAATTCCAATAACTTTTCTTCAAAATAATACTTTAATGTAATTTTGTGTCTTATATTTTTAAATACGTTTTCCTTTTCATATCTGAAACTATTTCCCAACATAATTATAATTTGATTTTTATATATATTTATAGGTGACTCTGAAATAAAAATATGGTTATTTAAATTATCCTGTCCACTATGAATTGTTGCCAAATCGGAGCTAGGATTTTGCTCCTCCTGTAGAACGTTCACTTCTAGACGACTAAGATAATCTGCTACTACATTAGTTTTGCCCTTAATATATTCTATGTCAAAGTCGTACTCATTCAGTTGAATCTTCCACCTTTGTAATTTTATATTAGGCTCTTTCAACGAATTTAGCCATGTTAGGGGACGATGATCTGTTTGAATTTTAAATTTTCTGCCAAACAAATATGGCCTAAAATATTTAACTGACCAAACAATTGCTAAGAGCTCCTTTTCAATGGCACTATAATTAAGTTCGTGCTTGCTTAATGTCCTTGACGTATAAGAAACTGGATGTCCATTTTGGGAAAGCACTGCTCCTAATGCTCCATTACTAGCATCGGTTGTTAAAACGAATAATTTGTCAAATTTGGGATATGCCAGAACAGGATTTGTACATAAAATTGTCTTTAATTTACTAAAGCAATCAATGTAATTCTGGTCATTAGCGTCAATTATTGAACCTTTTTTCAAATTTGAAATAATAGGGAGAGCTATTCGGCTATAATCTTTTATAAACTTTCTGTAGAAACCAGTTAAACCCAAAAATGATCTGATTTCTTTAATTGTTTTCGGAATCGGAATTTTTTGAATAATTTTGATTTTATCCGGATTTGGCCTTATACCATCCGGAGTAATAATATGTCCTAAATATTCAGATTCACGTTTGAAAAAATTACACTTATCTACCTGTACTTTGAGATTATACTCTGACAGTCTTTGAAAAATTTTCTTCAAGGAAACTATATGTTCCTGAAGTGATGTAGAAAACACCAAAATATCATCTAAGTAAACAACACAAATGTTGTTTATAAAATCATGTAGCACCTCATTCATCATCCTTTGAAAAGATGCAGGCGCATTTTTCAAACCGAAGGGCATACGGTTAAACTCATAATGTCCCGTTGGCGTGGAGAATGCCGTTTTATGCCTGTCTTCGGGTGAAATTGGGATTTGATGGAACCCCTTTGCTAAGTCGAGTGTGCTAAAATATTGAGAACTTCCTAATTTTGTGAATAAATCCTCCATATTGGGAATAGGAAATTTATCCTCAATAGTCACCTCATTTAGTTTTCTGTAATCTACCACAACTCTCCACTTTTGTTCGCCAGAATTATCTAATTTCTTAGGAACTATCCAAATGGGAGCATTATATGGACTACAGGACTTAGTTATTATCCCCGATTTTAACATCTCACTAACTTGTTTTTCAACTTCAGAGCTGTGGACTTGTGGAAAACGATATGTTCTACTGTACACGGGAATATTATTAATCGTAGGTATCATATGCTTATATTTACCAACAGATGATAAATGCTCACCCTCTATATAAAAAACTGTTTTGAATTCTTTAATTAGCTTTGTCAACTCTATTAATTCCTCGTCATTCAAATTCTCCGCTTTCAATTTAGCATTCAGATAACTAATTCTCGGTTCATTGAAGTTTATATCTATGATTATGTTTTCAAAGTACGAGATATCCTTCTCATTGTACGGTTTCGAAGATTTTTCAAATATTATTGGAATTTTTGCATTATTGGTTATTAACATATTTTCATTCAAATCAATTTTTGCACCCAATGGTTTCAAAATATTACAGCCTATAATTCCATCAAATTCATTAAATATTTCGGTCTCTAACAGTTCAAGTTTGGAGTTAGGTAAATTAAATTCTTTAAAGAAAGGAATAGTAACTTTAGTTGTAGTTACTGTTTTCGAACAAATAGTATTTAAAATAATAGGATGTTCTAACTCAGATTGAAAAGAAGAATGAAATAAACCTTTTCTAACAATTGTAGTACCAGAACCTGTGTCTATCAAAAATTTTACTGGAATAGATTTTGTTTTCAACACTATACAGGGTAAATTTCTTCGGCCTGAAGCCGAAAATTTGACACTTCAACACAATCTACGTTCATAGGATATTCGTTTCTACTACTTTTTGTCTGTCCGCTACCATTTACATTTTGATTTGCGTTATTTCTACTAATATTACTATAATTTCCTCTAAAAGTTCTACTATTGTCATAGCTTTCATTTCCAAAATTTCCACTATTTGTATTATAAGAATTTCCGCTTCGATAAAAATTTCGAGTTAAAAAATTTGGATTTTCAAAATTATTATTATTATTTTGGTATTGTAAATTACTATTAATATTTCCTGAATTTTTTTGAGAAAAATGTTTCTTTCGATTAACATTAAAATTACTAATATTATTCATATTAGAAGAAGATGCCTGTAAAAATTGTGAACTTTGAAATTTGTTCACGTAAAAATATTCTGTTTCAATCAAAATTTCTTTTGCATTTAGCATAGAAGATGGATTTCTAGATTTTAACACAAGTTTGGGTTCATTGGGCAATTTCCCAATAAAAATTTTCAAAACCATTTTTTCATTATTTGCACAACTGTACCATCGTTCACTATCTCTATCAAGACTTGTTTTCAAATTTAATTTTGTCTTAAGTGATTCTATATAATCATAAAATTGATTAATCGAGGTTCTTATTTCCGAAGTTTTTATTTTATTAATAATACTTTCTACACTATCAGAAATACTAAAATTAATAGTTAATATTACCTTAACCGCTTCCCAATTCGTTGGATTGTTATTGTTAATCAGCGACACATTAGCCTCATCCACGATTTTGTTGCGTATTCTCAAGTCAAATATTTCTTTAAATGTTGAATCAACATGTTGACGGATTGCTTCAACATTTTTAATAAACATCTCCAATTCCTCTGGTTTCCCCCCAAACTTAGGGACATCGGCTAATAGCTGGAAGGGAATCATTGTTGCTGTAGACATCTTCGGTTAATTCTCGCTTCTGTCTCCACAAGCCTCTTGCTCACTCTCTGGCAAAACCGGTTTGTGATGTTGTTGTTGATTTTAAAAGTTTTAATATTTGTAGTTGATTTTAATAGTTGTTGTAGTTTCAATATTTGTTGTAGTTATTGTTTTCTCAAAATTCTCTCTGTAGTTGATCTAACTTATTGATTTTTATTGTTGTAATTTGTGTTGTGCGCTTCACGTTTTTTTTTTCGTTTTATGCTGCACAATAAATTTACATTAAGTTCGTAATGAAGTTGTTGTTATATTTATTTTTAGTTTATTATTTTGTTATAAAGACCATACATTTTCAAGGTCAGTTCTTTTAGAAATTATTTTCTTTATAGTTAATGATAATTATTTATTTTAAATAATAACGATTATGTTAGTTATCATTGTATTTTATATATTGTATATATTTTTATTCAGTTTTTTTTTTATTTAAGTTATATTTGGTTTATATTGTTTAACTATATTTTATCACACTTTTTATTGGAAAAAAATGTCAGTATTGTGATTTTATATACAAAAATATTTCTTTATTTTCTTATGTTTTTGCAATACCTTTTCACTTTTTAGTTTTATTAGAAACAAGTGTTTAATAATTTTTCTGCTTTTTTTCACTTCAAATTAATTTAACAATTTTAAATGTAGTTCGTAAACCCGACTGCGCCAGTAAAAGAATGATCTTTATTTAGAATCAATATTTATTTAATGTTGTCACTTCAACGAATTCTTCTTAATTAACAATCTTTAAAAAACGAAAGCTTATTTATACTTTACAAAAATCGTATGATTTAACGGGATTAACAGGATTAACAATAAGGGAATATTTGATAATTTATAAGTAAAGAGTAAAAAGAGATAATTAGTAATTAGGAAAATAGTTGATAATATTAAAAATAAAGAGTATTACATAATAAATGATATTTAAGAAAATATTTGATAAAAATGAAAATTAAAGAGAAATGTTAAAAGAAGAATAAATTATGTTAATGAATTACAATTGATATAGCATTATAATGTTAGAGTGGCGTACATATGTATGTTTATACATAACTCACGGCTGGCGCGGATGTAGTCCAATCTGGACGTCCAATTTTCGATGACTTTTTCCAACATTTGTGGCCGTATATCGGCAATAATACGGCGAATGTTGTCTTCCAAATGGTCAAGCGTTTGTGGCTTTACCGCATAGAGCAATGACTTTACATAGCCCCACAGAAAGTAGTCTAGCGGTGTTAAATCACAAGATCTTGGAGGCCAATTCACAGGTCCAAAACGTGAAATTAGGCGGTCACCAAACGTGTCTTTCAATAAATCTATTGTGGCACGAGCTGTGTGACATGTTGCGCCGTCTTGTTGAAACCACATCTCCTGGACATCATGGTTATTCAATTCAGGAATGAAAAAGTTAGTAGTCATGGCTCTATACCGATCACCATTGACTGTAACGTTCTGGCCACCATCGTTTTTGAAAAAGTACTGACCAATGATTCCACCAGCCCATAAAGCGCACCAAACAGTCAGTTTTTCTGGATGTAGCGGTGTTTCCACATACACTTGGGGATTACCTTCACTCCAAATGCGGCAGTTTTGTTTGTTGACGTAGCCATTCAACCAGAAGTGCGCTTCATCGCTAAACAAAATTCGCTTAAGAAAATCGGGAACAACGGTAATATCGTTTTGGGCCCATTCGACGAATCTACGCCTCACTTGATGATCGTTTGGCTTCAATTCTTGCACGAGTTGGATTTTGTAAGCACGCAAACCAAGATCCTGCCGCAAAATCTTCCATAAAGTGGATGGACGCAGATTCAATTCATGTGCTCGATGGCGGATGGACTCATTCGGGTCTTCCTTAATGCTACGCTCTACAGCAGCAATAGCTTATTCTGTACGCACCGTACAGCGTCTCTGGGGATGCGAGTTATCAATAAGAGTAAACGTGGTGCGAAAACGTTCCATGGTTAATCGAATTAACTGCTCTGATGGACGATTTTGTCGACGATAAAATGGACGTAGTGCGCGATACGTTTTCCGCACAGAACCATTATTTTCGAAATAAAATTGCACTATTTGCAAGCGTTGTTCAGGCGTGAGTCTATTCATGATGAATTGCCAAACCAAACTGAGAATAAATCACTTGACAGCTGTTAAATCGGTCGCCATCTTGAAAAGTAATGCCAACTTAAAGTTCTATACCTCTATAAAAAACACCCTTTATTTGTACGGAAAACACAGTCGATTGTTTTTCGATACAAACAAACATTTATCTGCAACTAATTGTCCTACAGAAACAGGGTACAAAATAGGGAATAATCTGTAATAAGGCAAAACTGCTACAGTACATTTTGCTCTTCATTTATCAAACGGTAGTTTTCGTACACATTAAAACAAAATGTTTCTTATCAGAATGTTTCTTAAAGAAGGATTTTTTAAAATATCCCATGAACACATACAATATACATACGTAAGTTTACTAAAGAGAGGTAATTGTGGCGATGTTTCTCAGAGTATTGTTTCCAATTTCCTAAATAATTATTATTGTAATAAGAGCTTCTCTCTATCTTCGCTTTGTTTTTAAAAACTGTGTGCATGTAACCTTGCATTGCTGTGTGACAAATTGTTATTGTAATAAGAGATGCAATACTAACGGGTGATTTTTTTAGCAATTATCTTTTTGGCAACACTGGTTTAAACAGCTGACGCACGTTTCGTGGTTTGTTTCACTGTCAAACATCTTCAGTTTGGTCTATAATTTAACCATGAATGGTCTTACAAACGAACAACGCTTGCAAATCATTGAATTTTATTATCAAAATGCGTGCTCTGTCAAGGGAGTTCATCGCGCGCTTCTTCCATTTTATGGTCAGTTTAATCGACTCACTGAAGCGGCTATTCGGGCTATTGTGACTAAATTTCGCACCAAATTTATATTCTTGGACATTAAACCACCAACACGCTTACGTAGAGTGCGAACTGAAGAAAATATCGCAGCTGTATCGGCCAGTGTTAATGATGACCATCAATTATCGATTCGTCGCCGTTCGCAGCAATTGCGACTCTGTTACTCAACAACGTGGACAATTTTGCGGAAGGATTTAGGTGTGAAGCCTTTCAAAATACAGCTGGTGCAAGAATTGAAGCCGAACGACCTACCGCAACGCAGAATTTTTGGTGAATGGGCTCTTGGAAAGTTGGCCGAAGATCCACTTCTTTATGGAAAAATTGTGTTCAGCGACGAAGCTCATTTTTGGCTCAATGTATACGTAAATAAGCAGAATTGTCGATTTTGTAGTGAAGATCAGCCAGAAGCATTGCAAAAGCTACCAATGCATCCAGAAAAAGTCACAGTTTGATGCGGTTTATGGGTTGGTGACATCATTGGACCGTACTTCTTCAAAGATGCTGCGAATCGTAACGTAACTGTGAATGGTGAGCGCTACCGTGAGATGATATCCAACTTTTTTTTGCCCAAAATGCAAGAGCTGGACTTGCATGAGATGTGGTTTCAACAAGACGGTGCCACATGCCACACAGCACGCGTAACAATGGACTTATTGAGAGGCGAGTTCGGTGAACATTTTATTTCACGTTCGGGACCTGTCAATAGGCCGCCAAGATGGTGCGATTTAACGCCTTTAGACTATTTTTTGTGGGGCTATGTTAAAGCCCGCTTCAATTGACGCATTGGAAGACAACATTGAAGCATTTATTCGTGAGATACCGCCGGCCGAAATGTTGGAAAGAGTATGCCAAAATTGAACTAAGCGGATGGACCATTTGAGGCGCAGTCGCGGTCAACATTTGCATGAAATAATCTTCAAACATTAAATTGTATGGACCGTACTATCGATTCAAATAAAAAATTCATGCATTTTTCTGAATTTTATGTGTTTTTTTTTGAACAATTTTCCTATAGCTCTTAAAAAATCACCCATTAGTTTTAATAGAGATGCTGCCTCTGTAAACATTTTATTTACATTTTAAGTGACTTCATTTGTCTAACAACACCACTCCTGTCTCGATTTTATTTGTAAAACTCTTCAGTGTATGCATGTGCTGCTTATCTAAACGACTTCCCCTACGCACTTCATGTGATAATAAATCTAAAAACAAGAAAACCATAAAGAGAAAAATAATTTTCCACGAATGGTTTTTCAATTTTCCTCCACTTATTATTTTCCACTTTCATAAATTAACCTGTGTTATCAATCACTTTAAACAGACAGAAAGAAACTAATTTACGATCGAATTCATTATGTACCCCCTCTCTCCTCTCTCTCCTCTCTCTCCAATCTCTTTATCTTCAACTTACAGCTATTATGTTGTGGCGGAAGTATAAGTACAATGCTCTTCCTCTCTTTAGTTGGAAATCACATGAGTAGGGAAATTGTAAATTCATAGGGTTATCCAAAAGTAAAGTAAAAAGTAAAATATACACACTCACAAAGCTATGATTTCGATGAAACAGTAATTTTTTATAATGCTATGTCCTTGCTAATACCATTATGTACGAAATACAAAGTTGATTTCAAAATACTTCAAGGTTAGGACATGGTCTTTGAAACAGACCCACGAAAAAGCTCTAACAGTGTCAAATCACATGATCTTAGTAGCCAATTGACGTTATCAAAACGTGAAATTATTTTTTCTGGAACGTTCTCCTGCAATAAAGCCAAAAATTTATCTTGTTATATGCCTCATGACTAGTGATGGGACAAGGGTAAATACCCAAATGGTAAATTGGGTATTTAAAGGTAAATACCCAGGTATTTACCCAAACACCTGTGTATTTACCAAAAATGTGGGTATAAATCAAATTAAAGAAAAATTTTAATAAACTAAAAGAATTAAATTTTTTATTATGAATTAACTTTTTAATAACAAATGAAATAATTCATAAATTTTGTCATAATCGCTGTCGCTGTCCTATCCTATAAAAACTCATATCGAGTAGAGTGCGTGATTCCTGTTGAAGTTGAAGGGATATCGTCTTGAGTATATTCCTCATGTTATTTTCAAATTGATTGGAGTGCGTGCTTTCTGCTGAAGGTCATAAACTCTTTTTAAAAAGCAAGTTCCAGTTGCACGATATATATGTTATTTTTCCTGATCTTTGGGTTGTCAAATGGTTCCTTTTCTTTGAGTGAATGAAGCTGCGGGAGCTAAGGGAACGTTCAGTACCAGCTGAAGTACAGGGAGCTATTAAAATTCGAACAGCTAATTTGCTTAATTGCATACTCCCACAAATTCCTTTCCACTATATTACTGGAGAAATCTCATCCAAACAGTTCCAGGCAAAATATTTTGCCCAGAAACCATTTGTGTGAATGAATTTCAATGCATCTACCTCCTCAGACGGATCAAGATCACTACCTTGTGCCTTAGGATCTAGCAAGTTCGCAGCTAAATGTATCGGTTTTATGGTTTTTTAAATCGTGTACTGAATAGCTCAGTTTTTTCGGCATCATTCAGCATCGAAGTTGTAGCAAACTCTAATTCAAGCTTATTTTTAATTTCCTTAAATGCGAAATATACCCTGTGTATATTATATTCATTTGATTCGAGCTTACAAATCCATTCTGCAATGCAACCAAATAAATTTGAGCTTAAATTTAATTCATCCCAAAAGATTTCGCTAAATAGCTGTGATTTTATATCCGCTTGTAGATTAATGAGTTCATGGACTGCTAAGACCTGAAGGAATGCTTCAGTTTTTCTTACAGTCTGCGTTGAATAGAAGTAACTTCCCCACCTTGTTTTGGCTGGCAGTTTTAATTGTTCACCAATTCCAAAATACACTTGTTCAAAATAAATTCCAAATGTCCACATTTCTGTTACTCTACAACGAATATTCGTTATTCTCTTAAATATATACCCGAAATTAGGTAAATACCCGGGTATGAAAGTGGATATAAATGGGTAAATACCCAGCGTTGGGTAAATACCCAGGTGTAAACCCATCTCTACTCATGACACTATCTTGTTTAAACCACACACCTTCCGGTTCATAATCTTTAAATTCAGCACAAAAAATGTTACTTGTCATACGGCCATAGTGCTCTGAATTACTATTAAAGATTCTTTCCGTGTCATTATTCCCCTATGACACCTCCAGGCCATAATGTACACAAAAAAATTACTTTCGCTGCATGCAATAGTTTTTTCACAATCGATTGTGGATTCTCTGAGCCCTAGCTGGTTGGCTTAACCACCGAGTGTGAAATGACCTCCAATATTGAAACGGTGTTGCTGTAGCATCCAATTAGCATATCTACGGCTTTGTGGTCAGATAGCTTTAAGTGTTGCCTTTATTGGACTCTGCATAGAGAGATGGAAATTCAAATGCAAAAATTCGCTATTATGAGCCGTAAGAGAGAACACCATGGAATCGACGAATTCAGACAGATCCACCATACTTTCTCTAACTGAAGCGATTTTTTGACAATGCATACACTGCGACAGGCCTGCTCACATGTGTAACATTTTTTTAAAATTTCTTTATATTCTTGCCAATGCCTTGCTTTGTAATTACACCGTAATGCTTGAAAGGTAGTCACGTTATTGAACGGTTACTTACTGAATAAATAATGCTTGACATGAAAGATATTTAACAGCTGACAGTCTTGTCAAACTGGTGTTGTTAAAATCACTAAATGGATCACCCATTATCACCGACATTTATGACCACATGAAGGTGTTAATAATGGTTTTTTAGGAGAGCTTTATTTTTAAGGTGTATGGAATTTGTACAACAGACTAGGAGAGAGAGAGAGAGAGAGGGGGGGGGGGGGGAGAGAGTAAATACATCTGTACGTAAATAAATCAAAAATTTTAAAATAATATGTACTTTAATTAAGTAACACAAACAGCGTGCATAATATCTTATATTTTATTTATGTGATGCTCACTATTTCTCTTTTTTGCTGATCACAAGTATTTACATTTAAAAGCCAAAGTAAACAAACAAACAAACAAACACTACCAAATAAACTAAACATGACCTTGATTTTATTAACACTCGTCTTCTGATATTGTTGCTTTACTTCACTTAAACAATAAACAATACACATGACTGATAGCAGAGAAAAAAATAATTACGAAGAGTACTCGTTTTGCAGAGAAGAACAAGAGAAAAAAAATATGGGTGGGTTGTGGTATTCAATTGTTTTTGGTTTCTAATATAATTGCCTTTGCCTTACGCAGAGAACTCGATTAGCAGAGAAAAGCAAGAGTAAAAATCCCACAATTCTAATAGCAATAGGTGGGGGGGGGGGGAATTGAGATATTCAATTGTTTTCGCATTTATGTATGTATTTATGACGCCATAATTAGCACTATGCTTTAATGAGCACAAATATTTACTACTGGCAACATGAAATGTTATTTATTTTAATGGCAATTTGTTGCCATATTTTAACAACTGAAATACCACAAACGGGCCAATTTATGAATGTATTGTTATATAAAGAGTTCGTTGGTCGTTATTTAAACACTTTAATGGTGCTGGTAGCTACCGCTGCAAATGTTTGTAAAAATAATTATTAACGGTTCATTGCAAATAACCGCTTGTCCAAAGACAAGCCTAAATATTGTAAAAGTAAATGAATAAATTGTATTTTATTGAATACATTGGTATCCATATATTGCTAACTAGACGTTCTACTTTAGTTGAAAATTTAGGTGAAGCTAGGGAGATCGGGAAAGGCCAGATAAGATGCGATGATATAGCAGAAGACTTTCAGGGAAATCCTGAGTATGCAAACCACGAATTATCCGTTCAATGTAAAGGGTGTTTTTTTATAGAGGTATAGAACTTTAAGTTGGCATTACTTTTCAAGATGGCGACCGATTTAACAGCTGTCAAGTGATTTATTCTCAGTTTGGTTTGGCAATTCATCATGAATAGACTCACGCCTGAACAACGCTTGCAAATAGTGCAATTTTATTTCGAAACTAATAGTTCTGTGCGGAAAACGTATCGCGCACTACGTCCATTTTATCGTCGACAAAATCGTCCATCAGAGCAGTTAATTCGATTAACCATGGAACGTTTTCGCACCACGTTTACTCTTATTGATAACTCGCATCCCCAGAGACGCTGTACGGTGCGTACAGAAGAATTATTGCTGCTGTAGAGCGTAGCTAGAAGCTAGGCCGCAATCCTGACTGAAGGGTTGTAATGGCCAATTATGTATGTATGTATGTAGAGCGTAGCATTGAGGAAGACCCGAATGAGTCCATCCGCCATCGAGCACAGTCCATCCACTTTATGGAAGATTTTGCGGAAGGATCTTGGTTTGCGTGCTTACAATATCCAACTCGTGCAAGATTCGAAGCCAAACGATCATCAAGTAAGGCGTAGATTCGTCGAATGCGCCCAAAACGAGATTACCGTTGTTCTCGATTTTCATAAGCGAATTTTGTTTAGCGATGAAGTGCACTTCTGGTTGAATGGCTACGTCAACAAACAAAACTGCCGCATTTGGAGTGAAGATAATCCTCAAGTGTATGTGGAAACACCGTTACATCCAGAAAAACTGACTGTTTGGTGCGCTTTATGGGCTGGTGGAATCATTGGTCCGTACTTTTTCAAAAACGATGGTGGCCAGAACGTTACAGTCAATGGTGATCGGTATAGAGCCATGATTACAAACTTTTTCATTCCTGAATTGAATAACCATGATGTCCAGGAGATGTGCTTTCAACAAGACGGCGCAACATGTCACACAGCTCGTGCCACAATAGATTTATTGAAAGACACGTTTGGTGACCGCCTAATTTCACGTTTTGGACCTGTGAATTGGCCTCCAAGATCTTGTGATTTAACACCGCTAGACTACTTTCTGTGGGGCTATGTAAAGTCATTGGTCTATGCGGTAAAGGCACAAACGCTTGACCATTTGGAAGACAACATTCGCCGTATTATTGCCGATATACGGCCACAAATGTTGGAAAAAGTCATCGAAAATTGGACGTCCAGATTGGACTACATCCGCGCCAGCCGTGGCGGTCATATGCCAGAAATCATATTTAAAATGTAATGCCACAAGATTATCTTTCGGATAAATAAAATTCATGTCAATCGAATAATCCATCGTTGTTTTATTGCAACTTAAAGTTCTATACCCCTCTATAAAAAACACCCTTTATAACATGATGGGGTCATTGTCTAAAAAAAAAAAAAAAATTCTTCGGCGATTTCCTCTCAGCAGATTTCTGGCAAAAACTCTGAGAGTAAAATAAAAACTGCCATGAAAAAGTTTCTCAAAAATTCTGTCGTTCGGAGTCGACGTTAAACTGTAGGTCCCGCCACTCACGTATAAAATTAACGCACACAACTTGAGTGGTGTGAGAAGCTAGGCCGTAATCCTGACTGAAGGGTTGTAATGGCCAATTATGTATGTATGTATGGTCATTGTCTAAGCAGGCTCTCAAAACAGCTCAAATGGAGTTGGATTAGAATCAGAAACTAGCGTGTGTTAGCATAACAGAGGCAATGAGAACAGAGAACTGAAACCTCTGTTGGATTTAAGTACGCTGCGCATGGTATTTAAGAGCAGAACTATGAAGACCTTGGCTAACAGAATGTGTGACAAGTCCAGTCATCTCTCTAAGATAGCTAGAAACCTATGTATATCACTTAGCCTCTTTAAAATCTGCAGACCATTTACGTAGCAACTTTGAGGCTCAATATACATTTGCTTTTAAAACAAAACAAAAGAAATACATTCATATTTACTTCGAAATCATCAAGTTTATGATGAACCTCCTTAAAACATTTTGCAGTCCACCTTGTCCAACTTAGTGTGAAATCTTTGGTCCACGTTATTCGTCTAGTTATCACTTCTAAAAAATGAATGGCTTGTCTGTAGATAAATAGATGCCTCGAATGCTGTATTTGTATCTATAATTTATAAAGACAGGCAAGTGGGTTTGGGGCATTCAAAACTTTTGTAGGGAAATTACAATAAGAGGAGATCTGAGTCATGTATGTATCTAATATGATTGAACTGTTCTGAAATTAAGAGAAGTATAGCGATTTACTATCCGCGTTATGTTTACTTAATTTGATTTTGTGTTGCCAACTGTTATTTATGTTGGTAATAAATCTTATGGTAGAACTAGCCAAGCGTTCACGGGACGTACATTCGTTTTTACTATGTGAAGAGCAGTGCAAATGTTAAACGGAATTACATACAAATATTCATTACATTTTCCGTTAAAATATGCATAAAATCTCTCCTTCTGTCTCTCCTTCTCTCTCTCTATGCTCTAGTGTAGGCGGGTGTGCTTGAATGTGTTACCATGGAGTGTAAATAACATGAGTTTTTGCTTGCACAGTGTACTAAAGGGTCCGCCAAAAAAAAAATTTTTTTAAAATGCTTTAAAAAAAAACTACTGAATATTTTCTCAAATTTCTTTTTTTTATTTGAAAGTACAATCCTTCCGGTTAATAATGGAACATAATTTCATTCAAAGGCTGCCTCGGCTGGCCATGCAGTAGCCTACATGATCGGTCCAATTTTTAAGCACATTATCGATTGTGTGCAGCTGTATTTAACCAATGGCTTCACGAATATTGTCCTTTAAAGCGTCAATTGTCTCTGGCTTGTCAGCGTAACACTTATCTTTGACGGCACCCCACAAATAATAGTCCAACGGTGTCAAATCGCAACTCCGAGGTGGCCAAACGACATCTGCTCTGCGGCTGATAATGCGATCTTCAAAAACAGGACGCAAAACATCGAGTGTAGCTTCGGCTGTGTGGCACGTAGCGCCGTCCTGTTGAAACCAAATGTTGCCAATATCCTCCTCTTCAATTTTTTTGAACAAAAATTCGTTCAACATGGCCCGATAACGATCGCCATTGACTGTAACGGCCACTCCTTGCTCATTTGCGAAGAAAAATTGCCCAATTATGCCTCTGGACCAAAATCCGCACCAAACAGTGACTCGTTTTGGGTGCGTCGGCTTTTCAATGTATGCGTGTGGGTTTTCTGTGCCCCAAACGAGACAATTTTGCTTGTTTACATACCTGCCAAGATCAAAATGAGCTTCATCTGAAAAGATGATTTTTTTTTTGCCAAAATCGGCATCTTCTGGTATAGGCTACTGAATGGCCAGCCGAGGCAGCCATTTGAATGAAATTATTTTCCATTATTAACCGGAAGGATTGTACTTTCAAATAAAAAAACAAATTTGAGAAAATATTCAGTAGTTTTTTTTAAAGCATTTTCAAAAAAAAAGTTATTTGGCGGACCCTATACTATTACTACTACAACCACAACCATAAAGTTCATTAGATCACACCCAGCTAGCATTTGGAAGATTGTTTTTTAAAAAATCACCTTGCTGAGTCTTTTTAGAGTACTTTTGGCGATCAAAAACTTATTAGTCAGTTACACGATTAAAAAAGGACTCATAAATGATTCGCGCCAATGAGTAAAATAAGTTCGATTTAAAATACAATAAAAAATTGTATAGCAATCGAAAATTAATCATCCAGGTGTTTAAAATGTGACTATTATTTACATTATTTATTATTATATTCTACTTATACTGTAGATTGAAAAACGATTAATCAAAAACACATCATGTAGGTGTTTGAAAAGTGATTATAAGTATGTATTTATGATCATATTTTGAACAGATGGATGATTAAACAATGCTTTTTTTCACCCTCTCTATATAAATTTTCATTACTGTAAAAAGATGGCTATGAAATGAAGTACAATTTGTTTTTAAATATAAATATAATATTCTTTCTTTGGTATTCGCCAACTTCCTTTCAGTTTAGTTTCTCAAAAATCTGTCGTTCGGAGTCGACGTTAAACTGTAGGTCCTGCCACTCACGTATAAAATTAACGAACATTGCATGAGTGGTGTGAGAAGCTAGGCCGTAATCCTGACTGAGGGGTTGTAATGGCCAATTATGTATGTCCGTATGTATGAAGCCCCAAGCTTTTATTAACCTGGGGGCTAGGCTAAAGTCGGATTTTAACAATATTTTCGTTGTATGCCTTTAAAGATGCATTTTAATTTTTTGCCACCTTGATTAGTCGTTGGGGTCGGCTAAAAACACATTTTGAAATACGACTAATAAATGACTCAAATTATAATCATAAATGACGCAAAAAGGAGTCCAGATTAATACAAACATGACTGATAAATGACAATAAAAGGACTCCTAGACATACTGATAAATTACTCATAAAAGACTCGCTGGCGATTAAACAATGACTGAAAGACGACTCGAAAAAGAAGCATAAACGAAGTTAAATACGACTAATAAATGATCAGAAAGCGATTCAAAAATGATCACTGAACTATTCGAAAACGCATCGAAAATGACTCGAAATTAATATAGAAAATGACTCATAAAAGATTTTTTGAGAAGAGTCGCCCGTAGTAACACTTTTCTCCCGACAAATGAGTCTTTTATGAGCAGAAAATGAGCGCATATTCTTACTTTTTAATCGTGCAGAAGAGTCAAAAAAGACTCGAATTTGATTAAAATTATCAAAAAATGCTAGCTGGGCATTCGTCTGTTATTCGTATTTGAAATTCTTGACCCGATTAATTTCACACTGACAATTTTATTATTTGTATTTTTTTTCTCTCTTTTTTTTTCAATGAAAGAAAACTCAACACACAACTACAACAACAATAAATGTTTATAAATTTTAATATTAAAAAAAAACATAATTTTCTTCTTTTTTTTGTACTGGATGTTGGTTTGGAAATTTGAATTATGGACATACAACTTGTAATTACAACAACAAAAGCGTAGGCATGAGCTGCCATGACTTGTCATAAAGTACAGTGAGCCACAGTATAAAAGATACGAAAGCAAAAAAATTAAATGTTATTCTCCATTTATGTGACACACTGTACATGTAACTTCGATTGCATGTTCAACCACTTATGATTGCATAACTTAATTACAAGAATCGTATTTTTAATTTAATCCAATCATTTATATTTTTTTTTTTCTTTTTCTAATAAGACTAAAAAAGGGTACAAACAGTGTATAGCAAATTATAGAATTATGCTGTTAATGTAATGAAATAAAAAAAGAAAATGAAATTAAAACTTAATTAATTTTGAAAAACATAAGGAGTTCACAGAGGTTAATGGAGTGAAACTAGACAAAGCGGCGAAATAAATAATCATTAAATGACTTGTGCTTACATCCCATATACATACTTATGTATGTACATCGATACATACATACGTGTGTGCATATAGAATAGAAATAAAGCTATACCAAGAAGACACACACACACAAATTGTCTTATACAAGGTGGCCACTCATGTTCTTTGACTGCAGGTAAGTAGATGGGTTTCGGGTTTACCATGGAACCCACTGTGTTTATCTACGCAATGGATTAACGAAAACCCCCCAGTCAGACTTATCCCATTATAAATCTCAGAATTTCCGATATAGAGTTGAATCCCTCAAAGAAATCCTCTTTCAGGATATTCAGTTGTCCTCACAAAAGCCACAGAGAAGACGCTCTATCGTCTTCAACCAAAGAAAATAAAGTATAAAGAATGTGCATTTTAACATATTTTGGAATATTTTTCAAAAATATTTCATGACGCGGGGGGAAAGATAGAAGGGAATGATACAGAAACCAAGAGCGTAACAATGCGTTGTTCTCATCGTGCGTTTTTGTTGTTTGACCACTTTTTTTATTTATTTTTCTGGTGTCGGCACCAATGTCCCTCAGGGGAAGAACATCTTCGGCTTTTTACACACATAGGACACGAACATCAAGAATATTCGTTAAAAAGAGCGTAAAAATCTTGTCAGCTTTTAAAGACTTCAATGATACACCCAAAGAAATATCACAATAGTATTCACTAATATGAATGAGAAATGATTTCGATTTTTGGAAGAATACTTGTCAAGTTAAATAAGGTGTCTTTAGGGACTTAGCGCAGTACAATTTTTCTATATTTTCTGATCACATATACATATCATTGGGTTAATAAGTAGACTTGAAATTATTACTAACAATTTTCCTCTAGGTTAACACATGCCTATGGTAATGGATCAGTGAGTGAGAGAGAGAAAATAAGTTGAGAGAATTTATTTATTTACAGCCATATAAAAGTGTCAGTAATATACTCTATTTTTTATTTTCATTTCATCAACATATATATGTAAAGCTGTCTATCTTTGGCTTAATAATTTTGAATAAATAAAAATAAAATAAAACATCGATTTTATTATTAAAAGAACATAAAGCTAAACATCTTTGGCTTAAAAATTAGGCCATGTTTTTTAAAAAAAATAAAAAGAATAAAAAAAAACATTTTTTATTAAAAGAAAAAAAACGAGCATTCCAAAGCATTTAAAAAAATTATACTATGAGACAAAATAAAAAAATGAAATACGCCCAGCTAATGACATAGAACATTTTTAACACAAAATATTCTTCGAGTGTTATTCTGAAATAAAATTATAAAGCATCCACGAAACATGTGTTCTTGTCGCAGTCTGATCGACAACTAAATCAAAAAACACAAGAATACATACACATGGACATGCGTACAATGAGAGCGACACATTGTTACGCTCTTTGTTTGTGTTTATTTTCCTTTTGTCTTCCTCCCTCTCATCTAGAAATGAATTTGATGAGAGCGGGTCGTAATGTTACGACCCGCCATAAGAAATTTTACTTCTACATGATGCGTATTCTTTATATCCATATTCTTTGCTTCAACTCAACTCCACATAACCAGTTAAGAACTACACCAGATGACTACCAACAACCTGTCTCGCGTAGGAACTCAGTTGTATCAGCCTCATTTTATCAACAAAGGCTAATAGTTATAGTAAAACAACACCGACTACCGACTAGACTACAGCAACAGATAAAAACCCCATAATTAGTCACTTGAAATCCTTTATTATCTCACATTAAATTCCACAAAGATTAACAAACAACCTGCATAAATTACGCAAATTTCCTTCATCAACAAAAGAAAACGAAAAAAAAATGAGAAGAAATGATTATCACAAAACGGGAGGGGATTTTTCTCTTTGCTATTCTGGAAAGTTTGTATCTTTACCGTTATCGTGCAATTCTCATGAATTTCAATATCTTATCTAATAAAACCAATTGTTATTGCTGTTGCTTTCTCTGCAAACACATACTTTTTCTAATCTGCAGACATACGGAACAACAAAACAAAAATGAAAACAAAAACAAACGTTCAATTGCAGAATTAAAAATAAACGGAGAGAACAAAACTAACAAACACATTCATACAGAAAGATTTATGCAACAGTTACTTATCTATGTATATGTGAATGTATGTGTTTTATTGTTATCCTCTTACACACACCCCATTACACAATCATGTTAAGCAAGAGAGTTGCTACATGTACTCAATGCATAGTTATCATCGTACACAACCATTTATGACATAAAAAAGAACAACAAAAAAAAGGAATGAAGGAAAAAAAATCGTAATGCTTATCTGTATAATAATAAAAATAGCAACAAACAACACCCAACACTTTATAAACAATAAAAATAATGATGGACCTTATCAAAGAGTGTAACAATAAATAGAGGCAAAGCAAAAGCAAATACAAGTAAAAACACTTATACTGGTAACTGCTTAGCACAACATACAATAATAAAATTAATATGAAAACTAATAATAATAATAACAACAACAAAATAATTACAATCAAATAAAATTCAATAACCGAAAAGCAAAAAAAAAAAAAATAAAGAAAAGCAATAACAAAAAACAAATTTGCAAATTAAAACACAAAATATCAATGAAAGAGAGCGAGTATTTTTGAATGTGTGCGTGAGAGAGAGAAACAGATCTTGTAGCACACATTTACATTAACGTGTGATTAAAATACAAGTGTTTTGAAAACTGGTTATGCATCCCTTAAAATGCTCTTTTAAAATTACTACTTAAAGGATGCCAGACTGCTTCAAATGTTTTTGTGTTAAATCCTTACATTAAAGATATAAGATTATGAAAGTTTGGTACATTTCAAATCATTTCAAAGTATAGGGTATTACAATAGGGTATTCCAATCCGAAATTTGACAGCTGGTAACGACTCCAAACGATAGATTTGAAAAACTTTTCATAACAACATTATTTAATGCTAAACGTTTTTGCCAGAAGACTGCTGAAGGGTATAATTTGAGCTGTGATTTGAACAACGGACTCTTAGCTAATAAGCCAACACACGACGACTTCATCTGTCAAATTTGTTTTAATTTATTCAGTATGTATTGCAACTCACCATGAACCATCATAGGCAACGACAAGTGTTCTGCAGCCGTTGGCAACCGTGACCCTTATTTTTATTGAAACGTCATATTCAGTCATGAGACCCATTTCTGAATGAATGTTGTGGTACGTTAACAAGCAAAATTATCGATTTTAGGACTTTACCAATACCAATTAGATAAAAAAGTATCCTAAAAAGCCACTGCTGAGTATGGATTTAAGCCCTAGTTATGCTACTGGAACGTAATGTAACGCAATGTAACAGTAGTGTGCACGGAACGTAAAAATGTAAGAGCAATTATAGAACGTAAAAACGTAATCATATGTTTTTAGGTAAACAAAACAATAAAAAAATAAACAATAACAATTGAAAAAATAAAAATTGCAAAAACTAAGACAAAAATAAAGATATGGATACAGAAGACATGTTTTTGGGTTTGAGTTTTTATTTTATTATATTTATTATTGTTTTTTAAACAAACTTAATATTAATTTCAGATTTTAAAAACTTCGTTTTCACTCTTTTTTATCATTTTTAATATGGCGCCTTTTGTTTTACTTTAATTCAGCTGTTAACCAGTGTTATCACTACAGAGTTTTTAGGTTCATTTCAACGATTTTATATTTATTTAAAGGTACTTATTAAAAGTTTTATGTACTGTTTCTGTAAACCAAACAATTTCACTTTCACTCAAACAAAAACACTCAATTTACATATACATATGTATATACATATATGTATGTATATCTATATATGTATGTATGTATATCTGTAAGCTAATTATTTTTGTGTCCAGACTCTTATTTCTCCTAATTTTCTTCAACTAAATACTGAGTAATTACTGGTGAACTTGATTGTGGATTTGGATCAATGTGTTTAATTTGGCTACCATTCTTATAGTCTGCCCAAACCTAATAAAAGTTAAAATGTTTAATAACTCCGCGATAGATCGCACTCAAATATTTAGATCTATCTAAGCTTACTTTTTTCCAAACTTTAACATCTCGCTGCGGTGGACCAAGTGAAACCAAATCTGTTCTTAGTTTCTGCCACAGATTATTAGATTTGTTGCTTGCATGCGGCACTTTTAGATGTCCCTTGGCCAAATCCAGATCCGTCATCATAAAGTCCACAACAGTTTTGTATTGTCTTTGGCCGGTATATACAATTCTTTTTGACTCACTCCATTGAGATTGTTTAAAATATATTATTTTATGTTTATTTTGCAATGTATTTGTATTAATTTACTTACATTTTAAATTTATTATTAGTTGTCACCAACATAATTGCTAACGAAGAATTTTCGAATGTTTACTAAGCTTTTTATGGTCGTTTTCGTAATATAGAGTAACAGAATTTTTTGTTCGTACGAAAAAAAGAAAACATTGGTATCACTTTCGAAAAATTTCCGTACTTTCGTACTACAGAGTACAATTTGTTCGAATACGTACATTTTAATTTTTGTATCGAGTTACATTAAAACGTAGTTATCTTGTCTAATAAAAGTAAAGTGAAATGCTTTTCGAACGCTTTAATTAATTAAAAATCTATAACCATATTTTTCTAATATAAAATAAAAATAAACACTACCTACATAATGTAATAGTAAAATAGTGTTTATTTTTATTTTAAATTATAATGAAATAAATTATAATTTGTTTTTTTTTTAATATGTGAAGTTTTATTTAAAGAGAATTTCACATGCAGAGAAACATAACATACGTACAAAATGTAAATACCACCGTATAAACAGTATCGAAACCATTGACTTTTGACAAACGCTCATAGCAGCAAATTACTAGCCAATTTAGAAGGAGAAAAAAAATGTTATAATGTTTTGCGAATCAAATGTGTTAGAAGCAACAGATATACAGAGTGAAAACTGGCGGATAAAGCAGAGAAATTAAATGCAAATAAACATTTATTTTGTGTTAAAAAAGGGAAAATTTAGAATATTTTTTAATTTCTTCAATGAAAAGTTTAAAGATTCTTAAGTATTTAAATATTAATCGAAATGTGTGTGATTTTCGGTCTCAATGAATATAGCTTCTTGTGCAAGAGATTATTAAGACGCTAAATATTACAAGATCAAAATAAGACGTACTGCTCATAAAAAATTTTTCTTGCTGAAAGTTGCCAATATTTTTTAATTTCTTGAAAGAAAAAGTGAAAAATTGTTATTGCTAGTAGTTGTTTTTATTATTTATTAATAGTTTTACACAAAAATTACATTTTTTATTAACTCTCGCCAATATAAAAAAACCCACCCCAAAACCTAAAAAAACATAAATAAACAAAACAGATAGACTATCAGAAAGGGATAGAAATACTTTTTGGTAATATTTGCTGTCCCTTTCATAATTCGCTGGTAAACGTCAAAATTGCGTTTCGATACTGTTTATACGGTGGTAAATACTGTCTATAATTTCAATTTTCAGTTTTGGTGGTTTTTAATATTGACATGTTGTTAACACTGCTAAACAGATGTCACGTAAAAATGTAAGAAAATTCTATTTTTTTACAGATTCTTCGTTCCGGTTACGTTACATTATATTTCTATAACCATTCGTATTGCTTTATACATAACAAAAACGATTTGCTGTTTCTTACTGTTGCTCTTACATTCCGTTACGGTAGCATAACTAGGGCTTTAAGCTTGCAACGTCATTTGCTCTATATTTCTTTGAGAACGATATTGTGAACGGCTAGCTTTTATTTGGCATAAATTCGATGATTTTGACATGCGGTTTCAACCGTGCTCCATATGCAGTTCATGCCAAATGGGATATTCTGAACTAAGGATTTGAGGACATTGTCATCCCATGTGGAAGTGATGTGAACTAGCCGCCAAGATCATACGATTTAACATCGTTAGAATTTTTCTTGTTAATTAATAGATCGATTAATTGATTTAATTTTCAATTGTTTTCATACGATTTAAACATCAAAAAAAAAAGTAAAATAAATACGAAATATTTATCCCACTAACTGGCAACACTGTAAAGTTTTGATTTAAGAGTACAAAACATAAAAGAGAAAAAGAAAAATATGAATCTCTGTGATAAAATATTACAAAAACAAAACAAAAACTAAGAGATTATTTTCATTAAAAGTCATAATGAACGGTATTGTTGGTTTAACAAAAAACAACAACAAAAACAGCAACAACAGCGAGCACAATTTCATTTCACATCATTAAGAGACACTTTCAATGTTAAACAGTGAGTATGATGACCAAATTTTGATCATTGTATGGGGAGTTGTTGAGTGACTGAGTCAGTGATCGGTACGTTTTGGTTTAGTAGAGGCGGTTATTATTTAAGCGGAACGGAAGAAAGATAAAATAAAAGATCAAACGTCACGTATCAAATATATGCTGATATAATATTAAAAACCAAAATTAAATAAACAAAAATACAATATTTTGTACGCAATTTTTGAAAGGAAAAAAAATTAAAATAAACGTGTGTGCTAGAAAAAATATTCAAAGTATGTTTTTTATAATTTTATTAACTTTAAAAAATATATGTTCATAATATATTAAGCAATATTGTTTATAAATTAATTTATTAAGTGCAAAAAAATTAGAAAATTTTTTTTTAATAAAAATAAATTTCTATTGATTTTAAATAGAATTTTTTTTAAGAAAAATTAAAAATAACAGAGTGTGACCTTGTGTAAGATTTTGTTGTTTTTTTTTTTGTATTTCATTTGTTTACTTGTTTTATAATAGAATAAAACAAATACAAATAAAAACAACAACAACTACTTTATCTTTTTCAAAATAAAATTAAATTTTCATGATAAAAAAAAACCAAACCAATACATTCATAAACAAATAAATTTGTTGCTGTAACTGTAAGTACCTTACGTTAACATTTTTTTCTTTTCAAAAACACTTTAAAAATTCTCTTTCAATCTCTCGATGTACAATAGAGAGCCAAAGATTGAGTGTGCAGAAAGTGGTTGGTTGGGTTACGTCGTATATTTACCTGTTGATTAGCGTTGATCAAAACTTATTATAAAATCGCTTTAGAGTTTCAACATAAAAAAAAATATAAAACATGTTTGTTAACGTTTTTTAATGTGCTTTCAAAAAAGGGTGATGTTTTTTTAACCGTTTTAGTATTGAATTCAAATCTGCGATATACGCAGTTGTCTTCAAAAAAAAAATTGCAATGCAAAGCTTCTTGTGAAAGTGAAACTTACGTGTCTTTGTAACGAACCTCTTTGTTATACTTAATTGCGTTTCATCTACATTACTGGACAGACAACATGCGTCACTTGTCGCAATGCAACTTAATGTCCTGTCACCCTGGCACATTATTTCTTTCTATCCTACCTAAGGATTTTGTTATTATCACATGTCACGAATCTTTTTAAATACTGTTAAAAATTTATATTAAAATAACATAAACTAAAAAAAAATTACCCGTTCTTGAAGCAGAAAACGTAACCAAATTTTTTAAATCACCGTCCCCTTGGTTCATGCCATTTTCGCTTAACTTTTTTAAATGTTTGCCTCTTATTATTGTTTTTGTTTCTTGTTTTTACAAAACAAATTACAAATTAAATGTAAATCTAAATTTAGTTGACAGTTTTTGTTTTTGTTTCTTCTCTTTTTTTTTATTTTTTGTTGTAGTAAGTTTGGTTTTCCCTTTTAGGTATTGGCCCCCGGTTTTTTCTTATTTACAGTTCATACGTCTTGTCTTGGTGTATTTCGTTGAGTGTTTCTTCCATTTGTTTTCATTAATTATGGCAGTCACGTTACATCTCTCTCTGGTCGGTCTCTGTGCATTATTGGAATTTCTAATGAATTGTTGTTGTTGTTGTTGTTGTTGAGTATAAGTGTATCTTTAGTCTCTCATCTTCTTCATCCAGCAGATATTTAAATTTTTTTTATTATTATTACACACACACATACACACACACACACACACTCGTATAAACAATAATTGTTAATTCGTTTATGGTTAAATGATGACCCATCAAGCAATAATTTGCGAATTTGCGAAATAAACACCACAACCTCAATATCCTAAATTATGCAATAAAACAACAACAACAACAAAAGAATTGAAAAATGTTTAACCTCCAGTATAAAAACTAATAATCGGCCTTGTGAATTCTAGGTTAGGTTAGGTTGTGTTACGAGGGTAGTAGAAAAGTACAACTTCACACAGAGAAACTAAGAAAGACAAGCTAGTAAGAAAGAAGAGGAGAGGAGCAAGTAAGAATTAGGACATCAGAAAAAAATCTTACCAACCAATTAATGTCAGAGATGAACCTCTTCAGATCAGAAATCCTGATAGACTTTAACTTCCAAAAACCACAAAAAAGTGTTTTTATTCTGAATTTTAAGTCAGAGCCACAAGATGTTTTCAAGCCTTTCAGGCTATCTTCAATACCCTATAATCTACTGAAAACAGAGTTGCCAGTGTCTTACAAACTAGTCGTCGTCCACAAATTTTTCTCCTAGTCCATTGGATATCGAGTTTAAGACAAGAGGTTGCAGAATAATCGGTAAGAATGGAACATAAACAATAAGGATTGGTACATAACAATAGCTGCCGATATAAAGGGTGTTTTTTATAGAGGTATAGAACTTTAAGTTGGCATTACTTTTCAAGATGGCGACCGATTTAACAGCTGTCAAGTGATTTATTCTCAGTTTGGTTTGGCAATTCATCATGAATAGACTCACGCCTGAACAACGCTTGCAAAAAGTGCAATTTTATTTCGAAAATAATGGTTCTGTGCGGAAAACGTATCGCGCACTACGTCCATTTTATCGTCGACAAAATCGTCCATCGTGAAGGTAATCCTCAAGTGAATGTGGAAACACCGTTAAATCCAGAAAAACTGACTGTTTGGTGCGCTTTATGGGCTGGTGGAATCATTGGTCCGTACTTTTTCAAAAACGATGGTGGCCAGAACGTTACAGTCAATGGTGATCGGTATAGAGCCATGATTACAAACTTTTTCATTCCTGAATTGAATAACCATGATGTCCAGGAGATGTGGTTTCAACAAGACGGCGCAACATGTCACACAGCTCGTGCCACAATAGATTTATTGAAAGACACGTTTGGTGACCGCCTAATTTCACGTTTTGAACCTGTGAATAGGCCTCCAAGATCTTGTGATTTAACACCGCTAGACTACTTTCTGTGGGGCTATGTAAAGTCATTGGTCTATGCGGTAAAGCCGCAAACGCTTGACCATTTGGACGACAACATTCGCCGTATTATTGCCGATATACGGCCACAAATGTTGGAAAAAGTCATCGAAAATTGGATGTCCAGATTGGACTACATCCGCGCCAGCCGTGGCGGTCATATGCCAGAAATCATATTTAAAATGTAATGCCACAAGATTATCTTTCGGATAAATAAAATTCATGTCAATCGAATAATCCATCGTTGTTTTATTGCAACTTAAAGTTCTATACCCCTCTATAAAAAACACCCTTTATATAGTAATGCCGATAGCTTGTAATAATTGCCACAAGTAGTCTTATGATCCGGTTTATCGTTCGCTTTACTGCTTTAACCTACTTTTGGATAGTCGTTGGATTGGGATAGTCACTTAAAATATATTGTATAGTCTCAAAATTTTCCTCGTCTAGATAACTTGTTTTCTAAAGCTATTTTTGAATTTTTCAATAAAATGTTTACTGGGTTATCTAATGCTGGAACATCACATGTATATGGTGTTGCGTTAGTGAATGAATAAATTATCCGGGTGTTAATTTAAGGCACTGTTTCACCTTATTTTACTTCATATTTTTTATTGTTTTTTTTTTTGTTTTTCTCTCTCTTTTCTACCAAATTTAGTTTAAAATTTATAACGAACGAAAGTGTTGGATTGTGATGAATGATGTCAGTCAGTCCAGTCTAAGAAAATTTTCTACACAATTGAAACAGATTTTTTTTTGTTTTGGTTTTAATTAGGAATTGTTTCCAATTTGTAATAGAATGTGTACTAATTAATCGTTAATTGTAACGTTCAAGCAACAAGTCAGGTTGAAAAATATTTGATGAAAAGAAAAAATGTGTTTTAAACGTTTTTGTTTTATGGAAAGTGAAATGAGTATATTTTTTTTGTGGATATTTCTGGATGAATTGTAATAAAGAAATCTATTTTTTTTAAATAATATCGTCTAATCCATTTTGTGATTTCAATATCGCAGTCTGCTGTTAAATATTTTTAATCTGAAGTGTCATTCATTTTGTGAAGGATTTGTCATTCACGCATGCGATCATTCACGGATCGTGTAATAAACAAAGAACGCGTAAAATAGTAATTCAAACGTGGCTAACTCTCGATTATTATGGGGTAATTAAGGAATTCACAAGATTATAAAGAAATTTCAAAAGATTAGAAGCATTACACGCGTGTATCAATCTTGTTAGTCGTCGCTATGCACACTCTGCCGAAAATTGCCTTTCTGTTAGAGAAATTGTGACGAATTATCCGAATTTATCCATACAAGGTCATCTCCACGCAACAACTATAGTTGGCTGACCATTCACAATGCGGTAGATATACGAATATTGTCCTAGAGCAACAGGTTTGTAATACTAATTTTTCGCACCGAATTTTCCTTAGCGGTGAAGCTAATTTCTTCCGCAGGGTTATATCAACAAGCCAAATTGTCACATATGGGACTTGGACAACCCAGAAGTGATTGTGGAAAAGCCATTGCATCCGGAAAAAGTGAAACAGAGTGAAATGAAACACCACGCTTTTTCGCTACAAAGCGTTGCGTGCATTTCATACCTTCTTCACATTCTACGCTTCAAGTTACATGCAACGAAACAACCTGTCAAAATCAGCTGTTTCGTACGCGCGCCGCTTGCGATGCTTACAAAAGTAGAAAGTAGATTTACTTTTCGCGTTCTATGCGTCATGGCATCCTACGCTTTTGTGCACCAAATAAATACATTGATTCTACTTTTTTGACAGCCGCGTAGAATGCGAAAACGCGTAGAACGCGTGGTCAAAATCAGCTGTTTCGTACGCGCGCCCCTTTGTGATGCTTACAAAAGTAGAAAGTAGATTTACTTTTCGCGTTCTATGCGTCATGGCATCCTACGCTTTTGTGCGTGTAACTTGCACCAAATAAATACATTGATTCTACTTTTTTGACAGCCGCGTAGAATGCGAAAACGCGTAGAACGCGTGGTGTGGACCTCCAGCTTTATGATACGATTTGACGCCGTCACACAAATTTCATGGGTCTGCGCAAAGACCTTGTTTTAGTGGATAATTCCCTAAAAAACCAACTTTCATTCAGTAATTGGCAAGGACCGCCTGAAATATGCTAAAAAGTGATGGAAAGCTACTACTACTACTAAAAGATCGACTGATGCAATCGATCCAGAAGCTGTCATTTAAATGACGTTGTATTTATATTTCGCATACAATGGCTAGGGAAATAGGGAGTTCAATCACTATAACGACATAACAATTTTATCGAAACCATAGCTTTTAATCAAATTTTGCTTAAGTATTGTTTGGAAATCACTAAATGGATAACTCTAACTGAAATCGTTGTAAATTACTTAAACCCGGTCGACATTTATTTTCTGTTAATTTTTGCAATTTCGGTTCAATTTTTTTGTTTTAAAAATAAACATCTTTGAAGACCGAAGTGATTGCATAGGCCTATTATTCTATTACATTCGAATTTTTTTTGTGGAAAAAAGTTTTTAAAAGAGTTATCTAACGGGTGATTTTTTTAGCTATTATCTTTTTGGCAACACTGGTTTAAACAGCTCACGCACGTTTTGTGTTTTGTTTCACTGTCAAACATCTTCAGTTTGGTCCATAATTTAACCATGAATCGTCTTACAAACGAACAACGCTTGCAAATTATTGAATTTTATTATCAAAATGCGTGCTCTGTTCTTCCATTTTATGGTCAGTTTAATCGACCTACTGAAGCGGCTATTCGGGCTATTGTGACTAAATTTTGCACCAAATTTACATTGTTGGACATTAAACCACCAACACGCCTACGTAGAGTGCGAACTGAAGAAAATATCGCAGCTGTATCGGCCAGTGTTAATGATGATCATCAATTATCGATTCGTCGCCGTTCGCAGCAATTGCGACTCTGTTACTCAACAACGTGGAAAATTTTGCGGAAGGATTTAGGTGTGAAGCCTTTCAAAATACAGCTGGTGAAATAATTGAAGCCGAACAACCTACCTACAGAATTTTTGGTGAATGGGCTCTTGGAAAGTTGGTCCAAGGTCCACTTCTTTATGGAAAAATTGTGTTCAGCGACGAAGCTCATTTTTGGCTCAATGGATACGTAAATAAGCAGAATTGTCGATTTTGGAGTGAAGATCAGCCAGAAGCATTGCAAAAGCTACCAATGCATCCAGAAAAAGTCACAGTTTGGTGCGGTTTATGGGCTGGTGGCATCATTGGACCGTACTTCTTCAAAGATGCTGCCAATCGTAACGTAACTGTGAATGGTGAGCGCTACCGTGAGATGATATCCAACTTTTTGTGCCCAAAATGCAAGAGCTTGACTTGCATGACATGTGGTTTCAACAAGACGGTGCCACATGTCACACAGCACGCGTAACAATGGACTTATTGAGAGGCGAGTTCGGTGAACATTTTATTTCACGTTCGGGACCGGTCAATTGGCCGCCTAGATTGTGCGATTTAACGCCTTTAGACTATTTTTTGTGGGGCTATGTTAAAGCTGGTGTCTATACAGACAAGCCTGCTTCAATTGACGCATTGGAAGACAACATTGAAGCATTTATTCGTGAGATACCGTGTATCGTGTTGGAAAGAGTATGCCAAAAATGGACTAAGCGGATGAACTATTTGAGGCGCAGTTGCGGTCAACATTTGCATGAAATAATCTTCAAACATTAAATTATATGGATCGTACTATCGATTCAAATAAATATTTCATGCATTTTTCTGAATTTTATGTGTTTTTTTTTTGGAAAAATTTTCCTATAGCTCTTAAAAAATCACCCATTAGAAGAGTTAAAAAATTAAATAAAACCAATTAAAATAACATCTTTAATGGCTTGGAAACAAGATTTCACAAAAAATTATAAAACAGTTTAACAACTTGGACTCTTTCTTACGTATTTAATAAATTTTATTTTTTATTTTTATTTTTCTGTCTATACATACTTTTAAAATAAGATAAGATTATATTCGAAAACAAACACAGCTATTGTGTACGCGTATATTTACAAAAACTAGAACTTTCCGATTTTGTTTTTAAACAAAACGATACCAGTTTCTAGAGAGGAATTTTAAACAAATCGAATTAAGCTTTCGAAAATTCTAAGATACAAAGGTGACTGAATAATTTCGTGCGTTTTTTTGCTTTTTTGGGGTCTGACCGATACAGTTGACAATCGATTTCGGATCGTTTATTGTCGATCTCTCTATAGTCTCTTAAGGATCACTAGTCCCGAAGGGTTTAGGGTACTACTGGTAGCAGACTGGTTTCTCGTATGTATGGTGATGCAATCCATGGTTTGCTTATCAATCCATGGTTTGCTATTTGTGGGTGGGGGCGTTGTTAGACACATTGTAATCACCCGTACTTAGAGCACCATGGGATAAGCCATCATGACCCTAAAAGTGAGCATGTGACGCATGGAGTATGACAAAAACAAACCTTATACTATGTTCAGACATGTACTTTTATGGAATTAATATTCGGTTTCTATTGAAGTCGCCGTGGTGTAGTAGGTAGTGTGTTGGCTTACTATTCGTAAAGCCCGGGTTCGTATCCCAGGTCAGACATCAAAAATGAAATATGAAAAAAAAAAAATATTTCTTCGGCGACTTCCTCTCAGCAGATTTCTGGCAAAAACTCTGAGAGTAAAATAAACTGCCATGAAAAAGTTTCTCAAAATTCTGTCGTTCGGAGTCGACGTTAAACTGTAGGTCCCGCCACTCACGTATAAAATTAACGCACACAACATGAGTGGTGTGAGAAGCTAGGCCGTAATCCTGACTGAAGGGTTGTAATGGCCAATTATGTATGTATGTAATATTCGGTTTATTGATAACAATATTTTTAGTGTTCAGACACATAATATACGCAAAATTTATTTGACAGCTGGTAAACAAAACAGCTGATTGCTTCAACAACATTATTTTTAATTTAATCGCGAAAATTAGTGCCAAAAAAATTTGAGAAAAAATGGAAAACAATTTAACATTGGAAAAGGTCTTACAAATTAACCGAAACGTCGAGCTGTTGCGGTTAGTAGGGAATATTTCTGACTCCAAAGTGGCTTCTCTCAGAAGGATAAGAAAGAAAAATTTGATAATACTGCATAGCTTGCAGAAAAGAAAGCTTTTGCTTATGGCACTGTTAGAGGAAAATGAAATTCAAAAGTCTTTATTTGTTAACTGCTGAATACGTCGTATTTTCAAAATATACCGGTCAGTAGACATATTCTGCATAAACCCGAGGATAAAATTGCGAGAACTGTTATAGATTATCAATCAAGACCTAGAAGGTCAGCTTTTTTCAGAGCAGGAACTGGATTCCCAGTAATATCTCAGTTCAGGGTATTATGAATAACTTTTCGAAATAAATTAGAAATTATCATCAAACAACATTGGGATCGAAAGGGTTAAAAATTAAATACGACATCAAGTCTGCGATGTTATTAAAATTCTTTTTTATATGACATCAGTTGGAAATATTTTCTCATCCCTTTCTGCTGACCTTCCATTTTTTGTTTGTTGTTGACATATGAGTTGTCAAATATCAATAGAAAGTGTTCGGAAAATAGTAATATGCTCACTGAACGTACTTATGACAGTGCTGTATTTCAAGTTTTAATCAATATTATAACAATTTTCGTATTTATTGCGCAATAATTAATTGACATTTTATATGAAATATTAATATCAATAATGCCGTTTATTGCGATTTTCTCAATATATGTGCATGTCTGAACATAGTATTAGGTTGCTCCAATCATTCACCAATCAATTTCTATGCAGAATAATTGAATATATTCGGGCTGAACCTGCAAGTATGGCAAATCATTTAACACACCATCTTCTCTTTCTATACTACGAAGAACACAGTATGTTATTGCCAGAAGATGTCAATACATCAATATGGTCCTGGAATTTTTCATTTTCTAATTGAAAAAATGACACAAGAATATTACAGAGAAGGGAACACTTTTCGAGGGAAAAATCATTTACGATAAGGAGGTTTGATTGAAAAGTTGGGGTAACGTTAAGTTGTTCTCTATCATAACGAAATAGTCATCATTGTGTTTAGTAGTTGAACTCAGTTTTTTTTTTATTTTGCAAAAAAAAAACTTTTAGTCTTCCTGCCTGCCTGCAATTGACGTCATTTTCTTTTGCGCCACAGGCTTTATAAACCATATATTTTATCTTTAAACAGAAAATAAAAATAAATACAAGAAAATAAAATAAATAAAACGGAAACCAAAAACTATATTAGGGAAATAAAGGGTGTTTTTTATAGAGGGGTATAGAACTTTAAGTTGCAATAAAACAACGATGGATTATTCGATTGACATGAATTTTATTTATCCGAAAGATAATCTTGTGGCATTACATTTTAAATATGATTTCTGGCATATGACCGCCACGGCTGGCGCGGATGTAGTCCAATCTGGACGTCCAATCTTCGATGACTTTTTCCAACATTTGTGGCCGTATATCGGCAATAATACGGCGAATGTTGTCTTCCAAATGGTCAAGCGTTTGTGGCTTTACCGCATAGACCAATGACTTTACATAGCCCCACAGAAAGTAGTCTAGCGGTGTTAAATCACAAGATCTTGGAGGCCAATTCACAGGTCCAAAACGTGAAATTAGGCGGTCACCAAACGTGTCTTTCAATAAATCTATTGTGGCACGAGCTGTGTGACATGTTGCGCCGTCTTGTTGAAACCACATCACCTGGACATCATGGTTATTCAATTCAGGAATGAAAAAGTTAGCAATCATGGCTCTATACCGATCACCATTGACTGTAACGTTCTGGCCACCATCGTTTTTGAAAAAGTACGGACCAATGATTCCACCAGCCCATAAAGCGCACCAAACAGTCAGTTTTTCTGGATGTAACGGTGTTTCCACATACACTTGAGGATTACCTTCACTCCAAATGCAGCAGTTTTGTTTGTTGACGTAGCCATTCAAACAGAAGTGCACTTCATCGCTAAACAAAATTCGCTTATGAAAATCGGGAACAACGGTAATCTCGTTTTGGGCCCATTAGACGAATCTACGCTTTACTTGATGATCGTTTGGCTTCAAATCTTGCACGAGCTGGATTTTGTAAGCACGCAAACCAAGATCCTTCCGCAAAATCTTCCATAAAGTGGATGGACACAGATCCAATTCCTGTGCTCGATGGCCGATGGACTCATTCGGGTCTTTCTCAATGCTACGCTCTACAGCAGCAATAGCTTCTTCTGTACGCACCGTACAGCGTCTCTGGGAATGCGAGTTATCAATAAGAGTAAACATGGTGCGAAAACGTTCCATGGTTAATCGAATTAACTGCTCTGATGGGCGATTTTGTCGACGATAAAATGAACGTAGTGCGCGATACGTTTTCCGCACAGAACCATTATTTTCGAAATAAAATTGCACTATTTGCAAGCGTTGTTCAGGCGTGAGTCTATTCATGGTGAATTGCCAAACCAAACTGAGAATAAATCACTTGACAGCTGTTAAATCGGTCGCCATCTTGAAAAGTAATGCCAACTTAAAGTTCAATACCTCTATAAAAAACACCCTTTATTATTCAAAGAAAAGAAAATTATTGTAATACGAGGGCGATCCTACAATAATTCAATCTGAATATCATAATGGAACTAAAAGCTGACCTATTCTTGCTATTAAAAGTATCGAATGTCATTGAAAAAAATATAGAAAAATTTTCTCAAATTTATTCCGACTTTATTTCGTTAGTTCAGCCGATTTTGAAGGCACTCCTCTCGTACATGAAAAATAACTGCCTGTTAAACAAGTTATTTACAAAACAACACTTCTACGAAATTATTAAACTTCCACATGGAAATAGAAAAACCTGAAATGCCAACGGCTTAGAAAGTTTAATTTATTTTCAAAGTAATAAATTATTTATTAAAACAAAATAAAATGCATTATTATTATTACTATTATTTATGAGTGTGAAAACAAAAACAATTACAATAAAAAAAAAAAGAAAACTCTCACTCTCTTCAATGGAAATACGCGCAGAAGTAATGAAAAAAACGGAAGTACTTTATCATGGTTTTTTATTGTTTTTTTTTTCATTCTCCTTAAATGTTTTCCAATGTTTTTTTTTAGTTTGTAATTAATACTTAAAATAAAAAATAAAATATAATAAAAGGCCGGTTTAAATCATAATTTTTCTTAATCTTTTAAACAAAACTCACTTGAATTAACAAAAAAAAAAAAAGAAAAAATTCTGTTGTATTAAGGCCGTGTAAAATGGAAATGAGAATTCCGATAAAATCGTTTTAAAAGCCAGTGTTAAAATATTAAATAAAAATGGTTTTTTTGTATTAAAAATGTTTTTTTTTTTTGATTAATCTCCAGTAGTATTTACCCATTTCAGTAAAGGGTGTGGATTTATTAACACTCTACTGTTTGTATTCTGTGTTTGTATTTTAACACTCTGCATATCATATTACACTTCAATTTTTCGTTTCTCTCCTTTTCTTCTTTCTTGCTTCTGTGATAGCAAGCCAGACTTGAAAAAAACCCCATATTAAAGGCGTAATACGTTCAATAAACTTTGTTTTTATTTGTTATACAATTCTTATAAATCTGTTTACCGAAGCAGTTGTTTAAAAGTATTTCATTTAATTAAACAAAAAAAAAACCCTAAATTACTGTTCACTGTTGGAATTCAAAGAAAATTCGTTTACTTTTACTGCAATTTTGCAATGTGAAAAGTGAAAACGTTGACATAAGCGAAATATACCAAATCTGAGCTTGACTTTTTACCAGAAGGTTACGTAAAGTGAAGGACGCCCCCCACCCCCCTTGAAGGAAGAGTTCACACTTGGAATTGCATTTAGGCCCATTGTGATACTGCAATCAATATTCTACCCGGGTATCAAAGTCTGACGGCGGACTCGACTGATAGGTTGAAAATTTTTTTTCATGGGTATTTAATTAGGTAGGTTAGGTTAGGTGGCAGAGCCCCCTCGAAGGAAAACGTTCCACTTAACCATTGTGGTACTACAAATAATTCTACCCGGGTATAAATTCCCCCTCGTATTCCCTAAACGAAACCATTCCGAGTCTAAAATGAATCTTGCTATTGCAAAATACGTTTATATTAGAGACCTCCGTCGAGGACGTCAGGAAGTTAGTGTTTAGAAACTTCATTCGAGAAACATAGTCTCTTCCTCCTCCTCAGACCCACAGCTCCTGCAAAAGTCATTTGCAGGAATGCCAATCCTTACGACATACACTGAGCGTCAAAAGTGAGTAAACACCACTGAAATAATTCATTTTCTTAGGATAGAGAGAAAAGTAAATGAGAATAATCGAATAAATTTCCAATAATAAAAACGTTATCTATTACCAAAGAATATGGATATAAAGTAGTAAAATTTCTTATGGCGGGTCGTAACATTAAGACCCGCTCTCATCAAATTCATTTCTAGATGAGAGGGAGGAAGACAGAAGGAAAATAAACACAAACAAAGAGCGTAACAATGTGTCGCTCTCATTGTACGCATGTACATGTGTATGTATTCTTGTGTTTTTTTGATTTAGTTGTCGATCAGACTGCGACAAGAACACATGTTTCGTGGATGTTTTATCATTTTATTTCAAAATAACACTCGAAGAATATTTTGTGTTAAAAATGTTCTATGTCATTAGCTGGGCGTATTTCATTTTCTTATATGTCTCATAGTATAATTTTTTTTAAATGCTTTGGAATGCTCGTTTTTTTTTCTTTTAATAAAAAATGTTTTTTTATTCTTTTTATTTTTTTAAAAAACATGGCCTAACTTTTAAGCCAAAAATGTTCTTTTAATAATAAAATGGATTTTTTATTTTATATTTATTTATCTAAAATTATTAAGCGAAAGATAGACAGCCTTACATATGTATGTTGATGAAATGAAAATAAAAATAGAGTATATTACTAACACTTTTCTATGGCTGTAATTAAATAAATTCTCTCAACTTATTTTCTCTCTCTCACTCACTAATCCATAACCAAAGGCATGTGTTAACCTAGAGGAAAATTGTTAGTAATAATTTCAAGTCTACTTATTAACCCAATGATATGTATATGTGATCGGAAAATATAGAAAAATTGTACTGCGCTAAGTCCCTAAAGACACCGTACTTAACTTGGCAAGTATTCTTCCAAAAATCGAAATCATTTCTCATTGATATTAGTGAATACTACTGTGATATTTCTTTGAGTGTATAATTGAAGTCTGAAAAAAGCGACATGAACGTTCTTCTTTAAAAGCTGACAAGATTTTTACGCTCTTTTTAACGAACATTCTTGATGTTCGTGTCCTATGTGTGTAAAAAAGCCGAAGATGTTCTTCCCCTGAGGGACATTGGTGCCGACACCAGAAAAATAAATAAAAAGTGGTCAAACAACAAAAACGCACGATGAGAACAACGCATTGTTACGCTCTTGGTTTCTGTATCATTCCCTTCTATCTTTCACCCCGCGTCATGAAATATTTTTGAAAAATATTCCAAAAAATGTTAAAATGCGCATTCTTTATACTTTATTTTCTTTGCTATTACTTATAAAATGTTAAAACAAAAACAACAATTCATGATAAAGGAACTTTTTTTATACATAAGAACATAATAGAAAATTTAAAATATTAGTGGGTGTTGACTCACTTATGGCGCTCACTGTATGTATCTACCAAATGAACAATAACCCATAACAATTGCTATTGTGCAATGGTTGGCCATGCGATTTAAGCACAGAAGTGAGTCAGCCCTCTTCTTATCGATACAAGTCCAACAGATTCTAGCAACTTTGCATGTACGCTCCTGCTTGCGATGAGATTGAGCCTCTCTGTAGGTAATATCCAAATTAACTGATGCAATCGGAATACCGTCGGAGATGGCGAGCTTTGTACCGGCACTGTGCAGCTCATCAGCAATGCAATTTCCCTATGTCCCGGAACCCATACAAGAGTTGTCTTTGAATGATACGCAATATCCCTGATGAATTCTTGGCATTCATGGATAAAATTAGCACATACAATACGGGTGGTGTGAGGAGCTAGGTTGTAATCCTGACTAATAGGCTGTAAAGACCAATTTAAAAAAATTTACGAGCTACAATATGTAAAAAGAGGTGACTATACGAAACTCTAAGCTATTAATAACAAACAAATCGTTTTCTATATACCAGGTTTAGTTATCTTGGCCTTTTAGTCAGTCACGTGAACAAAAGAACGCCTCTATGTGATCTCCACAACCATATCACATTCTCTGATTGCTTTTGTTGTTTTCTTAATTAATAATTTTAATTTGAATAAAATTTATTTGAAAAACAATTGTTAAAGCATAAATGAATTTCTGACTTATTATTTCCATTCCGTTTTATGACATTTGTAAGCCCGCCCGCCCGCTCGCTGAGTACGTCCTATGATTGATGCAATAACAAATGCTTGAAATGTCAAATGTTTTGAACTTATTATTTATTTATTTATTGTTGTTGTTGTTGTTTTTTCAATATTATTTAAAATTTTATACTATTTCTATAGTATTTCATTAAGTATTCAATATAATACATCGTCTGGCCATTTTAATCAAATCGAATGATTTTATATTCTTCTTATTTTCAAAGACTTCTTTCTTTTGACATCGTCTGGCTTATGTCGAGCAGTTCTGTAAGTCTTGTGGAGTGTTTTTCTTATCTTGAATTCCGTGGCCAACTGTTTTATTATAATTTTTCCTCTTCTTTATTAATTTTATTATTTTTATGAGTTTTTCTTTACGTTTTTTTTCATTCTTTATTTTTTTTTTTCTTTACACTCGGGTTTTAATCTTTTGTTAGTTCGTTTTGGATTAATATTGTTTATCAAGAGATTTTCTTTCTTTTTTTATAACATAATTTATATTCTTATATGACAACAATAATAACTTTATTCTTTATAAAGTTTATTTGAAATACAATGTTTCTTTAATAAAAATATTGATTAATAAATAATGAAAGAACATGTAACGCATTTATTAAGATGCACTTCACAATCATTGTAACTTTCCGACAGACTTTTTATTACAATTTTTACTCTTCTGTGCATGAGTTCAAAGTTTGAAAACTAGAAACTAACAGACTAAACGATTTAAAATCTTAAGATATGAACTAAACTTTCGTAAACCTTGTTCAAAGAGAAGACCTTTCTTCAGTAAAAAGATGCTACTCCTGTCAACAGACATCTTTGAGCCATAAAGTTTAACAGTCATGACAAAATATGGAAGAAACTAAACTTCGTGTGCCCATTAAGCCAAATACCTAAAGAACTATGTTATTTCAAGCACGGAAGCCACTAAACATTCAGGATGTCCAGAAGCACAATTGTATTAGATAATCGGAGATTGAAAATTCAAGAGCCTGGGAAAACCATGCGCATCTTATATTGATCGGTAGTTGTTGACATTGTTCAAACACAATATGAACGGAAAGTACGGGTACATTGAAAATGATCTTTTATTCAGAAACTTGCGTTTCATTTAAAACTCTTGTAATTTATGTTCCATAAAGTCATCACTTTTTTCATTAATTGCCTAAACGATCCTTGGCAATCACAAGACCGTAAAATATACTTTTCATCTGTTATTACTTTGCTTACTTATTGATTTATTACAACCCTTTAGTCAGGAATATTATCTAGGTTCTTACACCGCCCATGTTTTGGGTATTATGTTGTCATGAGTGGCGGGATCTATAGTAAAAAGTCGACTCCAAACGACATATTTTTGTTAAGCTTTTCATTTTTGCCAGAAGACTGCTGAGAGGAAGTCACAGAAAGACATATTTTTTCATATTTCGTTTTTATTTAAGATGCCTGAGCTGGCGTTTGAACCACGGGCTCGAATCTAAGAAGCTAACATACTACCTACTAGATTACAGGCAAAAAAAATTCTACAAGTCAAGTCTAGAAAGCATTAATCCCTACCGTCCAAGCTCTCAGAGGGTAAGTAATTCAGCTGTGGCAATCTGTTGTCCTGAGAAAACACAATTCTTTCTTATTTTATTTTCTTTATTGAAATGGAACTTGTAGCGTTTTAGCAATATATTGCAGCTTGAAATAATAGTCGTAAAGTTTTCATGTGTTAATTACTGTGGAAGGAGCTCTTATTTTAAAATTAATTAAACATTGCTTATGGTAGTTGAGCCTAGACGGTTTTCATGATATTCTGAACATTTTCTTAAATTGGGAACAACAATTTTCAGATTTCTTGCTGGCATTTTCGTCTTTATCGAAACAAAAAACTGTAAATTATTGGTATTATCTCTTAGTCGGCATAAATTTTTATTAAACGATGATAAATAAGCTAAATAAGTCATGGAATGGAATCCACAAACCGAACAATATAATAGCCAGCTCATACCTGGAGAAAACAGGCAGAGTAGGAAGCTGCTTTCAAAAGTATAACTCAGAATCTTTTTAAAGCATTACTTTGAACAAGAGAAGATGGAAAGAACATGTTTTTGTTGTATGATCACCAGAAATATTTAGGTTTTTCTATATTTCTACAGAAATATAAAAATTCACTCGTAATACAAATTCAATTTTATATACACTCAGCCACAAAAGTATACATACAGATAACAAATTTCAGAAATTTTTTAACTAATCCGTTTTCGTTGAAAATCTTTATAATTGTCTGACAACTTTCCTCGATTTTAAGACGGTCTTGCTTAAAAAATTTCTGAAATTTGTTAACTTTTGTGGGCCTGATGTACAGGGATTAGTTAAAAAATTTTGAAATTTTTTAACCGTATGTATACTTTAGTAACTGTGTGTACATACATACATATCATACATTATATTTTAAATGCTTGTAAAGCAGTAGCTTCATAATATGTTTCCATATTATTCATGATATATTATAACAAGAAATTACCTTTTCTCCCACCCAACTGTTCTTAGACATTTATGGATGGATGACTGTGTTCACTGTTCTTCCTTTGGTTAAGAAATTTAAAAAGAAAAAAAAAATAACTTCTACAACCACAAAAATTAAACACACAACACGATTCATAGCATGACTTATTTTTACGTGCATTCTTGATAGTGAATCATTTACAAAATAATAATTAATTGTACGTAATAATTAATAAACAATAGATTTTAATAAAAAAAAAATGTAACGCAATCACCACCTGAAGATACTTTTTATGATTTAACAACGAAAACAAACAAGAAAAACGAACGAAATCGAATTAAGCACATACACATTCACAAAAAACGTGTTAAATATTCAAGAAAAAAAACAATGAAACACAACAAAGTGTGTGAGAGCATGATATTGAGAATACAAAAAAAATAATAGCATGTACAACAAAAAATAACCCATATTCATGCTACACACTCGCGCACACACACAAACACTATTGGAAAACTACTTGGATAAACAGAACCAGTCATGTTTTTTTCTCTCTTTTCTGTCTCTGATTTTTCAATAACAACAACAAATTGAAAGCAAAAAAAAACCTGTTGCATTCCATAAAACAGTTGTTTTTCATGTTGACATCTCCAATATTTGATACCGTTACAATTAAGTAAAACCTGTGAGTTTATGTGGTTTTATAAGTGTTTTATGTGTGTCAATTGTGCTACTATTGCTTTAAGAACCATATTTTAACTGACGGTTGCTGGTATTTGATGAACATACCACAGAAGAAAAAGAAAACAAACACAGCATCGTTAGCTGTGTACGTGCCTGTGTGTGTGGTATGTTATAACCGTATTTGTTTTATGACTTCTACAAAAATTCATTTAAATTCCAAGAAAATTTGGGGTATTTCTCCACATTTTATTAAAAAAAAAGAAGGAAAACAAAAACGTTTAAATTAAACCCAACCAAAACAAAGTGAACAAAACAAACAAAAGCTTGACTTTTAATGAAATGACTCATACCACAAGTTTATTTTTATTTTCTCAAATTCTTTTTTAATCAAGCAAAAGATGCTAAACAACATAACAACAATAAAACAAATTATGATGACGAGTACTTACTTACTCAAGAAAAGAAAAAGAAAGGGCAATAATAATAGTAAAAGAATTTACTGGTATTATGTACTATATACATACATACATACATACATACATACATACATATTTCTAGTTTATTGTTTACTAGAATAAAATAGAAATTTTTCTGCTTTAAATAAAAGACCTTACAAAGAGTCATCATAGACTTTCAAGTATTTTTGTTTTCCTTTAGTGATTCATCGTTTACATACGCCAACTATTCAATAAAAACAAACTCTGTCAGACAAAGTGTTAAAAAATGTTTGTAACAATAACACAACACTTAGGCAGTTATAAAACGAAAATAAGTGTGTTTGTATGTGCATGTGTTTGTGAATGTAACATTTTAAATGACTGTGTATGATTTAAACACAATTAATTAAATTGTTGTTTATTGCTAACAAAAAAAACAAATTTAATAGTTTTCTTTTTGGATTTTATGTGCTACTTGTTGTAACCATTTTAATTGTTTTAATTAACTAACGTCTGCAATTTTGTTTATTTTTGACAGTACATACATGCATATATTGACATGTGAGAATATTTGTATGTAGAAAAACTGCCAATCTCTTTAATCTTAAACGGTTGCGGATAATTTTTTTGATTATACAAAGTTGTACACACTGTATAGTACAGTGTATTTCAAGTTTCAGATCCGTTTTCGAGTGACTTTTGTTTATTTTGACATATTTTTCGTCATCTTATTATATGCTTTTGTGAGTTACCAGAATTTCCATTCAATAACAAACTAATGGACATCTATGTCAGTCATATTTGACAAAACTTGTCATTATAAAGGCCAATTAACGTTTTGCTGTGGAAATAAAGTTAAATAAATATGATCAATATACATATGTATTCGAAATACACTGTCAAAATGATCGAATCTGGTTTCGTTGCAGCAATCGAATTTTCAAAGTAGTTTCCGATCACTATTACACACATTTCAGGCGTTATCTCGTGACCAACGTTAGTTTGCTCGAACGTTACGGGATTTTCTGCATCGACACGGCCTTTGACGTAACCCCACAAAAAATGGCTAACAATGTTAAATCACATGATCTTCGTATTCTATTGACGTCGCCAACACATAAAATTACTTCTCCAAAATGGGTCGTGTTGTATGGTGCGCGGCAATGTCTTGTTGAAACCACATAACGTTCATCATAATCTTCAATCATAGGCTAAAAATGAAATCGATTATCAACGGCCATAGCGATTTGTATTCACTGTAATGTTTGTTTCAGGATCACTTTCGAAAAAAACTGCCCTTTGACACCTCCAGCCGCAATGAGAACGAAACACTCAGTTTTTCCGGTTTCAATGGCTTTTCCACAATCGTTTTTGGGTTTTCAAGCCCCATATAATTTTACTTGTTGACATAACCACCAACTAAGAAATGAAAGAAAATTCTGTTCGAAAAACAGACGCACCAAGTGGGCCGTACATTTTCTAATCATAATATATACAGTTTTTCCCAGCACGGATAACATGTCACAAATAAAAAAAAAGCAAACAAATTTGAATTGATCAGTTTTTCCAAATCGTACATCATTGCTACCAACGTTTTATAGATAACTGTTACACAGTTTTGTCAAACATATTCGTGCACAATTAATGATGCAATAATTTGTGTACGAGAAAAATGTGAAATTTTCTGAATAAAAATCCAAATAATTTGTGGCCTGATTAATTATATTACACTCTATTAAAATGGAGTATTAATTAAAAAGCAAAAAAAAAACAGTAAATTCACCTTTTAACCATGGTTAGTTATCTTTATACCTGCTCAAATGTTATCTGAACACATGAAAACATTCTATCAATTAAGTATGCAGTGTCCTTTAACATTTTATTGCCATTAAGTGAATATTATCAACAGTGTTCATCAATTATTCGATAACAAATCAAACGACTGACTGGCTAATAATCGATTAAATTGAAAATTGGAAATATCAGATATCAGCTAGAAAAATTTAGATGCAGAACTTTAAAACGAATAATCGATTAATTTCAATAATTTTTCGTTTAACTTTCTACAATAATTAAGGCATTATTCATTCCATTTTCGATAAGTTCTATTATACCCAGTAAACAAAAAATGCTTAACTTTTGTAAATGAAAAGCACACAGAATAACTACGGCTATTTGTGTGTTGGCTTATTAGGCGAAAAGCCAGAGTTCGAGCCCCAGGCCAGACATCAAAATAAAATACAAAAAGTATTTCTTCGGCGACTTCCTCAGCAGATTTCTGGCAAAAACTCTGAGAGTAAAATAAACTGCCTTGAAAAAGTTTCTCAAAATTCTGTCGTTCGGAGTCGACTTTAAACTGTAGGTCCCGCCGCTCATGTATAAAATTAACACACACAACATAAGTGGTGTGAGAAATTAGGTCGTAATCCTGACGGAAGGGTTGTAATGACCAATTAAGTTAAGTAAGTATTTGGTAAATTTGTCACTCCGTCTGCTTTACAAAGCAATGAATATGGTTAGAAGTAAACGCAATTTAAATCAAAGAAGACCCAGAAACGCCACCTTAGAATTGGTTAGTTAGAGAAGAACCTGCCTTAAATTGCGGTTTTAGTTGGCTCTGGTCTGTGAGCACATATTTCTCCTGGCTTTCTGTCAATGTTCATAGCAGCGTTTTAAAACAACTTACTTTCTCTCCGATTGGATTGAGCACAGACTTAGCTATCCGGCTTCTGCTTTGGAAGGAAAGAATGAAAAGGGGACAGAATTTCTACAAGTACTGCTACTGCTGTCTTCACAGACATATTTTAAGCAGATGTTCTCTACGAATGTACTAATCTGACGATTTCTTCTGCATTACCTTTCACATTTTTTAAACTGAAATACACCCTGACATCGTCTAGTACTAACTCTACCTTAATTCTCGGTTGTATGCAGGATATGAAGCTCCTTTGTGAAGTGGGAATCATTTCCTTAATCTTGGTCCCGGGGCCCAAACATTTTATTGGAAAAGAAAAACATACTGATTTTAGATCTCGACACGTATGGAATGTGCTGCTCGAACATTTACTGTCCCATGGTTATCGTCAAGTTAGAAATCTGCAGCCTTTTTGAAGCTATGAAGATATGAAGCTCCTTTGTGATGAACGAATCGTTTCCTTAATCTTGGTCCCGGAGCCAAACACATCATTAAAAAAGAAAATCATGGTGAAAATCATATGGAATGTGCTGCTCGAACATTTACTGTCCCATGGTTATCGTCAAGTTAGAAATCTGCAGGCTTTTCCATAGGAGGGCTTAAAACAGGCAGAGTTTCATCTCCTTCTGTGATATTCCAATAACCTTGTGGTATCTGTACTACATCAGCAATTCAATAAAAATTCTGATTACACTTCATGACGGTGTACACGGCTCATGCGACAATCGATATGCACGCTGAAAATCGTGTTTAGTCTTCAACTTTCACTGCAAAAACTGTAAGAACACGACTTGCTTTGTACTCGAAATACCCAAGTGTTACAAAACAGAGTTTCTAATAGAAAAAGAAGCCTAAAAGACAAACGCTCTTATTGCTAGAGTACACGACCATACATTATGGACAAATAGTTTGCCACTCTGATTAATTTTAAATTCAAAAATTTCTTTTAGTTTTTGCCTTGGCCTTGAACTTTCTCATTATATTGTGGCAGTCTTTAAAGTTTAAAAGTGAAATTGTTTACTGGGTTATATAATTACTGTACTTGGAAAGCCTTAAGGCTAAATATAATACAACAAATATTGTATCATTTTATATATAATTTTGAATACATATATACAGAGTACAATAATAACTGGCGGTGGTTATCTTATCAACAAGAATATAAGCAGCAGAAAAAAAACGATTGTGACTTATTCATACATAAACTGAAACGATTATTAAATAAATTCCATTTACAAAATCTATTTAAAAACAATACATATACCAAATAATAAAGGAAGTAAATAAAAAACGTAACTTATTTCTATGTATGTAGAGTACTCTACTTACATTTCATAATAAAAGACGGAAGTGAGGAAATAAAATATAATTTTCTTGTCCAAAGATGATTTAGCCAAACCGATTACGAATATACTCCATAGAATATGTGTTGATATGATTAAAAACAAATCAATTATTACTCATTTAAAAGAAAATTATCTTATAGAGACTTGCCTACAGTATTAGTATTCATTAATTGAAGAAGTAACAGATTTGTGGTTATAGGAATTACATTTTGTGGTTTAATTTTTCTATAGTAACAAAATACAGTCATAGTAGGGGTTTTTTAAAATAGTAAAACAAACAGTAATTGCACATACATACATAAATCTATACAGGCATTACAATTAATAAAGGTTCAATGTCACTTTCAAGCTTGCAAACTGAGTCATTGTGGCACCCAATGCAATATCGGCAAGTTAGTGTATTTTCAAACTTTTTTTCTTTATATTATAAAGTCATAAACAAGTCAAAAAAAATATTTGACGCATTTCTTTATTTCATTTTAAAAATTCTCAATAATTTCGAAATGAAAATAAAAGCAGTACAAATGTATTCTTCTTTATCTTGAGTGAAATTTCAAAGTGGTTACACTTTTCCTCAAACCTAGTATAATTTTGTACAATAAAGTATTTCATACAGAATCTTAAGAAAAATCTTCTCTAATCTTAGTCACCCACAATCTAATACTTCAGAGAGAGAAAAGTCTAGTCATCGTCACGTTTGCAATATATCCGAAATAACAAAGCAAATAATTGTGAAATCTAATTAATTTGCTACCTATGTTCCCTAACAGTCACGCAGTTGCTCACAAGATGAAGTGTTTCTTACATTATTTTTGGGACCCCAAAACACTTGAGTACTTCTTTCGATATCAACAGCAGCAACTTTTGAATCTCCATTATTTGCTTCATCTATATTTTCGGTACCTGTAACCACACATTATTCCATTATCAATTCAGGGCTTGAACACTATCAATGGGGGTCCCCATTCGATGAATACACCATGTACAGCCAATTCATCACTTATGCAGTTTACCGTAATGCCAGGTGATGTGACTTTTGTATCGCTCTGTCATCTCGTCGAGAGCCTCTGGATCTGATCGTTATAATTAATCCAGTCCAATTTCCCAAAAGCCGCCTGGCCGCCAGAAACTATGGTAATATATTTTCTAGAGATATTGTCATACTTAATTATCATAACTGTCGCCGATATGACGGACACATCCGCCTGAAGGACGGATGTACCATACCAACTTCATACCAACTCCGAAAAGGTGGCTCCATCCTCAGATTCATTCAGTTTCGAACCATTCGTCAAGATTACAAAACAAACCTAGCAAGTAGTGTAGACGTCACTAACTCCTTCTAGTCGGAATGGACCTTCAGAGGTATAGAGTGTCCACCATGTAGTCTAGATTTCCATGAATGTTCCCTATTCTATCAGATTTGTTAGGTGAACCGGATGCTAATAGGTGCTGGCTAGCTAAACTAGCTTTTACAGCAGATGTTCAGCTTGAAGAGGTATAAAAATATATTCAACGCTGATGTATATGCTGCATGTAATGCTCCATTGTATATCAATGTTTTATGCGAGATCTGAGACCCCATTCCCTCGTCTACATTTTATTACAAGCAATGCATGCCTTTTGTTCAGTATATTTGGATTGCAGGATAATTTCCTCAGAAACCTTAAGAGTTCAATATTCGTTTCAATGAACGAAAGACTAAAAGACTTTAATCATAAAAAACCCATACATGAAATCAACAACAAATTCTAAATATTCTCACCCTTTTTCTTTGTTTCAAAAGATTACAAAAAAAAATGTTTTTCTTTCACACAAACTTTACGAAATTGTTGAAATTCTTTAGAAAAAAATTCAGTTACACACACACTATAAAGTGCTTAAACAGTCAACAACAATTAGCACCAATTTGATAATTCTTCAACCACAATATTTATAAAAATTTTATTAAAATTGCAGCGTTATGTTGCAAGTAAAATAAAACCAAATAAAGATATGAAAACAAAACAAAACAAACAAAAAACAACGAAATTAACACAATTTCATAAATAAAGGTCATTAATCTCTGAATTGCAACATTGACAAATTTGAATGGAAATAAAATTAAAATTTTACATTTTAAAGCTTCCCACTTGCTGATGGGCTGATGATGATGTTAAAACATGTGTTTTTAATGGAAAATAAAATTCTTTTCTTTACAGATTCCTTTTGTTTTTTTGGTACTATTTAGTCTTAATTCGAAGTCAACATGTCGAATAGTGTACGTCCTTTAAAGATCACCATAGTTGGTGATGGTATGGTGGGAAAAACATGCCTGCTGATAACATATACACAAAACGAATTTCCCGAAGAGTATATACCCACAGTGTTTGATAATCATGCCTGCACTATATCGGTAGATGATAAAGAATACAGTTTAACATTATGGGATACGGCGGGTCAAGAAGATTATGAACGTTTAAGACCTTTAAGTTATCCAAATGTAAGTAGAGGATTTTTAGTTTATATTTATAAAATCAAACAAGTCTTAAGATGTATTTTCTTTTTCTGTGTTTAATTACAGACCAGCTGCTTTCTATTGTGCTATTCCATTAGCCATCGCACGTCATTTGAGAATATCAAAAGCAAGTGGTGGCCTGAAATTCGTCATTTTTCAAATAATGTACCTGTTGTGTTGATTGGCACTAAATTGGATTTGCGTGTAGCAAATTCAGAGAAATTTGTAACCACCGCCGAGGGTAGACGCTTAAAGAAGGAAATCCATGCCCATTCCTTTGTTGAATGTTCGGCCAAAAAGAAAATCAATCTGCAAAATGTATTCGAAGAAGCCGTCCGAGCAGTGGAAAAGAAACCGAAAAGTAAACCCCAATGTCGTATACTATAGTTTCATTAGGTTACAGTAAAAAAAAAAAAAAAAAACAAAAATCAAACAAATCTGTTGTTAGAGAGTATTTATTTCAATACTTTAGTTTTAATAACTAAAACGATAAAATAAAATAAAAAAAAATAGTTTTTATAATTAAAAAAAAAATTAAAACAAAAATATAAATATAAATAAAGATTTATAATATTTTATGTAATTATTACGAGTATTTCTTATTAAAAACAATTTAAAAATAGATTTTTGAATTGTCTTTTTAAACCGTCTTCTAATGTTTAAATATTTTAAATGAAGAGAATTTAAGTGTTAATAATTATTCCTATTTCTCTAATATATTGTATTTAATATTAAACAAATATTGTATTTTAATTGTAAAAAAAAAAAAGTTTTAAACCATTCTTTTCTATTTGTTTTTAACATTTCTTTTTAATTTCTTTTTCCTTTTTAATTTGTTTTCCTCTTCTTACGATTTGACCAAAGTTTGTTTTTTTTTAATTTAAAGTTCATGTTAAAATGTGTGTTTAATTATTTGTTCATTTAAAAAATATTTGATTTTTTTAATTATTTATAATATTTTTGTATATGTATAGAATATGAAAAGCATAACAATAATAAAAAATAATTATTATCGTAATTAATAAGTAATTAAACAAATTTTTATTGAAAGCATATTATTTTATATGCAAAATATGTATGTATGTAGAAAAAAAAACACGAAAATATAATGTATGTAATATACATACATATATATGTATGTATGTAACTATAATATTTAATAAACTAGTCATATATAAAAAAATTGTTTTTCTATCCATAACTTTAGTCTGCTCATTGGAAAGAAGACAAATTCAATTTTATAAGAACTTCAATCACCAAACTACCAAACTACAATTAAATGTATGCACTTACCGCTGTTTCATTCTTTTTATTCCTCATAGGAACACACAGCAACAAGAATGCTTTTGATTTTCACTATACATATCTGCTTCAATCAGTTTAAGTTCATTCCAATTTTTATCACCATTAAGTGTCTTTGAGCAGTTCCTCTCCAAGTGATTTTAGTTTAGCCACGTTATCTGTTACACAATTGTTTATTTATTTATGAACACGAACGTGAACAAATTCAATGATCGCACGTATAAATAACTATGTTTTTGTAATATATATTGTGTTATAAGTTTATTGGTTTCAAAATCACCCGCCTAGCAATATTCTTAGCTTCCGTATCTTTCAATTGAAGTGTAATTTATTTTATTTATTTATAAAAATTGGCCATTTTCGATAAAAGGTCGTTTAACAACCAAAGAACGTGAGCAAATAAACAAATCGATGATGAAATATTATACATTAACTCAAGCTAACATTCTCTGTTATTACCCACGATTAGGTAAATACATCTGTATTGAAGGAAGTATAGGGTTTATTACCCTTTCCGCGTACCTTAATCTAGAATCTAGTTAAATACACCTCTCTCCACGTACTAACACATTATAATGATGATTTGAATACGTAGGTGCAGTTATAATTATAGTTCATCCAAAAGCCTATTTACAGAGCCTCCTATAACTCAATAAAAAGGCCCCAAATTTTATTAAACCTGCCTACGCAACTTATTCGTTTTGGCATTTTCAATTTTATTTCGTTCTTCATAAATTAAAAAATATTATTTCGATTTATTAATTTTCCATTCAAATGAGTCGCCGAATATACAGTCGTGATTTCCACATTGAACTCAATGTGCCCGAAGAAGTATTTGAAACGTTTATGGCGGCGCAAACTAAATTATTGGACATAAAAGGTCGTATAGAGAAAACGGCTGAAGGATTTAAGGGTTATTTAGAGGGCGATAAAGAAAAAATGGAAAAAATTCAACAACTTATGGAAAAAACTGAGAAGTTTGTAAACAAAGCCTCTGACATTGTCTTTTCCGAAGCTAAAGAAATCCAACAATATACGTGTGACAAATTCTGCGTGAATAAGGAAACAAAAAGTGAAAAAAAATGTCAATAAAATCCAAAATTTAACTTTTCAACGATACTAAAGTAAATAAAAATCGATAATATTATATCCTGATTTAAAAATTATTTCCATCTGACTTTATGTGATTAGCAAGGCTGATGAACATGTCATTTGCTTAATTAAAGGTTTGCCATTTACGAATATGAATCCGTTTAACGATCGAACAACGCGTAAAGATAGATAAAATTACTAAAACAAAAGTGATGTTTTAAATGCCGCAACTTTTCGAGCATTCTAGGGTGGTTATGGTCGCCATAATCTTTCTGCAAGGATGTGATGTGCATGGCCAGCACTGTGCCTCATTGCCTTCCTTTCTTACTCTTCCTTTATCTCCTTTTCACCTTCTTTTATGAAAGGTTATAATGAAAAAATGGATCTCGGGGTGAAAACGTGGAACTGTATATATAATGATGCGCCACCCTTTCTTCCTAACCTAACTTTAGAGAAAATGTGGCGGATGAGTATTATGGCGTATATGGCATTTGGATTTACACATCTATCCATATAAAGTTCAACTCAAACTCCAATTAAATTCGACTGACCGTGGGACAGTACAATGCTGTTTCTTTTTGAAAATAATTTCAGCTATGAATCTCATTTCTCAGTCGATGGTTATATTAGCAAGCAAATTATGGACAAACCAATGAATCTGGAAAGAGTGGGTATAGGTGTCAGCTGTGGTCTGGGACAGCTATTTGATCGTATTTTCATCGAAAAAGAACCTTAAAAAACGTTACTGACAACTCAATTTTTGGCTTGCAGTTGAATATTGCGAAGTAGAAGGTATGTTGACGGTGCCACGAGCCGCACAACACAACCGATTTTGCTATTGCATACAATTTTCCAGAAAGTGTAATTACAGATTTGGTATTTCGTTGGGATAACGTATTGAAAAAAAGTAGTTGATTACCTCAAGGGGATGGGCCGCTGCATCCAATCTAAAGGCGGCCATTTTATATAGCCTTCAATTGTATTTCGTACACAATAGCAATGGAGGCGCTCAAATATTATAACAAAATCAAAATTCCATCGAAACATAGTTTTAGTTATGATTTATTCACTTGTAAACGGAAAAATTAATAACACTTTATCACAATTTATTTCAACTTATTTCACAAACTTCTAATCAGAGTACGTTCATTAAATCTAACTAAATTGTTAACGACATTTTCTATTTTCCTATATTTTAGCTTTCATATGTATTCTACTACAGTTTAAAATGCATTGCAAATATTACATCTTTAATCTATTACACTTTGACAAACTGTCAAAATAATTGCTTTACAAGTAGAAGAAGCATCTTGTTTTCTTTTACTAATTTTTGTTTACGCTCGTAAAAGGACTAAATTGTCTTTTTATTCATTATTTTTTAAAGACAATGCCAAAATGTCGACAGACAAAGAAAAATTAGAGAAAACTAAAATAAATACACAAGTAAAACATGTGCCCAAAGATGCTCAGGTAATAATGTCAATACTCAAAGACCTAGGCATACAGGAATATGAGCCGCGGGTAATCAATCAATTATTGGAGTTCACCTATCGTAAGTAGTGGAAACTTTTAAAATGTTTATTATTCAGAAATATTAAGAATTGTTTCTTCGTATGTCTTTAAAAAGGATATGTTACTTGCATATTAGATGATGCCAAAGTGTTTGCAAATCATGCCCGTAAAAAGACCATTGATTTGGACGATGTTAAATTGGCCACCGAGGTAGTATTGGATAAGGCTTTCACTTGCCCACCACCGCGTCATGTAAGTCTTTATTTTATAATGAATAGTTGAATTTTGTATAACGTATTTAAATTCCTTTCCCCTAAAGATCCTTTCAAAATTGGCAGAAGTACGCAATGCAATGCCATTGCCGCCTATTAAACCCCATTGCGGTTTACGTTTACCACCCGATCGTTATTGTCTCTCTGCTTGTAATTATAAATTACGTGCCGCCAATCAGTCAAAGAAAATGACTAAATCTGCCTTGGAAGGAAGATCAACTATTAAAACACAGATTAAAGGATCGGGAGCACCTTCAGGTGGTGCCTCTAAACGCCAAACTGTTATGACTCCCAAGACTCAAGTTGTCACCATACCCAAACCGGTTATTAAATTTACCACTACCGCAAAGACTGTAGCTGTAGATAGTAAGCAGGGTATTACAATTGGTGCCACACAGGACAGTAGCGGTGATGTTAAAATGGAAGTTGATGCTGACAATAGTGCTATTGGTATTATAACGAGTTCATCAGCTATGCAGGGATCTTCTGGTGGCAATGGAAGTGGTGGTGGTGTTAAAAGAGAAAGGGAGGAAGATGAGTTTGAAGTGGTTCCCTAATGTTAAAGAAAGATACCAGATAAAATCGATTTTGTCCTTAGTCCATCAAATAGAGTTTTTAAATTAAAAAAGAAAAAACAATTGCAAGATATTTAACAATTTCATACGATATGGGTGAGAATATTTGGTAATGAAATGCAATATGACGAGTAAGGTTTGAAGTCATATATTTTAAAAGTCGGATTTGTTACCGTTCCTACAATTTTTTCTTTGAGGATAAAGCTCTTGATTGGAAGTCAGCTTGCCTTGGAGCTTATATCGATTACCATGGGAACAAGTCTAATTTGTGATTGCCTCTGGACCCTGTCAGATTTTAAAACATGTCTAATGTAAGCGGTTTTTTTCAGTCCATAATTTTGATTTAACGCCATAAATCAACGTAACTCACTATGTTGCAACTCATGGGATATAAAACAGAAAACAGTCTTTCCAAAAGTGTTATTTTTATTGAGAAAACAAAACTTAATAGTAGTGAAGTAAATGGAAAATTATTTGGAATAGTTATTCACAAATAATCAGATGATTTTAGTACAAAATGCTTAACGATTAATGCCGTAAATGATTAATGATTAATCACTATCTATCAAAAACACGATAATGGTTGGACAATCTATTTTTCTTTCAAAGCCAATATAATGGCACAACCCAAATCCATAATTTGCAAATACTCTGAACCGCCATCTTGCAAACGAAATGAAGATTCCTGAAAGACAAGATTTTATTGCTTATAATATATTTCCTTTAAACAATTTTAATAATTTAACTCACCCCTAACTTATCGCATATGTGAGCCTTTTGCATATCAGTCAAAAACTGACATCTTAAAACATAATCATTAAACTGTTCGAGCATTTGACCAATACTATAGGCTTCATAGCCAATATTACGAACAAAATCTTCCAATTTTTTGTAATTACCAGAACGACATACTTCTAAATATTCTTTTAAATATGATTCAGGTATAATGCCAGACATTTCCATTAAATCAGAAGTCTGTATGGTATGCTGAGCACCTTTTAGTCTATAGCAAGATTGCAAAGTGGTAATTGCTCTTCTCATATCGCCACCCGATATAGCCACTATAGATTTATAGGCATCTTCTTCAATTTTGACACCTTCTAATTGGCAAATATGTTTAAGACGTTCTATAATTTGGTGCTCACCCAGAGGTTTAAAACGAAATTTTGTACATCTTGAGGTTATGGGCTCTATAATGCGCGAAACGTAGTTACAAACTAGACAAAATCTTGTACTACGACTTTCCTTCTCCATTGTTCTTCTAAGAGCGGCCTGGGCTGCGTGGGTCATGGAGTCTGCCTCATCAAGTATGATGATTTTAAAGGGAGGACAAGGACGTCCATCCGGACGAGTGCCACTGGCAGTAAGTTGAGCAAAATTTTTAATTTTGGATCTCACCACATTAATACCTCTTTCATCAGAAGCATTCAATTCCAAAATTCTTTCACGAAACATGTCACCAAATATTTGTCTAGCGGCTGCCAAAATGGTACTGGTTTTGCCCGTACCGGGAGGGCCATATAAGAGCATATTAGGCAAATCCGCACCTTCTACACATTTACGTAAAACAGCCACCACTTCACCCTGTTCCACTACATCATCTACACTTTTAGGACGGCTAAAAAAGAGACACAGGTATTTTGACATTATTTTAGAAACATTCAAAAGACATTATTTCCTTACTATTTTTCCACCCATGGAGCTGGTGGTTTACGACGTTCTCCAGACTGTTGGCCAGAGGAAGTACTGGCTTGATTTTTATCGCCTGTGGTTGTTTTACCCGTCTTCAGGAAAGCTTGCATTTTATTTGGGTATTTACAGAAAGCAGTAAAATAATGTTGGCTTCACCAAAAGGCGCGATTTACTGTTTGTTAATATTTTAAAGTGAATACCAATTTATATTAAGAAGAAGCAACTGCTGTTTTTAAAAACTTAAACTAAAATAAGAAATTATTAACAAAATTAGTAACAATTAATCTTAATACGATATTAAACCAAACATTTAAAACTATTAACGTTTTAAGTAAATATTTTGCGGAAGCATATTTCTAATTTCAAACAGAACATTATTGCCAAAACAAGCGTTTTGCCTTGCAAAACAGTTTTAGCATCACTATCTACCTCTCCCAGCTGTCTAAGCAACTGTCACTATGTTGTCATTTATTAAATAAAAGAAACCAAAACCAAGTATTTAGTGATGTGTCAACAATTCTGCAAAAGTTTATAGTTTTTAATAAAACATCCTTTTTTTAAAGGATTTTTAAGCAATTCCTTTAGAAACTTTTAAACCCAAGACTTAATATAAAAGATAGATGGTAAAATGGATATAACACATTTGTTCAAGGCCGGTGTAATGACCGTAAAACTACAGCGTAAAGGTGAACTTGATCCTAAAAGAATTTTACCTAAATCTTCCTCGAATGCAAATGGCCAGAGAGATGAATTTGCAAAACAGGCTAAAGAAGTGTGCAACAAAATAACTACTTTGCGCAATGTCCTAATAGAGAATCGTTCGGCCTATATGAAAATCGGCCAACATTTAAAGAGTGCAGCCCAGATGACAGACGAACAGAGGGATCTTATTGACCGTGAATCGGAAAAGTTTGTAACATTCTATACCCAATACTTGGGACAAATGCGCAATGATTGGAAAAAGGCAAGAAGAAAGCCTCAACAAAAACAGCACATGGAAGCTGTCTTAGAACTGCTGACATCATATTTAAAGGCTGTGCAAAACATCTACTTGGAACAGAAAAAATATCGCGTGCAACATGAGCTGGAAACATATCGATTGCTTAAGTTAGCCTCAGATAAAAAGAAAATTCCTGTAAGACCTGTCGGCGAAGAAAGATCACGTAAGACTTCTCAGGTATCAAACACTTCAAACAAAGACTTACAAATGGATCAAGACAGACGTCCAACACAATCTTCAATAAACAATATAAACGAAGGTTGGGATTTGGATGATGATGACATCACAATGCCAGGTACATCTCAGTTAACAGCTGACTCCAATAAGTTAGAGGAATCTCTAAATATGCGCAACACTTCCTCTTCGCTTAATGCTGATTCCAAAGCCCAGGTTGCATTAGATGAAGATATGCAAAAAACTCAACAAATGGTAGACGAAGCGGAAAAGTCTTTAAGCCCTGAGGATATACAAATGTTTGAAGAGGAAAACGTTCAATTGTATCATGAGCTACAGGGTCTATCCGAAGAAGTTGAGGCTATAGAGAAGAATGTAGTAGACATTGCTACGCTGCAGGACATATTTACTGAAAAGGTAAGTTTAAAATTTTTTACTTTTTTATACTATTTTATAGTTATTACTAGTTAATGTAATTTGTCGATTGATAATAATCAATCTGCGCAATTAATTACCTGATTTCTATTAAGACATTAAAATTTTGTGTACCTTTGGAATAGGAGGCTTATAAGGCTAGGTTAGTTTGAGTGGCGTCACCACTGTTGTCATGTAAGGTCCTCTCTTAGGCCAGTTTATATTACCAGATTTTATGAGAGGAAAGTCTTGATGCATTTTCATTTTGTTCAACTTTTTTTGGCTCCTTTGTGTACAGGACAGCGTCCTTCAATTTGTTTCCTTGGTTTAGGATTCGTCCAGCATAACCTAGCAATTGGGCAGGTGATCTATTTTACCGCGGATGGTTTAGCCGAAGAGTAGAATTTACTCGTAATTTCAAGCCCTATTGCATAGAGGGTTTTTGAGCACTTTAAATTGCCATGTGGAGAAACTGCGGCCTTGATATAACGTATTCAAGGAACTTAAAGGTAGATACTGCAATGATCCGATTGTATATACGACTGTTTGATGTAGAAGACTGCAATCCAACCGGCTTTACTATTCCAGATGCTTAACGGAAGATTTAACGAGGAGTAAAGATCTATATTCTTGTCACTTACTTAAGAAGCCGCTGAACCACAGTCGAAATTCAGTAAGAAGCCGATGTATGTATCTATTGTTGTATAGCAAATGAAAGTAGGGATTTTATTTTTAACAAAACATTCTTTATTAGCGCCTAGGAATTTGAATTCAATAATGCATGATTTTTTTTATTTTTGCCTTCAGAATTTTATTAAAAACGAAGAGTTTTTATTTGTTAATTCTGTTTAAAACAAATTTCATAAATATTTCAACATTTTTCTTTTTTTAAACTTTATTCGCCAACAGGTCACTTTACAACAGCACAATATCGATCGCATTGTTAATGCCGTTGTCGGCGCTACCGAAAACGTTAAGGATGCCAATGAGCAAATCAGACAGGCAATACAACGTAATGCTGGTCTTCGGGTTTGGTCACTGTTTTTCCTGTTGGTAATGTCGTTTGCCTTATTATTTTTGGATTGGTACTACGATTAAAAAAGGTCATTAGTTTTGTATTTCCTTTATTAGGTGTTTTATTAACTAAATATGATATATGTGTTTCTTTGTTTTTGATACAGCTTTAGCTTAATAAGTGAAAATCCAAGAATATATTGTTTAAAAAGATTTCTTTTTTTTTAACTATTTAAATAGTAAGTAACATTTATTATGTATAACGAAATGCAATAAAAATATTTAAAATTGAGGTCCTAAGACTTAATTCGCACATTATTTTTCCGTTTCCGGGAAATTGCGCCCGTTTGTTTACTGCACTATGGTGGTCTGTCTGTATAATAGGTAGTTACAAGTTACAGTAGCCTTTATTAGACGCTCAAAAAGCCTCTGTTCAAACCCCAGGTCAGACAAAACGAAAACAAAAAATAAATTTGTTTGTTAGAAAGAAAGAAGTAGTTAGGTAGTAGAGTAGTAGTAAGTAGTGGTAAGGTAGTTGGTCGCCAAACCCAACCAAAAAACTCGCCATTCGTTTGAAAACAAAAAACATGTGTCCGTCCGCTGCTGGTTTGGATAGAAAAGTAAAAAAAAATTATTTTTTTTTTAATTAATAAAAAATTATTTTTTAATTTTTTTTAAATTATTTTTTCTTTTGAAGTACGAAATTCACCAAATGTGGTGAGATTTTTTCACAAAATGTGGTGAATTTTATCCGGTGTGGTGAATAAAATCGAAATTCACCAAAATGCCGTTATTCGAAATGGGTACTATGTGTGTTACCATAAATCCATGTACTGTATATTGTGATTTGGACGATGCTTGTCTAGAATAAGGAATTTTCACATCTGTTAGTGGAGGCATTCACCGATATGTCTGTTTACTAAAAAATTAAAATTACAAAAAATAATTAAATTTTAATTTTTTTGTAAATGGATTTTTGAATAATTTCTTTCTTTTATGTATGTTCTATTCCCAAAATGCTTTTTTGCAAATTGGAAATTTTTTGTCGAAATATTTATTAATTTTTGTGCTTTTTTGTTTGAATCGGATCTAAAAATCGGATCAGAAAAAATTATTAAAGAATTTTATTCATTCATTTTTTTTCTTTTTTAAGAAAGCTGGAGCGTACTTTTAGGCTTAAGCCAAAAATGCAAAATTTATCATGCAGCAAAAATGTTGCATTGATTTTTCCTGCAGCAGTTTTATAATGAATAAATTTGGATTTATTAAACACATACCTTAGGGGTTAAATATTAAATTATTTTGTTATACCGTATCGGATTAGATACATACTTTTAGGATGTTGAGAAATTTTATTGAATAAAATTCATTGCTTTGCTAATTCTGTTCGCCTGGTATTTATGTGTAAAAATTTGAAACGCAAAATTTTCATTTCATGCGACAGTGGTGGCGAGCAAATGAAAACAGATGAATATTGTGAGTGAGGAGGCGAAAAAATTTTTTTTTAATTTAATTTTTTATTTTAATTTATTAGATCCTTTATCTTGAGATGTTGTACCTGTTTATTTGCAACTTTCTGCATTTAATGGTAGATCGATCCTAATATATCAAATCTGACCCCATCAAAATTGACCTGAAGTTTTTTTTTGTTTTTTCTTTTCAATTTGCATTAATTTCAATTTCTTTACATCTGTTTTCAATTTCTTTACATCTGTTTTCGAGACGTTTGTCTTGCACTGTAGTTTAAGAGGTCTTTGTGTGTGGGTCTTTGTGATATTATAATCTGGCTCATACTTATGTATGAAGAACCAGTGTTAGTTTAAGGACACCTCTTACTTGAGAAGGCTGTTAATTAAATTATTTCTTGCTTGCATGCGTTCTGTCTGAGTCCAATATTAAGTTGCAGTGTTGAATCTTCAAGCAGTTAGTACTGTACTTGTCTTTATTGACAAGTACACGTCCTCTAACCTAACCTAAGCAATTAGTATATTGTACTTGGGCTTTAACAAGCCTTTTTATTCCATCCACCACGTTTTAATGTTAGTTAAGAGGTATTAATTATGTTGCATTTGGAACTCTATCACTTTTCAAATATACATTTGCCTTCTGATATATTTTTGAATTCGGTTTTAAATAATATAAAACATAGAATCGTTTTTTGTATTACAACAGTAATATTTATTTACACATATAAACATTTAAACCATATGAATGAATTTTATTTATTGTATAGAGTTTTGAGCGTGAGCTTTTTTGCAATACAGTAGTTGAGAGTTTAATAAAGAAATTAAAAATAAACAAATTAAGAGAATAGTTTTATAAAAATGTATTATTTATTCCAAAAACGAAGAACTTTAAAATAAAATAAAAAATTAAATAGAAGGTAACGTTTAAAATTAAATAGAACAAATTTGTTAAAAGTAATACGATTAATGAAAAATTATTTAAAATAATTTGACAAGAACATCTACAGAAAGCTAACTAAAAAGGAAAAGTATTGTAAATGTTAAGAGAATAAAATCAAATCATAGAGAGAGAATTGCCTTTTTAATTATTATTTAAAATATTTTATATTAAAAATATTGTGTATTTCAATTTAAAAATAATATGTTGTTAATAATAGCCTTCCATTTGAGATCAGTTAGTGTAGCAACTGTGTATGATTGTAAAGTAATTGGAAAAGAAAATCAGACGCAGAGGAGTTTAGCGCAACAGCATAGCATACACAGTAAATTTTTAGATCTCGTTAAAAAAAAAATTGAATCTACGATACATATTTATTTACTTAAACTTCTTATACAATATAAATAATAGAAATAAAAACCCTGTTTAATAATATTTCAGTATTATAATAATAAAATCTTTGTAAACATTTTTTAAAACTAGTTTAATTATCAATAACATTTACATTTACATTTAAATTTTTTATGTTTTATTTTCAAAAAAAAAAAAAAAAAATTGAGCGTTTGTTTCCTTCACTTGAGTTATTTGTGTTCGTTCACATTATAATTTCATTACTTTATTCTTGAGTCTTTTTTTTTGTTTTTGTTACAATTACTTTTTATGACATTTGCTTTTGATTGTGAAATATATTTTAAAAATACTTTTCTCCATAATTGTTTAACTTAACGAAAATAAAAAATGAAAGAAACGAATTTACAAAAGATTAAAAGAAAATCTGTTGCAAACAAAACAAAACAAAACAAAAAAAATGGATTGCTTTTGCTTATGTAGTTAGTCCTGAGACAACAATAGTGTTTTGTGTTGCATTATTATTATATACATGATTAGCAACACTTGCAACAGAGGCAGCGGCAGCAGCAGCATTATTATTATTATTGTTTGTCATGGTTGCTGTTGTTGTTGTACTCTCACCGGATGTTGTTGATTGTAAATTTATATTTTGTTCATTTGCTGCTGTTGATGATGATGCGTTTGAATTTGAGGAGGTTGTTGTTGTTGTTATTGCTGTTGCCATTGTATCCAAATAAACGCAATTAGACAATTGGGGCGTTGGTGAAAACGATGACGATGACGATGACGATGATGATAATGATGATGAGGAGGATGACGATGTTGCTGCTACAGCTACTGTCGATATAGTTGCCAATGCTGTTTTTGTTGTTGTTGCAGAAATTGTTTTGGCGGCTAAAAAAGACGAAAAAGCAAATACAGAAATTATAATAATAATAATGATGGTGATTATTGTTTTCATTAATGGTTTTTATTTATTTTTATCTCTTTATTGTGTTCTTTTGTCTCTGTGCGTTGTTTGTTATATTCACTTTCATATTTTTTATGGCATTTTTTTATCATAATCAGGCCTGTAAAGTGCTCATCATTAATATAAGAAAGGAATGATTTTGTTATGTGGCAAATTTCACCACAAAGCATAGAGGAATTTTCAATTTAATATAAATGAACCAGGTGATAGCGTAGTTGACAAGTGCCAAATTAGAATTGTATGATGGACAATTTTGTTGCTAAATTAAAATTTCATTATTATAAATATTTTATTTTTTTTTAAAATAATTCATCATACCATAAACAACATTCTGAGTGTGTGGGTGAGGAGGATCAAACGAAAATAATAGAAATATTGTGTCATGTTATGTTTACAGTTGCAAATCTTAAGTAAATCAACAAAGTTTTGCCAACAACTAGGCAATTCGACGGCTCGAATGGTCATACATTTACGACATAGCCTGATCATATCACTAGGACAGCCTTCAAATATATGAAAGAGGCTTGTGGAAGGGGCTGGAATGGTATTATTTTGCGCATAAGAAAAAGCAAAGTACTATAGCTGATGACAAAACTCTAAGGGCCGTTTTTTGAATGCAAGTTTAAACTCGAGATTAAGTTAATCTCCAGTTAAAGTTAATCTCCAGTTAACTCAGTTTTCATTTTTTCAATGCGAATTTAACTGGAGATTAACTTTGTAGAGCTGCCGTACTTATAAGCAAAAATGGCAACATTTTCTTCGTTTATATTGTTGTTTTTACTACTTTTTGCAAATTATTTCAAAACAATTAGCTTTTGTATATAACAAAACAAACAAACAAAAGCTGAATACTATTGATCTTTATGTAAAAAAATCATTTTCTTAAAATAATAAATAAATTAAGACTGTCTGTTGTCAATTTGTGTGTTATATAATTCATAGTTACTTAAATATTTGTCTTATTCGGCTTCCCCTTACTTAAAAGCTCTTTTAAAAAAAAAAATTTGTCAACTACTTGTCATAGTTAATCTCGAGTTTAAACCACCAACGTTGCTGGTTTAAACTCGAGATTAACTACTTAACCGTAAGTTTAAACTCGAGATTAAGTGAATTCAAAAACTGAAAACGGAGTTTAACTGGAGATTAACTTAATCTCGAGTTTAAACTTGCATTCAAAAAACGGCCCTAAATGTTAATTCAAAATCAGAGCAAATTTACTCAAACAAATTAACGTACGTACACTCTGCAGGTCATTATCATTGCATAAAATTTAATAAAGCTTGAAATTTATTTCATTTTAACTGCCATATAATTAAAATTTCATTGTATACAGCCCTGATGACAATAAAACAATCAAACACAAAAAAAACCTCTTTTTTATACCCCCCTTATCCATTTCTAATATACGAATACGAAATAATAAAATCTAATGAATATGGCGTGTATTCCCACCACTTACTTACCTTCTGCATGTACTTTAGTGTGTGCTTTCATTGCACTCTCGGTACCAAACTGTTTGCCACACTCATTACAGGAATTTGGTTTTTCGAATTTATGCACTGTCAACTTGTGCAACGTGAGTTGGGAGGGTCTCGGAAAGCGTACATGACATATGTTGCACTCATAGGGACGACCCTCAGCATCATGCGTTTCCATGTGCCGTTGCAAAGCATTGCGCATACGGAAACCTCGTTTGCATATGTTACACACAAGTGATGTCGTCACTGTATTGGATGTCGCCATCGTTTGTGTACCATGTGCCAAGTGATGATGTTTACGCAGAGCAATTTCATTTGTAAATGATTCCTCGCAGAGTAAGCAATTGTGAGTGTCGCGTAGTGTACGTTCAACGACAATTTGTTGCTGTGGCTGTTGTTGTTGTTGCTGCTGCTGCTGTTGGTGCTGTTCAACACCTTCATCGCCCGCTAAACTGTTGTCACTGTTTGTACTGAGGCTGTAGCCATTGGCACTGCTACTACTGGTGGTGGTGGTGCTGGATGATGACAATGCTGTGGTTGAGCTGTACACAGAAGATATTTCGGATAATTGGCGTTTGCGAAAGTGTCGTAATGTTGTAGTTGAATCTGGTTCTGTTTGTTCGGGTGAGGGTATTGTAACGTGTTGTGTTAGCTGCAATTGTTGCTGTTGTTGTTGTTGCTGGCGATTATTAACACTTTCATTTCCTGCAAACCCTGGCTGGCGTTGTTGCACTTTTTGATCATTATTTCGATTCGAACCGCCACAGCAATCATCATTATCTGCAAGTAAATTAAAAAAAAAGGAAAAGTTCAGAAATATTTTCATTTAGTAGTGAATGACATTCCCATACAGAACAGAAAGAAGAAAGAAGTGCAAGAATAAAAATAATGATTTTCGTTTTTTTTTTTTTGTTTCTCGTTGGTATTATTGTGATGGTGCTTTGCTTTGCTGTTCAATTTGGTTGTTGTTTTCATTTTTATGTTTGAGAAGAATTTAAATTTAAATTTGCGGAAACATTACATATATGTATGTATGTCGATTTACAATATTTTAGACTTCCTGTTTTCTGTCTATTTTTAACAGTAACAGTTTTCTAATGATTTGTATTGTTTAGGAATCTGTTGCAAAATTAAAAATGTAGAAAAAAAGGCTGAACAGTCGGCGAAGATATCAACTCTGTATCGCCGCATACAGTCAAACCAATCCTTAACTTGACGATAAGTTTCATGGTACTAGAGTTTCATATCTGACTGGGATAATAAAGGAAATAAAATAGAGCCCTTTAGCATGTCTAATATTTTCTTACTTGAATAATCTCTCCCATGTATACTTAAATTTGTCAAAAAAATAAATATTTTTTTACGACTCGAACAGAAGCTGTAAAGGCTAGATTGATCAACAATCTTCACTTGGATTCAGAGACATGAGTCCAGAATAATGGTATATGATGGTCAACCGTCAGAAAAGTGTTATTGCATAATAGCGCTAGACCAACTAATTGGGTAACGCGTAGTATCAATGGATACTGTTTAAATGGCAACATACAGGAAGCATGTTTTCTAGGAATATCTTCTCAAACTTAAATCATAAAACAATAGTCATGTCAAAGGCCCATACATGTACGGCCATCTAAGCAATGCAGAGAGTAACCTAAACTCAAATCTTTCTTTTATATAACGTTGGACAATGATAGAGGCTGAAAATAATAGTCTCATCTTCTTTAAAATATGGAATTTGTGATAACAAAGCGTGCAGACCAGTCAGCTGTCTCATCTAGCCTATGTCGCTTTTTGCAGCATGCAATCTACCTGTTTTAAATCAGCTGAAAGGCGCACCAATTATGTGGTCAATGTTCGCACTACTATGTTTCCCTCATAGTACGTACGCATGATCACTCACCTAGAGAAGAGTGGCAGTAGAATATCTCGTCGTCTGATAAAGGTGTGTCCGGTGTGTCTTTTAACCAGAATGGATGTCGTATTGATACTACTCAAGACTTTTAAAGCTGCTTGGCTTTCCTCTTTAGATTGAAGAAATTTTAGCCTGTAGAACACTGCATTCGTCCATTAGTCTGAAGCTAATCTTCAAATACATTGTCCTGGTATAGAAACCATTAACCGTTCCCGACACTGATTTAGAGCCATGCGTGAAAACAATACAGTGTGAAAAAATTTATTACCGACGAAGGAGTAGAACGAAAGGCAGCAGACTATATTACTAGGATATGGACTACGGAGTACAAAAATAAAAGGATAAGATTGGGTATTTTGTCCATCGAGCCAATAATAGCCAGTTCGAGATTAATACTAGATTTTGAGAGAGTTATCTTATCTGACTTGGGAGTTGTCCCCTGCAGTCGGCAATCATAGGAAGGTGAGTGTTCAAGACCCTAAGTTCAAGTTGCAAGTACTGATAAAAGCTGATTATCTGTTTGATTAAATGCTGGATTTAAAAGTATTGTTGGGTCAGAGCTTTACAGCACTGAACTTTTATGGAAGTTGTCTGCACTGAATTACTATAAAAAAATCTACATTTCTGGCGTATACCCGTATCTATTTACATGTAATGGACGTTTTTAGGAAACCTCTTGTTTTCACAGTGTTAACTGCGTTGTTTCTAGTTAACGCCATAGAACTTTCCGATTCTCAGTAAACAAATGTAAAATTATTCTTAATTCACTGACCTCTAGAGGTTTTAACAATTCGTTTAAATAGATTCCATTCAAAAAATTCAAATGCATTGCACAAGCACAAATCATGCCAAAGGAAAACTGAGAAACGTGCAACTAGCAACGTGCAACGAACGCAACTTACCGCCATTACAATCGGGACAACATAATTTGCGATTCTGTTGTTGGCATTGTAAACTGTTGCCCGATGAAATCGATAACAAGTCAACATCTTGCATTGCGGGAGAAGTTTTCATATCTGCACTATCCAATGACAGATCAATGGCTATTGAGATAACGAAAAAGAATAAGAAATAAAAAGAAGAACAAATAAAACAGAATAAATAAACATTGTGAAAACCAATCGGACTTAATGAAAGGCATGTAGAAAGACAGGGACAGAGCTGGAAAGGAATTCAAACTTTAGGGGCGTAATTGCAAGTCATCAACTTAAATGTCTCTCCACATTCTATAAAAATTTCGAATCATAAGATTTAATACATTTACAGCTCTGTTGCTCTGTTGGGTTTATAAAGAAAAAAAAAAAAAACAAAAAAAAAAAAAAAGAAAAGGTAAAATTGCCAACAAACACTGGATACTTACAACGTTTATTCTTATTTTCATCGCTCATTTGTACATGAACATCCTCAACACGTACCAATCGTTGTTGTTGATTCTGATGCAACAATTGATACGTCGCCGGTGTAACCATTCCAGAGGTGGAGTTTTGCGGCTGTTGTAGCTGATGCTGCCCTTGCTCTTGTTGCTGATCTTCTTGAGTTCTACTACCCAAATTCGCATGATATTTTTGTAGGTGAAAATCTAAAGCCCTTTGGGCACAGAAACTCAAACCACATTGGGCACACTGATAACGTGAACCATGAACTTGGGCAACATGTTGTTGGCGTTCGAAACGGCGTGAAAAATTCATGGGACAATGGGGACAATTGTAGGGCTTTTCGGCCGGATGCATATTGATAATATGATTGCTGTAGTCGACATTGTTTGTGAATTTGGGACGTTTGTGACAGAAGCGACAGATTAAAGTGATTTTCTGTGGAGAATTTGGTGAAGGTACTTGTGAAAGCTGTAGTTGACGTTCTCTAATTTGACGCTGCAATTGTTGATTGATTCGTTGATGCATCGTTTGATTTGGATTATCTGCAGATGATGGCAAGGCTGGTGTTATAGGTACAAACGTAGATTGTTTTGTAGCAGTAGGTGCTGGTTCTGGGCGCTGTTTGGCAACTAAATTAGGGGTTCTTCTATTATTTGAGTCTATAGTTGGCGTGCTGCTATTGGTAGCAAGATTACTATTCAGATTGCCAGTATTTGTGGTAGCAGCTGGTGTCGGTTGATATAATACCGCTGGTGGTGTAATATTTGCCGCCGTTGCCACTGGTGTTTGATTGAGGCCTGAACTAGTAGCATAGTATTGGGGCGCACCTGTCACATTGTTAACCACCATTATGTATTGTGAGGAGGGGGCAGTCGTAGCCGCATTTGCTTGATGAGTTGGATTTTGTACAAACCCTTCATTATTGTCATTCGTTGCTTTGCCAAACGCTATTGAAGTTGCGGAATTTTGTGTAGCTTGGGACGGCACTAAAATAGTATTTCGCATAGAGGAACTGGGTACACTGGCTTGATAGAGTTCACCGTTAGCATTGATGAAATAAGTAGTTGTACCATTGGTTGTTGTCGTCAGCAGGGGTTGCTGTTGGTAACTGCTGGAAGGGGCAGCATTCATTGTAGCCGGCCAATTAAGTTCCGCTGCTGTATTATGCATTAAATGATTTGCAGGCATTTGTCTATTGCCTTCCATCGCTTGGCCCAATGTAATAAATTGCAAATTATTACTATGAGGCTTAAAAGCAGCATCAATTTGTTCTTGACTGTGACCCAAAGAGGAATTAGTTATTAAGATAGGCCCTTGGTTGGTATTGGTGACGATATAATGTGGTTGTGTCGTTGTGTTGGAAATAAAAGAACTGTTTTCATGCGTCATTAAAGGCAGTGTTTGTTGTTGGGGATACGAGTTAGCCGTGTAGGCTATATGAGGATTAACAATCTCGGTTGGAGAGTTCGGTACTTCAGTTGTAGATGACTCTTCGTTTGTTTCCTTAAACTCACTCAGATCTATGTAGTCCACTACATGGGGCTGATGTGTTTGATGTTTTTGCTCAATTTGCTCTTCGGCGTCTGTTTGGACTTCAGTGTGATTATTTGTTATCACAGGTTCTTCATTCATTTCTGCAGTTGTGGCTAGCAAATCTTCAGCTGTTTCCGCTTTACCCACCAGATCAATATTTTCAAAGCAGGGTATATCGTTTTGAAAACCAATCAATTCCGATTGATTACTTTCCTCAAAACACTCCTTGTAAGAGGTGAAATGTTCACTAAAAATCCCATTATTTGGATTGCTGTTGGGCAAACCCATTTGTGAGCCATGACCCATGCTGCTGTGATTGCTTTGCGGTGTCATGGCATTATAGTCCATATTCTGATGAATAAAAGGGCTTACGGACATGGGATTGCTATTGATGGTACAAGGACTTTCGGCATAAAAGCTATGGGCTGGTGTAGTTGGTGTATCTGTTAGAGGTGAATATACAGAATGAGCGAAAAACTCATCGGTTGTGCCTGAACGCGGCGTATACATGTCTTTGTCATGCATTTCACTTAAAATACCGTTAAGGGTGTCCTCCACATCGCGTATTTCATCGCTTAGCTCTTGAGCGATACGTGGAGTTAGATGGGGTAAGGCGGTATCCTCACTGGAGTCTTCAATTTCCGACGAATCAATGCAATTATTTTGGAAATCATTAATGAAATCATTGATTTTGGAAGAAGCTGAGCACAAGGGCGGCTCAACACATCTTACCGCTTCCACCGAGTACTGGGAGGAGTTTGTTGAACTAGAGGATGTAGGTGAGTCAGCGGTAGATTGCGAGAACCCTAATAAATCGCTGCCTGAACTACAGTTTTCATTATTGGAATCATTATTTGGCTGTGACTGTGCCGACGATATAGATTCTGCCTCTGGTTGATTAGTTTCAGCCATATTTTCTTGGGGGCTTTCTTGGCCTTCGTCTTTAGATTCTTGTTCCTCCATGGTTAAATGCAGTTTTTTAAAATCTTGCGTTAGAGATGTTAGTGGCACCCGTACAATAAGTTTTTTCGGACTTTCTAAATTGGTTTTCTCTTTGTATATTCTGTACATTTCCTTACTGCATTCGGTGTGCAAAGCCAATTGGTTTTGAGGAAAATCAGCCAGATTGGTATCGTCCTCATTGATGTCGTTGCGTAACAATAAAGGATCCCGATAAATACTTAAATTACTGTCCGCATCTAATTCCTGTTGGCATTCGTGTAGAGCTGGATTCTCTTTATTCTCATCGCCGGTTACACGAAGAAAACCACTACGTGAATTTGTTGTCGCTTCGGATGGGTCTCTGTCCATTTTATCGCTGGCCATGGTTATTTCCTCAAAATTCTTAAGATTATTATCACAGTCATTAGTAAATGAAAATGATTTGCTTCTGGAGGGTAAGGATTTTCTTCTACGCTTGCTGCTGACTGTGGGTTGTAAATGTTCCTCATCATCGTTGTTGTCATTATCATTTTTGCGACGGCATGTGAAACGTGTGCCCCGCTTGCGTTGCAATATTAATTTCATGCAACCCGTTTTAGCTGGAGGCGTTGTAGAAACAATTGGCTTCTGTTCTTCATTGTTTACGTTGTTTTTAGGAATAATTTCAATTGTTTTCTGATCGTCGTCATCGTCGTTTTGTAACGTCTGAGCAGCAGCAATGATTTCAATTTGTTTTTGTTCCACCTCTTCCGGCTGCTGGTTTTCGTTGGTATTTTCCTTTACGATTTTTACGTTGCCATCGTTGTCGTCATTGTCTTCTTTGAATTCATGATCATTTAGAGAATGTAAAGAATTTGTACTGATTGCAGTAGTAGTAGTAGTAGTAGCGGTAGTGGTGGTAGTTGTTGTTGTGTTGTGATTTGCTTTAGGGGTCTTTAAACTTTTGTTTTCGTCATCCATTAAAGATGACGAAGAGGATGAGGATGATGAGGCCAAAGAAGAAGACGTTGTTTGAGAGCCGGTTAATAATGCAGACTGTTGAAGTTGTTCAGAAACTAACAGATCATCAGTGGCATTGGCTTTCATGGCTGCTTTTGTCTTCCACATCGATGAAACAGTCTTATTAGATGCTGTACGCTCTATCAACTCTAATGCTGAGAAGCCTGTTTGATAGGCAACATTCTGTGTAGCAAGCAGTTCGGCCACAGCAGGTGTTGTTGCACTTGACGACAATGCTGATGAGCATGAAGACGAGCCTGGTGCTGGTATCGTAGACGTTGTAGAGACTGCTGACGATGATGATGTTGATGATGACGATGATTCGTCTTCCGTTGGCAGAGGACGTCCTACATAACGAGATTTTTGCTTTCTAACTGGTTTACGTGTACTCTTGGCTGTTGATAGACATGTTCTAATATCGCTTAAATTTTTAAATGTAAGTTTATTGCGTCTGCTTGATTTCAGTTTGCTTTTAATTGTCACAGCAGCTTTTTGTTTTCGACCTGTCTTCGATTTATGCGATGAACTACATGGTGTTTTATTTCTGTGTGTTTTCCTTCTTCTCCGTTTTATGGGTTTTTGGTTTAATGTTGAAGTGGTGGAGGAACAGGAAGGTGAGACTAAATTAGATGTGGAACTGCAAACGTTGTTGATTTGTTCCTCTTGGCTTAAGCGTGTATTATCTTGATCAGTTGTTAAGTGATCACTTTGATTGCTCATCACGTTAAGGTTTAAATTTGTATTGCTATAGGCTTTTAAGGCGGCTTTGGTTATGAACACATTTTCCGTATTCACAATAATCTGCTGGGAGTTTTTAACATTCGATGAATCTTCAATTTGTTGTAATTTTTCGACGTCATCATCATTAACAGGTTCAAGGGTGTTGGGAGTGCTGGTATTTTTCGTATTTTCCAATTTTTCTTGCAGTGTGGTGGTTGTTTCTGTTGTTTCTGATTTTCTCTCATTATCACATACAGCCTGGGAGGGCAATAATAATGACCCCGAATCCAATACCAGCGGTTTCTTTTCATCCTTTGGCAGAGATGCTGCAACAACGTTGTCCAACAATGTGGTATCGACAGCTTGAGCTGGCGTTTCAAAGCAAACCGACAACGTGTCGTTATCATCTACAACAGCCTCACGTTGTTCACGTTGCTGCATCAGACATTGTTGGTCTTCCGTCTCCACTTTATTATATGCAGAATCATTGTGGTCTTCGTCTTTATGTGTTTTATCCCCAGAAGGTGTAACAATATCAATTTGTGGTTTTGATTCATCCGCATCTATTGTTTCATCCTGCTTTTCACAACGATTTTCAACTGATGCTTCTTGTTCCTGCTGGTACTTGTGCTGCTGCTGCTGATGCTGTTGTTGTTGTTGTTGTTGTTCTTCATACAATGTACGCAATTGCGTTTGAACTTTAAGACATTTCCGCCGGAATTTATGTATCATATAGAATTGTGCCGTACATTTGGCACAAATACGCTGTGGTAGGCCATCATTACATTTTATCTGAAAAGAAAGAAGAATAAAAAACACACAAAATTAAAAAAAAATATTTAATACAATAGGGAAACAATAAACAGTTGGAGGGAGCTTAGCTTAGCGTTGTTGGGAAAATAGAAACATATTGTAAAAACATTTGTTTTCTTAGATTTAATTTATTGCCCGATTATCTGACGTACTTTCAACAGTATTAAGTGTGGTAATAAAAAAAAAGAAAGTTTATGGTTTTAGACTATCAGCTAAATGGGCACAGCTGACATAATATTTGTGAATTAATTAAGAAATGATTAAGTGATGGTTGTAGACAGCCATTGTTTTATTAAAATTTAAAGAGTTTTAAAGGTCTTACCAAAAAGAAAAATAATTTATTTAATAAAAAATAACACTTTTGAAGGTTTTCAGCTAACGTTGATTTTAGCAGCGCTACCTCCTGGGAAAGAATATGTTTGAATTTATAATCTTCAATTGCAGGCCAAAAGAAGACGCATATGACACCCCCATACCATAATGCGCATCAATCGAAGACAATGTCTTTTCCATAATTACTAATGAGTTCTCTGAGAGCTACATAGATAATTGAAGCAATTGCGTTTATTAACCAGTGTTCACGTTACTTGATAAAAATCACATAAAAATGTTTATTTTCTCAAACTGATACGAAAATAACAGTAAAATGTCAAATGTTGTTCAATAAAATCAAATTTTCACAACTCACAGCATTGGTCCATAATATTTTGGTACTCTGTCAAGAAGTGTTACCCATTGTAATATTATAAAGAATTTAATCAAGAAAAAAAAACGCTAAAATTATTAAAAACATTTGGTAGTAAGAATCAATATAAAATGCTATTAAACCTACTAATATACACTTGATAGTGTTAATATTTAATAAACAAATAAAAAAAAAAAACTGCATTGAAAAGAAAAAACTGAAAAAAAAATAAATTTGTCATTTAAACTCTCTTTAGACGTTAGGAGTGTGTGTATAAGAGTTACTTAAGAGCCCAATCAAGTTACGCTTATCGAGTTCGAACAAGAGCGCTACTTAAGCAGCATTAACAGCAGCAGCAACCGCAGCAACAGGAAAGGCCAGACAGAGGAATCCCAGAAGACGACACATACTTATTTAAGTGTGACAACAAGTGCCACTTCAGTGCATGATGATTGGCTTTTGAAGAGGTGGAGACCAATCAAGCCCAGCTAAGACAAGTTGAGCTAAGAGTCTCGCATTTTTGGCAATGTCATCATTATATTTTTTTACATCACAACACTATCTTATACAACAGTCCGTTTATTGTGTATGTTGTTTGATCAACAGCGTTAAAATTGTTTGCTGTTGGCTGAGGCTTTTTAAAAAACAATATTGAATTTCATTTAACTTTTGTTTGTTTCCATCTGGCTTTTGTTGTTGTTGATTTTTTTTCTTTTTGTTTCCTTAAAAGTAAACCAGCTAAAAGCAAACACAATTGTCAACAGTTTTTAGTTAAGCAAACTATGGTAAAAAACAAATGAAATAAAAGGAAGTAGGTAGAGAATGTAAGAAAATATTTTAATTTCCTTCAATTAATTTTTGGGCTCCATACAAATTAAAGTATTTAATTTCTCTTCTTTCATTTTTATCACACTTAGAGTTTTTTTGTTTGCAGTGCAAAATAATAACAAACAAAAAAAACACCAACAATAAAAGGCAGGCACAGCTTAGAACACAGTACAGCACAGCATAAAATGTATAACGAATGTTTATTTACTCAAGTCTCCCTTTTGTCTATGAGAGTAATAAAGAAGAATACAGTAGCACTACCACTATACACACACACAGAAACAAATGTGCGCAAATAAATTGCTCCTTTTTATCTCTCTGTATATATTTTTGTTATTTTTTACTGTTATTGTTGTTGTATTTTATGTTCTCTATAAATTTTATCCAACGAAGATATACATCAAATGTAAACAAACCTACAACAACAACGACATAAGCAAAATGTAAACAACACTTATAAAATACATACAAAGAGAGAGAGAGAGAGCGAGGGTGAGATATACGGAGGGGGGACAATTAAAGGAGTAATTTAATTAAAGGCGATGCCCATTGGCAGTTATTAAATGAAATTTGACCAGTTTTAAAACGATTTCTTAAAATTGAGCAATTTTAATTAAAAGATAAGTTTAATAAAAAGAATATAGGCGTGATTTTTTATGACACGGTTAAAATTCCACAATATTTTGTTAAATCAACATCTATAACCATTCCTTAGAATACTCAGCAGTTTTCTGGCAAAAACTGTGGGCGTAAATAAAATTGTTGTTAAACTCTCTCGCCACTCACGGATAAATTACCACACACAACCATAGGTGGTGTGAGAAGTTAAGTTGTAATCCTGACTAATGTGTTGGAATTACCAATTAAGTATGCAACAAAGAAAATATTTGAAATGTTGGACAGAATTTTTGGAGCTTTCAAAGTAAATTAAGCTGGTAAATAAAATTATATTTTATACAAAACATTGTGTTTAATTCAAAAAAATCCAAATTATTGACCTATCCTTGTATATTATATTTAATTTTTTTATAAAATGCTGTAATGAATTGTTTGAAGATATTTTTGAATTTAATAACCTTAAAATATGCTGCATAAAATTCTTTGCGGTTTTATTTATAAACGCTTACTTCCTATTCATTTTCTATGAAAATAATCACACTCTTTTAATGCTCTGTATCACTCTGTTATTTTGAGAATTTGTTTGTTCTTGTTCTTGTTATTCTTCTATTCGTCTGCTTTTTCATCTATTTCAATACCAACAGCACACCCAGATGTGTTAATTAGTTAAACATGATGTTTTTTTGTCTTCTTTTATTCTGTTTTTATTCCAACCTACATAGACCCCATCGTCATCAGTAGCACATTAAAGCTTAAACTGTGCTATAAATGGCTGCTGTATTTGTGTTGTACTTTTGCTTTTGTAGAAAATTGACTAAAATACTTTAGAGAATATACACACACATACTTATGTAGAACGACAACAGATAATAGTCAGCAAGCCAGCTAAATCAGGGATTGAGCCAGAGAATCACTCAACCATAGCACTGACACCATCAGACATACAAATAACAACAACAACAACAATAAAAAAATAACAGCAAGAACAGAGAAAATTATTGTATAGAAACCAGAAGACATTTAATTTTATTAACTTTTGTGAGATTTTAATGGTAACGGTATATTTTCCGAACTCATCTCGCTCAAATTATCACAACGACCCACAAAAATACTGGTTTTTAATATGAGGCGAGCACGAGGAGACGAATACGAGCAGTACACAATATTCTTATGAAACAACAATAAATTTTGAGTTTTTGCGAGCAAAGGGAGAGACGACAGAGATAGGCAGCAAAAGTTTACATACGATGTTGTTATTGTTTCAAAGAATTTTGTGTATAGACATGTGTGTGTAAAAAAGTGTTTGGTGTTGAAATTTTTTAGCCAAAAAAAGAAGTGCAAAAACAAAAGAAATAAAAAATTATTTTTAATCAAAAATGCAAATTTATGCCTGGTAAATTGAAATACCACCACAAAAAATAGCATATTTTTTCACTTTTTTTCCTGATATTAAATTGTTGTTGTTGCCGAGAGTTTTTTTTTTATTGTTCATTACATTATGACTTTAGCATTTTTATTTTTTATGGTTAGAATTTATGGGTTTTTATTTTCCAACACAGCATAGTAAAAGCAAGTGTTGCTGTGCTTTTCAATTGTTATGGTTTATGGCACGTTATGCATCCGGGAAATGGTATTTGAAATGCACAATTTCACGCAAAATAGAAAAAAAAAAAAAAAAAAAAACTGTAAATGTCATCAAATATAAAAACAAAAATAAAGGGGTGTTAGAAAATTGTGTCAAATTTAATGGCATGATTGATTTTGACAGAAAATAATAAAAAAAAAAGAAAACCGGAGGAATAAAAGAAATGTTTACATTTTAAATAATTTGAGCTTTAAATCAATTACAACAATATTTCATATGTAATCTGTTCATTATGTTTGTAGGCAAAAGACATTTGGCATTTGATGTATTTTTTTTATGATAATCTACGACTTCATTTTATTAATTATTTTTTGAGAACAGGAAATGGTATAAAAGTAAACATTTAGAAATCGACAGTAGGAAATAAACACAGTGTATATAATTAAAATTCAAATTAATTTCCACTTTCAATATTATGGAATATTTTTTAATATGTATTCTTAGGATGAAGGCCTTTATAGCCAGTTCCTCTTTGCTAATCAATTTGTAAATTAATTTACTTTTAAATAAATTAATATGTACGTATTCTAACGGTAGTATTATTTATTTTTATTCAATTTTGAACTTTGTACTTCGAAAAAACTTGTTTTTGATAGTCAGCATACGTGAATAGGTCAATAATAAGTTGAAAACATTTTAAATGAAAGGCAGGTTATTTTTTTCTTTTTTTTGATAAGCAATCATTTGCTACTGATTTCGGTTTATCGAAGAATGAAAATTGTATAAAAATAACTTAAAATATTCGAACATCTGCGATCGTTTTGTCTTCCAGAATTTGGAAATTAATCTTCTTTGAGTTTTTTACACTTCGACTAATATTTTCCCAGCCCCAAAGTTTTTTTTTACCCATTCATAAAGAAAAAGATTTACCGAGGTCATCAAAATAGATTTGTTTTTATGGAGTCAGATCTCTTTCCAATGAGCCATTACTTCCGGCATAGTGAAGAGAACTTGTCAAGGAGGAGTGAGCAATTTATAGCCTAATTCATGGATTATTGTAATTTTTGCGTGCTATTCACTTTGTTTTAATTTATATTATTTGGTAGTGTGTTCATATTTTCGTAGGAGTTAACTGGCAGATGCTTGTGAACTGAAGTCGTGCTGAATTTTTAGTTAATAAGCGGGAAATTATTCAGCATTGATCGAAACAACTGAAAGTCTTCGGAAGATACGTTTGAGACAAAACTAAATTTCTTCTTGGTCATGCTACATGCGGCTGGCTTTAGGCATCATTCCACACGACACGGGAAACCATGAACTTATTGAGAAGATAATATTTCAGCTACTATTAGTAAGATACCGGCCAAAATTAAGAATAAACTACGACTAAAATGGAGTTCATGAGTGTCCACCTATGACACACGGTATGCAATATCATTAATCTATTGAAAAAAGCAAGTTTGGTGAGCAATTAAACTCAGTTCTTTATTCTCGAATATAGTGCAATCTGACTCTACTAGGCTCTTCTTCTAATACTGAAACTAAGGCCCACTGAAACAACGCCTATATTGTAACTGTTTAACTGACATATAAAAAATGTTCGAAGAAAATCGAGTTCAGTTATAACAGCTTAATCAGTGGCCATTATTTTTTTTTACTACAACAAAGTTTTATAGTAATTTTTTATAACATTCGTTCTATTTTGTATGGTTCTCCAAAAAAGTTTTAAAATACTATTCATACACAAGCAGCTTAAGATTTCAAGGAATAATGTAAGAAATTTTGTTAAAATATTTAAATAAGCAAAAAAGTTTAAAAAAATTGCAGAAAAAGGGAAGAAATTATAGAACTTAATAAAATAGCGAAGACTCAATGGTAACACTGACCTTTAAGTGGCTATAGCACAATAACTGTTCATACCAAATCACGCGATAATTACTGGCAAATAAATAATGGCAAATTTTTTATTATGATTAACCTCCCACTCTCTTTTTCTCCTACACACACACTGTCGTAAAATGTGGTGAAAACAAAAGTAGGAATTTATTTTTATTATATTCTACGTGTAAAAAACTCCCATCTCTCTCTTTCTAAAATGATGTACTTGCACGTGTAAATGATGAGTGATGTGAACCTTTAGTACAGAGTTGTTATAACCGTTTCTGTGGGGAGTTTTTTTGTTGTTCGCAATCAAAACAAAATAAAAATACAAGTTTAGCGAGGTGATGGATGAGTATAAAATTGCTTTCAATTATGAAGTTTATAGTCATTTAAGGTTCTTTTGTTATTATTATTACAAATCCATAGACACAACTGAACAAAAAAAAATAGTTCAGGCAATAGGAACAAAAAAAAAAAAAAAAGAACCTGTCATCGCTGATAATGACATCAATTCGTTTGAATTGTTTTGTGGGTGTCAAAAGCACAACAACACCACCATGAATGGAGACACACTGCGTTAACAGACCCAATTAAACCCAACTACCGGTGCTGTTGATTAGCAGCGGTTAAATTCAATTAATTTAATTAAAACACAGTTAAATAAACACACATACACACTCATACAGATACAAATACTCAAAGTGATATGTTTTTTTAGACAGTTTTTTATGGTTACAGTGAATGTATGTATATGGAGCGTTTGTTTCTCCGGGTAAATGAACGTAGCCATGCATACATAGTGTTATCAATAATAAATAATTATTTACAGGAAATAAACCAGCAGTGGCTTTTGTAAAAGGCTTTGTTCGAAAAGCCCAAAAATAAATATTTATTTTGAGCATTTAATATTAGACGCCAACCAGAGCCACATTGTTTTATTGTTGTGGTATTTTTGTTTAATACTGACAAACACTCGTTAAACATAATAAATAATCGAACGGTATTTATTTGATATACAATTTGCTTCTTTTTCTTCTGTGTTTATGAAATGAAAACCTTAAACTTTATGGGTGTCATCATTATCACTTTATTATTGCCCTGCTACTGCCTACTGCCTATTACCACAGTCAAATTGACAAATTGTTTATGGCCGTCAAAGTGTGATAAGGAAATCGAATTGAATTCGAAAATGAGGTATTTTATTAAATAAAATAAAATTATTGGGTTTAAGCATTAATTCAACAAATTAATTTTGTTGATTTTTCGTTTGCAATTTTAAACAAAAGATTTTTTGAACTTTTATCGTTTGTTGTATCTGACAACATTACCCACACCCTTGGCTCTATTTATACTTCATTTACTTTCGGTCTGACAATTTCCAGAAGTTATTGTTGATTTATTCTTGTTATCGTACTTTCTTCGTTGTTTTGTTATTGTTTATTTTCTTACTCTTTCCTTATCTTTTCTAATTTACCAAGAGTAAAACTACTAGCATTAGGCTTTTATAAGTCAAGAAGAAACCGTCTTGAAAATACAGTTTCTTGTCCATCTTTGGTTTGAGAAGAAAAGTTTCAGGCAAAAAAAAAAAATTCTTTTTTCATCATTTTAAAGGAAACGGTTACAGAAAACCATTTGAAATTGGAAGATCGTGATTGAAAAATTGATACGACCGTTTTGGCCTGTAATTGAATATTATGAACTGAACGGTATGCGATTTCAACAAGGCGATGACACAAGCCACACAACACATTCGATTTTGGCTTTATTGCATGAGAATTTTTGTGGCGCTACTTCTAAGACCTGTCACCTGTGGCGTCACAATGGGCCGCTATGCGTGCTCAAGTGAACTTTTGGTATGAAGATACCACATTAACCTAACCCCTAAGACCTGTTGTCGCTTACAATGATTATTTAAACCTTATGCGACGCAGCACATGTACCACACTTTGGAACTTTTCACGACGACATGTCAGACTATACATCGTCGTCATCGATCGTGTTTGCGTACCGTGCATATGCTGCACCAGCCTCTGTTAACGAGGCTAGTCAACCGCTGTTGCACCAAGCGCCTGTCGTATATGCACAGAAACCGTCGCGAAAGGACTACAGACTGTTTTAAATTTAACACTTGCAGTTGTCGTATCCCTCTAGGTAGTGTGTTGGTCTATTAGACACGAGTCTGCGGTTTAAAACCCAGCTCAGACATCACGAACAAAACGAAATTTGAAAATAAGTCTTTAGACGACTTGCTCTCATCATACTTCTGGCAAAAACTCCGAGAGCAAATTAAGATTGCCAAAAAAAGTTTCTTAAAAAATCTGTGTTTCAACGTTGACATTAAATTGAAGGTGAATAAAATTAACACACACAACATGGGTGCTGTGAGAAGCTAGGTTGCAATCCTAACTAAAGGGTTGTAAAATAATCACATAAGTAACTAAATAAGTACAAATATTTCCTTAAAAATCGTTTCAAATTAATGGAAAGATCGAATATTTATAAAGAAAAAATTGTTACTATGCTGTGACGAATGTAGAAACCCTTTATCAAGAATTGACGCAATAATAGTCCCATACATAAATTCTTTAAATATGAAAAAAAACCAATTGACACTCTTGAACTAAAATTTAAAAATGAAACAAAAAGAAGGGGTTTGTTCAATATTGTTTTTGAAAACCTTGATTTTTTAAACTGATTAGTCATGCAATAAATAATTTTGTTATTCTTTCCTTTTTTTTATACATATAATTTATTAAACATTCGAACAAAAAATAAAAAAAAACAATTTAATTTAAAAGCTTTAAACTGTTTAGATGAGATAATAATTAATAACAAAACAAAACAATTTTTTTTTTATTTCCATTTTTTTTTAATAGAAATAAAAATATTTTATTTACGAAATAATCTTTTCATTATTATTCCCGCGCCTCATTTGTTTTGCTACCATTTTTTTTTAAGAAAAAATATTAAAAAACTAAAAATAAAAAAAAAATAAAATAAAAATATTTAATGACGATAAGAAGTATTCACGTGTTGCTGTTGTATTCATTTGTTATGATTAATGACTAGATTTTTTATTTTTCATTCATGTTTAACTTTAAATGTTTAAATAATTAAATTAGATTCAAAATACGAAAATAAAAACAATACTTTGTTGTTTTAATAATCGCCGACTGACTGCGCTGACTGTGTGTGAAAAAAAAGAACTTATTTAGGCTCCAATTATTTTTAAACTGTAATATCAGTCAAGCTTGTATATATTTATATTGTGCTGTATGGTAACACTGTTGTATAGCACAACAACATATGTAACCCGCATGATACACATTTTCGTTTTGACATTGACAACAAGTTTTTGTCTCAGAATATCAAGCGAAGCTTAACCTCCATTAGAAATTTTTTATTCAACATGATTATCACTCTTAGTCTGTTGTTAATCAAAAATAATTGTTTTGAGTCGGTGTTTAAACCTTTCAATATTTCAATATATTTCGATAATACAGGCTGCCTTCCAAAATGTATCAATACAAAGTTTGTATGCAGTTCTACTACTGTATATAAACTATGTAGATATGCAAAGTAACCAAACTATAAATCCGATGCCTGATTGCTTTTTGACTGCGTTAAAAATACACATTGACGACGTTTTGAAACAGAATACACCTAATTCTGTTTTTACACGGTAGATTGGTTCCAGAAAAAACCGTGTAAAAAAAACCGTGTAAAAAAAGACACTGATTGTATGCAAAAATAGGTGATTGGTTCCTAATATCTAAAACCTATTAAAATTAGTGAAAACAAGGATTTTTTAAGTAGTTTTGTATTTGACATTTTCTTTTAGGGATTCATAAAATATTTAATAAAATTAAAAATATAAATAACTTAATAAATATAAAATATTTTTGGCTTACCTTTTATCTTAATGCGTTAAATTTAATGTAACGATAGAAAAACAAATTTGACAATAAAAAATTTCTTTACCAAACACAAAATATTAACACATTTCAATTGCTCTGACCCAAGGCGAATTCATTATAAGGTGAGAGTATTATTACAATAAGTACAACAATACAAAAACAACAGGGATTTTTTATTGTTGAGAAGTAGTAATGTTGTCAAAAACAGCTGACTTAAGAATGACGATGGGAAGAAAAATGTTAAAAAATTTTATAAAAATTGTTAAAGAATGACGATGGGAAGAAAAATTTTGATTAAAGAATGACGATGGGAAGAATAATTTTAAAAAAATTTATAAAAATTGTTAAAGAATGACGATGGGAAGAAAAACGAAATTGATTATCAAAACAAAATACACAAAAACCAAAATTTTTTTGACATTGTTACTTCCTATCAGCTGGTCTTTCGCTCTCACCTTATAATGAATTCGCCTTGCTCTGACCTTTGGGCTTGTATGCACAAAAGGGAATTCCCCTAAATTTGTGCCATTTACATTTGCCTTGACTAGTAAATTTGCTTGTACGCGCAAAAAGGGAATTCCCTTAAATTTGTGATATGAACATACTTAGCAAAAATTAAATTTGACAAAAAAATTTAAGCACAAAAAATTTTAAATCGTGCTAAATGGAATAAAATCGTGTAACAAAAATTAAAAATTTTTATTTTCAAACCGTGTTATATCAAAACCGTGTAAAAAAAGACCGTGTAAAAACAGAATTAGGGTACATTGTAAACATTTTGTACAGCGGCATTATGAAACACGATACTTTGTTCAAACATAAAGCAAATGACATTTTGGAAGGCAGCCACACTTTAAAACACCATAAGTTTGTTGGACCAATGAACAACTATTTATTGCTTTCCACCCATCTATGTGTTGGAACTTAAGCTTCCCATAGCGTATACACAAAAAATTAGACAAAACCGGATGCGCTAATTGTAATTACAGGTACAAGCCTCCCAGATCGCAGCAAAAAACTCTAGTCTTAAGTCATGATTACCCTCTTGGCGGTTAAATGGTGGCTGCTACAAAGTCGCCTGTGAACGTCCTATCGACGTTGCATGCTTGTCAGAACAACAGATTTTTTTTTTGGAAAAATTTTCATGGCAATTTTATTTTACTCGTAGAGCTTTTGCCAAAAGACTGCTGAAAGAAGTAGCCGAGATAATAATAATCCAACGCACTACCTACTAGACGTCTTGTTCAAAGATTCTTTAAAATTGATTGAATACACAGCCCTGCATGGGTTTGCAACTAAGATGGCTCCAGGTGTTTCCAAAGGCATTTTGAGCGCTGAACACGAATCTGGATTCAAAAACTTTCAACCATCACGTCAGGTTTTCGAGAAAAAGGGGTTTGAAACCCTTAAAAATAGCTTTTTTTTTTGGCCATTTTTGAAAAATTGTAGAGCTAAACACTGACGTGCTAGAACCATCGCTATTGTCAGAAATTTAAAATGAGCCCAAAGCCAAATTGTTTGCATGCACCCTTAAAGTAGGGGGGGGGGGGGGTGGGTTTATGTCAAAGGGTTCAAGAGAAAAAGAAACACATTACGGAGGCCCTTAAAAATTAATCAGATTTACTTGAAAATTGTTACTCAGGGGTTTTTGGGGTCGCTGATTACAGATCTTCATTCAGATTTAAAAATTCAAAATGGCGGATCCAATATGGCGGTCGAGGTTTATAAAAATTAATCAGATTTAGTTGACCGCCAAATACCTTCGGAAATACCTGGAGCCATCTTATTTGCACAAAAAAGTCCAAATTTGCAGGGCTGTGATATCAATAGAATTTGAAAACACAATTTTCATTTTATAGGCATTTAAATGAGTAGAATAATCTACCCTCGTATATGTACTTTCCTTAAAAAAACGAATTTTAATATTGAAAAGCAATTAATTCAAGGCAAATTTGTTTTTTTTGAAAAATCATTGAAAATCACTTACTACTTAAAGCATAACTAAACATATGTATACATACATATGAGAGTAAAATTAAACGTTCACTTTTTCTCATACAGAGTACTTTAAAATTTTGTTCTCGTAATTAATTATTGTTTTGATAAGTACAAGTGGTTTTGCCGGTAACCCTGATTGAAAACAAAGTGATGCCAGATGGTTAGTAGAGTTGGAATACCATATCGGATAGCGGTAAATATTTTGTATTCAAAAGCAAAAGAGATTTCAACACACATTGAATATGTTAAAAAAATCCCTCTTGCATTCTCCCTACATTGTTCACCTCCAACTTCAGGTCATTGTTGAAAACTACAAAAACTACGTTCTCAAAAGTGTAGGCCCAGCGAGAGTGGTGAATGATTTTTAAAATAAAAATAAAGGTTGTGATGTACGTACAAATAAATGTATGTATGCATTGTAAATGGGATATTGCAACAGACACATTCAGTCTCGCCATTTGTTTGTTTTGTTATTGAAATTTACATTTCGATTGAATTTTATCATACAAAATTTGAATTTAAAATTTGAAATTCTATCGAAACAAAGCACACATACACGTACATATGTACCTATTATTGGTACGCCAGTAGGTTTATACTTTTCCATCAAAATCAATAAAAGATTTTACAACAAAAAGTCATTCAATCAATGCAATAAAAACAGAACAACACAGTAAATTTAAAAAAGGAAAGAAAAAATAAACTTTTAACGTAGAAGAATAGGAACTTTTTTGAAAAAGAACTAACGTCTGAAAACTCCACAGGACGTAAATACATAAATATGTATGTATATTGGCCATTACAACTCTTTTAGTTAGGATTACAAACTAGCTTCTCACACCATACATGGTGAGTTATTCAAGAAACTTTTTATCGCAATTTTTATTTATTCCCGACTTTTTGTCCAGAAGACTGCTGAGAGAGGAAGTCACCGAAAGAAATATTTTTTTCATATCTTGTTTTGCAGTCGCCGTAGTCTAGTAGGTAGTGTGTTGGCTTATTAGACACAAAGCCAGGGTTCGAACCCCAGGCCAGACATCAAAATAAAATACAAAAAGTATTTCTTCGGCGACTTCTTCTCAGCAGATTTCTGGCAAAAACTCTGATGATTGATTTGATTTGATTGCCATGAAAAGTTTCTCAAAAATCTGTCGTTCGGAGTCGACTTTAAATTGTTGGTCCCGCCACTCATATATAAAATTAACACACACAACATAAGTGGTGTGAGAAACTAGGTCCATAATCCTGACTGAAGGGTTGTAATGACCAATTATATACTTATGTCATGTATGTTTTGCTCGAGATGTCTGTGTTGCGGTTTGAACCGCGAGTTCACATCTAATAAGTCAACACCCTACCTACCAAACTACCGCGGGTTTCTACTTTTAAATTGAAATAAAAAACAAAGTGCGTGTGAGATATCATCGACATTTTTTTATTCGTTTGAAAGACCTTTTGATGCCGTTATGTGTAGAGTATAACATCCTTCCAATGTCTGCCACGACTTCTATGGGTGAAGCTCTATCGAACTGTTTAATTTTCCATGACTCCGACGCATAAATCAGACTGAACTTCGCATGGGCTGTGTTGGCTTTGAGGATCGATGTGATTTGTTTAATGGGATCAAATTGAACAATCTCAGAGGCCAGTTCACATCACCTCTAATGTGAGATGCTGAAATGCACTGAAATCGCTCGTGCAGAATATCCAATGTAGCATGTGCTGTGTGGCCATTCTGATGAAACCACATGTAATTGGTGTCCAAATCATTTAACACAGGCCAAAAGCAGTTGGTAATCATCGACCTATAGTGCTCGCCGTTTACAGTATTGGCGCGCGCTATGTCGTTTTCAAAGAAATGTGCACCGATGACATGGCTCATCCAAAATCCACAACAAACGATAAGTTTTTCGTCATGCATTGGACGTTTTTGGATCTTATGTGGATGAGTGTCATCCCAAATTCGATAATTTTGTTTGCCAACGTATCGAATAATCCAGAAATGGGCCTCCTCATCGCTGAAGATGATTTTTCGAAGAAAATTAGGAATCGTTGACAACTGTTCCGAAGCCCTTTTAGTAAACACACATTGTTTTCTATTCTACATACATACATAATTGGCCATTATAACCCTTCAGTCAGGACTACGGCCTTGCTTCTCACACCACTCATGTTGTGTGTGTTAATTTTACACATGAGTAGCGGGACCTACAGTTTAAAGTCGACTCCGAACGACAGATTTTTTTCTTGAGAAACTTTTCATGGCAGGTTTTATTTACTCTCAGAGTTTTTGCCAGAAATCTGCTGAGAGGCAGTCCCGAAAAATTATTTTTTTCATATTTCGTTTTGATGTCTGACCTGAGGTTTGAACCGTGGTCTTACGTCTAATAAGCCAACACACTACTTACTAGACTACGGCGACTTCAATACAGATTACTTTGAACAAACTTTAGTTTCAATTTCAAGACAATATTAACGAAGTATGTATGAGGTATCACCGACATTTTTTGTTCGTTTGAAAAGTCTATTGTAGTCCATGCTAATTTAACAAAACAGATTAAATAAATGGCAGCGAATTTGACAAATGTAGCTTCAACAAGATGGCCGTTATCAACTGTCAAAGTTCGAAAGTAGTTGTTGAAAGACTCTACGATGAAAGTCGAATGTATTATGATGCCTGGTGTTGATCAGACGTAACGACGATTTGACCAACTTTTTTTTTAATTTTTGTTGGAAGATGCAATAAATAACTCCGTGAAGAAAAAAAATCTCTAACTTTCCTTTAAAATATTAGAATATGAATAGAAAATGAATTCAAAAGCGCTCATAATTTGGAAATTTTGTTTACCGCCTTTAAAGAAGTGAAAGTTTTGTTTTTATTATTGATTGTTGTATTCTTGGAATTTCTTTTCTGTTAAAAAAAATACGCAAATCAGCGGGTATAAAAAAAAAGCATAAGAAAGCAATTAATTTTTCTATGGTTTCGTTTGGTTTACAAAAAAAAAAAATTGCGACTAATAAAGTAACAAAGAAAGTTTTTTTTTCAAATAAGGCAGCATTGGCGTTGGCGGTGCCTTAGCACCACCACTCAAATGTTTTTGTTTTCGTTTTTTTCCCAAATAATTTTGGATGACTTCAAGCGAAATTACGAATATTTTTCATTCGTAAAAGTCGTCAACACTTTTTGATTAATTGGGGTCTTCTGTAAGAAACTGTGTTTTCGGCATATTTCCAGCTTTTGCAGCGCTATTGTTGTTATTGTTATTTTTACGGGGATTATAATTAATAAAGCCTGTTTTTCTGTTTTAATTAATATATTGTATTACAAAAACAAGAACAAAAACAAAAACAAAAACAAACAAAAATATATTTATTTTACTCAATAAAAATATAAAGAAACGCAGTTTTTTTTAATAAACAACAACAAATTTGTCATCATAACATTGCAATGAACTTGAATGGCTTAAGGTTCATTAAATAGATAAACAAGCACAATTTATCTTAAAGGTTTTGCCGCAGTTCACTAACCGTCAAGAAAATGCAATTTAACCTTGCTAGACTAATTCTTATCGGAATACGGCAAGTCTCTCTCTCTCTTCCATCCACGAAACAATAACATTACACCTGCTATTGATCAGATATTGATTAAACCGTTCTGCAGAGAGAGAGCAACAAAAGCTTTATGCAGATCGTGGAGCCAAAGAGAATCCCCCTCAGTTCAACGAAGGTGACACAGTAGTTTATCGAACAAATAACCAGAGCCTTTGGAATCCAGCCATAGTTAAAGCTCAAATCCATCCTCGGTCATATATCATAGAAGATGACAACGGCAATCAATAAAGCAGAAACTCCACGCATATACGTCCAACTCAGGCTAAAATTACAACACCTTCAAATCAAGTCGCTGAAGATAATCAACTTGATACTACAAAACAGCCCGAAGATCACGCGACTACATCAGCTACAGACACAAACATTAATTCTCAAATTTTAAGAAGATCTTCAAGAGTTAAATCACAACCACAGCGTTTACAATACTCTTAATTTAGCCTCGGAAAAGAGGGATGAGAATATAACCGCTGTGCTTAGTACAATTTAGCACAGTACATTTTATTACAGCGGTTTAGGAAAAATACTATTGTTAACAACCCGGTCTTGTTACTTTTGTAATATATATATATACATATATATATATACCACTATTCATGTTTAGAAGCCATTTTGTAATAGAAAGATAATATTAATCTTCAATAAATACATTTCGTTTGAAATCTAATAATAAACTGAGTTTCTTATTTACAGTTTTCATGGTCAAATAATCTTGATTTTTTCTTCTCAAATCCTCATTCATTAATTTATTAAAGGGATGCCCAGTTTTGCCCTGGATTTTCCATCTTTATGCAGTATTTAGTCGTACGACAGAAAAATAATTTTTCATCCGCTACACTTGCAGAACTTGATTAACAAAACTTAAGGTTAGGTTAGGTTACAAAGGCAAGTGAAAAGTACGCAAAGAAACCAGGAAAATTCCAAATTGCGAGCCTATAAATACTTAAAATGCACAAACAGAAACAAGCAAAAATGCCAAGAAAAGAAAAGGGAGATAGAACAGAGTTCTGCCGTCTAAGGAAAGAGAAAAATGTAAGCGAGAAATAAGAAACAAAGACTCCGGTTGCGAAGGCAGTTGTACAACCATTTCAACATGCTGAGAGCGCTAAAAGCCGTAACAGCGAGCAACATTCCAAGGCCATTGAAGAAACAACTGTCCAGTACCTCGATTCTTCGCCTCTGAACACCAGGGACAGTTTTAGGCTTTCCAACACCCATTCAGAATGGGGATCTTTTCGAATTCAGCATATAAATTTTGTGACAATAAGAATGAATCATCGGAACTCATTCTTAGAACCTATATGGAGGCCATTAATGCAACCCAGAAGTGGTTCCTTGTGGTTGCATATTAGGTGCTAGGCAGAGAATTGCCATATTTGACACCGAACAGCATCTTGAAGTTAGACAGGCAATAGGCTTAGAAGAAACATTGTAGGGATATGCTATTAAGCTGGAGAGGAGTACAATAGAATCATATGGTCTGAATACTAAGGCACTTCTTAACGGCAATAACAATAGTAATCCACAGATCAGTTACATATACTGGCTTTTTGATTGCAAACATCTCAGTTAGGAATCCACAGCAGTTATGGGAAACTGAAAACCAATTACAAAAAAGAAAGTAGAACATAGAGATGTCTTCTTGCAGAATTTTAGAGCAAACTAAATAAAAAATAATAATAGATAATTAATCGAATGTGAGAAACTAGGTCTTCATCCTGACTGAAGGGTGTAATGACCAATTATGTATGTAATTAATCGAATCAATTATGAATGATGGTGCAGATCTCTCATGATTCTCTGGCCTAATTTCATCTACCGGTCCCATCAAACGCTAGCATTTCCTTAACAAGGCTAACGACAATTAAGTGCGTCTAAAATTTATTTAGTTTAACTTTTGTGTCAATTTAAAAATAATATTTAATTTCGTAAAAATTTTCTCTGTAAGAAAAATGGCCACCTTAACGATATTTTCAATATCCTTTTCGAATAGTATTCCTGTGTTAATATTTCCCAAAGCCATACATTTTTAATCTTTTGTAAGACAAAATATTATTCTTTCTTACCGTGACCTTACCACCCCTCTTCGCTACAATAAGGGTTTCTTCTCGTTTTAATAACAATTAATTAGAAACCAATGGTACAAGACAAGAGAACAATAAAAAGAAAAGAAAAGTTGAAAAAGAATAGAAACACAATAGACAAGGAAGAAAAACTTGGGATATTTTTTTTTTCTCTTTTCATTTATCCTCATAAATTTTCAATTAAGTTTGTGAAAAATAAAAAAAAAAAAAGTTTATCTGTGTTGGTAGCAAAACAAAAAATAAAATTGAATTTAATATTCTGTTTATGGATTTTTATTATAGTCAACCATTGTTGTGTGTAAGTGTGTGTGTGCCAGTGCGAGAATGCGAGTAAGAGCCTGGGTGAGTGTCTGTCTGCTTCAGTTAAGCCATAGTCAGGGTTGCTGTTGTTGTGTATGAATTTGTAAAACAAAAACCATATGAATGCTGTATTGGGTGTTGGGTGTTGGATGTTGCTCTCCACTCAGCTCTACTCTACTCTCACCATTACGGTTAACTGAAAATTTTTATTTGTTATACTGGCATATACACAGCAACAATAATAATAATAACAACACAGGAAAATTAATGTTTTACATCAAAGTAAATAATTTTTCATGTTCTACTACTGCTGGCTGCCAGAAAATAAACAACTGAACGTCAAACAGTTTGGCATTTAGCCAGTCATTCAGTCATTTCGTCAAAATTACAGTCATCATATGGTGATGGCAACCTTCTTTCCATTCAACTGGAATGTGTATGAATGTATGGATTCTCTCTCTCTCTCAATCTCTCTTGTAAAAGTATTTCTTTCTCCAACATTGTTTTTTTCACTTTTTTTCTTTGACTTTTTTGTTGCATGACTGTCAGTTTTGTTTTATTGTTTGTAGATTTCCTTGTAAAACAAAATGTTATTTTAGCAGAGCTTAACTTTTTTGACACTTGGCATGTTTTGTTTCAGGGCAAAAAAGAAGAAAAAAAAAACTCTTTTCCTACTTCTCTGTATACATGTGGCAGCATCTATTGCGGTTTTTAAGCACAGTGGTGGCTTTGGATTATTTTTTTTATTAGCCGCTTATGTATTAATAAGCAGTTTAGAATTTAAGCTTTTGTTTAATGGTTACTAGGCATTTAGCAAAGTTGCATTAACTTAGAACTCGAAAGAAATAATGATGATTAAGGACTTTTGGCAATTTTTTGTTTTTTTTTACTCCTGGGGGGTGGAAATGTCTTATAAAAAAGAGATATAATACGATTATTTTTAATGGAAACAATGACTCAATAACAAGGTCAGCTGTTAACACTTTAAATGTCTACGGCACTTTCCAATATTCGCTTGTCAACTTTTTTGAGCACACATATCGACCCATTGTGATTCCTTATATTGCTATGCCCTATAGGTAACTGACAGGTTCAGACTATTCAGTCACAGCAATAAGGACCGGAGCATCGCATAAAATATGCCAACCCCTCGATCAAATTGATAATCAAACAGAAAATTTTGGTTTTCATTCCAAGGAACTTCAGATCCGTTAGACTATAGAGGAAGACTGAACCCTATTAAGAAGGCTCTACTTTTTAGAACCTCTACAAAAGTCCTCAACAGTTAAATAAATTATTTTCACACACGTCTATTCAATACGTAAAGAACCGAGAGAGTAAATACACAGTTAAGTGAAGCTGTGATGGGAGATTCCTCAGCCCATAGATACCCTTGCTTCAAATTAAACCATAGATCAGGCAAAGGGTATAGGTGAATGGTAGGAAAGTATCGGCTCTAGCAATTACCCCTTACAGCTTCACATCTACTGCAGAAAACCATAGGGCAATGGAATGTGAGCAACAATGGACTCTAGAACAATATGTAGCAGATCCCCTACTCAACTTCGCAGCGTAATTAATGGTTATTATACCGGCCTGATACACAGTACAGTAGTTGGGGAGCAGGAGTAATATTTTAATATTAAGTTTCTCGCGAAAAACTCTACATTCTAATCTGTTCTCAAGTTTAAAACCATGTATGAAGACTTCCACAGAATTCCTAAAGAAGGAATGTAAAACGACCAATCATTCCTATTTGGATTTCTAGTGTGAAACCTTGATTCGAGTAAGAAATATTTTTGCTTCTCATTTAATAATTTAATTTCTTAAAACTGTCTTCAAAAAAAAAAAAAAATACTCTAAAATTACTCCACAACAGAACGTTCATTGCTTCGATAAATTTAATACGTATGGCAATTCCATTTTTAAAGTGCCATGATTAAGCAAAACAGTAGAGATGTGTGCTCATAAAACTCCCCATGTAATTAAATACGAAGACACTTGCACACAAACTAATTCACATGTCTGGCATGCAGTACGCTCATAATACAAAACAATAATTAAAGCACAGTAATTAAACTACCGTAATTAAAATAGTGTTGGAAGAGGTTTTAAGAATGTACGATGAATGTGCCATTTAGTGTTAGAAAAAACTTGTTTTTGTTAATATTTTTTTCTTTATACCCACTGTGTTTGTTTGTTTTTTATTATTTATTAATGTTTTATTGTTCATAAATCCTAAGAGTTACAGTTATTGTTATGTCTGAATGTGGCTGTGCGTTTATATTTTCACAATGATCCTGGGATTGCTAAAACAAAAAAGAGGTTAGGGAGTTACAAAAACAAAATTATTCAAAATAAAAGTAAAAACAAACTTGGCAAACCGAACACCACCTACTACATACCTTTACTCCTGACCTACACAAAAATTTCAATAAAATTAATTGAAACACAGTAGCATACAAACAATAATAATAATTATATGACATACACATGCAAGGTATATGCACACAGAAGCATAAAAGTTAAAGTCTGTATGTTTTTATTAAGAGAGAGAGAGAGAGAGTTGAGAGCATTGCTTTATTTGTATTTAATAGTGTTGTTAAATGCTTTAATGTCCACCCTTGTATACACAACAACAATAGCAATCATTGTGAACGACCAACACATAATTTGTATTTTTTTACCACTATTGCACTCGTTATAATTGTTGTTGTTGCTGTTGTATTGTGTTGGCAGTTTTTGTCTCTGGCAATTAAGTCGATTTGTCATTTCCCATTCTCACTTATTATACTCACACCAAAAATGTGTTTTCCTGTTTTTTTTTGTTGTTGTAGTAGTTGGGTGTGAGTATTTTATATTCTTTCTCTTGCTATGTGCAAAATTTCCTGAGACCAACAACAATAATAAAAAACAATTTTATTCATGCTGTATTTAAATAGAGACCAAAAAAACAGGAAAACAGCTCTCGCAGAAGTCGTGTGCCGTTTATAATGTTAGGCAGGCAGCAGCAGTGTTGTTATTGTGGTATTTCTTGTTTTGTTTGTCGTATTCCCTGTAATATTTTCACAAAGTTTTTAGAAAACAGGCTCACTGTGTGTGTATATGTGTGAAGGCATTGTCGAAAATTATTGTTTCGTAAAATCATCGTCACTTTCATGCTTTATTATCCCATTAGCTTTCGTATGAGTGTTTGGCTGTTGTTGTCATTGTATATTTAGCCTCGTTAAGGAATAAACATGTTTTGTTATGATTGTTATTCAATTTACTCGGGTGATTCGTTTTCCTTTACACAATAAAATATCCACAATACATAACAACAACAACGGCGCAATTGTTTCGTTCGGTTGGTTTTACTTTACTGTCAACCGTCAAATACCGAAAGAAAGTTTGCCTTGGTGTTGTTGCTGTTGCTGCTCTGCTAATGATAAGTTGATTTTTCCTGTTTTAATGCCAACAAAAACAACTAACAGTGTTACCCCCATACCACCCGTTTCTCTTTAGGCATCACACGTGCGATTTATTAAATTTTACGTGATTTTTAAACAGAAACGTGTTTAATTTAAGATTTTTTAAATATTTCTTCCTTAATTTTTGCTTACATTTGGCCAAGTATACTATAAATAAAACATGTTGTTGTTTTTGTTTTTGATTTTTAAGAAAATTAAAACATTAAAAGGAATTTATCACTTTTTTTATGATGATGATGATGACGATGGTCGGGTTGTAAATATTTTAAATTTAAGCATTTTATTGTTGTAGTTGTTAAAGCAAAAATAAAATATTGTTGTTGTAGCAATTAGTTGCTTTATAAAATAATTGCTTTTTAGTTGTGAAGCCAACATTTGTTTTAAGAAAAAATATTGCATGTTAAAACGTTTTTCCTTTTTTTTTTTTTTTGAAAATTAAAATTGATTTTACAATTTTCCAACCAAATTGGAAAAATAATAGCCTAACCTAGTTGATGGATGATGACCTCATGAAATACAAGGCTATGAAAATATAGCAAGAAAAATAAAATTTGTAGGCAATAAGCGAACAGAAAGCTGCTTCTTAGATTTTCCCATACACAAACAAAAAAACCCCATACTGGCTAGGCAAGGCAACTCTTTCACTTTGAGACAGACTGCTCTCTAAAGCTTCTGTGTGGCCTACACATCAATTAATATTTTTTTCTATTCTGTTCTGTTTAATTGTGTATTTTTAATTTCTATTATTTTTTATGTACGCTATTGTATTTATTGCTCTGTCGTATTGTTTATTGTTTATAAACAATGGCTGTCAAAACATTTGAGAGCTTGTAGTGAGAGAATTAATTGTATAGAGGCGGTAACTTTTCTTTATTATAAAATTATAAAAAATTACATGGGCGTTTATTAAATTGAATTAATGAATGGCAAACAAATAGACAAACAAGTGTCAAACCATATTTAACATGTGTTTCACTCACTTCACTGACTTGGCGCGATCACGGTTTATTATCTACAAAAATTAACAATAATTTGATAGAATTGTGGCGTTTCATAAGCTATGCGTGCAATTTTAATTATAATTATAATATTTACAAAACATTTTAAGTATTTTTTTTTATATCCACTGATATTTTATTATTCAAAAAGCATATTAAAAGCGAAACAATTGAACAATTCAATCACATTGAAACTATTTTGAGGTTCTGATGAAATGAAAAAGTCTTCCAATGGCAATATACAGTCAAAGAACAAAAGTCTACCTACAGCCGTGTATTTTATCAAATTCTGGCTGGCGGGAAATACACCGCTGTATGAAAACTATTTTCTTTGAATGTATGTACATCTCCCAGCCATAGTTATTGCAAAATAAGACTGTATGGCTCGCCACCAATCATGGATAAAATTAACGCACCCACAACATGTATGATGTCAGAAGATGGGTTGTAATGACCAATTAAGTAAGATTGGCAAATGGTGCAAATGGATCTTTTGTGATCTTAATGTGTAAATAAAGGGTGTTTTTTATAGAGGGGTATAGAACTTTAAGTTGCAATAAAACAACGATGGATTATTCGATTGACATGAATTTTATTTATCCTGAAAGATAATCTTGTGGCATTACATTTTAAATATGATTTCTGGCATATGACCGCCACGGCTGGCGCGGATGTCGTCCAATCTGGACATCCAATTTTCGATGACTTTTTCCAACATTTGTGGCCGTATATCGGCAATAATACGGCGAATGTTGTCTTCCAAATGGTCAAGCGTTTGTGACTTTACCGCATAGACCAATGACTTTACATAGCCCCACAGAAAGTAGTCTAGCGGTGTTAAATCACAAGATCTTGGAGGCCAATTCACAGGTCCAAAACGTGAAATTAGGCGGTCACCAAACGTGTCTTTCAATAAATCTATTGTGGCACGAGCTGTGTGAAATGTTGCGCCGTCTTGTTGAAACCACATCACCTGGACATCATGGTTATTCAATTCAGGAATGAAAAAGTTTGTAAACATGGCTCTATACCGATCACCATTGACTGTAACGTTCTGGCCACCATCGTTTTTGAAAAAGTACGGACCAATGATTCCACCAGCCCATAAAGCGCACCAAACAGTAAGTTTTTCTGGATGTAACGGTGTTTCCACATACACTTGAGGATTACCTTCACTCCAAATGCAAGCAGTTTTGTTTGTTGACGTAGCCATTCAACCAGAAGTGCACTTCATCGCTAAACAAAATTCGCTTATAAAAATCGGGAACAACGGTAATCTCGTTTTGGGCCCATTCGACGAATCTACGCCTTACTTGATGATCGTTTGGCTACAAATCTTGCACGAGTTGGATTTTGTAAGCACGCAAACCAAGATCCTTCCGCAAAATCTTCCATAAAGTGGATGGACACAGATCCAATTTCTGTGCTCGATGGCGGATGGACTCATTCGGGTCTTCCTCAATGCTACGCTCTACAGCAGCAATAGCTTCTTCTGTACGCACCGTACAGCGTCTCTGGGGATGCGAGTTATCAATAAGAGTAAACGTGGTGCGAAAACGTTCCATGGTTAATCGAATTAACTGCTCTGATGGACGATTTTGTTGACGATAAAATGGACGTAGGGCGCGATACGTTTTCCGCACAGAACCAGTACTTTCGAAATAAAATTGCACTATTTGCAAGCGTTGTTCAGGCGTGAGTCTATTCATGATGAATTGCCAAACCAAACTGAGAATAAATCACTTGACAGCTGTTAAATCGGTCGCCATCTTGAAAAGTAATGCCAACTTAAAGTTCTATACCTCTATAAAAAACACCCTTTATATACTATTTTCTGTCCTTATTTATTTTTTCCCATATTGAAGTAATGAAGCAACATCTTCCTTAAATTTCAGCGGCATCTTTCCTACTGAAGCATACAAAAAGAACGAAAAGTAAGAAAATCCTTGAAACAATGTTTAACATGTATGAGTTGACCACACTAATAATTTGCATTTACTCTCTGAGCAGGATGTATAACATGCTCTCTGCTTGAGATAATTTGAAACAGTGTTACCACTGTGCAAACTGGCTATTTACGTAATTTTTGCTACGTTTTAAGTGTTGATATGAAATAATTTCGAAGCATTTGAATAAAATTAAAGAAAATACTCAAACAGATGAAAATAATAAAAAAAAATTAAGAAAATTGATCAGGTTTAATAGATTAACAATCAAAAAAATTATGAAATAAATAAATAATCAAGAGAAGCAATTAAAAATTATGGAAAAATATTAAAAAAAAAAAACAAAAAATGTTTAAAGCATGTTTTTTATGAATACATTAACAATGTGAATAACTTTGCTTTAAATGCTATTTAATTATTATTTGTTAAAAAAAAAGTTTATTTAAATGCTTGACTTCTCTATATGAGGCCATGGTTAGGCGGGATATTAATTTAAAAGAATTTCAATTTGTTATTTAAAAAAAAAAAACGAAAAGAGAAAAGAAACAAATTTAAATTAAATCAAATTTAATTGAAATCAAGCAAATCAAATTAGTTTAATATAATTTCCGTTTATTTTTTTTTCTTCTTCTTCTGTATTCATTTGCCATTTATGCGTAAAGGAAATGGCACAAGATTGACAATCAAAACCAATTAAATACAGAGAAAAAAAAAAAAATAAATAAAAAAAATAATGAAAAAACTACACAAAAATGATGTCTGTCGTCGTCTTGTATAATGATACCCCATATGGTGACAATTAACTAAACTATGCCATGTCATCCATGTCATCCATATGTACAATAATTTCTGATTGATTAAACGTACAATGGTTTGGTCAGTCAGGGATTAATTGATTAACAAATAAAATCGCATATAAACAGTGTTGCGAACAAATAATACAAACAATTTTTTTTTGCTCAATAACATGGCATAGCAAAAATTTATTGACAATCTCGGTAAAATTCTTAAAAGTACTAAGAAATGTTATATTTTGTATTTGAATGAATTTTATATTTTCGTTTCTTTTCAAATTTATTTGCACAAAAAAAAGTATGCTGCATAGAAGAAATAATAGGGACAGTGGCTTCTCACTTTATCCAAGTTGTACGAGTATGTGTTAATTAGATCCATGACTGGCTGGACCTACTGTTTAAAGTTGAGTTCGGGAAACTTTTCATGACAATTTTATTTTACTCTGAGTTTTTGTTTGAAATGTCTCAGCCAAGAGTACCAAAACCCCCAGTCTGGCATGGCAGGATAGCTTGACAATCACTTAATATTGTTAAAAACTGACTAGAAAAGTGGTGATTCAAACGTTTTTAGGTTAGGTTAGGTTAGAGGACGCGTACTTGTCAACTTGTCGGCCGGGAGGTCGAATTGACACATTGTACAACGCCCAAGTTTCTCACACAAATGTTGTGTGTGTTAAAATTTTATACATGAGTGGTGGGACCCCTACAGTTTAAAGTCGACTCCGAACGACAGATTTTTGAGAAACTTTTCCATGGCAATTTTATTTACTTTCAGAGTTTTTTTTTTTGCCAGAAATCTGCTGAGAGGAAGTCGCCGCTGATTTTTGAGAAAGTGTTCATGGCAATTTTAATTTACTCTCAGAGTTTTTTTTTGCCAGAAATCTGCTGAGAGGAAGTCGCCTAAGAAATACTTTTTGTATTTTGTCTTGATGTCTGGCCTGGGGCTCGAACCCTGGCTTTACGTTTAATAAGCCGACACACTACCTACTAGACTAGGGCGACTTCTTCAAACGTTTTTACTTTCCGATCATTATGGGTCGTCTTAATCGACATAATGTGCAAGGAATTTGCCGGGATTACAAAATAGTTTGAAGAGACTGAAAAGCATTACAGATGTGGTCAGGTCTGTATCAGAGATCAGCAATTAATCGCTTTTTCGCTACTAATAAATACTTATGAAATTTTGCGTATGAGTGAGTCAACAGTATTGAAATCCAACTACTCTGATTCATTCATACTCACTACAACGTTGATTTAGAAGTACAGGTTGTAATGAGTATATGCGTACAACGTTCACATCAAACTCATAACATTCGAAATATGTTTGATTCATACGCCTACTCATTCAGATTCATAAATTTAGAAAAAATACTTCTTATAATACTTATAAATGATTCGAGTGATTCGAATCATTCATCAAAATTTACAGTCTTAGTTGTTGTTGTATTTACAAAGAAAGAAGAAAGACACGTAAACAAAAAAGACAAAGACAGCAAGCAGAGAAAACACACAACCTCCATGTGAGTATTGTAGTGTTCGTACGCGAAGCATGCTTATTTTGTGATTCGTGTATACGATGAGTCATGGAGAATCGAAATCAATACCATCATGCGTATTGTTAAGTTCGAGTACCATGAGTATTTCAAACTTTGTATACATATGAGTAGTATGAGTATGACATTAAAATAAGTATGAATGCGTATAAGTATCAGAAATTATACGTATGATTCGAATCTACTCATTGTTGACCTCTGGTCTGTATATCATCGCAGTGTTGTACGTACTGACGTATATATGACTTCTGTTGGAGAAAATGTGGCAAAGAATCATAATTAGCCGATTCTACTATGTTCTCAGCAATTGGACGCATATTGCGACTTATTTTCGCATACTTTACACTTGTATTTTCATCATCCATTCATATAAAGCTCAGCTCACGCAATAATTAAAGCCGGCTAATCATTCAGGATGCCGTAAATAATGCTGATTGGATGCTAGAGCAAAAGGCTTTAAAAACTAGTTTTTCGAATCACAATTTCTTCAGCGTGGAAGCTCATTTGTCATTCGATGATTATGTCAACAAGCAAAATGGGTAAATCGGAGTGATCAAAAGTGATTGTGGAAACGTTGTTGCATGTGGAAAATGGACTGTTTGCGTTGCATTATGATCTAAAAGTGTCACTAAAGCGTATTTTTTTGAAAATGGCCTTAAAAGATGGGCTATGGCCGCATGATAACTGACTTCTTATGGTCTGCAATTGAAGATCAAGAACTAGACGGTATGTGGTCTCAACAACACGGTGCCAGGAACCATACAACACCATCGAATTTGGTTTTATTGCATGACAAGTTGCCAGAAACTGTATTTCACGTTTTGGCAATATCAATTGGTCACTAAGATCATACTGTTTGATGCCGTTAAACAATTTTGAGGGGCTACGTGAAAAACCGTAACTATGCGCATAACCCCCTAGTGTTAAAACATTTGAGAATCAAAATTCCTTAAGAGTAATTTATGATCCTATCGTTCGGAGTCGACTTTAAACTGTATGTCCCACCACTCATGTATAAAATTAACACACACACAACATAAGTGGTGTGAGAAACTAGGACGTTGTACAATGGGTCAATTCGACCTCCCGGCCGACAAGTTGACAAGCACGCGTCCTCTAACCTAACCTAACCTAAAAACGTTTGAATCACCACTTTTCTAGTCAGTTTTTAATAAATTTAAGCGTTTGTCAAGCTATCCTGCCATGACAGACCAGGGCATTTCAAACAAAAACTCAGAGTAAAATGATATTGTCATGAAAAGTTTCCCGAACTCAACTTTAAACAGTAGGTCCAGCTACTCATGGATCTAATTAACACATACTCGTACAACTTCGATGATGTAAGAAGCCACTGTCCCTATTATTTCTTGTATGCGAATTTACTTGTTAGCATACTTTTGTGCAAATAAATTCAAAATAAACTCATGTATAAAATTGACACACACACAACATAAGTGGTGTGAGAAACTAGGACGTTGTACAATCGGTCAATTCGACCTCCGGGTACGGTACTTGCCTTAATTGACAAGCACACGTCCTCTAACCTAACCTAACTTAATGCCAAGATGTCTCTTAATGGTTACTTAAAGGAAAATATTGAACTTGGAACGATAATAAAGAAAACGTTGCAATTTGAATGTGCCGCCATTATTTTCTACGCCACTGTATAAATACCGTTAAAGTTCCCCATCTAGTTTTCAAGATTTTATTAACAAAAAACATTTGTTTGAACAAAATAAAATAAACAAATAAAAAAAAAAATAAAATAAAATTAAATAAAAAATTAGAACAACAACTGAATGAATTTGTTTATAAATATGTAACGTTTTTGCTGTAGAAAAACTTTTTTTTTTGACATATTTATTGTGAAAAAAGTTAAAAAAAATAGAAAAATAAAGAAACAAAAAAATAAACAAAAAAACGAAAGAAAATAGCAAATATTAGGAAATCATTTTGTAAATAAAAGAAATCTTGTTTTTCTAATTTTTTTTTTAATTTAAACTAAAATATGATTTTTTTTCTTCATTATTAAACAGTTATGCGTAGATAAAGTGCATAAAAATAATTAAAAAGAAAACAAGTTTTGTGGTAAAAAAAAGAAGAAAAAAAAAATATCGCAGACATAAAGTTTTTTTTTTCTTTTGAATAAGACTGGCTTGGCAGGTAGGCTGGCCTTATTTATTTATTTATTAACAGTCATTAATTTTAATTCCATTTGAAAACTCAAAAAAAAAAAAAACAGAATGTAATTGAAAGCGATTTTAAAATGCTCTACAAAAGAAAACATTTTAAAAAGAAATGCTAAGCAAATCTTATTAAAATTAAAAAGGAATTTATTATTCAACATAAAATTGATTTTAAAAATTTGCAAACGATGCAGAAAAATTTTGTAAATTAAGGCACAAAAATTCTCCAGCAAAAAACAAAACAAAGAAAAAAAGAATTAATAATTTCAGGTTCTTTGCCAGAAGACTGCCGAGAGCAAGTTGACGAAAGAAATATTTTCTGTCTGAGTTGTAAGCAATTGGACCTCACTATGGTGCTATTTGCACTTGGATTAACAACTCCATTTATAACATCTTATACATGCTGATGATTGCTGGCTGATAGAGCAACAGACTTTCAATGTTGAAGCTGAACGGAGCGGTTGGCAGTGGAATTTTTTCGGAATCGGTTGGAATAGCTCAGTCTATAAGACTACCAGACCACTGCAGTGTCTTTCAGGCGGAGATGATGGCCATACAGGCTGCGGCGAGTATTATTGGGGATGGATATTGATAGCCAGTCGGCTATCAGGGCTTTGAGTTCTAACGTGATGAACTCCAAGACGGTGTACGGCTGTCGCAGATATCTCGACGAGATAGCGGAACGATATGACATCCATATCGTATGGGTACCGGGACACAGTGGTATTCCGGGCAACTGTAGAGCTGATGAACTTGCCAGGCGGGGCACGACCATCGAGCTCACCGCTGAGTTCTCGAATCTGGGCATACCAATGAGGACCTGCAAGCTCATAATTGATAATGCGATCGTCGATTCCGTCAACGACAGGTGGGCGGCCTCGGACACGGATAGAACGGCTCGTAAAATCTGGCCAAGGCTGGATGAGGGGCACACAATGAGTCTACTTAAACTCCAAAGAGGCGCTTTCAGTGTAGTTGTCGGTGTCATTACGGGGCATTGCATTATGGGTACGCATGCGAAACGCATTGGTCTTGTACACCTTGCTAACGACTTCTGTAGAAGCTGCAGAGATGAGGAAGAAGAGGAGACTGTCCCTCATCTGCTGGGTACATGCCCGGCTCTATGCCAAAGGAGAAGGAAGTACTTGGGTACTTACTACATGGATGTTCTGGAGGAACTGCCACGGACTGACATTGGCAGCCTAAATCGCTTCATCAGGAGCTCCGAATGGTTTCGAGACTAGGGGATAACGGATGACTGTGGTAGCACAATGGGCCCAATGCGGCCTAAGTGTGTCCATCACCAAGAAAAATTTTTCTTGGATGGGCAGCCACCTCTACCTACCTACCTACCTACCTTCAATGTTGATCTTCAGAACTAAATTTCTTCAACGATTCTTCACAAAATTGTTGCGTATGGTGCTCAAAGAACGCAAAAGTGATTATGGAAATGCATTTGCATTCGGAAAAAGTAACATTTTAGTTGGCACTATGGTCTGTAGCCAAGAGCAGCAATGAGTATTCAAAAAGATGATCAGAATTGAATCATACTCATAATCTCTGATACTTATATGCATTCATACTGATTTTAATATCATGGAACCTGTAGTCATATTCAAAGTTTGAGATACTCATCATACTCATACTTAACAACACGTATGATGTTGTTTGATTTCGAGTCTCCATAACTCAACATATACACGAATCACAAAATAAATATGATTCGCGAACACGAACACTAAAATACTCACTAAATGGTTGTGAGTCACTTGAATCATTTATAAGTATTATGAGTGTTTTTCTAAAAAGTTATGAATCTAAATGAGTAGGCTCATGAATCAAACGTATTTCGAATGGTATGAGTTTGATCTCATAAACATAAACATACTCATTGCAACCTATACATATAAATCAAGTAGTGAGTATGAATGCATCCGAGTAGTTAAATTTCAATATTGTTGACTCACTTATATTCAAAATTTTATGAGTGCTTATGAGTAGCGAAAAAACGATTAATTGCTGAGATCTCTATTCTGTAAGTGTCGAAAACTGCTGTGTAAGCACCCGTACCGTTTATTCAAAGGCAGTGTGATGGCAGTATGATTATGAACAACATGGTATGTATGTGGTTTCAACAAGACATAGCACAGGCCATGCGTCACGATTGGATTTTGGGCTTTATTGCAAGGAAATTATTTTCTAAGTTTGGCAACACCAAATGGCCACTAAGATCATGTCATTTGACGTCGTTAGGCAATTGTTGTGGGCCAATGCCGAATGTCGCCGTAGTCTAGTAGGTAGTGTGTTGGCTTATTAGACATAAGGCCACGGTTCAAACCCCAGGTCAGACATCAAAACGAAATACAAAAAAAAAAAAGTATTTCTTCGGCTACTTACTCTCAGCTGATCTTTATAGGGATGGATGATGAAAATACAATTCTAAAGTATGGGAAAATGAGTCGCAATATGCGTCCAATCGCTGAGAACATAGTAGAATCGGCTAATTCTGATTCTTTGCCACATTTTCTCTGACAGAAGTCATATTTTCGCCAGTACGTACAACACTGCGATGATATACAGACCTGATCACATCTGTAATGCTTTTCAGTCTCCTCCAACTATTTTATATTCCTGACAAATTTCTTGCGCATTATGTCGATTAAGACGACCCATAATGATCGGAAAGTAAAAACGTTTGAAGAAGTCACCGTAGTCTAGTAGGTAGTGTGTTGGCTTATTAAACGTAAAGCCAGGGTTCGAGCCCCAGGCCAGACATCAAGACAAAATACAAAAAAGTATTTCTTCGGTGACTTCCTCTCAGCAGATTTCTGGCAAAAAAAACTCTGAGAGTAAAAAAGTTTCTCAAAAATCTGTCCTTCGGAGTCGACTTTAAACTGTAGGTGCCCGCCACTCATGTATAAAATTAACACACAAACAACATAAGTGGTGTGAGAAACTAGGACGTTGTACAATGGGTCAATTCGACCTCCGGTTCGACAAGTTGACAAGTACACGTCCTCTAACCTAACCTAACCTAAAAACGTTTGAATCACCACTTTTCTAGTCAGTTTTTAATAATATTAAGCGGTTGTCAAGCTATCCTGCCATGACAGACCAGGGGTTTTGATACTCTTGGCTGAGACATTTCAAACAAAATCTCAGAGTAAAATGAAATTGTCATGAATAGTTTCCCCAACTCAACTTTAAACAGTAGGTCCAGCCACCCATGGATCTAATTAACACCTACTCGTACAACTTGGATAAAGTGAGAAGCCACTGTCCCTATTATTTTTTGTATGCGAATTTACTTGTTGAGAGATCGCCGTAGTCTAGTAGGTAGTGTGTTGGCTTATTAGACGTAAGGCCACGGTTCAAACCCCAGGTCAGACATCAAAACAAAATACAAAAAGTGTTTCATCGGCGACTTCCTCTGAGCAGATTTCTGGCAAAAACTCTGAGAATAAATAAAATTGAGATTAAAAGTTTCCCAAAAATCTGTCGTTCGAAGTCGACTTTAAACTGTAAAAAAAAAAAAATAAAATAAAATAAAAATAAAACAAGAGTGCTGTGAGAAGCTAGGCCGTAATCCTGACTGAAGGGTTGTAATGCCGAATACCATGGCTAGTCGGAAAATACTTTGACGCTGAAGTATAAGAAAACCAACATTCGTTAAGTTATCGACAAGATATCAACCGGAAAATGTTGCGAAAGGGTGGTCAAAGATTGCCCACAAAACGATCAACTGCTGTAACCAGTCCAGAGGCGGTCATCATTTAAATGCCATTGTATTCGGTCCACATAACAGCAATGCCATTTTTGTAATAGATTAAAGAGAATACACAATTAAGTTTCATTTCTAGTGTGCGTGTGCGTATGCGTAGGGTGTATATATTTAGTTGCTGTTATTAAACCAGTTTTTTTAATGTTTTTTTCTTTTTCATTATCTTTTTACTCAGTTATGGCTAAAATATGTTACGTTTGTATGTACATAGTTTTGAAAAGATCAATAAACTTTAAAATAAAAAGTACGAAAAAAACCAAAATTAACACACGCATACATACGTACAAATTACTAATTTTTAAAATGTTAATTTATGGTTTGAATACGTTTGTCTACGCCATGGATTTTTATTATTATTTGGATGACAATAAAATTTTAACACAATAAATTAAAAAAAACTCACGTGTTTTTATAACTTAAATTATAAAATGTATGAGGGAGGAGGAAGGAAGGAGTGAATAAATTAAACAAAAATAAATATTTTTGTTTACAACAGCAGCATAAAATTGTTGCCAATCAGATTTGTTAAAATAATAACAAAAAAAAACTTTAATTCTATCAAAAATTATTTAAAAAACATCAAAGAAAATGCAAAACTAACACACAAAAATATGAAGAAAAAAAAAACGTGTGGAGAATTGTAAATACAAAGGGTTTCTATTGATGGTTTTGTCACGATACCGTGTTAATCTATCTGACAGAAAGATCTACAGCAAGTGAAAATGGATGAGTCAACTCATAAATCCACAGAGTAACATTAAGACCTAAATATCATCTGCAGTATATCAGTTCAAAAGTTGCAGGAACATGGCCTTCGTTATCTTTAAAAGAGAGGAAAAACAGTCAACGATAAGTTGCCATAGTTTAGTAGGCTGGCTCTTGAGATGAGGGCCTGTTGTTCAAACACCAGCTCAGACATCTCGAATAGAACGAACAAATATTTCTTCGGTGACTCTCTCCCCTACTCCCTGGCAAAACGAAACGTATTTTATCTTCGTTAAGTAGGTCTCACGTTACGGTCGACAACTAAAGGGTGTTTTTTTTATAGAGGTATAGAACTTTAAGTTGGCATTACTTTTCAAGATGGCGACCGATTTAACAGCTGTCAAGTGATTTATTCTCAGTTTGGTTTGGCAATTCATCATGAATAGACTCACGCCTGAACAACGCTTGCAAATAGTGCAATTTTATTTCGAAAATAATGGTTCTGTGCGGAAAACGTATCGCGCACTACATCCATTTTATCGTCGACAAAATCGTCCATCAGAGCAGTTAATTCGATTAACCATGGAACGTTTTCGCACCACGTTTACTCTTATTGATAACTCGCATCCCCAGAGACGCTGTACGGTGCGTACAGAAGAAGCTATTGCTGCTGTAGAGCGTAGCATTGAGGAAGACCCGAATGAGTCCATCCGCCATCGAGCACAGTCCATCCACTTTATGGAAGATTTTGCGGAAGGATCTTGGTTTGCGTGCTTACAAAATCCAACTCGTGCAAGAATTGAAGCCAAACGATCATCAAGTAAGACGTAGATTCGTCGAATGGGCCCAAAACGAGATTACCGTTGTTCCCGATTTTCATAAGCGAATTTTGTTTAGCGATTAAGCGCACTTCTGTTTGAATGGCTACGTCAACAAACAAAACTGCCGCATTTGGAGTGAAGGTAATCCTCAAGTGTATGTGGAAACACCGTTACATCCAGAAAAACTGACTATTTGGTGCGCTTTATGGGCTGGTGGAATCATTGGCGCGTACTTTTTCAAAAACGATGGTGGCCAGAACGTTACAGTCAATGGTGATCGGTATAGAGCCATGATTACAAACTTTTTCATTCCTGAATTGAATAACCATGATGTCCAGGTGATGTGGTTTCAACAAGACGGCGCAACATGTCACACAGCTCGTGCCACAATAGATTTATTGAAAGACACACGTTTGGTGACCGCCTAATTTCACGTTTTGGACCTGTGAATTGGCCTCCAAGATCTTGTGATTTAACACCGCTAGACTACTTTCTGTGGGGCTATGTAAAGTCATTGGTCTATGCGGTAAAGTCACAAACGCTTGACCATTTGGATGACAACATTCGCCGTATTATTGCCGGATATAAGGCCACAAATGTTGGAAAAAGTCATCGAAAATTGGACGTCCAGATTGGACTACATACGCGCCAGCCGTGGCGGTCATATTTAAAATGTAATGCCACAAGATTATCTTTCGGATAAATAAAATTCATGTCAATCGAATAATCCATCGTTGTTTTATTGCAACTTAAAGTTCTATACCCCTCTATAAAAAACACCCTTTATAACTTCGACTTTGTCAAGAAATTTAATTACCATGGCTTAGCTTAGCTTACAAGCGAACATGATATCTGTCTGAAACTCCATCATAGAATTAATATTGCCCAAAGATGCGATTATGGTCTCAATAAGCAATATTGAGTAGCAGATACAAATCGGTCATCATCCTCCTCGTGCTTCTCCATGCCACGAAAGCATGAATACTCTTACGCACTGATACAGCTGCTTTGGGATATCCGGGTACAGATGATACAGGAGAAAAGTTCTTCAAAAAATCTTCGGTACAATGTCAGTTGGCGAATGATTTCCAACAATGAGCTGAAAAAGCTAATCAACGGCATTAACCCTGTTCAGCGCATTGACATCCACCAGCTACATTGGTTTGTTTATCTCATTCGTAAGAAGAAGATATTGTCTGCGTTGGATAGTCTAAAATAAGGTAGCTTTGTCATCGATCTGTGTGATCAACTGGAGAAGGGGAGCGCGAAATAGAGGCGCTTGGTATAAAGACCGAAATCCAACAAACCAAGACCAATTAAATATGTATGTATAGTAAGTGATAATACATTGCGAAATGGACAACATGTGGTATTTTTTTTTTTTTGTTTCGGTGACTTCTCTTCAGCAGTCCTGTGGTAAAAACTCTGAGAGTAAAATAAAATTGCCATGAAAACTTTCTCAAAAATCTGTCATTCGGAGTCAACTTTAAACTGTAGGACCTGCCACCACTCAAGGAGAAAATTAACATACACAACATGGGTGGTTGTGAGATGTTAGATTGTAATCCTGACTAAGAGAATGTAATGACTTATAAAGCGAGTAATTTTTAAACAAATAATGATAAAGTTTTAAGCTTTTTTCCTTCAATTTAATGAAGGCGCTAATCTCTTTGACGTGATCATTAAAATGGTTGCATTTTTACTCAAACCTATTAAAAGGGGGTCCGATTCTTACATCTTACCATGTAAGAAGACCTATCCATCAAGAATTCAATCCAAATTATAATTTAAAGACGGTAAAACAGGGTGGTGGTAGCATCATGGTATGGGTGTCATTCTCTTATTATGGTGTGGGTCCTCTATATCGTATCCAGAATGTAATGAAATCGGCTGATTACACCCAAATTTTGAAATATACAATGCTGCCGTATGCCTAAGAAAATATGCCGCTCAAAGGGGTCTTACAGTAGGATAATGACCCAAAGCATACGGCAAAGTACACAAAGAAGTGTTTTCAGGACAAAAAAATCAAAATATATTATAGGAATAGCAAAAATTTTGTTTTTAATCTTTTTTTCTACCGTTTAAGAAAAAATAAGTCGTTTAAACAAGAAGGAATTTTCGAGTTTTTATTCGGTTTTAAATATAATTTAAGTTTGGGTGGGCACTGTCCTTATTATTTTTCACATCACTGTACATAATTGGTCATTACAACCCTTCAGTCAGGATTACGACCTAGTTTCTCACACCACTTATGTTGTGTGTGTTAATTTTATACATTGCGTGGTGGGACCTACTGTTTAAAGTCGACTTCTAACGACAGATTTATGAAAAGCTTTTCATGGCAATTTTCTATTTACTCTCAGAGTTTTTGCCAGAAATCTGCTGAGAAGAAGTCGCCGAAGAAATACTTTTTGTATTTTGTTTGATGTCTGGCCTGGGCTTTTAACCCTGGCTTTACGTCTAATAAGCCAACACACTACCTACTAGACTACGGTGACTAATTAAATCTTTTTGACTTTCCCAAAAAAAGCTTGTGATTTTAAATGTTTTTACAACAGAGGTTGGCACCAATAGCCCCCGAAGACCGAACGTCTTCAGTTTTTTACGCACATAAGACACGAACATTAAACGAGTTCGTAAAAAAGAGAGTAAAAATGCATACAGTTGCTTGTCAGCTTCCAAAGAAGACGATCCATGTCGCTTTTTTTCAGATTTCAATTACACATCCAAATAAATATTACGGTAGGATTCACTAATATTCAATGAGATTCACTAATAACAATGAGAAAATGATCTCCATTTTTTTAAGAATATTTGTGAATTTAAATACGCAGTCTTTAGGGATTTGACGCTGTACATTTTTTTCTATATTTTCCACTACATATATGTACATATTATTATGTTCTCTTTGTGACGACCTCTGTTTGACAATGTCCTGCAATAAAATTTTATGCGAAAAATAAAAAAAAATTCCCACAACATAAAATTCCCACTGAAATCGTCAAATGAACAACTAAATGGTCTTTTTTTTCTATCGTTGTGTTGAAAAATGCCCACCAGGAAGGATTTCTTCTGTTAAATGCAACAATAAAAGAAACCAATGGTTACAGGCAGCACATACTGTTCGAAATCAAGCTCTACAGGAGGTGTTATATACATTCTCTGTTATACTACCATTTAGAATAGGCCTGATTGCTCTCTTGGATAATAACACAAAAAAGAAACGGTATTTTTTTTTCTTCTCTCACTCTGTCTTAAAGTTACAAAAATAAAAAAGAAATTATTAAGCACACTTCAATGATTTTAAGAAAACAAAAAATCCCTTTAAATAAGAGTCTGATTGTTGTTGTTGTAGGTAAATTAAGGGAAGAAAGAAAAAGAAAAATTAAGCAGAGAGAGAGAATACAATTAAGAAAATTTTCTTAAAACACGCTGTATTTTCTTACAACAACGAAAAATCAATCAATTGTAATGGCAAAAACAGTAGGATGACAAATTTGTCTATATGTGTGTGTGTGTGTATGTGTGTGTATTTGTATGAGGGTATATTATAAGAACAAGAAACAAAACCAACAGAAGCAACAACAACAATACAAATTATGATTGCATTTTTATTGATAATGGATAACGAGTCTACACAACCATCGTAAGTAAGCCCGTTATAATGGTGTGGGAATTTTTCTCTTTTATTTTTGTGCTACTGTCTGGAAGAGATTTCTTTTTTGTTGGCTCGGTAGGAATACAAAAAAAATATTTTAAAATTCAACTTTTTTTCTCACATTTGGCGGATATTAATTTTCTTTTTCTTTTTGTTTTCGTTTTTTAATTTTTAATCCAAAAAATTTTAAGGGCCCAGTAGTATAAATAATACCCGGAATAAATAAAAATAAAATTTTGCAAATAACCAAAGTTAATGACAAACAAAGCCAGCCAGTCAGGCAGGCAGGCACACACTTCAAAAACATACAAAAATTTACGAAAAAAAAATCCCTGTACGAACGACCTCACACCCACAATCTTAAGCTCTTGCTCTATGACATTGCTAGAGAAAAAGAGAGCGAGAGAGAGCGAGAGAAAGAAAAAACGAAATTAATGAGTTTCTTTAGTTAAGAAAGAATTTAACAAACAAGTTTACCTATTTACCTATAGAGCGTAACGACAGTGACAGAGAGAAAGAGAGGGCGAGAGGGAATCAGAGCAGGAGATTAGGGTGTTTGAGTAGAATTTGCCTTAGCAATTGTATTTACCAAGTAATAAGGAAAAAAAAAAGATTTCAAGTGTTTGTAAATACTCGTACTACACATGGAAATGGACGTGTGTCATAAGAAAAAAATGAAACAGGGAGGGAGAGGGGGAGTTATAAAGAAATATAAAAATCAAATCAAATACAATAAAAATGTGAAATAAATGCATATTAAGTAGAAAATATACGCGTGTCTATTGTACTTTTTTTCTTCTTAAGTATTGTTTAAATAAATACACATACAAACAAGCAGTCATTCACTCACTCACTCTCTCTCTCTGTGTAAGTAAACACAATACAAATAAAACGAAAGCTTACTTTGTAAGTAAAAAAGACTACCCAGCAAACATTTTTATTAAATAAACTTCATTTAATAGCAAATAATTAAAATACTTTTATTAGAAATAAAATGTTGCTGGTATTTATTTAAGAATTTATTTGCAATTCTCTATTTATATTTTTGCTTTTATTTGTGAAATGTACATACTCATATCCCTCCTCATATACATACATAACAACATATAAGGATTTCTAAGTTTTATTTGCGGTTTATTTTCTACATTATTAATGAAATTGTATGTATGATATGTGGCATAAAAGGTGGTGGTTTTTATATTTGTTCCACACACACAAAAATTTCTGCAATTTGTTAAGCTTCTGACCAACATTAGAATTCTTTACTTTTGCTTTTACCTTGATTTACTTTTATAACGATAGCGAGCCGTATATGTATGTCCATACGTATGTGCATATTTCCTTTACTGACTGAGCGTTACGTACATATGTATAAAGAATTATAATAAGCATTACTAAAAAGCAACAAAAAAAGATTGAAAATAAAAGTGAAACTAATCAAAAACTCTTGAAAATGTCCGGAAGAGACGACGGTACTTAAGTGCCAGACACTTTTTGCCGGTAAATCATAAACAAAAAAGAAACGAAAGAATTTGTTACACTTCCTGTACTTAATTTATGAATAAAATAATAAACGGAAAACCATATTTTATACAGTAATTATCACCAGAGGTATATTTATAATTTACCAGTATAATATGGCCAAAAATGTTCTTAAAATAGCAACGAAAATTAGGTCAACTGGCTTACACGATATCCAAATATGTTTTGTACTAGTATTCTTGTCCAAAAAACAGTTAACACCTTCCAGCAGGTGAAATGGCAAACAGCTTGCTTTCTTGGGATCACTGTCTTAAGTAATTTTAATTTTAAATGGATCCACTTGATATAATATTCATTTACTGGCTTCCATCGCTTTATTTTGATTCCTTTTCGTCCCTTTAAATAAGCATTTCTTGCAGATAAGCAAATGATTGACAAGTTCTAGAATTATAGGGTTGCCATATATGTATGTTGTCGCCTAGAAGCAATGCCTTGTTCGTATAGATTTACTCCTTCTCATGAGCTGGCACTACTGAAACTTCCTTTACGGTTTCTTATTGATGTTATCGTTTCTGGGATAGGGCAGTGGCATTCTGCGGTAGAGGGTATTTTTGGAGGAGAACGCGAAAACCTTAATTCCTGCATAGATGACATTTAACGATAAAAATCTATGCTAGTAGAAATTGCCATTTTAAGAAACTCAAGGTGAATATATGCCTGACTTTATGTTGGCATATTACTCTGAAGCAACACAGCAAAAAGTTCAGCAGCCTCTTTTTAAGAATGAACTAATTTAAGGAACTCAAATTGATTTTATTCAGGAAAACAAAAGAAATGTGAAAAGAAGAACAAGCAAGCTGCCTTACTTACTTACTTAATTGATCATTACAATTCTTTAGACAGGCTTACAACCTAGCTTCTCACATCATCCCACACCATGTTGTGTATGTGTTACTTTTTATCGATAAGTGGCGGGATCTGCAGTTTAAGCTTTTCATTGTAATTGTATTTACTTTCAGAGTTTTTGCATTTTGCATTTCTTCATATTTCGGTTTTGTTCGAGTTCTGTGAGCCAGGGGTTGAAGCACAGACTCTCGTCTAATAATTTAACACACTATCTAGCAGACTACGGCGACTTGTAATAAATTATTCCATTTTTAAATATTTTAATTCTGAATTATGGGTATTCCTAAAGCATTTAACCGTTTTAGCAGTTTTTTTATTCCTCCTTACACTATTTAATATGTTTCAGTCTGTAATCTGCTGTTTAAATAAATATTTTCCAATTTTTCTTTTAAATTAAGTGTTAAGGCATTTTGGTAATTCATATTCCTATTTTACTGGGTTCAAAATGCCCAAGAGTTGACAACATTGTTTGCAACATGTGGTGTTTTTAATTTTCTTAACCTTCGACGAGAAAGATAGAGAGAGTATGGTATGTACTTTATTTCGATCACCTACTTTATATTTTTATACGGTGTTGCCTCATTGAGTTTTTTTCATTGTCTCTCTTCTTTAAATTTTTAAAACACTTTTGCCTTGACCCTATAACAATAGGTATTCCAATATTTACTCATACAATGTAATTTACCTTTTGTAAACTAAAGGAAAAATGTAATAGAATGTAATAAATTTAATTAAGTTATCATTTATTTTCGTCTTCTTATTGTTATTCTTATTTTATTGTTATCAATTATATATAAATTTGTAACCCTCCTTTACAAAATGAATTTTAACCTCAAATTAAAATTTTACTACAAAGAAATTGTGTTTTTATTAAGAAGGGGTGAGTTAGAGAAACACACACACACACATCACTCTCCTTTTCTCTTGGAAAATAACAGGGGGTTTTAATTACATAAATATAGTATTAAAGAGCATACTATTGATGCTATGGGTGCCAGTTCATGGTGTATAGTTTGCATGTGTTTGTGTAGATGAGTGTAAACAGTGGTGGCCAGCCACCTATTGTAGTATATCACACCACACCACACTACACCACATCACATTTAAAATGTATAATTTGAAATTGCACGAGGGATTTTGCTGTTGTTGTTATATTATTATTATTGTTGTTGTTTTTTGTTATTTTATTGTGTTATTCCTTTTAAGTGTTGTTGACATGTTTGACACTTAAAAATAGGTGTGAGTGAGTATAATAAATTGAGAGCATTGTCGTGTAATGTTGGATGAATAAGAAGGTCCGTTGCTTATGTTTACTTACTTAAATTTTCTTGCCTTGCTCCATGAGTGTGTATTGCGTATGTGTAAGTGTATGTTTACTCAAGTTTATATGCACGGTTTTTTCTTGTTTGTTTACATTTATTGAATGTAAACAAAACAATGCAAAGCAGCAAAACTTTTTAGGACACAACACTACTGCATACTCACACTTAACTACTACTCTTTTTATAAGAAGAAGGCTGCCTGTGGCCGGCCTTTTATTTTCTTCTGTGTTGTGGCACAAAGTGCTGTTTTTACGTTCAAGTTTATTTAATAAAAAAAAAAGGAAAATATTGGTCAACAAATATAAACAGAGGAATGAATGAATGCACGTATGTACATTCATACAAACAAACAAACAAATTGTGTGAATTATTTATAATTGATAAATGCTTTTTAAATGTTTTCTTAGAAGTCCTTTTTTCCCTTCTATTGTTATGTGGCCGGCCAAACAAACTGAAATTGAAATTGAAGAAAAATATGAAAATTGAAATCCTTTTTTCATTCCTTATTCTGTTACATGGCTGGCCCAAATCAAATGCATCACTGGCTTAAAAATATATTGGAAAAGAAAAAAAGAAAAGAAAAAATACAATAGAATTTTAACAATGACCTGTATGTTGGCGTGATAGCTACTAAAAAGGAGGTGTAGTGGTGGTATTGTAAAAATGCCGCCCCTGTTTTTGTGTTACCGTTCGCCTGGGTATAAATGTCAATTGAAAAACGTGCCATAAGCCAGTAGCAAGCGTATGGCATTGATTTAAATCCGCCTTTAATGCCTTTATAATCGATGTGGGAAATGCTGTTTGTTGTTGATGACGGCCGAAAGAAAAGTTCATTTTTTTCTAGAAATTTGTCTCGAATAATATTTAAATAAATAAAGCTTTAACGCCTTTCGGAAGGGAAGCATGCAAATCCAATATTTACACAAACCTTCTTATAATAGAAGGTTATGTCAAAGACAAATTTGCCGAAGTGTAGTAGACAGTGTAGTGGCTTATTAGACGTGAGCTCGTGATTCAAACCCTAGCTCAGACATCTTGAACAAAAGGAAATCTTAGAAAAATACTTCTTTCAGCGACTTCCTCACTGCAGTCTTCTGGCAAAAACTCTGTGAGAGTAAAATAGAATTGCCATGAAAGTTTCATAAAAATCTGTCCTTCGCAGTCGACTTTAAACTGTAGGTCCCATCACACATGGATAAAATTAACACACAAAACATGGGTGCTGTGAGAAGCTGAATGTCATTCTGACTAAAGGGTTGTAATGAAAAATTAAATAAGTATGGCGTTCAACTGGACAGGATAATGTCACGAATCGAATATCCCTCATGACACAACTGTGTTCTTATTAAAGAAGTTAGGAACGTGTGACCTGACTCTCAAAGGACTCTATACAAATCTTCACGGAGGTTTTAAAAAATTGTTTAAAGCAGTAGGAGTCGGCAGATCATTCCATAACGCAATCGGATCATTGCAGCTTCTTTCCGTCAGAAGTGTCGGCCATAAGGACTGCGTTGATGATTATTAAGGAAGACACAATGCCTTTGGAAGAGATATAGCCATACTTTCTAATAACCAGGCGGCTGTTAAGGCATTTTGTTTTAACAAAACATCTTCTAGGACGGTCTACGGTGGCCGTCAGGCTTTCAATGACATTGGCAGAGCGGTACAATTTTCACATCACATGGGTACTGGGACATAGTGGCATACCGGAAAACGGCAAAGCGAATGAATTGGCCAGTTATGGTATACCCATTGAAATCAAATGATGTAATAAAATATTTTAATAAGAATGTAAAGAAATACAGAAAATTCGAATTCGTTCCAATAGTCAGCTTAAATCCTAGTCTGGTTTTTATTGAAACAAAATCTTTAAAATTTATTTAGTTCTCCCTGTGGAAATTTTAAATTTAAAAAAAAAATTAAATTTGTTCCACAAATTAGTTCCAAGCAAAAGCTTTAAAAGAAAAATAATTTTTTTTTTTTAAATTTCACACACAATTATTTTCGTTTTAATAACAGGCTCTTAAAAGAACGAATTTTTGTAATCCTAAGCCAAACGCGTTTTTATTGAAAAGCAGTCACTGCTGCCTTAGAAACTCAATGAAATTCCAAAAAATATATGTACGTAAGCAGCAATGCAACACACCTGAGAATAGCTAGGCAGATAGACAGACAAACGTTAAACTGTTGTAATGATGGCACAAATGATGAGGCAAACATTTATTAGAGCAACCACGGCAAAGGTCAGACAGATTTAGAGAAATTAAATCCTTAAATTACATAAACAACGACACAATGCCACAGAGTAGAGTATTTATTTGATGAGATTTTAAACTGAATGGAAGGGAAAATAATTTATTCAATAACAGAGTGTGTACAGCAAGAGCAGACGGAAGGGCGGGCGCAAGACTTGACTTACTTCGCTGGCTGGCTGGCTGGCTGGCTGGCTGGCTAATATCACGTGTGCCTTCAAATATGTAGAATATTTAACAAAGTTACCACTGGCAACTTGAAGAGATTAAAACGAGTATTAAGTAGCAACAATCACAAGTGATTAAGAGCAATAAAACACAACAACAACAACAAACAAACAAAAAAACAAACATTTTATTGCCTTTAACTCATCATTACCAAAAAAAAAAAAACAAGACGAAGAGTTAGGGAAAGAAAACCACCCTAATTTTTTGGTATTGTTTTAGCAGAATGTGTAAATAATGAGAGAGAAATATTTTTCATTTGAATTGTGCAACCATTAGTAACCAATAAAATCAAGTACTTCACTAGAGGCTTAAGCCGGAAAACAACTTGAGTTATGTATGTATGTCTGCACCTTCTTTATGCGTACATGCATATTTGGCTGCTGGTTGTCAACAACAAATCAATTTTTAGTCTAAAGTTTTATGGGAAATGGGAATGTCTCGCATGGTTTTGGAACAATTTTATTACATAAAAATTCCTTACATTTCGTAAATACATTTAAAAAGTTAATTTTTGTAGTAAAAAAAAACCCATGATTCATTAAAATTTCCAAGACCTTAAGCAAAAAACTTTCATTTTATTTTTTTTTATCAATAATTTCAATTTCAATAATTTCTTTTCATTTATTTAAAAGCCTTCAAAATACATTGAAACTTCACTTTTATGATTTATTGCTTAAAAAAACAGAAAACAAATATTGGGCAACACTAAATTGGTGAAAGTAAACAAAAAATAAAACAAAAGACTTAACGGACACCAAAAATTTAACTTTCACGCTTGCATTGACACATACAAGCAACATTAACCTCCAACGTTTTTATAAAGGCTTTGAAAAGGTTCTTGTTGTTTCAAAATTCATGGCAAAGAATCTTAAAAATTTTATTCTAAATTACAACAATTCTATCCTTTTTTACAAACAAAAACCACATCTTTTTCATAATTTTCTTACTTTTCCAAATACAAATGTTGACATCACTGTTTATTTATTGTATGTGAGATCAAGAGAAAGCCTAAATGAAAGTCTATTAGAGACAAAAACAAAAATTTTTACTGTAATTAATAGGAAAGGAGCTGCAATTTGCATTTATGTATGTATCTACAACAACAAAAACAAAAATAACCTGATTTACTGGGTTCCATGCAAAGCAAAATAATAGACGAGAGTCAAATGGTAAGTATGGGAAGAGTACTAACACACATGTATCAATATGAATAACACGCATGTTTAACATGGAACTGCAGTAGTTAAAGTAGGAGGGGGGGATAACGTGGGGTTTATTACTGTGTTTACATTAAAAAAAAGAGAACAGAGCAGAGAATAATTTCTTTTTAAAACGATTAAATGGTAAATACAGGGAGAGTATTAACATACTATGTGAATAAACAAAATAATATGGCTGCTTAACATGGAAGGAATAACTGGATTTTCTAACTTTGTTTACATTTAAAAAAAAAAGAAAAGAAAACGGTCAAATGGTGAGTTTATGAGAGTATTAAGACAACTAAAATGAGATTAAATTGAAAATAATAGGTTACTGTCTAGAGAAGCTGAATCAGTTAAGTAGACAGAATAAGGTTACCCCCTGCTGGGTCCCACATCATGTGGATATCCTCGGCAATGAGCAAGCAGATTATCAAGATATCCGATATGAAAACCTTCACTGTTAAAAGACTAATAAACAGAGATGTTAAACCCGAGTATAGCAGAAGTAGTAAAAAATAGTCATGGTATGGCTTAAACATTTCCTGCCTTGATTATTAGCATACAATAAAAGATCTCATATATTATACACTATTTTACAAAGCTACCATATTAGTTGCTTTAGTTTAGCGTACCACTGTATATAATTGAAATTAGATTTGTTGTTTTTCTCAATACATAAACAAGATGAGAGCTTAGTACTGGGCAAACAATAAAAATTCCTTATGTTTGCATTGCAATGTAACACAATAGAAGTGAATGGACAAATATAAAGTGCAGAGAGAATATTTACACGAGTTAAAACGATTAAAAACGATAATTAATAGTGCATATGGACAATAAAAGGAAGCGAAATTAAACGTGATAACATAGCTGTTATAACGAGAAGGACACATATTATGTTTTTTTTGTTTACATGAAGAAATATTAACAGAAGAAATATTAACATTTGCAGCAAAGTAACCACAATTATAGTATGTATGCATGTGCATGTAAATATTATGTTAACACATGATTATAATGTTTGTTTACACTTTAAAGCATGCACAAGATAAGGAAATTCAAATGCTATACTAAGGAAGTATTATGTAACTTTATTCCTCATGTTTATGTAAAGCAACAGTAGCAAGTATTATGTGCTTAATTTTGTTTGTGTTTTCCATACAAACAGATGATTGTCTGAAACCACATGCCTTACAGAAACAGCACATTAATTTCTAAATTAATGCTCGCAATTATTGATAACAGAGCATAAATAACATGATTAAATAAAAGTTTGTTTAGATTTTTCTTAAAGCAAACGAGAGATAATGATTGGAGAGGTCAACGTACATATACAAATGTAATGGAATTAGTACCGTACAGATTGATATTGTAAAGCAAAACAATCAAGAAAAGAGAGCCTTAATATATGTATGTTCATATGTATATGAAGTAACGATCAAATATTGTATTTAGTTTAGTGAAGTAAACAAAAAGTGGTTTTGATTTCTTTATGAAACTGTACAGAGAGAAAGTGTCATTAAAGCTAAGGAGATAACGATGTTTTGGTACTTTTTTCAAATATTTTAAACAAATTTTACACTGAGAAAAAAACGTTAATTTCAAATTTTAAACCAATTTGAATACTTCTTTTAAACAAAAGACTTTAAATTAAAGTAAAATAAAAATACAACCATTTTCAACGGTCAATAACTTTTTTTTCAAGATTTTTTACACTGAGAAAAAAAAACTTATGACAGATATGTAACTAACAAATAATTTTAAAATGTTTTTAATATTTCTTTTAAATAAAAGGCCATAGAATTAAGAAAATTAAAATTTAAAATAAAAATAATATCAATGAACTGAGAGAAGACATACATATGAAGTAAAAGGCCTTAAACTTAATAAAAATAAAATATTTGAAAAATAAAAAACAAAACAAAAACAACTACAACAACTTACCATTAATTGCCAAATTTGCATTTCTTGTAGAATATTATCCATATTACTTTGACCTTTGGCCGTAGCCTTTGCGGTTGCAGCCACACTATCAAATGCTGTCAAAGACGACGCTGATGACGTCTCCAGGGTCGTTGTTGGTTTATTTGTTAAATGCGCATAACAGGTGGTTGTTGAAGTATTAAATGGTGAGGCAGCGATGGTGGCAGAAGCAGAAGCAGCAGCAGCAGCAGTTGTTACTAAATTTGTGGTTTGTTGAAAGAGATCATAAAGCTCATCATTAGTTTTGCCACAACTACGACACAGCTCATGGAAATTAACGGTGGTGTTATTAGACGTTAACAATGGATTTAAAATAGTAGACGATGACTTAGATGGCGAAGTTAAAGCCTTGGATGATGCGTTTAAAGAAGTAGAAGAGGTAGTAGTAACACTTAATGTTGCAGTCGTTGGTGTTGTAGTTGTTATTGTTGTTAAATGTGGTGCCTTAGAGGCTGCCATTATTTTTGTTAAAGTAAAGGTTTGATTGTACAGCACAAAAAATACAAAAGTTTTCTTTCTTCTTTATTTTTTATTTCTTTTTTATCTTCTTGTTATAGCACTTTTTTTTTTGTAATTTTATTTATAGCTTTATAAATGCAATGTTGTTGTTGTTATTTTATTTTTTGCAGCTTTTTAGCTTCTTTTATTCCTTTTATATTTTTTTCAGTTTGTTTTTTCTCCCTTGCAGTGTAAACATGTTCTCATTTTTTATTTTTTTTTTTTCGTTTTTTTGTTGCATTTAAACTGTAATAAAAAACGTGCATTTATTTGTAAAAAAAAAAATATTTCCTTTTCTTTTTATTTCATTTTACTAACGTTGTAACATTAAGTTTTTCTCTGTTCGTTTTTCCTTTACTTTTTATGGCATTGTTCTGGTATCATTCCATCATGCATAGTTTCGTGGACGAGGCAACACTGTTAATAAATGTTTGCTTGAATGTGTATTTATGCAATGAGAATGCATGGGAGTACATGTACACACAAGCACACAGTAGTAGTACCGAGGGAAGGACTAGTCACTAGTGCATTAAAATGAAAAACAACAACAATAACAAACACATTGTTATCGTCGTCGTTGTCAAGTAACAAAAGCTGCTTTAGTTTTAGATCATTATAAAACAACAACAGCAACAACAACAGAACGATGCTAAAGACAATAACATTTAGTTGTTGTTTATTTTGTTTTGTTTTTTTTTTCTTTTTTTTTTTGGTTTGCTTGATGTGACAGGAATTTTTCTGTTATTTTTGTGTTCCCCTGGTTTATTTTTCTTGCTTTGAAGATGTCTTAACAATCACAACTCCAAAGATGGTTGGCTTAAGAACTGTAAAATAGAAAGAAAGAAAGAGAGTAAGAGGTTGTCATTGCACATAAAGCACAGACAATTGTATTGTTTGTTGTTGTTTAAATGTTAAAAAAAAGCAGCATAAATGCAGCAACAAAAACAAAAATAAGAATATTAATGAACAAATCGTTTAGTGATGCCAATCAATAAATATTTATGCAAGCATTGTTTGGCCTTTTAAAAAACAGACTTAAAACAGTAAATATTGTTTTAAACTAATGTTTAAACAATAATTTACTAATTGTTTTATAATTTAATGGTTGTAAACATTAAAAACAAGCACAGACACACACACACACACAAACACAATTAGTTATGGGTAAATGGATGAAAAGCAATAAGAAAACGCTACCAAAACAAATATTGAAGGGAAAATATTGATAAAATTTTAATGATTTAAACAAAAACAACAACAAAGAAATATTGAAATAAATATTTAAAATACATTCATCGATAATGTCAATCAATTTCAATGTAAATCTACATACATACATATATATGTACATACAGATATAATTGAAATGCATTGTGAATGATCGACTACCTGACTGACTGATTTATTAACGATAACAACAAATTTATAGACGCCAGTCTAGATACAAATACAAAATTATCTGAATCCCCGTTATTGCAGTAAAATATCGTTACTGTAAAGCAAGTCTTGAAGAATTCTATCATTTGGACGGTGTTAACGGTAATTGGCTGCATTTGGAGTCGACGTTAAACTGTAGGCTCCATCGCTGTGAGAAGATAGGTTGTAATCCTGACTAAGGCGTTGTTATGACCAAGTAAGTAATGTAATCATGATTTCCATGATATTTTCATTTCATTATAATGTTTGGATCATGCTATTGCCATCATATACGAAATACAATGTTATTTAAGTGATCGCCTTCGGATTGTTTGCTGCAGCCGATTTTTGTTAGGTTGTCCCCGACGACTTTCTTGTAAAAATTAAACGATTTCCCGACTATAACTTGACAAATATTGGTTTCCAATACCTTAACGTTAGCAAATTATTCGGTCAGTCGAGTTTTGTTACTCGTGACGTCAAATTGCATGATCTTGACGACCAATTGATGTCGTCAAAATGTAAAAATACTCTTTCTGTTGACTTCTTGGTCAATAAAACCTAAATAAACCTTGTATGTCTCGGGGCAGCGTGTTGCTGAAACTACATATCACCGGGTACATTATCTTCACCTGCAGATCGACCATAGAATGCGGTACTCATAAGAATATAGCCCTGAAAATGCAATGGTAACTGTTCATCCAGGGTTATTTTTGAAACAATATAACATAGGGTCTCTAGGCCATCAATCGTTTATTCTGAAGCGAATGGGAGTCGAGCAGGAAAAGAGAAAAACTTGGAAGTCTATTGGCAAAGAGTATAGTGCCACATACACAGTATCCTCGTTGTTCCTATAAATGCAGTGTTTGCTACTCGTTCCAGAACGATATATAGATGAGGATATTAATTGATAACCGATTAAACCATTCGTGATGGATGCTGTGTATATACGGCAGTCACTTGGTGTATCACAACGGATAATGTCATGAAAATACGGCAGCTATGGCATATTGGCTGTTCACAGAGGTTGCCGCCGCATATAAAGGGTGTTTTTTTTATAGAGGTATAGAACTTTAAGTTGGCATTACTTTTCAAGATGGAGACCGATTTAACAGCCGTCAAGTGATTTATTCTCAGTTTGGTTTGGCAATTCATCATGAATAGACTCACGCCTGAACAACGCTTGCAAATAGTGCAATTTTTTTTCGAAAATAATGGTTCTGTGCGGAAAACGTATCGCGCACTACGTCCATTTTATTGTCGGACAAAATCGTCCATCAGAGCAGTTAATTCGATTAGCCATGGAACGTTTTCGCACCACGTTTGCTCTTATTGATAACTCGCATCCCCAGAGACGCTGTACGGTGCGTACAGAAGAAGCTATTGCTGCTGTAGAGCGTAGCATTGAGGAGGACCCGAATGAGTCCATCCGCCATCGAGCACAGGAATTAGATCTGTGTCCATCCACTTTATGGAAGATTTTGCGGAAGGATCTTGATTTGCGTGCTTACAAAATCCAACTCGTGCAAGATTTGAAGCCAAACGATCATCAAGTAAGGCGTAGATTCGTCGAATGGGCCCAAAACGAGATTACCGTTTTTCCCGATTTTCATAAGCGAATTTTGTTTAGCGATGAAGCGCACTTCTGGTTGAATGGCTACGTCAACAAACAAAACTGCCGCATTTGGAGTGAAGATAATACTCAAGTGTATGTGGAAACACCGTTACATCCAGAAAAACTAACTGTTTGGTGCGCTTTATGGGCTGGTGGAATCATTGGTTCGTACTTTTTCAAAAACGATGGTGGCCAGAACGTTACAGTCAATGGTGATCGGTATAGAGCCATGATTACAAACTTTTTCATTCCTGAATTGAATAACCATGATGTCCAGGAGATGTGGTTTCAACAAGACGGCGCAACATGTCACACAGCTCATGCCACAATAGATTTAGTGAAAGACACGTTTGGTGACCGCCTAATTTCACTTTTTGGACCTGTGGATTGCCCTCCAAGATCTTGTGATTTAACACCGCTAGACTACTTTCTGTGGGGCTATGTAAAGTCATTGCTCTATGCGGTAAAGCCACAAACGCTTGACCATTTGGAAGGCAACATTCGCCGTATTATTGCCGGATATACGGCCACAAATGTTGGAAAAAGTCATCGAAAATTTGACGTCCAGATTGGACTACATCCGCGCCAGCCGTGGCGGTCATATGCCAGAAATCATATATAAAATGTAATGCCACAAGATTATCTTTCAGGATAAATAAAGTTCATGTCAATCGTTGTTTTATTGCAACTTAAAGTTCTATACCCCTCTATAAAAAACACCCTTTACATGCCCAGTTATTTATTTGTTCACTTGCGTTTTCGCGAACGATGATGACGATGTGTGCTCGGTCGCGTTGTCTTGAAAAGTTACAATGTGTGGTACAAGAGCGCCGTCGCAAAAGTGTTGCCATCTGTCTGTTGGCGTTTATTGTATGAGTGTGTAGAAGGCGGCTAAGATTTCTAGGCTTACGTAGTACAATGTACCCTCGTTGATATCGATATGGAAATGTCACTGAATGCATAGGCTTATATCAGCTGATTACAGGCTATGCAATGAGCTTTGCTGGGATGCTGCATACATATGTACATATTTTTAAAAATATATTTTTTTTTATTATTTTTTTTTTACAAATTCCCTTGAAATTGTCTAAGCCAAGATGACATGATGACATGTTTAACAAATAAATTTCGTAAATATTTACATTGAATTTGAATATAATGAATCAAATTCTCAAAATTAATTAAAGTCTTCTAGAAAAAAGAAAATGAAAAATGAATAAAAGAAACACCAACCAACCACTTGAATTTGAATAACAATGAAAGGAAAAAATCACAATTTTGTTTTTGTTAACGAAACCAAAAACCACTTGAATTGTGATTTATTTTACAAAAAAAAAAAAAAAAAAAAAATTGAAAAAAAAAATAAAAAACAAAACAATTTTCATTTTAACCAAGTCATCCATCCCTGAGTTGAATTCAGTCTTGATTGACTTTAAATGGAATCATGAATTGTAATATTTTTTCCCTCTTTCCATCTTTTTCCGTTAAAAAAAAAAGAAAAAAATAAATAAATATTTATTTAGTAGGACATGACAAGGTAGAAAAAGTAGAAGAAAACCACTTGTTCTTTTATTTTATTTTATTTGTTCGAAAATGATATTTTTTTTCTGTGTGTGTGAGGCTTTTAAAAAGTAATTTAAAAAACTTTTTTTTTTTCTTTGGTCTTGTTCTTGTTTTCCTATTTAAAGGTGGGTAGTGTGTGTGGTGTTCCATTTATAAATTGTTTCTTCTTCTTCGTTTCCATTCAACCAACTCATTCATTAAATTCTAGTTCGAAAATCTGTCACTTTTTTTTGGTAATTTTTTTTTTCATAAAATTTGTGTGGGCCATACAGAAAATTTCCTGTAGAATAAATGTCATCATTGTTTTAATTAAAAGAGAAATACAAATTGAAAATAAAATAAAAAAATGTGTTTTTTTTTAAACAGAAATTAATTTATTGCTTTTAATCAACGTCTAAGGCCATCTATTTAAGGCAATATTTAAGTATTTTTGCCTTAAAAGTATAAAAAAATTAAAAAAAGAATAAGTTTTTTTGGGATTTTTAAAAAATTTAAAGATAAGAACGCTTAGAAAGGCCCTGGCCCGTTTTCCTACATTACGGTCATCATAATCATGATTGTGGTCATCATAATAGATCTACGGCGTAAGAATTTGACAAGATTATAAAGAAATTTAAAGAGACGGAAAGCATTATGGATGGATGCGCTTAGACCTATACTATACAGATTCTATAGGATCCACTTGAAATGACCATGCCAGTGAATCCCTCGAGCAGAATATCCAAATGTAGCAAGGGCAGTGTGGCACGTAGCCTCATCCTGTTGTAGCCATATGTCATTGGTGTCCAGGTCATCTAATGCAAGCCAAAAGAAGTTGGTAGTCATCGATCTATAGTGCTCGCCATGAACATTGATAACCTAATCAATGTAGTCTTCAAAAGATATGAACCGATAACGTCGCCAGCTCAAAAACCACATCAAACAGTGACTTTTTTTTTGTTATGCATTGGACGCTCATGTGGATTAATATTGCGCTGATAAATTTTGTTTCTTCATCCAAATGAAGTGGACCTCATAGCTGAAGATGATTTTTCGATGAACCAGCTCCACCGTCCTTGCAGTGAGCATACGTTGTTATCTCTTGGTGATCCATGATGATTTGACAAAGCAGACTGAATAACTTACTTATACACCTTATGCCTTCAGTCAGTATTACAACCTATCTTCTCACACCACACATGTTGTGTGTATGTGTGCTAATTTTATCCATTAGTGGCGGCACCTACAGTTTAAAGGCGACTCCGAACAACAGATTTTTCGAGAAGCTTTTTCATGAAAATTTTATTTACTCCGCAGTTTTAAAGCACGGGCTCTCGTCTAATAAGCCAATACACTACCTACTAGACTACAGTGGCTTCCATCGAAATCCTTTTTGTTCTTAAATGGTCTTCGAATGGCTCTCGCTATGGCAGCGTATTTCCAAAAAAGGAGTTGAATAATATGTATTGTGGATTTCCTTATTGCCTACTCAAAAATAATTCCTAAATACTTGACCTTGAATCCTAATTCTGGAGTTTCTCCACCGACATTATTGATTATTGACAATTTTGAAAGATATGACCTATTTCAGGTTGAATTTAATATTAAGGCGTTAAAACAAGATAATTGACACTACTGACTGTATTGTAGTCAAAAAAGTTTAAAAGATACACTTCGTCACATTAATAAACACCCCCTATATTCACTACTTTTGGCCTTATTTTATTTTTAAAAACCATGCCTTTCGGAATGCCGTATCAATAACCCATTAAATGTTAGTGATTACAACTCTACACAACTTTTTTTTTTATAAAAAGAGAAAAAATAAATAAAACTGAAGAGCAACTTCAAAACAGCTGTGGCAATTTGTTGCCTTTTATGAACCGTTATAAAAAAAAAACAACATTACAACGAATATTGTCGTGGGTATTGTTTTAACAACGTCTTTAACGATTAAAACCGAAGCTTACGTCTGATTTCAAGTATAATTTCCGTTTTATTTCACTTAATTCCACTCTCTCTCTCTTTCTTTCTACACTTAAATTTATTGCAAATCGAAAATGGCAGTTTTAGTTTGATTTTGATTGTGTGTGTATGTGTATGTGTGTGTGTGCAATGGTACTTAAAAAGTTAATCAGCTGTTGCTTAAGTATATTGACCTTAAAACAAAAAAAGAAAAATAAAAGAAAAATCATAAAAAAGCGGGTACTTGAGTCTAAAATGCATAGAAAAAAAAACCACGTTAATACGTTAAAAGCGCTATAAGGGTTGCACTTTTAACTCTCCCTTTCTCTATCACTCTTTCAATAGATATGAGCGTCTTATAGTAGTATTTTTTTTTTTTAGCAAATCAACAGTTTCTAAATACATTTTATTGATGGCGCGCTGTTAGTCTATTGCATATGTGTGTGTGTGCGTGTGTGTATTTTCCTCATTCTTTTGTAAATCCTCGGTAAGTTTAATGAGCGTGTTCGTGCTTATAATTGAATGCATATTTCTCTCTCTTTATTATTGTTATACAGAGTACGTACATACGATGATGTACAATCATTTGATTTTTATTGCCTTAAATTTGTTTTATTTTTGCTGCTGTTGTTGTTGCTATTATATTGGGGTGGTGAATTTTGATTTCTTGGTTGGTTTCGTGTTTTTTTTTTATTCGTTCATTACGCTCGAATTGTTTTCAAAGTTGGCCCACCGCTATTTTTGTATTGAATTTGTATAAAACAACAACAACAAAAACTATTGATGTTTGGTGGGAATATTTATTTTGTTTTTTATTGCGTTGAGCCATGAAAAGGCAAATTTTTCTATTTTGTTTTCAAAATATTTAAAAAAGTTAGATTTTTATAAAGATTTTCTTAAAAATAAAATAAAGCGGTCAGCCAATGCTGTCAATACTTTTCTCATTATGATTTGACATTTTTAATGACAAGTCATTTGACTGTCATTTCAAGGGTCCTATAATAAGGCTTAATTTAATAAAAATGACACTTGAAACTTTTGTTATCGTTTTATAAGTGGAAAAACACATACCATAACCATTTTGAATATTCTCTTTCTCTCTCTCTCTCTCTCTCTATCTCGCTGAACCCCTCTGGGGCACTCGTTTCAATGATACTCGTATGGCTTACAGTTTCAATCAAAAATGTTACAACTAAAAGGATTACAACATGCTTAGGATTTCCTCTCGAGCTAGTTAGTTATGTGCACATATGCTGGAAATATATTAATCAATAAAAACAAATTGCTTGACGTCATTTCTCCCATATGCGTAGAAAATTAAAATTTCTTATGCGTAATGATTGTAGTTTTTAAATCTTTGTCTCAATTATACTCATATGGCCTTGAATATTTGATTGTTTTTTTAAATTTTATGTTAAAATATGCAATTAAAAGCTTAAAAACATTAAAGATGTTAACAAAATCGCATATGTAATTGTTTTTAGCTATGTAACCGGAAATCCAAACAATGGACTTTCAAATTGACAAGAATTGATCGAAATCCTATGGAACATCTTAGCAACTGATAAGGCAGAAAAAAAATATTTGATTACGTTGAAAAACTTGGATTAATTAAACTGAAACAGAGCAAGGAAATACAATAAGAAGCCTGGTAAGCTGATGTGTGACAGCGCCAGGTTCATTAAAGAGGCTAACAGGATTACATGTGGATGGGACCTACGGGGATGAAAAGTGTTGCACGGCATTTCTTATACTAGCAGACCATAGTGCACAATGTAATAATAAAGGGTGTTTTTTATAGAGGTATAGAACTTTAAGTTGGCATTACTTTTCAAGATGGCGACCGATTTAACAGCTGTCAAGTGATTTATTCTCAGTTTGGTTTGGCAATTCATCATGAATAGACTCACGCCTGAACAACGCTTGCAAATAGTGCAATTTTATTTCGAAAATAATGGTTCTGTGCGGAAAACGTATCGCGCACTACGTCCATTTTATCGTCGACAAAATCGTCCATCAGAGCAGTTAATTCGATTAACCATGGAACGTTTTCGCACCACGTTTACTCTTATTGATAACTCGCATCCCCAGAGACGCTGTACGGTGCGTACAGAAGAAGCTATTGCTGCTGTAGAGCGTAGCATTGAGGAAGACCCGAATGAGTCCATCCGCCATCGAGCACAGGAATTGGATCTGTGTCCATCCACTTTATGGAAGATTTTGCGGAAGGATCTTGGTTTGCGTGCTTAAAAAATCCAACTCGTGCAAGAATTGAAGCCAAACGATCATCAAGTAAGGCGTAGATTCGTCGAATGGGCCCAAAACGAGACTACCGTTGTTCCCGATTTTCATAAGCGAATTTTGTTTAGCGATGAAGCGCACTTCTGGTTGAATGGCTACGTCAACCAACAAACAAAACTGCCGCATTTGGAGTGAAGGTAATCCTCAAGTGTATGTGGAAACACCGTTACATTCAGAAGAACTGACTGTTTGGTGCGCTTTATGGGCTGGTGGAATCATTGGTCCGTACTTTTTCAAAAACGATGGTGGCCAGAACGTTACAGTCAATGGTGATCGGTATAGAGCCATGATTACAAACTTTTTCATTCCTGAATTGAATAACCATGATGTCCAGGAGATGTGGTTTCAACAAGACGGCGCAACATGTCACACAGCTCATGCCGCAATAGATTTATTGAAAGACACGTTTGGTGACCGCCTAATTTCACGTTTTGGACCTGTGAATTGGCCTCCAAGATCTTGTGATTTAACACCGCTAGACTACTTTCTGTGGTGCTATGCGGTAAAGCCACAAACGCTTGACCATTTGGAAGACAACATTCGCCGTATTATTGCCGATATACGGCCACAAATGTTGGAAAAAGTCATCGAAAATTGGACGTCCAGATTGGACTACATCCGCGCCAGCCGTGGCGGTCATATGCCAGAAATCATATTTAAAATGTAATGCCACAAGATTATCTTTCGGATAAATAAAATTCATGTCAATCGAATAATCCATCGTTGTTTTATTGCAACTTAAAGTTCTATACCCCTCTATAAAAAAAACACCCTTTATATACTAGTGCGTTCCCTCTTCCCTATTCACGGTCGCATCTAAAACGATGTCGAGAATAGTTGGAGCGTTGCTATGTAGGAAGCATTAACAAGAAAAGATCAGCTTCAGTCTAAGGGAGGATGCAGCGCTCCCCATGTTGAAGTTACTGCAATCTACATGGCTGTCAACTGGCAATTACCAAGTTGCCAAGTATACGACAGAAATATTCACTTCTTACTGGCAGCCAAGCATCCAGCCAGCAGTATTGAATAATGATTATACGTCATACTAGCTGGTTAGAAGAAAATTCTAAGAATTCATGTCATGAGATGACTAAACATTACAGTATTGCCATTGCCTAGTTGAATGGGCAGCGAGGTTGTTGAATCTCCTTTCATACATAACTTCATGACTGACAACACCGTGCGATCATTCGACAGATTTGAAACCATCACAGTAATGCCCTCTTAAACTAATCAACCTTCTGCTACAAAGAGGTGCTCCCTACTCTTCTCAGAAACCTAGATGTTAGTTTCACATTGGGCCTATTGATTCCTAATAGGGATCTAGTTTTACTTCTGTCTATATATGGCCAAGAGTTCCTCTCTCTGAAGCCACTTTCTTATCTATCATATGTGCAGTCTTGAGAATTAAGGGGCAACAACCATATCATCAATGGAGTGAAAACCCTCTATCCATCAAGTACATCAACTGTTTTGTTCACAAGAATACGACAAAGCCTAGGGACTCACTAGAGATTAACCTAATCCGCTACACCACTCGCTCATTACACCAGACTGATCTTTTGGTCCCTAAGGGCCTTTTAACAACGGCCTCAAGAGCCATCAAACAACATACATATTTCTCCATATGAATAATGCTTCAATACATACTTAATTCAATTGGATTTTCTATACATTAAATTTCAATTGCAATTAAAAAAACACAAAAAACAATGGCTATAACCAATTACGTGACCTCATATAAAAAGAAAACAATTTTTGCCTTCTTAACCTGGCCGTCGGTAAATCTTATACTTCTTAAATGGCGCCAGTAGCTCATAAAACATAAGAATTTCATTCAATTTCACTTTTTCTGCATTTAAATTGGTTTAAAAAAAACTATTAATGGAAAAAAATTATTAAAATTTTACTAAACATTCCTTATTTCAATAAAAACATCAAAAAAACAGGCGTTTTTTATTACCCCCACAGTAACAATTTAATTGCCGACGGTAAAACTGCCATAGAAATGTATGCTCATAAAAAATAACGGAGTTTAGCTCAGAATAAAAATATCCTCCAAATCTATACACCATGCTTTCTCTATTAGAAAAAATAAAAACCCATGATTATTTCCCTCTTGATTTCAGCAGATATGACATCACTTCACTATGCCATCTTCAATGTTCTTTTTTCTTTTCCATCATGAAACATTGTTGCTGTACATACATATAAGAGAATCTTGAATTGAATTGTTTTCGTACGCCGTTATGCGTTGTAGTTGTTGCTGCGTCTGTCTTCATAGCGGAAAATGAATAAATATTTGCATAATTTGAAGGAACCAAATTTTCCATGTTATTGTTGTTGTTGTTGGTCTTTTTTTTTCTTGTATTTTATGATCTTTTCGTAACAAATTTTAATTGCTAAAGATTGCGTGGGCATAATGGTGTTTGTTGTAAACAAAAGGTAGGAAAACGAAAAACTGTTTTTTTTTGGGGAAAAATTACAGTGTTGCTAACTGTTCCTATGTAAAACGCCAAAACGCAAATCAAATTAAGGCCTTAAGATCAATTAATAAGTACTCATAGAAGAGATTATTTGGTAGTACAAAATGAAGGTACATACAAAAATTTCAAAAAAGAAAACGATTTAAAGATAATTTGTACACCACCTTTTAATGCAAAAACAAGACAAGGAACACATTTATCTTGTTATAACACGAAAGTACATATAAATTATAAAAAAAAGGGGAAAAATAACCAAGAGCAAAAAAAAATCGTTCACGGTAAGGGAAATAATTTTTGGTTTGATCCGTAATATGTAAACAATATTGCAGACACAGAAAGAGAGTGAGAGAAAATCTGCTCTTAGTATTTAAAGTATGTCGATGAGTATTTTTGATTTTCTGATTACAGAAACAGATAACAACAACAAATTATCATGATTGAATTTAAAAAAAAATCCCTTTTTACGGAGAGCAAAAAAACCAGAAGAGTTTGTGTAAATATTAAGAAAGAAGGCGAGAGTAAGTAAGAGATTTAATTCAAATGTTATTTTATTTAATTTGTTTGTGTGTTTGTCTTTATTTACACCAGGGACTTAAACGTTTGGTCTATACAAAAGTGATGTTTGTTTTCCACATGAATATACCGCCTTACATAACAGAAACTTTAAATGTCCTAAGGGAATAAAGTCACTGTTTATGGAAATTGTGTAATTACATAGAGAATGAGGTGGAATTTAACAACAACAATAAAAAAAAACCCGTTTTCTTTAGTGGTTTTTTATTTGCCCTCGAGAAGACAACAAAAGACCGCCGCTTTTGATAAGAGTAGCGAACGCATGGCTCCCAATCAATCAACCTGTTGACAAATTGCAAATGTTGGCAAACATTGATGGTCTGTGCACTTGTTTAAATAACGGTTTAATAACTTTTAAATAAAAATAAAAGAAAATTAAATTATTTTTAATCAATTGCAAGTAAATAAGCAGAAAATTGAATAAAAATCACGGCAACAGAGGCTGTTAAGAAGGGTGTCAAACAGGGTACATATACCATCTGCATGTAATAATATTCAATATTGCAAGTTACCAAAAAATATTCGATGGAGTTTCAACACATCAACAATCCATACATCAGTTGCAACAAATTGAAATTTTTCTATAACCAACTTATTGACGCCAAATTTTTTTAGGTGAAATTTATCGATAATTAAGTTTTTCCAAAGGAAATTTATCGATAATTAAATTCTTCTACAGAAAATTTATCGATTATTAAGTTTTCTAGAGAAAATTTATCGATTATTAAGTTTTCTATAGAAAATTTATCGATTATTAAGTTTTCTATAGAAAATTTATCGATTATTAAGTTTTCTATAGAAAATTTATCGATTATTAAGTTTTCTATAGAAAATTTATCGATTATTAAGTTTTCTATAGAAAATTTATCGATTATTAAGTTTTCTATAGAAAATTTATCGATTATTAAGTTTTCTATAGAAAATTTATCGATTATTAAGTTTTCTATAGAAAATTTATCGATTATTAAGTTTTCTATAGAAAATTTATCGATTATTAAGTTTTCTATAGAAAATTTATCGATTATTAAGTTTTCTATAGAAAATTTATCGATTATTTAATTTTTCCATCGAAAATTTATCGATAATTTAATTTTTCCATCGAAAATTTATCGATAATTAAATGTTTCCATCGAAAATTTATCGGTATTTAAATTATTCTATCGAAAATTTATCGATAATTAATGTTTTAGAGAAAATATGTAGATAATTTAATTCTTCTACAACAAATTAATCGGTAATTGTTTTTTCACAGAAAATTTATCGATAATTTAATTCTTCTATAAAAAATATATCGAAAATTATTTTTTCTACAGAAAATTTACCGACTATTAAATTGTACTATAACAAATTAATCGATAATTAAATATTTGTTTTAAAAATGAATCGATAATTAAATTTTTCTGTACAAAATTTGTTTTTCTATGGAACATTTATTAATCATTTAATTTTTCTGTAGAAAATATATCGATAATTGAGGTCTTCTATTAAGCGATAATTATTTTTTCTATAGAATATTTATCGATAATTATTTTTTCTATGGAAAATTTATCGTTAATTATATTCTGCAATAGGAAATGTAACCATAATTAAATTCTTTAGAAAATGTATAGGCGTGAAAAACATTGTAAGGGTAACTAACTTATGTTCCTTATGGTAGTTTTAGGAATTTTTTTTTTAATGTTTTAGTGTCTCATATTGCAATTGCAGTTATGCTCAGTCAACAATTTTTTGAGACCTTAAGGCCTTTATAGTTATGGCACATGCCTGGAAACTACATATATTCCTGGTTTAAAATTTCATTGAAAATTTGTTGAAGTTTAGTTATGTAAATTATATTCGATAATTTTGGGTGTCATTTTACACAAAAACAAAAGTGGAAAAAAATTCAAATTAATTGAATTTGGGTACAACACGTGAGAGAGCCGACGATTTTTTTTTAATTTAAAAATGTAAATCAATATCATGAGAAATGCTGCAAAGCTAGCATTTAAATAATTATTCTTTTGTTTTAATTTTTAATTAAAAATAAAACAGTTTGGGTTAGGTTAGTTTAGACAACTAAACTATTTAGGTCTTTTTGGCCTTTAAAATTAAGTACTTTTGTACAAAAAAGTTGGCTTTTATCGTGAGTGTAAAGAGTTTAACTTAAAAAGTCTTGAAATAGGTGACCCTGCAAATGCTACAAGATATGCTAGCCATCTCCGCCTCCCTCAGTTCCCACAGGCGTACTATGTCATGCATTGCGATATTCGTTTCAACATATAGTGTCCAGTAATCGGTAATCCACTTTTTCTATTGAACACTTTGAACTACTTTAAATTTCTTACGAAACATTAATCGATGACATTTTTTGTAGAGAACTTATCGATACGTATTCAAATCTTAAACACAGAAAAATTAACAATAAATCAATTGTTTTTAAATAAATATTATCGATAACTAAATATTTATTTACAAAATTAATCGATGTTTAAAAAATGTATAATTTATCGATAATTAAATTTTTCTATAGAAAATTTATCGATATATAAATTTTTCTATAGAAAATTTATCGATATATAAATTTTTCTATAGAAAATTTATCGATATATAAATTTTTCTATAGAAAATTTATCGATATTTAAATTTTTCTATAGAAAATTTATCGATATTTAAATTTTTCTATAGAAAATTTATCGATAATTAAATTTTTCTATAGAAAATTTATCGATATTTAAATTTTTCTATAGAAAATTTATCGACAATTAAATTTTTCTATAGAAAATTTATCGATATTTAAATTTTTCTATAGAAAATTTATCGATAATTAAATTTTTCTATAGAAAATTTATCGATAATTAAATTTTTCTATAGAAAATTTATTTATTTATGTCTATTATATTTATATGTCTATAGAAAATTGTTTCGTGCGATGATACAAAACGTTCTCGCTAGAATACGCTTAACTAGACTTTAAAACAGTGTAATCCAAATTATTTTAATACGTTCTTCGTCTTAATTCTTTGACCACAGAATGCCGTCGGAAACACGAAAAGTGGCCAATAAACAGTGTTCCCTCCTATTTCCTTAATGACAAACCAATACAATTCACGAATAGGAAACGTTTCCTAAAAATTAGCAGCATAAAACAAAAGAAAATTAGAAAATTATTTGAAAATTAAAAAAACAAACTAACTTGGCATACAACCCACGTAATAAACACATCCGTTGGTAATACTTATTAAATATGCACAACCTAAAACACGCACACACACACACACACATACAAAACATTGTTGTACTCAAGCCTATACTGGCTGGTTTGTTTTTATTTTCTTTTGAGTACTTGAGAGTAACTAAAAACAATAACGGAAATTTCTTTTAAATACATGCTCTCTCACACTCATCTTTCTCAAACAAGCAAGCAAATTTGCCTAGAATGATTAAAAATTTCTTGACCACGTTGTTTGTTGTAATATTATGAAATAACAAAAACAATAAGAAAAAGCTAAGCAAACAGCTGATGCCGGTTATTTAAAACAAAAATTCTTTGTTTTTTTGTTTTTGTACTGTGAGTACAACGTGAAAACAAGAGAAAGTAGAAATGTTTTGATTTTTTATTTTTGTTGACGTTGTAGATCACTAAATCAAAAAAAGAATTTCCCAACACTAAATGAAAACCGTTTCTTTAATGATGCCTGCGCGCTAGATTTTATTTTTTTTTTTTTTTATTTGCTTTAGTTGGATTACAAGATTAATTTTTTTAGGTTGTCTGTCTATATTTAAGGTTTGTGTTGCTGTTGTTGGCGATTTTCGATGTCAAATTACAACAATGATAACGAAAGATTTTTAATTTTTAAACATTTTCAAATATTTTTATGATGAATAATATTTTTTTTTTTGTTTGGCTGTGTTGCTTAATTAATTATACGTATATATTTGTTAAATTATATTTTTATATACAAAATAAATTTCTTGTTATAAACTTGAAACTTACAAACAAAATTTCCTTAAAGAAATTGTTTTTGTTTAAGAATTCTAAGTTTTTTTTTAACACTTTTATAAACAGCAATAAAATATTTTTTGTTTTTTTACATTTGTTTAACACATTTTTAATGCAAAAACTGTAGTTTTTTTAATTTAAAATTGAGAACCCGCGTTAAAACAACAATTTCCTTTAAATTTATTCCGTTTAACACGACCAATACGCACGACTTACAAAATAAAACTGAAAAGCATTGCAACGTAAACGTAAAGCACAAAACGTAAAACGTGAAACGAAACACACAATAATAATAATTCTCTTCGTTTGGTCGGTTACACACAAACAATTTGTTTCTCATGCTCAAACCCCCAAAAGAGTGTTAAATGTTCACAATAAAATGAAAACAATGAATTTTGACCAGAAGCAGCAGCAGCGGCAGCCCAAGCACAAGCAGTAGCATTAGCAACAATAATTACACACACAATAATTATAAACATCATCGACATCGACATCACTATTAATATTGTTGTCGTCAACAACAATAACAAAATAAATACGAAATAAAATTTGGGAAGAAACGCTACTCACACATAAATTTTCATTCATTTTTAATACAAACAAATGAAACGGGATTTGGAAATTTTGGAAAAAATTTAGTAAAGAGCATGGCATATTTATATCAGGTAGGAGTAATTCAACAGCTGACGAGTCTTAGAATGTCAAAATTTTGTTGTTTTTTTAGTGTTTTGTAACCATTTTTATAAATTTTTTTAACATTTCTCTTTCTATTGTTATTCGTCAGTCAGTTATGAAGCTGTTTTTGACATTCCGTGTACTCTTTAACAAAAACAAAATGCCTGTTGTTTTTGCATTGTTGTACTTGTTGTATTCTTGCGGTTACCTCTTATGAATATGCCATGGTAAAGAGATAGAAATACAATTTAAAAGAGAGCCTTGAAAATATAAAGAGAGAGAGAGAGAGAGTAAAAACATAAAGAGTAACGTAGTCACTTTTACACTCTTGCAAGAAAAAAGAGTACCAGTGTTGGCATTTTCGTGCATAAAGGCGTTTTTCCTGTTATAATGGGAATAAAATCGGAACTTGAGGTAAAATTGCGACTAATTTATCGAAATTAAGAAAATTCTCTAAAAGAAAGAGATTTTTTGTTTGTTTTAAATACAAATTAAATTTTTATGCTTCGGACACGGGCAGAACGGCACAGGCTATTTGATGGAAGGCGCACGAAAAGTTATAGTTGCTGACGTCTATAAATTTTGAATGATAAAAATTGCTCAATTGGATGTTTCTTCCGAAGAAGTTAAAATTGTTTCGAGAGCAGCATCGAAGAAGGCTTATAGGACTTGCAGGATTGGCTTAAAGATCGTGGCATTGAGAGTTGTACTGAAAGAGTGCAGAAGGAATTTCAATGCAGCCAAAATAATTAGAAGCTGGGCAAGCCTGAACTCTTGGAGATTAAGGAAAGCTTTTTGAAACTCTTAACGTATGTCGTGAAAACCGTATTGTAAAGGAAAGAATAATTCAGCGACACTAGTTGGTACCATTTCCCCTACTGGTTTCGTCTTGACCTCGCAGAATCCGATAAGTAAAGTATTCTGGTACTTATTACATGCCTCCACCGAATCTTTGCGTCGCTGCTAATTTTTGTTTACTACACACTGGACATAAAGCATTTCTATTACTTTAGTTCTCTTACAAAAATTCCCTTATTTGTCTCTTATTTAATGTTACACACTCTTCAAATATTTCTCTTTTCATTGACTTGCACAATTAATTTGTAAAATGTTTGCTCCCCACCAACATGGCGAGACAATTGTATTTTAACTTGTTTTGTTATACCGTATTACTGTAGAGAGGAGGTATATGAGTGTGTTATACAAACACTCCTACTTTGTCTGGAGTGTTGTTTTGTTTTGTTTTTTCAAGCACACCAACAACAACAGCAACAATAACAACAGAGTACAACCAACAATAGGAGCAAATCCTTATTGTATTAAATACGAGTATCGTTAACTATACAAGTAAGTGGCTCTCATTTTAAGCGCCAAAAAGTGTGCTTATATTTGTAGTACCCAAACGAAGTGGTGCTACACACACAAGTACTATAACGTCATCTCAGAGAGAAGAGAGCGCGACTAAGTGTTATATGGAGTGTTTGTTAGGCATTTCAAAAGGTAGTATTTTTCTTTATTGTTCTTGTTATTGGTATTCTTGTTGTTGCATGACATTCAAATATTTTATTACTCTTTTTTTAATGGTGTTGTTGTTATTGTTTTTTTTTTGTTCTTATTTCTGATTGAGAATGTAATGGAGAATATGTTTGTGATTATTGGTTTTGTTGGGGTTTTTGCAATATTTTTTCTTTTTTTTTTTTTGATACTCACGCAATACACCAATTAAAATCGTTTGAATTTTTGTTTTTAATATGCCTCCGCGTTAGTTAGTGTTGCCAGATAACTCACGAGATTTGATAAACGGATAAACCAGATAAAATTGTTGTGTAACGAGTTTGTCAATGTTTTTTAAGGGAATTCAAAAGGAATTTTATTAATTTAATAAAAATTATCAAGAAATTGCAATCTTTTATGAGGAAACATTTTTTTTTTTTGTTAAAAACTTTGCTTTAGATTTCTAACAAGATTTCTGACAATTTTGTTCGGCCATATGCATTTCAAATTGTGTCGTGAAATCTATATCCTTGCCTTAGCGTTTACGCACGATATACAAAGTCCGTTAAATGATCACTTGTGGATAGGTAGCAGCAGAGTATCCTTTCGAGGCAGTTTTCGATAATTTTTTCACACATTTCACGGGGTATCTTAATAGGTAACTTCATGATTATTGATTTTCAAATGCTCCAAAGTTAAGCGGTAATCCGCGCAGACATGGTCTTTGAAGTAGGCCCACAAAAAAGTCTAACAGCTTTAAACCGCAAGATTTTGGTGGCCAATTGATGTCGCCAAAACATGAAATTATGCTTTTTGGAAACTTCTCATACAATAAAGCCGTAATCGTTTATAGTGTGTGAATCGGGGCACCTTCATATTGAAATCAAATGCCATTCATTTCATAATTTTCAATTGCATACCAACAAAAGTCGGTTGTCATATGGTCATAGTGCACTGAGTTTATGCCATAGTGCACTGAGGATTATGTTGGAAAAAATACGGTTCAATGACATCGCCATACCATACCAAATGCAATGGGGTCTGCATGCAAATGCTTTTCCACAATCACTAAGCCTTGTATGGAACAATTTTGCTTGTTTGACGGTAAAGTTTCGGAAAGAAATACGGCCCAAGACCATAAGGTGTTCCAAACAATTACTTTTTTTCGGCTTTTACGCAATCATTTCGGGATTCTTCGATCCCATTTCGGACAATTTGTCTTGTTTACGTAATCAACGAATGAGAAATAGACTTCATTCAGGTTATTGACAAAAGTTTGTTCCAAAAATCAACATTGAAAACCTAGTGCTGTAGTATTCAATTAGCAAAACTAAGGAGTATGATAAGCCAGCTTTAATTGATGTGTGAGTTGAATGAAGCTGCAAAACCAATTGCAAAACTCGTCATAATGTGTCGTGGGATAGGCCCAATTGCTGAGAACGCTGTGGAATCAACAATTTCGGTTTATCCGCTACATTTTCTCTAACAGAAGCCATATTTTCGGTAGTGCGTACATTGTAATTATGCTCAGGCGTGACCAGATCTGTAACGCCAACAGTCTTTTAAATATTTTTTATAATTTTGCTATTTCCTTGCTTGGAAAGTCTATTATGACGTGCATAAATATTATAAAGGGTGTTTTTTTATAGAGGTATAGAACTTTAAGTTGGCATTACTTTTCAAGATGGCGACCGATTTAACAGCTGTCAAGTGATTTATTCTTGGTTTGGCAATTCATCATGAATAGACTCACGCCTGAACAACGCTGGCAAATAGTGCAATTTTATTTCGAAAATAATGGTTCTGTGCGGAAAACGTATCGCGCACTACGTCCATTTTATCGTCGACAAAATCGTCCATCAGAGCAGTTAATTCGATTAACCATGGAACGTTTTCGCACCACGTTTACTCTTATTGATAACTCGCATCCCCAGAGACGCTATACGGTGCGTACAGAAGAAGCTATTGCTGCTGTAGAGCGGTAGCATTGAGGAAGACCCGAATGAGTCCATCCGCCATCGAGCACATGAATTGGATCTGTGTCCATCCACTTTATGGAAGATTTTGCGGAAGGATCTTGATTTGCGTGCTTACAAAATCCAACTCGTGCAAGAATTGAAGCCAAACGATCATCAAGTAAGGCGTAGATTCGTCGAATGGGCCCAAAACGAGATTACCGTTGTTCCCGATTTTCATAAGCGAATTTTGTTTAGCGATAAAGCGCACTTCTGGTTGAATGGCTACGTCAACAAACAAAACTGCCGCATTTGGAGTGAAGGTAATCCTCAAGTGTATGTGGAAACACCGTTACATTCAGAAAAACTGACTGTTTGGTGCGCTTTATGGGCTGGTGGAATCATTGGTCCGTACTTTTTCAAAAACGATGGTGGCCAGAACGTTACAGTCAATGGTGATCGTTATAGAGCCATGATTACTAACTTTTTCATTCCTGAATTGAATAACCATGATGTCCAGGAGATGTGGTTTCAACAAGACGGCGCAACATGTCACACAGCTCGTGCCACAATAGATTTATTGAAAGACACACGTTTGGTGACCGCCTAATTTCACGTTTTGGACCTGTGAATTGGCCTCCAAGATCTTGTGATTTAACACCGCTAGACTACTTTCTGTGGGGCTATGTAAAGTCATTGGTCTATGCGGTAAAGCCACAAACGCTTGACCATTTGGAAGACAACATTCGCCGTATTATTGCCGATATACGGCCACAAATGTTGGAAAAAGTCATCGAAAATTGGATGTCCAGATTGGACTACATCCGCGCCAGCCGTGGCGGTCATATGCCAGAAATCATATTTAAAATGTAATGCCACAAGATTATCTTTCGGATAAATAAAATTCATGTCAATCGAATAATCCATCGTTGTTTTATTGCAACTTAAAGTTCTATACCTCTACAAAAAAACACCCTTTATAAGGCTCGAAAAGCGAATACGTTGGAATCATTACTTTTGTAGTCACGTTTTAACTATTTTTATACGTTCTTCATTTCGTTAGCGATCCGTTTTTCGTAAACGACAAACGCTTTGCTAAATAAAGGACACTTTAAATTAAAGATATTCAACAGCTGAACAGCCTTGCCAGACCGGAGGTTTGACAAACATTAAATGGATAACCTAATGGAGTGTAAACAAGTGGTTAGGCATACATTTTCTTTTAAAACTAACATTTAGTTTTTATTTTCAAAATGCATAAAAAAGATAGTTCAGGAGCCAAAAAAAGGGGAAAAAAATTAAATTCCATTCCATTTAGTTTACTAACAATTCGTAAATATCGACAAATGTTTCTTTCAAATGTTATACGGTTTTTAAAAATTATTTCAAGTACTTTGTATTGTTTTTACAAATGCTTGAAATGACAGAAAGGCAGACAGACAGACTGACATACAAACAATCATTCTGACAATTTTGAAATTGTATTCAAAACGTATTGAGAACAATAGACAGCCCTTAAATACTGGCTAAACACATAGTAATTTTCACACAATTCCAACATACGTAACGGCGACAGATCAATTAATTTATGCTCATACTTTGTGTTCACACACACACATTAATTTTATTCTTTCTCTGGCTCTCCTTTACCTTTCCCTTCTCTAAAAGAGATCAAGTGGTTTAAACTCTCATAAAAGTAACCGTAATCCGGCAAACTTATGTAGAAAACGTGTAAACAATTGCCAGCCAACATTTATTATCTCTTCACACTCATCTCATCTCATCTCTCTCACTCAATACAATGGCTTTGTGGTTTTGCTCCTGTGGTGTGTTTGAAAGTGAAAACTCTGAGAGAGCAAAAGGAAGTACGAAAACAATAACAATTGTTTACACAATAAAGGAATGCCAGATGATCAGAATGTATTTTTTTTTTTTTTGGTTTTTGTTTTCATTTGAGGGTAAAATTAATTGTAAAGCAATTAAATTTTGTATAATTTTTTTCATTGCTTAGGTATCTTCATTTTTATTTCATTTGATCGTGGTAATTATTGCAGAGATTGTGGTTTCTTTTGTTCTCAATTTTTGGGAGTTTTTTTGTTTCTGGTTTTGAAATTGGCTTCAGTCAGTCTTCTTATAACGCAGGAAGGCATTAACATTTGTTGTGCCGGGATGTTCAAAGTCAAACATTTCGCGGTATTTTATTTGAAATTAGCTAATACCCGCTATGCTTTGCTAACCCAAAAAAAATTGGTTTTTATTTTAAAATGAAAACTAATACGGTGCCGCTTTTAAAGGACACCTCATACAAGCCTTCAACGATGGTTAGAAAATGAACGAAACTGTTGGAATTTTTTTTAGAATCGATCGGAATAGGCCAGTCTATAAGGCTGCCGAATCACTGGTTCAAGCTACTTCTGAAAACTCGGATGCATGAGCCAAATCAAAGAATATGGATATAAAGAATACGCATCATATAGAAGTAAAATTTCTTATGGCGGGTTGTAACATTACGACCTGCTCTCACCAAAATATTTTTAAAAATCATTTCTGGATGAGGGGGGAGGAAGACAGAAGGAAAATGAACACAAACAAAGAGCGTAACAATGAGTTGCTCTCATCGTACGTATGTACATGTGTATGTATTCTTGTGTTTTTTGATAGAGTATATTACTAACACTTTTATATGGCTGTAATTAAATAAATTCTCTCAACTTATTTTCTCTTTCTCTCACTCACTAATCCATAACCATAGGCACCTAGAGGAAAATTGGTAGTAATAATGTCAAGTCTACTTATTAACCCAATGATATGTATATGTGATCGGAAAATATAGAAAAATTGTACTGCACTAAGACACTAAAGACACCGTATTTAACTTGGCAAGTATTCTTCCAAAAATCGAAATCATTTCTCATTGATATTAGTGAATACTACTGTGATATTTCTTTGGGTGTATAATTGAAGTCTGAAAAAAGCGACATGAACGTTCTTCTTTAAAAGCTGATAAGATTTTTACGCTCTTTTTAAGGAACATTCTTGATGTTCGTGTCCTATGTGTGTAAAAAGCCGAAGATGTTCTTCCCCTGAGGGACATTGGTGCCGACCAGAAAAATAAATAAAAAAAGTGGTCAAACAACAAAAACGCCCGATGAGAACAACGCATTGTTACGCTCTTGGTTTCTGCAACCTTCCCTTCTATCTTTTCCCCCGCGTCATGAAATATTTTTGAAAAATATTCCAAAATATGTTAAAATGCACACTCTATATACTTTATTTTCTTTGGCCAAATCTTTTCCTCCTACAATTACACAAACCCGCTTGTCTTAAGAAGAGTTTCCGCCTCTCTTCATTTTGCTTTTTGCCGAGTATACTTTTCCCACTGCACGGAAAGGTTCCGAAGCCATCAGCAACCCCGGCAAACTCATCTGCCTACTAATGATGCAATGCAATGGGTCAATTCGACCTCCGGGTACTGTACTTGTCTTAATTGATAAGTACACGTTCTTCTCTAACCTAACCTAATGACTGTGTTTTCCCACATGCCTTAGGATCCAGCAGAAGATGACTCTATTTCCCTTGCTTAATATCAAGTCTTCTTCATAGCAGCTGAGTGCTGGAAAGGCAGTTTGACTGACCGTCAGATGACATTATTGTATTTCTTCCTCGGTATTTTCTGTCCAAGTTGAATTGGGCTCATCATTCAATGGCGTGAACTTGCAACGGTCACCTCTGCTCCTGGTCCATTATCTATATCTGATCCTTTAGATAATAGAGATTGGCTACCTTCCTTAAAGAAAATGTAGTCTTCAAGGTGCAAAGGTCTGACGTCTGTTATTCTATACTATCTGTGGTCGGTAAGGGTAGGAGAAGTGCATTCAACAGTTGCAGTTCTTTCTTTCGTTTTGTGTTATTTCCAGCCTCCTCTCTTCGGTATAAGAGTGCCAGAAAGATCGATCGTATACCATTATAATTCCAAAGTTAGATTAGCGTACACAGCCTTTTAAAAATCTCTACAGAAAAAAACCTGATTCTTTGAGAATCATTCTCCAATGGCTCATGCCATTTGGAATTGATTTTTTCCCGTATTTGTTCCGTATACATGAAGTAAGCACTTTGCAGTAGCCAGGGAGCCAACCATATTCTCAAGTTTAGATGGATAATAACCACTTTGTATATGAAATCCAAGCGATTCTAATGATTGAACCAACATCATTCTAATCACTATTTAATATGAAAAGTAACCTGGAGAGGGATTACATTGAATCATCACAGTAATTACGCGTAATAAGTTTTATTTTCTTTTATTTTCAATAACTCTGCTCTTCTCTTTCTTTTTTTTTCGAAAATCGTGTCAGATCATTACACAGTTGGCTGTCAAAACTTTACACTTTTTTTTAATAAAAAAAAATTCAATAAAAACGAAATAAAGAACAAGAGAACAAGAGGGTGAATTAAGGCATCAATAAAACGTCATCATCTGTGAAAACACAATCCCATTAAAGATTTCTGTTCAAAAAGGAAAAGAAACAAAAAAAAACATTTTTTTTAATACAAAACGCTGATGATTATTATGATCATGGCTCACTCAATCATGGAATGATGACAATGGGGTGATGATCGTTCATAATCTAAACAAACTGATCATAAATGAATGAATAACAAAATTTAGGGATTCTTGTTTCCTTTTTATTTTTTTTTAATAATAAAACCTTAAAAATAATAAAGAAAACCAAATACACTATGATGCTGCAAAAAAATTTTTATTTGAAAAGAAGCAATCTTTTGTTAAAGAGACTAAATAAACAAAAAAAAAAATAAAAATAAACTCTCGTTGGTAGATTATTAAGAATCTTAAACAAGAATTCCCAATTCTTTGGGATTCTTCGTTTCAAGCAAAACTACCTGGCTTCTCTTGTTTTCTTTTTTTTTTTTTTCTTTAGTTCACTCTCTTGTTTACTTAACTAAATAAACACACACAAAAAAGAAACTCTCTTTTCATGCTAAAAAGAAACACATACACACACACACACAATCCCAAACACAAATAATATCCAAGGCAAGCAACAAGCATAATTATTCATAAAGGAATGAAGAAGATCCCTTCCGAACAAAAGAGCGGGAGTAAGAGATCGTATCAACTTCGCATCAACACAAAGCACACTCGTGGTTTAATTACCTCTAATCAGTTTGCGTGTGTGCATGTGTGGTGAGTAATACAAGTAGTAGCAGCAGTAGAGTGGTGTAATCCCTGTATTATAACAACAATTGATGGAAACTATGGTTTGTCATTGTTTTGCTGCTGCTGTTAGTATTGCCACACTCAACCCTTAAAAAAAGTAACTTTTTCTCATTGAAATTGTTGAAAAACGGTTAATGAACACGTTTTAAATTATATTTCAATTAAATTAAATATTGCTGCCTACAATTCTGTTTTGTTTTTTATTTGTTGTTTTGGTTTTGAAAACAGAATTCTCTGCAATAATGTAGCCAGAGTGTTGTAAATACTTTGGATTAAAAAGTAAAGCGCTCATACAGCTCTGATGTCGAAGCAAATTTCATTTCATTGTAACACTTGAACCTTGTCATTACCGTTATGCACGAAATGCATTGACATTTAGCGGTTATTTTGCTTCTAGGTTGGTTATTGCTTTCAATCTTCTTGAGGTAGTTTTTGACCATTTTTTTCTACATTTCAGGCAGTATTTCGCCAATAATTTGCCACTTTTTCCAAATGCTGTGTTTCTTTGCAAACATTTCTGGGTTCCCCAAGCCCCAAATGCAACAATTTCAGTTTGTTGAAGTAACTACCTAGTAAAAAATGGGCTTAATGGCCGTTGCCCTAGCGCTCTATAAGAATATCCAAAGCGTTGTGCATGTCAGTTTGCTTTAACTGTAGTGTGAGCTAAACATTACATGAATGGAGGTGCAAATCCAAATGTAAAATGCACCATAATGTTCCGTAAGATAGGCCCAATTGCTGAGAATGCTAAGGAATACATAAATTCGGATTATCCGCTATAATTTCTCTAACGTAAGAGATATTTTCGTCAGTGCGTACATTGTAATGATAAATGTTTTAAGTCTCTTCAAATTTCTTTATAATTTTGCTCATTCCTTGCATAGTAGATTAGTTAGGTTAGGTTTGAGCACGTGTACTTGTCATTGGGACAAATACAATACCCAGAGGTCAAAATACCCGTTGTAAATTCATCCCAGAAAAGAGAGAGAGAGAGAGAGGATAATGAAGGAAATAGGGAAATTGGAAAAGGAGAAGAGCAAGGAAATCCCTTGTGTAGTAAGTCGAATAATACTTGAATAACCATTCTATAATGCTCACAACGCAACCACGTTTGAATCATCTGTTTTGCTGTCAGTTTTAAATGTTTTTGTACGTTCTACGGCTGTTAAGCGATCCGATGCATGTTCGTAAATGGCAAAAAACTCTTATGAAATAAATGAACTGGGTTTTAAACCACTGGCTCTCATCTAATAAGCTTACACATTACACTACACTACGGCAACTTGTTCTACTTTGATCAGTAATAATTAACAATTATATGTGCAGCCCCCCACAGATCTCCACTGGTATCATTCTATCCATCAATTGTTTTCCGAACAGAAAAAATCGGTTGAAAGTCACGTTCAAAGAGCAACTTCTCCGCTCTTCCAATGAAATCCAATAAATTTCCAAATGGCTTCAGTTAAAAATGTACAATCTGGTCGTAGTACTTAATGCAAAACAATTGCACAAAATGTGCGCTGTGGTTGCATCTTCCACATCCAGGATATCCCAAGTAGCAACCAATGTTAATACTTCATATTCCAAGCTTAGATTGAAGGTTGAACTGGCAGGTAGTAAAGCTACGGTGATCACCTGATTGAACGAACCTGTATATATCTGCAAATTGACCACGATTTTGAGAAGCCTTTGACAAAGGGCAAATTGTTCATGCGAAACGTATGACATGTCAGAAGTTGTAATAAAACAGACCAGGAAATCATTCCCTTTTAAGATCAGAATGGACTTTGAAAAAGAAAAACTCTTCTAAAGGATGTTTTTTATAGAGGTATAGAACTTTAAATTGCAATAAAACAACGATGGATTATTCGATTGACATGAATTTTATTGATCCGAAAGATAATCTTGTGGCATTACATTTTAAATATGATTTCTGGCATATGACCGCCACGGCTGGCGCGGATGTAGTCCAATATGGACGTTCAATTTTCGATGACTTTTTCGGCAATCGGCAATAATACGGCGAATGTTGTCATCCAAATGGTCAAGCGTTTGTGGCTTTACCGCATAGACCAATGACTTTACATAGCCCCACAGAAAGTAGTCTAGCGGTGTTAAATCACAAGATCTTGGAGGCCAATTCACAGGTCCAAAACGTGAAATTAGACGGTCACCAAACGTGTCTTTCAATAAATCTATTGTGGCACGAGCTGTGTGACATGTTGCGCCGTCTTGTTGAAACCACATCTCCTGGACATCATGGTTATTCAATTCAGGAATGAAAAAGTTTGTAATCATGGCTCTATACCGATCACCATTGACTGTAACGTTCTGGCCACCATCGTTTTTTAAAACAGTACGGATCAATGATTCCACCAGCCCATAAAGCGCACCAAACAGTCAGTTTTTCTGGATGTAACGGTGTTTCCACATACACTTGAGGATTACCTTCACTCCAAATGCAAGCAGTTTTGTTTGTTGACGTAGCCATTCAGCCAGAAGTGCGCTTCATCGCTAAACAAAATTCGCTTATGAAAATCGGGAACAACGGTAATCTCGTTTTGGGCCCATTCGACGAATTTACGCCTTACTTGATGATCGTTTGGCTACAAATCTTGCACGAGTTGGATTTTGTAAGGACGCAAACCAAGATCCTTCCGCAAAATCTTCCATAAAGTAGATGGACAGAGATCCAATTCCTGTGCTCGATGGCCGGTGGACTCATTCGGGTCTTCCTCAATGCTACGCTCTACAGCAGCAATAGCTTCTTCTGTACGCACCCGTACAGCGTCTCTGGGGATGCGAGTTATCAATCAGATTAAACGTGGTGCGAAAACGTTCCATGGTTAATCGAATTAACTGCTCTGATGGACGATTTTGTCGACGATAAAATGGACGTAGTGCGCGATACGTTTTCCGCACAGAACCATTATTTTCGACATAAAATTGCACTATTTGAAAGCGTTGTTCAGGCGTGAGTCTATTCATGATGAATTGCCAAACCAAACTGAGAATAAATCACTTGACAGCTGTTAAATCGGTCGCCATCTTGAAAAGTAATGTCAGCTTAAAGTTCTATATCTCTTTAAAAAAACACCCTTTAAATGCACTTGCAGGCTATATGGTTGTATATCATATCGAAAATGCTATGAATAACCACTCTGTCGTTTTATTTCATCCCTTAAACACCGGCTTTGCAGTCGAACTATGTTTGCGCATTAATTCTGTTTAATTCTCTGCCTGTTGTCCGCACTATGCACCTAACTTCACTTGGGCATTTCAAAGCACATTATTTTCCTTCGGCAATTGACAATCAAAAGTGTGCATAAGTAATGGAGTGTTTACATTTGTTGTTGTTATTGTTGTTGTTGTTGATGCAATTGTTGTCATTGATTTGTATTTGGAGCCTATATACATACATACATATGTATGTGTATGTTGAATTTATTTTATTTACCTTTTTAAAATCTTTGTTGTTGTTATTGCTTCTTCTTTTTTTTTTTTGTTATTCTGCTTATAATAACACTTTAGAATTTGCTAAACTTTTATTTACAATTTAAATTCTTTATACGAATGTGTGTGTGTGTGTGTGCATGCGTTTGTGTATTTGTTATGCTTGCTCAATTAGTTAAGAAAATACGAGAATAATTATTTTTGTTTACGGTTAAGTGAGAAACCTATTGTTTTTGTTTTTAGTGTTTCCCTTTTGTTGTTGTTGTTATTTCAAATGCGTATTAAAATGTATCTCTCCCGTTTTAATGGTTGTTGTTGCTGCTTTATATTTTATTTACTGTAAGCAAATATAACAAAAACAAAAATAAATATCATCTCCAATGTTCACGTTCTTTTTTCTTGCTCTAGCATACGCGAGAATAATCGAAAACGTTATTTGGGAGTATTTTTGTTAAACGATTGTATGCGAGGTTTGTTTACGACAACTGTGTGGTGCTTTCTAGGTGTTTTATTTTGTTTTGTTTTGTTTTTCTTTTTTTTCATACTCATTGTATATTTATGAGAGTGGCGACTATTGTAAGGCAGAGCCACCAGTCAGCCTGTTTGCCATAGTCATTGTAGCAGTAAAATACACGCACACACCCAGTGTAAAAAGCATCTTGGGTGAGTTTCTAAAGTGCATTTATTTTATTTGCTTTGTTTGTGTTGTGTTGAGTTGTGTTTGTTTGTTTGTTGGGGTATTCAGTTCATTTTTGTTTTAGGCTGTGTATTATTGTAAATAGAAGAAGAAAACAGCCAAAGCAACAACAATATTTAACCATCCATATGCCACCATAAATATTTGAGTTGAATTCTTTTATTCTTTAAGAAAATATTATCAGCACAAACTCATGGGTTTTTCTTCCTTTTTTTGCTTCAATTTTATTTCTACTCATATGCCGGGTCCTCATAATACACAGTATTTTTCATGTTAAAAAAAAATTAAAAACATGACAACTTAAGTGCTTGCACAAGAAGCAAAATAGAAAATAAAAGTCATTGTTATTGTTAAAATTCTGCATTAAACTGTGTTTCATATTTAAAATTGTTTTTTGTTATATTTTTTGTTTCGTCCTTTACACACTCATTATTATCATTTTTCTTTTATATCGATACTGTGTGTAAATAATTCAATAACACACACACACACCGTTTAATCACCAATAATGGCTTGTCATACAGTTTTGCTTAAGCACCAAAAGAGTGAAAGAGAGCAAGAGAGCTTATCTATGATTACAGTAATGTGAGATATACAAAGTAATGTGAATGCGTATGAGTGAGCGTGTGTGTGACATTTAACCAATTGGAAAGCTTTATTTCCTATAAAAAAAATAAAAACATTTCTATTGTAAACAATAATAGACAATGGAAATGGTAAAAACATTTCGAAAACAATTTTAAGGATTGAGTGTGATTAAGGTCAATGCAGTGATTCCCAAATCGTTTTTAATGTGCTTTAAACTAAATTTTTATATTAAAATTAATTTTATTTTCTTTCTTTTTATTAAAAAAATAATAAAAATGAAAATAAAACAGCGCCTTTTTACATTGGAAATGGACTTTAGTAAGCTTAATATGCATTGCTTTGATTGATAACATTTTGCTAACATTCAGTGCATTATGTTGGAATAACGGAAAGCAGATAAGTCGCCTTAGTCTAGCAGATAGTGCCTTTGTTTGTTAGACGAGAGCCAGCTAAGACATCTCAAATGAAATTGAAATACAAGGAAACATATTTTTTTCGATTGTTTGATTGACTCTTCCTGCAAAATCTCTGAGAGTAAAATAAAATTGTCAAGAAGTTTCTCAAAAATCTGTAGTACATAATAGGCATTGAACAGTTGGTAGGCATAAAAGTATTGCATACAACAGTAGTGGTGTGAGAAGCTAGGCTATAATCCTCTTTAGAGAGTTGTAAAGGTTTAAGTACGATTATTTACATTGTGTCGTATCAGTGCGTGTTTTTACTAAACAATACAGTAAACAGTACTAAGAAATCATGCTTTAGCACATCCAAGCACTTTTCTGGGGAAATCTTACATGCAAGTGTTTTGTGGCTCGAGGCATCGTCTTATTGCAACCTCTAACCGTTTACTTCACATACATACATACATACATAATTCGTCATTACAATCCTTCAGGCAGGATTACGACCTAGTTTCTCACACAACTCATGTTAATGTGTGTTAATTTTTATATACATGAGTGGCAGGACCTACAGTTTATAGTCGACTCCGAACGACAGATTTTTTGAGAAAACTTTTCATGGCAATTTTATTTACTCTCAGAGTTTTTGCCAGAAATCTGCTGAGAGGAAGTCGCCGAAAAAACATGTTTTTCTTCATATTTTCGTTTTGATGTCTAACCTGGTGTTTGAACCGTGGCCTTACGTCTAATAAACCAACGCACAACATACTATACCAACTGCATGCCAATCAAAAGGACACTTTACATACGGCAATAGCGCTCTGAACTGAATATAATGGTTCTTTCAGGATACCTATGACACTTTTTACAACACTTTAAATGGCAAACCTTGCATGAAATAAATATTACTGCAGATGCAAGATATTCACTAGTTGACAACATTGCCGATTTTTCGAGTTGCAATATTTTCAATTTCTAGCCTTCAACTAATAACGCCTGAAAAAATAAGCGATGTTTTAATAAGGCAACACCAACATCATGCGTAAGTAAAATTATATGAAAAGCACACACACGAAGTTACAGACACGAGAGAGAAAAACCATATTTGAGAGCAACCGCAAACTGTATCACATGAACTCCACTCACTCATCGCACATTTATAATTTACTCAAGTGTACACTTTAATTATTGTCCTAAATACCGTTGATTTTATTATTATGTTATTTCTTTTTTCATTAAAAGAGAGCAAGAGAGAGTGAACGAGAGAGATAGTAAGTGTTGCTATAAATAAAGAATGTGTATAGTGTCATGAATTAGAACACAGGGAGAAAAATTCCTGTGTGTAAATGTCAACATCACTTTTGTTTGCGTTTGTGTGCCTATATATATACATACATAGTGATGTGTGTGTAATTCAGTAAAAAAGAAGAAAAACGTGAAGAAAATGTGCGAAAAAAGCATTTTTCTGCAGTCAAAAGAAAACTTAATTTTTTTTACTTTTTTTACTTCATTTAACCTAATGAATGGACCCGTAGGCACACTGATTGGCAATTGAATTGATTTCCAATTTGAGAATTCAGTTTAAATGTCAAATTTGACAGCAGTTAGAGAATGAAAATTGGCAAACCGCAAACCAAACGTATTATTTTTAAGGTTAGAATTGGCAATTTTTTTATTTTTAACACATGCTTTAGATATTTAAAAATAACGGTAATTTGGAAGAAGTAAATTATTGCATACAAGGTTCCATTGTTATACCATTGGACTTATTCCATCATTGAGTCATAATCTCTGGCTGGCATTTCTCATTCCGGTAGTTTTATGAAGGTCTACCTTTTATAAGCACCGGCTGTCAGGATGAATAAACATCCTTCGTCTCAGAGAAGCTATTCAGAGTGGTCTGCTCTCCTTCCTGGTCATTACCGATTCCGCTGAAATCGTTGGGAGATATTTGGGCGTGAGAACGTATAAGCAAGGCTTCCATTATAAGTTTTACAAGGTTCCATAGCTTTATTGGTTGGTAAAGATCCTTTATTGCACAGCATAGGCGGGTGTTTTTTATAGAGGTATAGAACTTTAAGTTGCAATAAAACAACGATGGATTATTCGATTGACATGAATTTTATTTATCCGAAAGATATTCTTGTGGCATTACATTTTAAATATGATTTCTGGCATATGACCGCCACGGCTGGCGCGGATGTAGTCCAATCTGGACGTCAAATTTTCGATGACTTTTTCCAACATTTATGGCCGTATATCCGGCAATAATACGGCGAATGTTGTCTTCCAAATGGTCAAGCGTTTGTGGCTTTACCGCATAGACCAATGACTTTACATAGCCCCACAGAAAGTAGTCTAGCGGTGTTAAATCACAAGATCTTGGAGGCCAATTCACAGGTCCAAAACGTGAAATTAGGCGGTCACCAAACGTGTGTCTTTCAATAAATCTATTGTGGCACGAGCTGTGTGACATGTTGCGCCGTCTTGTTGAAACCACATCTCCTGGACATCATGGTTATTCAATTCAGGAATGAAAAAGTTTGTAATCATGGCTCTATACCGATCACCATTGACTGTAACGTTCTGGCCACCATCGTTTTTGAAAAAGTACGCGCCAATGATTCCATCAGCCCATAGAGCGCACCAAACAGTCAGTTTTTCTGGATGTAACGCTGTTTCCACATACACTTGAGGATTATCTTCACTCCAAATGCGGCAGTTTTGTTTGTTGACGTAGCCATTCAACCAGAAGTGCGCTGCATCGCTAAACAAAAGTCGCTTATGAAAATCGGGAACAACGGTAATCTCGTTTTGGGCCCATTCGACGAATCTACGCCTTACTTGATGATCGTTTGGCTTCAATTCTTGCACGAGTTGGATTTTGTAAGCACACAAACCAAGATCCTTCCGCAAAATCTTCCATAAAATGGATGGACACGGATCCAATTCCTGTGCTCGATGGCGGATGGACTCATTCGGGTCTTCCTCAATGCTACGCTCTACAGCAGCAATAGCTTCTTCTGTACGCACCGTACAGCGTCTCTGGGGATGCGAGTTATCAATAAGAGTAAACGTGGTGCGAAAACGTTCCATGGTTAATCGAATTAACTGCTCTGATGGACGATTTTGTCGACGATAAAATGGACGTAGTGCGCGTAGTGCGTTTTCCGCACAGAACCATTATTTTCGGCATAAAATTGCACTATTTGCAAGCGTTGTTCAGGCGTGAGTCTATTCATGATGAATTGCCAAACCAAAGTGAGAATAAATCACTTGACAGCTGTTAAATCGGTCGCCATCTTGAAAAGTAATGCCAACTTAAAGTTCTATACCTCTATAAAAAACACCCTTTACTTTGATGGTGGTTGAAAATCATTTCTCAATAGTTGGCTGCCAATCTGTTGTTCTATACTCAGAAAACTAATTTTCTTTCTCTCATTACATTTGAAAATGGAGAAAGAGATGTAGAAACTTTGCTGCTTCGTTCCTGCTTTTGTTAAGTAAACATGTCATATCTTCGTTTTGTTAACAGCTCCCTCTCTTCCTTTGCCTGCGTTACTGCTCTCACTGCCTTTGGTTTCCGTATTTTAATGAATGAATTCTGTTTTGCATCCCCTTTTTTTGCGTATCAGGTTGATTGTTCTGTATTGTATTTATTTTTCAGCACGTTTTTAAGGCACACAAAACCCGTAACACAAATGAATGAATGACGAACGAACTTGACATTTTCAATTGCTATTTAAACACACAATAAAATAATGATTTTTCGTCTTCCTTTTGTTCTTTTGCTCTTTCGCTCCATTGTCTGCTTTCGTTTCCAATGGGACAGACATTCTCAATTATTCTGTAATTAATTGCAAAATTATTGTATTTAGAAATGCTGGTACAAAATATTTTTTAAAATTTCCTTTTGAGAGTTTTGAGAGTTTTGTTGGCAACAAAACAGTATTTGCGGTTGGCCGCTAAGGCGAAAGCGTCAAATGGTGTGACGTTTTGATAAATACCACATCACTCGTTGCCTCATATCCCCAGGGGTCATTATTAGTCTTTAGAGGCAACTTCGTTTGTCCTTTTTGAGTGGAGCATCCTTGACTTTCACTTTAAAAAGTCAAATTACAGGTGGAGGAGAGCAATCGCCTCATCGAGGATCTCGAGACCGACATTGCCCCAATAGGCTAACAAACGTTGTTGGTCGCTTATAAGCCACTGTGTCAAAGAAAAAGCGGCATCGTATATCCAAAGACTGTGTCCGACAAATTCAACTTTTCCGTGGACTTAATGTCAATCCTTGTAAAACAGCAGATACCTTAAACTTCCTTAAACCAAAGAAAATAAAGTATAAAGAATGTGCATTTTAACATATTTTGGATTATTTTTCAAGAATATTTCAAGACGCGGGGGGCAAGATAGAAGGGAAGGATACAGAAACCAAGAGCGTAACAATGCGTTGTTCTCATCGTGCGTTTTTGTTGTTTGACCACTTTTTTATTTATTTTTCTGGTGTTAAAAACAGACGTCGGCACCAATGTCCCTCAGGGGAAGAACATCTTCGGCTTTTTACACACATAGGACACGAACATCAAGAATGTTCGTTAAAAAGAGCGTAAAATCTTGTCAGCTTTTAAAGAAGAACGTTCATGTGGCTTTTTTCATTCTTCAATTATACACCCAAAGAAATATCACAGTAGTATTCACTAATATCAATGAGAAATGATTTCGATTTTTGGAAGAATACTTGCCAAGTTAAATACGGTGTCTTTAGGGATTTAGTGCAGTACAATTTTTCTATATTTTCCGATCACATATACATATCATTGGGTTAATAAGTAGACTTGACATTATTACCAACAATTTTCCTCTAGGTTAACACATGCCTGTGGTTATGGATTAGTAAGTGAGAGAGAGAAAATAATTTGAGAGAATTTATTTATTTACAGCCATATAAAAGTGTTAGTAATTTCCTCTACTCTTTATTTTCATTTCATCAACATACATATGTAAAACTGTATAACTTTGGCTTAATAATTTTGGATAAATAAAAATAAAATAAAACATCGATTTTATTATTAAAAGAACATAAAGCTATCCATCTTTGGCTTAAAAATTAGGCCATTTTTTTTAGATAAATAAAAAGAATAAAAAAAACCATTTTTTATTAAAAGAAAAAAAAAACGAGCATTCCAATGCATTTAAAAAAATTATACTATGCGACAAAATAAAAGAATGAAATACGCCCAGCTAATGACATTTTTAACACAAAATATTCTTCGAGTGTTTTTCTGAAGTAAAATGATAAAGCATCCGCAGCACATGCGTTATTGTTGCAGTCTGATCGACAACTAAATCAAAAAACACAAGAATACATACACATGTACATACGTGGGATGAGAGCAACAAATTGTTACGCTCTTTGTTTGTGTTCATTTTCCTTCTGTCTTCCTCCCCCCTCATCAAGAAATGATTTTTAAAAAGATTTTGGTGAGAGCGGGTCGTAATGTTACGACCCGCCATTAGAAATTTTACTTCTACATGATGCGTATTCTTTATATCCATATTCTTTGCTTAAACTTAGTTTAGCCCCACGCCAGTTGTAAAGCAACCTTGCTGAGAGGACAATTGCTGCTTGCAATTGTTACAAAATGGGGACATCGTTCCGGTATGGTTTGCTTAATCTGTCAAACTTCTTAATGGAGTTATCTTCTGGCTCCTGTTTGCTTTTCAGTTTGATCCTAAAGGGAGTCATCGCTTAAATCCAAAGCAATAATGCTGACTGTCAAGAGTTGTTAATCACGACTTGTCAATTAGTTTCTGGGCCATCACTACAAAATAAGCTTTACAACGGTATTTGTGCTCAACAAGGCTTGGTTTTAATAAGCTTGCCTCGCGGAAAGCTAAACTTGGCGCATCGTTTAAATGATGCCAAATTCCAATTTTACAGAGTCTTTAACGTGTTACAGTCAAAGCATCAGCATTACTGGAAAATTGCCGCACTCAAACTGGATTCCCTAAGTCCATGCTAACGTTTTTTAAATCAAACATGCCCGTCGAACTCGTTGTGTTCACTTAGTAAGCCTAACAAATAAAAAAATTTTCTTTAAAGGCACCCTACCGAACTGCTAATCCAAGTCGGCGTATTGTCTTCCTTTCAAAAAAAAAAAAAAAAAAAAAATTAACCCCTTATTCAATGTTTAATTAAAAAAAGTGGTCACTTAGAGGGTTAATTATTTACCCTCCAGCTTACTACAACGCTACAATTTAATTTTCCTTCACTTACAAGATTCATTTCTCTGCGTATGTTGTTGTTGTTATTTTAATAAAAATATTAAATTTTTTCGTTACAATATTTTGCAATTCGATATTTCGCACCCTCTACCCCCTACCATCACTGGTTTTCTCATCTTTAATATACGTTTTTAATATCGAAAATAAACAATCAATCGAACGAAGAAGATTTTGTTGTTGAATTTGTGTGGACCAACATAAATACGATACCAACAACAACGGTAGACAATAGCTAAACCAACAACAATAGAAAATAAATTCTCAAGCCAAATACAACCATAAACGCATATACTCTTCGTATAATGTGTGTGTGGTGGAGAGCATAGCATGAATGAATGGATGGCCAAAAGAGTGAGCGAGTGAGCGGAATGTGCATAGAACAACGGAAGGGAACATCGTGTATGTAGTACGTGATAATCTTTTAAAACAAAATTTTTATTCTTTTCGAAACAATTTTTGCAAACACACGTTTCATCACATCACGGGATCAGTGTTGCCATTGTGTGCGGGTTGTAATGGTGTGAGTTACTTACTCTATGGGATGCCAGCGCATGGCTTTTCTTATTTTATTTCTAAAACTTTTTTTGTATTTGTTTTTGAAAAGATTTGAAACAATATTTCATTGTTTATTTGCTGTCGTATGCAAAACTATTGCAAAAAAATGTATGTTCTTATCTCTATTGATTTATAGATTTCAAAGATTTCCATTTTATGTTACAATTAGGGTGGCAGTAAATTCTTATTTGGAAAACGAATAACATTGAGGTAGCTCCCAGAGGGAACACGTCCGGTATAGAAAACTTAGTTGGTGATAAAAGAGGCTGCAAGGGCATATTGTGTACAAAATAAATACTGGATAGGTCCTGGACTTTAAGCCCAAGGCTGATACGGGGGATATCTTTATGATCTGTAAAGAGTAAAAAAAAGAGATAAGGCGGTATGCGTTTGCGGATCTGAAATGCTCCACGAAGTGGGAACATAAAGGTCAGGTTATGAGAGGCAAAAAGAAAATAATATTGTGGATATCTATGATAAAAGGAGACTAAAAAGGTTTATTTTTTTTGGCTTAAATAAATATCTTTTGAAATGAGCGATGTGGAGGAAATGGTCGCTTAAAAAAATCTTCCAATTTCGATTCCAGGACCAGGAGGAGACCTTATACTGAAACTAGTTGGAAAAAGCTTTCGGAGACACTTACACAGCTCATAGAGGGAGGACATTAGAACCTACAGATTCTGCTTTGATATGATGAAAAGAAAAGAGGGAGTTAGAGCATAAAAGTAATTACCAAAAGCTAAATGCCCAGAACACATGGTTATGAAAGTAGCCTTCTTAGCTAGGCAATGCGTAAGACATTGACGTAAGACTCTGACGTTATTCTTCTACTACATTCCATATAACTTGTAACAAATAAAAAAATTTACTTTATTTTCCTTTTGTGGCATCCAAATTTTCCGTTTGGGATTCACTTTCTTTATTTATTTATTTTGTCTTCATGCGATTCTTTCTTTTTTTCTTTTATAAATAGGCCTCTAGCCGCAGCAAATAATTGAACATTAAATTTTTAATGAATAATCAAACACAATACAAAAGAAAAACCAAAAGGACAAAAGAAACACACACGCCCTTATAGTGTCCAAAACATACACCGACCGGCCAGTAAAGGACACCAGCAGTGTAAAGGACACCCAATAAATTTAATACATAAACGTGAGCGTGTGTATATATTTTGCCAACATTGGGTGCAAAAAAGTGTTGCCAATAACGTTTAAAGTTTGTAAACAAACGCAGAGAAATAATAATAACAGTAATTGGTTTCGCTAATGGAAGTCTCTTTTTAAACTCACCATTAAACGTTGCTAATCTGACCACACACTGACCAACAACACACTCTTAAAGGAAAAAAAAACAACAACAACACAGTTAAACCACCAACCAAACAAACCACTCATGAATGGGGAATAAAAGTCATATTAAACTATGGTTGAACAGTGTTTACAATTAGAAACCCCCGTTATTCTCAGAGAATGCATAATTGCTAGTGTTTTTGAAACGTTAAATTAGCAAACAGAACAAGGCTGGCTGACTTAACCACAGCGGCGTTAAGTAGTTTAATATGAGCAACAGTAACAAAATTGTCACGCCATAATTTACTGCCTACAGCCTCCAGCACAACAATTAACATCGTCACTCTCACTCACACTCTCTCACTGCATTCATGTGAGAAGGTAATTGATAACGAAATTATGGTAAAAGTAAAGTGAGTGTGAAAAAACGTTCATAAACAAAATGAAATTAAAAGAGAACACTTTTACCGTTTTATGTGCATAAATATAGCGGCGCCCTTCCCCTTTTAATAAAATGCGTTTATTTTTATACGAACACAATAAAACTGTCGTTTACAGTGAAATGACCAGAGCGACAGACGTAATTACCTTCAACTTTTGTTGTGGGCAATTTTATTCTTTTATTCTCAAACCCACAAACATGCATACACATACACACACATATGGTTTTCGTAAATCCCAAAATTTTCGTTTGCACTTACATTCACTCGCTAAGCATTAACAAACAAGTACAGCGGGAGAGTACAGGAAGAGAAGAAAAAAAATTAAATACAGACCACCAACAACAATACAAAAATGTCATTCACTTAGACGATTTCATGAAAAATTGTACACAAGAAGACCAGAAAAAAAATGTCAAAAACACACCAAAATAAAATGCAATACAAGGAAAGCAACAACAACAACGCCACCAAAGAAAACCTTTAGCAAACCAAAACTAAACCAAAGCAAAACATTAACACACACTTCCATGCAAGCATAGAATCATCAGCAATGTGTGAATATTAATGCATGTGCGTGTGTATATGTAGGTGTGTTGTACGTGTACTAAATCGAATATTCGCTTCTACGTTTTTCTTCGTTGAAAATCATTAAAATTTTATTCCGTATCATCCATTCGAGTTTTTTTGTTTTGTTTTGTTTTCATTTCGTTTTATTAGCAGATCCATTCCAATGCTGTTGAATACACTCAGAAAAAAAGAGGAAGAGCAATTGAAATAAAAAGCTCTAGAAAAACTTAACAGATCTTAAGAAATAAAAAAAGCAGAACTTTTCAAGCACACATAAAAATACGAATACATTGTAAAGGGTCTTCCAACAGAGACTTTAGAATTTTGACAGTTGATAACAGCCATCTTGTTGAAGCTACATCTGTCAAATCATTTGCTATTTATTCAGTCTGTACAACCATAGACAACGGCTTTGTATTCTAAAAGTACTCTGTGACAGTTTTTTCTTTATCGAAAAATCATCTTTAACACTGAGGCCCATTTCTGAATGAATGGGTATGTGAACAAACAAATTGTCGAATTTGGGACGATAACAATCCATATGCGATCCAAAAGTGTCCAAAACATCCTGAAAAAGTCACTATTTGGTGTATATTTTGGACTGGCGGCGTTAATGATCTATATTATCAACCTCCTTCGGCGTGAATTGAATGATCTGGACACCAACGATAAGTGATTTCAACAGGCCTTCGTGCAACACCTTAGTGCTTTAGCTCATGTCACATTGAATATTATGCACAAGCGATATAAGAGCATGGTGACCTTACATGGAGATTATGTGGAGTTTTCTTTAATCGCAAATGTATACGAATAAGACACAAACAAACCATAACGGTTTACAAAAAAATTTAACATTTCGCATGCGCTCCACCCAGAGAAGCCGAGGTGGACATTTGAACGATGTTGTATTCCACACATAATGGCATCAATAGGTCTTTTAACCGAAAAAAAATATCGAAATCCCAAAGAAATACTCATTTTTAAAATGTAAAAGCGTAACACTATGCTGAACACCCAGAGAAGCCGAAGCGGACATTTGAATGATGTTGTATTCCACACACAATGGTATCAATAGGCCTTTCAACCGAAAAAAAAATCGAAATTCCAAGTAAACACACATTTTTAAAATGTAAAAGCATAACACTATGCTGAAAGCATAATTTTTTTCCTTAACTGTATACAAAACATGAGATATTGCAACCATTTCTACGGCATTTCTTTCTCTCAGTGTATTTGTTTCGTTTTATAAGTACAAGAAAAAAAATTGTGTCTCACTTTGATGCACATCACGTATAATTATTATGCGAAGAATGTCAAGAGAAGAAAAAAAATTAAACGAGCAAAAACACGAAACGAAAAAAAAGAACAATGCCATCTACTCATACATATATACATACACTCACGCACTCAGTGGCATTCTTAATAGTAAGTACACCCAAAAAGCAAAAAAAAAAAATAAGGCACCATTACTAAAGCACTAAGGCAAACAGAAATAAAAACTTTAAAATTTTATAACAGTCATACAAACATACATACATATGTGAACGATAACAACAAGAAATAGTAAATGCACTGTTAACAACAACAACAACAGCAACTGCATAAATATAACAATAATAATGCTGCTGATGCTTATAATCAAAATCAAATAATAAAAACAAATAGAAAGGCAAACACATGCATATTGTGTGATGCGATGTGTGCTCATATGTATGTTCAGTGATGAACTGCAAGATAATTATGCCAAAAATTTTTGTGTTTTGATTTTCTTTTCTCTTCTTCTGCTTCTATGATTCTCAAGAGATGTTTCATGCCACTCAACCATATTTCCCTTGTCATTTAAGTTTTAAGATTTTTATGTTCTGAGCGAGAGAGAGAGAGAGAGATAGAAAAAGAAAAGCCATCAAACAAAGAAATTGTTAATTAAGGAAATGAAATTATTTTTAATTTGACTACAGTTTGTTTTTGTTTCAATTTTAAACACTTTTTACTGTTAATGCTCCCATTAGATGGTGGCAATATAACTGGAATTAGAATTTAAAACTTCATACAAATGCACACACACACACTGTCCTCTTAGCGAAAGCACTCACTCACATGTTTATGCTTAAAATAGAAATTCTGGGCAGAAAAAAAATGTAAATTTTTTTAATTGGTCCCATAGAGGACTTTATTGAATTACAAAAGATTTCTTCAATTAAGTGGAAAGACCACAACAACAGGTTTCACTGTCAAAGAAAAAAAATCCTCAACCACATATTAAGCGTCTATGTAAGGCGCATATAAAACGAGAAGATCGTTGGTTTTTAAACACGAAAGAAGAGTAGAAATAGAAGAGGAGCACACGTAGTCTGCGTTATTTAAATTGTGCTATATGATCCGATATTCTCCGAAAAATACCCGCTTCTACTCTCCTCTTCCCAATGTACAGCTGTGTACCTCAACATGGTTTTAATTGTAGCCACAGTGCAATACTATATAAACGCCACATGAGTTTCCTCCGAAGTATTCATTACGCACGCACTCATTTTGAGAAACCACAATAAATCTATTCCGTCTCAACCATCCATATTCATATCTGAAGGTCTGAATGAAATTGAAGCCAGGATTGTTTAACTTATGACGTGACTCTTTCTTATCACTTGTCTTTGTGGCTATGTACAGTACAAGAGGGGGATCAAGGAAATCAAATAGTTTTTAAGCAGAAGACATGAAGAAATGGCATAAAAGTGTTTTGGGAAGCAAGCAGATCCTTAAAAGTATGCAACACAAAAACCGAAAAGGAATATCCCGCCAACAAGACTGTTACAAAGTTTCCAAATTTCTAAGAAACTCTTTTCTATTGTTCAAGTGTAGAGATTTCCTTATTTTGAAACGAAAAATATGTTTTTGAGTGGCTGATTGTATTTCCCTCACGGTTTCTTTAGGATGAAGCGCATAATCAGGCTGAATCTGAGCAATGGCTTGGGTTATGTTGTCCTTCGGGACAGCTGTGGTTTGTGGCTTTTTCGCGCAGACCTGCGACGTAAGAAAACCCCACAGGAAAAAGTCTAACGCAGTCGAATCGCTTGATCTCGGTGGCCAGTTAATCTCACGTTTATATGAGATGACCATGTCCTCAAATCGTTAGTGCAGAATATCCAGTGTGGCATGAAACCACATGTCATTGGTGTTCAAAACTCTGAGAGTAAACACAAATTGCTATGAAAAGTTTGTCAAAAATCTGTCATTCAGACTCGAAGTTAAACTGTAGGTATCGCTACTCATGGATAAAAGTAAAAAACACAAGAGAAGTGGTCTTAGAAGCTAGGTTGGTGTGAGAAGCTAGGGTTGTAATAAACAGTTAAATAAGAAAATAAGCAAGCGATTAATGACCAATTAACAAAGATGGCATTTATGTGATCTATTTTAGCGATGTGTAACGCCGTAACAAAATTGTCTTCTGAAGGACCATCTGGTTACGCTAGGATTCTCGGTCAACTTCTGCGTAAGGTATGTACTACCGTTATCGCTAATGGCATTCCATTCTTTGCTAAAACTTTTATTCATTTTTTAAGAAAAACGCAAAAAAAGAAAAAATCAAGAACAATTCTTACGTCAAAGTTTATGAAATTTTTAACTTTATCTTGCATATGTTGTTATTGAAATCAAGAACAGAAAAAAAATATATTTAAAAACGAGGTGTGTTCCTTACTCACTCCTCTATTACCGTTTAGAATAGAAATATATGGATGTAGTCGTTTGTATTTTAAAAATAAAATTTTAAATTTGATTTCATTTGTTGCGTAATGATTAGATTTGAATTTAAAAACGAATATGAATTGGAATACGAATCGAATTCATGTGAATTGGAGCAAGCAACCCATAAATGACCTTAAACTTAGAAAAATAAAAGAATTAAAATTTATTTCTATTTGTTTTTCTATTTAGAATAATGAAAATAAGATTGTAATGGAAGATACGAAATAGTGAACATGAAATCAATTGAATTGTAATTCTAATTGGAAACGTAGCACCATCTGGTGGTTAGTAGAGGAAGGTAAGAAGAAAAGATAGTTTGAAAACTGTTAAGAATCGCTAATCTTGTCAGAATAATGAGAAAAACGATAGTCAAAGTAGGGGTCTGCACAATATAGGCAAAGAAACAATACGAAAAGCATCAAAAACAAAAAAAACATGCCTGCATTAAAATTCTCAACACTAATGTAGACACCATGAATATGATTTAACTTTCATTTTCATAAAAATCGATGCAACATATCAATAAAAATGGCTTTTTAGTTTTATGCAAAAGTATAACCCGTTTTATTGATTGGCAGTTGCCGAACTCTTCATAAATTTAAGTTTCTTTCACTCATTCCATAATATTTACAGCAAAATGGTCAAGCGACCTCTCTTACTTTACTTTTACATCACACAACAGTTCAGCTTTGTATGCATACTTTTTGCAAATGAAGGCATTGACATCACTTAAGATGTCTGCATGCAACAATAAATATAAAAACATAAAAAAACATGATTTTACTTGTTTTGTTTTGATTTACTAACCTGTTGTCATTTATGTTGTTGTTTTTATGTGAACAATGTTTTTTTTTTCTTATCAGTTGTACTGTTAAATATCCATGCCTGCATGCATATGCACAAGTAGTAGTAGTATTAGTCGCTGTTGTTGTCACACATGTTTTGATTTTACAAGTTTGTTTTCATAATTCACTGAACGCATAAACTCTCACACACACACACACAAATGCGTAGTATAAACTATTGAAGCAACAATACCATACTCTTACAATGGAGGTCAATTGCTGCATTTTACTTGGTTTTGCATAAATTGATTGCGCCAAAAACCACTCTGAACATTGGCTGGAATGGTAACAAACACAACTTTAAAAAAACTTTTTCTTTCATTTTTTTCGTGTGAATTGAAAGAGAAATTCGTTAAATTTTATTGTTTTTAAGGAAAATAATTTATTGTTTTTGAAAAATGTCAACAGAAGTGAATATTTTGAGAATTTAAAACACAAACACTTTCACACACGAACACTGCTGAACTAAGAAAGCCTAATAAATTGTGATGGTACATCAGTGATGGTTGGTACTTTCCAAGTAAGTGATTTCCTTTGTGATGTTAATCATTCAAAACACTAAAAGGAATCGGAAAGCCACACGAATTTACACCATAACATCGTTAATTGGCAAATATTAAATAAAAAATTAAAGTTTTCCACACCACAAAAATGTTTCCAATATTTTCTCTTGACATTAACAAGTTTGGGCATTATTCGTGCAAGTTGTTGTGCTTGGGGCAACTGTAATAGACGATAGTTAAAACCTCGTTATGGTCTGGAGGTGTCATTGGACAGTAATTTTTCCAAAACGACCCTGTATTAACCATTTAAGTATATGTAGAACGTTATGGCAGAGTGACAACTGTCTTTTTTGGTCTGCAATGAAAGGCTATGAATAAGGCGGTGTGTGGTTTCAATAAAACGTTGCTACGAGCCACAAAACACAACAGATTTTAACTTTATATCATGAAAAGTTTTCAAAAAAGAGTAATTTTAAGATTTGGTAACGCTAAATGACCACCAAGATCAGGCAATTTGAATCCGTAACATATTTTCCTTGGTTTAACGTGTATGACTAAGTCTCCCCGGGTAAGCCCTCAACATTAAATAATTTAGTACAATATTCGTTAAGTTATTACCTGAAATGTAGTTGAAAACTATCTCAAAAAGATCACCTGCTGCAACTAAATCAGATAATGTTATTTAATGACCTCGTATATCGTACCAAGGCAGTATTCAAGCACTATAATGAAATAAAGAACTCCAAGCAATCATGTGTGCTTTATTTGATTTTAGTATTAAAACCGAGAGATGGACAACATTGTTATAAGCGATATAAGACGCCTTTTGCACGTTGAAATTTGTTTCGAAACAAGTTTCAAAAACTTTTTTGCATTTTCTTTTAAAATTTCTTTCGCTTTTGCACGTAAAAAATTAATTTCAGAAATTTTGTTTCCTTTTATCGCGTCATTCTGCTGTTTCTGACAGTTATAACTTTATTTGGCATTGTGATTTAGGTTCAAACAACGCCAGACAATTCTTTAAAAATGAACATTATATGAATATTATATTTTTTTATAATATTATAATATATTATACATATATTTAATGAAAATGGGGTTTTTGCTCTATCTTTTCCCCTAAATTGAGTTATTAATAATAAGATGACAATATTTAATAAATAAGTTCCTGATTGCTGCAATATTTTATTTTAAGTTAGATCTCAAGCATTGTAAATACTAAAAAATTTTATATATTTTTTTTAAATTGTAAGAATGATAGAATAAATAAATTACAAAAAAAAAAAAAAACATATATTTATGAATGTATTATTATTTTTTAATATATTTACCTTATTTATTGATTTTTATAAATTAAAAAATTAAATTATATTCTTTTTGATTTCAAACACAAAATAAACGAAAAGTAATGACTGCCCACTACGAGATAATTCATAGTTGGCTCCCTAGAACGGAACGCAATCTACGAGTTATCTCGTACTCATTAAACCACTTTTTCTCCTAAAAAACATAATTTTTTTTTTGATGATACCTACGATCTAAAAATAGAGTTTTTTAAGTAATATAATGTAAAAAAATCAAATTGTAATTTTTGGCCAGTTTTTTGAAAATTGCCGCGGCAGTCAGCATGTTAACTTCACTATGCGAAACAAAAAATAAAAGAAAATGTGAAATCAAATACAACTCTGTGTATATACGAATAAAGAACAAAGCAAGTTTCGCGAGTACATGAAATTGTGAAATCACCCCCGCTCGTTTTACCCCCCTCTCCTACAACCTCAAGAGTGTTGAAATTTGTTTCGAAACAAATTTCAACGTGCAAAAGGCGTCTAACAAAAGATAAAACAAACGATACGCAAATTGCGTTTAATTTAAAAAAAAAACAAAAAACACTGACAAAATAAAATAAAAATCTTAATTAGGACCCTATTCGATCAGTATTATTACATACGAATTATTTGTATATTTGAAAATATTGTTTTCTATGTCTGTTCTGTTTTACCATTAATAAACACCAGAAATCGTTTTAAAAACCAAACATTTACCAACACTAACAACTTGATGTGCTATCAATTCACAGTGAATTTCTGAATAATCAGCTGCTCTTGACACATTATTTATTGAAGTGTGTATGTGTGTGCGTTGTATTGTGTACTTTTCTTATTTCAGAAACGTTTTCATAGAATTGTTTTAATTTTTTTTAAACAAAATTTAATTGAAATGTCCTCCAAATCTTTAACTAAAATCGATCAAAAAGAATATTTAAAGAAATATTTATCCGGTGATAAAGTGAAGAAAAAGAAAAAAGACAAGAAACATAAGAAATCTTCCTCATCATCAGCGGCCAAAGTAAAAATCATAGACGACGACATAAACCACTTGGATGGTGGCCCACAAATCGATGAGGAACTATTGCTGACTGGAGAAGATGCTCCTCAAATAGTTGGTGAATATATTGAGGAAAATCCCAGCGGCGAAAGTAAACAGCCCAAATGGCGTAGTATTGGCATAAAAGAAGAACCTCAAGATGACCGGTATAATGGCGCTCAAAATGAGGAGGATTTATGGGGTAAAAAAGCTAAAGATTTAAAAATTAAACAACGTTCAGTTAAAACACCCGATTATTCACCACCACGACGTAAAGATCGTAAAAGGCAAAGTTCCCCACCGAGTCCTACCACGCGTAGAGGTAGGTCGCCTTCACCTCAAAGAAAAAACAAAAGAGACAAATCTCCTCGGCGAAAACAGCAAGCAGATGAATCCGCAGAATATAGAAAGAAAATTAAAAGAGAACCCCTATCGCCTCAAAACCCTAAGAGATCGCCAGATCAGTCACCGCTTCGTAGACGGCAAGATAGAAGAAAATCAATTGATTCCCCTCCACCGAGAAAACGCAGAAGTCCATTTGAAACGTCACCTGCTAGAGCAGGTAGGAGAAGAGAGCCTGACCAGTCTCCATCTAGAGATTTTTCGCAGACCAGGAAACATTCGGAGAAGCGAAAAACGACTCGCTTTTCAGATCGATCACCACCACGAAAAGACAGAAATCATTCACCAGATCAGTCACCGCAAGGTAGAAGACGTTCTTCAGATCAATCACCACCACGAAAAGGCAAAAATCATTCACCAGATCAATCACCCTCTCGAGTCAGACGTTCTTCAGATCAATCACCACCACGTAAAAGAAAAAATCAATCACCGGGCCAATCCCCACCTCGGAGAGGCAGAAATCAATCACCACAACAGAAAAGACGTTCGCCAGATCTATCACCACCACGCAGAAGGCGTTCTCGAAGCCAATCACCGCCTCGAAAAGTCAGAAATCATTCACCAGATCAATCATCACCCCGAAAGGCCAGAAATTCACGAGATCAGTCACCACCACGTAAAAGACGTTCACCAGATCAGTCACCACCACTCAGAAAACGTACCTCAGACCAATCACCCCCACGAAGAGGTAGAAATCGTTCACCAGACCAGTCGCCGCCAAGAAGAAGAAATTCCGATCAGTCACCTCCCCGAAGAAATCAGAACTCGCCAAACAGACAACGAAAACTAGCCACAACAAATAGAAATTCACCTCCCAATCGCATAAAAAGAGAAAAATTTTCTCCCAAACGTACACGCTGGGAACGACAGGAATCAGAAAAAAGTCTCTCGCCGCCGCCCACCCATAAACCAAAACCAGGTAAAACTTTGGATGGCAAAAAAGCTGGCCTACAAGATGCCCAAGCGTTATACAAAGAATCCTTAGAGAGACGCAAGCAGGAGGATTTAATGTTTGAAAAATTGTCTTCCGATATTTCGGGACGCCATGCAGAGGTACAAGTGCGTTCCACAGGGCGCAAAGGACGTAGAGCACGCGAAGCTGCTGAAGAAGATCCCGAAGAAAGGAGACGCAAAGAAGAACATGAAGAAAAGAAAAAACAACAGTATGATCGCTGGGGCAAGGGCCTTAAGCAAATCGAAGATCATAAAAACCGTCTACTTGAACAACAACACGAAAGTAGCAAACCTTTGGCACGCTATGAAGACGATGAAGACTTGGAGCGTCATCTCAAAGAGCAGGAACGAGTTGAAGATCCCATGTTGGAGTATATGCGTCAAAAACGCAAAGAAAAGGAAAAGCAATCGGGAAAGCCACAGATACCACGCTATGAAGGTCCTTTTCCTGAAAATCGTTTTGGCATACGACCCGGCTATCGTTGGGATGGTGTGGATCGTTCGAATGGTTATGAAAAGAAATATTTTGAGGTGCAAAATGAAAAGCGTGCCCGTCAGGATGAAGCCTATAAGTACAGTGTGGAAGATATGTAAGCAGTTACGTGTTCCTGCAGAGGTATTTAGCGAGATTTTTCGATTTTCTTTTCATTTACGAAAGGAAATTTTATTGTAAAAATTTAACTTTAAATATAATTTTTAAGAAACGAAACGAATTTAGTTTGTTTGGAATGGGAGTTTATTGGAAATTATGAACTGTTTTCAGGTAATATTCCATGTTTTTCTTTAGTATTCATGATTCAAATAAAAATTTCCTGAGTTCTCTTATAGATTTCTGACCCAAAAGATCAAGGAGTTCAGTTTTGAATTCATAATGAGTCAATACTTGTTTCAAATGCTACTTAAATGTTATCGAATGCATCTGGAGGAGACAAATGTGGATCTATCAGGCATAGTATGTAACCTGACACTCAACCTGATTGACAAATGAAGTTGAAATATAACTTCTTTGATACATTTGGTTGCACTTTCGACGCTCTAATACACACATCCAGGAAGTCAGCCCTGCTGACGTCCAAAGATTTGCAGCAAACCTATAAAAATTCCATTTCATCTAAGGAACCTCATAACAGTTATAACGGGACACTGGGTTCTGTGTGCTCAATGGGCAGCCCTACGCGGAGGCTACCACGCCTACCTGTAAATCACTATCAGAAGTTGTAAATCGGTTGACGAGGCAGATAATATCGTCTGTTCATTTTATTTTCCAATATATTTCTCTGACTCGATGCAGATTTCTATCATCTCATTTCCCTACTCGCTAATATAACGCTGTTGTTATTAGATTATCGGATCGATTATTACATCCATTGGACTTTCAGCTTGGTTTCCAACTCTATTCAGGGGTGCCATGATTTAATTGTGAAGATCTGATGCCAATTCTTAAGGCTGGTTATTGAATTCTGGGTTATCATGTGTTTTCAAATCAGCTTTGATTTATCAAAGCTGCTACTCTATCCTATACTTGTTTGGTTTGAAAATATATATCTGTTAATATATTTTTCTTCTCCGCTGGATTAAATGTCTCCATTTTTTTTGTTGGCCTTTTGAGAACTTTACGTTTAACGTCGTTACGTTTATTCTTTTAAATACTGAAAGCCGCCGCAGTCTAGTAGATAAAGTTTTATCTTATTGGATGCGAGGTCCTGGTTCTTAGATTACAATTTTAAAAATAACGCTTAGATTTATTTTGTTAAGTTTTCCATTGTCACTGTTACCCAATGAGTTGGGAATATAACAACCCTGTTTAAACATACGCTAGTGTTGTGAATAATCAGAAGAAAAACAAAAATACAAGGAGAACATAAAGAGTAACAAAATGAGAACAGTTTTTATGGATAGAGATGCCATTAGTTACAAATACATACATACAAATAATTTTAAAAACTATTAAGAATTAAATAAAGCAAATGAATGTAGAAATAATATAAAAACAACAACAAGAAATAAAATTAAAAGAATTTGTAAATTTTGAAATATTTTTCAAAGCAATAACGTATTGAATTTCATTTTAATACCAAGAAAATTTATTGGGCTTTGGTAACCCTGTCTTTAAATATTTTTATTTATTTTTATTTCTGTTTTGTGGTATTGTTGTTGTTTGTTAATATTCTTCGTTGTCATTCTTGTTGGACAAGTGTGTGTTTACAAACGCGTGTTTATATTGTTTTATTTTCTGTATTTTAGGCAAACAAAAACAGTTTCAAGACAATTTATTATTAAAAGTGAGGTGAAAAGCAGAAACTTTAGAACCAAACCATGTTAAATATTAAGATAAAAGTGCCTTTTTTGTTATTAAACAATTCTAAACTTTTAAATACAATTTCTAAATAAAAATTTTTGTTAAAAACAAAAGAAAAACATTCTTCAACAATAAACTGGTGGCTGGCTGGTAAGTTTAAACAGATTATTTTGCTTACTCATCAATAACAAATAAATTTTAAAGGAACATAGAAAGAAAAAATTATTAATAATAAAATAAGCAAAAGAATTCTTTTACATTTAAATAATCAATAAAATTCATTAAAAAAAAATGAAAGAAAAGAAAGAAGAACGAGAACAATTGTTCACACAGTTATTCATCATTGTTTGTGTTTGAACTTGCACTTGAATTGCTCGTTTGTTAAGACTTTGTTTTGTTATTGTATTGTAGACTGTCAAAAAAATACTAAAAAAAAAACAACACGACACAAGAAAAACAAATTTGCAAGGGCAAATCATGCCATACATCTGGCATTTGATGAAAATAAAAAAACAGCAAAAGCTCCAAAAAAAATATCAGCAGCCTTTAGCAGAACAATAACAAAACCATTGCAGCCACAGTAAAAACACTATCAAAACAATAAATAGCCACACACACGCGCACACACACTCTTAACAAATGAAAAAATCTCAAAAAGCAAAACACATTGAAATGAAACGTGTTCTATCTTGTTTTGTTTCATTTCTTGTTGTTGTTATAATTTATGCAGTAAAAGTAAAATGTTTACAACGAACCATTCTTTTTATATATCAGCTCTTGTTATTGTTGTTTTGTACTACGTTATTCTCTGAGAGCTTTTAAACACGAAATGCATTTTTACACTCTTTGAGAAAAAATACTCGGATTATTATTTGTTTTTGCTTTTATTCGTAAAACCTGTTCTATGCATGTTTTCATTTGCAATTTGGCGCGCATAATTTATGTTAGGCTTGCTTGTTGTTGTTTATAATCAGGATTTCTTTTCTATACAAAGAATTAAGAAATCAAAACAAATAACAAAAAAAAGTAAAAAAATAAAAAACAAATAAAGATTGAGGTTACAGTTGTCGTGTGTATTGTTTTGAAGGTTATTTTGGTTGAAAATTTATATGGGGCAGCATTGATTTGTTGTATTCTATTACTGGAAGTTAATTTTTATACAAACATATTTGGAAAATTTTAATAGTGCATGATAAATAAATAATTAACAATAAAGTTAAGAAACAGAATCACAGTGAAAAGTTCCAAGGAGGATTCCATTAATATTCCTTTTTTAATTGTGGAGTAATTTTTTGCCCTTTTCCATCGGGGTTTTTCAGGGTTTACTTCCTGTAATGGAAGTGGAAAAGTGACACTTTAACTGACGAACTACGAGATAACTCGTAGATTGCGTTGTTTGCTTTTCTATCGTGGCTGTCAGCGTGTTAAGAGACATGAGATTGTGAGTCCAGGTTTGATGGGATAGATAGGAAGATAAGTTACCCTCACCGGAAGTAATAACAAGACAGTAACAGGTTGCTGATGAGAGCAGTGGTTTCCAGGCAGAAAGGACTGCGGTCTCTGAGACAACGGCAGTGTGAGAACTGCTGTAAGCACCAGTGATAACCAAATACGGATTCCTTAGCACTTTTTTCAGCTTCGTGGTGACAAATCTGTAATTAATAGTCTCTCACCACCCCAGGCATTCGTAGGTTAGAACTGTTAGCACGTTGGGTTGTACATTCAGAGAATCATTTTGATGGTTTGAATATGGAGGCTTTATCTTTCATGGTGGAGGCATTTTTCGGCTTCAAATTTGGCATGACTAGACCGGAAACGAATTACGCTGAAGGCTGATTTGGTTATTTATGCAGATAGTCAAGCTATTCGAGATTGATTTCAGTCTGCAAGTTCTAATATGGATCTCATGAGGCGCCATGATAGGTTAAGAGTGTGGTACTGTCTGGGTTGCTGGGACATTGTAATGTATGAGGCAGTTAGAGTTGCACTCTAAGCTTTCAAAAGAAAAAGCAAGAACCCGGTGAAAAAGTGGTCGGTTAGACCTTCTCTAAGATACTTTTTCTAACTGATCAAAAGGAGAATGAAGGAATAGAGCAGATTGCAGAATCTCCAAGATAGTATGGCCCTCGATTGAATATCTTAAAACGGAATGAAACTGAAAAGCGAATCTATTAGGGCGAGGCATTGCACTTAGAGGACAAGAATTGGTATGTGCTACAACAGCATCTTTTGTTTTTGGAGAGTTTCTCGTATTGTGAGGAGCGGCAGTCCGTGGTTTGTGTCCATATCCTTGCATGTGAAGGGAAAAACTAAGAATATTTGGTAGGGGTTCTGTCGATAATCTTGAGAAATTAGCCCCCAAGGTATTGAAAGTTTCATGAGTAGCTGATTTCCAGACTCCATTTTAGGCGTTGATTTGCACAGGCTTTTTCATTCTCTCATCTGCATGCAACTTCCAATGAAATCTAATATCACACACACAGGCTTTTAATGGAAGGATAATGCTTTAACTACCAAGCCTTTTTACAGAAGAGACTCCTTATTTATTAGGTTGCTTGCGATTGTTTATTCTAATAAGGATTGTAGTAATCGGCTTTAAGAGTTTTCTTTAATCTTCACATGGATTCCAAAAAAAAAAAAACTCATATTGCTGGTGAAGCGAGCACCGAAACAACAGTTCCAACGAAATGCTTGTGGTAATATGTCCTATGCGAACAGGGAGAAGTTCGAAAGTGTTCTGATAAGATATTGCCCGAACGCTTTTAAGATTATTATTCATTAGCAAATGCATTTTTCAACAGTTTAAAACAATTTAAAGCCTTAGGAACCATGCTATGCATGGGTAAGGCAAGGCCTTCTTTTAATCCTCATTGACCTTATCACATACAGTGCTTAACTGTAGTTGTGTTTACAATTTTAATTCAATTTATTACAGGCGCGTTAATAGAACGTCATTCCTGTCATTCCCTTCCACAACCCAAAAACTTTTGTTTTCCAAGAAAACAATGAAAATCTCTGTCTCTCTCTCTCTCTTGATAACATAACCTCGTTAAAGAGAGTTTAAAAGGAAAAACTTTGAACTGCTGTGAGCAAAACTAAGTAAAGTCCACCGTTTAAGTATTTGAAACTGCAGGCCTAATTGGCAAAGATTAATTATGGGTTTTGGGAAAAACACCAAAACAATGGCAAAGGAAAACTGCTTTAGAATTGCTTCCCTCCGGTCCGCTTTTTATGATGGAATGTCAAAAAGGATGAAAGGAAAGAAAATAATAATAATTGACGCTATTAAAGTGAAAAATTATTTCTAAATTACTTGTAATTTATTTTGAAAAGAAACACGACAGAAGAAAAGAAAAAAAATCTAAAAGTAAAGCCAAATTCCTGCGGAGATGAATGTTTACAAGAACATTTAGAAACTTGAGAAGTGGAAACTCACCCTGTAAATGTACACATAGGATGGCAGAATGAAAGGATAGTGTGGCTGTGTTTGGCTGATGTCTTAGAAAAACAAGTTTTCTAAGGACATTATAAATCTCTGGTCAAGTCAAACCGTCCATTTGTCCATCCATCCATCTATCCATTCATCTTATCCTTCTCTAAACTTCACGTGCAACATGAGTTGAGTTCATGAAAAAGGTTTGCTGATCTGGTTTTTTGGGAAACTTGTTTCTATTGTTCGTAACCGGGTTATGTGTTCGTTTTAATGCCTTTTTTCCACAATGAATTTTTTTTTTTTTTGATTTCAATTTCAACCATTTTAAGGAAAATTATAAAGGTTTTCAAAGCATTGAAATGGAATTTCTTAATGACCCACCATATGTGTGTGTGTGTTTAATTGAAAAGTTTCATGGCTTTTAAATTATTTTAATGAGAGACTTTTCAAGTATCCCGAGTACACGGAGAAAATTTCGAACATTAAAGAGAAGATAGGCTGGTTGAGGAAGGCAAGTGATGAAAAAATCAAATCATATCCAGACGGAGACCAGAAAGGATTCAACCATAAGCCAGCAAAGTGATAGAAAAAATGAAGGATAGAAAGGTATAGAGAGAGAGAGAGAGAGAGAGAGAGAGAGAAACACAGTCTTCTCAAAAGCCAGCTAATAATGCAACTCTTAATGTCTTGGAGGCTAATGTCGACGAAACCCCGACTAAGATTCTTGAATTTTCACCTTGACATGTCTGGCTTTAAGTACGCAACATGGGCTCCCGTTTCTCACTGTACCAGAAATTCTGTAGAAAGATAGGATGTTCCTGTACCACATACTAATCCTTGTCCTCTAAGTGCAATGCCCAGCCCTAATGCACTATTTAAAGGGTGTTTTTTATAGAGGGGTATAGAACTTTAAGTTGCAATAAAACAACGATGGATTATTCGATTGACATGAATTTTATTTATCCGAAAGATAATCTTGTGGCATTACATTTTAAATATGATTTCTGGCATATGACCGCCACGGCTGGCGCGTATGTAGTCCAATCTGGACGTCCAATTTTCGATGACTTTTTCCAACATTTGTGGCCGTATATCGGCAATAATACGGCGAATGTTGTCTTCCAAATGGTCAAGCGTTTGTGGCTTTACCGCATAGACCAATGACTTTACATAGCCCCACAGAATGTAGTCTAGCGGTGTTAAATCACAAGATCTTGGAGGCCAATTCACAGGTCCAAAACGTGAAATTAGGCGGTCACCAAACGTGTGTCTTTCAATAAATCTATTGTGGCACGAGCTGTGTGACATGTTGCGCCGTCTTGTTGAAACCACATCTCCTGGACATCATGGTTATTCAATTCAGGAATGAAAAAGTTTGTAATCATGGCTCTATACCGATCACCATTGACTGTAACGTTCTGGCCACCATCGTTTTTGAAAAAGTACGCGCCAATGATTCCACCAGCCCATAAAGCGCACCAAACAGTCAGTTTTTCTGGATGTAACGGTGTTTCCACATACACTTGAGGATTACCTTCACTCCAAATGCGGCAGTTTTGTTTGTTGGTTGACGTAGCCATTCAACCAGAAGTGCGCTTCATCGCTAAACAAAATTCGCTTATGAAAATCGGGAACAACGGTAATCTCGTTTTAGGCCCATTCGACGAATCTACGCCTTACTTGATGATCGTTTGGCTTCAAATCTTGTAAGCACGCAAACCAAGATCCTTCCGCAAGATCTTCCATAAAGTGGATGGACTGTGCTCGATGGCGGATGGACTCATTCGGGTCTTCCTCAATGCTACGCTCTACAGCAGCAATAGCTTCTTCTGTACGCACCGTACAGCGTCTCTGGGGATGCGAGTTATCAATAAGAGTAAACGTGGTGCGAAAACGTTCCATGGTTAATCGAATTAACTGCTCTGATGGACGATTTTGTCCGACGATAAAATGGACGTAGTGCGCGATACGTTTTCCGCACAGAACCATTATTTTCGAAATAAAATTTCACTATTTGCAAGCGTTGTTCAGGCGTGAATCTATTCATGATGAATTGCCAAACCAAACTGAGAATAAATCACTTGACAGCTGTTAAATCGGTCGCCATCTTGAAAAGTAATGCCAACTTAAAGTTCTATACCTCTATAAAAAAAGACCCTTTATATTCCGTTTTAGGATATTCAATCGTGGTCCAGAGTTGTCTGGAGATTCTGTAATCTGCTCTATTCCGGCATTCACTGTTTGATCAGCTGATCGATCAGTTCGAGGAAGTCTCTTAAGGAAGATCTAACCGAACTCTTAGTCACCAGGTTCTTGTTTTTTCTTTTACAAGCTTATCTGCATTCTAACTGCCTCATGCATTGCAATGCCTCGGTTCGGCCACGCAGTTCAAAGGATGTTCAACTTTGTTGGTGGGAAGAGCATTCGTTCAATACTGTTACATACTCTGCTAGAGTGATATGGATAAGAAGATTGCCTCCTTTCCTTAAATCACTTGCTCATCCATTGCCCAATTGTGATTCTCACATAACTCTTCCTGATTTGGCATTCCCTCGAATGACATCTTCAGGAGCTAAGGACGTTAGGAGGAGCTAGTGTCCGGTTCTTAGCTTCTTTCATTTTCCGTCGTCTATGTCTGAACTTTATAAAAAAGAAACATAAGCCAAGATAAGTCGACGTAGTCTAGTAGGTAGTGCGTTGGCTTAATAGACGTAGAGCGAGGGTTCGAGTCCCAGGCCAGACATCAAAACAAAAAGTATTTCCTCGGCGACTTCCCCTCAGCAGATTTCTGGCAAAAACTCTGAGAGTAAATAAAAAATTGCCATGAAAAGTTTCTCAAAAATCTGTCGTTCAGAGTCGACTTTAAACTGTAGGTCCCCACCACTCATGTATAAAATTAACACAAACAACATAAGTGGTGTGAGGAACTAGGTCGTTACCCTGACTGAAGGGTTGTAATAACCAATTATGTATGTAAGCCAAGATAAGAAGAGGGCACTGATTGCCGTAAAGTCACCCGCAATTGCGATTCTCACACAGCCTTTGCTGTATGGAAAGGCTTGCCAATACATTTGGCATTCCCTCGAAGAGGAGGAAAATTTTATCTTTCACTAGCATGTGTCAGTGATAAACTCACGGCACAAAGAGACACCGGTTCTTGACTTCTGATCTTCTGTTACCTTTGACTGAACTCCCTAAAATAAGGTTTAACTCCAACAGGATTTGCTTTGGGGTCAGGATAGTTTTATATTGGGCATGTTTGATCTCTGGATTGGCCATTGCCTTGTGGTATCCTAATTGCTCTAACCTCTGGCCTGAGTGGTACTTAATCCTTCAAGAAGTGTCATCTACCGAACCTAACCTAAAACTGCTCCTCTCTCGTACGACAAAACTAACACTCTACAAAACGCTCATCTTCCCCGTGCTTCTTTGTGGCGCAGAAGCATGGACCTTATTAAGCACTGATGCAGCAGCCTTGAGAGTGTTCGAGAGAAAAGTACTGCGTAAGATCTTCGGTCCAGTGCGAGTTGGCGATGGCTACCGCATCCGATACAATAGTGAGCGGTACGAACTCTTCAACGACTACATGGACGTTGTGCAGCGTATTAATATCCAGCTGCTGCGCTGGCTCGGCCATGTCGTTCGAATGGAGGAGGATGCTCCGGCGAGACGGTTATTTGATGCGGGGATCTGCGGAAGTTGGCGAAGTTTGGTATCTGTTGGAAGGACCAAATCGAGGAAGCCCTGTCATCGATTGGTGTGACCAACTGTTGTAGGAGCGCAAGAAGCAGAGGCTTCTGGAAGGATGTGTTGCGACAGGCCGAAATCCGTTAATCGGGTTATTAATGGCCAAGTAAGTAAGCCTCCCAACACTGAAAAGCAAATGTAAAGAACGCCGAAAAAGACTTTTTCTCACAAGCTTCCTGTTCGATATCGCATCGATTTTTTCTTATTGTGTACATAAGGACACCACAACGGAAAAAAAAATTCTCTCAAAAATGTTCCCAGTTTACCCGATGCTTTTTTCTATAGAAAATCCCTTAAAACAACAACAAAAAAATTCCGCCTCGAAGTAGAAGTTCGAAGGTGATCCTTGAGAAAACAGTAAATTCAAGCACAACAACAACAACAACTTTGTAAGAAATTAGAGGAGGGGGGCCAAATAAAAGCATCTACAGATGATCAAACAACAACTACAACAACAACAAACGTAATGATTTAAATATCAAAAGGCCTAAAATAAGATCCTGATCCTTTAGAACAATACAGGGATTTATTTACACGAAAGATTATTGAAATGAAGTGAAACGAATCGCAACAACTCCTGTGTAAAGTTATTTTCAAAGGGAGTTACGCTACTCTCTCTTATACAAGAGCATCACAATCCCAGCCAAAGGAATGTAAAACAACAATACTTTACGTATCTTTAATAAAAAAAAAAAGGAAAAAAGAAAAAAAGAACTTGCAAAGGATGTGTATGTAAGTGGTGGTTCTGAATTCCAAGGAAAAATTTCTTTTTTTTTTTTATCATCGAAACGAATGAGTGTCATTGAATGAATGAAATGGTATGCATGGCATGGCATGGCATGGTATGGCTTTGGCTTTGGAAAAACAACCCCAATTTCAAATTACATAACAACAGCAACAACAACAACAACAACAACAACAACTTCTATTTTCTTTAACCCTCGTTTACAACAAGACTTTGTTTTTTTTTTGCATTTTTTTTAAGGGGGAATCTCAAGCAGAAGAAAAAACGGCGACCTTCCCTTGCTGCTTATGCGTGTAATAGTTTTCAAGCAGGGAGTCTTTTAAGTACTTCAAGGGAATAGCGAAGGACACAACAACAAATCAAAGGAATTCATTCATTTACCCCAAATTGTTGCCCGTCTAGAGCCCTCAAAAAATAGATTTCACGGCTTCAGCCCACACAAGGGAGTTGTCTTCCATTTTCAATTGGATTTAGGTGGTGCAAATAGTAAATTGGTGGCAGAACTGGGTTCATTAATCAGTTTTTTTTGTTATTATTGTCGCATAAATGTACTTAAGTAATGCGATTAAGTATGGCCCTCATCCTGTACAGGATTTTCCTGTCTATCTTTCGCTAATCTGTTGCCCTGATGAGCCCTCACAATGCTGGCTGCATCCAGTAATAATAAATTGGGAATACTTCCTCCAGCAATGCTTTAACGCCACGCAGGCTCTAAGTTAGTGTTCTCGTGATTCATTTCCCCTATCACAGGATTTACATAAGTATTGGGCCTTTTTCTGAAAAACTGTTCTTTAACTCTACTCTGTTTAATCATAAGGCCTTTTAGGTTAGGTTAGGTTAAGTTAGGTTAGGTTAGAGGACGTGTACTTGTCAATTAAGACAAAGAAATAATTCCCGCCTTCCTAAACTATGCTATTCCAGCGTTATCGTAATAGGCATCTATCGATTATCGGTACATGGAAGCTTTAAAAACGAAAGCGATGTTGTAGGTTAGGTTAGGTTAGGTTAGAGGACGTGTACTTGTCAATTAAGACAAGTACAGTACACGGAGGTCGAATTGACCCATTGTACAACGTCCCAGTTTCTCACACCACTTATGTTGTGTGTGTTAATTTTATACATGAGTGGCGAGGACCTACAGTTTAAAGTCGACTCCGAACGACAGATTTTTTGAGAAACTTTTTCATGGCAATTTTCTATTTTAACACTCAGAGTTTTTGCCAGAAATCTGCTGAGAGGAAGTCGCCGAGGAAATACTTTTTGTATTTTGTCTTGATGTCTGGCTTGGGGCTCGAACCTTTGCTTTACTTCTAATAAGCCAACACTCTACCTACTAGACTTCTTAAATTATCTTCCTTACTTAACTTAATTGGTCATTACAACCCTTCAGTCAGGATTACGACCTAGTTTCTCACACCACTTATGTTGTTTGTGTGTTAATTTTATACATGAGTGGCGGGGACCTACAGTTTAAAGTCGACTCCGAACGACAGATTTTTTGAGAAACTTTTTCATGGCAATTTTTATTTTAACACTCAGAGTTTTTGCCAGAAATCTGCTGAGAGGAAGTCGCCGAGGAAATACTTTTTGTATTTTGTCTTGATGTCTGGCCTGGGGCACAAACCCTGGCTTTGCGTCTAATAAGCCAACACACTACCTACTAGACTAGGGCTACTTCTCCATAAGGCCTTTTAGTACCTTTAAGATCTTTCCTGAATACCCGGAGGCAAGACTCAAATCACTATAAAAGCTTAGCGAAAGTTTAGATTGTTTCAACCTCGTCTGGAGTGAGAAAAGCCTATCCCGCTCCTCATTTTCAGCACAAAGCCTTTCCCACACTCTATGCAGAAGGTCATTTGCCCGCTCATTATGCTAAAATCCTACATGATTTGGAATCCAGCAAGAGTTCGTCTTATTCTCCTTGTCTAGATAATGCAAATTGGGCCTTAAACAAGCCCTTAAGCTACTGTCGAGCAAATTTAATAGAAGCTGAGTGCTTGGATGTCGGCCTGACTGTTAATATTGTTATGTCTCCGCCGTGTGTGCCTTTTGATGGCATAAACTTTCCCCTGTAATTATGTATTTCCGAACGACCTCGATCCTGTACCACGAACGAACCACTACCAACATTTGTTGACCTGCTTTCCAACAATTTTCTGAAACTCTTGCGATGATTTCACTCCTTTAAAATGCTGTCTAATCAAGGTTTTCTTATCTTTAGTTATTCTTGAGATTTTCATTACATTTGGGTGACGTGCATTACAAAAAAAAAAAAAAAAAGTAATGAAAAGCAGGAAAACAGGGTTACAACCCAACACAATTCCTATGGAAAGGCACTTAAACACACACACACACACACATGGCACACACAAATACATGCACACAGAGAGACAATAAATAATGGACATGGACACAGTGTTGCTTTGCTTTTGTTTTTGATTGCAAAAGAACAAGGAAAAGTTTCTTGGCAATCTCGAATCGAATGTGGTCCCCTCTTGTCTGCCTGCTGTTAAACGTGCAGTTTGGATTGATGCCAACCAACGGTATTAGAAGAGCTGCTGCTGGTGCTGCTGCTGCAACTATTGCTTGTTGATGATGGTGGTTAATGCTGCCCTGAGAGAGAGTTGTATGTGGAACACGTGCTATAGTTATGGTTTTGCAAGAAAAAAGGGTCTTTAAAACAACAACAACAACAGCAACTACTATTAGATTTTTAAAAACAAACAAAACAAAAAAAAAATACTTCACTTAGCAACAGCATGAACATGAATTCCTTAAGGAAAATAGCTAACCATCCATCCAGTCATTACCATTTTTTTCTTTTTTTCATTAAAAAAAAATTGTTTTTAAAAATAAAAAAATTTAAAATTTTTTTTAACTTTTTACAGCTTTTATGGCCCAATTTTTTTTTTTTGTTATTACTGTTGTTGTAAAATGCATTAAAAAAAATTTTAAATCTTTTCCATATGGAAAGTTTTTCTGAACTTTTTTTGGATTATTTTTTTTGCAAAATTAGTGCAGGCCGTGGCGAAGAACCCAGTAGAAAATCAATGAGTTACAGGAGAGGAGTGTGTTGCGTGTGTGTTGATGTGGTCAATAAACCATTTTATGTGTTGGCCAATTAATAGCAATTAACACAGCGATAAATTCATGGGAATTTAAGAAAAAAAAATTAAAAATTTTGTTTTTATTTTTGTCTTGACCAAACAAAGGAAATCAGACAGACACACGAGACTACGTGCAGACTGTTCTTGGTTTAGCTTGTGTTTTTGCTAGAAAAAGTTCAAGGAAAAATTCTTTTTAAAAGAAAAGTTTTTTTTTTATTATTATTAACACGTTGACTGCCGACTGCGAGATAACTCGTAGATTACGTTCGTCAACTACGAGTAATCTCGTACTCAGTAAACCTGCCATTTTTGTGTAGCTACGAATACGAATAAAATCGTATTATATCAGTGCTAGTATCGATAAATGTCTTCTGGGAAAAGAACAAAAAGTCAACGTTGGCTTGCATGGCCAGTTTTCTGAAAATTGCCGCGGCAGTCAACGTGTTAACTTGGTTTTGAAGGGCTGCTTAAGAATATTCTAGAGCTCCTCCTGTGAAGTGATGGTTAGCCACATTTAATAGTTTCAAAACTAACGATCTGGCAACACTGTCATCTGTAATTTGAAGTGCTAGTGACTAGATCGCTTAAAAATAGTAAGACAGACTATAAAACTGATGTTTCAAACGTAGCTATTTTTCGAGCACTATGCCGTGACTATGATCGCTGTAAACATGCAACTGTGCTGCCACTTGGCAAGATTATAAAGCAATTGAAAGACACCGAAAGCGTAACAGATATGCTCTCGGGTGTACATCTTCAGTAGTCGCCGTGGTCTAGTAGGTAGTGTGTTGGCTTATTAGACGAAAAGCCAGGGTTCGTGCCCCAGGCCAGACATCAATATAAAATACAAAAAATATTTCCACGGCGACTTCCTCTCAGCAGATTTCTGGCAAAAACTCTGAGAGTTAATTTTTTTTTTTGAACTTGAATAACCTTATGATGCGGGCTTCTTGGGGACGATTGCTGTAGGCTGTCTAATGGTGAAGGTATAGCACATTATAGCCATTATATAGTCACCTAGCAGCAACTCGTTTCCTTGCCGTTCGCATCTTGAGTTTAAATCAAATGTCCAGAAACACTACTCCCTCTTTCCACCTTCCTATAACCTATTTTCCTAAACCTATACAATGCACTGCATGAGTAGGGGCCATCCCCCTGAGTGCTGGTTTTATAAAAGAAAAAAAACGAAAAAAATTGCCATGAAAATTTTCTCAAAAAAATCTGTCGTTCGGAGTCGACTTTAAACTGTAGGTCCCCGCTACTCATGTATAAAATTAACACTCAAACAACATAAGTGGTGTGGGAAACTAGGTCCGTAATTCTGATTGAAGGATTGTAATGACCAATTATGTATGTATGTATGTGTACATCTTCATAATGTATGCATAGCGGGAAATATCGTTTCTGTTATAGAGAGTGTGTCGGAGGAGAAACCGAGCGAGTTCACAACAATTGAGCCCTTCTTACAGCACAATCTGAATTCTGGATTTGAACCTCTATCCTTACAATGCGCAATTTATGCAACAATTTTTTTTTATAGCTTTACGAGCTAAAGGTTGGGAATCTTCGAAAGACATTGGTAGCCCGGCCTACCAATGTGCACGATTCGCCGCAAGACTTACTCTCGGCTTGCTAAACGCATACGTACTAAACCCAACCTAGTTCGTCACACTTCCATTAAGTTGCCCCCCCCCCCACGGGACCATAATCAAGTATTACATCGGGGGAGGTAAAGATTCAGCGAGTGCTGCTATCCATTTCTGCTGTTCTTGCTCTCTCTCTATTATCCTCTGTTGTACTAGAACTTCCTTCGCGAATAAACATACCGCGTTCCAGTTTTCGCGCGATGTTTACATCAGGTTAACCACGTTGTCGGGAGTCACCTGGGAACCGATCGTCTTCTCCAGGAAATTTCGTCGGAATTTGTAGCGCGGGCAAGTGAAGAATATATGCTCCGCTGTTTCACTTGTATCCAGACATGATGGACACGCTTCATCCATGTCATGCTCATACTTGTAGAGGTATGTCCTATAGCATCCGTGGCCCGTTAAGAACTGTGTAAGGTAAAAATTCACCTGGCCGTGCTTCCTTCCAGTCCATTCTTCTATATTCGGTATTAATCTGTAGGTCCATCTTCCCTTTGTGGAAGAAGTCCACTCGTGCTGCCACCTATTCATTGCATCATCATTCACCTGGTCATGGTGCACTAGCCCCGTTCTCCTACTTATTAAACGTTTTCTCCTCTCTATCTCTACCAACATTCGTAGCGGCATCATTCCCGCTATCACCAAGGCTGCATCCGTAGATACTGTGCGAAAGGCAGAAATTACTCGGAGGGCAGATCTCCTGTAGGCCCCATCAACTCCTATTCTATATGTCTTCTTATCCATGGCCTCGGCCTATATAGGGGCTTTATGCAACAATTAAACGTCGTAGATATGTGTGCTAGTGCACAGCAAGGTTTCAATGCGGATTTTTCAAAAGTAATTTTCTTCACCAATGAAACTCCCGGTCTCGTTTGGTGATAAACCATTGCATCAGAAAAAACTGACTCTTTGGTGCGTGTTATAGTGTGGATATGTCACTTTTCTGAAAATTATTCTGAAAGAATCGTTAACTTCAATGAACGCTGTGACGGTATGACAATCGTTATTTTTTTTGGTCTTCAATTGAAGATTATGATCGGGCGGGCAAGTGGTTCAGCGAAACAATATCGCAAGCCACACAACATGATCAATTTTCGTCTTATTGCATAAGAAATTATCAGAAAAAGTAATTTTAGATTCAGGCGATGACATGGGGCACCAATTGTGGAAGTTTCATGAAAGTTTTTATAAAATCTGCTAAGCGTTTATCGATTTCGACTAATAAAATCGAAAAAAAATTGGCGTGAAGCGGTACAAAACCGGTTTCAGTTATTGCATACACTCCTAATCGTGTTTGTACACACATGTATGCAATGGATTCAATAAACTCTCTCTCTCTCTCTCTCTCGGTTGTATACCATAAAAGCGATTATAAAACTTTAATTACAAAAACAGTTGGAAAGCAAACTTTACCGCTGTGATATCCTTCAATGAGTACACAACAAAACAAAAAAAAATGGGAATTCATTTCTTAATAAAATAAAAAGAAAAGAAAGGACTCCTTTGATAAGGCATAATAAGGTGAAGACAAGCAACTGAAGATTTATGACAACTCTTAACAAAAAAAAGCCATTCTTTCTTGTTCTCGTTCTTGCTCTCGCTCTCTCTCTCTCTCTCTCTCAATACATTAATTGAAAGACATTAAAAAGAAATTTTTCATGCTCAAAGAAATTCTTACAAAAGATAAAAAAAACCATAAAAAAAGCAAAAAACAAGAGAGGGATATCCCAAGTAAATATAATACATGCTGCACTGCTTCTTCTGTTCTTCCTCATGTTTTAGAGGGTATTGAATGCCGGCCATAGGGTTCTTCTTTTTAAGATTTCAAAAGCAAAATTTAAATAAAAGATACACACACGCACATTAAGCTATGATTTCGAGGAGAGTTTTATTATAATGCTTGGACCATGCCTTGGCCATTATTTTATTCCATAAAATGTATGGTCATTTGGATGATCGCCTTTGAATTGGTAGGTAGCAGAGATCAGCAATACATACATACATACATAATTGGTCATTACAACCCTTCAGTCAGGATTACGACCTAGTTTCTCACACCACTTATGTTGTGTGTGTTAATTTTATACATGAGTGGCGGGGACCTACAGTTTAAAGTCGACTCCGAACGACAGATTTTTGAGAAACTTTTTCATGGCAATTTTATTTACTCTCAGAGTTTTTGCCAGAAATCTGCTGAGAGGAAGTCGCCGAAAAAATACTTTTTGTATTTTGTCTTTTGATGTCTGGCCTGGGGCTCGAACGCTGGCTTTGCGTCTAATAAGCCAACACACTATCTACTAGACCACGGCGACTATAATCAGCAATAAGTATTCAGAAAGATGAGTAGAATCGAATCATACTCATAATATCTGATATTTATATGCATTCATACTTATTTTCATATCATGGAACCTTTCTGCCCATATTTAAAGTTTGAAATACTCATCATATTCATACTCAACAATACGTATGATGTTGTTTGATGTCGACTCTCCATAACTCAACATTTTCAAGAATCACAAAATAAGTATGAATCGCGTACGAACACTAAAATAATCACGAGAAGGTTGTGTGTTTGCTCGGCTTGCTGCTCTGTCCTCTTTGCTTTTATGTGTCTTTTTTCTTTTGTTGTAAATACAACAACAACTAAGACTGTAAATGTTGATGAATGATTCGAGTCACTCGCTAATATTTCTTTGTGTGTATAATTGCAGTCTTAAAAAAGCTACACGAACCTTCTTCTTTAGAAGCTGACAAGCAACTGAATGCATTTTTATGCTCTTTTTTTAACGAACATGATGCTTGTGTCCTATGTGTGTAAAAAGCCGAAGATGTTCTTCCCTTGGGGGACATTGGTGCCGACGTCTGTTTATAAGTATTTTTCCAAAAAGTTATGAATCTAAATGAGTAGGCTTATGAATCAAACATATTTCGAATAATATGAGTTTGATGTCAACGTTGTACGTATACTCCTTGCAACCTGTTGTTATAAATCAACGTTGTAGTGAGTATGAGTGAATCAGAGTACATAGTTAAATTTCAATATTGTTGACTCACTTATATTCAAAATTTCATGAGTGCTTATGAGTAGCGAAAAAACGATTAATTGTTGATCTCTGGTAGGTAGTAGCAGTTGATGCTTTTGAGGGCGTTTTTGATAATTTTTTCACCTATTTTAGGTGACATTACTTAACTTAATTGGTCATTACAATGCTTTAAGTTAGGATTACAATCTAGTTTTTCACACCACCCATGTCGTGTGTGTGTTAATTTTATTCATGAGTGGCGAGACCTACACTTTAAAGTCGATTCCGAATGAGAGATTATTGAGAAACTTTTCATTGCAATTTCTATTTATTCTGAGAGTTTTGGTCAGAAGAATGCTAAGAAAAAGACGCCAAAAGAATTTTTTTTCGTATTTCGTTTTCGAACGAGATGTCTGAGCTGTGGATTGAACACAGACTCGCGTCCAATAAGCCAACACAATATGCACTAGACTACAATGACTTATTTTTGGCCATAGCTTAACGGATGGTCCTTTTCAAATGTTCCAACGTTTAGCGGTTTATTGGCTTCGATACGTCCTTTGCTGTAGTCCCCTAAGAGAAAGTCTAATGGTGTTAAATAGCATACTGTTGGTGGTTAAATAACGTCGCCATAATGTGAAATCACTTTTTCTGGAAGCAATAAAGCCAAAACCGGTCATATTGTGCCGATCGTTTTATTGTCTTGTTGAAACCACATACTGTCCAGTTCATAATCTTCAATTGACAGGCCGTAAAATGTAGTTCATCATACAACCATACAGGGTGGCTGATATATAATGCAACAAAGTAAGGCGCTTTAATTTTTTTTTTAATTTTATTGTTCAAAAGCAAAAAATATTGGAAATAACATCAAATTTTAGAATCAGTTTAGATTTGTTCGAATTGGCCACCTTTGGTACGAATTATGACCTTCAAACGGCCGACAAAGCCATCACAGGCTGCACGATAGTGGCTCTGCGGTATTTTGGCCCATTCCCGGCGAAGCGCCGTCTTGAGATGATCGGACACTTTGGTATTTTTTTAGTGAGAACCTTACTCTCCAAAATGACCCAGGCGCAAAAGTCCAACGGATTGAGATTCGGAGATTTTGGTGGCCATTGTGCGGTAGAAATGAAGCGAGGAACCTCCTTTCTAAGCCATTCTTGGTTGACGCGTGCTGAGTGCGGTGGTGCTGAGTCCTGTTGGAATGTCCATGCATGGTCTGCGGCCGAAATGTTTGTCTGCCCAGGGCTTCAATACTGTCTTTAAGACATTTTCCCGATAATATTCGGCATTTATTTTGACCCCACGGTCGATGAATACGAGCGGGGAGCGACCCGCTCGGCCGTTACGGCGGCCCACAACATTACCATCGGCGGCGCTTGAGTTCTGGTGGCCAATAAAGGTGTAAATTTTCAGCTGACCTCTTTGTTCACAAACTGCTCAATTTGGAATGGCTTTTCTTATTGGAGAAAACCAAATTCGGTAACTGGCCACTTTCGTGCAAGCGAACTAACTCCTTGGCCTTTTCCAGTCTAATTTTTTTTTTGTCCATCGGTAGGCTCTTGCCCTCTTTGGAACTTTAATGGCTTTAGTCCAAGCTCATGTCTCAATATGTGTTGCATCCGTTCTCGCGATATGTTCAGCTCACGAGCAATTTTTCTACCACTGCGGCGTGGATTTCGATCAAATCTGGCCTTCACTTTTCGGATCATTTCTGGTGTTGTTACCGTTTCTTTTTTCCGTCCACTTTTTGGACGCGATGCAACACTGCCAGTATCACGGTAACAAAAGATTTATTCACATTTAAATGCTGGAGGGCTCTAACGATAGCCACCTGTGGTTTTCCCCAGCCAAATATAAAGCAATCACACTATCACGCTTGAATTCCATCACGAATAACTTGTTTTTCTGACTGCAATAGATCAAAATGCTTTTGTAAGCTTGTAAATAATAAAATGAACTGTCACTGGAATAAATCTGTCAGCTGTCAGACGAGCGGTTTACAAATGATAACAACCTGAAGTTGGTTGCAATACATATCAGCCACCCTGTAGTGCTCTGAATTGATTCTTCCAGGATTACTTTTGAAAACAGTACGGCCCAATGATGATTTCGATGAAAGTTACTTGAGCACAACCTTGTTAGACGGGGCAGTTCTGAAATCCCTAAATGGATAACCCTGTATATCTAATTCAGTATAGTTTTATTACAAGTAAACTAGCAGACAAAAAAAGAAGAAGAAAAAGAAGAAGAAATGTAATAAAAATTATGAATTTTTTTTGATTTTTATGGCTTAACAAATACAACAAACAACACACATACATATGAACACATCATGCATGCATGTATGCATACCCTCCTCAGACAGACAGTCGCAGAAAAGGGAAAAAGGATTTCCCTTTTCCATTTCCCCTTTGTTGCTTAAGCATACGTTATTGGCAGCAGCAGCTAAAAAGAAAATCAATCGACTTGCATAGCGGGAAGGCAAAGGCAACAGGCAACAAACAATTCACATATCAATTGAAATGCAAATTTTTCTCATTTTCTTTTCAAATTTAAATCATCATTGGAATCATCCAACAAAAATAATTGCATTTCGTTCTCTTTCTCTTCGTCTTTCATACGCTTTCTTAAGCTCACTGTTGTGCTAAGCTTCTGCTCTGCAGGCTTAACTATTGCTGCGCAACCGCATTCTATAAAATTTAATCTCTTAAGGGAAGGGAAGGGAAGGGATGGGATGGTATGGGCAAAGTGTGTAGGGTAGGGTGGTAGGTAGGTATACCCATACGGTTTGTTTAAGTGTTTTTCAATAAATTATTGCTTAAGGAAGCGGAAAAATTTGTTTGATGACTCCCCTTGTAAAACTATTTGTTAGGAAAAGTGAAAATCATTTACATATTGCACTACAACAACAGCAACAACAACAATAAAGAAACTAAAAAAAGAATATTTCCCTCCCTAATAGGCAAATATATAAGAAGGGGAGTGTACAAATGCTTGCAAATGTTTGCAATTAAAAGAAAATGAATTTTTTTTTTTTAAATTATCGTCACAAGTCATTAAAGACGACATGAAATCAAAATTTTTTTAATCACAGTCTTCAAATTAATTAAAAGAAAATTGCCAGAAGTTGTCGAGCTTCAAAATCTTCAAACAATATTTCAAGGGGACACATGCCCAAAGGCTAGGAAAACCGCACAAGAACTTCTGCCCAAAAAAAAAGGAAGGCCCTAAGACATCTTTCCTGTTATTATTTGGCATTTAACAACCAGAGACAAAGAATTATTGAACGGTCACCCAAAATTTATTGGCAGAACGTGTCTAGCAAAAGATTTTTTGAGAAAAATCCACACCTTCATGCTACTCTTGATTGGCTTGATGCCACCTAGAAGCTATAATTCACATCCTCATAAAACCGGTGGGAATAATTGACCAAGTACTTAAATAGGCAGCCGAGCAGCTTGTGTGTTGACTTATTCCAAAGAATATGGATATAAAGAATACGCATCATGTAGAAGTAAAATTTCTTATGATAATATTACGTATATTACGTAATATTACGACCCGCTCTCACCAAAATCTTTTTAAAAATCATTTCTTAATGAGGGGGGTGGAAGACAGAAGGAAAATGACCTTAACTTATTAACCCAATGATATGTATATGTGATCGGAAAATATAGAAAAATTGTACTGCACTAAATCCCTAAAGACACCGTATTTAACTTGGCAAGTATTCTTCCAAAAATCGAAATCATTTTTCATTGATATTAGTGAATACTACTGTGATATTCCTTTGGGTGTATAATTGAAGTCTGAAAAAAGCCACATGAACGTTCTTCTTTAAAAACTGACAAGATTTTTACGCTCTTTTTAACGAACATTATTGATGTTCGTGTCCTATGTATGTAAAAAGCCGAAGATGTTCTTCCCCTAAGGGACATTGGTGCCGACGTCTGTTTTTAACACCAGAAAAATAAATAAAAAAGTGGTCAAACAACAAAAACCCACGATGAGAACAACGCATGATGAGAACAACGCATTGTTACGCTCTTGGTTTCTGTATCCTTCCCTTCTATCTTTCCCCCCGCGTCTTGAAATATGTTTGAAAAATATTCCAAAATATGTTAAAATGCACATTCTTTATACTTTATTTTCTTTGCTTATACCTAAGGCGTGTGACCGTAGTTCAAACCCCAGCTGAGACATTTCAAGCAAAACGAAATACAAAGAAAAATCTTTTTCGGCGATTTCCTCTCAGCAGTCTTCTGCCACAAAAATTTGACAAAATAAATAAAATTGCCAAGAAAAGTTTTTAAAAAATCTGTCGTTCTCAGTCGACACGAAACCGTACAATATGGATGGTGTAAGAAGGTAGGTTGTAATGCTGACTAAAACCCCAGAGATCAGCAATTAATCGCTTTATCGCTACTCATAAGCACTCATGAAATTTTGAATACAAGTGAGTCAACAATATTGAAATTTAACTATGTACTCTGATTCACTCATACTCACTACAACGTTGATTTATAACAACAGGTTGCAAGGAGTATACGTACAACGTTGACATCAAACTCATACCATTCGAAATATGTTTGATTCATAAGCCTACTCATTTAGATTCATAACTTTTTAGAAAAATACTTATAAACAGACGTCGGCACCAATGTCCCCCAAGGGAAGAACATCTTCGGCTTTTTACACACATAGGACACGAGCATCAACAATGTTCGTTAAAACGAGCATAAAAATGCATTCAGTTGCTTGTCAGCTTCTAAGGAAGAAGGCTCGTGTAGCTTTTTTTAAGACTTCAATTATACACCCAAAGAAATATTATCGAGTGACTCGAATCATTCATCACCATTTACAGTCTTAGTTGTTGTTGCATTTACAACAAAAGAAAAAAAGACAGAGCTGCAAGCAGAGCAAACACACAACCTTCTAGTGAGTATTTTAGTGTTTGTACGCGATTCATACTTATTTTGTGATTCGTTTGTACATATGTTGAGTTATGGAGAGTCGACATCAAACAAAATCATACGTGTTGTTAAGTACTTCAAACTTTGAATATGAGTAGAGGGGTTCCACGATATTCAAATATTGTTGCGTTGTTACCTTTTTAAAAACGTTTAAATATGAGTTCGTTAATTGCAAACCAAATAAAAACAAATATGTGTTTAGTTTTTCTTAAACTCTCTTTATTCTTTACACTACTTTTGTGTGCCACCGTATACAACTTAACGATACAACAATAATTTGCTTGTACACTATTCTATTTCACACTTCTGTCCGCGTTAACACTAACAACTGTTCGTTAAATCTTCTCTGCTTACAAACATTTTGCAAGCAATACCACTTGTACGTTCAAACCGCAACGCGTCTTCATACAAGGCTGAATGAATTATAACTCTGACTGCTGCTTGCTTTGTCCAGCCCTTTTATAGATTTTATATTTTATAGATGAACATTCTCGATGTGGAAGGTTCTCGCTCGCGCCTTCTCGAGAACTCTATTGCTAGTACATTGTTGTTTGTGTACTTTGCTTATGTTGTCTATTACATATTTGTCGTAGCTGGTTTACTTTATGTTGTTGTTGGTACTAGCCGCAACCAGGTTCGTCATATATATGTGTGTGTGCAGCTTTAGATAATCAACACGTTCATTGTATTCCTTGTGTTAGTTTGTATTTGTATTGTGTGGCTTTTGTTTATCGTTTTTAATGTTAAACGATATTAGGTCGTTTCGATTTATGTAACAATATGTATGAATGCATATAAGTAGCAGATATTATGAGTATGATTCGTTTCTACTCATCTTTTTGAATACTCATTACTGATCTCTGCTAAAATCATTGTAATGAGCAATTAACTAAGCAAGTAAGTCCCTCCTTTCTAAACTATGCTACTCTAGCGTTATCGCAGTAGTCATATATCGATTATCGGTACATGTAAGCTTTAAAAACGAAAGCGATTTTGTAGGTTAGGTTAGGTTAGAGTGCGTGTACTTGCCAATTAAGATAAGTATTGTACATGGAGGTCGAATTGACCCATTGTACAACGTCCTAGTTTCTCACATCACTTATGTTGTGTGTGTTAATTTTTATGCATGAGTGGCGGGGACCTACAGTTTAAAGTCGACTCCGAACGACAGATTTTTTTTTGAGAAACTTTTCATGGCAATTTTAATTTACTTTCAGAGTGTTTGCCAGAAATCTGCTGAGAGGAAGTCGCCGAAAAAATACTTTTTGTATTTTATTTTGATGTCTGGCCTGGGGCTCGAACCCTTGTTTTTCGTCTAATAAGCCAACACACTACCTACTAGAGTACGGCAACTTCTTGGCACAAAGTTTGTATTTTTCTTTTTAAGATTTCGAATTTTTTTAAAATTGTTTAGTGCCCTGAAATAAATTTTGAATTGAATTCCTACCAGAGAACGGTTGTTGTTTTTTTATTATTTTTCTTTCAAATTATAATCTTTGGGAAAAATGTGTGAATTTCATTCAATACCAACCCAACCCAACCAACCAACTCATCCCCTCCCAATGATTTATTATTTTCTGTTAATGGCTGTCATTTTTACGAATACAATTTCAATACGATTTTTAATTTCATTTTCTTTGTGAACGTATGTATGTACTGGGAATTTAATAAACCATGACATACATAGCTTTGCTGCCAGAGACTGGAACACAGACAGAAGACGTTTATGGCTTTGGTTTGAATTGTTAAAATTTTTCTATTCTTCTGTTCTTTCTTTCATTTTTTATTGTTTTTTTCTAACGAATATTCGAAAGTGATTGTGATTTTTATTTTCGAAAATTTTAATTGATTTCTATCCGAAGGAATTGCCATAAATTAAGTGGCATTTAAATGTGATTTACAGCTCATTGCCTTTAAAGATTTAATGACAGGCTGTCGTTGAAGACAGTGTGCAATAAAAGTAAGCTTATAGGGCAGCATTTACATTGAAAATGGCTTCCAATGAAAAATGATAAAATGATGGGGAAAAGAGGGGAAATAAATTTCAAGGAAAAACTTATTTTTCCAACGCGGCAGAAGGATTTGGAAGTCACCGTAGTCTAGTAGGTAATGTGGTGGCTTATCAGACACGCGAACATGGTCCAAACCCCAACTCCAACAAAATGAAATACGAAAAAAATTTTCTTTCAGCAACTTTGCCTCAGCAATCTTCTGGCAAAACTCTTGAGAGTGAGTTGGCTGTAGGATCCGCCACTCAAGAATAAATTTAACACACATAATACGGTTGTTGTGAGAAGCTGGTTTGTTATACTGACTTGAAGGGTTGTAATGACCAATTAAGTAAGAAAGTATAGGCACCTGTGCGGCGTTAATGCATTTCAGCAAGAGGCAGCTAGGTGCTTACCTATTCACCCTTATTCTGGTTGTCGTCGCCGACGCAAGACGACGTCGACTTGCGTCGACAATTTAAAATTGGTATTCTGTTTGTCGTTATTGACAGTTATCGATAACTGTCGACACACATTTGGCATTCCGTAAGTCAATACTAAGTCGATATTGTGTTGTGTCGACTCTGATTTTGGTCGACGTCATTTTTGGTAACGACAAGCATTAAAACATTCAACTCTTGTGGTGAATTTTTATTGTCTTACGTTTTCTTCCTTAGCACAATAGCGATATGGATCGCCTTGATACAGTTACACGTCGCCAAATGATTTCTAACAAAACATTCGGCATTCTGCCCACAGGACATGGGTCTTTACATTTCTCATTACCACATGTCCTGTTCGACGGGGCAGTCGGAATCCAACATTCCGGTCGACAACCTTCATACGGATTGCCAAATTAATCAGGTAAACATTGACAAGATGCAACGCCATTTTGTTGGCGGCATTGAGCATAGGGTCCACAAGGCGATGGATTGCAAGGGTCGGCAACTTCAGATGGATTTTGTTAGATGGGAGAGCATAGCACAAATGGATTACCCAGTATAGCCAGACTCACAATAACACATTGGAGTGTGGTTATTAACACAACAAACTGCACTTTGGCCACAAAGTTCTGAGCAGGGATCCTTACATTTCTGATGAATACAAGTTTGTTGCCAGGGGCATTCGGAGTTTGTAACGCATTCAGGGCGGCAATTAGGTGGCTGTCCTGTATACTCTGGTAAGCAAGTACATGAAGGTGTTGTCCCTATATCCTTACAAATGCAATTCGAACCTCACGGTGAAGGTTGAGAAGGATTCGAAGCAACAACATCCTTTTGAGGTTAAACTGCAGACATTAAAAATCGCATTAATAGCTAAGTTTTCGCAGCAATTGTAATCCTATCAGACTTACTCATTCTTTGGCACTGAACAAATGGATTTCCTGTATAGTACAGAACGGACTGTGGTTTACAACATCGCAAAGCGCAAAACGGCCACATATTCCTGGACATGGATCAATACATCGCTGATTTTGACAGGCCTGATGATAAAAACTTTTTTTTTCTAAATAAACCATAAAATGAATCGGCTGACTTAAATATTAGAGATGCGTGTTTTGTGTTATTACAGTTTTCGATAAACAGTCGACGTCGACACAGTAGTGTACCAAAGTACCAGTAGAATACCAAAACAGTGTCGACGTGATGTCGACGACGATAGAAAACGATGTCGACTCAAAAACGTCGACAACGGCGACGACGACAATCAGAATAAGGGTGATTATTAGAGAAAGTTATTCCTACTGAAACCTAAAAGTATTCTGAGATTCTGCTAGGCAACGAGGTGCGAGTAGACTTTACACAGAATCCCTGTATAGGTAGATGCAATGGTTACAACAGCGATTTGAAATAAAAACGACTGCGGCTTGCGGCTCTGAAGTCTGTTTATTGTAGGGCGTTTAACCTCTTTTGAATTTTGAATTTTGCAAGTAATTCAGATTTACTCCCCTGGATAGGTCGTGGTAGAACCTACTTTACATTATAGTGCTCACGTTTGGCGCGTTCGCTGCGAATACTCGTGTCATTGGAGGCTTATAGACAGGCTTTTGCAGCAGCCAGCCATCAAAAATTGTTTCCTCTCTAAGCTTCTGTTAAAGCAAAGGGCCTCAGCAAGGTGACAGCAAGGATCAGTTCACGTAACTCCTAACCCAATCTCGGCTATGGGAAGCCATAAGCATATTTGGGGCGGCCTATATTCCCCTGTAAGTAAATCACCCTTATTCTGGTTGTCGTCGTCGCCGTTGTCGACGTTTTTGAGTCGACATCGTTTTCTATCGTCGTCGACATCACGGCGACACTGTTTTGGTATTCTCTAACACTACTGTGTCGACGTCAACTGTTTATCGAAAACTGTAATAACACAAAACGCACATCTCTAATATTTAAGTCAGCCGATTCATTTTATGGTTTATTTAGAAAAAAAAGTTTTTTTTTATCATCAGGCCTGTCAAAATCAGCGATGTATTGATTCATGTCCAGGAATACGTGGCCGTTTTGCGCTTTGCGATGTTGTAAACCACAGTCCGTTCTGTACTTGTATTCAAGACTATACAGGAAATCCATTTGTTCAGTGCCAAAGAATGAGTAAGCTTGATAGGATTACAATTGCTGCGAAAACTTAGCTATTAATGCGATTTTTAATGTCTGTAGTTGAACCTCAAAAGGATGTTGTTGCTTCGAATCCTTGTCAACCTTCACCGAATGTCCCTCGCGACAAACCTTTAATTAATTAGAAGTGTAAGGATCCCTGCTCAGAACTTTGTGGCCAAAGTGCAGTTTGTCGTGTTAATAGCCACACACCAATGTGTTATTGTGAGTCTGGCTATACTGGGTAATTCATTTGTGCTATGTTCTCCCATACAACAAAATTCACCTGAAGTTGTCGACCATTGCAATCCATCGGCTTGTGGACCCAATGCTCAATGCCGCCAACAAAATGGCGTTGCATCTTGTCAATGTTTACCTGATTAATTTGGCAATCCTTATGAAGGTTGTCGACCGGAATGTTTGATTCCGACTGCCCCGTCGAACAGCGCATGTGTTACTGAGAAATGTAAAAACCCATGTCCTGGTACCTGTGGGCAGAATGCCGAATGTTTTGTTAGAAATCATTTGGCGACGTGTAACTGTATCAAGGCGAACCATATCGCTATTGTGCTAAGGAAGAAAAACGTAAGACAATAAAAATTCACCACAAGAGTTAATTTTTTAATGCTTGTCCTTACCAAAAAATGACGTCGACCAAATCAGAGACGACACAACACAATATCGACTCAGTATTGACTTACAGAATGCCAAATGTGTGTCGACAGTTATCGATAACTGTCAATAACGACAAACAGAATACCAATTTTAAATTGTCGACACAAGTCGACGTCGTCTTGCGTCGACGACGACAACCAGAATAAGGGTGAATGTCGCGAGATCAGATTCTAACTGAAGTGGAAGTTTCCATTAAGACACTTGAGGTGTATAACGTGGGCTTCGAACAGCTACATTGGGTAGGTGGTGAGTTACCTGACCACTGTAGTATTTTCCAGATGGGGATGACACGATGAGGTTGAATTTTTGCCTGAAAATTTTTTGATTTACTTGAACAGATTTATATCAAGTACCCCACGAACGTCAACTCACTATTGTTTTCGTTCATGTCTGAAATTTTTCAGGCAGGCTTGCGTTCATTATCTCGAAAACTCAAGTTGAAGTTAACTTGACTTCAGCTGACACCAAACTGAACACTCAAGCAACTGAAACGTTTTTTCTTAAAACTTCTTTTATTTTCTTAATTTTTAATTGTAAATATTGTTTGAAAATTTTGCAAAATTTATTGCCTTTTTTTGAATTCCTTCTAAGGAAAATTTAATACCAAAAACACAATCCCATCTTCTACCATTCAGTTGATAGGAAACCACCGTAAATGACGTCAAATCTTTTAATCATTACGAATTGAATTTCTCCCTACGGTGTTCTTAACAAATATGACGTCAGATTAAATACAAAAACAAAAACAAAAATAAAAACCATCACTGAGAGAACCAAAACAGGTACTGGCATTAAAAGGAACCTAAAAAAAGACACACAACAATGGCAAAAAAAAGGGTTTTTGCTGGAATTTATTGTGAATTTTTGTTTTTCTTTTTTGGGATTAAAAATTCTCTGAGGAATAGCTTGCTTGCTTGCCTGCTCGCTTGACTCATATTTGTCCTGTTGCTGTTAGCTGTACTTTTGTTTTGTTGTTGGCTTTTGTTTATGTGTTTACAAATATAAAAAAAAGAAACCAAACCACTACAAAGCCACGTACGTAACTTTAACTTTAAAGTTACGCTCTTACTCTCTCTCAGTACAATTCAATTCAACTGTAACAAGTTTTTTCTTTTCTTTATTTTGCTTTGGATTTGTATTTGTGTGTGCTTGTTTTTGTTTTTCTTAAGGGTTGGTTGCTTGCCTAAGAGTATGAGAGCCAAACAAAATTTTCTTTATAAAGGAATTTCCTTTAAAGTTATACCAATGAAGAAGTTTTTTTCTTATTCATTATACTCTCTTTTTATACTCACTCTCTCTCTCTCTCAATCTTAATAAATCTTCTTATTGTTTACAATAAAACTCCCCTTCTTTTCGGTAAAGATATTCGCGTAAACCTGTACCTTCGCGGGTTGTTTATAACGCGATTTCAACTATATGTACATAGTTGTTATTGTTGTTGCTATTCTTCTTCCTGTTTTATTTTAATCATCCTTTATTATTGTATTCTTATTCTTACAAATGCCATGGTTGTTGTTGTATAAGTTTTTCTTGAAAGTTCCTGGTTTATTATCACTGCATAAACGACTCTTTGACACAGTTTTCTGTTGCAATTCGGGGAAGTCGGTTGTTCTCGTTCTCGTTCCTGAAATCGTCGTTTCCTCGCCATTACCGTTTCTTTTTCTTCGTTTTTCTTTAAGTAAACTTAAGTGTTGTTTGTAGTAGTAATATGTGTAGTGTTGTTTAACGTTTTTTTTTATTGAATTTGTTCGGTTTTAATTAATTTCTTTCGGTTTCGGTACGTTTTTTCAAGGAAAATTCGCTTTGTTTTTAAGCAAAAAGATTTTAATTTTTGTTTAAACTCTTAAGCATTCAATTATTAAGCAATTCAAAGGGAAAAAACGTTTTTAAAGGCCTTAAATACCAGGTAAATACTATTTTATTGTTATACACTCAGAGAAATTTTTTATATGTCAAAATAGCCGATTAAAAAAAGTGTTTTAAGGAAAGAAAAGCCTTTCTTAAGTGAAACTATAAAATTTTTTTCCGAGTACTAAAATTTAAAAAAGATACACTCCAGAAAATGGTATGACATTTTGTACTATGCCGTATTGCACTTATTAATGTTTTATTTTTCTTTTGGTACTTTTCTGATTTTTAATTTCAAAATGCTGCAGATGAAAATGTTAGTTTTTGGTATATAATGTCTATAGTAATTGCTTAAAATAAATTTACGTACTTTTCTGATTGCAAATTGAAAAAAGTACCAAGGGAAAAAAGTACTTTTTAAGATATAATGTTTAAAGTAAGAATGAAATATAATTTTCGATATTGCATTTTTTGGTACTTTTTCCATCTTCAGAAAAATCTATTTTGGTACAAAATAGTACGATATATTCTACGTGATATTTAACTGAAGTTTAATAAAATTTTAAAATTGGCTCAAAAACATTAACTTTACTACAATGTTTTTTTTTCTGACTGTAAAATGAAAAAGTACCAAATGATAAAAGTACTTTTTAATCCGTAATTATTATACATATGTATATTAAGGCTGTTCTTTGTTACTTTTTTATTGCAATCAAATGCAAAATGAAAAAACTGCCAAATGAAAAAAGGATCAAAACAAAAAATATTTTTATTTTAAGGAGTGTGCAAACCAATTTTTTGGTACTTTTATAATTGCAAATAACGTACTTTTGTTATTTCAAAATGAAAAAAGTACCAAATGAAAACACAATTTTTTACCCTAATGTGCCTTAAGTAAGGATGGAACTGAATTTTAATATTTCAATGCACGATAGTTTAAAATTTCTTTTGGTACTTTTATTTCAATTCAGTAAAAATGTACTTTTTTGGTTTTGGAATGCAACAAAATGCCATAATAAAACAAGTACTTGGCACTGTAAAATTTTCGGTTTTGAACTCATGAGTGAGAAAATTTTTTCTGGTGCTTTTTTGAAGGCAATTAATAATTATTTATTTAATTAAATAAATTAAATAAAATTTTATAAAATGTGAAGTATTTTTATGATTTTAAAGCGGGTTTTTACATATTTATAAAGTATTTAATTCGAAAAAAAAGTACTTTGCAGAAAATAATATGAAAATTTTAAATGGAACATAGAACCGCATTGTGATTTCAGGTGTGTTTTAAGGTGACTAGGATTTTGTTACGTTGTTACCTTTTTAAAAACGTTTAAATATAAGTTGATTAATTGCAAACCAAATAAAAACAAATATGTGTTTATTTTCTCTTAAACCCTCTTTATTCTTTACACTACTTTTGTGTGCCACCGTATACAACTTAACGATACAACAATAATTTGCTCGTACACTATTCTATTTCATACTCCTGTCCGCGTTAATACTAACAACTGTTCGTTAGATCTTCTCTGCTTACAACCTTTTTACAAGCAATACCACTTGTACGTTCAAGCCGCAACGCGTCTTCACACAGGGCTGACTTAATTATAACTGACTGACTGCTGATCTTGTTGCCCTTTTATATACGCACGCACGTAATCAGTATGATGAACGTTCTCGATGTGGAAGGTTCTTGCTCTCGCCTTCTCGAGAATTCTATTGCTAGTACATTGTTGTTTGTGTACTTTGCTTATGTTGTCCGTTACATATTTGTCGTAGCTGGTCTACTTCATTTTATGTTGTTGTTGGTACCAGGCGCAACCAGGTTCGTCATACATATGTGTGTGTGCGTGCAGCTTTAGATAATCAACACGTTCATTGTATTCCTTGTGTTAGTTTGTATTTGTATCGTGTGGCTTTTGTTTATCGTTTTTGTTGTTAAACGATATTAGGTCGTTTCGATTTGCGTAACAATATTAACTTGATGCTACAGTTTTTATGCTGGCCCCCAGTGTTGCCAGTAATTTTTTTTAAAAAACTTTTTATTTCTGGGAAAAAAACTTTTTTTTTTACAAAAAAAACTTGTTTTCTACAAAAAGTATCAACATTTTTAAAGAAAACACCGGAGAACTGTGTCCTCTATTGGTGTTTCTTTGCTACTTATGCCCGGGACGAATAAAATACACAATATTTTATATAAAAATGTAAATATTTCGTGTTATTGTTGAATTTATTGAAATTTTGAATTTTTCGAAAAAACTTGTTTTGTTAGAAAACAATTTTAATGAAAACTTTTTCGCATCTCAAAAAACTTGAAAAAAAAGGGAAAACTTGGCAAATGGCAACGCTGCTGGCCCCTTACTGTTTAAGGCATTCTACAGGGCCAAAGGGGAAACGGTATCGTACACACATATTATTCAATAAAAAAGTACATACATATCGTTAGTCTCATTCGCAAATGTGCTAAGTCCCTTTTTTCAAATTTTACAGGAGACACAAAAAATATAGTAGCTTCTTCAGTTTTTAAAATTTGTAAACTTTTTAAACGCAATTATTTTTACAAAATAGCTCTCTTTAAATGATCTAGATCAAAAATTAATAATAATTAATAATTAATATTCGTGAAGTTAGCACGTACTGTTAATATTTTTCGTAGTTTTGTGGACTTAGCGTTTTTGCAAACTACAAAATTACAACAACTTTAAACTACATACTGATATTTTCTTTGTCGTAAAATATGTATTTTGTATTGTGTTAACGTTTTGCATTAAAATCTTAATTTTGGAAAAAAGTGGACTTAGCGTCTTTGCGAATTATACTAACGATATAACCCGTGCCTAGTACTGAGACTCTTACTGTAGCTTTAAAATTCGTTACACCGCAAAGTTCAATCAAGTTTTAGTTTACAAACGTCACTTTAATTGTTTAAAATTAATTAAATATGCAATTTGAATAATCTTTTATTTATGAAAACAAATTCAATCAACGTAAATAAAACAAAAATAATTTAATTAATTAATTAATTAGTAATACACTAGGAAATCTAAATTTTTCGATATTTTTATGAATTAAAAAAATAGTACGAAAATGTATAAATTAATGCCGTATTACAATATGTATTTCATTAACATTGCAATACAGTACAAAAGAGAGGCCTCTTCCGGAGCATTAACATGCAATAATAACGTCATCAACACGGACTTATGTACTTGAGTATTCAAATATCACTCGCTCTGTTTTAATGCTCTTAGAAGGGGAGAATCATAACAGTAAGAGAGTGAAGGGAAGAATAGGATAAAATGCACCAAAGAGGTAGTTCCCCTAATCATCAACATGTAATTATAACTTCACCAACATCAACACACGTGAATATTCAATGCAGGATAATATTAATATTAATGCTTATCCTAATGAGAGAGGAACAGTTCATCATTCTTTATTTCATAAATAATTACACTGAATTGCAGCTATTATTCTAGGGTCTTCTCCCTTTAGGCTCTAAAGGAAACCATTGAATGCAAATGTTTATTTTGTATCACTCTTTATGTGAAGAAAAATTATAATGAGTTATTGCTTTTAGGGCCATTATTACAACTTGCCGTTAACTAAAGGGAAAATTTTAACGGGCAGATAAATTGTTTTACGTTATTATGAGTACCCAATAAGATAGAAGTGATCGTTAAGCTAAAGGGAGGATCATCCTACCTTTAACATTTAAAGGTCACTTTATGTTTGAACTTGCCATATTAAATATGTATTATTTTCATTATGGCAACTTCAAATTTAAACAAAATGAGCATATACAACAAAAAACGAGGCCGCGGTTGCCACTGCGTTAAAAAAACTTAAATAATTGAGCAGTTTTATCGACGTTGCTCCGGCACTGCCATATTTTTGGAAAATTTTATCTGTAAGTTGTAATAACGAAAATAAGTTAAAGGTAATTTTCCAGTTCCCTTTAGCTAAAGGTGCCTTTAACCAAAGAAAATAAAGTATAAAGAATGTGCATTTTAACATATTTTGGAATATTTTTCAAAAATATTTCATGACGCGGGGGGAAGATAGAAGGGAATGATACAGAAACCAAGAGCGTAACAATGCGTTGTTCTCATCGTGCGTTTTAGTTGTTTGACCACTTTTTTTTATTTATTTTTCTGGTGTTAAAAACAGACGTCGGCACCAATGTCCCTCAGGGGAAGAACATCTTCGGCTTTTTACACACATAGAACGCGAACATCAAGAATGTTCGTTAAAGAGAGCGTAAAAATCTTGTCCGTTTTTAAAGAAGAAGGTTCATGTCGCTTTTTTCAGACTTCAATGATACACCCAAAGAAATATCACAGTAGTATTCACTAATATCAATGAGAAATGATTTCGATTTTTGGAAGAATACTTGCCAAGTTAAATACGGTATCTTTAGGGATTTAGTGCAGTAAAATTTTTCTATATTTTCCGATCACATATACATATCATTGGGTTAATAAGTAGACTTGAAATTATTACTAACAATTTTCCTCTAGGATAACAACACATGCCTATGGTTATGGATTAGTGAGTGATAGAGAGAGAAAATAAGTTGAGAGAATTTATTTATTTACAGCCATATAAAAGTGTTAGTAATATACTCTACTCTTTATTTTCATTTCATCAACATACATATGTAAAGCTGTCTATCTTTGGCTTAATAATTTTGGATAAATAAAAATAAAATAAAAAATCAATTTTATTATTAAAAGAACATAAAGCTATCCATTTTTGGCTTAAAAATTAGGCCATGTTTTTTAGATAAATAAAAATAAAAATGAATAAAAAAAACCATTTTTTATTAAAAGAAAAAAAAAACGAACATTCCAAAGCATTTAAAAAAATATACTATGGGACAAAATAAAATACGCCCAGCTAATGACATAGAACATATTTAACACAAAATATTCTTCGAGTGTTATCCTGAAATAAAATGATAAAGCATCCGCAGCACATGTATTCTTGTCGCAGTCTGATCGACAACTAAATCAAAAAACACAAGAATACATACACATGTACATACGTACGATGAGAGCAACACATTGTTACGCTCTTTGTTTGTGTTCATTTTTCTTCTGTCTTCCTCCCCCCTCATCAAGAAATGATTTTTAAAAAGATTTTGGTGAGAGCGGGTCGTAATGTTACGACCCGCCATAAGAAATTTTACTTCTACATGATGCGTATTCTTTATATCCATATGCTTTGCTTTAACTAACCACAAGTTTAACGACAAGTTGTAATAATGACCCTAACTCTACCCCGTGCTCTCATACTCTTATACTCACTAATGCTGGAATTAGCCAAAAGTTCACAAAACGTACATTAGTTTTTAGAATATTGGCAATCGCTTCCATTGCTTTTTATATTCTAAAAACGAACGTACTACGTTCAGTTACGTTCCGTAAACGTTTGGCTAATTCTAGCATAAGCTTTCGAAGGAAAATAACAGAAAATTTATGTGTGATTCTACATTAGGGAATTGATTCCTTTGTCTATCACTCTTTATTTCAGGAATAATTGCTTTAAGTTACTGCCTTTACTCTATTGCATACATCTGTATTGTCACTCTCTTTCTCTCACAAAAAAAAGAGAAACTAAAATTAATGTGTTTACAGTTCTTGAATATTTTAAAAAAGAATTTATTTTCCTTATGGTTTATTTAGTTCAGGAAACATTACTCTGCTCTTTCATTACTCTTGCAGCTCTTGTTCTAAGATGTGCTGTTACTAGTCTTTCTCTGTTACTTAGACTCCAAACACAACTTTAAAAACTTGAATGTTTTAACAGAACTTCGTGCATTACATGCGAATTGATTTAATTCCATTACATTCACTGCTACTCACTCATACTTTATGAAAAATGCAAACAAACGAGTGTGGTACTACAGTAAGTACTTCTTCTTACTCTTTATACCTATTAGAGGATGGGCTGTTACTAGTATTTCTCTGTTACTTAGACTCTAAACACAACTTTAAAAGCCGAATGTTTTAACAGAAATTATGAAAAATATAAACAAACAAGTTTTGTGCTAGTGTAAGTACTTCTCCATACTCCTTACATATATTACAGGATGGGCTGTTACTAATCTTTAAAATCCGAATGTTTTAACAGAAATAATGAAAAATGTAAACAAACAAGTTTTGTGCTACTTACTGTAAGTACTTCTTCTTACTCCTTATATTACTGGATTGTGTTTTGCTTCTTTAAATATTTTCACGAAGAATTCTACACAATTCGGTAACAGATTCCTTTGTTGTTGTCTCATAGCCAACACATTTTCTCTTTCTCGCCTTCTTTTCTTACTCTCTGAGAATATCTCTATGAAAGCATTGTAAGTGGAACATAATAAAAGCGAGTGTTTTAACTAACATTAGTACTGGTACATGCACTTAGTATTGGTTTGTAAACAATGTTTATGGACATTTCCCAACATTAATATTGTTATTGTTATTACTGTTGTTGTGCTTTCTTATTCCCTTCAACTGCACAGTAATGCCACTAAAGCTGTTACAATTATTTTTAAACGATTTTTCTAGTATGCGTTTTTTGTGTGTGTTTTCTTCCTTTCTGTGTATTTTACAAGAACAAAGAATTTATATTTGTTTGTTCGTACATATTTCTTTATTTAATTTCATTTTTGTTTTTTATTTAAAACTTTGCATATTATTTTCTTGAAATTTTATTATTATTTCCTGTACTTGTGTTAAAGTGTTTATTGTTGTGGACTTTGTTCCTCCACAAGAACACATGTATGCATGTGAATTATTATTGACGTTATAAAAATAGTTTGTGCACGTCATTTAAGTAGTTTTTGTTTAATGTAACGTATTATTCTAAAAATTTTAACAAACAGTGTTGCTTACATACAAAATAAATTGTTAAAATGTTGTTAAACAAACAGTCATAGAGTGTGTTACTTTTATTTGAATAATTTATTACATTTTGCAATCTTTTTTTACATTTTATTTTTACAGCGTCCCGCCCTGTCCTCTATTTAAAGTGTTTGAAAAACACATCAGCTTTGTATGGGAATTGCATTGTAATTTATTAAAAATGTAAGTATTTAAACAATTTTTTCTTCTTTTTGATATCGTAATTTTATAAAAATATTTTTGTTGTTCTATTTATATTAGTTGTTGTTGTTGTTCCTGCTGTTTGTTTATTTAAATTAAAAATTATAAAAAATAAAAACAAAATTACCGGCACATGTCACGAATTATTTTAAATATTTAATTTGTCATAATAAATATATGTACATACGTGTGCAATTTGTCTGTGAAGGGGGGGGGGGTTCCTAAAATGTTTGGAATGTCATTAAACTCGCGTGTTATGAAAACTTTTGCAAATACTACATTATCTACAAACACTAGCTATTGATTTAGCCGAACATACAGTGAAATAAGAATTTAGCATGATTACACATTTTGAACTCTACTCTACGTACTACAACATATCATTGCTTCAACGTTAGTGAATTATTCGCATAGACATGGTCTTTGCAAGAGTCCCGCAAACAAGTCTAACAGCGTCAAATCGCATGATCTTGGTTATTGGCTCGATTAAAAGCTTATCTACAGCATTGAGAATGGTCAGCCAGTTCTAATTGCTGCATTATTTGTGCCTTTATATGAATGGTGGTGCAAATCTTAGTGCAATATTCACCATAAGGGGCTGTAAGATAGGCTTAATTGCTGTGAATGCCATGTAATTGACAAATACTCATTATCTGCCACAATTTGTCTAATAGAAGCGATATATCGGGCAGTTAGAATACGACAATGATGCGCAGACCTAACTTCATCTGTAACGCTTCCGTGTCTCTTAAAATTTCTTTATAATCTTGCAAATTCCTTGCATATGGACTGGATTAGGACGTGCATAATTAATTTCTAATAAAGGGTCCGCCAAATAACTTGTTTTTTTTTTTGAAAATGCTTTTGAAAAAAAAAACTACTGAATATTTTCTCAAATTTCTTTTTTTATTTGAAAGTACAATCCTTCCGGTTAATAATAGGAAATAATTTCATTCAAATGGCTGCCTCGGCTGGCCAGGCAGTAGCCTACACGATCGGTCCAATTTTTAAGCACATTATCGATTGTGTGCAGCTGTATTTCACCAATGGCTTCACGAATATATTGTCCTTTAAAGCGTCAATTGTCTCTGGCTTGTAGGCGTAACACTTATCTTTGACGGCACCCCACAAATAATAGTCCAACGCTGTCAAATCGCAGCTCCGAGGTGGCCAAACGACATCAGCTCTGCGGCTGATAATGCGATCTTCAAAAACAGGACGCAAAACAATGAATGTAGCTTCAGCTGTGTGGCACGTAGCGCCGTCCTTTTGAAACCAAATGTTGCCAATATCCTCCTCTTCAATTTTTGTGAACAAAAATTCGTTCAACATGGCCCGATAACGATCGCCATTGACTGTAACGGCCACTCCTTGCTTATTTTCGAAGAAAAATGGCTCAATTATGCCTCTGGGGACCAAAATCCGCACCAAACAGTGACTTGTTTTGGGTGTGTCGGCTTTTCAATGTATGCGTGCGGGTTTTCTGTGCCCCAAATGCGACAATTTTGCTTGTTTACATACCCGCCAAGATCAAAATCAGCTTCATCTAAAAAGATGATATTTTTTTGCCAAAATCGGCTTCTTCTGGTGTAGGCTACTGCATGGCCAGCCGAGGCAGCCATTTGAATGAAATTATTTTCCATTATTAACCAGAATGATTGTATGTACTTTCAAATAAAAAAAGAAATTTGAGAAAATATTCAGTGGTTTTTTTAAGCATTTTCAAAAAAAAAAGTTATTTGGCGGACCCTTTAGAATCATTGGAACATAGCTATTAAAAAAAAGAAGAAAAATGAAAAAAAGAATGTTTTTAAAACAAAAATTTTATTTCACTTAAAATTTTAATTTTCAATTTAAATTTCTTTTATTGAAGAATTTAAACAAATTCTTCTTTAAAATATATTTATATTCTGTGCATTTTATGCAATAATATTTCGTTTTTATATGAAGACTATTAAAAATTAACAAAAATTGCAAGAAAATTCTGTAAAAGCGTTTAAAAACGTTGCTTTCCCTTAACGTTTAATATACTGTTTACCATAAGGCAACATTTGTTTACTTTACTGTACTCTAAACTTTAAAGGTCACTCTCTGTCGCTTGCTCTTTCTTTTTCTCTCCCTCTCCTGATAACAGTAAGAGAAATGTAAACAAACATTAATTATGCTAAAGTTACGGCTTTTTTCGACAGAATATTTTGATTGTATGTGTGTATGTGTGCATATTTTTTTTAAGTTAATATCCTGGGCTTACACATAAAGAAAAAGAAATTGTTTGCAGTGTATTTAGAGTGGGTGTTGTATTTAAAATTATTTAAAAAATTTTTTTTTTTTTTTTGAAATTATAAAAGCAATTACGACGCAAAATTTTAAATTACATTGGAAAAGTCTATTAAAATCTCATCAGAAAGAAATTCTTAAACAGGCTTTAGAACACATGTTAATGTTCTCAAGCAGAATAATAAAATAACAACAAAGAAAAGTAGGCCGTCGTTTTTAACCCGTAGACAAACACATTTAACATAAAAATGGCCTTGAATGTGAAAAGATTTTACTACATACTCTGCTTACCGAAGAGCCTTCGAAGCAACAGCTTAAATGTGAAGCAACAACAAGAAAAACTAAAACAAAAACAAAAACACCTACAGAGTAATTTTCTCTTTGAAAGATACAGAGTAGCAGATAAGATGTTAACGGTATGAATGAAAGTAATGGCGGCCACGCCAAATGTAAATATTATGTTGTGTACACACTCACTCAGTCACTCTGTTGTTTAATTGTAACACTTGAGGTTTGCGTCAATGTATGTACAGCTGTGTGCAAAATAATAGGAGTCCTACCATGTAATATTTTCAAAGTTAAAATTTTTTTTATTCTACCAATTGGAAAAACATGATATATTTTAATGGTAGTTACAGCGATATGTAAGAAATAAAATACAACAAAAAAATCTCGTAATAACTTTAATATTTACGATGAAATTGATTCATTTCTGTGTTTGCCCCTGAATTCAGTTGATCAAAAAAAAAAAATAGGAGTGTGAGTGTTCTTTTAAAAATTAAAATATAACAGGACATAATTTAAAGAAAAATAAGTGAACAGTAAGTACGAAAAAATGTAGTTAAAACTTTTTCTACGGTTGTTCACATAAATTTTTGTAATAGTGAGACGAGAAAAGCACTGTACTGAAGAAAAGTGAAAACTAATTAAAAATCTTCGAAAAAAAAGGCAAAAATTCTAAAGAAACTAAGAAAATCTTAAGTTACTCCAATCAAATGATCGCAAATGCATTAAAATATAAAAAAAAGCCCGAAACGCCTGGGCGCAAGGCCAAAACATCTACTGTCGATGACCGCCGAATTGTGCGATACAGCAAAATAAATCCTTCAGCGTCTTCAAATAAAATTCAAAAGGATCTAAATCTTGCCGTAAGTGTCCCTACTATTCGTAGGCGTCTGATGGACAACAATTTATTCGCAAGAAGTTCACAAAAGGTGCCATTGTTGACATACAAAACAGGCAGCAGCACGCTTAAAGTTTGCCCAAGAACATATCAAATATCTGAAAGAAAAATGGAGAACTTATTGTGGACCGACGAAAGCAAAATTGTTTTATTTGGTGGCACTGGGTCTAGACAGCATGTTAGACGTCCGCCCAGCACCAAATATACAGCTCAGTATACACAAAAGACAGTTAAACATGGTGGTGCAAAAGTAATGATATGGGGAAGCTTTTCATATAATGATGTTGGCCCAATACATCGAATTAGAGACATAATGGATAGGAACGTCTATGTCAGCATTTTGAGAGAAGTGATGTTACCATATTCCACGCCTCTAAAATGATTATTCCAACAAGATAATGACCCGAAACACACCAGTAAATTGGCAAATGAGTGGTTTCGGGTTAATGGGGCAAAGATTATGGCGTGGCCAGCTCAGTCTCCTGACCTTAATCCCATAGAACATCTATGAGGGATGTTAGAAAATATGTTGCCGAGAGAAAACCGTCAAATGCAACTGAGTTGTGGTCTGTAGTTCAAGATGGGTGGAATAAAATTCCACTAAAACAATGTCAGGATTTAGTTGACTCCATGCCTCGTAGATGTGCTGCTGTAATAAAAATTAGAGGCTATTCTACCAAATACTAATCGTATTTAAAGTTTCTGATTATAGTCATAAGCATTTTGAACTTTTTTAATAGTAAATCTTTATGAAAACTGAAATACTCCTATTATTTTGAACAGCACTTTTTAAGATATTTTTTTTTAAACTTCCTCTTACTTCCTTGTTGAAAGCTTTATTTAATTAATGAATACCTTAAATAATTTAGTATTGAATCGACATTACATTACACCAAAAAAATTGAATTAAACCATGTTTTTTATTTGTTAAAAATTAAGCTTTTGTTTTGCTATTTTTATGAACACAACTGTATGTGTGTGTGTATGCTTAATGGTCTTTTAAAAATAATCTTAAATTTGCACAAAGGAAAGAAGAAAAAAAAGAAAAAAAAAGAAAATACGATAAAACTCTCAAGAATAATTAAAAGGACAACACAACAGATTAAATGCTAACCAATGTACTTATAAACCCACTGATTGCTTACTGACTCTTTTCACCCACAATTACTTTCATATTTGCTTTTGATTTTGTTGTTGTTTTTTTTTTTTCAGTAAAAAAAGAGTGATTAAAAGCAGTGTTGGTTGCGCGTAGGAGAAGAAATGATATTCTATGTACAATTGAATATGTTTTCAAGGTTATTGTTTTAATCATATACACTCACTCTCCTTCCTTTACTCTCTCTCTCTGCCTTTCTCTCTCTCTCTCTCTCTCCCTATTTTAGTATTATTTTACAGTTGCATACATACATATGTACATACTTGCATAAACATTAAATTTGTATTTGTTTTCATGTTTTCTTTTTCTTTTATTGCCTTATGTTGGAGTATATTCCTTGAGGGTGTAGGAGTATATTAACCTACACACACGCACTTATAAAATTTAGCGCTTTAAATGTAAAATAATCCCTATTGCTACACTCAGAATGAAATTTATGTAAAATTGTAATTAAATTGTAAAATGTTTTCAATCTGTAAACAGTGCCTAGCTTTTCAGGTTTTTCTTTTTTTTGGTTTTCCGTGACTTTCGTACATACGATTTTTCATCTGAATAAACTAATCTGGTCTTCAAATAAATCAAAGGTCAAAGTGGTAGCTTCGATTACCAAAGTTCACGTAAGCATGCATAACGGCCCGTTGTGATGCCACAAGTAAGCTTAACCTCTGTACTGACCAAATTCCATCAAACTAGGGAAGAAGTTCGTCAGCGCAAGGGCTGCACAGTCTAAGAGGTAATGTGTTGGCTTATTGGATGAGTGGCTGTGGTTCAAATCCCAGTTCAGACATCTTAAACAAGACCGAAATATTAAAAAAAAATTCTTTAGGCGACTTCCTCTCAGCAGTCTTCTGAAAAAAATCTGAAAAACTCCGATTTCTTAAGAATCTATCGTTCGGCGGGGACATTAAATTGTAGCTTCCGCGCCACTTATGTGCTTAATTAATACAAAAACATGAATGAAGTGAAAAGCTAGGTTTTAAACCTGACTAAGGAGTTGTAATGACTAATTAAGCAAGCAAGTAAGACTGAATAAATGACAACTGAATTGACAGTTGTATTTTCAATTTTCAATGTCGCCGTGGTCTAGTAGTTAGTGTGTTGGCTTATTAGACGAAAAGCCAGGGTTCGAGCCCCAGGCCAGACATCAAAACAAAACTACAAAAAGTATTTCTTCGGCGACTACCTCTCAGTAGATTTCTGGCAAAAACTTTGAAAGTAAATAAAACCTGCCATGGAAAGTTTCTCGAAAATCTGTCGTTCGGAGTCGAAATTAACACACACAACATACGTGGCGTGAGAAACTAGATCGTAATCCTGACTGAAGGGTTGTAATGACCAATTATGTATGTATGTATGTATGTATGTATGTCACATCGTCTACACTTTATTAGTTCTGTTCAACGTACATACACTCATGTGTTCCATTTTGAAATGTATTAACGCTTCACTTCACTGTTCCTGCTTCACAGGAAAGTTCCTGCTGTCGCAAGTTCATTTGCCTGCTCATTGCCGCGTATTTGAACATGGCCAGCGATTCAGCTGGTCCAGATGGTGACTTTATTCCACCATGTAAAGGGTGTTTTTTTTATAGAGGTATAGAACTTTAAGTTGCAATAAAACAACGATGGATTATTCGATTGACATGAATTTCATTTATCCGAAAGATAATCTTGTGGCATTACATTTTAAATATGATTTCTGGCATATGACCGCCACGGCTGGCGCGGATGTAGTACAATCTGGACGTCCAATTTTCGATGACTTTTTCCAACATTTGTGGCCGTATATCGGCAATAATACGGCGAATATTGTCTTCCAAATGGTCAAGCGTTTGTGGCTTTACCGCATAGACCAATGACTTTACGTAGCCCCACAGAATGTCGTCTAGCGGTGTTAAATCACAAGATCTTGGAGGCCAATTCACAGGTCCAAAACGTGAAATTAGGCGGTCACCAAACGTGTCTTTCAATAAATCTATTGTGGCACGAGCTGTGTGACATGTTGCGCCGTCTTGTTGAAACCACATCTCCTGGACATCATGGTTATTCAATTCAGGAATGAAAAAGTTAGTAATCATGGCTCTATACCGATCACCATTGACTGTAACATTCTGGCCACCATCGTTTTTGAAAAAGTACGGACCAATGATTCCACCAGCCCATAAAGCGCAACAAACAGTCAGTTTTTCTGGATGTAACGGTGTTTCCACATACACTTGAGGATTACCTTCACTCCAAATGCGGCAGTTTTGTTTGTAGACGTAGCCATTCAACCAGAAGTGCGCTTCATCGCTAAACAAAAGTCGCTTATGAAAATCGGGAACAACGGTAATCTCGTTTTGGGCCCATTCGACGAATCTACGCCTTACTTGATGATCGTTTGGCTTCAAATCTTGCACGAGTTGGATTTTGTAAGCACGCAAACCAAGATCCTTCCGCAAAATCTTCCATAAAGTGGATGGACACAGATCCAATTCCTGTGCTCGATGGCGGATGGACGCTCTACAGCAGCAACAGCTTCTTCTGTACGCACCCGTACAGCGTCTCTGGGGATGCGAGTTATCAATAAGAGTAAACGTGGTGCGAAAACGTTCCATGGTTAATCGAATTAACTGCTCTGATGGACGATTTTGTCCGACAATAAAATGGACGTAGTGCGCGATACGTTTTCCGCACAGAATCATTATTTTCGAAATAAAATTGCACTATTTGCAAGCGTTGTTCAGGCGTGAGTCTATTCATGATGAATTGCCAAACCAAACCGAGAATAAATCACTTGACAGCTGTTAAATCGGTCGCCATCTTGAAAAGTAATGCCAACTTAAAGTTCTATACCTCTATAAAAAACACCCTTTATATGTACCTCAGCTTGCACAGACAGTCCCGTATGATTCTCGAGTTAACTTTATACGAGCCAATGGCTGAGATAATGACCTAATCAGTCAGTTATATCTGCACGTGAATTGAGCGCATCTTACGTTGAATACATTTTTTCATTGGATTTGAATATTTCACCTTGAAATACCTCTCTTCTCCTAACACACCAACAGTCCGTTGGACCCATCTGTATAGTATGATTTCTCTTTTATAAGAAGATGCAGCCTCCAAATTGCTGCATTCTCTCTTGGAGTTAATCGATTACTGTTCAATGGACAGTTCAGAAGAGTGCTGTCAGCGTGATTTAACAGATCACGATGCTTCCTGATGAATATTGTGTGCGCCGAATTGTCTTCCATTATCCTGACCATAGTTCCTATAGCTCTGGCCTTTACTACCATATGCAGAACGTTTAACCTATATTGCGATAGAAATTCTATAAATGCTCTCTTAATTACTAAAAAAAATATTTCAATATATTTCTCATACATACATACATAATTGGTCATTACAACCCTTCAGTCAGGATTACGACCTAGTTTCTCACATTTTGGAAAACTAAAGTGATTACAACACAGATTGACTCCGTATAAACTTGCCTCTTATTCGCCAATACGTATGCGTAATATTAACACAGTGTGTTTACCTTATGCAGACAGAATCTCTCGAGTGTATTACTTCGTTTATGTTTACATTAAACTCTCTCGTGTGTTTTTATACGATAACGATGCCTTTCATACTCTTGCTCTTGCGACCTTTTCTCTGTTTACGTTTTTTTTTTAATTGTGAAATTGAGAAAAATAAACAATATACACGCACACACCCACACACACACACACACACACGCATACAAATGGATTACATTTTTAATTTTGTTTTTATTTTTATGGTCTCTTCGGGAGAGAAAAAATAAAGAAACACACGACAGCCATTATTGTAGTACTACAACTCGTATGAGTACAATACACGCATTAGGAGGCAGTCAGCCTAGTAGTATTAGTAGTTAATAGTAAAGCAATAACAATTACATATAAACAGTGAAAAAACATAACAAAAAATACAAGAAGACAAGGACATGCGTAGGAGTAGCCTTGACGTGCACATACAAAGGTGTATGTGTAGGGAGCGATTTTTGCAAAGAATATTAAAAAAAACAAACGGGTAGAGAAAAGAGAATTTTAGAACAACAAAGATGGCATTGAAAAAATGGAAATTTTTCTTTTCTGTAAAAAAAAGAAACAGAAAAGAGAGAGAAGGAGAGTGTGTTGAATATCGTGGGAGTATGATGACCAAACCCTAAATATTAAATAGAAAAGGATACGTTATTTTTATGTTTTTTTTTGTGCGTCGCTTGTTTTTATTTCAAAATACCGTTTAAAACCGGTGCTATTAAAAACAAGTGTTGTGTGGTGTAAAGTTGTTGTAAATAGTGGTAAAAGGTGGACGTATTATTATTCTTTTTAGTGTTTTTCTAACTTTATTTCAGGAAATAAGGAATTAAAAGAATAAAATAAAGAGGAAGAAGAAATATGTGGTGTTTATATTTAGAGGAATTAGAAGAAAAGAAAAAAAGAAAACAATTGCCAAGGTCTTTGGTTAGAGTGACCATGTGAAAAAAATTGTTTTTATATTTTTATGACATTTTCTTTTTTGGTATTGAAATAAAATTTATGAAATAATTTAAAATCATAAAAAATTTTCAATTACAAACAAGTACAATAAATTTGTTCTTTGTTTATTTATTGAGGGTGTTATTAGCAGTGATTTCTTATTGACTCGTGTGGTTTTATTAGATATTAAAATTAATTGTTTTTTTTTCAATTTAAAATTGTGTTGATAAATATAAAAATTTTTATTTTACTTCGTATACATATTTTACAGTTCTTTGTTTATAAAAATGAGATTTCTTTGTTAAGTTAAAAGAATCCAAATACAGAAAAGCAATCTTTAAGACACAGGGTCAATCAAAATTGGTAGTTTTTTTCTATTTTAGTATGGTAAACGCTTGATTTTGGAATTCCTCCTTTTTCCTTTGATCGTGTTGTGTGGCCAGGGACAGTATGTTATTGAAACTACATGCAGACCGGTTTATAATCCTCAATTGCAGGCCAAACAAATACGATTATCATGAGACCACAAAGCTCTGAACTGACGGTAACAGACCTTTAGATAATCACCCTTATTCCGGTTGTCGTCGTCGACGCAAGACGACGTCGACTTGCGTCGACAATTTAAAATTGGTATTCTGTTTGTCGTTATTGACAGTTATCGATGACTGTCGACACACATTTGGTATTCTGTAAGTCAATACTGAGTCGATATTGTGTTGTGTCGACTCTGATTTGGTCGACGTCATTTTTAGTAACGACAAGCATTAAAAAATTAACTCTTGTGGTGAATTTTTATTGTCTTACGTTTTTCTTCCTTAGCACAATAGCGATATGGATCGCCTTGATATTCATAAATACAGTTACACGTCGCCAAATGATTTCTAAAAACACATTCGACATTCTGCCCACAGGTACCAGGACATGGACCTTTACATTTCTCATTAACACATGCCCTGTTCGACGGGCAGTCGGAATCAAATATTCCGGTCGACAACCTTCATAAGGATTGCCAAATTAATCAGGTAAACATTGACAAGATGCAACGCCATTTTGTTGGCGGCCTTGAGCATAGGGTCCACAAGGCGATGGATTGTAAGGGTCGACAACTTCAAGTGGATTTTGTTGTATGGGAGAGCATAACATAAATGAATTACCAGTATAGCCAGACTCACAATAAAACATTGGAGCACTTTGGCCGCAAAGTTCTGAGCAGGGACCCTTACACTTCTGATTAATTAAAGGTTTGTCGCGAGGGACATTCGGAGTTTGTAACGCATTCAGGGCGGCAATTAGGTGGTTGTCCTGTATACTCTGGAAGCAAGTACATGAAGGTGTTGTCCTTATATCCTTACAGATGCTATTTGGAGCACACGGTGAAGGTAGACAAGGATTCGAAGCAACAACATCCTTTTGAGGTTCAACTACAGACATTAAAAATCGCATTAATAGCTAAGTTTTCGCAGCAATTGTAATCCTATCCGACTTACTCATTCTTTGGCACTGAACAAATGGATATCCTGTATAGTACAGAACGGACTGTGGTTTACAACAATGCAAAGTGCAAAACGGCCACATATTCCTGGACATGGATCAATACATCGCTGATTTTGACAGGCCTGATGATAAAAACTTTTTTTTTTTTTTCTAAATAAACCATAAAATGAATCGGCTGACTTAAATATTAGAGATGCGTGTTTTGTGTTATTACAATTTTCGATAAACAGTTGACGTCGACACAGTACTGTTACAGAATACCAAAACAGTGTCGCCGTGATGTCGACGACGATAGAAAACGATGTCGACTCAAAAACGACGACGACGACGACAACCAGAATAAGGGTGAATAATGCGCAATAAACAGTAATTTTTTCTGTATTCAATGGTTTCTCCACAATCACAAATTGGTTCGTATAGCCCCAAATGAGACAATTTTTGTTAAAGTCTTGTTAACGTAACCACCATTTGAGAAATGAGCTTCTTCATAAGTGTAGCAAATTTCATTTAAAAAATCAGCATTATAATCGTATTCCTCTAACACACAATCAACATATCTATGGCATTGTCAATGGCTAACCGGTTTTAATTGTTCCAAAGAAATCTTAATGCAAAATACTTTATAATTAAACGTAAGTAAGATCCAATTGCTGTGAACAGAACTAACAAATTCGAATTATCCGATACTCTATATTGCGTTGATGAACAGATTATATCACTTCTGTAACACTGCCAATTTCTTTAAATTTCATTATGATTCTGACAACTGCTTGCACAATTGCTCGATTGTGCCGATCATAATCACCCCGTAATGCTCGAAAAGTGGCCACGTTTTGAATCACCACTTTTGTAGCGAAATTTTTACTATTTTTAGACGATCTTACGTTGTTAAACTATCCGATCCAAATTCGTAACTAATAGAACACTCAATAACAGAACACTAAATATACTACACTCAGGCGAAAGGCATTTAAAAGCTAACATCCTTCCCAGATCGACGGTTATTGAAGCACTAAATGCAAAACCTGAGCCTCCTATATTCTAGAAAAAGTCTTGCATTATAGAAAGTTTATAACAACGCACATTGGTTTAAAATAGATTTTTTTTTTGGCCAAAATTATTTACGACGAGAATATAATAGTTTTTTGTTAATATTTGAATTATTATTAATTATTAATATCATATTTTGTCAATTATGTGAAATTTAATTAAAAATTGTGTTTTCTCTCTACACATATTAATTAAAAGTGACGAATTTCAAATATTTCTAAATACTAGTTTTATTTATAAAGAAAAGATAAACAATTATATTGGAAAAAGGAATAGTATTGTTAGTTTAAAAAACTCTAAAAAATACTAATATCAAAGGCCTACAAAACCGATGTTACACCATAATGGTCTTTGTGATGTATCCAAAAGTCTTAATGGTATTACTGTTGTTGCAAAAAGACTTGAAGCACTAATATGTGATGAGCTTGGTTCGAGAAGTCGTTGTTTAAACTGAGCTTGACCAGTACTTCCATCGAATCCATAGCTCAGAATTAACTCTGCAGAAATTGAATTTTTTTTTATCAATATTCATTGCAGCTGAAATTACATCTTTCTTCATTTCTACAATTCTTTTTGCAGTGTGTTCTAGTAGCATTTGTAATGGTACTTTTGCTACTGTTTAGCTAATTTCTTCGGCACATGTTTTTTATTTCTAAGACCTTATAGTGAGGAGAAAATATATTACAGTTTCTTTGTTTATTCTGCATACGGATAGCACAGCAATGTTTTTTTGAGAAATTGCTTTCGATAAGAATAGCAAGTGCTTCCTCGCTAGAGAGAGAGCAACAGGCTCCTTTGAGGTTTTCCCGCACAGTTTTCGTATTTTCGGTGGTCGTGTTGGACTTTGCACTGCTTCCTTTAGACCAACAGCTAAGTCTTTTTCTCCCTTTTTACGAGCAGACATACGCGCTGCATTTACTAATAAATCTGTAGTAATTTCTTTGGATGAAGACATAATTGCTGCTTCTCTTCTCTTGCTACGATTCGACATTTCATTAAAAGACATTCGTGGCCGATCTGCTTTAGAGGTGCTTGGTGCTTCAGTTAAAACTTTTTTAAAAAATACTTCAGAATTTAGCCATTTCATGTTTCGAGACATAAATACATTAGTGTTTCTGAAGCATTCTGACCACTTTGCATCTAATTTTACGCAATATATCCTTATTTTTTCTTTTAAATAATCCTCAGGAGGATTTGCAGTTCCACATTTTTCTAGAACGAAGTGCAAAAGTTCCTCCTTTTTCTTTTCTTTAGTATTTGTTTTTTAGTAAAATTTTGAAGAGCTCTTCATTTTCGAAGCCAAGGTAGTCTAGTAAAAAGCAAATATCTCAAGTTATTGCAAGTTATTGCAGGAAAAAACTTTAGAATGTGTTGCACAAGACCACATGCTATTTTCGAATTTTGTTTTTTCACTGGACAAAGTTGGACATTTTTTTAAAAGTTTAAATTTACGGAAAAACAAAATAATAATTGAATGCGCGAATATGCATGTAAACAACACACGTTATTTCTATGTCTATTTATTTTTTTTTTTCACTTTTTATTTTACAATTAGTTAATATATACCATAAACTTTATTATCCATTAAAAATATTTTTTTTAACTTTTTAATTTTATTCAAAAACACTATTTAACCAACTACTTAAATTAAACTGCTTGCACTTGATTATTCAACAATAGTAAAAAGTTCTATGTTTGTCGCTCTGTAGACTAACGGTAAATACGGGTTTAGAAAAACAAAATTTATTTTCTGATAACTTGAAGTGTTGTCTATCATGCTGTATTAAAAAATTTACAAAAAACGAAAATTAAAAAATTACATTTTGGCCAAAAAAACTGAATTTTAAACCAATGTGCAATGATAAGTTGTATAAAGAATTTTATTTATTTATAACGATTATTTTTTTAAGTTAATTTTAATATAAAAGAAATTTTTCTTTAAGAAATTTTATAAAAATCCAAACATTTTTGCAATAAATATTTTTTTTTCTTTACAAAAATTTTGCTTTTAAACACAAATTTTTAAAAATAATAACCTTTATTTTATGATTTAATTGCCTTCAATTTAATCTGAATTAATCATGAAAACAGAACGCAATTTCAATTGTTTTTCTAAGTATGATAATCGTAAGGAATAGTGGTGCCGGTTCCAACTAGTTTTTTTTTTGCCTATGCTAGCTGCTCACTCTAGTGATAATGGCTGTTGTCGTTCAATTCAATAACAATAACAATAGAAAAGCAAAGTTTATGCAAATAATTTCAATCAATTATTCGGATGCTTTTTAAAGTTTTTGTTTTCAACTTCCTTTTTTTTTAATCGATTTGTTGTTCTTAAAAAAAAAAATGTGCAAATTTTTGTTTACTTTTTTGACAAATAAAAACAAGAATTTTTTTTTTGTTTTTGTAAAATAAATATTAATTGGATGTGAATCATGCCAAAGAGATATGGAATTTGGTAAACAAATTCAATGCGATTAAATGTTGTGTTTTAATACGTCATACAATACTTGTTTACTATTTAAAATGATTAAATTTTAAATAAAAATATTAAAAAATATTAAATTCACTATTTTTTTATATAAGCATACCTTCCCCTATCATTAAAAGAAAAAGGTAAACAATGTGATGTTGTTTGTACAGACCAGCTGAAAATGAGTACAAAAAGATTTTTATTTATTGAATAATGACAAGATAACTGCAAGAAGAAGAAAAAAACGAGTGGGAGTTATAGGTATAAATAGGGAGAGAGAGAGAGAAAGATCGAGTAAGTGTATGAGCGTGATTTGTTTTACATAAAAAAGTGTAAACAAAACAAGCAAAAAAAAAGCTTCTTAATGGTGCCATAACAATATTTTTCCATGACCATGAACTTGTCCATTGGAAATTGAATGAAAAATATTTACGATTGTATTGTATTGTTATTATTTTTTGTTATTGTGCTCTTCGTATTCCTGTTATATCATCCTGTTGATTTCAAGCCTAATACTCTGCCACTCTCTATTATTAGTAATTGAAAGCACTTGGTGTACATATGTACATATATGTACATATGTGTCAAGTTGTTAAAAAAGAAAAATCAAAAATAAACAAAGAAAATGAATTTAACGTAACTGTACTGGCAACAAAAAAAAAATACAACAATAATACAAACAAATATTCTTCAGTAGAAAAGCCCCCACACCTCCTTTCCAACACAGATAATAGTTAACAAAAAGTTTCCTTATGATTTAAATTTTCACCCTCAAAAGAGCAACAAAGAAAAATTTAAGAACTTAACATCACCCACCACTAGCTTACACAAACACCACAAACCATACATGCAAACCAACATAAACACGCAAGTGTACAATTTTAAGAGAGAGAGAGAGAGAGTGAAATGAAGTGTTGTTGTGTGGTGGAGCAAGAAAATTGTAATACAAGGAGAAAAACATGTTTACATTTATCCCTTTAAAGCAGAGAACTTGTCTCAAACACCCACATGTAAATAAAAACATTTACATACGTAAAGTTCTATCCCCTCTCTCCACATTGTAATGTAATGGTAATCATGCTTAGGCGGCATATAAACAAAGGAAATACAAAATCATAACAGAGAGTCTTACAAAGAGATTTATAATACAGACAGTATTGTACACAGAGAGAGTATCCAAGACTTTTTATAAAGAAAGAAAGAAAGAAGAATAAATGAAAAAACACCAATGAAAACATGTGTTGAATATTTTGTATATATTTTCTGTATCTCGCTCACGCTGGTGTTCGAGACTGTTCAAACTTTATCTTTTTTTTTCTTACTTTTAAATATTTTTTTTTTTTTTTGATTGTATTTGTATTTAGTATACATTGTACATACAATATAGACTTTATATCACAAGATGTGCTAACGAATATTAAAAACAAAACAAAATAGTAAAAACTCGCATATATTGCATATATTATACGTTTGCGTGAAAGTTTATTCAACACACAGAGTGAAAGAGAGAGATAGAGTGAGAGTGTAAACCTAAGGCTAAAGGAAAAAGAGGGGAGGAGATGTTAACGAAGTATTTGTAAATAAAATTATTATAATATTCGAGGGTTGTCCCCAACAATTGTTTAATTATTATTTTTTAATTTGTTAAGAAAACCAAGAGTTTTTAAAGAAAATTTCCCTAAAATCGAATATACTATAAAATGATGGCGTAAAATATTCTTTCGAATTATTTCTTGGCAATCAATTAATATTCTGAAGAAAATCTGCAATAACAGCTTTTGCATTGCATCTACAAACTCTCAATAATGTGAAATTTCGTTTCTAAAGCATCTATAGAAAAATGTGGTTATCGATAAATGTTCTATTAATTAATCCTTTTTCAAATAGAATATTCATTTATCGATAAATTTTCTCAAGATATATTTCTAATTAAAATTTATTATTTTCGTACGACAAATTAACGATTAAAATTTTATATAAAAATTTAGTTATCGATAAATTTTCTATATAAAAATTAAGAAATCGATAAATTTTCTATATAAAAATTTAGTTATCGATAAATTTTCTATATAAAAATTTAGTTATCGATAAATTTTCTATATACAAATTTATTTATCGATAAATTTTCTATATAAAAATTTAGTTATCGATACATTTTCTATATAAAAATTTGGTTATCGATAAATTTTCTATATAAAAATTTGGTTATCGATAAATTTTCTATATAAAAATTTGGTTATCGATAAATTTTCTATATAAAAATTTGGTTATCGATAAATTTTCTATATAACAATTTACAAATCGATAAATTCAATAATCAAGCAATATAAAAATTTGGAAATTGATGAATTTTCTGCGTTAAAATTTGTTTATCGATAAATTTCTCATACAAAAATCTAGTTATCGCAAATTTTCTATATAAAAAATTTACAAATGGATAAATTTTCTATATTAAAGTTTAGTTATCGACAAGTTTGCTTTATTAAAATTTGGTTAACGATAAATTTTTTATATGAAAATTCAATTATTGACAAATTTTCCAAAAAAAATATTTACAAATCAATAAATATTGTATAAAATTGAATTACCAATTTCCATATAACAATTTTATTATCAATAAATTTATAAAAAACTAATTGGGTTGTATATTTAATAGAAAAATTTAGAAATCGATAAATAGTCTGCAGCACAAATTAGTTACAACAGAAAAATTTTGTTATAATTGTATTTTCTGCAGGAAAAATTAGTTATCGATAAATTTTTTTGTATATAAATTTAGAAATCGATAAATATTCCATGTAATGTTTTGGCAGTCGATAAAGTTTTGGAATAGAAAATAAATTTTTTAAAGTGAAATTTTTAAATCAATATCTTTTTATTCAACGATTTAAGAAATTTGTTTTACAGTTTTTATTAAGTATTGTTTTATCAAGCCTATCCTCGTACATACCATAAAAGCGCACACTCTAAAACAGCTGAGCTTTGCTACATTCAGTATTATTTTGATAAACATATACACATGCATACACATATGCAAACACATGATAATATAGTATAACAATACAATAGCACATGAAATAATGTGTAGACAAAGCAAAACACAAAGAAATGTAAACATTAAGTAGTTTAGTTAGAGGAAGAGCAGAAAAAAAAACCTGGAATAGATAGTAAATAATCAAAAGAGGAAAAGAACAAGAAAACAAAAACAACGTGAAGTATATAAATAAACAGAGAGCCAGCCGAGCCATTTTCATTTCACACTGTCATACAGTAGGGAGAGATTTGCACAAGTAAATCAAAGAAATGTGCGAGCAAAAGCTTTTTTGTTTTGTCTTGAAATAATCAAAACACTTAAAGAGCAATAGCAGTGTTGAGTGAGAGAACAACACACAGAAATATGGGAGAGTAAAGAAGCAAAGTTTAGCAAAAAAAAAAAAAAAAAAACAGAAAAGTTTGTGTTTTATTTACGGTGGATAGTGGGACGTATGATTATTGTAAAAATTTTTATCAAACGGTCAAGAACGCTATTCTTAACAAAACGCTTTAAACGGAAGAATTTAATACAAAAAAATAAAGAAAAAAATAAAAAAAGAAAATAAAAATATTTATTGGACAAGAAAAAAAAGTGCACAAAATAAAGTTTTTAATTTTTTTTTATTTTTGCTTTTGCTTGTCAAACAAGTGCAATAAAATACATATTTTTAGATTAATTTAAAAAATATTGAATTTTTAAATTAAAAAACCACATTTTTTTTTTTAATAAAAATGTTACAATAACAGAAGTGCAAACAAAAAAAAATCAAATTACAAGTGCAATAAAAATAGAAAAAAGAAGTGTAATAAAACATATGTTTTAAGTTTCATAAAAAAAATATAAAATTAAACAAACCAAAATTAGTGGATTTTTTTTATAGTTTTTAAAAGGTATATGATGGTCATTTTTTGTTTTTAAATATTTTCGAAAGTTGTGGAAAAGTAAATCTCTACCCCTTTTAAAAGTAAAGCGAAAAATTTCGAATAAAATTTTTTTTTATTTTTGTTTTGTTTTTTGAAATTAAACGTGAACCAGTTTTAAATGTTTTAATTTTTCTGTTTTATTACAAAAAAAAAAAAAATACGAAAAATACAAAACAAATTTACATAATTTATTTACATTTTGAATACTAAAAATATATACATATACACTGTACGACATTAACAATAACACAAACAAAAACAACCATAACTATAGAAAGAAAAACAAAAAATAAATAAAGAAGAAAGAAAAACAAATAAATTGTCTCATCCACCACATCATCATCACCCCCTTCTTAGTATTTTGGTTTTTTTTTTTATTTTTATTTTTGTTTTAGTTTTGGCTTTCATTGTTATTGTTTCTGACACATTGTTTTGAAGTGTTTTGTGGACTCTGGCTGTGTGTGTGTATTTGTATGTGAATGTGTAAGCGTGGAGGTAATAAAACAAAAAAAGTGAAAAAAGTAACAACAAAAAAGTAACAAACAAAAAACACATGTAGTAAAATACTTTAAGAACAACAAAAAAAAATATAAAATCAAAACAAAACAATTTTTTTTTGTAACGGTCATCACTCCCCAACTTGCTTGTCCACTAGCATTCACATTCCCTCACTCCCCCTCTTCTACTGTTTCTTACACTTGATGTAAGTGTGCCTCTATTTTGTTTTAATTAATGTTCTCCCTTCACTGCCATTATAGAATTTATTCTATGGAAGTAAGGGCAAAAAGTGATTGGCCCCCTTCTTTAACCGAAAAAAAGAAAAAGAAATTAATTACAATATTTAAGAAAAATTTATCGATTAAATTGTATTTCGGCGTTTAATATGTAAATTCAGTTGAAACTGTTTGAAATATTTGGTACAAAATATTAAAAAATTGTATTATTTCAACGATTTGTCCGTAACAAAACATAAAATCGATAATTATCGATAAAGTATTTCTTCAATAACCATAGTTTTGTAAAAACAAAATCTAGATTTTATTGCAAAAGATGTGTTATTTAATAGATTTATAACATTTATCGATAAATATAACGAACTATAATTATAAAAATTGACAATTTTAGATTACCGTCTTTTTTTCAAATTTATCGACAATTATATTTGAGTACAGAAAATTTATCGACAATTATATTCGTGTACAGAAAATTTATGTTTAGTTTAGTTTTAGTTAGTAGTTTGCTTATAGAAACTGAATCGCTAGTTAAATTTTTCTTAAAAAAATTATCGATAATTAAATTTTTCCATAAAAAATTAACTTTGTAAAAGTTTTTTATTAAATTTTTCAAAAGAAAATATATCGATAACAAAATTTTTATAAAGGAAATTTATCGATAGTAAATTTTTTCTTTAAGATATTTAACGATAGTAAAATTTTTCGATAGTAAAATTTTTCAATAATTAAATTTTTCTATAGAGAATTTATTGATAAATTAATTTCTGCATAAAAATATATCGATAACGTAATTATCCTATTAATAATTTATGGATAATAAAATTAAGAATTTATCGATAATAAAATTTTCCAATAGAAAATTTATAGATAATTAAATTTCTGTATAAAAATTTATCGATAATGGAATTTTCACATTATTAATTTATCGATAATTATCGATTCTATAGAAAATGTATTGAAAATAAAATTTTTCAATAAAAAATTTGCAATAAAAATTTATTCAATTTCTGCATAAAAAATATCGATAACGAAATTTTCACATTATTAATTTATCGATAATTATCGATTCTATAGAAAATCTAGGGATAATATGAATATTCCTATAGAAAACTTATTATAAATTAAATTTCTGCATAAAAAATATCGATAACGAAATTTTCACATTATTAATTTATCGATAATTATCGATTCTATAGAAAATCTAGGGATAATATGAATATTCCTATAGAAAACTTATTATAAATTAAATTTCTGCATAAAAAATATCGATAACGAAATTTTCACATTATTAATTTATCGATAATTATCGATTCTATAGAAAATCTAGCGATAATATGAATATTCCTATATAAAACTTATTATAAATTAAATTTCTGCATAAAAATATATCGATAACGAAATTTTCACATTATTAATTTATCGATAATTACCGATTTTATAGAAAATCTAGGGATAATATGAATATTCCTATAGAAAACTTATCGATAATAAATGTTTCTATGGCAAAATTATCGATTATTAAGTTTTTCTATAGAAAATGTATCGTTAACTAATTGTTTCTATAGAAAATTTATTGTTTTAGGTTTTTAAAAAAAAACAAAACAAATCGATTAACGATAATTTTTCAATTACTTTTTGTTTAATTGAGTTTATAAAAATTGTTTATTTTGATTTTTTTTTTTTGTTGGTTAACACGTTGACTGCCGCGGCAATTTTCAGAAAACTTGCCAAAAAAAACGACAATTTGATTTTTTCAGTTTTTAGTGAGTACGAGATAACTCGTAGTTTGGCGCCATAGAAGGGAACGCAATATACGAGTTATCTCGTACTCACTAAAAAACTAGTAGTTTGGTGCCCTAGAAGGGAACGCAACTACGAGTAAATCTCGTAGGCGGCAGTCAACGTGTTAATATTGTTATTAAAAATATTCTCGTTTTCATTTAAAGTACAGCAAACGTAAACACACTTTAATATACACACACACTCGCACACCCAGTCGCAAACGAGACTTCGCCTCTTACTTCGCGAAATAATAGCAAAAAGTGTGAGTGTGGTGATATTGTTTGAGTGATTGGTTGGTTTTAAAAATATTTTTGTTTTTTTTTTTAATAAAATTGAGCAGTTATTATAGATGTTTGGGTGTGAGTGCGTATGAGTGCATGTAGGTTTGTATGTGAATTAGTTTTAACAGAATTAATCGTTTTGACACGCAATGATTTCGTGATACCTGTATGTATGCATATACACACAGGTACACATACATCAACAAACATTTGTGCAAATACACATACATATACATGCATAATAACAAAAAATCAAACATTTATAACAACAAGAAGAACTAAATTAATAAATCATGTTTTAATTTTCTCTCGCTCTCTCTTTTTCATACCAATTGCATAGAAGTTTAAACAAACAACAACAGCAACAATAACGGTTGAAGAAATAGAATATAAACAAGAGAAAAAATCAAATAAAAAAAACTAATAAAAAACAAACTTAAATAATAATAAGAAAACAATAACAATAACAAATATTATATAAAAAAAAGTAAGCAAAAGAAAACAACGGCAAACAACAAATCAATACAACAACAAACAAAATAACAAATAAAAAAAAAATGTGAATAAATTAAGGAAATTTAAATAACAAATCAATACAATATTTCTCATCTTTTCTAATTTTTTTTTTATGTAAAAAATTTGTGGTGAAATTATAAAAATAAAACAACAACAACAGCAACAATAAATACAACTTTAAAGCAAGCAGTTGGTGGGGCCGGTTGAACGGTTATAGGTATTAACCTTTACCCCCTATTTTTAACAGCGGAATACTTTGTCCGCATTTGAATGAATTTTTTGTTTTTACAGGTAAGCTGGCAATCTTTTTGTTTTGTTTTTGTATTTGTATGTTTACATTGGAAATTATCCCGAGAAATGCTTGAAACAATAAACACCACACAACGATGTTGTAATAATTGTGTTGAACTCTCACTTTTAGGTGAGAAACAGAGAGAGAGAGAGAGAGAGTGTGTGTAGGTAGTTAAGAACACAACTCGTTTTTTAAAAGACAGAGATTGTGTAACACTGTGAAACTCCACTCTCTCCACTTTTCAAAAGAAAACAAAAGGGAATCACCACCATCGCCACCACCACTACACTCACCACATACAGTTATACACTCACAGCAATAAGTTGGTAAAATTATATTCTTATTTAAGAATAACAAAAGAAATGAAATGAATAGAAAACAGCACAATAATTATTTTGTTTCTCTCTTTAAAAACACCATTTATCATCATGTTTCTGCCAAGGGGGGGGGGGGGGGGGGCGTCAGTTTTTCGGGTTTGTCAAACAAACAAAATTTCAGAAAATATTAGAAAGTAGAATAAAATGGAATAGAATAGAAAAAAAGGGAATAAATAGTAAAAGTAGAATAGCAAGTTTTTTTGTTGTTATTATTTCTTAAATAACAATAATTTTTTGTCTATTTGTATATACTTGCTGCTCTCACACACACCGATATCTATTAATAGCCCTCTTTCGATTATCTAACACTTAAACATTCTTTTTTTTTTTAATCTCTTGTTTTGCTTCCATAATCCTAAAAAAACGATTATTTTCAAATATTTTCAAAAAAAAAATTAAATAGAAATAGACAGACAATGTATTGAACACGTCTAATATGTTGAAACAAAAATAGCAAATAGCAAAAAAAATTATAAAAACATACCCACTGTGTAGTGTTTCTTTTCCTTTCTTTCTCCTTTCTTTCTTTGCCAAATAATTTTAATTAATTTATCGTCTTAATTAAAGCCGCAGAAGAGAAGAAAACATCTGTAAATATTTCAAAATGACATCATTTAACAAACATTTGGTAGCACTTTGTTTGTTTGTGGTTTCATTTCTTTTTGCCATAATTTAAGCCGGTATTTCTTTATACTGAAAGTAACGAAAATAAAAAAGAGAAAAAAATGCTGTCAATGAATACCATTTTTGCAAAAAAAAAAAAACTTAATATTCTACGTTAAATTTAATGCTAAACAGAATTCTAAAGAATTTCTAAAGAAAATTTCTCGACAACTGAGGTTTGTCTATAAAAACTTGTACGATTTTAGCATTTTTTATAACAATTCGTTGATAATTAAATATTTCCAAAGAAAATTTATCGATAATTAAATATTTCCAAAGAAAATTTTTCGATAATTATATTTTTCTACTGAAAATTTATCCATAATTAAATTTTTCCATACGAAATTTTTCGATAACTAAATTTTCCATAGAAAATTTATCGATAATTAATTTTTTTCATAGAAAATTTAACGATAAGTATATTTGTCCATAAAAAATGTATCGATAATATTTTTCTGTAGAAAATTTATCGATAATTATATTTTTCTACTAAAAATTTATTGATAATTACATTTTTCTATAGAAAATTTATCGATAATTAATTTTTCCACAGAAAAATTTATCAATAAATATATTTTTCCATAAAAAATATATCGATAATATTTTTCTATAAAACATGTATCGATAATTATATTTTTCTATAGAAAATTTATCGATAATTAAATTTTTCCATGCGAAATTTATCGATAATTCTATTTTTCTGATCAGATTTTTTATAACAATTCGTTGATAATTAAATATTTCCAAAGAAAATTTATCGAAAAAATAAATTTTTCCAAAGAAAATTTTTCGATAATTATATTTTTCTCCTGAAAATTTATCGATAATTAAATTTTTCCACAGGAAATTTATCGATAACTAAATTTTCCATAGAAATTTTAATCGATAATTAATTTTTTCCATAGAAAGTTTATCGATAATTAAATTTTTCCATAAAAAATGTATCGATAATATTTTTATGTAGAAAATGTATCGATAATTATATTTTTCTATAGAAAATTTATCGATAATTAAATTTTTCCATGCGAAATTTATCGATAATTCTATTTTTCTGATCAGATTTTTTATAACAATTCGTTGATAATTAAATATTTCCAAAGAAAATTTATCGATAAATAAATTTTTCCAAAGAAAATTTTTCGATAATTATATTTTTCTACTGAAAATTGATCGATAATTAAATTTTTCCACAGGAAATTTATCGATAATTAAATTTTCCATAGAAATTTTAATCGATAATTAATTTTTTCCATAGAAAGTTTATCGATAATTAAATTTTTCCATAAAAAATGTATCGATAATATTTTTATGTAGAAAATGTATCGATAATATTTTTATGTAGAAAATTTATCGATAATTATATTTTTCTACTAAAAATTTATTGATAATTATATTTTTCTACAGAAAATTTATCGATAATTAATTTTTTCCACAGAAAAATATATCAGTAAATATATTTTTCCATACAAAATATATCGATAATATTTTTCTATAAAAAATGTATCGATAATTATATTTTTCTATAGAAAATTTATCGATAATTAAATTTTTCCATGCGAAATTTATCGATAATTCTATTTTTCTGATCAGATTTTTTATAACAATTCGTTGATAATTAAATATTTCCAAAGAAAATTTATCGATAATTAAATTTTTCCAAAGAAAATTTTTCGATAATTAAATTTTTCCATAGGAAATTTATCGATAATTAAATTTTTCCATACGAAATTTATCGATAACTAAATTTTCGATAGAAAATTTATCGATAATTAATTTTTTCCATAGAAAGTTTATCGATAATTAAATTTTTCCATAAAAAATGTATCGATAATTAAATTTTTTTACTGAAAATTTTTTCGATAATTAAATTTTTTTATAGAAAATTTATCGATAATTACATTTTTCCATACGAAATTTATCGATAATTCTATTTTTCTATAGAAAATTGATAATTAAAATGTTTCATAGAAAAATTGTTAAATTGTTTCATAGAAAATTTATCGATAATTCATTTTTTCTATAGAAAATTTATTGATAATTAAATTGTTTCATAGAAAATTTATCGATAAATCATTTTTTCTTTGAAAATATTATTTATAACATATCTTTTTTTTTTGTAAAAAATTCGATAAAATCGAATTTTTCTATTCGATAAAATCGATAAAATCTATTTTAAACAAAGTATTCTGATAATTGAAAATGTTTGCTTTAAAATATTTTCATTTAAATAATTTCTCATGGATTTTGTTACGAAATATGTGTTGAAATCATAAGAAATGATTTAAAAATTTCTTATCGAATACCGTCAATGGCGTCTGGATTGTTCCTGTGAATCAACAGATTATTCATACCGCGTTTTGTTTATTCTATTTCCGCATTTCACATAAAACAAATAGGTCGCCTCACTATTTTTGGGAACTTAAGCCATTATTTTGATCGTTTATTTATGTTTTTTTTTTTCTGCAACCCACTCATATATGTATGTATGTACATCCCATTAATAAATTTTATTTTATTTTTAATTCTCTTCATTCTTGTTACGTTCACTTGTTATGTGCCTGCGAAATTTTGTGATAAGATTTAAAATTTAGCTACTGATACGTCCGATAACAAGCATCACAATGAATTTCAGCAACGTTGGGGAAAATTATTTCTATTTTTTTTTTTTGCAAAATCTCTTTTATTATCGTTTTTATTTATTTCTTTTTTTAAACTGCAACACAACGTGAGTTGCCAATGCTCTTCTCACACTTGATTTTTATGTAATTAAATATGTAATAATTTTTGTTCAAGTGCATCAGTGTCTAGACATTGCAAAAGTATTTCATTATTTAATGGATACCCTACACAAATTTACTTGTATAATGAATTCGAACAACGATAATAATAATCGGAATGCAGAGAACATGTCATCTAAGTGAGCTTTGTGGTGGCTATTTTAACATTATTGTAATAGAAAATTAGTTCTCTACCAGGATCCTGTACAAATTTCAGTTTTAAGTGAAATATGTGGAAAATGTTATCGATATTTTTTTTATAAAGTTTTTTTACTTATCGATAAATTAAATTATAATTATGTGTATATAAAATAAGTAATGTATTTTGAATTTTAACTATCGATAAATATATTTGTTATCGATAAATATTTATTTATAAATTTTGGTTATTGATAAAATTTTTTATTATAAATTAGAATTATTAATTAATTAATTAATTAATTAATTAATTTTTAATTTATTATCGATGAATTTTTAGTTAGAGACAAAAATTTTAGATTAAATTTTAGTTATCGAAGCATTTTTTTTTATATAGAAGATATCGATACATTTTTATTTCATCTTAAATTCAGTTTTCTGTTTCATATTGAAAATAAAGATAAATTTTCTTGAAGATATCGAACAATTTTTTCATTTATTTTGAAGTAATCGATACATTTTCTCTTAAATTATATAAATTCTTTACTATTTATCGTTTAATTTAATATATAATTTTTTTATGTGTATGTTTATATGTATATTTACATATGTATATGTATATGTGTATGAATTTTGAATTTTTTTTTATTATTATTAAATTTGTTTTTATTTGAATATTTTAATTTAATTTTATCGGTCATTGACTGTTATTGGCCTTGAATTCTAGAGGCGATAGACAACAAATACACCCAAAAGACAATTGATTCATTTTTTCAAAACAAATACACTTTTTTTTTACACACCGTCTTTTTTATTATTTTTTTCTTTTGGTTTCTTTAAGCAAATTACAAGCAATTTAAAAACAGAAATCAAATCAAGTCAAATCAAATTTGAAATTTTTACAAGGGAAGCAGAGAGAAGAGGTGTTTTAATGCCTGCTTTTGCTTTGTTGTCGTTGGTTTTTTTTTTCTCCATTTGCAAAAAAAAAGTGGAAAAGAACAAATTTGTTGAGATCACAAACAATGAAAATACAGCAACAATACATAAACAAAGCAATTTAAGTAACAACTACAACAAATTTAAAAATGTTTGTTGTATGGGTTTTTTAAATAGGTAGGCAGTAGTATTCGGCTTTTTTTTGTCGGGAGGTTAGAAAGTGAGAGAACCAAACACGACATCAACGTTAGCAGCGACGTTCAAACACAAAACAAACAAACTAACAATATGGTGGGCAAACAATTTGAAATAAAAATAAACACTCTCCCATACATATATACATGCACACAGAAAACACATACAGGAGTTTATAAATTAATACACATGCATGATACTATGTGTAGTAAGATGGTATATCTATATCCGTGTGTACATGCCATCACTGATGACGATGGCGGCGTCATTTTTTTTCTTTCTTTCAAAGTTATTTAATACTTTTCTTATGTTTATTTTTTATTTCTATTCTTTCTATTTTAATTTTTGCTTTTTTATTTATTCTTTCTCTTTTCTTTTTGTTATTGTATTGTATTGTATGTTGTTTCTGTTTCATATTTCAACCATTGAAACCATTGCCAGAAATGGTTTTCACATAAAAATTAAAGTGTTTCTATGGTTTTTAAGTATTTTTTTTGGCTATTTAGCTGGCTGAATAGGCGAAAAGAAGTGAAGAGAAACAAGAGAAATCATTTGAGATTATAAGAAGAGTTTTAAATCTATTCAGCAAGAAATTTATAACGAGTTTTATTATAAGTTTTGCTTAAATAAGGCAATGATCTTCAAAAGTAATCACCTCTAAAACACATTCAGCTGGCTGAATAGTGGATATATAAGAATATTTTATTTAAAAGTGGCTTTCAATTATTCTTTGGTGATTAGTTTGCATGAATTAATGAATCTCCCACCTTTTTATGTTTTTATTTAGGTTTTAAATTGTTTTTAACATATTCAGCTAGCTGAATGATTGATATATGGTAAAATATTTTAGAAAGTTGTTTTATTAACAAAAATTATGTCGCTTTAAAGCAATTCAGCTAGCTGAATAGATGTATGAATGAAGTCATGCGTTAGTTTATGGAGTTCTCATGGGCTAAGTCAATTAAGTTAGCTAAAAGGCAAATAAAAGCAATTCAGCTAGCTGTATAAGTATAATCCATATAAAAGTTTGTTTATTTGAAGTATTTTACATTTGATTATTCAGCTGGCGGTATACCTTACACATGCATATGTATTATTATGTTTAAAATATTTACAGAAATTGGCAGTTTTTTTGAAACAATTCAGCTAGCTGAATAAGTATAATCTATAAGAAAGCTTGCTTATTTAAGGAAATTTATGTGAATTAAATGAATTCAGCTGGGACTAAATAGTAAATATTATTATATGTTTAAAATATTATGAAATAATTGGCTACTTAAGTTTTAAAACAATTACAGCAATAGCTGAATAGGCAAAACTAGTTTAAACAATAGCTTAACAATTAAACAATTAGGCTAGCTGAATGACATATTTTTTCAGACCCTTTGCACGCTTTTAAGGCAGCTAGCTGAATAGGTTGAATGAACGACGAAACTGGTTTATTTGTTGGAATTAGTATAAAATAAATCGATTCAGCTAGCTGAATTACAGCTAGCTGTTGTTAAAACTTAAACTATTTATATAAACTAGTATGAATTACTATTTATTGAATTCAGCAATCTGAATAAGCATATTTTTGTAAAACATTAGGGAGGATTAGTGTATTAATAAATATAAACGGAAATGTATGTAATTCAGCTGGCTGAATATGATAGATTTTGTAAAAGATTAAGGGAAATATGTTTATTTCTAAATATAAATAGAAATTTATGTCATTCAGCTGGCTGAATATGCCAGATTTTTATCAAAAATTAAGGGAAATATGCTTATTTCTAAATATAAATAGAAATGTATGTAATTCAGCTGGCTGAATATGATAGATTTTATTAAAAATTAAGGGAAATATGTTTATTTCTAAATATAAATAGAAATTTATGCCATTCAGCTGGCTGAATATGATAGATTTTATTAAAAATTAAGGGAAATATGCTTATTTCTAAATATAAATAGAAATTTATGCCATTCAGCTGGCTGAATATGATAGATTTTATTAAAAATTAAGGGAAATATGCTTATTTCTAAATATAAATAGAAATTTATGCCATTCAGCTGGCTGAATATGATAGATTTTATTAAAAATTAAGGGAAATATGCTTATTTCTAAATATAAATAGAAATTTATGCCATTCAGCTGGCTGAATATGATAGATTTTATTAAAAATTAAGGGAAATATGCTTATTTCTAAATATAAATAGAAATTTATGCCATTCAGCTGGCTGAATATGATAGATTTTATTAAAAATTAAGGGAAATATGCTTATTTCTAAATATAAATAGAAATTTATGCCATTCAGCTGGCTGAATATGATAGATTTTATTAAAAATTAAGGGAAATATGCTTATTTCTAAATATAAATAGAAATTTATGCCATTCAGCTGGCTGAATATGATAGATTTTATTAAAAATTAAGGGAAATATGCTTATTTCTAAATATAAATAGAAATTTATGCCATTCAGCTGGCTGAATATGATAGATTTTATTAAAAATTAAGGGAAATATGCTTATTTCTAAATATAAATAGAAATTTATGCCATTCAGCTGGCTGAATATGATAGATTTTATTAAAAATTAAGGGAAATATGCTTATTTCTAAATATAAATAGAAATTTATGCCATTCAGCTGGCTGAATATGATAGATTTTATTAAAAATTAAGGGAAATATGTTTATTTCTAAATATAAATAGAAATTTATGCCATTCAGCTGGCTGAATATGATAGATTTTATTAAAAATTAAGGGAAATATGTTTATTTCTAAATATAAATAGAAATTTATGCCATTCAGCTGGCTGAATAAGATTTTCGGTTGCTTTTTAAATCTATTTATCTGATATTTTAAAACTTTCTAATGCTTTTTTGTAGCCGCAAAATTACGCCTTCTTTCTTTTGTGAATTTTTTGCAGAATTGAAACGATTATTTTACTCTTTATTTAGCATTGCCTTCATGTTTTATGTCCCTTATGGTCATATATTTAGATTGACTAACTCTTATCATCTGGTTTTATATTATATTGACCCACAAAATGTATAATTTTTTAATGATGCAATAAAACAACAATTGAGAGTCATCTTTTTTTTATTGAGAAGAGAAAAAGGAAAGGAATTATTTTTTGTTTTAAAGCCATACTTATTTGCAATTTATTAACAATGAATTAATGAATGAATGAATGAACGAACGACTGACTGCCTGAGTGAGAGAAAGATAGCACGATAGTGGTGATATGCATACAGTGCGCACGTCATGCAGCTTTGCGTTCTATTGGACTCTGCTGTATACGTCAATACTTTTGAAATTCTAATCAATTATCAATTGAACAATTTTTTTTACGCCAGCCTTGAGGAAGTTTTTTTCTCTCTCTCTCTCTCTCCCTGCGTTTCTCTCCTCTCTCTTTCGATTTTATTAGGGTGGTTCACATAGATAATAATAAAAACAATATTTTTTTTTTGATTTTATAACGCTTATATCATCACCCTGTGTTTTTGTTTTGTTTATTTCCCAAAATGTTTAGCCTTGAAAGTGTTGATAAAAATTTTGGCCCTTTATGTGGGTATTTGAAAAGTTCTTTGAACTCTTTTTACATAATATTTGCTTACAGAAAAAGCTTTTTTTTCTTGCTAAATACAATTGTTTTGTTATTGTGGTTTTTTTTACAATTTTTTTTTAAATTTTAATCGCAAACTCTATTAAGATTCTCGTCGCCTTGTCTAATTATTTTTTTTTTTTTTTTTGTATTTTTTTTTTCAATGACTTTATTTTTATCAGCTCAGCTTTAATTCTGTTTATATTCTGACAAGAAAATTAAAGAGAACAAAAAAAAAAACACGTGACTTTAGGAAAAGGGGGGGGGGGGGGTAAGACTCTGTTCCGGGATTTTTTTTTTTTCATTTTTAATAAATGGAGAGAATTAAAAAAATTTACATTAAAAATTGTTAAATAAATATGTATACAATAAAAACAATCAAAATAAAGTTATCTTAGGTAAACAAAGATATCTTATTTCATTAATTCTCTTTAGGGACACAGACACAGACAGTAGATTAAGCGTTGCTAATCATTTAATAATTATTGTATAATAAAGAAATGTTTTTAGATTTATTGTATATAAGCTTAAAATGTTTTTATATTCTATTAAGTAATCCGCAGTAATAAAAAGTTGTTATTAAACAATTGTATTCAGTTAGCTGAATAACTTAAATCTTGCTGAATTGCTTTGAAAACCTCTGCCAACAAAATTTAAGTATTTAATATTAAATTATTGCTTGAAATAAATTAATTCAGCTAGCTGAATAATAAAAATTTGTAATTCAGCTCTCTAAATTGATTTAAAATACACATTTTACTTTTAAAACTTTAATTTTGTGATAACAACATGTTTTAATTAAATTCAGCTAGCTGAATTACTAGCAATATAAAAGACTTTAGTAACATTTTTACTATTTCGTTAGCTGAATAGGTTTAGAAACTATTTTTTCAATATCATATACATGTTTAACAACATATTGGTTGCTGAATAGGTTTATAAACTATTTTTTCAATATCATACACATGTTTAACAACATTCTTTTGCTATTCAGCTAGCTGAATAGGTTTATAAACTATTTTTTTTCAAGATTATAAATGTAATTAATAAAAAAATTATTATTCAGCTAGCTGAATAAGTTATTTCAAGATTGTAAATATGTTTTATAACACATTTTTGCTATTCAGCTAGCTGAATAGTTTTAGAAAGCTGTTTTTATTAAGATTTAATCTTATATTCTTTGATTGCATCATGTAAATTTTATATTCAGCAAGCTGAATAAATTTATTCTTTTTAACATTGTCAATATATTTCCAATCTTTGCTCTCCACATGGCTGAATAGCGTTTTCTACAATGTAACATACATACATACTATAACGGATAGACTTTTTTCAGTTAGTTTTCTTATAAAAAAAAATTTAATTTCTTTATGATAACGGTTAGAGGATTTTATTTTTAAATAAAATCATGAAACTGCTATGATTCTATAAAAATGACTTGCAGAAACACAGACAAGATGAACCATATACGAGGGTGTTATTAAAAAGTAAAGCAATACAGTTTAATTTTTTTGTTTTTTTCTTTTTTTTCTTTTCCTAAACATCCCCTGTGATTGTAACAAAACAATCACAATGAAAACAATTTCAAAAATTTTAATCAAAAGTAAATAAAATATGGCGCCAATGTAATGCAAACACACATTCACACAAACTTGCACAGCCATGCATATTTTTTTTTATAGTATTTTCATTACAATTCATAAGAAAAACACACGGACTATAATGACAAGTGCACACATACACACTCATTATATAAAAATGCAAAAATAAACACACTATAACACACCACACCGCACTCATCGTAATGTTCTCTTCTCTATGCTAAAGGAAATCGATCAGATGTAATAAGATGATGATGCAGTATATGGCTGGCTGGTTGCCTTAAATGTGACCCACTGACTGTTACAATGATTACGTACATATTTGTTACGTTGCTTACGGTTTTTCCTTGTTTTTGTTATGAGTTTAAGTACGAGTATGAGTATGAGTATTGCAAAGTAATGCTCTTGCCTTGCAATAATATAATTAACAAGAGAATTAGCTTAGCTGCTCTCCATCATTTATCCTCTGTCGCTTGTTTGCAGTAACTGCAGTTACATACATATGTATTATAATAGCAATATTTTCTTCAGCTCTCTTACTTTTTGTATATGCATATGTGGAGAGTTTCTTGGTTTCTTTTGAGATTGTTTTTGTTTCATTAATAACAACAAAGAAAAAATTCTCCTAGATTTTCTATACAAATATTTCGAATATTCCAAACCTAGTAAGAGTATGGCAATGCAATTCATTAATATTGCATTTGTGTGTGTGTGTTGTTATTATTTGTTTGAATGAGATTGAAAGGAGTAAGCAAGAGAGTGTGTTGTGTTGTGTTGTCATTTAAAGAGAGAGCTTTAAAGAATAGTATGTGTGTATGTTCGGAAGAAAGCTTTTGCAATTCAATAGAATTGTTGTGAAATTATTTACACTTTTGTTTTGATTATTTTTGTTCTTTGTTTGTATACTTGTTTTGTTTTTGTTTTGTTTTGTTTTTTTTTTCTTCTTCTTTTTCATTTTGTGGGCAGCCATTGTTTGGATTTGTAAACAAAAAATAAAACTAGTGTGGCAAAGTAAAAGCACGTCTCTCGTTGTCGTCTGTTATATTTTTAAGCGAAAAACACATGTTTTTTCTAGAATTTCAAGTGTAATAAATGGAAACATTGAAGAAAAGCAAAACAAAAAATGCAAAATAAGTTATTTTATTTAAATAATTACAACAATAATAATAATAAGAGTAACAAAAAATGTTTGTAAATTAATTTTTTCCTAAGCACACATCGCATAATAATCAAAACAAAATATTTCTCCTCCAAATTAAACAACTCTACGGTACAGTTAGGGCTTTTGTTTAAAGCGTGAGAAATGTTTGATACTGTCCTACTGTGGCATTGGGGAGTGTCATAGATTTAAGCGGAGTCTATGCTTCGGTTGATAGGACACAAGTCTACAATAAAATTCATAAGGGAAGCTCGTAATCTAAGGAATCTGTCGGTTGACATTTGCTAGGACTTCTTGGTCCCAGAATGAAACATTCCGAGCCCATTTGGGAAACTCTCGGTTATCTTTCAAGCGAAAGTCTATGCCATCGAAAGATGTGCTCAATTTAACTAGAACAGGAAGTGAAGAGGACGGGACATAGCAATACTATATGACAGTCAGACTGAGGTCCGAACGCTCAGTTCCTATGACGTTGACTCGATATTAGAATGGAAAGCTAAATCAGCAAGGAATGGCTGGAAATTTATTTCACATTTAAATTCAAGGCAATGAGTAGGTGGATCAGGTGGTAGGAGAATAGCTAAGGCGCCTCTGATGGAACCTGAATCTTTCTCTTGAGTAAGAATAGAGGTTTAGAAGCGGGTACTCGACCTTAGGAATACCAGTCTATTGAACATTAGCCTGAGAATAGTGACTGGCATTTTACCGGGTATCGTAGATTCAAAGAGGACTTGTATTCGAGTAGGAATCGATTCAATCCCAATAGAGAACGAGTCGCCAGAACAGATACTTAGAATCTCTGTAGCGGTAATGCATTTCCGAAGGAAACACTTTGGTTTATATCAAGTAATTGACAGGCAATATTTTCTAAGCTGAAGTCTATCATAGCCATCTAAAGATAAGCTTAATTCAACTTCAATAGAAACTTCAAAAGACAGGATATAGCAGCACTATCTGATAAGCAGGTCCACCGTTCGAGCACTCGACTCCTATGAGGTTAAATAGAAGATAGTACGGCGAGCTGACGAAGAGGAGAGCTTCCACGTCGCTAATGGCAACAGAAACGTTCTGTGGAGTGGATGTTTAGATGTAAGGACAGATAAAGAACGGCAAAGACTCTTCTCAAAGCAAGGCAAACAATATTTCTGTTGTGAAATTACGATGAAAGGAGAGCTGAGTTATGTATCAGACTATCCGGGGATAATTTGAGATTGGTAGCCAGTCTTTTCAGAGGACACTGTAGGCTCTGTGTGCTCGTATTAAGAATGGGCATTACCATGAGAAGAACAACTAACTGACAAACTGTTGTACCCTTCAACAAATAATGAAACGTTTTAATGGATCTAAAACATTTTTCCCCACACCCACCCCCTGATGTATGTATTAATTTTGCTTGCAAGGGTGTACGTGCCTTTTTAAATAATTTATTATGAGTTTTTTTTTTTTTATTTATTTTTATTATTGATTTTCGTTTAACAACTAAATTTTGTTAATTGAAATCAATTTAAATTTCCAATTATTTTCCTGTTTTTTTTTTTTTTCAAAAAAAAATTCGCTTCTTTAACCACTTCAAATGCAAACAGAGAGTAAGGGAATGCGTGTTTGTAAACACACGAGAGTACAATTGTACTCAAACAGAGGATACCAACAGAGACAACAATAACGTCAGAATAGCAAAAATAAACACAAGCAAATTAAAAACAAAATATGAAAATTCTAAGAAAAAGTAATAAAAAAAATAAAAACAAAAACTTGAAAACAATAACAAAAACAAAAAAATTAATGAATTTGCAATAAAAACAATAACACAACACACACACACACACACACACATCAAGTGAAAAAGAAAATAAAATTAAAATCAGCGGCAAAATAATAACAAAATAATCGTACATACCTACCATATGTATGTATGTGTGCACAGTATATTATATAAGCAATATAATAAATATGATTGTTATTGTTATTATTATTGCTTAATATACAACAATATAGAGACACATACAAAACATTTCTATTTCCTACCTCTTCCTTCAGCTGTGTTCCCCAAAAAACGAAAAACACAAAAGAAACAGCGAAAGTGTGAGAGCCAGCGAACCCCGATTCCCACCACCAACCCACTTTACTAAGAAAAGAAAAAGTTCAGTAACTAAGTTAAACAAACAGGCAGAAAGACTGGCATTATTATTTACGAGTACAGGAAAAAAAGAAAAGAAAAGAAACGAAGCCAACAACAATAACAAAAACATTCAAAAGCTCTTGTCTTACACACACACACAGAAAAAAAAGTAAATAAAACTTTGCCCCACTGTCTGTTCTGCAATTAAAAATTATGACTATCCAGCTTTGGATTCTCTTATTCCTCCCAATTCCTTTCCTTTTTTTTTTTTTTTTTGTTCAAATTTTATGGTAAACAAAGCTACAGTATTGCCAGATCAATAATTTTTTTTATTATATTTTTGATATGATTTTGCCCTGGGCAGTAGTTTTCGAGCAGTAGGTTGGCGATAATACTCCAATGTTAGGAGATAATTCGCTTAAATACAAACTTCTACTGGCATCAAGTCACATGATCTCGTTGGCCAATTGTCGTCGTCAAAATGTGAAATACCTGTTTCTGGTAACTTCTTATGCAATAAAGCATAAAATCGTTTGTTCTGTGTCACTTTAGGAAACATTCCGTTGGAACCACATGTCGTCCAGTTCAACATCTTCAATTGCAAAGCAAAAAAAGAAAAACGGTTACTTGCAACTTTTCATCAGCATCAACAAGGAATATTTTCGCACATGGGGCTCTCGGAGAACCCAGAAGTGATTTCATTCTAGTGTCTTGACTTATTAGACGCTAGGTTATGGTTCAAACCTCACTTCAAACATCTCGAACAGAACAAAATAGGAAAAAAATATTTGTCAGCAGTCTTCTGACAAAATCTCTGAGCGTTAAAATAAAATTCCTATGAAGTTTCTCAAAAAAACTGTCTTTGGGAGTCGACTTTAACACGTTGACTGCTAGGGCAGAAAAGGAAAGAATGTAAACTGCGAGTTATTTCGTCGACCGGCAGTTAACGTGTTAAACTGTAAATCTCGCTATTCATGGATAAAATTAACACTTGCAACGTGATATATTATGAGAAGCTAGGTTCCGATCCTGACTAAAAGTATTGCAATGACCAATTAAGTGAGTAAATGTATGACAAATGTTGCTTCAACAAGAAAACTGTTATTAACTGCCTAAAATTCGAAAGTGCCTGCTGGAAGACCCAAAAGAATAATTTATTTATACATTGTCTTGCAAATAAACTGCTTTAATTAGAGAAAAGTATTTTTTTAACATGAAGATTTTCTTTCCAAACCTATCTGGCAACACTAAAAGAAAAGAACATGTGTTCTCTCACATTTGCGAGCTCTTTCTCTGTCTCTCTGGCTGTATGTTTGCAAAGTAATCATATGTTTGCGTACTTACTAAACCAGAACCGAAGAAAACAAACAAAAAAGCTTAAATTTTTCTCTTTTCTTCTTTGGCCTGCTGTTCCATTACATTCACTTTTTCCTTCTTTTTATATTTTCATTCCATTTTGTTATTGCTTCGCTGCTATATTTGTTGTTTATAAACACTAAAGTGTACTAGGTATACAGAATATTCCTTTTTTGAAAGTTTTGTTTGTTTATTACGGCTTTTCGCACCTCTCACACTCACACCATAACTATTGCTCTTGCTGTGTATCTGTTTTTCTTTTACCGCTTAACTTTTATGTACAGTGTAGTTGTGTTATTTACTAAAAAACTATGATGAAAAACAAACAAAAAAAAAAATCAGAAAATAAATATAAACAGTTTTGACCTTGAATATGGTTAATAACTGTGTACTAAGTAATCTCACAAATACAAACGTACGTAAGTGTGGCATGATACACTCTCTTTTCCATACACAACTCGTCATTATAATATAATATTAGTGTGTGAGTGTGTTTTTTTTTTTTGTAAATTATGGGTGTTTTACTTCTTTAAATGATTTGTTGTTGTTGTTATTATTATTATTATTAAATTACCACGTTTGTTTTTCTTTTTGATACACTTTAATAATATTTTGTTTGTGTTTTATTTAAATTTAGTTTTCTTCTTGTTGTTGTTGTTGTTATAGTTTAAAGAGCAACTACTTGTAGAGATTATTTTTGGCGAGTAAATTTTTTTTGATTGTTTTGGTTTTCTTTTTAATTCTCTGTTTTGATTCTTATTAGCACTTCCATATTTATAGCGATATTAACAGTTGCGGCCAATGAAATAAGTCTTGCGTTAAATATTTTTGAAGAAATTTATTTAATTTGTAATATTTTATTGCATAACATCAGCTTCTGCCGTATTTACACGACGTCTGCCAATGTGATGCACCAAGTGACTGCCATATATACACGCCTAGCATCTGAAATGGGTTAAAGCAATGCTAAAATAATAAGAGGATAACATTCCTCATCCACAATTAAGGAGTTATAAGTGTTACTGTGTCAATTTTGTATAGTTAGTTCAGGTCTAAAGGTTTTCTACTAAAAGCTATCAAATCCGAAAGAAGTCGTAGTCTAGTAGATAGTGTGTTGGCTTATTAGAGTTTCGAGCCCTAGGCCAGACATCATATTTCTTCGGCGACTTCCTCTCAGCAGATTTCTGGCAAAAACTCTGAGAGTGAATTAAAATTGCCATGAAAAAGTTTCTCAAAAAAATCTGTCGTTCAGAGTCGACTTTAAACTGTAGGTCCCCGCCACTCATGCATAAAATTAATACACACACAACATACGTGGTGTGAGAAACTAGGCCGTTGAACAATGGGTCGATTCGACCTCCGATTACTGTACATGTCTTAATTGACAAGTACACGTCCTCTAACCTAACCTAACCCCACCTATCAAATCCGAAAGTTTAATTGTTGTAATATCCCCCATAGGGATGCTGTGTGTTCCTATAGGATAAGCTGGCTTTAACGGGCAGCTGACCGCCTCAATGATCACAGCTTGCATGGGGTTCTATAAGATGTCGTTGAATACCGATATAATTATAGCTTCTGGTTGCCATCTCTCAGCTATCGTGAGAGGTTGTTTAATGTCGCTTTGTTTTTCTGGATACCCAAGAATACTTCCTTCTTCTTAGGTTTCCAAATACCGCAGAATGACAGAGAAGATGTTCTGTGGCCTGTCTTCCTATAGTCACTTACTCAATCAGTCCTTTTACAATCCTTTAGCCAGGATTACAATCTAACTTATCACGTCATCAACCATGTTGTGTGTGTTAATTTTACGCTCGAGTTGCAGAGCCTACAGTTTAACGACGACTGATTTTTGAGAAACTTTTCATGGTAATTTGTATTTTGCCAAAGGACCGCTAAATCGCCTAAAGGAATATTTTTTTTTGTAAGTTTCATATTTCGTTCTGTTCGAGATATTTGAGAGTTGGGATTTGAACCACAAACTTCTTTCCAATAAGTCAACACACTATCAACTAGACTAAGGCGACTTCACATCGCTGGGACATATTTTCATATACCAAACTTGAGAAAAAGGTTTCAGTGAATAGCAAGAGATGGACTGCTCATGTAAGGGGTATTTAAAGAAGCTGGACAGAAAAATTGTTACTATAAACCGAGGATTGCGGCTATTGGAGTAATACTGGGAATTTTTTCCTAAATTTATTGTATTTTCTTAGTTAAAGGGGGTGACTGCCACCTTTGTAAATATGCCAGAATCATAAACAAATAAGTCTACTATAGAAAAATAAAATTATTCTGAAAAATATTGTAAAACAGTTAAAATTGTAACCTTGAAAAAGTTTCTTATTTTTACCACCACATCAGTAGGTAAGATACCGCAGCGCCGTATTCTTATCGAAAACTTTCGAACAAGAAAAAAAAACACCAATTTTTTCTTGTAATTGTTTTGAAAAAGTTGTTTTTGTTAAAAAGTTTTATTTTTATATTGTTTATAAATTTTATTATGATAACTATTTATTTATTATTTAGATTTGTTTTGTTAAAAACTATTTTTCTCGTTTTTTTTTTTTTTTTTTTTTTTTTTTTTTTTTTTTTTTTGATAATTTTTGTTAACGCTGAAGTGGCGTATGGGGGCCGGATTATATTATTTGGACATTATTTAACAACGAAAAAAAAAAAAAATTATCAGCAATTATAAAACCATAACAATAACAATCAAAAAAAAATATGTCATAAAAATATTTAAAGTAAAGGGTGTTTTTTTATAGAGGGGTATAGAACTTTAAGTTGCAATAAAACAACGATGGATTATTCGATTGACATGAATTTTATTTATCCGAAAGATAATCTTGTGGCATTACATTTTAAATATGATTTCTGGCATATGACCGCCACGGCTGGCGCGGATGTAGTCCAATCTGGACGTCCAATTTTCGATGACTTTTTCCAACATTTGTGGCCGTATATCGGCAATAATACGGTGAATGTTGTCTTCCAAATGGTCAAGCGTTTGTGGCTTTACCGCATAGACCAATGACTTTACATAGCCCCACAGAAAGTAGTCTAGCGGTGTTAAATCATAAGATCTTGGAGGCCAATTCACAGGTCCAAAACGTGAAATTAGGCGGTCACCAAACGTGTCTTTCAATAAATCTATTGTGGCACGAGCTGTGTGACATGTTGCGCCGTCTTGTTGAAACCACATCTCCTGGACATCATGGTTATTCAATTCAGGAATGAAAAAGTTTGTAATCATGGCTCTATACCGATCACCATTGACTGTAACGTTCTGGCCACCATCGTTTTTGAAAAAGTACGGACCAATGGTTCCACCAGCCCATAAAGCGCACCAAACAGTCAGTTTTTCTGGATGTAACGGTGTTTCCACATACACTTGAGGATTACCTTCACTCCAAATGCGGCAGTTTTGTTTGTTGACGTAGCCATTCAACCAGAAGTGCGCTGCATCGCTAAACAAAATTCGCTTATGAAAATCGGGAACAACGGTAATCTCGTTTTGGGCCCATTCGACGAATCTACGCCTTACTTGATGATCGTTTGGCTTCAATTCTTGCACGAGTTGGATTTTGTAAGCACGCAAACCAAGATCCTTCCGCAAAATCTTCCATAAAATGGATGGACACAGATCCAATTCCTGTGCTCGATGGCGGATGGACTCATTCGGGTCTTCCTCAATGCTACGCTCTACAGCAGCAATAGCTTCTTCTGTACGCACCGTACAGCGTCTCTGGGGATGCGAGTTATCAATAAGAGTAAACGTGGTGCGAAAACGTTCCATGGTTAATCGAATTAACTGCTCTGATGGACGATTTTGTCCGACAATAAAATGGACGTAGTGCGCGATACGTTTTCCGCACAGAACCATTATTTTCGAAATAAAATTGCACTATTTGCAAGCGTTGTTCAGGCGTGAGTCTATTCATGATGAATTGCCAAACCAAACTGAGAATAAATCACTTGACAGCTGTTAAATCGGTCGCCATCTTTAAAAGTAATGCCAACTTAAAGTTATATATCTCTATAAAAAAAACACCCTTTAGTTTAGTTTTGTTTATTATCAGGTGTAGTATTAGATTATTTATGTCACTGCCCTCCAATACTTATTTATTTAACTGGCCTTAACAACCATTCAGTCCAGATTACAACCTGGCTCCTTATACCACTTATGCTGTGTGCGTTAATTTTATCATGTAAGCGGCAGGACACAATTTAACGTCGTCATGGCAATTTTATTTTATTTACACTCACGAGTTTTTGCCAGAAGACTGCTGAGAGGAAGTCGCCTAAATAAATACTGTTTTTTTCGTATTTCGTTTTATTCGAGATAATTGAGCTACGGTTTGAACCACAGGCTCACGTTTAATAAGCCAACACACTACCTTCTAGACAACCGTTTCTAATGGGACTGCGTGAGTCATGCTCCGTGGCTTCTGGCTGTCCAGTTCATAATCTTCATTGACAGGGGCAAAAACGGTTGGTTTCCATACGATCGTAATTCTTTGAATTGAAGGTAACGCTTCTTTAAGAGCCATTTTTTAAAAAAATTTAACGCCTAATGATACATACAGACCATGATTCGTAACAAAAGGTCATGTTTTTCGCTATGCAATGGCTTTTTAACAATCTCTTCTGGGTTCTTCGAGTACCACGTGCTAGAATTTTACTTGTTGTCATAATCAACGAGTGAAAAATGAGCTTCACTGCTAAAGGACATTGAAAGCTTGTAAATGCTCAGCCGACAATTATTGTGACGTGAGTTGGATGACACTTGGGGGATGCAAAATACTTCCTAATAAGCTGTGGCAAACTCCATGAAATCTATAAATTTAGATTATTCACCACACTTTCACTAGGTTAGGTCAGACCAGTATGTAGGCCCATTGTAATACCATACAATCAATATACAGGGTGGCTGATATGTATTGCAACCAACTTCAGGTTGTTATCATTTGTAAACCGCTCGTCTGACAGCTGACAGATTTATTCCACTGACAGTTCATTTTATTATTTACAAGCTTACAAAAGCATTTTGATCGTTTGCATTCAGAAAAAAAAGTTATTCGTGATGGAATTCAAGCGTGGTGATAGTGTGTGATTGCTTTATATTTGGCTGGGAAAACCACAGGTGGCTATCGTTGGAGCCCTCCAGCATTTAAATGTGAATAAATCGTTGGTTTCTCGTACCATTGCTCGTTACCGTGATACTGGCAATGTTGCATCGCGTCCAAAAAGTGGACGAAAAAATGATCGGAAAAGTGAAGGCCAGATTTGATCGAAATCCACGCCGCAGTGGTAGAAAAATTGCTCGTGAGCTGAACATATCGCGAAAACGGATGCAACACATATTGAAAAATGAGCTTGGACTAAAGACATTAAAGTTCCAAAAAGTGCAAGAGCTCACCGATGGACAAAAAAAAACTAGACTGGAAAGAGCCAAGGAGTTACTTCGCTTGCACGAAAGTGGCCAGTTACCGAATTTGGTTTTCTCCAATAAGAAAAGCCATTCCAAATTGAGCAGTTCGTGAACAAACAAAATGATCGGGTTTACTTGCCAAAGAGGTCAGCTGAAAATTTACACCTGCGATTGGCTACCAGAACTCAAGCGACCGCCGTAACGTGACCCGCTCGTATTCATCGACCGTGGGGTCAAAATAAATGCCGAATATTATCGGGAAAATGTCTTAAAGACAGTATTGAAGCCCTGGGCAGACAAACATTTCGGCCGCAGACCATGGACATTCCAACAGGACTCAGCACCACCGCACTCAGCACACGTCAACCAAGAATGCCGTAAAAAGGAGGTTATTCGTTTCATTTCTACCGCACAATGGCCACCAAAATCTCCGGATCTCAATCCGTTGGACTTTTGCGCCTGGGGCATTTTGGAGAGTAAGGTTCTCACTAAAAAAAATACCAAAGTGTCCGATCATCTCAGGACGGCGCCAAAATACCGCAGATCCACTATCATGCAGCCTGTGATGGCTTTGTCGGCCGTTTGAAGGCCATAATTCGTACCAAAGGTGGCCAATTCGAACAAATCTAAACTGATTCTAAAATTTGATGTTATTTCCAACATTTTTTGCTTTTGAACAATAAAATTAAAAGAAAAAATTAAAAAAATATAGCGCTTTACTTTGTTGCATTATACATCAGCCACCCTGTACAACACTGGCATGTTCAAAATAAATCCTGCTATTGCAGCAACCTTTAAATTAAAAAGCTCGGTTAAGGATTTCAGAACGTGAACGATTAAAAATCTTCATTTTTTTAGCGCAAGAGCAGTGCACTGATACATGAGGTTAACGATTGTCAGTCTTCTCAGATCCACAATTATTTGAGGAAGGAATGTTAAGTCTTTTGGCATGCCTAGTAAAAGGAGAGTGGGTCGCGAAAGTCCTTGTATGGCCAAGTGATTTAAGGATGAGAAGTGAGTTCAGCCCTCTTCTTATCCAGCTTATCCAGAGTCTAGCAATATTACTGCCAATGAGATTGAGCCTTCCAGTAAAATATGTGGATGATAGCGTATTTAACTAAAGTAATCGGAATACCTCCGCCGTGGTCTAGTAGGTAGTGTGTTGGCTTATTAGACGTAAAGCGAGGGTTTGAGCCCCAGGCCGGACATCAAAACAAAATACAAAAAGTACGGCGACTTCCTCTCAGCATATTTCTGGCAAAAATTCTGAGAGTAAATAAATTTTTTTTTTTTAACTCAAAAAGCCTTATGATGTGGGCTTCTTGGGGACGATTGCTGTAGACTGTCTAATGGTGAAGGTATAGCACTGGCCATTATATAATCACCCAGCAGCAACTCGTTTCCTTGCCGTTCGCATCTTGAGTTTAAATCAAATGTCCAGAAACACTACCCCCTCTTTCCACCTTCCTATAACCTATTTTCCTAAACCTGCACAATGCACTGCATGAGTAGGGGCCATCCCCCTGAGTGTTAGTTTTATAAAAAAAAATAAAAAATAAAAATAAAATTAAAAAAATGCCATGAAATAGTTTCTCAAAAATCTGTCGTTCGGAGTCGACTTTAAACTGTAGGTCCCCACCACTCATGTATAAAAATTAACACACACAACATAAGTGGTGTGAGAAACTAGGTCGTAATCCTGACTGGAGGGTTGTAATGACCAATTATGTATGTATGTATGTATGTAAGCGGAATACCTATGCCCTATGTGACATGTGTGCTCCATAGCGACTCTGGCTAGCTCATCAGCAATGCAATTTCCAATTTAACTTTGTTGATCCGCAATTTTTTTTTAAGAAATTCATGGACAAGGATGAATGTTGCAACTATGTTCGTTAAGAGCGTAATCACAGTCTGGCTGCCTGAATAAATGAAGAGATTTTCAGCGAAAATCTCACCACTCCCTAGGTGCCCTAACAAAAGCCTTATTTCCTACAGTGCCTGTTCATGTAAAGCTTTAAGCCGTCCGCTTTTGTAGCACAGTGTTGTTATTGTGCCTTCTATCATAAGTATTCTGCGATTGACTATTGTTTGTTGGATTCTTTGAAAGCGGAAATGGTTGTATAAATTTCAAAAGAATTATTTTGAATAGTGGCCGGCATTTATTTTTTTATTTTGCAATAAAATTTACTATTTAAGGCCACATGTGCTCTTGTTTTTGTTATAATTCAAATCCCCAATGCATTTAAGAATTCTTAAGTTGTTTTTGTTTTTTTTTTTTTGTAATATTTAATGATAATTTGTTTACCAATTTATTATTGTTTATTAATTAATTGTTTAATAATAAAATGCCGTTATTGAAAGTGAAAACACAAAATTGTCTACCAACTGAACAGTGGAACTTACTTAGATTGGACATGAAAAATAAAAAACACAAAATTTTTTTATTGTAAATCTATGCTAATAACTGTGGCACTAGATTACGATCGCCAGTTTTGATTGATAAAAAAAATTATGAAATATTAATTTTGTTTTTTTTTGACCAGGGGTTACTGTCGAAAAGAATAACAAAAAAAAACGATAAAAAAACAGTGAATAATTATAAATTTTATTGACCATTTAGAAATATGTACGTCGTAAAGTGGTTTTCCTTGATGATTAACACATACAGCATAACCCTTGTAAAATTTATTTTAAAAAAAATAGAAAAAATATGGTTTTTTTGCATAAAAGTTGTCTGCATTTATTGAATTGAAAAACCATTAAAAACCATATTTTTTTCAAAAACAATACGAATTAAAAAAAGAATTAAAATTTTATGGTAAAGGTGTGGGCTCCAACAATTCAAAACAGTTTTCTAATCATAATGAGACTTAGAAGTATTGAAAATTATATTCGATTTCATAAAGCAAATTATAGGGTCTTCCAACAGGGCCTCCCGACCTTTGAAAATTGAAACTACATACATACATATGTACATAATTGGTCATTACAACCCTTCAGTCAGGATTAGGACCTAGTTTCTCACACCACTTATGTTTTGTGTGTTAATTTTATACATGAGTGGCGGGGCCCTACAGTTTAAAGTCGACTCCGAACGACAGATTTTTTTGAGAAACTTTTTCAAGGCAATTTTTTTTTTTTTTTTTTTATAATACCAGCACTCAGGGGGATGGCCCCTACTCATGCAGTGCATTGTGCAGGTTTAGGAAAATAGGTTATAGGAAGATGGAAAGAGGGAGTAGTGTTTCTGGACATTTGATTTAAACTCAAGATGCGAACGGCAAGGAAATGAGTTGCTACTAGGTGACTACATAATGGCCAGTGCTATACCTTCACCATTAGACAGTCTACAGCAATCGTACCCAAGAAGCCCGCATCATAAGGCTTTTTGAGTTAAAAAAAAAAATTATTTACTCTCAGAGTTTTTGTCAGAAATCTGCTGATAGGAAGTCGCCGAAGAAATACTCTTTGTATTTTATTTTGATATCTGGCCTGGGGCTCGAACCATGGCTTTTCGTCTAATAAGCCAACACACTAACTACTAGACCACGGCGACATTGAAACTTCAAAATACAACTGTCAATTCAGTTGTCATTTATTCAGTCTTACTTACTTGCTTAATTAGTCATTACAACTCCTTAGTCAGGTTTAAAACCTAGCTTTTCACTTCATTCATGTTTTTGTATTAATTAAGCACATAAGTGGCGCGGAAGCTACAATTTAATGTCCCCGCCGAACGATAGATTCTTAAGAAATCGGAGTTTCTCAGATTTTTTTCAGAAGATTGCTGGGAGGAAGTCGCTAAAGAAATTTTTTTTTTATATTTCGGTCTTGTTTAAGATGTCTCAGCTGGGATTTGAACCACAGCCACTCATCAAATAAGCCAACACATTACCTCTTACACTGTGCTGCCCTTGCGCTGACGAACATCTTCCCTAGTTTGATGGAATTTGGTCAGTACAGGGACTAAGCTTACCTGTGGCATCACAACGGGCCGTTATGAGTGCTCAAGTGAACTTTGGTAATTAAAGGTACCACTTTGACCTAACCTGACCTAACCTAGTAGACTATTACGATGCGATGTTTACTCTGTTTTGCAAAATCACTGTGGCAGGCCAATAGGCAACGTCTAGTGTTTGCTGAACTGAATGTAATTTTCATCGCAAATTCATACTTCAGCTATGAGACCCACTTTATCTGGATGAGTGGTTACCAGAGATCAACAATTAATCGTTTTTTCGCTACTCATAAGCACACATGAAATTTTGAATATAAGTGAGTCAACAATATTGAAATTTAACTATGTACTCTGATTCATTCATACTCATTACAACGTTGATTTATAAGTACAGGTTGCAAGGAGTATGCGTACAACGCTGGCGTCAAACTCATACCATTCGAAATATGTTTGATACATAAGCCTACTCGAGTGACTCGAATCATTCATTAAAATTTACAATCTTAGTTGTTGTTGCATTTACAAAAAAATAAAAAAGACACACAAGCAAATAAGACAGAGAAGCAAGCAGAGAAAACATACAACCTTCTAGTAAGTATTTTAGTGTTCGTACGCGATTCATACTTATTTTGTGATTCGTGTACATGTTGAGTTATGGAGAGTCGAAATCGAACAACAGCATACGTATTGTTAAGTATGAATATGATGAGTACTTCAAACTTTGAATATGAGCACAGTTGTTACATGCTATTAAAATAAGTGTGAATGCGTATAAGTATCAGGAATTATGAGTATGATTCGATTCTATTTATCTTTTTGAATGCTCATTGCAGATTTCTATTCGGTACGTGAACGAATTTCGAACGCTACCAATCCACACGAAGTTCAAGAGCACCCATGCATGGTGATAAAGTCACTGTGTCATCGGTTTGTATTTATTTCAGAATGACGTTGCTTAGCCGAGCGCTGTAGCTCGCTCTTCCGTGTACATACATACATAATTGGTCATTACAACCCTTTAGTCAGGATTATGGACCTAGTTTCTCACACTACTTATGTTGTGTGTGTTAATTTTATACATGAGTGGCGGGGACCTACAGTTTCAAGTCGACTCCGAACGACAGATTTTTTTTGAGAAATTTTTTCATGGCAATTTTTATTTACTCTCAGAGTTTTTGCCAGAAATCTGCTGAGAGGAAGTCGCCGAAGAAATACTTTTTGTATTTTATTTTGATGTCTGGCCTGGGGCTCGAACCCTGGCTACTAGACCACGGCGACTACTTCCTTGTAACAATAACTAATTAATCGATTCACAGAAAAAACATCGATTTATTTTGTGATAAATCGATATAATATCGATAACATAGATGACTAAGACCTGCGCTAATAATGTAGAGCATCTTCTTTGTGAATTTATTTATTTTTATTTCAATAAAATAAATGAAAGAAAAATAATGAAATAATAAAACGTGTCCAAGACGCGTGCCTAAAACTTGAGTTACTTGAGGGCAATAAATGAGTACCACCCCCCGTTGCTCTCAGTCTATTGGAATATTTATTAAACATTTAAATTACAATAAATCTAATAGCCATCAGACAAAGGCACCGATACAGTTAAAACAACAACAACATTATAGAACGACTATTAAAAAAAAATAAAAAAAAAGTTTTTTTTTTAACAACGCCTTCTCATCCAATCAATCACACGATGATAGGAGCCATACAAAGGCAAACGTTTAGACGATCTGTTTTTGCTATACTTAGGCTGTCTAGTGGTTAAAAAAAAAACAAATTACTCGAGACAAGTGTGACAACCCGAACGTTCTTATCGCCGGCGCACAAGGGCAACCACAGAAACAATACATTTACAAGTCTTAAGTAAATAGAAAATTGAAATTGAGATCGCTTGCTCGCTCTCCGTTGCTTAATGTTATTAGAAAGTGTTTTTTGTTTTTGTATTTGTTTGGTTTTTTGTTTTGCAAAATATCCTCAAAAAATGTTCGAATAAATTCTGTAAATATTTGTATTTTTTATTATTCTTTGTTTTATTTTTATTTTTATATTTTTGACGACCCTCGTAACTCTTTGTTTAAATGCAACTTTTGTTATTAAGTTGACGGGAGGTAATAAACACGAGACAGCTAAGCTACTTAAGGTAGCAAGAAGGAAGGGGACTTTAGATTGAGAAAACTTTGTAATACAAATTGAAACATAAATTAAAATTTTTTTAAAAATTAAAAAAAAAATAAAAAAAGATTCAAAAAATGCAATAAAAGTTAATAAAGGGTGATTTTTTTAAGAGCTATAGGAAAATTTTTCAAAAAAAAAAAAACATAAAATTCAGAAAAATGCATGAAATTTTTATTTAAATCGATAGTACGGTCCATATAATTTAATGTTTGAAGATTATTTCAATGCAAATGTTGACCGCGACTGCGCCTCAAATGGTCCATCCGCTTAGTCCAATTTTGGCATACTCTTTCCAATATTTCGGCCGGTATCTCACGAATAAAAGCTTCAATGTTGTATTCCAAGGCGTCAATTGAAGAGGGCTTGTCTGTATTGACATGAGCTTTAACATAGCCCCACAAAAAATAGTCTAAAGGCGTTAAATCGCATGATCTAGGCGGCCACTTGCGCGGTCCCGAATGTGAAATAAAATGTTCACCGAACTCGCCTCTCAATAAGTCCATAGTTACTCGTGCTGTGTGGCATGTGGCACCGTCTTTTTGAAACCACATGTCATGCAAGTCAAGCTCTTGCATTTTGGGCAAAAAAAAAAAGAGTTGAATATCATCTCACGGTCGCGCTCACCATTCACAGTTACGTTACGATTCGCAGCATCTTTGAAGAAGTACGGTCCAATGATGCCACCAGCCGATAAACCGCATCAAACTGTGACTTTTTCTGGATGCATTGGTAGCTTTTGCAATACTTCTGGCTGATCTTCACTTCAAAATCGACAATTCTGCTTATTTACGTATCCATTGAGCCAAAAACGAGCTTGGTCGCTGAACACAATTTTTCGATAAAGTAGTGGATCTTCTTCGGCCAACTTTCCAAGAGCCCATTCACCAAAAATTCTGCATTGCGGTTCGGTCGTTCGGCTTCAATTCTTGCACCAGCTGTATTTTGAAAGGCTTCACACCTAAATCCTTCCACAAAATTTTCCACGTTGTTGAGTCACAGAGGCCCAATTGCTGCGAACGCCGACGAATCGATAATTGATGGTCATCATTAACACTGGCCGATACAGCTGCGATATTTTCTTCAGTTCGCACTCTACGTAAGCGTGTTGGTGGTTTGATGTCCAACAATGTAAGTTTGGTGCGAAATTTAGTCACAATAGTCCGGATTGCCGCTTCAGTGGTTCGATTAAACTGACCATAAAATCTAAGAAGCGCGTGATGAACTTTCTTAACAGAGTATGCATTTTGATAATAAAATTCAATGATTTGCAAGCGATTAATGCTTAAATTATGGACCAAACTGAAGATGTTTGACAGTGAAACAAAACACGAAATGTGCGTGAGCTATTTAAACCAGTGTTGCCAAAAAGATAATAGCTAAAAAGATCACCCGTTAAAAGTTAAAAAATAAAACCGTATTTTATAAGAATATTGTGTGTACAGCTTAAAAACACGAGCGTAGCAACATGATTAGTATGGTTTGTGGTTTGTGTCTTTAATAACTTATATGATACATCTTGGAGGTGGGGGCAAACAACGTCTGTCAGTTATGTACACTTATTATACAAAAGTAGTCTAGTAGGTAATAAGCTGACTCATTAGATGCGAGCCTGAGGTTCAAACCACCAGCTCAGGCCTTTGGAATAAAACAAAATTTGAAATTACATTTCTGACGGCGACTTCCTCCTCATAGCACTCTAATCGCAAAAAATCTGAGAAATAAATAAAATTGCCAAGAACACTTTGTTAAAAATCTATCGTTCGGTGAGAACGTTAAATTGTTGGGCCCGCGCCACTCAAAGACAAAAATTAAAACACACAACATGGGTGGTGTTCGAAGCTAGCTTGTAATCCTAACTAAATCGTTGTAATGACCAATGAAGTATTTAGTAAAGGGTCCGCCAAATAACTTTAATTTTTTTGAAAATGCTTTTGAAAAAAAACTACTGAATATTTTCTCAAATTTCTTTTTTTATTTGAAAGTACAATCCTTTCGGTTAATAATGGAAAATAATTTCATTCAAATGGCTGCCTCGGCTGGCCATGTAGTAGCCTACACGATCGGTCCAATTTTTAAGCACATTATCGATTGTGTGCAGCTGTATTTCAGCAATGGCTTCACGAACATTTTCCTTTAAAGCGTCAATTCTCTCTGGCTTGTCGGCGTAACACTTATCTTTGACGGCACCCTACAAATTATAGTCCAACGGTGTCAAATCGCAGCTCCGAGGTGGCCAAACGACATCTGCTCTGCGGCTAATAATGCGATCTTCAAAAACAGGACGCAAAACAGCGAGTGTAGCTTCGGCTGTGTGGCACGTAGCGCCGTCCTGTTGAAACCAAATCTTGCCAATTTTTGTGAACAAAAAGTCGTTCAACATGGCCCGATAACGATCGCCATTGACTGTAACGGCCACTCCTTGCTTATTTTCGAAGAAAAATGGACCAATTATGCCTCTGGACCAAAATCCGCACCAAACAGTGACTCGTTTTGGGTGCGTCGGCTTTTCAATGTATGCGCGCGGGTTTTCTGTGCCCCAAATGCGACAATTTTGCTTGTTTACATACCCGCCAAGATCAAAATGAGCTTCATCTGAAAAGATGATTTTTTTTTTTGCCAAAATCGGCATCTTCTGGTGTAGGCTACTGCATGGCAGCCGAGGCAGCCATTTGAATGAAATTATTTTCCATTATTAACCGGAAGGATTGTACTTTCAAATAAAAAAATGGAATTTCAAAAAAAAAGTTATTTGGCGGACCCTTTATGTGACCGTCCATTTCAAGCTACCAAAATCAAGTTAAATGGGGCAGACGTTGATTATATTAGGTTAGGTGGCGGTCATCACCTAGACTAGCATTTAGGCTCATTGTAATACAACACGATCAATATTCAACATGAGCTGAGCTATCTAGCTGAATAGCTAAATAGTACAGCTGGTGAGCTAGGTAGCTAGCGAGCAGGGTACCTGGCTAGCTGGATAGCTTGCTAGCTGCGTAGCTGAGGTATCTGGCTAGCTGGATAGCTTGCTAGCTGCGTAGCTGGGTACCTGGCTAGCTGGCTAGCTGCTTAGCTGGGTAGCTGGCTCGGTAGCTGCTTAGCTGGGTACCTGGCTAGCTGGCTCGGTAGCTGCTTAGCTGAGTAGCTGGCCATACGATTTCAGGACAGAAGTGGGAAGTGATATCCATACGTGTCCAGCAGAGTCTAGCAATATTGTGCATACCCTTTTGCTGCCAACGAGATTAAGATTCGCTGTAAAATAAAGTTGATTATATTCTAACTGGGTGCCCTGGTAGTATAGTGCTTACATACATACATAATTGGTCATCACTTCGGTCAGGATTACGACCTAGTGTCTCACACCACTTATGTGGTGTGTGTTAATTTTATACATGAGTGGCGGGGACCTACAGTTGAAAGTCGACTCTGAATGACAGATTTTTTTGAGAAACTTTTCATGGCAATTTTAAATTACTCTCAGAGTTTTTGCCAGAAATCTGCTGAGAGGAAGTCACCGTACTTTTTGTATTTTGTTTTGATGTCCGGCCTGGGGCTCGAACCCTCGCTTTACGTCTAATAAGCCAACACACTACCTACTAGACTACGGCGACTTCAAATATAATGGTTAGTGTGCTAGATTATTAGTGCGAGGGTCGTGGTTTCAATCCCCACTATAGACTATGGTATGTTACACTACACCGAACTACACCGGGGTCTATGTTATTTGGTTACATAATTAAAAACGGGGTACCTGGCTATTACAACCAATGAAATGAATAAAGTTCCCTGTTCACGTAAACGCAATATGTGGTATGGGCAGTAGACTAAATATGAGATGTCATGTTAAATAAGAAGGGGCCATTATGAAGATTAAAATGTAGGGTATCGTGCAAGATCTTCTTTAACTCGTTTTCTTGCTGTGTGCAGATACCAAATTTTTGTTTAATTTTCACCGTATTCCACCGCCCTCATGTTAATTCAACATTTTATTTTTACAATAAACCACAACGAGACGAGACAAGACGAGACGTTCAAAGTCCGCGACAGTCTGCTGCGCTGTGTTTGTCTGTCTAAAACAAAAGCCTGCAAACAACGTGCAGCAGCAGCGTGCACTTAGTAAATCAAAAGCCCGCGTAAATAAATTTCAATTTTCAATATTTGCAAAATGCAAAATGCTTTTTATTTTTATTTAATTTTATGACTCTCATCATAAATGCGTTTGTCTTTATGACTAAAAATAATCTCGTTGTTGACAATTAAAAGTTTATAAAGAGTTTAACGCTTACGATGATGATACGAACCCTTGTAAATACTTTTTTCTTTACCAAAATCCAGTATACATAAAAAAGGCCTCTACAGTAGGTTATATGGACAGCTAAGGAATAGGTTAGGTTAGGTTAGGTTAGAGGACGTGTACTTGTCAATTAAGACAAGTACAGTACCCGGAGGTCGAATTGACCCATTGTACAGCGTCCCAGTTTCTCACACCACTTATGTTGTGTGTGTTAATTTTATACATGAGTGGCGGGGACCTACAGTTTAAAGTCGACTCCGAACGACAGATTTTTATTTATTGAGACACTTTTTCATGGCAGGTTTTATTTACTCTCTGAGTTTTTGCCAGAAATCTGCTGAGAGGAAGTCGCCTAACAAATACTTTTTGTATTTTATTTTGATGTCTGACCTAGGGCTCGAACCCTGGCTTTTCGTCTAATAAGCCAACACACTACCTACTAGACCACGGCGACTTCCCATTGAGTATGTTGGTCATATTAAAGTAAAAACACTTCCTATCAAAACCACTTCCTATCAAAACCTTGTAAATTTCAGTTAAGATTCCCACAAAATTCTTTGTCTTTATTGTTTATGTTTTTTGAGCAAATATTTGCTTAGTATGACTACACCTAAGGTTTCTAGTGGTCTTAAGTAATAAGATCGTTAATTAAACTTTAAGAACTGCTTCACGAACAGCGTAATTTGTTCCATTTCTAACCGTCCTCATTAAAATGTTTTTTTTTTCGCAATTCTCGCGAGACGTTCTCTGATAAAAAAAAATAAGAAATTAAGTCTGAAGAAAATAGTGTCAAACACTTGAGTGCAACTGTTTGCTATTTTTAATTTTTTTTCATTCATTCACTAAGTAAACCATTGTCTGGGGCATGTTTTCAAAAGATTATAATTTTAATCATTAAAAAAAAAATTAAATCAGAAATTATAATGAAACATGCCAACATGTTGCAATTTGTTGAATAAGTTGCAGCATTTTTTTGTCTTTCTGGCCGTCTAAGCCAAGCCAGCTGAGAATGTTAACTGGATTATAAAACAAATGTGCCGTTAGAGAATAAATGTCTTTTTTCTTTGAAGGGGAGAAGGGTTTAGAGCATAATTTTAAATAAATTCTTAACTTATTCAAGTCCGGTTTTCTTTAATTTTATCGTCCCACTTTTTTCTTTCTTTTCAGATTAGACGATTACAACGCAAGCCTTTAGCAAAGAAAGATTTTTAACGCTATTGAAGACCTCCTTTGGGGTCAAGCCCCTTAAACACTTAAGGGTCATTGGGCTTTACAGTTTACTTTGAAAAACTTAACGCTTGTGAAACGGTGGTAAGACTTTCTTGGTAGCAAAGTCTTAAGCGCCCGGCTAAAAAAGCGTTCCATACAACTGATTAACGTTGCTAATACAATGACAGAAAATCAATTATTTTCCATGTCGACAGAGTTATTCGACACCTCTTCCAATAGCAGTAATCCCTTGAAATACGATTTGTATGCATTGGGCTTAAGCACTAGTGTAGGATCATCGGCGAGTGCATTATTTGCAACATTAACGAACACAAACAGCAACAGTGCTGGCACTGTCGTTGGTGGCACAAATCAAAATCAAAACAATAGCACAAGCAACCCCAGCAATAGTAACTCTAATGCAGGCGTTAGTAATGTTATGCTAACGAATGCCATAACCATACCACGTAGTAATAATCCCAATCAAAGTCATAATCCCTATCAAGACGAAGCCGCACATCATCCCTCTTCAAGTCCGTTTCTCAGTCACATACTGCAGCATCAGCAATTGCAACAACAACAGCAGCAGCAGAATCTTCAACAGCAACAAATGAATACCATGATGTCTTCTAATACGCAGCAGCAACAACAACAACAACAAAATCAGCAACAAACTGCCGGTTTATTAACGGCCGACTATTCCGACTATGCCTTGGATGCTTTAGATGCTTCTCTCTCGCCTTCTCTGCTGCAAGATGTCAACTTGAGTGCTGCCGTAACACAAACATTAAATTCAACCCATAACTCGAGCACATCGATAACATCGCCCTTTTACAACCAGGATCCATCTTCACCCATCAGCACGGCTAACGGTTCGGTGGGCAGTGCTAACGGCTCAAATAGCAGTGGTAACAACACAAATGGTAGTAGCAGTGGCGGTGGCAATGCTAGCGTAGCCAGTTTAAGCATGTCCACTACCGATATAACAGGCGTTATAAAATTCCTTAATTCAAGCGCCAACAACGAGGATTCCTCTTCTTTACTGTACGACTCCAATTTAACACCGAATTCCATGTGGAGTGACATTGGCAGTGCAATTTCCACTAAAAATGAACCCTTCACCCTGGATGACAATTATATTGATGACTTTCAGGGTGATATTGTCAGCTTGGAAGATATTGGCAATTTGGAAGATTTCCTACCTTCCCATGAAGAGCGTCAATCGTTTCATTTGTTGTCGCCCTCTTTGCATGCAGCTGCCCAGGCTGGCACACCGTCGCCGGGTATGGGACCACCTATGGAATTATTACAACAACAGCAACAACAACAACAACAGCAGCAGCAACAACAAGACCAACAACAACAACACAACATACCACAATTTTCCCAACTCCAAACATTACAAAACTCCTCCGCCAGCAGCAATGGTGGTGGTAATATTTCTGAAAATAATACCAACTCGAACAGCAGCAACAACAATTCAAATGCGATACAAATTCAACAACAACAACAACAACAACAGCAACAACAGCAAAATCATCAAAGTTCCTCTAGTCCATATGAAATCTATCACAGTACGCCAAACAAACAACAAATACAACAACAGCAACAACATCATAACAATACATTTTCTCCCGGAAGTCTGGTAAGTCTGGTGTTGCTCCTTCAAGTCTATTTAACAAATAATTTCCTTTTTTTCCTTTTTTTACTTCTACACAGCCTTCCCATTCTCCATTGCAAATGAATTCCATAACGCCACCGCCGCCACCACATGCCAATCGTTCGCAATATCAACAGAGCCAGGTGAAGTCGCGTAATATGCAAGAACTTTTAAAGAAAGGCTACTCCATATCGCCCGATCGTAATTCAGCATCGCTGTTGGGTCACTCAGTGCCCAATACGCATGGTCTGCTAATGGCCAATAATATTACACTGAGCCCCAGTAGCGGCAGTAGTGGTTTTGGTAGTACAAACGGTGCCAATATGAGTTCGGGTTCCTCCTCGCATCCACCTGTGATAAGTCTTAATGCAGCACGTAAACAATTCTATGAAGGCAATACCATATCGCGTTTGTCCTCCTCGGCGCCAACACACTTGGGTCCGGATATTTGGATGCGTCGTGAACCCAGACAGCATTTACTTTCGACTGGTTCTTTGGCCGAAGCTGAATCGTTTTCGTCCCTCAGTACGGGCAGTGTTTTGTCACCAGATGGTCATGATTTTTCCCAGGATGATGATGAGGATAATTCCACCGATTACAACAGTGATCATTATGATGATTTATCCAGTGATAATGGTTCCGATATTGATGATGACAGCTCTACTATACATGGACGCACGAATTCTACAGGCAGTAACCATCAGTTGTCTTCGTCGAAGGGTAAAGAACGTTTCTTTTGGCAATACAATGTACAGGCCAAGGGGCCCAAAGGCAAACGTTTGGTGTTTCAATCAAAATTGGAAGATCCTCATGTCTTGAACGAGGTCACCGATCCCGTATTTAGTCCCAATTGTTCCGTTAGAGGCATAAAGGTTTATAAGGTATGTGCGATACGAATTTTTAAAGGAGTACTTTGTGCTGACGTAGTATTTTTCTATTTCTATTACGAAATTGCAGCATAGTGGTAAGGCTCGCAAAGGTGATGGCAATGATTTAACACCCAATCCACGTAAATTGAATACTATTGGCAAAGAACTTGATGTCTTAAGTCGTAAAATTAATGATATGACTCCGGTCTCTGAACTGCCCTTTAATGTACGACCGAAATCGCGCAAAGAAAAAAATAAATTGGCTTCACGTGCCTGTCGTTTGAAAAAGAAGGCTCAACATGAGGCGAACAAAATTAAATTGTATGGCTTGGAAATCGAACACAGTAAGTGAAATGAAATCCTTGTTGAGCTGCTCGATTAGGGTGTTTATTGATTTTGATTTTCTTTTTCTTTTGCGGTCTTTCTTTAGAACGTTTATTAAACGCCATTGCCGATATCAAACAGAATTTGGCATTGAAGTATCGCAAACAGAATGCTGGTGAAAATGCTGAAGAGATCGATCAACAGATTGAAAGAATTTATAAACATGCTATAGGTGAGTGCTTGTATCAGACATACATACGGTTTAAGGGACAGAGGGAGGACACTATCCACCAGACCTAGCTAATAGCTGCTGAAATCGATACCTGTATCGAATACATTTAATTCGACAGAAGAAGAGAGCATCAGCTAAAGCGAAATTGAAGTGGTTTGGAGGTTCAATCCCTTACCCTCATTATAAAGGGTGTTGTTTTATAGAGGTATAGAACTTTAAGTTGGCATTACTTTTCAAGATGGCGACCGATTTAACAGCTGTCAAGTGATTTATTCTCAGTTTGGTTTGGCAATTCATCATGAATAGACTCACGCCTGAACAACGCTTGCAAATAGTGCAATTTCATTTCGAAAATAATGGTTCTGTGCGGAAAACGTATCGCGCACTACGTCCATTTGATTGTCGGACAAAATCGTCCATCAGAGCAGTTAATTCGATTAACCATGGAACGTTTTCGCACCACGTTTACTCTTATTGATAACTCGCATCCCCAGAGACGCTATACGGTGCGTACAGAAGAAGCTATTGCTGATGTAGAGCGTAGCATTGAGGAAGACCCGAATGAGTCCATCCGCCATCGAGCACAGGAATTGGATCTGTGTCCATCCACTTTATGGAAGATTTTGCGGAAGGATCTTGGTTTGCGTGCTTACAAAATCCAACTCGTGCAAGAATTGAAGCCAAACGATCATCAAGTAAGGCGTAGATTCGTCGAATGGGCCCAAAACGAGATTACCGTTGTTCCCGATTTTCATAAGCGACTTTTGTTTAGCGATGCAGCGCACTTCTGGTTGAATGGCTACGTCAACCAACAAACAAAACTGCCGCATTTGGAGTGAAGGTAATCCTCAAGTGTATGTGGAAACACCGTTACATCCAGAAAAGCTGACTGTTTGGTGCGCTTTATGGGCTGGTGGAATCATTGTTCCGTACTTTTTCCAAAACGATGGTGGCCAGAACGTTACAGTCAATGGTGATCGGTATAGAGCCATGATTACTAACTTTTTCATTCCTGAATTGAATAACCATGATGTCCAGGAGATGTGGTTTCAACAAGACGGCACAACATGCCACACAGCTCGTGCCACAATAGATTTATTGAAAGACACGTTTGGTGACCGCCTAATTTCACGTTTTGGACCTGTGAATTGGCCTCCAAGATCTTGTGATTTAACACCGCTAGACTACTTTCTGTGGGTCTATGTAAAGTCATTGGTCTATGCGGTAAAGCCACAAACGCTTGACCATTTGGAAGACAACATTCGCCGTATTATTGCCGATATACGACCACAAATGTGGGAAAAAGTCATCGAAAATTGGACGTCCAGATTGGACTACATCCGCGCCAGCCGTGGCGGTCATATGCCAGAAATCATATTTAAAATGTAATGCCACAAGATTATCTTTCGGATAAATGAAATTCATGTCAATCGAATAATCCATCGTTGTTTTATTGCAACTTAAAGTTCTATACCTCTATAAAAAAACACCCTTTAGTATGATACGATCAATTTAAATGTGAATTTGATTCGTTCTATGTCCTATAAAACTAAGCAATTATTTTGATGCTGAAGCTTTAAGCAAAGGAATGCTTTGGCACTGATCTCAATATTTTCAAATTTAAATTAAAATTTTTATTTTTTATTTTTAATTGTTTTACAGGTGGCTTGGCCATTGCTGGTAGTAGCACTGATTTTGTAAATAAAGTTTTGGAAAACGTTAAAAATGGTCAACACACTGGTGGCTTAGAAGAGCTCAGAAATACCTAAACATTGAGAAAAAAAGTGAATGGAATAGAAATGTAAGCGTAAAAATTATATTTAAACTTGGAAAGGAAAATAAAAATACAAAGATGAATAACTCAAGAGGCAAATTGTATATACAATTAAAAAAATTAAAAACAAAAATAAAAAAAAAATTAAAAAAAATTCAAAAACATTTCAAAAACATTAAAAAAAAAACACGAAAATAAAAGTGACGTTTTTTAAAGTGAAAGTGAAACAAACAAGTTTATATGCATATGTATATTATTAAATATTAAAGGTTTTAAGTAAAATGCTACCAGTTTTACCTGTTTTTTTTTTAACTATTAATTATAAAAATAAATCTATTTTTTAAATTTGTTTTAAAGATTTTTGATTTTAAGCATTTGTTTCTGTTAAGGAGTTAAGTTTTTGCGTTTATAAAAAATTTTTTTTTATGATTATTATATTTGAAAAAAACAACAATTAATGTTTTGTAAGAAAGAATAATTTTAAATTAATTTAATTTTAATTTTTTTTTTCTAAAGAAAAAAATGTTGAAAAATTAAAAAAAATAATATTTTTTATTATATTGTATTCTATTATAAAATGGTAAATTTTTGTTTTTATAATAAAATTTTTTGTTAATGTTTTGTTACACGAAAAAAGAAAAAAAAAACATTTTTTATATTGTGAAAAAAGAAAAATTAAATTGCAAGGAAATCTGAGAATGTTACAAAAACAAAATATAATAAATACATATTTTAAATACATAAATTTTATATTTTATATATCCATAACTACCTACCTATCTACCTATTAAATCTACATATAAAATAAACCTTTAAAAAAGAGAGAAAAAAATTTAAAAGAAAATAAAAAAAAATAATTAAATATAACAAATGTTTATTAAATTAAACATTTGAAAGGCGCACTAAATGTTTATTTTTTTTAATTAAAAATATTTTAAAATTTTTTGTATATTGTTTAATTATTAATAAATATTCTATAAATATGTTAAATTATATCAAAGAAAACGAAAAAAAAAATGAAAAACGCAAAAGTTTTATATAAACTTTATACATACTTATATACACACAATATATATAATTAATTAATATAATATAATTATATATTATATACACTTACAATTTGTATATGTAATATTATGTGTAAAAAAAAAAATACAAAACAAAACATTTATGAAATATTTTTTTTTAAAACAGTGATATATTTTTTAGTTTTTTTTTTCTAATATTCTATTATTTTTTAAATTATATTTTAAATTAAATTTAAAAATTAAATTTTTTTTCATTATTTTTAATATGCTTTTTTTAATTTAAGTGATAATTAATATATAAAATATATATATATTAAAACAAAACAAACAAAAAAAAACCAACAAAAAATTACATACTTTTTATTATTATTATTATTATTAAATATCCTAATTTCTCCCATTTGATTTTATTTTATTTTATTTTATTTTTTTTCTAAATAAAAAAACAAACAAAAAAAAAAATATTTAAAACGTAAATATCAAACGAAAAAAAACCCCTAAAAAAATAATCAAATTTTATTTTTATTTTTCTTTTAATTGAAATTATTTGTTAAATTTTTAATTTCGGGTACAGATTTTAAAGCAACATATGCTGGATTGATTAAGTCCCTGCATTTTGGGCATGCAGCATTCCGTTCTATCATCTCAGTGCCTCTACTATCTATTCCTGCCTCTCACTCGCACATATCCTGCAATAGTCTGGCTGGTATCTATAACAGTTACTTGTAAGCGAACTAAACTTACAATGGCCTGTCATCAGTCCCATGCTGAGCATATTAAGCTTCAGCAGTTAGGCAAATGCATTTGGATACTTAATATTCTGATCTATCCTCCTAGCGCCTGCGCTACCTCCTCCTAGCACATCTCCTAATGAGTCCTTAGAGATAAGAGATTGGAGAATTACTATCAACCATCACATCAACCACAGAATGGGATCTTAATCTAGCAAGAATATCATTCAGATTGTTCCCAGATATGTATATATAGTATTAGTATGGCACGGAACTCATCAGAGACAATTTTGATTCGATCCAACAAGGACTCTTTTGCAGTCCTTTCAGTCAAAAACCAGCTGTGGCTTACACTAGGCCGACCTTATCTCCTTCAGGGCAACCTGATAGGCAATGAAAACCGCAATTGAAGAAACGGGAACCTTCTAAATAACAAATAAAGAGTCGGCCAAATAACATTTTTTTTGAAAATGCTTTTGAAAAAAAAAAACTACTGAATATTTTCTCAAATTTCTTTTTTTATTTGAAAGTACAATCCTTCCGGTTAATAATGGAAAATAATTTCATTCAAATGGCTGCCTCGGCTGGCCATGCGCAGTAGCCCACACGATCGGTCCAATTTTTAAGCACATTATCGATTGTGTGCAGCTGTATTTCACCAATGGCTTCACGAATATTATCCTTTAAAGCGTCAATTGTCTCTGGCTTGTAGGCGTAACACTTATCTTTGACGGCACCCCACAAATAATAGTCCAACGGTGTCAAATCGCAGCTCCGAGGTGGTCAAACGATATCAGCTCTGCGGCTGATAATGCGATCTTCAAAAAACAGAACGCAAAACATCGAGTGTAGCTTCGGCTGTGTGGCACGTAGCGCCGTCCTGTTGAAACCAAATGTTGCCAATATCCTCCTCTTCAATTTTTGTGAATTGTGAAAAATTCGTTCAACATGGCCCGCTAACGATCGCCATTGACTGTAACGGCCACTCCTTGCTCATTTTCGAAGAAAAGTGGCCCAATTATGCCTCTGGACCAAAATCCGCACCAAACAGTGACTCGTTTTAAGTGCGTCGGCTTTTCAATGTATGCGTGCGGGTTTTCTGTGCCCCAAATGCGACAATTTTGCTTGTTTACATACCCGCCAAGATAAAAATGAGCTTCATCTGAAAAGATGATTTTTTTTTTGCCAAAATCGGCATGGCCAGCCGAGGCAGCCATTTGAATGAAATTATTTTCCATTATTAACCGAAAGTATTGTACTTTCAAATAAAAAAAGAAATTTGAGAAAATATTCAGTCGTATTTTTTTTCAAAAGCATTTTCAAAAAAAAAAAGTTATTTGGCGGACCTTTTATCTTCACCTTAAAGATGCCATAATAGAGTGATTCCTACAAAAGACCCCAGCATGAAAGCTCCTATTCAGTTTTTACTCACGTGTATAGGTGTACCAGTGCAAAGCGAGAGCTTTATTCGTAATGGGAGCCTTCAAACGAGGGAATAACATCGCCTTTGGGCACCATAGAATCAGTGGTTTGAACAAGAAGTCAGAAACGAAAAAGAGAGATCGAATGAACTTTATGAACAGCAACCGAACTTCAGTTGCATTGCCAGCTGTCAACTATAAATTTCTAATTGCCAGAAAAAACATTTTCTAGAAAGCAACACGATTTCTTTTTTTTTTTTGCAGCTGGCAATGCAATAAAATCATGTAAGAAAGCTGGTACTGGGATCTAGTCTAGTGAATGGCAATTATAACCAAGATTTTGCTATGACCTTAGCTTCTATATCTCCATGTTCTTGTGCTAAAAGATATTTGTATCCAATGTCTCTGGGTTCTTTACATAAACAGTCGATATTTAATGGTTTTTTGTTGAATTAGTGGAGCAATTTCTTGACGTTTCTTTGAAAACAAAGACGAAATGCCGTACCAAATGCTGATATCCAAGCTTTGCTAATATTATTCCACTTAACTGGAAACTGGTCACATGGTGAATATGAAGAAAGACAAAGGCATTGCGTATAAATTCTGAAATAACGAGTACGATTAAATTAAAAAGTCTAGAGGCTTTGTGAGAAGCTAGGTCGTAATCTTGAGTGTACTCGTAAAGGGTTGTAATGATCAATTGAGTAAGTAAGTCGCCGTGGTCTAGTAGTTAGTGTGTTGGCTTATTAGACGAAAAGCCAGGGTTCGAGCCCCAGGCCAGACATCAAAATAAAACTACAAAACATGTTTCTTCGGCGACTTCCTCTCAGCAGATTTCTGGCGAAAACTCTGAGAGTAAATAAAATTGCCATGAAAAGTTTCTCAAAAAAATCTGTCGTTCGGAGTCGACTTTAATGTGTAGGTCCCGCCACTCATGTAACAAAAATTAACACACACAACATAAGTGGTGTGAGAAACTAGGTCGTAATCCTGACTGAAGGGTTGTAATGACCAATTATGTATGTAAGTTAAGAAGAGAGTCCTATTCGGAAAGATTTTCAATTTTGCTTTTCGTTAAACGAATTACACAACAAATTTTGCATTGCTTTTGCAAATTCTGTAATACAATATCTAAAGGAGTGATTTCTTTTTTTTAAATTATTTTTTTAATATTTTACAAGCATTTAAAAAAATTTTTTTTTTGTTTTAATAAAAATGTATTTAATTTTGTTTTTTTTTACATTTATTAGATTATTTAGAATATTTACTAATCATTTGCAATATAATGTGTTCATATTATAGAATTGTTTGCTTAAATATTTAGTTAAAGAAAATTTTTTTATGGAAAAAAATATGAGTTAAACTTTCATAAATTTAGGCTTAAAAAATTAAAAAAAAAATATTTTAAAAATTTTACAATGAAAAAGTAAGTGTAAGGAAACGAAATCCACAAAATGACAAAACAGGAAAATATTTATTGTAACGAAACAAAGAATGAATTGTTTAAAGAATTTAAACATTAAAAACACCCCCCCCCCCCACGCCACTCAAAGTCAAACTGAAACTCAAACTGAAACAGAAAATTAAAAAAAAAAAATTAACAAGAAATTTATATTCTAAGTGATGCCCATGAAAAGTTTAAAACTTAAATTAGGTTCGAAACTTAATGAAAAAAACCCTAAAATCCAACCATAAGAATATAATTTACAAAGAAATATATGAAATAAGAAATAAAACGCAAAAGATTGATGGATTGAAAGAATTTGAAAAATTGAAAATTTAGAATTTAAAAAAGAAAAGAAGATTGACACAGTAAAACGAATTAGTTTATAGGCTAGTCTAGTAATTCTAATAAATTTATTTAATTATGTATTTGCTGTTCCGTTTCTAAAAGCGTTGCAATTTGTAAGGAAATATGTTTAATGTTTAAAAACAAAAGAAGAAATTAAAAATTTATTGAAATATTTATGAATTAATAAATTAGGATTTTCAAATTTTAATTAAAAAAAAAATTAACAAAACAAGTTGGGTGTCTCTTATTAAGTTTAAGTAGCTTTTAAATCAAATCAAACAAAATTATTTAAAAGAAATTATTATATTTAAAGAAAAAAATCTGTTTTCTTAACCCTTTAACTGTTTATGTGGGTGTAAAATACGACACTTGTCGAATATTTATTTTTTGGAAATTTTCATGACCTGTCCTCACTGAGCAAATATTCCACTTCCACTGCATTACTTCGTGTTGGAAACCGTCTATGTTAGCCTGGGCCCACACTTTCGGCAGATCTTCTTTGGCCTCATGATATGCTACACGAATTTCAATTATTTCTTTTTCCTCGCAGGCTATAAGAAGAGTTACTGTTGCTTATGTTGGTGCAGATATTTTACAAAATATTCCTGACCCGATTGTATCTGCGTAGTGGAGTAGTTTAGCTCTCCAAATATTCCAACTATCCGTATTAGTCTCGACGCTTTGTCTCCTCATCGTGGAAGTCTTCCACTTCGCTGCCACATTCGCATTACTTCTATGTCAGACACGCGCCCAGACTCAATAATTTCCGCAGCTTCAAAATCCACCTCTTCTCATTGATCCGCGATCCTGAAAAAATCAATTTTCGCCACTTTGTCTCCTCATCGCATTTCGCTGCCACATTTGCATATACTTCGGGGTGGCACGCGTGCATTATCATTTATGTTAGAGGCGCCTCCAGGCTCGGTACTTTCCGCAACCGCAAGATCCACCCCTTCTCATCGATCCGCGATTCTGAAATAAACAATTTTCACCACTTTGTCTCCTCATTGTGGAAGTATTCCACTTCACTGCCACATTCGCATTACTTCGAGGTGGCACGCGTGCATTATCGTCTATGTTAGACGCGCCTCCAGACTCGATAATTTCCGCAGCCTCAAGATCCACCCCTTCTCATCGATCCGCGATTCTGAAATAAACAATTTTCACCACTTTGTCTCCTCATTGTGGAAGTATTCCACTTCACTGCCACATTCGCATATACTTCAAGGTGGCACGCGTGCATTATCGTCTATGTTAGATGCGCCTCCAGACTCGGTACTTTCCGCAACCGTAAGATCAACCCCTTCTCATCGATCCGCGATTCTGAAATAAACAATTTTCACCACTTTGTCTCCTCATTGTGGAAGTATTCCACTTCACTGCCACATTCGCATATACTTCAAGGTGGCACGCGTGCATTATCGTCTATGTTAGATGCGCCTCCAGACTCGGTACTTTCCGCAACCGTAAGATCCACCCCTTCTCATCGATCCGCGATCCTGAGAAAATCAATTTTCGTCACTTTATCTCCTCATCGTGGAAGTATACCACTTCGCTGCCACATTTGCATATACTTCCAGGTGGCACGCGTGCCTTATCGTCTATGTTAGACACGCCTCCAGACTCGATAATTTCCGCAGCCTCAAGATCCATCCCTTCTCATCGATCTGCGATTCTGAAAAACCAATTTTCGCCACTTTGTCTCCTCATCGTGGAAGTATTCCACTTCACTGCCACATTCGCATTACTTCGAGGTGGCACGCGAGCATTGTCGTCTATGTCAGACGCGCGCCCAGACTCGATAACTTCCGCAGCCTCAAGATCCACCCTTTCTCATCGATCCGCGAATCTGAAAAAACCAATTTTCGCCACTTTGTCTCTTCATCGCACTTCGCTGCCACATTCGCATATACTTCAAGGTGGCACGCGAGCGTTGTCGTCTATGTAAGACACGCGCCCAGACTCGATACTTTCCGCAGCCTAAAGGTCCACCCCTTCTCATCGATCCGCGATCCTGAAAAAATCAATTTTCGCCACTTTGTCTCCTCATCGTGGAAGTATACCACTTGGCTGCCACATTCGCTTATACTTCAAGGTGGCACGCGAGCATTGTCGTCTATGTCAGACGCGCGCCCAGACTCGATAACTTCCGCAGCCTCAAGATCCACCCTTTCTCATCGATCCGCGAATCTGAAAAAACCAATTGTCGCCACTTTGTCTTCTCATCGTGGAAGTATACCGCTTCGCTGCCACATTCGCATATACTTCGAGATGGCATGCGTGCATTATCGTCTATGTTAGACGCGCCTCCAGACTCGGTACTTTCCGCAATCGTAAGATCCACTCCTTCTCATCGATCCGCGAACCTGAAAAACCAATTTCCATTATCCTCCAGACTCGGTACATTCTGCAACCGTAAGATCCACTCCTCATCGATCCCCGATCCTCAAAAAAACCAATTTCGTGGCTGCCATGAGCTTTAATTTCCATGCGCTTTGCAGCTAATAGATCCAAGGGGATTATACCTGCTTATCTAAAGTATGATAATTTTTGGCGATATCTTCAGCGTATCAAAAAAAAAAAACATTAGGTTCGGCACATTTGCCTTCAGGATTTCAAAGTAGATGGCATTTTATGGATCCGATACCAAAGGTGCCTCCTTTCTCCATTCTGCCTGTTATCTGTTGCATTCTCAGTGTCGCGCTTGTCACCACTGCCTCTCATTCCCGAAATGAAGGCGTGGTAATACGGCGCTCAATTTAAAGACTATTGCAGGACTATTTTACCCCTCTGACAGATAATTAACGCTTCTAAAGTTCAAATATTTTTCGCAATAAAAAAAGGGTTAGAGACTACAAATTTTCAATTTAAATAATGTAGTTAGGCTTTGAAAATAAGGATTAAATTTTTAAAAATTTGAAAGAATATTTTCTTTTTTCAGATCCTTTAAAATGAGTTCAATTCGGAAAAATCTTAAGTTTGTTAAAGAAAAATTAAAAAAAATAAAAACCAGCACGTAAGTTCCTGTGAAAAACGTACAATTACCAACAAATAAATGTTTAAAGAAAAAAATAACAATTTGAAAACAAGGAAATATGAAATAAAATTAGAAATTAAAAAAAAATAAAATTAAATTAAAGACAGAAAAAGAAAACAAAAATAAATAAAAATTATTGTTACGGTTTTGATATCAAAGTTTATATTTATACAGGGCTGTTGCACGTTCGAATTGTGCTGAAGTGCCGTAGTACTGCGGCCATGCGATTTATTGTACTCCTTTAACATTTTATAGGCTACACCTACAATAATGTCTCCTTCAAGACTATTGTTCGATAAATTTCAGGATGCCGCTCGAAATCCACAATGACAATTCCCTGCGTAGTATTTGCCGCATACGGTTTCTAAAATATCTACATCTTGAATAAATGTATCCTGAGTTTACAATTATCAACCTCTGACTATTTCCTGGATAAACTGATGCATGGCTCAGATTTCCTCTTAGTGTAGTTTGTCAACAAAAGTTTTGATTGCCTTAAACCTGGTCTAACCCCATCAATGCTGAGAATTCCCACATGACCTGGGATCCAGCAGAGGCTTATCTTATTATGTCTATCTAGTTGATCAAACGTATTTTGTTAGTCCTGTACTATCTTCGATTTAACCTCAAAGGAGCCTAGTGGTTGTATGAAGACGTCACAGTCAGATAGTATTGCTATCTCCTGTCTCTTGTACCTTCTAACCAAATCAAATTGTACACCTCTTTCGATGGCATAGGCTTCCGTTTGAAAAATTCTCGTAAGTTTATCCATGGACTCAGAATATTTCATTCTAGGACAGGGTAGTGCGGCTGAAGGGTAAACTTCTTGGTAATGCCAAGAATTTTGCATGAGGATAAGCGACTTTAGAGCACCAGCCATTTAATAAATGTGATAAGCTAACGTTATTAATGAGCACACCATCGCCCATTTTCCAGTACGAATTAGAGAAGCCTTTAAATAGATTTCGAGATCCGGGACCCTTACGTAAAGTTAGGTTAGGTCGGAGTGGTAGCTCTGTTATCACAAAGCTCACTTGAGCACGCATAGCGGGCCGTTGTGATGCCACGGGTGAACACAGTCCTTGTACTAACCAAGTTCCACCAAAATCAGGGAAATGGAAGAAGTTGGTCAGCGCAAGGGCTGCACAACAAAAGCACAACTACCGCGCACTGGAAAACCTGCCAGAAAGTTTGATGAACGAAGCTATATCCTTGATGTCAATAGATGATAGCTCCGTTAGGCTAACAAGGAATGGGGAGCCAAATAACCTATATCTACACCTAGCAAGAGACGGGCACTGGCAAAGAAAGTGAACAACAGTCTCCTCTTCCTCAGTGAACCTGCATCCACGGCAGAAGTCGTTGAAAGGGAGCCTCATTCTTTCCGTGTGTCTACCCATGGCGCAATGACCTGTAAGCACGGCCACTGTAGTCGAGATTACATCACGACCAAGACCAAGTAATCGGTTGGTATGCCTTCTATCCATCTTGGGCCAGGTGATTCTAGCGGTAGAGTAGGACTCCTCATTGACCCAGGATAGGTTGGCGTCCCGAAAGAACTTCCGCGCACCCTTACGTAAGAGTTGTCTTTCATTTTGAATGTTTCTTTCGACACGTTAACAATATGCTGGCTTCAGCGAACATTAGATTAAATGTTTTATGTTTAGAACGTCAAGCCGTACCTATTGGGCCATTTGCATATTAAAATCGACCCTAGACCTTAGAACCTATTCAAAGATTGACGAGTCAGCTATACATATTAAATTCATATTCAAATTTCTTGTTACGGGTTACAGTTTTTTTTATTCAAACTAAAAATATTTAAAATCTTTAAACAAAATCGTAACAAAACTTAAAAATAAAAAGAAAAAAAATAATAAATTTCAACATTTATCATTAAGGGAACATTAAACAATTTTTACAACAAAAATAAATGCCATTTTCAATATGAAAAAATTAGAATTTAAAAGCAAAAACACAAAAAAAAACAAAATAAATATAAAAAATAACAAAAAAAAATTGACCAACATTTATTTTTTGAGTGTAAACAGACAGTTTAACAATTAAAAAAATCAAAGCAACAATTAAAAAAGATTTAAAATTTACAAAAAAAAAAAAAAAATTTTATGTTTGAATGTGCTTTAAATTAATGTGCTTCATTAAAACACAATAAAAATTTAAAAAAATAAAAATTAAATTAAGAAACTTATATATTTACAAGAAAAAATATACATACACATGCAAACATATTAACAGATTTGAAAAAAAAATATTATAATATATAATATTTATAATATTTAAATTAAAAACAAAAATATTTTTTTTAATTAATTTTTTTTTAATTAAAATAAATAAAAAAATATTTTTTTAAATTAATTTTTATTTAATTAAATATATTTTAATAATTTTTTTAATTAATTTTTTTTTAAATTTTTTTTATAAATTCCTTGCCTCCCTAATAAAATTGAATAAAATTGAGAATTTAAAGACCTCAAATGAAATAAAACAAAAAAATAAATAAATTTCTTTAAAATACATTCTGAAATTTATGAAATAAAAAAATTAAAAAAAAATTAATTAAAATAATTTTTTTTTAAATTAAAATTAAAATAAAATTAATATTAAAATAAAATTAATTTTAATTAAAAAAAATAAAAAAATATTTAAATTAAAATAAATAAAAAAATATTTTTTTTAATTATTTTTTTTTTAATTAAAATTAATTTTATTTTAATATTAATTTTATTTTAATTTTAAATAAAAAAAATTTTTTTAATTAATTTTTTTAATTAATTTTTTTTTTAATTTTTTTTATTTCATAAATTTCTTCTCTCCCTAAAATTATAACATTCACACAGAGAGAATAAAATTGAGAATTTAAAGACATCAAATAAAATAAAACAAAAAAAAATAAATTTCTTTAAAATACATTCTGAAATTTATGAAATAAAAAAATTTAAAAAAAATTAATTAAAATAAGTTTTTTTAAATTAAAATTAAAATTAAAATAAAATTAATATTTAAATAAAATTAATTTTAATTAAAAAAAAATAATTAAAAAAAATTATTTTTTTAATTAAAATAAATAAAAAAAATATTTGAATTAAAATAAATAAAAAAAATATTTTTTTAATTAATTTTTAATTTTTAAATTTTAATTTTTTAATTAATTTAATTTTTTTTAATAAAATTAATTTTATTTTAATATTAATTTTATTTTAATTTTAATTTTAAATTAAAAAAAAATTTAATTAATTTTTTTAATTAATTTTTTTTTTAATTTTTTTTATTTCATAAATTTCTTCCCTCCCTAAAATTATAATATTCACACAGAGGGAATAAAATTGACAATTTAAAGACATCAAATGAAATAAAACAAAAAAAAATTTCTTTAAAATACATCCTGCCCTCTTATAAAAAAAAGTAATGAGGAAATCGGAATATTATAAAATTAGAAAAAATAAACTGCAATTAAAAAATTTGTTTCCTTAAGTGGGTCTATAACGTTTCGGAAATTCCAAATTCTTTTTTATTGAATTGGCAGCCGCCTAAAGTTGTAAACACATAGACGACAGACAACAGCTTGGCTGGGCTACAGGAAATACCGCCAACTACTTTTTCTGCCATTCTGTCGGCTGCTTAAATACTCTGCAAGTGTCAAAAAATGACAGGGAATATCCTTTCACTATAGCTGCTGCACATGCTGTGTGTTTCCAACGTTATAAGTGCTATAAGTCTTAACCCTATTTGGTTTCAAAGGTAACTACACTGAGCGCCATAAGTGAGTCAACACTTTTTTTCTTAAGTATAAAACAGTTTTGTTCTTAAGTATAAAAAAGTTGAATTGTTGTTTTTGTTTAAACATTTTATAAGTAATAAATAAACGTTTTTATTTTTGGAAATTTATTCGACTATTCTCATTTACTTGTCTCGCTATTCTAAGAAAATTAATTATTTTAGTGGTGTTTACTCACTTTTGGCGCTCAATGTATACATGAGGATTTGTAATCCCTTTTTTCCTTTACAAATATTCAGTAAAATTTGTGTAAGATACGTAAGATTTGTTTGACCTCTGAGGGGGATTGTCAATCCAAAATATTAATTCATTCGAATGTTCTGTTTTATCAGTCTTTGCAAATGTGCATCAGCCATGATGAAAACTACAAAGGCCACTTGTCCCTGAAACTCAAGACTACTGGCTTCCAGTTCTTTCTCACATAAACGATTACAAATATGCCAAATACAAATACAATGTTAGCCAAATGCCACGCCCACTATTATAAAATTTTTATTTTTATTATTTAATTTGAAGAATTATTTTTCGTTACTTTTTTGGTTGTCCTTATAAAGATTACACACGAGCAAATAATGAGCTTCAGACAATATATTCTGATACAAAACAAAAAAACAAGAGACAAAAACAAAAACAAGGTTTCTAAACTTAGAAAAAAAAATTATTTTAAATAAAATGAAAAAAATAAGAAATAAAATAAAAACAAAATTATGAAAACAAATTTGGAAAATAAACTACCTCAGAACCATACAAACAAAAATACCAACAAAAATTAAGAAGAAAAAAAATAAAAACCAAAGTCAATGAAAATTAAAAACAAAAATAATTATTTATAAAATTTAAAAGTTTAAATTAAAATACATATACTAAAACACAAAGTAATTTATTTTAAATTATTAAAAAAAATTAAAAATATTTCAGAAAAATATAAAAAAAATTATAAATTTTGCAAAATAAAAAATAAAAGTTTTCTAAGGATATTTCTTAGAAAATAATTAAAAACCAGCTGAACAGATACAAGGAAAATATTAAAAAACATGATTATTACAAATAATATACATACATTGGCATATATAAAGTGGTGAGCAGAAGTGAGTACATACATATGTACATATGTTATGTACTTCAATTTCATATTTTTTTCGATTTTATTTTATTTATTATTCCATTTTTAATACAAATTAAACAAGTCACTGTAAAAATAACAGCAAATTAATGAAAAACTTTCATGTACTCAGTTTTGCACCATTGTCAAAAGCGTTTGAAATTGAAAGGAAACTGTATCTAATAGGTTTTCTTATATTAATACAAATTTAGGTAAGCACTGTATATGTATACATACAAGTACTCACTTTTGCTCAACATTGCAAGTACACAAAGCAACAAATAAATCTGAAAAATCTGAACCACATACAAGGAAAAAAGTTTTCAAAACTAAAGAGATTTTTTAATTTATTTTTGTAAATATTTTTTAATTGTGTGATAATTTTGTTCAACAAATTATTTCTTTGGTTTTTATTTTCAACCAATTTGCCACAAAATAATAAGAATTAAGAAAACAAAATAAATTTGGAAAACAAAACAATAAAATAAGTTCAAAACAATTAAAAATTTGTTAAAAAATAAATTTAAAAAAAAACATTGAAATACCTATTAAATTGGAAAAATAATGTGAGAAAAGAAATAAATTTTTATTAAATTTTAAGTCATTTAACTTATTAAGTTTATAAAACAAATAAAAGCCACAAAACACAAATAAAAAAAATATTAAAAATATTACTTTAAAAAATAATACTTTAAAAAATAAAAACAAAAGAAAAAAACTCATAAAAAGAAGAAACTGTTTCATTGTAAAAATTTAATTATAATTATACGATATACATACATACATATATACCATATATACAGACATACATGAAGCTATTAATATATTAAAAAATAATTAAAAAAAAATAATTAAAAAAAAAATAAAAAAAAATAACAAAAAATAAAATTAAAAAAAAATTGTTTAATTTTTTACCAGAAATCTATAAATCTTATGAGGTAATTTTTGTAAGCGTTTGGGTATGAGAAGAAAGCCACTGTCTTTCACCTCATGTGTCAGTGTCAAAGAGACGGAGGTTTTTCATCTCTAACTATTTGACATCCTTGACCGTCTAATAAAGGGTGTTTTTTATATAGATATAGAACTTTAAGTTGGCATTACTTTTCAAGATGGCGACCGATTTAACAGCTGTCAAGTGTTTTATTCTCAGTTTGGTTTGGCAATTCATCATGAATAGACTCACGCCTGAACAACGCTTGCAAATAGTACAATTTTATTTCGAAAATAATGGTTCTGTGTGGAAAATGTATCGCGCACTACTACGTCCATTTTATTGTCGGACAAAATCGTCCATCAGAGCAGTTAATTCGATTAACCATGGAACGTTTTCGCACCACGTTTACTATTATTGATAACTCGCATCCCCAGAGACGCTGTACGGTGCGTACAGAAGAAGCTATTGCTGCTGTAGAGCGTAGCATTGAGGAAGACCCGAATGAGTCCATCCGCCATCGAGCACAGAAATTGGATCTGTGTCCATCCACTTTATGGAAGATTTTGCGGAAGGATCTTGGTTTGCGTGCTTACAAAATCCAACTCGTGCAAGATTTGAAGCCAAACGATCATCAAGTAAGGCGTAGATTCGTCGAATGGGCCCAAAACGAGATTACCGTTGTTCTCGATTTTCATAAGCGACTGACTGTTTGGTGCGCTTTATGGGTTGGTGGAATCATTGGTCCGTACTTTTTCAAAAACGATGGTGGCCAGAACGTTACAGTCAATGGTGATCGGTATAGAGCCATGATTACAAACTTTTTCATTCCTGAATTGAATAACCATGATGTCCAGGAGATGTGGTTTCAACAAGACGGCGCAACATGTCACACAGCTCGTGCCACAATAGATTTATTGAAAGACACGTTTGGTGACCGCCTAATTTCACGTTTTGGACCTGTGAATTGGCCTCCAAGATCTTGTGATTTAACACCGCTAGACTACTTTCTGTGGGGCTATGTAAAGTCATTGGTCTATGCGGTAAAGCCACAAACGCTTGACCATTTGGAAGACAACATTCGCCGTATTATTGCCGATATACGGCCACAAATGTTGGAAAAAGTCATCAAAAATTGGACGTCCAGATTGGACTACAGAAATCATATTTAAAATGTAATGCCACAAGATTATCTTTCGGATAAATAAAATTCATGTCACTCGAATAATCCATCGTTGTTTTATTGCAACTTAAAGTTCTATACCTCTATAAAAAACACCCTTTATAAGAATTGCCGCAATAACTAGATTGATTTTGATCCCCGGGTAAAATTGATTCTAGTGTTACAATAAGCCTAATTGGGATCTCTTCCTTTAAAGGAGGGTAAGAGACCTTATCTAATCTATGGTGAGTGACCAGAGCAAAACCTGTATGGAACATATAGTGAGGAATTTTTTAGCAATTTGTGTTCAGTCTTGTCAGAAGGCTTCCGAACTCTGTATTCCAGTAAAAAGTGGGATTACAATTGACCTTTAGCGAGCACAATGGGATTAAATTTGAATAATTCTGAGGGTATGTTCTCATGCTGGGAATGCTAGGGGACTAGTACGTATAAACCTTAGCTAACTTGCACATAAGCAATGATAGAGAAGAATTGTGTGGCGAGTTAGACTACCAAAAGCAAATAAAATATTTATTTGAGGCAATAATTGGTTATTTGCCGTGTGTCATGTATATACTGCCAGTATTTAATGCATCACAGCGGCCAACAAAGTGAAAATACAGCGCAGTTACTTATTGGTTCACAGAGACTGGTGCCGCATATACACGGCAGTCATTTATTTGTTCGCTTGCGTTTTCACGAACGATGACGACGATGTATAGACAGTCGTGCAGTCGTGAACAGTTGCAAATTATGGTACATACACGTACGTCGTTGCGAAAGGGTTAAAAGGTTATTTCACGTTAATGTTGCCCCCGCACACTTGCACCATAAGTGGCCAATTCGTGAGATCAGATGGTATATATTGAAAGATTGGAGTAGGGGAGAATCCATCATTTATACCCCTATAACTGAAATAATAACGTTCCATACATACATAACTTTCAAAGTCTGACATGGAGAATATTAGAACTTGGTAAGGGTTATAAATCAAGTTTATGTTCAAGTGTTTAAATTTTTTTATTTTTTAAATTAAAAAAAGTATACATGTACATATAAAGGGTATCAGTTGTATTTCTATTAAATTTTCAAATATTGCACTTACCAGACTATTATTGATGATTGCAATCCTTTACATTGACTTCTCAACACAACTGATATTGTGAATGGCGGAAGTTATAATTTTGCGGCGTATCCGCCAGATTTGAGGTTTTTTCAATACATTTCCAATATAAAATAAAGTTCCAGATGCACTATTAAGCGAGCACCAAAACGCAAAAATAAAATTGAACAAACGTTATTACCAAAGCCAATTGGTATCGGGTGTCTGTATTTATTATGAATTTAATCAATTGGGCATTAAATATTTTTTTATATTTATATTTATAATGAAATGAATTGATAACACTTACATTTTACGCTATTTTTATAAACGAAGCATAAGTAATTCTTTTTATTTTTATTTTAATTAATTTTATTTATTTATTTAATTTTAATTTATTAATTAATTTAATTAAACCGTAATCAACGACTTTATTCATGTTACACACCATTAATTCCACGAAACTTCATTGTAGTTTAAGAAGTACTATAAATAATTTTCTTATGCTAGTAAATTTCTATTCATTTTTAGCCGTCCTATACTTCAATTACAATTCCGAATGAAATAAAGTTTAAAAAGCACTATTGCCAAAGCAACAGAAAAATTACCCGAAGATTAAACACACAAACAACTGCCAAATGCCTTCATTTTTTCCTTCTTCATGCATCTACAATATTAAAACCTGATTTTATCAATTTAAACAATTGGCCACTTAATATTTTTTATATTTATTATAAAATAAATCAATTACTCTTCACTTTTTCACGATTTTTATTACCGTACCGCAACTAATTCCCTTTAATTTTATTAAATTAAGAAGACGACAGTTACCGACAACTTTATTTACGCTAAGCGCCATTAATGAAATGAGACTCCGTTTGTCTTTCGTTAAGAAAAGTCTCCAAACACATTTAGTCGTAAGTGTAAAAAGCCCTTTTGCTGTTTCAATAGAAAATACAACAAAAACAACTATCAGGTGCCACCATTTTTTTATTTTTCACTTGCTCTTGGATCTTCAATATTAAAACATGATTTTATCAATTTAAACAATTAGGCACTTAATATTTTTTATATTTATTATAAAATAAATCAATTACTCTTTACTTTTTCACGATTTTTATTACCGTACCGCAACTAATTCTCTTTATTTTTATTAAATTAAGAAGACGACAGTTACCGACAACTTTATTTACGCTAAGCGCCATTAATGAAATGAGACTCCGTTTGTCTTTCGTTAAGAAAAGTCTCCAAACACATTTAGTCGTAAGTGTAAAAAGCCCTTTTGCTGTTTCAATAGAAAATACAACAAAAACAACTATCAGGTGCCACCATTTTTTTATTTTTCACTTGCTCTTGGATCTTCAATATTAAAACATGATTTTATCAATTTAAACAATTAGGCACTTAATATTTTTTATATTCATTATAAAATAAATCAATTACTCTTCACTTTTACACTATTTTTGTTACCATAACGCAACGAATTCTCTTTATATTTGATAAAATAAGGAGACGGATGTTAACAGCGACTTTATTCACGTTCGATGTATTTTAGGAACTGCCATTTTCCTTTGGTTTGTGGGGAATTATAAGTTTTCACCACTCTTTGGTATAAAGAGTTGCATTCTTAGGCGTTGAACATTTGAATCTGAATTTGATTGTGCAAATTTTTTTTTTTAAATTTTGGTATAAAGAGTTGTATTCCTAGGCGTTGAACATTTGAATCTGAATTTGATTGTTCAAATTTTTTTTTTTAGAAAGAAGAAAATGTAAGCTTTTTCGTTAATTTCGAGATTGTTAGTTATTGGGGATGTAATTAAATCCTGATAATTATTAAATATTTATTTATTTCAATATATTATGGTTCTAATTATATATACGTATGTATGTATTTAAATATATGTATATACTGGGTATATACTATGTATGTTGCGAAAAGTGTCTTTAAAGCAACTTTTAAATTCGAATTGCTAAGCACTGACCACAAATACCTACATACATACATATTTTACAATTATGAGGAATATACATGTATGTAGCTTGTTGTTGGCAGTGTCCTACAATCATCTTTCAAGAACAATCTATTGATACCGCTTTAAAAAGCTCAATTTTGGGTATCCCTTTTGAAATCAAGAGCGTTCCAGCATGTTGTAAATTGCACAAAAAAAATTAACAAAATTTTTATAAAAAAATGTGGAACGCTTCACGATTTTGCGTGTCATCCTTGCGCAGGGGCCATGCTAATCTTCTCTGTATCGTTCCAATTTTAGTATATGTTCTGCCGAAGCAAGAACGAATGTAGTACTTCAAAACTTGTATATATGCTTACATTTATTAAAAAAAGAATATGGGAATTATTAGGTGAGTTTAATTGTATACAAATTAACGAAGAAAGTGGTGAAATTTGTGGTAAAATCGTATTTGTCAGTGGTAAAATAAAATCTCACTACATAGAGTTGTATTTGTTTGGGCGTGGTGGGATACACACCAACATGCAGGGTTGTATTTATTTATTATAAGGTGTTGCCATATTTTATCTTAGCATTTTATTCATTATTGGATTGTTAATTTAAATAAGAATTTAAATTGGAAATATTATTCACAACGAGAATGTAAATTTTAAAAGAATCCAACAAGACAAATAGACGACAATTGTGTTGGCTTCTACAGTTTTAGTTTTATCGTATGCAAGCGTAAATAAGAAAATTTTAAATAATAAAGAAATAGAAATTAATATATAATAAATAATTATCAAGATGTAATAATGAACGATTTTAAAATTAAAGAAAAATCTCAACATTTTTTTCTTTTCAAAATTTTACAAATTTTGCACAATCAAATTGAGATTCAAATATTTAACGCCTAAGAATGCAACTCTTTGCATGAAAGTGTGGTGAAAACGTATGGTATCTCTCAAACAAAAGGAAAATGGCAGTTCAATTATTACATCGAACGTGAATAAAGTCGCTGTTAACATCCGTCTCCTTATTTTATCAAATATAAAGAGAATTCGTTGAGTTACGGTAACAAAAATAGTGTAAAAATGAAGAGTAATTGATTTATTTCATTTTGAATATAAAAAATATTAAGTGCCTTATTGTGTAAATTGATAAAATCATGTTTTAATATTGAAGATCAAAGAGCAAGTGAAAAATGAAAAAATGGTGGCACCTGATAGTTGTTTTTGTTGTATTCGCTATTGAAATAGCAAAAGGGCTTTTAAAACATACGACTAAAAGTGTACGGAGACTTTTCTTAACGAAAGACAAACGGAGTCTCATTTTATTATTGGCGCTTAACGTGAATAAAGTTGTCGGTAACTGTCGTCTTCTTAATTTAATAAAAATAAAGAGAATTAGTTGCGGTACGGTAATAAAAATCGTGAAAAAGTGAAGAGTAATTGATTTATTTTATAATAAATATAAAAAATATTAAGTGGCCAATTGTTTAAATTGATAAAATCAGGTTTTAATATTGTAGATGCATGAAGAAGGAAAAAATGAAGGCATTTGGTAGTTGTTTTTGTGTTTCATCTTCGGGTAATTTTTGTGTTGCTCTAGCAGTAGTGCTTTTTAAACTTTATTTCATTCGGAAATGTAATTGAAATACAGGATGGCTAAAAATGCTTAGAAATTATTAACGTAAGGAAACAATTTGTAGTACTTCTCAAACTACAATGATGTTTTAGTTTTTTTATGCCTTGTAATGTGAACAAAGCGGTTAATTTTGTTATTGCGTTATGGCGCTCCTTTTCTAGTGCTTTTAAAACTTTATTTGTATTGGAAATGTAAATAAAAGATTTTAAACGGAAAATACATATGATTTCTTAACGTAAAAAGTTGATTAATGTCGTGTCCGTGAATAATTAAAATAAAAAGATTTAATACAACTTCCCGTTTAAAAATAGCGTATAATTTAAGTGTGATTAACTCACTCCATAATATATATAAAAAAAAATATTTAAAGGCCAATTGATAAAATCGCAATTAATTATTGAAGATGCATAAAATAGGGAAAAATGGTGCCACCAGATCGTGGTTTTATTTTCAACTTCCTGCTAAGTCTGTTGTAGTGTTTTGGCGCTCGGTTAGTGCATTTTAAACTTTATTTCTATCGGTAATGTAATTGCAAAAAAACCTCGCAAATCTGTTTTTCGCATTCGCCATTAAATTGTAAGACCGTCAATCATTGACTCATTAGCGCTTACAGCAGGGATGGTGTTAAGCAATCAGAAGGCCGTACTCCTAATTCTTGGCAACGTATTACGCAAGGTAAGTGTAATATTTGAACATTTTTATAAAAATAAAATTTATTACGGATACCATACATAATTATTGTATATTTTTTTAAATAAAAAACTCCATTTTTAAATGTTTTTTTTAACACAAATATTTATTTAAGCTTCAATTGAATTTAATTTTAATTAATTTTAAACAAATCAATTTTTTTTAACACATTAAAATGCATTTATTTTCTTATTTCACAACAAATAAAAATATTTAATTTTTTTATTAAAAATAAAAAGAGAATAAAAAAACTGTATATTGACACAATATTTTATAATTAATTTGAGCTTAAATTAATTTGAAAATAATTATAAAAATATTAAAAAAATATTGAAAAAAAATAAATTTCTTTAAATTTTTAAAATAACAGTTAGAGAGTATAAAAATGAGAGCGAAAGAGAGAGAGAGAGCGTTTAATTGTTCCACTAGTTTATGAAAATGTATATAAAAAAAGCTCTTCAAACTTTAAGAGATTCTCTATTTTAAAAAATATTCCATTTTATTCGTGTTTAAGCTCGGGTTGCAAATCAAACCAAGTATTTAAGCCTTCATTCGAGATTTCTGGATCATTTAAGGGGATTTTAAGCTGAAAAAGAACAAAAATTTTTTTTTAAATAATTTGTAAGCCACTATTAACCACATTATACAAATATTTAACAAAAAATACGGACAACACATTTTTGTTAAATAATAGTTTAAATTTAAAATAATTTGGTATGAAAAACAAACCACAATAAATTATATTTCTTCTCCTGCAACAAGTAAATGCTACGAAAAGTCTTTAACAAATATTCCAACAAATATTTGCTAAATGTGACCATATCTGTCTTAAGTATTAATGCTTAAGGGTGTGTTCTTGCTACAATTTATCTGCCATATTTTTTTATTTTTCTACCTACTTTTCTTGTTTAATTCAATTTAAGATACTTTGTCTAGATACTCTAATAATTCTTATATTCTTTTTTCGTAATAGTTTGATACATATACTTCGTTTAGCATCTAACATTCGTTCTTGCTTCGGCAGAACATATACTAAAATTGGAACGATACAGAGAAGATTAGCATGGCCCCTGCGCAAGGATGACACGCAAAATCGTGAAGCGTTCCACATTTTTTTATAGAAATTTTGTTGTAAATTTTTTTATAATTTGCAACTTGCAAGACTCCTCTTGATTTTATTCTTGAAAGATGGAAAGGGTTTCACATTTTTTTTTCAGATTTTTTTTAATTTTTTGCGTGAAAGTATTGTTCACTGGCTGATCGAGATATCTACTAAGGAGAGATAAACATTTTTTATAGATTTATACAGACCAGTTTTACTGGCAGTAAAGCACTAGTTATGCTACCGTAACGGAATGTAACCGCAACAGTAAGAAACAGCTGATCGTTTTTGTTATGTATAAAGCAATACGAATGGTTATAGAAATGTAATGTAACGTAACCGGAACGTAAGAATCTGTAGAAAATAGAATTTTCTTACATTTTTACGTGACATCTGTTTAGCAGTGTTAACAACATGTCAATATTAAAAACCACCAAAACTGAAAACTAAAATTATAAACAGAATTTACATTTTGTACGTATGTTATGTGTGTCTGTACTTCACATATTTTAAAAACCCAAATTATAATTTATTTCATTATTAACTTTTATAATTTAAAATAAAAATAAACACTATTTTACTATTACATTATGTAGGTAGTGTTTTTTATTTTAAATTAGAAAATATAGTTATAGATTTTTAACTAATTACAGCTTTCGAAAAGCATTTCAGTTTGCATTTTACTTTTATTAGAGAAGATAACTACGTTTTAACGTTCGTACAAATTTGGTTTCTGAAATACCTGACCTGGGGGGTTACTCTATAACTCGATACGAAAATTAAAATGTAAGTATTCGACAAATTGTACTCTGTAGTACGAAAGTACGGAAATTTTTCGAAAGTGATACCATTGTTTTCTTTTTTTCGTACGAATAAAAAATTCTGTTACTCTGTATTACGAAAACGAGCATAAAAAGCTTAGTAAACATTCGAAAGTTCTTCGTTAGCAATTGTGTTGGTGACAACTAATAATAAATTTAAATTAGTATAATTAATACAAATACATTGCAAAATAAACATAAAATAATATATCGTTAATCTCATTCGCAAATGTGTTAAATCCCTCTTTTCAAATTTTACAGGAGACACAAAAAACATTGCGGCTTCTTCAGTTTTTAAAAATTTGCAAACTCGCAATTGCAAATTCGCAATTATTTTTACAAAATAGATCTCTTTAAATGACCTAGACCAAAAATTAAGAATAATTAATAATTAATATTCGTGGAGTTAGCACGTGCTGTTAATATTTTTCGTAGTTTTATGTACTTAGCGTTCTTGCAAACCTTGTAAAATATGTATTTAGTATAGTGTTATCGTTTTGCATTAAAATCTCAATTTTGGAAAAAAGTGGACTTAGCGTCTTTGCGAATTGTATATACCAACCAAAGACAATACGAAACTGTTGTGGACTTTATGATGACGCATCTGGATTTGGCCAAGGGCCATCTAAAAGTGCCGGATGCAAGAAACAAACCTAATAATCTGTGGCAGAAACTAAGAACAGATTGGTTTCACTTGGTCTACCGCAGCGAGATGTTAAAGTTTGGAAAAAAGTAAGCTTAGATAGATCTAAATATTTGTGTGCGATCTATTGCGGAGTTATTAAACAGTTTAACTTTTATTAGGTTTGGGCAGACTATAAAAATGGTAGCCAAAGTAAACACTTTGATTCAAATCCACAATCATTTTCACCAGTAATTACTCAGTATTTAGTTGAAGAAAATTAGAAGGGATAAGAGTCTGGACACAAAAATAATTAGCTTACAGATATACATACATTTATAGATATATGTACATACATATATATATATTTAATGAATTCGGTTTTCTTTTGTTTTTCGATATTTTTTTTATAAATTTCTTTATATTTTAAGGTGCAGCCAAGTTTATTTTTGGTTTTTCTATGAAATATTTCGAACGATTTACAGAATACGCTTTGATTTACTTATCGAAAACATTTTTGGAAAACTTTTACTTTTCGAATCGAGTTACGGAGTAACCCCCCTGTTCCTGTAAAATAAACGATTTAACTTGCTTGTCTATTTATATGGAAAATACAATCAAAAGCACTCAATTTTGTGTTTGTTTTCCTCAACACAAACTAAATTGAGTGTTTATGTTTGTGTGAAAGTGAAATTGTTTGGCTTACAGAAACAGTACATAAAACTTTTAATAAGTACCTTTAAATAAATATAAAATCGTTGAAATGGATCTAAAAACTCGGTAGTGATAACACTGGTTAACAGCTGAATTAAAGTAAAATAAAAGGCGCCGTATTAAAAGTGATAAAAAGAGTGAAAACGAAGTTTTTAAAATCTGAAATTAATATTAAGTTTGTTTAAAAAACAATAATAAATATAATAAAATAAAAACTCAAACCCAAAAACATGTCTTCTGCATCCATATCTGAATTTTTGTCTTTTAGTTTTTGCAATTTTTATTTCTTTTTTTGTTTTTGTTTATTTCTTTTATTGTTTTCTTTACCTTAAAACATATGATTACATTTTTACGTTCTATAATTGCTCTTACATTTTTACGTTCCGTGCACATTACTGTTACATTGCGTTACATTACGTTCCGGTAGCATAACTAGGGCTTAAGAATCGAAGCGTTCCTGGACTTACAAAAAGTACTTATGCATAATTTTTACTATGAAAAGTACTTTTTGAAAAGATTTTATTTACAAAATACTTTTTGGAAAGCCCTTCCTAGTGAGTACCATTTGAAAATTACTCCTGAATCCGATACACTAAATATTTTGTGTTTCGAAAAATTCCAAATAAACTTTCTTGAATGAAAAAAATCAAGATTTTCACTTACCATGCCAATAATGGGGCTACCGCCGGACAAGAAGCCCTTTTGGGTGCACACAGTCACTTCCAATTCGCTTTGCATTAGTTCGGCCGTCGACATCAAATATTCAAAAGTGGCATCATACACCGGATTGCAATTGTCCTTAATCACAACGGTCTTACGTTTCGATTCTTTGCTGCGTCCCGGTAACAGATATAGTTTCACATATGGATCGGGTATATTGGAGGGATCTCTTAAGGGTATATTCATGATTTTGTGTATTATAACGAATAGTTTTTGCCTTTGAACGAGATACTGAACGCTAAGTTGCATGCGGCCACGACCAAATTCACCAGGCGACGAGGTTATATCGGGTACGCGATGAGTTAAAACAGAATCACCGCCTACCAAGGCAGCTGCAAAGGGTTTAGGACTACGTGGCGGTGTAATCGATTGTAAATTGGCAGAACTGGAGACTTTAAGATTGGGCTGCTCCTCCTCTTCGGTTAAAGGAGATTCAGTAGATGAAATGCGACTAGATTGGGATTGAAGTTCCTAGAAAAAAGAAGCGTTTAAGAATTAGAACAAGGTTTGGATATCGGTTTGGTTAAGACTTACCTTAGGTGTGGTTTTCTCTTTTACGCTGGGTGTGCGATTCACTGAAGTGGTACGCGATAATTGAGAATTGCTAGGTGTTTCAACATTTTCAGCATCCTCGATTTGTTCGGCCTTTTTCAAGATTCTTAAAGACAACGACATAATGATTTTCGATTCGGGTCCGGATTTTTGTATTTGGAAAGGTTGTGATACGACTTCCATGTTTTTCTTGTTCAACAAGGCGGCTATAACATAACCAAACTGGCCTATTTCAGAACCAGTTTTCTGATCGAATATCTTGATTTGCATGGTATCGTTCTCGGGGTTGTTGACCAAGAACGTAAAGCCCTGTTCCCATACGGGTGAGTCATCGCGCATTATCATGGCGGTTTGCTGTCTCTGTTTGCCCACACTGCACACCAAATAGGGATCGGGTTTCGAGTGTATACGAGCCTGTTTGAGATTCTTGCAAGAGTCTATGAATACCGTCAATAAGGCACTACTCATAGAGGCCACTCTAAGTAGCTGGATTTCCAAAAGAGCCGTTTGCAAATCGGCAGGATCAGCGGTCAGCCTATACCATTGCAGGCGTATATGCAGCAAACCATGTTTGGCATCCTCTAAGGTTAACCACTAAGAGAAAACAAAAGATGGAAAGATTTTAAAAATTTTAGTTTCTTTTGGAAAATAATTTAAAACCTACCGTATCCACTACACCCCTCTTGACGGCATTGATAATTTCGACCGAAGCTCTGGAATTGTTTTTTAAAGAAAATTTTTATTAAAATTTTTTAGATTTTTTTATTATAAAATTTTTAATTATTTAAAGAAAAAAAAAAACAATAAAAAAGGAACAAAATTATGGAAAAATTAATAAAAACTAGTTTTTCTTTTTAATAAAATGTCTCTATTAAAGTTTTAGTAAAACAATTTAGGAATTTCGAAAAAAAACATGAAAAAAAAATGTGGAACGCTTCACGATTTTGCGTGTCATCCTTGCGCAGGGGCCATGCTAATCTTCTCTGTATCGTTCCAATTTTAGTATATGTTCTGCCGAAGCAAGAACGAATGTTTAATGCTTTCGTTTGCATTTAAACACAGTCTTACATGGAAAAAGCATATGAGAATTATAAGTAGATTTATTGTGAAGTGAAAGGTTATTTGTGCTACATTGATTGTTAGTGGAAAATACCACAGGTAGACCGGAGGTACATATGTGTTCTCAAATGGTGAAATAGTTTTGAAAGGGAATTTTTGTAATTTTTTTCTTAAATTCCAATTGGATAGAAGGATTTAGGGAAGTTTTTTTTTGTATAATTTCTAATACACAGCCGAATAACACTCTAACAAGAATTGTTTACACGGATTATTAAGGATTTTATTTCAATTTCAATTGGAATACTCTTTACAGGGATAGTTTTTATGCAGTGCACATATACTTTCAAAGTTTCTCCAAAATTCTGTTGTTCGAAATCGACATTAAACTGTAGGTCCCGCCATTCATGGATGAAATTAACACACACATCATAAGCGGTGTAAGTAGCTAGGTTTGCAATCCTAACTAAAGGATTGTAGTGGCCAATTAAGTTGAGTAAGTTAAACTGTAAAACGCCATATAAGTTATCAAAGACACAAACCATATGTAACACCTTTGTCCAGAACTTGACTTGGGTGTTTTATTTGATTACGAATTAAAAAACTTCAAGTGAATTTAATTTAAAAATTTAAGAATAAATAAACTGCACAAATAAAGGGTGTTTTTTATAGAGGTATAGAACTTTAAGTTGCAATAAAACAACGATGGATTATTCGATTGCTATTAATTTTATTTATCCGAAAGATAATCTTGTGGCATTACATTTTAAATATGATTTCTGGCATATGACCGCCACGGCTGGCGCGGATGTAGTCCAATATGGACGTCCAATTTTCGATGACTTTTTCCAACATTTGTGGCCGTATATCGGCAATAATACGGCGAATGTTGTCTTCCAAATGGTCAAGTGTTTGTGGCTTTACCGCATAGACCAATGACTTTACATAGCCCCACAGAAAGTAGTCTAGCGGTGTTAAATCACAAGATCTTGGAGGCCAATTCACAGGCCCAAAACGTGAAATTAGACGGTTACCAAGCGTGTCTTTCAATAAATCTATTGCGGCACGAGCTGTGCGACATGTTGCGCCGTCTTGTTGAAACCACATCTCCTGGACATCATGGTTATTCAATTCAGGAATGAAAAAGTTAGTAATCATGGCTCTATACCGATCACCATTGACTGTAACGTTCTGGCCACCATCGTTTTTGAAAAAGTACGGACCAATGATTCCACCAGCCCATAAAGCGCACCAAACAGTCAGTTACCTTCACTCCAAATGCGGCAGTTTTGTTTGTTGACGTAGCCATTCAACCAGAAGTGCGCTTCATCGCTAAACAAAATTCTCTTATGAAAATCGGGAACACGTTTTCCGCACAGAACCATTATTTTCGAAATAAAATTGCACTATTTGCAAGCGTTGCTCAGGCGTGAGTCTATTCATGATGAATTGCCAAACCAAACTGAGAATAAATCACTTGACAGCTGTTAAATCGGTTGCCATCTTGAAAAGTAATGCCAACTTAAAGTTCTATATCTCTATAAAAAACACCCTTTATAAATGAAAATAAAGAGAAAAATGAAAAAAAAAAATATTTCAAAACCATTAAAAGGATCTCTACTTTGCATACAAATTACAAAAAGTTATACAGAGAAAGAGAAAAAGAGAAAAAAATAAAAAATTCTAACGAAAATAGCAAAGAAAATGAAAAAATGCAAAAAGGTAACCACCTTCCCAGAGATTCATCATCACCGGTGCGATCCCAGTCATATAAGCGGAAACTGATAACGGTTAGTTGAGTTACTTCCACCACAGCCTAAAAACAAGGCAAATATTGTTGTTGGCGAAAAGCGGTTTTTTTTTTGTTTGAAAAAGAGACAACACATTAAAACAACAACAACAACAACAATAACAGCAGCAACCATAACATTTAAAAACAATTTTAAGAAAAAAAAATTTTTTTTATTATGAATGGAATTGAACTGAACTGAATTGCAATATTTTTGAAGAGAACTGAAGAGAACAGAAGAGATTAAAACAGTAACAGATTTGCCTTATTATTGTATAGTGCAAGTGAGAAAGAGAGAACGAGAGAGAGAACAACAAGTGCAAAAGATGCCAATTCTTATTTTGCATATTTTGGTATGTAACACACAGTGTGTAACACAACGTGTGAGAGTGCTTTAATTTAATTAAGAGAGAAATTGAGAACATAACCGTTATAGTGCTTTTAGATTAAAAATAGCACAGCCAGTGTTAGCTTAGACTACAATCAAATTGCATACTACTGCATACTACCTAAAAATGAACACATGCTTGTACATATGCATCTACAAACAATAAAAACTACGAATAAGGGATGTTAAATGATAACCACAGGCACACACAGGCACAGACAACTACAATGACAGAGATTTATTATTATGACGGCGAGAGACACAGATCGAGAGAGAAACAGAGAGACAGAGAAAATGTAAGTAACTAGAGAGCTATAAGGAGTTATGATTAACATGCAATTTAAAACGAACGGGTTTCTGGTTAGATTCTGTTAATTTTCATGCTGTTTATTAGGAGGGTTTTTTTGTTTAGTTTTGCTTGTATACACCACCTGCCCAATGCATCATCTTTTTGAATACCAGAATCCCATAAATCAGAATCCCATAATTTAAATACCACCTCTTGACCTATGGGCGAATTAACCACAGCCTAAGGAAATTAATTGTTTTTATTTTTAATATTTTTAGTAACATTTTTCTTTTCTTTCAAAATTTATTTGTGTTTATATTTGAGGCAATCTATTTAGCAGGCGTTTTTTTGCTAGGCAGTGTTAATAAGTTTTGCTTTTCTGCAAACAATTGGCAACTCTACTCACTTATTTTAGTTTCTGAGACATTTTTTCTGATTTCTTTTGTTTGTGATTTTAAAAAGTTTTAATTTGGTTTTTTTTTTTATTTTATTTTAAATTTTTTTTTTCATTTTTTGTAAACTTACCTGCCTAAAGGCTCATCTTTTTTCGAATCATCAGCATCGAATAGTTTAAATTCAACAAATTGTCCCATTTCAACAAATATTTTTGCCTTTTTTTTTGATTTGTTTGTGGTTCATTGTATTGCGCATTTACAAGGTAATGTTTTGATTTGATTTTGGTTTAGGGTTTTGAAATTTGAGTTTTTTTTTTTGGAAGGAAAATTTGATTTGATAGTGATAGTATGTAAAATAAAATAAATTTAAAGAAAAATAAATAAAACTTTTTCAAACAAAAAAAAAAAAAAACTAAGAAAAAAGGGGCGTGCCTTAAAAGAACAAACTTCGAGCAAAACATTTTAAAAAGCCTTCATTGGAAATATTTTTCGTTTTAGATTTCAAAATTTTTTTTTTTGTTATTTGGAGGCCTATTTACATTGCCATAGACTTGTAGGCGACTTTCTCTAACGTAATCTTCTGATCAAAACTATGAGAGTAAAATGAAATTGCAATGAAAAGTATCTCATTAAATTGTGGGTCTCACCCAGCATTGCCATTTGCTAAGTTTTTCCTTTTTTAAGTTTTTTTGAGATGCGAAAAAGTTTTCATTAAAGTTGTTTTCTAACAAAACAAGTTTTTCGAAAAATTCAAAATTTCAATAAATTCAACGACACGAAATATTGACATCTATATTTTATATACATACAGTGTTGGAAAAAATAATAGAAACGATTACTAGTTCATCATTAAAATGTTGTATACTTTTTCGTTATAAACTTTTACAGTTGTAAATTACTGTCAAATTCTTGTTAATGTAACGGGATTTTATTATTTGCTTTCTTTATTGCTTTCTTCTATTTTAATTTATTAGTTTTCAGAAAAAAGTAAGAAAATACGTAATTTAGCTGGAAAAATTAATAGAAACGTTTTTCTAAAACCGTGTTTAAATTTAAAATAAATAAACTTTTTGCATGAAATATTTAGAAGTGGTAAAAATTCAGTTAAAATACCATTTTTTGACCATTTGTAAAATTTTCTTTAAAAAAAAATAGGTCGAGGTGTTCATACCACTGATGCTGAAAGAAATGTTATCCGTAAATTAAAATCTGATGGCTTATCACTTGGAAAAATAGCCCACATAATGAAGTGTTCTAAACATAAAGTTTTTAAGTGATTCACTATGCAAAAAATATCGAAACTAGAGGAAGAAAGAGGAAAACGTCCACGCGTTTTGATCAAATTTTAGTACGTCATTCCAAAAAAAAATTTTTTTGGGTCATCTAATGGGCTTAAAAATATACTAGATGCTCCAGTAACAAGCAGTACTATAAGAAATAGGCTCGAAGTCCAAGGTCAGTACCTCTTTTAAGTAAAACAAAAATATACAAAAAAGGTTACAATTTGCCAGATAACACCAAAGTCGGAAAAATTGGAACAAAGTGCTCCATCAGACGGAAAATCTTTTGTACGTCGCCCTGCCAATAAAGGTTTGATCCAAAATGCACAAAAAAGGCAGTCAAACAGGGTTGTGAGCCCCTAATGATATGGGGATGTTTTCAACGTTTTTTGATGCGTTTCTATTATTTTTTCCAACACTGTATATAAAAATGAATGTTTGTTTGTATGTAATTAACAGAATCGAAAACTATGCATTTTATGATGCTATGATCTTCAGCAAAGTTGTTGCGCATGAGCCGGGAAAAGTTTCTAAGTTGGTATGACCAATTTCCGTCAGGTGGCGCCACTGCAGATTACTAAAAATGATTTAAATCGTAAACAGTGTTTTTGATCATGATATGATCTTTAGCAAAGTTGTTGCGCATAAGTCAACGGAGGTTTTTAAGTTGGTGCGATTAATTTTCGATAGATGACGCCACTAAGAATTATTCAAAATGAATTGAATCGTAAACTATGCATTTGATCATGTGTTGATCGGGCAAATACCAGACATTTTAGTATTTATCATTTATGATCGTTTAATAACATTTGGTATAACTCATTCCCGTAAAATTTGAAACATTTTAATTTTGGAAAATTTTTAAAAATTCTGTTGGGTTCAATTGGATTGGGTACATAATGAGATTCTAATAAATTTAACACATTTTCACGTAGTTCAAGTGCAATCATGCATCCAAAGCGGCAAGCAATTGGTCGATCTACACCTCGAGCACGAAAGAAAAGACCATTACGAGCCTCAGAATCAGACGGGCATCTAGCATTAAGACTGGAAAATCTTCGAGTACATGCCGCTGAGATCCGTTGGCATGAATCACTTGAACAACGAGAAGTGATATTAGAAACTGATAGAATGCGTACTACTCAGGCCCGTTTGTCTGAATCATCTGGACAACGGGAAACAAAATCCATAAAATGATTCAAAATTAATTGGACATTTGTTAATTTGTGTCTTTCCTTCAAATTTATTTTAGTTGGTAGCGCAGCAACACGCGCAGCGTACAGCTAGTTTTTAAATAAAATATTGTGTATTTTATTAGTCCCGGGCAAAAGTAGCAGAGAAACACCAATAGAGGGCACCGGTCTCCGGTGTTTCCTTTAAAAATGTTGATACTTTTGTAGAAAACAAGTTTTGATTGAAAAAAAATCTTCTTCGCAGAAATAAAAAGTTTAAAAAAAAATTACTGGCAACGCTGGTCACGGATGAAATTAATACACACAATATGGGTGGTGTCAGAGGCTGGGTTTTGTCCTGACTAAAGGCTTATAATGACCAATTATGTAAGCAAGAACGACTGCAAAGTCGGTAATAATTTTTCGAGAGATCTTTTTGATGGATTTTATTAACGAAAATTTTCTTTAAGAACTTTAGTAAAAAATTTAAAAATTTTTTGTTCGAATTTTTAAAACACGCCCCTCTCTATGTACATACGATAAATTATTGTTAATTAAATTGATAAAAATATAAATAAAAAAAATCTCATGCATAATTACTCTAGAAATATATCAAAACAAGTTTCTTTTAATATTTTTTTTAAAGGAATTTGAATAAAACATTAAATTTTTTTAGAAAAAAAAAATAAGTGCAAACAGCTTAAAAAACTTTGTGAAAATTTATAAACATAACGATTAAATAATTGAAATTTTGAAAACTAAAATGAAAACTTGATTTTTAACGAAAGCCAATGGGAACACAAATTCATTTTTGTTTATGCCATAATTAAACGATAAAAATATGTAGGCAGACTTACCTCACACCAATAATCCCATTTGGGATTGACATTGTTATCGATAATCTGGGTTTTGAACTCCTGGGAGCCCACATTAATAATGGCATAAGGATCGGATTTGCCTTTGCCCAATACGCTAATATCCTTCTTCATTAAGTCCTTGGCCTCCACTACATGAATACGTAAAATGCCCTAAAAAAAGAACGAAAGGAATACAAAAAACATTTCAATTTCCTGTTTTACTTAGCAATACTAACCTCTGGTTCTGGCATTTTTAATGCTGTAGCGGGCACCTCATCACTCAGTGTTATGGGCAATTTATTGGGCAACACCATTACGTTACCAATTTGCTCGACAATAATGCGACGCAAGAGATCACTTAAACCCGGCATATCCATAAAATCAATGACACCCACCAGATTGAAATCAATATTGGGATTATTCAAGAAGAATATCTGAAGGCCACCCACCAAAGGCATACTGCGTATCAAAGGCTTCATAACCACACGCACCCAGCCGTGTATTTGGAAATCTTTAATACCACCCTTCATGCCGCCCAAATAGAAATTAATATCACAGTCGCTGGCATAAAACAGATCCAAATCCATAATGATTTCATTGCGATCGACGTTCTTGTCGTACACCTTAACACCGCCAATGCGTGGCGGTATGGTGCCTAGAATAATGCGATCAAAACGGAAGCCGTTCATTTTGTACATCGACAAAGATTCGGCAACGGCTGGTTCAATTGTCTCCTTGACTAGAGTACGGGCAAAATGATTAGCATTTGGCCAGAGTTGTTTGAGGATCTGGGAATAGAAAAAATTAAAAAAAAAGTTACAAAACAATAACAAGAGGTGCTGTTAGAGTATCCTGCAGTAACAAGAAAATATATCAATCGAAACGCTTCGGAATGTTTGTAATCATGACAAATTTGTGGATTTTAAATTTCAGATTTACAAAAATGCTTATTTTTCGTGTCTGTGTGTCGGTATCGTACAGTTTTTATTTTCTAGAACTCAGCCAACAACGCTTAATACAGAATTCTTCTCTAAAGAATACAAAAGTGTAATAAAATAGCTTATAAAGGGTGTTTTTTTATAAAGGTATAGAACTTTAAGTTGTCATTACAATTCAAAATGGCGACCGATTTAACAGCTGTCAAGTGATTTATTTTCAGTTTGGTTTGGCAATTCATCATGAATAGACTCACGCCTGAACAACGCTTGCAAATAGTGCAATTTTATTTCGAAAATAATGGTTCTGTGCGGAAAACGTATCGCGCCCTACGTCCATTTTATCGTCGACAAAATCGTCCATCAGAGCAGTTAATTCGATTAACCATGGAACGTTTTCGCACCACGTTTACTCTTATTGATAACTCGCATCCCCAGAGACGCTGTACGGTGCGTACAGAAGAAGCTATTGCTACTGTAGAGCGTAGCATTGAGGAAGACCCGAATGAGTCCATCCGACATCGAGCACAGGAATTGGATCCGTGTCCATCCACTTTATGGAATTGAACTGCTGCATTTGGAGTGAAGGTAATCCTCAAGTGTATGTGGACACACCGTTACATCCAGAAAAACTGACTGTTTGGTGCGCTTTATGGGCTGGTGGAATCATTGGTCCGTGCTTTTTCAAAAACGATGGTGGCCAGAACGTTACAGTCAATGGTGATCGGTATAGAGCCGTGATTACAAACTTTTTCATTCCTGAATTGAATAACCATGAGAATAACCAGGAGATGTGGTTTCAACAAGACGGCACAACATGTCACACAGCTCGTGCCACAATAGATTTATTGAAAGACACGTTGGGTGACCGCCTAATTTCACGTTTTGGACCTGTGAATTGGCCTCCAAGATCTTGTGATTTAACACCGCTAGACTACTTTCTGTGGGGCTATGTAAAGTCATTGGTCTATGCGGTAAAGCCACAAACGCTTGACCATTTGGAAGACAACATTCACCGTATTATTGCCGATATACGGTCACAAATGTTAGAAAAAGTCATCGAAAATTGGACGTCCAGATTGGACTACATCCGCGCCAGCCGTGGCGGTCATATGCCAGAAATCATATTTAAAATGTAATGCCACAAGATTATCTTTCGGATAAATAAAATTCATGTCAATCGAATAATCCATCGTTGTTTTATTGCAACTTAAAGTTCTATACCTCTATAAAAAACACCCTTTACATGAGGACTTTAAAACAAAATTTCAATTGTTTAAAAAGCTTTTAATGTTAAACGATTCATTTCCTGTTTTTGTAGGGCATGTCCCCTAATCTTGTAAGGCGTAAGAAATTGCTCTTCATCACTTTTGTACCAAAGGTTGCATATGCATTGTTACGTTTTCGCCTTCAAAATCGCAACTATTTCTTGTAAAGGGTCCGCCAAATAACTGAAAAAAATGAAAATGCTTAAAAAAAAACTACTGAATATTTTCACAAATTTCTCTTTTTATTTGAAATTACAATCCTTCCGGTTAATAATGGAAAATAATTTCATTCAAATGGCTGTCTCGGCTGGCCATGCAGTAGCCTACACGATCGGTCCAATTTTTAAGCACATTATCGATTGTGTGCAGCTGTCTTTCACCAATGGCTTCACGAGTATTGTCCTTTTAAGCGGCAATTGTCCTTGGCTTGTCGGCGTAACACTTATCTTTGACGGCACTCCACAAATAATAGTCCAACGGTGTCAAATCGCAGCTCATAGGTGGCCAAACGACATCAGCTTTGCGGCTGATAATGCGATCTTCAAAAACAGAGCGCAAAACATCGAGTCTGGCTTCGGCTGTGTGGCACTTAGCGCCATCCTGTTGAAACCAAATGCTGCCAATATCCTCCTCTTCAATTTTTGTGAACAAAAATTCATTCAACATGGCCCAATAACGATCGCCATTGACTGTAACGGCCACTCCTTGCTCATTTTCGAAGAAAAATGGCCCAATTATGCCTCTGGACCAAAATACGCACCCAAACAGTGACTCGTTTTGGGTGCGTCGGCTTTTCAATGTATGCGTGCGGGTTTTCTGTGCCCCAAATGCGACAATTTTGCTTGTTTACATACCCGCCAAGATCAAAATGAGCTTCATCTGAAAAGATGATTTTTTTTTGCCAAAATCGGCATCTTCTGGTGTAGGCTACTGCAGGGCTAGCCGAGGCAGCCATTTGAATGAAATTATTTTCCATTATTAACCGGAAGGATTGTATTTTCAAATAAAAAAAGAAATTTGAGAAAATATTCAGTAGTTTTTTTAAAGCATTTTCAAAAAAAAAAAGAAGTTATTTGGCGGACCCTTTAGATTCCTACTCATTTTCTCACAATCTCCTCAAATATTTCTGTAATTTTGACGACCATAAATTTAATTCTATTCATTCAATTCTATTCAAACTGTTTATCGCTATTTATTGCAGCTTCTACTGGTCTACAGAGACCAACCTTAGGATTTTTGATGACAACTTTCTTCTGCACAAAACAAGTGTATTTTAACGTCAAACTTTTCATTACAAAACTCTGACTAATCGCTGGCATCATTCTCTTTCGATTTATTTGCGGTTTGGCAACTTCGAGAATCTTACTGTTGATTTGTTATTGTTATTCCTTTCATGTCTATCCTTCCTCGTCTTTCTGTGTAGTTTTGTTATTGTAATTTGTGTTGTTTTTCTTGTTTTTCTTATAATATATTTTCAGCCTTTGTAGCAGCATGTTTATTATTTACCTTATTAACCCATTCACAGCGTTCAACATCGGGGAAGTATACCTAAAGGCAATAAATCAAATAAATTTTATTAATTTTATAATTTTGATGTAGAAATCAGGCAAACATTAATTGGTTTTTGGGTTTTTTACAATACTGTTCTGCAATATAATGAAAAAAGAGGTGCGAATGCAGTTCTCCAAAATAAAAGTGTTCGTACATATTTTTTAGGACTCCCTAGCACTTGGTAGTCGAACATTTTGTTCTGTATTTTCATTTAAAAGTAGGAATCTTAGGGATTTAGTAATACTTTCTATGTATTAACGCATTACTTAGCAATTTACAGTGGAATGTGGTGGTTTAAATATTTGTCTTGCTCACCGGTTGCTGGCAACATGTATTCCAACCAATTATTTGAGGCATTTCCTGGTAGTAATTAATCATTAATAAATCAAATATTTGTTTTATTCCCAGAAATATTTCTTTTTTTTAAATTTATAGTTCTTCTGTACGATCAAACTGCACATATCGTATAGTGCAACAATGTTTTATTGCAACTGATTGGCAACATTATATTTTGCTCTATTTATACTTCATTTATTTTCGGTCTGGCAACTTCTAGATCCGTTCTATTGATTTGTTATTGTAATTCTTTTCATTTATATCTTCCATGATCTTTCTATTATGTGGTATACAGCCTTGTGGGAATGTCCACAAGGGGAATTAACTCTAAAAAAATTTACTAAGACTACCTTATAGGCACCCCGTTCGAGAGGAGACAAAGAGAACATTGTGGGTCGCACGTATGGTATAATAATAATAATACATTTTTTAAGGCTGTATGAGCCTGTGTTTCTCTTCGGCTCAGAAATGAAAGCTAAACTGCAGGCTTTCATAAACTTTTGCTTTCAAGTATGGTGGCAAAGCAGTGTATCTAATGCCGAACTAGATTACAAATTGCATACTAGCAGAACACAATCACTGACATACTTAATTACTTGGCCATTACAACCCTTTAGTCATGAATACGCATCATGTAGAAGTAAAATTTCTTATGGCGGGTCGTAACATTACGACCCGATCTCACCAAAATATTTTTAAAAATCATTTCTTGATGAGGGGGGAGGAAGACAGGAGGAAAATGAACACAAACAAAGAGCGTAACAATGTGTTGCTCTCACCGCACGTATGTACATGTGTATGTATTCTTGTGTTTTTTGATTTAGTTGTCGATCACACTGCGACAATAACGCATGTGTTGCGGATGCTTTATCATTTTATTTCAGAATAACACTCGAAGAATATTTTGTGTTAAAAATGTCATCAGCTGGGCGTATTTCATTTTCTTATTTTGTACCATAGTATAATTTTTTTTAAATGCTTTTTTTCTTTTAATAAAAAATGGTTTTTTATTCTTTTTATTTTTATTTATCTAAAAAACATGGCCTAATTTTTAAGCCAAAGATGGATAGCTTTATGTTCTTTTAACCCAATGATATGTATATATCGGAAAATATAGAAAAATTGTACTGCACTAAATCCCTAAAGACACCGTATTTAACTTGGCAAGTATTCTTCCAAAAATCGAAATCATTTCTCATTGATATTAGTGAATACTACTGTGATATTTCTTTGGGTGTATAATTGAAGTCTGAGAAAAAGCGACATGAACCTTCTTCTTTAAAAGCTGACAAGATTTTTACGCTCTTTTTAACGAACATTCTTGATGTTCGTGTCCTATGTGTGTAAAAAGCCGCAGATGTTCTTCCCCTGAGGGACACTGGTGCCGGCGTCTATTTTTAACACCAGAAAAATAAATAAAAAAGTGGTCAAACAACAAAAACGCACGATGAGAACAACGCATTGTTACGCTCTTGGTTTCTGTATCATTCCCTTCTATCTTCCCCCCCTCATCATGAAATATTTTTGAAAAATATTCCAAAATATGTTAAAATGCACATTCTTTATACTTTATTTTCTTTGGTATAACCTAGCTTCTCACACCAACCATGTTGTGTGTTTTAATTTTATTCATGAGTGGACTCCAAACGACTGATTTTTTAAGAAATTTTTCATGGAAATTTTATTTTTGCGCTCAGAGTTTTTGCCAGAAGACTGCTGAGAGAAAAGCATCGAAAGAAGTATTTTTTTTTGTTCGTTTTATCCGAGATGTCTGAGTAAGGGGTTCGAACCAAGGGCTCCTGTCGAATAAGCCAACATACTTCCTACTAGGCTACAACATTTTAAATCCCTAAATTACTTAAAAAAAATCTTTGTAACTCACCCATGCTGGCAATTCGTCGATTCTAGCCAATATCACTTCCTTCTCGGATGCCATAGCCGAGGCTTTGGCAATATTGCGTTTATGTTCCGTGGTCTTGCGGAAACGATCACGTGCCACTGATAAAATAACGGGAGCAATAAGCCATGCCACAGACCAGCCCATATAGCCTACAAAATAAATCGTACCGACAATGGCAACCTTTTTCGCCACCGTATAGAGGACAGCAAAAATACTATCCTCGGCAGTAGAGGATTTTGGTGGTGCATCTTTGCTTGCTGCTGCGGCCATATTCTCATCAGCCGCTGAGGAATCCACTTTGAGTTCTTCGTCTTCCGCTTCGTCGTAGACGGGATCTGGTGGTATTTCGTTAAGTTCAGCCAAAGGTGCGGACGTTGTTAAAAGTGGCTCCTCGCTATTCTCAGTAGAGGCCTCCTCCTCCTCCAGTTGTGGTGTTTCGTCAAAGTCACTGTGCAAATGAAATTGAAATTAAAATTTTCATTTTTTTTTATTGTTGATAAGCGTTGAGTGAGTGTGTATTGTTTAATAAAATTTATTTATAAATTGTAGTACGAATATCATAGGAATGTAAGTCAAATAATTATTCTAGGGCAGCTTGTTGTTGTTGTTTCCAAAACCTTATTTTTTTAATCACTTTTTAAAGCGTTGCTCTGACTCACCATTAACTACCAGCATTATTAGCTGCTAGTATTTGAGTTCCCTTCATTTATTGTGTCGTTTGTTTTTGTTTCTCAATTTCTATATTTTTCATCGTGATATTTTCTTAAGAATTATTATATTACACAACAACAACAATTTGAAATTGATAAATAATACAACGGAATAGAAGAAAACAAAACAAAACTTATTTTTTTTTATATTTTGGTTGTTTTTTTTTCGTCTTTCTTTCGAATCAAATGAATGCTAATGAGTATAGAATGTGAGTGAATATTTGAGCAAATGAATCTTTATTTGTTTACAATAACAATTTAAACACGTACATAAGAAAATAACAAATACGACGTATGTATATAGAGAGTATAAATTGTATATTAAAAAAATTATAAAGGGTGTTTTTTATAGAGGTATAGAACTTTAAGTTGACATTACTTTTCAAGATGGCGGCCGATTTAACAGCTGTCAAGTGATTTATTCTCAGTTTGGTTTGGCAATTCATCATGAATAGACTCACGCCTGAACAACGCTTGCAAATAGTGCAATTTTATTTCGAAAATAATGGTTCTGTGCGGAAAACGTATCGAGCACTACGTCCATTTTATCGTCGATAAAATCGTCCATCAGAGCAGTTAATTCGATTAACCATGGAACGTTTTCGCATCACGTTTACTCTTATTGATAACTCGCATCCCCAGAGATGCTGTACGGTGCGTACAGAAGAAGCTATTGCTGCTGTAGAGCGTAGCATTGAGGAAGACCCGAATGAGTCCATCCGCCATCGAGCACAGGAATTGGATCTGTGTCCATCCACTTTATGGAAGATTATGCGGAAGGATCTTGGTTTGCGTGCTTACAAAATCCAACTCGTGCACGAATTGAAGCCAAACGATCATCAAGTAAGGCGTAGATTCGTCGAATGGGCCCAAAACGAGATTACCGTTGTTCCCGATTTTCATAAGCGAATTTTGTTTAGCGATGAAGAGCACTTCTGGTTGAATGGCTACGTCAACAAACAAAACTGTCGCATTTGGAGTGAAGGTAATCCTCAAGTGTATGTGGAAACACCATTACATCCAGAAAAACTGACTGTTTGGTGCGCTCTATGGGCTGATGGAATCATTGGCGCGTACTTTTTCAAAAACGATAGTGGCCAGAACGTTACAGTCAATGGTGATCGGTATAGAGCCATGATTACTAACTTTTTCATTCCTGAATTGAATAACCATGATGTCCAGGAGATGTGGTTTCAACAAGACGGCGCAACATGTCACACAGCTCGTGCCACAATAGATTTATTGAAAGACACGTTTGGTGACCGTCTAATTTCACGTTTTGGACCTGTGAATTGGCCTCCAAGATCTTGTGATTTAACACCGCTAGACTACTTGCTGTGGGCCTATGTAAAGTCATTGGTCTATGCGGTAAAGCCACAAACGCTTGACCATTTGGAAGACAACATTCGCCGTATTATTGCCGATATACGGCCATAAATGTTGGAAAAATTCATCGAAAATTGGACGTCCAGATTGGACTACATCCGCGCCAGCCGTGGCGGTCATATGCCAGAAATCATATTTAAAATGTAATGCCACAAGATTATCTTTCGGATAAATAAAATTCATGTCAATCGAATAATCCATCGTTGTTTTATTGCAACATAAAGTTCTATACCTCTATAAAAAAACACCCTTTATATGTATTGTATGGTATGTTCTAGAGATCAGCAATGAATCGTTTTTTCGCTACTCATAAGCACTCATGAAATTTTGAATATAAATGAGTCAACAATATTGAAATTTACCTACTCGGATTCATTCATACTCACTACAACGTTGATTTATAAGTACAGATTGCAACGGGTATGCATACAACGTTGACATCAAACTCATACCATTCGAAATATGTTTGATTCATAAGCCTACACGAGTAACTCGAATCATTCATCAAAATTTACAATCTTAGTTGTTGTTGCATTTACAACAAAACAAAAAAAGACACATAAGCAAAGAAGACAAAGCAAACACACAACCTTCTAGTGTTCGTACGCGATTCATACTTATTTTGTGCTTCGTGTATATGTTGAGTTATGGAGAGTCGAAATCAACAACATCATACGTGTTGTTGAAGTCGCCGTATTCTAGTAGGTAGTATGTTGGCTTATTAGACGTAAAACCAGGGTTCGAGCCCCAGGCCAGATATCAAGACAAAATACAAAATGTATTTCTTCGGCGACTTCCTCTCAGCAGATTTCTGGCAAAAACTCTGAGAGTTAAATAAAATTGCCATGAAAACTTTCTCAAAAAATCTGTCATTTGGAGTCGACTTTAAACTGTAGGTCCCACCACTCATGTATAAAATTAACACACACAACATAAGTGGTGTGAGAAACTAGGTCGTAATCCTGACAGAAGGTTTGTAATGACCAATTATTGTATTGTTAAAGAGCAGGTGGTGAGAGGAGCTATGTAGGTTGTAATCCTGTCTAGAGGTTGTAATGACCAATTAAGTCCGCAAGTAAGTTAAAGAGCAGTTTTCTATGAGGAAGAAGAAGTACTTTTAATGTGAATGTAAGCAGAACTATAATAGGGCAACTCATCGCAGCTAGTTTTCAGGAGTAGGACTGTCTCTGCCGAATCTCAGAAGCACTGTTTGGCTCTGAATTGTAAAGTGGGAATTCCATGGTATCACAATGGGCCATAAGTCCTCCAATAGAATGATTACAAGCCATCCTGTCCTACATACTTAATTGGTCATTACAAGCCTTCAGTCAGGATTACGACCTAGCTTCTCACGCCACCACTTATGTTGTGTGCGTTAATTTTTGTTACATGAGTGGCGGGGACCTACAGTTTAAAGTCGTCTCCGAACGACAGATTTTTTGAGAAACTTTTCATGGCAATTTTAATTTACTCTCAGAGTTTTTGCCAGAAATTTGATGAGAGGAAGTCGCCGAAGAAATACTTTTTGTATTTCGTTTTGATGTCTGGCCTGAGGCTCGAACCATGGTTTTACGTCTAATAAGCCAACACACTACCTACTAGACTACGGCGACTTCTCTGCTAAGAGGAAGTCGCCAAAGAAATATTTTCATATTTTCATTTTGATGTCTGACCTGGGGTTTGAGCTGTGGTCTCACGTCTAATAAGCCAACACACTACCTACTAGACTACGGTGACTTCAATAAATCCTTCAATATGCCCTAGGTATCGATAATTTTTGGTTTCGTTTTTTAAATTAAAAAAATAAAAAGAAATTATTTTATTATGAGCACTTTAATCGGCTGCCCTCCATTATTTTTCCAATTTTTTTTTTTTTTTGTTTTTTTTTTTTTTTAGAAAATTTAAAAATAATGCCGGCGTGAGACATTTTCATTCTTTTTTTTTTGCTTCGCGTAAATAGCGTCTGTTTTAGTTCGTCTCGACAAGTGCCTGTCTCCCTTAAGTAATTTTTTTTATTGTTGCTTTGGAATATTTTTCGTTACTGTCGGTTATTTTTCATGTTTTCTTCTTCTTCTTTCCTTTTTGTTTTGTTTTTTTTATTTTATTTTCCAACCATCAGTGATGAGGTCATATGGCCTGTATTTGTATTCGATTTGTTTGCTTTTAAACGATTGTATTGTATTTTGTTGCATTGTATTGGTATTTATCCGCAATAATTTTTGTTTGGAATTTAAAAATTCGATCAAATGTTCCACAAAAAGTTTATTGACACAGATTTCTTACAAAATTATTGTTCAGTTCAAGGATGAAATGAAAATCATGACGTGTTTTGCAGTTTTCGTGATAAAATTTTGTTTTTCTTCTTTCTTTGTTGTTTGGTTTTCAAAAATTTTAAAGGAATGCTAATTGGTTCTGGCAACTCTTTTCACATCACACATGTTAGGTGTATTAATTTCATCCATGACAGGCGGGGACTATACAGTTTAATATCAACTCCGTGTAACTCTCGTTACATGGACAACATGGACGTTTTGCCTAAATCTACTAAGTGTTCCGATAATAGGAACCTCAGATAATAAAGGCCCGCCCACCCCGTCTATTTATCGAAATGAAAAAAAGTTCCCCAAAAATATTTCGTGAATAAATCATAAAAAATGGAATTTTTTTTCTATGAAAATAACACCATATGGTATGGTGGTGGATGACTTTTTTATCTCACTTTATTATTCATTTCAAACTCTAATAAAAACTTATCTTTCCGAAATAAAAAATTTATCACCACAGCAGTGTCATCAGATAAATAACGTTTTGGCACTCGTAAATCAAAATAAAAAAAATTAATGACAACACATCCACCATAATAAGACTCCATGAAAATATGGGTGGGAGGGAGTTTAATTAGAAAGTTTTTGTATGTAATTTACGATAGACGCTCATGTTGAGTGCTTACTTAAAACCAAAAGCAAACGAAATGTGATAAGCGATGATGATTGAATTTAGTTGGACCATAAACGAAGCAAAGGCATGCTGTAGATAGACAAACTAACTAAATTTTATTGGGTGTATAACTTAAAAACTGCAGCATTTACATCACAAACAGAATATTTTATACATGGTTTGTGTCTTTAATAGCTTACAAGGCTTTGGGGACTTCGATGTGCCGTCTCTCGATTTTAATAGACCCTCAAAGCGTCGATCGATAAGAGGTTGTCAACCAAATTCTTTTAACACTCTGTTATAGTGCTGGAGCTGCCGTAGCCTAGTAGGTAGTGTGTTGGGGCAAGAGCCCGTGCTTTAAACTCCAGTTCAGACATCTCGAGCCAAAGCGAATATTTCTTTCGGCAACTTCCTCTCTCAGCAGTCTTTTGGCAAAAACTCTGAGAGTAAAATGAAAATTGAAGAAGAAAAGTTTCTTAAAAATTCTCGTTCGAGTCGCGTCATTAAATTCGAGGTCCCTCTCCTCATGAATAAAATTAACACACACACAACATTGGTGGTGTGCAAAGCTAGGTTGTAACCCAGTCTAAAGTGTTGTAATGACCAATTATGTACGTATGTAAGATAATTTAAGAAGTCGCCGTAGTCTAGTAGGTAGTATGTTGGCTTATTAGAAGTAAAGCCAAGGTTCGAGCCCCAGGCCAGACATCAAGACAAAATACAAAAAGTATTTTCTACGGCAACTTCCTCTCAGCAGATTTCTGGCAAAAACTCTGAAAGTAAATAAAACCTGCCATGAAAAAGTTTCTCAAAAAAAATCTGTCGTTCGGAGTCGACTTTAAACTGTAGGTCCCCGCCACTCATGTATAAAATTAACGCTCACAACATAAGTGGTGGTGTGAGAAACTAGGACGTTGTAAAGGCTGTTTTTTATAGAGGTATAGAACTTTAAGTTGCAATAAAACAACGATGGATTATTCGATTGACATGAATTTCATTTATCCGAAAGATAATCTTGTGGCATTACATTTTAAATATGATTTCTGGCATATGACCGCCACGGCTGGCGCGTATGTAGTCCAATCTGGACGTCCAATTTTCGATGACTTTTTCCAACATTTGTGGCCGTATATCGGCAATAATACGGCGAATGTTGTCTTCCAAATGGTCAAGCGTTTGTGGCTTTACCGCATAGACCAATGACTTTACATAGCCCCACAGAAAGTAGTCTAGCGGTGTTAAATCATAAGATCTTGGAGGCCAATTCACAGGTCCAAAACGTGAAATTAGGCGGTCACCAAACGTGTCTTTCAATAAATCTATTGTGGCACGAGCTGTGTGACATGTTGCGCCGTCTTGTTGAAACCACATCTCCTGGACATCATGGTTATTCAATTCAGGAATGAAAAAGTTAGTAATCATGGCTCTATACCGATCACCATTGACTGTAACGTTCCACCACCACTATCGTTTTTGAAAAAGTACGCGCCAATGATTCCACCAGCCCATAAAGCGCACCAAACAGTCAGTTTTTCTAGATGTAACGGTGTTTCCACATACACTTGAGGATTACCTTCACTCCAAATGCGGCCATTCAACCAGAAGTGCGCTTCATCGCTAAACAAAATTCGCTTATGAAAATCGGGAACAACGGTAATCTCGTTTTGGGCCCATTCGACGAATCTACGCCTTACTTGATGATCGTTTGGCTTCAAATCTTGCACGAGTTGGATTTTGTAAGCACGCAAACCAAGATCCTTCCGCAAAATCTTCCATAAAGTGGATGGACACAGATCCAATTCCTGTGCTCGATGGCGGATGGACTCATTCGGGTCTTCCTCAATGCTATCGCTCTACAGCAGCAATAGCTTCTTCTGTACGCACCGTACAGCGTCTCTGGGGATGCGAGTTATCAATAAGAGTAAACGTGGTGCGAAAACGTTCCATGGTTAATTGAATTAACTGCTCTGATGGACGATTTTGTCCGACAATAAAATGGACGTAGTGCGCGATACGTTTTTCGCACAGAACCATTATTTTCGAAATAAAATTGCACTATTTGCAAGCGTTGTTCAGGCGTGAGTCTATTCATGATGAATTGCCAAACCAAACTGAGAATAAATCACTTGACAGCTGTTAAATCGGTCGCCATCTTGAAAAGTAATGCCAACTTAAAGTTCTATACCTCTATAAAAAAACACCCTTTACAAAAGGTCAATTCGCCCTCCGTGTACTGTACTTGTCTTAAGTGACAAGTACACGTCCTCTAACCTAACCTAACCTAAGATAATTTAATCAATTCCATATAAACCCTCTTAAAAGTCCTCTGACTAGTGCTCTCCTAGAGAGGAGAAGAACATCAAAAAGGAATATCATAGAAATATTATGGATAGCCAGTCCACATAGGACCTGCTACTTATTAATTTAACTGATGGGAGGAAGTGTCCGCATTATATTGTGACCTGGCCTCTGGGACTTAGGCAGGATATACATGGTTTCATAGAAACCAAAAAGTGGTTCAATTAATTCGTTTCTCTTGTTTGGAACATTATCAAATCGTTTTCGATAATATTTCTGTAGAGTTCGCTCCTTTAATGATAGAGCATTAGGCATTAGCGATTGATTTCATGTAAAGCTTTACAATATAAGCACGCTGTTGTAAAATACAACAGTTCCTGCCGCATGGGTATTAGGTTTTTAGAATCAAAAGATATCCCCTTCCTTTTGGTTGTACGTTGGTGAATATATCAACTTTTTACATGAAACATAGGTTTTTGTATAAAAAAAATAAAATAATTTATTATCCAATGCGATCTCCTGTGAGCTCTCTCTCTCTCTCATTCTCTCTCCACTTGGTTCAACGTTTATTCAATTTTTCTTATCGCATTCAAACACTAAAGTTTGTCAAGGTTATCGAAAAACTCGCTTATTTCTCTGCGAAGTAATTGAAGTTGGAGGATCGTTGACAGAGTCAAATCTCTTTGTGCTGCAATAGATTTGGAAAAAAGAAATAATCACTCAGAGAACGGATAAGGCAAGTAATTCGTTTCCTACTTTATTGGATTTTTTCCACTTACTCCTTAAATCATACAGTACTTGACTATCAATTCTGTTTAAATTTTAAAGAAAGTCAACTGACAGATGCCTGTTGACCGGAACCATGTTGTTCTTTCAGATAAGGGCTGTAGAATTCAAAAAGTCACTGAGTTATTAACGCACTCTTGTACCAAACCTAACCAAATTTACTATTTTTATAAAGGGTCCGCCAAGTAACTTTTTTTTTATGAAAATGCTTTAAAAAAACTACTGAATATTTTCTCAAATTTCTTTTTTTTATTTGAAAATACAATCCTTCCGGTTAATAATGGAAAATAATTTCATTAAAATGGCTGCCTCGGCTGGCCATGCAGTAGCCTACACCAGAAGATGCCGATTTTGGCAAAAAAAATCATCTTTTCAGATGAAGCTCATTTTGATCTTGGCGGGTATGGAAACAAGCAAAATTGTCGCATTTGGGGCACAGAAAACCCGCGCGCATACATTGAAAAGCCCTCACACCCAAAACGAGTCACTGTTTGGTGCGGATTTTGTTCCAGAGGCATAATTGGGCCATTTTTCTTCGAAAATGAGCAAGGAGTGGCCGTTACAGTCAATGGCGATCGTTATCGGGCCATGTTGAACGAATTTTTGTTCACAAAAATTGAAGAGGAGGATATTGGCAACATTTGGTTTCAACAGGACGGCGCCACGTGCCACACAGCCGAAGCTACACTCGATGTTTTGCGCTCTGTTTTTGAAGATCGCATTGTCAGCCGCAGAGCAGATGTCGTTTGGCCATCTCGGAGCTGCGATTTGACACCGTTGGACTATTATTTGTGGGGTGCCGTCAAAGATAAGTGTTACGCCGACAAGCCAGAGACAATTGACGCTTTAGAGGACAATATTCGTGAAGCCATTGGTGAAATACAGCTGCACACAATCGATAAAATGATGCTTAAAAATTGGACCGATCGTGTAGGCTACTACATGGCCAGCCGCGGCAGCCATTTGAATGAAATTATTTTCCATTATTAACCGAAAGGATTGTACTTTCAAATAAAAAAAAAGAAATTTGAGAAAATATTCAGTAGTTTTTTTAAAGCATTTTAAAAAAAAAAAAATTATTTGGTGGACCCTTTACATCATCTGTTGCTGGGATCATGTGTGGGCCCCAACAAATGCTTAAGGCGAAATGATTTCTTTTTTTTCAAATAAAGAAAAAAGTATCCTGAGACCCAAATAGTGCTCGGTCTGTTGGAAAAACTAAGCTCTTTCTCCACTTTCTAAGCTGAAAAAAAAAACGATAAAAAAAATAAAAATTCCAGGACAAATAAGGTTAGCATAGCTTGCTTTCCTGTAAAGTCAAGTACTTTTTTTTAATTGAATTTCGTATTTCTTTTTAACGTTCCCATTAGCCCTATTTGGCTTAAATTACTCATATTACCTGCGCATTTCCTCTCTCTTTTTTTTTGCTTTATTTGGTTGTTTTTGCATTCACTCGCTATTTAACCTTCTAACCGGCATTTTGTCATTTTTAAACCAAAAATTTCGTCTGCATTTGTATTTCAAAACCTTTTCCAAATATGGGTGTTATTAGCCACAATAACAATAACAACAAAAGAAATATAATAAAAACAACCTCAATATGATTCTTTTTTTTTCACCAGATGTGGCACTAAAAACAAAACCAAAAAGGCTTTTAATACCACTTGTTGCATGACAAGACAAGAATAAGCTGTTCTAGGGGCCTTCCTTCTAAGGTGAATAAATAAGTACGCATGCACATGAAGTAATAAAAAAAAAACAAAATAACGAGAGAGCCAGCCAAAAAAAAAGTAAAAGAAATGAAGAGAAAGAGAGAGAGTGAGAGTGTGAACAAAATTTAAATTTTCTTTCTGCACACATTCACACAGAAATTAATGTATTCATGTTGTTTTACAAGTATTTTTGTGGGGTGTAAAAGAACAACAACAAAAAATAACATCACAATCAACAACAAAAACAAAATCACACAATAATTTAGAGACACTTAAACAAAAATCACACACGGGAAAAAGCAAAACAGAAGGCCAATTATGTGCAGTAGAATAAGACACAAAACAGTGGGTACTGCTTAGAACCAATTCTTAATGAAAATAAAAATAATAAAATCAATTACACTTTAAATTAAGCTTTAGCTTGGGTTAGGTTAGGGTTGGATACGAAAGGTAGATGAAATACGTCCACTCGGAAACGGTCTACTAACGGGTGATTTTTTTAGTTATTCTCTTTTTGGCAACACTGGTTTAAACAGCTCACGCACGTTTCGTGTTTTGTTTCACTGTCAAACATCTTCAGTTTGGTCTATAATTTAAGCATTAATCGCTTGCAAATCATTGAATTTTATTATCAAAATGTGTGCTCTGTTAAGAAAGTTCATCGCGTGCTTCTTCCATTTTATGGTCAGTTTAATCGACCCAGTGAAGCGGCTATTCGGGCTATTGTGACTAAATTTCGCACCAAATTTACATTGTTGGACATTAAACCACCAACACGCTTACGTAGAGTGTGAACTGAAGAAAATAACGCAGCTGTATCGGGCAGTGTTAATGATGATCATCAATTATCGATTCGTCGACGTTCGCAGCAATTGGGCCTCTGTGACTCAAGAACGTGAAAAATTTTGCGGAAGGATTTAGGTGTGAAGCCTTTCAAAATACAGCTGGTGCAAGAATTGAAGCCGAACGACCTACCGCAACGCAGAATTCTTAGTGAATGGGCTCCTGAAAAGTTGGCCGAAGATCCATTTCTTTATCGAAAAATTGTTTTCAGCGACGAAGCTAATTTTTGGCTCAATGGATACGTATATAAGCAGAATTGTCGATTTTGGAGTGAAGATCAGCCAGAAGCATTGCAAAAGCTACCAATGCATCCAGAAAAAGTCACAGTTTGGTGGGGTTTATGGGCTGGTGGAATCATTGGACCGTACTTCTTCAAAGATGCTGCGAATCGTAACGTAACTGTGAATGGTGAGAGCGCTACCGTGAGATGATATCCAACTTTTTTTTGCCCAAAATGCAAGGGCTTGACTTGCATGACATGTGGTTTCAACAAGACGGTGCCACATGCCATACAGCACTCGTAACAATGGACTTATGGAGAGGCGAGTTCGGTGAACATTTTATTTCACATTCGGGACCGCGCAATTGGCCGCCTAGATCATGCGATTTAACGCCTTTAGACTATTTTTTGTGGGGGCTATGTTAAAGCCCATGTCAGTATACAGACAAAACCACTTCAATTGACGCATTGGAAGATAACATTGAAGCATTTATTCGTGAGATACCGGCCGAAATGTTGGAAAGAGTATGCCAAAATTGGACTAAGCGGGTGAATCATTTGAGGTCAACATTTGCATTGAAATAATCTTCAAACATTAAATTATATGAAGCGTACTCTCGATTCAAATAAAGATTTCATGAATTTTTCTGAATTTTATGTTGTTTTGGAAAAATTTTCCTATAGCTCTTAAAAAAATCACGCACATTATTAAAAAATTCTAAAAATAGGAAAGTGACGGACACAGAATTAACTCACTATCCATCTTATGATAGCGATGAAACTTTTAATATCAGATAACGTGACAGATACCCAATCCCTAAGAAAACCCGGCTAAAAATCCACTGTCTACATAACTACACGATAGGCGGAGACGTAGAATATACAAAACACAGTCCAGCTGCCCTGAATTACTACTGCAAGAACAGCAAAAAAATTATGGTCTCGTCTCGCAAACTAGTCCTTACTTTGAAGCAGAAATGCTCCGTCAAAAATAATATCAAGAGCCCAGTACATTCTCTCCCCAGTTTCAGATCTTTTTCCATTCTAGAATGTTCCAACCTGGACCATAGAATCCTAGAGATTTCGCAATTTTCCCTGTTCCGACCAGAAGAGTGTACTCTACGCTTCATAATCTAATTCATCGGCCCTGATAATTCTCCCTTGTACCCGGAGAAGTCTAGCCGACCGTTTCCTATTCATTGCCATCTCATTTGCAGCCCCACATATTCGGAACTCGATATAGTACCACTCTGTTGCTGTCACGAATTATGATCAGGACATTTCCGCAGACTGCAAACAATCTCGAGCTAACATAGTGCCCAGTGAGCCCAGCCTTCAAGGTAGCTTAACTATCCACATACATAGTTAACCACTGTATTTCCCGTGACAGTCGCCAAGACTGGTACTCGGTTATGGGTATTTGCAGTGACTTGGATATGGACTTGCAGTCCATACACGGATTGTTCTTAAATGGATTGATTTGTTGTAAAAGCTTAATTTTAAGTCTCCCAGACTATTTTATGACCATAGGACCTCTTGTAAGTGATATTTCTATCATCTTTGATATTCAAGCTGAAATCATATCAATTTCGATCGCAACTTTCAACACTAAATTGCCGAATAACTGCTGCTATTCCCTTGAAGAGCTACGTATTGTTTGTGGTTTAAAGCGAGAGCATGTGCAGAGTGTAAGCTCGGTGTGGTGTTGCACTCTTAACCGGCTGCCGTGACCTATATAAACGGCAGGAGTTTAAATAGTTTCCGATCCCTAATTGAAGGGGGTGAGGGAGTGAAGTACATTACCAAATTCATGTCTTCGAATTGGTGCCTACTTGAGATATTTCATATGTGGGGACGATGCTCGAGGGTTTGTTTTCAGCTGTGCTATTGATTGAGTACCGTGAGCTGGACTTCCGAACAGAATTGTTTGCAATTTTAGTTTAAGCCCAGAGTTTTTGTCAGAAAACTGCTGAGAGGAAGTCATACATACATACATAATTGGTCATTACAAGCCTTCAGTCAGAATTACGACCTAGTTTCTCACACCACTTATGTTGTGTGCATTAATTTTTGAGAAACTTTTCATGGCAATTTTATTTGCTCTCAGAGTTTTTGCCAGAAATCTGCTGAGATGAAGTGGCCGTACTTTTTGTAAAGGGTGTTTTTTATAGAGGTATAGAACTTTAAGTTGCAATAAAACAACGATGGATTATTCGATTGACATGAATTTTATTTATCCGAAAGATAATCTTGTGGCATTACATTTTAAATATGATTTCTGGCATATGAACGCCACGGCTGGCGCGGATGTAGTCCAATCTGGACGTCAAATTTTCGATGACTTTTTCCAACATTTGCGGCCGTATATCGGCAATAATACGGCGAATGTTGTCTTCCAAATGGTCAAGCGTTTGTGGCTTTACCGCATAGACCAATGACTTTACATAGCCCCACAGAAAGTAGTTTAGCGGTGTTAAATCACAAGATCTTGGAGGCCAATTCACAGGTCCAAAACGTGAAATTTGGCGGTCAGCAAACGTGTCTTTCAATAAATCTATTGTGGCACGAGCTGTGTGACATGTTGCGCCGTCTTGTTGAAATCACATCTCCTGGACATCATGGTTATTCAATTCAGGAATGAAAAAGTTAGTAATCATGGCTCTATACCGATCACCATTGACTGTAACGTTCTGGCCACCATCGTTTTTGAAAAAGTACGCGCCAATGATTCCACCAGCCCATAAAGCGCACCATGTAACGGTGTTTCCACACACACTTGAGGATTACCTTCACTCCAAATGCGGCAGTTTTGTTTGTTGACGTAGCCACTCAACCAGAAGTGCGCTTCATCGCTAAACAAAATTCGCTTATGAAAATCGGGAACAACGGTAATCTCGTTTTGGGCCCATTCGACGAATCTACGCCTTACTTGATGATCGTTTGGCTTCAAATCTTGCACGAGTTGGATTTTGTAAGCACGCAAACCAATTTCCTTCCGCAAAATCTTCCATAAAGTGGATGGACACGGATCAAATTCCTGTGCTCGATGGCGGATGGACTCATTCGGGTCTTCCTCAATGCTACGCTCTACAGCAGCAATAGCTTCTTCTGTACGCACCGTACAGCGTCTCTGGGGATGCGAGTTATCAATAAGAGTAAACGTGGTGCGAAAACGTTCCGTGGTTAATCGAATTAACTGCTCTGATGGACGATTTTGTCGACGATAAAATAGACGTAGTGCGCGATACGTTTTCCGCACAGAACCATTATTTTCGAGCGTTATTTGCAAGCGTTGTTCAGGCGTGAGTCTATTCATGATGAATTGCCAAACCAAACTGAGAATAAATCACTTGACAGCTGGTAAATCGGTCGCCATCTTGAAAAGTAATGCCAACTTAAAGTTCTATACCTTTATAAAAAACACCCTTTATTTTGTTTTGATGTCTGGCTTGGGGCTCGAACCCTGGCTTTACGTCTAATAAGCCAACACATTACCTACTAGACTACGGCGACTTCGCCGTATTTAATTTTGTTCGAAACGACTGAGCTGTGATTGGAAGCACATGCTCAAATCTAATAAGCCAAGCCCACAGTAGGTACTAGATTACGGCAACTGCTTTCCTACACAGTTAAGCAATGGAAACTTCAAGAAGTCATTGATTGCTGTTTTAAAAGTTTAAATAAAAAACTTTTTTTTAATACTTTTGACCAACTATAGAGGTTCCACTGTCACTGTCTGCAACACAGCTTATGTTAATGAACTTGAACTTGAATGTGTTGAGAGAAAATCATATTTTTTTCGGGTTTTTTCTTCTATTTTTTATGACACTGAGTTGTGAATTTTTATGAATTTTTTTTTGTTCGTTGAGACGTTAATGAATGTAAATTGAAATGAAGGGCAAATTTAATAAATTAAAGCAAGAAAGCAAGAAATTGTTAATAAATAAATAAAATGGGTATTAAAAATTAAAAAATTCTCACCTCATTTTTTTTTACGTAAATTTAAAATGACAACAACAACAACAACAAGAACAATTACATGCAAATTGTGTGTGTTTTCAAAGTGTTTTCGTATTTCTCTTGGAATAAAATTGTGTTCTGGGGTGGGGGGTGGTGTGTTTCAAAAACACTCGTTCTCTAGAGTAAATGAAAATGAAAAGAGAAAAAGAAAAATTAAAAAAAATACATTGTAATGAAAGAAATATTAAAATAATTGAATAAAAAAAATTAAAATTATAAATAAATTCTATACACAGAGAGAAATATAAACATAAAGGCACCCAACCGCCCAAGCACCCACTCAGACATCATAAACAGAAACAGAAATAAAGATTAATTACATGGGCTTTTATTTCTATTTTTATTTTTATTAAAGTCGTTTGCACTTTGAAATTTCTGGCCATCGTCCAACAATGCATAACAACAAGCATTTTTCAAGCCCTGGGCGTAGACATCTCAAACAAAGGGAAATTTGAAAAATATTTCTCTCGGCAACTTCTTTTCACAGTAGTCTTCGGGCAAAAGCTCTGAGCATTAAACTAAAACTGCCATGAAAAGTTTCTTAAAAAAATGTCATTCGGAGTCGTCTGAAAACTAAAGAAACCGCCATTCACACACACACGCATATGGGTGGTGTGAGAAGCTAGGTTGTAATTCTGACTAAAAGCAAAGAAAATAAAGTATAAAGAATGTGCATTTTAACATATTTTGGAATATTTTTCAAAAATATTTCATGACGCGGGGGGAAAGATAGAAGGGAATGATACAGAAACCAAGAGCGTAACAATGTGTTGTTCTCATCGTGCGTTTTTGTTGTTTGATCACTTTTTTATTTATTTTTCTGGTGTTAAAAACACACGTCGGCACCAATGTCCCTCAGGGGAAGAACATCTTCGGCTTTTTACACACATATGACACGAATATCAAGAATGTTCGTTAAAAAGAGCGTAAAAATCTTGTCAGCTTTTAAAGAAGAACGTTCATATGGCTTTTTTCAGACTTGAATTATACGCCCAAAGAAATATCACAGTAGTATTCACTAATATCAATGAGAAATGATTTCGATTTTTGGAAGAATACTTGCCAAGTTAAATACGGTGTCTTTAGGGACTTAGCGCAGTACAATTTTTCTATATTTTCCGATCACATATACATATCATTGGGTTAATAAGTGGACTTGAAATTATTACTAACAATTTTCCTCTAGGTTAACACATGCCTATGGTTATGGATTGAGTGAGTGAGAGAGAGAGAAAATAAGTTGAGAGAATTTATTTATTTACAGCCGTATAAAAGTGTTACTAATATACTCCATTTTTACTTTCATTTCATCAACATACATATGTAAGGCTGTCTATCTTTGGCTTAATAATTTTGGATAAATAAAAATAAAATAAAAAATCGATTTTATTATTAAAAGAACATAAAGCTATCCATCTTTGGCTTAAAAATTAGGCCATGTTTTTTAGATAAATAAAAATAAAAATAAAAAGAATAAAAAACCAATTTTTTATTAAAAGAAAAAGAAACGAGCATTCCAAAGCATTTAAAAAAATTATACCATGGGACAAAATAAAAAAATGAAATACGCCCAGCTAATGACATAGAACATCTTTAACACAAAATATTCTTCGAGTGTTATTCTGAAATAAATTGATAAAGCATACGCAGCACATGTGTTCTTGTCGCAGTCTGATCGACAACTAAATCATAAAACACAAGAATACATACACATGTATGTACATACACGTGCGATGAGAGCAACACATTGTTACGCTCTTTGTTTGTGTTCATTTTCCTTCTGTCTTCCTCTCCCCTCACCCAGAAATGATATTTAAAAAAGATTTTGGTGAGAGTGGGTCGTAATGTTACAACCCGCCATAAGAAATTTTACTTCTACATGATGCGTATTCTTTATATCCACATTCTTTGGTTAAACTAAAACAGCCATGAAAAAAATGTCGTTCGCAGTCATCTTAAAACTTTAGAAACCGCCATTCACACACACAGACACAAAATGGGTGATGTGAGAAGCTAGGTCTCTCAGTTTCTGACTCATCATGGATTCCATTACTTTTTCCTGTTGCTCAATTGAATTCCTTGCCTCCATTTCGTTTAGCAAGTGACAGTAGAGCTTAGAATGAATTATTTAACCAAGTTGTTGCAGCCCACAGAGAGCAAATCCTTCCTTCCATTTCCACCAGCTGCAAAGTATTTACTTTCTGAGTATCAATCCAGGCATTGCCACTGCCTATGAGGCTCAATGGTGGTTTGTTCACGATCTTTTTCCTTCATTATCGCCGCAAGTAGAAATCGATTTTAAATTGCTTGTAAGTCGGTCCAGAAATGATTAAATATCAAAATAAATTCTAGGCCAAGTGCATAATAATTACGCGCGTTTCTATTTATTCTTGGGGGAATTTTTTTTTAAAGAAATTTATTTTAAAACAACGAAATTTCTTTCATTGCGGTTTCATTTGGTCTCATTTACTAAACAAGTACTAGAGGTTTTTCCTATAAAAAGATTTTTATTATGAAATATACATTTTAAAAATATAATTTATGTATGTCCAAGCTTGCACAGTGGGTCATTGTATGTTTATATAACAATAAAAAAATTTCATATTTTCATAGATACTTAAACTACAGAGAAAAATTGGATCGCTTATGGTATTCTACTGAAGCAGAGAGATGAGGCCTTATAATGGACGTGTTGCAATACGGGCTTTGTAATTATAGACTTCGTGCCTAACCGTACGAAGACACAGCAAGGCTTATTGAATTTTAGACAGCTGATGGAATTTTAGACAGCAATCAAGTTCCTCACGAACGTTAGGAACTTTCTACGCCTTTCGACGAGCATGAATGCCCTATTCGAAGATATAGGATTGTCGTTGAAAATTGCATTGCTAATGAACTGGCCTGGGGACTGGAACAGAGCTTACTAATGCTGATATATTGCATATTACATTTACATCCTGTAAATCAGATGGGCAGGAAAGCACCTATGATTTTAAAACTGTTCCGAGCTATGATTTTAGGTGAAGTCTTTTCACATTTTCCATTGGCTGTATGCAGCATGCAGACACGTATAGAATTGCTGACTGTTGTAGGACTGATTCACACACCCACTGCTGTACTGAAAGTCATGCCAATGAAATTCTGCAGAAGCTGTGGACTTGATCTCTCATTTACTATTGTGTTTGATTTAAGTTAGGTTATGTTAGGTTGGAGGACGTGTACTTGTCAATTAAGACAGGTACAGTACCCGGAGGTCGTATTGACCCATTGTACAACGTCCTAGTTTCTCACACCACCACTTATGTTGTGTGTGTTAATTTTATACATGAGTGGCGGGGACCTACAGTTTAAAGTCGACTCCGAACGTCAGATTTTTGTTATGAGAAACTTTTTCATGGCAATTTTTATTTATTCTCAGAGTTTTTGCCAGAAATCTGCTGAGAGTAAGTCGCCGTAGAAAATACTTTTCGTATTTTGTCTTTGATGTCTAGCCTGGAGCTCGAATCCTGGTTTTACGTCTAATAAGCCAACACACTACCTGCTAGACTACGGCGACTTCAAAAGTGTGTTTGATTTAACTCTCCAAAATAAGATTTTACGACAATAACATAATGTATTTTGTATAGTCGGGAAGCCACCGTAGTCTAGTAGGTAGTGTGTTGGGTTATTAGACGCAAAAGCCTGGGTTCGAGCCCCAGGCCAGGCATCAAAGACAAAATACGAAAAGTATTTTCTACGGCGACTTCCTCTCAGCAGATTTCTGGCAAAAACTCTGAGAGTAAATAAAAATTGCCATGAAAAGTTTCTCAATAAATAAAAATCTGTCGTTCGGAGTCGACTTTAAACTGTAGGTCCCACCACTCATGTATAAAATTAACACACACAATATAAGGGGACGTTGTACAATGGGTCAATTCGACCTCCGGGTACTGTACTTGTCTTAATTGACAAGTACACGTCCTCTAACCTAACCTAACCTTGTATAGTCGGAGTGTTTCCCTGTCGAAACTGTGTGATCCCCGGATTTCATATTGATTTCTGGACCCTTATCCTTAATAGTTAAGCAACCTGCAACCGTTTAAGTTGTTGTGGTAGCTACGTAATGAACTTGTATGAACTTTCTTTGGAAATAACCTGAATAAGAGAGTATCATGTAGAGAAGAATATATAGAAACCATAGAGAATATTCTTTAAAAAATTACGTCATAATTCCTTATTTTATAAAATCATTAAAAACGCATATTAAAACGAACGAAGACACAAAAAGAAATTAATTTTTAAAAGCCATCTGGTTAATAATATACATCTTTCGAAAATTAAACAAAAAAGTCTCCTCAAATGTTTTTTACACTTATGTTTTCATTTTAAAAATTTTGAGAAAAAACCAAATTTGTGGTTATAAATAAAATTCAAAATAAACATTTTGAAGACCAAGAAAAAATAAAATAAAAAAATGTTTTTGAATATATATTCAACAGAAAAAAATTTTTGTTTGTTTAAAAACACAAAGTTTATTTATTAGAAAAAAAAATTTATTCAATATTTTATGAAAATCCCTTCTAAAACCATAATAAATTTCAACATTTTCTTTGTTTACACACAATAAATACAATATTTTGTAATATTCTTACAATATTTTTACCTCTTTTTCGTTTTTCTTTATTAATTTAGAAATTTCAACACGTTTTTTCCTATTTAATACGCCTTTTTTTAATAGAATTGAGTCACTGATTTCAAATGCTGAGCTTGTGAAACAAAACCGGCTTGTTTAACTTGCTCTGCGTATAAATTAAAGTTTTTTTCTTTCTTTACCTCAAACACTGTTTAATTGTTTTTGTATCAACACAAACAACAACAATTTATTTGCTTATAAACAATTTTATTTAATATTTTATACACAGTCCACAGTCTCTATACACAGTACACTTAACCGCTCTTCCAAACGTTTAAAGACGAACTAATTTGAAGCAGAAAAATAAAATCAAAAACAAAAAAATAATTCATCAGATGGCTTCTGTTTTGTTTCTTATTATGCTCAACACTACAGCCAGCCAGCCAGCCAACAGATTTTTCTTAAAGAATTATTGAGAAATACTCTCCCCACGTATGGCTCTCTCCGGTGTGGTAAATACAACAAAAAAGCTTTGTCTCACAATTATTCTGTTTACAAAAAAGCAAGAAAACATTACAAAATAAAGCTTTTTAATGAGCTCTCTTATACCGCCTCGTACGAGAGATTTTTGTTTCTTTCGTTTATTTTTTGTGTGTTCGGGTTTGTTTAATTCGATTTCGTATCGTTTCTTTTGGTTTTGTTGTGTTTTCTCCTTTGTTTGGATGTAATTGTGTCAAATGGAACGTGTTTATTGCTTGCTTAATAGGGATTTGTAATTGTTTTGTTTGTGTTAGTGTTTGTGCATGTGTGCGTAGAAGTTTATTTCGTTTATTTTTAAATATTGCCGGTCGTACTGTATACATATACGCAGTTATTAAACAAAGAAAGAACAAAAACAAGGACAAGGACAAGAGCAAATAAAAAATAAATATAAAACAAAAACAAAAACATAAACACTAAATTAAGAGAGCAGATAAACACAGCTAAGCTAAGAGATATTAAAAGTTTAATTGTAATAATTTTTATGCGACTGTTAATAAGGATATGTTTCTAGGGAATATACAGTGGACAGTAGAGGTCTTAGTACGGCAATATATTTTAGCAATTTCATGAATTTTAGCCAAAAGTTGGTATAAAAATTTATAGTTTATGTGTTTATTTTATTAATTTATTTCTGTTTTATTATAAAACAAGCAATTTTTTAATGTTTTTCATAAAACAAGAGAAAAATAAGGAAAAGTTTCAGATGGCTCCATAGGTACCCCCATGGACAAGCCTGAATAAATTTAAAATTCAAATTCCTAATATTTAGTAGAATATCCCTAAAGGTCAATGACTCCATTTAACCATTTGGAATTGAATGTACAAGTTTTGTTTAGTATTTTCTGGTGACACCATGAGCAAGTTTTTCGGTTGACTTTTGTTTGAGCTTTAGCGATTACGTAACCGTTCTTTCAAATCAACTCCTAAATACTCTCTTAAAGTCATATCGGGACTTTGTGCAAGAGTATTAAGCCTGTGTGGACTTTTATTTGTCAAAATATATTGCCGTACTAAGACTTTTGCTGTCCACTGTATAATTTAAATAAAGGATTACCATCATTTACAAATTATAACACAATAATTTTAATGTTATCGTTATCGTTTTTTGTTTCAGAAAATATATATTTATGTTTTAACTGTTTGTTATCGACGAAGCGAACATTTCTGTTAAAGATTTTGTGTTATCGATATATTTTTCAAGGGATATCGATAACTTTTTATTGAAAATATATTATGTTATGATAGTTTTTATTGTGTTATCGATAACTTTATATTAGATATTTATTGTTTTATCGATTAAATGTATAATTTTAAGTGTTATCGTTAAAAATTTTAAAGAAAGTGTATTTTTATATTTTCGATAACTTTTTATTGCAAATTTACTAAAATAAAGCTTTTTGAACAAAAGTTCCAATAAATAATTATCGATAACACTTCTTGAAAATTTATTATGTTATCGATAAGTTTTAATGTACATATAAAAGTTTTTTATTTATTTATTTATTTTTTTGGATATATTATAACTTATCGATTATAGAATTAGTAAACAATCACTGGCGTTATCGATAACGAAACTTTTAAGAATGTTACCATAGGTTTATTATAAATTTATTTTTTTTCAATACTAATAAATTTTAAGTAAAAATCGGTAAAAAAAATAACCGAATACGCAATATAATTGTTTATTTGAAATTTACTTTAGAAAAGTTATCGTTAGTAAACTTTTAATAAAAAGTTATCGATAACACAAAATGTTTTTTTTTACTAATTAGCGATAACACAATAAACTTCTTATACAAATTTTATTGATATCGATCGTTAAGAAAGTTTCGTTAAAAAGTTATCGATAACACAAAAGAATTTTAAAAATCTGTAAAAAAAATAACCGATTACGCAATATAATTGTTTATTTGAAATTTAGTTTAGAAAAGTTATCGTTAGTAAACTTTTAATAAAAAGTTATCGATAACACAAAATGTTTTTTTTTTTTACTAATTAGCGATAACACAATAAACTTCTTATACAAATTTTATTGATATCGATCGTTAAGAAAGTTTCTTTAAAAAGTTATCGATAGCACAAAAGAATTTTATTTGTTAATAGTAGATTTTCAGTATAAATTTTTATTCTAAATATTGGGAAACGGCGTAAAATTCAATGATTTATTGAAAAATATTTTCTATATAATTTATTATATTGTTTATAAAAAATAATTAGAATTGAATCAATAGCCTAAATAATCCACAACACCAAACGTTACATGAGGTAAACATAGAGTAAAAGATTTAAAGGCCAAGAGATATCTGCAATGAAATTGATTTTCAATAAATAATTGCGTTTTAGGTTATTATAACACTAACACTAAAGTTTAATTTATTAATTTCTTTGTGTAATTAAATTAATGACAGTTTTTCTTTGTTTACCTTTTGCACGCATGCCATGATAATAATTTATTTATTTGCAATCAATTTTTTAAATCCAATGAATATTTTTGTAACTTTTATTACGTGACTGGCATTCAAAATATCACTGGTGCTGGTGGTTCGTTTATGGGGAATACTTTGTTAAATCGTTGAAAAGTTCGTTATAAACACTACAGTGTAACAGAGAATACATGAAACGAATTGTTATGCTATCAAGTAGAATAATTTCTTTTTGTTTAAAGCTTTTAAAGGGTTATTACTATACATACATAGGTTTTGACTCTTTTAAAACCAGTGTGTTATTCTCTTGCGGCTCTATTACAGAAAAGTGTGCATGTGTGTGTGTATAAGAATATTCAGTTTTGTTATCATGTTTATGTTTTTTGTTTTGATTTTTTTATTTTCGTTTTATTGGTATTATTTTAAGCATTAATGGAGTAACATGAAAATTAATGTTTTAAACAAGAATCATTTATTTTATGGTTCTCTACATGAGCTTCATAGACACGTTTAGGAACAAACAACCACACATACAGTTTAACTTTTACTCTCTAGCTCTCTTTCATTCCCACTGCCATATGCATACATATGTATGTACATGTAGGTGTTGTAGGAGTATACAGTTTTGTTGATATTTCTTGTGTCATACTTTTTTCCGAACTCATTTCGTGTTGTATGGTGTGGTGTCGTTTTATTTGATTGTTGTCGTGTAAATGTGTTGTAATCGAAACAAAACAAAACCTGGGCACAGCAATAGAATCCATGAAAATAAACGAAAAGTTTTTTAACACCCAAATGAAGATGTTTTGGTTGTGCGATTGTTATTTTTATCGGCTCTTAAGTAACTTTATAAAATTCTTAATTTTTTAAATTAAATTAAAAATGTTTTTAATAATTAAAGATGTTTTCTTAGTTGTAAAATGATTAAATAAAATTCTTTAATTATTATTAACTTAAAGTAAACAAATTTTTATTTATACCTACAATATGTTATCGATTTATTTTCAGTTGAATACTACTGTTATAGATTTATTTTCAGTTGAATAATACTGTTATCGATTCATTTTCAACTGAATATTAGTGTTATCGTTTAATTTTCAACTGAATATTACTGTTATCGTTTCATTTTCCACAAAGAATTCATGTTATCGATGACTTCTTAACAGATTATTAGTGTTATCGATTTATGTTTATAGAGAGTTCATGTTATAAAGGGTCCGCCAAATAACTTTTTTTTGAAAATGCTTTAAAAAAAACTACTGAATATTTTCTAAAATTTCTTTTTTTATTTGAAAGTACAATCCTTCCGGTTAATAATGGAAAATAGTTTCATTCGAATGGCTGCCTCGGCTGGCCATGCAGTAGCCTACACGATCGGTCCAATTTTTAAGCACATTATCGATTGTGTGCAGCAGTATTTCACCAAAGGCTTCACGAATATTGTTCTTTAAAGCGTCAATTGTCTCTGGCTTGTCGGCGTAACACTTATCTTTGACGGCACCCCATAAATAATAGTCTAATGGTGTCAAATCGCAGCTCCGAGGTGGCCGACATCAGATCAGCGGCTGATAATGCGATCTTCAAAAACAGGGCGCAAAACATCGAGTGTAGCTTGGGCTGTGTGGCACGTAGCGCCATTCAGTTGAAACCAAATGTTGCCAATATCTTCCTCTTCAATTTTTGTGAACAAAAATTCGTGCAGCATGTCCCGATAACGATCGCCATTGACTGTAACGGCAACTCCTTGCTCATTTTCGAAGAAAAATGGTCCAATTATGATGATTTACGATGATTTTTTTTGGCAAAATCGGCATCTTCTGGTGTAGGCTACTTCATGGCCAGCCGAGGCAGCCATTCGAATGAAATTATTTTCCATTATTAACCGGAAGGATTGTACTTTCAAATAAAAAAAGAAATTTGAGAAAATATTCAGTAGTTTTTTTTAAAGCATTTTCCAAAAAAAAGTTATTTGGCGGACCCTTTAGATGAGTTTTTAACAAAATATTATTGATATCGATATATTTCCTATGGTAAAAATAATGCTATCGGTTACTTTTAAGCAATATATTATGGCTAACAATTTATTTTCCATTGATCGACGAATTTAAAATTCAACCGAGTCTTTTCACCATTTTATTAGAAAATTGAGCGATCAATTTTAATTTAAAACGTAACATGTAACATAGCATAGCAAATACTTCTCAAGGACTTTCTTCAACTCACATAAATAACATTTTACACACACTTCCAGAGAGAGAGAGAGAGAGAGGGAGAACAGATAATTATTCCATTAATAACTTTTTGAGCAAAAATAAACAAAAAATACACACAATATTAGTAACGGTAATCCTCTTCTCTTAGAATAACAGCTGTTGACAAACATATTCCATTTACCGTTAATATTTATTTTCTTTTTCACCTCGAACTTGTTTATAAACGAGAAGATAGCTTCATTAAAATGAAAAAATATTCTATGCGGTTGGTTATTAGAATGGCTGTTTGTCCATTGAAGCGTACATAGTTTTCACTTGAACACATACCAACACTTTTTAACTTTCATTCTTTTCTCTTCAAATGTAAAACTATAGAAAAGTACTTTTTTGTATTTATTTTAACTGTAAACAAACGCTTTTTGTTGCTGTTGCTGTTTTGATTTTTATTTCATAAACAATTCAACCTTGAAACTTTCATCACCCATTGCTATTGCTTTGGGTGCTTAACCAAAGTAGGAATTCAAATTTGTTTTTGCCACTCGTTTATACTCTAATAAATATTAACAGTAAAAACTTATGCTCTCTATCTCACTCCCTTTCTCTTTCTCCTTCTCTTTCTGTATTGCATAAGTGCTTGTGTGTTAGTCAGCACATTACAAGTTAAGTAAAGTTAATAGCAAACATCATCCAACATCCAACACAACACAATAATCATTATCATCGTCATCATACTGTTCAGCATTATATGCAAAAACAAGGCAAACCGGTTTATTATTTATTTAGAAGCAAGCATTCGTTGCGTTTGCATTTATATTACAAGTGTGTGTAAGAGTTAATCCTTTTATAAAGCAGTAAGCTGAAGAGAGGGAGTGAGAGAGAGAGCGCAAGAAATCAAATTCAATGCAAATGATTTCTCCGCTAAACAACTTGTTGTTGTTTAACACATAACATTTAAATAATTCATGATTTGTTTTAATAAATCATAACAGAGAGAGTCCGTAACAGAGAGGAAAATGAGATTTACAAGTAATGGAGAAAGTTAAAACAAATATCGGATATAAAATGATACAAGCGTTGTATTAATAATGCAATGCTGATGTATGTTTCCGATAGTAAACAGTAACCGGAAATTAAATTATTTTAAATACAACATTAACATGGAAATTGCATTAAAATTAAACTACTCTTATGAGACATTTTAAATACAACGGAAACTAGTTTTTGCTTTTAGAAAACAATGTATTTTAAAATCCTTTTTTAATTGAAGCTTTCAAGAGATCCTTAAATGATAAAATTAAAATATTTAAAATGAAAAAAAAAAATTAAAAAATCTCATTGATTCATTTTTCATTCATATTCTATAGAAAATATGTTGTGACAAATAGTATAAATTATTTATATTCAATATAAAAATAATTATTTATTAAATATTAGATCCTTTCGTACTGAAATATTTTAATTTATTAAAGATAGAAACCAATCTAGCTTACGCCGGTCTGAACTCAGATCATATAAGAATATTCATCACTTTGTATAGCTAATGTATGCTTTCCTCTTAATATTATCGATTTATTTGTTACAGAAAAAATATTTTTTATAGATCGTTTTATCATTCGATTTTAATCAGAATATAAAAGTTTACCATTTAAATTATCGGCTAATTTTTAATAGAATAATAATGTTCACGTTACGTTCCCCATACCCAAGCATGCTGGGGACGCATTTTTAGTGTTATCGATTAATATTATATCGAATATTTATGTTGTGGGTGAATGTTTAACAAAATTTTAACAGAACAGAAATTTTAACAGAATAATAACGTTCACGTTACGTTTTCTACAGCCATGCATGCTGCATTTTTATCATTTTTAGTGTTATCGATTAATGTCATATCAAATATTTAGGTTGTGTTTGAATGTTTAACAAAATTTTAACAGAACAGAAATTTTAACAGAATGATAACGTTCACGTTACGTTTTCTACAGCCATGCATGCTGCATTTTTATCATTTTTAGTGTTATCGATTAATGTCATATCAAATATTTATGTCGTGTTTGAATGTTTCACAAAATTTTAATGTTACCGATTCGCTTCCTGCACTTAATTCGAGTAATCGATTCATTTTTATAAGAAAATTAATGTAATCGATTTATTTAGAAATTTTTTGTAAGTGATTAATTTTCTATGGGAATTTCATAAACATAAATGTTATCGATAACTGGCCTATATAAAAGTTATGTTATCGCTTAATAAATATGTAATATTTATTTTTGGTGGAAAATTTAAGTTATCGATTTATTTTTAAAAGAATCGATTTATTTTCTAAAGAAAATTAATGTTATCTGTTTTTTTTTCTCTATTAAAAATTTTAGTTATCGATTTCTTTTCTATAGAAAATGCATGTTGTTGATTTATCTTCTAATGAAAATTAATGTTATCGATTTATTTTCTAAAGAAAATTAATGTTATCGATATATTTTCTATTACAAATTTAAGTTATCTAATTCTTTGCTATAGAAAATGCATTTTGTTGATTTATCTTATAAAGAAAAGTAATTTTCTAAAGAAAATTAATATTATCGATTTATTTTCTATTAAAAATTTAAGTTATCGATTTCTCTTCCATAGAAAATTCATGTTGATGAATTAATTTCTAAAGAAAATTAATGTTATCGATTTATTTTCTAAAGATAATTAATGTTATCGATTTATTTTCTATAGGAATTTCAAGTTATGATTTATTACAGCAAAGTGAAGTTATCGATTTCTTTGCTACAGAAAATGCATGTTGTTTATTTATCTTATAAAGAAAATTAATGTTATCGATTTATTTTCTATTAAACATTTAAGTTATCGATTTCTTTTCTATAGAAAATGCAAGTTGTTGATTTATTTTCTAAAGAAAAGTAATGTTATCGATTTATTCTGTAAAGAATATTATTGTTATCGATTTATTTTCTATTAAAAATTTAGCTATCGATTTCTCTTCTATAGAAAATTAATGTTATCGATTTATTTTCTAAAGAGAATAAATGTTATCGATTTATTTTCTAAAGAAAGTGAATGTTATCGATTATTTTCTATAGGAATTTTAATTTATGGGTTATTTTTTTACAGAAAAGTGAAGTTATCGATTTCTTTTCTATAGAAATTTCAAGTTATTCATTTATTTTAATATATTCTAAACAAAACTAAAATAATCGATTCAGTTCTTTGTAGAAAATTAAATTTAATGCTTAATTTTTCATAGAAAGCTTAGTAAGCAATAAGAATAACTTTTTTTGTCAATCAAATTTAATGATTTTGATAAAACATTCACATAAAATAAAAGTTATCGGCAAATGCTGTCCGTAATAAATACAATTGATGAATGTTATCGATTAATTAACATGGCTGTCGTAAACTTAAACATGAAAACAACAAAAATATGTGTGCATATGTTGTCTTGATATTCACAAAACTTTTTACGCAGATGATGTGTTCTAAACAAATTTGTGTATGTATATGTGCCCATTACTCATGTAACAATAGCAATGAAAAAAAAGAACGAAAGGGAGAGAGAGAAATAAATAGCAACATACATATGTTATGGGAAAACAAGTAAAAAAGAACTGCGGCTGTAACAGAAGTACCACTATGATTGTTGTGTGAATGTTGAATGAGTAACAAATGCCACAACGAAACATTCTCGTACAGCACGTATACGTTGCGGTGAACAACGGTTGTTGATTGAATTAAAAAACAAACAAAAACTGAACACTTGAATAAAAAGCGATAACATTTCCTTTCATCGCCTGTCTTTGCTTTTTATCGCTTTTTCCTTTTTTTTTGTTGAAATATAATCAACACTGCAGGTGTTTTCATTTCCACAATGTGCTATAAGTAACACTCTTAAGTTTTATGGAATTTTTATTAAATTTTTCTTAAAGTTTCTTTTACTGTAAATGTTTTAAACCATGCTTCTCATTTTTTAATGTTGCCGTCTAAGCAAAGTCACATTAAAACCAACATTTTTTATTCCTATGAGACTGTCTTATCAATTTCAACAGCTGTTATGTCCAAAGCATGAAGAATAGGTCACTTAAAAGGCAAACAACAAAACGAATTTGTTTTCTTCATACTTTATGCCCCGTGTCGCTATCATTTTCAGTACAATAAAGTTGTCAAAATCAACAAATTGCCTGGTAAACCTTATGTAGGCTTGGTTGGTTGGAATATAGAAGGAATCGGGGTGGGGGTTGGTAAACAACATAGACCGTCTAGTTGTCTACAATTTTGTTTTATTACCACTTTCAAATAAAGAAAATAAGCAAGACAACTGATAAAGGGAATGAAAGGAAGTAAAAGAAAATAAAAAATTTATAACAACGGACAGCTTTTGGTCGCCAACAGAGTAGGCTCGCTTCTATTATATGTGGCACACTTAAGATTTGAAGAGATTCTCAAACAAAATTAAAATGCTTCAAAAGCATTTCAAGTGCTTTTTACTTTTTACTGTGTAGTCAGAACCTAAATAATAATTTAAAAATCAATTTACTGACTTCATAGAATGAAAAAATTATAATTACAACTTCGATTTGCTGTTGAAAATTTATCGATAACTTTGGTTTTTTTAAAGAAAACTTTTCGATAACTTTGATTTAAGAATTTAATATTAATCTTTTACAGTTATTTTTAATATCAAAATTTTTGGTTAAAAATTTATCGATAATTTTGATTTACTGAAAGAAAACTTTCTGACAACTTTGACTTTCTATAGCAATTACTTTCAAAAATAACCTTTATTGTTGATAATTAGTCGATAACTGCAATTTTTTACAAGGAAAATTTTCGATAACTTTAAGTTTAAAATTTCCATACTAAATATATCGATAAAAATACTGATTATTACTACTCGTTCATATTCATTTTCAACAGTACAGTTTTTTTTTGATAAAATTTACCGACAACTTCGATTAACTGAAAGAAAACTTTTCGATAACTTTGAAAAAAAAAAAACAATTCCACAGAAAATTTATCGAAAAGAATACCACCTATAAATATTATTTATCACAATTATATCCAGAAGTAACTCTTTTTATCGAAAATTTGTCGATAAATTGGACTTTTTCTAAGAAAACTTATCGATGTCATTGACTGGAAAACTTCCATTAAAAATTTATCGATAATAATGCTGATTATTATTTTCTTACATTCTTTTTATTAAAAATTAATCGATAATCTCGTTTGTCTACAAGTAAAACTTTCGATAACTTTAAATTTCAAATATAAATACGCAATTTATCGAAAATAATATTGTTTGTTATTACTCGTATACAATTATTTTGAAGAGCAAAATTTTGTTTTCAAAAAATTATCGATAAATACAACTTTGAATGAAAATTTATGAAATCAATAAAAATTTATCCACAATTAAAATATTTTGTTGAATATTTATGGTTAACAGTAATATTTGTGGAAAGTTAAAGTATCTGTAATTGAATGTTCTAAACAAAAATTTATCGATAAATATAATTTTCTGTAGAAAATTTAACAATAAAAGATGAAAATATTAACGATCGCTAAAATGTTCTTTGTGTTATTTTGCGATAACATTCCTTTTTAGAAGAAAATTTATCGATAAATCTTATAAATTCCTGTATAAAATTTCAACAAGTGGAATTCTGAATGATTATTATGATGAATATAACTATTCGAACTGTGAAATATTGCAATTATCTCGGTAAGATTTTTCTTAGAAAATTTATCGATAAATAAAAATTTCTTAGAATGATTGATAATTAAAATTTTTGTACATCATTTCAAGCATTTGATTTGAGGCATATTGCTTTTACAAAAGAAAAGAGAAACGAAAAACCTTCAGGTGCTGATTTGGGAATCTCATTCTGCTTACATGACTAGACACTATATAGTAAGTCATGCCTTCGCCAAGTCATCCATTATTGATGGTGTTGAAAGGATACAAAAGTTGTGAAAATAGAAAAATTAAGCAAACTTACAATTGGCTTGTAAATGCTTTTAAATTTTAATGAAATAATTTAAACACTTTGATGATTGCTTTTAAAAATTAACACAAAATAAATTATTAAACAGAAGGACTAAATACTTTGGTAATATTAAATAGGCCCGCGGTAAATTCACTTATCTAAAGGCTTAGTTGAATTAAACAATTTAATTACCGGAATTTCTTTAATTTATTTGTGTTTCTAAGGGAATAATTATAACAAGTATTTCTTTCTTTTAATTTTTTCTTTAAACTGTTTATAATACAATTTTTTTATGTTAAAATTATTGATTGAATAATAATAAAAAAAAACACAAAAACACACGCGAATTCTCCTTTGCCTTTAAACGTGCGTTACACTCAACAGCCGTAAGTCAACTGTTTTGTTTTCTTCACACACAACATGAAAAAAACACTTACAATGTGACCCATATCCTAAGCAACAACAACAAAAAAAATGTAAAACAGAAACAAACATAAAATAACCGAAAAAACAAAAAACAACAACAAATAATTGTGGATTATGAAATAAAAGAGCGTGATAAGCATTAATTGCACTCACTCCAGCCATTAAAACTGTTTTGCTACATTGTTTCTATGAAAACAGAGAGAAGCAGGGCGAGAATAAAGGACTGAGGGAGAGTAAGAGAGAGAGAGAGAGAGTAATTATTTTTGGCGCATTTTCTTAAAAGCTTATCAAATTTCTTTGATGCGTATTGTTTATGTGTCGCCTTAATGTACTGTGTGATAATCATCATTATGGACATAAAAACACAGCTGCTCGCTGTGCTGCCTCTCTCTCTCCCTCCCTCGCTGCATGAAAACAGCATGAAAATGACGTCAGCTTGTTGTGGTGTAAAGATGTAATACTCTCCCCAGTCCTTAATATTTGTGTGTAACAGAATGGTGAAAAGCATGCATTATTAACAGTAAAGCAAGTACCTTTCACTTTAACAATTTGAGATTGATTGGATTTTAATGTCATTAACATACAATGTTAAAGCGCATATTGCCAGAAACTGTTAAAAATTAACCAGAAACTGTTATAGATTTAAATAAGCATTCAAATTTTATTTCTTTCATTGTTAATATTTATTGCTAAACATCGGTGTTAATTAAACGACCACCTCGTGATTGATTGCAACACACGATCCTTTTGACGTAGATGTCGTCAAGTTTTTCTTAAATTTCGTTCAGTATCGCGGCGATAAATTGACGAATATTGGTTTTTAAATGCTCCAACGTTAGGGGATTTCTTCTGCAGACATAATCTTTGAAGTAGCTTCTCCGAAAATAGTCCAACGGCATTAAATCTCATGATCTTGGTGGCCAATTGATGTCGTCAAAACATTTAATTACTCTTTTCATTAGCTTCTTATTCAATAAAGCGAATATCCTTTGTGCTGTGTGACTCATATCGCCGTCTTGTTGAAACCGCATGCTGAGCGGTTCATAACCTTTCGTATACTACCACAGCGCTTTTTCAAAGTTATTTTTAGAAAATACATCGTCTTCCTTCCACTTTTTATCCAATTTTCATGATTATTTAAGATTTTCTTCCTTCGCTTATCCAAATTTTTGTAATGTTAACTTTAACCAAAGAAAATAAAGTATAAAGAATGCGCATTTTAACATATTTTGGAATATTTTTCAAAAATATTTCACGACGCGGGGGGAAAGATAAAAGGGAAGTATACAGAAACCAAGAGCGTAACAATGTGTTGTTCTCATCGTGCGTTTTTGTTGTTTGACCACTTTTTTATTTATTTTTCTAGTGTTAAAAACAGACGTCGGCTCCAATGTCCCTCAGGGGAAGAACATCTTCGGCTTTTTACACACATAGGAACATCAAGAATGTTCGTTAAAAAGAGCATAAAAATGCATTCAGTTGCTTGTTGCTTGTCAGCTTCTAAAGGAGAAGGTTTATGTTGCTTTTTTTCAGACTTCAATTATACACCCAAAGAAATATCACAGTAGTATTCACTAATATCAATGAGAAATGATTTCTATTTTTGGAAGAATACTTGCCAAGGTAAATACGGTGTCTTTAGGGATTTAGTGCAGTATAATTTTTCTATATTTTCCGATCACATATACATATCATTGGGTTAATAAGTAGACTTGAAATTATTACTAACAATTTTCCTCTAGGCTAACACATGCCTATGGTTATGGATTAGTGAGTGAGAGAGAGAGCAAATAAGTTGAGAGAATTTATTTATTTACAGCCATACAAAAATGTTAGTAATATACTCTATTTTTACTTTCATTTCATCAACATACATATGTAAAGCTATCCATCTTTGGCTTAAAAGTTAGGCCATGTTTTTTAGATAAATAAAAAGAATAAAAAAAAAACATTTTTTATTAAAAGAAAAAAAGAAACGAGCATTCCAAAGCATTTAAAAAAAATTATACTATGAGACAAAATAAGAAAATGAAATACGCCCAGCTAATGACATTGAACATTTTTAACACAAAATATTCTTCGAGTGTTATTCTGAAATAAAATGATAAAGCATACGCAGCACATGTATTCTTGTCGCAGTCTGATCGTCGACAACTAAATCAAAAAACACAAGAATACATACACATGTACATACACGTACGATGAGAGCAACACATTGTTACGCTCTTTGTTTGTGTTCATTTTCCTTCTGTCTTCCTCCCCCCTCATCCAGAAATGATTTTTAAAAAATTTTGGTGAGAGCGGGTCGTAATGTTACAACCCGCCATAAGAAATTTTACTTCTACATAAATCGTATTCTTTATATCCATATTCTTTGCTTTAACATAACATTACAGTTAACATAACATTCACTGTAAAAAAAAACATAATAATTTTCGAAGATAACTTCATACAAATTTTGGTGGTTCTTGTAAGACCGTATGGTGACATTAAAACCACTGATTCACTAGTAAAATTTGTCTACACTCGTCTTGAGGGTCATTTGGTGACAATAGAACCAGTGATTCGCTGATAAAATTTGTTCCCTACGCCGCTTTTTGCTAATTCCCGCATCAGAAAGATAGCCGTTTCGCTGGATATTCCTCTTCCATCCGAACGACATAGCCACAATCTCCAGAGACGGTGCCATAATCTCCGATGTTTTACAGGACTAAGGTATTCCAAATGCCTCAATAAGATTAATTACTCTTCGATCATTTTACATGAGCAAGCTGAAGTTCGTTGGCAGCAGGATTGCTGATATTGTTAAAGTCTGTTTCAACCGCTGCCGCTGGATGTTAGTGCGCTGCATATCGTTTTCTCGCGAATACTGTCAAGGTTGCTTTATTAGCCATGTCGCTTGTAAGAAAAATTATGTTTCGGTTAAACGGAGTAGATCATCGGCGTACAGGACGCTGTTGCCTGCGTTCGAAGGTAAAGGTTGAGGAAGTCCTGACGTCGCTTCAACCTAGAGACGCCTCGCTATTACGCCGGCATCGCTCACGAGCGTGACAAATGTCCTTACATAGTTCGTTTAATGCTTTGTTCCTTTGGTTTCAATTTCAATAAATTTCTGCTTTAAATAAATATTTTTTGTATTGAAATTTGAAAATAATTCCTTACAACTGCTTGCTACAATTTACTTACACCCACACACTTGCATTCCACATACTCCATCTCTATTCCTATACACACTCATTAAACACAATATATTGTGAATATAAAATATTCGTTAAATTCATGCCTTAATTAATTGTAATTATATTTGTGTACATATGTATGTATGTGTATGTGTGTGATTTTTGGTTATTCTACCATATTTAGTGGTTTATTTGGTCTGAAATGCCTGTTTGCGGTTTAAATTTTACGTTCTGTTTGCAAGAGTATAAGCACCATATACATGCGTATTTATTTTCGTGTGTGTACCAACACACAAACATGCGTGGTTATGCTTTCAAAAGGTTAATTTCGTTACATTTGCCGAGTGCAAGAGAATGGGAGCAAGAATAAGAAGAAGACGAAGTAGAAAACAACACAACTTTCTAACACAATAAATGGGAGTTTAAAAGTAATCACTGAAGTGAGTAATGCTTATTAAAGCATTGAGCGAGTGGTGAAGAAAGAGGAAGAGAGAAAGGGTGTATTGGTATTCGTGTGCTTTAATTGAACAGGAAATCTGAGAATTTATAACTACAGAGTGAAGATTATGACTGGCTAAGTGTGTATGTGTATGTGTATGTGTATGTAGGAAATCTCTAAATGAGCACACAAGTGTTTTGTTTAAATGCTACACAGTAAGCTTAAGAATAATTGTTGGACTGGATATGTTTGAGAGAGAGAGTGCGATAGAATTTATTTGATTCACTACATCGTGAAGGATTTCTAAATAAAATCGGCAAATATTTGTTATTCATTATTCGAAAACAAAATGTTGTAGAAAATCTTCTACAAACACACACACGCTTATGTAAATGTATTTACACACTCAATATAAATCTGCTCAATTGGTATTTATATTTTATTTGAGTGCATGTGTGTGTGTGTGCGTTTCACTTTACTGTGGTCATTTGCTGAATTAAAATTAATCATGCAACACATGATGTTGCTGCTGTTGTTGCCATTTTAAGTATGTGAATGGTTTTGTGGCTTTGCAAATTGGTAATTTAGTATGTATATACGTGTGGGTGTGCGTATGTATTTAATGAAATAAGGAAATTCCTGAAAACGTTATGATTTGTTTGATTACCAACCAAATGAGTTTGAAGTATAATTACTAAAGTATGTATATTTTAAGGCGCTTTTAAAAAGAACTTTAGAATTCAAATTGAAGGATTTTTTCGAAACCAATTTTGAAATATAATTAAAGGACAGTTTAAAGTCTGCTTAATTTACCTTTTATCCGATAAATTGAGATCGGAAGGCTGTAGTTTATATTACTGGGATATAAGAAGTGGCCGCATGCTTTAGCAAACTGCATGCCTGTGATGCTAAGCCTAAAATCCACATTTTAAACTACAGTTTTAGTTATTACTTCTTGAGACTGCTTAAGTTTACCATTACAGCATTGATTACAGTTGTCCTTAAATCACCTCTACTCAGTAATATGCATGATGTTACAATTTTAGTCAACATATTGTGTTTAACAGCCTTCTCAACAGACGGACACTAATTTAAAAATGTAAAATTGGCGTCAGCAACAATTTCTCTGGAAAATTTATAGATAACTTTAATATTCTGTTAAAAATGTATCGAAAATTGAAAATTTCGCAGTAAAAATATATCGATAACTATAATTTTTGTAGTAAATTTATCGATAACTAAAAATTCATTGATAACTTTAATATTCGGTTAAAAATATATAGAAAATTTAAAAATTTCGCAGAAAAATTCATCCATAACTATAACTATTGTAGAAAATTTATCGATAACTATATTTCTTTTTTTTTTTTTTGAAGATTTATCGATAACTTTTATATTATTAAAAGTGTATCAAAAATTGCAAAATTTTAAGGAAAATTTATCAATAACTTTAATTTTGTTGCAAATATATTTCCTAACTTAAAATATTCTGTGGAAAATTTATCGATAACTTTAATGTTATGCAAACAATTTTTTGCACAATACAATTGTATCGATAAATAATTTTCGGGAACATTTTGTAAGAAATCGATTCCTAACTGAAAGCTTCTGGAAAAAATTTATCGATAACAAACATTTTTTATGGAATATTTAGTTATACATACATACATAATTGGTCATTACAACCCTTCAGTCAGGATTACGACCTAGTTTCTCACACCACTTATGTTGTGTGTGTTAATTTTATACATGAGTGGCGGGACCTACAGTTTAAAGTCGACTCCGAACGTTAGATTTTTGAGAAACTTTTCATGGCAATTTTATTTACTCTCAGAGTTTTTGCCAGAAATCTGCTGAGAGGAAGTCGCCGAAGAAATACTCTTTGTATTTTATTTTGATGTCTGGCTTGGGACTCGAACCCTGGCTTTTCGTCTAATAAGCCAACACACTACCTACTAGACCACGGCGACTAGGTTTATTCAAATTTCTGTGAAAAATTTGTTGCTAACTGTAATTTTTGTTAAAAAATTAATTGATAACGTAAACATTCTGTACGAAATTGATTCACAATTGAAAGATTCGGTATAAAATTTATCGATAACAACAATAATGACTATGTGCGAATATAACTTTCCTATTACTAGATATTATGTGCACAAATATGTACATATACAGATGACAGTGATATTAATAGTGGGTGACCACATAATATTTGCAAATCTTTTTGTCCCACACTGTATATTAATTAACAATTAGTCGAATACGATGTAATCCTACATTGGTCAATCATTACCAATAAGAATTAAATTATTGGTTAAAATTGGTAATTATTAATTAAAATTGACAATCTTTCATAAGACGATTACAGACTCTTTGTAGAAATCCAGGTACATGTGCTTAATTCATTTCGATTCCGATGGCCAACCGTCAATGACGTGCTCAGTTGAATTATTGACGAGAGAGAGAGTTTCCTAAGAGAATCTGAAAATGTTGCTCTCATCAAAAATCGACACATCTTTACTACTCATCCCTAAAACTACAACACAGCATGTATCTCTACTGAAGACAACTTAGACTTTTCAAGTCAATTGGAATTGAATGTGATAAGGAGCAGCAGCAGCAGTGGTGTACGTGTGTGTAGATATTACATAGTATTGATGAGAAATTTCGCAGTAAATTTTTAGAATTTTTTTTAATATTTGAACATTGACTTTGGAACATACTGTACACTCTACACACTGAGAAAAAACCGAAAGATTTGTTTCATTAAAAAGAGTGAAAAAAATCACTCTTAGTATGTGTATTTAAAACCTTAAATTTCTAAAACTCTCCTTTTGTAACTGAGTGTAGTATTACTTACTTACTTACTTAATTGGCCATAACAACCCGATTAACGGATTTCGGCCTGAAGCAACACATCCTTCCAGGCGCCTTTTCTTCTTGCGCGCCTACGCCAGTTGGTCACACCAATCGATGACAGGGCTTCCTCGATTTGGTCCTTCCAACGGATACAAGGTCGTCCTCTTCGCCGACTTCCGCAGATCCGCGCGTCAAATACCCGTCTCGCTGGAGCATCCTCCTCCATTCGAACGACATGGCGGAGCCAGCGCAGCCGCTGGATATTAATACGCTGCACAACGTCCATGTCGTTGAGGAGCTCATACAGCTCACTATTGTATCGGATGCGGAAATCATCGCCAACTGGTACTGGACCGAAGATCTTACGCAGTAGTTTTCTCTCGAACACTCTCAAGGCTGCTGCATCAGAACTTAATAGGGTCCATGTCTCTGCGCCATAAAGAAGCACGGGTAGGATGAGTGTCTTGTAGAGTGTTAGTTTTGTCGTACGAGAGAAATCTCTGCTACTCAATTGCCTATTAAGACCATACTAGCACCTGTTGGCAAGAGTGATCCTGCGCTTGATCTCCAGACTGACATCATTTCTGGTGGTAACGGCGGAGCCATGATAGATGAATTCCTTGACCGCATCAAAAGTATAATTATCGGCCGTAATCTGTGAATCAATACGCCGCGCGTCGCTACTCGTCGATAACATATACTTTGTTTTGCCCTCATTTACTGCCAGACCCATCTTACTAGACTCCCGTTCAATAGCACTAAAGGCAGCAGTAACATCTCGCTACGTACGCCCTATGATGTCAATGTCGTCAGCGTACGCAAGCAACTGGACACTTTTTTGAAAAATAGTGCCACTGCGATGCACTCCTGCCTTTCGCAGAACAATCTCCATGACGAAGTTGAAGAGGTCGCATGATAAGGGGTCGCCGTGTCTGAAACCTCGCACGGTATCAAAAGGTTCGGAGAGGTCCATTCCTACCTTGACGGAGCTGCAGGAATTGCTCAACGTCATTCTGCATAGCCTTATCAGCTTCGCAGGTATACCAAGCTCAGACATTGCGGCAAAAACACGATCCCTTATGGGGCTATCAAAGGCAGCCTTATAGTCGACAAAAAGATGGTGTGTGTCGACTTGTTTCTCGTGGGTCTTTTCCAGGATTTGGCGTAGTGTGAAGATCTGGTGGATGGTGGACTTGCCAGGTCTGAAGCCGCACTGATAAGGTCCAATCAGTGTTTTGACGAGTGGCTTCAGTCGTTCACACAATACGCCTGTAAGAACCTTATATGCGATAGGGAGAAGGCTTATACCCCTGTAGTTGGCGCATAAAGTAGGGTCTCCCTTTTTCAGGACAGGACAGAGGACACTGAGGTTCCAATCGTTGGGCATACTTTCCTCTAGCCATATTTTGTAAATAAGCTGGTGCATGCGCCCCAACAACTCATTACATCCGGTCTTAAACAATTCAGCGGGGAGACTGTAGTAGAACGTATTTATTATATGCTCTCTTTCATCTTTATTTAATTTTTTCTCTCGCTTCTCTTTAAATACACTCTCTTTTTTGTATTTAATGTTCAATTTTGTTTGTTTTATTTTGTTGAGTGTAATTTAAATGTTTGTTGTTGTTGTAGTTGTTGTTCGAAAAGTTCAAAGTACAATGACAGCCAAAGACAATAAAACAGTGATAAACGTGGCAGCAGTGACAACACTGCTTAAACTATGTTTCTCCTAATATACCCACACACTATTTATGCATGTGAGTGTGTGTGTGTGGCAAATTAGAGCGAAAAGCCAACGGCATTCATCATCATCAACATTACCATCGTCAACCAACATCATTAATGGTGACACGCACGCACAGGCGAAAGGAGACGACACTTATTCACTCACTATACAACACATGCACACACATACACATACTCTTTTATAAACATTGATTCTCATTTATGCTAGTGTATACACATGCATATGACGTATGTATGTATGTGTGTTTGGCCAATTATGCTCAAGGATTTACAAATAGACTTGAACTCACATACATCCAATATAAACACATACTTAGAGATTAACAACAGCAACAATAATAATGACAACAACAACAAGAATACGACTTTATACGACGACTTTAGCATGTAAAGATGACAACCTTTAGTGCGTACAGATGTGGCACATACACACACTTAAACCTATAAAAACATTATGGCGTATAACTTGAAGCAAAACTTGTTTTAGATCGTAAAACGAAAAGACAACGACAACGAGAGAAGTTGAGGTAGAGATAGAGAGAGAGACTGAGAGACCAATTAAACACAACCAATGAACCTGTAAATAAAACTACAGTCGTTAACAAATTTGTACATACAATAGGGTGATGAAATCAAGTAAAGTTCGTTCACATCAAAATTTTATTTTCATTTTCTATTGCAACGCCACTGTATGCATCTCCGGAGCATAAACACTTGCTTAAATCTGCTTTAATTAGCCTGGATTTTGCCGAATTAAAAAAAAAACAAATTGTGCAAACGTAGCTTGGCTTAAATATTAAGAAGCTTTGTTGTTAGTCGCCGTAGATGATTTTCGTTTGCAAACGTTTGACCATAGTTTATCTGTCCTTAATGTCTAATACCCTAATAATACCAATAAACTCACTTATACACGTACACTCTGTATAATTATGTGCTTAAATTCAATGCATTAACATACTCGTACTCGTATTCGTCCTTGTACTCCTGCCTGCACTTGTACTCGTTCGTAGAGACGATATAAATGCAATGGACGTTGAAATGAATGCAATAATGGGCTTTGCCCGGCTGTGTGTGAGTCACAGCAATTGCAATTGCGTTCAACAATTTTCCTTTAATATCCTTAAATGCAATAACAACAGTAACGGTAACAATACAAGCAGCTACTGTAGCAACAAAACATAGCCAAAACACTAATTTAACAACGACTATGACAGGCAAAAGTTACGAAAATAATATTTAATGAACACTGAAGCCAAAAAAAAATTCAACGCAGTTGTCGAAACAGAAAAAAAAATTTAAGAAATTAAATTTAATTTTTAAAAGTACTTCTAAGAAAAATACATGAATAAACAAAATTGCCGTATTTCGGGCTCAGAAAAGCCACACGTGGTCTTACAGAAGCCAATGTACTCATTACGAGTGACTGTTTGGTGCCGTTTGGGAAGGTGAGGCATCATTGGCCAATATTTCTTTGAAAATGAGAACGGTGTAACCATTACGTTCTCTGGAGATACCTATCGCACCATGATAACCTATTTTTTGTGCCCGCTCTTCATAGTATTGATGTGAACGATGTTTGGTTTCAACAGGATGCCGCAACTTGCTACACATCCCATGCCACAATCGTTTTTTTTGCATCAAACGTTTGATAGCCTTTTAATTAGCCGAAAGGCGATTTGACACTGTTGGACTATTTTCTCTGATGCCATTGCCGAGATAAGCCCCCATACACTCGAAAAAGTGCATGAAAATTGATCGGATAGAAAGAGGTACTGTGGGCTAGCCGCATAGCTGCCAGATTTGACGATTTATCGTCATTTTGACGAATTTGAGCTCCAAAAATACCATATTGACGATTTGACGATTTATGCTCTTATTTGCATAATAAGCATTATGTTACAATTTTAGTCAACAGCCTTCTCAAGAGACGGACACCAATTTTAAAATGTAAAATTGTAGTCAGCAACAATTTCTCTGGACAATTTATAGATAACTTTAATATTCTGTTAAAAATGTATCGACAATTGAAAAATTTCGCAGTAAAAATTTATCGATAACTTTTATTTTTGTGGTAAACTTATCGATAACTATAAATTCAACGATAACTTTAATATTCGATTAAAAATATATTGATAATTTAAACATTTCGCAGAAAAATTCATCCATAACTGTAGCTATTGTAGAAAATTTATCGATAACTATATTTCTTTTTTTTGAAGATTTGTCGATAACTTTTATATTATTAAAAGTGTATCAAAAATTGAAAATTTTTTAGGAAAATTTATCAATAACTTTAATTTTGTTGCAAATATATTTCCTAACTTAAAATGTTCTGTGGAAAATTTATCGATAACCTTAATATTATGGAAAAATTTTTTTCACAATACAATTGTATCGATAAATAATTTTCGGAAACATTTTGTAAGAAATTGATTCCTAATTGAAAGCTTCTGGAAAAAATTTATCGATAACAAACATTTTTTATGGAATATTTTTTTATAACTGTAAATATTATTAAAATTTCTGTGAAAAATTTGTTGCTAACGGTATTTTGACGATTTTTAAAAATTAAAAACTTACATCATATTCCTAACTTTAGTATATTAAAAGCCACTTTAAGCTTTGTATTTACTTTGAAATTGTTACTATTGGAAATTTATGCTAGTAATTACAAGGAGTAAGTAAAGTATTATATTTTTAAGGTATCCGAACTGTGATGATTTTTCTGTATTTTATTCCTTTTTAATCCCTTAAAAGCCAAAAAATTACAACTCCTAAATAACCTCGTAGTTGAGTATAACTTATCACTTGTCGTTGCAGACAATTTTAAAAATTCGAGTTCAGCTTCTAATATTACCATCGGAAGAACAAAGGCAAGCGCCGTTATTTTTTCATACGACCAACATTCAGGGGAAGGATGGCATTGTGTTTAGAACTATGAAAATATGTTATGAGAAGAAGGAAAGAGCGAACAGTGTTTATGGACACTAGCGTTGTATATTTTTATACGATAAGTAACAGGAAAGATCTCTGCAGGGATTGAGTCGCACAGACTAAAAAACGTATTATTACTGTAATGCAATGTGCAATCCACTGGCCAATAGACCACATATGGATGTGCTAGGCGAGAGAGACGAGCGTTACGTAGGAATATATGATTTTCGAGAACAAGTCATCTTATTTCGTTCGAGCAAAATCCTTTTGTAGTAGTGATAGAACAGTGAAACACAAACCACATTGAATCGATGCTTCAATGATTCAATGGAGTGGGTTACACTACCTGCCTTTAAGGAGCTACTACGGCCTCTCCTGTATACGGTCGAGAAACCTTAAAATAGACGTTGAGACACCGACCCATACATGACAGTTGTATTCCATTCTCGGTCGGTTATAAATGGTATAAATAGATGATAAGATCTTAAGACGGAACTGAAGTAACTGAAAAATGTATCGCTTACAGGCAACATTACACTAAATTTTAATGCTCAGAATGTCAAAATCTTCTGACTCCTTAATATTGTTACATAAATCGAAACGACCTAATATCGTTTAACAATAAAAACGACAAACAAAAGCTACCAGCTACACCAACACAATACACACGACACAAATACACACTAATGAACGTGTTGATTATCTAAAGCTGCACACATACATATATGTACAACGAACCTGGTTGCGTCTGGTACCAACAACAACATGCATGAACAACAAAAAAAGGGATGGACAACATAAACAAAGTACACAAACAACAATGTACTAGCAATAGAGTTCTCGAGAAGGCGAGAGCGAGAACATTCCATATCGAGAACGTTCATCATACTGATTACGTGCGTGCGGACTATAAAAGGGCTGGACAAAGCAAGCAGCACTCAGAGTTATAATTCAGTCAGCCTTGTGTGAAGACGCGTTGCGGTTGGAACGTACAAGTGGTATTGCTTGCAAAAAGGTTGTAAGCAGAGAAGATCTAACGAACAGTTGTTAGTGTTAACGCGGACAGAAGTATGAAATAGAATAGTGTACAAGCAAATTATTGTTGTATCGTTAAGTTGTATACGGTGGCACACAAAAGTAGCGGCGTAAAGAATAAAGAGAGTTTAACTGAAATTAAACCCATATTTGTTTTTACTTTGTTTGCAATTAACGAACTCATATTTAAACGTTTTTAGAAAGGTAAAAACGTAACAATATTTACACCACCCATAGTTTAAGATGATGCAATATTATTGCTGTATCAATGAACAACATTGTGATAGATTGTTTAAACCTTAATCAATTTTTCCTCCATTTTTAGAATAAAAATAATAAATGAAGATAATTTTTAAATGTTTTATTTTTGAACTCTGATATGTACATAATAATTTTGATTTTTAAAAACTTTTAATTTATTTATTTATTTTCTTTTGACGATTTTTTGACGATTTCAATAAACCTCTTTGACGATTTTGACGATTTTTTCTCAAATATTTGACGATTTGGTGCCTTAATTATTTGAAGCCTGGCAGCTATGGCTAGCCGTATAAATGAAATGATATTCTATTTCTAACCAGAATAATTGTACATCACAATAAAGAAATACTTCTAGTTTCAGCAGCAGTCTTTGGTTATTCCTTACTATGCATGGCAAGACTTTGTCAAATTGTCAGTTTTTTCATAATTCTGAGAGTAGCCTTAGTCTAATAGGTAGTGTGTTGGCTTATTAAACGCAAACCCTCAGCTCAGACATTTTATCTTTTGGCAAAAAGTCTGAGAATGGAATAACAATTGCCATAAAAATTACTCAAATACTGTTGTTTGAAGGTTACACTAACTGTAGGTGCTGCCACTCTGAATAAAAATTAACACACACAACATAGGTGGTGTGAGAAGCTGGGTTGTAATCCAGACTAAAGTAAAGGGTCCGCCAAATAACTTTATCTTTTTTTGAAAATGCTTTTAAAAAAAAACCTGCTGAATATTTTCTCAAATTTCTTTTTTTATTTGAAAGCACAATCTTTCCGGTTAATAATGGAAAATAATTTCATTCAAATGGCTGCCTCGACTGGCCATGCAGTAGCCTATACGATCGGTCCAATTTTTAAGCATCATTTTATCGATTGTGTGCCACTGTATTTTACTAATGGCTTCACGAATATTGTCCTTTAAAGCGTCAATTGTCTCTGGATTGTAGGCGTAACACTTATCTTTGACGGCACCCCACAAATAATAGTCCAACGGTGTCAAATCGCAGCTCCGAGGTGGCCAAACGATATCAGCTCTGCGGCTGATAATGCGATCTTCAAAAACAGGACGCAAAACATCGAGTGTAGCTTCGGCTGTGTGGCACGTAGCGCCGTCCTGTTGAAACCAAATGTTGCCAATATCCTCCTCTTAAATTTTTGTGAACAAAAATTCGTTCAACATGGCCCGATAACGATCGGCATTGACTGTAACGGCCACTCCTTGCTAATTTTCGAAGAAAAGTGGCCCAATTATGCCTCTGGACCAAAATCCGCACCAAACAGTGACTGGTTTTGGGTGTGTCGGCTTTTCAATGTATGCGTGCGGGTTTTCTGTGCCCCAAATACGACAATTTTGCTTGTTTACATAGCCGCCAAGATCAAAATGAGCTTCATCTGAAAAGATGATTTTTTTGCCAAAATCGGCATCTTCTGGTGTAGACTACTGCATGGCCAGCCGAGGCAGCCATTTGAATGAAATTATTTTCCAATTATTAACCGGAAGGGGATTGTACTTTCAAATAAAAAAAGAAATTTGAGAAAATATTCAGCAGGTTTTTTTTCAAAAGCATTTAAAAAAAAAGTTATTTGGCGGACCCTTTATTATAGTGACAGATTCAATAAGTGAGTTATGTGGGGACATATGACTGACCTGAAAGCTAAATCAGAAAAATCATGCCAAATGGTGTTCTTAACAAACAACAAATAAATTGTGGTGAGAATTTCATTTTCAACTGATATTCGTTTATACTCGGCTATATGCTCAATAAATTGTAAAACAGAACACACTAAAGCGCACACAGACACACTCATACAAACACAGGCAGCATCATACACTCATTATGGAAAGCAGAGACAGAATACATAGTTGAATTGAATATTTGTTTTTGGTTTTTTGGTTTTTAGTTTCTGTTTTTTCTTCTTCTTCAATTAATTGTATATAACTGAGAGATGTCTTCCTGTCTCTCTCTCTCTCTCTCTCCTGTTCTTAAATATTAGTTCGTTGTGTAAGTAATGTACACATGTGTGTGTATATATGGCTTTAAAATGGTCATTTTCAAGAGAAGATTAATTTTTAATGTTTTTGTTGTTTTAAGTGAATACGCATAATGTTTTTAATGTCTCTGCATTATAAAAGATTGAAAGCATGAACGATGAACGATAAATTTTAAAAAGGGGGGGGGATTATTATTTAACAGAAGATTATTGAACAATTCCACTTGGATTTAGAATTTTAAATGAAATTTTAATTCTTTCTTTTAAAAGTAAAGTTTAATCATCATTAGATGATGAATTATTAAAAAGCAAAAACAAAATCAATATTTTTCTTCAGGAAATATTCGAAATAAAAATTTTTGTTTTAAAATTTTCATAAGAAATAATTTAGAAATACGTTATGGAGGATTTTTTGTTATTTTTTGATCTTGAAAGTGAAAAATGTTTCAGTATAAAATAAGATTCGTGACAGGTTGACATGCTAAAAAGGCTCAATATGTTGGCCTCTCACCATAAATAGACTAGCAAATGAATTTTTGTTATCCAAACTAGTACCAAAGAATATGAATATAAAGAATACGCATCATATAGAAGTAAAATTTCTTATGGCGGGTTGTAACATTACGACCCGCTCTCACGAAAATCTTTTTAAAAATCATTTATAGATGAGAGGGAGGAAGACAGAAGGAAAATGAACACAAACAAAGAGCGTAACAATGTGTTACTCTCATCGTACGTGTATGTACATGTGTATGTATTCTTGTGTTTTTTGATTTAGTTGTCGATCAGACTGCGACAAGAATACATGTGCTGCGGATGCTTTATGATTTTATTTCAGAATAACAACCGAAGAATATTTTGTGTTAAAAATGTTCAATGTCATTAGCTGGGCGTATTTAATTTTTTTATTTTGTCCCATAGTATAATTTTTTTTAAATGCTCGTTTTTTTTTCTTTTAATAAAAAATGGTTTTTTATTCTTTTTATTTTTATTTATCTAAAAAACATGGCCTAATTTTTAAGCCAAAGATGGATAGCTTTATGTTCTTTTAATAATAAAATTGATTTTTTATTTTATTTTTATTTATCTAAAATTATTAAGCCAAAGATAGCTAGCTTTACAGATGTATGTTGATGAAATGAAAATAAAAAATAGAGTATATTACTAACACTTTTCTATGGCTGTAATTAAATAAATTCTCTCAACTTATTTTCTCTCTCTCTCACTCACTAATCCATAACCATAGGCATGTGTTAACCTAGAGGAAAATTGTTAGTAATAATTTCAAGTCTACTTATTAACCCAATGATATGTATATGTGATCGGAAAATATAGAAACTATATTGCACTAAATCCCTAAAGACACCGCATTTAACTTGGCAAGTATTCTTCCCAAAAATCGAAATCATTTCTCATTGATATTAGTGAATACTACTGTGATATATCTTTGGGTGTATAATTGAAGTCTGAAAAAAGCGCCATGAACTTTGTTCTTTAAAAACTGACAAGATTTTTACGCTCTTTTTAACGAACATTCTTGATATTCGTGTCCTATGTGTGTAAAAAGCCGAAGATGTTCTTCCCCTGAGGGACATTGGTGCCGACGTTTTTAACACCAGAAAAATAAATAAAAAAGTGGTCAAACAACAAAAACGCACGATGAGAACAACGCATTGTTACGCTCTTGGTTTCTGTAGCCTTCCCTTCTATCTTTCCCCCCCGCGTCATGAAATATTTTTGAAAAATATTCCAAAATATGTTAAAATGCGCATTCTTTATACTTTATTTTCTTTGCACAGTACTGTGTTCGAAATGTGTTTCCATTGAAAACTTTGCTTCAGTCGCGAAGCTCATTTTTGGCTTAATCAGAGATTTGATGTGAAGTGCAGCAAGAGGCATTTCGACATTTGCCAATACAGCCTGAGAGAGGCAGTGTTCGTGGTTTGGTGGCACCACAGGACCCTACTTCTGGCGAATGTTAAAAAACTCAACGTTACAGGCAATGCAACAAGTTATCGTGCGATAACTACAAAGTTTTTAGTAGGATACCGATTTACTTACTTAACTTATTTGGTCATTACAACACTTTACAACCTAGCTTCTCACACAAGCCATGAATTTTTGCCAGAAGACTGCTGAGAGGAAGTTGCCGAATGAAATATTTTTTTTTCGAATTTCGAGATGTTTGAGCTGGGATCTCATCTAATAAGCCAACACACAACCTACAGGACTGGCAAAAGTATAACACAGATGGTTGCTTTAACTGCGGCATAGTTGCGGACGTTTTCATTAATTTTTCTGTGTTTTTTTTTCGATTTTCAAAAGAAAAAATTCATTTTCAAAATATGTCGTATCAAAACTGCAGCCTTTGAAGCAGGAGGGGAAGATTTTCTAGTTTTTTTCTTAACGCTTTCTACTCAAAACTTTTTCTGACTAAAATAAATTGTCTGCACAACTCTTGTTTTGTTTTTGTTTTAATTTTCTCTCCAGTCCCCCTCTATTGCAATTTAATAAAGTGCACTTTGATCTGGAAAATCATGATTTTTTTTTGGAATTTTTTTATTTTTTTTCTCTTTTTCTTTTTAATTTGATTTGAACAGTGTGTCTAGTTTATAATATTCACGATAAAGAGGGGAATTTAAGGCATTAGGATGGCATGTGTTTAAAGAAATTTCATTGGCCGTTATTCATTTCAAATTATTGTTGCCACGAAGAGTCTCACAATGCTGTGGGAGACACAAATATTCCACAACGTAAGCAATAAAAGTATTTTCCAGACGTGGCAATAGTATAGGACAGCAGCAATGGGATAGGACAGTTCAGAGAGCTGAGTTCCTGCTAAATGAACATTTAAGGCACAATAATCAGGCACATACTCGTACAGATGGATAGTTTTCACGCAGCTGATGCCGTCCTCACCTCACTGTGGAGTAGGAAAAGAAATTTGGATGAGTATACTTGACGAAAAGGGAACGTGGAGGGAGGCAATAGCTACAACAGAATTAAGTAATGAATCGAACAATCCAGTAGCAGGCGAAGGTTAGTAATTGGCCTTTTGAACGTACATACATTGGAGATTCGAAAAATATTTGTTCAGGATATACGCGCTGCGATGAGAAAATCGATTCATCATCGATGAGATGATTTACTAAACGGTGTAAAATCATTGGATCTCGCATAAGACGATCAAATGGCTTTGGATACAGGGCTTACTCTAACGCCCCCTTGTCCAAGAATTCTCAAGAAAATTTCGTAACATTCAAAGGTAACTCTTACAATGGATGCCGGGTCATTGGGAATATCGTCGCAAATCGCATTGCTGATGAACTAGCCAGGGCCGATACAGGAGCCGCAATCTCCGACATGTTACAGGGCATAAGTAACCGAGTGCCTCAGTTAAATTGGATCCCATTTTACACTCGTTTTACAGGGAAGCTCAATCATGTTGATATCAATTGGATGCCTGCTACACTCTGCTGGACGCGTATTGCCATTCATCGAATAATAACGATTCTTACGGGCCCCTGGCCCGCTGGTAGACATGCCAAAAGACTTGGCATTCCGACAAATGACTTCTGCAGGAGTTGTGGGTCTGAGGAGGACGCATAGTAGTAAAGGGTGGTTTTTATAGAGGTATAGAACTTTAAGTTGCAATAAAACAACGATGGATTATTCGATTAACATGAATTTTATTTATCCGAAAGATAATCTTGTGGCATTACATTTTAAATATGATTTCTGGCATATGACCGCCACGGCTGGCGTGGATGTAGTCCAATCTGGACGTCCAATTTTCGATGACTTTTTCCAACATTTGTGGCGAATGTTGTCTTCCAAATGGTCAAGCGTTTGTGGCCTTACCGCATAGACCAATGACTTTACATAGCCCCACAGCAAGTAGTCTAGCGGTGTTAAATCACAAGATCTTGGAGGCCAATTCACAGGTCCAAAACGTGAAATTAGGCGGTCACCAAACGTGTCTTTCAATAAATCTATTGTGGCACGAGCTGTGTGACATGTTGCGCCGACTTGTTGAAACCACATCTCCTGGACATCATGGTTATTCAATTCAGGAATGAAAAAGTTAGTAATCATGGCTCTATACCGATCACCATTGACTATAACGTTCTGGCCACCATCGTTTTTGAAAAAGTACGGACCAATGATTCCACCAGCCCATAAAGCGCACCAAACAGTCAGTTTTTCTGAATGTAACGGTGTTTCCACATACACTTGAGGATTACCTTCACTCCAAATACGGCAGTTTTGTTTGTTGACGTAGCCATTCAACCAGAAGTGCACTGCATCGCTAAACAAAAGTCGCTTATGAAAATCGGGAACAACGGTAATCTCGTTTTGGGCCCATTCGACGAATCTACGCCTTAGTTGATGATCGTTTGGCTTCAATTCTTGCACGAGTTGGATTTTGTAAGCACGCAAACCAAGATCCTTCCGCAAAATCTTCCATAAAGTGGATGGACACAGATCCAATGCCTGTGCTCGATGGCGGATGGACTCATTCGGGTCTTCCTCAATGCTACGCTCTACAGCAGCAATAGCTTCTTCTGTACGCACCGTACAGCGTCTCTGGGGATGCGAGTTCTCAATAAGAGTAAACGTGGTGCGAAAACGTTCCATGGTTAATCGAATTAACTGCTCTGATGGACGATTTTGTCGACCATAAAATGGACGTAGTGCGCGATACGTTTTCCGCACAGAACCATTACTTTCGAAATAAAATTGCACTATTTGCAAGCGTTGTTCAGGCGTGAGTCAATTCATGATGAATTGCCAAACCAAACTGAGAATAAATCACTTGACAGCTGTTAAATCGGTCGCCATCTTGAAAAGTAATGCCAACTTAAAGTTCTACACCTCTATAAAAAACACCCTTTATATCTGTTTCAAATACTTTAACAAAGAATTTGAAAATTTATTTCATTTTCCTAGTTCTTCTTGTTGAAGTAAGTTGCTCCCTAATGAAGTTTAACACCCGTCTTGTACTATTTTCGTTTCTTATATTTGTTGCTGTTGTTTTTGTTTTTATAAAAATAGCCAACAACTACAACAACTTTGTGTTTTATTTTATTTTATCGTTTTAGTTTTTATTTTTGTCAAAGAAATGATTCCCAAGAGAATATTCTTCCCTGGAGACATACGACATAAAGTTGTTGGAAAAGTCTTCTGAATGCTGCTACTCTCCCCAAAATGTTGTACTCTGTTTAGCTAAATAGGCCCCCTCCCATACCACACTGTCTGTTAATAACGAACGACAAATATTTCAAAAGAAACGGAAAGAAAATGTTCATGGAAAATTTAACACGACAATGAATCATAAATTCAACCAGCAAATAAAATTAAAAAACAATTTTTTTTTTATTTTAAAAAGAGGGGGGGGGACGACTGCTTGAAAAATCAAGAAAAATTTTGGATTTTTTTTTTCAACTAAATCGAATTCATTGTCGATAGGCACATCAAAATTTAATTTTATTTTTGAATTTTTCATTGTGACACACGCTCATAAATTTTATTTAAAAAAAAAAAAAATTGTCGCTGTCGTGTGTTTAAATTTCCTTTACATTTTGGCATTAAAATTTTCGAAATACACACAGAAATATATCTTTTTGTTGTTGTTGTTGTTTTTGTTCTTGTATTGCTGCTGTAGCTTCATTTATTACCGTAAATTAACACACACATTAGCAGCCAGCAGCCAGTACCCAATACTCACTCACTCAGTAGTACAAGAGTTGCTGTGTGTTTCGAAAATCGATGAATGCCCTGCAAACCTAACGAAATAATGCTGCTGACATTTGTTATTACACTACCAATACAACAACAAATATACTCTGATTGTATTGTTGGATTTCTAATGTAACATCTGATATGAAAAGTTAAAATAACTGGCATTAGTTTGAACACTCGAAAAACTGGATTAATTTCAAGGATTTTCTTTTGAGGAAATCAATTCTAGTGAAGCAAATTTCATCATCACTGCATCCAATACAACAATTCCATGTATTTACACAGCGCGGTTGTTTTTTTTTTTTTTTTGTCTACTTGTAAAGGGTGTTTTTTTTATAGAGGTATAGAACTCTAAGTTGGCATTACTTTTCAAGATGGCGACCGATTTAACAGCTGTCAAGTGATTTATTCTCAGTTTGGTTTGGCAATTCATCATGAATTGACTCACGCCTGAACAACGCTTGCAAATAGTGCAATTTTATTTCGAAAATAATGGTTCTTTGCGGAAAACGTATCGCGCACCACGTCCATTTTATTGTCGGACAAAATCGTCCATCAGAGCAGTTAATTCGATTAACCATGGAACGTTTTCGCACCACGTTTACTCTTATTGATAACTCGCATCCCCAGAGACGCTATACGGTGCGTACAGAAGAAGCTATTGCTGCTGTAGAGCGTAGCATTGAGGATTGATTGAGTCCATCCGCCATCGAGCACAGGAATTGGATCTGTGTCCATCCACTTTATGGAAGATTTTGCGGAAGGATCTTGGTTTGCGTGCTTACAAAATCCAACTCGTGCAAGAATTGAAGCCAAACGATCATCAACTAAGGCGTAGATTCGTCGAATGGGCCCAAAACGAGATTACCGTTGTTCCCGATTTTCATAAGCGACTTTTGTTTAGCGATGCAGTGCACTTCTGGTTGAATGGCTACGTCAACCAACAAACAAAACTGCCGCATTTGGAGTGAAGGTAATCCTCAAGTGTATGTGGAAACACCGTTACATCCAGAAAAACTGACTGTTTGGTGCGCTTTATGGGCTGGTGGAATCATTGGTCCGCACTTTTTCAAAAACGATGGTGGCCAGAACGTTACAGTCAATGGTGATCGGTATAGAGCCATGATTACAAACTTTTTCATTCCTGAATTGAATAACCATGATGTCCAGGAGATGTGGTTTCAACAAGACGGCGCAACATGTCACACAGCTCGTGCCACAATAGATTTATTGAAAGACACACGTTTGGTGACCGCCTAATTTCACGTTTTGGACCTGTGAATTGGCCTCCAAGATCTTGTGATTTAACACCGCTAGACTACTTTCTGTGGGGCTATGCAAAGTCATTGGTCTATGCGGTAAAGCCACAAACGCTTGACCATTTGGAAGACAACATTCGCCGTATTATTGCCGATATACGGCCACAAATGTTGGAAAAATTCATCGAAAATTGGACGTCCAGATTGGACTACATCCGCGCCAGCCGTGGCGGTCACATGTCAGAAATCATATTTAAAATGTAATGCCACAAGATTATCTTTCGGATAAATAAAATTCATGTCAATCGAATAATCCATCGTTGTTTTATTGCAACTTAAAGTTCTATACCACTATAAAAAAACACTCTTTACAACCAACCAAACAAACATCTTCAGAAAGTATTGTTTAATTTGTAAAAGCAGAAGGCAACTCTACCATTCTAGAATATCGGAAAGAACTTGAGTAATGAAACTAAAACATAAGCAAAGGAAATAAAATACAACAAACCAATACAATACATACTTCAGAGAAAGCATTGCTTCATGGGGTTTTCAACAAGGTGATGACATGAGCCACAAAACTTAAATGATTATGACTTTATTGCCTAGGAGGTTTCCAAAAACCATCAAAATCATGGGATTTGAAGTCGTTTGAACCTTTTTATGAGGAGCTACTTCGAAGGCCGTATCTTCGCGAATAATCTCTTAACGTTGCAGCATTTGAAAAGCAAGTTTTGTTAAATTATTGCCGTAATATTGCTCGAAATGTGCTAAAAAGTGATTGAAAACGACCACAAACGTATTGTGTGCTGTTACCCCTTTAGGGTTTAGGACCAGGCATTTGAATGTAACAAAAGTTCAATTATAAGCATGGCTTTATAAGTGTTTTAATTAACTTTACTTTTAAAAGCAAGAGATGGATAACCTTTTATGCACTAAAATAAACAAGGACAGCCCTATGAACCAGAACATTCAAACCTTTTGCCATGAGTGTATTTAATTTTATTACAATAACGCCCTAAACCGATTCTAAATTGAGAGTGTTATAAATGACACCCTGAAATATGTACTTGACAGTTACAAACAATAATAAAAAAGAGTGACAGCTTCCGGTTGAAAACTGCGATGTTATTAAAGCTTTCTAGGAACAATTTTAATTTAATAACGGTAAATTTATTTTCAATGATTTCGTAGAAGTTGTTTATGTTTTTTATTTTTTTTATTGTAAATTAATTATTATGTGTTAAATTAAATGCATTTTTATTTGTTTCAATAAATTTAATGGCACAGTTGGTTTCTTATTTCACAATTTTTTAATTAATTACGGCTGAATAAATAAAATACTTCAGCATACTTATAGAACAACCAGCCATGCTTTAAAAAAAAAAAATACAAAAATAATGAAAAATCCTGTTAAAAATACCGCAATTACTGTAGGAAAAAAAAAACAATGAAACGAAATTAAAGGAAAGAAAAACATAAATAAACAAACGCATACAATTAAATAACATTGTGATTGTATTGTTGTTGTAACAGCCATTACAAATTGTAACACAATTGCAAATAATACTCTCACGCTCTCACTCACTCTTTGTCTCTCACTCACTCTTTGTGTCTATCATCTCGTATGCAAGGCTTATGCGCTCAATAGCTGTTGTATTGAAGGTAAACAATGCATGTGTACACTCGTGGTCGTCATTGTTTGTTTTTGTTTCTCTAGGCAAAAATTTTTTAAATTTGCCAACAACAATAAAACCCTATAAATGTTAATGTAAACAAACAAAACTGCATACTCACTTACATTGTTGATACACGCTAGCAATCATTCGTATCATTGCTGGGTAGTACAAGTGGCAAATGATTTACCCATACACACACACACAGTAGCGTTTCACGGTAAAGTGAGAGAGCAGAGTATAACAGATTGGGTTTCATTAGTATTTACTGTGTTAGATTTTGGTTTTATTTTGTTTTGTTTTGTTGTTATTGTGTTGTTAAATATGTGCACTTGTGTTTAATTGTTTGGCTGTGGCAGAATGTAAACAAATTTCCGAATAAAAAAGAAAACGAAGAGAATAACTGGACAGGAAATTAAAGCACGTTACTCATACTCACTGTGGTAGTATGGACGCACAAAATTCATGTCGTCTATGTATTAAAAGGGACAAATACTATGTTCAGACATGTACTTTTATTGAATTAATATTCGGTTTATTGATAACAATATTTTTAGTGTTCAGACACAAAATTTATTTGACAGCTGGTAACCAAAACAGCTGATTGCTTCAACAACATTGCTTTTAATTTATTCGCGAAAATTAGTGGTAAAAAAAATTTGAGAAAGAAATGGAAAACAATTTAACATTGGAAAAGGTCTTACTAATGATTAACTGAAACGCCGAGCTGTTGCGGTTAGTAGGGAATATTTCGGACTCCAAAGTGGCTTCTCTCAGAAGGATGAGAAAGAAAAATTTGATAATACTGCATAGCTTGCAGAAAAGAAAGCTTTTGCTTATGGCACTGTTAGAGGAAAATGAAACTCAAACGTCTTTATTTGTTAACTGCTGAATACGTCGTATTTTCAAAATATACCGGTCAGTTAACATATTCTGCATAAACCCGAGGATCAAATTGCGAGAACTGTTATAGATTAGCAGTCAAGACCTAGAAGGTCAACCATAGTTGTAGAAGACAGGTAGAAACAGAAGCTGCTTTCTTCAGAGCAGGAACTAGATTCCCAGTAATATCTCAGTTCAGGGTATTATAAATAACTTTTCGAAATAAATTAGAAATTATCATCAAACAACATTGGGATCGCAAAGGGTTAAAAATTAAATACGACATCAAATCTGTGATGTTATTAGAATTCTTTTTTATATGAAATCAGTTGGAAATATTTTCTCATCCCTTTCTGCTGACCTTCCATTTTTTGTTTGTTGTTGACATTTGAGTTGTCAAATATCAATAGAAAGTGTTCGGAAAATAGTAATATGCTCACTGAACGTACTTATGACAGTGCTGTACTTGAAGTTTTAATCAATATTATAACAATTTATGAATTTATTGAGCAATAATTAATTGACATTGAAATATTGTTATCAATAATGCTGTTTATTGCGATTTTCTCAATATACGTGCATGTCTGAAAATAGTATAGGGCTGTTATAATGGCTATATTTCATCGAAGGTAATATTCTTTATGGAGTTGTCTTGTACTGTCCTTAGTAAAAAATTAAAATGTATAGTTTCTTCAAAAAAAGAGGGGGGGGGGAGGGGTGTACGATCCATGCAACAGTCTTTTTTATTATGTTTAATTGGTTTCAAACAGACCGTACTTATTACCATAAAACTAAATACCCTATCACGCTAGCACATTCCCTCAGGGGTACTATTGTATACCATCTAATGATTCCTGATAATCCCTGAGTCAAATTTTTTACATATCATTAGAACATGATCTTATTAGATTTCCACTTGAACATTCAAGCTGGGAAGACAGTTCCTCTGTCGTGATCTACTCTGGGGATTCAATGAAACTCTATGCGGGCACTCATACATCAGAGTATAAAACTTGCTGTGGAATTTTCCCTGAAGAGCTTCAATTCTGAATATCTCTTCGCCTTCCACACTATTTTAGCGGGTTTCTGGACGTGATAATAACCACATTTTAATCTGTGAAACTGATTCCGTGTAACTGATTGTCCAACTTTTAGCATTTCTATGTCCTCTGTTTCGGCTGCAACGTTTCGGTTGAGATTGCCTTGATCTACTTCCATGGCAATTTTGTTCTGCAGTCCAATATAAGTTTCTGATCACAGAAAAGTCGCCGTGGTCTAGTAGGTAGTGTGTTGGCTTATAAGACGAAAAGCCAGGGTTCGAGCCCCAGGCCAGACATCAAAATAAAATACAAATAAAGTATTTCTTCGGCAACTTCCTCTCAGCAGATTTCTGGCAAAAACTCTGAGAGTAAATAAAAATTGTCATGAAAAGTTTCTCAAAAAATGTGTCGTTCGGAGTCGACTTTAAACTGTAGGACCCCGCCACTCATGTATAAAATTAACGCACACAACATAAGTGGTGGTGTGAGAAACTAGGTCGTAATCCTGACTGAAGGGTTGTAATGACTAAATATGTATGTATATATGTATGATCATAGAGATGTCCTGGGTAATTATGAAACTTACTAAAGCGATGGCAATCTTCATTTTTTTCCCAGAGTTTTTGCCAGATATCTGCTGAGAGGAAGTCACCGCAGAAATATTATTTTCGTAATTCGAGATTTTATTCGAAATGTCCGTTCTGGAGTTTGAACCACGGCCTTACGTCTAATAAGCCAACACACTAGCTACTAGAGTAGAGGTGACTTTAAACCTATCCTAACGACTTTCATAAACCGCACAAAAAACCAATGTAAAGCGAATGTGAAATAAGCATCGTTTCTGTTCTTTCCAACCGTAAGACATTGTAGGATAGTTTGATTAAAAGTAGACATAATCCCTTTTTCACATGAATGGAGGCTGCTGTTTGTCACAAAAAAAAAAAAAAGAAATAAACAATCAAATAAAAAACATGGCATTTAAAACTTCGTTAAACATTAGAATTGTTTAAACAATTTCAAATTCAATTTAATAATGCAAATAATTTACAACAACAACAGCCAAATGCAACAATAAAAAATTATTTAAATTTTTAATAGATTTTAAAGCGATTTTTTTTTTTTTTTTGTTTAAAGGTGTGAACAAAAAGCAATTGATATAAAAATTTAAAATCAAATCGTTATTAAAATTTAATCACTCAGAAATTAGAACAAAAAAGAAAAAAGAGGCAATTAAAGATTTAAAATAAATATTTACGCTGAAATTTTGTTTTTTTCCCGCGTTGTAATTAAAGCATAAATTTCTAAAAAAAAAAAAAAATATTTAAATTTATAAATGAAAATTAATGACAGACATTATTTATTCATTCATTTATAATCATTTATTTTTTGTTAAAAAAAAGCAAAAAAAAATTTTTTTTTTCAAATAAACTACATGACCTAAAGGCATGGAAGGAAGATGTACAGCATTTATGGACTTACTTACTTACTTAATTATGCGTTACAACCTTTCAGTCACGATTACAACCTACTAACTTCTCAAACCACCTCGGTTGTGTGTGATAATTTTTATCCATGAGTGGCAGAAACTTTGGTTAAAAGTCGTTTTCGAACGACAGCATTTTGAGAAACTTTACCACGGCAATTTTAATTTAACGCTCAGAGTTTTACCAAAGAAAATAAAGTATAAAGAATGTGCATTTTAACATATTTTGGAATATTTTTCAAAAATATTTCATGACGCGGGGGGAAAGATAGAAGGGAATGATACAGAAACCAAGAGCGTAACAATGCGTTGTTCTCATCGTGCGTTTTTGTTGTTTGACCACATTTTTATTTATTTTTCTGGTGTTAAAAACAGACGTCGGCACCAGTGTCCCTCAGGGGAAGAACATCTTCGGCTTTTTACACACATAGGACACGAACATCAAGAATGTTCATTAAAAAGAGCGTAAAAATCTTGTCAGCTTTTATAGAAGAACGTTCATATGGCTTTTTTCAGACTTCAATGATACACCCAAAGAAATATCACAGTAGAATTCACTAATATCAATGAGAAGTGATTTCGATTTTTGGAAGAATACCTGACAAGTTAAATACGGTGTCTTTAGGGACTTAGTGCAGTACAATTTTTCTATATTTTCCGATCACATATACATATCTTTGGGTTAAGAAGTAGACTTGAAATTATTACTAACAATTTTCCTCTAGGTTAACACATGCCTATGGTTATGGATTAGTGAGTGAGAGATAGAGCAAATAAGTTGAGAGAATTTATTTAATTACAGCCATATAAAAGTGTTAGTAATATACTCTATTTTTATTTTCATTTCATCAACATACATATGTAAAGCTGTCTATCTTTGGCTTAATAATTTTGGATAAATAAAAATAAAATAAAAAATCGATTTTATTATTAAAAGAACATAAAGCTATCCATCTTTGGCTTAAAAATTAGGCCATGTTTTTTAGATAAAAAAAAAATAAAAATAAAAAGAATAAAAAAACAATTTTTTATTAAAAGAAAAAGAAACGAGCATTCCAAAGCATTTAAAAAAATATATACTATGGGACAAAATAAAATACGCCCAGCTAACGACATAGAACGTTTCTAACACAAATAATTCTTCGAGTGTTATTCTGAAATAAAATGATAAAGCATACGCAGCACATGTATTCTTGTCGCAGTCTGATCGACAACTAAATCAAAAAACACAAGAATACATACACATGTACATACGTACGATGAGAGCGACATATTGTTACGCTCTTTGTTTGTGTTTATTTTCCTTCTGTCTTCCTCCCTCTCATCTAGAAATGAATTTGATGAGAGCGGGTCGTAATGTTACGACCCGCCATAAGAAATTTTACTTCTACATGATGCGTATTCTTTATATCCATATTCTTTGGTCTTACTCACTTATTTAAGAGGAAGTCGTAGAAAGAAATTGTTTTTGTATTTTTCTTTGTTCAAGTTGTATGAGCTGGTGCTTGAATACGGACTCACGTCTAATAGGCAAGTACACTACTTACAGCGACTTCATTACTTTACGTAAACGACATAAAATTGTCTTGGCTTTCTACTACCAACTCAATGGAATCAGTAGAATTCACTTTTGTTTGTACAATCAGGTCCGTAGTGTTCTCCAAGTTAAAAGATCAGGATTTCTTTTTTACCAAATCGGTCAAAAAAACGGATGAAAACTGAAAAATTGGATGAAGATAGTCATGGTATCAAGCAATTCAATACAGGTTTCTTTATGGTCGCACCATTTCCCCCACAAGTCTATATTTTTTCCGTTCGTTGCTCATATAAAAAAGTTTGCTTCGTTCGTCGCCTATTCTCATACATAATTGGTCATTACAACCCTTCAGCCAGGATTACGACCTAGTTTCTAACACCACTTATGTTGTGTGTGTGTTAATTTTATACATGAGTGACGGGGACCTACAGTTTAAAGTCGACTCCGAACGACATATTTTTGAGAAACTTTTCACGACAATTTTATTTACTCTCAGAATTTTTGCCAGAGATTTGCTAAGAGGAAGACGCCGAAGAAATACTTTTTGTATTTTGTTTGATATCTGGGCTGGGGTTTGAACCCTGGCTTCACGTCTAATAAGCCAACACACTACCTAATAGCAAAGAATATGGATATAAAGAATACGCATCATGTAGAAGTAAAATTTCTTATGGCAGGTCGTAACATTACGACCCGCTCTCACCAAAATCTTTTTAAAAATCATTTATAGATGAGGGGGGAGGAAGACAGAAGGAAAATGAACACAAACAAAGAGCGTAACAGTGTGTTGTTCTCATCGGTCGTATGTACATGTGTATGTATTCTTGTGTTTTTTAATTTAGTTGTCGATCAGGCTGCGACAAGAATCCATGTGCTGCGTATGCTTTATCATTTTATTTCAGAATAACGCTCGAAGAATAGTTTGTGTTAAAAATGTTGTCATTAGCTGGGCGTATTTTATTTTCTTATTTTGTCCCATAGAATAATTTCTTTTAAATGCTTTGTAATGCTCGTTTCTTTTTCTTTTAATAAAAAATTGTTTTTTTATTCTTTTTATTTTTATTTTTTTTTTATCTAAAAAACATGGCCTAATTTTTAAGCCAAAGATGAATAGCTTTATGTTCTTTTAATAATTAAATCGATTTTTTATTTTAATTTTATTTATCCAAAATTATTAAGCCAAAGATAGAAAGCTTTACACATATGTATGTTGATGAAATGAAAATAAAAATGGCGTATATTACTAACACTTTTGTATGGCTGTAAATAAATAAATTCTCTCAACTTATTTTCTCTCTCTCACTCACTAATTCATAACCATAGGCATGTGTTAACCTAGAGGAAAATTGTTAGTAATAATGTCAAGTCTACTTATTAACCCAATGATATGTATATGTGATCGGAAAATATAGAAAAATTTTATTGCACTAAGTCCCTAAAGACACCGTATTTAACTTGTCAGGTATTCTTCCAAAAATCGAAATCATTTCTCATTGATATTAGTGAATACTACTGTGATATTTCTTTGGGTGTATAATTGAAGACTGAAAAAAGCGACATGAACGTTCTTCTTTAAAAACTGACAAGATTTTTACGCTCTTTTTAACGAACATTCTTCATGTTCGTGTCCTATGTGTGTAAAAAGCCGAAGATGTTCTTCCCCTGAGGGACATTGGTGCCGACGTCCAGAAAAATAAATAAAAAAGTGGTCAAACAACGCATTGTTACGCTCTTGGTTTCGGTATTCTTCCCTTCTATCTTTCCCCCCCGCGTCATGAAATATTTTTGAAAAATATTCCAAAATATGTTAAAATGCGCATTCTTTATACTTTATTTTCTCTGCTACTAGACTACTTCGCCTATTCTCACAACCCAAATAATGGCCGACCGTAAGGAAAACTTCCACGGAGGCCCCAGAGCACATCATGCCAATGGATTAGTCTGTCGTGGTTGGTATTCCAGTGCAAGTCTCCTATTAAGAATGGATTCTGATAAAATATAATCAATTTCACTCAGGGATTCTCAGAAGAGGCCATAGGGTATAATGTGCCAACGTTGCATTTAATCCCATGGCCACAAATGACGCATGTTTAAAAAAAGGTCTCTCCACCTATTCCTGGCCTTCAATTAAATTTTAGCCTTGAAATTCATCAAGAAAATGCATGAGAAACCAGAGATTAATGCTGAAAGCCTTTAAAATGCCAAATTTTATTCAAAAAGAAGAAGAGACACTTTAAAACAATTTCTCTCACACTCTTTCTCTCTCTCCCTTTCTGTTCCTTCCTTTGTTTTACCGTTTCCCTGCAAATAAAATTTAATTTTCTCACGTTGTTGTTGTTGTTGTTGTTGTTTTCCTTCAGTGTTGTTATTTGTCTTTATCAGTTTATTACCGCTTTAATAATGTGGCGCTGCTTATTATCCTGTCCACCACTGTCTGTCTGCTCAGTCTGTTTTGTCCGTCTGTTCGTCTGGCTTTCTATGTTGTGTTGTCGCCCTTCCTTCATGTACTTGTTGTTGTCTTTTAACTTTTCGACAGGAAATATTTTGTGTGTGTGTGTGTGATTTTGTTGTTGCTGCTGCTGCTGTTTGCTGTTGTTGGCTGGTTGGTTGGTTGTGGCAAAGGATGGTAATAAAAGGAAACGGAAATACGCGAAACCAACCAAAGCAACAACAGCAATAACAACAAACAGCAATTTAAACAAACAACGGTATTTAATTCACAGCTGTTGTCTTGTGGTGGCATTTAATTCTTTGAGCGTTTTCTCTGCCTTTTTTTAAATTTTTTTCTTTTTTTTCTTTTTGTTGGTTTTAAAAAAAAATTTTTTTTCGTGTTTTTTCGCCATTTTTTTTAATTTAAAACAGTCTACGTTCTATGTATGGAAGCAATAAATTGAAAAATAATTCTTTTTTATGGCTCGAGATAGTAATGGGACATTTGTAATTAATCGGATCAGTTTTTATTGATTTCCATAGCATAGCGGTATTCAACTAACTCTCTTGCTAGATTAGGGTCTCTCTCGATTGATGACAGTGCTTTCCGGTCTCGAACAATAAAAACAATGCGGTATGAGTGCGATTCCCTAATTTTAAACAGCACTTTGGTTTCTAATTGTACACGAGCTTATTTTTACATATGAAAGCATATTCTACTGACTGTGGGTTGATTGTCATTATCTTTTCAGGAATACAGCAGAAATCCAAGACAATTTGATACAATTTCTCTAAAGTAATGAAGTCGGCGCCGTTTAGTAGGTAGTGTGTTGATTTATTAGATGTGAGGACGTGCTTCAAATCCCAATTCAGACATTTCGAACAATATGAAAAATATTTTATTATAAAGGGTGTTTGGTATAGAGGTATAGAACTTTAAGTTGGCATTACTTTTCAAGATGGCGACCGATTTAACAGCTGTCAAGTGATTTATTCTCAGTTTGGTTTGGCAATTCATCATGAATAGACTCACGCCTGAACAACGCTTGCAAATAGTGCAATTTTATTTCGAAAATAATGGTTCTGTGCGGAAAACGTATCGCGCACTACGTCCATTTTATCGTCGGACAAAATCGTCCATCAGAGCAGTTAATTCGATTAACCATGGAACGTTTTCACATCACGTTTACTCTTATTGATAACTCGCATCTCCAGAGACGCTCTACGGTGCGTACAGAAGAAGCTATTGCTGCTGTAGAGCGTAGCACTGAGGAAGACCCGAATGAGTCCATCCGCCATCGAGCACAGGAATTGGATCTGTGTCCATCCACTTTATGGAAGATTTTGCGGAAGGATCTTGGTTTACGTGCTTACAAAATCCAACTCGTGCAAGATTTGAAGACAAACGATCATCAAGTAAGGCGTAGATTCGTCGGATGGGCCCAAAACGAGATTACCGTTGTTCCCAACTTTCATAAGCGAATTTTGTTTAGCGATGAAGCGCACTTCTGGTTGAATGGCTACGTCAACCAACCAACAAAACTGCCGCATTTGGAGTGAAGGTAATCCTCAAGTGTATGTGGAAACACCGTTACATCCAGAAAAACTGACTGTTTGGTGCGCTTTATGGTCTGCTGGAATCATTGACCCGTACTTTTTCAAAAACGATGGTGGCCAGAACGTTACAGTCAATGGTGATCGGTATAGAGCCATGATTACTCACTTTTTCATTCCTGAATTGAATAACCACGATGTCCAGGAGATGTGGTTTCAACAAGACGGCGCAACATGTCACACAGCTCGTGCCACAATAGATTTATTGAAAGACACACGTTTGGTGACCGCCTAATTTCACGTTTTGGACCTGTGAATTGGCCTCCAAGATCTTGTGATTTAACACCGCTAGACTACTTGCTGTGGGCCTACGTAAAGTCATTGGTCTATGCGGTAAAGCCACAAACGCTTGACCATTTGGAAGACAACATTCGCCGTATTATTGCCGATATACGGCCACAAATGTTGGAAAAAGTCATCGAAAATTGGACGTCCAGATTGGACTACATCCGCGCCGGCCGTGGCGGTCATATGCCAGAAATCATATTTAAAATGTAACGCCACAAGATTATCTTTCGGATAAATAAAATTCATGTCAATCGAATCATCCATCGTTGTTTTATTGCAACTTAAAGTTCTATACCTCTATAAAAAACACCCTTTATTACTCTCGTAGGCTTCTGGCAGAAACTTTAAATGATAAAATAAAATTACCATGAGAAGTTTCTCAAAAATCTGTCGTTCGAAGTCGACGTTAAACTGTGGGTTCTGCCACTTACGGACAAAATTAAGACACATAACATGGGTGGGTTGAAAAGCTGGGTTGTAATCTTGGCTAAAGGTTTGAAATGACCAGTTTAAGTAAGTACGTGGACACGAAACATCGTGGCGTTGCAATAAGAAATTGAAGCATCTAAGTTCAGCCTGTTAAATTATTTCTGTAACATTAATGGAATTGAAAAGACTTCCGAAGAAGACTTTTCTTTACCATCAGGTATACATACATACATATGTATGTATGTTTATAGAGATCGCAATAAGTGACATCTGTAATGGAAAAATTATGCCACACTGTCGACCAATAGCAAATGCAAGAGTTTAACAACTTTCACTATCACCAGAGAAGCTTTTCTAAAACTGAAATTTAAAAAAATCTTTTTATATATAATAATTATGTTTCTGCTGTACGAAGCTCATTGTGAGTCACTGTATGCTAAGGACATAACATTAGCATGACGTTGGTTTATTAATTAACGGTAAATATTTGTTTGTTTTTTCTTTTTTTTGTAATAAAATCTAATGACCTATTATTGTAAATTAATACTTTTTATGTCTTTATTTGTATTGTTTTATTAAATGAAGATTTACAGAAGGCAATTAAATACACATTAATGCAACAAATTCAATAAAATTAAAACAAAAATCAATAGAAACAAAGAAATGTAAGAAAATCACCCTCTCTTCAAAGACACACACTCAAAATGACAAGAAATTTGAGTACAAAATACTTACATGAACACATATACAGTGCAAGCTCGATTATCGCAACTAAGGATTTTTTTACAGTTTTTATAAGTGGAACTTATTTTAAAAACGAGTTTCAGAAATGTAGAATTTATCAAAATGATTACATTTACAATAATCGAGCTTGCACTGTGGTTATTCCATTAAAGAAAATCAACAAATTCTCCTTGAATAAGACAAAATTCCCGTTATGCCATACTTATGCTACAAAAGCAAGCCTTTGTCTTGTATTCGGTTACAAAATTCTAATTTCAATAACAAAAGCAATACAAAAGGAATACCGAACCAAACAAACAACAGCCATCCCAACGGCCCAACAATAACAATACCACCATGCCTAACAATAACAATAACAATACGAATAAACGATTTCTTACGACTTTAATAACAACAAATTTCAACAAATATTTGCACAAGAAAACTCATCGTCATTTAAACAACAAAGTATACGTCGCCATACAAAGGAATATGAAAATAAAAAACCGAACTTCTCCAGTCAGAGCAGCAATACAGCATAAATTTTTAAATGAAAGCAGCAATAACATACGAGAAAACTCCTTAAAAATAAATAAAGAGCTCTACACTCTCTCTCTCTATTTCTCTTTGTTCAACAACTATATACACATGTTCGTATTAAAAAAAGTAAATAAGAAAACATTCTTAAAAAATAAATAAACCGCTCTCTCTCTCCCAATCTATAACTTAATAACAAGAACAAATAAATATAAAGAGTATTTGCAATAAAATAAACAAACAACTCAAATCCTACACAAGACAAATAATACTGGGAGACTGTAAGAGACACAATGGCCGAACAGTTAACTGTCTCATCAAGTGCTTGCATGTGTTTGGTTGTATTGGTACCCATAATTAGTTGTATTGCTGAACATTAATTAAAGAAAAAGCAAAATTCTTTTGATTTTTGTGACTCTTTTAATATCAGAATTTTTTCTTCTCTCTCTCGCTCTCTTCTTCTCTATAAGCAAGCATAAAACTATATGATTATGAATTTATACGACATTTTAATGTACGGCCATGCCGCTTTAGCTGTATACAACAATACTAATACACAAGTAAAATTAGTACAAAACCATACAAAAAGAGAGAGAGAGAGAGTATTTTTTAAAGCAGCATTTAATCCCAAAGAAATAAATCTGGATGACCCTTTAAGCCACACACACACAAGGAGTATGGAATAAAGAAAAAATACTTAAAACAACAACAATAAAAAAAACTTCTCACATACATTTATACAAAGAAAAATAAAAACTCAACAATTTTATATTGTGTGTGTGCGTGCGTCTTAATGTTGATTTTGTCATTCAAAAAACAACAGTAATAAGGCAGCTAATAAAACCCACAAATATAGAAATGATTAGTGTTGCACGAGAAATTGTACTTTTTCGGTACTTTTTTTAGAATGTTTAAAATTGACAGGATTTTTTTTATAGATTTTGTAACAGCATTAGTACACAATGTGCATACAAATCAAATTGAATTTTCTGTTTAAAAAATTTTGTTTCCCTGCCAGAAAAACAAAGTTATTGTACAGTCATATACATAATTGGCCATTATAGCCCTTCACTCAGGATTACGGCCTAGCTTCTCACTCCATTCATGTTGTGTATGTTAGTTTTATAAATGAGTGGCGGGACCTACAGTTTAAAGTCGACTCCGAACGACAGATTTTTGAGAAACTTTTTCATGGCAGGTTTTATTTACTCGCAGAGTTTTTGCCAGAAATCTGCTGAGAGGAAGTCGCCAAGGAAATACTTTTTGTATTTTATATTGATGTCTGGCCTGGGGCTCGAACCCTGGCTTTTCGTCTAATAAGCCAGCACACTACCTGCTAGACTACGGCGACTTTATTGTACAGTCTGCATGAACAAATATATACAGCGATGGCAGAAATATTAGGCACAACTTAATTTGTCGTCTAAGCTTTTATTAATCGAACTCTGTATAGATTTCTTTTAAACGTAATTGAATTTTATATTTTGTGTAAATCTTTCCAAATCTAAATTCAAATTTATTTGCAGAGCATTTAAGCAAAAGCAATGACTCCATCGGAAAGTGCTCCTCTGTGTTACGAAAGGGGTAAAGGTCTGAAAAATAAATGCATAATGAATGAATATGAAACATGAAATTTTCGAGACCACTTCATCAAAATTAAGTCAGTTATTGTACGTCTTTCCATAGCCGTCTTTCCTGGGTTATTTTCGAACGATATTTCCCAACAATACTTTCCATTACATTTTGCGTTGGCATTGTTGGTTTTTCCACAATAATTTTGGGTTATCTTAGCCCTAAGTGGAACAAATTTGCTTGTTAACGTAATCGCTAAGAGAGAAATGTGTCTCATTCCTAAAGAAAAGTTATGTTTATAAAATCAATGTTGAAAACCCGTTGCTCTAGTCACCTGTTGCGCAAGCACCACCTGTTTATTGAAGCATGACATGGACTTTATATGGATGGAGGTGCATATCCAAAGACAAAATACTCTATAATGAACCGTAAGATAGACTAAATTACTAAGAATGCCTTAAAATTGGAAAATTTGCAATATTCGCCACAGTTTCCTTACATTGTGATAATGTACCGACGTGACTATGCCTGTAACGCTTCAAATTTCTTTATAATCTTGAGAATTCCTTGCTTAAAAGGGTAATTATGACGAAGGGTATTCAGCCTGTAATGCTCTAAAATTGGTTACGTTTGAATCTTTACTTCAGTAGTCTTTTTTATCTATTTTTACCCATGTTTTTTGAATTGGTAAACTATACAGATATTCAATAGCTGTAGCGTTTTTAAAATCACTTAATGATTAACACATTAAAACACTGTAGAACACTATGTGTTTTACATTAAAAATACATTTGAAAACAAAAAAGTACCTTTAACTGCCATCACTTTCGCTTTTTTATCCCCGTACTACACAACACTGGCACTCAACACACATATGTTTACAATTGCTTGAGCTTGTTATTGCTGTTGCTGTGTGTTTTCTTATATTTGTTCTGTGTTGTTGTTGCTGGTGTTTTGTTTATTCAAAATTGTTGAAAATCTTCAAACTGTCTGGGCCAACATGTTTGATAAGGTTTTATGCGTTTACATACTTGCACAACCCAACTGAAGGTTCGAATGATTCGTTCATACACACGAAATATGTCGGAGACCGTTTAAAACTGAATATTTATTAAGACCAGTTTTTCAGTTTCATTTAAACGGTTGTTGTTGACGTGTGTTGCAAACGGTTAATAGACGTCGTCGTAAGATACGATAACGTGTGAGTGTATGTGTGTGTAGTAAGAGATAGAGTAGAGCATTCAAAAGTAAATAAAAAAAATCAAACAAGTTATGATGATGGCATGCAAATGACGAGACAACTGTTTACCACATAATAAAGGTGAAGAACAACAAAACTACACATAATAAATAAGTGTTTATAAATATAACAGTTTAATAATAATAATTGTTATTGTTGTAGTTTTTATTAAGTTGGTAATATAATGATCGTGGTCGTTATTGTTGTTGTTTTAATATAAGCACGTTTTTGTTCTTTATTTTTGTGTAATTCTTAACAAAAATATTACATATGCATGTGTAAGTGCGTATGTGTGTGTGTGTGTCTAGTGAACGAACATTCTCTGTTTAGCATTGTAAAACAACTTCTCATTGAGCTTTACAATCTACGACTCTGGTGTATACTCGCACACCGTGTGTAGGTTAGAACTTCGTTAACATGTGTGTTGTTGGTTGTGTTTGTTCGCTTCTATGTTCGTAACTAAACATTGAAACACATATGCTAGGATGTGTATGTGTGTTTAAGTGTGCGAGACTGAGTAAGTCGCGCCTTTTGCTTTTATCGTTGGTATCATTTTCAATCAGTTTGTTTATAACCGGTCTTTGAAACACAATTAAGGCGTTAAGCTACTCTAAATGTTTTCGTTATTTTTTGCCTTAAAATAGCGTAATTTTAATGGTTTTTTAGGAAATCCAATTAAAATTTAAAGAAAATTGTAATAAATGTGAAGAATTTTTTAATTCTCAATTAAAATTCGCCATATTTTGTGCAAACAACCTAACAAAACCAGTTTTTCTCTTAACTCAGAAAGCCTAAAACACTGTCCGTAGGTGTTTTATGGCGAATTTTAAACGCTTTGGCGAGTGTTTTTGCTTAAAACAAAGTATAAATGTGTGAAAGTGTTTCTATAACCATCTAGATAAAGTAATTGTATTCAAATTACCAAACATTCATAATTTATAAATAATTAAAAAAAAAAAAAAAAAAAATATAAGAAAAAGAGAAAAGAACACAAACGTTAAAAGTTAAACAAAAATGAAACTGAAGAAAAATAATAACAAAAAAATATATAAAAACCATAATAAATTACAAAAACGCAATAAAATTTTAAGATTTAGACACGAAAAAAAATTTTTTCTTACACTAAAAATGTTTTTTAAAAGCAAACCATTAAAAAATTCTTGAAATTCTTTAGAATTTGCAGTTTTATAAATTTATAAAATAACACTTAAGCTTACAAAGATACAAAAGTATCTTAAAGATTCAAAAGCATCTTAAAGACACAAAAGTATCTTAAAGATACAAAAGTATCTTAAGGATACAAAAACTAAAAGTTTCTCTAGTTTGGAATCCTTCAGATCTGTCAGTTCCTTGACAAAACGACTACCTAACCATCTTTTGCTTTGTACCTGCATACAATGAAAAGTGATCCATTGCTCCTTCACATATCATACAGAAAACCGTGGCAGCCATGTCCCGTTTAACTCCGATAATAACTCTCATCTCCCTCTTACTTATGCTTAGGATTAGTTTCGTTCCCATAGAATTGAGCTTGGGCCACAATGCTCTAGCAACACTACAGTCCGATGTGACCTAAAAACACGTCCTCTCCAAGCCTTTCGTGTTGCCTAATTATCTACATACGATAACGCTTGAGCTCATCCGTAAACGTTTTCATATTTGCTTAGTGGCCTTAAAAACGACCCCCAAAACCTTCGCCTGAAAAACACTTCATAAACCTGAAGTCTATATGAATTCCTGACATATTTGCCTATCAGATATTATAACATATGGTGTATCGAACTTTTGTGACCACCTAATCCGATATCGATCGATAAATATTCAATGGAAAAATTGAATTATCGATAAATTTGCGTTGGATAAATATAATTAACGTTAAAATTCCGAGGGAAAATTCAATTATCGATAAATTTTCCATGAAAAAGTTTGGTTATCGATAAATTTTCGAGTGAAATATTAAATTATCGATAATTGTTTGTTGAAAAAAATTTAATTAGCGATAACTGTTCGTTGGAAAAATGTAATTAATGATAAATTTCCAAAGGAAAATTTAATTATCGATAAATTTTCAATGGTGAAATTTAATAGCAATAAATTTTCAATGGAAAAATATAATTGTAAGCAAATTTTCGATGAACAAATTTAATTATCGACTTTTCGTTGGAAAAATTTATTTAACAATAAATTTCCGTGTGTAAATTTAATTATCGATAAATTTTCAATGGAAAAGTTTCGTTATTGATAAATTTTCAAGTGAAAAAATTAATTATCGATAACTGTTCATTTAAAAAATTTAACTAGCGATAAATATTCAATGGAACAATTTAATTATCATTAAATTTCCTAGGGAAAATGTAATTATCGATAAATTTTCCAGGGAAAAATTTATTATCGATAAATTTTCAATGGAAAAATTAAACTTTTCCATTAATTTTCAATGGAAAAATTTTATTATCGTTAAATTTCCTAGTTAAAATGTAATTATCGATAAATTTTCCAGTGAAAAATTAATTATCGATAAATTTTCAATAGAAAAATTTAATTATCGATGAATTTCTGAGTGAAAATTTAATTATCGATAAATTTTCAATGGAAAAGTTTAATTATCGATAAATTTTCTATAGAAAAATTAAACTTTTCTATTAATTTTCAATGGAAAAATTTAATTATCGATAAATTTTCGATGAAAAATTTAATTATCAATAAATTCACCAAGGAAATTTTAATTATCGATAAATTTCCAATGGATAAGTTGACTTATCGATAACTTTCCAGTGGAAAAATCTATGAAAATCTCATGGAATATCTTAAATTGAAGATTCTGTAAAGAAAAGCAGAATTTTTTATCATTTTTGTAGCTATTCTTCTACATGAAATATAAAAATATTTTATGAATGCTTTTAAAAAGAGTTTTTTATTTAAAATATTTGTAGACTTTCTCATTTATATGCGAAGCATGTTTACTTATCTTCGGATGATCCTTAAGATTAATTTCGAACACACATTTTTAATTTAATTTAAATAAATTTGTTATAAATTTAAAAGATGCATATCTTAATACATATTTATGTATAAGATATTTATATCCATAAAACATTTGTCTTGTAAATACTTTTCTTTATTTATGGAATTGTTTTTTAATAAATTTTCTATTTTTCTTCTTTTCTTTGCAGATATTTTACAAAAAAAAAACACGAGTTTAAATGCAAAAAATACTAAAAATACGTTAAATATTGTTAATCTTCAAAATATAATTAAAAAGAAATAAATTTAAAATATACAAAATAAAGGAAAATAATAAAGTAAAAAAAATATTAAGAAAATTGGGCATAAAATAGTCTGTAAATGCATTTAAATAATATCAATTAAAATACCAATAATAATAAAAATAATTGTTTAAAAGCAGAAAGAAAATACATTAAAAGTTTTATTTGCAGTAAAAGTTATAAAAAGAATTCGAATAAATTTTAAAAAATAAAATAATATAAAAATATTTAAAAGACTACAAATATTTTTTTGAACATTTTAAAGAAAAATAAAAAACAAAACAAAAAAATAATAATAAAAAAATATTAAAAATTAATAATAAATAAATAATAAACATTTTCTTGTAGTAAAAATTAAAAGGATTTGGAAAATAATCAAAAAAAAATTTAAAAATAATTTAAAAATTTTAAAAAAAACATAAAAAACCATCGAGGAAAAATAAAAATAATTTTTTTTTAAATTTTTAAGAGAAAAATAAAAAAATTAAATAAAAGAAAAATAATATAAAAATAAAAAAAAAATAAAAGAAATATAAAAAACATTTACTTGCAGTAAAAATTCAAAGGAATTCGAAAAAAATCAAAAAAAAATCAAAAAATAATTGGAAAAAATTTAAAAAACGTAAAAACGATCGGGAAAAGACTAAAATATTTTTTCAATAATTTAAAGAAAAATAAAAAACATTTACTTGCAGTAAAAATTAAAAGGAATTCGAAAAAAATCCAAAAAAATAAAAATTAAAAAAAATATTAAAAAATCGATAAAAATAAAATATAATTTTTTTTTTATTTTAAAAAGGTGGTTGTTTAATAAAGATAAAAATATAAAATATTATCATTTTAAAGAAAAATTAAACAAAAAATTAAAGTGTTTTGAAAAATTCCAAACTTATAATCAAAAGTATCTTAAAGACATCGTAAAATAAATAAAAAATTAAATAAAAAACAAACAAAAAAGTGTTAATTAAGTGTCAAGCATTTTGAAAATACAAATAAAAAATAAAATTAAATTAAAAACAACAAATTCCCATATAAAATTAAATTAAAAATAAATTAAAAATAAAATTGAGGCTTTAAGGCTTAAAAAAAAAGAAAAAAAATCATTTAAAAAAATTGAAAAAAAAACTAAACTAAGTAAAGAATGAAAATAATTTTATTCTAAAAGAGAAAACCACAAAAAAATAAAACTTAATTAATTCATTTGAAAAAGTATCTTGTAAATATACTCAGATCATTGAAAAAACTTCATAATTTCAGTTTTCTTTTCCTCACATTTTTGCAAGACTTGAAAGTACGTTTTTTGTATCTTAAAGATACATACCTAAAGATAACACAAAATTGCAGATACTCCGTTTATTTTATTCTTTTTTTTTTGTTTTTCTTTGAATGCCTGACTGACACGTTTTACCCGGCCAATTAAAATTAAATTGTGAACAAAAAACATATTAAAAAAGGGAGCGCAATAAAAAGTGAATAAAAAGTGAAAAAAGAAAAACAAATCGATAAAACGTAAAAAATATACGCGAGAGATACAATTTACATTTTGAATAAATATCTTCAAGATACGTTAGCTGCTGTTCCTTTCTGGGATCACAAAAGAAAAAAAAGAAGGTAAGAATTTTTATACACATATTTAAGTAAATTAAAGAAAAAAACATTTTAAAAAGCGAATGGAAAAAGGGGGCGTAAAATTAAAACTTAAAACTGATGCAATACGAAAGCATAGGTTAGGTTAGGTTAGAGGACGTGTACTTGTCGATTAAGGCAAGTACAGTACTCGGAGGTCGAATTGACTCATTGTACAACGTCCTAGTTTCTCACACGACTTATGTTGTGTGTCCTAATTTTATACATGAGTGGCGGGGACCTACAGTTTAAAGTCGACTCCGAACGACAGATTTTTGAGAAACTTTTTCATGGCAATTTGATTTACTCTCAGAGTTTTTGTCAGAAATCTGCTGAGAGGAAGTCGCCAAAAAAATACTTTTTTTTTATTTTGTCTTAACGTCAGGCCTGGGACTCGAACCCTGGCTTTACGTCTAATAAGCCAACACACTACCTACTAGACTACGGCGACTTCATACGATTTTTATAAGCTTTCAAAGCATTACAAATTTGGCATTTAGGTGGACAAACTAGGTAGGTAGAGGTGCGTGTCTATCTAAAAAAAGAAGTTGGTTAGCCACACTTGGGCCACATAAGGCCCATTGTGTTACCATAGTTTTCTATTTTCCCCTAATCCCTGCGCAAGTCGGAGTTTTCTAGTGTAGTGTATCAAACTGGCAATGTCCATGCCTGTCAGTGTATTCAAGATGCATTTTCCTTCACCTGCATAGTGCTAGACATTTGGGCTTGTTCAAATGGTTACTGTTAAATAGCTAACAGTGTTCTGTTAAGAGGAAATTTTGCTGTGTTAAAGCAAAGAATATAGATATAAAGAATACGCATCATGTAGAAGTAAAATTTCTTATGGCGGGTTGTAACATTACGACCCGCTCTCACCAAAATCTTTTTAAAAATCATTTCTTGATGAGGGGGGAGGAAGACAGAAGGAAAATGAACACAAACAAAGAGCGTAACAATGTGTTGCTCTCATCGTACGCATGTACATACATGTGTATGTATTCTTGTGTTTTTTGATTTAGTTGGCGAACAGACTGCGACAAGAACACATGTGCTGCGGATGCTTTATCATTTTATTTCAGAATAACACTCGAAGAATATTTTGTGTTAAAAGTGTTCTATGTCATTAGCTGGGCGTATTTTATTTTGTCCCATAGTATAATTTCTTCAAATGCTTTGGAATACTCGTTTTTTTTCTTTTAATAAAAAATGGGTTTTTTATTCTTTTTATTTTTTTAAAAAACACGGCCTAATTTTTAAGCCAGAGATGTATAGCTTTATGTTCTTTTAATAATAAAATCGATTTTTTATTTTGTTTTTATTTATCCAAAATTATTAAGCCAAAGATAGATAGCTTTACATATGTATGTTGATGAAATGAAAATAAAAAATAGAGTATATTACTAACACTTTTTTATGGCTGTAATTAAATAAATTCTCTCAACTTATTTTCTCTCTCTCTCACTCACTAATCCATAACCATAGGCATGTGTTAACCTAGAAGAAAATTGTTAGTAATAATGTCAAGTCTACTTATTAACCCAATGATATGTATATGTGATCGGAAAATATAGAAAGATTGTACTGCACTAAGACACAAAGACACCGTATTTAACTTGGCAAGTATTCTTACAAAAATTGAAATCATTTCTCATTGATATTAGTGAATATACTACTGTGATATTTCTTTGGGTGTACCATTGAAGTCTGAAAAAAGCGACATGAACGTTCTTCTTTAAAAACTGACAAGATGTTTACGCTCTTTTTAACGAACATTCTTGATGTTCGTGTCCTATGTGTGTAAAAAGCCGAAGATGTTCTTCCCTTGAGGGACATTGGTGCCGACGTCTGTTTTTAACACCAGAAAAATAAATAAAAAAGTGGTCAAACAACAAAAACGCACGATGAGAACAACGCATTGTTACGCTCTTGGTTTCTGTATCATTCCCTTCTATCTTTCCCCCCACGTCGTGAAATATTTTTGAAAAATATTCCAAAATATGTTAAAATGCACATTCTTTATACTTTATTTTCTTTGGTTAAAGCCAGATGTGGCGCTGCTAAAATTTATGGATTGCGTCTTGGATTATTAAATTCAAATTTATCTTCAAATTCACTACAAAAAGTACAGATTTAAATGTGGCCACATTTCATGCATTACAGACACGATTACAACCATCTTAATCAGAGGACACGTCTTTTCCTCTTAACTTAATTAGTCATTGCACTCCTTTAGTCAGGATTACAAGCTACCTTCTCATACTACCCCTGTTGCGTTTTTCTTAATTTCTATCCATGAATGGCGGGACCTACAGCGTCTACTCCGAAGGATACATTTTAATTTTCTCAGACTCAGAGTTTTGGTCAGAAATCTGCTGAGGGAATGTCCTCGAAGAAATATTTTTTCTTTTCGAATTTTGTTTTGTTTAAAATGTCTGACCTGGGGTGTTTGAAGCGTGGCCTGTTAGACTACGGCGACTTCTCGTCTCTACTGGTTCTACACGAATCATTTATAGTGTTTCCAAGAACAATACGTTTCGAATGGGAGTGCGTCCATTATACAACCATACTGTGCGAATTCCTTTGGAGCGCTTTTCATCCAGTTTTGGACAGATTTTCTACGCCATTCTGTTCATATTTGAAGCCATGATGTAGAGAAAGAAAAATTTGGCATCATTTGCATTCGGGAAAAAGTGACTTTAGAAGACATCGTTTTAAAATATCCCCGAAAGTAATGCTACCGTCAATTCATAGCGCTATGGCCATATGATAACCGACTTCGTTTTCATCTTACTTATGTATCAAATTAACACACACAACATGGGTGGTGTAAGAAACTCGATTATAATCCTTACTATAGCGTTGTAATCAGTGACCAATTCAGTAAAGTTTATTTTCTTTATATATAGGGTCCACCATCTAACGTTTTTTTTTCAACTGGTGCTTATTTCGCGAATGGTAACACTTAGCTCATGTCTGATTTGACAGATAATTAGTTGACCATTGACCATCCAATGCGTTTTCGCTTCGCTTACAGAAGATGCCGATTTTGGCAAAAAAAAATCATCTTTTCAGATGAAGCTCATTTTGATCTTGGCGGGGATGGAAACAAGCAAAATTGTCGCATTTGGTGCACAGGAAACCCGCACGCATACCGACGCACCCAAAACGAGTCACTGTTTGGTGCGGATTTTGGTCCAGAGGCATAATTGGGCCATTTTTCTTCGAAAATGTGCAAGGAGTGGCCGTTACAGTCAATGGCGATTGTTATCGGGCCATGTTGAACGAATTTTTGTTCACAAAAATTGAAGAGGAGGATATTGGCAACATTTGGTTTCAACAGGACGGCGCTACGTGCCACACAGCCGAAACTACACTCGATGTTTTGCGCCCTGTTTTTGAAGATCGCATTATCAGCCGCAGAGCTGATGTCGTTTGGCCACTTCGGAGCTGCGATTTGACACCGTTGGACTATTATTTGCGGGGTGCCGTCAAAGATAAGTGTTACGCCGATAAGCCAGAGGCAATTGACGCTTAAAAGGACAATATTCGTGAAGCCATTGGTGAAATACAGCTGCACACTATCGATAATGTGCTTAAAAATTGCACCGATCGTGTAGGCTACTGCATGGCCAGCCGAGGCAGCCATTTGAATGAAATTATTTTCCATTATTAACCGGAATGATTGTACTTTCAAATAAAAAAAAAATTTGAGAAAATATTCAGCAGGTTTTTCTTTTAAAGCATTTTCAAAAAAAAAAAAGTTATTTGGCAGACCCTTTATTTTGAGCATATCTTTTATCGTTTTCTATTTATCTATGTTGTTATCTTCTATTCTTGTTATTTAAATAAATATTTTGCAATTCAATTTTAGTAATCTTTTACACAAACAACAACAACTACAATAACAACAACTGCAATAACAATCTAAGATAGTTAAAGACAAAGAAGAAGAAAAGTTTTTGTAAAGCCAAGCATTGAACCTCTTTGCCCATGCTTAGTATGTATATTCGTTGTGGTATTTTGAATTTTCTTAATTGCAATTAAGAAGTGGCAAAAAGAAGAAGAAGAACAAGTGTATTATTTTAAGAGAAGACGATAAAACCAAATTTGGTCGTACTGTGGCCAAATATTTGATTTTCAAATGCATTCAACATCTTGGAAAATCTCTGCCTTAAGAGGAGATTAAAAAAAAATTCAACAAAATATTGAATTAAATTTCTTAAAGCTTTACTTGCTTTCACTCTTGGACGGTGTACATATGTATATTGGATCATACAACAGGGTCTTCCGAATTGTAACTGTTGATAATGACCATCCTAGTGAAGCTCAATACTGTTAAACCTTTCTCTACAGCGCATTTGCACACTTTGCAGCTTTTCACGGCGTAGAGACTGATTGCATACATCGTGCACATCGTTCGCGAAAACACAAGAGAATAAATGAATGACTGGCCGAGCATTTACGGCATCAGCTTGCATGTGAAGATAAATTCGTATTTGAAAATCCAAGACGCAATTCATAAATTTTAGCAGCGCCACATTTAGCGTTAACAGAGCAAAATCTCCTCTTAACAGAGCAAATATTTGCCCTTAACAGAGCACTGTTAGCTATTTAACAGTATCCGTCTGAACAAGGTCACTTGGTTAGTCTGAGAAAATTAAAATCTGTCATTCAGAGTAGACTTTAAGCTGTAGGTCCCGCCATTCATGGATAGAAATTAAGAAAAACGCAACAGGGATAGTATGAGAAGGTAGGTTGTAATCCTGGCTAAAGGAGTGCTAATAACTAATTAAGTAAAGAAGAGAAAACTGTTCCCATGAATATGATGGTTGTCATCGTGTCCGTAATGCATGAAATGTGTTCACATTTAAATCTGTACTTTTTGTAGTGAATTTGAAGATAAATTCGAATTTAAAAATCCAAGACTCAATCCATAAATTTTAGCAGCGTCACATTTAGCGTTAACAGTGCAAAATTTTCTCTTAACAGAGGACTGTTAGCTATTTAACATTATCCATCTGAACGAGCCCACTTGTTTAGGAGCTAATTTTGGGAAATACTCTAGGCCTATGAGTACCATACTATGTATATGCAAAGAAAGGTTCCAAGGCCTCTTAATATTATCAGCAACATACTGACATATAAAGTAATATGGTATTGAGAAAATTGACTTTGAAAATATCAATTTTTTGCTTGGAAATTCTCTAGAAGAGCAGCGGCCATTTTGGAACATACAAGAAATAGTACACCATACAGACTATATGCAAATGGTAGTCCAGAGGGTCCTCTTTCGAACCGTGGTAGTGGGATAGTTGGAATAATTTTTAGAGTTGAGAAAACCTCCATCTGTCCTCCATCCCCACCAACCATCCTCTAGGTTAGGTTAGGTTAGCGTGGTAGCTTTAATTTACCAAAAAGCTCACTTGAGCACGCATACCGGCCCGTTGTGATGCCACAGGTGAACGCAGCCTCTGTACTGACCAAGTTCCTACGATCCAAGGAGGGGAAAGTTGGTCAGCGCAAGGGCTGCACATTTTCCAAAAAGCGCGACTACCCCACGCTGGAAAACCAGCCAGAAAGTTTGATAAACGAGGCTATGTCCTTGACAACAATGGACGATAGCTCCGTCAAGCTGACAAGGGTCGGAGAGCCAAATAACTTATATCTACAACCCCGCAAGGGATGGGCATTGGCAGAGGAAGTGAATGACAGTCTCCTCCTCCTCGGTGGATCTGCATTCACGGCAGAAGTCGTTAAATGGGAGTCGCATCCTTTCCGCGTGTCTACCCATAACACAGTGGCCTGTAAGCATGGCCACTGTGATCGAGATGATATTACGGCCAAGTCCAAGTAGCTGGTTGGTACGCCTCCTATCCATTGTGGGCCAAGTGAGCCTAGCGATGGAGCTGGACTCCTCATTGATCCAGGACCGATTGGCATCCCGAGAGAATTTCCTCGTAATGGCCAGTTTGGACGAGGTAAGTGGCATTCCCAAGTTGATTAAGGAAGATTCGTCGGCCCTGCAGTTTCCCGGAATATCGCAGTCTCCGGGAACCCAGACAAGGCCGGGAACCCAGACAAGGCAGCGGCGACATTCTCTGATGATCCTGGAATTAGCCGCAACGTTCGACAGAGACTTTATCGCAGCCTGGCTATCGGAGTAGATCGAGATACGGGTGAAACCTTTATATTTCAACACTTTTATTCACAAATAATAATGATCATAATGAGAATTATATTTCAAGTCAATCGTCTGCACTAATTGCAAAGTAGAAGAATACTCTACTATTGCCAATGTTAAACAGTTAACAGTGCTCTGTTAATAGCAAAGTTTACCCTGTTAGAGGCAAGACAGGGCGCTGCTAAAAGTGTGGGTTTGCGTCTTTGGTTTTTAAATTCGAATTTATTTTCACACACATGGCATTAGCCTCTGTGATACACGGCATACGTCGCGAAAGGGTTAAATGCCATTTTTAACTCTATTCGTAGCGTTAAACTATTGATTACATAACACACTCTCCCACACACATTAATAATTTCAAGTTTAAATTGAAAAATATGTTCATACTTTGCGTTGACATTTTGTTTCTACACACTTAAGCTGGGCCTTTTTAGATTGTGATTTCCGTTGGGAATTTTTGGTAAATTTTCTACACCTTGTCCTTCTCCTCCTTCTCTACAACCCAATGCTAAACTGAGTTCTTTCTACCACAGCTTTGTTTTTGTTTTTGCATTCCAACATTGTTTGTATGGCATACCTGCGCCCACCCTTTTAAGGAAAAATTTTGTTGGAAAATTTTTGAAATGCCAAACACGCACTGCGCGCCATTCAAAATAAATCAAATATTTGCGGTCTTTAGTAATCGTTAACAAATTTATTATTGTTGCTGTTGTTGTTTTTATTTCTCTTTATTTAAATACAACAAATAAAACAATGACGGACGGACATACGAGGGAACGGGCAGACAGACGGTTAATTATTAAAAAGCAACACAAAAAATTATGTACAAATGCTTTGAATTACAACAACAACCTGACTTGAATTACTTTACAATGTAAAGTTTACATTGGAAGGCTGAGAGAACATACGTACAATATTCTTATACTCTCCCCTTGCATGCAATCTTCGCTCAACCAGCGTCGTAAGCTCAGGCGTAGTGAGTGTGTTTTTTTTCAAGTACATACACTGAAAGAAATTGAATATGTTACACTAAAGATATTCTCTTGATTTTAGAATTAAAATCAAAAAAATTTCTCTCATTAAGAATATTTGTTTAAAATTGTTTTCGCATATCCATTTAGTGATTTTAAAACCGCTAGTCTGGCAAGCTGTCATCTGTTGAATATCTGTCAATTGCAAATGTGTGTGAAGATAAATTCAAATTTAAAAACCAAAAAATTTTCATCTCCATATACACGTTTATATTCTGTTTTTGTTACGTTGCTGTGCAGCACTTGTCGCGTCAATTGTGTTTAAAGCATTGGGCAAACGTATTCATGTGTTTGTGTAATTGTACTATGCTTACCAAAACAACCACAGTTTTTACCTCTGAACACCCACTGTAATACGGTAATAAACACTCAATACATCCAATACCCACATACATACGTATAAACACTCTTCAAAGTAACAAATTTCTTTAAAATATTTCCTTTTTTAAAAAACAGTTATTTGAGTCAAACTCACTTCAGTTTCCGTTACATTTCTTTCTTGTTTTGTTTGTGGTTTTAAAATTAAATTTAAAATTCTCTGTAATTACTCACACATACAAAATACGAAAACGAATGACTCATATGAAACACAGAAATTCTTCTACACACCGCAAACTAAACGAACAAATGCAAATTAATTTATATGTGATACGTATGTACGTATGGACATACATATGTTTTGTTGTTGTTGCCATTGCTATTTTTGTTTCTTTCTTAATAATACGTTTTGGGTGTTGTTGTTTTAGTGGTGTTTTGTTTTTATAATTTTGTCACTTTATTTTTCTAAAATTAAAAACACACAGCAAAACACGCAAAAAATGAACCGCAGCAGATAAAGAGGGGAGGTTAAGTTTTCTAAAAATACTCTTTTCTTTTATGCAGTAACACCGAAGGAGTACTCTTTCCTCACATTTCTCAACAGTGGGGTAAACACGATGAAGTTGAATATTGTTGTGGTTGGTATAGTTGTTGTTTAAGGGTTTTAATACGAAAACTTTAAACCTGTTTTCGTTTAACTAAAGAGAAGAATTACTCATGTGAGTTGAATATATGTACATACATATACACCTCATCACCTCGTGTGTTTTGTTTGTTGAATTAGCATTTCGTTCGGTTAAAATGTGTGCACAGCAAAGAAATTTTTATCAACACACATTTAGTGCTACACTAACAACTGAAGTCGTATACATTTCTTTGTACAAAGTGTCGTCTTTTTGTTGTTGTTGTTGTTGTTCGTGTTTTGCTTATGTAAACAATAGAGCTAAGCTTTTGTCCTCTTTTTGTTGTTTTCTTTGTTTAAAGTTGTGTGTTGATTCTTTAATGGGTTCCACCAGAAAGATAATAACAATTACGCACTCTATTATTTCTTAAGGTTGTAAGGCTTCACAAATACAAACACAAGAACCACCGCACTATTCATGTAATTGACAATTTTTGTGGTGAATTAAATGGAAGTTAAAACGAGTTGGTAAAGTTGGTGAAGTGTGTTTTAGTTAGGAGGCGACAAAGGAAATGAATAGAAGCATAAGCCAACAAAACTTTGAAGGAGAATTTTTATGGTGCCTGAAATGCTAATAAAAAAGTTTTTAACAGCATTTTAGATAAGTTTAAATGGAAATGGAAATGAAACGAACTTAAGCCAATTTTCAAAAATTTATTTTTTTCAAATAATTTCAAGAAAATAATTGTAAGGTAAAAAATTTGAAAATCGTTTAGAAAAATTATAAAAAATTCCTTTAACTTAAGCCACCACCCTACTGCCATATTCTCAGCTTATGTCTGTAGTTACTCTTAAACGCCATAAGTAATCTTATTTGCATACAATTTTCTTTTATTTTTTTTTGTTTTTTTTGTGTATGTGTTTTTAAGTGTTTTCTTGCCAGTGTTAGTAACGATTTTGTTTTCCTTTTGTTTTTTCCTGTCATTTACGTTGGGGTTTTACGTGCTAAAAGTGCCTGTGATGCTTGCAAACACTACTTGTACTCACCTCTTTGACACGTTCGCCAATTAAATTTTTATTTTTGTGGTTTTAAAAACCGCACACACACAAATACCATACTTCTTTATTGTTTTGTCATCAGGATAAGTACATAAAAATGTGTGCATGTGTGTGTGTGTGTCTGTGTTTTAATACGCATTATGCAGTGAAGTGGAATGAGTACATTTAGTTCTCTTGAAAACAAGAGCATAAAAAAATTTAAAAAACACGATGAGAGTTTTTCTTAGAGGTAAACAACGAAAGGAGAAAACAATTGGTGCTCACATATACGTAGACACATACATACATATGTAGTATGTGCCCAGCAAATACAGTTTTTAAAGGCTGCTTAGCGTGCTTAACATATTTCTGATAGGGCGGTACTTGTTTATTGCAGAAAGAAATGTTGCCTTCAGTGCCTAGTGGAAAAATATGTGGTTGGGCAGGTAAAAAAAAATTTTAAAATTTTACCAAAAATGGTACTTTTATGGAAACTAAATGTTTTATTCAGACAGTGGTTTTGGAAAAAACATGTCATTCAAAATATTGTTCATCGGAACCTATGACTTCAAATCTGGTTGTAAAGGGTGTTTTTTCATAGAGGTATAGAACTTTAAGTTGCAATAAAACAACGATGGATTATTCGATTGACATGAATTTTATTCATTCGAAAGATAATCTTGTGGCATTACATTTTAAATATGATTTCTGGCATATGACCGCCACGGCTGGCGCGGATGTAGTCCAATCTGGACGTCCAATTTTCGATGACTTTTTCCAACATTTGTGGTCGTATATCGGCAATAATACGGCGAATGTTGTCTTCCAAAATGGTCAAGCGTTTGTGGCTTTACCGCATAGACCAATGACTTTGCATAGCCCCACAGAAAGTAGTCTAGCGGTGTTAAATCACAAGATCTTGGAGGCCAATTCACGTGAAATTAGGCGGTCACCAAACGTGTGTCTTTCAATAAATCTATTGTGGCACGAGCTGTGTGACATGTTGCGCCGTCTTGTTGAAACCACATCTCCTGGACATCATGGTTATTCAATTCAGGAATGAAAAAGTTTGTAATCATGGCTCTATACCGATCACCATTGACTGTAACGTTCTGGCCACCATCGTTTTTAAAAAAGTACGCGCCAATGAGTCCACCAGCCCATAAAGCGCACCAAACAGTCAGTTTTTCTGGATGTAACGGTGTTTCCACATACACTTGAGGATTACCTTCACTCCAAATGCGGCAGTTTTGTTTGTTGACGTAGCCATTCAACCAGAAGTGCACTGCATCGCTAAACAAAATTCGCTTATGAAAATCGGGAACAACGGTAATCTCATTTTGGGCCCATTCGACGAATCTACGCCTTACTTGATGATCGTTCGGCTTCAAATCTTGCACGAGTTGGATTTTGTAAGCACGCAAACCAAGATCCTTCCGCAAAATCTTCCATAAAGTGGATGGACTGTGCTCGATGGCGGATTGAATCATTCGGGTCTTCCTCAATGCTACCGCTCTACAGCAGCAATAGCTTCTTCTGTACGCACCGTACAGCGTCTCTGGGGATGCGAGTTATCAATAAGAGTAAACGTGATGCGAAAACGTTCCATGGTTAATCGAATTAACTGCTCTGATGGACGATTTTGTCGACGATAAAATGGACGTAGTGTGCGCGATACGTTTTCCGCACAGAACCATTATTTTCGAGCGTTATTTGCAAGCGTTGTTCAGGCGTGAGTCTATTCATGATAAATTGCCAAACCAAACTGAGAATAAATCACTTGACAGCTGTTAAATCGGTCGCCATTTTGAAAAGTAATGCCAACTTAAAGTTCTATACCTCTATAAAAAAACACCCTTTATATTCTGGTCATTTTTCACTCAATACTAGCTTCAAACGAATTAGTTATTGTCTGAACAAATCTCCATTTATAGTCTGGCCTGGTTTTAGCAGCTCATAATGGATGACATACTTCTGATCACACCGACTACAGAGCAATACCTTGACTTTATTCTGCTTGGCAGTAGATTTAGCCCGTTGCCCAGGCTTCACATATAATTTCTTGCGCTTGATGTTATCGTAATGAATCCATTTTTCGTCCTTGGTTTTATGTCAATGTAAAATTCATTTCGTCTTAAAACATTCCCATAGCAGATCAGACAAGAAAAGTGTCTTTTAAGGGCTTTGGTCTCTCAGTTCATGTGACACCCAAATTTTGTAAAACTTCTACTTTCGAAGCAGCTATAGAGAGTTGCCTAATGCAGTTAATATTACCAGAGAGCACTGCTGATAATCGTACACCCAAATTAGTTTCTTCTATTTGGCATGTTATTTTAATTTCTTTCAAATATGTACCACCCTAATAATATTTCGATGCAGTTAATATTGCCACCGTATGCTAGGCTTCATATCTTATAACCTTAAAACCAGTCATCACACACGCACACACACATGCACAATTTTAGCAATTTTTGGTTTTAATACAGTCGTTTGCCGCAGTATAATATGAAATGTTAAGCTGCAGTAGCAACTACAACAACAACAACACCAAATTGCAACAATAGCAGAAACAACTCAATTTGTTGGCAAAAAAAAAATTCATGTTTTTCTCTCATCATTTTTGTTGAATTTTTTTTATTTTTTGCGCTGCTACTGCTTGCTGTTGCTCTCTAATATTTAAGTTGGCTAACTGCAGTCAAGGCTTTCTGTAAGAGAGCTTGTGTGCTTGTACTCTATTAAGTTTAATTGCCTGTATGTGTGAGTAATGCCTGTGGGTTTATTTTTCTGTTTCTTTTTCTGTAACGCTCTTGTAAAGAAGAAAAGTGATGCCAGATTGTTTTGCAAAGGAGATTTTTTTGAAGCGGAAATGATTTTCGTAGGAATTTAAAGAAAAATTGGGAAAATTATAAAAAAAAGATTTAATGAGCATGAGATAAAATGTGAAGCGCCTACTCTAGCAACTGCTTTATCCTAATGTGTTAACATCGTAAGGGTGTCGTCAAAAGTCTGTTATTTTTTGAATGAAATTTAGGTTTTTTTTTAGTATAAAAAATCATTTTATTTTCTATCAAAGTTCCCTTTGACCTTTGACCCAACGTTTGTACAATTATTTTTTTTGTGTTACAAAAGAAAAGTACTCGTCAAGTTCATTAAAATAGGTATCATAGAGCCATAATAAAATCTCTTCAACTATGTTCGTCCAAAGCCAAAAATTCCTATATACTGGACTCATTGTCCTAAGCGAAGCAGCATCTATTTCTAACTGCCTTCCCCCAGGAGAGGGCAAACTTCCAAACCTTCGACTCTAATGCAGCTTTGTCAGTTTTCCCATTAACTTTTTGCAGAGTGGGACTCCTCCTAGCACATTTACAGATCAGAATTTCTATACTAGTTCCAGCTTGGACGATTTATAACTGCAGGAAGTGATTGGAAGTTCTCATCGGCCACAAACAAAGCCGATAAAATTCACCGATGTCAACCCACTGAAATATTCTTTTTATAGAAAGGGGCACGATGAAAGTCATTTCCAAGTAACAAGTTTATGCTCTCAAAATTGAAGTCGAGTAAATTGACTCGAGTTGTAAAACACAATTGTGACCAGTAGTTTCACCCTATTCTAGGCAAAGTCTGCGCTCTCTGACTTGTGATATGATGTTTCAGGTGGTAATCTCCTTATAGAGAACCTACTATACTTCCATTACACAGCCCTGCATGGGTTTTGCAAATAAGATTGCTCCAGGTGTTTCCGAAGGCATTTTGTGCGCTGAACACGAATCTGGCGGATCCAATATGGCGGTCAAGTAAATCTGATTAATTTTTATAAACCTCGACCGCCATATTGGATCCGCCATTTTGAATTTTTTTAATCTGAATGAAGATATGTAATCAGCGACCTCAAAAACCCCTGAGTAACAATTTTCAATTAAATCGGATTAGTTTTTAAGGACCTCCGTAATGTGGTTCTTTTTCCCTTACACCCCTTGACATAAACCCACCCCCTACTTTAAGGGTGCATGCAAACAATTTGGCTTTGGGCTCATTTTAAAGAGCAAAGATCAATTGTCAATTTATGTCAACCGCGATGGTTCTAGCACGTCAGTGTTTACATCTACAATGTTTCAAAAATGGCCAAAAACGCTATTTTTAGGGGTTTCAACCCCCTTTTTCTCAAAAACCTGACGTGATGGAAAGTTTATGAAACGAGATTCGTGTTCAGCGCGCAAAATGCCTTCGAAAACACCTGGAGCCATCTTATTTGCACAAAAAAAGTCCAAATTTGCAGGACTGTGTTATTTATACAGTCCTTGTGTTATAGTAATGGTGTTATCCACACAATGTGCGAACCTACGAGAGTGTCTCCTAGAGTGTCTACCATGGATCTGAAAACCATTTAATCTCATAAAAGTTAAGTCTACCAAATAAAGTCTACTGAGGATCCATTAATCTTTAAACCAACACCAATTATTTTGAAAGCTATCCGAAATGACTCGGAACCTGCCAAAGTCCAATCTTAATTGTAACGCCAAGCTGTTGATGATGGTCAAAGCACTAACCGACCAGCCACCATTTCATTGTATATAAAGCCAATGCCCTCAGTGCAGCCTGACTGTCACAAACTCATCTCTGATAATATTTTTCTTAAATTTTTCGAAATTAAATTAAAAATTAGGAATTCCATACAAAAAAACCTAAAAAAAAATTTAAAATTTCAATTTTATTCCCATTTTCCACAAAAAAAAAAAATAAAGAAAAAAACGAAACCATCTGGTAACTTTCCACTTACAAGGCTGTTTAGGTAGCCATGGTTATTTTCTCTTTTTATTTTTGGCTCTCTTTGTATATTTTTTGTGCACCCGTTATACAGCCATTGAGCCCAACAAGTTGTTTAGCTTATTGCCGTGTTAAGCTGATATTGTTGTTTTGTTTTTCGTTTTTTCTTTACTTCTGTTGCTGTCGCTTATCGTAGTAAAGTTGTTAGTGTAGCTGTGTGTTGGTGTTTCGTATAATAATATGGTTGTTGCCACAAGCATATCAAAATGTTGTTGTTTTCCTTGTTGTTTTTTCTTTTTGTGTGTTTGTTTGCCAATGTCTTGTAATATTTTATATTCTGACGTTAACACTACAGAGAGAGTAGGATAAACGTACACACACATTCATACACATACATAGAAATATACCTTGAGGCTTTGTAGTTGCTGTATGAACAGAGTAGATGTGTTGGAGACATTTGTGTTCGTTGAAACTCAAACAGGAGATCGAGTGTTAATGCAAAAGCCAAGGCAAAGCCAGCCATAATGAATATAACCGTAGGTGTTACATATTTTATTCGGTTGTTGTTGTTGCTGTCGTTTGCAAATAAGAAAGCATGATGCTTAAACTGTTACGTTTTTTTTTTCTTGTCTTTGTATTACTGTTGTGTTGAATCATAAAAGCAAAGCCTTGTTGTAAACACAATAAGTCAAGGAAATTAGAAACTAAAGAGAGCTCTTGTACATTGTAACAACTACTTGCTTCTTTCTCTCTCTCTCTCTCTCTCTTTTTGCTTGGATGCCTTGTAATGCGATTATTATTTTATTAAAGTACGGTTTAGTTAATATTGTTGATTAATGTTGTTGTTGTTGTTGTTGTATTTTTTTTTATTGAATAACAAGAGAGTCGTGTAAAGCCACAAAGCAGCTGAAGTAGTTTTGAATAAATAAAGCAGAGAAATTCTATGCTGCTACACTACAACAACAAAATAAATAAAAGAGTGAAGTGGTGAGTAAAGCAAATATGTATGTATGTTTGAAGAGTGAAGCTTCAAGTAGACGACAGTCAATGAAATGTTGAGTGTTTATTTTGAAGAGACAATGAGTCAAAAGCAAAAATTACATGAAACGTTTGTGAGTCATTCGTGTTCGTTGTGGGCTGTTTAAAGGGAAATAAGCTCCTGTTTCTTTAAGACGAATGGTTTCAGACGAACATCCATATTGTATGGAAAAACACTCAATTTTGTTGGTGTTTTCCATCAAACAGACAAAAATAGGCATTTAAAGTAAACACCACACAATAATAAAGAATAGTAATGCAATTAAGTAATCTTAATTGAAACAAATTTATTCTGAAAAACACTCAATTCTTTAAAACACTCTAAAATCATGATTATGCCTAGTAAATGAAATATGTTTCGTGTTAAATTATTTGTTTATAATAATGATGCGATGATAAAAATTAAAAACCTTCCTTAATTTAATGAATTTGTTCTCCTAAAAATATGCTACACAATTCGAAAATGATAAATGATAACAAATAACTGTATTATAATTACACACATGCAATATCAGTATGTATGTATGTGGGTTTGTATGTAAAATAACATTTTAATTACATTTTCATAGGAATTCTTTTCTCAAATGCTGTCTCTCTCTCTCTCTCCCTCAATATCGCTTAATTAATGATAAACAAAAACAAATAATTTATATTTGCAAATATATGTACACGAGATAACAGGTGTTTGTATAAACATACCTACATATGTCTGTACATCAATTTGTGTACCAATGTGTGTGTGTTATAAGTCCAGCTACATTATTTTAATACAATTTATGGCCAAATGAGTGATTATTCATTCATTTTGTATTTTTGCGCCCTCTTTCTCTCCCACTCCCTCTCTCTTCCTTTGTTATCTTATGCCGTTATTTGTTTTGCCCACGGTTCTTAAAGAATGCACGCCAGTCATTAATATTTATGGATGGCAGGAATGTAAATTAAAGGTGAAATTATTACCCGAGGCTAAAAATTATTCTGTTTTTTTTCATTATTTTCGGCAAATAATTGAAGCAGAAATTTCAATCCAAATTGAAATTTAATATTGATGGTTGTAATGAAATTGAAATTTTAATACAATTAAACAAATAATATACAAATAATGAACAAAACACATAAAAAAAATAAAAGAAATATCAATCCGGGTGTAACCAATTGAAAATGAAGTGTAAATGGAGCGTAAACTTATTGGCTTAATTTTCTAATTTCAACATAAAAACTTTAGAATTAAAATCAAATGATTTTGAATAAAACAAAAATAAAAAATAAATTAAAAAACCAACAATTTAACACAAAAAAGTAGCAAAAGAATATATAAAAAGGTACAAGAATAAATTGAAAACTGATACCTAAAAAAGCTTGTTACAAAATCTGATCCGCTAGTCCGCACCCGGGACTACTTGCTTTTACTTCTAGCAAGAATCTGCTATAAAAGCCAAATTTCATATTTGATCCCACCATTCGAAACTTTTCGGTCAGTGTTTGCAGTTTCAAATTTCATCAACGTTTTTTTCTGTCTCTTCTGATCATGAGTTTTTCAATTAATCGTTACAACCATTTCGTCACAATTGCAACCCAGCTTCTGACATCAACATGAGAGGTTAAATTTATCTGCGAGTGGTGACGGTACCTACAATCAAAGAATATGGATATAAAGAATACGCATCATGTAGAAGTAAAATTTCTTATGGCGGGTCGTAACATTACGACCCGCTCTCACCAAAATATTTTTAAAAATCATTTCTTGATGAGAGGGAGGAAGACAGAAGGAAAATGAACACAAACAAAGAGCGTAAAAGTGTGTTGCTCTCATCGGTCGTATGTACATGTGTATGTATTCTTGTGTTTTTTGATTTAGTTGGCGATCAGACTGCGACAAGAATACATGTTTCGCGGATGCTTTATCATTTTATTTTCTTCAGAATAACACTCGAAGAATATTTTGTGTTAAAAATGTTCTATGTCATTAGCTGGGCGTATTTTATTTTTTATTTTGTCCCATAGTATAATTTTTTTTAAATGCTTTGGAATGCTCGTTTTTTTTTTCTTTTAATAAAAAATGGTTTTTTATTATTTTTATTTTTTTAAAAAACATGGCCTAATTTTTAAGCCAAAGATGGATAGCTTTATGTTCTTTTAATAATAAAATCGATTTTTTATTTTATTTTTATTTATCCAAAATTATTAAGCCAGAGATAGACAGCTTTACATATGTATGTTGATGAAATGAAAATAAAAATAGAGTATATTACTAACACTTTTCTATGACTGTAAATAACTAAATTCTCTCAACTTATTTTCTCTCTCTCACTCACTAATTCATAACCAAAGGCATGTGTTAACCTAGATGAAAATTGTTAGTAATAATGTCAAGTCTACTTATTAACCCAATGATCTGTATATGTGATCGGAAAATATAGAAAAATTGTACTGCACTAAATCCCTAAAGACATCGTATTTAACTTGGCAAGTATTTTTCCAAAAATCGAAATCATTTCTCATTGATATTACTGAATACTACTGTGATATTTCTTTGGGTGTATAATTGAAGTCTGAAAAAAGCGACATGAACCTTCTTCTTTAAAAGCTGACAAGATTTTTACGCTCTTTTTAACGAACATTCTTGATGTTCGTGTCCTATGTGTGTAAAAAGCCGAAGATGTTCTTCCCCTGAGGGACATTGGTGCCGACGTCTGTTTTTAACACCAGAAAAATGAATAAAAAAAGTGGCCAAACAACAAAAACGCACAATGAGAACAACGCATTGTTACGCTCTTGGTTACTGTATCCTTCCCTTCTATCTTTCCCTCCGCGTCATGAAATATTTTTGAAAAATATTCCAAAATATGTTAAAATGCACATTCTTATACTTTATTTTCTTTGCTACAATTTAGTTTTGAGAAGCTTTCCATGGCAGTTTTATGTTATTCTCATAGTTTTTTGCCAAGGCCCTTATGTAATAAGCCAATATTCTACCTACTAGACTACTATACTGATGGTAATGTAGAGTGAAATAAAAGCACATTAAAATCCAATCTTCAGCTTTCCATTCATTTTCATAATGAAGTCAGAATAATTTGTTAATTTTTGTCGACAGTTCTCAGTTCTTTTTTTACTCGCATTTTGCTTTCTAAGCAAATATCTATGAATTCATATGAAATTTTTGAATTAAAAAAAAATTCTGAACAGTAACCATGAATACCATGAAATATGTTTGGAAAATAAGCGAAAAATACCAGAAAATCCAACAAAAAAAACCAAATTATTTGCAGAGCACAGTATCTCTGCACAGCATACCAACTGCCACAGCTGACCATATCAAAAAAAAAGAAAAGAAAAAAACGACAGTAGGAATGAGAAAAAAACCAAAAATTGTGCGGAGGTAGCAGAATTGGAAAAAAATTCAAATTAGAACTCCAAAAACTTAAAAAAAAAAAATGCAAAAACTTGGTTGTAAAATATAAAACCAGGAACAAAATATATGCATGGCGGCTTTAAAGAGTCAATAAAAACTAGAGGGAATTTTCTGTTTTACAAACTGCACTATCGTGCAGTGATAGTTTAGCTAACATGTGCGGGATTGTGATGCAAAATATTGTTTTCCATAGAAAAGCCAACAGGATCCGTGTAAAAAGTATGAAATTTATATGAAACGTATTAAAAACAATACCGTAATGAATTTTAAAAAAAAACTGCACAGCAACCCTGATCAATAACAGAGAACAACAAGAAAAAATATACAGACATGACAGCCATTAGAGATAGCAAAACAAATAGACACCATTGCGACACACGCCATTATTTAATTAAAACTCATGCATTACAAGAATACACCAACACATGCACATATATTTGGCTTTCATTGTCAAGCATTATATGAACCACTCACACCTCCTTCTCTTTTTGTTTAACTCTCTCTCTCTCTCATATTCATAATGTACGTTGTATGAGAATACAACTGGAAATGGTTGATGATTTTAAACTCTGATACACATACACATGCACATACTAGTGTTGTAAACATTTTTGTTTCTTTATATGTGGGTCATTCCAAGTGCATTTCTATGTGTGTATGTTTGAATAATGTGCCAACTGTCCATCCATAATGAATTCTTGAATATTTTTGCTTGTTTTTGTTTTAATTTTAATTTTTATTTTTATTGAACCACATATAACACTGTGTGCAGTAGTGTGTGTGTGCGTCAGCTTTATTTAAATTCTGTCTTTAAAGTGCTGACTCAATGTGTTGTATTAAAGAGTTTCTCACTCTCTCTCTCTCTCTCTCTCTTTGAGTAACGGTGTATCTCTTGATCGTGTGCCTTTGTAAATTCAAAAAATAAATTCGTTTTTCTGCTGATTTATTTATGGCAGCAACAATAGTGGCATCAAAAATATGAACACAGAAGAAAAGAAGACTGCAGAAACAGGGGATGGAGGTTAGTTATCATTTAAAAGAAAAAAAAAAAAATATTAAAAACAATAACAACAAAAGGCAGCAGGCCGTTCAAAGCAAACAAACGACATGAAAATGGAAATTGAAAAAACTTCGCTTTGTAGTTGACGATAAACAACGGGTGCACAATGTTTCAAGGACAATATGTGCTTCAATGTTAAATTTTTTTTTGCTTTCATGAGACACTTTGGAGATGAAAATCCTACAACAGCCAGCTCATAAGGGAAGTGCTTGGAATACAGTGACTCTTCTACAATTTCGTTGTTACTTCGCAATGTATGTCCATTCCAAGCAAACTTTCTTCGCAGGTTATCATGCTGGACTGGTTGTTGGACGATTTGTGACACGAAAATTTAAAAACGAATTTCTGATGTTTAGCCACCAGCAATACCTTACGTGCCGTAGGCATCGATTGGCAAAGATAGTCCACGTGGGTTTTTTTTTTTTGATATGCCCAAGACTCTATAATTCTACAGGCTTATTGCACGTGTTGTGTACTTATGGATTCGTCATTGACGTGTATTCGTGTATTGATGTTTTCATTTGCTCTTTGTTGCTTTCGAGATTTGGAATTGTTTTTTTTTGTGCAGACACCATAGCGTAGTAGCAAAGAAAATAAAGTATAAAGAATGTGCATTTTAACATATTTTGGAATATTTTTCAAAAATATTTCATGACGCGGGGGGAAGATAGAAGGGAAGGATACAGAAACCAAGAGCGTAACAATGCGTTGTTCTAATCGTGCGTTTTTGTTGTTTGGCCACTTTTTTTTATTTATTTTTCTGGTGTTAAAAACAGACGTCGGCACCAATGTCCCTCAGGGGAAGAACATCTTCGGCTTTTTACACACATAGGACACGAACATCAAGAATGTTCGTTAAAAAGAGCATAAAAATCTTGTCAGCTTTTAAAGAAGAAGGTTCATGTCGATTTTTTCAGACTTAAATGATACACCCAAAGAAATAGCACAGTAGTATTCACTAATATCAATGAGAAATGATTTCGATTTTTGGAAGAATACCTGACAAGTTAAATACGGTGTCTTAGTGTCTTAGTGCAGTACAATTTTTCTATATTTTCCGAAAACATATACATATCATTGCGTTAAAAAGTAGACTACTAACAATTTTCCTCTAGGTTAACACATGCCTATGGTTATGGATTAGTGAGTAAGAGAGAGAAAATAAGTTGAGAGAATTAATTTAATTACAGCCATAGAAAAGTGTTAGTAATATACGCTATTTTTATTTTCATTTCATCAACATACATCTGTAAAGCTGGCTATCTTTGGCTTAATAATTTTGGATAAATAAAAATAAAATAAAACATCGATTTTATTATTAAAAGAACATAAAGCTATCCATCTTTGGCTTAAAAATTAGGCCATGTTTTTTAGATAAATAAAAATAAAAAGAATAAAAAAACAATTTTTTATTAAAAGAAAAAGAAACGAGCATTCCAAAGCATTTAAAAAAAATATACTATGGGACAAAATAAAAAATAAAATACGCCCAGCTAATGACATAGAACATTTTTAACACAAAATATTCTTCGAGTGTTTTTCTGATATAAAATGATAAAGCATCCGCAGCACATCTATTCTTGTTGCAGTTTGATCGACAACTAAATCAAAAAACACAAGAATACACACACATGTACATGCGTACGATGAGAGCAACACATTGTTACGCTCTTTGTTTGTGTTCATTTTCCTTCTGTCTTCCTCTCTCCTCATCAAAAAATGATTTTTAAAAAGATTTTGGTGAGAGCGGGTCGTAATGTTACAACCCGCCATAAGAAATTTTACTTCTACGTAATGCGTATTCTTTATATTCATATTCTTTGGTATAACTTACAGACTTGGCGTGCTTTGTTAATGCGTGTATTTACGTTTTCATTTGTTCCACGGTTTTTTCGAGATTTTGAAATATTTTTATGTGAAGACACCATAGTCTAGTAGGTAGTGTTTTGGCTTATCGGTTGTGAGGCCGTGGTTCAAATGCCAGCTCAGTCATCTTGAACAAGAACGAAAAATTTTAAAATATTTCTTCTGCGCCTTCCTCTCCGGAATCTTGTGCCAAAAACTCTGAGTGAGTAAATCAAATTACCATGAAAATTTTATTAAAAATCTGTGGGTACAGTTCCCACCATTCATGAATCAAATTAAAACATACAACATGGTTGGTGTACAAAACTAATCTTGACTAAAGTGTTGTTGTAATAATCAAATAAGTTACGTAAGTTAAGACTTCTAGACCTTTAACTGAAATTAAATTATTTGAACCTCAATCTACTGTTTGTTCCATTTAACCACGCAAGCATTTGTGGTTTTTTTTTTGTTCTGAATTCTGAAATTATTGGCAATTTTTCGGTGTGCTTTTCATGCGTGCTTTTCAAATATATTTTCTTGCCGCACACTAATTTGATTTCCAATTTACGTTGTTTTTCTCTTTTAATCATGATTTTTTTTGGCCAAAAAATCTTAAAAAAAAGAACAGCAACAGCAACAACAACACGTACAATTCGTACAAAAAAAATAATATTTGCCATACGTTTTCAGATTATTTATGGAAGTTTTTGATAAAAGTTGACATGACAACAGCGTGGATGCAAGGTGATGTGATGTGATGTGGGGCTGTGGGTAGCCATCATAAATGCTTTGCTGAGTTCTTGCTGCTGCTGCAAACATATGAAATCGGTTCTATGTGTTGCGAGTCGAGGCCAATTGATGCATGAAATCAAATTTATTGCTGCTGCTACACTGCAAATCATTTGTAATTTCCTTCGCTCTTCCAATATTGAATTTCTAACGTCTTTGAAGAGTGAAAGGAGGGCGTTATAGGTAGGAGAGCAGGTTTTATTTAGAAGGTTCCCTCTGTTGCCACTTTAGCTGTTAAATCTTAGAAATTTAATTAAAAGGCAGCCAATTAAAGATAAAATTAAACAGTATTTGACGGAGACAGTGTCGCAATCAGCAGTGTTGGTTGCTTTTCTCTGTAATTTCAAGCCTTCAACCAACAATGCTTGCTTAAATGTAAACGATTTGAATTTCATTAGTTTTGAAAACAAAGAAGAAAAAAAAATTACGCTGACACACATGCCTTAACCCTTTTGCAACGGCGCACCTGTGTCACACTCTGACAATTAAACAAATAAATGACTGGTTGTGTATATACGGAATCCCCAGAAAACTTCCGTAAGCCAATAATCAACTGCGCCGTATTTACACGGGGTCAACCGCTGTCATATAGCAAGTGGCTGCCGTCGCAAATGGGTTAATCGTTCGTTATGAATCATTAAATTCAAGTTTTTAATTTTTTTTATTGATTTATTTATTGCCGATTTAATTAATATTTTTATAATTACAACAAAGGCAACAACAACAAAAAAATTGTGTCATTATTGAGAAACCTTAAGCGAAAAAAATTAAAAAAAAATGTAAATTTAGTGTGACAGATTTATTATGTTTTTTTTTTCCGCTAACGGGTTATTCATTGAGTGGTTTCAAAACCGTTCTTTTGGCAACACTGTCCGGAGTGTCATATACTAATATCGATCGTTTAACAATCGCAAAAAGCGTAAAAATTGCTTACAAAACTGACAACAAAACTCGGGATTCTTGAACTCGGCCTCTTTTCAGGCATTACGCGGTGATTATGGTCATCACAAGCATCTCCTATTGTTGAAGGAATTTGACAAGAAATTATACAGAAATTTAAAGACACTGCAAATGCTGCAGTTGTGTTCAGACCTCTGTATCAGAGATCAGCAATGAGTATTCAAAGAGATCAAAAAGTAGAATCGAATCATACTCATAGTTTCTAATACTTATATGCATTCATACTTATTTTAATATCATGGAACCCCTCTACTTATATTAAAAGTTTGAAGTACTCATCATTCATTCATACTTAACTTAACCTACGTGTTAGGTTAGGTTAGAGGACGTGTACTTGTTAATTAAGGCAAGTACAGTACCCGGAGGTCGAATTGACCCATTGTACAACGTCCTAGTTTCTCACAACACTTATGTTGTGTGTGTTAATTTTATACATGAGTGGCGGGGCCTACAGTTTAAAGTCGACTCCGAACGACAGATTTTTTTGAGAAACTTTTTTTCATGGCAATTTCATTTTACTCTCAGGGTTTTTGCCAGAAATCTGCTGAGAGGAAGTCGCCGAAGAAATATTTTTTGTATTTTATTTTGATGTCTGGCCTGGGGCTCGAACCCTGGCTTTACGTCTAATAAGCCAACACACTACCTACTAGACTACGGCGACTTCAACAATACGTATGATGTTGTTTGATTTCGACTCACCATAACTCAACATATACACGAAGCACAAAATAAGTATGAATCGCGTACGAACACTAAAATACTCACTAAATGGTTGTATGTTTGCTCTGCTTGCTGCTCTGTCTTTTCTGCTTATGTGTCTTTTTTCTCTTTCTTTTTTGTAAATACAACAACAACTAAGACTGCAAATTTTGATGAATGATTCGAGTCACTCGGTAATATTTCTTTGGGTGTATAATTGAAGTCGTAAAAAGCTACACGAGCCTTCTTCTTTAGAAGCTGACAACCAACTGAATGCATTTTTATGCTCTTTTTTAACGAACTTTGTTGATGCTCGTGTCCTATGTGTGTAAAAAGCCGAAGATGTTCTTCCCCTGGGGGACATTGGTGCCGACGTCTGTGTATAAGTATTTTTCTAAAAAGTTATCAATCTAAATGAGTAGGCTTATGAATCAAACATATTTTGGAATGGTATGAGTTTGATGTCAACGTTTCAAGCATACTTATTGCAACCTGTACTTATAAATCAACGTTGTAGTGAGTACGAATGAATCATAGTACATAGTTAAATTTCAATATTTTTGATTCACTTATATTCAAAATTTCATGAGTGCCTATGAGTAGCGAAAAAACGATTCATTGCTAATCTCTGCTCTGTATCCTCACAATGTACGCACTGCCCTAAAAATATCTCCTCTGTTAGTGAATGAGAGGCGGTCCCAATACAAATTTTTCGACGTTTTCAACGTCCTCAGCAATTGAACTTAGCTTAGAGTACAATATGGCTTATTTTGCATTTGAGTTTGCACCTAAAAGATCCTTCATAACGCTGTAGATAGGCTTTCAATGCTGATACTGTGAACAAAATTTTCTTCAGCGCAATGAAATTAATTTCACGAATCCGAATGACAGATTTTTAAGAAAGTTTTCTCGTGGTAATTTTATTTTTTTAACGCGCTCAGAGTCAATACATAAGCCGCTAATAATAAATGACTTTAGGATGTCAGTTGCTTAGTTAAAAGTACGAAGTTTACTTCACTTCTTTGAATTTTACTCACCTAATTTGCCCTCGAACCAGCCATCTTCTCTTCCCGATTCTTTTCCTATTTCTGTTTTTAAATAAAATCAAGAAAGTAAGAAAAAAAGTCATTTTTAATTATCGCCGATGTTTAATTACAAACGCCAACTTTAATCGAAAAGATAAGATAAAAAATATCGACAGCAGAGAAGAGGCGATACCCAGAATTAATGTCAAGAAAAATAAAAAAAAAACTGCAGCAAAAGTAAAGAAGAAATATTTTTAGAATAAAATTAATCACAACCCATCCATCGATAAACGAAGTAGAGAACAGAAGTACAACACAGTACAGTACAGAGTCACGCAAAGTGACTCAACCGCAATAAAAAAACGTGCCTTTTTCCATCTCTCAATGCACTGCACTGCACAGCACTGCACTGCACTGCAATTTTAATTTAATCGGCTTTTTTTTTTTTTTTTTGTAAGACAAACGATTTCAGACGAAGGTCTGCTTGTGTTTTCGATACACTCACACACTTTCTTTGTGTTTTCTATGCAAACAAAATTTCGTCTAAAATCATTTGTCTTACAAAAACAGGTCATAAGACAACATGGCAGCAATTGAAACGAATAAAGGAGATCCAAAATTGACACGCAAAAAACGAGTTCTTGCAAATTCAATCTAAATTACTCTCCTTCTGGCCCTCTCTCTACTCTCTTTGGCTCTTTTAATAAGAAAAGAAGAAGAAACAGAAGAAGAAAAATTTATTTTAATTTTCTTGAAACTACAATGTGCAGCGAATAAATATTTCATTTACTGTGCGTTTTAATCAGAATGGCACACACAAAAAAAAAAGAATGGAATGAAAAAAATAATTAAAAAAGATAAAATCTTAATGGAAAATATTAAATCATGTCAAATAGAAACGATATAAACGATAAAAGCTTTAAGATAATAATCGATATTTTTATTATATAAACACACATGCACACTACCACACCATATTTATTTACAGTAAAAATTTAAGCCGGTTTTGCAAGAGGCGTCGCCATATTTTTAATCATAACTTGGTTATAACCTAACCGTTTTTATTGCCAAATGTGTCTTAAAGTAGGGAAACGTTTCACCTTTGACCGAAAGGGTGTTTTTTATAGAGATATAGAACTTTAAGTTGCAATAAAACAACGATGGATTATTCGATTGACATGAATTTTATTCATTCGAAAGATAATCTTGTGGCATTACATTTTAAATATGATTTCTGGCATATGACCGCCACGGCTGGCGCGGATGTAGTCCAATCTGGACGTCCAATTTTCGATGACTTTTTCCAACATTTGTGGCCGTATATCGGCAATAATACGGCGAATGTTGTCTTCCAAATGGTCAAGCGTTTGTGGCTTTACCGCATAGACCAATGACTTTACATAGCCCCACAGAAAGTAGTCTAGCGGTGTTAAATCACAAGGCCAATTCACAGGTCCAAAACGTGAAATTAGGCGGTCACCAAACGTGTCTAAAAGGGTCGTAGTGCGCGATACGTTTTCCGCACAGAACCTTTATTTTCGAAATAAAATTCCACTATTTGCAAGCGTTGTTCAGGCGTGAGTCTATTCATGATGAATTGCCAAACCAAACTGAGAATAAATCACTTGACAGCTGTTAAATCGGTCGCCATCTTGAAAAGTAATGCCAACTTAAAGTTCTATACCTCTATAAAAAAACACCCTTTATAAAATTAACACACACCATGAGTGGTGTGAGGAGCTCGGCCGTAATCCTGACTGAAGGGTTGTAATAGCCAAATATGTATGTTATGTATGTATGTATGTATGTACTAAAAACAATTTGGATGTTCCTCACGTGCAAATGATCAGAATTTTATTTTCCTGTTCTTTTATGAGCAAAAATAATAATAAAAAAAATGTATGTGTGTGAAGATAAATTCGAATTTGAAAATCCAAGATGCAATCCATAAATTTAAGCAGCGCCACATTTGGCGTTAACAGATCAAAATTTCCTCTTAATAGAGCAAAATTTGCCCTTAACAGAGTACTGTTAACTGTTTACAAGTATCCATCTGAATAATTTTAGGATATATACTAGGTCTATAAGTACAATATCATAATCAAAGGAAGGTTCCAAGGCTTCTTAATATTATCTGCAACATAGTCCCATATAAACTGATATGGTATTGAGAAAAATGACTTTGAAAATATCAATTTTTTGCTTGGAATTCTCCAGAAGATCGGTGGCTATTTAGGAACATATAATAAATTGTACACCATACAGACTATATGCAAATGGTAGTCCAGTGTCTTCTTTCGTGGTAGTGGGATAGCTGGAATGGTGTTCCATCCCCGCCAACCATCGTTTATATTTGAACACTTTTACTCACAAATAATAATGATCATAATTAGAATTATATTTTATGTCAATCGTCTGCAATAACTGCAAAGTAGAGGAATAACCTACTATTGCCGCTGTTAAACAGTTAACAGTGCTCTGTTAATAGCAAAGTTTACTCTGTTACAGAGAAAAAGTGGCGCTGCTAAAAGTATGGGTTTGCGTCTTAGGTTTTTAAATTCGTATTTATCTTCACACACGTAGGAATTTTTTGTTTAAAAACAAACATTTTTCATAACTTTCATAAATAAATTGGAAACTAAGTTGAATATCACTCTTAGATCTTTCGCGACGGGAGCCGTGTATATACAACAGTTACTTAGTGCATTACAGTCGCTGACGTCATGCAAATAAGGCGCAGTAACTTCTTGGTCCACAGAGGATGATGCCACATATACACGGCATACGAAATATGATTCACTTCCGTTTTTGTCAACGATGCCAATGATGTAAGGTCAGTTACACAGTCGTGAAAAGTTGCAAAGTGTGGCATAGTTGGGCCGTTGCGAAAGGGTTAATTGACTTCCTTTTAGATTACTTGTTAAACAACAGGCTGCACTTGCCACCATAACACTGCATGCACTGTCAGGCTAATATGCTAGAACCTGCTAACAAAAGAAAAATAGTTTTTCTAGTACCAAAGAAAATAAAGTATAAAGAATGCGCATTTTAACATATTTTGGAATATTTTTCAAAAATATTTCAGGACGCGGGGGGGGAAAGATAGAAGGGAAGGATACAGAAACCAAGAGCGTAACAATGCGTTGTTCTCATCGTGCGTTTTTGCTGTTTGACCACTTTTTTATTTATTTTTCTGGTGTTAAAAACAGACGTCTTCGGCTTTTTACACACACAGAACACGAACATCAAGAATGTTCGTTAAAAAGAGCGTAAAAATCTTGTCAGCTTTTTTTTCAGACTTCAATTATACACCCAAAGAAATATCACAGTAGTATTCACTAATATCAATGAGAAATGATTTCGACTTTTGGAAGAATACTTGCTAAGTTAAACACCGTGTCTTTAGGGACTTAGTGCAGCACAATTTTTCTATATTTTCCGATCACATATACATACATATCTGTGGGTTAATAAGTAGACTTGAAATTATTAATAACAATTTCCCTCTAGGATAACAACACATGCCTTTGGTTATGGATTCGTGAGTGAGAGAGAGAGAAAATAAGTTGAGAGAATTTATATATTTACAGCCATAGAAAAGTGTTAGTAATATACTCTATTTTTTATTTTCATTTCATCAACATACATATGTAAAGCTTTCTATCTTTGGCCTAATAATTTTAGATAAATAAAAATAAAATAAAACATCGATTTTATTATTAAAAGAACATAAAGCTATCCATCTTTGGCTTAAAAATTAGGCCATGTTTATAAATAAATAAAAATAAAAAGAATAAAAAAACCATTTTTTATTAAAAGAAAAAAACAAACATTCCAAAGCATTTAAAAAAATTATACTATGGGACAAAATAAGAAAATAAAATACGCCCAGCTAATGACATAGAACATTTTTAACACAAAATATTCTTCGAGTGTTATTCTGAAATAAAATGATAAAGCATCCGCAGCACATGTATTCTTGTCGCAGTCTGATCGACAACTAAATCAAAAAACACAAGAATACATACACATGTACATACGTACGATGAGGGCAACACATTGTTACGCTCTTTGTTTGTGTTCATTTTCCTTCTGTCTTCCTCCCCCCTCACCAAGAAATGATTTTTAAAAAGATTTTAGTGAGAGCGGGTCGTAATGTTACGACCCGCCATAAGAAATTTTACTGCTACATGATGCGTATTCTTTATATCCATATTCTTTGCTAGTACCCAGTAATATTGGTTTATATATACATTTACACCTAATTCTGTCTTTACACGGTAGATTGGTTCCAGAAAAAACCGTGTAAAAAAAAACCGTGTAAAAAAAGACACTGATCGTATGCAAAAATAGGTGATTGGTCCCTAATCTCTAAAACCTATTAAATATAGTGAAAAACAAGGATTTTTTAAGAAAAAGTTTTGTATTTGACATTTTCTTTTAGGGATTCATAAAATATTTAACAAAATTAAAAATATAAATAGTTTATTAAATATAAAATATTTTCTGGCCTACCTTTTATCTTAATGCGTTAAATTTAATGTAACGATAAGAAAACATATTCGCCAATAAAAAATTTTTTTACGAAACACAATATATTAACACATTTCAATTGCTCTGACCTTTGTGCTTGTATGCACAAAAGGGAATTCCCCTAAATTTGTGACATTTACATTTGCTTTGACCAGTAAATTTGCTTGTACGCGCAAAAAGGGAATTCCCTTAAATTTGTGATGTGAACATACTTTGCAAAAATTAAATTTGACAAAAAAATTTAAGCACAAAAATTTTAAATCGTGCTAAATGGAATAAAATCGTATAAAAAAAATTAAAAATATTTTATTTTCAAACCGTGTTATATCAAAACCGTGTAAAAAAAGACCGTGTAAAAACAGAATTCGGTGTATTTTAATTGTTGTTGATTTTGTTGTTGCTGTTGTTGTTTTATCAAATGAAATCACTTTCAATTTTTTTATCTTATCTGCTGCTAAAACTGTCTTGCTCATCAATCGTTCTACTGCCATTTAATCCACAGAAGATATTTGAGAATTTAATCTCGATTTTTTTGATCACTTCTTTTGGGGGTGGGAGAGGGGGTAATGAGCGACGTACATTAATTTCATTTTGAATCAATAAATTCCATACCAAAAAAACCAAAAAAACGATACATATCATTTAAATCTCCATGCATAACCACGTACGCTTACATGCACACACGTACAGCAATTGGCAACTAATTAGAAATCCTTTTTTTATTTTTGACATCGCCTCATAGATGTTTAATGGGATTTAGGTGTGGACTTGATGATAAAATTATCATCAAAGAACTTCTTTGTTACCTTGGCCTTGTGCTTTAGATTGTTGTCCTGTTGCAATTACGGCAGGATTACATTATTAAGTATGTTAACACACTTTTCTTTACCCAAAAATACATCAGTTTTGTGAATAGGTTGCAGGTAAAACATACTCACGCCATAATTAATCCTCAGCTATTGTTTCCTTCCACGTGAAACATAGCTTTTATTCGTCTTTTTGTTGTTAGGGATTCTTCCGATTCCGGACTTAGGCGATTAATCATCGTTTCGTCCACATATTTCCACTGGTTGGCTGTCCAATGCTACACTTTCTCTTAATTTTCGGTCCCTTGTGTCCTGCTCTGCCATTTAACCCAACTTCAACTAAACGGAGTGAAATGGTCCCCTTGGATATACATACATACATAATTGGCCATAACAACCCTTCAGTCAGGATTACGACCTAGTTTCTCACACCACTTATGTTGTGTGCGTCAATTTTATACATGAGTGGCGGTACCCCTACAGTTTAAAGTCGACTCCGAACGACAGATTTTTTTGAGAAACTTTTCATGGCAATTTTATTTACTCTTAGAGTTTTTGCCAGAAATCTGCTGAGAGGAAGTCGCCGTGGAAATATTTTTTTGTATTTTATTTTGATGTCTGGCCTGGGGCTCGAACCCTTGCTTTTCGTCTAATAAGCCAACACAGTACCTACTAGACCACGACCATATCCCCTTGGATATGGACATATTAAATCTGTCACAGGCGAATCTATTGGATCGGCTTTGCTGAATCGCTTTCTCATGCAGTCTGTATATTCTGATGTTTTCCTGGACCTTTTTTCGCTGTCGTCTCATATTTTTTAAAAACCATCTTAAAACCCACATTTTTTAACACTGGAACAGCTCTGAAGCTAAAAAAACTGTTCTAATTAGTTGTCAACAGCTGTTTATATGTTCAATACACTTGCATACAATATATATATACACACACACATACATACGTGCACACAATGCATAAGTGTAACCACAATTGTGGTTTTGAATTCTCTCTCTCTCGCTCTGTATTTCAAAAGCATTTCTATGATTTCCCTTCAATAGCAACAACAACAACAGAAAACAAAATGTTACAAACACACTTATTACACACACGCACACAAGCAAATGCAAATAAATACAATTTTTTTCTTTTTGTTATTTGTAACGGACATTAAGAGACTTCTGTACAATTTTTTCTTTTGGTTTTAAATTTCTTGCTTGTTATTCTAGTTGTTGTTGTTGTTGTTGCTGTTCGTGATGCTGCTGCTGCAGCTGTTGTTGTTATTGCCACAAAAAAATAAAAATAAATTCTAAACTCGTACACAAAAAATACACCAAATAAGCCTTAAAGAAAAAAAGAACCTGAGACTAGGAGAAATATTGGGTCATGGAAAAAGTCTCGATGCGAGAATATTTCTTAAAAATTTTTGTATTTCAAAACAAATTTAATTTAGTAGGAGTGCAACGATCGTCTTGTACTTTGAAAGTACTTTTTGAGCTGCGAAGATTGTAGAATTTCTAGGTTTTTATAACAACCAAGCTTGACTCTTCTACAATGGTGGTAAGGAATCTAAAGGGTCCGCCAAATAACTTTTTTTTTTTGAAAATGCTTTTGAAGAAAAAACTGAATATTTTCTCAAATTTCTTTTTTTATTTGAAAATACAAACCTTCCGGTTAATAATGGAAAATAATTTCATTCAAATGGCTGCCTCGTCTGACCATGCAGTAGCCTACACGATCGGTGCAATTTTTAAGCATCATTTTATCGATTGTGTGCAGCTGTATTTCACCAATGTCTTCACGAATATTGTCCTTTGAAGCGTCAATTGTCTCTGGCTTGTCGGCGTAACACTTATCTTTGACGGCACCCCACAAATAATAGTGCAACGGTGTCAAATCGCAGCGCCGAGGTGGCCAAACGACATCAGCTCTGCGACTGATAATGCGATCTTCAAAAACAGAGCGCAAAACATCGAGTGTAGCTTCGGCTGTGTGGCACGTAGCGCTGTCCTGTTGAAACCAAATGTTGCCAATATCCTCCTCTTCAATTTTTGTGAATTGTGAAAAATTCGTTCAACATGGCCCGATAACGATCGCCATTGACTGTAACGGCCACTCCTTGCTCATTTTCGAAGAAAAGTGGCCCAATTATGCCTCTGGACCAAAATCCGCACCAAACAGTGACTCGTTTTGGATGCGTCGGCTTTTCAATGTATGCGTGTGGGTTTTCTGTGCCCCAAATGCGACAATTTTGCTTGTTTACATACCCGCCAAGATCAAAATGAGCTTCATGTGAAAAGATTACATTTTTGCCAATCTCGGCAACTTCTGGTGTAGGCTACTGCGCATGGCCAGCCGAGGCAGCCATTTGAATGAAATTATTTTCCAATTATTAACCGGAAGGATTTGACTTTCAAATAAAAAAAGAAATTTGAGAAAATATTCAGTTTTTTCTTCAAAAGTATTTTCAAAAAAAAAAAAATTATTTGGCGGACCCTCTATTTTGATCGTATAGGATAGGATTTTTTGATGGTATGTATGTGTGTTTGGCTTTTAAATTCGATTTTACTTTAACACACTTTTAGTAGGGCACTCTAGTTTGAGGGCAACGTCTAGGACTTGCGGCCATGTTGGCGAGCCATATTTTAGGTTTCTGTTTTGGTATGCATATTTGAAGATTGAAAATTCTAGGGCATGATTTCTTTAATGGCATTGAAGAGGTGGGCTTTCAACCAACCATTGATCTGATATTAGTTGTCCGTTTTATACTTTTATCATACTGTTACGTTTTTACCTTTTTAAAAACGTTTAAATATGAGTTCGTTAATTGCAAACAAAGTAAAAACAAATAATTGTTTATTTTCTCTTAAACTCTCTTTATTCTTTACACTACTTTTGTGTTGCCATCGTATACAACTTCACGATACGACAATAATTTTCACACTTCTGTCCGCGATAACACTAACAACTGTTCGTTAGATCTTCTCTGCTTACAACCTTTTTGCAAGCAATACCACTTGTACGTTCAAACCGCAACGCGTCTTCACACAAGGCTGACTGAATTATAACTCTGACTGCTGCTTGCTTTGCCCAGCCCGTTTATAGTCCGCACGCACGTAATCAGTATGATGAACGTTCTCGATGTGGAAGGTTCTCGCTCTCGCCTTCTCGACAACTCTATTGCTAGTACATTGTTGTTTGTGTACTTTGTTTATGTTGTCCATCCCTTTTTTTTGTTCATGCATGTTGTTGTTGGTACCAAACGCAACCAGATTCGTTGTACATATGTGTGTGTGCACGTTCATTAGTGTGTATTTTTGTCGTGGGTATTGTGTTGGTGTTGCTGGTGGCTTTTGTTTATCGTTTTTATTGTTAAACGATATTAGGTCGTTTCGATTTATGTAACAATACATATTTTCCTCTTTTCTTTATCGTTCTCTTCATTCTCTTCGAAAACTTATTTCTCCTCTCTAGGCTTTCCCTTTCTCTCTTTTTTTTTGGCATTTTTCTTGTTCTTTTTTGTGTAATCTAAGTCATCTGGTCTCCTTACTTCAAATCAGCCTTCGTAGCGCTGCCCAACCTTGTCAGAGCATGTTGTCACACTAAGATTCTCGTTGAATTTCTCAACTGATTACTTACTTAACTTCCATAAAAGTTCCTTCACTCTCAGAATGGAATCATGGCTAATCCATTCAAAGGCTTCGATAACATGTTCCTCACAGATAACTTGCAGATGAAGTGTAAGGTAGGATAAGGTGTTTTCTCAGCAGAGACAAAGCTGTTCCATCTCTACATCTTGCTTATAACTCAAGTGTCTTTCATAGGGAGATCATCATTGGTAGACTAAATGCCTCTAGTCTTCAGAAAATGCTGCAATGAAGGGAATACCCCCACTCATCCTCTTTTCGCGAACATAGTAAATCAGCAAACAAAGACACCTGGGTCTACAAAAAAAATAAGGAGGCAGAGAAGATTGTTTGGGAAATCTAAATCGTGCGAACTCTATCCACTCTCGGTGTAACCTTGAATCGGATCGATTGAAAGATATATTCTCAACTGAACTGAAAAATTGTGCAAATTACATGTGGACAGCTCTTAGAGTGCATAGAACTTCGAAACTTAATTCGAATATGATATCAGGCTCTCTCTAGATAGAAAGATTAAATAAATGCAACGATCAATCAGATACGCAAGGATGAACATAAGAAAACTTCGGGGAGATTTCAAACTCCTCGTATCATGAGTTGAACTGTGGCAGAAGTCCTCATCTAAAGGGTGTTTTTTATAGACGTATAGAACTTTAAGTTGGCATTACTTTTCAAGATGGCGACCGATTTAACAGCTGTCAAGTGATTTATTCTCAGTTTGGTTTGGCAATTCATCATGAATAGACTCACGCCTGAACAACGCTTGCAAATAGTCCAATTTTATTTCGAAAATAATGGTTCTGTGCGGAAAACGTATCGCGCACTACGTCCATTTTATCGTCGAAAAAAAACGTCAGAGCAGTTAATTCGATTAACCATGGAACGTTTTCGCACCACGTTTACTCTTATTGATAACTCGCATCCCCAGAGACGCTGTACGGTGCGTACAGAAGAAGCTATTGCTGCTGTAGAGCGTAGCATTGAGGAAGACCCGAATGAGTCCATCCGCCATCGAGCACAGGAATTGGATCTGTGTCCATCCACTTTATGGAAGATTTTGCGGAAGGATCTTGGTTTGCGTGCTTACAAAATCCAACTCGTGCAAGATTTGAAGCCAAACGATCATCAAGTAAGGCGCAGATTCGTCGAATGGGCCCAAAACGAGATTACCGTTGTTCCCGATTTTCATAAGCGAATTTTGTTTAGCGATGAAGCGCACTTCTGGTTGAATGGCTACGTCAACAAACAAAACTGCCGCATTTGGAGTGAAGGTAATCCTCAAGTGTATGTGGAAACACCGTTACATCCAGAAAAACTGACTGTTTGGTGCGCTTTATGGGCTGGTGGAATCATTGGTCCGTACTTTTTCAAAAACGATGGTGGCCAGAACGTTACAGTCAATGGTGATCGGTATAGAGCCACGATTACTAACTTTTTCATTCCTGAATTGAATAACCATGATGTCCAGGAGATGTGGTTTCAACAAGACGGCGCAACATGTCACACAGCTCGTGCCACAATAGATTTATTGAAAGACACGTTTGGTGACCGCCTAATTTCACGTTTTGGACCTGTGAATTGGCCACCAAGATCTTGTGATTTAACACCGCTAGACTACTTTCTGTGGGGCTATGTAAAGTCATTGGTCTATGCGGTAAAGCCACAAACGCTTGACCATTTGGAAGACAACATTCGCCGTATTATTGCCGATATACGGCCACAAATGTTGGAAAAAGTCATCGAAAATTGGACGTCCAGATTGGACTACGTCCGCGTCAGCCGTGGCGGTCATATGCCAGAAATCATATTTAAAATGTAATGCCACAAGATTATCTTTCGGATAAATAAAATTCATGTCAATCGAATAATCCATCGTTGTTTTATTGCAACTTAAAGTTCTATACCTCTATAAAAAACACCCTTTATTTCAAAATCTTGTCGTTGCCTTAACATCAAAAGTACTCACTAAAGCACCGAGTGATATAAGTCCAGTCATGCTAGACTTGTTAATCTCCAGCAACATGCCATCATCCTTTATCAGCCGACAGCCAAAGATGCAAACTACACAACATTCTAATCTATTCACGCAGCAACTCTGTCCTCTCTGTCCCGATGACTCCCAAGTAGTAGCAGATTAAGAGATTAAGACCAGCCAACACATCACACACAAATTGGGTACCCATTCCACCAACAGCATCAGCCAAGTCGTCCTTCTAAGGTATACCACTAAGCCCCAGCATCCAAAGGCCTTTATGGAGTTCAGCACAGTCTTAAACCAGTCGTAATTTACACCAGATCGATCCTATTGCCTCCAGGGGAGACTAACTGTCAACAAGTATCACGTAAGAATTCGTATTTAAAGAAGCTGCCTGCTGCAGCCTAAAGAGCCTTCAAAATGGCAAATATCTCCAACAGAAAGAGGTCGAAAGTAAACGAGGGGAGATCATATTCCAGATTTCACAATTTACCATAAAACTTTTGACACAACCCTCGAAACAAGCATGCCACTTTAGGTGACAGCGTTTAATCACTGGAACGTAGTTGATAAATGGCAACAGGCAACCACGAAAACTTTTTCTATGATCCAATACATTGGCTTTATAAGACGAAACAAGAGGAAGAAAGGACGGCAGCAGCAAGAATATAGGAAGTACGGGTATTTAAAACGATTTACCTGCCATGCATTCACGTACGTTTGAAAAAAAGGAGAATAAAAAAATGAGAAGACACAGTCCATGTATTTGTTACTCTTCTTTTTTTTAAATTTGAAACGATACTTTTTAGTCTAAAGGATACACGGAAGATAGAAATTTATCTCTTAAAAGAAGCTGAGCTCATTCAATTGAAAAAGTAAGGGGAGGAGGGCGAATCGAAATGGCAAATCACGTTTCTTTACGGTGGATATTTCTCTTCTTGTTTTCGTAGCCACTTTAACTAATTTGGCTAAGAACGCAAATACGAAATATTTCTTTAAAAGTTTTTCGTTATTCTTTAAGAACTTTAAAGGCCACTTGAAGTTATACAGTCTTGGGGACCTTAACATAACAACGCCCATACGACATGCCTAGTAAAAAGAGCCACAATTCATCTTCATTGCTTGATTAACTGAGGACTACACCAACTAGTTTATTTCAAACCATGCTGATATGGCTTCATACCATACTCCTCCTGCAGCAGAAAGCCTTTATTCCTCAGGTTACTGAACTGAGAGGACAGATTCCACTCTGAAAATATACACCGACGGCTCAAAGTTGAGCAGAAAGAAGGAGTGTAACGGATGTACATCAAGCCCTGGAATATTATCATTTCACACAAACTTTCGAATCTCTGTAGTGTTTCCGTAGAGGATTACATGGTTCTACTCGTGGCGTTTAAAAATATCAGTCCATAGCAGAAAATTCCGACCAAGACTGTATACACCAGACAGCCAGGCTAGTATAAAGTCTCCTTCGAATGTCATATTGTCGTTCAATTTGCTTCTAACGTCGCCTATTTTTCCGGGAAATGGTAAATTCTTCAAAGGTCCCCTTTATTTGAAACCCAGACCCCATAGAGAGGGATATACCCGAAAACTGTGTTGCAGACGTAAGGTTAAGAACAGGTACCGCACTGGGAAACCCTCCATGTATTCTGATGCGTATGAGTCCTCTTAGCTACTATAACTAAAGGATAACTTTAACTGAGGGCGGACGGGGCAGCTCATTTTCCTCATAAAGCATTGCCTTTGACTAGGCGCCCTTCATCTGATCTCGCCTCGCTGTAATCTTGAAGGTAGTGGCTTATTAAACGTGTGGTCCTGGTTCAAACCCCAGTCCACACATCTCGCAGCCTTCTGGCAGAAAAGTTTTACAAAAATCTATCGTTCGGTATCGATTTCAAACCCGCCACTCATCAGTAAATTTATCACACACAACCTGATCCATCGCACTCGCGCGGATAATGCCTAACTGGGGAGGTCCGAGACAGGAGAAGAGGCAATTGTTGATGAGAGTGGTTAGATCGATTGCTCTATATGCAGCCACTATATGGGCCAAGGCCATGGATAAGAAGACATATCGAATAGGAGTTGATGGGGCCTACAGGAGATCTGCCCTCCGAGTAATTTCCGCAACGAACAGTATCTACGGATGCAGCCTTGGTGATAGCGGGGATGATGCCGCTACGAACTTTAGTAGAGGTAGAGAGGGGAAAACGTTTAATAAGTAAGAGAACAGGGCTAGTGCACCCTGACCAGGTGAATGATGATGATGCAATGAATAGGTGGCAGCACGAGTGGACTTCTTCCACAAAGGGAAGATGGACCTACAGATTAATACCGAATATAGAAGAATGGACTGGAAGGAAGCACGGCCAGGTGAATTTTTACCTTACACAGTTCTTAACGGGCCACGGTTGCTATAGGACATACCTCTACAAGTATGAGCATGACGTGGATGAAGCGAAACAGCGGAGCATATATTCTTCACTTGCCCGCTACGAATTCCGCCGAAATTTCTTGGAGAGGACGATCGGATCCCAGGTGACTTCTGATATCGCGGTTAACCTGATGTTAACATCGCGCGAAAACTGGAACGCGGTATGTTTGTTCGCGAAGGAAGTTCTAGTACAACAGAGGATAATAGAGAGAGCAAGAACAGCAGAAATTGATAGCAGCACTCGCTGAATCTTTACCTCCCTCGATGTAATTCTTGATTGTAGTCCCGGGGGGGGGGGGGGGCGACTTAATGGAAGTGTGACGAACTAGGTTGGGTTTAGTATGTATGCGTTTAGCAAGCCGAGAGTAAGTCTTGTGGCGAAACGTGCATATTGTGTAGACCGGGCTACCAATGTCTTTTGAAGATTCCCAGCCTTTAGCTCGCATAGCATTAAAAAAAAACAGAACAAAGGCCCAGATGTGTAGTATATGGACTCACACTCATAAAATATGAATACTAATTGCCAAGCTTTGCAAAACTCTCAATCGCAGGAGTTTCAAATGCCATTAACCCAACTCATCTAAACAAATGTTCTTTGTTATGGTTTCCCCCTTTACAGGAGACCACTACACGCAAACAAACTCAATCAAATTGTTGTTGAATATTTAACGGGTGGTGGTGGTTTTGTTTTACAACACTACACCCCAGGGAACTATAAAAAAAAGACCATAACCACAGAAAAGTTAAAGTTTATAAAATAACAACCAGTAAACCATGAATTCCTTCAAATAAAATTAAAATATTAAAATTTTATTATAAAACACACACACACCTGCATACCTGCACACACACACACCCGCACACAAACGATGGATGAATAAATAAAAAATTTAAATTAAATGACGGGCATCACAAAAAAATAAATTCAAAAATAAAAAACACTCAAAGTGTTGGAAAGCGATTTCATATTTTTTCTTTCTTTGGATACGGAAAACTGGTTTTACGCAGTTATATTGAAAACAGGAAGAGCGAGAGAGAGAGAGAGGGAGAAGAAGAAGGGAAATAACTGTAGGGAGTGTGTGGTGATAATAATTTTGTTACAAATTCGAAACAGACAAAGCCACAGAAAAGGAAGTAAGAGTGCACAAAAAACAACAGAGAGAGAGAGAGAGAGTGTATTGATAATAAAATTGAAATTGATTAATTTTATAATGGTTTGTTGTTGTTGTTTATATTTAACGTATAACAAATTGAACTATCAGTGCGTGTGTGCAAGCAAGCATATACTCATGCTGCCAAGTATGATAACAGTATAGCTAATGTGCATCTGTGACAAATGACGTCACTTAATGAGTTGCTGTTGGTTTCTGTGTGATGTGTAAATGCAGTAAGCAAGAGCGCAACTTGAAATGGTATTCTATTAGCAAAGAAAATAAAGAATGCGCATTTTAACATATTTTGGAATATTTTTCAAAAATATTTCTTGGCGCGGGGGGAAAGGTAGAAGGGAAGGATACAGAAACCAAGAGCGTAACAATGCGTTGTTCTCATCGTGCGTTTTTGTTGTTTGACCACTTTTTATTTATTTCTCTGGTGTTAAAAACAGACGTCGGCACCAAGGTCCCTCAGGGGAGGAACATCTTCGGCTTTTTACACACAAAGGACACGAACATCAAGAATGTTCGTTAAAAAGAGCGTGAAAATCTTGTCAGTTTTTAAAGAAGAAGGTTCATATCGCTTTTTTCAGACTACAATTATACACCCAAAGAAATATCACAGTAGTATTCACTAATATCAATGAGAAATGATTTCGATTTTTGGAAGAATACTTGCCAAGTTAAATACGGTGTCTTTAGGGACTTAGCGCAGTACAATTTTTCTATATTTTCCGATCACATATACATATCATTGGGTTAATAAGTAGACTTGACATTATTACTAACAATTTTCCTCTAGGTTAACACATGTGTTTGGTTATGGATTAGTGAGTGAGAGAGAGAAAATAAGTTGAGAGAATTTATTTATTTACAGCCATATAAAAGTGTTAGTAATATACGATATTTTTATTTTCATTTCATCAACATACATATGTAAAGCTGTCTATCTTTGGCTTAATAATTTTAGATAAATAAAAATAAAATAAAACATCGATTTTATTATTAAAAGAACATAAAGCTATCCATCTTTGGCTTAAAAATTAGGCCATGTTTTTTAAATAAATAAAAATAAAAAGAATAAAAAAACCATTTTTTATTAAAAGAAAAAAAACGAGCATTCCAAAGCATTTGAAAAAAATGAAATACGCCCAGCTAATGACAAAGAACATTTTTAACACAAAATATTCTTCGAGTGTTATTCTGAAATAAAATGATAAAGCACCCGCAACACATGCGTTATTGTCGCAGTCTGATCGACAACTAAATCAAAAAACACAAGAATACATACACATGTACATATGTACGTGCGATGAGAGCAACACATTGTAACGCTCTTTGTTTGTGTTCATTTTCCTTCTGTCTTCCTCCCCCCTCATCAGGAAATGACTTTTAAAAAGATTTTGGTGAGAGCGGGTCGTAATGTTACGACCTGCCATAAGAAATTTTACTTCCACATGATGCGTATTCTTTATATCCATATGCTTTGCTATTAGATAGTGTGTTGGCTTATTAGACGGAAGACCGTGATTCAAACCCCAGCTCAAACAACAACCAAATGAAATATTACAAAAATTTTTCTTTGATGACTACCTCTCAGCGTTCTTCTGGTAAAAAACGCTGGCCTTTAAAATAAAATTGCCATGAAAAGTTTCTCAAAAATCATACATACTAACTTACTTGATCGTTCATCACAAGCCTTTAGTCAGGCTTACAATCTAGTTGCTTCAACCACCATCCATATTGTGTGTGTGTGTTAATTTTATCCATAAGTGGATAATGTCGATTGCTGATCGTGCATATACTTTGAAAAGTAAAAGCAAATACCATGCACTTGTTTGTTTGTTCACAAGCTATGTACGTTGTCTACCGGAAAATCATGGGCAAAATCAGGGCGAATAAATCAAATCGTGATATTAAAATTGTTGTGGAGGATTTTAGTGGGCCAATAGTTTGGGGAAAATGTCTTTGATTTACCAATCGGCTAATTCTACCTCCGTCACATGCGATAGATCTACGAAAGCAGAAAATTTCATGACGTTTCTAGCGGGAGCAGCACTGTGGCTGGCCCCCCTTTATTCTCATCTCCAAAACTGACTTCCATTGAATGAAAACACCAGCATTATTTTATGATTTTTTTCCTGTAGCCTAGTGTAACGTTTTAATTCATTTGAATTAAATTGAAGGCGGGTTTGTTTTTAATTAAATTTCGAGCATTCAATTTCGGAATTATTTTTTTAATATTTCCATTTTATATCCTGGAATTTTTTTTTACTCCATAATCCACAGAACCTTTTGTCATCATTACCATCAAGGCCGACAATACCCCATAACCAGAAATGCTAGGTAATTGGCTATTGTTGCTGATTGTCTGTCCACCTGTTTCGTTGAAAGTAAATATTTTATTTGAATTGATTTCATTTGAAATTTTTTTTTAATAATAAACGTCAAATGGGAACAGAGCAACAGAGAGAGAAAGAGAGAGAGTAATTACGTATTCAGCATACGCATTCTGCATTAATTAAAACACGGTCATATAGAGAGAAGCATAAGGGATGCTAAGGGAAATTGTGAGATTCTGCATGCAATCGTAGCTTGATTGAAACACTGGTGTGCGTGCAAAGGCCAAGACAAACGTGGGATAAACACACAGAGCTTCATGCGTATACAGCGTTTCGACTCAGGCCATACGGTAGAGGGCAAAAGAATAAAAATTTGGCAAATCACCGTTCGAACATGTTAACCTGGATATCGGCACAGGAATTACAACCCTGGTGTCCTCTGCAAATAAGGTTCTTACGATCGTATTGTGTAGACGACTTAAGTCACTCGCCACTGTACTAATTGAACCTTATCAGAGTGACGTTAGAGCTGATAAATCCACCATTGACCAGATATTCAAAATACAGCGAATGCTTCAAAAAATACATGAAAACCAAGTCCACACACACGTCTAGATTACACAAGGTAGGACATCTTCGAACCTTTTGATAATGCGCGAGAGTTCAGATAGAGTGATCACCCCCTTTAATGCTAGCTTTTTAACTTATTCAGGAAGAGTGTTCTGCGGATGGCTGGTGGTCAACGTAATGGCACTGTTTTTTTGCAAAAGTGTTCCAACTGCTTAAGTACACCGGCAACACAGCCTTCACCTTCGATATAGTCATGGGTTGTCAAGTAATTTATTTAACGCTTTAAAAATGTCCTTTTTTGTACTGAACTGTAGTGTAATTTTATTCTCTCCCTCTCTCTCTTTCTCTCTCTGGTTTTTTATAATGAAAACAATACAAAAACAAAATAAAGCCAGAGAATACTACACATATGTATGCCCACATTCATCTCATTATTATATCTCCATACAGTGTGTAAGTGTATGTACAATTGTGTGCGATGGCTTAACCATTAAACAATACGACACATTACTTTGGCTCAATTATTCAACAATCAGTATCAATGCTTCATTAAAAATCAAATAAAATTTTACCAATACCAACACAATATACTATTTTGTAGCCATTGTGTCATTATTTATCTCTTGTACACACACACATGCACACACATGTATATTCAATACTAACGTTCTTCTCTTCTCTCTCTCTCTCACTTTATTATTATTTAAACGTACTTGCTTAACAATCAAAAAAGCCACACAATGGTCATACAGCACGTACAAAGCAATACTTGATAAACATTGTATGGTTTTTTAATACCCATACACATACACATACGCTCTTAATATATGCATGTATGTATGCATTTTTGATTTTTAATATCCCAACTCTAACATTATGCCACTGTCTTTTCTCTCTCGTTTACGGTTACTCTTCATGTGTGTGTTTCATTTTTAATATCCTTACTCTAATTGTAACCCACTGTATTTTGTATTATTTTTTTTTATCTTTCGTTCGTCAATTTGTTTGTGATTTTTGTTTAAATATTCATGCTCTTTCTCTCTCTCTCATTGTATTTTTGAAGTATTTGTTTCTTCTTTCTTGTGTATTTCTGCAGTTATTGGGAGATTTTATTGTTTTTTTAAAGCTACACTGTGGTGCTGTATTGAGTTTGAATACTGCCGGCTACTATTTTGATAAAAAAAAAACACTCAAATATTTTTGGTGTTTGTTTCAAACAAATTGTACCAATCAAATTTTTTATGAAAAACACTATTTTCTTCAATTTAATTGATCATTACAAAACCCTTAGTCGGGAATACAACCGAGATTCTTACAGTACTCATCTCCTGTTTGATAATTTTATCCGTGACTGGTGGGACTTAAGCTGGATTCACCCATTGTTTCGGAACAAAATGCTTGTTCCGGAACAAATTCAGTTTTTTGAGAGTTTGTGCCGAAACAATTCACCCACTTCGAAAAATTGTTCTGTAAAAACAAGGCTACCATATGAAATATTTTTGTAAACGATGCCTGTTAGTTGTACAATTAGGCAGCACAGTAGCAGATGATTGCAATTCGTTTGTTTTCTTGGCTTGAGTGTGATCATATTTTTTATTGTGTTGCAAAGAAATTGTAAATGAAAACAAATCTGAAAATGTTGAAGTGAAAAAAAGGATAATAATGGATATTATACATACAAATGTACATATAATATGATGTGGCAGCTCAGTTCAACTTTACTTAAAAAATTAAAGTAGCTGGCAGCACAGTTCAATTGTTTCGGAACAAAATTTTTGTAAAACGATTTTTGTTCCGAAACAATAGGTGAATCCAGCTTTACAGTTTAAAGTCGACTCCGAACAACAGATTTTTGAGAAACTTTCCCTGGCAATTGTATTTACTCTCAGATCTATTACCAGAAGACTGCTGAGCAGCAAGTCACTGAAAAAATATTTTTTTTTTCATATTTCGTACGGAACGAAATGTCTAAACTGTGGTTTGAAGTACGGACTATCGTCTAATAAGCCAATACTCTATCTACTAGACTATGGCGACTTCTTTCTTGTCTTTCCTAGAATAGAAAAATAAAATACTAATTAATTCCGGTTCCAAATGTTTACACATTTTCAAACTTGGATTACGAAATGAAGCATAAAGTGTCTACTTTCGCAGAAACTATAGTGTTGCCTGATGTTATAAATATCGACGCCTCCATTCTATAACATTCTAAGTACACTTAGAACGTTTTTAATGTTCGTTTTAACGTTTTCTAACTTATATACTGTCAAAATTTGGTTAAGATGCGCCGATCCGTTCTGAAGTTATGGGGAAAAATCTACTTAGAATACACATATAGTCGTATATCGCGTGAAAACTGAGACCTCATAACTCAAAACACACTTTTTCAACTTAGAATGTTATAGAACGGAGGCGTCGATATTACCAGAGATATTATCAATAATAACTCTTCCATTTGAATACTTGTTATTATAACGTATCATTCAAAACGACTTGATCATGTATTTTATTTGTTTTTATTCTGTGTCTTTTTTTCATTTACTTTTTTGCCACACTGTATTTATTTTCTATTGTAATCTGTTGTATTTGTATTTGTAGTTATTGTGAATTTTATTGTTGAATATAAATTCTCATTTACAATTTTGTCAAGTGTGGGCGTTAAATTGTGTACAACCCTCGAAAACAGGAAAAAACACACACACACAGAATTTGTCATTAAAATAACTTTAGCAAACACACCCCATTGTTACAGCCACAGCCCATTGTTGTTATTATCTTTCAATGTAAAAAGTTATTGAAAACAATAACAAAAACAGTAATAATAACAAAAATAACAATACCGTCATAATGCTTTAATAAAATGTGATCAACAAACAAAGGAAGAGAAAAAAAATATTTATTTTTCACCACAATAATACTTTACAATAACAAATAACACACATACTTTTAACATAATGAGATTTGTTTACATTTTAAGTAGTAAATATAACCGTACTTATCCAATTACATGCAATACACATCGACTCATTTATCATATCATTTCACCACAAATATAATTCCAATAACAACTAAGAATATCGTTATGCTTCTCTCTCTTACTCACACACTGACACATTAAAGGAATTTGTTTACCTTTTAGAAAGACCCCCTTAAAATATAGCAATACTGAAACAAATCCGTACGCATTTATATAAGATGCATATATACAGAGATATACACTCATGCCTGAGTACACCACAAAATAAATGACCACAAAAAACAAAATTCTTTGCAAACTTTGACCTTAAAGAGAGAATTGTTTACATCTTAAAATGGCTCTCTAAGTACATACATATGGTATAACCGTATTTATGCAAAGGTACTCACTTTATACAGTGAAAGAAAAAATTCTACATACACCATCCACTTATTATGATACTTTTTTTTTTCAAATTGTAAAGAGAATTAAAAAATTCGTACGATTTCTTTGAAAGTATTAATAAAGATGCCCTAATTTAGATTCCAATAGAGTCGCTTATTGATATTAAAAGTGCTTCTTCTTCCTCATACTGCTCTTTTACTTTACTTACTTAATTGTATGTGTGTGAAGATAGATTTTAAAATCTATCTCTCATGTTAGCTAACAGAACTCTGTTATGTTATTAACAGAACTAACGGAGCTCTGTTATGTTATTAACGGAACTCTGTTAAATAATTAATTTAAGACTGGGAAAGAAAAACAGGAAAAATTCCCGGGTAAAATAAGAAAAAAGCAAAATTTGATAAAATAAGTCCTATAGTTAATCACTGTTACAAAATATTGCGTAATAAGTACTACAATTAACAGATAATCACACATTTCGGAAAGCTATTGTAATCCGATAAATAAATCAATATTGTGGGAATAAAGCACAACATGGGCGGACAAAGTAAATTGATTTTAAAGCATTGTACGTCCCTTTAACTAAATCAATCGCCAGAACCCTTAACAGCGGGCGTTTTCATACTAGATTTTGAAATTTTCTGAGATTTTTTTCTTATTTTACCCGGGAATTTAATTAATTTGTCTTGTTTTTCTTTCCCAGTCTTAAATTAATTATTTAACAGAGTTCCGTTAATAACACAACAGAGCTCTGTTAGTTCTATTAATAACATAACAGAGCTCTGTTAGCTAACATGGAGAGATAGATTTTAAAATCTATCTTCACACACATCTTAATTGTTCATTGCAGCTCTTTAGGTTAGAGGACGTGCACTTGACAAGTACAAGTACTCTTTAGCTCTTTAGCCAGGATTACAAGCTAGCTTCTCACACTGCCCATGTTATGTGTGTTAATTTTTACCATGAGCGACGGAACCTACAGTTTACCATCGACTTCGAACGACATTTTCATGGCAATTTCATTTTGCTCACAGAGTTTTTGCCAGTAGACTGATGACTGTAGTTGGTAGTTAAACCAGACAACAAAAATGGTTAAGAAGCGAAATGTGAAGAAACTGAAAGCATTAGAGACGAAGTTTGTATTTTTTTTTTCTCAAAATTGTCTTCTGTAGTCATTTTAATTTTCATGTTTTTCCATTGACTTTATTGAGCCACTGTATTTCATACTCTCAAACACTTACTTACTCGCTCCTTATACTTTGTCTTACATTTTGCAAATTTTTCTTTCATGCTTGCCTTTTCTCCTTCAAATAAAATGTCTGCCGAAGAAATTTATTATTATCGTTTACCGTTATTGTGGTTGTTGTTGTTCTTGTTATTGTTATTTCAATATGAGATTACCTTTCTTCTGATTTTATGGCTTTGGAGTGGTGAGAATAATTAAACGTATTATTTGTATTTGCAATTGTTGTTGTTACTGGTGTTGCTGTTGTTGTTGTTGTTGTTGTTATAGGCAGTATTCATGTTGTTGTTTGCGTGCCTGAGTATCATAAACTCCTACACATACATACATAAATAAAAAAGAGAAGAACACAGCTTTTATGGGAGAGAGTTTACATTACAATTTATTTTCTTATGCTGTTCTCTTTACTTTCGGAAATAAATACTCCTCAGCCTTCACTTAAGTAGTGTATGCGGCAATAAAACAATAAAGAAAAAAGCAGAAATTTAAAAGAGCAAAAGGAATACGGGAATTTTTAATGCATGAATGAGTGTGAGTGTGGTGAACTTGGTGGCTGTTAAGTGATAGGAATGAATTTCATTGTTTCTCTCTCTCTTTGCTTGTTGTGTTTATATAAAGGGTGTTTTTTATAGAGGTATAGAACTTTAAGTTGCAATAAAACAACGATGGATTATTCGATTGACATGAATTTTATTTATCCGAAAGATAATCTTGTGGCATAACATTTTAAATATGATTTCTGGCATATGACAGCCATGGCTGGCGCGGATGTAGTCCAATTTTCGATGACTTTTTCCAACATTTGTGGCCGTATATCGGCAATAATACGGCGAATGTTGTCTTCCAAATGGTCAAGCGTTTGTGGCTTTACCGCATAGACCAATAACTTTACATAGACCCACAGAAAGTAGTCTAGCGGTGTTAAATCACAAGATCTTGGAGGCCAATTCACGTGAAATTAGGCGGTCACCAAACGTGTCTTTCAATAAATCTATTGTGGCACGAGCTGTGTGACATGTTGCGCCGTCTTGTTGAAACCACATCTCCTGGACATCATGGTTATTCAATTCAGGAATGAAAAAGTTTGTAATCATGGCTCTATACCGATCACCATTGACTGTAACGTTCTGGCCACCATCGTTTTTGAAAAAGTACGGACCAATGATTCCACCAGCCCATAAAGCGCACCAAACAGTCAGTTTTTCTGGATGTAACGCTGTTTCCACATACACTTGAGGATTGATTACCTTCACTCCAAATGCGGCAGTTTTGTTTGTTGACGTAGCCATTCAACCAGACGTGCGCTTCATCGCTAAACAAAATTCGCTTATGAAAATCGGGAACAACGGTAATCTCGTTTTGGGCCCATTCGACGAATCTGCGCCTTACTTGATGATCGTTTGGCTTCAAATCTTGCACGAGTTGGATTTTGTAAGCACGCAAACCAAGATCCTTCCGCAAAATCTTCCATAAAGTGGATGGACACAGATCCAATTCCTGTGCTCGATGGCGGATGGACTCATTCGGGTCTTCCTCAATGCTACGCTCTACAGCAGCTATAGCTTCTTCTGTACGCACCGTACAGCGTCTCTGGGGATGCGAGTTATCAATAAGACGTAAACGTGGTGCGAAAACGTTCCATGGTTAATCGAATTAACTGCTCTGATGAACGATTTTGTCCGACAATAAAATGGACGTAGTGCGCGATACGTTTTCCGCACAGAACCATTATTTTCGAAATAAAATTGCACTATTTGCAAGCGTTGTTCAGGCGTGAGTCAATTCATGATGAATTGCCAAACCAAACTGAGAATAAATCACTTGACATCTGTTAAATCGGTCGCCATCTTGAAAAGTAATGCCAACTTAAAGTATTCAACAACTGACAGCCTTACAAGAGTGGAGGTTTTTTATTCTCAAAATGGTTTACCCGTTAAAGAAGAAAACAGAAAAGTGGAAAATAGAGCCACAAAAAATTCTGTATAGATTTGTATGTATATGTATGTGTGTGTGTATGTATGTTTTGGACATTCATTAGCCTGTTAAAATAAAAGTAATGCCAACTTAAAGTTCTATACCTCTATAAAAAACACCCTTTACAACGCAACTAAAGTATGGCAAAGGAAAATTGCTACACAATAGAAACTCATTAAATGACGTCATTTGTCACACAGGAAAATTAAACTCAAGTATTTGAGTATGTTGGTCATCATCTTTAGTTTTATTCTGCTGGATTAAAACAATTGTTAACATTTTACAAGAAATGTTTGACCATTAATTGGCTACAGAATTAAAGATTTAAAGATTCCGAGTGTGAAAATCTTCTTTCTGGTTTTTAAATGAATTCTTGCCTTTACAACTCTTGTTCTTAACAATATAACGGATGCGTGACTAAACTATTGACCTGCCTCAGAGAAAGTTGTCTGTGCTGCTGTTGTCTTAAGGCTTTCTTGTTGCCATAATTAATTACATGGTTAATGAATTTGTGTTAAAAAAAATAGTAAAACAACTGCTGCCACAAGAAGGGCTTTAAACTTAACAGTTTGCAATAAAATAAACCAACAACAACAAGAAGAGGTAAAATAATGGCAAACACTTAAAACTCCATAAATTCTGGTTATAATTTCTTCTTCTTTCCTTTCATACAACAAAAACAACAATAAGAAAAAGTAAGAAAATTCTACGCAATAAATTATGTGGAAATGAAAATGTTTGCCTGCGTGTGAGAAGCGGGCGAACTTATTCAAAAGAGTTGAAGATGAGTAAACACAGGAATTAATTAATGAAAGTTTAATGACTGATTTTATAGGGATTAACGGCTCCTCTTGAATAAGGTTAAGAACGACAGACATATTTGGATTCATTGCCCTGTCGACCCTTCTGTGTTGGCCGTAAATATTAAAGCAAAATCATTAGCACCTGTGGTTACACGATTGATTACATTGAAGGAAAGTTGAACTGTTGTACGTCGAACATATAAGCAGTAAAACTAAAGGCATTTTAACCTCTGCTCGAATTAAGGCCAAAAAGGACAGCTCAGCTAATTGATGTTTGCAAGAGTATCAGACAATGTTGTCTCAGCTAATTTACTCTCAAATTGTACACAAAGCCGGCTTTAGACAAAATCTAGCATAGCCTGGCATTCTAGAAAAGCGAGTTCTTCTAGTCGTGAGTGTTCACAATGGAATCTGTTCCCAAAATAGTAGCGTACTCGTCAATGTTTTCTGTCAAGATCCTCTAAGTAACCCTCGCACTTAGTTTGATCCATTGTGATAAATTCGGTGAGTTTCCCAATATTCATCTCCGACAGATCAGTTAGTTCAACAGAATGATTGAAATTGGGCATGTACCCAGCAGATGACAGACTGTATCCTCCAATCCTTATCTCTACAGCTTATGTAGCAGTAATTGAGCAGAAGAGCAAGTCCACTACGTCTCGCATGTGAGTATGGTTCTCTGAATGTAAGCAGGATTTCCGTGGGCTCTTGTATTTAGTTTTTGCCAGATTTGTGAAGCTATCCGAAGCTGCCCATGCGGCTTTAACGAATTTCGGTCAACATTTTTGTTCTAAGCTTGCAGGGTTCCCTAAAGTAGATAATTCGCATGAAAGTTTGGTGGTAGGGCCGCGACGGAACAACTCAGCTATTCAGCAGTTGCCTGGAGTACCACTTTATTTCGTTATCCTTACGGTCTGAATGTAGCAACGCACAGTTATCTCGTTGAATTGTTTAAGGCACCTTAAATCGTTTCCGAGGTTGTCCCGTGAGAACACACTAACCCAGACAGATGCATGGCTATCCAAAGGTATGCTAATATTTTTCCTGGAGGCATGGGACTTTCCCTGTATTCTTTTTCAGTGATCCTAAAAGACTGTTTATCAATATGTACCCCCCCCCCCCAATTTTAATATTTTATCAAAGCTGCCTGGTTAAATTTCAAATGTTTACGGTGAAATTAAATTCTCATTTAATTATACCCAACACTGTGCCACAGAGCCACATCTGTCAGCAAGTGAGTGGGTGAGTATGCCCAACACTATCCCGCAGAGCCACATCTGTTAGTGAGTGAGTGGGTGGGTGGGTATACTGGTAATTAAATATTAAAATTAAAGCCATAAAAATGTCATTAAAAATTTATCACCAACCATTTATTTTAAACCCTTTTTTTACTGTTGCATATTTAAATAACACTCGTTTACCCCTTTTTTTTGATTGGCGAGGCCATAAAAATTTACAAAAAAAAATTATGAACCATACTTATAGCAGAGACTGTTTAAATATTTACACCACAGCATAACAAAACTGTAGAAAAAATGGAAATTGTCATACACTAACTGTTTATGTATGGTATTAGAGGCTCTTTAACTGTTTACCACAGCATCAAAACTGAAAACGAAATTTTAATTTCCTCCCACCCCCCATTTACTGTCTACACTTTAAACATTTATCACCGAAGATTGTAAAACAACAACTGTTTACGCTTAAAATCGTAGCACATTCCATTATGATTGTAAACATAACAATAACAACAACAAATTTATTACACATGGCAGTCGGGAATAACATCAACAAACACAGACTTGTGTCAGCATGCAACGCATACTATCGTCAGTAGTACTCGTAGACCTTATTGATCTCCTGTAATCATGCCGTCATATTTCGCTCTCGCTTACATTTCTCTCATTATTTCCTACCACCCACACAACCCCTTTAATGTAGACATGCCCGTGTAAAACTATAACTTGTTTCTGTAAGACAAATAGTTTCAGACGAACGAAACAAATTTGTTTGTGTTTTCCATACATACAGACGTTCGTCTGAAACCATTCGTCATCTAGAAAAATGCCCTAGTTTGTCTACGTATTCCTTACTCCTCGTTATTTGATAACGAGCGGCCTGTATGCTCGGCATAGACAGCTTAAAAGTTGTCTCCATTTTTATTGTTGTTTCACTATGTTACGGAGTATTTCGCTGCCGTGGTAGTCACATTAAAAGGAGAGACAATCTTTTTTTAATTTTCCTTTCATTTCTGTTTCTAATTTAATAAACTCTCCAAACGAAAATAACAGTAAATAAAAACAACAAAACTTATTACAATTTTGAACACAAAATGTTTAGGCATGTTTATCCTATCAATTCTAGGAAAAGAGAAAATTAAGTTTTAGGCTCCACTCTCTCTCTCTCTCTCTTTCTCTGTTTAATTCGTTTTTTTTTCTGTATTTCTTTTTTTGTAACACAAAACTTTTAGCAAACAAAACATGAGTCATTCAATTTATATTTAATACGGTTTGCTTAACTGTAAACTCATGTTAAATAACAACAGCAAATACTTACACTCAATTGGCACTGTAACAACAATGTAAACACAACAATTGCTTAATGTCTGTGCCTCTTGTTCTGCTTCTTTTATTCTCTCTCTGTGTGCGTGTGTTGTTGTTGTTGGTGGCTTGTATTGTATTTCTAATTGGAAAAGTAAACACACAAATGCCATCATAAGCAAGCAAGCAAGCAAGCAAATTGTATTGTCTGAAACAGTAGGAGAGCCTTCAAATAACAATAACTTTTTGTTGTTACAATAACATTATTACGGTTAAATGAGCTTTAAATGAGATTCTGTAGTAAACAGTGGCTCACAAAAAAGAACATACAGCATTAATACATAAAGCAGTAAAGGAATTTTAATTTTTTTTACTTACACTGTTATTGCTTGTCACTGCACTAATAATGCCATTTAATCACTTTGCCTTTGCCTCTCTCTTTCTCTCACACACTCGTCTCTTATTTTTCTTTGTTTACCTTTTGCTTGCTCATGTTTTCCAACGAATTGCAAACAAACTCATCAAATTGTTTCTTCTTCTTTTTCACTTTAACGGTGGTTTTGTTTACATTTCCCTTGAGAGAGTAACTGCCATATTAAAATCACTAAAATCCTGTTAAAAAAAATAAAAAAAAGAACCCGAAACTCATAACATGCGAATACAAACATATCAACACACAGTTAGCTTTTACAAAATAAATTTAAAAATTAAAATTTTATATAAAAAGGTATACAGAAAAACACAAATTGCCGCTGAATAAATAAAATATTTAAATTAAATGCTTAAAGTACAGAAAATAGAAAAAAATTGCTTAAAAAAATCCCTTTTTTTAAACGCCTTTTTGTAGAGGCTTACAGTAACAGAGAGAAAGAGAGAGACAGAGCATCAGAATAAGAGAAAAACTACAGAACCTTTTTTGTCTCAATTAATGATGATTTCATAAATGAGAAAAAATTCTCAAATACAGTTAAAAACATGTTTGTTGTTGTTGTTGTTATGCACGAGTAATAAATGTAATTAGTTATGGAGAGAGTTTTTTTAAGGAAATTTTTTTTATAGGAAAATAATTTCTGTTTAAAACGATCATCAATTTTTATGTAAATAATCCAGAAAGCATTTGCGCAATTGAACGTTTATTTAAAGTGGTTCTTCTTACAGAAACAGGGGGTAGCGTCGGCATATAAGTTGCCTACTTAATTGGTTTATTACAACCTTAATAGTCAGGATTACAACCTAGCTTCTTACACCACTCATGCTGTGTATGTTAATTTTATCCGTGAGGGTCACGAGCAATATTTGGCAATTTTTGCTTCTATTAAGCCAACACACTGGAATATGATGACTTTGAGGCAATTGCCGTGACAATGTCTTCAACGACAAATCCATGCCAAAAACCTGATATGCTCCCAATAATGTGTTCCGATGATTCATCGTCTTCTTCTTCTTCATAATAACCCGTTTATCGGATTTCGGCCTGCCGCAACACATCCTTCCAGGCGCCTCTGCTTCGTGCGCGCCTACGCCAGTTGGTCACACCAATCGATGACAGGGCTTCCTCGATTGGTCCTTCCAACGGATACAAGGTCGTCCTCTTCGCCGACTTCCGCAGATTCCCGCATCAAATACCCGTCTCGCCGGAGTATCCTCTTTCATTCGAACGACATGGCCGAGCCAGCGCAGCCGCTGGATATTAAAACGCTGTACAACGTCTATGTCGTTGAGGAGCTCATACAGCTCACTGTTGGATCGGATACGGAAATCATCGCCAACTCGCACTGGACCGAAGATCTTGCGCAGTACTTTTCTGTCGCAAAGGACCGAAGATCTTGCGCAGTACTTTTCTCTCGAACACTCTCAAGGCCGCTGCATCTGTACTTAATGATTCATCGTCACTGAGTCTAAATGTTGGGCTCAAATGTAATCTCCATTCTGAATAAGTGTCCCCTGAGGTTATAGGCAGATAGGTAGGTAGGTTGGAGTGGTAGTTTTGATACCAAAAGCTCACTTGAACACGGCCCCTTGTGACGCCACAAGTAAACGCAGACCCTGTACTGATCCGAGTTCCACCAAACTAAGGAAGATATTGGTCAGCGCAAGGGCTAACTACCTACGACTACGACTACCCCACGCTAGAAAACCAGCCTGAAAGTTTGATAAACGAAACTATATCCTGAATATCAATGGATGATAGCTCCGTCAAGCTGGCAAGGATTGTAGTGTCAAATATCTCGTTGCAACTCGCAAGAGATGAGCATTGAAGTTTTAGTTCCCTATCAATTTCGATTTAGTGACACTTACAAAGTACAATGCGCCCCAAGCAGTCACTTTTTCCGCATGCAATAGCTTTTCCGTAATCAGTTATGAGTTCTGCGAGCTCCATACGTGATAATTTTGCGGTTGTTGATGTAACCACCGAGTGACAAAAGAGCCTCTTCGCTAAAGAGAATTTTGTTCTAAAAATCAGCATTGATAGCCTGTTGGTCTGGCGCCCAATCGACATATCTATGGCAACTCGTATGAAACATATTCAACAGCTGATAGCCTTGCTAAAACGACGGTTTTGAAACCACTAAATGGAAAACCCTTTATATATATATTTGTTTTCATCTTTTAATTAAATGTATAATAAAAAACTCTTTCAAATAAATTAATTTTTTTGTTTCGTGGCAATTCCATTATGGGATAATTAATCGATTATTTTTTCTATCGTATTGTGTTGCATTGTTTTAAAATGAAACCTTTTTATGACTCTGACCATTTGCTACTTCACATTCCATAACAGTCGTATTTGTGACCATTAAATATTTCATGAAAAAAAAATTAATACCAAATTATTTTTGGCTTTCAAGCAATTATCAGGCAAAAGTCATGATAATAAAAACAAAATGACTCAATAAAAATGGCTTAAAAAGCAAAATGATGTTTCATAAACTTTTTAAACAACTCTAGTTGTCTATACACAAGAAATTTTTTCAAAAAAAGTCAAATTTTTTAGCTTTTAGCATTAGGGAGCAAAAGTGAGTACATGTCTATACCATGAAATAAACTTCCAAGCGTATATAAATCTTATTAAAAGCTGAATTTAAGTAAAAATTTACGAATTTAAATAAAAATGTCAGTAAATTACTGAAACTTATAATATGTACTCAGTTTTGCACATTTTCAAAATGTAATAAATTTACGTAAAATTTAGTATTTACGACTTAAGCGTTCTGTCATTTAAAACATTTTCTAAGCATTTATAATGACTTGAAGGTATTTAAAGCATGGTTCGGTTGGTAAAGAGGTCCTGCGTCTCTAAACAAATCTTTAGGGTTTTATGTTTTCGATGTTTAATGCTTAAGACAGCCTATGTTTTGTGTTCAGTTACTTCTTAAGCTTAACATTATTTTACTTTACCTATAAACTCAATTACTTAAAGTCATGTTTATGGGTGCAAATGTGAGTACATGTGACTTATTTTGCTTTTGCAAACGCAGTATTGTGAGTTTATTGGTTTTAATCTCGATTTGCAATGCGTTTTAGCTGAAAACAAACAAAGTCCCTAGCATATCAACATGTACTCACTTCTGCTCCCCAATGTACATACATATTTACAATTTTAATTTATTTAAGAGAGTTTTTATTAAAAAAAAACTTATTTTTCCCTTGTGATTCTGTTACCCTGCGCAGGTTTAAAAGGCCGTGGGTTAATCGTTTGCCTGACTAGCTGGCACTGATGAAAAGTGAGTGTCAGTGCCATTTTTAATAAAGTCATCGCCCGTTATTCACAACCACACTGATTTCTGTTCTCCTCTCTGGGTGTGTGTGTTAAAAATATTCCTCTGTGTGGTAAAGGTAGTGAGCGCGTGGGTTTATTTATTTATTCTGCCGTCAAATCTTTTGTCATAAAATTTTTCAAGATAGGCAGACAGGCAGACAGCTATGCGAACATCATAAAAAAAAAAGAAATCGAAATTCATTTAAATAACATGCCTTTAAACCAAATAAACAATGAAACCAATCTGTGAGGAGCACCAAAAAAAAAAGTCAAAAAAATAAAACTGAAATCCAAAAAAAAAAAAGAAGAAGAAAAAACTGGCAACAAACAACAATGAACAGAAACTTTGGCAGGGAAAAAGTTTCTGTAAGTTAATGTAACACATCATGACATTTGTCAGTGTCGCTGTAAAGCTGCACCAGGGGGGTATTTTTAATGGGATTTCATGGAAGCAAAAATTTACATAATAAAACTGCCACCCTCGAAGAATCTTTGGTGTATGGTTTCTATAGAACATCTCAGAGAGTTCTGAGTTCCATTCAACTTTCTGAGGTTCACGTGATGTGGTAAACACTCAGAATGATGTCGCACCATACTACTTGGCGCCTTTGCTAAATCCGTGCAGTCACTTAAAGCAGTTAACCAAGCACTTTGGCTTAAACTAAGATTTGTTTCGACTTCAAGTTCAGACATGTACCATCTCAGTTGATGTCAATAAATTCTTTTCTTATTTATTTTTAGATTTTAAATCCTGAAACAATTTTTTTTTATAAAATTTTGTCTTCTTTTTCTTTGCAGGTACGTATCCATAATCATGCTTATTTCCTAACGAGCTTATGTAAACGTCATGTAAGTTTTATTAATTTTTTTTAAATAATTTTGCATTTGTTTAATTGAACCTCCAGTTCTTATGTAATTGGCCTTTACAGGCCTTTAGCCAGGATTACAAACTAGCTTCTCACAGCACCCATGTTGAGAAATTTTCGGGTTCAATTTGATTTATTCTCAGAGATTTTGCTAGAAGACTGATAAGAGAAAAGTAAATAACGGGTAATTTTTTAGCTCAGGCACGTTTCGTGTTTTGTTTCACTGTCAAACATCTTCAGTTTGGTCTATAATTTAAGCATTAATCGCATGCAAATCATTGAATTTTATTATCAAAATGCGTGCTCTGTTAAGAAAGTTCATCGCGTGCTTCTGCCATTTTATGGTCAGTTTAATCGACCCACTGAAGCGGCTATTCGGGCTATTGTGACTAAATTTCGCACCAAATTTACATTGTTGGACATTAAACCACCAACACGCTTACGTACAGTGCGAACTGAAGAAAATATCGCAGCTGTATCGGCCAGTGATGACCATCAATAATCGATTCGTCGACGTTGGCAGCAATTGGGCCTCTGTGACTCAAGAACGTGAAAAATTTTGCGGAAGGATTTAGGTGTGAAGCCTTTCAAAATACAGCTGGTGCAAGAATTGAAGCCGAACGACCGAACCGCAATGCAGAATTTTTGGTGAATGGGCTCTTGGAAAGTTGGCCGAAGAAGATCCACTTCTTTATCGAAAAATTGTGTTCAGCGTCGAAGCTCATTTTTGGCTCAATGGATACGTAAATAAGCAGAATTGTCGATTTTGGAGTGAAGATCAGCCAGAAGCATTGCAAAAGCTACCAATGCATCCAGAAAAAGTCACAGTTTGGTGCGGTTTATGGGCTGGTGGTATCATTGGACCGTACTTCTTCAAAGATGATGCGAATCGTAACGTAACTGTGAATGGTGAGCGCTACCGTGAGGTGATATTCAACTTTTTTTTGTCCAAAATGCAAGAGCTTGACTTGCATGACATGTGGTTTCAACAAGACGATGCCACATGCCACACAGCACACGTAACAATGGACTTATTGAGAGACGAGTTCGGTGAGCATTTTATTTCACATTCGGGACCGCGCAATTGGCCGCCTAGATCGTGCGATTTAACGCCTTTAGTCTTTTTTTTTTTTTGTGGGGCTATGTTAAAGCTCATGTCAGTATACAGACAAGCCCACTTCAATTGACGCATTGGAAGACAACATTGAAGCATTTATTCGTGAGATACCGGCCGAAATATTGGAAAGAGTATGCCAAAATTGGACTAAGCGCATGGAAATATGCATGAAATAATCTTCAAACATTAAATTATATGGACCGTACTCTCGATTCAAATAAAGATTTCATGCATTTTTCTGAATTTTATGTTTTTTTTTGAAAAATTTTCCTATAGCTCTTAAACAAATCACCCATTACAATAACGGGCGATGGCGAATACATCTCTTCTGACAGTTGGTCTCTTGTGTAACACAAGAGACATATCATGGAATCAGTCGTTAATATAGATCCTGCTCCTGGGTGGTGTTGGAAGTGCATTAATCAGTGCCTTGTACGAGCGCCGAAGTGGTGGCTTATTTTTTTTGGCCCAAGTGGACAATGCTAGGGGAACTTTTATTCTTGCTCGTAACCTTAATATCTAAACCGCAACCCCCCCTGTTAATACGCCCCTGATTTCCTATTTTTTATCTTTTTTTTGTTTGGCTGCCATATGAAAAATAAAAATTTATTTTCGACTTTCCAGCCATAAGTTGCATGACAAGTTCTTATTGGAGTGTGTTGGCAGCAGCCAACATGTTTTGTTTGCATTTAAATCAACAACATGAGCCAACCAACGAGTGAGTGAGTGTAGGTGCCACGATTGCTGCTGCTGCTGCTGCTGCTGCTACGTTTTAGAAGCAGTGCCATGACATTTTTCTCTTCGTTTTTTTTTTCCTGTATTTTTTCTATGCAGTCTGCAATCACAGACGACAGACACACACTATTCATACGATTTTTATGAGATTTTTTTTTTGTTTTTATTTTTTCCCCGTTTCAAGTCTTTAGTTTGTATCACAGAGCAGATGAAGAACAAACAAACAAAAATGAAAAACGTTTTTCAGGTTTCAGTTGGCTTTTCAGTAATTTTTTTTTTGTCAGCGTGTCTTTTTTATTAAGTGTCCCATTTTGAAATGCAATACCATGCAACATGCTGCAATAGCAACAAAAACAACAATAAACTCACTAAACGAGTTTCGTTATTCTTCCAGTTTATTTAACAAAAAAAAAAAAATTTTTAATTTTTTGTTTTTTGGCGCCCAATTGTTTCTTTTATTTTATCTTTATCGTGGGGGGGGATCTTTATTCGATTAGAGTTTATTTGAATACAAGCAGCAGCAGTAAGTAATGCAATAAAAAAGAAAGTCAGAAGAGAAAATTTATTCAAAAGAAAGAAAAAGAAAAAGGAAAAACTTGGCAAATATATAAAAAAAACATCGATAAAGCAATTGGAAAAATAAAACCTTTGAAAAACGATATTTTTTTAAGCAAAAAGGGCAGACATTTAAAACCTTTTTAATAAAAAAAAACTTATATAACAAGTTATTCTCTTCTTAATATCAAATACTTTCCTCAAATACTCAAAAGAAATATTTAATATTATTAAAGTCCTAAAAAAAAGAAATTGCTTTTAAAAAATATATTTTACACGGAAATTTATGTTACCACACTCCTTCCACCATACTGGCAACCTAGACTATTTCAAGTCAAACCTGAAAAATGTAAGAAAAAAAGGGAATTTTATTTACTACATGGAGATTTGCATTGAAAATTTATAATTCGTAATTTTTATTAAAATTTCAATGATTTCCAAAGGCTTTAAGAAATTTCCCTTTTGGGATATTTTTTAAATGCATTTAATATTTAAAATTATTCATTTTCTTTAAGCATAAAATGATTTTTGAAGATTTTTTAAAAATTTCCCTTCTGGGAAATTATTAGGGAAATTTTTTTTACAAGCATAAATTCGTTGAAAATTTATATGTAGTTATTTTTTTTTAAATTTTAAAGAATTTCAAAGGGTTTTAAGAAATTTCCCTCTTGGGAAATTTTTTCTTTATGCAGGAATGTATTAAAAACATAAAATTAATTTGATAATCATTATGGTTTTCGAATTGATAAAGTTAGAAGACTTTCTATTCTCTTCAAATCATTCATCTAGGAATACTTAGACGCCTGGACCCCCATAGAGAGGCTTTAAGAAATTTCCCTTTTGGGAAATTTTTTCCAAGCATTTAAAATTTAAAATTATGAATTTTCTTTAAGCATAAAATGATTTTTGAAGATTTTTTAAAAATTTCCCTTATGGGAAATTATTAGGGAAATTTTTTTTACAAGCATAAATTCGTTGAAAATTTATAACTAGTTATTTTCTTTAAAATTTTAAAGACTTGCAAAGGGTTTTAAGAAATTTCCCACTAGGAATACCTCTAGGAATACCTGGACCCCCACAGAGGATGGCATCATTAACGAAGAAACTCAGCCCATGGCTTTACTCACACAATACATGTTTACAGGCAGCAGGATTACTATGTTCCATAAAGGAATCAAAAAAAAAAATGGAGTTTCAATATGCTGCAAAGGCTGAACAGCCTTTTAATTACTTAATTGGTCATTACAACCCTTTAGTCAAGATTACAACCTTGTTTCTCACACCACCAATGTTTTATTTTATTCTCATAGTTTTTCTGCCAAAAGACTGGCATATTTCTTGGAGTTTAAACTGCGGGCTGTTGTCTAATAAGCCAACTCTTTATCTACTTAAACTACGGCTATTGCACACTATCTACTAGCAATACTGAACAGCCTATAAAAAATCGAATGTCAGAACCGTTTATCAATACATCACAGCCCGCCTTAGCCCGCCTTTAGTAAACGTTCGGATTTATAACTTAAGGACATTGCCATGCACTCAGAATTGTCCACAAATTGACCACAAATCCCTGCAATCCAGCAGACAAATCATCTCCCATGTATGTAGAAAATTGTAAGAGGCTATGTTGGTGTCCTAGTACTGCAGCGTGTCCATAGTTTAAGTAAGGCCAACAACTTAGCCCAGCTGCTGCTTTCATTGCCAATCATTTTAATGATAACTCATAAATTTTAAACGCTTATGGTTAATGAAATAGGCCTACATATGAAGAAAATGCCATGAAATATTAAAGACACTTAAAAGTTTTTCTTTTGAACATAAAATTACAAAAAAAAAATTTTTAATTGAATTCCTTACATGCCCTCTCCAGCATTTCTTCTTCAATACAATCAAACTTTATGGTGTAAAAAGATTTCTTCAAAGGGCAATTTCGTTTTGTGTACAGACAGGGCCTATCAAAGTTTATGACAAATATGAGCCGCAAGTAATTTTCATTGAAAAACAAAAAAAGTTTTTCTTTTGCATTTTATTTTTGGGTATGTTTTTTTTTTTGAGAAAATGATGACAAGAACTTTGAAATGAAATTCTATTCTTTACTGCAAACAACAAACACTTCGTTCCTCACTCTACTCCCCATCCCATCCCTATTACTCTCGATATGATCCGCATGAACACTTCAATTTGAATACAAAGAAAAATTCGTTTTTCTTTCTCTCTATTATCAACACAACCCTCCTCGTTTGTTTCTTTAAATAAAAATGTGGTGGAGAACGAAGCAATGAACGAGCGAACGAACGAATATGAATGAATGAACGATTGTTTGCTTAGATGGATGCATGAATTGATGAGTAACTGAGTATATGATAGACAGACGGAGACAGACAAACACAGTGCGATGACTAAACATATTGACACAATTTTCATTTCATTTCAGCCATAAACAACAACAAAAATATATGAGTGTGTGTGCTTAACACACATAAAGATGTCAGTTCGTCATTTCAAATTCAAAAAATATGCAGGAAAACCAATAAAAAAAAGAAAAGAAAAGAATTTCAAGAAAATGTCGAAATGGGGACAGAAAAAAATTACTTTTTTGAATAAATTTTTATCGATGTTTTATGTTAATGTTCATACTTTTACAATTAAGGGCCTATTTCTCATTCACATAAGCTTCAAACTCCAGGAAATATGAAAAAAAATATTTCCTCGGGGACTTCCACTCACCAGTCAGCGTTCCGGCAAAAGTTCTAAGAGTAAATATTTGTTGTTCAGTGTCTACTTTAAACTGTAGTTCTGGCCGCTTATGGATAAAATTAGCATACTGAACACGAGTGGGGTAAGAAGCTAGGTTGTAATCCTGGCTAATGCTGGTAGGTAGGTTGGAGTGTTAGCTTTGATGCCAAAAGTTCACTTGAACGCGCATAGCGGCCCAATGTGACGCCACAAGTGAACGCAATCTCTCTACTGATCTTTCAAACCAGGGAAGAAGAAGCACGTCTTTTAAACCACGTCCACCCCACGCTAGAAAACCAGCCCGAAAGTTTGATAAACAAAGCTATGTCCTTGACATCAATGGACGATAGCTCCGTCAAGCTGGCAAGGATTGGAGTGTCAAATATCTCTCTGCAACTCGCAAGAGATGAGCATTGAAGGTATAGTTCCCTATCAATTTCGATTTAGTGACACTTACAAAGTACAATGCGCCCCAAGCAGTCACTTTTTCCGCATGCAATAGCTTTTCCGTAATCAGTTATGGGTTCTGCGAGCTCCATACGTGATAATTTTGCGGTTGTTGATGTAACCACCGAGTGACAAAAGAGCCTCTTCGCTAAAGAGAATTTTGTTCTAAAAATCAGCATTGATAGCCTGTTGCTCTAGCGCCCAATCGGCATATCACCTCGCAAGAGATGGGCATTGACAAAGAAGGGAGATAACAGTCTCCTCTTCTTCGTTAGATGGGAGCTGCATTATTTCCATAACACAATGACCAGTAAGCATGGCTACTGTGATCGAAATGAAGTTACAACCGAGTCCAAGTAACTGGTTGGTGCGCCTTCTATCCATCGAGGGCCAAGCGAGCCTAGCAGTGGAGCAGGACTCCTCATTGACCCAGGATTGGTTAGCGCCTCGAAAGAATTTCCACGCGATGGCCAGCTTGACCAAGGTAAGTGGCATCCCCAAGTCGATTAAAGAGGATTCCGTAAGTAGTGCACCAGCCCTGACGATCTCGTCGGCTCTGCAGTTTCCCGGAATATTACTGTGCCCGGGGACTCTAGATATGTGTGACACTGAAGCGCCCAGAAAGAAGGTCGAGACATCGGCGACATTCCCTGACGATCCTGGAGTTATTCACAACGTTCGACAGAGATCTTATGACAGCCAAACTATCAGAAAAGATTGAGATGCGAGATGAAAGGAACACAGTTGACGAGGATCCATTGTGCAGCCCGGTAGATGGCCATTACTTCCGCCTGAAACACGCTACAGTAATCCGGCAGTGGGAGAGAAATTTTCAGTTCCGATTTTTGACTAAAGTTAGTTAAGTAGGATCAAAGAAAATAAAGTATGTATAAAGAATGTGCATTTTAACATATTTTGGAATATTTTTCAAAAATATTTCATAACACGGGGGGGGGGGAGAAAGATAGAAGGGAAGGATACAGAAACCAAGAGCGTAACAATGCGTTGTTCTCATCGTGCGTTTTTGTTGTTTGACCACTTTTTTATTTATTTTTCTGGTGTCGGCACCAATGTCCCTCAGGGGAAGAACATCTTCGGCTTTTTACACACATAGGACACGAACATCAAGAATGTTCATTAAAAAGAGCGTAAAAATCTTGTCAGTTTTTAAAGAAGAAGGTTCATGTGGCTTTTTTCAGACTTCAATTATACACCCAAAGAAATATCACAGTAGTATTCACTAATATCAATGAGAAATGATTTCGATTTTTGGGAAGAATACTTGCCAAGTTAAATACGTTGTCTTTAGGGACTTAGCGCAGTACAATTTTTCTATATTTTCCGATCACATATACATATCATTGGGTTAATAAGTGGACTTGAAATTATTACGAACAATTTTCCTCTAGGTTAACACATACCTTTGGTTATGAATTAGTGAGTAACAGAGAAAATAAGTTAAGAGAATTTATTTATTTACAGCCATATAAAAGTGCTAGAATATACTCTGTTTTTATTTTCATTTCATCATCATAGCTGTCTCTCTTTGGCCTAATAATTTTGGATAAATAAAATTAAAATAAAACATCGATTTTATTATTAAAAGAACATAAAACTATCCATCTTTGGCTTAAAAATTAGGCCATGTTTTTTAGATAAATAAAAATAAAAAGAATAAAAAACCATTTTTTATTAAAAGAAAAAAAACGAGCATTCCAAAGCATTAAAAAAAATTAAATACGCCCAGCTAATGACAGAACATTTTTAACACAAAATATTCTTCGAGTGTTATTCTGAAATAAAATGATAAAGCATCCGCTGCACATATATTCTTGTCGCAGTCTGATCGACAACTAAATCAAAAAACACAAGAATACATACACATGTACATACGTACGATGAGAGCAACACATTGTTACGCTCTTTGTTTGTGTTCATTTTCCTTCTGTCTTCCTCTTCCCTCACCCAGAAATGATTTTTAAAAAAAATTTGGTGAGAGCGGGTCGTGATGTTACAACCCGCCATAAGAAATTTTACTTATACATGATGCGTATTCTTTATATCCATATTCTTTGGTAGGATATAGTGGTTCGTCTTCGTTGAGAGTGTGTGTCTTACACTTCTTCATCAGGAGATGGCATTGCTTGGACTTTCAGTGGCACATATTTGTCGTTAGCGTTACACTGTTTCCTGGTGCAATCTGAAAGTAAAGCGTTTGACTTTACATATGTATGTGCTTGGTTGGGGCCTACTTTTTAACCAAAAATTGAAATAAATCTCTTGCTTTTGTGCCTTAATTTTAGAGTCCACTTTAAAAAGGTCGGCTTTAAAAAAATCGTTTATTTTTTAATCGAAAAAAATTAATTAAAAAAAAAAATTAAAGAAACGCTGCAGGGGATTGTTTTAAAAAGAAATGCATTTTTTTTCTATTGTTGTTGCTATTTTTATAGCATATTTTTTGTTGTTTTTTCGAGTATAATTTATATCGGAATTTAATTTTTATTTCGTTTTTTAAATTAAAAATGTCAGTCACGTACAAAACAGCGAAATACTGACTAAATATGTACAGCACAGTAGGGAGAGAAAAAGTATGAGAATTACAAAATGATAGGATACGACAGAGGGGAAGGTGGTCCGTTACAACATTGTTTTTATAACCTGCTTAAATATGTGAGTCATTTCGTAAAGCGATTAACATAACGTGGATGGTGCGAGAAGCTAAGTTGTAACCCTGACTAAAGAGACAAGGATTTCTATGAGAGCAGGAGAATGAAATTCGCCTACAAAACGTTAACAAGTTATTGTGCACGTTGTAAGGAGAGTATGTTGCACACATAATTTGTCATTACAACCCTTTAGTCAGGATTACGACCTAGTTTCTCACACCACTTATGTTGTGTGCGTTAATTTTATACATGAAGGGCGGGACCTACAGTTTAAAGTCGACTCCGAACAACAGATTTTTTGAGAAACTTTTCATGGCAACTTTATTTACTCTCAGAGTTTTTGTCAGAAATCTGCTGAAAGGAAGTCGCCAAGGAAATACTTCTTGTATTTTATTTTGATGTCTGGCCTGGGGCTCGAACCCTGGCTTTTCGTCTAATAAGCCAACACTCTACCTACTAGACTACGGCGACTTCATTTAGGTTGTAATCAAATGCCTCTCGAACGTCACCTCGACAATTGTTCTCGCCCACGTATGGTTGGGAATTTTTAGGGGAATTTCAGAACACTCGTAAGTATTTGTTAAATGGGTTCCAGATTCTTTGAAACTTGATATCGGAGTCTTGTTACAGAACAAAGTTGTTTCGATTATCTTAGTTAAACTGGACTTTTGCCGCATGTGTTACAGAAATGCTCAACATCATTGCCAGTAGTAGAGGAAAAAAATTCAACATCGAATTTATAAAATTAAAAGGCTTTCAATTTCCTTAAAAAAATTCAACTAAGAATACCCTTCCCTCACAGAGAAAGGTCAGCCAATGGCATCCCTCATCCAATACATGTTTGCAGGCACCAGCCTTTCAATGTTCCTTAAAGAAGAGAAAAGCGAATAAATTTGAAGCATAATTAATACCGTAGTCTAGTAGGTAGTGTGTTGGCTTATTAGACGAAAAGCCAGGGTTCAAGCCCCAGCCCAGACAACACAACAAAATACAAAAAGTACGGCGACTCCCTCTCAGCAGATTGCTGGCAAAAACTCTGAGAGTAAATAAAATTGCCATGAAAAAAAGTTTCTCAAAAATCTGTCGTTCGGAGTCGACTTTAAACTGTGTAGGTCCCCGCCACTCATGTATAAAATTAACACACACAACATAAGTGGTGTGCGAAACTAGGTCGTAATCCTGACTGAAGGGTTGTAATGACCAATTATGTATGTATGTATGTATGTAACAAGCATTGTACAGCTTTAAGTGTCTGATATACGCTGCAAAGGTTGCCCGGCCTATTACTTAATTTAATTGGTTATTTCAACCCTTTAGTCGAGATTACAAACCAGCTTGTCACAGCACCCGTGTTAAATGTGCTAATTTTAATCACGAGTTTAAAGTCGACTTCAAACGAAAGAGCAACTTTTCATGGCAATTTTATATTGTTTAATGAGTTTTTTGCCAGAAGACTGCTGTTGAGAGAGACGTGGCCATAAGAAATACTTTTTTTCGTATTTCGTTCTCATTTGAGAAGTCTGAGCAGGGGCTTGAAACGCAAGCTCGCGTCTAATAAGCCGTTCATTGTCTACAAACTTTATTTAGCTTATCTGTTGGGCATCTTTATTTTACATCGCATATGGCGGTTGTGAAACCTTTGCCTCACTTGCGAGAATAAGAAGCACAGATTTGTTGCCAGTCGGAACGAGGGTTGCTATGGTAGACACCAGAGATCAGCAATTAATCGTTTTTTGCGTTACTCATAAGCACTCATACAATTTTTGAATATAAATGAGTCAATAATATTGAAATTTAACTATGCACTCGGATTCATTCATACTCACTACAACGTTGATTTATAGGCACAGGTTGCAATAAGTATGCTTGCAACGTTGACATCAAACTCATACCATTCGAAATATGTTTGATTCATAAGCCTATTCATTTAGAAGAATACTTATAAATGATTCGAGTGACTCAAATCATTCATCAAAATTTACAGTCTTAGTTGTTGTTGCATTTACAAAGAAAAAAGAAAAAAAAAAAAAAAGCAAAAAAGACAGAGCAGCAAGCAGAGAAAACACAGTAGGTAGTGTGTTGGCTTATTAGACGAAAAGCCAGGGTTCAAGCCCCAGGCCAGACATCAAAACGAAATACAAAAAGTATTTGTTAGGCGACTTCCTCTCAGCAGATTTCTGGCAAAAACTCTGAGTGTTAAAATAAAATTGCCATGAAAAAGTTTCTTAAAAATCTGTCTTTCAGAGTCGACTGTAGGTCCCCGCCACACCATGTATCAAAATTAACACACACAACATAAGTGGTGTGAGAAACTAGGACGTTGTACGATGGGTCAATTCGACCTCCGGGTACTGTACTTGTCTTAATTGCCAAGTGCACGTCCTCTAACCTAACCTAACTTAACGTACGTGTTGTTAAGTATGAATATGAAGAGTACTTCAAGCTTTGAATATGAGTAGAGGTTCCATGATATTAAAATATGTATGAATGCGTATAAGTATCAGAAATTATGAGTATGATTCGATTCTACTTTTTGATCTCTTTGAATACTCATTGCTGATCTCTGGTTGACGCTCAATGCAATTTTCTTTAAAACATTAACAAATTAGATCCAGTTCTTGACCTCTAAAATAGGCTTCAATGTTCTGCATTTAAAATGAACTGTAAATAGCAGTTGGACATGGGATAGACCCATGTTATCTTTATTTCCTTGGACATTTTTTTCCAATTCATTTATTAAAAATGTTTTAATTGTTGTTCTTTTCATTTTTATTATTTATTTATTTATTTATTTACATTGTTGCATTTGTTGTTGTTTATATACTTGGCAGTTCATTAAAAACTAATTTAAAAAAAATAAACTGTCAGCCAATAATGTTTATAAACAGCAACACACAGGGTTTGGTTTGGTTTCCAAATGAAACTGTCCGAAATGAACAAACAATGCCACACCATTTTAAAAAAAATTTTTTTTTTTTTTAATTTTAAAATTAAATTTTCCATTAATTTTTGTTTTTGTTTGAACTGTTTATTATTGTTAAATTGTGTATAATAATAATGGGTATCCGCAAATTATTTGTCAATTACAAACGCAATTAACCTATGCACGCTGCTTGACTGGCATATGTACGTATACATTTGCAATTAAAAATCAACTCTACTGATAGCATAATTAAAATTTAATTAAAACAGAAATTAAGAAAATATATTTAAGAAATAAACAATTTAATAAATTTTAACTCTAGTTATCGATAGCAAAGAAAAAATAATAACAAATTTACAATTATATTTAGCAAATGTAATCGATAACAAAACTTTAAAAGAAAAAATGATATCGATAACACAAATATTTCTTTAGAAATTATTAATATAAATTTAAATTCTCCATGGAAATGTTATTCATTACGTAAATTTTCTTAATAAATATTATCGATAACAAACTTTAAAAAGAAAAATAATATCGATAACACAAAATTCTCTTTAGAAAATATTAACAAGGATTAAAATTCTCCATTGAATTGTTATTTATTACGTAAATTTTCTTTATACATATTATCGATAACAAAACTTTAAAAGAAAAATGATATCGATAACACAAATTTCTCTTTAGAAAATATTAACAAGAATTAAAATCTTCCATGGAAATGTTCTTTATTACATAAATTTTCTTTATAAATATTATCGATAACAAAACTTTAAAAGAAAAATAATATCGATAACACAAATTTTTCTTTAGAAAATATTAACAAAATTAAAATTCTCCATGGAAATGTTATTCATTACTTAAGTTCTTTTTTATAAATATTATCGATAACACAGATTTTAAAAGAAAAATAATATCGATAACACCAATTTCTCTTTAGAAAATATTAATAAAAATTAAAATTCTCCATGGAAATGTTATTTATTACATAAATTTTCTTTATACATAATATCGATAACAAAACGTTAAAAGAAAAATAATATCGATAACACAAATTTTTCTTTAGAAAATATTAACAAGAATTAAAATTCTCCATGGAAATGTTATTTATTACGTAAATTTTCTTAATAAATATTATCGATAACAAACTTTAAAAAGAAAAATAATATCGATAACACAAAATTCTCTTTAGAAAATATTAACAAGAATTAAAATCTTCCATGGAAATGTTCTTTATTACATAAATTTTCTTTATAAATATTATCGATAACAAAACTTTAAAAGAAAAATGATATCGATAAAACAAATTTTTCTTTAGAAAATATTAACAAAAATTAAAATTCTCCATGGAAATGTTATTCATTACGTAAATTTTCTTTATAAATATTATAGATAACAAAATTTTAAAAGAAAAATGTAATCGATGATTTAAATTTTTCTTTAAAAAATAAAAAAAGTTAAAAAATAATTAAAATTATTACTATTTTCTATACAAATGTTATCGATAATAAAATTTTAAAAGAAAAATGTAATCGATAACATAAATATTTTATGGAAAAAAGTTATGAATGGAAATGTTATTCATGATAAAAAATTTCTAACAAAATAAAAAAAATTGATATCGATAACACAAATTCTTGTTTAGAAAATATTTATAAGAATTGTAATTCTCATTGTAATTATTATTCACAATGAAATGTTATTCATAATAAAAATTGTCTACAACATAAAAAAATTGATATCGATAACACAAATTCTTGTTTAGAAAATATTAACAAGAATTATAATTTTAATTGGAAATATTATTCACAATGTTAATTTTCTATATAAATGTTATCGATAACAAAGTTTTAAAAGAAAAATGTAATCGATAAATAAAATTTTTCTATAGAAAATGTTGTCGTTAATAGTGATTGTCTATATGAAAGGAAAAAAGCCTTATCAATATTAAAAATTATTGACATTTCCTTTTGGAAATGTTATCGATAATAAAAATTTGCAATATTTTTCTGTAAAAATTGTGATTGACAGTAAAAAATTTCGGATTTTTTTTCAAACTGTTACTCTGCTTAAAATGTGTGTTTCTAGTAAATTCTGTTTAAACAGAAAGTGTTGTTTAAATTTAAATTTCACGAACCAATTTTAGGAAATAAAACAACAACATTGTTGCCAGAATATTGTCATTAATATGAATAAAACTCTCAATTTAATTGTTATCGATTTGTATATATTTCTGTGATATTTGTAGCAAAGAATTCTATTTTCAATGAAAAGTTTCCTTTTCTTTTAAATCCCTCAACCAACCAGAAAAAATATGAAAGTTTTAAAAACTATGGATTTAGAAAACGTCTGACAGAAAACTGTTCAAATATTGATTTTCCTTCTAGTCTTTAATCCGATTTATTTATTATCTGTCACATTAAATATTCAAGTTTTTATTTATTGTATGCACATGAAAACTAAAGTAAATAAGCAAATAGAAGCCAATTAAATTTAAATCAATTGAATTTAATTTAATTATTTAAACAAATATTCATCCATCCACTCAGTCATAAATTAATTTTTTTCTTTTATTTCGTTTGTTTTTGTTTTTAGGCAGCCAATTAATACTGGCAAGTCAAAGAAAACATTCGATTTAAATTCTATTTAAAAATTAATTATGAATTTATCGATAAAAATCAAAAGAAAGAAAATTTAAAATTTTATTTGATTTTCATTGAGGTCATGCAAGTGCAAGGGTCAAGGCTTGATGGAAAAATATTAGTTCAAGGATTATGAGTAATACAGCCTTAAGGTGGAGTTAAGACACTTAAAAGTTATCTATGTTATCGATATGGATTAAAGAATTAAAATTTCCATTGGAAATATTATTCACAATGTTAATTTTCTATATAAATGTTATCGATAACAAAGTTTTAAAAGAAAAATGTAATCGATAACATATTTTATTAATTAAAATTTATTGGAAAAAAGTTATCAATGGAAATGTTATTCATGACAAAAATTTTCTAACAAAATAAAAAAATTTGATATCGATAACACAAATTCTTGTGTAGAAAATATTTACAAGAATTATAATTCTCATTGTAATTATGAAATATTATTTACAATGTTAATTTTCTATATAAATGTTATCGACAACAAAGTTTTAAAAGAAAAATGTATTCGATAACTCAAAATTTTCTATAGACAATGTTGTCGACAATAGAGATTATCGATATGAAAGGAAAGAAACATTTTCAATATTAAAAATTATTTAAATTTCCTTATGGAAATGTTATCGATAACAAAAATTGTATATGGAAAATATTTTCGACAATACAAAATTTTCTATAAAAATTGTAATTGATAGTAAAAATTTCTCAAGGGTTATGAGCAAAACAAGCTTAATTTGGAGTTAAGACAACCAAAAGTTATCGATGTTATCGATATGGATTAAAGAATTAAAATTTTCATTGGAAATATTATTCACAATCCTCTTCAAATTTTTGGCGGAATTATTCCCAAAATATGTCATCATTTTCCCTCTTTTTATGACATTCGTAATAGCTACTTTTTTCCCCGGGAAGAGTTTAACAGTTTCGAAGTTTATTTAAAATAGGAGGAAAGTAAAATCTCCCAGGGAGAATTTTTTTAGAATAGGTTAGTTGGGGAAAGTGAAAAAACTCCCAGAAAGTTTAAGTTTAGAATATGTTATCGATAACAAAGTTTTAAAAGAAAAATGTAATCGATAACTCAAATTTTTCTATAGAAAATGCTGTCGACAATAGAGATTGTCTACATGAAATGAAAGAAATCTTATCAATATTAAAAATTATTTAAATTTCCTTATGGAAATGTTATCGATAACAAAAATTGTATATGGAAAATATTTTCGACAATACAAAATTTTCTATAAAAATTGTAATTGATAGTAAAAATTTCTCAAGGGTTATAAGCAATACAGGCTTAAGATGGAGTTAAGACAACCAAAAGTTATCGAAGTTATCGATATGGATTTTTTATTATAGGAAGTTTTTTTTTATAGAAAATATTATTGATTTTCGGTGGCAAAAAAACTTTTGGAGTGGTTCTCTTCATAAATATTTCTTAAATCCAATTGATTTCATTGCAAACAATTTCAATATTTTCTGTAGAAAATTGAAGCAAAGAAATGAAAAAAAACTGCTTTTGGCATTCATGTTTAAGTAAGATTTTCTTAATTTCATCAGTAATGCTGACACATGCTGTTAAATGTTATCAACGTTACCCATCACTACACCAAATACGCAGAGGGCGTTAGTTCTGGGCAACGATAGTTGACAGACCCTTATCCTAAGACCAAACACCTGCATAGCTGGAACAACAAAATAATTAAAGAAATGGAAACCAGACAGAAATGCTCCCAAGAGGGCTAGTGGGAGAAAAAAAATGCTGTTAATGACAATGTCATTCGACTCTGATGATGTCATTTAAATTAATTGTTATTGTTTTCATTGTTTATGTTTAACAAAAAAAGCAAAATGTGCTCCTCAAGTATTTTCCATTGAAAATGTTTATTGTTATCGATAAATACAAGAAGTTGTTTTAATTCCCTAAAAGGCCTACGTCAACAGCAGGCCCATATTAATATTGACATGCTTTGTTAAGCACAACACGCTTGATTAAATTTCGTTAAAGAAACTTTATTTTTTTCTTTTTTTTGAAGATTTGTCTTCAGCATAAAGTTTTCAAAGTTCTTTGTGTTGCCTTATAGGGAAGGCACACTCTTATCAACCGAAATAAATCTCAGTTTCATTTGTTATGACAAAAAAAAAACGTGCATGTTTGTAATCTAAAAAAGAAAAAAAAACGAAAATTTTAGTTGTATGTCATGCGATTAATGAAGAGTGTGTGTTAAGGGTTAGACAGTGTTATCGATAAAAACAAAAAGTCTAACTAAACACTGTTAGAGATATTTTGTATCCTTCTCTGATATTGTATTTTAATTTATAAAAAATTTATAAATTTTTAATAATAATCGATAACACAAATTTTAAAAGGAAAAATTATATCGATAAAACAAATTTTTCTTTAGAAAATATTAACAAAAATTAAAATTCTCCATGGAAATGTTATTCATGACGTAGATTTTCTTTATAAATATTATCGATAACAAAATTTTAAAAGAAAAATGTAATCGATGATTTAAATTTTTCTTTAAAAAATAAAAAAAAGGTAAAAAATAATTAAAATTATTACTATTACTATTTTCTATACAAATGTTATCGATAACATAATTTTAAAAGAAAAATGTAATCGATAACATATATATTTTATGAAACAAAAGTTATCAATGGAAATGTTATTCATGATAAAAAAATTTCTAACAAAATAAAAAAAATTGATATCGATAACACAAATTCTTGTTTAGAAAATATTTACAAGAATTATAAATTTCATTGTAATTATGAAATATTATACACAATTTTAATTTTCTATATAAATATTAACGATAACAAAGTTTTAAAAGAAAAATGTTATCGATAACTGATATTGTATTTGTTGTGGCATAATTTTTTAGCTTAATTTCCCCATCATTTCTATCCTGATTTGTCATCTTTTGTGTCACCACAAATCATAGTTTGACTTTGAATTTTATCGGCATATTTATTTTGCTTTTTTTGTTGTTTTAAAAATTAATTTTTATCTGTTAAACGCCCCCCAAATCAGTCTTGTAGAGAGGCCATTTGGCTGTTTTCCCCTCTTCGTTTCTTCTCTGGTCTCAAAAGTTTTTGTAATAAATTTTGATCATCATGCTGTGTGTGCGTGTGTGCGTGTGACACATGTGGTAATCGATAAATAAAAATGTCACAATACTTGCTCATAAAAGTAATTAAACACACACACATACAAAAACACTCCCGCTCCCCCTCTCACATCAATGATTTCATATCGAACCTTAACTGCAGTTAAAATATTTTGGAAAAGAAGTTTTGTTGTTGTTTTGTTTTGATTTTTATCGAACAAATACAAAATAAAAGCAAAAAACGATGACAATTAATTTAAATGACATCATAGGAACACGGTGACGTTTGTCATTAGCAGCATGTGTCAGCATAATTTATGAAATTAGAAAAAAATTCTTTTTTAAACAAGAATGCCAAAACAGCTGTTTTGCTGCTAAAGTAGATTTAAAGCATATTTTTGTATAGAAATTGTTGTATTTTATAAAGGGTGTTTTTTTATAGAGGTATAGAACTTTAAGTTGGCATTACTTTTCAAGATGGCGACCGATTTAACAGCTGTCAAGTGATTTATTCTCAGTTTGGTTTGGCAATTCATCATGAATAGACTCACGCCTGAACAACGCTTGCAAATAGTGCAATTTTATTTCGAAAATAATGGTTCTGTGCGGAAAACGTATCACGCACTACGTCCATTTTATCGTCGACAAAATCGTCCATCAGAGCAGTTAATTCGATTAACCATGGAACGTTTTCGCACCACGTTTACTCTTATTGATAACTCGCATCCCCAGAGACGCTGTACGGTGCGTACAGAAGAAGCTATTGCTGCTGTAGAGCGTAGCATTCAGGAAGACCCGAATGAGTCCATCCAGAACGTTACAGTCAATGGTGATCGGTATAGAGCCATGATTACTAACTTTTTCATTCCTGAATTGAATAACCATGATGTCCATGAGATGTGGTTTCAACAAGACGGAGACGCAACATGTCACACAGCTCGTGCCACAATAGATTTATTGAAAGACACGTTTAGTGACCGCCTAATTTCACGTTTTGGACCTGTGAATTGGCCTCCAACATCTTGTGATTTAACACCGCTAGACTACTTTCTGTGGGGCTATGTAAAGTCATTGGTCTATGCGGTAAAGCCACAAATGCTTGACCATTTGGAAGACAACATTCGCCGTATTATTGCCGATATACGGCCACAAATATTGGAAAAAGTCATCGAAAATTGGACGTCCAGATTGGACTACATCCGCGCCAGCCGTGGCGGTCATATGCCAGAAATCATATATAAAATGTAATGCCACAAGATTATCTTTCGGATAAATAAAATTCATGTCAATCGAATAATCCATCGTTGTTTTATTGCAACTTAAAGTTCTATACCTCTATAAACAAACACCCTTTAGTTGAGCATTATAAGAGACATTCCCGATTATGTTAATTTAACAACTGCTTTAAGGACAGCTCATTTAGGTCGTATCAAACGTCCGTACGTCTATAATTCCCGCGTGACCTCAGTCATTTCAGCAAGTTTATTCATGAAATAAATCGATATTCATTTAGAACGTGAGGAATTGTTCAAGTTCTTGAAATATCAAATTCAAATCAACTGAAAATCTCTGTTCAAAAACAGGGCGCAAAACATCGAGTGTAGCTTCGGCTGTGTGGCACGTATCGCCGTCCTGTTGAAACCAAATGTTGCCAATATCCTCCTCTTCAATTTTTGTGAACAAAAATTCGTTCAACATGGCCCGATAACGATCGCCATTGACTGTAACGGCCACTGTTTGCTTATTTTCGAAGAAAAATTGCCCAATTATGCCTCTGGACCAAAATCCGCACCAAACAGTGACTCGTTTTGGGTGCATCGGCTTTTCAATGTATGCGTGCGGGGTTTCTGTGCCCCAAATGCGACAATTTTGCTTGTTTACATACCCGCCAAGATCAAAATGAGCTTCATCTGAAAAGATAATTTTTTTTGCCAAAACCGGCATCTTCTGTAAGTCGATCTCAGGCCCACATAGCGAAGCGAAAACGCATTGGATGGTCAATTGTCTTCAACTCCTGAACCAATTGGACTTTGTATGGCGTCATGCCAAGGTCTTTATGCAAAATTCGTCTCAATGATATCTCCCAAAAGTTCAATTGTTGAGAACGACGGTAAATTGATGTTGATGGCGCTTCACGCACACTTTCTGCCGCAGCAGCAATATTCTCGGGTGTACGCACTGTTTTTTGGCTTTTCACGCTTTGGTTTATCGATGAAGATGCCAGTTTCTTTCACTTTTTTCACAAGATAACGAACATACGGAGCTGACGGTGCTTCCCTTCTTCCAAAATCCGTACGCAATTTTCGCACACATTCTGCAACATTACCATGATTTTCAAAGTAATGCCGCAATATTTCCCAGCGTTGTTCGAGCGTATACACAACCATATTCGTTCAGCGGAAGGATAAAACTAATTATCTGTCAAATCAGACCATTCACGAAATAACCACTAGTTGAAAAAAAAAAACGTTAGATGGCGGACCCGATAGAATTACAAAGATTTTCTTGTGGTGAGATTTCAAAATTGAATTTGAATAAAAAATTTAAAAAAATTCAATATAATTGTAAAAAATTCTGTTATCGATAACATTCTATATAGAAATAGTCATAATATAAAAGAAATATTCAATAAAATTATTAAAAATTTCATTATCGATAACATTTGCTATCGAAACAATATGGATCGATAAGTTATCTGAATAATAAATTTAAAATTCGAAAAAAATATGAAAAAAAATAAATTTTGTTATCGACATTTTTCTATATTTGCTATCGATACAATATGGATCGATAACTTATCTGAATAAAAAATTTAAAATTCGAAAAAAATATGAAAAAAATTAAATTTTGTTATCGATAACATTTTTCTATATTTGCTATCAATACAATGTGGATCGATAAGTTATCTGAATAAAAAATTTAAAATTCGAAAAAAATATGAAAAAAAAATAAATTTTGTTATCGATAAAATTTCCTATAGAAATATTTCTTCTCAATCGATAACTTTTCTGTACAAATTATTTTTATTTATTTATTAATTACAATACAATACATTATATTTAATTATATGCGAGCTGAATAACTCTGACCATATGATCGGTGTAGTGTCGCAAACTAGAGTCTCTAGTGGTAATCGAACAGCCACGGCCCTCACAATTTATATATATATATGTTCCTCTTACTCCTCTAGCGAGCATAGGGTCGCCTTCACAATTTCATATTGAATAAATTTAATAATTATTAACAATTGCGTACACAATAAACTTTTCCAAAAAATATAACGTTTGATGTCGATAACTTTCCCGTAAAAAAAATTTTTTTTTTTGAAAAAAAAATTTCGATAATCTTTAAAAATTGCCTCTTCGATAACATTTTCTAGAAAAGCATAAAAAAATAATTTTAAATTTCGAAAAAAAAAAATCGATAAATTTGATAACATTTTCAATAAATCGTTTTTGTTACTGATTACTTCTCTAACAAACAAAAAAAAATAAACATTTAAAATAATAATAATTTAAATTTATGTTGTCGATTACTGTAGAAAACATTTCCTTGATATCGATAACTTTGCGTTAAAAAAAATTTTAAATTCTATAAAAAATAGTCCTATAGTAACTTTAAAAAAATTTGTTAATTATTATTCCTTTCGATAACATTTTTCACCACATATAGAAATTATCGAGCATATTTTCAACAGACAATTTTCATTACCGATAACGATTTTAAACGTGTACAGAAAAAAAATTAATTCTATTCAAATATCGCTGAAATTGTTCATTTTTTTATTAATTTTTAATGGACAATTATTGTTATCGATTACTTTCTTGTTTTCTTTATCGTTTTATAAAAGAAAAAACTTTAATGTTCGATTAAATTCTCTTCAAAGGATTGTCGTTGCTGATGAAACTTTCTTATGAATTTAATGGTTATCGATATCATTGTACATGATATTCTACTAATCCTTTAAAAAGCTTCTGTAGTGGCACAGCAACAATAAACCGAATTCTTCTTCGATTTTCAATATCATTTAAAGGATCTCCTTGAAGAAATTGTTACCTTAAAATTTAAAATACTCGTACACGTGAAGAATGTTCATGTCAGGGATAAGAAACTTTTGAATGTAATTTTTCAACTTGTAGCCCGGGTTGTTTTAGTTTATCAGTATTCCGGGAAATCATTTTAAACTGCTAAGTAATCAGTTTATATTGGATATTTATAAACAGAGAGGCAGAGGGAATAAAAGAGTGGGTACCTTATTATCGATAGCAGCAGATGTTTCTGTTGCTGTTGTTGTTGTTTGTTTTAAATTTTGCTTCATTTTATACGTTTATGGTTGAATAAATTTACAACAACAATTTTTATTTATTGGCTGTTGCTGCTGTTAGAATCCCTAAAATTTCTAAAAAAAAAAAAATTTATTTGAAAAATTGCTGCCAAAAAAGAGAAAAAAAACCAAAAACACACAGAAAAAGGAAATCAAATTTATTTTAACAGGCTAATGAATGTCCAAAACATACATACACACACACACACTTACATACAAACCTATACAAAATTTTTTGTGCCTCTATTTCCCACTTTTCTGTTTTCTTCTCTTGCATTTAACGGGTTAACCATTTTGGGAAGTAAAAACCGCCACTCTAGCAAGGCTGTTAGTTGTTGAATATATTTTAGGGGAAGTACCATTTACGAATATGAATCGGATTGTTTAACAAAGGAGGAACGGATAAGAATCGTTTCTTTGTTGCCACTACAAAGTAAGGATCGGGCAAGTTTATAAAGAAACTTTGAAGTCGCCATAGTCTCGTAGGTATGAAGCGAACCTCTTGTTCAAACCCCAGTTCAAACATCTCGAACACGAGCAAAATACAAAAAAAAATTATCTGCTGGCAACAACTCTGAGAGGAACATTAAAATTGCCTTGAAAAGTTTTGCAAAAATCTGTCGTTCGGGGTCGACTTTAAACTGCAGCTCACTTCCGCGCAAGAACAAAATTAACACACCCAACATGAGTGATGTGAGAACCTGGTTTGTAATCCCCTAAGTCAAGTAAATAAGGCGCTCATCCTCTCCGTGTTTCTCTATGACACGGAAGAATGGACGCTGTTATGCAGCCATGCAGTCTAATTGGTGGTTTTCGAGAGTTCTGCACAAGATCTTTGGTCCGGTGAGAATTAGAAGCTTACGGAGCTCTTCAGGGACAACGACGTTGTTCAGCGGATTAATATCCAGCGGGACTACTTGTAATAATTAATATCGGATGGAAGGGAATATATTGGCGAGAAAGTTGTCTGCAATTGTAAGAGCAAACTGGAGAAGCCACATATGACGCAGATGAGCTTAAAAAGTTTCTTGGGCAGCCAGATTTTATAAACAGCATGTGTTTGGATAGAAGCAATGTTTCCATAAAAACCATTAGATTGGTTAAGGTTGATTGCCAGTCAGGACTTATGGTTCAAAGATGGCGTGGGTACCAGAGATCAGTAATGAGTATGAGTATTCAAAAAGATGAGTAAAATCGAATCATACTCATAACTCCTGATACTTATATGCATACATACATATTGTTACGCAAATCGAAATATCGTTTAACAACAAAAACGATAAACAAAAGCCACACGATACAAATACACATTAACAAAAGGAATACAATGAACGTGTTGATTATCTAAAGCTGCACACACACATATGTATGTATGACGAACCTGGTTGCGGCTAGTACCAACAACAACATAAAGTAAACCAGCTACGACAAATATGTATGCAAAGTACACAAACAACAATGTACTAGCAATAGAATTCTCGAAAAGGCGCAAGCGAGAACCTTCCACATCGAGAACGTTCATCATACTGATTACGTGCGTGCGGACTATAAAAGGGCTGGACAAAGCAAGCAGCAGTCAGTGTTAATTCAGTCAGCCTTGTGTGAAGTTGCGTGTGAACAAAATAAGTCGTGGTTGTAAAGATCCAGTGAATAGTTGTGTGATCAAGTAAAGTGAATAAGCAGATTATTATTGTTGTATCGTTAAGTTGTATACGGTGGCACACAAAAGTAGTGTAAAGAATAAAGGGAGTTTAAGAAAAACTAAACGCATATTTGTTTTTACTTTGTTGCAATTAACGAACTCATATTTAAACGTTTTTAAAAAGGTAAAAACGTAACAATATTTTAATTTCAAGGAACCTCTAATCATATTCAAAGTTTGAAGTACTCATAATATTCATACTTAACAACATGTATGATGTTGTTTGATATCGACTCTCCATAACGCAACATTTTCAAGAATTACAAAATAAGTGTGAATCGCATACGAACACTAAAATACTCAGAAGAATGTAGTATGTTTGCTCTGCTTGCTGATTTGTCTTTTTTCCTTTTTATACAAATGCAACAGCAACTAAGACTGTAAATTCGAGTCATTCGAATCATTTATAAGTATTCTTCTAAAGTTATGAATCTAAATGAGTAGGCTTATGAGTCAAACCAAAGAATATGGATATAAAGAATACGCATCATATAGAAGTAAAATTTCTTATGGCGGGTTGTAACATTACCAATGTACGCATGTACATGTGTATGTATTCTTGTGTTTTTTGATTTAGTTGTCGATCAGACTGCGACAAGAATACATGTGTTGCGGATGCTTTATCATTTTATTTCAGAATAACACTCGAAGAATATTTTGTGTTAAAAATGTTCTATGTCATTAGCTGGGCGTATTTTATTTTCTTATTTTGTACCATAATATAATTTTTTTAAATGCTTTGGAATGCTCGTTTCTTTTTCTTTTAATAAAAAATTGTTTTTTTATTCTTTTTATTTTTATTTATCTAAAAAACATGGCCTAATTTTTAAGCCAAAGATGGATAGCTTTATGTTCTTTTAATAATAAAATCGATTTTTTATTTTATTTTTATTTATCTAAAATTATTAAGCCAAAGATAGACCGCTTTACATATGTATGTTGATGAAATGAAAATAAAAATAAAAATAGAGTATATTACTAACACTTTTCTATGGCTGTAAATAAATAAATTATCTCAACTTATTTGCTCTCTCTCTCACTCACTAATCCATAACCATAGGCATGTGTTAACCTAGAGGAAAATTGTTAGTAATAATGTCAAGTCTACTTATTAACCCAATGATATGTATATGTGATCGGAAAATAAAGAAAAATTGTATTGCACTAAATCTCTAAAGACACCGTATTTAACTTGTCAGGTATTCTTCAAAAAATCGAAATCATTTCTCATTGATATTAGTGAATACTACTGTGATATTTCTTTGGGTGTATAATTGAAGTCTGAAAAAAGCCACATGAACCTTCTTTTTTAAAAGCTGACAAGATTTTTACGCTCTTTTTAACGAACATTCTTGATGTTTGTGTCCTAGGTGTGTAAAAAGCCGATGATGTTCTTCCCCTGAGGGACATTGGTGCCGACGACACCAGAAAAATAAATAAAAAAAGTGGTCAAACAACAAAAACGCACGATGAGAACAACGCATTGTTAAGCTCTTGGTATCTGTATCATTCCCTTCTATCTTTCCCCCCCGCGTCATGAAATATTTTTGAAAAATATTCCAAAATATGTTAAAATGCACATTCTTTGTACCTTATTTTCTTTGGTCAAACATATTTCGAATGGTATGAGTTTGATGTCAACGTTCTACGCGTACCCATTGCAAACTGTACTTATAAATCAAAGTTGTAGTGAGTATGAATGAATCCGAGTACACAGTTAAATTTCAATATTGTTGACTCACTTAGTTATATTAAAAAATTTCATGAGTCATGAGTAGCGATAAAAGGATTCATTGCTGATCTCTGAGGGATACTACTATGGGTTTTTGAAATGCCTGAATTAAATGGTTAACCCTTTAAATTACATGAAAATAACTGTAAATACAGCATGTCTGCTCATTACAATAATAATTTCCAGGCATTTTAATTCATTTCCTGTGAGTGCCATTATTTGCACTTTCATTGTGGGTGCTGGAATAAGCATAAAAGTGTGTGCGTGTGTATGCGTTTTACATTATTTGGCAGCCATATTTAACTGTTTAACCGTAACATTATTTACGTTTTAAATGCTCTCAGAGTCAATAATAAAATAATGAAATGCAATGCAATATCCTGTCAATTTTATTTTATTTTTAAACAATCTTTTCAAAGCGGAAATTATTAAAAATTCATTAAAAAAAACATTTTAATTGAAACCGGTAGCCCTGCATTGCACAAGCACCGGCAACACTGCAACTGTATAACCGAATAACTGGCACAGGCAGGTAGTTTTTAATAAAATTTATTCTGGCCATTATAATAACCTTTAAAAACAGTTTTGAAAAAATTTAAAGGCTTTCAAAGCCGCCTTTAAACACAGATATTTTTCTCTTTCAAAATAAAAAAAAAATTTTGTTTCAAATAAATTGATTCCACAAGCCGAGCTTTTTGTTTTTGTCTAAAACGTTTTGCATTTGATAACCAACAACAGCACATAAACAACATTTGCATAAAGGCGGCCAAAATGTAAAGCATGTTTGTGGCTTTTAAGCCACTAACAAATACCATATATATGTACATATGTATGTGTATAAATGTGTGTGTGCCTACTATTCACACCAACACTTTAAAATCCATGTCAAACATTTTCAAATTTTTATTTCAATGACTGGCTGCTCTACCATATTGCATAGGTATGTATACCATTAAGTGTGTGTATGTGTGTGTGTGTAATTCTCATGCATCTTTTTGACATTTTACACTTTGCCTCACACACACGTAACCTGTCACACATACTGTAAGTACATACAACGGCGTAAATGTCATTGACACGTTTTTCATGTTGAAAATAAACAAACTTTTCATGGGAATTTTTTCTTCTTGTTTTTCAAAATAATTTTTTTTCTGTTTTTTTTTTATTATTTTTTCCAATTTGTTTTTGTTTAAATAAAAGACGCTTTTGTTTATGCTTTTGAGACCATAAACAATTATAGCGTTTTGTTATTGTTGTCGCCTTTTTTCTAAACAAATGGTGTTTTGTGGGAAGTTTTTAAAAGGCCTTAAAGTTTCAAACAAATTTTTTTCAAAAAAAAAAAATATTTTAAAAATTGAAATGAAACTGAAAATAATGTTAGCCATTGTATGTTCGCCATTAAAGCATTTAAAAGAAAAAATAATAATGAATGTGATAAATACCCAAATTTTCGAAATTCATAAACAATTTGAAGCTGTAAACCGAACATAGCGTAAACGTTTGTTATGATGAACAAACTGGTTAGAATCCCAATTGAAATTGAGATTCGTAGATGAAAGTGGAAGTGCTTCGAGCATGTCCTTTGTATTTTACATGACTTGCTCAAGTTTTTACATTCCAGGGCAGGCTAACGAAAGAAGGCTAAAAAATAAAACTTTTGGGTTTCTGGCATGTCCTTTGTATTTTACATGACTTGCCCAATACTTTACATTGTGTAAACAATGAAAAAATGGCTCCATAGATAATTTGCTTTTTTTACAATGTCCATTTCGCGTTATTTACATTGTTTATTTTGTGTAAATAATAAAGAATTATAATATGTAGGCAATATTAAGAATAAAATTTGGAAAATTTTTTGACATTTTTTCAGTTTTATATGACTTGCTCAATTCTTTACATTGTTGACATTATGTAAACAATAAAAAATGGTTCCATTTATAAGTTGCTTTTATTGCAATGTCCGTTGCGTATTATTTACATTGTTTACCTTGTGTAAATAATAAAGAATCGTAAGATTTTGGCAATATTAAGTAAAAAATTTAGAAATTTGTTGACATTTTTTCAATTTTACATGACTTGCTCAGTTCTGTACATTGTTGACATTATGTAAACAATAAAAAAAAGGGTTCCATTGATAATTTGCTTTTATTACAATGTCCATTTACATTGTTTACCTTGTGTAAATAATAAAGAATTATAATATGTAGGCAATATTAAGAATAAAATTTGTTGAAATTTTTTCAATTTTACATGATTTGCTCAATTCTTTACATTGTTGACGTTTGTAAACAATTATAAATTTGGTTCTATTGATTATTTGCTTTTATTACAATGTCCATTTCGCATTATTTACATTGTTTACCTTGTGTAAATAATAAAGAATCCTAAGATTTTGGCAATATTAACAACAAAATTTAGAAATTTGTTGAGATTTTTCAATTTTTCGTGACTTGCTCAGTTCTGTACATTGTGGACATTATGTAAACAATAAAAAAGGGTTCCATTGATAATTTGCTTTTATTACAATGTCCATTTAACATTATTTACATTGTTTACCTTGTGTAAATAATAAATAATCCTACGATTTTGGCAATATTAAGAATAAAATTTGGAAATTTGTTGACATTTTCTTAATTTTACATGACTTGCTCAATTCTTTACATTATGTAAACAATAAAAAATGGTTCCAATTTTTCGATTTTACATGACTTGTAAAATTTTTTACATTGTTGACATTATGTAAACAATAAATTTGGTTCTATTGATTATTTGCTTTTATTGCAATGTCCATTTCGCGTTATTTACTTTGTTTACCATGTGCAAATAATAAAGAATGATAATATTTTGGCAACATTAAGAAAAAAATTTGGAAATTTGTTGACATTTTTTCAATTTTACATGACTTACTGAATATTTTACCTTGTAGACATTGTGTAAACAATTATAAATTTGGTTCTATTGATTATTTGCTTTTATTGCAATGTCCGTTTCGCATTATTTACATTGTTTACGTTGTGTAAATAATAAAGAATGATAACATTTTGGCAATATTAAGAACAAAATTTAGAAATTTGTTGACATTTTTTCAATTTTACATGACTTGCTGAATTTTTTACATTGTTGACATTATGTAAACAATAAAAAAATGGTTCCATAGATAATTTGATTTTATTACAATGTCCATAGAAGTCGCCGTAGTCAAGTAGGTAGTGTGTTGGCTTATTAGACGTAAAGCCAGGGTTCGAGCGCCAGGCCAGACATCAAGACAAAATACAAAAAGTATTTCTTCGGCGGCTTCCTCTCAGCAGATTTCTGGCAAAAAAAAACTCTGAGAGTAATTAAATTGCCATGAAAAGTTTCTCAAAAAAATCTGTCGTTCGGAGTCGACTTTAAACTGTAGGTCCCCGCCACACCATGTATAAAATTAACAAACACAACATAAGTGGTGTGAGAAACTAGGACGTTGTACAATGGGTCAATTCGACCTCCGGGTACTGTACTTGTCTTAATTGACAAGTACACGTCCTCTAACCTAACCTATAATGTCCATTTCGCATAATTTACATTGTTTACCTTGTGTAAATAATAAAGAATCGTAAGATTTTGCCCATATTAAGAACAAAATTTGGAAATTTTTTGACATTTTTTCAATTTTACACGACTTGTTTAATTCTGTACAATGTTGACATTATGTAAACAACAAAAAAAAGGGTTCCATTGATAATTTGCTTTTATTACAATGTCCATTTAACATTATTTACATTGTTTACCTTGTGTAAATAATAAATAATCCTACGAATTTGGCAATATTAAGAATAAAATTTGGAAATTTGTTGACATTTTCTTAATTTTACATGACTTGCTCAATTCTTTACATTATGTAAACAATAAAAAATGGTTCCAATTTTTCGATTTTACATGACTTGTAAAATTTTTTACATTGTTGACATTATGTAAACAATAAAAATTGGTTCCATTGATAATTTGCTTTTATTGCAATGTCCATTTCGCATTATTTACATTGTTTACCTTGTGTAAATAATAAAGAATTGTAAGATTTTGGCAATATTAAGAAAAAAATTTGGAAATTTGTTGACATTTTTTCTATTTTACACGACTTGTTTAATTCTTTACATTATGTAAACAATAAAAAATGGTTCCATTAATAATTTGCTTTTATTACAATGCCCATTTCGAATTATTTACTTTGTTTACCATGCGTAAATAATAAAGAATGATAATATTTTTTTTGGCAACATTAAGAACAAAATTTGGAAATTTGTTTACATTTTTTCAATTTTACATGACTTGCTCAATTCTTTACATTGTTAACATTATGTAAACAATAAAAAAATGGTTCCATTGATAATTTGCTTTTATTACTATGTCCATTTCGCATTATTTACATTGTTTACCTTGTGTAAATAATGAAGAATGATAAGATTTTGTCAACATTAAGAACAAACCTTGGAGTTTTGTTCACAAATTTTCAGTTTTACATGACGTGCTCAATTCTTTACATTGTTGACATTATGTAAACAATAAAAAATGGTTCCATTGATAATTTGCTTTTATTGCAATGTCCGTTTCGCATTATTTACATTGTTTACCTTGTGTAAATAATAAATAATCCTACGATTTTGGCAATATTAAGTAAAAAATTTGGAAATTTGTTGACATTTTTTCAGTTTTACAAGAATTGCTGAATTTTTTACATTGTTGGCATTATGTAAACAATTCGAAAATAGTTTTTTTTTTGTTTTTTTTTTTGTTTTTGTTTAAATAACTTGCGTTTATTCCAACAGTTTTGCGATTTTTGATTCACGCTTGTGTAGGGCATGACTGCGACTTACTGGAATCTCTTCATTGTGGCCGTCGGAAAACAGAAAAAATCTTACGCCATTACAGGGCAACAGAATCTAGCAACCTGAGTTTCTAAAACTCCACCAAAACAACGTTTTATAACTCAATAGAGCTCCAATAACATCTTCTCTTGTTAAGGCAGCGTTGAAGTTGCTTAAGACTCAATTAAAGTGGAGTTGCAATGTTGCACTAGTACTTTGCAAATATCCTTTCTCTGAATCCCTCAAGTGTTTTGGATTCTTTATGCATAAAAAGTGTTACGCATTCAAAAAGCCTCTCTTGGCCCACTTTGCCCCTCTTTCCATAGTCGTTGCTGTGTGCTGCATTGCCAATACATTGATCAAACAAGTTTTAAAGCATTAACGAACATCTTTGGCGGATGGCATGAAACAATTCGATTTTTGATAATAAATTTTACCCCACATCCGCTCTCAATCCTGTGGTTTCCACTGAAGCACTCACATACTCTCGCGCACACCCACACATACACATGCACTCATTGTCATTGTCTTTCGATATTTTATTCCGTGTGTATTGTGTCTCTCATACTTTATCGTTCATTCACCATATGCAACGCAACATGAATGGCTTATGCTGCCATTGTGGCCACAATGCCACAAATGTCATGCAAGCTAGCACTAATGGATGATAATTCTGTTGCTGTTGCCGTTGCTGTTATTGTTACAACAAGAATTATTTTCTTTTGTTCTTTTTCTTTAATGTTTCTTCTTCTTCTTCTTCTTTACATTGCTTATGAACTCTCATGTAGCATAAGAATTTGCCATGCCACGCATCATATTATCATGACATGACATGCAACATGCAACACATTCTTTTAACTTTTTTGAAAAACTTATTAAAAATCATTGTCCTTGTAAGCCTCTGTTCAGGTCCTTGCTCAAGTCCTTGTGGGTTGATATAGGCATGCACAGTGGCGGTGACGTTGTTGGTGACCATTTTATCATAACTTTATGCCTGTTGGCGTGTCACGTGCACATTATGCGACAAGTGTTTTCAATTTTTTTTCCGTTTTTTTTGCTCTTTGTGTGGTGAAATGTTTTTAAGACGATTTGAGATGCTTCTTCTTCTTAATTTTTTTGTCACGTTATTTTTTTGTGCAGGGTAGACATGGGGGTGGGGGGTTGGTCATAAACTTTACCATATTGTCTTGACTTGTGGATTTCTCTCCTTACAGAGAGAGAGAGAGAGAGAGAGAGAGAGAGAGAGAGAGAGAGAGAGAGATAGAGAGTAAAATATGTCAGGAAATTAAATTTATTAAAGCGTTTGTTGTTTTCTTATGTTTTTTACATTATTTACACTGTTTACATTGTGTAAAAAAAACATCATTTTAGCATATTTGAAAAAATTAACAACAAAAATTCGAAATTTGTTAACAATTTCAATTTTACATGACTTAGACAATTCTTTACATTGTTGACATTGTGTAAAGAATAAATAAAATTGGTTCCATTGATAATTTGCTTTTATTATAATGTTCTTTTCGCATTATTTACATTGTTTACCTTGTGTAAATAATAAAAAATTATAAGATTTTGGCAATATTAAGAACAAAATTTTCAAATTTGTTGTCATTTTTTCAATTTTACATGACTTGCTCAATTCTTTACATTGTTGACATTATGTAAACAATAAAAAATGGTTCCATTGATAATTTGCTTTTATTACTATGTCCTTTTCGCATTGTTTACATTGTTTACCTTGTGTAAATAATAAAGAATCATAAGCTTTTGGCAATATTAAGAACAAAATTTTCAAATTTGTTGTCATTTTTTTCAATTTTACATGACTTGCTCAATTCTTTACATTGTTGACATTGTGTAAACAATTATAAATTTGGTTCTATTGATAATTTGCTTTTATTATAATGTCCTTTTCGCATTGTTTACATTGTTTACCTTATGTAAATAATAAATAATCATAAGATTTTGGCAATATTAACAACAAAAATTCGAAATTTTTTAACATTTTTTCAATTTTACATGACTTGCTCAATTTTTTGAAATTGTTGACATTGTGTAAAGAATAAATAAAATTGGTTCCATTGACAATTTGCTTTTATTATAATGTCATTTTCGCATTATTTACATTGTTTACCTTGTGTAAATAATAAATAATCATAAGATTTTGGCAATATTAAGAACAAAATTTTCAAATTTGTTGTCATTTTTTGCAATTTTACATGACTTGCTCAATTCTTTACATTGTTGACATTGTGTAAACAATTTGAAAATAGTGTTTTTTGTTTTGTTTTAATAACTTGTGCGTCTATTCCAACAATTTTGTGATTTTTGTGTCACGCCTGTGTAGGGCTTTCAAACGCCGCCTCTATATGGCCTGATATTTTAAAGTCAAGGGAATGACTTTCTGTGGTTAGCATGCCAGTGTAGTTGACTTTTTTTCTTTTTCATCGTCTTCTTGTTTTTAAGTAGAAAATCTTTTAAGTCTGTTGTTTGCTCTGCCAATCTCCTGCTCCTCCTCCTTCTTCTTTTCTTTCCTTTTTGGTTGTGTGCTTCCATAACCATAAACTTTCTTTTGTGGTGGCCATTGTCTCACTGGCAAAGGCATACTCGGCAGGGCAGGCTAGCGGAAGAAGAATAAAAAAAAAGAAAACTTCTGAACTCTTATTTCTCCATTATGGGCCAGACGAAACCACAAATTGTTTTTAAGTGCATGTATGTATGTGTGTGTGATTTTCTGAAAATTGATTTTTGTTTTCAAATTTCCTTGCTTTTGCTAGGGTTTGTAGTTTAAATTCTGGTCCTTTTTTTTACAGTCTTTTAATATGACATGGAAATATACTATATACGCCAAGGGACTGTTCTAATATGAATTAAACAGAAATTTATGGCATACTTTTAGACGGTAAACAAAAATCTCAGCAAACAGAACACAAGAGCCTTACTTTTAAAACATATTTAAATAAAAATTATTTTCTTTCTTTCTTGTTTTATTTCCTTCTCTCTTTGCCTTTCGCTTCTACTTTTTAATTTTAAACTTAAATTTATATTTTCCTTAGCATAATTTCAGGCTTTGTATAAATTTTATTTTTGAATTTAAAGAACTTTCCACATAAATTTAATAAACTCTGCATTTGTATTTCACAATAACCCTGAAAATATACATACTATATATACATAAATACATTTTTGTTGTTGTTGCCTACTTTCAGGTTCATTGTCTGCAGGGTTTTGTGAACTTTTAAGCCAGCAAAGGGCTTAAATGCTAAACGAGGATTTACATCAACAACCATAACCCATAACAGCATCAGCGAGCAGTAGTTGAACAGCAACTAAAACGACAGGTATTTAGAAAAATATTGGAAAAGAAAAAGAAAAAGTATTCAGCATAAATTACAGGGTATGAGGACGAAATAAAAGGACTTAAAGGCTAAAGACTTAAGTAATAAGACTTAAAGTCTTAGTATTTCAATATAATTTGCACTTTAAGTGTTACGTAAAGGATTTCCTTTAAATCCATTTGAAATAAAGTGAGAGAAAAACAACAGAACAAATATTTTAAAATGCCTAAAAGTGTTCTTTAAATTTTTTTTTTTTTTTTATTAATGACTTCAAATAATAAAAGTTTTGAAATTTTTGAAAAATTCAAAATTAAAACCTGTTAAGTAGTATCACTTACTTACTTACTTAATTGGCCATAACAACTCGTTTAACGGATTTCGGCCTGCCGCAACACATCCTTCCAGGCGCCTCTGCTTCTTGCGCGCCTACGTCAGTTGGGCACACCAATCGATGACAGGGCTTCCTCGATTTGGTTCTTCCAACGGATACAAGGTCGTCCTCTACGCCGACTTCCGCAGATTCCCGCATCAAATACCCGTCTCGCCGGAGCATCTTCTTTCATTCGAACGACATGGCCGAGCCAGCGCAGCCGCTGGATATTAAAACGCTGTACAACGTCAATGTCGTTGAGGAGCTCATACAGCTCACTGTTGGATCGAATACATCGCCAATTCGTACTGGACCGAAGATCTTGCGCAGTACTTTTCTCTCGAACACTCTCAAGGCTGCTGCATCAGAACTTAATAGGGTCCATGCCTCTGCGCCATAAAGAAGCACGGGTAGGATGAGTGTCTTCTAGAGTGTTAGTTTTGTCGTACGAGAGAAATCTCTGCTACTCAATTGCCTATTGAGACCACAGTAGCACCTGTTGGCAAGAGTGATCCTGCGCTTAATCTCCAGACTGACATCATTTCTGGTGGTAACGGCGGAGCAAAGATATATGAATTCCTTGACCGTATCAAAAGTATGGTTATCGGCCGTAATCTGAGAATCAATATGCCGCGCACCTCTACTCGTCGATAACATATACTTTGTTTTGCCCTCATTTACTGCCAAACCAATCTTAGTAGACCCGCGTTCAATAGCACTAAAGGCAGCAGTAACATCTCGCTGGGTACGCCCTATGATGTCAATGTCGTCAGCGTACGCAAGCAACTGGACACTTTTTTGAAAAATAGTTCCACTGCTATGCACTCCTGCCTTTCGCAGAACACTCTCCATGACGAAGTTGAAGAGGTCGCATGATAAGGGACCGCGCGGTATCAAAAGGTTCGGAGAGGTCCATTCCTACCTTGACGGAGCTGCAGGAATTGCTCAACGTCATTCTGCCTAGCCTTATCAGCTTCGCAGATATACCGAGCTCAGACATTGCGGCAAAAACACGATCCCTTATGGGGCTATCAAAGGCAGCCTTATAGTCGACAAAAAGATGGTGTGTGTCGACTTGTTGTTCGTCGGTCTTTTCCAGGATTTGGCGTAGTGTGAAGATCTGGTCGATGGTGGACTTGCCAGGTCTGAAGCCGCACTGATAAGGTCCAATCAGTGTTTTGACGAGTGGCTTCAGTCGTTCACACAATACGCCTGTAAGAACCTTATATGCGATAGGCAGAAGGCTTATACCCCTGTAGTTGGCGCATATCGTAGGGTCTCCCTTTTTCAGGACAGGACAGAGGACACTGAGGTTCCAATCGTTGGGCATACTTTCCTCTAGCCATATTTTGTAAATAAGCTGGTGCATGCGCCCCACCAACTCATTACATCCGGCCTTAAACAATTCAGCGGGGAGGCCATCAGGACCCGCCGCTTTATTGTTTTTAGGATGCATTATTGCGACTTTGACCTCTTCATGGCTAGGCGGCGGTTGATCGGGTTCGGAACATCATCTCTAAAGGCGGAACTGATGTCGTCATCTCCTTGTAGCAGAGTAGAGAAGTGCTTCCACAATAACCTCAGCACCCCTTGCGGATCTGTTACCAAGTTTCCGTTTTCATCTTTGCAGGAAGACGCTCCGGGCTTATAACCCTCGGTTAGACGCTTAACCTTTTTATAGAATAGACTAAATAACATTCGATATAAGCCATATAATATGGTAAAGAAGGTATTTTTCATGTGTAAAAACATCGCTTAACCTCATGACAACAGCTGAGATTCTGACTTGAGATGAATACACACCATTAGGTTCTCTTCATTTGGTATCCCAAATGTACCGGACTATTTCAATTTTCAATTTCTTATCTTACAGTTGCATTAGAGATGTTAATGATGACGTTCCCAAATGTGCACAAAACGTACGTTCTGTGAACGTTTGGCTAATTCTACCACAAGAGTAATTAATTTCGTTTACTGCTCTCTACCGTGGTTTATGTTAAATCTCAGTCTCTTTTATTAATTCGAACACAGAGACACTGGGAACTTGAAAGTAACAGTTTCACATGAGTAGTTTAAATGTAAATTGAGTGCCATGTTGATCTCTTTCTCTTTTTCGTTTTTCTTTTCAAATGGTTACTGTAGCGTATGATTGATATTTCAATACATTGCTTATACTCGTACACACTTTTTACACTCTCACTTCTGTACATATACAAATATCTCCACACAAAATTGTAAATCCCTTTCAAGAGCATTTTAATTTTATTTACTACTCAATATACAGCTTATGTTAAATCACTCTCACTCTCTCTCTCTCTCTCTCTACTTCTAGCTTTTACTTCTCTTTTAATATCAATGGCAACAAATTATTGTATATTTTTGTTTTTGTTTTTGTTTTTGTTTTTCTTCTTATTCATCCTGATATTGAAAGACATTTGTAAACAAACACTGCTTAAGCCATAGAGAAATTTCTTTTTCTTACAAACAAATACAAACGGCAAAAAAAATAGACACTGAAAGCGTTAGAGGGGGAGAGATAGAGAGAGGAATGAAAGAGTGAGGGAGTGATAATAACAGTTTTATAGTTAAAGTGTTAATTGAGTACAATGTTGATGGGATGTGTTTTTATTAAATACCCTGTAATTTTAGTTTCTCTTTTATAATGATCTCTCTCTCTCTCTCCCTATCTCTCTCTTTCATTCTGTTTGGCATGGCCTTTAGTAAATTAGATACAAAAGTGTTATGTTGTGTTTTATAAAAACAAAATAAATGAAAACAAACCGAAATAAAAGAAAATAAAAATAAAAACAAACTTAACAGATATAAAATGATTTAAAGAGTATTAACTTTACGAACAGAGTTACCAGCTTGAAATTATTTTTATAAATCCAATCAAACCGTATGATATTATCTATCTTCTATCTATCTATCTCTATATATAAAAATGAATGTTTGTTTGTATGTAATTAATAGCATCGTAAACTATGCATTTGATCATGCTATGGTCTTCAGCAAATTTGTTGCGCATGAGCCGGGGAAGGTTTCTAAGTTGGTATGATCAATTTCCGACAGGTGGCGCCACTGCAAATTACTAAAAATGATTTAAATCGTAAACTGTGCATTTAATTATGTTACGATTTTTAGCAAAGTTGTTGCGCTTAAGTCAACGGTTTATATGTTGGTGCGATTAATTTCTGATAGATGGCGCCACTAAGAATTATTCAAAATGAATTGAATCGTAAACTATGCATTTGATCATGTGTTGATCGGGCAAATACCAGTCATTTTAGTATTTATCATTTATGATTTTAATAACATTTGGTATAACCAAAGAAAATAAAGTATAAAGAATGTGCATTTTAACATATTTTGGAATATTTTTCAAAAATATTTCATGACGCGGGGGGAGAGATAGAAGGGAAGGATACAGAAACCAAGAGCGTAACAATGCGTTGTTCTCATCGTGCGTTTTTGTTGTTTGACCACTTTTTTATTTATTATTCTGGTGTTAAAAACAGACGTCGGCACCAATGTCCCTCAGGGGAGGAACATGTTCGGCTTTTTACACACATAGGACACGAACATCAAGAATGTTCGTTAAAAAGAGCGTAAAAATCTTGTCTGCTTTTAAAGAAGAACGTTCATGGAGCTTTTTTCAGACTTCAATTATACACCCAAAGAAATAGCACAGTAGTATTCACTAATATCAATGAGAAATGATTTCGATTTTTGGAAGAATACTTGCCAAGTTAAATACGGTGTCTTTAGGGATTTAATGCAGTAAAATTTTTCTATATTTTCCGATCATATATACATATCATTGGGTTAATAAGTAGACTTGACATTATTACTAAAAAATTTCCTCTAGGTTAACCAATGCCTATGGTTATGGATTATGAGAGTAAGTTGAGAGAATTTATTTATTTACCGCCATATAAAAGTGTTAGTAATATACTCTATTTTTATTTGCATTTCATCAACATACATATGTAAAGCTGTCTATCTTTGGCTTAATAATTTTAGATAAATAAAAATAAAATAAAACATCGATTTTATTATTAAAAGAACATAAAGCTATCCATCTTTGGCTTAAAAATTAGGCCATGTTTTTTAGATAACTAAAAATAAAGAGAATAAAAAACCATTTTTTTTAAAGAAAAAAAAACGAGCATTCCAAAGCATTTAAAAAAAAATTATTCTATGGGACAAAATAAAAAATAAAATACGCCCAGCTAATGACATAGAACATTTTTAACACAAAATATTCTTCGAGTGTTATTCTGAAGAAAAAAAATTATAAAGCATCTGCAGCACATGTATTCTTGTCGCAGTCTGATCGACAACTAAATCAAAAAACACAAGAATACATACACATGTATGTAGATGCGTACGATGAGAGCAACACATTGTTACGCTCTTTGTTTGTGTTTATTTTCCTTCTGTCTTCCTCTCCCCTCACCCAGAAATGATTTTTAAAAAAGATTTTGGTGAGAGTGGGTCGTAATGTTACAACCCGCTATAAGAAATTTTACTTCTACATGATGCGTATTCTTTATATCCATATTCTTTGGTATAACTCAGGCCTGTTCGCCTGAGTCATCTGGACAACGGGAAACCCAATCAATAAAATGATTCAAAATTAATTGGATATTTGTGTAATGTCTTTCCTTCAAATTTATTTTAATTGGTGGCACAGCGACACGCACAGGCTAGTTTTTAAATAAAAACAAAACACAAAAATATTGTCCAAATGCTCGCCACGGATTGGCGAGCATAGCTACATACATATATCCGATGATTTATATTTTCAATGACTCTGAGATATTATTAAAGTTCAGCGCCGTTAAAATATGCCGAATTAACTCATACTTTAGTTCTTGATTAGTTCTTGCCATACTAAGTACACTTTTTCCTTTAAATATCCACAAAGACGTCCTAAAACGTTGTCAAATCATATGATCGTGGCGATCAATTAACATCGTCACGACGTGAAATAATACGACCATTTTCCCGTCCAAAAGAGCAATTGCTTTGTTACATCCTGTTGGAACCACATATCGTTCAGGTCCATATCGTAAATTTCTAGCCATAAGAAGTCCGTTATCATCTCGCATTAGCGAACAGCATTCTTGGTAACTGCTTGGCTGAACTTATTTTAGGAGAAGGACGGCTCAATAACGTCGCCGGCCTATAAACCGCACAAAACAGTCTCTCTTCATGGATGTAACGGCTTTTCAACAATCAGTCGGGGATTGTCATTTGCTCAAATGCGGCAATTCTGCTAATTAACGATTCCTCTGAGGTGAGAAGGTTGCCTCGTTGCTGCAGATAATTCAATTCTGCTTGTTCAACTAACCATTCGGTGTATTGTCGATACTTGAAGAGCTCACTAGACTTTAGATCTTGAGGCAATTGAGCCTTGTTAGCTCGTAAATACAAAACTTTATTTAAAATTCGTATCAGTGATGTTCGTGAGATGTTCAATTATTGGGCATGAGAACGAAATGAGGTTTGAACCGCTTTTCTGCCACACCATTGCAAACAACAGCAATGTTTTCCGCCAAACAAACTGGGCGAGCATGTACACATGTTTTTACATTTCCCACAGAACCGAATTGTTGAAATTTACTCGCAATTCTCTCCATTGTGAGCAAAATAATTCTTAAATTCAATTTAAAGTTTCTAAAATCCCTTTAATTTGCCTTTTTACGCTATGGCAACACTAAATGTCAATACCGTTGTCTATCAGAATATGCTAAGCTAAGCTGTGAAATAAATAAAAACAATTTCAATGCAAATCAAATTAAAACTGATAAAATGCAAACTACCGTTAAAATGCTTAAGCACAACGAACACACAGGGAGAACAAGATACACAGAGAGAGAGAGAGAGAGCGAAAAAGAAGAAACAAGAGTGGTGTGGTGGTTTATTTGCCATAGTGCTCGTCTTTAAATACTTGAAAAATAATGAGAATACCGAGTTCATTATGTTTTCATTATGTTGCTAATCGGATTTAAAGCACTCAATAATATGATGAGTGATAGCGTACTTGATAGAGAGAGCGAAAGAGAGCGAGTGGAATATGGTTAGAGCATAAAAGCCAAGGGCTAAAACTGCTATGAAACCATTTTAATACAGTGAAAACAGTAGTTCTAAAGGGGAATTTAAATGTCAATGAAATGAAGAAAAAAATTAAATAAAGGTTGACAATACGAGGGTCGCTATATACATCTATACATATATAAAGGGTGTTTTTTATAGAGGCATAGAACTTTAAGTTGCAATAAAACAACGATGGATTATTCGATTGACATGAATTTTATTTATCCGAAAGATAATCTTGTGGCATTACATTTTAAATATGATTTCTGGCATATGACCGCCACGGCTGGCGCGGATGTAGTCCAATCTGGACGTCCAATTTTCGATGACTTTTTCCAACATTTGTGGCCGTATATCGGCAATAATACGGCGAATGTTGTCTTCCAAATGGTCAAGCGTTTGTGGCTTTACCGCATAGACCAATGACTTTACATAGCCCCACAGAAAGTCGTCTAGCGGTGTTAAATCACAAGATCTTGGTGGCCAATTTACAGATCCAAAACGTGAAATTAGGCGGTCACCAAACGTGTCTTTCAACAAATCTATTGTGGCACGAGCTGTGTGAAATGTTGCGCCGTCTTGTTGAAACCACATCTCCAGGTTATTCTCATGGTTATTCAATTCAGGAATGAAAAAGTTTGTAATCATGGCTCTATACCGATCACCATTGACTGTAACGTTCTGGCCACCATCGTTTTTGAAAAAGTACGGACCAATGATTCCACCAGCCCATACAGCGCACCAAACAGTCGGTGTTTCCACATACACTTGAGGATTACCTTCACTCCAAATGCGGCAGTTTTGTTTGTTGACGTAGCCATTCAACCAGAAGTGCGCTTCATCGCTAAACAACCACAACCGCACAGAACCATGATTTTCGAAATAAAATTGCACTATTTGCAAGCGTTGTTCAGGCGTGAATCTATTCATGATGAATTGCCAAACCAAACTGAGAATAAATCACTTGACAGCTGTTAAATCGGTCGCCATCTTGAAAAGTAATGCCAACTTAAAGTTCTATACCTCTATAAAAAACACCCTTTACAACGTCCTAGTTTCTCACACCACTTATGTTGTGTGTGTTAATTTTATACATGAGTGGCGGGACCTACAGTTTAAAGTCGACTCCGAACGACAGATTTTTGAGAAACTTTTCATGGCAATTTTATTTACTCTCAGAGTTTTTACCAGAAATCTTTACTATGTAAACTAAATCTTTATCTTTTTCTCCCCCCGTTAACTTTATTGAAATTCCCATTGATTTACTAAATATGCCACACGTACATACTCTTTCATAATAACAAAAGCAAAAAATAGAAGAGAGAGAAAAGAGGAAGCAAGCTTTAAGAATTAATTCACTGAAAACATAAACCTGAATTGAAATGAAAATGAAAATAAAACAGAACAGAAAGAAAAGAAAAAAGAAACAAAAATAAAAGCCACCAAATTGAACATAAAAATCAAATTAATTTTATCGCACTTAAAACACACACAAAAAAGAAGAGAGAGAAAGACAGGGAGAGATCTCCTATGAGCACCATATTCTACCACCTACTCATTCTGAGTAGAGACAATGAATATAAAACAAATGAATAAAAAAAAAAAGAAAGAAAAAACACAAACAAACACTCTCCTGTGTGCCGTCGAATGACTGCGAGAGAGCTTTAAACCGTAAATTTTTCTCTGCCAGTTACACTACCACACACACCCACACACATGTACAGTATATTTGTTTTTAATACTGGCAATATGGTGTTAATTTGTACAAAATTATCGTGGTTGACAATTGTTCAGCCAACATTAAAATTTAACACATGCTCGCACTGAAAAAACACAAAGAGAGACGAATGGAAAAGAGAATGGTTCAGGGGGAGAAAGAGTGGTATTGCAAATAAAAGGATAGAGTAGAGCTGTACAGGGAGTCAGTGAGTGAGAGTGTGGATAGAAGAAAAGAGCAAAGCAATTACAAATGAAAACAAATGATGTGGTTGCAATTTTTAACAGTTATATTATAGAAAAACATGTTCGTACACACACACACTCACATGCAGAAGCTTGCGTAAAGCGCAATAAAACATACTCATGGAGGAAGTGCTGTATACAATTAAGTACCGTTACTTTTTAAAGATATCGAGGCGTATGATTAATTTTATTTGAATTTCTTAAATGCATGTTAATGTCGTAAATTCTTTATAACTTTTACAAAACTAAACGAATTTTAATAATTCAAACGCCATGTAACAGAAAACACTTTAAAGTTTTAAAATCTATGCAAATAGTTTCAAGAAATGAAATAAAAATATAAGAAAATTACAGCTAAACTTAAAAAATATAAAAAATTCAAAAATTTTTTTCTTTAATCAATTAATCGATTCTCTCTAAAATTCTCTAAAATATAATTATGTCTTTTTTTTCTTTGATCCTTACGAAATAAAACCAATTTTAGAGAGAAAATTATTTCTGCCTTTTGGAAATTTTGTGATAATTTTGCCTTTTTAGGTGACAAAAAATAAACCACAATTTTTTGGTCGATTTTGTGGCATCACAGGAATTTCGACAGTCTCTGAGTATGACAAAAAAATGTACAGACACACATTACATGCTCTGTTGAGTGGGAGTCAGCATAGAGGAAAAACCACAACCGCAACCACATTATAAAGTATTAAAGCAACGATAATGAAATGTTGTGCAGGGAAATTAAAAGATTATTTTAAATTATTAGTAAATCTAGGGAATTGACACTAGGCACCCCAAAGCATAAAAGGTTTCCCGTCAACTTTGTTTTAAATTTAAACATTAATTGCCACTTGTAAGTTACGCAGATAGATTCGCTATTCCCTCCCCTCTGTTCTCAAATGTCATAATAAGTGCAAAATAGCAAAACGATAACAACAATGGCATGTCAATGATGATGATGACTATGAATGTGAGGGTGATGATAATGTTCAGGTTGTTACTGCTGCTGCTGCTACTGCCGATTATGATGATGTTTGTGCTGATGTTGTAATTTCAACAATTTATTCACTGATGTGTAAAAGATATTTGTTTTCAACAAAATTTTCCTATGGAAACTGAAACTACTCAACGTTGTTTGTAGTACTTGCATGGGGAGCCAAATAAAAAAGGGAGAAAGTAATTCAAGTATCAAATAGTTTTTTTTTTAGTTTCATTTGTTCGTTGTTGTTGTTGTTGTTTTTGCAATAACAACTTGCAACACTCAACATTACACAGTTACTCGCAGAAATTTTGAACCGAAAATAGGGAGAGAAAAAAGTGAAAATAATTTAATTTAATGGATGAGTTCCATACACACTCTAACATGATGAGTGTAAAGAAGAGCAGAAGGAAAATATCATTGCATACACTAAGGGAATAGAACGAGCTTGTGTTGTTGTTGTTTTTTTCTAAATAAGCTCTTTAGCTGAAGCTCTTTAAAGAGAAAAAGTAGGTTAAAACGTTGTAAATCATAAATTATTTGCTGTTTCGATAACTCTCCACCACAATGTCATTCATGACATCATCATATTGAAGTGTGTGGTGGTAATTATTTATTCATAATGAGTAACAGGGATAAAAACGAGTAAGAAAGACAGTCTAACGGTATATTTTCATAATTAATATTTTCATAATAAATGTCTCTTCATTAAATTAATGTTTCTTTCAATTTGAACATGTGATTGAAAAGTTTATTAAGGGCCCCTAAGGAATGTTTCACATTCAATTTGGTGGGTGTATTTAAACCCACACAAATTATTAAAGTTTTATCGATAAATTTAAATCGAACGGTAGTATACTAAGGCCGTTTATTGGTTCCGTTGTCTGTTACGTAGTGTGTTGGTTTATTAGCCGCAAAGTCGTGGCTCAAACCACAGCTCAGACATCTCGAATAAAGCGAAATATGAAAAATTCTATTACTTTCGTCTGCTTTCTCACACAGCAGTCTTCTGGCAAAAACTCTGAAAATAAAATAAAATTGCCATGAAAAGTTTCTCAAAAATCTATTGTTCAGGGATGACTTTAAACTGTAGATGCCGCCGCCACTGATGGGTAAAATTAACACACACACACACACCATGGATAGTGGAAAGTTTCTAATCTGCGAGTAGAAGTGTTTCCTAACCTAACTCGATAGCAGACCGCAGAGGTTGAATTCTGAAATTTTTTAAGAATTGCATTGAAGCAGGCCTTCGACAATTCATAGACCTTCAAGCCTTATTTAATTTTTTTTTTAAATATTGGCAATTTGTTAAATATCGCATGAATTATGACACGAATTGCCTGAAAAGTAGCTAAGTTAAGGCAAAGAATATGGATATAAAGGATACGCATCATGTAGAAGTAAAATTTCTTATGGCAGGTCGTAACATTACGACCCGCTCTCACCAAAATCTTTTTAATAGTCATTTCCTGATGAGGGGGGAGGAAGACAGAAGGAAAATGAACACAAACAAAGAGCGTAACAATGTGTTGCTCTCATCGTACGTATGTACATGTGTATGTATTCTTGTGTTTTTTGATTTAGTTGGCGATCAGACTGCGACAAGAATACATGTGCTGCAGATGCTTTATCATTTTATTTCAGAATAACACTCGAAGAATATTTTGTGTTAAAAATGTTCTATGTCGTTAGCTGGACGTATTTTATTTTGTCCCATAGTATAATTTTTTTTAAATGCTTTGGAATGCTCGTTTTTTTTTCTTTTAATAAAAAATGGTTTTTTTATTCTTTTTATTTTTATTTATCTAAAAAACATTGCCTAATTTTTAAGCCAAAGATGGATAGCTTTATGTTCTTTTAATAATAAAATCGATGTTTTATTTTATTTTTATTTATCCAAAATTATTAAGCCAAAGATAGCTAGCATTACAGATGTATGTTGATGAAATGAAAATAAAAATGGAGTATATTACTAACACTTTTATATGACTGTAATTAAATAAATTCTCTCAACTTATTTTCTCTCTCTCTCACTCACTCACAAATCCATAACCATAGGCATGTGTTAACCTAGAGGAAAATTGTTAGTAATAATTTCAAGTCTACTTATTAACCCAATGATATGTATATGTGATCGGAAAATATAGAAAAATTGTACTTCGCTAAATCCCTAAAGACACCGTATTTAACTTGGCAAGTATTCTTCCAAAAATCGAAATCATTTCTCATTGATATTAGTGAATACTACTGTGATATTTCTTTGGGTGTATCATTGAAGTCTGAAGAAAGCGACATGAACCTTCTTCTTTAAAAACTGTGAAGATTTTTACGCTCTTTTTAACAAACATTCTTGATGTTCGTGTCCTATGTGTGTAAAAAGCTGAAGATGTTCTTCCCCTGAGGGACATTGGTGCCGACGTCTGTTTTTAACACCAGAAAAATAAATAAAAAAGTGGTCAAACAACAAAAACGCACGATGAGAACAACGCATGATGAGAACAACGCATTGTTACGCTCTTGGTTTCTGTATCCTTCCCTTCTATCTTCCCCCCCCCCCGCGTCATGAAATATTTTTGAAAAATATTCCAAAATATGTTAAAATGCACATTCTTTATACTTTATTTTCTTTGGTTAAGGTCACCACCACTATGTAGTCAGGTTTCAACGAATTTTACACGTTCTTGGTTTGTTAAACGATCTGATCTGTATTCGTAAATGGCAAGCCACGCATTTTTACCCGCTGTTGACCTTGTTTAACTGGCAATTTTGAAAACGCTAAATGGACTACCCATTAGATAAGATTTTTAAGGAATATTTCCTTTCAAAAGCAATAAAAAACATTGTAGAAATTCAACAAGTAATAACGCTTTAATTAATTACGAACAAAAATTTATTAACAATCGTATGTCACGTCTCTGAACGCATCACTCAATGTGAACAACAACAACAACAACAAGATGAGGAACAAGAAGTTGCTAGAAAATCACAGGGTGTTTATGTTTCGAAATGAAATATTTTATGACAGAGAAATAAATTATAAGAGTTTCAAAACAACAACAATAACAGTTACAAATGCTTGCAAACATATACGCACACGGAGAAAGATCGAAAGAAAGAGAGGGAGAGCAGAGGGCATACAAATACAATTTAAATTATTATTATTGTAAATGTTGTTGCTTAAATTTGTGTCAATTTAACATGTTGATGTTGATGATGATGATGATGATAATAATAATGATGTAATGCATCATCAAAACACACAATTTCTTTGGCAAACAGTTAGAATGAGAGAGAGAAGATGTATAAGCAAGAGGGAAGCTAAACAAAAGAAACAATTTCTCTCTACGTTTACATTCAGTCTGGAAACACAAACAGTGATGCAGACAGAGAGGGGAAAATGTTAAGGAAATTAGAAATAAACCCAAACCGTTATACTGGGTACAGCAACAATTTTATTTTTTTGGTTTGTATACTGTGTGTAGAGTATTTCTCTTTCTCTATCTCTTCCTCTTTTTTTAAAACTGTATGTTAAACTGTGTTCGTTTTGTTGTACTTTTGTTTGTGCTCATCAGATTTGCTTATTGAGAAAATGATAAACGTTGTTAAAATGCTAAAAGAGAGATATTGCCACCACCACCACCACCACATTCATTTCAATCTCGTAACTTTCATCAACATTCTGTTACTTTCCTTTATTTTTGCTTTTCTTTTTACACTTGCATCTCTACTCCAGCTCTCTCTCTCGCTCTCTGTTTACTTAAACCTTTAATTCCATATGCCTGCTGAGTTTCCTTACTATTATCTCTATTTTCTATACGTTTGCACACACATAAGCAAGCCACTGACACTGAGTGTCTGTTTGTTTTTCGTATTTGTGTTTTAGATTTCCTAGAAGATATTCAAAAAGTGAGTTATTATATGAGAGATAAAAAGACGGAGAGAGAGATTGGGTAAAGGAGAGATATTCTGTGTATTTATGGCAAATGCTACTCACAATAATGGTTCATATGATTTATGATTCTGCCTCTCGCTCTCTTTCTCCCAATATCAACATAACACACAATAAAACAAAACATCAAAACAGAAGAATTATTTTGAAAATTTAATATAAATTGCTTAGCACCGGCAAGGCAATGCATTTTAAATTGAAATTTATGCTCAGAAAATGGTAAATTTTTCTTGTATGGAATTTAAAATTTTTAATAAATTTTTAGATTTCCTTTTCTAATTTATTTTTTTTTTAAGAGAGAAAAGTCACGTAATTGCAATAAATTAAGGTTTCTTTAAGACTTATATAAAAACAAAAAAATAAAATTATTAAAAAAATTTATAAAATTAAAGCAAAAAGAAAGTGAAAGCAAATAAATATCAGAAATAGTTTTGAATTATTTTCCATTTTCTAGGATTTAGTAAAGTATATTTACTAATTGAATGGGTTATCCATTTAAATTGAATCTATTATTGGTTAGTCTAGCTATTAATATGGCTTCTCTTCTCCTTCAAGAGAGGAGAGTTAATTAAATTCTTGCTGTTGATAAAAATCCCTTTGGCTGTCTCTTAAAAGTCTACTAAAATATGAGAATATATGCCACTGGCCTCTATAAATAAAAGGATGCCTTAGTTTTTGAGCAATTAACAACTACACTGTGTGATAAAAGTAAAGGGAAGTAAAGTTATGTGAGTTTCAATGGAAATAAAAATGGTATTGATATCAAATAATTTCTATGAATAATAAAGCCTTAAGAAAATAAATTAAATTTTAAAAAACACTGAAATTTTCCTCTTTCATACAAAAAATCTTCAAATGCCCTTTAAATGAACTTGAAAAAATATAAAAATTCAACCGCTACTTAGAAGCATGCGTCAATGGCTAAAGTGATATTCAAATGGCAGAACATGAGTATACAGTACCTAAGAGTACTGCTCCCTAACACAGTTATAGTATGTAGTGCATGAACCTGCTTTAAAGCAAACCAAACAAAGCATATCAAGAGTGTATTTGTGTATGAGTATTGGTAAACTGTTTCATTCATAATTCTCTTGATACTCTAGAATTTGTATTTTTTGTTATTGTGTCATGTTTTCTATTCTCTTTTTTGAATTGAAAAACATAAAGTCTGTCCTGTTTGCAATTTGTTTTCGTTTCTTTTAATTCTTGTTGATGATGTTGAGTGTTTAAAACCAAAAGAACGGATTGTTTATACTGATGTCTGCTTAAATTGTTGCATTTATTTAAAGCATGTCCCGTGCTTTTCTCTTCCTCTCTATCTCGTGGCTCTCTGAGTGTTTGTTTTACAAATCAACAAAGAGAATTTATTTCAAAAAAAAAGAAAACAAGAGGCTTCGGGTTGTTTAACCGCTACTACCACACACAGCAACCGCAATTATTATGATTTTTTTGTTTTTGTAAACTCTTGTCCATAAGCAATGAAAGTCGCCATCAATAGTTTTCTTTGCTTGTTCGTGTTCCTGTTCGTGTTCTGCTTGTTTGTTTTTGATATTTAACTCGGCAGACATTAAAATAAATTAAAAAGAAAAGAAAAAAAAGGAAAATGAAATGAAAAATGTCTGCTGACATGCAATAGTTTACTGGGTTATGCAAATTAAAAAATTTTCTGTAGTTTTTATGTCATAGAGGCTTTATATAAGCGATGACCATGTGTCACAGCACACTTTGGGCATTTAAATTCAACAGTCAGCTTTATGTTGCTATGTTGTATGCCGCTTAATATTTTTCGAAGATATTTTTATATGTGTTTGGTAAAAAAGACCTGAAAACTATGGAAGTTTGTAGACAATATTCTCAAGAACTTCCTCCGTGCAGGAGGACAAGTAAATTTTTTTCTTTAATTTTCTTTTTTTGGAATTTAAATCTTTAAACTTTCGAAAATTAAATACAAAACTATGCATAACTTGAATATATTAATCACTGGCTACAAATGCACTCATAAAAAATATATTCCAGCCATTTTATGGTGCCGGACCATTGAGAAAACAGTTGTTGTACAACAAATCATAACGGATTTCGACTTCATAAAAATAACACCAAAAAAATTATAAAAACACAACAGACAGACAGACAAACGAACAGACAACTAGTGAATGCAAAAAAAAGAAAAATGAATTATGGAAACCCCACGGAAAAATATGAAAATTTGAGAAGCAGCAACGCATAAAAGAAAAACAGAAAAAAAACGAAACATTTTAAATATGCAAATAAATGGATTTTCATATTTTATTTTATTTTTATAGCAGCAACATAAAAAGAAATATTGGCTGTGAAAACAACGGCAGCTATATTCACAATATAAACGAGCATAGTCAGTCAGCTTTAGCTTAAAGCATTAAATGTGTATTAAAAATATTGAGACAAGAGAATGAAAAATGAAAATTCTTCACAAATATTCTTATAGCAAGCACTTGATTTTGTTTAAAAACTTATCAAAAGAAATTTAATAATGAAAAATAAGAAGAAAAATGGGTTTTATTATCACTTCAAAACTAAAATAAACTAAAAAAAATATTAAATTTTTATTTAAAAATCATTTAATTAATAAAACAACGACTTAAAATCAATTTTGGCTTTAAGTTTTCATAAGAATTGCAATTAAATCCAAAATTTTTTTAAAGAACTAAGAAATTTTCATTTTGCAAAGCATTTATGGCGTTGAACTTTCAATTTTTTAATTATTATTTGCATAAGCAAAGAAAGCCTGAATTGTTTTCTTTAATTCAAAACAAATCTTTTTCAAATCCCTTTAGAATTATAGAAGTTATAAACAGAAATACAAAAAAAATCATAATTAATATTAATCATACGCCCCCTAAAGCAAAAATTTTCAAATTAAAAAAAATCATGCAATCATGCCTCATTTTTGCAGAGCGAGTAACATTTACACTAAGAGAAGAGTTAAAGGAATTTAAAGCTAAAAAAAACCGGCGTTTACAGTTATTAAAAATACATGCATTTGATTTTAAATAACTTTCATAAGTAATTAAGACTTCAGAACTCAAACATGTAATAATAAATATGAAAACGAAGGTTAAAAGGTTTTTAATTTAAAAATTAACACAACTTTTCTTATATCATATCAGTGAACCTTCATGTGCACTCGTCACTCTTTAAGTGACAACTAGATGAAGGATCGTAAGAATATGTGTGAATCCTCTTTGCCCAAAGTGTGTTATGACATGGCCTTCGCTTAATTAAAGCCTTTATGACATAAAAAACCACAGAAAATTTTGTAATTTGCTTAACCCAGTAAATTATTGCATGTCAACAGACATTTTTTATTTCATTATCCCTTTTTTGTTCTTTTCTTTTTAATTTATTTTAATGTCTGCCGAGTTAAATGCCAACAACAAACAAACGAACATAACACGAACACGCACACAAAAAGAAAATATTGATGTCGACTTTCATTGCTTATGGACAAGAACAAGAAAAAAAAAACACACAAAACAATTGTGACTGTGTGTGGTCGTGTTATTAAACAACCTCAAGCCTCTTGTTTTCTTTTCTTTTTTTGTATAAAATTCTCTTTGTTTATTTGTAAAATAAACACTCAGAGAGCCAAAGAGCTAGAGAGTAAGAGAGAGAGAGAGAGCAAAGCACGAGACATGCTTTAAATAAATGCAACAATTTAAGCAGGCATCAGTATAAACAATCCGTTCCGTAAACACTCAACAACATCAACAAGAATTAAAAATAAAAAAAAAAAACAAATTGCAAACAGGACAGACATTATGTTTTTCAATTCAAAAAAGAGCATAAAAAACATGACACAATAACAAAAAATACAAGAAAAACAAATTCTAGAGTATCAAGAGAATTATGAATGAAACAGTTTACCATACTCACACACAAATACACTCTTGATATGCTTTGTTTGGTTTGCTTTAAAACAGGTTCATGCACTACACTCTATAACTGTGTTAGGGAGTAGTACTCTTAGGTACTGTATACTCATGCTCTGCCATTTGAATATCACTTTAGCCATTGACGCATGCTTCTAAGTAGCGGTTGAATTTTTATATTTTTTCAAGTTCATTTAAAGGGCATTTGAAGATTCTTTGTATGAAAGAGGAAAATTTCAGTGTTTTTTAAAATTTAATTTATTTTCTTAAGGCTTTGTTATTCATAGAAATTATTTGAAATCATTTTTACTTCCATTGAAACTCACATAACTTTACTTTCCTTTACTTTTCAAAAACTAAGGCATCCTTTTATTTATAGAGGCCAGTGGCATATATTCTCATATTTTAGTAGACTTTTAAGAGACAGCCAAAGGGATTTTTATCAACAGCAAGAATTTAATTAACTTTCCTCTCTTGAAGGCGAAGAGATGCCATATTAACAGCTAAAGTAACCAATAATCAGTTACCAGTGAATTATAGAATAATTATGTATGAGGGCTGGAAAAGTTATTTTTTAATTTTTTTTTTCTGCTTTCCTTTTGTAAATAAACCCGTTTACCAATTTGTAATCATTTCTTACCCAACATTTGCTATGCGTTCGCTAAGGCCATCACAGTTTTACATCTGCTGGAAAAGAATTTAAAAATATTTCCCCCAAATCCTTAACCTTAAAACTTGATTATCTTTTTAGTTCCTCTTTCTGTTTTCCTTGGTTGCTGTTTACAAGCTAAATACGGCTGTTATATGCAGTAACATGAACGCACACTGGTGCCATGAAATTAAAATGTTTGTTTCACTTCTACCAGGCGGCAGATTTAATTTAACACCGCAACAGCAGCAGGAAAACAGTGTAACGGCTCAAGTGTTCCTTAGAGGTGGACATATTCTATTCATATTTTTAACTTCTTTTTTGTGAATGTAGACAATGAGAGTACCATATGGAATACATTTGCAAACTTTAAAAATATTTAATGCGAAAGAATTTTTATGAAATTACACTGTGCTTCACAAAAAAATATTAAGTTTCTCTACAAATATTTCTGCTAATGGCTGGTACACATGGAGTACATTGTAGGGATTCTACAAAAATATGTTTTAACAGCACAGAACACAGGAGGAGATTTGCCTTAGCAAAATATTTCTTTGATCGTCAAAATACAATTGACTGAATTTTGTTCTGTAGACAATCGATACCACATTTCATTTTCTTTATAAATAAAACTACGCTCGTATAATTTATTAATTTGCGATCAGCTTAATATGAACTCTAGTCCTTAAACTATTTAATTCTGACCGCAATTTTTGAAATTTTCTTTCTATTGCAAAAGATTTTAAACAAAATATTAAGTTTAACCACCCTAACGTATGATTAATATTAATTATGAGTTGTTTTACATTTGTGTCCATAGTTACGTCAATTTTTAAAGAATTTTCAACATTTTGATGGAATTTTAAAGTAAACAGATGAGGCTTTCTGGACAACTATAATTAGGAGCCTGAAAATAATAATTTTAAACCAAAAATTCCTTTTAAAATACAAAAGTTCTCTATTAATTTTTTAGTATTCTTTTAGTGAAACTTTTCTTTCGTTATAATGCTTTGAAATTGTCATTGTCGTCATGTATGAAACTGCGGTCATTTAAATGATGGCCTTTGGTTTGATAGCAACACACGATCCTTTTTAGGTAGCCTTGGACAACTTTTTCCTACATTTCGGCCGGTATTCTGGAGCAGTCTAGTAGGTAGTGTGTTGGCTTATTAAACGAAAAGCCAGGCTTCAAATTGCAGGACAGACATCGAAACAAAATACAAAAAGTACGGCGACTTCCTCTCAGCAGATTTCTGGCAAAAACTCTGAGAGTTAAAATAAAATTGCCATGAAAAGTTTCTCAAAAAATCTGTCGTTCGGAGTCGACTTTAAACTGTAGGTCCCGCCACTCATGTATAAAATTTACGCACACAGCATAAATCGTGTGAGAAACGAGGCCGTAATCTTGACTGGTGATAAGTTCATGAAGGTCAAATGCTTTAACATTCCGCGTAAACATAGTTTTTCATGAAGCCGCAAATCGGTGTCAAATTGACTCCGTCAAAACGAGAAATTACTCTTTCTGGACACTGCTCATGTAATGGAGGCAAAAACGGTTGCGTTGTATAGCTTATGGCATCGTCTAGTTGAAACCATATACGCTTCAGTTTATAAACTTCAGTTGTAGATCTAACACAGTGCTCTAAATTGACGTAAGCGGTGTCACAGTTTAGTGAAACTTCTAGATCATAATCCTCACTAGACAGTGATTTTTTTTCTGGATGCAATGGCTCTTCCACAATTATTTGTGAGTTCTTCGAATCCCATACACGTAAATTTTTATTGTTGCGCTAACCACAGAGAAAAAAGGCTTTAAAACTATAGGAAATCTTGTTTGGAAGGTCAGCATTGAAAGTCAACAGAAGCGACATTTTCAGCAGATGTTTATTGCGGTATTGCACAGGCCTGACCACACCTGTAATACTTCCAGTCTCTTCAAATTTGGTTATAATTCCTTGACGATTCCTTGCACAGTGTGTCTATTACCCCGTAATGCGCGAAATACGGTCCTTTTTGAATCACTACTTCTGTAGTCAGCTTCGCTCAAGCACTCCCTGATTGCGCATATTTCTGCCTGTAAATTCGAATTTGTAAACTAATTAAAAATAAATAAGTGTACCCTTAATTATTTAACATACTGTAGCAATAATTATGCACATGCATGTCTGCTGAGTTAAGAGTTAAAAAAAATCATACAAACGAGATTATGCAGCCTTAATATATACACTCTTAAAAGCACACACACACACACATGCACACATTCCAAATAAATGTAGGAATGTATGTTGGGATTCAAAGTGAAAAAAACCAAAAATAATTACTTTCGAGTGTATTTTATTCATAACATACGCACCAATTCTACAAATAAACTGAATATTTGTAATGAAAAACAAACTTTTACTTCCACTTCACCCTCACCACTCACCACTTCGTACTATAACACATTAAAGCCTCTCTTCATATGCCCGAACAGGTCTTTAACACCCTCAATACACTATACCACATCACACTCTCTCTACACTAAGTTCTCGTATGTATTTACAAATCCTATAATATACCACACCACACTACAACCTCTTTTCATATGCCGTAACAAGTCTTACACCATCAACACACTACACCATACCACACACACAACATTCACCACCTCTCATATGCATTTACAAGTTCTACACTGCCCCTCATATGCACTTTCATGTCTTACACCCTTAACACACCACACTATAGCCTCTTTTCATATGCATTAACAAGTCTTGCGTCCTCAACACGCTACTCCATACCACATACACAACATTCACCATTTCTCATATGCATTTACAAATTCTACACTGCCCCTCATATGCAGTTTGAAGTCTTACACCCTTAACACACCACACTACAGCCTGTTTTTATATGCATTTGCAGGTATTTTATACCCCCCCCCCAATACACCCAACATACACCACACCACACATAAGCATTAACAAGTCGTATACCATCACTACACCACTTCTGACCGTACCACACCACACTATAGCTTCTTCTCATATACATTTACAAGTCTTAAGCACTCATAAAATTATTCTCTCAAATTGGGATTTTTTTTTTGCCAAGTACTTTTTCCCTTTTTGTGCGTGAGGCTGTGTGTGTATGTGTGTGCCTTCATTTCATTATTCTTATTTTTCAAAAGGAAATTGAAGAAATTGGGTTAAACAGCAGTAGTAATAGACTAAAGTAAAACTAACAACAACAACAACTTATATATGATTATGCATACTCCCTCTCTCTCTCTCCATCACTCTCTCTGTTAAAAAATGTAAAAGGAAGAGTAACAAATTTAATAAAACTAAATTATTACTGTAGTGGTGGTCTTACTAAAGCTCTTGAGAAGAAAAAAAAATCCCCTCATTAAGCATCCATAATTAATGGTTTAACTCTCTCAAAATCAAATTTACTGTTTAAGTTCTCCTTTATTTAAGCCTTACAGCACGGCTGCTTTACATTGTCTTAAGAAAACATTTTCAGTAACCCACACTATCAAAACACTTACTATTAAGGGAGTTGTAACCCGTAAAAACAAAAAAATAACAAAAACTAGGTAAACAGAGTAAGAGATAAAGAGTAAAGAGAGTGAGAGAGAGAGTGAGAGAGCAAAGCAAAAAAATATGAGCACAGTTTAATTTAAACATGATTGACTGTGTGCTAAAGCAGAAAGAAAAAAAAACGAAAACATCATGACAGCACCTCAAATGAAAATGTTTTAAAAAATTTATTTTCACAAACGAGAGAGCGAGAGAGAGCACAAAAAGTCATGCTGAGTTTTGTTGTTGTTCATTTTTCCCCTAAACTCCATTGTATGAGTATGTCAAGCCATTCAAACATTATGTTAGATGATGTTAGAAACGGCAAACCAAAGGCACGCCTGGATAGTAGTACAAAATTTGTCTTCTTTTTTTAAATGATCGACCACCACACGCACGTTAACGAAACATTGCCGCTGTACGAGGTATTGTGCAGAAAAATCTAAGACGATCGAATTTGCCTCATTTCCATGAACTTGGCGAATTTTACGTCATAACTTAGCATGCAGGCGTACATACCAAATTCAACTGATCCAGGCACTGAAGGTAAACGACCAAAAACAACAACGTGTGTTAGCTGAATATGCTCCGGAGCAGTTGACAACTGATCCTAATTTACATCATAAGTTGTCGTAGTCTAGTTGGTAGTACGTTGGCTTATAAGGCGAGAATCCGTGGTTCAAAACCCTGCTCAGACATCTTGAATAAAACAAATTTCTATTGCGTTAAAAACTGTAGGTCCCCGCCATTTATCGATAAATTAAACACATGGGTGGTGCAAGAAAAAAGGTTGTAATTCTGACTAAATGCTTATAAGTAATGTGGACGCTATTCAAATCAAGTTTGACTAGTCACAGTCTGTCAATAATTTCTGAGCACCCCTAAGAATACTTCAACTCAAGTTCCCAAATGTCAATGACAATAATAAAGAAGATGTTCGGTGGTCTGCTTTTCTTGTTATCACAGCTTCTGCAGAAGAGTCTCGTTGTAGTTGCCATGATTGTTCTCCTCTGTGTTCGTATATTTTGTTGTTTTCCTTTGATATTCTAGTCATTTATTTTCATACTTATATACGGAGTATATTTTTTTATTTTTTGCTGATCTTTGCTATTACATGAGTGTTTGAGGTTGTGTGTGTATTTTTCCAGTATTTTTCTATCCCCCTTTGTTTTGTTTTTTTTTATGGTCTTGTTCTGCTGTCTGTAAAAAATTTTACTTGTTGGTCATAATCTTGCATTTAATTACGGGGTTTTTTTCTTTATTTCTCTCACATTTACAATGTTATTCTCTGCTCAACCACTCTAGCTCACTCTCTCTCCCTCTCACTTTCTCTCTCATTGACTGTGTGTTTTATGTTTTTCTCTGTGTGTGTATAGTAATAGTAGGAATGTGTTTTTCTTGTACTTTTTCTACCACAAATGTCAGGCAATTAGTCAGTTTATTACATTCAAGGATATAATATCTGTGTGTGAGTGTGTGTATATATCTGATTTTTTTTTTCACATTTAACAATAACAACAACTAAACCATTTAACAAATGAATATTATGAAAACTAACAGTTTATCCATGTATATATGCCTGTATGTGTAAGTATGTAAAAATAAAATTTACATAAACGTTGTGTTAAATGCACATGTTGTTGTTTTGCTTGTTTACATTAGCACACACATACATACATGCATACATATATTCATGATCATCATCGTCACCATTATTCTTGTGTGTTTTGTGAGAGAGTAAATGAAAATGGCAGCGAAGGAAACATTAATTGTTTGCAATTTTAGGTTTTTCTTCTGTTATGTTCTCTTTTCTTCCAAGCAAACAAAAAAAAGAGAACAATTTTTATGGCAGTATATTTTAAGGAGTTTATTTTTTTAATTTAAATTCCTTTAAGAGGTTTTTTGAAAGGAGAAAAATATGAATTTTTTAGGAATTTAAAATTAAAGAAAAAACAAAATCTTGTGTTTTTAAAAGAGAGAAAAAATTACAAAATTTTTATTAAAAACAAAATAAAATAGAAATAAAAAATTAAAAATAAAGAACTTGAACTGCATGCCAACTACAATTGCTCCTTCTCATGCAATAAAATCAAAATGGTTCATGTTAAGTGGCTTGTATCATCCTTCGAATTCATTATCTTTAATTGCAGGCTAAAAAATTGGTTATCATCCGGCCCTATGACGGCTGAATGGGTGGTAACAGTTCTTTTAGGGTCACTTTCGAAATAATGACACTTCCAGACCATAATGCCCACCAAACAGTTAATTTTTATGAGATGCAACAACTTTTCCAATATCAGTTTTGAGTTTTTGGAATACCACATGCGACAATTGCTTGCTTGTTGACGTAATCACCAAGTGGGAAATGAGGTTGGATGCGGAACAGAGTTATGTAGGAAAAATTCGCATTGAAAGCCAATCGCTTTAGCTTCCAATCAGCACATCAACGGCCTGGTAAATTATAAGACTGTTTTAATTTTTGCCTGAGTTGGACTTTGGTGGTATGGAGTTGTAAAAAATGCCTTTATGAGCCATAAGACAGACTTTATAGCTGCGAACGCCGTGGAATCGAGGAATTCTAATTCTCCGCCACACATTCTCTAACAGAGAAAATATATGGTACACAGGCTTAAACATAGCTGTAACACTCCCTGACTCTTTAGGTAGGTTAGGTTAGAGGACGTGTACTTGTCAATTAAGACAAGTACAGTACCCGGAGGTCGAATTGATCGACCCATTGTACAACGTCCTAATTTCTCACACCACTTATGTTGTGTGTGTTAATTTTTATACATGAGTGGTAGGACCTACAGTTTAAAGTCAACGCCGAACGACAGATTTTTGAGAAACTTTTTCATGGCAATTTTATTTACTCTCAGCGTTTTTGCCAGAAATCTGCTGAAAGGAAATCGCCGAAGAAATATTTTTTTGTATTTTGTCCTGATATCTGGCCTGGAGCTCGAACCCTGGCTTTTACGTCTAATAAGCCAACACACTACCTACTGGACTATGGCAACTTCTTCAGACTCTTTAAATGTCTTTATAATTGTGCTTGTTTTTTGCTTAGTTGATCGATTGTTATGTGTATAATTAACCTGTAATGTTAAAAAGTGGCCATGTTTGAATCACCACTTTTCAAGGCAAGTTTCACATTCTTCCAGAATTCCATTTTTGTAAGTGGCAGAGCTCTCAGATTACCAAATCAACATTTTTAAAACCTTTAAATGCTTAAACCGATCTAAAATTTTATTCATAGGGGAATTAACGTTTTGTATAATAATTAATGGATTTTCTGTGTTCTTTTTTCACAACAAAGTTAAAAACAAAAAAGAAATATTTTTCATTAAAAAAGACATGAAAACTTTGTGTACAAACTTTTCTACTCAAAAACTTAAAAAGAATTTTCTTTCTGTCTTTTTCTCTCTCATTTTGCTGTCATTGTATTATAAGGTATAACGTAATTATACCGTTAATAAGAAACTGAAATTGTGTGTGTGTGTGTGTGTAAGCATTAAACTCTCTTATTAAAATTAAGAAAACAACAACATGAAGAAAAATTTAAAGTCAAACGGGCAAAAAGAAAATAACAGAACTTTAATGACAAATTTCCAATTAAAAATTTTATTTCTTTTTCATATTGTAAACGACAACAACAACAACAAACTTAAAGGATTTTTTTGCACTTATTCTTACTCTCTCTATTTTTAATACAGAAAACAACAACATACTTAAAGAAATTCCCTTTTCTCTCTTTCATTTTAGGTACGTATTAACTCTACAAAAGTATTATAAACAACAGCACGATTATTGCTCATACTTAAAGTACCCTAAAGGTCTTGCTTGTGCGTGCATGAGTGTGTGTGAAAGAGTATGTAAGCAAACAAACAACAAGAAGTCGTCGCTCGTAAGAAAATGTCTTCGTTTGGCAAAATGTGTACGTGAGTAAAATAAATTTGACTTTGGAAAATATGCGTGTAATACGTTTCGTAAACAGTTGACAAACTTCTTCGATGGGGTACACAGAAACCAACATAAACAAACACATACACACTCACGGGTTTCTGGCTGGCTTGCATGCATGCGTGTATAAATAAAAATGCACAGTCATACACAAAAAACCCCCCCAAAAACTTCCATACTGAATATGTAAATTGAAGTGCATAAAACAAAGAGTAAGAGAGAGAGGCAGAAAGAGAGAGAAAAAGATATTTTGGTAATTAACACTTAGAGAAATAATTAAAGAATATTTTAAAGAGATAATGTTCTTAAATTAAAGGAAATGTATTTGCGAGGAATAAAGCTGTAAAAAATTACTTTGTTTTGCTTGAAATTAATGCTACAAACACATTCGATGCGCTAAGTGCAGTGCAGCAAAACATTAGAAATAGAATACATGATTATTTTAAAAGGCAGCACGCAAATAATTGTCGATGCTACTGCTCTTGCTGCATTTAGGCAGTAGAGTTTGTAATAGACGCTTAACATCACAATTCACATTCCATTCCAAACACTACAATTTTTCTCAGTGTAATGACTCAACCAAAATACGGTAATTTCATGTCAACATGCAGCTCCCAATATTGACAAAATACGCAACTATTATCACATGAACATGTAAACTTACGCATACACTTACGCTCATTTATACACTTCTCCGGACTACAGTATGTGTCGTCTTCTGCAAGAAAACGAACAAGCAAAGGTAAAAACATGAAAACACACATGGAAACAAAGTAAAAAATTTTCTGACACCCAAAAAGAACAGGAAATTCTTAAAGTCTTAACAGCAATTACAAAAACAACAACACTCTTTATAACATTTAAAACAAAAACAAATAAACAAAGAGTCGGTGTTTTTTTCTGGTTCGTTTTTTTAACACAACTTTACTTAGCAAGGCTGCTGCTGCTGTTCTGTCGTTGCTTTCTCGGGCAGCTACTCGTACACGTTGACTAATTGCTGGAGACATCACAAGAGAAATTATAAAGTAAGAAAAATAACAAACAGAACAACAACAACAACAACAACAATGAGGACATTAAAAAGAAAATATTTTAACGAAATGTGGCTGTCATTAGTTGTAACGAGCGCAGTAACGAAGAGAGAATGTAGAGAAGTTTGAATAAGTCTTTTCAATACAACAAGTGACATACAACAAGAAGTAGATAGAAAGCAAAAGAAGACAAAAAATTTTGCAATTAACAAATGTCATGACTCTTAAAGACATGACAGCATAAGACAGCGCTTAAGAAAATGTTTAAAAAAGGAAACAAAAAAGAAAAATTAAAACAAATCAAATACAAAAGAAAACGAATGACATTTGAATGCAATTAACAAATCAATGTTATGGAAGGAAAGAATAACAAAAGCGAAAAAGCCGAACATTAATAGAAAAACGTTTAAACGATTATAAATCGTATTAAAAAGGCTTCATTCGTGTGCTGATTCATTCACTCTTTGACTAAATTATTACTAACAGCACTTCGATCAGTGTTGCCATAACGCAATGTTTTTTTTTTCTAACACAAGAAGTAAACGAATCATGTCATAATGATGTAGAGAAGGCTTGCAGGGAAATCCTGTACACTGTATGTATGCCATGGCAGTCAGATTTTTTTCTTACGCCGAGGAGGGGTAAATGTACCTAACCACACCATAGAGGAAGTCGTCACATCCTCCGTGTGTGGGGCCTTCACCCACTAAATCCCCCCCTCGTCTCGTGGACTTGTTGTGCCCACTCCGGAACTACGGTGGTATTACTTCGGAGTGGAGTCCCTTTGGCCCCGCGTCCGTATTGCGTGTCGAAAATTGAAAAGACATCTAAGTGTCTCCACTATTCCTTTCATCCAGGTCCCTGCTTCAATTTTCTCTTGACACGTGTGCCAGTTTCATCTACGCCGGCGTGCCCACATGTTCAGCAGCCTCAAGATCCCTCTTCTTCAGTCTTAGAATGCTCTCCACGTAATTCGCCACTGATGTTTAATTTTCTCTACTCGCGATCATAACCCCGACAATGTTACCGGCCGTGATCGTCCCAACTACCGACGTCAGTGCAGCTCTGTCAGAGTGCACACTCGAAAACAGTGTGCCCTGCGTCATCAATTATCTCCCCTTCCTCGTAAAGACAGTAAGGGGAGGCGGTCTCCTCCGTGACCCGATAGCATCTGTGTAACGTAGTAATTTACTTCTCCAAATTTCCGACCAATCCATGGCCTTATGTCTGGAATAAGTCTCGCCGTCCATCTTCCTCTATCTTCCTCGTTCCATCGTTGTTGCCATTTTGAAATGGTGTTTTCCCTGAAGTGAGCGGTTATGTGACTTCCAGCCGATTTCGCCCCATAAATCTCCATCCGCTCCGCTGCCAGCAGTCAGACCAATAGTGATCTGCTAAGGGGCCATTGTCTAGGCAGAGAAAACAAAAGCAGAGCAAACAATTCAAATGGAGTTGGACAAGATACAGGCAATTTTAACCTGCCCTATGGCGCCGCTGAAGGCTCCGTTGGTTTTATGTAGTGATGGTTGAAAAATTTACTCAGAAATTTCGGGACCTAATTAATCGATTGGGATTCTCCTTAACTGCCTCCCGGACAGAACCAGTAAATTTTATGATTTTGTAAAATGCCTTGCAAGGAGACTTGTAATAAAAATGAGTAAAGTAATCTGGAAGCGGCAGAGGGATAGAGTCAGAGTAATTCGAGGCAAGTCTTAAATAGCACAGATTTTAACAACTCTACTAAGGTCATTTGTACCACCAGGTGCTATATTCAGGCAGAGTTAATTATTTTAGAAGATTAATGTTGAAAATCTCTAAAGAAAATATAATATTGCTGGAGAGTCTTTCACGTTTAAGCATTAATATCCTCCCCATCATCCCTTTTTTACTTTTATTTCTCTGATTTTCTTCCTTTTTTCTTTCTTATTTCTATTTTTCTCTCCTTTACAAGCCCTTATTGTTCTTCGATTAAGTGCCGCAATCAAAAATTTATTTTCAATAACTGTGTTCTATCGTTTCTCTTTCATTTTCCAATCGCCATTCCTTGTTTCATTTCGTATTTCCACAATAAGTGAACGTTTGTTGCACAATAAATTTCCTGCCATTAATTTTTATAACAAGTCCATCGTTATATATGTATGTAGGTATGTATGTATGTTTACGTGGGTGTACGTGCAGCTGTGGGTGTACATACGTGTGGCTGTGTTTGTAATGCAATACGTCAATTCAATATGTTTTTCGCTTACCTCCATTGGTTCCATGTTTATTAACTTTTCTCTCTCTCTCTCTCTCTCTGTGTGTGTGTGTTATTTTCTATGGCAATTTATTTACTCTGCTCTCTGTTCCTCACTCTCTCTCTATCAGGGTCTCTCTTCCACTGTGTTCGATTGGTATAACAATCGTGCATATTCAACCGCTTGGTTGGCATTTAAGAATTTAGCTGCTGTGCTACGTTGTACGTGAGATATTTATTCCTTGCCAGTGATGACAACACATTTATTTTTCTTGTGATAACAGGGAAAATATTGTAGGACTTTACTTTAAAATTGCTTTTTTAAGTTTTACACCAAATTCTAAAGTCAGTAGGTCGCGAAATCATATTTTATAGACATAATGGCTCTGAAACTTTTATTACAGTTTCTTTGCTGTAGGTAGGTAGGTAGGTAGAAGTGGCTGTCCCCTCGATGGAGTCATGTGCGGACACACTTAGGCCGCACACAGAGCCCATTGTGATACCACATTTTTTGCTGTAAAAGCTTACCCTTTTTGGTACTTTTTTTGGTACCTCTTTTACTTCCAAACCAGCACCATATTTTATAAACATAATGGCCCTGAAACTTTTATTACAGTTTCTTTGCTGTGGAAGTGTACCCTTTTTGGTACTTTTTTTTGGTACCTCTTTTACTTCCAAACTAACCCTGTATTTTATAAACATAATGGCCCTGAAACTTTTATTACAGTTTCTTTGCTGTAAAGGCGTACCCTTTTTCGTACTTTTTTGGTATCTCTTTTCCTTCCAAACTAACACCATATTTAATAAACATAATGGCCCTGGAACTTTTATTACAGTTTCTTTGCTGTGGAAGAGTACCCTTTTTGGTACTTTTTTTTGGTACCTCTTTTATTTCCAAACGAACACCATATTTAATAAACATAATGGCCCTGAAACTTTTATTACAGTTTCTTTGCTGTGGAAGAGTACCCTTTTTGGTACTTTTTTTGGTACCTCTTTTACTTCCAAACTAACACCATATTTTATAAACATAATGGCCCTGAAACTTTTATTACAGTTTCTTTGCTGTGGAAGAGTACCCTTTTTCGTACTTTTTTTGGTACCTCTTTTACTTCCAAACTAACCCCATATTTTATAAACATAATGGCCCTGAAACTTTTATTACAGTTTCTTTGCTGTAAAAGCGTACCCTTTTTGGTACTTTTTTGGTACCTCTTTTACTTCTGAACCAGCACCATATTTTATAACCATAATGGCCCTGGAACTTTTATTACAGTTTCTTTGCTGTGGAAGTGTATCATTTTTGGTACTTTTTTTGTAGTGGCCCTGAAATTTTTATTACAGTTTCTTTGCTGTGGAAAAGTATCCTTTTTGGTACTTTTTTGGCACCTATTTTCCTTCCAAACTAGGTCCATATTTTATAAACGTAATGGCCCTGAAACTTTTACTACAGTTTATTTGTTGTGGAAGAGTACCCTTTTTGGTACTTTTTTTGGTACCTCTTTTACTTCCAAACTAACACCATATTTTATAAACATAATGGCCCTGGAACTTTTATTACAGTTTGCTGTGGAAGAGTACCCTTTTTGGTACTCTTTTATTTCCAAACTAACACCATATTTTATAAACATAATGGCCCTGAAACTTTTATAACAGTTTCTTTGCTGTAAAGGCGTACCCTTTTTCGTACTTTTTTGGTATCTCTTTTCCTTCCAAACTAACACCATATTTAATAAACATAATGGCCCTGGAACTTTTATTACAGTTTCTTTGCTGTGGAAGAGTACCCTTTTTGGTACTTTTTTTTGGTACCTCTTTTATTTCCAAACGAACACCATATTTAATAAACATAATGGCCCTGAAACTTTTATTACAGTTTCTTTGCTGTGGAAGAGTACCCTTTTTGGTACTTTTTTTGGTACCTCTTTTACTTCCAAACTAACACCATATTTTATAAACATAATGGCCCTGAAACTTTTATTACAGTTTCTTTGCTGTGGAAGAGTACCCTTTTTCGTACTTTTTTTGGTACCTCTTTTACTTCCAAACTAACCCCATATTTTATAAACATAATGGCCCTGAAACTTTTATTACAGTTTCTTAGCTGTAAAAGCGTACCCTTTTTGGTACTTTTTTGGTACCTCTTTTACTTCTGAACCAGCACCATATTTTATAAACATAATGGCCCTGGAACTTTTATTACAGTTTCTTTGCTGTGGAAGTGTATCATTTTTGGTACTTTTTTTGTAGTGGCCCTGAAATTTTTATTACAGTTTCTTTGCTGTGGAAAAGTATCCTTTTTGGTACTTTTTTGGCACCTATTTTCCTTCCAAACTAGGTCCATATTTTATAAACGTAATGGCCCTGAAACTTTTACTACAGTTTATTTGTTGTGGAAGAGTACCCTTTTTGGTACTTTTTTTGGTACCTCTTTTACTTCCAAACTAACACCATATTTTATAAACATAATGGCCCTGGAACTTTTATTACAGTTTCTTTGCTGTGGAAGAGTACCCTTTTTGGTACTTTTTTTTGGTACCTCTTTTATTTCCAAACTAACACCATATTTTATAAACATAATGGCCCTGGAACTTTTATTACAGTTTCTTTGCTGTAAAAGCAGACCCCTTTTGGTACTTTTTTTGGTACCTCTTTTCCTTCCAAACTAACACCATATTTAATAAACATAATGGCCCTGAAACTTTTATTACAGTTTCTTTGCTGTGGAAGAGTACCCTTTTTGGTACTTTTTTTGTAGTGGCCCTGAAACTTTTATTACAGTTTCTTTGCTGTGGAAAAGTACCTTTTTTGGTCCTTTTTTTGGTACCTATTTTTCTTCATCTTTGTAATCGAAAATAAAATTTAAAAAAAATGCTGAAGAACATGAAAAACTGGACAAAAAGTGCCATGAAATTTAAAATGAAATGCAAAAACCTTGTATTGCTTCCTGTTGCTGCTTTCTTGCTTTACTTGGGTACTTTTTTATGCCCACCATTTTGCCAGTTTTTTTCCTCATAAAGTTTTTATAAAAAAAAGTTGGGATTTTTTCTTCGTTGCCTTTAACATTTTCGGCGTGTAAAATTCAACACATTTTTTCGCATCGCCTTTGGCATCCATTAAAATAAAAAAAGCCTTAAAAGTTTCACGAGCAGACCATGTTGTTTCTGTTCATTAAGGGGAGGGGGGGGTGGATATTTAAACAAGGCAGCCAGGGATTTACAAAACAATCTCGTCCATATGAAATTATGCAAAACTATTCCTATTTGTAAGTTTTTTTACAAATTCCACTCGAAGCATTGTGCCTTGTCAGCAATATATGCCGAACGGCGGCTGCTGGTGTGTTGAAATGTAAATGGTGGACCTTGTTTTTTTTTTTAACATTTGAAAGATATTTCTTTACATTAAAAGTAATGACAGGGTGCCTCATAATAAGAAGTACAAGTCACAACGTGTGCAAGCCTTAACGACGTTTAAGTGTTCTTAACAGGTTCTTCCTTTAAGTAGCTTAAGTCAGTCATATGAAGACGTCGTAGTCTAGTAGGTAGTGTTTTGGCTTATTTGACAAGAAGCCAGGGTTCTTTCCTAGCACAGACGTCTCGAATAAAACGAAATACGAAATAATAAAAATATTTCTTTCGGCGACTTCTTCTCGGCACACAGTCTTCTGGCAAAAACTCCAAAAAGTAAATAAAATTGCCATGAAAAAATCTCTAATAAATCTGTCGTTTGGAATCAACGTTAAACTATAGGTTCCGCCGCTCATGGATAAATTTAACACACACAACGTGAGTGGTGTGAGAAGCTAGGTTGTAATCGCCTTAAAAGACTTTCTCTTCTACTGCGACATTCAAATTTGCCGAAATTATTGTTTGTCACACTCTTCATTTTATCTTAACGGGAATTTGTTCACGGAAAGTGTTGAAAGTACGTGTGTGCTGGTGTGTGTGTGTTTTGGAAGCAAGTGTTACCCCCAAAAAAATGCAGTTAAAAACGGAAAGGAAGAAGAAAAATTAAAATGAAATGAATTTTTACAAATTGCTGAAGAAAGAAAAAATGCAAATGAATTTGAATTTGCAAATGTTTTATGAAGGCAGAAGGGCAATTTCATGCATTTGGCAAATGGAATGGCATACGGGGACATACGGAGTTTGGACACACACTGTTAACCCAACACTAAGCTTTCAAGTTCTGTTGAAAATTAAAAAATTGAAGACTCTGCAACATATTCCACTACAGCAATGTTGTAGAAGAGGTGGAACGAATATCAAGCATGTATTGGAAAGCTGCTTTAGGGCTGAAAAATAACTCAGAGGCTGGTGTGAGTTCTTTGCCAAATACTGCCTAACAACCAGATCAAACAGTAACTCTACTTTATCTAGGCTCTTAAAGTGAAACCGGAAATGTGATATGTTGACCAAATTCGCCAACATCATCTGAGATCTAGGCAGTGTCATATCACTGGAAAATCAAACGATCCAAACAAAATACTGGCTTTACTTTTTCAATATGTTGGTAGAGCTGCTCACTCCGGTTATACAGAAGTGTGGTTGACAACAGCAATGCCTGAAATTTGGAGCTTGGTTATGATTTTTAAATATTACAAAAAAGCGACGCCAAGAAAATGAAAGAACTGAAGCGATATCACTTTTCCAAAGTCCATAGCCAAGTTGATGGAAGCTTTAACTGAATTATGTTGATGTGCGCATACACCTCATCTCTATCTATAGTTGTTAGTGTTCGAAAGCCCTTTTGACAGCTTAAATATTAAAAATGATAACCCACAACATAAGAAAATTTATAACAAAAATTTAAAGAAATTCCATTAAAAACATATTAACGCTTACGCGTTCATTGTGTTTCAATTCTTGAAAGTGACTGTTTAAATGCCATTGTTTGCCTTCGTTTCTTTGAGCTTCTCTTTGTCTCGTCAATTTCCACAAAGTTCCTGTTTGTTTACCTTTTGCAGTATTAGCATAAACTCATTCGCACACACACACACATAGATACATACATATATTTTCTCCTCCCATTGTATACACTTTTCTACACACTTACACTGTTCCATATGCTCTTCAAACATTTATCCTTGACTTGTTCTGTTCTTTTCATTTTTATGTTCTTTGTTCGATTTCTTTGCAAATTTTAATTTCATTTTTATTTTGTTGTTGTAGCTCTCTCTCTCTCGCTCTCTGTCGTCTCTTTTGTTCTTAAAGTTGTTCCACTTCGGCTAAACGATATTGTTATTATGAGAGAGAGAGTATGCATGTGTGCGTTTGTTGTTTTGTTTGGCATCAGTTAATACCGTTTGTTTGCCAGTGAAAATGTAAAAAGAGGAGAAGAATCTTTTGTGCAAAGTTTTGTTAAAAAAAACAACAGCAACATTTACGAAAATCTTAATAAAAATTTAATTTAAATCTACAATTCAATTCAATTTTCTTTTTTAATTTGTTGTTAAAAAGTTGCCGTTTCTTATTGTAACGGTTTTAAGTTTTCCATTCAATTCAAGAGAAACAATTTAACTCAGCCAGCCATTGTAATCCTAATCAGTGTTGCCGTTGTGCTGTAATTGCAGTGTGCCGATTTTTGTGTTATGTAAGCGGGAGTGCACTTCTATTGTATTTTGAATCCATTTGTGCAATACATAGCCTTAACTTTTCTTCAATCAGTTTTTGCTTCTCTCTGTTCCACATGCGACCATTTTGTTTATTGACGTAACCACTGAGTCAGGAATGACGTTTATTGCTGAAAGATTTTTTAAATCAACGTTGAAAGTCTGTTGCTCTAGCCACTATAGAAAGTCATTAAGGCCAATTGATAACTTTCATTGCAAAATGTTAAAGACTAGGATGTACAAGCTTATAACATTTGCAATCTCTAGTATTTACATTGTATGGATTATTTTTTTTCTCGCCGAGGAGGATCAAATGTACCCAACCGCACCATTGTGGAAGTCGTCACATCCTCCGTGTGTGGGGCCCTCACCCACTAAATGCCCCCCTCGTCTCCTGTGGACTTGTTTGTACCCACTCCGGAACCACGGTGGTATTACTTCGGAGTGGAGTCCTTTTGGCTCTTTGGCCTCTTCATGTTTATATCCGCGTCCGGATTGCGAATCGAAAGTTGAGGAGTCATCTAAGCGTCTCCGCTATTCCTTTCGTCTAAATCATCGTCTCGGTTACGCTTGGCAGTATCACCTATGCCGACTTGCTTACTAGTTTTGCAGCCTCAAGATCCCTCTTCTTCCGTCTCAGAATGCGCTCTACGTAATTCACTACCGAGGTCCAATTGTCACTACTCGCAGTCATACCCCGACAATATTAGCGGCTGTGATCGTTCCAACTATTGACGTCAGTACATAGCGATAGCTCTGCCAGCGTGCACACTCGAAAACAGTGTGCTCTGCGTCATCAATTACCTCCCCTTCCTCGTAAAGACAGTAAGGGTAGGCGGCCTTGCTCATTCTGTGCAGATATTTTTTAAAATATCCGTGACCCGATAGCATCTGATTGTATGGATTATAACAAGTCGTTGTAGTCTAGTAGGTACTGTATTGTCTTATTAGACAATCAAAGCGAAATATTCCTCTCAGTTTCTCAAAAATCTGTCATTCGGAGTACAATTTCAACTGCATGTCCCGCCACTTATCGATAAAATTAACACACACAACATGAGTGTGGCCATAATCCTGACTGAACGACCAATTATGTACATATGTACGTATGTATAACAAGCTTTCCTTTAAATATTTAATTCCTCAATTGTTGGGGTTTCCCAGTATTTCTTTACAAAAGAAATGCAAAGAAAAATCGTTAAATTCAAAACTTAGTAGCTTAGAAGCCATATACCATAAAATTTGTTGTGCAACTTAGAATTTCATCACATCAACTACGTCATCCGGCAAGCATTTTCTAATAATTTAACAAATTCCCTGTATTTATAGAAACACAGAGTATTTTTTTTTCTATTGAAAACTCTTCAATATTGTGCTCTTAATTAATACTACGAAACAAAAATGTTATAGAAAATGTGCTTTGCTGTAACCCAGCGAACATTTAATTAAAAAGATTTCCTTTAAAATTCCAAAAAAAAAATTCATTTATTTTCAACAAATACATTAAAATATCAAACTGATACCAGCAGATCATAAATTTTCTGGATTTAAGGTCTCTTTTAAATATTTTTTATTTACTTGATGATATTCAATTAAAAAATTATATTGCATTCACAATTACATATCTTTCAAACACTAACATTTCTGTTTACTGGGTTATGATATTAAAAACGAGAATACATAAAGCAATTATAAGTTGTGTTTTGTTCTCTTTTGTCCAAGCAACAACTGCTGAAATAACAGAAAAACAAAACACATCGCAAATTAACTAAAACATGGCTACTAAATAAAATAAACGACAACGACAACAGCAACAACAACGGGAACAATGTCTACAGTTTTAATGAAACAACAGTTGCAATCATTAAAATCTTAGCAAATTGAATCATAAACCAAATAAAAGAAGAAAGAAAGAACTGTTGTCCTCTAAGCTCTCTTCTGTTCTCTTTAAATTAGCAAAAGAAATAAACTAAAAAAATATTAAAACAAGCAACAACAAATACTATGTTGTAAATTGAATAACAGAGACAACAACAATAACTAGATAAATAAACAGCAAAACAAAACAAGTCCTGTTTTCAACAAGAAAACAAACGAACAAGGAAATTAACACACACACATACACAGATAGCGAACGACATTCCATAAAAAAAAATCCATCAAGCAGCACCCACTGTTAGCTGTTGAACAAGGAGTTGTTGTTGTTATTGTTGAAAATATATAAAAAAAATCAAAACATTACGACAGCCAACGAGCCAGCCAGCTACAGCCACATTCGTATTTTTTATTGCGTTTCATTTCGCTTGAAATCCTTTAAAATAATAGTGTTGCCATGAGAGACGAAGAGAATTTAAGAAAATGAACATAAAACCGTTACTCTCACTTGGAAACACTTAAAAACACAACAACAACAACAATAAAAACTAAATAAATAAACAGAGAATAAAACTATGCCAAGATAAGAAATACTTTAACTCAAGGATGATGTGCAAATAAACCGTACAAAAGCAATACAAAAACAAATAAATTTTAGCAAAATGCAATTGCAACAATAACAACAACAACATCATTCAACAGCTATAAAAACAATATTAAAAAGACTGCATACTTACATGCACTCACATAGTACACTTACTCAAGATATAAAATCAAGTAAAAGAAAAATGAGAACAAGTAAAGAAAAACAATTGGACTGGTATTGAAGTATGTAGTAATTTGATGTTTATACTCTACACAGAACGTACGTACATAAAACAGAGCGATCATTTCAACAGGATTTAATGTGTTAAACAAGGAGAGAGAAGAAAACAATCGGGCAGTTCCACTTGCAGTAGAACTTATTAAGATTTAAGGTTTCTCTGGGTAACAAAAACTGTTTACAAGTGCATGTGTTGTGTGCAAGTAACACAGCAAATAGTCGTTTTTACCGTTATTTTCATTTTAAGTTTAATTTTGTTTTATTTTGCTTCAGTAAATTCCATTTGAGTCTCTGTGTGAGTGTGTGTGGCGTGTTATTAAAAAGAAGTTTTCAATTAAAACTTAACAAAACTATCAATCAAATTTGGCAGCACTTTTTCATAACAAATGGCTGCAGGTATTGCCATGACATGCAATAGGGATTGGTGGTTGGCATGGTTGGCATGGTAGGCACTTATCAAAACTTATTGATTTTTGTAATCAATTTCCATTGAGTGCTCTCAGGTATAACTCTATAAAATGTGTGATACAAGTTAAACAATTTCAATTTAAATTTGAGAAAGCTCTAAGGCGGTACTCTTAGGGCTGATTTATTATTAATCATACGACTTGAGCCCATTAGACTACTTTACGGGGGGATATATGTTTTTCTTCGGTTACAGGAACAAACCAACTAGAACTTTTGTCATTGGTCGGTTATCGGCATACGTGCTGGATAAAGCAGGCCATTATTAAGGTTCCCATATACTCAACTTACAACGAGCCATACAGACAACATTAACCTCAAATAATTTCGAAAAAGTAATTGACAGTCAGTCTATTATCGTCCCAAATGAATATTGGGATATCCATTTAGCCTTTTTAATTTTCTTTAACATGGATCTGTTTTGTTTGCTGACTTATGTATAGTTTGTTTTTGCTTTCTCTATCAGTTTCTCGTAAATTCCTATGTAGTTGTTAGTGTATTTCTGTTTTACCGTATGATGTGTGCATTTTGTTGTTGTTTATTGGTCTTGTTTGTTTATTTATATGAATTTAGTTTGTTTTTGTCCGTGTAATAATATTTTCTATTTCTCCCTCTCTTTTAAAAATGCTCTCTGTTTTTCAGTTGCACTAATTGTTAACGAATGGGTTAACCCATTAATGCCCGAATTACTTTTTTTGTCTAATGGTTACCATTTTGTTTTTTACACTCAATTTCCTCTCAGAGCATAAAAACTAAGGCAACCTCTGCTGGCAACTTAAGTTGCCACTGGGCACTAGTGGGTTATGCTGGAGTTACCCATACGTAACGTAACGTACCGTAGAAAACGTTCTCTTTTTAGCATATGGAGAACAATGTAAACGATTACCGAAACGTTCTCTCTCGTTAGCAAAACGGAACGATCTGTATAAAGCCCTAGTTATGCTACCGTAACGGAATGTAACCGCAACAGTAAGAAACAGCTGATCGTTTTTGTTATGTATAAAGCAATAGGAATGGTTATAGAAATGTAATGTAACGTAACCGGAACGTAAGAATCTGTAAAAAATAGAATTTTCTTACATTTTTACGTGACATCTGTTTAGCAGTGTTAACAACATGTCAATATTAAAAACCACCAAAACTGAAAATTGAAATTATAAATAGAATTTACATTTTGTACGTATGTTATATTTGTCTGTATGTGGAATTCTCTTTAAATAAAGCTTCACATATTTTAAAAACCCAAATTATAATTTACTTCATTATTAACTTTTATAATTTAAAATAAAAATAAACACTATTTTACTATTACATTATGTAGGTAGTGTTTATTTTTATTTTAAATTAGAAAAATATAGTTATAGCTTTATAACTAATTGAAGCGTTCGAAAAGCATTTCACTTTACTTTTATTAGAGAAGATAACTAGTTTTTAACGTTCGTACAAATTTGGTTACCGAAATACCTGGCCTGGGGGGTTACTCTGTAACTCGATACAAAAATTAAAATGTACGTATTCGAACAAATTGTACTCTCTAGTACGAAAGTACCGAAATTTTTCGAAAGTGATACCAATGTTTTCTTTTTTTGTACGAACAAAAAATTCTGTTACTCTGTATTACGAAAACGAGCATAAAAAGCTCAGTAAACATTCGAAAATTCTTCGTTAGCAATTGTGTTGGTGACAACTAATAATAAATTTAAAATGTAAGTAAATTAATACAAATGCATTGCAAAATAAAAATAAAATAATATATTTTAAACAATCTGAATGGAGTGAGTCAAAAAGAATTGTATATACCAACCAAAGACAATACGAAACTGTTGTGGACTTTATGATGACGCATCTGGATTTGGCCAAGGGACATCTAAAAGTGCAGAATGCAAGAATCAAACCTAATAATCTGTGGCAGAAACTAAGAACAGATTTGGTTTCACTTGGTCCACCGCAGCGACATGTTAAAGTTTAGAAAAAAGTAAGCTTAGATAGATCTAAATACTTCAGTGCGATCTATCGCGGAGTTATTAAACATTTTAACTTTTATTAGGTTTGGGCAGACTATAAAAATGGTAGCCAAATTAAACACTTTGATTCAAATCCACAATCAAGTTCACCAGTAATAACTCAGTATTTAATTGAAAATAAATAAATAAAAAAAATAAATTAGCTTACAGATATACATACATATATAAATATGCATACATATATATATTTAATGAATTCGGTCTTCTTTTGTTTTTCGATATTTTTTTTATAAATTTCTTTATTTTTTAAGGTGCTGCCATGTTTATTTTTGCTTTTTCTATGAAAATTTTCGAATCGAGATACGGAGTAACCCCCCTGTTCTGTAAAATAAAGGATTTCACTTGCTTGTCTATTTATATGGAAAATACAATCAAAAGCACTCAATTTTGTGTTTATTTTCCTCAACACAAACTAAATTGAGTGTTTTTGTTTGAGTGAAAGTGAAATTGTTTGGTTTACAGAAACAGTACAAAAAACTTCTAATTAGTACCTTTAAATAAATATAAAATCGTTGAAACGAACCTTAAAACTCTGTAGTGATAACACTGGTTAACAGCTGAATTAAAGTAAAACAAAAGGCGCCATATTAAAAGTGATAAAAAGAGTGAAAACGAAGTTTTTAAAATTTGAAATTAATATTAAGTTTGTTTAAAAAACAATAATAAATATAATAAAATAAAAACTCAAACCCAAAAACATGTCTTCTGTATCCATATCTGAATTTTAGTCTTTTTGTTTTTACAATTTTTATTTCTTTATTTGTTTTTGTTTATTTCTTTTATTGTTTTGTTTACCTAAAAACAGTTGATTACGTTTTTACGTTCTATAATTGCTCTTACATTTTTCCGTTCCGTGCACATTACTGTTACATTACGTTACATTACGTTCCGGTAGCATAACTAGGGCTTAAAACAGAATTCACCCACGTTTTTACGTGACATTTGAACATAAGAGAGAAAACATGAGAGAGTGCAGTGTTGCCACGAAAAAAAAATATTGTAACCAACATTTGTGAAAAAATCACCAAATAAGGAAAAATATGATCAAAATTAAATTCGCAGTTTTTTTATTTTATATTTTTTTTCAAATTTAAATTATAATTGAGAAAAAAGAAACAGAAAATAAGAAAACGAAATTATAGTCTTACTAATTAATTAATTTTAACAAACAGCACAAAAGCTATTTTTATAAGTCAAATAATAACCAAATCCGGAATAATCTATACATTGAACAAAAAACGGCAACACTGACGATGAGTCTGTATACCAATTTCTATGCATTGTGTTGTGTTTGTTTGTGTGTCGTTTTGTGTTCTGTTTCGTTTTTATTTACATTCTTCGTTGACATATGTCCCGTTTTAAACGTTTCTATAACTACACAAACGTTTTTAAGGCTACGTACGTTACGATTTTACGTTTCTAACGCTTGGGTACACTGCTGCCAGATTAGGGGATTTATCCCCAAATAGGGGATTTTTTTTAGCCAATGGAGATGAAAATTTCAGTTTGGGGATCTAAGGATTTTTTGGGGATGAACCAACACTGCTGGGGAGTTTTTGAGGATAAAAAATTATAGATTTTTTTACATATAAAAGCCGATTTAGTAACATAATGGATAATAATAAAAAAATGTAAGTGATAGAATTTTTACTCTGGCAATTCTCTGTTTTCCAACAAATATGATGTTTTTTAAAACATACAAACAATTTTCTCCAAGTATATGCTGTAATTCAATGGACCAACCAATTTTTTGTTCTATTGCTAAAATATTAAATCCTGTCTTAAAGGCAAATATCCCAATAGACTTATATGAATAGTAATGGAGAAAAATTCCATTTGTAAAATGGAACGATTGTTTTAGAGCAGAGTCTGGACAAAATTTAAATGTATTTTGGAGTAATGTTTATTGCTACAAAGATTCTGCAGGTTATAAACCATTCAAGGAACTTGCTGAACTAGTTTTAAATATTCTTTGTGTACCAGCAAGTAACGTTGTAACGCGTTGAACGCGTTTTTTCAATAATGAATCTTACCAAAACAAAAATACGAAATAAAATGCAATATGAATTATTAGAAGCCCTTCTTAGATTAAATATATGTATAACAAATAATTCTGTTTGCTGTGAAAAGTTCGTACATCTCCTGAAATGTTGAAACTTTTTAACTCGAATACAATGTACAATAAAATTTCTGAAGCTAATGACTCGGAGGACTTCGATACCGAAATTTTTGAAATAGTTAATATTGGCCAATAGTTTTTTTAACTACAATTTTTATATTATTTAATATTGTAATTAATCTAATTAATTTTTACTTTTGACTGCACTAAACAATCTTTAAGGTAGTTTATAAAAATGAATTTAAATTATTTTATTAAAAGTAGTATGTATACTTTATGTACATACATATATGTTAATATTGAACTCGACATTAATTTGTACTTACATACATATGTGCACATAAAATAAATTAATTTTTAAATAAAATAAGAAACAATTCTTAATTTAATTGTATTTGAGATTTTTTGGGGATAAAATAATGGATTTGGGGATTTTTGGGGATAAACAAAATGGATTTGGGGATGAGGGCTGAAAAAAATCTGGCAGCAGTGCTTGGGTAACCAAGGCATTAATCAGAACTTTATCTGTGTTCAAACGAAAAATTCTTCTTTGAATATGTCTCTTAAGATCATAAAGCAGTTTTAAAGAGTATTTCCACTGCTATACTCTCTTTTAATAGTTTTTTTGCTCTCTTTGATGTTTTTCAAACATAAAGAAACGAATACAAATGGTATTTTATCGTGTAGGTCAAGGCAATTAAATTGCGGCTGTTCTTTTACTTGTCACGAGTAACTGTTAAATGGTATTCTAAAGATAGTGAGTACTGAAACAAACAATGCGAAGGGATAACGGCGTAAATGAAATATTTTTAAACTCGACCACAAACCATACAAAGACGAGAAGGAGAGAGTGGATCTCGGTGCATCAATAGATTTTCTTAATGGAAAAATGTCGTTTAAAAACAAAGAAAACAACAACAACAACGATGCCATTAAATTGACATTCGTTTAAGTAATGTACATGGTATGCATGCATATACATACAGTTGTGTTCATAAAAATAGGAGTGAGCCCATTGAAAAACAAAAGCTTAAATTTTAACAAATAAAAAACATGGTCTAATTCAAATTTTTGGTGTAATGTAATGTTGATTCAATACTAAATTATTTAAGTTATTCATTAATTAAATAAAGCTTTCAACAAGTAAGTAACAAGGAAGTTTTAAAAAAATATCTTAAAAAGTGATGTTCAAAATAATAGGAGTATTTCAGTTTTCATAAACTACTATTACTATTAAAAAAGTTAAAAATGCTTATGACTATAATCAGAAACTTTAAATACGATTAGTATTTGGTAGAATAGCCTTTACTTTTTATTACAGCAGCACATCTACGAGGCATGGAGTTAACTAAATACTGACATTGTTTTAGTGGAATTTTATTCCACCCAGACCACAACTCAGCTGCATTTGACGGTTTTCGCTCGGCAACATGTTTTTTAACATCCCTCCTAGATGTTCTATGGGATTAAGGTCAGGAGACTGAGCTGATCACGCCATAACCTTTACCCCATTAACCCGAAACCACTCATTTGCTAATTTACTGGTGTGTTTCGGGTCGTTATCTTGTTGGAATGTCCATTTTAGAGGCGTGGAATATGGTAACATCACTTCTCTCAAAATGCTGACATAGACGTTCCTATCCATTATGTCTCTAATTCGATGTATTGGGCCTAAACCATTATATGAAAACCTTCCCCATATCATTAGTTTTGCACCACCATGCTTAACTGTCTTTTGTGTATACTGAGCTTTATATTTGGTGTTGGGCGGACGTCTAACATACTGTCTAGACCCAATGCCACCAAATAAAACAATTTTGCCTTCGTCAGTCCACAGTATGTTCCTCCATTTTTCTTTCGGATATTTGATATGTTCTTGGGCAAACTTTAAGCGTGCTGCTGCCTGTTTTGTTGTATGTCAACAATGGCACCTTTTGTGAACTTCTTGCGAATAAATTGTTGTCCATCAGACGCCTACGAATAGTAGGGACACTTGCGGCAAGATTCAGATCCTTTTGAATTTTATTTGAAGACGCTGAAGGATTTATTTTGCTGTATCGCACAATTCGGCGGTCATCGACAGTATATGTTTTGGCCTTGCGCCCACGCGTTTCGGGCTTCTTTTTATATTTTAATGTATTTGTGATCATTTGATCGGACTAACATAAGATTTCCTTAGTTTCTTTGTAAGTTTTGCCTTTATTTCGAAAATTTGAATTAGTTTTCTTTTTTCGTCGCCGTGGTGTAGTAGGTAGTGTGTTGGCTTACTATTCGTAAAGTCCGGGTTCGTATCCCAGGTCAGACATCAAAAATGAAATATGAAAAAAAAAATATTTCTTCGGCGACTTCCTCTCAGCAGATTTCTGGCAAAAACTCTGAGAGTAAAATAAACTGCCATGAAAAAGTTTCTCAAAAATCTGTCGTTCGGAGTCGACTTTAAACTGTAGGCCCCGCCACTCATGTATAAAATTAACGCACACAACATGAGTGGTGTGAGAAGCTAGGCCGTAATCCTGACTGAAGGGTTGTAATGGCCAATTATGTATGTATGTATGTTTCTTTTTTCTTCAGTACAGTGCTTTCCTCGTCCCACTATTACAAAAATTTATGTGAATCACTGTAGAAAAAGTTTTAACTACATTTTCCCGTACTTACTGTTCACTTATTTTTCTTTAAATTATGTCCTGTTATATTTTTATTTTTAAAAGAACACTCACACTCCTATTTTTTGTTGATCAACTGAATTCAGGGGCAAACACAGAAATGAATCAATTTCATCGTAAATATTAAAGTTATTACGAGAATCTTTTTTGTATTTTATTTCTTACATGGCGTTGCAACTACCATTAGAATATATCATGTTTTGCAAATTGGTAGAATAAAAAATTTTAACTTTGAAAATATTACATGGTAGCACTCCTATTATTTCGAACACAGCTGTATGTGTGTATGTATGTGTTTAAGTGTGTTTATTATCATATTAAAAATGGGAAAAAAAAAGTATAATTTTTTTAATGGCAGGCTGAAAACAAAAAATTAAAAAAAAAAATAAAAATGTAATGCAATGAAATGAATAATGGCGCTCACTGTAAGTGTATTTTAAATGTGTTTATGTGTGCCACATGTTGACTGCCTAGCTGCCTGCCAGGCTTATTTGAAAAATGAAAATGGCAAAATGGCCCAGCAATTAACATTAAAATGTCGAATGCTGCTGTTGCTGCTACTGTCGCAGCTACAGCTGCATTAAACATGTGGCAATTTGCCAATTGGCTGTCTTTATGCTATAAAACATGATTAAAAAACGTTCTCTTCTCTTTTTAAGTAAAAAAAAAATAATGTATACACATACACATGCATATATATAAACACACAATCATTCATTCGAGAGAAAGAACACAAATTGTAGAATAAAATTCTATAGCAGAGAGGAGGATTAAAGTAAAATAAAAAAGGAGAGAGAGCTTAGTGTAGTGATTTTAAGAGAAGAGAAGCAAGAAAATAATTGTTCTCCTTTAAGTTTCCTTTGGCAAAGGCAAAGCCAATAACAACAAACAACACACTGGTCAATAGGCACACAAGCATGCATTCACTTAAGAACTGTACTTTAATTTCCCCAATAACTTCGTTAATTTAAATGCTAAATCTACTGGTAATTCCTTTCTACATACATATACATATATGTGTGTGTGACCAAGTACATAATCCTATAACGTTTGACCAAACATAGCAACAAAAAGAAGAAGAAGAAAAAACGAAAACAAATGCCCTTACCTTGCATTTCTGGCTCATTAGTTGCACATGTGTTGGTTGTTAAAGAACGAACGAACGAACATGTTTGTGCATAAGCATGTCAACGTTTATGTGGTGATATGCAATAGAATGCATGCATGCATGTACATATGTATGTACATATATGAGTGTTTGAACTTGTGTGTTGCTGCTGCAGTTATAATCAACTATTGGAACATGTTGTGTGTGGCCTAAACCAATAACCCTCATCAATACCAGAAGCATTCAACTCTATGACCACAAAAAAGAGAGAAAAGTGATCAAAAAAAAAGAATATTAAAAGAGACAAACACTTGCACTTACAAACATTATTTACCTACCGGTTTAAATACAAAATTTTCAGTGAAACATACACCGAAAGAAACTAAAAAAGGATCCCGTTTACATTAAACGTATACAATGTTAATGTTCTCTTTACAATACCTAGAGAAAGAAAGTAATCAGAAAAGAGGGAGAGAAAGAGACAATTAACGGTTAAGTAATAAAATGTTGTCTATTTTTCGCATTCGCACACCGCACAGATTCGAAAATCTGTTGATATACCGAGAACTATCTTCTCTGCATGGTTTGTGTTCGATTTTAAAAATAAAGGGTGTTTTTTTTATAGAGGTATAGAACTTTAAGTTGCAATAAAACAACGATGGATTATTCGATTGACATGAATTTTATTTATCCGAAAGATAATCTTGTGGCATTACATTTTAAATATGATTTCTGGCATATGACCGCCACGGCTGGCGCGGATGTAGTCCAATCTGGACGTCCAATTTTCGATGAATTTTTCCAACATTTGTGGCCGTATATCGGCAATAATACGGCGAATGTTGTCTTCCAAATGGTCAAGCGTTTGTGGCTTTACCGCATAGACCAATGACTTTACATAGCTCCACAGAAAGTAGTCTAGCGGTGTTAAATCACAAGATCTTGGAGGCCAATTCACAGGTCCAAAACGTGAAATTAGGCGGTCACCAAACGTGTCTTTCAATAAATCTATTGTGGCACGAGCTGTGTGACATGTTGCGCCGTCTTGTTGAAACCACATCTCCTGGACATCATGGTTATTCAATTCAGGAATGAAAATTAGTTAGTAATCATGGCCCTATACCGATCACCATTGACTGTAACGTTCTGGCCACCATCGTTTTTGAAAAAGTACGAACCAATGATTCCACCAGCCCATAAAGCGCACCAAACAGTCAGTTTTTCTGGATGTAACGGTGTCTCCACATACACTTGAGGATTACCTTCACTCCGAATGCGGCAGTTTTGTTTGTTGACGTAGCCATACAACCAGAAGTGCGCGTCATCGCTAAACAAAATTCGCTTATGAAAATCGGGAACAACGGTAATCTCGTTTTGGGCCCATTCGACGAATCTACGCCTTACTTGATGATCGTTTGGCTTCAAATCTTGCACGAGTTGGATTTTGTAAGCAAGCAAACCAAGATCCTTCCGCAAAATCTTCCATAAAGTGGATGGACACAGATCCAATTTCTGTGCTCGATGGCGGATGGACTCATTCGGGTCTTCCTCAATGCTACGCTCTACAGCAGCAATAGCTTCTTCTGTACGCACCGTATAGCGTCTCTGGGGATGCGAGTTATCAATAAGAGTAAACGTGGTGCGAAAACGTTCCATGGTTAATCGAATTAACTGCGACGATAAAATGGACGTAGTGCGCGATACGTTTTCCGCACAGAAGCATTATTTTCGAAATAAAATTGTACTATTTGCAAGCGTTGTTCAGGCGTGAGTCTATTCATGATGAATTGCCAAACCAAACTGAGAATAAATCACTTGACAGCTGTTAAATCGGTCGCCATCTTGAAAAGTAATGTCAACTTAAAGTTCTATACCTCTATAAAAAACACCCTTTATTTTGTTTATGCCGTTATACCTTCGCATTGTTTATTTCAGTACTCACTGCCATTAGGGTAACATTCAACAGTTAAACGTAAAGAATGCCGGCGGTCAGCACAGCCTAAATTAAATCATGATATGTGCCAAATTGGATATTCTGCACGAGCATGGTCATCACATGTTGAAACGATATGATTTGGCCATCGAAATTGTGCAATTTGATTCCGTTAGACTTGTTTGCCTAAGTCACAGGTGTATGCCAATAAGGCACAAACCACAGCAGTTTTCAAACCCAACAGAACCCTTGCCATTGCTTCAGACTTCAGACTGATTTAGGTGCCAGAGTCATTAAAAATTCGATATTTCGGATGAGCTCCACCCAGAGAAGCCTTGGCGAACGTTTGAACGTTTGAAGTTAGGTGTTTCACACATAGACTGCCTTCCAAAATGTTAGTTGCTTTGTTAGTTTGAACAAAGTATCGTGTGTTTTATAATGCCGCTGTACAAAATATATACAATGTATTCTATTTCAAAACGTCGTCAATGCGTATTTTTAACGCAGTCAAAAAGCAATCGGGCATCGGATTTATAGTTGATGCATTGTTTGGTTACTTTGCATATCTACATACAGTAAGCGCCATAAGTGAGTCAACACTTTTGTTCCTAAATATAAAACAGTTTTGTTCTTAAGTATAAAAAAAAAGTTCCTTTATCATGAATTGTTGTTTTTGTTTTAAAATTTTATAAGTAATAAATAAAGGTTTTTATTTTTAGAAATTTATTCGACTATACTCATTTCTCACTTTTCTCGCTATCCTAAGAAAATTAATTATTTCAGTGGTGTTTACTCACTTTTGGCGCTCAGTGTAGGTTATATACAGTAGTAGAACTGCATACAAACTTTGTAATGATACATTTTGGAAGGCAGCCATATTGGCATCAATAGGCCTTTCAAACGAATAAACAATTTCAATGACAATTTACACACGTTTTGTTTTGCTTTTTAAATTTAAAAATAGAAAACGTTTAATTAAAGATCCTATAGTTCTAATATTGTTATTCTCTTCATTTTCTCTCAGTGTACAAATTTGTTAATTTGTACTTTACGTATGAACTATTTTCTTCATAGAGGTTAAATACAAAATAAAATATTGTTTTCTCTTTCTTTCTCGCTCTCTCTAAGCAAAAAAAAAATTACACACTCTATAAAACTTATGCCAAAATATAACAGTTAAAAAAAACAGACACAAAAAACTGATATGAACAAATTATTAAAGAGCCAAACATAATCACAATTAAAGAGAATACAGTGAAGAGAAGAGTAGAAAATCAAATGCTTACTTAAATGAAAGTAGATGTGTTTGTATGGGTGTGTATAAATATATGAGTGTCAATATGAGGGTGAATGAGTGCATGAAATTTGTTGTGTAACCTTCAGCTTTGTTTATTTGAAAATAATTATTGCATGTGTGTGTGTGTGTGTATGAAATGTTGAGAACACAAAATTGTCTCTTTTTATGAGCAGCTTATTTATATGATTGTGTGCGTACGTGTATGTAGAAGCAAAGAATATGGATATAAAGAATGCGCATCATGTAGAAGTAAAATTTCTCATGGCGGGTCGTAACATCACGACCCGCTCTCACCAAAATCTTTTTAAAAATCATTTCTTGGTGAGGGGGGAGGAAGACAGAAGGAAAATAAACACAAACAAAGAGCGTAACCAAGGCATATTCATAAGAGGTAACCGCAACATTACAACAAGTATAACAATGCAAAAACAACAGGCATTTTGTTTTTGTTAAAGAGCACTCAGTATGTCAAAAAAATTAACTCTCAAACCTCCATAGGAAATTAGTTAAAGCAATTAAAAAAAACTAAATAAATTTTATACATTGAAAATTCTTATGATTTTTATGTTAAGCTAAATTACACAATAGAGCAGCACCTGTAAATTAAAAAAAATATCAGCTGCAAACGTTATTTCTTATTTATTATTGTACCAATTAAAATTTGTACCTAATTTATATGTATTTTATGACTGAATTTTGAAATTGAATACTTATTTAAACTATTTTCTCTTGAATTATATAAAAACATATTTTCAACAGAAGATTGGCCCAATCTGTTTTAATCCCTATATCCCAATCTTCTGAAAGAGAATTTGTTTTAAAAATATCACACAAGTTATTTCAGTCATAGTTTAGGCACCTAGTTGGAGACATGGAATTTTTCTTTTTTTCTGGTAATTCATCACTTTCATCTAACTATCTATAAATACAGTAAATCTAGGTTGTAGTTTAAAAGATATATGTATTTAGTGTTAAAGGCTTAAATATTGTTAATCATCTTGCAAAAATTTTAATATAATTGGCTTTAAAATAGTAATCCTAAAGAATTTCTAGAGTGCGTATCGTTAAGGATACATGCGGTACATATGAGGGTTTATGACTAATATAAGTACGAAATTGAATATCGAAACAAAATACACAAAAAACAAACATTTTTTTTGACATTCAAAAACTCGTCAGCTGTTGAATTACTCTTACCTGATATAAATATGCCATGAGCGTAACAGTGTGTTGCTCTCATCGTACGTATGTACATGTGTATGTATTCTTGTGTTGTTTGATTTAGTTGTCGATCAGGCTGCGACAATAACGCATGTGCTGCGGATGCTTTATCATTTTATTTCAGAATAAAACTCGAAGAATATTTTGTGTTAAAAATGTTCTATGCCATTAGCTGGGCGTATTTTATTTTGTCCCATAGTATAATTTTTTTAAATCCTTTGGAATGCTCGTTTCTTTTTCTTTTAATAAAAAATGGTTTTTTTATTCTTTTTATTTTTATTTATCTAAAAAAACATGGCCTAATTTTTAAGCCAAAGATGGATAGCTTTATGTTCTTTTAATAATAAAATCGATGTTTTATTTTATTTTTATTTATCCAAAATTATTAAGCCAAAGATAGACAGCTTTACATATGTATGTTGATGAAATGACAATAAAAATAGAGTATATTACTAACACTTTTCTATGGCTGTAAATAAATAAATTCTCTCAACTTATTTTCTCTCGCTCACTCACTAATCCATAACCATAGGCATGTGTTGTTATCCTAGAGGAAAATTGTTAGTAATAATTTCAAGTCTACTTATTAACCCAATGATATGTATATATGATCGGAAAATATAGAAAAATTTTACTGCGCTAAATCCCTAAAGACACCGTATTTAACTTGTCAGGTATTCTTCCAAAAATCAAAATCATTTCTCATTGATATTAGTGAATACTACTGCGATATTTCTTTGGGTGTACAATTGAAGTCTGAAAAAAGCGACATGAACCTTCTTCTTTAAAAGCTGACAAGATTTTTACGCTCTTTTTAACGAACATTCTTGATGTTCATGTCCTATGTGTGTAAAAAGCCGAAGATGTTCTTCCCCTGAGGGACATTGGTGCCGACGTCTGTTTTTAACACCAGAAAAATAAATAAAAAAAGTGGTCAAACAACAAAAACGCACGATGAGAACAACGCATTGTTACGCTCTTGGTTTCTGTATCCTTCCCTTCTATCTTTCCCCCCGCGTCATGAAATATTTTTGAAAAATATTCCAAAATATGTTAAAATGCACATTCTTTATACTTTATTTTCTTTGGTAGAAGCCAGTTTTCAAAAATCAAAACTTTATAAAGAAATCAAAATCAACAGCAGAGAGATGTTTTTTTGTTATTGTTGAGTGTGAAACGGTTAAATTTCAAGAGAGTACGTGCATCAATAACTTTAAATAAGTGCTGCCAACAAATTCAAAAATATTAAGCCTTCGATTAAGGATTCTAATATTAAAGAATAAAAGCAGTTTTTTTTCTTTTTTTTGTTGCTGCATTCATTTTAAATATCCTTTTTCGGTTACAATATTTTTTTTAGTTTGTTTTATTGGTTTTCATTAAAAATTTGCTTAACAATTGGAAAAAGTTTCTGTTTAAACCCAAAACTTTAGCCATAAAAAAATCTCAATTGATTTCGCTTTTGGCGTAGTTTTTGTTTTGTAACTTCATTGGCTTAAAACTTGAACTTTAAAAAACAAATTTATTTTATTCGATTTGCAAAAATAGTTTTTTGGCCTCTCATAGCTTCACAAACTCAAAAGCAAATGAAAATAGAAAAAAAAACCAAAAATCTTTGTTTATATGCAGGTGTGTATTAAAATTCAGTATTAAATGGAAAAATAAGCGATTAAATTAAAAAAAAATTAAAAGGTTAAAAGTACGGGGTTGGCATTTAAGCGTTAAGCTTGGATTACAATGAGTGATGTCTTCTTTTTTTTTTTTTGTTGAGTGTAAATTTTTCCAGCTTTTTAAGCTGTTGAAATTTTGCATCAGCTGCACTTTGCTGAACTTTAATCCATTAACCCGTATGCAAAAAGTATAAACCGAAGCTCAATTGGTACAACAACTAGCAGAATTGCCAAATTTGGGGTACAAATTTGCCAATTATAGTTCAAAAACTATCAATGTACTCTAAAAGGTTCATTATTGGGGACGTTTGAAAGCCTAAGGCAGCATAGGGGCAATCCTTCTTCAAGAAAGTTAAAAATGGCAACGTTCCAATCAATGGAACAAATTACTCTGCAATGATTGTTGACTTTCTCTTGCCTAAAATAGTGGGATTGGACTTTGTTGACATATGGTTTCAAGAAGAAAGTGTCACTTGGTATGCATTGCGCAATACTATAAACCTATCGGAAGGCGGGTTTGTTAAGCAATTAATCTGGTGTTTTGGAGCAGGCCCTTTGGCCACCAAGATTAATCGATTTGAAAATATTGAAAGAAACCTGCTTTAGAATCTACGTCTCTGCACGCAAGGACAGAACCAGGTGCTCTTTTAAAAAAAGCTGTCACGGTCGTTATATACTCTCAGATTGCTAGGTTGTCGCACGTCACCGCACTATCCCTTGCCAGTTGATTATTATCATTATAAATCAAATGGAACGCAACGCAGTACTATCTTATACCTTTCTAAGAGCCCTTTTAAGGTCCCCCCTGTAAGCATAAACCAAACTCCAGCTTTAAGGCCCTTTTCGAAAATGCCACAGAGAGCAACAACCTCAACTAATGGTCTCTCTTAAATTGAAACCATGGACAAACACAGACCAACATGTACCTGAACTATTTTATAAATTTCTTCCTCAAAAAATGTATACAATGTCATCAGAAAAAAGAGCGCCAATTGTTTTTTGAGTCCTCTTAGCAAACGAACACAGTTTAGTGTGTCCTTGTATTACCAAAGAAAATAAAGTATAAAGAATGTGCATTTCAACATATTTTGGAATATTTTTCAAAAATATTTCATGACGCGGGGGGGAAAGATAGAAGGGAAGGTTACAGAAACCAAGAGCGTAACAATGCGTTGTTCTCATCATGCGTTGTTCTCATCGTGCGTTTTTGTTGTTTGACCACTTTTTTATTTATTTTTCTGGTGTTAAAAACACACGTCGGCACCAATGTCCCTCAGGGGAAGAACATCTTCGGCTTTTTACACACATAGGACACGAACATCAAGAATGTTCGTTAAAAAGAGCGTAAAAATCTTGTCAGTTTTTAAAGAAGAACGTTCATGTCGCTTTTTTCAGACTTCAATTATACACCCAAAGAAATATGACAGTAGTATTCACTAATATTAATGAGAAATGATTTCGACTGTTGGAAGAATACTTGCCAAGTTAAATACGGTGTCTTTAGGGACTTAGCGCAGTACAATTTTTCTATATTTTCCGATCACATATACATATCATTGGGTTAATAAGTAGACTTGAAATTATTACTAACAATTTTCCTCTAGGTTAACACATGCCTATGGTTATGGATTTGTGAGTGAGAGAGAGAGAAAATAAGTTGAGAGAATTTATTTAATTACAGCCATAGAAAAGTGTTAGTAATATACTCTATTTTTATTTTTATTTTCATTTCATCAACATACATACATCTGTAAAGCTATCCATCTTTGGCTTAATAATTTTGGATAAATAAAAATAAAATAAAACATCGATTTTATTATTAAAATAACATAAAGCCATCCATCTTTGGCTTAAAAATTAGGCCATGTTTTTTAGATAAATAAAAATAAAAAGAATAAAAAAACCATTTTTTATTAAAAGAAAAAAAACGAGCATTACAAAGCATTTACAAAAATTATACTATGGGACAAAATAAAAAATAAAATACGCCCAGCTAATGACATAGAACATTTTTAACACAAAATATTCTTCGAGTGTTATTCTGAAGAAAAAAAAATGATAAAGCATCCGCGAAACATGTATTCTTGTCGCAGTCTGATCGACAACTAAATCAAAAAACACAAGAATACATACACATGTACATACGTACGATGAGAGCAACACATTATTACGCTCTTTGTTTGTGTTCATTTTCCTTCTGTCTTCCTCTCCCCTCACCCAGAAATGATTTTAAAAAAAAATTGGTGAGAGCGGGTCGTGATATTACGACCCGCCATAAGAAATTTTACTTCTACATGATGCGCATTCTTTATATCCATATTCTTTGGTATTACTGTAGATGCGCTATAATATAAATGGCAAATCTTGTAAACTTATGTTAGATTTTATGTGAACTTTATTCCCTTGAAAATATTTTTCTAAATTTCTTTTAAAATTTTATGTTCTTTTTTGTACGTCATCTTTACAAAATCCCATTTGATAACATAATCACAGCAGAAATCCATCAAAAATCATTTGTTGCGTTATGGCATTAAATTTAAAATAAAATTTCTCTTCTTTCACTGTTCCTTCCTTGCTTTCTCTCTCCGTCTTTCTCTTTCCAGCAAGAATTTCATTTTCAAACTAATGCTTGCATTTACTACAGTTGCTGTACTGCGTATGTTGTGATGGATGAAGAAATCAGTGCGGGCGGGGGTGTATAAATATTATAACAACTTGTGATGAAATCTAACTGTTGTATAGGCGTATGTGTATGTGTGTAAGCTTTTGAATACTTGAACTTTCCAATGATCTAAAAGTTTAAGTAACTATAGTTAAATAAATAGTTGTTATAAGGCCAGCCAGAGTATTAAAAGAATTTATTCTATATGCTTAAGAAAAGTTTTCCGTTCTTTTTTTTAATCTAAAAGAGAATCATAATGTATTATTTTATTTAAAACAAAAATTAAAACTAGATTCCTAACATCACACTGCTCTTACTGTTTGAAATTAAAGAATTCATAGCTTGACATCGCTGTTAATGAAATGCAAATGTAAACAAAACACTTTAGCAGTGCCATATCCATCAACCATGTTTTAAATTTTGTAGTTCAGTTCAGGGATGGGAAATTGATCTTAACAAATTGTACTAACTTTCACAAAAAATTTTACTTTTTTCAGCGCGATTGTACTAAACTCACTTTTTTCTTTTTTAAAGTTTTTTATTAAAAATTAAATAAAAATATAAATGACAACTCATTTTACATATATTTATGTACATATATGTGTAAAAAACATATAAATTAACAAAAAGATACATTGCAGTTTCTTTGTGCTAAGTACTTGTATATATCGTTTTTTTTTTTCAACTAGTGCTTATTTCGTGAATGGTAACACTTAGCTCATGTCTGATTTGACAGATAATTAGTTTTATCCTTCCGCTGAACGAATATGGTTGTGTATACGCTTGAACAACGCGACATTACTTTGAAAATCATGGTAATGTTGCAGAATGTGTGTGAAAATTGCGTACGGATTTTGGAAGAGAAGCACCGTCAGCTCCGTATGTTCGTTATCTTGTGAAGAAAGTGAAAGAAACTGGCATCCTCATCGATAAACCAAAGCGTGAAGAGCCAAAAACAGTGCATACACCCGAGAATATTGCTGCTGTTGCAGAAAGTGTGCGTGAAGCGCCATCAACATCAATTCACCGTCGTTCTCAACAATAGAACATTTCGGAGACATCATTGAGACGAATTTTGCATAATGACCTTGGTATGACGTAATACAAAGTCCAATTGGTTCAGGAGTTGAAGCCAATTGACCATCCAATGCGTTTTCGCTTCGCTAAGTGGGTCTGCAGAAGATGCCGATTTTGGCAAAAAAAAAAAATCATCTTTTCAGATGAAGCTCATTTTGATCTTAGCGGGTATGTAAACAAGCAAAATTGTAGCATTTGGGGCACAGAAAACCCGCACGCTTACATTGAAAAGCCGACGCACCCAAAACGAGTCACTGTTTGGTGCGGATTTTGGTCCAGAGGCATAATTGGGCAATTTTTCTTCGAAAATGTGCAAAGAGTGGCCGTTACAGTCAATGGCGATCGTTATCGGGCCATGTTGAACGAATTTTTGTTCACAAAAATTTAAGAAGAGGATATTGGCAACATTTGGTTTCAACAAAACGGCGCTACGTGCCACACAGCCGACGCTACACTCGATGTTTTGCGCCCTGTTTTTGAAGATCGCATTATCAGCCGTAGAGCTGATGTCGTTTGGCCACCTCGGAGCTGCGATTTGACACCGTTGGACTATTATTTGTAGGGTGTCGTCAAAGATAAGTGTTACGCCGGCAAGCCAGTGACAATTGACGCTTTAAAGGACAATATTCGTGAAGCAATCGGTGAAATACAGCTGTGTGCTTAAAAATTGAACCGATCGTGTAGGCTACTGCATGGCCAGCCGAGGCAGCCACTTGAATGAAATTATTTTCCATTATTAACCGGAAGGATTGTACTTTCAAATAAAAAAAGAAATTTAAGAAAATATTCAGTAGTTTTTTTTTAAAGCATTTTCAAAAAAAAAAGTTATTTGGCGGACCCTTTATAATAGGTAAACTTAACAACTTATTTTAATACTTAACTATAAAGGAATACAAAAGTTTATGAGATCTAAATTTTAAATCACTATTTATGATACATTTTTTGCTAGCAAACTATTTGTTATTTCAAAATTGTTGTAACACGAATTAAATGACTTCAATAAATCCCTTGTTTGGATTAAATTGAAGACAGTCGAAGCAAACAGTCTATTGCTCCCTTTGTAGGGAGGGATTAGGGAAAATTTTTAAACAGTGCTAAATTAGTCATTGAGGTGCTATGGTGTTTTTGACTTCCAAATAGTGCTAAAAAAGTACAATTGTACCAACTTTTCCATCCCTGATTTAGAATACATCTTTACACCTCTACAAACACAATAAATTGCATGCATATGTTCCAAATGCATACAGACATACATATGTTTGTACATACATGCATTCATAAGTATTTGCATACATTTTCAACAATATTATGTTTCTATATACGTACATACATATGTACGTACGTTGTATGCATGTGTGCATATGATTGTACCTCTCGTTTACAAATTGTGTCACATTGTATGAATATTATAAAGAATATTGACAGAGAGAGAGAGAGACAGAGTGCAACAATAACAATGCCATTCTAAAGAAAAATCATAACAAATGGAACAACAACAACAGCAACCACAATACAATACTGCAATAAACAGAACGAACACACACTCACTGTAATGCTGTGGCTGTGAGTGTAAAATCTTGTTCAGCATCACTGTTGTTGTAATACATTGTACATGTAAGAAAACTGTATATTTGTTTAACATTGTTGCTGTTGTTGTGGTTGTTGTTGTATAATAAAATGTATTTCTTTTGATTGGATTGTAAAGCTGGATTCACCCATTGTTTCGGAACAAAATTCTTGTTCCGGAACAAATTCAGTTTTTTGAGAGTTTGTTCCGAAACGATTCACCCACTCGAACAATTGTTCCGTAAAAACAGGGCTACCATATGAAATATTTTTGTAAACGATGCCTGTTAGTTTTACAATTAGGCAGCACAGTAGCCGATGACTGCAATTCGTTTGTTTTCTTGGCTTAATTATTTAGTTTTTTAGTAATATTCAACAGTTATTTGTTTTTTATAATTAAATAAACAATATAAACAAACAGTATTAACCTTTAACTTATGACGTGGTGGTAAATTTTACACTATCTTTTTTATTTTTCTAATAACTTATATTTGTTACACTCTTTTAAGCTGATATTGCCAGTACCCTCATATTATACTATGCTTTTATTGAGAGTATAGTTTTGTCTTTTGATTGTTACAGCATCGCGGAGATTTATGTGTTTGGGTGTAAAATTTACTACACGTCGTCGTTTGTGGAAATTTTTAATAGAAAATATTTTACTACCACGTAGTTGTTTGTGTGATTTTTATATAGAAAATATTCTACTACCACGTCTAATCTAACGTTAGTAACACATGTAAAAAAAATACTACACGTCTCCGTAAGCGTAAGTATTTTTGTAATTTTTGTTTTCACTTTATTTTGAGTTGCTGAAAAATGTTTAACTTTTTTTGTATTATTGTACAATTAAATAGTGGAAAATGGCACATTCAAAAAATACGGTCTGATTCTCTTCCCCAGCCTGTGATCCCAAAACATACAAAAACGAGCAAATTATGCTATATATGCCCCAATAAATTAAAAAGGAAAACTACACATACATGTTTAGAGTGTAATAAACCACTGTGCATGGGCTGCAGCAAACGGCTATGTATTAATTGTACTAAGAATGAATTTGACGAATCATAATTTTACCTCAGAAGACTGATTGTTATTTTTTTATATATATAAGATATTGAAATGTTCCTTTTTATTTTAATAAGTATATAGCTTAGGCTGTTGAAAAATGCCATTTATTGTTTTTGTTTAACCTTAATTTTCTTGATGTACAGGTAAATGATATACCTATTTTTTTGTTTGCGTAAATGAGGCTTGTGAAATAAAGTAAAATTTTTTTAAATAAATTTGAATTTGTTTCCTTGTTTTTGTTAATAATGCGTTTAGAAGCAATCAAATTCGAATAATATAAGTATAACATTATCATAATATATACACATTAAAAATTATATGAAAAATAATTCGGGTGTATAATTTACACCACCTCTTCATATACGCTAAACAATTTCACGTCATATGTTAAAGGTTAAACAACCGCTCTGTATTTTATTACACAATACATACATACAAATATACATATAATATGATGTGGCAGCTCAGTTCAACTTTACTTCAAAAATTAAAATATCTGGCAGCACAGTACGATTGTTTCAGAACAAAAATTAAAATTAAACCAATTCGAGCTGAAATTGTTCCGAAGCAATCTTACTCTCTTTCGCTGTCTCTCTCAAAAAGAGAAACGTCAAACTACATATAAAAAAATTGTTTCGGAACAAAATTTTTGTTCCGAAACAATGGGTGAATCCAGCTTAAGCAAGCAGGCATATGAGAGCTTTTTAGTTTTTAAAGCGGTAGGTTTAGTTTAGCCATTGAGAGGAAACAATTTTATTTACAAGGCAAGGTTGGCGTAATTAATCTTCGTATTTATATTTCAGTTTAAAAATACGTGAGCAAGTCATGATATTTTCAACGAATCTTAACTGAAAGGCCAACACCTACTTAATTGGTCATTACAGCCCTTTTGGTCAATATTACAAAGCTACCTCCTTAGTTCACCCATGTTGAATGTGTTAATTTCATTCACTAGTGACGGACCTACAGATTTTTAAGAAACTTTTCATGGAAATTTTATTTTATTCTCATAGTTTTTGCTAGAAGTCTACCGCGAGAAAATCGCCGAAAGAAATATTTTTTTATATTTCGTTTTGTGCAAGGGCTTGAACGACGGGGGATTTCCCTCTAATAAGCCAACACACAACCAACTTTTTGTATCTGTATACCACAAAATAGTTACTCCTTGAAGAGAGTATACAGCTTCCAGATTACTTCATTCAATTTTGTTAATAAGTCTCGTTGCAAAGCATTTCCCAGAATTATATCGTCTACTGGCTCTGTCTAGGGTAGAGTTAAGGAGGACGCTGCCAGCCAAACCGTTCCTTAGGTCTCGTAATCTCAGTACGAATTTCATGTTAGGCTTGTTTGTCATCTACCTAGCCATGGACTCCAAAGCTTTGGGTTTCACTACCATGTGCAGCGGACTTGAATCCAAACAGAGTTTCTAGCGTCGCTGTAAGACAAATTCGCATTGTCTCTGTTATATGAACAGCTTGTACACCCTGTACCTTCATATAACTTCATTTGAATTGTTTATAGGTTTGTATATATGCAGGGCATAATTTCTGGATTGCATCTGCCAGAATTTTTTTGCAAGCCTTTTGCATGACATTATGGAAAGTCTGGCCTTTCCTGAGGTGCTTTAATAACGAGTAGCCTTTACGCAGGCTGAGTAGCGTTTTTCTTCAAAATCGACTACAACAAGCACAATAGTGGGACAACTACGCAACAGTGTTTGATGTTATTCAATCGTTTTTCTCCAAACCTACAGAATTTAACACAACTCCTGTGTATTTAACATTAAGGGGCTCTTTCTATTCGGTGTTTACCATTGACGAGATGTTTTCATATGTTGTATGCAGTTATTGTATTTGTTTCTCAATAGAAATTCTGTTAAACTTTACTTTATAACAGTTTTTGGGGGTGTACGTTTATGTGTTTGGTTGTGTGAGTGTATAAAATATTGTGTTACATTGAGCAGCTGTTCTCAGTTAAATTTAAATTACAGTTACTGTTTTATTTATTTTTATTACATACATACAATGCAAGTTTAATGTACATGTGTATGTGTGTGTGTGTGTGTAATAAAATTTCTATTGTTTTACATTGCATACACACACGTGTAGTGTTCTATTCCGCATTTCCAACCAGCCATAACCTAAGTTTTTATGTATTATTCTTCCATACATTGGTTGAGTCATTGAGTAACTTTGTAGCTTTTATTGTTGTAGACGAATGCACACACGTTGTTATGTTTTCTTTTAACTGTAAAACCCTAACATTTTCTTTTGACATTCTATACATTCATTTGAAATGATGTTGTTGTTGTTGATTTAGTTTTTTTTATACGTATTTAAAACGCAACAGCTTGCGGCCACTGTTGTAGGCATACCCACATACTGTGTGTGCGTGTGTGTGCATGTTTGCTTATGAGAAATTTCTTCATAACAACTGTTTGTTTTTGTTTTCGAGTTTTTTTTCTTCTGGCTCATCTTTCTAACAGTCACTTACTAAACCAACAATTCATGCATTCATTCATTATTTTATAGTTATTGTTGTTGTTGTTGTTTACCCTTCTGTCTATTTTACTTTTTTAGATTGCTTGTGTGTGTTGTGTTGATCTTTCTATTGCAGTTGACACAAGGCCATCACTTACTTATCTGTGCTCTTTTCAATTTATGTTTCAGCTCTTTTGTACGTTTTTTTTGTTCGGTTTTGTTTTGTCTCTGGAGTTGTATATGCATGCTTGTGTATCGCTTCGTTTGTTTGTTTTTTTTTTTTCGTGTAGTGTTGCTCGTCTATATAACAGTTTAGCTTATAAGCCTCTGTGTTCAACACTCTTTCAACGTTTACTTCCTCTCACCTAGTGCCGTTTCCATCATGTAACATTATGTTTTAGTAGAGCAACTGAACCAGGGATGGAAAAGTTGGTACAATTGTACTTTTTTTAGCACTATTTGGAAGTCAAAAACACCATAGCACCTCAATGACTAATTTAGCACTATTTAAAAATTTTGCTTCGACTGTCTTCAATTTAATCCAAACAAGGGATTTATTGAAGTCATTTAATTCGTGTTACAACAATTTTGAAATAACAAATAGTTTGCTAGCAAAAAATGTATCGTAAATAGTGATTTAAAATTTAGATCTCATAAACTTTTGTATTCCTTTATAGTTAAGTATTAAAATAAGTTGTTAAGTTTACCTATTATAAAGGGTCCGTCAAATAACTTTTTTTTTTAAATGCTTTAAAAAAACTACTGAATATTTTCTCAATTTTTTTTTTATTTGAAAGTACAATCCTTCCGGTTAATAATGGAAAATAATTTCATTCCAGTGGCTGCCTCGGCTGGCCATGATGTAGCCTACACGATCGGTTCAATTTTTAAGCACACAGCTGTATTTCACCGATGGCTTCACGAATATTATCCTTTAAAGCGTCAATTGTCCCTGGCTTGTCGGCGTAACACTTATCTTTGACGGCACCCTACAAATAATAGTCAAATCGCAGCTCCGAGGTGGCCAAACGACATCAGCTCTACGGCTGGTAATGCGATCTTCAAAAACAGGGCGCAAAACATCGAGTGTAGCTTCGGCTGTGTGGCACGTAGCGCCGTCCTGTTGAAACCAAATGTTGCCAATATCCTCCTCTTAAATTTTTGTGAACAAAAATTCATTCAACATGGCCCAATAACGATCGCCATTGACTGTAACGGCCACTCCTTGCTCATTTTCGAAGAAAAATGGCCCAAATATGCCTCTGGACCAAAATCCGCACCAAACAGTGACTCGTTTTGGGTGCGTCGGCTTTTCAATGTAAGCGTGCGGGTTTTCTGTGCCCCAAATGCGACAATTTTGCTTGTTTACATACCTGCCAAGATCAAAATGAGCTTCATCTGAAAAGATAATTTTTTTTTTTTGCCAAAATCGGCATCTTCTGCAGACCCACTTAGCGAAGCGAAAACGCATTGGATGGTCAATTGGCTTCAACTCCTGAACCAATTGGACTTTGTATTACGTCATACCAAGGTCATTATGCAAAATTCGTCTCAATGATGTCTCCGAAATGTTCTATTGTTGAGAACGACGGTGAATTGATGTTGATGGCGCTTCACGCACACTTTCTGCAACAGCAGCAATATTCTCGGGTGTATGCACTGTTTTTGGCTCTTCACGCTTTGGTTTATCGATGAGGATGCCAGTTTCTTTCACTTTCTTCACAAGATAACGAACATACGGAGCTGACGGTGCTTCTCTTCCAAAATCCGTACGCAATTTTCACACACATTCTGCAACATTACCATGATTTTCAAAGTAATGTCGCGTTGTTCAAGCGTATACACAACCATATTCGTTCAGCGGAAGGATAAAACTAATTATCTGTCAAATCAGACATGAGCTAAGTGTTACCATTCACGAAATAAGCACTAGTTGAAAAAAAAAACGATATATACAAGTACTTAGCACAAAGAAACTGCAATGTATCTTTTTGTTAATTTATATGTTTTTTACACATATATGTACATAAATATATGTAAAATGAGTTGTCATTTATATTTTTATTTAATTTTTAATAAAAAAGTTTAAAAAAGAAAAAAGTGAGTTTAGTACAATCGCGCTGAAAAAAGTACAATTTTTTGTGAAAGTTAGTACAATTTGTTAAGATCAATTTCCCATCCCTGTTCTAAATACTCAAACAAAAAATGGAAAAAGAAAGAGAATTCTAAAACTTTTTATTAACACTCTTACACATGGAAATGCATACAGATATACATTTATTCACACTTGTATTTGTATTTACAATTGTATTTACAATGCAACGCATTGAATTTTAGGCTTTCTATGAATTCGACATTTTCCTCTTGTTTTTACAGCTAACTCCTACTGCTCTCTCCTCTCTCATAATTTTTTATTCAAATTTTTTTTGCCAGATTTGGTTTCATTTTGTTGGTGAATTGTTATTGTTGTTGTTGTTGTTTGTTTATAATAAAATCCGAATAAACAATAACAATAAGTGTTGTTGCATTAAAAGCATTATTATTGTTGTTGTTGTTGCTATTTAACACCAATGCAATGCTTTTCTTATTGTATTTTTTTTTTTGCTTTTTCTTTAAAAATGGTTTCTTCCTGTACAAAAACAGAAAAACAAAAAACAAAAAACTTTTGTTTTCCAAATACCTTCATAATGAAAATAAGCAAAACGATAACGGTAAACAATGCATGCAAGAGTGTAAAAATTTTTTAAGCATATGCAACACCCTGTTCTGAAACAGCTATGAAATATTGAAAACAAAAGAAATCACATACAGGAGTGTGGTGATAGAGAAGGAGGATGTGTGTGAAAGAAATAAAACCAGTTCAGGGAATTATAACGTTTTGTAAACAAAACAAATATTTATGCATGTGTATGTATATGTGTGTGCATGCACAGAAATTAGGAATCTTTGCAAAAGCTACCGTTATTTTTGTCATCCATTCAAAGAAAAGGAATTAAAAGTGAACTCTCTTGTGTATGATTGTTTGTTTTTTTCTCACTCTTTTTCTCTTGGATTTATTCTAAAAAAAAAGTATTGAATACCGTTCGAATTTTATGCTTTTTTGTTGGTATTTCAAGAAGTTTATTCTTCACAGTAAAGGCTGTTGACAAATTAAATAATTGCACTGCCAGTGAAGCCTACCGGGAGGGATTTTTTTTTCAAAAAAGTTAACCAAAAAGAAGAAGATTTTGAATTTAACTGAAAAATGTGTATACAAATTACAAAGTATTGAACTAGTATTGGTTATTGTTGTTATATTTAGCCGGTTTAGGTTTTTAGTTTTAAGCATTGGTCACATACTAAGACACTGCAACCAAATCATTTATCTTACTTGCTCTCAACCAGAGCATTCACACAATAATGTAGCCCTCGCCTCTAGTACGGCCCAGATGTTTACTTCAGAAATGCATTCACCCTGCACAGGCTGGAAGTATGTATTCTAGTGATTCGTTCTCCTCATCAAATATATTAGGCCACACCGAGTAGGCTCCTTTGGAGTTTAAGCACACTTTTCGTGCGTCCTCCATCCAGCCACTGACCAGCTTTTCTGCGTCGTTCTGCCTGTGATGGCATTGTTAATCATAAGGTCCAGGTTCTTAAAAACATCCCTAAAATAGAGAATTCATTTTAGTGTTGGATAGTTATGCTGCACCCGGCCATTTCATCTGGTCCTGGTAGCCATGTGATATCATATTTTTCGGCTTATTCGTTAAGATATTTGCGACAGATATGCTTTAGAGTTCATCTCGTTGAAATATAAAGCTTTTATGGCCGCCTGGATATCATAAAGTGCGGTAATATCTCGGCTAGGCGGACTTGCATCTTCAATAATCATCGCCGCAGCCAGTATTATCCATACCTCTGCCTGGACTATTTCAATCGATTCCGAGAATATTCCAAATAACAGTCCTCTACGAAGTTTACTGCACAATTTTACTTGAGCTCTTCATCCGAAAGGGATATCCTGAATTTACTTGAGAAGTCCTACCGCGGTATCATGTAGTTACTTGGCACTTCCCCTTTAACAAAGTTAATCAAGGAAATGATGTTGTCAACAGAAAATTAAAGCCAGCATTTGGAAATCTTTTGTTTACGATACATTTTCGTTTTTCTTTTTTTGTTTTTATTTTCATTCATATGCTTAAACATGTCAGCAACACTGTTATTGTGTCGCACCAAAATTAACATGGCATCCTTGTTTTCTCCTCTTTTACTCACTCTCTCACTGCCTTTGTTAACAGAGGTTGAAACGAAATATAAAGAAAATTTTCCTTCATTTTCTTATGTTAGCGGATGCAATTTAAAAAGTTTTTTTTCTTCAATTTTTCTTTTTCGCTGCCTTTTATTCTGTTATAAACTTTGGCTTGTTTTTTCGCCATTTTTCTTCAAGACAATTTACGCATAAATTCTTGAATTTCCCAAAATATAACGAAAGTACCCCACCGCGGAAGGAAATATTAAAATGAAACGGGAAGAGAGACAAAAAAAACAGCAACACAAACAACTGCACAATATACCAACAACACACAAACAGGCGCGGTTGTTAGTAATGCTTAGGCTATAGGGAGAAGAGACTAAGAGAGCACAGCGGAATGCATATGTAAGTAGCGTAACGGTAGTCGCTACAGTATAGTGAGGTTATTATTTATTGTTGGGGTAATGTTCACTTTTTCTTTTTTTCTCCTTCAAAATAAAAACATTGTTAACGGCATGTGAAGGCTATAAACCAGTGATGCTCAAAATCCAAATTTCCTATCACATGTGATAGGCAAAGAAAATTCTGCCGACGCTGCGTTGGCACACCTACACTATAAGCTTACTTGTGTGGTTTCTTATAATGATCGTGTGTTTGTTGCTTTGTGTTGAACTCAGAGAACAAAATCAATTCAGTTGATGTTTAGCACTTGATGAAGCAGAATCTCGCTACGCAACTTTTTTGAATGATTTTTTGTTTTTCTCAAATACACGCAGCAAAATGTTTGATGAAAATTGGGAATATGATTTCTTTTTTATAGAGAATATAGATGGTAATGCACAATGTATTGTGTGTTATCGCACTTTATGTCGTAATTCTTTTTTTTTTTATAAAGAGACATTACGAGGCTAGCCATGCATACATACATACATACATCAATATATTCATCAATACATACATACATACACACACATCAATATATTCATCAATACATACAGACACATACATCAAAATATTCATCAATGCATACATACATATGTACATACATACATCAATATATTCATCAATACATACATACATACATCAATATATTCCTCAATACATATATACATACATACATAAGTTCATTATGTAATAAAATACACGCAACACAATAAACCAATTTTTTTATTATTTTCCCAGTGTACGATTCTCAAAAATTAAGTTGAATTTTGTTCTCCGCTGCTTTACCAACACAACCAAAACTATGATAGTATGTGTTTGAGCACCACTGCTATAAACAGATATAGTGTCTGTTTGCGTGTGTGTATGTGTGCACAAAGCTTTTGTTATTTTGTTAATGCTTTACAAAATGCATAACAATAATAAAAAAAGTAACAATAACAACAATAATATCAATAAATAGAGAGATAGAGAGTATAAACATAAATGCATTGAGTATTAAAAGTAAATTTACAAGTTCTAGCATTTATTTGTTGTTTATTTACGTACTTAGAGAGAGTGTCTCTCTCTCACACACACTCTCTGTGAAATAAATGTAAACATTTCAAGGAAATGCTTACCCTGTTTACATTTATTCTTGATTTTTTTTTTCTTCTTCTTTATTTTTTTCTCTTGATTGCAAGTAATTTGAGAACATAATCTGATTGAATTTATTTTTTAAATTTAATACCTACAATATTTTAAAAGCAATTGCATTAGAATTCAATTTCAATTTTTTTAATACAACAAATATGAATGTACAGTCGTGGTGTTAAAAAAATAGTAAACAAAAAATTAAATTCGATAGAACGCTTAAAATTTAGAAAATAACAAAATAAATAAATAAAATTAAAAAAATAATTCTAAGATAGGCGCTCTTTAACCTATTCTGATACGACTGTTTGTCCTTATCCGCTCTACCTGGAACCACCGGACTTGCAATATCCATCCTCCAAGGGTAAATGAGATCATCGACTTTCGCACTCTAAGACAGAACTCATTAGGACTCAGAATGCAATGTCCAGCAAAAATCCAACGGCTACGCTAAATGTGCTCTTTAAGAAATTGGTAGACCATGCGCTCCTCAGCTTTGCTGCCCACACTTGCTTGAATCCGAAGCTGCCCGCACGGATTTAACAGCCTCTACTCTCTATACCAGGCTTGGAGGTTTACAGTGGAGTTTCCAAAGTAGACCACTTAGTCGAAAATTCCGTGGTTGTGTCATATCTGAAAAATTTCATTCCCAGGACCCATACTTTCTTGCTTTACAACTCTTTAGTCAGGGTTACAACCTAGTTTCTCACACCATACACATTATGAGTCTGAATTTCATCCGTGAGCGGCGGGAACTGCAATTAAACTGAACGACCCAGAACGACAAATTTTTGAGAAACTTTTCATGGCAATTTTATTTGCTTTCAGAGTTTTTGTCAGAAGACTGGAAGGAAACGTTTTTTAAACATCGTTTTGTTCAAGTTGTCTAAGCTAGACTACGGCTTTCTTCCTACAGCTAAAGTCCTAAGTCATTCTCAATCCTATTGTCATGCAGTGGAGCTATCATTGAGGCCCCAATTTGGTTCTATTCGCCCACAAGCTCATCAATTCCTTCATCAACAGATTTATGATAAGAGAAGGAGTACTCTATGCCCTCACGATGCCCTAAGGCAGGAGGATATATCTACAGTTTCTACACGGGATTTTTTCATTTTCATTTTTACCGAAAATTCTATAAAAAAATCGAAAACATTTAACGATTTTCTATTGCCCAAACGAAAGGCCAAACATTTTTCAAATCAAAACCAAAAACAAAAACTGGCTACAAAAACTTTCGCTTAAAACTTAAACTGTAACACGACGTGGCAGCCAAAAGAAGTGAGAAAATGCCATAACAACCAAATACTAAGAATAATAAGAAGAAGAAATAGAGAAGAAGACAAATGCATGGTAATAAAAGTGTAACGAAACTAAATAAACTTGGTTAAGTGAAAAAGTTTTACGAAAGAAAAGTTGTTTTCATAATGCAAAAAGCGCAGAGTAAACGGATAGGATAGCCAAGGCAAATCCAAAAGAAACGAAATGAAGTTTAAGAACTAAGGAAGGGAAAGGAGAAGGGGAAGGGAAACTACGAGGTGGCAGCAAATGGACACTTAACGATGTAATTTGAAAACAATGGCAAACAACATCAACGCCGAGGTGTTTTTATCACTTTTCATAATAAAAGTTTTCGGTTTTTGATTTCAAATTTTTATTAAAAAATTTCTAGGAGAGATTTTTTTATAGAAAGTTTTCTAGTGAAACTGACGAATACGAAATAAAATTTTGCATTAAAAATATGAATAAAAATAAATCTTAAAACGGTTTTTATTGTTAAAATTTCTTTCTAAAATATTTGTAATTGAAAAAAATTCAAATATCAGGTGATTTTTTAACAGGTTACATATTGAAAAAAAATTAAATTTAATTTAAGCATCGTTTTTCGGCATTTCGCAAGGTATCTTAACTATGGCTGGTTTGCCCCGGGACCAACATTTTAATGTTGGTTTGATTAACGTTTGGTTTGAAAAACGTTTCCTGTATTTACTTTTCAGAATTTTTGCCAGAAGACTGCTGAGAGTAAGTTGTCGAGGAAATATTTTTTCATATTTTCTCATCCAATAAGCCAATTCGCTTCCTTCTATATTACCTCGACTTTATTGCTAAACTAACCGTTACTACAGTGAAAGACTTCCTCTGGGAACTTCACAAAGTGGTTCCCCTGAAAGATTTACACTCTTTGAATAATGCTTCCTGGGTATAAAAGAGCACCTGTTGAATCGTTAGATTGGCATGATCTTAATCCAAGGCAGACAAAACACCACACTTTTTCCATTTTGACATTTATTGTGTGATCTCTGTCGCGACTAAGCGCACTTTCGTGCAATTTATTCAAAAGTTACGACTCGAAGAAGGAGACAGACAGATCGTCTTCCGCTAAACTCACGCGAATGTAAAGGGTGTTTTTTTAGAGGTATAGAACTTTAAGTTGGCATTACTTTTCAAGATGGCGACCGATTTAACAGCTATCAAGTGATTTATTCTCAGTTTGGTTTGACAATTCATCATGAATAGACTCACGCCTGAACAACGCTTGCAAATTGTGCAATTTTATTTCGAAAATAATGGTTCTGTGCGGAAAACGTATCGCGCACTACGTCCATTTTATCAGCAGTTCGCACCACGTTTACTCTTATTGATAACTCGCATCCCCAGAGACGCTGTACGGTGCGTACAGAAGAAGCTATTGCTGCTGTAGAGCGTAGCATTGAGGAAGACCCGAATGAGTCCATCCAGAACGTTACAGTCAATGGTGATCGGTATAGAGCCATGATTACTAACTTTTTCATTCCTGAATTGAATAACCATGATGTCCAGGAGATGTGGTTTCAACAAGACGGCGCAACATGTCACACAGCTCGTGCCACAATAGATTTATTGAAAGACACGTTTGGTGACCGCCTCATTTCACGTTTTGGATCTGTGAATTGGCCTGCAAGATCTTGTGTTTTAACACCGCTAGACTACTTTCTGTGGGGCCATGTAAAGTCATTGGTCTATGCGGTAAAGCCACAAACGTTTGACCATTTGGAAGGCAACATTCGCCGTATTATTGCCGATATACGGCCACAAATGTTGGAAAAAGTCATCGAAAATTGGACGTCCAGATTGGACTACATCCGCGCCAGCCGTGGCGGTCATATGCCAGAAATCATATTTAAAATGTAATGCCACAAGATTATCTTTCGGATAAATAAAATTCATGTCAATCGAATAATCCATCGTTGTTTTATTGCAACTTAAAGTTCTATACCTCTATAAAAAACACCCTATAAAAAACACTTATGACTTCCTTGAACTATTTGAATTTAGGTGTCTATTTAGTGCGGGTGGATTGGGCCATTATCATGTGGTGTTTTTATGTGTAGTGATGCCACCTAATCTAACTTAATGAAACAAATTTTAGTTAAAAAATGCTACTTACTATGCATATTTGGCATTGACACAAGTCACGAATCTATTTTTCTATACTAAAAAACCAAAAAGTTCAAAAATCACCCGTTATCTTGTAAAAGTTGTGCAGCCCTTGCGCTGACCAAATTCTCCCTCCTTGGTTCGGAGGAAATTGGTCAGTACAAAGACTGCGTTCACGTGTGGCGTCACAACGGGCCGCTATGCATACTCAAATAAGCTTTTGGTATGGAAGCTAACACACTAACCTAACCTAACCTAACCTTGTAAAAGTTTGTTTAATTTTTTAACTGCCTTACCTTCACCTTAAGCACAACTTGCCATTTATGAATGACTTTTTAAAACAGCTGCATAGTTAACGGTATTTCTCTCATTTAATTAAGATTAACACCCGTTACTTTTCTCTTTTGTTATTCATTTTTCATTTGCTTTTTCTTATTTGCTTTTTACTTTCATATCATAATTAAATTTAATATTTATACGGTATTTATGCCATGAAATAATAATTGACACACTGGTGTGCTGTTAAAAGCTAAATATTTAAATTAAAACACATTTAATGGCTGCTTTTTTAATGGCTCTTTAAGTAACAGTTTCTATATTTTTTTTTTCTTCTTGCTCTTGGTCTTATCATTTTCAACACTAACTTAAGAGCATAGAAAATATGGGAGAGCCATACTTTTTTATATCACAACAGCCATATGCATGCATACAATACATGTACGTACGTGAGCAAAATAATATTTTAAAACTTTTAAAAACACACACAAACACATGAACTTATAACACCATATAAAAAACAGAGGCACTTTGGCTTGAACAATGACTCCCAAATGTCCCTTTTATTTGCACTCACACACATGTATACGCACACTCAGGCACTCTCAACACAAAGAGAAATAATAAAGGAGAATGAAAAATAGAGCTCTTTGAGTTATTGAAACTGTGAAAAAGAAAAAAGAAAAACAAAAACAACAATTCTTTCATTCTTTAAAAGAGAGCTTGTGTAAGATAACATGTACGTATAATCATGTGTATGTGTGTGTGTGTTTATATTTTAAACTAGAGAATAAACACTTTTGAACACAGTAATATTTTTGTAACCAAAGAAACGAAACAAAAAATCTCTTCTACTTTCTTTACTATCTGTTGTTAAACCTTTTTTCTCTTTTTCGTCTTCTCCTTGTCGAATACAATCAAAACTTATATTTCTTCTTCAATATAAAGAGCAGAAGAGATCAAAAAACACAAAGGCATTCGTACACAAAACTAAACCAAACACTCGTTTAGAGAAAAAATTTGCCAATAACTGGGAGTAAAAATGAAACCAAACAAAAGATGTTATAGGAAGGGAAGGTTAGCTTTTAAGGAAAATTGGATAAAAATAAAAAACTCTTAAATGAAATTTTCGTATATTGGCTTATTTGAGGAAAGCTCATTGTTGAAAATTTAGCTCAGATATCTCGAATAAAACGAAATATGTATGAAAATATATTTCCCTTCGCGATTTGCTGTCAGCAGACTTCTGGCAAAAACTCTGAGAGTTGAAGAGTTTCTCAAAAATTTTTCATTCAGTGACGACGTTAAATTGTAGGTCCCCGACTCTCATGCATAAGATTAACAAACATAACATGAGTGGTGTGTGAAGCTAGGTTGGAATCCTGACTAAAGCCTACTTTACACGGTCCCACAAGTAATATGATCTGTCAAAATTTTGTGTAGAAGAGTACGGATGTGATCGTCTAAACGTACTATGTAATGAAACCATCACACATTGAGAGAAAATACGGATGAAAAGTTTGACAGTCGTATGGCTCTCTTCATTTTTTGAAATGATTCAAAAAACAAGCAAGTCGCATTAGATCAGGGATGTATTTTTATGTAAACACATAGAAAAAAGATGTAACAGCTGTTTTCATTTTACTTTGTTACTGTCTTATACCGATCATGTAAACGCAAAAAATATAAATCATACGACTTTTATTCTCTTTAATGTCATACGGATGGAATTTCATTTTACTTTTTCATTAGACTTTACGTACGTAAAGTATTATCGTGTGAAGTGGGCTTAAAGTGTTGTAGTGACCAATTAAGAAGAAGAATAATAATAAGAATAACAGCAGATAAAAACGAACATATTTTTTTTATTTATAATTTATGTCCTCAAATCGACAGGAAATTTCTTTAACTTTTACGTAGAAAAACAAACCAAAACGCACATAAGCAAACAAGACAAACGGGCTACAACAAAATATACACATCATACACATACATACATACATAATTAGTCATTACAACCCTTCAGACAGGATTACGACCTAGTTTCTCACACCACTTATGTTGTGTGTGTTAATTTTTTTATACATGAGTGGCGGGACCTTTTTGTATTTTGTTGTCAGGCCTGGGGTTTGAACCCTGGATTTTACGTCTAATAAGCCAACACACTAACTACTAGACTACGGCGACTACACATCATAAGGTAAACATAATTAAGGTTTTGCAAAATTACAAAACATAACAATATGGAGTGTGCTAATCTAAAATCAATCACTGTATCACTAATCAATTTATCAAAACCCATGTCATAATTTTTTCAAAGATCTTTGACTCCGTAATAGAAGTTGCCGTAGTCTAGTAGGTAGTGTGTTGGCTTATTAGACGTAAAGCCAGGGTTCGAGCCCCAGGCCAGACATCAAGACAAAATACAAAAAGTATTTCTTCCTCTCAGCAGATTTCTGCCAAACACTACGAGAGTAAATAAAATTGCCAAGAAAAAGTTTCTCAAAAAAAATCTGTCATTCGAAGACATCACTTATGTATAAAATTAACACACACAACATAAGTGGTGTGAGGAACTAGGACGTTGTACAATGGGTTAATTAGACCTCCGGGTACTGTACTTGTCTTAATTGGCAAGTACACGTCCTCTAACCTAACCTAACCTAACCTTGACTCATTGCAGCGAAGTGCCTAAAATACATCAAGACCCCCTACCAGATGGATGGAAAAAATAACCTGTGCGTTACAGTATAAACATCAAAACCATTTGATGGCATATCTTCCCTTTCATATACTGAAACCACAACAAAAATATGGACAGTGGTTATCTCTCTCTCTCTCTTTCCTACACACAAAAACATACATACCATTTTTAGATAACAAACACTAAATCACATACTATTACACCATACCACTTGCACTTGCAAATGTAAACACACATTTTGCCACCGCACAGGCACACGTACACACGTGATCATATATAATATTTAGAGAATTGGCAAAAGCAACATAAAACCCTTTACAAACACTACTATCACTCTCATATAACACTTACAGGGTGCTAGAGTCAGAGTGATGTCGTTTTTATATTTTTTTTTTGTTTTTTTTTAGTTTGTTTCTTTGCTTTAAAAACAAACCCAAGTAGAAGTTTGAATTGTTTGCCATAGGAGAACTTGAGTAATACTCAATAAGATATGTAGTTACACAATACGCAAACATAACTACACACACATATGCATGCATACAAACTTGCATTGTGAATCAATTGATTGCTTTTCGTAAAGCTGTCTGTCTATATTTCATATATTTGTTATTGTTGTTGTTGTTGTTTTAAGTGTAAGTATATTGTAAAATCTACTTAAAATAACAGTTTTGTTAAAGGAATTGTATTTGTATTTGAGAGTATTTGTATTGTTATCTCTTAAGTTAAGTTATGGTTTATAAAGCATTTGCAAATGTTTCTCTCAGAGAGTTTAACAGAGGTGTATATGCATTGTATGTTTATGTGTTTGTTTTTATTGCTTTAAAAGTGTTACGAAATTAGATTTGTTGTGAAATTTCATTCTGTTTGTTTGTATAATTTTAATAACACTCTTTAACTGTATTTAATCTCTAGCAAAATTACTCTCTCTCATTGCTTACATTGGTCCGTCCGAGTTGATTATAGTATTTGGTATTTCCTTTGCTTAAGTGCTACCAAGTTTATTTATTTATTTGTTTAAACATTTGAAAGCCTAATATGTGTGGATTGTAATATCGTTCAAATGTCCTCTGCGTCGTCTCTGGGTTAATCCACTTAGCTTAACTCCATGTAATTTTGTTATTTATTGTTTAAATTATTAAAATTTATAAATAATTGTTGTTTCCTCTTATTTTCTTTACAGAAATAACCTCAACAAACGTAAATTTTTTTATTAAAATAAAAATGGCTTGCAAATGTATTACAAATTTACAACGCTTGCTAAGCGTATTGATGGTCTTCCTAAGCTTTGTATTGAAGAACAGCTACACACAGGCTTTAGCCACAACATCAAATACCTGTGGCCCAAATTTTCCCGCCGCCTGCTCTTGTGGCCGTCTAATGTACGAGGGCTCTTATCAATACATAGTGAATTGTACTAATGCCGGCCTGAGAAACACTAGTGTTTTGGAATTTATGCCACAGGAGGTAGAAATTTTAATATTTAGTGGCAATTTTATACCCGAATTGCCTTGGAATGTGTTTGGCTCCATTAATAACTACAAGAATCTGAAAATTGTCGACATGAGCAACAATCACATTCGAGAGATACGCGGCAAAACATATCATCATGTGCAAAATGTTGAAAGGCTTATATTGAATCACAATAACTTGAGCATTTCCCGCGATGATGATGAAGTCAATCATCATCATCCACGTGTATTTTCGAATTTTTTAAATTTGCAAAGTTTGCATCTGACAGATGCCTTCGATGACAATAGTTCACCCCAGTTAAGTGAGGATTTGCATGATATTTTTGTAAACAGCCAACTGATGAAATTGGAAAAGTTGCATTTGGAACAAAACGAAATTACACACTTTAAAGATCGTCGCGTGTTTTGCGATTTGCCCAGCCTAAGGGATTTGCATTTGGGCGATAATTTCCTGAAGGACATTAACTTTGAGGTGAACTGTTTAAAGAATTTGAGATTTTTGGATTTGGAACGTAACAAATTTGAGTTTGTGAAAACCCATGACTTGTTGCTGCTTAACGAGCTGTCGGCTCGAGAGGATAGAACTACAAGTTTAATAGTGGATTTCAATTTAAATCCCTTTACGTGTGACTGTAAAATCAGTCCGTTTCGCACTTGGATTGGCAATACCAATGTAACCGTACGCAATAAGGAGACTTTAATGTGTTTCCACAATAAAGTGGATCCTTTGCCTATATTGGAACTGGATATGACGGAATGTTCGGCGGCCATAGCGGCAGCCACCATAATGTTTAACACTGCCAACGATAAGCATTATGATAATATGCATGCAGACACGGGTTTAGCTCGCCATACGGCTACTTTAATATTTCTTTTGATAGTTTTAAGCATGATTCTATTGGGTCTGGTTATAGCACTCGTCTATGTGAGTCGTGACAAGCTGAAGTTTATGATAACGCCGGTATTCGATAATGTAGCCAAAAAAGTCCAGTACACTTCCATTAAAGATGAGGATTGTCCTGAAGTGCATGTCTAGATGGGCGCAGAAAAAACTAAGCTCTTGTAGATGCCCTGCCCTACCCCCTCCCCCCCCACATTTGTAGAAATCAAACTGAACGCTGCTTAAGGAACTTTTTTAAAACCCTGTGACTCCCAGTTGCTATATGAGAACGTGTAACATAAAGAAACGATTGGAAACAGTAACGAATTAATTTTAAATTGACTCGCAAAACAAACAAAAAACTTTAATTAATAAAAAAGAAAAATGTAAACAATTTATTTAAATTGAAGTCTTTTAAATTCTTTTTAAAATAAATTTTGTGCCATTAACATTGAAAAACGTAAAAGAAAAAAAAAAAGAATTCAACAATTAAAATAATAACGTATAAATAATTTAAATAATTAAATTATTTTCTAATCAGGTACTTCAGTTAATCAACAATTAAAATATTAACAAATAAAGCATTTAAATTCACTTTTTTTTTAAATAAAATTTAAAAAAGAAAATTTATTTAAAAACATACATGTGTGTAAAGAATGAAAACATATGTATTTTATATTCTAAATACAATATATCGCCGTATATAACAATAATTAATACTAAATATTACTAAACATTAATTTTTAATTAAATTAAATTAATTTTAACAACTTTTTATTGAGTAAAATAAAGTAAAAAAATTATTAGGGGTATTCACTCAAGGATTTTCCAAAGGTATGAGACTTCAACAGGAATTATGACATTATTCGAATTTCCTTGCAAGGATGTGCAGTCCTTTTGTAATGCCACAATGGTAGACAGCACTAGAGTTTTCAGAATCGATGACATATCTGAAGGGTTCAGTAAAACTATTATACTTGTCAAGGAACTTTTGCTTTTTGTCATGTTAGATATCATCCACGGCTCCTTTCGATTCTGATCATCGCTACACGGACGTAAATCAAACAAAACTTTTAGCTCCTCCGAAGGACAGCTTCTTATTTTCCTTAGTTATACTAACCAATCTTATCCAACAGAATGATATTTTTAAGTTACACTCGCAAGATTTTCCTGTAAGTTTTCTGCATATTATAATGAATGATTCTCCCTCTCTGAAATGCTTTGTATAAGAGTATGTGACTTTGGCATGGTTTCCGAAGACAGTGCACAGATATCTGGGCATGTCTCCGTAGAAGAATGAGAGAATAGTCAAGTGGTTCTTAAAGCCACAGAATCGATCACGATCACATGACCTGAGAAGGGAAGAGTAAATTTGCTGAATTTTGCTGGTACAGTTATGTGGTCAAGCATCAAACTAAACAGTTTTTACCCTAAATCTCTTATAAACCTCTTAACGGAGGTCTTAAACCCTTTCAACGAGATCATTTCATGGGCTATTCCAACCTGAAATATTACTTAGACCAAATTGACCTCTTAAGGCCGCTAACTGGTGCTTGAATTCTTTACAGGAATTGGTTTGGGAGACTATTAGACTATGCACAATAGAAATCAATAAAGATTGCAGTGCGGTCAGGAAGTTATCACAGTTTTATTACGAGATTGATTATAAATTGTGATAAAAAAAGATTTTAATATGGCAACCCTAAATCGAAGTTATTTTGCCTAAAATTTATAAGATGTTCTTATATATGTACATGGTACCCTTAAGAGAATGCCCTTAATGTTGACAGGAGATTTATTTGAAGAAAAAGAATTACTAACCTAACTTAAAATGTAGATTTTTTTTTATTGTTTTAACAAAATCATATCATTAGTTTTTAAAATTTTTTAAATCGTATATAAAATAAGTTAAACATTTCTCAGTAATAAATAATAAAAAAAAGAAGAAAGTAACAACAACAACTTAATAACAAATTTACCTTAGATATATCTGTGATTTAAGTTATAGTAGAGTCAAGTTCATCATTTAAATTCAATTCAAAAAAAGAAAACATAAATAATTATTTTATTCTATTACTAATTATGTTTGTAATTAATAAGAAAATATTAATTAAAAAAATATTAATACATAATTTAAATTTAAAATTTTATTTGCATACTTTTTTTACTAATAATTTTTAATAAACTTTAAATTTTTTTCTACCTTTTCTCTTAATATATATTTTGTTTTAGAATTAATAAATAATTTCTAATACATACAATAAACAAGATAAACATGAACGAAAAATAAAAAAACTGTTGTTAGTTGTAATAATTATTTTGATAAGAAAAATTAATATTAAAAAACGGAAAATAAAAACAAAAATTAATAAAGTAAACAGAAAACCAAGAAAATTCTTTTTGGCATTTTATTTTGAAATCTTTTAAATAAGGTAAGCAGTTTATATTTTTTGAATGGCAACCATTTTGATATTTGGGCAATTTTTCCCATTGACATTTCAAAATGGTAGCAGAATATTCTCTCAAATTTTCCTGAGAGTTCATTTGGAGGCCCTACGACCCTGAAAAATCGCAAAGTTGTCCCATGTACATATCCAATTTCAATTCTACGGACACATTCCGACATCAATTCCATTCCTGATATCAACCTGAACCGATGCGTGTTTGTCTAATTTCCCATAGGACCAGACATTCATAAAGAAAGTGCTGTAACGATTTTTATTTTCCCATGCCATGTGAATATGCTCAGGCACTTACGTTAAATCATAAAATGTCCATTAATTACACCCAAAAATCATTCTGAATATTCTACAACATTGGATCACCTGTGTTCCTTTTCTCCTCATGAAAAACCATTGTAACTCTCACCATAATGCTGTCAATAAGCACTTTGGGCCCCTGCGTTTAACGTCACTGGTCTTATCCCCTGGTACAGTGCAGATGATTGCTTTCCTATTAAGGGCATATAATTCGCTCTGGTATTCGCCCGCAGCAAAGTGTATTCTATTAGGTAAAATGGTTGAGGACGTCCAACTCGGTTTTAAAGTCGACAAATATCAGGCATAATGAAGAATGCCACCCTATTGTTTGTTTTGTTACAATGCGCAGACGGGTAATGTCATCAATGTCGAACTTACCACCACAAAAACAAGTACGTTTATTATGATAATCGTTGGCGACAGTATCTGCCATTAGTTTGTTGGGTACGTTATTACAATAGTAGTAACAATTAAGCTGATTTGTAGTTAAACTATATATTTACTGATTTATTAAATAAGACTATTAATTATTATTCCAACATTATATGACTTATTCTATATTCATTTTTAAATAGCCAATTTACGTTACATTCTTCTAATCACAAAGTGTTGCATTATGTGTGTATAAATTTTATAGTGGTGGTAATCTTGTCAAATTTGACACTAGCAAAACAGCTGTGTGGTTTTGTTTGCATTTGTAACAAGCGGTGTTTTGGTGTTAAAATTAAGGCAATAACAACGTATCCTACAGTTGTATTAAACTAAAACAAGTAAAATTATAAATAAATTTTAATATAAAAATCTTTGTTTATAAGCTAAAAACAGAAAATAATTTATATTAATGGATTGGTATTGTTGGATTACGTTTTATTAAATAACAGGGTGTTTCAAAAACAAAAAACCCAAATTATTAACTCTTCAATTTCTGTTTTTTATTATTGTTGTAATATATGTTTTGATTATATTTATAATTTTTTTTGTGCATATTTAATAAATAGTATTGTTTATATGCCGTATGCAATAAACAGCAGACATAGTATACATTAAATTATAAAAGAAAGATCTTGTTGCATTTTTATTAATTGTGATATAAATTTAAAATATTTAAGAGACGTGAGTTGTAATCACTTGATAAATTTTCGTTTTCTTATCGCTAAAATTATCAATTAATTGCCAACGAGTTAAGAAAACAGATTTAATCCGGTTTTTTGCATTTCTCCCTCTGTCTCTTCATACAGATGCTTAGAATTTTTAATAATAGTTTAAATTTGTTAACAAAACAACACTCATTATTAGCTCAACACAGCTGTAGCCGTCTACTGCCACTAGTTGTACAGCAATTGCTAAAGAAACGTGAATTTAGTTCGGCTAGTAGCTCAATAATGGAGAAATTTGATTTGCCCAAGAGATTACAAGGCAGCACGCCAAGTGTTTGGTAACGTAATATTAAATTATTTATTTCTATTTCAATTACTATTTAATACTTCTTTATAAAATTGTGTTTTAGGAATGAATATATTGCACTGGCTATGCAATACAAGCCCTTAAATTTGGGCCAAGGATTCCCAGATGACGCTGCGCCAGAATATGTTACAAAAGCTCTGGCGGATATAGCCCAAGATGGGAATCCTTTATTGCATCAGTACACCAGAGGTTTTGTATGTATTTTGTGTATATTTTGTATGTAAGCAAAACAATTTATTTGCGTCTACATATATTCCATTAGGGTCATTTGAGACTGGTGCAGGCCATTGCCAAGTTGTATAGCAAATTATTACAACGTGAATTAAATCCTTTGAATGAAATTATCATTACTGCAGGAGCCTATGAAGCTTTATATTCAGCCATTATGGGTCATGTAGATGTGGGCGATGAGGTTATTATTATTGAGCCATTTTTCGATTGTTACGAACCAATGGTCAAAATGGCTGGCGGCATTGCAAAGTTTATACCCTTGAAGCCGGTAAGTTCGAAATCAACATTTAAGCTATTTTTTCCCTTAAGGTTGGGATAGGAAAAATCTCCGGCCAAAACATTATGGCGTTTTTTTTTAATATTTCAGACCAAAACCGAAGGTTCAATTTCATCTGCTGACTGGAAACTTGATGAGGATGAATTGAAGAAACTTTTTAATAATAAAACCAAAATGATAATCCTCAATACGCCCCATAATCCCATAGGCAAGGTTTTTAATCTCCAAGAACTGGAATTAATTGCTGATTTGTGTAAAAAATGGAATGTCCTGTGTGTATCCGATGAGGTTTACGAATGGATGGTATTCGAAAACAACAAACACATTCGCATTTGTACATTGCCCGGTATGTGGGAACGTACGGTTACAATTGGTTCGGCAGGTAAAACCTTTTCAGTGACAGGTTGGAAAACCGGTTGGGCTTATGGTCCCGCCAATCTAATACGTAACTTGCAAATGGTTCATCAAAATTCTGTATATACTTGTCCCACGCCTCTGCAAGAAGCTGTTGCAAGAAGTTTCGAGTTGGAAATGACGCGTTTAGATTCAGATGAATGTTTTTTCAAAAGTTTGCCACGCGAATTACAAGTTAAACGTGACTTTATGGCTAAATTTTTACTAGAGGCTGGCATGAAGCCAACTATACCCGAGGGTGGCTATTTTATGTTAGCCGATTGGACTAATTTAGGTGAGTTGTTAAGACAAATACAAAAATATATGAAAAATATTTTTTTGTTTTTATTTGAACGCTTCATAGAAAACAAAATTGATATCAATTCGGAACCAGATAAATATCGCGATTACAAATTCACCAAATGGATGACGAAAAATATGGGTCTACAGGGAATACCGCCTAGTGCCTTTTATAGTGAGTCTCATAAAAACTTGGGCGAAAATTTTGTACGTTATTGTTTTATTAAGAAGCAAGCTAATTTGGAAAAGGCTTCTGAGCTTTTAGAGAAACTAAAGAATAATTAGTTTTTTTACTGTGTGGTTAAAGTTAAAAGTTAAATTTGTTTTTGAATTGTCCATTGTCGAGAACGGGATGATATAATAATAATATATTGTATATAATTTTTAATTAATTCGTTTTTATTCATCCTTTATTGACTTAAATATCTATTGGACAAATTCCATTCTCAGTAACATAATTGTATAATGCTGTCGGTTCTAGTAAGGTATTCGTGAGGAGAACAACAATAAATTATTGTGACACATTTTTTCATAAAAAGTTCAGAAGAGAAGTGATCAAGTAGACTTGATGTATGTGAAATCATTCAATCAATTTCAATAGCATTTTTCATAATGGATATAAAAGCTTATAAATTCTTTAAGAATTAACCAAGTTACAACGAATACGATTCTAACATTGAAAAAGAGAAAGCTATCAGAAGAAACTGATGAGTAAATTTATCTCAACTTGTAGATTTGGCATTAGATTCTATTGCTAACAAATTTAAATATTTTTTTCAATATTTTATTGAAATTCGAATTTTAAATTTAACGATTTCATAGTTTACTCTCAAACATGGGAAATAAGAATAGTTTAAAGTTATTTGGTCTGGTCACCTGATTCTTTGTTTACTTTTTAAAAAAATGTTTCATGTTTTTTGTGAAGTTATTATTACAATTCAAATGAATTTTTCTGCATTTTTGTGTGCGGAATATTAAAAATTCTATTCTGTGTCTTTTCAAAATAAATTACTGCTTATAAAATTATAACCATTTTAACATAACCTCACTTTATTAACTGGCGTTTTCCCCTTCAACGTATTCTCTATGCACAACAACAAAGATTACTACACCGACACTACTCACCACCACCATATGATTACATAAGGCCAAACAAACTTATAAGAAATGAATTTCTTTTTTAAAATATCTTATGAATACTTTTATTATTTTGGGGCTGTTTCACAAGATGTAGTTTTTTTTATAAAATAAATTTAACTAAATTCAACCAACATTTATTAGCTCGCCTCTCACGCTCTTGAATTTTTCTTTATTATTGTTGTTGTATTTGTTTAACACAGCATTTTGGGAAAATTGGTATTAAGAATTTACATGTCGTATACGGATTTAAGAGCCAACTCGGGTTTGTCGTAGTTCAATTCTTCGGGTGTGGGAATACCCAATTCAGTGAGGGTTGGGCGAATAGAGTTGATGATGAAAGGATAGATTTCATCGACGTTATCACCACACTTGTCCTTAACACCCTCCAACCATCTGATGGCCAAAGCAATGTCGTTAACGCGACGGCAAGCTTTTAAGCCAGATTCGACAACTTTGGGAGGTGGTACCAAATCCATACCCAACAAATCGTTCATTCCTTTACGTACCTCCCAGCCATCGATGTCGGAGCGGTTAAAGTAGTCTTCATAACGTTTGTCGAATTCTTCGGCAGATATATCACTACCATGAGAAGCACGTACGGCACCCACACGGCTGGTAACTCCAATGGAGCTACGCAAAACGTTGGAAATTTGACTGGCAGCAAGACGGAACATACTGTTTATTGGAATAAAAATTATAATAATAATATATAAAATGCCAGAGAAAATTGGTTAAGTAATCGATTAGCAACCTGAATTGTCTCTTTGATTTGTTCGCGTTGAGAAAAAAATCTACACAGAAAATGAAAAACTGTCAAAAATCTTATCAAATGTCTAACAACTGTATGTGTACGAACGGTAAGTAACATAAGCTGTTCCATAAATCATTTAAATGTGGTATGCAACCCTGTAAAAAGTGTATAAATGAAAGAATGACAAGACGAAAATGCCAATAAAATGGATTCAGTAGATTTTTTCATTTGAAAGAGGAATTGGGTGCAAATTTCATTCTACTTGCTACAAGACTCGAAAAAAAAGAAGAGCGACTAGAAAGGCGTTGAATACTTTTTCGTTATAGGCTTTTAGTTACGGTGGAAATTGTAAAACTCGTATTAAATATTTTATTAATATTATAAATCCTATATTCAAAAAAAAAGAAAATGGCTCCAACAGCAGGGTAAGTACAGAAAAGCCCTCAAATGGCTACCAATTAATATTGTAAAAAACAAAGTGTAAAAAGTTAGAAAATTAAAAAAGAAAAAAACGAGGAGACAGGCATGGTAAAATGATAATTCTAATGCACACACTAACACACATGCAGTCATTTAGCTAATCAGGGCGGTAGGTTACTAAACTCTAAGGTTCTTTGGCTTCATTTTTTAATTTTAAAGAAATAATTTTTGTTGATGTGCAGATTTTCATTTAATTAAATTTTAATTTTGTTTAAATTTATTATATTTATTCATGTTTTTGTCTTGCATTAAACGTGTTTTTTAAGGCCGGCGTTCTTCACTGTGTATGTTTTTTTGTTTCCATCGAGTTTGCATGTTCGTATTTTTACATTCTTCTCTTTGTAGTTGTTGTGTTGCTTGTTACAAGTAAAGCCTTTTAGGGGGTTAATCCATGTGAAAACCTTTTCGTATTTTGCTAATTTTGTTTACGAAATGAAATTTAATTCATTTTTGTGAAATTAGTATTTAAAATATAAAGGAAATATTGTGAGGTTAGGTTTAATAATTTCATTTGGCATATTCTCGAAAATTGTTTGCTTCTCAAGCATTTTTTTATATTGTTCAGTGAGCAGCGTTTGTTGTTGTACCGCTATTTTAGGCAGACAAATTGCTTTTGGAAAGGGATGCCAGATAAAAGGCAAATATTTTGTATTAGAGAAATTAAAACGGGGAAGACCAACTTTTTATCATTGTATTTAAAATATACCAGATAATGCATATTTTTTGTATTTGATTCTAGCTACCAATTTATTTAATAGCGTCAGATCTCAGGCTACCGACTGTTTATATGAACATATTTGTGTAGTTACAGGTTTCTTATATGTATGCACTTTCGATCGTTTAAAATCGCTCGTCTTTAAAAACCGGGGTTAAAATTACTGAACTGTTGTAAAGTTATTTAGATCAAGGTAACTATAATAAAAGAAAAAATGAATAGTGAATATTGCTAATTGTTAAAATTGAAAAGTGCAGGGAGCCATGAGTAATGAAAAGAATACTTGGTGGTTTATCACTATGAAACCAGATTTAAGGCTGAATTGTAGAAGTAGTCGGATAGCTTTTAGCGGATTCAAATAATATGTAATAGCAATTAAGTCAAAGACTTGAGAACATTTTAAAGTTATTAGATTATATTTCCCCTGCCTTGTTGAAATCCAATTACGATAACATTTGTATACTTATTTTATATAAATACTTATATATATAAATTTTTTAACAGAACTGTACCACCCCCAATTTCTTGGGCCCAAAGAAACGATCTACTATACGTCATAATTGATGTAGAATGCAAGGACATTGATTACAAGTAAATATTTTGAATTAAAATTATTTTTTTGTACGAGTTTAGCATTAATTTATTCTCCAACAACAGGGTTACGGAAAATACTTTCACATTTAAGGGCATCAATGCGCTAGAGGCCGATAAAAAATACGATGTCACATTAAATTTCTTGAATTCCGTTAATCCTGATACAGTTGTAAGCAAAAATATTGGAAGATGTATTGAATACACCATTTACAAAAAAGAACCAGGTCCTTTCTGGAAATCCCTAACCAATGACAAAACTAAATTACACTTCCTTAAAGCGAATTTCACCAAATGGAAAAATGAGTCTGATGATGAAGATGGTAAGCGAAAAAAATGGAACTAAAAATGTAAGCTTGTATTAACTGAGGGAAATTGTAATACTATTTTTAGATATTGGTTCCGCCAATCCATTTACTGACTTGTTATCAGGGTCAGATAATAGATTTGATGACTTCAACATCGACGATGATGATGATTCCGACGATAATATTCCAACTCTATCACAAAATGATGAAGATGAAGACGACAAGAAGGATGCAGAAAAGAAATAGTTTAACAATTTATGTTAAACCGCTTTTATATATAAATTAAAAAAAAAAGAAAAAACAAAATACTTCTCTTAATATTAGCATGAACATTAATTGCTTTTTAACAAAACAAAGAAATTTTATTTGAAATTTTCTCTTATGAAAATAGTAAAGCAAAACCATTAAAGATAAAATAACGTTGACTTAAAAAACAAAAAAGAAGGGAAAAAAACTAAAAATAAAGGAATAATTGTACACAAATTATTTAAAATACCATACCAAGAGACAATGAAAATCCTTCATATTTTCAAAACTACTCTTCAAATATATTCAGAACTATGCTGTAGTGTTATTCTTTATATATGTATTTACATATATACAGGAAATGCAATTTATGTAATTAAAACAAAGAAAACAACAGCATAAACATTGAAGAACAATCACAAACAATTATAATTTTCCTTATTTCAAAGACCTTTTCAATCAACTAAAGGTTTAAAAATAATATTAATTAATTAATGAAAACAATATAAAAATTACAAAGAAAAAAAGAAGACAAAATACCAAAATTCTTAATATAATTTACGTTTCCTGTACATAAAGGAAGATAATCGCGTACGATTAAGAGTTATTTGCAAAATAAAAATTTAATTTTATAAATACCCACAGTTGAAGTGTTTATTTTTAAACGATATGATTGAATTGCCTATTTACACTCACACAGCAATTCTCACGAAACATATGGCATCCTTCTACACAATAATTTACGGTGATCGTATTTTAAATTGAGCGGCAACACTACTTTTGTTGCCACAACAAAATTATTTTTTTTTCGCTCATAGCAACGGGATTTTGTCATTTGTTTTGATTTGTGTTTCTGTATTCTGTTTGCCGGTAAGAAAATTGAAAATTTTATATTTCGACACGCTGCTTTTATTTGTTAAAGGAAATGGTAAGTTTTAAATAGTTATTCAAAGTAAAATAATTAGAGTTTTAATGAATTTAAAGCTTTCTTTATAATTTAAACTAACGCCCATGATTAAATTTTTACTAATTTCAAATTTTATTTAATAATTACAGACCAACCGCTATATAAGCCATCTTTGTTTTATAGCTGAATGGTATCAGGAGGAAGCCAGTATTATTCGGACCTACATGATATGCTATTACATTCACGACAATGCCATAGAAATTGTAAATATATTTAAAAAATTTAAGATAATTTTGGTTAAAGTACACAATCATTATTTTTGCGATAATAGTATGACCAGAAAACAAAGAAAACATTTTTAAGGCGCATAAAAATGCCTGAACTATCTGAGAAGGATTTCTTTGTTGGCTCAAAAATCAATATATTTGGACGACAATTTGATATAGTCGATTACGGTGATGAAATGACTAAAAATATTCTTGCAAAATATCGGAAAAGGTACTTAAATCATTTCTTTTTACTAATACCCTAGACTGATAGAGTAAGCGCTATAATGGAAGCTTAGCTATAGGTGAGAAAGTTCTTTTTACACCAAACTGTGTGCTACATAATCACAGAGAATAACGAAATCAAAATGTAAAACAAACAACAGAAAGAAAAGTGCCCAACATACGAAAGAAATTCCTAAAAAATCATTGATCACAAAAAACAAATCAAAATCAAAGATGATCATGCTATAAATCATTTTACAATCATGCTTTGTAAGAAAACCACAAGCAGTGATTTAGAATACGCTTACCATCTTTTAGTTAAGTTTTCATCATGGCTGCCACTTGGTCACCAGCTTTATACGATTAGATGTGATATCAAACTCAGTTTGTATAACTTTGCAGAACCTTTATTTTACTGAAGAATAGCATATTACAACATTTGGGTATGGTATTGAGTTCCTTAATTGATTGTGGTTTTAGCATCAGTAGAGGTTTAATGATACATTTCACGGCCGAACAGGTTAAAGATTTCTTAAGTGAACGCAATAAAGGTGATGTACAAACATCGTAAGTTACAATTAACATTTAGATATTTCTTTTTAAATTCTAATATATTTATTATTATATGTTGTATAGCATACTTATGAATCAGTTGTTAGCTGGTCCTTCGATTGGTTTTGAACTAATCGCTGACAATGCTATGGAAAAAATTAAAAACTGTCAAAGTCAAAACAAGGAATGCTTAAATGACAGCGATATACCGCCAGCTTTAAAAGCCTTATTTGAAAAGGAAGACATACGTAATGGCATCTATTGTTCCCAGTCAGATGAAGAAGTTGCAATGGTAAGTGATAAATAGTTTTCTATACAATTTTCATTCCATACAATTTTAAATAATTTTTTTTTATTTACTTTAGGATACAAATTATTTTTTTGATTCAAAACAAGGCTTACAAAGTCCTGTTATATTGAAAAATTCTACTTTGGCTGTTATAAAACCACATGCCATTAAAGAGGGTAATTTGGGTAAAATTATATCGGAAATAACATCCAATGGTTTTAAAATAACCGCTTTAAGAATGCATATTTTGGAAAAAGTCAATTGTAGTGAATTTTATGAAGTCTATAGAGGCATTGTACCCGAATATATCGTAAGTTTTTCTTTGTTTTTTAACATTTTAATCCGTGTTTACTTATAAGACTCTATTTTCCAATATTCTATAGCCTATGGTCTCACAGCTTGCTAGTGGCGTCAGTATGTCTTTGGAAATTGTTTGCACCGATCCAAATAAAAACAGTTATGAAGAATTTCGCAAATTTTGTGGACCAATGGATCCGGTAAGTCGATTAATATTTTTTTTTTCATTATCGATTAATTTAGGGTATTTATTTATTTTATTTGCATTATTTGCAATCCTTTTAACAATTTAATTGAGGAATTACATTATTGTACTTTTTTCTGTCAAGTAAACCTTATCGTCTATAAAAATATCGATTTAGATGTCTAGGGCAAAGATTCTGGAAAGGTTGTATTGATTTACACATGTAACGGGTGATTTTTTTTAACTATTTCTGTTTATTATTAAATGACCGTCTCTATGTCGTAAGTAGTACATTCCAAAGATCCAGTTTTGACATACTTTTTCTAGTATTCAGCTGCAATGCGGTCTTTCAGAGTTGGAATTGTGAATGGCTAACAATTTAGTTCCCTAATTCCAACACAATCCTTTGCATCCATGGGGGTCAGTCCCCAGCTGTTTGTACAAAAAATCTATCCGTTATATATGTACCATTATACCAAATATATTGCAGTGATCGCACGAATGTTTATGGAATGTCAGTTAAAGAATATTATGCCAACCGCTTCTTGCTATTTTTGTTTGAAGATTTAGATTTAGGACTTTCTAGATGTACTAAAAATATAATTTTCAAAAGATTTTTCTTAGAAACTGATATATTATTAGGTCCAAAATTGTTTTTTTTTAAGTTCAAAGTAAATGTTTGCCTAAAATTATTTTTTCGCACTGATTATGCTTTTTCCAGCACATGTTTGGATACTGTGGCAATTGATTTTATAAATTTTTTTGTGTTTTTTTTTCGTTTTCCCTTTTTTATAGGAGATTGCCAAACTTTTGCGTCCTCATACTTTAAGAGCCAAATATGGCTCTAGCAAAACTTTAAATGCCGTCCATTGTACTGATTTGCCTGATGATACTATCTTAGAAATACAATATTTATTCAAAATTCTAGAATAATTAATACATACTTAAATCACTGTGTCTCGTCTTAATATAAATAATTTCATTTACATTTTATTTGTTGTATTTAAATATAAATATATTTTTATTAACTCCTACAAACAACAAAAAAAAAAGGATCGTTTGAAACAATATTATCAACAAAATTTGACTACCAGTTCTTTATCAAAAGAAAACCAATTAATACTATCATTTAAACATTAACAACCATTTGGGTATTATTACTTGTACTGGGTGTATCATCTGTTAAACTATGTAATGGAGTAGCTTCCGAAGGCATTGGGGCTACCTCCAAAGAATTTTGACTAGCATAATGATGGCCCAAACGTTCTTGTAATACGTAATCATAAGCCAAAAACGTATAAATAACAATGGCAATGATCATAAGAATGGCATAAAAGAAGAATTCATCGCTTTTATTGGCAAAGATATTCAATTCTGTTATCAAAACCACAATAAGATTGCCAAAAGCATTATTTAAAAACCAAGCAGCAGTGACTACCGATTTCATAGAAACAGGGGCCTGAAAAAAATAAACAAATAATATACTTATACGTATACATATATGAAAACTGAAGAAGTATTTCAAAATAAAAGTAAAATACCTGTGTAAATGCAAATTGCAAACCCGGTATGGAAAGCAACAATTCGCCCAGCATAATTAAAACAAATTGTGGTATTTGCCATAATATGTTAACGGATTTGAAAGGCATGGACTAAAAAAAATTAAACAAAAGGTAATTTTATCATGTTTAATATATTCTACATGAGTTTTTTTGTTACACTTACCAAAATATATCTTTGAAGTGCTCCGGCACTTATAAATGAAAATGCTGAAAACACGCCACCCAAAGTAACGCTTTGCAAAGGCTTTAATTCATAATTGAAGCAACATTTTAAAAAAGGTTTCATTAAATATTGCCACAAAGGTATTAAGATGAATAGAAATATGGGACCCATAGCTTTGGCCTGATCTGGTTGTATGGTAACACTACCGGCTATAGTTGTATTCATAAGTGAAGCCTGAAATGTCCAGCTTGAATCTTGTTGAGCCAATAAGGCAAAATAAATAGGCAAAGGCAAAAATAATTTGGCCAACTGAAATCAAACGTTTGAAATTAAAATTAAATTCGGTTTGTCATGTTGTATAGGCTTCATACACACATACCTTTAAAACTTTGGCCACATCATTGACAAATGTTTCATCATATTTGCCCACTGCATAGTGTAGCCAATAGGAACGTTTTGTTACGTTAGCTGCTTTGGACCATTTTCTACCTAAAGCATGCTTAATACAACCATAGAACTTTAAAAGAATATTTTCCTCACTTAGCTTTTCCTCCTTGTAATATAACTTGCCAATGTTAAAAGTAACTGTTAAAAAAATAGTTTGAAATTTATTTTTGTTTTCATACCACTCTGTTAACTTACTCCACGCTACAAAGAATGATGAAGCCAATGTACCAAATACCGCCGGATAACAGCCTTTTTTATTGAAACATGTTGTATTCGCTCGCACCATGGGTGGTAATATTTTACTTAAGAATATACCCACATAGTAAACAAAATAATATAAACTAAAGTATTCAGCCAATTGTTTTGCCTGCTGGGGTAATTGAAATTGCATAGCACCCAATGAAGTTATACAAGCTCTTGATGAGCCATTACCAATGGCTATAAATAGTAAGGAAATGGAAACTAGAAATCTGTAACATTAAAAGCAAAAGTTTCATATTTGTTTCTTTCATTTTTTATTGCTACTCACACCAATGATATGCCCATATAAGGTAGAGCCGTTAGTACCAAAAGTATCCAACCAAAAGCATATAGAAAATAGAAACCCGTTATTGTTCTTACATTACCTATATAACTATCGGCTAGTATTGCTCCAAATATTGGACAAAACTGTCCAAAGAAATTGAAAATATGCAAAACAATTGTTGATAGACTTTCACTAAAATATAAATCATCTCGCAAGTATAATGCTAGTATAGCTGAAATTGTATGAAATTAATTAATTAATGATCATATGTATATGTGTGTATGTGGTATAAACAAAAAGAAACAAAACAACATTTAAAGGTCCTGAACTTGACATACTAACAACAAATAGAAGAACAATAATTATACAGATAAATACCAACAAAGATTATGATTCAAAGCCAATATTGAAATACTGATAATTTGTTTTTTTTTTTTTGATATTATTGTTTAAAAAAATGCACTTGAGACAGTAGACATCATAATGAATAGCAATAACTTTGAAACAAATTAATAATATTTAACTGAGAGTTCCTTAACAATAGCAAAGAAGAACCGCCTAAAGTTCAACCTGATAGGGACAAGACAAACAGAAGGTTTTGTTGCTGGTTGTCTTTTATGCAAGGCTAATATTTGATAATAATGCATTACTGCACAATGAGTCGCTCACAGAAGCTCTATCCAGAAATTTTATTTATCTGATACTGTACGATACGCCGAGGTTATACGTAATGCAGCTGTTTTCTCTGCCAACAGAGTATTTTTTGTTTATTCTTTTACTGTCAACAGTCGTAATCAGTAATTTACTTCTGCTTAACGATCATGTTTCTCTTATATTTGCCACTAGGCGGCCAAAAAACAAGCCTGTGTTTTCTCGAAGAAAAATTGAAAAACATGGTTTACTTTCTCTTTGCAGGTATCAATTTTTGACCCGCAATCAAATAATACTGGATTAAGCCACCGCGTTGTTTGATTTCATTTCTTTGTCTACGTCTTATAATATGTTTCTTTACTCCGTTTCTCTATTAAAGTGGAATTTAAAGTCGAAAGAAATTACAGTGAATTAGGAAACAAAAAATTCGTTAAATTTATTATATTTTTGGTTATTTTCTAACAATTTTCCAATCGAAATAAAATGATTAAACTAAATGGTAGATAGGGTGGTCTATTTTTAAAAATTTTATTTGAAATAAAGAATACAAGTTTAGACAGATTTTCATTACACCTTTGACATATTTCAAATCGTTTATGATGAAACCTCTTATAAATTTATCATATCTACACGAGCCTCTAATTAGAATTATTAAATAGAGTACGATGATCTCGGACTAATATTAATCTGTTTTGTTTTCTTTGCACAAATGAATCATCGTTAAAAATACTTGAATATGTAAAGGCGTCCGAAATTCTTTTGTTTTATGAAAAATTAAATTAAATACCAACGCCCAAAATGCAAAACAATATATTAAGACTGTGTAATAATTTTTAATTTATTGTATTCGATAAAACTAAACCAGGTTTATGTAAACTTTTCAAACCAAAAGTAACAATGTATTCGATTATAATTATTATTTTATCTTAGATTCAATATCAAAAAAAGATATATTATGACATAAACATAATTATCCATGCCCATAACTAGCTGGTTTTAAGCGAATTTTTCTTAAAGGCTTATTTGAATCCGGTAACTGTGAAGGCCTTGATATCATTATTTTCGTACTAATCTTTTTTGGCTTATACCATGTTTTTTCTTTTGTTTTTTGTTAAAACATTCAATGGATATTATTTGGTACATTCGCATTTTATATAGCGTCCATTCTATCCATTCGAGCTCTGGATTCAAAATTTTTGCGGAAATATTGCAGAAAAAACTAAAAACTTTCTTACAGAAAGTGCATTTGAAATAGTATGTTAATCGATTTGATTCTTTTAGGAGATGCAAGTATTCAAGTGTTAAAATTGTCAAATTAATTCCCATTTTTGTGAATAAAAATTGGCCTCATATGACCAAAAATTCGTCTGCTTTTTAACTTTTCGTCACGAAATCGTAAAGCATTTTTTTTCGGAAGGTAGAAATATTTATAATCCGAAAATCCATTTTTTACACAGTAACTATGTTCATTAATTTATTTTCATCATATAGTAACAATGTTTTTATATTAAATATTCCAATCTACATAACTTGCGATTGTATCATGTTATGTTGCATACATTGATTATTGGCCAATAGAAGGTTTTAGTCCCTTGTTGCGTGTGTCAATTTTATTATGAATGGTGTGAGCTATAGTTTAAAGTTAAATCTGAATGAATGACTTGAGATGCTTTTTCATGACAATTAGTTACTTTAAAGAATTTTGTCGGAAGACTGATAATTGTTTTTTTCAAGAAGTCAGAGCTGAGATTTGAAACCTTTAGCTGCCGCTTAGTAATATACAACTCACTAGACTAGGACGAACACGTTCGATTTATTAGAAAACTATGATATTGTAGATTTTCTGAAACAAAAAATTTTTCGATGGAAAATTGTAAAAAAAAATACAGAGTGATGCGAAAACGTCTAGGAGCTGAAGAAAATTATAAATATCCGATTTTATTTTACAAATAAGGAGAACGGTTAATATAACAGTGGCATAATCAGTGGTGTTGTCGAGCCGGAACGCTCCGGAACGTCGTTCCGGTACTTTCTTTTTGGACAGGAACGCGTTCCGGAACTTAAGATGATTTCTGGTAACGAAAATTGGCTGACGTTTTGAAAAAAAGAATTAAAAATAATTGCAGATTTTTTTTCTAATTTTTGACGAATTTTTATATGTATTTTTATAAACAAGCGTTTGAACCGAACCCGAACCGGAACAAAAACCGGGACGAACCGACTTGTTTTTGCGAACCGGAGTCCGGAACACGTTCCGGTAAAAAAAATTAGCACAACACCACTGGGTATAATAGCATTGTGATCACAGATATTAGTACATATGTATAAAGCATATCGATGGCTTAATATAAAAAAGGCCTAGCTAGATTTTTGGTTACTTTACAGGAGAAGGAAAAAACTTAATAAAATTCGTAAAATTTTAGATACAACAAAAATTTTAATACAATTTTTAATAAGAAACAGCAACACATTTAATCTCTCATTTAAAAATTTTTTATATTTTTTGTGCATCTGGCATTTGTCTACTATAATAAACAAAAAAACCTTATTTTGAAAAATATTGAGTTAGGCCTTTTTTATATTAAGCCATTGGTATGTACTATCATCATTCTAACTAAACTAAATAAATCTTTAAATTATTTTTACTACACCTTAAATCTTTTTGAAATAGGTACAAACATTAATTTCCATTAACTTTAAATATTTTAAAATAATTTGTTTTAAATACAAATTTTAATATACATACATACATATTAATTTTGATGAGAATTAAAAAGATTTCTTTTCGAATCCAAAAACCACTTTTAAAACTTTATTTGTTAAAGAAAGAATTTCTTACTCGTGTTTCACTTACTTCGCATACCATTGGCAGCAAATGCTTCAAATAATTTAACGGTCAATACAAATATAATTGCTCTCGGATATTTCAGATGTCTAGGTGTCAATTGTGCTACGAGTCCATAACCTTCGGATCTTTTACTTCCTGATTTTGATTTTATCGTTGTAAGCGTTGATAATTCTGTTTTATTATCGGTGAGGGTTAATAGTCCCAAAGCAGGCAGAGCTTTAAACGATAACAATTTTTAGATAAAACCGAACATGATTAGTGTTATTTAAATAATTGCTTTCTTATCTTTCTTTAAAATACGCGTTAGGAAATGATAAACAAAAAATCAACAACTTACTCTCTTCACTGGCTATTTGGGAGGCTCGAAACATTTTGGATTAAGAAACCGATGTTTAACTGCTAATGCAATATTTTATTTGTTAACTCACTACTAGTATAAGTTATTTGGTGAATTATTTTAATTTTTTTGTTTGTTTTTTTAATAACAATAACAATCTATTGTTAAAACTATTAAAATACCAGGGCTTTCTCAACCGCAAATACGGTATTTTTCAAGTCGAATGATTATTGCACAGAAAAAGCATCAGCATGCATTTAATGCTGTTGCTGTTGCTGCTGTCTTTACAACTATTTGTTGTTGATGTCTACTCAAATTTCATAGTATTCAAATGAACAAGGTAATTTTGTACAACAACAAAAAAGCGCATTCATAAATACAATAAAATTGTTATTAATTTTTTGTTTATTTTTAAATGTTTTATTTTATTTTTTTTTTTTGTTTTTTAATATTCTAAAATCACTGAAACATCATACATACGAGTGAATATATGAAAATCACTTGTTTTATTAACTATAAATTAATTAAATATTTAACGCCTATGTTGACAGTTATTTTTATGATTCTTTTGTTTTAAAATTCATATGTTTTTCTTGTTTAAAATCCCGTGAAATACTGTTGCTTGAGATTAATTAAAATTGAACTTTTTACATTTTTTCCTATAAAGTTTTCGTTTAGCATCCAGCCAAGCAAGCAAGCAATCAGTCAGCGCCAGACTATCAGCTAAACAGTCACTAGTATTTGAGGTACATCTGCCTGTTATCTGTGTTTCATTTTTCTTAAGTGTTCCAACAGTTGAATTTAGAATCTATTTTGTTTATCTGCTTCTTGTGAGTGTATGCGAGTAAGCTTGTGAATCTTAATCTTATTGCACAATGTTTCACGAGACACAATTTTGTTATTATGATTGGTTGGTTAGTTTGAATGCTGGTAAACGATTGCACTCGTTCTTCCCACGATAACAATTTCTGTTATCTGTTTGATTTTCTTTGCTTTTTGTTAATTGTTTTTTTGTTTTTTAACAGAAAACCCAAAAATATGCTATGTAAACATTTCTATAATATTATATTTTTGGCAAACTGATAATCCAATTTAAATTAAGGAAATGCATACGCATTCTTATTTAAATTTTTGGTAAACCCCACAATCTGATAAAGAATTTTGTTCAAACAGCCTATATTATAAGATTTTTTTTGTATAAACTTTTTTCTCAAACTTTTTACTCTTTCCTAATTCGTTTGTCTTAGACCACTGGTTAATGAGTAGGCTTACTAGACGAGAACGTTTCGAAAAGAAAAGATCTTCTCTCAACTGTCTTCTAATGAAAGCTTTCAAAGTAAAAAAAGCTTCCATAAAAAAGCTTCTCAAATCATTTATTCGAAGTCAAACACAACAAGGGTGGGTGGTGGAGTGTGAAGCTAGGACGTAATCCTATCTGAAATGTTGTAAATGGCCCATAACATAATGTATTTCAAAAATTTCATGTTACTTAAACCGCCTTTTGATGAATGTCTAATCGTTAGGAGAAAACAATAGGAGATATTATTATGCGTTTTCAACTAAGGACTTCTGGTCCGACAATTCGGAGGTTCCCAATAATGCTCTTGAGGCATAAACTGACAACTCCACAAACAAAGTAGGTTGTGGTATATGCATACAACTTAAAGATTCTGACCTTAGAGCTTCGTATAGGAAGTCATGGTCGTATTTGAACCTGAACACCTGATTACTAAGGCAATCAGACTGTGATAATATATCTCACGAGAGTTGCATCAACGTCCGTCCCATTCCATGAATGCCGGTGATTTTTCGGAGAAATCTTATGTAGGTTCTAGAACATACAAATATCTTCGGAAATAGTATTACCGATGAACGAAGAGGACTTGATCATCTGCTCTCTATAAATTGCATGTCCTTCCATCGTATTATTGGCGGCAGACTTATTGGAAAGCATGTCAATAGACTCGGTATTCCCTCTAGTGAGTTCTGCAGTAGTGGTGGATCGTACAAAGAAACTATCTTTCACTTCGTGAGGCGGGTATACTGTCTTCTCATTTTCTGTCATCTTTCAAAAAAGTGTACAGCAATATCGATATTTATTTCGACTTAGGGTGGTTTCCTATGCGGAATGTTTGAGGGAAGGAGAGAACATTTGAAGAAGAAAATATGCCACAGACTACATTTCTAATTTAACATTCTTTAAAACATTTTACATAACCAATATGTGGAATTAAAATATTCAAAATTTCTTCTTTTCGATTTCGTAAATATTATTCCAAACAGCCACATAATTAATGTATTTTATTAATGAATAATTATTACTTTTTTTTTGGAAATATTCCGTAATTATTTTGCTTTTTAAATTTAATTTAACAATTTTTTTGTTATCATTTTAAATATTGATTTGTTTACAAAAATATTTGTTGTTTGTTTACTTTCATGAATATACATAGTATTTTGAACTCATTTTATTTTCATAGACCTATTAATTTTTAACGGGTATTGTTCCCAGTATTTCTTTTACACTTCTTTTACTTATACTTGAATATATAGAGTATTGAATCTCATATTAAAAATATTAACATGTGACCAAGTAGATAAGTTACTACAAGTTGTCTGCCGTAGTTCAGCTGCAGACGGGTTTACTTACTTTGTAACTGATAACGACATCATTGATCCCAAGTCACATGTTGTTTGCAAGGCTTAAAGATTGTAACTTTCTTTATCCCAGCACAATTTTACATTTATAATCGTAAAAAATAGGAATTTAAATACGAATCGGGCTTTTTTTAAAACTTTGTAACAATGAGTCAGTTTTAGACTTTATTCATAACAAACTACACATGTATAGAGGTTTTTGTTTAAGTTTAAAAATATGTTATTTTGTACTTTCTATTACATACTTATATACATATGTATTTAATACTGATAGGACCTTGGATCTTGCCGCGTAGACAGGGACTTTGGCATAGCCGCATAAAAAGTCTAATGCTAATAGGTGCTGCCAATTTTTGAATTATTCTTTCTGGAAACTTATCATGGAATAGTAGTAAAATCCGTCGGATTATATTTCTCATGGCACCGTCTTATTGAATTCAAATAGCGTACAATTTATAATCGTCAATCGCACTTCAAAAAAAAAGCCGTTTATAACTTCATACCATAATGCACACCAAACAGTCACTTTTTTCGGTTGCAATAATTCTGTTTATTGACGTAACCACCGTGTAAGAAATGATTTTTATCGCACCTAATGTAGAATGCGTCCTAATAAGCCATAATATAGACCCAATTTGTTAGAGTGCCGTGGATAATCGAGTTATACGCTACTCTTTCTCTAACAGGAGCCGTGGTTTGTACAGGGCTGATCACATATGTATGTAAATGCTTTCATTCTCTTAAAATTTCTTTATAATCTTGCACAATAGGTCGATAATGATGATGTTTTCTTGCTTCCCCACTTGCTAGTATTAATTTCTCTTTCTTCTAAAACATATTGGTTTTTTCGATTACAATTATTCAATCGAATTCAGTAGTTTATCTTCGAAAAGCAATCATTTTAATTTAACAAAGAACAAGTCATTTTTTAGTTTTCGTTTTATTTCATCTTAATTCAAATAAATTTTTAATTTAAACAAACATTTATTATTTGATTTCCTTCGTCTGTATTTCTGATGAATTGTGTTAAACGACACGGATGGGGTAAAAACATAAATTATTATGAAAAGTCTTATTATGTATGGTAAGTGAGAAATTTCACAGAGTGGAAATTTTTTTATTAATTTAAAATGTTTAGGTCTATGATTTTATAAAAATTACAAGTAAAACACACTTCAGTTTCGTACGTTACGGAAATCACCAAAAAATTTATACTAAAAACCTAGAAGACACGCAATACAATTAATTGCCTGAAGGAATTTACACCAATTTCTTGGCCTCAAAGAAGCTCTTCAAATGTCTCATTTGCCAAAAGCCCATGCATACCAAGACAACAGTCTGGGCCACAGACCACCATAGTACCCGTGAGTTGGTGCTTTCGCTAGTTTGACGGAAACGTTCTTCACGATAGCGCTGATAGTTTTGTTCCTTAGTGATTTGGTCCACTTGATCTAACAATTGACGTATACGCAATTGTAATTCTGTTAATTTTTCCTTTTGTGCCACACTGGCGTAATCAATAGCGTGTTCGCCAACTTGTATGTCCAAGTGAACTCGCAACTGGGCACCACTAAACCAGGCTGTACTGTTCGAGTACATACAAATCACATGTTCACCTGGGGTATGAGAAGTGAAAGAGATGCGTCCTTCAGAACTGTAGACACGAGAGAGAATAATTTTGTCATCACTATCGCGTACTTCGACATGCATGCCAATACCGGGTGACGAGGGCATGAAACCATTGGAACGGGGATCATATAATTCCACTTTGTAGTTTACTAGAAATTTGAGAGCAAAATTTTAATTGTGATTTCTACAGTTCCACAGTTGACACTTACCAATGACTGTAGTCTCATCGGGTACCTCTTCTATGAAACATTTGCGTTCTGTTTCAGCAATGTGAAAATATAAACCGAATACTGTATTGCAGCAGGCCAGTAGGGCCACTAACGCTAGTAATTGTTTTGACATGTTTTATTTGATATTCCAAAAACTATTTTTTAACCAATTTGTAATTGTTTTCGCCTTAAATCCTTATTTTGCTAACTCGACACGTCATGAGAAAAAATTCCACACAACACAAAACGTCAAATTGGCAGCTGAAGAGAATAGAAAGAATGTCATACACCGGTGAATGCCAACGAAACATTCTTGTAAACAATGTTATCAATTTTCAAATAAGTTTTCATAAATGCTGATTTTAAAACAGCTGTATTTACAATTTTCTTATTAGACGGATTATTGCATAAAGAATCATATTGTACAGTAATGCTAGGTGCACATTTTGCAATTTGTTTATGCAAAAAATAAAATAATCCGAAATTCATTTGAAATACCATTTTTTTAAATTTATTTTTTTTAATACCATTTTTTAACACATAATTTTTTGTTTTTCTTTTAGAGCAACTATAATTCATACAATTATTCATCAATAATAAAAATTGCTGCTATTTTATTTAGTTCACCGCTAATACAGAATACGGGACTAATGTTGCGCCTGAAGTGAAATTTCTGGTTGCAGTGTATCTATCAAAATATAAAATTGTTGTGTAAATACATAACCTACTACAGCGGTTGCATAATATATTGCATTGGTGAGTAATAGTTATAACAAACTGCTTTTATACGTTATACGCGTAAAATTTTACCCGGGGGTTATACATTCAATGTAAGTGTTTCAATATTAACACACTCAGAGTTTTTTACTACCCCACCTTCAAATTCAAAAATTGAAACGAAATTAATAACATTTTTTATTCGAACACAAGGGCCAATTTATTGTGTCTTAACTGTAACCTATCTAAAGCATAAGTTTGAAAATATATTCCAAAGAATTTTAAAAGTGAAGTGAAATGAGAAAGCGTTTATTTTTCTAACATCGTTATGATATACCCTGTCTTAGTGTTATCAGATTACAGTGATTGTGACAGTGTGAAAGAAGTTGCATACTTTACAAAAATAAAGAAATTTGTTGACGTTTGCATAGATTTATGTGCATCTGCTTTGTTTTTATTAAAAAAAGTGCCACTTAATGGATTTAACAATATTAATTGGTATTGCTACAGCCTTGCTGGTAATCTTAATAACACTCTTCTTTTTGCAAAAGAAAAAAAGTGAAAAAGGTATGTAATTTTTAAGTCTTATGTGAATTCCTAAACAACATCCTTTTCATGTAGATGAGGATAAGAAGCCGCAGCAGCAACAACAACGTGGTGTACCTCAAAGGGCTCAGGAAGGTGTACCAAGACGTGCCCAAATTGTACGTAATCAACGTAATCGTTTAAGACAAAATGTAGCACCAGCTGCTGGTCAAGCTGCAGCAGCTTTGGATAATGCTCTCAATGACAATGACAATGACAGTGATAATGACCATGAACAAGGTGAAATACCGCAAGGTCAAGTTTTGGATGAAAAAATGGGTGCTAAGAAAAGAGCAAAAATGGAACAAAAAGAACAAAAACGTCAAATGCGTGAGCAAGAGTTAAGAATGCGTGAAGATCGCAAAGCTAAAGAAGCCAAATTAGACGAAGAGCGGAAGAAACAAGAGGAACTTGAAGTCGAGGAAGAACGCAAACAAGCTGAGGCTGAACGTTTGGCTAGAGAAGAACAAGAACGAAAGGAACATGAGGAATATTTAAAAATGAAGGCAGCCTTTAGTGTAGAAGAAGAGGGTTTCGAAGAGGATGAGGAAGAGAAAGAAAATCTCTTGGCAGATTTCATTAAATACATAAAAGATAATAAGGTGGTGGTCTTGGAGGATTTGGCCACTGAATTCAAATTGAAAACGCAACAGGCTATTGATCGCATTCAGGAGTTGCAAGCCAATGGCTCCATTACGGGTGTCATTGATGATCGGGGTAAATTCATATATATTTCTGAGGAAGAATTAACATCTGTTGCCAAATTTATAAAGCAAAGAGGTAGAGTCTCTATTGCTGAATTGGCAGAAAGTAGTAATAATTTAATTAATTTAACACCGGTGACTACTAATTAATTTAAGTGAGAAGGCTTTTGTTCGATTTCGTTGAGAAACTTACAATTTTTGATTGTAGCTATCAGTTTAAATCGTTTGCTTTAATTTGTTGTTATTAGAATATTATTTTTTCTACTGTAAATAATAAAATTAAACTAAGGGTAAAAACGGAAAAAAGTGGTTTTAATTTCAGTAAATAATTTAAATTAATTTGTTCAAAGGTAATCGCATTATTAAAATTAGTTTGTGTTTTGACAATTGAAAAAAAGTATAAAAGTTGCAAAAGCGAATGAAATATATATTTGAAGCGATAAATGAATGCCTCCAATTTACTTTTTAAGGATTATTTAACGCAATATTTTGCTCGTGGCCGGGTCGCAAGTACTCTCTCCGTGAACTTCAGTTTTGGTATACTTTTTCCAGCTTTACAACCAGTATTGCACCGATGGCATCTGCAATATTTTTCCTTAGTTCAGGAATTCTTAGTCTACGCAAGAAACTTTACGTACTCTCACAAAAAATAGTCTAGTTGGCAGTCAAGGGACTACTCCAAAATGCAATGTTAATGCCACATGTCAATCAAGTCTAATTCTTTATTTTTCGGAAAAGCCTACCGTATGTACCTCCATTGACTGCAACAGTTCAATTTTTTTCGGATTTGAAGAGGTATGGTCTAAAGGAGGAAGTCGGTCCACAAACTGCACCATGTTGTGACCTTCAGAGGACATGGTTTTGAATCTGTTTGTTGAGAGACAAAAAAGAGCTTTATCGCTGAAAATAATTTTTCTATTTACGGAATATTTCTCATACAAAAGAAATTTTAATAATAAAATTCGATGATTTGCAATTATTGTTGATTTGTTAGCGTGTTCATGCTGAATTGCCAACTAAGATCTCAAAACTGGAAATTAAATCGAAATGTGAAGTTAAATATTCATTCGTTATAATTTTAACTTTTTAACTATACATGTCATGCCGTGTTAATGTATTAAAATATATATTTTAGGATTTGTTAATGACTGTAATATACAAAAACAATGTATGTAGTATATAAAAAGTGTCAAGAATATCTAATTTAGTCGTCCATGTCATCATCATCATCCATATCCATTTCATCCTCGTCATCTTCACTTGTTTCGTCTGGATCTTTTGCCTCCAATTGGCATTTGGGGCATTGGCATACGAATATGTAATTCTCCTTAAGAATCTGCCAAGAAAAAAAAATAATATTTGCTAATATTTTCAAAGGCTTCGCATTAAGACTGTTTGTTACCTCTTGTCTAGAATGTCTACTTCTTTCCAATTGGCACTCATCCAGATAGGAAATGCATACTTCTTCCCCGGGCAGTATGGATTGTATTGCCTTCAATGCAACAATATCATTTGAATATGGAAATGTGGATTGGGCATTTGGTTCACAACTGTGATTTATTTTACTTTCCAGTGAATATATATCGGAACCTTTATTACTTAAGAATTCGCCAGCGACTAGAAAGAAATGAATGCTTTTATTACAAAACGAAATTATTTTTTTTGCATATTTATTATGTACACTTACGTTCTTCCACTTTATTATATGGCTTATCAATATATTCATCCAACTTTTGTTTATCTACGTCGGGCATTGGTAAATCCGGTACTTTTTTAGCCCATTCAGCTAAAACACTGATGGCTATGACCTGAAAGTGAGAAATTTCAGTTTTTTTTAATTTAAAATGTTTAGGTCTATGATGTTATAAAAATTACAAAAAAACTCTAGTTTCGTACGTTACGGAAATCAAATTTATACTAAAAACCATGGTATAAGAAATATATATATTTCTTATACCATGCTAAAAACCTAAAAGTCTAGCAATACAATTAAATGAATTCCCAGAGGGAATTTACACCAATTTCTTGGCTTCAAAAAACTCTGCAAATCTCTCATTTGCCAAAAGCCCATGCATACCAAGACAACAGTCTGGGCCACAGACCACCAGAGTACCCGTGAGTTGGTGCTTTCGCTAGTTTGACGGAAACGTTCTTCACGATAGCGCTGATAGTTTTGTTCCTTAGTGATTTGGTCCACTTGATCCAACAATTGACGTATACGCAATTGTAATTCTGTTAATTTTTCCTTTTGTGCCATACTAGCGTTATCAATGGCGTGTTCACCAACTTGTATGTCTAAGTGAACTCGCAACTGGGCACCACTAAACCAGGCTGTACCGTTCGAGCACATACAAATCACATGTTCACCTGGGAAATGAGAAGTGAATAAGAGGCGTCCTTCAGAATTGTAGACACGAGAGAGAATAATTTTGTCATCACTATCGCGTACTTCGACATGCATGCCAATACCGGGTGATGAGGGCGTAAAGCCATTGGAACGGGGATCATATAATTCCACTTTGTAGTTTACTAGAAATTGGAGAGAAAAATTTTAACTATGATTTCTTCAGTTCCACATTTAAGCACACTTACCAACGACTATAGTCTCATCGGGTAACTCTACTATGAAACATTTGCGTTCTGTTTCAGCAATGTGAAAATATAAACCGAATACTGTATTGCAGCAGGCCAGTAGGGCCACTAACGCTAGTAATTGTTTTGACATGTTTTATTTGATATTCCAAAACCTATTTTTTAACCAATTTGTAATTGTTTTCACCTTAAATCCTTATTTTGCTAACTCGACACGTCATGAGAAAAAATTCCACACAACACAAAACCACCGAAGACACAGAAGGGATACTTGTGACGTTTGACAAAAGCTCATAGCAGCACCATTACTGGCGAATTTAGAGGGAGAAAAAAAATGTTGTAATGAAGCAACAGATATACAGAGTGAAAACTGGCGGATAAAGCAGAAAAATTAAATGTAAATAAACATTTATTTTGTGTTAAGAGAAAATTTGGAATATTTTTTAATTTCTTCAATGAAAAGTTGAAAGATTCTTAAATATTTAAATATTAATCGAAATGTGGGTGATTTTCGGTCACAATGAATATAGTTTCTTGTGAAAGAGGTAATTAAGAAACTAAATATTACAAGATCAAAATAAGACGATCTGCCCATAAAAAATTTTTCTTGCTAAAAGTTGCCAATATTTCTTAATTTCTTGAAAGGAAAAGTTAAAAATTGATATTGTTATTATTTGTTTTTATTATTTATTAATAGTTTTAGACAAAAATTACAAAATTAACTCTCGCCACCCCGAAAACTGAAAAAAAAACATAAATAAACAGAGAAAATTAGACAGGGACAGAAATACTTTTTGGTAATATTTGCTGTCCCTTTCATAATTTGCCGGTAAACATCAAAATTCCGATTCCTTACTGGTTATACGGTGCTATTTAATAACATAAGTTTGAAATAATATTTCAAAACTTTCACAAAAAGTGCTCTAGTTGGCAGTTACTGGACTGCTTCCAAACAACCTCGTGTTTGGACCCACATGTTAATCAAGTATATTTCTTTATATTTGAAAGAAAAATCCTCCGTATCTAGCTTTATTACTACAACTATTCGATTTTCATTGTATTTGAATAAGTACGGTCCAAATGAGAAAGTCGGTCCACAAACTGTACCAAATAGTGGTAAGGTTTTGAATCAGTTCTTGTAATTATGTTTATTAACGTATCCATTGGTATAAAAAAAGCTTTAATAATAAAATTCGACGATTTGCAAATATTGTTGATTTGTTAGTGTGTTCAAGGCGAACTGCGAACTAAGATCTCAAAACTGCAAATTAAATCGAAATGCGAAGTTAAATATTCATTCGTTATAATTTTAACTTTTTAACTATGCATGTCATGCCGTGTTAATTTATTAAAATATATATTCTAGGATTTGTTAATGACTGTAATATACAAAAACAATGTATGTAGTATATAAAAAGTGACAAAAATATCTAATTTAGTCGTCCATGTCGTCATCATCATCCATATCCATTTCATCCTCGTCATCTTCACTTGTTTCGTCTGGATCTTTTGCCTCCAATTGGCATTTGGGGCATTGGCATACGAATATGTAATTCTCCTTAAGAATCTGCCAAGAAAAAAAAATAATATTTGCTAATATTTTCAAAGGCTTCGCATTAAGACTGTTTGTTACCTTTTGTCTAGAATGTCTACTTCTTTCCAATTGACATTCATCCAGATAGGAAATGCATATTTCTTCACCGGGTAATATGGATTGTATTGCCTTCAATACAACAATATCATTTGAATATGGAAATGTGGATTGGGCATTTGGTACACAACTGTGATTTATTTTACTTTGCAGTAAATATAAACCGGAACCTTCATTATTTAAGAATTCACCAGCGACTAGAAAGAAACGAATGCTTTTATTACAAAACGAAATGATTTTTTTTTTTGCATATTTATTATGTGTGTGGCCTTACATTCTCCCACTTTATTATATATATCATCAATATATTCATCTAACTTTTGTTTAGCTGCGTCGGGCATTGGCAAATCTGATACTTTTTTAACCCATTCAGCTAACACACTGGTGGCTATGCCCTGACTATTCGTGCCCACCAAACCCATTAGGGTTTTAAACGCCTCGGTTGTGGTAAACTTTTAAACGTAAAAAAAGTTACATTTTAATTACAATCTGTAAAGTTTGAGTTAAATATCGTTAATCTTATTACCATTGCAAATTCTTCACCCTGGAAAGCCTCACAGAAAGCAGCATAAAGCTGTTCCATTTGTATTTCAAAATTCTCACCCAACATTTTGTGATAAATTTGTTGTTCTTTATTCACAATCAACGATTGAAATGATTGTAAATTTTCAAGAAATTCCGTTTTATTACTGCTCTGCTGATACATAGCCATAAGACGTACCAACAGCATAATGGTGCCAGTCTCAGGGGGATAATGCATTTTCCTTAAAAAAATTAAAAGTTAGTTTAAAAATAGTTTTATTTCTGATTTCGTAATTTGTTTTTAAACTTACTTCCATATTTCATTCAATTTGTTTATGGGATGACTATCATCTGTTCTATAGTTACCCAAGCAGGCTACACGGTGATATTTCTTAAAGGCCTCTATACGACAATCCTCCGAACAGTAACGCACTTTGCAGCGTGTACAGCAACAAAATTGTTCCAACCATTGTTTGGTGGGATCATGATCTAGCAAAGATACTACTAAAGCCGGTTGATTGGCCAAACGTCTTATGTTCTCTGTTATCGTTTCCAAAGGACGCATACAATGATCACAGGCAGCATAACCATAAGCGGCATTCCAGGAGAATTGACAGGACACAAATGGTTCTTCTTCAAAGATAACATCTCCCGCATTGATCGCTTTAGTGGCCACCACGGCACGCCCCTGCAAATAGTTTCTTTAATATAAAGCGTACAAGAATTATTTGGGTTAGAGAATTGTTCCTACCTTGCCCGGTATTTCCTTAATTTCAAAACAATTCATATTATTTTCGAACAGAACTTTACACAATTGCACATAAATTCGTGGTTTGTTTTGGTTCTGTTGCTGTTTATTTTTTGTTCACTGTCGGCATGTGGTTGTCAAATACCAGCGCTGTCTATATACGCATTGAAAATCTGTGTCTTGTGTGTAAGCTGAACAGGTCGTTTATTAACAAAAAATATTCCATTCCACATTGTTTTAATTTATCTTAACAACAAAATGAAATGAAAAATTCCGGTTGGTTTTACTCTTAAATGCTGGCAACATTATAGTTTCAATTTATTAAAGCATACTTTGGGGCAGTAATATAAAATTATTATGAGGCACCCTGTTGTGTTTATGTCTGAAAGCATATTTTTAGGATGATAAAAAATGAAAAAGTTACCTCATAAATTCTGATCGCCTGGTATTTTTGTGTAAATTTGAAATTAATGCCCCTATTGCCGTTCTCACCTCAAGACAGTTTGGTCGTCTGCCAGTCAACCCAACTTTCACTCAACCAAATTATTTTTTGATATTGCGGAACTCAACGTTATTTAGTTGTAGTTGTTAAAGTGTTGACGGTATGAAATTTCAATTACATGTTGGTAACACCATGAAATTTATTTGGAAGTAGAGGAAAAGAAAATGAAAATATAAGCTAAAATCAAGTTTTTGTGGAAATAAAAGTAAATTAAAAATGGATTTAAGTGAGGATTTATTTTACGAATATGAGAATCATGACGCTAATATAAATGTTCTTCGTATACGTAGGAAAATAAGCGATGATTCAAATCCTCTTGAACTACCCTTCTCTCCCTTTTGTTTAACAAATAACACTTCCTGCTGAATTCTGTTGGCCTGGTATTGGCAGAAAATTTTTGAACGAAAAATTTGAAAATATTTTTCGACATACACACACACACGCACATGTACAATCGTATAACAATTTTACATTTGTGCGCATATCTCGGAAACTATAAGAGATAATGACAATCGGTTTTCACCAATCGACTGGAAAAAACATCAGCTTTCCAACAATAAATAAATTCGCCCCCATATATTAAATACCGCCTGAAATATAAGGCATTATATATAAGAATTCAGTATATTTCTTAGAAGGCGTGGCATTTGTGGGCGGAAATAAATTTTGCTAAATAGCTGATGTTTTTTTCTATCGTATAGCGAAAACTCAATGTCATTATCTCTTATAGTTTCCGAGTTATAAGCAAAATTGTAAAAGTGTTTAACAAAAAACACTTCCTGCTGAATTCTGTTGGCCTGGTATTGGCAGAAAATTTTTGAACGAAAAATTTGAAAATATTTTTCGACATACACACACACACGCACATGTACAATCGTATAACAATTTTACATTTGTGCGAATATCTCGGAAACTATAAGAGATAATGACAATCGGTTTTCACCATGCGACTGGAAAAAACATCAGCTTTCCAACAATAAATAAATTCGCCCCCAAATATTAAATACCGCCTGAAATATAAGGCATTATATATAAGAATTCAGTATATTTCTTAGAAGGCGTGGCATTTGTGGGCGGAAATAAATTTTGCTAAATAGCTGATGTTTTTTTCTATCGTATAGCGAAAACTTAATGTCATTATCTCTTATAGTTTCCGAGTTATAAGCAAAATTGTAAAAGTGTTTAACAAAAAACACTTCCTGCTGAATTCTGTTGGCCTGGTATTGGCAGAAAATTTTTGAACGAAAATTTGAAAATATTTTTCGACATACACACACACACGCACATGTACAATCGTATAACAATTTTACATTTGTGCGAATATCTCGGAAACTATAAGAGATAATGACAATCGGTTTTCACCATGCGACTGGAAAAAACATCAGCTTTCCAACAATAAATAAATTCGCCCCCATATATTAAATACCGCCTGAAATATAAGGCATTATATATAAGAATTCAGTATATTTCTTAGAAGGCGTGGCATTTGTGGGCGGAAATAAATTTTGCTAAATAGCTGATGTTTTTTTCTATCGTATAGCGAAAACTTAATGTCATTATCTCTTATAGTTTCCGAGTTATAAGCAAAATTGTAAAAGTGTTTAACAAAAAACACTTCCTGCTGAATTCTGTTGGCCTGGTATTGGCAGAAAATTTTTGAACGAAAATTTGAAAATATTTTTCGACATACACACACACACGCACATGTACAATCGTATAACAATTTTACATTTGTGCGCATATCTCGGAAACTATAAGAGATAATGACAATCGGTTTTCACCAATCGACTGGAAAAAACATCAGCTTTCCAACAATAAATAAATTCGCCCCCATATATTAAATACCGCCTGAAATATAAGGCATTATATATAAGAATTCAGTATATTTCTTAGAAGGCGTGGCATTTGTGGGCGGAAATAAATTTTGCTAAATAGCTGATGTTTTTTTCTATCGTATAGCGAAAACTTAATGTCATTATCTCTTATAGTTTCCGAGTTATAAGCGAAATTGTAAAATTGTTTAACAAAAAACACTTCCTGCTGAATTCTGTTGGCCTGGTATTGGCAAAAAAAAATTTGAACAAAAATTTGAAAATATTTTTCGACATACACACACACACGCACATGTACAATCGTATAACAATTTTACATTTGTGCGAATATCTCGGAAACTATAAGAGATAATGACAATCGGTTTTCACCAATCGACTGGAAAAAACATCAGCTTTCCAACAATAAATAAATTCGCCCCCAAATATTAAATACCGCCTGAAATATAAGGCATTATATATAAGAATTCAGTATATTTCTTAGAAGGCGTGGCATTTGTGGGCGGACATAAATTTTGCTAAATAGCTGATGTTTTTTTCTATCGGTTGGTGAAAACTCAATGTCATTATCTCTTATAGTTTCCGAGTTATAAGCAAAATTGTAAAAGTGTTTAACAAAAAACACTTCCTGCTGAATTCTGTTGGCCTGGTATTGGCAGAAAATTTTTGAACGAAAAATTTGAAAATATTTTTCGACATACACACACACACGCACATGTACAATCGTATAACAATTTTACATTTGTGCGAATATCTCGGAAACTATAAGAGATAATGACAATCGGTTTTCACCAATCGACTGGAAAAAACATCAGCTTTCCAACAATAAATAAATTCGCCCCCAAATATTAAATACCGCCTGAAATATAAGGCATTATATATAAGAATTCAGTATATTTCTTAGAAGGCGTGGCATTTGTGGGCGGAAATAAATTTTGCTAAATAGCTGATGTTTTTTTCTATCGTATAGCGAAAACTTAATGTCATTATCTCTTATAGTTTCCGAGTTATAAGCAAAATTGTAAAAGTGTTTAACAAAAAACACTTCCTGCTGAATTCTGTTGGCCTGGTATTGGCAGAAAATTTTTGAACGAAAATTTGAAAATATTTTTCGACATACACACACACACGCACATGTACAATCGTATAACAATTTTACATTTGTGCGAATATCTCGGAAACTATAAGAGATAATGACAATCGGTTTTCACCATGCGACTGGAAAAAACATCAGCTTTCCAACAATAAATAAATTCGCCCCCATATATTAAATACCGCCTGAAATATAAGGCATTATATATAAGAATTCAGTATATTTCTTAGAAGGCGTGGCATTTGTGGGCGGAAATAAATTTTGCTAAATAGCTGATGTTTTTTTCTATCGTATAGCGAAAACTTAATGTCATTATCTCTTATAGTTTCCGAGTTATAAGCAAAATTGTAAAATTGTTTAACAAAAAACACTTCCTGCTGAATTCTGTTGGCCTGGTATTGGCAAAAAAAAATTTGAACAAAAATTTGAAAATATTTTTCGACATACACACACACACGCACATGTACAATCGTATAACAATTTTACATTTGTGCGAATATCTCGGAAACTATAAGAGATAATGACAATCGGTTTTCACCAATCGACTGGAAAAAACATCAGCTTTCCAACAATAAATAAATTCGCCCCCAAATATTAAATACCGCCTGAAATATAAGGCATTATATATAAGAATTCAGTATATTTCTTAGAAGGCGTGGCATTTGTGGGCGGACATAAATTTTGCTAAATAGCTGATGTTTTTTTCTATCGGTTGGCGAAAACTCAATGTCATTATCTCTTATAGTTTCCGAGTTATAAGCAAAATTGTAAAAGTGTTTAACAAAAAACACTTCCTGCTGAATTCTGTTGGCCTGGTATTGGCAGAAAATTTTTGAACGAAAAATTTGAAAATATTTTTCGACATACACACACACACGCACATGTACAATCGTATAACAATTTTACATTTGTGCGAATATCTCGGAAACTATAAGAGATAATGACAATCGGTTTTCACCAATCGACTGGAAAAAACATCAGCTTTCCAACAATAAATAAATTCGCCCCCAAATATTAAATACCGCCTGAAATATAAGGCATTATATATAAGAATTCAGTATATTTCTTAGAAGGCGTGGCATTTGTGGGCGGAAATAAATTTTGCTAAATAGCTGATGTTTTTTTCTATCGTATAGCGAAAACTTAATGTCATTATCTCTTATAGTTTCCGAGTTATAAGCAAAATTGTAAAAGTGTTTAACAAAAAACACTTCCTGCTGAATTCTGTTGGCCTGGTATTGGCAGAAAATTTTTGAACGAAAATTTGAAAATATTTTTCGACATACACACACACAAGCACATGTACAATCGTATAACAATTTTACATTTGTGCGAATATCTCGGAAACTATAAGAGATAATGACAATCGGTTTTCACCATGCGACTGGAAAAAACATCAGCTTTCCAACAATAAATAAATTCGCCCCCATATATTAAATACCGCCTGAAATATAAGGCATTATATATAAGAATTCAGTATATTTCTTAGAAGGCGTGGCATTTGTGGGCGGAAATAAATTTTGCTAAATAGCTGATGTTTTTTTCTATCGTATAGCGAAAACTTAATGTCATTATCTCTTATAGTTTCCGAGTTATAAGCAAAATTGTAAAATTGTTTAACAAAAAACACTTCCTGCTGAATTCTGTTGGCCTGGTATTGGCAAAAAAAAATTTGAACAAAAATTTGAAAATATTTTTCGACATACACACACACACGCACATGTACAATCGTATAACAATTTTACATTTGTGCGAATATCTCGGAAACTATAAGAGATAATGACAATCGGTTTTCACCAATCGACTGGAAAAAACATCAGCTTTCCAACAATAAATAAATTCGCCCCCAAATATTAAATACCGCCTGAAATATAAGGCATTATATATAAGAATTCAGTATATTTCTTAGAAGGCGTGGCATTTGTGGGCGGAAATAAATTTTGCTAAATAGCTGATGTTTTTTTCTTTCGGTTGGCGAAAACTCAATGTCATTATCTCTTATAGTTTCCGAGTTATAAGCAAAATTGTAAAATTGTTTAACAAAAAACACTTCCTGCTGAATTCTGTTGGCCTGGTATTGGCAGAAAATTTTTGAACGAAAATTTGAAAATATTTTTCGACATACACACACACACGCACATGTACAATCGTATAACAATTTTACATTTGTGCGAATATCTCGGAAACTATAAGAGATAATGACAATCGGTTTTCACCATGCGACTGGAAAAAACATCAGCTTTCCAACAATAAATAAATTCGCCCCCATATATTAAATACCGCCTGAAATATAAGGCATTATATATAAGAATTCAGTATATTTCTTAGAAGGCGTGGCATTTGTGGGCGGAAATAAATTTTGCTAAATAGCTGATGTTTTTTTCTATCGTATAGCGAAAACTTAATGTCATTATCTCTTATAGTTTCCGAGTTATAAGCAAAATTGTAAAAGTGTTTAACAAAAAACACTTCCTGCTGAATTCTGTTGGCCTGGTATTGGCAGAAAATTTTTGAACGAAAATTTGAAAATATTTTTCGACATACACACACACACGCACATGTACAATCGTATAACAATTTTACATTTGTGCGAATATCTCGGAAACTATAAGAGATAATGACAATCGGTTTTCACCATGCGACTGGAAAAAACATCAGCTTTCCAACAATAAATAAATTCGCCCCCATATATTAAATACCGCCTGAAATATAAGGCATTATATATAAGAATTCAGTATATTTCTTAGAAGGCGTGGCATTTGTGGGCGGAAATAAATTTTGCTAAATAGCTGATGTTTTTTCTATCGTATAGCGAAAACTTAATGTCATTATCTCTTATAGTTTCCGAGTTATAAGCAAAATTGTAAAAGTGTTTAACAAAAAACACTTCCTGCTGAATTCTGTTGGCCTGGTATTGGCAGAAAATTTTTGAACGAAAATTTGAAAATATTTTTCGACATACACACACACACGCACATGTACAATCGTATAACAATTTTACATTTGTGCGAATATCTCGGAAACTATAAGAGATAATGACAATCGGTTTTCACCATGCGACTGGAAAAAACATCAGCTTTCCAACAATAAATAAATTCGCCCCCATATATTAAATACCGCCTGAAATATAAGGCATTATATATAAGAATTCAGTATATTTCTTAGAAGGCGTGGCATTTGTGGGCGGAAATAAATTTTGCTAAATAGCTGATGTTTTTTTCTATCGTTTAGCGAAAACTCAATGTCATTATCTCTTATAGTTTCCCAGTTATAAACAAAATTGTAAAAGAGTGGATGCGTTCCTTGTGTTTTTGTTTATTTGAAATAAAACTCTTAATTTTATTTTTATTTTTTAAGTTTCAACAATTTTTTTTAAACTTTATTTTTATTGATTTTTTTCAATTTAATTTTCCTTGGAGTTAATGTTTAAAAACTACTTGTTTTTTAGCTTTAAGTTAAATATCACTTAAAATAAAATAATTATATAATATTATTAATAATAATAATAATTTGTTTTTGTTTCTGGTTTTTTTTTCTTTTTGTTTTTGCAATATATATTTAATATGAAATTTTATACTTTTTTTAAATATATTATAAGCCTGGTTTTTATAATTAAAAACTTTTTATAAGTTTGTAAGTGTGTGAATTATTTTTTTTCTTTTTAAGGTGGCTTTGCTGGCTTTAAAGCATTATTTTGAAAGTTTTGTTTTGTATTTTTTTTTAATAAAATTAGAAATTATTATACAAATTAATAAAATAAATTAAAAATATACACCAGTTTTGTTGTTTTTGTTTAAAGAATTCTTTTTTTGTTTTAATTTTCATAAACTTTTTGTTTTTAAATAAATTTTTAACAAATCATAAAACTATTTTAACATATTTATTTGGCTTTAAATTACAATTAAAAATAAAAATAAAATATTATTTGAATGGTTTGTTATTGAATTTAGTTTTTCGTTTCGAATTACATACAACAAGAACATTAAAGCTTTAAACAATTTTTCAAGTTTCGATTCGTATTGTTTTAAGCATAGCATTTAATTATACAATAAAATAAACTAAAAAAAAACCATGTGCTGCCTCAAGAAGTTCATATGAAAGAGCACTCATCTTAAACTTTGTAAAAATTAAAAAGAAATTTTTTGGCTATTTGGCCTGGCCTTCCTCCATACAGGAAATTCTTCTTGGACAGCATTTTTAAAAAATAGTTTTAAATTTCAAATAAGTGTGGTTATGTTATTATTAGTCCTTAGCTGACTGACTCGAAGACTTCTTTTGCCCTAATGAACTTAAATATTTTACATGTTTTTCATTATTTTTTTTTTCTTCTTTTTGGGTTTTTGTAAATTCCTTGGTCTTAAAATGTTAAAAAGTTAATTAATTTAAATAATATACGCACAATAGAGAATAGAATATAAAAATAAAACTTATTGAATGATTTCTTAATGGATTTTCTTTAGCTTTCCTCTGCTTTCCTTTGCTTTCCTTTGCTTTCATTTAAATATTCACACTTATTTCAGCTTTAGCTTCAAATTTCAGTTCTCATTCCTTCTTTCTGTATTCTTAACGCACGCTTCGACTCGCCTATATTTCTTTGTATCTGCTGTGTAGTGTATGCGTGTATATGCTGCACAAGTATTGTTGTTTTTTTATTTTTTGTATATAAAATATTAATTATTTTATGTTTGTTTTTGTTTTTTGTGTTTGTATATTAAATTAAATATTTGTTGTTGTTGTTGTTGCTGTTTTCAATTATTATTGATAAAATATTTGTAAATTATTCACTAACGAGTGCCATTTCACGTGCTGTTGTTTGATTTAAGCTTGTAACGGATGCCGTTGTTATATCTGTATCATCTGTTGATGTTGTTGTTGTTGATTTTTTTAAATTATCACAATTACCGCTTATCACATCCTTAGCATCTTCATCATCGTCTGCTCCATCACCTGTTTCCTCCCCCACCTCATTATTGCCCTCATTACTATTGGCATCTTGCTGCTGTGCGTCCTCCTCCTCATCCTCTTCGGCTTCATCGGCAAATGATATTTCCGCTGGATTATTGCTGCTATCATTTGCTGTTATCTGTTGTTGTACTTTTATAATATCTTCCTGATTATTATTAACCTTATCGGTTTCTTCTTTTGACGTCGCTGTCTCCTCTTCGGGTATATCTTCAATGAGACTGCGACTACCCGAACCAACGGAAGGCGATTTATTTTCCGGTGAGGTGGCATCTTCATCGTCTGACAGTTTTCTCTGCAGTATGGGATCAGAGGCTCTAAGCGAGTTTTCTGAAACGCCTACACCCTCACCGCTGGGTCTGAGTACTAGATAAAGCAGTATATCGGATAACGATATAATACCGATAACTTTGCGATTCTCGTCGACTACAACCAAACGATGGACTTCGGCTCGCACTATGCGTTCCAAGATCGTGTATAGAGACTCGTCTAAATTACAACATTGCACACCTTCGAACCATTCATTACGGTGCTCATTCGCTTTGCGCAGGGAAACATCGAGATCGTTGTACGTTTTTTCTGCTGCCAGATTCTGAAAATATTCACACATGAAACAAAAACAAAATCAATATGAAATAAAGCAACAGAATCTGTGTAATCGATCAAATCATAAATAAATATTTCCCGTAAATAATAAAATTCGAAATTAAATCAAGACCACACACGTTGTGTTGTGTTGTGTGTGTGTTAATTTTATTCATGAGTAGCGGAACCTGCAGTTAAAAGTCGATGCCGACTTACTCGCAGAGTTTTTTCTAGAAGGCTGTTGGGAAGAAGTCACTGAAGTCTATTCGAGATGTCTGAGCTGACGTCTAATAAGCCAACACACTACCTACGAGAGTACGGAGATTTTTAAGCGTAAATACTTGGAAATCCTAGCCATCAATCAATGGGGTTTATACAAAGAGAGATAACAACCAGAGTTGAAATGCTAAGAAAAGCTTTTCAGAAACATTTAAAAGTACTCATAAGCCACGACATGACGGTATCAACAAAAAGTGTTTTTTTTTTTACAAAATATTACATATTGTCAGTGTGTGTAACCATCAAAAGGAAAGGAAAACATTGTACGACTATTTGGGAAACGTAAGAAGAATCAACAGAGCCACGTACAGGTTATTACAAAGAATGCTTGAAAGAAATGTTGAAGATATTCTCACAAAAGGCATGGAAAAAATAATATGGCTACTCATGACGAAAGAACCCTTCCGTATGCCGGAAAAAACAGGCAACTTTGTCCATATTTATATAAACTTATGTATCTCAATGGAACTAACTTGCTGCTGGAGCTTATTAAATCCCAACTAAATTGAATTCCTTACGGGACACATTGATGCCAACGCATTGACTAAGGTCTACGCTGGCTGGCTGATGTAATATGCGTTCATTCCCGCATAGCTGATTCCTCTGTTTAATTCTATTTCTTTACTTTGCTCCTTTTTTGATTCCAATTCATTTACTTGCCTTCTTTCCCTTTTTCTAGGATAAATACAAGAGTTTTTGTATTTGCCATTATGACTATACACGTCCTTAAATCTGTTCGCCTGTCTTTTTATTCCCCTCATGCACACTGTATTCCATTGAAGCTATGAAAATAGAGTTCGGTAAGGTGGAAAGAGAAATCAGTGTTTTTCCAAACTTAGATTTGAGGGGCAGACGAGTACACTTCGTAAAGTTATGATGATCGAGTAACAAGTAACTTTATTTCCCTAGGGCCCTATCCTTTATGGAAGCAAATAGAAAAACCTTAAAATACACTTCAAGTCACCGGCCAATACATGGAAGTTGTACATCATTCTCGGTCGCATAGAGTGGAGGAATTTCTTGCACCGAAACTTTTTTCGACAATTAAAGAGTATGTTGAGTTCCAGTGAATATCCCAGAGACAGAATAGCAGAATTTCTTGGGGTGAAATTTTTGCATAAATTTCCATTGAAAAAGAATGACGTTTCTTCATTGCTTATATGGTCGGTCTCCACACTGCATTATTTTCCATGTCATGCATGCATGACGAATGTGGTGAATACTGTGTATTTTATTGGGATTCATGCGAGGAGAATGATGGTAGTTTTTTTTTGTAGAAAATGCAATGGTGTAGAGACTTATTGTCGTGTCCATGACTAAGAAAAAGGTTACTGGGCATAACAATTCTTAATTAACTGGCCGCCTAGCGTTTCTTGACATCAGACAGACGGTTTCAATTGATTTATGAAAACAATAAATCGAAAACAGTAAAGTAGGATTTTTTCTTTCAAAGTGATGTGACGCATCAGCCTACTTGAACTTGTTTAACAGGCATCATGAGGGCTATTGAGGAAATTTATATTTGAAAACAAATTTTGAATTCAATAATTAACTCTTTCTACTGTTTATACGTACATATGTATGTATGTGGATGGCATGCTGAACGTTATGCTAAGTTAAATAAGGAAGATGGATTTTGTCTGAAAGATAATATCTCACTGAGGCCAGTAATATTAATAATAATTGGCATTACAACAATTCAGTCAGGATTACAGCCTAGCTTCTCACACCACTTATATTGTGTGTGTTAATTTTATACACTGATGCATATTCCTATAAACGCATTTAATTTTTTTCTCTATTTTTGTTTTATCTTTGTTGTTCTCATCCAAAAGTAAAGTTGAAGTTTACAAGTAAACAAGATTTTTTTTCTTAGCCTTGTTGTTTGCCTTATTCATGCGATCAAATGTTCTTCCTGCTATTTTATGTGGAATATTTCTATAAACGCAGACGTGAAAATTGCTTTTAAAAAAATTACCAAAAATAAAATATTAAAAATTTCTGTTTCTTATAAATAAAGGTACATTTTTAATGACAACATCTCAATTTTAGTGCAGAATTTTCTAATTTAATCGATAAATTTCATAACATTTAAAGATGCCCGAAGGAATTTTTCTATCCGATCAAGAAAATATCCAAATTAAATTTTTTGATGACCAAGGATGTTCCAATAGAGAAATTGGTCGTAAAATTAAACGTTCCGAAAGTGTCGTGCGTAATTTCTTTAAGAAAGGATAAAATTATGGTGTTCGGAAACCTACCAAGGAAAATACAAAATTAACAAGAAGACAGATTAATCTTATAAAACAAGAAGCAACCTGTAACAAATTGAATTCTAACCAAATAAAGAATAAACTAAATCTTCCTGTGACTTCCAAACACGTTGCTCACATTTTACGAAGAGATGAAAACATTAAATGGAAGAAGCCAAAGTGTAAACCAATGCTCAAAAAACAGCATAAAGAAAATCGTCTAAAATTCGCACGAAAATACATGAAATGGGCAGAGGAGTGGAAAAAGGTAATTTTCTCTGACAAAAAAAATTTAATTTAGACGGTCCTGGTTCATACTCCTGTTATTGGCACGATTTGAGATCAAACGATGTTCGGATGTCAAAACGTAATTTCGGCGGTGGTAGTGTTATGGTTTGGGCAGCATTTTGTGCAGTTGGCAAATATAAAATCTGTTTTGTTTCAACAAAAATGAATAGCACAATTTATAACGAATTGCTGAAAGATGCTCTTCTCTCTTTTATGGATGAAAAATGGATGAAAATTGCCTATTCCAGCAAGATAATGCTGCTGCACATGTTTCAAATCAGTCTAAATCATGGTTTAACGAACACAGCATACCTCTGTTGGACTGGCCGGCTTGTTGTCCGGACTTAAACCCAATGGAGAACTTGTGGGGATACATGGCCCGTAATTCAAATAATGCCCAAAACGAAAGCATAATGACTTTAACAGAGCTAAAACTAAAAATAAAGCAAGTTTAGGAGGAATTTGATTCCGATCTTCTTAAAAAATTAGTGGAATCAACGCCAGACCGTATTTTGGAGGTAATCCACAACAAAGGATCATCCACCCATTATTAATAATGCTATAGAGACTGATAAACTTAAGTGCGTTTATAGGAAAATACCATTAAAAATGGCAGTTAAACTCTAAAATTAAGTTTGAAAAAAATGAAATGAAATACAAATAAAGTTTTTAGTTAACAATATTTTAAATGAAGTCTTAGTTGATTTAATAAAAATATTATTTACCCACTAAATATTTTCTTGTTTAATTTTTTCTAATTCTTTAAAAAAAAGTTATGTGCGTTTATAGGAATATGCACCAGTGTACATGAGTGGCGGGGTCTACAGTTTAAAGTCGACTTCGAACGACAGATTTTTTGAGAAACTTTTCATGGCAATTTTATTTACTCTCAGAGTTTTTGCCAGAAATCTGCTGAGAGGAAGTCGCCGAAAAAATACTTTTTGTATTTTATTTTGATGTCTGCCCTGGGGTTTGATCTGTGACCTTAAGTCTAATAAGCCAACACACTGAGGCCAGTAATTATTTGTAATTTCTAATATTATTAATGGCCGTGAGCAGACTGAACTACTGAAACTTTATTGACTGAGAGAGGGAAGGAAAGTTTTAAATAAATTGGAAATAATTTAAACAAATACTTACAATAACATCGAATTTCGCATAGATATCGACTAAACGGCCTTCAGAATCGACTAAAGGTAAGGCTGACACTCTTCGCTCAACGAATTTCTTTAAAGCTGTTATAATGCTGGTGTGTTCATCGGCCGTTTCAATGTTATCGTACGTGCCAATTTTTAAAATACGCAATTTCTTTTGCATATACGATGGTTTGGGTAATTCATTAATCTATAAACAAGGACACAAAAAGAGAAAATTAATTAAATTAAAATGAAAACAACAATACGCTGAATTGACTGTGATGACTTACATATAAAAAGAGGAACCTTAATATACGTTTATGGGTTAATATATATAATACATTGCCCGTTGAGGGATCTATAACAGGTAATCGATGTATACGATTGTGTACGAGTATCTTAATGGCATCATATAGAGAAGCGTCTGGACCAATGCTAACTAATGGCATCACTTCATTATGTAAAACACCTGCGCAAGAGGAATAGCGAAATAGAGAAGAAGATTATAAATTACTTGGATATAATATATGTAAGTGCGTGGAATACTTACTTCTCCATGTATCTAATTTGTGCTCTTCCAATTGTTCTATTGAGGCATTCGGTGATTTATAATACATTCTTAAGATTTTTATAAAATCTGTTATGGTCAGCATGCCAACAAATTGTTGCTTCTGTGAGTCCCATAATGGAGCAGCGCGTACCCCATTGTAGACTAAAGCGTAGAAGGCCTTTTTAACCAATAACTGTGTATCGAAGACAACCAATTTGGCTGAGGTTGGTATTAAATCGTAACATTTGTGGAAACGGAAAAATTTTACAAATATCTGAGAATCATCTTCTGCAAAAAGAAAGACAAAAAAACGGTTAAAGGAATCCTTTAAAAAAAGCTCATTGTAAAGATAAAATACAGGGGGGGTTCTTTTAAATAAATTATTGTGAAACGAGTTTTTAAAAAGAGGGCAGTTCTTTTCCCCTAAAGTATGGAGCAGAATATCCCGTGTATATATATTTATTTTACTCCAATAGATCGAAGTTTGTCCGCAGGCATTTCCTGGAATCATTTGCTGTGTCATTATCGCAATGAATTGATTATTTCAATCGCAACGTGATAGGTCATAATGCCATATTGCATTTAAACGTCGTCTACAAAATCTTAATCATTCATTTGCGACTTTTTTGATTGCTTAATGAACGTAGAGCTGCCATAAAAACTATCTCGCGCCTTTTTTCAGTTTCATTAATCAAGTTTTTCCAGTTAAGCAGGCAGATCGATGTACTATAGTAGGTCAGACTGGCATCTATTGCTGTTTGGAAACTATGCTGTAACAGCCCTGCAATTGCTGGAAGTTCTCCCCTAAAGAATATGAAGAGAATTACTATGGAAATGTATGTCATGACCCAATCGATGTAAAACAGTGATCGCTCGACATAAGAAACTCCTAACGGTGTACTTTGAAGACATGTAGGTTGGTAACGCTTAATATTACCGCTGATAATTCTTTTTCGTTAGCATTTCAAAATGCTTTTTCACTTAGATTTTAACTGTTCCAGAAAATGAGCTCTCAATTTCCTTAGTCATAAGAGGACAGCCCTTTCACAACAACAATCAGTCAAAGGTAGATGGAATAAAGATAAAACCGTGAATACTGGACCAGCCAGGATTAAGTGTTTTTGCCTCTCACTATCCGATGTGACAAAAAACCTTCATTGATGACTCTATTTCATCTGTAGCCATTTATAGGCTCCATTCAGCGCAAACTGATGCAGAGTTCGATGGTCGTGCTGGATTTCTATGTTTTAGCACCGAAAGTCTTGTTGAAAGTGTCGAGGGAATGCAAAATCCAAATCCAAACCTTATCTGTGCCAGGATGGAGCAGTTTTTTGACTGCATAGCAGTGAGTGAGATTCTGTTGAATTTGTAGCTTGGCGTAGATTCAGTAACCGCCGATGATGAAATGTACGCTGGGAATTTAACATCGCCGTTAGGATTTAAGTCGGTGTAACGCCTCTTTTTTAATACTGAGAATAATAACTGTTGGCGTGCAGGTGACTACACTTTGTTGCACTTTAATAGTGACACTATTTATAACGTATTTGGTTATAAAAAAAAAACTCGATTCGAAATGGTTTTGTTAATATGAGAACCCCTGTATAATTTTTATTATTTTTTTTTCTTTTAAAAGTATTTTAAAAAATAATAATTATTTGACACTTGAATTTTTATTTTATTTTAATTGCGTACAAAACTTACTATTTTCAACACTTTTCTTAATTATCTCAGCTAAACAACGTTTCCAGGCCTCCGAAACATGTTCAAATTCTTTAATACTCTCTAACGGATAGATTTCATCGCGATTCGCCTGTTGTTGACCAGGACGAAGTACCAAACGACCGGCATGATTTGAATAGAAATGAAGTTGTAACATGCGGACGTCCGACGACGTCGTCGTCTAAGGAATGATGGCAAAATTTTCTCACACAACAAATACAAAAGAGAGAGGATTTCTCTTTAGCAGTTGCACTGCAGCAGTGTAGTACAGCTATAGTCGTTTATATTGAAACTACACACGAAACAATACTGCTACTACACAAACTAGTTAAGACCGTTTGTTTGTATCATTAATATCTCATATGAGTGTGTTTGCAGAGGAAACAAGCAACGAGTGAGAAAAATGCATTAAAACATTACAATATTATCGCAGTAGATCAAATACACGATAAATAACAAAAAGAAAAAACCGAAAATTAAACCGACCTCACGTACGACATACGACGACGACAACAACAGTATAGTTTTCTATTGCAATTGAAAATAATTGTTTATTTCACACCACCACCACCATCATTCAATAGTATAATGATAACAATAACAATAAAAAAAACTACTACATAAGCAAATAGCAAAAATGATGATGATGAACTATTGAAAAAAAGATTAAAAAAGAAGAATAAGAATTTTAAAAACAAATCGTAGGTAAATAAATAAATCAACAAAAAAGGCGAATATTATTCACATTTCTTGCTGCAGACATGACGAGGACGAGTTTTCGTTCAGACAACAACAACAGCAGCAGCCACGACATGCTTATACTTTTACTACATTTGTTTACATTTTCCTTTGTGCATGTGTATATATGTGGTGTTTTTTTAATGTTCTTGTAATTGTTAGAAATCAAGATATTGTTTTATTTATTGTTGTTGCATGTGTAATAATATAACAATTATTTTATTCGGAGAAATGTGTGAGAGTGAGAGAGAGAGAGAGAGCGGGAGAAAATTTGCATACAAACAGCTTATTTTCTTTGATAATTTATGTTATTTTTTTTTTCTCTTGTGAAAATGATTAATTTGACAAGAAGACTGCTGCGGCTGCTGTGCTTAATTAATGAAAAATTAATTACAGTGTTGACAACACATGCCGCAAAAAACTAACAAACATTTTGCGCTTACTCCGAACAATAGATTTGAGAAACTTTTTATGATAATTTTATTTACTCTCAGAGTTTTTGCTACAAGATTGCTAAGAGGAAGTTACCGAAAGAAATATTTAGTTTTTGTTGGGGTTTGAAACACGGTCTCTAGTTGGCTACGACGACTGCAGACCTAAAAAACTAGCCTTGATCGACTCGATTGCTATTATTTTGTGTTAAGTTAATACCGATTCTTCTTCTCATGGATATCCCCGAGTAATTGTGCCTTAGAAATTAAAGAGAATTAAAGAGTTGTGCGCCCTGCCCTTCCTTAAGTATTAAGGATAAAGTATTTGAACGGGAGCTACTGATGAAAATGTTTTGTCTCATCGTGTAAAGCACTTCTACTGCCACTACTGCAGTTTTAAATAGCTTTTCTTAACACAAATTAAAAAAAACGCAACTTTGACAACATTTGTTGCAATTTTGTCATGATTTTCCGGTCGCACTTCGTTTATTTAAATAATATGTTCCCCCCCCCCCCCCCCCTCCTTCTGTGTTGTTTTTCCTTTGTTGTAATATTTTAATAATAAATTGCGTTTATGTTGTTGTATGGTAGATATTAATTAAATTAATTGTTAACGGCTAATTAATTAATTTATTTTTTGATAATTAATTTCAATTTCCCTTTGCTTCCTCTCCTCATAGTATTAGAATGTTGGGCGTCGCGTTGTTGCAACGCTTAAGGAAATCTCTACAATTTGTTGGTTGTCATTGTTTTGTTTTGGTTTATTTTAGCCAAATTACAACAGATGTTGGGAATTTAGTGTCACATTTGTTAAATTTTCGCAGAATAACAAAGGAAGAGAAAACGGAGAGGAGAGAGCATACAGGATGAGGGGAGTATAGAAACATAGATTTTATTTGAAGGTAATTTACAGAGTCATCACTTATGCCAGAGTATAGACTGCTGCTGGCAGTAGTATTTATGTACACAAAATAAATGTTTTGCCAGACAGACGGATAATTGCTTGACGCCTTCGAAAACATTTAAATTTTCTTTTATTTTTTCGTTTTCTTATTGTTTTTTTATATCTGTTGCCTGTGTATCTTTGTTTCTTAACAAAACGGTAAAATTTTTTTTTGCATTTTACAGAAATATTTTGAAATTATTTTCTTTGGCACTGCATTAGCCCAACCAGTGCGCTGTAAAGCAGAAGAAAATCAATCTTTTGTAGAGCTGTGTACCGTCGCCACCGCCTTTTATCAGACAAACTACTCTGTACTCTATGTGTGTGGTTTAGTTCCCACAGTGAAATTTTAATTTTCTCTTGTTGTTGTTGTTGCATTCGCAAATTATTTAGGAATAGACAAAAGAAAATTGAACATTTTTTTAAAATTTTAATTACAATACAATTGCATGGCATGGCAGCATCAGAAGCAAATCAATTAAAAATATTTTATGAAGGCGTCAGTCAGGTCAGTTTGGGTTTTTTTTTTAATAGAAAAAATTCAATGACGTTACTGTCCTATATATTAAATAGTTTGGCGAGCGAAGGCAAAATATACATATTTAAGACAACAAGGAGGCATAAGATATCTAAACCAAACGTATCGAAAGGAACAACGACAAACCAGATCCCCTTCCAAATTCAAATTGTTTGAACTTGAATGGAAATTATTATTGAATGGATTAGTTGTGGTGTGTTTATCGAGAACTTGGACATAAAACAGTCATATCGACCTCCCGGATTCTTGCAGTGTCTTTAAGCGAAAGTCACGGTTGTCCTCATGGTGATTAAATGGCTGCTTGTTAGGACAATATTTTCTGAAAATATACGGAGATCGACTCGTACAGCCATAAAGCCACTTATAAACGTCATTTCATCATCCAACCTGCCCTGTTTCAATGGGAAATAGGGGAATTGTTGTTGGCGTAGTCATTATTAGACGTAGTCATTATCGACGTTTAAACCCCAGCTGCGACTTTCTCTTAGCAGTTTTCGACTCCGAAAAACAGATTTGAGAATAAAGTAAGCAGGCCATTTGTATTTACTTTCAGGGTTTTTGCCAGAAGGCTGTTGAGTTTACAACCGACAACGAAACTGAAGTTCAGTTGACTTCTGGGATCGTAAAAAAGTTAATTTTCTAATTTTTTAAATCACAATAAAAACACACATAAAATTGCCAATTTTAATAAAAATCCAGAAGGATCTTGAGAAAGGGGAAGATGTGAGGTAAGTTTTTTTTTAATTTATTTAAAATTTATAACAAAACAAAAATTAATTTCGTATACATTTTTAGAAAAAGGAATTTCAAAAAATAAAAAAACGAGACAATTAATTTAAAAAAAAAAATTTTAATAAAAAATAAAATTTTTTATTGGAAAAATTTGGAAATTAATATAATAAACAAACATAATTAAATAAAATTAAAGAAAGAAAAAAAAAAACATTAAATAAGTTAAAAAAAATATTGAAAAAAAATGTGTGGCTTATTAATTTCTGAATAAATAAAAAAATATTCATATTTATTTAAATTGAAAACAGAAAGAAATTGAAGAAATAATAATAATAAAATAAAAAACACATTTAAGTACATAAAACAATACGAACGATGTCTGTATTTATTAGATTCAATATAAGAAAACTCGTGCCAAATTCACGCCCACCAAATTTTCATTAGCGAATAAAGAAAAAAAAACGGATTTTTTTTAAATAAAATATTATAAAGAATTTTGATTAAGCTCATGTCAAATGGAAATTAATTTATGAACAAAAAGAAAAACAAAAAAAAATATTAAAAAAGTATTCAAACACTTGTCATCATGTCTGCAGCAGTAATTTTTTTTATTCAATAAAAAGATATACACACCCCTGAGAAGCAATTTAACAAGAAAAAAAGGCAAAGAAATGAGTTTAAATAAAATTGATTGAATTAATTTGCAAACTAATCAGTTTAATAAATAAATTCAAGGAAATAAATTTTTATTTTTTTTTATTTATATTTTCAGTTTATTTTTCCAACTCTTTTTGCATTTATAGCAGCATAACACACACGAAAACCGTATCGTAAATTTACAACAACTTGCAATAAAATAACGGTTACTTTTTAGTAATAATTCACCACTAAACAAAACATATGGCGGCCATTAATAGCAGCAGTAAACGGTACACAATTCTTTACTTTATTCAATCAATTTCATTGTGTTTTTAAAGAGCTTTAATTGGAGAGCTTTTCTTTCAATAAATATTTGTGGAATTTCTTCTTCGGTGGTTTAAAACACACTTATTTTCCGTTATTTTTTCCGTTTTTTTTGGTTCGTTTATTTTAATTACTGTGGGATTTTACATTTATTTACGAATATTTGTTGCTTATTCTGATTATTTATATAATAAATAAAGATTAAAGTAAAGTACAAAACAATAAAATTCTTCTTGTTTTTCTTCTTTGTAATTTTATCATCTCAATAATATCGTTCTAAACATCGCGAAATTTCAAAATAAACTGAAAATAAATTGATTTTAAACACTAACACACTTTTTGTTTTCTTTTCCTTTTCTTTTTTTTTTTGTACTATTTCCCCGTTATTTTCTTCAATTTATTTTGAAAATAAAAAAGAAAATGTACGAAAAAATCACAACAACTAACATACACACACACATTGACTATGCATAATGCGAAAAAAAATAAGAATATTGAAGCATACCTTGTAGTATAAGTAATATTATTATTGCTATTGTTATTGTTGTTACTATTTTTCCTTAGATTTTATTTGCAAAGGCAAGTAAGAAAGCAAATAAAAGCAAAAATTTTTTTTAAAAATTTTCTCAAAACTATGATAAACAGCAATATTCTCACACATACACATATGCATACTCTCTCATACACATACATTCTCTCTTGCTCTCTTTTAAGGTTTATTGTTCTCATTCTCTCGAGAAGAATAAAAATTCGTTTGGTGTGTTTATGAAAAAAAAGAACACAAAAAAAAAGAATTAAATGGGTAAAGAAGAGCCCTCTTCGTTTATCCAAAGGTGATAAACAATAAACAACACGGTATAATTGAGAAAATGACAGATGTCTGTACGTGCAATTAATTTCTAAGCATAACAAGAGGAAAGTTTTTCTTTTTTTTTTAGCATGCGAGCAATGATGCTAACTTTGTACTTTTCATTGCATATTTAGAGGTTTTCGTTCAAGAACTGCAAATGTATTGTAAAAAATACACTTTTTGATGGGGTTCAAATACCTGCATTATCATTGCTTCGTGTTTCTTCAATAATGCAGAAAATCGCAACATTTACTGACTTTTTTGTTCTTGATTAAAATGGAGGAATTGAACTTGATTGCCATGTGGTTTCAACAAGATGATGCAACATAGAAGATGGCAAACTCTTTTTTGTGGGGGATAGTTAGTGTTTCGTGTAAACGGACAAACCAGAATGTAGTAATTATAATGGGAGAATGTAAAAGCAACGAAGAATTTAATCCAGGCTGTGTTTCAACGAACATATGAAGGATTGTGGGGATTAATTATGATATGCGTATGCTTTTCCTGGCATGGTGATGATCAATTCCATAAAATTGGATGAATTTAAAGCAAGGAAAATCGTGTTGTCGTATTAAGTAATGTGATGCTGCCTTGGGTTGAACAGAATTTGTTTGTTTCAATCGGACAATGATCTGAAGGTAAAAAATCCCTTCATCATGGTTTTGCAGTGGCCATTAAGTTTCGGTATGAAACGTATTGGAGATCTGTATGGTGATGTGAAGAATGTTAAATCCCACAATAATGGCAATACTTTTCAATGAGTCGATGTGATTCTGTTTATAAGCAACAGAGTTTAATATCACAAGTTGTTTTAAACGTTTCTAATAAGGTGAAGCGGTCAAATTTGGAAATATTTAACAATAAATGAGATAACGCTTTAACGCTTTATAACTTTAACCGTTTGACTGCTACGCGGCGCAAAAGCGCTGCGTTCATTTGTTACGAAAATTGCATTTGCGCTGCGAATTTCAGTGTAAAAATTTAGTCAAAAAGCAAAAATAAAATTAAAAGACGAGATATAGGGTCTTCTCTTTATACAGAGGTTATTAGAATTTTGTAGATTTTTTTATTATAATAATTAATTGTAGTTTTCGAGCAGTTTTCGAACGTTCTCACCAGAATGGCTTAGCAGTCAAACGGTTAAATAAGTGTTTCAAGTAATTTTAAAGACTTAGAATAAATGATTCCTTTCTTTTTTTCCTTGTAAAATAGTATGTAGTTGACAACACTGGCATACATAGGTCTAACTAAAGCACATTTAAGCGAATATTTTAATTGTGAATATGTTTTCTTTCTATTTATAGAAAACTTAAATATTTCAAAGTTTAAAGAGAAAATAAATCAATAATTAAGTGAATAATAAAGTAGACATTCCATTTTGACAGCTGTCAAAATGTACGGACAAAAGAAAACATTTTTCTTTTGATTAATTTTTGTTTAATTAAAAAAAATTCTTATAGAACTTTCAACTGTGCAATACCAAATGTAGATCATTAATTATGGAAAAAGATAATGATACAAGAAAATTATAAAAAAAAAAAAAAAAAAATTCAATTTTAATAGACACCACAATTATCCCACGATAAAGCGATTATTTCATCGTTTAAATTATTACATGAATCTGTCGGTAATAGATAGACAATAGACAAGACGGCATAGAAACGATAACCACCCCCAAACCACTTGTTTGTTTTTATTTGTCAAAACTGCAATAAATGTTTACATCCTACAATACGATAGGCAATACAAGAGAAAGAACTAAACACCTACACATCTTTTACAAAAAGAAAAAAAAAAAAACTATGTATGTATGTGTGCATAAGTACTCTTCTTATTTCTTTAATTTAAAACAAAGAAAATAGGAGAGAATTGAGTATCTTATAGTGTTTTCACACCGAGTGGTTTTAACGCAAAAGTTGGTTTTAACGTTAAAACCAAAAATAAAACCTGATTTTACCATACAAAATTATTGTGTTAAAACCAAAATAAAACCTTTTTTGAATTGGTTTTAAGTTGGTTTTATGAAATACAACCTTGTTTTGATGTACTAAATGTACTAAATCAGAGCTACCAGCTCTGAAAACCTGAAAACAGCTGATAAAAACAAAAACAAATGCAAATAAATAAATAAATGTAAATAATCATTTATTTCGTATTAAAAAAGGAAAAATTTGGAATATTTTTAATTTCTTCATTGAAAATTTTAAAAATTTGTAAATATTTAATTATTAATCGAAATGTGTGTTGTTTCTGGTCACAATGAATATAGTTTCTTGTGCGAAAGGTAAGTCAGAAGCTAAATATATCAAGATGAAATAAGGCATATTGCTCATAAAATTTTTTTCTCGCAGTCATAAATGTCATGAATTTAAAACCAATTTTAATAAAACTTGCAGTGTGAACGCAAAATCAGCTGTTTATGGTTTTAATGCTAAAATCAGGTTTTAAATTTTGGTGTGAAAACACTATTAGATCAACAGACCAGAAGAGTTTGTAAGACGAAGAAGTATGTTTGAAGTTCGTGGAAAACCCGAACAAAATTTTGCGTTTTTGGTGTGAAACCATTGCTGTTACAGAAACAACACATTATGTTAGTTTCTGTTTCTGTTTTTTTTTTAATACGATGGATAATAGGTATTGCAGTTTACGCGCTTTGCGCATATGTGTGTGTAATTAAAAAACGAAAACAGAGAGAGAGAGAAAGTATACGAATGAGAGCAATGTTTTCATGTAATAAGTCAATTAAACTCAAGTTTAATTGTTTACAATTAAACAGAAATTTCTCCGAGTTTGTATACATATGTATGTGTAAAGTTATGCTGCTCTATACTGTAGAATCTATAGGCAAGAGAGTTAAAACTGTCACAAGTAAAATGAGAGACATTTTGTACACAATTGACAAAGTCTGTTATTTCAATAAGAATATTTATATGAGTGGGTGTAGGTATGAGAGTAATCAACAAGTAATAAAACTAGACAAGATTCGAAAATGAAATGAAATGAGAGGTCTATTGTAAACAACTTATAAAGTCAATTGTGTTAATAGGATAACAGGAATTTCACTGAATTTGTTTACATACAGTATGTTTGTGTGGAGTGTAGGCAATAAAAACAGTAAAATAAACAAGGGGATGATTATGATGATAAATAATATTTACAACAAATTAATTACAACTCTCGGGAGTGAAGTGAAATGAGAGAAATTTTGGTATACCATTAATAAAGTCAACTGTGAAAATTGAAAAACAGAAACTTCTTCAAGTTTCTTTTTGCATGTAATTCAAAACACAAAAGGAGAATGTGGTCACAAGAGATTAGGAAGAAACAAGTAATGGGAGATTATTATTATTGTTTAAAATTCATGTTACTAGGATAACAGGAATATCACTGAGCTTCTTTACATATGTATGTGTGTAGTTAGTTAATATACGTAATATAGGCAAGAGAGTAATATAAACAAGGGAAAATTCAATAATAAATAATATTTACAACACAGGGTAATTGCAGCTCTCGAGTATGAAGTGAAATGAGAGATATACTACTGTATACAATTAATGAAATGGTTTATACTAATTGGATAACAGGAATTTCTTCAAGTTTCTTTACGTGTAATTTAAAACACAAAAGGAGTGAGTGTAGCCAAGAGGTTAGAGTAAACAAGTAATGAAAGATTACTTTTTGTTTACAATACATAATATTAGCTGTGTTACTAGGATAACAGTAATTTTACTGAGCTTCATTACATACATACGTGTGTATGTATGGAATTCAATAATAAATAATATTTACAACATAGGCTTACTACAACTCCCGAAAGTAAAGAGAAATAAGAGATATTTTGTATAAAATTTACAAAGTCGCATAGGATAACTGGAATTCCTATGAGCTTTTTTATGTATGAGTGAAATACAAATCGCTTGGAGTGTCGACAACAGAAAATAAATAGTAATGTGAACAAATATTTTAAATGAAAAAACTTGGATACTATTTTCCGCAGTAAATAAAGAATTTCTTCTTTTTTCATAAAAAATATTCTTTATGATTGTTATAAAACCAAAAACAAAAAAATATTTAAAAATAATAAAACAAACATAATCTCAAAATTGATTAGGTGCCAAAAAAAAAAAAAACATTAAGAAAATAAGTAAAGATTTTTATTTTATTAATGTTTAGCAATTTTTTTAAGAATTGTTTACATATACATATGTACAAACGTATGTACATACATATGTATATAATTATTTCCTTAATATAAACGCAATAAGACAGTTTTGTCGCATTTTTTCTTTTTGCGTGAATAAAGAAATCAATTAAAGTGTCAAATAATTATTAATTTTTTAGAAGAACTTTAAAAAAACACAAATTTTTGGTTTCGACTTACCTAAATCAGAGAGATTTACTTTCTCGAGGAAGGGATCTGCAACAGGCAACTGCAAATAATAAAAGAAAAATAGTTTCATTATAAATATTAATAGAAAAACATAGTATTATTAAAATAAGGTTTTGAAATTAGAATAGAAAATTTAATATGTTCAAGTTCAAGTTTAATATGCAACTTTCTTTTAAATTCTTAACAATTTTTGGTATACTGAGCTCCCTCCTATGATTGCAATATTTAGTATTGACATAATTTCTATATTAAAAGCCGCAATCTAGTAGGTAATGTGTTGGTTCAAATCCCAGATGAGACATCTCAAACGAAACGTAATAGGTATGAAAAAATATCTTTTGGCGTCTTACTTTCAAGTTTTTTTTTTTTTTTGTTTTAGCAATAACTCATGTGAGAAAATCATGGTAATTTGAGTTTCTCAAAAAATCTGTCGTTTGGAGTCGATTTTAAACTATAGGTCCCGCCAGTCATGGATAAAATTAACACACACAACATGGGTGGCGTGATATCCTAGATTGTAATCTTGACTAAAAGTTTGTAAAAACCAAGTAGGTAAGTATGTAATACCAAAAAATATGGATATAAAGAATACGCATCATGTAGAAATAAAATTTCTTATGGCGGGTCGTAACATTACGACCCGCTCTCACCAAAATATTTTTAAAAATCATTTATCGATGAGAGGGAGGAAGACAGAAGGAAAATGAACACAAACAAAGAGCGTAACAATGTGTTGCTCTCATCGTGCGTATGTACATGTGTATGTATTCTTGTGTTTTTTGATTTAGTTGTCGATCAGACTGCGACAAGAATACATGTGCTGCGGATGCTTTATAATTTTATTTCAGAATAACACTCAAAGAATATTTTGTGTTAAAAATGTTCTATGTCATTAGCTGGGCGTATTTTATTTTGTCCCATAGTATATTTTTTTAAATGCTTTGGAATGCTCGTTTTTTTTTCTTTTAATAAAAAATGGTTTTTATTCTTTTTATTTATCTAAAAAACATGGCCTATTTTTTAAGCCAAAGATGGATAGCTTTATGTTCTTTTAATAATAAAATCGATTTTTTATTTTATTTTTATTTATCCAAAATTATTAAGCCAAACATAGACAGCTTTACATATGTATGTTGATGAAATGAAAATAAAAAAGAGTATATTACTAACACTTTTATATGGCTGTAATTAAATAAATTCTCTCAACTTATTTTCTCTCTCTCACTCACTAATCCATAACCATAGGCATGTGTTAACCTAGAGGAAAATTGTTAGTAATAATGTCAAGTCTACTTATTAACCCAATGATATGTATATGTGATCGGAAAATATAGAAAAATTGTACTGCACTAAGACACTAAGACACCGTATTTAACTTGGCAAGTATTCTTCCAAAAATCGAAATCATTTCTCATTGATATTAGTGAATACTACTGTGATATTTCTTTGGGTGTATCATTGAAGTCTGAAAAAAGCGACATGAACCTTCTTCTTTAAAAACTGACAAGATTTTTACGCTCTTTTTAACGAATATTCTTGATGTTCGTGTCCTATGTGTGTATAAAGCCGAAGATGTTCTTTCCTTGAGGGACATTGGTGCCGACGTCTGTTTTTAACACCAGAAAAATAAATAAAAAAGTGGTAAAACAACAAAAACGCACGATGAAAACAACGCATGATGAGAACAACGCACTGTTACGCTCTTGGTTTCTGTAACCTTCCCTTCTATCTTTCCCCCCGCGTCAAGAAATATTTTTGAAAAATATTCCAAAATATGTTAAAATGCACATTCTTTATACTTTATTTTCTTTGGTAATACTCAATGTTAGGAACTTGTGTTCGCCAAAAATAAGATTTCCAGTTAAATCTGTTATGTGCAAGCAATCTTAGTTCGCCACTTTATTTGCCAGTTCCCGCAAAAATTGTTTAACGACATGTTCTTTGGCAGATACTAGACCAGAGCAGTATGGGTAGAATCATAGCAGTCATATTTTAATAACAACGGTGATATTCTGGATTTTAAAAGATTTACTGGTGGGTATTATTTTTTAATATTGTAAATATAACAATATTCACAATGAAAATAAATTAAATTAAATTTTGTGATAAGGAAAGAAGATAAGACAAGAAGCTAGGCTGTAATCCTAACTAAAGAGTTGTAATGACCAATTAAGTAAACAAGATAAGGATAAGAAACTTTAAACAATAAATAGAAATTATATTTCGATAAGCTTTAAAATTGTTTGATTAATTTCAATTGTTTTCTTTTATTAATTGCTATAATATTTATGTATTCCTTGGTTATAATTTCTCCACTGACTTTCCAAATTACGCGTTTTTTTTTTCTATTTAAAACATCTTAAAAAACATGAAAAACAACAGGAACCTGCACAATGTAAACACATGGCAACATCTGTATTAAAAACAGGCTTTATTTCCTGGTAGTCTCTCTCTTTTAAGTAATATGTACATGTATTACAAACTCTTTGAGGTGAGTATTAGGGAGTAAGAGAAATTAAGTTGAGAAAATTTATAATTTTTACATTTTCACAAGGCAGAGGGAGAGTGAGTTTACAACAGTAAATATTTCATTTACAACAATACATACATATTTATTTTATTAAATTAAACATGTCAACAATAATATTTAAATAAAAAATGGAACTGTACGAGCTAATTTGCTGCTACATTTAATAAATAAATTAAATACCGTTTTATTTATCATTATTTACACATGAGTTTTTATTATCAATAATCTGTGTCCGTGGTTGTGTGTTCATGTGTCCAATCCAATATTTGTCAAAGATAATTAACAATGTAAATAAAGAGCAGCATTTATGAAGAGAACAAGAGAGTGTGAGAGTGAGAGAGAGAGACAGAGAGGGAGAGGGTAAGTTTACAATAGAAAGTAAACACGAACATTACAAATAACCTGCATAACATTAAATTTTATTTTTCTTTTCAACTAAAACGATTTTTTAAAAGCTATGTTTGTTTAAAAATGCTAAAAAAAATGAAATATGTTAACAGCCTGTTAAAATTGAAAACAATAATAAAATAAGAAATTAAAATTTATTCAGTGTTAATAATACGATAAATTTGGTAAGTTTTCTGTGAATTATTACAACATAAACACATTTTAGCAAATCGCTTAGAATGTAGTATGAAAACAGATTTGGATATAAAAAATGGAATAAAATAATGGTTAGTCGAAAATATGTTATGGATTGCGTATAGATGGCAACACTATAGTTTGTCTGAATAACTACATTTTTCGCTTTTCTTTGTTTGTAATACGTTATTTATGCTACAAACAAATAGACTGCGCGCAAGTCTAGCAGAAATAGAATACATGCGTGTACATATATGGAAATTATTATTTTAAAATCAACTGCCAAGTGCCGATGCTGCTGCGCATTTAGTTTAATTTTATTTTTGCATGCAGCAATGAACGGATTAGTGTTGTCAACACAATAAGACACATGAAATATGGGTGATGCCTACAATATAACTATTAAAAACGCGAAAAAAATGTAATGGCGCACCATTGGCAAAATTAATTAATAAACTGTTCGCTTTTTATTTGTTTTACTTGTATTTTGACGCGGTCGCCTTTAAAAGCGCATGCTGCTTGGCTAAGGCACCATAGTGTAAATTTGTTGCGCAGCATTAGTGTTTTGCATAGGATCCACTGTGCTATATAAACCCACCACACTATGTAAGAGAAACAATGGCAAAAAAAACACAAGAAAACCCAACAACAACGATAAAAAAAATACCACAACAACGAAATTATAAACACCCAAATAAAACAAACCATATCTGATCATGTCTATTTTATATCAACAAAAATACGCAAAAAAAGAAACGAAAAAAAAATCAACAATAAGTACACACCAAGGCATACTTATACAACACATGTGTACATATGTACATACCACGTTACGTTTACATACTATATTTAGTAATTTTCGTTTTATTAACTCAACACAACACAACACAAGAGATAAATTAACAGACAAAAAATAATTGCTAAAAAGTTGGAAAAAAAATATTAAGAGAGCGTTCACTCTATCTCTCTCTCTCTGTCTCTCCCCTGTCTATAAAGGAATTAAGACAACTCACCTTTAGAGAATTTAAGAGCGGTGGTAAATTTGCAAATGAGGGATCAGAAAACTCACTACGTCTACGCACCAACAGACAACTATGCACGGGAGAAGAGCAACGTTTTTCTTTCGCATTTTCTTGTTTTTCTTGCTGCTGTTGTTGTTGACGTGTTTGTTGTTGCTGCTTATTGAAAACTAATTGCTGCAGAGGTTTTTTATTATCTTTCGAAAGTGAATGACCACCATGACTAAAACCACCACTGCTATTGCTACAACTACCACTACATATGTTATTACAATTAGTAACATTTGTTGTTTGTTTTTGTGTTTGTGTTTGCGGCGGTACTACGATTGATTCATCATTTTGCATTTGTAGACGACGATGTCGTGTAAGTCCAATACTATTGCCAAAACTATTCAAATTACGGCGATTTTTGCTTTGATTATCGCCACTACTACGACGGCTTACGTGATGTGAATGCCGTAGACCATCTGTCTTATCGTCTATAATATCATCATCATTAGCAGCAGCAACATTAGAAGCATCTTTGTTTTCAGTGTCATTTCTTTCTGAATTTTGCCTGTCTTGATCTTTTTTCAATAAGTCATCCAAATCCTCTGTCGTATAATCATAATAGTGATCAATAAGTGTGGGTAAATTATCGTATTTCTTTTTACGATATACAGGCGAGTTGCTTAATGAACGCGATTTACGCTGTTGCAAGGCAGTGATTTGTTTTGAAGCTGCTGCCGCTGGTGCATGGCTAACACGTATTTCTGGTATTACCACTTGACCCAAGGAAATTTTACGTGGTGGTCTACCGTTATCACTATTATCACCATTGTTGTTGTTATTATTTTTATTTAAAACCGATAGTCTCGGTGTAGTGCTTTCGAACAGTGAATAACGCCGAAACATGTCGAATAAATGAGGCGAATAAAAACTTTAAAGAATTTTTTTCTTATTGGTTTTCTTTGTTCTTTAATTTCTTTTACACAAAGAAGAACAACTACAACCTTGAAGTTGTTTATTTAATAAAATTGTTTCCACACTTTTCTTTAATGTTCCTTTTAAATCTTTTAAAATTTGTTATGAATTTTCCAAATTAAATATTCACACTCGAAATGAAAACTTTTCGTTCTATCGTCGCTATTTTTTCCAATTACACACGTTGTTCGTGTGTATTTATTGCCGTTTAACCGAAAACAACAACTAACACTACACAACACTTAACTAACAAAACAACCGATCACTAGTAATAATAAATTGAAACTGGTTTCTTCTTTTAGTAAAAACCTCTAAATATGTAGAGTAGAGTCGAGTAACCGTATGAATAGAGTAACGAAACGAACGATAAACACACACTCCAGCATTGTTTATGGAGAATATAAGCGAGAGACTACTATTCATACGCAGGCAAGCAACAACAGCAACAACGGCTATTGAATCCAACAGTGTTGCGGTTGCGCTTATTTTTAAACGAAATTTACTATTTTAGCCTTTATTCAAATTCCATATTAAAAAGAAAAAAAAAAAAGGATTTAAATATTTTTGTATAAAAAATCGAGTGAATAAACTTAAGAGGAGCGCTGCAATCCTATAACCATCACTGCTAGAATCATGGCTTTACCACTATATTCCCGGTATTCGAATTCATATTCAAGGAATGATGGAAAAAGCTTACCGATTTGAAGAAAGCTTTATTTGGAATTATAATTTACGAATGAATAAATTTACAACAAAATCCATCCTTTGGACAATGGCTTTTGAACACTCGCACAAAAGTCTAAGCAGGTTCTCTTTTACCGGCAACTCCGTCATTAGGATGGAACACGTTATGTCGATAATCTCTTGTTTCTGCAAATATACATCTCCAGTAAATCTACAAGGAAAATTAAACTATACGACACAACGTGAATTTTATACGTTTTATTGATTTTCAGCTTGACAACACTGTATCTAGAGTAAGTAAGAGAATGAGAGAGAGAGAGAGAGAGTACCTAGCAGGAGAGTAAATAAATAGTGAGTACGCGTGAAAATAATTTAAAGAAAATTGCTAAATAAATTGAAACAACAACTACACCAGAACAACAACATTTATGATCGTTTTAAGTACAAGAAAAACAAAAAAATTATGTATCAAGTGTTGTGGTTGTTTTGTTTCTTAAGAAGTTTATTCTGTTGAGAATCAAAAAATAAACAAAAAAAAAAAAAAATGTTAATGCAGGTCGCACTGTAGGCCTCAACCATGAGTAAAGTGGGAGAATGCTGTAAAATAATATAGTTTTTCTTAACAATTTATTGTACAATTAATTGCTTTGATGAGAGAGAAATTTAAGGTGGAATAAAAATAAATCCATACTTATTTATATAAGGTAATATAAACGTTGTAAAATTTAATTAATGATAACAACAAGATACAGTTGGCGAGGTGTAGTGCTTAAAGTGTTCGACTGACTATAAGCAAATGTGAACCTGCGAAGCTGAAAAAATTGTCATCACGGTTTTCGGTTTTCTATATAATCGATCAAATGAAAATGATGCTAGTATGATTGTGATTAGCCTGGCAAAGAAAAGAGCAAGGGTTCTAACTGATGACCGTAAAGTTTATTTGTTTTTGTTGGTGGTTATTAGTACAGTGTTTGATGACTACAAACCCGAGAACTCAGTTTTAAATCTTGGAAAAGGTGATTTTAGAAATTAAAAGGATTTAATTCTCCTCCAAATAGCAGTCCACCTAGTATTTATTTCCCCTGAAAAAAATTCTCAGTAGAGAGGATTCAAGAACGAATTTCAGCAGTAATGGAAAAAAGCGCCAAGATATGCCCGTCAGATACAACAACTTATTGCATGAAAGTTTCAAGGCAACGAAAAGAAAAAAATCTGTTCTCTTATTGCTGAAATCTAACACATATTGTTAATGCTTAGACCGTTAGAAGGAAATAGTGGAGAGGGTTTCAAGCAAAACGGAACACATTTGATGGGAATTAAATCGATCTAACTCTGATTGTAAGCTATAATTTGTTTATTTTAAATCAAAATTTTAAAACAAAAGCATAAAAAAGAGCATTATTCATGAAATATCTTTCGAAATGTTTAAAAACGATTCATAGAATTGAAAACTTTAGAATGTATCATACTCATTGGGCGCAGCTATTTATTGTCAACAATTCGGCAAAACAATAATAAGGAATTATAAAAATAACTATGATGATAGGCATAAAAAATAAGAACGAGGTGTGTTCAAAACATTAGGTAACCTTTTTTTTATTGAATCAAAGACAGCGAAAGGAAATTATATAATTTTCGTAGGAATTATACCGTTCTTTATTCACTGATATTTTCTAATACCTATATATTTTTTTTAATTCTATATGCGGGTGTAAAATTTATTAATTTTATTGATTCATCGTACAATTAATAAATTTTATTCTTTTTTTTCCAATTCATTTTAAATCATTAAATTATTTTTTATTTACATTTTTCTTCATTTACTTTCTAATTATTGAAGCATATGAAAATTTAACCTTAAAAAGTGCGCTTCTATGCCACTGTTCAAGGCAAGTGAGGTGTTGTTGTTCTGTATTTTTTTCTTTTCTTTTGTGTACTCATTGCTCTTATATTTGTTTACCAACTACAACATTAAGCAACATACACAAAGAGATGCCATATGTTGAATTTAAACAGCACACTTTTCTCTCTCTCGCACTAACGATCTTTTTACCACTGTAGTAAAAGAATTCTCTTTCATCTATTATGGAGAATCTTAACAGAACCCAACCAACACCACTACTTGATTGTTAAAGTTTAACCCAAATTTTCACTGTGTTGTTGTTGGTGCTGTTTTGATTTCAGTCATTAATTAATTTCATACTTGAAATTCCGCAGTTACGAAAACAACAACACGCTCTTTTTCAAGTGGTGTGACTCAAATTTCTTTAGCAATAATATACTTGGGAAAAAAATAAGTGACGTAAACTTTAAATAAAATTTTGCAAAAAACAAGAACAAATAACTGGAGAACGTTGTTGTACTGTTTGTTATAAAAATATATTATGCCATAAACCGGTTTAAAAATAAACACGTACACATGCAGCACATGCAGTTTAGTTAAAAGATTTAAGAGATTTGTGAAGAAAAAAAGTAAAAATTAAGCCCCGTTTGTGTACTGCACTATGGTGGTCTGTCTGTCTAATAGGTGTAGGTAGGTGTTACAGTTAGTAGTAGCCTTTAGTTAGTGGACGCTCAAAAAAACCACTGTTCAAACCCCAGGTCGGACAAAACGAAAACAAAAAATAAATTTGTTTGTTAGAAAGAAAAAAAAGTAGGTAAGTTAAAGAGTTGTCGTTAGTAGGTTTGGTCGCCAAACCCAACCAACTCTCTCTCAACCATCCCCCCCACCCAGGTTCGGGACATAGAAAAAGAAAAAAAATTATTTTCTTTTTTAATTCATTTTTCTTTTGAAGTTGTGAAATTATTCACCATTTGTGGTGAGTTTTTTACAAAATGTGGTGAATTTTATCCGGTTTGGTGAATAAAATCGAAATTCACCAAAATGCCGTTATTCGAAATGGGTACTGTGTTACCGTAAATATATGTACTGTATATTGTGATTTGGACGGTGTGTGTCTAGAGGAAGCAATTTTCACATCTGTTAGTGGAGGCATTCACCGATATGTCCTGGTTACTGCATTAAAACAATGTTGCCATTGTTGTGTCTGTCATTCTATTTAAAATTCTAAAAAATTTAAATTAGAAACTGTATAGAAAAAATAATTAAATTTTAATTATTTTGTAAATGAATTTTTGAATAATTTCTTTCTTTTTTATCTTATATCCAAAATGCTTTTTTGCAAATTGGAAATTCTTTGTCGAAATATTTATAAATTTTTGTGCGTTTTTGTTTGAATCGGATCTAAAAATCGGGTCAGGAAAAATTATTAAAGAATATTATATAATAAGAATATATTATATTCATTTTTTTTCTTTTTACAAAAAAAAAAATTTTTGGTAACAACAGACAGATCCTGATTTTATGATTTGATCTTTTCAATTATAAATGCGGTTAGGCAGGCTAATGGTAAAGAAGGTCTTACCTTAGCCCCGGTTAACCAGGGGGCTAACTAACTAACGTATGTATTTTAGATTGAGAATGCTGAATGAACCGTTGCGTCGACATTTTTTACTAACCTTACGTTTCGAATCAACAACTGTTTTTGTTTTGTATATGAGAAACATGTGTTGTTTGTTAGTTTTTCTATTCCATTTTCCGTATATATATATTTTTTTATAAAACTACCATTTGATGCAAAAAGGTACTCTTTCAGTTAAGCCGAAAGTCCATACCATGCGTTTTGCATAACATGCGTATACCGAAAAAGTAGAATCAGTGTATTTGATTGTGACAAGTTACAGAAGAAAAAGCATAATATGCATAGACGCATACAAAGTAGGATTACTTTCTACTTTTCTATGCGAATAATGCAGTGTTGGAAAATGTCAGCAGTTTTTTAAACTTGGCATGCCAAATTATATACTATTGTGAATGGTTTCTACAAATATGTTTAAATCGTGCATTACTATTTTCGCATTTTTCTTTATTTGTATTATAAAAATATTAATAAAAACATACTTTATAATAAAGTTTATTACTAATTTAAGAGGAAAATACATTAAAATAAATTTTTTAACAAATTTCTTTCATGAACAAAATATGTATATGATGATTGTTTATACATATGTATGTATATATGATTGTTTTTATGTACTGAGTGTCATCTATTTTGAATTTATTAATTTGTAAACAAGAAAAACGGAGGATAAATTTACTGAAAACACTCGTCTTGTGTTCTTTTGAGGATTTTCGTAGGCCTTAACAGCACAATACAATGTAATTTTTGTGTAAAACTATTAATAATAAAAACAACTAATAACAATTTTTAATTTTTCCTTCCAAGAAATTAAAAAATTTTGGCAACTTTCAGCAGGAATATTTTTTTATGAGCATTACGTCTTATTTTGATCTTATTATATTTAGCTTCTTAATTAACTCTTGCTCAAGAAACTATACTCATTGTGACCGAAAATCACCCACATTTCGATTAATATTTAAATATTTAAGAATCTTTAAACTTTTCATTGACGAAATTAAAAAATATTCAAAATTTTCCCCTTTTTAACACAAAATAAATGTTTGTTTACATTTAACTTTTTTTACTTTATCTGCCAGTTTTCACTCTGTATATCTGTTGCTTCTAACACATTTGCCTCGCAAAACTTATAACATTTTTTTTCTCCCTCTAAATTGACCTGTCCTTTTATGTTATGAGCGTTTTTGAAATGTAAACTCATAAATTTGAAATTTATGTCATAAATTCTTTTAAAATTACAATTTGATTTTCTATTTTTTCCAAAAATGTTCTTGTTCGCTTGTTTGTTGTTTACCACAACAGCTGATCAAAACAAAAAACCAGTCGCATAAACGCATTGTGTGTAACTTGCAATAAAATCGGCATAGAAAGCAAGATTCGCAAGGCGCATGAAAAGGATGGTATGGACTTTCGGCTTTATAGTTCAGTACTATTTCAAAATTTCAATTTTGCAACACTGGACAAATAAGAAAGAAATGCTTTAAAAATAAATTCTTACTGCGAACAAATCTAACGCGCCATCTGTTATAATTTTCTAACATTAAATGTGAATGAACTTCTACCATACATTTACCACCACTCATGTTATTAACATACTAAGTAACAAAAAGAAGCTTTTTCAAGAAAAGCTTTTTCCCCATTGTGTTCTTGTTTGTTCTCGTTAATAGAATAAACAAGATGGCTACAACACCAGTATTATAGTAGGAAAAAAGGATTTTGAAACACTCTGTTTAAAACACAAATTAGTGAGGCCAACTTCTTACCGCTCGCATCAGATTTATTGGTATTTTAACACTTTGTGCGTTTTTTTAAAGCAAAATAATGATAAAAGAGGACGAACCCCATTGTTAACCGTAGTAAATATTCAACCTGACAATTCCCCTTAAAGTAAAGCAACGCAAGTCCAAAATAAATCTTGCTAATTACAACTTTATATAAGATAGGGTCAACCTCTCCGTCATTCCTTTATGACAAGAGCAGGGCTTGACACATGAGGTTAAAGAAAGTCTCCCCTTCGTCCTCAACTCCACAAAACCTGTAGAAATCATTTGCCATAATGCCAAGTTTTTCGTCATGCCCTACCACAAGGATAGTGGCCAGTGAAAATTGATACAGTGCGATGGATGGCCATAAGAATTACTATAGAAATAGTCGGTTCTCTTCTTATCCCACACCTGCTAGGCGTATTCTCGAAATATTAAACGTATCTAATCGCAGCTAAAGATGACCCTCTATTGGAAACCTCATTGTCTTCAGACGAGAAGCGTCCATAAACTTCAAATCAGCTACAGACAACCTATGGAGGAATCCTTCCCTGTTTACTGGCAACGTTGGACATTGATAGAGGAAGTATGTGATGATCTTGCTTCACATCATTGCAGCACCTGTTAAAATCATGACAAGGAATACCTAGTCTTCTAGATTGAGCACTTGCCTGGGAAAAATCCCGAGAAAAAATCCCTTGGAGTGGCGGTGACCATTAATCATCTCAATCACCAAACTCAGTCTGCATATGCGAATTCTGGTCAAAACAAACGATTTCTTATGATCATGGTTCCCTCCGGTCCTATCTAGTCTGCGTCAGAAGAAAAATCCCGAGAAAGATCATTGATCTCGAAATCTACTAATCGGAACAGATGTGAGGCATATGTAGTTTCGATTGTGGGTTATGAGAAAGGACGTTAAGTAAACTTTGGTGGGATAGTAGATAGTAACTACGTCTTGGTTATTTCTTGTGGATGAGACGTAGTGGCCGTATAGAGGACGATGTTTTGTAAAGATATTGCGTTGAGAAGTTAGCGAACATTGGCAGGGTAGTAGATTTTCTATTGGCACATTACTACTGGAGATATCATCCCAATAGTTTACTTCTACAGTTTGAGTCGAAGTATTGGTTCAGTCTGGAGGAAAATGAAACCCGAGGTCAGTTCTATTGCTCTGACTTTGTATACAGATTTTACGTTCTTGATTGCGTTCATGTGGGAGTCAGATCAGTTCAAAACTTAGATTAACTTGATTCCACTCGAAGAGCGGATAATATGGGGACATTCTCTTCTATTCGCAATAATTCGAGTGAACAGCAGTGGTTCATCACTTGTGACTAAAGTAGGACACAAAAAATTTGAAAATGTTTCCCGTTTGTCCCGACAAAGTTCTAGAGGTTTGTGTTCTCATTAAATCCGTTCATATACAATGTTATGCGCTTAATATTAAAATAAGAAACAAATTGGACTTACCCCTCTTGAATCTCTGAATAATATTGCAGCATGATGGGGATCTAATGTGCCATCACCACGCAAGCCCCGACTGGCAGCACCTACAGAAGCACGACGTTTTTCCAAATCAGCTGATGCACGACGCATATGAGCACCTAGATTGATTACAGAATAAGACAGACATGATAACGTTAGAATAGCCATTCAACTTTTAATTTTAGAAAAAAAAAAATGATTTAAAATGCAAGTACCAGGTGTTTTTTAAAGATATTTTAAAAAAATTGAAAGAAGAAATAAAAGAAATCAGTACAACAATTATTAAAAGTTGTTCCCTTACCCTTTGAATTACCTTCTTTAACAATCTTATCGAATATCTTATAGGTGGCGCCACAATCTTCTAAAATGCGATTGGGTCGACTGAGTGTGTTGACGTCTAAACTTTTCGAACGTGACCGAAAATTTTCCTGAGGATCATTTTGTGGTGAAGTACAAACGCTACTGGCCGTGGCGTGATGATCATGAGATTTACGTGGCCATATGTGCACTTTCTTACCGAAATGCTTGAGTATCTCCTGTATGGAGTGATTGTGATGATGATGGTGATCTTTATGCTTATGTTTGTGTTCTTTGGGCGATGGGGTGGACTTTGCAATACCCTCGTCTTCGTTAATACTTAGAGATTTCGAAAAACTATTGTTATCGAAACGATAGCGTGGCACTAGCATAGGACTACCACCATCGATAGAATGTCGCAATGGGCTACCAACGCCGTACTCATCGAGTGAGGGTGCAGCGCCGACACGGTGAAATATGGAATTAATACTGGGACGTTCCTTATGATGGCTAGAATGGCCCGAATATGTAAAATACTGTTGATCCGGTTTGCCCTCATAGATATCGTCCAAGTCATGGGGAAAGTAACCCGTTTGGGTAGGTGGAGAATTACTGTAGTCCATATGATTCGGTTTGCGTAGGCTCTGTGTGAAAAGCAAAGGAGGAGGGATTATTATTCAGTTTAAAAAACAACAAAAAAAAGATATATAACTTACGCCATATATAGCTGGGCTATGGGATCTCTCAAATAGACTGCGTTTCGATGAGGGTGTGCGTTTAAAACTGCTGCCACAGCTTTCATACGAACTGCGAGCGCCATTGTGTGTTGGTGAATTGCGATAATGATTGGTTATGGATTTTTTTGTATCTGGCACCGGTTGCGGACTTGATGAATTCACCAAACTTTCAATGACTTTGTCTAGAGCATTAGAAAAGAAAAGTTATATGGTAAAAGTAGTTTCCAGTTTTTCTTTTCTCTCTCTCAAGGTGAGCAGTGTAATTAATTTCAAAAGTTTCACAAGAGCACTTTACAGTAAATAATTGTCAAAATATAAGGTGTAGTAAAATAGAAAACCTCAAAGTTTATTACACACAAAATTGTCAAAAGAAAACTGCTTTAGTAGCAAATCCAAGCTTATCAAGGTTACACAGTTTGAACTAAGCGTAGTTATAAAACGTAGGATAAGGATTTTATTTTACTACACCTTATATTTTACTTTTATGCACCAATTAGCGTTTTTTTCCAATTTCAACCAGTTGGCCTTACTGTGTTTATTTTAACCGTCAAGGTTTATTACATACATATAAAACTGTTAAAAGAAGCTGCTTTAGTAGAAAATCCAAGCTTATCAAGGTTACATAGTGTGAACTAAGCGTAATTATAAAACGCAGGATAAGGATTTTGTTTTACTACACCTTGTATTTTACTTATATACACCAATTAGCGTTTCTTTCCAATTTCAAGCAGTTGGCCTTATTGAGTTTATTTTAATGGCTCTTAAACACGATTTAATTACACATTCTCTCCCTATAAGGAACTGCATTCCTCTCTTCCCAAATGAAATTTTGCTCTTTATGGTTTACGGCAACACCACACACCACTTACCCTGTGACCAATTTGGTGATTTTGAATTTGTCGAGGAACTTGAACTGGAACTTGAATCGATGCTGCTTAAACGACTTGTACCCTTTGCTGAACCATATTCGGAGGTGGAAGTAATGCTGACATCACGACCATAACTGCGGCCATACGATGAAGCTTGATGATTATGAGTACCGCCACTATTTTGCCAACAATCAGCGCTAAGCTGCTTTTCGATGGCATGTTGACGATATAAATGTGTAATGCCGTGCATATTTTTAAGGTGTTTTTTCTTATTTTTTTTAAATTTATTGCTTCTTTAAATGTTGTTTTTTTCTTACTTTTTATGAAATAAAGACACTTTTTTCTGTTTTATTTAATTTTAAATAATTTTTAATTTACAAAAAAAGTCACATTGTTTTTTTAAGGAGTTTTTATTGCTTTTCTTAAAATAAAATTCGCCGCTTTTTATCTTTTAAGGTTGTATCAACACTACATGTGTTGGATATGTGCTGTTATTTTCACTTATCGATTTTGTAAACACACGGAATATGTATCACTTTATTATATAAAAAGCTCTCTTTTTGTCTACTCTTTTCCTGAATTAACACAGAGAGCGAGAGAGGCAGCTTTTTTTTGTTATTGTTATGGCCTGCATACAACTTGCTTTACTGTTTGTTTATGTTTTCTTTTTTTGGATGCTTGCCAATGAAACGTTGTTTGTTGTTGGTTGTAATTTTTTTTAAATTACGTTGAAAATCTCTTATTTTTACAATTATTTACATTTATAAGTTATTGTTATTGTTGTATTTAATTTTTTGGAACACTCGGCAACTTGAAGCAGTGTTATTACTTGTTATTACTGTTATAAATATTACACCACATACTTGGCTTGGTAAGGAATACCACCATAGTGTGAGAGATAAAGAGAGGGTGAGAGTAAATTCACCTTACAATCACCACACAATAAACCGTAAGAATTGCTATTATGGCTGCCTTTGCTATGTTGAATAAAAGCATGCATAAGAGTAGTGAGTACTTTAATAACAATGCATGTGTATAGGTTTTTGGTTGAATGGCCTGTAAATAAGTCAAAGTTATTTTTTCTTTCTATTATTGTTGTTGTTTTTGTTAATACTTATATTATAATTATATTTCTTACATGTGTTTGATAATTATTTATGATGAAAAAGAGTAACGAAAAAAAAATATATATTTTTGCCGGTTATTGTTTTTCTATTTTTTTATTTATTTACATGAGCTTTGCATTTTTTTCGTCTAGCCGTAAAATAAAACGTCAATGTTAAAAAAATTTTAATTATTTTTTGCCATTTTTACGGCCAGGAAAAAAATATAATTTTAAACACAGGTTATAATTATTTAATAAACCGTAATTTAAAGCCGAAATTTAATATACTATATTGGTTTGAATTAAATCATCATCAAAGAGACTGAAAGAGAAAGTTCTCTTAATTAATGCAATAAAATATATAAGAGAACATATTAAAGCAACTTAAATAAGAGCAACGAAAGCTAACCTTGCTATTAACTACCTTAACAAGGAAAACAACAATTGTTAAGAGAGTTTAAAAGAACGTTTTACTGATAAACGCTAAATTAACAAAAGCCTAGTTTGAAAAAAATTAAAAGAAATTGAAGAAAATTAAAATAAATTAAAATTTTTTTCAAAAAGCGTTAATATTTAATTTATTAAAGGAGAAAAAGGAGAAAAAATAAAAAATATATTTTTTTACCCAATTTAAGTGATTTTGATTAAAACGTAATTAAAGAAGAGAATAAACAATATCACTGCCAAACATTAAATGGCTACAATTAAGAATTGGGATTTATTCTAAATTTCAAAGAGGTCCGCCACTCATGGATAAAATTAAAACACAAAACAGGGGTAGTTTGAGAAATTAGATTGTAATTTTGACAAAGTGTAAGTATGTAAGAATGAGAGAGTGTAAGAACATAAACATTCGCTTTCGTTAAGAGAATGCGCCGTAAAAATATATACAATAGAGAGAGAGAGAGTAAGCGAGAGCGAGAGAGACATAACAGAATAATAAAATCCTTTGCGCAGAAAGCCCAGAGAAAAAAGTTTAATTTTTTTCCTCTATTAATCGCTCTCCCTGTTTGTGTGAAAGTAAAACAAAAGAACAAAACCGAAAAATGATTTCATTCACTTTCATTTCACTACTATTACTACGTTTTTGTAAGTGTATGGCCACATAAATATTTTCTAGCTTTTTTGTAGCCTACATTTAGGCTGCTGTATATTATATTAATATGTGGTGTATTATGGCGTCACATGTTGTATTGCCTGGGTTATTTGCTATTCGTTGTGTATCTTCTTCACTAGGACGGTTATTAACTTTCGAGTTCAAGTGTATTACAACAATAACAACAACATTATGAGAAAAAACGGTCTCAAAACATTTTATGTTGGATGGGTTAGGGCACAGAGAGAAAGTTAGAAAATATTTGCGCGTTTAAAAAGCTTCCCGGCAGAAATGCAACTTACATATAAAAACAGCTTTAAAAAATGTTTGTTTGTAATTATTAAAGAGATATTGTGCTTAAGGGATGGATTACATGCCTAGAAATTATTTCGAAAATAATTCTTTAGGGAATTTTTGTTTTGTTTTGTTTGTAGGAAAACTTATTTAAATGACTGTGAAATCCTGCAAATAGGCAACAATTATTTTTTTAATTAAGAAACTTACGTTACACATACAGAATATATGATTTCGATAAAAGTTTTAATTCATTATAATGCCGTTTTAAACGAAATAGATATATAGGTCTCCTCTGAATTAGTTGAAGCAGTCAATCATTTTAAGTTTAAGAACAATTTTTTGCACATTTTGGATGGCATTTCATAATCATAGTCTTCAAATGCAGACAAATAGAAAAAATTAAAGGGTGTTTTTTATAGAGGTATAGAACTTTAACTTGGCATTACTTTTCAAGATGGCAACCGATTTAACAGCTGTCAAGTGATTTATTCTCAGTTTGGTTTGGCAATTCATAATGAATAGACTCACGCCTGAACAACGCTTGCAAATAGTGCAATTTTATTTCGCACTACGTCCATTTTATTGTCGGACAAAATCGTCCACCAGAGCAGTTAATTCGATTAACCATGGAACGTTTTCGCACCACGTTTACTCTTATTGATAACTCGCTATTGCTGCTGGAGAGCGTAGCATTGAGGAAGACCCGAATGAGTCCATCCGCCATCGAGCACAGGAATTGGATCTGTGTCCATCCACTTTATGGAAGATTTTGCGGAAGGATCTTGGTTTGCGTGCTTACAAAATACAACTCGTGCAAGATTTGAAGCCAAACGATCATCAAGTAAGGCGTACATTCGTCGAATGGGCCCAAAACGAGATTACCGTTGTTCCCGATTTTCATAAGCGAATTTTGTTTAGCGATGAAGCGCACTTCTGGTTGAATGGCTACGTCAACAAGCAAAACTGCCGCATTTGGAGTGAAGGTAATCCTCAAGTGTATGTGGAAACACCGTTACATCCAGAAAAACTGACTGTTTGGTGCGCTTTATGGGCTGGTGGAATCATTGGCGCGTACTTTTTCAAATACGATGGTGGCCAGAACGTTACAGTCAATGGTGATCGGTATAGAGCCATGATTACAAACTTTTTCATTCCTGAATTGAATAACCATGATGTCCAGGAGATGTGGTTGCAACAAGACGGCGCAACATGTCACACAGCTCGTGCCACAATAGATTTATTGAAAGACACACGTTTGGTGACCGCCTAATTTCACGTTTTGGACCTGTGAATTGGCCTCCAAGATCTTGTGATTTAACACCGCTAGACTACTTTCTGTGGGGCTATGTAAAGTCATTGGTCTATGCGGTAAAGCCACAAACGCTTGACCATTTGGAAGACAACATTCGCCGTATTATTGCCGATATACGGCCACAAATGTTGGAAAAAGTCATCGAAAATTGGACGTCCAGATTGGACTACATCCGCGCCAGCCGTGGCGGTCATATGCCAGAAATCATATTTAAAATGTAATGCCACAAGATTATCTTTCGGATAAATAAAATTCATGTCAATCGAATAATCCATCGTTGTTTTATTGCAACTTAAAGTTCTATACCTCTATAAAAAAACACCCTTTACATCTTCCGTATAAAATGGCTTTTCTACAAAACAAAATACAATCAGCGAGTAAATTAAAGTTTCTCACAAATCTGTCGTTCGGCGTTGATTTTAAACTGTAGGTTCTCCGCCAACGCATTCACAAAAAAATGGCATACGCAACATGGGTGGTGTAACGGTTGTGGTGGACTAAACGGTTGTTCTAATAACGAATTAAGTGAGTACTCGGAAAAGTTTTTCATCAACCGCATCTGATCAGCACTGGTTTCGAATAAACCTTTCTCGACGGTGCATCTGAACCACACTTTTCAGGACGGTGCAACAGATTATACTGTGCTAACGTTTACACACACACGTAAAGTATGGCCACACACCCTCGTTATAGGGTACTCACCATATTCGTTGTGTCTTTACAAAAACGTGAACTAAAGAAAGAAAAAAAATTGTCTCGCATTTATTTTAAAAATTTATTTCTAAATTAGAAATAAAAATCAAAAGTAAAAAAAAAAATAATAAAAAAAAGTCATAATTTCATTGTATATTGTTGCTATTGTTGTACCCCCTCTCAAGGCCTTTATCAGTCAGTAAGTCATGTTGTTTGCCTTGTTGAACTTTTTTTTCTCTCTCAAGTTGAATTGAATTTTTTTGCTCTCTCTGCTGCTCTGCTCTGTACGTTTCAATTAAATTTTTTTAAATTTTATTTGTTTATGAATTGTATTTTTTTATTATTATTATTCTTAGTGTTGTTGTTATCATATTGTATACAATACAACAAGAACAACAACAACAACAACAACAATAATAAATTATTTGTAGCGTAGCATTGCATTGTTGTGCACTTTACTGGGTGCTCTGCTACAGCTCATATACGCTGTGTGTGTGTAAAACAGAGGCGTAGAGGTTTACAATTTTGATTTTGCGTAGAGAGGGGGAAACAGAGATGCCAACTGATCTTTCTTGCCCTTTTTATATGCCTCTGAGTTAATGTTTTTTTTTGTTTTATTTTTATATGCTTTCAACCAGTTTTCTCTGCCCGGTAAAGTTCAAATAATTGCGGGAAATTTGGAAAAAAAAATTTTAATATTTTCTTAACTCTATTGGAAGGCGATAAAGTTTGTTCAACAAATTATTGCAGCACACTTTATTATTATTATTTTATTATCGATATGCTTTTGTTTTTTTTAATGTTTGCTTTTTAATTTTATAGCCGCTGATAAGAGTTAAAAATAAAAAAATAATGTTTAACCATAGATTGTGGGTTTATAATTAAACCACAAAAAAAAAAAAAAAACAAAAAAAAATATAATTTTTAAATTAAAAATAAAAAAGAAAAAAATGCTTCAGCAGAAAAATAAAAGCAACCACAACAATTTAATAACAATAATTAACACTTCTTTTTTGATAATTTAGATATAAGCGTAATTGTCTGCCTATAAGTAGGCAATTAAAGTATTAAAAAGAGCTTAAAAACTCTCTAATAATTTGGCAATCAATTACCAAAAAGGAAAAAGTTTTTTTTTTTAAATAACAACAACAACAACAAAAAATAAAATAATTGCAGCCGAGAAAGAAATTATATTTTTTTTTTATTTTGCTATTTGCCTTAACATATTTTTTTTTCTTGTTATTTTTTCTCCACCACTACATAGTAAAAGAAATTGTGGCTACTAGCAAAGAAACTAAAGTATAAAGAATGTGCATTTTAACATATTTTGGAATATTTTTCAAAAATATTTCATGACGCGCGGGGGGAAAGATAGAAGGGAAGGATACAGAAACCAAGAGCGTAACAATGCGTTGTTCTCATCGTGCGTTTTTGTTGTTTGACCACTTTTTTTATTTATATTTCTGGTGTTAAAATAATTGTCAAAATATAAGGTGTAGTAAAATAGAAAACCTCAAAGTTTATTACACACAAAATTGTCAAAAGAACCATTGCTTTAGTAGCAAATCCAAGCTTATCAAGATTACACAGTTTGAACTAAGCGTAGTTATAAAACGTAGGACAAGGATTTTATTTTACTACACCTTATATTTTACTTTTATGCACCAATTAGCGTTTTTTTTTTCCAATTTCAACCAGTTGGCCTTACTGTGTTTATTTTAACCGTCAAGGTTTATTACATACATATAAAACTGTTAAAAGAAGCTGCTTTAGTAGAAAATCCAAGCCTATCAAGGTTACATAGTGTGAACTAAGCGTAATTATAAAACGCAGGATAAGGATTTTGTTTTACTACACCTTGTATTTTACTTATATACACCAATTAGCGTTTCTTTCCAATTTCAAGCAGTTGGCCTTACTGTGTTTATTTTAATGGCTCTTAAACACGATTTAATTACACATTCTCTCCCTATAAGGAACTGCATTCCTCTCTTCCCAAATGAAATTTTGCTCTTTATGGTTTACGGCAACACCACACACCACTTACCCTGTGACCAATTTGGTGATTTTGAATTTGTCGAGGAACTTGAACTGGAACTTGAATCGATGCTGCTTAAACGACTTGTACCCTTTGCTGAACCATATTCGGAGGTGGAAGTAATGCTGACATCACGACCATAACTGCGGCCATACGATGAAGCTTGATGATTATGATTACCGCCACTATTTTGCCAACAATCAGCGCTAAGCTGCTTTTCGATGGCATGTTGACACCAATGTCCCTCAGGGGAAGAACATCTTCGGCTTTTTACACACATAGGACACGAACATCAAGAATGTTCGTTAAAAAGAGCGTAAAAATCTTGTCAGTTTTTAAAGAAGAACGTTCATGTCGCTTTTTTCAGACTTCAATGATACACCCAAAGAAATATCACAGTAGTATTCACTAATATCCATGAGAAATGATTTCGATTTTTGGAAGAATACTTGCCAAGTTAAATACGGTGTCTTAGTGTCTTAGTGCAGTACAATTTTTCTATATTTTCCGATCACATATACATATCATTGGATTAATAAGTAGACTTGAAATTATTACTAACAATTTTCCTCTAGGATAACAACACATGCCTATGGTTATGGATTAGTGAGTGAGCGAGAGAAAATAAGTTGAGAGAATTTATTTATTTACAGCCATATAAAAGTGTTAGTAATATACTCTATTTTTATTTTCATTTCATCAACATACATATGTAAAACTATCTAACTTTGGCTTAATAATTTTGAATAAATAAAAATAAAATAAAACATCGATTTTATTATTAAAAGAACATAAAGCAATCCATCTTTGGCTTAAAAATTAGGCCATGTTTTTTAGATAAATAAAAAGAATAAAAAACAATTTTTTATTGAAAGAAAAAAAAAACGAGCATTCCAAAGCATTTAAAAAAAATTATACTATGGGACAAAATAAGAAAATGAAATACGCCCAGCTAATGACATTGAACATTCTTAACACAAAATATTCTTCGAGTGTTATCCTGAAATAAAATGATAAAGCATCCGCAACGCATGCGTTATTGTCGCAGTCTGATCGACAACTAAATCAAAAAAACACAAGAATATATACACATGTGCATACGTGCGATGAGAGCAACACATTGTTACGCTCTTTGTTTGTGTTCATTTTCCATCTGGCTGCCTCCCCTCCTTATCTAGAAATGATATTTAAAAAAGATTTTGGTGAGAGTGGGTCGTAATGTTACAACACGCCATAAGAAATTTTACTTCTACATAATGCGTATTCTTTATATCCATATTCTTTGCTACTAGGCAACCCTATTCTACTAGAACTTGCTACAATAAAACTATTAATCACTTGCTTTGCACGGAAAACATGATTAATGAAAACTGTAAAGCGATTATTACACTAGAGAATTTCGCCTGAAAATACGATCAGATCAGGAGAGTGTTTTGCTATTACACTGTCCAGCCAAATATCAGTAAATTTTGCAAACGAGCATTTTCCCTAATTACACGTAATGAATGGCTTGCTGGCTAAGTTCGTTGAGGGGATAGCTGCTTAATTTTATCCATTATTGGCGTAGGATCTACAGTTTAAAGCTTACTCTCAGAGTTTTTGCAGACAGGCAGCCACCGAATGAAATATATTTTAATATTTCGTTTTGCTTGAGATGCCTGAACTAGGGTTTGAAACAAGGGCTTGCGTCTAATAAGCCAACACACAACCTACTAGACTACGGTGACTTCCTTTCATGCTATCTGTAATATGAAGTGAAAATTACGTTAACTTCGTAGCATTTATGTAAGTAGACATACATTCAAGCAAATATGCCACAAGAATTTTATTTTGTTGTTTCATTTTCTATTTTCCCCGTCTATTTGTTTTCTGCTTCTACTAATACGCCTTAAAGGTATGCCTTTTTCTTGTTTCCATAAAATTCTGTTTTATTTACTTGAATGCTTTAAAGCATGTTTTATTTATTTCTCTTTTTTTATAGGCATGTTATCGTCGTTTATCATTTTAAATTGATTTATTAACCAAAATCGTGATTGTGGTTTAAATCGTTGAGTTGCTGCAATCATTATTTCTGTCACGCCTAAAAACATTATTTCTTTCTAAATGCGTAATGGCACAACTTAAAGTATGCTTTAATTTTTTTCATTTTCTTTCAAGAGACATACAACGATAGCATGCTTTTGAGCGCTAAGATTAGTTTGGTATTATTATTACACGACGCACCCCAAGCGAGTCAGTGTTTGGTGCGGATTTTGGTCCAGAGGCATACTTGGACCATTTTTCTTCGAAAATGGGCAAGGAGTGGCCGTTACAGTCAATGGCGATCGTTATCGGGCCATGTTGAACGAATTTTTGTTCACAAAAATTGAAGAGGAGGATATTGGCAACATTTGATTTCAACAGGACGGCCCTACGTGCCACACAGCCGAAGCTACACTCGATGTTTTGCGTGCTGTTTTTGAAGATCGCATTATCAGCCGCAGAGCTGATGTCGTTTGGCCACCTCGGAGCTGCGACTTGACACCGTTGGACTATTATTTGTGGGGTGCCGTCAAAGATAAGTGTTACGTCGACAAGCCAGAGACAATTGACGCTTTAAAGGACAATATTCGTGAAGCCATACAGCTGCACGCAATCGATAATGTGCTTAAAAATTGGACCGATCGTGTAGGCTACTGCATGGCTAGCCGAGGCAGCCACTTGAATGAAACTATTTTCCATTATTAACCGGAAGGATTGTACTTTCAAATAAAAAAAAAAGAAATTTGAGAAAATATTCAGTAGTTTTTCTTTTAAAGCATTTTCAAAAAAAAAGTTATTTAGCGGACCCTTTATTAGAGAAGATTTCTGCGTCTTGCATCGGAATAACCCGAGATTAATAATCGGTCTTTCGACAGAACACTGTAGACTCAAAGCACTTTTATTTACAATGAGGGTTGTTTCGTGCTCAACATGTTCATAGATTCTGTAACAATAATTATCAACCATAGCAACACATTCTTGGAACCGGTATGGCATTAACGCATCCCACATGGAAAACACTTGACTGCATATCAGGTGCTAGACAGAGAGCAGCACCCTGAAGTTTAAAGGAGCAATAAGCTTAGAGAAGTCTTTATAGAGCTACGATGGGTGGTATGAGAAGTTAGGTTGTAATCCTTACTGAAGGCTTGTAATGACTGTTTGAGTTAAGTAAGTAATAATAGCTTTAGAAAATATAAAATAATTAGCAAGAGAAGCATCATACTTTTAAAATAAGAAAATCACGTTCAAGGCAGTCATTTTAATTTAAAAAAAAAAAAAAGGACTTTTTTCTTATGATTTCTTTACAAATTTCTTAATTTTTTTTGGAATATTTTTTTTTAATTTTTTCGCTTATAAAACAATTCAAAACATTTTTTTTTGTTAAGCAAAAAAATTTTATGTTTTACAGCTCAAATTACTTGGATCAACATGACATGAGTTGAGGAGGCAGTCAGTTGTATGGCACCATTTAATTTTACAAAATCAAAATACAAAAAAAAACAAAAAAAAAAAAAATAAAAGAATTTAACACATCAGCACTTAATATAGAAAAAAAATATATTTTTTTATATAAAGGGTGTTTTTTATAGAGGTATAGAGCTTTAAGTTGGCATTACTTTTCAAGATGGCGACCGATTTAACAGCTGTCAAGTGATTTATTTTCAGTTTGGTTTGGCAATTCATCATGAATAGACTCACGCCTGAACAACGCTTGCAAATAGTGCAATTTTATTTCGAAAATAATGGTTCTGTGCGGAAAACGTATCGCGCACTACGTCCATTTTATCGTCGACAAAATCGTCCATCAGAGCAGTTAATTCGATTAACCATGGAACGTTTTCGCACCACGTTTACTCTTATTGATAACTCGCATCCCCAGAGACGCTGCTATTGCTGCTGTGGGCTGGTGGAATCATTGGTCCGTACTTTTTCAAAAACGATGGTGGCCAGAACGTTACAGTCAATGGTGATCGGTATAGAGCCATGATTACTAACTTTTTCATTCCTGAATTGAATAACCATGATGTCCAGGAGATGTGGTTTCAAGAAGACGGCGCAACATGTCACACAGCTCGTGCCACAATAGATTTATTGAAAGACACGTTTGGTGACCGCCTAATTTCACGTTTTGGACCTGTGAATTGGCCTCCAAGATCTTATGATTTAACACCGCTAGACTACTTTCTGTGGGGCTATGTAAAGTCATTGGTCTATGCGGTAAAGCCACAAACGCTTGACCATTTGGAAGACAACATTCGCCGTATTATTGCCGATATACGGCCACAAATGTTGGAAAAAATCATCGAAAATTGGACGTCCATATTGGACTACATCCGCGCCAGCCGTGGCGGTCATATGCCAGAAATCATATTTAAAATGTAATGCCACAAGATTATCTTTCGGATAAATAAAATTCATGTCAATCGAATAATCCATCGTTGTTTTATTGCAACTTAAAGTTCTATACCTCTATAAAAAAACACCCTTTATAAAAAGACGCATTTTCTGAAATGTTCGATATTAAGACGACATAAATCATTGACTCAAATAAACTAAATAAGCCGACTTTTGTTTCATTTTATGAATAATAACGGCATGTGGTAAACAGCTTACTTAACTCTCAAGAGAAGCAGTGAAATTCTTTGTAATTTATTGACTATTTACGTATACATATAGGCGCCTAAAATCCCTCTTCAATTTAGTCAAGTCAAGAGCAGAGGATTACAAATAAAGAAAACAAAAAAACCTGCGCATGTTTTTTTTCTAAAACCAAAGCTTACGACTACAATTTCAATATCGTACACATGTTTAATTTAAAAAAAAATAAAAAAAAAAAAAAAAAAATTAAAGCCTACTTTAGGGTGTATACGCTTTTAATAATTTTTCTTTAAATACGCTGTTTACTGTTTTCTCTCTCTCTCTTTATAGATTTTCCCTTACCATTACGTTACAATTTGTCGTATGATTTTCAAGGTTTTTTTCGGTTCGGTATTCACAAGATTTCCGGCATAAATTCTATGTAGGAAAGTTGTGCAAAACAACATACTTTTAGACTGTTTAAGTCATTTTCTTTCCTTTTGCTATTCGAAAACAACAAAAAAAAAAAAAAAGAACAAAAGTTTTTCTTTTTTTTTCTTGTGTAAATTGATGGATATTTATTCAGCACTATTGTTGTTGTTGTTGTTGTTGAATGGCATTGAATAAAAAAACAAATATTTGCAGAAATTGTGTACAGTGGGCAGGAAAAAGTAAAAAAAAAAATAAAGTTTTAATAAGAAGCTTTAGGCTGTTTATAAAGTGAAGTAGTTCAAGCAGGTCTAAGTTTGTGCACTGTGCTAAGCCGTTGGGAAAGGTATACCAGACTACGAGACATTAAGACTTTCGTGACAGGTGTCGTGTGTATACGGTGCCTCACAGTGACGTCGTGTAAATACTGTAGTCAGTTATTGGTCTACAGTGGCGGACGAAGTATAGTTTACTCGCGTTTTTGCGAACGATAATAACGAGGTCAGTTGCACCGTCATGGAAAGTTTCGAACTGTGATAAAGGTGCAGCGATATTCTTAACACTGGAAATCATTGATTGCCGCGAAAGTGCCTCTAGAATGACCCGTATATACAACGGAGTGATTCGAAATAGATGGCGTAAAATGGAAGCCAGTAGGTAGCTTACAGAAGCACAAGAGGCGATGAAGCCCTATCTACCGATATCCCTCTCAATCACCCGTATACAAAACTGAGAGCTTGAAAATATCTGCCGGGAGATTTTGAAAAGTTTCGGTGGCATATTTCTATTATACAGAAGCCAAAGGGCTCTTAAGATAGCACAAGATGACGTGATGATTCTCCACCTGCTCTGTCAACTTGGCTTTCAGAGGAATCAAGTCCCGGGTGACCAATATATTCCACACGTGTAAAATTACAAAGAATTCAGCCTTGGATGATTTTTGTTGTCAAACTCAACAACAACTTCTTCTTTCACCTCAAAACCCCACTGTCCCTGTGTGTAATTGTTGCCTACTTGAAGGCTATTAGCCTTAAGCTTTTTAAACAATACTTTGGTCATCAATCAGTTGTTTCATTATGACATATTTTCTGACAAATTACATCATTATTAGGAGGAAAAACAAAAAACAATCAAATACAATACAAACAGAAAACAACTTTGAAGCATACTTTTAGGTGGGGAAGATAATGAAGAACTGGAATAAAGTCACAGGAAAAAGAAAACGAAAACTTTATTTAAATGATTCTTATCAACATCATTATGATTTTGGCAATGAAAGAAACGAAAACAGTTTCCAACCTTACTGACACCGACCTTTAAATTTATTTTCTTAATAAACTTAAATAAATCAATGTCAAAAAGTATGCTTTAGTTTTAACATATCTAATCAATAACACTTGAATTGCGGTTAAACATTAAAAGAAAATTTAATTGATTGATTAAGAGATAAAACGAACCTAATGCATGTGAAATATGAAATTAAAAATTTTATTTAAGAATAGCTTTGGTAGACACTTTAAAATGATTTTTTAGAGAAAATTCTAGCATACGAGTAGGCGTTATTATAAATTATTTCAATCCAAATGAAAAAATTTCTCTTCCAATGGATATAAAATATTAAATTAGTCATGAACTGAAAGGGTAAATTGGTTTTTAAATTTTTACTATAAATGTAGCATATGTGTAGGCATTTAAAAAAAAAAAGGATTTTTAGGAAACTAAAGCATATGTTAAGGCCCTTTTAACAATAAAAAAACGTGATTTAGTGAAAAATGAAAACGTAATTTTCAGAAAAAATTGTTTCGACAACTAAAAGTAAAATATACGAGCAGCAGGTGTTCATTTCATTCCCTTCATTTTATTACATGAATCTTACTTACTTAATTGGTCTTTTAGCCCAGACTACAACCTAGTTTCTCACACCATTTATGTCGCGTGTGTTAATTGCTGTTAATGAGTGGCGGGACCTACTGTTACAAGTCGACATGACAGGTTTTTGAGAAACTCTTCATGGCAATTGTATTCACTCTCAGAGCTTTTGCCAAAATACTGCTAAGTGACGAAGAAGAAGCTGAGGCGACTATTTTTCATTCTTTATTTTGTTTAATACAGCTGAGTCAGGGGTTGAACCTGAGACTCTCGGCAGATAAACCATCAAACTAGACCACGGTGCCACCTTCAATCTGAAGTTTTTTCTTTATAAAGGGTGTTTTTTTTACAGAGGTATAGAACTTTAAGTTGGCATTACTTTTCAAAATGGCGACCGATTTAACAGCTGTCAAGTGATTTATTCTCAGTTTGGTTTGGCAATTCATCATGAATTGACTCACGCCTGAACAACGCTTGCAAATAGTGCAATTTTATTTCACACTACGTCCATTTTATCGTCGACAAAATCGTCCATCAGAGCAGTTAATTCGATTAACCATGGAACGTTTTCGCACCACGTTTACTCTTATTGATAACTAGCATCCCCAGAGACGCTGTACGGTGCGTACAGAAGAAGCTATTGCTGCTGTAGAGCGTAGCATTGAGGAAGACCCGAATGAGTCCATCCGCCATCGAGTACAGGAATTGGATCTGTGACCATCCACTTTATGGAAGATTTTGCGGAAGGATCTTGGTTTGCGTGCTTACAAAATCCAACTCGTGCAAGATTTGAAGCCAAACGATCATCAGTAAGGCGCGTAAGGTAAAGCCACAAACGCTTGACCATTTGGAAGACAACATTCGCCGTATTATAGCCGATATACGGCCACAAATGTTGGAAAAATTCATCGAAAATTGGACGTCCAGATTGGACTACATCCGCGCCAGCCGTCGCGGTCATATGCCAGAAATCATATATAAAATGTAATGCCACAAGATTTATCTTTCGGATAAATAAAATTCATGTCAATCGAATAATCCATCGTTGTTTTATTGCAACTTAAAGTTCTATACCTCTATAAAAAAACACCCTTTATATCAAACTTCCCTGTGTATATATTACTTGATTTTTACTCTCACTTATTTTTATTTTTTTACTTCAATTATTTTCTGTCTGGTAACATCGAGAACTTGGTGTTGACTTGTTATTGTTATTCTTTTCAATTTGTAATTTTTTCCATTCCATTATTCCAATTAGTTTTATTATTGTAATACGATCTTTAGCTCGTAATTTCTTTGTCTTTTCCTTAGACGCCTAATAATATACTAGCATGCTTTGTTAATGATCTATAAACGCCTTATCTTATGTTTCAATTTTTTTTTTCAAATATCATTTCCCTGCTTTTATCTAATTTTGTTAATTTGATTGACATCTTTGCAGTTGTCTTGACCAATTAAATCAGAAAAAATAAAACGAAAATATTTTCTCTGCCAATGTACTTCCGGCTTTACAGCCAACGCATGTGTTACATTTTCAAATAATTTGCCAAACCAGTCAGTCAGTCAATCGCACACAATCTGCCAAGCCAACTAATCACCCAGGTAATCAGGCGGTCGGTCTGTTTGTAAGTCAGTCAATGATATTGAATTACAAATTGGATAGTCAGTCGGAATCAGTCACCAGCACTTTAAAAAGTTAATTTCTCTTTGCTGGTTCATGTAATTTTCATTTTTTTTTTTATGAATAAATTTGAATCTTAAATTAATACAGATTTTCTTTGTACTTAAACAGGAGGTTATAAATTTAATTGCTGTATTTGCAGATGTTTAAAGAAAGGCTTAAATATCCAACATGCATGACACACTGACTAATAAAAAAAATCTTTGAAATTTTTAATTTATAGCCGCCATAAAGCAAATTAAATTTTTAAAATATCCTCTGTTTTTAATGGCTTTAATTGTGATTCAGAAACTTTTGTTTATTTTTAATAAAAACATTTTTAAAAAGCCTAAAATTATGCTTTAAGTTTTCAAATTAATTTTATTACCTGAATCTTACTTACTTCAGTGGTCATTACAACCCTTTCAGTCCGGATTACTGATTAATGAGTGCCGGGGCCTACTGTTTAAAGTCGACACGACAGATTATTGAGAATGTTTTCATGGCAATTGTATTTACTCTCAGTGCTTTTGCCAAAATACTGCCAAGTGAAGTATAACTCCGTAATAAATCGGGTGTAAAATATTTAGCTGAAGCCTAAAAGAATGCTATGAATATCGAAATATTTCCGGAGTTTTTGTAAAAGCCTAAAAACAGGCCTCATAAAAAATATTCGTAAAATAAGGAATTTTTCTTATTGTAAATATATATACGAACATTTTATTGCTTCTAAATTTTATTTTATTTTTAAAGCCAACGGGTCTGAGCATGGAAAAGAAAACACAAAATTTTAAAAAACCCTTAAAATATGCTAGAAATATGAAAATTTCTAAAAACAAATAGAAACATAAATCTATCATTTGGAGTCTGTTAAACAGTACATCTGGGGATGAAATTAACACACACTACATTGTGTGCAGCCCTTGCGCTGACCAACTTCTTCCTTTTCCCTGATTTTGGTGGAACTTGGTTAGTACAAGGACTGCGTTCACCCGTGGCATCATAACGGGCCGCTATGCGTGCTCAAGCGAGCTTTGTAATATCAGAGCTACCACTCTGACCTAACCTAACCTAAAATGGGTGGCATGAGAAGCTAGGTTGTAATTCTGAATAAAAGGGTTGTTGTGAAGACCAATTAAGTTAAGTAAGAAAGTTTATTTTAGGGAATGTTCGATTTCCAGGTTGGATATTGATACGTGGAACCACAATGGGCTCAAGAGCGACCATATCTTACAACGGGGGAACACAACCTAATCTAAACTGTGGATTTGCTAATGGAAATCCATATTTGCTTTGTGTCCCCCTTTTTTCAACTTAATAAAACTGGCGGTTAATTTAATTAAAATTCTATTAAAAATAAAAAAAAACATTTTAATTCTCTTCTGCTAATTGCTAAGAATTGTAAAAAATTCAAACAAAAAAAAAAACATTTTTACTCACATGACATTGAATTTTTTTTTATTTTTTTTTTAATGCGAACAAAACTTTTTTTTTGTAACATTTTCAAACACGTTTTTTCATTTGCTAACACGCTAATCAAAGCCAAACAAATTTCAAAAACAAGAAAAAAAAAAGGTTTTTATTGTAAGAAATACACAAAAAATAAGGAAAATCTACACAATTAATCAAGAAAATCGAATTTTTTTATTTTCAATTAATTTTTGCATTTTCCTTTGCATTTGTAAACGGTTTAGTTTTTTTTTTATTGGCTACGTCAGCATTACACCGGGTACATCATATGTGTGTGAAGATGAGTGTTTGTTTGTGTGAGTGTTGGTCAACGTTAAATGAACTTTGTTGTTGAATTTTAATTTCAATTTCTTTAACATTCGCCAACAGACAGTCCAGTCATCATCGTGCTTTGAAAGTGACTCAAAAAAAAAAAGCAAATTTTGTGTAAATTGACTGGACTTTAGATTTAAATTCGTTGTTGAAATTTGTCTGTTTTATGGCGCATGTCGTCGTCGTTGTAATTTATGGCTTAAATTAGAATTTTTTTTTAATAAAAATTTGCGTTTTTTTTTCAAGAGGTCTTTAATGAAAGTTTATAAATACGTGTACATGTACATACATACATATGTATGATATGTAATGAAATATATTAAAATAAATTTCAATCTTCTAGGTCTTTCCAGAAGTAGGCAATAAATTTAAGAAAAAAAAAATTTATTTTGGAAACTTAAAAATTTGAATTTCTTGTTAAAATAAATTTTAGGCGGATGTGTTTATTTTAGAGAACAGGAAATGGAGAAGCGATTGGCAAACTGGTTTTAGTACTGGCAATCTTTATTACTTATTTACTTAATTGGTCATTGCAAGCCATAACTAGCTTCTCACACCACCCACATAGTGTGTGTTTAACGTCGTGTCCGAATGACACCTTATTGAGAAACTTTTCATGGCAATTTGATTTAATCTCAGAGCTTTGATCACAAGACTGCTAAGAGGAAGCCGCCGAAAGAAATATGTTTGTTCGAAATGTTTGAAACCAGTGGTTTGAACTACGCAATGTCATGGCCAAATAAGCCAACACACTACCTTCCAGACTACAACAAATTCTTAAATCTAGCCTGTCTTTAATGTAAATTGACCTGGAGACTTTCTTCTGTGTTACAAATTCAATAAAAAATTTAATTTTTTTCATGACAAATGTTGCTATATTTGCTAAATTGTTTGAGGTTAGGGAACTACCCTCGTATGTAGTTTTTCTTCTTTTTCCAAACCGTTCTTAAGAAATTAATGTTTTTTTTTACTGTACTATTGTACTAAAAAATCATGCCTACCTTCCAGGTGTAATGAATAACTAATAAATCAAAGCATATTTTTAGGTATCATTATTTATAAGCAGTTCAATAAACTTAGTTTAATAGAAATTGGTAAAAACAAAACCCCCAGGCTATGGTAGAAATAAAATTCAATACAGAAAGACATCAGAATTCTTCTTTTCTTCCCCATGACACAAATAAAATCAAGTACGTAATCATTGCCTGCTTTTAGGCTCTTGTTAAATTTTTTTACTTACTCATTCAAAGCCATGACAAAACATGACAAATTTTGCTGGAATGTTAAATTCCATGAACAAAATTGGGGTTTTTTTTTTGGGACACACAAATTAATAAGAATTTCTTTTTCTAGATGTCTTTATATTGGCATCATGTGTCAGCTCAATTATAAAGACTCAATGGTTAATGAAATCATGTGTTAATAAATAAAAAATGTCTTTATAAAACAAAAAAAAAAAAAAAATTAATTGAAAAACGTGCCATTGTTACTTATAAGAGGAGGAGTGTGTAGCGCAAAAATTTATTAAAAATCACAATACTAAACGCGTAGGCAGTCAATAGCCTTCGTTCAATTGCCCAAATAGTTGCTAAGCTCTTGAGATATGTATGTTAAGACCTCTCTTGACAAGCTTATAAAAAATTTAGTCAGGATTTGTGTGTATGTTTCTTAGCATTAAGTTCTTCTTATTTTTAAATTTTAATGGAACAGCTTAAATGTCTCGATCAAAACAAAATACAAAAGCATGGGAGTGGTTGGAAGCTAGGTTTTAATCCTAACTAAAGGATTGTTGTAATGACCAATTAAGTAAGAGCCTACACGCATATTCCCTCAATATTGGAGCATTTGAAAACCAATATTCGTCATGTTATTGTTTATGGTATATATTTTACAAAATAAAACCTTTTTCAGTGTTTTTTTTTTTGTTTAAACAATAAAATTACATTTTTAAGTGAATTTTTATTTACAACAACAAATATTTTAAATGTTTTGACATAAGATAATTAAAAGAAATTAGCTTTTTTAAACAATTTTTCAAAAAATCATTTCAAAAATTGACACATTTTTCCTCAAGCATTTGCTAAAGCGGAAGGAAATCAATGCCTTGTCTTATGACTGTCTTTACAATTCAATACAGCTGCCAATTTGTGTGACTTCGCAAGAGCGAGAGAAAGAGAGAGAGAGAGAGAGAGAGGGAAACAAACAAAAACAATAAAAATAATTCAAATATCTAAGCTAATTAACGTTAAATTTAAAAGAAATTGTTTTTGTTTTAAAACAACACAAACTAATGAGGCGGAAATTAACAAACAAAACAAAAAAAAAATTGCGAAAAAAAAAATAATTAAAACCGCCTCAAGGTAATATTGTTTGCAAATGAAATGAAATGCCCTGTACTCCTACACAATGAAAAACAGCATCTGTGGCAACACAACTACACAGTGAAACAATTATATGAGTGCTTTAATATTGTAACTGTAGTACTTACTGATGCCAACCATCTTTGTTTACATTTTAGTCTCTCACTCTCTCTCTCTCTCTCCATGTGATTGCTTAATACTGATGCTCTTTATCATTTTCATTGTGTTTGTATAAAAGTTTGGGTTTTTTTTTTTGTAATTAAAAAAGGAAAAACAAAAACAACTTGTATTGCTTGTGTGTTTACATTGTTTACATCAGAGATGCTCACTTTATAGCAAAATTGTTCAGATAAAACTCACGCATATTCTATCATTTAATGATAGAATAGAAGATGAGAGCAATTTAAAAAGAAAATGCTGATTTTGTTTACAAAATGCATTAAATTTCCCGAAATTTTAGTAACATATTCGGGGAATGTGAGTATTTAAATGAGAGAGTAAGTGTAAGAACAGAATATAACTGTAATTTCAGGACACAAGGTAGTATAAAATGTTTTTTTTTTAAATTTTTATTGTAGTATCGTTGTGTTGTAATTTAACCCTTCATTGCATCGTGATGGAAATTTCCATCATAACGTTTTTTCAAGAAAAAAAAAAGAATGGAAATAGTGTGGTAAAAATTGCTTGATGTTTGCAACATCTCACATTAGTAATTCACACACTGAATTGTATTGTTAAGTAAAAAAAGGAAATTCCCCACAAATACGTTGGTTTTGTTTTATTCCACTCCTATTTGGTAAAGTGTGCAAAAACTTAAGTACTTTTGGTGTTTTTTAAACAAGGTCGGACGAAATTTTTTAAAATAAAAATCGAAAATGAGTGGAAAAAAGGTTAGTTCTAAATGTTTTAGTAACATTTTTTAAAATTTTTTTTTAAATACCTATTATTATTTCAAAAAACTATATGATGGAAATTTACATCATTATGCACTACCTGCATTTATAATGTATTGCAAAAACTTATTTGTTATAAACTACAAAATACTGGTTTTCTTTAGAAATATTTAAATGAAGAAGATATTGAAACGTTTTTGGCTCAGGTTAAAGACGGTTTGCTATCAGAAGATGGTTTTGATGTTGAAAATTCTGATGAAGAGGACCAAGACGCTGTTGAAATTGCAAAAGTGTTGCAAGAGGAAAACATCCAGGATAATGTAGAGGACGAAGGCGAAGAAGACGATGCTATAGATGATCAGGAATCATCTCGAACAGCTGAAGTTAGAAATTATTCAACCTTTTCGTTTGACAAAAGACAATTGGTGTGGAAAAAAGAATATGGTATATGATGAAAATATTACATCTTTCTTACCAACTTCTCTGACTTAGACCAAGTTTCTACCTACAACGGTATAGATATAAGTTGCGTTGCTTGAAAGGATAATAAGTTAGTAACTTTCTTATCCACTTATGCAGGAGCATTGCCTTTATCTCAAGCTACTAGATTTGATAAAACCAAAAAAGAAAAAATTAGCATAACCTGTCCATTTGTTGTCCAAGAATACAATAAACACATGGGAGGCGTAGATCTTATGGACAGCTTTCTGGGAAGAAACCACATTACATTAAGGTCAAAAAAGTGGTACTTGCGAATTTTTTTCATTTATTTGATCTTGCAGTTATAAATTCTTGAATAATTTATAAAAAAAATGCTGGGGAAAGAAATTTGCCTCAAAAGGATATACTAACTTTGAGTCAATTTAAAAATGAGTTGGCCTGTGTTTTATGCAATAAGTGGACGAATTCCAAGCGCGGGCGTCCAAGCAGTTCAATTGAGCAAGAACTGTGTTCAAAGAGAAAAAGAGGTTCTACAACTCCTGCACCCCCAAAAGATATTAGAAAATATGGTTTTGAACATTGGCCAAAAGTACGAGGATCACTCAGATGTAAATATCCAAATTGCAAAGGCTATTCGACAATATTTTGTAGCAAATGTGGAGTAAATTTATGCCTCAATAAGAACAATAATTGTTTTTTTCAATTATCATGTGGAATAAAAATAATATAAAAAGCTATATTTTATTTTGTGTCTTCTTTGTACTGAGCTAAACATGTAGATTTGCATGTTGATGGAAATTTCCTTCATATGAGTTTTTACTAATTTTCTGCTAATTACTTGAACTAAATATTTTTTTAATACTTTTTCCTTAATATAGAGCCTGAATTATATCAGTGTAATTTATTTCACGAAAAAATAAAAAATCATGCAATGAAGGGTTAAGGCCAAATTTTACGATAAGTGTTTATGTACATAATGGATGGCTCAGAGAGCTAAAAAAAATAAAATACCATCTCCAATTACAACTCACCGCAGATTAAGCGACGACTAAATGATGGACCGTAAGGATATGTGTGAGTTGAGCACAATTGTTGCACAAAAATTTACATGCCAAAGAATGCAAAAGCAATGCCATCATACCATATGTGATTGTGTGTGTTTGTGTAATTGTTTGGGAACCTTAACAACAACAATTTGTATTGATAATTTACATTGTTTACATTTAATGCAGTGGGTTTGTAGGGACTTGTCTTGTTTTGTTTTGTTTTTCATATTCTCTCTTAACATTAGCCTTGAAAGTTATGAGTGTAGCTGAGATAAGAGAGAGTATTATTTGAAAGTGCAAAACATTAAAGGAAGACGATAAACTTCACTCTGTAGTGTTGATAAATTTTTCTCTCTCTCTCTGTCTGTCTCGTTGATAAATGCGTGTGCTTACATTTTTATGCGTTGGCGGGTGAAATAGTTTGTCATTTTTAGTGATGATTTACAATGTTTACAATTACTGCAGTGAGTTTGTTTGTTTTTTCGGTTTATGTTTGATGATGCGTTTTTGGTTTGTTTATCTGATTGTCGTTTGTTGTTGCGTCAAAGGACACCTTGAAAGTCTTGTGCGTAGGTGCAGTAAAAAAGAGTATTTGAGTAAACCGTAATACAACAATGAAAAAGTGAAAAAAATGGCGTAACCGAACACTTTTTTCTGTGTACTTAAAGCGTTGATCAAAATGGAATAAATTTAAGAGTAAAGAATACATTTTAAAGTAAATAAACATACAAAAAAGTATAGAATTTTAGTTGCATAGTTTTGACCATCGGTGTATGTATGTTTGTCTATATTAACATTTCTATTTATTTTTTATTTTATTTCTCTTTTTAATTTAAAAAAAAAATATTTTTTTTAATAATAAAATTATTAATTTAAATACAATTAAAAATGTATTTGTAAAGTATAAAAAGCGATATTTCTTCTTCTTATATTTTATTTTATTTATTTTTAGAATTTATCATTTTCTTTACTTTAAACATTTAATTCGTAGAGAGCAGATGCTACAAGGAATTCGGCGAGAATCGAACAACATAACCCCAGAATTTTATGCTCATCTCGCCCAGCCGATGCCTCTACGTTTGGAAGTAGTAAAAAAAAGCAAAAGGTTTTGGTTCCAAGTGTTAAAACAGTGCCTTTGATTTGGCTGTACAATTATGCGTTTAACATGAAATGTGTTAATATTGGTCGTCCTTTTTTGTTTTAAAAAATATTTTTTAAATAAAAAATGCTAAGTATTATGCATTGTTTAACAGCTTTTTTAATCATCTATAAATACGCATACAATTTTTTTTTCCATGGAACTGGAAGAGTCGGCATTTGAACAATCTCCTACCTAGTGTCCAATTATACATTTGAACCTCTGTATATGTATGTATGTTGTTTTTACCTCTTCTTCCATGTTAGTTATTAAACGAATGTTAGTTATTTTCCATTATTTTATTTTTGTTGTTTATAAACAAATATGTTTGCACATGGCTTGACACAATAGTTAGAGGTCACACTGAATGCATTGAAGAAAACGATTACAAAAAACAAAACAAAAAATTCTCATTGTAAGCTCACCAGGCAACAGCAGCCAGACACTGTGATATAATAACTGTTTTAGTAGAGAAAACAAGAATTTGCATTTCTTAAACATTCACATTGTAAACAATGATAATGAAAAAAAAAAATAAGACAATAACAAATAGTATGTCTACGTGTCATTATTAATTTGTTGTTGGTTTTAATTAATTGTTGTTTATTATGATGAAATGGTGAGCTGTGGTGTGGTGTGGTGTGGTGTGGTATGGTAGTGTTTATGTATATATTTTTAGTAACAATAATTTATTTTTACATTCTTTTACGAAATGCAAATGCATATCTTACATATGTATACATGTGCATGTAAAGAATTTATCAACACTAGAAAAACAAGTTGGGCCAAGCCCTCTGATTTGTTTATTATTTTTTTGTATGGCAAAGTATTTAATGTAAACAAACAACAACTGTTAAAGGTGAGTTGTGTATTGTGTTGGGTTTATCTCTTACACACACACACACTTATTGGCAGTATTGCAGTGTGGTGTGTAATCAAATCAAAGGTCGCTTAAACAGCTGTTTAGTGTCAAAGTATAACTTGGATCAGTAAAGTTAATATTTTTATTTTAATGATTCTTCTGTTTAAATAAATTGAAATAAATTAAAATATTTGATATTTAATATACACATGCATGTAATGTAATGTACAAATGCATTTAAAATTTTATTTCATTTATTTCCCTCTCTCTCTGTGCTATGAAAATATGGAAAATACAGCGAAACAACAACAAATTACGAAATGCAGTGTGAACAATGCTTTCGTATTAATAAGAAAAAGGGTTACCAATATGTAAGAAATATACGTATGTAAGTGTTTCAGAAATTGTGGAATGATAGTGTTTTTAATTTCAATTAATTACAATACAATGTAATTATCAGGTAAACAAAGCAATTAAATATTGAAATAATAATTATGTTTACCATTTTTTTTTTAGTTTTTTCTTTGTTTTTCTATAAAAAACTGTTTACATTGCTAGTTTAATGAAAACTGCTGAACTTTATTATTCATTTTTAATATATTCCTGTTTTTTTTTCTGTTATTTAAAGATTAATAATGCAGTAAAGAAATGAATAATTAATTAATATTAAATGAATATGAAATAAAATTAAAATATGAATACTAAAAAGATGGAAAAAGAAAAAAAAAAACATTTTTATTTAGAATAAAAAAGGGGTCAAGAAGAGTTTAATTAAACAATTGTTTTCGGTGTTAGTTAACAAACAAGAAGAAAAAATAAAAAATAAATACAAAAGAAAAAATCAATTAAAAAGAAACGTATTTCTATAAAAAAAAAAAACGACAATAATAAAAATGGAATAAATTAAACAAATGTTATTGCAAAAATAAATAAAATAATACTACGTACATATGTACATAGGAATTAAAAATGTAATGACCAAGAGTCCGCAACCACTTTATAACAAAAATATGGCAAAGTCAACATTTTGTAAGAAAAAAAAATATTAAATTTAAAATCTAGACAGACATACATACATACATATGTACATATTGTTGGTATTTGTGCTAATATAATGAATAAATATTGTTAAATATTGTTTATCTTATCATAAGTGTATTACAAATAAATAAAACGCATTTTAATATCAACTCTAAAGCCCCCCCCCTCGATTTGCTATAAAAAATTTATTAAAAAAAAAACAAACTTTTTGTTTAAAGATAACATTTAAAAAAAAAAAAAGAAAAACATTGTTTTTCTGGCCTTGTAAAAAGAACTTTTTTTAATCAAAAGTCTCTTGATGTTAATCAGAGCCTTTAAATTAAAATATTCACTTAATTGTTAAATTTTCTTTAACGTTCTATTTTATATTCTAATTGAAAAGTGATATAAAAAGAGAGACTTTCAAATAAACTGTTGTTATTATTATTTCGCAATTAAAAAGTAATTAAAAGCAAATAAAGAAATTAATGGAAGAATCAAGGTAGCAGATGGAAAAAGTCTGTAAATCTTATTTAAGTTTTCTTCATATTCAATATCAATTAAAAGAGTATGATACATAATTTCTTTGAGTGTAAGGCCAACATTGAAAAGCACTCGTCGCAGATTAAGTGAAGACTAACTGAAAGAGCGTAAGGATATGTGTGAGTTCTCTTAGCATAATTGTTGTATGACATGCACATCTTAATGAATGCAAAGCATTGCCATCACATCATGTTTGTATGTATTTGTGTATTAGTTTGGATATTTTGTTCCATTAAATCTAACAACAGTTTATAGTGGTGATTTTCGTTGTTTACATTTGTTCTGATGATTGCTTTCGGTATTTGCGAATGCATTATAATAAAGGCAGCAGCAAATAAAAAAATTTTAAATTTAAAAATTATTGTCGCACTGCCTTTTAAATAATCGCTTCCCTATACACCTATGTACATATGTATTTGAGAGAGATTTTTGAAATCCCTGCTGTCAAATGAGTAGCTAACTACAAAAAAAACTAACTCTAAGTTTGCTTGTATAGACTAACTTAAAGCTAACTACTACGCAATGCAAAATTTACATTAACCAAAGTGTATACAAACACTCCAATTCTTAACGCCGTTGGATATAGATAACTAACGTCTTAGACATTTGATTAGTAAACAAAACCGCGTGTCATCTTTTCGCTTTATTTTTTTGGTTAAAAATTTTTGTTTGCGTAAAATAATTAAAAAAATACACTAAATTAAAAAATACATAAAAAAGGTTTGAAGTGTTTTTATTTGAAGTGAAGTGAAACAATATTAAAGGGCAGCTTGCCAAAAAAGCTTACGGAAATTATGTCACCAAATTTGTGCATGGACATAAACTTGGATGGTGTTCATGGCAAGAAGCGTTTAAAAGATTTTAATGCTGTTTATGACGCCTTAACAGGTAAGTGCTAATTTGAAAATATAAGTTTTAACCAAGTCTTAAAACATGTAAAAATTTATATACATATTTTTTAAACAGATGCCTGTCGATCACTCGGCTCTCAGGATGTGGAAACTGAGCTGCGTAACGCCTTAAAAATAATAAAAAAAAAACACGTTGTATAAGAACGCAAATCAAAAAAATTAATATATTTGAAAATGTTATATTTAGAAACTCTTTTTATCTTTTTTTTACCAACAAATGTGCAAAATATTTTTGTAAATCGTGAATTTATTAATTTTTTTTCATATGTATAAATTAGTTTAGAAAAAAATCTTTACACAATCAACAAATGTATAAAATATTGCTTGTGATGTATTGAACTGAATTTATTTTATTTAAACTGAACTGAATTTATTTTAATTTAATTAATTTTTTTTATTTATTTATTTTATTTATTTTGTTTTTACATGAATAAACTTTTGTTTTCTATTAAAATATAAAAATTTTAAAAAACTGTTTCATTACGAATAATTAATATTATAGCTTATTATAAAAATTTAAAGCCAACGTGTAAAGAACTGACTTTTCATTCACTGAAATTTAGCTAACTTATAGTCAATTAAAAGTAGTAAGTTTATAGCTAGCTACAAATAGGTTTACTTTAAGTTAACTGCTAAGTAACTAACTTTAAATTAATTTAAAAGTAATGCAGAGTCGGACAATTGACTACTTCCTAGGACATCGCAATGTTAAAATAGTTAGTCATTTCCATATAAAAGTAATCCAAGTGTCAACCACCACTGCTTGAGAAATAGTTGGTTTTAAGTTAATTTAAAGTTAACTGAGTGTACGACAGGGATATTGCTGCGTTGCGTTCATTGTGTTTGTAGCATAATTTATAAAAAAAATGTGACTGCATTTATACATATGTATGTATGTATACGTTTAATATAGTTTGCCAATGTGTCTTAATATCAAAACAACAACAACAATTTAGAGTGATGGTTTGCATGATTCAAATTTAAATCAGCAAGCCAGCGGTGACTTGTTAGGTTAATTTTGTTTTTGAAGTTTTTCTTTAGTGTTGCTTCAATGTATGGCCTTGAAAGTTAAGAGAGTAAGCGACATAAAAGTGAGTAATTCGAGAATGAAAATCTTTAAAGAAAGAGTTTACTTGTATTATCACAGTGTTTGAAAGTATAAATGGTACACAAAGGCATTTGAACACTTCCTCTCATTGATGTGGTGGCATTATTATGAGTGGATGTTTAAATAAGATGCGTTATTCAATGCATTAATCAAACTGGCAATGCTGTTAAAGGGGGATTTAGATGATGAAATCTCAAATAAAATTTTTTTTTACAGTGTACATAATTATTATTCTGTCATCAAAACAAACACAGTTTTATATTTTATTATCACAGTGTAATTTAAACATTTTTGTAAAAAAAAATATTTGTTTTTAAAGAATTTTAATAACAAAGATAACAAAGAAGTTTATTTTTCAATAAAAGTTTTTTGAACATTTTTCGAATTAAAAAAAAAATTCATTCGCAATAAATTTTCAGCTTCAAATGGTTATCATTTCTTTTGAATTTTTACAAATGTTTACTGGCTGTTGTCTGAAAAAAAAAGCAAAATCATAGGCTTTTTTGGAAGTTATTTTTTACTTTTTAAAACACTCTTACTGGCCTTTCTAGTAAGAGTAGTGTAGGTACGCCTTGTTATGGTGTGAATGTGTTTTGGTGTCTACTTTCATTTGTGTAGGCTGTTTCTTTTTTTTGCCTTTTAAATTATGGCAAAATACAAATACAAAAAAAAAATGAAAAAAACATCACAAAAAAATGTGTGTAAATTTTTTTGTTTTCGTTTTTAAAAACACCACAAAAAATAAAGAATTTTTATTATAAAACTGCGCAATTTTATAACTACCACCACACCACCACTATTAAGTATTGCAACAACATACATACATATGTACATACACCCATACCCATATATGTATATGTTTTTGTGTATTGTGTGTGTAAATGTTAGTTTTTTTCGGGATTTTGTTTTGTTCGCATTTTTTTTTCTTGCTTTTCTTTTTATTTTCAAATTTACGGGATAGGCCGGCACATAAACATGAACTTGAAAAATGAAAAAAGAAGAGAAGAATAAATTGCGTTGTTTTGAAATTCTTGCCAAAAACAAAAAAACAAAAAAGAGAACATAAAACAAATATTCCTTGCATTTGTTGCTTTATTTGCCATGCCATGTACATGCATACATATACATATATGCACATATTACATCATTTGCTGTATGTAATATAGAGAAAAGCACAATCAGCAAACTTTTTAAGGGAGAAAAATCAAAACAAAGTTATTAAAACAATAACAATTACAATAGAATGCATAGACTAGTACACAATGTGGTTTACAATAAAAAAAAAAACATGTCAACAAAACAATTTGAAATCACAAATTTAGAATATGTGTCTATTAAGCTCATAATCATCACTATTGTACACACATACACATGTGATGTATAAAAACTGTAAATTACTCATTTCTTTGCATAACATGTGAGTGGTACTAGTAGTAAGTATATGTAGTACATATGTCCCTCTCTTTTTAATGCTTTAATAAACAGTAAACAAAGCAGCATTAAAACAGTACGATACAAAAAAATAACTACCACTATGGAAATGCTAATGGTGGCAAATGCAAAGGTAAATAAATAAATAAATAAATTATTACAGAAGGTTTATATTTATTTATAATAAGAAATATTATTTATTATAAATGAAAATATGCGTTTTAATAAATACAATATAAGACAGCCGTAGTTTAATTTCCATGCAATTATTATTAAAACCACATACAATAATAATATTTTTGTTTTTTCTTTCTTTCTATCTTAAGTGTATTAAAATATTTATTCTGCTTCAGCAGAAAAATGCAAAAAAAAATAATGCAAAGTTTACTTTAGTTTGACAGACTCTACTAGGTAAACGGCAAATAAAGAAAAAAAAAATTAAATAAATAATAGCTTTTATTATTGTTATTAGTCATCTCTACCAGCTTTAAATGAAAACAAAGCATGGAATTTTTATAACTTTTAATTGGAAAGCCGGTCGGCCTTAATATAGTATATGAAGTTAAGAATCAATTTTTTAATTAAAAAATAGTTATATAGATTTAAAATAATAAAAAAAAAGTATATAAGGACCTGTGGACACATCTTACTAATTAATGAAACTTACTGAATATTAATTAAAAATAAAAACATATAAAAACAAATAAAACAAATAAAAAATTAATTTAAAAAAATAATAAAAAAAATAATTTAAAAGAATATATAAAAAACAAAAGTTTTAAAAAATATATAAAAGGAGAAAATAAAAAAAAAATAAGATTAAAATTAAATATGATAAAACAAAAAAATAAGAAAAATAAAATAAACAAATAAAAAATTAATAAAAAAATAAAATTAAAATTAAATATAATAAAATAAAAAAAATAAAAAATAAGAAAAATAAAATTAACCAATAAAAAAATTAATTTAAAAAAATAAAAAAAAAAATTATTTAAAAGAATATATAAAAAACAAAAGTTTTAAAAAATATATAAAAGGAGAAAATTAATAAAAAAAAAGATTAAAATTAAATATAATAAAATAAAAAAATAAGAAAAATAAAATAAACAAATAAAAAATTAATAAAAAAATAAGATTAAAATTAAATATAATAAAATAAAAAATAAAAAAATAAGAAAAATAAAATAAACAAATAAAAAATTAATTTAAAAAAATAAGAAAATAAAATAATTTAAAAGAATATATAAAAAACAAAAGTTTTAAAAAATATATAAAAGGAGAAAATAAAAAAATAAGATTAAAATTAAATATAATAAAATAAAAAAATAAGAAAAATAAAATAAACAAATAAAAAATTAATAAAAAAATAAGATTAAAATTAAATATAATAAAATAAAAAATAAAAAAATAAGAAAAATAAAATAAACAAATAAAAAATTAATTTAAAAAAATAATAAAAAAAATAATTTAAAAGAATATATAAAAAACAAAAGTTTTAAAAAATATATAAAAGGAGAAAATTAATAAAAAAAAATAAGATTAAAATTAAATATAATAAAATAAAAAAAATAAAAAAATAAGAAAAATAAAATAAACAAATAAAAAATTAATTTAAAAAAATAATAAAAAAAATAATTTAAAAGAATATATAAAAAACAAAAGTTTTAAAAAATATATAAAAGGAGAAAATTAATAAAAAAAAAATAAGATTAAGATTAAATTATATTTTTATATATTTTATTTATTATTTAAATTTATTATATTATATATTATATTATATATTTATATATTATATATATATATTATATATTTATTTATATTATAAAATAAAAAAATAATAAAAAAAAATAATTTAAAAGAATATATAAAAAACAAAAGTTTTAAAAAATATATAAAAGGAGAAAATTAATAAAAAAAATAAGATTAAAATGAAATATAATAAAATAAAAAAAATAAGAAAATAAAATTAGAAAAGGAAAACCCATTGAATAAACAATTTTTTTTGTTTGATTTTGTTATATATTTGAATAAACTCAAAGAAAATGCATTTTCTTTTTAACACCTATAACCGAAAAGAAAAATAAACAAACATTTATGTGTTTAAAGGAAACTTGAAAAAAAAATTATACTACAAAAATCACAAAGATTATAAATAAACAGGAGTAACTGACCTATCATATGATAAAATATATTGTTGCAGGCTTAGAAATATTTCTAAACAATACTGCGCTATCAATACTTTATACAAGGAAGCTTAATTGTATGCAAACTTATCAGTTAAATTACTATTAAAAAATATCAAAATAAATAATTAAAATGAAACCCTTTTCTTTAGCAATTAAAATTAAAATGAAAAACTATTTTTCTCTATTTAAAAAGAAAACATCCAAACCAGTCTAAATTGGTATGGCAGATGGCAAGAAACAAATCTACTTTAATTGTTTAACAAAATTTAAATGAAAAATATTTTATTTATATGTATGCTTTATATTTGTTTAAATTGTTTAAATTATTCATTAATACCTCCTCTATTCTTAAGCAAATCACAAGCACGTTTATTTGTTTATTTAAAATTGTTATTATTATTATTATTTTTTTTTTTAATTTTATTTTGATAAAAGCCATCTGCCCAAATTTATATACAATTTTAATAAATTATCTTGAAAATATCGTTTAAAAAAGCAATGAAACGAAATGTAAATTTAAAAATACACTGAAAACGTGTAAATAAAAATGCCAATTAAATCGAATTGTTAAAGAAAAATAAACGCTGTCTTTAAGGAAATTCAAATCCAAGATAAAGTTGATAAAAACCATATAAAATTCGCTAATTGTAAAACCCTATTTGTATAATGTCCAGTATTTAATGCTTTTCCCAATTGATATTCTCCCAAGCCTTTATTTTTAAAACTTCTTTTTCGTTTTCAATACTTCATGGCTTCTTTTATGAGTTTTTTTTTTTTGTGGAAATAGAACTGCTAAAAATAGAACTGCTTTTCCTCTTGCTTTATTTGAAACAGGAATGAGAAAACTCTCGAACATTCAGATACTTATGCTATTCAAAGTCACTTAGCTTGTATCGAGAATGCACATGCAAAAATAATTAAAGAGACGTTGTTAATCTCTTCGTAAATTAGATTGCAATGAATGTCCATTATGGTTTAATTTTTATGCTATAAACACATAAGGGGCAGCAAATGCTGCGCGCCAACCTTTAAAAAATAGAATACATGCAATGAAAAGCCAAGGCAAAAAGGAGGGCCATTGCTGCTGCTGCCTATTTCTATTTTTGCACGCGGCAATGAATGTAGTAGTACTGTCAATACAATAAAATACATGACGTAGAGGTTACATACAATATAATCATACGCGAAGCTACACACCACCATTGATAAAGAAGTAATTAAGTGCTCACTTTTATTTGTTTTACATTTATCCAAAGAAAATAAAGTATAAAGAATGTGCATTTTAACATATTTTGGAATATTTTTCAAAAATATTTCATGACGCGGGGGGAAAGATAGAAGGGAAGGCTACAGAAACCAAGAGCGTAACAATGCGTTGTTCTCATCGTGCGTTTTTGTTGTTTGACCACTTTTTTTTTATTTATTTTTCTGGTGTCAAAAACAGACGTCGGCACCAATGTCCCTCAGGGGAAGAACATCTTCAGCTTTTTACACACATACGACACGAATATCAAGAATGTTCGTTAAAAAGAGCGTAAAAATCTTGTCAGTTTTTAAAGAAGAACGTTCATGTCGCTTTTTTCAGACTTCAATTATACACCCAAAGCAATATCACAGTAGTATTCACTAATATCAATGAGAAATGATTTCGATTTTTGGAAGAATACTTGCCAAGTTGAATACGTTATCTTTGGGGACTTAGCGCAGTACAATTTTTCTATATTTTCCGATCATATATACATATCATTGGATTAATAAGTAGACTTGAAATTATTACTAACAATTTTCCTCTAGGATAACAACACATGCCTATGGTTATGGATTAGTGAGTGAGAGAGAGAGAGAAAATAAGTTGAGAGAATTTATTTATTTACAGCCATATAAAAATGTTAGTAATATACCCTATTTTTATTTTCATTTCATCAACAGACATATGTAAAGCTATCTAACTTTGGCTTAATAATTTTGGATAAATAAAAATAAAATAAAAAATCGATTTTATTATTAAAAGAACATAAAGCTATCCATCTTTGGCTTAAAAATTAGGCCATGTTTTTTAGATAAATAAAAATAAAAAGAATAAAAAACAATTTTTTATTAAAAGAAAAAAAGAAACGAGCATTCCAAAGCATTTAAAAAAAATTATACTATGAGACAAAATAAGAAAATGAAATACGCCCAGCTAATGCCATTGAACATTTTTAACACAAAATATTCTTCGAGTGTTATTCTGAAATACTATGATAAAGCATCCGCAATACATGCATTATTGTCGCAGTCTGATCGACAACTAAATCAAAAAACACAAGAATACATACACATGTACATACGTACGATGAGAGCAACACATTGTTACGCTCTTTGTTTGTGTTCATTTTCCTTTTTCCCTCACCCAGAAATGATTTTTAAAAAAAATTTGGTGAGAACGGGTCGTGATGTTACGACCCGCCATAAGAAATTTTACTTCTACATGATGCGCATTCTTTATATCCATATTCTTTGATTTAACTTTGGCACTGTCGCATGCGGCATGGCTAAGCTAACAATTTAAATTGTGATGCAGCATTTGGCGCCTGTATTGTGTTTATGGCATTAATCGTCCAGTCTTATTACGGTGAAAGGAAATTCGTCTAATTTGTAATATTTACAAAAAATCTAATAAGATTGCTTAGTATTTCTGCGATTTAAATAATTTCAATTTTATTCTTGATGGACAATTTAGTCTCTTTAAATCCACTGTAGATGGAGTGTCACATGATTTTTTATTAAAAAAATATGATTTTTAAAGAAAACATGTGTTGCTAATATTTTCCACATTTTCGCAAAATCAAAAATTTTGTATGATATTTTTCTTATTGGCAGAGGAAACAAATACAAGAAAATCTCATTTAAGAATATTGTTGATCAAGAGGAAAATGTTTTAGAAATTTCAAAAAAAAAAAAAAAAAAAAATCTAGAAAAATAAACATAAAAAACCAATTTTAAACACATACACTATGAATAAAATAAATTTAAAAACATAGTAAAGGGTGTTTTTTATAGAGGTAGAGAACTTTAAGTTGCAATAAAACAACGATGGATTATTCGATTGACATGAATTTGATTTATCCGAAAGATAATCTTGTGGCATTACATTTTAAATATGATTTCTGGCATATGACCGCCACGGCTGGCGCGGATGTAGTCCAATCTGGACGTCCAATTCTCGATGACTTTTTCCAACATTTGCGGCCGTATATCGGCAATAATACGGCGAATGTTGTCTTCCAAATGGTCAAGCGTTTGTGGCTTTACCGCATAGACCAATGACTTTACATAGCCCCACAGAAAGTAGTCTAGCGGTGTTAAATCACAAGATCTTGGAGGCCAATTCACAGGTCCAAAACGTGAAATTAGGCCGTCAATAAACGTGTCTTTCGATAAATGTATTGTGGCACGAGCTGTGTGACATGTTGCGCCGTCTTGTTGCACCCACATCTCCTGGACATCATGGTTATTCAATTCAGGAATGAAAAAGTTTGTAATCATGGCTCTATACCGATCACCATTGACTGTAACGTTCTGACCACCATCGTTTTTGAAAAAGTACGGACCAATGATTCCACCAGCCCATAAAGCGCACCAAACAGTCCGTTTTTCTGGATGTAACGGTGCTTCCACATACACTTGAGGATTACCTTCACTCTAAATGCGGCAGTTTTGTTTGTTGACGTAGCCATTCAACCAGAAGTGCGCTTCATCGCTAAACAAAATTCGCTTATGAAAATCGGGAACAACGGTAATCTTGTTTTGGGCCCATTCGACGAATGTACGCCTTACTTGATGATCGTTTGGCTTCAAATCTTGCACGAGTTGGATTTTGTAAGCACGCACACCAAGATCCTTCCGCAAAATCGTCCATAAAGTGGATGGACACAGATCCAATTCCTGTGCTCGATGGCGGATGGACTCATTCGGGTCTTCCTCAATGCTACGCTCTACAGCAGCAATAGCTTCTTCTGTACGCACCGTACAGCGTCTATGGGGATGCGAGTTATCAATAAGAGTAAACGTGGTCCGAAAACGTTCCATGGTTAATCGAATTAACTGCTCTGATGGACGATTTTGTTGGCAATAAAATGGACAGAACCATTATTTTCGAAATAAAATTGCACTATTTGCAAGCGTTGCAAATCATGATGAATTGCCAAACCGAACTAAGAATAAATCACTTGACAGCTGTTAAATCGGTCACCATCTTGAAAAGTAATGCCAACTTAAAGCTCTATACCTCTATAAAAAAACACCCTTTATATGAAAAAAGATTAAAAAAAACGTGTCCAATGAAATTGAAAATTATTTTTTTTAAATAAAAAAAAAATAAGAAAGAAATTCGTAGTGTGATGTATATGTAGGTATGTATTTATTTATTAATACAATTTAAAATGTTATTTTTAAAGTAAAATATTAAAAATAATATTTCATTAACTTCAAAGAAAACAACAACTGTAATGTTTTTATTTATTGTAAAGGAAAAATTAATGAAAATTTAAATATGAATTGGAAAATTTACAAAATACATATTAAAACTTATAATTTGTTTTTGTCAAATTTTTCAAAATATTTTATAAATTGAATTGGATTTTTTCAAACCAATTTTTTACAATTTATTCAGTTTTTATTTACATGAAAAGAAAATATTTTTATAAAAAAAAAGTTTGAGAAAAAAAGGCATAAGAAATAAATAAAAAATAACCACAATGCAGAAAAAGAAAAATTTATACTTTAAGTTCAGTGATCTTATGATGATGTCCGGATTTATTAATCAACATTTAATGATTAATAAATGAATTGAAAAAAAAACGCAATTCATAATAAAAAAGAAGCGTTTTTGTGATTCTTTTTTTTGTTTTAAAAATATACAAACAAAATTCAATTCCTAATATTTCATTCACAAAATATATTTTTAAATGAGTTTTGCTATACATATGGCATCTCTACTCTTTTTGGGAGTGTACATTAAATTTGGATGTTTTTCAAACATGATTAAAGGCGCTTTTTTTAACCCTCTAATGATCCACGTGTATTATTATTATTTTCGTAAGGAGGTTTTTTAGTACTGCGGCCCTACGAGCTATTGTATATCCTCCAATTTCAAAGGGTATTACCAAGGAATATGGATATAAAGAATACGCATCATGTAGAAGTAAAATTTCTTATGGCGGGTAATGTAATGTTACGACCCGCTCTCACCAAAATTTTTTAAAAAATCATTTCTTGATGAGGGGGGGAGGAAGACAGAAGGAAAATGAACACAAACAAAGAGCGTAACAATGTGTTGCTCTCATCGTACGTATGTACATGTGTATGTATTCTTGTGTTTTTTAATTTAGTTGTCGATCAGACTGCGACAAACACACATGTGCTGTGGATGCTTTATCATAGTATTTCAGAATAACACTCGAAGAATATTTTGTGTTAAAAATGTTCAATGTCAATAGCTGGTCGTATTTTATTTTATTTTGTCTCATAGTATAATTTTTTTTAAATGCTTTGGAATGCTCGTTTTTTTTTTCTTTTAATAAAAAATTGTTTTTTTATTCTTTTTATTTTTATTTATCTAAAAAACATGGCCTAATTTTTAAGCCAAAGATGGATTGCTTTATGTTCTTTTAATAATAAAATCGATTTTTTATTTTATTTTTATTTATCTAAAATTATTAAGCCAAAGATGTATGTTGATGAAATGAAAATAAAAATGGAGTATATTACTAACATTTTTATATGGCTGTAAATAAATAAATTCTCTCAACTTATTTTCTCTCTCTCTCTCACTCACTAATCCATAACCATAGGCATGTGTTAACCTAGAGGAAAATTGTTAGTAATAATGTCAAGTCTATTTATTAACCCAATGATATGTGTATGTGAAATATAGAAAAATTGTACTGCACTAAGACACTAAGACACCGTATTTAACTTGGCAAGTATTCTTCCAAAAAATCGAAATCATTTCTCATTGATATTAGTGAATACTACTGTGATATTTCTTTGGGTGTATAATTGAAGTCTGAAAAAAGCGACATAAACCTTCTTCTTTAAAAGCTGTCAAGATTTTTACGCTCTTTTTTACGAACATTCTCGATGTTCGTGTCCTATGTGTGTAAAAAGCCGAAGATGTTCGTCCCCTGAGGGACATTGGTGCCGACGTCTGTTTTTAACACCAGAAAAATAATTAAAAAAGTGGTCAAACAACAAAAACGCACGATGAGAACAACGCATTGTTGCGCTCTTGCTCTCTGTATCATTCTCTTCTATCTTTCCCCCCGCGTCATGAAATATTTTTGAAAAATATTCCAAAATATGCACATTCTTTATACTTTAGTTTCTTTGGTATCCCTAACATGTCTCCTTAAAGCCTATTGCCTTAACAAACTTCAGTCAACAATGACAATTCCGTGCGCTTAGCATCTGATGTACACTCAGGTGTTTCTTACTGGAATGCATTAATAATATCCCAGAAGGTTCCATAAATGTGTTCTGATAATTCATTCCTATCCTCATAGAATCTACAAATTGGGCGCGAAACAAATGCATTTCTGAATAAGTGCACTTTGTGTTTACAACGCCCTGTCAAACGCCAGATTATCAACCACAGGTTATTTCTTGTCAGTAGGATGCTTAACTTAGATTTTCTCTTAACATAAGTTTTGATTTTGATTCTCTCTTTATCTCCCCTATTTCGTTGAGCATACCTTTCCAAAAATATTCGCTTTTTTTCCATTAAAGAGTTCTCAGGCATTAACCCATTAATGCCCGAATTACTTTTTTTTTTCTAACGGTTACCGTTTTGTTTTTTACACGCAATTTCCTCTCAGAGCATAAAAACTAAGGCAACCTCTGCTGGCAACTTAAGTTGCCACTGGGCACTAATGGCTTAATGGCGTTAAAGCGATCTGTCCCGCGATCCCCACATGTAAGAGAGTGAATTCTTTCGAATGCTTTACATTCCAAAGATCTTCATTACAATGCTACAGATAGAGCGAATTTCTGGTTTAAAACTTTTTTAAGTTATTCATGCGTTATGCTAGGGCGTTCAAGAACTGTATTAACAAATGAAAATTCCAGTTTATATTAAAGAAATAAAGCCTGAAAAACATAATTCTTACTTAAGAGTGAGAATGCATTTCAAAGCAGTTTTTTTGAATATCAAATTTGGTTAGACGTGGGCAATATGGTACTCATGAGAGTAGCTACTGAACATAATAGGGTTAACACGTTAAGTACATTAATTATGTTAGTACAGTCCGGTGAAGTTTTACATCATTTTACAATGTAAGTCATTGGGGTGGGCTTTGCGTTCTTAACCGTAAGTTCAGTGTCACTCATTGGCAGGTGGCATGGTCCGCATGTAGGAAGTATGTACATCCATAGAGTACATATAAAAAAAAATTAAGAAAAACTAGAATGCAATGCAAATATACTAGCAATTGTGCAAATAAACTATCTACCACAGCAGTTTAATTAAAAAAACAAAATTGAGCCGGCAAAAATTCTAGAAAATACTGGCTATAGAAAACAAATTAAAAAAAATTGTTTTCGTTTGTTTTGCTATTCCATTTCATTAAAATTTTGCTCATGTGTGTTAAGAAATAACAAGAAATAACAAAAAAAAAAAAAAAAAAAAAAAAAAAAAAAAAAAAAAAAAATGTAGACGAGAAAAAAAAGAAAAAAAAAATAGGTATGTAGCGAGCGATGATATTAAGCACGTTTCTGTGAAGATTTATTTTCAACAATAACACGGCAAAAATATATATAAAAAAATTGTTTTAATTCTAAATTAAATTATACAAATAAATAGGTATATAAACAAACTTACGTAATTTATTTTAAATGATTAATAAAAATATAACCATAAAGGGTTGACAAATTTATTATTAATTATAGAAATATTTGCTTTTTGTAATATTTTTTTAAATATTTTTTTGTTTTTGTTTTGTTTTTGCTTTAATTAAGAATTTTTTATAGGTTTTCAATTAATATTCAACTTTACTTATTTATTTTTTTTAATTAAAACCAGTTTTTAAAAAAGGCCTTAAACTTGAAATTCAAATAAATATAATTTATTTTTTTAATTCTTATTAATTTATTTTTTTGTTATTTTTAACACTGAAACTCGCTTAAACCAGATTTAAATATGGGTTTGTAAAGAAATTTATACCACAATTAAAAAATTCTTTTTAAAATTCTTAAAATTTTTCAAATTATTTTTCCATAATCAAATTTATATTAATTTTACAGCAATAAAATTCACAACACCTTTAATTATTAAATTTTATTTCATTTTTAATATAATTTTGATAAGACAAAACAATGTTGTCATTGCTGTTTGTTATTGTTGCAATTTTATCAATTAAACTTTAAGTTTTTTTTTTGGTTTACTTTTCTTTTGCCTCCATTCCTTTACAAAAACAAAAGAAAAATTCTTCTTCTCATGCACAAAAATAAAATTTATTTTGCTTTCAATATGGCATTAAAAAACCGCTACGTTTTCTTACGTCTTATACAAACGGTTGTTGGAATTTAACTGAAATATTTACTTGAGAAAAAAAATTATTTTTATGATAAATAACAACAAGAGACTGAAAACAGCGAAAAACACATACACACGAAAATAGTCTACAATGTCTACTGCAAAAACAACAAACCATATACACAACAGAATAAAAAAGGCAAAAGAAGAATAATTATTGAAGAAGAAGCTAAACACATAAAAATAACACACACACGAAGAAACAAAACAGACTCTATAGCCCCCCCATTACTGTTTAAAAAAGAACAGAAACGCTCTCAGAGAAAAAAAATAAATAAACGTCAAGTTCTTACTGTTATTAACAGTGCCAAGCTCAAATAACAAATGGAAACAAATTGTAAAAAACAAGCTAAACAAATGTACATAAATAACACACATGTACGAAGAAAGCAATAGCTCTATAGCCCCCAATCAATGTTATAAAAAACATATTCTCAGAGAAACAGGTGACAGGTTCTCTCTGTTAATATCGAAACACAATCTGAGTAAAAAAACAAAATCAACAAACAAAAATTATAAACAAAGAAAAAAAAAAATACTGTCATATGCAACAACAAAATCCTCCGTAGACCCCCCCCCCCTTTACTGTTTAAAAAAGCACACAATCTTTGTAATACAAAACGCAGATTCTCACTGTTATACAACAGTAGAGAGCGTTAAGCATATAAAGTGTTTCAAAACATAACACAAAGCACTTCCAGTCAGAAATAAAACAAAAACTACATTTCATTTAATGTTATCTTTAAGAAAAACAACAACAATTTTTTTTAAATAATAGCATTTCACACCCCCTTTCAAATATTTCTTAGTACAAAAAAAAATTAGAGGAAAAAATTCTTTACAGGGATCTCTTTGTTATTCTATACTCAGAATACAGTAGGAGTAGAACACAATTTCTCTTTAACACAGCGTCATGTTAAATTATTTGTTAAAGTAAATAACATGCGCTCACACTGTTATTCTGCACGATTGAATTTCATTTCTGTTTAACATAGCGTCACGTGAATACGGCCCCTCATGTTATAAAGTAAACAACAACAACAGTGAAAACAAAATATAAAAGGCACTCACTCTCGTATGAATATGCATCCCTTTGTAGTAATGTTGGTTAAAGTAAACAACATGTTAACCGCTCTCATTTTTATTAGCAGAATAGTAAATGATTTTATTGCTTAACACAACGTCATATGAATGGATGAAGAACGCCTCTGTTATATTACTTGTTCAAAGCAGTAAACAACAAACAAACAAAGAAAAAATCAAAAATAAAACGCAGACACGGTTACTTATTGTACTCAGTGCTGTTAAAAACACAGAGTCGTGTGGATATAACCCCCATGTGTTATTCACTTCGTTAAAGTAAATAACATGTTAAGTGTGCTCATCTCATTCCTACAGCGTCATGTGGACATGCCCGTTGTTATAGTATTTGTTATTCTACAAACCAAAGTAAATGAGCATGTTATTCGACAACCTTTTTCATATTAACATCGCCATTCCCACCTAAAGTAATATCTCGTGTATATGCCAATCATGTTATATGTAATATGTAGGTGTTCTAAACCAAACAACAGCAAGAGAAATAATATGTTAAAAGCCCTCACTAATGTAACCGCAACTGTTGTGAAGTAAAGCCAATGTTTAACCTAACATAACGAGAATATATACCCCCCATGTTATAATGAAAATAAAATAATCTCACTGTTATACTATATAGAACTCTTGTGAAACAACAGACACTATTGTATGCCAAAGCATTAAAGGAATACGACAATTCAAATGTAATGCTTTGTCACTGTTATGGCACTAATCATGTTAAAGTCAATTCACGTGAAATTTCCCGTGTATATACTTTTAACAGTGATGGAACGAAACTCTTAAGGGGATATTTTTGTTTACAAAACAGTTTAATTAAGTATTTCGGTAATAAATAACGTAAATTAAAAACAAAAAAGGTAAACAATTAATTTAATTTATTAATTATTAACTATTAAAACAGAAAATTTAAAAAAAGAAAAATAAATTTAAACAGTGATGGTTATGAAAGCAATAAATTAATTAAATATGAAAAAAAGGGGAAAAATTAATTAATTGTATAGTTTGTAAAGAAGCACTTAAACATGGGCATAATGTGCTTTCTGGCTTATTTGTTCACGGTAGGAATTGTTCACCCAAGGAATTCGAATGGACGCACTTAGGCCACTTGGGCCCATTGTGATAACTGTTCACACTGTAACACAAAATTTGACAGAAAATCGTGTAAAATGTTTATGGAAATAATCAAAAAAAAAAATACTTGATACAATAGAACTTTTGCATATTTTCCGTGTTATTGGCCATCAAATGACTTCTTTGAAGGTTTTTTACTTCATGGTCCCATACATGAGCACTTATGTATGTATATGTATACAAATAAATTTATAATTATTACTGGTAGGTATGCCACAATAATATACATATGTACCTTGATTATCTTTCCTTTTTTTTATAGGAAACCCTTCTTTGTTTTAAATTTAAAATTTCAATCTTATCAGCCCAAATCATATATGTACGTGAGAAATCTCGAAATCTTTATCAGAAATATCGTCTGCTTTGTTATCAGAAGCTGTCAAATTGTTATTTAAAGATAAAGATTTAAAGATATCGTATTTTAATTGATATTTTATTAAAATTACGCAGAAACAGAAATAATAACAGTTAAGTCCAGGTATGACCAAAGCAACGTTTCCTTACATAAGATCTTTGAAACGAAAAAGTTTACATAGGTTTACACTGCTACTGTTCCGTATCACTGTGGTTAAATGCCTGTCGTAAAAGTAAAAGTGTTTCTCTAACAAGAGTATATTTTACTATGTATTGCAATACTGAATTTATCCCGTTTTTTTCTCTATGTTAATTAACAGTAAGATCTTTAACAGGATAGAAGGACTAACACATTTTTCGTTTAACAGCTATGTTTGGGTTATTGCTTTAAGGGAAAATGAAAGTGTTTTGTTCTGTGTGGGTCAATTACTGTTGGACTGCTGTTGGATTTGCCCTGTTAAGGGAACACAAAGAGGAATTATGACACAGAATAATGTTTTTATTTTAACAATGATGTTATGTTATGGAAAGTAAAAGTGTTTTTATTAACGAGAGTAAATTAATAAGTGAATTAAATTGAAAGGCATTTAATTAGTATACATTTAAAGATCTTCTAAACAAATCTAACAAAAATCTACTCATTTGAGGATGTTTTTATTTCTGTTTCTAATACAAATTGTAAAACTTATTAAACTTTTAATAACATTTTATTGATTTTATACACTTTGTATACACTTTACTTAGTCGACATGAGCTCATCTCGTTTAAAAACAATTGTGATTAAATTTTCCATATTTTGTTGTATTTTTATTACCAAGTTATTGTTATTTTAGCAATTTTGTTTTTCTTTTATAATTTATTTCCATTGTTTAAACAACAATTTTGTAACCACAATGTTGTTATTTTATGTTACAAAGTTTATGCGTATGCAAGTGTAAAAAAAGTACTTGAACTATAAGAATAATTTTTTGTTTTTTTTTCTTGTTTCTTATCGTCTGGTACTTACTGTTACTTGTAAACACAAGTCAATATTTACATACATATTGAGAGTCAGATACTGCTATTGGTCATGTAAATATGGGTGGTTCCATTAAATAAATAAATTTAGAAAAATATAGAAAAAATATCGTAACTATGAATGTATTTTGAAACAAAAAATTTTACCAAAAAAAAAAAAAACAAAGGTTTCAAAACTAAAAGGAAAATAAAGCAATAATCACGATGAAATTTTTATTAGTTCATTAAAAAGCTTGGACCTAATCGTTATGACGCTTAAATGATCACTTCTAGATTGGTTGCAACAATTAATCTATTTAACGTCGCTTTCGACTACTTTTTCGCAAGTTTTGACCGATATTTGGCGACCATTTGACTTACATATGTTGGTTTTCAAATGCTAAAACATTAGGGGAGTCTAGCATCAACAAAAATTACTCTTTCTAGAAACTTCTCATGCAACAAAGTCATAAGCGACTACGTTCTGGTTGAAACCACATGCCTACTAATACATAAAGACAAAAAAATTGGTTATCCTATGACTACAGCTATCTTAATTGTCGATAATGGTTCTTTCAGGGTCATTTTTGAAATGGGTTTGAATTGAAAATATGTATGATAAAATATTTCTACGGCAACTTCCTATCAGTAGTCTCTGCGAAAATCACTGAGAGTAAATAAAATTGTCATGAAAAGTTTCTCAAATCTGTCTTCGAGGTCTCATGGAAAAATATTAACACGCACAATATGCGTGGTGTGAGAACCTAGCTTGTAATTATGACTAAAGGGTGGTACTGGCCCAGTTAAGTAAGTAATCACTTGGGAAAAGAGCATAAGGCTTACGAAACAGTACACTTGGTTTGGAAAATGTTTACAAATAAAACTTAATAAACTTCACAAATAAAAATCTATTCGTGTTAAGGTACCATTAGAATTTTTCAACGAATCTAGGGAATGCTAAAAAATAAGTATGACCATTAATTACTTTTTAGTTTGTTAATTTGTTATAAAAATATTTTAGTTAAAAATAAATAAAATGTACGTATAAAAAAAATTGAAAATAATTCTGCAGTAATTGTAGTATGAGGGAGTCACCCATATCCATACGAAAAAAAATGTGTTGAATAACATTTTGCGGCTTCTTTTTTATTTATATTGAAACGAAAACAAACGGTAATTAACAATCGCCCAGAAAAAAAAAATGAGTGTGAATTGTCAAATTTAACATGTTTATTAGAACTACAATTAAAATGTTTTCCAATTATTCAATTATTATTGTAAATATTCTTAAATATTTTATATTTCTGTTGTATTTCAATTGAAATATTTTATGGTCATCAAATAAATTAAAAATACATACGTACGTACGTATGTATGTACCTACACACAAATATTTCATAACCTATTCTCACCTCACTAAGAATAACATTGTGCGTATAAAAAACACTGATTATTCTCAATTAATAGAGCATAATAGTAAATGAGAGAAAAAGACAGAGATAGAGAGGGAAATAGTATACAACATTTGTATACATTTGCTCACTGATAACATTGAATCGAATTCCATATAAAATATAAGAAAAACAAAAAGGAAAATTTCGCTCTGCATGTGTACATTCCAAAGAGAGGTGAGTGGGGGGAGTTAAATAATAAACAAAAAAAAACTTCCTGAAGGGATTGTCTGTTCGTGTCTGTTTTGCAAAACCCGAGTCCGTTTGCAAGAGAAACGGTGAGAAAACCCGAGAGCATGCATGTTTTCGCAGAATTTACGTTACACTTGGCACGTACTCCATGCTTGTTTTATATATAAGTACCGGCTAGAATAGTATTGTTTATGTTGTGTTCTGTTCTATTTGAGGTTGGCTCCTGTCTACATAACCCACAAGCCAGCATACATGCTGTAAATATTCTATTTCTGTTGTTGTTATTATGCAAGAAAATATTTTTCTACGTGTGTGTGTGTGTTTATGAAAATGGTGGAGAGAGCTTTTGCGTGTTTATGAATAAAACATGCAAAGAAATCATTATAAATAAGGGTGTGTTTCTTTGGTTCCATGCCAAAAAAAAATGTTTTACAGTAGCTGCTTACTAAATTGGTACAGTGGTAGAATAAATATTTTTTTTAAATAAAATTTTGTTGCTGTGAGTGTTAGATTTTACTGTTTAAGTGGAAATTATGATACAAAGCTTTGGAAATTACGTTTTACCATAGCAGCACGTTATGACGACGTTATATAACATCGTAGTTTCTTGAATTTTTTTTATAATGAATTACTGAACATACATATTCATTTAAAAGGATACGCCTTTTCTATTGAAGAAAAATTAGAAAGATTATTAAATTTTTGAAAGAAATTAACAAAAGGTTTTTATTTTTATTGTTTAAGGATACAATTATCGTAGTGGAATAAATTTCTTATTGGCAAAAGAAATACGGGAAAGTTAAGATACTTACAGTCAACAACGCTGTGTGTAGAGATTTTCCCGCTGGTTGCGTTGAAAAAGGCGTTTATAATTAAGAATGTTTGAAGGAGAAGTCAATTTGAAAAAATAAAACGTAGACATTTTTTGAAAAAAAAAAAAAGAAAATATAGAAATTAGCGGAAAATATTCTGGGAACCTTTGAGACTGTGTTACATCAAAGGTATGAGCACTTGGCTTAGGTTTCCTATGTAATTAATTGTTATTGCTAACTCTGAGCAGCATCCTGCATAAGGGCAATAGGTTTGGAGGAGACGTAATGTGATACCCTATTTTGAATAATTTCAAAATTATACGGTTTTTATTTGCTGAAGCAGTTAGAGTTTTATTTTATAAATAAACTTAATATTCATAACATAAAAAATGTCGCTTAAATTTGTTTTGATTTCCTTTAAAATAATTTAAAAGTTTCAACATAAGTGTGTGTGTGTATGTAGAGTATTTTCCTTAACTGCAATCAATGCGTGGCTGAACATTATTTTTTAACATGTTCATCACACTTTAATATCACAACTGTTACTTAATTTTACAGAGATTTTCGAGTTAAATCAATGTAAATCGTGCTTTACATACATACATATGTATGTATATAAATACACACACGCTTTCTAGCACTCGCCTTGCACTGTAAAGCTTGAAATGGTAATAGTAAACAGAGGCAAGAAATTCCAATTCTAAACATAAGCAAAACGACCATAACAATAACATAACATAACACCACGAACATTAATAAACCTTCTGTGTGTTTATTAAGACAGCAACAATAAATATCAAATGCCAAACATACATACATACATATATACATATACTTGAGCATGTACTTGTTTGTTTTTTGTAACCCTTCTTGCAAAACACAAAAGCATGCTCAAATGTTCTCACTGGATGAATGAATACAAGAACAACACGTAAAACGTAAACAACGTTCATGGCTGCATGCAAAATCAAACATAAAAAATGAAAACAAAGAAATGCAGTTTTTTTTTGTTTACCAAGCCATTATTGTTGTTGTTGCTTTAGAAATAAACCGGGTGTGTAAAAACACTAAATGTACATTGCAAGTATGGGTTATTGCCAATGCGCATTAAATTTTTATTTCAAGGTTAACACAAGGTTAGTATTTACAACCAGGAGTATACAAAAACAAGGCGTAAAGGAATAAGTAAAAAAATAAAATAAAAACAAAGAAGTAAGCACAGCCAAAAAGAAAATAAAACAAAATGTGTAAATTAAGACCAAGTAAACAAAACATGAGGCAGAGAGAGAGAGAGAGAGAGAGAGAGTAACAAACATGTTTAAAAGAGTGTAGAGAGCAACTACGACGCGAAACTGTAATGAAATGTTTTTTTTTTATTGGAAATTTTTTGGTTCTTTGGTGGCGCTTTTTAGCAATTGTCCAGTATTTTGGAAAAGAGTACAGGCAACCACGCAAAATAGCATGGAATTGTTGTTTTTCATTATTTCGTTTTTTAATGGGAATATGTTTTTGTTCTTGTTATTCATGACTATTAAGAACTGCAGGGAATAATAAAAACGAGCCTCTTAACAGTGTTGCCTCATTGAAAATAATTAGAGAATGAATGGATTGAAATAATTTCCATGTAAATATCGAAATATTTGCCGTAATATTTTTTTTTTACAATTAATGACGTCATAGGTAAAATTCTTATTATTATTGTTGTGAATGGAATAAATGCTTATTACGCCAGCAAAAGAAAATAATAAATAATTTATTTCATTTGGGAATTGATAGCATTTTGGGAAATTGCGTGGCAAAATTTTGAAATAAAACTTGGGAATAGAAAAACAAAAACAAATTAATTGTTTTAGAAAATAATTTGTTTTTCTTTTTATTTTGGGAAGAAAATTAATTTGAAAATACAAATTAGCCTAGGCGAATAGGCAAAAATAATAACAATTAAAATACAAAGTTGTAATGAAATTATTACACAATTTCGGAAGTGTGAATGGAATAATTGGTTTGTTTTCAATTCTAAAGTAGACCGACAAATATTTTTTTGTGATAAGATTGCATTCTTTCTCTTTTGCGTTAATCCGTTTCTTATTTGGAAAGCACTTAGGGTGGACTTCTCAGTACATTTTTTATTATGAAAGGTCAACTACATTATGAACTAAATGATTCCATAGTAGGGGCCCTAATGGTATCAGATTACTAATAAATATTTTGCAGCAAGAAATTTTTATTTAGTTTTTGTTTTTAAAAAGTACCACTTAAAAGCAAAAAAATCTAAATTTGCTAAACAATAGATTTAATTTATTGGCTTGTTTACTACAATATTATTTAATATTTTTATTTTTTGCTATATCTTTAGACTTTTGCCAATTTCAAACAAAAATACGGGGTCTTGCAAGTTCCTTTTTAAAAAGTTTTAATTTTTTTTTTTTATAGAAATTTCGTTTGACTTTTCCATAATGGGAGGGAACCCCATTGATAACTTGCAAATTTAGGAAGGAGAAGGAAGCACCTGTGCTTTTAGTATACAATGATCTATTCTGAATAGAACCTAAGTCTAAATGGTTTCATTAGAAGCTCTTGATGGCTGCAGTATTAGGGGAACTGAAAGACTGTGGTATCACAATACACCATACATTGCATAAGAGTTTCTATCCTCTTGAGTGACAGCCACTTTTAGCTAAACATCTAATTAAGATAGAGTGCTGCTATGCAACTAAAATTTCTCAAAAATACTCAATATTTCCTGTATATTAATTTATAAAAAAACACTTAATTTTCATTTCATTTATTATAAAATAAAATAGTCATTACAATACCCTGTATTTTAAAAAGGCACGATTCATTTAGACGCGCCGCTATTAAAATAAAACGCCCACGTATTTATAAATATTAAAATAAAAAAATTGCAAAATACGCCGCTACTCAAGATCAGCACGACTATTATAGAATCATAAAAAGTTGGCATTACTATTTCTTTCCATTAATAATGCAAAACAAAACAAAACAATAAACAATAAAGGCAGACTATTGATATAATAAAATGTAAACAAAGAACACTTTCTCTGCTTACAATACACTAACGGGTAAATGGAGACAAACAACAACAAATTATAAGATTTTCTGGTGTGTACTCTATGACAATTAGAAGGAAGAATTCTCTTCTTAAAGGCCAAACATTTGACGTAAACGAAGGATGATTCATATGTATGTGGATGTGTGCGTGTTATTCGAATGATCGCCGTACAAAAAAAAAACAGGAAAATTAAAGTGAAAGAGAGCAAGAGACTTAAGGTAAAAACAAAACAAAACATCCTATGTTCACCAATTAGGATGAGTCAGCCATATTGTGGGATATTTCTCTGGCTCATACTGAATGCGGTTGTCATTCATAAAGGACAAAAGAGAGAACTCTATGGTAGTGCGTTTAATAGCGGCAACAAAACTTAAGCTAGACAGACAGCAGTATTGAAAAATTCAGTACTTTTGTACTTTTTTGGGTACTTTTCCATTTCAAAAATACCACAGAACCCTCGCGACACTTTCAGTACTTTTTTATTATTACATATTTTATATCTTGCGGCTTTCAACTATTAATGCATTAGCAACATGTACAACGTAATGCTAAAGGTAGAATCAGGCTTTAGCCCCGGTTAGCCAAACGTCCACATTCGTACGTTCGTTTTTAGAATACGAAAAGCAGTGAAAACGCTTGCCGAACCGTAATGTAATTTCGGTAAGCATTGTCATTGCTCTGCAAACGAACGTATGATACATTACGTTACACCGTCGTGACTAAACGAGGATTTTAGGTTTTGTTACGTTCCGAATCAGCTGTTTTTGTCCTGCAGAAATATAAATAAATAATCTAGTAGCTTACCAGGCGTGAGCCGACGGTTCAAACCGCAGGTCAGACATCTCCAACAAAACCAAATATGAAAAAATATTTCTCCGGCGACTACCTTCTGACAAAAAGTCTGAGAGGACAAAAATTGCCACGATAAAGTTTCTCAAAAGTCTGTCGGAGTCGGCCTTAAACAGTAGGTCCTGCCACAAAATAAGTGGTATGAGAAGTTAGGCCCTAATCCTGATTGAAGGGTTATAATGACCACTTACGTATGTATGTATGTATGTATCTTTTACAAAAGTACCTTTTGATGTAAAAAAGTAATTTTTCAGTTATAGTTCAGTACCATTTCAATATTCCAGTTTTGCAACACTGGCCAGACAGTAATAAATGGTAAACAAAGGAAATTTGCTCTTTAGATCATTAAAGTTAACGGGGAAATGAATCAAAACAATAAAGGTTTTAAAAATTCTATAGTACAGCTAAAGATATGCAGGTGGTGCTATCTAAGCAGTTGAGTGCTTCTTTTTCATTGTTGCATTGTCTCAGAAATATCAAAAATAAGGCGAAAAGTTTGTTTTTGTTTACTTTTTATGTGTGTTTGTTATTACTTTTACCTAAGACTTGTCATTTTTTAGCAGGCGAAATAGGATACATGTTGTTTTTCAAGCGAAATGAGTTGTTGTAATGCTGCTATTACTTGTATAAATATACGGCCGAATTAAAGGGTGTTTTTTATAGAGGTATAGAACTTTAAGTTGGCATTACTTTTCAAGATGGCGACCGATTTAACAGCTGTCAAGTGATTTATTCTCAGTTTGGTTTGGCAATTCATCATGAATAGACTCACGCTTGAACAACGCTTGCAAATAGTGCAATTTTATTTCGAAAATAATGGTTCTGTGCGGAAAACGTATCGCGCACTACGTCCATTTTATCGTCGACAAAATCGTCCATCAGAGCAGTTAATTCGATTAACCATGGAACGTTTTCGCACCACGTTTACTCTTATTGATAACTCGCTATTGCTGCTGTAGAGCGTAGCATTGAGGAAGACCCGAATGAGTCCATCCGCCATCGAGCACAGGAATTGGATCTGTGTCCATCCACTTTATGGAAGATTTTGCGAAAGGATCTTGGTTTGCGTGCTTACAAAATCCAACTCGTGCAAGAATTGAAGACAAACGATCATCAAGTAAGGCGTAGATTCGTCGAATGGGCCCAAAACGAGATTACCGTTGTTCCCGATTTTCATAAGCGAATTTTGTTTAGCGATGAAGCGCACTTCTGCTTGAATGGCTACGTCAACAAACAAAACTGCCGCATTTAGAGTGAAGGTAATCCTCAAGTGTATGTGGAAACACCGTTACATCCAGTAAAACTGACTGTTTGGTGCGCTTTATGGGCTGGTGGAATCATTGGTCCGTACTTTTTCAAAAACGATGGTGGTCAGAACGTTACAGTCAATGGTGATCGGTATAGAGCCATGATTACTAACTTTTTCATTCCTGAATTGAATAACCATGATGTCCAGGAGATGTGGTTTCAACAAGACGGCGCAACATGTCACACAGCTCGTGCCACAATAGATTTATTGAAAGACACGTTTGGTGAACGCCTAATTTCACGTTTTGGACCTGTGAATTGGCCTCCAAGATCTTGTGATTTAACACCGCTAGACTACTTTCTGTGGGGCTATGTAAAGTCATTGGTCTATGCGGTAAAGCCACAAACGCTTGACAATTTGACACTTGATATACGGCCACAAATGTTGGAAAAAGTCATCGAAAATTGGACGTCCAGATTGGACTACATCCTCGCCAGCCGTGGCGGTCATATGCCAGAAATCATATTTAAAATGTAATGCCACAAGATTATCTTTCGGATAAATGAAATTCATGTCAATCGAATAATCCATCGTTGTTTTATTGCAACTTAAAGTTCTATACCTCTATAAAAAACACCCTTTGTAAGAAAGTGAGGAATTTCCTTTTTAAAGGAAATAAACTTTCTACAGAGACAAACTATAAGAGTAAGAGAGTTTTATTATTAACGGAATAACAAATGCATTTCACTTTATTTACTCTCTATGGTACGGTGCTTATCAAGCTCTTGATGCCTATTTATTATTGATAATTTGAGAAAACATGTGTAATTGCAACACTTTATAAAATTATTATTTTCTCTTGTTTTTTTTTTCTTTATATCATTAAACAAATATTAGTAATGAGCACACATGTGTATGTATGGATGAAAATAAACAACAAATTACAAATTGTTTAAATATTATTAAGAACAGCACAGCAAGAAGCACTACACAATTAAAACAAACATTGTAAAGCAAATGACGGAAATCTTACATAAATGATCACGTTTTATTTTGTTTATTTTTTTTTTAAATTTAAAATAAGAGCCCATCAAACGATTGAAAGATTAATAAAAACTTATCAATTATGCAAAAAAAGTAAACAAACAAACCAAATAGTTCGAATAAATTTATAACTCCCACTCAATATTTAAAAAAAAAAAATTTGCATACATTCACATACATACATACTACATGTACCGATAGACGAAAAGATGATGACAACACGATGATTTGTTTTGTTTTGTAAACAAAACAGCAGCCATGTTGTTTAGTCTATAGCGGCATACGTATGTATAAATGTTTGATGTTGTCCTTTATAAACAGTTACACATGTATGTGTGTATAGCTTACTTATACACACAGATTTGTTTGCTACAGGTTCAGTTAGTGGTTTAATGGGACTTTATTTTTAACAGAGAGAGAGTCAAAAATGTCTTCGTTAAGAAGTAAATTTCCTGTTTTTAAACGTTTTAAACGAAATTGAAGAAAAGTTCAGTTACACCAAAGAAAATAAAGTATAAAGAATGTGCATTTTAACATATTTTGGAATATTTTTCCAAAATATTTCTTGACGCGGGGGGAAAGATAGAAAGGAAGGATACAGAAACCAAGAGCGTAACAATGCGTTGCTCTCATCGTGCGTTTTTGTTGTTTGACCACTTTTTTATTTATTTTTCTGGTGTTAAAAAAAGACGTCGGCACCAATGTCCCTCAGGGGAAGAAGATCTTCGGCTTTTTACGCACATAGGACACGAACATCAAGAATGTTCGTTAAAAGAGCGTAAAAATCTTGTCAGCTTTTAAAGAAGAAGGTTCATGTCGCTTTCTTCAGACTTCAATTATACACCCAAAGAAATATCACAGTAGTATTCACTAATATCAATGAGAAATGATTACGATTTTTGGAAGAATACTTGCCAAGTTAAATACGGTGTCTTAGTGTCTTAGTGCAGTACAATTTTTCTATATTTTCCGATCACATATACATATCATTGGGTTAATAAGTAGACTTGAAATTATTACTAACAATTTTCCTCTAGGTTAACACATGTCTTTGGTTATGGATTAGTGAGTAAGAGAGAGAAAATAAGTTGAGAGAATTTATTTATTTACAGCCATATAAAAGTGTTAGTAATATACTCCATTTTTATTTTCATTTTATCAACATACATCTGTAAAGCTGTCTATCTTTGGCTTAATAATTTTGGATAAATAAAAATAAAATAAAAAATCGATTTTATTATTAAAAGAACATAAAGCTATCCATCTTTGGCTTAAAAATTAGGCACTGTTTTTTAGATAAATAAAAATAAAAAGAATAAAAAAAATTTTATTTAAAGAAAAAAAAAAAAAAAAAAAAAAAAGTGCATTCCAAAGCATTTAAAAAAAATATACTATGGGATAAAATAAAAAATAAAATACGCCCAGCTAATGACATAAAACATTTTTAACACAAAATATTCTAAATCAAAAAAACACAAGAATACATACACATGTACATACGTACGATGAGAGCAACACATTGTTACGCTCTTTGTTTGTGTTTATTTTCCTTCTGTCTTCCTCCCTCTCATCAAGAAATGATTTTAAAAAAGATTTTGGTGAGAGCGGGTCGTAATGTTACGACCCGCCATAAGAAATTTTATTTCTACATGATGCGTATTCTTTATATCCATATTCTTTGGTTACACTGAACAAAATTTGTGTTGAAAATTTAATAAAGTTACACTGTAAAAAATAATTCTTATTATATATTATACAATGCACTGAAAAAAAAAACAATATAAAACAATTTCAAATTGTAAATTTTTAAAACTATGTGGTACTTGCATTTTTTTTTAATATATAAATTTTTTTATAAAAATAAAAACAAACCAAAAATCTACTCACTTTGTACAGCCAGCTGTTGTTGATGGGCCGCTACACGCTGTAATTAAAATACAATAAAAAATAATTATTAAAATATAATAAATTTCATTTGAAAATAGGGAAAAAATGTTAAAAAAATATATAAAAAAGAACGTTATTTACACTTTGTTTAATAGTTTTAATGCCGCTGCGTTCCAAAGATTGTACATCGAGAGATTGACTGCGGCCACGCTGTTTAGAGGAAGAAGAGGAAGACGATGATGATAGCGTGGTATGGCGATAAATCCAACGTTTCACAGCCGACATTTTGTTTTGTACTTTTTGTTTTTTTTTTATTTTTGTTTATTATTCTATTAAATTATATTCTAATAATTATTAATTTTTTAATTATTTTAAACACAGCCTTTGATTTTGAATTTAATTATTTTTTTTATTGTTTGTGGGTATATTACATTTTGCTTGCCACTGTTTAAAAAGAGATACAGAGAGAGAGAGAGCAACTTAATCACTTTTGTTGCTACAAGAGAGTACAAGTAATGCCAAAAGAGCTTTCGTTTAGAGTTGCCAAACAAAGAAAATAATTAAAATCTCAAACTATGAGATGATTTTTTTAATTTTGGAAAGATATCACATTTAAACTGCGAAATAGGTCGCAATTTAATTTATAACACTCAATAAAATCAATCATTTTCTACAACAATTTTTTAATAAAAAGATTGTGTAAGCCTGGTCATGCTGTAGCGCGACCAGGAGTTGCCTGTCAGGAATTTTCAGTGCAATTTACTTCATCTCTACAAGAATTAATAGTTGTTTCAGAAAACAAATTCCAGGCAGGCTCTGTAAATACGCAGAATCCAGTAAATGTAATGCAAAATAATCTTTTAATCCCAAGAATTTAAATAAATATGTTTATGGTTTGTGTTGGTCACCCTAAAACAAAAGCTTTTTTATGTTAAGAGAGTTAAGAGCGCGCCCAGAGAGCACCTTTTTTGTGTTTATTATGCCAAGAAAACAACAGATGGCGTTCAACTGATTTCCATCGGTTACAAAATAGAAAAAATTCAAATAAAAATTAAAATGAAGGAAACAAAAAGTTTTTTATCTTTGAAAGAAAAAGCATTTAAATTATGATATTTTTATGACAGGTTGATAAAAAAAAATAAACTTTAAACAAATATGATACGAAATAATGACTTAAGTGTGTGCCTTTTTAAGGGGTTTTTTTCAATTAATATTTTATTTATTGTTTTTGTTGTTGTTCTTATTAAACAAATATTAATCTTTTCAATATCACATGTTAGTTTAAGTGCTTATTTAAAAAAAAATTAAATTTCTAGTACAAAACAATAACACTTCCAAAAAAAGTGCTTTGAATAGAAATGAATCGGAATTTATAACACATGTTGTCTAAGAAAAGAAATTTTTTGGTTTTTTTTTTAAAGGGAAATATAGCATTTAAGCATTTAATTTATATGTTTTTGAATTTAATTTACAAAGAAAATTTACATTTTAATTAAAAATTATGCAAATTTGTTGGTTTCTTTGTAAGTATGTACATGCACAAAGAAAAAAAAAATAATGAAAAATTAAATAAAAGCGATTGACAATTAAACAAATCTTGACTGGTTTTCAAAATCTATTTTTTTTCTCTTTTTTTTTTTTCATTTAAACAATAATTACAAAAAAAATACAGTATTTTTTCAAGGTAAAATTCATTTTTTCCTTCAATTTTAATTACTACGGCTTGTCTGTATCTATTCAGCAAGACGTTTTTTAATGATACATTTTCATTTTCATTTTTTTTGGAATATAATTCGTTGTTGCTGTATATTTTCTTTCAATGCATTAATTAAATGCCTTATAAAAGTTCATTTATGTTTTAAATCAAGAAGAAAATTATGGCACAATGTCATGGTCGTTTATTGCGAATACATTATAATATTCACAGGGAAATTATTTTCTTTTAAATACACAGTCTATTAACCTTACGATAAATGAACACACTGTATATTATGCATTAAATTAATGGAAATTAAATGTAAATAATTTAAAATCATTTTTATATTTCAAAAAGAAACATATTTTTTTCATTTTTAACACAATTTTCTTGTAAAAATACGATTTTTAATACCATTTTGCCTCGATATTAAAAAATAAAATAAAAACATTTACCAACACTGTTCACCAGTAGTAAGTATACATAACTGTATTACTTTAGAAACCAATACCCAGAGCGTAAAGGGAAAAAGTAGAGCCATGTAAAGGAAAATTGTAGTTTGGAGGTAAACAAGAGACTGTAAAAATATTCTATACGTGCTCACTCCACATCATTGTCCTGCATTTGTATACAAAACCAAAACTACAGAAGTAAACGCGAAGAAGAGTGTGTATGTGTAAAATATAAAGAGACTTTCAAGTTAAAGATAAACAAAATCCTGTAGAAATTCTCTGAACATGTGGTTAAGTGATCACTCCACACAATAGCCGTGCATAAAAAAACCAAAACTATAGAAGAAAACGCAGAGAAAGAGGGAGTGAGAGAAGGAGAGAGTGTGTGTGTGTGTGTGAAATATAAGCTGACTTTGAAGTTGAAAGTTAAACAAAATACTGTGATAATTTTCTCCACTTAATATTCTTACAATACGTGACTATGTATGCGTATTGGAATACACAACCAAGAGAGCAGAAAATAAAAATGGAGAGTGAGAAAGAGAGTGGGAGTAAGTGTGAGATCCAAGTAATCTTTCAAGTTAAAAGAAAATCTGTTTCAACCAAATTTACTCCAGATAACTGCTGCTTTGCATTTGAAAACGAAACCTAGAGCACAAAAGGACATATGAGTCGTTTATTTTGAAAGTGGTTTAAGTCCATTTATAAAAAAATTTAGATAATGATAACAATAATAATCTTTTTTATTATAAACAATTTAAGTGTAATATCATTAAAATCGCTATGCTTTGGGGCACTTGAAAATTAGTTAGTTAACGAAATGCATAAAAATTTATTTTGAAACTGGTTTAAGTCCATTGAAATCCATAAAATTGGCAGTAACATGGTTGAAATTTGTGCAATCGGCAGAAAAGAATGCAGATATTATTGACCATAAGTTTTTACTATCAGGATATTCATTTTTGCCAAACGATAGTGATTTTGGAGTGATAGAAATGACTTTGAGGAAAAATAATAAAATGTATGTCCCCCAGGGTTATTATGAAACCATAAAAACATGTCGAAAGAGTAATAAATTTATATTAACTAAAATGAAACGAAGATTTTTTTCTACAAAACCTCTGGAAGAAGCAATTCATAAAAGATTAAAAAGACACTAGTGGCGAACGTGTAAATTGGCTAAGGATATGTTGGATGCGATTTATAAAAACTGAACGCTATAAAATGATTTATAAAGAATCAATGGAAGTGGATACAGAGTTCAAAATATTTGATTTATTACCTTGTTGGGGAAGACCAAGGAATTTCAGCAAAATAAAATTAACACCATTATATAAAAATATACGTCCCATTCCAACTCCTAAGTATAAGAATAACTATTTAGAGGAATCACTATCACTAGTGGAGTAACTTTAAGTGAAAAAAAAATAACTTATAACAATATTAAACAAAGAACACAAAGTGGATTTATTCCTTTTCACAAACAAAATAGTCATTTCATTCATTTTGAAAGTGGTTTAAGTCCATTTGAGGTTGTGAAACACAGCTTATTTTTCTAGTAAAGTTTGCAAAACGTATTACCTTATATATTCTAACATGTTTAAAGTCTCATAGCCATAAAAACAACTTAATACCAGTTAACAATATTTTTGAAACAATTCAAATGCAAACCCTTAAATATCTCAATATAAGAAAAAATGGACTTAAACCACTTTCAAAATAAACGACTCATATAACGAGTGAGTAAGAGAGTGAGAATATTAACAAGATTTCTGCGTTAAAGCTAAACAAAATCATGTCAAAATACGCTCAAAATGTATGCGTGAACTAGCTGCATTAGTGTAAGAAGAGGATACGACTCTGTTGATATTTTCCATACCAATTGACAGGTAAAAAATGTCACTAAATTCTGAGATTGTCAGCTCTCTGACAGCCCTCAGCAGTTCATCCGTAATGCAGTTTCTAACGATATCCTAATGCCCTCGGAACCCATATGAGAGTTACGTTTGAATGATCCGAAATTTCTCTGAGAAATTCCCGACATTCAAGGTGAAGAAGGAACCTTTAAGGTAACCTATATGATGTACTTGCTTTCAGCCTGAGGTTCTCAGGGAAAATCCCGTTACCCGACAATCATTACATCGCCTTCAATATGCCCATGATTTCTGTTTGATAAACACTGCAGTGTATAGGCAGTTCATACAGAAGTCAGAACTTTTAATGTGTGCCCTCCAGCAAAATTCTGTCTAACATCGGCACCTCCGCATCATCAAACCAGAAGTCTTTAGTTGGAATCCTAAAATGAAATCGTCCATCGAGAAAATTATAAGAAACCTTGCAACTGACCAGAATGTCTACACAGCATTGTAGGATTTCCATAGTCAAGATTTAACTACACTGAGTCTCACTGCCATCAGGTCAGGTCAGGTCGGAGTGGTAGCTCTGTTATCACAAAGCTTACTTGAGCACGCATAGCGGCCCGTTGTGATGTCACGGGTGAAACGCAGTCCCTATACTAACCAAGTTCCACCAAAATCAGGGAAATGGAAGAAGTTGGTCAGCGCAAGGGCTGCCCAACAAAAGCACGACTACACCGCACTGGAAAACCAGCCAGAAAGTTTGATGAACGAAGCTATATCCTTGATGTCAATAGATGATAGCTCCGTTAGGCTAACAAGGAATGGGGAGCCAAATAACCTATATCTACACCTAGCAAGAGACGGGCACTGACAAAGAAAGTGAACGACAGATTCCTCTTCCTCAGTGGACCTGCATCCACGGCAGAAGTCGTTGAAAGGGAGCCTCATTCTTTCCGCGTGTCTACCTGTGACGCAATGACCTATAAGCACGGCCACTGTAGTCGAGATGACATCACGACCAAGACCAAGTAATCGGTTGGTACGCCTTCTCCATCATCCATCATGGGCCAGGTCAGTCTAGCGGTAGAGCAGGACTCCTCATTGAGCCAGGTTGGCGTCCAGAAAGAACAACCGCACAATGGTCACATTGACCGAGGCAAGTGGCATACCCAATTCAACAGAAGAGGATTCCGGAAGGAGCGCACCAGCTCTGGCGAGCTCGTTGGCCCTACAGTTTCCCGGAATTTCACTGTGCCCGGGGACCCACACCAGAGGGACACTGGTGAAGCGCCCCGAGAGAAGGTCGAGACAGCGGCGACATTTCCTAACGATCCTAGAGCTAATCACGAAACCCGATAGAGATCTTATCGCGGCCTGACTATCAGAAAAGATCGAGACGCGAGTGAAAGCAGCATCGTTGACGAGGATCCACTGAGCGGCCCGGTAAATTGCCATCACCTCCGCCTGAAATACACTGCAGTAGTCCGGCAGGCAGAGAGAAATATTTAGGTCCAGTTTCCCAGAGTAGACACCGCTTCCAACCCCTTTATCGAGTTTAGAGCCGTCGGTATATAAAGGGTGTTTTTTTTTATAAAGGTATAGAACTTTAAGTTGGCATTACTTTTCAAGATGGCGACCGATTTAACAGCTGTCAAGTGATTTATTCTCAATTTGGTTTGGCAATTCATCATGAATAGACTGACGCCTGAACAACGCTTGCAAATAGTGCAATTTTATTTCGAAAATAATGGTTCTGTGCGGAAAACGTATCGCGCACACTACGTCCATTTTATCGTCGACAAAATCGTCCATCAGAGCAGTTAATTCGATTAACCATGGAACGTTTTCGCACCACGTTTACTCTTATTGATAACTCGCATCCCCAGAGACGCTGCTATTGCTGCTGTGGGCTGGTGGAATCATTGGTCCGTACTTTTTCAAAAACGATGGTGGCCAGAACGTTACAGTCAATGGTGATCGGTACAGAGCCATGATTACAAACTTTTTCATTCCTGAATTGAATAACCATGATGTCCAGGAGATGTGGTTTCAACAAGACGGCGCAACATGTCACACAGCTCGTGCCACAATAGATTTATTGAAAGACACGTTTAGTGATCGCCTAATTTCACGTTTTGGACCTGTGAATTGGCCTCCAAGATCTTGTGATTTAACACCGCTAGACTACTTTCTGTGGGGCTATGTAAAGTCATTGGTCTATGCGGTAAACCCACAAACGCTTGACCATTTGGAAGACAACATTCGCCGTATTATTGCCGATATACGGCCACAAATGTTGGAAAAAGTCATCGAAAATTGGACGTCCAGATTGGACTACATCAGCGCCAGCCGTGGCGGTCATATGCCAGAAATCATATTTAAAATGTAATGCCACAAGATTATCTTTCGGATAAATGAAATTCATGTCAATCGAATAATCCATCGTTGTTTTATTGCTACTTAAAGTTCTATACCTCTATAAAAAACACCCTTTATATCCTCACTGCCATCGCCTTCAAACAGAAAGTAAAGAAGGAAGTCAATTGGGTATATCAAACATTGCCTTGAAGTCACCGCAGTCTAGTGCGTGCCCGTAGTTCAAACCCCAATCCATACTTCTCGAATGAAATGAATTCTGAAAAAAAATTTCTTTGGCGACTTTAAAATTGCCATAACAAAGTTTCTCAAATCTGTCGATCGAATGCGATATTAAATTGTAGATGCCATGGTACACATGAATAAAATTAACACAAGCAACATGAGTGACATGAGAAACTAGGTTGCAATCTTGACTGAAGTGTTGCAAAGGCCACTTAAGTAAGCAAGTAAGTAATAGGATTTCAAAGTGAAGCCTTAAACGTCCCTTTATCAAGTAAGCTTCAGCTGTTGCCAGACTCCAATAATATTACCAGCGTTATTACACTTCAGAAGCATCTATCAAACGCAATAAATTGAAATAAAAAAAAAAATGAATTTTTTTTTAAACGTTTAACTTCCGTTTTCTGTATTTTAAACACTTTCTAAAACAAAATTGTTGATTTATTTCGTTTCTTTTGTTTGATTCTGATGCTGTTTATGTTTGTGTGTGTGTTTTGTGCATTAATTTATCATTTTATTTAATTTTTTCAATTCCTACCCCAGACAACTGATTTAAGACAAAAAAAAAAAAAAAAAAAAAAAAAAAAAACACAAAGTAAACAGACTACAAATCAAGTCGTGTTGTAAGTATCTTATTTAGAAATTAATTTTTATTTATTTATTTATTGTTATATTGTATTTGTTTTTTGTTTTTAACTATTTCAGATTTGTAAGTATATTTTTATATAGAATTCTTAAGGTCACACACACAACACCAAAGGCAGGCAAGCACTTTCTATAGAGATGATGCCGCAGTAGTTAGGAGAAGGTGCACCAATCAACAAAAAAAGTATTTTGTTTTATACTTATACTAGCATCAGCTCTAACTGTTTTATGTTTTATAATTTCTTTTTCATAATTTTTTTATTTTTTTATTATTGGCTATACTTCCCTTATACCGTTTAACGATTTCTTTCGTAGGTGCAGCATTAATTCAACAGGCTGCTGTGAATTTGACGTGCTGAGAGTGCATTAAACCTGACAAATTGTTTAGATTTTGTTTATTTATTTTTCTTTTTAAAGAAAGAAAAAAAAAAAACATTTTCCGGTTAAACAAAAATCATGATATCAAGTTATCCATTTATACGTTGCATATTTCGTTTTGTTCGAAATGTCTAAATTGGGGTTTGAACCCCAGTGTGTCTGAACTAGACTACTAGACTACAGCAACTACTATGCAGAATAATGGACATGGGAGTTTAAATGGCTTCATCAGATGCTCTGGATGGTTCCAGTCTTACGAGAAATGGAGAACTGTGGGATAACAATGGACTAAATTGGGTCTGTAGACTTGGGTCGTCAACAATATCTGACTATCTAACTACCTAGCTTCACTTTTGCAACCGTATAGTGGATAACTCTTTATGAAATAAAATTGTGCACATGTTAAAAAATTAAATAATTTAAGAAACAATTTAATTTTTTTTTTGCATTTTTGTTTAAATTTAACAAATAATTTTAAAATATTTGACAAAAAAAAAATAACAAGAAAAGGAAAATAACAGTTTAAACAGCTGACACATCCCGGGTAAAGCCTTTTTAGTTAAACAAAAAAAACATGCTTTTTTTTGTTATCCAAACAATACAGAAGAAATAAATTATTTTTTATTATTTACTTAAGAATTAATAATAAAATAAACAAAAAAAGAAATAAAAAATTGATAATATAGTATGTTATAAACAAAATTTAATAAATTAGATAACGATAGGAAAAACAAAAAAAAAAAAACAACTTTATCAGACTTTCTTTAAGACCATAAAGAAAAAAAAAAAAAACAATTTTTTCAAATATATTTTTTAAGAGCCACACTTTTTAATTTGCTTTGAAGTTTATTTAGTTCACTGACTTTTCCTGAAATTTGTAACACAAAATTCAAGACTGTGTGTGGGGGTATATGTATATGTACAGCTGCGTGCAACTAATTAAGGACACGAAGCTTACATGTGAGCTTGAAGCAAAAAATACAAATGGTTGTATGATATTGTCAAAATTTGTCCAAGTTTAGTTAATTAAACTGTTAGTCGTAGAAAATAACTACTTATTGTGTCAAATAAATTATTATTTATAAAGCTGTGAGCCATTTTTTTAAAGAATATTGATTTTATTCGTGCGTATAATTAAGGACACACCGTAAACTTCATGAAAAGCATGTATTTATTAGAAAAAAATCAATATTTTGTTGCAGAACCATTGTTGTCGATAACAGCTTGACATTTCCGAGGTATCGAGGTAACAAGACGTTCATATACACTGGTTGGAATGACCTCCCAAGCTTTCTTTTTTCGGCAAAGAGATCATCAAAATTGCTTATTTTTACTGAACTTACTTTGGTTTTTACAACTTGTCATAAATTCTCAATCGGGTTGAGATCTGGACTGCATGAAAGCCAATCAAGTACAGCGACCGGATTGTTTGATGTGATGAGCCGTATGCCTCGGGTCATTATCTTGTGGAAATGTCCATGTTACTGGCATATTCTCGCCAGCATACGGCATCATTGCATCGCTTAGGATTCTTACATATTGGAACTTGTCCATGTTTCCGTCAATTTTGTGCAGCGGCCCAACACCGCGTGATGACATAGCACCCCAAAGCATAATATAACCTGCTCCATGCTTTAAAGTAGCCTGGGTGTATCTTGGATCAAATTCTTTTAACTTTGGCCGGCGAACATATTTTTTTTCCATTGGGAGAGACTCTATTAATTTTTGTTTCGTCCGAAAATAACACTCTTTTCCATTCCACAGCGGTCCAATGGCGGTATCTTTTGTGAACTCTATTCGCTTCTTCCGGCTACGCTCAGACAAAAATGGTTTCATTCGGGATATTCTTTCAAAGAGCCCAGCTGCTCGCAATCGACGTTTTACTGTGTCTACAGATGGTTTTGCTGCATTTTCACCAAAGACTGCTATACGAATTTCATTTGCTGATTTATGCGGATTTTTTTTTCGACTCGCGGACAATCAGTGGATCTTCACGAACTGTCGCAATTCGGCTTCTTTGTTTACGAGGCCGCTTTTCAGCTGTCGAATGTTTTCTGAAATATTGCATCGCTTTTGGCAAGTTGTAAAAACCAAAGTAAGTTCAGTAAAAATAAGCAATTTTGATGATCTCTTCGCTGAAACACAGAAAGCTTGGGAGGCCATTCCAACCAGTGTATATGAACGTCTTGTTACCTCGATACCTCGGAAATGTTAAGCTGTTATCGACAACAATGGTTTTGCAACAAAATATTGATTTTTTTTCTAATAAATACATGCTTTTCATAAAGTTTACGGTGTGTCCTTAATTATATGCACGAATGAAATCAATATTCTTTAAAAAATGGCTCACAGCTTTATAAATAATAATTTATTTGACACAATAAGTAGTTATTTTCTACGACTAACAGTTTAATTAACTAAACTTGGACAAATTTTGACAATATCATACAACCATTTGTATTTTTTGCTTCAAGCTCACATGTTAGCTTTATGTCCGTAATTAGTTGCACGCAGCTGTACATATGTATGTATGTGGGTATAGAATTTATTATAAGGAAATATTAAATAAATCACATGATAAAATCTTTAAAAAAAATACCCTGTACATACTGTGTAAAGAAATATTTAGTCAAGTTAAGTTTTGAATAAACATTTCATTTATTCAGAAACAAAATAAGAACAAAATTTTAAATAAAATTAGTCAAGCCTTAGATAATAATTTGTTTATAGTTAAAGTTAACTTTTTTAATTGCTTAGTTTCGTTTCGAAAAACTTTTGTTTTTTTTTTACGATTTTTTAAAAATATTTTTTATTTTTTTTTTATTTTTTTCCGTGCAGTCGTGGCATGAAACAGATAATTTCTTTTAATTTTTCAATTAAAATTCCATATAAAACGTAAATTAATTGAAATACATTTTGATTCAAATTATTTCTATTAATAATATTGCCGCTTGTCGCCATAATTGTGGTTGAAACATTTCATTAAATTGTTTATTTACTCGTACTTTAACTGGACTGCACACAAAACAATACTCTATTTAACATCCTTGTTGAAGTGTTTCTTTTAACTTTATGTTTTCTCTCTTATACAGTATTTGCCAGTGTTGAAAAATTCAGTATTTTAGTACTTTGTTCGTACTTTTTCATTTCAAAAATACCACAGTACCCCCGCGACGCTTTTAGTACTTTTTTTATTATTATATATTTTATGTCTTGTGCTTTTCAACTATTAATACACGTTCAACGCAATCCTAAAGGTAGAATTAGGCTTTAGCCCCGGTTAGCCAAATGTTCACGGAACGTACATTCGTTTTTAGAACACGAAAAGCAATGAAAACGCTTGCCGAACCGTAATGTAATTTCGATAAGCATTTGAATCGCTTTTCATATGCTAAAAACGAAAGTATGTTACATTAAGTTCCATCAAAGTTTGACCAAAAGGGGGTTTTACGTTCCGAATCAGCGGTTCTTATCTTTTATGTGAGGAACACGAATAAGTCGTTAGTTTTTCTGTTCGACTTCCTTCTGGCAAAAACTCTGAGTAAATAAAATTGCCATTATAAAGTTTCTTAAAAATCTGACGTCCGGAGTCGACTTTAAACAGTAGATCCCGTTCCCCTCACTCATGTATAAAATTAACGCACACAAAATAAATAATATGTATGTATGTATTTTTTTTTTACAAAAGTACCCTTTGATGCAAAAAAGTAATCTTTCAATTATAGTTCAGTACCATTTCAAAATTTCCGTTTTGCAACACTGGTATTTGCAGTTTGCTAAGCAATGCTCATTTTTAAAAAACATTGTTCATGGTTGTTTACCTTTAAGTTGCCTCTCTCTGTCTCACACACTATTTGTTACAATGCTGACCAATAACGGTAGAATTAAAGATTACAACATGAATATGACATCCCGTTAGGCGAAAAACTTTATGTTTTGTTTGTCATATGAAAAGTAATCAATTTATGTCTGCCTGCTAAATAGAAACACATTGACAAGACATTAACATCATTGCTTACATTTGCATAGAAAATTTAAATTTTCTGTCTACTTTTTGATGACCACGTAATAGCACCATTGTGCAGAGAGCGTTTACTCCACTCAGTCAGCGATGAATGTGTTTTTAATTTTTTCACACAGACATTGTACATTAAAATCCTTCTCTTTCCCACTGTTCGTTTACAAAACATTGCTAATTTTAATATGCTTGTTGAACTGATCACCTTCTGCTTAAATAACGATGTCTTTCTCTTCATTTGTTGACGAAGTGAATTCGTGTGTTTAAAACAGGAATTCTCATTCATAGCACACTATTGTGCAGAGCGAACTCACACACATTGTTACGCTCTATTTATGAATCGTCATTTGGTCAATCGAAGAATTCATTGCATTAACTTTGTTCCTTCTCTTAAGATTTGTTTACAAAGTTTGTTTACGTACAACTTAAAGAACGAACACTTTCGCTTCGTTTGTTTATAAAAGAATGCGTGTGCTTTTAACATAGGAGTTCTGGCACAATTGTAAAGAAAGAACTCACATGTGTCGTCGTCGTCCCCCCAATCACTCTTTCTACTGGTCTTCACGTTTAGGTAACCTAAACTAGTTTAGTAACAAATACACATGTGTAGTCCGTTTATACTTCTTACAAAAGCATTTTCTTTCTCTCTCTCCCTCACTGTCTCAAACTTTTTGTTTACAAAAAACTTGTTTAATTTCGTTCCAAATTTGTTTCTCCTTTTTAACTTCATTCTCTTTCTTGCTCTATTTGTGTGCAAAGCAATGCTTATTCAACATCCTTGTGCATTTGTTTACTTTTTAAGCTGTTGGTTGGCAAAGCAGTACATGCATGTGTTTAAAACAGGAATCTGCTGTGTACAGTACAATTGTATGGGGAGGCCTAACAGATATTTTATTTAGTCGTCACCTAGGCAGTGACAAATGCACATGTATAGGGGAGGACTTTTATTTTTTTTAAGTACATTTAAATACATTGAAAAAACAATTTTTCGAATGTTTTATTATTTGTAAGTTATTTAAATTCTCTTGCATTTTATTTTTTGTACAATTCTAAATGAATAACGAACGCATAACTTTAAATTCTTAACATTTTTGTTCCTTTTAAACATTCGTTTAATTTTTTATTATTCCATAAACTTAAAAATAAAAAAACATAAAAATTAAACAAATATTGTTTAATTAATTTATTAATCTATTTAAGGAATATGAAATATGAAGTGATTTTAATTTGCCAAATCGCAATTATAAAAGAAAATAACAAATAAAAATTAAAATAAAATCCCTGATAATTGGATACTTCAGTTAATATGCTTAATAGCTTAAAAAGGCCCTATCGAGCTGAAAGACGGCAATCAATAAAGTATGTGACATCAGGCTATCAATAAAAATTAAAACAATTCAAAATTATCTAATCTACAATGCGAAAGAAATTTTCCTTAAAAAAAAAATAAAAAAAAAATTGGTTGAGTTTGTAATACTATTTGTTTAAAAGAATAGAAAAACAAAAAAGGAAAAAAAAAATAATTTATCAAAATTTATTTCACTTTAAATTTAACAAATTAACCCTTTAACTGTTCAATACGGCCTATACAATGCAAAAAAAAATTATTTTGGATTAGATTAGTTAGCATTAAACCCATAACATGCTAAAGGCGTTTTCATGTTTGCACTTCCATTATAACGTTCACAATACCCTAAACTAGATCTGAAGGTTCCCTTTGTTCAATGTTAACTTTTTGTTAGGACACCTTAACTGATGCTGCTGATCCAAACCCTTAAATAAATATTTCAGTTTCTAAACTAAAAAGATTTCATTTAAATTTTTTAATACCGTTTAAGGGTTAGAATTTGGCACAAAACGTGTGCCGTCAATTTTTCTTTTTAGCGAACTTGAAATGTGTTTTTTTTTTCTTTTTTTTTTCTTTTGAATTTTCATTGAAATTATTATTACAACGGTAAATGGGTTTTAGGTTTTCTCTTTCACTCTCACTCTGTTATTTTATTAAATAATATTGAATAATAAATTGTAATACACATACAGTGGCGTGCAAAAGTGTTTTCATGTTGGGAAATTTTCTAATAAAACGTCAATAAAATTTTTTCTAGCTAAGATATTTTAACGAAAATTCGCATGTTTATTCATTACTGTTGGATTATATTATAGTGCAAAAAATGTATAAAAATAACAATTACAACTCTGGTTATCGAGCATGATCGCAACATATGTCAACTCGAACACTGTTGCTCATATTGGTTTATGTCACTTTACAAGTGTCAATTTATAATTTATCGTTATTTTTTATCGAGTTATGGTTTAATATAAACTTTGTTTGTTTTTAAAAAAGTTTAAGTGCAGTTTCCAAAATATTATTGGCATTTTTTTATTAAAGTAAACATTGGTAATTTATTTGTAACTGCAAAATGAAAAAATAAGTGTTGAAATGAAAGATCGAATACTAGTTATGGCGGAAAATGGACAGTCATGCAGAGAAATAGCTAAACCTTTAAAAATAGCCCATAGTACTGTGCAAAGTGCTCATAAAAGACGAAATATATCATCCAAATGTATCACAACTGGTCGTCCAAGGTTGTTAACAGACGCAGATGCTCGGCATATTGAGCGATTAATGAGAAATAGGGATACTAGAACACTAAAATTAGCTGCCAAGGCAAGAAATAAACACGTTAGTGATTGGACTGTTCGTAGATCACTACGAAGAATTGGTCTAGTCGCAGCAGTCAAGAAAAAGAAACCAGCCCTATCAAATAAAAATGTTAAGGCGCGCCCGCAATTTTGTAAAGAATACGAAAACTGGACAGCAGAGGATTGGAAACATGTGATTTGGTCTGATGAAACTAAAATTAACCGTTTCCAATCAGATGGAAAAGAATATTACTGGCGCCGCCCACATAAAAATCTTCAAAGACATCATGTAAAGCAAACAGTGAAACATGGCGGGGGAAGTTTGATGATGTGGGGGTGTTTTACTTGGTGGAACGTTGGTCCACTGGTTAAGATAGAAGGTATAATAAAGAAGGAAGATTATCTCAATGTTCTTCAGACTAATTTGCCAGAATATGTGGACAAAAGTGCATATCCCGAGGAGGAGATACACTTTCAACAAGACGGAGATCCTACACATACCTCTAAAATTGTTAGAAATTGGTTGTCTAATCAAAAATTTAAATTACTTAAATGGCCAGCACAAAGCCCGGATCTCAATCCTATAGGAAATTTGTGGGCTCTTTTAAAAAGAAGACTGGCCGTGTATGAAAGAGCACCAACGAACATGCATGAACTCTGGCAAAGAGTACAAGAGGAGTGGAACAAAATCCCAAATGAAATCATACAAAAATTGGTGGAGAGTATGTCAAAGCGCATTAAAAATATAAAAAAGAACAAAGGATTGTGGACAAAGTATTAAAAATCGCTTAATATTAAGGTTTTTGAATATACGTGCAAAAGTGTTCGAATTGAGTTATTTTTAATTTTATTTATATTCTTGAAGTATGGTATATAATTTCTTTTAATTTTTTAACTTAAATATGTAATATAATAAACAAGTAATCGACCCTGAAACATTCATCTTGCGTTCTCATTCATTAAAGATTTTATAGGGGTTAAAGGGCGGAATCTGCCAACATGAATACACTTTTGCTCGCCACTGTACATACACTAGGCAACATAAGTTTACATACAAATTAAATAACGAGACATTTTACTGGAAAAAATATCGAAACATACGGCAATGCTAAACGCGCAGCATATTCAAGAATGGCATTTAATTTTGATCGTAAAAATTTTAGGCACTGAGGGAATGACGGCAACTCTTAAAGATTTTTCCTAATATGTTGATAAAGACGAAGAAAAGCTTTAGTGTGGTCTAGAGAGATGGAGTTTCAAACCAGTTATCCACATAGTGGTTTTAAGATCTGGCAATGCCGTCAGCTATTAAAAGGTTTCCCAAAATTACGAATATGGATCGAATTGTTTCACAACTCATTACTCACGTCATAATCGACCAGCTGTGCAAGGAATTGACAAATTTATATAAAAATTTTAAGTGCCTGGCAGCGTTACAGGCCTGAACATCATCCCTATATTCGCACTGATGAGAATTACACTTCGTTAGAGAAAATATGGTGAATAATTTGAAATTGGCTGCGTTCTCTGCAAGTGGACTTATCTTACGACTCAAAATTTTATTTGGATTTGGATCCATCTTTATAAAGCTTAAACCAAGCATTCATAACGGCGTAAATCTGCTAAATTATGTGCTGGAGCAACAGGTGGATTTCAAAGGATAATTTTGGACCAACATTTTATTCAGCAATGAAGCTCACTTCTCAGTTGGTGGTTACCTCAACAAGATAGCATCAGAAGTGAGTATGGAAAGAAATTGGGTTCGGAAAAAATATCTGTTTTGTTTATTGGACTTGATTTTATCGAAAATGAATTTGGAAGTAGCGTTGCCGTAAATTCAAAGCGATATGAGAGTATGAAATCAATTTTTTTTTGCCTGCAATGGACGATTATGTACTGGACGGTATGTGTGGTTTCAAAAAGACGGTGCCACGAGCCACATACGACTGAGTTTGCTTATATTGCACTAGGAGTTTACAGAAAGCGGTCGTAATGTACTTCATAAGAATTGATCACTGCAATCAATTACAATACTTTAGTCGGAGTTAATTTTTGGCTTTTCTTTTGTGTCTTTAAATACAAAATATTTTTAATCAAATTTAATACGCTCTTGTGATCATTCCCATGCGAAAACTTCTAGAATCCAGTGTAAGTGTTTCTTTTTTTTTTTCATGGGCCTCTGGCCTGTCTCTATTCCTTCCTCATTAACATGTTGTTGTTAAATTGTTTGAATATTCAGCGTAATTAGATTAGTATGGCAACGACAACAAAATACAAAAACAAATCATAACAAGTGAAAAGAAAACCAAAAAATTTCAAAACAAAACAATTGAAAAATAACGTGTAAAACATGAAAATATGTACACACTTTGCACACCTACACACAGGAACACAGAAAGAAAACATGAATTAAATTATCATCGCTGATTACAACGGAAAAGAGAGGCATTACATAGACGAAGTAGCAAGAGAATGAGATGATTTAAAGGGCCTTGTGGCATAGAAACGAAACATTATTAACATGAATTGAAAGATTGAGTAGTGGAATTGAAATAATACCGTTGACTATTGGAAACAGAGGAGAGAGAGAGGCGAGAGAGTGTTATAATTTGCAGCACTTTTTTTGAAAAAAAAAAAAAAAAAAAAAAAAAAAAAAAAAAAACATGATAAGTAACTTCTAATCTTGTCGCCCCCTTTTTTTTACTTAGGCACAGCAATTTTTCAATTGCCAGATTAGCCAACCAACACCCGCTTTAATTATTTTAAAGGAGGCAACGCCAAAGCATAAGTAAAGCAAATAAAAAGTGAACACGCTTCATTAATTCTTTATCAATGGTGTGATGAAAATGTTTTTACGAGCTCTTAATAGTTATATTGTGTTTAACGCAGTTTTAATATCCATATTTAATGCATCTTTTTGCCTTTACAACAATAATCTGTTCACTGCATCTGCGCTTATTGGCGCGCTGCTTTTAAAATAATCGTGTCCATATAAACGCATGAATACTATGGAGCGTTTGGTGCGTTTTATGTGTTTATTTACCAAGAAGAAAATTATGTTTTTCAACGAGATTTTAGAGAGCCTTGAAAGAACTTCAGTCCAGCTTGCACAGATTTGCCAAATAAAACGATTGTCGAAAGTCTATATTAGAAATCCTGAGATTCTTACAACACTGTTATGAGGTCATATAAAGGGTGTTTTTTATAGAGGTATAGAACTTTAAGTTGGCATTACTTTTCAAGATGGCGACCGATTTAACAGCTGTCAAGTGATTTATTCTCAGTTTGGTTTGGCAATTCATCATGAATAGACTCACGCCTGAACAACACTTGCAAATATTGCAATTTTATTTCGAAAACAATGGTTCTGTGCGGAAAACGTATCGCGCACTACGTCCATTTTATCGTCGACAAAATCGTCCATCAGAGCAGTTAATTCAATTAACCATGGAACGTTTTCGCACCACGTTTACGTCTTATTGATAACTCGCATCCCCAGAGTCGCTGTACGGTGCGTACAGAAGAAGCTATTGCTGCTGTAGAGCGTAGCATTGAGGAAGACCCGAATGAGTCCATCCGCCATCGAGCACAGGAATTGGATCTGTGTCCATCCACTTTATGGAAGATTTTGCGGAAGGATCTTGGTTTGCGTGCTTACAAAATCCAACTCGTTCAAGAATTGAAGCCAAACGATCATCAAGTAAGGCGTAGATTCGTCGAATGGGCCCAAAACGAGATTACCGTTGTTCCCGATTTTCATAAGCGAATTTTGTTTAGCGATGAAGCGCACTTCTGGTTGAATGGCTACGTCAACAAGAAAACTGCCGCATTTGGAGTGAAGGTAATCCTCAAGTGTATGTGGAAACACCGTTACATCCAGAAAAACTGACTGTTTGGTGCGCTTTATGGGCTGGTGGAATCATTGGTCCGTACTTTTTCAAAAACGATGGTGGCCAGAACGTTACAGTCAATGGTGATCGGTATAGAGCCATGATTACTAACTTTTTCATTCCTGAATTGAATAACCATGATGTCCAGGAGATGTGGTTTCAACAAGACGGCGCAACATGTCACACAGCTCGTGCCAATTTCACGTTTTGCACCTGTGATTATTATTATCTTTCGGATAAATAAAATTCATGTCAATCGAATAATCCATCGTTGTTTTATTGCAACTTAAAGTTATATACCTCTATAAAAAACACCCTTTACATATAAACGCCAGTTCCTCTTTTACATTTTGTAATAGACAAGGAAAAAAAAACAAATAAAAATGCATTAAACCATGTCAAATTGCAATAAACATTTTGTCTTTAATTAATTTAAATTTATTTAATATTTCTATAATATTTGTTGCTCTATTTAAACGATAATAAACACAAACACACAAAAAAAAAACAAAAAAAAAACACTTGTTTTGAGAATAACTCTTGTGTTTGCCTATTTCTACCCGTGTCTTGTAATAATAATAAAAAAAAGTGATGCCAAATCCCATAAATATTTGGTGTTTTATAAGAGTAAATGCAGAATCTTTTTAGATTTAAAGATCTGCAAACAAATATTCAGAAAAACTGCTTATTTTACTATAAACAGCTAAATAGGCAACATTGTTAGAAATGACCTTTAACAGTTACACGACTGATGGTGTTTAATTGTTTTTATTGCAGGCAACAGTAAACAATTGTGTGTGTGTGTGAATATTTATTTTACAATATCAATGCGAGTATTGCAGTAATAAGAGCATAAGCATGAGTATAAAATTGTGTGGGTGGTTATAAAGCACGTGAGTGTGAAATAACTAAAATATTCGAGAGAAAAATCAAAATAAATTGGGTGAGCAATTATGCAAAGAGTTGTTTGTTTAATCGAACAACAACAACAATGTGCCTTTTCAAGTGAAGGGAACAAAATTGTATTCGATACGGAATAGAAATTTAGAGTTTTGAAATAAAATTACCGTTATTTGTGCTTTAAAAAAAAAGAATAAAATTTTCTATAAACAAAGGAGTATACAGAAGAGAGAAAGAAAGAGAGATTACAGTGTTTGTAGCAAGACAGGGAAATTTTCAGTTTTTTTGTATTCGTTTAAAAACAAATTTACCGCTACTTTTTGTGTTTTTATGAAAAAGAGTAAAATTTTAATAAAAGAGAATACTGCATAGATAGAGAGTAAAAATCTTCAGGCCGAATTCCAACTGCTGGTTGCATTTAAATTTCTTGTTCAATGGGTAGAAAAGGGATGTCGACTTCATACCACAATTGTTTAGAAAGGCTTCGCACGTGTTTTTACACTCTTTTTATTTAGCCGTCACTTAACCAGCGTGGTGGGTGAATTATTGTTTTTTTATATCAGAATCAGAAAAATGTCTGAGAAAATGTAGAATTCGGTAGAAATTCATTAGAAAAACCAAAAAATTCTCAAATCGCCACGGACATTTGGCTAATTTCTGGGTGTATAGGTACATCAGCAAATAAAATTTTGGAATTTGGGAGGATCTAAGAGCGTCTAATGCATCCTGAAAAAGTTACTATTTGATGTGGATTTTGGAGAATGACGTTAACCAGATCAACGCTGTCAGCGATGAGCATTATAGCTCGATGATTACCAACTTCTTTGGGATTAAATTGTTGATCTGGACATGGACTACATGTGGTTCCAACTGGATAACGCTATGTGCCACATTAGTTATTCTGCACAAGCGATTTGAGGGGATGGTTACCTCAGAGGTAATATGAATTGGCCTCCGAAATTGTGCGATTTAACACTCGTTAGACTTTTTCTTGCGGAATTTTCTAATATTGCAGATGTATGTAAGCGAATAACCACAAACCACAGCTATCCGCAACATTACCCAAGTCAATAGTCAAAGTCAGCTTGTTTTAGGCATTAGAGTCACGGAAAATTTTCCACATTTCGGATGCGGTTTTCTCATTTTAACGATATTTTATTGCACACATAATGGGTGCAATAGATATTTCAAACGGAAAGAAAGAAAATTTCGAGAATTTTTTTGGAATCCGTTTTTTTTAATTTAAAAACAATTTTAATAAATAGATTTAAAAAAAAGCATTTCAGCAAATAAGTTGACAATAAAAATAATAAAAAATTCGAAAACTTTCTATAAAAAAGGGTTTTCCTTTTAATTTTAGGAATTTATTAAATAATTGTGTTTATTGTAATTATTTCCATTTTCTGTGACATCATATTTTTTTTCTAAATATTTATGCGCCACACTTGTTTAAACATTTATATTAATATTATTTTTTTTATACAATTTTTGTTTAAATTTAAATGACGTTTTTAAAAATTTGTAACTGACAGGCATAATTTATTTACAAAGAAATTTTTTTTTTAATATTTTCTTTTATTTCTTACTTGCTTTAACACACTTCTATTACGTATTATAATTAAAAGCTCGTTTCTTTTAATTTTATTTTTTAATTTATTTATTTTATATTTTTATTATGTATTTAACTTATATTTTTGTTATTTAAAACAATTTTGCCTTTTATTTTATTATTTTTAAAACACTTAAAATATTTTTTAATTCCCTTTTAACCCCTTCATTCATGTAAATATTTTCATTTTCTTTGTATTTATTTTATTACAACAACACAACACGTTTTCCAAATTATAAACAAGCCGAAAATTGACATTAAAACTCACAAAATTAGACATGCACACACTCTATTATTAATATGTACTAACAACATCAACAACAACAACAGCACTAGCAACAGATGTAACGTTACAAAATTTCGTGTATTTTTTTTTTTTCTATTTTTGGTTTTTTTAATACATATTTTGCATTTTGTGTAGAATAGTTAAACGTATTTTTTTAAATTTTATTTGTATTATTTTTTAAATATATAGCGACACGCTGGCCCGTCATATGGTTGCAATAAAATTGGACTAAAAAATAAAATCGCAAAGTTTAAAAAAAAACAATACCAGCGTAATAAAAATTTTCGCGTCTACGTTAGTTTATACGAAGAAAAACTGAAAGTTAAGCAAACAGCTGTTTGAGTGAAATTATTTATTAGTCGCCTGTCTCCCTCTATTGTTTACATTTTGTTGCTCTACATTTAATGAAAACAATACATGATGTTGTCTACTTAGTTGGCTCTCTAGCTGGATTTGTTTGAATGTATGTACTATATGTGTGTGTGTGTATGTGTGAGAAAGAAATAATTTATAAAGTGACCCGAAGCATTTGCTTTGTTTTAAAATAAACAAATAACCGTTAGTTCCCCATATGTTTGTTTTGAAAAACACTAAAATGAGAGAAATCTCACAAGTAGTAGGCAGAGAGAGAGACTAACTTTCTCTCCTATATAAGAGGTATTTTCTCAAGTGTTTTTTAAGATTAATCATACGCCTTCGTTGTTTATTGAGAAACCCATAAAACAGTACTTTCTTGATGTAGTAAGAGCAGTGTTACCATTGCTTTGGCATAAATCCTGCTGCTTGCAACCGTTTCGAAATTGCGTGAATTGAATTTGTTACGGTTGGGGATGCAAATTCAAATGCAAAATACATAATAGTAATCCCTAACATAGTCTCAAGCGCGGAGAGCTCTATGAAATAAAAAATCGTATTATTTTAGGTGGTTTATATAACTTTTGCGTCATAGCACAGGCCTGAGCATATTATTTATAATGCTTAGAGACCTCTTTAAAGTTATTTCTAAATTTGACAAGTCCCTGAACTTAACCGAATGCACTGTACAATGGGTCAATTCGACCTCCGGGTACTGTACTTGTCTTAATTGACAAAGTACACGTCCTCTAACCTAACCGAATGCACTTGATTTTCTTATTATGAACACTTCTAACAACGCAAGGGCAACACTAACTAGCCGGTATATCACAATCAAAACAATAACACACGGAAGATATAAAAAGCACTTGATATGGGAAACAAGCCAACAAGTGATGATAAACAAATCAACAACAGAGAGAAAGAGAGAGAGAGAGAGAGAGAGATAAAGGATAAGAACAGATAAAAGAAAACAACAGAAAAGAGAGAAATAAAACAATGATATACGATATAAAAGATCGAAGAGAGTAAATAAAACTGAATGGCAAAAAAGCTTTCTATTTTCGTTAACAGTGCAGTTGCTGTGTGTTATCAATGCATCACAGTAAAGAAAGGAAAAATTGCAATTGAATTGGTGAAGCAAATTCAGCATTTTTTTGTGTTTAGCTTGTGCACTTAAAAAGGCGGTTTTGGGAAGAAGTTCATTGTGTTCGAAATCGTTTTTATATTAACACGTTCATCGCCATGTCAGTCATGTGTGTCTGACGTACGCGATTTGGTAAATCACAAATGTCCGACGCAAACGACGCTGTGTTCAAAACATCAGGTTAATACTTGTTGTATCTTGTTTGGATGCGTCAGACATATAAGACTGACATGGCTTGTAGAAAATATAAATTAAATATAGGGCCATGTCAGCCATATATGTCGGACATAAAAAATTGTGTTTTCCCGGGAATTTTGGCAAAAAAAATTTCTGTGTACACTAAGTTTCCTTGATACATTTTTAACTAAATTATCTAATAAAGTTACCGTGGCCCATGTGAAAATTTTTCTGATATTATCGTGGCGATGAACGCGTTAAAAAGGAAATAAAAAATAATCTTTTGATTTTGTTTTTTGCGCTGACAGCTGTCGTTCAATTTGTTTTCTTTAATTTAAAACAACTACAGCGACGATAAGCATTTAGTTTTTTTTTTTATTAAAAAAAAAACTTTATCTCATTACACCTTATCTCGCAATTGAATTATTTTTTCGCACCTTTATGTCTAGGCGATATTTTTATATTTTCTCTCTCTCTCTTTCTGTTGTTAATTTTAATTGGGAAAAATCGTTGTTTTATAGATTATTTTCCGTCATATTAAGCAAATCATCAAAAAAATGAAATGTTTTTTTAATTGTTGCTCATGATTGTTTATTGATTTTGATTAATAATATTGAAATATTTTATATACGGAACAACAAAATACTCTCTAAGCTCATAAATAAAAACAACAAAATTACAACAATAACCACACATAATAACATTTAATCAATCAATAGCAAATGCGTCACCAACGGTCATATATTGTAGAGAAATGTTCATAAAAAAATTATATTTTTTTAGAAAAAAATATTTTTTAAGCGATTTTTAATCTTTTTTTTTTTAAAAATATTGTGGGCAATTGAAGATTTGTTTTGCAAGACATAAAATTTTAAATTATTTATGCCGTATGGTTAAAAAAAATATGATTTAAAAACAAGTGAATATAAATTGAACAATTTGAGGAATTAATTATGAACTCATTTCGGTCGCCTACGAAGCAAAAAGTGATTGATTTGAAGCGATTTTTTTCCATTGTTAACAATAATATTTATGGGTTTCGGTGAATAGTGTTGTTAGTGTTGTAAACATTATCAAATTAATATTTAACGATACTTGTTTTGTTAAAAATTCTCTTCCGATAAACGTCATTATGCGTTTTTGGCTGACTTCTAAATATAGCAACCGACACCTGAACGCAATAAAAACACTCTTTTTTCTTATAATCCTTGAACCTTGTCTTGGTTATTCTGTACAAAATACAATGTCTGAAATTTTATGAATCGTCGTAGCCTAGTAGCTAGCGTGTCGCCCTATTAGAAGCTAGTAGGGTTCAAAGATTTCTAGGATAAAATGCATCTCATGGTTAAAATTAACACGCACAACATGAGGTGGCGTGAGAAGCCAAGTTATAATCCTGACTAAAGGGTTCTAATAACTAATTAAATAAGTAAGTAATGGACATCATGAAGTTGCCGTAGTCTAGTAAGTAGTGTATTGGCTTATTAGACGCAAAAGCCTGGGTTCGAGCCCCAGGCCAGGCATCAAAGACAAAATACAAAAAGTATTTCTTCGGCGACTTCCTCTCAGCAGATTTCTGGCAAAAAAAACTCTGAGAGTAAATAAAATTGCCATGAAAAAGTTTCTCAAAAATCTGTCGTTCGGAGTCGACTTTAAACTAGAGGTCCCACCACTCATGTATAAAATTAACACACACAACATAAGTGGAGTGAGAAACTAGGACGTTGTACAATGGGTCAGTTCGACCTCCGGGTACTGTATTTGTCTTAATTGACAAGTACACGTCCTCTAACCTAACCTCCTAACCTAATGGGCATCATATGCCATGAAGCATTTGAGCAGCGAAACAATGAAACGTTTTCTACGTCATTAACTAGCTTTTGGTAGAATGGAGGTCCCAAAGCATTATTAGAGTGTCAGAAAACCTTCAACAACTTGGCCACTCAGAATAAAAACCATTTGATTTAGTTGCCAGGTCACGAGCGAAATAAAACTGCGGAGATTTCAGACAGAGGATCCACTACAGGCTTGAGTTTCAACATGAGTCAATGGAAGGGAAGATTGACCACTTTAAAAAACGAGAGTCGATGCTTTGTTCTGAAACAGGAACAATAAACTTTTTCGAAAGCACTTACAGGTCACTATGGTTCAAAAAGACCCTGTAAAGAGTGCTTAAAAACTGTAAATTCTGCTTTGGGGAAGAACTCCAACTACTGGTTGCATTTAAATTTCTTGTTCAATGCTTAGAATAGGGATGTCGACTTCATACCACAATTGTTTAGAAAGGCTTCGCACGTGTTTTTACACTCTTTTTATTTAGTCGTCACTTAACCAGCGTGGTGGGTGAATTATTGTTTTTTTTTTATTAGAATCAGAAAAGAGAAAATGTAGAATTCGGTAGAAATTCATTAGAAAAACCAAAAAATTCTCAAATAATTTCTGGGTGTATAGGTACATGAGCAAATGAAATTTTGGAATTTGGGAGGATCTAAGTGCGTCTAATGCATCCCAAAAAAGTTACTGTTTGATGTGGATTTTGGAGAATGACGTTAACCAGGTCAACGCTGTCAGCGATGAGCATTATAGCTCGATGATTACCAACTTCTTTTGAATTAAATTGTTGATCTGGACATCAACAACATGTGGTTCCAACTGGATGACGCTATGTGCCACACAGCCGATGCCACATTGGTTATTCCGCACAAGTGATTTGAGGGAATGGTTACCTCATTTGTAGGTAATATGAATTGGCCACCGAAATTGTGCGATTTAACACTCGTTAGACTTTTTCTTGCGGAATTTTCTGATATTGCAGATGTACAGCTGTGTTCAAAGTAATAGGAGTGCTACCATGTAATATTTTCAAAGTTAAATTTTTTTATTCTACCAATTTGCAAAACACAATATATTCTAATGGTAGTTACAACGCCATGTAAGAAATAAAATACAAAAAAGAATCTGGTAATAACTTTAATAATTACGATGAAATTGATTCATTTCTGTGTTTGCCCTTGAATTCAGTTGATCAAAAAAATAGGAGTGAGAGTGTTCGTTTAAAAATAAAAATATAACAGCACATAATTTAAAGAAGAAAGTGAAAAATATAAGTACGGAAAAATGCAGTTAAAACTTTTTCTACAGTGGTTAACATAAATTTTTGAAATAGTGGGACGAGGAAAGCACTGTACTGAAGGAAAGAGAAAACTAATTAAAAATCTTCTAAAAAAAGCAAAAATTTCTAAAGAAATTGAGGAAATCTTAAGTTACTCCAATCAAATGATTGCAAATGCATTAAAATATAAAAAAACACAGTCAATGAAACACATGAGCTCAAATACATAAAATTTTCCTTCTTCAAGTCAGTTTCAGCCATTAATTGAATTTTTTTTACAAAGAAATTCGAACGACAAATCGTATAAAAGTTCTTATAATTGCCACTCATTTCAACAATTTTCTATTAAAATAGTGAAAAGATCTCTTCAATCATTTAAATTTAATAATTCAAGCATGACATCAGTCATGACTGACATAAACTTGAAAAAAAAAAAAAACTCGTACGTAGAAAACTTTCACCACAATACAAAGAGGTAATTGGCCACACTGTTTAAATAACGCCATCACATACATCTACCGTTTAGCAGTGATACAAACCTATTCATTCATATTATTATTTATTAACAAACAAAACCTTAAACTTTAATAGTGTAATAACGGCCTCTAAGAGGTGAAATAAAAATTATCAACAAAATAAACTCACCGCTTTGCGTTTATCCGCTTCGGTAGCAGCTGAATTTGAACGATGCCTAAACAGATCCATTACTTTGGTCATGGGAGAACGGGAAGCATCGGCGCGGCGTACAGCGGTAACCGTATGATAATACTGCGCAGAAAAAGAAAAGAATAATGCAACACATTTAATTAATTTCTTTCGTTTTTTAAGAGAGAAAATTTAATTAAAAACTTACATGAGCATCACTACCCTGATGCGGATGAGCCGAACCGTCTTTGTATTTATTCTTAACCGAGGTACCTTCTGCTGTGGTTATCGTTACCGCCGGATGCTGTTTCTGTTGATGATGATGATGGCCACCACCGATAAGGCCGGAATTTTGTAAAGCTACTTTCATGGAATTCATAACACCGGTACCACCGCCGCCGGCAGCACTACTTGTTGTTACACCCGTACCCGAATGTGTACTACTGGCACTGCCCATTTCATTGCCCGTAGCGACCGCTGCCGCTGATAACGGATCCAATAGCATTTTTTGCTTTTTAGCATCGGATTTTGCACGCGGCCGAAACACATCGAATATGGTGGGCCGACGATTCGGACTAGCAATACCGTGTACGGTCGACTGATTGAGTACGGGCGATTCATCGCCACTGCGACGGCGCTCTAATGAACCGGAACGCGTTGAGGAACCACCGACACGCTCGGTACTACGTGAGATTTTTTCCGCATTACGATTAAGTTTTTCCAATTTTGCCGCTTCGCGTTCCAAACGTTTGGCGGTTTCACGTTCTATTTTGCGGGCTTCTTTTTCACGTCGACTAGCTTCTTTTTCTTGGCGCCTGCAAGAGAGGGGAGAGTGGGGAAAAGTTAGAGAACGAACCAACAGTTAGAATTTTATAAATGTAAAGGAGAAACAACTTTCAGGAGCTTTAAAATTGGAATTTAACCCTTTGCACTCGGCACCGTTTCGGACTTTACCTACCAGCAACTCGACGCCACTTTTTAACGAAAACGTACATCCTGGAAACGTGATATTATACAGTATAATTTTAGAACCAAGTAAGGAATTGTAATGAAATATGAATTTGTGGACATTGAAGAACACATATTTACAAAAAAAAAAATATCAAAAATTGTTTCTATTCGACGCTGCAGTACAAATTGAGATCTTGTATATTTCTTCTCTCGGTTATCGGATTTCTTTATTATCGTATCATGTTTCCCACTTCACTGAGCCACATCCTTGTAGCTTTGGACGCCTAATCCACTATATCTACAATTTGCTTCACGGATCAGAGAAGTGTACAGTCCGTCGTGAACGCACTTCGCACGATCCTCTTCGACGTGTAGAACGGTTGATATATTTATCATGCATCTTGTTAATTTCATCACATTTCGGTAAATTTTTTTGTGCCATTTTAACAGAAAACTAAAGGAGAACACGTGTTTCTTAAAAAATTGCGGTGGAATAATTTCATTGTCCGTAATCGCTAACAAACTATCATGTCCCCTCAGAGGGGACAACCGAATGATATGCTAGACTTACGTTGTCCCCTCAGAGGGGACAGCCGAGTGCAAAGAGTTAACCCAGGATAAGCTTAACGAAAGAGATTTCTTTAGAAAATTAAATTAATTTAATAAAAAAAAAAAAAAACTAAAATACTAACTTGGCTTCTTCTTTCATCTTTTTGGATGCTTTGCGCGCAGCTTTGGCATTGGGTTCAGCGGGTGCACTTGACGGTCTTGATATAGGTAATTTAGCATCTTGTTCCTAGAAAATGAAGAGAAAATTAATAAATAAAGACACTATTGAAACAGTCAAAAAGAAAAACGAGAACAACTTTTTCTTTCAGTGTAGTTGCTGGTATGCTGTGGTTATGGAAACCCTTCAGTTAAACATTATACACTCAAAATTTCAATAAAAATTTATTTTTGAATTGAATTTTTAAAATTATTTTTAAATAAGTAAAGACATCAGAAAATTATAAAAATATTGTCTTTGAAATTGTCAATTTAAATGAGTTTTTCTTATATTACATTGAATTTCCTTCAGTGTACTTAAGAAACATGCTTATATGGCACTATCCAAGAGACCACTAATTAATATAAACGGGAGAATACTTGATAATACTCTTCCTAATTGTGCTATGAAATGTGGTTATCTGTTTTACAACTGTAGGCATGCATGGCTATGTAAACAAACAAGAATGCTAATAAGCATTTGACCAAATAATGAAAGAGAGGGAGAGAGAGAGAGAGAGAGAAGGAAACTAATGCAAGCACTGGGCAAAATAAAAACATATTCACTAAGCATATTCACTGGACGAAATTTTATTTATTTATTAATTAACTAGCTATATCCTGCGAGTGTTGCTGCGCCACCAACTAAAATAAATTTGAAGGAAAGACATTATACAAATTTAAAATTAATTTTGAATCATTTTATTGATTTTGTTTGTCGTTGTCTAGATGACTCAGACGAACAGGCCTGAGTAGTACGCATTCGATCAGCTTCTAATCTCACTTCTCGTTGTTCAAGTGATTGATGCCAACGGGTCTCAGCGGCATGTACTCGAAGATTTTCCAGTCTCAATGCTAGTTGCTCGTAATGGTCATTTTGAATAATTCTTAGTGGCGCCATCTATCGGAAATTAATCGCACCAACTTAGAAACCTCCGTCGACTTATGCGCAACAACTTTGCTCAAGATCATATCATGGTCGCATGCACAGTTTACGATTTAATTCATTTTGAGTAATTTTCAGTCCCGCCACCTGTCTTAAATTTGTCATGCCAACTTATAAACCTTCGTCGGCTCATGCGCAACTACTTTGCTAAAGTTCATAATATAATCAAATGCACAGTTTACGATTTAAATCATTTTTAGTAATTTTCAGTGGCGCCACCTGACGGAAATTGGTCATACCAACTTAGAAACCTTCCTCGGCTCATGCGCAACAACTTTGCTGAAGATCATAGCATGATCAAACGCATAGTTTACGATTCTATTACTTACATACGAACAAACATTAATTTTTATATATATGGAAGATAGAAGATATGGAGTAACTTGACCATATGCTCGGTGTAGTGTCACAGACCAGAGTGTCTGGTGGGAATCGAACCTACGACCCTCACGCTAATAGTCTAGCACACTACCCACTAGACTACCAGGACACCCTTCAACGAAATATAAGGACTTAATATTTACGATTTTGCTCTGCACAATGTTATAAACACAATAAACGCAACGCAGGAAACACAGCAATTTTGCAATCACAGCGATTTGCTTGTTGTCGCATTCCCTTCAAAATAATCATGAAGTACCCCCATGTATTCTATTTTTAAGAGATTGCTGTGTTTGCTGCATTGCGTTTATTGTGTTTATAGCATCAGTGTTCTATGAAATGGGAATTCCCGTTTTATTTACAAGGTAATGAGGCCCTGTAAACGAAAAAAGAAGAAGAGATCGCTGTTAAAGGTAAATAAAAATAAACAAGAATGTAAAAATGATAATCGCTTAGAAAGCATGTAGTGAGAGAGAGAGAGAGAGAGAGAGAGGAAGAGACAAAATTAAAAGGTAAACAAACAAACACGTATGTGTTAAATAGGCATTGTTTGCTATACAAATAATGAGAGAGATAGAGAGAGAGAGAAAGAGCTTAAAGCATAGTTTACCATTTCATAGCACAGTTGTGCAAAGAGAACTCACACGCATTCTTGTGTTTTTTCATTTCGTTGTCGATCAGACAGCGACAAGAACACATGTGCGGCGGATGCTTTATCATTTTATTTCAGAATGACACTCAAAAAATATTTTATGTTACAAATGGGCTATGGCATTAGCTGGGCGTTTTTAATTTTTTTTTATTTTGTCGCATAGTATAATTTTTTTAAATGCTTTGGAATGCTGGCTTTTTTCTTTTAATAAAAAAATGGGTTTTTTTATCCATTTTATTTTTATTTATCTAAAAAACATGGCCTAATTTTTAAGCCAAATATGGATAGCTTTATGTTCTTTTAATAAAAAATGGATTTGTTATTTTATTTTTATTTATCTAAAATTATTAAGCCAAAGTTATATAGCTTTACATATGTATGCTGATGGAATGAAAATAAAAATAGCGTATATTACTAACACTTTTCTATGGCTGTAAATAAATAAATTCTCTCAACTTATTTTCTCTCTCTTACTCACTAACACATAACCAAAAATTTTTTGACGAACCCTGGCTTAAAGCAATGTAGTGCATATAATTTCAATGCACGCATAAAAAAAATGTACACCTACCACGTACGTATGTGCAATCGTCTCTAAAAAGCAGAGACTCGTGACTAAATGAAAGAGCATAAGAATACATGTAAATGCAATGAAATAAGGATTGCACCATGGCATATTCATAAGAGGTAACCGCAAGAATACAACAAGTACAACAATGCAAAAACAACAGGCATTTTGTTTTTGTTAAAGAGTACACGGAATGTCAAAAACAGCTTCATAACTGACTGACGAATAACAATAGAAAGATAAATGTTAAAAAAATTTATAAAAATGGTTACAAAACACTAAAAAAACAACAAAATTTTGACATTCTAAGACTCGTCAGCTGTTGAATTACTCCTACCTGATATAAATATGCCATGGATTGCACGCATTGTTTTGTAAACAAACGGCGAGAGAGAGAGAGAGTTTGCTGTTTTACGCTTTAAACACACTCGACGCCAGTGTTGCAAAATTGGAATTTTTAAATGGTACTGAACTATAACTGAAAGGGTACTTTTTTGCATCAAATGGTACTTTTATAACTCTTCAATCCGGAATATGACCTAATTTCTCACGCCACTTATTTTGTGTGTTAATTTTATATATGAGATTCGGGACCTACTGTTTAAGGTCGACTCCGAACGAAGGATTTTTGAGAAACTTTTCATGGCAATTTTATTTGTTCTCAGAGTTTTTGTCAGAAATCTTCTGAGAGGAAGTCGCCGAAGAAATTTTTCGGTTTTGTTGGAAACGTCTAATAAGCCAACACTCTACCTACTAGACTGCGGTGAATTTACTTATTGACGCTGCTAGATCTTCTAATGATGTTCCTTGTTGATGTTATCCTATATGGAAGACCAAAAGTTTTCTGAATGGATTATATGGAGTAATGGATTATATGTGAAGTAAGCCACTTAACTTTTTTATTTCCTAAAATTGAAAAGTGAGCTTGACATGAGTCATGAGTTTAACAAATAGATTGTTTCTACATACATACATACATAATATGTCATTACAACCTTTCATTTAGGATTACGCCCTAGCTTCTACCACCACTTATGTTGTGTGTGTTAGTTGTTTGTATTCTGCTATATTTGAACCGATGAGGATTGGCTTTTGCGCGCTCCCTTGCTTATACAGAACGCAGTGTATAGTAATGCCTTCAACAGAGACTTTGAACGTTCTTCTTTAACCTGTATCACGGCCAAGCTTCTCATACCAAACACGTTATGTGCATTTATTTGTATCCATAAATGGTGGGAACTACAGTTTAAAGTTGACTTCAAACGACAGATTTTTTGAGAAAAACTTTCCTTGACAATCTTATTTACTCTCAGAATTTTTTCACGAAGCCTTTTGAGAAGAAGTCGCCGAGATGTCTAATCATTACAAACTTTTAATCAGGATTATAAAGTTTATGCAAGAGTAGCTTAACAGTTTAACGTCGATTAGGAACGACAGATTTTATTTACTCTCAGAGTTGTTGTCAGAAGGTCAAGAAAGGCAAATTCAAAGACTCCTGAATGTAACGCATTAAGTCTCTAATAGATGATTCACCGTGGGTTCACGTCTAGTAAGCCAGCACACTACCTACTAGACTGTTTATTTATTTACATTTAATACACATACGACACGGAACAGAAAAACTAACGACTTATTCGTGTTCCTCACATAGAAGACAAAAACATCTGATTCGGAACGTAACAAAACGCAAAGGCCTCGTTTAGTCAAACGTCTATGGAACGTTCGTTTTTAGCATATGAAGAGCAATGCAAGTGCTTACCGATATAAAAATACGGTTCTGCAAGCGTTTTAGTAGCGTTTCGTATTCTAAAAACGAAGGTATGTCCCGTGAACGTTTGACTAACAGGGGCTAAAGCCTGATTCTACCTTTAGCATTGCGTTGAACATGTTGCTAATGCATTAATTGTTGAAAAGCGCAAGACATAAAATTTCTAATAATAAAAAAAGGTACTGAAAACGCCGAGGGGGTACTGCGATTTTTTGAAATGAAAAAGTACTGAAAAAAGTACCAAAGTACTGAATTTTTCAACGCTGATGTATGTGCAATCGTCTCTAAAAAGCAGAGACCCGTGACTAAATGAAAGAGCATAACAATACATGTAAATGCAATGAAATGGGGATTGCACGCATTGTTTTGTAAACAAACGGCGAGAGAGAGAGAGAGAGAGAGAGTTTGTTGTTTTACGCTATAAACACATTCTGAGCGTCAAATGCTGCACAGCAGCGTTATCGAAAATAGAATACATACACGAACTGATTATTTTAACGACAGATGCTGTTTCACTTTTTTCATTTTTTGCTCTCGCCAATGAAGAGATTAGTGCTGTCAATAGAACATACAGTAATCCCTCGATTTACGTCGCAGTTGGTTCTAAAAAAAGCCGACGTAAATCGAAACGACGTAAATCGAATTTCATATTGCTCATACGACAAAATAGTATGTTTTTAACACTATCCAAGAGACCACTAATTAACATAAACGGGAGAATGCTTGAGAATACTCTTCCTAATTGTGCTATTAAATGTGGTTATCTTTTCTTTGTTTTATAACTGCAGGCATGCATGGCTTTGTAAACAAACAAGGATGCTAATAAGCATTTGACCAAATAATGAATGAGAGGGAGAGAGAGAGAGAGAGAGAGAGGGAAGGAAATTAATGCAAGCACTGGACAAAATATTCACTAAGCACGTGCTTAGTGGACTTTGGACAGTACAGTACCCGGAGGTCGAATCGACCCATTGTACAACGTCTTAGTTTCTCACACCACTTATGTTGTGTGTGTTAATTTTATACATGAGTGACGGGACCTACAGTTTAAAGTCGACTCCAAACGACAGATTTTTGAGAAACTTTTCATGGCAATTTTATTTACTCTCGGAGGTTTTGCTAGAAATCTGCTGAGAAGAAGTCGCCGAAAAAATACTTTTTGTATTTCGTTTTGATGTCTGGCCTGGGGCTCGAACCCTGGCTTTACGTCTAATACACGGTTTTTAACGCGACCCATCACACAAAAAGTCTAACGGCATCAAATCATATGATCTTGGTGACCAAGTTACGTCTTCAAAAAAGTGAAATTACTTTTTCTGGCAGCTTTTTTTATGAAATAAAGCCAAAATCGTTCTTCTTTATGCCAGTTTAGTTGTAAGCAGTTTTCAAAGTTGTACTCTGATTTAGATCTGGTTTTGTGGATACGAAAGCTAAGGAATTAGAGAACTTTTGAAACGATAAATCAGGCAAATATGTTCAGAACTATCACAATGAGAACTACTTTTTTAAACTTAACGGAAGTATCTCTATTTATAGTTTTCACAGTTCCCTAAGTTTGGCTGCGATTTTCGTTTAGTTTTTGTATGTAAAACTTAAAGAATTGAAGCATTTTTTAAGCCTTAAAAAGAAGTAAATCTGTACAAACGTTATTTATTTATGAGCTATAGATTTGTGCACTCTTTTTTAGAATACATTTTTTAATTATTTTTTTTCTTCTTCGTGAATGTGTCTTCACTACATAAGCACGTGACTTCAAGGTAAAAAATTTTAAGAATTCCGTTTTGAAATTTTAAAAATAAATTTAAAAATTTGTTTACACATCCATTTAATTTCATTTTAGTTCTTAAGAATTACTAACAAATGACGTCATTAAATAAAATTTTGTTTGCCCCAGTAAGTTAAAAATTTAAGAAACACTCTGGTGTTCTTTGTTATACTAAACAGAAGAAGAATAAGAAGCCGCAACAGACAGACGAAACAATATGTCAAATTTTATGTTAAGAAGTTTTGTTATTGTTTTCAATCAGATACACAACACACACACACACACACATACTCGCATTCAAACACAACAAATATTCAAACGAAATTGAAAGCGTCAAAACTTCAAATCGTTGGCAATGCATTGAAAACGAAACAGCGGCGATACAACAGAAGCAGCAGCCCCGCACTTAATGATATTCTGCTTAAAAAAAATGGTCATAAATTAAATTGAAAATTAAAAATAAAAAAAAAATAAAAAACACAAACTGGTTAAATTTTATTTTTAAATTTCATCGCAGATTTTTATTCTCAAACTCTGGAAAAATACTTTTTTTTATAATTTTTTTTTTAATTTAAACAAAAAGTTTTTAATAAAGGGTCCTCCCTTTGCTTTATTTAAACTCATTACATTTTCAATGTTTTATTTGCTTTGCTTTGTATTACTTATTTATAGAGATGTTTTAATCACAATTAATGTCTCTCAGAATTAGAATTAGATTCCACTTGCGGTTTAATTTATTGTTTTTTATTTATATTTTTGCGATTATGCATGCCATAATCGGCTTATGGTGCAAAGAAATGGCAAATTAATAAAGAAAATTGGAAGGCACTTATAGCCTAGGAAATGTCAAGTAAAACTGCATTCTGCTGAAAATATCGCTTCAGTGCTCTTGCGGTGTCACGTGGACTTAAGTCCACGAATTATAAGAACCGCGCTGGCGGTAGTGATTCAGTCTCTGCTGAGCACGAAAATAGGACTACCCCTGCCGTTTATTAGTGTCTGTATCGCTAGTTGTGGGGACTAATAGACATCTACCAACTGTTCATTGGCCCTAGCCTAGACCGTCCGCAACACACAATTCCATCAGCGTCTGTACCGACTGACCACCATTCACAATGCCTTCCACAAACTAATTGGAGCCTAATTCAATGCTGATTTGTCAAAAAAATTTTCTTCATCGCTGAAGCAATCATTTCACACTGGTTAGTTACGTAAATAAGCAAAATTGTCGCATATGAGGCTCGGAAAACCGAGAAATGATTGTGGAAAGTCAGTGCATATGGAAAAAAGTGCACATTATAATCTGACAGTGAACATGGGCCGTATTTTTTTCGAAAATATTCTCGGAAGAACCTTAACTTTTAAGTCGCAGCCTGAAATTGTAGATTCTGAACTGGGTGGTATGTGGTTTCAACAATACAGTATCATGAGCCACAAAACGCGATCAATTTTGGCTTTATTGCATAAGAAATTTTCCAAAAGAGCGATTTGACTTTGGAACATTTTAAGGCAATATTCGCCAAGTTATCGCCGAGATATAGCCTGAAATGTGAGACCACATACATAATTGATCATTACAACCCTTTAGTCAGGATTACGACCTAGTTCCTGTGAGATCAAGTTATCGAAATGTTCTTCAAAAGGCTCGTATGCTGGTACCAATCCATGAGGCCAAGAGACGTGGTTCAAGCATAGCTAACGCTAGGGTGTGTTTTTTTAAAGTTGACTTTTGAAACCGAAAATTTGACAGCCTTTCAATATTTTGTAGACAGAAATGGAAACAACAACCTCACACTCTTCTTTAAGCTAAAGGGTCCGCCAAATAACTTTTTTTTTGTGAAAATGCTTTGAAAAAAAAATACTGAATATTTTCTCAAATTTCTTTTTTCATTTGAAAGTACAATCCTTCCGGTTAATAATGGAAAATAGTTTCATTCAAATGGCTGCCTCGGCTGGCCATGCAGTAGCCTACACGATCGGACCAATTTTTAAGCACATTATCGATTGCGTGCAGCTGTATTTCACCAATGGCTTCACGAATATTGTCCTTTAAAGCGTCAATTGTCTTTGGCTTGTCGGCGTAACACTTATCATTGACGGCACTCCACAAATAATAGTCCAACGGTGTCAAGTCGCAGCTCCGAGGTGGCCAAACGACATCAGCTCTGCGGCTGATAATGCGATCTTCAAAAACAGGGCTCAAAACATCGAGTGTAGCTTCGGCTGTGTGGCACGTAGCGCCGTCCGTCCTGTTGAAACCAAATGTTGCCAATATCCTCCTCTTCAATTTTTGTGAACAAAAATTCGTTCAGCATGGCCCGATAACGATCGCCATTGACTGTAACGGGCACTCCTTGCTCATTTTCGAAGAAAAATGACCCAATTATGCATCTGGACCAAAATCCGCACCAAATAGTGACTCGTTTTGGGTGCGTCGGCTTTTCAATGAATGCGTGCGGGTTTTCTGTGTCCCAAATGCGACAATTGTGCTTGTTTACATATCCGCCAAGATCAAAATGAGCTTCATCTGGAAAGATGATTTTTTTTTTGCCAAAATCGGCATCTTCTGCATGGCCAGCCGAGGCAGCCATTTGAATGAAATTATTTTCCATTATTAACCGGAAGGATTGTACTTTCAAATAAAAAAAGAAATTTGAGAAAATATTCAGTATTTTTTTAAAGCATTTTAGAAAACAAAAGTTATTTAGCGGCCCCTTTACTACGACAGTGTTCTTAAAGAAATTTTTCCCTTCGGACTATTTTTCCTGTCATTAAGCTCTCTGTGAGAGTATTTACTTTAGGTGGAAGGTCGCCACTGCGTTTTAATTATGATTTGCATAATGAAACACACAGTAAATGATTGTAATTAATGCCATTTGCCGGTCCCCAATGGTGGTTATAATAAATTAAACAAATAACCATCGTGCGATGACTGTTCTCCTTGGGTTTTTCTTTAACACAAAAACTTTCTATATGACATGGGTTTTACACAAAAATCGCATCCCAAATACTTTTTAAAATTATAAAGAATAGCAATGAACTTCACAAATAACGGTATTTTACCGCAAATTATTAAAAATCTTGAAAAAATATGCAAATAAAGCTGCATATTGTGCAAGTATCAATCAATCCAGTGATCGAAAAATCTTTTTTACAATAAGAAAACAATGTTTTCTTACTCTCACCCGCTCTCAAGGATAAATGGCAAAGGGTTTTGCAATCTAATTGAAGAATATGCAAGAGAGAGGTATTGAACCTGGCATACGTACGTAACAGTTCATTAATACTTTTGCTCTAGTTTCTCACTTTTTCTCTGGCTCTGTGTGTGCGTGTTTTCAATTGTTTACATACATATGTATGTTTCAAATGCAGCCACAGAAAGCAATAGGCGTCGGTCGTTGGATCGTATTAATAACAACCATACACCACACCAAAAACAAAAAGAAAGAAAAACAGAAGCCAACGGTAAACAAAATTAAATGAAAAACAAATAGAAAAATAGCAGCAACAATAACAACAAACGATTTTGTTTTTAATTTTTATTTTGTTTTTAATTAGTAAACAATCAAAAGATTTGTTTACAAATTCAAACGGTACAAAAATTCCATATCAGTTATCAACAACAGCAATATCAACATGACTCAGGTAAAAACACAATGAGGCGTTAAACGACAAGTATTTTTAACACCAAAAAAAATTGAAAAAAAAATTATTTTTTTTCTTTTGTGTTTATTTTTAAATGATTTATATTTTGCGGAAGATGTCTACTTTAAATATAAAAAAATGATATTAACACACAATAGCTGACGTCAATTTGTGGTACTTTTTATATTTTAATTTCAGGGAATTTTTATTTCTTTTTTTTTTTTTTTTTTTTTGGTAAAGGTAACCCTTGTTTGTACCTCTTAATTAGAACAAAAAAAGTTATAAATTCAACGACAAAACAACTCATAAAATAAAATTAGTTTCGGTGTTTTCTTTAGACACGTTCGTACCATGTCGTGAATAGTTTTTAAATTTTTAAACTTATTATTGAATGAAAACTTGTTTTTGTTTATATTTTTCAAAAGGAAGGGAAGGGGGAGGTGGTATACAATATAGATTTTATTAAAATTATTCATGTGTCTCTACATTTTTAACAAGAAAACAAAATTTATTCATAAACACGCTTGTAATGGAAATATTTTTTTTAGCAAATCATTCACGTGATCGAAAACATTAATAAAAATTTGTAGGTGACTAGAAAAAGAGCTATGCTTACGATGCTGACCTTAACCAAATAATATTAATAATATTAAAATTGATAACAAAAGAAGGAAAGAAAAAAATAATAGAAAAATAAAGCTGAAAACAAATTAAATTATACACAGTAGATGGGAGTGACCTTTTTTTTTACAAAAAAGTACCTTTTTATTCCTACATAGAGACAATCCCTCAGTTTTAGAAAAAAAAAACTGTTGTCTTAGGTTTGGGATGATATTCTTATATGTTAGCGATGAATTTTGAAAAAGTACCGTTTTAAGCAAATACTTTTTTGCAATTAAAAAGACCCTTTTATGGTTAAAGTAACTGAAAAACGTATTTTTTTTAAAAAGTAGTTTTCCAGAAAAGTAGTATTTTACGAATGGATCTATCAAAAATGCACTATTTTAAAAAAGTACTTTTCTAAAGAAGTAACATTTTAAAAAGGTACTTTTTAAGAAGGGCAATTTAAAAGAATTCTTAAAAAGGACCATTTTAAAGCAAGAGAGAGAAAGTACCATTTTAAAAAGTACCATTTTATAAAAGTACCACTTAAAAATAGTACTATTTGGGACTGCTGCCTAAAAAATTAAATTAATTAAAATAAGTTCGCCTTTAAAAGGGCCAGTTTTAATAAAAGTACCTTTTAAATAAAAGTACCTTTTAAATAAAATACCTTTTAAATAAAAGTACCTTTTAAAAAGTACTTTCTTTAAAAAAAAAGTACCATTACATAAAGGTTTTTATGACTTAAAAAATATTTTTCTTTTTTTCTTGAACAAATCCCCTTTTTAACCCACTCTTTTTTTTTTTTGGGGACACCCCAATATTTTTTAAAAGTTAACAGTTTAACTTACATCTTCCGATTGTACAGCCGTGGTACGACCACTCTCGCCTGCACTCTCATCTGTCGTGTAGTACTGTTTCTTTGGTAAAGATGTTCTCCCCGAAGCCGCTGTTTGCGTGGGACCCCTTTTTATCCACACATCATCCAAATGGGGATAATCACGTACCAATTTCTTATTTGCCATATTATTGGGTGCGTAGGAGAAAGCGGCGGGCGATGTGAATAAAGCCGAGTGGTGGTGCGCACTATTTACACTTATATCATCACAGTCGTTGTTGCTGTTGTTATTCCAAATTTGGTGGGGACTCGTTGATGAGGTGGACTCGTTTAAACTCAAACGATTCAAAGACAACGAACTGCCGGCGGGTGTACGTATTTCGACGAGAGAAGAATCGAAAAATTTCTTTGAAAGATGTGGAGTACAGGGTGACGATTTATTACAGTTATTCGCGCTGCCACCACCACTGCCATAGCGTTGAGAGAAAACGCCCTGTACTGACGTATAACCACCAAAACTACTAGGGAAACTAATTGTGTGTGCATTATTCGAAGAATCGAAATTTTTTAAATTTTCCGCTTCTCGCCGTAATTCAGGGGTTTCTTGGGCTTTGGTAACAGTAAACTTGCCCTTGATTACTAGAGATTCGGGTTCGTTTACGTCTAAGGGCTTCTTAGGCGGTTGGTTGGCATTGGGTTTGTGTTGCTTCAAAGGTTTTGACACAGTGGTGGTGGTGGTGGTGGTGGTGTTTTGGGATTTTGCCGATTCCAGTAGATTTATAAGAGCTGGTGGCAATATAGTGGGCGGTATGGGTGGTGGTGGAGGCGGTGAAGACATATCGGGTGCTACTGTAACCGTTTTAATATCATCCACGTTGTTGGTGTTGATGCTATCGATCTTATGCATAAACTGTTGCCTTAAACGTTCCAAATCTTTGAATTTATCCGCTGAAGCTTGGTCTTTAGCCGGCGGCGGAGGCGGTGGTGTGGGTATGGCTTTCGCTTCAAATTTAGGCGGTTGTTCTGATAACTGCGGTTGTGGTGATTTATCCGCCTCATCTTCATCTTCCTCCTCTTTGCATTGCGACAGACGGCGGCGCTCCATGAAAGGCATTAAATACGGTCGCATGTGGAATATATCGCTGTTATAGAATTTCGGCGAGGCATTATTAATGGCTGCGTGTATAACCGCACCCCCGTCATGGCCATTCTCCTCCTCCGAGTCCGAACTGCTGCTGCAATATTCAAACGATGTGGAGCGGGGAAAAGTATGCAGAGTGCCTGTACCCAGGCCCGTGGAACAGATTAGATTGTCACTATTGACGGCATGCAATTCCTTGAGTTCCTCTAAATCATCAGGCTCACCGTTTAACGAGGGTTCCGAATCACTTTCATAGCCATCATTGCCGTGCTCCAAATCAGCCATAGACTGCTCAAAGGCCTGCTCGAAAACACAATCGCCTATGGATGGCACAATGGGTAGATGACCGTTATTGAGTTTTTTCGATTTCTGCAATGTACCGCCACCACCACCGCCATCACCACCACTGCCCAGGGCAGAGCTTTTGCTGCTGCTGCAGATACTGCTACTGCCTTCTGCCGAGGAAGTATCCGATATGGAGGATTTACTCCCCAGTGACTTTTCATTGTCATCCTGTTTCTCATCGTGCGTCATACTACCCAGTGAGGCCGAATTTGAAATGGGCGGGCATTTGGTTTTGGTATTCAAATTTTCCTCAATTAAACCGTTTGTGGCCATTGGTTTGGTATGATTTTCTCTTCTTCTTCTTAAGGGTCAAAAAGTAAAAACTGTAGAATTAAGCTTCTTATTTAAGCGATTTTTATTTATTTCTTAGGTTAACAACACTTGTTTGCAGTAACAGAACGAAGAAATTTTCTTACACTGCAACACAAAAGTATTGCTTGTTTATATATTTTTTGTTTTGTTTTTTTGTTGTAGTGTCCACAATTGCTATCTTCTTTTGAACGACATTTGTTATCTTTATCTACCTTCTATTTTTTGAATTTTTTTTATTTTTTTATAAAACAAATACAACACTTATCTTGTCTCGGTTTTTAAAAAGTATACTTAAGGGATCTGTAAAGTCAGAAAAAAAGAAAAGAAAAATTAAAGAAAAACAAATTTTTAAAACTTATTTCTAAAGAAACTTTGGGAATCTCTGCTTAACACTCCTTGTTTTTGAAAACCGTTTAATATATGTAGGTTGCAGTTTATTTTAATTTAAATAATTAACGAAATTTATGGTGTTTTCTTTTCTAAAAAAAATTAAAAATATTTATTGCCCTTTAAAAAAGTAACATTTTAATGGTGTTGCTCCCGTTCTATTAAATTTTATTAGTTTTTTAATGTCAAAACAGAATATAAAATGGAGGCTTTCTTATAACTGATGACGAATGAATGTAAATAAAAAGAAAATGGCAGAATTAAAAGGACTGCCAATAAAAAGTGCACAATTTTTGCACTTACTGAGTGCAACATTTTTTTTTTGCGAAATTACTCGAAAATCTTCTTCACTTTGTGAGATTATTTTTTTTTTAAGAAATACATTTCCAATTAATGTTTTTAAAACTTTTTTATCTGCCCCCCCCCCAAGCTCTTTGTCTTTGATGTCAAAATCACCATTTTTGAAACATGCAAACCATGTGATACCATGTGTTTTTAATAGAGCGTATAATTTCACTAGCACGTAGAATTTTCCACGCACTAAAGTGAATGCTGTTCGATATCAGGTGCACTGTTAAACCATACAATGATGCCTGCTTTTGACAGCTCAAGAATTACGTTTTCAAATGACGTCTTTTACGTCAATGGTATAAAACAATGCATATAGTTATACAGTTGAGTTAGAACTAAAATGTTACATAATGTTGTATTTGTAAGAGCATTACATTCCCCAGTTAAATTATTTTGGTGTAGAACATTTACAAATGTTTACTATGTTTTTTAGCTATGAATTATAATATAACACTCTAGGCAATCTTTTGTCGATTTTTTTTTTTGTCAAACAAATAATAAAATGTGTAATTAAATGGAAATGAAGTCATAATTTAGAGACAACATGACAGGCTGACTTGTTGTTTGTTCATCAAACAGCATGACAATGTGTTCATCGTTACACCATTAGACTGGAAAAAAAATAATATTAAAACACACATGCATTCTTAAGCAATTAGTAAAAATAGTTGGCAACGTAATGTCTTGCCTATAAATTACATTACAAATCAACTTGTCATATACGCTTGGCTTGACTTAAACAGTTTAACAACTTCTCCGCCAATTGTGGAAATGCTAAAAATAAAACTGTTCACAGTCGTCAATATGTGTGACAAATTATAACACTTTTATGACTGGTCTCTCTCTGACTGTTATTTAGCAAATGAGTCAGAAATATTTTTATTTTGTTTTATTTTCAACCCTTCAACCTTGCATAGGGGGAGCACCGTCATCAATATTTAATTATTAACAAGCCCGACATTTGTTCAGTTTTATTTAGCATCTAAGGGGGGTCAATAATTTCTTGGGAGGTCTGACTAATTTATTTTGCTTTTTTTTGCGCAAATTGAGGATAAATATTTTAGCACGATTATTGAAACTTTATTGTTTTGAATTATTATTTTTTTATATTTTTTTTTAATATTTATTAGTGCAGGAATTTTATAATTTTTTTTTTATCTAAAGGGTGTTTTCTATAGAGGTATAGAACTTTAAGTTGCAATAAAACAACGATGGATTATTCGATTGACATGAATTTTATTTATCCGAAAGATAATCTTGTGGCATTACATTTTAAATATGATTTCTGGAATATGACCGCCACGGCTGGCGCGGATGTAGTTCAATCTGGACGTCCAATTTTCGATGACTTTTTCCAATATTTGTGGCCGTATATCGGCAATAATACGGCGAATGTTCTCTTCCAAATGGTCAAGCGTTTGTGGCTTTACCGCATAGACCAATGACTTTATATAGCCCCACAGAAAGTAGTCTAGCGGTGTTAAATCACAAGATCTTGGAGGCCAATTCACAGGTCCAAAACGTGAAATTAGGCGGTCACCAAACGTGTCTTTCAATAAATCTATTGTGGCAGGAGCTGTGTGACATGTTGCGCCGTCTTGTTGAAACCACATCTCCTGGACATCATGGTTATTCAATTCAGGAATGAAAAAGTTAGTAATCATGGCTCTAGACCGATCACCATTGACTGTAACGGCCGCTCCTTGCTCATTTTCGAAGAAAAATGGCCCAATTATGCCTCTGGACCAAAATCCGCACCAAACAGTGACTCGTTTTGGGTGCGTCGGCTTTTCAATGTATGCGTGCGGGTTTTCTGTGCCCCAAATGCGACAATTTTGCTTGTTTACATACCCGCCAAGATCAAAATGAGTTTCATCTGAAAAGATGATTTTTTTTTTTTGCCAAAATCGTCATTTTCTGGTGTAGGCTACTGCACGGCCAGCCGAGGCAGCCATTTGAATGAAATTATTTTCCATTATTAACCGGAAGGATTGTACTTTCAAATAAAAAAGAAATTTGAGAAAATATTCCGTAGTTTTTTTTTTAAAGCATTTTCAAAAAAAAAAGTTATTTATCGGACCCTTTACAAATAAATAAAGAAGACGCGATAAAAAATGTTTCAAAAACAATTATAAAGTCAATGCAAAATAAATCGAATATTGTAAATACAGGGGATTGTTTAGAGGAAAAAAAAAGGAAAACAAATTGAATGGAAAATACGTGGAGTAATGAAATCATTTTAGTATTGAGAATGCATTGCTTTTGTAGAAAATAAAAATGGATTTGATAGCTGCCGTCATAATGGGAACAATACAATACTGTGTAGTTATTACAGCAATTATTACACAACTGTGGGCTGTAATTTATCCATATAAATACGAGGGGTGTAAATGTAAAATAAAAACAGGGTATATTTTCAGTAGGTAGTGTGTGTGTTGGCGTATTAGACGTAAGGCCACGGTTCAAAGACCACATCAGACATCAAAATGAAAATATGAAAAAAGTATTTCGTCGGCGACTTCCTCTCAGCAGATTTCTGGCAAAAACTTTGAGAGCAAATAAAATTGCCATGAAAAGCTTCTCAAAAATATGTCGTTCGGAATCGACTGTAAACTGTAGGTCCCCCCGCCACTCATGTATAAAATTAACACTCACAACATGAGTGGTGTGAGAAACTAGATCGTAATCCTGACTGAAGGGTTGTAATGACCATTTATGTATGTATGTATGATGTAATGATGTATGTAAGATGGCCATTTGAGTTGTATGGCAGGAAATTAGGGAAATCGGCCACTGCTAGATTTTGGATGGATATTACATTGGCATCAGTATTTGGATTCAAAAATGTTTTCACAGTTTCTGTGATATTGTTGGTAGTCTCCTCTCTTTCATATTTTTTTTTTAATTTCAACCGGCTTTTTAAAAACGTTTGTATCACCCTGTTTAAGTATGCAAAACATAACATTACGTTGGCGTTTTACGCATACAATGCTTGATGGCAGTGATGGTGACGGTTATACACCCCCACACATACACACGCATACCCATGTACAATGTACAATCTAACCGTAATTGTATGGATTTCTATTAAAAAAAGAATATTAAAAAGAAAATAATAGAAACATAAACTGACACACACACACATTAGAAGCGAATAAATTTTATTTAAAATTGTTATTCGACAAACAATCATTACGAGTGCTGTAGCGTGTTATTATTTTTATTATGAATGATTATTATTGTTATACCAACGTAATGTTGAACAATTTAAACTAATAGTTGGCAACCCACATGACAATAGAGATTGGAAGCGCGAGTGAGAGAGAGAGAGAGAGAGATTAAGTGAAACAGTTTATCAACTATTGAATGCAATTCAATTACAATAAAGTGATTGAGTATTTATACAATAAAACGCCAGATTGACAACATTTTGAATTTCTTATTCAGCAATATTAAAAAATTATGTCAGGATAGGAGAAACTAGGACGTTGTACAATGGGTCAATGGTCAATTCGACCTCCGGGTACTGTACTTGTCTTAACCTAGGTCAGGATAGACTTTGCAGCCATCTTAAGTCTGTTCCCGCAAGCCGACTAGATCACATTAAGATGAGCAAGAAATGTTAGGACGGTCCGGTCCCGCCATTCATAGATAAAATTAACACTCACACAATATGGGTGGTGTGAGAAACTAGGTTGTAATCTTGAGTAAAGGGTTAAGTTAGGTCGGAGTGGTAGCTCTGATATCAAAAAGCTCACTTGAGCACACATAGCGGCCCGTTGTGATGCCACGAGGTGAACGCATTGCCTGTACTGACCAAGTACCAAAAAAAAAAAAAAAAAAAAAAAAAAAAAAAAAAAAAATGAAAAGAGGAAGAGGAAGAAGTTGGTCAGCGCAAGGGCTGCACAACAAAAGCACGACTACCCTACACTGGAAACCCAGCCAGAAAGTTTGATAAACGCAGCTATATCCTTGACATCAATAGATGTCAAGAAATGGAGAACCAAACAACCAATATCTGCACCTCGCAAGAGATGGGCACTGACAAAGAAAGTGGATAACAGTCTCCTCTTCCTCTGCGGATCGGCATCCATGGCAGAAGTCGTTAAATGGTATCTTTTCCCCGTGACTGCCCATAACACAATGACCTGTAAGCCTGGCCACAGTGATTGCGATGATGCCACGACCAAGTCCAAGTAACTGGTTGGTACGCCTTCTATCCATAAGGGGCCAAGTGAGTCTAGCAGTGGAGCAGGACTCCTCATTGACCTAGGATAGGTTGGCGTCTAGAAATAATTTCCGCCTAATGACCAGCTTGACCGAGGCGAGTGGCATGCCCAAGTCTACTGAAGAGGATTGCGGAAGGCGTACACTAGCTCTGGCGAGCTCATCTGCCCTGCAGTTCCCCGGAATGTCACCGTGCCCGGGGACCTAGACCAGTGATGAGTAAAGGGTTGTAATGATAACATAGGTAAGTAAATAAGCAGGGGTCCTACAGCCAGGTTGTACAGTTGTACACTCTTTTAACGATAAAATTGTGTTGCTAAACTATTCTAAACTGGCATAAAACTTAAGGAAATATTGCGTTAAGAGTATAAAGTTTAATATTTTAAGATTCTGAAACAATTTAATTTATTTTGCAGGAATAAATGTTTGTTTCCAATGCATTTCTTAAGCCTGGAGGTTCCATTTAATATTTCTTCTTTGTTGTTTAATTATTTAATAAGAAAAAGAGAAGAAGAAAATATATACATACGACAGTAGTACTTGGCATTCTGGTTTTTTTCTTTCTAATTATTCTCTACGAAATGACACGTGTCACGTCTTCTATATGAGAAACTCAAACAATTTTTATTTTTATTACAGATTATTTTTGTTTCATTATATTATATTTATTGTATGTATGTATTATTTACCAATACTTGATTTTTATCGTCACCGACTTGTAATATTTTAATAGAATTTTTATTTATTTTTTTTCCTTTTCTTCAATACGTAATGAAATGGATCTGTATTAGAGAGAGCAAAGACTGCTACAGAGATTCTTAAGCTTTTAAGAAAACAAACTCAAATACAATAAAAATATCAAAGAAAACAACAGTTGAGTACAACTAATTATGGACGAAAGTATGGTATTCAATATTTAAACTACCATGCAAAAGTTACTTACGAACTTTGACAGTTGATAACGGCCATCTTGTTGAAGCTACATCTGTCAAATTCATTGACATTTATTCAGTCTGTTTTACCAAATCACCATGAACGCATATATTTTTCAAAGGCAGATGCAAATAATAAAATTGTTTTTATCAAAATGGGCCATCACTACAATCGTCCTACGAAGGGGGCCATTCGCAATGAAATGGATAATTTCGATTCCACCAGTTCAGTGAACGATCGGCCAAGGCATTCGATTTTACGTTACACACCTTTTGAATTTGCAGTTCACAACTGCAACTTGGTTTTACACCCGTACGAAATTCAATTCAGCCAGAGATTGAAGATTTTACCTTCGACCATAGAGAACGATGTGTGTTTGCTCAAAGGGCTCTGAAGCAGTTGGCTTGACCTTTATTTTCATCGAAAAAATCATCTTCACCGATGAAATAAATTTCCAGATAAATGCGTACGTAAACAAACAAAATTAAGGAATTTGGAACGATCCAAGAGAGTTCAATGCATTCCGAGTATGTCTCTATATGGTATGGATTTTTGTGTGACAGCGGCTCAAATTGAATAATATGGGCACGAATGACATGTTTTTAAAAAACAACCGCGCTAGGTGCTTCACAACTCATGATGCCTCACGTGCAATTTGATGTTATGATCATCCTCAAGATAATGCGATTTGATGACGTTAGACCTTTTCTTGAAGGGTTTTCTTAAGTCGTAGGTGTATGCGAATATGCCACAAACTACAACCATCCTAAAAGCTAACATATCTCATGCTAACGTTTAAATTCTGCCTGATTTATGCGCCACAGTCATGGAAAATTGAACAGACAAACCCTGAAGAACACACATATAATGGCATCAAAAGGTCTTTTAAATTAATAAAAAACTTTCGCTGACATCTCACACACATTTTACTTACTTTCGGAACCTATACATGCATAATTAGCCATTACAACCCTTCAGTCAGGATTACGGCCTAGCTTCTCGCACCACTCAAGTTATGTGTGTTTATTTTTATATATGAGTGGCTGGACCTACAGTTTAAAGTCGACTCCGAACGACTGATTTTTGAGAAACAATGCAATTTTTATTGACTCTAAGATTTTTTGTCAGAAATCTGCTGGGAGGAAGTCGCCGCAGAAATATTTTTTCATATTTCGATTTGATGTCTGACCTGAGGTTTGAACCGTGGCCTTACGTCTAATAAGCCGACACACTACCTACTAGACTACGGAACCCATAGTTTAACTTTAACTCAGAATGACAATAGATTTGAGAAGCTTTTCATTTACTTTCAGTATCATTATGTAAGAAAGAATCCTATCCATCGTTGCCGTATACTGAAGAGAATATGTAGGTGTGTGTGCATTTAGAATAGAAATGTTTGGGATTCTCTGTCTAAGAAAATCTGTAATATTATACGAGAATATTCTCTTGTCAAGTAAGTACTCGTGTTTGTTAATAATTTTTTCTTTCAATTTTTTTTTCTTTTCTTTTTACTGTCAAGTGTTATCGGTTTTCTTTTTCAGTTTTTTTCTGTTTCTGCTTCTAATTTGAATATTATATTACATTCTCACTAAATACTATATAAACGAGGTGCTAAACGAGCAGGCACTGTAAATTGTGTCAAAATGTGCTAATAATGCAATGTGATGCGGTGCAGTGGTGCTTTAAATAAATTTAAAAAAAAAATAGAAAAGAAAACTTGTTAACTTTAGTTTTAAAATTACATTCAATTTTCCATTAATTATTATTATTTTTCTGTTTAATTATTTTTAATTAAACTCCGTCTCTCTCTATAGGCATAGAAATGTGAATCTTTCCATACGTCCGCTCCACCCACAAAAAAAAAAAAAACAATTAAAATCAAGATTTTCTCAGCGTATTTAAATGAAAACAAAACCGTTAATTAAGCGTGTGAAGTTCACAATCATGATTTTCTAAATGGAGGGAAAGAGAGAGAGAGAGAGAAAAAGCGAGTGTCATAACATGAAGTGGGTTTTTTAGGTACTTTTTTAAAATTCAAGAATTAATAAATTGATAGGGTCACCGCCAAAGCGATATTAAGGGATTTATAAGCCCGTTTTGTATTTCATCTGTACAGACGCCGTAGTCTAGTCGGTAGTGTGTTGGCTTACTAGACGTAAAGCAGGGTTCGAGCCACAGGCCAGACATCAAAACAAAATACAAAAAGTACGGCGACTTCCTCTCAGCAGATTTCTGGCAAAAACTCTGAGAGTAAATAAAATTGCCATGAAAAGTTTCGCAAAAATCTGTCGTTCGGAGTCGACTTTAAACTGTAGGTCCCGCCACTCATGTATAAAATTAACACACACAACATAGGTGGTGTGAGAAACTAAGACGTTGCACAATGGGTCAATTCGACCTCCGGGTACTGTACTTGTCTTAATTGACAAGTACACGTCCTCAACCTAACCTTTGTATTTCATCTACTGACTTACTTAATTGGTTATTACAACCGTTTGGTCGCCGTAGTCTAGTAGCTAGTGTTTTAGCTTATTAAACGCAAGATCACGGTTCAAGCCCGGTCAGACATCAAAACGAAATACAAAAAAGTATATCTTCGGCGACTTCCTCTCAGCAGATTTCGGGCAAAAACTCTGAGAGTAAATAAAATTGGTATGAAAAGTTCCCCAGAAATCTGTCGTTGGAAGTCGACTTTAAACTGTAGGTCCCCTGCCACTAACGTATAAAATTAACACACACAACATGTGTGATGTGAGAAGCTAGGCTGTAAACCTGACTGAAGGGTTGTAATGGCCAACTATGTATGTAATCCTTTAGTCAGGATGACAACCTAACTTCTCACACCACTTATGTTGTGTGTGTTAATTTTCTGCAAGAGTGGCGGGGCTTACAGCGTAATATCGGCTATGAACGACAGATTTGAGAAACTTTTCATGGCAATTTTATTTACTCTGCGCTTTTTTTCCAGGAAACTGCTGAGAGGTGGTTGCCTAAAGATATTTTTTTTTTGAATTCACGAGCTCTCGTCCAGTAAGCCAACACACTACCTACTTGACCACAGTGACTTCACGCCACAATTAAAGCCGACTGACCATTCACAACACTGTAGATATGCTGATAGGGTGCTATAGCGACAGGTTTTCAATGATTGATTAAAAAAAAATTATTCAGCGGTAAAATTCATTTCTCACGTGTTGGTTACATCAAAGCAAGCAAAATTGTCACATGTGGAGAAGAAGTAAATGCGAAAAAATCATTGCATTCGTATAAGGAGTGTTTGAAGCGTTCACCGATCCGTAGTTGTTCAAAAAAGGTCGTTTAAGAGCCGTTACAACCAATGCACAGCGCTGGGAGCGTACGATAACAGATTTGTTTTGGTCTAAAAAAATTACGATTACAAATTGGACGTCATTGCATGCGAATTGTCCCGAAATACTAATTTTAAGTTTCGGCAACATCAATTTGACATTGTTTGACTATTTTGTGGGGTACGTGAAAGACCATAGCAACGCTTGATAATCCCCTAACGTTGTAGCATTTGAAAGCCAACATTTGTCACGTTATTACCAAAATACTGGCGGAAAAATGATTTAAAACTACCTCAAAACGATCGACTGCTGCAATCAATCCAAAGCTGGCGATTTAAATGACAAATTATTTCGTATCTAATGGCAATGAAAAGGCCATTTTTTTTGTCGATAAATTGCATTTTTTTTTTTGACCGATAAATTGCATTTTTTTTTTGCGATGACTTGTATTTTCTGGTCGATTACTTGCATTTTTTAAATTTTATCGAATTTTACCCGATTTATGAAGGACATATTTTACAACTCTATTATCTCCAATAGGCAAATTGTTAATTTCAAGTTTTTTTTTTTAATTCTAAGGTTTAGCTTGGGCAGCCCTTGCACTGACCAACTTCCCCCCCCCCTTGGCTCGGAGGAACTTGGTCAGTGCAGAGGCTGCGTTCACCTGTGGCATCACAACGGGCCGCTATGCGTGCTCAAGTGAGCTTTTTGGTAAATTAAAGTTACCACGCTAACCTAAGGTTTAGCTTTGCCTGGCAACCTGCAAACTACTCTCCGACTTTCAACACACTGCACTGCACTGAGTGCGGGTTGTTCCCTAAGGAAAAAACGTTTAATTTCTTAGTCTTAAAAACCGTTTTTAATGCCCTTAAGTTTTTCAAATTTAATCATAAAAATTGTTTCTATTTTAAGTTTATTGTCGGCGATGTTTATTAAAAATAAATTTGTTTGCCTGTCAATAGTTTCTATTTTTAGAAATAAATTTAACAACAACAATAATAACAATATTTAACATTGTTGAAGCTAAAAAACCGGATTGAGTTACCAACCCTGTGTCTGTCTGTCGTCATAATTAGCAAGCAAACCCGCGTTTAGTGTTTCTTTTTCTTCTGTTGTTATTTCTCCAATGACGACTGTGAGAACTGTCAACGATATATGCCAGCAAATATTTAAAACGCTTTAAATGACGCCTGTAGCTGAAGCCACTTGTAGGCAGGCGGCGTATCAGCAGTGATTTTAAAGGCAAGAAGAGGGTTTTTATTACTTCGTTTAGATAAACAGGAGAAGAGAAAGCGTTACAGAGATTTGAGGTGTTATTTGATGAGGGGTTTCTTTGACAATACAATGTTAGAATTTGCTGATCATGCCCTGATATCGCTCGTACAGAATATTAAATGTGGTATGAGTTGTGTGGCACGTAGAGCCTGTCCTGTTAAAACCACATACCCGTTAGTGTCCAGATTATAGAATTTCAGCCAAAAGAAGTTGGTAATCATTGTAATCGTAGTGCTGCTCGCTGTTGCGCTCATTGATAGGCTGGCCAACGTCGTTCTTAAAGAAATATGGACAGGTGACACTACCAACTAAAAATCCACATCAAACAGTGAGTTTTTCAAAATGTATTGAATGCTCTTGGATCTCTTGTGGAGTGTTGTCGCCCCAAATTTTATAATCTTCCTACAGAAATAGGTCTCCTTGCTGAAGACGATTTTGCAATGAAAATTAGGATCATAGTTGCCAACTGCTCCAACCAATTTGTGCAAACAAACAGTGAGTTTTTCAGCATGTTTTGGGCATTTCTTGATTTGGTTTCGATGCAAATTCGTTTGTTCACATAGCCATTCATTCAGAAATAGGTTTCCTCGCTGAAAATGATTTTGCAATGAAAATTATGTTTACAGTTGCCAACTGCTTCAGATCTCATTTAGCGAAGACGTGGCATTTGCTATGTGTTTGTTGTCTACCTTCAGTTCCAAAGTGAATTGAATTTTGTATGGATGTCGGGCCAAATACGATTGGAACTTAACCCTTTCGCATCTATTGGGACATATGTGTCCCACTGAACGATCGCAGTCGCCTATTTTTAAATTGTTACTGTAAAATGATTCAAAGTTGTCCCATTTAGTTATTTAGAGGCTAAAGAACAGTTACATATTTTCATAACACAGAAAAATTGCGTATTTTCATAACACAGGCTGTTTAGTCATAAGAAGACTGCAGTGGTATCAAGTGTTTGCTGTGCTGAAACCCACGAAGCGTGTAATAAAAATGTGGATGAGATGTGATTCTCTCAGTGGGTACGTATATGATTTTAACATCTACTGCGGTAGAGAAGAAGGACCTAACATTGGCACTCTTGGAGAACGTGTAGTAAATAATCTTGCCAAGACCATAAAGCACCCAGACGTTACGCTTTGCTTTGATCGTGTTTTTACTTGTGTTTATCTACTTGAAACTTTGAATTTTCCGGCATTAGGTACGGTAATGACTAATAGAAAGAACTTGCCAAGCTGTCAAAAATTACCGAAGGGTGAAGCTATTTTCAAATCGTGTAGTTCTGGAATTATGTATACAAAATGGCACGATACGAAGGAAGTAGCAGCTATTAGCAATTGTCATGGTGCTACAATGGTATCAATAAACAAATAGCAACATAATGGTGAAATTCAAGTTGTGCAGTGTCCGGAAATGATTAAATTTTACAGGAATATAATGGGAGGCGTAGACCGAGCTGATCAGTTATGCGGAATGTACGAACTGGACCGTAAATCACAGAAATGGTGGAAGAAAGTTTTTTATAGACTATTGATGATGTCATCTGTAAATTCGTGGATCATTTATATGAATTTACATCGTAAGAAGGAACCATTTCTTGACTTTTTAGTACTGCTAGCAGAAGGTCTCATTGCAGAAGGACAGAAAACTGCGGCCTACCTAACTGTGGTTACCATTCCAAAAATAAGAAAATTTATGCTCAATCTGCTACTCACTTACCAATTGAAGGACCTACAAGACGTCGATGTGCAGGTTGCCAAAAAAAATAAAATTGAAAAACGGACTAAAACTTTATATCAAGAATGTCAACTTCCATTGCGTAAGGATTGTTTTGCGCCGTTTCACAAATAATTTTAAATATTTGCCTTTCATTTATTTATTTTTTTAATGTACAAAACGAATTTTGAAAGAATAAATAAAATTTCATAAATCTTATAAAAACAGATATTGATTTACTATATGCGTTTTTATAGGTTTAGGCCTAATGGGACTTATATGTCCCATGCCAAACTCCTGATGGGACATATATATCCCGTGCCCTAAATTACTTCCCAGGGTAGGGGCACTACCAAAAAAGCTATGTATATGGTAAACTGAGGTAAACTGACCTCTCATAGTATTTGTAAACTAACTAATCGTCTCCCGTACCGAAAGGCTTAAATATAAACATGAGCTGAAATATCAACTTAAATCGTATTAAACCCAATAATTTTTATTACCTCCTAGTGCACTGTGTTAGCTTTGAATACGATGTTTAAGAACAATAAAAAAAATTATTAATAATTCAACTATTTTCTGTACAATATGGTCAAAAAAAAAATGTTCGCCTCCACCCTAAAAACTAACGCAAATTGTATACAATCGTTTAAATAAAAAAAAATTTCAAGGTTTAATTGCCTAAAAAAAGAAAAAAAAAATCAATTCGTTTACTTCCTCCTATTATTTAAGCAATTAAAGTGTCAATTATATAGGCGGCGCCACTCCAAGACGGTAAAAAAAAAAAAAAAAAAAAAACATTCGAAAATTAACATCTCCCCCTTAACAATTATAACGGTAATAACGGTAAATAATTATGACAATTAGTTTATGCGTGGGTGTGTATTATCAAAGAAAATAAAGTATATGTGCATGTGTGCATTTTAACATATTCTGGAATATTTTTCAAAAATATTTCATGACGCGGAGGGAAAGATAGAAGGGAATGATACAGAAACCAAGAGCGTAATAATGCGTTGTTCTCATCGTGCGTTTTTGTTGTTTAAGCACTTTTTTATTTATTTTTCTGGTGTTAAAAACAGACGTCGGCACCAATGTCCCTCAGGGTAAGAACATCTTCGGCTTTTTACACACATAGGACACGAACATCAAGAATGTTCGTTAAAAAGAGCGTAAAAATCTTCACAGCTTTTAAAGAAGAAGGTTCATGTCGCTTTCTTCAGACTTCAATGATACACCCAAAGAAATATCACAGTAGCATGCACTAATATCAATGAGAAATGATTTCGATTTTTGGAAGAATACTTGTCAAGTTAAATACGATGTCTTTAGGGATTTAGTGCAGTACAATTTTTCTATATTTTCCGATCACATACACATATCATTGGGTTAATAAGTAGACTTGACATTATTACTAACAATGTTCCTCTAGGTTAACACATGCCTTTGGTTATGGATTTGTGAGTAAGAGAGAGAAAATAAGTTGAGAGAATTTATTTATTTACAGCCATATAAAAGTGTTAGTAATATACTCCATTTTTATTTTCATTTCATCAACATACATATGTAAGGCTGTCTATCTTTGGCTTAATAATTTTGGATAAATAAAAATAAAATAAAACATCGATTTTATTATTAAAAGAACATAAACCTATCCATCTTTGGCTTAGAAATTAGGCCATGGTTTTTAGATAAATAAAAATAAAAAGAATAAAAAAACTATTTTTTATTAAAAGAAAAAAAAAACGAGCATTCCAAAGCGTTTAAAAAAATTATACTATGGGACAAAATAAGAAAATAAAATACGCCCAGCTAATGACATTGAACATTTTTAACACAAAATATTCTTCGAGTGTTATTCTGAAATACAATGATAAAGCATCCGCAGCACATGTATTCTTGTCGCAGTCTGATCGACAACTAAATCAAAAAACACAAGAATACATACACATGTACATACGTACGATGAGAGCAACACATTGTTACGCTCTTTGTTTGTGTTTATTTTCCTTCTGTCTTACTCTCCCCTCATCAAGAAATGATTTTAAAAAAGATTTTGGTGAGAGCGGGTCGTAATGTTACGACCCGCCATAAGAAATTTTACTTCTACATGATGCGTATTCTCTATATCCATATTCTTTGGTAATATGCACATAATAGAACCAAAAGTCGAGTCATGTTTTGCATGCCATAGCGTTGCGGCGAATTCATCAGCAATTAGCGTCTCTCCTCAACCATTGCGTTTTTTGAAATTGTTTTTGCTTTGTTACTCCGTGTTGTTGTTGTTGCTGTTATTTATTTTATTTTATTTTCTAGTTTTCTTCTTTTATTTCTATTTTCGTTCCTGTGCTTATTGTTGTTGTTGTCATTGTTGTTTGGAATAATTATGGAATATCGAGCAGGTGTGAATTGCATGAATTTTTCATTATAATTACGCATAAGGACACCACCACTCCACACCCCACATAAAATGGTGAAATTTTTCACTCTTTCGGTGGGGGTTTCTTGTTGCAGCCTTCAAGAATGGGAAATGAATTGAATTGAAAACGTCAAGAAAGAGTAATTCATGTACTTGAACTAAGAAAAAGGGGAAAATATTGAAAATGAAAACGCAACAGTTTCCAAGCAATTAAAGTTAAAAAGGCTGGCTAATTACGCCAAATAGGCCAGAAATCAAAAGCATAACGGAAAATGTAATTTTAGGGTTAAATGCTGATTAAGTGGGGCCTCTTTAAATATGTTTCCTCATCTCTTCTATAAATTAAACAAAATACAATCAAATGATAATGCAGTGCAAAAAATATTTTTCAAAAGAAAATTTTAAATTTCTTAATATCGGGTTCTGGTCTTGAAACAGGGACTTCCCTACTTTCATTTTTTTAAAGTCTGTTTTAGCATATCGCCATGGACGGATATAGTTTTGAACAACAATAACAAAATTTATCACAATGGGGCTGCCTTCCAAAATGTTAGTTGCTTTGTGTGTTTGAACAAAGTATCGTGTTTCATAATGCCGCTGTACAAAATATATACAAAGTATTCTATTTCAAAACGTCGTCAATGTGTATTTTTAACGCCGTCAAAAAGCAATCGAGCATCCGATTTATAGTTGATGCATTGTTTGGTTACTTTGCATATCTACATAGTTTATATACAGTAGTAGAACTGCATACAAACTTTGTATTGATACATTTTGACAGGCAGCCTGGGTGTTCTGTTCGGGCAACGCAATTCACGCTTTACCCGTTTTACGACGTCGCTCAAAAGAACTTGGCGTTATGCAAACCACTACTTGGCGAATTTTACGTCGCATAAAATTCAATTGACCCAGAAACTGAATGCAGACGAATGGGCTCTAGAGCAGTAGGCAACTGCGATGTTAGTTTTCATTGAAAAATCATCTTTAACGATGAAGGCTATTTCTGGATGAATGTGTACGTGAACAAACAAAATTAAAGAATTTCTGGATGATACCAAACCACATGAGATCCAATAGCGTCCAATGCGTCCCAAAAAAGTCTGTGTTTGGTACGGAATTTCGACTGGCTACATCACCCATCCGTATTTCTTTGAGTACGATGTTGATCAAACCATCTCTGTCAAGACAAGCACTGTAGGTCGATGATTATCAACTTCTTTTGGCATGAATTGAATGATCTGGACACCAACGACATGTGAATTCAACAGGACCTCGCTACGCGCTGAACAGCTCATGCTGTATTCGATATTCTGTACAAGCGATTTGAAGACATGGTCATCTCATGTGGGGGTAATGTAAACTGGCCATCACGATCCTATGATTTGAAACCATTCGAGTTTCTCTTTTGGAGTTTTCTTAACACGCATACATGTGAGAATAAGCCACAAACTATAGCGGTCCTCGAAACCCATATAACCCATGCCAACGATCAAATTCAGCCCGAAGTATGCACCTTAGTGAAGAGAAATTCAACATTTAAGATGCACTCTACCTAGATTGCGATAAAAAAAATCTTGTATTACCTTAAACAGGCCCTAAAACAAAGCAGAATTGATTATTCGTAGTCGCCGTTGTCTGGTAGGCTTATTAGACGCGAACCCCGTGGTTCAAATCCCAACGAAGACATTTCGAGCAAAATAAAAAATATGAAAAAAAAATATTTCTTTACGGCGACTTCCTTCTCAGCGGTCTCTGGCATAAACGGAAATAAAATTGCCAAGAAAAGTTTCTTAAAAATCTGTTATCCTGGGTCGACATTAAACTGTAGGTCCTGCTACCTGCATGTAATAAATTTAACACCCACAAACCTAGGTGATGTGAGAAGGCCATAATGGAATATAATGACCAAATGAGTAAAGAAAATAAGTAGAATTGTTACCCCTCTACCGCTACTTTGATGTTGTAAGAAAATTTTCAATCCATTCATAAGAAAAACTTTTTAATCGTTTGTCCTTTAATAAGGAAATACTTATAGAAAGAAAAAAATGTAGAAAAAAATGGCGGTAAAAATTGCAAAACAATTAATATTTCCTTGGGAAACAGTCATGCTCATTAAAAAGTGTCAGAAGAACAAACCTCCCATCCCCTTCAACCTACATTAGCAACTATTTGCAGCAGATATCGATAACAGTTGTCGTGAATCTTTACACAAGCAAATACCGTTAAAGCGCGCAGTGACAGTTTTTTGTTTGCTAAGAAAAGTTTTATAAAAGTTTCCGAATAGTTTTGGGGGAAAAAAATTTGAAAACTTTTCTACAATACTGAAATACACTGAGAGAAAAAGTTGGTAAAGAGAAGGAAATTTCATTCGATAACCTCGGCAGAATATTGCAATATTTGGCGCACTTTATAACGGTCGTATCTATCATGTCGTGAAGATCATTTGTATAGTTTATCTGCGTGTATTTTCAAGTTAATGAACCATGACAGTTTCAAGATTAATTGTTATTTGAAAATAAAAATAAAATTAAAAAAGGTGGGGGTGATCGATATGACCCTGTGACGACGCTTATCGAAGACGTTTGAAACGGGCGGATGGGAGTTCACAGAAAATGAATTTCTGCTGCTGCTATTAAAAATCGCATTAGAAATGAATGAAACAAAATGTTATAAAAATAATAAAAATAAAAACAATTACAGAAAATACACATACAGTGGGTAACAAAACAAAAAAAAACACACCCTTTTGGTAAAAGATTATCGGCATGTTTCATAACTTCGACTGCATTTGGGATTATAAACGTCGTCAAGAGAGGTGCTTAAGTACTGCGACCATGTGATCTATGGTATTAAAATCCCCTTAAAAATCTTCTAGGGTAACTTATCCAAGCCTATTTCCCTGACAAACTGAAGAATTGTGTTCGATATCAACAATAACAAGACCCTGTGGAAGAATCCTGGAATGAATTATTGCCAATGTTCCAATGATTCATTCTCATCTACATGTTGGGCTCGAGAAACCCACTATGTTGTGCAGACAGACTGGTTATTAACCTTAGGTTATTCCCATATATTGTATACCTTCTTCCCTAGTAGTTTCAATGATTTCAAGTTGAACTTCGAAAAGACTTAATGAGTTTAATGAGAAGTCGCCGTAGTCTAGTAGGTAGTGCGTTGGCTTATTAGACGTAAAGCCAGGGTTCGAGCCCCAGGCAAGACATCAAAACGAAATACAAAAAGTATTTCTTAGGCGACTTCCTCTCAGCAGATTTCTGGCAAAAACTCTGAGAGTAAATAAAATTGCCATGAAAAGTTTCTCAAAAAAATCTGTCGTTCGGAGTCGACTTTAAACTGGAGGTCCCGCCACTCATGTATAAAATTAACACACACAACATAAGTGGTGTGAGAAGGGTTCTGTATCGGTATGAACAGCGTGAAAGCTTCCCTTTTCGCAAGCGTGTCTGTTTGCTCATTGCAGCAAATTTCTCTAAAACCTGCAACCGAGCAGAGGCTAACCTTATTCTGTCTATGTTGTAAGTCGTCTGGCCTTTTCTTAGAAACGTTCTATATGTGCCGTCCACTCCATGCCAATTCAGAAATTAAAATTTTAAAATTTGTTTTCAAGAATTTGTGGACAATACTGTACTGGAATTTTTTTTTTTTTAGTTTCAATATTATGAACTTAACAGTTTTGTTATCCACTGTTGATAGTTTAAATAGCATTCAACCATGAAAATCCTCTACGCAAAATTGCAGCACTGGTTAGTAACATTAGCTGTGCTCACAGAGCTAATACTAATTCGTGACATGGGAATAATATTTAAACTTGTGAATGGATGTCTAAGCTTCACACGACTTCATAGCTTATTCCCAATAATAAGGGAAGCTTTAGCCAACTATGCTACAATGCGCCCTAATTTGAAAAAGTTATTGCATTGTAGCTCATCATGAATTCGTTGAGCCTATCTGAACGTATTGCAACTGCAATTTTGTTGCAATCAAAGCCATATTATTTGCAAAACTTATAATTGTTGCGAGAAAAATTCAAATGTTAATAATCATTTTTCAAGTTCTCCAATTGGCTGGATACATACATAGATACATAGATAGGCGGACAGACAGACAGACCGACAGATGGATGGATAGCATTTTGCCCTTACGCGACACACAATAATAAAAAAATGGAAAAAAAACTGTTTTTGACTGCAAAAGTTCGCACGTACGTCGGTGCCAATAAAACGATGAATGGGAATGGAAATAAAAATAAAAAAAAAAAAATTTTTTTTTAAATAAAAAAAAAATATTAAATTCGATTTGAAAATTGTTGTTAGAATAAATCTGTTTTTTGCTAATCATTTCAGTAGTAACAAGTGTTTCAAACAAAACGGTTGAGCTACCTAAAAAAAAAAAAAGTGGAAAAAAAAAATCGAAATTTTCATTTCAAAATATTCCAAAAAAAAAAAAAAAACTTCAATTCAAATTGGCTTTAATAAGCGATTATTATTTATTTCGTTTCGTTTTAAATTTCTACAAATATTTGCGAAAAACTTTATTTCCCTACATTGCCTCCTTAAACGCATTCAACATGCGAATCAATCGCAATAAACTTTTAATCGTTTCCGGCGGCGTTTTAATATTTGCCATCATGAACGGTTGGCTTATATTTCCGAAGATTTTAAAATTCATCCTCAAGAAGCAGGTGAATTTAAAACCCGGCACCGATGTACGTGAATTATGGTCGAATACACCATTTCCGTTGCATTTCTATTTCTACGTTTTCAACCTAACGAATCCGGATGAGTTTTTGAATGGCGCCAAACCCAATCTACAGGAAATTGGTCCATTTGTGTTTGAGTATGATAAACAAAAAAAACATTTTTTTTAAAATATTATTTTTTCAAAATTTCTTTTCTTTTTTTTATATCGTTAGTGAATGGAAATCAAAATACGATTTGGTTGATGATGATGTCGAAGATACGGTCACCTATCATATGCGTAATGTTTTCATATTCAATGCAGAGGCCTCGGCTCCCCTAACGGGCGAAGAGGTCATAACAATGGTTCATCCGCTAATAACGGTAAGTATAGTTTAAAAGACATTTTAATGCAATAAATTTAAAGGATTTCATAATCAAATTTAACATATTATTAAAAAAAAAACTTAAAAAAAATAAATAAATTGAAATTTCGATAACAATTTAACATTTTTCAAATTTAACGTATTATTTAAAAAAAAATTTTTTAAATATTGAAATTTCGATAACAATTTAACATTTTTCCACAAAATTTTTTAAAACAAGAAACATTAATAATAAAGAAATGTCTATAACAAAAAAGGAAAAAGTTATCGATAACAAAAAAGTATAGATAACAAAAATAATTATCGAAAAAAAATTTACGGAAAAAAATAAAATTCAAGAAGATTACACAATTTAATTGTTAATAATCAAATATCGTAGTAATAAAATAAAAACGATAACAATTTATCAATGGAAAAAAAGCAAAATCAAAAAGACAATTATGCAAACATTGACAATATAAAAATATATCGATAACTGGAGAAATATACCGATAACAGAAAAAAATTATCAATTATTCTAAAGAAAAAAGTTCTACAGAAAATTTATTAAACAAATAATAAAAGATAATTTCGAAAGCAAATATGATTCTGCAGACAAAGAAAATAACTTATAAAATCGATTATTATATCGATAATAAAATTTATTTACAGAAAATATTTAAAAAAGGGAGAAGAAAACTTCTAAAACAAAGAAGAATAAAATGTTATGAAAATAAAAAATAAAAGAATAAAAAATAACAATAAAATAAAAAACATATCAAGAATAAAAAATCTTTTTACAGAAAAAAAAAAGTTCTACAACAAAGTAAATTTTTTTAATAAAATTTCAGTAGCAAAATTTATGCTAAAAAAATTATCAATAAAAATAATACTTTAAAAATTCTAAAGCGAACAAGATTTTTTACACAAAGAATATAATTATCATTAAATTATCATTTCGTTATCGTTATAACGAAAAACATATCGAGAATAAAAAAAACTTTATCAAAAAAAAAAAAAAAAAAAAAAAAAAAAAAAAAAAAAAAAAAAAATGCAGTAACAAAATTTATGATAAAATGCAAGTGAAAAATTTATGATGAAAAAATAATACTTTAAAAATTCTAGTGAACAAGATTTTTTAAACAAAGAATAGAATTATTAAAAATTTACAACCACAAAGAAAAAAATATAATAAAAAAAAATAATAAAAAAAAACAAAAAAAAAATAAAAAAAAATAAATAAAAAAAAATATCGATAAAATAAAGAGAAAAAAATAAATATCCGAAATAATTTTTCTACACAAAGAGTAAGATTTCTTAAAAGTTTACAATAACATATACATTTTGAAAAAGAAACAATTTTTTAAAACAACGAGGAGACTTAAAAAAAATAAAATTAATAAAATTGGAATTAAAAAAAAAATTATCGATAATCAAAAATTTTTATAACTTTAATTTTGATTTTAAATTTTTAATACAAAAAATTTTTTTAAATTAAAAAAATCATCGAGACCATAAAATATATGTACATGTATGTGTATGTGAATGAATAAATATTAAAAAATTTAAGCGAATTATTCCAATAATTTAAGTTTTTAAAAATACTTTTCTAAAGCAAAAGGACAATCGATATAAAATAGAATTAAAACCATTCGATAACATTAAAGAAAGGGTCCGCCAAATAACTTTTTTTGAAAATGCTTTAAAAAAAATCTACTGAATATTTTCTCAAATTTCTTTTTTTATTTGAAAGTACAATCCTTCCGGTTAATAATGGAAAATAATTTCATTCAAATGGCTGCCTCGGCTGGCCATGCAGTAGCCTACACCAGAAGATGATGATTTTGGCAAAAAAAATCATCTTTTTAGATGAAGCTCATTTTGATCAAAATTGTCGCATTTGGGGCACAGAAAACCCGCACGCATACATTGAAAAGCCGACGTACCTTAAACGAGTCACTGTTTGGTGCGGATTTTGGTCCAGAGGCATACTTGGGCCAATATTCTTCGAAAATGAGCAAGGAGTGGCCGTTACAGTCAATGGCGATCGTTATTGGGCCATGTTGAACGAATTTTTGTTCACAAAAATTGAAGAGGAGGATATTGGCAACATTTGGTTTCAACAGGACGGCGCTACGTGCCATACAGCCGAAGCTACACTCGATGTTTTGCGTCCTGTTTTTGAAGATCGCATTATCAGCCGCAGAGATGATGTCGTTTGGCCACCTCGGAGCTGCGACTTGACACCGTTGGACTATTATTTGTGAGGTGCCGTCAAAGATAAGTGTTACGCCGACAAGCCAGAGACAATTGACGCTTTAAAGGACAATATTCGTGAAGCCATTGGTGAAATACAGCTGCACACAATCGATAATGTGCTTAAAAATTGGATCGATCGTGTAGGCTACTGCCATTGCCAGCCGAGGCAGCCATTTGAATGAAATTATTTTCCATTCCATTAACCGGAAGTATTGTACTTTCAAATAAAAAAAAAAGAAATTTGAGAAAATATTCAGTAGATTTTCTTTTAAAGCATTTTCAAAAAAAAAAGTTATTTGGCGGACCCTTTATCTATGTGCAAATCAGAAAAAAAATGCAAATTCTTAATAAAAAGTTAATTTTTACGGAGATAATGAAAAAAAAAAAACAACATCAATAATCAAAATAATTTAATTGAATAAATTAAAAAGAAAAAACCCCAAGTTTATCTAAACAGAAACAGAGAAACAAAGTTTCGATAACAGAAAAAATTGTTAGAAACTTTTCCTTAACAAAATTGTTTTTTAAAAAAAATTTTCGATAACAAAAATAACTAAAAATATTTCGATAAAACATCTGTATCCTTATAAATTTCGTTAACAAAACAGTTTTTTTTCTAACAAGAAAATCTCTATCAATTCCACAATAATAAAAAAATATATACAAATTACAACAACAAAATAAAAAATCTGTCCTTAAAAAATATTTTAAAGTTTGAAAATAAAAATATCAATCTTCGATAAACCGAGAATATTCAATAAATAAAAAATGGTTTCCTTCAAACTAAAAAAATTTCTAAAGAGCCAACAAATAATTAAAATACTCGATATGCGGATGAGTTATTTCCTTAGAAATAATAATTAATTGCCTTCAATAATTCAATTAAACTTTTACAATTGACAACATTTGTGTGTGTTCATGAGTGTATAAAATTTCTCAACACGCCTACTCATTTACAGTTATTTTCTCACACTTATCCTCTTTTTCTCTTTCTTCTGTTATTCACAGCCTATAGCTATAGTGGTGCAGCGTGAAAGAGCCGCCATGATGGAATTGATTGCAAAAGCCGTTGATATTATATTCCATGGCCAGAAGGGTGTTATATCGGCGCCCTTTATGGATATTTTCTTTAGGGGCATGAGTGTAGACTGTTCATCGGAGGAGTTTGCTTCGAAGGCCTTGTGTACGGCCTTCTATACGGGTGAAGTAAAACAGGCAATGCAGGTGAATGATACGCATTTTCTCTTCTCATTTATGGCAGTGGTAAGTTTTGTTTTTATTTTGCTCTCTCTCTCTCTCTCTCTTCCACTGTTTAAAAACTGTTTTTTTTCACTATTTTAGGCAAATAATTCCGATGCTGGCAAATTTACCGCTTGTCGTGGCGTAAAAAATGTCCATAAAATGGGAAAAATTATTCTCTTTCAAGATGAACCCGAACTGGATGTTTGGGCGGGTGATGCCTGCAATCAATTTATAGGCACTGACTCTACGGTATTTCCACCATTTCTACATAAAGATGATGGTCTGTGGGCATTCACACCCGATTTGTGTAGATCTTTGGGGGCATATTATGTGCGCAAATCGACATATGCTGGCTTGCCGGCGAGTTTTTTCACTTTGGATCTGGGCGATATCAGGGTGAGTGTGTATGGGATTGAAGATAAAAATTAAACCGTAAAAGCGATTTTATTCGTTAGAATACACCAGAGTTACATTGTTTTTGTGATGATCCAGAGGATTTGGATACTTGTCCGCCAATGGGTACCATGAGCTTACAGCCCTGTACCGGAGCTCCTCTACTGGCCTCATTGCCGCATTTCTATAAAGCTGATCCGAAATTGATAGAGGGCGTAAATGGTTTAAATCCGAATGAACATGATCATGCTATTTACATAGATTTTGAATTGGTAAGTTCGATACACTCGAACGCATGTATAAAATTAACGCACACAACATAAGTAGTGTGAGAAACTAAGTCGTAATCCTGACTGAAGTGTTGTAATGACCGATTATGTATGTATGTATGTAAGTTCGATACAAAATAGTTATCGATAACAATAATACAACAAAAAATGTTATCGAAGATAATATTAAACGAGAAAGAATGTCTGTAAATATTTTCGATAACAAACAGAATGTAAATTATCGACAATTCTGTATTTTTTTTTTTAGAAAAAAATCGATAAAAAAGTTATAAATTAAGAAAAAATGTAATGCATTACTATCGATAACAAAACATTTTCTATTTATTTTTGTAAAATGAAACGTTTAAACATTATATCATTAACATTTTAGATAACGAAAAAGAAATTTTACAAGAATAATCGATAACAAAAAACTTTATAGAAATTATCGATATTAAACAAATTTATAGAAATTAATTTTAATAAATATTTTCGACGAAATTATCGATAAGTAAACAAACAAAAAATTTATAAGAGTTAACGATAATAAAATAAAATGTATATTAAAAGTAACGATAACATTACATTATCGATAGTAATTGTTTTAATAGAATTTATATCTAATAAGTAAATTATCACGGAAAAATTTTAAAAGAAAAAAAGTTTAATTAAAAAGCAAAATTTGCTCTAATTATTATCGATAACACAAACATACATACATACATTTTCAAAAAGAAAAATTTCTTTTATAATCAGCTTTAGACAAACTGTTCGATAACAAATATTTTTTAAACTGTTCGAAAATAAAATTTTCGATAACAAATTTTTTTGTAAAAAAAATTTTCGATAACAAATTTTTTTGTAAAAAAAATTTTCGATAACAAATTTTTTTGTAAAAAAAAATTCGATAACAAATCTTTTTGTAAAAAAATTTTCGATAACAAATCTTTTTGTAAAAAAAATTTCGATAACAAATTTACTCCAAAAAATTTTCGATAACAATATGAAAAAATCATTGCCACAGATATCCGGCACACCGTTTAGAGCTGCCAAACGTTTGCAATTTAACATGGATTTGGAGCCCGTGGAACAAATCGAACAAGTCAGTAAAATACCGCGTGTAGTAATGCCTCTATTCTGGGTTGAGGAAGGCGTGGCCCTTAACAAAACCTACGTTAATATGCTCAAATATACGCTATTCTTGTAAGTGCTTGAACATTTTCGTTAAAAATGCTTGTAAAACTAAAAAAAAAATTAAAATATTCCACAGGGGTTTGCGTTTCAATGCCGGCTTACGTTGGACTCTGATCACATTGTCTTTGCTGGGTTTAATGGGAGGCGGTTATTTGTACATGAAAAAAACAGACAGTTTGGATATTACTTTACCCATGAAGGATAATAAGATTTCAAATGTTAAGCCCGTTCTAGTCACCAATGACGTACCTCCTGGAGCAGCTCAAAATAAGCCGGCTATTGTTGAGGCTGATCTATCGAATCAAGTTGTAGAGAAGTTTTAATTGAAACAAGAAGAAGATAAAAGAAAAGAAAACAAATAAATTCAGATTTCTTGTGTAGTTTTTCGTAGATGTTGGTTTAAATAAAATTCAGTTTTAAAGAAGAAATTTTTCGTTTGAAAGCTTTGAAATCTAATCAGTACCGCTTGGTGGAGCGTTTTCAACAATTAAACAATAGTTGATAAGCATAAAAACATTAATTTAATTTTTTAATTAAATCAAACGCAACTTGATTGATTAGAAAAAATTGTGAAAAAAAATAAGACAACAAACCATAGGAAAAACGTCATTATCATACGATTTTGTTTTTCTAAGTGTGAATGAATAATACGCTGGTAAAACTAATATCGGGTTACCCATTTAGTGGTTACCAAACAGCCCGTGTGGCAAGATTCATCTTTCTTAAGAGTATGGAACCACTTTGCGGGCATTAAGGTGTGTTATGGTCGTCATTATCGACTCGGAAGACATATTTCGGTCAATTCAAGGCGCTATGGCTGCCTGATAATCGACCTTTTCAAGTCTGTAACTAACCATTATGAACAAAATGATGTCACAAGGCAACCAAATACTATCGCTTTTGGTTTTGTTGTATGTGAAGTTTTCAGTAAGACTAATTTCATGGCAACCCTATTATGCTAGAACCTGCTACAGTAAACGTTTACGCCAAAAAAAAGAGGTGCTACTTAAAAAGTGTGTCGGCTTATTAGACGCAAAAGCCTGGGTTCGAGCTCCAGGCCAGGCATCAAAGACAAAATACAAAAAGTATTTTTACGGCGACTTCCTCTCAGTAGGTTTCTGACAAAAATTCTGAGAGTAAATAAAAATTGCCATGAAAAGTTACTCAATAAATAAAAATCTGTCGTTCGGATTCGACTTTAAAATGTAGGTCCCACCACTCATATATAAAATTAACACACACAACATAAGTGGTGTGAGAAACTAGGACGTTGTACAATGGGTCAATTCGACCTCCGGGTACTGTACTTGTCTTAATTGACAAATACACGTAATCTAACCTAACCTAACTTAACCTAAAAAGTGGGTTTGCGTCTTCGGTTTTTAAATTTTTCATACATATTCCAGGGGTACATCATCCTTTAAAGATTAAACATTATGTGGTTAATCTTTTGGGACAAGAGTGGAAGTTTTTGTCCGCAGAGGCAAATATTTTGCATATCGTGGATACTTTTCAAGCGTAATGGCATGGAAAGATGTGTTCTTTTCAAACTGAACAGAAAGTGTAAATGAGATAAAAAAAATACTACCTACATTTAGGGCATCATCCCAACACTAAATTTGTATAGTATATGGTGCTGTCTGTGTGAGCTAAATCATCTGATCAGTGGAAATAAGCGTATCTCCTCTGTTGGGTCTTGAAGGAATTCGTGGCAATGTGCAGGCAGATTATGTTGCGAGAAAAGGAGTCTCCAAGCCGTTGACGACATCAAAACTTATCTGTGAAGTGGAAGGACGTGTATACTCAGCGAAAGGGAACGTAAGGGGACAGAGAGAGAGAGGGGGGGAGGCAGAAACTTTTCTCAAACCAATTGAAGTAGCCAAAACGAGAAATTAGACTTTCTGGAAACTTGGAGGAGGAGTTGCGTGACTCGTGGCAATGTCTATTAATTCTATACGGCTCACTATGTGGCATTTTGCCTGGAAACCTGGCCAAAATTAATGGAAGTGTTTTATGAGTTAATGGCTGGATTTTTTTGATAGTGTTAGTGATAATTAGGGCCAAGGATGAAGCCAACTGATTTGGTTCAAATCGGTCCGTGATTTCGCCTAGCCCCCAGACAAATTCCCCTCGAAATTGCACTTATTTACACATAATTATGGTAATTATGCAACAATCATGACAAAATTTAGCATGGATCAGTTCTGTGTACCAAGAATTCATGGTGTAAAGTTTGGTGAAAATCGGATCACATTTGACCCTGGTCCCCATATAAAGTCCCCTTTAGAAATTCACGTTTGCGCTTATAAATGGCTTAAAAACATCGGTATCGCGATGAAATTCGGTATGAACGTGTATTTTGTAAATCTAAATCATATTACCAAATTTTGTTATGGTCGGTCCATAATTGCCCCTTGGTCCAAAATAGGGCCCCTTAAGAAAATATGTTGAGCAATTATAATTGGCTTAAAAATTTTATTACCTCGATGAAATTGGACATGAACATGTTTAATATGAATGTAAATCATTTATGATCACATTTTATTATGATCGGATCATAAGTGCCAATAGGTACCACATACGGTCCATTAAGAATATCAAACATACATCTCATATTGTTATAATAGTCGATATACATACATATGTAATTAAGTTTTTAAAGTTCTATGATAATTAATATTTATTTATAATATTTATTTTACATTATTTAATACTTAACTTAAAAATACTTAAAAAGTGAAACCAACTACAATCGTTAAAATCGTTATCATTTTCATCATCAATGTCAGGAAGGAATAACTTCATAGTATCTGATGAAAATGCTTTTCTATTCCTTCGCGATTTTTGTGTACTGCAGCTTATAAAAGGGTCACTGCTTAAAAGTAACCTATTCAGGACATCTCGACTGGTATCGCTTCTACTGAATTTCCTCGCATAATTCGTACGCCATATGGCTTTATTGCCTGTGGCTTTATTACACTACGTCTAATTTTTTTAATTTTTCAAAAAAAAAAGTAAAGTTTTCAAAAAATCGCCAAAAATAATTGCGCAAATTTGCGCAAACTTTTCTTTTTGTTCCTGAATCTAGAGAGGTCATATTTTCTTATGGTATATAACATTAAACTACTAAAAACTACTTTCACCTTTAAAATCCTTATCTTTTTTTTGGGCAGGGTAAAAAAATGTGAAATTTTTATTATTTTCAAATTTTGAACGAATAATTTTAACATTAATATATGAGATATATAGATATATAAAAAACTGAAAGTAGCAGTTGCTCCTACCTTTCAAATAAAAGAAAAATCAATATAAAACCACTATTCGTTTAGCCACAAAAAAATATCATATAAACCTATTAAAATTTCAAAAAAAAAACACCAAAAACGCATTTAATTTTCTTCACTTTCCAGACTTTGACATCGTCTCAAGTCTACAAATCTCAACTTAAAGTCGTGAAAATTCACTATATAATGCAGAATTTTGTTGTCTATCGAACTGCATACACAATTTCTTAAATTTCTTTAAATTCATTTTTGCCTTTTTGGCCAGCTTTTCAGGGTAAAAGCCACATAGTGCGGCTTTCAGTTAAAAAAAATGTTTCTTGTTCGGACATGGGTAAATAGAGCTTTACTGATACCAAACAAAATTCTGAATTTCATTAGAACAACAGGAATGAGGGCGGTATTAAAGGGATACCACTTAGCAACTGAGGCCAGTACAATAGATCGTATGCTCGATTTACACGGCAACAATAACAGAAAATAAATAAGAAGCCAAACAGGCTCGCACTCAATAAATGTTTACACAGTTGTTATTTCTAGAGAACAACAGATGGCAACCCTGGCATACTAGAACCTGATACAGTAAATTGAAAAAGTTTTGTTAACGAATCTAAAACACGGCAACTGCAGTTTCTGAGTGTTGTGGATGTAAATTATGATCTTACAAATGCCATCCTTTACCCTGAATAGGCATGTTCTGACAATCGCACGATTTGAAATCGCAAGTGATTTTAAAAACGCAAAATTTATTTCAAGGTGTTCTGAAACTCACGCGTTTTACTTGCGATCTTCGATTTTTCGAAGTCGTTTATGAAAAAGTAAAACATATGTTTTAGCATTACAAATAAAAATCAAAACATCAAAACTAAAAATATAAATAGGGTGCCCTGGTAGTCTAGTGGGTAGTGTGCTAGACTATTAGCGTGAGGGTCGTGGGTTCGATTCCCACCAGACTCTGGTCTGTGACACTACACCGAGCAAATAGTCAAGTTACTTCGCTCGTATATAATTAGGATATAATTTGTAATTGTATTGTAATTAATAAATAAATAAATAAAAATATAAATAGAAAAATGCCTACAGATTTTTAATTAAGCATAATTTGTTTAAAAAAGCTGCAAACCAGAAGAGAAAAATTAAAAGGACGTGTCCTGAGGGATTACTGTAACCCATTAGACGTTCCGGAGCAGGCGAAAGCATCAAAAATGCATTTCTATCAAAAGTTTAAAATTCCAGGAGTAATTGGATCGGTAGACGGCACCCATACCCATGTGAGGAACTTTATTTTTGCAGAAAGGGGTTTTATAATTCAAATGTGTCAACTGTAAGTAGTGAAGGTTATTTTTAGAATTTTAAACAATCAAAGTGATTACTGTGCACCAAATAAGGATACGAGCTTTTGACGCATCTAGACCTGGTTCTTGTCCCGATGCTTTTGTGTGGAATTTAAGTAACGCCAATGAATTTTACTTAGAAAAATATTCTTATGGAGGCCGTGGTTACTGGTTGCTGGCCGATTCAGCATATGCCCTATAGCCGTATGTTTTAGTACCGTACGTTCGTTTAAGTCGCCAATTTATGTAAACAAATGACCCAAAAAATTGGTTAAAAATCAAGCAAGTTTTTTGCTTGGTATTTTTATTTACAAAATTGTAAAATTGTTATCATTTTTTGTTAAGAAGTTTTGCTTGAACATATTTTCATCAGTTCACTGCAATATACTTTTGTGATTTGAAATCGCAAATTTTTAGCGTTAAGCGTTTTCCCGAACACCTATTTGGCGATTTCGGATCGTATAATTTTTTTTTGCGATTTACGTTCGCCAGAACACCCTCTTGGCGTTTTTAAAACGAAAACGCAAAATTCAGGCGATTTACGTTTTTCAGAACATGCCCGTTTATTTAGAAATGTGGCGGCCACCCTGCATAATATTCTATTGAAGAAAAAAAAACAATCGGTTTGAAACTGATTAGATTATGCAGTTTCGCTAACTGTGGTGCTAATGTGCGGAAGAAAAACACAAAACGTCAGCGCAATTTAATCTAAATTTAATTGATGATTAGAGTGACGTTTTTTTTATTATTTTATGTTTTATGTTTTTATTTTTTTAAATGTTAATTAATTAAGAAATGGAATCAATAAATTAATTATTAATTAAATTGCATTGTTTTAACAGAAACAAAAAACTGATATTGTGTTGTCATCAAATAGCAGATAAAAAATAAATTGAAAAGTAAATTAAAAAAAATAAATAAAAAATAAATAAAATATTGAATAAAAATTAAAAAACAAACAATAAATTGAATAAATTCCCCCTATCCCTCTCTGTGATAATTTTAAATTGTTTTTTTTTTTCAAACTTTTTTTTTCGGTTTAGGATCGTAAATATTGGGTTGTTTAAGCGGCTTTAATTTGCATTTCAATTTATTTGCCTTCATATTCCATTTGACCATTTTATTATATTTTTTTATTATCATTGTTGTTGCTGTTGTAGTTGCTGTATGGATGATATTATATTTTGTAAACAATGATTTACAAAAACAAACATGTTTTATTGTTGCCTGTGTGTTGGTGTAGTGGTTGTTGGGAATTATAATTGATTTTCAATTGAATATGCATGACTTCATTTAGGCATAGAAATTACGACGACGGCGTGTATTACACTATAACAGTAAGAGTGAATGCCATCCATATGTATGCCTTATATACATATGTACATATGTATGTATGTATGTCCATAACGGGTGATACATTTTGAGGTTTCCAAATTAGAATTAAATAAAATACACACGATGTAAACAAATAAACTTGGATTTCTTTATAATGTTTGGGGTAATCTTGAAGCCGCAAATGCTTTTAGAAGATGGACGATTTTGTGCTGTACACCACACCACTCGGGACACGATATCATGAACTTACAAAGAAGCAAGTTTGGCCATATTTTTGGTCAAGATTACATACACACATATGTATGTATGTGATTTTATCCCACAAGACCATTTTATGTAAAGATATGTGACGTCTCCTTTATGGTAAAACGGAAATGCTGAAAAAACAATGCCAAAGTTAGAGGTTACAAATGGATGACCTACAGCGTAGCCGGGGAGCAACGTTAAGGCATTAATCGATTCTATATAGGGTTTTTCATTAAACGCTTCCCACTTTTAAATAAATAAATAAAACAAAGAATGTGAGACATCATCGAAATTCGTTATTCGTTTGAAAGGACTACTGATGACATTAAGTGTAGCCATTTGGTATCCGACCCAATCCTCTATTGAAACCATATGTCGTTGACATCCTAATAATGTCATTCAAGCCAAAAGAAGTTAGTAATCATCGACCTAAAATGCTCACCATTGGCAGTGGTGGCAGCCCAAAAATCTCTGGCAAGCATCTTCCTAGCGCAAGTCTATACCATAGAAAGATGTGTTCAGTTAAACTTGGATAAGAAGGTATACAAGCCAAGGCAAAACTATTTCACACTCAAGCCGCCATTAGAACACTCGGCTCTTATGAGTTTAAATTCAAGATAATATGAGAATGTCTGCGGCAGCTCAATCTGCAAGGTAGGATAAATAAAGCAACACCCTTCTGGTTCCCAGGCCGTGTGAGAATTCTCAAGCTAGCAGACAAGTTTTTTTTTTTTTTTTTTTTTTTTTTTTTTTTTTTTTTTTTTTGTAAAACCAGCACTCAGGGGATGGTCCCTACTCATGCAGTGCATTGTGCAGGTTTAGGAAAATAGGTTATAGGAAGGTGGAAAGAGGGAGTAGTATTTGTACACATTTGATTTAAACTCAAGATGCGAACGGCAAAGGGTGACTTGCGGGGAAGAGGGTCTAGTGAACCCCTTCTGTGGAGTGGTAGCGGAAAAAAGTTCGATGATAAAATACTGGGAGCCATCTTTACTCCATAAAAATAATTGTCAAACTCAATAGCTAGTGTGGACAAATAAAAGAGGCTTTCAATGCAAGAAGGCTACACAGAGATACTTAGAATGGCCACCTTGAATCTCTTCAATTAGGGAATACACTTCAGAATGGGGTAAATGATTTGATTTGTTCTTGGTCCTTAAAAATTGGCAGTTATTTTAGTGCGCCAGAAATCTGCCGAGAGGAAGTCACCGAAGAAATCCTTTTTGTATTTTGTTTGATGTCTGGCCTGGGGATTTAACCCTGGCTGTACGTCTACTAAGCCAACACACTACCTACTAGACTACGGCGTCTTTTACGGTGAACATACATACATACATAAATGGTCATTACAACCCTTCAGTCAGGATTACGATCTAGTTTCTCACACCACTTATGTTGTGTGTATTAATTTCATACATGAGTGGTGGGACCTACAGTTTAAAGTCGACTCCGAACGACAGATTTTTGAGAAACTTTTCATGGCAATTTTATTTACTCTCAGAGTTTTTTTTTGCCAGAAATCTGCTGAGAGGAAGTCGCCGAAGAAATACTTTTTGTATTTTGTCTTGCTGTCTGTCATAAATCGACCTAGCAAGCTTTAGTTTCAATAATCAAGTTTATACCAGCTACGCAGGTGATTGAGCTACTATAACAAGTTCTAGAATGTTAGAGTTGCCATCTTTTATTGCCTAAGAATTAGAAATATATTGGTGGCTTTGCTTCATGAGTCCTACCACTTTCCTAATCAACATAGTAAATTTAAATTAACAATTTCATCGTCAAAACTTATATCGCAACCCTCGTGCATATGATAATTTCCAATTGTCCATAGATAGAAAACAAAAAATTAAGAAAATAAAAAAATTCTTTCGAAAGTTATGCACACAAAAAGAGCCGGCAAATTTTATTCGCTTTTTTATAAGCGATAAAAATTTTATTTTAATTGCCATTAAAACAGCTTAATGATCTCATTATTATTAAGCTTAACAAAATTCAATATAATACGACAACAACAAAGAAACAACAACAAAATACATATACATTGCTCAACAAAATAAAATTCAAATAAAAAAAAAGAAATTCTGGTTTAAAATGCCTCAAAAGATTAGAGATATCCACATACAGTCAAGGCAATACAAATAAGTACAGTGGGAAAGAATAATAAGAAATAAACTTTACAGAATAAGCAAAGTTCCCCACCACTACAATCAAAACAACGCAACCAATACATTTTCACAGACTGCATTGCTCCTATGTACTGGCAACTCTAGCAGTCAAGGCCCTACCAGAATTCTGGGAAAATAGGGTCACCCTCTGCTGGTTCTCATGTCATTTACGAATTCTTGCCAAATTACAGGCAGATGAACATGCTCCACGCGACTGCTAGTGGCAGAATCTTTGTGTGGTTGAAAAAAATATTCGAAAAGATGGACTATATCTATATACTATATATAAAGAAAGGTAGAAACGGAACTAGTTTCAGCCAACCTAAGTTTTAGTTGGGTAATTACAATGAGAAAGGATTTGAGTTATGCATCAGACTATACAGGAGTAGTTGATGACAGTATTCGGCCTTGTTATGACCGCGCACTTTAAAATCTTCGAAAAATAAATTGCACAATATGGTCAGAAAACTTTAGTTATTCAGACGACAATAATAATAGAAGCAGTGAAGTTTAGGTTAGGTTAGGTTAGGTTAGAGTACGTATACTTGTCAATTAAGACAAATACAGTACCCGGAGGTCGAACTGACCCATTGTACAACGTCCTAGTTTCTCACACCACTTATGTTGTGTGTGTTAATTTTATACATGAGTGGTGGGACCTCTAGTTTAAAGTCGACTCCGAACGACAGATTTTTGAGAAACTTTTTCATGGCAATTTTATTGACTCTCAGAGTTTTTGCCAGAAATCTGCTGAGAGGAAGTCGCCGAAGAAATACTTTTTGTATTTTGTCTTGATGTCTGGCCTGGGGCTCGAACCCTGGCTTTACGTCTAATAAGCCAACACAGTACCTACTAGACTTACGGCGACTTCAATTTATAAGTTTATCTCAGTGATATCTCTTTAAATCAGGTGGAATTCGATCGATGGTTTATGTTGGCTTTAAGTACAATGCCCAAACAGAACATCCATTCTGATAAAAAAAAAATAATTGTTTTCAAGTGATGTTGAATTGAATATCCAAATGTGGCAATGCGGCAAAACAGACTCAATAAATGACAACTCAATTGACAGATATAACTTCAACAAGATGGCCGTTATCAATTATCCATTTCAACTGCGTTGAATTGGCTTAAGAAACTCATTAATTGCCATTATTTAGTTGGCTAAGACTGTGTTTTATTACCACCAACACACATTAAATTTTAATGTGATAAATTTTTATAAAAAAAAACACAAAAATTTGTCACACTTTTTTGTTTTTGTTTTTGCTTTCTTGCTTTTTTGAAGTGGTTGGCAATAAATCAAAATAAATGAATTAACATTATGACTACAACAATCACTATAACAACAAAAGCAACAGCAAGAAAAAATAAAATTAATTTCACTTTCAAAAAATTTTAATTTTACAAGAAAAAAAAGGAAAAAAACGACGACAAGCAAGACAACAAGACACCTGCATAATTTTAATTCCCAAAAAAAATTCGTTTCTTTACTTGAAAACAACCAACGAAACAATTATCCTCACTTTGTAGAAATTCACTGCAGAATAGAATATTTAAACACACACACACACTCACACGCTGTAAACTGCAAAACATTTACCCTCACTTTGTAGAAATGTTTTCAAGCGAAAATTAAAATTAAAAAAATGAGAGGAAATTTTCAAAAGCAAATGTTGCATTCAAGGGTTATTAAAGCATTTCAAAGCAAAATGTAATCGTATGGCAATTATAAAATTAAAAAATTTTATTTAAAAATTAAAACATTTAAGAACAATAAAAAGAATAAACAATTGAAATGCGCGTGTGTATGTGTCTGTGTGTGTGTGTCTGTGTTAATTTGATAATAACTTTGAAATGTTTTTGTCGTTTCAACTCTCAAGTTCAAGTAATTGAAAACCGGGAGACAAAAAAAAATTACTGAATTTGTACTTTTTTTTCATTGTTGTAAATTACACTGTGCTACAGAAAAATAAAAATATTTGTTTTTACGATTCTATCACAAAATTTTTCACGTAATTTTAGGGCGAAAAATTGAATTTCAATGCTTCGATTGCATATGACGGCATACGGTGAATTCCCATAGAGTTCGAAAAAGGATCAGGAAGAGCCAATAGCTTTCCCAGAAGGTTAAATTCACATTCTGTGGGCATCAGTACATTAGCAACTAATGAACGAAGCACTGAAAAGGCAAAGGAAGCAGGTGGATAGATAGGTAGAGGTGGCTCTATCTACCTACTCAAAAATAAGTTGGATATACACACTTAGGCCGCTTGAGGCCTATTGTGGTACCATGATTTTTTTCGTTTTTCCTATTTCCGAAACCTCAGACTGCCAATATCAAAGCCTTAGGGTAGGTTAGGTCGGAGTGCTAGCTCTGATTTTACAAAGCTGACTTGAGCACGCATAGCGGCCCGTTGTGATGCCACGGGTGAACGCAGTCCCTGTACTGACCAAGCCTTACAGTTCGTTCAGATCGTTCATGTGGTATTTACATATATATGTACATAACAAAATGGCTTTTCCTTCTCAGGCATAGTGCTGGGCATATGCCCAATAGGTGAAGAAAACAGCCTTATTCTCTTCCTCACCTTTACAGGTTCTGCAGAAATCGTTAGCCAAGTGCCGAAGATCAATGCGCATTGTTACACAAGTGCCTATAATGCAAAGTCCAGTAATGTAACTAACAACCACATCGAGTGTGCTCCTTTGAAATTTAAACAGACTTTTCGCGCGCCTTCCATCTAGTTTTAGCTAGTGGTTCTGAGATCGGAGGAGATCTGGTAAATAATTTTTTTAAAATTCTAAAATTTATTTCATTTGTTTTTGTTTCCACCTTTGGCTTGTTATTGTTTCTATAGAAAAGCAATTCAAGAATAAAAATTTTTATAAAAAAAAAACACGAACTGACAATTCAATTTAATTATTTACACGTTACAGGGGGCTTGACAACAAAAGAATGAAACGGTGGAAATGATTTTGTAATGAAAAGCAAATTACAACAATAAATAGCAACAATAATAATAAGGAAAACAAAATTCTTTTAAAAAATATTCCATCATTCTGCTGCATTTGCAAGCAACAAAAGCAGTTTTTTTTATAAAAAATTAAAAAAAAAAGTTTAAAACATCTTAACGATTTTATTACCGCAAAATACAACAAACAAAAGAAAAACTATTTTAAAAAAAATTGATAATAAATTTTATTTTAGAACTTAACAGGAAATATGAATGAATAATTCAATAACTAAATGCGAAAACAACGCGGTTATTTAATAATAATAAAAATGTGAATAAATTAAAGTCAAAAAATAAATTCAAATTAAATATTCTAAAAACGAAAAAATATGAATCAAACATTGGCATACAAAACATATTTAAAAGATTCTAGGCAGTGCACATTGGTTTAAAATAGATTTTTTTTGGCCAAAATTATTTACGACGAGAATATAATAGTTTTTTGTTAATATTTGAATTATTATTAATTATTAATATCATATTTTGTCAATTATGTGAAATTTAATTAAAATTTGTGTTTTCTCTCGACACATATTAATTAAAAACTACGTATTTCAAGTATTTCTAAATACTAGTTTTATTTATAAAGAAAAGATAAACAATTATATTTCAAAAAGGAATAGTATTGTTAGTTTAAAAAACTCTTATTACAAATTAATTGTTAATTACGTCTAATTCGGTCTAATTCGAGAAATTGCTTTCGATAAGAAAATCAAGTGCTTCCTCGCTAGAGAGAGCAACAGGCTCCTTTGAGTTTTTCCCGCACCGTTTTCGTATTTTCTATGGTCGTGTTGGACTTTGCATTGCTTCCTTTAGAACAACAGCTAAGTCTTTTTCGCCCTTTTTAACGAGCAGACATACGCGCTGCGTTTATTAATAAATCTGTCGTAATTTCTTTGGATGAAGGCATAATTGCTGCTTATCTTCTCTTGCTACGATTCGACATTTCATTAAAAGACATTCGTGGCCGACCTGCTTTATAGGTGCTTGGTAGTTCAGTTAAATTTTTTTTAAAAAATACTTCAGAACTTAACCATTTCATGTTTCGAGACATAAGTGTTTCTGAAGCATTCTGACAACTTTTCATCTAATTTTACGCAAAATATCCCTATTTTTTCTTTTAAATGTTTTAAATAATCCTCAGGAGGATTTGCAATTCCACTTTTTTCTAGAACGAAGTTCAAAACTTCCTTCTTTTTCTTTTCTTTAGTATATGTTTTTTAGCAAAATTGTGAAAAGCTCTTCATTTCTGAAGCCAAGGTAGTCCAGTAGAAAGCGAATATCTTAAGTTATTGCAAGTTATTGCAGGAAAAAACTTTAGAATGTGTTGCACAAGACCACATGCTATTTTCGAATTTTGTTTTTTCACTGGACAAAGTTGGACATTTTTTGAAAGTTTAAATTTATGGAAAAATAAAATAATAATTGAATGCGCGAATATGCATGTAAACAATACACGTTATTTCTATGTCTATTTATTTTTTTAACTTTTTATTTTACAATTAGTTAATACATACCATAAACTTTATTATCCATTAAAAATATTTTTTTTAACTTTTTAATTTTATTCAAAAACACTATTTGGCCGACTACTTAAATTAAACTACTTGCACTTGATTATTCAACAATAGTAAAAAGTTCTATGTTTGCCGCTCTGTAGACTAACGGTAAATACCGGTTTAGAAAAACAAAATTTATTTTCTGATAACTTGAAGTGTTTTCTATCATGCTGTATTAAACAATTTACAAAAAACGAAAATTAAAAAATTACATTTTGGCCAAAAAAACTGAATTTTAAACCAATGTGCAGTGGAACAAACTCAACGTTAGACTACTGGTAGCATTTTTGTTTGCACAACGTTTTAATTCCATAAATTTCGTAAATTTTTGCCATTAAGGGCCATTAGTTAGGCCAGATTCATGGAAAATTTGATATTTTGGTTGCACGCCAGCCAAAGAGATCATACCCTGGACATAAAAACGATATGCCCACATTCCCTTATAATAGCATCGATAGGGTTTTCTTACAGAGTTTGTTTTATTTTGTATTTAAATATAGGAAGTACTTAATGAAAGACCCTGTGCTTACCACATTCTTATTCGTTTTAATTTTATTTATTCAGTTTTAAATATTTTTTAATTGTTAATTACCTTGTAATAAAAATAAAACAAAAAAATTCTTAGAAAGAAAAAAAAAACAAATAAATCCCCCCACCATTGTATTATCATTTCGTTCTGTGTGTGATCATGTACGAAAGGGGTACGAATAATTAACATTACACTGCTGGTGCCAAAATGTCTCTTTAGGTTTACAATACAAAGAGCTCGGCGCCGTAATTCGTTTACACGATTCATGTAAATTCACAGAAAGATACACCATATGAGTACAATACACTCACACTCGCACCAAATAAACAATATCAGGATAAAATAATGAAAACCATGCACACAACACAAATAAATCCATTTTTAAAATTAATTTTTTCGCTGTTATTCATTACTTTAATGATTTTTAAAACATACTAATAACCGTTACCGTTATATTCTTTGTTAGTGTTGCATTGTTGTTGTTTGTTTTATTGTAATTGCTATTGTAAATAAAAATATTCATTTCAACACAATGTTTACTTGTACCCACAAATAAACACACACACATCCACACACACACACATGCACACATGTACCGTACAGCGACAAACCCCATTCGTAATTTATTAATTTATTCGTATACACTGTCTCTTTCCCTCACTCTTTTGTGTATTATTTTGTAAATATTTTGATTGAATTTAATTGACAATTGATTCCTTTGAGTGGCTGTGTTTAGTTTCTCTGGTTATTGGGTGGAGTTCTTTCCGTTTTGTAACACTATTTTGTTTGAATTGTTCTTGTAAACTTATTAATCGTCTTAATTGTTGTTGTTTATATTATAAAATATCAGAATGGTTGGTTAGGAAAGGGGTAGGTAGTCTAGTGTATTTAAGTGGAATTTATTTTCAAAAAAATTTCATTATTTTATTAAAAAATAAAATGAAGCATCATCTACAGATACAATATTTGTTTAATTATACAATAAGTAAAAAAAAAAACAATTTATTTATTGCATTTATTGCAACTTTGTAAAGACAAAACAAGATTATAAAATCAACTGCAAGCCGTTTAAACACAATTACAACCGCAGGCGTTACTTATTTATAAAAAAGTCGTCTCTTATTCTATGTATATCGAAAAGAGATTGTTTAATACATATGTACTTATTATGTTTACCACAACTGTTTTAAAAATTATATTCTTATTAAACTTTTAATGACCTATCTCGCTACGATGAACAAGGTATAGAGCTTAGAAAGCTTAAGCATCACGCCAGCTCTGAAGGCAGGCTGCCCTCGAGGTCATCTTGTCTCCAAAACCATTGGACATCTTCCGCCGAAACGTGGCTGCTAGAACTGCACTGAGGCCTAAGTTCTCAGATACGTTTAGGCGGTCCATGGTGGCCACGCTTCAATACTACGTGAAGTAGGATGTGACTACATGGTAGCGGAGACTGTGTTTGAACATTCCCATACGGGATAAAAGGGTTGCTGAAGCTGTCATCGATGACAGTGATATCACAGAATATACACAGAATTGAAACCTTTGACGTTTAAAAACGAACATAGCAGCACTTTAACCTACCTCGTAGAGGGAGAAAAAAGATATTTTAATGTTTTGCGAATCAAATGTGTTAGAAGCAACAGATATACAAAGTGAAAACTGGCGGTTAAAGTAGAAAAATTAAATGTAAATAAAGATTTATTTTGTGTTAAAAAAGGGATAATTTGGAATATTTTTTAATTTCTTCAATGAAAAGTTTAAAGATTCTTAAATATTTAAATTTTAATCGAAATGTGTGTGATTTTCGGTCACAATGAATATAGTTTCTTGTGCAAGAGGTAATTAAGAAGCTAAATATTACAAGATCAAAATAAGACGTACTGCTCATAAAAAAATTTTCTTGCTGAAAGTTGCCAATATTTTTTAATTTCTTGAAAGAAAAAGTTAAAGTTGTTATTGTTATTAGTTGTTTTTATTATTTATTAATAGTTTTAGACAAAAATTACATTTTTTATTAACTCTCGCCAATATAAAAAACCACCCCGAAAACTAAAAAAACATAAATAAACAAAACAGAGTTACAATCAGAGAGAGACAGAAATACTTTTTGGTAATATTTGCTGTCTCTTTCTCCATGGAAAGTTAAACGTCAAACTCTTGTTTCTATTCTGTGTATATTCTGTGAGTGATATAACCATCTCAAAAATGGAATGCGGAACTAGATCTGGAGTCTATTTCGATAAACTAGCACTGGACGAGTTATACAGGCCAGCATATTTCACGCAGCAATTTTTGCTGCGGGATCCAGCTTGTCAAATCAAAGCGCGTCAGGAGTTGCATGGACTATCCATACCGTATACGTCGATACAACACCCGCCTCTACTGGTTCCGGACCACTGTTGCATAGAGAGAAACGAAAGGGCGGACGTACTGGCAGAGAAGAGATCAGAGATCTCTAAGGAGGAGACGACAGAGGGGATATATGCGCCTCTGCAGAAATAATTATCAAAATTGCAAAAATCAGCATGGAATTCAACAAATCGTGGGTTGTCTGATATACCTGGCTGCCGAATTTCAAAACTGCTGTGTCCAGCAGTGGACAGCGGAAGAACTAGGGAACTACTTGATTTAAACAAGAAAACGGTTCGCATTCTAACACGAATCCTAACGGGACACTGCGTTCTCTATTGACAGTTTCGCTAACAAGCTCGTTCTGCCTGACCATGATTACTGCTGAAGCTGCCATGGTATGGAGGAAATCGGTGCAGCACCTTTTATGCGCGTTTCCTGCACTTCAGGGCAGACGTCATCGGTTTTTGGTTGACAGAACATTTGAAGATTTGGGCATTGTGGCTGGTTTCATCCGGAACTCGGGGTGGCTCAAACCCACCACTGACGGATCATGTTATGGCTTACCTCACATAACAGCAACACAATAGGCCCTAACCTAAACTTTAATAAATCTTTTCAATTTTAAAATAAACTAAAAACCTGGCATTGAATAATTTCTTTAAATTTTTATTATTTTTTGGAAATTAGAATTTATATTTGAAGATAAATGAATACTTAGAAAAAGAAAGAGAAACGCATAAAATGCTTTTAATGTAGACTAAGCAACTCTATTAAAGGCATAACAAACCCCTCTGCATTATTAATACAGTAAGTGTTGGTTAATGAAAGAATTTTAATCGCCTATACAAACATTGTTTACATGATTTTCCATGCAGTGCTGTCTGCTATGTTTACAATTTAATTGTGTAATTACTGTTCTCTCTCTGTCTCTGACTTTATGATTCTCTGTGTTTTAATCAGTGAGCATTGGATATTTGTGTTCGTAAATAAAATACGAAACGTTTATTCACCTTCTTTGTTGTTATTTTTTTATTGCGTTCTTTTATTTCATAATTTTGTATTTGCCAATGTTATTGTTATTGTCGTTATCTTGATTATTATGCTTGCTCGCTAAAAGGTTTACAAACAAACACAGGCACTTCCACACACACTCACACACATGCACTCGCAAATGTGTCATATGAATGAGTTGTTTAAGGTAGACAAAGCAACACTAGAAGCTCATTGAAATCAGATGTTTTCGTGATAATTTGTCAATATACGATGTGTATCTCTCTCTCTTTCCTCCTCTCTCTTTATGTGTACATATGAAAATAAATTGTGATGTTATTGTTTTTAGTTTAAGGAAAATAAATATTTATATTGTTGCCATAATAATTAAAATGAGAAAAAAAGCGAGAGAAACAAAAACAAAAACTAGTAAGCAAAACACCGTAACAAAATCAGGTATTTGTGCTCTTTTAAAAATTGTACTCCTCTTTCTTTATGTACTCATTGAAACTCCTAGACAAGCATGATTTTAAGTTTTCTTTGACTAACTGACTTCCGTTTTTTTTCAATGTAATTGTCCTTTATTTTGTTGTTATTGTCTCTCTTTTTACTCCGTATTGTTGTTTTTTTCCTATGAAAAGGTGTTTATTTACGATATTTTTCAATTGCTCTCTCAATTTTTATCGTTTAAATTATGATGTTAGTTGGGCAAATATCCAACATGGCCTCATACAAACGCACCCATACTCTGACACATTTCCACAATGTTTGTATTTTTTTTGTTTGTTCTAAGGAAATCACTCATTATTTAAGATGACAATTATTGAAATAGAATCAAGAACAAGAAGAACAATAGCCATAGAAACAACAACAACAACAACAATTAACCGCAATAATTTTACAATGGAATGCTTTAAATTACTTGTCAATGTGTGTAATCAGCAGTTTCATGTAGGCAGGCTTGCCAACCTTTAAAACTTAAAATTCGATATTAATTGTGATCTTTTCACTGTAATTACGGTAAAGCACAATGAGAAATTAAATAAAAAAAAAAACGTTTAAAATTATTTCAAACATTTAATCATTAAATAAATACAAACACACATATGTACACAGGCAATATGTACAAAGAATACATGAAAACAGCGAAAAAAATAAATGGAAATCAATTCTCAAAAAAAATTTATTTTTCTTTTAATTTTTTCTTGAAATTCCCACAAAACATGTGTGATTTTTTATTTTTTTCTTGTTGAAAGATTAATTAAGACAAAACATTAAGAACAAGCAACGGTTTTTTAAATTAATCATCATGTGTTTTGTACATACATATTTATGTATGTTTCCAAGAAATATTTCTTTAAAATTATAGACAATACCAGTGTTGCCAACTTGCTCCTTGAAAAAGCGGAATTTGCAAAACTATTTTTCACACGTTTTATTCACTTTTATTCTTGAAATCGTGTAAACAGCATCAAAATTCCTTTTTTTACTTTGAAACTGTTAAAATCTGAGCTGACGTTACAGCAGGAGGTTTTAAGAAAAGTATAGAAAAAAAAAGGAAAAGATGTGGACACAACGATTTTCACATGGAAGCCAAAGTCAGCCAAAACCGTTCAAAGACAATGCATTGTTATTTTTATACCCAAGATGTACTCAAAAAAATCTTGGAAATTATTTACAAAGTTTATTTAAAACCAAGGAAAGAGAGCACCACGCGAGTTCCTACGAAGGAGTCGTTGATCTATCCATTACTCAGTACAGAAGATGTATTCTTTATGACAATCCGAGACTTGGTAACCTGAATTCTGGATTCCAGTAATAGTGGACAACTTCCTAAGTATATACAAGCATGTCGAATATTTTCAAACATCTTCAATAGTTTCGATATGTCCAGATATACGGGATAGCCCTACAATACCCTGCATATCTCTTCAAATACCTAAACTTCCTGAATAGTTTTGAACTGATCAGACATCCTGAATATCTTTCAACAGCTCGGTTGTTATACAACATCCTGGATATCTCTTCAAGTTGTCGAGAATTCCCTAAGCATCTATCAACACGTTGGATAGTTCGTTACAATCCACGATATTTTTGAACATCTCAATATCTGCAAAAATCATGGAAATCTCCCTTATTATCTGAAATCATGTCGGATATCTCTAAACATCTTGAATAGCTTCAAACTTTTGAGGAATCCTGAATACCTTTCTACATCTCGGTTGTAGAAATCTTGGAAATATCTACCACCACATTGTATATTTTTAAACATCCCAGAGAGTTTTGAACACTCCAGGATATATGTAAACAACTCGGCTATACCTTGCAACATTCTGTATATCTTCCAAATCTTGTGGACTTCTCTTTAAACATTTACAACCCTGTTAGATATTTCTACACAACCTGAATAGTTTCCAGCTGCTTAGATATCCTGGATATCTTTGAATATCGTTGTTGTTTTGCAACATCCTGCACATCTCTATGAATTCTTTAATGCTGTAAAATGTTGACATCTTTAATGTCGTCATCACATACGTTGGCATCACTCTAATAATTGAGGTAAACGCTGTCATAGCCAACAGTGTTGCCATTTAAGTTTAATAAAATAAAATAATCAAACACCAGGTTTTTTAAGTACTCAAGCTTGGGATATATTTATTTTTACGGTTATTTAGCAATTTACAGTTACAAATTTGAAAAATAGACAAAGACATTGAGAGTTTGTGTAAGAGAAATAGAGAGGGATATAGAGTAACGTGCTGCAGCTGCGTTAGACTACAATGGATACCTGCTTCCACATGGTCTGATTGAATTTCTCAAATTGTTTGACGCGTATATCCAAATCGTTGAGTTTATTTAAGACCAAGGAAAACTTTTGTTCATATATTCCTACAATGGCCTTAAACTCACGCCTCAACTTCTCGACTTCTTTGACGTTATCAAACTTCAGCTGATTATATTCCTGGATATTCTCAGGAGCTACACTCAATTCTTGTTGCGTTTCAGCAACATAACTGTCATATGCATCGTCAGGCTCTCTCATGCGATACATACATTTAATGCCGTGTATATATTCACCGGGGAAATTGTCATCGTATTCGTCGTAAGTATAGGAAATTTGCAAAGGTTTTATAAGTATATCCATGAGAATTTGCAGATTAAAGCAGTTCCAATTGTTATGATGTATATAGAAATGGCTGAGTTTCTCGAAATATTTGAAATTTTGTGGATTAATTTCCTCCAGCTGATTAAAGGAGACATTAAGAGAACGCAGAAGATTGGGTGAAGCTAATGCGGCAATGGGAATTTCTTTGAGAGAAGTATTGCTCATGTCTAGTCGCTCCAGTGCATTGATTTGCCACAGGTCGGGAAATGTAATTAAATTGGGATTATGGGAAATATCGAGAGTTCGTAAATTGTTCGAGCGTGCCAAAGACGATAACTGCTCCAGGGAATTGTCTTGCAAATTTAAAGTTTCCAAATACTCTGGCTGCGTAAAATACAATTCAATAATGCGATTGTTTTGCAAATCCACATTGACTGCTTCGCCGTAGATATTAATGCGCCGCAGCGAACAATTCTTTGCCCACAGGTACTCCACGCGAATGTTGGCATTAACCAAGAGTTTTAGTTCCGGATTGTCGGAAATATCCAAGTATTTTAATAACTCCTGCTCTTGAAAGGCATACTCTTCTATGAACTCCAGTTGATTATTCTGCAGGTAGAGGCTGAACAAGTGTGGATTGCCAGCAAATACAGACTCTTTAATGATTTTAAGGCGATTGCCGGCTAAATTGATTTGTTGCAGTGCTGGCAAATACTTGAATACTGTTAAGGGCAACGTCTCAATCAGATTGTTATGCAAATCCAAATAGTTTAACTTTTCCAAACCTTTAAAACTGTCATTGTGCAGCCTACTTATCTGGTTAGAATCCAGGAAGAGAAAGGATAGATTCTCCGCGTAGGTAAACAGCATAGGTGTGATTTCCTTTAACAAGTTCTCGGATAGTAGAAGTATGATCAGCTTATCAGCCATTAAGAAATTATCCCACTTTAAAGTTTCCACCGAACAGTTGCGGAAATCCAATTCTTGTACATGGAAGGCATAGAACAGGTTCAAGGGGAAGTTGCTGAATTGCGAATTGATAAATGTTAAGTGATCATAGTCCTTGGCCTCCTTAATGCGATATGTGGTCTCCGACGTGAAACGTATCTCTGGTTTGCGTACAAAGCTTACAATCTCTTGTTTATTGCTGTAATTGAAACCTGAACACACGCCAATGTTGTTGCAACGTTCATCTGTTGTAAACAGTTGGATTTCTATTAAACGGCGACCTTCCAAGTCATCATCATTAGATTCTTTAGACAACTCTTGTTCCTGTTCTAACTCCTCCTCCTTCTCCTGTTCATCTGCAATGCTTGACAGCTCAGCAGCATTGTAATCATCATCTACATCCTTAAATTCCATGGCTCTAATGGTTTGTACAGCCAATAATATTAGCAGCAGTAATCTAGTCAACCTGATTGCCATTTTATACGCGCCCCTAAATGGTTTTCTTTTTTATTTTTGTCTACTGGCAAGCGTTTTTCCTTTAACCAGTTCGCAGCGTAATGCTCGTGTTTCAACGTTTAATTTTTAACTGAATTTGCGCGTTTGATTTTCATTTGGAATCTCCTCCACGTTTGACTGCACAAATTTTGTTGAATTTTTTTTTCCGTTTTTTTTCTTTCAATTTTAAATTATTTGTTCATTAAAATTTGTTGTTATTGTAGTTGTTGTATCCAGATCTATTTTATTATTATTATTTAGAATAAAGAAAAGTTAATAATTATATGGAGAATATACACATGTATTCTCCACCATCAATCTAATCTATAACGCGCGCCTACAGTGGTTGAGAAAATTTTAAAATGTCATGTCACCTCTACGTACGTCTGTCTATACAACCAGACTTGTTTCCAGCTGGTAAAAGATATTCGTGATTATTGATTGTCTTGAAACATTGTGAATATCACGAGAAATCGTAGAGGTTTCTTAAATATCTTCAATCACGAAGGAAGTTTCGAACTGTTCAGATAACCTGCATATCTGTCAACACCATGGTTAACTTGAAATATCGAGGATATCTCTGGAAATGTGGACAACTTTCTCAATGTCTTCAATCGTTCACGTTGTTAAAAGGTATCTACCTTTTAACAACGTGAACGGTTTCAAACTGTCCAAATATCCTGGATATCTTTAAACATTTTAGTTGTTTTTGAAACATTCTGGATATCTGCGGAAATCGTAAATGTCAACCTAAGTATCCACAAGCATGTTGAACATTTCTAAACATCTTCGATAATTACGAACTGTCCAGATGGCCTGGATACCATTAAACATCTTGATTGCCTTGCAACAGTTTGGACATCTCCAGAACTCATGAGCATCTGCCTAAATTTCTACAATTATGGTTGATGTCTTTAAACATCCTGCAAAGTTTCAGATGTTCAGATATCCTGGATCTCTTTGAACAACTCGGTTGCCTCACTACATCCTGGATATCTCCAGAAGTTCTAGATACCTCCCTAAACATCTAACTCCGTGCTGAATATTTTTGAACTTGCTGGTCAGCTCGAAACAATCCAGGCTATTTTTAGCCATCTCGTAGCAACACCCTGGATATTTCTAAAGATCTTAAATAGTTTCGAACTGTTGAGATCTCCAGAACATCTGGATTGTGTAACTACGACCTCAAGATTTCCGGAAATCATAGATACTTTCCGAAATGTTTACTACCATGTTGGAGATTTTTAAACATCCTAAAAAGAGTTTCGAACTAACCATTCTAGTTACCTCGCAACATCCTAGATATCTCCCAAAATTGTGGATATCTCTCTCGAAACATCTGCAACTACGCTGGCTATTTCTAAACAGCGTGTATAGTTTCGAACTGTTCAGATAACCTGGATATCTGCAAATATGTTAAAACGTTCTGGATATTCATTCACACATATGTACATATACATACATAATTGGTCATTACAAACCTTCAGTCAGGATTACGACCTAGTTTCTCACACCACTTATGTTGTGTGTGTTAATTTTATACATGAGCGGTGGGACCTACAGTTTAAAGTCGACTCCGAACGACAAATTTTTTTAGAAACTTATCATGGCAGGTTTTACTCTCCTAGTTTTTGCCAGAAATCTGCTGAGAGGAAGACGCCTTAGAAATACTTTTTGTATTTTATTTTGATGTGTGGCCTGGGGCTCGAACTCTGGCTTTTCGTCTAATAAGCCAACACACTACCTACTAGACCACGGCGACTTCAACACCCTGGATATCTTCCAAATTTGCGGATATCTTTCTCGAAACGTCTACAACTATGCTGGCTATTTCTAAACATCGTGTATAGTTTCGAACTGTTCAGATAACCTGGATATCTGCAAATATTTTAAAGCGTGCTGGATATTTATTCTGGACATTCTATCTCTGAACCCCCGGCAACTTTTATCCTAGTCACTGAATTCTTCTGGTATTTCCATTTGCTTCTTTTGACCCACTGTATTTTTTTGTTTTATTTTGCAAAATAAAAACATGCCATATTTCATAAAAAAAATTGTATACATTTTTTAATAATAATTTTTTAATATTTTTTGCAAAACAAAACAATAAAAGTCCAAAACAATAACAAATTGGGTGGTGGTGGATGATGATCGCTTGCTCCGATCGGTTCGCTCGTTCGCTTTTGTTAATTCATGTGTAGCTTGTGCTGACATAGAAAATTATAATATTTTTTGTTGTTATTTGTATTTTTTTCTTTTTAATAAATTAAAAAATGTATTAACAAACAAAAAAAAATTGTCTATAGAACGATTTTAATTGACCTCCACCTCCACCACTGTCACTGTCAATGGCTTATAGGAAATAAAAGATCACACTGTGTTGAAAGAGAGAGAAAGCAAGAGAGTAAGAGGATTAGAAATGCCTTAGTTTCAATTGTTTACAAATGTTGTTTTGTAATGTTGTTGTTTTAATTGTAAAATTCAAAATAAAACACGAACTCGAACATATGTTTGCGGCAGCAGCAGCAGCAACAGTAGCAGCATGACGACGAGGCGACATGTAATTTATTCATAACAAACACGATATTTTTCTATGCAAATTAAATGCAAGTAATACACGCCACATAAACACACACACACACAGAAATAATATTAGACAATGCATGAGCACAAGTTTAACTCTGGTTGTTAACACTGAATGTAAAGTTGCCATTTGAACAGTATACACTGTGTTGCCAATCCCTTGATTAGTGGTTTACATTTAGCGTTTTAGGTTTTTTATTTTTGGATTTTTTATGTGTAGATTTTTATTGTTTTTATTGTTTATTAAACAATAAAAAATATGGTTTTATTTTATTTTTATATTGTTATTGTTCTTATGTTTAATATTTAAATTGTTTAATAAATATTTAAATTAATTGTAATTTTATTGTTTGTTTATTGAAAGTGTTGTTCCATTCGTTCGTTCACTAGTTAATGAAAATGTGTACGAAGAAAAGTTTTCATATCCGCAATAAAAACGTGAACAAAAAGTCAAAATCTGCGTAGAAAGTTGATCAATTTTAGAATTGAATAACTTACAGAATTAATGAAGGTGTAGTAAAATGAAATCCTTTAGATTTTTCTTTTCCTATCATTAACGATTTGCAACATACGATCTGAAATAAGATCAGCGGAAACAAAGGTTTTGAAAGTACCAGATGTGGCACATAAAATGAAGTGCTTTTACTGGGCATATGATGCTCGGCTGGCGGAGAATTCTAAATGAAATGGTCTAAGATAAGCTTTAACAGCCAAAAATATTCAGGGGACATAGTTTTGATGGCAATAGGCAATTTCAAGAGACTCCATGTGCCGTCATTCAAAAAGGTCTTGAGATTATAAGTTTGGGAATCAGTTTCGGGGTACTTTAAGGTAAACCTTGATAGTATCATCTCCGGAAAGGAGAAAAGTTTTCAAATGAAGGAATATTACATTCCTGGGTGAGGTTATATCACAGAAATGAAGGTAAAATATCTGCGCATTTTACTGGACCATGACATGGAAGCAGAATATATCACCAGAACATGCATTTCGGAAGAAAGGGAGTTACACTTAACGCCAACGGACAGCATTCTGAGGTTTGTCAGTGCAACAGAATTGGTGTAGAGCTCTGGGCCAATAGACCACCAAAAGAATGCGTCACTTGGAAGTCGCCTGGTACTTTGTAGAACCCTCATGAACAACCATAGTCCTCTAAGACCTCTTTGCATCTACATTTACGGCATTATGCCTGTTTGTAAAGTCTTTAAATTTTGAAATCTTCTTCGTTCCTTGAAAAAACATTGGGCTGTCCAAAGCATCTTCCCATAGCTTCGTTAATGATGTTGCTTTGTTCCCACTGTAGATAATTCTAGAATGACAGGGTTGCCATGTGCTATTTTTAATTCAGCAGAAAAATTAAACAAAATTAGAAATAAAACTGAGGTACTTTCAAAAAAATTTCTGAAATTTTCTGCCCTTTTCGTAGCACAGTGTAAACGTTAAAGCAATGAAAAAAGATTCTAATTAATTAAGCCGTTATTCAAATATCGTATCGGTCGCTGCTTCGTTCGCCTAATTTTGTTTAAATATATTTAAAATTAATTAAAAATAATAACAAAAACAACCCAGTCAATTAATCATTTTTTATTATTTATTATTGCGGAACGTATGTAGGAACGAACGAACTATTTAAACATGGGGTCTTAAAATGCGTATAGTATTGAATGGAGCCATAAATTTTTAACGAATCAAGAATCTACAAAAAATTAATGAAGCAAATAATTAAAGAAAAACAAACAAAAAATTAATAAAAAAAAAACAAATAAAAAAAATCGAAAGTAAATAAAAACAAAACCCTACACAAATAAGTAAATAAATAAACACGATATTAAATAGTATGATTTATGAGGGGGGGAAAGAATGTTATATGAAGAGTAAATAATTTAAAAATTAAAGAAAATTTTCTAGGGAGCCATTCGCCATAGAAAAGAATTGAGTGTAGAGTACTAAAGACGCAAATAGAAATTGAAATTGAAATAGTGTGAACTCAATACATAACATACATAAATAATTGGTCATTGCAAGCCTTCAGTCAGGATTACAACCTAGTTTCTCACACCACTTTTGTGGTGTGTGTTAATTTTATACAGGAGTGGCAGGACCTACAGTTTGAGTGTAAAAAAACTCAGAGTTTTTGCCAGAAATCTGCTGAGAGGAAATCGCCGAAGAAATAATTTTTCACATTTCGTTTTTGTGGGAGATGTCTGACCTGGGGTTTCAACCATGGGCTCACGTTTAATAAGCCAACACATTGCCTACTAGACTACGGCGACATGTGTAAAGATTGTAAAATAAGTGGTGTTGCCAACTTCAGTGCTTTTTAAAAAAAACATTCGACAACCGAAGGTTTTTCTACGTGACAGAACAAAATATTTTTTGTTTACATTTTATATCGAGTCTTCTAACATGGACTTTTGAACTTGACAGCTAATAACGGTCAGATTGTTGAAGCTACATTAAGGTACACATCGTGGGTGGTGTTGTGACAAGCTACATAGGTTGTAATCCAGACTAAAGAGATGTAATGATCAATCATTCGATAACCGAAGGTTTTTCTTCGTGACAGAACAAAATATTTTGTTTTTTTTTTCATTTTATATCGGGTCTTAACACGGACTTTCATACTTTGACAGCTAATAACGGTCATATTGTTGGAGCTACATTAAGGCACACAACGTGGGTGGTGTTGTGACAAGCTACATAGGTTGTAATCCTGACTAAAGAGATCTAATGATCAATTAAGTATGGAAAGGTTTCTGAAGTGTAATCCCGAAGTAATCTAGTAAACCTCATTGCTAATACGCGTCTAACCGGCACAGCAAACAATATATTCTGGTTCATGCATGATGAACTTGACTTTGCTATGAAATCTAACTTAAGGTGGAAGGAACTCCATACGGCGTTAAGCCTGTTTTTCCGAGATTATTTCTTGATGTTCTTAAAATTACTAAGCCAAAGTGAGTGAAAGCAAAGAATATGGATATAAAGAATACGCATCATGTAGAAGTAAAATTTCTTATTTCGTAATGTTACGACCCGCTCTCATCAAATTCATTTCTAGATGAGGGGGAGGAAGACAGAAGGAAAATAAACACAAACAAAGAGCGTAACAATGTGTTGCTCTCATCGTACGTATGTACATGTGTATGTATTCTTGTGTTTTTTGATTTAGTTGTCGATCAGACTGCTACAAGAATAGATGTGCTTCGGATGCTTTATCATAGTATTTCAGAATAAAAATATAGAAAAATTGTACTGCACTAAATCCCTAAAGACACCGTATTTAACTTGGCAAGTATTCTTCCAAAAATCGAAATCATTTCTCATTGATAATAGTGAATACTACTGTGATATTTCTTTGGGTGAATCATTGAAGTCTGAAAGAAGCGACATGAACCTTCTTCTTTCAAAACTGAGAAGATTTGTACGCTCTTTTTAACGAACATTCTTGATGTTCGTGTCCTATGTGTGCAAAAAGCCGAAGATTCCCCTGAGGGACATTGGTGCCGACGTCTGTTTTTAACACCAGAAAAATAAATAAAAAAGTGGTCAAACAACAAAAACGCACGATGAGAACAACGCATTGTTACGCTCTTGGTTTCTGTAGCCTTCCCTTCTATCTTTCCCCCCGCGTCATGAAATATTTTTGAAAAATATTCCAAAATATGTTAAAATGCACATTCTCTGTACTTTATTTTCTTTGATGAAAGCCATTTTCATACGATTGTGAGTATAAACGCAAGCGTGTAAATGTCATACTCGTAACGAAGGCTTTCACGGGGCCATAGAAACCCCAACGAATGTCTCTTAAGTAACGACGAAAGCCCTTCCTAAAAAGCCACTCTATAACTGAGCTGGTTTTCATGTACATACATATGTATGTTATGGCAGTTAGTGTCGTTTTAAAGATTTTTTATTAAGCGTTGAGTTAAAAACGAATGGAAGAAAAATGGTTGAAATAGCTTTACAAAATTCGTCTGAAAATATGAACGGTAAGCAGTGAAGATCAATGCAACGCCTCTCGTTGTCTTCTACGTCACACCATATCAGAGATCACATAACATCACATACAATTTATCCCCATTATATACCATTAAATCAAAACAATTTTCGATTTACATTTTAACACATTTGTTTAGTGATCATCGCTGATCGTTCAATATTTGTTTCGATCAATATTTGTTTGTTTTCTTGTTCCGTCAAAAAATTAAATTAAAATTCGGGTTTTTTGTTTTGCGTTTTTCGTTTGTTTTATATTTTTCTGGTTTTGTTTTCATCAAATAATCCATTTGAAAAATATTTATTTTCTAAAGTTTATTGAACTGCTTTTACGTGTCTACGACATATTTATGGGGTTTGAATATAAAATTTTAAAATTTATTTTTATAGTTTTATGGTCCATTTTGAAAATTTTTTTTCGTTTTTTTGTGTTATGTTATGTTTGTCAAAAAAAAAAAAATCCCCAAACAAAACGAAACGTGAGTAATTAATTAAGCAAATGTGGCTAATTTAGCGATTTATTGAATCAACAATTAAGCGTTTTATTTAGTCAACAGATTTTAACCGTCAATGGTATGCAGTTGATGATGGTTAAAGGTAAATTTGAAGAGACTCTGTGATGTAAGCTGGTTGGTATCTTAATAGGTAGTGTGCTGGCTTATTGAACCGAGAGCCCGTGGTTTATCTCCTGATATCTCGAAATGAAAAGAAAATACTTCTTTCGTCGCTTTTCTCCTAGCAGTCTTGTGGCAAAAATTCTGAGAGAAAATGAAAAATTGCCATGAAAAGTTTCACAAAGCATCTGTCGTTCAGAGTCGACATTTTCACATCCAAAACAGGGAAGGAATGCTCAATTATTTTTTTATTTTTTGGAGTTGCATAAACAATATCGGTTGCAATAATAAGTTTTATATTAAAATTACTGGCATGTAAAGATAAAAATACAGAGGCTTAGCAATCCAATGTGGCATTTTTCCAATTTTTAAACATTCAGCCAACAACCAAAGAATATGGATATAAAGAATACGCATCACGTAGAAGTAAAATTTCTTATGGCGGGTCGTAACATTACGACCCGCTCTCATCAAAATGTTTTTAAAAATCATTTCTTGATGAGAGGGAGGAAGACAGAAGGAAAATGAACACAAACAAAGAGCGTAACAATGTGTTGCTCTCATCGTACGTATGTACATGTGTATGTATTCTTGTGTTTTTTTATTTAGTTGTCGATCAGACTGCGACAAGAATACACGTGTCGCGGATGCTTTATCATTCTATTTCAGAATAACACTCGAAGAATATTTTGTGTTAAGAATGTTCTATGTCATTAGCTGGGCGTATTTTTTATTTTGTCCCATAGTATATATTTTTTAAACGCTTTGGAATGCTCGTTTTTTTTTTCTTTTAATAAAATATGGTTTTTTATTCTTTTTATTTTTATTTATCTAAAAAACATGGCCTAATTTTTAAGCCAAAGATGGATAGCTTTATGTTCTTTTAATAATAATATCCATGTTTTATTTTATTTTTATTTATCCAAAATTATTAAGCCAAAGATAGACAGCCTTACATATGTATGTTGATGAAATGAAAATAAAAATAGAGTATATTACTGACATTTTTATATGGCTGTAAATAAATAAATTCTCTCAACTTATTTTCTCTCTCTCACTCAGTAATCCATAACCATAGGCATGTGTTAACTTAGAGGAAAATTGTTAGTAATAATGTCAAGTCTACTTATTAACCCAATGATATGTATATGTGATCGGAAAATATAGAAAAATTGTACTGCATTAAGACACTAAGACACCGTATTTAACTTGGCAAGTATTCTTCCAAAAATCGAAATCATTTCTCATTGATATTAGTGAATACTACTGTGATATTTCTTTGGCTGTATCATTGAAGTCTGAAAAAATCGACATGAACCTTCTTTTTTAAAAACTGACAAGATTTTTACGCTCTTTTTAGCGAACATTCTTGATATTCGTGTCCTATGTGTGTAAAAAGCCGAAGATGTTCTTCCCCTGAGGGACATTGGTGCCGACACCAGAAAAATAAATAAAAAAAGTGGTCAAACAACAAAAATGCACAATGAGAACAACGCATTGTTACGCTCTTGGTTTCTATATCATTCCCTTCTATCTTTCCGCCCGCGTCATGAAATATTTTTGAAAAATATTCCAAAATATGTTAAAATGCACATTCTTTATGCTTTATTTTCTTTGCAACAACTCAAAAAAAATATTTTTTTTCAATAAAACCATGTGATTAAATCTCTTTTAAGGTGTAACCAAATTAAAAAAAGAAAATAAAATAAATCGTAAAAAATATGTTTTATTTTTTTAATAAAGAATTTAACAATTATTTAATAATTGTTAAGAAAATAAACAATAAAAATAAAATGCTTTTAACACTTTTTAAAAATAACCCCTTTTTTATCTTCTAATTGTTTATTTAAAACATTTTTTTTTTCATTCTTTTTTTACAAAATTTTATTGACTTTTTAAGCAAACAAAACGCGTTTTTAACACTTCAAACTGGTTGAAAAAAATATAAAAAAAAATTTTATTAAAAATTTTCCAATTCCAATAATAATTTTATAATCACAATACAATACAGTAGTAGCACATCTCTGCCGCATTGCCAACACAATTGCTGTGTTGTCTTGATGTCTGTGATTAAATTGTTTACCGACAATTTTATTAGTTTCTCTCTGTGCAAATTTATTAAAAATAATAAAAAAAAAGATGTTTTAAATTTACAAACGATCATTATTTATTGTGATTATTATTATCGTAAACATTATTTACGCTTGTGTGTATATGCATGTATCCAGACCAACCAAACCAAATCATCAATTTGAAAATAATTGCGAAAGATTAGGAAAATTTTGGAAAAAAAATTAAATTTTTTTTATTACTCTTCTGTGTGGTGGTCTAAAAATAGTTCGCACACACAAAAATTACTCACTGCAATCAAAAATTAAAAAAAAAAACGAGAAAAAATGATGTGTGTGAAGATAAATTCGAATTTGAAAACCCAAGACGCAATCCATAAATTTTAGCAGCGCCACATTTAGCGTTAACAGTGCAAAATTTGCTGTTAACAGAGCAAAAATTGCTCTTAACAGAGCACTGTTAACTGTTTAACAGTATCAAGCTGAACAAGGTTCCTTGTTTAGAAGCTAATTTTAGGGCATATGCTAGGTCTTTGAGTACCATATCATACTCAAAGGAGCGTTCCAAGGCCTCCTAATACAATAAGCAATATAGTCATATAAAAAGTGGCATGGTATTGTTGAAATTGGCTTTGCAAAAATACAATTTTATTGAAGATTCTTTAGAAGATCAGTGGCCATTTGGGAACATATAAGAAATAGTACACCATACAGACTATATGCAAATGATAGTCCAGAGGGTCCTTTTTCCAACCGTGGTAGTGGGATAGCTGAAATAATCTTGTGAGTCGCGATTTTGAATTTTAAAAAAATCGATTTTTGGCCAAAAATATATGAAAATTCTCTAGAAGATCAGTGGCCATTTGGGAACATATAAGAAATAGTACACCATACAGACTATATGCAAATGATAGTCCAGAGGGTCCTCTTTCCATATAGTCTTTGCATATAGTCTGTATGGTGTACTATTTCTTATATGTTCCCAAATGGCCACTGATCTTCTAGAGAATTTTCATATATTTTTGGCCAAAAATCGATTTTTTTAAAATTCAAAAACTCGACTCACAAGATTATTTCAGCTATCCCACTACCACGGTTGGAAAGAGGACCCTCTGGGCTATCATTTGCATATAGTCTGTATGGTGTACTATTTCTTATATGTTCCCAAATGGCCACTGATCTTCTAGAGAATTCTCATATAATTTCGACCAAAAATCGATTTTTTTAAAATTCAAAATCTCGACTCACAAGATTATTTCAGCTATCCCACTACCACGGTTGGAAAGAGGACCCTCTGGGTTATCATTTGCATATAGTCTGTATGGTGTACTATTTCTTATATGTTCCCAAATGGCCACTGATCTTCTAGAGAATTTTCATATATTTTTGGCCAAAAATCGATTTTTTTTTAAATTCAAAATCGCGACTCACAAGATTATTTCAGCTATCCCACTACCACGGTTGGAAAAAGGACCCTCTGGACTATCATTTGCATATAGTCTGTATGGTGTACTATTTCTTATATGTTCCCAAATGGCCACTGATCTTCTAGAGAATCTTCAATCAAAAATGTATTTTTGCAAAGCCAATTTCAACAATACCATGCCACTTTTTATATGACTATATTGCTTATTGTATTAGGAGGCCTTGGAACGCTCCTTTGAGTATGATATGGTACTCAAAGACCTAGTATATGCCCTAAAATTAGCTTCTAAACAAGGAACCTTGTTCAGTTTGATACTGTTAAACAGTTAACAGTACTCTGTTAAGAGCAATTTTTGCTCTGTTAATAGCAAATTTTGCACTGTTAACGCTAAATGTGGCGCTGCTAAAATTTATGGATTGCGTCTTGGGTTTTCAAATTCGAATTTATCTTCACACACATGAAAAAATGTTATTTTTGTTCTAAAGTTAGATTACCATGAATGCAGGTTATTTCTCAGCGAAATTTCATATGTAAAGGGTGTTTTTTGTAGAGGTATAGAACTTTAAGTTGGCATTACTTTTCAAGATGGCGACCGATTTAACAGCTGTCAAGTGATTTATTCTCAGTTTGGTTTGGCAATTCATCATGAATAGACTCACGCCTGAACAACGCTTACAAATAGTGCAATTTTATTTCGAAAATAATGGTTCTGTGCGGAAAACGTATCGTGCACTACGTCCATTTTATCGTCGACAAAATCGTCCACCAGAGCAGTTAATTCGATTAACCATGGAACGTTTTCGCACCACGTTTACTCTTATTGATAACTCGCATCCCCAGAGACGCTGTACGGTGCGTACAGAAGAAGCTATTGCTGCTGTAGAGCGTAGCATTGAGGAAGACCCGAATGAGTCCATCCGCCATCGAGCACAGGAATTGGATCTGTGTCCATCCACTTTATGGAAGATTTTGCGGAAGGATCTTGGTTTGCGTGCTTACAAAATCCAACTCGTGCAAGAATTGAAGCCAAACGATCATCATGTGAGGCGTAGATTCGTCGAATGGGCCCAAAACGAGATTACCGTTGTTCCCGATTTTCATAAGCGAATTTTGTTTAGCGATGAAACGCACTTCTGGTTGAATGGCTACGTCAACAAACAAAACTGCCGCATTTGGGGTGAAGGTAATGCTCAAGTGTATGTGGAAACACCGTTACATCCAGAAAAACTGACTGTTTGGTGCGCTTTATGGACTGGTGGAATCATTGGTCCGTACTTTTTCAAAAACGATGGTGGCCAGAACGTTACAGTCAATGGTGATCGGTATAGAGCCATGATTACAAACTTTTTCATTCCTGAATTGAATAACCATGATGTCCAGGAGATGTGGTTTCAACAAGACGGCGCAACATGTCACACAGCTCGTGCCACAATAGATTTATTGAAAGACACGTTTGGTGACCGCCTAATTTCACGTTTTGGACCTGTGAATTGGCCTCCAAGATCTTGTGATTTAACACCGCTAGACTACTTTCTGTGGGGCTATGTAAAGTCATTGGTCTATGCGGTAAAGCCACAAACGCTTGACCATTTGGAAGACAACATTCGCCGTATTATTGCCGATATACGGCCACAAATGTTGGAAAAAGTCATCGAAAATTGGACGTCCAGATTGGACTACATCCGCGCCAACCGTGGCGGTCATATGCCAGAAATCATATTTAAAATGTAATGCCACAAGATTATCTTTCGGATAAGTAAAATTCATGTCAATCGAATAATCCATCGTTGTTTTATTGCAACTTAAAGTTCTATACCTCTATAAAAAACACCCTTTAGGATGTCGTTGACCAAGGCTCACGATCTCTATCATGTTACAGAGCGTAGAAGTTCCATGAAGGCATGTCCTGTATTACTAGGATCTACCGAACTGATATGGTTAAGGAGAAGAACGATAACCTATTTTCATTTTTTTCGTTATTTCATATTGTCATCCATCGCTCTATTGCCGTTCTCACACACCACAGGTCTATTGAAAGCCATGCCCTCGTGGAATTCATTCCTTTGAATAACAGGAGCTGTGCAACTGCGGAGAACGAAAAGACCGTCTTTGAATTTATGTATCAGTGCTCGGCTTTTCTACAAAGAGGTGGGAGGTTCCAGCATAAAAAAATTACTGCAATAGCGAGGAGATTTAAGATTTTGTATTATCAATGTAGGGACTTTCATTTCAATATTTTACGTCTGAAGTGTCATTGATTTATTGAAAGATTTGCTATTTAGAGATCGGGTACGAAAACGACGAGCGTGTAAAAATAATTAAAACTGACTACAGAAGCGTAATTCGCCCCATAATCGTCAGACCTGTACCACATCTCAATATAAGAACTGCCGAAAATAAGGCTTCCGTTTAAGAAGGAGGCTTTCAGTGCTGATTTTCCGAATGAAATTTTGTTCAGCGTTGAAGCTCATCTCTCACTGGATGTTTGAGACAGCTCGTAAAATTGGTACAAAATTGTGGCTCGGAGAACCCAAAAGTGATTGTGTAAAAGCCATCGCATTCGGAAAAAGCAACAAGCGTTGCATGGACATTATATTACGGAAATAACATTATTTCATATTTCTTTGAATTGTCTTTAATTCAGAGTGCAATGGTCGAATGAATGAATACCCCTAATATTTTGGCTTGCAATTGAAGATTATGAACTGTGATCGCGGCCGTCAATTGGAAACCAAGGCCTTTGATGTCGATGTCTTGTTAGATTCTTTAAAAGAGCGTTTTTATGTGGAGGGTTATTAACAATATTCGTCAGGTTATGGAACGAGATACTGTTCAAAATGTGCGAAAAACTTGTCGAAGACTATCTCAACAGGATCAACTGCTACAATCAATACAGACACTTAGAAAAATAGTACTTTTCGCTAATGGTTCCCTTTTAGAATAGTACTTTAGAAAAATATTACTTTCCAAAATTGGTATTTTTTTTAGAAAATTATCTTAAAAAAATATTATTTTGTAATACTTTTTTAAAAAATAATCTCTTAAAAATCGTATTTCTTCGAAATTCATATCATAATTGGCCATTACAACCCTTCAGTCAGGATTACGGCCTAGCTTTTCACACCACTCATGTTGTGTGCGTTAATTTTATACGTGAGTGGCGGGACCTACAGTTTAACGTCGATTCTGAACGACAGAATTATGAGAAACTTTTTCATGGCAGGTTTATTTTACTCTCAGAGTTTTTGCCAGAAATCTGCTGAGAGGAAGTCGCCGAAGAAATATTTTTTTTTTTCATATTTCATTTTTGATGTCTGACCTGGGATACGAACCCGGGCTTTACGAATAGTAAGCCAACACACTACCTACTACACCACGGCGACTTCTTAGAATTCTTTTTCAAAATTAGTATTTATCAAAAACAGTATTTTTTTTAGAAAAGGACCTAAAAATAGTACTATTATATTATACAAATATGATTGATGATAGATATTATCGAAAGCAACACTTTATAAAATAGTACTTTCAAAAATAGTAAAAAAATTCTTCAAAACTGGCAAAATAAAACTTTTTGTAAAAAAATAGTACTTTTCCAAAATAGTACTTTTCGAAAATAGTACCTTTTAAAAATAGTTAAAACTAATATTTTTAAGCAGATTTTTTGAAATACAACACTTTCTAAAAACCTAGTTTTTCCAAAAAAAAAAAATCCCCTTTTCAAAATTAGTACTTTTTACAAATAATACTTTTTATTCTCGTAAAAATCGCCAATAAACACAAACTTTTAATATTTATTGAACATATAAATTTTGTTGTTGCTATTTCAGCGTATTTTTCAAAACCATTTCAACACGGCAACACTTATTACGCACTTTGCGTATTTAAAGAGCAACGATTTGTAAGAATTTTAATTCAAATTTATGATTTTCTAGAGTATAAACAGAGATTCCTTTTGGAATTGAAATACTTTTTTTATTCTATGAAAGAAGAAAAATAATTAAAACACTCACCTGTTGTTGCTATCAACGATTCCTTCTTTATATTTTAATCCACAACGAATAAGAAAAAAGTTCAGCTTTAAATGGCTTTTTCTTCAAAGAAAACCAATTTTTAAACGGTTTGATTTATTAACTTTCTTGTTTCTGTTTTCTTTTTTTTAATAATTTTTTTATTTTATTTTTTTACAATTATTTTTGACAGTTTAAAAGAATACACAAACAACAAAAAGTATGATTAATTTATTGACACATTCATTGAATAATCATTTGTTTTGTTTTTGTTTGTTTTCTGTTTCAATTATTGAAATGTCATACACTTTTTTACACTCATCTGATGCTCATTTCCAAAACACTTGAAAAGAAACAAAAAGAAATGCTTACACACACGCAGCACACATTGCTAATGAAATCAAAACAATAAAAAACACAATTTACTACACAATCTGGCTCTGCTCATACATGTACACTCTTTACTAGTTATATGGGATATAATTCTTGTTGTTGTTGTGGCTGTGGATGTTGATATTGTTAGTGTTGCTGTTATTGATAAGAGTAGTAAAAAAATAAAAATAGTGTGTGTTGTGTTTAGTTGTTGTTGGGAAACCACCATGATGTTTTGGTGGTTTTCTTAATAACGCCGTGTGGAACATACATTGGAGAAAAGTTAGAGTAAGAGAATATTTTGAAGATACACAGATAACGGTCTCAACTATAATGGCTACTCAACTAATCGCAGAAGTGTGGTGGAGGTGAACAACGAATCCCTTTTAACTATGATATGCGAGTTATTTTAAGAAATCGCTTTCATTTCAAAAGCAAATAGCGAGAGAGAGAATTTGTATTTGTATCACTATTATTACAATCACCACTGTGTGTTTTTTTTTTTTTTTTGTCGACACTTTAATTGCGTAGCAGAGAACAGAAACACAATTTTATTTTTTTCTTTTTAATTTAAGAAAATTCATTTTCAAGTATATTTTCCAATGTTTTCTTTTATTTTTTGTTTATATTTAAATTAATTTATTTAATAAAATTCTTTAAATATTGTATTTAAGTTCATAAAGGAAAAAAAATTAAATGTATGTTTTATTGCATTAACAAAGAACTGGTAAAAGAAAGAAAAGAAAACTTTCCATTTAAACTTGAGAGACAAACGAGCGCAAGAAAGGAAACATTTACACGCAAGTGTAGTCAATCCAGTGATTTTAATGAGGTTTTTAATAAAAAAAAAAGTCTCCATTTAACGGAAATTTTTCTAAACGTGGATTCAGGCTGTTTTTCTAAAATTCTAATGAAAAAGGAAAAAAAACAAACCAGTTGATAGCTGTCAAAGTATACGACGTGCATATGCCAAGTGTTAGAACTCAACTTTTTGAGCCAAGCACATCACTTAGTTGAAATAGTCACAACATAGTTGAAAGTACTGTGTACTTTAAAAAACAAATTTCCCATCTAAGCGGGCGATTGGTGTACTGAATTAGCTCCCTACAGAGGTAAAGGTTTCATCTAAAATAAAATACCTTCTGGGTAATTTTATTGGGTTGTTGTATTGGGTGTAGTGGTGAGAAACTTTGCTGCGTAAGGAGTTAGAACTGCCTGACCGTTGCAGATATAATTCTTACGGGAGGGGTTCAGCCGTTTTTAATAGGAATTGAACCTGTATTATTTAGGTTTGTGGTCAAGTGCGTTAAGCAAGATACTTTTAAAAATGATTTATTAATTACAGAGCAATTATAAATTCTTATTTAAATGATCATTACAATCCTATAGTCAGGATTACAACTTAACTTCGCACACCACACATGTTGTGCGTGTTAATTTTATCCTTGGGTGGCGGGACCTATAGTTTGAATTCGACTCCAAACGACAGGTTTGAGAATTTTTTTCGTGACAATTTTTCATTTACTCCCCGATTTTTTGCCAGTACAACACTGCTGACAACACTTTTTTCATATTTCGTTTTGTTTGAGATGGCTGAACTAGAGCTTGTCTAATAACTCAAAGAACTCTCTACTAAAATGCAGCGACTTCGCAGTAAATAAGTAAAGTGATGCAAGCTCTTACTAATTTTAAATGGACATTTCAGTAATACAACAATACGAATCAAATTCGGGTGATTTCATGATGATAATGTGAACGATAATATTGGAGCAAAACCTATAAAATAAGGAGTTGAAGTAGAAAATTCAAAGAATTTGTCGAACTTTGGTTGATTCAATGCAAAGGAAAGGCAATAGTACAAAATTTTAAATTATTTATCCAGTTTTAAAGCAAATTAAACATTTTTAAATCATTCTAGTTAATGACTATATTTTTGACACCTTATTTTAACATTTTTAACTTCGTAAGTCTACACAAAAAACATTTAAGGAGACCCTAATTTTTTGGCGGTAACTGTATACATCTGAAGTCGCCGTAGTCTAGTAGGTAGTGTGTTGGCTTATTAGACGTAAAACCAGGGTTCGAGACCCAGGCCAGGCATCATAACAAAATACAAAAAGTATTTCTTCGGCGACTTCCTCTCAGCAGATTTCTGATAAAAACTCTGAGAGTAAATAAAAAATGCCATGAAAAGTTTCTCAAAAATCTGTCGTTCGGTGTCGACTTTAAACTGTAGGTCCCGCCACTCATGTATAAAATTAACACATACAACACAAGTGGTGTGAGAAACTAGGTCGTAATCCTGACTGAAGGGTTGTAATGACCAAATATGTATGTTATGTATGTAACTGTATACATATTTGTTCTCGACCCAATAATTTTTCTGTTATCCTTACAATTTTCCTAAAGAATAAAAAATAAACACACACAATTCTTTAAAGTTAGAAATTAAATTTCTCTAAAACATAAAGTCCATTATTTAAGCGCTTTTTATAATATGCATTTGTTGTGAACACTGATAAAGAGTCGAATGTGTAATAAAAAATTGAACATGACAGACCAATATAAAATGTGGAAGCAAGATTTTTTTCTTTTGTTTTTTTGCATGGAAACAATAAGAAAACTTACAGGAAATTAAATGGAAATTAATGAAAATGATTCAACAAAAATAAAAACAAAAGATTTAAAGAAAATAATTACAATTAAAATTAAATGTAATTAAAAAGAAAATTCTTCAATTATATTTATCCTTTAAAACAAAGAATTTAAGTTTATTGCTTTGGCAGCACCACACTCTCTTTTTATTCTTTTCCTTCAAATACACACGCTACTACTCTTAATTAAACTCTGTAATTAATACAACAACAAAAAACCATTTAATGAGACTGTTTTCATTGTTTTTGTTTCCACAATACATTTCCCATTTAAAAGTGTTTCGTTTTTTTGTGTTCCAATTTTACTCTTCTGGCTGCCGTTAATGAACAAGAAACTCTTGTAATGGAGAAATTAAAATCGAACAGCTGTTTTAATTAAGGGTACAGGCAGAAAGTAAAACAACAGGCAAAGAGATAGAGAGAAAAGACAGTGTGCGTGTTCGTGTTTGCAAGAGCCTATGTAATGTAAATTCCATCCATGTTTATTTTACATATTTTGATTAAAAAAAAAGCAACAAAAACAACAACACTACAGCAATAATAATACTTAGCCAAGAACAATAGAACACAGCGATAACGTATTATTTATAACAACTCTAGCAACAACAACAACAAAAATCAACCACAATTAAATTAAGAGCAAAAGAGAATAAGTAAAAGGGTTCGCAAGGTAATGTTGGAAAGAAAACACCATATTAAGCAAAAAAAAATTTAGAAAAAATAAAATGATTCGGCAAAAAGAAAACTCCTTTAGAAAATGTAACATTTTTAACAATTCATTTGTTTTTTTTTTGTTGTTTTAATAATTATTTATTGTGATAATTTTTTTTATTCTAAAAAATTTGCTTTCGTTAACAACTTTGTTTCTTTTTTAACATTCCGTTTTTCACCATTTCATTTCTATTTTTTTTCCTTTTCGTTTAGAACTCTCTTTTTCTCTCTTTTTTTCTTTTATTGCTAACCAACACGAGGCTTTTTGTTAATAAAACTTAATTAAAAAAAATCTTTTTTAAAATTCAATTTTATAGGTTTTAATTACACTTTTATTTTGCTTTTCTTTTTAATTACGTCGTTAAAGATCTCAAAGATCACTTTTTCGTAATTGCTTTACTTTGCTAAGCTTTTTTATCTCGAAAAATATTTGCCGTGATTATTTTTTTTCATTTTTTCTTAATCTTTTGCACGTTTTATTATGATAACATTTATTTATTATAAACAGCACATTTTTTTATATTTTATTACCACTTTTTCTTTCTTTTTTTATGATCAATACGAACACTTAATTTAAACAAAAGCTTTAAAACGAAAACTCTTTAAACTCCACTCTCTTATGACGTGAGTTTTAATTCGGTTTTGTTTTACAAATCGTCTACGTACGAAAACAAGAAAAAACAAAAAACACGTACAAATAGTTCAACAGTTAACGAAACACTGAAATTGACTGCAATTTACCAATTCCATATTGTTTTTCCATAATGAAAACAAAACCAAAATCTTATTCTCCCCCTAATAAACTCTTTTTATTCTCTTATTAGTGTTTTATGTTGGCACACACGTAACACTCTTTTGTTAAGTTAAACACACGAAAAAAAGCACGCACACAAATACATTGTGTTTTAGTAGAAGCAGCAACAGTTTGTTTTCGCATGCGAGTGTTGATCTGTTACCATTTCATTCCAGCAGTATCAGAACTCAATAATCGTTGTTGTTTCTACTTCACTGGTCTGTTACTGTTTCTCTATTGTTTTGATAAAAATAAAAAAAGAGCAGCCATAACTAAACTGTGTTTCTGTTTCAAAATGGTTGTCTTAAAAAAAAGAGATCAACACAACTCCACTTTGCCTATATAAAAACAATAACAAATGTTTCTTTTTCAAATATTTCTGTTCCTCTATTGTTTTGATAAATGCTATAAAAAAATTATGGTGTGTACAAACGCGTGGAACTTGCATGCAAGTGAGCAATTGTACTTATGTTTGCGAGAGTGAGAGTTTTATTAATCAAGAATTGTAAACACAAGAGAACAAAGCAAAGAGCAGTACGTACAATAACAATATTGCCAGATGTTAAAAATCAGTAAATGGTCGTTATGATATTAGGCAAGTGGTGTTGTTCGAAATACCCTACGCATTAATTAAATATTCTCTTATAATGGCAATCTTTACTAAAAAAACAGGATTTATGGTGTTAAAATGGCAATTTGAAAGTGTTATAATGACAATTACTATTAAAACAAACTGGAATTTAAGAAATTTTTGTTGTAAAAAGCTATACAAAAAATGTTTAACACTTCTGTACATGTAGTATATTCCCGCAATCGGAAATTTATACCTTCTTACTCATTTAGTGGTTTTAAAAACGCTGATTTAGCAAGGCCGTCTATTGTAAAATGTGGCCGAATTATTAAACTTATGTTGCAAAGCATAATGTGAAATATTGCATATGCAATGGAAAAAATGTTTTAGCAGCGAACCTGCATTGCATAAACAAGTGGTCGATTAATGCAACTGTGGACTCATGTATAAAACATATCTGCAACCGTTTGCATATAAAGTAAAATCAATGAGTCTGACGCCTGATGCTTATCAAACTGCCAAATATTTTAAACATGAGTTTACGAATCCTATGCATTGTAAAAATGCTTTGCTACTTGCGTTTCAAGTTTCTCTCTACAAGATAGCGAATGGTTTCGCGTAAACTCAATAAATAATGAGAACGTACAACATTAAGAGAAAATACTAATGGAAAATTGGCAGACGTACGTCTATACTCGTTGGTAATCATGTTCTTCTCATGCATCATCGCAATGTTCGCACTGCCCAAAATGCCGCTTTTCTTAAAGAAAGTGTCGCGGATAGTCACATTTTGTCGATTGCACGACGTTGCCAACAACTAGGTGTATATTTCAGGTTAATAGAGTATATTGGCGCAATGAAAGTAATTTCTCACCTGAGGGATACGTCAACAAGCAAAATTGTCGCATATTACGTTCGGAAAACCCAGAAATGCTTATTGAGAAGCCTTTGCATAGTAACTGTTCGTTGTGTTTTACGGTCTGAAGGTAACATTTTTCGTAAATTACGTTGTTGTTACTGTCAATTTAGAGCATTATGAATGTATAATAACCGATTTGGTTTCTACAAGACATTGCCGCGAACCATACAACCCGATCGATTTTAGCTTTGCTGCACGGGGAGTTGTTAAAAGGAGTGCTTTCACATTTTGAAGACATCAGTTGCGAAATAAGACTAATAAAAATTTTTATAAAACTTAATAACTAAAGCAATTCAGCAGCTTAAAATGAAATTTAGTACATAAAAAATTTAAAACTATTTTAAACAAAACCATATCTTCTATAAAACAATATGTAATTATTATTATTTTTTAAGTCCATTTAAGTCCCCATCATATTTATTTATTTATTTTATTCCTATGTTAAGTTTACTAAAATCCTCTCCATCAAATAAATTATTTAATCTGGCATCACTTTTAGCACGTTCACTTCAATGTTTCATGCCATTGTTCATTACCAATTTATTCCGTTTCATAAAATAGGCGCGTGTTCAATTTCCATAACATTTCTTGTAAGAAAAAACTCATTGTTTGTTTACACCACACCATTTCATAGAAAGAAACACACAAAGAAGACAAATTTTATTGTGAGTGTGTGAGTGCGCACACGAGTGGCGAGCTTAGAGGTAAACAAATACAAAAAACTCGTTTGCAAACAACAACTGTACCGCGTGACCAACTAAGCAGGCAATTAAAAAATGCTCGTAAAATAATCAGCTGTTGTACGAAGTTGGAAAAAGCAACAACAGTAGACTGCTATTTGTACAGCGTGAGATTTTTTGTAAAGAGACAGAGAGAGTTTTAAATAAAAACAAGCAGCCTCTGTTTACGATGTTTGTGTGTGCGAGCATGTATTCAAAACGTGTTTTGCTGGCGAGTTACTAAAATCAGCCGTGAGTGAAATAACGAAATAAACGAAACGAATAGAACACAAAAGAAGAAAATATAAACAATCAATAAAGGAACTGCTGAGGCCAACGCATGCATTTATTCTCAACTTTTTGAAGACAGAGTTTTTAAACATAAACAAACTGCATATGGTTGTGTGTGTAAAAAATAAATTTTGCCAGCGAATTACTATAATCAGCTGTGAGTAAAATAACGAGTTGTAGGGGTTTAAACCTTACAAGATATACAGAGTAGCTAAAGGGTATATTATATTAAATATTCAGCATACAGAAGAAAATTTTTTAGAAAAACTGAATTCAAATTAAAAATATACGAAATAAATTGTAAAATATAAACAATTTTAATTGAAATATAAAATTCTAATTTAAACACCGAAGTGTTTAAATTAATGCATGTTTAACCCTTCAAAAGCTTTAAAAAAGTTGTTCTTGTCATTTTTCTTATTTATTTTTCAATTTTAATAAGGAACGTAATTAAAAATTAATAAATTTTTTGTACTCACTTGCTCTATGTCGAAATCCCATTCTGGTGAAGGTGAACGTAAAGACCGTTCTGCTGGCGGTGTGCCTTGGGCGGGAGAACCATGTGGTTCTTCCGGTATAACAGCAAAACGGCCTCTTTGTAGAATGGGTGAGATGGTGCCATAATTTGCTACAAAATAAAGAGAAAAATTGTTTAAAAGCTATGCCGCTAAAAAATTTCTTCTGAAAGGCTAATTCAGCTGGTAAAAATGTTAAAATTCTTGATAAAGATAACTATAACAATATTTAGTGGAATTCAGCTAAAGAAATCCTAGCTGAATTGAGTTTATTCATCAATTATTTTCTTAATAATATGATTAATATATATAAACATTCAATTCATTTGCTAAGAAACTTATTCAGCGGCCAAAAATTACCAAAATTTTTAATTAAAAAAAATTTTTTTAAATAATTTAAGGTATTTGAGCCATAAAATCCTAGCTGAATTAGGTTTAAATTGCCAAAATGCTTTAAATAATAACTGTAAGCTTGTTGAACATTCTAATTTAATGTATTTCCCGCAATTCAGCTACAGAAAATGTAAAAAATCAATATATTTCGAAAAAATCTGTATAATATGCAATTACTTAAATTATTTGAAAGCAATTCAGTTGCTAAAAAATTAATTCAGCTGGCAATAATTTTAAAATATTTAATAGAAATGATTTTTTAATCATTTAAATTAATTCAACCAAAAAGATCTAGCTGAATAAGGTTTAAATTGCCGAATGTCCATAAATAATGGCATTATTGGACCATCATAACTTATTCGCCTCAATTCAGCTAATGACAACTGAATTCAGCTGACTGAAATTTTAGTATACATGAAAAAAACTTAGTTTAAATTAATTTAAATCAATTCAGCTGAAGAAAACCCAGCTGAATGGGATTTGGGATGGGATTTCTCTTTATAATAAATATGGTTCTAATAAATCATCAAATATAACATATTTGCCTCAATTCAGCTGCTGAAAAAACTTCATTCAGCTGGTAAAACTTTTCTATTCTATCCAATAAGAACGCCTTTTTGAAATATTTGTAAGCAATTCAGCTGGGAAAATAAAAACAATTTTTATTGATTTCCTTACTTACATGTTGGCATTAAACGAAATCGACCCAGAGTTGTTTCTGGTGGTCCTTGAGGTTGGGTCGATGTCACACGAAAGCGACCACGTCTAGCGGCGGCTACTTCTTCGTAGCCTCCACCACCGGTATTTGGCATTTTCGTACCGTTATTTTTTACTGAAAGAAAGAAACAAAGAAATTTAAATATTATTTGCTGTAGAAAACAAAAGAATTTTAATAAAAACCCTTCCTTTTTTTCAATTTAATTTTGTTTTTGGCTCTTTGCCAAAAAAACAAAAAATGGGAGAAAGAGTATCCAAAGGTCAAAAATATATAACCGTTAGTACACTAACAACATAACTACACATAGACTTGCTGAGTCTAATGTCCTTTAAGCATGCAATGTAACAACGGCAACAAAAACAACCGCAATGATTTACACAGAAACAAAGTCATTCATTGTAAACAACAGGGAGGAATAACAAAAAAAAAAAAAAGATATGTGTGTAGACAAAAACAATAACAAAACTTACAATCAATATGGGCAAAGCAAGAACAAAACAGAACAAATAAGAAGTAAACAGGTTACCGTTACTTAAGAGCGACTACATGATACGCTACACTGCCTGCTGCAGTACTCCTCGTTATAATCTTTAAAAGAGAAGAATTTAAAGCTCTACTCTATCTCCCATTCACTTTTTATAAAGGGTGTTTTTTTATAGAGGTATAGAACTTTAAGTTGGCATTACTTTTCAAGATGGCGACCGATTTAACAGCTGTCAAGTGATTTATTCTCAGTTTGGTTTGGCAATTCATCATGAATAGACTCACGCCTGAACAACGCTTGCAAATAGTGCAATTTTATTTCGAAAATAATGCTTCTGTGCGGAAAACGTATCACGCACTACGTCCATTTTATCGTCGACAAAATCGTCCATCAGAGCAGTTAATTCGATTAACCATGGAACGTTTTCGCACCACGTTTACTTATATTGATAACTCGCATCCCCAGAGACGCTGTACGGTGCGTACAGAAGAAGCTATTGCTGCTGTAGAGCGTAGCATTGAGGAAGACCCGAATGAGTCCATCCGCCATCGAGCACAGGAATTGGATCTGTGTCCATCCACTTTATGGAAGATTTTGCGGAAGGATCTTGGTTTGCGTGCTTACAAAATCCAACTCGTGCAAGAATTGAAGCCAAACGATCATCAAGTAAGGCGTAGATTCGTCGAATGGGCCCAAAACGAGATTACCGTTGTTCCCGATTTTCATAAGCAAATTTTGTTTAGCGATGATGCGCACTTCTGGTTGTATGGCTACGTCAACAAACAAAACTGCCGCATTTGGAGTGAAGGTAATCCTCAAGTGTATGTGGGAACACCGTTACATCCAGAAAAACTGACTGTTTGGTGTGCTTTATGGGCTGGTGGAATCATTGGTCCGTACTTTTTCAAAAAAGATGGTGGCCAGAACGTTACAGTCAATGGTGATCGGTATAGAGCCATGATTACAAACTTTTTCATTCCTGAATTGAATAACCATGACAAGACGGCGCAACATGTCACACAGCTCGTGCCACAATAGATTTATTGAAAGACACATTTGGTGACCGCCTAATTTCACGTTTTGGACCTGTGAATTGGCCTCCAAGATCTTGTGATTTAACACCGCTAGACTATTTTCTGTGGGGCTATGTAAAGTCATTGGTCTATGCGGTAAAGCCACAAACGCTTGACCATTTGGAAGACAACATTCGCCGTATTATTGCCGATATACGGCCACAAATGTTGGAAAAAGTCATCGAAAATTGGACGTCCAGATTGGACTACATCCGCGCCAGCCGTGGCGGTCATATGCCAGAAATCATATTTAAAATGTAATGCCACAAGATTATCTTTCGGATAAATAAAATTCATGTCAATCGAATAATCCATCGTTGTTCTATTGCAACTTAAAGTTCTATACCTCTATAAAAAAACACCCTTTACATTCACCACCATCTCAGCTGCCTGGACTTAAACTCTTTTGAAAAACTATCTCCTGAGAAAGAGAGAGAAGGAATACAGAACATCACCATCGATGTTTTGTTTCATTTACAAAGAGACGGTGTTTAGATTCTCTTTGCATGGTATGCTGCCAGAATTCAAACAATTCTGTGCCATTTCGCCTTGCATAGGCTATTGCCAGAATTCAGGATTGCTGCCTCTGTTCTCAAACACAATTCTGCAGCATGCATGCCTTGGAACCTTGAGAATCTCTTTCTGAATATTCGTAGAACATGCAGTAGCACTCTTAAGCTTACTTTTTCACTCTATTTTCTGACTTTTGTGACTAGCCTACGTAGGCTTCTCTTACCTATTTAACTGATCATTACAATCCTTTTTAGTCAGGCTTGGAACCAAGCTTCTTACACCACCCCTGGTGTGTGTATTAATTTTATCCATGAGTGGCGAGACCTAGAGTTTAAAGTCGATTTCGAACGCAGATTTTTGAAAAACTTTTCATGGCAATTTTATTTCATTCTCAGAGTTGTTATCAGAAGACTGCTGAGAGGAACACACTACCTACTAGACTACAGCGACGTAGGCCCTGCTTTACTGAAACCGCCATATTGCCCTCCTCTCATGTCTCCAGAAGACGTGGGACATTCCAGTAAAACGGAAGCTGTCCTAGTGGTTTATCAGGCTTTAGAAATTCTCAAAAGCCCACTGGATTTGATGTTTCCACACCAGCAACTTGACTTTTGAATGCAATACCCAAAAATGCCTCTATTAAACGACACCATAGGCATGGTCGGAGAGGCATTGGACTCATTCCTACACTTTCTTACTCTCATACTTTCATATGCTCCGATCCGGCTGGCAAGCTTCCTTAAGGGCCAAGATCTTCGCCTGAAAAGCATACGAACTATTAAAATTCAAGTGATTGGTGATTCAGTTTAAGTTTCTACACATTATTCGGTTGTTAAAGAGTACAACCGCATTCTGCTTATAAAGGGTGTTTTTTTATAGAGGTATAGAACTTTAAGTTGGCATTACTTTTCAAGATGGCGACCGATTTAACAGCTGTCAAGTGATTTATTCTCAGTTTGGTTTGGCAATTCATCATGAATAGACTCACGCCTGAACAACGCTTGCAAATAGTGCAATTTTATTTCGAAAATAATGGTTCTGTGCGGAAAACGTATCGCGCACTACGTCCATTTTATTGTCGGACAAAATCGTCCATCAGAGCAGTTAATTCGATTAACCATGGAACGTTTTCGCACCGCGTTTACTCTTATTGATAACTCGCATCACCAGAGACGCTGTACGGTGCGTACAGAAGAAGCTGTTGCTGCTGTAGAGCGTAGCATTGAGGAAGACCCGAATGAGTCCATCCGCCATCGAGCACAGGAATTGGATCTGTGTCCATCCACTTTATGGAAGATTTTGCGGAAGGATCTTGGTTTGCGTGCTTACAAAATCCAACTCGTGCAAGATTTGAAGCCAAACGATCATCAAGTAAGGCGTAGATTCGTCGAATGGGCCCAAAACGAGATTACCGTTGTTCCCGATTTTCATAAGCGAATTTTGTTTAGCGATGAAGCGCACTTCTGGTTGAATGGCTACGTCAACTGCCGCATTTGGAGTGAAGGTAATCCTCAAGTGTATGTGGAAACACCGTTACATCCAGAAAAACTGACTGTTTGGTGCGCTTTATGGGCTGGTGGAATCATTGGTCTGTACTTTTTCAAAAACGATGGTGGCCAGAACGTTACAGTCAATGGTGATCGGTATAGAGCCATGATTACTAACTTTTTCATTCCTGAATTGAATAACCACGATGTCCAGGAGATGTGGTTTCAACAAGATGGCGCAACATGTCACACAGCTCGTGCCACAATAGATTTATTGAAAGACACGTTTGGTGACCGCCTAATTTCACGTTTTGGACCTGTGAATTGGCCTCCAAGATCTTGTGATTTAACACCGCTAGACTACTTTCTGTGGGGCTATGTAAAGTCATTGGTCTATGCGGTAAAGCCACAAACGCTTGACCATTTGGAAGACAACATTCGCCGTATTATTGCCGATATACGGCCACAAATGTTGGAAAAAGTCATCGAAAATTGGACGTCCAGATTGGACTACATCCGCGTCAGCCGTGGCGGTCATATGCCAGAAATCATATTTAAAATGTAATGCCACAAGATTATCTTTCGGATAAATAAAATTCATGTCAATCGAATAATCCATCGTTGTTTTATTGCAACTTAAAGTTCTATACCTCTATCAAAAAACACCCTTCATTTAAACTTGAGTTGAAAGAGGTTTTTTAAACCTATAAATGGATAACCTGATATCAAGTGTTGTTAAAACCATGTGATGCCCTTAAGCATTCCATGACAACGAAGTATTAAAATACTGCTATTAAATACCGTTATAAAACGAATAGAAATTTTGCTTTCAATTGCGTGAGAGTGACTAAGAGAGAGAGAGAGAGGTTTCACCACCACCCACTCAACCAAAGGCAAACACTTCCACAGGCCATTACTTCGGTTTTTTGTTGTTTTGTTTTCGGTTTTCTGTGTCATAATGATGGATTAATTGCTCATAATTGAATTTCTTCCGATTTCTTTACACCACCTTCCCTCTGTATTTTCTTTTACGTTTTAGTTTTGCAAATGTCCATGATCCATGAATATTCTTCTGCTTTTATTTTTTGCTCGCACTCGACAGTAACCTGTTGTGCCTGTTGTGGCGCTCAGGAAGTGTCATTTCATTTGGCAAACAAATTACAGTTACACAGTCACTTAGATGTCATTATCATGATTGATGGGATGGTGTGACGGAACATTACCAAATTTAAAAATGGACTTCAATATGACATTGTCAAGGTGATTTTAGTGAGTATTCACTCACATGCACATGCTTGTAGGTGTCCCAAGGAATTTAACAAATTTTAAATGGAAAATCTATACAAAACAGCTTTCAAAACCAGTGAATTTCAAATTAAAATTTGGCACAGTGGTCGGCAAGAAGAAGAAGAAGACTCATAAATTCATAAGGCAGCAGTTATTGAAAGAACTATGCCCGAGAAGAAAGAGCATCCGCTTCAATAAAATTATTCACGACCTTCTAGGAGTGATGCAGTAGAAATCTGACGTCGATACTGAAACATTGCAGTCTATCATTACGCCTGACGTAGTGAGGGACAGATGCGAGAAAGTGAACGATATGAGACTATGAATCGCTACTGCGGAGTATCTTACTGCACCCCAAAATGGTGATTCATGCGTGGCCACTTTTCGAGTATTATGCGATGATTACGGTCATCATAAACAACTTAACGTGCAAGGAATTGACAGGATTGTAAAGAACCCTGTGCGTAATCACTACCTAAAATATCGCTTCTATTAGAGAAAGTGTACCGGACAATCCGATTATTCGATAATCATCCAAAATTAATTGCGGCAAAATTATTGCATCCGGAAAAAGTGACTGTTTGCTCTGTATTATGCTCCGGAGTTGCCATCGGAAATATTTTATATTTTCACAGGAAAGCCAAGAGTACAACTGCTTATAGTATGGACCGAACCACTACATCTGTACCATATCAGTTTTCGAAACAACTGATGACAGACAGGATTATCCAGTTGTATGTTTAAACATATTGAAAGTATCCTCTATTTCAAGGAAAGCAGTCCGACTATATTCCTAGTATACGTAGTAAGTAACCTCACTATATATGAGTTATTTGTGGGTCTGTATCACAAAAAAAAATATATAAAAAAGTATTCATAACTGCCGCTAAAACGCTGTCTGACCATTTAATTTTGTACTCCACTGTAAATTTAGCCTTTTGTTCTTTGTTTAACTTTTTTCTGTTCTTTTTTTTTCAAACGCGAAAACACCTGAATTTACTGCAAAATTTTTTTTCAATTGTTGCCAAAAATAATAATCATGAGCAACACTTACCCTTTCACACACACCCACACCCACACAGGCAAATACAGACACTTGCTTCTTCACTCTTTGTAGAATCAATGACAATATTAATCGAGTTCTCTTACATACACCTACATCTCCACCTACACCAACACAAACACACACATATGCACTTAAACATGTAATTAAAAAATAATAATTCTTAGACTCAATTGAATTACAATAACAACTAAAAGGGAAGAAAGAGAAAAAAAAACGGTGAAAATATTACAAATGAGCAAAAATTTACTCATCTAACGGAAATTAAAAGTAAAACAGGTTTTGTATAGAAATTTAAAGACATAGAGCTGCTGCTGCTGCTGCTTCTGCTGCTATGCTCTTTTCATAGTCTATTACAGAGTCTTACTAACTTGTTTAGGGAATGTTTTATTGACAAATTTGTAACGGTATAAATAAAGTAACGATAAACGGTATTTAAGAACTTTGAAAACATGTGATTAAAATAATTTAAAAGCAATTTTAAATGTGAAATAAAAATAAACAATTTTTAATATTAAAAAAAAATATATTAAAATTTAATACAGTAGCGGTCATAATTAAAGCACTCCTCCAATAAGATTTCCGCTTAACTTTTTTTTTCATTTGTAATTATAATTTGTTTTGAAAAAACATGTTTTGATTATGAAAAGAATTGAAGAACGGCATGGAGGATATCAAATTATTAATAACGACAGATGATATTCCTTGCACTGCTATTTTCATAGTTTAAAATAAAACTTGCTTTAGCTATAAGTATCCTCTCTAAATGGTGTAAAATAAAAGATCCAAGAATTACTCTACAGAAGACCAGGTTTTTCACTAGAAAATAGAAGATCTCATGAATTGAGAAATGAATTCAATTTCTTCCCTACGTTCATGGGCATTATTCTCAATACTAGAATCGTATAAGAAGAATATACTCCAAAAACCCGTAACGCTTATGTGGCTCTCTATAAGCTAGCCTTTGAAAAAAGATGGGAGTGTCAAACCTGTCGTCACATTCTGACTATATATTGCAACAGTTGAACCGATAATGCTGTATGGATCAACTGTCTGGAGTCTAGGTGGAAAGTAGTTGCAAAACAATGCAACAATACGATTCTAGATGACGTTAGAAGGCAATATTCTATCCTCATTAGCAATGCCTTGAGGACTACAACGTCTAGGCCACTCTAGGCAATATGAAATTGCCTTAAAGTCGCCGTATTCCAGGAGATAGTGTGTTGGCTTATTAGACGAGATTCCGTGATCCAAACCCCAGCTCAGACAGCATGAACAAACCGATATATAAAAAATATTTCTTCGATGACTACAGTCTCGGCAGTCCGCTGGCAAAAACTCTGACAGTAAAATTTAATTGCCACGAAAAGTTTTCTATCGTTCTGAGACGACGTCCCGCCACTCATGGATAAAATGAACACACACAACATCTGGTGGTGTGAGAAGCTAGGTTGTAATCCTGACTACAGGTTAAATAAATAAGTTACAAGGGATGATTTACTTATGAACGGTACTGTATTTAAAAAAATAATTTTCTTTTGTTTTATAACACTAACCCGTTTAATGGCTTTAAAATATTTAATTTCTTTTATTATTATTCAAAATATTTCTTTTTTACTTTTTATTTGTTTTATTAACAATATTTTCTATTTTATTTTTTATTTTTTTTTTATTTTTTTTTTATTTTTTTTTTTTACAATTTCAGATTTTTCTCACTTTTTTAATTTTTAATTTTTTTATTGCTTTATTAACATTATTTCGTATTTTTAATTTTTTTGTTTTTAATTTTTTAAATATTTTCTTTTATTTTTTTTACTTTTTTAATTATTTTATTAACAATATTTCGTATTTTTAATTAAAAAATATAATTTTGTTTTCACTTTTTGTTTTTTTTTTTTTTTTTAATTTTACTTTCCTTAACTTTTACTGATCAAAATTTTCTTTCTTTTATTTATTTAGTTTTTTTGCACTCTTTGTTGTTATTATTATATTTTCTTTTTTGTTTTTAACATGCTGCTGTGTGCAGCATTTTTTTCCTATTTTTCTTTTTTATTTTTCTGTAGGGTTTTATGCAATCTTTTTGGGTTTTCTTTCACGGTTTTCTTATATTATTTTCAAATCATAAATAATTTTCAATTCTTTTTCACATCTTTACAATTCAATTTTAATAATTTCTTTTTTAATGAATTTTCTTTTAGTGGAAATTATGTTTTCTTTTCCATAATTTTCTTTAGATTGCCTTCTTTTTTTTATATCATCATCTATTGTTGTTTGTTGGTGGTGGTATTACACTTGGTTGAATTGCTGGGATGTTATGGTTGTGAGCAGAGCAAATCAAAAATACACTGTGTCTGCATTTGCGAAAATTGCAAAAACAATAACAAAAACAATACCAGCAAACACTCTTTTACTTCCACTGAACAGAAATAAAAAGAAAACTCTCTCTCGTATTAAAAATACATACAAAGAAACAAAAGAAAAAACAGGGAAAAATCTTTATTAACAACAGCGAACACTTTATAATGAGAGTAAAAAAGAAACAAAACTCTCTCACTCTCTCAATTCATCCATAGAAAAAAGCACACAACAAAAGGGAAAAATCTTTATTGACAGGCAAACTCTGTACAATGAGAACATGAATGTGTGCTTTTCTCACAACAGAGAAGTTGAAAGAAAAACGGTTTATTATTGTATACGATATTTTTCCAATTAGAATGCGCATGTTTCGTACATCCAACAACAAACAAATCAGAAAACGCGTGAGAGAGTGTTAGTAGGAAAGTATGGTTTGTTGTGTGTCTTTACTTCAAGTTAATGTTTTTTTCTTCAGTCATCTATTACAGTTAAAGTAAAAGCGAATACAACAAAAACATTTTCTCTGTGTGTTTAAAAGAAAAGCTTTTTTGTTGCTTGAAAACAAAACAAATATCAGCTGTTGCTGTTTAAAGAAAAAGTGTTGCCGTTTAGCTAAAAAAAAAATACCTATGAATGGAATTAAATGACACCGTCAACGTGAATATTTTGCATATTTTGGCTTAGTAAAGAGAAAATATTAAACATTAGTATTGGTGACTTTATTATCATTACGATTTCCATTATAGAATACATATACAGGGGTGTGAAAGGTCGACCGACTTTAATTGTTGCATGAGATGGACTTTTGATGTATGAAAGGAGATGAAAATCCAAATTAGATAGGCCCATCCGTCTTTAACTTTTGCATTAGTTGGGTATATTGTGAATGGCGGAGCAAATACGAATGAAAACATCTCACAATATACCCCGTGTTAGGCTCAACTGCTTAGAAAACCGTAAAATCGAAAAATTCGGCACACTTTTATTAACGTAAGCATTGTATACATTGCGAAATCGCTGTCTAGCAGGCAGTGTGTTGACTTGTTAGACGTGAGGCCAAGATTCAATCCCCAGGATCCCCGAAATATTAAAAAAACATTTTTTCGGCGCCTTTCTCTCAACAGATTTCTGGCAAAAACTCTGAGAGCAAATAAAATTGCCATTAAAAGTTTCTTAGAAATCTGTCGTTTGGTGTCGACTTTAAACTGCAGGTCCCACAGCTCATATATAAAATTAACATACACAACATAAGTGACTGAAGAGTTGTAATAGCCAATTATATTATATTGTGCTATACATTGCGATAAGGCTGCCAGTCTGACGATCATAATCACCTTATAATGCTCAAAAAGTGGTCATTGCCATTCTAAATGGAAGATATGTAATAGATTTAGAACCCCACAATCTAAGTGTTCAAACGTTTTTCATAATGCTCTCGATTATATGTACATATGTATGCCTTGCCTTGCCTCGCTTGGCAACCCTGTTCAAATTTAGAAATATGTCTCTGTGGCGTGTGATTAATTTATTTGAAAAAATAGATAAAATTCATCATACGCCACCTTAAACGTAAAAGGAAAACAAAATAATAAATAGAACGGAAACAAAGTATCATTTCCTTTTTATGCACAGTGTAAAGAGGCATAAAAACAAGGGCAATACATTCAACTCTTTTAAATATCGATTTTCACTTACTGTTAGCAATAAATGAAACTAATATTATGTATGTACACTAGCAGTTCTTTGGAATTATAAAAAATTACGGGTTAAAGAAAATATAAAACTTTTTGAATAAACGTACACATTCAAATATAACGTTTTTTACAACCCTGCAGTGTTTAAAAAACTTAAGCTTTTAATTTACTACGCCATACATACTTATACCCAATAAATAAGAGTACAATGCTCTCACACAAAACTGTTCTCTGTTATCTTTACGAAAAGAAATTTTAAGAGAAATTCTATTTGTTTCTAAAATAAATTGTAGCGGTTAAAGACAAACGAAAATATGCCGCAAAATATACTATACAATTGGCGATAATAAATAGAAAAATAAAAAAAGAACAAAAACAAAGAATATACACACACATATACGCAGTTTCTTTTCAAAATAGATGCAGGCACTTGTTATAGCGCATTATATTAAAATAATAGAATCACTACACGTACGTATGTATGTGTGCACACTTACTCTCAGGCAAACAAGAGAGTTCTCGTTACTCAGTGATAAAATAAAAACCCTTCTAAATTCAAACCCGCTACGTACAGACAATACAACTGACAACTGTAGTAGCATCAAACCCCCCACAAGAAAAATCACTCTCTCTCTCTCTTTGTATTAATACTCATTACTCGTTAAAAGAAAACACGTGAATTTCATTAAAGCATTGTAGTTTTTTCTTTTATTTATGTCGTGTTATTTTTTATATCGTTTGCTTAAATCAACATACAAGGATAGTGTGTGCATGTGTGTAAACGAACATAAGCACAACGCATTATGAACTTGAGAGTATGCTGGAGTAGCTGAATTCACAAAAACAACCAAACAAATAATAATGGGGCCAATACAGACCGAAAAGAAAAAAAACAGAACAGAACAGAACAGAACAGTGCAGACAATAACAAACATGAGTCATAGAAACCTAATCAGCATTCGTAATACACATACATGTTGTAAAATATTATAATTTTAATATAAAATTTAAAGATTATTTTTGATTAATATTATAAAATTCATATTAATAACAGTATAAGTATATAATATTTAACAGAACAATCGATTGTTTTCACAAGTTTTTCTCTTTTTTTCTTTTAAAAGTGATTGAACTTTGTGATGCAATTAAACATTTGCACGCAGGCATCCACGTATTTAAAACACTACCCAGTAAACATTTCGTTTAGCAAAATGCATGACCTCATCTAACGTTAAGACATTGTGATATAAAAAAATCAATACATTTCGGTTTCTCAGGATATTTAAAATTTTTTATTCTGAAGTATGAAAAAACAACTCCATACTGTAATAAAGAAATTAAAATCATGTGAAGGTCTAATAGGATAAGTAGTAAAGGAACAATATTTGAAATCTAAAAAGATATTATCGAAGTATCCACTCTCTAGTGAAAATTTTCCTCCACTTTAAAGGGAGAAGAGAGAGTGTATAGTATCGCGTAAACTCAATACGTAATTATGGTTGTAGTCCTGACTGAAGGGTTCAAATAGCTAATTAAGTAAGTAAATAATAACTTCGTGATACTGGAGAAGCTTTAGAATACTTTAAACGAACAAATAACATGATTAAGGGACTTTCAACCCAAGTACCACCTTAGAATTATTTTTATTTAGATTTTTTTTATTTACCATATAGAACATAATGTGCAACAGAGAGAGAGAGAGAGAGAAAGAGAAATCCTACACGATGAACATAAATTCAATGAAAATGAAGTCTGTTTGTACTCAAACGAAAATATTTGCTGGGTTATCATTCATTCAATTTACAAGTGATTGCTTTAGAAAATAAAAATAAAAACAAAAGCAACAGAACTGTTACTTTCAATAACACAAGTGATGCTGAGTGTTGTTTTCTCTACGAGTACTGTTAGGCAGACATTTGTGTACAGCTTGTATGCAGGGTCTGTGTTTGCTGTTGTTTTTTAGCATTTTTTTTCTTTATTTTTATTTGTTTATAAATAAATTAATCAAAAATAATATTAAAAATTTATTTATCAATATAGTGTAACAACAACAAATAAAGCAACCATATATTGTTATTGTTTTTGTTTTTATTATTATATGGGGCAACAAGCGAAGACAAAATAATAAAAATAATAAAGAATAATTAAATTGTCCGTCATACAAGGCAGCAACAGCAACAGCAGCAGCAGCAATAGCAGAGGAAGCAACTGCAGCAACAGTATAGCATTGCGTGTGTATTTAAATTGATGATCAAATGATCAGCAGATCTCTTTCAAAGTGTAACAAAAACAAAAGTGATATTAAATCATCATCGCCATCAGCATCATTATCATCCTTCATGGTGTTGGCAAATATTTATTTTCAATTAAAAAAAAATGGGAAAAAATAAATAAAGAAACTTTGTTGCTATTGAGTTCAAGTCAAACCAGCAATATTAATCAGTTACAGTAAATGCAACAATAAAAAGGACAGTAAAGGAAATATATTGTAAATACAGTAAAGGAAACATATTGTCACATATTGTTTTAGAAAAACGGCTTAAATGTCTATTTTTTTTATCAATTTTTATTAGCTGAATTGGTTTTTTTAGCAGCTGAAAAGCTGCAAATAAAGGGTGTTTTTTATAGAGGTATAGAACTTTAAGTTGCAATAAAACAACGATGGATTATTCGATTGACATGAATTTTATTTATCCGAAAGATAATCTTGTGGCATTACATTTTAAATATGATTTCTGGCATATGACCGCCACGGTCACGGTCACTGGCGCGGATGTAGTCCAACCTGGACGTCCAATTTTCGATGACTTTTTCCAACATTTGTGGCCGTATATCGGCAATAATACGGCGAATGTTGTCTTTTTGGTCAAGCGTTTGTGGCTTTACCGCATAGACCAAAGACTTTACATAGCCCCACAGAAAGTAGTCTAGCGGTGTTAAATCACAAGATCTTGGAGGCCAATTCATAGGTCCAAAACGTGAAATTAGGTGGTCACCAAACGTGTCTTTTAATAAATCTATTATGGCACGAGCTGTGTGACATGTTGCGCCGTCTTGTTGAAACCACATCTCCTGGATATCATGGTTATGCAATTCAGGAATGAAAAAGTTTGTAATCATGGCTCTATACCGATCACCATTGACTGTAACGTTCTGGCCACCATCGTTTTTGAAAAAGTACGGACCAATGACTCCACCAGCCCATAAAGCGCACTAAACAGTCAGTTTTTCTGTATGTAACGGTGTTTCCACATACACTTGAGGATTACCTTCACTCCAAATGCGGCAGTTTTGTTTGTTGACGTAGCCATTCAACCAGAAGTGCGCTTCATCGCTAAACAAAATCGCTTATGAAAATCGGGAACAACGGTAATCTCGTTTTGGGCCCATTCGACGAATCTACGCCTTACTTGATGATCGTTTGGCTTCAAATCTTGCACGAGTTGGATTTTGTAAGAACGCAAACCAAGATCCTTCCGCAAAATCTTCCATAAAGTGGATGGACACAGATCCAATTCCTGTGCTCGATGGCGGATGGACTCATTCGGGTCTTCCTCAATGCTACGCTCTACAGCAGCAATAGCTTCTTCTGTACGCACCGTACAGCGTCTCTGGGGATGCGAGTTATCAATAAGACGTAAACGTGGTGCGAAAACGTTCCATGGTTAATCGAATTAACTGCTCTGATGGACGATTTTGTCGACGATAAAATGGACGTAGTGCGCGATACGTTTTCCGCACAGAACCATTATTTTCGAAATAAAATTGCACTATTTGCAAGCGCTGTTTAGGCGTGAGTCTATTCATGATTAATTGCCAAACCAACCTGGAATAAATCACTTGACAGCTGTTAAATCGGTCGCCATCTTGAAAAGTAATGCCAACTTAAAGTTCTATACCTCTATAAAAAACACCCTTTATAAAATATCTGATCACTGATTAGTTATACACGACTTTTTAGAAGAAATTTTATGAGTTGAATTAAATTTTTATAGAGCTGAATTGCAAAAAAATCTTCTCAGTTCACATATTTTTATAAATTTTACAATTTTTATTAGCTGAATTTGGTTTTTAGTAGCTGAATAGCTACAAGCAAAAAATATTTGAATATTTGAATAAATTTAAATCAGTTGAATTGCTTTGAATATAAAATATATCAAGTGCCGCAGGTTACATGCATTTTTTTCAAGCTGAATTGCCTTAATTTACATTATTTTGTTACTTTTATAAGAAACCAGGGCAGTTATGTTAGCTAAGTTAGTTTTTTATAGCTAAATTCTTTTAAATATGAAATATTTCATGCTTTAGAGGTACTGTGCCCATTTTTAATGGAGTTACATTAGCTGAATTAGGTTTGTTCTTAGCTGAATTGCTTTTAAAACCATTATTTATTTATTTTTGCTGAAAATATGTTTAAAGTTGCTAACCGAAATACTTATTCAACAGCTGAAGTATCAATATATATGATACATTATCAGTACTACATTCTTTGAGTAGTTTTGATAGCTGAATTGTCTTAAAATACTGTACTTAGTTATTTTCACTGGAAACATGACAAATTTTGTTAGCTGAATTTGTTTTTAAATAGCTTAATAACAATTAATATAATATATATGATGTTTTACTAAGAATGTGGCTTTTTTCGATTAGTTTTGTTAGCTGAATTGAGTTCTTTGCCAGATGAATTGATTTAAATTTTTTTATTTAGTTATTTTTGCTATGTTACACACATTTTTCGAATACTTTTATTAGCTGAATAAGGTTTTTCTTAGCTGAATGGGTTTTGCATTACTTTATTTAAAAATTATTATTAGAAACCTTGACAATTTTGTTAGCTGAATTATTTTCTCTACAGCTGAATTGCTTTAAATTTGAAAAATGTATAAGATTTGCACATTTTTCGAAATTTTTTATTAGCAGAATAGGATGTTTTTAGCTGAATTGCATGAAATTGCTTTAAATAATAATTTTTTTTGCAAATTTCTTAATCTGAATGGTTTAAAATAAAATTTTATTTTTAATTTTTTTCTATATTTTATTTAAACTATTGTTTGTTGATTTGTTGTTTTATTTTTATTTTAAAATATTATTTATGATTTATTTTTAGCATTGAGACATTAACGCGTACACGTAGTTAGCTTATCTATCTGTATCATTTTGATGTTTTTTTATATACATACATATGTATGTATGTATTACGGGCGATAAATTACTTATTAAATGATTATTTCGAATATTTGTTTATAAAAATCGAAAATTAAATGTAAAAATAATTAAAATATGCCAATCTAGAGGCTATTTTTCAAGTTCGCTTTAAATATTGAAATATTATTGACGTTTTAAGTTTTGTTTACAGTTCGATTACTTTTGATGCAAATGGTAATTGAAATTGTTTGCAGGCATGGTCGCTTGATTGTATCGGGAGTAGATAGTAAATGGTTGGCCGAATGGCATCATAAATTTCTTTGAAATCAAATGATTAACAACAACAACAACAATATTTAGAAATTTTCTATTACGATAGCAATTATTTATTACATATTGTGTGTGTATTAAGATTAACTGGCAGTTTTTGTTTAATAATTATTGTTATGAATTTATTAAAAAAAAACGTAAAATAAGGAAAAAACGAAACCCCTTTACGAAATCATACAAAAAGAAAGCCCACACGTTTTTCTTTTTAAATTTAAAAAATAAAAGAATACAAAACAAAAAATTTGAATTATTTCATCACGCATAAACTTGATGTCTTTGAAGTGGAAATTCTTAAAAATAGAATCTCTACTGTATTTTACTTTCCACCACGTTTGTTGCTTTTTATTTCAAATTCTAATGTTAAAAAAGGCCAATAAACGCATTTGACATTAAAATTTTTGACTTTTTGTTTGATGGTTTTACTTAAAAAACTATTTTTAACTGTCGCTCAATGACTCTCTCGCTCTCTCTCTATGGCTGTTTATTTCTAAAAATCCAACAAAAAAACATAGAAATGTTGAGTAAATTACTAACGGTATATGTAAATCATAAAGGAGTGTACAAATACCATGTAAATATTGCTCTCAAACGAAATATATGTATATTGGCTAACGGTCTCTAACAAAACAATACAATATCAGGAAACACAAAGAGAGCGACAACGGGAGAGAGCTCGCTGCAGGAGACAAACATTAACGATAATGATGTTGTTGTTATTATGATTACCATAAGCCACCCTGTTTTCTAATCAATTCGTTTTTTTCACTTCTTATTGTTGTTGTCGTTTTTGTTATAATTACTTTACAGCAAAACAAACAAACAAAAAACTGAGAGAAAACACCCAAACTATCCAAATGAACACAATCACCAACAACCATCATCTCACCAGTGATGTCATCTGTCACATGTTTTGGCCCAGCAATGGTAAAGAAATAAAAAACACAGAAAAAAACGCAATTCCTTCTATAAATAAACCCTTGTGTTCTTATTCTTTTTCATTGTCTCGTTCTTCTGTTGTTTTTGATTGTTTTTAAAGTAAATTCAACACGAAAATAAAACCGTTAGACAGCGATGGCAAAAAAATTCAGGGAAAAAAATCAATATTTTGATGATTTTTGTAGATTTTTTTTGTTTTTGCTTCAAATTTTCAATTTTATTTTGTGTTTATTTTTCGCAATAAATTTTAAATATTTTTACACGCCATTAAATGTTTTTATAGTTTATTTCTGTATGTAAGAATATTCTGTAAAATACAAAGAAAAAAAGATCAGAGAACGAAAGCATTTGAGATTCGAAAATACACATTGTATCGTGTTGTCCATTTAGCGCTTTCAAAACCAACGATCTGGCGATCTTTGAAGTGTCACGATAATAGATTATTTAACAAATTAAGAATCCTTAAAAATAGTATAAAGTGACTACAGAATTGGTGATCACTTTTCAAGGATTACAAGTTGATTATGGTCATCATAATCGCCTTACGGTATTGACAAGATTGTATAGATTACACATGCGGTCAGGTCTGTTCATAATTTAAATTTTTACGAGAATATCACTTCTGTTTGAAAAAAAAAGTATGACGCATAATTCGAATTTGTAGTTTCCACGACGTTCTTAGCCATTGGTCTAATCTCACGGCTCATTATGGCCTATTTTGTATTTAAATTTGAATCTCTCATAAATATAAGGAGCATCTGATGCAACAATTAAAGCCGGATGACCATAATTGTGCTGATTAGATGCTAGAGTAGCAGCTTTTAATGCTAATTACGCGGACAAAATTTTCTTCATTACGCAATTGGTCGTTACAACCCTTTAGTACAGTTTAATGTCGATTTCGAACGTCAGACTTTGGAGAAAGTTTTCATGCCAATTTTATTTCACGGTCAGAGTTTTTGCCAGATGACTGCTGAGCGAAAGTAGACAAAAGAAAATTTTTTACATATTTCGTTATGTTAGAGATGCCTAATCTAGGGTTTGAACCACGGGTTCGTGTCTAATAGGTCAACAACTACTAGACCCTTTTGTAAAAGTCAGCCAGGAAAGTTACGTCTGAGGGATAGATCTAACGGATCCAGTAAGCAAACGACAAGTTAACTGCCACATTTTGTTAACCAGGTGATCAAAGCAACAAAATTGAAGATTGGGTACCACTCACCCTAGGCTGTGAGCGCTGGCAGCAGTTTATAACAGTTATTCTGTTTATAACGCGTTATTCTGTTCCAATAAGAACAAGAATTTCTACAAGAGAGGCAAATCGGCAACAAGTTACAGAACAAACTGGAATGGTATCACTTTAACTTGTACAAATAAAATCAATTCATTTTTCAATTTTTTATTTTTTATTTTAATTTAAAAGTGATATGATATTTCAAGTATTCATTTATCGTCCACCCACATAAACTGTAATTCTATACACCAATTAGACAAAACAAATTCAAATTGGAATATTTAAACGGAAGTTAAAGCCTCACTCTCTCTATTAATATTAAAGCACAATACAAGTACCATTAAAAACACAACAACAACGACAGCAATGGAATAAACTGTTATAAATTACTCTTGCTTGTAACCGGCAATTTAGATTTCTTTCTTATAAGTTAATAACGGCATATGTAGGGGTGTATTCACATCACACACACACACACCCGTGCATATAAACATACATGATTCTGTTCTCTGTTTAAGTTGAAATATTTAAAGAAGGAAACAAATTACGGTATCATGGTATTAATAACCGTTATCATTTTTTTATCACAAAAAAATATTTTAATTTTGTTGTTTTCTTTTATTTAAACAATAATAAACTAAAGCCGCCAGTTCATAAAAATAAAAACAAAAAAGAAAATGTATTTTTAATTTCTGATAAAAATCAATTTTTACAAAAGAATTTGCAGGCGAAAAGAAAATACCGACCAAAACATAAAACAGCTGAGCAAATCTTTTAATAGAGAGTGTATGAGAGAAGGACAGATAAAGAACAAAACAGAAAGAATATATTAATTTTAATTTGTGTGTGTGATAGTAGTGTTCAAGTGATAAGGAGATGTAAAATAACACACACGGCGAGAGAGAGAGAGAGAGAGAGTAAGACAACTAAACCCATAACATGGTTAAATAATTTAAAAAAGGGAGAGTGCAGAGGGTGGTGGTTGGCAGGTTATTTAGTATATGTATTCTCTATAAGAAACAGAAAGAAGAACAAGAAAAAGGAAAAAGAAAAAAAAAACCATTTTGGGAGGCTTGTAAAGTAAGTCCCTTGTTGTTAACTTTAAAGGAGTAAAGACAAATGACTTAATCGAGAATAATTAAGAAAAATATGAACAAAAAAAGAAATACTTACATTAACTGCTTAGGATTATTAGTTAAATAATATTTTGTTTTTAAATTGATTTGAAACAAAAACACACTTTATTTAACACAAAATTTAAAACTTTTTTAAAGGTTTTATAACACAGCTGCCCCCAACATTTACAGCAGCAACAGAATTTTTTTTCTCTTCTTTTACTTTTTTTCGTTCAAAAAAAGTTTCTTTTTTAATTTTTTCTTTACTTTAAAGAATTTTTTCTTAATTTTCCTAAGTTTGGAACACTTTTCAATACTTTTTTTAACACAACACGTTAAGGCCTACTTAAGGATTTTCTTCTATTTTTTCTTTTTCTCTTTTGATTTTTTCTAGGCTTTTTCCTTTTAACTAACACTTTAAAGAAATTTTGTTATTTATTTAATCTTTTCACATTTAAAGGAGATTTTCTTTTTTGTTTTATAATATTTTCATTACTTTGCTTTTATTTTTTATATTTTCTGCAAAAATTAAAAAAATCAAACAAAACAAATTCATACGCGACCGTAATGAACAAGCATAAATTCACGACTTCCTCTCTACTGCAGAAATTCATTCATATTTTCTTTTAGTTAGTTGTTGGCCGTTGTATCACTTAACATTCAATGTTAATGTTCTTCACTACCTCTCTCTCTCTCTCGCGCTCTGTGTGCTTTATTTTATTTACACTCAGTTCCTGTTTGTTATTGTAAAGAAAACAGTGTTGAAAAATTTAGTACTTTTTGTATTTTTTCAGTACTTTTTTCATCAAATTCGTTTTTTTGTTCGTTCAAAAAAAAAATATATTTTAATTCGCATTTTCTTTTTCCGTTTCCGGGTTTATTAAGTAAAAACTAAGCACCGTTTGCTAATGTACTGTTGTTGGTCTGTCTGTCTAAATGGTAGGTAGTTGAAACAAGTACATCCAAAGGCCGCTGTTCAACCCCCAGGTCAGATAAAAAACGATATGTGTGAAAATGTTGTTCTAAGTGTGTATGTAGTAGGAAAAAAATGGTGGTAGTAAAAAAAGTAAGTAGGTGTCATAGTTATCTACTATCTGGTGTGTGTGGGGTGGAAGTTTGCGCTCGCCAAAAGAGGAGCCCTCGGTTCATCACCCCCCATCCGAACGGACAAAAAAAGCTAAGATGGAGATGTTTGGTTGGTGTGTTGTGTGTGGAAATGGTGTTGCTGTTGTTGTTGAGGAATTCTCCCCTCCCCCTCTTCTCTCCTGCTGGTGGAAAAAAGAAAAACAAAAAAAATTAAATTTTATTTTTGAAGTGTGGTGAATTTATCCGGTGTGGTGAGTTTCTAGTATGGTGAGTTTTTACAAATTGTGGTGAATTTCATCCGGTGTGGTGAATAAAATCGAAACTCACCAAAGTGCCGTTACTCGAAATGGGTACTGTATTACCATAAATATATGTACTGTATATCGTGATTAGAACGGTATGTGTCTAGAATAAATTATTTTCACATCTGTCAGTGGAGACATTCACCGATATGTCTGTTAATTGCATTAAAACAATGTTGCACTGTCTGTCAGTGTTGTAATACATACAAAAGCTGAATGTTATGAAAAGAGCGGCAAAATGCCTGTAAATTTGTTGATTTCCTTAGTTAACCGTCTTCATTTGCTTGAAATCAGTGAAAATTTAAGTTTTATTAAGAAATTGTGAAAAAATATGGTGAAATCGATTAAAAATATTCAAATTAACACGAAAAGGTTAGTACATAAGCCTTAATTTAATTGTTGATACTGGGTTAAATGAAAAGTAAAGAATTTTATTGTTTTTAAAAGAAATGTTCAAGAGTATTACGATTGTTGTTATGCTAGATACAACAGGCAGTAGTAGTATAGCAAAATTATATTCCGCCTTCAATTCCATAATAGTGTTAGCTGTTACAGAAAAACTAACTTGGTGGTTGTAATTATAACAGCTCCGACAGATTATATCAAAGCATACTGTTAGAACTACAATATCCAAAGAGTTAACACGCCTGGAGGAATTACAATTGAATTAAGCTGATCCTGCCACAAATTCATACTCAAATTATGGACTATTATCCCCTACATCCAAAAATAAGAGTCATTTTGAATCTGAAACTTTATTGAGACCATCCCCGGCATTCAGCCTGGCTGTCCGAGTATGTTCATTGATCTAAGTTAACGTACACTCCTTAACCTGCTCAATCTCATTATAAACCTCAGGCTGGACAGTGGTAGAGGAGGTGCACTGTAGTCACCAATTCATATCGTCGTCTCACATACCCTTCAATAATCTGGTTTAAATCTAGATACTCTTCGGCGAACCTGTAAGGATTTCTTTAGACTGTCTCAGCAGTAGGCTAAATCTACCATTGCTTATAGACTCCCAAACGCCCTTGACGACTTAATATCTACTCTCCTCTATTTGCCCTATTCTCTTGGCGCGCCTCGTCATAATCCACCTCCCCACATAGGGGTATCCATCCGATTGATGGATTAGTATTAACTTCCATATAACCCACAGAATGGGATCCCAGTGTAACTAGAGTGTCAGCCATGTCATCCCCCTATGCCTTGAAAGCCAATAGAGACTGACTCAATCCAGTCCGAGGGTTTTTATGGGGTCTTTACAATCCCAAATTAGTTGTAGCTTTCACCAGTCCGATTCTATCCATCCGTGGGCAGCGTAACTGCCAACAAAAATCACGTAAAGATTGTACATTTGAAGAAGCGAGGCCAACCGTTAGTAAGTAGTGTAATAGCTTATTAGTGAGGATCCGTGGTTTAACACCCGCTCAGTCATACCGAACAAAACGAAAAATGAAAATAAAATATTTCTTTCGGCTGCTTCCTATCAGCAGTCAGTCTTCTGGCAAGAACTGTGAGAGTATAATGAAATTGCCATGAAAAGTTGTTGTCGTTCGGAGTCAACGTTAAACTGTAGGGCGATGCCTTTAATGGGTAAAATTAACTGGTTGTAATGGCCAATTAATTATGTAGGAAATCCTCTCAATTCCGACTTCTCAAAAGGCTTGAAATTAAAAATGAAGATCATACAGAAAGAAAAATTGTTTGCAAACGTCTTGAACTCAATAAAGTAAACAAAAGAAATAATGTTTGCGTTTTCATTAATTATTTAATAATTATTGAATATTTGAATTCGTTTTTAACTTTATACATTATAAAATATAAACTAAATAAACTACAAACACACTTCTACTCATTCTTCTTAATTGTAATTTTAAATTCTGGCTACTAATTTGAACACTCTTTTGTTTTTTTCTTTGATTTTTTTTGTTTTTCCAATTAAAAAATAAATTAAAAAAACAATTCAACTGTTTTTTTTAATTTTGTTGTTATAAAAACAAAATTATTTGTTAAAAAAAGAAAACAAAACAACATAAAGTCTCAATAATATGCATAAAAAAGTAGTAAAGAAAAAAGTAAACAAAAATGGAAAAGAATAATAAAATCACACTGTTTACGCTTAGCTTAAATGATTGCGATTATGTTTAGTTTTGTTGTTGTTCTGGAGGAGGAAGAGGAGTCCAATCCGTCATCCTCTTTTAAATTCTAGGATATCAATTTCTTTTTCTCCTCAAAATCTTTGTCTTTATTAGCGATGGGTTTCTTAGCAGACGCCGAAGGTTTCTTACCATAAAACATATCGGCAAAGAGACCAACAAACACCAGCACTGCACCGAACCATTGACGTGGTATTAGAATGTTGCCAAAGAATACGACCGAGCAGAGGACGGTGAAAAATTTACGCGTCGTCGTGACAACAGAACAGGCCAAAGGACCAAATCCAGCTACCATTAGGAAGATAAATAATTGGCCCATGCAACCGCATATCGCAAGCAAAGCCAAGTGGCCCCATAGTTCGGGATGACGGGTGGCGAAGTCTTTAAATTCTCTGCCTTCACCTGGATAATATAAAAAAGAAAAGAAATTTTAATTGTTCTACAGGAAATATGCAGAAAATCAGAAGAAAATTATTCAATTAAGCATCGATTTTACAAAGACAGTTGAAGATGCTAAGATTTGTGTTTAGTGAACTGCTGTTATCACGTTAATGACTTTGGCCTGGCACTTATATCGCTGGCATAATCATAATTTTTCATGATTCTGCATTTCTGGTTACAGGCCCCTGGCACCATTTGGCTCGATTTTAATAATTTATAATTTTTTAGAGCCTTCCAATTCCACCAAATTCGTTTTTAGCGTTGGTTCGGCTTCTTTTTCGTTGCCAAAAACGATTGGATTCAAAATGGTTTCTGTTTATAGCGTTCAAGGTTGGTTACGTTACTGAACGTGATGTAAATAATCCATGGAACATGTTCCGGGGTAAGATGTGGTGTGCAATGGCTAAGCGAGAGTGGATAAAATGCCAGATGTTTCCACTTCCCAATGCCACACAAGCTCAAGCACTTCCTAATTAACCACTCTATACAAACACAAATCCCAACTCACCTGTCACAGTTATGGCAAGACCCAGTATCAAGGTACTCCAGAAATTCATGGCGTACATCATTTGTTGTCCTGAAGGTGCACTAGATGAACGCATACGTTCCTGTACAGCACCAGTTAAACCATCCATGGATAAACTTAAAATTAAAAGTAATTCTCCCAGGCCGGTTCTATTGTCACTGGCAGCAGCCAAAGGTGTTTTGCCTTCTTTATACATGAACAAAACAACGCCTACAACTATGGTGCATACACAGGCATAACGTACCAATGAGTATGATTTACGGCCCAATAGAACACCCAAAATCATAACGGGTATGGGTTTGGCAGATTTACCCACTACCTGGGTAGGATAGGGTACCCATCTCAATGCCATATTGGAGGACACCATAGCAAGTAAATAAGTTAAAGCACTAACAGCATAATAGCTCGTAGGGGTGGTGTCTTCTTTTTGGGGTTTCGCAATCAAAAGAACTGTCGAACAACAAAAAAAGTCTACACGTTTACAGATGTTTACAATGGCAAAACTATAGCATGCCACCCACCATTTACTTACCTTTAGCGAATACAAAATTGCAAAAACATTGAATCCATACCAAGACCAGGGCATAGGAGAACTTCTCACCCACCGAACCATCCTCGTTGGTTTGTTGGCCATAATGGCCTCGAGTGATTTTCTCCTGGACTATGCCATACAAGAAATAACAGAAGAATATCCCCAAAGCGAATACAATAAAGCGGCTTTTCTCTGGTATCATTTTATCTCAAAACTCTCTCTTCGTCTTTCACTCTTTTGCTGCCAATCAACTACACTTTTAAGCTTTACACACAGCAAAACGAATTCTTTTTTGTGTTATTTTTATCAATGAATGAATGGACGACTGAATGAAAGAATTTTAATTCTTTTATTTGCTCCAAATGACAGGTGGTTTAATAATTAAAAGGGAAACTGTTGAATTTATTTTTCGGTTTTGTTTTCTTTTTTCTGCTCTCGTCACAGGTAGAATTGAATAGAATCTCATTTACACGTCAGTTAATTTTTGTTATTTTTTTCTAATTGTTTTGTTTTTGTTGTTCTTAATTCTGCGGCTAGCTCTGCCATCAGTTGTCATTTGCCGTGCTGTGTAGAGTTGTCGCGTCTATGTTTTATTAATTTAAACGCCAAACTGTAATAAAAACGTCCAACTGTAAAAGCGCTAAAATGAAATTCTAATGTAAAATTTAAATTGATGAGTCTTTTTCGTTTTTTTTTAAATAAAGTGTTAGCCATTTATTGATTTCAAGAGTAAAGTTCAACAGAACCCACATAGAGTTATGATTACCGTCTGTTGAGAAGGCCGTTAATAGCGATGTTTTGCGTAAAGCCTTTGCTAAAAAGGTGACTTTTTGACAGCGTTACAAGTACTTAGTCGGGGATATACGCTCCAACTATAAGTCAGAAGTGGATTGCAAACAGAATATTCTAGCGAAGATATTCCCGAATATACTTTTAGAGATATTCAGATCCTTACAAACAGCCCATGTATCCCTAAAAAACGTAGATAGTGTTAACTATTACTAAAGCAGTCAATAGATTTCTGTTAATAACACCCTGTACATAAAATTCATAGCCATTAAAATAAGTTCGTCATTGTAGTGTTTTGAAAATGCGATTTTGTTATAAAATCACTTCCTATACGTTGACATCATTGAAAAAGTTACTGTTTTTGTTTGTAAGACGCCTTTTGCACGTTGAAATTTGTTTCGAAACAAATTTCAACACTCTTGAGTTTGTTGGAGAGGGGGGAAAAACGAGCGGGGGTGATTTCACAATTTCATGTACTCGCGAAACTTGCTTTGTTCTTTATTCGTATATACACAGAGTTGTATTTGATTTCACATTTTCTTTTATTTTTTGTTTCGCATAGTGAAGTTAACATGCTGACTGCCGCGGCAATTTTCAAAAAACTGGCCAAAAATTACAATTTGATTTTTTTTACATTATATTACTTAAAAAACTCTATTTTTAGATCGTAGGTATCATCAAAAATAAAAATTATGTTTTTTAGGAGAAAAAGTGGTTTAATGAGTACGAGATACTCGTAGATTGCGTTCCGTTCTAGGGAGCCAACTATGAATTATCTCGTAGTGGGCAGTCATTACTTTTCGTTTATTTTGTGTTTGAAATCAAAAAGAATATAATTTAATTTTTTAATTTATAAAAATCAATAAATAAGGTAAATATATTAAAAAATAATAATACATTCATAAATATATGTATAATATATTATAATATTATAAAAAAATATAATATTCATATAATGTTCATTTTTAAAGAATTGTCTGGCGTTGTTTGAACCTAAATCACAATGCCAAATAAAGTTATAACTGTCAGAAACAGCAGAATGACGCGATAAAAGAAAACAAAATTTCAGAAATTAATTTTTTACGTGCAAAAGCGAAAGAAATTTTAAAAGAAAATGCAAAAAAGTTTTTGAAACTTGTTTCGAAACAAATTTCAACGTGCAAAAGGCGTCTAAGAGACAGTGGAAGACGGAAAGAAAAAAAAAAACTATCAAAAAACAGCTGATTTTAAATAATTCAAATAGAAATGATGACACAAAAGACCGTCATTTTTCAATTATAAAATGAAACGAAAGAAACCGTTATATTTCTGTTGTTTCGAAAACTGTTTTCGAAATAACGTAGAATTTAATTTTTAATAATAAAAAACAAGAAATTCTAGGACAGGCAATTTTAACGAAAGCGAAAGTAGATGGAGATGAAGTCGCCGTGGTGTAGTAGGTAGTGTGTTGGCTTACTATTCGTAAAGCCCGGGTTCGTATCCCAGGTCAGACATCAAAAATGAAATATGAAAAAAAAAATATTTCTTCGGCGACTTCCTCTCAGCAGATTTCTGGCAAAAACTCTGAGAGTAAAATAAACTGCCATGAAAAAGTTTCTCAAAATTCTGTCGTTCGGAGTCGACGTTAAACTGTAGGTCCCGCCACTCACGTATAAAATTAACGCACACAACATGAGTGGTGTGAGAAGCTAGGCCGTAATCCTGACTGAAGGGTTGTAATGGCCAATTATGTATGTATGTATGAAAGTAGATGGCGTCTGACATCTCTGACATTCCCATATATTTTCGCTTTTCTGTTGCCAGTCCCAAAGAATTATTATTCTTAAGTTTTCTTTTATGACTCCTTGTAATACTATCTATATAAGCCATCCGTGTCAGTTTATTGTGCAGTACTATATTCAAATATTTTTCCTCTTTTACTATGATATTACTTCACGCAGTAGTCGAATGTCGTTACATTTAGGAAATTTCCTACTTCTCGTAAAATACTTGACTGTGATTTTGCTTGGATTTATAATCAATCCCCATAACATGCACAACGGATATCAAATATAGCTAAGGTGGGGGACCCTCCGTGAAGGAAAAGGGGATCAAACATTCCCTAGAGATCCGAGTCCACAATTAATCTTGCTATTGCAGAAATTTTTATATTAGAGAGCTCGGTCTAGAATGTCAGAAAGTGAGATGTCATAAATCTCCGCATTTTTATGACAAGAATTAACACAGTCTTCTCTTCCTCCTCAGATCCATAAATTATTCAGAAGTCATTTACCGGAATGTCGAGTCTATCGACATGGTGGTTGGGGTCATTACTCGGCCTTGCATTATGGGAATTCAAGCGTGAGATAACAAAAGAAGACAAAAGATCTCTTTAGGAGTTGCAGAGACTAGGATTTCTGATCAGCGTATGTCGGAGAATGCATCTGAGTTTCCACTATGCAAACGATTTTACTGATCTGTCTAGAATGGACATTAGGAGTCTAAGGGACTTCATCAGAAGCTGTGGATGGTTTCAGGTCTAAGAGCATTGTGTTATCACAATGGGTCACATATGGTTTAAGCTTTTCTGTACGAACAGCCACTCCTATATATCTAGGCTGCTGCGGCATGTACATATGTATGTATATGTTAGGTTTGGATCCATATATTGAGTATTAGTTTATAAAGAGCGTCAATTCTATCAAAACTTGTTGTTTGAAAGAGCTCAGTTGTGACTAAATTTTCTTCGGTCGTAGGCCCTACTAGCCGGTATTTTCTCTTTATTATCATCAATTATGAACTGGAAATTGATGCAATTTTCAACAATTTTATGTTGCTCCTGTTACAACTTAATTTAGTCCTTTCATTTGCTTAACAAAAAGGGGCGTTTAATATGGCAGCTGTTTTTGATGATTTCCAAATTCCGATAAGATTTATAAACAGTTTTAGAGTAACACAGAAGGGTGGTTAATTAAATTACCCTTCAAGCGTTTCAATGAAGTCTTTAATCGTTTTATCAATAAACAAATATAATGATTTTCATACACAGATCAAGTGATAGAAATCAAAAATTAGCTGTAGAAGAGGAAAAAATCGCATAATAGGTTTTGTGTTAGCTAGGTATAGGGGGAAGGTAACCTACAAAAAAGGTTTAAAGATTTTCAAAACCGTTAGAATTCCTTTTTAGCGAATCATTTATCATTGAATTATTTATTTATTTATTTATTAATTACAATACAATTACAAATTATATCCTAATTATATACGAGCGAAGTAACTTGACTATGTGCTCGGTGTAGTGTCACAGACCAGAGTCTCTGGTGGGAATCGAACCCACGACCCTCACGCTAATAGTCTAGCACACTACCCACTAGACTACCAGGGCACCCAAAACATTGAATTATATTTGTTTGTATTTTTTGTGATTTTCTTTTATTTTTTCATAAATTTTAAACCAAAATTTAGAGAAATTTTGGTTACTTTTTTACGGTCGATTGAGTTTATTAAGGCATTTAAGGTTTTCCATTAAACATCCTTTAAAAAACGAGAAAAATTCACCGTAAAAAGTCCAAAAAATAATGGTTTTCTGCTGAAAAATATTAAAAGCGGAAATAATTTTCTACTTGTCTACACTACACAATTCTGTCACTCTCACTCTCTTTAAACAGTCCTTAAAGTGCGTGTTGTAAAACGTTTTTATATTGCAAAATAAGGGTCACCCACACTCATTTACCCCCTTGTCCATGCTTGTATCACTTGAATAGTATGTTTGGTTGTTTATAAAGCGTTATTTTATTATCAATTTTTACACATCAAAACCATTTGTTTTATATTTGTATCGATACGAGGGGTGGGGGAAGGTTGAGTTATTACGTGTATTCATAAATCCAGGTGTTCAATAAATTGTTCTTTTCGTTTAGAAACTATTGTTGTTGTTGTTGTTGTTGTTGTTTTTTCTGTAATAATAATTGATAAGAAAATATTTTTTCTCTAAAATTAATAATTCATTACGAACTACATACATACATATGCCATACAAAATATGTATATACTTAAATACTCCAGGCATTTCTATGTATGTATGTATGTATGTATGTATGTCTGCATGTCTGCCGATAAGTATTTGTAAATGATTATGTTTTTAACCCTTATTGACATTTAACATGTGTAAACGAACAAAAAAAAAAGAAAAGATAAACGCTGTCATAATTTACTTGGACAACTTAAGCTACAAGTGCAATAAAACAATAATAGCAACAACAAAGGCCTGGTGAATTGATACAGAAATTTATTAACATGATTAAGGGTACACAGGTTCCTTCCAGAGGTTCGTATAAACAAGCTTACGCAATATATGAAACATTGTGATAATACGGCTGTACATTGTCCCTAGCCCTGAAACTAGCCAGAGCTTCTAATGAAACCACTTAAACTCCTAATGTCCACTCTCTACAGATCAGTGAGATCGTCTGCATAGTTGAAACCCGGATGCTTTCTTCTATAGTCGTATACCCGATAGGTACGCAACAGTTTCCCTCTATTCGTCTCCTCTGCCGGTCCTGAAGAGATCGTATGTTGAGTACCAATATGTTTTGCTTGAGTGGTCATAATAGGCAATATCCAGTAATGACTCCAACCACCATGTTAAGCATGCTTCTTTGGAATTTGAGCAGACTTTCCGAGCGTCCGCCATCCAGCTTTTGCCAGATTTTTTCATATTCGAAGCTAATGCAGCCACTTAGACTCATAATGTCCATTCTAGACAAATCAGTGAGATCGCCTGCTTAATGGAAGCTCTGGTATTTCCTTCTCCTACGACATAACGCTGGACTTGTGACCAATAGGTAAAGAACAGTTTTTTCCAGTTTATTGCCTCCGCAGTTTCAAGCGCTTCGCATGAGTGCCACATAATGATTCTAACATGCTGGGGAGCATGAATTTTAAACAGGTATCAAGTACGTCCTTTTCCAGCTTTAGCCAACGCAATCACGTAATTGTTGGAATCCATTACTGCGTTGTTAATTATAAGAATGCAGGTTATTGTGTGGCTCCTAATGTAGGGAGTTCAATTATTGTACGACATCTAGTCAGTTCAACTAACTTGCAGTTTTCTGGAATAAAATTATGCCCCGGAAACCATATGATATGAGTATCGTACCGCTCTACCATCCCATTGAGAGATACCCTGAGTCTTTTGGTGCGCTCATCTCCAATACTTTTGTTTTGGAATTCGGTATCTTGTCAAAACTATAGAAGTTAAGGCAGTTTGTACAATATCAAAGAAAATACAGTATAAAGAATGTGCATTTTAACATATTTTGGAATATTTTTCAAAAATATTTCATGACGCGGGGGGGGGGGAAAGATAGAAGGGAATGATACAGAAACCAAGAGCGTAACAATGCGTTGTTCTCATCGTGCGTTTTTTGTTGTGTGACCACTTTTTTATTTATTTTTCTGGTGGTGACGTCAGCACCAATGTCCCTCAGGGGAAGAACATCTTCGACTTTTTACACACATAGGACACGAACATCAAGAATGTTCGTTAAAAAGAAGGTTCATGTCGCTTTTTTCAGACTTCAATGATACGCCCAAAGAAATATCACAATAGTATTCACTAATATCAATGAGAAATGATTTCGATTTTTGGAAGAATACTTGCCAAGTTAAGTACGGTGTCTTAGTGTCTTAATGCAGTACAATTTTTCTATATTTTCCGATCACATATACATATCATTGAGTTAATAAGTAGACTTGACATTATTACTAACAACTTTTCTCTAGGTTAACACATGCCTATGGTTATGGATTAGTGAGTGAGAGAGAGAGAAAATAAGTTGAGAGAATTTATTTATTTACAGCCATATAAAAGTGTTAGTAATATACTCTATTTTTATTTTCATTTCATCAACATACATATGTAAAGCTGTCTATCTTTGGCTTAATAATTTTGGATAAATAAAAATAAAATAAAACATCGATTTTATTATTAAAAGAACATAAACCTATCCATCTTTGGCTTAAAAATTAGACCATGTTTTTTAGATAAATAAAAATAAAAAGAATAAAAAACCCTCATCAAGAAATGATTTTCAAAAATATTTTGGTGAGAGCGGGTCGTAATGTTACGACCCGCCATAAGAAATTTTACTTCTACATGATGCGTATTCTTTATATCCATATTCTTTGACAATATACAGACTTTCTTAACTGCTTATTAGACGAGAGACCGAACAAAACTTCCTCTCAGCAAACTGTTGACAAAAACTATGCAAGTAAACCAAATTACGATGAAAAGCTCCTCAAATCTATCGTTTAAAGTCGACTTTAAACTGTAGGTCTAGCCACTCGTGGATAAAATTAACACACACAACAAGGTGAGATGCTTACACTGGGGCTCTATCCTGACTAAAGGGTTGCAATGGCCCTTTGGAAAATAAATTAAAACAAAACAAAAAATGCCTTTAATCACTATAATATTTTCCAATGATAAAATTAACGTTTTTTTTTATTTTATTAAATAAATCATTAAACTTAAAGACTAAATTATAAAAATAAAACTTAATTATTATTAATAATTATTGTAATAATTTCAATTAAAATTAAAAATAAAATACCACAGAATAGTTGTTCTCTCGTATAATTTAGAATTTCCCTCGGATTTCGTTTGTAATACTTTCTGAGAAGGATATTTATTTCTTAATAGTGACTAGAAAGTTAGGACTAGAGATTTTAAATTCTTATTAATGACTACCGATATTTTTAAATATTTTAACAATAATACAGAGAAAATAATTTAAAAGGACTCTATTAAGTTCATGGCAAATGATATCATAATGTTAAGTGGGGGCAGACAAATAAACTATTACGCCTACGGGCCTATTTCTCTATTTTAAACGGACTTGAGGGAAAATTTAAATACAGGATGTTCCGCGTAGGATCTATCACGGAGCAATTTAACGGAGGATTAATCATTTAACTTTCAAACTTCAAAAGCAAAGTTTTATGCTGATTGCCAAGATGTTTTAAAGAGGACTTATCAGTTAGGTTCAGGGATATGGTTTCATGCGGTATCACAACAGGCCGCTTTGTGTTCTTAAGTGAGATTTGATTCATCCTTTAATCTGGTTCTTACAAACGAGGAATCCATATCAGATCAAAGTCCGGTTGTATAACATGGTTTGCCCTACATTGGAATTCTGAAGGAGTCTAGGTCGGACTGAAGTCGCCGTAGTCTAGTAGGTAGTGTGTTGGCTTATTAGACGCAAAAGCCTGGGTTCGAGCCCCAGGCCAGGCATCGAAGACAAAATACAAAAAGTATTTTTTCGGCGACTTCCTCTCAGTAGATTTCTGGCTAAAACTCTGAGAGTAAATAAAAATTGCCATGAAAAGCTTCTCAATAAATAAAAATCTGTCGTTCGGAGTCGACTTTAAACTGTAGGTCCCACCACTCATGTATAAAATTAACACACACAACATAAGTGGTGTGAGAAACTAGGACTTTGTACAATGGGTCAATTCGACCTCCGGGTACTGTACTTGTCCTAATTGACAAGTACACGTCCTCTAACCTAACCTAACCTAGGACGGCCTAAGAACATCTGAAGATGCTCGATTCTCCAAGAACTAAGATAAAACTTGTGCTGCACTGAATTTAGTCTTTTCTCTAGTCTATCTCTACTAGTTAGGGAGCTAGCCTTACTGAAGTGGAGCAGCATTCTAGGGTTTGTCAGTACAAAAGGCTAGCACAGTGTGGCCTGACATGGGAAGGTGCAAAAATAATAGCAATAAACCTTGCAAAGACTGCCTGGAAGCCAGAGTTAAACCCTACATTACCATGCATTTTAAACAGAATATTTATCATGAAATATGATGCCTATACCAATGGCTTTAGATAGTTTAGTAAGAACCGTGAGAAAGGGAGTACATGTCCCTGTCTATATTCCATAAAATGGTGGACATTCGTGTGATTAATAATTAAAAGAGTAGGCCCTATGTGTACCACCCTGTGTAATAGTACTGCCTTATTCCCTTTAGCTATGATATCATTTACCAGTCTTATTACGAATTCTTGATTTCTCTAATAATTGCACAGTTTTGTTATGCAAAACATTGCATAACCTTCTTACGCCCCTCTTGAGACACGCCCATTTTATAAAGCATTCTGTTGATGCATTTCATTGTACAGATCATGACAGGTGCGACTAGTTGAAGACGCTGTTGCAACTGCATTATCATTTATGTTGACATTATCAATGGCCGAATCGGTAGAGTTATTCGAATTATTTGAATTCGAATAGCAACGATTGAGAGGCATTTGCTGCTGTTGCTGTTGTGTAAGTGTTGTTTGCTGCTGCTGTTGATGTGGGTGATGACTGTGATTGGTGGAGAGATGTGAGCGCGGATCTTCTGGAGTCCAGGTGCGCGCATATAATTTACTACCCGGATAACGATCGCCACGTCTATACCACGATAAAGAATGTGCAATGCCACCAGCTGTAAGGGGAAAAAAGTATAGAGAGAGCTTGTTAGTTTTTTTTTCTTCTTTTAGAAATTATTTCGTTTTTAATTTTAAAAAATTTTAATCTCCTTATAGAGAAAAGAAATCCTTATTAAATCCTTTTCTAACAATTGCTTTTTAATAAAAAAAATTAACGGCCCTGTCTGTCTGCCTGCCTGCCTTTGTGGGAAAGACTCATTGAGTCAATATTTGATTAAATAACACTTGAGAAAACATTAGTGTCTACATTACAATGCCATTAGTGGTAACGTTAAACGTTAAAACTGACATTTGAAGTGTCAAAGATTTTTAAATAAGGGCGGTTTACATTGGAAAATTAAAAAAAAACTGAAAAAATCCCTTCGTTCTCTTAAAAGTTATTGCAGCTGCCTGCTGAGAGAGTTTAATTGTCTGTTAACACAACACACAAAACAGGCATCCTTAAACAAACCCAGCCAAAACACCCATCATTTGCAACACCCATCCCTTGTTACTCCTTTAACATCCAATCAGAATTCATCAGCCTAGTCGACTCACATTTGCAAAAAATCTGTCTGCACTTCGGCAACACTTGTCTCACTTCACTTTGTTTGTTTATTTTTTTATTCTTGCTCAACTTTCCTTTCATCATGAATTTAACTCTCTCTCTCTTCCTATCTCTCTTGAATAATGCGGGTGTGAAATGTGGTTGTGGTGGCATCTCAAGTGCTTTATAAAGTGTTGCTAATTTTCTTTGTAGCTGGCAAAAGAAAAAAAAAAAAAGAAAAACCTCCCCATCAATTAGCCAGGAATTGTGAAAGTAACTTGTTGTGTTTGTCATGGGAATTGTTGAAGCTGTTGCAGTTGTTGGCTTAGCAACAAACAAATTCTCTACTTTCCTAGGCTGTACTAAGATTTTAGTTTTTGCAAAGAATATATCGAATAAGTTCTACTCTGAAGCATATCAGATATTCACTGAAGCATCAAAAACATACAACATTACATGGATGGGGAATCTTTTCGGTTTGATTGAATCTTAGCTTCTCCCTTGTACTACCTGATTACTTCAATAATATTCAGAGTGAAATAATATGAAGACTAAGTATATGGTACGTGGATTGGGTGTTAACCCGGTGAAAACGGAAGTAGTACTCTTCACGAGAAGGTACAAGCCACCGACATTTCGTCCATTGAAACTTAACGGGACGGAACTGAAACTCAAACAGGAGGCACACTTTCTAGGACTCATTCTGGATAGGAAGCTGTCTTGGAAATCGAATATCATCAACAGAATTAAAAAGGCTTCCATTGCCCTGTATGCTTGTAACAGAGTGTTGGGGAGAAAATGGGGCCTAGGACCTAGGATGACGCACTGGATCTACACAGCGGTGGTCAGACCTATCTTGACCTATGGATGCCTAGTTTGGTGGGAATCCCTTGAAAATAAAACTAATACAGCGACTGCAGAGATCTGCCTGTATTATCATTAGTGATGCCTTGCGCACTACACCTACGTCGGCACTGGAGATAATTCTGGGCCTCTTTCCGCTTGACCTTTTCTGTAGGGGAGTGGCTGCTAAAATAAGTAAACGTCTCTGGGCGACTGGACAGTGGCATGACTCGGACATAGGCCACGCAAGGATCCTGAGGGAAGTTGGAGCTGTCGGGAGCAGTGACTACATGACACCGAGGTACGACTTCACGAAGAGATTCAGGACATCGGTTCCGGACAACGGGGCCTGGAAGGGTGGTGTGACCCACCTGTTTAGAGACTCCGTACAAATCTACACCGATGGCTCTAAGCTGAACGGAGCGGTTGGCAGTGGAATTTTTTCGGAAACGGTTGGAATAGCTCAGTCTATAAGCCTACCAGACCACTGCAGTGTCTTTCAGGCGGAGGTGGTGGCCATACAGGCTGCGGCGAGTATTATTAGGGATGGAAGGGTCTCCAAGCGGAGCGTTACCATACTTTCTGATAGCCAGGCGGCTATCAGGGCTTTGAGGTCTAACGTGATGAACTCCAAGACGGTGTACGGCTGTCGCAGATATCTCGACGAGATAGCGGAACGATATGACATCCATATCGTATGTGTACCGGGACACAGTGGTATTCCGGGCAACTGTAGAGCTGATGAACTTGCCAGGCGGGACACGACCATCGAGCTCACCGCTGAGTTCTCGAATCTGGGCATACCAATGAGGATCTACAAGCTCATAATTGACAATGCGATCGTCGATTCCGTCAACGACAGGTGGGCGGCCTCGGACACGGGTAGAACGGCTAGAGGGGCGCACAATGAGTCTACTTAAACTCCAAAGAGGCGCGCTCAGTGTAGTTGTCGGTGTCATTACGGGGCATTGCATTATGGGTACGCATGCGAGGCGCATTGAACTTAGACACCTTGCAGAAGAGGAGACTGTCCCTCATCTGTTGGGTACATGCCCGGCTCTATGCCAAATGAGAACGAAGTACTTGGATACTTACTACATGGATGATCTGGAGGAACTGTCAGGGATTGACATTGGCAGCCTAAATCGCTTCATCAGGAGCTCCGAATGGTTTCGAGACTAGAGGACAACGGATGACTGTGGTAGCACAATGGGCCCAATGCGGCCTAAGTGTGTCCATCCAAGAAAAATTTTTCTTTGATGGGCAGCCACCTCTACCTACCTACCTAAGTATATGGTATCAGATAAGTATCTAAGTATCTGGTATCATACACTTATATTTACTGATACTAAAGCGGTAGTTAAAGTCGCCGCTGTCTACTAGGTAGCGTGTTGGCTTAATAGGCACGAGCCCGTGGTTCAAAACCTAGCTCACATATCTCGAACAAAACAAAACATGAAAATATTTCTTTCGGTGCCTTCCTCTCAGCTGTCTGCTGGCAAAAACTCTGAGAGTAAATAAAATTGCCATGAAAAGTTTCTCAAAAATCTGTCGTTCGGAGTCGGCTTTAAACTGTAGGTCACGCCACTCATGGATAAAATTAACACACACCACATGGGTAGTGTGAGATGATAAGTTGTAATCCTACCTTAAGGGTTGTAATGGCCACTTAAGTAAGTAAGTAAAGGGGCCATTAGAGCCCTAGAAAGTGTAAGATTATCCAAGAATACTGGATGTCAACTTGTATGAGTTCCTAGACTCGGGGTCATTAAAGGTAACAACAAATCTAACGCACTTGCAAAGACAGGAGCAGACAAACCTTTTCATTTGTAAGGAAAAGTCCGCTATGAATATATACATATGAGGAAGAAAATTGTCCTTACAACCAATTAGGGCTAATGTCAGGAAGCTCAAAGCAGTTATAACGGCATTTTGCCCCCTTTGTATACAAGCTCGCAGGCTGGGAATACCTTACAACTACTTTTTCAGAAGCTGTAATGACGAGGAAGAAGTGGATAGCCCAAAGTATATTTTTTACCTGAGATTTTGGCACCCACGATTTATTAAGAGAACGTGTCTAGCCGACTGTGATTTGCAGAAAATTCATTCCTTCAAATAACTGTCGGCACGATTGAAATACGCGAACCCGTAGTTATAGTTGCATGAAGGAATATGATCCAATATATCTAAACTTTTTAAGGCGGATGCCAATTTATCCTAACCTAACCTATAGGCAGTCCAATTGCTTTGAAGGCCTTGGATAGAATTCTTCCGATTTTAGCTGTCGCTAAACGAGTTCGACATTCATTCATCTTTAACTCTTGTTGGGTGCGTGAAACGATAATTTTCTTATGGAAAGTTTATGGTTATCGATTTGTGCTAATCGCCACTAGCTTCAATATATCCATAATACGGTCTATAAACGTTCTAAATAATCACTTTATAAAAATAATTTCTTTATAAAAATTAAAAATTTTGATTAATTTTTGTGATAAAATCTTGGAAAAAATTTACCTTTACCGTTATATTATAAATCATACATCCATAAAATACAAGCAAAAAACAAAAAAGGAAAAAAAACAGAATGATTTTCATGTCATCTCATCCTAATAATTACAACTGTGGGAAGTTTATGGAACTTAAACAGCTGGAACAACAATGACAACAACAACAATAACAACAATGTTGGTAGCAATAGTAACAACAGCAAAGTGGAAACAAATTTACCATGTTAAACTAATACGAGTACGACGAGTATGAAACAAATATTGTATTGAATGTGGCAAAAGGTGTGAGAGGATGAGGGGGGTTTTATGCACTAAAACACGCAATGTAGATTAACGCCCCTTTTTTTTCCTTTAATATCTTCCCCCTATACGTCTCTGAAAATAAAAGGAACTGAAGTACATTAAGTGTAATCTGTAGTAGACCGATGATACACTTGCAATTAAGCCGGGAAATTCACACACACACACAGTTGGCAATTGTTCACACCAACCGAATTGATGAACGAAGAAGAACTGAAGGAGATAAAAAGGAGAAGGAGTCTAATTTTTAATGATGCAATATTTTAAAAAGAAATTTTTTAGAATTAAAAACCGGAAGAATCTTTTAAATAATCGAATCTGATCTTGGCATATACTAAGGAAAGAAAGAACGATCAGACGTGAAATATACCCAAAATTTAGAACCAAAATTTAGTTGTAAAACAAAATCCAGTTAATAACGGCTTCTATGGTACAGATCAATGCCGCAACAGTTGAATTTTGGTTATTGTCCGTGACAATGGAGACTGCAAGGTAGTCGATTTTTCATCGCTCGTACAAACCGGCAGACCACAATGTGACGAATTCTGTGCCGTGAGGTTGCTAAATGTGCTCTGGAGAATCGGCAACTGACCCTAATTGTCATCGAAAAATCATCTTTAACGATTAGGGCCATTTCTGAGTGAATGTGTGCGTGAACAAACAAAATTGTCGGGGGAGATACGTTCCAATAAGTTCCAGCGCTAAGCGAAACAGCGCTAAACGAGGCTACTAATAAATCAACTGTGACGCAGGAAAGATGCGTTCGTACTGTGATTGCGACTTCGGAAAATAAAGTTGGAATCTTTATTCTGGACAGACTAACAAAAGAGCGTTTGAAAAGATACATAGTATACACCGACACTATAGTGCACCGCTTTTGGTTGGTGCATGGCCGTTTCATTCGCACACATATACAACAAGTATCAATACAGTGTGCGATTTAGAGGAATCACAATACTACCGCGTAATACTGAAACAGCGTTAAGCGGAGCAGCGTTAAGCGGGGTCTTACTGTACCACGTTACATGACATCCAAGAGCGTCCAATGCATCCCGAAAAACTCACTGTTTGGTGGCGTTATAGGTCCATATTTCTTTGAGAACGACTTTGGTCAGGCCATCACTGTCAAAGGCGGGCGCCATAGTTCTGTGATTCTCAATTTCTTTTGGCCTGAAGTTAAGTTAACATAATGCAAAACTTTGGAAAAATGAAGAAAGAAAATCTTAAATAATCACGAAAGTAGAGATAAAGGAAGACAAAACTAAGCCTTTCAATTTTACAAACAAAATGTAAAAATAACAATTTGCTTATTGGAGATAATAAAGTTGGAAAATCCAGTATTTTTTTACCAAATATGACCACCATAAATAGGAAAAAATTCGATCAAATTTAAAAAAGAGGGTTTTCGGGCCTAGTAGGCTGGTTAGCTATTGGACCAAGGAATCCAAAACAATTTTCGTAACGGTCGGGTAACCCTTGGCACCGGAAATATAGCGAAATAAATGAGCAAAATAAAAGTGCTCTATATAAATCGGTCAAAATCGGATAAAATGGACCTGTAGCGGAAATGGACCCAGTGGGCTGAATAGCCATAATATCAAGGATTTCAAAACAGTTTTCCTTACGATCTAGCTTTACTTGGGACCAGGGATGGGAAATTGATCTTAGCAGATTGTACCAACTTTTACAGAAAATTGTACTTTTTTCAGCCCGATTGTACTAAATTCACTTTTTTCTTTTTTAAACTTTTTTATTAAAAATATAATAAAAATACAAATGACACTTCATTTTACATACATATATTTATGTACATATGTATGTATGTGCGTAAAAAAACATAAAAATTAACAAAAAGATACATTGCAGTTTCTTTGTACTAAGCACTTGTATATATAATAGGTAAACTTAACAACTTTCTTTAATACTTAACTATAAAGGAAAACAAAAGTTTGTGAGATCTAAATTTTAAATCACTATTTATGATACATTTTTTGCTACCAAACTATTTGTTATTTCAAAATTGTAGCAACACGAATTAAATGACTTATAAATATATATATATAAATCCCTTGTTTGGATTAAATTGGAGACAGTCGAAGCAAACAGTCTATTTCTCCCTTTTATTAAATTTTGGTACGAAAATATCCTTTCTACATTTGCAGATGAATGTGGAATGGATAATATTCCTTTTATAACTCTTGAAATGTCATTGAAAATTGGTTTATTTAGTTCATGTTTTATTTCTGATACCTTCGACCAAAAGGTACATATGTTCGCATTTTTTAAAGCTTTAATAGTTTCTAAGTCCGAAAGCGCCTGAAATTGGTTATTTATTGATTCAATATTCTTAATTTCATTGGGAAACATTTTTAATATAAACGGTACAACACTTAAAGTTTTACCTGGAACAACTTTTTCTAGTGTAAATTTTTTGAACTATAGTAACATTTCATTATTTAAATCAACTTTTGCTTTTAAAACTTTAAATACATTTTTTTGCTATTTCTTTAAGCTCCAAAATAATACTTTCTACTACTAATCAATTTCTTTCTTTCTACTAATCAATTTCTGTTCCACAATATATTTCGCCAATAGGAATATGGTTTTCATTGATATTGATTTTTAATATATCATTTTCATCTAATGCATCCTTTAGTATAATAGTATAAAATTGCGAGCTATTTGACTGAACAAAAATTTTAAGCGGTCTAAAAAATATGTATTCTGGCATCCTCGGATTGCATTTCTAAATTAATATTGTTAATAATTTTAAGGACATATTGTAAAAATAAAAATATCATTTTATAAAGTGGATTTGAAAGTCCGGATAAAATTGAATTAATTCTACCGTTTTGCAAATCAGCTTCAAAATCGTTGAGTGTAAAATAATATTGAAGTGGCTGCCAATGTTCCAAAATTCTGTTAATTACTTCTTCACGTGACAGCCAAAATGACGTACCAAAATATTCTTGAAATTTGGAGAAGTGGTGAGAAAGAATAATTGAGTAATGTAATAAAGTAGGGAACATTTTTAAATAGTGCTAAATAAGTCATTGAGGTGCTATGGTGTTTTTGACTTCCAAATAGTGCTAAAAAAAGTACAATTGTACCAACTTTTCCATCCCTGCTTGGGACCTATATCTCCGGCGATGAAGCTAATTGTTTTCTTCAAATGAGCAAAGTGCTTAAAATTTTTAATAATTCTCATTGAGTTAATATGCATTTATATATAAAAGATGCAACAAAATGTATTTTTGCAAGTTGCTTTTTTTGGACGATGACTGGCTTTTTTTATTGATGATTTGAATTTTTTTAGGTCGATGGCTTGCATTTTTTTGGTTGATGACTTGCATTTGTTTGGTCGATGACTTGCATTTTTTGGTGGAAGACTTGCATATTTTAGGTCTTGTGGAGTTTTTACAGGTGTATGCGAACCAGTGTTGAAAAATTCAGTACTTTTTCATTTCAAAAATACCGTAGTACCCCCGCGACGCTTTCAGTACTTTTTTGTTATTAAATATTTTATGTCTTGCGTTCAGTGTTGCCAGAAGCCGGTTTGGAAAAAGTGCAAAAAGATTGTCAAAAAAGTGCAATCCTGAATAAAAAAGTGCCAAAGCTTTAAAACCGGTCATTAAAAAAAGAACTGCAAAATGACAAGTATATGGAATAAAAAATTATTTATTTTCCTATAGGCCTATTAATTTGCTGGCTACATTCTCCAAAATTTTTGAAAGAATATTTATAAGTAGACTGTCACTAATTCTTGACAAAATAAAAATTATTCCTGAACACCAATTTGGTTTTAGGCATAAACATGGCACTCCAGAACAATGCCATCGTATTGCGGCTTTTATCAGAAATACCTTGGAAAGGAAAGAATATTGTTCTGGTGTCTTTTTGGATGTTCAGCAAGCATTCGACAAAGTCTGGCATATTGGTTTGCTCTTTAAACTCAAAAAGTTTCTACCAACTCCCTATTATTTACTGCTTAGATTATATTTAGACGATCGAAGTTTTTACGTTAAAGTGAACGATTTTTCCAACATATACGATATAAAAGCAGGTGTTCCGCAAGGCAGTGTTCTGGGACCAACCCTCTATACGATATTTACTTCAGATATACCTTTAACAGATAACGTTTTACTTGCATCTTATGCCGATGACACTGTAATATTAGCATCGAGTTCTTGTCCAACAAATGCATCAAATCTAATTCAAAATGAACTAAACCGAATTGAGCTTTGGTTATCTGAATGGAATATCAAAGTGAATACCGAAAAATCTGCACATGTTGTGTTTACGTTACGAAAAGGAAATTGCCCACAATTATTCCTTAATGGCAACACAATTCCCAAAAGAGACAGTGTGAAATATCTTGGTCTTCATATTGACAAAAGGCTTACATGGAAGCCTCACATTAAGGCAAAAAAGAACATCTTAATATAAAAACCAAACGCCTTTATTGCCTTCTTCAGCCTAAATCTGAAGTAAGCATTGAAACAAAATTAATAATATATAAAACAATACTTATGGCATACAATTGTGGGAACTGCCAGTAACTCCAATGTAGAAATTCTTCAATGGTATCAAAATAAGACATTGAGGCTAATTGTTAATGCCCACTAGCGATATCTCTACCAAACGAAACTGAAGAACAGAGAAGACTTAAACGTTATCATATACTTGATTTACCATTTCGATAATTGTTATTGGTTTTTTTTTGTTTTTTGTAAAAATGTAAATATATACATTTAATTATAAGATAAGATAGCTTTTAAAAATAATTGCAATACATACTATAAAAATTTATTGTTAAAATGATGTTGTTCTCAATGGAGTCAACATTTACTTGTATATATAACAGTATCAAATTTGCTTATTATCCCCAATGGGATGGATTGTAAATAAAGAATATGAAAAAAAATTTTCAAAAAATAATTATTACATTTGAAAAGTTGAATTGATTGAAGAAAAAATATATTAATTTTTTTGTATTTGTTTTTTTTTTCTTTTTTGAAAGCATTCAAAAATAAATATAAATTTTAAAAATTAATTTAAATTAAAAAAAGACTATTATTGCATTAATAAAAAATAATTTGAAATATGAATTAAAATGAAATACAAAATAAATAAAAAATAATATAAATAATATAATATATATATAAAATGCACTTTTAATGCTAAAAAAAATACAGAAAATGGCAAAAAAGTGCTAAAAAGCATCTAGCATCTTTTTTTTTTTAAAGTGCAGCAGACGAGAAAAAAGTGATAGAATTGAACTTTAAATGCCGTTATGGCAACACTGCTTGCGCTTTTCAACTATCAATGGATTCGCAACGCATTGCAAAAGGTAGAATTAGCCTTTAGCTCCGCTTTGGACGTTTGGATAAGCGAAAAGCAATGAGAACGCTTGCCGAACCGTAATATAATTTCGAACGAACGTTAACGTTTGAATAAATGGGACTTTTACGTTTTGTTACGTTCAGAATCAGCAGTTTTTTTTTGCATGTGAGGAACACGTATAAATCGTTAGTTTTTCTGTTCAGTTTCGTACGTGTATTAAATATAAATAAATAAATAGTCTAGTAGGTAGTGTGCTGGCTTACTAGATGTTAACCCACGGTTCAAATCCCATGTCAGACATTTCCAACAAAAAGAAAACTCTGAGAGTTATTAAACTTCCAGAAAAGTTTGTTAAAAAATCTAACGTTCGGAGTCGAATTCAAACTATAGGTACCGCCACTCATGTATCAATATTAACACCCATAAAAAAATGGCGTGAAAAGCTAGATCATAATCTTGATTGAAGGGTTGCAATGACCATTTATGTGTGTATTTCTATATAAAAGTACCATTTGATTCGAAAAAGTATTCTTTCAGTTACAGTTCAGTACCATTTTAAAATTTCAATTTTGCAACACTGACGCGAACAAACCATAGCTGTCCTCAAAGCCGAGATAACAAGTCCCATCAATCAAATTTAGCTTAATTTATGTGCCAGAGTCATGGAAAATTGGACACTTGGAATGTGCTTCACCAAGAGAAGCCGAGTCACACATTAGAACGATGTTTCAAACGAACTAAAAAATTTCGATGATATCGCCCACATACTTTTTATAAAAATTATAAAATAGGAAGCACTTAACGAAAGGCCAGATATAATCGGTAATTTCTATATTTTTTTTTTACTTTTTAAAACAGTTTCAGAATTTTAAAAATGTCCATAAAATTTAAAAAAATGTGTGAAAACTTATGTTTTTCCCACATTTTTCTTTCCTTTTTTAAACTTGAACTTTAGCAATCAAGCAGAACATTTTTTTTTCTCCCATAATCACTGTAATTATTCAATATTTTCTAACGAATATTCAAATAACTGACCAGTAAACACACAGGCCTACGCATAGTTTGTAAATACTTGCGTGACTCAAAACTAAACGCCCACTAAACTCTGCAGCTGTTTTTGGACAGAGAGAGAGGAAGGAATAATAAATGAAAGGCACCCTGTTATCGCAAGCACATACGCTGTCAATATTCTAATCAAATCAGGAAAAGCGCGATAAATGATCTCCTAAATATTCAAAATTGTTGTCGATGAAAATATATTTTTCTAAAATATTGATGATGATGCAGATACGGCGGCGGTATGATCTGCTTGTATTCCATCAATGTCAAAAGATTTAATGCCTATTCATGCATACGTTGGCATACAGAGTTGAAAGTTGCTGTATTCATGGGTTAATAGAGAGGCCATATGGATTTCATAAATTCATGATAATTTTGTGCGAAAAGAGATGTTTATCTTAAATGCTGCTATTATAGGATCTTTTCTACTTCTTTTTCTGTTGTTGTGGTTAGGGATGATAGTGTGGTTGTGGTTGTGGTGTAGTGATGGTGGTGGTTACATGATGATACCACAAAAACAACAACATTCTGTAGGTTTTTTTTTTCAAAAACAATATTGAATTCTAATGATTACATTGAGACACATGATGAAACCAAAATACCCCGAATGTTATAGTCTGCCTGTGGAACAAATTAAAATTTTCACACTTTTTCCCGCTTGTCTCCGGCTTGTAGCAGCCATACGTTAAAGCAATTTGTTGTTCCATTGCCAGCGGCTTGTGGCTTTCAATTTCTCAATTTGTTGCAGTGTCGGAAGTAAGATTTTCTTCGTATTGAAAATTTCGTGCAATAAAATGACGGTTTTTTTTTTTGAAAGAAATTTGTTACGGTTTTTCCTCTTTTAATTTTTTTTTCTTTATACACGCGGTTAATAATTTTTCTATTCAAATTGTATGATCATTGACAGGCACAGTAAGGAGATTAGGGGTATAAATTAGAATTTTTTTTCAGAAAAAGGGTTTCAATTTGAAATTGTGCAAAACAAAAAAAATTCGAAATTTTTTTCTTTAAAAAATTTCATTTAAAAAAGTCAAAACAGTTATAAATTTTCATATAATTTTTGAATAAATTTTTATCAAATAATCGCAGCAGAAATATTCAAATTTAAGTGGTTAATGATATACGGAACCAGTTTTATTAAAAAAACCCTAATGTGGTTACAAGTTAACATTGATCTTTTAAAAACAGCTTCAGATTCTTAACCCTTTCGCGCCCGATGCCTTGTATTACGGCAGCCAATTGGTGCATCACAGCGGCTGACGTCGTATACATAGGGCGTATATATGTACATGACAGTCATTTATTTGTTTATTCGAGTTTTTGCGAATAATGACACAGTGTGGTCAGTTGGCAGGCACTCCCCTAACCAGTTTTTTCAGACAAGAGACCTTTTCAAATGGCAACAGCGATCTGACTGTAAGGATCGAGGCAGCAAGATGGGAAACTTATACCACGTATCAAATTACTAACGAGAATAATGGACACTGAGAGGGGATCAAAATGGGCAACTTCCCCCTTTATTGTTTTTATGGGCAAATGTGACTCCCCTTGCTGTCGTTATGGGCAAATGTGGCTGCCCTTATTGTCGTTATAAGGGAGAAGAAGAGGAGCGCATGAATATTAATAGAGTTAATCGGCGGGCATTCCTATAACTAGGCCTTTCAGTCGGGAATTCTTTTTAAAACGGCAACAACGACGAAGATATAGAATCGAAGGAGCACTAAGCGCATGGTTATACCAAGTAAAGGGTGTTTTTTATAGAGGTATAGAACTTTAAGTTGGCATTACTTTTCAAGATGGCGACCGATTTAACAGCTGTCAAGTGATTTATTCTCAGTTTGGTTTGGCAATTCATCATGAATAGACTCACGCCTGAACAACGCTTGCAAATAGTGCAATTTTATTTCGAAAATAATGGTTCTGTGTGGAAAACGTATCGCGCACTACGTCCATTTTATCGTCGACAAAATCGTCCATCAGAGCAGTTAATTCGATTAATCATGGAACGTTTTCGCACCACGTTTACTCTTATTGATAACTCGCATCCCCAGAGATGCTGTACGGTGCGTACAGAAGAAGCTATTGCTGCTGTAGAGCGTAGCATTGAGGAAGACCATCCGCCATCGATCACAGGAAATGGATCTGTGTCCATCCACTTTATGGAAGATTTTGCCGAAGGATCTTGGTTTGCGTGCTTACAAAATCCAACTCGTGCAATAATTGAAGCCAAACGATCATCAAGTAAGGCGTAGATTCGTCGAATGGGCCCAAAACGAGATTACCGTTGTTCCCGATTTTCATAAGCGAATTTTGCTTAGCGATGAAGCGCACTTCTGGTTGAATGGCTACGTCAACTGCCGCATTTGGAGTGAAGGTAATCCTCAAGTGTATGTGGAAACACCGTTACATCCAGAAAAACTGACTGTTTGGTGCGCTTTATGGGCTGGTGGAATCATTGGTCCGTACTTTTTCAAAAACGATGGTGGCCAGAACGTTACAGTCAATGGTGATCGGTATAGAGCCATGATTACTAACTTTTTCATTCCTGAATTGAATAACCATGATGTCCAGGAGATGTGGTTTTAACAAGACGGCGCAACATGTCACACAGCTCGTGCCACAATAGATTTATTGAAAGACACGTTTGGTGACTGCCTAATTTCACGTTTTGGACCTGTGAATTGGCCTCCAAGATCTTGTGATTTAACACCGCTAGACTACTTTCTGTGGGGCTATGTAAAGTCATTGGTCTATGCGGTAAAGCCACAAACGCTTGACCATTTGGAAAACAACATTCGCCGTATTATTGCCGATATACGGCCACAAATGTTGGAAAAAGTCATCGAAAATTGGACGTCCAGATTGGACTACATCCGCGCCAGCCGTGGCGGTCATATGCCGCAAGATTATCTTTCGGATAAATAAAATTCATGTCAATCGAATAATCCATCGTTGTTTTATTGCAACTTAAAGTTCTATACCTCTATAAAAAACACCCTTTATTAGGTTATGATTTCAGTGCTTTCAGCACATTCACATCTTAGAAAATACCTGCAATGAACAAATGTACCTCCCTTTATTGTCGTTACGACGGAGAAGTAGTTGATGACACTAGTGTTCGAAGCGTATATTTGTAATGGAAAGCATACGGACAGTACAAATATCATCACCATATAGAAAAGTCTCACAGGAAGCTGCTATTAGCGACAAAATCCGCATAGACCGTTTAATTGAGGTGAGAGTTTAAAAACTCTAAAGAAACCGCAGGAGATTCGGGAGTTAATCTGGAAACAGAAGGTGGAAACAGCAAAACTAATATCAGGGATAGGTGAGTACAAGAGAAGCAGAAGTTAATTTTCAAATACTGTCCACTCACGGTAATTCCGGAAATAGATCTTTAGAATGGGCGAAAGCAAAAGATCCAGGTTGTTTACATGACGACAGAAATTTTAACGGGCAGAGGACACATTCTTGGAATGTAGGCGATGGGCAAATGAGAAATTGAAATTGGGGAAAGAAATTGCTAGGTAACAAGTGAAATCGAACCAAAGGTGCAAATTGCGCAGAAATGTCCGGAGAATTGAGAAGACTCACCTAGTCAGGGAACCACAGTGACACAACGTCTGGACACAGTTCACTGATGAACGTCAGTAGATTAAAATTATCCCCTTTCGTAAAATCGTAAAAATTTAAAGCAAAAATAATTGAATTGTCGCTTAAAGACTTTTATACTCACTTCTATCCTTTAAAATAATCTTTTTCGGTGGTTCCTTTTGATAATTACGTTTTAAACTTAAACCAGCCTCGTTGCCATTCTTATCCTTTTTAACCATTTCGCTTAGAAACGTTATATAGCTGATGGCCAACTTTAACGTATCCACTTTACTGAGACGCTTTTCATATGGCAGCGTGGGTATGTGCGAGCGTAGACCCTCAAAAGCCTCATTAATGCTTTGCATGCGACGACGTTCCCTTAGATTGGCGGCCTGACGCTGTTGGGCCACCTGTGAGGCACACTTCAAGCGACGCTTATGTGAACGTCTACGCGTGGAAATAAGAAAAATACTACAGATTAGATTTGAGAGGCATTATGGACTCAAAGGGGATGCCAAATGTTTAAAGAAAAACCTACGCCTTTTCATTGTTCTCCTGATCACTATTAAAGCCGCTGCTATAGGCATCATCATCATCCGTATCGGTGCTGTTGTCATCGCCAAAGAAAAACTCCGAACTCGATGAGGAAGAGCCATTAGTGGCTTGGGAACCTTCGAAAAAATGGCGTGCCATTGTGGATTCCAAATCGAAACCGTCCATGGAAAACATACTGGTAGAGGATTTGATAATCGCACTCCGTTAGGAAAATTGACAATGATACACGTAAGAACAGGGAAAGGCCACGTGCGGCCACTTAACGTAAATTAGGTGTTTAAAGTCACGGGCTAAAGTGACTCTTTTTTTTTGTTTTTTTACAAGATTTATTTGTTTCACTACAAAACTATTTATGTTTTGGATTTTTTGTTTATTTAATAATAAATTTGTTGCAACACTTTTAGGGCTTAGCGCGGGGGAAGATAAGATTACCGCATAATAGATAAGGATATTCACTTAAAAACATATTTTTCTGTTGTTGCATTACGCCCGTATTTGTTCACTTAATTCAGAAAACGTGCCTGCTATTATAGGGCCGCATGTTTATAACTTTTTTTATTTTCTTTTCTTTTTTTCCCTTGTTGCCCGTCACCGTACGGCACTTGTTAATTGACCCGTTAATTACTAGATTTTGTTTATAATTTCCTTCCGCTTTTACTTCCGTTTTCAGTCGCGTTTAAATATTGAATGCCCGTCATAGGAAAAGTATCCTTAAAAATATTTTTTCTACAGTGAAATTCGCAAACGGCTATTCACACAAAGGGGTGGTTGTACGATAAATATACCGTTTTAACGGTAATCATATATACTACAGTTATGGCTGTCGGTATACTTGAAAGAATAAGGGTGGAGCCAATTGTTTTCTATTTCAGCCAATCACCATAAAGTGTGATTTTTATGTTCAATGGTAAGATGTCTTCATAATGAATTTTATAATGTGGTACACTTTATAGTACTTTTTATTGAAATTATCAGTTCCCTTTACTTGTCCCAGCTTCTGAAAATAAAAATGGTGAAGGGGTAATCACTTCCCCACATAAAATTTAATTTAATTTTCTTGTTTAATTGCTGCAAAACATTTCTTAGGCATTTTAATGCACTTTTATCAGGCAATATAGTATGTAACACAAATTTTTAAACAAAAAAGTTCGAAACTTAAATTTAAATCATTCTCTGATAAAAACTTATATTCACACACACATTCTAGTGTCCCCAGACGCCAATAGTCAGCAAGTACTTCTGGAATAAAATTCTGTCTCAGGATGGGATAAAATGTGGTGGCAGGGTTTGCTGAAATCAAAGCTTATTTAAGCACACATAGAAACTCGTGTTTTTCCTCTGCAACTGTCCAGCCCTTAGTCGATTGAGGTTGAGCACCCTGGGCAGGGACTTCTTCGAATGTTTTGACTCTCTGTCGAGAGCCGACATTAGGACTCCGCATAGATAGGTTGAGCTGGTTGAGAAGTGCTAGAGCATCAAAGTTGTAGTCGCGCTCTCTTGTGTGTTTGCGATCCATCTTTTTCGTCCGTCTCTTATATCCTCCCATTCCAATCACTTCTCCTTTTCCAATATCCCTATCTCCTTCACTATTCTCTCTCTCTCTCTCTCTCTCTTCTTGGGCGAATGTACAATGGGTCTTTTTAACCTCTGCGTATTTTACTTGTCCCAATGACAGGTACACGTCCTCAAAATTAACATAACCTAACCTAACCTAGAAACTTGTCATACTTTTTCAAACAAAGCTCATAATCCAATATCAACAATCGGCACATAAACTTCTCTTCAAATCATAAACCAGCGTGAAAATTTAATGATTCCAGTAACTGATTTAATGACAGAAAAAATTGGATGGAAATTTGAGGTATTTTAAATACGGATATTGGACTTTTTCTTCGTGCATTGGACATTCTTCTTTTCTTTACAAGATGTTATCAGGATAGCAAAGTCTCGCTAATGCCTATCCATTCCGCAATGTCAGAAGTGTCCTTGCGTTCCAGTTTAAATAATTGATTTGTAAGCTTTCTATCAAAAATAGAACAGGCGAGTCAGGCAATGATGTTAGATTCCTTCCTCAGTTTACCGGAGGTAAAATCCTGTGTTACGAATTTCAATAAGGGGAATTAAATACTCTTTATTACGTTAGGAGTTCGGTAGCTCAAATTCAAGGCTTATCAGATTTACTTCAGAAAGAAACACGAATAAAACGCTGATCTAAAGAAAATACAAAAAGGAGAAGAGAGGATTCAAAATTAAAAAAAATAAGTAGGAAATGCGTCAATTTGAAAAATCTTGAAACATTTATTGAGAACCAACAACGAACAAGGAGTTCTGGATCGGTGGAATTAATTTCACGAATGGAGGGTATCCAGTGGTTTCTTAAAATTTTGCCAATGATGAGCGTAACTTTATTTGAGCGAACTGAAGGATTCTTTTAAAGGAAAGTACTGCTGACTCCGTCTATGTCTAGTCGGCTTAACCACATACATTTTGGTGAATGGGTGTGCTAATTACAAGACCTTTACTGTATGTGTATACTTGTACATACATACGTGCATATACATGTGTGATGAAATCTAAAAAGAAATCCTAGAACTTCCTGTGAAATTTATTCCCAAAAATCTTTATTAATGATCTTCAATATTGAAACATTTCATCACCTCTTTTTGAGGAATGCCTATAAAAATCCTTATAATCCTTTACAACACCTATTAATCCTTTACAAAATTAATTTGTAATAATTAAAAGGACATTAAAAAATAAAGGAAGAAAATTTTAACAAACATTTTAAAATTCTGTCGTTAAACCAGCATAATTTTCTTCCTCTTTTTTTTTAATGCAACCTACAGTTCCAATATTTGTTTTTATAAACAAACAACCGTAATGCGAAACGTTGTGTACGAGTATTTTGTTGTCATTATTTTTGGGCTCGTATTTATTTAATAGAGCAACACCAAACAGAGAGAGAAAAAAAACAAGAGACTGAGTGTAAAGGGTGGGTGTTGTTAATGGGGAGGAAGAGTGTCAAAATATAATTTTTCATTTTTCTATCTTCAAACACTTAAGCAATAGCAACAATAACAACAACAACAACGTTAAGCTTGCTGGGGGTTAAAAATGCAGTGTGGAAATTAATGTTTTTTGTTGTTGTACTTTGTTTTGTTTTGATGTCCTTTTTTACGTCGTTGTAGTTCTTGTTATTATCATATGATGATGAGTTGTGCTTTTTTTCTTGTTTTTGTGTTGTTGTTGTTGCTGTTGTCTAAATCATTTCGTTGTAAGGTTACCATAATAAACAAATTTTTATTTTTATTGTGCTTAAATATGGACACACAGAGAGACAGAATGAATGAAAGGAAGGGAGTTAGTGAGTGAATGGAAACTCTGAAGGTTTGTTATGTTTCTTACTTTTGTTGCAGCTGTATAAACAAATTAAAAATTTTTTCGTTTTTTTGTTTTGTTTTGTTTTGGGCACTCATCAAAATATTACAAACATATTTCAATGAAGGGGCCATGGAAGGTTTCTAAATTAAAATGCGGTCGCTCAGGCCTATATATTTACATATCATAACTACAAAAATATGTTTTTAAAAATTGAAATTTTCTCCATTGTAAACCCAATTCGATATTAGATGCACTTCCATAAATCACTAACTGTTTAAAGTGCTGATACGACAGATAATCTTAACTATAACGATTTCAAAATGGTATGCAAATTCCGATCCAGGCTATCGGCACAGTTAATAAAAACGTCAAAGAGTAGGGCCAATGAGTATAAGCCTCTGCAGATTGGAATAACATCAGCTGCCGCAGATTGTATGGATTACGTAAATGCAGAATCACGGGCTTTTAAAGCCGCATGCTTATTTACAAGTAGGCACATATCCCCGACATAAGCTCTTTATTATCCTTCAGTCTATAGCTAATCTTCTCACCAATTCTGTTGATATAGAGTCTGACAATAAATAACTCCTTGTTTCAATTTACATCTTAATCTCGTCCCATTTGTTTTGGGATAAATCTGCGAGAGAGGGAACCTTGCAAATCTTAACGAAAAAATACATTTTCGGCGAACATAACTTCGGTCTGCTAGTTTAACGAAGTTTTTTATGTCCATGAGGCGTACAATCATAGTAATTCCTCATGAAAGGGTCCTCTCTCCTCCATTAACTTTTAGTAGTGAATTCTGTTTTGAATGAAGAAAGCTTTGCATTCTCAATACCAGTGTCACAACTTCATAGTTAGGAATTGTTAATTTCCGTCTAAAGACATTCCTTGGATCTACAAGCCAATTATCAAACCGGTTTTACTTAAAGGTGTGTTGTTTGGTGGAATGCCTTGAATAAACGGCTGTCAACGGGAGAACTTGCATTAGATAAAGCAGATTACCTGCTTCAGTATTACTTGAGTTGGAAGCAGCAGTTCTCTTTGGCTGCTCTTGATACACTCTTCTACCTAAAACCAGCTAACTCGTAATATATACAGCATATGCCTTAGGGAAGTAGGCCGCCACAACTTTCTCCGTTGTTAAGATAATTTTTAGAACGCACTAGCTGTATAGTTCCCGCGGCCATGTTTGTCATTGTCCATGGTTTAAGGTTTTTTATAACGGGCAATGACTTCTGGAACAATGAGGAACTTCTAACCCGTTCGGTACTTCCATTAGAAACTGTGTGAGGGCACTGGTATTAGAATATTTTTTGAACTTTTCGGTCTAAAGCTTCATTATGGATCGGATGACAATAACCTTAACATTTTTAGGGCGAAGATCTTTTTCATTATATAAGACGTTAGAGGCCGCAGCTGTGATCACTGCCTTGAGTGCAAGTGCTTCGTGATTTTCTTTGCCATTCTTGCATGCCTGAGATCAATTGGATCATACATTCCGGTGCACACTAAGATTCCTGCGAACGATAAGACTTAATATGACTAGCTTGTTTGAGTCCTAGTTCTTGGGGTGAGGTGCTTGCTAGCCCTAGTCCTACAATCTGTCACCCCTAAGAATTCATAAGGGCATGGGTTGCGGCAAAGGATCATAGTCATGGGTTTCTTATGTTTGAGAGTGCTACAATATCATGAGGTTTTGAAATCTTAACAATAGTAGACGACCGATCAAAAATATACTCAATCACTGAACCTATCTCAGTAACATTTATAATTTTCTGCCTAGCCCTAGACCAGTAAGTTGGCTGCTCACTCAATATGTCAGGCAAATACATTTTGGCTATTCAAAAAGCGAGTTTGTAGAGGTTTAAAGACACTCTTAAAAATTCTTATCACTTGTGTCAATACTTGTCACTTGTGACAAGAATACTATGTTTCTAAGAAATTTTAATTTTAATTTGTAACACAAAAATTACCAATAAAAAACAGAAAGTAAATAATAAATGAATATGTATGAATATTTATAAGTTATGGTTATGAAAAGTATTGTCGTATTTAAATATTTTTAATCAAGTACATACTAATGGAACAGATGTTGTCCGCCGTTGTAAAATGTAACACAAATTGATTAAAATGAATTAAATTTAAAAAGATAAAATCATTATACACTATAGGTTAATAATGTCTGAACTACAAATTAAACTATTTAATTAACTAATTAATATAAATAAATAACTAAGTAAACTTTATAGTAATAAAAAATTAACATTTTTCCAATTTGTTCCACACAACGTTATGGGGAAGTGATTCATTCAATCATAAACATCTTTAGTTTTGTAAAGTTTTGCATTTTCCTTTTTAAAATAGTAATTTTAGATAAATATATGGTACAGTCGATAGGAAAAGTCTGTATTTCGGCTTTTTTTTCTCATTTTTACTGATAATTTAATAGACATTTCAAGTGTTATTGTCATTGAGTCGGGAAAAAGTAAAAACAGAATTCAAAAGAAAAGTAAATTAAAATAAATGTTTAAAGAATTGAATAAATGTTCCTCTCAATAGAAAGTACCACACAACACAGTGTGAAAGAAAATATTTTCCACAATTAAAAAAATGAAAAACAAACTGCATTTATTCAAACATGAACTTATAATTGGCACTGCAATAGATTACGTTACGTTACGTATGTAAATGCATCTTCACAGCATTGATTATTACGGCTTCAATTCTGGTTGCATATTTATGTTGCTCGCTTCTAATAGGTACACCTTCCCTAGGCAGGAGAAATAGAATTCATTGCAATGGAGTCAAAACACTTTAGTATGGAGTGGTATGAGATGTTTGAAAGGGTATATGGGGAGAGACGGAGATTTTTCTCAAGTGAAATGGGTTTTGAGACAGTCTTGTTGTTGGATATTTACAATGAGAAGAGTTTTTAGTCATGCACCAGATTATCCAGGAGTAGCTTGAGTATTGTAACATTGATTCTACAAATGTTGATGAAGGAAACAAGTCTCCATTCACCGGCTATATGGAGAATACATACTGAAACCTGCTTGGCGTTAATGCATCTCAGACAGAAATTCCTTGGTGCTTATTAAATACTAGGCAGGGAGTTATCATTGCTGGAACAACATTCTAAAGTTTGCCACGGCAAAAGAATTGGTAGAGACTTTGTGGTGATACTTTAAATACACTGTACAAATGGTAGTGGTGGTGGCAGCTCTACGTGTCAATAGTAATAATAACAATAATTAGACACTCTATGCTTCACAAGTTCTTCTTGAGTGGGACAACGATTTTCATAGTTTAATCTCACCAATAAATCATTCATTTTGGGTATTTGAACAGTGAGAACTAGGAATTCATCACATTTCACTTGGGAGTTATCACTGTTATCATCAAGTTACTAACAGTGATGCTTCGATGTTTAAGTTCATAAGGAATCTGCACGCTATTGTTATATCTGCACAATTGATACTGAAACTTGCCTCGAACTTAACAAAACTTGACGGTGAACAAGACTTACTTTATATACTTAAACCAATCTCAGTCTACTTCAACTTATTTAATTGATTATCACAACCCTATAGGATAACAACCTAGCTTCTCATGCCACCCATTTTGTGTGAGTTAATTTTACTTATGAGTGTGGTGGGTCGTACAGTTTTACGTTGAGTCTGAACGATAGATTTTTGAAAAACCTTTCATGGCAATTTTATTTGCTCTCAGAGTTTTTACCAGAAGTCTGCTGAGAGGAACGTGCCAAAAGAAATATATCGATAGGAGAAGTTTGTATACAAAATAAGATAAATATAACACCGTTTATTATAACGGGTTATAGCTTTTTTCGTTTCATTAGTAAGCTTGAACCTTTCTAGTGACATTATGTACGACATACAATGTTATTTAAATGACCCACCATACATTCCATAAAAGTTAGCTGGTTTTAAAGTTGTTCTCTAACACTTCCGTTGTATAAAATACAGAGACTGATATGCGTTGGTAAAATCGAGGCATTGAAAACCTATTCTACAGCATCACTGGAGGGTCTGTGAAATTCAGGGCTGTTGTAAAGGGTGTTTTTTATAGAGGTATAGAACTTTAACTTGGCATTACTTTTCAAGATGGCGACCGATTTAACAGCTGTCAAGTGATTTATTCTCAGTTTGGTTTGGCAATTCATCATGCATAGACTCACGCCTGAACAACGCTTGCAAATAGTGCAATTTTATTTCGAAAATAATGGTTGTGTGCGGAAAACGTATCCCGCACTACGTCCATTTTATCGTCCATTCACTTCTGGTTGAATGGCTACGTCAACAAACAAAACTGCCGAATTTGGAGTGAAGGTAATGCTCAAGTGTATGTGGAAACACCGTTACATCCAGAAAAACTGACTGTTTGGTGCGCTTTATGGGCTGGTAATATCATTGGTCCGTACTTTTTCAAAAACGATGGTTGCCAGAACGTTACAGTCAATGGTGATCGGTATAGAGCCATGATTACAAACTTTTTCATTCCTGAATTGAATAACCATGATGTCCAGGAGATGTGGTTTCAACAAGACGGCGCAACATGTCACACAGCTCGTGCCACAATAGATTTATTGAAAGACACGTTTGGTGACCGCCTAATTTCACGTTTTGGACCTGTGAATTGGCCTCCAAGATCTTGTGATTTAACACCGCTAGACTACTTTCTGTGGGGCTATGTAAAGTCATTGGTCTATGCGATAAAGCCACAAACGCTTGACCATTTGGAAGACAACATTCGCCGTATTATTGCCGATATACGGCCACAAATGTTGGAAAAAGTCATCGAAAATTGGACGTCCAGATTGGACTACATCCGCGCCAGCCGTGGCGGTCATATGCCAGAAATCATATTTAAAATGTAATGCCACAAGATTATCTTTCGGATAAATAAAATTCATGTCAATCGAATAATCCATCGTTGTTCTATTGCAACTTAAAGTTCTATACCTCTATAAAAAAAACATCCTTTATATGGTAGTGAGGACCAGATGTAAGAGCGCAAGGTCTATGTAAAATGATGTGACCCAAAATAATCGAGTAGCTGAACTTTCTACTGAACTGTCTCCTCAACGGAACGAGTTAAACTCGATCATTTTGCAAAATGCAGCGAGACTGAGTAATAAGAGTGAATGTAGCAATTAGGAGATAACATATTCCATTCCATTCTGTAGTTTACGGACGATTTGAGAAAAGACAGTGGGAGAGGAGCAGGAAAGTTCAGTTCCAAAGTGAAATATTCGGAATCCTCTGGGTAAACTCACGGGAATCTACATCATCTACTCAAACTTGAATAGAAAGTATAAAAAACGAGACACAGCAATACCATCGATTCGTATAAAATTGACTCGAGAATAATAGGTGACCGTCTGAACAAACTGGATCATCTAGTAAGTGAACATAGGATCACACTCTGCTGGATGTCAAGTCTTGTGGGAATTCACTGCGACAAACAGGCAAATAGGGCCAGAAAATTTCTGTGGCTGGAAAGGGAATACGGAGAAAGGTGTAAGCCAAATAGTTTTGAGACAATCTAAACTTTTGTTGTATAATTGCAATGAGAAGAAATTTGAATCATGCATTAAACCATGCAGGAGTAGACTGACTATAGTAGTCTACCTCCAGAACTCATATCTGGAAACTGTTCTGCTAATGTTTTCGTTAATATATGTAGTAGTTATGCTTTCTTCCTCCTTTGTAACTGCTCAGCCCTTGGTAGATTGAGGTTGTGGACCCTTGGCAGGGCCTTCTTTGAGAGTTTGAATTCTGTGTCGAGAGACGACATCAAGGCTCTCCATAGATTCATTAGTAGCTTAGGCTGGTTGAGAGGCTCTAGGGCTTCATCAGTTTAGTCGCGCCCTCCCCTTTTTGTAATGTCTTATTTGTGTAATTCCTCCACTTCCCATTCTCCCCTTTCCTACATCCTCTCCTTTTTAATCCCTCTATTATCCTTCCCTCTGTAAATACGTTATACAATGGGTCAATTCAAACTCCGGGTATTGTACTTGTCTTTATTGACAAGTACGCGTCCTCTAACCTAACCTAACCTAACCTATGCTTTCCTTTCACTTTCTGTTTCACACCTTAACATTATAAGACTGTCAAATCAAGGTCGGGAGATCTGTAGTCCACTATTTTTAAAATTTTTAATTACACTGAGAGAAAAATCGGTAGAAGTTAGACAAGGCGTGGAAGATCCATAACCATTTGAATTGTTTATATTTCTGTTTTCTTTTTATATGAATTACAACGTAGATGATATTTAATCGGGATTGTACGTATTTTTTAACTGCCGAGTGTATGTATTTAGATATGACAGTAGAAATCATGTGTTAATTTAAATAAAGGGTGTTTTTTATAGAGGTATAGAACTTTAAGTTGCAATAAAACAACGATGGATTATTCGATTGACATGAATTTTATTTATCCGAAAGATAATCTTGTGGCATTACATTTTAAATATGATTTCTGGCATATGACCGCCACGGCTGGCGCGGATGTAGTCCAATCTGGACGTCCAATTTTCGATGAATTTTTCCAACATTTGTGGCCGTATATCAAGTGTCAAATTGTCAAGCGTTTGTGGCTTTACCGCATAGACCAATGACTTTACATAGCCCCACAGAAAGTAGTCTAGCGGTGTTAAATCACAAGATCTTGGAGGCCAATTCACAGGTCCAAAACGTGAAATTAAGCGGTCACCAAACGTGTCTTTCAATAAATCTATTGTGGCACGAGCTGTGTGACATGTTGCGCCGTCTTGTTGAAACCACATCTCCTGGACATCATGGTTATTCAATTCAGGAATGAAAAAGTTAGTAATCATGGCTCTATACCGATCACCAGTGACTGTAACGTTCTGGCCACCATCGTTTTTGAAAAAGTACGGACCAATGATTCCACCAGCCCATAAAGCGCACCAAACAGTCAGTTTTTCTGTATGTAACGGTGTTTCCACATACACTTGAAGATTACCTTCACTCCAAATGCGGCAGTTTTGTTTGTCGACGTAGCCATTCAACCAGAAGTGCGCTTCATCGCTAAACAAAATTCGCTTATGAAAATCGGGAACAACGGTAATCTCGTTTTGGGCCCATTCGACGAATCTACGCCTTACTTGATGATCGTTTGGCTTCAATTCTTGCACGAGTTGGATTTTGTAAGCACGCAAACCAAGATCCTTCCGCAAAATCTTCCATAAAGTGGATGGACACAGATCCAATTCCTGTGCTCGATGGCGGATGGACTCATTCGGGTCTTCCTCAATGCTACGCTCTACAGCAGCAATAGCTTCTTCTGTACGGACCGTACAGCGTCTCTGGGGATGCGAGTTATCAATATAAGTAAACGTGGTGCGAAAACGTTCCATGGTTAATCGAATTAACTGCTCTGATGGACGATTTTGTCGACAATAAAATGGACGTAGTGCGCGATACGTTTTCCGCACAGAACCATTATTTTCGAAATAAAATTGCACTATTTGCAAGCGTTGTTCAGGCGTGAGTCTATCCATGATGAATTGGCAAACCAAACTGAGAATAAATCACTTGCCAGCTGTTAAATCGGTCGCCATCTTGAAAAGTAATGCCAACTTAAAGTTCTATACCTCTATAAAAAAACACCCTTTATAAAAATGAACAAAGTCCTCCAAAAAAGTTTTATTTCGTTGTTATTTTATATTATTTGAAATTGAACAATAAATTTAAATTTAATAATTTTAAAATATTCGAATATTTCCAACAATCATGCCTTGTAAGCCCCTTGAATCCTTAGTCCTTATCATTTGAAATTGGTATTTAATTTTTCAATTTAATTTCTAAAGAAACAGAATTGCTAACGAAGCCTTGTTAAACCTTTTTTGGGGGTTATTTACTTACAATAGCAACGATAACAACAACAAAAAAAAACGATAACAATTAAATCAAATAAATTTCATCTCTTTTTGCTTCAGAGAATCTATTGAACAAAACAAACAAAAATCAGACGGACGGACAAAAGAAAACGGTGCTTATAAGATCAAAATAAACTTATCGCACTTATTAATCTATTTTTCTGCTAAAGACTGATGACGTAGTTTCCCTCTCTTGCATATGATGTTTACACAACAGCTAACATAAGGCTGCTGGAAATTACTAACCAATAGGAACACATTGCGTGACGTCATATCTCACAGAAGCATAGAAAAATTAAGTATATTGTGCGTGTTCTATCATTCTTGTTTTTACTCGCTGGCACTGGTACAGGCAATTCGTAATACCATCACTCTTAATAAGAATGATACAGTCATTGATTCATGCAGAAATAAAGAGTATTGTTTGGAATATAGCCTACGAAAGTCATCAGCTGATATTGGAATACAAGGTAGAGAGTGGAAACTGAAGAAGTGGAAACACCTTGGGTAGTTTAGTGAAGTGAAAATCGGATGTAAACGGAACTGATATCAAACGCGTTGCTATCGATAAAAGGTGTCGCGGTGTATTAGTCAAAATGCTTGACTTCAAAGACGTCTTGCGTTAGTATTGTGTTCTCGTCTCCCAGAAAGGATAATATTAACAATGAACTTACTTAGCTACTTACCTAATTGGCCATTAACAACCCGTTTATCGAATATCGGCCTGGTTTAACATATCCTTTTAGGCGCCTCTGTTTCTTGTGCGCCTTAAGCAGTTGGTCACACCAATCAATGGCAGGGTCTCCTCAATTTGGTTCTTCTAACGTAGACAAGGTCATCATTTAAGCCGACTTCCGCTAATCCCCGCATCAAATACCCACCTCGTCCGAACATATATTCTCTTCCATCGCACGACTTGGCCGAGTCAGCGCAGCCGCTAGATGTTAATGCGCTGCACATCGTTCATGTCGTTGAGCAGCTGATACAGTTTATTATTGGATCGGATGGGAAAATCATCGCTAACTCGCACTGGACTGAAGGTTATACGTATGACTCTCGAATATTCTGATCCTCAGAAAACTTCTCAGAAAAACTTCTCTGTTTTCAGTTCACTTTATAGCAGCTTTCATTGCAAACTAGTTTTTTAATTCTCAACTATATTAAGTCTTTAATTCTTTACATTATTTAAAGTGTACCTAAAATTATTACCGCTACTGTTTTGCTATTCGTTACTAAGGGCAACGTTTCAATAACTCGAATGCCATCGTTTTTTTTTTTAAATAAAAAAGTTTATTTAAAAAATATTTTCATCGTCCATTTATCACAGCCTCTTGGCTGCAAATATCGAATACTTATGTATTGCATCGATCTTTTCCGCAAATGTTTTGCCCTCAAATGAAAACTTTGAATTCTCTACTTGCAATAGAGTTTCAAAACCCAGTTTCTCGCCCACTATTTGCGAGTAGCGTGACGTAAAAACGGATATAATAGCCTTTGGTTTTAAGCCCTTTAAGTGTTGCGGCAGTTCATCACACTCCTTTGCTGCACCATCTTTTAATTTGCCAGCATATTCTAAAAGATAATTAGCCAAGGCTACAGCAATGCCACGCCTACTATAATCGCTACGCGTCGAAAGGAACGTCAACTCGATAACACAATCGATTTGCCACTCCTTGAATATATCGTACGTACATTCCATAGTATGGAGATATTCACCCACTGTTCTCATATTGGGCGTTTGAAAGGTAGCAAAGACATCTTCCAGGCCCACATGGGCAGAGGGATTCTAGGAATTTAAAGAAATTATTTCTTAAAAAAGAGATTGGTGACGGCCTCATACATACTTACCACCATATTGTTAATGCATATGGCCACCAGTTCTTTGGTTTTAATATCACGTGCCGCAAACGATATGTGATCCTTTAATATCGCTTTGAATAGAGTCGTTAATTCCCTGATCGTATTCTCATTTGCCAAGAGATTACAGGCTATACTGACATTTTCATGTTCCATGAAATGTTTACGAAACAACTGGAAGAGAAAGAGAAATTTGTATGCTCTTAGAGAATATTCGCAAGTACTTTCTATGTGGGAAAAGGGGAACCGCCCTACAATTCTGAAAACGAGTTATTTCATACATACATACATACATACATAATTGGTCATTACAACCCTTCAGTCAGGATTACGACCTAGTTTCTCCCATCACTTATGTTGTGTGTGTTAATTTTATACATGAGTGGCGGGACCTACAGTTTAAAGTCGACTCCGAACGACAGAATTTTGAAAAACTTTTAATGGCAATTTTATTTACTCCCAGAGTTTTTGCCAGAAATCTGCTGAGAGGAAGTCGCCGAAGAAATTTTGTAATTTGTTTGGATGTCTGGCCTGGGGCTCGAACCCTGGCTTTACGTCTAATAAGCCAACACACTACCTACTAGACTACGGCGACTTCATCCAGATTATAATCCCTCTTCACGTATTTATATGATGCTACTGCTCGTGTAGGACTATTCCTAAGCGTTCTAAGAAAGTTTATTATCTCCCCGACTTGCTTTTAAGAAATGCAAGCTTTTAAGGGAGCATCAGTAGTAGAACTATAATATGGGACCGCCAGGGCAATCTGAATCAGCTAGGCAAGGGAAATAGGATCACCCACTGCTGGATCCTTGGTCATGCGGGAATTCACTGCAATGATAAGGCAAAGTGGACCAGAAACTTCCTGTGTAGTGGAAAGCAATGTTCGGAAGGATATAATCGGTGAAAGGGAATATGGAGACAGGCGAAGACTTTTCTCAAGCCAAATGAGAAGAGAGTTGAGTCATGTATTAAACTATGCTAGTTTAGCCTAGAGATAGGAGTAATCTATCTTTGATGAGGGCTGGCGAACGCATTAGTCCATATTTCTTTCAGAACTACGTTGGCTAGGCCATTGGTATCAATTCGAGCACTATAGGTCGATGACTACGAACTTCTTTAGGCCTGAATTGGATGATCTGGATACCAACCAACGACATGTGATCACATAGTTTATGCACATTGAATATTTAAAGCGAACTATTTAAAGCCAATGTAATCTCACATGGATTTAGTATGAACTGATCACCGAAATCGTGTGATTTGACCCTGTTAGACTTTTTCTAATGGGGTTTCCCATAATTTTTTTCTTAACTCGCAAGTATATGCACCAAAACAACCCATGTCATGGATCAAACAGAATCTTATTTATATGCCAGAATTGTGGAAAATTTTATATTTCGGATGCGTTCCATTCAAAGAAATCGATGCCCAAACAGAAGAGAACCAATCGGTTTTTACAACGAATATATTATTTCGATGATATCACACACACACACACACCTTTAATTTAAATATAGGAAGCTGTATATTTAATTTTATTTATTTTAAATTTATTTTTTTTTATCGCATTTACCTCTATAGCGGGATCGTATAATTCTTCTGTGATTTTAACAATTTCCAATTCACCTAAAAACGTTGGCAACACCACACGATCAATTAAAAATAATAATAAGATTGTTGTTGTTGTTTTAGTTAATAACATACATTAATTATATTTAAAATAATTTAAATTCTATAAATACCATCACATATTAAACGCAAAGCCGTTGAAGACATATTAAAATATTCAAACTAAACAACAAAAAAAAAACAACAACGAACAACAGTGAACAATGAACCGTTTAGCAACCCTTAATAATACATACTAAAAATATAAACTTAGAAATTTTCATTCATTCCATGTTAAAAATAACAATTACAATAACAACAACAACAACAACAATAGCAGTGAGTAGCAGCATCAAATATAAGTACTCGCATACAATTAGTAGAAATTTTGTTTTTTCCAGACTCAATTGAAAAACATGCAATAACAAAAACAAAAAACGATCATTTTAATCACAACACCGAGTACAAGAAAAATTAACGGCAGAGGGAGAGAGAGAGAGAACAACAGATATAGAGCGAATAATAGAAATAATATCACTTATACTCGCAAGCATCCTTTCTTTGCTACTACCAGAGAGTATTTTGCATACATTGTAGTACAAGTGTATGTGTGTATGTGTATTTAGTTTATAAACAGACCGTTTTGTATGCTCTTTATGGCTCTGTTGTTATTGATTAATTGAGAAAAATGGGAACACTAACCAATTGAAGATTACATATTTTTTATCGTTTCATTTTAATATATGTATGTGTGGGGAACAATGAGCATAGATATCAACGTTAGGAAAATAGTACCCAAAATACATATATGGGTATACGAGGGCTGTACAAAAATTACCCAAAACAAATTAAGAAACCCCAACAAACTTTACAAACTATTTTCTATTTCTCAACATAATCTACTTCGACTGTGTTTCTAATAAGAACAGTTTTCTCTAACCAAATCATTTACCGTTGAATACTTTTTGCCAGTTTGCCAGTCCATAGCAATTCTATTTACTCTCAGAGTTTTTGCCGACGAAATATTTTTTCATATTTCGTTTTTCTTGAAGATGTCTAACCTGGGGGGCGAAACAAGGCCTCACGTCTAATAAGCCAACACACTACCTAGTAGACTACCTATGCATTAGGTCGGCTAATTTTGAGACAGCCCTCGCAAGTAAACAGTACAATGTACTCAGAAGTCGTGTAGAAATGTTGTTATTTTTGGCTTTTTTTTTCTCATTTTTACTGATAATTTAATAGACATTTAAAGTGTCATTGTCATTGAGTCGGAAAAAAGTAAAAACAGAATTCAAAAGAAAAGTAAATTAAAATAAATGTTTAAAGAATTGAATACATGTTCCGCTCAATAGAAAGTACCACACAACACAGTGTGAAAGAAAATATTTTCAACAATTTAAAAAAGAAAAGAAAATTGTCTTCATTCAAACATAAACTTGTCATTGGCACTGCAATAGATTACGTTACGTTACGTAAATGCATCTTTATAGCATTGATTATTACGGCTTCAATTCTGGTTGCATATTTCTCTTGCTCCCTTCTAATAGGTACACCTTCCCTAGGCAGGAGAAGTAGAATTCATTGCAATGGAGTCAAAACACTTTAGTATGGAGTGGTATGAGATGTTTGGAAGGGTATATGGAGAGAGACGAAGATTTTTCTCAAGTGAAATGGGTTTTGAGATAGTCTTGTCATTGAGTATTGAAACCGATCCTACAAATGTTGATGAAAGAAACAAATCTCCATTTACCGGCTATAGGGCTAATAAGTCCTTAGAATACATGCTGAACCCTGCTTGGCGTTAATGCATCTCAGAAAGAAATACCTGGGTGCGTATTAAGTACTAGGCAGGGAGTTATCATTGCTGAAACAACATCCTAAAGTTTGCCAAGGTAAAAGAATTGGTAGAGACTTTGTGGGGATACCTTAAATACACTCTAATGGGTGATTTTTTAAGAGCTATAGAACAATTTTTCAAAAAAAAACACCTAAAATTTAGAAAAATGCATGAAATCTTTATTTGAATCAATAGTACGGTCCATATAATTTAATGTTTGAAGATTATTTCATGCAAATGTTGACCGCGACTGCGCCTCAAATGGTCCATCCGCTTAGTCCAATTTTGGCATACTCTTTCCAACATTTCGGCCGGTATCTCACGAACAAATGCTTCAATGTTGTCTTCCAATGCGTCAATTGAAGCAGGCTTGTCTGTATAGACATGAGCTTTAACATAGCCCCACAAAAAATAGTCTAGGCGGCCAATTGACCGGTCCCGAACGTGAAATAAAATGTTCACCGAACTCGCCTCTCAATAAGTCCATTGTTATGCGTGCTGTGTGGCATGTGGCACCGTCTTGTTGAAACCACATGTCATGCAAGTCAAGCTCTTGCATTTTGGGCAAAAAAAAGTTGGATATCATCTCACGGTAGCGCTCACCATTCACAGTTACGTTACGATTCGCAGCATCTTTGAAGAAGTACGGTCTAATGATGCCACCAAATTCATGCAAATTCTGCGTTGCTGTAGGTCGTTCGGCTTCAATTCTTGCACCAGCTGTATTTTGAAAGGCTTCACACCTAAATCCTTCCGCAAAATTGTCCACGTTGTTGAGTAACAGAGGCCCAATTGCTGCGAACGGCGACGAATCGATAATTGATGGTCATCATTAATACTGGCCGATACAGCTGCGATATTTTCTTCAGTTCGCACTCTACGTTAGCGTGTTGGTGGTTTAATGTCCAACAATGTAAATTTGGTGCGAAATTTAGTCACAATAGCCCGAATAGCCGCTTCAGTGGGTCGATTAAACTGACCATAAAATGGAAGAAGCGTGCGATGAACTTTCTTAACAGAGCACGCATTTTGATAATAAAATTCAATGATTTGGAAGCGTTGTTCGTTTGTAAGGCGATTCATGGTTAAATTATAGACCAAACTGAAGATGTTTGACAGTGAAACAAAACACGAAACGTGCGTGAGCTGTTTAAACCAGCGTTGCCAAAAAGATAATGGTGGTGGCACTACGTGTCAATAGTAATAATAACAATAGTTAGGCACTCTATGCTTCACAAGTTCTTCCTGAGTGGGAAAACGATTTTCTAGTGTAATCTCACCAATAAATCATTCTGTGAGTCATCACATTTCACTTGGGAGAATATTAAACGCAGTCACTACAATCACTACAGTCATCAATAATGATGCTTCGATCTTTGAGATCATGAGGAGTATGCACGCTATTGTTATACATATCTACACTATTGATGCTGAAACTTGCCTAAAACTTAACAAAGATTGACGGTGAACAAGACTTGCTTTACATACTTAAACCAATCTCAGTCGACTTTATCTAACTTACTTTATTAATCATCACAAACCTATAGTCAGGTTTACAATCCATACCACGCAACTTTTGTGCGTTAACAGTGTGGCGGGACCTATAGTTTTACATTGACTCTGAACGACAGATTGTTGAAAAACCTTTCATGGCAAGTATAATAACCCTCAGAGCTTTTACCACAAGTCTGCTGAGTGGAAGTCGCCGTTTTTTTTTTATTTTCGTGTTGTTCGAAATATCTGAGCTGAGGTTTTGTAGCACGGGCTCTAGTCTAATAAGGCAACACAGCAGCCATACTATACTACGGCGACTTCTTTCAGTTTACTATAATGCGTGGGGAGTTTTAGAAAGATAGGGGCTGACTTACATACATAATTGGTCATTACAACCCTTCAGTCAGGAGTACGACCTAGTTTCTCACACCACTTATGTTGTGTGTATTAATTTTATACATGAGTGGCGGGACCTGCAGTATAAAGTCGACTCCGAACAATAGATTTTTTTAAAAATTTTTCATGGCAATTTTATTTACTCCCAGAGTTTTTGCCAGAAATCTGCTGAGAGGAAGTCGCCGAAGAAATACTTTTTGTATTTTGTTTTGATGTCTGGCCTGGGCCTCGAACCCTGGCTTTATGTCTAATAAGCCAACATACTACCTACTAGACTACGGCGACTTCCTGACACTGTATAGAAACTATACTCAGCTGTATTAATAGCTAATCAGGTGCCGATTTCAGTCTAATAATGTTCATTCCTTACGTTACTGCAAAGTTGACAAGTTCTTTGATATGTTACGTGTCGGGGTTTCGCATTTCTACTAATCTTTAAATGAAATTTTACTGTTTAATGCGACGTTTAATCGTCTTCCAAAGGACTCTGGAGTATAGATTCTGGACCCACGATTCCATTTGTTCCTGCAATTATTTTTGTAATTGAATGGTTAAATCTAAAAATGGAATTGATTAGACTTTGTAATTGAAGAATTTATTTTTGAATCAAATCTAAGCAGCGTAACAATTATATCAATTACGAATATAATCAAATTATTCAACTCCCTGAAATCAATTCCTTTTTTCTTTGGACAATTATTATTATAATTAAATATTTTGCTTTAATAATACGTTTGTAATTGAATCAATTATTTTTTTTTAATTAAATTATTTCATCAAATTAATGCTTATTTTAATTTAAAATTTATTACTAAAAATTATTCAAGAAAACAAAAAAACAAAAGTAAGTTTCTACTTTCACAGTAAATATATCACTTGTTCACACCCAATATGCGGAGGACTCAGACGTTGATCATAAGTTTTGCCCGCAAAACTGAAGCGCGTATAAGGTATTGTATTGAGCACTTGAAAACCCAAGGTTTTGCCGATTTTTTGGGAAAAAAATGAAGTCCATATGGCGGTTACCGCCCCAGGACGACGTGACTGTAAAGAGGGATGCATTTCCTTAAACGCCTCGCCACCATTTTTCAATTCTCTAGCCATATCAATGGTATACTGGGTTAAAACTCGACCAATGCCTTTACGTTCCCACTCGGGCAACGTGGCTAAAAACATCAGCTCACAGGTACAATCCAAATTGAACTTTTCAAAGACATCACATTCAGCATCTACGGCAATCATAAAATCCATAAGAGACTGGGCCTGCGGTGAATGGGCTTTTTCATGGCGAAATTTAAGGAAAAATATCTCTTCGCCGTTGTCGGGTATGTACTGAAAGTGTGTTTAAATTTAGTGACAAGTTATTGCTTTTTTTAAGCTTCTAAACTTACCTGAATTTTATTAAATGCTACGGCTATAGGTTTACCCGTTGATTTGTCCAATGCTATAAGGGACACACCGTCCTCTGCCGTTAAGCGACACAATTCACGCAACTCTTGGCGGGCCTGTTTGTTCTCGGGTAGATTAATTTGGGTGGCTATAGAAACCGATTCGTTTATAAAGAAGGAACCATCGAGAACCTGAAATAATTTAAAAGAGAAAGGGAATTTATGGTAAATGGAATTTCAGGGGAATACTTAGTAGGGAGCAATAAAATGGGGAAAGGCGGGGAAATACTACACAATTTTAATACTCTTTAAAACAATCCGTCATATGTTCACTGGATCGAAAAACCATCAATGAGATAAAGGGGAGTTATTTCCCTATTGGTTTAAGTGAACAACTTCTAGTGTCATAGCGCTTTTAGGGCAGGTAGGGCCATTTTGTTGAAACCGCAAGTAGAAGTTTTGTTCGATTGGTTCTATACCGTGACATAATTTCTGACCTTTCAACAATACTGACCGCTTAGGGTTTATAATTCTTAACTATATATGGGATGGACGTCGCCGTAGTCTAGTAGGTAGTATGTTGGCTTATTCGACGAAAGTCCGTAGTTCAAATCCAAGCTAGGACATCTTAAGTAAAACGAAATATGAAAAAATATTTCTGCGGTGACGTTCTTCCACGAGTCTTTTGGCAAAAACTCTAAGAATAAATAAAATTGCAATGAAAAATTTCTCAAAGATCTGGTCTTCAAAGTACTCTCTTAAACTGTAGGTCCCGCCGCTCATGGATAAAATTAACACTCAGGACTTGGGTGATGTGAGAAGCTAGGTTGTAATCTTGACTAAGTGTTTGTTATGACTGATAAAGTAAAAAACTTTAAACAAATGAGTTCTATTTGATACAGATTCCACGTAAACGTCTGGCTTGATTTCAGCGACACACATGGAATCATTCTGGTACCAACCAAATATAGAACTTTGCTTTAGATTGCCGTTTCAAGATCATTTCGAATATTTGGTAAAAACGTCCTTCAATCGCGCAAAACTCCAACTCTAGGCTTTAAACTAGATCAACATATTTCACCTGCCTTTAGATACGTCCGTCCAACAATTTTCGTGGACTAATGCCTATACTTCAGCAATGGAGAACACTTTAATAAAAACCTTAGAGCTGTTGCAAATACAGATTACTGCTAACTCTACGAAAAGCCCTTTGTAATGCTTACTGGATCGTGTTAAACACTTTACTTTTAGGGCACTTCATCTTGATGACAAAGTTTAATAATTACAGATCTATCGTTAAGTCCAGTAAAGCTAACTTCAAGCTTGTAAGTGAACGACCAACTGTTCTTGTTCCGGTGTTTTTTATTTTACTTTTAAAACACGGGGTAATTTCATCATGATAATGCTTTCAGAAACCCTATATTCATATACATGGAAATCATATAACCGGTTACTTCAGGGAAAACACCATTTCAAAATGGCAACAACGATGGAACGAGGAAGATAGAGGAAGATGGACCGCGAGACTTATACCGGACATAAGGCCATGAATCGGTCGGAAATTTGAAGAGATAAACTACTACGTTACACAGATGCTATCGGGTCACGAATATTTTAAGAAATATCTGCACAAAATGGGCAAGGCCGCCTCCCCTTACTGTCTGTACGAGGAAGGGGAGGTAATTGATGACGCAGAGCACACTGTTTTCGAGTGTGCACGCTGGCAGAGCTATCGCTCTGTACTGACGTCAATAGTCGGAACGATCATAGCCGCTAATATTGTCGGGGTTATGACTGCGAGTGGTGAAAATTGGACCTCGGTGGGTGAATTACGTAGAGCGCATTCTGAGACGGAAGAAGAGAGATCTTGAAGCTGCAGAACGAGTAAGTATTTCGGCATAGGTGATACTGTCACACGTACCGGGCGTAACCGAGACGATGATCTAGACGAAAGGAATAGTGGAGACGCTTAGATGACTCCTCAACTTTCGATTCGCAATTCGGATGCGGATATGAACATGAAGGGGCCAAAGGACTCCACTCCGAAGTAATACCACCGTAGTTCCGGAGTGGGCACAAACAAGTCCACAGGAGACGAGGGGGGATTTAGTGGGTGAGGACCCCACACACGGGGTATGTGACGACTTTCTCTATGGTGCGGTTAGGTACATTTACCCCTCCTCGGCGAAAAAAAAAATATTCGTATACACTATATGGCAACACTTACATCCAATGATGCCTCTAATTTGTCCAGCGTTAAAGAACGTATCTCAACTTGATCTGTAAATATTTCAAAGGAAATTATGAAGGAACAGATTAAACTTCCAAGAATTCCATACCATTAGCAATGGTGCCCCATAGTCTGCCGTTGGTTAACTTCATTTTTTATTTTAAATTCAATTTTTCTTTTTAATTTTTCTCAATCACAACTTGCGCGTTATAAAGTCCACAATGAAATGAAACCGAACACTATTTTCAAAATTGCGATTGGAAAACTTTGCGTGTGGTAATCTTAGAACAGCCAGCAAACAACACTGATAATAAAAAATGTGTTTCAAATGTTTTTCTAATAAATTTTGATAGAAATAAAATTATTATTTTGTTGATAATTATTAGTGCTGTACCGTTAACAGAAGTTTATATGTGTGTGTGTGTCATAAAATCTAGCGCACACGATGAAACACAATCTAGTCGAGACAACTTGTTTTTAGAACTGAAAACTTTAGAATTTAAAAATCATGGAAGAAAACAATCAATAGTGATAGTGAAACAGAATATTGACGTAGCATTAATTTGTCACTGCAAGACATTTTTCACCTCATATTTTAATTTTTTTAACAGTTTTTCTATGAAGTTGCGGTTGTATTCTGTTTCATCATGTCTAATCTCAAACTTCAAACGATGTTTTCTTCATATTTTTAAGAAATTCGTTTCCGATTACCAAATATTTTTAAAGTTCTGTTCCAACCACAAAAAAATCACATGTGCAGTCGTATTCTGTTTCGCTATTAAACAATAATTTGACGTCATTAAAATATTATAATTAGCACTTGCAAATTTGTCTAAAAAGGGCTGGTAGACTAAGCCAAAAGACATACTGTTTTAATCTAAAAAAGAAAATAATGGAATCAAAACATAATCATGAAATTGATAAAGAGAAAGAAGGAAAGAAAGAAAAAGAAAGTCATAAAAGATTTTAAATGAAGCATTAAAAAGTCTTGAAACGAAAATATCGGTCACACAAAGTCTGTTGTTGATTAAGAAATTTCGTTTAAAATTTTTTACTACCTTACCGGTACTGAAAATATAGTAAAACAACAGTGTAATACAAAAGTCAATGCACCAAGCATATCTTCTTGTTAATAGGTATAGAACTTTAAGTTGCAATAAAACAACGATGAATTATTCGATTGATACGAATTTTATTTATCCGAAAGATAATCTTGTGGCATTACATTTTAAATATGATTTCTGGCATATGACCGCCACGGTTGGCACGGGTGTAGTCCAATCTGGACGTCCAATTTTCGATGACTTTTTCCAACATTTGTGGCCGTATATCGGCAATAATACGGCGAATGTTGTCTTCCAAATGGTCAAGCGTTTGTGGCTTTACCGCATAGACCAATGACTTTACATAGCCCCACAGAAAGTAGTCTAGCGGTGTTAAATCACAAGATTTTGGAGGCCAATTCAGAGGTCCAAAACGTGAAATTAGGCGGTCACCAAACGTGTCTTTCAATAAATCTATTGTGGCACGAGCTGTGTGACATGTTGCGCCGTCTTGTTGAAACCACATCTCCTGGACATCATGGTTATTCAATTCAGGAATGAAAAACTTAGTAATCATGGCTCTATACCGATCACCATTGACTGTAACGTTCTGGCCACTATCGTTTTTGAAAAAGTACGGACCAATGATTCCACCAGCCCATAAAGCGCACCAAACAGTCAGTTTTTCTGGATGTAACGGTGTTTCCACATACACTTGAGGATTACCTTCACTCCAAATGCGGCAGTTTTGTTTGTTGACGTAGCCATTCAACCAGAAGTGCGCTTCATCGCTAAACAAAATTCGCTTATGAAAATCGGGAACAACGGTAATCTCGTTTTGGGCCCATTCGACGAATCTACGCCTTACTTGATGATCGTTTGGCTTCAAATCTTGCACGAGTTGGATTTTGTAAGCACGCAAACCAAGATCCTTCCGCAAAATCTTCCATAAAGTGGATGGACACAGATCCAATTACTGTGCTCGATGGCGGATGGACTCATTCGGGTCTTCCTCAATGCTACGCTCTACAGCAGTAATAGCTTCTTCTGTACGCACCGTACAGCGTCTCTGGGGATACGAGTTATCAATAAGAGTAAACGTGGTGCGAAAACGTTCCATGGTTAATCGAATTAACTGCTCTGATGGACGATTTTGTCGACGATAAAATGGACGATACGTTTTCCGCACAGAACCATTATTTTCGAAATAAAATTGCACTATTTGCAAGCGTTGTTCAGGCGTGAGTCTATTCATAATGAATTGCCAAACCAAACTTAGAATAAATCACTTGACAGCTGTTAAATCGGTCGCCATCTTGAAAAGTAATGCCAACTTAAAGTTCTATACCTCTATAAAAAACACCCTTTACATGCCGCAGAAAATTTGCGTTAAACCTAGCGAGAGTCCAAATTAGCAAACCCATACAAATTATAACGGAACAACTGGCTCCTGGTTACACTTGCTCGGATGCTGAGAATACCTTACAATGACGTATGCAGATACTGCAATGCAAAGGATGCAGGGAAAGCCATAGAATATTTTTTCTGTCGTCATCCGGCACTTGTGGAAACCTGAGACAATTCTTGAGTATTCTTGGACACACAGAATTTGAAAATAGAATATGTCTAGCCAAAAATGATTCGGATAAAATCCATTCACACCTTCATAGAACTATTAAGATGATTTAGAAATATCAACGTTATCAGGTACTATCGGTATTACGACGGTACCTTATAGAACCCCAGTAAGCTATGTAAGGTCTGCCCTTAATGGAAATTACAATGCTCAACTCTTTAATAAAATCCTTAAAACTGCAATGTGTCACAATGAGGTTTGAAAGCTATCACTATCGCTTATTTGATCGTATGAGAGTGAAATCCAGCAATATTTATCTTCTATTTTGAACCTCACAAGGCAAATCTGAACTCGTTGAAAAATACAATATGTAAGCAGCTTGGCTCACAATATGGTTCTGGTTGTCGATACTCCAACGATTGCAGTTGAAGAACCGCATCTACTACATCAGACCAGACTGGTATTTTGGTGTAACTCAGTTTAGAATAATGTATTCAATTGCACTTGCAAGGATCCTATGACGTAACGTAACACCCAATCAATTCGCATTCAAGTTTACTGACTTGTTTAGTTGGTTGTTACGACCCTACGATCCAGTTTCTCATAATATGCTAATTTTATCCATGAGTGGCGGGACCTGCAGTTTAAAGTCGACTGGAAATTTTATTTACTCTCAGAGTTTTTGCCAGAAGTCTGTTGTGAGGAAGTCGCCGAAAGAAGTATTTTTTCATATTTCGTTTTGTTCGAAATGTCTGGGCTGGGGTTTGAACCACGGGTTCGGATCTGCTACTACTAGACCATGGCGATTTCAAATTTTGATTTAATAATTTAAGAAGTGCGACATTCTCCCCTACTTCGTATAAGACAACTCCGTACAATAGATTCGTTGCAAAAAAACAAAGCAATAATTGGTGAGAGTTGGAGACTATCGAACACCTCCTCTGTAACTGCCCAGCCCTTGGTAGAATGAGGTTGAGGACCCTTGGCAGGGCCTTCTTTGAGAGTTTGAATTCTGTGTCGAGAGCCGACATCAAGGCTCCAAAGGAGTCCGCTTAGCTTGGTTTTCAGAGTAATTATTGGATAGGGCATGTCGGGCACTCATGGAAAAGCCACTGCTCTTGGCCATATGGTCCATTATTATTACAAGAGCTGCAGAGACGAGGAGGAGAAAACTTTCCTTCTATTGGGAACATATCCACCGTTATGTGGTAGCGGCATCTACAATGCAGATAATCTTACTGACGACTTAAGCATGGCCATTCAGTGCTAGACTAGTATCACAACGTCACCTAAGAATGCCTATTCTCTCTCGAATGTTCACTTCTTCAAGTGTTGCAAATCTGCCTCCTTTCAAGCAGTTTCTTTAGTTTTCAGAATATGAAAAATAACCAGGGCTGTAGTTGAGGCCTTTAATTCATCGTGGACTTCGAGCGTAAGATTTGAGAAGCTTTTTCATTGCATGGCAGTTTAACCTCAGAGGTTTTGCAATAAGTCTGATGAGAGCAGATCGTAATATTATTTCTTTAAAATACCAAAAACTTCTTAATGCCTCTTAACTAAGATGAAAAAATAATAAGATGAAGGTAGTCTTCCTGAAAGCCCTATGAGCCTTGAAGGAACGAACAAGAATATTGAATTGAATATTAAAAGATAAGAAGGTACGGACATATGATTTTTTATGACGTAAATTTTCACCTGGAAAACATATGGGCAGCCTGATCGTCTCTGAAGTCCTTAAGTCTTTAGAGTAGATAACACATATAATTTCCATCGCCATCGTCAAACCGCCCATGACTAGCGTGCAGAGGTTTCTCTGATCTCCGTAATTCCAATGTCTGGCCAGATGGAAACAATATTCAATACAGTAATGATGTTCTTTTTTATTTTTCTTTTTAATGTGCGTGTCTTTACCTAATTAGGTTCCTATTATTAAGAATAGGAACTCCCTACCCGTCTCTCCATATGTTTAGAAATACGAAAAAGTCGTCAAACAAAGTATCAAATCTATTCTAACGATATGGTAATTTGATCATTTTAAAACTTTTTTTTTCTATTTTTAAATTTAAATGAAAAGCGTTTATTTGGAGGCACACTTGCGGTTTTTGTTATTTTTTGTGGGTCAACAATAGTTAAAGTTAATTGAGACACAAAAGAAAATAATGATTTTGAAATAATTTGTTTTGTAAAACGATTGTAATGAAAATTTGCACGCTTATGCGAGGGTTGCATTTGAAAAAAAATTTTCATAACCCTTAAAACTTGATAAAATACGTATGTTGTAACTCCTTCATTTTCAACATTAAGGTTAAATTAGATTAGGTAACGGTCCCTCCCAGAAGAATAAGTTCTCACTTAGGCCAGAAGTTAGTCCTATTGTGAGGCAATATCCAACCCGGAGAAGAAACATTCCATATAGGAAACCATCCCCGACTAAAAACTGAAAAGCGCAATTGTAACAATCCTTATCCTGAAGAGTACAGTCACAGATGTCAAAAAATGAGGAGCAGAAAGTGAGTTAAGAGATACTTTCTTTTTTCTCCTCAGGTCCACAGTTCAATGGATCAGTCTTTACAGGATTCACATCCAAGCTGCAACCAGATGCCCTACTACTTTGTCCTGAAAAAGGAAAAGAAGTGAAGTATATGAAACGGAATGGAGAAAGTGAAAGAGAACTGCAAAAAAAGCAAAGCATGGGATTAGTTAAGTATAGATGAATGGACATGCCTCATTCAGCTCAATTCTATTATAAACCTCAGCTTAAACTATCAAAGAAAGTCTTTCTCATGGTATTCAACTTTATGTTGGACTAGGACAGCAACAAAGGGGATGAATTATAATTTTCGATTTCAACATTCAATGCAGAATTAGATATCCGTCAGCAACCTAACACCACAATGCTACGTAGGGAGCAAGCAAGTCCGTTCCACTCTCGTCAATAAGTCGTCAACGGCTCTTAACTACGTAGAAGAATATTATCTCTGCAACTTTATCCCATACCCATATCCCGATCAGTCCAAAGGTGTAGTAGATTCAAGGATTTGGACTAACAATTATACTACCAATCCACCAGGAATATCACTGTGATCTGATCCAAAAGCTCATAGGTTGCCCTTATAGTAGTAAATCACACCCGATTTACACCAGACCAGTCGTATCACCCCCAGTGCAGCTTGACTGTCAAAGAAAATTATGTATGAATGTGCATTAAAGAAGATAAACGCTGCATAAATTATCCAGTTTTTAACGAAGTTCTAGTCGGAGATCCTTGCGAAACAACCTAGACCCAATATCTGATCCATTAGTAAAATGGTCGTTTCAGCACGTATTGTTAGCTCCAGGAATAAACACAGCCTGGGGAACTTTATTATCTTACTTACTTAATTGGCCATAACAACCCGTTTAACGGATTTCGGCCTGCCGCAACACATCCTTCCAGGCGCCTCTGCTTCTTGCGCGCTTACGTCAGTTGGTCATACCAATCGATGACAGGGCTTCCTCGATTTGGTCCTTCCAACGGATACAAGGTCGTCCTCTTCGCCGACTTCGGCAGATTCCCGCATCAAATGCCCGTCTCGCCGGAGCATCCTCCTCCATTCGAACGCCATGGCCGCTGGATGTTAATACGCTGCACAACGTGTATGTCGTTGAGGAGCTAATACAACTCACTGTTGGATCGGATACGGAAATCATCGCCAAATCGCACTGGACCGAAGATCTTATGTACGACTTTTCTCTCGAACACTCTCAATCTGTCGCATCAGGGCTTAATAGGGTCCATGCCTCTGCGCCATAAAGAAGCACGGGTAGGGTGAGTGTCTTGTAGAGTGTTAGTTTTGTCGTACGAGAGAGGTGTCTGCTACTCAATTGCCTATTGAGACCATAGTATCACCTATTGGCAAGAGTGAGGATGGAATGCATGCAAACAAGGTAAAGTTTCTGACGTTTCGACCACCAGGACGATCTTGTCTTGCTCTATTCAAGTCGACAAGCAGCCTCCTCGTGGCCCCTCCTGGATGGCATTCTAGCACCCGCTAGATGTTAACTAATGCGTGCAGCGAAGTCCAATCCCTTGGACGTTAAATCTGGGTTGTGCGTAGGGCTTGGAACCCACCACGTAAAAACAAACATCCAATGAAAACTAATACACAAACCTTATTATCGGTGGGTCCATTAATAAGTTTAGCGAAGAAAAGACATTCACAATGCCTGGGCTATTTACAACAGCCAACAACTTTTTTAAGAGTTGGCAATCCTTTACCAACACTGAGTCATGCTCTCATCTCTCATACATCAGCTGTTCGAAACAAACAAAATTTGATTGCATTGAAGTGTTTTTGCTTTTAATGTTTTTCTTTGTTTTTGCAACAGTAAACGAAATGACTGTGTAATATTTCCAAAGTAGAAAAATACGTTGAAAAGTTTAATTCTATTCTATAATTAAATTCATAAAATAAAAACGAAACAAAAATTTACTGTGTAAACTAATTCAATAACAACTTATGGGTCATCATTAAACAAACAATCCTTAAATCCTGTGACCATAACTTTACGTTGCTGTTGTTTTCTTTCTCCCTCTCTCATGGAGTAACTATGACAACATGTTGTTAGTTAGCTAGTGGGTGTCATAATCATCATCAGATAAAACAGAAAAGGAAAATTATTACTAAAGAAAAGACGGAACGAACGAGCTTCTATACGAAAATGTTTCTTTTGGATAAATTTCTGCCGCTGATATTCGTGTATATACGGCCCTTTATCAAATGGTTTCTGCACACCTTTACCCGTCTGTGTGAGTTGCAACGCATCTGTTATGGAGCACGGGCTGGGTCCAGTCGTAGCAGGCAGGTGGAAAGATGTTTAACGCTTTCCAAACATCCAGAAATTAAACAATTGCTGAGAGAACTGGACGAAGCTGTGGAGTATTGTAGCGAAGAGGAACTGAAACGAATACCGGTCCAAGCTGTAGCGGTAGTGCAAAAAGTGAAAAATATCAAACCGCGTATACATCCAGACTTTAGTGCCTTATTCGGAGCTTGTGTTTTACAAATATGGAGCTATAAACACTTAATGCATCGCGTTGAAAGATTAAGATCGGAGCCTTACGATGCCGAAAATTTGGATCACGAACAAAAGCTATTAGAATTGTGGGAGAATCTCATGCCGGATGAACACCTAGAGGGCAGAATCTCCAAACAGTGGCAGGAAATAGGGTTTCAGGTAAATTAACTCAAAACAAAATCACAATTATGCAATAACTCTAGATCTTCTTTATACAAATAGGGTGATGATCCCAAAACCGATTTTCGTGGCATGGGCATGCTAGGCTTAGAAAATCTTTTATATTTTGCCCGCGAATACAAAGAAGCTGCTCAACATGTTCTGCTGCATTCTATGCATCCTACCTTGGGCTATACGTTTGCTATTGTTGGCATTAATCTCACTGCCATGGCTTATCGCCTATTAAAATCGGGTGAAGCAAAAACTCATTTCTACAATATGGCCCAACAGTCGAAACAACCCTGTTCTTTAGTCCATTTCCATAAATTCTATTGTTATTTATTGTTTGAATTCGATCGTTTTTGGTTGGAGTCGGAACCCTCCAATATTATGGACTTTCGTGAAATCTACCAAAGCTTCGAAATCACCATTATGGAGGCTTTACAAAGGGATACAACGCTATTTAAAACGAATCTTGTAGTGGAGAAGGTTTAATTACTTTAAAATTGTAAAAAAAAATTAGTCAATAAGCCACGAGGTTTTGTTAAAACAAAGCTTTCTTGTGTAAGAATTTAGGTTAAAATGTTTTTTTTTTCTGTTTTCTGTTTAAATTAACAAACGAATTATGTTTTACGTTTTTCTTGTAAAAAGAAAAACTAACACAAAAGCTTAAAATTAAAATAAATTTAATATTTTCAATAAAGGCACTTAAAAAACATAGAATTTAAAAGAAAATGTTCAGCCAGACTTTGGCGTTTAATATGCTAACGCATGTCTCTATTTAAAATTGTAGTTGTAGCGGAGAAAAGGTGAAGAAATTCTCTTTCAGATATTTTATGGCAATACGAAGTATTGAAATTCGAAGTGCAGCTTGTTACGACGAACTTCGTTTTGAAGTTTTAAATCCAGTGGACAACAATCGAAACTAACCTTTAAACAAATTTTAGAAAACATTTACTCTACGGAACAATATTCTAAAGATTACCTTGAGTCTGTTTTAAATACAATGCTGCAGCACTAAGTCATTATTATGACATTGAGAGTTTGTATGCCTATGGACTAAATTATTAGATGCAGTATTAGAACCAGGATGAATTATGTGTGGATAATTAATTAAGATAGTTGTAGGGAAAGCTCCAAATATATTGGTTTCAGTCATAAATCTACTTGGCGTAAGACAGTGGGTTTGGCAGAACAATTGAAGGGGTGAGCCGTGCCATGTGGTCAAGGTCCCGGAAACAATTTGTTCATGATAAAAATTGAAGATGCTTGACGAAACAGACCTCAGGTACGCTAGAATAGATCGAGTTTTTCTGGGAAGCTGTCACTGTCAGCAATTGCAGGCGAGTGCTCAGTGTCAGCAATTCAGCCTATTTACTACCGCCGATTGCCTCATTGTCCGTTGTGTATCTGATACAGAAAGTCTGCCGATAACAGTTGCCATAATATCCAGGATAGCGGCACAGAAACAATGGATGTCCTGTCTTCTATGACGATATGATGGTTGGGATATTAATGGAGAGATGGCATGCGAGCAGATATTGTTTAGTCAAATGCTTATTGTGCTGTTTGACTGACATCATCCTCATGCAAACAACTCACATTTGTCATTTTTACACACGCTTTAACGATTCTAAATTCGATGTTCTGTTTTGTCTGCAATGCACTTTTGGATTATATTTCGCTTTTCTTTTTCCCCAGATTGTATTTTATTTTTTTCATAGTAACTTTTAAACATGATCGACCTCCTAACCAGAGTTCTAGAGTTAAAACTTTGTAACTTGAGTTACGATTTTTCTTCTCTATTTTGGAATAAAGTCCCAATTTATTTATTTGTTGCTTAGATCGTTTTTATTTAATTTTTTTATATTTTTATCTTATAGAATATATATATATTTTTGTTGTTTTTTTGTTTATTTATTTATTTGCGTTCTAACATCACTATCAATTATTTATGCGATTTGAAATATTTTTACGCTTTAGAAATTATTGTATAGAAAAATTTTATAAATTTCGAAAAATATTTAAAGAAATACTGGGAATATTAGAAAAAGAAAACAACATAATAATAATAAAATAAACTTATAAATTAAGTTGCAAACTTATAAATTAAAAACACAAAAATTAATACTTTAAAGTTTTACCATAACAATGTAAAAATTAAAAAAAAAATAAAAAAGGAAACATAAGATTGAGCGGCCATTATGAAGAGTTTGTCTTAGGAAGACAAACAAAAGCTCTTCTTTTTGTGTTAAACAAGTCTTTTAATAAAAAATCTTTCTTAATTAATTTCAAATTTAATTAAAAAGCAAACTATAAATCACTAACAATAAATACTAAAAAAGGAATGTTCAGTTTACATTACAATTGGCATTCATAGAGTAAACGAACTTCTTTGATAAATTCGTTACAGTAAAATTTCATTCATTAAATGCAAAAAACAAATTGAAAATATAAATTAAACAAATAAATAAAAAAATATCACTTTAAAAATGAGATTTATGAGTAAATGATTCACAAAAAAAATAAATAAAAGCCTAAGTATGGAATTGGCTTAAACATGAGCTCAAAGATATAGAAAATAAAGCCATACCATCCATCATCATTGCAGTGTCTTAACACACACGTACACATAATTTGTGCTTAATTTTCATATAATCTTTTTTTACTTTATATTGTAAGTATGTATGTAATGTTATGTAGGTTGTCTTATTCACCCTATTCCTTAGAATTTAAATCGTAAATATATAACTATTGTATATAGATATAGTTTTTATATATTGTATGTAAAGAAATTGTTATTTTTTTATATTTTGTTTGTTGTAGCAGCAAGCCATGTGTTTGTTGTATTAGAGAGACAAGAATTAATCCTAAAAATAAGTTCGTTTTTTTGTCTTTAATAATTTTTTTTTTTTTTGTTCAAGTATAAAAAAGAAAATCTCGTTTTGTCCTCATTTATCATCATCGTCATCATTAATAGAATCACATCAAAATACTTCTTAGTTCACTTAACGATAGAATTTTACCTCTGCCTCAACGCAATCCTTCATTAGTTCATCCAATTCCTCATTGACCTCAGGATGTTCAGCTAAATAGGCTGATACTTCTTCAACACAAGCCGCCTCCAAAGCTTTTAAGTGCTTCAATGAAGACGGTTTACGTTGTCCATGTAATTTATGCAATAATGTTATCTCATTATCGGCTGGCACTTTAGTGAGTGGTGATATTTTGGGTTGTGGTGCAAAAACGAATGGTTTAAACACCGATTCACTAGCATTTGGTGTTGCGGTAAACCAGTGACATGATATACCATTATTGCACAAAACGAAAACGGTAGCCGAACGTGATGATTCAGCCTTGGCAGCCGAACGTAACGTTTCAAACATGCTGGTTAGCGAATAGGAGCCATCATCGGAAGGTTCATCGCCACTCCAATCCGTAGAGGAGTTGGGAGAACACTCGAAACATGCAGCGAAATTTATATCGCCCTAAAAACACGAAAAATGAAATTGTTAAAACGGAAATACAAAAAAACTTTTAACTTTCAAATTTAAGCTGCTTTCGTTTGTTGTACAGGAAGCGGCATTTATAATGTCTAAGCCTACCTCATATAAAAAAAAACTTTAAAAGAAGTACAGTATGAAGAAACTTGCGATTGAAAGCCATAGATTTTGATCGATTTTCTTTATTACGCAAACTTGTAAAGAAGAAAGAAAGAAGGCATTTAAACAGTTGAACAGTTCAATGTTGAATCATCTTTCTTTTAAAAAGGCCATTTAAAAGCCAATTTTCTTCAATCACTAAATGCCTTCGTTCCGTTCATAAAACTAACAGAACTCTGTTAACTTCATAATGCAATCATGTTAAATCCAGTTTACAAACATTCCCCTTACATTACTCATGCAATACTTCATAACAACTTACCTCACCATCCCAGCATCCTAATGTTTTAAGAGCATCGCCCAAACCCTCAAACGACTTATCAATGGTTGTAGTCACCGCCATGCCATCACTGGGCAAATGATGATATCCCGAACTCAATTGTTGGGCGGCCCAAAGCTTGCCAGCACAACTTATAAGCCAGACTTTAGTAGGATCACAGATAATTAAACTGAATTTTATATCATCACTGCCATGTTGGCTAACCAAATCGCCAATATGTTCAACAGCCGCATCAGCCGTATCGGATGCGCCCAATGCTAAGCGCACAACATCGAATGCGGTTAAATCACATTCATTATCGTTGCTCCAAGTAATGGCTACACTTACATTGCGTTCATTGGAGCCACAGTCACCACCCCATACGCCAGGTTGGGGTTTTTGCAAAATGACTCGCAAGGCAGTAGCATCAGTTAACAAATCATTCTGCAGCGATCGATTACATTCTCAGTATTTTTATTTGCTTTTTTAATAATTAATTAAACTTACCTTTCCCTCAAGAGACTCTGAGGATTCGTAATAGAACACTTCTTGGGCCACACCCACTAAACTTTCATTTTCCGCATTGCGACCCAATATAACAGTGTCTGTGGCACAATTTGGAGGCATTACAACGAAACAATTGCCTTGTGAACTCATTATTTCCTCTTTTCAGCAAATATTCCACGAAGAAAAAAAGAAATTCTTTTTTTTTGACTGACACGAAACTTCCGTAGAAAAATTGATTTTTCTCAACTCAGCAGCTGCCAACGTCAACGACCCAACGCAATAACACTACCAGCAAATAAAAGTAACAGCGTTTGCTTGTACGTTTACAAAAACAGGAAATGCACAGGGTTTTCGCTTGGAAATCTAGTCCTAGTGTTTTTACTGTAAATATAAAATTTAATTCCTTCCCGATATTAAACAAATTTCTAAGGAATTTACCTTTTTCAATTTACTGCGTCCGTTCGTTTCTGACAAATTTTACTTTCAAATCTCTCTGCTAAAGGGTGATTTATTCTTGCTAGTGTGGTCAACTTTTTGTAAACAAAACCATCGTAAAACAAAGAGAGCGCTTTAAAACGATCATAACGACACGATAGCTGACATTATGCCAACAAAAAATTTGAAAAATTACTAAAAACACAAAATTCTTAAACGATATAAATAAATAATAAGAAGAAATTAGAAAAGTTTTTTAAAGAAATTCTAAACACTAACAATACATTTTTGTGATTTTCCTGCTTAACAACTCTGTTATACATTAATAGAGGGTTGCAATAATAAGAAAATAATGTCAATATAGCGTTATTTTAGCAAAGGCTGTAATTACTGGACACAGTTTAAATAAATATTACAATAATTATTGGAATCGGGACATAGGAGAGTCGATACAGCATCTTCTGTTTGAACGTTCCGCTCTATGGGAAGATATGTGAGATAATTGAATCTGATAGGATTTCTCAGGAGTACTGCAATTGTAATTACAGCTTCTGTAGGAGTTATTGTGAGATATTTTTAACCATCCTAGTGTGTGTAAATGCTATAGGGATCCTAAGCTAAATTCTGGTTAGATTTACTGCAAAGTTTGTTCTATATATAGCCATAACAGATCAAATTTGCCTGGTATTTGTAGAAGTGTCTTCATTCTAGCTATGGCCTCAATAGCCTTAAAGATAGCGAAAATCTCTCCTTCTCTCTGCTGCAGTCTAATTTTTGTATTATTAAAGCAGGAAATCTATATTCAAATTTCGAAAGACGTTACTTTTTGAAACAAGCAAAAAAAGTTATTTTTTTTATAAAACATAAGATATTAGCAACACTTTTTCTTAGAATAATGTTACAAAAGAGAAACGACGAAATAGTTTTTCGTTTTTCATAATCGAATAAAGTGCGTTGTGAAAATGGTGCAAAGAAATTTTCGTAAATTTTAATGTTAAAAACATTAATATTTTACAAAACTTATGAAATATATGCAATACAAGTTAATTAAATTAAAATAACAATAAAATATTACTATTAAAACGCATGTAAATCACCAAAAATACTTAAATAAAGAAGTGTTAACACAAAAAGGGAGTAGAAAGAAAGAAAAAAAAAAGAATTTTTTCTTGCCTATTGAGAGAGCAAGAGGGTATGTTCAGTTAGTGGTTTATTATTATTTAAAGTGAAATGATATATAGCCAGCTCTTTCTTATCCATACAAAATCTAATAAGAATATTAAACAAAAGAAAATTGAAATAAGAAAAATGTTGTGATTTAAGGTGGTATGTGAGTGAGTACGTGTGTGTGAGAAGAGAAAATGCAAAGTGTATTTCTTTTATTGTTTGTGTATTGAATTGTTTTTGATTACAGTTTTTTTAGTTTCATGTTCTTTCATTTTCTTGCTCTCTTCCTTAGTTATAATGTTCTCGTCTACGTTGAAGAAAAATTGTTTTAAGAACGTTGACGTTAATAAGAGTTTCTGCTGCTAGAAAAGCAATATTTTCATTAAAATAAATAAGAAATATTTAAAGAATTATTTGTAATTATGAATTATATAAATATTTGAATTATTTAAAGAGTGTATGGGTCAATAAAAATGTAAGAAAAATTGGAAATAAGTGAAAATTTGTAAAGAAAAAAATTTGCCTTCAAAAAAACAAAAAAAAAAGTAAAAGAATCATTGAGTGGAGTGGCGTAAAGTGTATGTAAGTAAAGTAGTAAATGAATGTATGTGCGAGCGTGTGTGTGTGTAAATACATGAGTTTTGTGGTGCTGTGTTTTTAAAAAGCTGGAGAAAATCAATAAAAGTTTTATTTCATAAAATATTTGGGACAAAAGTGAGTTTTTTGTTTACATTTTCGAAATAGCAGAATTCTTAAACTAAAATAAAATGTTAAATATTTCAAAAATATTATGTACATTGGTTTTATGTGTTAAAAAATAAAACAAGTTTTTCACACTTGGGTGCTTTTTTCTAAAGGCGTGTTACGTTAATTTTTGGTATTTTTGTTGTTTTTTCTCTTAATATTTTTACCCGCTAAAGTATTCAAATATTCATATTTTGTATTACAGAAAGCGTTGTTTGACCACTTCATTGTAGAAAAAACAACAAAATTACGCGCTTTTTTTTTGCTTTAGTTTGCTTAAAAATAAAATATTTATTTTTATTGCAAAAATCTGTTATTATTTCTGTTTAATTTCTTCTTAAAAAAAATCAATAGATTTTTAGTATACCAGAAAAATTTTTCCAAATCCTTTTGCTCTACAGGACTCCATCAAGAAAAAAAAAGTAAAAAAGCGCCCTTTTTTTGTTATCAACGTCAACATCATTTGCAATGCATATTTGTGTGTTACAGCAACAGCAACAACAAGATTTTTACTTAAGTTTACAACCTCCCCCCCCCCCCCCCCCCCGCCTTTTTCTTCGTTAACTTTTTGTTATTTATTTTGTAATTCTTCTCTTTCCTTATTTCTGGCTATACGCAGTTATTTGTAATGTTTTGAATAGTGTTGCCGTGTCGTTTGAATTGTATAAGAAATAATACTTGTTTTGATTGCTTAGGTAAATATTTTAAAAACATAAAATATAACCATAAATATAAATATATAAATTAAGATATTATTTAAATATTCAATAAAAGTAATAAAAGTTATGTTCGCATAAATTTTTGCAAAAGTTGCTAAAGATAAAACGGCAAAAAGCGTTTTTTCTAATATGAAAGTTGGCAACGTTATTTATAAATTCTCAAACATCCTCCCTCATTATACTTTGTTTAAGATTCTCTCCTCATTATGTTGTCTCTTCACTCTCTCTCTGTATTTGCTGTTTATCCCCCCTTTTTAATGTTTGTTGCTATTTTCTAATTGTCGTTACATTAACGTGTTGTGATATATTTTTGCTTGTCATTCTAACTCTTCGTATGTTTTCTTGTTCGTTTTGTTTTTTTACCTTCTCATTACTATTATTGTTGCTGTTAGTGTTGGTGTTGCTGTTACTGTTGTGTTTGTATTTTCAAGTTATGTCAGCATATTTTGTTTACAAATAAAAACCAAAGAAGAATGGAGCAAAAAAAAAAAACTCAATATGAAAAATATGCTGTGTCCCCATTTTGATTTACAAAAGTATTGTTTTGTAAATTTATTTACAATAAGAGAAAAAGTAAAAAAATAAATTGTGCCATTAAAAGTAATGATGGAGTCTAATGGCTGCGAGAGTGCGTGCGTATGTGTGTTTGTTGTGCTATTTTTCTTATCTGTTAATTAAGCATTCCAAAGCTAAATTCAGGTATGTTTTCCACGAGAGTATGTACTTAATTATTAGGAAATAATAGTACAGGCTCTTACAAGTTTGTGCGCATTTATCAAAACACATTTATTTCTTAAGTTCTACGAATCTCTGATAACTTTTAACATATTTGGTGGCATCTGTTTCAAAATTTATTGGCGAATGCTGACTTTTAAAGTTGTTTTTGAGATAGGGTCCTGACACCATTTGGAGTGTTCATGATTGCATTCGAATTGCAAGACATCGTGAATAGAATAATAGAGGGAGGCAGTGGTCTCTTTGACAAGCCAAACTCATCTGTCTCCATTATCAGCATTTAGGGTCTTGCCTTAAATCATGACTACAATATGTATATTAAATGAAAACCAGGCTGAATCCAGTTCAATTATTATAGTTGCTTGGCATGCATTTAAATTCGACCCGATAAAGCTGGCAGTGCGACAACTTTCTTCATCAGCCCAGGATTTTGTCATCATTCAATAGAATATTCCTATAACGCCTCCCCCAAATCTATTGTCCTGACAAATTTCGGGCTGCTACTTGATGACAATTCCCTACCTAGTACCTAATATTTGCCCAAGTATTTTTCATCAACACAGAATCTATATTTTGGACTCGAAACAATTCCCATTCTGAATAAGTGTGCTCTGAGTCTACAGTGCTCTGTTAAAGGACCGGTTACCAACCGATTGGTCTGATTCGTACATCAGATTTCCTCTTATTGTAATTTCCCAACAAAACTTTCAAATGCACTTAGTTTTAGAAGAGTCTCTGTCTGTCTTTATATTACCTTTCACTGAGTATGGCTTTTTGTTCGGAATTACACTCTACTCATGTTGTTGGGTTTTTATTTCGACTGCTGGTGTTGTGAGTATGTGAATACTGCAATAAGAGCTCTTGTCTAGTTAGCCAAAACACTATCCTTTTGGCTACGGCTACTACCACCATAAATTGATCATAAAGCTTCTCATTTTTAAGTTCACACTAGAATCGAATTCTTTTTCGGAACGACCCGAATTCATTTCGGTCAATGATTGTTAAGCCACCGGAAGCTGTAGCTACCAGACATAGTTTTTCAAGGTGAGCAAACTTGACAATTCACACTTCAGTTATTTTAACCCAAACAAATCCTACCTGGTTCAGTTGTGCATGTCATAACACCATTCACCAGAATTCTACTTTAAATGCTCCCTGGTGCCACTTAAGAATATACTACACCTTCTATATACGAGTACATAACGTGTGTACGTGACATGTAAAATTTACAAGGTTTTCTATTTTTATCCATACCGGTTGGATTTTTATTTTTCAAGTTTCAAAATAATATTCTACAATACATACAATGTCAAGGCTGAATTCTAAACACAATATACATATATAAGTAAGCATGAAGCAATTAAATTAAAGCAACAATAAAAACATATTTTAAAAATATATTTAAAATTAAAAAATCATAGGCAAGGCAATTACATACAATACAATACATTACTACAAACACTGAACACAATGAAAATAATTATTTTTAAATTGTTTTCATAGCGTAATTCAAATCCAAACATCATCCCTCCATCCCTTTGGAAATCTTTTTCAAAACATGATCTTTAAAAATCTGTGTATTTGGTTTTTCTAATTTAACCAAACATATAAACACAGCAGCAACAGTTCCACTGAGAGAGAGTATTTCAAATCCAAGAGAATTGAAAATTTTCAAAATTCGAAAGTTTATTGAACCCAAAAATTAATTTAAAGTCCCCAAAAAATTGGAAGGAAAAATCGAATTCGAAATAAAAGAAACTACTTTGGGATCGTATTGGACTTATAACACAACAAGAGAGAGAGAGAGACAGTGAGAGCAATAAAGACAGCAGCAACAGTAAATAAAACAAAACAAAACGAACAAAAATTCTAATTTCAAATATGAAAACAAAACACAAAAAATAACAGCCGGTAAAATGAACAAACAAAGCAAAGAAAACAAACGAAAAGAAATCAAAAGAAAATCTAAATCAAAACAAAACAAAGATAAATGAAATGAAATCAGCCGACAGCAACTACAACTGCTGCAGCAACATTATTGGCACGTAACTCAAGAATACAAAACCAAATGCATTCAAGGCATACCATAACAAGCATACATTAAAGTTGAACCCGCTGGTTCAATTACTCTAAGGGGCTTAGTTATTGAGTATGTATTCCAAAAAAATCAAACGTCTGGGAGCCGTGTGACATAGGGTTCAGATTCTAAAATAATTTATTGGCTGTACACTAGTGGGTAATAACTGATTATTACATGTGCCTTCGTTGTTAGGTGAAACAACAAGTCACTAAAAGAATACCAGAGACAAACTTATCTGGCTGCAACTAGAATCATGCGCAAATGTTCAACTGTGGGTATTGAATCCATCATAGAAGACGAATTGTGCTAAGAGGACTGCTCGGATGTGAACTCCGTGACTTTGGTCGCAAGAATAACCTGGGATTTAGTCCTGATTGTAAAGCGTAGTATATTCGATCCCTCCCTGATCGCGGGAATTGGTTTTAGCCCATTATAATGTTGATTACAGTATCTGTGAAAATCATAGAATCTCAATTTCCGCTGTTATAAACCCATAGAGAGGTATCAGAGGTAACCTCATAACCTATATTTTTGAATAGTCAAACCGCTTTAAGGCCACTGGTTTCATATTCGATAGAATCGCCAATGCACGACGAGTGATTTGATCGCCTAAAACAAATTGGCGAATAAAATTATGTTTTGCTAGGATTTCAGCTCCAAAATCAATGGGCGATAAGACAGCGGATGGACTGACGAGGTGAAATCAGGATGAGGAACCCTCTTATGGTCTTATATTAGAAGAACGGCTCAGCCCCCTTTTGCTATGCAGTAGTTCTTTGTAAATTAGGGAAGGCGAACATGGGTAGAGTAATAGGAACGTTATTAACTTTTTTCACCGAGACGTACCGCATTAAGTTTCCTATGCAAGTTTATGTTGAAATTTTTATCCTCTTGTCTGGTACACTACTTTAACTACATTTGTCCACAAAATGGGTGCTTATGTCATCAGTCTTTTCCTGGTAAATAACACCAGGAAAATAATTGATTAAACATTCCTCCTGCTGAACCATTCCCATGTTGTCGTCCGTTAATGGTTTTGTATACTTTCACAACGCACAACGCATTTTACTGCTGGCAGATCCGGTCCTCTATTTGGAAGTTCTGTTAGTGTCATTAGTACAATATAGAGAGTCCGGCTACCATCCTGATTAAAGAATGACATTCTACTTTAACCACTAGCAGGATGCATAAACATGCGTCTTTGTAGGCAAACGAGTCACTGATAGGTTTCGTAAAAGTAGGGTACAGGATATTTGTTTGCAAAGTCTTTTGGCTCTGATTATTAACAACGATTTTACAGTTCTATTCCTTACAGTACATAGGCGAACACATTTTAATTTAAAAAATACTTTTAATTTCTATCTAAAAGTTACTTTAACAATCTATTTTCCTCAATTGTCTTTGCAGATACAGGTTGAATTATTTCCATCACCACTGTAGCAGCCACAAAGCAACCCATTTAAACCCAAAAAACATCCCCAACTCCTCCCACCCTCCAAAACAAACAACGAAAATCTAAATAGAAATTTATTTATTTCCTGAGTGTGTTATGAAGCATTTCTGCAAAAATAGATTCACGCAAGCGTAAAAGGCTCATACAGACCACAATGAAGGAGATGGTCGGCGGATGTTGTGTATGTTCAGATGAGCGTGGATGGCCAGAAAACCCGCTCGTATATTGTGATGGCCAAAACTGTACCGTTGCTGTGCATCAAGCCTGCTATGGCATTGTCACCGTGCCAACAGGCCCATGGTTTTGTCGTAAATGTGAAAGCCAGGAGCGTTCAACGAGGGTACGCTGTGAATTGTGTCCCTCCCGAGATGGAGCTTTAAAGAAGACCGACAATCAAGGTTGGGCTCATGTGGTCTGTGCCCTATATATACCAGAAGTAAGATTTGGTAATGTTACCACCATGGAACCGATTATATTGCAATTAATACCTCAGGAGAGATATGGCAAAAGTAAGTATCCGGCTATTATGCTTTAAATGAACGTCTTTTAAATTAACATTTCCGTTGTCTTACAGATTGTTATATATGCCAGGAGTTGGGTAAACCGCACAGAGCCACTGTGGGCGCTTGTATGCAGTGCAATAAGTCGAATTGTAAACAACAATTCCACGTCACATGCGCCCAAAGTCTGGGTTTGCTGTGCGAAGAGGCGGGTAACTATTTGGATAATGTCAAGTACTGTGGTTATTGTCAACACCATTATAGTAAACTAAAGAAAGGTGGCAATGTCAAGACCATACCTCCCTATAAGCCCATAGCCCATGATACCTCCTCCGATTCGGGTTCTTCGCCAGAGAAAGAAATTGATTCAACTATGAGTACGACAGCATTGTCAACTTCTGCTACCAGCATTAAAATAACCACCACAAATCTATCATCATCATCCTCCTCGTCGAAACAGCGCAAATCCTCGCAAGCCACCAAACAGTCTTCATCCACTGGTTCCAGCTCGAATACGGCAAATCTTTCATCCTCATCATCATCATCTGTACATAATCTTAGCAATACAACAACGTCAGGTTTGACTGGAACTGCTACATCACATGCTCATAACAATCCAACTAATTCCTCGTCATCTTCTACAGGTTTTAGTGGTAGTAATCCTTTAGCAACCGGTGCGGGCACCAATTCATCAAATTCAGCATCATCATCCACGAATATGAAATCTTCGGGCGGCAGTTCATCGAATAGCTACAAAGATAAGGACAGTAAACATAGTAAGAATGTCAATAAAATATCCAGTTCGAGTAAAGACAAGGATAAGGATTCGTATTCGTCATCGTTTTCAACACGAGATTCACGCGACAAATCCTCCAAGTCATCGAAGAACAAGGACAACAATAATTCATTAAATACCACTACGAATTCCCAAATGAATAATGCCATGGCCTCGGCCATATCGTCTTCATCGTTACCGGCACCAAATCCCTTTGGTAGTGCTGCTGATCATTCAACGGCGGGCGTACAAAATCTTTCCACCAATAGCATGCCATTCGGTTCGTCTAGTACGGCGGCATCAAACCTTCACAGCAGTATATCGTCCTCTTCCTCCTCTACAAAAGAATCTTCAAAAAATCCATTTTCCTCGGCTACAAATCAATCGCAATCATCTGGTTTCCTTAATGAACTGCACTCGGATGGCACTAATTTGACGCCCATCCCTATGGATATCATTTCCACAGGCAATAATTCCAATATTTCATCAACTAATTTAAGTTCTTCGTCTGCGTTTAATAAAAACTCCAATAATTCACAATCTTCCTTAACGGCGGCCATTAACACCAGCAGCGGAGGCGTCGGCGGCAACAATAACAACAATAGCAATAACAATATAAATTTGCACATTAACAATTCATCGAATTCATCTTCATCATCGTTTGCCAAGAAACGTAAAAACAATGATGCCAAATTGAATAACAACAATATTAACAGCAACAACAACGATGAAGTGAACAGGTAAGAAAATTTCACAGAAATTCCAATTTTAGATTGTGTTGAATAATGAAATTGAATTTTCTGTCCTTTTCAGTCCTTTCCGTGATATTATCAAAGATGTAACGGTGACATTAACGCCTCTAACAGATTTTGAAAAGGAAATCGAAAAGAGTTCGAAAAAGGTAAGTCCAGAAACATTATTCTATTCGAAGTTAAGCAAAGTTCTGTTTAAGTACTGTTTCGGATTCTAAATACGAAACATTTTATTTGAAAATAATTAATGTTTACTGCTCTAGCATATCCTATTGTAGAAAATTTTATTTTTATTTTATTTGAATTGAAAAGTTGTTGAAATCAATAAAATTTTGCAAATCTGGAACGGGAAAACCTCAGGACGTTTCCTGTTTTTCTTAATATGACGGTGGTTCGGTGATCCGTACACAGCCTGAAAGGTTCTTAAGGGTAACATTTTGTCAGCGTTGCAACTTTTTCCGCTGACATTGGTGTCCACACTGGCGCAGCATAGTTTAAGGCTTGATGGCACAAAGAAAAGACGTACGAGTCAAAACCTGAGACCATTTCGTTGTAGTTCCTTCAACGGTTCCTCCATAGCGATATTTTAGAATCTTTATTCACTTCTCTTGTCATATATGCCTTCTCAATAGTGAAAATAATAACACTTCAGGTGTCAGAATGGAATGCCAGTCATTGATATTGCGTCTACCGAGAGACTTGACAACAGCACTGAATGCTTATTTGTCAGAGCCTCTTCAATGTTTTTCACCAATGAATTCTGTTTAACACTGAGTGTCTAATAATTTCGTATCTAATCAACAAGTCATATGCCTAGGTGGTTTCCCAAAAAGCTTAAAAAATGCTACCACCAAGATCCTTTTGGGTAATTCAGTTTTCAAGACTTTGATGAGATTTCAAGATTCCTTAACACGAAAGAAGTCCACAAACTTATTTAGATAACTTTCACTATACCATCCTTAATGTGAGTAGTTTGGAAAGATAGAATTTAAACACGATCGGTGAGATAACTCAACCTTGGAGATACCCTTTATTTAATTGAACATGCTAATTTATTTGTACCCATATCACGCTCCTTTGAGGCCAGAATACTTTCAGAGTTCTCCTCAAGCATCTGTTAATAAAGTCCTGTGAGGCTTTATGGTCACTTGCAGCGTTGTTCAGGTCTTGCAGTCGTTCAAAATTATTTCTAAACAATCATCTGTCACCCAAAAACTTTAAACATTTTCAATATCCTTTGAGTAGCCTTTCGAGTTTGTTATAAATGTCCTGGTTACATCGCTGGTAATGGCAAAATCAAAGCGCCGGAAGAATGGAAAAATTTAATACAAATTTATTTCAATCATAGCAATCCATGAATTTTTATTGTACGAAAAAAAAAAATCGAATGACAATTCAAATTCTTTGGCGAACATTTTTCATATTTTTTAGCTCGGAACGGTTGTGAAATTTCTTCAAATTTGCCAGTATTTTATTTATTTCACAACTAAGTCTTGCCTTTTGGGTTTTCTATACAGATACCAGAGCTAGAGCTTTCAAGCGACAACCAAAACTCTTACTATTCCTTTTAGCAATGCTAAAGAGGGGTTCCGTCAAAGGATATGTGCTGGTAGACAAACAGTAATGGCATAGCAGCCCCTCTTATTCCGATTTTTATTCAAATTTGAAGAAATTTCACAACCGTTCCGAGCTAAAAAATATGAAAAATGTTCGCCAAAGAATTTGAATTGTCATTCGATTTTTATTTTTCGTACAACAAAAATTCATGGATTGCTATGATTGAAATAAATTTGTATTAAATGTTTCCATTCTTCCGGCGCTTTGATTTTGCCATTACCAGCGATGTAACCAGGACATTTATAACAAACTCGAAAGGCTACTCAAAGGATATTGAAAATGTTTAAAGTTTTTGGGTGACAGATGATTGTGAAGAAATAGTTTGGAATCACTGCAACACCTGAACCCTGCTGCAAGTGACAATAAAGCCTCACAGGACTTTATTAACAGATGCTTGAGGAGAACTCTGAAAGTATTCTGGCCTCAAAGGAGCATGATATGGGTACAAATAAATTAGCATGTTCAATTAAATAAAGGGTATCTCCAAGGTTGAGTTGTCTCACCGATCGTGTTTAAATTCTATCTTTTCAAACTATTTGTTGCCAAACCCGAAGGTTTCAAATCATCTCATATGCTTACATTAATAATTTTGTGGACTTTATAAGCAGCGGAACCTATAGTTTAATGTCGACTCTGAATAAGAAACTTTTCATCGCAATTTTTTTACTCTCAGAGTTTCTGTCAGAAAAAAATTTCGTCTTGTTAGAGAAACCATGGATCCTCGTCTAATAAGTCAACACACTACCGACTAGATTACGGCGACTTCACTAACGGCCCGATAGAGACAGTATGTGATGACCGGCCTAAGCCCTTAAATCTTGTCACGGCCCTACCTCCAGAATTTGGAGGTCCAAAATAATTCCTCTATACTTTATCCTCGTGAATAAGGTAAATTAGACACCGTTATCTACACGAGCCTGATTGCACATTGGAATAACGTACAAGTTAAAACCGAAAAAGGCAAGGATAACAATTATGTTATCCCTACGGAGTTTGGAGTACACAATAATTTCTTGATACTTTAGTCACCTAAATAGTTAAGCCACACAATGAACTCTATTTTGTTGTAAGCTTTCAGGCCTGATGGCACAGAGAAAGGACGTGCAAATTAAAACCCGAGACCACTACGTTGTACATTCTCCAACAGTTCCTTCATATTTTAGATATTTCAGAATCTTTATTCATTTCCCTTATGCGTCATATGCGCCTTCTCAACAGTGACTGTAATGACTATTCTGGTCATTAACAACGCAATCACTGCGTTTACCAAGACCCTTGACAGCTGTTACTAAGTGTACATAGTTGAAAGCATCTTCCACGTCAATGGAGGCTGCTGGTGAGAAATGCTTATTCGCCAGAGCCCCTTCTCAATGCAATCAGTGCAGAACCCATACATTGAATTGAATTGAATTTCCTTTTTTCCCAGTATTTTGTCAAATGGTTCCAAAAGAATATTCGGACAAACTAGCTTACATTACGGTTAGTTTTTATTTCACATGATTGGGTGTTACTTTATCAAGACCATAAAAACTTTTCAAATTTTCAGAGTGTCGCAGTAGTCTAATAGATGGCCTATCACGCTGAGTATTGGTTGTCTTACCTAATTGGTCATTACAACCCTTCAGTTAGGATTACGACATAGCTTCTCACACCACTTCTGTTGTATGCGTTCATTTCATACATGAGTGGCCGGACTTACAGTTTAAAGTCGATTCCGAACGACAAATTTTTGAGACACTTTTCATGGTAATTTTATTTACTCTCAGAGTTTTTGCCAGAAATCTGCTGAGAGGAAGTCGCCGAAGAAATATTTTTTCAAATTTCGTTTTGATGTCTGACCTGGGGTTTGAACCGTGGCCTTACGTCTAATAAGCCAACACACTACCTAATAGACTACGGCGACTGCGTTGGTTGTTTTAGGCGTTGGTTTGCGTTTTTTTTTAATTTTTTAAAGAAAAATCGATAATAAGAAATACATATGTACGTTTGCCGATAATGGCTATTATTTTAAAGTAACTAGATTCTTTAGAAACTGTATTCAAGTCAAAATAAAACACATTTTTTTTGCAATAAAATATTAATTTTGGCTTCTTAGTAAGGCGTGTAGTTATACCACGATAATAAGGATTCATTGTTTATGAGCAGAGACTGTTAATTTTTTTATATGGTGGATTACTTTGAAACGAAACGTTTCAAATACTCCGTCTGCCTTCAGAGTTTAAACAATTTTATCACTTAGAATTACATTTAACACGTGCTCTCAAAAACAATATCCTGCAGTGTTCTATCTAATGAGTTTGCAAAACATAGCATAGCAAAAACAACGCCAACTACAACTGTGTAGTAGGTACAGAAAAACAAATTTAAAAACATTTTACGAGTCTCGTCATAAATTTCCATTGCAATATATCACCACCACCAACCAGGTCGTCTCATAAGAAGGCAAAAAAGGGAAACAAGACATTCATCCTTGCAACTCTATTTTTCAACTGAATCCACAGCCAAAATTAAGGTGTCATGGCGTAGTTTGTAAAGCAAGCAATAAAATAAAGAAACAAAAGAAAAAAGAAAAAATTACGTTCCATAAATATGTACAATCAGAAGCCTCCTCCTTCTCTAATCGATAGAAGAGAGCAAAAAAAGAAAGGACATTTCGCGGGAAAATCGGTAGCATTGAACAGCGTGTTTAATGTGCAGAGTTTGCACACACACACAGTTTGATTGCTGCTGTCGTTCAGTTCATAATTCCAAGCGTTTCAATTCGTTATGCTTTCAAGGTTATTTAGAAAAAGAAAAAGAATGAGAAACAAAAAACACAAAAAATTAATAATAAAAGTAAAGAAAAAAGATTAAATTTTTTTATTGCTTATTGCACACTAATATAGCATGTGTTTCGTGTTCTTTGCATTTTCATTGTGTCTGTCGTCCTCTTTATTAACACACTGTGATGTTTTACAACAAAAGGCCAACAACTTCAATGATGACATTTAATTTTTTTGTTTTTTTTTTTTTCCTTTTTCTTTAACCACCCTATAGCATTACAAACACGAGTTATGTACCCCCTGGGTGGGTGGTGAAATTTAAAATGTTGCACCGCTTGAGATTTCAAATACTTTCAACCACTAAAGTTGAATTTGTTTTAAAAAAGGAAATTTTAATTTTGAATTGAATTCTTCCAATTTTAAAATGTTGCAGAAATACCTTAAGGCCTTCAATTACAGAAAGGTTAGGCATTAGGTTTAGACGGAAATGCGTCATCTTAAATAGTTTCATTGGTTGGAACTTTTCGCATAGGTCTCTTGGGATAAAAAACGGAAAAGAGGCCATCTTTATTTGCACCGTGATTTGTGTTGTTTTTGACAGAGAAATTTAACCACACGATAATAATTATTTCTCTACAATCCTATGGGTTTTGTTCGTATTGTTTGACATTTAACATTGAAAAACTTTTCAGAGCAATTTGGATCATTCTCCGTCGTCGAAGATAGAAGAGATTTCTGAACTGATAGAAGAGATTTCTGAACTGGGTTTTGAAACACGGGCTTTAGTATAATAAGTACCTAATAGAATACGGCGACTTTATTGATCGCATGAACATATGTCCATAAATAATTGGTCATTACAACCCTTCAGTCAGGATTATGGACCTAGTTTCTCACACCACTTACAGTGGTGGCCTTATAATTAAAAACGACTTAGCAACATGTATGTTTGTTAATATGTTTTACAGTTTTCACTGTGTACCTGGGATCAAAGGCTTTGTTTGGAGGACGTCTTACATACGTTTTTCCATCAGATTGGGACAAATTAAACTTAGATTCGTCACTCCAGAGAACTCTGTTCCAGAAACATTGTTTCTAATTATAAGGCCACCACTGTATATTGTGTGTGTTAATTTTATACATGAGTGGAGGGGACCTACAGTTTAAAGTCGACTCCGAACGACAGATTTTTGAGAAACTTTTAATGCTGAGAGGAAGTCAGTGAAGAAATATTTTTCTTCATATTTTCGTTTTGATGTCTGAGCTGGGGTTTGAACCGTGGCCTTACGTCTAATAAGCCTAGTAGACTTCGGGGACTTCACCACTACACTGACACGTTTCAAAATAATGCACCCAAGTGTTATCCTTCTGAAGTGAAGTATGTGTTCTGATGATTCATTCTCATCATTATAGTCTGCAGTACCCTGTTAAAAGATCGGTTATTAAGCTCAGGGTATTCCTAGAAACTGTAATACATGACTCGAAATTTTTCATATTATAATTTCCCAAAAAAAAATTTATTTGACTCAAACTTAGGTATACTTCCAGGGGAGAGAGAGAGAGAGATAGAGACAAGCATTCATTTCTTTTCTGAATATCGAGGTTTACCGACCAGGGAGTAATCGGTTTGTCCTTAGGAGGGCACAGAACAAACACACTTCCATTTCTTCCTGCACTGTTTCAATGGCCCTCTTAGTATGATTGAGGTAGGCTACTGAAACTTTTGAAGAGCCCCATCACTCCATTTACAAACTTATAGAAATGTACACGATTCATTAAACAATCGGTATGCATGTGCAAATAATGGGGTTAAACTATAGGTACACTTCTAAGAGAGAGAGAGAGAGAGAGATATTCATTAATTTTCTCGTTGAATATATAGGCTTAGAGGCCACACGTTTAAGACTCCTTGTCCTAATTTTCTTAAGTGGCCTGGTGGTGACCCTAAACCTTATTTAATGAACAAATTTGGCAGCACTGGTCGACAACTGAATCTTTTGATTTTTGCTTTACAATTTCACTTGAAACTTTAAGTTGTACTCAAGAAATATTTTTTTCAATTTTATTCTGTAATTTCCAATTTAAATTTTTTTTTTGTGTCTTTATAAGTTTTCTGATGTTTTAATTGAAAAGGGACTGTAAAATATTGAATGTAAAACGAAAACTAATAAAGAATTCTTTAAACGTTCTTAAAAAGAAATACAAAAATACCGTTAATTTGCTGTTATAATTTGCATAATAAATATTTTTTTTCTTCCTCGACTGTTTTTCTGGCCTTTAAATTTCATTTGCTTTGGTTTGGTGGTTCATTTTTTAAGTTTTATTTTCTTTGCTTTTTTATAAAAACAAAAATATTGCCGACATAATCACGTGTCGGGCTATTTAAATGCATACATATTTATTTACATGCACTTATACATGCAGTGTCTAAAATACTTTACACTCAGTCACTTACACATGCATACATACGTTGTGTGTGTGTGTGTATGCACGTACAATTTAGTATTGTTTGTTTAATTTAATTTTTACTTTTAAATATTTATTTTAGTGTATGTGTGTCTGTTTTTTTCCCCTTAACTTTACATACATAACGCCCCATACATTAAACGAATGAATAACCGAACGTACAAACAAACGTCTTTTCATGACTTTTATTTGTTGTATTATTATCATCATCATTATTATTGTTTTTGTGTGTTGATTTATTTGTTTTGGCATTTTGTTTTTCAAACATGCCATGCCATTATAAGTTGTGGTTGTTGTTTTGACTATCATTATTGGGTTTCTCTTTCTTGGCCCTTTATGGTTTTGGTTGGTAAATAACACTTAAAAAAAATCACATATGCTATGCACCTCACCTATGCAAACCACCTCACAAGCACGCATTGGCAAATAAAGAGAGTACATAGACATGTACTGCCCATAAAGAAATACCGTACTTAGCGAACACACCACACCACACACACATTTCACCTTTCCAGACACTTGAAAAGCCAACAACAGCAGCAGCAGCAGGAGCAACAGCCAGACATGCCCACTAAACTAAACAAATTATGGCCATAAACATTTTTATTTAATTTTTTTTTTCTCTCTTTATTTTTATTTTTATTATTTTTGTTTTACTTTGTGTTTTCAATATTTAAATTGCTACTCTTTCTTCAAAACTTTACCTGTTAATAAAATATTCAAAATATTTTCAATTTTTTAAGGAGAGAAACAAATTAAAAAAAAAACTCTCCCTCTCTCTCTCTCTTTCTCTTTGTATTTATACGCGGGTCAAGGCCTTTCATATTCTTCTTCTTTCATTGAATTAAAATTTTATAATAATTTTTACCTTTAATTTGGGATTAAATTTGTGTGTTTCGTTGTTTTTTTTTTTCTTGCTCTTCTTTTGCCTTTTATTTTTATAAGTTTGCCGCCCGCCCGTTTTTTTCTTTTGGTTTCCTTCTTGAGTTTGTTAGTTTTTTGCATTGTTGTTGCTGCTTATTTTAAAACAATTTTTTTTTCTTCTTTTTTGTTATACTTGTTCAGACCAGCCATCCTCCCTGGAGTTGTTTGTTGTGTTATGCTAGGCAGGCAGTCAGGCTATTCAAATGTCTGGCAATGTGTCTGGCTTTGGTTTGATATGATTTGGTCTGGTTTAATGGCTTGTTGCTATTATATCCTACTCTTTTTTTACTCCTTCTCCTTATGCCATTCACCCGCTTTACCCGCTTTACTTTTCTGTGTGTTATGAACAACACCATCTTCTACTCTCTCTTGCTGTCCTTCCTCCTGTGGTGGGTTGTGTTCTTATGCATGTGCAGTTTGTTGTTATTAAACTTGCATCGGTTTTTTATTTTATATACAAGAACCCATGAGCTTTTGGTGTTGTCAACACTCTTTAAAAGGAAAAATCGTTTTATTTTGGTGAAAATAAGCATCGAGTTTAAAACCATTGTAAATCATCCCTTCGATCTTCTAATATCGTTCGTTTTTGAATTATTTGGATGCCTAGTTTGAGTTGTATTAATCAACCTTTTCCAGTTAAGCAGGTAATAAGTCTACTGTAGCAGATACTAGGTTAATAGGGCTGTCATCTGTTGAGGAACTTTTCTCATTGAATTCTACTCTCTACCAAGAGGTGGCACTTGGTCAAAAATTCTTTCTCCTTAGCTGTATTTTTATCGGTAGTCCATATGGGGTTTTTTGTAGCCGATCATATTTACCAATAAATCAAGTTACCTCCTTATGAATGGAAGGTAATTTAAATCTGGATCCGCCTCTGAATTGGTTGCAACAAGCGGTCTTTTTAAGGTAGTTTTCTTGAATTCACATACCGTTCAGTTCGTAATCTTCAATTGCAGACTCAAAAAAGTCGGTTATAATACGCCCAAAGCTCTTCCAAGGTGAATAACAAAAAAAAAATGCAAAAAAGGTCCCAAAAAATCTGAAATCATCCCATTACGGCGAGTACATATTCATTTATAATTCATTTGTTTTCGATCTGGTAACTTCGAGAATCTTACTGTTTCTATGTAGTTATGTAAGTTTAATTCCTTTGTCATTTTGTTATTGTTTATTTTTTTTTTCTAGAATAAACACTTCAATGTTTAGTTTTAATGCTTCTTTTTGTTTGTTTTCCTTTTAAAGTGCTATTATTTTGTTCATTTGTGCTTGCCATTTTACAACGAAATTTTGTGTTAATTTTTATTTCTTTTTTACTAACGGAAAATTTATAACGTGTGTTGCATGTAATAAAAATCTCCCAGAATCAATGATTTCGGTAATAAAACAATATGTGAGTAATACAGGGAATTCCCTTTTATGGCGTAATAAAAATAATCCCATACTTTACCATTCTCTTCACAAAAACTACACCCACCACCACCACTCCCATCATCACTGACCAATTGATGATTGATTTGACTCTTAAACTTTCCCTTGTTCAATTACTATTCATATCGCATTACATTACTCTTTTAAGATTAGATCAGGTTTTTCTTATATTTCGCTATCGCTCTCTCTCTCGATTTACTCTCGTAATCACACGATGTAATATAATACACAGCAAGCAACAACTACTACACATGGTTATAGCAGTGAGTGTTACAATAACGAAATGACAACTTAAGCACGATAATATGTACCACTGAAGCAACAGCAATGAGAAAGCAATTGCATTTATAAGTTTAAGATAATGACATTATCAACAACAACACCCAACCGTGTAAATAAATATTAGGTATGTAATAACATTATGAAAAATGAAAAAACATTCTCGTGCCTCTTACTTAATACACTTGCTCGTATTATTTACCGCTAAGTCTCCCAAAGGAAGGTTATACTCGCTATAACTCTTTCTATAAACAAAACGGAAATTAATTAAACAAAAAAAAACACAACAACAATTAAAAATAGTTTAAATATTTCATTTCCAGCAAAAAGAAAACAGTTTGTTTTTTTGTAGACCAACGAAAAGAGAGAAGAAGAAAAACAACAGACAGAAAAAGATCAAAAATTTAGCAGCAGAATTAAAATAACACTAAAATAGCAATACGAACAACAACAACAACAGCAATAACACTAACCTTACCATTAACATCACCATCAGTGTAGTAGAAAAGCCAGGCATTATTATTAACAATTATGAAACACATACAAATAAGTAAACAGACTTTCAGACTCATAGTCAGTCAGTCAGTCAGCTCGGCAACCAGCCAAAGAGCAAGTCATTCAGCCAACAGTCATCATACAATGTATTATTGTGTGCTGTTGTTGTTATTATTATTATTGTAGAAATAAAACTGAAAAGGGCACTGACATTGGGCTACCAACACATGCTTACACAGTCTCTCACATGCACGCACACACTTATAGAAACTTCAAAACATTCATACTTAAGATGACTACTTCTGCTGCCATCTACCACTACTACGTTTACTACGTATACTGGCTGATTTGTCTGTGTTTTATTTATGAACTCAAACAGTGTTGTTCAGTTTGTTTAAATTTAAAAACGCCATTTATAATTATTGTGGTTTTTGTGTTTGGATTTATGTCTTTACCTCTATCCACATAAAATTCAACAGTTTTCGTCAGTTCAGAGCTCTTCTTTGCCTGCTGCAATTGAAGTTTATGAACTGGACGATATGTGGCTTCAATAAGACTGTGCTACGAACCACGCAACACGACCGATTTTGGCTTCAATTATAGAAAGTAATTTGCGATTAGAAGTCTTCATACTTTTTTGTGAGGTCACATCAAATACAGTGCCTACGCGGATAATGTCCTATCGTTGGAATATTTGAAAACCAACATTTGTCAAGTTCCTATGGAGGTATGTTAGTGGAAATGACTGTGAATAGGCCACATACTGCGAAGGTTAACTAAGAATGCTTTCGATGATTCTGCAAGAAAGGAGCCGGCCTAATGGTGCCTCTGCAGAAGAATGTCAACATCTTGCAATAGGGTATGGTAGAAGAGGATGTTGAAAGGCTCTATACCTAGTTGGTAGAAAAGAATAGCATAAGTAGTTTGGTGGCAGCCACAGCCAACTTCTTAGGCGGCCCCTACATGTTGCTATTTGTTGTACAACAAGTTGAATCAACGGTTGGTCGTCTTCTTCACTCGTTTCTTTTTTTCAACCAAATTTACTTATAAATTGTTATTGTTATATCGTATTTTTCGTCGTTTGAATGAATATCAAAACAAGCCACTCAACACAGGAGTTGTTTGTACATACATACTTACATAATTGGTCATTACAACCCTTCAGTCAGGATAACGACCTAGTTTCTCACACCACTTATGTTGTGTGTGTTAATTTTATACATGAGTGGTTGGATCTACAGTTTAAATTTGACTCCGAACGACAGATTTTTGAGAAACTTTTCATGGCAATTTTATTTACTCTCAGAGTTTTTGCCAGAAATCTGCTGAGAGAAAGTCGCCGAAGAAATACTTTTTGTATTTTGTTTTGATGTCTGGCCTGGGGCACGAACCCTGGCTTTACGTCTAACACACTACCTACTAGACTACGGCGACTTCAGGAATTGTTTGTACACAATTATAAAGTTGTACAACCAGTCGCAACGTATAGGAATCGCATTACGACTTCCCTTGTAAAGACGGAAATCTATTTTTAGCATTCATGGAAAACACGCTGATTTGGCATCACTAAGTTCTTTATGTAAATGTGAGTGAATGTTGGCATGCGTATGTGTATGAGACATAATTTTCATTGTTGCTGTGTCTGTTTGTGTTCTAATTTAATGTTTATTTACAATATTCTGTTGTTATTGCTGTTGTTGTTGTTTTTCCCATTTCGTATTACAAAAAATATTTCGTTCTTTTTGGTGATAACTTCCTGCTTTTAATTTTGATTTGTTTTTTTTTTTTTTTGTTTTCTTTAGTTTTATTTTGTTTTGTCTTCTTTGTGTAACAGATAAGATTTAGATTTTGTTTTCGTATTTTTTACTTTACAAATATGGATTTCATTTATGAAACGATTACATTGTACACCAATAAAATGTATAATAACCACGATGATTATTATTTTAATCGTTGTTGGTTGCTCTTTTTCTCTCGCCAGCATGTATAAATCATGCTCTTTTACTTGTTAACATAGGATGGTTGCTCTTTTAGTACTTGAGGGAAGACTCTATGACTCTCGCTCGCTCTCTTAATTTGGGGGCCATTTAAATGTTGTTGTTATTGTTGGTTTTGTTTGTGTTTTTATGTTATTTTTGTTATTTATTTTTAGTACATTTCTTACCACAACTGTACAACAAGACTTTATTATTGTATTGTGGCTGCCGCCAATGTCTATGTATGTACGAACGTGTAGTTGTTTGTTCTTCTGTTTCTGTTTTTCTATACAAACACACACACACACACACACACATTAGTGTATTAAGAAAAACAAAAGGTATGACAAAGTATGTAGTAAAAGAAAAATTGTGCCTACGTGCAGATTGTGGAAACCGGCAATGAATGTCTCTATCTATGCTGCTCAATTGTTTGTATTTTGGTTTCTTTCAGCTTTTTTTCTCTCTCTTTTCTAGAGTATATGTATGGCCATCATGCTTATGGTAACTTTGTTCTTATGTTGTTATATTTTTGTTTAAGGAAAGAGAGCGTACACGTGAACATAAGTGTATTGGTTTGTTACTCGTCTGTTTTTGATTTTTTTTTTGTCTAGAATAAAAGAGGCTTTTTTTTTATCATCATGTGTCACTCAATTGTTTGTTCTACTCATTCCTATTCCCTCTCTCTCACTCTCTGTCCTTCTCTGCGAATATATCACACGTTAACCAACCACCAACATTTAATTCGCACACAATTGTGTTTCGAAATGTGTGTGGATGTGAAAAGAAATGCATTTGCAATCAGTGTGTCAACAAACAATTTTTGTATTTTTTTTATTTTCTTATTTGTGCCAGAGTTATAGAGAAATTTAAGCAGTTTTTTATGATTTTTGAAATAAGCAAAAAATGAAATTTAAATATTACCAGAACAATACATAGAAGAGCTTTAGATGCTAAGATGCGATTAAGGAATGGATCAAAAAACTGTTTAGCCGGACAAAGTTTTGTAGAAGCTAAGATATGAAGTTTGTTTGTTGTTGTTTGTTTGTGTTGGCTTGTTAGACACTAGCCCGTGGTTTAAATCCAAGCTCAGACACTTCGAACAAAACGAAATATGGAAACATATGTAATTGATTGGCGATTGCCTATCAGCAACCTTCTGACAAAAACTCTGAGAGGTAAATAAAATTACCATTAAAAATTTCTCAAACCCGTCGTTCGGAGTCCACTTTAAACTGTAGATCCTACCACAACATGGGTAGTGTGACAATCTCAGTTGTAATCCTGACTAAAGGACCAAATTAAGTAAATAAGTAATAGGTAAAGATCGGAAAGGGTCTTGGTCCCAATAACATAATAATAGGGCCTTTGCACAATGACGGCGATTGGTAGAAAATGTCCAATGTTAGTTTTTTAAATGGTTGGTTGCCAACAATTGCATAATATTGTGTTCTTCACTGTTCTAATGTCTGCTGTTTTTATAATTGAAATACTGGGGCGTCAAGAACGAGATTTGGGGTTTATCCCAATTCTTAGCTTTCTTTTATTCAAAATTAATTTAATTTTCTTTTTAATTTAGTTAAAAAAAAATTAAATATTTTGAATTTCTGAAAATGATCAAGAATTTAAGCGTTTTTTAATGCACTTCATTTGCTAAAAACAATCACTCCCAACCCTGTTATATGCATTTAGCACTCGCTCTTACACGTTTTGCTCACTCTTATGCTCTGCCTCCCTCTGTAATTCTCTTTGTTCGTGTCTCTTATTATAACTCATTCTATTTTTACTTTTTTTCTTCTTTGGTTTTGGGTTAATAAACGGCTAGTAGTAGGCTTAATACCATTGGTGTTGTTGTTAGTGTATTTTGGTTTTTACCATGTTCGTAGTATGTGTGGTAGTATTATGAGTAAAGGCAAAACACAGAACAAAAATACACTACGAAAGAAAAAGAAAAATGAGAGTATAAAATTTAACCATGTGTTTTGAGAGAGCATGTACTTATATGTATGTGTGCAAGTGTATCTGTGTTTATGTGTGATTTTCTTGATATTTTTCTATAACTAACTGGCTGCCTGGTAGAATTAACAAGCTAAACAACAGGCAACAAACCAACTCTCAACTCAATTTGACAGTCAGTCGTTTAGACACAGACGCAGCATTAAAACGTTTGGATTTTTAATTTTTTAAAACGCGGTGTATTGTTTCTCATTCTTTCTTTTTTTTTTTAACGTCACTTGTATAACATTTCTTTTTATTATTATTCTTATTTTTTGATTTGTTTAAATCCAACAATAATAACTACAAAATAAGAAAATTATTTAATGAATGAAGAGAAAAAATATTTTTAAACTTTAAAAGAAAAGAAGAAAAAATTATTTTATTTCCAAAAGGTTTCTGTGAGTGTGTTTGTTTTACAAAAAATAAAAAGTAAAGCAAAAAAGAAGAAGAAAAAATAATTTTATTTTAATGTTGGCTGTGATTTTTTTTTTCAAAGTTTTGCTTTTCAACGTGTTTTTCATTTATGCTGCTGTTTGCTGTTTGCTGTTGCTGTTGCTATTGCCACCACTGATGATTTCTTGTGTTTATCAAAAATAAAAATAAAAAACAACGAAAATTGTGCGTGTGTTAGTTACAAGAGTAGTCGAATCGTCTTCACCTTACCGTTGTATTACACTCATCGTGAATTGTTTCAATGATTTTGTTTTCGTCGGTTTATGTGTTATTATTATTGTTGGTTTGTGTGCATGTGCGCGAGAGTGTTTATTTATTTTTTTCTTTTAATGTTGGTGGATACCTTATGCTCCATAATAATTTAAAGGCCATTGAATTGTGTACAAAGTTTTGTTGTTGTTGTCGTTATTATTGTATTTAAACGTAAATAACAAAGTCGCCAACAACCATAAGCAGCAAAAGAATTATTAAGCAAGAGCAGAGAAGAAGAAAACAAAAAAAAATAAGTAAGAACAATAACAACATCAGCCGAACAACCGATTTACTAGACCAGACAACAGAAATTTTTTTTCGTCGTGATGATTATTTGTTGTTGTTACCAATAAAAGAAAAATAAAAACAAAAGCAACAAAATTATACGATATATACGTGCGAGAGTGTTTACATATTTAAGTAACAGTGTGTTGGGTGTGTAGAAGAAGAAGAAACCCTATAATTTAAGAGAAATTAAAAAAATCTTTTATGCGGTGTTTACAAATATGTTGAAGCATTTACTTTTTTTCAGTGTATCAATATCATGTAAAATAAAAATATAAAGAAAGAGAGAGAGATAGAGAGAATTAAAAGGAAAAAGATTATAATTTTCGTAACAAAAATAAAACCAAGTTCTTACTGTGATAATTCACCCAAAAAAAAGAGAAAAGAGCATAATACCGAGTAAATTTAAAAATAAAGAAGAAAAAAATTAGAAAATTCTTTCAAAATGATGATGATGGATACTACCGTAGATCCATCATCCAATAATCCGAACAACAAAAACAATAGCGGTAATAATACACGAACACTTGTGACTACAACAACGTCGACGGTCACCGGTATAACAGCCATGGATACTACACCGCCACACGATGAAAACGATCAATTGGCACCACCAACACTAACACTCTCAAATCGCGATTCTGCATCTGCGACCACTACCATAGAGGCTGCCTTTACAGTGGTAGCCATGGAATCGAACAATAACAACATCGAAATGATCAACTACAAAGAGAGTCGTAAGCATAAGAAAAAGAAAAGAGAAAAACGTGAAAAGGATCGAAAACATCGTGAACATCGCAGTGATCGCGGCGATCGCGATCATCATCATCACGAGCATCGAGAACATCGCGATAGGCATAGAGAACGTATTAACGACAAGGATAGAGAACGTGATCATCATCATCATCCTCAACTGCAGCAGCACCATCATTCAACATCTGCCTCTTCATCGCCCTCATCGTTGTCAACGATCTCAGCTTCAGCCTCACCTGCCTCGTGTTCTTCTTCATCAGCTGGCATATGTGTAACGGGTGCTACTGCCACTGCCTATCCTCACAATTTGAAAATACGTTTTCTTTTATCCGGGGTAATTATTTTCTGGTTCTGCTTCTTCTTTTTTTGAAAGTCTTTTTTTACTTGTAAAAAAAACCCCCCCAAAAAACAAGTTTTCTTTAATGAATCACTTTTTTTATTGTTTTACAAAAAAATTAACGGTTTTTATTTGTATACGTACGTGCAATGTTTTCTCTCTTGTTCTCTTGTAAACACACAGCAAGAGAGCATCAATCAGCGTGTTTACAATCATTTTTTTTTTTTTTTGAATTCTGATTACTTCACATTTACATGGGTTTGTATGTGAGAAGAACACACTAATACAGTAACAAAGCAGCAGTTTATTTAGAAAACATGCTGATTTGTGGGAAAATAACAGTCCCCGGTACTAAAAAGTTTGATTAGGTTTAGCTTTCGTATTTTTTTTTTTTGTTTGTTTGTTTTTAGAAATGCTGTGATTAACAATTGTGCTTTCAAGTCGCATTTTTAAAAATTCAAAATAATTGTGATAAAAATTGACAAGTTTTTTTTTTTATTTTTGTTAATTTGTATTTAATTGCGGTTAAAATTATAGCAACATTGTAATAATCTGTTAATATTTTCTCATTACCGCTAATGTATCAACGCGCTGCCAGTGTCTGTACCATAACCAACTCTGCCTCAGGTGTTTTTTAAATTCATCCTGCCTGTCAAAATAATGGTCCCTTAAGTCTCAATTTGTTCTGCCATTGTACAGTACATGCAATCTATAATTTTTGATTAAAGACTTAAGATTTTCCTACAAGTCTTTTGTTAATCATTAGGAAATGCGCTCCATATGACATACTTTACAATGAAATATTACTGGCTTACTGAATTGGTTATTACAACCAATCAGTCAGGTTTACAACCTAGCTTCTCACACCAACCATGTTGTGTGTGTTAATTTTTCCTCCATGTGTGGGTGGAGTTTAATAAGCTAGCACACTACTTATACAGATATTTTGCCTATATTTTCCGCGATCTCACTTCTCCTAGGAGCTGTAAATTCCGCCAACAGTTGTTCGTAATTTTCTCCTTCATGTAAATGGTGTATCATGGTATGATTTTGTTTTGGGTTTGCAATCTGAAGACATGTTTGAAAATCTCCTTCTGTGCTTTAAAACGTCGTGAATATTTTGCTCTCTTGACTAGGTGAGGGCACGCAATGCTTACCTTTTTCTTCATTGGGCCTTTTATGCTCAGTCTCTGACTCAATGCTAAAAAACTCCCTTTATTTAAGTTTCGGTCCTTATAAAGGGTGTTTTTTATAGAGGTATAGAACTTTAAGTTGGCATTACTTTTCAAGATGGCGACCGATTTAACAGCTGTCAAGTGATTTATTCTCAGTTTGGTTTGGCAATTCATCATGAATACACTCACGCCTGAACAACGCTTGCAAATAGTGCAATTTTATTTCGAAAATAATGGTTCTGTGCGGAAAACGTATCGCGCACTACGTCCATTTTATCGTCGACAAAATCGTCCATCAGAGCAGTTAATTCGATTAACCATGTAACGTTTTCGCACCACGTTTACTCTTATTGATAACTCGCATCCCCAGAGACGCTGTACGGTGCGTACAGAAGAAGCTATTGCTGCTGTAGAGCGTAGCATTGAGGAAGACCCGAATGAGTCCATCCGCCATCGAGCACAGGAATTGGATCTGTGTCCATCCACTTTATGGAAGATTTTGCGGAAGGATCTTGGTTTGCGTGCTTACAAAATCCAACTCGTTCAAGATTTGAAGCCAAACGATCATCCAGTAAGGCGTAGATTCGTCGAATGGGCCCAAAACGAGATTACCGTTGTTCCCGATTTTCATAAGCGAATTTTGTTGCTGCTGGTGGAATCATTGGTCCGTACTTTTTCAAAAACGATGGCGGCCAGAACGTTACAGTCAATGGTGATCGGTATAGAGCCATGATTACAAACTTTTTCATTCCTGAATTGAATAACCATGATGTCCAGGAGATGTGGTTTCAACAAGACGGCGCAACATGTCACACAGCTCGTGCCACAATAGATTTATTGAAAGACACGTTTGGTGACCGTCTAATTTCACGTTTTGGACCTGTGAATTGGCCTCCAAGATCTTGTGATTTAACACCGCTAGACTACTTTCTGTGGGGCTATGTAAAGTCATTGGTCTATGCGGTAAAGCCACAAACGCTTGACCATTTGGGAGACAACATTCGCCGTATTATTGCCGAAATATGGCCACAAATGTTGGAAAAAGTCATCGAAAATTGGATGTCCAGATTGGACTACATCCGCGCCAGCCGTGGCGGTCATATGCCAGAAATCATATTTAAAATGTAATGCCACAAGATTATCTTTCGGATAAATAAAATTCATGTCAATCGAATAATCCATCGTTGTTTTATTGCAACTTAAAGTTCTATACCTCTATAAAAAAAACACCCTTTAGTTGTAGCAGTTCCCGACAAAAAGTATTCTGGTTTTAAATCTTGTACGTTTCATTTTGTATGTGTCCCAGGGTGTAGCGAAGCTCACCGGGTTGAGTTTAAGCGAAGAAAAAAAAATTCGATAACGTTGCTCTAGTTTTGGTTTTTTTTCTCTTGAAATTACAATTCCCATAAAGATTAACATTTTTTTATGAAGCAATCCACTTAATAGTTTCACTCTTGAATAAATCGCTTTTATGTTGACCAGTTTCGTGTTTCTTTAAATTTTTTTCTTTAATTTGTTTTTTTTTTTTTTTTTTTTTTTTTGTTATACGGGGGATTAACTTTTTTTCTGTGTGTTATCAACACCACCAACCGAAACAAGCTAATCAAAGACATTTTTTTTTTTTTTTTTCTATACAATAACAGATGGCCCACACTATGCCACTAGTGGACAATACCAATTGACAGCTGTTAATTTGATAATTAAAAAAAGAAAATCGAAAAAATAAATTCAAATAAAACGAGCGTACAAGTCGTCTTATTGGAATTTATCTATTCGGCCATAAAATCCACAAACAAAAATACACACTCGAACTCACGTTGTTATAGTTTAAATTACAACAAAAAAAATGTGTTTTTTTTTTCTTAATTGGTTTTGAAATATGAGAGCAGCAGATACAGAGAGACAAACTTTATAAGAGTCCCCAATAGAAAATTACTTGAAAAATTAGTGCCTTCATCAACCTGTTTTTATTTATTTTTGTTTGAAATTAAATCTTTCTGCCATAATTCTAGTCTTATTTGCTTCAGTTAAACTTGTTTGGTTTTGTTTTGTTTTGTTTTGTTTATTTTTAGAATAATTTATTCAACGTAATCGTTTCAACTAAATTTCGATTAATTCTTATTTTATAATGGAGGGTCATATAAAAAGAATTGTACGCGGGTTTTATACTAAAGATCTGTTTTTATTAAATCTCAATTTTAATCAGACATACATATAAAGGGTGTTTTTTATAGAGGTATAGAACTTTAAGTTCCAATTTTCGATGACTTTTTCCAACATTTGTGGCCGTATACCGGCAATAATACGGCGAATGTTGTCTTCCAAATGGTCAAGCGTTTGTGGCTTAACCGCATAGACCAATGACTTTACATAGCCCCACAGAAAGTAGTCTAGCGGTGTTAAATCACAAGATCTTGGAGGCCAATTCACAGGTCACCAAACGTGTCTTTCAATAAATCTATTGTGGCACGAGCTGTGTGACATGTTGCGCCGTCTTGTTGAAACCACATCTCCTGGACATCATGGTTATTCAATTCAGGAATGAAAAAGTTAGTAATCATGGCTCTATACCGATCACCATTCACTGTAACGTTCTGGCCACCATCGTTTTTGAAAAAGTACGGACCAATGATTCCACCAGCCCATAAAGCGCACCAAACAGCCAGTTTTTCTGGATGTAACGGTGTTTCCACATACACTTGAGGATTACCTTCACTCCAAATGCGGCAGTTTTGTTTGTTGACGTAGCCATTCAACCAGAAGTGTGCTTCACCGCTAAACAAAATTCGCTTATGAAAATCGGGAACAACGGTAATCTCGTTTTGGGCCCATTCGACGAATCTACGCCTTACTTGATGATCGTTTGGCTTCAATTATTGCACGAGTTGGATTTTGTAAGCACGCAAACCGCAAAATCTTCCATAAAGTGGATGGACACAGATCCAATTCCTGTGCTCGATGGCGGATGGACTCATTCGGGTCTTCCTCAATGCTACGCTCTACAGCAGCAATAGCTTCTTCTGTACGCACCGTACAGTGTTTCTGGGGATGCGAGTTATCAATAAGAGTAAACGTGGTGCGAAAACGTTCCATGGTTAATCGAATTAACTGCTCTGATGGACGATTTTGTCGACGATAAAATGGACGTAGTGCGCGATACGTTTTCCGCACAGAACCATTATTTTCGAAATAAAATTGCAGTATTTGCAAGCGTTGTTCAGGCGTGAGTCTATACATGATGAATTGCCTAACCAAACTGAGAATAAATCACTTGACAGCTGTTAAATCGGTCGCCATCTTGAAAAGTAATGCCAACTTAAAGTTCTATACCTCTATAAAAAAACACCCTTTACATATTTGCCTTTGACCTCGAGACATAACCGGTAGAATAGTTTGTTGATTTTTTGAAATTTCAGTTCCTTATTTTTCAACGAAAATTACTTATTGCAGAGGTTCCCAATGGATTCTCTTGAATGGGCTGTGGTATATTTATTAACGATCCTGATATTAATTTTTCTTATAGGCTGTTTGGCCACAGCAGTGTTTTCCAAACAAAGCGAAACAATGTTTATTGAGTGGTGGGATTTTCCTTGAAAATCTCTTGATTTACTTTGATATCCAGACTGTGATTAAGTCTCTAACGAACGTAGTTTTAACGTACATCCTTGTCCATGAATGTCGGGAATTTTTCAGAGAAATTTCAAATCATTCAAAGGTAACTCTTATATGTGTTCCGGGGCCCATGTCCCCATTAATATCGTTAGAAATTGATGAGCTGAATGGGAGTGGTGTAATACAAGTTCCGACATATTACAGAGTCTTAGTTAATTGGGATATTGTCCACTCATTTGAAGGGGAAATTCAATCTCGTTGGCGTCAGTATTACGGCTCTATAGGACACGTATAGACAAGAAGAAGACTGACTCACTTCTGTCTTTCAGTCGCATGGTCAGCTATCGCACAAGGGCGTTTCATTCAATCTGAAAAATGACCTGCAGGAGCTGTGAGTCTGATGAGAAACAAGAGACTGTTTTTCACCACACACGCCAGTGTCCTGGTCTTGTCATTTTGTGACATCTTTGACCGAGTTCTCTAATAAAGGGTGTTTTTTATAGAGATATAGAACTTTAAGTTGGCATTACTTTTCAAGATGGCGACCGATTTAACAGCTGTCAAGTGATTTATTCTCAGTTTGGTTTGGCAATTCATCATGAGTAGACGTATCGCGCACTACGTCCATTTTTTCGTCGACAAAATCGTCCATCAGAGCAGTTAATTCGATTAACCATGGAACGTTTTCGCACCACGTTAAGTCTTATTGATAACTCGCATCCCCAGAGACGCTGTACGGTGCGTACAGAAGAAGCTTTTGCTGCTGTAGAGCGTAGCATTGAGGAAGACCCGAATGAGTTCATCCGCCATCGAGCATAGGAATTGGATCTATGTCCATCCACTTTATGGAAGATTTTGCGGAAGGATCATGGTTTGCGTGCTTACAAAATCCAACTCGTGCAAGATTTGAAGCCAAACGATCATCAAGTAAGGCGTAGATTCGTCGAATGGGCCCAAAACGAGATTACCGTTGTTCCCGATTTTCATAAGCGAATTTTGTTTAGCGATGAAGCGCACTTCTGGTTGAATGGCTACGTCAACAAACAAAACTGCCGCATTTGGAGTGAAGGTAATCCTCAAGTGTATGTGGAAACACCGTTACATCCAGAAAAACTGACTGTTTGGTGCGCTTTATGGGCTGGTGGAATCATTGGTCCGTACTTTTTCAAAAACGATGGTTGCCAGAACGTTACAGTCAATGGTGATCGGTATAGAGCCATGATTACTAACTTTTTCATTCCTGAATTGAATAACCATGATGTCCAGGAGATGTGATTTCAACAAGACGGCGCAACATGTCACACAGCTCGTGCGACAATAGATTTATTGAAAGACACGTTTGGTGACCGCCTAATTTCACGTTTTGGACCTCTGAATTGGCCTCCAAAATCTTGTGATTTAACACCGCTAGACTACTTTCTGTGGGGCTATGTAAAGTCATTGGTCTATGCGGTAAAGCCACAAACGCTTGACCATTTGGAAGACAACATTCGCCGTATTATTGCCGAAATACGGCCACAAATGTTGGAAAAAGTCATCGAAAATTGGACGTCCGCGCCAGCCGTGGCGGTCATATGCCAGAAATCATATTTAAAATGTAATGCCACAAGATTATCTTTTGGATAAATAAAATTCATGTCAATCGAATAATCCATCGTTGTTTTATTGCAACTTAAAGTTCTATACCTCTATAAAAAAACACCCTTTATAAAGATTGCTGCAATAGCAAGATTTTTTTTTTTTGGACTCTGAATGGTTTTCTCTAAAGAACTTGATCGTCTCAAACACAAACAAAATTAAGTGTTTTTCCAAACCACTCGTCTGAAACCATAAACTGGATATAAAATGTTAAAATACCCAATCATAATATAACATTAACAATATTTAATTAACATCAACATAATGTTAATGTTCAATATACAAATTTAACATTTAATTGTTGTTAACATTTAAAATGTTTCTTTTTGTTTTTGGTTTTATATTTTGTATAAAAATCTACAAACATAACTGTGTTCACTTTTATTCGATGACTGTTAACAGACTGCTCTCAGCTTCTGTTTTTCTAAGTATTTATCTTTATTTCGGAGAATTCCAATTATCTGCTTAAAAACTCTGTAAAATGTACCGTATTTTGATATGTAACTCTTTCTCTTTCCCACTCATTTATTATCGAAACAAATATTAATACGTAGTTAGTGTTGTCGTATCATTATGTACTGGATGTGATCTTTAAATCATTCTTGGTTGCTGTTAGGATTACAAGTGCAAGTCGTTTTAATGTCTTAAAAGTGAAAGTGTGAAGTTTTTATTTTTTTTATTTGTTATTCAGTGTTTTTAAAATGTATAAGAACTTTTATATGGAATTTTTTTATAAACTTTATAACTTTAATCTCACGAAATTAGGTAATGAAGCTCTTCGTGCAGATGATTTTTAATAATTGGCTGCAATATCACCACCGCCACCACCACTAATAATTCTGATTCTTGTTCACAGATTTATTTAATAAAATTAACGGCGCCTTAGTCATGTTAGCCAATAAAGTTATGTTCAGAACAACTGTAAGTACTTACATATGCCTGCCATGCAATAATAATAAGATTTCAATTTGTCTTTTGTAATGAAAGAAATGTAAAGAAAACTTAATCCATAATTTCTGAAATTTATTTCTCAGCCAATTTTACAAAATTTTACGAAAATTAAAGAAAAAAAAAGCACACGGAATGAAGGAAGTTGAATACTTGAAGACCATTATGATCTTTAGTTTCCATTTTCTTTGCAATTATATTCCAATAGAGTTTTAAAATAATTTCTTCAAAAATAAAATTCAAGAATTTAAAACAGTAATGGAAAATGGTTGCAGAAAAAATATTACTACACTCAAAACTCGAAGCTAAAACATAAGGGACAACATATCCTTTAAAGAAAAAAGTTGAAAATACTCTTCGTCCTGACAATAGACGTCAGCCAGTTTTGTTGGTAAAATTTTTAAGCAAAACGCTGACATATTTTCAAAGAAAGGTTTGCATAGCTTTGCTTCACGCCCTGTATCACAATTGTCTCTATATTTTCAATTGTGTTCAGCTCAGAAAGTGTAATATGATTGTCATTGTCGTACTGGAATATATAATGGACGTATGTACATACCCTGAAAAGAGGCGGATTCCATAAAGTTTTCCAAAGTTTCCATATTAAAAAAAAAAAACAATTGCATAATATGCATGTGAGAAGAAAAAAATGAATATCTTTTTGCTCCAGTTAGGAATTGAACTTGGAATTCAGTTTTCCTAAATACTTGTAAAGGGTGTTTTTTTTATAGAGGTATAGAACTTTAAGTTGCAATAAAACAACGATGGATTATTCGATTGACATGAATTTTATTTATCCGAAAGATAATCTTGTGGCATTACATTTTAAATATGATTTCTGGCATATGACCGCCACGGCTGGCGCGGATGTAGTCCAATCTGGACGTCCAATTTTCGATGACTTTTTCCAACATTTGTGGCCGTATATCGGCAATAATACGGCGAATGTTGTCTTCCAAATGGTCAAGCGTTTGTGGCTTTACCGCATAGACCAATGACTTTACATAGCCCCACAGAAAGTAGTCTAGTGGTGTTAAATCATTTTGGAGGCCAATTCACAGGTCCAAAACGTGAAATTAGGCGGTCACCAAACGTGTCTTTCAATAAATCTATTGTGGCACGAGCTGTGTGACATGTTGCGCCGTCTTGTTGAAACCACATCTCCTGGACATCATGGTTATTCAATTCAGGAATGAAAAAGTTAGTAATCATGGCTCTATACCGATCACCATTGACTGTAACGTTCTGGCCACCATCGTTTTTGAAAAAGTACGGACCAATGATTCCACCAGCCCATATAAAGCGCACCAAACAGTCAGTTTTTCTGGATGTAACGGTGTTTCCACATACACTTGAGTATTACCTTCATTCCAAATGCGGCAGTTTTGTTTGCTGACGTAGCCATTCAACCAGAAGTGCGCTTCATCGCTAAACAAAATTCGCTTATGAAAATCGGGAACAACGGTAATCTCGTTTTGGGCCCATTCGACGAATCTACGCCTTACTTGATGATCGTTTGGCTTCAATTCTTGCACGAGTTGTATTTTGTAAGCACGCAAACCAAGATCCTTCGGCAAAATCTTCCATAAAGTGGATGGACACAGATCCAATTCCTGTGCTCGATGGCGGATGGACTCATTCGGGTCTTCCTCAATGCTACGCTCTACAGCAGCAATAGCTTCTTCTGTACGCACCGTACAGCGTCTCTGGGGATGCGAGTTATCAATAAGAGTAAACGTGTTGCGAAAACGTTCCATGGTTAATCGAATTAACTGCTCTGATGGACGATTTTGTCGACAATAAAATGGACGTAGTGCGCGATACGTTTTCCGCACAGAACCATTATTTTCGAAATAAAATTGCACTATTTGCAAGCGTTGTTCAGGCGTGAGTCTATTCATGATGAATTGCCAAACCAAACTGAGAATAAATCACTTGACAGCTGTTAAATCGGTCGCCATCTTGAAAAGTAATGCCAACTTAAAGTTCTATACCTCTATAAAAAACTTGCATGCTTAAAGCAAATCATGCCTAATTAAACAAGCCCATGTTCAATACCATGTAAGGAGAAAAAAGTTGTCTTTCTTATATCATTTCAGCTGTTTCATCTGTTCTAAGGGGCCTTTCTTCTCACTCCTATTCGAACTGAGACGTAATTTCATATCTAGCTTTAGAATTGAGCTTTAGCCATAGGGCTCTTGATACTCTACAGTATGATATACATCCCCATGAACGATTTGTGAATAAATCGATTCGTTCCGCCTTAATTCGAAAGGAGAAGCCTTTTGAGCCTTTTCACCGATCTCTTCGAAAATTGATTATAATCCTGTAATCAACTGATCATCTGCCAATAACGCTCTATCCAGCATAATCTTATTCGATAATCTGATATAAGATCGCTTAGGAACTTTTGATTTTGCCCGAGCAGATATGAGTTGAAAAGATGTCCCCTCAAAACCTTCAGTAATGCCTGTTTATCTGCATATTTATGTAGATGTTAGAGCACTTTGAAGTCGCCGTAGTCTAGTAGGTAGTGTGTTGGCTTATTATACGCAAAAGCCTGGGTTCGAGCCCCAGGCCAGGCATCAAAGACAAAATACAAAAAGTATTTTTTCGGCGACTTTCTCTCAGCAGATTTCTGGCAAAAACTCTGAGAGTAAATAAAAATTGCCACGAAAAGTTTCTCATTAAATAAAAATCTGTCGTTCGCAGTCGACTTTAAACTGTAGGTCCCACCACTCATGTATAAAATTAACACACACAACATAAGTGGTGTGAGAAAGTAGGACGTTGTACAATGGGTCAATTCGACCTCCGGGTACTGTACTTGTCTTAATTGACAAGTACACGTCCTCTAACCTAACCTAACCTAGAGCACTTTGTATTTTTCCACTGCAGCCATTTTTTCTAGCCCTAGTCATCATCTAGCCGTATTCATATCTATTATCTTAGACGCAGTATTTCGGGCCTACGAGTTCAGCGAATATTTTAAGTCACTTCGCTACCACATCCACTTCTTTTTAAAATTTAGCCGTTAAAAAACGTTTAAAAATGTTTTTTTTTTTTTTTTTTTTTTTTTTTTTTTTTTTTTCATTAAATCTCTGCGATTATCCTGTCAAAAGAATAATAGAAAAGCAGATGTGTCCTTAGTTTTAAACTTTGTTTGTTTGTTTCTTTTTCTTTTTTAATGTTAATGATATTCAATGAAATTCTAATCCTTAAAAAAGAGAAGTTTTTTGTTAAAGCAGCTGTAAGGCAAGGAATTTTCTTAAAAAACAAAAAAAACGACAACAACAACAACTACAGCAGCATTGTAACAAAAAAAATTGTTAGCAAAATTTCATGGCAACATCTGCTTTAAGACTCATACACACACACACACTCGAGAGCAAGGAACAAGGATCGAGCTGTTATATAACTGATCTTAAAATGCACACACACACGCGTGAATTTGAATTGTACATGAATTTATAACTTCACACAGCAAGCAGTATATCCTGTGTAGCCTACAAAGGAATACTCAATTTTTTCTTTTGTTTTGTTTTGTTTTTGTTTTAATAAGAAACTACTCTACACAGCTGTTTCCTTAAGGACTAATAATGGCTGCTGCCTACAGTCAATGCCATTCAAAGGTGTGCTCTCATTTTTCAGTTCTTAACTGTGCTTCAAAGAATTCTTTTTCGTATATTTTTAAGTATCTAAAATAGCTTTGTTTTCTTCCAACATCTTTTCTTTAAAGGATAATATACACACACATATGTATATCACATATATTTACTTAAAATTTCTTTAATTTTTTCTTTCTTTCTTTCATTTTCTTTAATTTTTTTTTCTTTCTTTAATTGAATAATTTTAACAATTTCTATCAATTCTTTGTACAAAATTATCCAGCCATTATCACTATTTACTTGTTTTTATTGTAAGACCGTTTCTTTAAAACATCCTGTTACTCTTTATATCACTTATTACACTCTCTCTCTCTCTCTCGTTTCTGTACTCTTTGCTACTTACTATAGCAGCACATGCTTAATATGCTTTGTTTTGTTTACATATGAGGGCTACAATTTTGCTGTTGTTTTGTATTGTTGTTGGTGTTTATTTTTAGCAGGTGTTTACAAATGTCTTACACACAAAAATTTTATTCCTTTACTTTGAAAGAAAAGCATCTTTTTTTTTTAGCAAAGAAACAAGAGATAACGAAACAAAAGAATATTTTGTCGTTGTAACATGTTTAAAAATATTTTTGTTCTCCTTATTGCCTATAAAAACAACAAGAAGAGCAAAAGGGCAAGCATAACAAACTAAATAAAAACTCATATTGACAGTTACACATCAATTACAACAGTGTTGTATTCAGGCGTTTATAATTGAAAGAAAGACACATTGACGACATATGATTACCACGAGTAGTAAGTGTACATTTATAGATTTCTTGGGGTATTTTTTTCAAAAAATTTTTATTTTTTTATTCTTTTTATTTTTCTTCTTGTTAAAGTTGTAAACTGTTGAGACAAGTAAAACACCTGTTGGCCATTATTTATTAATTTCATATCTAATTGTAACTGAAGTGTCTACATAAATTCTTATTTTACTTTTTACTTTTTTTTTATTTTATTTTAATACCAAATGCTGTCTGTCATTAATAATTGAAAACCGTCTTAACCAATAAACAATATTGTATTGTATGGTATGGTATTTTTAAGTTGTTACATTTTTTTTTTCGTTTTTCTGTTTCATTTCTTTTTGTATAATTTACTAATGATAAGCCAAGTGGACAAGGTTAAATTCTTAAGATGTGTTGTGTATAAAACACTAAAGTTAAAAATAAATAAGAAAATTATCTATTTCTTAAAGAAAAACAAACAATAAAAATAATAAAATAAAAATTGTGCTCTAGCTGTTATAATTTAAAAGTGTCGTATATCATCAAACTTTTAAATTTCTTTAATAGAATTCCACAGTGGCTTAAAACGTAAAGTCATATAAAACACCGTCTCTAGAATAACTGCAGTACTCGCTTCTATTGGTACAGATTTCATGCGTAATTTCAGTGATAATTTGACGAATGTTGGTTATTGCATGCCGCCACAACATTCTTGTAGACTTGGTCTTTGGAGAAGCTCTACAAAAAATCTAATTGCGTGATCTTGGTGACCATTTAATTTTGGCAAAACGTGAAATTGCTGTTTGTCGAAACTTCTCATGAAATAAAGTCAATATTGACCGTATTGTGTGACTCGTGGCATTATCTTGTTGGAACCACTTACCGTCCAGTTTATAACTTTCAATTGCAAGACAATAATAGCTTTCAATATATGGACACAGCGCTCTGATTTCACATTCATTGTCATTTGCGTAGAAATACAACGCAATACCAGCTCCATACAATAATAAGTATCACAAACATTCACTTTTCCCGGATGCAATGTAATTTCTAGGTTCTCTTAGCCCTGTATGTTATAATTTTGTAGATTGTTGAACTTCAGAGCTGAAAATCATCATATCTCTGGCGTTGAGAATGGTTAATCAGCATTAATTATTTCGTGAATATACACCACAATGAGCCATAAGATAAGTCCATTAAAGTGCATACATTGCAGTGATGTGCAGGCCAGGCCTAGTCACATTTGTAAAGCTACCAGTCTCATCAAATTTCTTTATAGTTTTGTCACTACTTTAGCAGCCAGTTACGACGATCCTAGCCACCCAATAATGGTTGAAAAGTGGCTTCTTTTCAATCACCACTTTTATAGTCAATTTTAACTATTCTTACTCATTCTTCGGCTGTTAAAGCATCCAGACTAATGTTCAAGCTATTAGTCACACTTTTGAAGGTCCCCATCTTGAACTTAGTTTGATTCATTGCAGTCAGCGATCGCCATTGTCGATCAGTTTCATTCCCCATTTTCTATTTAGATTTACCTTAGTCAAGTAGTTATGGTAGTAAATTATATTGAATTTTCTATCGTCCTTTTAATACCCCTGTTAATAATGAGTTTATATGACTGAAATAATGTTCAGGGATTTTTTTTTTTAAATATATTTTTAGAAGGTGGGGAAGTGGTTGTTAATTGGTTTTTTTAAGCCCGAAAAAGCAAATTATTTACGCTGCATAAGGCACTGGTGGTAGTGGTAGTACATTATCCTGTCAATCAAATATTTGTATAAACTTTTTTAACTCTTCTATCATGAATATGAACTCAATTTCATATTTTTGCCCGCCTCATCCTGTATGAGATCATTGTAATATTTGTTTTACGGTTATTAGCAATATGGCGCCCTTAACAATATGCCGTATTATGTATGTATGTTCTCTTTATTCTATGCAAGATTATTATTTCAAATGCATTTATTAATGTGTACGCACTTCTCTCTCTTCCTCTGGCTTGGTACAACATTCATAACAGTTAAAAAAAAATGAATTGAAATTGAAATATTTACTCACCAATACTAACATAGGTACCATAAACAGGACTGTGCTTTGCGCAGATGTTGTATAAAGTCACGTACACTTCACAACAAAATAACAACAGCGAGAGAGAGGGTGAGAGAGAGAGAACAAAATCGTATTTTAATAAACAGCTAAACATGAAGAGAGTACTTATGTATTGAAACCAAGAAAACAACAATAAAAAGGACATTTGCATAGTTAAACAAACAATAACAATTGACCAGTATTTTTACCAACATTCATAAAGACCCATACACATACAGAGATTATTTAATTGGAATTGTAAAGACAAAACCCCGTACTTTAATAAACCGTTAAATATGAAGAGGAAAATATTTGTATGTTTGCCAATAAAAACAACAACAAAAAATATATTTCCTTAGTAAAACAAAGCAAATGACCACTAATTTTATTTTCACTCTATATGCGTGCACTCACACACATACACATTTGGTTTTCAATTTTGAGGCAAAATAAAAAGGAATACAGAGATTACTTGTAGGTGAGTGTGTTTTTGAAGAGTAAAAACCATGCATAAATAAACAGTTAAATCTGAAGAGAATAATTGTGTTCTGAAACAAAATCTAGGAGTAAAAAAAAAAACAAAAACAACGAAACGGACCATTACAAAAATAATGACACGTGAACATTTGTGTTGTACTAACACTTATACAGCAAAATGATAGAGAGTAAACAGATTAGAGTGTGTAGTGTACACTAACTGCAAAAACATTACAAACACATTCAAACTGAACTGCAAGCAAAGACAAAGAGGAGGGTTTGTGAAATGCATGTAACATTTAATGAAGTTACAAGTAGTTTAAAACCGTTATGCTCTTGTTTTTTTTTTCTATTTTTTCAATTTCTCCCTTCATTTGGTTTTTAGAAAATTGAATTAAGCTGAAATGTTGTTAACAACCCCTTGAACGTCTGTTATAAATTATTTATAAAAATAAAAATTCAATAATAACGGGTAAATTTCGTACACACACGTGTATATAGAAATAACAAACCTAACCTCACATGATGTTCTTCTGTTTTATGGATTGAACGTTATTTTTTTTTATAAGAAAAGGGTTGGAAATCATATATGGATGAATGGCAAATGTTAATAGTTTATGTTCAGAGTTCCCCTTTTGAAATGAAATGTCATACATTTATTTAATTGTTTGCAATAATAAATATTGTATTTCCTTTTCAAGGAAACATAAATTCTCACAAAAGAAAAAAGAAAATAATAATAATAATAGAAATAAAATATCCCGTGTATCCTGTTTCAGATTCTTGTCAAAGTTTAGAGGATTAAGCAAATATTTCCGTTTAAAAATGAAAACTGTTTTCTAAACCTTTAAATATACAAATTTTAAACTAAAAAAATACTTTTTATCTTTAACAAATCTATTTGAGATTTAAATTGTGTCAAGAAAATTGTTTTGATAAAACAGATAAAAAATTTGTTGTAATATTTGAAAAAAAGAAGTCGCCATAGTATAGTAGGTAGTGTGTTGGCTTATTAGACGTGAGGCTATGGTTCAAACCCCAGGTCAGACATGAATATGAAAGAGATATTTCTTCACTCATGGATAAAATTAACAGACACAACATGGGTGGTATGAGAGCCTAGGTCACAACTTTAACTGAAGCGTTGTAATGACCAATTTTCTATGTGTACGTATTTCGAAAATTATAATTTTCTGCGATAAAACAAATTTAATTTTGGGTTTGTTTTGATTGCAAACTTTTTTCTTTTAAAACCACAAAAACCTATTTTTGTTTTTATTTCTTCCTTCTATTACGTGTTATTTTTCCTTTTCATTCCTATCAGGCTATTTATTCTTTGAATTTTTTTTTGTACTTATAATTCCACTCTGAAGTCGCCGTAGTCTAGTAGGTAGTGTGTTGGCTTATTAGACGTAAAGCCAGGGTTCGAGCCCCAGGCCAGACATCAAAACAAAATACAAAAAGTATTTCTTCGGTGCCTTCCTCTCAGCTGTCTGCTGGCAAAAACTCTGAGAGTAAATAAAAATGCCATGAAAAGTTTCTCAAAAATCTGTCGTTCGGAGTCGACTTTAAACTGTAGGTCCCGCCACTCATATATAAAATTAACACACACAACATAAGTGGTGCGAGAAACTAGGTCGTAATCCTGACTGAAGGGTTGTAATGACCAATTATGTATGTATGTAATTCCACTCTCTTTAGATTTAAAATTCTGTGTTCATTACAGGTTAATACGCTTGTATGTAAATTTTTGTTTATATTTTAAAGTTTTGGAATTAATTTGGCTTATTTACATGTGATTAAAATAAACAAAATCAATGATTGGTTGGCGCAATTTGCTAACCCCTTTAAAAGTCCAATATGAAAAATAAATTTATTTTTCTTCTCAAGTCTGTAAGGACCATTACGCTATGATCGTATGAATTGGCAGAAATTGAAGATTATAAACTAAGTGGTATATGTGCCGCCAGCCACATACCAATACCGATTTTGGCTTTATGGCATGTGAAGTTTCCAGAAAAAGTAATTTCAGATTTTGTCGACGTGAGTGAGTTAGACTTTTTTCTGGGGTTTCGTCAAAGATCAATTCTATCGTCAAATTATCGCCGAGATATTGTTCGAAATGTACAAAAAAGCGGTCGAAACCTAATCTAGAATCATCGACTGCTACACCTAATCCAGAGCCGAAGTTGAATAATACTCTGGATTTTTGTGGTACTTTTCTTTCTAAAAACTCGTTCATATGCTAGCGACATACATATGTACAGTATGTCAAGAATGAGTTTTCACATTAAAGAAATTTAAAATTTTTGTGTTATTTCATTAAAAAAAAAGTTATTCTTATTTGAAAACAAAAACTTTTTTAATTTATTCATATTATTAATATTATTTACAAAGGTTTACAACAAAAAAAATTGACTTTGATCAAAATATAAGAAACAATCTAATAAAAACGGTTAATACTCAAATATTTCACTGTCAAAAAACTCTTTTTCACAAATTTATTTTAATTTCATTATATAACTAATAAACAAGAATTATTCGGCTTTAGTACTTGGTATGACACACCTTTAAATGGGATTTAAATCCGGAGTTTGGATAGGAGTGTCCATGACTTTGCCGCAGTTATGTAATGTAGCTACTATACATTCTTACCATATGCGACCTATGTTTGGGGTCATTATCTTGATAAAATATAAATATTGGTTTATTTTCCAGCATGACGCCGAATTTATTAGCGCTTCTTTTTAAATTTGTCTTTAAAATGTCCAAATATTGTTGTGCATTCATTGTTGTATCTATTAAGGCCAAATCTCCTACTCCCTTACTCGAGATACAACCCCAAATCATGATCAAAATTTTTCCAAATTTTAGTTGGTATTATATTTCGGTTTTCTAACGCTGTTAACGGCTTTTGACAGACTTTTATTGGGCCATCGTTATAGTGTAACATTATTTTGGCCTCATCGCAGAATATTACGTCGTTCCATTAAGTCACAGGTTGCTAAATGTTGTTCATAGCAGATGAAAAACGTCTTTGTTTCTTTACTGCGAAAAGTAGTGGTTTTTTACGGGCTGATCTCGAAGAATATTTGTCTTTAACAAAACCTGCCGAAAAGTTTCATGGGATACAACAACATCACATTCTTCTTTATGCCCCTTCGAAGGGTCCTTGTTGAAATTTTTGGGTCCTGGACAACTTTTCTCATAAATAAGCGCTCTGTGCGATTGTTAATTTTAGTCGTGGGACCACCTCCACGTTTCAGTTCCAATCTACCCTCTTTTTCAGCACGGTTAATCACATTGTAAATGGTTCTTATTGATACTGAAAACCTCTCTGACAGCTCCTGAGCACTTGTGCCCAAATAGTGATTGTAATAAATTAATTGAATTACTTCGTACGGTAATCGTTGGTTTGGTTTGGTTTGGTTTTCCCGGCATAGTTTATAACTCTTTATAACACGACTGCACTCCAAAAAATTGGCAAACATGCCTTGGTACATTGGTATACATGCTTTCTGAAACTACAAAAAATAGATGTACATCAAAATTAACGGTACTATACCGCTAATTATCAAATGTTTACAAATAAGACAGGGACAACTATACATATTGTGAAAAGAGTTTTTTGACAGTGAAATATTTGAGTAATGATCGTTTTTTATTAGATTTCTTATTTTTTTATCAAAGTGAATTTTTTTTTGTTGTAAATCTTTGTAAATAGTATTATTAATATGAATAAATTAAAAAATGTTTTTGTTTTAAAATAAGAATAACTTTTTTTTAAAGAAATATCTCAAAAATTTTAAATTTCTTTAATGTGAAAACTCATTCTTGACATACTGTATATTTTTTTTTTTGTACTTATAATTCCACCCTCTTTAGATTTAAAATTTTTGAGAGTGTTCATTACAGGTTAATACGCTTGTATGTAAATTTTTGTTTATATTTTAAAGTTTTGCAATCAATTTGGTTTATTTACATGTGGCGCAATTTGCCAAATAAATTTATTTTTCCTCTCAAGTCTGTAAGGACCATTACGCTATGATCGTATGAATTGGCAGAAATTGAAGATTATAAACTAAGTGGTATATGTGCCGCCAGCCACATACCAATACCGATTTTCGCTTTATGGCATGTGAAGTTTCCAGAAAAAGTAATTTCAGATTTTGTCGACGTGAGTGAGTTAGACTTTTTTCTGGGGTTTCGTCAAATTATCGCCGAGATATTGTTCGAAATGTACAAAAAAGCGGTCGTAACCTAATCTAGAATCATCGACTGCTACAGCTAATCCAGAGCCGGCGTTCCAAGCGCAATATTTCAAGTTAAATAATACTCTGGATTTTTGGGGTACTTTTCATTCTAAAAACTCGTTCCTATGCTATCGACATATGTATGTATGTTGTTTTTAACGTGCATTTTTTATTTTTATGTGCATTACAACAGGTATTTGATGAATTAATCTATACCGTTATAACAGATATTTTTTTTTTTGTTATTTTTCGGTGTCAGTTTCATGTTTATATTGTAAACTGAGTTTATTCGCTCAAAATCATTGAATTTTGTAGAGTGTATGTGTAAGCAATAAAAAAAAAACATATGCGATGACCACTAAAACAACTGTTATTCTCTGGTATTTTCTCCACACAACAACTACAACAAATAATTATAATTTTATAGATAATTTTTTTCGTTTTTCTTTTTTGCATGCAAGTTGATGATGATGACTTAAAACATGTTTAAAATAACAAGAGGCAGGCCTCTCTGCTCTCACTCTGACATAGTATGTATGTACGTACATATAGATGGAACACCTCTAATTAAACATCGATTTGTAAAAAAACAAAACATTAAATGACATGCAACAACATGCAATTTGTTTGTAACCACAATTACCCCCAGCTTTCTGCTGGCTTAATCTAGAAATTCATACATACATACATAGATGCGTCATATGTTTGATAGCTACGGCAAGAGACATCATCAAAAACAAAATATCCTTTAAATAGCTATTCTTTATTATTATTTTTTTAAGAATTTTAACCCCAACCGCATCCTGTTTAGTTAAAAAACTTCTGTTTTTAAAGGCTTTACAGTTTCCACTGCAATTTAGACTATTTTTGCTCTCTTTAATTTTAAAAAACTCACTCTCAAACTCACTTTCGCACACTGTCGCTCTCTCTCTCTCTCTCTCTGTCTCATAAATGTTTGCTGTTTTTTAATCTCCTTTTGTGGTTTAAAAACCGATAAAAAGGAAAAACTACTAACAACAACAACACAACACAATTAACGAAAATTATCAACCATTTGGTTTTGTGTTTTTATGCCATTGTTGCTGTTGGTGTTACAAAACAAAACAAAAGTAAACAAACAAAAAAACTCAAAACCAAAAAAAAAAAACTTTTGTTGCTCTGCGGGTGTTGTTGGTTGGTTGGTTGGTTCGGTTGTTATGTTGCTGGCTTTGTTGGTTGACTGCATTTTTCTGTGGTGCGTAACTTTAGCCATCCGTTGGCTCAGTTTCTTTCTTTATTTTTTTTTCTTCCACTTTGTTTTTGTTTTTATTGATCTTGTTCTTGTTTTGTATGTTGCTTAATATTGAATGCATTTTTTTGTTGATGTTAGCGCTGTCGTTATTGTTATTGTTGTTGGTGTTGTTGATTTTGTTAAGGAAAGCAAAACTGGAAACAATAAAATCATTTCATTTTCTATGTCTTGTCTGTGCCTTTATCGATTTTGCTCTTTAAATATAAATCTGGTGTACAATTTTTTGTTTTGGTTTTTGTCTTTTATAAACTTGTTTAGAATGTTTTTTTTTTTGTTTGCTTTTTTGCCTTCTTAATGCAATGGGTTAAGGAAAAAGTTGTTTCCGTTTAAGTTTCCGAAATTTTTTATAAATTTTTGTTAAAGGAAGTTGAAAAATTTGCAATAAATATTCGCAGATTTTTTAACTTTCAGAATTAATAACGGTATTCGAATACAGTTTTTGCAATATATATGTATGTACATATGTATGTATAGCATTTCCGCTTTTGTCTATAATGCATCCAAGGTACCAAAATTTGATGACATCTTCTCTCGTGAATGTTGCCTACCTATTGTAAATTGAGCAGTGATGGATGTTATTTATATTGTAATGGTTTTGTTTTAACAGCATTTATTTTTAGGCCCTTACCCTAATTTAATGCAAGATCGAAGAAATTATGAGCTAGTAAGCAGGCATCATCTGCATAATTCAGATGATTTCACGATCTTAAAGTCCTGGAGTGCTCTTGTTTAATTTGTCAAAAGCTTTCTCAAAGTATAGATAAAGAAGATGCAAATTGCTTTAATATCGTGAAAAGATCTATAGTGATATATGTATGCATATACATATCGAACAAACGGACGAGTGACTATTTACTCTTGTAATGATCTCCGATTTTGTCCTTAACGATTCGGGTGTAATACCTTCAGTGCCGAGTAATTTATTGCACTCTATATCGTGAGATTTAAAAAAATAATATTGGATAATCAACGAAAATATTATGTTCGTCAACTTGTCTTTCTTTTTTCAACTTTAGTCACGAAGAATGAACCACATGATTAGTGAAATCTCTACTGAATATAATAACCAGTAAAACCCAATTGTCCACCGCTCAAATTTAGATCTACGAACAATAAGATTAGCTGTGGATCCATCTCTGAAGCTGGATTCACCCAAAATTCACCAACAAAAATTTTGTTCCGAAACAATTTTTTTTATATGTAGTTTGACGTTTCTCTTTTTGAGAGAGAGGGCGAAAGAGAGTAAGCTTGCTCGGAACATTTTCAGCTCGAATTGGTTTAATTTTAATTTTTGTTCCGAAACAATTGAACTGTGCTGCCAACTATTTTAAAAGTAAATTTGAACTAAGCTGCCACATCATATTATATGTACATTTGTATGTATCTATTTATGTATGTATAATATCCATTATTATCAATTTTTTTCACTTCAACAATTTCAGATTTGTTTTAATTTACAATTTCTTTGTAACACAATACAAGATATGATCACACTCAAGCCAAGAAAACAAACGAATTGCAATCATCTGCTACTGTGCTGCCTAATTGTAAAACTAACACGCATCGTTTACAAATAGGTTTCATATGGTAGCCTTGTTTTTACAGAACAATTGTTCGAAGTGGGTGAATCGTTTCGGAACAAACTCTCAAAAAACTGAATTTGTTCCGGAACAAGAATTTTGTTCCGAAGCAATGGGTGAATCCAGCTTGACCATACTATCAACAATTTTTTAGTTTATTCGTCGTGAAGATGGTTGAAACACTCCCTCCACGTCGATTAAATAAATAAAATTTTAATGCAAAAGAATCCTATCCTAACGACCATCACTGTACCTAGTACTTACTCAGAAATGTCGAATTTACAGTTATAAAAGTTTAGAAACTTTTTTAAATGCATGTTTATATTCGCATAAAACTCAAATATTTGAAGGTTAACCTAGTATGTATACGTACGAAGTATTTTCAAATGCTTTAATTTACTTTTCATTTAATTTTTTTTTTATCATTACTTAACACTCCCTTCTGCCATTATTTTTTTTCAAATTTATTTAATTTATAAATATGTAACACACATAATTTTATTAAAAATTTATCATAACCTCCTAACCTTATATACCACAATAGTATACAAATTAATTTGGGTTAATCATAACAACGATAACACTACTCGTTAATTTTACTGTTGTTGTTATTGTGTTTTGCTGTGTTGTTTTGATTGCATTCATATGTTTGTCTGTTTCCAAGTAAAATTACACACACTTCCGCTTTACTGGGAAATTTTAATACAGCGCTGTTTGTGTATGTGGAGTAGAGAGGCAAATTATAAGACAGTAATTGAGACGGGAACGAAAGAGTTCAAGTGAAAAAACGAAAGAGAAAATAAATAAAGAATTTTGTAAGAGCAAAAAGGTGAGAAAAGAAAAGCGAATCAATTCAAATGAAAAGTTATGATTTGTTTTTGTCTTTCCTTATTTTTTTTTTTTTTTTTTTTTTGTTTTAATACAAAAGCAAATTTCCAAAAACAAAGATGATGACGACTAGCAATACAAAAAGCAAAAGAAGGAATTGAGTAATCAAAAACTAACAACTACAATAACAATAAGAAAAGTCAATGTTGCAATACGAAACAACAACGTCATCGTTAGGCATTTGTTACTCAAATAAACAAAAAAAAACAGAAAAAAGCATGTACACTGTACAATCAAAAGCGAAGAAAAAGAGAAAGAATAAAATTACACAGAAAAATAAAAAAAAAGCACACACACATTATGAAAAATAAAAGCACCATATACGTAGAAATGCAATAGAGCGACAGGTTGAATGTACTAAGACCCCAAAAACAACACTATATACGATAAAAACACATGCATACTTACACACATATGCACTTAAGAGTACTATATATACATATGTATATACGAGTATGCATATATTTATTGTGACTATACATACATACATACATACATACATATAAGGAAATGACAAACAAAAATAACACAGCTTGGTAAGAGTGTCTAACAAAAAGAGTCTTGACAGAAAGAGAGAGAGTGCAAACGTGAGGTGGAGAGCGACACATTAAAAGTAAATGGAGGTTTTTTTATTGTATTATTATTAAAGGTGGAGGTTGTTGTCAAGACTAGAAATACTATTTTTAATGAATTTTTGTAGTATTCAATAATGAATGTTAATAATGATGATGTTGTTACTATTGATGTGTGTGTGTGTGTATGAGTAAAATAATGACTTTTGTTTTGTTTTCTTTTTCTAATAAAAAATAAAATAATTTGTAACCCAAACACAGCAGGAGAAAAAAAGAAATTCAAACGTTTCACAATGAAAATTTAAAAATAAATCCAGCCACGAGGAAATATTTAGATTTTCATTTTTTTTATTTGTTTTTGTTTGTGAAAATATATTGTAATGAAATTAAATAAGAAATTGGTGAAAGAAATTTAAAATTTTTTATTACACCTGACTCCGGTGAACAGCAATAACGTTTCTGCTGTGGCCTTGAAGTCATTCGCTACACAATGGCTTTAACTGGCTTAAAGCGTGTCCCTCTCACCTACGTTTTCCTATTCCAATAACTAATTATGCAGTATTGACAACAATAACATACTGTTTTGTATTGTATTATTGTATGGACGATTACAATATATAATTTTTCTTCCTCTGTTGTTGTTTTCTTTTTAGCAAAAAACCGAATTAAGTCCACCAACACATCAGTCATTAATCAATACCGAAACAAGTTCACAAAATAGTCGAGATGCTGTACAAATAACCACCAGCAATGCACACTCATCATCCTCAGCCAGTACAGCCGGCGGCAACAGTCAAACGGCGCATCATAAAGCGAATGCAAATGAGGCTAAAGTTGCACAAGGCCAATCATCAACGTCATCAACGACGGGACATAAAAACTCATCCAGCGTTTCATCAATAACGGCCAAAGAACGAGAAGAACGTTATGCGGCTGCACAGGCTGCCATAGCTGCAGCGAATGGTGGTAGTGTGACGGCAACGTCTGCAACATCATCAACGGCAACAACGGCAGCCTCTACAAACTCAGGCAATGCGCCGAGTTTATACGTTTCCGTGCCACTATCAACAGCCAATGTACCTGGAATAAATATACCCTCAAATACAACGTCAACAACAGGACAGCAAGGTAAGGAGCCTACAATTATTATAAATTCATATTTTCTTCTTTCTCCTTAATATCTCACAATATATATTTCCCACTTTCAGATCACCCCACAACCGCACAAAATACCCGCTCAACTAGTCAACAACAACAGCAACAATTAACCGCCACCTCATCTTCGTTCGCCGGAAATCCTTTAGAACGTCAATCACCATTCAATGCTAACACAGCTTCATCAACATCATCGATACCCTCGCCGGTTGGTGGCCAGCATGGTGTCATTTATCAAAGCGGTAAATCACCAAATTCAACTGCCTCAAATGCAACGGCATCGTCACAGGGTATTAATTTAACTGCCTCCACCACCGAAACGGGTAATTTGAAAATCAGCTACGAAAAACAATCGTCAAGAGTTTCACAAATCCAAGAACAAGAAACAGCACCCATACGAAGGTCACGGTTAGTATTTCTCGTAATTATTTGCGTTCCACATTTAACTTTTGTATGCAAAATTTCAAAGCAAATTTCTACACTTGAATTACGACCATTTTTGCTAAAGAACGTATACTACATACATACATACATACACACATTAACACCATTTAATTCACTTATTCTGTGTGTGTGTGTGTGGGTGTTTGTGTGAAATGGAAAGGAAGTATTTGCGTACCATATATACATACATACATGAACAGAATAACTAGAGACAGGAAACTTAATCGATTTCTTTAAAGAATTTCGATTTCAATGAATCGATGCATGGACCCGAAGGAAAACCTTTAATTTCTATGAACTTTGTCGTGATAATATGAACGTGTAGCAATATATTCAAGAGTATATGGAAGTTCCTTAAAATTACTAAAGATTTTTTGAGAGCCAGACAAGCCATTTGGAGATGACTTACAGGCAATCTCCGAATAGTGTCGATTTTAATCCGCAAAGGGTTGTCACTGTAGATGGTGTAAATATAGCCCTGGATCTTATGGGCATACAAATTCAAATAGGACCAAATTGTCTGGAGCCAGTATATCCTTCATGTCAGAAAAGAAGCATTCATAGGCTAGGATGAACACAGAAACAGAAAAAGAAGAAGAAAATAAAAAAGGAGAAAAACTGAGGAATAGAAGAAAATAAAGAGTGATATATTGGCATATCCTTCAACTAGCCAGCCCATCCCATTTATGAATCGTATTAAATCTCTTATACCACTTACATCCGTCCGTACATCTGAAGTCGCCGTGGTCTAGTAGGTAGTGTGTTGGCTTATTAGACGCAAAAAGCCTGGGTTCGAGCCCCAGGCCGGGCATCAAAGACAAAATACAAAAAGTATTTTTTCGGCGACTTCCTCTCAGTAGATTTCTGGCAAAAACTCTGAGAGTAAATAAAAATTCCATGTAAAGTTTCTCAATAAATAAAAATATGTCGTTCGGAGTCGACTTTAAACTGTAGGTCCCACCACTCATGTATAAAAATAACACACACAACATAAGTGGTGTGAGAAACTAGGACGTTGTACAATGGATCAATTCGACCTCCGGGTACTGTACTTGTCTTAATTGACAAGTACACGTCCTCTAACCTAACCTAACCTACATCCGTCCGAAAATGTAATACAATTGTCATGTAGAGGCTGGTGCACCAAAATCTATCAAGATGATGGTATTTTAGTTTCGGTCAAATTTCTAACCAAACTTTTTCAACCACTCATTATTAATACATTATATTGGAAACCACTCTTCTAACGGTCGGTTTTTTCACAGTAATGGGGTCATCATGGCATTCTACCCAAGTGAAAACTTTCTACATACTTCTCTCTTGCCGGTTGAACCTAACAAGGAAATTCTTTTTCAACGCCATAAATAGTATTTGTTTGCTAATTTACAGATTTTTTTTTATTTCTGAATACAAAAATATTCGATTGTGTATGTTCCACTAAGGATAGAGAATTGGAAATAATTTTAGGATTTCCTGTTGTTTATTGTGTTTATATGTATGTATGTATGTTACGCATTCCATCTACACACTCACAGACACACAGATACATACACACATTTACATTATGCATGCTTTTCATTTGTAAGTTAAACTTTCTTAATTGATTACTTTAGTTTGTTTCCTCTATTTTCTTTCTTGCTTTCAACTATTTACCGAGACTTTGGTTATTTTTGACTGTGTTACTTGGTTCTATATTATTTATACGAAATTAATTTAAATGCTATTTTGTTTTTCGAAATTCAACAAAATTCCTTAGACTTGGTTGCTGTATATATTTTTTTTTTAATTTTTTGATATTTATTTTCTTACAATTAAAACAACAACAAAATTGTAAAAATAAAATGTTTTTAAGTTGCACAAAAAAACCCACATAATACAAGGAAATTAACAATAATTTAATTTAAAACATTGCCTACATTTGTACATTTTTACCCTAAAGGCATACAAACATATTTGCAAAATAAAAATTAAAGAAACTTTCTTTTACACAAGCCCTCCCCCCCCCTTAACCTACACGTTTTACACCTTAAAACTTTGGAAAGAAAAAAAAGGTTTTGTAAATATCATTAAAAGAATGGTTTAAAGCTTAACACACTTCTCACCCACCTTATTACGTAAGGTTATTGTTCCTAAGTACTTCCCCCAGTTGCCTTTGACACTTTAAATTAATTTTATTTTAAGTTTCATTTCAAATTAAACCCGGATATTCTTTTTTTTCTTAATTTTTGCGTTTTTTTTTTAATTTTCATTTTCACATTATTATTCCCAAAATTAACTCACACAAAACATTGATTACTCTACACAATACATATTAATCATTAACTATAGGATTAAATTAAAGCTTTAAATTAAACAAAAAAAAAACAGAAATGTTATGCAAAACCAAAGGAAATATATCAACATTTATTTCTATTTTTTTCTCTCAATGTTTTTCTCTTTTCACCTTAAAAAATAAATAAAAAAAATACTGCAATTTACGATTTGTAATAATTGAACGAAAAACTTATTTTTGAAATATCATTAAAAAAAAAACCACATACACACTGTTTGTTTTAAAATAAATTAAACAAAAAAACCAAAACCAAACAATATGAAATAAAACAAATGAAAACAGATCGCGCTCAGGTGAAAGTAGTATGTTGCAAGCCCAACAACAACAGCAGCAGCATCAGCAACAACAACAACAAAATATTACACAAAAATCTACATCAAGATCGGGCAAAAAACGAGCTGCATCCAATAAATCCCAATTAAGCTCTAATGATAACACAAATCCACCGCAGGAGAAATTATCAAAAACAACATCGTCATCCTCATCATCATCATCGTCCGCATCGGCATCATCATCATCGTCGGCTTCATCATCGGCGAATGTAGCGGCCTTGACGATATCATCTTCATCGGCAACATCATCACCCGTACCACAACACTTGCAAACGCAACAGCATTATCGCAATGAGCTAACAACGCCAACACCACCGCCCACAGCTCCATCGCCATTATCATTGCCGCCACCCAGTAGTACACCAACACCCTCAACACGTACTTCAACACCAACGTCTACACCAACAACTACACCATCACCCTCGCCAATTGTAATGTTGCAGGGTAGCAACGAACACAATACAACATCAAGTGCTGTAACACGGCAGCAAGCAGCAGCATCTAACAGTAATGCGTCTACAGCTGCTAGTGGTGGCGGCATAGGAGCTATAACACGCAAAAATTCTGCTTCATCGTCGTCGTCACCTTTGTCACAACACACATTAAATGTTGCAGCAACCAATTTAACGACAAATAGCAATAATAGCAACAAAAATAACAATAATAACAGCAACAATGACCAAAGCATTTCCTCCTCTTCCACTTTCTCTAAAACGTCTAGTAGTAGTAGTAGTAGTAGTAATAGTAACAATAGCAATAATTCTATTAAGAATTCAAGCAACAACAACAGCAACAGCACAACAGCAAAAAATAATCTTATTAGTAGCAGTAGTAATAACAATAATAATAACAATAACAATAGTAGTAGTAATTGTAGTAATAATTTGTCCAGTAGCAACAGTAGCAGCGGCGGCGGCGGTGGCAATACAGATATTATTGCCACCAGCACGTTGTCGGCGGCTGCAGCCACAGCAACTGCGAATAGTAAACCATTGAATAAGAAAATGTTGAGAGCCCAACAAAGTCATATGCAGCAACAAATGGCTGCTGCTCAGGCTTCAACAAATGCCTCCTCCTCCTCTAACACCTCCTCTGCTACTATAGCTAAACATCATACGCAACAACAACATCAACAGCAGCAACATGCATCGCCTGAGCGTTTGACTAAATCCAGCCAAAATAATAAAAATAATTCCAATAACAATAGCACAGCAAATAATGCTGCTTCAGCAGGTTCTAGTTCTAAAACGAATTCCTCTAACAATGCAGGCACTATCCCTTCCTTGTCTTCTACTACTTCTATGTCCTCTAGCAATAACAAATCCGCCTCTAACTCTTCTGTCACTAATACTAATTCGAATATATCTTCTACATCTGCTTTTAACACAACTCCAATTAATGCTTCTTCTACTTGTTCTAATTCATCATCTGCTTCTTCTACTAGTTCAACTAATAAACAGCAACAACAGCAATTGTCACATAAACAGCAGCAACAACAGCAAAATGTTGCTGCTGTAGTTGCTAACAACAATAATAATAATAACAATAACAACAGCAATAATAATAATAACAATAATAATCATGATAATAATAATGATAATAATAATGATGTTATCGAAATATTGCCATTAACCACAATTTCTACAAATTCTCTTTCTTCTTCTACCCTGCCTATATCTACAACAACAACAACATCTACTACTACTGGCAATCAAAATAATCCAAATCCAAACACCATCACTACTACTATCACAACCAACACAAATCCAAACACTAACCAAAACAACAACAATCACACCAACACTATCGCTACTACTGCTACGAACTCCTCCTCATCATCTGTTAATAAACTTAACAATAACAACACAATCAATAAACAACAACAACAACAACAATCCAATAAATCATCATCAACCACAAACGCTTCTTCCTCATCACTGTCGTCATCATCATCATCAATATCATCATTGTCATCGTCCACTTCAACAACATTGTCAAATATTAGAACTCCTGATAGTGGTGTCTTCTCTTCTTCATCGTTTAATATCAGCAATGCCAGCACCGCCAGTTCATGTTCAACATCCTCATTAATGAGTGGAGGCGGCGGCGGCGGTGGTGGTCTTAAATTCTCCTATGAAGCTCAGGCTGGCTCAACGTCAACTCTAACGGCCAATATTGATGGAAATGTGCCAGCAGCCATTACTACCATTAAAGATTCACCTCCCAGTTCGCCTGGCTCAGAGGCTGGTTCACAGCGTAAACGTGGCCGTAAAGCAAAAGACTCCTCGAGTACTACCGCCAACATCATTACCAATCCAAATATAGCCAATGATCTCAAAGATATTAAAGTATTTCAAAATGGCGCTCCACCATTGTCGACAACAGCAGCTGCATCAACAACATCGATTGCTGCCGTTTCAGCAGCAGCGGCAGTCTCTTCGCTGGCTTCAGCTACTACCACAACAACACCAACAACAATATGTGTTGCATCGGCTCATCATATGTTGGGCAATCAAATAAATCCCAATAGTAGTGTGGCTCAGAAGTTATCCGATCAATTGAGCATGGAAATACAAGATCATAGTGCCTACTCATCTGATGTGGTAGCACAACAATTTGTCGGTGTACCGTTTCACGGTAAAATGGTAAGTTTTCTGATTGTTTTTCTTTTTTTTTATTTAATTATTTACTTAAGCGTATGTTCTCTTACCTGAAGTCTCTCTTAGTTGAGTAAACACCCTTAAAGTACAGACTGACTGACTGACTGGTGGTAGGATATAGTAAATAAATATGCACCGTTCGGCCCAGAAGGTAGGTAGAGGTGGCTGCCCATCCAAGAAAAAAATTTTCTTGGTGATGGACACACTTAGGCCGCATTCGGCCCAGTAACTTGTTGAAGATTATACCTCTCCTCTAGAAATCCTCATGCTTTTATTGAAACAAATTGTTTAGACACATGCAGGCACTTGGTGTCAGAAACGGACTTAAACATGACAACATCAAAAGCTCTGCAACAAGCTGCCAACAAATCAAGAAAGTCACTATCGATGTTTGTAAACTCAATCATAATTCCACTTCAATAGTTCAAAGCTGTCCACCTGTAATTGATGATAACCTGCTAATTGCACTAAAAACACGCACAACTTTGCTGACCGTTAATCACGGCCTTGGTCATTAAGCAAATGAGTCAAATAATCGAAAAAATATGAATATTTTTGTAAAGTAATATCTATGGGGACTGACTTATATTTTTAAGAATAAATCAATCATACCAGAAGAAGATTTTATAAATTTTCTGTCTATGATTGGTACAAATGCTAGGTTTTTTTTTTTTTTTTTTTATTTTTTTTTTTTTTTTTTTGTGAAGAGGAGATTAGGTTAAGAAAGTAACATTTTAAGAGATATTGTCAACTTTTATAAACATTTTTTTATTGCAGCGTAATACTTCAACACCGGCTGCACCACCATCCACGTCGGTCGCACCTACAGGTCCCAGTCCGTTGGCTTCAATGTTTGGCAGTGGTGCTAATGGCAATTTGGCAATACCACAAAGTCTAGAACAATTATTAGAGAGACAATGGGAGCAAGGATCACAATTTCTTATGGAACAAGCTCAACATTTTGACAGTAAGTGGCATCAATATATCAGTAATGGGAGTAAATTTCAATAACAATGTACATTTTCCTTACAGTTGCCTCCCTATTGTCGTGTTTGCATCAATTACAAACGGAGAATGTACGTTTAGAAGAGCATGTTTCTAGTTTAATAGCACGACGTGATCATTTATTGGCCGTTAATGCTAGATTAGCCATACCATTAAATACCAATACAACACAGAGTCAAGGTAAGTAAGATGATAAACACAAATGATATCATTCTTACACTTACATTGACTTGACCCTTACCTTACCTTACCCTTATTAAAATGAATAAAAGAAAAACGAGAGAAAGAATAAATGGCTGAAAAAGTAAGGGGCATACTTAGAAGAACTCTGTGTCTGATTTTTTTTTTCTTTAATTTGTAAAACTCTTAAACCATGGGACGGACATTCATTCATCTATTTAATGAGTGAATTAATAAGGAAAAGGAAAAAAAAAAGAAAAAAGAAAACCAAATTTGTTTGTAATCAGAAAACAAGCAATACAAATACTACTGTTCTTAAAACAAAGAAAACAAACGTACAAAAGAATATAATTTATTATAAATTATACCATACATACATACATAAATACGTAGAGGAATCATTTAAATTATAATTAAATTTTACTTTTATAAATACATAACATTACATTACTAAGTTTAAGATTTGGCTTTAAGAACAAAATTTTAGATTTTAGACTTTAGACTGTAATTGTTTAAGTGCACGTTCGTTCGTTCGTTCGTATACTTTTTATTGTTTCAACATCAGTAACCTAAAGCCCAAGATCCTTTTGCCAAGGAATATTATTATTATATTGTTGTAACGGGTAACACATATACAATTAATTATTATTTGTATACACATTACATATACATACATACATTTATATACATAAATATTTATATTTAGAAACTTGGACACAAACTTATATACAAACCTACATATGTACGTATATAATTTATTCTGTTTTCTTTCTATTTTTTTTTTTTAAATAAAGATAGATTGTATGTTTATTAATCTGTATTATATTTAGCTATACATACATATAAATGTATATATATATAGACACCCCCCCCAAACCCTCTACTCTTAAAAATCAATACAATACAATTCTTTAATTGATTAAATTTTCTTACCTTTTCTTTCCTGCCTAAATAATTAGTAATTAAATCAAATATTTAAAATAAGTCGTAAACATTTTATATTATTATTATAATAAAAATGAACTAATTTTCTAATATTTAAATTTTAATAATTTTATTATAGCTTATTATTCTTTTAATTGTTTTTTTTTTTTTTTGTTCTCTTTAATAAGTCTTTTTTTAATTTTTCTTATAAATTTTGTTTGTTTAAAAAATAAATAAAAGTTTATTCTACTACTATTAATATAACAAAAACAACAAAAAAAAACTAAAGTTAAAATTAAAATAAAAAATAAAAAACAATTCAATAAAGAATAATTCTTTAAAAAAAAAACAATTCAAATTTTATATATTTTTTGGAATATTTTTTATTTATTTTTCCCCCATTTTGGTGGCGCATGTAATGCATAATATCCTCCTTCTTCTTCTCTTTTTTATGGTTTCTTCTTCAAACGGCTTCTTGTTGTTGGTATAATTGGTTCCATACTGAACTTCTCCCTCCACTCATACTCACTTCACGTTTTTTTTTTTTTGATGTTATTATTGTTGTTGTAATATAATTTCAATTCATGCTGCACTTGTATATTTCATTAAAACACATACTATTTTAGTTTTAGATTATAATGCATAACCAAAATAATAAATAATTTATTAAATGTTAATACATATTTAAAAAACAACTCAGGCAATTGAGTTGTACTGAATATGCGAATACTGTTGTATATCCAGCACAAAAACCAAGCCAATTCACCAAATTGTTTAAAAAACTTACTCAGAACTCTTGAGACATATTGGGCATTCGTAAAAAAATTAAAATGTGTTATGAGTAACTACCCCTTACTTCTTGTAATTGTTATCATTGTTGAGTATTCAACATGGCTACCATTCTTAAATTCCTTCTTTTGTAAACCTGAAGAAAAGAAATTAATTACTCTGAAAGCAATAAATTGCTCTTTTTATAATGACTTGAAAAGGATTATTGACATGTGTTTTGTTATGCTGTGATATTTATTAATTCCAATTAAAATTTCCATATTTAAAACAACAATTGTAAATACAAGTATTTTCTTATACAAGAGGCCTTTATGTAATATAGAAAATAAAATTTGTGTTTCTGCATAATAGGAATAAATGTCTTATAAATTCATAAAATTTTATTTTCTAAATTGTGAGAGCATTCCGGATAGTTGTTTAAATTTCATTTATTAAAGTCCTTAAGAATTATAAGATTCATAATGATTATTACAGTAACAACAAGTGGTGGTGGTAGTAGTACAACGACATCAGCTATACAAGCATCAACTACTCCCATAACATCTACGCCAACCCTAACAACAGCCTCGGCCGCAACGGCAGCTTCATTAGCCACAGCAGCTACAACATCTATATCGGGAACTACCTCATCGAACACATCGAGATTACTGCCCGCCTCAACAACGGGCGGTAACGAGAGATTGAACCGCTTAACATCAAGCGCTGGGAGTAATAGTCTAGAGAACGGTTTAGATTTTCGACAAAACTCTTCGAATAGCGCTTTAATTGGTGTGTCATCAGCTGTTGGTGCCTCAATGCCAACATCTGCTTTGAGGTAAGCTTAAGGTTTTATGGATTTTATTTAAAAAAAAAAAAGCAAAAATATTTTTTATAACCCCCCTCTTCAAACCTTAAATCTCAAATATATTTTTATTCGGCACTTTTCTTAATTCCCTATTGGTTTTAAAGTTTATACGTTACGTCCTCACCTTCTTTAGAACTGGAACTTTAGAAAATATTTTATTGTTTAGTTTTGATTCCCTACCACCTATTGAAGCTTTATTGTGAATAAAAAATAAAAAAAATAAGCGGAAAAAAATTATTTCACGCGCTCTACTACTACTAACAGAATTATTGTAATGAAAAATAAAAAAATGCTCTCTCGTTTTTATGTGTGTGTGCGCGCATAATTATGTATATTGTTGTAGTAATTTTTTTATAATTTTATGCAAAAAAAAACAAATTGTTATTGTGTCTTTAGTAGACATCCTGCATCAACATCAGCAGTATCACAACTAGCACCAGCAAGTACAGCTGCAGCTCACAACAGCAGCGGCGGCGGCAGCGGCAATAGCAGTAGCTTAAACAACAGCAATATGATGCCAACAATGGCATCAGCTGCAACATCATCATCATCAGCTAGTGCAGCGCCAACAATGCCACCCAGTGCAGCAAACCGTTTACAACAGCAACACCAGCATCAGCAGCAACAGTTGCATCATATGCATCATCACCAGCACAGCCAGCAACAACAGCAGCAACAACAACATTCCCAACATCATATGCAACATATTGCTTCCTCAATGCACCAACCTCCTCCCACTTCGCAACAGCAACAACAACAACAACAGCAGCAACAACATCATACGCATACGCACTTATCGTCTCATAATTCGACTGCACAACATGCCACTCATGCAATACACCATGAACCTCACCCCATGACCACATCGCGTATTGGAGGTAATGTAACATTAAATACAACCAATACAGCTGGCAACAATCGTATAGGTGGTGTTGGTGGTTATTCCTCAACTTCCTCCTCCTCTGCAACGACGTCAGGCATTTTACTAAACGAAACGACGGACCTTAGCAAAAATGCAGCTGGTGTTCTTGCCGCCGGTGGCGGTGGTGGTGGTGGTGGTGGTGTTTGTAACTCTTCTGCTGCCACCTCTACCACTCACATTTCAATGGCTCCCTCTGTTAATTGTTCAGCTTCTGCTTCTTCTTCTTCTACTACTACTATTTGTGGACCAAGTGGTGGTGGTCTTAGTTTGATAAAATCTTGCCATAATGACATAAACACAAATATTAGTAACAATAGTAACAACGGTATCGGTGGTGTTGGTGTTGGTGCTAACACCTCTTCTTCTACAGCCGTTAATTATCCTGGGCCCTATAAGCCTCATCTTCAGGTAGTTTGACAAAAACAAAAAAAAAACAAATTAATAATAAAACAAAACAAAACTAAATGCGCCTTATATGTATGTGTTTAAAAACTAATTAAAAAAAAATTAAAAGAAAAAAATATATTTTTAATTGAATTAAAAGTGAAGAAAGCGAAAACACTTTAATTTTGTAGCTCATCTCATTCATCCATACAATGCTTGTTTTTTTCCTCTATTTTCTGTTGTCTTCTTTGTTTGTTTGTATCAAAACATTATACCCCACGTTATGTGTTACGTTAGCAACATTGTGGCGCAACATTTTTACAAGCGAGAGAGTTTTTGTTTTGGACATGTGTTGCTAAAAGCGCGAAATAAATGTCAGAGCGACGAGCAATAATACTAAAAAGAGGGTTAAACGGGTTGATGTTTCTTTTGTTTAGCTCTCTTAGCACGTTACTAATTTTTTTTCTTTTGATTATTTTCAAACTCATCCATCACATCTCATGTGTATATGTATATAAAAATGAAAATGAAAGAAAAAAAAATAAGAAAAACATCAAGATATTTGGCTAATAATTGTTACTCTTATTGTTTTCGTTTTGATTTCGATATCTCAAAATTCTACATTCAATCAATCATCATCACCACCAAACCACAACTGCAATAAACAAAATTCTGTCAACATCAACAATATCCACCAAAAAAAATTAAAAAAAAATCAAAAAAGTACCAACTCCACTATGTATGTTCCTAAAACCCCCCCAAACCTTCCCCCAGCAAACTATTTGTTCAATGTGTTATTAACTGTATTTAAAAAATCATAATTAATGTGTGAACGACAATATTTACAAATATTTTTATAAACAAACGAAAGTAAACTCTTTGCAAGGCGATATTTCCTTCTATAAATTGATAAAGTTTCAGAAAACCCAGTATTTTCTGGTAGAAAAACGTATTTAAAAGCTTTAAAACAAAATTTAAAATTAAAATGTGAATTTAAATGCGAACTATTGTTACAAATCTATGATGTTTACTTTCTGTTTAATGAATAACATGTCTAATCTAAGCAACTATTACAAATAGTGGATTTTAGATACAGCTTGGAAAATTGCAATAAAATAAATTCAAAAATATTATTAAACGAAAGCATCTAAAGTCCTCTTGTCATACATTTTATATGTTCTATTTTATATGTATATTTATTTTTAATATTTTATTAAAACAATTTTGTTTTTTTACCACAAATTTGTTAAAAACCGTAGTCACAACTAAGACGAAACGATAACATACCAAAGGCCAGCTGAAATTTATATTCACATGAAGAGCCAACGAAAACTACAAAGAAACTTTTTAGCAACAGTGCTGCTGCCACCACCAAACAAAACAATAGTCACAATAGAAATGAGGATGCTGCGAACAAGCCAAGTAAAAAATCAACAAAATCAGCAAAAACTAATAAAAATAATGAATTAAAAGTCAATGAAATTATAGCACTAACATCATCCGAAGATGAGGGTGGCAATGTCGAAAGCGATAAGGATAAAGTGACCTCAACACAGGATGAGCGTAGAACAAGAAAAACAAAAACAGTAACTAGCAGCAGTAAAAGTTTTAAAAGTGCCACATTAATTATCAATGACAGCGATGAGAGTGATTCCTTGCAATCACAATCATCGTCTCAACATTCGGAAAACTATGAAGCTGAAGATGAAAATGAAACGGATAAGCAAAATAGTCAACAACTGAATGAAACGCTGGCAACATCAGCACAAACCCAACAACAGTTGCAACAGGTACAAAGATTTTTAAAAAGTTTCGATTCTAACAATATGGATATGGAAAGAACTGCTAATACGTTAAACGAGTTGCGGAATTTTCGCCATGCTTCTAAGCATCATGCTCCCGGCGTAACCAAGTTAGGCAAATTTAATATATCAACGAAATTTTTGCGTAAACCACGTAATAAATTTAAAACTGGTGCACACCATCAGCAACAAGATCAACAGCAAACTGATATGACAATAGCAACAGCAGCAACAACAACAACAGATTTATTACCAACTAGCAGTAGTTTAGATTACAATAACACGAATAAAAACAATAATTATAGCAGTAGCAACAGTAATACACTGCTTAACAATAATGATGAGTCTATAGCTGCTAAATTGAAGGATTTCTCTATTGATTCATTATTAAATCATTAAAATCTCTCCCTATTATGCATAAAATATTTATAAAAAGTATAGGTATTTAGAAACTTTATTAAATGATTGTCTGTCATACATGCGTATGTATGTACATACATATGTTTAGATGTATGTATGAATGTATGTAGGAAAGTGCAAATGTAGTACGTTTTAGGTACTAAACTTAAAATAACAATTTATTTATTTTTTCGTTATTCTTTCGTTATATGTTGTGTTTTAAATGTGAAGCCAATAGTAAAATTAATTCCAAACATCCAACCAACCTAACCTAACCTAACCTAACCTAACTTAACAAAGAAGTAAACAACCAACCACCTTATACCTAAACTTTCAATCCTATTTTTGTTTATATTATTATTATTATAGAATACATACGTAAAATAGTTTTAAATAATCTTTATATACTATATACATACTATACATACATACATATATAATAACAATACAATAAACAAGTAGTAAAAAGTTTTATTCAATATTCTAAATCAGCAAAATAAATTAAAAATAAAATAAAATAAAAAAAAAACGAAATATTAACAATAATAACGTTATAAATAAATAAACAATTTATACTTATTATTGTTATTGTAATTGAATTGTAATAATGTTAATATCATTCATTCATTAGCTTTTTGTTTTTTTTATTAATTTTTAATTAAAATTAAGAGAAAAAGAAACGTTTTATTGAGTTTTTAATTGTAAAAAAAGAAACATTTCAACAAAACATACTACAATAATGAAAAAAATAATAAAAAAAAAAACAAGAATTCATAAATAAAAACAAAAACTTATGCAAGAAATATTAATAATAATAATGGATATTAATTTTGTGACATAAGGATTTAAGTACACATACATAACGGCTTGTTATGATAAGGCCGTCTGAAGCCATGCCTCACAGCTAAAGCATAAAGGTTTCGCAGTTAAGCATGATTTCCTAGAAACCAAGCTGACAGCCAATCAGAAAGTTTAATGAATTTAGTGATCGAACCAATATCTATTAAAGACTTTCAAGAAAGTGTAAACCAAATGAGAGAAGTCTGTGTCGAAATAAAGATGAATACTTGCAAATAAAGTGGATAATGTACTCTTCTCGCTCAACAGAAAAATTGAAAAAATACTCTGCATATAAAAGACGACTAGAGTAGTACACTCCGTCTTATATGTATGTAGATTTAATTCGCCCTGACATAGGATAGCGGAGTGGCCAGAGCGAATGATCTGCCAGAGTGAAACTGCATTAATTCGCATTGCGACAAGTGACGCTTGCTGTCTGGTCAGTAATCTAGATAGAACCCAATTAATCATAACAAAGAGAGCCTTTAGAGGGATGATGCGCAGCGTACGTATAAAATAGTAAATAAATAATCGTTATATACATATGTATTAACATAAATTTCTATTGCAGGGCCATGACCGATAACATTTTTAAGAGAAATGGATTAGGAGATCGTATTTAAAAATTCGTACAAAAACCCTAAATCAATGTGTTCTGTAGAGTAATGCAATTCCCCAGATGCGAAATATTTAAGCAAAAATAATAAAGGATTTTAATTCCTTTCTAAAAGCTGCTTTATGTGAAAATTAGGTCGAAACTACACAGACAAGTTGTATTCATAATTTAGAAAGAATACAAAAGAAAAAAAATCAAAACAATACCGGAATTTTAGGCGAATATATATTATCATAGCGTTTAATACTTTCTGTTTGAGGTCATTGTCGAACGATTTAAGCCGATATAAAGAGAAATAAATTGCTTTTATGGCTTGTTATTAAAAAAAATTTTGAATACAATTAAAAATGAATCGCATCTTACAAAACAATCTTCAGTTATCGATGCCAGTTAATTGCTTTTGTAGTTGCTGGCATTTTTCAATAATAATTATTCATTAAAATTTTGTAGAAGAAACCTTTAATTTTTTTATTTTTCAAAAGAAAATGATAACAAAGCTTCATATCTTTCAGTTGTTTTTCATATTACACGATAATTATGAGTTGTCAAAACGATTCCAATTTAATAATATAAAAGACAGACAGACTGTTGCAGGCGTCGTAATTGTTAAATAGAATACAACAGAAGTGAAAAATATTTAAATTTCTTTCAATTTAGTATACATAGAACTGTAACAGTTTAAAGAATCATGAATAAATATCGGTTATTTGTCGTTATATTGAATACAATTATATTTTTCCGTACGGAAGTGATAAATAGTCAACAAGGTATTCACAATGAAATTCTATTCGATATTTACTTATGTATACATTGTATGTGTGTTCGATCTATTTATTTATAAATTATTCAATAATCAATTTCATATTAGTATACTCAAGTCATCCCTCAACACGTTTTGCTCAGATACGTAAATTATATCCAAAAATTTCCAATGTGGGTGAGGCTCGTTATTGGCGCAAAGCACGCAACGATAATTTACAAGATCATCCATGCAAACGCGAATGTGCAGCCAATCAGCCAATGACTTGTTATTATTATATGGTAGTGCATTATGATGAAACAATAGGTCCAGGATGTGCTCCATATTTAGATATTAGAAATCGTTATAAATATAAAAATCGGGAATATGTAAACCCCTACAAAGTTCATGAACAAAGTGTTGGAGATTTTGATGATTGCAAATACGCGGATGGTGTGCGCACAGAGATATTGGTGGTGAATGGCCAATTGCCAGGTAAGTGAGAAAACAAATTTAACAGTAAATTTAGCATCAAATAGCGTAGATTCTAAATTATATACTCTACGCTATTTTTATACTTGAAATGATGCCATCAACAATCCTATTTTCAGTATTTTACTGATTAAATCCTTATAGTTTTAAATTTATTGCACAAATGTATGCAACACAAAGAACTAAGTAAGAAGATTCTGTGAATGCATGGAAAATTAAATATTCCATGCAACCGAAATTAAAGGATTTAGGAATTTTACCTGAAATCCTTATGAACAGAACTTCTTCGTAAATTTTCATTTCACTTAATCATCTTCCGATCCCTTAAAGAAGCATTTAAAAATATATTTTCCAATTTCTCAAATTATTGAATTTCAGGACTCGCTATAGAGGCATGCTATGGCGATACCATTGTGGCCGATATAATCAATAGCATGCATGAAACCACAACTATACACTGGCATGGTATACATCAAGCCACCAACCCCCATATGGATGGTGTACCCCATATTACACAATATCCCATTGAACCGGGGCAAGCTTTTCGTTATCGCTTTGAAGCTGATCATGCTGGCACCCATTGGTGGCACAGTCATACGGACCATCAAAGAGCTTTTGGTTTAGCCGGCGCTATGGTGATACGTCAACCACGTAAACAGAATGTACATGGCCACCTATACGATTTCGATTATACAGAGCATATAATTATGTTACAAGATTGGATGGGTGATTTAGATGAATCAGTACCGAAAGGTATTTTAATCAATGGTCTCGGCCGCAATGTTAATGATTCCACGAAACCTATACTCTATTCAAAATTCATAGTTGCCCGTGGCGGTCGCTATAGATTTCGTGTTATATTTAATGGTATTACGAATTGCCCCATCAGTTTAAGTATTGATCAGCATGATCTGGTGGTAATCTCCAGTGATGGCAACGATATCGAGCCCATAGTGGTACAGAAAATAACTTTCCATGGCGGCGAACGTTTTGATTTTGTATTGAATGCTAATCGTGCCGTTGATAATTATTGGATACGTGTGAAGGGTTATTCATTTTGTGGTATTGATAAATTACATCAGGAAGCCGTTTTGCATTATATGGGCGCTGATCGTTTGTCAATGCCACATGGTGCTGCACTTAGCTATGCATATGAACCACCAAATGCTGTTGAATTCAATGGTTTTGATGTCAGTAAATCAGCGACACGTAAACGTTACGGCTTTAATGATGCTAAAGCGTTACTGTCGAAAAAGGAAACCCCATCTCAACGTCCCGATATAACTCTGTATACCAGTCTGAATGTTGTAATACGTGGTGGTTCGTTTTTATTTCAAATGGATGACATTACATTCACTATGCCCAAAGTATCAATGTTACAAACGCGTAATCTAGGTATTGGAAAGCTGTTTTGCAATCGCACACAACAATTAGGGTTGGGTTTTAATTGTTTGAAGAGACATTGCAAGTGTACAAATGTTTTACAAGTTCCGGCATTTAAACACATTGAAATCGTTCTATCGGCAAAATCGAACTCAGCACATCCAATACATTTACACGGTTATACGTTTCGTGTAGTGGGTATGGGTGTGTTGGGTGCAGGTAAAATTGATAAGGTAAACTATAAACCATTTTTAAAAGCAAATTACATTTGTAAAAGAAAGAATTTAGAATATAAACTTGTTTTAATTGCAGATAGAAGAAATCGATCGAAGAAACCCACTGCCAAGACGTCAGAGCAAGGCACCCCTTAAAGATACTGTACAGGTGCCTGGCTATGGCTATACCATTATACGTTTCTATGCTAACAATCCAGGCTATTGGATACTTCACTGTCACATTTCAACGCATTCAGACAATGGTATGGCGGCTGTATTAAGAGTGGGCGAAGATGCTCAAATGAAAATGTGCCCTGTTAGTAATTGTGGTCTATGCAATTCTGTATCATAGGAATGAATATTTAATAGATATTAAAATATATGTACATACAATTAAATTTATTAATAAAAAAGAATTTGTTTAATTTATTAGAAGTTCACAAAACGTATTCTTTTTATGCTGCGCTACAAATCGATGCCTTCTTGAGCGGCTAGTATGGCTTTAATTTTCATAAGCAATTCCTTTTTAACAGCATCCGGCACTATAGCTCTGGCCTTAGGTGTTACCTCTGAAACTAATTGTTCCACTTTTACATTATTGCCCTTTTCTTTGATTATGTTGCGACACATAAGACGCACCTCATCACGCCAGCCACATTCTGCCAAACGGTTGCATAGTAAGTCCTTAATTCTAGACGGAATCACAATTAAATAAACTGTTTCTTTGGTTGGTATTTTTTAAAATTTTAATGCTCACTTGGCTCTATCACCACTTAAAATCGTCATTTGATCAACAGTTTTCGTTAAAGTCATTCTATTTTCTTAATTGTTCGCGTTGCTTTTATAAAATCAGGACAACGTTTAAAAATTTTTCAAAATGTACAATGTTTTATAGAAATTTCTTGCAACAATTTTCTAATATTTATTTGTTTACATTTATTGTAAACACTTTTATCGACGTGGAATAAAAACAGGGACGTTATAGCACGATTACTAAATGTGCTGCCACTACTTTTGGACAATTTGTTATTTGCATGCATTACCTACATGTTGGTAATGCTATTTTCATGCATTCCCAACTGTGTGGTTTGTATCTGTATTAACGATAATTAATCTCAATTAGTGGAGTCACAAACGCTGAACAAAAAACAAACGTAGGTGTTGTTACTGTGTTTATTTTTCAGAAGTTGGTTATACAACATTTTTTATTTCCTGGCAACATTGGTATTGGACATGACAGCCATAGCCAACATTGAAAACAATCAGCAGGGTCGCCAATAGAACGGATTTATATCGACTAAACACAGCTATTCAGTATAGGCAACAATGATATGTTTGTAATTAGGCGAAACCAATGAAACGAAGTAGGCGTCGTTTGTTACTATTGGCAAGAGTATAAATACGAGTGATTCCTAGAAAATTAAATCATTCGATATCAGTTTGGTAAGCTTCATAACCGGCCGCTCCGAACTTAACGTCAATACAGTTGTTAAAAACTCTTCTTTGTTTTGTGTGTAAAATAAAAACTAATTAATCAAAATGGTGAGTAATTGATATGCAAATGTTTTCTTTAAAATTGTGAGAAGGAATCCAGTGAATTGTTGAAAAAAGAACTAATTGGCAAAGTAAAACGTAGTGCAATTGGCTGTATAAAAAAAATCAATAAGATGAAAAAAAAGTTCTCTTTATGACACATGTCGCCCTTTCATTTTTGTTGTAACATTGCGAAAGAAATATTTTCCTGAAAGTTCTATAAAATTTAATCTTATGACAACAGAAGATGCCTCTTAAAGAAAAACAAGAAAATTAAAAATTTTCACCGGCTATTGGATTGTACTTTTCATTTAAGAAATAGAAATTGTGCAAAAAATTTCTCTACACCTCATTATGCCGGCCGCACCCATACACTTGCCGAGCATATTATTCATATGTATTGTAGTCTGCAACACCAAAAAGCTATGAGAACGAAAGAGAAAATAGAGTTGACGTCATTTTTTCTTTTCTGTTTAAAATTTTCTATCAACGTCATTGGATTTTCTCCTATGTACATACACATAAATTCTTAGAAATTTTAGTTTGTAACGACAAAAAAAATGTTTCTGTTTTCGTTTTAGCGTGAATGTATCTCTATCCATGTCGGTCAAGCTGGTGTTCAAATCGGTAACGCCTGCTGGGAATTGTACTGCTTGGAACATGGCATCCAACCTGATGGTCAGATGCCTTCTGATAAGACTGTCGGCGGTGGTGATGATTCTTTCAACACCTTCTTCAGCGAAACTGGTGCTGGCAAACATGTACCCCGTGCCGTATTTGTCGATTTGGAACCCACTGTCGTCGATGAAGTGCGTACCGGTACCTATCGTCAATTGTTCCACCCTGAACAATTGATCACCGGCAAGGAAGACGCTGCCAACAACTACGCTCGTGGTCACTACACCATTGGCAAGGAAATTGTTGATTTGGTCCTCGATCGTATCCGTAAATTGGCCGATCAATGTACTGGTCTCCAAGGTTTCTTGATCTTCCACTCCTTCGGTGGTGGTACCGGCTCCGGTTTCACCTCCTTGTTGATGGAACGTTTGTCTGTTGATTATGGCAAGAAATCGAAATTGGAATTCGCCATCTATCCCGCTCCCCAAGTGTCCACAGCTGTTGTAGAGCCCTACAACTCCATTTTGACTACCCACACAACCTTGGAACACTCTGACTGCGCCTTCATGGTTGACAACGAAGCCATATATGACATTTGCCGTCGTAACTTGGATATCGAGCGTCCCACTTACACTAACTTGAATCGTTTGATTGGCCAAATTGTATCATCGATCACCGCTTCCTTGCGTTTCGATGGTGCCCTTAACGTTGATTTGACTGAATTCCAGACCAATTTGGTGCCCTACCCACGTATCCATTTCCCATTGGTCACTTATGCTCCCGTCATCTCAGCCGAAAAAGCTTACCATGAACAATTGTCGGTTGCCGAAATCACCAACGCCTGTTTCGAACCTGCCAACCAGATGGTTAAGTGCGATCCTCGTCACGGCAAATACATGGCCTGTTGCATGTTGTATCGTGGTGATGTTGTGCCCAAGGATGTCAATGCCGCCATTGCCACCATCAAGACCAAGCGCACCATTCAATTCGTTGACTGGTGTCCCACTGGCTTCAAAGTCGGTATTAACTACCAACCACCCACTGTTGTGCCCGGTGGTGATTTGGCCAAGGTACAACGTGCCGTCTGCATGTTGTCCAACACCACCGCCATTGCCGAGGCTTGGGCTCGTCTCGATCATAAGTTCGATTTGATGTACGCCAAGCGTGCTTTCGTGCACTGGTACGTCGGTGAGGGTATGGAAGAAGGTGAATTCTCCGAAGCCCGTGAAGATTTGGCTGCCCTCGAAAAGGATTACGAGGAAGTCGGTATGGACTCTGGTGACGGTGAGGGTGAAGGTGCCGAAGAATATTAAGCGCCTCCGCAACACCACCCCCATCCAAAAAGACAAAGAAGAAGCGTGTATTGAAAAAATTCTCGACCTCTTTCGCTGAAAAAATTAACTCAAATTTTTAAAGCTTTCCCTTTGTATTTTATTTTTATTATTTTCCTTTTTTTACTTTTAAATTTAAAAAATGCTGAAAAAAAAGAAAAAAAACAAATGCAACTTTAAAAATACATTAAAAGAAGCTATACACGAGAAAAACAAATCAATTAAAAAAAAATAATAAATTGAATGTCTAATAATGCATTTGAAAATTCCAAAAACAAACATATCTTTTCATTTACTTTACATAGAGGAAAACTTGATAGAAATAGAATTAGTGTCACAGATAGAGATAGAAGAGCATATTATTTGGTGGGTAATGAAGTGCTTAGTATGTTGGCACATGGGAATCTGAAAACGAGGTGAATGAACCTCAAGTAGTTTATTTTGGTTTAAGAAGGGGTAATATGCACTTGTTTGGCCTCCTTTTATAGAGTGGCAGCGGCAATGCACAGTAAATTCATTCAAGTATTTGGCGATGCATAAATCGTTTCCGCATTGTTCTTTAAATTTCTTGAGAGACGATGAGTCATGAAATTTAATTATTTTTAAAGTGTGAATGGATGTTAGCGAAAATAGTATTCATTCCGCTCTTCCGTCCCCCTGCTAAGTACAGTTTTCTATGTAAATACATTTCTACTTAGAGATGGCATGTTCTCAACACCAATATAAAACGGCAGCAGAACTGTTAAAGACAGCTGCCTTTAATATATGAATACTTCAGATATAAAAATACTAATAGCTGCAGTAGTGGTGGTGGTCTTAGCATTCAGAGTTATTTTTTCTATTTTAGGTGGTGGTGGGTATTTCATTTGAAACAACTTTTTATGTATTTGTGTATGTATGTATGGATAAGTTGATGATAAAACACGCATTCACAATGCCATTTATGGTCATGTGAACGAGTGTTTGTATCTGCGTCTACCGATGATTTCATTTTGTTTATTCACGTTACTATTAAAAGCTGCTGCTCGCTTATACATATGAAATCATTGCTTTAAAAACCAAACCCACAGTAATTCTGAAGTTGTTTTTTCTTATTTTAGAAACCAAAGTCGTTATTAAGCGATAATTGTAATACGTTACTAGTGTATAGGCTTAATAGTTTTTTTTTTGTAAGGAATTTAGAAACTTTATTTGTCTACAAAGTAAAGAAATTCCTGTAGACTTCAAAACATCCTGCCTGGGCAGTCAAACAAACTTTTTGAACTACAACTTCTCGGTGTGACTAATTGTTTCTAACTATGTACATATGTAGCAATTCATAGACGCTAAATCCAATTGGCTTTCAATTCCTACTTTTAGACTCGATATCAAGATTAGTTTTTCTTTTTCGAATCGATGGTAAAACCTAGATAGAGAGTGCATGATCACCGCTTGCATAGAGGATTTAAATATAATGTTTTTTTTTGAGAAGACTGAAATAGTGTATAGGTTCCACAACTTACTAGGAATGTGCAATTCTAATAGATTTCGAGAATCTCCTATATGATGTTACTATACGGGCTCATCTATCTTATTGTTGTTCTTTTATTATTCGCTTGTCAATTGTTTTCCAATTCTTCTCATGCAATAAATTCTTGCAAAAGAGCAGAAGTCATTGAGAAAGAAAAGAGTGGTTTGTTTCTAGACGTTAAATGTCAACTCTAGCATCCTAGGACTTAATGTAATAAGCCAATCAAGTGTTTAATTGGAAAAACGGGATTAATGAAACTGAAGTAAGGCTACAGAGACCCAAACGGAAAATGAAGATGGAATAATTCAGGCTTCGTTGTAATTCCGATAATCATTAGCTATAACTCCTGACTGGAACTTTTAAACTGTCTAGATAGACTTGTGAAGTTGTAGATTTTATTCCAATCACCTTTGGCTACACATGATCTGTCAATAAATTCTGCATGCCGAAGAATCCTTTCCTGTCGTTATAGCTTCTGCAGAGATATTGCCAATCTTCGGATGTGTTTCCCCATGGCCCAAAGTGATGTTAAAAGTGCACAGAGGCCAGTTAAGGTTCATTGTGGGTACCTTCAATGTTACAAAAACAAGTAAAATGACAAGAAAATAGAAAAATCTGAAAAAGAAATAAAAGAAAAGAAAATTTAGCAAGAGATCAATATGCCAGGTATGAAAGTCTTCATGGAAGCCTACTCCCCAAGGCCAAGTCTTAAAAGATATTCTAACCATAATCTTGATTATAGGCAGCGTTACAAAAATTACCCTCACCGTAATTTATTATGAAATTGGAATAGCTTTAAGGTAAAACTAAAGATTTTCAGTTTAATTTCACTTTTTAAACAAACACCCTTAAATTAATTACAGGAAATGGTATTTTTAAACGCTTTCTTTTCAATTAAATTTCAACCATCTGTCTGTATATACATACATACATACATACAGACTACTTGTATGGATACTCCTATCCACCTAAGAATATATAAAGGGTACATAAAGGAAATTTTTATGATTCGTTATGATGAAATAACTTGTATGTTTTTTTAAAACACTCTCTTTCAGGATATTGGGATTTATTTAAAATCATAACAACCTTAAAAGAAATAAGAAATACTTATTAGCATTTCATTTCTTTCTTCTCTCCTTACAAACATAGGTACATAATTGGCCATTACAACCCTCCAGTCAGAATTACGGCCTAGCTTCTCACACCACTCATGTTGTGTGTGTTAATTTTATACATCAGTGGCGGGACCTACAGTTTTAAAGTCGACTCCGAACGACAGATTTTTGAGAAACTTTTCATGGCAATTTTATTTACTCCCAGAGTTTTTGCCAGAAATCTGCTGAAGAAATACTTTTTCGTATTTCGTTTTGATGTCTGACCTGGGCTTGAGCCTTGGCTTTACGTCTAATAAGCCAACACACTACCTACTAGACTACGGCAACTTATTCTCTCCCTTAACCCCAATTTCAATTATAATTACGAACGAGTAATTCTAATAACAAATTCTTTGCAGAAGATTGGCTCAATTTGTTTCGATCCCTAAATCCCAATCTTCTGAAAGAGAGTTTGTTTTAAAAATTGCATACAAGTGATTTCATATTTAAAAATTTTGTTACTTTAAGGGAATGCAGTGAAAAGGAACATTTTCTTATTTGGTTGCCAACTGTCTGACAACCACTCCTTAAACCTATCGACAAAACTTTGTGTGTCATTCAATGTATACACACACACACACACATACGTATATATGAAAATACTTGTACTTATTAGTGTGTTGATATGTATGTGGACTTTTTTTAGGATATAGTATGTATATGTACATAATATATGTACATTTATTTAAGTATACATTTTGGTTCGTATTGTGTGTACATCTACAATCACATGGTCTTCTTGCATAGCATTATTGATTTTCCTTTGGTATACATTATAAGCTGCCATACAAGAAAACAGTGTCCTTTTCAAGAAAATATATGCTGATGAGTCATTAATGCGGCATATTTTTGTTGCCAGTCAGCCGCAATAGCATTTTCGAAGGACGATAAAAAATTGAAAATATGATTGGTATGCTTGTATAAATATTTACTATAAGTGTTTATGTGTATGTATAGATAAAAAATTTAGGTAAGGAAAATATTTTTTCTATTTATTCAAGATTAGCCAAGATTATATAAGTATTATTTATGAGTAAACAGTAGAGTTAAGAAGTTCAAGAAAATCCTTCTGATTGGTTCAATTTAGTGACCCCAGGGTTCTAAGAAAACATGGTAGATTCGGGACAATCTGTAAGAGGCGAATGCAGCGTCTGTTCCCCTAGTTGGGAGAGTTGACAGTTCCTTAAATGAAATTTCTATTTCTTTCCTTTACTTCTAAGTGGACACCCAATGGAGCATAGCGCCTCAACTATTAACTTATTAACCTTCAGCGCTAACTTCTCTAACACTCAAGATTCCACCGAAGCGCTTATCGAATGACTTATGCTGCGTATCTGAGGATGAGGTAGAAAGTATTGTTCACTTCGGGTACCAGTTCTTGACAAATATCGGATGTTTTTGGCGTTTAATTTTCTATCATCTTTGAAGCCTGGATGGTTTCCAATAGAGACGAATTGATCCTCAGGTTGAATATTGATTTGTGGTATCACAGTCGGTCTAACCTTTTGTCTAAGTCGAACTATTCGGATAATCTAAGTAAAAAATTCATTGAGTATCAGACAATAGACGACTATTAGTAAGGATAACGGTCTAATTTCTGACACCAAGCCAATTCTATGCAGCATAGTGTTAATTTGGGACGACAGTTTTGAGTAACTAACCTTTTTATGGCAATTAAATTACAAATTGGAATTTTCCTCTAGTAAACCAACAGATTGGACACTAAATAGACTACATAATTGCGCTACAGGGACTATTTTTATAATAAAGCCTAGTGAAAACTGAGCAGAGTATTGTTTGTAAGAATAAGGCCAGATTTCATACCAGAATGCACATTTTAGGTCTTGGTTTACACGCTTCGGCTTTTATTGCTTTATGTTTATTTTTTAAGCCTGTATGAAAGAGATATTGTGCCCTCAAAGAAAAAAAGTCCTGCTGAATAAATCCCTTCGAAATAGAAAGCGTTTGAACCGACATTTAGGAAAATTGTTTTCAATTTACGATACACAATAAAATAATTAAAACATATAAAAGTGATTCGAAAAATCTGTTTGTTTCCTAATAAATGTAGGCGAGTTGAAGTATATATTATTAGTTTTAAGAGAGTGTATGGCTACAAACAAATCTTTCTGTACTCCTACACCTACAAATTATTATTGCTTTAAATTTGTTTACACTCAAATGCATAGCGTTTAAAATCGCCCAGAGACTTGGCGTTACTGTCGCCATAAGCAAGTGACTTCATTTAGAAAAACCACACACATATCTATATATGTACATGCATGAGCAAGTGTATGTGTATACAAACACCCAAATACTCATAATAACACCATAAAAACAGAGAATGAATAACACATCATATTAGGCACAGTGCTAACAAACTGGTTCTTCATACGTATTCCAATAATTTCAAGAGAGAGAGAGAGAGAGAGCAAGAGAGCGAGAAAATTTTCTTTTTATAGATAAAAAATTACAAATTTTAATATTTTTCATTTTTTAGGCCATGTTTATTAACTTTTAAAAGAAATTTTTCCACAAATTAAAATTTCACGGGAGTAATTTCTTTTTCACAAGAAAGCATAGTAATTTTCGTAAATTATTGTGATATTTTCTTTAAAAATAAAAACAGGTGCCTGCGTAAGCGTTTCTAAATAATTGTTACTCGCAATTTGTTAGTAATTGTTTGGTTTAGAGGTCAGCCATAATTGATATTAATGAAGTCATGATTTAATATGTTATACAAGTACATACAAAGTAACAGACAATATAAACAACCAGAGAGAGATTTAATAATAAACAGAATTTCTTTTACATAAATTATTAATACATTTTAAATAAAACTGTTAAAATTTATTTTATATTTAAAAATACGTTTCTATATTCCATTCTCTTAAAATTGGCAATGCCTTTATATTTTACTAAGTTAAAATTAGAATGGCAATGCTACCTTTGCTTATAACATTTATAGTTGGCACCCCTGTTTTATATTGTGTATTTTCAGTGTTGAAAAATTATTCGCACATTCTTTTTCCGTTTCAGGGTTAATTAAGTAAAATTAAGCCCCGTTTGTTTACTGCACTTGGTGGTCTGTCTGTCTAATAAATAGGTAGGTGTAGGTGTACAAGTTACAGTAGTAGGGTAGTTAGTAAAAGTCAGACAAAAAACAAAAAATAAAATAAAAGAAAAAAAATAGAAATAAAAATATGTTTTTTTATTTTTTAATTAATTTTTCTTTGAAGTGTGAAATTCACCATTTGTGGTGAGTTTTTTACAAAATGTGGTGAGTTTTATCCGGTGTGGTGAATAAAATCGAAATTCACCAAAATGCCGTTATTCGAAATAGGTACTGTGTTACCATAAATCCATGTACTGTATATTGTGATTTGAACGGTGCGTGTCTAGAATAAGTAATTTTCACATCTGTTAGTGGAGGCATTCACCGATATTTCTGGGTTAACTGCATTAAAACAATGTTGCCATTGTGTCATTCTATTTAAAATTCTAAAAATTTTAAATTACAAAAAATAATTAAATTTTAATTATTGTTGTAAATGAATTTTTGAATAATTTCGTTCTTTTGTGTTATTTTATATTCATTCCCAAAATGCTTTTTTGCAAATTGGAAATTCTTTGTCGAAATATTTATAATTTTTTGTGCTTTTTTGTTTGAATCGGATCAGGAAAAACATTAAAAAGGAATTCATTCATTTTTTTCTTTTTCAAAAAAGCTGGTTACAGGACAGATTCCTTCCTGATTTTATGATTTGCGCTTTTTTTCAACAGGCTAATGGTAAAGGTCTTAAGCCCCGGTTAGCCAGGGGCTAACTAACGTATGTACATATTTTAGATTACGAAAACGCAATGAGAATGCTGAATGAACCGTTGCGTCGACATTTTTTTTACTAAACCTTACGTTTCGAATCAACTGTTATTGTTTTGTAATGAGAAAGAAACATGTGTTAGTTTTTCTATTCCATTCTGTACGGTAATATAATAATAATATAAATATATTTTTAAAAAACTACCATTTGATGCAAAAAAGTACTCTTTCGGTTATAGTTCAGTACTATTTCAAAATTTCAATTTTGCAACACTGAGAAACCAAGGCGAATTCATATTGAGTTCGCCCTGACTGAGACGGATTGACATAAAAATTGCAATTTTTTGTTTTGTGTGTAAATTTGTCTTTAAATTGGACAATAATGTTAAATAAAAGAAGAAAACATATTTTAAAATATAAAATTAGAATCGGTGAACAAATAATATGTGTGTTTAAATTTCAAGAAATAAAGGAGATGTGTGTGCACTAACAAAACATCTTATTTTATTTAATGCAAATAGAAAACGCATCAGCCGGGTTTGTTATGTGTTGTTGTTTTGTGTGTAAATTTGTGCTTAAATTGGAAAATAAATGCTAAATAAAAGAAGAAAATATATTTATTTATAAATATAAAGTAAGAGTTGTTGGTGCATAAAGAAAAGTGTATTTAAATTTAAAGTAATAACAAAAGAGAATATAATTTCCACAAACAAAACGTCTTATTCGAATGCAATAGAAAACGTATCAGCTGGGCTAAATGATAGCACCAACACCATTTTTATGAAATTCGCCTTTGTTGGTATGTATCTGAGATAAATGTGTTGCCATATCACTTTTTTAGAAATTAAGACTGTTAAATACAAAAGCGTTTTTAAATTTATTTAACATTTAAAATGTTTAAAATTTAATAATTTTTTTCGATAATAATGATTGTCATATAATTTTTTTTTAAAGAATTTCTTACTTTATAAGTATATCATATAATATTTATTAAAACCTTCATATATTTTTAAACAATTTAATTGAAATAGCAACTGCTCTACGTGTTTTAGAAACTATATTTTACAGCATTGATAGATTGTTGTAATAAAATGAAAAAAAAACAAAAATAATATTAATTACCCGATTTCAAGACGCATTAAATAGTATAAGGATTTGATGATATCAAAAATGCTATAAGCGCCAAGTGCTACAAAGCCAAGGCACGTACATTGATTTAAATTGCCTAAAGCTGCGGCAGCCTAGGTTAGCTTATATTATACTGATAGCCGCTTTAAAAAGTACAGCTTCTTAAATTCCTATAAGGTCTTGTTTAAATAATTAGAATACCCAATCCGTCATTCAACTATCGAATCTTCCAACAGGGACTTCAGTCTGTTTCGCCAAATTACCATGGACGACATAATTTTCATCGAAAGATCATCTTCAGCGATGAGGACGATGGGGAATTTGGGAAGATATCATTCGACATGAGATCCAAGAGCGTCTTATGTATCCCTAAAAAGTCCGTTTTTGTCATCATCATGATTACCAACTCCTTTCGGCCTGAATTGGATGACAGTAACGAAATGTGAGTTTAACAGGATGGTGACAGCTCTTGTCACATTGGATATTCTATACGTACAATTTGAGGACATGATGATCCCATAAGGAGGTGATGTAAACTGGCCACCGAGATGGCCCGTGCGATTAGACCCCGTTAAACCTTTTCTTGTGGGGTTTCCCTAAGCCTCCAGGTGTATGCGAGTAAGCCATAGTGGGCATAACCCATGCCATCGGTCTAATTCATGAGCCAGACTCATGGATAACAGGACATTTCGAATGCATTCCACACAATGGCATCAATAGAACTTCAAAAGAGTACAAATCTTCTTCTTTGGCTAGACATGTTCTGCCCAAGAACTATGTATGCTTAGAAATTCTTCCTTTCAGGTTTCTAAAAGCTAAGAAAAAGATAGAAAATATACATTCTTTCTCGTCATTACAGCTTCTGCAGAAGTTGTTGTGAGATATTACCAGTCTCTGGGAAAGTGGGCTTACTTCAGTTTGGGTTTAAAGCAAATTTTGTTCTTCATACAACCATTGCTAGCCAGTTTTATCTGATTTATTTCAACTTGGATGATACTACAGTAATCGACTACAGGGATAATCTATGATTTCACATTCGATTTTGTCGCATGAGAGCTGTTGGATGACGTTCTCTGGCAGATAATGTCTTCTCGTATAACTAGGATAACCAGAATGCTCGCTATAAATTGTGTTCTATTTTTACTGATTTTTTTCTTTGAGTGTATAGTATATGAACGTTCTTTATTCCATTTATGGAAGTGGTTGTTTTTAATCATAATTTTGAAATTTTATTACAAAGTAAGTGCATCCTAAGGCTTGTTAAGCATTATGCATTAGAGTGTTAAATGAAATCTGATAAAATATTGTAAAAATAATTTCAATTTTTTTTATTCTATTTTTTTTCTGTTATGAAATGTTCAATCTTCATTTGTAATCATCATGCTCGCATTGTCTTTCTCTCTTTCTCTCTCTCTTTTTTTCTTGGCCCCTTCTATTGAGGTTATAAATCAATTACACATGCATAACTTGCATTGACACTCCTTCAATTGCTGCGAATGTTTATTTGTTGCTGCTAATGTTGTTGCTTGTTGTTATTGTAATTGTCTCCCTTCTAGCTAAGCAATAATCTGCCTTAACCGCCGCCTCCTTCTTCTCCTTACGAGGCCAATACAAGTCAACCATATAGGCAAACTATAATATCTTGTCAATATTACAACAACGACAACAACAACAACAACGAAACAGGCGGCAAATATCAAAAAGAGCCGCGTTTGACGCTTGACCGCATTTTAAATCAATTTTCGCAAAACAAAAAAAGTGAATAAAGTGAACAGAAAAAAGAGAATAGAAAACTAATGGAAATCCTAACATTTGCGTGCAGTCATGAAATTAAAATCACATCAGAAAACAACAGCAAATAGTGGCAACACGAATTGAGAATTTCTAAAAATTATACCAACGAACAAGAACCATTAGCTAATGATGCCAGCCTTTAAAGGTATAAATTGATAAATAAATCGTTTTTGAAAATATTTTTTGAAATATTGAGAAAAACCCCTGGCAAATCTACAGTAATACTATTTGCGAGAAGAAGCAAACTTTCGAAATGGAATAATATTTGACTCCTGATTGAAATAATATCAGAGAAAATGGAAGCAAAATATCTAGGAATGTTACTGAACAGTAAACTGTTTTAGAAGGCTCGTAAAAAGAGCATCTTAAGGAATGCAAAATAAAATGCAATAGGCTTGCAGGAAAATCTTTGCAATGAAGCTAAGGCTTATGGCCGGGATGTATACTTGGGACTCAATATATAGACTTTGTGATGAGGAGATTGGATCATCAGACCACATACTAGAAACTTCTGTGACTTTAATACATCTCAGAAGGGAAAACCACGTATATCATACACTAGGTAGGGAGTCATTCTTACTTACGCCGAACAACATCCTGAAGTTTGTTAAGACTACACGATTTGGTGAAACATTATGGAGATACTCTTTCGGAAAGTAAATTCTATAGGCTACCAGTAAAATGGATCTAATGGAAATCTTTTTGCCTGCCGCTGATCAGATTGTTTGAATCTAAATATCTCCCAAGCTAGAAAGAAAGTGACATGAAAAACTTATACAGGAAGAACTTACCATACACGAGTAGTGCGGCTGAAGACTAAGGATGTTCCATACTAACATTGAAAAATGCCAAACAAATTGCTGCTCGGCGGCAGTTTTCAGTGTTATTAGCCTCAATCATTTTGATTATTGATGGAATGCGCTCTGAATAGATTATACCTACCTAGCGCTTTGCGTAGCTAAGCTCTGCCACGCCACCTTCAGAACTAGTCAATTCACTCTTTTAAATCTCTGTGTTATTACTTTAATAAGCATGAACAAAATATCATTTTTTTTAGTAAATTAAAGAAAGTTATTGGGAAATTTATATTATTTTCTATTCAGAGGCGGAAATAATTGAAACAATGTTTGCTCGCCTGCTACCATTTCCATCACCATCATCATCATCAACGTTGTCATCATGCAAACACAGGAAATACTAGCCAATTTCGCTGGGCTGTCAGCATAGAATAGTTTTTTTTGTTTTTTTATTTTTGCAAATTGTAATAAAAAAATTTAATTTTTAATGTCTGTAATGAGTGTTAAAGATTCCACGTCTATACATGCATACATACGTAGATATATACTGTATATACTACATATTTATATGTACTGTTTAAGGAGTAGTGAAAAGTAATCCTATACATAGTTTTGAATGAAATTATCATTTATGATTCGTTTTGTAAGCAAATCAGGATGTTAATTAACATAAAAATTCATTAAAGACAGTCATTTGTTTATTGAAAGAAACTTTAGAGTACGATACGGCTTATGACAAACGCGTCTTGATTGATCTCAGCCAGCGATTCATTTGGCGTAAGACGATGGACCTAATGGAACAGTTAAATAGTTGCACCGTGTCGTTTGGGCTTTGGTAACAGGCAGAGTAATGGTTAATAATACCGGAAACAATTTTCCCTCAATAATCGTTCAGAATGCTGGAACAGCCAGATCTTAACCGTTCTAGGAAGGAGTGAAATTGCCAGGAGAGTTAACTCATTCTATGCGAAACCACAGGAGATTGTAATTAAGAAATTTGCATAATTTGTAGTCCCAATAACCATTGATTAATCTCGTATTAAAGCAGAGGGCTGAGTTGATGGCAGTAAGACTTAATGCGGACAAATCCTGGCCCAACATGGGCATCATGCCCATGCTTTTCTGGGAAGACATAGACACTTATAGTTCGATTATATGGTTACTTATATCTTTCTAAATGGAATATTCGACTTCTGGTCCAAAGATCCGGAGGTTAGCAATGGAATTCTTGAAGCTTCTGCCGACGATTCAAAGATGCGTGACAAGGTGGGCAGTGGTATTTTTCCAGACAGAGATTATGGCTGTTTTGAATGAGGTGCAATGCTTGTTAGGTCGCCGTAGTCTAGTAGGTAGTGTGTTGGCTTATTAGACGTAAGGCCACTGTTCAAACCCTAGGCCAGACATCAAATCGAAATATGAAAAAATATTTCTGCGGCGACTTCCTCTCAGTCCAGGTTCCGCACTGTCCGTGGTACTCCTTCTTTCGCCAAGGAGGTCCAGTTCTCCATCTTCGCCAATATTACTCTCACGAAGTAGATGATTTTGATCATTTCGAATGGCGACACAAGTTCCAAACGGTAGCAGTGCCAGTGGATACAATCGAAAATAATGTTTCAGTTTCTTTTTCTCCCTCTTAAAGGCATCTTGGACATTTTGTGCTGTATAGTACACTACTGCACATCTCCAAATCTTCAACTTATCCATGACTTTTAGTTCTATAAATTTCTATGCGCTATTCGGCCAATAGTTGCTATCATATCAATCGACAATATGCGTCAAAGTGATGCGAAATGCAGCCGTTCTGTGAATAAATTTAATTTAATGTGATTGCCTTCTAATATTAAGCATCCTGGACTCAGATACCGCTCCCATATAGCAATAAGATGATTTCAGTAAACTCCCAATGTTTGACAATCGGCTGCTGCTTTGGCTCACGATTTTTTATGGTTTGGTAGCTGCCTATTGAATCTGATCCACATATGTTAACCCAGGATCGAGACATAGTCGCAGACTGCTGAAGAAATTGTAAAGTCTACTGAAACTAGAGACACATCGGCGACACCCTTTACTACAAATATAGAGTTCTTGATGAAATTTAGTTGGAAGTTGAAGTCGCCGTAGTCTAGTAGGTAGTGTGTTGGCTTATTAGACGTAAAGCCAAGGCTCAAGCCCAGGTCAGACATCAAAACGAAATATGAAAAAATATTTCTTCAGCGACTACCTATCAGCAGATTTCTGGCAAAAACTCTGAGAGTAAATAAAATTGCCATGAAAAGTTTCTCAAAAATCTGTCGTTCGCAGTCGACTTTAAACTGTAGGTCCCGCCACTCATGTATACAATTTACACAAACAACATGAGTGGTGTGAGAAGCTAGGCCGTAATCCTGACTAAAGGGTTGTAATGGCCAATTATGTATGTACATATTTGCATTTTTAAATCTCCAATTACGGTTTACTAGAGCCTTCTATTGATAAAATATTGAATTTCTCTTTACTACACCCTGTACGTACATTTTTTAAAGCAATTCTAAAAGGTGCGTAGAAACAAATTTTATAAACATTTGAAGCATAAAGAAGAGGTGTAAAGAAAAAACAAAGAGTAGAAAAAGTTTCGAAACTGAAGTACAAACAGAGTTTTATGATACTTTTGGAAATCATTTCATTTCATTTCAGTTTCTTTTTCTCATGTTGTTTTTGTTTTTGGCATAGTTTTTGTAAAACTGTGTACCAATAGTTTCCCACTTTAAAACACTCGTACCAGCAGCCCCCGTATAATAACAACTACTGCCACTCGATTGTATAGCTTCTACCATATTTGAAGCACATGTCGTCTATCGTACTCTAGACGTAAATGTAGGGGGAAATTTTTATTTAAAAAGTTTAGTTTTTGTTGTAATAAAATTTAAAAAAACACATTTTTTCTTAAAAATTTTGTTTTACAATTATAGAAGGTTTTAAAAGGGATGGGGGTTTAGAGGAGGGGAGTTTCAGACCATGATTGCTAATATTTGTTGGTTTAGAATATTTCAAACACTGTTGCTTGATATTTATTTTTGCGTTTTATCTCTTTTTCATAAGATAAATAACAACAACAGCAGCAACAATAATAATAATAATATTAAAAAAAATTCAAAAAAAAACTGTTAATAAACAAACCAACACAGTACAGTGGCTAACAAAAAAAAAAAATATCAATGAATGGTGTAAACATTTGAAAATTATAAATAAAACAGGTTAATGAGCGTGGGTTTCATTCATTTCTATCTGTTCGTTCATTCACTGGAGGTGGGCTAGTAGTAATGGCTGCGTTACACTAGAAATTACAGAAAAATAAACTTCCAAACGTTTTACTTTCTAAATCACTCAACACTCTATGCATTCCATTCACTTGCTATTGAAGAATTTAATAAAAACAGAGCAATAGTTTGGTGGAATAAAAGAAAAATTTAATAAAATTTTATATTTTGTATTTAGAGTTGGAAAAAGTATTTTTTTTTTGGGTAGAAAAAAAAAGCATAAAATTATGCAGTACTTCACATGGCTTGGACTAAAAATTTCACGGAATATTCAGATTTTACTTCCGGTAGAGAGTTGTGCGATACTCCATATCGCGTTAAGCATCCCGTATGCTTGCTTTACATTCTAGATTTTGTTCTCGATATCATGAGAAGAATCGCTGGTTTTGGTTTTCAAAGGGACCATCAAAGTGTGTTAAAGCGGTTGAATGCTCTCCACATTTAAGTATTAAAAAAAGTACCGCTTTTTTTTTATAGAGGTATAGAACTTTAAGTTGGCATTACTTTTCAAGATGGCGACCGATTTAACAGCTGTCAAGTGATTTATTCTCAGTTTGGTTTGGCAATTCATCATGAATAGCACAATGTACACAGTGGCGACTCGGGATTTTGACATTTAACCGTATACTAAGAAAGGGACAGCAAATATTACCAAAAAGTATTTCTGTCCCTTTCCGATTGTCTGTCTGTTTTGTTTATTTATGTTTTTTTAGGTTTTGGGGTGGGTTTTTTATATTGGCGAGAGTTAATAAAAAATGAAATTTTTGTGTAAAACTATTAATAAATAATAAAAACAACTAATAGCAATAACAATTTTTAACTTTTTCTTTCAAGAAATTAAAAAATATTGGCAACTTTCAGCAAGAAACATTTTTTATGAGCAATACGTCTTATTTTGATCTTATAATATTTAGCTTCTTAATAATCTCTTGCACAAGAAACTATATTCATTGTGACCGAAAATCACACACATTTCGATTAATATTTAAATATTTAAGAATCTTTAAACTTTTCATTCATACAAGTTTTCACTCTGTATATCTGTTGCTTCTAACACATTTGCTTCGCAAAACTTTTAACATTTTCTTTCTCCCTCCAAGAAAATGGTTAAGGCAGCTGATTTTAGCGTTTTTTAAACGTCACAATTGTCATCACTGGTTACATTGTGATGAATAGACTCACGCCTGAACAACGCTTGCAAATAGTGCAATTTTATTTCGAAAATAATGGTTCTGTGCGGAAAACGTATCGCGCACTACGTCCATTTTATCGTCCACAAAATCGTCCATCAGAGCAGTTAATTCGATTAACCATGGAACGTTTTCGCACCACGTTTACGTCTTATTGATAACTCGCATCCCCAGAGACGCTGTACGGTGCGTACAGAAGAAGCTATTGCTGCTGTAGAGCGTAGCATTGAGGAAGACCCGAATGAGTCCATTCGCCATCGAGCACAGGAATTGGATCTGTGTCCATCCACTTTATGGAAGATTTTGCGGAAGGATCTTGGTTTGCGTGCTTACAAAATCCAACTCGTGCAAGATTTGAAGCCAAACGATCATCAAGTAAGGCGTAGATTCGTCGAATGGGCCCAAAACGAGATTACCGTTGTTCCCGATTTTCATAAGCGAATTTTGTTTAGCGATGAAACGCACTTCTGGTTGAATGGCTACGTCAACAAACAAAACTGCCGCATTCGGAGTGAAGGTAATCCTCAAGTGTATGTGGAAACACCGTTACATCCAGAAAAACTGACTGTTTGGTGCGCTTTATGGGCTGGTGGAATCATTCCGTCCGTACTTTTTCAAAAACGATGGTGGCCAGAACGTTACAGTCAATGGTGATCGGTATAGAGCCATGATTACTAACATTTTCTTTCCTGAATTGAATAACCATGATGTCCAGGAGATGTGGTTTCAACAAGGCGGCGCAACATGTCACACAGCTCGTGCCACAATAGATTTATTGAAAGACACGTTTGGTGACTGCCTAATTTCACGTTTTGGACCTGTGAATTGGCCTCCAAGATCTTATGACTACTTTCTGTGGGGCTATGTAAAGTCATTGGTCTATGCGATAAAGCCACAAACGCTTGACCATTTGGAAGACAACATTCGCCGTATTATTGCCGATATACGGCCACAAATGTTGGAAAAAGTCATCGAAAATTGGACGTCCAGATTGGACTACATCCGCGCCAGCCGTGGCGGTCATATGCCAGAAATCATATTTAAAATGTAATGCCACAAGATTATCTTTCGGATAAATAAAATTCATGTCAATCGAATAATCCATCGTTGTTTTATTGCAACTTAAAGTTCTATACCTCTATAAAAAAACACCCTTTATTTTGTAATTTTTTTTCTTATTACTCTTCAGAAAATTTGATTTGTTTTTTCAATTAAAACAAACAAACTATTGGAATAAGAAAATAAATTATTTTTTTTTTGTATTTTATATTAAGATTCATTTGACTTGTAATTCTGAATTAATTGGTCATCATTAACTGCTAATTAAACTTTCAGCTGATGCTACGCCATGTAATTATGTAAACGTCAAATAATCTGTCAAATATTCATGTCACATGCAATGTAAACAAACAAAAAAACAAAATCATTTGTCAACACGAACATCCGTAGATGTCACTAATTAAACAATACATTTAAGTACGTAACCATGTATTTGTATGTATGTATGTATGTATTTACGTATCTATGTATTTCTGAGTATAGAAATGATATAACTGACGGTTGGAAATAATTACAAGCATTTGAAGTAAACAATTTAAAATAAATTAAATTTTAATTAAAAAACAATAACGAGGAAACCATCTATACTGTTTACATTTAACCCTTTAATCAAATTGAAACTTTGACTTTATTCGCCCGCTTTTTTATAGGGTGAACACTGGCAAAGAGGAAAACCGTCCCTTTTTATAGTTATTCTTCCCAAGCCAGGTGACTGACAGTGGAAATCCAGCCAATCATAGGAATAAATTTAGCACATTCTGATCGCCTTATAAATATCGATTCGATTGCCTAGGATCTAAAAATAGCACAAAAAGCCATTTGCAATCACAAAAGTTTATTTTTACAGTCATGGAGAGGTACTAACCTATTGTAGTCATAGGATCCATTGCACATTTTTCCATTGTTCATCCTTCGTATAGTCGCCGTGGTCTAGTAGGTAGTGTGTTGGCTTATTAGACGAAAAGCCAGGGGTCGAGTCTCAGGCCAGACATCAAATTAAAAATACAAAAATGATTTCTTCGGCGACTTCCTCTCAGCAGATTTCTGGCAAAAACTCTGAGAGTAAATACAAATTGCCATGAAAAGTTTCTCAAAAATCTGTCGATCTGTAGGTCCCGCCACTCATGTATAAAATTAACACACACAACATAAGTGGTGTCAGAAACTAGGTCGTAATCCTGACTGAAGGGTTGTAATGACCAATTATGTTATGTATGTATCCTTCGTATACAGATAGGGTTTGCCTGCAATGTTTTTGCCAACCCCGTTGAACTAACGAACTCCAGAGTGATTTTCGTTGTTAGGAAAGATAACTCACTGACTAACACTTAACAAGCGCTCAGGTGCCCCCTTTTCAAATGGATTAACGCAACCCAATTCTTCTCACATATTCCACTTAAAATCATTTTTATTCTGTAACCGGTTACTACACACTGATACAAGTCTCAAATCTTTTTCTATTATAATTGCCTAGCAAAAGCTTAGACTGGCTCAAAACCGTCTATTTTAAGAACAGACTTCTCAAACTATTTCTAGATAATCGGATGCAAAACTCAAATCTCTTACCTATCAAAAGTGTAGACTACTTTAAACCCGTCTTTTTGAGAATAGTATTCTCCTCTGCTTACTTTCCCTTTCACTAGCGATGACCTTCCACATTCCTTTTCCAATTTCACAGAAAAGTTCTAGTCCCATTAGTAGTGTCAAAGCTTCTTTACCCGTGAGCTTATTTTGCTGGATTCCTTTACGACTCCATAGTCTAACAGAGGCTGCCCGTATTGCCTCTGCTTAACTGATCAAGTTTACTCAGATATGTAGTTCCACAAGATGGTGGTGTGATTGTCAGCAGAAGGCTCGATGCAAAAACACTTCGATGTAAATATGTTTCCATGTACCGAAATTCCATTGCAGTGAAGTTGAAACAAAATTGTCCATTTCGATAGCAAATAATTACGGATCAACTCACGGAGAGTCGGTGTAAACGGTGTCCAAGTCAGGATTGACGATCAGCTAACTTTTGGTGTTTTTTGCGAATTGGAATACGACGAGACTTAGTTGAGATGTTTCCCTATAGCTTAAATATGGCAAAAAGTGATGGCTGAAGTGCTTAAAGTTTTTGAATACAAAAAGGGTATCCATCCCTCTTTTAGAATTTTAAGACGATTCAATTTCCTTTCAAATAACCTATCCTATCCTATTCGTCCATAATAAAAAAACACTTCAGGTGAAAGAGATCTAACAGCTGACAGTCTTACCAGACTAACGGTTTTGAAACCACTAAATGGATAACCCGCTACATATAGTGTAACTCAGCAAAGGGTTTTAATTGTAATTGTTTCCATTTGAGGTTTTTCTTTTGCCATACACTGTTTATATGACGAAAACAAAATTTTAAACAAAATTTCAGTGTACGCTTGTTTAGCAACCGTTTTTGATCTTTCAAAGCGAAAGTGAGAGCATTTTTTGTATTTGTTTCAATGCTTTTGGTTTTTTTTTTAGCAATTTTTCTCATAAAGAATATTAAGTGACTTGTTTTTTAGTATTGGTGTACATTTTATAAGTGTTTGTTGGCTAAAGAATGACGTTAAACCTTAAAAATTTTGATATATAAACAACAGATGTTCGCTTTTTTATATCAAAGAAAAAAACAAAAACAAAAAGTAAACAACAGCATATGCACTAACAACAAATATAATCGCAACAACCAATAAATGACAAAAACGTAAGAAATTATAACATAACGAGTAAAGCCTTACAATTTCGAGTTCAATTGACATTGAGAGTAAGTAATACACATTGTTTGTTGAAATGTAAATAAATACGCCGTACATAAATACATACGTACTTACAAGCATACTACATTAAAATATGGCTGTACGTATAAACAGCTACATACCAAGAGATTTCGTAGAGAGAGTAGGTAAGAGTAAAAATATAACAAGAGAAAGAGTTATTAAAAGAGCCCCCCACAAGTTTTCACAAAAAAAAAACACACAGAAACACACACTCACACACATGCATGCATGCTTATAAACTTGTTTGTTATTTTCATATTGTATTGTATTGTATTGTACTGTATATGGATGATATTAACATATTTTACGCGGAGGCGACCAAATGTCAAAACCACAAATATGTTGATGTCAATAAAAGGTAAAAATGGCATATTTTCATTCATTCAAACAAACATTCATTCATACGAACAACAACTCTTTACCACACTACACCATACAACACAACACTAACTAACTATACAGAGTGTTTACAAATTACATTACGGTTAAAACAAAAACCCGAAGAGAGACAGAGAGAGAGAGAAAAAAAAACGAAATAAAGTAACAACAATACGTTATTTTAGACATAATGAATGGTTTCACTCATTAATTATAAGCGATCGTTAGATTAACAATGACTTGTAGCAAATACAACAATAGCAACAACAATATTGCATATAAATATAAACAAAACAAAATAGAAAAAAAATTATTGTTTATTGTTTTGCCAACTGTATACAATATGAAGATTAAGAGGGAAAAAAAAATTACAAAAACAAAGAAAACTTTTCTTAATTCAAACGAATGATGAGCGCATCAATTGATTTACAAAGTCTTTATATATGTACTATATATACTTACGTATATACATACATACATACTTATATACAGTATTTGCAACAAATACAACAACATTTGTAGCAAACTGAAACTTATTAGCTACATAAAGATGCCAGATTATTGACAGATTGTTTACAATGTAGTTGTAAAAAATGCGAAAAATATATTCAGAGATAACCGGGTAGGCCATAAAGACTAATAGAAAACATCCAGAGACCATGGTTTCCATTGTATTCGATCTAGAAAAAATGCAACACTAAAAAAAGTAAACAAGAGCGATAGAAAGAGTGAAAACCCAATAGCTACGCAAAAATGGCGGCACATTCCTCACCCAAATTAATCTCACAGTAAATTTTACCTTTCGTTAGAGAGTTGAAACATTCAAGGAATCTCTCATCGAGTGTATTCAACCTTCTTCCATCCAACAGCCTATCAACTGTCTCCAACTCCTCCTCATCTCCCTATTACTTACTTACATAGTTGGCTATTACAACTCTTTAGTCAGGACTTAGTTTCTCATACCACCTTTGTTGTGTATTTTAATTTTATCCATGACTGGCGGGGTCTAGAGTTTTACATAGACCTCGAAGGACAGAGTTGAGAAACTTTTCATGGCAATTTTATTTACTCACAGAGTTTTTTCCAGAAGTCTGCTGAGAAGAAGTCACCGAAAGAAATTTGTTTCATATTTCTTTTTGTTCGAGACGTCTGGACCAGGTATTGAACCCTGGTCTCACGTCTAATTGCCTAACTTACTAGACTACGGCGATTTCCGAAATTTAATCAAAATGTTTTTTGTGTTAAAAATAAAACTCTGGCAACTCTGCCTCAAATAACAATCTTAAATTATAAGAAGAAAAAAAAAAAAAAGGAAACACCGACGCCATAAGATCAGTCAGACAATGAACAAAAAAAAATAAATAAATTTTTGCAAACACAGACAACAACAACAAAAAAAGGCTGACAAAATATTATGCAGCACACAAACAAATAGAAATAAATTTAAAAAAAAAGTAAAAAAAAATAAAGTCAACTTCGAGAGCATTTACTAACCAAAATGTGTTTCTCTTATGCTGTGCTCTTATTAATACTGAATTAAGCCCTAATGTAAGAGCTGAGTGTCTCAGAGTTATTGGCATGGTGTTGGTGTTGGTGTTGGTGTTATATGAGCCGCACACATCACTTAAACAAGTTTAATAAGCAACTTGTGCCGGATGACATCACTGGCGAAATAAAATGTACAAAAAAAAATTATTTAAACAATAACTTTTGCTTTGTTTTCTACAAATAAACCTCAACAAACGTTAAGGAAAACAACAACAAAAATATATAAAATAAAAACATAAAATACTTGTACAATAACAACATCAGCAAAATGGATATCAAGCCAATTTGTATATGTGCCCGTATGTATTTGTTGTTTTTGTTGTTCGAAATGTTTATCTTATACACCTTTGCAAAACTTACTCATACATACACACACTCGAGCAATACTCACTTATACAACAAAAAAAAAAAAAAAAAAAAACAAATAATGAAGAGAATTATTCCTGGTATGAGAACAAGATTATTAATGAGAGAATGAAATGGGCTCCCTAAGTTTTATATTGAAATGTTTACAGTATTATTGGGAGAGCCAGTCATGGGTGTAGCTTACAGTGGGTGCTATGTTTTGAATTAAAAATGAAGTTTTGAAATAAAATATATTGGAAAGGGGGATTCGTTTTATATCTGGAAATATCATTTGCATCTGCATTAGAAGTGCACTCTGACAACTGATAGTAGTAAACCTTCGTTGCTATTTCTGCTCCCAATCATCGTTTAGTGCCACCCTTTCAAAGCCTCAATTAAAGGAAAGTTGGTATTATTAGTGTTTTCTTGTAATTCTACAAGTTTTGGTAGTGGTTTAGCGGGTATCAAATATTTAATAGAAAAAACCAACCCGAGTCCAAAATAACTCTTGCTATTGCAGTAATCTTTAGATTTGAGAGCTGGGTTAAGGATGTCGGAAAGTGAGAGGTCAAAAAACTCAGATTTTTCATGACAACAGCAGGGCACATTAGGTGAACAAATTTCTTCCTTCACCTCAGGCCCATAGCTCCTCCAAAAGTTATGTGCTAAAATGTCAAGTCTTTCTGCATTTCCAACAAAAGGACAGTGGTCGCTATTATGCAATAGATGGCCATATGAATTAAGGATAAAATTGAGTTGGTGTCCATCAGAATTGTTGACATTTGTCCAGCAGAGTCTACCAATATTGCACGTACCCTCTTAAGATTGAGTTACCTTGAGTCACCGTGATAACAATATTAAATTTAACAGAGGCAATCGGAATATGGACCGTAACATGTCGGATATTGCGAGCTTTGCACCAGCTGCAAAAACTATTTTCAGATTTCAGTTTAATTCGAGATATCTAAACTGTGGTTTGAACCATTAACTCGCGTTTAATAACCCAACACACTGTTTACTACTAGACTACGACGACTTGAGTGTGTTAATGTTAAATAATAATAAAACCTCCTATCAGTAGCTAAAGCTACCACCACTCTGTTTTCATTATTGTAGTATGGGTGATGATATTCGTATGTAGGAGCACCTATTCAAATTGACACTCAAAACAGATACATGCCATGCTCTCTCTCTCTCCTCAAATAGTTAGACACTGTCATTGGTATCGGTTGGTTTCTCTTAATAATTTCGTTTCGGCTAAACAAATAGATGGAATAGAGATATAATGCGATTGTGTAGACGTATAATAAACGAGCGTAAGAGCGAATATATGTACATACATGTACATACATACACACAGTGGACGAGATATGACTATGGCAAATAGATAGAGGCCACACGTACAATACACAATGTTGACTGAAAGCTAATGGGAAAATTGAGCAGCAACACACAACATATGAGATATGCAGGCAGACAGTCTTGAAAATATTCGCGAACTATGCGGTCGCATTACGATGATTTCGCTGTTGGCGAAACGAATAAATTGAGCAGTAGTAGTCAAAATAACAATTTTATTAATAATAATCATCATCATCATCACAATCATATTAACAACAGTGGTGTTAGTGGTGGTAGTAGTAGTAGTAGCTATAATAACAATAATAATGGAGCGATACCATATCACGCCCGTGAAAATTCGCTGCCATTCAGTTATGGACAGATTACAAAAACATCAACGCCATTAAGGCCAACCACCAACACGTCGTCGTCGTCGTCGTCAACGCTGTCTGCGTCTACGTTAGCACGTAATTATAATAAAAACGCTCGTGAATTAGATTTCGATTTTGATTTCGATTTTGGTTTGAACTCCGCAGGTCACAAAAATCTTACGGGCGGCGTTAGTGGTAGTGGTAGCGGTAACGGTGCCCATGATTACGACGGTTACGGTAAAAGTGCTTTAAATGGAAATTACGCATCGACAATAGATCGTGCAAATCAAAATAAAAATAAACGTCATAATTATCATCAACAACTATACGATGATAATGATAATGATTTAAATGCTAGTGAAAAATATTTAAACGATATTATATTGTGTACACAGCAAACAGTGAAATATAATAATAATAATAATAGTGGTTATAGTGGTAATAATAATATTTACAGTAACTGTAATAATAATAATCTAAATAATAACGGTAATAATAGTGAAACAGATGCCAGTATGATTAAAGCCCAACCACGTCTTACTAGTCCTTTGCTGGTACGTAAAACTTTAGGCAACGGCTGTAGTGCTACTACAACAACAAAGAGTAGATCACCTACGCGCTATGCAGGCAACAGCAACAGCAATACCAATACAAACACCATTTCAAATACCTACCACTACAGTTATGGTAATAGCAACAGTAACAGCAACAGCAACAGCAACAGCCAGAGCAACAAGAATGCCAACTTTATTGGCGACAACAACTTTGACAAGTTTGGCTTAAATGGCAATATCAACAATAACGATATCAACGATATCAACTATGGCCACAAAACAATATACGGTGGTGGTACGAGTGGTGGTGGTGTTGGTGACACACTAACAAAAACGCCAGCTCGTCATGATTTTGATGAATTGCTACGTGAGCGTCGTGAGAAGGTTTTCAGCGAATATCGTTCGACAACACATGATCTAAGCAGCAGCAACAACAACAACAACACCTCCACTTTGACGCCAAAGGCTTCACCAGTGCCACCACCCAGACGTTTTGCCAATGGCGTTGTACAATTGCCTTCAACCCTGCCGCCAACGTTGGGTCAGCAGAAATCCTTGCACTCCTCCGGATCCTCGTCATTGTATCCACCCCAGATACCCAATCGTAGTCAAAGTCAAAATAGCCGTTATAATTACGATATTGAATTTAATTTGAATTTGAATGAACGCTATGGAACTACATATGGAACTACACAAGCTGAAGATGAGGTTGACAATGTCAGCATAATGAGAAGACGTACCAATACCATAGACAGCGCACCACAACGTCCGCCACAGCCACATCAACAGAAACAGCAGCTGTATCAAACGCGCGACATTCCATTGGCATCATCATCATCGGCATCGTCGTCGTATGTAGAACGTAATTATCACACAATTAGTTCATCATCGGCATTAACACATGCCAATAATAGAGAAACTTTAAGTCCAACCTCAATGCTTGACATTTATGCTACGCCTTATGATGAACGCATTAATAAGCGCACAACGAATGCAATGCAGCCTTTGGAGGCCACATCACCAGCATCACCGATAACAGCAACAACCACAACATCACTACAGCGCTTACAGCGTTCAACTGATTTTGCCACATATGGCAACAACAGCGACAACAATGGCAACATGTTTGGTCATGATCATACCAATCTTGGTCAAACAATGACGGATAGAGAGTCGTCACCTATTTATGCCACCACGACGAAAAAGGCAACATCCACAACGGGCAACTACAACAACAACAGCAACAATACAACATTAAATTTATATCGCAATATTGCAGCAACAACACCAACAACATTACCACATGCGTCTATGATTTCCAAGTCAACAACCACATTAACATCACAGGCAGATTATCCCTCACCAAATTCACAACAGCGACCTGAAACACCAGCGTTTCCTGTTACGCCACGTACACCGTTTAATACGAACAGCACATCCAGAATAACAACAGCAATCGGATCAACAACAACAACAACAGCAAATGGCAGTTATCATCCACAGCAACCGGCCACCCTTAATGGCAACACAAATGTAGAGCATTATACCACGGAAACCATTTATGGCTCTAATTATAGGCCACGCCTTAACTCTAGTCTTTCGTTGGCCAACAGTGAGCCCCAGGAGGTGGCAGCCCATTTAGTGAAATTTGCTAAAGACTCCTCGAAATTCTGGTACAAACCTAATCTATCACGAGAAGAGGCTATTGCTTTGCTAATCAATGCTAATCCGGGTACATTTGTGGTTAGAGATTCTACCACTTATAAGAATGCCTATGGTTTGGTATTGCGTGTAGCACAACCGCCTCCCGGCTCAGCAGCCACAGGAAAACCAGATGAACTCGTCCGACATTTCCTAATCGAACCCACTACACGCGGTGTACGTTTGAAAGGTTGTGCCAATGAGCCTGTTTTCACTTCTCTCTCCGCATTGGTTTATGAACACTCAATCAACCAATTGGCTTTACCCTGCTTGTTGAACATACCTGAACGTGATTTGGTGCCACCATTGGTAGAGCCTACCCCAGCCCAAAAACAACTTATGACACAGGGAGCAGCTTGCAATGTCTTGTGGTTGTTCTCCTGCGATACCGAATCTCTTACCGGCGAAGAGGCCATACGAAAGGCCATACGACAAATGTATGCCCTACCCTCGCCGCCCATACCCACAGAGGTACACTTTAAAGTCACCCAACAGGGTATTACTCTAACCGATAATACACGTAAAAAATTCTTCCGTAAACACTATACAGCCGATATCATTTCTTATTGTGCCATCGATCCCGATCATCGTTTATGGTCTATGCAGGAGCATGCTAACGACAATACCACCGTGGTCGGTTCGCTTAAGAAAACCATATTCGCTTTTGTCGCTAGACGCTCGCCCAGTTCGAAGGATAATCAGTGTCATATATTCTGCGATTTGGCCATAAATCAACCAGCCTCGGCCATTGTCTCGTTTGTTAATAAAACTTTACCCACAGAGAAGCAAAAAAACTATGTGCTCTGAGTCTCACAATATCCCGGAGATAATGGAGCGAAATTGTTAACCACAAAGGCGATGATGACGAAGAAGAAGCATGTAACATTTAATATTTAAGATGTAATATAGCCAGTGTAGTAGTTTACTGAATGGATTGGACGTTGTTACAACATGTTTAAACTGGTAAGACTTGCCTGATCCTAATTCGAATAATTTAGAATTCACATGATTTGAACAATTGGAACCCCATTAGTTTTGGATATATTATAACTGCCAAGAGCATTTGTAAACGTCAAATTGCTGGATTGAGTTGTCTAATCGGTTACGGAATATATTTGTAAATGGTAGTTTTCTTAATTATTCCTATGAAAAGTAGTAATAATAGTCATAACTTTATGGTACTGTAAAGAAGTCATGGTCCGTTGAAAAATAAATATTCCATCAAGCCTTTGCCCGTGGTTCTGATGACAGGTCCTTTGGTTTTAACATGAAATTTCAAAAGATTTTATAAATATCAGCCTGTTTTTAATGACCGGCCTACTATTAGCATGTTGCTCAGAGGAAGCCTTCTAAAATTTGTTTGGTCACTCTGCAAATTGTTACTGCATTTGCTACATTGCTTCCATAAAAAATTCCATAAGATTGAAAAGTAGTCTACCGGCAACATTTCCTTTGTAAACGGTTTTCGTTACGTTCTTTCGGTTTCTCTGTTTTGCGAAACTCTAAACCCTTTTCTATGTTTGTCACTCCTACGTCGCATGCAACCAGTTAAAATTTTTGTGACAACAAATAAACTTATTTGTTGTCAGTTTTAACTATTTTTACTCGTTTTTCGGTTGTTAAACATTCCATATTTTTAAATTGCAAGCGTTTGACTAAATAAATAAGAACTGAGAGATATTTAACAGATGACAGTCTTGTCAGAACAACGATTTTGAAACGACATTAACCTGACGTATAAAATTCTTTGCGTACCTCCCTGCTTTCTATATAAATTTTGATAAAGCTATTAAAATTTATTGCAAATTAGAAAAGAAATAGGGTGTAGGAAATTTCGATACTTAAATTTTTAATTAATTTTTATCGCTTTACCTGGAAGTTATAAATTTATTCATTTAAGCGTTTTTTTATTTTTTGTTTTGTTTTTTCATATGAATAAAATCGTTTTTAAATGCAAATTAAATTAGAATTTGTTTAAATAAACTTCAAAACTAATTTTTTTTCTTCTTTTAATTAAAAACAAAACATTTTCTTAAAACGTAATTTTTTTTTTGAGTTGTTTTTTTTTTAATTTTTATGTTATTTTTTTATTGTGTTTTTTATGAAAATAAAGAATTGACATCATCGCCAGACGACCCCATTGTAGTTTAACACCTCTTTAAATTATTACAACAACAGCAACAAAAATAAAAGTGACAACAACAACGTTGTAAAAGGAGAAGAAGAGCAGAACAAATCATATACAGTAACAACAGCAGTCAGCGAGTGAACGTAAGAAAGAGAAAGAAGTGTAAAGGAGTTTCTTTATTTGTTTTGTTGTTTTTGTATGTTTAAGTTTAAGTTATTAAAATATAAAATTGTAACTACTTTAATTAATATTAACAAAATGACACTGTAACAATGTAAAAATTATAAAGAAAATAAAAAGATAGAAACGAAAAACAAAAAATAATAACCCTGGCAAGTTTTTAAAATTAAAATTTTACAAAACCAAGAGAAAAAAAAAACGATAAACAGAGAGTCAAACAAACAAAATAACAACAAAAACAAAAGTAAAGAATAAAGATTCATGTGTTGCCATATTTCTATAAATAACTGTTCAATCATCATCATTTAATGAAAACAAAAGAAGAGAAATGATTTCGCTTTTGTTTTTGCATAATGGACGCTATAATGTGTCTGTGTGTGTGTGTGTGTGTTACAAACACATGCATGCATACCTAAACAAACAAATGCTTATAATTAATTGTTTACATTTGTTTTTTATTTAAATATTTTGTATGTTGCCTTTTAATATTCGTTTGTTAATAGTAATTTTCACCTGATAACAAATCAATTTGTTTAAATTTATAAGAAAAAATTCTACTGATATTTTTTCTTAATTTATTGTTGTTTTGTTTTGCTTGTTTAGCAAGCAGCAACAACACACAACATACATACGTAAATAAGTAATAACAAAATGTTTTAGTATTGTATTGTTGATGAGTCACTTATTAAATGATTTAATCAATTGAATATAATGTGTTTTCATAATTTTTTTACACACATACTCACGTACTATATACACGTACACGTTAAAATGTATAAATTATTAACGTTATAATCTAATAAAATTTAATTTTTTTTTATTTCTTCAATAACTTCACATTGTTAGTATTAAGGTGCCAAGCAAAGTTCAAGGTCAGTTAAAATGGTTTTTGTCTACAATATCAAAAGAAAAACCGTTATTTGCCTTGTTTACAAAACGTGTTTTTCTATACACTCTACAAATTCATATTTTTCAATAAATTTGTTTATTTTTCTTTTAACCTTTAAGTTTATTTATTTATTTACAAAACTGTTTAGTTTAGCTCCCCCTTCATCTCTCCGCCGCCATCTCTCTTTCTCTCTCTTTATCACTCTTTCTGTGACTCTTGTCAATAACTTATTTAACTGATCTTGAGTGAGCCATGTTTATAAGCGTTTTTTTACCACACTCACAGATGTACACGCTCATTTAGATTTAATATGTTATAATATATGTATAGGAACGAGAAAAAAAAATTCCCGATCGTTAAAAAATAAAATTCTTATTGTGTTTGGCGAAATATTTTATAAATAAATAAATTGTGTATCAAAGAAATTAAAAATAAATGTTTGTTTCATTTCAAAATAAATACCTATAAACTTGATATCTAAATAGTGGGAGATCCAACTATTTATATGTTCAAACTATTAAATAAAATAAAGAATTGATTTCTGTTGGTGATGAATTGTGAAATCTAACCAATATTTATAACTCGATAAATATGATTTAACAAAATATTGAGTACTCGGGAAAGTTCGTTGGCAAGTTGTCGGCAGATGGTTTTAAACTGTAATATTTTTATACATTGTATATATACCTATATATAATTATAATATAATTATTTGTTTGAAAGGTGAGTTTTTAAGCTCCACTTTGTTAGAAGACTATGAAAATCTCATTATTCCGTGAAAAGTTATTCCACGTTTGGAAAAGATGTGTATTACATACATATATTTATAAAGGGTGTTTTTTATAGAGGTATAGCACTTTAAGTTGCAATAAAACAACGATGGATTATTCGATTGACATGAATTTTATTTATCCGAAAGATAATCTTGTGGCATTACATTTTAAATATGATTTCTGGCATATGACCGCCACGGCTGGCGCGGACGTAGTCCAATCTGGACGTCCAATTTTCGATGACTTTTTCCAACATTTGTGGCCGTATATCGGCAATAATACGGCGAATGTTGTATTCCAAATGGTCAAGCGTTTGTGGCTTTACCGCATAGACCAATGACTTTACATAGCCCCACAGAGAGTAGTCTAGCGGTGTTAAATCACAAGATCTTGGAGGCCAATTCACAGGTTTAAAACGTGAAAGTAGGCAGACACCAAACGTGTCTTTCAATAAATCTATTGTGGCACGAGCTGTCTGACATGTTGCGCCGTCTTGTTGAAACCACATCTCCTGGACATCATGGTTATTCAATTCAGGAATGAAAAAGTTTGTAATCATGGCTCTATACCGATCACCATTGACTGTAACGTTCTGGCCACCATCGTTTTTGAAAAAGTACGGACCAATGATTTCACCAGCCCATAAAGCGCACCAAACAGTCAGTTTTTCTGGATGTAACGGTGTTTCCACATACACTTAAGGATTACCTTCACTCCAAATGCGGCAGTTTTGTTTGTTGACGTAGCCATTCAACCAGAAGTGCGCTTCATCGCTAAACAAAATTCGCTTATGAAAATCGGGAACAACGGTAATCTCGTTTTGGGCCCATTCGACGAATCTACGCCTTACTTGATGATCGTTTGGCTTCAAATCTTGCACGAGTTGGATTTTGTAAGCACGCAAACCAAGATCCTTCCGCAAAATCTTCCATAAAGTGGATGGACACAGATCCAATTCCTGTGCTCGATGGCGGATGAACTCATTCGGGTCTTCCTCAATGCTACGCTCTACAGCAGCAATAGCTTTTTCTGTACGCACCGTACAGCATCTCTGGGGATGCGAGTTATCAATAAGAGTAAACGTGGTGCGAAAACGTTCCATGGTTAATCGAATTAACTGCTCTGGTGGACGATTTTGTCGACGATAAAATGGACGTAGTGCGCGATACGTTTTCCGCACAGAACCATTATTTTCGAAATAAAATTGCACTATTTGCAAGCGTTGTTCAGGCGTGAGTCTATTCATGATGAATTGCCAAACCAAACTGAGAATAAATCACTTGACAGCTGTTAAATCGGTCGCCATCTTGAAAAGTAATGCCAACTTAAAGTTCTATACTTCTATAAAAAACACCCTTTATGTAAGCTGCATACCACTTAAAACTTATCATCGCCAGGGACTTAGACGCTATTCTACAATGCTTTTAATACTTCGCTTCATCTAAAGCTGAGTTTATCCTTGTTATCCTATAAACTTCTAACTAGGTTAGGTTAGGTTAGAGGACGTGTACTTAAGACAAGTACAGTACCCGGAGGTCGAATTGACCCATTGTACAACGTCCTAGTTTCTCACACCACTTATGTTGTGTGTGTTAATTTTATACATGCGTGGGGGGACCTACAGTTTAAAGTTGACTCCGAACGACAGATTTGTAAGAAACTTATTCATGGCAATTTTATTTACTGTCAGAGTTTTTGCCAGAAATCTGCTGAGAGGAAGTCGTCGAAGAAATACTTTTTGTATTTTGTCTTGATGCCTGGCGAGGGGCTCGAACCCTGGCTTTACGTCTAATAAGCCAACACACTACCTACTAGACTACGGCGACTTCAACTTCCAACTAAATTTATCAAGAACTCTATATTTGTAGTAAAGGGTGTCGCCGATGTGTCTCTAGTTTCTGTAGACTTTACAATTTTTCAGCAGTCTGCGACTATGTCTCAATCCTGGGTTAACATATGTGGATCAGATTCAATGGGCAGCTACCAAACCATAAAAAATCGTGAGCCAAAGCAGCAGCCGATTGTCAAACATTGGGAGTTTACTGAAATCATCTTATTGCTATATGGGAGCGGTATTTGAGTCCAGGATGCTTAATGTTAGAAGGCAATCACATTAAATTAAATTTATTCACAGAACGGCTGCATTGCTCATCACTTTGACGCATACTGTCGATATGATATGATAGCAACTATTGGCCGAATAGCGCATAGAAATTTATAGAACTAAAAGTCATGGATAAGTTGAAGATTTGGAGATGTGAAGTAGTGTACTATACAGCACAAAATGTCCAAGATGCCTTTAAGAGGGAGAAAAAGAAACTGAAACATTATTTTCGATTGTATCCACTTGCACTGCTACCGTTTCGAACTTGTGTCGGCATTCGGAATGATCAAAATCAACTACTTCGTGGGAGTAATATTGGCGAACATGGAGAACTGGACGTCCTTGGCGAAAGAAGAAGTACCTTGAAGCTGCGGACAGTGCGGAACCTGGACGCAGGATAACATAGACGCAGCTGGTCAAGCAGGTATCCACCTCGAAATAATATAAACATGGTTTCGAGGTAGAATACTCTCCGAAGGGAAGACAAAAAGAATTTTTAGTCAGTATATCCTTTCAAAGTCGCCTTGTAGTCGCCGTAGTTTAGTAGGTAGTGTGTTGCCTTATTAGACGTAAAGCCAGGGTTCGAGCCCCCGGCTAGACATCAAAATAAAATACAAAAAATATTTCTTCGGCGACTTCCTCTCGGCAGATTTCTGGCAAAAACTCTGAGAGTAAATAAAATTGCCATGAAAAGTTTCTCAAAAATCTGTCGTTCGGAGCCGACTTTAAACTGTAAACTCATGTATAAAATTAACTCACACAACATAAGTGGTGCGAGAAACTAGGTCATAATCCTGAGTGAAAGGTTGTAATGACCAATTATGTAAGTATGTATGTCTATCCTTTCAAAGAGTACGACATATGTATGTATGTCACGTGATGGCCCTCCTTCCCCGAAAAATAATAATAATAGTCCTCAAGATCTTTGACCGTAAATGCTGAATATATGGTCAGTAAGTTTAGCAATGCAGCTTTTTTGTTCAAATGCTTATAAATTGTTAAATAGGCCTCCGTTTAGTAAATTACAACTAAAAAAAAATTTGTGATATTTTTCTGCTTAAAAAAGTGAAAAAAAATGAAAAATTAAAACTTTCGATAAAATTAATTAAAATTGATTAAGAAAACGTGCTCGATTTATTATTAAACAATAATTTACATGCAGTATCTGAATCAATCAAATAAATAAATATTGTTGTAATAACCGACAATAATTACGTGTAATAAATCAGAATATTTAAAGAAATAAAATTTAAAAAAATTAAATTATGCTGTTGTTGTAGCCTTTTCAAAAGGTTGATGTCATTATAAAGTATGGAGTATGGAGCGGAATAGTTTTTTTTTTGTATTTTTTCTTTAAATGGTGCCGGCTTATAATTCGTTTCTGTTTCTTTTTTTAAAAATAAAAAAAAAAACGAAATGAATAAATAAATAATTGCTTTATATACACTTTAAATGGTGGTCAACGTTTTGTATTTCTTTTTTTAATTTTTTTTTTTGGGGCATATTTTGTCTGTAAAGAAAAATTCAATCGAAATTTAATCGAAGAAAAAAAAAACGAAAACATTTTAAAAAGCCAACGCCAATTGTAGAAAAAGATATTTGAACATATTGAACTCATAAATAATTTAAACAGAAATTATTTTTATTTTTATTTTTTTTAATTATTTTTTGTTTTAAAAATACCAAATGAAACTGTAACGAGATAGAAAAAAAATGGAAAGAAATATTTCAATGGCAAAACAATAAACAGCTAAAGAAACATTTAAATTTATGAAATTATTGTATTTAAATCATAAGTGCACTCACTTATTCACTGTATGAACGAGTGAGTAAGTGAGTGTGATGAGATGAGATGGGCATTTGTAGTTTAAAAAAAGAATAAGGTATTGTAAAAAGAAATATGTTTTTGAAAACTTAAGGACTCGAAATCTCGGGTGGCGTATAGGCATTAAGATAAGATAAAAGAAAGTGACAATTTTGTTAGGTTAGGTTAGGTTAGAAGACGTGTACTTGGCCAACGTCCTAGTTTCTCACACCACTTATGTTGTGTGTGTTAATTTTATACATGAGTGGTGGGACCTACAGTTTAAAGTCGACTCCGAACGACAGATTTTATACCTTTCCCGAAGTGGACTTCATACCCAGTGCCAGCTTTCATTATTGAGTCATCTGTAGAGACCCCATACTCTGAACGTATACTCCGTAAAACCTGGACTTAGGATCTGTATGCTCATGGATATCGAAATTTTGATATATTAAAGTTCTTCTATGCTAACAAGACTAAAAAGCCCTTAACCGTCACCTTCATTGGTAATAGTCTCAAAATCGTCCGGAACGAAACCTGATGAGTATCCCCAATGACTCTCGATATGCCCGAAAGACACATCTTTGGACGTTATCCATCTCTCTAAAGTCTTCTACTATACAATTCAGAATGGGCAGCACACATTTTTCGACTTTATAATTGGAGAAAAGACCAGTCAAATAACCAGCAAAATAACCTTCCTTCCCTCAGGCTTGAAGTGCATCAGGATTCTGTTCACAAAGCGATATTACCCACTACATACATAATTGGTCATTACAACCCTCAGTCGGGATTACGACCTATTTCTCACACCACTTATGTTGTGTGTGTTAATTTTATACATGAGTGGCGGGATCTACAGTTTAATGTCGGCTCCGAACGACAGATTTATTGAGAAACTTTTCATGGCAATTTTTATTTACTCTCAGAGTTTTTGCCAGAAATCTGCTGAGAGGAAGTCGCCGAAGAAATACTTTTTGTATTTTGTTTGATGCCTGGCCTGGGGCTCGAACCCAGGCTTTTGCGTCTAATAAGCCAACACACTACCTACTAGACTACGGCGACTTCAAAATTTTTGTTAAATCAAAATTAAATTGAACACATATAGTGGTTCTTTTTAATATCATATTTGGCGATGTCCAAGAACTAACTGACAAGTCTTAAATAATCTGCTTTGACAATCAGTATTAGGGGTTTAAATTTAAAGCGGCGTTCAGTGGATGCCTTCCATTTATGGTAAAGACATAGGCTAGGAAGGAGAGGTAGCTTTATTAAATCGTAGCTCTCTCGATCGCACATAGCGGCTCTTTTTGATATCACATGAGGCAATGCCCTGGAACTTATTGGCAAGTCCTGTTTAACTTGATTTTACAATCAGTATCAGGGCTTTGCATTTTGAATCAAAGTTTAGTAAATTCAGTGATAAGATAACGGTAACTCCGTTAGACAGTTATTTAACGTTGGCATAGAGAACAACTTTGTTCGAAGGACCAAGCAAAAGAAGCCCTGTCCTTTAAAGAGGTTGTTGAAGCCAATTAAGTAAGTAAATATGAAAAGGAGGGAAACAGACAACTGAACAACTCTTCACTATGATTGTCCTGCACTTTGGAACCTGAAACGAAAGATTTTAGGACTCTCAAAATTTATCGAAAGATACAATATAAAAACCTCTACAGAAGCTATAATAACGAGAAGGCAGTAAAGACCACTTAGGGTCTTGAGTCAGAAGTTATGTAATTAAAGGGGTTTAGTGTGTGAATGTCATGGATTCCTACAGACTCCTAGATCACTGCATGACTGTTAAATGTCTGCTCAGTGGAAGAACATTCCTTGAGAACATATTGTTAAATAAATCGAAACGACCTAATATCGTTTAACAATGAAAACGATAAACAAAAGCCACCAGCTACACGAACACAATACACACGACACAAATACACACTAATGAACGTGTTGATTATCTAAAGCTGCACACACACACATGTACAACGAACCTGGTTGCGTCTGGTACCAACAACAACATACGTGTGAAAAAAAGGGATGGGCAACGTAAGCAAGGTACACAAACAACAATGTATTAGCAATAGCGCTCTCAAGAAGGCGATATCACGAACCTTCCACTTCAAGAATGGTCGTTAGACTAGTTGTGTCGGACTATAAAAGGGCTGGACAAAGCCGGCAGCAGTCAGTTATAATTCAGTCCGCCTTGTGTGAAGACGCGTTGCGGTTTAAACGTACAAGTGGTATTGCTTGCAAAAAGGTTGTAAGCAGAGAAGATCTAACGAACAGTTGTTATCGCGGACAGAAGTGTGAAATAGAATAGTGTACAAGCAAATTGTTGTTGTATCGTTAAGTTGTGAACAGTGGCACAAACGTAGTGTGAATAATAAAGAGAGTTTAAGAAAAACTAAACGCATATTTGTTTTTACTTTGTTTGCAATTAACGAGCTCATATTTAAACGTTTTTAAAAAGGTAAAAACGTAACAATATCTATATATCCGGTCAACCAGGCTGGTAAAGTCGCTTCCTGCTTATATCCGGAAACTGTAATCCGCGAAAAGAGGTCGCCTTTGGTCGCCAAGATTAGGTTGGATATTAGGAAAAAATTTCATTCAGGCAATCCCTCACGTTTTTGTTTTTGCAGAGATTTCGACTTGGAAAGCAAGGAAGAGACCGTCTGTCACCAAGTACGTCAATGCCCTGAACACAACAGCTTGAATTAAAGATAAAATCCTTCCTAATTGTATACAATATGATAACACATGTGGGGTGATGTGCCACATAAACGAGAGGTGATTTGCATAAAAGCTTTACCTTTAGAAAATTATCAGAGGAGTGGGCAAATGTCAACCATAAATTGAAATTGATGTTGTGGACCAGACCGTAATTAAAACCTTATTCTTTTAATGCAGCGTGACCTAATCCAAATACACTGTTTATTTGCAATTTAAGATCACTGAAGACATTTCTTTCTACTACACCTTGTATTTCATACTCGTACATATGCATTCTTTCGCCTTAAAAAAAGTACGACAACAGAAAAAAAATCCAAATTGAAATCATTTCTTTTTTAATATTTTCGTGTATTATTAAAAAAATTTAAGAAAATTAAAAAGAAAAATTCAAAGAAAAAAAAAAGTGAAAAAAAGTTGAGCAATCTGCTGTTTTTGGCTGCTGGTTGTTTCAGCGCCACGCCACCACTCACTCAGTCATTCAGATTTATATACGCTCACTTGTACACTTTGGGGAGTTCAGACAGGCAGACAGACGGACGGACAGAGACATTAACGTCTCGTCTCTTTGTGTATATATTGAAAGGTATATCGCGCTGAGAGAAACGAAGATCATCATGGTGATGATGATGATGATGATGATGATGCCTCACCATGTTTGTATATTTTTAGCCTAAATTCGAATACAATTTCACATTTGGAAATTATTATGAGGTGGCAGCAGCAGCACCAACCACCGCAATGGCAGCAGTAGCTTTCGTGGCGACTGTATTCAGTACGTACGTACCAGTACCCCAAAAATATTATAAACAATTTAAATACTTATTGTTGTTGTTGTTTTCTTATTTATTTATTTATTTAATTTTGCGTTTGTGATTCTTCTTTTATATTCTCGAGAACACTACTCCGTATTCGTATCAGAAGAAAAAAATTTTAAACAAAAACAGACGCATTTAATTGAACGCAAAACGCAGTTAGAAAATGAATTACGATTCTTTTGTATCGCATTTAAATTGTTTAATTTTTTTTTACAAAAAAAATGGTTGCCTGCCACCTTTTCAAAATTTTCTTTAATCAAATAATATTAGATCAAATCGACGAGAGCTGCTGGTTCAAGCCTCAGCTAAGACTTTGCGAACAAAACGAAATATGAACAAAATATTTCTTTCGGTGCCTTTCGGAGTCGACAGTGATCTGCAGGTCCCGCCACTCTCGGTTTAAATTAACACACATAAAATGGGTGGTGTGAGAAGCTAGATCGTAGTACTAGCCAAAGGCTTGTAATAACAAATCCGAGATCCATATCTAATCTGATATCTTGACAGCCACATGACACGGGTATGGCAAAAGTCAAATCTTTAAGGGAGTAGCACGATAATTCAATGGAAGACGACACATCTAAAACAGCATGGCAATGGAAATACATGCTCATTCACAGAGCAGTGTCGAAAACAAGACTAAAAATTAACCTCATAAGTTCTAATATATGTACATACATACATACATACATAATTGGTCATTACAACCCTTCAGTCAGGATTACGACCTAGTTTCGCACACCACTTATGTTGTGTGTGTTAATTTTATACATCAGCGGCGGGACCTACAGTTTTAAAGTCGACCCCGAACGACAGATTTTTGAGAAACTTTTCATGGCAATTTTATTTACTCTCAGAGTTTTTGCCAGAAATCTGCTGAGAGGAAGTCGCCGCAGAAATATTTTTTCATATTTTCGTTTTGATGTCTGGCCTGGGGCACGAACCCTGGCGTTTTGTCTAATAAGCCAACACACTACCTACTAGACCACGGCGACTACTACTAATATATGTATGTGTCCTAAAAGGCCTGCCACAAACTTCCTCAAATTGTTTTTATTTCTCACATTGGTCTTTACTTTCCTTCAGCTTTTACAAGAAGCTTCACTTGCTACATTGAATATTCGAGGGCATGTTTCACTAGATCGTCCCCTCCTTCTAGTACGCTGCGTATTCCGATCAAGTCCTCTTTGGAGAGTTCGTCTTCCTGTTTATGGAGGTTATAACCGATTCAACTTATCACACCTTCGGCAAAACTCTGAATTCACCACCATCATTTTCTCGGTACTTATCGCAGAAATTTATTTGCTAAACTTCCTATCAGCTAAGAACCGCATTAATAAAGTATTTATTTTAAACCCATGGGAAAAATGTCTCCTGTAAAAAGAGCATTTACATAAAAAGGTCAGAATCTATCAGATGTTGTCACATTCTAACTGATTTCCACAAAGGAAGGTCCTGTAGAGATCACTTGTCAAGATTGCAAAAAATAAGAAGCGAGCAGAAAAGTGAGAACTATTCCCTCCAATAACTACTATTCGTGAATTCCGAAAGACATTTAACATTATTGCGGCATCTAGAAAGGTTGACATTTGCTGGAATGTGGCTTAAACACCTTAAACTAGGTGGTGTGCAGGGGCAACCACCTAAGCCAGAGGTTTTTCATATCCTCTCTACTCTTCTTGCGACGATGTTATGACAGCAACATACGATATAGAAGTCGCCGTAGTCTAGTAGGTAGTGTGTTGGCTTATTAGACGCAAAAGCCTGGGTTCGAGCCCCAGGCCAGGCATCAAAGACAAAATACAAAAAGTATTTTTTCGGCGACTTCCTCTCAGTAGATTTCTGGCAAAATCTCTGAGAGAAAAATTGCCATGAAAAGTTTCTCAATAAATAAAAATCTGTCATTCGGAGTCGACTTTAAACTGTAGGTCCCACCGCTCATGTATAAAATTAACACACACAACATAAGTGGTGTGAGAAACTGGGACGTTGTACAATGGGTCAATTCGACCTCCGGGTACTGTACTTGTCCTAATTGACAAGTACACGTCCTCTAACCTAACCTAACCTAACCTAGCATACGATATACACCTAAACGACCTTCTAAGAACTCCAGAAAACTAGATGAACTTCTTATTACATACGACATTCCAATAAATGATTTGATAACAGTGGCAACACTTCCGGCAAATTTAATAAAAATCTGGTAAATTTTTATATATTTTGGCATGGCATTCGTGAATAAATCAGACGATATCGTTTTATCGTGCAATTAGCGTGACTCCACTGTAATTGTCTCATTAAGATAATGACCCAATTTTATTACCGCATTGTTTACGCATCGCATTCATTGTGTGTGTAAATTTTAAATATTTTTGCAAATTTTTTAAGATTTTTTATTTTTACGAAATGAATAAATATTAAGAGTGAGAAAGGAAGAGAAAGAAGGAAACTGAAAATAAAACAAAATAACATACTGAATTGCAGTAATTCCCAAACTGTTTCTGTAAATACATAGTTATTATATTTTTGCAATGAAACACAGGTATTCGCCACAACTGTGAACTTTTGCGGAGAGGGTTAGTTAAGCAAAAAAAAAATCCATACCAAGTTAGAATAACCAAATGTCCTCCTCAAGCATTTCCAATTACCCGTTTGTTTATATTCATGTCGTCTTCCGACAGAGAGTTAAAATCCTCGAAGAATCTTCTATGCAGAGGTGATCCTGTGTAGTTGCCAACTTCTTCTCATCTCCACATATCCTGCAATATTCCGGATTGAATCGATACCAGATACTTGTCAGCGCTTTGAGCTACACATGAGACTATTCAGACGTATCTGAAGATAGTAATCAACATTTTTTTACGGGTACTGCAGATTCAGACAACACTTTTTTAATGAATCATTAGAACACATTTTGATGGTGTTAATATATATTATCTTAGTTCCTCATAGCAACAGAATTTAGAGAAACTTTACAGAGATAGCCTGTATAGATTGATAGACGTAAAGTAAATCGAATGGTCCCTGTAACCTAGCAGCTCTACACAACAATAATAACAATACATGACTTTAGAAAATAAACGTCTTGAGGTACATCTTCCTATGTTGTCTCTATTCTTTATACAACTTTCTGAAATATTTTCTGTTTTTTTCCTGGCAATACTAGGATTTGAATAAATTTGCCCAGAATGCAGATGTCAGTTAATAAGAAATTGGACATGTTTACAGAGAACGTTGTTCTTAGGTACATAACAAGGTTGGTAGCTTCTTACACCGTGTCCTCTTCATGTAGAAAACTTCTGATGAAGCCTTAATACGGATTGTTGCTCAACGAGATCTCGAAACTCTTTACTGCCATGTCATCATTGGTTCCTTTTGCCTTATGGCGCCACCTTCAAAAGTCAAATCAGAAGAATATTTAAAGGCGGACGCATGTACATAAAATAATTGAAATTTTTACAGAGAATTTTAAAAATATTTTTAAGATCTTGAGTCTGATTAGTCTTTTGATTTATTTTATAATCGTTTCTCTATTATATTTCAATTGTTTTGTTGTTGTTTCTAAACAATTTAAATTTATTTGCTCCGCTCTTATCCGCATCCGCAATCTGTATCTCCGTGCTTAAAGTGGAAAATTTATGATAATTTGCAAAAATATAAGCGAAATAAGCGGTATAAGCGATATAAGCAAAATAGAAATTAATTTATTATTTTTCAACAACAATAACAACAACAAGTGCAACAACAATTGCAACAACATTTAATTAGTGGCCAATGTTTGTAATAAACGGGTATGAATTACGAACATTTCATTTCAATTTATTTTTTTTTTTGTTGTAATTTTTGTTCGCTTTTTCTAGGTTATTTTATTAAAAAAATAAAAATAAATTAAAAAAGCGAAATATTTTTCAGATAAAAAAAAAGACAATTCTCGTAGGAGTTTATCTAACTGAGCTTTTGTTGACGTGCTCGCTACATTTGGTACGTAATGGCACCACAACAAAAAAATTTTTAGAAATCCATATACAGTCGCACCAAAACGACTCATTTATACAACGACTTGTTTGCGCCACCCATTGATGCAGTAGTAGGGCAAGTGGTACAAGATGGGCACTCCCTTCTGTTGAAGCATGCTGGAATCGATGGTTTGCGAATCCAGTTTTCTGTAAGCAGTTGTCTTCTGGTGGAGTGTGCTCAGCAAATTGAAAGTTCTTGTTAAAGTAGGGAGATCTGTTGCGATACAGATTACAGATGCTAAGGTCCATTTTATGACGTTTAACTGGGCAGGCAATATACGGCACAAAGGCCTTCAAACACCAACGCATTATGTCCCCTTGACAAGGCTTTAGCTTTTAGACCATCCTAGAGGTCGTTGTTATATTAGACGAGTTAGTCTTATCAGAGTAGCTATACCTGTCGACTCCAAGAACCCAGATCAGATTAGAATATTAAAATGTCTTCCTTGCGAATATCCAAGTACTCAATCGTTCAATCACCTTTTAGCCCACTAAACCGGTCAAAGCCTGTATACTGAGTTAGAAATATACTGCTGAGCATTTACGTATGTGTCCTATTTTAAAACGAATTCAAATGCCGATCGCTGATGTAGGGTACCGAAAAAAAATTGTAAAAATTTATTTTTTTAATTCAAACAGAGAGTGTATTTCCACCAGCGCATTGAACAAATTCTGTGACCAGTTTAATTATTTATTACATCACCCAAGACACCAGCAATTTATAAACGAATCAACAAGTATGTATAACTGTCTGTACGTAAGTCTGTTTGCGTATATGTAAGTCTGTAATGAAGGAACGATCACAATGCAAGATTTTGTTTGATTTTTATTAAGAAATTAAAACAATTATCGTTTCATTTTGTTTCGTTTCATTTCATTTCGTTGTAAAAAAAATAAAAAAAAAACAAAATAATAAATACTACTGCTGCTGCTGCTACTACTTCTACTGAATGTCCATCAAAAGTGACCATTTAATGTTTAAGTATCCATCAACAACTTTTGGGACAGACTTACTTGCTGCAGCGCCAACAACAAGTGCAAACATGTCAAAATTGTTTGGATAAATGCTTAAATGGTGGCGTTTTTAAGGCATGTTGCAGTTCAATTGTATGAAATATACTGGAGGTATACCATGCCTGGGGACAAAAAAAAAACAACATTTTTCGGAGAATGAAATTTGATGAGGAATTCAGGCAAGTTGTCTAGACATACATATGTATGTCTTAAGTTTTCGGTTACCGCAACAAATGTGGCAGATTTAGTTTTTAACGTAGTCATGCTGTTAAATGATGCAAAGAAATAGAAAAAAAAACTGATAATGGAACTGTGAATCCCTCTATACTTCCAGAATAGATTTTGAGGTCAAATATAATTACAACTGCACTGCATGCATTTATTACTTACTTACTTACTTAATTGGCCATAACAACCCGTTTAACGGATTTCGGCCTGCCGCAACACATCCTTCCAGGCGCCTCTGCTTCTTGCGCGCCTACGCCAGTTGGTTACACCAATCGACGACAGGGCTTCCTCGATTTGGTCCTTCCAACGGATACAAGGTCGTCCTCTTCGCCGACTTCCGCAGACTCCCGCATCAAATACCCGTCTCGCCGGAGCATCCTTCTCCATTCGAACGACATGGCCGAGCCAGCGCAGCCGCTGGATATTAATACGCTGTACAACATCAATGTCGTTGAGGAGCTCATACAGCTCACTGCTGGATCGGATACGGAAATCATCGCCAACTCGTACAGGACCGAAAATCTTACGTAGAACTTTTCTCTCGAACACTCTCAAGGCCGCTGCATCAGTTCTTAATAGGGTCCATGCCTCTGCGCCATAAAGAAGCACGGGTAGGATGAGTGTCTTGTAGAGTGTTAGTTTTGTCGTACGAGAGAGGTCTCTGCCACTCAATTGCCTATTGAGACCATAGTAGCACCTGTTGGCAAGAGTGATCCTGCACTTGATCTCTAGACTAACATCAAGCATTTATTAATGGTTGTTATTGTAGTATTTAAAGTGCGGGACTACAATCTACTATAGAGCAATTCAGTTTCAAATTCTGGAAATGATAACAAAAAAATTCACCACGGTTTATGTAGTTAAAAAAAGAGTTTCAAACCACCTGCAAATTACCCACCTAGAAAGCTTCATCTAGAAAAATCCATACCAAGTTAGAATAACCAAATGTCCTCCTCAAGCATTTCCAATTACCCGTTTGTTTATATTCATGTCGTGTTCCGACAGAGAGTTCAAATACTCGAAGAATCTTCTATCCAGAGGTAGTTACCAACTTCTTCTCATCTCCACATATCCTGCAATATTCCTGATTGAATCGATACCAGATACTTGTCAGCGCTTTGAGCTACACATGAGACTATTCAGACGTATCTGAAGATAGTAAACAAATTTTTCAGAAAATACTTTTCAAGAATACGGAGCCGCTCTGTGATGACGGGAATGAATCATTAGTACACATATTGGTGGTGTTAATACATCTTAGAAGGAAACAATATGGAGCGTATCAAGCACAAGCAAAAAAATTATACTTACTGACACTTTAGTTCCTCATAGCAACAGAATTTAGAGAATCTTTACAGAGAAAGCCTGTATAGATTGATAGACATAAAGTAAATCGAATGTTCCCTTTAACCTAGCAGCTCTACACAATAATAATAATAATACATGACTTTAGAAAATAAACGTCTTGAGGTACATCTTCCTATGCTGTCTCTATTCTTTATACAACTATCTGAAATATTTTCTGCTTTCCTTTCTTGCCAAGAGTTTACAAAACCATTTAAAGGTTATCAACTACTCATTACATACATACACACATAATTGGTCATTACAACTCTTCAGTCAGGATTACGACCTAGTTTCTCACACCACTTATGTTGTGTGTGTTAATTTTATACATGAGTGGCGGGGCCTACAGTTTAAAGTCGACTCCGAACGACAGATTTTTGAGAAACTTTTCATGGCAATTTTATTTACTCTCAGAGTTTTTGCCAGAAATCTGCTGAGAGGAAGTCGCCGAAGAAATACTTGTATTTTGTTTTGTCTTTAAAGTTCCATTATTAACTTCCAATTGTTTTGAAATTATTAATGCCATAATAAACAAACACCCGTTTCCAGTTTAATAATTTGATTACTTAGGGTCAATATATAAATTAAAAATAAAATTAAAAAAAAAATAATAAAAATATTGTCACTAAATTAGCTATTGCTTATCAGCTATTGTATAAAATTTCCCAAATTTAAACGTTCACCATATTATGCCTTTAATCATATTTCATTATCCCAAATACAATTCATACTCATGGCATTTTAATCAATTTAAAATGTATTCAATAGTTAAACACTATTTTGGAAGTGTTGTTAAATAGCACAAGTTCTATATCTGTACCTTTAAAAAGGTTACTTAATTACTTTTAACTAAGATAAGAAGATTATTTTTAATTTTTAATTGTAATTTTTCTTACAGTACAGTGAAACGCTGGCATCAACGTGGTAGGACTGTTTTTAAGTCAACAGTGCAAGTAATTAGTGTTATAATGTCAATAGAATTAGAAGTTAATGGGGAAAAAATACTGTGGGTGGCCCAAAATGTTTACAGCGTTGCTTTGACAACGTAACCTAACTTTCGTTATATTGTTACTTGATTTATTTTCAATCTGACAACTTCCAGAACTTACTATTTCTATGTAGTTTTGTTATTGTAATTTGTGCTTTTTTCTACTTCTATTCTTGTAATTTCCTTGTTGTTTTGTTACGCTTAAAGCAAGAACTTTTGAAAAAACAGAAGGTCACAGTTTACTTAAATACATTTTTGAAAATATAAACGAATGGCAGGCATAATGAATCCAATAGTCGGTCCTGGCCACAGGCGGTTTGTATATAAATGCATAAATATAATAAAAATATTTCCATTTATAACGGAGATCTAAATAAATAATTGATTACGTGGACTTTAGTGCAATAATTTAAAAATAAATTAAAATTTTTAATTGCTCTGTCAAATCATTAAATGACACTTTCAACACATCGGTTATGAATAATTGCTCTTGAAAATAATTACATATTAGTAATGAATTGAAAAAACAACAAACTAAATAAATAAATTAAATGAAAAGAAATAAATAAAATGATAATATATTACAAGTCATTACTGGGAATTTTAGATTGCTTTGAATTGACGAATATTTTCACAAACAATACGACCTGGCACTTTCGGATCATTATGCGCGCCAAACGGTACGGCTTTTCCACAATTTCTTCGCCAAACAACATGTTCGACAATTTTGCTTATTGATGTAATCATCCATTGTTGAGTGATCTTCATAGCCGAAGAAAATGAAATATGAAGTACATATTTGAAAAATCAGCATTTAAACCCTCTTGCTCTAGGACCATTATGGGCTCAATTTGATAAGAACGCAGTGGAATCCCCAACTTCAGATAATTCTTACCTCTCAGTTTCCATAAGTAAATTCTGATGATTCATTCTCATCAGCACAGAATCTATAAGTTGAGTTGATTCTGATCACCATTCCGAATAAGTATACTTTGAGTTTATAGTGACTAGTAGGTTGGATAGCTATTGGATCAAGGATTCCAAAACAGTTTTCATTGCGTATCAGATGTCCCGTTCTTTGTACCTTCTATCCAAGTTGAATTGAGCACATCTTTTGATAACAGATAGGTTTGGTCGGAGTGGTAGCTCTGATATCACAAAGCTCACTTGAGCACGCATAGCGGCCCGTTTTGATGCCACGGGTGAACGCAGCCCCTGTACTAACCAAGTTCCACCAAAATCAGGGAAAAGGAAGAAGTTGGTCAGCGCAAGGGCTGCCCAACAAAAGCACGACTACCTCGCACTGGAAAACCAGCCAGAAAGTTTGATGACCGAAGCTATATCCTTGATGTCAATAGATGATAGCTCCGTTAAGCTAACAAGAAATGGGGAGTCAAATAACCTATATCTACACCTAGCAAGAGACGGGCACTGGCAAAGAAAGTGAACAACAGTCTCCTCTTCCTCAGTGGACCTGCATCCACGGCAGAAGTCGTTGAAAGGGAGCCTCATTCTTTCCGCGTGTCTACCCATGACGCAATGACCTGTAAGCACGGCCACTGTAGTCGAGATGACATCACGACCAAGACCAAGTAATTATTGATGACAGTAGCTTGACCATATTTGTAATACTTTCGATCTCTTCAAACTTTTGTATAACCTCAGTCAGTTTCTTGCACAGTAGGTCAATTATAACATCCTTAACTACCCAGTAATGTTCGAAAAGTGGTCACGTTTAAATCATCACTTTTGTGTCAAATTGAGATCCAAGCACCTAACCTCTATGAGTTTGTCTAGAAATTAGTGTAGGACTCTCCGGACAAGCAGGTATAATAGGGTCATCCACAGTTGGGTGCCAGGTCATGTTGGAAGTAAATAAAATTGCCATGTAAAGTTTCTCAAAAATCTGTCGTTCGCAATCGACTTTAAACTATAGGCGATGCCATTTTAACATGCCAAATTAACATGCACAACATGAGTGGTGTGTGTATCTAGGTCGTAATCCTGACTGAAGGGCGTACATATGTATGTCTGTAGAGATAATTTTACTTGCCAGGAGGAAAGCATTCAGGTACATGGTTATTAAACCTTTGACGGACACCAAAATTTTAGGAGGCCTTCCCGTGGGACACTTGCTGTATCTCCGTTATTTGGCAAGATACGTGATTTATGACGTGTATACACGTCATGTCCCTCCAGACACCCTTGTTATGATGTCTATAGACGTCAGTGTCCGTCAAAAGGTTAAATGTTATCGGTTTTTAATTGCCAGTTGTTATCATCCTTGTTTAACTTAAAAATGATTGATATCACAGCCCTGCATGAGACTTGCAAATAAGATGGCTCTAGGTGTTTCCGAAGGCATTTTTCCCGCTGAACACGAATCTGATTTCAAAAACTCTCCATCACGTCAGGTTTTCGAGGAAAAGTGGGTTGAAACCCCTAAAAATAGCGTTTTTGGCCATTTTTGAAACACTGTAGAGCAAAACTCTGACGTGCTAGAACCATCGCCATTATCAGAAATTAACAATTGATCTTTGCTCTTTAAAATGAGCCCAAAGCCAAATTGTTTGCATTCACCCTTAAAGTAGGAGGTGGGTTTATGTCAAGGGGTGCAAAAGAAAAAGAAACACATTACGGAGATCCTTAAAAATTAATCAGAATTACTTGAAAATTTGTTACTCAGGGGTTTTTGGGGTCGCTGATTACAGATCTTCATTCAGATTTAAAAAATTCAAAATGGCGGATCCAATATGGCGGTCGAGGTTTATAAATATTAATCAGATTTACTTGACCGCCATGTTGGATCCGCCATTTTGAATTTTTTAAATTTAAATTTAAATCTGAATGAAGATCTGTAATCAGCGACCCCAAAAACCACTGAGTAACAAATTTTCAAGTAATTCTGATTAATTTTTAAGGATCTCCGTAATGTGTTTCTTTTTCTTTTGCACCCCTTGACATAAACCCACCTCCTACTTTAAGGGTGAATGCAAACAATTTGGCTTTGGGCTCATTTTAAAGAGCAAAGATCAATTGTCAATTCCTAATAATAGCGATGGGTCTAGCACGTCAGTGTTTAGCTCTACAGTGTTTCAAAAATGGCCAAAAACGCTATTTTTAGGGGTTTCAACCCCCTCATTCTCGAAAACCTGACGTGATGGAGAATTTTTGAAACCAGATTCGTGTTCAGCGCGCAAAATACCTTCGGAAACACCTGGAGCCATTTTATTTGCACAAAAAAAGTCCAAATTTGCAGGGCTGTGTATTTATTGATTAATTAATTTGCATTAAATTATAGTTCAGGCCTCAATTAATGAACTGTTTATTAAATATGTACATGCCCTCCCTTATATGATTAATAATTTGACTTCGTTTTTAATTGTCAGTTGTCACTGCCCTTGTTCAACTAACATAACGTAAGTAAATGTTAATGACAATAAAACAAATTGTCACTTTTTTAATTTGAATTGAACAGAATTGTTATTTGATTGTTCGCTCATTTGTTAATTTAATTAATAACTCCCATGTATGTACCTACATACAGCCTATTAATTAAAACTTGTTTTAATTGTTAGCTGTTACTGCCTGTCTTTGTTTAACTATTCGTATGTAAATGAATATCTAAATTATAAACGTTCAATATTATTTAAAAATAAATTATTGTAAAATAAATAAATTAAGAAAATTGAATGAAAAATATAAATAAATTCTATTATTTAAGTAGGCAAATATATACACATGTTTGTAAATGATATTATTTACATGCATGAAATATATTTTTACACAGACGTTTAAATATTTAATGAGGCACTTTAATTAATTTGAAATAAATATGCAAATTTTAATTAAACAAATGAAAAGAAATATTTAAATATCGTATACATGTGATACATATAATGTAAGTGAAATTCAGACGTACATATGTATGTATATTTATGTAGCCCACCTATGTAAGCCTGCCCTCCTCCTACTAAATAAACGCAATAGGTATACGAGGTGTGCACAACAAGTGTTATTATTACTCCCATTGTTATTTGCCCAAAAGGCAGTCACTTTAGCAGAGTTCCAATGGTTCTTTTTTTTTTTTTTTTTTTTTTTTTTTGTTTATTTCAGATAATTGTACAAAAATAAATATTTTACATAGAATTCATTTGGCCTCTGCGCCCTAAAGGCATTTTAGAGGCAAGTTGGCAACTATTAAACTTAACGTACAATTATAGTAATAATCTAATATTAAATATTATAATAAGTATATAACTTTATAAAATTTACTAAACAAAAAGTTTTACAAATGCGTTTCTATTGAATTATTCAAAAATTCTTTACATAATCTTTTAAATATTGATATACTCCCGGCAGTTTTTAGTTGTGAAGGTAAATTATTATAAAGATTGCCACCCATATAATCAATTCTTTGTTTAGTTGTTTCTAATCTACACCTTGGGATTCTTAAGTTTGAAGAATTTCTTGTGTAAAAATGTGTTTGATTTTGAAGAAATGGAATTGTATGTTCACCTATGTTGTGGAGACTTTTAAAAACAAACAATAGAACCTGATATACTATATATAAGCCATTAATTGGCAATATATTTTCACATATATCTTTATATAGCAACAATGTTGAAAAAGTACTTGGTAAATTATAAACACTTTTTAAGGCTTTATTTTGACAACATTGTAAAGATTTTAACAATACATTGTTTTTATTAAAAGCATAAATACATACTAAATAATTCAAGTGCGATTCAATTAATGCATTATAAATCATTTTTTTTAGATCTTTGTGATAATTTATTTTTAAATTTGTATAAGATAACAATAGCTGGGGCTATTTGGTTCTTAACACTATTAATGTGATAATCCCAAGATAAGTTGTTTTGTAACGTAATTCCTAGGTATTTAACTGAATTTGACTCATAAATGGGATTGCCATCAACATATACAAAGAAATTGTTATCAGAATTTACTGCACGAGGTCTAAATCTAACTAACTTAGTCTTATCAGAATGTATTAACAATCTATTCAAGCGAGCAAATTCCATTAATAAAGCGGCATCTCTTTCAATTTGTGTTTTCAAAACTAAATCAAAATTAAATGGATAAAACAAGCAAATGTCATCAGCAAACATAAATAATTGACCCGTTAAATCCAAATTCTTTACATCATTTAAATAAATTGTAAAAAGTAAACCAAACCCAAACCACTTCCCTGAGGAACCCCATATTCAACAGTACCGATAGAACTTTTGAACTGATTAATTTGTACAAACTGTTTCCTGTTGCTGAAATAAATTTTAAATAACATAAGTTCACGTCCTTGAACACCATAATATTTTAACTTCTGTAACATTATTCCATGGTCTACAAGATCAAATGCCTTAGAAAAATCAAAGAAAATTCCTGCAACTCCACTGAATCCATCATCTGAACCTTTACAAGTATATCTTACCACGTTTAGGACTGCATCTTGAGTGCTAACACCTTTTCTGAAACCAAATTGATATTTGTACAACATACTGTTCCCCTCTAGATATATCAAAACCCTATCATATAGCACTTTTTCAAAAATTTTATCTATTGTTGATAGAATAGCTATGTATGGGTCTATATTTGTCTACAGTGCACGCAGAAACTGTTTTTTGGAATTGGGTACGATTTTGTGAATTTTTAAAATGTCTGGATATTCAGAGGTATTAATAATTTTATTAAATATATCGAGTAGTATAGGTAAAAGTACTGTAATACATTCCTTAACGAATTTTTGAAGATATACTATCAAATCCTGGTGATTTATTTAATTTCATATTGAAAATAATGTTAATTATGTCATTTTCATTTATCTCATTTAATATGAAGCGATGACAAGTAGCATGAAGTGTCCTCAAAGAGTTAATTGAGTCATTTGGCAAAGTATTAATATTTTGTTTAAGTTCTTTTACGACCGAAATGAAATAAGTGTTTAATAAGTTTGCTTTTATCCATTTTTTCGTTCCCATCATTATAGAATCTACATATTGGGATTGAGACAACCCCCATTCTGAATAAGTGGACTCTGAGTTTTTGCTTTTCTTTACCTTCCCTTTGACGTCGCCGTTGTCTAGTTGATAGTGTGTGGGCTTATTAGACGTGAGGCCTCGGTTCAAACCCCAGGTCGGACATCTCCAACAAAATGAAATACGAAAAAATATTTCTTCGGCGACTTCTGCTCAGCAGATTTCTGGCAAAAACTCTGAGAATAAATACAAATTGCCATGAAAAGTTTCTCAAAAATCTGTCGTTCGGAGTAGACTTCAAGCTGTAGGTCGCGCCACTCATGTATAAAATTAACACACACAGCATAAGTGGCATAAGAAACTAGATCGTAATCCTGGCTTAAGCATTAATTGATTAATTTATGACCTTTCCGATTCAGACATTAATTAACTTCACTTTTGAAACCGCTGAATGAATAACCCTATTTATCTATTACAGATTGAAATTTTTTTTTTAATAAACATGTAATATGTATGCAAGTATACATACATATGTATGTATGTGGTATATGTAAATGCATAACAATTTTGCTATTCGTCTGTGAATGTGTGTATAAGTTTATAAACAAATTGAGCTCTCAACCTCTACTCTACTATGTCGTATAGTCCACAGACACATTCACATTCATTTCTGATACTCATACATAATATGTAGTGTAGTGCCCGTAATAATAATTATTTTGAATTTTGATATGAAATTCCATATGAAATGAAATAAAAGAAATCCAATAAAAGAAAAAACGTAAAAAAAAATATAAAATTAAATTACAAATAATACGTATGTATGTAACAATAATAATAATATTATATGAAATAATTATGTATCTGAGTATGTACATATGTATGCATGTAAGCATGTATGAACATAAATAGAGGAAAATGAGAGCGCTTATTCGTCTACTGTGGCTAATAAATCATCATTTGAAATTTAATCTTATCTTTAGAAAACTACAAAAAAAAAAGAAAAAATTAAAAAAATAAATAGAAAAAATAGAGTATTTTTTCCTCTGTATGTATGTATGTATGTATATGTTTTTTTTAATAATATTAACTTAATACTCATGGTGTATGTACGTACATATATGTATACACATTGCTTATAAACGTAATTAAAATGGAACTTAAACTGTCGTTGATTGTGTCGCAACTAATTGCAAAAACTAAAGACCAAATGACAACAATATATTGTATGTCGTATATAATCGCAGTCGTTTAAAAGTATTAATTCATTATTCAATTTGTGAAATGAGAGGGCGGTAGGTAGGGTCCCATCCATTGTGTTTAGATAACATGCACTGGATATATCCTATTATGATACAGATTTACAACTCCCAGAGAATGTCATCCAAGTATTCACTTCCGGATCCAGATCACACAATAAAGTCGGATGAGAAAGTTTTCGAGAACAATTGAATCTTAGACGATCTCTCGATTCACGCTAATATAATGGCTATAAAATCCGATATCATTGTATACCAAGTGAAGTTAGTTGAATTATTGGAAGTAACGGGGCCATTAGATATCTCCAGAGTGTGTAGAATGCCGGTTGTCTCTGGAGAAGATAATTAGACTTTCCAAGTTACCCTCATATGGATGACAACAAAGCTCCTTCCGAAGTTAACTCATTACGAGTTTTTGTAAATACGTGCATAAGGAAAACCCTTGCGATTTCATGGCCAACTACAATGCCTAATGGCTGATTGAAATTACTCACTCTACAAATTGCAATCCAGCAGGTTATTCGTGAGAGAAAATTGAATTGAATAGTTTATACACTCAGCAAACATCCTGATGACATAGCAAAAACTGCAATAGCACATGGAATATCCTAAAGCAGTCGCAGAAGAGCAAACTGCTAACAGGTGGAACAGCCAAGACCGTAAGAAGTCGCACCTTTCCACAAATAGTCGGGGCGAAAACAAAACCTTAACTCAAGATAAATCATGGAATGGTGAAAAGTTGCGGAGGCCCTTTGCCCCTCATAGAGAACATATATAAATATGTATGTATATACAATACTTATACATACATATACATATATACATATATAAGCGTTACTTTTTTGTAAACAAAGAGAACACATTACGTATTCCAATTATTTTATCTTTTAGTTGCCTGTCGATACTTCAGTCCTTTAAGGCTCTGTTTTAACAAAACGAAAAAATAAAAATTAAATTGGTTTTGACTTGCTACTATAGGAGTTAGTTGCTCTGGTTGTAGTACGACATCATCGTATTAAATGTAACAACAAACAATTGAAATTAAATAAGTCTCGTACATGGTTTAAACAACAACTATAATAAACACAATAACACAATAACACAACCAACAACAGCAGCAACAACAAACAAACAAAATAATAATAGCAATAATAACAATAAAAAATTTAACAGCAATTTATATTTAATTCGTACACACATATGTATGTATGTATATACATACATACATACTGTACATTTTATAAATGTACGTAGTTTTGTTGTTGATAATTGTTATTGTTTTGTTATTGTGTTGTTGTGATGGCGATGGTGTTGAAAGTGTGTTTGCACTCTTTTCATTTCATTTCTTTTCGCTTGTTTTTGTGTTCTTTTTTATTTCTTTTTTATTATTATTTTTTTATTGTATTTTATTTTTACTTTTTTTAGTATTTTATTAAATGTGGAAACAATTTTGTAGAGTATTCTTGTTTATTTTGTTGTTTTTTTTTTATAAATTCCTTGTTTTTTTCTTTGTGCTTGACATATGTCACACTGACACTTGTTGTTGCCATTGCTGTTGTTATTATTATTGTTTATTTGTTTTGTTTTGTTTGCTTACATCCCCATACATGTGTCCATGTGTTTTTTAATGTCCCGTTGACCAAGTGTGAGTGTATGAGTGAGAGAGACGTTTTTTATACGAGTAGGAATTTATTACAATCATGTCAACAGTGATAAATTACTGAAAACACACACACACGCACTATAACAAAATTCCAAAAATATATCGTATTTTTATGAATTGTAATTAGAAAATTTCAAAACAGTGCCACACAAAAGTCTACATAAATTTGCGTGTTTGTAATAAATTTTGCCAAACGTTGTTTGTTTGTTTTTTTTGTTGATTTTCTTTTTGGTTATTTGCACCAGATCCATACAATTATTTCCGCTTAAATTATTACTTTTTTCGTTTTTTAATGCCATTCAACCGTTACATTAACATTTTTGACACTTAACCATAGATGGGATTACATGCTAATTTTGAAAGGCCACTTTGTACGAATTTAATAATGCGATACAGCATTTGTAAATTTAATTTTTTTTTTAAATTTATATAGGGTGTTGCGATATACAGTGTTAGGACCATTTATTTTTACTCAATAGGTTAAATTAGATGAGGTTGTATGAAGGTCGGGCCAATTGTAAACTACTTGGTAATTATTTAGACAGACAAACCGAATTTGAAAACATCTCAGATGTAGGGACTGACATACGTTGATACAACCGCGGCAATGAGCAGCCGTCGCACATGGTAGCTAAACGAGTTTTAACTGGGGGTATAGCGAGATTTAACTGTCCCCCAGAAAGAAAGTAAGTTCTATAATTTAGTCTTTATACTCTTAAGCACCAAATATGTGGTATACGTATAGGTCAAGGACACGTAGTAGGACAGAGGCGGTTTCAGAATAAAATATTCAGAATCCATGGGGAAACTAACTGATATCTATCTAGTGGAAGTCTACACCGTCGAAAGATGTGATCATTTCAGTGCCTGAGAATATGCGCTAGTAAAATTAAACAATTTCGAAAAATTCACCGATTTAAACGATTTTGAATCAAATAAAAAAAACTTCTGGAAATAAAGCAACTGAAATGATGATGTTATCACCTAATTGTATAATGTTTTCATTAGTTGTTGACATCCTGGGTTACCTGCTCCTTTTTTGAAGAGGCCAAGCCAAAACATTTCAAAAGGCCAGAGAAAAATCTGCTTTTAGTACACTGCACTCTTTACACTGTATTTACGGAATTGATTTCAGTTTTTGAAAATATCAAATAATGTGTAACAAAGTCGTCATTGTCCAAGGAAAAAGCATCGCAATTAATAAAAATACTGCACTTAGTAAATATGAATACGAGATATGAAGCAATTTAAACAATTCACTAAATTTGTCATATGAAACATTGGGAAAGAGAAAGTCAAATAATCTAAATTAAAAACGTAATTATTTTTTTTCTAAATATAAATTAAAATTAAACAAATGCTTTTTTAATTTCCTTTTCATTTTATCCAATTAAATGAAACCCACACAAATTTAAAACAAAATTTTAAAATAAATATTTTGTTTTATTGTTTTTCCCCTCTCTTTCTAATTTTATATTATAATTGACTGTCTAATGGCGTTTGAAAGAATTTTTAAATTTTTAAAAAATATAAAGAATAATTATAAAAGAAATCTAATAATTGTTATATGATTTTTAAAATGTTATAAATAATCAAATCAATTAAATGGGATTTTATTTTAAATAAATGCTTGAAAAACGAGTTTAAAGCAGCCACTAAATTGAATTATAAATTCAAGATTAATGGGATTAAAAAGAAAAAAGTTCTGAAATTATATGTGATCTATAATAGCAGGTTATCCAATTCAATAAGACGGATCACAGATTGCGATTAGTGACACAGACAATCAATAAATATTCTTCTCTATTAGTGTCTCGGAGAATGGGCAGTGTTTGTTCACCTAGTTGATGCAACTGCAGGATAATTTAAGTACTTCCATTAATTTAATATACAAATGTGTGTTTACAAAGTATGCCAGAAGGCTTGGATGGCAGCCCCTTCGTTGGATTAGAATATATATATAGATGTTCCTCTTACTCCTCTGGGAGCATAGGGCCGCCGTTGGATTATGATACAGTGGACTAATCATTTGGTTATCTTATCTAAACCTTTAGGTTCCATGACCTTTTTAAGAACGATGGGAACTTTTATAGGAACCTATTCACTTATTATTGTCATCAAGGAATTAGCAGCGTTCTCTGTAATTAGAAGTCCCTTACTGCTAATTATATTGTATTCTGCAGTTGAATCTGCACCTTCATTCCCATACAGTCCAATTCGTGTGACAATTAACTGTTCGACCGACTGACCATTCACAACGCAGAAAATATGCTGATTGCGAGCATATAAAATTGTGAAATATGGTACGGCTCAGAGCACCTTGAAGCTATTTTAGTCTATCTACTAAGTTTTCCAGTCGTCTTTACGTTTACTGCAAAAAAAAAGTAATTCTGTGTGTCTGGTAGTGTTGTAATGGAATTTTTCATTACGATTGTTTCGGATCAAACTATCACAATTTAACTAAATTGAAGCAAGCAATTCAATTTAAATGGCCAGAAAATTTGTTGTATTGTAACATGACAACGCTAGACTATATACATCTTTGATGATCAGGAATAACTGTGAGATCTTGCATAGGAAATTTTGATGTCTTCACCCACCATATAGCTTGAACACTGCATCTTCAAATCATCTGTTATTTCGATGTCGGCAGAACCCTCGTATTTCAAATTTCGACAAGAAAATCTAGAAGTTCTGTGCTAATGGCTTTATGGCTATTTTTCTTCAGGTTTCGTTGAAGTCGTGTGGGAAAGTTACACTGTATTTGAATTTCCGTTCCAATTCTTTCTTTCGAAAATGTATATTCTTTATTTTAAAGCAAAAAAAAAAAACAAAAAATTTACCTGTTTATTCTTTTTTGTATTAAAATTACAATGTTTAAAATGGAAAAGAGATGAAATTAATTCGAATAAAATATACATATACTTATTTCCCATTGTTCTACACATCTCTCTAAATATTTTTATATCACTGTCTTCCGAATCAAAACCATCTTTTTGTTCAGACAATTTTCATTCTGTCAATAAGGCCTAAAATGTTAAATATACTCAAACAAAAGTAGATCAATAAATATAATTCAATTAAAGAAATAAATTCAATTTGGTTTTCAAAAATTTAAGTGGATAACACTTGAATAATTTTTCACTTAAAGTGACGGGGTAATTTAAATCATTTTTTAAGCAATTTTCTTAATTATAATGGCAATAGAACTGAATGCTTACGCTACCAACACGAAAAAATGGATAAATTGTCTCTGTTTTAAAAATATCATTAATTTACATCAAGTACTTTTACTATTTATTGCAAAAATATCTCATGATTTTATTTCTAATACTGTATATTCACAAGCAGCCGTTACAAAATAATTTAAATTGGTTAATGCTCTCATATTGCCGTCTTCCATTTATATATTAAAAAGTTGGCCACGCGAATGTCATTGCACAGCTGATGCAAAATAAAAGTAGTGGCAACTTTCCAATTGGCCACATTGCGGTATTTGTTGTTGCTTTCATCGCTGGAAATAAAATTTCATCAGCGAGAATTATTCTTTTGCAATTTTTGAATAAATATTTACACGATTACGTTATATTAGCAGGTATTTCGGAGTAAATTGTTATCTCTTTCATAAACAAAAAAAAATTAATTCTTATTTTAGTTTACACGAAGCAAAATGGCTGAAGAATTAATTGTTAAATTCCAAGCATTGGGCATGAGTGAACAAAAGGCAAAAGAGACTGCAAAAAATACAAATGTAAGTAAAAATTTGCAATTGGCCTTGGAACACTGTAAAGGTGCTGCATTAGCAGATGGTGGCGGCATGTTGTTGTATCACCTTTCCACTAAGATTAAACCTCAATGTGCCGAACATTTACCTCTATTAGTAAGTTACATTGTGAATAAAAAATTAGATTCCACTATGAGAGTGGATGCTGCATTGGAATATTTATTGAAGCAAGTGCAGAAAAAAGGTCAAACAATTAATTTACAAGAATTGGACCAGGAGTGTGGTGTTGGTGTTGTAGTAACACCAGAAGAAATTGAAAAAGTAGTGCAGCAGCAGGTGGCTCAACATAAGGAAGCGTTGCTGGAACAACGTTATCATTTCAATTCGTTTAAGATTATGCAAGAAGTAAGAGAAAAATTGAAATGGGCTGATGCCAAGAGTGTTAAAGCAGCCATAGATGTGGAAATTTTCGATTTATTGGGACCTAAAACTGAAGAAGATATGAAGCCTTTGGCTAAAGGTGATAAGAAAAAGGAAAAGCCAAAATCTAACGAAAAACAGGCTAGTAAAACAGATGCCAGCAAAAAGGAAGATGAAGCTTCTAGCGATGGTGCCAAAACTATAGCAGAATTAATGAAAACCAAAGTACATTTTCATGCTCCAGGAGAAAACTATAAAACAGATGGCTATGTAGTTACCGACAATACAGAACGTCTACTTAAGGAGCATTTGAAAGCCACAGGTGGTCGCGTGCAGACTCGTTTTCCTCCCGAACCCAATGGTATTTTACATATTGGCCATGCCAAGGCCATTAATATTAACTTTGGTTATGCTGCTGCCCATAATGGTGTCTGCTATTTGCGTTACGATGACACTAATCCTGAAAAAGAAGAGGAGAAATTCTTTGTAGGCATTAAAGCCATGGTTGAGTGGTTAGGTTATAAGCCCTATAAGATTACTCATTCTTCTGACAACTTCCAACAGTTATATGAATGGGCTGTTGTTTTAATACGCAAGGGTTTGGCTTATGTGTGTCATCAAACCGCCGATGAAATGAAGGGTTTTAACCCTAAACCCAGTCAATGGCGCGATCGTCCTATTGAAGAGTCTTTGCAGCTTTTTGAAGATATGAAAAATGGCAAAATTGATGAAGGTGCCGCCACTTTGAGATTGAAGGTCACTTTGGAGGAGGGTAAAGTGGATCCTGTTGCCTATCGCATAAAGTTTGTGCCTCATCATCGCACTGGTAATAAGTGGTGTATATACCCCACCTATGATTACACTCATTGTCTGTGTGATTCTTTGGAAAATATTACCCATTCTTTGTGTACTAAGGAGTTTCAGTCGAGACGATCCTCTTACTATTGGTTATGCAATGCTCTAGACATTTACTGCCCTGTACAATGGGAATATGGCCGCTTAAACATGAATTATGCTTTAGTATCGAAACGTAAAATAGCGAAATTAATTACCGAGAAAATTGTAAATGACTGGGATGATCCTCGTTTGTTCACTTTAACCGCCTTGAGAAGACGTGGCTTCCCCGCAGAAGCAATTAATAATTTCTGTGCTCAAATGGGTGTTACAGGAGCTCAAATATCTGTGGATCCATCAATGTTAGAAGCTGCCGTAAGAGATGTCCTTAATATTACTGCCCCACGCCGTTTGGTCGTATTAGAACCTTTAAAGGTTACTTTAAAGAATTATCCTTACGATACTCCTATTGAAATTGAAGTACCGAATTTCCCTCAAAATCCTGAATTAGGCACTCATAAAATCACTTTGGATCGCGTAATATACATAGAACAAAGCGATTTTAAAATGGAACTCGAAAAGGGTTATCGCCGTTTAGCTCCCAACCAGAGTGTAGGCTTAAGACATGCCAATTTAGTTTTATCTCTTAAAGAATATATAACACATGACACCGGTGCTGTTGAACTTGTTTGTGAATGCGAATCTACGGATACTGCAGAAAAACCGAAAGCCTTTATACAGTGGGTTGCCCAGCCTATACCAATCGAGGTACGTTTGTATGAGTTGCTATTTAAACATAAAAATCCCGAAGACCCTAATGAAGTACCTGGCGGCTTTTTATCCGATATCAATTCAAACTCTATAACCGTATTGCAATCTTATGCCGATCGCTCTCTGGCGGATTGTAAGGTATACGATAAGTTCCAATTCGAACGTATTGGTTTCTTTTCGGTAGATCCGGATACCACAAAAGAAAGAATTGTCTTCAATCGCACTGTGGGCCTTAAAGAGGATGCTGGTAAAAAGTAAATATATCATTCAGAATTTATCATTAAGCAAAGTAAAAGCTTTAGCCACAGAAATTGTATAAAACGTTTTACATTTTTATAACGAATAAATCTTTGATATGTACGTACACCTTGATTATTGATTTTTCTTGCATTTTTTATTAACCGCTAAAATATAAATTTATTTGTAATACGTATAACAAATTAAAATTCCTTAAGTAAATAACTTTTTGGTTTATAAAATTTATTCTCTCCCCAGTGTTCATTACCTCATTAGTCTTCGTCATTTTCCATTTCCCTTAAACTTTTGTTCATTGGTACTGTTTGTAATTTTAAAACATTCAGTTGTCCCAGTACTAGAATTTCGTCAATAGCCTTTTTGGCAAAAAGTTTCTGTTCAGGTGTCAGTTTACGAAATTCACATGCCCATGTTTGACCAAATAGAGCAGCTTCATCTATTATACTGCAAACATCTCTTAAGTGAGCCCTGTTGTATGGCTCTTGAACTCTTAAACGAGTTCTGTTCCTTTTATTTAAGTCTGAACGCAGTTTTTTCCGATTGCTGATAGTTTCTAATTCCATATTATTTTCTAAACTATTGTCTTGCACTTGAATTGAGGTGTTTTTAATAGTTTCATCGCACAATTGTTTTGCTCCAGTTTCTCCAACAGGTGAATATTCAATTAATTTTTCCATTTCCGTTACGGGTTTCTGTTTGTTAATCATTAGAGGCTTTTCATAATGGGGATTTTGTATATGATTTGTCATTTCTTCTTGATACGTGTTTTCCGCCTTTAGTGCCTTGTTTTCTTCCAACATCTCGCGTTTAGTTACTGCAAGACTCTGTCAATTTTTAAAACACGATTTAAAAAATAACGGTTGCGAAATGTGATTGAGGTTATTCGTCATGCATGACTAACTTACTGGTTTGATTAAACTTACCATCAATGTTATATCGCCATCATAGGTCTCGTCTATTGTTAACATTCCATTGCTGTTATGGTATTTCTCTTGATTTAGCAGAAACGACAAATGATCGAAATACCATAGTGTGGGATTATACTCCTCACTTGGCTGTTCCTTTTGAGTCTGACGTATTTTACGTACTTCACGATTGAAATTCGAACGAAATGTATTAATTTTACGTTTTACAGAATCTTGATTAGCATCTGGTTCAACTTCTTGCAATTTCTGCACCAATTTATTCCAAGCCCCCGAACGGCTTTCGCGATTATTGTAGTTCTCATCTTTTGTATTCCACAAACATGGCAGACTGCAATAAATATCGATGAATTCAGTCCAAAATTTTTTATTTGCTGTGATTGCCATGATCAAAATCTTTAATATTTTGCTAAAACACACAACAGCAGCACAATCATAACCAAAACATACTTTGAGTCATACAGCATGCATTATGGCCGACTGAAGTAAGCATGACATTATAGGCTAACCTTCTCTCTCAAATGCCAAATGAACGTTCTTAAGTAATGTTGTCTCTGTTATGCCAAATAAAGCAAATAATGATAACAGCTGATTTATGTTTACATCAGTTTAAGGGACGATATACAAAAATATGCAATTTTGTAAATAACAATACACAGTTATATGTAACTTTCTTTTAAATCAAGTATAAAAATTCGTATCATTTGTTTATTGACTATTTCTTGCCTTCTACCATAATAATGTGGTAGCCAAATTTTGTTTTAATTGGTGGATCGGTGTACACAGGATTATTAACAGTTGATATGGGTAAAGCAAATGCGGCATCTTGAAAGGGTCCCACCATGGCACCACGTATTTGCCAACCTAAATCGCCACCTTGTCGTGCTTTATCTTCACTGTAAGCGGCTGCCACTTCAGGAAATTTCTGGCCAGCTTTTAGTTTTTCCATTGCCTCCATAATTTTGCCCTGCTTCTCACACAAAATATGTCTTACTTTAACGGCATTTCCACCCTTCTTTTCTTTGCCTGTTGGAAAATAAACAAACCGTGTTAGATAAAGTATTGAAAGAAATTCTTAATTACCTTTCTCTTCAGCAGCAGCACCACCCTTTTTGCCTCCAGCTGACCCTTTGTTGTCCTTACCACCTTTACTATCCTTTTTCGGAGGCATTTTATATCCTTAGGCTAATCTCACAATTGTCTTTTCCAAAAAAAGGTAAGGTTATGTTTACAATTTATATTAAATGTCAATTTAAATAGTAATGCCAAGTTTAGGCAAAAACTCAAAAAATGATTGGCAACACAATATGTGCAATTTTTTTCCATTTCGTTTCAATACCAGCATGACAAACCTAATAAACTATATTCATCTTTTTTCTTCTTATGCTTTTTAATACAAATTTAATTTGGTAGCTTTTGTCCTTTGTGAAATTGTTATTGTCCCTCTCTCTTTTCTATCACTGAACTGAAAAAATACAGTTCATCAAGCAATTTGTCGTAAGTGAAATTTTCATTTTAATTCCAATTTTATTAATAATATCGTAAAATTTTATTTAATTTAAAAAATTTTGTGCGTAGACTCGTTATATATTGCTTAAACAACAGTAAACCGTTAATACAATGCCTAAAAATAAGGGAAAAGGTGGCAAAAATCGTCGTCGTGGTAAGAACGAAAACGAATTCGAGAAACGTGAATTGATTTTCAAAGAAGATCAGCAAGAATATGCACAAGTTACAAAAATGTTGGGAAATGGCCGTCTGGAGGCAATGTGCTTCGATGGTGTTAAACGCCTGTGTCATATTCGGGGGAAACTAAGAAAGAAGGTAAGTTTGCCAATTATTATCATTTTTATTTATAAAGCAAAAGAACAATATATTTAAGTACATATGATTAAAGATATCATTGTGGAAGTGATTTTTATATTGCATTATATTGTGGCGGCCAATTGTATTCATATGTACATGCCTTATATTTGTTAGAAGTTTGTATGAATGTGTGACAAAACTCTTTTGCGTTGTTTGTCTATATCAAGGAGATCCGAGAATTTGCTTTACTATCCCCTCATTTGAGGTAGTGTTCAGTCAGTGCATTATTTATGACGTTAAATTTTTACAACGAAAACATCAGTTGTGAGCAACGTGAAACGTATTGTTTCTCTTTTTTTCAACAATTTTTTAACAGGTATTTTGTCAAATTTTAATTAAAATTGACAAATTTTAAGTGCTGCGCATTAAATGCTATGCATATTTAAACATTGTTCTCTAGGTATCAATTTAGATTTGGCTTTCACAAATTATTATTATAAATTTTAGTATGAATACTCTGTATTCGTTAGAGAACTTACTTTGGAGTAAGGTATTCAGTATTTCGAACAATAAAAGTTATATTTGGTAAATCATTGGAGTAGATGCATAGTTTTTATCTAAATAAGGCCCATCCGCGAACTATGCCAGGCTCCTATAGGTTATATTCTTTAAATTGATTCAATGTAATATTACTTCTTATCAAGAGACTATAGGATGTCCTCCGTCTAATTTATTGTTATTTTTTTCGTTATAAACATCTAATGGTCTTAAGTTTAAGATTATTTAAGTAATAATACTTACTTTGGTGATGTAAGGTCGAAATTATTAATAAAATTACTAGAATAAGCTGGCTTGTTTTCAAAGCTGTTTAGTTAATTGGTGTATGTGGACTTACACGAGAATCATCTCTTCGGTAGAGAGTCTTGATTATACTCAGGAGAACGAAACATAAAACCCTGCTTTTAACCTACCTCTGTGGATAGAACTATATAAATCAAGAAGAGATATCGCTAATTTCTCTGCAAAATCTAAATCCTATATGTAACGAAGTGCTTTACTCAGCAGCGTCCATGCTTCCATTAAAATTGAATAGTTAAATATCGTTAAATATCGTAGAAAAACAAATTTTTGTCAATATAATAACCTCAAGTACCTCGTTTTTTATATATACCTATGTATATAAATAAATAATGTAAATTTGAGCGTACTGAAAGCATTCTTTTGCATTCTAATGAATCATATTCGTAATTAGTATAGTTTTGTTTGAATTAGAAATTCGGTACATTTTTGACTTGGAAATGCTTGTTGAAACTTTGTCTTTGCTCTTACAAAGTGCAACAAAATGTTGTGCCAAATTTTAATTCCATTTTGGTTACGTTTTTAAAGGCAAAAACAAACAAGATGATTGATGTATTCCTTGTTTAATACTAGAAGCACATTTAGTCCGCAATCCTTCACGTTATGTTGCCAGAGAGAAGGTATTAAGCCAATTGAAGTTATCGTATCAAGAGAGATGCCTCAAGTGAATTGATGACAGCTGCGTTTCTTCCTTATATGTACTCACTGTAACTGTCGATAGATTGAAGACTTCAGTAGGTACTTGACTATTACCAGAAGTCTATAGGTACCAGGTCGGTGTCTTTCACTGTATAGATTACGATGTGTGCCGTTGCTATATTCCATTTGAATGATTTAAATTTTCGCGTATATTGAATTTAGTATTTTTAAAATCTTCTGCAAGATTAGGTATTGTCAGTATTTTTATTTAAATCCCGCAATCATTATATACCTCATTATTAATTAAAGCTAAAAATGTAATATGTTTTCTAACAAGTTTTATTAAGGAAAACATTTTTTCGGGTACAATCTTTAGAATCTATTGGAGGCAATAAAGAAATATTTCACAATCATTCAAAAACTTTACGAATTGGTTTACCAATATTTTTTACCAAGTCATTCTTACATTTTTTTAAGATATTTTTGCTTTCTTTTATTTACTTAATAATGCAAACTCTATTACTCTTACGTTTTGTGTGCTTTTTTTATATAATTATTTGCTTATTTGTTTGTTTTAATTAAGTTAGCAGTCTTGTAAATATGATTTCTGACTAACAAAAACAAATACAGAAGTATGTAAAAAAAAACTTATTTAGTAAGTTCTAAAAATATATTTGCATATTTAATTTTGTAAAACGTTCTGAGAAATATTGGTTTTAAAGAATTTGAGCTATGTATATGCAATTAAATTGAAAATTTTAAAGTATTCTAAACTTAAATGCGTTTTTTATATACCTAAAATGCCTATATTCGTATAAACAACCTACGCTAAGATCACACGCGTTCCAAATTTCGCCTCAGATCCGTCGTATGCATCTAAACTTATGGTAAGATTGCTTTCAGCTATTCATGTGATATATTAGCGATTCCGTGAGCTTTGTTGATCGTGATCCACTTGATCGTCTTTTAGATTTCAGATAAGGTGGTTATGGTCCTGCCTATTTAAGTGTTGAAAGCTTAACTCTTAGATACTCGTACATATAATATCTTCTTAATTTTCTAGCATACTAAAATAAATTAAATAGAGATTCTATATTATAAAGTTTATTGTGACAATAGGCATCTAGTAGCATATTTAAAATATTTATTGGTTTTATTTTCGTTTACATATTTTATTTATTGTAAATTAAAAATATTTAAACGTTTACACTTAAAAAAAACTCTCTAAAGTAGTTGTAATAACTTACATTAAAATTTGTAATCTATTTAAAATGATTACATGTTATTCAATACCATTAGAACGCACGTGCTAATCAACTGCAGTGCTTGAGAAAAATAATTTTAAGTAGATTCATAAAGGGCAATTGTCAACGAAGCTACTCTTTTTTGTAATGTGTTTTAAACCCACTTTTACTCATGCTTGATCACGCTTTGTCGCGTATATTGTGTTATTATAATATGTTTCACTATTTTTTTCTTTTTGCTTAATAAATAAATAACACGTACCGTGTTAATCTTTATTACTTTTATAAACAATTTGTATAGTTGAAATTATTTTAATTGCAATTCTAGATTAAATTTCATTAACTAACTATATTTGTTTGCCGATGATTTAAACGGTCTTAACTAATATGTTCAATTAATTGCAATATACGGACGTATGTACATATATGCCTTTAAACAATATCAGTGACTATTTATTATCTAATCAATTTGGAAAGAAAGAAATTCAACAAAGACAATGTCTAACCGAAAAAAAAAATTTTTTGAATTTCTTTTAAACTCAAGTCGTCTGCTGTCGAAAGTTTTATAAATTAATAACCTTTTGATACACTTGTACAAGGACGACTTGTTTTATTTCTTTTAATTTAGTTTGCTTGTCTCTACAAAAAATTATAAAAGTTTAATAAACTGAAGGAGATTAGATAAAATTTATAGACGAAGTATTTGCTTAAGAAAAAAACTTAATACCGTTAATTCGTATTTAATTCAGCAGCATTAGTTTTTTTTTCTCAGAAAACCATATTTGCGCTTAATAAAGGTACAGTGTAAATTTGTGTTTAGACATCTGTGTTGTAGACAGGTAGTTAACTGCAAGGGAAGTTCGAAAAGTTTCTGTATGAGCAATAGAAGACAAATATTTTTAGCTTATCTTTAGTCTTATTGTCTCACACATCACAATGCTCTGGAACCCTGTACCTGTTCTGGATTCTTGCGAAAGGCTTTATGCAGACTAAAATAAGTCTCTATTCTGTGCCTTCAAGATAGTTTGACTACCTACATAAATAACTAACATATCTCCAGACGCAATCTGTTCCGAGACTAGCCCCGCTGCAACTGTGATTGGACTCATCAGGCAACATATAGGACACTTGTATTCATTCCCGAAGTGGACTTCATAGGTTAGGTTAGGTTAGGTTAGAGGACGTGTCAATTAAGACAAGTACAGTACCCGGAGGTCGAATTGACCGATTGTACAACGTCCTAGTTCCTCACATCACTTACGATGTGTGTGTTAATTTTTATACATAAGTGGTGGGACCTACAGTTTAAAGTCGAATCCGAACGACAGATTTTATACCTTTCCCGAAGTGGACTTCATACCCAGTGCCAGCTTTCATTTTTGAGTCATCTGTAGAGACCGCATACTCTGAACGTATACTCCGTAAAACCTGGACTTAGGATCTGTATGCTCATGGATATCGAAATTTTGATATATCGATGGCTAAATATAAAAAGGCCTAACTCAACTTTTTTCGAAATAAGGTTTTTTGTTTATTCTGGTAGACAAATGTCAGACGCACAAAAAGAATGAACATTTTTTAAATGAGAGATTAAATGTGTTGCTGTTTCTTATTAAAAATTGTATTAAAATTTTTGTTGTATCTAAAATTTTCCTTCTCCTGTAAAGTAAACAAAAATCGAGTTAGGCCTTTTTTATATTAAGTCCCTTAACCGTCACCTTCATTGGTAATAGTCTCAAAATTGTCCGGAACGAAACCTGAGGAGTATCCCCAATGACTCTCGATATACCCGAAAGACACATCTTTGCACGTTATCCATCTCTCTAAAGTCTTCTACTATACAGTTCAGCATGGACAGCACACATTTTTCGACTTTATATTTGGAGAAAAGACCAGTCAAATAACCAGCAAAATAACCTTCCTTCCCTCAGGCTTGAAGTGCATCAGGATTCTGTTCACAAAGCGATATTACCCCCTCCTACTTATAAAAAATCGATTAATTGTTAGATTTTAGATAATTTTATTTTTTTATTTCTGATTTTCCTAAACAACCCGTTCGAATGATCTTTGCCCTAATTTTCGAAAACTCTTCAAAATGTGCTGTCAATTATATTACGGAAGCAAAATTAGTAACATAACTTCATACATCAGTTAATAATTAGATGATATTGGTATTTGTTTTTAGCCAACTTTAAATAGTTTGAAACATCTGAGTGTATGTCGAAATATGATTTTTTTTTTAATTTATATGTCAGGCAAAGCGATAAATTGGGTTCTTTTTTGTTTAGACTTTGTACCCCAACATCACTTAGAATTTTACTCGATTATTGTTTTTGTCTTATAATGAGAATCCAAAATTTTTAAAGGGGAACTGGCTGGCTGCTGGCTTGTTGCGATGAGCCGAAAAGAAGGTGTATGTTTAAGTAGTGTGGCTGTTAAGATATGAATGACTAATTTCTTTATGGAATTTCACAATATTTTTCGCCTAACTCATGTTTGTCTAATCATAAATTAGATTATTTAAATTGAATTAAAAGTCATTATTATTAAGTAAAATAAATATTTTTAATCTTTTATTTTCAATATACAATTTTAAGATTTTTTATGTTTAATTTTTCTTTGGTTTTGTCTTAAAAAATAATTTACAAGGAATACTTAACAACTAATGAGATTTACAATTTACAAAATATAACTTACAATTAGAATTTAAATTTATACTTAATTCGAGTATTTTTTTAGTCTTTTTTTATTTTAATTGAATACTTTTTAGGTTTTTTTATTTTTTGTTTCTTTTTTTGATTATTCAAAATGAGTGGCTGTACTTATGATTTGTTGAATCCATTCTGTAAAGGCTGACACTCTTACAAATACCGAGGGTGCATTCTTTTGTCCACATGGCATTTTACCCCAAGAAACAATACCGATTATAGTTTGTATATCATTACCATACATATCGTATTCAGTTTGTATCAGTGGTCCACCAGAATCAGCTGTACATATACTGACGCCACCCGTCAGAGGACCAGTACACAGATTTGTATCATGCAATTGCATACCGGATGCTGCTAAAACCTGTTCACACAGCTCCATATCCAAAATTGGCATATTGGCCTGTTGTAATTTATGGGGAAATTTCGGTACAATGGTCATTGAAACATTGCCCCAGCCGTAGAGTGTGCCATAACCTTCTGGCATTGCATCTTGTTCGGGTAAATTTACGGGCTGCACAAATTTATCGAACACTAAAGGCTCTTTGGTGTATATAAGGGCAATATCGTAGGGGTTAACACCGCCCAAAAACAATTCATGCCTTACGTAGTAGTCTATGTGGCGCAGCTGTACCGAATGAGATTCACTGCGTGAGTGAATGTCATGACAACCGGCCACTATGACAGAATTGGCCACCATTTGGGGATTGGTTAGACAATGAGCTGCAGTTAGAATCCAATTTTCATTGATAATTGTACCCGCACAGTAATGCACCAGACCATCGTCGGGTGTCATCAACTGTATGGACACTACATAGGGAGCTGAGTGAGGTTCTGCTTCACGTTTGGCCAAAAACTTTCTGCTCCAAATAGTTTGTTCGGTTTCTAGCGAGGCTATGCGATTTTCCAAAAATCCATAAGCCAAACGTGTTGTTGATGTTAAGCCTTGTATACGTAGACCGCCACCACCGCCGCCGCCTTTTCTCAACGGCAATGAATTTGAGTTGCTTGCTAGGACCACCATTGGTAGTAAAGTTGTTAATACTAACATATAAATATATTGCACACAAGTTGTCATAATTCCTTCTTCGATAACGTTTAAACACGATGTACACGTTAATATATCCGTTTTGTATAAATTTTGATTTTAATAACATATGAGTCAATATAATTTGCAATAGTTATCTTGTATGTTTTCTTCTTCTTGCGCGCTTATTGTAACACTTGATTTAATTCTTTTCGAATTTATTTCTTTTCTTGCTAACAATGTTCTTTTCTATTGCATTTCTTATTTCACATTAACTTAAATCGTAAAAGTGAGTGTTGTATTTATAACCAAATAGAATTTCGTTTAAAGAGAATTCATTTAATTTCTCTTTTTGCTTAAAATGTATAACACGAAGAAATACGATTTAAACACGATTTCTTATCGTTTTTGCCCAAAAACTGTTAACACGATCATTTTAATCAGATTTCAAATGCACGTTGTGGGCTTTCGGTGTTTCGTTATCAGTTAAAATATGTTAAAAACGACGATATATTCACGCTTTTTGTAGGTTGACTGGCTCAGCTCGCTCTTTTTCTCTGGGTCTGTTGTTTAACACGCCCTCCTCCTCTGCCTCCTTTGCCTGCAAAAAAACTTATTGGTATTTTAAGTTTTTACCACACAGGTTGATTAATTATAGAAATAAAAACCTTTTGAAATATTTTTATTTCAAGTAAATTCCTTTATTATGAGTCAAACAACTTAATATTGTAAAAAAAAGAGGGTCTATTAAACTTAAATGAATATTACTTGTGATACTAGATAAATGCTAGTAGCCTGCCCCCCTCTTTAGTTAAAATATCGTTCAAATATAGATTGTAAATTCATAAATTTCAATTGTATTTTACTGGGAAGCACCTGCTGCTGCTGCTGCTACATATTGTATTGTGTGTACACATGTTATTACGCTATATTAAATATTTTTCGTCATAAAACAAATATTCGTTCGTTTTTATCACTTCTGTTTGCAACATTATCTTTAAATTTTTTTCTTTTATTGTATGTTCACATTTAAAAATTTGGTTTTTTATGGTGTCAGAATTTTTGTCTGCAACTTTCCCAGTCACACGTCTATTATTATCATCAAGCATTTGAAAACACTTCATTTTTGCAGCGTGACATTCGTAACATATTTACGCGATAGCTGCGTACAACAACTCTCACATCTAATCGTGTAATCAATTATAAGTTTTAATAATTGTACTTTGATTTTAAGTTTAGGAAATTTATATGCATAAGATAATTTCAAAATGTTGTCTTTTTCCCAAAATAGATAAGAAATTTCATGTAGTGTTTGCGTTAGTAGTTTATAATCGTGATCTTAAATCCAATCGATTTCATTTAACCCTTCATTGCATCGTGATGGAAATTTCCATCATAACGTTTTTTCAAGAAAAAAAAAAGAATGGAAATAGTGTGGTAAAAATTGCTTGATGTTTGCAACATCTCACATTAGTAATTCACACACTGAATTGTATTGTTAAGTAAAAAAAGGAAATTCCCCACAAATACGTTGGTTTTGTTTTATTCCACTGCTATTTGGTAAAGTGTGCAAAAATTTAAGTACTTTTGGTGTTTTTTAAACAACGACGGACGAAATTTTTTAAAATAAAAATCGAAAATGAGTGGAAAAAAGGTTAGTTCTAAATGTTTTACTAACATTTTTTAAAAATTTTTTTTAAATACCTATTATTATTTCAAAAAACTATATGATGGAAATTTACATCATTATGCACTACCTGCATTTATAATGTATTGCAAAAACTTATTTGTTATAAACTACAAAATACTGGTTTTCTTTAGAAATATTTAAATGAAGAAGATATTGAAACGTTTTTGGCTCAGGTTAAAGACGGTTTGCTATCAGAAGATGGTTTTGATGTTGAAAATTCTGATGAAGAGGACCAAGACGCTGTTGAAATTGCAAAAGTGTTGCAAGAGGAAAACATCCAGGATAATGTAGAGGACGAAGGCGAAGAAGACGATGCTATAGATGATCAGGAATCATCTCGAACAGCTGAAGTTAGAAATTATTCAACCTTTTCGTTTGACAAAAGACAATTGGTGTGGAAAAAAGAATATGGTATATGATGAAAATATTACATCTTTCTTGCCAACTTCTCTGACTTAGACCAAGTTTCTACCTACAACGGTATAGATATAAGTTGCGTTGCTTGAAAGGATAATAAGTTAGTAACTTTCTTATCCACTTATGCAGGAGCATTGCCTTTATCTCAAGCTACTAGATTTGATAAAACCAAAAAAGAAAAAATTAGCATAACCTGTCCATTTGTTGTCCAAGAATACAATAAACACATGGGAGGCGTAGATCTTATGGACAGCTTTCTGGGAAGAAACCACATTACATTAAGGTCAAAAAAGTGGTACTTGCGAATTTTTTTCATTTATTTGATCTTGCAGTTATAAATTCTTGAATAATTTATAAAAAAAAATGCTGGGGAAAGAAATTTGCCTCAAAAGGATATACTAACTTTGAGTCAATTTAAAAATGAGTTGGCCTGTGTTTTATGCAATAAGTGGACGAATTCCAAGCGCGGGCGTCCAAGCAGTTCAATTGAGCAAGAACTGTGTTCAAAAAGAAAAAGAGGTTCTACAACTCCTGCACCCCCAAAAGATATTAGAAAATATGGTTTTGAACATTGGCCAAAAGTACGAGGATCACTCAGATGTAAATATCCAAATTGCAAAGGCTATTCGACAATATTTTGTAGCAAATGTGGAGTAAATTTATGCCTCAATAAGAACAATAATTGTTTTTTTCAATTATCATGTGGAATAAAAAATAATATAAAAAGCTATATTTTATTTTGTGTCTTCTTTGTACTGAGCTAAACATGTAGATTTGCATGTTGATGGAAATTTCCTTCATATGAGTTTTTACTAATTTTCTGCTAATTACTTGAACTAAATATTTTTTTAATACTTTTTCCTTAATATAGAGCCTGAATTATATCAGTGTAATTTATTTCACGAAAAAATAAAAAATCATGCAATGAAGGGTTAAAGGCATTTTATAATCTCTGTTTCGACTGCAAGCTAAACGTATTTACTAAAGAAAAAAATGTTTATAAATGGCAATTTGTATGCATCAATTGCAAATCAAAATGTCGTATTTAAGGAATTTAGTAAACAGTGCAAAGGAAAAACTTTGGGCATACTTCTAAGCTTATACAGTCACACAGATAATTATAAGTACCCCCCCTAAAAATCATTTTTTTTTAAAGTAATGAACTTCTAATCTAAAATTTCTTTACATTAGCGTCTGTAACGACACATTTACATAAATAAAGAAAAAAGATTTCAAAAATCTATGAATTTGTGACTGCTGCAGTTTGCTTAAAACCAATATGGCACCACAGAAAATTATACGTACGACGTATATTTCGTATAAAATTTCGCCAAGGGTAGCCCGGTATATAAAAGGTATTGTGCATAAAAATCCTAGGACTACAGCCGTAGAAATATGAAATACCTCGAAAAGTGATCACAGTGTTATTGTGCATTCCGAAACAGTTCGAAGTGTTTTGAGAAAGAACGGTTTCCGCAGCCGATTGCCGAGAAAAAAGCCACGATTGGAATTCGCCCAATAATATATGGACAAGTCAACTGATTTTCGGGCGAATGTAATATTTAGTAATGAGAACAAATATAATTTGTTCGGCTGTGACGGAAAACAAAAAATTTGGCGCAAAAATCAGTTGACTTGTCCATATATTATCATTTTTAAAAAAATGATTTTTAGGGGGGTACGTATAATTATCTGTGTGACTGCATATCTGTGGCATTAAATAATAATAGCTTAAGTCGAAATTTCGTGTTTAGAGATATTAAGTGTTTTGTCTAAAATTTTTAATTACTACAAAGGCTTAAGTTAAAATATAAATGCGTATTGTTTTATTAATAATGACATTTTATACATGAAATTTAGCTGAGTGATAGATCTTGAAGAAGAGAATAAGAATATGTAATAAAATGAATAAACACTTATGTCAACTTAAGGTATTATCATTTATTGCCACAGATATATGTATAGTCGACAAAAGCGTTAGAACTAGCACTTAAGACATAATGCCTCGCAAAAAACCCACTAAAATTCCAAAAAAAAAAAGTTCGATCCTTAGTTTCACGAACCTTTTCGTTATAGAGCAGTTTAACTTGGACTATAGTAGTCTGGTAATTCCCCAGTCTCCCTATTCTACCCCTATGGATCAACTCCTTGTCTAGTCACTCGAACGATTTACCCGAAGAAGAAGTGTAACCCTCCGCTCGTTCAGGTTTGCATATCTGAAAGAAAAGTGGCCCAATGAGTGAAATGATTTCAGTTTTTGTCAAAGAAGTCAAAAAAGAAGAAGGTCTTAGGCCCCGCCTTATAAGGAGGATTCGGACATTAGTAAATAAAAAATTTAATGAAAATAATTTCAACATTACATTTAGTTTATATAACGAAAAGTACATGTCCGAATTTTTTTTTTGCGTATTCCTTAATAACTAAACAAAGAATTTTTTTTGTTTGTCATTAATAGGGCTTTGCTTAACCATATACGAGATGTGATCAAAAATAACCGTTATTTTCAAATTTCGTGAGTTGCGTATGTTCGATTTTCGCCTTTTTTTTTTTTTTTTTGTTATGTTGGTACACATGTCTGTTCTATAGTATGTTGACCATATCAGCCATTTTGGATTGTCGGTTTGTTTTTGACAGATAAAAAGGTTAGTCGTGTTTTGGTGTGCTCCTCGATTTTTTACTATTCGAAAAAATGGATCAAAGAAGTTTTGTGTAAAAAATGAAATTAAATGTGCAAGGACATTTGAAATGTTCACTGTGGCGTTTGGCGAGTCTACTATGAGCAGAACACATGTTCAATTGTGGTATAACCGGTTTAAGGAAGGCCGAGAAGATGTCAGTGACGATGAATCATGGGTGTATGGCTATTACATTGAAACCAAAGCCCAATCATCCCAATGGAAGCGTCCAGAAGAGCCAAGACCGAAAAAAGCATGTCAAGTTCGGTCAAATGTGAAGGTTTTACCCACTGTTTTCTTCGATTGCAATGGCGTGGTGCATCATGAATTCTTGCCACAAGGTCGTACGGTCAATAAGGAATACTACCTTGAAGTTATGCGCCGATTGCGCGAAGCAATTCGTCAGAAACGCACAGAATTGTGGAAAAACCAATCATGGATTTTGCACCATGATAACGCACCAGCTCAACATCGATGCTTGTGTGTGTTTTTTTTTTTTTGCCAAAAACAAAACCGTAATCATGCCTCAACTACCGTATTAACTGGACTCGGCCCCCGCTGACTTTTTCCTCTTCCCAAAACTGAAGACACCGATGAAAGGAAAGCGTTTTGCTACGATTGAGGAGATAAAAGAAAAATCGAAACAGGAGCTGTTGGTGATACCAAAAAGCGCGTTCAGAAGTGTTTCGAGGATTGGAAAAACGCTGGCATAAGTGTATTATATCTGAGGGTGATTACTTTGAAGGGGACAAGATAGTTATTGATAAATAAATATTTTTGAAAAAAATTTAAAATAACGGTTATTTTTTGATCACACCTCGTACGTTTTGTTTTTTAATTTGTTATGGCGAAATTATTTGTTAAATAATTTTATCTGCTTTAATTGTCTTTTATTTTATTTTTTATTGTAAAATTGTGATTTAATGAATTTTTATCATTCCTTAAAAGGATTTCTTTACGAACAAACACTCTAAAACAATAACACTGTAATGCTCTTATCAATAATCAATTAACCGCTTAAAATGTGGTTGTAAAATACGCAGCACCGATAAAAGTCATCAAAATTCTATATTTGTCCACACTTTTATAAAAAATTTCTTATTTATTTTGATAATAATGATCAATTAATAAATATTTTTGGCATGAGGAATTTTTTTGGTATTGTTTAAGAAGTTTATTCCAAGTATTTTGTTAACTTTATAATAGAAATGTTTAAAAATAAAAAAGCGTTGTATTTTAAGACACATCATGGCTTAAAATTGTGGTATATAGTAGATTAACCTGATTGAAATGAGACATTATATATTATGCCAGCGTTGTCGATAACGCACTATCTGAATTATAATCATAAACTGAAACCAGTGACATCAAGATCATTGGTAAGCGCCCTGTACAGAGCGCTTCGCCAGAGTCAAATCTCATTTAGAATTTACAAGCTAGAATCTACAGTTAAAATTAGTGTACAGGAGTTAACTTAAACTGGCTGTGAAACTTTTAACTTCTTCAAGGACTTGTCTACTTTTTAGTCCTTAAATATACGCAGCATAATATTGCTTAACAGAAACCTGGTTAGAGTGTTTTATATACACACAGTTACTAGAGTATACATACGGTTAACAAATTTCAGGAATTTTTTAACCAATCCGTTTTCGTCGAAAATCTTTATAATTGTCTGACATTTTTCCTCGATTTTAAGACTTGCATATTGTTAATAAATTTCAGAAATTTTTTAACCAGGAAAGTTGTCAATTATAAAGATTTTAAACGAAAACGGATTGGTTAGAAAATTTTTGGAATTTGTTAACCGTATGTATACTTCAGTAACTGTGTGTATATGTATTTATCGTCCATTTCTTTGAAACTTTTTTCAACAGACTCCGGTTCCTCTACATTATCATAATCCTTGCAGAAAGCTGTCCTAAATATTAGTGCCCTCAAGATGCAAAGCCTTGCCAAAAACGCTATCAATATTCTTCTACATTCCGTTCCCGTTTTTAGGATCCGTTTCGCTCTAGAATGTTTCAATATGGACCGTAGTCTGTCGATGATTTCGGTCTAACAGACCGCTCCACCAGGTTCGCATGTGTCTTGGCCAGCTTATCTGTATTATTGTTCTACACTTCACAACCTCCCCAAATGCAGCACAATCTGTAGCAGTTCCGACCTGGTACAGGCTGTGTATTTAAGGTTACTGTATTATCCACATAGAGAACCGCCGTATTACTTCAGTGTCTTGGTGAGTGCCTGGAATACACTACATTCATCAGAGAGTCTACAAGATAGCTTAATGTTTTCTCCGAAGTAGTTACGCCACTATCCCCAGTTCGAAAAAAGCAACGAACGCAGATCAGCAACGTTACTTTCAAATAAACTCAATCCCTTCTCCACCAGCTCCATCAGAAGTACTTCTAGAATCATCTGGAACAAGGTCTAAAGAGTACTCCTAACGGCACCCGATATTCCCAAAGAGATACATCTTTGCACATTACAATGCAACTTTTTCCCGAATCTTCGTTTCTAAAGCCTACTATGCATCCATATGTGAACAATGGTAAAACTACAGATTTCACCATCCCATCTCCTGTGTAGCCACCTTGAGCCACTTCTTCATTCTCCATATAGGGCAGCTTTTCATCCAGAAAGAGACAAGGGCCGTACATAATTTTTCACTTTATACTGCCTGGAGAAAAGAACCAAACTTGGAAGATAGTTAGAGCTGCATAGTTGGTTTAGCATTATTTGTTGTGATTGGTCTTCATAAAGTGGCAGATGTAATTATTTGTAATGTAATCAACTTTGTAGTTATGATTCGATAAGTTTTCTAGTAAATTTCATTGTGATTAATTCCAAAGTCTACTTTCATTTACTTGAAAAGTGATAAACACTGACCAGAAGACCACTCGATTCGTCACCTGAATGTGGGGCAAGTTTGTTATCTTTTGCCTAACTTTCCAACAATGTTTTATTCAATCATTTTAATATTTCCTACCATCATTCAAGAGTACACACTTGTTTGTAGCGTGTTCTTGCGTTCATGTTTACGTCATATGCTATTCTATAGAAATTTATAATCATATGCTACACTACGTACGCTACGACTATTTAATATTTTCACTTAAACAACAATTCTATTGCTATTCGGGTTTTTGATAACAATTTATTGTAGGAATATTTTTATGTATGGTCACGGGCTGGCGATACTTTTGCTTTTGTTTTTGATTTCAAATTCTGTCATATTTGGGCATTTACGGATATTTGCTAACAATTAAAAAATTATTATAATATAACGGAAATTGTATATGACTGTGTCGCATGCGGTCATAACGGAAATATTTTCAATTATTTATTCCGCTGCAGCAGTGGTGGTTTTTTAATCTATGTTTTCCTTTGAGTTGAGACATTCAACAAGTAATTTACAAATTATTATTCATTATCGTAAAAAAAATTTATGTTAGGGCAGGCCTTCTCACTGCTTTAATACAATATTTTTTTCTACAATTTTAGTGACGTGAAAATATTTGCATAATTTCTTTATCTTATCGAGTATTTAAAGTTTATATATGTATTACTTGGCACTATAATTTGTTTTCTTTCTGTATTCCGTAAATGATTTCATAATTTGTGTTTAATAGTATTAAAGTTTTTATTAATTTATTTATGAAATAACCTAACAAATAATGAGTTTTAGGAAGTGTTCAATAGTCTCCACCCTCTCCTCGTTGCGACACACCCTGCAATAATCTGGCTTCGATCTATTCGATATCCTTGTCAGTGAAATAACCTCGCATTGCCACGTAAGAAACCTAGAAATCGGTCATACTGGCCATACCATCTGCTCTCTTCTGTTTGTTCTGTTCTATTATTGTAATCTCTGTTCCGTTTTCTCATTAGTAAAAATTTTCTAGCAAATTTTTCCTGGAAGATTCGCTTGCACAAGTAGACGACGAATTGTTGTTAGTCTGCCACGAAGTTCTTTCGTTCGTTTTTTGCTTAAACCATTTTGCACAAAGTGTAAAGACCTTCCTAAGTTCTTCGATATCTCAATGATTTTCCGTAATGTCAAAGTCAGTGGAGACGTGGGCTGAGGTGGTTAAGGGTAAGGAGGTTGGCCCAATTCTTGAACTTCGAGTCCCATGAGGCGCGGAGCGTTAAGCTTGGCGGTCCGGGGAGCCGGACATAGGGCCTGTCAACGTCACATCGGCCCTATTGGGAGTTGGCAGGTGCTGCAATGAGTGGTTCAACTTCCATGTACGTGAGAGTACGATCCTGTCGTTGGATGCTTTTGGTGCCTCGGGTACGACCATCGTGTTCGGAACTGCCGGAGCAAAGAGGACGTGTGCCGCCGTTGTGGGCAACCAGGTCATTTAGCGTCTAGCGGGCCTAATGCACTGCATTGCCATAATTGTGCGCTGAATAGCATGCCGTTGGGCCACTTGACGTTATCATCAGGTTGCCCTACGTATGCCCTGATGGCAGCGTGAGCGAATGCTCGGCACTAGGATGGTTAAGTTGCTGCAACTTAACTGTCAGGGTGCGTACGCGGTTATGTGCGAGTTGGGCGAAGCTATTTTTGATCTTAGTAAAAGCCAATGGGGTGTCTGCGTGCAGATTGAGGGCGGTTTCGGAAGGATGCTTGTGGCTAGCATCTACTTTAGGTTTACGGAACCATTGGAACCGTTTTTAAGGTATAAGGATACGGCTCAACTGCTGGGAAGTAGCATTCCAGTTATACTAGCCCTTGGCGCGAATGCTTCTTCCCCTATGCAGTTCATTAAGGTATCCAGGCATTCGTTTGGCTATCAGAGGTAAATTGAGCTAAGTGAGTGGTTGATTTCTCACGGGATGGGCGTAGTAAAAGAGCACAACCTCGTTGAGGTTATTATCTCTCACCAAAGACGAACTGGGGAGACTGTGGGTGTCATCCGTTGGTGCAAGGCAAAAAGGTCAAATGATTATGCAGACTGGTCCATACACCTATGCTCAAAATAATAGATATACCTTATTCTAAAATATTAAAGAAACGTTTACTACTGTAAAAATACCCTTGAAAACGCAACGAGAACTATTTTTTATTATGTTTCCATCTGAATACATCTTTAAAATAGATACACTTGAGTTGTTTATAATTTTTTTCATAGTAAATTAAATTTTTGAGTGATTTTTCATAGTGTTTATGTGAAACGGTAAAAATAATTTAATTTTGATAAAAAAAAAATTACATAAAAATCAAAAAATATTTTAAGGAAAATGGAAGGAAATTGTCATTGAACTGAAGAAGAGGAAAAAGTTGTTCAAACCATGAGGAATTACGGAAAATCATTGAGAGAGATATCGAATAACTTAGGAAGGGCTTTACACTTTGTACAAAATGGTTTAAGCAAAAAACGAACGAAAGAACTTCGTGGCAGACTAAAGAAACTCCTCCCAGAAACACAGACGGATGCTATTTCTGCTGGGATTTTTATTGAAATTAGTCCAAAACAATTCGTCGTCGACTCTTCCAGGAAAAATTTTTACTAATGAGAAAACGGAAGAGAGATTACAATAAAAGAACAGAACAAACAGAAGAAAGAGCAGATGGCGGAAAAAGTAACAACAATAATCTCAAGCAATGAAACAAAAATAAATTCGTTTGGAAACGATGGCAAAATCGTTTAGAAATGAATTTATTTCGGTTTCATCGCTCCCATATAATACTTCGCCATATTTTCCGAACCAAAGTAAATGCTCCTTAGCAAGCTGTAATCTCTTCTGTTTTCTCATTAGTAAAAAATTTCCAGCAAATTTTTCCTGGAAGAGTCGACGACGAATTGTTTTGGACTAATTTCAATAAAAATCCCAGCAGAAATAGCATCAAAGGATTTGAAGAGGTAATTTTTTGCCAATACGATTATCCGCTTGTCTGTTTCTGGAAGGAATTTTCTTTAGTCTGCCACGAAGTTCTTTCGTTCGTTTTTTGCTTAAACCATCTTGCACAAAGTGTAAAGACCTTCCTAAGTTCTTCGATATCTCTCTCAATGATTTTCCGTAATTCCTCATGGTTTGAACAACTTTTTCCTCTTCTTCAGTTCAATGATAATTTCCTTCAATTTTCTTTAAAATATTTTTGATTTTTATATAATTGTATATCAAAATGAAGTCATTTTTACCGTTTCACATAAACGCAGTGAAAAATCACTCAAAAATTTAATTTACTATGAAAAAAATTAAAAAAAGTCAAGTGTATCTATTTTAAAGATGTATTCAGATGGAAATATGATAAAAATAGTTCTCGTTGCACTTTCGAGGGTATTTTTACATTACAGTTAACGTTTCTTTAATATTTTAAAATAAGGTATATCTATTATTTGAGCATAGGTGTATGGACCAGCCTGCATAATCATTCGACCTTTTCACCTTGCACCAACGGATGACACCCCCAGTTCGTCTTTGGTGAGAGATAATAACCTCAACGAGGTTGTGATCATTTACTACGCCCATCCCGTGAGAAATCAACCACACACTCAGACGAATGCCTGGATACCTTAATGAACTGCATAGGGGAAGCAGCATTCGCGCCAAGGGCTAGTATAACTGGAATGCTACTTCCCAGCAGTTGAGCCGTATCCTTATACCTTAAAAACGGATCCAATGGTTCCGTAAACCTAAAGTAGATGCTAGCCACAATCATTCTTCCGAAACCGCCCTCAATCTGCACGCAGACACCCCATTGGCTTTTATTAACTAAGCTCAAAAAGAGCTTTGCCCAACGCGCACATAACTGCGTGCGCACCCTGACAGTTAAGTTGCAGCAACTTAACCATCCTAGTGCCGCGCATTCGCTCACGCTGTGGCCCAACGGCATGCTCTTCAGCGCACAATTACGGGAATACAGCGCATTAGGCCCGCTAGCCGCTAAATGGCCTGATTGCCCACAACGGCGGCACACGTCCTCTTTGCTCCGGCAGTTCCGAACGCGATGGTCGAACCCGAGGCACCGAAAGCATCCAACGACAGGATCGTACTCACGCACATGGAAGTTGAACCACTCAATGTAGCACCTGCCAACTCCCAATAGGGCCGATGTGATGTTGACAGGCCCTAAGTCCGGCTCCCTGGACCGCCAAGCTTAACGCTCCGCACCTCATGGACTCGAACTTCAAGAATTGCGCCAACCTCATTGCCCTTAACCACCTCAGCCCACGTCTCCACTGACTTAACCAAAGCCACCGGACAGTAGACTGGAGCAGCCACAGGCATAACAACAGCGGCCACAGAAGGCGCTCGTTTTCGGCCACAAGCGTCATCAGCATCTCGTAGTTGTGCCCGGCATGCTCCACGACTAATCGGACACCATCGAAAGTTCATTAGTCCAGGGTTTTACGTGAGTTTCGCCATGACGGCAACCCCACGGTGCTCAAAGCACGGGTGTGTGGAAACAATGCGTCTACCAGTGCCCCGCGCACGGTGATGCAACCACATGATATGCATAAGCATATCATATTGCCTATGCATATCATATTGCTTATGCATATCGTGTGGTTGCATCACCATACGTGAGTACCAAATTCGAAGCCATGCATTTGGACATGACTTCCCTCTTGGTTCGGGGTTGGAGACTATCTAAACTCCTGTTTGACAGTGGTTAAGAGTGTAACGCCACACCGAGCTTGCGCTATTTGGGTATAAATCACAGCCACCAAGTTACTCCCACAAGGGGGCCGCACCATTGTGGGGCAGAGACAGGGCTTTGGGGCTCCCGACACCTGTGGTACCAGAATTAAGCCTCCGGTCTGGTTTCGTAGTCGAATTTGATACCAGTTGAACCCTAAACGATTCGGGACTGGTGACCCACAAGGGGGTGCTGCATACTCGTACGTTATATACACAGATGACGGCATAATTTCAATCCCAGAGTCGTCTCTGCAAGCCACAGTTCCCACATTAGCTCTACAAAAGAAAGAAATGTTAATAACTACAATTTATTACTTGTTAAAATACAGGCTCTTACTTTGTTACTTCTTACTAGGAACTAATAGTTTAGGGGATGTCATTTATTCAGTAAGTGGTAAGACGGATAAGACAGAGATCAAATAGCGGAATGACAGGATCTGACTCCATACATATATTGTCCGTAGAAGTGGGAACCACTGACGCAGTCATCTCTCTAAAAGACCTTCATGTTAGTTAGAGTGAAATTCTTGACGATTTCGCTATTCTTAACAATACTTACATGAATCCCCGCAGTGAGGGGCCAGATATCATCTATCTATCTATAATAACACCAGGAACGAGGCCATCAGTGAGCCGCTTGTTTGTCTTGGAGCCCAGAGATTCCTAGTTGGGTATCTTGATCACTTTCAGGATGAGAAACTGCCCTGGAAGGAGAATCTTGGAAAGGATGAAAAAGGGACTCAATGCCTGTTATACAATTGGAAGTGACAAGAAGGTAGTGGATATAGTGGGTATATGACTCCGTGACTATCTGGTTCTTATGTGCAGCTGCACAGTAAGGTAAAAGACCTTAGGAACGTGCCATAGGTAGTGGGTATATGACTCTGTGACTACCTGGTTCTCATGTGTAGCTGCATAGTAAGGTGAAATGGCTTAGCGACAATGAATCGGCGAAAATTAGTTAACTGAATCGCAAATATGTATTTTTGGTTAAGAGGCTGGCTACAAGGAAACTTTTGAGGTTATTTGAATGGGCTAGGGAAGTACGAACTTGCCAATATGGCGTGGTGTAAATAATTCACTGCACTGTCATGCGATCTCTACTTCAGGCGTCTCAGAATCTTATAGGCTCTCTGATGTTTATAGTGTATGCCAGGCCGAGGGCAGCGAAGCTGGTTTAGAAACGGATTGTATGACATGACAAGGGTATCCATCCATGTGGTTAATCATGCCCTAAACGATACCGACTGGGTATTATGTTAACCCGAGGAGAGTTTCAGCATGCAAGATGGCCATCACAAAGCTCTTAAACGGGAACTGGTACGTAGTAGACTCCAGGACAGGGGGATAGTGCAGTTTAAAATGCAGACCTTACAGAACGGTGTTAACCCTCTCTTGCTGACCGAACTTCAAAACGTAGTAGAGGTGAATGTTCAAGCTTTGTGGACCTAGTTTCGACTGTTTTAAAACGGAATGGGTACTGGATCTGAATAGGAAATCTATTATGATCTTAATAGGTTTTTTAACTGGACGCCGTGACCCAACTTTTAGGATTATACAGGATTTATAGGGGACGCTAAAACTCGCGGGACATATTCTGTGCCTGCCTTGCCGTGCAGGCGTGAAGTTTAAGGGACGTTTTTACACCTGTCTTCGCAACCTAATCTATAAAGGGTACTGGTTGATTTCCAAGGCGACCTACGAATCTATGTGGGGTTAATTAAGCGAGGTATAATTTTCAGGAGGGTATCACACCGAGTTACAGGGTCTGTAAGCGGTGAACTCGCATGGTAAATTTGCAAGCACTCCTTGAAAATTAATTTATCAGTAGGAGCGAATTGTAGTCTTTTCACAGATGGAAAGCTTATAATAAATGATTCCACGTCGATCAAAGGCAACAAACTAGTGACCTAATTACCGTTGTGCTTAACGTTTTCAGTCAGGGTTTTAGTGCAACAACTAGCTCCTGGACAATCAGACCAGGTTTATGGTCTCGGTCAAAGAGAAATTTTTGCAATTTTAGATAAAATAAGAATAATTAAAGATACAAAAATTATTCACGTTTTTCTTCGTATTTTTCAGGTATGGATCAATCAGGGCGACATCATTTTGGTTGGTCTCCGTGATTATCAAGATTCAAAGGCCGATGTTATTCTTAAATATACATCAGATGAAGCCAGAAATTTGAAAACCTATGGCGAATTCCCTGAATCTGTGCGTATTAACGATACAGTCACCTTTGTGGAAGACGGTTTCGATGAGGACATTGAATTTGGTGATGAAATCAGTTCTGATGATGATGCCGACTCTGTGGACAATATCTGATTAAGCGCCAAACCCAAGAGAGAACTAAATCAAACAACAGCAGCGACAACAACAAACGAAGAAGAAGATTTAAACAAAGTGAAGTGAATTGAATGAAAGAAGGAATCAACAAAGAACGAAAGAACTAATAAATTAGAAACCAACCAAACCAAATCAATTGTAATACGAAAAAGGAAAAAAAAATACAGAATAAAAGAATTTTACAAACAACAAAGAAAGCAAAGATTTATTGTCCACAGAGAGAAAGAAAAGCCAACAACAATTAACAACAAACACAAGGAAAAAAGGCAAAAGAGCAGAGCAAGTTTTTCTTTTGGTTTTTTTTTTGTATACAAACGTATTAAAAAATAAATTCAATACAATAAATAAGTATACAAGCAAATAACAACCAATAAAGAAGAGCAATTAAAATACAGAAAAAAAGGAAGAAAACATCTTTTATATGCTAACAACAGTAACAACAAAAAAAAGGATAAAGAAAAATTGCAAAGACACATACACAGCGTTGAACGTCGTCGTACTCTCTTATAGGAAATTTAAAAAAAAGAAAAAGTAATTTCAAATTCAAAATTTAAATAGTTAATAATTCTATATACAATACACATAGAACATACATACATATATATACAGAAATAGTTATACATTTAAAACAAAATATATAGAAATAACAATAACAAAACATATAACAAAACAAATACAATATTTTCAAGCAAAACGAAACAAAGGAAAAAGTATCAACATATAAATACAATATAAAACGACTAAATTATAATATTATTATATATTATTATAGAATTTTATTATTTAAATGAACTTAATCCTTAAAGGTATAAACTCAATAAAAACAAAAAAAACAAAAACCTTTAAATAAAACAAATTTCTTTTTTATCTGGATTTCTTTCTTAAAAAAAAAACTCCTTTTTCGTTTCATAATTTATTTTTATTTTTTATTTTTTTTATTTTATTAAGTTCTTTAATTTTTGGTTTTTATCTTCTTCAACAAAAAAGAATATCACTTGTTTGTTTATATTTAATAATTTAATTCATCTCATACTGTGGTTTTCTTTTGTTTTTGTTACACCGCTATTCCTTTCTCTAAATTTCTATTTTATTCTATCTTTTATCTATTTTGTTATTCTTCCTAGGAAATCTTTGTTTTTTTATTTTATTTTATTACATCCAATATATTATGGCATCTTTTTTTAAAAAGGATACAAAAGTATTTTAAATAGATAATGAAATAAAATATGAAAGGAAGACTAACCGAAAATTTGAATTGTTTTTTATTTGCAATAGATGTGGAATATAGGTTAAGTGAGTGAACACTGGTTCATGCCAAGGAGGAATAGAAATTTAATTGCCATTTGGACCCAATGACATGAACCCACTATATTACTGGTTATGAAATAAGCAACCGAACAATAGTACTGTCCCGTCTAAGGGACTGATATATTTAATCAATCGACATTGTTCAAACAGCACAAGCTCGTCAGAAATATCATCCAGTCCTAGACAGTTTCAAAACATTAAATATCAACACAAATCTAGTCACACTCAAACCGTTTTAATATTTTAACGAACGAACATCTCCAGAGTGTACTCATACCGGAACCTTTGATTTTTTTTTACAAAAATGGAGGTTTTCTGCTATAATCTCATCCTCTAGTTTACGTCGTTAAAGCCTCAACAAAAGTTTTGCTTAAAAAAAAAAAAAAAATTAGGAGAATCCAGAGGGCACCTACAACGGAATCTAACTCTGCTGTACCAGAAGAAGAATTGACTGATAGTCACGCATCCTCTCCTTGACGTCCATTAGAGCCTCAATAAAAGTTTTGCTTTAAACAATTAGGAACATCCGGAAAGTACCTAAAACTAAGGCAATCTATCTATGGCTGATAGTCGCGCATCCTCTTCGTCTTCACGTAATTGAAACTCTAACAAGTTTTGCTTTTACAAAGTCAAGAGATTTAAATTTTTATCAAATTCATTAATCCAGAACGCAACCTTATTATACATTGCCCAGGAAGGATACCTTTTACAATATTGTGTATATTATGATAAGAGCAGATAGCGCAATCTCTTTAAAAAACAACCACAGGCATGGTTAAGTTCGGAAAGTAGGTGACCCAATCCCACTCAAAGACCAGAAGCAGTTCATTTTGGTTACCTTCAAGGCACACATATAAAGTTGCTAATGAGATACTAAAATAGGTAGCAAATAGAGGAAGAGACGGAAACAAGGAAAAATTATCCAATTCAAGAAAGGAACACAAGAAAAGAAAGGAACACCGTTAGGATTACCGACTAATTTCAATATCAGAAATCCTAGCTCAGACTAGCTAGCTCATTGAAACCATTGATTAAAACCCGTCCTGGAATCCTGTGTTTACCTCTTCGAACATAAGGACAGAGACCGAACACATTAAAACAATCCCTGCAGAAAAAGCGGGTACCTTCAAAATACCTATCAATATCCTAATAGATTCCTTTCCCAGTTTAGCAGCCCTGTTTTAAAACAATCTAACCTAGTCCATAGAGGCCTAGAGATTCTGCAATCATCCCTCTCGCTCTTTCGGCAAGAAGAGAACACTCTTCACCTTAATACGCGATCAATCAAAACCGATCGATGACCAGACAGAATCTGAAAACAACTCAAATGGAGTTGAATAAGATACAGAGACAAGCGTGTTGAAATAAAAGTGGCAAGGAAAACCTGTCCTACAGCGGTGCTAGAAACTCTGTGGGATTTAAGTTCGTCTGCTCATGAGAGTGAGGATCAGAGTTTTGAGGACATGAAAAATTAAACATGCATTAGGAGATTTAGTGTCCTCTAGACAGATCCATTAGACCATAATTGTGGGAATTGCTTCGCAAAGACACTTAGTAACAAAAATTGGCTGGAGTAATCTGGAAACTACATACTGTTTTAAAAGAGCGGCTATTTTCTGGTATATAGATGGATAAAGAATTTATCTCGTGACCCATAATACAATATATCGAACCCATACGGAAACTCACGAGTACCTTCCAAGCGGAAGTCTTTGGCATCGAAAGAAGTGCTCAATTCAACTTAGACAAGAGGTACAAAAACAGGTCATAACAATACAATCTGACAGTTAGATCGTCATTCGAGCAATTGTCTATTAAATCAAATGGGACCATCTGTAAAAGCTGAATCCACTAAATAGAGAAAATAAGGGCAGCAGGTCATGTGGAAATTTTCGGTATGATCAAGCAGAGGAGCGACGCCTCCACTCCGCTAATGGAAAGAGAGAAGCAAATTTTTAAAAAGGTAGAATAAATAGAGATAAATATTCTTCTGAAACCAGCTGAATTTGAAGCAACCAAAACTTTTATTAGGAAAGTACAATAAGAGGAGATCTGTATCATGATCAGATCATGCATCAGACTAATCAGGAATAACGTACGGTTTGTTATCAATTTTTTGACAGAACACTGTGGACTTATAGTAAGTACACTTATTCAAAATGGTGATTGTTTATACAATTTAACCTTGAGCTTTTGTAATTGGATCTTGAATTATTAAAAACTTATACGAATCGAAGGTAATAAATACTTAATCAAGAAATTTTCAATTTTTATTTCAGTTTAAAATTTTTTTTTTTACAAAAATTATGAAATTTTTTCGATACGATTGATATACGTTCGATTCATTCCCCAAAAAAATGTTGAGTGCTTAGAGTTAAACGTAAATCAAATATTAATATTTATTTTTTTTCTTTATTTTGTTTTTTAATTATAAATAATTATTGTTAAACAAATTCCCAGAAAAATTTTACGGTTGTACTTTTGTCAATTGTGCGTAGTGTTTTTAGTGTGTTTGTGCAAAAAAGAAAACTCAAAATTGTGTTCAATAATCAACAGGAAAAACCGCAAGAAATTTGCTTCTAAACCTCTATAAAACCATATAAATCGTGGCTTATTAGAAACGTCCAAGTATAAAATCAAAAAATTATGTGTGCGTAAGTATTTGAATTACGGACTTTATTTTACATATTAAAAGATAACACGTTTATGTACCGTCCGTCATTCAGTCTAGTTTGTGAAGTACCTGAAGAATGTACCATCGATGCAAATGTCTGCGCTACGCCAATGGCATTCGGAGACTGTGGCGACACGGGTCAAGCAGCACGTTGCGATCCCTGTCAAGTTCCTTCTAATTATCCGCCATGTCCACCAACTGGCGAATGTAATTGTAGATGTGATTGTGGTGATTATTCAGGTTGTTGCTATCAGCAACCGGCCAGGACATTGCCTATCAGACCACAAACAAGTATAATGCGCCCCGTTGCACCTTTGGAAACGGAAACCATTTATAAACGTTCATATCCCGGCAATTTTGGCTGCTCGTTTAGAGCTAAACCAGCAAATCCATGCAATAATCTTGCGTCTGCTAAGGCACCCATGGAGAAATGCACAATACAAAAATTATCTTATATGCCGCACCCTTGTGTGGGACGCCAAGCGCCCATAAGACCCAGAGACAATTGCTTAAACTTTCGAGGCCCACTTTATGCCATGACTTCGCAAAAACACGACTACATGCCAAAGGGTTACTGTAAAAGGGATCCCATTCAGCCTAGAGACGGCCTATTTTCATCACGCAAACCCTTGGAGCGTTGCACGGTCAACCAACTATCGTATATGCCAGTTGATATATGCAAGAATCCGCCGCCCAAGCCCATAGTGCAGGGTTACAGCTACATACGTCCCACAGCACCAGGAGAACAATGCACCATACAAAAATTGAGTTATTTACCGGTGTGTCTGCCACCAAAAGAACGCCTACCCTGGGCTGAAAAGTGTCGTTTGCCGCCGCCTAAATATGAAAGTCTCGTAAGCACCTACAACCTAAGCTACATGCCCAACTGTAATCCCCAACGTACAGCAGCCATAATGCCTATGAATGGCTTGAAATTCTTTGGCACTGATCGCAATGATGGCAATACGGTTTATAAGCTGAGCTATATTGGTAATGATGCTCGTTGTTGTCGTCCAGCACCCATATTGCCGCAGAATGGTCTGGCACTGCCAAAAGGTCCTATGGAGAAGTGTACAGTACAAAAATTATCTTATCAACCGAATTATTGTACTGGCCGTACTGCTCCCATAAGACCGCGTGAGAATTGTATAAAACCTGCAGGAGCCATGTACTTTATGACAACTCAGAAACATGATTTCGTACCCAAACCTTGTAGCCGTAGATGTCCCATTAAACCGCCTGAATTGTTATGCCGTCCCACCGGCGCCTTAGAGAAATGTACAGTCAATAAATTATCGTATATGCCGGTAAATGTATGTGAATATCGTCGACCAGCTGCCATTATACCGGTTACTGGCATTTGTCGGCCTCAAGCTCCTATGGAAAAGTGCACCACATACAAGTTAAGTTACATTTCGAATTGTATACCACCTAGAGAACCTCTGCCATGGGCCAGGGCATCAAGTTATGTTAAGCCGACAGCACCAGTAGAGAAGTGTACCATACAAAAACTGAGTTATGGTCCACCGGGTACATTTTCCAGATGTGGAGGTAAGAAAAATAAAACATATACTCGAGCGATAAAATTGATTTTAAGAAAAATGAATGAAGTTTTGTTAAGGAAATCTTTACAATTGTTGGCAATACAACTTAATTTGGTTAATTTTCTGAAGTTAACGTTGCTACTCAATAGCTACCATAGTCTGTTACAATAGTCTGTTTACAGTAGAAAGTATCTGCCTATATTTTTATCAGCAAACCATTTTTAAAATTTGAAATAGAAAATAATTCAAGGGAACTACACACATCAGGCAAATAAGCTACCCTATGAGGTAATACGAAATTTATTTATTTTGGTCATCATAGTAGTGAATGTGTGAACTGTTTCATTATTTTGATTACTTTGGGTTACGACGGTAAATAAAAAATACATCTCTATTCTCGGGACCAGAAAAGGCGCCATACGCGTACCATCCGTATTCCAAAAGTATTCCAAAAAGCTAAACTCATAAAAATTATGAGAAATATTTGAAAAAATAATTTCAGCAGAAAATTGTATAGCGTTTTAATAGAGATAGAGATTTCCTTATTAAAATTGTTTAAAATATCGACGAAATTATGATTAATTTCATTTCTCTTTCAGCTTGTTGCAATCAACAGCCCAGCAACTCACCATATCCTAAAGCAGGAATTTGTTGAAATGGTCCAAAAAATCCATGCAAGTCACTCTAAATACGATGCTTTAAATAGCCAGTTATTAGAGTAACAAAACATATATTTTTTGTAATAAATCTTATGCATATACATGATGCGTATATAATTTGTGTGTATTAAATTTATTTTTTTAAAATTACATTAAAAACATACATCATAACAACTAAACAAAGGATAAGAGAAAGGGGAAAGTAATTTAGACTACGCCATTTGTATAAGTTGTCGTTTAATGCCTTCTCTTCGTTTCTTCTCACGTTTTTTGCGTTCCTGTGTGGCTTCACGGAATAATTCAACTCCTTCGCGTTCTTCAATATCGTGTTGTATCAGAGCTAAACTATGAAGATTAAAACCCATAATATCCCGTAATGCGTTTACATCTCTTTTTAAAGCTTTCACGAGTTTTTGTAGTAAAGGTTTCATATGTTTTGCTCCGGATATGGGTTTCATATGTACCTTGAAGAGGAACATGGTGACTTTGGCCAATAGTTCAATTTCATCAGAACGTTGTTCCAACACCGCAGGTAATCTTTCCAATAACTCACAGACATTTGAAAAAGGCAGCAAAAGTAAGGCTTCCTCTAAATCAGATGCTCTAATACGTGCAAGTGTAACCAACACAAAGTCAATGGGATTTTTAACATCTAAAGCACGCATTAAGGGATGTAAATCTGGCTTGTCATCCTCCTCCTCTACATCGTATTGTTTACATATTTCCAAACACTCTAATATGGACTCAGCAGCCTTTTCGGAGCCAACAGTTTTACGTGAGGCTAATTTTAGACCTGGTAATAAGGGTACCGAATGATCTTCGCCAGTTGCCAATTGTTGATTTTCCATTTCTTCACGTTCTTCCTCTTGCACATCTTCCAAAACTAAAGGCTCATCAGTACGTTCAAATAAACGCAAACAACGATCCGAACCACAAGTGACAAGGAAACGACCATTAGGACTAATTGCTAAATTATACGCCTCTCCGATGTGGCCTGGTAATGTGATGATTTTCTCAAAAGTATCAGCATCCCATTGTTTGATTTTACCATCTTTGCCGCAAGTAAAGAACATATGAGTCTTAGGTATAAATTGTAAACCCATTACGGAATCATCATGGGCGAACAAGGATCTGTGACAGTCACCGAAATCTAAACCCCATATCTTAACATTACGATCAGCTGAACCAGTTGCAATTAGTGTAGAATCGTAGCATATGTCCATACTCAAAACCGGTAACTTATGGCCATATAATGAAAGATAGAACTTGAAAGTGTCCAAAAAGAATACTTTGACAGTAGAATCCAAAAGACCCACAGCCAAATATTTCATATCCGGACTGACGCGTACACAAAGTACATTTTCTTCTAATTTAAAAGTGTTCTTGTGTAGCAGGGATAAAACTTTGCCGTGTTTCAGTTGTTCTTCGCCATCTACATCCATGGCATCTTGTGGATTGTCAATTAATTCAAAAGTCCATATTTTAACTGTTGTATCACTGCTGCCAGTCACGCAACCTTTTTGATCCGGCAATAATGCGATAGACCACAATTCACTTTCATGGGCAGGAATTTCTTCAACCACGTCGGCTGAACCCACATCTATAATCAACAGTTTACCAGATTTCATGCCCAATAAAACATAACGATCACCGGGCACAAAATGAGAACATAAAACATAGTCGGTGGTCACGGTTCTTAAACATTGCATTGAGTCTCTGTTCCAAAATTTAAACGATTCCGCCGAACCAGAACCAATAGCTAAAGAATCCGATGAAAAACAAACACTGCGTACCTCCGATTGATGGCCCTGTCTATTAAGGGATCTTAAAAGTTTGACACTTTCTTCTTGGCTGGATTTTTTTAAAGCAGCTTCCACACTATACAGTTGTAAAGTGTTATTCGCCAAACTCACCAAAACTCTCAGCTCATTTTTGGCTCCCAAAAGTACGTCAATGGATTTAATTTTTTGCTTAACTTTAATGCTTTCCAAACGTTTAATTTCATCTGATAAAGAAATATCTTTTGATATATCTTCGTTGGCTTCTGGCTCACTGGGATTTTTGGATTTTTTAAGTCTTTTTTGTAAACGTTTTTTGGCTTCATCGTCAGTACAAATGTAGTAATTTTCGATTAAATCATTAGTGCCATGACAGGATATGATTCTCTCCGACACGTCTGCTACTAAATTAACGCAACGTCCTTTACCAGCTCTTTGTATGACTCCACAATTTATCACTGTTATGGGGCTAATAGTATCTTCATCATCTATGGATAAACCTTCTACGGCAGCCTCTATAGTATGGCTCTCTGTTTGAGTAGCATCTCTAGGCTTTAAACGGTATACGTTCATGGTGGACTCACCACAACCGGCAATCATCATATCCTTGACAAAAGCTAAAGCCCATACCTCTGTACGATTATCAACGATAGTTTTAAAACAGAATTGTGTTTCCAAATTCCAGAATTTTATTTGCGTATCTTTCGAACAACTAACAACGATATTTTGTTCGCTGAACTTTTCCATGAAATGAGCATCGGTTATGGGGGCATTATGGCCTATTAAACGTTGACGGCCAGCCTGTTCGATAACGTCTACTACCACGAGTTCACAGTCTAAACTACCGCAAACCAGACGTATGCCTTGTTCATCGTAGCGCAGTATAGAGATCGCCGACTTATGAAGGGCCAACGAACAAGCGGACACAAGAGGGTTTGTCAAGTCAAATAATTCAACAACACCATCATTGTAACCCACAGCTATATGTAAACGGTCCGGCGAAACTCTAAGAGCGGTTACTTCCTGTTTGTCACGTCTCAATGTCAATACGCGTTCACCCAATCTGTTTTGTTTTGGAAGAGGAATAAAATAAATAGGCGAGTTTAGAATTGGACTGAAGAGCATATAAAAAAGAACTTAAACCCACTAGAATTAAACAAAATGCCAGGCTTAATATAAAATAAAGGTGAAGGAGATTTTTAAGACGAAACAGCAAAAAAGGTTTGTTAAAATATTCTTTTGTTTATTAAAAAAAAAAAACATTTGATCATTATAATTTAACCTATTATTAGATCAGAGATATTATTTTAGTACTAATCCATGTTAAGGACATTTGTTACACATCAAAAATCTCTACCAAACTGTATGTACCAACGATCGGTGGTCTCCGTCATATTCATGTCTGAAATACGTGAACAATCCGTAGCAAACTTCAATTTCACATTTAAAAACACCCGTTGCCAGCAAATACATGGGGTTTGTCTTAAATAGAAGGTTATAAAGACGTGTGAGTATTAATGACAATCCTGGAGTCAATCATTCATAACTTAGTATGCAATTTTATGCTTATATCACTCCTATCGAGGAAATATGTAGGATTTGTATTAAACAAGATTTAATGAACACTTGTAAGCGTTTATTGATGACAACGGTAAACCTGGAGTTAAATATTCGTAACTTAGTACGCAATTTCACATTTTTTATAGTCCAGAGGACAAAAAATAAGCAGGGTTTGTCTTAAGTAGAGGTTTATTATAGCGCGCCATCCATATTCTGTGTGTTAATTTTGGTAATTGCATTTGCTCCGAACAGTTGCTTTCGAAACGTTTAAAATTCTGTGGTCTAGTAGATAAAATAATGGATATCAACAATAGAGCAAAATTAAATTGGTTAGGAAATATGATACGAAACTTTATGACGAAATGTTATGCTGCTTTGGAATCAAATCCTCAGGACAACAGGCGGCACGGTAGGCACAAGTTATTTGTCAACAAAATACGATATTTAGCATCAGACAGACGATAATGACAATTATTTGTAGATAATGCATATTCTTGATGGAATAGGATGTGCGTTTTTATACCAACAATTCTGGCTGCTTTAGCATTTGGGAACAATACAATTTTCTTTAAGTTTTGATGACGTTATCTGTATTCTTGTAATCGAAGACGGAGACTTGATGTTGTTGGTAATATTTTGTCCACTACATATTTCCATATTGATGAAGAAGTTTGATGTGTGGACAAAGCCAAGTTACAATTATAATAATGCTCACTTTGTGTGTATTTTTATTGCATATCAACTTAAGTATAAATAAATTATATTTAATTTAATAAATAAAAAAAACTTACCTTAAATCCCATATAACGGCATTTTCAGCGGCAGCTGCAACCACGTACCTTCCTTCAATTTTATTATAAATCACAAAATTCACATTGCTGCGACCACTTGCTATAACATTAAAACTGTCTATAGCCCTATAGGCTAAATATTGTTTTGTTAAACCCATATTTATTTATAATTTTTACCAAATTTTTATAGAACACTTTCTTAATTTTTTGCTAAAATTCACACACTATGGCCGTCGAACTGCACGTGTTTAATAATTGTATACAAATAACAAGACAAAATCAAACAAGCACCGAGCAATGTATTTAGAAAGAAACAAAGAAAAGAAAATGTCATAAATGGGCAATATAAAGTTGCCATAGTGTTAAAACACATAATGCTCAAACATTCTTGCCATAAATTAGTTTTAAGTATAAAGTAAGTAAACAGCATGCGCAGAAAATGCTGCATACTTTTGGGCGATAGGCAAAAAGTGTAGCAGCTCAGTAAAAAAGTAACAGCAGCAGCATCCCTTAAAGTAAATAGAAAATTTCTTTTATTAAACAAAACTAAAAAAGTTTTTACTTGAAATAAAACCAAATTTAAATTGGAAAACAATATGGCCGATTTTCAAGATGTACCTGGTACTGGCGGTAAGTATTAAATAAATCAAAGATCCAACTTAAATTTCATGTTAATTTCATTCTTTTTACTCCCATGTAGACGATTTAAACAATGAATCCGTAGAAGTTTTGCGTGAACGTTTAAATACCATGAAACGTTTAATGGCTGATCGTACAGCTCAACAACAACAAAATCCAGCCAGTACTGAAGAAATCTGGTCCACACGTCGTCATACTTCAGCCGGTATTATTGACGGCAACTTCTTGAGTATGGCATTTGGTGGTGCTCTACTGGTGATTGTTTCCGTTTCGGTTTATGCTTTTTATAATCTCTACCATGCCATTTTAAAGAAATTCCCCTCTAAACATGAGGAATTATAAATTGAGAAAAAATATACACACACAAACAAAACGAAACATTCTCATGGGTTTTAAAAAAAATTAAAATGATTCTTATAGAATAAAATTGAAATACAAACATAAATAATTAATTAAAAAAAGGATTTTTTTTTATTTAATTCTTTAGTAACGATTCAATTAGTTCATAAATAGAAATTAATCTATAATAGCAAAATATTTATAGACTTTTAGATACTTCTGTTTCGACATACATATGTATAAGCAGTAGTTTGTTATAAAAAAATTATCGATAACAGCAAATTTTTCTAAATTAAAATTCTACATTTACGTAGTAGTTCATTATAAAAAATTTATCGATTACAGCAAGTTTGTGTAATCAAATTGAATTTCTCCATTTACGCTGTTGCTAGCTACAGAGAATGTATCAGTAACAATAAAATTTGTTTAAATTAATTAAATTTCTATGTTCGAGCAGAAGTTAAATTTATCGACAATGAAAGATAAACCGATAGAAGTTATTTTCTCCTTCTGGAAATTTTTTACACAATATTGTCCAATATCAGCCGAGTTGTGCGGCTCATGGTATCATCTTGATAAAACCACATCTCGTTCACTTCATAATCTTCATTTGCAGACAGAACAAAATTCGGTTATTCTACCGTCATAACACTCTGATGATAACGATTGTTCCAGAGACACTTTCGGATGCATTGTGTTTTCCACAATCATTTTATAGATTTCTTTTTTTTTTCATACATTTTCAATACCTATTATTGTCAAGAATGGAAGCATAATAATAAAATGTTGAAATTTAAAAATATTTATTGTATTTATATTTATTTTCATTAGGCAATTTATTTTGTTTGTTTTTAAGCTATTTGTGTATAAATATATATAAAAAAATTCAAAATTCATTTAAGAAACGTTTGTATTCTTTTTGTAAACAATATTTTTTTTAATCTTTTGTTTAATTAAAAAAAATCTTTAACGAAAATTTAACATTTGCTGAATTTAATCAAAACTAAGCTAAAGATGGGCACACATTAATTATATATCAGAAAGCACTATTTTTTATTAACGATATAAACTAAATTATGAATTAATAATGAAAATTAAGAAGAAAAAACTTAAACATTTTGCACAATACTTCTTTTATATACATTTTAAGAGGATTAATTAAATATGTATGTAACTACGCGTAAACACTTCAATTGTGACTGACTTTTTGTCTATAAATATTTAAATATAATACATATCGTAAGCAGAATATGAAAGAAATATGGTTTAGGAAATAATATCGTTTTGTTTTGTAGTATAAATTTTATTTTTTAAGTTATTCTCGTATATAATTTAAATTTGAGGTTCGATTTAATTATTTTTAACACTTTCTTTTGTTTTTAATATAAATTGTAGATGTGTATAGGAAAATAATCATATTACCTATTATATAATTCGATTTTAAATACTTGTTTAATTATGAATAACTATTCTTTGTAATTAATTTAATAACTATTCTTTCTTTTAAATATTTTGTATATTTTTTGTTTTCTTTTTTTTAGGAATTATTCAAGTTTATGTCTAAATATTTGTATAGTTTGAAACTTAAGGCATTGGTATGTTAGAGGGCACATATTCAAGAAAATTGGCTGGAAATTGTCCACGACAACCATTAACTTCACCATACAACCAGTCCTCATTGATTCTGTATAATATTGTTACGATATCGTTTTCCTAAAACAGAAACAGAAAAAGAAAACATTAGTTTAGTCACAATTACAGGATTTTTATGCAATTAAAGGATTTACTTTTAATTCTAAATCGCCTTCAACTTCGGCTGGAAAATTGTATAAAGATTTGACTTTGAAATTATTACTATTTGTAGCTGTAGTTTGATATGTTGGCGTTGTAGAGGCAGACGATGATTGTGTTGAATTTGCGCTGGACGTTGTATTACCGCTTGTGGTTAGTGGCACTTTGATTTCAATATAATTAATAGGGAATATACCCTCACAGCCGGAACGTGTACGACCCTTAAACCACTCTGCACTTACTTGTTCCAATAAATAGATTTTTTCATTTTCCTGTAAAACAACAAAAAGTATCCATAAATTTCGTTAATCGTCATGATTTCAAATTGAAAAATAAAAACTTACCCTGAAGCATAGGTCACCCTCTTCGTGACTATCAAAGTCATACAGTGCTATGCCATGCGGTGGCTCTATAGGTCCATTGTCATAGTCCTCTAAGCCTGAACTCAATTGAGTTGCATCTGCTTTACCAGTGATGACATCTAAAATTGAAACAGTTGGTTGTGTTGCTATGCTATGTAGTGATGGTGGTGGTGGTGGAGGTGCACATTGTGGCATAGGCGGAGAGGGTGGTGTACTTGGACTATCGGAATATAGTGAGGATTTAGCTAATAATGGTGGTGGTTTAGGAGCTTTAGGTTTTTGTGAGATTTTCGGTTTTATAATTGTGGGCATATTAAGCGCTGGAGCTGGTGGTAGTAAACTTTTACCATTACATAAAGGATTATCACCATTGCTTTGTATGCGTGTATTTATTGTGCTGAGATTTCTAACAGGCGCTGTGCCAATACTACCATAGCGTGCTGCTGGTATTGTTGTATTGGCTTGGGCTGTTTCTGTATTATGGCTGAAAGCATCTAGAGCTTCCCATGGATCCAAGGGACTAGTGGTGTTGGGCCTAGAGCGACCGTTAGTAGCAGAGAAATCATCTTCAAAGCCGCTTTCGGGTTGCGAAACACTGCCGTTATTGGGCGAACTGAAATTGGAATCCGAACTGAAGCTGTCCACACTCAAACAATCGCTATTGGATTTCTGAGTAAATGTTGGTGAACTTGGCGGAGAATCGAAACTGATCAATTGAGCTTCTGTGGTAGCGGTCGAATGCTGTATATGGTGTGTTGTGGTAGTGGTGGTAGTATTCCAGGCGCTATTCCAATCTGTAGTTAACGAACTAGACGTTGAAATACCATTTGTTGTGCTGCTAGTAATTCTGTTAGTTGCACTAGACGAATTTGTTGTTGTTGTACCATAAGTAGCTGAACCATAAATACGTGTTGCACCGTTATTTTGTGTGGGAGCACGTGAGGATTTTTTCTTAAGATGGAATATATTTGTTAAGATATTGGTTGATTGCTGTACATGTGGTGTGGGTGCTGCACCCTTTTTTGGTAGCACTTTAGGTGGTGGGGGTCTGGGTGGTGGTTGTTTTTTACCACTTGCTGTTGTTTTGCCGGCTGGTGCAGTAATACCACCCAGACCATTTAAATTATTGCCGGCTAAAATATCAAACGGTGAGTCATCCCAGTTTGTAGCAGGTGCATAACGTGCTTGGGGAAATTTTCGCGTTATTGAACCGCCGCCAGTGCCATTGGCAACACAATTATTTGTTGTTGTGACCGGTTGTTTAGGTGGCGGTGGTAATTTAATTGTTAACTTTGGTACGGTGACATTTGCTGTTGTTGCATGTTGACTGCGTTGTAATTGTTGCTGTTGTTGTAGTTGTAAACGTAACTGCTCTATAGACGCATTAGCATTTGCTGCCGCATTTTGTGCTCGTGATCCTGGTGGTGCCGGTGCTGGACGTGTTGGTAAGGTCATACTTTTCGTGAATAAAACAGTCTGAAGCCTTTTACTTCGTCGTTCAACTCAATTGAACTGAATAATAATACTGCAATGAAACAAAGAGGAGAAACATTATTAGCAACTGTTGTAGTGATGTGAGTGGGTAAGTAGAAAATTTGTGTATATAGCTGACCTCTGCTAATTGAAATGACAGTTTAAATTAATACCAAGGTGTGGAATATTAGTTTTACTCATTATATTGACAAAACGTCAAATAATTTTGAAATTTATCACTCTATTACCGGTTGTGAAATATTTTTGATACTCAGCAGCAAACTTGTAAGGCCATAAAACTGATATACAATCAATTTCGAATTAGACATTATTTCAATCTTTAATTAGAAAAAATCTAGCGTGATTCAGATGTTATAAAAAAAAGTAAAATTTACCCCAAAGAAGTAGTAACTGCTGCCTTTAAAAGTATTGCAAAAGAATCAATGTAAGTAAGACTGTCTATAAACAAAAACAAAACCAAATTGCTGGCCTCAGCAAACAAATAATTTACAAGATTTGAACAACAAAATTAAAAAACTTTAAATGTTAATCATGAAATATGGTTTATTAAATAAAACGAGTTAAAGCATAATTAATTGTGGAATTTAGTTTTATCTTAATTACTGCTGTCTGTTATTGTTTTCATTATGATTTTAACTCACAGTTTTCTGGTCATTCATTTAAACAATAATAAGGCCATAAAAACTCAAGAAAAATGAAAGAAAGAAATTCAATCAGTCATTGAAGTACTTGCCTCTTTCTTGTCACTATCAAAAGCAATAACAAAAAAACTGAGTTGAACAGAATTATCACAGTATGAATACAAAACGTTATAATAATAAAAAGAAAACAGAGACCACAAGAAGAAATAATAACAACCACACATTTCAGCGAATATAAAGCAATTCACTTGCTCTTCACGAATACATATGTTTGTACATAAAGAAACCCCCCCAACCACACGCGACAAAATGACTCATAATAGTGAAATAAATTTTTTTTTTCGTTGATTAAAATCAAAGTCTAATAAAAGTCTAATTATCAAATTATAGAAAGCGAAATGGATTTCACTGAATTTACGTGATTAAACTACTACAGCCCTAAAAATATCGATAAAATGCTGAGGGGTATGGTAATAAATTTTGATAGAGTGTAAAAGATAATTTCTTCACTTATATATCCTAAAAATAAATTTATTTGAATGGTTGTGTAGATTTGCTAAGAAATTATATATGTTGGAATTTTCAGAAGGAAGTAAATTAGGAAAATTTGTTACAAAAATTGGTTGTTCAAACTTATGTTCGGAATTCGAACATATATACAGACTTGATAAGAAGTTAAATTTGTACAAAATCTTATTTTTGAACAAAATTTCAAAGTTCAAATTTCGAAACCAGGCAAATTGAAAGGTATTTTTTTTAACAAAATAATAATGTTTTTATAACGGAGAGATCATTGCACATAAAATTAATTGTTCAAAAGTGGGTTCAAATACGGATAAGAAATTTTAACTTTTGAATAAATTTTCAATGTTCGAATACAGAAGTCGGGTAAATTGGAAGTTTTTTAACAAAATTATAATACTTTTATAACGAAGAGATCATTGTAAATTATTTGCACCTAAAATTTGATGTTCGAAATTATGTTCGAACTTTCGAACATAAGCCAGTATATATATAAATAAAATACATCTTAATGAGAAGTTAAAATTCATACAAAATCTTATCTTTTTTAAACAAAATTCCGTGTTCAAAATGAAGTAAATTGAAAGGTTTTTTAACACAATTATCATGCTTTTATAAGACATCATTGTAAATTATTTGCACCTATATTTGGATGTTTGAAATTAATTTCAATTTTCGAACATAGGCCAAATTGCATATAAATCAAATACAGGCTTGATAAAAACTTAAAATTAATACAAAATCGTATTTTTTTAATAAAATTTTGATCTTCGAAGTGTGAAGTCAAGTGTAAGCAAGAAAGTGAGAAAGCTTTTTATTACATTGCAAATCATTTGTTACAAAATTTAATGTTGAAATTCAGAAAAAGTTCGATTTGGTCCAGATTACAGTGACGTGTAGTAAGTAAAGAATAAAAGCTAACGGCTTGCCATATAAAATGATATTATGGATTTTTTTTTTTTTTTTTTTTTGTTATTTTGTTTATTATCTGAGAAATGGTGTAAAAATTTCTGTTTGTGGGTTATTTAATACGAAATTGTTTCGGTTAAATACCTGTGTGGTATAGTATACAATATCAATAGCGACCTTGAGGTATTTATTGTATTGCTTTGTGTCTCTTGCTTAAAATTTTTAATTTTATTTTTTTTTTGCAAGAAAACCTATACAATTAAATGATTGTTTAACAAATATTGTACTAAAAATAAATCATAATAAATAAATACAAGAAAGAAAATAAATAATTTATTTTAACAAACAAAACAATTAAAATAGGGAGTTATTGCTGGACCTCTAATAAAGTGGCTGACAACAAAGAAAACCTCATTCTACCACATACCAATGTGCATTGAAAATTTGTTCATTTTCTCCGATTAAAGGCCTAAAAATCTATAGGTTTTTAGAAGTTTAAAAATCAAAAAATAATTAAAAATATTTCCCAATTTCATTTTATAACAAGTGTTTGTTTTTTATGTTTATAACACTTAATGATCATCATTTCATAAAATAAATAAAAAAAGGCTTATTTTATAGTTCAATAAACTCTGCGGATTATGAGTATAAAAAATAAAAAAAAAATAAATTAATCCAAGTCTATGCTTTTAAAGTTGTTGTATTAAAAATAAGAAAAAATGTAAAATATGGAATAGTTAAATAGAAATAAAATTAATGATCCATTTTGTATGGATTTGATTGTATGATTTAAAATTGGATCATCGTGCATTATTCATTTGAATCATCATATTCTCCAACTTCAGGCCTCTACTAAACGTATGTACGAACAAGTATGTATTTCTGTTTAGTTTCTGCAAATCTTTTAAATTAAAAATTCTTCATCTGCTTATCAGTAATTTCTTTCTTTATTTTATTTTATGTTATTGTCTTGTATTGTGGTATTATTAAATTCCACGATATCATCATTTTATATAATTTAAATAGACTTTTATCATGTGTTTAAAATATTTCCATTATGCACTTGATTTTTTATTTCCACACTTTTTAGTTGAAATTACGAGTAACTAACTGATGGCATATTTTGTTTTCGTGGATATATTTATTAAAAAAATATTTATTTTTAAGGGGATTAAGTTTAAACATACATATTATAATACGTAGAAAGTGAATTGAAATTACCAGTGTAGGCAACACTGCTCCTACCAATCAGCAACTGCCAAATCAAAATTTGAATACTGGACAGCGAATGTAATAAACCTTCTCCACCCTTTTGTAAATGATTCTTAAGAAGGACATTGAAAATATTTGAACCAACCTGCTGGAAGTTTAAAATTAAGCCTCAAAACGTTAGTATAAAATGGTTGATTGCCTGCTGTTACCATTGTGAACATTTGTCTCTGAATGTGTCAGAGACATTCTAATGCTCTCCAAATTGTTATAGACAGAATTCTACACTGAATTCTAGACAAATTACAATAACAACAAAGACACTCTACCTACAACAACCTTATAATACAAGATAATACAGCAGTAGAACGAAAAATAAAGTTTCGACGATGGTGTCTTTATTGCATAAGTGGAATTGATTTTAATTCAAATTTGTAGACTAGAAGAGATTCACAAAACAATCAACTTGACTCAGACTGGCATTAATTCTTCCTCAGCCTCCAACGGATAGCCTTGCGATGAATCCACAGAATCGCCATGATGGCCTTAGCATTTCGTAGTCCTATTGTAAGTGAATGTAACACTCAAGAGGGAAGTGTATGAGTTTAATTTCGGATTTTGCTAATAAAAATATTTTATAAATTTTAAATTTTGCATTTTTTTTAGCAGCGAATTAAAAATGCTAACATTACATAATAAAATCGTTGTAATTCATGCTCGTAAATTAACAAATACCTTAAAAGCGAGGTGTTATGTAGGAATGTGCACTGCAATGTGTATGTGTGTGTTTATGGTCTCTTTCACAAATTACTTTCTAATGGAAAACCGATAGAAAATTGTGTTTACACAACAATTTTAATGTTTTTTTTTTACTTTTTTTTATTTATCAAGAGCAAAACAAACATACAAACCTTTGCGCGCAAATAATTGATGAGAATTTTCGATTGGGGAGAAAAAATAAAGCAATTATTTAATTAATTTATATCTTTTACGAGGGGTGGTGGTGCTATTGGTTAGGCATTCATTCGAAGAAGAGTGGGTAGACAAAATAATTGTGTTGTTTTCCACATTGAACATTTCATTATTGAATGTTATAGCGTTTACGGCTACTTTTTGTAGGTTTTTACGCCGTAAGAAAGTATTGATCATAAAAATACGAAAGAATAAATACTAATTTTGTTTTTGTTTTTTTCTTCTTTATTAATATTGCAATTATTGTTTATATGTATTTATTTCGATTCAATTTTTTACGCATTGAAATAAAATTCACCTCCGTTTTTATTGGTATTGATTTAATTACCTTTTCCTTTTAATGGACTATAAATTTTTGTTAAAACATTTTAATTTTTGAAAATTCAAAACAAATTTTTGTGAAACCGTTTGTCATCCGCTGAACTCGAACCTGAGATGCTTTGGGTATACAGCAAGCCACTTATTTTGTGGTTATTTTAACAAAACTAAATAGTTGCAATGCTCTGAAGTTAAATATTTGGGCACAAACCTCAACAGTCATCTATCATGGTTTATCTGGTTGCAAGCTCCTTGCATATAAAGCGATTTTGAAGCCTATCTGGTGGGACGAAGTTCAGCTATGCTGCACAGCCTCAATGTCTTAAATATCAAACATAACAAATGCCCATTAAAAATTGGGACACTCGTAAAAATCTAAACCTATCCAAGGTTAGAGTGGATATAGAAAGGTATGCAGATGCGCATCTGAGCAGGCTTGCAATTCATCCGGATTTTCTGGCACAAACTATCTTAAGTGTTGGCTGTCATAATCGATAAATAAAAGACACTGAGGGACATCAATTAAAAGTAATTAATGAAAAACTAGATTTTGATCTCTTAACCGATATCTGTTGTGACAGATTTCTCACAATAACTGAAACTTAACCAGTATTTTTGAAAACTTTATTTTGAAATTATTTTTGTTTTGTTTTTAATTTGTTTACATCCATAAAAGAATTTTTTTCTAAATGTGGGTGTGTTGTGCATAATGTTTGAAATGAAATTGCATGTGCCATGCTGAATGCAATTTATATTCATGACAGGTTGAAAAAAATGTACAACAAAAATTTTCAGAACATTATGCAGGCACAAAAGACAAGAAATGAAAGAAACGAATTTAAATAAATTTCTTTAAGAAAAAGCTTTCTATTTAAGAAAAAAATTTTTTGTTTTTATTTATTTCTTTAGTTTTTTTTTTCTTTCTAAATATTTCAATAAAAAAAATTATGCAAATGAAGTGTTTACGTTATTGTTATTAAACAATTGATCGCTCTCAAATGCTGAGAGACGACTTTTATGTTTATTGATTGGGGTTTGGGTTTAAATGAAAATTTAAAAGAAAGAAAAAAATCAATAATATAAAGAAAAATCATGACAGATATATATATCGTATATAGATAGGCTATAAAAACACCAGTTTAGTTTATTGTTAATTTATTATTATTTAATAAATAGTGATTTGACCCCGTGTCAGTATTACAATAAAGTGAAAAGTCATTAAAACGGTATCGTAAGACCAAATTTAACTGAAGAATTTTTGTTTGATACATACTCGTATATTGGTTGTATAACTTAAGAATGTGGAAATCTTTGTAGAATTTTGAGAGTTTATTATGAAAGCCCATCAATATGTTCGAAACCTTGTGAATGAAATCATTTTATTTTTCCATACAGTCTCCTTTTAGCTCTGTGCACTTTGACCTACATTTATACAATTGTTTTGGTCAATGTTGTTAGTTCAGATAAGATGGCGGAGACCCTCCATGAAGGCTAAACTCTCACTTATGCCTAGTTTAGGCCCATTGTAATATCCAACCCAGGGATCAAATAATCCCAATGGTAAGCCGCCTGACTCCGAAATAAATCTTGCAATTGTGGTAATCTTTATTTTAGAGCTTGACAACAATTATAATCATATGCCCTTTAATCGGAATTAGAATAGAATGCCAAGCACATAGTTCGTTCGCACTGCCCCTTTCAATCTTCAACAACAAATTTCGTGAGATTGGTTCATCCTTATCTTTTCATAAGAGTTTTGGTCATCCTGCGTGTTCTCTCGGTTGCAGGAGCTTCCTCATACGTACGCTCGGCATGTTCAATCCAACGTAGACGTTGTACTTTAATACGTCTAACGACGTCGATGTAAACACAAAGCTCATACAGTTCATGATTCATCCGATGTCTATACTCGCCGCTAATGCAAACGGTACCATATATTTTACGAAGATTTTTTCTTTGTCAAAAACTCTATTTGCCTACGCAAGCACCCGTGCCTCTACGCAGAAAAGATTTCAGAACTAAAAATGATGGCATCTTTAGGAAACTACAAAGGTTTTTAGTTGATGGGTCTCTATCTATACATATATATAAAAATGAATGTTTGTTTATATGTAATTAATAGAATCGTAAACTATGCATTTGACCATGCTATGATCTTCAGCAAAGTTGTTGCGCATGAGCCGAGGAAGGTTTCTAAGTTGGTATGACCAATTTCCGACAGATGGCGCCACTGAAAATTACTAAAAATGAATTAAATCGTAAACTGTGCATTTGATCATGATATGATCTTTAGCAAAGGTGTTGCGCATAAGTCGACGGAGGCTTCTAAGTTGGTGCGATTAGTTTCCGATAGATGGCGCCACTAAGAATTATTCAAATTGAATTGAATCGTAAACTATGCTATGATCATGTGTTGATCAGGCATATACCAGACATTTTAGCATTTATGATTTTAATAACATTTAGTATAACTCATTCACGTAAAATTAGAAACATTTTAATTTTGGAAAATTTTTAAAAATGCTGTTGGGTTCAATTGGATTGGGTACATTGTGACATTCTAATAAATTTAACACATCTTTCACGTCGACCTACACCTCGAGCACGGAAGAAAAGACCATTACGAGCCTCAGAATCAGACGGGCAACTAGCATTGAGACTAGAAAATCTTCGAGTACATGCCGCTGAGACCCGTTGGCATGAATCACTTGAACAACGAGAAGTGAGATTAGAAACTGATCGAATCCGCACTTTTCAGGCCTGTTCGTCTGAACCATCTGGACAGCGGGAAACAAAATCAATAAAATGATTCAAAATTAATTTGATATTTGTGTAATGTCTTTCCTTCAAATTTATTTTAGTTGGTGGCGCAGCAACACGCGCAGGATACAACTAGTTATCAATAAAATTGTCTATTGTTTTATTGTATTAAATTAAATTAACTAACTTATGGAACAAAAAAGAAAATTTTGTTTCAGCTGTGTGTTCTAACCAAGCCTCTCGTTGTATTTTATTAAAAAAGAAAATAAATAATAAGAAATTTCTTTATTGCAAATTATCGCAATTAAAAAGAAAATGTTTCATTTAATAACTGCCCTTAATTAGCGCTTCACATAAAATAAAGTAAGAAAAGATCAGATCTGTGGAATGAATACAGAAACAAAGAAATTTTTTTTTGTTTAAAGAAAAGACAAGAAAAAAGCCTTTTAACTGAAAGCTGAGGTTAAAGTTTATTTATTTTTTAATTTATAATAAGAAGAAGAAAAAAGAAATGAAATGCTTGATAATAATATTTGTTTTTAAAATTAAAAGAAAAAAATACTTCAATTGCAGTGTTTCATACTCGTATTTTCTTTCTTTTTTTTATCAAAATTAAATTTTATTTGAAACGGAAGTTTACTTTTTTCCCTTTTGAATAAAAACAAAATAACGATAAAAATAATTTTTTTTTAATAAACTGGCATTTTTACTTTTAATTCATAAAAAAATTGATTTCAACAGAATTTCATTAATGGGGGCGGTTAGACGTATTTTTTTTTTTTTTGTTATAAAATTTCCCATTTTATACTGGATTATATAAAATAGTGGAATGAACATTATAAAATAATTCATAAATTTGCAATGAAGTCTAAAGAGAAGGTTAAAGAACTTCTTAAAAAAATAAAACAAAATCAAATGTTGATAAACAATGTGTTTCAAAATGAATCTGGAAATGACGTTTTTTTTAACCGAATAGGAGGGGTGTATTTTTAAATTGCATGGCATAATTTAAAGTCTTTAAAACAATGAACCCAAATAAGAGTTCAATAATTCCCACCAGAGATTCAATAATTTTTTTTTGTGTTTTTTTGATTCGTTTTCTTTTATTTTCAATCGAAGAGCATTGAAATTGAAATTCATTATCGCTGTCAAGACACATTCAATTAAAGAGTGTTTAGCATAATAAAGTTTAATTTTATGAATTTTTGCGTTCCCATATTACATTTCAATTGATGTACATAGAAGAAAAGGATATAAATTTAGTCAAATTAGAATTTGAATAATCCAGTCGAAGGAGAGCTGAATAAATTTGTAGAGACTGAAAGCGTTACAAATACGGTTAGGCCTGTGTTGTCTCATTACAATGTACTCACTGCAGAAAATAGCGGTTCTGCTAATTTCACAGCGTTTTCTACAATTGGGCCTATATTACAGCTCATTATGAAGTATTTTGCCTTTGGATACTCATACGGCAATTAAACGCAATAGCCTTTGAATGATGATTTTTTGAACAAAATGTTCTTCATCAGAGAAACTCATTTCTCACCCGGTGGTTATGTCAACCAGCAATAGTCGCTTATTGAATCCAGTAAAAGTGATTGTTTGATGTACATTATGGTCTAGTGGTATCATTGAGTCGTAATTTTCCCAAAATGATCCAGGGAAAACCGTTACAGTCAATTCAAAGCGCTATGGGCGTATGCTATTCGACTTTTGTCTCGTGCAATTGAGTGTTATAAACTGAACGATATATGGATTTGTTTTTATTTACAACCACCACTCAGGAAATGACCCCTACCCATTTTGTGGGTTATGCTGAAACTAGAGAAATAGTTTATGGGAGCGAGAAAAATCTGATTATAATAGGATAATTACAGAAAAATCTTCCCCAGGAAGAGAATTCCATTAAAGAAATAAATCCAATAATTAATCGACCAATGTGCTTTACGTAAAAATGTCTAATTGATACGTGACTTTTTTTTGGTCTACAATTGAAAATTTTGCACTACAGGGTATGTGATTTCAAATAGATGGAACCACGAGGAATAAACACAACACGATTTATTTTGGCGTTATTGCGTGAAAAGTTTTCAGAAAGAGTAATTTCACTTTAGTTAATGTCGATTGGCCCCAAGGGCATGCGATTTGACGTCGTTAACACTTTTTATGGAGCTATGTTAGAGCCCATAGCTGCGCGGATAATCCCCTAACATTTAAGACCCAATATTCATCAATTTTTTCTCCCGAACTGTGTGAACAAATGGTTGGAAACTAGCTCAAAAGGATAGGATTTTTGCAATCTAAAGGCGCTCATTTAAATGACATTGTATTTCGTATTAACGGCAGTGGCAAGATCCAAAGATTATAATGAAATAAAACTTTCATCGAAAATACAGCATTTTGTGAGTTGTAATTAAATTTTGCTTCTGAAACTGAAAAACGGGTAACTCAAAATCATTTTAAACCGCAGAATAGATGAATAATGGTGTCATATCTGCTTTCTATTGTACAATGAACAGTTTTTTTTTTTTTTTAACAAAATCTTTGTATTTCGAAAATCTTAAAAACAAAAGGTGCTAAAAAAACAAAACTAAAAATTGCCAAACACCGTTTACACCAACAACTAAAGAGAAGTTTTTGACATGTGGCCCATCTTTCTAAAAAAAGGCAATAATGATTTTTTTTTTTATTAATTTTTTTTCTACGCAAAAAAGAGATAAACTAAGAAAACAAGTGTTTTATAACTTTGTTTTTTTTTTTTCATTTTATACTTTGTTTTTATTTTTATTCACTTTATGACTCTTGTTCTACTCAAGTTCTTTATTATTGTTTAACAAAAAAAAAACACTCTCTTTGTTTTCAGCACTTCTTTACACATGTCGTCGTATTATCACCTGCCTGTTCTACTTTTTTGAGTGTGTCAATACATTTTTGTTCTTTACATTTTTCCTATTCTCTGTACAATTGTTGTTGTATTGGAAACCATAAAATTCTTTACAATAAATTGAGAAAAAAAAAGAAATATTTTACAGCATAAAGTGTACATATGTTATATACAGGGTATGTACATATGCCTACAAGCTTTCCTGAACTATTAAGAATATGCTGTGCAGATATGCATGTAAATCGATTGACTCACCTCAATATATGCTCATACAGCAACAACTGTTGAAAGGAGCAGAACATACATATGTACGTAGTATATGGTATATGTATACAGATACTTTAGTGACATGCCAAGTGAACTATAAAATGATTTGATTAATTTGATGCACTGATGTAGAACAAAATAAGCAAATACGATAAAAAATTATATGTGATTGGATACTTCAGAATAGGAATTTATGTTTAGTTCTGCACTAAAGTTAGACCTGCCTCGTGTCAAAATAAAATATGGTGATTGCCTCAATCAACGCACTAGTGTGAGAAGTGACGTCACACAATATACATATTTCTATTGGTGAATAATTTTTATTTGATCCTTGGAATTAAGCTTCTTTTTTCAAGTCTAATAGGGGACAAGATTACCACATCACCCTTAAGAAATTTATATTTTATGCACATCTGTAACAATTTACGTTACATCATGTGCTCCTATTGGTTAATAATTTGTAGCAACTCTCCTTTAGTTGTTGTGTGAAGATAACAACCAAGGCAAACCTAACGTATGTTGTAATTTTTAGTATGTATCATTCTTGTTTTAAAATGAAAGAAAATTTATAATAATAAAATAAAAACATACATATTTTTCATATTCTATTATTAAATCGAATTTTATCAACTTCAATTGCTTTTTTCTTTCAAATTATTAAAATTCCCAGAATAAAATTTATTTAAATTGCCAGCCTTAAAATAAAAATACAAACAATTTCTGGGAATTTCCGATAGACTACCAGCACAATTATCTGACAAATCTTAAAGACAAATAAAAATTATTTGCTAAAAAAAACTATAAAAACATTGAGTCGTTTAGATGGAACTTCTAAAATATAAAGCAAATATAAATTAAACAAGTATTTAGTACATATTTAGTATATGAGTCACAGATTTACTAAGCATATCAACTTTGACCCAGTTTTTAAGTTTTAAATTTTAACTAATCATACTAAAAAAAAAAACAAAACTGTAAAATAAGTATTGTTGTAAGCATTTTATTACATATAAAAACAAATGGGTTTTTTCTTTTTTTTTTTAGTTGCGTGAGTACATATAAAACGAATACAATTAAATATAAAAGTAAACCAACTGGTTTTAAATATGTACCATAAATAAATAATTTTATTGCGATATAATATAATTTCTAATTAAACATTGTTGCCTATTATTTACTAAAAAGTCTTTGAACTTTGTAGACAATGCACATAAAATTTCTAAGAGTATACTAAAGGGTATTAGCAAAACAACGTCATTATTTTCATTACACAAAAAAAAACGAAATATTTGCCAATATTTACGTTTTAAAATATTATCACATGCCGGCTTTATAAAGAAAAAATAGCCACCTACTTTTTTTTTTGGTATAAAATTTATAAATATTAAACCATAATTGATAACATTTAATAATGAAATGTTTTCCTATTTATAAAAAAAAAAGAAAACAAACGCCACCATAAATTTATGGAAATGCCCTACAACAATAAAATATTCAATGTACCAAGTACGAAATGGTATACGATATTGTTTTTTTAAAACACACTGACCACACAAGCATGTCTCGCAATAATAACAACAATTATAATGAAAATATCACATAAAATTACTCTCTGGAGTAATGACAATTACATTAGAGAGTTAAATGCAGAGAGCAAACATATGTACGTAATAACCGTAATAACAGAGAAACAGAATTTTGTGTGATAATACAATTAAAACCACAATGGCATCACCAACACTGTGACACACTCAGACTTATTACATGACTTTGTAATAATATTGCCAACCAATATATGAAAAAAAAAAGTTATAAAAATAGGAAATTTACAATTGATAAGAGAAAAAGTAAGTGAAATGAGAGAGAAATGGCGCTATTTAGCGATATTTAGAACGCATTTAAATTTCATTACATTTGTTGGACACAAAAAATAAAATAAATATGTTTTAATCAAAACTGAACGTGACTATTTTCCTTGTTTAATTTGTTTATTGCAAAAAAATAACTAAACTAGACAGACAAAAATACAAATTTGACGTAGACAGAAGAATTTCGCAAAATAAAATACCAAAAAGAAAACAAAGCGAAAACAAAAAACACTGCAAAAAATAACAGGCGTAAACTAAAAGGGGTGGTTGATTATTCAATATAAAAAAGAAAATAGAACAGCAATTCATGGAAATAAATAAAATAACAATAGAACAAACAACACAGAAATTAACACGTCAAAAACTAAAAATAAATAAAAGATGCTTTTGCTTCTACACAACACTGTGAGAAAAAAAACTGTAGAGACTTACTTTATTCACAATGCAGATGAGAGTGAATGTCATTGAAATTAATTAAAACAATTTAAAAATACTCATCATCTCTAAGTATGTATAAGCAAGATTTGTAAATTAAATAAAAAAAATGTTCTTTTCAGGTTTTAAAAATAATTTTACTTCGTATAAAATCTAAGCAACATGTTTGGAATCTAAACCCAAAATCATAGTTTAAACTTAAGTTAAGTCGCATAAAGCATAAAGAAATGTTCAATATATGCGGCAAAAAAAGAAATGTGTCAGGTGTACAGTATGGAATAAATTTTGCCTTAGGTGACAACTAATGAAAACTAGTTACCAAAAATCTACTGTATTACACGGCCTAATGGTTCACCAACCTTGCGATGTGTTAGCGCAAGACTAGGATAGGAGGCTTTGAATTTATCCAGCAATTCTATTACCATTACTATTAACTTTAAAGCTTATTTGGAATCAGAAAACAAAAATAACAAGAAATCTAAAACCGGAAGTAACAATTAATTACTAAATGAATTAATTTCAAATAAGTACACCTTCCATTTACAGAATTTTATGGGAAATATTCTTCAATTTAATTCCATTTGAAATTAATTAAATTAAAACGTAAGACTTGTAATATATTATTCTTCCACTAAAAATTTTATAAAAATGCGACCTTGAATAGAATTTTTAAGAAAAATTATCAACGCTATCTTCTAACAGCTTTTAAATATTTATATTATTTTCTTTCTTGACTGATAACATATTACCGTTTTTTTAATAAAAGAGGAATTAAAATGAAAAAAAAATTATTATTTTGTGATAAAGAGGTACGTACTACTTACCTTTCTAAAATTTTCTATAGGCGGTGATTGTTCGTTGTTTCAAAACTATGCAGCAGAGAACGACAACAATGTGGGGGAGTATTTAAAGCTTTCAAAATATTTTTTTTATCTTATTTTCAGTTGTCGTAATAACAAAATTATATTTTAATTATAATTTTTAGTATTGAAACACTAAAATATAAAAAACAAATATATTTTTTATTATTTTTAAGAACTTATTTAAAAAAAGGTATTATTGCTTGTTAATTGAAAATATTGTAATGTATTGGCAACACGTGTTAGTTGTTAATAATTTAATTAGAATTACTTTAGTACACAGTATTTAAAGTCTCGAATATTATTAATGAATTACCATTATATTCAAATATTTTTATTTTGCCTTTAACAAGCTAATCAACGTTTTTATTTTCTCATACAATAATATTTATTTTTAATATTTAACTACACATCAGTATTGTTTTTAGTTTGCTAAACTGAGTATCTCTCCATTTTCCATTTTTTTTTTGGAGTTAATTGTTCTCTCATCAATCCAGGTGAGTACCACTCACTGAATGAAGGCATGAGTTGCCTTAGTATGGGTAGTTGCTGTGTTTTGCGTAGAAGAAAGAATCGTTTCGTGTTAAAAATGACAATTACGAGAAACAGGCAACAAAAAGATGACCTCCTCGTTTGCACACAAAATAAACCCGTGCTCTTTCTCTTTCTTTCTCTTTACCTATACTAGCGCAATGACAGACAAATTAATAATAAAAATAATGAAGCAACAACAACGGCAAATTCATTCATTAGGGTACTTTTGCATACTCAAGATAAATTCCTAAATATAAAGCAAAAATCACCGAAGTAATCAATATTTAATGCAATTTTTTTGATTTGTGAAAGTATGCAAAATTAAAATAGAAAATTTATTTCTATAACAAAGAAAAACTAATTTATACTAAAATTACCTAAGTTTTATAAAATTTTGCTAGAAATGAAAATCTAAAACAAAGAAAAGGACAACAATTTGTTCTAAGTCCAGATACACAAAACACAACGTCTTGAGTTTTTATGGAAGGGGGAAAAATACAATGAGATACAGATTTTTCCGTACCGTCCAGTTCAGCAAATACTCACTGGAACAAGATTTTCTTTTTACATTACAATTCAGGTATCTTTACAATTCAGGTAAAGAAAAGTAGTTTACATCAAGACTCATTATGATACTTCCAAAGAAATGCAGGAAAAATTTACAGAATTATTGAGAGGAAATTCAGAACGACGGCATAATATACAAACTAGACAATATAATTACCAAAATGCTGCAAAAATTGTAGTTTTGCTAGCGACTAAAAAGGATTATTTTATGAAACTAACAACAGCAATTCTAAAGTGTTTATTTAAAAAGAGATCGAGAAAAACAAACAGAAACAACAAAGAACTTGCGTCACCCAAGAACTACAAGAACAACAGAAAAATGCTAAGGACAAACAAAGAACACATTACAATAACAAATAGAAATAAATAAAAAAAAAATAGAATAGTATAGAAATAAAATTAAACAATACCAACTTCTCGAAGTTGACAGACTGAAAATAAAGTATAAAGCTGCATGGCGAAACATCAAATTTACGTATGTGTTGGTAGTATTTATTTTGCTTAGCACAGCAATATATCAAAATTATACCTTCAAACTTTTTTTATAATTGTTGTGAAGAAGCAGAGAATATATGATTTCTGCAAAGCTGGTAGTGAAAATTAAAAGTATTTTGATGTTCTTCGAAATCATCTCGGCCTACATAAAGTATGTGTGAGTATTTTGTTACCAGCTCAATTACAAATAGGTGAGTTTGATCCATTAATTTGAATGGTGTGTATCGAAGGGGTAGCAAAATGCGCGTTCTATTACTATAGTATAAGGATCGTGTAATAACATTGACAACGCAACGTTACTTTAAAAATGCGTTGACTAGTTCATTAAATAAACAAATTTATGTAAAATTCCAAAAATTCTATTTCAAGTTCAAACTTGACTTTGCAAAGTTTTGTGTTTGTGGAAGAGAAGAGAAATTATATGGAGATGAGTACACCGTTTGATGTACTTGCACAGTTGAATGCATAAACAACAACAAAACATCAAGAGTTTGTTAAAGTGATGTTTGAATGTTCAGAAGCTAAACATAGTTTAAAAAAATTAAAAAGTTTGACAAAGTAATCTTTGAACATGCAAAAGTGGTCAATTCTTGAATCCATAAGAATAATGGTTTTTAAAAGATACAAAACCTAACAACAACATTATCATCATTATATTAGACAATGAAACAATTGAATAATGAAAAACGTTGACCATTATGCGTAGGTGAAAACAATTAAGATTTATAGAAATGACATAAGAAAACCTGATATTTGTTTTCATTATTTATTCACATTTTTCCATGTTGTTGTTAGACTAGATTTTAAATGTTACATTTGCTTACGAAAATTCAACAAAAAAAACCAACCCTCCAAACAAGTAATTATCAATCCCGTTAAATTACAATGTCCATATGTCTGACAACTCTACCCTTATTAAGAAGACATTAAATAAATGGCAGCTGGCTGACTGCCTGACTGCCTGGCTGACGACTACTACCTCTACACAAAATGAGATAAAGGAAATTTGAAAATAACTTCCTTTTTGCAAATACAATTTATTGTTGTGCGTTGTTGAGTCTCACACATTTTAAGCATGTTTAAGTTTAAATAAATAACTAGTTTCTTTTATTTTAATTTTTTATCCATATTTCTTGTTTTTTCTTTCCATAAATTGAAAAACTAAACTTGTTTAACCACTTTTATTTTGTTATTCTCGTTAACTACACATATTACGTTATTATTGCTAACCTTTTTTGTTACGGATTAGGAAACACTCTATTTAGCATTTAATATCTCAGCACTCTCGACCGAATTCAACTGGATTTATTTTTTTAGTTTTCCTATAGAAATTTCACTGTTTCTTTTAATCTTTGCTGTTTCTGTTTGATTTTATTTATTGTTTACGTATTTCTTTTTTGTCAAACAAAGAATAACAGCGTCCGTTTTAATAAATTGTAATACTTTAGACAAGAGCAAAAATTATTTTTTTTTTGCTTTCAAACTCACAACAACTATATTTCGCTCTTTACTGCACGAACTCTTAACACAAATTACGACAACTGGTGGTGTTATTACTGAATCAAAGCCGTACACGCATTACAAATAACGGCGTAGAGAAAATATTGTTAAATTGACGGCGGAATTTTATTTACCTGACCGCCTTGTAAGTTGTTAACAAAATATACTTATATGTGTACTATTTTTGGAAATATTGTTTTAATATGAAAAAGAAGAAACAACACAATTATAAAGAAATAACAAAAAATCAAACGGCTACTATACAACTAAAAAAAAATAACGCCGTTGCCGAAACTTTTAAAGCGACTTCCATTTGAGCAGCGACTATACGCAACTGGTTGTTAACGCTATGAGCGCCTTTATAGATGAAAATATAACTTATAATTGGCAAAGCGATTGTTTATAACGATAAATATCGTCTAAAACAGTGTTGCAAAATTGAAATTCTGAAATAGTACAGAACTATAACTGAAAGAGTAGTACCTTTTTGCATCAAATGGTATTATTAATTAAACGATGGCTTACTTACTTGTTCTAGACACGCACCGTCCAAATCACGATACACAGTACATGGATTTATGGTAATACTGTACCCATTTCGAATAACTGCACTTGGATGAATTTCGATTTTATTCACCACATCGGATAAATTCACCACATTTTGGAAGAACTCACCACACTAGAAAGTCACCATACTTCGATTTTATTCACCACACCGGATAAATTCACCACATTTTGTAAAAACTCACCACAACTACAAAATTCATCACAAATAAAAAAAATTATTTTTTTTGCTTTTCTTTCCAACCAGCAGCGAGCAAATTAAACAAACGGGGCTTAATTTTTACTTAATAAATCCGGAAATGGAAAAAGAATGTGCGAATTATTTATTAAAATATATATTTATTTTTTGAACGAACAAAAACGAATTTGAGGAAATAAGTACTGAAAGCTTGGCATGGTACTGCGGTATTTTTGAAATGAAAAAGTACTGGAAAAATACAAAAGTACTGAATTAAATCAAAGAATATTTTTAACGTATTTTCATATATCTATAGTATATGGACTTTAATCCAATTACACCTAAATAAATCAAGATGATGGAAATGGCATAGTACTGTAAGTGGTAAATTGCGAGTTATTGAATTAAAAAGACTGAATCTGTTGTAGAAAGAATATGGTGGACATTATCGCTCTTAACCAAAGTCCATTTTGTCTCTCCTTGAAAGGAAAAAACACAAAATCTTCAGCCCTGACAGGCTCTTTTATTACGGTGATATCAAAGGCTAAGATCTATAAAATAACCAAATTAACGTGCTTTGAATCGCTATCGGTATTTATGTAGATCATCTCCTGGAGGCACCAAGGTGGTATCCGTCAGAGAGTATAGTGAACTACTGGCTACTAACTTATTTTCATAACGTATTCGGAAACTTAGAAACACTAACCCGTGACTAAAAACGTTACTTAAAATCAATCAAGGAATTGTAGCCTAGGAAGCTATTTCGCAGATGCCAACACCGCCAAACACGTCCTCGGTTACGCTGTACGAATCTAAACAATTCACCTCCCAGAACAATTCTCCCAAATTTATAGTGTTATTGGATCATTGTTAGTAGTATCATCCCAACTATTATAGATCAGCCTTGATTGGGGTTAGATTTACATTGTCCATGACTCGGAAACGATTTCTGAGTAAAAACTTTTTGATGGGCTTGCTGAATTTTATAAAGTTGTACCTAAAAAACTAATAATTATTTTTGTCTAAAGACTGGAAAAGTTGTTTCCTTAGTACCACTATTGATGGTTAGTTTCGTCTTTACATATACCACAAGAGGACTATTTTTGTGAACACAGCAGGGAAGCTAGAAGGAACTTAGAAGAAAAATATTATCTTTTGTAATATTTGTTTTTTTATTGATATTTTTAATTAAAAACTTAAATTCCATTTCTCTAAACACTTTTTTTTAAATACAACTTATTTAAAATTAATTTCAAAAAATATTTATATTTGTTTTCTTGTTTGTTTGTTTGTTTGTTTGCCGAAATAGAATTTGATTGTTAACAAAAATTATAAAAAGTATACAATTTAAATTAAAAGCTAAAGTAGACACTTTACCAACCAAACAATTGTATTGCATTATTAAAAAGTAGTTTTTTTTGTTTTTTTTTTTCTTTTTTAATAAAAAAAAATTAACTAAAATGTGTTTAAATTAATTAATTTTTTAGATTGGATAGTGGAAAAAAGGAAAAATTAAATTAATTGCCACTTGATTGGACATTGCTTAAATTTAGTTTCTTTCTATCTTTTGTGTAGTTTGTTTTACAATTATGAACTAAATTATTACAAAAAAATTAATAAAAAGAGATGAAATAAACAATGTGTATTTAAAATAAGAAAATATAATAATATAAAAAAAAACATAGTTGCAAACTATTATATAATAATCATATTAAGAATCATAAAATAAAACCAATACATTTATATGTAATGTTTCATTTTCATATTTGTTGAGGCAGATAGCCAGCGGCTTCTGTATTGATTTGCTTAGGGTTTATTTTTGTTTTTGTTTTGTTGTTTAATGGTACGACGACAAATTGTGACATTTAAGCTAAGCTTAAAATGACTCACGAAATTACACAGCTGCTCTTTTCTTGTGGATTACCATTCTCATTTTCAATTAATAACAATAGCTGATGGAAAATATCAGCAACAGACTAGACGAAAGGGAAGTAAAAAAGGAAACAAATTTAAAATTTATTATTTTATTCAATCTGTAAAAAGGTTACCAAAAAAATAACCACCCACCTCATTTTGTTTAGCAGAAGTTTCTAAAAATGCAGCACGCCACGATTCAGCTAATTTTCTACCTTCTTCCGTAGAAACTGTACGTTCTTGATGTAAATCAGTTTTATTACCTACCAATACCACAGGTACACTAAATTGTAAAACAATACAATTTTTAAGTAATATGCGACATAAATTTCATTTACAGAGGAAAACTTACTATTTTTTGCCCATAACATCTAATAATTTTTCGTATATAATTTTAATAACTTCAAATGACTTTTGACTGGTTATTGAATAGACCAGAACGTAACCATGAAAATCAAGACTATATTCTACCGGAAATATACTATATTCATCTTGTCCAGCTGTGTCAACCAATTTCACGCCATAATCTTGGGAATTTACTCGTGTTACTTTTGTAAATGCTGCATGAAATTAAAAAGTTTATAGAATTGTTAATGCTGTATGTATGTATGTCTATGTATGTATTAATGTTGTATATATTCCGGAATATAAAATTGTTTGTAATTGCATGTCTACCTATAATTTGTTGTTTATTTAATAAATTTATTGGATATCGATCCATTTTAACCAGTTAAATATGATATTCTTAACAAGATAATGGCATAACTGAGATTTTTTTATCAGCAGTGGCGTGTTTAGATAAGAAAACAAATCTATCTATAGCTATGAAAAAAGAGGGGTGCAAAAATAATCTTAAATGTGCATATGCTTTAATTATTGCAAATTGGGTCAAAATATCTTAAAGGTAGCGTAAATGTCTATGAACTCGTCATGAATATTATAAAATTTAGGTATTTAAATTTAATCGCTGTAGGCTATTCTACTTCTCTCTATTGTAGACACTTTACTGCTCATATCATCATTGAAGCGTCGGACGTATTACATTTTGAAGAGAGCATAACCTCCGGAAGAAGTATTAGCATATTTTTGGACGGCCAGTGGCATCCCGGAAAACTGCAAACAGATGAATTGACCAGACATGGCACACCCACCGAACTCGGGGGTAGTTTTCCACATTGGAAAACCTATTGTGAAACCGCAATCTTAGGATTGACAATGTGTTATTGAATTAAATTAATGCCTTAAGTAAATCTGCAGGAATATTTGAATAGAAGATCTACGCTGACCGAATGTTTTTGAGAAACTTTTCATGGCATTTTTAATCACTCTCAGAGAGGAAGTCGTCGAAAAAATTGTTTTTCATATATTTGTTTTGATGTCTAACCTGGGGTTTGAACCGTGGCCTTACGTCTAATAAGCCAACACAATACCTAGTAGACTTGGGCGACTTCAACGCCTAAAATGTTCATTCTATTTAAAGCAATGAACCTCAACATAAACAACCCTTTGGATCATATATTATATGTAGAACTATACTGTGGTATGATCCAGAAGTAGTAAGATATTTGGATAGTTCAAAACTAATTTCCGAACTCCCCTTTGCTCTTCCTAAAGTATGCTTTTAATACTGATTGTAAATACAAAATTGTATCAAAAAAAAGTTAATGCTTAACAGTTTACTTTTAGAATGGAAAGGAAGTACTAAAAAATAACATAACATAATAATCTGACAAGTTAATGTGTACAATGCTATCATTGATACTACGCCAATGATAACGAACAGCTGGGTATAAGATTCCTCAAGATAGATTTGATTGATGTGGCATATAAAATGAAAAAAGCTATAGATCAGAAAAAGGTCATAATGTCATAAATTGTTTGAGTTCGTAAAAATAAAGTTCCCACTATTAAGTGGTACGTTATTCGTATAATATTAAGTGAGAAACTTTACTTCACCTTGACATAAAACCTTAAAATTGTGTGTAACGATTTTAAAAGAAAGTAGGTTAACTGGTCTGATGTACAACCAAATTGTGGAAACTAAAAGAATAAAAAATTTCGCAGTAATTACAGTATATGGAACTACGCAGTTTTTGCAAAACCAACAAAAAAGTAGTAGTGTTTTTTACTATCTTTTATACAAAACTTTATGCGTTTCTTTTTCAAATTCTGATTCTATACAACGAGACGACAATCAATATTGATCATTGTGACCCTCTCTTTCCAAGAAATTCATAAGCAAACATGAATTTCAATTGAACAATTGACAGAAATTTGATAATAATTTATGAATAACGCGATATACTCACTATTTTCTATTGTTGGATCATATGAATCGACAAATTGTCCCTCAACAAACTGGATACTCAAGGAGGATTTGCCTGTAAAAAAAGACACAGCAACAAATTGTAAAAAACATAACATGGAATTTTTTTCACAAATTAGAAGTACAACAACAAATACAATGTATTCGTTTAATTTAAAAGAATAAATAAAACGCAAATAATTAAAACAAAAATAATAATAATTATACACTATAAAACAAAGGCACAGAAAATAAAATAAAAAAGAGAAAAGCAACGAAAGAAAAACGATAGAATATAAGAAAAACGTAGACAGGAATACTTACCCACACTTCTATAGCCCATCATGGCAATATTACGTTCTTTTGGTGGCATTTTATTTAATTGATTTTAACACTACGCACAACAATTATTGTCACTAAAAACTTAATTTATGATATACTTTTCTGTTGTACAAATTTCACATCAACTTTTTTCAAATAGCTCTTTAAAATTGTGATTTTTTCCTTAATACCAGCATGAATTATATGAACCTCACCTAAAATGTCTTTTTTTTTTGTTACTAACCTTTCAGAGTTGCCAAAACTTTAAAAAAACTATACATCAAATACAAACATAATTTAAATAAATATATAAATCATAAACAATTAATAAATTTGTTATGTTTAATTATGTTTTATAACATTAAAATTATTTAGACGCCTTTTGCACGTTGAAATTTGTTTCGAAACAAGTTTCAAAAACTTTTTTGCATTTTCTTTTAAAATTTCTTTCGCTTTTGCACGTAAAAAATTAATTTCAGAAATTTTGTTTTCTTTTATCGCGTCATTCTGCTGTTTCTGACAGTTATAACTTTATTTGGCATTGTGATTTAGGTTCAAACAACGCCAGACAATTCTTTAAAAATGAACATTATATGAATATTATATTTTTTTATAATATTATAATATATTATACATATATTTATGAATGTATTATTATTTTTTAATATATTTACCTTATTTATTGATTTTTATAAATTAAAAAATTAAATTATATTCTTTTTGATTTCAAACACAAAATAAACGAAAAGTAATGACTGCCCACTACGAGATAATTCATAGTTGGCTCCCTAGAACGGAACGCAATCTACGAGTTATCTCGTACTCATTAAACCACTTTTTCTCCTAAAAAACATAATTTTTATTTTTGATGATACCTACGATCTAAAAATAGAGTTTTTTAAGTAATATAATGTAAAAAAAATCAAATTGTAATTTTTGGCCAGTTTTTTGAAAATTGCCGCGGCAGTCAGCGTGTTAACTTCACTATGCGAAACAAAAAATAAAAGAAAATGTGAAATCAAATACAACTCTGTGTATATACGAATAAAGAACAAAGCAAGTTTCGCGAGTACATGAAATTGTGAAATCACCCCCGCTCGTTTTTCCCCCCTCTCCTACAAACTCAAGAGTGTTGAAATTTGTTTCGAAACAAATTTCAACGTGCAAAAGGCGTCTTAATAACATTAATGCGTTGATTATAAGTGGATATATTTTGTTATTTAAATAAATAATGGCAACTTCAATGGACATATGTTATAGATTTATAAGGACATCTCTTTCTATCTTAGGAGAAATAGTACAAGTACAACAGCTGGCTCTAATAAAAAAGTTACCAGATGAATGATATCAAGTGATATAAGCGTTTTTTATGGTTTACGGTTTTTAAAAATATTATGACGTTTGTTTTTGTTAAGGTTATTGAATAATTTTGACGAAGTATTTGCTTCTGTATGGAAAATGTATTGTTAGAAGCAATTATCGTCATACTCCCTTGCACGTTGGCTCCATCTTCAAAATAAACATTAATGAACAAACACAGTTTAGTGGGTAGTGTGTTGTCAAAAGTCTGAGCTACTAACCTAAACTCTGACACATTGAGACAAAAATATTTCTTTTGACTGCCTTCTCCTAGCAGTCTCCTAGTAAAAAGATTCTCAAACCTATAGTTCAATTAAATAAACATACACAAAATGGGTGGTGTAAGAAGCTAGGGCACAATTTTATTAATTATTGTGGTCAATAATTTATGCGCGTGAACCGGCACATACCAGACTATATTCGGTTTATTGTTGGTACTGTAATAGTCTATTGAGGTGTCGTGGTATAATGACAATAAACCAGAGCAGTTCGGGTGCAAATTCTGGATGAAGTAAACGAGTTTTAATCCCTTTTAAATAATCTATCTACGAAGAAGTTAAATTTTATTATAATACCTAGAGGTTTTGCCAAATATAGCGATAGTCATAACACGACTTGTTTGAGTAGTCTAAAGACACTTCACTGAGGCTATATCCAGGTCACATAAAACTTTGTAAGCTCTACAAGACCCTCATCCTACCCGTGCTTCTTTATGGCGCAGAGGCATGGACCCTATTAAGCACTGATGCAGCAGCCTTGAGTGTATTCGAGAAAAGTCCTACGTAAGATCTTCGGTCCAGTGCGAGTTGACGATGATTTCCGCATCCGATCCAACAGTGATTTGTATGGGCGCCTTTACGACATAGACGCTGTAAAGCGTATGGCTCAGCCATGTCATTCAAATGGATGAGGATGCTCCGGCGACACGGGTGTTTGATGCGGGGATCTGCGGAAATCGGCGAAGAGGACGACTTTGTATGCGTTGGAAGGACCAAATCGAGGAAGCCTTATCATCGATTGGTGTGACCAACTGGAGTAGGCGCGCAAGAAGCATACACCTGGAAGGATGTGTTGCGGCAGGCCGAAATCCGTTAATCGGGTTGTTAATGGGCAATTAAGCAAGCTTATACAAAATCTGTAAAGGCTTGACCAGAGCAGTTTTCAATGCAAACATCAAAGATTACTGTTAACTACAGAAGGTTAGGCTAAAAGTACGGAATGTACGAAACATAAGAAATGAACAGAACGCTATAGTAGTCCGACGGTAATTTGAAAACAATTCAGAGCTTGTAGGATGCCATCTCACAAACATATTTTACTATGAAAACTGCCAAGTACTTTTATTGCACACTGTAGATTTAAGCAGTTTTACACCAATTAATATCATAATCAAAACAAATAAATCCAAATATGCATTTCTGTGTTGCCATATCATTTATACACCTTATTGTTGTTTTTATACTAATTCCTTGTGTTGACATTCGCATTCATTTGTGATTTTTTTACAGTAAAAATATCGTTAGTTTTATTTGTTAGTAAATTAAATTACTTTCAGTGAGGATTTACGAAGTTTAACCAGGCAACATGTCTTTGTCTATGAGACTATTCACAGCGTCACGCAATGGTAATAAATAGTTAATAAAAAATTAAACAAGAAAATTATACAAAACCATCAAAAATTACCAAGAACATCGTATTTATAATAATTGAGGTTATGTCCACTTATGTCATCAAAACGCAAAACAAATGGATTCCGCAAAGGATTTTAGACACTTTGCAAAAGATTGCATGTCTTTTAAGTGAATAAGGTGAAAGTGTGAAAAAAGTTGGATCAGAATGTGAGAACATCATTTTTGTAATATTATTAAAACAAATGGATTCTTCGCAGTCGGTGTAAACCGGCCAAGTATTGTCAGCTATCAAGTGGAAAGTTTGTTTCCGAGAATATTTTCATAAAATGAAAAAATCAATTTGACCCTTAAATATAAAACACGAATCGAAATGAAAAGTTAATTCATATTAACATCGGTTCTCATGTTTTATTTACCCAGCCACAGAGCAATGGTGATTATTTATAACGGGTGCTTTCAACGTTTATATCGACAAAATATCTTGTATATTGCTTTAATATCGAGGCTAAGGGCCTAAGCACCAAAAAGTTATAGAATATGAGGAGGTGTTGCTTGTTTTATTGACTATAAAGCCTCTCAGGCCATATACGAGTGTTGGTTAGTATTTAGATTTGTTTAAAAGTGTCAATTGATATAAAGAAACAGATTTTTAGGCTGTGAAATAATATCATGATTTTTGACGATAACTTACACTCTGTAAATCAATAGTGGGGAATTCATAAACTTTTTTAATATAGAAATACGCAGTTAGATCTTTAATCAAAAATCCAGCACATAAATAATAATAATTTAAAGGATCTATATGTTATTAAGTGCCTCGCAAACTGACTACTTTAGGCGTCAGATAATACAATTTGCAACAGTGATTAGCGCCTACCGTTGTTTCATTATAAACTTTCATTTTTATCGCAATGTATTTTTAATAATTAAAATTTACTTGTAGGCCAGCGCATGTTTTTCTCCAATACTCGTTTAATGAGTAGTTCACCTCAAGAAGCCAAAGACATTGTTCAGGTACCAGCTGGTTACAAATATGTTAACAACAAGGAGGAAAGCATGGATTTGAAAGATGTTACCGATAGAGCAGCATCCACAATTTTCCTTAGTGAATTGATGCGCGGTTTTGGTGTTACATTGGCTCACATATTCAAAGAGCCCGCCACCATTAATTATCCCTTCGAAAAGGGACCGCTTTCACCCAGATTCCGTGGTGAACACGCTTTACGTCGTTATCCAAGCGGTGAAGAACGTTGTATCGCTTGCAAATTGTGCGAGGCTATTTGTCCTGCTCAGGCAATTACCATTGAAGCCGAGGAACGTGCTGATGGCAGTCGAAGAACCACACGTTATGATATTGACATGACCAAATGTATCTATTGTGGTTTTTGTCAGGTATGATTGAAAAAAATATAGAGACTAAAAGATTTTAAAGTAATTCTCCTACGTTTCCAGGAAGCCTGTCCCGTTGATGCTATTGTGGAGGGTCCCAATTTTGAATTCTCTACCGAAACACATGAAGAGTTGTTGTACAACAAGGAGAAACTTTTAAACAACGGTGATAAATGGGAATCTGAGATTGCCTCCAATTTGCAGGCTGATCATTTGTATCGTTAAATTAAAATCAATTAAAAGAAACAAGTTAGAAAGCTCGATCCCTATAAAGGATCTTTAGTGATTTAGCTAAAATTATCAAATAAAATTAAACTGTGTTAAAAAAAATATGTAATAACCAACACCTCTTGATTATAATTATTTTGTTTATTTAAAAAAAAAAAAAAACAGCTCAATAATTTTTTAATCGTATAGTAAGAAACAGAAAACGGTGTATGCTATGGTATATAATGCCCTCTGGATATATGGAAGTCTTGTATTTTTTTTGCTCTAAGCTTAATAAATTATTGGCCAGGACCGGATAAAGATTTTTCCATAAACTTCTTTTTGGCAAAACAAATCCACCATTTGTTGGGTTTGCCATCTTCGGTATTAAATACTTTTTCCAATACACGATTGCCAGTTTCATGGCGTAATTGTAACAGATACTGGCGCATAAGCTCTACAAAAAGATAGTTATGATTTCTAAACATATTTGTGAGTTTTTATTTTTAAATACCAACCACTATCCTGTGCTGTTTGTGGTTTAGCGTATACCGCATTTAAGGGGAAACCAGCCTCTCCGGGTAAATCAAATTTGGATATAGCCAAACTATACATTTCCTGTTGTCCTTGATTCTTGTTTGAACAACGCTGTAGCTTCTTTAAGCATTCCGTTATATACAAAGTGATATAAATTAGGGTGCGATCCACTTCCGACTAAAATACAAATTTTAATAACTTATGCTGCTTAAGACAATTGGTTGTTTGATTTCATTTACCTTTATTTCATAAGTACGAAAGAATACATTGGCCTTAAAGTAATATAGTGACTCATCAATGATATCGTTATCATTATTCATTTGTGATGGAGCTGGTCCCCGATATTGAGTTCTCAGTGGCAATATAGCCATATTGCCTACCATTGAGGGAAATTCTTTCACGGTGGAATGATAAGCCTTAACATATTCCCGTATAATAGTAAAGGAAAAAGAGTTATAAATCGTTTATCTGTTGTTTATCTTCAAACATTTTTCCAACCCCACCCACAGACTTTGTTTAATGGGGTATTTTACAATAAAAAGAAAAACAATATTAGGTTATTAATTACACTTACCGGCATTTTGAACAATGTTTGTTATTAAATTACTTTTCAATTAAATCTTATATTTCTACGATGAAAACAAAACTTATTAAAAAATATTTTCGACTTCTAGTGACTCTGTCAAACGGTAATACAGCAAACACAGGGATGCTATTAAACGAAACTGGGTGTTATTGTGCAGAGTTACCGTTTCCTGGCGTATTACGCGTATGACAAAACTAGGTATATCAATTCCTTTCTTTCTTCTCTTTACAATTATTGGTCAAATAGAAGTTAGCTGTTCTTATTATTTAAAATAATTTAATTTTGTATTGCTAATTATATTATTACTTCTACGTTGAATTATATCAGACATAGAACCTTTACGGTACGCGCTAAGCAGCTAATAGTAGTTAGCGTCTATGGGCTATTAACACGGGTCAAATATCAGTCACTTTATTTATGACTTTTCAAAGAAGTTGAGAACGTTCCGAGAAATGGATAACGAAGTTACGAGTACGAGGTTCAAAACTGGGCGAAATCATGTTTGGTGGCAACTTTTCGGAGGCGGCGGGTGTAGCCCATTCGATGAGACTGTTAAATACTTCCTCTGTAACTGTCCAGCCTTTAGTAGGATGAGGACTCAGGCAAAGGGTTTTTTATGGATTAAAGTCGCTGTTGATGACCGAGATTCGGGCTTTGCTGTGTAGTCCACATTTAGCAAGGGGATTTGAACAATATTATCACTCCAATAAGTATGTATATCTTTTATTTCGAAAACTTATGTATTTGTTATTTTAAATGAATGAATTGGCAACTCCAGTCTCTTTGTTATTAAAACAGAGTTACTTTACAATTCAAATTCAGCAGCCTTTGCTTTTGCTGACAAAAAAAATTTTGACAGATAAACAAACAAATTTTTTCTAAGAGAGAGAAATCGAACAGCGCTAAATTTTAAATTTCTTTTTTTTTTATATTTTAATAAAAATATTTTGCATGTCTATGTAAAATAAAATTCAATTTAAAAAACATAAGAATAATTTAAAATTCCATGTTGAAAATATGTTACAAGCTGAAATGCCCACAAATGCTGCGACCCGTAGTAAGACGGCTCTCAATAATAATGTGGCCAAAACGGATAAACAGGCTAATATTGTGAAACGTTTGGAAGAACTCAACAAATGGCAAGAAGAACAAAAAAAGCTACTGGAAGCTAGACAAACAAAGCAGAGAGAAATTTTGGGCATGGAGCAACAGAACATGTATAACATGTTGGGTCTACAAGACGTGGTTGGTTGCGAATCAAGTGAAATGGACGAGGATATGACACCTAGAAATGTAGAAGGTGACAGTAATGTGGAAAAAGACACAGATGCAGATGAATATGAGGAAGTTAGCACGGAGGTTAGTATAACAACTTCTCAATTGGAAATTGACGACGAATCAGAGGCTGTTGTTAGGAATGATGGGGAGCCAACTTCATTTAAGACTTTGACCACCTCGGGCTATGGAACAGAGGAATGTCTAGATGTAGGTGTGAAGAATAAGCCTAAAAAACCTTTCTTAAAAAGGGGAGAAGGTCTTAAGCAAAGATTTAAAATCGATCCAGATGAATTGAGAATAAATAACTTACCCAGATACAAATATGCCAATGCCCATCCGCGGCTAAGATTAAAGCCTTCCAACAAGAGCATGAAAATGAATAGTAATGATAATAAAAATGCAGGTTTTCATAGACGCACAGAAAATCCAGTGCCACTGGATGCACAGGAACGAAGATTTCAAAATTTATTAATTTCATCCAGAAACATGTGCAGTTCTACACCTGACGACAAGTCGTCGTTGTCCAATAAATCAGCAAAACTGTCTAATGCGGGCAGTTCATCCAAAGTTCATTTTCCCGACTCAAAAACGAAAATAAAACATGCCAATCAGAAATTTCCACTCACTGAAAGATGTGCAGCAGGAGCGGAAATGGTTACACCTCCAGTTGCATGGTCTAAAATTCTGGATCCTCAAAAAATAGAGCCAGTAGAAGTAACACGCAAATGTTCGCAACCATTTCCTGAAACTGAAGAAAGTATTTTCGAACTGATGGAACAGAAAGCCTGTAATGGCAGCTTTAACATGGACTCCACCTGTATAAAGGAATTTATGCAACGTAGACTTACGGAAAAACTCAATGAAACTGATGATAAAATACCAGTACAAGAGCATTTAAAAACCAAACGTTTAGAGCCAGTTATTGTTAGTGAGACACATGAAGACCAGCCTTCGTGCTCCTCTCTAGAAGAAGAGGCAGAATTGGAACAGTCTCAATTAACCGAGGAATCTTTTAGTACTGAATCTGAAGAAACCTCACATAAAACAGTGGAAGGTATAGAACCATCATATGAACCACAAAGTACGCCCAAAGTTAGAGTAAGATTCTCCGATTCGAATGAGACACACGAATATGAGGAGGAGGAACCCTATACAACTTTGGATGAATCGACACGTTTAACGGCAGGTAGTGCGGTGCAACAAGAGGGTCAAGGCGATACTACTAACAATGAGTTCTTTGAACAGTTCAGACAGGCGCTCTTTGCAGCACTGCAACTGAAAGCTGATCAACATCAGACACATGAGTGTACAAGTGATGTTACTTTAACACCAACGCCTAAGGACTCTACCGCCTTAAGCAATACCGAAAACAATAACACAATTTACTCGCCAGTAGATTTACAAGAAAAAACCGATCTGATTAAAACGCGCCTCTCAGAGCTTGAGAAGGAAATAAAAACCTTTAAAGAAAACAACGTAATGCTACTGAAAGCCAAACAAGATCACGAACTGGAAAAGTCTTTAAATGCTCAGGAGCATTTAGAGGCAATGGAACGTATAAATGATGAAAAAATACGCATGGAAATCTATTTACACGATGAACGCGTCAAATTGGAAGATGAAAAGCGACAATTTGAACAGCAAACAAAACTTAAAACGCAGGGCCAAATATCTAAAGAACGTAAGGAATGTGAACGTTTGAGGGATCAGGTGGCTAAATTGGAAACTCAATTAAAAACAAAAGACTCGAATCACACTTCAGCTCAGGCTAGATTAAGAACGCAAATTCGAAATTTGGAACGAGAACAGGCTAAACTACACGAACAAATAGAGCAATTGACGAAGGAAAACAAACGTTTAGAAAATGAAAATCTAAAGATAAGTCGAGAACAAAACAATAAAATCCTGATGGAAATTAATCGGAATATCGCCAAACTGGCACCTAAACAGGTAAAACAGATGACCTCCTTAGCATATGTAGATATCTTTATGGTCTTCCTTTGTAATGTTTGTCTTCTAGATCCAAAATTCTACCACTACCATACCCGAAGAGGGTCCACCAACATTAGGAGTAACCAAAACAGTTTCTAAATGTATTGTGGCCGCGGCTGCAGCCAACAAAAATGCTAGCAAAGCTCATAAAGGTACGAATACCAATTTTACAACTGGAAAACCTTTAAGTAACACTAACAAATACTGCTCGTCTTCTGCAATGGATAAACCAACACAAGGAATACATTGTCCCGAAGTTATAATTGAAGAAGATGAACAACAGCAGGAATATCACCAACAACAGCAGGACTATCATCAACCATACATTTATGAAAACGACGATGAAGATATTTTAAAAGAATTAGAAACTACACCGCCTAAAAGAAACCATAATTTGCTGTCAATACCACAACCAGCAGAGTCTCCAAAACATAACCATAATGGCAAAACAACACCCATGAAATTAAATTCCAAAAGAGAGCCGGAAATACCGGCACCACCACCATCTTCGCCACGTCTTAGCAGTGGCTGCAATACTACTATGAAACGTGAAATTGTCAATGAGGATGGCAGCAAAGATATCTGGTATCCAAATGGTAATTTAAAGAAAATATCTGCCGATGGTATGATCATACGCATGTTATACTACAATAAAGACATTAAAGAGACCAACATCAATGAGGGCACCGTTAGATACTATTATGCTGAAACAAATACTTGGCATACCAGCTATTTGGATGGCTTGGAAATACTTGAATTTCCCAATGGTCAAGTGGAGCATCGTCATAAAAATGGCATTGTTGAAGTACATTATCCCAATAACTCAATCAAGATAGTAGATCCCAAAGATGAACACAAACAAGAAGAATGGCGTTTTCCAGATGGTACACACTTAGTGCAGATGCGTAATGGTGATAAGATACTGTCGTTGCCGAATGGACAAAAAGAAATTCACAATAAACTGCACAAGAGAAGGGAATATCCTGATGGTACGGTGAAACTTGTTTATCCCGATGGCAGTACAGAGACACGTTATTCGAATGGACGCGTAAGACTTAAAGATAAAGATGGTAAATTGGTTATGGATACAGATATGTCCAAATAAAACGAAATTCCATATTGTGGCTGTGGGTATGAGGGTGTGTATGTGTATGTGTATGTATGCTGTTTGTTAATCGTACTTTTTCTCCTTTTTTGTACAAGTCTTGTGAAAGTAGTACGTGTTATATTGTATATATATTTTTGTTTTTATTTTTGTATACGCAAACTGCACAGCTTTTTTGTACTCTTTTTTTTTATTGAATAAAAAGAATATTTATTATAAAAACAACTTACTTACATTTAAGTATTGTAGGTAAGAGAGGGTCTTGTTAAACAAATTATTGCTTTTATGCTAATCAAGTATGAGGTCGCTACTATCCTGTTCTTCTTCCTCGGGGGGATCAAAATCATGTATCTTAACATCAGCATCTTCACCATATTGTATGACATTATCGATTTGGTATAACAAGTCCTGTATACTTTCCTCATCATCCACGTTCATTGGCACAAAACGTACCAGGCTGTAAGAAAGGAAAGAAGGAAAAATCATAAAATACGAGTTTAAAAACATTAAAAAGCTTTTAATTTAAAAGATATTAAACTCCAATTAATAAATATAAAATTCATTTATTTTAATTATGTACGTATTTATAGAATTTCATGTTTTTCTTTTTTTAAATGTCTTAGACTAAAAGTTTTTTCATTCTCCAGCAAACTCTTGGGATATGATAAATGTTCAATATTTGTGCAGACAACTGGAGCATATTTATACGTCCATTGGTTGCCTTCTGGCTTAACATTAAAATTATTTTCCAAAACTATTTCATTTAATTTCTTTAAATCAGAATTTGCTGTTAAAATTTCATTAAATTTATCCAACCATTCCTGTTGCGTAGCCTGCAGACTTTTTTTGATTTCATTAATTGTAGTTAAACTTTCGTTTAGAGGCAGTCCTGTCATTTCAAGTCTTTTAATGCTTAAAACAAAACGTTCCAAGTGTTCTTTTATATACAATAAATCCTTTTTGAGATGTGTATGCTCTAAGAGATGCATACATTGTTTTAGGCATTCTACATCATCCTCCTCATTGAGATGTTGAAGAAGACTACTAATTTCCTTCATATGATCACAGTAGTAAATGGCGGCTTTTAGCCATACAGCTGGTTTATTGCTAATCGATGATAAGGTCGGTGGTAAATGGTTTAATTTCGTACTTAACAAATGTTGGCGATAAGGTGACTAAAATTGAAACTTAATATTAAAAACTGTAGCTAATTAGATAGGGCACGTGAGTGATACCTTGAAAAATACTGTTTCGCAATGCATGACAAATTCTTCAACATCCTTAAAGTGTGTGCGCATATATTCAGAAAACTTGTTAAACGTTTGTACTAAGCAACTTATATATATCATATTGGGAAATAAAATTTTAAGCGACTGTAAAGCAGCTTTCATATACGGTATCGCATCCGTTACCACTAAACGTACGTTTTCATAATTGATTTCTTTAGATTAGGAGAAGACAAATATCAATTAGGTTTACATTTCAATAATATTTGCATTAAATACCTACCCTCTGGCCATAGAATTTGCAATGAATTATTAAAAAATGCCGCTATGGCACTTGGTGTTGCTTTTTCTAAACGCAACATATTAAGCATATAGGATTTGCCTTTTTCAGACTCTTCCAATAAACCAAAAACAAAATTAATTACAAGATTTTTATCCTTATCTATACATTCACTGATCGACGCCCAGATTTGTTTATCTTCGGCTATGTTTTGTAATTTGCGTATGTATTTCTCATATAGGGTGGGTACATATTCCGAACGTAAATTCAACTCACTTGGTATATGATTTTGAGTATACTTGTGTAAAAATGTTTTTAGCGCAGGATTGTTAAGGGTTTCCAAAGGTATATTGGCCTCTAGAAATGTGGTACATAAATCCAAACTGAAATTGTTAAATGGTGTTTGGATTTCGGGCAAGAAATATGGCATGGAAGACGATGTATCTTCAACTTTTTCTTCGAATCTGTTGTCGCATTTATTTTTTACTCTATTTTCGTCTTTGTTTTCGAATATTGTATCTTCTAATTTGTTTTCCATACTATTGCTATTATCGAATATATTTTCTAACTTATTTTCGACTTTATTGTCGATGGCATATTGGAGGGCGGCTTGATGTTTCATAGTGCGAAAATGTTGTTGGATGGTAAAGATTTTTGTGCCATTCAGATTACATTGGCATAATTTACAATACAGTTGTGAACAATCGACTTCCAATATATTTGGATATTGTCTTACCATACGAGCATTAAAACTGTATGGAGTTTCTCGAGTAGTCTTTGGCATGTTATTTTAATTTCAAGCTTTTTATTGTAATAACGAATATACGCCTATGGAAACGTTTTCTTATGGAGTTTGCTTTAACAAAAATAATAAAAAAATAGAAAAGAAAAATGTATGCAGAAAAATGCTAATAAGGCGAAAAAATAATGAGGAAATATGCAAAAAAGCCTTTTATGCATAAAAGTTTAGGGTTGCCATCGTTTTAATGCATTTATATATTTGCGGTATTAAAATGCATAATGACAGAATTATGAATATGATTTTATTTTAAATATGTAAGTAAATATAATAAAGCAAAAAATAATTTATATATTTATTTTCAAAATATATGCATAGTTTGTATGCAAAACTTATTTCCAAACTTCCCCTTTTCTCCGTAATAAGTTGTATTAAGCAACCCTTATTGTGAGCATGCCATATTTTAACTTAAAATTAAAACGCAAAATCTCAGACAAATACATTTCAAAATTAAAAAATCCCTTTAAATACAAATAGTCATGTGGCATCTCGAAAAATGCTTAAACATGGAAGTTTTACTTGCATATAATGGAAACAAAAGCCATAATTTAAGGAATTTTTATTATGACCATACACTTTCAAATAAACAATCAATCCCTTCGCAGTGGCAGCTCTATAAAATGTTCTAATATGGGCATTTGCTAATAAAATGTAGACAAATCTATATCCGTCTCTTTCTTTTCCCTTGTAAAATAGATATGGTTTGCAACCTAAATAAACCCATCGTGTTAATAAAGTAATACCAATACCCACACAGAAAATACCTCGGGGAAAAAAATTAAGAATAAAAAAACCTGGAGAAGCCACATCAAATTTATAAAATTTGGCAGAGAAAATTATTTGTTTTGTGGGAATTATTTGTAAAGTTGTAATATGTTTACAAATATATCTAAAGAACAGTAATAAAGAATGCATTATCATAGGTATTGAATATTAAGTGAACATATAATAATTATACAATTGAAAAAGTGTTTTTTGGTGATTATCGGGAAAAGAAATTTTGCAGTGTGTACGAAGAGTAGATAGAAAACCCTTAAAATGTCGGAAGAATTCCCGAAAGCAGAAATGCTACGATCTGTCAAGGGTAAGGATATGTTACTGGTGGATAATTATCTCTACCACTATGACGATCGAACAAGTAAGGCTTACCGTTGGGTGTGCAGTCGGCGCAAAGACAAAATACCCTGTCGGGTACGTATGTACACCTCATTGATAGATGAATGGGATTTAACGCGCCACAAAGTGGAGAATATAATTGGTGCACACCCTCATGGTCCCGCTGATCAAGAAGCCATTATAAGGGCTCGGGATAAAAAACGCCACGCCGATGCCGAAGGTTTACCCTGTACTCTGGGCAATAAATCCCTAAAGCGACGTATACTTAAACAGGAAATGGCCAGAAAGATGAATGAAAAGAGGATGAAACTGAAAAATGGAGAAGCTGTTAGCGATGAAGAAGATGAAGAAGAGGAACATAAAACAACCAGCTATACGACGGGCCTAAAAACTGACAGCAGTGAAGATGAATTTGGTGATTTGGTAGAAAGTTTGAGCATAAAGATTCCGCCCAAACCTCAAGAGAAAAAGGTTCTTATGCTTAAGACCGCCAAAGGCCATCATATGGTGGCCGTTGAAGGTTGCGTCTATAGGCTGGATGGTAAGTCCATGATTAGCAGCACTTATCGTTGGAAATGTTTTAGATCGAAAGATTTACAATGCTCGGGTAAAATATATACCGAATGCCTAGCAAGTGGTCAACACCGTTTTAAGCCCATACGTTTAGAGGAGAATACCCATAATCACCAGCCCTACAGTGAAGAGAAAATAGAGGCCTTAATACGTAGGAATAATATTAAAATATTACAGGGTAAAGAGGAACAGTCTTCGTTCAAAATATTTGATGGCCTTGTTACAGCAACAAGTTCTTTAAAGAAACCCCTTATAAAAGTGGAGAAAAAGCCCAAATCACATGCAGTACCTCTGTCTGCATCAAAAGGTGGCGGTAATGTGCTTTCCATTTCATCTAACATTGAAGTAACACAACGCCAGGATTTGAGAAAAGTAAAAGCAGAGGCCACTTCTAAATTATACCGTCAAGAAGATGATGTCATGGATTGTCTGGAAAATCCCAGGGATGGCAAAATTACCAAATATACATTTTTGCCTTCTCTAAAAGGTAATCGAATACTTATAATGGATAATATGATATTTCATTACGATTCCCGTGGTACACAAAACAGCAGAGCCTACTGGACCTGCCTATATCGTCGAGATAAAGTGCATAAATGTAATTGTCGTTTAACAACAGAAGGTGAGGGGACAGACCTTAAAATTGTTAAAGTCTCTGGTATACATAAGCACATCACTAATCATCGCCAGCATATAGATAAAAGACTACAACAAAATCTCAAAGTAAAAGACAAACCGCTTAAAACAGAAATGATTTCCATGGACAACGATATGTATGAAAATGATGATGACGACGACGACGACGATGATGATGATGATGCGAATGATCACGTTGATGATCATCACGAGGAGTCAACCGGTGTTAACCAAACGGAAAGCTATTTGGATATGAGTGATTTCATACAAATGAAAAAACCCAAACTGGAACATATTGACACATCAGAGTTACAAACAAGTAATGAAAGCGTCTTAGAGGAGAACGTACAATCTTCGATTGTAGAGTATAAAAGTGATAATGAAGTAGATCCCTTCCATGAGACTGTACCTGTTATTGAGTACATAGAAATGGAAAGAATAAATTCATCACAATACCATACCGATTCAGAAACTGAATTGGAATATAAACCACGTGGCACTAGAACACGTAAGAAGGCACGAAAACCGAGCAATGACGAAGTGAATGATGACGACGATGATTATGTGCCTCCCACTAGAGGACGTAAACCACAATCTTTGTTGAGAAAAAACACCTCCAGTACACCGGTAACATCTTACAATCCGGATAATATTGATATAACTAAAACTACAAAGTTACGCTCAGCCAAGGGTGGTGAATTGTTATGTGTTGATGGTTATATTTATCATTTGAAAAGTGTTTCGCATACCACCCGTACGTATTGGGCCTGTATAAAATCAAAAGATCGTATCTTAAAGTGTCCAGCGCGTGTGACGACCATTTCAAATGCCTCTAATGAACTAAAGGTGGTACATTTGAGTAACTCTCACACACATCCCATTTTTGAGAATGACATTAAGAAGCGTTTATTTAATGAATTTTCTAAATCGGTTAAAGATGTTAAATCCAAAGACATTATGAATAAATCATTGCTTGAACTGAATCCTGAATTTGCCAGTTTTCTGGGCGAGCATCGAGTTGTTAAAAAAGAGAAATTCAAGTAAGTGAATTCTTTTTTATTGTAATTATTCAGAATATTAAATTATTTATAATAGATATTCTTATGCTATGTACTTAATAATTAAAAATAGGAGCCTAAAGTATAGAAATAGATTTTTTAAATCGGAGCCCATTGATTTGCGCACAAGTTCTATCATTTTCCAGCTTAGAGTCGCTGGTTTTCTATGCCAGAAAGTCTCGAATGAAGTTGATAGAGTAGGTTCTATAGCCATCAATGTTATTGACAATTACCCGATAGTTTTTAAAGAGAACCTTTCAGTTTAGAGAATCGCCCCTATTACACCGTTTGGACATGTTCTCATTACCAACGTGATGTAATTGTTTTTAGTTTATACGCAATACCGGCATTACATTTACATTTGGTTGTCCTGGTAATTTCAATATATCTATTAGTAAGCAACATAAATAACCTGCATTCCATTTATAAATTTATTACAATTTCGATTTTCTCAGCCCACAAATATTTTAAACACGATTAACTAAATACAATACATATGTATGTACATACAACCAAGCTTTGACCAACAGTCATTAAGTCTCTATACATTTAATTATTTTTAAGCTTTTGCTTGATTTTTTATATAAACAATAAGCGACACAAGCTTTTATTTTGGACCACAACAACCAGTTTATAAAATTAAATGTAATAAACACTTGCCGCACAAGCAGCTAAGAGTGAAGACGTCATCTAACACCCAAAAAGTAAAAGTAAAGAAAAATCAAATCGTGGGTAGTTATAGTTTGACTGCTATTTTAGAAAGTAGTAAAATTGAAAGTGAAGAAAAAAGATTTTTTTAATTTTTACCAAAAGTTTTACTTTGAAATAAAAATTTCAATTATTATTCTAATATAGAAACTATATTTTCTAATCCAAATCTATTGCTTTTAGACCAAAAAAAAAAACGAAAAACCGGTTAAAATAACTTGTCATTAGAAACTGTTTATTATTTATTAGACAAGCTTGTATATGTTAAAAATAAGGCTTTTCTCATTTAAGATTCAATATGAAACTGTATTCTGTATCTGATGGCCCACCATCTTTGGCTGTACGCATGTGCCTTAAGGCTTTAAATATTCCGTATGAATTACACAATGTGGATTATATAGCTTCAGAGCATTTATCAGAGGAGTATGCCAAGGTATGTTAGATTAAATAACAACACTTAAATTAAATTGTTTGAAATTTCATTAAAAAACAAACTATTTTCCTCTCTTTCTAGCTCAATCCCCAAAAAGAAATACCCGTTTTGGATGATGATGGCTTTTATCTTTCGGAAAGTATTGCCATTATGCAATACTTGTGTGATAAATATGGTGCCGACAACACAGCCTTGTATCCTAAGGATCCCAAAGAGCGTGCGTTGGTTAATCATCGCCTTTGCTTTAATATGGCTTTCTATTATTCCAATATCGGTGCTTACAGCATGGCACCCATATTTTTCGATTATGAACGCACTGAGATGGGCTTAAAGAAGGTTAAAAATGCCTTGTCTGTATTTGAAACCTATTTGCAACGTTTGGGCACTAAATATGCTGCTGGTAATAATGTGACCATTGCTGATTTTGCTCTTGTTACCGCTACTCTTTGTTTGGAAGCTATATCTTTCGATTTATCGCCTTATCCTTTAATAATTAAATGGTATAATACCTTTAAAAAGGAAAATTCTGATCTTTGGGCAATTGCTAATGCCGGCATGCAAGAGATTAAGGAATTTGAACACAATCGCCCAGATTTATCGCATATGAATCATCCGTTCCATCCCACTCGTAAAAATGTCTAATAGAGTGAGGTTTCTAATGGAAAGCAATTAAGTTGCAGTCGTTTAATATATTTTTAAGATAAAACGTTTAAAATGTTTTTCTTTTTTTTGGTCGTTTAATATATTTTTATTAAAAAAAAAAAACAAAAAAATGTTTATTTTGCTGTTTTAAACACAACCATATACATATATTATATACATATGTATACAATTTATTTTACTTGCAATTAAATAAAGTACTGTAGAAATATATAAAATCATTTAAATTGTTTGAAAAAGAAGAGAAGGATTATGAATAAACAACAATTATTTCCTCAACAGTTCTTCATTTTTCTATTGAAAACAATTCAATCATTGGAATAGATTTTTCCCTTTAAAACAATAATTAATATGTTCCTATTTTAGGCAGATTTCAATAAAAACCTTTAAATTTTACTTTACATTTGTAAAAGGGGTAATAAATTGAAGTGTATTATGTTTAAAAATCACTAAAAATCTTAATTTTTTCATTTTAGTTTTAAGAGTACGTACGTAATTAGTCATTACAACCCATGGTATATATGTTACAACCCTTCAGTCAGGATTACGACCTAGTTTCTCACACCACTTATGTTGTGTGTGTTAATTGTATACATGAGTGGCGGGACCTACCGTTTAAAGTCGACTCTGAAGGACAGATTTTTTGAGAAACTTTTCATGGCAATTTTATTTACTCTCAGAGTTTTTGCCAGAAATCTGCTGAGAGGAAGTCGCCGAAGAAATACTTTTTTTATTTTATTTTGATGTCTGGCCTGGGGCTCCAACCCTGGCTTTTCGTCTAATAAGCCAACACACTACCTACTAGACCACGGCGACTTTTAAGAGCGCTGCATTCAATACTATTTGTATGCCGTTCACCACTTAAAAGAGTAAAAGACAGACAATCCAATACATCATGTACTTGATGATATTATTTAGAAGTAATCCACGCTTTTACTTTTCTTATATTCTGATAGAGTGATGCTTCAATGAAATGGAAAACACATTACCGCCAACTTTTGGTGCAGTCTAAGGTACTGCACGCCTTATATGGACTTAAAACGGTGTTGGCCACTTTCTAATATTTCTTTCCTAAATCTAATACAGTTTCAACGATAAATGTTGCTAGTCTTGGACCATCCAACCTATAAACACAATCTTCAACGGGAAGCATATCATGAACATGAGAATCGAACCTTTTTCTCTTGAGGTTTAAAAATACATTTGAAATCATCCAAATAAAACTGGATAAGAATGAATATTTACCAACGATTTCTGATGGTGGCATTTATGAAAATGCTTCTCTTATGAGAATGAACTGTCTGCACAAATGGCAGTCAAGTTGGAATTCGGGAAGTTTTTAAACCGTTGTTGCTATCGTCCTTCAATTCCTACTCCTACTATTAGCTTTTCCCCTAAGGCGAATATCTTAATTGGCCAACTGTGATCAATAGAAGAGAGTAGAAACAAGTGAACATGTTTTTGGTCAGTACAGACGAAGATTTCAATGAAAGGCATATACTAACAAGTTGTAGGACAAATCTGTACCCGCCGTTGATGGATATTTTAAAGGAATACCATAGCAATCGAACATTGTGAACTTAGCAGAAACTGTATTTTCATATATTTCAAAGTTTCACATATTTTTCAAAGTTTTAACCAGCTGTTACAAAACAAACTATTCAAAGAGAAGTTCTTCTTTAAAAATATGCTATGGAAACTGTTGAACTCCGCTGGGAAAAGTGTATCCGGAAAAAAGGAGGTCATGTTTAGTATCAATAGTATCCAACTGATATTTATCAAATAACTTGGATTGCAAATGAACTTTAATATGTTCTTTCAAAACCACAAAATAGTCCCCTCCCCCATCCACTTTATGATCTAAACAAAACTTTAACCAAAAATAAAATCTTTTTGACTTACCTAAAGTCCTCTATTAGTGATCCAATCGCTTCGGATAGCTTTCGATGTGATCTACCCCATGCTGATTCTTCTGTTATATCACCCAAAAGTGCTCTTGGATCTGGATCCAAGTATTTGTCCATTTGCTTACGCGCTGTTTTACTAAGTAAATCCATCTTGGTCAAAACATTCACATGAGGCATTTCCAAGTTTGCCATAACACTCAATGCTGCCATAGTACCCGATAAAAATTTTGCACCATCAATCATAAACTGTGAATCGACCAAAAAGACGGTACATATACGAAAATTCCACGATTCCAATAATTCTACCAAACGTTTGCCCATATTTAAGTGGGTAAATAATTCAATTTGTCCGGGCATATCGAAGAGTATATAGTCATCGTCGGGTTCAACATTTAGACCATCCTCCTCTTCATCACCACTGCCACACAATTGATTCTTTAGCCATTGTTGATTTTCTATGAGGAACTCTAAACAGAACACTAAACCACCATTGGGCCCATAATGCAGTTCTTCATCATCCATGACATCGTCAATTTGTATTAGATCTCTTATATCTACTAAGGGCTGATAATCAAAATGTTCTGCAGCTGGATCCAAGTTAACCACTTCAATTACACGTTTGGAGTCTTGAGCATGCCGCTGCATGAATGCGCAGTAGGTGGACTGTAAGCAAAAAAGGAAGTTCTTTGAGTATTTGTTTTTATTAAGTTATGATTCCGATACACACTTTACCACTACCGGCCGGACCAATTACCACCTGGGCATAACGCATATTTTATTATTTAGTCTTACCGCGATGTTAGCACTTAATTTAATTGAATAGTTTCCTCAAATCTCTTGTTTATGCGATGGTTTTTGTTTAGTTTCACATGAGTTTTGTAAACGGTTTTTATATGGAGTTGCCATATTATTTGCATTCAGAATTACCCTAAAATTATATGAAAGTTAAATGGTAATATGCAATGTTTATTAACCCGTTTTGGGAATAGGGGTAAATAGTTGTTTTATGTATAAAATCTCGGATTTTAGGGTTTCTGTAAAGGGAATTAAATAATATTGAATTACTCTTCTTAATACCTTTTATTGGTTGTTATATACTGTAGTACATCTATTGAAGAGGTCCAATAGGTCTATGGGTTTGCGACCAATGGATCTATGCTTAAGATGAACTAAACAATTATCCTTAGCGATAGAGCAATTATAACAACAAAAACGCATTAGAAAATAGGATTTGTGGGAGTGGCGTACTTTCCTGTACCTACTGTTCATCAGATGGTCTGTCCTTTGGGAAGCATTGTGAAGGAAAAGTTAATTAGTTAGATCTTCATAACGGACGCACCACTCTACCATCACACTAAATAATATCATGAGCGAAGTAGAATTGCAAGGAATCCTTCATAAGAATCTTGAGAAATTGGTCATACCGGCAGCATCTGTCAACTCTCTCACAAGATCTTTATTAAGCATGTAAAACTTTATAGTTTTCCTCACAATCATAAAGAAAGATGGACTTGACCGGAAAAACTTTTTTATCTTAGGTTAGATTAGAAAGGTTGTGGTTACCTTCAGGAATGTAGATCAGATGTGAAACTCTCAATGTCAGAAATTCTAACTGTGGGTAACTCTCTAAGACCGTTAACGAATCTTGAGTCTTTGTGCTCAATAGACTTATTCTCTTCCGCATTACCACAAACCCTTCAAAACTATAAGATTTCTTCGTATTCCGTTCTAGAGGGGTTCAATTTGGGCCATAATAGCTTTGAGATTCTACAACCTCCCTGTTTTACGCAGTGAGGAGTTCATTCTTCGTCTGGTTGATCAGCCTGAAGAAGTGCGCCAGGCGAGTCTAATCGAACAAGTTCGCTCACTGTGTTTTCTCTTTTCCATTCGTTAATGGATTATTGGCCATTCATTGAAATGCACAAGACATTACGGAGAAAATTCCTTTTTTTTGTTGTACAACTCTCAAACAGAGAATGCATGCAACGAAAGGCTTCCAGCCACATTTCTTAAACAATGTATACAGATTAAGATTAATTCCTTATTCTCTACTTTATTAACCCACTTTCATGATTAGGAATGTTTATTTAGTTTAATTAAAAAATAATTCATAAATTTTAAATGAAATTCTTGTTTATCTTTTTAAAAAATAACAATATATACCATTTATTTTATTTTGTTTACTATTTCTTTATAATTGTTTATAATTACAACTCAAATTTAAAGAGTAATTAATTTATTATTATTATTATTAAATATTATTTAAGTTTGTATATGATTTTAATTAAATATTAAAAAATATATTTCAATATATTCCAGTACTATTAATATGTGGTTAAAATATGTACATTTCAAAGTTTTTAAACTATGAATTATTTTCTAATAGACAAAAATCATTTTTTTTTGTTCTTTTGGAATATAAACAAAGACTAATAAGTTTACATAGAATATTTGAAAATAAAATAGTTCTTAAGATGTGTAAAAAATAAATGTAAAAAATGTTTTAAAAACATAAATAGGAAATAAAAGAAAAAACGAAAGTAAAATTAACAAATTTTTAAATAATAAGAAATGTCTTTAACAAGCAACTTGAAAATAAAACTAAAAATTCAACAGTGTTACAAGATTTTAAAGCCGGTTTTTGTTTTGTTTTTTATTTAAAGACTAGAGAGTAAATTTCAAATTGAAATCGGACCTTTTTAGTATAAAATTTAAAATATAAAATAATCTTTACCCTTTAGAGACGGCATGTTTGCGATATATATTGCGAGGGCTGCAGACGTGTATAAAACAAAATATAAGCTGCACTCGATACAACATTTGACGCATCCAGTGGTGTAACGATTTGATCATCAAATTTAAACCATCGTCCATAAGTGCCACTCTTACAGAACGCCGTATAATGGCCGCTTTCCATTGAGCCATAATGATTGGATACGGCATAGAGTTCATATGATTTAGTAGTAGTGCGTCTAGACTCGGATATCGTGATGTATGGTGACATATTGAGATTCTCTAAGGGAAAACGAAGATAGTTTTGTTTCTTTTTATATGTGGGCGTTACTGAATCAGTGTCAGCATAAAACCTGAAAGAACAAAAAATATAAAAAAGTTTAGCTATTTATTTTATTGTTAATAAAAATAAAGATTCGTAACATGGGCAATGCCAAAAACGTTCAGTAAGATTTGCCATTGAAATCATCATTGAAATTTATTATCAAAATTCATGCAGAATGTAAAATATGCTTCTATCGAAAATTTATATTCAGCGACAAAGAACAATGGTTACGTTTACAGATAGTATTGCCAAATTTGGAGTGAATAACTGCCAGGTGAAATTCAAAAGCTGTCGGTACATACCGGCATCATACTATTTCAAAAACAATGAAAATCACTACGTACAGCAAACTAATGTGCGATGTCACATGCAACACGTCAAGCGATATCATAAATTGCATCTTCTGATAATTGTTTGAAGAGAATATTAATAAAGAGTTTGTACCAAATGTCCAAAAGTGTTATATTCTCAGTAGTTTCTCCTTTTTTTATTATTGAATATTAGGACGTTGTACAATGGGTCAATTCGACCTCCGGGTACTGCACTTGTCAAGTGTAATTGACAATTACACGTCCTCTAACCTAACCTAACCTTTATATTGAATATAAATAACTCAGGATTGTGGCTTGCATTTATGTGTCTATTTGTTACAAATTGGCCAACAAAGTTCATAGTTTCACTACGAAATATAGTTTCGTTTGTACATGTACTGCATTGTTCGCCCAGTTTCATTTAGTGGTTTCATGTATTTGTTATGTGTTCCTTTTTGTTTTTGCTTCAATGACTTCAATTTGTCTAAAGTTCACTTACCTCTTTAGGTGTATCACTAGCACCGGCGGCAGTTTTGATATATTTAGCTTTTTGATGGCATCACGTTTCTGTTTACACGATGGACAATTCCAGCCGTGTATGCGTTCACCACTAAAATACATATCCAGGCATTGTGACAAATGACAAACATTATTATTCTCTGGCAATTCAAGGCTTAAATTCGAAAAACACTCATAGGTGGCTGATTCTTTATCGCAGGTGGCACACTTAACAATACTTTTTATTTGGCCATAAAATAAATGCAAAATTAAACTTTCTTTTGATTTTGTAAAATCTAACCAAGCCTGCTCCGAAGCTGTCATTGGTTCACGTAAATGCTCTGGCTGCGATACGGTCTGCAAGTCCGAATGTAACCAATCCATGAGTATGGTTAAGAATTCATGCGAATCCTGCTGTTCAATGCCACGAAACATTTTCTGATACTGACCAATAACATACTAATTGAATGGAATAGAAAAGAAGAATATAAAAAAATAACAAATGATAGAATTAATAGCGATAAATAAATACATTTCTGGAATTTAATGTTAAACTTACACGCAAATCCTTACTGGCAACGCATTTATAATTTCCGTTCCATAAAACCTTAATTAGTGCGGCAACTTCTTCGACTATTTGGCCTTTTGTTTTATTATTGCGGCTAATATAGTTTTTGTATTTGTCCGTTATACAGTATTCGGCCAATTGTGGTGTATTGCTTAGACACTGTATTATGCTATTCATATAACAGGTATTCCCTAAATTCTTTAAGCCCGTCAAACCACGGCCCTTGAAAATGTAAATATAAATACAAAGAGAAAAAGTTGAAGTTAAAAAGTTAAAAATTACAAAAACAACAGCATAGGAAATGTATTGTGAGTATGAAATTAGTAAGGAAATGTTAAGGAGAAGAAGAGCTTTTAAATTTAATATTTAATGCACAATAATAAATGTTGGATACCATATGTATTTACTTACAGCCATACATATGTACGTACATACATATGTAGAAGCTGATTATAGTAAAATATTAATGATATAAAACAAAAACTATAATGCTTATATGTAAATATGTTTTAAGAATTATTTTAATATGAATATTAAGTTGTGAAGAATATTAATTTTCATTAAATATTTATTAGTTAAGAACAAATTCAAACTCTTCAGAAATTGTACCTAAAATTGTGCAATGATTTGAATTTTAATTTGTTGTTTTCCAATTAAATATTTAAGGCACTCAATATGATTTATTGAGTATACTAAAAACGATTTTCATTGGATTTTGTTAATGATTAAGAAAAATGAAAAAAAAGAAATACAAAAGGAGACCAATAGCTTGCACACACCTAAAAGCAGATAAAATGAAATGGATTTGGCTATGCTTTACAGTCATGGCAATTGGTTATTTATTGCCAAAGATAAAAGGACACAAAAAACTCAAGGCTATTTTTCTTCTTAACAATCAAAACATAAAGGATATAAACGTTCTAAAATATTATTAAAATATCGATTCCTTTGGATGAAAGTAATAGCCAGCACTAGTGACTGGTAGTAGCATTGCAGTACAAAATAGGAAGTAGGTTTGTTTTATTTCGTTATTGACATTCATTTATTTTTATAAAAGATAAGTTCGCATTAATATTCAAAAAAGAAATGAAATTTTTTTATTTTTAATGGCTACAGCTGGGTTCACGTCTACAGTTCATTTATGTGTTTCGATGATTCATTCTCATCGTCAGAGAACCTACATGTTAGGCTCGATATAGCCGGCATTCTAAATATGTGTACTCTGAGTCTAGAGTGGCCTGTCCTATCTAAAGGGTTGTTAGCAACGAATTAAGTAAGTAAGTAAGTAACTATGACACTTTGCAATGCCCGATACTAGACGTAGGAAGTGGAAGGAGCTCCAGAAGAAATAAATAAAATTAATACAACCTGTTAAAGACTTTATAAGACTTTGAACTTAGGACTTAAATCGTAAAATCTTTTATTTAAATAAAGATTAACATAGTTTTACCATTAAGTCTAGTTTTTATAAAATAAAACTGTATGTTTAAATTTTATTGCACGCATTCCTTGCTTGCCACTGAAAAGTTTTTCACTGTTTTGATGGGTTCGTTGCAGTTTAAGGTTTATTAATTAATAATTATTTATTAACATTTCTATCTCTGTATGTATATGTATGTACATATTAACATACTAAACTATAAAGTGTTCAATTTTAAAAAGAAGTTTTTAATTTCATAAATTAATAGGCTGTACTAAAGAGTAATTATAAAAACTCTAGGCTTTAAAGTGCAAACCCTCATTAGCATATATTTATAGATTTTTCTTAAGCATTCCTTTTCATTTCATTTCTTTGAAGACATACATTGTACGTATGTATGTATTTCTTTAAGACTTCATTTTAACACTTTAGCTGTGCAATAAATGAAATGAAATTTCTTTGAAGTGCCTTAAAGTGTGCTAAACAGTTCTTAACTTAAATGTAAACCCTTATAAACTATTTAGCCGTATTTAATACGTTAATGAATTTATTTCCTTTTTATTGCACACCTTTTTAATTGTACGAAATGATGAGGCATAACGATATGTTGATGCTGGTAATTGTATTTTAATGCCGCCAATAATCATCTCAACAATAGCCAACAACAATACGATGCGTTAAGGAATATATTAATTTTTATCACGTAAAAATATCGCAAACTGTTTAAACGTAGCGACATTCTTTGTTAAAACACCGTATTAAACTAAACTAAACTATTCTTGTGCCACATGGAATAGCATGGCGGTCTAAACAATGAAAACAACGACAACAAATCAAGCAGAAATATTAGCCAAATGAAAGTAAAACCGAAATTAAGGCGCATTTTTTTCCAAACATGCGTAAAACACCGTTAAAAATGTGGAAGAAAAGGTAAACCAAACAAAGGAAATACAAAATCATATGAAGAGATTGGCGGAAAACAAAAGACAATAGAGAGAAGCAAACAAACATGTGCTTTAAAATACACACTTTTCTTTTCTTTTCGTTTTTGGTGGTCATGGCTTTTTGAAAGGAGGGGACTCTCTTTTTACTATTTTAAAATGTGTTAAAAATAATCATTTAATTATTGCAATTTTGTGTTTAGTTTACCTACATACATATGTATTTATTGCTGCAATTTAGAAGAAATTTAGAATGAATGTTTGTCGGTTTCAGAAACGTGACCTTTCGAAAGGGAAAAGATTTTTAAATTTATTTATTGATTTTAGCATTTAACTTTCTAATTTTTAAAGTATATTCATTAGGGATATATCGTGGTGTGTGACATAAATGAAATATGATGGCGACTCTCCCTTAGATTAGGTCAAAATGGCAGCCCCCTCAAAAAGCATGACTTCGATTCTAATGGCTATTATTCAATTAGAACTCCTGGTTAGCATTTCCCAACTATCCCCATAGTTTAATGAAGGTATAATTTATTATCTTCGGCTAGACAAGATTTGTCAATAAATTCTGGAGGATTAAGTCTTTCTTTAGATTTCCAAATATTGTTCAATAGTTGCATCTTTTTCATCGCTATTACAGTTTCTGTAGAAGTGTTTTAAGTTATTCCCAGCCTCTTGGCATGTGTTTCCAGAGATCTGTTTCCTTTTATAACCGTTATAAGGTTTCTAAAATGGATTTAACGCAAATTTTGTTTTGCATGTATCATCCGCCAAGAATAAGATTTGCCTGGCCTGTAAGACATACATAACATACATAATTGGTCATTACAATCCTTCAATCAGGATTACGACCTAGTTTCTCACACCACTTATATTGTGTGTGTTAATTTTATACATGAGTGGTGGGATCTACAGTTTAAAGTCAACTCCGAACGACAGATTTTTGAGAAACTTTTCATGGCAATTTTATTTATTCTCAGAGTTTTTGCCAGAAATGTGCTGAAAGGAAGTCGCCGAAGAAATACTTGTATTTTGTTTTGATGTCTGGCCTGAGGCTCGAACCGTGGCTTTACGTCTAATAAGGCAACATACTACCTACTAGACTACGGCGACTGGCCTGTAAGTAAGTGGGTTAATTATCCTCTCCTTTCTTTGAAATTAAGTTTGTTTGCACCAGGTCAGGGGAAAGTCAACCGCACGAGGAGAAATATTTTGAATTTTCTGGTGTACCAGCCTTTGGAAGCGCATCAGCTTTGCTATCTTCAATTTCTCCGTGTCCAGGAATTGAGGGTAATCGTTGATGATTCACTATCTTCTCCAAAGACAGCGGACATCTAAGATGGACATCTAAGATAATCATCTTAGATGTGGTGTACACACTCTTTAGGGATCAGTCAGTAAATATACGAATATATTCGTTCGATATATACCGAACTAGCGCATCGGCAGTCTTTAAGACCATTATTTCGACCTGAATAATACTACCTTAATCGGGAAGTACATTATTGCGAAAAAATACCAAATCAAACTAAATCGCGTGGTTTGGATCTGTTAGGCAATATTTATGTGACATTTTTATTGAAAAATTAGTTTATTAAAGAATTTAAAAGAATGAATTTCAGCACGTGTCCTTAGGAAATGTTTTTAAAGCTCACGAAATTGTTATACTTTCAAAATCCAAGGAGTAATCTTTTCCCTTATAATTACAAAATTTGTTAAAACATTACTTCCCTAATGTGCAGCAAATGATTTCTAAAACTATGACGTTTTTTAAGGGTGAAAATGTTGCCGGCAAATGTTTCTAGTATTCCTAGGCACACAAGGTACTGGTGGTCAATTAACGTGTCTACTGCAACTATTTATAAAATAGTGTGTGTCTTAAATTTATACCGAATATTAGTCATTCCTTCCTCATGACTAAAACAAAAACAAATCACGTTTGATGCTGAGACAGAACATGTGTATCTGCTTCGTCATCCTAAATAAATAGGTTCACTATGTGATGACGGCTTTTGAAACAGGCAAAGTAACAATTAATCGGATCGCGAACAATTCTCTTTCTTTGTCTGGGTGGTTGCCTTTCACTATCCGAAATTGTTGGAGGGTATTCGTAGAAGACTTTCTCGCATCTAAAACTATTTATAGCTTTCTTGATCGGACATTGATGTCGGACGTTGATCGCTTGTCGTTTATGACAATATGTTGGCGTCATATGAGAGAGTCTTCAGAATATTTCCGTTCAAATACTGTCGAATGCTTCAGGGAGTATATCCTTCCGTCAAAATTTGATGCTATTGTGTAAACACGTTAAAAGCAAATGCGAGCATAATGGAGGACGGACCGATTAATTGCCTTTCAATTCCATGTTCGAAGAAATGCCAGCCAGACTTTACATAATTCTGTTAGCTGAATTCATATTCTGGTTGATGATATACGTAGCGTGCGAAGAGAAGTGAAAGAGATTGTCAAGTACTATCCCGAGAATTTTAGTGTTTCGAACCCAGGGAAGTCAAGTTCCATAATTACTTCTTTGGTGCAGGATATGAAAATCGATGCCGTTGACTTTGAGGCTAATAACATAATCTGCTGTAGTTCCAAAATGGTGGCTGATGAATATATGTAGCAATTGTCGGAATACGGCACCGTTAAAACGTTTTGAATGAGTGGAAAATACCCCTCCCTGATTTTTGGCTTCTGAACTCTGCAAACGCCTGCTTGCCGTATAGCTAGTTGACAATACAGCGTTGTGGCAGTGTATGGTATTGCAATTTTGCTTTCAGTCTTCAATATTAGTAATCATGAGAAATTTTAAATTAATGCTCCTCTTTATTGTGACTGAAAGCTTTCTCAGCATTTCTTTTTTCACAATTCCGGCATATTTTTGTTCACGAAAAATTAAAAATTACCAGGCAATGGAATGTACACTTTCAATTCATGACAAGGGGGACTTAACTAGGTTAATTGCTGAATCTATTTTTAATATTTCGTGCAACTATTTATAATAATCATTAAGATTTTTTAAAAATGTATAAAGAAGAAAGACTGTAACCCTGACATACTAAACGGCATTAAATTTAGAATAGGAATAATACAATTATTACTTGTAAATATGAACGAAAGTACGTTACCAAAAATGGTATTCAAAAATACTAACAAGGACGTACTCATTCCAAATTTTGTTCGGGATTATAAGGTTTTGAATTAAATAACACTTACCACTGAGCCCTTAATCGGTGAAAAATCTCGTTGTCTTTGTAACGCGTATACAGTGGGAGACTGCGGTCTGGCGGTTCGTGCAGTTAACTGAGGCTTAATTGATCGATCAAATTGTGGAACGTTAGGTTTTATTATATATTTTTCATTCTCTTCTTCATATTTATTTTCATCCTGTTCAAAATCATTCGCCAATTTCTCAGCTAGAGCTTCAGCTTCACTTTTTTCCTGCTCTATTAGTTTAGCACTTAAATGACGTTTATTTTCACGTGCTATGGCTAATTGTAAGGCGCGTTGTTCTTTTTCTCTTTCCAGTTGTTCATCCAAACGTTGGCGTTCTTCTATTTTCGCCTCGATTTCCTTGGTGGTCTTTTCCACATCATTTATCACTTGCAAGGGAATGTTGGCTTTTTCTTCTTTCTCACGACGTTTATATTCCTCGAGTTCTTCTCTAAGGCGCATGTTTTCAAGTTTCTAAAGTAATGAAATGAAGGTACATGGTAAATAATATTTTTTCTGATTTCATTTTTAATTTAAAACTTACAAAATCTTCGGCAGCACATTCCAATTGCATCATATTGTAGAGCAATTGTTGCTCCGATGCTGTCCACTGATTCTTTTCGTAAATATTATCTAACTGCTTGGCTACTTTTTGTAACTGTTCATCATTTTCTTTTGCCTTTTCCAATAGAGTCTTTTGTTCCGTAACAATCTCATCGATGGCTTTTTTCTTTTCATCGTAAGTTTTAATGGCCGCCTGTTTACTCGCTCTATCAATTACCGGCTTATTGGTAATGCGTGTTGGCGTTTTAATAGTGTTCGTTGAGTCATTTATATTTAAAATAATTTCATCTTTCATTTGTATATCGAACACTGACGGGTATTCAATATCATCGATTAGATTAAGATTATTTTGTGGCAAGGATGGCGGCTGCACCATGGGATTCGTACATAACGTGGGATACATTAAAAGAAAATATTCATAACCGCCTTCAAGGATTTTTATCGGTGAACGATAGGTTACATCGGGATCCCACTGAAACAAATGGTGAGAACATTAATGCAAATGGAGACTAAAAATTCATTCAAGTATTTGTTGTGGAAAGTATTGCAGCTTGGGAAACAGGAAGCTTACATTTTGTAAAATATCTAATAATATTGCAATTGGCCGATTATCGGTTGGATTGGGCACTGAACAGTTCCAATCCATTAGCACTACATGGTTTTTAATTGCTCTAGCTGACCATAGTTTCTTCGATTCGTTATCAAGTTTGTCTTGTAATTTACCCGCTGACATGCTGTAAAAAAACAAATCTTTAAAAACATCCCGTAATAATAAAAATCTCTAAAGCATAAATACATTACCCAGCCTGTATTAGTTCTTCGGGTACATTCAACGATAAGACATAATTTAAATGCGATGATTTATAATCATCTGCCGAACGACAATCCAATACTAAAACATCTTGTGCTTTCATGGCTTCAAATAGCTGCTGACAAGACATTAAACGCATTGCAGAAATGTCTACAATATTGTTACAACGTGGAGAATTTGAACGTGAACGATCGTTATTTGATATGCTTGCAGAAGGCTGTACTGCATTAGATGATAATGTTGCAACTTTAGATGCTTTTGCATTCAAGCGATCATAGCGGTCATTTAATGAGTTTGCCAGAGCCTCCAGACGATCCATAGTCATTTTATTAGAACGATTATCACCCAACATTTGACGTATTAATGGTTTGCTTTCTATGTAGTCTGGTCGTTTGTGTATGCTGTGCAGCAGATTAAAATAGCGTGTATAGAAAACGTAGGCCATTTCTTCATCACCATCGCGATAATATTTCTCTGCCTCCATGATTAGTTTCTGGGCAGTCTCAAGTAAACTAGAATTAAAGGGGACGAGAGTAGCGGTTTTTAGTAAAATTATTTAAACTGTACTTTTAAATTCCATTTACCTTAGCATTTTACGTTTCCGTACATCGGGTATAACCGAACGTACCTCCAATTCATCCAGGTTTTTGCATAAGTACAAGTCTTTTATTGACGTCATAGTACACCTTCTTGGGGCGTATGATGTGGTTTTAATAAAATAGGAATCTTTGGCTTTACCGGAAATCACAAATTCCCTTAAATAATTGCACTTTTTTGTTGTTGGAATTGGGTTTTGAACTTCTGCGGGTTGGCTTCTGTAACTTCTCCGGTAGTTTGTTGCCGTCACAGCAGAGTGCCGTTTTCACAATGACTAATAAATTAAAAGAAAATTCTTTTTAGATTTTCCTTTTCACAACATTTAACAACACTTTCGTATTGAATATTTCATATTTCCTATGTTGGTATTTAATAAATTTTAAAACAAATTATTTTATATATATATTAACAGATTTCGTAAATATTTTAAAACAAATAAAAAAATGAAAATCTTGTTTTGCCAATCAGTATTGAAATGACGTTTTACTAAGCACTGAGAGAGTGAAAGAGAAAAAGTAAATAATGTCAGAGAGATGCCATATTAAACTTAACAAGTAGGATAGCCATTTTCAAGTCATATGATACCGGTATTTAAAACATGCCAGATGTTATTTAATTGTTTATAGTGATTTCACAAACCTTATGAAAGACGTTAAAATTTAACACGGATTTAAAATATTTAAAAACTGGTTTTAAACCCTTTTTAATTAAATAATTATTAAATAATATTAAAAACAAATCTTGAGGAAAAGTTAACAATATTTTTAAGATCAGATAATTGACAAAAAAATGTTATCATGTGTTATAGCTTTGCTTACTTAATTGGATAATGCAACCGTTTAGTCAGGATTACGACCTAGCTCCTAACGTTATCCAGGTTGTGTGTTCATTTTTCCATGAGTGGTGGGACAACCTACCTATTTTTTAATCACAATTTTATTTTATTCCCAGAGTTTATGACAAAAGACTGTTGATGTCTACACAGTTGACATATACACATAGAATTTTTTGACCCAATAAAATTTGTTCCAAATCGTCTCCTTTAATCAATAAATAACTGTTTACTTATTTTTCAAAAACTGTTTATTTAATTTTAAATTGAATTTGTCCCTTATAAGTATCTGATAATAAATAATAACGAGAAGAAAAAGGCCTTGTCAACATATTTGTAAAATTAGAAAATTTATTTTCAACTTATACAACAAAAACTATAACAATAACAACAATGTGTTAATAATTCTTATGATTAGCTACTGTAAACGTGCACGTATGTACGTACAGTAAACAAAATATTTCAATATCTTTTCTATTCTATTCACAGCTTTAAAGCAGTTAACAGGACCATAAATTATGAAAAAATAGTTTTTGCGAAACAATATCGAGTTGTTTTTGGCTGGCAGAAATTTCATTATCCTCACCCACACACACATACACTCACACTTGCACATAGTTTGTAATAGAAATGGTCTGCTGCAAAAACATTGCATACTTTTGGGCTCATAAATTATCCATTATATGAGAATTTGAATATGAGCATAAATGCTGTAAATAGAAGAGAGTGCATGTGTGTGTAAGTACATGCTTGTAAACTGAAAGTAAGAGAGAGAGAGAGAGAGAGAGAGAGAGAGAGAGAGAGAGTGACAAAGATGGTGGCAAAAATAGAAGATAATCAGGCATGAGTGTATAAACAGTTTAAATGCAAGCATGCATGTTCATGTCCTCGTGCTAGTGTTGGTGTTGCTGTCTTTGTTGTCCGTTAGTAGGATGATATTGTTCCTTTTTAACTAATTGTTACATTATGTCTATTGTTAAAAATAACAAACGAATACAAATACTAATATCCTGTCGTCTAAATAAATATCCTTTTGCATATCAGGTAATAGAGAGGACCAACTATAAACACAAGAAGAATATTTTCAGGCTGTTTTTCAAAAGCATACTTTCAGGGTTTTCATGTCCTATAAAACAATGTGATGCTGGTCACGTTATTTAACGTCTGTCATTGAATCTGGTGCATAAAAACGTAAATTTTCTGTAAAGAATTTAAACGATGTAGACATTTTGCACAAAAAACAAACAATTTTGTTTGGAACCGACACGACAAAAAAAAAACAACAAAAAAAATCACATACCTCCTCTATGACAAATTTTAAAAATTTGTTTTTTTTTAACCAATGGATCCCCTTGTTTGTGTCTGAAAGTTTTTTGCGAAAAAAAAATCCTTTTAAAAGCATAAAGTGAAAATTGTTTAGTCGCGTTTGATAATAAGTAGACAGACAACTGATGTTATTTTTTTATTTTAAGTAAATTTAGATAAACTAACGTTTTAATTAAAAAACTGTATAAGGTATACGTTAAGGTAAAGCAATTCAGCTACAAAGAGCGCTATACAATTAACAAAATTTATTGAAAACTGAGCAAAGCATATATAAAACATTTGAACTGCATAAGATATAATTCAGCAGACAAAATATATACAAAAATAAGTAAAACTTAAAAAACCTTCGTTTTAATGCAATTCAGTAATAAACTAAATACCACTAAAATCGAACTCAGTGAAACAAAACAAAATATGTGTTAAATTTTAAACTGGGTGGAAAGAATTAACATATAAAACGAAATTGCACTTCCAAGTGTTAAACCTCTGACATAGAAATTCCATAGGATTTACAAAATTTAATTCAGCTACAAAAAAATTTATTCAGCAAATCATATTTTTGCAAAACATAAGTATAATACTAAAAAATCATAATATTTTTTATATTTTCAACCATTCAGCTGATAAAAAGATAATTCAGCTAAGAATATATTTCATAATTTAAAAGTAATAAACAAATTAATTTATTTAAAAAAAATTTAATCTCTTGGGCTTATAACATTCAGCCCTTACATAATATTTCGTAAGGGAGGAAAAGACTCCAATTTACTGCAAAAACTAATATTCAGCTGAAAATATATTCTGAGAAAATAAGCTGCTGAATAGTTAATTTAGCTGGTAAAATATATCATTAACTGAGGAAAAGTGAATAAAACTTTATTTATTAAGAGAACTTTCAACATCCATTAAACTTATTACATAAAAATTGTTTAAGCTTCAAAATAATGCAATTCAGCTCCAAAAATGTTTATTCAGCTGATAAAATTTCAGTAGTAATTAAACGGAATACCAATAAATCACAATGTTTTATGTTTGTAGCAATTCAGCTGTTGAAAAATTAATTCAGCTGGAAAAATGTTTCTTAAAATTTTAAATAGATAGACAAAAACCAAGTTATTAAAGTTTTTTTTTGCATATTTCATAATTAGTCTTTAATTTTAAATTAAAATACAAATTTTTAAGGAATTCAGCTACAAAAAAAAATAAAACATCATATTCTTTAGTTTTGTAGCAATTCAGCTGCTCGAAAGCTAATTTAAATGAAAATTAAATTTAGATTTAATTTTCCTTACAAATTATGGCTTTAAATATTAAGTTTGTGGTTATATTTTAATTTAAAATAGAAATAAACTAATACCACTTGACTTTTATTATTTTATTTATTAGTTTTCACCTTCAATTGTCACCCGGGTAATTAATTTTCTAATGACATTCAACAATTTCAATTTGTAACAATTAATAGTGTCTACCTCTATCTGTATGATCTCTTTCCCACATACATAAATGTGAGAGCCCTTACCACTAATCCAGCAAACCACCTCTAAGAAATAATTTCCGACTTCAATATTTACCGCCAAATTGAACTTATTACAGTTGTCTGGCACCACTCCTTCTTTAAATACTCAAGCTACTGTATCACACAGTAAAATATACACAAAAGCGCTTGAGAGCATCTTAAGAGGTTATGGTCAGCGTTGCCAATTTAGCTCTTTTCGCGCTAGATTTAGCGCCTTTTAACAACCCAAAAGTCGCATTTTTTCTTCTTAGCGCTTTTTTTGAAAAAGGCGCTAAATTAGCGCGTTTTTATTTATTTGGTTTTTGATTTGCAGATTAGCAACATGTTTCCTACTTTGTTTGTAACTAATAAGAAATGCGCTTAATATCAACTCGTTGATAGTTAAAATTAAAAACAAACTTCAATATCTCTTCTTAAAGATATGTATAATGATTCAACAAATTTAGTTTACATAACTTATTTAGCAGCAGTTTTAGGTGAAGTTCAAAAAGTAAATTTAGCTTTTGAATCTCAAAATGCAGATCAAACTAAACTTTTTAATGATTTATTCAGATTGTTGCAAGTTTTAACTAACAAAATTATAATGCCTATGGAAGATTTCGATTATATGGAAGGTGGAATTGAATATTGTTATTTAGGATATAATTTTGAAAAAGTTTGTGATAGAATTTATAAAAGAATTTATTGATCGTAAAAATGAAATTGAAGAAACGGAAAATTGCCTTAGTAATTTAAAATTATGCGAGTAGAAAAATAAAGATAAAACTGAATCATTTTGGATAGAAGTACACTGTTATAAAAATTCATTAAATGAAAATCCTTTTCTTAAACTTTCAAAATTTGTTATTAATTTATTAAACTTTCCATATTCTAATGCAGAAGTGGAAAGATCTTTTAGTGTAATGAATTATTTCAAAACAAAAATAAGAAATAGAATGTCACTCAATACAGGTAATTCATTAATTCATATAAAATATGGCCTCAAAATGAAAAAGTCATGTTGTGAAGGCTATTTGATACCATCAAATGTTTCATCAAAAATTAATTCAAATATTACATATAAAAAATCAAAATATATAAAAACAATATTATGGCCAGAAGTTGAGCATAATGATGAGGAAGAAGATTTTTTTCTAAAAGATGAACAAGTAAGGTTTTGACCATCAATAGTAATGTTAGTCGTCTCTGATTTCAAACCATTTTTTATTTTAAAATAATATTTGATATTAATGATTTATCTAAATTTGTAAAGCATTTGTACCTGAATTTAAAAATTACTACGTAAATGTAAGTAGTAAAGCTTAAACAAAATTTAATGTAAAATCTACTATTTGTACCTGAATTGTAATACCAAATATGTAGTAATGTTTAATAAAAAATGTTTTTAATACCAATATTTGAGTTTTTGTATTTGAATATAATTTTTAGCGCTTTTTAGCGCGTTTTGATGTGATGGACGGCGCTTTTTGCTTATAAATAGTTGACAACGCTGGTTATGGTAGTTTTTTGTTCTCACCCTCTCTGTTCTTGTGGTCATCAGTTTAATTTTTTTTCCATGTGTTGTATTGTATTTTATTTATTTATTTACAAGTGAAACCATAGGACATAGAGAGAGACAGCGAGAGAGAGAGGGAGTGAGTGCTTGCAAGTGAGAACAACAAATTGGATGTTGTAGACAATTTGTATATGTGTGCGTGTGTGTATAAATTTAATGGTTTCTTATTGTGAAAGCTGTGGTAAACCACAAAACCGTAAACAAGAAAAGTCACTGTTGTTAACAGGGTGGAGAAGTTCAGCAGTGATGGTAAGAGAATTAATTTGTATAGTGTCTGTTACACTATCACGGTGTATTGGTGTATGTGTGTGTTGATGATGATTAGGTCATAAGTTACTGATTTGTAAGTATTTACAAGAAACAACAGAAAAAAATTATTTTCAATTGAACTGCTAGTCATTATATGTATGTGGGAGGATGGTTAGGTGAGGTTACTGACAATGAATGAGTATGAGTGAAATAGAGACAATCGAAAATAACGCCTTTTTGTTGTAAATTCTTTAGAAGAAAATACAAAACAAGACAAAATCAATTGTTAAATACATGCACACATAATAAACAATAAATATAAAATGTACTAAAGCATATTTGTGGTTACTAAATAGGAGATGCAGTGAGTATGCAGATACAATATTTCTTAAATTCATCTTTTTTTCAGAGAATTAAAAATGCTAAATAAAGATTTTTTTTAGCTGAATAGCCTTAAAGGGCTTGTAATAAATTTTATTTTAATTTGCTAAGAAGTTTTAGTAGCTGAATAAAAGTATTTCTTGTTGAATAATCTTAACAGCTTACAATAATTTTTTATTTTATTTGTATTAGAAGTTCCATTAGCTTAATTAAAGGTTTTTCCAGCTGAATAGTCCAAAGGAATTTAATTTAATAATTAAAATTTCTAAGAACATTTCTTGCTGAAAGAATATTTCTCTGGCTGAATAGGTGTAAGAAGCTAAAAAGAAATTTATTTTATTGTATTTAAGATATTTTATTAGCTGAATAAAGATTTTTTCCAGCTGAATATCATTAAAAAGCTTATAATTATTCTTATTTTATATTTCCAAGAAATTTTGTTAGCTGAATAAAGATTTTTCCAGCTGAATAGCCTTACGTAGTTCAAAATATTATAAAGACTCGTTAGTATTAATTTATATTTTCATATTTGATTTTTTTTCTTAATTTTTAATGTTTTTTTCATTTAAGGAGAACCAATAATGAAGAGTGTTTTAGTTTTAATTTAACAAAACACTACTTTTTTAATTTCCTTTTCCTTTTTAAGGACCATAAACCATATGTTTGAATGAAGGTGTAAATGACTGACTGACTGCTCTTTTCACCACATAGTTTTAGTGTTTATCACCTGCTTTTTCATTTCATAGAGAGAAAAATACATCAAGAGTTTAACAATAATAGAAAATGAAAAAAGGAAAACTTCACAGTTGTTATTGCTATTATGAATGAGCACAACAAAAACTAACAAATTAAAATAAAAACCATACAAAGGCATTCATATGCAACGTTCTCGCCCCTACCGCATGCTTATGGTGTATTTTACATGAACTTGGTAACCGTTTTTAATCAGACAAATTGAAAAAAAACTAAAATCGTGTAAACAAAGGAACTCCAGCTTAAAAATCCAAACAGGAAAGGGCAATGGCAATACTGCTTACGCTTAAGTGGACATGAAAACTTTTAAAATCTAAAATTTAAACAAAACAACCAAGTTTTGGGAGAAAAGCAAAAAGCCCAATCGATAAGGATTTTGTGTGATTTTTAGTTTTTTCTTTCGCTTCCTCATTTCTTCCTTTTTTTTTTTGGGTAACAAATTAAGAGAGAAAAACCGTGTGTATTTTTGTTGTTTATTGTCCTGCTTCTGTTATGGCATTTTGCCAATAAAATGTTTTCCATTAAACCCACTCACAATTAAATGAACGTTTAGTGTTATACAAAATAAGAGCAAAAAAATTAAAAAAATGTAACGAACGAACCCATTATTGTTAAAGGCAACCAAAAAACTAAAAGAAACTCTGTTTTGATGTTAAGACATCGTGTAGTTGAGAAAGAAAAGTTTGAAAAAAATGGCATTCAACTGCTAATTAACAACTGTCAGATGCACTGATTCACTAGAACTGTAACTGTAACATAAACAGTGTTGTAATTACGCCATTTTTTGTTTCTAAATTTAATTTTATTAAAGAGCCATTAAAGCCATAAAGCAGAGGAAGTTTAGTGTCTAGCTTAAAGAGATGCATGGTTTTAATATCTGAAAGCTTTAATTTTTTATTTGGGAACCTATGTAATCTATAGGGGAAATCCTCTGAATGTTTCTAGATAACGAAGCTGGAAGAACTTGGTTATTGAAGTTAAAATAAAGAAAAGAAAAGATGAAAACCGTAAAACAACATTGGAAACATTGCAAGGATTGGTTTTAAACCAATTTGATGTTCAAATCCTCCGTATGCTTGATGCATATTACGATAGAATTCGGATGAATACTAGTTCCAAAAGTCTCTTAATAGAATAGTGGTAACACTGCATCCGTTCCGGTATCGACGAGTAAGAGTCTAAAGCCTTAGTATGCCCAGCGCACTTATTAGATCAGCATTTTGTTGAGTTCAATCTGATATCTGTTCTATGTACGTGAATAAATGATACACGTTTACTTTTTACAATGGCATATAAATCAGTAAAGACGCAAACCATGGATAAGATGTAGAAATTCAGCATTATTAATATGAAAAGGGTGTTCTTTATAGAGGTATAGAACTTTAAGTTGCAATAAGACAACGATGGATTATTCGATTGACATGCATTTTATTTATCCGAAAGATAATCTTGTGGCATTACATTTTAATTATGATTTCTGGCATATGACTGCCACGGCTGGCGCGGATGTAGTCCAATCTGGACGTCCAATTTTCGATGACTTTTTCCAACATTTGTGGCCGTATATCGGCAATAATACGGCGAATGTTGTCTTCCAAATGGTCAAGCGTTTATGTCTTTACCGCATAGACCAATGACTTTACATAGCCCCACAGAAAGTAGTCTAGCGGTGTTAAATCACAAGATCTTGGAGGCCAATTCACAGGTAGAAAACGTGAAATTAGGCGGTCACCAAACGTGTCTTTCAATAAATCTATTGTGGCACGAGCTGTGTGACATGTTGCGCCTTCTTGTTGAAACCACATCTCCTGGACATCATGGTTATTCAATTCAGGAATGAAAAAGTTTGTAATCATGGCTCTATACCGATCACCATTGACTGTAACGTTCTGGCCACCATCGTTTTTGAAAAAGTACGGACCAATGATTCCACGAGCCCATAAAGCGTACCAAACAGTCAGTTTTTCTGGATGTAACGGTGTTTCCACATACACTTGAGGATTACCTTCACTCCAAATGCGGCAGTTTTGTTTGTTGACGTAGCCATTCAACCAGAAGTGCGCTTCATCGCTAAACAAAATTCGCTTATGAAAATCGGGAACAACGGTAATCTCGTTTTGGGCCCATTCGACGAATCTACGCCTTACTTGATGATCGTTTGGCTTCAAATCTTGCACGAGTTGGATTTTGTAAGCACGCAAACCAAGATTCTTCCGCAAAATATTCCATAAAGTGGATGGGCACAGATCCAATTCCTGTGCTCGATGGCGGATGGACTCATTCGGGTCTTCCTCAATGCTACGCTCTACAGCAGCAATAGCTTCTTCTGTACGCACCGTACAGCGTCTCTGGGGATGCGAGTTATCAATAAGAGTAAACGTGGTGCGAAAACATTCCATGGTTAATCGAATTAACTGCTCTGATGGACGATTTTGTCGACGATAAAATGGACGTAGTGCGCGATACGTTTTCCGCACAGAACCATTATTTTCGAAATAAAATTGCACTATTTGCAAGCGTTGTTCAGGCGTGAGTCTATTCATGATGAATTGCCGAACTAAACTGAGAATAAATCACTTGACAGCTGTTAAATCGGTCGCCATCTTGAAAAGTAATGCCAACTTAAAGTTCTATACCTCTATAAAAAACACCCTTTACATACAATAATAACAGCTATCTGCCGTAGTCTGGCATATTAGACAAGCGTGCTGGCTTATTAGACAAGGTCCCCGTGGTGCAACCTCTGTAGCGAAACGAAATATGAAAAACTGTTTCTTGCGGCGACTTTCTCTCTCGGCAGTGTTCCGACGAAAACTCTATTGTAAATCTGTTGTTCGGAATCGACGTTAAACTGCAGGTCTCGTCAGTCATGAAGAAAATTAACACAAACAACATGGGTGGTGTGAAAACCTAGGTCGTAATCATAGCTAAAACTAAGGATTACCTTTACGTTTCGAAAAAACGTTCACATTGTAAAGTTTTTAAAACAATTGCTTTTTGAGTAGCCAAAATAAACCACCAAAATGTATATTATCACGTCAAGCACACGTACAAGCTTAATAGCATTGCCTACCTAACCACCTTTCATTAAATATCACAGATTAATTTCACCACAATAAAGACAAAAACAAATCCAAAAATTCTTGAAAATGTTTGCAGCTCCCACAAAAAAAGTGAACACATCATCATCATTTATCATCGTTTTAAATTTCATTAATGTGTGTGACATTTTTCCACTTCTGTCCCCATGAAAAATCATTGAATTACAGGCAAAACTCCCCCAGAAAACAACATACACACACACACACTCATAGAAACAGAAACTGTATACGAAGGCTGTTGTACGTACACACATCCACAGTGATGTTATGGTTGGCAACCACTGTAAATGACAAGCATAAACATAAACAATTCTCTTAATGTTTATGATTTTTAAATGAGGTTGGGGGAGAGCGAGAGTAAGAGTGCGAGAATCATGCAATGAGTGAGTGCTGCTGTAACATGTTAAAAAAAGATCAACAAAGTATTGAAAAATGTCAAACCACGTGTAAATAAAGATTGTGTTAAAAATAACGGTAGACACGATTAGTCAACATGGGCCATTGGAAAAAAAAACAACAACATTACACTACGAATAGGCGGAGTGATGATAATGTTATGGAACAAAACAATAACAAATGCGAGTATAATGCAGCCAGTCAGTCATAAGTGTTGCTGATACTACGAATTGACCGAAAAAAAGCGAACAACAACAACAACATGTATTACTTCCGTTTTTTAAAGGTCATTGAAGAGCAAAAAACAAAAAAACAAAACTCAACAACCAGACAAATGATACTGTGAGTCATTTATTCTCTCACTCTCTCTCTCTCTCTCTCGCTCTATGTGATGTAAACATCATACCTGGGACTTGTTAAATACCATTTAAAACCATTGATTTTTAAATAATGCTAGTCATTGTTAACAGGGTGTTTTTAGGTTAAAAGAAAAACGCTGGGTTTTTATCAATTAAGTTGCCAAGTTTTGTTTTTTGTTTTGAATTTTCTTTTAAATTAAATTCTTTATCACACTACTACGTTGATTTCCTTTTCTTGTTAAATGGCCTAATAAATGATTTTATTTTCTTTTTGTCATTGTGGTTACAAAAGTTATCATCAGTTCATCCGAAAATGTCATGTGATAAAAGCAAAATTGGAAAATGGGAAGGCAAACCATTAAGCATTTCCACTTCAGTTAACAGTTCAGTTAGGAACTTTGGTTATTTCATTATGACAAAATGGCTTTCCGGTAAAGGAACAAAGGCAAATAAAAAGGGATGCTTAGTACCGTGTATAGATGAGATACAGTAGTATCAGCAGAATAAATCTATTGTAAGGGCGATATATTTCAGGTGGCATCCTTACAAGGATATTAAAAATGCTAACGTCCCGACCAGTCAGTGCTGAGATAGGGCATGCAAACAAATCTATCAAAGCCACAAGAGTATACGGTCAGGCAGGAACACTAAAATTGTTCACTAAGAACAAGAGCATCATTGTCAAATGCTCAAAAGTGGAATATCGAATCGTCGTTGTCTAGTAGGTAGTGTGTCGGCTTATTACACGCTAGCCGGTGGTTCAAACCCTAACTCAGATATCTCGAATATAATGAAATACGCAAAAAATATTTCCTTCGGCGTCAATCTCTCTTCTGGCAAAAACTCTGAGAATAAATAAAAATTGTCATGAAAAGTTTCTCAAATCTCTTGTTCGAAATCTAAGTTTTACTGTAGGTCACGCCTTTAATGGATAAAATTAACACATACAACGCACGGGTGGTGTGAGAAGCTAGGTTGTAATCCTGGCTAAGGAATTGTACTCATCAATTAAGAAGAAAAAGTGTTGGGAAATTTTAAGCCATGGACTTGAAAATCAGAAGTTGAATGCCTAACATCAAGGCACATTATGACATGTTAACACCGCCTCATATTTCAAATATTTTTAACCACTGTTCGATACTTCACTTTCAAACAAAAATATGATTTTTATTGGCCACAAATAATTGACTTTCAGTTAAATTTGCTATAAAACGGAAAAAAAATTATGCAAAAAATATAGAAGGAAAGACAAGGCAAAAGCGATTAAAAACAGACAAAAATAATCGATAAATTTATTTATGGTTTATCGACAACAGCAAACGTTATTAACAAAAGCAAGAGAAAGCAGAAAGTTAGGGGTAGGAGGGGTTCATGAAATTTAATTTGTGCAAATATTTAAGGCAACCATAAAAGGAAAATAAGGAACCATAAGATGAAAACAAACATTATTTCCAGATATGTACTTTTCACTGATTAATGTGAGCAGCATCCCTGGCAGGCAGGGAGGAGGACGGTGAAGAGGCCATAAAAAGTAATTTAAGTGGCAGGCAATCAGTTGATTTACATAAATGAGTATAGAATTACAAGTTAAAGCGAATAACACTTGTGACATACGAGGTACAAAAGGATCTTCTTATTCCTTTTCATTTCTTTAAGGAACGTATAGTGGCTGTCAAAAAACAATTTTCCCCATCGTCTTTTTGTCTCTTTGCTCTGTTGCTATTTCATTAAGCAACTTCCCGATAAGCAGTAGACAAGGGAAATAATCTAATAAATCAGCCATAGCATCGTATCTAATTTGCCGATCAGTGAGAGCGATATTTCAAGGATCATGAGTGTGCTAAGGTGTAGACCTGTTAGTGCTGAGAACGTGTATGCAAATCCAGTTACATATAAGCAGATAATTGGTTGATTGTAGCAAGTTCTAGAATTATAGGGTTGCCTCAAACAATGTAAAAGTATTACCTAACGTTGCCATTGTGTACCCGGTTGATGTAATTCTCTTTAGCGGGCCAGAAGTTAGGACGGTCAGAGGCTTTCTAATGGATTTTGGGAGGGGAATTAAATCCATTTAATTTTAAAAATTAAAAAGGAATGATGAACGTTTTTACTTACTTACTTACTTACTTACTTAATTGGCCCTAACAACCCGTTTATCGGATTTTGGCCTGCCGCAACACATCCTTCCAGACGCCTCTGCTTCGTGCGCGCCTACGCCAGTTGGTCACACCAATCGATGACAGGGCTTCCTCGATTTGGTCCTTCCAGCGGATGCAAGGTCGTCCTCTTCGCCGACTTCCGCAGATTCCCGCATCAAATACCCGTCTCGCCGGAACATCCTCCTCCATTCGAACGACATGGCCGAGCCAGCGTAGCCGCTGGATATTAATACGCTGTGCAACGTCCATGTCGTTGAGGAGCTCATACAGCTCACTGTTGTATCGGATACGGAAATCATCGCCAACTCGCACTGGACCGAAGATCTTGCGTAGTACTTTTCTCTCGAACACTCTCAAGGCCGCTGCATCTGTACTTAATAGGGTCCATGACTCTGCGCCATAAAGAAGCACGGGTAGGATGAGTGTCTTGCAGATTGTTAGTTTGGTCGTACGAGAGAGGTCTCTTCTACTCAATTGCCTATTGAGACTGACATCATTCCTGGTGGTAATGGCGGAGCCAATATAGATGATTTCCTTGACCGTATCAAAAGTATAGTTATCGGCCGTAATCTGAGAATCAATACGCCGCGCGTCTGGACTCGTAGATAACATATACTTTGTTTTGCCTTCATTTACTGCCAAACCCATCTTAGTAGACTCGCGTTCAATAGCACTAAAGGCAGCAGTAACATCTCGCTTCGTACGCCCTATGATGTCAATGTCGTTAGCGTACGCAAGCAACTGGACACTTTTTTGGAAAATAGTGCCACTGCGATGCACTCCTGACTTTCGCAGAACACTCTCCATGACGAAGTTGAAGAGGTCGCATGATAAGGGGTCGTCAAAAGGCTCGGAGAGGTCCATTCCTACCTTGAAGGAGCTGCAGGAATTGCTCAACGTCATTCTGCATAGCCTTATCAGCTTCGCAGGTATACCGAGCTCAGACATTGCGGCAAAAACACGATCCCTTTTGGGGCTATCAAAGGCAGCCTTATAGTCGACAAAAAGATGGTGTGTGACGACTTGTTTCTCGTGGGTCTTTTCCAGGATTTGGCGTAGTGTGGGGATCTGGTCGATGGTGGACTTGCCAGGTCTGAAGCCGCACTGATAAGGTCCAATCAGTATTTTGACGAGTGGCTTCAGTCGTTCACACAATACGCCCTTATATGCGATAGGAAGAAGGCTTATAGTTGGGTCTCCCTTTTTCAAACGTTTTTACGCTGATTTTAAATAGTATTTCTTAGGTTTATAGTCAATCGCTTTAACTACTACTAGTGGAGATAGGATAATCTCAATTAAAGGCCTATTGCCTTCCTTTAACGCAACAGACTTTCGCAATTGAAGGCCTATTTATGGTTTTATAAGCAGTTAATACCTTGTAACTTCCCCAACTTCGCTTCCGTTTAATTATTGTATTCCATGAGGAGTATAAGGCAAGAAGGCAGCCCTCACCTATGCATCTGTTAGATAACAAAGAATCTTATATTCGCTGATGATATTCTCTGATTCATATTCAGCGACTGGGACTCTATCCGGCCTATGGACTCTGTTGTCGTTAATGCAAGTTAGGGTCTCAATAATTCTTCTCTGCTTATATCCGGAAATTTTATCGTACACCTTAACGTATTAACGGTTTATTAGTACCCTCAGATCGGGATTCCATTGCATAGGACAAGTCTGAGTCTCATAGGGTCTATAATTCTTCTTATCAAGGTTATGCCTCTCATGTCATGAGAAGTGTTATCCACTGCGGCCACTATATTAAGGAAGAAGCACATTTTCATCTCCCTACAATTCAAGAACTCCAAAATGGCTCTAAATATAACCACAAAAGCAGAATCAGTAGATCTAGCTGCCCTGTATTAGGGCTGCTTAGGATGCAGTTGCTCATATATTCTAATACAGACGCTTACACGTAATAAAGCTGATAAAATACCTGCCGATATTTTAAAATAACCGAAATTCATTTCCATTTTCTTTATTCAAAATTCTTTACATCCATAAACAGCTGGTGGAAGTTTCCAAAATGATTTTTAAAATCTTTCAGTAGGTGGCTGTTGATTTTTACAAAAAAATTTTCTGTGCCTCCATGAGCTAAAACTGGATAGGACAGACACATTAGAAACCAATTTTTTGTTTGTTTGTCTAACTTTGTTGTTGTTGTCCTAGCAAAAAACAAAAACAAAACATGAAAAACACAAAATTACAGTCTTGACATGTTAATGTACAAGCAGAGCTTGCAAAATGGCTTGTAGGCTGCACTGCACCAGAAAAAAAGGGGGTCAAATTGAGAAAAAACCCCGAAATAAAAATATTTTCACGACGTTCGTTTGTTTGTTTGTTTGCTTGTAAAAGACACGCTGGTATGTTTTAAGAAAATGTAGGCTGAGGCTGTTGCCATTTTTTGTGCTTTTTTAGGTTGTCTATAGAAAATGGTAAAATGTGCAGCATTTTGTTGCAAAAACACAAAAAATGAAAATGTACTCTGGTTGCATAAAAATTGTAGGCCTGCTTGGCTTGGCTTGGCTTGCTTGACTGCCTGCCTGCTCTTTAATATTGTCTCTGTGCCTGTAAACATGTGTAGGTTCTGGTATTACAAAAAACGAAAAAAGAAAAGAAAAAACAGAGTCACAGTGTCATACATGTAGTCGTTGTATCATATTGATAAAATACGAGACCACAACCCAAACATAACATATGTTGCAACATGACTGCCTAACTGCCTGCCTCCCTGCCGGCCTCTTTTGCCTTTTCATGCCACAGCCATACAAAACGGTTGCAGTTACAAATTTTATAAAATGTTACTTTTAAATACACTTACACCGTCACACAGGCATTTTTAAAATAAAGGTTGTTTTTTATAGAGGTATAGAACTTTAAGTTGGCATTACTTTTCAAGATGGCGACCGATTTAACAGCTGTCAAGTGATTTATTCTCAGTTTGGTTTGGCAATTCATCACGAATAGACTTACGCCTGAACAACGCTTGCAAATAGTGCAATTTTATTTCGAAAATAATGGTTCTGTGCGGAAAACGTATCGCGCACTACGTCCATTTTATCGTCGACAAAATCGTCCATCAGAGCAGTTAATTCGATTAACCATGGAACGTTTTCGCACCACGTTTACTCTTATTGATAACTCGCATCCCCAGAGCCGCTGTACGGTGCGTACAGAAGAAGCTATTGCTGCTGTAGAGCGTAGCATTGAGGTAGACCCTAATGAGTCCATCCTCCATCGAGCACAGGAATTTGATCTGTGTCCATCCACTTTATGGAAGATTTTGCGGAAGGATCTTGGTTTGCGTGCTTACAAAATCCAACTCGTGCAAGAATTGAAGCCAAACGATCATCAAGTAAGGCGTAGATTCGTCGAATGGGCCCAAAACGAGATTACCGTTGTTCCCGATTTTCATAAGCGAATTTTGTTTAGCGATGAAGCGCACTTCTGGTTGAATGGCTACGTCAACAAACACAAAACTGCCGCATTTGGAGTGAAGGTAATCCTCAAGTGTATGTGGAAACACCGTTACATCCAGAAAAACTGACTGTTTGGTGCGCTTTATGGGCTGGTGGAATCATTGTTCCGTACTTTTTCAAAAACGATGGTGGCCAGAACGTTACAGTCAATGGTGATCGGTATAGAGCCATGATTACTAACTTTTTCATTCCTGAATTGAATAACCATGATGTCCAGGAGATGTGGTTTCAACAAGACGGCGCAACATGTCACACAGCTCGTGCCACAATAGATTTATTGAAAGACACGTTTGGTGATCGCCTAATTTCACGTTTTGGACCTGTGAATTGGCCTCCAAGATCTTGTGATTTAACACCGCTAGACTACTTTCTGTGGGGCTATGTAAAGTCATCGGTCTATGCGGTAAAGCCACGAACGCTTGACCATTTTGGAAGACAACATTCGCCGTATTATTGCCGATATACGGCCACAAATGTTGGAAAAAGTCATCGAAAATTGGACGTCCACATTGGACTACATCCGCGCCAGCCGTGACGGACATATGCCAGAAATCATATTTAAAATGTAATGCCACAAGATTATCTTTCGGATAAATAAAATTCATGTCAATCGAATAATCCATCGTTGTTTTATTGCAACTTAAAGTTCTATACCTCTACAAAAAACAACCTTTAAAATGAAAAACTAAATGCTGTACCATGTAACATTGCATGGTCGGTTCTTTTATAGGTTCCATCTGTTGTAGCCTTTTGTTTGGCAAGTGCAACCCCTTACTACCTCATCGATTTTTAATGAAATTATGGTTTTTGGAAAATATTGTTTAACCTCTACGGTTTGACAGTTTTACATGATGCCACAAATACAATGCAACACAAACAACAAATTCCATTTGCATAGAATAATTAGGCGGGTAACTAAACAAAGATCAAAATCCAGGCTTCAATGTGCAGTTACGAAGCAGCAACATGGCGCTGTAGTATTGTGGTAGCATTTTAATTCGGTTCTCAGTGTAAATCAGGTCAGGGTAGCAGTTAGGTTAGGTGACCGTTCCACCATCCAAAAAAAGAAAGAAATTAAAGAGGCTATTATGGCTCCCAAGAATGGAAAGACAGCAGAACTGTATAACATTTCTGTCGAAATGCTAATCCGAAAATGTTTCGAGACATCCGCCCCAAACATTCTTTCTTTCACTGCTTACAGGGAGTTACTATGCAAACACCCAATAAAGGCGATGCTATCGGTTGCTACACCTAGCGTGACATAACTTTACATACATAATTCGTCCTTATAACCCTTCAGTCAGGATTACGACATAGTTTCTCACACCACTTATGTTGTGTGTGTTAATTTTATGCATGAGTGGCGGGGGGACCTACAGTTTAAAGTCGACTCCGAACGACAGATTTTTGAGAAACTTTTCATGGCAATTTTTTATTTACTCTCAGAGTTTTTGCCAGAAATCTGGTGAGAGAAAGTCGCCGAAGAAATACTTCTTGTATTTGTTTTGGTGTCTGGCCTGGGGTTTGAACCCTGGCTTTTACGTCTAATAGGCCGACACACTAGACTACGGCGACTTCATGGCATAACTTTACTGTCTGCTATTATGAAAATATTCATGAATAACACAATTGGTAAAGCAATTCCCTAAAATTCTTCTTTATAACTCTGTACCTCCCTAATTAATGGCTCTCTATTAAGGTAGAGCGAGTCACCTTTAATTATACTTTGAGAGCGTATGAGTGGGTGATTGTTTTGCATGGAATCAGTGTGACAGTGTGTATTTTGTGTTTCAAAGAATATTGTTGTTGGTTTAGTTTGTTGTTATTGTTGTTGTATTTTTTAGTTGTTTAACAATTAGTAGAAATAATAAAACAACATTTTTTTGTCCTGTATTATTTGTGGTTGTAGTTGTTGTTGTAGTTGTTCTATTGTTTTTTAATGAATTTATTTTGCGGTCGATTGAAAATTGTGTTCCATTCATCATGGGATGCCAGGCTGATGCAGTTGCAGTTGCAGTTGCTGTTCCTATTTTTGCTGCTGCTCTACAGTCAGTCACACATGAAAGTTTTTTTCTCTTTTCGTAACACACTCATGGACTGGCAGGTAAAAGAAAGCAAGGCTTTAATAGCAAATTTTTAAATCAATTCAAAATAGTTTTTGTGGTTTATTTTTCTGTGTGTAAAGAAAGCCTTGATTGCAGAACGTAGGAAAACTTATTTAAAATTTAAGAAATTGCTTAGGAATACGAGCTTCAATGTTTAGCGAATGTTAAGCTTTTGAACATAACATATTCTTCTTCTTTTTCTTCTTATTATAACCACCAACGCTAGTCAGGTACAGCGTTATTATGTTGTAGTTAACCTCTCTATGACCTTCTCTACTCAATTTTTCAATATGTTGCATTAGTTTGTAGATTCATAAACAGTTTCAACAAATCGTATTACGTCTTGATGACGCCTTAGTTTAGTGGATGGTGTGTTGGCTTTTTTGGGAAGATGGACTTTTTTGTATACTAGGTACTCATGAGAGATTTATTGAACTTTTTTACCTGACCAATTGATAAAATGATCGCCGTAGTTAAGTAGGCAGTGTGTTGGCTTACTAGACAAGAGCTTGTCAATTCAAAGCTCTCCTCTACAGAAAAAACCTTTGTGAGTACATAAAATTCCAAGGAAAAGCTTCTCAAATCTGCAGGTATCACCGCTCATTTATAAAATTAGCACATAAAACATGGGTGGTGTGAGAAGCTATATCGTAATCCAGAGTAAAACAATTTAAACGCCAATGAACTTAGTTAAACCAAAGAATATGGATATAAAGAATAAGCATTATGTAGAAGTAAAATTTCTTATGGCGGGTCGTAACATTACGACCCGCTCTCACCAAAATATTTTTAAAAATCATTTCTCGATGAGAGGGAGGAAGACAGAAGGAAAATGAACACAAACAAAGAGCGTAACAATGTGTTCCTCTCATCGTACGTATGTACATGTGTATGTATTCTTGTGTTTTTTGATTTAGTTGTCGATCAGACTGCGACAAGAATACATGTGCTGCGGATGCTTTATCATTTTATTTCAGAATAACACTCGAATAATATTTTGTGTTAAAAATGTTCTATGTCATTAGCTGGCCGTATTTTATTTTTTATTTTGTCCCATAGTATATTTTCTTTAAATGCTTTGGAATGTTCGTTTTTTGCTTTTAATAAAAAATGGTTTTTTTATTCTTTTTATTTTTGTTTATCTAAAAAACATGGCCTAATTTTTAAGCCAAAGATGGATAGCTTTATGTTCTTTTAATAATAAAATCGATTTTTTATTTTATTTTTATTTATCCAAAATTATTAAGCCAAAGATAGACAGCTTTACATATGTATGTTGATGAAATGAAAATAAAAATAGCGTATATTACTAACACTTTTATATGGCTGTAAATAAGTAAATTCTCTCAACTTATTTTCTCTCTCTCTTACTCACCAATTCATAACCATAGGCATGTGTTAACCTAGAGGAAAATTGTTAGTAATAATGTCAAGTCTACTTATTAACCCAATGATATGTATATGTGATCGGAAAATATAGAAAAATTGTATTGCACTAAGACAGTAAGACACCGTATTTAACTTGGCAAGTATTCTTCCAAAAATCGAAATCATTTCTCATTGATATTAGTGAATACTACTGTAATATTTCTTTGGGTGTATAATTGAAGTCTGAAAAAAGCGACATGAACCTTCTTCTTTAAAAACTGACAAGATTTTTACGCTCTTCGTGATGTTCTTCCCCTGAGGGACATTGGTGCCCTCAGTTTTCTGGTTTAACACCAGAAAAATAAATAAAAAGTGGTCAAACAATAAAAACGTACGATGAGAATAACGCATTGTTACGCTCTTGGTTTCTGTATTATTCCCTTCTATTTTTCCCTCCGCGTCATGAAATATTTTTGAAAAATATTCCAAAATATGTTAAAATGCGCATTCTTTATACTTTATTTTCTTTGGTTGTAGTTAACCTCTCTATGACCTTCCCTACTCAATCTTTCAATATATTGCATTAGTTTGTAGATTCATAAACAGTTTCAACACATCGTATTACGTCTTGAAGACGGTATGGCTTAGTGAATGGTGTGTTGGCTTATTTGGGAAGATGGACTTTTTTGTATACTAAGTACTCATGAGATATTTTTTGAACTTTTTCACCTGACCAATTCTCTACCTGTTTGGTAAAACGATCGCCGTATTTAAGTAGCCAGTGTGTTGGCTTACTAGACAAGAGCTCGTGAATTCAAAGCTCTCCTCTACAGCAGTCTTTTGGAAAAAACCTTTGAGAGTAAATAAAATTCCAAGGAAAAGCTTGTCAAATCTATAGGTATCACCGCTCATTTATAAAATTAGCACATAAAAGATGGGTGGTGTGAGAATATATCGTAAACCAGAGTAAAGCGTTTTTAGGCCAATAAACTTAAACCCACTGATCGGTGTGAGATAGACATTGGGAAACAGAGCGGCTTTATTATGAACTCTTGCTGGTTCCAGGATTAGGAAGAAAGATTATTGTGGTATCACAATTCCACACGAGTATGCCCTACATTCGTTTAGATTCTCCCTGCACCCCTTAGGAGATCGGATATCTGGTCTATTGAAATTTTATAATCAGTTGTGATTGAAATAGACAACCTAGGAATTTTACTAGATAACGCTGAGCCCTTGTTATAGTCGTCTTCAGAATGCGGCCATATGTATGTATGTATGTTTATACAACCATAGAGCGCTTTACTAAAGGCCACAGCCATCAAAAAACCAAAGTATGAGCATTTCGAGTTCTGAGATTATTTCTCTTTCAAATTTTAAAACTTCAAAAAAAATTTATTCGTTTGGCATATGAATTTTCTTGTATTGGTTTGCATTGATTAAATATTAATTTTTATTTTTATTTTTAATAAAAAATATTATAAATGAATCAATCTTAACTTTAGTAGGACGAAATAAGTTTTCTGTTCAAAATATTGCACACAACACAACTCTGTTACACAACTACATAACGGTATAAATTTCACTTAAAAATACTTAAACAACCCATAATTTCAATCGCATTTTCATTATAATTTTTGTTTTCATTATTGTTGTTGTTGTTGCATTAAAATTCAACAAGAAAATAAGAAAAAATAGTAAAATAAACAACTTTATACAATTACAAAAACAACTGTAAAAAACGAAAAAAAATATGAAAAAAATAAAAGAGAAAAACCGATTAAACCATATAGAACATGTGATAATTAAATGTCAACACACAGGCACATACCACATACATACATATGTACACACATACATACATACATGCATACAATACAACTCTCATTACATTTTTAAACATCAGTGAACGAGCGCAAATTCATTACGATTTAAATGAAGGCTTCAATTTCTTTTTTTTTTTTTGTCTTTAACAACCACACACATACTACTACTATTGTAGCACATGTAGCCAAAACACAGAGAGATAGAGAGAGAGACATATCATAAAATACTCAGAGATTCACACGTTGACTAATGGCAGACATCACATATCACACACGTTGTCATGACATGTGTGTGTGTGTGTATGTGTTGTGTTGTTGTTTATCACATGTTAAATACGACTATGAATACGAGGACAGTGATGATAACGATGAGGATAACGATGAATTTAATGAAAAATTCTTTTCGCAGCAATAGTAAGTAGTAGGCGAGCGTGTAAATTTTAATTGTACGTTTAAACGAAATGTAATTGAATTTGTAGTTGTTCTGGTTGTTGTTGCTGTTGTTTGTTTTTTGTATTTTATAACAGTTTAATTTAATTGAGTGTACAAATGTAAATGATTATGGAAATAATTCTCATTTTTTCTTGTTTGTTTTTGTTCTTGTGTTCGTTTTTTTCTTTGTGGTGCCAAAGAAAAATTTTTTAGTTGGGTTTAGGCATTAAACCCTATCGTTTTAACCTGTTGAGTGTTGGGTAAAATTTTTTTTCAAGGTTTTTAAGCATTGTCGTATGTCACGAATCTTTTTTAAACACTTACACGTTCATGTTTATGTATGTGGTATATCTAAGGTAGCGATAACGATTTAAGCCTATACCTAATACTGTTTACTTGTTTGTTTGTGCTGTTAATGATGAAAAACAAAAAAAAAAAAAAGCAAAAAGACTCATTAAATGTTTTATTAAAAACCATAAATTCGTTTGAAACCAAAAAACCTGTGCAATTTATCTACTGCATTACCAACAATGAGTGTGTACTCTGTATACAGCATACATAAGTCGTAAAGAACCGAAGAAAAAAAAATAATGAATTGAAGAGACTTAATAAGTCTATATCCTGTCCCATTTGTTGACTGACATCATATGTTTCAAAGAGAATTTTAATCAAAAAATTTTGTTCGTATTCCCTTAAGGAATTTCATTAAAAACTGTATTAAACTGTAGTTTAATTTAATACACAAAAGTTTTCTTTAAACTGTTCAAATCGCCTCTGACGCTATGTCTCTCTCTTGCTTTAAAATCACTTTCCCTTGTAATCATTCCTTGTATGCACAGCATAACTGTTAAATTGTTTTTTGTTTTTATATTATCATCGTTGTTATATTTTAGTAGCCAAAAACAATTTGTTGTTGTTATTTATTTTTTTTTGCATTGTGTATGCGTGTCCTTTTTAACTGGCTTATCTTTGTATTTCCGCATCATTTAATAATTTCATCATTATTTATACGATATTCTCATGCTCACTCGCATTCGCTTTTATTCTCTTTCACTTTCATTCACTTTCACACGATTTCTACACTCATAAGCAGACAAACGTTAGAGCTGATGCGGCCATATTCTGTGATTAAATTAACGGTAAAGATGCATCATCTGAGATTGTCCTGAACGAACCATTTGTTCAGTTATTAAAATGTTCTCTCAATTGCGTTTTCTTTTTTTCAATTTTTCTGTCTATTTTTGTTGGAATAGAGTTCGGAAAAGTTGAAATTTAAATTGAAAAGTTTATGAAAACAAAGCTTTAAATTAGCGGAACTTAGTCCAAACCATCTGAGCCCCTAATGAGAGGACTTTGTTCTGTAATACTCTCTCTTTTTAACATATGCTACTTGACTTAATTGGTTATTACAATGCTTTAGTTAAGATTACAACCTTGCTTTTCACACCACCCATGTCGTGTATGCTTATTATATTCAAAAGTGGCTGGACTTCGAACGACAGATTTTTAAAAAACTTTTCAAGGCATTTTATTTAATCTCAGGGTTTTGTCAGAAGACTGCTGAGGGAAGAAAATAGAGTTTTCTTTGAGATGTTTGAGCTAAGGTTTAAGCTACCGACTCTCGTCTAGTAAGCTAACATACTACCTACTAGACTGCGGCAACTTCATGTGCTACACTCAAGATTATTTGAAACTGAAACATTAACAAATCAATCGATTCGATGGCTCAGGCTGAAGCCGTTTGTATTGAGTGCCACCGTATTGCGAATGATGCCATTGTTCCTCTTTGAGTGCCACCGTATTGCGAATGATGCCATTGTTCCTCTTTGAGGTCAAACAGAGATTCACAAACTGAAATTTAGAATTCAACCCATCTATACAGTCTAATTCTCTTCTCCTGACAATCTCTGAGTGTGTTCATAGTTCTTCTAAAACCTCTTTGATTATAAGGATTCCCACCCATCTAGTGCAGCTCTTGTAGTAATACCAAAGAATATGGATATAAAGAATACGCATCACGTAGAAGTAAAATTTCTTATGGCGGGTCGTAACATTACGACCCGCTCTCACCAAAATATTTTTGAAAATCATTTCTTGATGAGAGGGAGGAAGACAGAAGGAAAATGAACACAAACAAAGAGCGTAACAATGTGTTGCTCTCATCGTACGTATGTACATGTGTATGTATTCTTGTGTTTTTTGATTTAGTTGTCGATCAGACTGCGACAAGAAGACATGTGCTGCGGATGCTTTATCATTTTATTTCAGAATAACACTCGAAGAATATTTTGTGTTAAAAATGTTCTATGTCATTAGCTGGGCGTATTTTATTTTTTATTTTGTCCCATAGTATATTTTCTTTAAATGCTTTGGAATGCTCGCTTTTTTTCTTTTAATAAAAAATGGGTTCTTATTCTTTTTATTTTTATTTATCTAAAAAACATGGCCTAATTTTTAAGCCATTTATGTTCTTTTAATAATAAAATCGATGTTTTATTTTATTTTTATTTATCCAAAATTATCAAGCCAAAGATAGACAGCTTTACATATGTATGTTGATGAAATGAAAATAAAAATAGCGTATATTACTAACACTTTTATATGGCTGTAAATAAATAAATTCTCTCAACTTATTTTCTCTCTCTCTCACTCACTAATCCATAACCATAGGCATGTGTTAACCTAGAGGAAAATTGTTAGTAATAATGTCAAGTCTACTTATTAACCCAATGATATGTATATGTGAGCGGAAAATATAGAAAAATTGTACTGGACTAAGACACTAAGACACCGTATTTAACTTGGCAAGTATTCTTCTAAAAATCGAAATCATTTATCATTGATATTAGTGAATACTACTGTGATATTTCTTTGGGTGTATCATTGAAGTCTGAAAAAAGCGACATGAACCTTCTTCTTTAAAAGCTGACAAGATTTTTACGCTCTTTTTAACGAACATTCTTGATGTTCGTGTCCTATGTGTGTAAAAAGCCGAAGATGTTCTTCCCCTGAGGGACATTGGTGCCAGAAAAATAAATAAAAAAGTGGTCAAACAACAAAAACGCACGATGAGAACAACGCATTGTTACGCTCTTGGTTTCTGTATCATTCCCTTCTATCTTTCCCCCCGCGTCATGAAATATTTTTGATAAATATTCCAAAATATGTTAAAATGCACATTCTTTATATTTTATTTTCTTTGGTAATACTATCTGACGTCACTTCCCCTATGAAGACTACGGCCTTCAAAGGAGCGAAACATTAAACATAGCGAAACATAAAATGTAAACGAAATATTAAATGTTGCCTCAGTTCTATCACTGTAGAAGCTTTGTCTGTTTGAGGGCAATCAAAATTGAAAAAAATTGAGGCTCAACCCAAAAAAGAACGTGACTTATGATATGGGCTCTGGCTATATGACAGAGCAGAATTTCTCGTTTATAAAAACGCATACGATTGAAAGTGCATTCGGTATTTAGCGAGTAGGGAATAAGGTGCTCGGCGTGTGAAGAGTCTCGCAATGCCTGCGAGCAGAAAGGTCCATTAATGGTTGCTCAAGCCCTCATCATAGACGTTGAATCAATGTGAAATTGTATTCTGCTAACGTAGGTAACTGTAGGGAATTTGATGGACCCCTTAATCCCGAATTAACATTACAGTGTAGGGCACCATTTCAATAACGACGTACGCAGTTGTGTATTTGCCTGTGTGCTTAATTAGCTTAATATTCTGCGGTCGTGGGAGCCTTATGGCCACTTTAGCTTTAAGCTTTCGTTTAACGTTTACAGTTATTAACTTGAGTGGTCGATAGCAAAGTTATTATTGCTGTTGTTGTTGTTGTTGGCGTTGGTTGTTGATTGTTGTTGGTTGGTCTCTGCAGTTAATGTGGCCAGTTTATATTGTGCACACAATTAATTCCAGCTCAGATTGAATGCCTTTTTTTCTTCTTCTTCTTCTTCATCTCATTACAAGCCACGTAAAGAGAGTGAGCCAACACACATAACCACTCCTGCAATGGTGTTGCTCATTCAAATGTAAACGATTATGAATGAGTGCCTGTGTCGTTTGGTTATAAAATTTGAAATGAAATGGGAGCCTGTATTCCTATACAAAATTATATCGCCGCACATAAAGAAATAAATTTTGTGGGAGTTTTTGAAATGCGGTTGACTTTATGTCACATGGTTCACTTGCTTTTTTTCTTATTAAATTATGTTCCCCCTCCCCCATTCCCAACGCACCGCACCGAAAGAGAAAAAAAATAAAGAACGCCAAATATTGTGTGAATTTTTATTCGAATTAAATTGAAAACAATCCAAAAGAAGCAAAATCAAATGCAAAAAAGATCGTTAAAAAATTTGTTGTTAAATCGTGCGTGGCAAGGAAACATGTTACCTAATGCAACCGACACTCTTGTGACGACTTGATTTGTTTGAAAAAGACATTTTAAATTTGTACGTCACAAACATTTGATAGATTTGATGGTATGTTCTGTAAATCAGTAAACAAAGTTGACAAAAACCAATGGCATGCAAAGGTTCAAAGGCGGTCCCATATACAGCAAGGAAGCTGTCGATATACTAAGTAGTCGATGTACTTGAAGTCGTCGTAGTCTAGTAAAGGGTCCGCCAAATAACTTTTTTTATTGAAAATGCTTTAAAAAGAAAACTACTGAATATTTTCTCAAATTTCTTTTTTATTTGAAAGTACAATCCTTCCGGTTCATAATGGAAAATAATTTCATTCAAATGGTTGCCTCGGCTGGCCATGCAGTAGCCTACAACAGAAGACGCCGATTTTGGCAAAAAAAAATCATCTTTTCAGATGAAGCTCATTTTGATCTTGGTGGGTATGTAAACAAGCAAAATTTATCGCATTTGGAGCACAGAAAACCCGCACGCATACATTGAAAAGCCGACGCACCCAAAACGAGTCACTGTTTGGTGCGGATTTTGGTCCAGAGGCATAATTGGGCCATTTTTCTTCGAAAATGTGAAAGGAGTGGCCGTTACAGTCAATGGCGATGGTTATCGAACTATGTTGAACGAATTTTTGTTCACAAAAATTGAAGAGGAAGATATTGGCAACAACAGGACGGCGCTACGTGCCACACAGCCGAAGCTACACTCGATGTTTTGCGCCCTGTTTTTGAAGATCGCATTATCAGCCGCAGAGCTGATGTCGTTTGGCCACCTCGGAGCTGCGATTTGACACCGTTGGACTTTTATTTGTGGGGTGCCGTCAAAGAGAAGTGTTACGCCGACAAGCCAGAGACAATTGACGCTTTAAAGGACAATATTCGTGAAGCCATTGGTGAAATACAGCTGCACACAATCGATAATGTGCTTAAAAATTGGACCGATCGTGTAGGCTACTGCATGTCCAGACGAGGCAGCCATTTGAATGAAATTATTTTCCATTATTAACCGGAAGGATTGTACTTTCAAATAAAAAAAGAAATTTGAGAAAATATTCAGCAGTTTTTTTTAAAGCATATTCAATAAAAAAAGTTATTTGGCGGACCCTTTAGGTAGCGTGCTGGTTCAATCCCCGGCTCAGACATCTCGAACAAAGCGAAATATTAAAAAAATATTTCCTACGGCGACATCCTCTCAGCAGTCTTCTGACAACAAAAACTCTAAGAAAAGACTGTAAGGTTGTACAAGTTTTTGGCCAAAAGCTTAATTCTGTGGGAACCAGACTAGTCCTAAACATGAGTAGGCGGTAGATAACAGCTGCTACAGGATTACTAACGGGGCTTGGTAGAAGCAGTATCAGTGGATAGAGAGGAACATCACTGGGTTCTATAGACTATTCAAGGAGCAGAGAAAACAGTGTATCATTTTTCATGCCAACTGCAGGTGCGTAGGCAGAGATGGCTATGTAGTCGATTTGTTGAGGAACTGGTAGATGTTAAAGACAAACTTAAAGATTTAATAAACGAGATTAACTGGTAAGAGGGATATCTTTACGTACGTAATCGGTCATTACAACCCTTTAGTCAGGATTACGACCTAGTTTCTCACACCATTCATGTTGTGTGCGTTAATTTTTATACATGAGTGGCGGGGACCTGCAATTTAAAGTCGACTCCGAACGACAGGCTTTTGAGAAACTTTTCATGGCAATTTTATTTACTCTCAGAATTTTTTCCAGAAATCTGCTGTGAGAGGAAGTCACCGAAGAAATTTTTTTTCATATTTCGTTCAGTTGGAGATGCCTAACCTGTGGTTTGAACCGAGGCCTCACGTCTAATAAGTCAACACACTACCTACTAGAACACGGCGACTTCGGAGGGATATCTTTAGAGGGAAAAATTTGCCTTTTTTCTGATTATTTTCTCTGGTTGAAGGTGTGAAACTATGAATACAGTGATGGGCCTCCTTCCAACCTATGTTAGGTCGTAGTGGTAGCTTTGATCATGTCACAAAGCTCACTTGAGCGCGCATAGCGGCCCGTTGTGATGCCTAACCTGTTATGCTCATTATTGTCTTCTCATCGGTGTAACCCCAGATTATCTTTATAATTCTTCCTGTCTTCCAGGGTCATTATTCCACAATAGTCAGTATAATGTTTTCATTCACTTTCTGACCTACTCTGGCTCTATTAGTTAGAATGTTCGTTTATATGATGATTAGGTACCCGTATAATGCGTACCGCTCCAGGCCTGACGCAATTGTCAACAGAGTTTTAACATTCCAGGGCAGTTCTTGATACCATCTACTTGTATGTTATTGTCCTAACTATAGTTTGACTTGCAGTGAAAATGATTGCGAAGTGAAGTAGTTTCGCTTTTATTAAGAGGCTGTATGACCAAATTTTTTTTGTAAGCATGTAAAGGGTGTTTTTTTATAGAGGTATAGAACTTTAAGTTGGCATTACTTTTCAAGATGGCGACCGATTTAACAGCTGTCTAGTGATTTATTCTCAGTTTGGTTTGGCGATTCATCATGAATAGACTCACGCTGAAAAACGCTTGCAAATAGTGCAATTTTATTTCGAAAATAATGGTTCTGTGTGGAAAACGTATCGCGGACTACGTCCATTTTATCGTCGACAAAATCGTCCATCAGAGCAGTTAATTCGATTAACCATGGGACGTTTTCGCACCACGTTTACTCTTATTGATAACTCGCATCCCCAGAGACGCTGTACGGTGCGTACAGAAGAAGCTATTGCTGCTGTAGAGTGTAGCATTGAGGAAGACCCGAATGAGTCCATTCGCCATCGAGCACAGGAACTGGATCTGTGTCCATCCATTTTATGGAAGATTTTGCGGAAGGATCTTGGTTTGCGTGCTTACAAAATCCAACTCGTGCAAGATTTGAAGCCAAACGATCATCAAGTAAGACGTAGATTCGTCGAATGGGCCCATAACGAGATTACCGTTGTTCCCGATTTTCATAAGCGAATTTTGTTTAGCGATGAAGCGCACTTCTGGTTGAATGGCTACGTCAACAAACAAAACTGCCGCATTTGGAGTGAAGGTAATCCTCAAGTGTATGTGGAAACACCGTTACATCCAGAAAAACTGACTGTTTGGTGCGCTTTATGGGCTGGTGGAATCATTGGTTCGTACTTTTTCAAAAACGATGGTGGCCAGAACGTTACAGTCAATGGTGATCGGTATAGAGCCATGATTACAAACTTTTTCATTCCTGAATTGAATAACCATGATGTCCAGGAGATGTGGTTTCAACAAGACGGCGCAACATGTCACACAGCTCGTGCCACAATCGATTTATTGAAAGACACGTTTGGTGACCGCCTAATTTCACGTTTTCGACCTGTGAATTGGCCTCCAAGATCTTGTGATTTAACACCGCTAGACTACTTTCTGTGGGGCTATGTAAAGTCATTGGTCTATGCGGTAAAGTCACAAACGCTTGACCATTTGGAAGACAACATTCGCCGTATTATTGCCGATATACGGCCACAAATGTTTGAAAAAGTCATCGAAAATTGGACGTCCAGATTGGACTACATCCGCGCCAGCCGTGGCGGTCATATGCCAGAAATCATATTTAAAATGTAATGCCACAAGATTATCTTTCGGATAAATAAAATTCATGTCAATCGAATAATCCATCGTTGTTTTATTGCAACTTAAAGTTCTATACCTCTATAAAAAAACACCCTTTAGTTTAAAGCCATATTTTTTTCATTAAAGGTTTTTTCTAAATTTTATTTGCCGTTGTAAAATCTGCCAATTTTTTTCTTCATTCGCAAATCATAAAGATTCTGTTAAAATGTCATATTTTTTCCTTCATTTTCCATTTTCATTTCTTTATCTGCCCATGTTTTTTTTCCATTCATTTCAATAATATTTTGGCATTTTTACAAAAATCAACATTATTTTGTTGTTGTTTTTTTATATTTTAAATATTAATACACACAACATTTTATTATATTTGTAGAGGAGTACATATAAACATATTTAAAATGTTTTTTTTTAATACAAAAACTACTACCGTCGTATTTAGTTAATAGAAGGAAATAGTGTTTCTTGTCCTGTCGCTGTTTTTCTCTTTTTGTCCTTTTGAAAGTGCAAAATAATAATGAAAATAGTGCTGAAGCTAGTGCCAGTGCCAGTGCCTGAAAATATAAAAATGATAACCTAGTCAGGTCTTAGGAACATTTGCGACCAACACAAAATTATGAGAATCAGGCAACAGTAGCAAACTGCACCTAAAAAGGCTGGGAAACCATAACAAGCACAGTGGAGCAGAAGGCGAAAATTTCACAGCCCTGCATCGGTTTTGCAAATAAGATGGCTCCAGGTGTTTCCAAAGGTATTTTTCGCGCTGAACACGAATCTGGTTTCAAAAACTTTCCATTAAAAAATTCAAAATGGCGGATCCAATGTGGCGGTCGAGGTCAATAAAAATTAATCAGGTTTACTTGTCCGCCATCTGAATTAAATTAAATGAAGATCTGTAATCAGCGACCCCAAAAACCCCTGACCAACAATTTTCAAGTAAATCTGATTAATTTTTAAGGATGTGTTGCTTTTTCTCTTGCACCCCTTGACATAAACCTATCCCCTACTTTAAGGGTGCATGCAAACAATTTGGCTTTGGGCTCATTTTAAAGAGCAAAGATCAATTGTCAATTTTTGACAATAGCGATGATTCTAGCGCGTCAGTGCTTAGCTCTACAATGTTTCAAAAATGGCCAAAAACGCTATTTTAGGGGTTTCAACCCCCCTTTTTCTCAAAAACCTGAGTTGATGGGCAGTTTTTGAAACCAGATTCGTGTTTAGCGCGCAAAATGCCTTCGGCAACACCTGGAGCCATCTTATTTGCACAAAAAAGTACAAATTTGCAGGGCTGTGTTTTTAATACCAAGTGCAAGTCAGAAAAACGAGACTTCATCTAATACAAGCTACATTTATACGATAACTTATGTGTATACCACCAAGACCCAAGGCAATGTTCTGTTTGAAACTCGGGAAATAAGTAGAGCGAGATAAAAAATGACAGAGTTGGGAAGGGGCAGAGTTCAAGCCTCACTTCTGACATCTCGAGCAAAACGAAACATGAAAATATTGAAAAATTCTGTTTACTTAAGCAGCATCATAACAGTTGAATCGGAGTGGCCTTAGTAGATGTAGAAAGTTGAACAGCCGAAGGCTAAAAGTCGCCGTAATAGATAGTGTGATAGGTTTATTTACCAAGAAATTTCGTCGAGATCTATGCTAACTTTTTCATCATAACTTCTATTGCAATGGACGGCCAAAATCAATGCATAAAAGCTTAAAAGGCTCCAGGATTTGTGTTTCCGTGCATAAAAAAGTCTATGAAGTAACTCAATAGCCTGGAGAAGCTATTTAGAAACGTTTCCAAAAGTGTATTAAGCCATAAAAGGCTTATGTAGGTTAAGAAAGAACATGCTTCAGGAAATGTGTTGTTTTCAAGATTAAATTGACTTGCTTTGGTCTTGTTCTCGTGTAATAGAGATCGAAACCAAAGATTATATTGTCAAATACTTTGTTGCGGCCCACAGTGCAATGCAAAATAATCATAAAAACTCATTGTGTTGATGACTAAAGGAATATTAGGGGAAGGCGTATGTAAAGGGTGTTTTTTATAGAGGTATAGAACTTTAAGTTGCAATAAAACAACGATGAATTATTCGATTGACATGAATTTTATTTATCCGAAAGATAATCTTGTGGCATTACATTTTAAATATGATTTCTGGCATATGACCGCCACGGCTGGCGCGGATGTAGTCCAATCTGGACGTCCAATTTTCGATGACTTTTTCCAACATTTGTGGCCGTATATCGGCAATAATACGGCGAATGTTGTCTTCCAAAATGGTCAAGCGTTTGTGGCTTTACCGCATAGACCAATGACTTTACATAGCCCCACAGAAAGTAGTCTAGCGGTGTTAAATCACAAGATGGACGATTTTGTCGACGATAAAATGGACGTAGTGCGCGATACGTTTTCCGCACAGAACCATTATTTTCGAAATAAAATTGCACTATTTGCAAGCGTTGTTCAGACGTGAGTCTATTCATGATGAATTGCCAAACCACACTGAGAATAAATCACTTGACAGCTATTAAATCGGTCGCCATCTTGAAAAGTAATGTCAACTTAAAGTTCTATACCTCTATAAAAAACACCCTTTACATACATACGTATGTATATTCACAAACTTTTTTATTGTTGCTGCTTTCAAAAAAATTAAAAAAACAGAATTATTAAAAATAAAACAACAACAGCAACAACAGAAACAACAATAGTTTTATTTTTCATAAATAAATGTAGCAAATGAACAACAACAAACAAAAAAAATGTGAAAAAATGGAAAAAAAAAATGTGTTGGAAACATATTTTTTCGTTGGCCTCTAGCAAATGTAACAGAGGGAGAGAGAGAGAAAAAAGCGTTACTTTTCTATTTTTTACAAAAATTTCTATTTTTTGTCTTCTCCTCCTCCTTCTTCTTCTTCTACTGCTACCGCTACCACTTCTTTCTAACCATTAAGCTATTAAAATATGTACATACATAAGCCAGGACAAAAACCCCGAAACGAAATAAAAAAAAAAAACAAAATTCGCAACAAATGTTGTCACACTTAAATGGAATATTAATTTCGCATTAAAAATTTTGCACTCGATTTCATACGATTTTAAGAAAATTAAATGAAAATCTAGGAAAATGGAAAGAAAGGAAATTCAATACAAAATTTTATACAATCAGTTGCCCTATTCTATAAAAGGAAAGCGAATGGAAATCTTACAACATTAATACTAATTTAATAGCCAAAGTGAGTGTAAACAGTTATGTGCACTAAGCGTTTAGTGGGAGAGTCTAGTAGATAGTGTGTTGGTTTATTAGACGAGAGTCCATGGTGCCTACCCCAGCTCCGAAAAAAATTATTTCTTTCGGCGACTTCCTTTCAACAGTCCTCTGGCAAAAACTCGTAAAAGTAAAATAAAATTGCCATGAAAAGTTTATCAAAAGTCCATGGCTAAGGGTCGTCGTTTAACTGTAGGTCCCGCCACTCATATATAAAATTCACACTCTTAACCTGGGTGGTGTAAGAAGATAGGTTGTAATCCTGACTAAAGGGTTGTAATCACCAATTAATGTTTGAGCCACGGTCTCTCGCTTAGATTACGATGTTTACGAGAGAGAGAGAGAGGTCATTTATAATTGCATCACCGCACTAGAGCCATGGTTTTCAATATGAGTTCCGCCTTCGTTAGTGATTGTAGACCATCTAAACCTATACTATTGCCTGATCGCTAATAAAGTTGAATTGTAGGAGCCTATAGCATTGTGACCTAGACGAAAAGTAAAGGGTCCGCCAAATAACTTTTTTTTTTGAAAATACTTTAAAAAAACTACGGAATATTTTCTCAAATTTCTTTTTTTATTTGAAAGTACAATCCTTCCGGTTAATAATGGAAAATAATTTCATTCAAATGGCTGCCTCGGCTGGCCATGCAGTAGCCTACACCAGAAGATTCCGATTTTGGCAAAAAAAGTCATCTTTTCAGATGAAGCTCATTTTGATCTTGGCAGGCAGCAAAATTCTCGCATTTGGGGCACAGAAAACCCGCACGCATACATTGAAAAGCCGACGCACCCTAAAACGAGTCACTGTTTGGTGCGGACTTTGATCCAGAGGCATAATTGGGCAATTTTTCCTCGAAAATGAGCAACGTGTGCCCGTTACAGTCAATGGCGATCGTTATCGGGCCATGTTGAACGAATTTTTGTTCACAAAAATTGAAGAGGAGAATATTGGCAACATTTGGTTTCAACAGGACGGCGCTACGTGCCACACAACCGAAGCTACACTCGATGTTTTGCGCCATGTTTTTGAAGATCGCATTACCAGCCGCAGAGCTGATGTCGTTTGGCCACCTCGGAGCTGCGATTTGACACCGTTGGACTATTATTTGTGAGGTGCCGTCAAAGATAAGTGTTACGCCGACAAGCCAGAGATAATTGACGCTTTAAAGGACAATATACGTGAAGCCATTTGTGAAATACAGCTGCACACAATCGATAATGTGCTTAAAAATTGGACCGATCGTGTAGGCTACTGCATGGCCAGCCGAGGCAGCTATTTGAATGAAATTATTTTCCATTATTAACCGGAAGGATTGTACTTTCAAATAAAAAAAGAAATTTGAGAAAATATTCAGTAGTTTTTTTTAAAGCATTTTCAAAAAAAAAAGTTATTTGGCTGACCCTTTAAATATCAGAAGAATAGACAAGCGAAAGGGCGGCGAAATGCGTGAGTTTAGCTGATGGGTCTATTGCTGTGGAAGGATCGATCAAAGGGTCAGACAGAGACTGCACGTGTTATGGTAACATTTTCAGGATACTATGACCCAAATTGGACTGTTCTAGCACGAAATGGATTTCTAAGGCTGTCTGGGAAGCCAATTAGGACTAAGTATTCTGCTCTAAGGGCAAGAACTACTTTCTGGCATACAGACATCAACGTTTTTCGTAATTGATGTGGTAATGAAGGATGCTCTGAGATTATTGAACAAATCTGTTCTGCAATTTAGAGCAGTGAACTCAGGTATTTAGGTCAACGCTGCCTTAATGGTCTTCGGAAATTGGCAGCAATTCGGTTATTGGCTGGCTGGCGATGGCTTTATTGCGCTTCTTTCTTTTACTGTTATTCTTTAGCTTATATTTCTCCGTGTGGAGGTACGAATATTTTTCAACTAACGGGTGATTTTTTTTAGCTATTATCTTTTTGGCAACACTGGTTTAAGCAGCTCACGCACGTTTCGTGTTTTGTTTCACTGACAAACATCTTCAGTTTGGTCTATAATTTAACCATGAATCGTCTTACAAACGAACAACGCCTGCAAATCATTGAATTTTATTATCAAAATTCGTGCTCTGTTAAGAAAGTTCATCGCGCGCTTCTTCCATTTTATGGGCAATTTAATCGACCCACTGAAGCGGCTATTCGGGCAATTGTGACTAAATTTCGCACCAAATTTACATTGTTGGACATTAAACCTCCAACACGCTTACGTAGAGTGCGAACTGAAGAAAATATCGCAGCTGTATCGGCCAGTGTTAACGATGACCATCAATTATCGATTCGTCGCCGTTCGCAGCAATTGGGCCTCTGTTACGCAACAACGTGAAAAATTTTGCGGAAGGATTTAGATGTGAAGCCTTTCAAAATACAGCTGGTGCAAGAATTAAAGCCGAACGACCTACCGCAACGCAGAATTTTTGGTGAATGGGCTCTTGGAATGTTGGCCGAAGATCCACCTGCTTTATCGAAAAATTATGTTCAGCGACGAAGCTCATTTTTGGCTCAATGAATACGTAAATAAGCAGAATTGTCCATTTTGGAGTGAAGATCAGCCACAAGCATTGCAAAAGCTATCAATGCATCCAGAAAAAGTCACAGTTTGGTGCGGTGGCATCATTGGACCGTACTTCTTCAAAGATGCTGCGAATCGTAACGTAACTGTGAATGGTGAGCGCTACCGTGAGATGATATCCAACTTTTTTTGCCCAAAATGCAAGAGCTTGACTGGGATGACATGTGGTTTCAACAAGACGGTGCCACATGTCGCACAGCACGCATCACAATGGACTTATTGAGAGGTGAGTTCGGTGAACATTTTATTTCACGTTCGTGACCGGTCAATTGGCCGCCTAGATCGTGCGATTTAATGCCTTTAGCCTATTTTTTGTGGGGCTATGTTAAAGCTCATGTCTATACAGACAAGCCCGCTTCAATTGACGCCTTGGAAGACAACATTGAAGCATTTATTCGTGAGATACCGGCCGAAATGTTGGAAAGAGTTTGCCAAAATTGGACTAAGTGGATGGACCATTTGAGGTGCAGTCGCGGTCAACATTTGCATGAAATATTCTTCAAACATTAAATTATATGGACCGTACTATCGATTCAAATAAAGATTTCATGTATTTTTCTGAATTTTATGTGTGTTTTTTTTTAAATCTTCCCTAAATCTTAACTTAACCTCAATCTTTCTGTCATCTTTTAATATTCACCACTAGAGTGCGCTACAGTTTTTACCAACTTATCTTGAAAAATTAAAGAGAAACTGATTATTTAATTCAATTTATTTTTTATTTTTCCATATTGCAGTTGTTGTTTTTTTTTCCTTTTTTAATTTTATAACAAAATGAGATGCTTAAGTCCTTTAAGTACTTAAATCCTGTTAAACATTGACACTTCCTTTATGGCTCAACATCTAAATTAACCATTCGAATGGATGCTTACCATCCATATATGTATGTATGCCCATGTGCTTTCACTTATAACACATAAAAGGGGTGCTTAATAGACATTAATTTTGCCTTCTTTCAGGGGGTGTCTCTTCGTTTCTCTATATCTCTTGTCTCTATTTGTTATCCTTTTGTTGTGCTAGTTTTTTGTGATTCTTTTTTTATTGTGCTAGTTTCCTTGGAACTTTTCTTTTCATCTATCGAAAGTCGTTTCTTCTATTCTATTCTTTTCATTTTTCATTCGATTTGATTGCGTTTCATTTCATTATGAGTGCTTTTGTGTTGGCATTTTTATTAACCCTTAACCATCACCGCATAATCAATTTATTCAAACGAAATTGGACTCTGACAGCTAAAGGTATGAAAAGATTACCGTTGCAGGTTTAGTTTAAGACACTGAAGGCAAAGCAAAAAGATTTAAAAAAAGGGTCTTGGAGTCGTATTGCATTACACGTGAGACTTTGTTTGTTTAGGAAGGATTAGGAATACATATTTGTAGCTTCAAGCTTACGAGCCTAAGTCTGGAAGAAAGAAAAAGAGATGGAAGTCCTAGTAAAAGGTGTTTTTTATAGAGATATAGAACTTTAAGTTGCAATAAAACAACGATGGATTATTCGATTGATTGAAGTCGCCGTGGTGTAGTAGGTAGTGTGTTGGCTTACTATTCGTAAAGCCCGGGTTCGTATCCCAGGTCAGACATCAAAAATGAAATATGAAAAAAAAAATATTTCTTCGGCGACTTCCTCTCAGCAGATTTCTGGCAAAAACTCTGAGAGTAAAATAAACTGCCATGAAAAAGTTTCTCAAAATTCTGTCGTTCGGAGTCGACGTTAAACTGTAGGTCCCGCCACTCACGTATAAAATTAACGCACACAACATGAGTGGTGTGAGAAGCTAGGCCGTAATCCTGACTGAAGGGTTGTAATGGCCAATTATGTATGTATGTATGGATTATTCGATTGACATGAATTTTATTTATCCGAAAGATAATCCTTGTGGCATTACATTTTAAATATGATTTCTGGCATATGACCGCCACGGCTGGCGCGGATGTAGTCCAATCTGGATGTCCAATTTTCGATGACTCTTTCCAACATTTGTGGCCGTATATCGGCAATAATACGGCGAATGTTGTCTTTCAAATGGTCAAGCGTTTGTGGCTTTACCGCATAGACCAATGACTTTACATAGCCCCACAGACAGTAGTCTAGCGGTGTTAAATCACAAGATCTTGGAGGCCAATTCACAGGTCCAAAACGTGAAACTAGGCGGTCACCAAACGTGTCTTTCAATAAATCTATTGTGGCACGAGCTGTGTGACATGTTGCGCCGTCTTGTTGAAACCACATCTCCTGGACATCATGGTTATTCAATTCAGGAATGAAAAAGTTAGTAATCATGGCTCTATACCGATCACCATTGACTGTAACGTTCTGGCCACCATCGTTTTTGAAAAAGTACAGACCAATGATTCCACCAGCCCCTAAAGCGCACCAAACAGTCAGTTTTTCTGGATGTAACGGTGTTTCCACATACACTTGAGGATTACCTTCACTCCAAATGCGGCAGTTTTGTTTGTTGACGTAGCCATTCAACCAGAAGTGCGCTTCATCGCTAAACAAAATTCGCTTATGAAAATCGGGAACAACGGTAATCTCGTTTTGGGCCCATTCGACGAATCTACGCCTTACTTGATGATCGTTTGGCTACAAATCTTGCACGAGTTGGATTTTGTAAGCACGCAAACCAAGATCCTTCCGCAAAATCTTCCATAAAGTGGATGGACACAGATCCAATTCCTGTGCTCGATGGCGGATGGACTCATTCGGGTCTTCCTCAATGCTACGCTCTACAGCAGCAATAGCTTCTTCTGTACGCACCGTACAGCGTCTCTGGGGATGCGAGTTATCAATAAGAGTAAACGTGGTGCGAAAACGTTCCATGGTTAATCGAATTAACTGCTCTGATGGACGATTTTGTCGACGATAAAATGGACTTAGTACGCGATACGTTTTCCGCACAGAACCATTATTTTCGAAATAAAATTGCACTATTTGCAAGCGTTGTTCAGGCGTGAGTCTATTCATGATGAATTGCCAAACCAAACTGAGAATAAATCACTTGACAGCTGTTAAATCGGTCGCCATCTTGAAAAGTAATGCCAACTTAAAGTTCTATACCTCTTTAAAAAACACCCTCTACTTATGAATCGAAAGCTGGAGAAAGATTCGAATTGGCTAACAGATGTCATTCGGGCTAATACCACACATGATGGGCCCCAAATGGTCGCAGCTACCAATTTGAGCCAGGATAAATCTATCAATTGATATCCAAACGCTTGTCTCGGCGCCTGTTTAATAATCCGGCTCTGGAGCAGATCAAACAACCGTATACATCATCAAATAAACTGTTGTTTCTAGACAGCGATAGCTGGCAACCCTATCATTCTAGCATCTGTTACCGTACACTGAAAAAAATACAAATTTGTAGATTTTTACTAAAAAAAAAGACGTAGATATGAATACACATTTTTGTTAGCTGATATATAACAAAATTTTTCAATTCTATACCCCCTTTTTTACAGAATTTACGGAAAATTTTGGTTCAGTGTATTCTTATTCTTACTGTCATGTGAAAGTGCTGGAGTACGTTTATGATACGACTCATTGTACTTACCCTATAATGTTTGTCTATATACTATTGCCATGGGAAACTTTTCAAGGTTACTTGGTGCCCAGCAATGATAACTTTCCTGCCTAATACTTGATGCCGTCTGAGATGCATTAAATGCCGCACGCAGTCCAAGTATCTGCTCCGAAGATTGAATCTTCTTAACACAGAATCTAGAAATCGAGCTAGAGGCGAACCATATACTGAACAAGTGTTCCTTGACTAAGCATTGCCCAGTTGGTAATCCCATGCAGCTTCTAAAAAGTCAGATTTATGGGTCAAATCTCTTGCTAACATAATTACCTTAAACTGAAGTTTAGATGGCCTTCCTACATCTTCTCTTTCGCTGAGTATACTTTTTCGAATATTTGCTCCCACTCAACAGAAGGGTGGAACGGCGGGGAGGGCTCCTCTTCGCCAGCTCATCAGCCTAATCATTGCCGTAACTGTCTACATGACCTGTAATGCAGCAGAGGGTATTTCTATTTCGAGCTAATGCAGCTTGCTCCGTTATTTACTTGCTATTCATATGAGCTGAGTGCAGGAATTGCGGCCTAAACGTAGCTTGAGCACGTTGAATTGAGAACATCTAACGTGGACTTCGTTTTAAATATACCAATATTTCCCCGATCTTTCATTCATTTGTGCTTTTTCAAAATCATTTTTTTCTGCCCCAACAATAGGTCCCTTTATGGTGTACATTTAGTGCATAATGAATTAACTCTTTTAAGTAACTGCTTTTATTCTTATAAAGGTTGCTTGTAGGCATTAAATTCCTTTAATGTTTCACTATTTGCTACTGAGACGGACTCGGATACTAGATTAGTCTTTTGTATTAATGACTGCTAAACGAACTGTCATTGAAATAATCCTCTCATCACCATCACCATCGCCAACATCATCTCAAATCATGTCTTCATTTGTGGCAAGAGTTTTTGCTCTTTTTTTTACAACTAATTTAAGAGGGGACGCTACTCTTCCAGAGACACACTATTTTCCGAAACTTTTGACACTTTTTTTGTTGTCTGTTACCCTGTGCCTGTGCCTACTTTGTGGTAATTTATCCTGTTGATTTTTTTTCATTTTATTTTGCTTAAGGGGAAGTCTTTGTCGGTTTTCATTCGTTGCCATTGTAGTTGGATTTTATTACCCAAGCTTACCTTCGCCAAAAAAAAAAGAAGAAAAAAATGAAAAAGAATTTCTGTTTGTGATTTGTATGGAAAATATTTGCCACGATTTATGGTTTTTAATGTCAACCCTTAAGTACGAGGGGAAGTCCTTGTGGCATTTTATGGAAATCATATACAATAGACCAGCCAGCCACCCACCAACTAACTCACTCATCTTTAGGCCTTGTAGCCAGACATTTTGGTGACAATTGTTGTTGGCTTAATGTGTTGTTTTGCTGGTTAATAAAATTAATGGTTAGAATGGCTATGAAAATAAAGTTTTTATGGGGATTTATTTGGAATTCTTAAAGATAAAAAATCGACAACCATAATAAACTTTGAACTCATCGATGAAGAAGAATTTTAATCCAGAGTTAGTGGGGAAACACTTTAAGAAATATTTCTTAAAAGGAATTGAAAATTAAATCTCTTACTTACTTACTTAATTGGACATTACAAGTCTTTAGTCAGGATTACAACCTAGCTTAACACACCACCCCTGTAGTGTGTGTAAGGTATATCAAAGAATATGGATATAAAGAATACGCATCATGTAGAAGTAATATTTCTTATGGCGGGTCGTAACATTACGACCCGCTCTCACCAAAATATTTTTAAAAATCATTTCTTTATGAGGGGGGAGGAAGACAGAAGGAAAATGAACACAAACAAAGAGCGTAACAATGTGTTGCTCTCATCGTACGTATGTGTATGTATTCTTGTGTTTTTTGATTTAGTTGTCGATCAGACTGCGACAAGAATACATGTTTAGCGGATGCTTTATCATTTTATTTCAGAATAACACTCGAAGAATATTTTGTGTTAAAAATGTTCTATATCATTAGCTGGGCGTATTTTATTTTTTATTTTGTCCCATAGTATAATTTTTTTAAATGCTTTGGAATGATCGTTTTTTTTCTTTTAATAAAAAATGGGTTCTTATTCTTTTTATTTTTATTTATCTAAAAAACATGGCCTAATTTTTAAGCCAACGATGGATAGCTTTATGTTCTTTTAATAATAAAATCGATGTTTTATTTTATTTTTATTTATCCAAAATTATTAAGCCAAAGATAGACAGCCTTACAGATGTATGTTGATGAAATGAAAATAAAAATAGCGTATATTACTAACACTTTTATATGGCTGTAAATAAATAAATTCTCTCAACTTATTTTCTCTCTCTCTCACTCACTAATCCATAACCATAGGCATGTGTTAACCTAGAGGAAAATTGTTAGTAATAATGTCAAGTCTACATATTAACCCAATGATATGTATATGTGATCGAAAAATATAGAAAAATTGGATTGCACTAAGACACTAAGACACCGTATTTAACTTGGCAAGTATTCTTCTAAAAATCGAAATCATTTCTCATTGATATTAGTGAATACTACTGTGATATTTCTTTGGGTGTATCATTGAAGTTTAAAAAAAGCGACATGAACCTTCTTCTTTAAAAACTGACAAGATTTTTACGCTCTTTTTAACGAACATTCTTGATGTTCGTGACCTATGTGTGTAAAAAGCCGAATATGTTCTTCCCCTGAGGGACATTGGTGCCGACGTCTATTTTTAACACCAGAAAAATAAATAAAAAAAGTGGTCAAACAACAAAAACGCACGATGAGAACAAAGCATTGTTACGCTCTTGGTTTCTGTAACCTTTCCTTCTATCTTTCCCACCGCGTCATGAAATATTTTTGAAAAATATTCCAAAATATGTTAAAATGCACATTCTTTATACTTTATTTTCTTTGGTATAAGTTATATCCACACGCAACGGTAACTACAATATCGCATACGAGCCAGATAAGCCTCGATATACCATGGGTTCCAAAAGCTTTTCACTTTTAGTTGTCCTTTTCCAAGTAATAATGTAGAGAATCCCTGTTTTAATCGACTGTATAGACGATGTCAGCTATGCCGTATTGCGTTCTTGTTTACTTTATTGGTTATTAGAAGCCTTTAGTCAGGATTATATCCTAGCTTATCACACTACTCACGTTGTGTGTGTTAACCTTATCCATGTATTGCGGCGACCTATTATTTACATTCAGGGTTTTCGCCAGACGAATGTTGAGGGGAAATTGCTGGTGGAAATAACACTTTCTTTACTCGACTATGGCGACTTCTCTCTCTCTCTCTCGCTGTCTCTCTCTCTGTCTCTAATAAACGCGGGGCCAAGGCGAATTCATTACGAGGTGGGACTAGTATTACAATAAGTACAACAATACAATAACAACAGGGATTTTTTGTTGTTGAGAAGTAGTAATGTTGTCAAAAACAGCTGACTTAAGAATGACGATGGGAAGAAAAATGTTAAAAAATTTTATAAAAATTGTTAAAGAATGACGATGGGAAGAAAAACGAAATTGATTATCAAAACAAAATACACAAAAACCAAAAATTTTTTGACATTGTTACTTCCTATCAGCTGGTCTTTCGCTCTCACCTTATAATGAATTCGCCTTGCGCGGGGCAATGTTTAAACATTTTCATTAACTTGTAGTCTGAAGAAAATCAAAAATCTGGAAAAAATCTTTTTTCTCACTCTCTCTCTCTCTCTTCCTGCATTTCAGAAACAACTTAATAACACAATGATGTTTGCAAAACAACAACAAATTTACATACGATATTACAAGAAAACTAAACAAAAAAAAATTACCGTTAAAAACTTTTGCTTTAAACATGATGTTAAGTTTTCTCTCTCAATCACAAAAAAAAAAGAAAAACAACAACAACAATGGCCCATAAACAACTGTACAGAACAAAAAAGATGGTGACGGACTACTGGTACCGTTAAAAAAAGACTTCAAACTCTTGTTTTTCTTCTGTTTTAAAACTAAAACTGACTGACATGTCACAAAACAAAAAAAAAAAAAACAAAAAAAAGGAAAACCGGCGAAATAGTAAAACAAATAAGAATCACTAGAGAAAAGCGACAAAAAAAAACGATAAATCGGTAGAGAAAAAAACAAACTCTTGACTAAACACATGTGTGAGCGAAATAAAAAGTGATTGGATGAGTGACAAGTAACTGACTTTCAGTAACAATTTCATTTCATGTTGTTGTTACTGTTGCTGTTGCTATTGCTGTTGTTTTTGCTATTGTTGCTTGCAAAATAACAAATTAATGCAATTACTCTGTATTCATTCACTCACACTATCGTGCTCTATCCTCTCATGTTGGGAAAAATTGCAAAAAAAAGAAAGGAAAACAATGGGATTTTTAGTTAAAAAAAAAAAAACAAAAAACTTCGACAACATAGTAAAAGTTATCGAAATAAAAATTATCGAAACAAAAGTTTAAAGAAAAAAAAAAATGCTGAATACTAGTAAAAGTTAGGGAAATTTGTAAATGCTATAAACATATTCGACGCGTTAAGTGCTGCGCAGCAACCTATGAAAAATAGATTACATGCGTGCTTATGGCAATGATTGAATTGTCTGTAGTCTAGTGGGTAGTGCCAACACACTAGACTAGAAACCCTGTTGTTCAAACCTTGGCTCAGATATTTTGAACGAAACGAAATCTGGAAATTTCTTTCTTTCTGCGTCTTCCACTCTCTATAGTCTTCTGGCAAAAACTCCGAGAGTAAATTAAAATTGCCATGAAAAAATTCTCAAAAATGTGCCGCAGTCAACGTTAAACTATAGGTTCAACGCCATACATACATACATAATTGGTCATTACAACCCTTCAGTTAGGATTACGACCTAGTCTCTCACACCAGTTATGTTGTGTGTGTTAATTTTATACATGAGTGGTGGGATCTACAGTTTAAAGTAGACTCCGAACGACAGATTTTTGAGAAACTTTTTTATGGCAATTTCATTTACTCTCAGAGTTTTTGCCAGAAATCTGCTGAGAGAAAATCGCCGAAGAAATATTTTTTCATATTTCGATTTGATGTCTGGCCTGGGGCTCGAACCCTGGCTTTACGTCTAATAAGCTAACACATTACCTAATAGACTACGGCGACTTCAACGCCATTCATTCATCAAAACACACAACACGGGTGGTGTAAGAGGCTAGGTTGTAATCCTGACTAAAGTTTTGTAATGACTAATTAAGTCAGGTAAGTAAGAAAGCAATACGGCATAGGCGACGTCGTCTATACGGTCGAAAAAAATAGATTTTCTCTACACTATTACTTGGAGAGGGATAATTAAAGGTGAAGTGCTCTTGGATCCTGTAGTAAATCGAAATTTACTTGGGCCATATGTGATATCGTGGACTCATCGTTCTTTGTAGGAAAACATAGAGATTATGCCGATACGCTTGGACTACAGTGTAATGGCTGCTGTCGTAGCAGTGTCTATGTGGAGGTTGTATTCTTGGCTTAAATCCCACAGCAATAGGATCTTCGGTGAAGCGGTTTTTACACGACATCTTCAGGGGATCATGTATACACGCTGGAATCTCCTTATAAACCTCGATCTGTCGAAATAATTTTGAACTACACAGGTCTCCCTGTGATTTGAATAACGTGGTAAGAAAACATTGACTCGTGACATTACGTGGTGCTCAATTTAATTACGCGAGGCCAAAGAAAATAATCAAACAACTGGTTGCTGAATTACTATTTTTGTAAAAACTTATGCACCGCATTGAGGGTGATTTGGTCCGCAAAAATCACCCAAAGCCACATGCCTTGTAAACACATTGCATTTACGCCGTAAGCTGTGACATGAGGCGCCCCGTAATATGAAATTTTAAAAAGAAAATCCCTTAACGGTTAAGCCTTTATAAAAGTGCTTTTAATTTCCTTTAAATTTAATATTTCCTGTGCCATTTAAGTGTTTGCCAAATTCCATTAACAAATTTACTCACGATTTAATGTGATGATGTGATGGCGCAAACTGGCCGCAAAAACTTATCATCACAGAGATTCTGATGAAAAGTGGCAAATCGAATGCATCAGACACCCAACAACACACTCCAAAGTCAATGAAACTAAAACAAGCGGGAACATGTTGAACATATTCATGGTGAAACCAAACATTCACTAAGGCACTCTCACTCAGGGTGATGATATGTGTTGTGTGGAGGGTTGAAGGATTTATTTTTGTTTTATCGTGATAAACTCATAAATCATCAACACCTGCCGTGCTGTGTGTGACGTTGAATGAATGCGTTGTGCATGGTTTCACTGGCTAGTTGACAGGCTGACTAGTCGTCTGGCTATTTGGCCAAAAAAAAAAATAAATAAAAGGTTCAGCACATGATTTCTGTGTGACCAGCATGATTGTGACCATTACCACCTACAGAGGGTCTGGTCTTTGTTGTTGTGGAAAACGAAAAACAGTTATTTAGCCAGTGGGAGTTTTATCTGTCACTTGATCTCATATACATATACATATACATATATATATATATGTGTGTGTGTGTATATATATGTAAAGAAGTGTTTCAATTGCTGCAAGAATCGAATTTTAATGACTATTTTGACGAATGAAATTAATGACCAGCGTTGTATGGAAAATTAAAGGAAATAAACTCAAGTAAATTAAGTTTTTATTTTCGCATATATTTTGCACTATTATATGCTGCTACGAGGGTGGCGCCAAAAGTGTTTTGCTTTTGCGGATAGCTAAGCAGCAGTCTCGAACTTCTTACTTACTTAATTGGCCATAACAACCCGATTAACGGATTTCGGCCTGCCGCAACACATCCTTCCAGGCGCCTCTGCTTCTTGCGCGCCTACGCCATTTGGTCACACCAATCGATGACAGGGCTTCCTCGGTTTGGTCCTTCCAACGGATACAAGGTTGTCCTCTTCGCCGACTTCCGCAGATCTTCGAATCAAATACCCGTCTGGCTGGAGCATCCTCCTCCATTCGAACGACATTGCCGAGCCAGCGCAGCCGCTGGATATTAATACGCTGTACAACGTCCATGTCGTTGAGGAGCTCATACAGCTCACTGTTGGATCGGATACGGAAATCGAAATCGTCGCCAACTCGTACTGGACCGAAGATCTTACGCAGTACTTTTCTCTCGAACACTCTCAAGGCTGCTGCAGCAGTACTTAATAGAGTCCATGCCTCTGCGCCATAAAGAAGCACGGGTAGGATGAGCGTCATGTAGAGTGTTAGCTTCGTCGTACGAGAGAGGTCTCTGCTAATCAATTGCCTATTGAGACCATAGTAGCACCTGTTGGCAAGAGTGATCCTGCGCTTGATCTGCGCAGTCTCGAACAATAAACGGAATTTCAGGAGAAATCGATAAATAAGAATTCTCAGCCACATTTACTCTAACAGAGTTGCCATCAAATTGCGACTTACGGCAATGCTTGAGGTTACAAGGCCTGTAGCGCCTTCAATGTTGTCCAAATATGGTTCCACTCCTCTTATTTTTTATTTTTTTTATTTCGATGTCATCCTTTAGTAAAAAAACAAATTTTTTCTTTTAAATTTTAATCACAGTTTTTTTTGCATTTCTTTGTTGTATTTTTGTGACTATAAAAACTAATTGCTTTGGTTAGCACCTGTTACCCGCTCGCAATTTGCATAAAATCCTACACAAATCATCTTAGAAAGGCTTGTCGGTTTCAATTTTTTCTTTCCTATTTTTTCCAGGGTCATTTTAAAAACTCTCTGTGGGCAAATGAAATAATTTTTTTCCTGCTGACTTCTTGGCAATAGTGAAGCAGAAATTTTTTTATGCTTACAATGGTGACCACGAGCTGCGAAGAAACCATAAATGCCTGACCATTGTGGTCATAAGGAAACAAAAACAAACGATAGGAAACGTGTGCCATAATTTAGCAAAATTTGGATTTTTTTGATATGTTTCTGGGTAAGAATATGCAATTAAGCATGGTTTATGAGACAAACGTTTTTGGCATATTAAACTTGAAAATATTTTTTTCCATATTTTTTTTTGCGTTAGGGGGCCTATTCACGAAGTCATACAAATTGAAAAAAAAGGAAAATATCTGCGAAACTGTAACAAAATGGCGATCGTTGTCACACATTTTTTAAGGCAACGAGTGAATTGGAGTAAACTGCCTCCATAAATTTGTTGTTCGCATCCTTATAAGTTCATTTTGCCACTTACAGCACATTCAGATTTGTTCCCCTCCATACATGCATATTTTGTGTTCTTTTCTAACTATGGGAACTCCTTCTGGCATCGTTTAATTATCTTTTGTCAATTAGGCGCCATTTACGGCTTCCACAATGACCCATTACCCCTAATTATGCAATCATTTGGGCCTTGTGACAAAGCCATTGAGACCCAGAGGGCACCTTTGCTTCTTTCTAGCCCAACATAGCGATGTTTATCTAGCCAGCATGTGCGTAATTGTTTCCTTCTCCTATTCGGTTCTGCAACTTCTGCAGAAGTCATTGGCTTCATTACCAAGTCTAATACATCTCGCATGAGTGCCCCAAATACACTGTCCAGTAGTGGCTGTGACAACAATGCTGAGTGTACTGTTTTGGAGCTGGAGCAGACCTTTTGTGCGTGCATTATCTGGCTTTAGTCTGACCATGCGGCCTTAACGGAATCCCTTACCACATTGTTACTCCCGACCTTGAAAATTGTAAGCATGCCAGTTGGATGCTTGTGCCATATCTATCATGAGTATCAGTTTACGTAATCCAGAGTATGCCAATAATTTGTGAGCAGTAATGTTATCGTTTTTGAACTGTTGTAGCTTATCCGGGTTGGCTTTGTTTTGTATCTCAATCAGCAGCTTGGAACCGTACAAACCATTCATCCATTGCGACTTACAATCGGGGTAGTATTGTGTGAATAAACTTGGATGGGCAGGCGTTGTACTTTAGCTGCGCCTTTTTCAAATTGACGAAGCAAAACCAGGCATTTCTTAAGTGAGAACTGGATAAGGCACGGTTCATAGGTGTTATTCTAGATGATATATGATCCGTTTAATGTTTGATTGCTTACAATTGTTTTGAATTAAATTCTACAAGTCGAAACTCATTAAGGGTGTTTTTTATAGAGGTATAGAACTTAAAGTTGGCATTACTTTTCAAGATGGCGACCGATTTAACAGCTGTCAAGTGATTTATTCTTAGTTTGGTCTGGCAATTCATCATGGATAGACTCACGCCTGAACTACGCTTGCAAATAGTGCAATTTTATTTCGAAAATAATGGTTCTGTGCGGAAAACGTATCGCGCACTACGTCCATTTTATCGTCGACAAAATCGTCCATCAGAGCATTTAATTCGATTAACCATGGAACGTTTTCGCACCACGTTTACTCTTATTGATAACTCGCATCCCCAGAGACGCTGTACGGTGCGTACAGAAGAAGCTATTGCTGCTGTAGATCTTAGCATTGAGGAAGACCCGAATGAGTCCATCCGCCATCGAGCACAGGAATTGGATCTGTGTCCATCCACTTTATGGACGATTTTGCGGAAGGATCTTGGTTTGCGTGCTTACAAAATTCAACTCGTGCAAGAATTGAAGCCAAACGATCATCAAGTAAGGCGTAGATTCGTCGAATGGGCCCAAAACGAGATTACCGTTGTTCCCGATTTTCATAAGCGAATTTTGTTTAGCGATGAAGCGCACTTCTGGTTGAATGGCTACGTCAACAAACAAAATTGCCGCATTTGGAGTGAAGGTAATCCTCAAGTGTATGTGGAAACACCGTTACATCCAGAAAAACTGACTGTTTGGTGCGCTTTATGGGCTGGTGGAATCATTGGTTCGTACTTTTTCAAAAACGATGGTGGCCAGAACGTTACAGTCAATGGTGATCGGTATAGAGCCATGATTACAAACTTTTTCATTCCTGAATTGAATAACCATGATGTCCAGGAGATGTGGTTTCAACAAGACGGCGCAACATGTCACACAGCTCGTGCCACAATAGATTTATTGAAAGACACGTTTGGTGACCGCCTAATTTCACGTTTTGGACCTGTGAATTGGCCTCCAAGATCTTGTGATTTAACACCGCTAGACTACTTTCTGTGGGGCTATGTAAAGTCATTGGTCTATGCGGTAAAGCCACAAACGCTTGACCATTTTGGAAGACAACATTCGCCGTATTATTGCCGATATACGGCCACAAATGTTGGAAAAAGTCATCGAAAATTTGACGTCCAGATTGGACTACATCCGCGCCAGCCGTGACGGTCATATGCCAGAAATCATATTTAAAATGTAATGCCACAAGGATTATCTTTCGGATAAATAAAATTCATGTCAATCGAATAATCCATCGTTGTTTTATTGCAACTTAAAGTTCTATACCTCTATAAAAAAACACCCTTTATATTAGGCCTTCAAAGTGCGGTAATTTAGAAATTTATTTCTTGCGTGCCATTAGGGCACAGTAGGCTTCAGTTGTTGCATGAAAAATTAACACCATACATATAATAATAGCCTGTGAGCTAACCTTATAATGGCAGAAATCCCTCACTAATTACGCTTAAGAATGAGTATCATTTAGTCCATCTAGTACACGTTAGTTTAGAGCAGATGTAGACGGATTTTAAAACCAAAGGATTTAACCATGTCTAGTCATCATATTATTCCAAAGAATTTCTCAGGTTTATTACCAACCAAAGCCTATGTTATCACATTCATTTGGCTGTTGTCTGACTTTTCAATTTCATTTGTTTAGTGCAGCTTACATGTTTCAAATGAGGCTATAATTTCCCAAACAAAACACAGTCACAGTGTCTTCTCATCAACTCGTCAACACGTAAAAACAAACCGCGAAATGGAAAGCAAATCTTTTAAATCCACGAAAAACCAAATTCACGTCATTTGCCTGTATTTCGTTTCCATGTATGTAGATAATGTTGTTGTTGTCGAACTTTTCTAATTTCCTTATGGTTTCATTTGTTGATGGCGAGACATGTTCGTGGAGCAGCTGTAATAGCATCCAAATGTGGCTTTTACTTCTTAGAATTGGTAATTTGAACTTCAGCTTCAATGTGATGATTGGAATAGAACACATAGCGTGGATAGCCTCAGGGACAAACATTTGCAACGTGAGATATACATTTGCAACAGGCTGCTATATTCTAAACATGAGTGTTATGCCTTCTAAAACCACCATATACTCCAATGTAAACATTTCCCTACACAAGTTTAACTTTCTCTGTCTCTCTTTCGCACTCTCTCACACAAGCACTCTGCATTATCAACAGTGAACGTCTTGTATTTCCATGTAAACCATCAACAAAATATCAATTGGCAGTGAACGACAGTCATAAATTTCTTTAAATACTTCATCTTCGGCTTGCCCTCTAACGTAACAATTTCTTAAGGTTCGTTGTCGTCGTCTTTTTGGAATCTCAAGGAAGCCATAACACACACGCACACACACAACATACTTGCATATACCGGCACCTATTGATTTACAAGAATTTGGTTTATGGTTTTAAACCCCTCTCTCTCCGTTTTCTCCACCGCTGCTCGCCAAACAACGTGTAGTTGTTGTTAAAAGGTTGAGTTTCTGTTGTTTATGGTTTTGCTTACATGCTGATCATGATGGTGGAGGTGGAGGTGTTATTGGCAATGGTGACTAAAGGAATAACATGTTCAAACTGTATTATTTTGTTATTTGTGCAGCAATTTATGTTACAATTTGTATTATAAATGATTGCTTTTTTTTGCTTTCTCTTGGTTTTCTTTTTCATGGCTTTCGCTGTATGTTACTGAACAGTGAGTAATTTCATACGAATTGTTTGGTATTATTGAAGTAAAGTATCAGGAACGAAGTACCTTATGGCGTTGTTGTTGTTGTTGTTGTTGTAACATGATAACGGTATATATTGTTGTATTTGAATATTAAATTGACGTAATAGTGGTTTGTAATGGTTATAGGTTATGTTCTCTCAATTGTTTGAATTTTTTTCTGCAATTGGGTGACCATATTTCTGTTTTTTATTTTCTATGGAAGCCATCAGGTTTGTTTTTACATTGAAATTTGGTTTGATTTTGAATTCAGAGTGCTTCAGCAATTGTAGCCATAATGTCATTGACAGCTGGTAAGGCGAACAATAATTCTACAGAGATAATTGAACTGTAACGAATATAGTGTGTGAGCATAGCACTCTGAACGGCATTCTGATTTAATCGGTAGTTGTAGAAGGATCTCATTAGCATGATTTAAGTGAGTGTAAGTCACCCACTTTAGTCGCCATAGTCTAGTACGTAGTGCATTGGCTTAGTAAACGTGAGAGCACGGTTCAAATCCCTGGTCAGACATTTCCAGCAAAACAAAATATATAAAAATATTTCTTCGGCGACTGCCTCTCAGCAGATTTCTGACAAAAACTCTGACAGATAATGAAATTGCCATGAAATAGTTTTTCAAAAATCTGTCGTTCGGAGTCGACTTTAAAACTGTAGGTCCCTTCACTAATGGATAAAATTAACACACATAACATAAGTGGTGTGAGAAGCTAGGTTGTAAGCCTGTCTGAAGGGTTGTAATGACCAATTGCGTACGCAAGTAAGTTCCCCACTAATTAGGGTATGAAACGGTTTTACATCTCGTTGATATTAAAAAATTCTTGATATATTTTACTTCATTTGAGATTAACTTCATTACTTACTTACTTAATTGGCCATAACAACCCGTTTATCGGATTTCGGCCTGCCGCAACACATCCTTCCAGGCGCCTCTGCTTCGTGCGCGCCTACGCCAGTTGGTCACACCAATCGATGACAGGGCTTCCTCGATTTGGTCCTTCCAACGGATGCAAGGTCGTCCTCTTCGCCGACTTCTGCAGATTCCCGCATCAAATACCCGTCTTGCCGGCGCATCCTCCTCCATTCGAACGACATGGCCGAGCCAGCGCAGCCGCTGGATATTAATACGCTGTACAACGTCCATGTCGTTGAGGAGCTCATACAGCTCACTGTTGTATCGGATACGGAAATCATCGCCAACTCGCACTGGACCGAAGATCTTGCGCAGTACTTTTCTCTCGAACACTCTCAAGGCCGCTGCATCTGTACTTAATAGGGTCCATGCCTCTGCGCCATAAAGAAGCGCGGGTAGGATGAGTGTCTTGTAGAGTGTTAGTTTTGTCGTACGAGAGAGGTCTCTGCTACTCAGTTGCCTATTGAGACCATAGTAGCACCTGTTGGCAAGAGTGATCCTGCGCTTGATCTCCAGACTGACATCATTTCTGGTGGTAACGGCGGAGCCAAGATAGATGAATTCCTTGACCGTATCAAAAGTATAGTTATCGGCCGTAATCTGAGAATCAATACGCCGCGTGCCTCGACTCGTCGATAACATATACTTTGTTTTGCCCTCATTTCTAGCAAAACAAAATTTGAAAAAATATTTCTTTGGCGACTGCCTCTCAGCAGATTTCTGACAAAAACGCTGACAGATAATAAAATTGCCATGAAATAATTTTTCAAAAATCTGTCGTTCGGAATCGACTTTAAAACTGTAGGTCCCTTCACTAATGGATAAAATTAACACACGCAACATAAGCGGTGTGAGAAGCTAGGTTGTAAGCCTGTCTGAAGGGTTGTAATGACCAATTGCTTAATTAATTAATTAGGGTATGAAACGGTTTTACGTTGATATTCAAAAATTCTTGAAAAATTTTACTTCATATGAGATTAACTTCATTTCAATTGTATATTTTTAAGTTTCACTGCTTTCCTTTGCATTATACACGAAAAACAAACCGTCTGGTCACCTTGTGTACTCATCTCGACCACCAATCTGTGGTGGATTACCTCATATTTTATAAACATTCATTACCTCTAACTGACCTCAAATTAAATTCAATAAATTTTGTTGCTGTAAAAAGAATTATTCTTAAGGCCTCTCCACTCACACATTTGCTAACATACATTATAATATTTAAATAAGAGAGAGTGGAAGAAATAGAGTGCCGTTATAATATTAAATTGATTTAATGGTTTCTAATAAGCACCGTTTCAATCATTAAAAACATTGCCTTTTTTCTCTCTCTTTTTCCTTTGATGGCATTGTTATGGTTATTTTTCAATATCCTTTTGGAAGAATATCCTTAAAATCATAACCATAAATTCAGTAAATATTGCCCTCTAGAGAGCAATTTGTGTGTGAATAGCAGTTTATGGTGATTTGTTAAAGAAAACATCATGAATGTGTAGACAAAGCCGTTATTTCTCTTTTCTCTTTGCTCTGTTTTGCTCTTTTGCTTTTAGTTGTTGTTGCTTTTGATAATTTTTGTCATTCATTTGTGGCAATTAATCAAATTTCTATCACTTACAGAGATTCTTTTACTTTAAAACACTCACACACACACATACACATAACATATAAACTCAAATGTTAACGGAACATGTTGCTGGCATTGATGTTGTCACAGTGTTTTTGTCTTCTTTTTTTTGCATTTTAAAGAGTGTTGTGGAGCCAACAAGAGTCATCTACATGTGTGACCAAAAACAAACAAAAAAAAATAAATGAGCCACAGTCAACAAAATTCCTTATGACTGTAATACACCACTACTCTCACTGGATGTGTGCTTCTGCTTGTTTTTACTTGTTTGCCTGTGTGTACATTGTAACAGGGATATGCTATTTTAGACTTGAACAACTTATGGTTGCCTGGCCACGTGGCTGGCTGGTCAGTAATCATAAACATCAACATTCATATGTCAGCACCATACTTTCTTGTCACGTACATACACACACCGTAATGTACTCACACTCATACTACCTACTGTTACAGTGTTAAAGTTTCTATTTAAAGAAGAATATTCTGTTAAACTCAACTCATGCGTGTGTATTTTTAAGCCCAATGCCAATGTAGCTGTTTAAGAAACAAAAATAAATATTTTAATACATATTCTTTGTCTAGTTTGTTCATTTTTATTTAAAATTGTAATTTTTCTGACATTTTTTCTAAAAATTTCTTTCTGACAATTTTTTTCTGGCAAATTTTTTCTGACCATTTTTTCTGCCAATTTTTTTCTGACAATTTTTTCTGACAATTTTTTCTGACAATTTTTTCTGGCAATTTTTTTCTGACTATTTTTATTTGACAATTTTTTGTTCCAATTTCTTCTGACAATTTTTTTTTTGAAAATTGTTTCTGCCAATTTTTCTGACAATTTTTATTGAGACAGTTTTTTCTGAAAATTTTTTGTTCCAATTTCTTCCGAAAATTTTTTTGAAAATTGCTTTCTCCCAACTTTTTCTGAAAATTTTTTTCCGACAATTTCTTTCTGAAATTTATTTCTGACAATTTTTATTGACAGACAGTTTTTTCAGTTTTCAGGCAATTTTTTTCTGACAATATTTTTATTAGAATTTTTTCTGAAAAAAAAAAAAATTTTTACGCCATTAAAATTTTGGCGCCGTTAAATTTTCTAACCTCAAAATTGTCTCTTATTAGGCCCTTATTGGGTAAGAAAATAGCGAAGAAATAGAAAAAAAATATAAGTTCGTGTCACAAACAATAGCATTCTGGAGAAAATCCTTGTCATTTAATTTGGAAATACAAAGTCTTGCATGAGTATTCGATTCAATTTGCCAACGATAAGCCTTGAAATTCAAAAATTTCTCAATAACGCACACGCAGCCATAAGTAATCTTACTAAACACATGAAAAGAAAATCTCATATAAACGGAATCTCTAACACACAGACAAATTATACGTTGTCTATATATTGTACCCGGTGAAACAGTCAAAAACCTATTCCCATACATTATACTCACCACACACTGTTCTCTTTCAATAACATAATGATGTTGAGCTACATGATATTTTAACTATGTAGTTCCATAAATGCCACCTAGCGGTATCTCTCTCTCTCTCTCTCTGTGTCACAAACACACACACTCTCATTGAAACGAACTTATGCCTTATTTTCCAATTTGTTATAGAAACACATAAAAAATGTGTAACCACAACCAAAATACTCATAACGGTTTTACTATTTATGGTTTCAACAAACACACATACATACATTGAAACAAGATCATAATATAACGTATATTCTGGCTACACACACATTCAAATGCAATTTGAAGCTTAGTACAGTAAAGGAAACAGTGGGAGTCAAGAGCTGCGTTCATAACAGGGGAGATATGAGAGAGAGAAAGAGAGAGAGTGTGTGGATTTACTTAAAACAAACTGTGCTTTCAAAATACACTGAAAAAAATAAAGCAAATATTGGATTTTTACAAGACTTTTGCGGTGTTAACAGATGAAATGGAAAAAATATTTTTTTTTACCAAACAAATCCAGGGCAATTCAATTTTGGAGCTGAAAGAAAATGTAAGAAACTTTTATTATGATTTTCGATCAAGCCTTCATCAAGTAAGGCTCTCAAAAGAACTCCAGGAAGAACATAAAGAGAGAGAGAGAATAACATCATGGAATATTATTGATATTCTTCTCTGAGAAGGATTCCTGGATGGGAGGCCTTTGAAAGCTAGTTTCTTCAGTTGTTTCGAGTGTAGATACTTCGGTCAGGCGTCAAGAACGTTTAGCATCTTCTGTCGACCACTTTTTACCATTGAAATTGAGGGTGTAGAGTTTCCATGCTGTTTATTCGGTTTCAGAAAAAAATAAACTTAATGAGCACACGAAATTCACCTTCTCAAATCAAGTCAAACACAAGGTACGATTTTTTCAGAAGTTGTCCATGCCACACACAGCCTTTAGAGGTAAAGAATTATTTTTAATCACATTTTATGTTTAAATATTAAAAATAAACAAAAAATAAAGGATCTTAATAAAAATGTTTTGCTATTATTTTTAAATTTTTTTTCTGTTATAACAACCCTGTCTTACACAAATTCTAACAAAAAGAGCGGAAATACATTTAAAACAAGGAAAAGAAACAACAGTATGGTTACTGTAAATACAAAAATATATAGGCTTTCTCTTTCTTGCGTAAACATTTAAAGCTAAAGAAACAAACAAAACAAAACAAAAATATTTTTGGCGTCTTTTGAGCGAATTCGCCGTAAAAATTTTAAAGAACAAAAAAAAAAACAGACACCATGAAAACCAATAAGAAAACAATACAATGAGACGTTAAATCATTCTCACTCTCTCTCAGTCTGCATATGGCTACCACACTAAACTAAAACTAACTTGTTTACCAAGCAATGAAATTTATTATAAGAGTCATATACACAGAAAGAAAAAGAGAGAGAGGGTTTGAATTTGCACTGTGTATGCGGCACCCACACTAAGCTCTTAACTACTTTGCCAAACAATGTAATGTATTTGAAAGAGAGAGAGAGAGAGTGAGAGAGAGAATAATAGTGAACAAGCAAGAGCATGAGTGAATTTGCAATGTTTTTGGAAGGGGGGGGGGGGGGGAGGTATATAACATATTTTGCACTGAAACTAAACCAGTGTGTTACTCACAAAAACAAATACAAAAACAAACACAATGAGTTTGACTGTGAGAAGAAAAGAGAAAAAACACAAGCGAACAGTAACATTTTCAATTACTGGCATTCAGTTTCTTACTTGAACTACGCTGGTACAATACGTTTAATAACTTGTTTAGAGTGAAGTTTTGTTTGTTTTCGGTTTTTTAAACAATTATTACCACCAAAAAGAGTAATAATACACTGCCATTCGTTGAACTATAATCCCGATTATTAAAACATTTTATTGTTACGGCATTACAGTTACATTGCAAGTGACTCGTGAAAAGTAATCCCGGCTATTAAAACAATTTATTGTTGCGGCATTACAGTTACATTGCAAGGGACTCGTGAAAAGTACAAAAACCAAAATATACGTGTGCGGTTCAGTTCAAAAGGCTTCCAAAGTAAGAATTCTTTTTTTTTTTCTTCTAGAAAAAATGCTACAATTTTGTAACTTTTCATATGTACATATATGTATGTGTGTTGTTGTATATGCTTGTTTGGGTAAATATTTTCTGTATGTAGTCAAGAAAAAAAAGAAAAGAAGCGGCAATAAAAGCCAGAAAAAAAATCAAGATTCTAAAGAAAAACTTACAAACAAGAACGTGTTAAAGCATGCATGGGAAGACAACATTGAATACAAGACAAACAATAAAAAAAAAACATGCTTAAGCGGCGAAATTAAAACAGAGAGAGAGAGAGAGAGAGAGAGAGCGAGAGAGTAATAAGTGTGTTGACACTACAAACAACAGCAAACAATCTCTAGCATGCAGTGTAGGAGCATTGATTATTGTTTACTTAGGGTAGCCAGATTTCGGAAATTGTAGTGTTTTAGGAATGGTAGTGGGAATGAAATTGAAAAATCATTATTTTTGAAAAAAAAAGCAATTTGCATATGAAAGAGTACAGCGTAAATCCATCAATGGGACACACATATTGTAGGCAATCATCTTCAACAGACTCTTTAAATATGATACATAACATTTTTATGTGATCTGTGCATAATCTTACTTACATACTTAATTGGGCATTACAACTATTTAGTTTGGATTACAACCAAGCATCGCACCGCACCCTTGTTGTGTGTGTTAATTTATTCTATGTGTGATAGGACTTACATTTTAAGAACAGATTTTTAAAAAAAACTTTTCATGCCAATTTTTGTTTACTCAGAGTTCTTGCCAGAACATTGCTGAGAGAAAGTCATATGCTCTCGTCTAATCAGTCAATATACTAGCTAAGTCTAGTAAGTGTACTCATTGCCTAAATAATCGCTTCAATTAGAGAACACGTATTCAGGATACTCTAAATTTATAGATTCAACAGCCGTTTCAGCAATTGAAGCTATCTTACCGCTCTTTATGACATATGATAATTGACGTTTTTAGTTTGAATTATCGATTATGAATTGTACGGTATGTGGTTTCAATAAGGCAATGCTTTGAGTCACAAATCACAACCGATTTTGGCTCTATTGCAGGAGCAGTTTCCAGAAAAAGTAATTTCACTTTTTGTCGATGTCAATTCGTCATTACGATCATGTGATTTGATGCTGATGGACTGTTTTCGTTGGGCTAAAAAAAAAATGTGTCTTCTAATCTGGCAGCATTCAAAATGTCAAGTTATGACCAAGATTCCACTTGAAATGTGCAAAAAAAAGTGGTGAAGAATGATAGGCTGCGAGCATTATAATATTGAGAGGAAGTCGCCGAAAGAAATATTTTTTCAAATTTCGTTTTGCTTGAGCAGTTTTAACGATATTTTCTCGCTTAAAAAGCCAACACACTACCAACTAGACTACGGCGACTTCTGCGCATGATATGCTTGTCCTAATTCTTAACTATTCTTTAAGGAGGTTCATTTCTTTCGGAGATAGGATTCAGTTCAAAATTAATTACGTAAACTAGCCATTGATTTTTGCTTAATGTTATGTTTTCATTGTATTTGTTTAAAAATCGTTTTTGACTTCGATTCTCTCATCCACTTAAATTTTTTTCTTAGTTGCAGAGATTTTTTAATTAAACTCTGGCGATTATTGGTTTGAAAATAAGGGCTTTTAGAATGCCCTACACATCTGGCAGCTTTGCTTTTATACCAAGTAAATGTTTTTGTTTTCGTTTGTTTTGTGTTAGTTATTCTTTGTACCCGATTGGTATCCAGACAAAATAAAAAACAAAATCACACACATGCACGCGCAAAACAAATCACTCACTTAGTTTCAAATGTAGTTTGCAGAGACCAAAAGAGAGTAAATCTGTAATGCTCCAATTTTTATGCAGCTGTTTAGGAGAGAGAGAGAGAATAAAATTTTAAGAGAATTACAGAGTAGTTTACAATGTGATGCTTTGTTTCTGTGCTCCCCCTTAGCAAATGTGCGTGAAAATTCGTAACGTTTTGGTTTTTTTATTTTGTGTTGGTTTTGATTTTGATTTTGAATTTCAATTTGTTTGTGTTTGTGTCTGTTTTTTTTTTGTTTGTTTTTGCTTGCAGACGCTTTTTAGGCAGTAGTGTATGGGTTTTCGTTTATTTAGTTCGGTACCGACCGTTATTACGTTTACACACTTTAAGCGGGTTAATTTTTCTGTGCTACACAAACACACACACACACAGTTATATATAGAGTTACACATTTAAACCGTTTTAAACTGAATTTTACACTTAATTTGTGGTTATTAAATGTGGTCTCAACAGAACGCCAACAACACCGAGAGCAAAAGTAATAAAATTCGATTTTTATATTGAAAAGCGTGTTGGGAACACAGCGTGTTTGCCGTTTACGTTAAAAAAAAAAAAACTTAATAAAAATTGTTTTTAAATCAGGTTCAATTATTAAGTTATAAAAAAAAAATACAAATAAAAAAGTGATTTTAAACAAAAAGCCGTTTATAACGCTATAAAATAAAAAATAAACGCCTTTTACTTCCTTTAGAAAAAATAAAACACAATTTAAAGAAAATTAAGGTGATTGTGCAAGAGCCATTTAACATTCATAAAATCAGTGATTTAAATTAAAAACCATTAAAAAGCGACAATTTCAATACACAAAAAATATCCTCAAGTTTCAAAAGCCTTATCATCATTCGCATCATCTGCAGCAGCAAATGCTATTAAAAAACCATAAAAGGTGTTTTTAATTAAAAGTCTTTTATTTTTAATTAATTTAAGTTTTTTGACATTTAATAAAGTGCTTAAAAATATAAAAATAAAATTAAAATTTTTAATTTTTTTTTTGGTGAATGTAGATCACTTTTTTAATAAAAAAAACCAAAAAAAAAAAAAAGAAATCATAAAAAACATGATTTTAACATTGAAACAGAAGCTGCATGTAGTTGTGCGGTTAGTGATGTGTTTTTACTTCATTATTAAACCAAAATTATTGCTGTTGTTTTGATTAAAAACATCAACGTGGTTGGAGTGCAAAAAAGACGCACACACACTTTGATTGTGTTGCTCTTCTCCACTAAAAACAACTCTAAATTTACTCTTGTGCGATGTTATTGTTGTTGTTTTTGTTTTTCTTCATATTTAAGGTCTCTTGTATGCTAAACTCGAACATCATACGAGCGTGTGTATGCGAATGTTTTTATTTTAATTTCGTTTTTAAAGTCACAGACTCTCATGTATTTTTCATTTTCTTTTGTTGTTGTTGTTATTGTTGTCGTAGTTATTAAATGTTACCTTTTTTCATTACGTTTGTTGTGTTTATTTTGTTTTTGTCTTTCTTCTAGTTTCTAAATCTTTGATTATTATTGTTATTGTGTTGTAGGATTTTTGCACGGCATTGCTTGTTTGTTAAATACAAGCCTGCTGTCTGTTGTGTTGCGAAGCAAAAAACAAAAACAAAAAAACTCGCGTACTCACACACGTCCACAGTCGGCATTTTGTTTAAGTTTTTCTTTGTTATTGTTGTTCTGCTTATTTAAATATTTATGCTTCGCTTCATGAATTTTTCTGTTTGTTTTTGTTGCTTGTTTTGTTGGTTTTTTTCTTTTGCATACAAATACTCATACATTCACACTTTAACATGATAAACCATCAACAAACTTAAAGTCGTCACAGTAAAATAATTAACATTGGTTTGCTGTGTTACATAGTGTGGGTGTAAAACAAAAGAGAAGAAATTTATGTGTGCGAAAAAGGAAGCGGAATTTGTTTGTTGGTGTGTGTTAATGGGAAAAGGAAATTCAAATTTTAATTCCTATTTGAATTTTAAAATTTTTTTGTAAAAAATTGTGTGTTTTAAAGCATTTTAAAGTGTTTCAAAGTATTTCAAATGAAAAAAATGCGTTTTTAAAACCAAATTGAAAGTTGGGAATTAAAAATTAAAAAAATGTGCTAAAAAAGGAAATTTAAAAATTTTAAAAGCATACGCTCCACTGAAGTATTCCATTTTACATCGATCGAAATAAATGCTAGTTAGAAGGGGTAAAGTCTGAACCTATATGGAGAGTGTTTCCTTTCATATAGTCTTTGGCCAGCGCCACAATATGATGTAAAAATTGCGGCCTCGTATCTGATTGCATGTTCAGAGCGTTTTTCGCACAACGCTCGCTTCAATCGAATTAATTGTTGTCTGTACAGGCCTCGCCTGGTAGTCCGGCCCGATTCTTGCAGCTCATAATGGGTCATAATCTTCTAACCTAAACCCACCTGGAAATTTAATTTTGCTTGTTGGCTGTGCTTCACCTGTCGTAATAAATTCATTTTTTTTTTCGTTGCCAGTTATAAATCAATGCAAAAGTGATTTCTTTTTAAAACGATCAGATTCGTAAAATCGTCTTTCAACGTCTCTCGGCTTCAGTTCATGTCGCATCCAATTTCTTTGTTTTTGAGTGAATCTAGCTGATTTTTAATGTTCTGAAATGGTTGCTTCAGTCACTTTTAAGGATTGTGCAGGTATATTTCTGTAGTATATTTCCAGTTTATGTTTTTTTCTTTGCCCCAGACGCTCTTTGTCATATCACACGATACCCTGTATTTTTAATAGATGATTTGAGCGATTACCGTCAATGTAAAGCGCTGTGGCCTGTACAACGCGACCAATTTTAGATTTATTGCATGAGAACTTTTCAGAAAGAGTAGAGAAGAGTCAAACTTTTTTATGGGGCTATGTCTAGGACCGTGGCTATGCTGATAATCTCCTAACGTTGCAGCATTTGAAAACAAAACATTCGCCCAGAAATTGCCACAATACCTGCCACACAATTTTGGTTGAAAACTTATCGATGGCATTGTTTTTTGTAAATAATTTATATCTTAACCTAAAACAACAGAAATTTCTTTTACAATATCATTGATTTAATGGTAGAAAACTTATCGATGCTCCTGCTAGAACCACAGGTCCACTATCAATAAATTAGTTTCTGGTTGCTGAATAAGAAATATCGATAACATTGGTTTTCTGTACAAAAATTTCAGCTAATATGGGTTTCTATAGAAAATTTATCGATAAAAGGAATTATGTTTGTAGAATTTGTTGTTAACATAGTTGTCCTATAGAAACTTTATCGATAACATTGATTTGCTTTAGAAAAATTATCTTTAATATTGGTTTTTAAAAGAAACTTGTCGATAAGAAAAGTATTCTTTCAAGAAATTATCAATCACATAGTTATTATGTAGAAAACTTATCGATAACTTTAGTTTCCTTTAGAAAAATTTTAGGTAATATAGGCTAGTACAAAACTGTATCGTTAGAAAGAAGAATGTTCTTTAGATAAATTATCGACAACATTGTTATTTTGTAAAAAAAACTTATCGATAACATGCTGTTTTGTAGATAACTTATAGCTTATACTGGTTCCTACGTAAAACATTTTGGTAAAAGAAATGCATTTTCAAAAACTTATCTTTAAAATTGTTATTTTGTAGAAAACTTATCGATAACATTGATATTTCGTAGAACACAAAGATAACAAGGGTATTATATATAAATAACATAACGATAACTTTAGTTTTCTATAAACTTGTTAACAGAAAACATAGCAATGGGGAAAAAACCTATCGATAGCAATATTTAGTTTAAAATTTATCGATTAAAAAATTCCTTCTGCTAAAACAAACCAAATTTATTTTTATTTCCAATGCTTTTATGCTTTTAATAGACCCTCTAAACGATTTTTTTCATTATTTTCATTTTTTATACGTTCTTCTGATCAAAAAATAATCACTTGCAAAACAATACGTATTTCTAAGATTCCCCTATGCTCTCTTACACACAAAAGACACCAATTCTGTCGCATAAACATTCAAAGAGATTCCATTAGTTTGTTTATATTTAAACTAAGTGCGTGTGTGTGTGTATAAGTAAATGAAACTCTTCACTATCTTCTCTATTACAATGATGATAATGATAAAAAACAAACTGCAACAATAAATTTTCCATGCAAATAAAAGAAGAAGAAAAACACAAAATAGCAGAATTTGAAACGTAAATTGGGTTTAGCAAACGTAACGAAAAAAAAACAGAAAAGAAAAGGAAACAACAACTCAATTTCTAAAAAAGTCAAACTAAATAAAACACACACACACACATACACACACGCACTCTCGCTTGCAAATTCAAAAAGGAAGACTGCAAAAAAGAGAAACAAACAAAATAAAAAGGAAACTGGTTTTTTTCTCATATTTTTGTTGTTTTCTTTGGATACTACAATCGTACAAAAACATTGCAGAACAAAAAAAAAAAAACAAAAATAACAACAAGAAAAAAAAATAAAAGGAGCTACATATACCAGGAATTTAAACACACACACTCTCTCTCTCTCTCTGTTTCACTCTCTGTCATATGCCACCATGCTTTTCATATTGTTTTTGCAAACATAACGTGCACGTTTTTGCTTTGCATGCTCTTCTTATAAGAATTTGTTTTCTGTGTTTTTGCTTTTATGTTTCTTTTTTTGTTTCCCCATGTATGTGTAGTTGATACTACTGACATTGCCATCACATTGATAAGAAGCTCAACTCAGTGTTGTGTGTGTTTATGAAAGTAAAGGGACTCATACACGTGTGTGTGTTTTCATATTCTTACAAAATTGCGAAGTAATTTGTATACTCGTACCCCGTACTCGTTTACCAATATAGTGGTTGTTTTTGTTTCTTTTGCTTTGCATTGTATTTAGTTGGGGAGAGAGAGTTTTTATGTTTTCATTGTACATATTCTCCCCAAAGGGAGTGAATAGTGAGTGTGACTCATTTGTTGTTTGCTTTTTCATAAGCATGCATAGCGGGTGTTAGCAATGAAATTTTGATTTTCCTTGCTTACTTGTTTTATTTTCAAATGTGAGCATAATTTGTATATTGAAATCAAGAGAGAGAGAGAGAGAGGAATAAAGAGAGAGAGTTTCATTTATTTTAAGGATTTCGTTGTTTGCTTAGTTGTGTGGGAGAAGAGAGCATGCATGTTACATTATTTTTCGGTACATATTCGGTGTTTTTTTGTAAGCCGAAGAGAGTAAAATCAAACAAGTTTTCGTAAAAATAAACTACAAAGAGAGCTTGTTTTCGTTTAATTTTTTTTTATTTTCTTAGTAAAGAAAAACAGGATTTATCACATGTTTTCCTTTGAATTTTCGTTTTATTACTTTGCTTTAAAACTTATTTTTTTTTTAATTTTATTTTATAAAAGCGGCGAATTCAGTTTTTTTAATGCTCTCGTATACATTTTCTCTTGGATTTTGATTTTATTTTCTCTCTAAATATGTGTTTGTAATACATTGACTTTTTTGTTATGATTTGTTGTTTTTTCTTTCTTCTTAATTTTTCTTTTTTTATGAGAGTATCTACAACTAGTTTGACTTAAATAGTCCTCCCTTTAAACAAGAACAGTGTTGCAAAGTTGTAAAAATCCGAAGTACAATTTATTTTGGATTTTCTATCAGTAAATGGATATTTTGTAAATAAAATCATTGGAAAAAATAAATATTAACTGCATAACTAATAAAAAAAATTTCGTTATTTAATCAGAATTAAAAATAATACTCAGGTGTCCTGGTAGTCTAGTGGGTAGTGTAGTAGACCATTAGCGTAAGGGTCGTAGGTTCGATTTTCTGCACATTTCTTGTGGTATCTTGGTCAGAACTTAACGAATATTGATTATAAAATGCTGTAAGGTTAGGGGACTATTGATTTAGATACGTTCTTTGTTGTAGTCTTGCGAAAAAAACGTTCAACGGCATGAAATCGCGCCAATTGACAACGGCAAAACATGAAATTATACTTTCTCGCAATTCTAATGCAATAAAGGCAAAGTCGGTGGTGATTTGTAGCTCATACCATTGTCTTGTTGAAATCACATACCGCATAGTTCAGAATCCACAATCGCATATCGATAATGTCGGTTATCATAAGGCCAGAGTGCTTCCAATTAATGGTCTTGACTCTTCTTGAAGCAGTTTCTTACTTACCTAATTGGCCATTAACAACTCAATTAACGGATTTCGGCCTGTCTTAACATATTCTTCCAGGCGCCTTCACCTTCGCCACAAACCAGTCGAATACAGGGATTCCGTGATTTGGACTTTTCAAGGCAGGCAAAGTCGTCCGACTTTCAGTAATCCCCGCAATAAATAACCGTCGCGCCGGAGTATCCTCATCTGAACAACCCTATCCGAGCAACATGGCCGAGCCAGTGCAGCGGCTGGATGTTATCGCTGAGGAGTTCATTCAGCTCATTGTTGGATCGGATGCTTATACCGGATCGGATGCCCAATGACACTACCACACCATAATGCACAAGAAACACTAGGTTTTTAAGGATGAAATAGCTTTTCCGCATTTACTTCTGGATTTTCATACGTTTAATTTTGTTTAATGACATCGAATGCTGGAGTGAAGAAAAAATTGTTTTAAATATTTGCACCAAATCAACATGTCTAAGGCGTTTTGGTCTCAATTATTGCGTAAGCTGGACTTTATATGGATTTAAATGTAAAATATGTCGCAATGAGTGGTAAGATAGGCTCCACTGTAGACAACACTGTGGAATCGACAAATTTGGATTACACGCCATGCATTTTCTCTAATTGAAGAAATATTTTTGGCAGTGAGTACATTTGAAATCGCCGTGGTGTTGTAGACAGTGTGTTGGCTTTTCGGGCTAGAGCACATAGCTTAAACCTAAGCTCAGACATATCGAACAAAACGGAAAATGAAATGAAAAGATTTCTGCTTCGGTGACTTCCTCTCAGCGGCCTTATGTCAAGAAATCGGAGATTAAATAAAATTCGTATAAAAAAGATTCCCAAGTCAGACTATAAATGGGAGGTCCCCCCACTCATGGTTGAAATTAACGCGCACAACATGGTTGGTGTGACAAAATAGGTTGTTTTCTTGAGGGTTGTTATGAATAATTAAGTGAGAGTACATTTTGATGATGCTCGGATCTGATCACACGTGTAACGTTACTAGTTTCTTAACATTTATTTATAATCTTGCCGATTTGAATAAACTTGCTGATATGCTTCTGTTTTTTGTTGCTTAGCGTAATGAATTTTCTTTAAACTTTAAATTTTTCTTTATTTCCAAATATTAATTATTTTTATTGTTATTTTTTATTAAAAGTATTTTCACTAATTTGTTTCTTTCTATTGTATCTTTACAGGTTTTATTAAAGATTTATGTAAAACGTTAAATTAATTAAATTAAAAAAAATTCAAATTAATGCCAACAAACCTATTCTAAAAAAAATAGTGTGTAAAAAAGTGCGTAATTAAAAAACACACGGGCAACACTATTAGAAGCAGTAAAACGAGTCTTTAATAATAAAGAAAACAAGAGTAACCACTCACACTACACACAACTACTCTTGTTACCATAATAAGTGTTATATTTACTTTAAATTGAAACAACAACAAATTTAATGTAAACAAAACACAAAAAAAAAAGGAACAAACAACAGGATCGTAAGACTTCGTCATCAACATCAACATCATCATACGTATGACACGTCGTTTATCATTTATTTTCAAAAGTAACAACAACACTTACTTATGCTCTTACAGTTAAAAGAAAAGAAAGAAAAAACGAAGTAAAACAAACTCCACTTAAAATTCTTATGTTGGGTGTTCAAGTAAATCTATCCATATATCCATGAATGTCAGAGAGTATATAAGTGAGAGAGAGAGTGTTTAAATAATAAAAACAAAACCAACAAGCAAAGTAAAGTAAATAAATAAACATAACATAGAATATTATACTGCCCAAGTTTAAATAGAAGCTTATTGTTGTTGTTGGTTGGTGTTGTTTAAAACAAACAACTCAATTTATACAAAAAAAAAAAAAGAATAATTTGTGCGCTCACTAGAGAACAAACAATTACAAATACAAAAAGAAAAAAATTGTTCTTGATTATTCCTTCATATTGTTCGTGCAATTGTCGTCGTTGTCGTCGTTAAATTTAAATCATTTTACGATTGTATTTCATCATTGTGTTGTTGCTTGCGTTTTTTTTTTATCGTTTTTAAACACCACAGTGCTTTTTGTTTGTTTTTTCTTTCAGAGGAAGAAAAGAGAGCGCGCGAGAAAGAGAGCAATTGTTTCACAAGTATTTCTTGTGGTTTAAAGATAAATTCATAATTAAAAGCAAAATATTATTAAAAAATTAAAAAAGAAATAAAAAGAAAAGAAAAAAATAAAATCTCAAGTGTGTGTTTACGTTCTCGGGTTCAAGTTAAATTCCATAAATCATTGAAAATATTACAAAGAAGAAATAAAAATTAAAAAAAAAGAAAATATAAGAAAAAGTGTGTGAAAATATTTCAAAACAAGCGCGTTTTTCATACTTAATTTAGCGCTTTCGTTTGTTTTTTTGTTTCCATTACGTTTGCCAGAAAATTTAGCACAATTTTTACGACAAATATGCTATTCGAGAATCCCGCTGTAGCTGCTAAGCTACCATTCCCCTACAATGTACCACCACCATTACAGGCTGCGGCCGCAGCAGCAGCGGTTCCAAATTTAAGGTGAGTATTAAAAAAAAAATTAAGAAAAATTTTATGAAATAAATTCCACTAGAAAATCTAAAGATTTTTTGATTTTACATAATTAATCGATAACGATTATTATTAAATATCAACATCTTAGACTTAATTTTACGACCTTTATACCGGTTTTACTTGAAAAGAAGGAGTACCCTTCTATATATTTTAAGGGCACCCAACTGGTGATTCAATACCTCTACAGCTTGTATCCCTGGAATGATTTTTCTTTTTGAAAATGTTTTAAAAAATTGCAAATTTCATAGTTCGTAGTTTAGAAGTTGTTGATTTCTTTAATTTTCTACGGAAAAAAAGTTCTTAAATATCCTTAATTTTCTACCTAACGAAAGAAATCTTTCTTAAATTTTCTTTTAGAAAAGTTATCGAAATTGTAACAGAAGTTATCGATTTCTTAAATTTTCTTTTAGAAAACTTATCGAAATTGTAACAGAATTTATCGATGTCTTAAACTTTTCCCTAGAACAGAAGTTATAGATTTCTTAATTTTTCTACGAAAACAATATCGATTTCTTAAATGTTTTACCGAACAGAAGTTATCGATTTGTTAAATTTTCTTTTTAAAAGTTTTCGATATTGTAATAAACAGAAGTTATCGATTTCTTAAACCTTTTACCGATCATGCGATTTCGATTTGTTAAATTTTCTTTTTAAAAGTTATCGAAATTGTAACAAACAGAATTAATCGTTTTCTAAAATTTTCTATGCTACAAAAGTTCTCGAAATGGATATTTTCTTTAGAAAATGTATCTGTGCTGTAAATCTTCTGCAGAATAGTTATCCAGTATCTTATGGGAAACAGTTATCGTTTTCATAGATTTGCGCTAGAAATGTTCCTCAAACTTTCTATAGAAAAACTACTGCTTTCATTGATTTTCTATCGAAAAGTTATCGAGTCCATTCATTGTAGATATATAGTTATGGATTCTATAGACATTCTGTGGGAAAGTTATCGTTATCGTTATCATTTTCATTGATTATCGATGTCTTGAATAGGGTATACAAAAGTTATCAACTACACAAATTCTTTTTATAGAGACGTTGTCATTGCTTTTATTCGGTTTCTTTAGAAATGTTATCGTTTTCATTGATTTCATGCATAAAACTTATCGATGTCATAGTTATTCGGTAGAAAAGTTATCGATTACGAAATTTTTCAATATAAAAGATTTTATATTTTTATCGATAAACTATCGATAAATTTCTTTTGGAAATCAGTTTCTTTAAAACCTACATTGAACACTATAGTGAGTCGCGGCCTTGAAATTGTTTTTTTGTTGTTTTTGTGTCTGATATTAAAACCGATAACAGTGTTAATTGTCGATTTTTTTGCTGTTTTTTTGTTGCAATTTATGTAAATTTGAGTTTTGTTGTTGTCAAACCAACACCTTTCGATTTGTTGTTGTTGTATTACGGAAAATAATAAATAATTTATGAAAAAAACAACAACAAATCTTGCTTAAACCCCAACATCAATTTTTTTTACTCATTTTAACATGTCTTTGTTGTTGTTGTTGTTGTTATCTCGATAATTTCTATTTGAAAAAGCAGCTGCAAAAAGTCTGTATAATATATGCAGAATAATTGATATTTTTCTCTCTTTCTGTCTCTCTCTAAATGCCTACACGGAAATAATCGAATGAATATTTTATTCAACAATTTGTGTTTTTTATTATTTTCAATTAAATTATAAAAATTAAACAAAATGCTGACGGAGAGAGAGGAAAAAGCTTTTTCGATTATTGTGTTACATTTTAAAGCACGCTTTTAATACCAAGATCTGCATTTATTTCCATTCTATTGGCCACACCCTGTACCTTATTATATGCCGATCTTAAATCCCAATCGTTTTTTTTTGTTTTGTTTTTCGATAAAAGTAATCGCTTTACGTCCGTCCGTCTGAATTATCAATTGTTTTTGTTTATTAACCAAGATCGAGTGGATTGCGTTAAACAGACAAGCCGACACATAGACAGATAGACGGCCGCACCGATTTGTTTAATTTATCGCCCAATATCGATTAATACGCTGATTGTGATCATTTCAATGTCTCCTTCAAGTAGACGGCAATAACAACAACAACAACAACAATTCATGAGTATTGTATTCGTATTACAAAAGGCACTTCACTTTACTTCACTTCACTTTTTTTTATTACAAAACAAAACAAAATTGAAAACAAAACAAAAAAATTAAAAAAAAATTTAAAAATAGAAATAAAATTACGAACTAATCTGTTACTGTCACATTAATACTTGGCAGCGTATTGCAGGAATTTCATTTACTATCGAGATAATCAGCAATTTAATGGAGGATCTACTCGCTGCGATACTATTGATGAGTTATCGAAAAGGAAACTTTATTGGATTTTTTTCAAAACATATATTCCTTAAATTTTTTAAAGTCCTTTTTTTTTATCGATTAATGTAATTTTTTTGTTTATGTGTTATCGATATCAAAAATTTTTTGAAAAATATTTATCGATAAATTTAATTTTTTACAAATTAATTACGTATTTAATAAGTTTTCTATCGAATAATTTCTGATAAAATAATTAATTTCAATAAAAAAATAACGTAAAGTTATCGATATAATAAAATTATTAAAAAAACTCATTTAATAAAGAAATTTTCTAAAAAAAAACTGCTATCAAAAATTTTCTCTTAAAAATTTATAAATGCTTTCAATATAAAAGTTATCGATATAAATTTTCTGTAACAAAATTATCAATATAGCATTTCTTTGGAAGAATAAGTGTTATAAGTTTTCTATTGATAACCTTGTGATTTAACAGATTTTCATTAGAATAGTTATCGATATAATATGTGTACCTTAGCGAAATTATCGATATAATAAATTTTCTATAGAATAGTTATCAATGTAATAAGATTCCTTAACAAAATTTTGTTATAGAAGTTTTCTAAGTTTACTATAGAAAAGTTATCGACGTCAGTTTTCTATAGAAAAATTATCGACGTCAGTTTTCTAAAGAAAAGTTATCGACGTCAGTTTTCTATAGAAAAATTATCGACGTCAGTTTTCTAAAGAAAAGTTCTCGAAATAAGAAAAAGTAAACGAAAACTAGAAAACTTTTATTGATGTTCCAATAGAAAACTTTTATCGATAACTTATATCGATAAATTTTATATACTGAAAACCATTATCGAAAACTTATATCGATAACTTTTTTGTAGATAACTTTTTTATTTAAATAAGTTTTGTAAAGACTTTGTTTTGAAGAGTAGTTTTCTAAATAAAAGTTATCGAAATAAGGTAAAAAAGTAAACGAAAATTAGAAAACTGTTATTGATGTTTCAATAGAATTTTTTTATCGATATCTTATATCCACCAGTTTTATATACTGAAAACCATTATCGATAACTTTTTATAGAAAACTTATATCGATAACTTTTTTGTAGATAATTTTTTTTAAATAAATAAAAATAAAAGTTTTGTAAAGAGAACTTATCGATGTTAATTATCGATAAAGCTTTCTTTGCAAAAAACAAGGTTTCTTTGGCGACATTATTGATATAAAATTTTTTTAGGAAAGATATCGGATGTAAATTTTTCCTATACATAAGTTATCGATATAAGTTTTCTATTAAAAAATTATTGACACAAGTTTTTGCGAAAAGTGATCACAATAACAAGTTTTTCTTTAAAAAAATTATCGAAATACAATTAATTTTTTGATGAAAATTTGTGGATATAACAAATGTTCTTCAATACTGTTATCGATATGATTGTATTTTCTATAGCATAATATTTTTTAGAACAATTATCGATAAAATTATGTTTTTACAGAATTCGCACAGAAAACTTGTCACAGAGAGTAAAATGCTCGTTATAAAATCAAAACCCTTTTGTTTTTATGTTTACGTCGCTTTGCTACCGTATCCCATTTAATTTTTATATTAAAAACATTTTGTTATCGATAATTTGCAAGTGGAAAATTGTTTTGTTTATATTAACCTGTTGCCTTAAGCTTTAAAACCGTAATAACGAGAGTTTACTCTTCTACTCTTCTACGTCGCTTTGCTACCTATCCCATTTTTATATTAAAAACATTTTGTTATCGATAATTTGCAAATGGAATATTGTTTTGTTTATATTAACCTGTTGCCTTAAGCTTCTGCTTTAAAACCGTAATAACGAGAGTTTACTCTTCTATTCCTGTGCAAACTTTTAAAAAAAGAGAGAGAGAGAGAGAGTGCTATTTACTTCGGTGTACTTCGGTTGCCTTGTGATCTTGACTGATGACTTTCAATAAATCAAACATTAACCTAAAAATCAGAAATAAAAAAACAAAACAATTGTAAATAAAATTCCTATGTTGTTGTTGTTGTTATTATTTTTGCCGGCTCCATTATGGTTATTGTTGCTGCTTATGTTTGTTTTTCTCACAGAGCAAAAATTTTGAAATCTCAAGAAATAGAAAAACAAAAAACAAAAACAAAAACAAACATTCATAAAAATTCAATTGACAATTATTAATGCGAACATTTGTGCGTTTCATTCATTGTGTGTTTTGTTTTGTTATGATTGTTATTGTTGTTGCTGTTTCTGTTGATATTTGATTGTGTATTATTTTAGTGTGTGTTTGAGGAAATTTTTTATGTTGCTCTCTTCTATGTTTAAATAGGTATTTGAGTGTGTGTGTGCGTATGTCTGTGTGTCTTTTTCTTCTTTCACGTGAATTTAATTCGTTTCTGTGCGGTGTTGTTGTTCCTGTCATTGTTGCTCTTCATTTTAAATATTAATTTCCGTTTTGGTACGTCAGTTGCTTTCGTTAAGCCCTTTAATTTAAAACGACAACAACAACAACAAACGACGACGACTATAAGAATAATAAAAAACGCGTTTTTTTTTTTGTTTTAATTTTCCTTTTTGTATTCGAGTATATTTTTTGAGTATGAAAAAAACCACAATAAATTTGTCTTAAAATTTTTTTGTTGTTTTTTATTTTTGTGCTGTTTAAAAAAAAATTAGTCTTGTGCGTGTATTGTTTTCATTGTTGTTGTCGCTGCTGTGTGTGTTGCTGCTTTTTTGCTTGTTTTTTGCAAGTGCGTTAATGGCTGCCGGTTTGCCACCGTAAGTGAATGATGATCACTGTGTGACGATGTTTTTTTTTTCATTTTCTTCATTCTTGTCATTAAATTCTCTTGTTCATACAGGGCCTATTAAAACACAATACTTGACTCGTAAATGTTTGCTTGTACGTCTCTCTATGCTTTAGTTTTTAAATTTTTTTTGCTCGTTTTTTTTTTAATGTTCATATACGGTCTGCTAATTGGGCGTCAGTTAAACTCATTTGTGAGCTGATTTTCCTTTACATTTCTAGAAAAACAAATTTCAAACACTACCAATAAATCCGTTTCTTTCTGTTTTTTTTTTTCATTGTTGTGTGGCGTTAGCAAATGTTCTCAAATTTCGTTTTACAGTCAAGAAATTAAAAAGAATATAAAATTACACACAATAACTTATGGTTTAAACCTTGAAGTATTTTCATTAAAAATTATTTTTTTTCTTATAAATTTTACTTTTCTACAAAAAATTCTTTCGATAACTATGCTTCCAGACTTAATTTGTCATTACAACCTAACTTCTCACACCACCCACGTTGTGTGTGTTAATTTTTCCATGAGTGGCGGCAGCTACAGTTTCAAGTCTACTCGCATCGATAGATTTTTGAGAAACTTTTCCACGGCAGAGTTTTTGTCAGAGGACTGTTGAAAGGAAGTCGCCGAAAAAAATATTTTTTTTTTATTTGGTTTTGAAAGAAAAAAATTTTCAAAAAAAAGTTTCCAGCGGTAATAATTCTTCTTAGGATTGTTTTCGATAAATTTTCCTGTAGAAAATAGATAATTTTCGATTATGATAATTTTTTTTAGGAAAAATTTGATAATGATAATTTTTCCGTAAATTTTCTATAAGTTTTCTATAATATTTCTATAGAAAACTTCGATAACTTTTTATACAAAATTCCCAATATATTTCGATAATTTTTCTACAGAAAATTTTTGATAACGATAACTTTTTTATAGAAATTTTTTTTAATAGAATAACTTTTCTATGTTTTCTATAATTTTTCAATGGAAAATTTTTATAATTTTTCTATAGAAGAATTTGATAACTTTTAATACAAAATTATTAATAACCTTCGATAACTTTTCTAAAGAAATATATCGGTAACTTTTCTATATAAAGTTCTCGATAACTGTTCTATATAAAATTTTCGATAACTTTTCTATATAAAATTTTCGATAACTTTTGCTTAAAAAACTTTCCGGCAACGATCATTTTTTCTGTTGTTATCGATAACGATTTTTCTCTAACAGAAAATTTTTGATAACAATAATTTTTAAATATTTGTATTTCGATAACGATAGTTTTTCTATATAAAATTTATGTTTTCTACTGTTTTTGTACTAGAAATTGTGAACTTTTGAGTACATAAGCTAAATATTGCACTCTCCTCTATTTGTTTGAAGTAATTGGCTTGTAATTGTTTTCCTTTGAATTTCTAAACATAATTTCACTTGAACATGGTGTTGTATGGAGCCAGTTTAAAATATACCCACCCAAGTGTCGACATCATAAAAATATCGTTCTCGTCTTACGATACCTAAAAATCTCGTGGACACAATACAGTTTAAACGTGTAAAAGAGAATAGAAAACGAAAAAGTACAACATAATTGTGTCATTATTTCATTAGGAAAATTCAATTAAACGTTGAAAACAGATGTTCATTATTTCTTAATTTTTATTTATTTATTTATTATTATTAGTGTTGTTGTTGTTGTTTTTTTGTATATGTTCTTAGTGGCAATAACAGATTTTATTTAGTAAAAATAGAAAAAATTTCCAAAATCATGAGTCAAGTTAGTTAGTTATTTGCAGTCTGTTTTTAAGTATCGCTTTAAAAATTGCAAAAAAAAAATTTTTGCTACAGAAAATTTTCGATAACTATAAATTTTTCTATAGAAAATTTTTGATAACTATAAATTATTTTATAGAAAATTTTCGATAACTAAATTTTATTTATAGAAAATTTTCGATAACTATACATTTTTCTATAGAAAATTGTCGATAACTATAAATTTTTCTTCAGAAAATTTTCGATAACTATAAATTTTGCTATAGAAAATTTTAAAAAACTATAAATTTTTCTTTAAAAATTTTTCGATAACTATATATTTTTCTATAGGAAATTTTCGATAACTATAAATTTTTCTTAATAAAATTTTCGATAACTCTAAATTTTTTTATAGAAAAGTTTCGATAACTATAAATTTTGCTATAGAAAATTTTCGATAACTATATATTTTTCTATAGAAAATTTTTGATAACTATAAATTATTTTATAGAAAATTTTCGATAACTAAATTTTATTTATAGAAAATTTTCGATAACTAAATTTTATTTATAGAAAATTTTCGATAACTATAAATTTTTCTATAGAAAATTGTCGATAACTATAAATTTTGCTATAGAAAATTTTATATAGCTATAATTTTTTCTTTAGAAAATTTTCGATAACTATAATTTTTTCTTTAGAAAATTTTCGATGACTATAAATTTTGCTATAGAAAATTTTCGATAACTATAAATTTTTCTTTAGAAAATTTTCGATAACTATAAATTTTTCTATAGAAAAGTTTCGATAACTATAAATTTTTCTATAGAAAATTTTCGATAACTACTATAAATTTTACTATAGAAAATTTTCGATAACTATATATTTTTCTATAGAAAATTTTTGATAACTATAAATTTTTCTAAAGAAAATTTTCGATAACTAAATTTTATTTATAGAAAATTTTCGATAACTATAAATTTTTCTATAGAAAATTTTATATAGCTATAATTTTTTCTTTCGAAAATTTTCGATAATTATAAATTTTTCTTTAAAAATTTTTGATAACTATATATTTTTCTATAGGAAATTTTCGATAACTATAAATTTTTTTATAGAACTTTTTCGATAACTATAAAATTTTGCTATAGACAATTTTCGATAACTATAAATTTTCTTATAGGAAATTTTCGATAACTATAAATTTTTCTTTAAAAAATTTTCGATAACTATATATTTTTCTATAGGAAATTTTCGATAACTGTAAATTATTTTATAGAAAATTTTCGATAACTAAAATATTGACAGCTTTTCTTTAGAAATTATGAGCATTGACATTTTTCTGTAGATTTTTAAATAAATAAATCAATTTTCTCTTGATAACATTGCTTTGGTGAATTTACAAAAACCAATAGTTTTTCACTTTTCTTTACAAAAATTTCTTTCAGTGCCAATTAAACAGCTCCAGTTTATTTTATTCTGTTTTCCAATTCTATTTTACAATTTACAATTTACAATTTACAGTTTACAATTTAAAATAAATTTTTCTTTTCAATTGATATCTTTAAATGGTTTTGTATGACAACAATAGCCAACTACAACAATAAATAATATCCCAATAACAACCACAAACGATAATAATAAAATACGAAAAAAAAGAAACAAAAATTAATTAAAAAAATAAAAAAATCGTTTCATAAACGCAACCGTTTCCCCTTCTCCAATAAAATTTCATCGTTTCTTTATTACTTACGGAGGCAGTTTTTTGTGTGTCGATTTTGGTTTTGTTTAAATACCTCCGCGCTACCGGAATTTAGGGAGCGTACAAATAATATGGATAACCGTCACAAAACTAATAATAATAACAACAACAACAACAACAACAATACATATCTTATTATTGTCATTCATGTCAACTTTTATTTCCATTTATTTCGCTTCTTCGCATACGTTTGTTACACTTTTTGCTGATTTTTTTTTTATCGAAAATTGATTTAATTTATTTTGATTTGTTTTTTTGTTATCGTTTTATAAGATAACATTTGAAGTTTATTTTGCTGTTGTAGTCAGTCAACTTATCGGTTTTTAATTTAGTGGCGTCTATTGGAAATAAAATTAATTAAGAAAAGTAACGCCATCAAAACTTAATGGGAAACTTTATTGCAAAGTTATCGTTTCGTTTATACTGTGCTTCCAAACAAAAAAAAAAAAACAAGAAAGGAAAATTTTTAATTTCCCACTAAAAGTGGTAAATTGCTTGTAAAATATAATCGGTAATCATAAATCTTATTATTAAAATTTATCGATAATCAGTAATTTGTAATGTTTGTATTGTTAAAAAGAAATTTCTTAAAGAAAAACTATCGATTTATATTTTTTTATATAAAATTGTTTTCAATTATCCAAATTTCTTATGAAAATATTGTATTACTAGGATATTTTAAAAATAAACAAATTTCGATAACTTTTCATATTAAAAAATTTTCAATTAATTAAAGGAAGATGGAAGTTAACGACAACTTTTCGATATAAAAAGTTTTCAATAACTGTTTAGGTAATGCTTTCAATAATTCTTAACGGACACATGTTTTCGATAACTGTTTTAGAACAACTAATTGTTGACAATTTTTCAAGAGAATAACTTTTTAATAACTTTTAAGGCTAATCTTCGACAATTTTGAGGTTAATAGCGACAAAATTCAATATAATAATAAATATTAATAATGATATCCATTTTTCGATAACTTTAAATTCTGTAACGATACATTTTTATAAAGACACATTTTAATTTCATTCAATTTTGTTGACTTTAAATTGCGGTAACGATATATTTCGATTACGCTAAAGTTCGATAATGACTAATTTCGATAATATTCAATTTCAATACGATAACGATAAAATTCGATAACGATAAATTTTTATAATGATATACGCCTTTCGATAACTTTAAATTCTGTAACGATAAATTTCGATAAACATACATTTCGATATGAATAAATTATAATGATAAATTTCGATAACGGCAAATTTGGATGATAATAAATTTCGATAGCGATAATGTTCGTTAACTTTTAATTTAAATTCTGTAACAGTAAATTTCGATAAATTTTCAAAATATAAATCTTGATTTCGTTAAATTTTGATGACAATAAATTTCGTTAACGATAAAGTTCAAAAACGATTAATTTCGATAACGATAAAGTTCGATAACGACACTAATATAGTTCGATAATATAGTTTGATAACGATAAAATTCGATAATTTTTATTACGATATACATTTTTCAATAACTTTAAATTCTGTAACGATAAATTTCGATAAATTATAAATTTCGATGTGGAAAAATTATTAATTTCGATATGAATAAATTCTATAAGGATAATTTCCGATAACGCTAAATTTCGATGAAATTTCGATATTGCTTTATTTCGATAACGATAAAGATTGATAACTACTTTTGGAAATTTTGCTAACAATGAACATATTTCCCTAATTTTAAATTCGTTAATAATATATTTCGATAATCAGAAATTTTTATAGGAATAAATTTCGATAACTACAAATTTCTAGAAAATTCGATAACTTTAAAGACTGATATATTTCGATAGTTATTAATTTTGATAAGAAAATCTCAGCAACTAAAAATCCTTCAATTTTGCTTTGTTATCGGTTTGTTATGTTCCATTAATTTTTTTTAATTTTTATAAAATTTTGTAATGTATTTATTTTTCTGATTGTATCCTACAATTACTTGCTGTTGCTTAGTTTACAAAAAAAAATTAATTTTTTCTTTCATATTTCTGTGGTTTCGATATTTTATATCTCGACGAATACGGAGAAATATTTTTATCCCACACACTACTACCACAAGCCGACTTGGTATTGAATTCTCTGTTCTTTTCAAGTAAAAAATTATAAAAAAAAAATTTTTTTTTTGCTTGTATCCAATTATTATTATTTTTTTCAATTCATTATATGTATTTATTGTTGTTGTTTCTCAGTTACTATTATTGTTGTTTTTGTTGTTGTTGTTACCGCATGGTTTTTTTTAAGTGCTCCAAATACCTCGTGGCTTATTTAAATGAATAGAAAATTTATTTTTGATGCTGTTTCTGTTTCTTTTTCAATCAAAAGCCAAACAAAAACAAACAAACAAATGAAATAAAATGCTCTTTAAGAAAACAACAAAAACTAATTCTGTTTTTAACAAGGTTTTAAAAAATTGATTAAAAATAGAGAGAAGGAGGGAGGGAGGGATGTTACAATAGAAAAACAGAAATTCAATTGAATTTTTTTTCTTTTTGTTGTATCAACTTTGCTTAAAAATATGAGTTTTGCAACAACAGCGTAAAAAACTGTAAAAAAATCAATTCATGTATGGATGTGTGGTGTGCATTTCAGTATTTTACATACTCATACTATGAATGCATGTGGGTGTGTGTGTGTGTATGCCGAGAGTACTAAAGGAATCATAACTTACAAGTGGTGTTGAATCAATTGGATCGCATTGGAAGTGTATTTAGTTTTCAAGTGCAACCACTTTCATCATTATATGGGAAAGTGTGTGTAAAAAGAGAGAGTTTTTGTTGTTGTTGTTGAAAAAATAAACGAAATAAAAATCTGTTCGTTTACCCATGTTTACCTCTAGTGTAGGGATTTTACGTTTTGAAGCATTGGCAATTATTTGTGGTGTAGGTTTGTAGCATTTGTCGTTTAGATGGACTACAAATTACCATGAGGAAGAGAGAGAAAGAGAGAGAGAGCAGAGCGTGTACAACATTTGAATTTTAACACAGAAATCCGCACACAATAAGCGAAGAGCTTGGGAAGTTGATGTTTCCTGTTAAAAAAATACGATAAAATTTAATTTTTTTTGTTAAAAATTTTTTGTTTTACAGATTTTCTCATAATTATTATAGAAAAAAATTTTTTTTTACAAGAAAGTATTTATTCTCTTATGATTGTTTTGAAGGGCATGCATATAAAGCAAAAAAATTTTTTTTTTCTGATTTGCAAATCATTTGAAAATGTCATCGAAACGGGCATGATATTCTTGCTTCATTAACATTTTCAAACACTTTTTTTCTGTGGTAGGGAGTGTACGAGGAGGAGGGTGTATCATTAAATAATTTCAATATAATAATCGTTTTATTAGCTCGCTTAAGAATTATTCGTGAGTTGTTCTGTTAAGTTTACGTGTTAATTTTTGATCTTTAAAGCATAAAAATAGTTTCTAACATCTAAATTGAAAAACACATAGCGATGAATGGAAATAAAGATGAGGGGAAAAGGGATTTGCAGCAACTGCAATAACATGACTGGCAAAACTAATCACACGGACAGACAATATTTTTGCATTATTTTCTGTCGTTTTTAATTTCGTTTTCTTTTCTTTGCTTATCTTTTATCTGACATGCTACACCTCTTCTTCGGAGGGATGGATATGAATGGTGTTCAGAAAATACATAAAATTTGTTGCAAAGTGTGTAGCCGGCAGAGTCAGAGAAATTTTGAATATTAAATTTGAAAATTCATAGTTTGTGCTGTCAAAAGTAGTTTTTCCTATTACAACTTAAGCACCTGACTTGCGGACTGCCCTCGTATGTGGAAGATTTTTATACAAAAAATGTTTCTGCTTTTTTACCATTTTTTTCTTGCATTTCCTCTTGGCCCCAACATTGTATGCAAATGTTTCACATTTTTTTTATGAATAAACAACAACAACAATAACAACAGAAATAAAATGTTAACCCAGATGAAATGAAAAAAGGTCTCTGACAGTCAAATTTCTTGGAAAATTACGTTTTTTTCTAAAAAAAAAGAAAAAAGGTTTAAAAGCCCTAAAACGTATCTTCTACTGTAAGCAGTTGGAATGAAAAAACCGTATAAATATGCAGGCATTTGAAATACATACAAAATCGTTTACTTTTTTGTAATATTTTCTTTAAAAAGTATCAAGAAAAACAAAAGAAAAAAATTTGTTACTTTCAAATCTTTTCTCAGAGTAAAGCAGCTTTGAAAAAAAATTTCATTTTCAAAAAAGAGAAACTTTTTTCAAAAAGTACTTTTTGAAAAAAGGTACCATTTCATAAGAGTACTTTGTGAAGAAAGGTACTTTCTGAAAAAGTTAACATTTCAAAAGGGTAGGTTGTGAAAAGAGGTATTTGTAAAAAAGGTACTTTTAAAAAGGTACTTTTTAACGAGCCAGGACTGGTGCAAAACACATAATAAATTATTATCCGAGGAGGTTCAAAGCACCAATTTTGTTGTCATAAAAATTTTTTTCTTGCATTTTCAAGAAAAGTACCAAAAAAGTACATTTTGATAAGGGTACTTTTTGAAAAAAAAGTACTTTTTGAAAAAGATACTTTTTCATTAATGTTAATATTGTTTATTCTCCGACCACTTTACAGGGAGGACTTTTTGAAAAAAAAGTACTTTTTGAAAAAGATACTTTTTCATTAATGTTAATATTGTTTATTCTCCGACCACTTTACAGGAGGTAGGAGGTTGTTATCATAAAACATTTTTTCTTGCATTTTCAAGAAAAGTACCAAAAAAGTACATTTTGATAAGGGTACTTTTTGAAAAAAAAGTATTTTTTGAAAAAGATACTTTTTCATTAATGTTAATATTGTTTATTCTCCGACCACTTTACAGGGAGGACTTTTTGAAAAAAAAGTACTTTTTGAAAAAGATACTTTTTCATTAATGTTAATATTGTTTATTCTCCGACCACTTTACAGGAGGTAGGAGGTTCTTATCACAAAAAATTTTTTTCTTGCATTTTCAAGAAAAGTACCAAAAAAGTACTTTTTGATAAGGGTACTTTTTGAAAAAAAGTACTTTTTGAAAAAGATACTTTTTCATCAATGTTAATATTCTACAATTTTAAATGCCTTCAAATAATTTAATATTTAAAATGAAATTTAATTCGCTGTCGTTTACATAAGGTAGGTACAGAATTGCGGTTTAAAACTGGCTTAGGGTTTGCAGTTAAAATTTTTTTGTTTCGTTTTCTTTCAAGAGTTTCAAGTTTTATTGCCATCATCTGTTGTTCTTTTTGATATTTTACCTGTTGGATTTTTTTCTTGCATTTTCAAGAAAAGTACCAAAAAAGTACTTCTTGAAAAAGGTACTTTTTGAAAAAGATACTTTTTCATCAATGTTAATATTCTACAATTTTAAATGCCTTCAAATAATTTAATATTTAAAATGAAATTTAATTCGCTGTCGTTTACATAAGGTAGGTACAGAATTGCGGTTTAAAACTGGCTTAGGGTTTGCAGTTAAAATTTTTTTGTTTCGTTTTCTTTCAAGAGTTTCAAGTTTTATTGCCATCATCTGTTGTTCTTTTTGATATTTTACCTGTTGGATTTTTTTCTTGCATTTTCAAGAAAAGTACCAAAAAAGTACTTCTTGAAAAAGGTACTTTTTTAAAAAGATACTTTTTCATCAATGTTAATATTCTACAATTTTAAATGCCTTCAAATAATTTAATATTTAAAATGAAATTTAATTCGTTATCGTTTACATAAGGCAGGTACAGAATTGTGGTTTAAAACTGGATTAGGGTTTGCAGTTAACATTCTTTTGTTTCGTTTTCTTTCAAGATTTTCAAGTTTTATTGCCATCATCTGTTCTTCTTTTTGATATTTTACCTGTTGGATTTTTTTCTCGCATTTTTAAGAAAAGTAACAAAAAAGTACTTTTTGATAAGGGTACTTTTTGAAAAAAAGTACTTTTTGAAAAAGATACTTTTTCATTAATGTTCATATTCGACAATTTTAAATGCCTTCAAATAATTTAATATTTAAAATGAAATTTAATTCGCTGTCGTTTACATAAGGCAGGTACAGAATTGCGGTTTAAAACTGGCTTAGGGTTTGCGGTTAACATTCTTTAGTTTCGTTTTCTTTCAAGATTTTCAAGTTCTATTGCCATCATCTGTTGTTCTTTTTGATATTTTACCTGTTGGATTTTAAGTGTGTGCATGTGTGGTGCGTATTATGACTTCTGGATACCATAAATCATGGGGATCGCTTTTTAATGGTCTTTTCATATCCAAATCTTTAGGCTTCTCTGTGTGTGTGTATGAGTGTGTTTATCAGTTCAGAGTTAAACATTATCAGGCAAACTTTTTTTGTTTCCATGAAAACAGGAAGTCGACTCGTGTTGTAATCACATTGTGCAAAAATTATTATGCCACGGGCAATGGGCAACAAAGTACAGTGCAAGGCATAAAGTGGGGACCAAAAAATAAATTTATTTTTTTTTCTATTTTTTTATTATTTTTTTTTTAATCATTTTTCGGATTTTTGCTTTTTTGCTGTTGTTGTTGTTTTGAATGTTCACTTTTGTTAGTGATGGTAATGCTTTACTTTTGCTGATGTATTGATGCGAAATTTGTCTTTAAAATGTGTTGATTTTTTATCTCCCCTTCTCTCCTCCACCACACTCCACTTCTCTCCTCTTTTTAACTTTTGGATTTTTTTTTTTATTTTGAAACAATATTTTCATCGTTCATCATCGCTATTCTGTATAGAATGGCTTTCAGTTTTTCGCTGACTAGCCGGCTGGTGGCCGACTGGGCCATCACCATCACTACTGCCGCTACCACAATTGTATTACAATGGCTTCAATGCTTCAGGAGTTTTTTGTTTTTGCTGTTATTTTCGTCTCATTGTCTCTGCTTAAGGCCCCTCTCCCCTCTCACAAAAATGATATCAATTCGTACTCAAGTGTTTGTGTGTGTATATTTGCCTGTCTGTCTGTCTGTCTGGCTGTGTTTAAACGTGGGTTTGTTTCGGTGAATTTTAAGTGGAGTTCATACCACGTCTTTAATATTGTTTTTACTGGCTTTGATGGTGATGGTAGTGATGATGATGATGATGGTGATAGCGATTACGATGGTGGTCTGTCTGTCTGTCTGTCTGTCTGTTTGTTTTTTTTTTATTGTTTTGGTGTTGTTTTTTCAATGGAAAAATGATTCATCATTCATAAACTTTGCTTTTCATTTTAATTTAGAGCAGTAGAGTAAGCACAATTTTGTAAGGCACTATCAGCATTTTTAAAGTGCTTAACAGATCCTACAAGATGGCAATTGATAGCCCATAAATAAACTTAAACTGGGTTAGACTAGACCTATTGTGATACCGCATGTCAATATCCGAAGCGTGGATCAAACATTTTCAATAGGAAATCATTCGTCAGCGGTAATGTTAAGGCAGCGGCCATAACTTGCAATAGGCCAGAGTGGCCTGTGTGAACCGCAATAATGCGAGGGAAGGCCATGGGATTTGAGGAAAGAAGACAGAGAGCCCTCTTCTTATCTATATAAGTCCAGAAGGGCCCAGCAATATTGCCAACGAAGTTGGGATGTTCAACTTCCTTTAAAACGGCCGAAAAATAACTGAGCCAATCGAAACATCTATGTCCTGTAACATGTCGCGAATGGTAAGCTCTGTACCAGTTACTGGCCTGTTCATCAGCAATGCAATCATCTACGATCCATATAAGCGTTGCCATTGAATGATCCAAAAAATTTCTTTGAGAAAACCCCGAAATTCACTAACGGAAATCGTAATCGTGGCGAGATTCATGAGCGATTTGATGTCAGCCTGGCTGTCGTCCTATTAAAGCAAGAGATTTTCATGGAAAATTCTACCATCCAACAAGCACTGCCCCCGCTTTCAGTATGGCCGCGACCACTGCAGTCGTCAGGCAGTGTTGACGAAAGTCAAATGTCAGAAACCTTTTTTTTTTTTGCACGCCGAGGAGGGGTAAATGTACCTAACCGCACCATAGAGGAAGTCGTCACATCCTCCGTGTGTGGGGCCCTCACCCACTAAATCCCCCCCTCGTCTCATGGACTTGTTGTGCCCACTCCGGAACTGCGGTGGTATTACTTCGGAGTGGAGTCCCTTTGGCTCTTTGGCCCCTGCATGTTCATATCCGCGTCCGGATTGCGAGTCGAAAGTTGAAGAGACATCTAAGTGTCTCCACTGTTCCTTTCCTCCAGATCCTTGCTTCGAATTTCGCTTGACACGTGTGCCAGTTTCATCTATTCCGGCGTGCCCACATGTTCTGCACCTTCAAGATCCCTCTTCTTCAGTTTTAGAATCCTCTCCACGTAATTCGCCTCCGAGGTCCAATTTTCTCTACTCGCGGTCATAACCCCGACAATGTTACCGGGCGTGATCGTCCCAACTATCGACGTCAGTGCAGAACGATAGCTCTGCCAGCGTGCACACTCGAAAACGGTGTGCTCTGCGTCATTAATTATCTCCCCTTCCTCGTAAAGACAGTAAGGTGAGGCGGTCTTGCCCATTCTGTGCAGATATTTCCTAAAATATCCGTGAACCGATAGCATCTGTGTAACGTAGTAATTTACTTCTCCAAATTACCGACCAATCCATGGCCTTATGTCCGGAATAAGTCTGGCTGTCCATCTTCCTCTATCTTCCTCGTTCCATCGTTGTTGCCATTTTGAAATGGTGTTTTCCCTGAAATGAGCCGTTATGTGACTTCCAGCCGATTTCGCCTTATAGATCTCCATCCGCTCCGCTGCCAGCAGATCCACAGGGATAATGCACGCTATCACCACTACGGCTGGAGGGGATATCGTACGATTACTCAGACCATCGCTATACATTTTAGCGGCTCTATCAGGAACCTTATACTTAAAACCACACCAGAAAATTCTATGTGGAATCCTCGTGTGGTATGGCTTCCCAGTATTACAGCATAATCCATGGCCCAGATTGAATCAGGACTGCACCTTACTTACAACTGCACCTCAATCCTATGTTTCAGCAGAAGCCAAGTATAGTCAGTAAGGCCTTACTTGTAGTGCAACTGAGGTCATCCTGTCTATCAGTTTACTGAAACATCCTGCATCAAAAGTGAGCTTCGTCAAGCAAGATTGACACCAATACGGTGCGATAGAGCAAGTATGTGATGATAGATTTAAGCCATAAATGACCACCTTCTTCTACCTTATAGCATTGTAGTGCTACTGAGGTCATTCTGTCTATCAGTTTACAGAAACTCTGGTACTGAAACATCCTGCATCAAAAGTAAGCTTCGTCAAGCAAAATTGACACCAATACGGTGCTATAGAGCAAGTATGTGATGACAGATTTAAGCCATAAATGACCACATTCTTCTTCCTTATAGCATTGTAGTGCAACTGAGCTCATTCTGTCTATCAGTTTGCAGAAACAATGGTGCTGTAACATCCTGCATCATATGTGAGCTTCGTCAAGCAAGATTGACACCAACACGGTGCTATAGAGCAAGTATGTGATGACAGATTTAAGCCATAAATGACCACCTTCTTCTTCCTTATAGCATTGTAGTGCAACTAAGGTCATTCTGTCTATCAGTTTGCAGAAACTCTGGTACTGAAACGTCCTTGAGCTGCGTCAAGCAAGATTGACACCAAATACGGTGCGATAGAGCAAGTATGTGATGACAGATTTAAGCCGCAAATGACCACATTCTTCTTCCTTATACCTTCAGCCCTTCAGCAGATTTTAAGCTTCAAAATAACCTTCGGATACTTTACTTATTTACTTACCTAATTGCTCATTACCACCCTTTAGTCAGGATTACAACCTATTTTCTTACACGACCCATCATGTGTATGTAAATTTAATACATGAGCGGATAACATCAATTCCGAATGACAAATTATTAAGGAAGCTTAAATAATCTCTGTGGTCTTATAATTATTGCCCTGAGTGTTGCATGCAAAGAAACACAAGTTACTGGCTTGACAATCATTGTGTGCGATGTCTGGGCTTAAAATTTAAGCAAATTTTTAAGTCATTTTAGTGTCATTAGTTAAGCAGACATTGATTGCCTTAATAAATGCATTTAAAACGATCGTTAAGAGTTTAAAAATTTAAAAATTTTTTTTTTCATTTCAAATATTTTTGATGGCACTTGGGACAACGCTGCCGACCATCTCAAATCGTAGTGGCAGTTTATTTTGTCATGTTTTGTTGAACACAAGCAGAGAAGGAAACATTTTAACAGAAAATCGTGACCATGCTGTTGTCATTTTGCAAAAAAAGAAGAAGAAGAAAAAATTTAAGAAAAAACCGCAACATTTTATGCAATCGTATAATGAGCTGTAATGGACCACGGAAAAAAAGATTTAAAAAACACGATATGAAATAGACACGGGTATTTAGTGTGTATTTCCTTATTTTCTTTATGAAATGAAACCCTAAGGAATGAAACATATTAAAAACATTTAAATTTTGTAAAATATTTCATTTTTGAAACACTGCCACACCCACTAAAAGGGGGCGTTGCTAGGGGTTTATTAGACGCTTGGGAAAAATTAAAAAAATTACTAGGATTTTCAGACTCAAATTGATTAGATTGTCTTGAAGTAGCCGTAGTCTAGTAGGTAGTCTCTTCGCTTATTAGACACGAGTCCGTGGTTCAAACCCCAGCTCAGATAAATTGAACAAAACCAAATTTAAGAAATATTTGTTAATGTGACTTCTTTTCTAGAGACCCCCCCCCCCCAACAAAAATTCTCGAGAGTAAATAAAATTTGCCAAGAAAAGTTTCTTAAAAATTTGTCGTTCGAAGTTGCCTTTAAAGTGTAGGTCTTCCGCCACCACTTATAGCTAAAATTAACACTTACACCACCCATGTAGAGGTGTAAGAAGCTAGGTTGTAAACCTTACTAAAGGGCTATAATGACCAATTCAGTAGGAGTGAATTGCACTTCAATTTCCAAAAACATTTGAATCGCTGAGTGGCAAATACAAAGTGTGTAGAGAGGAGAGTAGAATTCCTAATAAATTACGCGATTGCGGCACTTCTTATCGACGTTATGGCTTTGGCGTATGCCGATAAGTCTTTGGATAAAGGTCTTTTTCTTTCAACGTACTTACCAACCTGCCTGATATTTTTGACCGTCGTTTATTGTTTATCGAGCATGGGCTCTTAACAAATAATTCCAAGTAGTTTTATCCACCGTCCGAGTTCTGTAGCCTTATACTATGTTCAGATATGCACTTTAATTGAGTCAATATTCGGTTTATTGAGTACAATATTTTAAGTGTTCAGACATAATAATATACGCAGTTCAGCTGCTTATTCAATATTCATTTGACAGCTGGTTGTTTTTTGGTTTTGTTGTTTTTTTATTTTTTTTATCGTTGTTGACATTTGATGCTCACTGAACATACTTATGACAGTGCTGCATTTTAAGTTTTACTCAATTTTATTAACAATTTGCGTATTTATTGCGCAATAATTAATTGAAAATTTTTATGAAATATTGAACTCAATAATGGCGTTTATTGCGATTTACGAAATAAAGGTGCATATCTAAACACCGTATTAGTTTCATTCCAGCGAAGCCCGATATAGAATGGTTTATTTCCGATTGCGAATGCTAAGTATAGAATCCATTTAATAATGTGTCTTGTAATGATTTTAGTGTGCCCCTGCTTAATTTAGGAAATTTCTCTAGTTAGCAAAGTCAGATGGGCAGGCTGGGGATTAGTGTGATAAGAAATTACAATTACATTACAGATATGAACTTGTTCTTGAGCTTTTTAGGTTTTTGTCAAGATCAATAGGCCTTTATTAGAATGTGTGTGAGGATAAATTCGAATTTAAAAACCAAAGACGCAAACCCACGCTTTTAGCAGCGCCACTTTTTGCCTCTAACAGGGTAAGGTTTGCTATTAACAGAGCACTGTTAACTGTTTAACAGTGGCAATAAGTAGATTAGTCTTCTACTTTACAATTATTGCAGACTATGGACATAAAATATAATTCTCATTATGATCATTATTATTTGTGAACAAAAGTGTTGAAATTTGAAGGATGGTTGGTGAGTATGGAATTATTCTAACTATCCCACCACCACGGTTCGAAGGAGGACTACCTCTGGACTACCATTTGCATATAGTCTGTATGGTGCAATATTTCTTATATGTTTCAAAATGACCAGTGGCCATTTCTAGAGGATTTTCAAGCAAAAAATTTATATTTTCAAAGCCAATTTTCTCAATACCATATCACTTTATATGGGACTATGTTGTTGATTATATTAAGAGGCCTTGGAGCGTTCCTTTGCATATACATAGTATGGTGCTCATAGACCTAGTATTTGTACTAAAATTACCTCCTAAACAATTGTGTCTGTTTAGATGAATACTGTTAAAACGTTAACAGTGCTCTGTTAAGGGCAAATTTTGCTCTGTTAACACCAAATGTGGCGCTGCTAAAATTTAGGGATTGCGTCTTGGATTTTTAAATTCGCATTTATCTTCACACATTCCGAGCGGTAGATTTTTGAGAAACTTTTCAAAGCAATTTTATTCACTCTCAGAGTAAATAGAGGAAGTCGCCCTAAATAAATATATTCTTTCGTATTTTGTTTTGTTCGAGATTTTTAAGCTGAGATTTAAACTAAAGAGTACTTTCTTCAAAACAGGAGATACTCTTTTTACAAACAAAAGCACCTTTTTGCAATGCAAAGAATTTTTATTTTTTAAATGAAGGTACTTTTTTTTAAACAAAAATACTTAAAAAAAAAAAAAGATTTTTTTTTGCAATCAAACGAATTTCTTTCTGTAAACGATGGTACTTTTTTGAAAACAATGTACTTTTTTTTAAATAAAAGTACTTTATTGCAATCAAGCGAATTTCTCTTTGTAAACGATGCTACTTTTTTGAAAACAAAGTACTTTTTTATAAACAAAAGTACCTTTTTTTGTAACTAAAATAACTTCATTTCAACTTTTTTTTCTCCCCTTCCTAACATTTAATTTTTTACAAAAAATACATTTTTTTGATACAAATCTGACCTTAATCTGTAACAATTTCTTGACTTTTATTCACGCAATTTAGGTTGCCACCAAATGAGTACTTTTTCAAGAGGGTTTATGTATGTGGGTTTTTTTTTTCAAATACGTAATTCGTATTTAAATTTATTTAAGATTTGTTATGTACAACAACTAATTCAATCACACAATCAAGATACATTTTTCTTTTTTTCAATTGCTATTCGTTTCAAATAAATTTAAGAAAGGGGGGACCACAGTCTCTATATTGGTAACAATTTTATAGAAAAAAAATATTTTTTTTGTTTTTCTTTTTGTTGGTTTTCTTAAATAAACAATGACCTTTAAAATGTTTAAAGCCTTAAACAAATATGTAGTATTTTTTCTTCTTGTCTTTTTTGTATAAAATTAAACCATTTCTAATAATTTAAAACGAAATAATTTTTACGCTGTTATTTATTTCTTTATTGTTAAGAAAAAATGATTTCTTTTTATTGTGTTATTTTCTCAACCACCACCAACTCATTCAATAGCATTTATTTAAAGCCTCTTTTGGCATTTCAATTGTTTGGGAAAAAAATGGCAAAAAAAATCAAATCAAATGCTGACCAGATACTGTTCAGATACTGTTGGTTGGTTGGCTTGGTTTTGATATATCTGAGCGTATAATTATGGTTCATTAACCCGCTTCAACTTTTCTTTAAAAACTCTATTCAGTTTCAGTTCAAATGAAAAACAAACAAAAAATAAAAAAAAATTAAAATTCTCTTTCAAAACATTCGTTTTCAATCGTTTTTGGTCATGTTGTGGTTGGTTTTGTGGTGTTTTGGTCGTTTTGGTTTAACCCGGGCTAAATGGTGTCTGTCTGTTTATCTGTTTGATTCACTGGCGATTTTCACAAGAATTTTTTTGTTTTTGTGGTACGCGTCAGTGATCACTGTTAACAAACAAATACTTAAAGACTAGCTTACAGTGTAATTTGAAATTTTTAATACACAGCCGCAGTAATAAAATCGAAACCAAAGTAAGGCACATAATAGGGGTACACCGTTCAAAAACAAAATATAAAAAAAAAGTTCAAAAAATAATCAAAAAAAAGACTCTAATAAGATGTGTGTGAAGACAAAATTCGAATTTAAAAATCCAAGACGCAATCCTTAAATTTTAGCAGCGCCACATTTGGTGTTAACAGAGCAAAATTTGCCCTTCACAGAAATTCGTTTGATTGCAAAAATGTACTTTTATTTAAAAAAAGTACATTGTTTTCAAAAAAGTACCATCGTTTACAAAAAGAAATTCGTTTGATTGCAAAAAAAATTGTTTGTTTAAAAAAAAGTACCTTCATTTAGAAAATAAAAATTCTTTGCATTGCAAAAAGGTGCTTTTGTTTGTAAAAAGAGTGACTCCTGTTTTGAAGAAAGTACTCCTTAGTTTAAATCTACAAAAGAAAATATTTATTTAGGGCGACTTCCTCTATTTACTCTGAGAGTGAATAAAATTGCTTTGGAAAGTTTCTTAAAAATCTATCGCTCGGAATGTGTGAAGATAAATGCGAATTTAAAAATCCAAGACGCAATCCCTAAATTTTAGCAGCGCCACATTTGGTGTTAACAGAGCAAAATTTGCCCTTAACAGAGCACTGTTAACGTTTTAACAGTATTCATCTAAACAGACACAATTGTTTAGGAGGTAATTTTAGTACAAATACTAGGTCTATGAGCACCATACTATGTATATGCAAAGGAACGCTCCAAGGTCTCTTAATATAATCAACAACATAGTCCCATATAAAGTGATATGGTATTGAGAAAATTGGCTTTGAAAATAACAATTTTTTGCTTGAAAATTTCGTAGAAGATCAGTGGCCATTCGGGAACATATAAGAAATAGTACACCGTACAGACTATATGCAAATGGTAGTCCAGAGGGGTCCACTTTCGAATCGTGATAGTGGGATAGTTGGAACAATTCCATCCCCACCAACCATCCTTTATATTTCATCACTTATGTTCACAAATAACAATGATCATAATGAGAATTATATTTTATTTCAATAGTCTGCAATAATTGCAAAGTAGAAGACTAAGCCACTATTGCCACTGTTAAACAGTTAACAGTATTCTGTTAATAGCAAACTTTACATTGTTAGAGGCAAAAAGTGGCGCTGCTAAAAGCGTGGGTTTGCGTCTTTGGTTTTTAAATTCGAATTTATCTTCATACACATTCGTTCGAAGTGTACATTAAACTGTAGGTTCCGCCATTCACACATGGCATGAGAAACTAGGTTGTCGTAATGCTGACTAAAGGATTTTAGTAACGAATTAAGCAAGAAGTGCCGAATATTTGAATACGAAAAATGATTAACCATTTAAAAATCCCTTTACGTTTTCTAACAAGTTCTTTGAGATTCAATAAATCTTGTGCTAACAATTTTGTTATTAAAGAAAATATATGGCGGGCAGATCTTAAATTTTTTTTTTAAATTTTTAATTAATTAAAAAAATAAATTCCAGACTTATTGTTAAACGATAGTTTAATCACATTATATTTAATGACACGCTATTTCTTAATTTCCTATTTCAAATGAATTTTTTTTCCTTCATTTACATAAAAATTTACAAAAATTACGAAGACGATTTAAATTGAAACACTTCCTCTTAAACATCACTTTTTAGTTTTTATTTTTTTTTTTTGCTTTTTTTGTGATAATAATTTTACACAAAATTGGATGAAATATTTGAAACTGGTTTTCGGTTTTTAAATTCTAATTTTGAAGATCAATTTCTAGCACCCATCACTTCAGCTTAGTATTTAAGCCAGAATTTTATTATGAAACTTACAACACAAACAAGCCTTTAAGTTAAGCTAATAAAAACGAATCGAATGGATTTGGAAACGAATGGAATGGTTAGTGATTGAGTAATAAAAAGAACAGCAACAACAACAACAAAAAAACAATTTGTTAAGCTATTTAGACAATCGCCTTGACTGTTTGTCTTTCAATTTGGCTGGCTGGCTGGCTGACTAGCTATCTATCTGTCTGTTCTTAAAACAGAAAATCAATTGCTGATACAAAATCCAGGTTGATTTTTTTTTATAATTTCTGTATAATTTAATTTTTTTAAAATTTTTTTTTAAAATTTTTTTTTAAAATTTAATTTTAAAAAATTTGTTTAAAATTTTTTTTATGATTTTAAGATCGATCGCCTAAATAAAAAAACAAGCATTGTTATCGGTATCAGTTTCTGTGTAAATTAACCCCAATATTTACCTCAAACTAAAAAAGGCCACAAAAAAACGACTTATTTTATGAATTTTTGCTTACGAAAGCAGGCATTGATTTTATGCACAATATTAGTCGTTAAATTAAAACTATTAATTAAAGAAAACAGAAAAAAACAATAAAAAAAGAATAAACAAATAAAACTGAAAGTCTATGCAAATTAGTTGAAGAAAAAAATTCTTTGAAGTCTGCTTAGATCAGTCCGCTGGCAGGCGTCTCAATGTAAGCAGCTTACCTGGTCCTATAAGGTCGTCGTTATTATAACTCCTGGTTGGCATCTCTCAACCATACCGAGAGCCTTATAAAGGCGTCTTATATGACGTTTTGTCAGTTGATTTTGGGTGTCTAAAAATTCTTCTTCTCAGGTTCCCAAGTGCCGCCCAATGGCAGATAATATTGTTACGTTTTTACCTTTTTAAAAACGTTTAAATATGAGTTCGTTAATTGCAAACAAAGTAAAAACAAATGTGTTTAATTTCAGTTAAACTGTCTTTATTCTTTACACTACTTTTGTGTGCCACCGTATACAACTTAACGATACAATAATTTGCTTGTATACTATTCAATTTCACACTTCTGTCCGCGTTGACACTTTGACACAACTTTTCGTTAGATCTTCTCTGCTTACAACCTATTTGCAAGCAATACCACTTGTACGTTCAAACCGCAACGCGTCTTCACACAAGGCTGACTGAATTATAACTGACTGCTGCCTGCTTTGTCCAGTCCTTTTATAGTGCGACACAACCAGTCTAACGAACATTCTTGATCTAACGAACATTCGTGATCTCGCCTTCTCGAGAGCTCTATTGCTTATACATTATTGTTTGTGTACCTTGCTTACGTTGTCCATCCTTTTTGTCACATGCACGTTGTTGTTGGTACCAGGCGCAACCAGGTTCGTTGTACATATGTGTGTGTGTGCAGCTTTAGATAACCAACACGTTCATTGTATTCTTGGTGTTAGTGTGTATTCGTATCGAGTGGCTTTTGTTTATCGTTTTTGTTGTTAAACGATATTAGGTCGTTTCGATTTGCGTAACAATATGTTCTGTGATTTCCTTTTCTTCCTCCTCGTTGCAGTTGCTACATAAGTCTCTTGACGTGAACACCCAGAGGCCAGTGTCCTCTACTATAAGGTTCGTTGGATGGAATCTTATTAGATTCTATGCAAATGCTGTTCTACATACAATCCACAATCGGGCCAGATGTGTCTGGTGTCTCTACAAGTGGATTCATTAATCCATTTTAGCTTTGCCAATAAATGGAGCTTTTGTGAGACCATTTGTTTGCCTTTCAGTGAAGAAGCGTCTATTTCATGTAGTAATTAAATTGAATTTTCCCTGGTACGAGCCTTAGAAAGTGCGTCAACCTTGTTGTTATTTTCGAAGTACTCATGCCTCGCAACTGTCTATTCCATGTATTAATTAAATTGAATTTTCCATGCAACGTGCCTTAGCAAGTGCGTCGACCTTGTTGCTACCTTCGATGTACCCATGTCCCATAGCCTTAATGAGAGTAACCGTCGAATGCCGCGCTATTTCTTCCAGAAACACCCGGCATTCTTGGATAAATCTTAGATGTGGTGGATACTTGAAGTCGATTTCAATTTTTAAAATTTCTACGATGCACACCAAGATGTATGCTCGTAAGCAGTGCTTTTTCCAAAGTCTCTAAGCCAATCTGCTCAGGCGTCTTTACAAATAGTTGAGATCGTCTCAAGTCACATTGTCTTGACTACATTGTGGCAAAACTGACCAGATGTACAGAACGTTCTTAATTGGTTTTCCTTGTCTTCGTACTAAAGTAGCTATCCAGCATACATATATATTTCTTTGCCGAATATTTAATAAGTTTTCGAAATTAATCACAGCCTTACGACTGTAATTTTGTATTCAACTCAGTTTCAAATCCAAGACGCAATCCATTAATTTTAGCAGCGCCACATTTGGCGTTAACAGAGCAAAATTTGCCTTTAACAGAGCACTGTTAGCTGTTTAACAGTATCCATCTGAACAGGCCCACTTGTTTAGGAGCTAATTTTGGAAAATGCTCTAGGTCTATGAGTACCATACTATATGCAAAGGAAGGTTCCAAGGCCTCTTAATACAATCAGCAAAAAAGTCCCAAATAAAGTGATGTGGTATTGAGAAAATTGGCTTTGAATATATCGATTTTTTGTTTGGAAATTCTCTAGAAGATCAGTGGCCATTCGGGAACATATAAGAAATAGTACAACGTGCTCGCACCACCACCTATTTATTCAGATTTTTATGTGGCAAAGAATTTATGCCGTGGGTATGGCATTATCTTGCTTACTTAAGTTGTTAGTGCAACCCCCTTAGTCAACATTACAACCCAGTTTCTTACACCACCCATGTTGTGTGTGTCATCATGAACATGAGTCGCAGGACCCACCGTGTTAGAGTTTTTGAGAAACTTTTCATGGCGAATTATTTTCTCTCAGATTTTTGCTAGAAATCTGGTGAGATTTTGTTTTGTCGAGATGTCTAAGCTGGAGTTTGAGCCACGATTTTACGTCTACAGCGACTCTAACTAAGCAAAAGCGTAGATTGCAGCCTAGAAATCCTTTAAAATCCATGAGTTTTTCAGCTACAACCGCACTGGATAAGATGACTTTACATCGCATGAAGGTTTCGAATCAGAATCATGGTCATGATTAATTGCAAAACTTTTTTAAAACGAATAAAAATCTTTAAATCTTGGCGCCCTTTTTTGCATAAAAAATTTTTTTTTAATTTTTAAAATCAAACTCGACATTGATGGTTACTTGGTTTGCCTTCTATCATAGAAAATTATGAGACGTCGACAACAATGTTTTTGGTCTCAAAGAAAAAAAGACTCTTTTTTTCTTTTGTTTTTAATTAAAATTTAATGCCTTTTTTCTGCTTTTTTTTCTAAAATTTTTTTTTGGGGGGTTTTCGGTTTTTGCTGCTCACTCATCTGCTTAGTTTTTATTACAAAATATCTCGTACAGCGCTGATAGTACTGATGTTTACATAAATATGGCCATAACCAAGAAGAAGAAGAAGATGAAACAAAATAAAAATAACGACAACAACAACAACAACAACAACATTTTAATGCCATTATGTGTCACATACAATGCCAATAATCACAACAACAACAACAGCAATCCAACAATTACAAAAAAAAACAGCAATTGTCGTAAGTTTTATGGCCATTAATTTCTGTTTTTTTTTTGGTTTTCATTTTCTTTGTGTCTTCTTTTTTTTTGTTAAAACAATGAGAAAAAAAAAACAAAAAAAAATTCTGTAAAATTTATGGTTAAATTGTCAAGCACTATGGGATGAATTGGGAAAAAATATTCGAAAAAAATTTGAGAAAAAATGCAAAAAAAAAAAATAGTATATGTCTTGAAGAAGGGTCTTTTATTAAGTGCTTTCGATCTTCAAATTTTAATAAAACAAAGTGTGTGTGCACAGAACATCATTGAAATATGACCGCCATGGCTTCTTAGGCCGAAGTGCATGCCAAATGTTAATTTTCCTCTGACTGTGAGACATAAATCATGTTGAATTTGATTGCTGCCATGGGTTATGTTATCACTATCTCGTAAGATGATAATTTTTTCAAATCACACATGCAATGTGGCATGAAGTCGTCGTAGTCTAGTAGGTAGTATGTTGGCTTGTTAGACGCAAAAGCCTGGGTTCGAGCCCCAGGCCAGGCATCAAAGACAAAGTACAAAAAGTATTTCTTCGGCGACTTTCTCTCAGCAGATTTCGAGCAAAAACTCTGAGAGTAAATAAGATTACCATGAAAAGTTTCTCAAAAATCTGTCGTTCGGAGTCGACTTTAAAACTGTAGGTCCCGCCACTCATGTATAAAATTGATACACACAGCATAAATGGTGTGAGAAACTAGGTCGTAATCCTGACTGAAGGGTTGTAATGACCAATTATGTATGTAATGTGGCATTAGCTCTTAAAGCCACACGTCTTTTGTGTCCAGATCATACAACTCAAAATGGCTCAAAAGATGTTGTTAAAGAACGAGCCATAGTGCTCGCCATTGAAGGCCAACGTTTTTCTAAAAAAATATGAACCATTGACGCCCCCTGCCTATGAAATTAATAAATAGAGACTTTATTGGGATACATTGGACACTTTCGAATCGTACGTAAAGTGGCATTGTCCCGAATTCCAGAAATGATTCTCATCTCTGAAGATGTTTTTTTGATTACATTCAACACACACCCGTCGTTGTCTACGATCGTTATGTATGTGTAGATAAATTCGAATTTAACTAGCAAAGACAAGAACCAAAATTTTTAACAGAGCTAATGTTAAAGTTAACAGAGTAATGTTAAGTGGTTAACAGAAAATACGAAAAATAGTCAAGGAAGAAATCACCCAAGTATACGATATCGGAGAATGGAATAGGTTAGGTTAGGTTAGAGGACGTGTACTTGTCAATTAAGACAAGTACAGTACGCGCAGGTCGAATTGACCCATTGTACAATGCCCTTGAAGAGGGAAGGATAAAAAAGAGAGAATGTAGGAAAGCGGAGAATGGGAAGCGGAGGAATTACACAGACCAGACACAACAAAAAGGGAGAGCGCGACTACACTGTTGAAGCCCTAGCAGCTCTCAACCAGCCCAAGCCAACAAAAAGGGAGAGCGCGACTACACTGTTGAAGCCATAGCACCTCTCAACCAGCCCAAGACACTAATGAATCTGTGGAGAGCCTTGATGTCGGCTCTCGACACAGAATTCAAACTCTCAAAGAAGGCCCCGCCATGGGTCCTCACCCTCATCCTACCAAGGGCTGGGCAGTTACAGAGGAGTTGTTCGATAGTCTCCAACTCCTCTTTATCGCAACATGCCCTGCAATAGCCCGGCTGGAATCTGTTCCAGATCCCCGTCAGCGACCTAATCTCGCAGTGCCCCGTTCTCTTACTGTCCACAGCAGGCCATAGACATCCAGAGACAAAACAACCCGAGAATGGAATTCCTATTCCATTCCTTAAAAATTATGCCCCACACGTTTCTGAGTGGAACAGCAGCTCTGGTAATACGGAATTTCAACAGATCCAGGCGCAAGTTATGATATCGAGGTCGCCAAGTTGTGGTCTGTGAATGGCCAAGTTCTTGAAAGCCAAGCTCACACAATTCTGGAAAATACTCTCATGGATCTTGCCTTTTGTAAATGTACACGGGGATGTTGCCGGACCGTTGACATTTCGAATAGACCTCTCGATAGGACGTTGACCGAACAGAACACCCATTTTGATGGAACAATTTTATTATTTGCAAGTAATTTGGCACAGCATAAATGACAACTAATTTGACAGATTTAGCATCAACAAGATGGCCGTTAAACCCTTAACAAAGTACGAAAGTCCCTAATGAAAGATCCGATAATCTGTTTGAATGTATTTAAAATCTCTTCATAATAGCTGTGCACATTCAAAATCCTTATAAAAACTGTCGAGTATTATGAAATTTTAAATAAAAATTAAAAAAGGGTGGAGTATTGTTTGGGTTTTTTTCTGATTAAAAAAAAAATATTTTTTTGTTATTTTTTTCATGTGATTTTGTCTTGTAATTGCTGTTGTTCATGGCTTTAAAAATTAAGGTCTAAGGTCTCTATCTTTCTCTCTAATTAATGGGTTAAGAAACTGTCAATATTTCTTCTTTTTCGTTTTTTTTTCTGTGCGCATTGCAAATAAACTTTTCGACTTTTTTTCGAAGTTTGTTAAGCGCGCTCTCTACACTACAACAGCATGATTTTGCTGAAAAGTGTTTTTAAATCGATTTTAACTTTTTTTTTTTATTCAAATGCTGTTATCAAGTCTTTGTTAAAGTGCTACATGCCGCACCTGGCTGTTTATATTGTTCGTCATGCTCTAAGTACGATTCAATACATTTTTGAAAAGTCATGACATGCCATACGGTTAAATGGGGATGCTTTGTTCCAATAATAGGCTTATTTGCGAGAAAAAAAAGCTTAAAAAAGAATTCAAATGAAATTTTTTAAATCCGATTATTTTTCCAAAACCATTAAGTTCAGTTTAAAGTTCAAAAATTAACTTGAAAATGCAGAAGAAAGTTTTGTGGCATTTTTTTGCTTTTCTTTTACTCGGTATGGAAGAGGTAAGAATGCAGCATTGTGGAGAAGAGATTTGTATCATGCATCAGATTATCCCGAAATTGTCTAAGAATAGTGATCGGCCTTTTGATTAGGCACTGAAGACTGAAAAAACTCATGTTTAGAATGGGATTCGCCTGAAGGCCAATATGTAGACTCTGGAATTAGGTGTATAAATCATCAGAATATATACTGTGCGTCGTTAATATAAAGAAAATTCCTGGATGCATATCCAGTACCAGGCAGGCACTGAGGATTCAAAAACTCGTATGTAGACTCTGCAATGCATTAATCTGCATTAATCATCAGAACATATACTTGAAGTCGCCGTAGTCTAGTAGGTAGTGTGTTGGCTTATTAGACGTAAAGCCAGGGTTCAAGCCCCAGGCGAGACATCAAGACAAAAATTATTTCTTCGGCGACTTCCTCTCAGCAGATTTCTGGCAAAAACTCTGAGAGTAAATAAAATTACCATGAAAAAGTTTCTCAAAAATCTGTCGTTCGGAGTCGACTTTAAAACTGTAGGTCCCGCCACTCATGTAAAGGGTGTTTTTTTTATAGAGGTATAGAACTTTAAGTTGCAATAAAACAACGATGGATTTTTCGATTGACATGAATTTTATTTATCCGAAAGATAATCTTGTGGCATTACATTTTAAATATGATTTCTGGCATATGACCGCCACGGCTGGCGCGGATGTAGTCCAATCTGGACGTCCAATTTTCGATGACTTTTTCCAACATTTGTGGCCGTATATCGGCAATAATACGGCGAATGTTGTCTTCCAAATGGTCAAGCGTTTGTGGCTTTACCGCATAGACCAATGACTTTACATAGCCCCACAGAAAGTAGTCTAGCGGTGTTAAATCACAAGATCTTGGAGGCCAATTCACAGGTCCAAAACGTGAAATTAGGCGGTCACCAAACGTGTCTTTCAATAAATCTATTGTGGCACGAGCTGTGTGACATGTTGCGCCGTCTTGTTGAAACCACATCTCCTGGACATCATGGTTATTCAAACTCAGGAATGAAAAAGTTAGTAATCATGGCTCTATACCGATCACCATTGACTGTAACGTTCTGGCCACCATCGTTTTTGAAAAAGTACGGACCAATGATTCCACCAGCCCATAAAGCGTACCAAACAGTCAGTTTTTCTGGATGTAACGTTGTTTCCACATACACTTGAGGATTACCTTCACTCCAAATGCGGCAGTTTTGTGTTTGTTGACGTAGCCATTCAACCAGAAGTGCGCTTCATCGCTAAACAAAATTCGCTTATGAAAATCGGGAACAACGGTAATCTCGTTTTGGGCCCATTCGACGAATCTACGCCTTACTTGATGATCGTTTGGCTTCAAATCTTGCACGAGTTGGATTTTGTAAGCACGCATACCAAGATCTTTCCCCAAAATCTTCCATAAAGTGGATGGACACAGATCCAATTCCTGTGCTCGATGGCGGATGGACTCATTCGGGTCTTCCTCAATGTTACGCTCTACAGCAGCAATAGCTTCTTCTGTACGCACCGTACAGCGTCTCTGGGGATGCGAGTTATCAATAAGAGTAAACGTGGTGCGAAAACGTTCCATGGTTAATCGAATTAACTGCTCTGATGGACGATTTTGTCGACGATAAAATGGACGTAGTGCGCGATACGTTTTCCGCACAGAACCATTATTTTCGAAATAAAATTGCACTATTTGCAAGCGTTGTTCAGGCGTGAGTCTATTCATGATGAATTGCCAAACCAAACTGAGAATAAAGCACTTGACAGCTGTTAAATCGGTCGCCATCTTGAAAAGTAATGCCAACTTAAAGTTCTATACCTCTATAAAAAGCACCCTTTATAAAATTAACACACACAACATAAGTGGTGTGAGAAACTAGGTCGTAATTCTGACTGAAGGGTTGTAATGATCAATTATGTATGTATGTACATATACTTGAAATCTGTATGTCGTTTCTATATTCCAAAAGAAAATTCCTGAGAGCATATTAAGTACCAGGCAAGTACAAAAATGTTTTTTTTTTTTTCAATTCGGCTTCAAAAACCTTCATAGGGAAACGGTGTAAAAAATAGTTTTTCAGAATATTTTTTCTCACATCATACACTCATCCGTTCATCTGTTTATCTATCGTATTACAATTCAATTGAATTCAATTTAGAATTCAATTCTAAAATCACTTGTAATGCAAGTACAAAAAATTTGTTTTTTTTTCATAAAATTCGGCCTCAAAAATCTTCATAGGGAAACGGTGTAAAAATAAAATATTTTTTCTCACATCATCTGTTCTTCTATCGTATTACAATTCAATTTAGAATTCAATTTATAATTCAATTCTAAAATCATTTGTAATGCGTTCAATGTTGTGTATAATGTTTGAGCCTGAACAGAATCTGCGTCTCAAAAGCCAGACTGTGAAGTAAAGCTCAAGTTGAACATGTTCAATGGATTTTTTGTTGTTGTTGTTGTTGCTGTTAACATGGCTAATAACAAATTGAGTTCATCATTAGAATTGTTTATTGAATTTATATGTATATTTAAACAATTTATTTTTTTAATATTAATTTGACATTTCAATAAAGAGGGGGGGGGGGGGTATTATTGAAAAATTATTCTTTTTTTTAATAAAACATTTAAATGATTGGATGTGGTTTCTATGATACATTGTTTCATTGATTTAATTTTTATTAATGAAATTATTTAATTTAAAATTACACACAAAGTTAAAAAAAAATTAAATTTTTATGCAGCTTGGTGGACCCCCTGCTGATTTAAAATCATCGCAATATTTTTGTCTTAAAAAAAAGCAAATTTTTTTTCATTTTTTGGTACATTGGTGGTATAACGTCAAAAAAGTGGTTTTGAAAACAGCTGATGTATCTTTTATGCCAGATTTGTGTCTCTTTAAACACTTGTATGATGTTTTACGGTGTAAATATCTGTCATTCAATTTCTCATTCCCATGGATTTATTAACACTTTTGCGGTGGGTGCCGTGTATATACGGCATTCATGTGGTGTATCATAGCGGCTAATGTCGTGTAAATACGGCAGTTACATATTGCTCCACAGACGCTGAGGCCGCATGTACACCGCAGTCATTTATTTGTTTACGTGCGTTTTCGGGAACGAACACGATGTGTGGGTAACCGTGCTGTCGTGAGATGTTGCAAAGTGTGGTACAGGTGCACCGTCGCGAAAAGGGTAAGCGAAACTAGTTTTTTTCACCGAAAAACGCTACGAATATACGACCAGTCATGAAGACAAATATTTCGCCATTATGTGACATATTTAGTCATGTGAAGAGAAATTCGAATTTAACTAGCAAAGACAAAAACCGAAACTTTGAACAGAGTTAAAGTTGAACCAAATAATATGGATATAAAGAATGCGCATCATGTAGAAGTAAAATTTATTATGGCGGGTTGTAACATTACGACCCGCTCTCACCAAAATATTTTTAAAAATCATTTCTTGATGAGAGGGTGGAAGACAGAAGGAAAATAAACACAAACAAAGAGCGTAACAATGTGTTGCTCTCATCGTACGTATGTACATGTGTATGTATTCTTGTGTTTTTTGATTTAGTTGTCGATCAGACTGCGACAAGAATGCATGTGCTGCGGATGCTTTATCATTTTATTTCAGAATAACACTCGAAGAATATTTTGTGTTAAAAATGTTCTATGTCATTAGCTGGGCGTATTTGATTTTTTATTTTGTCCCAATAGTATAATTTTCTTTAAATGCTTTGGAATGATCGTTTTTTTTCTTTTAATAAAAAATGGTTTTTTTATTCTTTTTATTTTTATTTATCTAAAAAACATGGACTAATTTTTAAGCCAAAGATGGTTAGCTTTATGTTCTTTTAATAATAAAATCGATTTTTTATTTTATTTTTATTTATCCAAAATTATTAAGCCAAAGATAGACAGCTTTACATATGTATGTTGATGAAATGAAAATAAAAATAGCGTGTATTACTAACACTTTTCTATGGCTGTAAATAAGTAAATTCTCTCAACTTATTTTCTCTCTCTCTTACTCAATAATCCATAACCAAAGGCATGTGTTAACCTAGAGGAAAATTGTTAGTAATAATGTCTAGTCTACTTATTAACCCAATGATATGTATATGTGATCGGAAAATATAGAAAAATTGTACTGCACTAAGACACTAAGACACCGTATTTAACTTGGCAAGTATTCTTCTAAAAATCGAAATCATTTCTCATTGATATTAGTGAATACTACTGTAATATTTCTTTGGGTGTATAATTGAAGTCTGAAAAAAACGACATGAACCTTCTTCTTTAGAAGCTGACAAGCAACAAGCAACTGAATGCATTTTTACGCTCTTTTTAACGAACATTCTTGATGTTCGTGTCCTATGTGTGTAAAAAGCCGAAGATGTTCTTCCCCTGAGGGACATTGGTGCCGACCAGAATAAGTGATTTCAGAAAAATAAATAAAAAAGTGGTCAAATAACAAAAACGCACGATGAGAACAACGCATTGTTACGCTGTTGGTTTCTGTATCATTCCCTTCTATCTTTCCCCCCGCGTCGTGAAATATTTTTGAAAAATATTCCAAAATATGTTAAAATGCGCATTCTTTATACTTTATTTTCTTTGGTTGAAGTTAACAGAGAAATGTTAAGTGGTTAGCAGAAAATATAACAAATAGTCAATGAATAAAAACTATGCCCCACACGTTCCTGAGTGGAACAGCTTCTCTGATAATTTGGAAATTCTTTTGAAAATTGAAAAATTTAAACAAAAAAATTTATTTGTTTTAACAATGTCTGGGGAGGATGATGTTGCAGGTATTCGACTATATACAAATTGTAGGCTAAAGTGTTCCTAATAAAACCCAATAAGTGGTACATTCAAAATAATTTTGGAACTTAAGAAATCGGGCTTGAAAAATTCGCTATGTTAACAGTGTCCGTTTAAGTTCCAAAATTATTTGTTTATCCCTCAGCCGGACATTACATGAACAGATAAAAATTATTAAAAAAATAGAAATTGGGCCTAAAAGCTCAATACCTTGGTCCTTGTCCGAATTTTGTGTTTCTCACAAAAAAAAAGTTTTTCTCCTTGTACAGTGGGTAGATGGTCAGTGGAGTGTCACACGGTTATCTAGGGTATCTTAATGATTAGTTAGGCCTGTACACATCATACAGGGGTATCAATTTATTCTTAATCTTAGCAGATTTGTAAATTTTGAAACTTTTCCTAGTAAAGAGTCCGTCAAATAACTTTTTTTTTTTGAAAATCCTTTAAAAAAACTACTGAATATTTTCTCAAATTTCTTTTTTTATTTGAAAGTACAATCTTTCCTTTTAATAATGGAAAATAATTTCATTCACATGGCTGCCTCGGCTGACCATGCAGTAGCCTACTCGGTCCAATTTTTAAGCACATTATCGATTATGTGCAGCTGTATTTCACCAATGGCTGCACGAATATTGTCCCTTAAAGCGTCAATTGTCTCTGGCTTGTCGGCGTAACACTTATCTTTGACGGCACCTCGCAAATAATAGTCCAACGGTGTCAAATCGCAGCTCCGAGGTGGCCAAACGACATTAGCTCTGCGGCTGATAATGTGATCTTCAAAAACAGGGCGCAAAACATCGACTGTAGCTTCGGCTGTGTGGCACGTAGCGCCGTCCTGTTGAAACCAAATGTTGCCAATATCCTCCTCTTCAATTTTTGTGAACAAAAATTCGTTCAACATGGCCCGATAACGATCGCCGTTGACTGTAACGGCCACTCCTTGCTCATTTTCGAAGAAAAATGGAGCAATTATGCCTCTGGACCAAAATTCGCACCAAACAGTGACTCGTTTTGGGTGTGTCGGCTTTTCAATGTATGCGTGCGGGCTTTCTGTGCCCCAAATGCGACAATTTTGCTTGTTTACATACCCGCCAAGTTCAAAATGAGCTTCATCTGAAAAGATGATTTTTTTTGCCAAAATCGGCATCTTCTGGTGTAGGCTACTGCATGGCCAGCTGAGGCAGCTATTTGAATGAAATTATTTTCCATTATTAACCGGAAGGATTGTACTTTTAAATAAAAAAAGAAATTTGAGAAAATATTCAGTAGTTTTTTTTAAAGCAAAAAAAAAGTTATTTGGCGGACCCTTTAGGTTTGAAATTTTTTGAGGAATTTTTCACAGAAAAAATTATTTTTTTTCTCGTTGCATTCAAATAAAATCGCGCCACTTTTCTTTTCCGCTAAAATGTCTTTCTTTTTTTTTTGATGTTTGTGAGTGATTTTTATTATTTGATTTCTTAATTGATTATCGTTATCGTGTTATCGTATTTGTTAATAAATTTATTCACCTTTCATTTCGCATTTGCATCAACACTTTTACTAGTTTGACCCAAATTTTCCTTTTTTTTTTTTGCGGTACGTTGTCTTCTTCTGCGTGTTTTTTTTTTTAATGACCGCCCTTCTAATTTAGCCATAAAACAAGACAACAAGACAGTAAATTTGTTTGGTGGTTAATGGTTAGATGATGCTGATGCTGCTGATGTTTTTTTTTGTTGTAATGTCTAGAAAACCCAAATCAAACCAAACCAAGCCAAGTCAAACCAAGCCAAGTCAAATCAAACCAAACAAAAATAATCAATTAATGCGGCATAATTTTGCCTTGTCATAGTAAATTAAAATTTCTTTTTTTTTAAATTTTTTTTTTCTATTGAAGTTTCTTTTACAATCCATGTTAAAATGGTTTTTCGATAATTTTTGTTGTTGTTTTTTTTTTTTCAATTTAAATTTAAATTTTTATTGGCACCAAAAAAAAATTCAAATTTTTTAAAAATCGTGGAATTTATCAAAAAGTTGATAAAAAGGTTTTATGAGGCATCATAAACAAATTTTCTGTGAAATGTTTCAATAAAAAAAATCGATTTGTCTTCACGATAATTAATCAGACAGGCGTCATGTTACTTTGTTGGCAAGGCTCATAAATGCCATCGTTTGTTATGAAATGTTGGTTTTAGTGTCGTAAGTACTAATTATCCCCCACAAATTGAAGTACGCTATATCGCTTTCTATTGTTTATTTTTCTAATGGAAATCCGCCATTATAATTACCAATGGCTTGAGGATGATATTAATCAGGACACTTTATACAAATAAATTGGCTTCCTATCCAGTCTTCTCTTGGAAAAACAGGCAACTCTTGAATCTATTAAGTTGATGTCTGGTTTAAGATGACTTCTAGTTTAAGAAACTCAATGACATGCTAAAGTTATAGACACGTATTTCGCCATATAAAGGGTGTTTTTTTTATAGAGGTATATAACTTTAAGTTGGAATAAAACAACGATGGATTATTCGATTGACATGAATTTTATTTATCCGAAAGATAATCTTGTGGCATTACATTTTAAATATGATTTCTGGCATATGACCGCCACGGCTGGCGCGGATGTAGTCCAATCTGGACGTCCAATTTTCGATGACTTTTTCCAACATTTGTGGCCGTATATCGGCAATAATACGGCGAATGTTGTCTTCCAAATGGTCAAGCGTTTGTGGCTTTACCGCATAGACCAATGACTTTACATAGCCCCACAGAAAGTAGTCTAGCGGTGTTAAATCACAAGATCTTGGAGGCCAATTCACAGGTCCAAAACGTGAAATTAGGCGGTCACCACCAAAATTCGAAATAAAATTGCACTATTTGCAATATTTCTATTCATGATGAATTGCCAAACCAAACTGAGAATAAATCACTTGACAGCTGTTAAATCGGTCGCCATCTTGAAAAGTAATGCCAACTTAAAGTTCTATACCTCTATAAAAAACACCCTTTAGATCCCCACAACTATCTGAACAATGGCTGACACATCGTCATACCAAATACAGACTAGAATAGGAATGGAAAACCGTATCATATTCCCAGTTCTCGGGCAATATATGTACATTGGCGACTCGAAGTTTGATGGGAAAATGGGATGTATGCTGTATGATACACAGAGGACCTGGATATTATAAACTTAAGTGTCTTTCAGGCGGAAGTCATGGCCATAATCAATTGAGGAATATTCACAAAGAATATTCCCGAATATATGAACATAAAGTCCCTTTCGAACGTTCTAATGACGTTCGAGACTGAGGGAAATGGCGGATTATTTTAAGGTCTCTCTTATCTGGATTCTATCTTGCAACTTTGTTGTGGACCCACTAGCCAGAACTGAAAAAACCTCTCATTGTGGCCCATTCTGCTGGATATTAGGAAAAAATTCTATGCCTTTTTTAACTCTTCGAAGAGAGGACCTCTTCAAATGCTAAGTTGAATTTACCGAAGCTTAAAATAAGGACGTCGAAACAGTTCATTGTTCTTTCTCTCATGCGTGTTTTTTTTTTTGCAAAAGTTGCGACATGGAAGAGCAGTAAATAATGTAAAAGTAAAGTAAAGTAAAGTACTTTTGGAAAAAGCTGTTTGAAAGACGTACATTAAAAAATACCTGCCATAAAACTATCTCAGTAAAGTACTTTTTCATAAGAGTGTAATCCTTTGAAAGATTTAATTGTTTAAAGTACTTTTAATATTTTAAAAAGTACCTTTTGTAAAAGTACTTTTACAAAAAAGTACCTTTTCATAAAACATATTATCTGTTACAAGATTTAGTCCTTTTATCGCTAATAAATAAAAAAATTTAATTTTTTTTTGAAATTTTTTTGTGAAAAGTACTTTTGGGAAAAGTATATTTAAAAAAGTACCTTAAAAATATCTTTTGAAAAAGTATTTCAAGGAGTATGTTTTCATAAAAAATATTATCTTAATTGTTTGAAGTAGTTTTTGAAAAAATTAAAAAAAGAATTACTTCTGAAAAATATATTTTGAAAAGTACTTTTCAAAAAAGTACTTTTACAAAAATTCCTTTTCATAAAAACATATTATCTGTTGCACGATTAGTTCGCTTTTCGCTAGTAAATAAAACTTTTACATTTTTTTTTTGATATTTTTTGATATTTTTTGAAAAGGTACTAAAATAGTAGTAACAGTAAAAAAAGTACCTCAAAAATATATCTTTAAAAATACTTTGAAAAACAAATTTTCATTAAAATTATGGTCTTACGAAAGTTGTATACTTTTAAAAACATTTAAAAATTTTTTTTTTTCCGAAAAATGGTTAAAAAAAATTCAAAAAGTACTTTTTGAAAAAGTACCTTTTGGTAAATTCATATTATCTATTACAAAATTTATATTTTTATATTTTATATGTATATATAAAATATAATTTTTTTATAAATATATTTTGCAAAAGTACTTTTTGAAATGATGTTTTTAAAAAAGTAACTAAAAAATATCATTTAAAAAGTACTTGAAAAAGTAAATTTTAACCAGGAATACGGTGTTATTAAAGGATTTAATCATTTGCTATAGAAATAAATAAAAAATTTCAAAAAGTACCTTTTGCAATAATATTACAAAAGGTACTCTTTTGTTTTGTTTTTCTGTACTCTAAATAAAGTTTATATTTGTCATATTAATTTATACATTTTAATTTTTTGTATATTTTTTTTGTTTTCTTTGCAGGTAAATATTTCAAGCGTACAATTTCTGAAGTACTATTTAGGCTCAGGGTAAATTATAAAAAAATTGTTTTTTTTTTTTAATTTTTGTATTAAAATATTAATAATTGCCCGTATGTGAACTATTATAATTCGTTTGTTTGTTTTTTAATATTTTAATGCCACATATTCACTCGTATTTTATAATTTCGAACAAAAGTTTGCCAATTAACCTTGTAATCTACTGCTGAAACTACCGTCTAAAAACAACTTCATCAGGTACTTGTTTTTTTAGTATTTTTTGTAGTTGTTTTATTTTTTAATTACAACAATTTGCAAAAACTTAGTTAACTGTTTAACTACAAAAACAAACGACAACAACTAAAGCCATAAAATCACAGTTAAATACTGAACAAAAAAAAAAGTGAGAAAAAAGAGACAAAAACCTGACGATAATTTATGACTTTATTTCGTTCGCTACCCATACTGTTGGCGTTGCCTCCAAACGCCGGCATAGTTTTCTGGTTTGAAACTGTAAAAAAGATAGAAAAAGTAAAAGTTTCTCAATAAATTCGCAACTTAAGTGATGTGATTACAGCGCAGGCACAGACTAGGCAAGTTTTTCTTTCAGTTTTCTTTACGTTTTGCTCAGGGAAATGGAGCATCTCTTCATCTCCTGCCTACTTGCTACGCCTTACTTAATTAAACGGCTTCGCTGACTCTACACAAGTGGAATTTTTAATTATTCCAGTCACATGTGTATTTTGCATTGTGTGTGTGTATACGTGTGTTGGCAAATATATGGGGAAACTACTGTTAACGGTAATACACTATGGGGGAGAAACGTTTGGCAAATATTGGGAATTTTGAGGCGAATTTAATTAGCAGTAAAAGCTGGAGAAGAATATGAAGAATAAGAAATGAAAAGGAACAATATTAGTACAGTTTTAGGGTCCCGAAAACAAATATCAAAGTCTTTTCCTTTAAATAAAATAAAAATCTTAAATTCCCAAAAATGTTCAATAATACCCAAAAAAAGAGTTTTACAAACGTGCGATATTTAATTCGGCATAATTTTACTAGTTAACTAGGAGGCTTTATAGAAAAAAAGCTACTTAAATTCAAAATGGAACATTTTAAACAAGTTTTTATTTTAAATTCCCAAAATTTTTTTAATAATACCCCAAAAAAAAAAAGAGTTTTACAAACGTTCGATCTACTGATATTTAATTCGGCATACGTTTAGTAGTTAACTAAGAGGCTTTACAGCAAATAAGCCACTTAAATTCAAAGTAAAATTTTTTAAAACAAGTTTTTATTTTAAATTCCCAAATAATTAAAATCCCAAAAAAATTTAAAATAATACCCAGAATCTATGGAGGATTTAAGGCTCTATTTTCTTAAACCAGAAGTTTATACGAATTCAAGTTAATTGTTCAAAGGCTTGCTGCAGGAGGACATCGAAAGGAAGCCAATTTAGCCTCTGCAAAGGTTAATATCGTTCTCAGGTTAGGTTAGGTGTACTTGTCAATTAAGAATTAACCCATTGTACAACGTCCTAGTTTCTCACACCACTTATGTTGTGTGTGTTAATTTTTATTCATAAGTGGTGGGACCTACAGTTTAAAGTCGACTCCGAACGACAGATTTTTGAGAAACTTTTTCATGGCAATTTTTATTTACTCTCAGAGTTTTTGCCAGAAATCTACTGAGAGGAAGTCGCCGAAAAAATACTTTTTGTATTTTGCCTTTGATGTCTGGCCTGGGGCTCGAACCCTGGCTTTTCGTCTAATAAGCCAACACACTACCTACTAGACTACGGCGACTTCTAATATCGTTCTCAAGGCAAAGGTATTTATAAATATGTTATCCACCAGACCCTCAATGCTTTTGGTTCTGTCGGTTGAAGTATTGCCTTGTATAACTAGGCAGTGATCAGTGGTTTCAGCCCCATGACCTATTTACAGGCAAGCAAATCCACACGAAAACTTTCTGGGCCCATACAAATTTTAAATCCGACACTTTACTTAACCTAACCTCCTGAGAAGTAAAGCAACCTCTGGAATAAATTTAAAATTTTTTTTAATGTTTATGGAGTTATAACAGTTGGCCATACAACTGTAGGCAAATGACACTTAATTTTAATGTCTTCAACTGTTTCATATCATTAGTCCACATGCAATTAGTTGGCTGCAGATAATGAATGAAAATCGTCTTTTGATTTTTCATTTTCAAATGCTCTTTGAAAACAGGAAAATCTGTTTTCCGCCAGCCAGCCAGCCAGTCACATTTTCTTTCATTTTCACTTTCACATCATTACGTATTGATTTATACAACTTATACAACAAAAACGATAACAAAAACGAATACAAAAAGAAAACGAAGGAAAAACAGAGGAAAAACGGAAAAAAACCGACTAAATTAAGAGTCATAAGTGGGTTTGTAAAACTGCTTTCTTTGTTATGCCACATAAACAGATACCGTGTTTACTGTTACAAAAACAACAAAAACAACGACAATAAAAAGAAGAAAAAATCTCTGCCTTCTGCCACTGCCAGTGCCATTATTCACATTCACACATAGTCTGGTTGCAAACGTTTCTAGATGCCACAGCGTTAAAGTTAAAAACGCGGGTTTTAGCCAGTTTTTGTTTCAGTTTCAGTTTTGCAAAGAAAACAGAAACGAAAAGGAAAAAACAAACAAAAAATGAGTCTGGTTTTGAAATATTTTCACGTGGGGTTTCTTCTGCATGTGAGCAACTGGCTATGTTTTGTATGCCTGGCCTAGCTAAGCTGCCTGCTACACTATATTTTTGCAACAATGGCTTGAAGAACAACAAGAAAAAAAATTGTTTTTGTTATAAAAAAATCTCGAAATAAACAAATACACGTACCAGTAACACAACCGGATTTTTGTTGTAATTTTATTTCGTATCTTTTATGCATGAATGTACAGTACATAACAATAGTTTTCCTATGCAAAAAAAAAAAAAAAAAACCGAAACTAACAGCTTCCGCTGCCCACATATATAAGGCCTTTGTTGCAAGCAGTTTCTTTTTCTTCATAAACTTTCCACAGGTCAAAGTTCAATTCAAATTGGAAAACTTTTAACAGGCAAAAGCGTATTTAAAATGCCGTGCAAAAGATTTTTAAAACGAATACTTTACAAAAATTTTAACAATTTTATTGAAAATTAATTTAAAAGAAATTAGAAATCCCTTCAGCTTTAAGTCCATCTAATATTGTTTTTTACTGCTCTCTATGGATTCCATAATATTCCCTAAGAAAAAGAAAAAAAATTTTCTAGGCCTCGCAACCGTAAAATACTATCGCCATCATACTGGCACGAATCCTCGCAATCCAATGAATTGTTCTCTGCTCTGCCTTTTGTTTTTCCGACTTTCATTGTCTTCAGCAATACCACTTTGTGATTGTTATTGTGCCAACTCGCCAGTAGAATGATAGGATTTTCCTTGAGGGAAAAGTTCCCACTTAAACCAGCATTTACAGCCATTGTGATAGCACGATCAATGCTTAAAACAGAGGTCGCACTATGTGGCATTTACCCCGAAAAGCTGGCCAAAAAGGCAAAAATGAATTTAAAGAAATTTAAGAAACTAAGTACACAGTTCGATAGACAACAAAATTCTGCATTATATAGTGAATTTTCACGACTTTAAGTTGAGATTTGTAGATTTGAGACGATGTCAAAGTCAGGAAAGTGAAAAAAATTAAATGCGTTTTTGGCGTTTTTTTTTTGAAATTTTAATAGGTTTATATGATATTTTTGTTTGTGGCTAAACGAATAGAGATTTTATCTTGATAATTTTTTTATTTGAAAGGTGTGAGCAATTACTACTTTCAGATTTTTTTTTATAAATATATCTCATATATTAATGTTAAAATAATTCGTTCAAAATTTAAAAATAATAAAATTTCACATTTTTTACCCTCCCTAAAAAATAAAGATAAGGATTTTAAAGGTGAAAGTAGTTTTTAGTAGTTTAATGTTATATACCACAAGAAAATATGAACTCTCTATATTCCGGAACAAAAACAAAAGTTTGCGCAAATTTGCGCAATTATTTTTGGCGATTTTTTGAAAATTTTACTTTTTTTTTTGAAAAATTAGAAAAATTAGACGCAGTGTAATAAAGTCATAGGCAATAAAGCCATATGGCGTACGAATTATGCGAGGAAATTCAGTAGAAGCGATAGCAATCGAGATGTCCTGAATAGGTTACTTTTAAGCAGTTACCCTTTTATAAGCTGCAGTACACAAAAATCGCGAAGGAATAGAAAAGCATTTTCATCAGATACTATGAAGTTACTCCTGACATTGATGATGAAAATAATAACGATTTTAACGATTGTATTTAGTTTCAATTTTTAAGTATTTTTAAGTTAATTATTAAATAATGTAAAATAAATATTAAGAATAAATATTGATTATCCTAGAAGTTTAAAAACTCAATTACATATGTATGTATATCGACTATTATAACAATATGAGATGTATGTTAGATTTTCTTAATGGACCGTATGTCGTAGCTAGGGGCACTTATGAGCCGATCATAATAAAATGTGTTCATAAATGATTCACATTCATATTAAACATGTTCATGTCGAATTTCATCGAGGTAATAAAATGTTTAAGCCAATTATAATTGCTAAACATATTTTCATAAGGGGCCCTATTTTGGACCAAGGGGCAATTATGGACCGACGATAACAAACTTTGGTAATATGATTTAGATTTACAAAATACACGTTCATACCGAATTTCATCACGATACCAATGTTTTTAAGCCATTTATAAGCGTAAACGTGAATTTCTAAAGGGGACTTTATATGGGGACTAGGGTCAAATGTGATCCGATTTTCACCAAACCTTGACAATGATTTCTTAGTACACATAACTGATCCATGCTAAATTTTATGATGATTGTTGCATAATTACCATACTTATGTGTAAATGAGTGCAATTTCGGGGGAAATTTGTATGGGGGCTAGGCGAAATCACGAACCGATTTGAACCAAAATCAGTTGGGTTCATACTTGGGCCTTATTATCACTAACACTATCAAAAAATTCCAGCCATTAACCCATAAAACACTTCTATTAATTTTGGCCAGGTTTTCACGCAAAATGCCACATAGTGGGTCGGTCGAATATTCCACAAAAGAAATCAACGTGAGTTTAAAGAAATCTTGCTATTGCAGCAATCTTTACGTTTGACAGCTTCATAGAGGATGTGACCAAAGTGAGAGGCCAAAAACTGCGTGCTTTTGTAAGAAGAGCAGGTCATGAGATGACAGATAGTCTCTTCTTCTTCCTCATACCCATAACTCCTACAGAAGTTATTCACAGTCTTTCTTTTGGCATGCCTAACAAAAAATCAGTGGTCTGCGAGAATGGCTATTCTGCAATGAATGGTCATGCGAAGCGGCGAGTAGAAGTGAGTCCGCCCTATTCTTATGCATACGTGTCTAGCATTAGCACGATATTTTGCCTTCCTGTACCATGAGAGGACAAAATCCAAATGAACAGAGGAATTCGAACTAACTATGCCCCGTAACACATGTCGGAGATTGCAAGCTTCATACCAGCTCTTTAGAAATGCAATTTCCAACGATAATCTTCTTCTGCTGCGGAACCCCTGTAAGAGTTATCTTTGATGAATTCGAAATTTTCCTTGAGTATTTGTTTAGTTTTCGTAATATTTATTGACCATCCGAGAGACAGCATATTTCAGCATACCTTCCATGTCCATTTGTTCAAGAGCGGGTAGTTCAATACAATAATAAAGGTTGCCTAAGTTGTCCTAAAGAAGTCTCTATGAATTAAGAGTAAATAAAAGTTGCCACAAAAAAGTTTCTCAAAAATATGTCGTTCGGAATCGACTTTAAACTGTAGGCTCCCCCCACCACTCATGTATAAAATTAACACACACAACACACAACGGATATATGGCAGTCAATAACACGTACAAATAATAAAATTGTTTTAACAAAATGGATATTTCGTTCGGGCAACGTACCGCACACTTTTCCCATTTCATCATATTCATTCCCGTCATAATCATTCACCGAGAGGACTTTGATAAATTGACGCCCCTAATTCAATATACGATCGATCAACTGCAACGTAGTCGCCGTAGTCTAGTAGGTAGTGTGTTGGCTTATTAGACGTAAAAGCCAGGGTTCGAGCCCCAGGCCAGGCATTAAGACAAAGTGCAAAAAGTATTTCTTAGGCGACTTCCTCTCAGCAGATTTCTGGCAAAAACTCTGAGAGCAAATACAAATTGCCATGAAAAAGTTTCTCATAAATCTGTCATTCGGAATCGACTTTAAAACTGTAGGTCCCGCCATTCTTGTACAAAATTAACACACACAACATAAGTGGTGTGAGAAACTAGGTCGTAATCCTGACTGAAGGGTTGTAATGACCAATTATGAATGTATGTATGTATGTATTACAGTAGCAAGCAAAATGTTATAGACCTGTCTGACTGTCCTTTTTCTCCCCCTATATTTCCCATATAAGTCGTTACGAAAGAAATATATATCACAGAGGCGGTACTCTGGTCAACAATGGTGTCAAATCTGTATCAATAGAGACATGCAGAGGAGCTCCTTACTCTGAACTGATGCTACCGCAAACAGATTTTTCTCCAGTTATTCACTATTTTTGTGGTTATTTAAGATTTTCTTTCTTCACTTTTCTAAAATTTTCAGCTATGTTAACTTAACAGTCTCTATTAACATAATATTCACTGTAAATAACAAGAACATAACTTTTGCAGCTAACAGAGATCAGCAATGAATCGCTTTTTCGCTACTCATAAGTACTCATAAAATTTTGAGTAAGAGTGAGTCAACAGTACTGAAATCCAACTACTCTGATTCATTCGTACTCAGTGCAACAATGAGTATGAGTACAACGTCGACATCAAACTCATAACGTTCGAACTATGTTTGATTCATGCGCCTACTCATTCAGATTCATAAATTTAGAAAAATACTTATAATACTCATAAATGATTCGAGTGATTCGAATCATTCGTCAAAATTTACAGTCTTAGTTCTTGTTGCATTTATAAAGAAAGACACGTAAACAAAAACGAAAAAGACGGCAAGCAGAGCAAACACACAACCTTCTTGTTAGTATTTGTAGTGTTCGTACGCGAATCATACTTATTTTGTGATTCGTGTATACGATGCGTCATGGAGATTTGAAATCATCATGCGTACTGTTACATATGAGTATCATGAGTATTTCAAACTTTGAATATGAGTAGTATGAGTATGACCAAAGAAAATAAAGTATAAAGAATGTGCATTTTAACATATTTTGGCATATTTTTCAAAAATATTTCATGACGCGGGGGGAAAGATAAAAGGGAAGGAAGGACACAGAAAGCAAGAGCGTAACAATGCGTTGTTCTCATCGTGCGTTTTTGTTGTTTGACCACTTTTTTTTATTTATTTTTCTGGTGTTAAAAACAGACGTCGGCACCAATGTCCCTCAGGGGAAGAACATCTTCGGCTTTTTACACACATAGGACACGAACATCAAGAATGTTCGTTAAAAAGAGCGTAAAAATCTTGTCAGCTTTTAAAGAAGAACGTTCATGTCGCTTTTTTCAGACTTCAATTATACGCCCAAAGAAATAGCACAGTAGTATTCACTAATATCAATGAGAAATGATTTCGATTTTTGTAAGAATACTTGCCAAGTTAAATACGTGTCTTAGTGTCTTAGTGCAGAACAATTTCTCTATATTTTCCGACCACATATACATATCATTGGGTTAATAAGTAGACTTGAAATTATTACTAACAATTTTCCTCTAGTTTAACACATGCCTATGGTTATGGATTAGTGAGTGAGAGAGAGAAAATAAGTTGAGAGAATTTATTTATTTACAGCCGTATAAAAGTGTTAGTAATATACTCTATTTTTATTTTCATTTCATCAACATACATATGTAAAGCTGTCTATCTTTGGCTTCATAATTTTGGATAAATAAAAATAAAAGAAAAATTCGATTTTATTATTAAAAGAACATAAAGCTATCCATCTTTGGCTTAAAAATTAGGCCATGTTTTTTAGATAAATAAAAATAAAAAGAATAAAAAAAAAACATTTTTTATTAAAAGAAAAAAAACGAGCATTTCAAAGCATTTAAAAAAATATACTATGAGACAAAATAAAAAATAAAATACGCCCAGCTAATGACATAGAACATTTTTAACACAAAATATTATTCGAGTGTTATTCTGAAATAAAATGATAAAGCATCCGCAGCACATGTATTCTTGTCGCAGTCTGATCGACAACTAAATCAAAAAACACAAGAATACATACACATGTACATACGTACGATGAGAGCAACACATTGTTACGCTCTTTGTTTGTGTTCATTTTCCTTCTGTCTTCCTCCCTCTCATCAAGAAATGAATTTTAAAAATATTTTGGAGAGAGCGGGTCGTAATGTTACGACCCGCCATATGAAATTTTACTTCTACATAATGCGTATTCTTTATATCCATATTCTTTGGTATGACATTAAAATAAGTATGAATGCGTACAAGTATCAGAAATTATAAGTATGATTCGAATCTACTCATCGTTTTGAATACTCATTGCTGACCTCTGGCAGCTAACTTCACACACATCAGATGATGTTCTTAGAATTCTGCAGTAACTGACATATTTTCCTATCGAGTTTCCATTTAAAAAACCAGGAAGAAAATTCATTTTATTACCGTCATTCGATGCAGGCAGAACAAGCAAGAAAATACGTGAAGAAAATGCTTGGAAATTTTGTATTTAAAAGGTTACCCAAGTGTAGAAAATAAATTGTGGCATTTTTTTTTTGCTTAAAGCCGGCTAAAACCTTTAAAAAAATGATCACAATTTCAATCCTTAAACTCTTGGCCAATTGTGGGATATAATTTGTGTGTGTATACGTGTATTGGCAAATATATGTGGAAACTACTGTTAACGGTAATACACTATGGGGGAGAAACGTTTGGCAAATATTGGGAATTTTAAGGGGAATTTAATTAGCAGCGAAAGCTGGAGAAGAATATGAAGAATTAAAAATGAAAAGGAACAATACTAGTCCAGTTTGAGGCTCCAGAAAATAAATATCAAAGTCTTTTCCTTTAAATAAAATACAAATTTTAAATTCCCAAAAAATTTTCAATAATACCCAAAAAAAAAAGAGTTTTACAAACGTTCGATCTACTGATATTTAATTCGGCATAAGTTTAGTAGTTAACTAGGAGGCTTTACAGCAAATAAGCCACTTAAACTCAAAGTGAAACTTTTTAAAACAAGTTTTTATTTTAAATTCCCAAATAATTAAATTCCCAAATAATTTAAAATAATACCCAGAATCTATGGAGGATCTAAGGCTCTATTTTCTTAAACCAGAAGTTTATACGAGTTCAACTTAATTGTTCAAAGACTTGCTGCAGCAGGACATCGATAGGCAGCCAATTTAGCCTCTGTAAAGTCCCCTGGTTAATATCGTTCTCAAGGCTAAGGTATTTATGCTCGATGCTTTCGGTTCTATCGATTGAACTATTGCCTTGTATAACTAGGCAGTGATTAGGGGTTTCAGCCCCATGACCTATTTACAGGAAAAAACTTTCTGGGCCCATAAAAATTTGTAATCCGACACTTTGCTTAACCTAACCTGAGAAGTAAAGCAACTTCTGGAATAAATTTACAATTTTTTTTAATGTTTATGGAGTTATACCAGTTGGCCATACAACTGTAGGCAAATGACACTTAATTTTAATGTCTTCAACTGTTTCATATCATTAGTCCACATGCAATTAGTTGGCTGCAGATAATGAATGAAAATCTTCTTTTGATTTTTCAATCCTTTAAAAAAATTATCACAATTTCAATCTTTAAACTCTTGGCCATTTGTTGGATCTAATTTTTCTTAAATTTTTCTATCAAATCGTTTTCTGAGTGGTTTGCCAATGCCAATCGATTTCCCACAATAAATATTTATTTGTCAAACCACCACCCTCTTCAACTACTCACTTAATTATTTACTTTTGTAAACAAAAAGAAAATAAAAAAGACTTTCTAAATATTATTTTTCTCTTTAGGACTAGACTAGTATAAACAATAAAAGAAAAGCAGAAATATTTTTAAATTGAATGGCAATTGACGTAAGAGACAGACAGAGAGAGAGAGAGAGAGAGAGAGAGAAATCTTCTTCAACGTATGGAATTTGAATTGTTTTTGTTCACCAGTTAGTACATGTACTAATTGTCTGTATTTTGTGTGTGTGTGTTACTAAAGAGACATTCATTTACGCAGATTGTTATCGTTCTAAAATTGTTTATGATTGACATTTTAATTTTTTTCTTTTTGCAACAACAACAAGTACAATTGTATTTGGATTGACATATCAGACAGAAAACCAATTTAAATGATTCCATATGTTCCTGTTGTCGTTCTACTAACCTCTTAAGGGAATTGCAAATTTATTTTTAACCTGTACATAAACATAGCTTTAAAGGTATGAATTTGTGATTCATGTTTTTTATCATAAGTTTTATCAGCACTTCATTTAATTCAAGCAATTCGATTGAATTTGTAGATTTAAAAAAGTTTAAATAATTTTTTTTTATTACGCTTAAGTTTTCAAACTATTCTCGTCTTCTTTTAAAATTCTTAGGTTTTTTCTTTAAAAGTATAAAATCTTGGCTTTCTTTTGACACCACTAACATTAAAATCGCTTAAGAAATAGCTTAGTTATAAGCGTTTTTATAAAATATTATCGAATTAATATTAATCATACGCCACATGGTATAATTTTTAAAGAATATCGAATATCTCTGGTATTCCTACAGCAATTTTTGTGAAATTTTGGAATCCCAATAGGCAGAGTATTGGCTTGTTAAATGAAAGCCTAAGGTTCACACCCCAGATTAGACATATCGAACAAACAAAGCAAAAATTCTAAGAGTAAAAAAAATTGCCATGAAAAGTTTCTAAAAAATCTGTGGTTCGAAGTCAACTTTTTTTTTTGATGGCTCAGATGGTTTATACAAGAACTTTTTAAATCTATTTATTGCAGCTAAGTTTCGACTTAATATAAAGTCTTATTAAGAGTAGAAACATGGCGCCTAAAACAGTTCAATTTATTCTTGTGTTGCATTATTTTAAAATTCTGTTTTTTCTGCTGCAGCTTATAGGTAAACGGCGTTTTACCAGAAAATCAATTTCATATGCCGGAATAAGTTCCTAAACTGTCAGCTTTCATAATGTTGTTGTTGTTGTTGTTATTGATATTGTCAAACTTTGGCCAAAATAACGTCTAGGAACTGCATGAAGTTTTATGCGTATTTGTGGTTGATTTTGATATTTAAACAGAAACTTTTTTGTTGAGATTTGCATGGCAAAATTTCTTTAGAAAACCCCAATAAAATTTTATTTATTTGCCTGATTTGTCTGATTTGCAATCGAAAAGAAATTGTTTATTTATTCAACATACAAATGAAAATTTTATTTATTTTCCATGTGATATTTATTTAGTTTTTCTTTTCGTCTCGAAATTTGTTTATTTGCTAAATATAAGCAGGTAAAACGTATACAAATACTAACAGTGGCATGTCAAGAGACATAAAACTCTTGTTAAATATTTAAAGATTTGAATTTTTTTGAGGCGTTTTTTAAATATTTTTCAGAAAACAAGCTTTAGAAGATAGCTAGAGATCAAGAATTTTTAAATAATGTGAATTAATATTAATCATAAGCTTGAATGAAAAAACCAAAATTTTGTGTCACTCAAATTGAGTTTCGAAAGGAAAATTGGCTATGTTTTAAATAAATTAAAAATAATGTTTTAGTGGCTATAATAGCCTAATTTCTAAGCTTTAATTGAAATGTAAAATTTTATAAATCCATTAAGGCATAACGAAATTATCATAGTTTTTATGAAAAATGCCAGAATTAATATTACTCATACGCTCTAGAGTAAATTTGCTTAAAATATTTAATATCTCAGAGGTTTGTGGAAAGATTTTTGAAAAATTTTGTTTACAAAATATACAGTTACTAGACTTTATTTTAAACTAAAAAACATTAAAAAATTTTAATATTTTTTTAAGAATTTTTAGAATTTCAAAAATAAATTTTTAAACGTATTATCACCATTCAACTGTTTTCTAAGAAAAATCATGTATTCTCACAGAAAATGTGTTTACACGACTAAGTTGATTTACTGGTTTTAAACGTAAACCCTCTGTCTTTACATCTGTCTGTCCTTTTTTGGTGTTTATACTATTATTCACCGAAAAACAGAATTGCATTACATTGCATGTCATGGAAATGTTTGCATTGCATTTCATTTTCAAGAAAAATGAAAAAATCTGTTTTTCTACTTTAGTTTGTTGCATTGTTTTTAAGTGAACAACAACAATTTATTGTTGTTGCTGCTGCTTTTGCCTTAACAACAATCTGTCGAAGTTGTTTGTTGCCGTTTAAAATATAGTTTACGGTCATTTAGTTACTCAATTTGTGGAAAATTTATAACAACTTTGATTACAATTTTCTTCTTTTTCTCTCTCTCTCTCTCTTTCTTCTTCTTATTAAAACACTTTGTTAAAATACAACAACAAAATAACATTTTAATTTATTTATTGTTACAACAATAAAAAACAAAAACTTTGTCAACAATTTTTCACATTGAGGGCAACTCAAAATGTGAGGGTCAAACAAAAAAAATTATTTGAAATATTTTTTCAAATAAAAGTTTTGCAATCCATAAAATTTATGACGTCCAAGTGCAATTTATAGGCTCTCCAATCTAGCACAGATATCCAAGAGTTTTATAAAAGCTTTTTAAGTATTCTTTACTAAAAATCATTTCAACTTCCATTAAAACCGAGTTTATGGCTTTCAACTATTTCTCGGCTTTTTTCATTCATTCAATTCCAACACTGTAGCAGTTCTTATTGAAAAGAATTTTTTAAGTGAAAATATGCCTTATTGTCTCTTAAGTTTAAATATAAAATTTGTTTAAAATCGGTTAAAAAATATTCCAGTTATTTAATATTTTATGAAACTGTCTACCACGGCGTATGAGTATTATTAATTATGATTCATTTTATAAAAATCGTTATATCCCTGGTTTTTTTCTATGGATTTCTATAAATTTGGTTTTAAATGAAAGCTAGGAAATTAGACTATAAGAGACATTAGCAAATTTTTATATAAATTTTTTAGAACATACTTTCAATTACTTTTAAAACAAAATTTTTCGGAAAAACCATATGAGGTCAATTATAGGTAAAGTCCATTTAATTTAAGTTTAGTTAAAGATAAAAATTTCTAGTCAAAGTATTTACATTTACTTTATACAAATTTCTAAAAGCTATATGCACCAGCTGTTTCTGAAGCGTTTTTAATGTAAATGGTGTCAATTTGAAGCTTCGATTTTGAGCTTTGAACAAACATTAACAAATTTGCTAAAAAAAACTTAAGCTTCTCAATAAATTGTAATGTTTTATACTTACTATTAAAAGTTTATGTGAACATTATTAGGATCTCTTATGAATACTTTAATTTTAGAAAACTTTTTCAGTGACCTTTGACCTTATATTGTAATAATTTTTTTTTAAACCCTAAATAAGTAAATTTAAAATTATTTGCGTTTAATTCGTAATGTTTTACATTTTATTTTTAAATATACGGTTAGACAACCATACCAAAAGTGTGACCTTTGACCTTTAATAACTGCAACTTAAAACTTTCATAAAGTAACACCCAATTAATTTATAGGTTAAAGTAATACTACTGCAACATGTAAAATTCCCGAAATTACTGAGAAATATTTTATTTCAAAAAACTGCTTTAGTGACCTTTGACCTTTAACTGTAAATACAGTGTTTTAATAAGCAAATTTAGCAAATTATTGTGAATTATTAATACCAAGAATTCAAAATTTTTTTTACTTATAATCTCTTAAGAGTGGTTAAATTAAATAACAATACTCAAGTGACCTTTAACCTACAATTGTAAGAATTGTTTTCGAATGAATAATTCGCAAATTATTGAAGGTATTCTGATAACATTTTTAACTTTCTTTTTTAAATTTTTTATGGTATTAAAATGTGCTTAGAAAAACATGATAAAACACTGTGACCTTTGACCTTTAGCCCTTGAAATTCAATAATTTCATCAAATATAAGCAATGAAGTTAATAATTATTAAAGTAATAGTACTGAACCATATAAAATTCGTAGAATCACTAACAAACGGTTTAATTTCAAAAGTTTGCTTTGGTGACCTTTGACCTAGAATTGTAAAAGGAGTGTTAAAAAAGGTAATATAAGCAAATTATTAAATTTATTTTGCTTATATTTTTAAGATATAAAGTTAAGATGCTCTAGGGGTTGAAAATATGATTAGGAAAGCAGAATAATAAAGCATGACCTTTGACCTTTAATAATTAAAATTGAAGGCTTTCATTCAATAATGATAATAAATAATAAAAATCATTAAAGTTGTTGTATTGAAATGCTTAAAAATTTTAGAATTTGTGGTTTGATTTTCTCAAAAATTCCTCAGTGACCTTTGACCTGTAGAGAAATTTATTTTAAAGTTTTTTAATTTTAATAAATTTTTATAACTTGTGCCTTACTGAAGCGATTTTAAACGAGTAGTTGTTATTTTGAAGCTAACAAACTAGGCTATTAGTTTAGAATTTCTATTCTGCCAAGGTTTTATAAAAATTTTCAATTGAAAATTCAATTAAAAAATTTTTTTTTACGAAAATTTTTTTTTAAAAATTTGTTTCTTGTAGTCAAACCCAATTGAATAGCTTGTAAATAAATCAAAATAATTTTTAATTAATTTGGAATATACTTTATTTCTATAAAAAACGCGAAAAATTTGAAAATTTTAAATTTAAATTTTGTTGACAGGAAATCAATGATTTTTCTTGGTTGATTTAAAAATATTGCTACGCGATGATTTGCTAGTCAATATTGACAGCAACTGTTGCAAATTTATTTTATTTTTCAAAAGATTTTTGAAATAAATTTTTTTTGCTAAAAAAAAAATAAAAAAAAATTCTGTTTCGTTTCGTGAGTGAAATAGACCGGAACGCTACAAATGTTGCATGTTAATGATGGAAGGGTACCATCACCATCACCATTATCATACACTTGTTGTCACTGTGTCACTGCGTCACTGACTCAAAAGTCAAAGTGACTGACTTACTTGCTAAACTATATGACAAATAAATGTTAGAGATTTTGTTTTATATTTAAATTTGTCTTCTACTCGAAATGAATAAGAAAAAATATTTACGGCATTAATGCTAAAAATACTCGGAATTTTAAATCCATTTTTTTCTGTGTATTAAAATGATATATTGCCTCGTGTATATGGCCAGGCTGTTGATAAAGTGTCACTTGTTTCTCTTGATTTTTTTCTATTTTTTTTTTGCTATTTTTTGCTACCAAAAACTACTCAAGTAAATGACTGTCCAATATTTTTTCAGCGTTTTTTTCTTTTCGTTTCCTTGAAGACCACTACATAAGTTTTGAAATTATTTTGATGTTTTTGAAACAAATGTTTGGTAGTTTTTGGCCATGTTCTCTCTCTCTGTCTATATACACACATATGTATGTATACGTACATTCGTATTTTTCAATTGATATGAAAATTGATTATTTGGAGATTTTCAAAAAGGCAACACATCACACATGTCAAGTACAAATTGCTTTTAAAGATTTTTTTTTATAAATGATGCAATCAAATGTGGAAAATTAGAATAAGAAAACATCAATGAATGGTTGGCAAACCAAATCAATTAAATAATCTGATTAATGTCTTACAATATTTGAATTTTTTTTTGAAAAAATCTTGCAAAGAGGCTACCAAATTTTATTTCTAGGAGACCAATACCTTACTTACTTACTTAATTGGTTATTGCCACCTTTGAATCAGTATTGCAATCATTTTCAATGCTCTGGTTATGCTAATCAAATGCTAGGGCAACAGGCTTTCAAACCGAATTTCTTTTGTTATTCGCAAGTCATTTGTCACCCATTAGTTACGCTAACCATAAAAATTATCACCTTTGGAACTTGGAGGACTCCGAAGTGATAGTAGAAAAGCCTTTAAGGTTCGAATATAACATTGGAAGAATAGCCAATCCGCTAATATAAAGCACTATGGCCGTATGATAACTAACTTCCTTTGGCCTGCATTTGTAGATTACGAATTAGACGGTACGTGCCTGCAACAAACCCGATTAGGTAGGTAGGTCGGTAGGTAGAAGTTATGAGCGGACACTTAGGCCACACACAGGGCCCATTGCATACCTGCCAGATAAATGTGGCACCAAAACGTCAAATATTTGAGAAAAAATCATCGAAATCGTCAAAACCGTTTATTAAAATCGTCAAAAAATCATCAGAAAAATAAATAAATTCATTAAAAGTTTTTAAAAATCAAAATTATTTCTATTGTTGTAAAACATATAAAGTCAATATTGTATGTATGGACATATCTGAGTTCAAAAATAAAACATTTAAAGAAAAATTTTGAAATTAAAAGCTAGCGTGCCTCATCTTCATTTATTAATTTTTTTCTACAAACGCAGAAATTTTATATCATTTTCTGTAAAAAAAATTATTTAAGAATTAAACAATATATCCCAGTGTTGTTTATTGAAATATAAGCGCAGCAATAATATTTTGCATCATCTTAATCGATGGGTGCTGTAAATATCAAAGAGTCAGAAGCTCTTGACATTCTGAGCATGAAAATTCAGTGTAATGTTGCCTTCAACCGACACATTTTTCTGTTCCTTCAGTTCCTTCTTAAGGTCTTATGATCTTATTTGTATCTTATCTTATCTTATCTTATCTTATGATCTTATTTGTAACCGACCGAGACTGGAATGCAACTCTCATGTATGGGTCGGTGCCTCAACGTCTATTTTGAGGTTTCTCGATCGTGTACAGGAGAGGCCGCAGTAGCACGTTAATGACGATAGTGTATCCAACTCCATTGAATCATTGAAGCATCGTTGCAATGTGGCTTGTGTTTCACTGTTCTATCGCTTCGACAAAAGGATTTTGCTCGAACGAAGTAAGGGGACTTTTCCCGAAAATCATATATTCCTACGTACGAGCGTTACTTTGTCGGCCACCACTTCCGTATGTAGTCGATTGGCCAGTGGATCGCACACTGCATTACAGTAAAAATACGTTTTTTCGTCGGACTATTCGTATGTGGAACTCAATTCCTGCAGAGGCCATTCCGGATACTTATGGTATAAGAATATACAAGCCTAGTGTCCATAATCATTGTTCTCTCTTTCCTTCTTCAAAAAAAAATATTTCCACAGTTCCAAACACAATGCCATCGATCCCCTGAGTGTTGGGGCGCTTGCCTTTGTTCTTCCGATTGTAATATTAGAAGTTATACTCGAATTTTTAAAATTGTCTGTAACGACAGGAGATAAATTATTCTCAACTACGAGATTATTTAGGAGTTGTAATTTGTTGGCATTTAATGGGTTAAAAAGGAATAAAATACAGAAAAATCATCACAGGTATTCGAAAGTAACTTAAAAATATAATACTTTACTCCATGTTTTTACTAACATGAATTTCCAATAGCAACAATTGCAAAGGAAATACAAAGCTTAAAATGGCTTTTAATGTACTAAAGGAAAGAATATGATGTAAATTTTTAATTTCTAAAAATCATCAAAATACGGACATAAATCGTCAAATCGTCAATATGATATTTTTAGAGCTCAAAATCGTCAAAATGACGATAAATCGTCAAAACTGGCAGCTATGGCCCGTTGTGATACCACAGTTTCACATTTTCCCCTAGTCTGGAAACTGTTCGTAGCTTCCGATGAAGCGACTCAGACTGCCAATATCAATGAATGACATTTTATACAGATCCTCCATATATTAGGTACCCAAGTACCTCTTCCGCCTCCGACCAAGTGCCGGGCATGTACACAGTAGGTGAAGAACATTCCCATCCTCCTCCTCATCTCCAGAGCTTCTGCAGACATCATTTGCAAGACCAATACGCCTTGCATGTGTTCATATAATGTAAGGCCCCATAATAACCCTGACAACAGTGCAGAGCCTACTTCTCTGGAATTTAAGCAGAGCTAGACTTTAACAAACCCCATTAACAATATGTGTGTGAAGATACATTCGAATTTAACTAGCAAAGACAAAAACCAAAAATTTTAACAGAGCTAAGGTTAAAGTTAACAGATAAATAATATACATATATATATATATATATATATATATATATATAAATATAATAAATATATAATTAATTATTTATTTTTTTTAGTACTTTTTGGGTACTATTGAAAATCTTATTTTTTTGTGTTAAATTTTTTTTTCGTCGTTAAGTATGTAGATCGCAATTGTAAAGTATTTTGGTACATATTTGGTACTTTTTCTAATTTTTCTTTTCTTTGATACATTTTGTCGAGCTTTTTATATAATATTTTAGTCCTTTAAGAATATATCGGATTTGATACAAGTTTTTGGTAGATTTTGGTACATTTTTTAGTACTTTTTCGAAATATTTTAGAATTTTTTTAACTGTTTTGTAGGCCTAGATGGGTATATTAATTAGCAAAGATTTTCAGAAAATTTTTTTGGTACTTTTTTTTTAGTACTTTTTATACTTCCAAAAGATTTTTTATTGGTACTTTGTTGGAAAAGTATATTTTTTTTGTCATTTTTTTAAAAACGTATACTTTTGCAGCCTTTAAACATATTCTTGTTATTTACCTGAGTTTGTTCTCTAACAGAAAACCTATTGAGGTTTACAGTTACATGACTTCTCGTTCGATGTTTCATGTTCCATGTTCCAATGTTTCTTTATTTTAATTTTTCTTTTTATGCCTTTGGATTAATCAATTCATTCGTTTGTGTAGGTTGCGGTGATCGGTCGATCGAATATTGTCTGTTTTAAATTGCTTGCCGCCTTTGTTTCTGACGACTGCAGTTGTAACCATTAACAGCCAACGGCTGTGTAACTGCAATTGTTCTCAGTACCCCATAAAGCAAACATTTTTTTTTTCTCTTACCAAACCTTATTGGCTGGCTGCGGTACTTATTGCTGCATTTCAATTGTAATTTTTCTGTTTCATATCGTGCATGACATTTTCAAAAAAAAGTTTTTTTTTTTTTTTTTTCGTAAGTGAAACAGATTTTAGATATTATTTTCCAGTTTTGAAGAAACATTTAAAGATTTTGTTGTAGAAATAGTTTAAAAAAAATATTTTTTTTTTAAATTTTATTTCAGATTCTCAAAAAAAAAATCGAAATAAAATTTTTATTTACATTTCATTGAACAATAAATTTCATTTCATTTAATTTAATTTCCTTTCATTTAATTTAATTTAAATAATTTTATTTATTTTATTAATTTTTAATTTTATTATGACACTCTAAATGCTGTTGTGGTGGCAATTACGACGGATGGCTGGCAATTTTTATTTTTTCTGTGTTTATTTTATAAAGAAATTTAAAATCGCACAACAAAACTGCACCTTTTTTTTTCTTACCCACTTCACCACATGATATAGTGGATGGGTTGAATGGCTCTTAGTTGCGTTTTAATTTTGCAGTTGCTTTACAAAAGCAAAAAAATAAAAAAATTTATTAAATGTTTATCGATTTATTGACATTAAACTGTGATTATTATTATTATAAAGACCTTGAAGAAAAAAACGTTGAACAAAAAAAATAAAACTTCTTGGCAATCAAAAAGAATGCACGGTAAGAAGCAGCAGTGTTAACAGCACACGTAAACCCTTCAATGGTGAAGGAAAAGGTGAAATTCTTTACAAAAGAAAATTTTTATTTTTTCTATAAAATTTCTTGTTAGGAAAAGAAAATTCGTTTACAAACTCTAAACTGTCAAATCGTCATAAAATGCAAAGTTATTTCCGTTACGTTTTACGTGCTAATTTAAGTAGGTTAAGTTAAATTGACTGATGCCTTAAGCACAGTTCACTTGGTTCCTTTCAAAGATAAGCAAAGTATTGCGATCAAATTTGAAGAAAACATGCCCTCTGCATCGACACAGATGCTTAAAGGCAAATGGATCCGAAGAATATTTTTTTGAAAGCCTATCAGCATATCTACTGTGTTGTAATTGTTCAACTGACTTTAAATGTAAATCGAGTTAAACTTTCTATGGTTGGAGAGGTCAATTCAAATGCCAAATTGGCGAAATTATATATATATTTAAATATATATAAATAAGATAAATAAACAAGATACTTAAAAAAGTACTTATTCCGATTTTAAAAAAAAGATACCAAAAAATTACAGAAAAAAGAAAATTATCAAAAAGTACCAAAAAATGTACACAGAAAGTTTATAATGCAGATCTATTAAATGAATAAAATATTTTGCAAAGTATAGTAACCAAAAGTACCAAAAAATTCTAAAATGTATCAAAAAATATACCAAAACGTACCAAAATTGACTTTTATTAAACAATTACGAAAACTGTTTACAAAAAAGTATCAAAAAAGTACCAACACTTATCTCAATATAAATCGATTAAATGATTTTAAAACAAACACCAAAATTTGTTCCCAATAGTACCACAAAATTTAAAAAAAAATTCCCTAAGAAATCAAATGTTAACATAAGTTTCAAAACAATTTACTAAAGGGTGAAAAAAAGTACCAAAAAATATAACGAAAAGTACCAAATAACAAACAGTTTAATTTATAATTGAAAATTTACTGAAAAGAATATGGAAGGATTAGGACCAAGGGGCCTAAAATTATTATTGAAATTTGAGAAAATTGGACATGAAGCAAGACTGAAAAGGATAACATCACAAAATATGAGGGGAATGTAGCTCAAGACTTCCTTTGAATACCTTATTACATGAAGAATGCCTGAAGAGGATAACATCACACTGTGTGGGGAATGTAGCTGAAGAGTTGCCTGGCCTCCGTTTTTCAAATAATTTTGATATTCTTTTTCCCCCAAATTGACCTGTGACGGTCATTTCATTTCATAAACAAAAACCAATTGAAGAATATTTAAATGCATCTGCCTGTTGCACATGCTATCAAGCGGTCAATCATTCAGTTACGTTACTCAGTTATTCATTCATTCATTCATTAATTCAATGAATTTTTATGCTGATTTTTATTATGCTTCATTGCATTTACCGAACAGCGATAAAAAAGAGAAGCGATATGTTTTTTGGTACCGTAAATATGGTTGATTAACCAAAATAATACCCTCATCTACAGCAGAGCATTCACTGGCTCGTATGAATTTTGATTAAAGAAAAATAGTTGAAAAATTTAAAATCGTTTTAAATATTTACCAGTCAGAAGGGAATTGAATTTGTAAGTGAGTATGAAAGCAAGTTTTTATTTAACTGACTCAGTACATGAACTAGACTACCTCAACGAATGGTAATACAATCGAATAAAAAATTTAAAAACAACAATTTATTTGCAATCGAATTGTTAGAATTTTCATGACGGAAAAATAATGGTGGAGGATAAATTCGAATTTTAAAATCCAAGACGCAATCCATAAATTTTAGCAGCGCCACATTTGGCGTTAACAGAGCAAAATTTGCCCTTAACAGCGCACTGTTAACTGCTTAACAGTATCCGTTTGAACAAGCCCACTAGTTTATGACCTAAGTTTAGGACAAATGCTATGTCTATGAGTACCATATCATACTCAAAGGAAGGTTCCAAGGCCGCTTAATATAATCAGCAAAAAAGTCCCACATAAAGTGATATGGTTTTATGAAATTTGGCTCTGAAAATATAAATTATTTGCTTGAAAATTCTCTAGACGATCAGTGGCCATTTTGGGACATATAAGAAATAGTACACCAAACACACTATGTGTAAATGGTAGTCCAGAGGGTACTCTTTCGCACCTCTATCGTGGTGCGATAGCTGAGAGTTGAGAAAATTTCCGTCCTCTTTCCCCACCAACCATTCTTTATATTTCAACACTTTTGTTTACTTATAATTATGATCATAATGAGAATTATATTTTATACCAATAGTCTGTAATAATTCCAAAGTAGGTTAATAATCCTCTATTGCCACTGTTAAACAGTTAACAGTGCTCTGTTAATAGCAAAGTTTACCCTGTTAGAGATAAGAAGTGGCACTGCTAAAAGTGTGGGCTTGTGTCTTTGGTTTTTAAATTTGAATTTATCTTCACACACATTTTAATTTTATCTTGACCAAAAGCTCAAGAACAAGTTCATCTCTTTGTAATTTCTTTCTACACTAATTCGATTTAAACACACCTCATAGGCCTGCGGCCTGACTCTCCAATAGTATTACTATGTCGTTCTGTCTGATTTACCTTCTCCTTCGAATTGAATGGAACACATCCTTCGATAGCATCGATAGCTTCGCTTCAATAATATCTGCTCCTTTTCAAAGATCCTAAGATCGTAACACCCATCTGTATGCACCAAATTAGAGTCTCTTTCATTTTTGTCTACTTTCCAGTTTTTTTCCAGAGGATGTGTTTATTTTCAATTTCAGATTTTTATTTTTTAACTCACGAGTTTTATTTTTTAACACGCGAGTTTTAATTTTTTCACTCGCGAGTTTTATTTCTAGCATGCAAGTTTTATTAACTCATCTTAACTTCACGCACATAAAAAAAATATTTTTCTAGATTTTTTTTTATTGTTGTTAACAACCCGGCCTGCCTTAACACTTCCTTCCAGACGTCTCTGCTTCGAGCGCACCTTTAACACAACCTTGTCGGGCAATCGAGTGCTGTCCTATAGTCGACACAAACATGTTGTCTATCGAACTCCATTACTTGGGTCTTCTCTAGGTTTCGGCATACTTTGTGTGATGGTACACTTACCAGGTCTGAAGCCGCACTGATAAATTCAAATCAGTGTTTAAATATGTATCTTCAGTCGTTCACACAATACTCTCGTACGAACCTATTATACATTAGGGAGAAAGCTTATACCCCCGCAGTTGTAGTTTTTGCAATAAAGCCAGAATCGATTGGGTTGTGTAGCTAATGGGACCGTCTTAATGTGTCCACATATTGTACAGTTCATAACCTTCAATTGCAGGCCAAAAAAAGATGGTTATCATAGGACCATAGTGCATTGAATTAACGATAATGGTTCTTCCTACTTGTACGCTTATTACACTCCATACATACCGTCTGGGAAATTTTAATTCTTTTTACTGCCGACCCACACATTGACCCACTCGCTTGCGAATGTCATTTCCAGAGTATAATTTTTTTATTATGACAGTCCAGTAGGAGTATTAAAGAGAACCATGATATCCTTCTTTTTTAATAAAAATCCACTTTAAGGAAGAGAAAAAATATTACAAGGAAGGAAATAAAGTTTCTCCTCCCTTTGTGTTGTTCTTCCATAAAGTAAATGTTCGTGGCTGTTTCTTATGAAAAAGATGTGTGAGAAAAAAACGGCAAAAAAGTGCGAAGAAGTTGGAGTAGGTGTACATAAGCTGTCTTGTGATTTTCCTTTGATTATGTGTAATTAAGGTTAAAATCTCTGGAGGCTACTTTTTTACATTCAAGTTATGGTGTTGATTTTGTTGTTCTTTTCCTTTTTCTGTTTCTTTTTTCTTTTCTGGCTTTTTATGTCAAATCTTGACATGTATAGGCGTTAAGTAGTCCCAAATCTCTCTAAGAAAACCATGTCCATTTTAATTAAAATCATCTTAGATTTTATCAGTGATAAGATTAAGAGATACTGTGTGGTATAAATCTTGTAAGAGTTTTTATTGAAGTGTGCTGAAATCTATTGAGTTTTTTTGTAGAAAATTAAGATTTTCCATACCTTTGTTCTCATTTTTATAGTTAAAATCTATTAAATTTCAAGTAATATAACGAATTTCTTTCAAATTTAAAAAACATTATTTTGTGGTTTGAAGAGTTTTTTTTTTAAATCACGAATTTTATTTTTCCACTTGCGAGTTTTATTTTTAGCATGCGAGTTTTATTAACTCGACAGTTTACAAGTATGTGCAACGATTCATAGCCATGGCCACAGAATTTATATGTTTGACCCGCGAGTTTTATTTTTTAAATCACAAATTTTATTTTTTCACTCGCGAGTTTTATTTTTAGTATGCGAGTTTTATTAACTCGACAGTTTACAAGAATGTGCAACGATTTATTGTTATGGCCACAGATTCTAAATGTTTGGCCCTAGACAATCCTCACATTGAATACATGGACTTTAAGTCTATATTGCTCTGTCAAAAATCTTGTTATTAACCTCAAGTTATTTCTTGGTAGTCTGAAGAATGACACCGAGCTCCTTTTATTGTAATTTCCGAACAAAAGTTTTGATTGACTCAAGCTCTCTTGGTTTGAGAAGAGTCTTTGCCTCTTCTTATCTTTCAGTTCGTTGAGCACCTGCTTCTAACCCACAGAAAGGATTTTGGTTCCATTAACGGCTTGGAAGCTCAACGCAAGCTTATCTGTCATGAATTCCCGCATCCATCTGAGACCTTATTCTGTCTAAATAGCTGATTTAGCTTCTTCAGACAGTCCCTTACTATATTCGATTTAACCTCAACCTCATAGTTGAGGGTTTTCGATTTGCGGCCTGACTCTACGATAATATTGATAGTATGTCCTGTTTGATTTACCTTCTCCTTGGAATTGAATGGAGCACATTTTTCGATAGCATCGATAGTTCCGCTTGAAAGATAACCGCAAATTCTGTGATCAATAATATCTGCTCCTGTTCAAAGATCCTAAGATCTTAAAATCCATCTGTATGACACAAAATAGAGCCTCTTTCACTTTTGTCTACTTTCCAGTTTTTTTCCAGAGGATGTGTTTATCTATGATTTTTAATTTCAGATTTCTATTTCTTAACTCGCGAGTTTTATTTTTTAACTCAAGAGTTTTATTTTTTAACTCGCGAGTTTTATTTTTTAACTCACGAGTTTTATTTTCTAACTCGCGAGTTTTATTTTTTTTAACTCGCAAGTGTTTTGTAACATGAGATTTAAATTTTTGTTTTTCTTTCTTTTGAAAATCTCTGCTTAAAATAAGAAAGATTTTTTCTCATCATCTATCTTAATTCCTGTCATTTATTTACACATCATTGTGCTTTTTTAAAACAACAACAATAACAACAATTTTAAAATCATTTTCTCGTTTCCTTTGTTTCATTACAGGTAAATATCAATGACCTTTTGGATTAATTTTTAATGATTATTTTTGTTTTTGATAAAAAAAATAATTCCTTCAAAAAAAAAAAAAAAAAAAAAAAAAAAAAAAAACTTGAATGACAATCGAAACGTCAATAACGATGATTTATAAGCCTACAACCAACAACTCCCATGCCTGACTTCACAATAAATGACACCTCGATTGCAGTTTATTTTTAAAAGAGCGCGTGTGTGTGGTGAGGTAAAGTGGTGTGGGGTGACTCAATTGGCTGGGTTTGAATAAAAAAATCAAAATCCAGACGTTTTTGATTAAATTAAAATGAAGAAAAAAAAAAAACAAAAACAAAAGCTTAAATCAGGTAAAATATGAGTTGTTCATATGAGAAGACTCTATTAAACATTTTATTATTATTACGGAGTAATTTTATTTTATTTTTTTTAATTAAATGGCGTCAATGAGTGATTGTCAGTCAGTCAGTCAGTCATACCCCACCACTAGCCGTATCCCATGGCTTAAGCAACGGGTTCAATACGAAACACTTGAGAAATAATTTTCGTGTAATTCAATATCTTTGTATGAATGTGTGCGTGTGAGCTATAATAACCGCTTTAAAGGTCATTTAGCACATTTAACTGATTGCATACAGAAGCGCATTGATGGCCTCCCAACCCCCCGTGTTGTCTTTCTCACCACTTCTGTAACCAACACAGAAAAACACCAGGGAGTTGAGTTTGTGCGTTTAAAACGCGTTGCATATTTGCATAGAGTGTGTCTGCTTCAAGCAGTAACCTAAAGGAATGAATTGTTGAATTTTGCAAACGAAAAGTCTAAGCAGAGCATTGAAAAGCTTGACTTTGTTTATGATTAAAAGAGGATTTTCTCACGTATATTTCATAGCCTAAGCGTTGTTAAAAATTAAAAATTCCTTGCTGTCATCTTCACTCCTTTAAATTTCTGTCAATTATAGTGCGCATTGCTTTATATATCGCCAGCCATAAAAGAAACTGAAAAAACGCAAACTGCATGCGTTGGCAAAAAACACAAAAAAAAAACGAAAACGAAATATGAGAAAATCCAATATGAGGTGCTTAAATAATGATCATGGGGAAACAGTCTCAGCTGGCCTCAGGGGACTGTATTTACTATCGAATGTTAAAATTTTTAAACAATACTTTACCAAAAGGTGTTTTTATCTTAAATTTTTTTTATTCGGAAAAAATTTTTTTTTTTTGCCAAAAAACTCGCGAGCTTTAATTTTTAATTCTTGAGGGGACTGCATTTTCTATCGAATGTTAAAGTTTTGAAACAATACTTTACTTTAATTTTTTTATAAAGAAAAATATTTTTTTGCTCCCCAAAAAGCTCGTGAGTTTTAGTTTTTAATTCTGGAGTTTTTATTTGGCGCTGGTTTTTTATTTTTGAGTTCTTAATTGAGTTTTTAATTTGTGACTTTTATTTTTCAATGAAGGAATTTTATTATTTTCTTCGCGTTGTTTGTCTTTTAACTCATGAGTTTTATTTTTTTAGCTCGCGAGTTTTATTTTTTAATTTTTTTTGCTCCGTGAAAAGCTCGCGAGTTTTAGTTTTTAATCCTTGAGTTTTTATTTTGCTTTGGTTTTTTATTTTTGAGTTCTTAATTGAGTTTTTAATTTGAGAGTTTTATTTTTTAATGAAGGAGTTTTATTATTTTCTTTGCGTTGTTTGTCAAGAGTTTTATTTTTTGGCTCACGAGTTTTATTTTTTAGATCTCGAATTTTCGAATTTCAAATGTGTGGCTTCCTTTAATACAACAGCGTTATTTTTTATCTCACGAGTTTAAAGTTTGAACTTTTTGAAATTTGAAGAGTTTTATTTAAAACTAAAGAGTTTAATGGGAAATTAAAGAAAATCTAAAGAGTTTGTTAAAAATCTAAAGAGTTTTATAAAAATCTAAAGAGTTTTATTAAAAATCTAAAGAGTTTGTTAAAAATCTAAAGAGTTTTATAAAAATCTAAAGAGTTTAATGGGAAACTAAAGAAAATCTAAAGAGTTTGTCTAAAATCTAAAAAGTTTTATTAAAATCTAAAGAGTTTAATGGGAAACCAAAGACCTTGGTAAAAATCTAAAGAGTTTTATTAAAATCTAAAGAGTTTTATAAAAACCATAAGAGTTTTATTAAAATCTTGAGAGTTTTATTAAAGCTTCAGGAGTTTTATTAAAGCTTCAGGAGTTTTATTAAAAAAAAAATAGAAACTGAAGAGCTTAATGAAGAACTAATGAGTTCCATAAAAATTAGAAGAGTCTTATTGAAACCAGAAGAGTTTTATTAAAACCTTAAAATTAAAAACTAAACGACTCTTATTTTCAAATATAAATTTTAAAAAGAAACCAAAGCGTTTTATTCAAATTTAAAGAGATTTATTAAAACCTGGAGAGTTTTAGAAAATCTTAACATTAGGAACTGAAATTCAATTGTTTAAATCTGAAGAGTTTTATTAATAACTAAACGGATTCGTGAGCAACTAAAGAGCTTTATAAAAAATTAAGAGTTTCATTGAAACATGAAGTGTTTTATTTAAACATCAAGAGTTTTATTAGAAATTGAAGGTTTTTTAATCCTGGAGAGTTTTATGAAAAACTTAAGAGTTCTTTTTTTAAATCTTAGAGGTATTATTGAAATCTCAAGGTTAAAAACTAAAAACGCTTATTATTATTTAAAGAGTTTTATTTAAAACAGAAGAGTTTCATGAGGTTTAAAAATTGTATTAAAATCTGGAGAGTTTTTTTTTAATACGGAGGAGATTTTTTTGAAACTTTCAAGCAGTGCTTAACCGAAGTCTTTTTTGTTTGAATTCCTTACCCTGCATGGAAGCTTACACTGTCTTCTTAGGCATTGATTGCCAGTCATATTGCCATTCACTGCCAATATTTCTTTGTTTTTATCGAATTTATTTATTTATGAGTGAATATTACAAACAAACAATCAACTTTTCTTCCATTCTTTCATTCTTTATTACCGCAGTTGTCATTGGCATTGAGCACGGGGACTAAGTGGATAAGTAAAATCAAAGAAATAAAAGAAGAAAAAATTGAAAAATTGAATTGCAATGGAATCGAAATGAAAGCGAAAATGCAAATATTGTTGTGGCATAAGATATGCATTTAAATATGAAAAATATTTTTAACGATTTCATATGAAAAATAGCAAAGAAATGTTTACGGAAAACAATATTTATTGGGTTACGCATGGAATATTTTTTTTTTTTTTTTTTGAAACATTAAGGATAGGGGGAGAGAGTTAACAAAAGAGGGTTGTAAGGAGTTACAAATTTAAGAATTCGTTCAGAATAATGCCAACATGTGTCGATTGTCTTTTTCCATTGCCATGTGATTTCCCTAAATGGATTTTACTTCAGCAATTATTTCCGATTATTCTTGTTTATCGTTTGTTATTTATTTTGTAATTAAATCGCAATAAATAAGAATTGTTTTGTTTGATTTTTGTTTCGTTTCTGTTTTTTTTATGGAATAATTATAGTTTCGCTTTTATTACAATAATTCCCTGTAATTAATAGCCTATTTGAGCTCAAATAATTGTTTTTAATTTGTTTTATGTACAGTTTTATAGCCTGAAGAGAAATATTACAACGTTCTTTAGAATTTATTAAAAATTTCTCTGGGATTTATAAAAAAAAACTTAGTTTTGGAAAAAATTTTATTTTTTTTATTATTGAAGAATAACTCTTAAGATGGAATTAAAACTCACAAATTGTTAAAAATTTTTCACAGTTTAAAATTTTAATTTTAGAGTTCTTTTTTATAAACAAAAACTTCAATTAAAAATTTCATACGAAAATTCTAAGGAGTTTTAATAAAACTCTCGAGTTTTTATTTAAAAAACTCCTGAATAATTTTTAAACTCCCGAGTTTTTTTTTTATTAATATTTTCAAGTTATGTTTGGTAAGGTGGCAGCTACTCCTTGAACGAATAGATGCCACTTGGGCTAGCATTTAGGCCCATTGTGTTACCACAATCAATATTAAACAAGGGGGTCCAGCATTGCACAGAGGAAATCAACCAGAGTACGGAAATCTGTATATTTGAGAGCTCGATCGAGGACGTCAGAAAGTGATTGTTTTCATGACACATACAGGTTATATGAGGTGAAAGGCACACAGCCTTTGTAGAAGTCATTTGCCGGAATGACAATTTTTTCGGCATACCTGACAAAGGGACAGTGGCTCGTGAATTTCGCTATTGTACGTTAGTGAGTCTGTTCTCTTCTTATCCACATGTGTCCGGGGGAGATAGCAATTGTGCATGTAACCAACGTGTTACCAATGGGATAAGGCCTTATTGTTAACATACATAATTGATCATTACAACCCTGCAGTCAGAATTACGACCTAGCTTCTGACACCACTCATGTTGTGTTTGTTAATTTTACACATGAGTGGTGGGACCTACAGTTTAAAGTCGACTCCGAAAGACAGATTTTTGAGAAACTTTTTCATGGCAGTTTGTATTTACTCTCAGAGTTTTTGCCAGAAATCTGCTGAGAGGAAGTCGCCGAAGAAATACTTTTTCGTAGTTTCGTTTTGATGTCTGGCCTGGGGCTCGAACCCTGGCTTTACGTCTAATAAGCCAGCACACTACCTACTAGACTACGGCGACTTCACGAGTGGAGAATATCTTAATTAACTGATGCAATCGGAATCTGTCGCAGATTGTGAGCTCCGTACTGACACTGGCCAACTCTTCAGTAATGTAATTTCCAATGTTACTCCTTTGTCCCGGAATCTGTACAACAGCTTCGTTGTAATGATCCGAAATTTCTCTCAGAAATTCTCGGCATTCATGGATAAGAATGGACGGTATTACAACGAAGTTCGTTAGCGAAAGCAAGAGATTGTCAGGAAAAACCCCACCACCTTACAAGCTCTGCACTGCTTTCCAGATATCCGTGACATCTGTCTAGAAAATATTGCTGTGATCAGGCAGTTTTTAAGAAAGTTTAATATCAGAACCCTTAATATAGCCCACCTTGTTACGCATCTCTGTGCCATCAGTATAAACCTCAAGATTCGCATTAAAAATCTTCGTGTCTTTAGGCCACATGTCATTTGATGGAATTCTAAAATCGAATGTTTTTTTTTCATTAAAAAACAGCAAAATCCTTACGGCTCTTAAAGCAATTCCCCAAGTTCTTTTAAATTCAGCAATCGAGTAAATTATTCAAAATTTTTTTATTAGACTTTCATTGTATGACATAAGCCTAAGCCATGAGATTTTATACAAAATCTCAGAGCCCCTCCCCCCCAAAACAACACATTCTCCTTCCTTTGTCTTCTTTTTCTACCCTCACAAATCGATTGCATGTCAGCTAACGAGTAAATTCCATAAAAAAAGACGAATTTCACGTTTCATGTCAAGCTACACAAAAATTATGAAGAGAGCGAAGGAGAGAGAAGAGAGAGAGAACCATAAATGGCATGCGACAACTGTCACAGTCAATTGAAAGCCAAAAAAAAACAAAAATATGAAATAAAATTATAGAAATTTATGCCAAAAGTTAGGAAGCTGAAGGGTAAGGGAGGATGGAGCCATAAAAACCATTTCGTAAATGTGGAAAATTATTTCTTATTTAAAAAAGGTTACAACCCCTTGAATAACAGCAAGTCTTTAATATTTTATTTTCAATACAATTGCTTCTGATTTTTTTCTTTTCTTTTTTGCAAAAACGCCACAACATACCCCCTCCCCCTTAGCAAAAATGTCTAATACAAAGGAAAAACCCAAAAATAACCTTCAAAAATTTGTTTCTTCAAATCCACAAAACATTCTGAGGCAATAGGGAAAAAGAAGACAAAAAGCATGAAATAAGGATTTGAAATTAATTTCTAAATTTGGTCTAGAGCCATCGTTTTTAGAAGAACATTCTTCAAGTTTTGAATAAAAACCCCTGATTTATAATAAAACTCCCAAGTTTACAATAAAACGGTCAGGGTTTTCAGCCAAAAATCTTCAAAAGTTCCACAGAAGCAAATAAAACTTAAAATTTCCAATTTTTCTTCAAATAAAACTCTCAGAATTTAAATAAAACTCGCAGATTTTCTTTAAAACTACCGTATTTTAACATAAAGCTCACTGGTTTTTAATAAAACTCTTGAATTTATAATAAAACTCCCAGGTTTTTAACGAAACTCTGAAGCGTTTAATAAAACTCCCAGGTTTAGGAAACAATTGTCAGGTTTATTCCCACTTTTCAGGTTCTTAATATGACTCCCAGCTCTATGTTATTAATAATAAATTGCCTCCTTTAATGCTGGTTCAAAATTTTTATTAAAACTCCCAAAGTTTTAAAAAACTCCCAGAGTTTTAATAAAGCCCTCCTGATTTTTTCATAAAACTCTGATGATTGGAATAAAACTCCCAGGCTTGCTTAAGGGTTTAATAGACCTATTAGATTTGAAATAAAACTTGAAGTTTTTAATAAATCTCTGAGGTTTTAAATATGACACTCCGTTTTATAGTAAAGCTGCCAGATTTTTGATAAAACATCCAGGTTTTAGCTATGACACCCAGACCCCTCTTAGATTTATGGAAAAGCCGCCATATCTTTAAGAAGGCTACCAGGTTTAAAAATAAAATCTTACGTTAATAAAAACTCTCAGACTTAAGATTAAGCTCTTAAATAAAGGAATAACTCTTTAGAATTGTAACAAAACTCCGGGTTTTTTTTTATAGTAGAACAGACAGAGTTCTAATAAAAGTTTCTAGTTTCTAATGTAACTTTCAGGTTTATAATAAAGCTTCTGGAATTTTGCAAAAATTATCAAGTTCTGTGAAAACAAAAAGTTTTCCATAAAACTCCTAGTTTGATAATAAAACTTCACAAGTTCTTATTGAAACTCCTATGCATGACAAATATTTACTCTTTCTGAACACTTCCCATGGAACAATTCCAAAATCGGACGTCTTGTTGAAATCACACAACATTCACCTCCTAATGGCTTTTTTCACAAACCCTTCTTGAATCTCTGAGCCCACTATGCCACATATCTAACGATTGATGGCCCGGGCTTCTTCATCGCTGAAGAAAATGTCGTTCATAAAATCAGCATCGAAAGTGTGTTGCCATAGCATCCTATGGGCTTATCTACGGCCTTGTGAATAGTCAAAATGTTAAGTAAATTGGACTTTATATCGATTAAAATACAAGTCCAAATGCAAAAGATTCAAAAAATGTATCCTATAGTACGCCCAAACTAAAAACCTTTTGGAATCGACAAATTTTAATTTTCCGTCACATTTTCTCTAAAAGAAGCGATACTTTCGGCACTTCATAAATTATGGTGACAGTGCACAGGCCTGACCACATCTGTAGTCTTTCCAGTATCTTCTAATTTCTTTATAGTCTTGGCAATTCCTTACCTAAAACGGTTGATTATGATGACCAGAATCAGTATGTAATGCTCGATAACTGTCAGACCCACATTTGGGGAACTATTAAGTGAATGATTTGTAAAACAGAGAGAACCGAAATTTGTATTGAAACTCCTGAGTGCTTAATTTGTATGTTGAATTTTCAAAGGAGCAGTTAAAAAATTCTATAAATTCTTCTAAAATTCTGCAGTTTTTTTGCGTGAAGAGTTTTGGAGTTTTTTTATTTACTCTTAGAGTTTTTGTCAGAAATCTGTCGAGGGGAAATCGCCGATGAAATCTTTTTTTGATATTTCGATTTTATCGAAATGTCTAACCTGGGTTTTTGAACCGTGGCCTCACGTCTAATAAGCCAACACACTACCTACTACGATGACTTCAAAACTAAAGACTATTTGAAAACTGTTTATTGTGATTTTTTTTAAGAAAATATATTTTCTAACCTCAAAATTGCACCACGTGTTCAGTTTTAATGGTTTTAACAGGAGAGTACATATTTCCTACTTGACATGAGAAACAACACGTGGAATGCTTAGTTTGATTTTCCTTCTTGAGAATAAACATTTGGTGGTAAACATAATTGAAAGCGCATTAGTAAGAGAGAGTGCGAGAGAGAGATTGATAGCGATAGAGAGACAGAGAGAAATAATAAGATTTCTTTTTGCTAAAAAACACATGGTTTTTTGGCCTCACGAAAATCAAAATAAAATCAACTAAAGTACCCGCACAAATACCAACACAACACATTCATAAAATTACCCTCTTATTTACCCTCTTGTTTTTTTCTTTTCTTTCTGTTTTGATTATTAAATTAAAAAGGAATTTTTGCATAAAAATGATGTCACTGCTAATGTAATGTATATTTGCACATACGTTAAGTTGTATGAATAAAAAAAAACAACAACAAAATACAATATAAATACATATGTATGTATGTGCTTTTATAGCGCCTTAAACAGGCAAGCAAACCTTTCTAAACAACAACAAGAAGAGAACTCTATGAAGGGAGAACTAAAACTTAAGTAATCTCCGAAATTTCAATAATACCAATACATTCTCATGTAAATATTGTCAATGTTATCACCCGAACTCAAACAGCAAACAAAGTTTTCTTCGGCCATTTCTCCCTTCGTTTCGTTTTTCTTTCTGTTACAAACACATGCTTCAGTTTGTTGCTATTGTAGACGCCCTTTCAATTGAAGGTTTTTTCTCTAACAATTTTTTTGTGTTGCTGTTGTTGGAGCCTATTTAAAATATTTTCTGTACGAAATTTTTATAATTTTTTTACTGTAGGCTTCGTTTGATGGTATATGTATGTATACATATGTGTGTATGTGTGCGTATAGTGGAAGGAGATGTTTAAGTCATTTATTGTTTATTTTTGCTTTTCGTGACATCTTGTGTACAGTTAGTTTTCTTACAATTTTTTTCTTTTCGTTTTCCAAAATTCATGTTTTTTATCGTAAGTAAAACGGCACTAAAATGGTGGGTGAGAGCGTATGTATGTGTGAGAGAAACACAATCTTTCATTGATAATAACCGTTATAAATAAGTCTTTACGTTTCTTGTTTTCAATTCTTTGCATGTTTATGTATTGTATTGTAATGCTGCTGTTTTACATTACAAACATTTTCATAAAGCCTGGCAGACGTCCAGACTTATTGGCGTCATTGTCATTGTAAATGTTGTTGTTTTTCGTTTATTTGTTTTTGTTTTTGGAGAAATTTTTCTAAAGAATATTAAAAAAAATTTTAATTTTGCTCATCTTCTTTCGTCTTTACATTCAATTTTCTTTTTGTTTTTCCTTGTAAAACTTTTGCTTTAAAATTGTTTGTGTTCTATTATAGCAGAGCGAGCGGGGGTGATGCTTGTGTATAGGAATAGTTTCTCATACTCTTGCTGTTTTTTCATTTTCTTTCTCTTGCGTGTCTTTTTAGTCCTTTTTGAACTGATTTTTGTTGTTTTTGTTATTTATGCCGTTATTAATGATGAGAAATATTTTTGAGCTGATTTAAAGTAAAATAAAGGAGATAACAGTGAAATACAAAAGTTAATGGACAAAAAAAAAAAAAAGATTTGCATGAAGAATGTATGCAGGAAGAATGTTAATCAAGTGAGCAGCGATTTTCTTAAAGAACCGATGATAACGTCAGTTCAAAATCTGCAACAAACAGTGGCTTTTTCGAAATGCATTGAACGCTATTGGATCTCATGTGGAGTGTTATCGTTCCAAATTCGAGAAATTTGTTTATTCACGTATTCATTCATTCAGAAATGAAGGTCATCGCTGAAAATGATTTGTCGATGACAATTAGGGTCAGTCCCCAACTGCTCCAGAGCCCATTGAGCGCACACACATCGTTGTCTATGGCAGATTGTCGTCAGTTTCTGGGTCAGTTGGATTTTGTACGGGTATAGGCCCAATTCTTGTAGTAAAAATTAGCCAATTGTGGTCTGCGAAAGACCGAGTTCTTATGAGCAATGCGAAATCGACTGTCTTGAATTCTCTTACACGCTCTCACGGACAACGGTGTTGTTTTTTAGGCAAATCTTGCATTCGGTTGACGTACGGGTGTTGGTCGATCGTTTATTTATTCACCACAATGCGAATAGTTCACTCGGTAAGACAATTATGGCGCTCATAGCGCACGGTACGTTGTCCGAATAGAATGCCTATGTTTTGATAGAATAATTTTATTATTTGCTCGTGTTGTTCAACGGACTGAATAAATGACAGCTAATTTGAGAGAATTAGCTTCAACTAAATGGCCGTTTTAGCTTTCAAAGTTTGGAAATCAGGGTTAGAAAGCTCTATATTATCAAACGCTACAATTCATAACAATCATACGTTTTGTTTGCCTATAAATAAGTCCCCTATTTTAATTACCATCCACACTTAAACACGAACTCTGAATTATGTTGTCAACAGGTAGTTTGACTGTCTAATTTAATTCAAACTAAATCAATTAAGAAAAAAAAATTGTTTAATTTCCAGCCCTTAACGGCAAAGAAAAAACAAAATCGAGTGTAACTATCAATATTTAGTTAACGAATGGGAACGAAACTAAACGGGTGTCATATTTTTTTTTGCTTTTTTTTTGTCAATATCAATTGAATTTTGTTGACTGACAACTTAATCGAGTATTTAAAAGCACATTTAACGCTGCTGTGAATTGTTTACTTTTCTAATGAATTTCAAGTGTCTGCTGCCATCGATACTCACTCATTAGATTACGAGTAGTTGTTAGAAGAAAAAAAACACACACACACCATTCTACTGACAATTATTTAATCACCGTCGTCGTCTCATCTAATAATAACGATTGTTCAGTTAATAAAAATAGCAGCGCGTCTCTTCAATAGAAGCGCATTTAATTATCCACTCTACTACTTAATAAATAATAAACAATAGAAGCAAAAAAATAAATAAAAAAAATAAATAAAAAAATTAAATAAAAAAAACAACCGTTACTGTAAATATTTACATTTTTTCCCCATAGAAACGGTCTAGGAGTTAAAAGGCAGATGGAGGAGTGGGAAGAGATTTTGTAAGGCATTGAAGTGTTGAAAATTTAATTTGATTTCATTATTTTATTTAAAAAAAAAAAAAATTGTTTATTTATTTACGTTTTTTGCTTACTTAAATATTTAGATACTGTGATCTGTGATGATTGACTTTTAAATTGATGCCATAAATCACAGCTAAAATCACAGAAAAAACTGTAGCAGTTACAACATGAATGTTAATTTCATGTTACATGAAGTCGTCGTGGTGTAGTAGGTAGTGTGTTGGCTTACTATTCGTAAAGCCCGGGTTCGTATCCCTGGTCAGACATCAAAAATGAAATATGAAAAAAAAAAAAATATTTCTTCGGCGACTTCCTCTCAGCAGATTTCTGGCAAAAACTCTGAGAGTAAAATAAACTGCCATGAAAAAGTTTCTCAAAAATTCTGTCGTTCGGAGTCGACGTTAAACTGTAGGTCCCGCCACTCACGTATAAAATTAACGCACACAACATGAGTGGTGTGAGAAGCTAGGCCGTAATCCTGACTGAAGGGTTGTAATGGCCAATTATGTATGTATGTAGTTACAACATCAGTGTGCTTTTAAAAGATTTTATAAAATTTTGTTGAATCTCTTACAACCTTAATAATAGAAAAGAGAGATGTGGGCTTATACCTTCTGGCAAAAAGTGTTTCTGAAGTTTTCACCCGACCCACAACTAAATGCCTACTCGCTAACTTTTCTCAAAGGATCTGTCCTCATTAGAATCTAAAAATTGGCTTGATTTTGTAAGAAATACGTCAACCACATTGGCAATTGCCTTACAGCTGATCTGTTTCAATGTCACTTGCGGCTCGTTTATCACTGAGTTTCATACGATAGGGGAAAGCTCTCCTACCCATCTCATTCTCATAGCGAAGAGCGCCCCCCTTAGAGTTAGAAAAACTGTTTTACTGGGCGGTATATCCTGTATTCAGTTGACTATAGTATCTTGTATACTCAACAACCTCTAGGGTGACCCATTCCACATTATTGAAGGCCCGTTCTATATTCAAAAAGACAGTCAGGGTATCTTTTTTCCATGCTAGCTACCTCTTTATCATACATGTATGGGATATGAAAGCATACGTATGATGAAAGTTGATCTTAATAGATCTTACCTTACTGTAGACCTGTTGTCGCTTGAACATAAGATTACCAGCTTAGTGATATTAACGATTAATGGGTGTATAAGCCTCAGGTATGGTGTGGTTTCAAAGGCCAGAATGAAACTCTTGGGTTTTAGAATAAAACTCCGTGTTATAAAGTAAATCCCAACTGAGATTTAAAATAAAACTCTTAGGTTTTCAAATATAACTTTCGTTGATTAAAATAAATTTTTTTACAAGCCTCTAATAAAACTCGCGAGTTTTAAAACAATACTCCCACGTTGTAACATAAAACAGTCGCCACTTAAAATCAAACTCTTGAGTTGTAAAATAAAACTCTTAAGTTCCTAATAAAGCTCGCGAGTCTAAAAACAATACTCCCACGTTGTAATATAAAATAGTCGCCATTTAAAATCAAACTCTTGAGTTGTAAAATAAAACTCTTTAGTTTTAAAATAAAACTCTTAAGTTCCTAATAAAGCTCGCGAGTTTTAAAATAATATTTCCAAGTTGTAACATAAAACTCTTGGGATTTTAATTCAAACTCCCAAGTTGTAAAATAAAACTCTTTAGATTTAGAAAACCCATGATCGTGATAATTCAACTGAGGAGTTTGAAAATTCAACTCTTAGGATTGAAATAAAACTCCTGTGCCTAAAAATAAAACTCTTGAGATTAAAAAACTTTTTGTTGAAATATAAAACTCTTGAGTTTTAAAATAAAACGCTTGAGTTTTAAAATAAAACTCTTGAGTTTTAAAATAAAACTCTTAAGTTTTAAAGTAAAACTCTTGGGTATTAAAATAAAACTCTCGAGTTTTAAAATAAAACTCTTTAGTTTTAAAATAAAACCCTTAAGTTCCTAATAAAGCTCGCGAGTTTTAAAACAATACTCCCATGTTGTTACATAAAACTCTTGCCGTTTAAAATCAAACTATTGGGATGTAAAATAAAACTCTTAAGTTCCTAATAAAGCTCGCGAGTTTTAAAACAATACTTCCAAGTTGTAACATAAAACTCTTGGGATTTAAAATCAAACTCTTGGGATGTAAAATAAAACTCTAGTTTTAAAATAAAACTCTTAAGTTCCTAATAAAGCTCGCGAGTTTTAAAACAATAATTCCAAGTTGTAACATAAAACTCTTGGGATTTTAATTCAAACTCCCAAGTTGTAAAATAAAACTCTTTAGATTTAGAAAATCCATGAGCTTGAAAATTCAACTTAGGAGTTTGAAAATTAAACTCTTAGGATTAAAATAAAACTCCTGTGCCTAAAAATAAAACTCTTGAGGTTAAAAAAACTTTTTGTTGAAATATAAAACTCTTGAGTTTAAAAAAAACGCTTGAGTTTTAAAATAAAACCCTTGAGTTTTAAAATAAAACTCTTGATTTTTAAAATAAAACTCTTAAGTTTTAAAGTAAAACTCTTGGGTTTTAAAGTAAAACTCTTGCGTATTAAAATAAAGCTCTTGGGTTTTAAAATAAAACTCTTGAGTTTTAAAATAAAACTCTTGAGTTATAAATTAAAACTCTTGAGTTTTAAAATAAAACTCTTGGGTTTTAAAATAAAGCTCTTGGGTTTTAAATTTATTCCTTTAAATTATTTCCTGTAGCTATAAAAATATAAAACTCTCAGGGCGTTAAATAAAAATCTTCAGTATCAGAATAATACTGTCATGCTCAAAAATTAAAATCATGAGTTTAGAATTCGAAACTTCCATATTCTTGAGTTTTAGAATAAAACTCTCAAGCTCTTCATTAAATAAAATAAAATTTTGGTTTCTTTTAGTCTTTTTTTTTTTTTTTTGGAAGCTGGTCCTTTTGGAAAAAAAGTTCCAAGAAAAAAGGCTGCTGAAAGGCTTTCCTTCACTGTAATGGAAAATATTTTTTTTGGCTTCAGCTCAATTTAGATTTCATTATGAAGATGGTGAAAGAATATTTTTTTTAAATTTAATTTTTTGTTTTTGTGTTAAAAACTTTGTCACGTTTTTCTAACACTTAAGCAATTGAACATCGGGACAAAAAATCCACAATTTTTTTTTAGATTAAATAGAGGGAGAGAAACAAATTTCCTGTTGAATTGCATAGAACTCGAATCGTGCTTTTCGAAATAAAAAAAATTTTTTTCTTTTCCTTTTTTCTACACAATAATTCGTTATTCTTGAGAAACAATGAATGAATGGCACACAAAAGGAGGGATGGCTGGCTCTGGCTTTATGAAATTATCGAAATTTATTCTCTCCGTTAATAATCAATTTCAATAGAAATGCAAAAAAAAACAAAAAAAAAACTTAAAGAAAATTTCCATAAAAGTAAGGCTAAGCGACTATCATGCATACAGGGTATGTGCCCCTCTTTCCCCAAGACGCTAAAGCTTAGGATTTTTATCAGTTTTAAAGTTAAGTAAAGAAGCTTAAGAAACAACTGCGCATTATAAGGCGATTTTAAAAACGCTGTAGGAGATAAAGAAAGAATTTGAATTTGAAATTGTTTTTGTTTTTGTTTTTAGTCTCTGCAGTTCAGAAACTGTTTTTAGAATGCAAAGAAGATTTAAATTGTGAAACTAATGCTGCAAGCCAGACATTAACTTGAGTTATAACAGGTACATTAGGGATCGGTTAGCAGTTTGAAAAAAAAAACATGCTGACTGTGCTGTTCATGCAACTCTTAATGTCTGCAACAGTCTGTCTGTCTGTCCCTACCAAAAACATTTTGTCGTCTCATGTGAATATTTTTTTCCTCTTTTTTTCTGTTTTTTTTTTTTTGAGAAACTTTAGCATCAATTTAACTGCTTGTCTGTCCCCCCCCCCCAAAGCAGTAATCGGATACAATTAAAACAAATTTCCTTAGTTTGTTAACAATTTTGAAAAATAAAAAAAAAATTTTTTTTGTTGTTGTTTTGTTTTCTAATCCCTTGTAATACAAGTGATACGACAAGAGTTTTCAGCTACTTTCAGTGATTTTTTGTCTTTTTCAAAAAAAGTTTTCTTAAAACATTTTTACTTGCAACACCCTGAGTTACAAATTAATTTCAGTTTTTTGTTTTTTAGAAATTTTAACTGCAAGTTATACTGTCTGCCAATCGCTGACTGACTGTCAACAGTTTGTTAAGGTTCCCACAGTTTAATGCCGCAGATTCTTAAGAGATTAAATTTCTATGCTTCACACAACAGCTTATCTCGTAAGAAAATTAGAAGAAAAGGAAAAAATATATGAAATTAAATAAATATTTAGGCTTTAAGGCGATACTCTCTCCTACAGAACCATTGAAAAATCTCACTATGGATTGGTGTACGTGGCTGCCTCGTAACTTTCAAGGTTAGCTTAGGTTAAACAGGCAGTAGCCTTAATGCGTCCATTACTTACTTGGGTCCCTACCGATATTACCTACACCACCTTGTAATTTTAACTCCTGGTTGGCATCTCTCAATCATCCCAAGAGTCTAATGAAGGTGTGGATTTTTCTGAAATCACGTTTTGTCATTAAATTCTGGGTGCTTAAGAATTCTTCTTCTTAGGTTCCCAGGCGCCAGATAAAATGTACTGTGGTCTCCTCTTCTTCTTAATGGTCATAGCTTCTGCAGAAATCCTTATGAGATATACTCAGTCTCCTGGTGGAAACACCCATAGGTCAGTATCCTGTTATAAATGCTATGAGGCTCCTTAGATTGGTATATTGTTAGGTTCAATGCAAAGTCTGTTCTGCATACAATCCATATCGGGACAGATGTAAGGTTAAACTGGCAGTAGCCATAATGGACTCAGCTTACTTGGATCCCTACCGATAGTATCTACTCCACCATGTAATTATAACTCCTGGTTGGCATCTCTCAACCATCCCGAGAGTCTTATAAAGGCCTGGATTTTTCTGAAATCACATTTGGCTAGATAGGTTTTGTCATTAAATTCTGGTAGCTTAAGAATTCTTCTTTTTAGGTTCCCAGGCGCCGGACAATAACACAGAAGATGTTCTGTGGTCTCCTCTTCTTCTTCATTGTCGTAGCTTCCGCAAAAATCCTTATGAGATATACCCAGTCTCCAGGCGTAAACATCCTGTTATAACTGCTATGAGGCTCCTTAGATAGTATATTGTTAGGTTCAATGCAAAGTCTGTTCTGCATACAGTCCATAACGGGCCCGATGTATCTGGTGTCTCTACAATTGGGTTCATTAATCCATCTTAACTTTGCCAATGAATGGTGTTTGATTCTGAGATTATTTGTTTGCATCTCAATAGAGGAGGGCCTATCCCATGTAGGAGTTCATCTGCATTTTCCGTGGTGCCAGCTGAGGCAAGTGATTGGAGTTCTTGTGAGATTATTTGTTTGCCTCTCAATAGAGGAGCGCCTATCCCATGTAGGATTTCATTTGAAATTTCCCTAGTGCGAGCTGTGGCAAGTGAATGGATTTCCTCTGAGATTATTTGTTTGCCTCTCAGCCCACTATAGTATCATAGTATCTTGTATACTCAACAACCTCTAGGGTGACCCATTCCACATTATTGAAAGCCTGTTCTATATTTAAAAAGGCAGCCAGGGTATCTTTTTTCCATGCCAGCTACCTCTTTATAATACACGTATGGGATATGAAAGTATACGTATGATGAAAGTTGATCTTAATAGATCTTACCATACTGTATACCTGTTGTTGATTGAACATGAGATTACCACCATGGTTGTATAAGCCTCAGGTATGGTGTAGTTTCAAAGGCTAGAATGAAACTCTTGGGTTTTAAAATAAAACTCCCGTGTTATAAAGCAAATCCCAATTGAGTTTTAAAATAAAACTCATACGTTTTCAAATATAACTTTCGTTGATTAAAATAAATTTTTTTTACAAACCTCTAATAAAACTCGCGAGTTTTAAAACAATACTCCCACGTTGTAACATAAAACTCTCCCCATTTAAAATCAAACTTTTGAGTTGTAGAATAAAACTCTTTAGTTTTAAAATAAAACTCTACTTTTAAAATAAAACTCTTTAGTTTTAAAATAAAACTCTTTAGTTTTAAAATAAAACTCTTAAGTTCCTAATAAAGCTCGCGAGTTTTAAAACAATACTCCCACGTTGTAACATAAAACTCTCGCCATTTAAAATCAAACTTTTGAGTTGTAGAATAAAACTCTTTAGTTTTAAAATAAAACTCTTAAGTTCCTAATAAAGCTCGCGAGTTTTAAAACAATACTTCCAAGTTGTAACATAAAACTCTTGGGATTTTAATTCAAACTCCCAAGTTGTAAAATTAAACTCTTTAGATTTAGAAAATCCATGAGCTTGAACATTTAAGTTATTGTGAGATTATTTATTTGCCTCTCGATAGAGGAGCGCCTATCCCATTTGAATTCATTTGAAATTTCCCTAGTGCGCGCTGTGGCAAGTGAATGGAGTTCCTCTGAGATTATTTGTTTGCCTCTCGATAGAGGAGCGCCTATCCCATATAGGATTTGATCAGAATTTTCCGTTGTGCGAGCTGTGGCAAGTGGATGGAGTTTTTGTGAGATTATTTGTTTGCCTCTCAATAGAGGAGCGCTTATCGCATGTAGGAGTTCATCTGCATTTTCCGTGGTGCGAGCTGTGGCAAGTGAATGGAATTTTTGTGAGATTATTTGTTTGCCTCTCAATAGAGGAGCGCTTATCTCATGTAGGAATTCATCTGTATTTTCCGTGGTGCACGCTTTCGCAAGCTCATCTGACATTAAGGGACATCACTCTCTTGCAATAGTAAAGAGCGCTGTAGCCTTTAGTAGTAGGTTCTGGATTGTTTATTCAACATCCAGTTAATTTGGCTGTTCAATACGATCCCAAGATAGATTCTTAAGAGGTTAAAAAATATTTTTTTTGTTGTTTTATCTCCTTAAAAAAATTTCCTTTAATATGTACCCCCCTAATGTTTGCTCCCATTATACCAGTGGTGAGTAAGTTATTGTTGACTTGTTTTGTTAATAAAACTAACCCGTTGGTGTATTAATGTGACAGAGTGTATTCAATTAAGTTATCCGGAGTTTTTAAAACCATAAAAAGCTTTCATTAGGAAACTGCTGCTGTTAGAAATTCATTAACGCGGTCTTTGAAATGGCCCTGTCAGTTATTTTTTTTTTTTTTAATAAAAAAGAAACGCGCAGAGAAACATGCAGAAAAATTGAAATGTTAAGCAAATATTTCCCCCTACGCTTACGCAAGAAAATTATTTAAAACTTGCGGTTTAATAAACGTAAAAAATTTTTAAATTTTCATTGTTCGTGGAGAGTAATTCAAAAATATATTTCATCAGTCTTAGTTAAAAAGGTAAGGGGAGGCAAAAACTTTATTTAAGTTGCCATGCCATGACTGCCCTGAATATTTTAATGTAGGGGATAGCATAGTATCGGTCTTGACTAGCGCTGCTAGGTATTCTTTATTAATCCCCATATTCCACCATAAAACGCTCTCAAAAAAAAAAAAAATAAATAAATCCCTATGTGTGGGCTGTTTGGATTTGCACATGTTTCATGTTGTTTTTGAACTAGTTTTGCTTAACCACTATATTCCGTTCGGTCTGTCTGTCTGTCTGTCTGCAAGTGCTTTAATTTTTAATTTCAATTCAATTTTTTTCTTTATTAATGCCTCGCACTTAATAAATGACATTCAATGACCACCCACTCGTGTTTTTCAGCCTTTTGGCTGTGGTTGGTACTGGTTTTTCTATTAAAAAATTAACATTTGTTTTCTCTCTTTTAAAAAATTTATTTTTTTAATATTTTCAATTCAATAAATTTTATTTATTTGTCAATAATTATGTATAATGAAATATTTTTACAGAAAACCGACATTAATTTACCGCAACTGGCTACTGTCGTATTGAAAAAACTGCTCATAAGAATGACAGATGCCCACACTTAATAAAATTTATTGTGAGTGTTATTGGCAATAAGCTGAGATTATATATTAAAAAACAATTTTAAAAAACATTTGTTTTTAAAGGAAAACATTTTTATTTCTAATTATTACAAATAAAAAAAAAAATTTTTTTTTTGGTAATTTTTGTTGCTGATTTTGGGAATTGTGGGATTTTTCAAAAAAAAAAAATTCTTTCTTGCTTTCTAAGAACATGAATTTTTTAAAGCTATTCTTTTTTATTTTATTTTTTTTTTATGGAATTTTTGTTGCTGATTTTGGGAATTGTGGGTTTTCTCAAAAGAAACAAAAGAAATTTTCTAGAAATTTCAAAAAACATGAATTTTTATTTTATTTTTTTTATTTATTTTTATTTTTAAGGAATTTTGAAAGGGGTTTTCAACAGATTAATTTTGGAAATTTTAAATAAAATTTTTGGGAATTCAAATAAAAATGTTTATAAGCCCAATTAAACATTTTTTCTCTCTTTAAAAATATAAGAATGTCTAGAAAACTTAATTTATTTATTTTTTCGTAAGTAATGGAGATTTCTTTTAGGTTTTTAGGAATTACACGTGCTTTTTTTCAAGACTCAGTTAACCACGTTTTCGGCCGTTAACTCTGAAGTTACTTGACGAATGTTAGAATTCAAATGCTCTAACGTTAGAAAATTCTTAGTGAAGACTCTGGAGAATTTCTAATGCAGTAAAGCCAAAATGAAGTCGCCGTAGTCTAGTAGGTAGTGTGTTGGCTTATTAGACGTAAAGCCAGGATTCGAGCCCCAGGCCTGACAGCAAAATAAAATACAAAAAGTATTTCTTCGGCGACTTCCTCTCAGCAGATTTCTGGCAAAAACTCTGAGAGTAAATAAAATTGCATTGAAAAAGTTTCTCAAAAAATCGGAGTCGACTTTAAACTGTAGGTCCCACCAAATTAACACACACAACATAAGTGGTGTGAGAAACTAGGTCGTAATCCTGACTTAAGGGGTTGTAATGATAATATGTATGTATGTAGTCTAGTGGGTAGTGGGTTGACTGAATAGATAAGAGACCGTTGTTCAAACCCTAGGTCAGACATTACGAACAAAACAAAATTTGAAAAATATATTTCTCTTGACGACTTCCTCTAAACAGTCTTCGGGCAAAATCTCTCGACAGTGATATAAAATTGTCATGAAAAGTTTGGCAAAAATCTGAGGTTTGTAGGAGACATTACACTGGGGGGAAGACCTACCCCACTCATGGTTAAAAATACAGACGCACCACATAGGTGCTGCAAAAAATATGCCTCCATTCAAACCTTCACCTGCTCTTTAACATTTCCAAGTAATAATCGAGAACACCTCTGTAATCTTTCTTTAATAGAAGGTATAGGTGACGCCATGTCCATAAACTTTCTAGGGGATGCTATTAGAGGCCAATGGTTTTGGGGTTTCATTGGATATAATTTTTAAGGTTTATTTCCCCTAAACTCCACCTTAAACATAAGCTAGCAAGGATTAGTTATCAAAATAGCAGGTGATGGTCTCCAATACAGTAGGGGCACGAAAGAAAACTACGTGTCGCCTTGAAAACAGCAAGAAAAGGATCATTCTGGAGGCTGCCGTGTTGCCATCTTAACTAGGGCATGTAAACTAAAAAACGTAGAATCACTCTTGCCAACTGGTGTGATTATGGTCCCAGTAGGGAATTGCGTAATTAAGGCATACAACGTGGGTGGTGTTATTTAGTTAGTTTGGAATGACCAATTAAGTAAGTCACTGTTTGCATTCACAGATCGATGAATCTAACCAAGTACTCAACATAAAGAAGATGGTAAGACAGTTGGAATTACAAATTGTCTCTTGGCACACTAAACTGGCTGGAGGCCGTACAGCGCGGCTTTGTGAATCCAACAGCCAAGATGTTGATTTGAATTGCTACTACAATCCCGAATCGAATGTATGTCTCTTCCATGCTGTAAATCATGACTCCCATTGGCTGTAAATATCTGACTGCCACGGCAAGTTAGTAAGGCTCAAAACCACACTAGAATTCTACAGTTATTTCGTTCGGTGGCATGATTTGTTTTCTGAGTATCAAAAAGAAAAAAAAAATCGAATGAATGATGTGAGGATGGAAATTTTAATATAAAAACCATGAATTTTTGCTATACCCTGTGAATTTCTGTTTAAGAGGTTTTTCGGTGTAGCACAGTGTAATTATGGCGATTTTTTGTTTGTTTTTCTGAATGCACATTAAAATTCGAACAGGTTCAATAAACTTGACGTTTTAAGAAATTTAATTTTTTTTCTTTTTTCTGCCTCCAATTAATTTAAAATTCCTGACACGTCTTATGGATGGCGGTGCTGGTAGATTTATGGCTGTAGCTGTGTAGCGGTTAAATTTGTTAATTTTTGTTTTTTTTTTGTTGAGACATTGAACTGATTTTTTATTGTTTAATCGGACTAATATGGTATAAATAACACAGAAACAAGGTTTATTTGCGAATTCGTTTTATTTAAGGGTTTGTTTGCGTTTTCATGAAGAAAAATGGCCTAAGGTGTGATTTTTTATTTGAAAAAAAATTTTTTTTGTTTTTTTAATTTAATTAAATTAAATTAACATAATTTGTGATTATGCCAGCATAAATAATTATTAAAAATTAATTTTACTATTTACGGATAATTAATCATTAAAACGCCATCGCCAACACCATTACCCACCATTGCCAATCAAAACTAATCAAAATAAACGGCAGGCAGGCAGGCAGGCAGGCAATCAAGTTGATCCATGATCAACAACAATATCATCGCAATTAGCGAATTAGCCAAAGACGCATAAAATATTTACTCAAAGATTTCTTGGCTGAATTTTGTTAAAAAAAAAACGAATAAAATATGGCTTGGCGCTGGCTTTGACGACAGCATCAAATATTTTTTTTTTTTGCAGAAATTTTTAGAAAAAAAAATTTTTTTATTTTCTTTTTTTTTCAAGAAAATGTCAAAAGTTGCAAAATCTTATAAAACAAATGCCAAAAAAAATATCAAAAAATTACAATAAAAAAAATATATTTTTTGTTTTGTTTGGTTTTTTGGTTTTCAAATGGCAAAAATAATTTTATTTCTCATAAAAACTCCTGAAGCAATTGCTTAAAACTCATATTTCATGTCTCATGTACATTTCTGTCTGACTGTCAGTCCGTAAAAAAAAAAAATTAAAAAAAAAATATTTTGTTTATAAACCCCTTAACACAGCCACAAATGCAAAATGAATGAAGCATCAGTAGCAGCAGCATCAATTTTTTCTCAGAATTTTTAAAATTTTTTCTTTTTTATTCTGGTAGCTGATGTTAAAACTGTGATAAGAAAGTTTTGCTTTTTTTTAAATTTATTTTAACAACTGCATCTGTAAACCTTGTTTAATTTCAGTTAAAAAAAAATATTTTTTTTCTTTCCTTTGCTTTAAAATCGTATTTTAAACAGCCATCATCAGCATTATTATTAGCGCTGAGCGGCGGTATGCTTCAAACGGAATTTCAATGGAAATGTTGAATTTTTTTTTGTGCGATGAGGGCTTCTTAACATTTTGAAATATTTTTCAATGTTTTTAACATAAATTTGTCTCCCCAAAAAGCAGGCTATTGAAGACAAATAATGAATTTGGAAAAGGAAGAACATGTTGCGTTGCGACAGGAAGTGCTGATAATAGTAGAAGGCAGCTAGAAATTACGTCTCACAGAAAGCGCTGTAACCTATACCGATAGATGTTTAAATGCGGCATTGAGGACATTTTTACTTGACTAACTTAACTGGTCATTACATCGCTACACGAGGGAAGTTTCATCCTCAAATGATATTTTTTAGTCTTTTGATGCCCAGAAAACAAATCATGCCACCGAAAGAGATACATATGTGAACAATACTAATATGGTTTTGAACTTGACTAACTTGTCTTTGCGGTCAGATATTTGTATGGAAGAGAGTTTGTAATAGCAATTCAAATCAACATCTTGGTAGGTGGATTCACAAAGCCGCGCTGCAGGACCTTCAGCCAGTTTCGTGTGCCAAGAGACAACTTGTAGCTCCATGTGTCATTCGATATTCTTCATGTTGAGCACTTGGTTAGGTTCATCGATCTGTGAATGTAATCCGTGACCTACTTAATTGGTCATTCCCAACTAGCTTCTCACACCACCCACGTTGTATGCCTTAATTACGCAATTCCCTACTGGGACCATTAATGCATCTGTTGGCGAGAGTAATTCTACGCTTTTGATCATATTCCCTGCTTAGGATGGGGAATATACGACAAGAAGAAAGAAGTTTCTGGTTTTGTGCAATAGGGCAGCCTCCAGAGGGATCCTTATTTTGCTCTATTCAAGGCGACATGCAGCTTTATTTCGTGCTCGTTCTGCACGGCACAACCAACTTATTTACTTACTTAATTGGTCCATTACAACCCTTCAGTCAGTTGTGTGCGTTAATGCTTAACCATGAGTGGTGGAACCCACTGTTGAATGTCGACATCGAACAACACATTTTTGACAAACTTTCCACGGCAATTTGTGAGTTTTTACCAGTAAACTGCAGACCAGACTAACACTTGCTAGTTTGTCAAGTAATCCTTGCTCGAGGCTAAGGTGGTCTGCAGGGTATTAAACTTTAAAATTTTTTTGTAATGAAAACCACAACATTATTGCCTGATAGGATGCTCTTGAAAGTTGATCAAAATGGCATTAACTCTGCCTTCGATTAAAGAGAGATTAAGAAGGTATCCTCTCCTGTTATTTGGAAATGCCAAACAGCAAGTGGAGGTTTTTATGGAGACATATTTCTGTGGGTCATAGGATTGCCCAGGGTTTTCTAAGAAAACGATCACGTTGGACAAGTTGACCTGTACATGAGCTGAGGAATTGAACGCTTTTCAGCTCAGATTACTTACTTAATTGGTCATTATAACCCTTTTTAGTCAAGATTACAACCTAGCTTCTCACATCACCCCGCGTTGTGTGTGTTAATTTTTATCCATGGTTTGGTTGGAGTGGTAGGTTTGATACCAAAAGTTTACTTGAGCATAAATAGCGGCTCGTTGTGGCGCCACTCTGTACTGAACGCAGTCTCTGTACTGAACGCAGTCGCTGTACTGAACGCAGTCTCTGTACTGAACGCAGTCTCTGTACTGAACTCAGTCTCTGTACTGAACTCAGTCTCTGTACTGAACTCAGTCTCTGTACTGAACTCAGTCTCTGTACTGACCAAGTTCCTCCAAACCAGGGAAGAAGAAGAAGATGGTCAGCGCAAGGGCTGCACTATTTTTTATCCATGGGTGGCGATAGGTTTCTGAGAAGCTTCTCATGACAATTTTTATTTATTTTCAGAGTTTTTTTCCGGCGAACTACTAAGAAAAAGTTACCGAAAGAAATTTGTTTTATTCATGAGCTGGGGTTTGAACCACGGGTTCTTAATTGAGTAAATTTTTCGCTGTAGAAAACTATGGAAATGGATGGAATATTTCCTGTCCCCACTGGAGAGGACCATAGGGGATTTATTTATTGTAGATTCCGTGACGCTGAGAACAAATCATCGGAACACATTCTTAGGAGGCCTTTGGGCCATAAATGAATGCCAGAAGGAATATCAAGTGTTAGTCAGGAAATTGTTATTGTGGACACTGAACAGTATCTTGCGGTTTTTCAGGGCAATAGGCTTGAAGGACACATTATATTTGGGGGTAACCCAATAAAGTAAGAATGGAAAAGTGTAGACCATATTTTTTTTTCACGCCGAGGAGGGGTAAATGTACCTAACCGCACCATAGAGGAAGTCGTCACAGCCCCCGTGTGTGGGGCCATCACCCACTAAATCCCCCCCTCGTCTCTTGGACTTGTTGTTCCCACTCCGGAACTACGGTGGTATTACTTCGGAGTGGAGTCCCTTCGGCGCTTTGGCCCCTGAGTGTTCATATCCGCGTCCGGACTGCGTGTCGAAAGTTGAAGAGACAACTAAGTGTCTCCACTATTCCCTTCGTCCAGGTCCCTGCCTCGAATTCCGGCGTGCCCACATGTTCCGCAGTCTCAAGATCCCTCTTCTTCAGTCTTAGAATGCTCTCCACGTAATTCGCCACTGAGGTCCAATTTTCCCTACTCGCGATCATAATCCCGACAATGTTACCGGCCGTGATCGTCCCAACTATCGACGTCAGTGCAGAGCGAGAGCTCTGCCAGCGTGCACACTCGAAAACGGTGTGCTCTGCGTCATCAATTATCTCCTCTTCCACGTAAAGACAGTAAGGGGAGGCTGCGTTGCCCATTCTGTGCAGATATTTCCTATAATATCCGTGACACGTTGGCATCTGTGTAACGTAGTAATTTACCTCTCCAAATTTCCGACCAATCCATGGCCTTATGTCCTCTATCTTCCTCGTTGCATCGTTGTTGCCATTTTAAAATGGTGTTTTCCCTGAAATGAGCGGTTATGTGACTTCCAGCCTTTTTTGCCCTATAAATCTCCATCCGCTCCGCTGCCAGCAGATCCACAGGGATAATACACGCTATCACCACTACGGCTGGAGCGGATACCGTACGATATGCCGACGCGATACGAAATGCAGCCGTTCTCTGTACCGATACCAGTGCTTTTGTCCGCTTCTTAACATCCAGTGTTTCGGCCCAAATTTCGCTCCCATAAAGCATAATGCTGTTTCCAAAGTGTAGACCGTATGTTCGCACAACTAAGGCATGTACCTCTTCACCACAATAGTACCAGACTCCCATTTATATCGCAATATGCAGCTGCACCAGTTGTTTACAGGTTTTCCAGGATTGCATCATAAATTCTACTTTATTTGGGATGTAGCCGATCGAGGACTTTGTTGCTCCTCTAGTACAGTCACATGAAATTGAATACGCTGGCTTTACATATTCAGAATTCTAAGGATTTAATATCCCTGAACCTTCCTTTTAGTTTTGCATTTACATTGTGTCTTCAAAATTTCTTTAAGACGTAATACAGTGACTGTTACCAAAAAAATTTGTTGGTTGTAGTTGTTGTTGGTATTGTTGCTTATCGATATAACAAGAAAATTTGTAAAAAGAAACGAAAATAAAATTGTTTCGTACTTTGTTGGCATGTTTCCCCCCCAAAATAATGTTAATGTACGTTGTTTCACATGAAAATAATAATAAATATGGGGGTTTCCATTGTGAAATCCAAAAAAAAATTTTTTTTCTTTTTAATTTCTTTAAATTCGATTTTAATTCTTAAAATAATTAAAGTTTTATTATTTTCAAGTTTTTTTTAGTTAAAAACAATTGCGTGGAAAGCCCCATATTTTTATAGGGAAAATCGGATTTTCTTTTTTTTGCGTTTTATTGCTTTAATGTTATTGAAAGAAAATTTTTGATACGTGTTTCCTCCAACAACCACCACCACAGCATACTCTGCCACTAAAGAAATTTTGTCTCAATTTTTTATTGTTGTTGCTTTTGTTGTCCTGTATTACGTGTTGGTTTTACTTAAAAAGGATTCACATTACATTTCATACGTAATTTGGTTGCCTTAAAGTCTACACCATAAATGCGTAACTAAGTCCCCTTATGTACATATGTATGTCGCCGGTTTTCGGTAATAGAATACGATTTTTGCCATCGGAAAGGAAGGTGCTCTTAGCAGAGGATGGAATGCTATGTGAAAGTATAATGACAAAGTGAAATTATTTTTTCATGCCGTAAATATGCTTCTCGTTATTCAAAATTTTTTTTTATTGTATTATCTTCTCAATAGGCTTCTCCATTCAATTCATTATGAGATGAGAATTTTTTTTTACATGGCATTGCAATATATAATGTTTTTATAGGTGCCCGGGGGGTTGGTATACTTTTTTTTTGAGGCAAAAAAAATATTGAATTACAAATGTTTTAAATAACTAAATAAGCCATGTTTGATGTTTTTTTTTTGGTAAAAAAAAAGAACACTTTGTAGCCCATTAAGCATATAAGGGTCAAAGGTTATATGCGTGTTTGCAGGCAATTTGTTGTAAAAAAAGCTTGTTTTTATTAAAAATGAATTTTCAAAGTAAATCGATATTTAAGAAAAGGAAACTGGGAATTTTTACAAGAAAATATATTTTAAAGGTCAAAGGTTATATATGTTTTTGATGGCAATTTTAAAAGAATTTCCTTTTTTAATGGAAATTCTTGCTTCAAGGTATAATATTGTTACGTTTATACCTTTTAAAAACGTTTAAAATATGAGCTAAATTTGTGTTTAGTTTTAATTAAATTCCTTTCTGTGTGCCACTGTTCACAACTTGATGTATACAACAACAAATGCTTTTCTTTGTTATTCAACTGTTTACACCCTTTGCATAAACAATAACAATTACTAAACAATTGTTCGACAGATCTTTGTAACGGAGATCTTCAAACCAGGATTACTCTCTTCAAACACACCACGTCTTTACACAAGACTGACTGAACTTTACTAACTAGTCGCCTGCTTTGCCTTGCCTTTTATATGGCATAGGAAACAGTCTGATGAATGTTCTTGAAGGCGAATGTTCGCCGTTGTCTAATAGGTAGTGTGTTGTCTTCTTAGACGTAAAGTCAGGGTTCAAACCCCAGGCCAGATATCAAAACAAACTACAAAAAAAAATTTCTTCGGCGACTTCCTCTCAGCAGATTTCTGGCGAAAACTCTGAGAGTAAATAAAAATTGCCATTAAAAGTTTCTCAAAAATCTGTCGGTTGAAGTCGACTTTAAACTGTAGGCCCCGCCATTCATGTATGAACACACACAACATAGTGATGTGAGAAACTAGGTCGTAATCCTGACTGAAGGGTTGTAATGACCAATCATATATGAATGTTCATGACTTTGCCTTCTCGAAATCTCTATAAATGTAAACATCATTGTTTACATTTATTATTGTAGTGTTGTTTGTGTATTTTAAAACAAAAATTTGCGTATTTGAATACATTTTTATTTCAAAGGTCAAAGGTTATATACGCATTTATCCTATTACTTAATTACTTAATTAATTGGTTCTTACAACTCCTTAGCTAGGATTGAAACCTAGCCAACCATGTTGTGTATGATAATCTTGTCCATTAGTGGCGGCAACCGAACGACTGATTTGAGAATTTTTTCATTGAAATTTTATTTTATTCCCAGAGATTTAGGACTCAGTTTACGCAAAACGAAATATGGAAACAGAAAGTTCTCTTTGCGACTTCTTCGCTGCAGTCTTCTGACAAAAACTCAACTCGGAGAATGAAACAAGAATTGTTATAAAAAGTTTCTGAGAAATCTGTCGTTCGGAGTTAACATTAAACTGTAGAACTCTTGCCACTCATGGAGCAACAGAATGGAGTCACAGAATGGGTCGGTAGAGAAGCTAGGTTGTAAACCTGACTAAAAAAAGGTTGTAATATTCGATTTATTTTGCAAAGCAACGATTTGAAGAATGTTCAACCAAAGAGTATGGATATAAAGAATAAGCATTATGTAGAAGTAAAATTTATTATGGCAGGTTGTAACATTACGACCCGCTCTCACCAAAATCTTTTTAAAAATCATTTCTAGATGAGGGGGGAGGAAGACAGAAGGAAAATGAACACAAACAAAGAGCATAACAATGTGTTGCTCTCATCGTACGTATGTACATGTGTATGTATTCCTGTGTTTTTTTGATTTAGTTGTCGATCAGACTGCGACAACAATACATGTGCTGCGGATGCTTTATCATTTTATTTCAGAATAACACTCGAAGAATATTTTGTGTTAAAAATGTTCTATGTCATTAGCTGGCCGTAATTTATTTTTTATTTTGTCCCAATAGTATAATTTTTTTAAATGCTTTGTTTTTTTTCTTTTAATAAAAAATGGTTTTTTATTCTTTTTATTTTTATTTATCTAAAAAACATGGCCTAATTTTTAAGCCAAAGATGGTTAGCTTTATGTTCTTTTAATAATAAAATCGATTTTTTATTTTATTTTTATTTATCCAAAATTATTAAGCCAAAGATAGACAGCCTTACAGATGTATGTTGATGAAATGAAAATAAAAATAGCGTATATTACTAACACTTTTATATGGCTGTATATAAATAAATTCTCTCAACTTATTTTCTCTCTCTCACTCACTAATCCATAACCATAGGTATGTGTTAACCTAGAGGAAAATTGTTAGTAATAATTTCAAGTCTACTTATTAACCCAATGATATGTATATGTGATCGGAAAATATAGAAAAATTGTATTGCACTAAGACACTAAGACACCGTATTTAACTTGGCAAGTATTCTTCCAAAAATCGAAATCATTTCTCATTGATATTAGTGAATACTACTGTGATATTTCTTTGGGTGTATCATTGAAGTTTGAAAAAAGCGACATGAACGTTCTTCTTTAAAAACTGAGAAGATTTTTAAGCTCTTTTTAACGAACATTCTTGATGTTCGTGTCCTATGTGTGTAAAAAGCCGAAGATGTTCTTCCCCTGAGGGACGTTGGTGCCGACGTCTGTTTTTAACACCAGAAAAATAAATAAAAAAGTGGTCAAACAACAAAAACGCACGATGAGAACAACGCATTGTTACGCTCTTGGTTTCTGTATCATTCCCTTCTGTCTTTCCCCCCCGCGTCATGAAATATTTTCGAAAAATATTCCAAAAAATATGTTAAAATGCGCATTCTTTATATTTTATTTTCTTTGGTTCAACTCAAGTCTCATAAAAGTAGTTGAAGATTATTTGTTAGGCAATGGGGGGTGGAGGCTGTTCATGGAAACTATTATTGTGTTAAAAATATTGTCTTTATGGAATCTTCTTAACCTTTCTGAAAATTTTTATAGCCTCTATAGCTTAATTAGCGCTTTAGAAGCAATGCTTTTCAACAGCGAAAAGCAAACAAATCAAGCTTTTAATAATGTTTTGTGTTGTATTCAACAGGTTCTCTTTTGTATTTCTCATTAGTTTTATGGCTTTTTAATTGGAATGAAATTTTGTTTTTCAATTTAATTTTAAAATTTTATGACTTTTTTTAACTAAAAGAATTCTAATACTAACTTGTATTTGTTGTTTTTTTCTTCTTCTTTCATTTTAGGTAAGCAAACGAAATCATCATCGTACGAGATACACGCTCAGCAGCTGCCAATAAAGATTTGTTGAAAACAACAAAAAAAAAAATTTAATTTTTTTAAAAATAAAATCCAGTTCCACACTAATATGCTGAAATTATCATAAATTAATGGATAGAGTAAGTGGACGGGGACAGACAGACAGTGTTTCTCTCTCCAACCAAACAACCAACCAAATTAGCAAAAATCAGTTAAAAGCGAAAGTGGACCAATTTTAATGGTTTTCAATTTTATTTTATTTTGTTTTGTTTTTAATTCTTTCATATCAAAATCATAATGGACTTGATAAATTAATGAATTTAAATAAGAAATTAAAAATAAAAAAAAGAATAAAAATTTCAGAAAAAAAATTTATTCAAATTTGCGGAAGGTAAGCGGGTTTTTTTTTGTGTCTTTCTTCTGACGCATATTTTAATACGTTTTGTAGTGGTTTTGTGTCATTAGCCAAAACGGTTTTTACTCAAACAAGCTAATGTCGTGTTTGCTATTTGGCCAGGTTTTTTTTTCATCAACATTTTGACGTGTTTTTTTTCTCGTTTGTTTCTGGCCGTCATAACGTATTAAATTAATTTCAATTTTGATTTAAAACAACGCAACTTATTTATCAAATTTAATTTAATCGCGCCATAAATTCTCAAAACAAATCAAGTTCAAATTCAGACAGTCAGTCAAACGATCATTAATTTATCAAAAAAAAAAAAAAAAAAAAAAAAAATACACAAAAAAAACATGGCATCGAGACCTCTGTCAAACTAACAGTAGCTAAAGTTTAGAAATAAAATTCTTAACGGCTTAAGACGTTTAGTGTTAGGATCACCTTCGTCATGGGTCATGGGCCATCTATTTTTCGATTTCATAACTAAAATTATATAAAACACTTGATTTCGTTAAATTTTTGTACGACAATATATTGTAATTCGCTTTTGGATTGGTTGAACTTAATATATGTCTCTCCTTAAGACTACCACCCATTACTTAATGACTATTCCTACGATCTAATGGGTGATTTTCTAAGAGCTATATAGGAAAATTTTTCAAAAAAAAAACGCGCATAAAATTCAGAAAAATACATGAAATCTTTATTTGAATCGATAGTACGTACGGTCCATATAATTTAATGTTTGAAGATTATTTCAATGCAAATGTTGACCGCGACTGCGCCTCAAATGGTCCATCCGCTTAGTCCAATTTTGTCATACTCTTTCCAACATTTCGGCCGGTATCTCACGAATAAATGCTTCAATGTTGCCTTCCAATGCGTCAATTGAAGTGGGATTGTTTGTATAGACATGAGCTTTAACATAGCCCCACAAAAAATGGTCTAAAGGCGTTTAATCGCACGATCTAGGCGGCCAATTGACCGGTCCCGAACGTGAAATAAAATGTTCACCGAACTCGCCTCTCAATAAGTCCATTGTTACGCGTGCTGTGTGTCATGTGGCACCGTCTTGTTGAAACCACATGCCATGCAAGTCAAGCTCTTGCATTTTGAGCAAAAAAAAGTTGAATATCATCTCACGGTAGCGCTCACCATTCACAGTTACGTTACGATTCGCAGCATCTTTGAAGAAGTACGGTCCAATGATGCCACCAACCCAAAAACCGCACCAAACTGTGACTTTTTCTGGATGCATTGGTAGCTTTTGCAATGCTTCTGACTGATCTTCACTCCAAAATCGACAATTTTGCTTATTTACGTATCCATTGAGCCAAAAGTGAGCTTCGTCGCTGAACACAATTTTTCGATAAAGAAGGTGGATCTTCGGCCAACTTTCCAAGAGCCCATTCACCAAAAATTCTGCGTTGCGGTATGTCGTTCGGCTTCAATTCTTGCACCAGCTGTATTTTGAAAGGCTTCACACCTAAATCCTTCCGCAAAATTTTCCACGTTGTTGAGTAACAGACGCCCAATTGCTGCGAACGGCGACGAATCGATAATTGATGGTCATCATTAACACTGGCCGATACAGTTGCGATATTTTCTTCAGTTCGCACTCTACGTAAGCGTGTTGGTGGTTTAATGTCCAACAATGTAAATTTGGTGCGAAATTTAGTCACTGTAGCCCGAATAGCCGCTTCAGTGTGTCGATTAAATTGACCATAAAATGGAAGAAGCGCGCCATGAACTTTCTTAACAGAGCACGCATTTTGATAATAAAATTCAATGATTTGCAGGCGTTGTTCGTTTGTAAGACGATATAGACCAAACTGCAGATGTTTGACAGTGAAACAACACAAACACGAAACGTGCGTGAGCTGTTTAAACCAGTGTTGCCAAAAAGATAATAATGCTAAAAAAGCACCCGTTATTTTAAGAAATTAATTGTTACGTTGTCACTGGCAACTTCGAGAACATACTACTTGATTTGTTATTGTAATTTTCTTCTATGTACCGTGTTATGCACCCATTTATGTGTTTTCCAAACCTGCAGTTTGACAAACAACTCTAAGGAGCTGTTCAATAAGTCTCCTACAAGATACCATTTACGAATACGACTCGCGAATCATTTAACAAGAAGAAGAAATTATTATTTGTCATAATCGATCTGTTGTACAACGAATTGCTAAGATGATAAAGAAATTTAAAGAGAATGCAGGTGTTGCAACTCTGCACTCTGTCAGGGTTGCATTGCTGAAAATATTGCTCCCCTGTTAGAGGGTGAATGTGTGGCGGATAAACCGAATTTCAGCTCAACTCTTATATGCACTCCAGAACAATTGGAAATTGTGTTGTTGATAAATTGATTCGGAATACAGAGCTAACAATTTCCGACATGTTACACGGTCTCGGTTTTTCGATTGACTTGCTATGTATTGCAGTCAAGGATTACGCCCTAGCTTTTCATACCACTTAGATCGTATGCATTAATTTAATACATGAGTAGCGGGACATACAGTTTAAAGTCGACTCCGAACGGTAGATTTTTGAGAAACTTTTCATGGCAATTTTTTATTCACCCTCAGAGTTTTTGCTAGAAATCTGCAGAGAGAAAGTTGCCGAAGAAATAGTTTTTTTGGAGACTATCGAACACCTCCTCTGTAACTGCCCAGCCCTTGGTAGATTGAGTTTGAGAACCCTTGGCAGGGCCTTCTTTGAGAATTTGAATAGTGTGTCGAGAGCCGACATCAAGGCTCTCCATAGATTCATTAGTGGCTTAGGCTGGTTGAGAGGCGCTAGGGCTTCATCAGTGTAGTCGCGCCCTCCCCTTTTTGTTATGTCTTATCTGTGTAATTCCTCCACTTCCCATTCTCCCTTTTCCTACATCCTCTCCTTTTATCGCTCTATTATCCTTCCCTCTATAAGGACGTTGTGCAATGGGTCAATTCGACCTCCGGGTACTGTACTTGTCTTTATTGACAAGTACACGTCCTCTAACCTAACCTAACCTAACATTTTTTTGTATTTCGTCTTGATGTCTGACCTGCAGTTTGAACCGTGGCCTTATGTCTAATAAGCCAACAAACTACTTACTAGATTATGGCGACTGCCTGCCTATTTTAATTATATTGGGCAGTTATTCCGATGGTACGGGCTTCCCCTTGAAAGATATCCTCGAATTTTCCCATGGCCTCGAAATATTTCATTCTAAGAAAAAAAAAACTCTTCCTGTTCCTGTTTCAAGCGCACTTCACTTCACTTCACATTAAAATTGTTGCTCTTTCAAGAGAGTACTCAGCTGCAGATCTCGTTGCAAAGCACTCCCTGCTTCTGTCCAAAAGACAGTTAAGAAGTGAGTTGTTAGTCAATCGATTCCTTTTGTTCCGAGATCCTGTAATATAAGGTCCGCCAAATAACTTTTTTTTTGAAAATGCTTTAAAAAAAAACTACTGAATATTTTCTCAAATTTCTTTTTTTTTATTTGAAAGTACAATCCTTCCGGTTAATAATGGAAAATAATTTCATTCAAATGGCTGCCTCGGCTGGCCATGCAGTAGCCTACACGATCGGTCCAAGTTTTAAGCACATTATCGATTGTGTGCAGCTGTATTTCACCAATGACTTCACGAATATTGTCCTTTAAAGCGTCAATTGTCTCTGGCTTGTCGACGTAACACTTATCTTTGACGGCACCCCACAAATAATAGTCCAACGGTGTCAAATCGCAGTTCCGAGGTGGCCAAGCGACATCAGCTCTGCGGTTGATAATGCGATCTTCTAAAACAGGGCGCAAAACATCGAGTGTAGCTTCGGCTGTGTGGCACGTAGCGCCGTCCGGTTGTAACCAAATGTTGCCAATATCCTCCTCTTCAATTTTTGTGAACAAAAATTCATTCAACATGGCCCGATAACGATCGCCATTGACTGTAACGGCCACTCCTTGCACATTTTCGAAGAAAAATTGCCCAATTATGCCTCTGGACCAAAATCCGCACCAAACAGTGACTCGTTTAGGGTGCGTCGGCTTTTCAATGTATGCGTGCGGGTTTTCTGTGCCCCAAATGCGACAATTTTGATCAAAATGAGCTTCATCTGAAAAGATGATTTTTTTTTTGCCAAAATCGGCATCTTCTTGTGTAGGCTACTGCATGGCCAGCCGAGGCAGCCATTTGAATGAAATTATTTTCCATTATTAACCGGAAGGATTGTACTTTCAAATAAAAAAAGAAATTTGATTAAATATTCGGTAGTTTTTTTTTTTAAAGCATTTTCAAAAAAAAAGTTATTTGGCGGACCCTTTAAAATTCATGTTAAACTTGTCTCCCATCAACCTAAACATAGTCTTTCTTCACAGCTTTGGTCTTCACTACCATGCAATGCAATGGACTTAAATCCAACAATGCTTCCATCACTGGTTGTGATTGCCCGTGTTATGCCTACATACGCTTGTCTATGTATCTTATTCAACTTTAATTGAGATGTTTTGTCTACCCAGACATTTGTCACCCCCATAGGTCACTATTGCTCTGACCATCGTGGCATACATCCAGTGCATAAATCCTGGGTAGGCAATGGTTACAAAAAAATCACCCTTTATATAGTTATGTACGTATTTATCGTCTTAAGAATATAAAAAAAAGTTAAAACAAAACTAAACTGCTGCGTTATTTATCGACAACACGCTACGTTAGTTTCAAGCTGCAGTTTTTAAACACGTGTTAATGTGTTAAATAAATTCTCTCTCTCTCTGTCTCTCTCCCTCTCTCCCGCTAAAATAAATTTATTTTTTTAAAAAATAATATTTTGTTGTTGTTGTTGATGTTGTGATTGTATTACTTTAATTAATTCTTTGTGTTTAATTAATATACGAATTTCGAAATTTATTGAAAGTCATAAAACTGTTCAGGAATTATTAACAAAAGGGCGGCAGCAGCGACACTGTGAGGCTTTACAGAGATTTTTTTTGTTGCGTTTTTCAATGTGTAGTTTTGCAATGGTTAAGAGAGCGAGAGAGAGAGACAGAGAGTGAATGAGTGTGTGTATAAATTACACAAAAAATAAAACAAAAACAGAAACAGAAACAGAAACTAGTTAAACTGGTTTCAATTAAAAACAGCAGCAAAAATGTTGAATTAAATTTAATGAAAAAAAAAACCGAAAAAACGACAAAACATACCACAAATATTCAAACACTTGAGGGTAAAAAAATAGCACTCAAAATTATATATGCAATCTCTTGTGCATGCAGTATCTAGAGATGATTCTTATCAAAAAAAAGGCGAAGCCATATACTTTTTTCAAGTCCAATTCAGATTATAGTTGCCCTTTTCTCTCCATCCGGAGATCATAAATGCTCGCTTGTGGTTACCTTTAGGGAGCGAAAGAGCCACAAGTAATCTAATAAACAAGTCAAGTGTAAAATGGCAGAGAAAAATGGAAATTAAAAGAGCGTAGCAAATAGATTCACTCGCAAACAAGCTCCCAAGCCAAAGGGGAGACTTTCGATTTCAGATATGGTTAGGTTAGGTTAGGTTAGAGGACGTGTACTTGTCAATTAAGACAAGTACAGTACCCGGAGGTCGAATTGACCCATTGTACAACGTCCTAGTTTCTCACACCACTTATGTTGTGTGTGTTAATTTTTATACATGAGTGGTGGGTCCTACAGTTTAAAGTCGTCGCCGAACGACTGATTTTTTGAGAAACTTTTTTATGGCAATTTTATTTACTCTCAGGAGTTTTTGCCAGAAATCTGCTGAGAGAAAGTCGCCGAAGAAATACTTTTTGTATTTTGTTTTGATGTCTGGCCTGGGGCTCGAACCCTGGCTTTACGTTTAATAAGCCAACACACTATTTCAGAGATCCTAGCAGAAATTAAATCAACAAAATAAAATTGACGCACGTAGCTTCTCTCACTATCCACGTTGTGTGTGTTAATTTTATCCACGAATGGCGGGGACCTGCAGTTTAACGGCAACTTCGAACGACAGATTTTTGAGAATTTTCTTTTCAGCTGATCATCTGAAAGATAAAGGGTCCGCCAAATTATTTTTTTTTTTTGAAAATGCTTTAAAAAAAAAACATTTAATCAAATTTTTTTTTTATTTGAAAGTACAATCCTTCCGGTTAATAATGGAAAATAATTTCATTCAAATGGCTGCCTCGGCTACTGGCATGCAGTAGCCTACACCAGAAGATGCCGATTTTGGCAAAAAAAAATCATCTTTTCAGATGAAGCTCATGTTGAACTTGGCGGGTATGTAAACAAGCAAAATTGTCGCATTTGGGGCACAGCATACATTGAAAAGCCGACGCACCCAAAACGAGTCACTGTTTGGTGCGGATTTTGATCCAAAGGCATAATTGGGCCATTTTTCTTCGAAAATGAGCAAGGAGTGGCCGTTACAGTCAGTGGCGATCGTTATCGGGCCATGTTGAACGAATTTTTGTTCACAAAAATTGAAGAGGAGGATATTGGCAACATTTGGTTACAACCGGACGGCGCTACGTGCCACACAGCCGAAGCTACACTCGATGTTTTGCGCCCTGTTTTTGAAGATCGCATTATCAGCCGCAGAGCTGATGTCGCTTGGCCACCTCGGAGCTGCGATTTGACACCGTTGCACTATTATTTGTGGGGTGCCGTCAAAGATAAGTGTTACGCCGACAAGCCAGAGACAATTGACGCTTTAAAGGACCATATTCGTGAAGCCATTGGTGAAATACAGCTGCACACAATCGATAATGTGCTTAAAAATTGGACCGATCGTGTAGTGTTTTTTAAAGCATTTTCAAAAAAAAAAAAGTTATTTGGCGGACCCTTTAGAAAAAATGCCCGGGGATGGTCTAAGCGACCGCTTGTATGGCCTTTTTATCGCCCTTTTCTTCGCCAGCTTATCTACATTCTCAGTACCTTACACAGCACAATACTCTGGAACGCAATACAGTAGCATACCGCCCTGTGCCTGTTTCGCAGAAGACTGATTCCAGTGTCAAGTTAACATAGTGTTCAGCTAGTGCCACCCTAAGGAAAACGTTTCCGGATAAGCTTCCGCAGTCTTGATGATCGGATATACCTGAGCCTGAAATACAGTGCTTTCATCTGAAAGCCTATGAAAACCTAGACAGGTTGCGGGTGGCTGTCTACCCAATGGATTTGGATAGACAAGCTTAGACACACATATGGCCCATAGGGTCATTATTACAACTTGCTGTTAACTAAAGTGAGGATTTTAACGGGCAAGTTGTAATAATGGACCATATTGTGATACCACAGTTGAACAATTCCTCTAAACACTGAACCATTCGGAGCTTCTGATGAGGCTGAGGCAGACTGCCAATGTCGATCATTGATAGTTTGCTTAAATTGTCCACATTAGTAGACACCATGATGTGTTCCATTCTCAACTGTCTTAGTGCTGAGCATGTCCTCAATAGGTGAAGAATAATTTCCCACTCTTCATTATCTCTTCAGCTGCACTGGAAGTCATTTGCCATTTGCCCAAGACGGCAGAGAGTCTATGGGACAGCATCATGTCATTTTCGAAGTACGCTCTCGACTGAGTGTCATGAGTATAATGGAAATCATTGAGGACAGCCTTCTGATTCTGACCATATAGTCTTTGAAACCTGGTCACAATGTTTGAATGCCCAAGTTGACAACTTATGCATCCACTTTAACTAACTTTATGCCCTTCACTGTTACATAGTATTGTTCATTGTTTCGTTCTGCATTTGGTGATGGTGGTGGTGGTTATTATCGTTATTGTTCTTGATGTTGTTGTTTTATGCAGCAATAGTTTCCTTTTTTTTAATATTTTTTATATGATCTGTCATTGTTGTTGCTGTTGTTATTGTTGTTGTTGTTTCATATTAATAAATAACTACAGTTTTAAACAATAATTAACAATTGTGTTCTGTTCTGCTGAGTGCTGTTGTATTGTGTTGTGTTGCGTTGCTGGTTGTATTTTATCATCTGAGGTTTTATTTTATTGTTATCTAATGTGTTGCTGTTGTTGTTGTTGTTGTTGCAATTATAATTTTATTATATGTATTCTTTTATTGCTATTGTTGTTGTACTCTTTATGTTATTATATTGTTTGTGGTTCTTTGTATTTTTAATTTCCATTAAAAAAATCCCAAAAAAAACACCAAAAAAAATTGCAAAAAAAATTCTCAAAAATTGTAACACGTTAAGCAATTGTTGCTGTTGCTATTGCAATTGCTGCTGTCGTTGCTTTCGTTGTTGTTGGCATTTAACATTGAATTGAAGAAAAAAAAAGCCCACACATATTAAACGTATATGTTGCACCAACTAATAGGAGGCAAGTTTAAACATAAGTGCCACGTACGTACCTACGTAATGAAAATGAAAAACAAAAAAGAAAAACATTTTTTGGCTTTTGTTTTTCGCCTTCTTTCGTTTTTTTTTTTTTTAAGAAAAACAAAAACAAAAATAATATGTTGAGAAAAATAACAACATTGTAATGGAAAAACAATTTTCTGCCTGATGATTTTGAATTTCAAGTCAAATTTTTTTTCTTCAAATGCCGTGCATAAAAACCATGCACCATTTAATAAACCCCCAACGACTATTAAATCATCGTTAATACTAAACGTTTTAGCCATAAAAAGCGAAATAAAAAAATCGTTACTTACATATAATATTTTTCGATAACATGAATTTTAATAGAAAAACTTTATCGATAACACAAGTTTACATGTGTTAATCTAAATTTTCTTACAGAAATTTGTCGATAACCAAGACTTCTATAAATAATTAATGGATAACATGAATTGTAAAAGAAATTCTCTATCGATAACACAAGTTTAAACAAACATAGTTATCGATAATCTAAACTTTCTTAAAGAAATTTGTCTGTAACTTAAACTTCTAAAAAAGAATTAATCGATAACATAAATTTTAATAAAAAAAAACTGCATTGATATTACAAGTTTATATTTAAATTAGTTATCGATAACTTAGATTTTCTTAAAAAAATTTGTCAATAACTTATACTTCTATAAAAATTAATGGATAACATGAATTGTAATAGAAAAACTCTATCGATAACACAAGTTTACGTGTAAATAGTTATCGATAATCCAAATTTTCTTAAAGAAATTGTTCGATAACCTAAATTTGTATATACATTTAATCGATAACACAAATTTTATTAGAAAACCTTCAGCGATAATACAGGTTTACATGGAAATAGTTATCGATAATCTAAATTTTCCTAAGGAAATTGGTTTATAACTTAAACTTCTATAAAAGAATTAAACGATAACATAAAGTTTTATTAAACAATTAATAGAATAACTAAATTCTTATAAAAAAGTTATCGATAAACAAAATTGCAATAGAAATATTAGTCGATAACATTTATTTCCCTAATAAAATTTTACAATAAGTTTATACAGCTGTGTGAAATATAATAGTAGCGCTGTATTAAAAATATTTTAGTTAAGCAAAAAAATTAATTTTTATTCCATTTAAAAAAAGTTTGTTATTACATTTTATTACCACCAGTCTAATCTATTGAAAAATAAAAAAAACTTCAAGACAAGTATTAATTTTCCAAAGAAAACGATGCTAAATTGTTAAAAGCTCAAAATATTTGGCGTGCAAAAAAATAGTAGTAGCATTAGAAAACGTAGCTGCAAAAAAAAAATGTTGTCACAAGTGATTACTTTTTTATGTTATTTTGTTAGATAGACCTTAATATTTAGTTGGAAAGCCCTTATTGGCTATTATAGCTGCGCAACGCCGACGCATTGAGTCAACTAAAGATCTGTACCTCTCGATAGGAATCTTTCTCAAGCTGACCTCACTGACGCCCACAACTGCTTTACATTTCCCGGGTTATCTTTAAAAATATCTTTTTTTACATCGCCCCAAAGATGTTCAATGGGATTTAGGTCTGGGGACTGAGCCAGCCATTCTAATACCTGAATTTTCTTAGAAGAAAGAATAAAACGAATGGTATCATCAGACCCATTTGTGACTTCAACAAAGATAAAACAGGACGTGGAGCTTGATGTTCATACCTCAACTATTCGCTGACATCTAATTAAAGACAATTTATATGGTAGAAGTATAAGGAAAGTACCATTGATGAATTCAAGACATGTCCGCAACCGACTTAAATTTGCTAGACTTCACGTTGATTGGCCTCAGACGAAATGGCGCAATATTCTGTGGACAGATGAATCCAAAGTTGTTCCTTTGGGTAATCCTGGCACCAGAAAATATGCAAGAAGACCATAGAACAAGGAATACGATCCTAAATTTGTCATGAGGACCGTAAAGGATGGTGGTGCAAAAATTAACGTTTGGTGTTGTTTTTCTTATAATGGTACAGGACCCATATTTTGAATTAAAGGCAACATGGACTCCTCAATGTATGTGGAAAATTTAAAAACTGTCATGCTACCTTATGCAGAATATAATATGCCGCTTAAATGGGTGTTCCAACAGGACAACGATCCCAAACATACCAGTATAATGGCAAAAAATTGGTTTTCTGAAAATAAAATTGAGGCATTAGAATGGCCGGCTCAGTCCCCAGACCTAAATCCCATTGAACATCTTTGGGGCGATGTAAAAAAAGATATTTTTAAAGATAACCCGGGAAATGTAAAGCAGTTGTGGGCGTCAGTGAGGTCAGCTTGAGAAAGATTCCTATCGAGAGGTACAGATCTTTAGTTGACTCAATGCGTCGGCGTTGCGCAGCTGTAATAGCCAATAAGGGCTTTCCAACTAAATATTAAGGTCTATCTAACAAAATAACATAAAAAAGTAATCACTTGTGACAACATTTTTTTTTTGCAGCTACGTTTTCTAATGCTACTACTATTTTTTTGCACGCCAAATATTTTGAGTTTTTAACAATTTAGCATCGTTTTCTTTGGAAAATTAATACTTGTCTTGAAGTTTTTTTTATTTTTCAATAGATTAGACTGGTGGTAATAAAATGTAATAACAAACTTTTTTTAAATGGAATAAAAATTCATTTTTTTGCTTAACTAAAATATTTTTAATACAGCGCTACTATTATATTTCACACAGCTGTATAAAATTTATTTAAACCAGAAAATTTTCTGTAAAATATATGTTATCGATAAATTTTTAATTAAATTTTTAATACAAATTTTATGTTATCGATAATTTTTTTTGAATTGGAGTTTTCGATTAATTTTCATTAAATTATATAATGTAGAAATTTCCCACGAAAAATATATTTCAGGCAGAAAATTTTCTGTAAGAAATTTATGTTATCGATAAATTTTTAATAAATATGTTATGTTATCAATAAATATTCTATAATAAATTTCCATTAACGATAAATTTCTTACAGAAGACTTCTGTTATCGATAAATTTTCTGTAGATGAAGCTGATCTTAAGTTTTAATAAATTTTAATCGCAAAATGTTAATTATCGATATTTGTAGAGTGAATCATTACACAAGAGAATACTACGTTTGTTTATTTTTAATTTATTTTAGTTTGACTGATGAATGGTTTGAATTTTCTGTGCTTTTTGTAGAATTCTTGATCGTTTAAATCTTTTACAACCACATGCTGTTCATTTTTCTTGTACGACGAGTATTTCTTCTCATTTTGAATTTTTTTTTGTGGATTCTATGTGTGTGTGTGTGTGTGTGAGTTTTTTGTAAATTTTTTGTTGATTTTATTTGACAATTTGTTCAAAATGTTGTCTAAACATGTCAACTGACAAAATGTTTTTCTGTTTTTACAAATTTTTTTCAAAAATTTTCTTCTCTTCGTTTTCTTTTCGATTTCATTTCAAAAATAAATCGTTTGTGTTGGATTTTTTGAAGAATTTTTTGAAGAATTTTTATGCAAAAGTTTTCTGATATTTAAGCGCAACAGCCAGTGACTTAATAAATTGTTAATAATTTATTATTTTTCTGGTGTTAGTGGTTGTTGCTTTTGTTTACATTGAAGAAGTAATTTTGTTTTGTTTTATCACAGTGAAACAGAAAAATAAATGCAACGAATTTAATTTTTTTGTTTCCATTGTGTGGCACAGTGTAACGTAACCACAAAATAAATAAAAATATTGACTTGCAAGACATTTAATTGTGAAAATATATTAAAAACGCGTCAGTATTGTAAACAATTTTGCAAATTTATGAGAATTTCTTAAAGCATCGAAAGATATCAAATCAAGTTCGCGTGACTTTCGAAGATTTTCCATGAAAAACCGTAAAAAAAACTTTTCTAACGATGTGGGCTTCTCCTAAAGCCATAAATAATGTTCATTGAAATGAAAAAAAAAATAAAAATAAAAAATATGAAAAATGGAAGTCAAGTAATATGAGCGAACGAGCGAGCAGTGCTTTTTTAATTAATGAAATCATTACGAAATCGTTAAAATTCCAATATTCGTTTATGCTTCTCCTTTTTTTCCTGTTCTCCTTCATATTTTAAATGAACTCTACAAACGACAAATGAATGGAAAAACAGCAACTAATGACGGACTGTCACTCATCGTTATTAGAAATAGAAATTGAAAGTGTTGTTACTCTATGCCACCAGCAAGAGATGGAAATATTTTTGTTGCAAAATGCCAAATAACCGAAATGACTCCAATGCCATCCATCTATTACAAACAACAACAACAACATCATCATCATAAACAACAATAACCATTAGAAATAAATGAAGAAAAACAAGAAGAAGAAAAAGTAGAACTGAATGAAGGAATTCAATATGCCCCAAAGGAATTTTTATAGCGAATATTCAGTCAGCGATTTAAAGGAACGGTTTTTCCAATTTGCACTTATTTAGTGTATGTCTGTAGCTGTCTTTATAATAATCGATTATTTGTGTGTTGCAACACCGAAAATAATTAATTCTTTTTGAATTTTCTACAAATAATTTATGGGTAACTTCAAATTTCGTGTACAAGATTTATCGATAACATGTAATTTTCTGTATAAAATGAATCGATAAGATGGAATTTACTAAAGAAAATTTATCGATAACATTGAATTTTGTATAGAAAATGTTATCGATAACATTGCATTTTCCATAGAAAATACTATCGATAATATCAAATTTTCTATAGAAAATATTATCGATAACATTATATTTTCTATAGAAAATGTTTTCTATTGAAAATACTATCGATAACATTATATTTTCTATAGAAAAGGTTTCTATAGAAAATGCTATCGATAACATTGAATTTTCTTTAGAAAATGCTATCGATAACATTGAATTTTCCTTAGAAAATGCTATCGATAACATTGAATTTTCTATAGAAAATGTTATCGATAATAACATTATATTTTCTATAGAAAATGTTATCGATAATAATATTATATTTTCTATAGAAAGTGTTACCGGTAACATTATATTTTCTATAGAAAATACTATCGATAATATTGAATTTTCTATAGAAAATAATATCGATAACATTGAATTTTCTTTAGAAAATGCTATCGATAACATTGAATTTTCTTTAGAAAATGCTATCGATTATATAGAATTTTTTTTAGAAAATGCTATCGATTATATAGAATTTTCTATATAATCGTCTATCGATAATATTAAATTTTCTATAGAAAATGTTATCGATAATATTGAATTTTCTATAGAAAATGTTATCGATAACATTATATTTTCTATAGAAAATGTTATCGATAACATTATATTTTCTATAGAAAATGCTATCGATAACATTATATTTTCTATAGAAAATGCTATCGATAACATTGAATCTTCTATAGAAAATGCTATCGATTTCATTAAATTTTTTATGAAAAATGTTATCGATTACATTGAATTTTGTATAAAAGATTTATCGATAACATACAAATGAACAAGCAGGGAGCTTTTCTTACGGAAAAACTTAAAATGGGATTATAAAAGAAGGAATTCTTTTAAAAGTGTCCTTTGCATTGCGGACTTTTTTGAAAAATGTATTTGGGAACCTCTGCCAAAAGAATTTATAATGCATCATGAGTGTTTTTATTTTCAATTTATTATCGTTTTTCATTGATATTATGTTGGTGGCACTTCATTGCAGAACGCATCAATTGTGGCATTAGAAAACAAACGAATTTAGTAGAGCCAGTCAGTCAGTCAGTCAGTAAAGCCAAGCCAAGTGACGACAATACTGCAGATTGATGCTTTAAGTTGAAGTGCAAAATATTGAATGGACACAATGACTGGCCATTCATTCCATTTTATGTTTCATTCATAATCGTAAATATTTCTATCAATTCTTTGCATTTCTTATTCAATTTTTTTTTCTTTTCTTTTATAGAAATTTATGAAATATTCCATAAGCTTTTGAGATCACAAATTGAATACTTGAAGTCTTATTTGAGTTTGAAAGAGACACAAGTCTGTCTGACTGTCGTAAACACATCGTATTTATGATTTTAATTGTAAAAAGAGAAAAAAGACTTCCGCGTTAAAATATTTTAATTAAAATTATAGGGCAGTTGACGTCTTTAATGATTGTCTTCATCTATGGACATTGTATTTGATAGATTAGATTAGGGTGGCCCATTAACCGTTAACTTGAATAACTTTAGGTGGCCGTAAACAGCCGTTTTGAAACTGAGTTTAGAAAAAGGTTGAAAAACTTAATTGGTCATTTCATTCCTTTAAGGGATGTAAGGATTACAACTAAGTATCTCATACTACCCATGATGTGCGTGTTCATTTTTATTCATAAGTGGCCTCCAAACGATAGAAACTATTCATGGCATTTTGCACTCGGAGTTTTTGTCAGATTAGTGCTGAAATGAAGCCGCCGAAACAAATATTTTTTGAGTTTTTCGTTTTGATTGATATGTCTGAGCCGGTGTTTGAAGTGCGGGCTACTAGACTTCAACGACTTCTTAGCCGATGAAACTTGATATTAAAAGTGAAATTAAATAATTGTTGGCCTTTCAAAAGTATTGCTACAGCCCCTGCAGTGAAGGTTAAAGGTTAAAGCTATTTTCGCCGCGTGCGTTCATAATGTTTAATGGCTATGACCTTGTGAACATCGTTATGAGCTTGGAAATAGAGTGGAAATAGAGTAAAGTGCTCGTAAGTTTTAAACGTTTTCCCTTATCACACTGTAACCACAGGGCACTTGAAATGCCAGAGGAAGAGATGCAACTGCACCCTGTTCTATGGACTTCCGGTTAAACTTTGGCGGATTTCCTCCTTGTCGGCAGTTATTGTAGGACAAAAGATGTCAGCTTAACATATGACAGATTCCATATCCATTGAGATCCTCAGATTTTTTTCATTTTTTGTAAGTTCAGTGTATTCCACTGCGTGTGAACCTCATGAAAATGCGTTAAACTGTCTAAAAGTGTTTTCTGTGTGCATGGTATTATGGACCGGGAAATATCAATTTGTACAATAACTGGTTGTCCAAAAAATATACTTTTTTCTATACCTACAGTTGCGTTCATAAAAATAGGAGTGAACCCATTGAAAAACAAAAGCTTAGTTTTTAACAAAAAAAAAAAACATGGTTTAATTCAATTTTTTGGTGTAATGTAATGTTGATTCAATACTAAATTATTTAAGTTATTCATTAATTGAATAAAGCTTTCAACAAGTAAGTAACAGGAAGTTTAAAAAAAATATCGGAAAAAGTGCTGTTCAAAATAATAGGAGTATTTCAGTTTTCATAAAGATTTACTATTAAAAAAGTTAAAAATGCTTATGGCTATAATCAGAAACTTTAAATACGATTAGTATTTGGTAGAATAGCCTTTACCTTTTTATTACAGCAGCACGGAGTCAAATAACGAGGCATGGAGTCAACTAAATCCTGACATTGTTTTAGTGGAATTTTATTCCACCCATCTTGCACTACAGACCACAACTCAGCTGCATTTGACGGTTTTCGCTCGGCAACATATTTTTAACATCCCTCATAGATGGTCTATGGGATTAAGGTCAGGAGACTGAGCTGGCCACGCCATAACCTTTACCCCATTAACCCGAAACCACTCATTTGCCAATTTACTGGTGTGTTTCGGGTCATTGTCTTGTTGGAATATCCATTTTAGAGGCGTGGAATATGGTAACATCACTTCTCTCAAAATGCCGACATAGACGTTCCTATCCATTATGTCTCTAATTCGATGTATTGGGCCTAAACCATTATATGAAAAGCTTCCCCATATCATTAGTTTTGCACCACCATGTTTAACTGTCTTTTGTGTATACTGAGCTTTATATTTGGTGTTGGGCGGACGTCTAACATACTGTCCAGACCCAGTACCACCAAATAAAACAATTTTGCTTTCGTCGGTCCACAATAGGTTCTCCATTATTTTTCGGATATTTGATTTGATCTGTTTTGTATGTCAACAATGGCACCTTTTGTGAACTTCTTGCGAATAAATTGTTGTCCATCAGACGCCTACGAATAGTAGGGACATTTACGGCAAGATTCAGATCCTTTTGAGTTTTTTTGAAGACGCTGAAGTATTTATTTTGCTGTATCCCACAATTCGGCGGTCATCGACAGTAGACGTTTTGCCCTTGCGCCCACGCATTTCGGGCCTTTTTTATATTTTAATACATTTGTGATCATTTGATCGGAGTAACTTAAGATTTCCTTAGTTTCTTTGTAAGTTTTGCCTTTTTTTCGAAAATTTTTAATTAGTTTTCTCTTTTCTTCAGTACAGTGATTTATTTCCTCGTCCCACTATTACAAAAATTTATGTGAATCACTGTAGAAAAAGTTTTAACTACATTTTTCCGTACTTATTCTTCACTTTTTTCTTTAAATTATATGCTGTTATATTTTTATTTTTAAAGGAACACTTACACTCCTATTTTGTTGATCAACTGAATTCAAAGGCAAACACAGATTACCAGATTCTTTTTTGTATTTTATTTATTACATATCGATGTAACTACCATTAAAATATACCATGTTTTGCAAATTGGTAGAATAAAAAATTTTAACTTTGAAAATATTACATGGTAGCACTCCTATTATTTTGAACACAGCTGTATACGGGGCTGAACTGAAGCAAAGACTTCATGTACTCCAGTTCTTAAAAAAAATAAACTGTGACTTATGGAAACAAACAAAAGATTCTCCAGAATATGTAAATGCTTGTGATAAATGGAATTCCATATTTAATCTTTACTTGTCGTATATGATTTGTTAATTAATAATTAATGGAGGCGATTAATCATTCGTTCTTTAAATATTTTTTCTTGGGTAACAATCAATCTTCATTGATACACAAAAAGAAACACAAAAAAAAAACGAAACAATTTTTTGTCTTCTAACATTTTAAAGAAAACCTCCCAAAACGGTTATAAAACAAACCACCATAAAGGCTGTCATAAAACAATTTGAAAAAAACTGGAAAATATCAAGAAAAACTAACGATAATGGCAACCAAAATGAAATGTAGTTGGCATATTTGCAATGCATGCCTGGGCTTAAGAAAAAAGTTAAAAAAAAAAATAATGAAACAACAAGCCACACAGATATTGAATAAATTAAACGAAATACTCAACACAACTTGACTCGACTCGACTCAATTCAATTCCAATTCAATTGAGACTCAATAGTTGGAAAATAAACGATGCCTCTTGCCACCAACCAGATACACAGACCAGACCAGACCAGACCAGACCAGATGCATGAATATGCCAGCCTGTGAATAATTTCTCTGTGCATGAAGAATATTTTGTTGTATGTGAGTGTGTGCCAGAAACTAAAAGAAAAAAACAACAACAACAAATGCAACAAATTAAAGAAAAAATTCCACAGAATAGAAAATGAAATGGAAAACGTATCAATTACTGCCGTTATAAACTCCATTGAAACACACATACACGCACACTCATGCACACACAAAAGCTCACAAACAAAAAATATGAAAAAAGGCACCAAAAAAAAAAAACTGAGAAAAAAAGAGAAATTTGTACGCAAGTTATTGTTTTAAGGCATAAAACATATGTACACACAAACACATGCATATTCATGCATATTCATTTATATTCATATACTCATGCATACGCGCAGACACAAACACACACACACACACTTATATAACTAGCCAGACGACAGATGTCTTATTTCGTCTATGAATGGCAAGTTTTGCCATGCCATGTCAAGCTATGCTGTATTAAGCCAGTCTCTCTTCATGTGTGCCTGTGTATTTGTATATGTAAGTGCGTTCCAGCAGTAGTTTTCCAGACATTGTTTCTCTGCATTTGAATAAAGTCATCGAGTGTCTGTCTGTCTGGCAATATGAATATGAATATGAATACATATGTTTGCTTATGCATACACTCAGAGTTCGGCTGCAATGCTGGCTCCTCTTCCCTCTGCTTTTTCATTTTAATTGTAAAAATTGGCTTCAAATGTATCCGCTTTTAAATGATATTCAACAAGCAATAGGCAAGGGAATAGAATAGAAGGGAATAGGAAGGGGTTCCCAAAAAACGGAATTTTTTGTCTTCTTATTTTGGTTTACCAAACACTACAACAATTACTGTGGAGTTTTGGCAATGGTTGCCATCATAATCACCCTTATTCTGGTTGTCGTCGTCGACGCAAGACGATGTCGACTTGCGTCGACAATTTAATATTGGTATTCTGTTTGTCGTTATTGACAGTTATCGATGACTGTCGACACACAACATTTGGTATTCTGTAAGTCAATACTAAGTCGATATTGTGTTGTGTCGACTCTGATTTTGTTGACGTCATTTTTGGTAACGACAAGTATTAAAAAATTAACTCTTGTGGTGAATTTTTATTGTCTTACGTTTTTCTTCCTTAGCACAATAGCGATATGGATCGCCTTAATATCTATAAATACAGTTACACGTCGCCAAATGATTTCTAACAAAACATTCGGCATTCTGCCCACAGGTACCAGGACATGGGCCTTTACATTTCTCATTAACACATGTCCTGTTCGACGGGCAGTCGGAATCAAACATTCCGGTCGACATCCTTCATAAGGATTGCCATATTAATCAGGTAAACATTGACAAGATGCAACGCCATTTTGTTGGCGGCACTGAGCATAGGGTCCACAAGGCGATGGATTGCAAGGGTCGACAACTTCAGGTGGATTTTGTTGTAATGGGAGAGCATAGCACAAATGAATTACCAGTATAGCCAGACTCACAATAACACATTGGAGTGTGGCTATTAACACGACAAACTGCACTTTGGCCACACAGTCCTGAGCAGGGATCCTTACATTTCTGATTAATACAAGTTTGTTGCGAGGGACATTCAGAGTTTGTAACGCATTCAGGGCGGCAATTAGGTGGTTGTCCTGTATACTCTGGTAAGCAAATACATGAAGGTGTTGTCCCTATATCCTTACAGATGCTATTCGGATCACACGGTGAAGGTTGACAAGGATTCGAAGCAACAATATCCTTTTGAGGTTCAACTACAGACATTAAAAATCGTATTAATAGCTAAGTTTTCGCAGCAATTGTAATCCTATCAAACTTACTCATTCTTTGGCACTGAACAAATGGATTTCCTGTATAGTTTTGAATACAAGTACAGAACGGACTGTGGTTTACAACATTGCAAAGCGCAAAACGGCCACATATTCCTGGACATGGATCAATACATCGCTGATTTTGACAGGTCTGATGAAAAAACTTTTTCTTTTTTTTCTAAATAAACCATAACATGAATCGGCTGACTTAGATATTAGAGATGTGTGTTTTGTGTTATTACAATTTTCGATAAACAGTCGACGTCGACACAGTAGTGTTACAGAATACCAAAACAGTGTCGACGTGATGTCGACGACGATAGAAAACGATGTCGACTCAAAAACGACGACGACGACGACGACAACCAGAATAAGGGTGAATCTCTTATTGTTTTAATTCAAAATAAGAAATCGGAAGTTTTTCGAAGTTCACAAATTCAATTGCACTTCAAGTAGTCAATCTAGGAATGCCTCAGAAAGCTGAGATAACATAAACAACTTGAACCAGAGCAGGGCTCAGTAACCACAATTTCTCATCACTACAACCAATACAACTTTCTAATATATTTTTACATTTTCAACCGAATACATTTTTTCTGAGGCAACCCTATCATTCTAGAACCCTCTACTGTAAACCAATCTTTTGCTTCTCGTCAAAATCTTGATTAACGACGATGTGAGAATAAAAACAATGAAATAATAAGGCTATGGGGAATGAAAGTTGGCAACCCTATCATTCTAGATCTTCTGTTTATCAACAAAAATTTGTTTAATGAATTTGAATAATGAAAATGAATGTGGAAGAAATGACCTAAATTCCTTAAAGTAATGAAAAGAAATGAAAAACTGTGAAATCTTAGGCTAGCTCTTTGGCTCGGTAGAGGGCGAGATAGAAGATTATTTCTAAGTTCAATATGTCGTTTGATGCTTTGGATTCTTTCTAACAATCGATAACATTGAATTTTTTATAGAAAATACTATCGATAAATTTGAATTTTCTTTAGAAAATTCTATCGATAACATTGAATTTTTCTTAGAAAATGTTATCGATAACAATGAATTTTCTATAGAAAATACTGTCGATAACATTGAATTTTCTTTAGAAAATGCTATCGATAACATTGAATTTTCTGTAGAATATGTTACCGATAACATTAAATTTTCTATACAATATAGAATATTGAGAACATTAAATTTTCTATAGAAAATGTTATCGATAACATTGAATTTTCTTTAGAAAATGCTATCGATAACATTAAATTTTTTGTAGAATATGTTACCGATAACATTGAATTTTCTATAGAAAATACTATCGATAACATTGAATTTTCTATCGAAAATGCTATCGATAACATTGAATCTTCTATAGAAAATGCTATCGATTTCATTAAATTTTTTATGGAAAATCTTATCGATTACATTGAATTTTCTATAAAAGATTTATCGATAACATACAAATAAACAAGCAGGGAGCTTCTCTTACGGAAAATCTTTTAATCAAAGAAGGAATTCTTTTAAAAGTGTCCTCTGCACTGCGGACTTTTTTGTTAAATGTATTTGAGAACCTCTGCCAAAAGAATTTATAATGCATCATGAGTGTTTTTATTTTCAATTTATTATCGTTTTTCATTGATATTATGTTGGATGGCACTTCATTGCAGAACGCATCAATTGTGGCATTAGAAAACAAACGAATTTAGTAGAGCCAGTCAGTCAGTCAGTCAGTCAAGCCAAGCCAAGCCAAGTGACGACAATAATGCAGATTGATGCTTTAAATTGGTGCCTAAAATCACTTCACAGAACTGCAAAGGATTTCCACTTTACATGGATTATTAGGGGCAAAGAAGGATATTATCATACTAAAACCACTCCCTTCGTTAACATAAAACTCCTCGAAACTACCACTTAGTATTACTTCGCGGTTTACTTTACTGATCTTTCATTTTATTGCTCTCGTGATTGTGACGCTCTATTGTTATTTTCTGTGAACAAAATGTCTACGGTACAGCCCTCTTTTATAGAAAGTTTCTCTATAATATCTCTCTCAACACTGCTGTCCTGACTTCTAACGACATACTGTACATTGTCAGTACTATACGGTCTCAGCACTGTATAGTGTCAGTGCTGTACGGTGTCAGACGTGGTACAAAAAAAAAACTTACGCCATCATCACTAACACGGGATGTAGGTTAGTGGACGTGTACTTGTCAATTGAGACAGTACAGTACCCGAAGGTTGATAGTACAATAGAAATTGTACGCGAATAAAGAAGTTCAGGTTACAAGACAAAGTTGTTAATGAGCAAAACGTAAAAAAAATTTCTACGTCACGTAACAACATTATTACGTTATGTAACACAATTATTATGCCAAGTAGCAAATGCATTATATCACGTAACAAAACCATTACTTCACGCATTATTACGTCATGTAACACAATAATTCTATTTCGTAACAAAACCCTATCGTTAGTTAAGAAATCTATTACGTTACGTAACAAAAAACTAATGTGTAAAGTAACTGACCCACTACATAACATAAGAAAACAATTGTTTCCAAGAATTACAATTATTACGTCACGTAGCAAATGCATTATGTTACGTAATATAACCACTACATTACGTAACTTATTCTTTTAGTTGTATGACAATTTGATACTGTTTGCTACACAGTTCACACAGATGTAAAGTAACTCACCCACTACATAACGTAAGAAAACAATTGCATCCAAGGATTACAATTATTACGTCACGTAGCAAATGCATTATGTTACGTAATATAACCAATACATTACGTAACTTATTCTTTTAGTTGTATGACAATTTGATACTGTTTGCTACACAGTTCACACAGATGTAAAGTAACTCACCCACTACATAACGTAAGAAAACAATTGCATCCAAGGATTACAATTATTACGTCACGTAGCAAATGCATTATGTTACGTAATATAACCAATACATTACGTAACTTATTCTTTTAGTTGTATGACAATTTGATATTGTTTGCTACACAGTTCGCACAGACAGTTAAGCATTTACTACAATTACAATTAATTTTGAATTAAAGAATGTATCGTGGAAAATAGTAACACTGCACAACATAAGTATGCTACGAATGTTTTTGTATATTCTTAAAGAAAAGCCAAACGGATGTACATGATGTAAGACTACATGCCCCAGGGTAATATATCATCAGAACTTGGAATAACAAGAAAAAATTCCATAAGCCTATACACTTTAAACTCCAGAATGACTCAACTCTTCCCCTTACAAACAAAACACAAGACTAAAAATAATTGCACAAAAGGAAAGAAGAGGAAACAAATTGTTGTAAACTAAGAGGGATGGCAGCAAGAAATTAAAAACTCCATGAGCAAATAAAATATGAACTTCTGAAGGTTTATACGAAACCACAGGTATTGGGGAGGGACACCAAGCGAAACAAAACAGTTCAAATTTAAGTTCAAGGTAAAAAATTTACAGCAAAAAAAAAATCCACAAAATTTTTAAAACCTCTGATGCGTCAACTCGAAAAAAAAATTTTATTTTTTATTCTTTTGTGTTCCTCAGTTAATTCGTTTTGTTGACTTTTACGGTTTCCAGGTAAATTTAAATTTAATTTTCCTTTTTTTATATTTTATTTTACACTCGTGCAATATTTACAATAGCATTATAAAGGCAACTATTACTGCTTAGCGTACATTGACAAGCAGGTGGTTGTGTGAGGTGAGGAGCTTTAAATAAGAACAAAGGCGACAATAACTCCAATGTCTCAAGGCGATGACTTTATAGGAAAAAAGTAAATCGATTGATTTTTTTGAATACTATGGCCTTTAGACTATTTTACGGTATTACGTTGCATAATAAAAACATTACGTCACGTAAGAAATACATTACGTCACGTTAGTAAAACATTGTCTTACATAAAAACAACATTTCCGTAGGCAGCTAAAATGATTTCACTCCGACAGAATAGGAATGAGAGTTGAGTTCTTCATGCACAACTCTAAATAGACGAGGATTACTTCCGTATACAATTTGTTGGCTCTCCGATAGGATCTGTCACGATGAGATAGATTTTTATATCAGGGAAATCAACAAGAAAATTAGCACAGGATAATGGATACATTTACTGATCTTCAGGCCTAAGTTTCAGTAATTTACCGAGTATACGGTGGAGATTTAATGATCCAAGCAGCTGTAAAAATCTTGTGTGATACTTACACAATATCATCCGGATTACCACGCGTCTGATTTCTCTGAATGATATGGCGAATGATTCTAATGCCAGCCTATGCCTGGGTGTGTGTTCAAAGCCAGCTAAAACGGTCGCTAAGCTGCTCATGTCTAACATGGATCATATGATTGCTCAACCTTTCTCTTCAAATCAAAAATTTCCAGAAAATACGTGAGTTATAGATACGCAGCACATTTCCAATGCAGCCTGTAATCGGCAAATGGTTAAAACGTACACACACAACATGGTTGACATATGAAGCTAGGTTGTAATCCGGACTAAAGGGGTTGCAATGACCAATCAAATAAATGTATTACATACATACATACATACATAACGGGTGATTTTTTTTAGCTATTATCTTTTTAGCAACACAGGTTTAAACAGCTCACGCACGTTTCGTGTTTTGTTTCACTGTCGAACATCTTCAGTTTGGTTTATAATTTAACCATGAATCGTCTTACAAACGAACAACGCCTGCAAATCATTGAATTTTATTATCAAAATGCGTGCTCAGTTAAGAAAGTTCATCGCGCGCTTCTTCCATTTTATGGTCAGTTTAATCGACCCCCCGAGGCGGCTATTCGGGCAATTGTGACTAAATTTCGCACCAAATTTACATTGTTGGACATTAAACCACCAACACGCTTAGAGTGCTTAGAGCGCGAACTGAAGAAAATATCGCAGCTGTATCGGCCAGTGTTAATGATGACCATCAATTATCGATTCGTCGCCGTTCGCAGCAATTGGGCGTCTGTTACTCAACAACGTGGACAATTTTCCGGAAGGATTTGGGTGTGAAGACTTTCAAAATACAGCTGATGCAAGAATTGAAGCCGAACGACCTACCGCAATGCAGAATTTTTGGTGAATGGGCTCTTGGAAAGTTGGCCGAAGATCCACCTTCTTTATCGAAAAATAGTGTTCAGCGACGAAGCTGATTTTTGGCTCAATGGATGCGTAAATAAGCAGAATTGTCGATTTTGGAGTGAAGATCAGCCAGAAGCATTGCAAAAGCTACCAATGCATCCAGAAAAAGTCACAGTTTGGTGCGGTTTATGGGCTGGTGGCATCATTAGACCGTACTTCTTCAAAACTGCTGCGAATCGTAACGTAACTGTGAATGGTGAGCGCTACCGTGAGATGATATCCAACTTTTTTTTTGCCCAAAATGCAAGAGCTTGACTTGCATGACATGTGGTTTCAACAAGACGATGCCACATGCCACACAGCACGCGTAACAATGGACTTATTGAGAGGCGAACATTTTTTTTCACGTTCGAGACATGAGAATTGGGCGCCTAGATCGTGCGATTTAACGCCTTTAGACTATTTTTTGTGCGGCTATGTTAAAGCTCATGTCTATACCGACAAGGCCGCTTCAATTGACGCATTGGACGACAACATTAAAGCATTTATTCGTGAGATACCGGCCGAAATGTTGGAAAGAGTATGCTAAAATTGGACTAAGCGGATGGACCATTTGAGGCGCAGTCGCGGTCAACATTTGCATGAAATAATCTTCAAACATTAAATTATATGGACCGTACTATCGATTCAAATAAAGATTTCATGCATTTTTCTGAATATTATGTGCGTTTTTTTTTGAAATTTTTTCCTATAGCTCTTAAAAAATCACCCATTATGCATACATATATGTATACATAATTGATTATTACAACCCTTCAGTCAGAATGCGACCTCGCTTCTCATACCACTTATGTTGTGTGCGTTAATTTTATACATGAGTGGCAGGGGACCTTTAGTTTAAAGTCGACTCCAAACGTCAGCTTTTTTGAGAAACTTTTCATGGGAATTTCTGCTTACTCTCAGAATTGTTGCCAGAAATGGGGTTTGAACCGTGGCTTCTCTCCTAGACTATGGCGAATAAGTGTATTAGAACCTCGAAATGATGGTTTTCTTATGTAAATTAATTTGTATGTGAATAAGTGACAAGTTCAGCTCTTTGCACATGATATTCCTGCACATCGATTGCCATAGGTGGTGTTGTATTTCAGACAGAATCTAATAATTTTGTTTAATAACGCCTTTGGACCTTCAGTAGAGACTTGTCGTACCTAACCTAACATACAATGTGTTGCCTGTAACATGTCTTATATGTTTTTTGTTTGCCTATTTTCTTTACGTTTTAACCGTTACAATAATTAAAAATTCAAAAATTTACAATTAATCAACGGTTTTCTAATACACTCTCTCTTTCTCATTGAATTTTAATTTTTCAAACTAAGCATGTGTGTTCATAAATAACACACATTCCCTAAACCTGCCTTTCAGTGATAGTGTGTATACGTCACAGTTGTTCTAATTAAAATACAATAAATTATCGTATTAACTCGGCTTCGTTTTTTTTTTTTGTATTGGTAGTTAGTGGTAGTGTTAGTGGTGTTGGTAGGTATTCGTATTTGAAATTTGATTTGGTTTTTGGTTTTAAAGTTTTTTTTTTATTTTCATTCTTCCTAATTGGGTTAAACAGACGCATTAAATAGAGAAAAACAGGTTCCTCTTACTACTTCTCTTGGTTTGTTGGATTGTGTTCGTTTTTGTTTTTGTTTTTCAATAAGTTTTACTTTTTAAATCAACATCAATCTGTTAATTAATGATCATTAGAGTGTGACCACAATTAATAAAAGATGGGAGTATTTTAAAGGCCTAGTTTTTGTTTTTGTTTTTTTTTATTATTATTGTGTGTGTGTAAGCGTGTGTATTTGTGGAATTCCAAAGTGAATGTTGATTGATTGCGTTGCAAAAGAAGAGGAAGCAGACTCGGTTTGTTTTGTTTTGGCGATGCTGTTGAAGTATGTTTTTTGTTTTTTATTATTGTTTTGTTGTTTCCTTATTTTCTCTGTCTCTCTCTCTCTCTCTCGCATATAGAGTGCATTACATATTACATATCCGTGTAGTGGTACTATTGTTTACTTTTATTTTTCAATTTTTAATTTCAATTTATTGACCAATTTACACTTAATTTTTATTGTTTTGCTTTGTTTTGTTTCGTTATGGTTCGATTTCGCTTTCGGTTTCAGTTCCAGTTGCAGTTTCAATATCACTTACGTTGTCAGATTATATTTTAACACACACACTGTGCTACTGTTGTTGTGTTTGTTGTTGATGGCGATTGTTATTGAATTTAATTTTTTTTTTTATTAAAATTTTAAAGCATTTCAATTCCTTCTCTCTGCTTAACGTTTGGTCGTTTGTTATTAATTTCATACGATTTATTTATTTATTTTGATTTTTATTTTTTGCTTTTAATTCGTGATTTATTTGAACAGTTTGAAAAGCCTAAGCTTGTCATTAACTGTTTTTGTTTAAAATGCAATATTTTTTAAATGACCAGAAATCTTTTGTTAGATCAATACATACATACATACATACATATTATGTACATATTAAAATATGAATTTATGGAAATTATTAATAATTTTTGATTTTATTTAATTTTTTTATTTTTATTTTCTTTGTTTTTGACAGTTTCTTGTTTTATGACATCCGATCGGAACCGCCAATTTGATAAATCACATCTCTAAGTCGTCATCATTGTTTGTTTTGCTCTTTTTTATTTCTTTTTAATTTGTCAGGGTTTGAAAAGAATAATTTTTGTTTTTTTTCTTCTTCGCCTTTATTTTAAATTATGTATGTTTTGTTAACAATAATAATGGCTGTTTAATATATTCAAGTCACACCCCTCCACATGTCAAAATGTCTGATAAGCCTCAAATCTGTTATGGGTTAATAAATCATGGCCATAGATGAAACCAGACCAAAAAGAAAAAAAAAACACAGACATGAGCCAGACAAAATGGTTCAAATAACAGTAAAAATACGTATATGTTATGATTCGTTTATGTTATGATTCTTATGCACCAGGAAGTAGATTTAAAACTCTCGCTCTCAGCCATATAAAGGAAATTACCATCTGGTAAAGGAAAACTTGAATATCAGGTCATAATATCCTCTCTAGTGTATTTCTTATTTAAACTGTCTGCCATAGTCGTAAGCATAGCCTCTATGGCTGTAGTCTTCACTACCATTTGCACCAACATTCTGGAATCCAATAGCAATTATAGCGCCACTTAGGCTTGGTTTTCAAAGTCGCATTATGTGATAGGATACACTGGTGATCTGGCAATAGCTGTTTCTGTTACGTACCCTAAAGCACACAAAAACTACAGTATATATGGCCTGAAAGTGAATCCATAGGGTAACCTACTCATGCTGTTTCTATAACATAACGATATATACAGGGGAAGCCCGACCCTTCTGAACGTCATATCAACGTCCATGCTTGTCCCCTAATTCTGTGTGAATGTCCATCATATCTGACTCTGGTAAGGAACTGTAACCGGAATTATGTTGCACATAAATTGGTCAAAATGGCTAGACCAGTCTCTATTTGATCAGTCCACAATAGGCCCCTATTGGCCACAACTGGCAATAAATTTCATTTCACACTTTAAAATTTTTGTGTGGAAAAGAGGACCTGGTTAAGAGAGACTAGGTTAACAACACTAAGGAGTTATGACAGCCAGTAGTTTGTGCCCTTACACAACTTTTACAGAAGTTGCAAATCAGAGGAGGAGAAGGAAGAGACCGTTCTTCGCTTAATATATTACTAGTCACCTCTTAAAGTACTGGGAATCACTTCTTAGCATTGATAGCTGAACTTTCAAAAATGAAGTCACATTGCGAACATATTCTCTGTAACAAATAAGCAGGAATCATCTGATTGATTACGGATATAACAGGCACTTCTAAACTGGCGGACATATGCCGCACGCCACCTTTCGACCTACTGTCGCGTTTGTAGTATTTGTGCCGATCGTTTATGGGTTCTTGAGACGAAGATACTAGTGTAGCTGCGGATCGTTTCTAGAGCAATCACACATGAGTATAGTTTCAACTATTACCTAAGCTAGGCAAATACCGCTGACAAATTCTAAGCTGAGAAATAATTTTGCTTCGTTGTCTGATTCACCTGATTTGAAACAGGATATGTACCATATTTGAAGTCGCCGTAGCCTAATAGGTAGTGTGTTGGCTTATTAGGCACAAAGCCAGGGTTCGAGCCCCAGTCCAGACATTAAAGACAAAATACAAAAAATATTTCGTCGGCGACTTCCTCTCAGCAGATTTCTGGCAAAAACTCTGAGAGTAAATAAAATTTGACATGAAAAGTTTCTCAAAAATCTGTCGTTCGGAGTCGACTTTGAACTGTAGGTCCCACCACTCATGTATAAAAATTAACACACACAACATAAGTGGTGTGAGAAACTAGGACGTAGTACAATGGGTCAATTCGATCTCCGGGTACTGTACTTGTCTTAATTGACAAGTACACGTCCTCTAACCTAACCTAACCTAGGTAACATATTTAAATTAAATCACAGAGGCATCTCAATCAAGGGTAACTGCGTAAGGATAGAATGCGGAAATTAATTCTTGTGGATCTTGTTGATCGATCAGATGAGGAGAGTATTTGCCAATATCTGTCTCTGGCTCGGCAGACACCTTCCTCATTCGCCAAGATATTGGATCCGACTATTAAATCCATTCAACTTTCAGACTGGTTTCCAACTTTATTCTGAGAGAACCATGCTTTAAATGCAATGTCAATAAGCTGCCTGTTGTCACGACCGGTTAATGAGAACTTGCCAGCCAGTCTCTGGGACATCGCTTCATGTGGTGTAACAATGAGCTGCTATGCGTGCTCAAGTGAACAGAAGTTGCCAGAAAACTGTGTAAAAAGCTGAAAAGAATTTTTGGGTGACTGTATACTAGATTGTAGTGATGTCCTGAGAGGAATAGAAAACAGCAAAACTTTGCTCAAAACTGAAGGAGAAAAGACTGTTTATTGGTTTAAATTCCTCTTTATTTCAAAGACATTCACATTTTATGGGGTATTTGTCCCATTTTTATTTCTTCGACTCAAATATTAGGATTGAAATTTAAACCAAATTTTTTTTTTTAGCAAATTTTGGTTCAATGTACTGTTTTTCGCTTGTTTTTCTTTGTCAAGTGGCATTAAAACAAATATTTCCATAAATTTTTTGAGTCACATTTTTTCAAAATTTATTTGGAATTTTTCGAAAATAAAAAATAATTTTTTTTGTTTTTTGTTTAGACTTGTAAGTGGATACGATGGTTGAATTTAAATTGAATGACTTCACTGGATTGACTGTTTTTTTTTTTTTGTTTTTTTGTTAAAGGTTTTTAATTGCATTGCAAATGCAAACCGAAACACTCTCATCTCTCATAAATTCAATTCAAAGGAAATAAAATGAAATGCCATGAAATAAATTTATTGTTTTAAACACAATGAAAAATGTTCATTAAACTTATGAGCAAAAACAAAAAAAAAAAAAAAGAGTGTCAGCAGTTAATTGAAAAACAAAATTAATAAATAACGGGTCATGCATTTAGTGACTTCAACCTTGTCAGTCTGGTAAGACTGCCAGTGGTAAAATCTATTTCATCTGAACTGCCATGAACCATTTAACGAAAGGTTTGCCAATTAATAGTCCAAGAATGCTTAAAAATGTTTAAAACAGAGTACACAAGTGGTGATTGAAACGTGGCTGCTTTTTAAGCCTTATATGGCTTGGCCCATAATTTGCTTACTTTGCTAGAAAGTGGCAAGATTATACAGAAATTTAAAGAGATTGGCAGCTTTATACAGTGGTGGCCTTATAATTAGAAACGACTTAGCAACATGTATGTTTGTTAATTTGTTTTACAGTTTTCACTGTGTTGAACCCAGCTACACAGTGAATACTTTGTTTGGAGGACGTCTTACATACGTTTTTCCATTAGATTGGGACAAATTAAACTTAGATTCGTCTCTCCAGAGAACTCTGTTCCAGAAACATCGTTTCTAATTATAAGGCCACCACTGTAAATATGATCGCATGGTCGAAAAAATCGCTTCTACTAGATGTGGTCAGAACACATACGTTGGGGTGGGGTGTACATCTTTGGAAAGGTATGCTCAACGGAAGGCAGGATAAAGTGAAGCAAAAGACTCTTCTCAAACCAATTAAGTTTGAGGCAAAGAAAAATTTGTTGGGAAACTACCATAAGAGGAGATTTGAGTCATGCATCAGACTCAGTAACCTGAGTTCGTTAACTGGTTTTCTGACAGGCCACTGTAAACCCAGATTACATTTATTTTGAATGGGGTTTTGGGTCTGAAATTTACTATATAATGATCGAAAGGAAAAAAATAAACGTAAAAATATTTCGAAAGCTACTGAGGTCCTAAAAGTATGCAATTTTATTTCGCACATTGTAAGCTTAAAAATATGCTTTAAAAATTACTTCTTTTTTCTATCAGCGTTAACGTATGTTTTAAACAAATTTGAAATATAAAGACTGTATCCCCTCCCCCTTTCTCTCTTTGACATGTTTGTGGTTCATTTATAAACAAGATTAACGGAGCAAACAAACAAAAAAAAAAAAAAAACACCACAGCCATCAAACTAGTTCCATGCAACACTTTCTGTTGCTTTTTAGTTTATTAAAGATTCATGTGGCGTTAAAAATCCAGCCGAACTGCTGCGTTGCAAGTGTAAATACTACAATAACAATAACAAGAAAAAATACAACAAAAAACAAGAACGTGTTGAGAAATTGTTGACATTCTGCTGTTTGTGTAGCTTTTTTTTTTGTTTCATTCACTATTTGGAATTAGTCTGTTTTTTTTTGGTATTCGCTCTCTGTGTGGCTTTAAAGCCAAGAACAAAATACATACAAACATACATACTTACATCTGTACATACAAAATAAGGCACAGTAATAACAACGGTGGCAACAAGTGGCAGCAGCAACAGTGTTGGTAAATCATTAAAAAAAAATCGGAGGAAATAAGAATTAAAAGTCAAAGAATTTTATAAACGTTTAAAGGATTTTAAAGGCTTGAAAGAATGTCTCGATATTCACTTTATTTTTCGTTATTAAGTATCGTTCGCATCATGCTCACATGATTTGAGAAGAGTCTTTGCTTCTCTTTATCTTCCCTTTCGTTGAACATAGCTTTCCAAACATCCACTCTCATTCCACAGAAGGGTTGTTATCCTATCACCGGCGCTAAAGCCTACCTCCTCACAAGCTGTTGCGTTTGCTCATTGACGAGAATTTCCACATGATCTAGAACCCGGCAAAGGGTAACATTATTCTGTGTAGCTATCCGATTCGACTCCTTCGGGCAGTCCTATAGTATCTTCGATTTAACCTCATAAGAGTAGAGTGCTCGAATGGCGACCTGTCTCTCAAATAGTATTGTTATGTCTTGTCTTTTGTATTGCCTCATAGGTTATCCTTTATTATTCTCTGCCTGAATGGAAGAAGGAAACAAAACTTAAAAAAGATTTCGCCTAAAAGTTGGCAATACTTTTCCAAAAGCGATTCAAAGCTACAAAACTTGTAATGAAAAGTAAAAAAGTTTTCCTCTTTTCACAATACGATTGTAAAAACATTTTCTTAAAATACTTATGTAAGCAATAATTAAAAAAATCAATCCAGCCTATATAATAAGCCTAAAAGTAGGCTTCGTTGAAACTTAAATACTTTTCTAGAGCATCGTTTCTGTATTGCCATTTAAAACTAAAATACAGCAGCATTTATTTTAAATTAAAATCTTTTCTTTGAATAGCCTTTTAAACCGCCTAAATGTATGCTATAAGAAATTTCCCGTGCGTCGTTACGAAATATAAACGGTATCATTTGTCTTTATCTTTAATTCTCTTATAATTAATTCGCTTACAAAGAAAAACGCCCCTAAGGCTAGACTGTGAACGATGGTGTAACTTTTTGTGTGTGTTTGTTTTTAACTTTATTACCTTAAGGTATGCTTTAATTTTTCTTAATTATTCGGATTCCTTGAAATTGTTTCAATTATTAACGAATTTTGTGTGGTAGGTAATATGCTGTTGAGGGAATAAGGGAATAAGGGAATAATGAATGATCATAACAATTAGCCGCCTGGAAATAGGCAACATTTTTTGAAATGAAGTAGCAATTGCATTGCATTGTTTACTGTCTAGCGATTTCACAAAGAAGGTTATCCTCGGTCACATGGGCAGTACAGTCAAACTAATCTTTCTGAGAAGATGTTGCCTTTTGATTAATTTGTAGAGGCCAGCCAAGTGAGTTTGTAATTTAAGAGATAATTCTGTCTTCCATTGTTTGTTTAACGCAGAAGAAGTTTGCTTTCTTTGAAACTTTCAATACTCAGTGCGTAAATCGCTTTGTAAGTCACCGTTCAAGTCTTTCTACTTTTTGAAGTGGTTAGGTGGAGCGCCATTGAAGCCACAATCTAAACAGGGTCAAACAAGCAAGTCTATTATTTCGTGTCCTATTTTCTCATCTTTCTCTTGCCATGGCTATCTGTTAAAGAACTTTATTGAATTCATTTGGCGGCTCACAGATGACCGTTTCCAAATTTTATTTTAAGATAACAGGACAGTCCCTCTATTAAATTGGGTTTCACTAACTAGCAGGAAGAAACATTTTTTTACTCATATTTCCCCTTCTCGTCAACATTTGTGGCGTAAAATTAAATTTAAAAAATAAAATAAAATTGAAAAGATGGTTTTCTTATTGAATTTATAAAAAAAAACACCAGAAATTTAATGCTTTGCACGTTTTATCGATTTGAGCCAAAGAGAAGGGAGAGGGAGAGAGAACAAAAATATTAAATATCATCAGACTTTGTTCCACTTTTATTTCGTATTTTTTTTTTAGAAAACCTTAATGTTCTTTGACATTTAAATTTCCCCCGAATTAAATTATTGTGAATATATTTTGAAGAAGGTTTTAAAAAACAAACAACCAAAATAAATTTAACCAACACTTGGGGGATGAGTCCTACACATGCACTGAATTATTTTGGAGTACAGAAAAGGGGGAGTATTATGGTTAGATTGAATTGTTGCAGCTTACGTGGGTCATTCAAGTTCTGCTTTTAATCCCCGTCATTTAACTACAACTCCTGGTTGGCGGTCTTTTCTCAGTCATCCCGATAGTTTGGTGAAGAATTGAATTTTATCCAAATCCCCTTTGGTTAGACATGTTCGGTACTTAAGAATCCATCGTCTCTGTGTTCCAAGTATTGCACAAAAATGACAAAAAAGATATTATGGGGTCCTCTTTTGCTTATCCATAGCGGGCCAGATTTCTCATGCCCTCTTTGTGATTAATTGTCCCAATTTTTTTTTTATGCAAATGAGCAGGAGTTTTAGGCCCCATATTTAAATATTCTAAGCCCAAAAGATGTGCTCAATTCAACTTGGAGGGGCAGATACAAAGATACAGGACATAGCAATACTATCTGATAGTCAGGCCGTCATTCGAGCAATCGAATATGCTATGGGGCTGTCTGAAGAAGTTAAATCGGATCGATACACGGAATAAATTTAGCTACTCTCTGCTAGATTCCAGATCATGTGGAAATTCTCGGCAATAAGCAAGCAGAAGAGCTTACAAGGAAGAGGGCTTTTACGCCGTTGGTGGGGCCAGAACCCTTCTGTGGAGTGCGAGCGGACGTTTGGAAAGATATGTTCTACGAAAGGGAAGTTAAAGAGAGGCAAAGGCTCCTCTCAAATGATATGGGTTTGATGCGAACTAAACTTTTGTAGGTATTTTTTTGTTGAGAAGAACTAAGTCATGCTACCAAGAAATAACCTCTGGTTGGTAAGCTGACTTCCGACAGGGCACTGTAGACTTAAAGTATACTCATATGAGCTTGATGGTGACTCAAGCCCAACATGTAGGTTAGGTTAGGTTAGAGGACGTGTACTTGTCAATTAAGACAAGTACAGTACCCGGAGGTCGAATTGACCCATTGTACAACGTCCTAGTTCCTCACACCACTTATGTTGTGTGTGTTAATTTTATACATGACTGGTGGGACCTACAGTTTTAAAGTCGACTTCGAACGACAGATTTTTATTTATTGAGAAACTTTTCATGGCAATTTTCATTTACTCTCAGAGTTTTTACCAGAAATCTACTGAGAGGAAGTCGCCGAAAAAATACTTTTTTCATATTTTCGTTTTGATGTCTGACCTGGGGTTTGAACCGTGGCCTTACTTCCACTAAGCTAACACACTACCTACTAGACGACGGCGACTTCACCAACATATCTGGTGGCTTCAAATTAATAATTTTATGTCTTCTCTTAGTGAAGAGTAATCTGTTTTGGGTTGAATGCATTCTTAGCACACATACGTGTTCTTTATCTGTATCTGCCACAGTACTTTAGTTGGAATTGTTCCAAACACACTCAGATTATTATGATCGCCATTATTCCCATAATATTAGGCCGTATTCAGACCAATTCTCTGTTGACTTTTTTTATTTTCAAATTATTTTAAAACGAAATATATGTGTGAGCCCATTGTGCGTTCGTCGTTGGTTAGTGCTTAATTTGAGCTGAATTTGACAAAAAAAAAAAACAGAAAAAATTTATTTGGCCATCTGTAACTGCTTGTTTTTATAACCTTCATAAAGAAATATTTTTTTGAAATTGAAAGTGTTAAAGTGTTTATTTTTTTTATTAATATTTCAATAAAAACAATCGCTTTTAAGCTTAATAAATATGTGTGAAAAAACATATAAATATTTTTCTTTTTTATTTCATTGCAGGTAAATTTTACAATCCATTCTGGTATTCAAAATACAAAGAAAAAAAGTGGTTCTGCAAGGTAAAATTAAAATAAATTCCCCGTCAACTATTTCTCATCTAATCAAAGATGTTAATAATTTTTTTTTAATTTTGTAATTTACGATTATAAAAAAAGAGGAAAGTGTGAAAATAAGATAGGAGAGGCACGTAGCAAATACCAATTTATTCACCAAAAAGTATCAGAAAGTATTCGATTAATTATTCGTATTAAAATAAATATACAAAAAATTTTAAATTTGTTGTTTTAGTAATTAGTGAAATATTGTTTTTAATAGTCAATAAAAAACAGAATAATCGAATAAAATTAAACCCGGTTATGAAATTATTCGAATAATTATACTTTCTAAAATAAATATAAAAAAATTTAAGATTTCTGTTTTACTTATCACTGTAATATTTTTTTAAATAGTCTATAAAATCAGGATAATCGAATAAAAAAAACTCGGTTATAAAATTATTCGAGTCAAAATAACGATAAAAATTTGTATATTTTTTGTTTTACTAATCATATTTTATTAAAAAAACAGAATAATCGAATAAATGTAAAACCGGTTATGAAATTATTCGAATAATTATACTTTCTAAGATAAATATAATCAAAATTTAAATTTTTTGTCTTACTTATAACTGTAATATTTTTTTAAATAGTCTATAAAATCAGGATAATCGAATAAAAAACCGGTTATAAAATTATTCGAGTCAAAATAACGATAAAAAAATTGTAAATTTTCTGTTTTACTAATCCATGACATATTTTATTAAAAAAAATAGAATAATCGAATAAAAGTAAAACCGGTTATGAAATTATTCGAATAATTATGCGGGTTAAAATATAAAGAAAAAATGAAATATTTTTAAAAATATATAAGAAAACTTTGACAATTTTTTTTAATCGATACATTTAAAATACTAGATTTTAAAATAAAATTCTTGCCTACTTTAAGGCATATTATAACCTGTGTTATTTCTTATAACTCCAGTTTATGCTTGGTGTCATCTCTTGGAGTCTCATATTTTCCTACTCATTTGACAGCGTTGCCTAAAATGAACTTAACAAAAGCTTAAAAAAGCTTGTTTAAAATAAAACTATTGCATATTTGAAGGCATTTTAAATCTGTTTTCCTTTATTTTTATAGTTTCAGCGGAGTACTTTTTAACATTTCTGGCCTTTTTTTGTACTTATTCTGATATTAATGAATTAAGATTAACTTAAAAAGTATCTATTTTTTTTAAATAATATTATGGCCTACTTTAAGGCGTATAGCCGTTCTTTGCCGTTTTCTTGCAATAATTTTTAATGGCACAACTAAACCTCAGCAATAATTTGTGTTTTGGCTACATTTTTATTCCTACACAAACCATCATCAATATTTATAATTAATGAGCAGCTGGTTTTAAAAACCCAACACTTTATCAAATAATTTCTAATGACGGCCTACATTTAAGCAGCACCTCCCACCTTCTATCTTGTGTGACTGCCTCCACTTTATTGCTGCCACAACCTACGTGAGAAGAAATTCTTAATTTTCTCTGCTGTAACCGATTATATGTCTTGTCGCATAGCGTCGTGTCGTGTCACGTTGTGTTGTGTTGTGAGTAACCATCCATCCAGCCAGCCTACAAACCTCACTCAAATAAGTCAGAGCTGGAAATAATTTCTCCTACTTTTTTTTCTTTTTTTGTCTTACTTTTTCTTTCCTAATAAGAAGAATTTTAAAAATCCATTAAACAAATTGTCGCTTGTCAAATCTAATGTTAAATGGAAAGAATAGCAAAAAAGAAAAACTTGGAAAATCTCTTGTTTTCTAGGAAAATGTGCAAAAAAGAATGGAAAAATAATGGCAGGAACTGTTTTTATAAGAGACACTCAAAAGCGGAACAATAGTTTGTAACTACCATACCCTGTTAAACTTCATTACAGAGCAATGGTAGAGGAAGTTTTGGAGGCCAGTGTAATGACTTTGAAAGGTATTTATGACATGAAAGCAGGTAAAGAGGCAGGGACGTAGGGGCATAGGGAAATATAATGTGTGTGAAGATAAATTCGAATTTAAGAACCAAAGAGGCAATTTTCTCAACAAATTATTCCAGCTATCCCACTGCCAGGGTTCGAAAGAGGACTCTCTGGACTACCATTTGCATATAGTCTGTATGGTATACTATTTCTTATATGTTCCAAAATGGCTACTGATCTTCTAGAGAATTTTCATGCAATAAATTGATATTTTCAAAGCCAATTTTCTCAATACCATATCACTTTATATGGGACTATGTTGTTGATTGTATTAAGAGACCTTGGATTCTTCCTTTCAGTATTATATGGTACTCATAGACCTGAAGTATTTCCCAAATTTAGCTCCTAAACAAGTGACCTTGTTTAGATGGATTCTGTTAAACAGCTAACAATGCTCTGTTAAGGGAAAATTTTGTTCTGTTAAGAGGAAATTTTGCTCTGTTAACGCCAAATGTCTTGGATTTTCAAATTCGTATTTATCTTCTTACACATTATTAAATATTGATCTTGTGAAACAAGGCTGAAGTCGCTGTAATCTAGTTGGTAATGTGTTGGCTTATTAGACGTAAAGCCCGGGTTCGTATCCCAGGTCAGACATCAAAACGAAATATGAAAAAAAATATTTCTTCGGCGACTTCCTCTCAGCAGATTTCTGGCAAAAACTCTGAGGGTAAATAAACCTGCCATGAAAAAGTTTCTCAAAAATCTGTCGTTCGGAGTCGACGTCAAACTGTAGGTCCCGCCACTCACGTATAATATTAAGGCAAACAACATGAGTGGTGTAAGAAGCTAGGCCGTGATCCTGACTGATGGGTTGTAATGGCCAATTATGTATGTAAATCCAGGCCTATTTATTCTCTGGAGACGAAATGATAAAGATCGACACAACCAGAGCTTACCAACAAGGTGGAATTCTATCACCGCGTATGTAGAACTTTATTGTGAATTAACTCTTGAGAAAATTGTCCAACGCGGGTATTAACGGTCACGAAAACTTTGGTCTTGCAATCCAAGAATTATGCACTGGATGCATAACATGATGGCACTTTTTAATGACCCCTTGTGACCTAAGGGTCCATTGTTTCAGTAGGCACGTAGAATTTTAAATCAACTCAGAGGTGTGGATATAGGTTAGGTTAGGTTAGGTTAGAGGACGTGTACTTGTCAATTAAGACAAGTACAGTACCCGGAGGTCGAATTGATCCATTGTACAACGTCCTAGCTTCTCACACCACTTATGTTGTGTGTTTTAATTTTATAACATGAGTGGCGGGACCTACAGTTTAACGTCGACTCTGAACGACAGATTTTTGAGAAACTTTCATGGCAATTTTATTTACTCTCAGAGTTTTTGCCAGAAATCTACTGAGAGGAAGTCGCCGAAAAAATACTTTTTGTATTTTGTCTTTAATGTCTGGCCTGGGGCTCGAACCCGGGCTTTTGCGTCTAACAAGCCAACACACTACCTACTAGACTACGGCGACTTCGAGGTGTGGATATTACAGGGGCGTTATATTGTGGTGCAGAAGGATTTGTTGGATTAAGTCGTCTACACATGTTAGTGAACATCAAAGCTGTAGAGACACTATGGTTAGATTGATGGAAAAGACAAATCTAATACGCGATTCATCAGATGGCATTGTGAACTGACAAAACTCTCCCCTGGAGAGAACCAGTAAACTCTAAGAGTGCTTCACAATGAGACTGAATAATAAAACGCAATGCAGTAATTGGAAAATTTTTTTAAGATAGGCATCCTTCTCTGGTATACATACAGATCGAGAGCAGATAGTGGAACAAGACCTGGACCTGTACGTACTTTTGTTTTTGTGATGAAAGCTGCTGCTATAGCTGCTTAACTTTTATTTCATTTTCTTTTTTTATTAGTGTTTGTCTTTTTTTGTTGATCACTGTATGTCGACCACTTAATATTTATGGCATATTAAACAGCGTGAAGAAACCGTAGAAAAAAGCGAAACAAAACAAAAAAAAAGAAAGAAAACGAAAAAAAAGAATCGAAAACTACGATGATTGTGTAATTATTTTAAGTAAATAATATGCCAGCATTATTCATATACAAATTAAGGGGAAAGATTCACAGAAAGCTAGAGAGAGAGAGAGACAGAGAGAGCGAGACGATGAGGCAGGATAATAATTATTTTGTGAAAATGAATAATAGTTCTCTACAACAACTACAAAAACAAAAAAGGAAAAGAACAATGGCAGAAGCAAAAAAGAGAGAGGAACACAAAGACTAAAAAGGAAATAAAATATTTTGTAAAAAGGATATTCAAAATACAACAACAAAAGAAAGGAAAACAAAGACCATTACGTTACGCTCTTCATCCTCTCTTTATATTCTATGTAACTATCTTTGTTATCTGCTACCAAAAAAAAAAGAGAAACAACAGAAACAACCTAGAAGTATGCTTTAATAAATGAACATTAAAAACAAAAGCCTAAATGCAGGCATATAACACACATAATTAAACGTTATAAGTTTTGTTGTTTTTTCTTTAACAAAAAAGCCTTAAAATATGTTCGAATTGTTCGCTTCTGTGTGCCCTTAAAAGGAGAAAAAGAAATAACCGTGATATACTTTCTTAATAATCGTTAATAGGAATATGTTTTCCTTTTGTTGTTGTTGTTATTTTTTTTTCTGCCAATAATTTTATTCCGTGTATAAGTTTTTCTTTCAAGATTTCTCGTTATTTTTTACTTTATTTTTGACACACTTTTCAGCCTTTTCTTCTGTTGCCGGTTTTAAGTTCCACCTCCATCCACATCCACTGCTCGCGCTCATTCATACGCTTTCATCTTGAAAATCCATTTAAAAAGAAAAACTCAATTGTTCGCGGTGATTTCATATTTTTATTTTATTTCTATGCCCTACACCTAGTATGAGTTGTTTTAGAGCTTAGCATCCCACTGCCTCTAAGTTAAATTGTGGGCAGATAATTGAGCTTTTGGGCTATAGTGGCAAGTTCTAGAATTATAGGGTTACCCTTTTTTGTTGTCCAGAAGCAATGCTGTGTGGGAAAATTTATTCGCATTTTGTATCGAGTATTGTGTTGATGAACTTTGCTCATTCAGTTCTTCTCCTGTCATCTTAGAGTCAGGCTTGACCGACTACAAGTTGTATTTATTTTTTAGCGAAGATAAGTATTTATGTATACATGCCATTATGTTTTTATTCTTATTACTTGTGTTATTGTTTTTGTTGTTGTTATTGTTGTATTTTTTAATGGTTATAATGGATTTCTGCTTCAATCTTTTTTCTCATTTGCTTTTGTTACGATTTTATTCTCATATTTGGAAACCGGTAAACGTTTCTTTTAACAGTCGGAAATCCATTGCATACTTTTAGGCAAATATTTAAATGGAAAAAATATAAAAAATGAAAAGAAACAAGTTTTTAAAATATTTTCCATGATGGGCATTCAATAATTTTAACATAAAGCGATGTGGGCGCAACATGAAAGGTAACTTATAGAGACTTTAAACCGCTTTTGGCATCTTTATTACTAAAATAAAGCTTCTTGAAAAACAATTCCATGTGTTTCACAATCATGGGTAACCAAGGTAAGGTTTGAAATACACCCTTTATACTTCAAGGTAAAAATTGTTATCGATAATTTTCTTTATAGAAAAACTTGTTATCGATAATTTTCTTTATAGAAAAACTAGTTATCAACAGTTTTCTACATATAGATAAATTTGTTATCGATAATTTTCTGTACAAAATTCTTTGTTTTCTATGTATAAATTTTTTTTGTCGACAGTCTTCAAAGTAGAAAAATTTGTTATCGATTATTTTTTATACAAAAACCTTTGTTTTCTATGTAGAAAGTATTATTTTAACGACAGTCTTCTATATAGAAAAAATTTTCACCAAAAATTGTTTTGTAAAGTTTCCTATACAGTAAAATTTGTTATCGAAAATTTTTTTTATATAAAAAATTTGTTATCGAGAATTTTTTGTACAGAAGCCTTTGAAATCTTTTTTTAAAAAAATTTGTTATCAATAATATTATATGTAGAAAAATTTGTTATCGAAAGTGTTCAATATAGAAATCTCTTATCGGATATTTTCTATACAAATCTATTTTGTTATCGAAAGTTTTTTATACAGAAAAAATTGTTATCGCAATTGTTCAATATAAAAATGTCTTAACGGATATTTTCTATACAATTCTATTTTGTTATCGAAAATTTTCTATATAGAAAACTTTGTTATCGAAAGTTTTTTGTACAGAAATATTTGTTATCGAAAGTTTTTTGTGCAGAAGTATTTGTTATCGAAAGTTTTTTTGTGCAGAAATATTTGTTATCGAAAGTTTTTTACACAGAAATATTTGTTATCGAAAGTTCTTTGTACAAAAATATTTGTTATCGAAAGTTTTTTGCACAGAAATATTTGTCATCGAAAGTTTTTTGTACAGAAATATTTGTTATCGAAAGTATTTTGTACAGAAATATTTGTTATCGAAAGTTTTTTGTACTGAAATATTTGTTATCGAAAGTTTTTTGTACAGAAATATTTGTTATCGAAAGTTTTTTGTACAGAAATATTTGTTATCGAAATTTTATTTACAAAAAAATATGTTATTTCCAAAATACATGTAGAAAAATTTCTTATCGTTAATTTGTGTGAAATATGTTATCGAAAAATCATTAAAAAAAAATATCGTTATCTAAAATCTTCCTTGTTTTGAAGTCGCAATGACTTAGAAGGTAGAGTTTTGGCTCATGGGTTAAACTCCAGATCAAACATCTTGAACAAAGCGAAGAGTAAATAAAGTTACCAAGAAACGTTCTTTAAAAATCTATCTTTCGAAGTCGATTTTAAAATGAAGGTCACACTCCACTCATGGATAAAATTAGCACACACAACATGAGTGGTGTGAGAAGCTGGGTTGTAATCCTGCCTAAAGGGTTGTAAGATCCAATTAAGTATAGTAAGTAATCTGGTGGCAATTACGCGTGAGATTGTTGATATAATTTCCATTACAATCGAGTATATATTGTTAGTCAATGGACTCGTGAAAGAAGGCAGTTATTAAAATAAATCCGGTTTTTATCGATTTTTCGATTTAAAAAATGTTTAAAATGTACATATTAAAATTTATAAGAAATGGATACGAAAATTAAATCAATAAAGTTTTTTTTTTGCCATCTTCAGTGTCCCCCATGACCTATGATAAGGTTGACAGTGCTTTTTAATACGATTAATTTTTCTAATAATTTCACTAATTCCCAAAGCTTAAAAATTAATTATTTCAACAAATTAAAATCCCTTTAAATCTGTACAAAAACTTCATTCACAGAAAATGTTTAGCAATCCACACAATGGTCAGAAGGTGAAAAGAGATGGAGGATGTGCTAAATTTAGAAAATAACATTTATTTCACCCTCCTCCCTCAGTCGTGGACATACATACATTTGAGTTGTACAAGACCAACGTAGAAACAGTCAACTGCCAGTGCCAAAAACAGCTGTGAGTGGATTTAAGGATTCTTTTTCTCATTTGCTGTTGCTGATGTTGAAATTCAAAAAGACAAAAAAAAGAGGAAAAACAAACGAGAAAAAACACTAGAACCGCATATTTTCCTTTCACTTGGATCAACTCGCCATAACAGAGTAAAACAACAATAAGCTTCAGCTTAAATAAATAAAAAGAATATACCAACACACACACATACGCACTCACACACACACACATACCAAGTTAATATTCTCATTTAATCAATGGCTGAGAGTAGAAGAGAATTCTTGATTCCTATTTGTTTGTGTTGAGTGTTGATATTTCGAATATTACTTTTGCTCTCACCTTATAGTTGGGGACTCTGTTTGCGTTTGTTTACTTTACTTTGCCATAAAAGTGTGCTGCGAACGAGTGCATTTGTATGTGTGAACGTGAATGTTTAATTTTTCTCTTCTACCAGTATGGGGCGCATCCCCATTGTTGTTTGACGCCCACTTGGGAAACATTTGTCAAGTGCCCGTTCGTTTGGTACTCAGTAAATACCAGTTTGACTTATGAGCCGGTTCTTTCCTTACACCCTGGGTATTGGTGTTAATATTTATATATTTACACACACATACACTTACACATAAACTACATTTATGTGGCTTTTCTTTGAGAGCCATTGTCCCTGAGTTTCCGTGTTAAGATTTTTTGTAAATATTTACTTAAGCGACGGACAAAACGGAAGAGAAAAAAGGACAGAAAAACTCTCTTTTTACAGACTCTCTGCTTAAAAAAACGGTATTTGGCTGTAAAGGTTTAAACTTCAATTAAAAAAGCAACAACAATGTAATGTTAAGGACATGCAAAAATTTTTAAAAGTATTACTCGACATAAAAAAACAAATTATTCGATTAATTGCAAACCCGAGTTAGGAAGAATTCTTTGGGGTTTTTTATTCGAATACTTTTGTAACCTATTTTTATTCTGTTTTTAACTTATAATTCTTTATTTAACGATTTTTGTAGCTATTTTCCTAGATGTTATTAAAAACCGGTTAACCCGGTTTTTTATTCGAATATTTTTGAAACTGGTTTTTATTCGCAAACGTTTTTCCTAAAGTTTCTTAAACTTATTTAACTATTTTTGTTACTATTTCCTCAGATGTTAGTGTAGTGAACCCGGTTTTTTTATTCGAATATATTTGTAACCGGTTTTTAATTGTTAAATTTAGTTATTTAATTTTTTTATCTTATTTTTTTTGGATGCTACTATAAATAAAAAAATTTGAAAAACCCGGATTTTTTATTCGAATATTTTTGTAATCGGTTATTATTCACTAACTTTTTTTGAAGTTTCTTAAACCTATTTTTAATCATTAGAATTATTTATTTAATTATTTTTGTATCTATTTTCTTATATGTTACTGTATTTAATATGGTTTTTTATTCGATTTTTTTTATAACCGGTTTTATTTGGTAAATTTATTTATTCAAGTATTTTTATTTTAATTTATTTTCTTGCATTTCGCAATTTTACTACGGTTAATGTTACTGTAGTAAACCCGGTTTTTTTATTCGAATATTTTTGTAATCGATTTTAATTCGGGTTTTAGTCCATAAATCTTTATTTCTTTATTTAACGATTTTTGTAACTATTTTCTTAGATGTTATTGAATTTAACCCGGTTTTTTATTCGAATATATTTGTAACCGGTTTTTAATTGTTAAATTTAGTTATTTAACATTCTTATCTTATTTTTTGGATGCTACTATAAACATATAAATATTTATGAGAGTTAGGGCATTAAACTCTATTTTTTGTAAACAAAATTTTTGGTAAACCCGAATTTTTTATTCGAATATTTTTTAATCGGTTTTTATTCACTATTTTTTTTTCTTTTTGAAGTTTCTTAAACCTATTTTTAATCATCAGAATTATGTATTTAACTATTTTTGTATCTATTTGTTACTGTATTTAAACGGGTTTTTTATTCGAATATTTTTATAACCGGTTTTATTTGCCAAATTTATTTATTCAAGTATTTTTATTTTATTTTCTTGTATATAGCACGTTTACTACGGTTAATGTTACTGTAGTAGAACCGGTTCTTTTTATTCGAATATTTTTGTAACCGGTTTTTCCAAAAATTTTTTTAACTTCCAATTATCTTTCACTGAAACATAAGATTGCATTATAGGAATTAGTGCAACGAAAATTTTATAGAGATTGTATTTTAATCGAATAATTTATGTCTTTTGCTGGTTATAAATTCAGTTTATTCGGTATTCATTGCAATTTAAAATTAAAATAATCGGGAAACAATTGTAACCAAAACTCGTAGTTGTTAAAATTGTGACCCTCTTTGTACTCAATATCATAGTTGATTGAAGCATAGGATTTGGGGTATGGTTTAGCCTTGGCATCTGATAGTTTACTAAACAAAGAAAATATTGCTTTGAAATAAAATTATTCGAATAATTTAAGATCAAAGACTTACCCGTTTTTCATGAAATCATATATGAAATCGGTGTAAAGTTTTATTATTTTCCTTTCATTGTCCGTATCATGCCTACGACCGGTCCAATGGAAAAGATATTGTAAATCATTCATGTGCTCACAGCGTGCTGGAATTTTATTTTAAATTATAAAAAAAAAAATTGCAATATTTTCGATTTTCTCAAGCATACTTTAAGGAATCTTTTTTTTACTTTTTAAATTAATTCCCTCGTCCAATATTTTTTAACGAGCTGCTGATGATTTTATGTGTGAACCTAGTATCATAATACCGACTTGTTGTGCTTTTAATGGTCCATAACGTATGTCTGCATAAGTCTTTTATTTCAACGCCTTAAAATATGCTTTAAGTTTAAGTTTTTGCCTTAAGACTCACCTTGTTTATCTGGAAACTTAGGATCTATGCGCCGTCTAGTGTAGTCATCTACAAAATTAAATTCATAGAAATACACTGAAGTCTTATTTTGAGCCATAAATTCAGCGAATTTATGCGAACCAAAACGAAATAGGCCATCCGAGAATAGATCACACATGGCATCATAATCTTTTGGTAAAAATTCTCTGGACCCGTTGAAATATTTCTGACGTAAAGCTGTAGAGATCAAATCCCTTTGGGGATGACGTTCGTACAGTAAAGCCCGTGGAGCAAAGTCATTAAAATTTTCCCCAATTTTAATTCTTTGGTTATCGTCTGCTAAGATTTCCCAGGCGGCAAGGCACAATTCTCCATTGGCATAACCGAGGAGAACAGGTTTTGAGGCTACTTTTAATGTGGGTGTTAAAAAGCGCTGCTGCTTAAAGTCTCTCTCTATAACGGGCAACCACAGCCATATGGGATGATCTTTGGGATAGTCAAACATTTGCCTTAAACTGCGGGCAATTACAGAGCCACTGAAGCCATTGAGACACTCAATAATATCTTCATTTCGTATGTCTTCATAGTTTGAGAATTTCTGATCCTTGCCATAGGGCACTTCCTCTGTAATATTAATGAACTTTTCGCATTTCAAACGTTTGGCTTGCCTTACCGCCAAATATTTCTGTTGCTCGTGCGGCAAATACAATTGAGGCGCTATGCTGCCACTCATAATAATGGCCTTATGGAATAAATCTTTACTTAGCTCAGACATTAAATGAAATTGTACACTTAAGGCACCAGCACTATAACCCATGAGTGTTACATCTTTTGGATTGCCGCCGAAACTTTCAATGTGTTTCTGAACCCAACGTAAAGCAAATACCTGATCTTTAAAGCCTGCATTGCCGGGTATTTCAGGAGTGCCTAGGTTTAGGAAACCCAAAGTACCCAAACGATAATTAAACGTGACCACGACAATATCCTGAGACATGATATGGCTGGCATTCATAAAATAACTGGCTGCACTGCCCAGAAACAGGCCACCGGGATGTATTAACACCAACACCGGCTTTAGATCAGAGGAATTTAACTGAAAGAAAAATCATCAATCATTCAGATGGCTTTCGCTCTTTATCAACCATAAATCCTTAATACCTGTTTCGTATAGACATTCAAATTCAAACAGTCCTCGGATTCATTTCTAGCCGTTATGGAACAGCATTCATAGCCATCGTCGGTAGCATCCAAAGTTCCTTCAAATCTTTTTAATTTAACAGGATCCTTAAGAAATTTTATGAAATTTTTCTGCAATTCCTCTTCAACATAACTTGACTAAAAACTACTCACCTTAAACCTTAGTTCGTTGACTGGTGCTTGGGCGTAAGGAATCCCCCTAAATGCCATGTACTCCACATACCTTTCTTGCATTCTTCTACCCACAATAGAACCTCTAAAGTCATCATTATCAATATAAACGAGGGGTGCTGCATCATCATTGACGCATTGAATGCTTTGTAAACAGCAGCTTAAAATTAATATGACAGCGGTAGCCGCTGATTTCCGAAACATTTCGTATGTTATTCCGCTGCTCTATGATGACTCTGACATAAAATCCAAGACTAGTGAGACTCTTACAAAAATTTGAATCTTTTAATACTCAAGTGGGGCTTCTTATCAAACATTTGAACAATGGAACACAGATAACCCGCTCAAGAGATTAAAGAAACCTCAGTTTTTTTTTTTAATTGCCGTCAAAAAAGAATTCTCTTATCTCCTCTGCAATAGCAGCAAATAATTGAAGGGCGTGGCGTATAAAAATTAAAAAGAAAAAACAAAAAACATGAGAAATTTTTCCTTGGTTGCGGTAGATTGCAGAATTATGGCATACGGAGCTTGTTGAACTCAGAAGTTGTTTGATAAGGCTTTTGCAATTGAAAAATCTTTTTTATCCGCATCTGGTAAGCCAGAATAACCCGTTATGGCCATATGGTAACCGACTTTTTTGAGCCGTATGGTACGTGGCATCAATATGACAATCACTCATTCGCATCACGACCAATTTTGCCTGCATGACATAAGAAATTTCCACAAAGATAAATTTCGGGTTTTTGAGACGTCAATTGAGCTTCAAGATCATGCGACTAGACGCCGTTGCAACGTTCGTCGGGTTGTCTTGGGGGGTATCAATCGAAATGTGCGAAAGAGTGGTGGAAAACTAACTCCAAAGAATCGAAGTTTGCAACCAACCCAGAGGGTTTCCTAATACGGACTTCCGAACTTTGATTGTTTACAACGGCCATCTTGTTGAAGCCCTCATCTGTCATGACATGACAGTCAACAACACGTGCAAATAATAAAATTGTTTTAACAAAATGGCTATTTCGTTCGGGTAATGTGAAGCACACTTTTCCCCTTTTCCCATATTCATTCCCGTCATAATCATTCACCGAGAGGACTTTGATAAATTGACGCCCCTAATTCAATATACGATCGCTATCAACTGCAACGTAGTCGCCGTAGTCTAGTAGGTAGTGTGTTGGCTTATTAGACGTCAAAGCCAGCGTTCGAGCCCCAGGCCAGGCATCAAGACAAAGTACAAAAAGTATTTTTTTCGGCGACTTCCTCTCAGCAGATTTCTGGCAAAAACTCTGAGAGTAAATAAAATTGTCATGAAAAAGTTTCTCAAAATTCTGTTGTTCGGAGTCGACTTTAAATTGTAGATCCCACCACTCATGTATACAAATTAACACACACAACATAAGTGGTGTGAGAAACTAGGACGTTGTACAATGGGTCAATTCGACCTCCGGGTACTGTACTTGTCTTAATTGACAAGTACACGTCCTCTAGCCTAACCCAAACTAACTGCAACGTGGCTTGAGCCTACACTCGTACAGAATTCAACTAACACAGGAACTGAAAATAAACGACCATAAACAACGACGTGTGCTCTCTGTAAGGGTTCTGCAGCAATTGGCAACTGATCCATCTTAATTTCAATCGCAAAATCAACTTCAGCGACGAGGGCTATTTTTTGATGAAGGGCTACGTGAACAAACAAAAATTGTCGAATCCATATGAGATCCAAGAGTGTTTTATTATCCCGAAAAAGTCACCATTTGTTGTAGATTTTAGGCTAGCGGTCCCTTATTTTGGGAGCACAATGTTAGCCATTTCATCACTGTCAACGGCAAGCACTGTAGGTTTAAAAACTTTTTTTTTTGATCTGAATTGAATGATTTGGACACCAACGACATGTGCTCTTAACAGGAAACTGTGTACCATGCAGATCATGCCACGTTGGATATGCTGCCTAATCGATGTAAGGACATGGTCTGCTCACTTGGAAATGATATGAACTGGACACAGATCTCGTGTAATTTCACCCCGTTTGACTTTTTTCTTGTGGGGTTTTCTTAAGTCGCAGGTGTATGCCACTGCCAACATAACCTATAAAATCTGACACATTCATTCGTTTCGAATGAGTTGCAACAAGAGAAGCCGTGGCAAACAGTTAAACGATTTTATATTCCAAACATATGGGCATCAATAAGTTCTTCAAATGATACTTAATTTTATTGAAATTTAATTATGGGAAGCCTTTAAATCGAGACCCTATATTTCTGCCAAATGATCCAAGAAACCATTGCATTGATGGTCATGTCGACGCATCCGTTCTATAGCATTTTAAGTTGAAAAAGTTTGGTTTGAGTTATGAGTTCTCAAAGTTTTCATGCGACAGACGACTATACGCGGATTCTAAGAAGATTTTTCCCTATAACTTCGGATCGAATCGGCGCATCTTAATCAAATTTTGACAGTATTTAAGTAGAATTTAAAAATGCAAAAACATTAAAAATATTATAGAATGAAGGCGTCGATGTGTTTTATTTAAATTTGCTTTTAAAAGCAGAAAATTGGCAACCCTGTAAAATATGTTTGTCGCAAATAAGATTTTATTTAAACCAACTAAATTTCCGTAATATTGGAAATGCTAAGAAAAGTTTTCTAAAGTCAAACAAATATTTCCAAACAGAAACTAATATTTCGCTTAGAGGCCTACTCTATAGTTCAATGCAGTTTTAGTTGTGGCAATTAAAATTTATGATTGTGATTAGAAAACTTTGGTTGTAGGAAACAAAATAAAAAAAAAATTTTAATTTTTTAAAAAACTTTTTTAAGTCTCAAAGAGGCCCTTTTGGAGCTCATAAGGGCCTATACTAACTTTCTCTCTTTGGTTATGCTGATTTTATGGCATTTCTTTTATTTGACGAATCATATTTAATTTTGTTCTGCCACAAACAATTAAAATCTCATAAAAAAATTCAACACTTCGTGAAATTTTTTTTTTTGTAATTTAAAATTGCCAATAAATGCGCCACCAGGCTAACCTCTTTCCCCACGCTATTAATATAGCAGTGCGTACTGTGTACAGTATTGGCTGACTCTATATGGCGGTGTTTTCCAAAAAACCACAATTTTGTGTGAGAGTTTCCAAATAAAAACAAAAAAAAAAAAAGAAATTAAAATTGAAATTGAAATAAAAATACTGACTGACTGACTGACATTGTGTGTGAAATTGTAAAATTGTGTTAAATTTTGCTTGATATTTTTCCATATTTATTTTTGTTGTTTTCGATAACATACATATTGTGTAAATGACTTAATCGAAAACTACACATCTCGGTAATTTGGTAAAAATGAAAAAAAAACAAACAAAAATTGCAATAAATTTTGCTGGCAATTTTACAAAAAAATATTAAAAAATTTTCATATCAAAGGAAACACAGGGAAGAAAAGAGAAAAAAAGGCCTTTTTCATAATATGGAATAATAAGCGGGAAAAAAAAGAACATTTCGTGACTTAAATTCTATTGAAAGTAGCTACACATACATATGTACATAGTATAGAGGGGAGGGACTGTACATCATTTTTATTGGACGTTCTTGTTTAATAAACTTTTTGGGCTGTCGTTTGTTTTTCTTTTTTTTCTGAACGGCAATGCAATGCCTACTGGTCGGCATAACCCAGTAAACATATTAAAAAAAAAAATTGATTTTCTTAAGAAATTAATTGAATAATTTCCATAAGGTAACCATCCCCCAAACCTATGGGAAGAAATAAATTATCATAGAATAGCCAGATTTATTACTGGACTTTATAAATGGTTAACACGGATATCGATTGTGCATATGCATTTTAAAATAAAGGGTGATTTTTTTAGCTATTATGTTTTTGGCAACACTGGTTTAAACAGCTCACGCACGTTTCGTGTTTTGTTTCACTGACAAACATCTTCAGTTTGGTCTATAATTTAACCATGAATCGTCTTACAAACGAACAACGCCTGCAAATCATTGAAGTTTTTTCTTATCAAAATGCGTGCTCTGTTAAGAAAGTTCATGGCGCGCTTCTTCCATTTTATGGTCAGTTTAATCGACCCACTGAAGCGGCTATTTGGGCTATTGTGACTAAATTTCGCACCAAATTTACATTGTTGGACATTAAACTACCAACACGCTTACGTAGAGTGCGAACTGAAGAAAATATCGCAGCTGTATCGGCCAGTGTTAATGATGACCATCAATTATCGATTCGTCGCCGTTCGCAGCAATTGGGCGTCTGTTACTCAACAACGTGGAAAATTTTGCGGAAGGATTTAGTTGTGAAGTCTTTCAAAATACAGCTGGTGAAAGAATTGAAGCCGAACGACCTACCGCAACGCAGAATTTTTGGTGTATGGGCTCTTGGAAAGTTGGCCGAAGATCCACCTGCTTTATCGAAAAATTGTGTTCAGCGACGAAGCTCATTTATGGCTCAATGGATACGTAAATAAGCAGAATTGTCGATTTTGGATTGAAGATCAGACAGAAGCATTGCAAAAGCTACCAATGCATCCAGAAAAAGTCACAGTTTGGTGCGGTTTATGGGCTGGTGGCATCATTGGACCGTACTTCTTCAAAAATGCTGCGAATCGTAACGTAACTGTGAATGGTGAGCGCTACCGTGAGATGATATTCAACTTTTTTTTTGCCCAAAATGCAAGAGCTTGACTTGCATGACATGTGGTTTCAACAAGACGGTGCCACATGCCACACAGCACGCGTAACAATGGACTTATTGAGAGGCGAATTCGGTGAACATTTTATTTCACGTTCGGGACCGGTCAATTGGCCGTCTAGATCGTGCGATTTAACGCCTTTAGACTATTTTTCGTGGGGCTATGTTAAAGCTCATGTCTATACAGACAAGCCCGCTTCAATTGACGCATTGGAAGACAACATTGAAGCATTTATTCGTGAGATACCGGCCGAAATGTTGGAAGGAGTTTGCCAAAATTGGACTAAGCGGACGGACCATTTGAGGCGCAATCGCGGTCAACATTTGCATGAAATAATCTTCAAACATTAAATTATATGGACCGTACTATCGATTCAAATAAAGATTTCATGCATTTTTCTGAATTTTATGTGTTTTTTTTTTTTGGAAAATTTTCCTATAGCTTTTAAAAAATCACCCATTATATGTATGAGGGCCTATATAACGTACAGCCTTCTTATAGTCCAGCTAACCTCTACAACTTGCTTTCATTACTCACATGGAAGCAACCACAGGTAGTGGGTGAGTCGCATTATTCCCTTACAGTAAAGTATCTACATTCTCTGTGTGAAAAAATTGATTGTCTTTGGGCTAGTCAAACATTTGCCTTAAGCTGTGGGCTATCACATAGCCACTGAATGATGGGTCAACAAGTGCAAGGTATACCTTTAACATCAAAATTATCAAATCGAAGGCCAGGCAACCAATTCGCTGCTGTTTTTCTAGTTACTGTAACATCTACACGAATTTTTTTTGAGGCCTCGTAACTGGAACTTCCCAACATTCACGCCGAAGTTGAAGTTTGCAAAAGAGCATGAGCTTATGCACGCCTTTCAAATCTCTTTGTACCTGTAAGGTAAGGTTGTAGTCGCCGTAGTCTAGTAGGTAGTGTGTTGGCTTATTAGAGGCAAAGCCCGGCTTCGCATCTCATGTCAGACATCAAAACGAAAATGAAAAAAAAAATATTTCTTCGGCGACTTCCTCTCAGCAGATTTCTGGCAAAAACTCTCAGACTAAATAACAGCTGCCATGAAAAAGTTTCTCAAAAATCTGTCGTTCGAAGTCGACGTTAAACTGTAGGTTCCGCCACTCACGTATAAAATTAGCGCAAACAACATGAGTGTGGTGTGAGATGCTAGGCCGTAATCCTGACTGAAGGGTTGTAATGTAGGTTAAGGCCATCCTCGCTAAGCCGTTTTATTTCTCCGTATGTTCCTGTGCTTTGAACCATATGATCCGAATACTACACACCCCTCAGCCATCTTAATAAGAGACCAGCGATCCCTGATATCAAGGATTTCTCCCCGATAAACGCTGCAATGACACTGAGGCCTAATTCACGTGCTCAGTTTATGTTCGACTGAGGTAAGTGTTTGCGGGTTTTTGCGTTTTGTATCTCTCCTTACACAAGGTATGACATTTCTCCATGACACTTGCTATAATGCACGACTAAAGCGGGGTTATAATTCTACTTTTAAGAGTGGATCATAGTGCATATAGTTTTACTGGACTGGATGCAGAATTTCCCAGTTAATTGCGATGCACTCTCTTCAGGCGAAGGACAAAGTGTGTTTACATTTCCTAGACCACAAAATCCAAGTGTGGTGAGCACAGAATCACTTAAGACTGTTAGTTGAGGTAGAACGTTACCGAGGGTAACCTCCCCGTCTGACTCAACATCGTTGTGGTAAAGCATTCGGTCAGCTGTAAGTGCCTCTATTCCATAGAAATCATTTAGTTGTTGCATGGCTTATTGGGTTACTTTATCATCCGCAAACATTTCTAATTGTTAGCCACTGTCGCCGCCTGCCTATTTTCCCGCCGTAACTTGCACATTCAATAATGCAATCTTTGTTGCAAATTTGTTTACAATGTTCTCTGTTCTCTTGTACTCGTACTAGTACTCGTACTCGTACTCGTACTCTAAATTCATAATTTAATAATGTTTTCTGCGATAATTTTGTTTGACAATCGTATGTACAATGCACATACAAATGGACAGACAGACGGACGTACGTAATCTAATTATAATTATTAGAATCAGTAACAAACAGAATTTACAATTCATAATCAGAATTTCAATTCGAATTTAATTTTCATTTTAATTTTCATAATTTTTTTCGTTCGTCTACACATTTGCTAAACATTTTCGACAAAAAATTTTTTCTTTTCTTTTGTAAATATTTACAAGCATGCGAGAGAGAGAGAGAGAGAGAGAGAGAGAGAGAGAATTGGTGCCACCAATGAGTGAGGAATTGGGGCGCCTATCAAAGAATTTGTTTTTTTCCTGCTTCTTTTTTGTGAAATTTAGGGAAAATAATTTAAAAAAAAATTAAAAGAAAAAAATTTTTTCTTGGGTAAATTTGGGTTGGAAAAATCAAAAATCAAATGAAGACACTTCTTTCTAAGATTTGGAGAACTTTCAAAATATTGCAGATACAGTGTTGGAAAAATTAATAGAAACGTTTTTCTAAAACCGTGTTTAAATTTAAAATAAACTTTTAACATGAAATATTTAGAAATGGTAAAAATTGAGTTAAAATAACTTTTTTTTGCAAAATTTTCGTGTTGAGTGTATGTTTTAAATCTTTTAAATCTGATGCTGAAAGAAATCTTATCCTTAAGTTAAAATCTGATGGCTTATCACTTGGAAAAATAGCCCACATAATGAAGCGTTCCAAACATAAAGTATTTAAGTGATTCACTATACAAAAAATATCGAAACTAGAGGAAGAAAGAGGAAAACGTCCACGCGTTTTGATCAAATTTGAGTAGGTCATTCCAAAAAAAATTCTTTTGAGTCATCTAATGGGCTTAAAAATATACTAGATGCTCCAGTAACAGGCAGTACTATAAGAAATAGGCTCGAAGTCCAAGGTCAGTACCTCTTTTAAGTAAAACAAAAATATACAACAAAGCTTACAATTTGCCAGATAACACCAAAGTCGGAAAAATTGGAACAAAGTGCTCCATCAGACGTCGCCCTGCCAATAAAGAGTTTGTTCCAAAATACACAAAAAAGGCAGTCAAACAGGGTGGCGGGTCCCTAATGATATGGGGATGTTTTTCAACGTTTTTTTGTTGCGTTTCTATTATTTTTTCCAACACTGTACATCACATTTTTGAATGATTATTGTGAAACGTTACTAAGATAGATGTAATTCTGCTGCCTATCTTGCTATGGTGTGTTAATGTATTTCAGATCGTTGTAATGGTCGTAAATCACACGGAGGAATTAATCCGGAGTAAAGGATTTGCAAATTTCTAGTATTTCTAACATATTTGACAACATGGCAACTCTCTAAAATCTGTTTCGAATGGAGTACCAATTCCATATTTATTTTTCAAAGCACGAGACCATATATCAATGGATCCTTATAATAAATTGGATGCGCAACAGCGGTGTACATCCTGGCAGAAAACTTCAGTTCTCCCCCATAGTTTTCCTGTAGGTGAACAGCCTTGACACTCACGTACAAAGATTTACTTGAGGCTTAGCTTATTGACTAAAATAATACCAAAGCATTTAGTATTTTCATACACATACATACCAGAGATCAGCAATGAATCGCTTTTTCGCTACTCATAAGTACTCATGGGTCAACAGTATTGAAATCCAACTACTCTGATTCATTCGTATTCACTACACCATTGATTTATAAGTACAAGTTGCAATGAGTATGAGTACAACGTTGACATCAAACTCATAACATTCGAACTATGTTTGATTCATACGCCTACTCATTCAGATTCATAAATTTAGAAAAAATACTTATAATGCTCATAAATGATTCGAGTGATTCGAATCATTCGTCAAAATTTACAGTCTTAGTTGTTGTTGCATTTACAAAGAAAGAAGAAAGCCACATAAACAAAAAAGACAAGGACAGCGAGGAGAGCAAACACACAACCTTCTTGTGAGTATTTGTAGTGTTCGTACGCGAATCATACTTATTTTGTGATTCGTGTATACGATGAGTCATGGAGAGTCGAAATCAATAACATCATGCGTACTCATACTCAAGTATGAGTACCATGAGTATTTCAAACTTTGAATACGAATAGTATGAGTATGACATTAAAATAAGTATGAATGCGTACAAGTATCAGAAATTATAAGCATGATTCGAATCTACTCATCGTTTTGAATACTCATTGCTGACCTCTGATACATACATAATTGGCCATTACAACCCTTCAGTCCGGATTACGACCTAGTTTCTCACACCACTTATGTTGTGTGTGTTAATTTTATACATGTGTGGCGGGGCCCTACAGTTTAAAGTCGACTCCGAACAACAGATTTTTGAGAAACTTTTCATGGCAATTTTATTTACTCTCAGAGTTTTTGCCAGAAATCTGCTGAGAGGAAGTCGTCGAAGGAGTACTTTTGGTACTTTGTCTTGATGCCTGGCCTGGGGCTCGAATTCTGGCCTTTACGTCTAATAAGCTAACACTCTACCTACTAGACTACGGCGACTTTCATTTAGTATTTTCAGTGATCCTAATCTCGGTTTATTTCAAGATAATAGGCCGCATACGATATACCATGAAGGTTTATGGGTTCCGTTAATAGCCCGGATATTGGTTGGCCTATAACGCAGCAGTTTTGTGTCATTCATAAATTACTGTTCATAAATTACTGTTCATAGGGATATGCTGCATTAATGTGTAGAGGATGAACTTTTCAAAGCAGGCACGCTAGCTCCGAATATCAAGCAATACCTTTTCCTATTGGCTGCTTACAAATCTTCAATTGTGGAAGAATTTTACTTCATTGACTCCTCATGTTCCAAATTGCATTCGCAAGTGTACCAATCAATAACTTAACTTAGATTGTAGGAACACCGGTGTCACTGTCATTCCATAGGGGTGTACGGAGTGATTTTGCAAATGATTTCTGTAGAGAATGTTGATGAACGGAGTACATTTTATATGCCAGTGACTGACTATAGCTGAGCGTAGACTTCTCTCTCATTTGGCATATCCTTTCGCGATAGTTTAGCAGAACCATCGCTTCTTGACATCAAGCAACGAGCACTGGATTTATTTAACACTTAGACAAGCTTTGATGCTGATTGTGAAGACTGGTTAGACTTGTAAAGCAGCTTAAGCACAGATTTTCTTGGTATTATAATGGATTGGTATGAGGATAAGAGCGAGAATGAAATATTTGGAATCCCTAAAGCGCAAGTATGTACTCAGTGCAACTCAACATTCCTTTTCTAACGCTCCTTAAAGAGTACTCTATACCATATACATACTTGTAACGAACCCTGTTTCCTATGCTCTACACTTCACTCTGAAGAAACCATGAAGAAGAAGAAGAAAAATAAAGTTTATTTTGTGTGTATCAATTACGTTTTCATAATCAAATTGTCAATATGAACTCCTCTTATAAGATTTCTTTTGAAAACGATAATCAAACGGATATGCAAACATACACCATCGCACACATACTGTTAAGCATACAACAGAGAACAATAGAGAGACAAACAGACAGACACACTTATGACAGTCTTTAGAATCCAAAACAAAACAAAAAAAAAACCGCAAAAACTTTGTTTCACAATCAATACTGCACGTACGCTTCAATTCTATTATTGTGAGCTGCACATGTGTTCCAATAATAAGCTGGGTACGCCGCTTTCTCTACTTCCCTTCTCTTCCTTTGAAGGTTTTCTTTTTGGTGGTTTTAATGGAAAAGAAAAATTCTGTGCAAAATTATAAGAATTTTTTTTTTATCACATCTCAGCTCATCTTATCTCATGTATTGGTTTTGCTGTCATATTTCTTGCAATTTTGTTGTGGTTAAAGATTCTTGTATGATAAGCCCTGTTCTGTCTGCTTTTCCAATCCTATTCTTATCGTCTTTAGACAATCTGGAGTTATTTTAGAAATTATTTCAGTGAGCCAAAAAAAAAAATGGAAAAATAATGGCATTGCCTGCCTACGTGTGTGGTGGTTGTGTTAAAGTGAAATGACCCCAAAGCAGGCAACCACAAGATAGAAAGAAAGCTTTACGGAAGACAATATTACGGCTTTTGTTGGTTTTGTTGTTTTCTGAGTGAAAGAAAATTTAAAAAATAATAAAAAAAAAAACTTACAGAGAAATGGTTACAGCTGCTCAATGCCATGATCTCATGGAATTACACAAACAAACGGGAATTTCATTGGAAATCCATAAGAAAATAATCGCGTTATTCCCGGCTATGCCATCGGACAGTAAAGAAGTCATATAAGCACACGAGATTAAATTGAAAATAGTATGGAACTATCTGGAGCAGCTGAATCAGCTACTGTATCCCAGATCATGTTGAAATTTGGGGTAATAAGCAGGCAGATAAGCTTCTAAAGAAAGGAGTTTCCACGATGCTAAAACCTTTCTGTGAAGTAGAGACAGATTTTTTAAAACGTATAATGAACGAAAGTTTGTCCAGGAATAACCTGTGGCTAGTAAGCAATCTTCTGACAGAGAATTGCATACTCACAGTACACTTATTCAGAATGGGAGCTGTCCAGAGCCCAACATGTATATGATAATGAGAACGTGTCATTGGAATGCATTCCAATGCTGCATGTAGCATCCTGAAGTTTGTAGGGCCTTTAGGCTTAGAGGAAATTTTATAAGGATACACCACATCATATTGATTGAGGGCACCACTTCTTCCCTCTTCTTTTTTTTTATGGACACACCAATCGCCGATAGGACCTCCTCAATTTGCTTCTTTTAATACAGACGAGATTGTCTTCTCCGCCGACGTTCGATATTCCCCTCATCAAATATACGTCTCTCTGGAACATTCAATTCCATCCGAAAGACATGGTCAAGTCAATGTAGCCGCTGGATATTAATGACCTAAAGAACCGTTCGTGTCGTTGAGAAGTTCATTCAGCTCATAGCTGTTTCATATACGACTTTCACAGCATCGAAGATCATGCGCAGAAAATTTCCCTCGAATGCTCACAAGGCATTTGGAAGGGTAAACAATATGTTCCGTGCCATGGAGAAGCACATTAAGAACGAGCGACTTATAAAGCATTAGCTTGTTTGCACGGGAGAGGACTGTGCTACTTAATTGCCTTTTGGAACCATAATAACATACGTTTGCTAAAGCAATTCTATACTTGATCTCCAGACTGATATTATTTTCACTGGTGACGGCAAAGCCATGGTAAATAAATTCTTTCAGAATATCGAAGGTATAGTTGTTAGCACCCTTGAATCCGATGTACAGTAGGCCCGTACTTCACTGCAATATAAACTTCGTTTTGTCCGCCTTTAGTAACAGGCCCATTGTGGCAGACCCTCGTTCTATAGCGCCACAATCAGAGGTAATATTTCATTTGATACGATTAATAAAGGCGATATAGACGGTGTACCCCAAAAACTGGACCCTCTTGTAAAAATAGTAGCATTGCGTTGACTCCCGTCGTTCGCTGAATACTCACCAATACGAAATTGAAGAGGTCGCCTGGTCAGAAACCTTGCACGGTACCAAAAGATTCAGAGCCGTAGTTGAATTGTTAACTTCGCAGAAATATCGAGCTTAGAATGTACGGCGAAAATGCGATCCATTATTGGGCTATCAAATGGTACCTTATAGTTGACAAAAAATAGGTTTTCATAGGTTTTTCCAGGATGTTTAGTCGATGGTAGGACCACCAGGTATGAAGACGCAATGATAAGATCCAATCTATCCCTTGGCAAGTATCTGCTGTCGTTCAATAAATAAAATTCAAGTTTATTTTCACAATATCGGAGGGAAATATTACCTTTAAGTCTCGTAGCTCAATTTCTGTATGGCTTCGAAGGACCATTTTCATCTGGATACTCTGGTAACTGCTGTTCATAACTTCTGTATTGAATTAATGTATCGCATCATAACATTAAACAGAAAATGTAATTTATTTTTATTTATTTTATCGGAGGGAAGTATTACCTTTAAGTCTCGTCGCTCAATTTCTGTATGGATTCGAAGGACCATTTTCATCTGGAAACTCTTGTAATTGCTGTTCATAAATTCTGTATTGAATTAATTTATTGCATCATAATATTAAACAGAAAATGTAATTTATTTTTTCTGTTCTAATGCTAGGAAAACATTTTTAACATCTGAAAAAGTAGGAGACCTTACCCCATCACGCTGTATCCTCCTTCCTTCCATTGTATGGCTAAACTTTGTTGGGCTATTTTATTTCGTTATTCCACTTCGTTGGTTTGTTTTTGGTTTTATTTTCGTATTTTGGTAGATTTCAAGAAAAGATTACATTCAGCCGCATGTGTTGAGTGTGGGTGTATTACACGCTGGGGGGGTGTGGGGTCTGATGTATTTACGACCATATATGAAATCCAATTCTCGTACAAAAGGAAGGAAAAACCCAGAGTCTTTGTTGTGTTGGGGATAATGGAAAATGTGTATCAGTTTTTAAAAGATTAAAAAACAAATTTAAAGGCTAATGAGGTACGTACACATTAGCCAAATAACAAACAAAGTTGGCCAATAACACATGGGCACCGACAAACACATTTGAAAGTTGTTGAAGTGAAATCTTAAACGAGGATAGATAGAGATGGAAGGGAAAATGAAAAGGTAGTTATGGTTACACACTTTGAAATGAAGTTATAAAATGTACCCGTTTACGTTTTATATAATCGTTTACGTTTTATGTTTTTCTCAATTCACATCCCCCCATTCTAAAGCTTGTGACCTTGAATATCATATTTTCCGAGTGTCTGGTGTCTCTAATTAAATTGTCATCCCAAATAACCATCACTAATAACGTTGAATTGTTGTATCGATTACTTGCACGCTAAAAAGCAGCAGCACCAGCAATTGCAATTGCAATCAGTTGAGCACACCCAACAGTAACCATTAGCGGTAGATGAAGGCTAGAATTTAGCAGCGAAGAAAAAAAATTTGCTTCATGTTCTATTTGATTTAACGAACTGATAATGAACAAGAAAAACTTGTGTACTCTTTTAGAATAGAGTTGCCATATGCAAAGAAATTTTAAGCATTTAAATAATATTCTTCTTAAATTGTGGGAATTACAACGGCCTATTCATACAGCCATTTATATAAAAAAAATTCTGTGAAACAATTTTTCTTAGTTTTCGATAACAAGAAAAGTTGGAACATGCCTATCACAAGCAAAAAAGAAAGAAAGAAAAAAAAGAAAAGAAAATTACATTTAAAGAACGGTAACAAAAAAATAATGTTTTACGCAAACGGAAATAAAAAATTATCGATAACAAAAATCAAGATATCAAAAATTCACAACACAAATAATTAACTTTAATAATTCTATAACAAATAAAAATTTTCAATAGAAAATTGTTAGTAAAGAAATTTATTACTGATTTCATCGATAATTGATAACTAAATATTTTCTAAACATTCGATAACACAAATAATTATTTTTAAAAAATCAATAACACACTAAACCAATAACAAATTTCGTTAATAGAAACAATTTTATTTAAAAGAATCGATTACAAAAAAAACTAAATTGAAAGCAGAACAAATTATCAGAAATCGATAACAATTTTAGACAATCGGTTACAAATATATCATGGATTGTTGAAATAAATGGATTTTAAATTATGTTCTCTAAAAAATCGATAAATAAATAAATATAAGGTTGGAAAAATTTTATATAAATCGATATATAAATATTTGTCCACAATAAATCGATAATAAAAAGTTTTCAGAAATCGATAACATATTTTTCTCTGGCGAATATTCGATATTTTTTGGAAAAAGTGATGTCTACATATTCTATAACAAATCGATAAAACATAAAAAATATTAGAAATCGATAACAAATTCTTTTTCTGGAAAAATCGATTTGTATATAGGCAATCGATTAAAAATCGATTTAAAAGAAATCGGTTTCAAAATAAATCCACAATAAATCGATAATAAGAAAATTTTCAGAAATCGATAACACATTTATATTATATTATATATTTGATATTTTTTGGGAAATCGATAACAAACCGATAAAACAGAAAAAATTATCTGAAATCGATAACAAATTATTTTTCTGGAAAATTCGAAAAATATGTTCTCTAAAAAATCGATAACAACAAAATATTTATAATTAAATAAAATTAAAGTTTGAAAATTTTTGTATAATTCGATATATAAATATTTGCCATAATAAGTCGATAATAAAAAATTTTCAGAAATCGGTAACAGATTTTCTTTGTGGAGAATATGTGGTATTTATTGAATAAATCGATTTCTACTTATTCTATAATAAAGCGATAAAACCGAAAAAGTTATCAGATATCGATAACGAATTTTTTTTTTTGGAAAATTTGTTAAAAAAATGTCTTTTTTTTTTATCGATAACAAACTTTTTTTTATCATTTTGCAATTGTAAAACGATGTCAAAGCATGTTGTATAAAAACTACGGCAACCTTTTTTTCCATCGCTCGCCGCGAATACTCAAAAACCGCTGTGAGTTATTTCTATAAATTCTTACAATGTGTTGAGATCTCTATTCTAGAAACAACCACCGCCAACTACAATGTTCTCTCCATACGCTCACTTGTTTTCTCTTTAGAGTGAGTTTTCCTCTCTTACTCAACAAACTATTTCCCGTTTAGTGCTTCAAAAAAAAAAAAGAGGAGGGTGTCCCAACGTCAGTGTCATGACGTTTTACTCTCTTTTGAAAACAAAATTTTCAAATTCTAATTTTATTTTAATTTAAAACAAAAAAAAAAGCAAACAAAAATTCGGAAAAAAAGAAATCAAAATTAACGCTGTGTGAGCAATTCTTCCACTCTCCCCATCAAAACATATGATTTGTTTAGTTTGTTTCTATTAACGACGACTACATGGTTGTAGTTGTTGTGACTAAATTCAACGTTTCAAATGTTGTTGACAAAACAACCACGAAAATTATTAGTAGACGCGCGAATTCATTACGACAGACAGTCTAGCGTTTAACGGTCATCGAGTGAAAGCCACGCAAAACGTTCTTCGTTGAAATAATTTTTAAACAAAAAAAAAAATTTTTTTTTAATTCCCACATCGAAATGAACGACACCACAAAAGTAACCGGTTTGAAAAAAGCCGATTTACCCGAAACTATAAAACTATACAAGGATTTAGGTAAGCCAACTGAAGATCCCGCAAAGTTCTCTTTGCACACTTACATTTACCTCCGCCGCTCATTTCAGATGATCCTGCCAAGGAGCTCTTGCGTGCCGCCAATCATGTGCGTCAGCATGCCTACGCGCCCTATAGTCACTTTAAAGTTGGTGCTGCATTTCGCTCAAAATGTGGCCGCATATTCACCGGCTGTAATGTAGAGAATGCTGCCTTTACACCGTCCTCTTGTGCTGAACGCACTGCCATTTGCAAGGCCGTAAGTGAAGGTATTCAGGAGTTCTTAGCTGGCGCTGTGGTGGCCTACCAGGAGGATGCCTACACTACACCCTGTGGTGTATGTCGCCAATTCATCATGGAATTCTCTACCACTGATATACCTCTGTATGTAGCCAAAGCTGTGGATCCAGAAGCTGCCAGTAATGGAAATTTGGAAAATCAACCGTCCGATAACGTTTTGTGCACTTCGATTTACAATCTGCTGCCGAATGGTTTTCGTAATTTTAAAAAGACTGTCGTTGCCTGATGAACGCCTAACTAATCTATAAAAATCCATTCATCGTTTGTAATAAATAATTCTAAAGTTTACTCTGATAAGTTAAAAATTTAAATAGAAACTCTCATACCGATTAGATTAATTTGATTAAATAAATACGAAGGGGAATATGAAATGTTATGCACTGAAAGAAAATGCAGTATGTTTTTTTTTCTGATAGTAAGTTATCGATAAAGTTAAGGGAAATCAATAAAAAATAAGTAATATTTAATAAAAAAAAATCTAGAACATATAATTTTCTGTTAAAGGAACGATGACAAAAAATCGATAACACAATATTTCTTATAGAACATCGATAAAACTCAATTTTCAATAGAAAAAACATAAAATAAAACTTTCTTTAGAAAATCGATGACAAGAACGTTGTTAAAGAAAATCTATAATACTTAGAATTTTCTAAAAGAAGAAAAAACGATAACAATGTAATTTTTGTTTTTTTTTTTAAATCGTTGCCACGAAATTTTATATCAAAAGCCAATAAAAACAAACAATTTTTTTAATAAAAAATCGATAACTCAGATTTTTATTGAAAATTGGTAACAAAGCTTTGTAATGAAAATCGATAACATAAAATTTTTATAGAAAATCGATGACAAAGACAAATCTATAACAGAATATTTCAGTGTAAAATCGATAACACAATATTGTTTATAGAAAATCGATAAAAACAAATTTTTCTATAGAATATAGTCAAATACGTACATTTTTTTTACTAAAAATCGATAACACATAATATTTAATGAAAACTGATAAAGCAAATGTTTTGCTGATAGGAAATTGATAAGAAAAATTTTCTTACAAAACCGATAACAAAGACAAATTTTTAAAAGAAAAAAGGTGATAAGAAAATTTCCGATAACCATTTTTTTTATCAAAAATTGATAACCGGAAATTTTCTATGAAAATTCAATTACAGAAAATTTTCTATAGAAAATTAATACAAAATATTTTCTGAAAGGGAAAAGAATCGATAAAATAATATTATACAGAAAATTGACAACAAAGAAATTTCTATAAAATCAAAAATTCGACAACACAAAATTTTGTGCAGTATTTGTAACTTTTTTAGATTTATTTGTTATCGATAAGTTATGTTTAGTAATATTTTATGGAATATATTTATTGTGTATTTTACTAAATTTTTTTTTTATTAAAACCTTACAAGTTGTTGTAATTGAAGGGGTTTTAATTTTTTGTTATCGATAACTTATATTCCGCAATTTATTTTTCTCACTGGCTATCTTATAAAATATTTTTATAAAATTCTTAAGAGTTTATTATTTTTATTAATTTTAAAGACATTTTAATTGAAGATTTTATAGCAATTTTTTTGTTATCGATAATTTATTTTTAATAATTTTTTTTTATGGCATATTTTAAATGTTTTTTATAAAAAAAACTTGAAAACAATTTAGAAACAATTTAAATTTTAAAATATTTTTTAACTCTTTTGTTATCGATAACTTATTTTAAAGTTCTTTATTTACAACATTTACTAATTTTTAAATTTTTTCTATTATCTTTTCAGGTAATTTACGATTATATTTTTTAAATAAAATTCCCACACATTCAATAACTCACGGGCTTATGGACTTATGGTTGAGTGGCTTTGTTGGTTGTAAAATGCGTTTCATCTGTCTGTTTTTGGTTGTCATTGACATCAACAGCACACCCTCAACAAATCATATTGTAATAAAGTTATCAAATATGTAATCCATAACGAATTTAAATCCATAAAAACAGGTGTTTGCATAAAATTATCATATGAAAATTATATATTTTTTTCTTTCATTCTGTTGTCTTCTTTTTTTTTTAATTCCCATTCATATTTTGACCAATAAATAATAAATTTTAGAAAAGATAACAAAAAAAAATTTATTAAAAATTATTTTATTTTTATTGGTCACACTCTATAAAAAAACTTTTTTTCTTTTTATTTTGTAAAATGATTCATTTTTTAAACTAAAAAGCTTGTCGTTCTCTCATCATCATTCCCATTTGCCAGAGTTGGGATTTCGAACGGAAATTAAAAATGGTTTTCATTGCTCGCAAAACAAACAAAAATTTACATTTCAATTGTCATTGTTTTCCATCATTACTGGTTTATCGTTTTTTGTCCGTTGTTGTTGTTTTATTATCTGATCTATTGTATGTTCGTTCCATTACGTTGTGGTAAATTTTTGGAAATAGAAATTTTTGAATTAATATTTCTAATGATTTCCATGAATTTTATGGCAGGAAAATTAATTTCCTTTTGAAAACTCATAATCACGCTGAGGAAGAGAAAATTTTTCAAATATTTTATGGACAATAACAAAAGATTTTTAGTTAAATTGAAACTTTTCTATACCTTAAACGAATACTATGTTATGTATAGACCATAAAATATTGTTTTAAATGAAAACGATAACATAGAAGCAATATTTTACTGAATATCAATAAACCTTTATAATTATCGAAAGGTAATCGACAGCATCTACATCTAGTTTCTACTGTACTTTTTAATTACTCTGAATTTATCTAAAAAAACAAATTCTCTAATAAGTAAAACCAGTAATGTACTGCAATTATTGATATGTTATCGATAGTATCAGGCATTTTCCATAGAATAACGTTATTGCTCTAAAATTGTCCAGATTATCAACAAATTCTCTAAAAACTAACCTAATATGTACAATATTTTTTTTCGTATATCGATAACAATTAAAAATTTACAACAAAAAAAACAATCGATAACACATAACGATAACATGAAACCAGAACATACAAAAACTTTAGTGGAAAATTCCTTACATTTCTTTACATCGACTAAATAACAAGACTAACAACAAGCTAATAACAAGCTAATCGATCATGTATAGGGTTCTACATCTTTGGGTTTCAAAAACAAAAATTGAAGAATTAAAATCTACTTGAGGCTATGATTTCCATGAAATTTTTATTTCATTAATATGCTGGGGATCTTGCCTTAGGTTAGGTTAGGTTAGAGGACGTGTACTTGTCAATTAAGACAAGTACAGTACCCGGAGTTCGAATTGACCCATGGTACAACGACCTAGTTTCTCACACCACTTATGTTGTGTGTGTTAATTTTATACATGAGTGGTGGGACCTACAGTTTAAAGTCGACTCCGAACGACAGATTTTTGAGAAACTTTACATGGCAATTTTATTTACTCTCAGAGTTTTTGCCAGAAATCTACTGAGAGGAAGTCGCCTAAGAAATACCTTTTGTATTTTGTCTTTGATGCCTGGCCTGGGGCTCGAACCCAGGCTTTTGCGTCTAATAAGCCAACACACTACCTACTAGACCACGACGACTTCATCTTGCCTTAGTTATTATAAACGAAATACTTACTTACTTAATTGGCCATTAACAATCCGATTAACGGATTTCGGCCTACCCTAACACATATTTCCAAGCGCCTTTGCTTTTTGTAAGCCTTCGCCAGTTGGTCACACCAATTAATGACAGGGCTTCCTCGATTTAGTCATTCCAACGCAAACGAGACCATCTTCTTCGCCGACTTTCGCAAATCCCCGCATCAAATAGCCGTCACGCCGAAGCGTACTCCTCCATTCAAGCAAAATGGCCGAGCCAGCGCTGCTGCTGTATGTTAATACGCTGCACAACATTCATGTTGTTGAGGAGCTCTTACGGCTCATTGTTGGATCGGACGCGGAAATCATCGCCAACTCACACTGGACCGAAGATCTTACGTAGGACTTTTCTCTCGAATACTCTCAAGGCTGCTGCATAAGTGCTTAATAGTTTCCATGCCTCTGCGCCATAAAAAAGTACGGGGGAGATGAGCGTCTTATATAGTATCAGTTTTGTCGCACGAGAGAGGTCTCTCCTACTCAATTGCCTACTGAGAATATAGTAGCACTATTGGCAAGAGTGATCCTGCACTTAATCTCCCGACTAACAACATAGTAGTAGTCTAGTAGGTAGTGTGTTAGCTTATTAGACGTAAAAGCCAGGGTTCGAGCCCCAGGCCAGACATCAAAATAAAATACAAAAAAAATATTTCTTCGGCGACTTCCTCTCAGCAGATTTCTGGCAAAAACTCTGAGAGTAAATACAAATTGCCATGAAAAGTTTCTCAAAAATCTGTCGTTCGGAGTCGACTTTAAACTGTAGGTCACACCACTCATGTATAAAAATTAACATACACAACTAGATCGTAATCCTGACTGAAGGGTTGTAATGACCAATTATGTAACAAATTCCCAATAACCATGTCTGGACTGTTTGCAGTCTTCGAAGTAGTTTTCCAACACTTCCATGCATGTAAAATAATTTGACGAATTTTTGTTTATCCTCCAATGTTAGGAGATTACACCCGTACAAACGGTATTTGCATGATGTGACTGCATCTTTAGTAAGCAAATATTTTTTAAAAACAAATGTAAAACCAAGTTTCTGGACACATTTTCTTGTGTTCTTTACGCGATTAGTGATTTTTATAGAAAATACTAGCTGTACCCTGCGCATGTTGCTGCGCCACCAACTAAAATAAATTTGAAGGAAAGACTTTACACAAATGTCCAATTAATTTTGAATCGTTTTATTGATTGTGTTTCCCGTTGTCCTGATGATTCAGATCAACGGGCCTGTGTAGTACGCATTCGATCAGTTTCTAATCTCACTTCCCCGTTGTTTAAGTGGTTCAAGCGAACGGGCCTCAGCGGCATATAATCGAAGATTTGCCCGCCTCAATGCTCGTCTGATTCTGAGGCTCGTAATGCTCTTTTCTACCGTGCTTGAGGTGTAGGTCTACCAATTGCTTGTCATTCATTTTGAATAATTTTCAGTGACGCCATCCATCGGAAATTAATCGCATCAACCTCCGTCGACTCATGCGCAACAACTTTGTTAAAGAATGCACAGTTTACGATTTAATTCATGTTGAGTAATTTTCAGTGGCGCCACCTGTCGGAAATTGGTCATACTAACTTCGCTAAAGATCATAACATGATCAAATGCACAGTTTACGATTTAATTGATTTTAAATAATTTTCAGTGGCGCCACTTATCGGATATTGGTCATATCAACTTAGAAACCTTTGTGTGCAGCCCTTGCGCTGACCAACTTCCTCCTTTTCCCTGATTTTGGTGGAACTTGATTAGTACAGGGACTGCGTTCACCCGTGGCATCACAACGGGCCGCTATGCTTGCTCAAGTGAGCTTTGTGATATCAGAGCTACCACTCTAACCTAACCTAACCTAGTAACCTTCGTCGGCTCATCAGCAATAACTTTGCTAAAGATCCTAACATGAATAAATGCATAGTTTTCGATTCTATAAGGTACATACAAACAAACATTCATTTTTATACGGGCATGTGGGCGAGGCACCTCGCCTACTTGAAATATTAAAATAAAAAATAGTCTACAGTTCTTTCCAGACATACAGGAAGGTACTGTTAAAATTTCCAAGAAAATCGGTCCAGCCGTTTAGCCGTCTATAGACTTCAAACAAACCCACAAACATTTTTATAGAAAATATTTGCTTAATGTGATTTGAGTGTTCCAGTTTAATGTATGAAACCCATGTAATCGATAAATTGTTTAAATTTTTACCGAAAACTGTCATTTTCAATTAAATATTGAAATATATGGCCCTCAGGCAGACAGATTACTGAACAAAATCAATAAATTTTCAAATATTCCAACCACAATAATATTTTTATTTAAAAAATAAGTTTTTTTTTTTTGTATATTTTTGTTTTTGTTGAAAATCACAGCATGTGTTTTATATGTTCTTTTAAAAAATTCTTTATGGAATCCAATATATCCCTGATTATAATTATCCTTATATGTATAGAGTGTGGTTGCATAAAAGCCGCAATTGATATTTATTTGAATTTTTATAAAATTCAGAAAAAACGTACTCCAGGCATGATGGTGTAATCCTTCACAAAAATTTAAATTAAAAAAATATTTTCAAAGGTGTTGGACTTTAGATAAAAATCATTATTTTCGTTCATTTTTTGTAAACAAAAGCATCCTCCTCATCATACTTTATTTATGAATCATTTTTTTTTGCATTCATTTAAATTGCTTGTCCACCGTACATACATACTACATATAATTTAAATAAATTATTTCTTAGTTTTTATTTTGTTAGTGAAATTGTCTTTAAAAAAATAATAATTTTAACCAGAAAAATGTATAAAAAAAAATTAATTTTTTTATTTCATACAATTGATCAGAAAGTAGTTGGTTTATGGTGTTAATTTTTTTTATTGTAAATAATTTTTAATTAATTTTTTATTTTTCATTGCTCTGTGTCATATTATAATTGTATTTGTATTATTTAATTATTAATTGTAAATTGTAAATGAAAAAATGTATTAAAATTTATAACACTGTGTTGTATTAACTTAAAAAAACAAAAAAATATTAATTTTGTATGCGGCTGTAAATTATTATGCTTTTTTCTTTGTAATACAGCAACAGCATCAACCAAAATAAAACCATTACAGAGTGTTATTTTAATTATAAAAATCATAAATAAATTAAAATAATTTTTAAACAAAGTTTAAAACTAAAAACAATTCTCATGAATTTTCAGCATAAAAAAAATATTTTTCTAGGAAATTTAATCAAGTTAGTTAACATTTTCGAAGCATAATTCATAAAATTCAAAGGAAATTTCATTTGCATCGAAATACATACTAAGCCATCAGAACTCTTATTGTTCCTTATTTTATATATTTTATAATTTATATAAAAAATTCTCTTTAAATACAAATTTTTAATTAAATTTTAAATGTATTTACCTTTTATGATGTTGTCTTCAATATAATAAGTCATTAAATACAAATTTCCTTTCACACATGTCACGAATTCCAACATTTTTTTAAACTAAATTCATGCTTTACATAATTTTTAAAAACATTTAACCTAATATGAAGCAATTTCGTTCGTAAGAAAGCTTAACACTGTATTCCAATAGAAAATATGTCACGAAGCACAAATATTTCATAACAAAATTTCTTTCAAACAACAATTTACATAATATTTTAAACATTTGGAATATTTCTAACATTTTTCTTTCATAAAAATGTACTTAAATTTTAAACATGTCACGAAGTACACAAAAATTTTGTGCAGAAATACTCCACAGCACCCTTATCAATGCTCATCACATAATATTTTAAAACAAAGTTCTTTTTTAAAATACAAATTTTATTAAAATTTGAAAATCATTTCACACATGTTGGGAATTCCAAAAGAAATGTTTGACAAAATACCTTCTCTATATAATTTTTAAACCCAATTTGTTTAACTCTTATCAAAGTTGTTTTTAAATACATGCAACAATATATTTAGAGGAAAAACATGTCACGAAGCACAAATATTTCATAACAAAATTTCTTGCAAACAACAATTTACACAAAATTTTAAACATTTGGAATATTTCTAACATTTTTCTTTCATAAAAATTTACTTAAATTTCAAACATGTCACGAAGTATACAACAATTTTGTGTAGAAATACTCCACAGTACTCTTATCAATCCTCATCACATTATATTTTATAACAAAGTTCTTTTTTAAAATACAAATTTTATTAAAATTTGAAAATCATTTCACACATGTTGGGAATTCCAAAAGAACAGTTTGACAAAATGGATTCTCTACATAATTTTTAAAAGCAATTTGTTTAACTCTTATCAATTTTGTTTTTAAACACATGTAACAATATATTTAGAGGAAAAACATGTCACGAAGCATAAGTATTTCATAACAAAAATTTCTACAAACAGCAATTCTTAAACGAATTTCAAAACATTTTGAATATTTCTAAAATTCTTCTTTCATGAAAGTATATTTAAAGATCACATATGTCGCGAAGTACGCTATAACTTTCATAGAATTACTTCAATTGCAATAATTTTGAAAAGTAATTCAAAAAATATTAAAATTTCTGAAATGTGTGAAAATAATATTGTATCATTTTTCACTTTAGCACATGTCACGAATTACAAAAATTTTTTAATGAATAAAATTTAAAAAATAAAAAATAGTTAGAACAGCATAATACTTATATTTGTTATTTAATAACCTACGTATTTATACCTATATTTCATCATATTAAATTTTCCTCCCATCACTTCTCTACCCTCTCCACATTCATCAGAAACAGGCCATGCCGTTCATATTTTAATTGATTTTCAAAATTAAAATCCACACAGAAATTCTTTAAGTATCCACAGCCACCTCCATTGAACAGCAACAGCTGCTTTTAAGTGCATTTTACCCTGTAAGTTGTATGCTTTTTTCGCCCATCTAACTCCTTACTCCCACTCATAAATTTTTTGTAACACTTTCTGCTTTTTTTTAAAGGATTCTTCATTTTCATTTATAAGGGATGGGTCATGAAGGGATTTTTTTTGTAATAAAATTCAAAAGCTGAAAAACATGAGAAACTTTGTATAAAAACAGAAAGAGAAGAAGACAGGAGAAATTTCAATCTCTTCTTTGGTTTTTTTTTTTTTATTAGTCATGATTTTAATTAATTAAATACACTCTGTGTCATACATATTTATATACTGTGTGTACGTACATACATGCATAACTTTAATTAATTCAACTTATAAGCCAAAAGTATTAAAAATTTGAAAGTATTTTATTTTATTACCGTTATATTAAAAGAAATTAAATTAAAAACAAAAATATTGAATTAAAAATTTTTTTTAAGAAATATAAAAAATTTTTTCTTAAAATATTCTTGAAAGACCAAAACCACTATTTTTCTCTTTTTTTCTGGTTTCTATTATTACAGGTTTCAGACACCCATTAAAGCATTCGCCTGCCTAACAACACCCAGGTGAGTGTATATGAAAGAAAAAATCCAAAAAAAGATACATTTTTATTTACATACAAATATATTCTTATAATGGGTGATTTTTTAAGAGCTATAGGAAAAATTTTCAAAAAAAAAACAAATAAAATTCAGAAAAATGCATGAACTCTTTATTTGAATCGATAGCACGGTCCATATAATTTAATGTTTGAAGATTATTTCATGCAAATGTTGACCGCAACTGCGCCTCAAATGGTCCATCCGCTTAGTCCAATTTTGGCATACTCTTTCCAACATTTCGGCCGGTATCTCACGAATAAATGCTTTAATGTTGTCTTCCAAGGCGTCAATTGAAGTGGGCTTGTCTGTATAGACATGAGCTTTAACATAGCCCCACAAAAAATAGTCTAAAAGCGTTAAATCGCACGATTTCCATTGTTACGCGTGCCGTGTGGCTTGTTGAAACCACATGTCATGCAAGTCAAGCTCTTGCATTTTGGGCAAAAAAAGTTGGATATCATCTCACGGTAGCGCTCACCATACACAGTTACGTTACGATTCGCAGCATCTTTGAAGAAGTACGGTCCAATGATGCCACCAGCCCATAAATCGCACCAAACTGTGACTTTTTCTGGATGCATTGGTAGCTTTTGCAATGCTTCTGGCTGATCTTCACTCCAAAATCGACAATTCTGCTTATTTACGTATCCATTGAGCCAAAAATGAGCTTCGTCGCTGAACATAATTTTTCGATAAAGCAGGTGGATCTTCGGCCAACTTTCCAAGAGCCCATTCACCAAAAATTCTGCATTGCGGTAGGTCGTTCGGCTTCAATTCTTGCACCAGCTGTATTTTGAAAGGCTTCACACCTAAATCCTTCCGCAAAATTTTCCACGTTGTTGAGTAACAGAGGCCCAATTGCTTCGAACGGCGACGAGAATCGATAAGTGATGGTCATTGTTAACACTGGCCGATACAGATGCGATATTTTCTTCAGTTCGCACTCTACGTAAGCGTGTTGGTGGTTTAATGTCCAACAATGTAAATTTGGTGCGAAATTTAGTCACAATAGCCCGCATAGCCGCTTCAGTGGGTCGATTAAACTGACCATAAAATGGAAGAAGCGCGCGATGAACTTTCTTAACAGCGCACGCATTTTGATAATAAAATTCAATGATTTGCAGGCGTTGTTCGTTTGTAAGACGATTCATGGTTAAATTATAGACCAAACTGAAGAAGATGTTTGACAGTGAAACAAAACACGAAACGTGCGTGAGCTGTTTAAACCAGTGTTGCCGAAAAGATAATTGCTAAAAAAGCACCCGTTAGTAACAGATCTGAAATCAGTTTTAAATAATTTAATATTTAAAGAATCACCCAAATCACTCACTAATTAACCCCCTATTACTCAAACATTTTCGAGTTATATTCATACAAATTGACGTTCGCCTAACATCGTTTGTTCTACAGAAACGGAAGGTTAATGGATATTCATTTTGAAAATTTCTATATTTTTTTTTTTAATTTAAACTTTACATAGGTATAACAAGCATAGATCGGTTTCATGTTGAACGCCAGCTGTTAGACATAGTTTAAGGGATTAAACATCACGAAACCATGAAAGCTCCGAAGCTCTTTATACATATATTCCAGTTGTTCCTATAAGTACCCTTGATTGTCAATGTATGTATGTGCGACGAAGCTAATTGTTTTCTTTAAAGGAGCAACAAAAAGTTTTGCTATATATCGACACCTCCGTTCTATAACATTCTAAGTCGAAAAAGTGTGTTTTGAGTTATGAGCTCTCAAAGTTTTCACGCGACATACGACCATATGTGTATTCTAAGTAGATTTTTCCCTATAACTTCGGAACGGATCGGCGCATCTTAACCAAATTTTGACAGTATTTAAGTTAGAGAACGTAGAATTTAAAAATGCAAGAACATCAAAAACGTTCTAAGTACACTTAGAACGTTATAGAATGGAGGCGTCGATATGTAAATCGGGCAAAATGGTCAATTGATGATTGCCTTTTTTTTCTTGTGTTGATGACCTGCATTTTTTTGGTAGCTAACTTGGATTTTTTTGGCCGATGACTTAAATTTTTGATCCATGACCTTTTTTGAACGATTTTTTGAACGATAACTTGCATTTTTCGGTCTACGACATGCATTTTTTGAACGATAACTTGCATTTTTAATCGATAACTTGAATTTTTTTTTTATCTACAACTTGCATTTTTTGGTCGATAACTTGTGCTTTTTGTCGATAACTTTAATTTTTTGTTCGATTACATGCAATTTTTTTGTCGATGACTTACATTTTTTTATCGCTGACTTGCATGTTTTTGGACGATGACTTGCATTTTTTGTTTGTTTAGATATTTTTGATCATTGATATTATCTTCGTGGCCTATATTAGCTCCATTGCTTATATCTCTGGTCTCAAGTAACATTCGAAGGAAACCTCTTACCCTTAATATCAGGGATACCATTTCTCCCACAATTTCAAATTTTTCCTATATTGCCGATTTTGAAGTCGCCGTAGTCTAGTAGGTAGTGTGTTGGCTTATTAGACGTAAAAGCCAGGGTTCAAGCCCCAGGCCAGGCATTAAGACAAAATACAAAAAGTATTTGTTAGGCGACTTCCTCTCAGCAGATTTCTGGCAAAAACTCTGAGAGTAAATAAAATTGCCATGAGAAGTTTCTCAAAAAAATCTGTTGTTCGGAGTCGACTTTAAACTGTAGGTCCCACCACTCATGTATAAAAATTAACACACACAACATAAGTGGTGTGAGAAACTAGGACGTTGTACAATGGGTCAATTCGACCTCCGGGTACTGTACTTGTCTTAAATGATAAGTACACGTCCTCTAACCTAACCTAACCTTGTCCGATTTATGAGAGATATGTGTGGTTAAAAAAACTTGATTTTTTTTAACTTAATTATCTTTGATTGGAGAAACAAAACAGATTTGTTTGTTTTATTGTAAAATTCTCCAATTTTTCTTATAATTTTTCTCCAACTTTTTCGTATTTCTGTCATAATCGATTTTCTTTTTATACTTTTCCAAATATTCCAATTATGTTAACTTAACAGTGTCTGTTAACTTAATTTTTACTGCAGAAAAGAAGAATAAAACTTTCGTAGCTAACTGCACACACATTTGATTTGTAAACTTTTTTTATCGGCATACTTATCGATTACAAGTGCATATCATTTTGAAGGTTCTTTCCCAATAAATTTTGCTAATTTACGATTTCTTTACTCCTTTCTTTTTGCATTTATTCTCAATAAATAAAGTGGAGTCATTAAATTCTTTTTCGTTTATTTTTTTGCTTCTTACTGTGGCTGATTATGGCAGTTACGAGGATTTCTTTCTTGCTTTCTTGTTTCTTTTTTTTTTTTGTTCCTTCTATTCTGTGAGTATTTGCACTTCCTTTGCAACGGAACTTGTTAAAATTACAGTTATACATGCACTTTTGGGTGTTGTATAACGGTTGTCTTTCACTCCGTGAGACGAAGAGAGAGGTCTCTCTGGTCGTCTCCATTGCGTGTTTAGTTGTTGACTCTAAAGAAAAATTATATGAATTTCCTTCCTCTCTCTAAGAAGCATTTTAAAGGCATTTTAAATGCTTTTCTAACCCCACAACTGTGGTATCCACACAAGCATACAATGCACTGCACAGGAGCCAGCCGAAGTTGAAATTTATTCCAAAAGGTTTCATTGTATTATTGTCTGTTTGCCCAACTTGCCTGTCTGGCTGATTACGAAAAGAAGAGCAAGAGGAGAAAGAGAGAGAAAGAGAAAGAAATAGAAGAGCAAATAAATTTTGTAACGAAATTTAACAACCTTTACGGGTAATAAAATAAATGTATGGCCCATAAATGTGTGGGTCATTTCACATTTAAATTAAAATTTTTTTTTCAAAATCACTACGTGTGCTTTTCGAAATGGATTCCACAGTATTCCCCAACTTTCCCCTTTTTTATGACATTTTGAAACTACAATATAACAATTGCTGGGCAGCCTAAACAATCCACAGCAAATTTCAAATCGTCTTTGATGTCTGAAAGTTTAAGTTTTTCCTGGTGCCCACGAAACAAACCACACACTACCAACTAGACTACGGCGGCTTCAAAACAGCTTGCTTATCGTAACATTCAGGCCCATTACTGCAGATTGCATTCTGGGTACGCCAGCGAGATGCATTGATCTTCTTGTCTTCTGTCTGGTGCTGTAGAAATAGGAGGAAACTGTTTTTCATCTCTTGGGTACATGCTAAATGCTATGTCACGCTGTAAAGGCGTCTGCATCTGGTCTTCTTCTATGCAGATAATCACACTGACCTGTCAAGGTGAACATTGGAAGTCTAAATAATATCGTCATTAGCACTGGTATCAGAAAGGCAACACTTAAACAAATTGTGGCGCATCACGCAGGGGATTGTTCAGTTTCCTATTGCCTTATTCGTCGAGGAGCTCTATAACCCCTATAAGTAGACAACATTTTTCGTGTAGCTTACCTCGGACTTTTTGGAGAAACACTTTTTTCTTTTCCATGTAGAACGTCCCACGTTGCTTGTATCTTTTGGGAAATCTTCATAAAAAAGAACACTGAAATTCACACGCCACTGACTAACTGACACACAAAAATTTCTTTTTCTTTCTTTTTGTGTAATTTCAATATTTTTTCCCCCTTTGCGACGGTTGTTGTTGTATTGAACAGACCAAAAAAATAAGTGAGACATGGTAGCCCCCATAAAAAACACGAATGACTACGACAACCAAATAACCATTTACGACAACTTACAACACCTTCTTTCTGTTCGTTTTCTCTTCTTCCAAAACTAACACATTTTGCAACACATTGAAGCCAAAATACGTGCACAATATGCCAGAGGAGGAGGGCAAGACAAGGTAAGGCAGGCAAGAGAGAGTCACAGAAGATTGCTACCAATAGACTAAATGGCTGGAGGAGAAACAAAAACAAGTCATAAAAGCCATTGCAAATGGAAGAAAAACGCCAAAAAAAATTTTTTTTCTTTTTGGAAATAAAAGCCCCAACTGCAGCATGACTCAACTCGACATTGTGTAAGAATTTTCATACCAAAATTTTACAACAACAATGAAAACACGCAAAATGGAAAAAGTTGCACATAAAATATGTTACGTTTTGCTCTTCTTGTTCTAGTAGTAGTCGTTGTTGTTGTAGTTGCAGTTGTAATTGTATTTTATAGTCAGTTTTTGCCACAATTTTTTGGCCACTATATGCGGTCAATTTTCCATAAGGGAACGAACGTTTATTTTAAAAAAAAGATAAGCTAAACACAGTATACAAAACATAATGCAAAACAAGAACAAACACAAAAATATACAGGCTTTTGTATGCAGCCAAAAAGTGTGCTATAAATTTTTATTACAAATCGAAACGCCTGAATATAGGCTTTAAAATTTTATGATTTACTATAACCTCAAATAGCATGAGCGTATCTTTTTTTTTGGCTGCAATTACTTCATTAAGGGGTTAAATTAAGAAACAGCACTTGGGAGCCACAAATTAATTGTCACCTAAATTCCTATTACTTTGAATGCATTGTTGTAGCATATGCGAGAACAAGCGTAGTTATTAGCCACTGCGAATCATCAGATCTAATGATACACTATGTCTACCTATACACTTCCCTCTAAATATATCAAGAATTTCTTCTTCGCGTTGTGGGTACGTGTTCTACTACTCTTAGGATCTACAAAAATACTCATCACTGGCCATACTCTAGTAGGTACAAAAAAATATTTCTTCGGTGACTTCCTCTCTCAGAGGGCTTTTGTTTTGTTGCTACAATACAACGCATCCGTAATCGTATGTATCGTAACAGATCATCTTGTTTGATCATCCAGAAGGATCACATTGCAATTTTTATTAAATTCACAGTCCAGCAGGAGACTACTGCGTAAAGAACATTGGATTCTTTCATCATTGAATAATTCCAGCGAATTACACCAGTCCAAAGTCCCCATTTTGTATCAGCAGAACAGCAGCAGATACATTGTAATCCCAGTTTAGCTTGGGATTAAAAATCAGTGGCTCTATGTAGAGTATAATGAGTTATTTTGTGTCTTCTCATAGAAAATGTTGTATCAGCTTTACTGGGACCACCTTTAGTTCAAATTCGTTTGAACAAATATGTGATGCTGCATTGGTGATATTGTTAGCATAAGCAGTGACTTTGTTGCCCGAGGACTCAAGACGGGTAAGCAAGTTGTTCACGGCAGAAATACCTGGCTGAAACTGTGCTTTTTAACAAAGGATAAATTTGAACAATATAAAGTCTTGAAATTTTGTTTCTCGTATGCCTTAAATTATGTAATAAAGTTGAAACTATGTATTTAAGACTCCAAATAAGACCGGTTTTTAAGAGTCTTAAATATAAATAAAACAACTCTTGACAAAAAATCACACGCTTAATTTATTAATTGTTCGCCTTAAGCAATGCTACAAATTTTTTTGGTCTAATTTTACAACCGGCTTTGATGTATTACAATCAATTACAACCAACTTCACTACTCTTTTATTGCGTAACTCTACAAAATATGAGATATTTTTTTTTTACAATTTACTGCCGTAACCCTAAAAGTATGCAATTTTTTTTTTAAATTTATACTAAATTATTCTGTTAACACCTCATAATTTAAAAAATAAGAAAATAAATAGTATTGCATGCTTCCCGTAATGCAAATTTCACTCGCCAATTATTATTAATCTTTATTAATTTCGATAAAAATCAAATGAGAGAGAGAAACGCATACTTGCAATAACAGCGGCAATAATAACATGTAATTCACTTAAATGCGTTTAATTTGTTTAAACAAAAGAAAAAACTGCAATTTTATCCCCATGAAATTATAAACCAATGCGGCAGCTTAACAACTTTATTCGTGCCTTCGTTGTGTGGTGTCAGTAATGTTGACAATCTTGTCAGCAATGTTTTGTTTATTTTCCATTAAAATGACCCCTAATTTCGCTCCTCTGGCCTCTAGGGCAATGTCCAACAAATTGGCTATAAAAATTTCAAAATATTAAAATGGGTTAAACAGAGAAAAAACAACGAAAAAAAATTATCACAGCTTGTTTAATGCTAATAGTCCCTAGACATGCCTCTACACAACACGCACTCTTTTTAGAGGTTAAAATATGAGCATTTCGACTGTAAATAAGCCAAAAAGCACCGAAGAGTTTAAATATACAACAAAACTAGCTTATAAAGCTATAAAAACTTTAATAAAAATTGAATTTTTAGTTTTTGTGGCCTAAAAGTATGCTACAAAAATTGTATGCTTTATTGCCTAGAGAGCATACGATATTATTATCCACAGCATAATTTTGATTTATTATTTTCACCAAATATTTAAATTTGTTGTTAAAATTAAGTGACATTTAATTAGTGGCTACCTTAAAGTATACTTTAAAAAATCATTCTATTTTTTTATTTATTATTTTCACCAAATATTTAAATTTGTTGTTAAAATTAAGTGATATTTATTTAGTGGCTGCCTTAAAGTATACTTTAAAAATCATTAAATTTTTTTTAAAGACAAGTATGCAACGTTTTTTTGTTTTAATTAAACTAAAGAAGTTTTTAAATATTTTTAATGATTTTGTAAAATTGAAATTTTAATTAAGAAATTAGACATGCGTGAAGTTATTAAATGAAAATACGCATGAATAGTTTTAGTTTACCTGAAGTTATGCCACACTATTATGTAAATTCTAATTCTTATTATTGTTGGGTAGTGATGGACGTATTGTATTGCCTTCAATCTGTATAGAATATCGCTTTAATATCTCCTCGATTTGTTTCAAATATTTTACTCCTGTTCCTCTATCAGTCCCCGAGTCATTTGAATATCACAAAATGATTTTTATTTACTTACTTGATTGGTCATTCCAATCCTTTTGTCAGGATTACAACCTAGTTTCTTACACCACCCATGTTGTGTGTATTAATTTCGTCCATACGTAGCTGGGGACTTACAGTTTAACGTCCAGCTTTAAAAATTCCAAATTCAGGTCTAATGCGAGACTATCTCTCTCTATATTAATTCCAGGAATTTTATTACAATCGTTTAACGAATTTAAAATTTACAAATTTAATGCCAGTTTTTTTTCGTTACTCGTGACTCAGTAACCCCTAAATGTATGCACTTACAACTGAAACTAACTTTCTCTATCTCTCACTTTCCCCCTCGCTCCGTGTGTGTGTATGTGTGTGTGAGAGTTAATAAAAACAAATGCACACACACATAATTTTCAAAAATGCAAATTCTCTAGTGATGGTAAATAAATGCAAAATCCAATCGAAAAATGCCAAAAAGAGAAAGATAGAGAGAGAGAGAGAATGAGAGTGAGAGAATGAAAGAGATAATAATGCCTAAAAATCGTTTTTAATCCCTTTAAACTTTTTAACACCTGAATGCATAAATCATGCGAATGCAAAAGGCAGGCAATTGAAGTCATGAAAGCAAAAAAAAAAGAAGAAAAAACAACTGACAGTTGGAGTTTAAAGGTTAGGCAGGCGGCTCAGCAACAGCACTGCTGTTAAATGAGAAGAGAAAAGGGAAAGAAGAATTCATTCATGGCTCGGGTAAATTTTATTTTTCTGAGAAATTTTTTTTCGAAACTTTTCATAGGGGAATGAATTAAAATGGGAAAATTCTGTTGAAAATCTAGAGTTTATGATAATCAGTTTAAAACAGTTTATGTGCAGAGCGTTAGAGTTGATAAGGAGTTTAAATTTTATTAAAAAAAAATTTACAAAGTTTCATGATATTCAACATGATTTTATTCTGTAAATAGGCTCGCTATTACAAAAGTATATAAAAACTTTTTTGTTTATAAAAGTTTATATAAAAAGAAAATAAGCTTGAGAGTTTAAATTTTGTGAAAAAATTAAAAAATTAAAGTTTTCAACATGATTTTATTCTGTAAATAGGCTCGCTATTAAAAAAAAGAAAATAAGCTTGCTTATGATAAGCATTTTATGGAAAAAAACTGAAAAATTAGAGTTTAAAGACGGCGCCTTATTGGCTCCTTAAAAGAAAATTTGAATGACTGTGGGTGTAACTCTCCATTACAGTCCATATACACCATATATTAAGTAATTCTCTGTACTTTTAATTTGCTTTAGAATTTCTAAAACAAATAATGTGTGCCTGTACGTGTTCATTTCTTTCTTTTACAAAGTGTTGCCATTACAAATGGCATTTTAACACGAAATCAGAAAATAATAGGGAAGTTCATTTCAAAAAACACTTTTAAAAACACTAATCACTAATGGAATACTTTCAAAAATTCAAACATTATGAACCACCCTAATAAATTGCCATAAACTCAATGGCCTGCTATTATTAACACTCTTACAAACTACTGAGTGATGAAGTGTTTATTAAATATGGAAAAATAAAATAAAAAACTCAGTAAAAAGATATGTAAACAAACAAAAGCAAACATGTTTCACTGTTACAAACAAAATAACAGCAAATATTAACAAAGAAATCGCCCCATAAATATGCTACAAAAAAATATGTTTGGAAAATAAGAATTTCCATAAAAAATATATGTTCACTTGACTTTTCAATGCTAAAAAAAGCTAAATATAAGAAAAAATTTCAATTTAAAGGCAAATAAATTTAGTTGAAAAAATTTTTGTTGCCTACTTTCAGGCTCTTAGTAATTTTTGTAAATAATTAAAGGCAATTAAATTTAAAATATTTTTTAATTAAAAAGTACTTAATAACTGGGTTATTTACTTAAAAGAAAAAAACTTAAATGATGAGGCATACTTTTAGGCTAATATTTGTACCAAAAAGAGTGTAATCTAGTAAAAAAAAAAAATTCTTTGCTTTTGTGAAAGATTTTAAGGCAAGAGTATGAATTATTTCTGTTTATTTGAAATCATTTATGTCAACATTTAAAGGGAATTATTTTTTGTAATCCAAACCCTAAAAGTAGGCAATTATTTTTATATAAAAAAAAATATTTTTTGAAAAAATCCCAATGGATGATCTGAAGTCTAGTGGGTAGTGTGCTGCTAGCCTGTTAGTGTGAGGCTCTTTCGATTCATACTAGGGACTCTGGTCTTTTACCCTATCGCTCGTAATAATTCGATATAATTTGTAATTGTATTGTTGTGCATTAAGACTTTACAGGTTCAAAGAATCTGCTTTGATACTTCATGTTTTTCGCCACACAATCTACATGTTTGTTCCCGAGATAACCCCCATTTTGAATAAGTGTACCTTAAATCCACAGTGCTCTGTTAAAAGACCTGTTACCAAACTTAGATTAATTCCTAGATAATCTGATACATGTCCCAGATCTTCTCTTTTACTAATTTTCCAACAAAAATTTTGATTGGTTGTAAATCTTTCGGTTTAAGAAGAGCCTTTGATTCTCTTTATTTTCCCTTTCGTTGAGCATCCCTTTTCTGCCTTTTATCGTCTAATAAGGCAACACTTTGCCTAAAACAAACTACGGCCCAGACATAATGCTTATTGTTTATCAGATTTTCTCAGTGGGGTATTGATTCACAATATGTGCTCAAGTGAGCTGTGATGTAAAGAACTCTCTTTTATATTTTGCAATAGTAAACAGATTTCGGCAGCGTTATCAATATTACCGAATATGTATGAGAGGTTTTATGTAATTTTCCGTCTCTCTGAACAGACTTTGCTCTTTGCATCATTCAGATAAACAGCGCTAGAGGGCGCTTCATTCCAGTCTTGGCATTAAATGATTGCATGATACTCACGTCCTCAACTGAAATATCATTCACAATTATGTAAATTTGTTGTAAAATAGTAATCTAATTTAAAGTCTAAAAATATAAATTTTAAAAATTGTATAAAAAACACCAGAATTCTAATGATTTTGATTTTAAAAAAACCCACAATTAATATTAATTATAGGCTGTGTGAGTCGCCGCAGTCTAGTGGGTTGTATGCCGGCTTTTATGACGCGAGCCAGTGGTTCAAATCTCGGCTCAGACATCTCGTATAAAGCGAAATGCCAAAAAAGTATTTCTTCGGCGACATTCTCTCAGCAGTTCTCTGGCAAAAACTCGGAGAGTAAAGAAAATTGCGATGAAAAGTCGATGTTAAACTATATGTAGGTCCTGCCACTCACAGATAAAATTAACACATACAACATGGGTGGCGGGAGAAGCTAAGTTGTAGTCCTGATTAAAAGGTTGTAATGACCAATTGAACAATTAGGTAAGGAAGTAAGAAGTTGAACAATTCACATTGAAATTTTAAAAATTTTTTTTAAAAAAGTTTCTCTCCTTTAACAGGCCTATTTCTTATATAAAATAACTCACATGTTTGCTTAAACAGTGCGATTCTCTATCTCTTCCTCCTTTTTTTTAGTCTCATTATAAAATATAATCATGTTGTTTCTAACAGCATCATTATCTTCTTCTATTATTTTTCTTATTATTTCAATCATAATAGCATCAGCATATTAAAATGCATTCACTCATATGCCCACATGCTTACAAACACAATCACACACACACACACTTACACATGTAGACATGCATCCGTTTGCTAAAGTAAGATAACTGTGTAGAGAATTCCACATATGCTGTGCCCTTACTTTTTCTTTCTCTCTCTGTCTCTCTTTCTCACTTACTGCAGGCATAAACAAGTATGTACGCATACAATGCATGCATGTATGTGTGCGTGTATGAAAGCTTGAACAACACTAGTCATTATAATATTATGCCGTTATAATGTTGTGAAAACATTAAAAGCAATAACAACAAAAACAACAGTGTTATGAAAGCAAAAAAATCAAAGAGAGAGAGAGAGAGAAATTGTAAAACAACAAATAGTTGAGACAATTAACAACAAATTGTAGTAGTTGAGAGATAGAGAGAGAGCGATATACGGAATAAGAGCGTGGAGAGAGTGAGAGTGAAAACAAACAGTACTACATACATACATTAATAAACATCATCATAAATACTTAAATTGCATTTAACTACACTTGTGTGTACTTCATGTAACATTTATAATGATACTCTCGTATCTCGTACAGCAGACACTTGTTACTGTTTCTCTCTAAGACTTGCTTGCTGTAGAACAGTGAAGCACAGATGGGAGTTAGTCTTTGTATTTCTTTTTTTCTTCTTGTTTTTCCTTTACACATGCATAGTCATAGACTTGATTTCCTATAGAAAAAGAAAAAAAAAACAACCAAACATTCATCATTGAATGGCTTTGAATGAAACGTGTTTTGTTTTGTTAACATTTGTAGTTGAGCCCCAAAGCCTTAAAGTATGCCACAGAAAAGTATTGCATATTGAAAAAGAGCTATTAATCTGCAATAATAATTGTAAAAAGGAATATATTTATGTTTTACCGTTATATTTGTAAAGCATAATAGTGCTGTTATAAATGTTTTGTACATGAAAATAGTTTGCAACGGAAAAATTAAATTTATAGTTTACCTGATAGCCTTATATACGCTGTATTATTGCAATCTTCAAAAGACCAAACTTCACAGTGTTTAATTCTGAACCTTTGCTTCGACTACATTCCAATCTGGCAACTTCTAGAACTTACTGTTGATTTATTACAGGTGTCCCTTGTATAACGCTTTCACATAAATTTGAGGGTTATGTTCCAATAATAATAAAATCAAAAGTCATACTTTATTTAAAAAAATTAGAAAACAATGAAAAAAAAAACAATCGGAAAACATAAATATCATTCATTAACTAATTTAATTTTTGTGCTTTCACTAGTCTGAGTCACTTACTTCGAACATCATATTACGTCGAAATAGTGAGCGCTTTGGGCGTATAACATCATCAAAAGAAATTTCCTCGGCAAAGTTTTCGTCATTTGAAAAAAAAAAAACATTTTGTTCATGAAAAAAACATGTCGCTTTTCTAGTGATTGTGCGATTGCGAAATCAGCTATTAGCCTTTGTTTGCTTTTTTTCCTAACTGTTTTGCGATTTCGTAATAAGGCGCTAGATTCATCTCTATTTGCCTCTTGAATTTGCTTGATCTCTCCATTGGCGGATCATTATCTGAAAAAAAAAAAGATTTCAATCTCTCAGCCAAATTAAAACCCCCTCGTATGCGCTTTAGGCTGAAATCTGGAATTGATTCACAGATATCTTCCTCAGGATCAATGTTTTCATTTTCTTGTGCAATATTTGAAGCAGTTTAAGATCCAGTTGGTAATAGAATCAATCCGGCTAATTTCAAAATCCAATGGTGGTACCACACTATCTTTTAAAACACCCTCCGGCCACAGCTTTTTCCAAGATCCCTATAAAATAGGCTTCAATTCTTTAATAGACGATGCTACTATTTCAATACAGTTTAAAATTGAAAATGTTTTCCACTCCTTTTCCTCTGTAAGGCAAAAATAAAAAGCATTGCCATCGCGTTATAAACATCGAAATTTCGCGTTGTAATGAAACTGTTTTTTTTTTTAAATCGCGTTATATTGAAAACGCTTTGTAGAAGTATCGCTTTATACGAGGGAGACCTGTATTTAGAAATTCAAGCACTTTCCGAAGCTTGCTGTTGCAATATTTTTTGTGAAGACACAACAATGTAATCGAAATGAGAAAATATGCTCTGATCACTCTGTGGGAAATCCATTTTTCAACATTTCATTACCCTCATAATCGACCTTAGAAGAAAACATCAATAACATATTTCAAAATAGAGTAGGAATCAAAGAATAAAATGCCGCACAACGACACTCAATACATTTTCAAAGCGAAGATTCTTTCTAGACATCAGGAGATGGCAACCCTATTATTCTAGAATCTGCTTCAAGAAAAAATATTTTAATTTTAAGCGTTCAACATACTTATGTAAGCGTGCATATGCAACAATTGTCTTCTTAACTTAGTTTTCAATGTCTTTTACATTTCCAACATTCTCGTATATATGGCTGACCACATATTGAAATTTTTTAACAAAACTCGAGTTTGTAGACAACACAAGTTTATCTAGAATGGTTAAATCGGTTAAAGAGACTCAGAACTTCGGTTGTAGATCGTTCAGTAAAAGTTTTTGCTCTATTCTGCTGTTCTACTGCTCAAATTCCCTCAGTTGAGGTCGGAGAAAATCGCTGAGCTTGTTACTGTTGTTGTTTGAATTTTCTATGAATTTTCTATACCCCAGAATCGATAATTCTGCTTGGTACAGTAATTAAAAAGACCCGTGTCATGATAATTTTCGATTGTCTTGTTGGTGGTCAAGATAACATAAGATTTTGAGCGTAGTTTAAAGCTGTTAGGTTAGGTTAGGTTAGAGGACGTGTACTTGTCAATTAAGACAAGTACAGTACCCGGAGGTCGAATTGACCCATTGTACAACGTCCTAGTTTCTCACACCACTTATGTTGTGTGTGTTAATTTTTATACATGAGTGGTGGGCCCTACAGTTAAAAGTCGACTCCGAACGACAGATTTTTATTTATTGAGAAACTTTTCATGGCAATTTTTATTTACTCTCAGAGTTTTTGCCAGAAATCTACTGAGAGGAAGTCGCCGAAAAAATACTTTTTTTTTTGTATTTTGTCTTTTGATGCCTGGCCTGGGGCTCGAACCCAGGCTTTTGCGTCTAATAAGCCAACACACTACCTACTAGACCACGGCGACTTCAAGCTGTTAAATCTCTGCACAATCTGTACGAAACCATCTTCAGAACTTACTTACTCAAGTGGCCATTACAACCCTTTAGTCAGGATTGCAACCTAGCTTCTCCCATAACCCATTTTGTGTTTGTTAATTTGATACATGAGTGGTAAGATCTACAGTTTAATGTCTGCTCCGAACAAATTTTTGAAAAAAAAAATTTTTCAGAAGACTTCTGACAAGAAGTCAAGCCGAAGAAATTTTTTTTTTTTTTTGGGATAAGTCAACACACTACCCAGCAATTGAAAAATATCGCACCTTTGACGTATTTTTGAAAAGATATGCCGTGACACTTCTGACTACTCTTCAGTTCGAATCCAAATTCCATTATTATCTGTGATGAAAAGTGAAAATATTTTTAGGTTTTCCAAATAAACTTCTGTGGCTTATTTTACTTGTGAAGTTAGTTGCCTGTTCAACTGGCAATTATGTTAGGCCAGCAATCATGTGAGTTATGATTCTAATAGAAAAAATAAATTAAAAACCATGAAAAAGAATTCAAATAAAATCGTTTTAAATTAAAATTGAAATGCATTTCCTTAATAATTAATTATTTATGCAAAATGGCATATCAAACTGGATATTATTAACAATTCCGCAATGTCTACACCAGACGTATACCAATCAACAGGCACTTTGGCTAACTGCCGCCCTGGCACTTATTTAGTTAAATAAACTGCTTGCAAAACCAGTTTATGAGTGATTCCGTAGACAAAATTGTCTTAATTTTCTGTGTTTTTAGAAAATTAGTTTTTAGTCAAGTGATATGGAATACCCCATATACTATATTTGTATGCGTTTTAATGCTTATCACAATCACATGCAAAATGAGTTTTGAGAGAAAAGCAAAAAAAAAAAAAACGCAGTAAAGAATTCATTGCTGTTTCCATTTATTTTCATGTAACACAGCCAGCCGCCGAACAATAATACACTGAAAACCCAATGCAATCCAATGCTATTTTTATATTGAAATTCAAAATGCATTTCTCTCTCTCTTTGTTGTTGCTGTTGTTGTTGTTGTCATGTTGTTTTATTAGTTGTTCTGGCTATTGATATTGTTATTGTTGTTATTGTTGTTGTTTATATTGCCTTATCAATAAACAGCAACAATAGGTTGCAACAATAACCAGCAACTGGCAGGCAGGCAGGCAGGCAGGCAAGCAGGCAGTAACAGCCAAGCAACCAACCGAACAGCGATACCAATCCCATATTTTTTTATAAAATGCATGGAAAGGAGTGGAGTGGAGTGGAGTGCAGTGGAATGGAATGGAATAAAAATAAAATATTTCAAGGTTGAAATGTTCTGAATTGAAAAATGAAAAAAAAAACACGAAAAAAAACTGCAACTGAAAACGTTTTAATTAATATTTTAAACACAACAACAACAACAGCAGAAAGGGGGATTATGTTGAGACAAGTAAAAAACAAACAGTTTTATTATGTGTTAAAATGATAGCAGCAGCACTAGCAGCAATTGTTCTAAAACTACATCCCGAATGAATATTAAAACAAATTAATTTCAAAAGAATCAAATAAATTTGATTTCCTTGAAGAATATTGTTTAGTCGCACCTGCTCTTGATGGAAGTGGTTCCACTTAGGCCGGCATTTAAGCCTATTGTGATACCACAATAAGTAATTCAACCCGGGCATCAAAAATTCCCTATAGGAAGCCAACCCGAGTCCACAATAAATCTTGCTATTACAGCAGTCTTTATAATGGGTGATTTTTTAAGAGCTACAGGAAAAATTTTCAAAAAAAACATAAAATTCAGAAAAATACATGAAATCTTTATTTGAATCGATAGTACGGTCCATATAATTTAATGTTTGAAGATTATTTCATGCAAATGTTGACCGCAACTGCGCCTCAAATGGTCCGTCCGCTTAGTCCAATTTTGGCATACGCTTTCCAACATTTCGGCCGGTATCTCACGAATAAATGCTTCAATGTTGTCTTCCAATGCGTCACATGAAGCGGGCTTGTCTGTATAGGCATGAGCTTTAACATAGCCCCACAAAAAATAGTCTAAAAGCGTTAAATCGCACGATTCCGAACGTGAAATAAAATGTTCACCGAACTCGCCTCTCAATAAGTCCATTGTTACGTTTGCTGTGTGGCATGTGGCACCGTCTTGTTCAAACCACATGTCATGCAAGTCAAGCTCTTGCATTTTGGGCAAAAAAAGTTGAATATCATCTCACGGTAGCGCTCAACATACACAATTACGTTACGATTCGCAGCATCTTTGAAGAAGTACGGTCCAATGATGCTACCAGCCCATAAACCGCACCAAACTGTGACATTTTCTGGATGCATTGGTAGCTTTTGCAATGCTTCTGGCTGACCTTCATTCCAAAATCGACAATTCTGCTTATTTACGTATCCATTGAGCCAAAAATGAGCTTCGTCGCTGAACACAATTTTTCGATAAAGCAGTTGGATCTTCGGCCAACTTTCCAAGAGCCCATTCACCAAAAATTCTGCATTGCGGTAGGTCGTTCGGCTTCAATTCTTGCACCAGCTGTATTTTGAAAGTCTTCACACCTAAATCCTTCCGCAAAATTTTCCACGTTGTTGAGTAACAGAGGCACAATTGCTGCGAACGGCGACGAATCGATAATTGATGGTCATCATTAACACTGGCCGATACAGTTGCGATATTTTCTTCAGTTCGCGCTCTAAGCACTCTAAGCGTGTTGGTGGTTTAATGTCCAACAATGTAAATTTGGTGCGAAATTTGGTCACAATAGCCCGAATAGCCGCTTAAATGGGTCGATTAAACTGACCATAAAATGGAAGAAGCGCGCCATGAACTTTCTTAACAGAGCACGAATTTTGATAATAAAATTCAATGATTTGCAGGCGTTGTTCGTTTGTAAGACGATTCATGGTTAAATTGTAGACCAAACTGAAGATGTTTGTCAGTGAAACAAAACACGAAACGTGCGTGAGCTGTTTAAACCAGTGTTGCCAAAAAGATAATAATAGCTAAAAAATCACCCGTTATAAGACAGATAGGTCAAGGATGTCAGGCAGAGAGAGATCAGAAACCTTCGTCTTTTCATTGCAAGGGCAGGGCACTAACACATGAGATGAAAGACAGTTTCTTGCTCCTTCTAAGACCCCCAGCTCTTGCAAAAGTCATTTGGTCTTCTGGCATGTCTACGAAATGGACAATGGGTCAAGATAATCTACATTGTGCGATGGATGGCCATTCGACTTAAAGATAGAAGTGAATTGGATGTCTTGTTTATAAAGTGTTCAACAAAAGCTAGCAATATTGCATGTACTCTTCTGGCATCAAAGAGATTGAGTCTCCTTATAAAGCGAGCGAACAATCTCCAAATTAACTGAGGCAATCAGAAAATCTTTGCCCAGTAACATGCTGGAGATTGTGAGCTCCGTACTGGCAATCAGAACATCTATGGCCTGTAACGTGCTGGCGACTGTGAGCTCCGTACCGGCTCTGGCCACCTCATCAGTAATGCAATTTCCAACGACATTCCTATGTCCCGGCGCCCAGATAAGAGTTATCTTTAAATGATTCGAAATTTCCTTGAGAAATCCTCGGCAATCACAGACAAGGACGGACGTTGAAATTACGTTCGTTATGGACTTAATCGCAGCCCGCCAACCCGAGTAAATCAAGAGATTTTCAAGAGAAAATCTTGCCACACAACAAGCATTGCATCGCTTTTAAAATTATCACCACCTTTGCCTGGAAAACACTGCAGTCGTCAGGCGAACTAAAAGAAACTTTAACATCAGAATCTTTAATAATTATATCGCAACACAGCCCATCCTGTCACTCATCTTTGAGCCTTAATACGTTATTAAACCGCTCAAGAAATATTTTTCAATGTTTCGTTTTATTCCAGAAGCCTGAGCTGGGTTGTAAACCACGACTCGTGTCTGATAAACATTAGGTTCCGCCACACATGCATAAAACTTAACACACACAACATGGCTGGTATGAGAAGCTAAGTTGCAATCTTCACCAAAGAGTTACAATGATAAATTAAGTTAGTAAGTAAGTAACCTCAAGTCCACAAAAAAATGTGGTTTTTATAAATTAAAAGACCTTGCAAAATCATTTAATAATTTAAAGATAAAAAATTATTTTTATTTAAAAAATCTGCAGCATAGTTTTAAGAAATTAAAATAATTGAAAACCATTGTCTACTTTTAGCTGTAATTGTTTAATCTGAAATTCTCTTGAATTCATTATGTATGTTTGTAATCTGAATTTAAAATGAAAATGTTTTCAAATAATTTAAATAACACAATATTTCCAAGAAAATTTTGAGTATATATTTAGGAGTTACATAAATGTAAAAGAAAACTAAAGCATACTTCAAGGAGCATAACCTTAAAGATTACTTTTCTTTACGTAATTCGTTTACATAATAAACCAAATAAACATTAAATAATAAAAAAAATTAACAAGATAAACATGTTGGTGATAATAATGATGTTTACGTTAAAAGTAAAGCATACTTTAAGGTGTTTTTCTATACTATAAATATTTCTCTGAATGAATTCGTCATCCTTTAAACAAAGTTTCTATTGGGGTTTCTGCTTTAAGGGAAACACATCTTGAAATCTCTACTATAAGAGTAGAGAGCTCATCAATTTTTAATCATCATCGTTTAAACTGAATTTGTTTTTTTTTTCTTTTTCGTTTCATGTGATTTTCCTACAAGGCATGGGTTGAGAAAATAAATTTCATATAATTTTTCCGCTCTACGTTACTCCTCAGCTTTAATGTTATTTACTGAGGATGTTGAAGTCTTCTTCTTATTTCTCCTTTTTTAATCTTAAACAGAAAATCCTCAAGAAAAAAATAATTATTTCAACATTTTTCTTCATGTCTTGGTGGTTATTTTAACCAGAAAAATCGTTATTAATATTTAAAAAGCCTATACATAGGCACACATACATACATACATATGTATTTACGTAAGCAGCCTTAAAGTATGCTTCAATATCAACATTTTTTGTAAAGCTGCTTAACTCTTTTTATAAGTTTATGGGATGATACTCATGGTGTATACCTATGTATGTATGTATGTGGCCACCATGTTGTCTTCATATTTAAGGCCTTTTAAAATCTGTCTGTGTATGCGAAGGGATTTCATACTTAAACATTAAATTGACATACAAAACAATAATAATTGGAATTTTTATTTAAAAAAAAAACGCCTTAAATGAGGCCATATTTTTTGAAGCGACCTAGGCAGACACATTAAATGAGTGTCGTCGTATACATTGTATGTATATGACATGACAAAACTTTTAATGTGTGGTTTTATTTTATTTTGTTGGGCTAATGTATGTTAAAGTAGTTTTGGTAATAATATCCCTTCATTATGATGTTCATGATAATGATAATGATGTTGATGATGATGACAATTAGAAAACGTACATGTAAAGTAGTTTTGCTTATAAACTTAATGGATGTCTTAAATGAACAGAGGATGTACGCCTACAGAAAGGAATATGTCACTCGACAATACTTTTACTATGAAAAAGTACTTTCTTGGTACTTTGCGTAAGGCTTAATAAAAAGTACGTTTTTAAGGAATTACTAAAAAGTACTCTTTTTACAGAATAAAAAAAAGAAATTTATTCAAAAAAGATTAAATGGTACTTTAGGTTAGGTTAGGTTAGTTCAGAGGACGTGTACTTGTCAATTAAGACAAGTACAGTACCCGGAGGTCGAATTGACCCATTGTACAACGTCCTAGTTTCTCACACCACTTATGTTGTGTGTGTTAATTTTTATACATGAGTGGTGGGACCTACAGTTTAAAGTCGACTCCGAACGACAGATTTTTGAGAAACTTTTTCGTGGCAGCTGTTATTTAGTCTCAGAGTTTTTGCCAGAAATCTACTGAGAGGAAGTCGCTGAAAAATACTTTTTGTATTTTGTCTTGATGCCTGGCCTGGGGCTCGAACCCTGGCTTTACGTTTAATAAGCCAACACACTACCAACTAGACTACGGCGACGAAAAATCAACAGCTTAACAAAAAGTACTTTATTTTACTTAAAAAGGATGAAGGAAGTACTTGTATTACGACAATAAGGACTAAAGAAGTACTCTTTTAATTAGATGTAAAAAGGGGTACCATTTTTTTAGGAATAAAAGTACTTTCGTAAAATAATCCTAATTTTTATCTAATGGATCATCGGAATACCAATTTTCATTGAGGAAAAAAAACCGAAAACAGAATTCAACAAGATTGTTTAGTATTTCAGCCTCGCGCCTGAAAAATTCCAAAGAGAAACATCAATCTTTCCCATGGCCTTATTATTTAAGTGCTAAAAGTATCATTCTGTACTAAAAGTATATTTTTGTCATCATAAACATTTTACCCTGTCATAGGCCTTTAAGCTTAAAACCAAAGTCTCTGCCTATAGAGAGATAACCTGTCAAATTTATTATGGCTTTGAGTTGACATTTTATAATCATAACATGATACCAAGTAATATAGAGAAACACTCATTTCCGGTTGCTTATATGTATGCAAGCAAATAACTGTCAATCCTCTTTCTCTTCGTCTTTACCTTCTTCGCTCTCTGTGTTTTTATGCCTATCAAATGACTCACTTAAGTCTTACTCTCGTTCTCTTATTACATGTTCTGCAGCACAATATTTGTTTTGCTAGTATTATCAACTATTAGAGTGAAGTGTGCAGTAGATTAGCCTATAAATAGGCAGCATGTTTTTTTATTTATTATTTTTATATTCCTCTATTGTTTTGATTAATGGCCTGGGAATATTATACTGGTTTCAAATTCATTTACAATATCAAGGAAAATATTTTGAAAGAAATGAAAAGGCTTTTAATGTAATTATTTTTTTCTTTTTTTTTTTGCTTGTGATTGTTGTTTTGGCATCAATATCAAGATTCTTGGAGGGAAAACAAAAGAATAAAAATTATTTTTTATTAAAAAAAATAAAAAAAATTATTTATTTTAATAAATCAAAGCATAGCATTATTTTTATTTTCATATTAAGGGTTCTCTCTCTCTCTCTCTCTCTCGCTCTCTCTTTCTCTTTGTATAGGCTTTTAAGATTATTACAATATGTATTTACAAGCTGCCATAAAAGCCACAAAAGCCATAAGAATATAAAAAAAAAGAAACAGAAAACAATACATAGATATTTTTTTAAAAAAATTGAAAAATAAATCAAATATTTTAACACTTTAAATCAAAAACAAAACAAACAAACAAAAAAAATAAGAAATCAATAGAAAATAAAATAAAAAAAAATAAAAATATAATCATTTATTTCCAGTTGAATGACACAAAAACAATTGCTTTCCATAAATCTCTAGAAAAAAGGAAAATACTCTCGTAATAAATGTAATAAATTATTGCATACTTATAGGCGCATTATGGTAAATGTCTTTACAAAATATAGCAGTTTAAACATGACACATACATGTTAAATGTGCCATAAATAATACGCGTTTGAGTTATCATTCAGTTAATATTAGGTTTTCTAACAAATTTCTTATACAATGGGTCAATTCAACCTCCGGGTACTGTATTTGTCTAACCTAACAAATTTCTTCGGTTGGCTTATTAAACAAAAACCCATGATTCAAACCCATGACTTGGACAACTCAAAGAAACCGAAATATGAAAAAATATTACGTTTGGCAAGTTTTCTTTCAGCTGTCTTCTGGCAAAAACTGGCAGCGTAAATGAAAATAGTTTTCTGGGTGATGTGAGAAGCTAGGTTGTAAACCGGACTAAAGATTTGAAAAGGGTTCTATGATTATTACATAACATAATTGGTCATTACAGCCCTTCAGTCGGGATTACGACCTAGTTTCTCACACCACTTATGTTGTGTGTGTTCATTTTTATACATGAGTGGCGGGATCTACAGTTTAAAGTCGACAGATTTTTGAGAAACTTTTCATGACAAAATTTTATTTACCCTCACAGTTTTTGCCAGAAATCTGCTGAGAAGAAGTCGCCGAAGAAATACTTTTTGTTATTTATTTTGATGTCTGGCCTGGGGCTCAAACCCTGGCTTTTCGTCTAATAAGCCAGCACACTATCTACTAGACCACGGTGACTTTCCATGAGGATCGCAACAAATAAAAATCTGTAGCTGCTAAGCTCGAACTATAGGGTGGATGTATCAAAACCTCGCAGTAAAATTTTTCTGTCGACTCATCCAAGATGAGTGTGACTTCAACTCTGATGAACGTTCTTATGATATTATTCATAAAGATTGTAGATCTTAGTCTTTAAACTGCAAGCGACAGAAAGTGCCCGCCGTATCTAAATGCATTGGCGTGAAATTTCACTTAAAATCTTATGTTAGTTCATAGACAGATATTATCAATAATCAACACCGGGTTATTCTTTAAATGCTTTTACAATGGCTGGTCTGATGTCTGCGGTGTCATGTATTCAGTGAAAGGTTCATTATTTACGAATATGGATATCGAAGAACCCATAACAGTAGTCACAAAGCGATAAAAAAAAGCTCTTTAATAATTATGGGGACTAAGGCATATTCTACACGATGCTAAGAAATTCCAAAATAACTTGTTTAAATTATTGGTTTTGAATTTCTATGAATTATTGCCTATTGTAGAACATATTTTTTCTGTTAAATTTTTTTTATTTGTTGCCTAACCTTAGGCATTTTTTCTTATTACATTTCTGTGTGCATCCCTTTTATTAATTATATGATAATCTGAATTATCTAATATGATATCTTTGATATTTTAATTCAATTATTGTAATGTAATATTTGATGTAATTTATCTGGAATCGACAATGATTAATTTAATAATCAATTGATAGATGAGCAGCCAACCAACCCCTTGAAGACATGCTAAGAAATCTGACAGAGAAAATCAAAAAAAAAATTGCACATTTGTCATAAAATGATTGTGATTAATTGATTAAAGACGTAACAGAGTGTAATAGAAAAACGAAGACAAATATGTAGACGTATGGAATAGGCAGAAAAATTATTAAAAACTTAAGGAATTTAAAATTTTACTTGAGAAGCTGATAATAAAATCATAAAATTTAAAACATTTTCTGAATTTTGTTTTAAAAAATTATAATAACTGTAGGCAAATCTCATATTGAAATTTAATTTTAATTTTGAAATTTAAATTTCATATTTTTATATTAATTGTAGGCCTAAAAATATGCTTTAGAATATAAAAAAATTTCTTACGAAAACCAATTTACCACTTAATGTTGATTTTTTAAACATTTTATTTTTACCTGAAATATTTGTTTTATTTATACTTCATAAGCCTGAAAATATGCTATGAAATATACTTACTATGTGAAATGTTAGTTTCAGTATTTAAATTTGCTTAAAAATTAAATCAGCTTAAAATACTTGTTTTTCTACACATTTTTTTTCAAATGTCTAAAATTATGCTTTAAAGTTTAGTTTTCATCATATTTCAAGTCAAACATGAAATATCAAATATTTTATCACAACTAGTTTTGACAAAAGAGACAGTTTCTCTCATTTTTTATTTTCTACAGACAAATTTTCTTCAATTTCTATTGTTATGGCCAGAATTCTGTTGCAATCAAATAGAAATGGAGAAAAAACACACAAAATTTTTCGAAATAAATAAACTCCACCAGACAACATGAAATTGTAATATGCTTTTTATAGTCTACTTTTAGGCTGTTGTTGTTTTTATTGCATTTTTGTTTTGTTTCGTGTTTCTTGCTTTTTGAGAAATATCAGTATTTTACTTGTTCAAGTGAATGACCTTTTCTGCGTTAAGAGCCTAAAAATATACTTAAAAAATGAATTTTTTTGTTTTAATTTTTTCATGTTTTTATACACAATTTTTTAATGCATTTTTATTGTCTTCCTAAGTTTGATTTCTAGTTCTATTCTTCTTTTTTTGCATTTGATTTCCTTTTTGTGTTTTAGGACAGTCTAGAAATGCTATTTTATTGTTAAGCAAGCTTTTGAACATTATCTCAGGCCAGGGCTATTGCTAGAAGTAATAACTAAAGCAATAAAGTCTGAAAAGTTATTCAGTGCTTGTTTTAAATCCTCTTTTATTTTGAAGAATATCAGAACCTTGTCTTACAATAAAAATTGAAAAAAAATTTGTGGCATATTTTAAGGAAATTTTAATCAAATATTTGCAATTTGTGTAAACTTATATTAACAGTTTAAATACTAGTTTGTTTGGATCAAATTAACACACACAACATAATTAGTATGGGAAGCTAGGACGTAGTCCTGATTGAGGACCTTTAAATATCTTTTTCTATTGAAGTTGTAGTATACTTTATGGAGTTTTATTGAAATAAAGTTTAAAGCCTGAAGAATTAATTTTATAATGAATTTTAATAATTTGTTCCCTTTTTCCTTCACCAGGAATGCAAAACGAAATTTTCTCTGAAATTCAATCAAATAATTGTAGCATACATTAAGGCGCTTTTGCAAAAATCAAACTCATTTAGAAATTATTAAAAGACCTAAAAATTCAACACTGATTACTCTGTTTAATTGTTCGATAACAAAAATTTTTTATAACGAATTATTCGATAACAAAAAATTTTCAATAAGAAATTGTTCGATAACAAAAAAATGTCTTTTGAAAATTGTTCGATAACAATAATTTTGTTATTACTATAATTTATTTAATATTAAACTTATAATTGTAATCCCTCCCTCTTGTTTATTGTCCTTAATAGCCCCTTAAATTATGCTTTTATATTTTTTTTAACTTTAACAATTCAAATACTTTTCTTCTGTTGCCGCAAAAAAAACTGCACACTATTATACGAATTGTTTAAACAGCAAATGAAATGCCTATTAATTGTTCATTTAAAAGTCTGAAAATCATTTCACACAGTGTAACGAAATATATAAAAGGATCTCTCGCCCCAAAACAAGAACGACACTAGAAACAGAAACAGAAACAGAAGAAGCAGAAACAGAAACAAAAACAGCAAATGAATGATAAAGTGAGACTAAAGCTTAAAAATAATGAAATTGTTAAAAACACACACACACACATTCAACCTCATACACAAACATAAATACAGGACTGACACAAGAAAGATACAGAATTACAGTGTAAATGCAACTGTGTGTGCGTTTATGAGTTTGTATGTGCTGGCAAAAGCTACTGTTGCTGTTTTTAATGGTAAAACAACCATCGTGTTAATATTTTTTCGTTGTTTTCTTCACTTTGTTTTCTTTATTTTTTTGTATTTTTTCCTTAGTTCGCATGCAAAACCCATTATTTGTTTTGTAAGCCTTTAAGGCTTTTAAGTTTTTCACAATTTTCTTTTATTTTCTTTGTCTGATTTTTCTCTCTTTTTTATAACAGCCTAAAAGTGTGCTATAGAATTTTATGGAACATTTTTAGTTTAAAAATCAAGATGTAACATGCTTTTAGGGGCACTTTGGTTAGTGTTTTCTAATTATTTATAGTTTTCCTGTAGTCGTGTATCACTCATCTTACGAGAATCAGCTGGTGAACTTAGCATCTTATGTGGCTGTCTTTAGATGTAAACAGACCATTAGTAAGAGACCCTCAAACCCTTCTTCACAGCTTGATTATACAAGGCAATAGTTGACCTGGACGATAATCGTAGTCGTCGTAGTTTAGTAGACAGTGTGTTGGCTTACTAGCCGAGAGCCAGCGATTCGAAACTCAGTTCAGAAACCTCGCCTAAGACGAAATATGAAAAAATAATTCGTACGACGACTATCCCCAAGTCGACTTTTGGCAAAAACAATAGCAGTTTTTTTTTCTGCCATGAAAAGTTTCTCAAAAATCTGTGGTTTGTAACACACACAGCATGGTTGGTGTTGGGATGCTGGGTTGTAATCCTGAGCGAGCAACTCTAATGTTTTTATTATTCTTATATTATGTGTGGAGAAGCCACCTAACCTGCACGAGTTCTTTTGACGTCTATGGTTACTTGAGCTTTAAGTTTCTACTCCAGCACCATTTTTGCCTAGCTGTGTTGATTTTATACGCTTCACTTGCTTTACAGTAGTTAAATAACAGAAATTCTATACATGATTTTTAGTCACAGCATAATATCCACTATTTCTTAAGCCTACTTTTAGGCGTCAAATATAAGTTTTTGTAGCTTTCATTGGAATTCGTGATGCCGCACCATTAAAGCACTTTCTCTTTGGCATTTTACTGCTATTGCTGCTGTTAGTTTCCTGACATTAAAAGATTTTACTACACTTCTATGTACGTAAAAGCGAAAAAAATAATAAGAGCAGCGCTCGGAAACGATGCTGATGATGATGGTGATGAGGATGAATGGAAAACAAAATCACACACAGAAAAACTAACGATGCTGACGAAGAGGACTCTGATGAAGAGGTTCTTTACGATGGCTAAAAAAGAAATATAACAACAACATCACACAACAACAACAGTAACACACAACCAAAAACAAAATAGCAACAGCCTTGCTTGAATATGCTCATTTTGCGAAAAGAAAAAAAATCACAGAAAATGGCGAAATCAAAACAGAGTAGGCTTCAAAAGGCCTTGTAAAACAAAAAAGAAAATGCTGAAGAAGATGGAAAAAACGCCATCAACAGCGTTAAAAAATATTGTGTTTGTTATTTTGAATATAGTGTTGCATATTTATAGGCGTGCTGTGCTTTCTGTATTCCAGACACACTCTCTCTCCCTCACTCGACTCAAAAGCAATTGAAAAAAACGAGTAGAAAAAATAATAATTTCTATACGAGTGTTGATACATGCAGAGTATGTGTGCATGTAAGTGTGAGTGAGTGAGTGAGAAAATATTAATAATCGTTGCTGTAATTAAAAAAAAAACACACACACAGAAAATCGCAAAAATTGTATATTTTTTGTTCTTAAAAACACCGAAAGAATACTACAAAACACTTGCATGCTTTTAGGCTGTATTTTTTCGTTTGTTGCACTCCTGCTGTTGCTTGCCTGCTTGCTCTGCTCGTTCAATTGCAATAAACAATATTTTATTAAAAAAAACAGAAAATAAATGCTGCCTGCTTTTGGGCTCATCATCAACACAGAAATCTTTAATGATATTTGAAAAAGATTTATAAAATCAGTTTTCATGGAAACTTTTGTACAATTAAGGCATAATTATAAACAAAAACTAAATGGCAAGCATACTTTTAGGCTTAAAAAGGGTATTTTTTTCAAGTTTGGTTTTATTATGATTGAAAAATTTCACAGGCTTTATTGATTTCTAGGATTTATAGGAACGTTAGGATGTTCGAAATTCAATTAAACCTTTCCTGCTAATTGTTTTAGCCAACACCACCACCAAAAAACTAAAGTCTACTTTAAGGTGTTCATTATTTACTTGTACCCCTAACCTATTCATTTTACTCAGCTGCTGCAAATTATTTTCAAATTTCTTCTCGCTCTTACTCACTCCCGCTCAATTAAATGAAAGCCATTAACAGCTTAATTCATTAAATTGTTTAACAGAAAGCAAAAAAGAAAAAAACACACAAAAGTAAAGCATACTTTTAGGTAAAACAAAAATAAAATTTGTTTTCAACATCCATTTAAAACGTTTTAAATGGAGAAACTTTCTCTGGCTTCAAAACAACATTTAAATGGCTCAGCATCAGTAAATTGTTTTCAATAAATTTTTTGATTTTTTTCCCTAAATGTTGTTGTTGTTGTTGTTTTTAACATTAAAAATTAAACGTCTCTGCTGATTAGAAAGGAAAGTAGCAAGAGTTAATTGATCTCATTTGTTCAACTTGATTTAACTTTTCTTTCAATACACGAAACAAACACATTCACAGATTTTCATAAAGATTTATGTATTCCCGAAGAGGTATTGTACCCTATAGGGTACAACAGAGATAAAGGGTCGCAAAATTTGCAGTGAAAACAAAAGTTAAGCCTCGCTCTTCACCGACCAAAGGAGACTATTGTCTATTACAGTCCTTTAGCCAGAGCTATGACGTAACTTCTCACATCATTTATGTTTTGCGTGTTAATTTTGAGGGGCAGAATCTACAACAACCAACTTGAGAAGCCTTTTCGTCGCAATTATTTGAACTGTTTTGCCAGAAGACTGTTTAGAAGGGTCGGCGCATTTTTTTCCAAAATGTCAGAATCAAGCATTAGACCGTCTAGTCTCGTCTGCTAAGTTAACATACTTCTTACTATGCTCGCTGTAGCACCGGAGGATACCCAATTTAACTGAGACAATTGGTAAGCCTAAGCCAAGTAAAAGTTTCAAAATTACTGGCTCTAATGCCACTCTGATTAGCTTATCACAGAGGTAGATGGCCATAATGGCAGATTATAAGAGACTTAGCAAAATGTCCATAGAACTGAAAAATGGTACTAAAATGGACAGTTAAACTAACTGAACATTATGCTCTAAAAGCTGCCAAGAGCCAGATACCAGTTTGACGATTCTGTGCTGGTATGCATATAGAAATTATGGCACACTGCACTTGGTTAGAGTTTCCTAAACGGCGTAGGGGGTTAAGGATTTTTAGCCTGAAGAAATCCCAGCCGGCATTCTTCTGCTGATGAGATGAGTTTTTACTTCTTCTATGCTTCTTATTTTATTTCCCTTCCTTTACCCTCTGTCAACTATTATCATAAATTTTTTAAATGTTTTCCTCCATTCCTCGTATCATTTCTCTTCTTTATTGTTTTTTTTTTCTAGTTTTTATGCCTAAAGGATCTTTCTATTGTCTGTTTAGAGCATAGCTGCCAGATTTGACGATTTATCGTCATTTTGACGATTTTGAGCTCTAAAAATATCATTGACGATTTGACGATTTATGCCCTTATTTTGACGATTTTTAAAAATTAAAAATTTACATCATATTCTTTACTTTAGTACATTAAATGCCTCTTTAAGCTTTGTATTTACTTTGCAATTGTTGCTATTGGAAATTCATGTTAGTAAAAACAAGGAGTAAAGTATTATATTTTTAAGTTACTTTCGAATACATGTGATGATTTTTCTGTATTTTATTCCTTTTTAACCCCTTAAATGCCAACAAATAACCTAGTAGTTGAGAATAATTTATCTCATGTCGTTGCAGACAATTTTAAAAATTCGATAATAGCTTCTGGTATTACAATCGGAAGAACAAAGGCAAGCGCCGTTATTTGGTTTCGTACGACCAACACTTAGGGGACCGATGGCATTGTGTTTGGAACTGTGGAAATATGTTCTTTGAAGAAGAAAAGAGAGAACAATGCTTATGGACACTAGGCTTGTATATATTTATACCATAAGTATCCGAAATGGCCTCTGCAGGAAATGAGTTCCACATACGAATAGTCCGACTAAAAAACCTATTTTTACTGTAATACAGTGTGCGATCCACTGGCCAATCGACCACATACGGAAGTGGTGGCCAACAAAGATGAGCGTTACGTAGGAATACATGATTTTCGGGAAAAGTCCCCTTACTTCGTTCGAGCAAAATCCTTTTGTCGAAGCGATAGAACAGTGAAACACAAACCACATTGCAACGATGCTCCAATAATTCAATGGAGTTGGATACACTACCGCCATTAACGTGCTACTACGGCCTCTCCTGTACACGAGCGAGAAACATCAAAATAGACATTGAGGCACCGACCCATACATGAGAGTTGTATTCCAGTCTCGGTCGGTTACAAATGGTGTAAATAGTAAGTTCATAAGATCTTAAGAAGGAAATGAAAGAACGGAAAAATGTGTCGGTTGAAGCCAACATTACACTGAATTTTCATGCTCAGAATGTCAAGAGCTTCTGACCGCCTAATATGTATTTACACCACACATAGATTGAGATGATGCAATATTATTGTCAATAAACAACACTGGCATATATTGTTTAATCCTTAAACAATTTTTTCCTGAAAATTAATAAATGAAGATGAGGGACAGTAGCTTTTAATTTCTAAAAAAAATTTCTTTAAATGTTTTATTTTTGAACTCAGATATGTCCATACATACAATATTGACTTTATATGTTTTACTACAATAGAAATACTTTTAGTTTTTAAAATCTTTTAATGAATTTATTTATTTTTTCTGACGATTTTTTGACGATTTTTTCTCAAATATTTGACGATTTGGTGCCTCATTTATCTGGCAGCTATGGTTTAGAGGTGTATTTTTCATCGGCCTTCCTTACCTAAGCTTACCTAGGCGCAAACTGGCGTCAGTGTGACGTTCTTAAGGACTTTCGAAAAATATTTTTTCAAGATTTTTGTGTTCGCTTCAGCAATTCAAAGACAGCCACGAAGTTTGATTTGTTAAAATTCCAACATTTTATCGCATTTAATTAAAAAAAACTTTTATTTTTTATTGCAACATAGGCTGCCATTAATTTCCCTTAAAGTGTGTTAAACAAATTGTTTTCTTAAAGGACTCTCTTTCTCTATCCGTTTCTGTGAAAACTTTTCACTTTGCTTTTGTAATTAATATCCCCTCACATGGTTTTCTTGTGAAAAAACAAACTTTTCATTAAAAGTCCTACTTTTCAATATTCTCGTTCAATAATCATAAAAAAAGCTGAACAAAATAATCGTAAATTCTCTCGAAAATACGGTGCTAAAGCTTAACAGCCTAACGTCCTAACAGCCTAAGCTGGATATGTTGCACAAGGGATTCCAAGAAAAAAACATTATCAGCAGCATAGCCAAACAATTTTAAAAGGGCCAAGACCATTACCACACCAACAGTTGTCAGCAGAAAATCAAAAAGCAAGAGAGCAAGAGAAGCCAAAACTCCAGCACAAATAAATTCTAATGAAATGCGTATGAGACTGAGACTGAGACGGAGGCTGAAGCATGAATCTCCGTGTATGAGTATGTGTTATAAGCATGAATATGTGGGTCGTAATCGAATGCCTCTAGAGTTTTGGAAAACGATAATAAACTTTCTCTGTGTGTGTGTGTGTGCTGTTTTACTTGATTATGAGTTTAAATCACACAGGCCCTGAGACATAAGGACAGACAGACAAAAGGAAAGTGTAACGAATTTCTGCTTAAAAAAGTTCAAAGCAAAGAAATTTGTTTTGTTTTATGGAAAAATCAATAAACAACCGTTATTCTAAAATAAAACCGTTCGAATATAATGATGCAAACGATTCACCCCACACACACACACACGTATATATATACACATACACATACAACATTTATATTTAATACGGCAAACAGACAGGAGAGAATTTTAAAAAGAAATATACCGGGTGAGTAGAGATAAAATAAACCAAAGAAGGCAAGTCAATGAATGTGTATCTAGGACAAGTAGCACAACAACAGGACAAGAGACCGTTCCACAAGTCCGAAATGTATCAGCAAAAAAAAAAAATCAATACTTTGAACGAAAACGTTCAAGGACTCTATGGCTGCTTATGGATCAGAAGTTTGATCCACGATGATGAATTTTACTAGGATAACATCCTCAGACAAAATGCAGCAGAGCTATGATAGTTCAATAATTGCTAGAATGCCGTACTTACTTAATTGATCATGATTACAACCTAGCTTCTCATACCATCCATGTTGTCTGTGCTAATTTTGCCCATGCATGGTTTTTGGAGAAACTTTTCATGGCAATTTTATTTCTTTCTCAGAGTTTTTCCAGAAGACTGTGGAGAGCAAGTGTCCTTGTTTGAGATGTCTGAGTCAGTGATTCAACTACTTCTATAATTCTTATCAATCCGATAATCCTAATCCTAGCTAGTCAGTGACTCACAAAACTCCTCAGACCTACAGTTACTGCACAAGTCATTGAATAGAATCCCAAGTCTATCGGCATGCCTTGCAGATAGGACAGTGGTCTGGGAGAACTTTAGTGGTGTGTAAACTTCAGTAGATCAGAGCGCTCGTCATATAACAGTACATATCAGTCTAGCAGAGCATAGCAACGTTACACGTACACTCTGGCTGACAGTAATACAATAAATTATCTTGGATTTAAACCAGTATTAGTGCGGTTACAAACCATATGACTAGACTAAATAACGGCTGCATATTCATTTTATAAGGAATGATATTCACCAGCAAACTAATGTGGAGATAATAAAATGTCCGGACAAGTCCTCATAATCATTCCAAAACCTTTGCCCCTTTGCCCCTTTGTCCCTTTTTTTCGTTTTAGTTTACTTGGTAAATGATTGATGGTGGTGTGTATGTATGTGTGTGTTTTTAATTTTGCACAGTAAATCGTTATAAAATCAAGCCTTGAAATGTGCTGTCTTTAGCTTGTTTAACATTTCATTTTCATTTTAATTTTCTTGTATGTTTTCGAATCTTGTTGCCAAGAAATTTTACTTCCTTTTTTGTTTTGGCCATAATTTATCTTATTTAGGGGATATTAAGAGCGAGCCAAGAGAGTGGCAAAAAACATTTGCAATCTAAAATAATTACTTTAACATGTTTGCAGTAGAAAGCAACACTGAATGAATCTCTCTTTTGTTTTCTTTTTGGCAAAGGAAGCCTATTCTGCATTTTAATTGGCCTGAAATTAAAGTAAAAGTAAACACATGAACAACCAACAACTACCAACAATAACAAATTTTTTTAATAGGCCTTCATTAAATGAATATTCTAAACCAACAGCAAAAAAACAGTTTTTTAAAGCTTAGCAGGTTAATAGGGAACTGAGTTATAAATTCTTAGAAAAATTAAAAGTATTTGCAGCATAATTTCAAATTACAACAACACACAATAAAGGGTTATCAGTTCGTCGGTTTCAAAAGTAAATTTGAAACGCTTTTCTATCAATCTTGCGGACAGCTTTTCAGACGATTTCCCTGACAATTTTTATGACAATTTTCTGTCAAATTTTCCGTCAATTTTCCGCACAATTTTGCTGACAATTTTTTTGATAAGTTTTCTTACAATTTTTCTGTCATGTTTTCTGACAATTTTCCTGAGAATATCTTTGAAAATCTTTCTCACAATTTTTATGACGATTTCCCTGACAATTTTTATGATAATTTTTCTGACAAATTTTCTGTCAATCTTTCTCACAAATTTTTGACAATTTTTTTGATAAGTTTTCTTACAACTTTTCTGACAAGTTTTCTGACATGTTTTCTGACTAATTTTTCTGAGAATTTTTTGACAAACTTTCTTACAAGTTTTCTGACAATCTTTCTCACAATTTTTCTGACAAATATCAGAAAATTTTTTTGACAAGTTTTCTTACAATTTTCTGACGAGTTTTCTGACAATTTTTCTTGTAATTTTCTTAAAAATTTTATTAACAATCTTACTCACAATTTTTCTGACAATATTCTGACAATTTTTCTGACAATTATTCTGGTAATTTTTCTGAGAACTTTTTTGACAATCTTTCTGACAGTCTTTCTACAATTTTTCTGAAAAAACTTCTAACAATCTTTCTGACTATTTTTCCGACAGTTTTGCAGATAATTTTGCTGAGGAAGGAAGCTAAATAGCTTTCGATTCGATATCCACTAAGAATTTGTTGACAATCTTTCTCACAATTTTTCTGAAAATTTTTCTGACAATTTTTTTGACAAGTTTTCTTACAATTCTTCTAACAAAATTTCTGACAAGTTTTCTGACAATTTTACTGGTAATTTTCCTGTGAATTTTTTTGACAATCTTTCTCATAATTTTTCTGACAATTTTCTGAAAATTTTTCTGGTAATTTTCCTGCGAATTTTTTTTTTTGCAGTCTTTCTCACAATTTTTCTGACAATTTTTCTGAGTCTTTCTCACAATTTTTCTGAAAAATTTTCTGACAATCTTTCGGACAATTTATCTGACAAATTTCGAACAATCTTTCTCACTATTTTTCCGACAGTTTTGCTGATAATTTTATTAAGGAAGGAAGCTAAATCGCTTTCGATTCAATAGCCACTAAGTAAACACGTTCACTAGATCCCTCAAATGGATGGACACCTCCTGTTAGAATGCCAAAAAATTCCGATTGTCTCTCTCAAGGCTTTCTGTTTAATTTTTTAATTAAATTTAGTTTTGATATCGCTAAATTGTTAACAATTTATTTCTAATTTAAAACAAAATGTGCGATTTTAACGTTATTTAATGCGAACTGCAACTCTAAACGACTGGCCCTTCATTCTAAGGGCAAACAGTTGTTGCTGTTGGAAATAACTCTTTTCAATTTTCTTTTCTTTTTTTTGTGCAGAGGTATTTGTAAAGTGTTTCAATCGTTTTTTTTTGTTTAATTGCTCTCCCTCCCTCTCTCTCTCCCTCTCTCTCAACGCATTAAACAATTTTAATTGAAACAGTTTTTCTGTTGAACTGAAAATGTTTTGCATACTTTTCAGCTCCACTATTGTAATGGAAATTAAAATAAAAAAAACCAAGAAAAGAAAAAAACAAGAGAGAAAGAGGAAAAATTGTTTTTCAATTGAAGAGTTATTAAGTTTTTAAATTTTATTATAATAGAGACAGTGAAATAAAAAAGTATTTCTAAATCTGATGAATGGATTTTTTCTTTGTAGTAAGGGCAAGGAAAGAAGTTTTACGTATGAAACTTTCACTCATCACTTGTTCAATGCCAATGAACTCTAGCATTTTTTAAAGCATTTTAAAGAGCTGCGTTAATATATTTTTGAATTCTTAATAACCCTCTCAAATATTTTCTTTATTTTCCAATTTATTTTTTAATACCCTTCTTAGTTAGTACCCCAAGAGGTTTCTCATTTAAGCTATTGACGACTTGTTTTGTCAACATTTTCTAGTAATTTTCTATTCTATAAACATCGCAATAAAAGGTGTAATGGTTGGCAATGCTTGCATAACCTCATGAAGTCATAAATTATTAAAGAGAGTTTCATTGAAAAGGTCACCAGCCAGCCATAGAGTTTAAGGGACTTTAAAGCTGCAGAGTGATTTTTTGTTTCAAAGACTCAATGGTGTCTTGGGCAAAAATGAAATTGTCAGTTTAAATCTATGCTTGCTGTTCTGCTTCTAAATTTAACATCAATTTTATTCATTTCCAAAAGTGTGTGAAGATAAATTCGAAATTTAAAACCAAAGATGCAAACCCATAGCAGTGCCACTTTTAGTGTTAACAGAGCCAATTTTTTTTTTATTAACAGACCACTGTTAACTGTTTAACAGAAGCAACAATTTATAGTTGTACAACTTTTCATATAATTATAGAACATCGGATCCAAGAATATACACGTATATCCTAACAGGTCTAAATTGTATTCCACATAATTTCAGAAATTTTATGTTGAAACATTACAAGTCTCTAGGAGATTAGGGAACAATTCTGAAAGATATGGGACATAGTACACCTACCCGACTATATGCAAACAGTAGTCCAAAGGGAACTGTTTCGAACCGTGGTAGTAGAAACTGAAGAGAGAAAATTGCCCGCTCTATCCCCAGCCAATCATTCCATGCCATTTCCAATTTTTTATTTACAAATAATAATAATCCAGAATAAAAATTAAATTTTATGCCAATAGCCTGCAATAATTTCCAAAGTAGAAGATTAATATACCTATTGCCACTGTGAAACAGTTAACTTTGCTCTGTTAACATCAGAAAGTGGCCGCGCTAAAAAAAATTGGTTTGCGTCTTGGGAGTTTCAAATTCGAGCATATGCTCAATGAGTTTAAATTGAAATATTCGTTGTATAACAAAATAAAAGTATAAGAAATTATACATCAATGGAAAGCTTATAAAATTTGTGTTATTTTGATGCCCATTATATATATGAATTGAGTTAACAGAGGTTGTCAGATAGAGAAGAAATTAGGTTTAAAAAAATTTTAATAAAAATTTAACTAAATAGATTGAATTTTGAAAAATGGAAAAAAACCATTTTGGTTAAATTACATGGTATTTATAATCAAGAAATTTCAACAATTTAGTAAAGTAAATTCTATGAAAAAATTAAAAAAAACAAAAATATTGTCCGAAATTTTAAAAATTTTTGAATTTTCAAAATTTTTTTTAATATTTCTGATAACCTATGGATAGTCGCCGTGGTCTAGTAGGTAGTGTGTTGGCTTATTAGACGAAAAGCCAGGGTTCGAGCCCCAGGCCAGACATCAAAATAAAATACAAAGTATTTCTTCGGTGTCTACCTCTCAGCAGATTTCTGGCAAAAACTCTGAGAGTAAATAAAATTGAAATGAAAAGTTTCTCAAAATCTGTCGTTCGGAGTCGACTTTAAATTGTAGGTCCCGCCACTCATGTATAAAATTAACACACACAACATAAGTGGTGTGAGAAACTAGGTTGTAATCCTGACTGAAGGGTTGTAATGACCAAATATGTATGTATGATAACCTATTGAAAGCGCCTCTTAAAGACCTTTCATATGATACCAAATTTGGAAGAAATATGAAAAAAATCCAAAAAAACCTCAAAAAAGGAGCTTTTTATCCTTAGAGTGAATCAAACTTTCATTTTAGTCGGGAACATTCGCAACTTTTGTTTTGGGGCCACTATATAAATACGTTTCTTTTTGTATTTTATTTTAAAAAATATTGAATTTTAATTAAAAAATACGATTTTATTAATTTAAAATTCTCTCTCTTCTTTACTTTGCTTGCAGGTAAATATTGATTAACATGTAAATGAAGCAGACAAAAATAAAACTGTTGTGAGTATACATTTCCTCTCATGCTTTAATTGTTTAATTTCAACATTCAAAATGGAGGTTTCAAGATCAGCCAATTGTTTACAGTGACATATAAGAGCAGTACCTTGTGTTTGAAACAGTTCCGTAAACATTACTAGAATTTTTAAAAATAAATTTTTTTTATTTCAAAGACCTTTTTCTCAATACCATATCGCTTTACATGCAACTGCTTTGTTACATGGTACTCCTGGCCTTAGTCTATATCCGATAATTAGCTCCTTAGAAAAGAAGTTCTTTCATATGGGGAGTGTTAAATAGTTAACAGTGCTCTGTTAATGTCCAGTTTTCCTTTGTCAACAGAAGAACAGCCTCTGTTAAAATGTTTCGTTTGCGTTTTGAAGTCGCTAGGTTAACCAAAAACTTGCGCTAGAATTGCATTCTTAAACAATATCAAGACCACAGGCGTAGAACCACGCAATACATGAAGAAAAAATATTTCGCCAGCCCTAGAGCACAATTGTATGAACCAGACTTGAAAACCCTCAAGCCATTGGGGATGAAGGTTATGTTAGGTTAGAGGACCTGTACTTGTCAATTAAGACAAGTACAGTATCCGGAGGTCGAATTGATCCATTGTACAACGTCCTAGTTTCTCACACCACTTATGTTGTGTGTGTTAATTTTTATACATGAGTGGTGGGACCTACAGTTTTAAAGTCGATTCCGAATGACAGATTTTTGAGAAACTTTTTCATGGCAAATTTTATTTACTCTCAGAGTTTTTGCCAGAAATCTGCTGAGAGGAAGTCACCGAAGAAATACTTTTTGTATTTTGTCTTGATGTCTGGCCTGGGGCTCGAACCCTGGCTTTACGTCTAATAAGCCAACACACTACCTACTAGACTACGGCGACATCAAATTGGGGATGAAGGTACCTTAAGAATCTTAATCATCTCACTGTTAGATCTTGACGCTGCTTACTTAACACACTTAATTCGTCATTACAAACATTTTAGGCAGGATTTTAGGAAATTGTTAATTTTATTTATGAGTGATGAGACCTACAGTGTAACGTTGTCTTCAAATGACAGATTTTTGAGAAAATTTTCATGGCGATTTTTCTTATTCCCAGAGGTTTTGCCAGAATTTGGTGAGAGGATGTCGCCAAAACAAATATTTTTTTCATATTTCGTTTTATTCAAAATGTCTAAGCTAAGGTTTGAACCATGGGTTCTCGTCTAACACACTACCTACTAGACTACGGCGGTATCTTCAATAAATTACAAGTGGATTATTTAAGTTATCGATTAATTTTTAGCAGAAAATTTAAGTTATCGTAATATTAAACGTAGAAAATTCAACCGTATCGTTAACATTTTCTATTGAAAATAGAAGTTATCGATATATCATACATACATATGTATATTTTATCATTTATTTGTATGCAATAATTTTAAGTTATCGAAACATTTCTGTGAAATATTTTTGTTTAAAAATCATACTAAAATTCTAATCTTTTAATTACACTTTGTTAGAGAGAAAAAAGCTTCTTTTTTCAATTCAAAAATTTGTTCTCTATGCGGCTTTATGTCAACACAAAGCCTATAATAGTTTCTTTATTATCAATTCTTGTAATCCCTAAAAGTTTTTTTTGTTTTTAATTCGGCATTAAGCCATCAAAAAATTCTTGTTTTCAGCATTTTGTAATTGAATTTCATGTTCATGTGCCTGAATACGGTTGCTAATCTTTTGTGTGCACCATGATTTATGATTTTTCTTTTCTGCGAAATTCAGTTGATAAATACAAAAGAAAATGCCAAAACATTTTAATGCCATTCCCTCTCTCCCCCTCACCTCTTTTTTAAGCTGTTGTTGACCCAATTTCAACAGTCAGAAACTTATATGAGCGGCTTAGGATTTTTTCTTTGAAAATGAAATTTTTTTTCTTGTGATAAACGCTGAACATAAAACAAAAAAAAACTTTTTCTCGAAAAGCTAAACTTTTCAATGTTTACTCAAGTTCTACTTCTTATTTGTTTAAAATATTTCAACAAAAAAGGAAAATTAAAAAAAATCGCTAAAGAAAATCAGTTTTTCTTGTTTTTAATTTTATTTCATTTGGCTTTTCAGTACCAATTGTTAAGGCATAAAGACTTTGAATGATTTTCACTTTTTCTTTTCCCCTTTTTTTTCTTAGTTTTCTTTCATATTAAAGATTGGATTTCATGGATTGTTATTTGCCATTGCTAATTTGCTTACGGGGGCTCTGTTGTTAAGGAACAAAAGAAAATAAATTATCGAATAATTTTTTCCATAGAGAATTTTTGTTATCGAATAATTTTTTCCATAGAAAATTTTTGTTATCGAAGAATTTTCTATAAAAAAATTATGTTATCAAATAATTTCTTCCATAGAAAAATTTTGTTATCGAAAAATTTTCTGTAGAAAAATTTTGTCATCGAATAATTTTTTCCATAGAAAATTTTTGTTATCGAAAATTTTTCTGTAGAAAATTTTTGTTATTGAAAATGTTTCTGTAGAAAAATTTTGTTATCGAAGAATTTTCTATAGAAAAATTTTGTTATCGAATAATTTCTTCCATAGAAAATTTTTGTTATCGAACTATTTTCTATTGAAAAATTATGTTATCGAATAATTTTTTCCACAGAAAATTTTTGTTATCGAATAATATTTTCTATAGAAAATTTTTGTCATCGAAAAATTTTTTCAGTAGAAAATTTTTGTTATCGAAAAATGTTTATTATCGAAAAATTTTCTTAGCAATTTGTTATCAAATAATTTTCTTTAGAAAATTCTTTTGTTATCGAATAATTTTTTTAATACAAAGTTTGTGTTATCGAACAAATTTCTATAGAAACTTTTTGTTATCAGACAATTTTCTATAGAAATGTTTTGTTATCGAATAATTTTCTATAGAAACTTGTTGTTATCGAACAATTTTCTTTAGAAAATTTTTGTTATCGAATAAGTTTTTGAATAGAAAATTTTTGTTATCGAACAAAATTCTATAGAAACTTTTTGTTATCAAACAATTTTCTTTAGAAACGTTTTGTTATCGAATAACTTTTTGAATAGAAAATTTTTGTTATCGAATAATTTTTCTAATACAAAATTTGTGTTATCGAACAAATTTCTATAGAAACTTTTTGTTATCAGACAATTTTCTATAGAAATGTTTTGTTATCGAATAATTTTCTATAGAAACTTGTTGTTATCGAACAATTTTCTTTAGAAAATTTTTGTTATCGTTGTTTGTTATTTTTGAATAGAAAATTTTTGTTATCGAACAAAATTCTATAGAAACTTTTTGTTATCAAACAATTTTCTATAGAAATGTTTTGTTATCGAAAAATTATCTTTAGAAAATTTTTGTTATCGCACAATTTTCAATAGAGAATTTTTACTACGATTGTTATCGGTTTATATTCTATAATAAATTATGTTATCGTTGTATACTGTTAACAATTTATGTGTTATCGATTAATTTACTATAAAATTTTATTGTGATTAAACCAATTTCTTTAACTGTTTTCGATAAAAAACCATAAAATCTTTAAGAAAAACTAAAGGCTGACCCTCGTATATGCTTAACTAAACGTTTAAGCAAACATGCTGTGTACAGTACTTGGGTGCAAATTTTCTTGGTATTTTTACGGATTTTTTTTATAATTCTTCTTGCAACATTAAAGACAAAAAGTAAACTCTTATAAAGGGTATGGGTGGTTGAAACGGTTAAAGTGCAGCATTAAAAGCTCTTTTGATGGCAAGTGTAAGCCACCCTTTAAAGAATTGTTTATTTTTTGTTTTCGCTTTGGCTTCATTGGAATTCACCTTCTGTTGGGTTTGTTGTGTATAAGTTTTGTTTTAAAATATTTTTTTTTTAATTTACTTTTTACCTTCTCTTCTATAGTTTTTGCCACGTTCTAGCTGCTGCTATTTTCGTGTTTTTTTTTTCTTCATTTTTCTATTTTATTTGTTTAGTTTTTGTGTATATTTTCTGTATTTATTTCGTTCTTCGTTTCATTTTGCAACATTTCAATGGCTTCTTTTATTCCAGCCATTATTTATGCGCTCGTCAATATTCCCATTTTTTTCGTTTTCTTCAGTAGAAATTTGCGTTCGAACCTCTCTCCCTCAGTCTAGAATTGAGAAATAAAAAATCGTAGGAAAAAAAAGTATAAGAAAAGGGGTATTGAATTTGAAAACAAATTATCAGTCATTTTTAAAACGGACGTGGTGTTAAAAACAAGTGTGTATGAGATAATTTGTTTAATAAAGTGCTCAATAACAAAACCAAAAAAAAAAAAACAATTAAAAACAATAAGTGAAAAAGAATAAAAAAGAATTAAAAAATTTTAAAACTTTTAAACGGCATCTTTCACGAAAATCATGAACTATTTGGAAGCCATTCGATGGTAAGTTTAAGTCTGTTTTCTGCTCTACAACAAACCTTAAAGAAAATTTGAAGAAATTTCTATGGTTTCCATTAAATTTTAAAATTAAAAAATTTGTTACTGCAGGCGTATGATTAATATTAATTGATGGCATATTTCTTTAAAAACTCAATAACTTCAAAAGTTTTTACATTACAAAGCTTGTTTAGGGCTTAAATGAGAGCTTACAAATCAAGCTTGAAGAGGTTGTTTATATTTACAGCAATTCTTAAGCAAACGTTTTGAAAAAACTTTAATTAATTATGGAAATTTAATCGGAAGACATTTTTTTTGTATTGTTTTATGAAACTTTTGCAAACAATTTTTATATTTAAAACTTAACTTAAATTTCTTTAACTAGTCTAAACTGCCCATGCTATTTCCCCTTATTGACAAAATTTCCATTAAATTGTTCTCCTCCACATTAACATTTCATTAGAAAAGTTCTTGGCCCTCTTTAATGTGGCATATTTCTGCAAAACTTTGAACAAAATTTTCATATTCTCAGAATTACTTCCATTCATAATACTTTAAACCCTCTTCCCTCGTACAAAACACACTAAACATAGTTTTTATAATTAAAATCGCTCATACGTCTAGGAGTGTCATAAAAGCCGTTGCTTTAATGACAAAAAAAATGTCGAAAAAGAAAGCAAAACTTTAAAAAAATCCTTGCATTCAAATGCCTACTCCTCTCAACCATTTTCCCATTCACAAGAAAAATGTATGAAAAACGGGGAATGAATTTCTCTTTTATAATTCAGAAATAGGTTACTGTATATGCAACAACAACAACAAATATACAAGAAATTAAAACTAGCAAGAGTTTATAAAAATTTTAAAATACTCGTACAATGAACATTGAAGATTTTAAATATTTAAACCCTCAACACAGTGCAGAGGTCACCACACCGTCTTTAAAAGAGCACAAAATAAGTTAAAGAATTTATTTTAAATTTTAGAAAAAAAATGTTTTTTAAATTTATTTTGTTATCGAAAAACTAAACTTTATTATCGAAAATTACCAATTCAAAGTATAAAGAGTTCTCCTACAATATATAATTGTTATCGAAAATTTTCTTTTTCAAGACAAAAATAAATTTCTTTGTTATCGAAAAGTTTAAAAAAGAAATTTTTCTATTCTAATTACTTATTTATTATCAAAAAAAAAACACAAATTACTTGTTATAGACATTTCTGATCGATAATAATATTCTCGATGACTATTTATAAAGTATTTTTCCAAATATTTATATTATGGATAAATGTTCCATTTAATTTATCGATAAATTGTCTTGGAAAAATGGTTTTTTATCCATAAATTTTCCCTAGAAAATTAAAGTTATCGATAAATTTTTTTTATGTGAAATATTGCAGCAATCGATACATAAATTTTCCATAATTTTTTTTTTTTAATTTTGAGTTAAAGATGCAATATTTTAGTTATCGTTAGTTATCGATAAATTCCTTTAGAAAATATAAATTATTTATTAACTTTTTAGAGGTTTGAAATTATCGATTACTTTTGTTTGACAACATTTTTGCTAGTAACGACAGAGCCACGATAAACAAATTCATTGACAACATCGACAGTATAGTTATCGGCCGGTGATCTGGGATATGTTACGCCGCAAATTCCTACTTTTGTTTGTTTTGCCCCGTTTGTGGTAGACTGCAGTTCAATAGTGCTAAAGGCAGCAGTAACATATTGCTTGGTATGTCAATGTCAATGCATATGCAAGCAAACTATTCCGATGCACTTCCGCCTTCCACATAACACTTTCCATGACGAAGTCGAAGAGATCGCTTGAAAAGTGATCGCCGCGCTGAAAGCTTGCGTGTTGAATAAAGGTTCGGAGAGGTTCACTCCGCGGAGTACCTTGGCGGAGTAGCATGAGTTTCTCAACATCATTCTACACAGCCTTCTTAGCTTTGCAAGAATACCAAGTTCAGACATTGAGTCAAAAACACAATCCCTTATAGCGCTATTTAAGGCTGCCTTACAGTCGACTTGGTTTTCATGTACCTTCTCCACAATTTGAACTTAACTGGTCGATTATTTACTTACCAGGGCAGAAGCTTTACTGGTAAGATCCAATCAGTGTTTTGGCGATTGCCTTCAGTCGTTCACACAATACGCTCGTAAGAACCCTATATGCGATAGAGAGGAGGCTCTTACCCCTGTAGTAGGCGTATACCGTGTGGTCACCTATTTTAGCACGCGATAGAGAACAATGAGGTTCAAATTGTTAGGAATATTTTTTGTAAATAAGCTGGTTTATGAAGTCTACCAGTTCGTCATCTCCGGCCTTAAACCATACGGCGGGCAGGTCATCAGGACCTACAACAGAATTGCGATTTTAACTTCATCATTATTAACATTGCTGTCATCAAATCATAGTTGGGAATCCCCACCAAATTAAATAGCATTTATTCAGTTAAACTTCTCCTTGAGTTAAAACCCTCGCTCTTGATTCAATTGCACTTTACTTACGAAAACAATTTTTAAATATTTTTTCTTTTTTTCTTCTTCTTCTTTTATTACTATTCTACTATTTTTCTTCTATTTTTCGCGAAAAAAAAATGAAAAATTATAATTAAAAAACTCAAATCATAATGAGGAAATGAGTAGGATTCTCTTTTTTCCCGCAATTTTTTTCACATTTTAATGTCAACAAAAGACGTGTATGAGGGAAAAAAAACGTGAAAAAAGATCATCATCTTTAAAATGGCAACACACACACACACAACAGTCAGAAAGTAAAAAAAAAACAAAAAAATATTCTCTCATTTACACTACTGACATACACATACTAGTTTAGATTGAGAAAAAAAAAGAGAATTGCACACACGCCCACACACATGTACACACGCTTTATGATTATGTAGACAAACAAAGGCTTTAAAATATGAAATACACTCGTGCTGCATACATAGTATAAACGAACGGGGTACATTCGTTGCCACTTCAATGTTTATATTTATTCATCATACACTTAGGCACACATATACATACGCACATAAACACACAAATGCACACCTACTCGCCTACTCGCATACATAATTAGTATTCATAGTGAACTTAATCCACTCGCATAACAACAGTTATATTATTGTGCGTTGTATGTGTAGTCATCGTATGGAATATGCCATTGCTTTGTATAGATTTCACGAGACAGGTTAGGCATATAGAGAGCGAAAGAGAGAGAGAGAGAGAGAGAGTAAGAGAAAGAGCAAAGGCAGTGAGTATATGAATTTGTTAACATGTTAGTTGTTATGTGTTTGCGTATGCAGTATATGCCAGTTATTGTTATTGTAAATATGGCTGCATTTTAAAGGTTTATTTTCTTTCACTCTCTCTCTCTCTCTCCCTCTTTTGTTGTGTTTTTTTTTCGGGGGTTTTTATTTGTATAAGCTCGTACATGTAAACGTTCGCATATGAAATTGCATTCGCATTTGTGTTTGTATTTGTGTTGTGTAAATGTTTAGTGTTGTGTATACACTATATGTACGTACTACGTAGTTTACATTGAAAGAAATTCTAATTAAGTTTTTCAGTTTCAAAATTAATATGTTTTATTGAAATTTTTGCAGCATTTTAGGCGAATTTTTAACTCTACTTTGCCTTATAATTCCAATAAGATTTGAATCTCAACAAAAAAAAAATATTTTTTAACATTTTCTCCAAGTACAGCCATCACTACAACTACGACTACAAACATAAAACTTATTTAACATATTAACATAAAAGACATTTAATAGATTCCAACATATGTATGTATGTTAGTTAAACACTCTCTATAACATATGCATACATACACACACATGCTTCCACACAAACACATCTTTGTTGAATAAATATTTTTTTGTATGAATTTTTAAACTCATATTGCCTCCCCCTTGTATTTTTTTTTTTGTTCATTTCTTTACACTATTTTTTACAAATATTTTTAAAGATTTTTTTGTTTGTTTTTTGTTTACTTTACAACAACAAGATCAGCAGCAGCATTAACAAAAACAACATCAACAACTGAAATACATATTGTATGAACACATGAAAAACAAAAATCTAGAAAAAGAACTGTTTAAACAACATGAACATGAAAATGTTCAAAATTAAAAAAGGCTGTCATGTGTAAAATGCTTCTCAAAAAAACAAAAAAATCCAACAAATAAACATAGAAAAAAATATTATTATGGAAAATAATAAGAATAAAAGAGAAATACTGCAACAACAACAATAACAACCAGAATTGAAAGAAGAATAAAGTTTTTCATTGAAATGACTTTTTAAATAAAACAATACTCATATATGAGGCATACAAATTTAAATAAAACAAAAACCATACTAACGTACATATGTCCTTATCCAATAAAAATGTGTTACAATAAATTTTAAAAACTAATTAATTTGATAAAAGTTTTTAAATTTGCTTTATTGCTTTTAATTTGTTGTACAAATACCTGTGTCCCAAATCGAATAACAAAAATTTTCTATAGAAAAATGTTCGATAACCATAATTTTCTATAGGAAATCGTTCGATAACAAAAAATTTTCATGGAAAATTGTTCGGTAACAAACAAAGTATTTGTTAACAAACAAAAATTTTCTGTAGAAAAATATTCAATAACAAAAATTTTCTGTAGAAAAATATTCGATAACCATAATTTTCTATAGAAAATCGTTCGATAACAAAAAATTTCCATGGAAAAGTGTTCTATAACAACAATTTGCTATAGAAAAATGTTCGATAACAAACGTTTGATTTTGAAAATTGTTCGATAACAAATAATTTTTATTGAAAATTGCTCGATAACAAAAATTTTGTATAGAAAATTATTCGATAACAAAAATTTTCCATGGAAAATTGTTCGATAAGAAATATTTTCTATAGAAAATTGTTCGCTAACAAAAAAATTTCCATGGAAAATTGTTCGGTAACAAACAAAATCAATAAAAAAATTTCTGTAGAAAAATATTCGATAACAAAAATTTTCTATAGACAAATATTCGATAACAAAAATTTCTTTAGAAAAATATTCGATAACAAACATTTTTTATAGAAAAATATTCGATAACAAAATTTTTTTATAGAAAGTGGTTCGATAACAAAAAATTTCCATGGAAAAGTGTTCTATAACAACAATTTGCTATAGAAAAATGTTCGATAACAAACGTTTTAGTTAGAAAATTGTTCAATTACTTATAATTTCTATTGAGAATTGTTCGATAACAAATAATTTGTATTGAAAGTTGTTCGATAACAAAAATTGTGTATAGAAAATTATTCGATAACAAAAATTTTGTATAGAAATTTGTTCGATAACAAAAATTTTGTATAGAAAATTGTTCAATAACAAATATTTTCTATAGAAAATTGTTCGATAACAAATATTTTCTATAGAAAATTGTTCGATAACAAATTTTTTTCTATAGAAAATTGTTCGGTAACAAATTTTTTTCTATAGAAAATTAATCGATAACAAATATTTTCAATAGAAAATTGTTCGATAACAAATTCTTTTCTATAGAAAATTGTTCGGGAAGAAAAATTAGCACAAAAAAATTTCGAAAAATATGTTATCATACAAAATCTCTGGAACATTTTGTTATCGAACAATTTTCTATGGAACGTCCTTTTCTTATCGACAGTAAACATATCGTAGATTAATATCAAAACAAAATCAGCGAATAACAATAAAAGCAAACTATTTTTTTAAGTAATAAATCATTTTGTTTAGTTTTATTATTATTTTCTTGAAATTCAATTCTTTCACATTCCATCTTGCCATAATTCATTCCATTCTATAGGGTGGTTGGGCATTTGTGTTCACAAAATAAACACCCCTTCTGTTGGATATTTGCTCACGTGTTAAACCCTCCACACCGATATTTAACATCTTACCCATTTCTTTCACACATCTCTTGAATTTAATCATGTCCAGCCAGAGTTCTGCAAAGCATTCCATACCCTCCAACAACTCGTTGGTTAGGCTTTGAGCATAAACTTGAAATGCTCGAAAATGGGAACATTCATTGAAAAAGCATCCTGGTTGATTGTAACCATAATTAATGTAGAAATCCACATGACCCAATGGATGATCGTAACCATAGGAACCCACACTGGTGTGTATGACTTCCACATAATCAGCATCCCTAACGTCAAGTCTTTCATTTACATTTTCGTAGCGAAAAAGTGGCAGAGCAGGATCCAGACCATAAATGACTGGTAAGCGGCCGGTTTGCACAAATTTACCAGCAATGCCGGCTATATGAGCCCCCATGCTGAATCCGATTACATGGATATTCTCAAACGGTATTCCAGTTTCTCGATGAAGAAAATCGATAAACTTTGCTACAACCATTCCCACGGATTTCACTCTATAACTGGCCGTTATGTAGTCGGCTATAGCAGCTCTGCCCCAATCCACGGTGATGATGTTATAGGAACCATCCTGTAGTTTAAAGTACTCCGGCATTAGAGTATTGTAGATACCGGCATTTGAGCCGCCAAGCCAGCCATGGATTAAAATTCTGAAATAAAAGGAAAATTTAAATTTTAAATAAAATTATACGATAACAACAATTTTTTTAAAGAAAAATGTTCGATAACAAAAAGTTTATTAAAGGAAAAGATTTTCTACAAAAAAATTTTCGATAACAAGAAATTTGCTATATAAAATTGTTCGATAACAAAACATTTTCTAAAGAAAAATGTTCGATAACAAAATTTTCTAAAGAAAATTATTCGATAACAAAAGATTTTCTAAAAAAAAATGTACGATAACAAAAGATTTTCAATAGAAAAATGTTCGATAACAAAAGATTTTCTAAAGAGAAATGTTCGATAACAAAAATTTTCTAAAGAATATTATTCGCTAACAAAATATTTTCTAAAGAAAAATGTTCGATAACAAAAGATTTTCAATAGAAAAATGTTCGATAACAAAAGATTTTATAAAGAAAAATGTTCGATAACAAAAGATTTTCTAAAGGAAAATGTTCGATAACAAAGATTTTCTAAAGAAAATTGTTCGATAACAAAAGATTTTCAATAGAAAATTATTCGATAACAAAAGATTTTCTAAAGAGAAATGTTCGATAACAAAAATTTTCTAAAGAATATTAAAATATTTTTTAAAGAAAAATGTTCGATAACAAAAGATTTTCGATAGAAAAATGTTCGATAACAAAAGATTTTATAAAGAAAAATGTTCGATAACAAAGATTTTCTAAAGGAAAATGTTCGATAACAAAGATTTTCTAAAGAAAATTGTTCGATAACAAAAGATTTTCAATAGAAAATTATTCGATAACAAAAGAAGTTCAATAGAAAATTATTCGATAACAAAAGACTATAAATATAACATTTCTTCAAAATTTATTTTAATTTTTTTTTTTAAATATTTTTTTACAAATCTTTTATTTTTGTTGGCGTAAAATGAGGAAATATTCGATAATTCTTTTGAATACTTTGAATAATTCATGAAATTAAAAGCATTTTATGGCAGAAGAGATTTTAAATTCTCATAAATTTTTTAAATTCCTAAAAGTTTTTCTTGTATGTTGTTGTTGTTGTTGTGTTGCAACACATCTTCTTCTGGTCATATGATTTATTCATGCCGTAAACATTGCAGAAAGGGCCTGCATATTTCTGAATGATGAAGTAAAAATGTGTCAATTTGAAAGGCAAATCAAGTGTAAAATGCTTTCTTCTTCTTTTTCTTTTATTTTTTGTTTTTTGTTTTTTGTTTCTCGATTTTTACCACAAGAATGTTTAACGAATGCAATTTCCAACTATGGTAACAACAATAGCAACAACAGCAACTAGAGAACTTAAAAGGATTTTTCTTTTTATATTCTCCTGCTGCTGTAAATCCCAGGCACTTTAATGCTGGTTTTTCTCTCTCTCATTGTGTTTGAATCTGTGTGTGTGTGTGTGTGTGTGTGTGTGTCTCTTTCTCTCTCTCTCCCTATAACTATTTCCTTATTTCTAATGCCTTATGTTTTATGTATGAATGGCTATTGTTTGCATGTGTGTGTGTGTGTGTGTGGATCTATCTACTCACCTGCAAGGATTGAAAGGATTAAAGCTTGATTGTCTTAATGACATGCCATTATACAATTCAATTTCTTCTGTGTTTATACCTTGAATGCCAGCAACAGGCCGGGTATTCACACCAAATGCAGCGCCTATTGTATCGGTGACAACATTTAAGAAGCGGGCATTTGTTAAATTCTGCGCCATTCCCATCCCATTCTCATCATTTTCATTCAACTCGTTATCGTTATCGGTGTCGGTGTCGTTGTCGTTGTCGTTGTCGTTAATGTTGTTGGGTGGCAAAGAAGTAGTGTCGTATGACGCTTCTTCTGTTGTTGTTATCGTTCCTGTTGTTTCATCTGCTTCTGATGTATCGTAAGTGTGTTGTTGTTGTTGTTGTTGTTGTTGTAGATGGCGGTTGTTGGCCGTTGTAGATAAAGTGTGCAGAAAGAATTCAGTATGACGTTCGGGATTGAAGAGAAAACGATAATCGGCCAAATGATGATACTCTTGTGGCGGCAATAATGTTGAAGATGATGTTGCCGTCGGTTGTTGCATTTGCTGTTGCTGTGGAAATAATTGCAACTGTTGTGGCTGCAGTTGTAATTGTGGCAATTGGCCAAGTAGGAATGCTGTATTGCTTAAACTATACACAGATGCTGCATAATATTTCGTTTGATATTCTCCTTTAAAATTATCCACATTTTCTGCTTCACCCCCGCTTTCTTCAGGCCTCAACTGCTCCTCCTTCTTCTTCTCCTTTGCCTGTAGATTTTTGAAAGCATTTAATAGTTGCCCTACATTTTCTTGTGTTTCATATTCGTCGTCATTAAATACTGCTGTTGTGTTGGCTGTTATCGATTTGTCCTCCCCCCGCTTTTCATCATCTTCAGTGTGTTTAAAATCGTTCTTTAATTTGTTGTTAAATTGGGCATCAACAGTAGCAGTAGCAGCAGCAGCCTCATTATCGTGATTAGTTTCATTTGGCTCCGGCTCTGGCTCATCGGCATTGTTGTTGACAAAATGTTGGCATTTATTTTCATTATTGAAATTGAGTGGCAATCGTTCTTGTTGCAGATGATGACTAGAAGTACTCGTAACTTTTTCATTTTTCTTATTATTTATCGATATGTTTATTGTGGGCATTGTGGCTGTTGTTGTTGTTGTTGTTGTTCTTACTGTTGCTGTAGCTACTTTCAAAAGTGATTTTAACTTTTCTTTAAACACCAACTCATGCTGTTGTTGATGATTTCGTTGTATTTTCCATGTCATAATTGGGTCATCGTTGTTATCGATAATTGCATTACCATCATTAACAACATTATGTTTGTCATCGTCATCATAATGGTCATCTTTGATTGGGTTTAATGTAATTTGATTTTGATTGAGTCCATCCAAGGATTTGTTTGTAGCATTCAAAGTATTCCAATTAAATTGTACTGCAGTTGTCATACGAATCAATAAAAGAACTGCCAAGTAAATAACAACAATAACAACAATTGAAAAGGTGTATCGAAATATATAAATGAATTGAATATTACAAATAGTTGGCATATAGTTGTACTTTTTATAAAAACAAATCGTATAAACTTTTAAATTTTGAAAATTTAAAATATAAACTCTAGGGCTTGAAAAAAGCTGTGAAGCTTAAAAAAATAGTTTTGAAATAAGAAATTAAACTCTCGAACTTAAAACTAAGAAATTCTTACTGGGAAATAAATATAAAATTCTAAAGCAAAGAATTAAACTCCTTAACTTAAAAATAGAACTCCTGAATAAAGAATAGAACTCTTTAGCATAAAAATAAAAGTCCTTAGTAAAGAATAATACTCCTAACTTGATAGTAGAACTCTTAAGCAAAGAATAAAACTCCTTAAATAAAAAATAAAACTCCTGAATAAAGAATAAAAGTCTTAACATAACATAAACATAAAACTCTTAAGTAAAGACTAAAATTCCTTATTTTAAAAATAAAACTGCAGAAAAAAGAATTGAACTCTAACATATAAATAAAACTCTTAAGTAAAGAATAAAACTCCTTAAATAAAAAAGAAAAACTCCTGAATAAAGAATAAAACTCTTAACATAAACATAAAATGTCTTTAATATAAAAATAAAAGTCTTATTAAACGAAATAAAAATAAAACTCTTTAACAAAAAATAAAACTCATTCATTTAAAATAAAACTCTTAAGTATAAAATAAAACTCCTAAATTAAAAATAGAACTCCTAAATAAAGACAGAAACTTTTTAAGATAAAAATAAAATTCTTAATAAACGAATTAAACTTCTTAAATAAAATTTAAGACTCTTTAACAAAAAATAAAACTCCCCCATTTAAAAATAAAACTCTTAAGTAGAAAATAAAACACCTTGATGAAGAACAAAATTTTCCAACTTAACAATAAAACTCCTTAACAAAAGACACAACTCCATAGTTTCAAAGTAAAACTCCTAAGTAAATAAATAACTCCTTAATTTGAAAATAAAACTCCTTAGTAAACAATAAAACTCGTTAATTTAAAATATAAGTTTTAAAAAAAGAATAAAACTCCTAAAAAAAACTAAACAGAAAAATAAAACTCCTTCACTTAGAAATAAAACTCATGAATCAAAAATAAATTCTTCAACTTAAAAATAAAACTCTTCAAATACAAACTAAACTCATGAATTAAAATAAAATTCTACGGATTTAAAAACAAACAAAAAACTCGTGAATAAGAAATTAAACTCACAATTTTAAATTAAAACAAAAACATGAATTAAAAAATTAACGATGCACTTGCGGAGTTTTGACTCCAGACTATCATTGGCGACCAATTTATGTCAACTTGATACCAGACAGACTTTTTTGGTCAAACTATTCTATTGAGCAGATGTCCTTAAATACTTAATACTACATGGATGGCTTTAAACATGGAAATAATACGAGATTGAGACGAACCAGAAACCAAATTAAGCCTGTCAAGGGGAGGCCAGTGATAACTTGGTAAACTTGACATAAAGGGACTTAGGCGTCTTCATCGATACCCAATTGGCAACTACGACAATAGCATCCAACCATACGATTAATATCGAGGAATATAAGAAAACGATTAGCAATTACTCCAGCTATGAAATGTTATCCATTATATGGATACCTAGTCGTCAAAAAGTGATCGGTAATGAGGGTTCGAATATTTCGAATAATAGAACCGGAGAATTACGTACCATAGGTTTAGATAGAACGTCCCATCACTATTGTGGGAAATATACCCTGGGGCGATTTGGTTGTGGGAATATCCATTAGCATTTCAAGACTGAACAAGGGCGTCTTGTGTACCCACAGGACATTTTGCCGTATATGGCTATCTGCATCGTATTGAAGTGGTGGAAAAAAGAGATCTCAATATTTTAGGGATGATACTGAACAACACATAATCTGCGTCTGACGAGTGGACTGGAAGAAACCAAGAAGTCTATGCAAGACAAAGACTTCCTATAGAGAATATTTTTGTAACCATACTTGATGGGTTAGGCATATTTCGATAGGCATAGGACATTCGGTTGGTCTCCTATCCTTCCTTTATTTGACATAATCTTTTCAATCACATGAAAATCACAATTTTAACAACATTAATCGTTCGGTTATAAGAAAATTAATTTTCCTTAATTGTTTATAAATTTTTTAAACACCTTGTAGCACCAATAGTTTCAAAATCATTTTCGTTTTTTTTTTTGTTCTCAGCCGAATTTTCTTAAGTCATGTTACGCGTTATAAATCATTTTACAAACTGAATTTCTTCTTTTAACCACGATCAACTTGTTAAAAATAATTGATGAAATCTAACAAAACCATATCTATGCGCTCGATTATATTGTATTGTTAATCGAAAGTTTTTTAGTTGGCCTGTCTATTAAGGCGTTAATAAATTCTTCAAATAAACAGAAGAATAAATATTTAGACAGATAGTAATAACAAATCATATGAAAAAAGCAAAACTAAGTAGAGAGTATTACATTTGTTGTACCATAAAATAGAAGATTTTTTTAATCAAAATTCACTTTTTCATCTTTCCTAAAGAAATGAAATAGCTTTCGAGCTAAAAAGATTTAATTTATTTAGTTTATAACTCAAGATAATGTTGTTTTAAAAACTTAAACTCGCACCTTCTTATTTAAGAATCTCTCGAAGTTTGAAAAGTAAGACTCTAAATAACTCTAAAATAAAACTCTCATGTCTCAAATTAGATACTTAAGCTTAAAAGTAGAGATAAATAGTAAAAGTTCTTATTAAAAAATAAAACTCTTGTCACTAAAATAAAACTCATAAGCTTGAAAATAAAACTCTTGTCACTAAAACAAAATTCATAAGTTTGAAAATGAGACTCTTTTCACCAAAATCGTACTCCTAGGCTTGAAAATAAAACTCTCGAAAATAAAATAAAATCCTGAGATTGAAAATAAAACTCTTGTCACTAAAATAAAACTCATAAGTTTGAAAATGAGACTCTTCACCAAAATCGCACTCCTATGCTTGAAAATAAAACTCTTGAAAATAAAAAAAACTCCTGAGATTGAAAATAAAACTCTTGTCACTAAAATAAAACTCATAAGTTTGAAAATTAGACTCTTCACCAAAATCATACTCCTAGGCTTGAAAATAAAACTCTTGATACTAAAAAAAACTCCTGAGCTTGAAAATAAAACTCTTGACACTAAAAAATACTCCTGAGTTTGAAAATAAAACTTTTAAAACTAAAACAGGATTAATGAGCTTGAAAATAAAACTCTTGACACCAAAATAAAACCTGCATGTTTGAAAATAAAATTTTAGTCACTCAAATAGAACTCCTGAGCTTGAAAATAAATTTTTTGACACTAAAATAATACTCATAAGCTACAAAACTCTTGTCATTAGAATAGAACTCCTGAGATTACAAATAAAACTCTCGAGCTTAAATATAAAATTCGTGACACTAAAATAAAACACGCAAGTTTTAATATAAAACTCTTGTCATTAGAATAAAACTCCTGAGCTTGATAATAAAGCTCTTGACTCTTGAAATAAAACTCACAATATTTTAGTGTCATTACTTTTATTTTTACGCTGTGTGTGTTTGAAAATAAATCTCTTGCTACTAAAATAAAACCCATAAGCTTGAAAATAAAACTCTTGTCACTAAAAAAAACTTCAACTTGAAAATAAAACTCTTGTCACTAAAATAAAATTTAAGCTTGAAAATAAAACTCTTGTCACTAAAAACTTGAGAATAAAACTCTTGTCACTTAAATAAAACTCCTTAGTTTGAAAATAAAACTCTTAAGCTTGAAAATAAAACTCTTGATACTGAAACAAAACTCTTGAGCTTCATACTAAAACTCTCAAGCTTGAAAATAAAACTCTTGACACTAAAATAAAACTCTTAAGCTTAAAAGTTAAATCTCAACTTGAAGAAGCACTTTCTGTTGCCTTCAAATAAAACTCTTCGAGAGTAAATATAAGTAAAACTAAGTATTTCGAAATACAATTCCCAATTAAAGTATAAAACTTTTGCTCCTCCATATCAAACCATTCTGTTGGAAAACTAAAACTTCTTTTAAAAAAAGATTTGTTGAGATTAAAAATAACAATTAATTCAAATGACGGCTCCTCTCACCTACAAATACTTTGCGATAACTTAAACAGCCGTTACTTTAAGAGCTTAAAATAGTTGTGTCTTCGATAGTTGTTATTCAAACAGATTCTTGACCCATTTTTCCAAATTTGTTATTTTATTATTAAAATTCTTATTAAAGTTTTCTAAAACATCAAGCTCTCGTTGTAGTGTTAATTATTAAAATAAATCGTTTTTAAATAAATTATTTTGTATTGAATCTAAGCTAACAAACCAGTGGGATAGGTCGTTGATTTCTATGTTTTCTTTCTTTTTTTTCCTTCAATTTAATTGTCATTAAAAATTAAAACAATTTTCTGTTCTTCTCTTTGCAGGTACGTAGTGTTTATTTAATATTTCTGAGGCATTTCATGAATTCATAATGACTGGCCAGAAATATCTACACCACCCTGTATATTCATTCATTCATTTGCCCATTCATAGTGGTAAGTTCCGGTTTTAAGAAATGTGCACATCCGGTTTAAGACACTCGCCTCACTGTGTGTGCAAGTAAAAGGATAATAAAAAAAAATAACATCACGCAGACAAATGGACAGACAGAACAAAGTGACTCATTCATACGAACATTTCCTTTTCAGAGACATTTTCTTTTTGCTTTCTCTCTCATTCTGTCTCTGTGTTACTTTTATTCATTCTTTGGCAACCAGACAACTCGTTTACATGGTGAGCAATAGTTTAACCATGAATAGTGGAATATTAATACCGGAGAGGTTGGCTGTAGATTACTAGAAATTATTTAAAATTAAATTTTAATTTGTTAAAAAAATTTTTTTTTTTTTTTTTTAATTTTTTTAAAATTTAATTTCTAAATGATATTTTTTACGAAACGCAAACACTTTTAAATTGAATTTAGGTGAAAAGTACTATTCAGAAAAGTACTAAAATAAGTTCAATCTTGTAACTCTTGATTCAGGTGAACATATTTGAGTTTGTGCTACAATCATGCATTAATTTCTCTTAGTTTCCAAAAAAGTACCAAAACAAATACTTTAAAATAACTTACCAAAGAAATGGTACCATAAAATATTACCAAAATTACCTTTTGATGGTAAAAAAGGTACCATAAAATAGCACCGAAAACATCTCCAAAACTAAGCAGTTTATTTTACCATTCTGATTGCTTAAGGCTTGTATGTAACCAAAAGTACCTTTCCAAAAGGGAAATCGCCGTGGTCTTGTAGGTAGTGTGTTGGCTTATTGGACGAAAAGCCAGGGTTCGAGCCCCCCAGGCCAGACATCAAAATAAATTACAAAAAGTATTTCTTCGGCGACTTCCTCTCAGCAGATTTCTGGCAAAAACTCTGAGAGTAAATAAAATTGCCATGAAAAGTTTCTCAAAAACCTGTCGTTCAGATCGACTTTAAACTGTAGGTCCCGCCACTCATGTATAAAATTAACACACACAACATAAGTGGTGTGAGAAACTAGGTCGTAATCCTGACTGAAGGGTTGTAATCACCAATTATGTATGTACCTTTCCAAAAGGTACCAAAAAAATACAAAAAGCTAAAAAATTAGCACAAAAAAGTACGAAAAATATTTCTAAAGTGCTGCAATTAACTTATTTTAATTTTCCATTGCTTAAAAATTTTATTTAACCAAAAGTACATTTAAAAAGGTACCAAATATTAAAAAAGGTACCACAAAATATTATCCAAAATGATGTAATCAATTTATTTTAACTTTTTATTGCTATATTATTTGTACTTAACCAAAAGTACCGTTTGAAAAGGTACCAAAAAAAAGTACCAAGTATAAAAAATACCTTAGAATAGTACCAAAAACATTTCCAAAATAATGCAATTAATTTATTTTATTTTTTCTTTGCTTAAAATTATATACTTTTTAAAAAGGTACCAAAATAAGTACGAAATTTTTAAAAAAGTACCAAACATTTGAAATTTTCAATTTCCAAATTTTTTTGCTGCACCCAAATTATTATTTTACAACTTTTAAATTAAAACAGAACATATTAATTCCTTCTTTGATTATCTGATTTTTTTTAAATCGATTAACATCAACTGTAAACGTGACAAAGTATTCAAAATTTTTACGACACCATAGGGGCATTAAATAAAAGGTAAATTGATATTTTTTTAGAAGCCAATAACAAGCGCTCACGAATGCTTATTGGTAAGCAGGAGCAAAGCAAATTTTTTAACATTTTGGTTTTAAAAATGCCGCAATTTCTGTCTGCTGTATCTTGAAATCTTGAAATATTTTATCACAGCATAACAAAAAAAAATCTTAAAAGGAGTACCGCATTATCTCAAATCAGGCTTAAAATATGCAGGCATATTTCCTTTTTTTCCTCTCTCCACACTCTATAATACTAAATGTTCTTTATTTGCTTTACTATGCTCATCCTAAATGTATGCTTGCAATTTTTTTTTGCCTTTATATGTGTATGTATATTGTTTTCAAGTGCCTCTCTCTTACTCTCTTGTTTAAACTCCTAAATGTATGCTTTAGAATTGTTTTATCATATCGTAACTGTAAAAAGTGCATAATATTTCATATTCGCAATATTATTTAACAAAACTTGAGTGAAAAAAGTTGCAAAAATTGCAAAAAAAATTTAAAAAAAAAATCATATTCGTTGTCGTGTTACAACAGGAGAAAGAGAGAGAGAGGAGAGGAGAGTAGGAGATAAAATTGAAACGTTGTAAATAAATGCAGTGTTAAGCACAAAACAAAATCTTTTATGCCCCTTAACATATAATATTTAAAACTTTTTTACTTCTCATGTCATAATAACTTAAAACAATATATTTCCTAAGCAACAGTAGAATGCTAGCTAAGACGACCACGTATATTAATTTTCATTGATAAACAATATTTAGCTGTTCCTCTCATTTTCTCTCTCTCTCATCTCTTTATATCACATGAAATCTTTAAAATTTGCTTCCAATTTTTTTTTTACTGTTAATTACTATTCATTTTTCTTAAACTCGACTGCTTAAGCATTTTTACTACTTCGTGCTCGACTGTAAAAACGAGAAAAACAGCAACAAAAAAGTACTCAGACATGCTTATAAAACGACAAGTTTTTTAATGCCGCTCTCATCTTCAATTCCATTTTTTTTTTTCTTCTTCTGAATTTTTCCGTTTTTTGTTGTGCCTGCCATATTCATTATTGGTGTTTGTAGTTGTTGCTTTTGCTACTTGTTTTATACAAAATGAAGTTGCTGTTGTTGTTGTTGTTGTTGTTGTTTTTATTGTTCTGTTCTTTATTGTATTTTATTAAGGATCGGGGGAAAAACAACTTTTTTCTTCTCCTCTTTTTATCACCAGCATTGATAAGCATTGTCCCCTTACATCTGCTCCCATAAAAACGGTTAGTTTAGAATGCAAAATACAAAGCGATGGGTAAGGGAAAGGTGTTTGCTAAAAACTTGTTCTCCTAAAAATGATTATCAGTGATGACAACAGTGTCAACCATCTCAACAGCAATGTGTAGGATTAAGTTTTATTACTGCTGTTGTGGTTGCTGTTGCTGTTCAAAGTTCAAGTATTTGGTTTAATGCTGTTGTGTATGTGTGTGTGTGTGTTGGTGTTTAACAACCGTGTCAGCATAAATTTCCAATCAATCAGCTCTTAGACTCTCTTTCCTAATGATTTTTTTGTTTGTTTTTTAATATTTTAAACAGAGAGAGGGAGAGAGAAAGAATTTCTTTCTGTTCTTTGATTTTTTTATATTGGTTGCATATTCGTGGTATTTATGGCTTGAGTGTCAGTGTGTGTGTGTGTATGTGTGTGAGGAGTAACTCTTATTGTAGTTTAAACTTGAAATATGAAGCTTAAGTGTTCAGTAAACAGGATAATCTTCAATTCCAATAAGAAAAATAGGAGAAAGAGAGAGCACACGACTACGTAAGCATAACTACTGAAGATAAAGTAACTGCATTAGAGACAGTGTAAGTGGCAAAATGGCTGATCTAAATACTCTATAAAGGATTTAATGAGGATAGGTGAGCGATTCAACTTCAAATTAAGCTGAAATTATTTTCGATAAATAGTTTTTCTATACAGAAATTTTTCGGTACAGAAAACGTACGATAACACATTTTTCTGTGCACTAAACGTTCGATAATATACACAGTCGGACAAAATAAAGTGCGGTTTGAAATATTTTTTGTTTTTTGATTAAAGCATATGTTCATTGCTTTCAAATGTTTATAAATTATAGTTTCATTTTTAATTCGGTTAATATTTTATCTAAAAAGTATCTTAACATTGAATTCTTTCTTTATATTTTCTATTTATAATAGAAACTATATGGCACATAAGGAATTTCAAGTGACAAAATAAAGTAACACTTCACTAGAAAATATTATAAATAATTAAATAACTTCAACATTTAGTACGAAGTTGCTCCTCCTCTGTTATTTATGACATCTCTTAATCTTTTCGGCATACTTAGCTCAAGGTTCTTCAAAGTACTTGTAGGAATTGCCCTCCATTCACTTTGCAGCTTTTCCCAAAATGTTTGAATATTTGTTCTGGACTCCATCGGGTTTTTGTCATCTGAGATAGCCCAAAGATGCTCTATGGGGTTTAAATCTGGGCTTTGAGCAGGCCATTCAAATTTTTCAACATTATTTTCTTCAAAATATGTTTTAGCGACCTTACTTGTGTGCTTGGGTTCGTTGTCTTGTTGAATGATAAACTCCCAAAAGCCCATTTCCTCCTCACTGCTGTAAAGATTTTCTTCCAAAATATTTACATAGTGCTCTCCAGTCATTTTGGAATCAATTTTAACGAGTCTACCTACTCCTGAAGAGGAAAAACATCCCCACACCATGAGGCTGCCTCTACCATAAATATTTACATAAATATGTCTGAATGTTTTTGGAACATAATTATTTGGACAGACGAGTCAAAATATGAACTAAAAAATTGCAAAACTCGGAAAAGAGTGTGCTGTGAACCAACACAAAGGCTTAAATCGAAAAACCTTATCCATACTGGAAAACATGGTGGAGGCAGCCTCATAGTGTGGGGATGTTTTTCCTCTTCAGGAGTAGGTAGGCTCGTTAAAATTGATTCCAAAATAACTGGAGAGCACTATGTAAATATTTTGGAAGAAAATCTTTACAGCAGTGAGGAGGAAATGGGCTTTTGGGAGTTTATCTTTCAACAAGACAACGAACCCAAGCACACAAGTAAGGTCGCTAAAACATATTTTGAAGAAAATAATGTTGAAAAATTTGAATGGCCTGCTCAAAGCCCAGATTTAAACCCCATAGAGCATCTTTGGGCTATCTCAGATGACAAAAACCCGATGGAGTCCAGAACAAATATTCAAACATTTTGGGAAAAGCTGCAAAGTGAATGGAGGGCAATTCCTACAAGTACTTTGAAGAACCTTGAGCTAAGTATGCCGAAAAGATTAAGAGATGTCATAAATAACAGAGGAGGAGCAACTTCGTAAAAAATGTTGAAGTTATTTAATTATTTATAATATTTTCTAGTGAAGTGTTACTTTATTTTGTCACTTGAAATTCCTTATGTGCCATATAGTTTCTATTATAAATAGAAAATATAAAGAAAGAATTCAATGTTAAGATACTTTTTAGATAAAATATTAACCGAATTAAAAATGAAACTATAATTTATAAACATTTGAAAGCAATGAACATACGCTTTAATCAAAAAACAAAAAATATTTCAAACCGCACTTTATTTTGTCCGACAGTGTATTTTCCTGTACAGAAAACGATCGATAACAAACATAACAAATTTTTCTGTACAGAAACCGTTCGATAACAAACTTTTCGGTACAGGAAACGTACGATAACTAACACAACAAATTTTTGTGTACTGAAAACGTTCGACAATAAAGTTATCTGTACAGAAAACCTTCGGTAACTACGATAAAACGATCGATAACAAACATAACAAATTTTTCTGTTCAGAAAAAGTTTAACTACAAATTTTTCTGTACAGAAACCGTTCGATAACAAATTTTTCGGTACAGGAAACCTTCGATAACAAACATAACAAATTTTTCTGTATAGAAAATTGCCGATAAAAATTTTTGTGTACTGAAAACGTTCGATAATAAAGTTATCAAACATAACAAATTTTTCTGTACAGAAAACGTTCGATAAAAAATTTTTTTGTACAGAAAACATTCGAAAAAAAATTTATTGTACAAAAAACGTTCGATAAAAAATTTTTCTATACAAAAAACGTTTAATAACAAATTTTTCTGTACAGAAAACCTTCGGTAACTACGATAAAACGATCGATAACAAACATAACAAATTTTTCTGTTCAGAAAAAGTTTAACTACAAATTTTTCTGTACAGAAACCGTTCGATAACAACTTTTCGGTACAGGAAACGTTCGATAACAAACATAACAAATTTTTCTGTATAGAAAATTTCCGATAACAAATTTTTGTGTACTGAAAACGTTCGATAATAAAGTTATCTGTACAGTAAACCTTCGGTAACTACGATAAAACGATCGATAATAAACATAACACATTTTTCTGTACAGAAACCGTTGGATAACAAATTTTTCGGTACAGGAAACGTTCGATAACAAACATAACAAATTTTTCTGTATATAAAAATGCCGATAAAAATTTTTGTGTACTGAAAACGTTCGATAATAAAGTTATCTGTACAGAAAACCTTCGATAACTGCGATAAAACGATCGATAAAAAACTTAACAAATTTTTCTGTACAGAAAACGTTCGACAAAAAAATTTTTTTGTACAAAAAACATTCGATAAAAAATTTTTCTATACAAAAGACGTTTAATAACAAATTTTTCTGTACAGAAAACGTCCGATAAAAAATTTTTTAAGCTGAAATTATTTCTTTAGATTAACTAAGTTTTAAATTTTTTTAACTTAAAATCCTTTATTAAAAACAAAACTTTCAAAAACGAAATTTCTTAAAAAATATCGTTTAAATTTGTAAAATATAAAACTCCTTTATTTTCTCTCTTTTTCTATTTTATTTCCTCTTGAGTGTCAAGTTAATACTTTAATGTTTCCTTTTAAAAGAATTCTCTTAAGAAATGCTCTTGTCCTGCCTTCTCTTCTCTTCTCAACTACAATCTGCTACAATTTCTAAAAATTTTTCTTCATCGTTTTGCGTTCTTGTTTTAAGTCCCCCTATAGAAAGAAAATCATCATCAGTCGTAACCCAATTCAAAAGGGGTCGAGTAAAGAAAGCCGGCAAGAAAATAAAAAAAATTATGAAACATAAAATGCAACAGCAAACGATAATAGAATCCTTTCGCTAAGAAAAAGTAGCAGCATTAGTAGGAGACTAAATGGTGGGGCTAAAGGATGTTGCACTGCAGACATTGAAACATTTAAACTCTACAGGATATTGAGTTTATGGTGTTTAATTCTACTCCAAGTTCTTCTTCATTTCTTTTCTTTCAGTTTCAACAGACAACAAGTACTTGAAATACTTAAAACAAAAAGTGAAAAGGGAGACAAATATTCAATGAAGTATGCCAGGATATATTCAATAATTTTTGTTTCTTTTGTCTTCAAGGACAATCGTTTTTATTGTTATTTCTTCTGCTGCTCTTCCATAGATAGAAATTGCTGACACAAGAAATCAGTCTGTGTTCTTGAAAAATACTCTTCCTTCGCTTTAGTAAAGCAAAATTGTCTTCTGCTAAACACTTTAAAACTTACATATTTGATGTATTACAAGCGTATGTATATCGTAGCCGTTATTTAATATCGTAAAAAAATAACGTTATCCTTAAACACTTTTTTTTATAGGATACACTCTAAAGTGTTTGGAACTTTACTAAATTCAAACGCCATCTTTTAGTTTAATCTCTTATTACCACTCGTAGTCAGTGATTAATCCAAAATCACCACCATGCATCTAGCAAAACAGTGAAATATCATAGAGTTTTCAATACTTTTCATTTTAAAACATTTTAATTATCTTTGCATATCAAGCAAAACTCCAAATTTTTCCAAACAGAAACTTTTCGATATCTACAGAAAACATTCGATAACAAATTTCTTTCTTTCGATAACTAATTTTTCTGTACGAATATTTTTTTCAATACAAATATTTTTCGATGACAAATTTATAAAACAATTTTTTTTTATAAAACCCTTTCGATAACAAGTATTCTATATAGAAAATTTTCGATAACAAATTATTCTGTACAAAAAATTCTTCGATAACAAATTTTTCTGTATAGAAAATCTTCGATAACAAATTTTCCTATACAGAAAACCTTCGATAACAAATTTTCCTATACAGAAAACCTTCGATAACAAATTTTTCTGTACAGAAAACCGTCGATAACAAATTTTTCTGTAGACAAAACCTTCGATAACAAATTTTCCTATACAGAAAACCGTCGATAACAAATTTTTCTGTAGACAAAACCTTCGATAACAAATTTTCCTATACAGAAAATCTTCGATAACAATTTTTTCTGTAGACAAAACCTTCGATAACAAATTTTCCTATACAGAAAATCATCGATAACAATTTTTTCTGTAGACAAAATCTTCGATAACAAATTTTCCTATACAGAAAATCTTCGATAACAAATTTTCTGTAGACAAAACCATCGATAACAAATTTTTTATTACAAAAACATTCCGATGACCAATTTTTTTAATTGGTAGAAGATTGTAATGGTATGTTTGAGCTGCCAAATATTGTTCAATGGAAACAGTGCTGTTGTGAAAATGAATTGAGAACAACCTTTCTCACTAAGTCATACTCTTTCCCAAGAGATGTCGTCAAATATTATTGCATCACGCCATCTTATTTACTAAATTTATTTCAGGTACAAAGCAGTTTAAAGGACCAATAAAGGAATAGGATTTGCTTCAAATTAGGATATGAAAATTATATCGCAGCAAAGCTCAAAACCAAAGAAAATGTATCATCCAAAACACGAACCGCCCTTCATGTTTCAGAATAAAAAGCTTTAATTTGTTTTTTTCGAATTTAAAGCCATGAAGATAAAGCTTCCAATCCTTCCATCTCTATTTCTACAAGTTAGTTCAGCCACCTTTTAGAAGGACGAAAAATTGTAAATCAAAAAATATAACCAAATTCTTCTAATTTCCACAACTTTTTTGCTGTGATTACAAACTGCATCCCTTCGTCGTAATGCGAAAACAATAATTCTGTAGCGCTGTCACCAGCTGTTATGCGTACTCTTCCCGTAAGAAAAGTTTACCCAAAAACGCAGCTTTTTCAAAATCTATCATATTCCATCACCTAAAAGCTTTAAAAGTTCTCTCTCTCTCTCTCTCTCTCTATCTATTTCACTCTTGCTCACTGCTCACTGAAAATGTTTACTACTATCCTTGTTGTTATTGTTGTTGAGCCACTTGGATGTTCTACCTACTGCATGCATGTAAATCACTCAACAGTACACTCGAGTTTCCAAGTGAATAATGAATGTGTCAGTGAGTAAAACAACAACAGCAATAACAACAATAAAAATGTCAATAGCAACAACTATAAAGCAATTCTTTTATTATTCGTACTTAAAACAAAACAGGTTATATTGTTATTTTTTCCTCTTTCGCTTTGTCTCTCTCTCTCCCGCTCACACTCTTTCATTTGTAGTTTGAAGAGGCTGCAGTGATACTACCACCAGTACTACTAATACTGTGTTCACTATTACATCTCATTGTGTACTCTGTTATGTATGCAGGCAAATGTACCCACACACTTGCAAAGAGGCTGATGCTTTTCATATGCCATGTGGTGTAATGTGACACACACTTAAACACACTCATACATGCAGTTAAAGTTTTGTTGTTGATTTTTATTATAATCAAACAACTGCAGCATTATTTTAGGCCTCACAGTAAAAGCTGTATTTAACAGAAAGAGAGAAAAAATTGAATTTAGCCCTTCAGTGTGGGAAGAAAAATAAACTGAATTGTCTACGACACTTCCACTATCCCTTCTATTGAAACTTGAGTTCAAATTCTATAATAATTCGCGGCATAAGTAGGGACCATAATCTGAGCGCAGGTCTTAGATAAACAGAATATTGCGACTTTTTGTCCCCACAACTTAATCTATGCTTGACGATGTTATCCTTTTATGAAATATATGGAATATACATACATACATATATGTATGTCTGAATTGACACAATCCTACATTTATCCAATAATACAAAATGAAATGACCTGAAATAGATAGGAGTGTTATGAAAAAGAACTGGGTTTTTCAAGCAAAGGACTAATTTGTAATATTTCATTACAGAATTTTTTCAGCAACAATATTTTACAAAGAAATTTTTCGAAAACAAACATTTCTGTGTAGGACAGTGAAAATTTTCAATAAATAATTTTCCTATGCGGACAACATTCTTTAACAAATTTTTCTGTCGTTCAATAACAAATTTTTGTATACAGAAAACGTTCGATAACAAATTTGTTTGTACAGAAAACTTTCGATAACAAATTTTTCTGTGGAGAAAACGTTCAATAACAAATCTTTATATTCACAAAATATTCAATAACAAAGTTTTCTATACAGAAAAATATCGATAACACATTTTTCTATACACTAAAATTTCGATAACAAATAGTCCGATGTAGAAAATTATCGACCACATATTTTCCTAAACAAAAAATATAGATATCGGATTTCTATTTTCGATAACTAATTTTCTTATACAGAAAACTTTCGATAACAAATTTTCCTATACAGAAAACTTTCGACAACAATTTTTTCTGTAAGCAAAATTTTCCATAACATATATTCATATGTAGAAAATTTTCGATAACAAATTTTCCCATACAGAAAATTTTCGATAGCAATTTTGTCTAAACAAAAAATTGTTTATAACAAATTTTGCCATACACAAAATTTTCGGTAACAAATTTTTCTAACAGAAAACTTTCGATAACAAATTTTTCTATACAGATAATTTTTGATAACAAATTTTTCTAAACAAAAAACTTTTGATAACAAATTTTCGTATACAGAAAATTTTCGACAACAAATTTTTCTGTAAGCAAAATTTCCGATAACAAATATTCCTATGCAGAAAACGATAACAAATCTTCCCATACACAAAATTTTCGATAACAAATTTTTGATAACATATTTCCCATACACAAAATTTTCGATAACAAATTTTCCTAACAGAAAACTTTCGATAACAAATTTTTCTATACAGATAATTTTTGATAACAAATTTTTTCTGAACAAAAAATTTTTGTATACAGAAAATTTTCGATATCGAATATGCATAATCTACATTCTTTTGAATAAGAAAATATTCCATAGAAATTTATTTAATTTGGAAGGTGTTTGATAAGAATTCTTTTTCTGTAGAGAAAATGTAGAAATTTCTAGAATTTATGTTATATTTACAAAAGAAGTCTCTTCAAATTCGTATGTATTTCCTTGAAGCACTCATTTAAATATTCCATTAAAAAAAAAAAAACAAAAACAATAAATGTTTTAAAGCACAAAAGAATTTTTATCCTCTTACTACTTTTCTTTATTAAAGAAAGAAAAAACTTTTATTCAACACCTAAAAATATACTTTATAAAAATGCCAAAAATATATATACACTACCAACTGAACAAGAAACAACAACATTTTTCTTTGATACACACACAATGTACACAAACATGTAAATAGTGATGACGTCAAAAACGAGAAAAATATAGAGTGAGAGAGAGAGTTTTTTTAACTGGCAGTTAAAGTTTTTTTTTTTTTTTGTTCTGATAAAGTTTGTGAAATTTATTTGTGCCTATAAGTGTAAGTGTTTGTGTGTGTGTAAGTGCGTGTAGATGTGTGTAGATGAAAATAAAAGAGTCAACAACAATTTGAAGAAAGAAAACAGAAAAAAAACAAAAAATAAGTGGAGCATAGTATTGAGTACAGAGTATAAATTTCGTAACAGATAATAAAAATGCAAAAACAAATATGTATGCACATACAGTAATAGGGAAAGAGAGTGAGAGAGCGGGACAGGGATATAAAATAACAAAATAAATATACTCTTACTATGAAAAGTAATTATGTTGCCTTATACAGTGGGTGGCATATATAAAGTTTTTTTTTTTTTTGGGAAATAAACTGTAAATATATAAAATTTTAAAAATAAAATAATACTGTCGTTTTATATTCAAAATTCCTGAAATTTTCAATTAAATTCATTTGTTTTTTATTAACTGTACTTATAACGGGTGATTTTTTAGCTATTATCTTTTTGGCAACACAGGTTTAAACAGCTCACGCACGTTTCGTGTTTTGTTTCACTGACAAACATCTTCAGTTTGGTCTACAATTTAACCATGAATCGTCTTACAAACGAACAACGCTTGCAAATCATTGAATTTTATTATCAAAATGCGTGCTCTGTTAAGAAAGTTCATGGCGCGCTTCTTCCATTTTATGGAACCAGTTTAATCGACCCACTGAAGCGGCTATTCGGGCTATTGTGACTAAATTTCGCACCAAATTTACATTGTTGGACATTAAACCACCAACACGCTTACGTAGAGTGCGAACTGAAGAAAATATCGCAGCTGTATCGGCCAGTGTCAATGATGACCATCAATTATCGATTCGCCGCCGTTCGCAGCAATTGGGCCTCTGTTCTCATCAACGTGGAAAATTTTGAGGAAGGATTTAGGTGTGAAGCCTTTCAAAATACAGCTGGTGCAAGAATTGAAGCCGAACGACCTATCGCAACGCAGAATTTTTGGTGAATGGGCTCTTGGAAAGTTGGCCGAAGATCCACTTCTTTATCGAAAAATTGTGTTCAGCGACGAAGCTCATTTTTGGCTCAATGCATACATACGTAAATAAGCAGAATTCTCAATTTTGGAGTGAAGATCAGCCAGAAGCATTGCAAAAGCTACCAATGCATCCAGAAAAAGTCACAGTTTGGTGCGGTTTATGGGCTGGTTGCATCATTGGACCGTACTTCTTCAAAGATGCTGCGAATCGTAACGTAACTTTGAATGGTGAGCGCTACCGTGGAATGATATCCAACTTTTTTTTTTTGCCCAAAATGCAAGAGCTTGACTTGTATGACATGTGGTTTCAACAAGACGGTGCCACAGGCCACACAGCAAGCGTAACAATGGACTTATTGAGAGGCGAGTTCGGTGAACATTTTATTTCACGTTCGAGACCCGACAATTGGGCGCCTAGATCGTGCGATTTAACGCTTTTAGAGTATTTTTTGTGGGGCTATGTTAAAGATAATGTCTATACAGACAAGCCCGCTTCAATTGACGCATTGTAAGACAACATTGAAGCATTTATTCGTGAGATACCGTCCGAAATGTTGGAAAGAGTATGCCAAAATTGGACTAAGCGGACGGACCATTTGAGGCGCAGTTGCGGTCAACATTTGCATGAAATAATCTTCAAACATTAAATTATATGGACCGTACTATCTATTCAAATAAAGATTTCATGCATTTTTCTGAATTTTATGTTGTTTTTTTTTTGAAAAATTTTCCTATAGCTCTTATAAAATCACCCATTTATTACAGACGCCACTGTAAAGTATTTATAATATTGTGTCATAATAAAAAATATTCTAACTGAACAAAAACAAGCAAACAAACAAACAACAACTACAAACACTTGCTACTTAAATAATTGCCATATAATTTTATTAATTAAAAGGTGTGTCCTTTATTTATAAGACTCCAATGTACAGACACTTCCGCACATACACATAAACACTTATCAAAAATACATACATATATCGCTATGCTTACGCACAGCAAAAAAAAAAAATAAAAAATAAATGTAAAGACTCTGTTGCTTTATTTTTAATAGGTACGTAGAGTGAGAGTGGGTGTAGCACCTGCAGAGCGAGAGAGAGAGAGAGAGAGAGAGAGAGAGAGTGATAGTGCATGGATACGAGTATTTTATTGTTATACTGACGCATTTTTCAGTTTTTTCTAAAGCATAGTGTGAGTGACAGTTGGATGGAATGAGAGAAAGAAACTGGTTTTGTGAGGTTGATAGCTCTTTAACTGTATTGCTGTGTTTTTTCTTTTGGTTTTTTTTTTTTTGAAAATGTTTCTGAAATGCTATCAAATTTCAAATACAAACATTTCCTTAACAACAACAACAATCTCAACAACAACAACAACGACAAATAGAGTAACAAAGTTGAAATGTTGAAGAAGAGCTCTTTACTAGAGTAAGTAGGTAGGAGGGGTAGTCTCTTGGTGCTTCTAGTAACAGTGTTTTAAAGTGTGTTATTTTTTTTAATTCAACAATAAAAACATTGCATTGGTTAAGGGAAAAAGTAAATTTCTAATTTTAATATGAACATTTATTTAATAACAAAATTTTTTTTTCAATAATTTTAAATTTAAAAAGCAAAATCTAAACAAAATTGTACAATATTTTGTTAAAATAAAATTGATTTTGAAAAATTTGTATACAATTATTGGTAAAGTTAACTAAAACTACATATAAAACTGAAATTTCGATGAAACTTTTATTTAATTTTTAATATTATGGCAGCTTTATATACTTACGAAATGCCTACTGAGTGGATGACAAATTTTTTTCAAATTTCGTTTTGTTCGAGATATCTGAGCTAGACTTTGGACGGGCTTTCGTCTAATAAACTAACACACTACTTACTAGACTATGGCGACTTTACTTTTATTTCATTATACATACATAATACTGAAACCTTGACATTGCCATTACGTATGAAACCGCCTTTGGGCTGGTTGCAGCAGTCGATGCATCGATATATACATAATTGGTCATTACATTCCTCCAATCAGCATTACGACCTAGCTTCTCACACTATGAACTTATGTTTTGCGTGCCAATTTTATACATGAGTGGCGGGACTTACAGTTTAAAATCGACTCCGAACGACGAATTTTTAAGAAAAGTTTTTTATTGCAATATTTTTTTCTCCCAGAATTTCTGCCAGAAATCTGCTGAGAGATTCTGATAACTTGACAAATTTCCGTTTTCAAATACATACTAGCACATTAGGAAATTTTCTGCATAATTATGGTCTTTAACTTATCTCCTCCAAAAGTATTTAACGGCATCAAAACGCATGATTTTGGTGGCCAATTTATGCAATAAAGTTAAAATTGGTGTTGTTATGTGGTGCATGACTGCATATTTATTATACGGCATACCGTCCAGCCTATAATCTATAAGTGCAGGTCAGAAAGAATATCGTTTACAATACGAAAATACCAGTCTGAATGTATGGCAACGATTTTTCATCACCATATAGACACTAAACGGGGACTTTTTCTAAAATAAAGGGTATTTTTTATAGAGGTATAGAACTTTAAGTTGCAATTACTTTTCAAGATGGCGACCGATTTAACAGCTGTCAAGTGATTTATTCTCAGTTTGGTTTGGCAATTCATCAAGAATAGACTCACGCCTGAACAACGCTTGGCGAATGAGTCCATCCGCCATCGAGCACAGGAATTTGATCTGTGTCCATCCACTTTATGGAAGATTTTGCGGAAGGATCTTGGCTTCCGTGCTTACAAAATCCAACTCGTGCAAGATTTGAAGCCAAACGATCATCAAGTAAGGCGTAGATTCGTCGAATGGGCCCAAAACGAGATTACCGTTGTTCCCGATTTTCATAAGCGAATTTTGTTTAGCGATGAAGCGCACTTCTGGTTGAATGGCGACGTCAACAAACAAAACTGCCGCATTTGGAGTGAAGGTAATCCTCAAGTGTATGTGGAAACACCGTTACATCCAGAAAAACTGACTGTTTGGTGCGCTTTATGGGCTGGTGGAATCATTGGTCCGTACTTTTTCAAAAACGATGGTGGCCAGAACGTTACAGTCAATGGTGATCGGTATAGAGCCATGATTACTAACTTTTTCATTCCTGAATTGAATAACCATGATGTCCAGGAGATGTGGTTTCAACAAGACGGCGCAACATGTCACACAGCTCGTGCCACAATAGATTTATTGAAAGACACGTTTGGTGACCGCCTAATTTCACGTTTTGGACCTGTGAATTGGCCTCCAAGATCTTGTGAATTAACACCGCTAGATTACTTTCTGTGGGGCTATGTTAAGTCATTGGTCTATGCGGTAAAGCCACAAACGCTTGACCATTTGGAAGACAACATTCGCCGTATTATTGCCGATATACGGCCACAAATGTTGGAAAAAGTCATCGAAAATTGGACGTCCAGATTGGACAACATCCGCGCCAGCCGTGGCGGTCATATGCCAGAAATCATATTTAAAATGTAATGCCACAAGGATTATCTTTCGGATAAATAAAATTCATGTCAATCGAATAATTCATCGTTGTTTTATTGCAACTTAAAGTTCTATACCTCTATAAAAAAACACCCTTTACAATGGCTTTCACATTATCACTTCGAGGTTCCTTGAACCCCATATACCCTCAACAGACATTACAGTCTCCTGGCTTCGTCTTGTTGGAGCTACTTACACTCCAGCATAGTCATAATCTTTAATTTAAGGGCAATAAATCAACTATCATACGGTCATAGCGCTCTGAATTGATATTAATACGACTCAATAACTACTCCAGTGAAATTTAAAGCAATGAATACATTTCAGTCTCTTCAAATTTCTTTATAATCTTGCCATCACTTGTTTAGAGGGCTGATTATTGTAACCATAATCTCCCCATAATTCTCGACAAGTGATCACATTTGGATCACTACTTTTGTGAAAAGTTTTAAATAATTTTTACGTGTTATTTGGTTGTTCAACGACCCGTATTCGTAAATAATACTTTATATGAAAGATGTTTAACAGCTGACAGAAAATATTTTTCCTTTTAATCAGTATTTTTAAAAACTTTTAAACTTCCCTCCTCAAGTGTCTACTATTCTGCAACAAATACCCAGTTAAAGTTCTCAAGTGTCTTGTAACAACAATTTAAACACTCAACTCTACTCTGCTCCACTCAACTATACTGTTACAGTTTTTCTCCACCATTTTTTTTTCGTTTGTTTCTTTCTTTGTCCTACAATCTGCAGAAGAAGCAGAAGAGTATGACAAACTGTCAGTTTAGCATTGGAGAAGGTCTGTCGTTAAACCGTTTAAACGGGTTAAAAAGCGCATTTCTCAACGACACAAAAAGGCGTGTGAGAGTTGTTAACTGATAATGGCTTGTGAAATACTTTTATGTGTGAAAGAGAGGGAGAGAGAGGAAATGGTATGTTTTAGAACTAATGTGGCATATAAGAGAAGGTATGCCTAAGAATAAAAATAAAAAAAATTTAAAAAATTCCTTGTGACTCTATAATAACAGGGATTCCATTCCATTCCGACATAACGTTGGGCATACATGTACACAAATTATCTAAGAACAGAATTTTCGCCTCTCTTTATCTTTCCTTTCGTTGTGCATACGTTTACCAAACATCCGCTGGCCCTGTCAATGGCGCTGTTACTCCCCTTCTCGTAAGCAGTTCTGTTTGCTCATTGCCACATGACCTAGTAACCAGCAGAGGGAGGGTAGTTTTATTCTGTCTATTTAGGTGACTCTTCTGGCAGTCCCATACTATCTTCGAATTGAACTCAAGTCAAGTCAAGTCCTCGAATGGCGGCCTGACTGTAAGAATGTGTTGCTATGTATGCCTGTATTTTGTTCGTTGTACCCAAGTTCAATTGAGCACATTTCCCAATAGGGTCGGAACATCTCATTGTGGTCAAAAATTCCTGCTCCTAGTCCAAAATCCCTTATCAACCCATCTGTATACTACAAAATAGTCTCTCTTTTGAGAGAGTGTGCAGTTTCTACATTACTGCATTCATTTTTGTTACCAAGCCTCGTTGCGAAGCACGTACTAAATCATAGAGTCAACTGCTTCTGCCCAAGAGACAGTTAAGGAGGAATCAGTCAGCCAATCGATTTTTCGATTCAGAACCTAACCACTACCAAAACTCCAAAATTTCGTCTGCACCACCATGTGCAGCGGATTTAAATCTAACAGAGCATCCAACGCCGCTGTAGGACAGATTCTCATTGACCATGTTATCCCAGCACACGCAAGTCTCTGTGTCTTGTTCAACTCCAGTTAAAGTGTTTTCACATTTGTTTTGTCTGCCTAGAGAATTGTTCCCTTAGGCCACTCACTACTGGTTTGACCATCATGGTATACATCCAGTGCATAATACCTGGGTTGTATTCCCAGAATTCTCCTGCATACCAATATGGCAGCTCTAATAAAGTCAATTACAAAGCAACCACTGAACAGAGCAGCCCATATAATTTCGCAAGAGAGTTTATTGTAGGATTTTTTTAAAATCCAGACAAGTTTTTGTTGTTTTTGTGAATGTAATTAAATGAGAAAGAAGTTTACAGTTTAATTTTATTTCAAATAACTTTAGAAATCTGCTTGGAATAAAATTTCGTTTTGGGTTCTCTTCTATTTCTTCAATATAAAATAATTTCCATGTTCAATCTTAAGCATACCTTCCCCTAACTGTTAACAAGCTTTTAAAACCCAACTCCACCACATATTAAGTATGACGTTTTATTTACTTCCCAGTTTTAAAATGTTTCCTTAAGTGTTAACATCCATATGTGTATGCATGCATGCATGTATGTGTAGCTGTAGTGGTAAGTAAATTGTATTTGATACACACAAATGCTATCATATGCACCTCTCTCACTCTCTTACTCATCATTATGTTTTTATTGCACTGCTTGGCACACCCACCGTCATCCATGCATTCCGTTATCTCACATTATAATACTCACTCTCTCTTCGTTATTCTATGCTTGACAAACAATTTTCTATGCCAGCAACATTTTATATTTATGCATGTGTGTGTGTGTGTGTGTGGGGGGCAAGAAAAAAAGAGAGTGTGAATGTAAAATTATGTGAAACTTATTCTCTATACAAGATTACGCATTAAGTACCGGAAAAAAGTACTCGCATAAGTTTTCCTTTCTTTTTTTAAAAAGGATACATACTGACAATTAAAACAACAACAACAACAATATGCAACAACAACAAAGTTTATAAATGTTACCATTTTTTTGACGTTTAGGGAATGAGTAAAAACTGAGGGTAAAACAATGCCATACGGTTGAGAGAGGTACTTTTTTCCGAAATGATTCACTTATTAAAGGTGGAAGTAATAAATCAGAATTATGATAAAAAAAAACAACAAAAATTATATAAAAATTATTACAACACTTTAGTCAGGATTACGGGATAACTTCTCACACCATCCATGTTGTATGTGTTAATTTTATTCGTGAGAAAGAGGGACCTATTGTTTAACGTCGACCACGAATGAAAGATTTTTGAGAAAGACTGCTGAGTGGACGACGACAAAATTTATATTTTTTGTATATTCCGCTCCGCTCGAGATGTCTGAGCTGGGTTTTGAATCAGGAGTTCTCATGTAATAACCCAACACACTACCTTGCCGCAGGCGATTCTTTTGAAACACATAGTTTTCGATATTTTTTCTTACACTACATACCGTCCAGTTCATAATCTTCAATTTAAGGCCACAAAATTCCACCATCATACGATTACAGCTCTTTGAATTGATGTTAATACAGCTCAAAGGCCCCTCCAAAACATAATCGTTAACAAACAGTAACTTTTTCCGAATGCAGATGGCTTGTCCACTATCTCTTGTGGACTTTTCGAGCCAGATATGCAACAATTATGCTTGTTGACATGTTTACCTTGTGTTGAAAGAAAATTTTGTTTGAAAAATCACCATTAAAAATCTCTTGATATAGCATCCAATAAACATGTAAACGGGGTTGGAAATGGTAATCCAACTTTAATTGTTATGTGAGTTGAACTTAATGTGGTTTGAGAGGTAAATTCAAATGGGCAATACCACATAATAAGCCATAAGATAAGTCCAATTGCTGAGAACTTCGTGACATCAGCGTTATCAAACCAAAATTTATGGCATTTTGATAGAAAAAGTTTTTCTTTTTTGGCCAGCATAGAATTGCTAGGTTTCCATAGCGTAAAACCAACCCAAATATATTTTGCATGTCACAATGGAATTTAAATTTACACTGAAGGTACTGCAGCAATTGAAGCAAATGATAGAAAGTGAAATATCCTGATATACATATTGTGGATGCAATCAAACTTACAAGAACTGCTCTCTCTGGTCTGCTAATCAATTCTGGCCGTTTTATTTTAATAATTTTTGCTTCAATCTGGTTAGCTCTTGACTTAAGGAATTAAAATCAATCGTTTGATCATGTTGTACGAACTCGTAATGAATATTTCCTCTGCAAAATCACCGGACATGGCAGCTCTGCCTTTCTTGGGCCCATGCTCACTTTGCCACCGTCACCATAGGCCCCACCATGTTTCGTTTACGATCTTTTATGCGCATTATTATCGTTTGTGCTCCACTTTTTATCACCCGTAATCATTCCCTTTACAATGTGGCACCCCAACATCGAATTTCTTTATGTATTCAATTTTCTTTAAATAGTAAGAATACCTACATAATACCTTAAGAACGTCCATAGCTACCTATGAACATATCCATTTTCAAATCACTTTTTGTTGCTTTTTTATATTCACAAGCAGCTGCATTTTTAATTCAAACGTTGATTTCCTTTTCAAAATACTTCAATTTCAAAATTGCATTGTCCTTTACAAAAACAAAAAGGGTTTCTCTTTGTCTTGTTGTTGTTTTATTTTTATTTTTTTAATTGAAACCCACAATGCAAAATCAATTTCGAAGTAAAGCAATACAAAGCGTGGCCTTAATTAAGCCCATCACTGTTATTAAAACCCACCATCAATGCAACGCAACCATACACTCATCGCTGCTATTTCAAATACACTGTGAGTAAGAAAAATAAAACAATTATTCTCAACATTTTATTACCGTTTTTACATTAAATTTTCTCTCTTTATTTCCCTTCTTTGTCTTCTTCTTCTTCTTCTTATGATTACAATATTATCCCTGTGGTAAACAATCACTGGCATAAATTTGCTCAATTAATTAAAAACACGACAAATGAGTTGCGTTGAATTGAGGAGACGGAGAGAGAGAGAGAGTTTGCAAAAACAAAAACACAATGAAATAAAAACAACCCCGTGGCTATTTGTTTCACATATTTTTTTACCCTTTTCGTGTTCGTTCGTTAAGTAAGAAAAAAAAGAGGAAGAGAATGGTAATGGACTACAAATAAACGAAAGCAAACTATGGTTCCGGTTCTATTATTATTGCTATTAAAAGCAACAACAACAACTGCAAAAAATATTAATGAAACAAAAGGGTTGATTATCAATTGGCAAGAAACCATCGTTGTTTGTCACGCTGTGGGCTGTTAAATCTGTATGTCTCCTAGTGTGTGTGCGTGTGTGTTAATGTTCTTGCATGTTTACATCTCTCTGCGCCAAAAAGATGCCTTTAGCTCAGCAACAAAAGTGTAAATTGAAAATACTCAGCATTCGTGCAAAAGTAGAAAAAACAACAAAAATTTCATTGATTCTCCGTGTGTAAGCATGGCAAGTTAAAGTAGCATTTATAATTACACGTTGTACATGGTCTAACAAGTTCAAGTCTGTTTTCAATAGCGTTAGCTTTTTTCCCAATTTGTTCCTAAAAAAAATTTTTCTTATAAAGAATTTCTCAAAAAAAAAAAAAATATTTTAAGAAACTTAAAAAAATACAAAAAATAATTCAAAACAATTTTTTTTTCTTTTAAATTTTTTTATTCTGTACCTTCTTTTTTAAATAGACCTAAAGAAAAATCAAATCTTAGATTTAAAAAAAGATTAAAGAAAGAAAAAAGAAATGGATTTTTTTTCAAATATTTTATTTTAATTCAACAATAATAAAAAAAATCCTTTTTCCAAACATTTTTTCTCTATTTTGTTTGTTTTATTTTTCTAAAAAAATAGGCATTTTTCTTTTAAATAAACTAAACATAAATTTATTTTAAAATCTTTTTTAATTTTATTATTTATTTATTTTTATTTCGTTTTTTAACCGATTTTTGTTTTATTGTTTTGTTTTATTTTTCTAAAAAAATAGGCATTTTTCTTTTAAATAAATTAAACATAAATTTATTTTAAAATCTTTTTTAATATTCTTTATTTATTTTTTTTTTCGTTTTTCAACCGATTTTTGTTTTCTATTTTTATAAAAAAAAAAACATATGCTAGTTCTTAAAAAAATTTTTTGCTTTTTCATTTTTAAATTTAAAATGAAAATATTTTTTTTAAAATAAATTAAAAAAAATTGGGATTTTTATATTATTTTTTGTTTCCATTTAACCAAAATAATTTTGTTGTTAATTATACAAAAAAAAATATTTATTTAAATAAAAACCTTAAAAAATGTCTTTATTTAAAAAAATTTAAAATAATGTCCTTTTTATAAAAATACTAGCTGTATTTTATTGATTTTGTTTCCCGTTGTCCTGATGATTCAGATGAACGGGCCCGAGTCGTACGCATTCGATAAGTTTGCTTGTCGCTTTGGATTCATGATTGTACGGGAACGACGTGAAAAATGCGTTTAAATTTATTAGAATCTCACAATGTACCCAATCCAATTGAACCCAACAGCATTTTTAAAAATTTTCCAAAATTAAAATGTTGCAAACTTGTGATTATTAAAATCATAAATGATGAATCCTAAAATATCTGGTATTTGTACTGCTTACGATTCAATTTATTTTGAATAATTCCCAGTATCTATCGGAAATTAATCGCACTAACTTAGAAACCTCCGTCGACTCATGCGCAACAATTTTGCTAAAGTTCATATCATGATCAAATGCACAGTTTACGCTTTAAATCATTTTTAGTAATTTTCAGTGGCGCTACCTGTCGGAAATTAATCGCACTAACTTAGAAACCTCAGTCGTCTCATGCGCAACAACTTTGCTAAACACCATAACATGATTAAATGCACAGTTTATGCTTTAAATCATTTTTAGTAACTTTCAGTGGCGCCACCTGTCGGAAATTGGTCATACCAACTTAGGAACCTTCCCCGGCTCATGCGCAACAACTTTGCTGAAGGTCATAACATGGTCAAATGCATAGTTTACGATTCTATTAATTACATACAAACAAACATTCATTTTTATAATAAAAAAATTCGTATAAAATAAAAAAAAAAAAAGATTAAGCATTTACTTCATTTACAACCATGGGTATTATTACATTTCTCTGGGAAACCCTTTGAAAATAATAAAAATCCACTACCGCCACTAACTACTAGTGGACCTGTAAAAATCTCAATATTTTTGGTCATTTTGTAAAAACCTTTTTGAAAATGTTAATCATTTTTGGCTGGTTTACGAGCAAAAATTTAAATACAGAAACAAAAGAATTAGAAATTGCCAATGGCAACATTGTTTACATTCGTACAAATATTTAAAGAGCAAAAACCCCAAAAGGGAAATCAAAATTTCATCAATTAAATGCACTTGAACAACAATAATAAAACAACAGTTAAAATGTTTAAGAGAAGAAGAGTATTTGCACATGCATGTATACATTGTATACATATGTAGTTGAGTTGTTAAATTACGAGCAGCCATTTCCAATTGTTTTGTTTTGTTTTGCTTTGTTTTGCTTGTCTGTACTAAACATTTTGTGTGTGTTACAAGAGAAGCCTGTGCCTGTGCCTGTGCCTGTGCTGATGTTAAATTGATGCTCGTTCGGTTGTTGTGATTTATTATTGCACGAGTAGTGCTGCTTGCTGCAGTCTGACAACAACCTAAATATTGTTTGAGTATGTAAGTGCGTGTGTGTGTATGTATGTGTGCGTGTGCCCATAAAATGATTAATGCCGTTCTATTTGATTCTAAAACGGTTCTGTGTGCGCTTTTAATGTAAAGTAAAGAAAAAATAAAACAAAAACCAGGATATTCTCTATTTTATCCCCATATTTACATTGTTTTTGAGTTGAATATCTTGTTTGTCCGTATTCGTATTTTATTCGGCTTTAACAGTCGTTGCATTTATGTAGTAGCAACAAAAATAATACTAAAATATCCATTCGCTCGCTCTCTCTCTCTTTTGTTATACACTTTTAAAATGGTTTTACTTGCTATTGTTATTGCTGATGCTGAATTCAATTTTTGCTTCATTGTTTTTGCTTTATAAACAACCCTGTTTCTGGTTATATTAACACTATGGGATGCTGTGTGTGTATTACTGCAAAAAATACATACATATACAAACATTGATTTGTTAAAAGAAATAAAATAACGGTTTATATATGACTTTCCTAAATTCTAAGTAGTAGAGGGCAATGGCTACAAATATTTAAAAATGTTTTTTCTTTTGCTTCCCTCTACTTAAATTTCTTTGTAACTGAGATAAGCCATCATCATCATCATTATCATCGTCATCGGCATCATCATCGTCATCATCGTGTAACATAATAAGGGTATAGATAAAAATCTTTGAGAGCATTCAGCAGTACACTACTAACTACCACCACTACTTGCATGCTAAGAAGTATGTATATTGTGTGAGCTTTTGAAAATAAAATCAAAGAGAGTTGTTGAACACAATACACCATCACCACCACCACCACCACCACTGACTGTAACAGGAAATTTTCTAAAGGCATACACAGGGATATAACGAATGTAGGATGTACTAAAACAGTGGTAATGGTAATAGTAGTTGTAGTTGGTTATACAATTGAGAACATATTTTACAAATATTTTCTCTCGAAATATGTGTTGCCATAGTCGTATATACTAAACATTAATATCATCAGCATTATCATTATCATCGTCATCATTATGAAGATGTAAATGTTGTTGTTGTTGTTGTTGCTGTTGCTGCTGTTAAGATATATTTTTTGGGGGTGCTGCTGCTGCTGCTGCTGTTTTTGTTTTTATAACAAAAGGGAGTGGTAATATAAAGTTTTTTGCTCCTAATTTTTGTAAATAAATTATAGCTGCCTCGTCTAAGCGTGTGGATATACAATAATATATGAAATATTTTTTTTGGAATTTAAAGAAAAAATTCTGCGTAAACTTCAATGTATGGAACGAAGTGGTGATGAAACATTTAAAATTTTAGTCCCACAATTAGAAATTTATGAAAGGTATGGCAAAAATATTGAAATCTTTATGTACTCATCAGATAGGTCTTCAATTGCAAAAACATTTCAAAATTCATTTGTATACAGAACAAGAAGTTTTTTGAAGAAGTTGAGTAGTAGCGGGTGATCTTACAAAAAAAGTAGTAGAAATAGTTCGTTCCTCGGTAGTCTAGTGAGAAAACTGCTATCTTATCGCACCACAGAGTGTGGTCTGGGTAACACTTTAACTTCGTAGGTTATTAAACATAAAAAAACAAAATTAAGGGTGAATTTTTATAAAAAAAAACGAATTTGCAGCACACTGTCTCCTCTTACTATCCTGCTGTAACTTTCTTTCCGACCACCAACAAAATTTACTGTAGGATTAGCGGCCGTGCACTAAGTGCTATACTTAGTAAGTTACTTAATGGCAGACACTTTGACTTAAAACATTTTTTATGTCGTACTTTGGTCAGGAATAATCAAATGTTAAGAACAACTTCTTTGCTTTTAGATTAATCCATTTTACACCTATGGAAATCCATTTGGTCCTACTTAGCGCAATCCAATTGCACAAAGTGCACTCCCTATGGTTTGATTCTTCTCCAGAAGACATAACCTCTGATTTAATATCTCAGGTAGCAGAATTCCTAAAGTAGGAAACCCTCTATCCCAACAATATTTATTCTGTTCTGCAATTTACGTAGACCTTCTCCCAGTTTACCTTCGACTTGGGTTCAGTTAATACCAGACCAATAAAATCTGCTACAGTTCCAGCTCGCCTGGGTCAATAAGCAATTCTTTACTCCTTATTGTTGATCTGAAATAAAACTTTTTTCGATAAAATTGTCGACAATTTTAATACAAATTTCTTTCATGTTTTGGTCAAAAATTGAAAAGACGAATGTTTATCACAAATATAGTGATTTATGGGAGATAAACTTAGAAAATCCAAAGATTTTTGGTGCCTGAAAACCGTGTTTCAATAGGACGTCACTACTACAGGCAAAATTACAAGAACTCTTCAGTATGACACTGTAGAAGACCATTAAACTTGAATAAGAGTTATTCCTGAGGAGGATAATAAGTGTCTTGTGAGACACTCGACTTTACAAATGCATTTAAGCCTTATAGGAGCGACGAATAACAGACCTTTCCGTGTAGAGGACATTGAAAGGAAGACAATTAAGTGTAATTACGGGACCCTAGACTTTACATATGCACTTGGCCCTTAAAAGGGCGGCGAATAACAAAACTTTCCATCCTAAGAATCCAAGTCATTGCTAAGGTTTTGAATGCATGCGATTCTAATGATATTCTACCAAACCTTACTTATCTAGGAGGAATGGCTTTTAAGAAAGGAAAAAGTACGTACATTATACAGATATCCTATACATTTTACGTAGTTTTTGTATCTGTCAGTAGTAATGTTCAAATATTAGTCAGTTTATTATGAAAAAGAGAATAAATTTCATATGACCGAAACTATTTTTTTTAAACTTTTAATGTTAGGAAGGTTTTAGCAAAAAATTCTTGCGATCGAACAATTTTAAACACTTTGGAGTTGAAACAATTTCTATAAATAATAAGAAAATAGAGAGAAAAAAAACGAAATAAAACTTGTTGAAAAGAAAGTTTCTTTCCTGTTAATTAAGGGTGTTGTTTTGCAATGACAAAAAGTTTTTGCTGCTGCTTCTTTAGTTGACTATTTTTGTACTCTTTTTGTTTCTGTTACATCCCATGTATCTATACAATTTCTAGGTTAAGGAACGTTTAAAGTACCCAATAAGGGTTAGTTGTAGTTATTTTTTCTTTCGTTTGCCGTATTTAAATTTTTTAAGGGCTGGAAAAAAAAAGTATTTTTGTTGAAATGGTAAAAAAAAATTTTTTTAAAGATTTGTAACAGAAATTTAAAGATTTTTTTTGTTCACAAACAAGGGATAACAGGGAATATTTAATAAAAAAAAAATAATTTGTATAAATTTTATGACGAAACTTTAAAAAAAATGCTTAAAAATCTTTAAAAAAACAGAAAATATTACATTTTCCTGTAATTTATAATGTTTTTCGGCTTAAACAACCCATAGTGCTAGTGTGTATGTGTTATATACAAAAGTTTTTTTTTGTTGCTTTAAGCCTGCTGTGTGGTGTAAAATTAAATGAGCGCGAGAGAGTATGAAGAGCGCATGTAACAGTAACTAACGTTAGTTCGTTCGAAATAATTTTGTTGTTGCTGTTGTTGTTGTTGCTGCTGCTTTGTATTTTATTATTATTCTTGTTATTCGTTTTCCTCTCGATTGCTTTTAATATTTGTATTCGTTACTCTTTCTTGGAACAAAAGCTTTTGCTTTTATTTTACACACACATACACACATACACACACACACAAAGATGTTTTGTACTGATTGTATTTGCTAATGGCATAAGTATGCATGTATTTGAAGCATACAAAAGGGCGAAAAAGCCATTGAGTATGTAAGAAAGAAAGAGAGAGAGAGAGAGAGAATGAATGAGAGTGAGGTGTTGTATTAAGCATGGAAAATTGATTTTTCCTGCTTAATGCCGTATACCGGAAATTTTTCAATAATCTCTCCCGTTAAATATCTAACGAAATACAACGTCTAAGTACGATTGAGTATGTATAAGTATGGAAAGGAAAGGAAAAAAATATTATTTTGAAGACTCTTGTTTTTTACTTTTAATTTTAATTTTTTTCTTAAATGTTTTATAACGTTGATAGGAATTGTTTATTGCTGTTTATTTAAGGACCAACAATGTTAATGCCCCGTTTCAGCAGTAAAATATTTGAATTGAAAACATACTGCTGTGACAGGACAATATCATTGGCAATCTTTTTTTCTTGTTTCACAAATTCCTTTTTCTTCATTTGAACTATTAAAATAACCGTTTTTGTTGCTTTTATATTTGTTTTCATAGTTTCTTTAAATTATTATTTCAAATTAAAACACTTTTTGTTTTTAATAATTGAAAAAAAAGCCAAATTATTTTCAAATTTTAAAATATTTTTCTTGTAACAAAAAATCAAGTGTAAGCAGCAGTAACCAAAGCTAAAGAGAAATTGCACGTACGAAAACCAAATGGTAACTGAATGGCTTACCATTCAATGTGAGTCGTGTGAGGGTAGATTTGAAACACGATTGCCAACGTTACCATCCAATCTATACACGATATTACGATGTGACATTACGAGCAGCAGAGACATCCCAACTAACTAGTAAATAACACTCAATCACCGTTATAGTTTATGTGTGTGTTGGTTGTTTAATGCCAAAAGGAAATTTATAAAGAAAGAAAATCTCTCTAAAATAAAACGAACTCTCTCTCTCTCTCATTCACACACACACTCACACACCATCTCTCTTACATTCGTTTACACTCGTTTATTTTACCACCAACACAAAATAACGAAAAGTGGTGGAAGCTTTTTAGCATTACAGCGCATATTCTTTACATTTTTTTAAAAACTATTACAAGTTAATCTTCTTCTTCTTAATTTCTTATACAAATTTTATGGAAATTTTTTAAAGTAAAATGTATAAAATCTGTATTAAAAATTTAATTTTTTTTAATATTGTTTTCAAATATTTTTTATTTTATTTTTTCGATTTGAATTTCTTATAATTTTTCTTATTTTTATTGTTTGTTTTTTTTTTTTGGATATTGTGTATACCAAAATACACAATTTAGCTCTCCCCCATACATATATAAAAGAAACTCTCTCTCTTTTATTGCAGTGACACAGAGAGAGCAAGTTAGTGTAGAGAGAGAGAGAGTAAAACCCTAAGTAACTTGTGTAAGCTCTCTTATAGATAATTTGATTCATTATAACATTGATTTTGTATTCCTTATTTCCCTTTTTCTATTATGATTTCTTATAGAGGGTGTTTAAAGTACTCTACCTCTCCCTCTCTCTCTCTCTCTCTCTCTCTGAGTTTAATAATTTCCTTTTTTCCCATTTTTCTCAATGAAAACTATTAAAATATTATAATTTAATTGTAATAGATTTTGTGTTTTTGCTACCCCCCATTTAAAAGCATTTCCAACACTGTGTTACACACACACACACACACCGACTTACTGAAACGTCAATTGAAATAGAAGTTTATTACTGTTCCTTAAAAAAAACAAAAAGGAGCAGTAGCCGAAGCCAAAGCTGAAGCTGAAGAAGAAGTAAAAAGCATAAGTCAAGCGTAATGTAATTATAAATTCCTTCGTAAATATTTAAAGCATACATTTTCAATTACTCACCCTGTATTTGTTTTTGCTAAACAAGTGTTGTCAAAAGGTCTATGATTTAACCCACATTTTTTTATTGCTTTCCTTTGCATTATTCAATGTAAGTGCTGTTGTTTTGTTTCGTTCTTTTTTTTTTGCTACTCTTGTGTCTTCAAGTATTTCAAATGGAATTGAAACATGGAGGGAGATGAATTGATGACAGACAATAAATGTCTCACTTTAAGTTAGACGGAGTTCAAAGAAAATATTGTTTTAATTGCATTCAATACTGAAATTTCACTCCACACTCCAAATATAAACTTTTTCCCCGATTTAACTGAGGCAACCACATCCGATATAAAGTATTATAATGTAATGCACACCGATATACGATACGATACGAGTTTCTGAAGCTACTACGAAGTAGTTTGAATATAGCGAAAAACAAATAATTTTTCATCAGAGTTGTTCCGAATTTGAAAAAGAAACTTCAACATCGCACATCGTTATCTATGTGGAGAGCACTGCGGCGATCATCGCTCACAACTCAAACGTAGAGAAATCAAAGTGACACAAGCTATTTCGGGCATCCGAGGTTTGTCCCTTGGTGTGGCTCTTGCGCGAGAGAATAAATATCCTCCAATGGTTGTGTTGTCGAACTTGATAGGTGGTTAGGTTAGGTTAGGTTAGAGGACGTGTACTTGTCAATTAAGACAAGTACAGTACCCGGAGGTCGAATTGACCCATTGTACAACGTCCTAGTTTCTCACACCACTTATGTTCTGTGTGTTAATTTTATACATGGGGCCTACAGTTTAAAGTCGACTCCGAACGACAGATTTTTTTATTTATTGAGAAACTTTTCATGGCAATTTTTATTTACTCTCAGAGTTTTTTTTGCCAGAGATCTACTGAGAGGAAGTCGCCGAAAAAATACTTTTTGTATTTTGTCTTTGATGCCTGGCTTGGGGCTCGAACCCAGGCTTTTGCGTCTAATAAGCCAACACACTACCTACTAGACTACGGCGACTTCTGATAGGTGGTTAGTAGCTAAGGAAAATGAACTTCAGTTGAACTGATATCACCACTTGTAGAATGTTCTCTGACCTTTTCAGTCCTTTGCAAGAGAATCGATTGTCGAGAATTCTAATGGGCAATGGCACATGTCTAATCGCTTGGATGACCCATATTATAGCTATTGCAGTCATCATTTATTATTGCCCATCTCAATTGAAGCTTAGACTAAGCCACCTTAGTGCATGCCTATTTCATGTTCTATTCTGTTTCAAATTTGGTCAGTTTTGCCAATGCAAGGACCACCTTGATTTTATTTTACGCTGATGTTCTGGCGTGCTTTGTCCTTTCCCGACTTTTGGTAGGATTTCAATACTTTACTGGTGTAATTATTGGACAATGTATGTATATCTCATGTCCGATTGTTGTAGGAGCTGTTTGGATGGGAAACTAAACGCAAACAGCTCGGTATAAGAAGTTTCCTAGTTGTTGAAAACCCCTTGAATTTGCATTATCCGCTACACTTTTTTGTAGCCGAAGCGATATTTTCGGTAGTATGTACACCATGTCGGTCATATCTGCTTTCAGGTTCCCTATTAAATTGAGAATTTTTTGGCTCAGTTGGACGATTATGTCGAACATCTTCATCTCATAGCTCTCGAAATAGAGCCATGTGTCTCCACTTCTGTAGTCTCCTCTTTTGTAGTCAATTTTAATTGTTTTTCGTATTCTTCAGTTTTTAAGGGATCTATTTTCCTAAGTGGGAAACATTTTACCAAAGAAATAGTACTTCTTCTGACAGCCTTGCCAGACTGGCAATAACGTGGGTAAGATTTGCTAAACATCAATCATAAATTTAAAATGTGGTGGTTTAAACTGCTTTTGACAAATGAAATTGAAACTTAAAAGATTTCAGTTGTTTCGCTTACGAAAGCTAAATTAATTTTTGTTTTTTAATTACTGTTCAGCTCGTAAATAGTATTTTTTTTATATCTCTCCTGCATACAAACCTTTCTACGGTACTTAATAATTAATAAAAGAAACAGCAGCATCATCCTTTACATTCTTCCACCGTTTTTTTGTTGTCTATAAAATAATTGTAACTCAACTATTCCTTCCATTACGTGACTTAAATGCACAATCAAAAAAAGAATTTATTGTGAAACAAAACAACAACAAAAATTTACGCCTTTCGAAATGCAACTCTGTGTGTATAATGAATGAATGGTCAACACACAGGACAATAACGGTTAAAACGGGGGAAAAAAACTCAAATAAGAACAAAAGCAATGAGAGTACAGAGGACCCAGCGTAAGAAGAGAGTAAATATTACACACACACAAAAAGAAAAATACATTTTATTTCTTATGCTTAAAAGCAACAACAATAAAAACAAAATTAAAACAATTCTTAGTTAATATTGTTGTTGTTGGCGAATGCTTAAAGTATAACAACAAATTCGTTTTATTTTATTAAATATTTAATAGTGAATGTATTTGTGTGTGTGTGTGTGTGTGTGTGTGTTGGCATGTTTGTGCTTTATCATGGACCAGTTTGTTTCAATTACAATACAAGCGACGACTTACTGGCCATAAAAGCCAGCAGCCACCCTTAACAAACTAAAATGTTGTAAAAATTCTGTGCCATTTTATTAAGAATTAAGTTTAAACAAAAGCAACAACAACAACAAAAGTCACATCATTTAACTTGGAAATGTTGTTGATGTTTTAGAAAACCTAACCTAAAAACGGAACACATTAAAATTGTACCCATGCCACCCTAAGTTATAAGATGATAATGAAAATCAACATGATGATGATGATGATGATGGCGATGTTCATTCACCTCATTTCAACCCTCACTACTCACCCCCACCTACCGCCCCAATCTGCTCATTTAATTTTCTTTTACTGGGTATTGAAAAAAACAGCTACAGCCGGCATGCTGATGGCATAGAATTTCGTACAATTAAAGTGAATTTTTGTTGTTGCTGTTGTTGTTTTCGTTTTTCTTTTCTATTCCACATGATAATATTGGTTGGTATTGCTACTTTAATGTTGTATGCTCTTCAAATGACAAGGCATTTTTATTTAATTCTCTCTCTCTCTCTCTCTCACTCCGTCTCTCTAAGCATCTCTTGTTTTTTTTTCACTTTGATGAGATTTATTGGTTTTAGTATTGTGTGCTGGCTGTTGTTGTTATTTTAGTATATTGGAACTCTTGTCCATTGGTTTTTCGATGAATGATTTGTTGTTGCTTCGTTTACGTTTTTAGCTTTGACGACTAGTTTCGCACATAAGGTTTTGTGCTCATTTTTGTGTGCTTTTATGTGCACGGTGTGTGTATGTGTGAGTGTTGGTTTATAAGAAAATCAATTTATTAAGGACATGATTTATTATGTTTTCATTAATAGCATTACTTCTTTCTTTCACTCTCTCTCTCTCTCTCTCTCTTTCACTACGGTTCTCTCTGTTTCGTTTCTTTTTTATGCAAAAGATTTTAGCAATACTAATAGGAAAAGTAGAGAAGTCGAAAAGAATTTTAAAGGAAAATTAAAAAAACAAAACGAACATGAAACAACACTGGCTTACATTCATTTTATGTATGGATAGTACGATTACAATATGCCTTGAATGTGAAACTGTTTTAGTAATAAAGTTGGCAACGCCTTATTGATCAAATGATATGCTGTGTTGCCATTGTGCATTAAATACGTGTTTTTAATTTCCAAATGGAAATCCTATCATAATACAAAATTCTAGCCGCAGTGCCAAACAAAAAAAACACATCGAGTTCGTTTGACCCATTAGTGAGCCCTAGAAAAGGGAAAAAAGTGTGAAAATGCTCTATCCTGTTAATGAAAGAAAAAAACTGATAATAACTAAAAGGAATCAACTACACCCATCGCAAACTACAAGAGAGCCTGAGTATCGGTTCCCACCATAGTTATTAAGCCCTCAAAGAAACCATCTACCGGGGTAATCAAGATTCACTGCGAAGTTGCTCTATTCTTACTAGTGCTTCCTCATCTCCAAAAATCTATCTGCAATCTGTCTGTTCTTATTGAATTCCAACGACTTATTCTTTCAAAATCATTCCCCGAAGAAGCCAAAATGATAGCAGATTGGAAAAGTAGGTCATACTTACATAACTTACTTGATTGATCATTACAACCCTTTAGTTAAGATAACAAACTAGCTTCTCATATTAACCACGTATGTTTTAATTTTAAATACGAGCGGCCGGACCTAAACTGTAGGTGTCAATTCGGACAACAGAGTTTTAAGAAATTTTTCACGGCAATTTTATTTACTCTTTGAGTTTTTGCCAGAAGACTGCTGGTGGTAAGGTTTTGAACCACAAGCTCTTGTCTAATGATGACCATTTTTGTTGCTTCATATTCATATTGGAAGAGCTTTGGGAAAGGAAATATAAATCATCTGCATACACATGATCATTCACTTGTTTTTAAAGCCTTGTGGATAACTCATGACAACATCGGGAGTAATTGTCAACAAATACTGGATGGTTTTTCGGGGGAATAATAAGCCATCAGTTTGAATACGGCAGTTGATCTTTTATTAGTCGCATTAGTTCCAGTGATACGTCTTCCATTCAAGTGTTTTGAAGATAATGTCATAAGCAAGAGATTCGAAAACGTTTCTAAAATCAATAATTATCAGACATTTCACAAAAAAATTTGATTAAAGTTAACAACACATTTAATGCATGGATCAGTTTGAAATCATAAGAAAAAACTAATAAAAATTCTATTGTGTTTGAAGTAAACTCAAATAACAGCCTTTAAATATTTTTATTTTTTTAATAGAAGAAAAAATTTTAATTTTTGCTTCCTTTTAAACGAAAAGCCATTAAAAATTTATTAAAAAATAAGAAATGTACAAGTGAATGTAGTGAGAATGTGTTCTTTTCAAAATTTAATTCCGTCATTCTCTTTCATTTCCACATCCTTTTTCTTTATGATTTTCTCGTTTCTTGGATTCAATCATTTAGAAATATTTACACACAAACACACACATATATGCACGCACATATGCTCATGATTTTTATAGTATTTATTGAATTATTTTTAAATTGAATTGTAAGTTTTCAGAACATTAAAAACTTGTACATACCCTCTCTCTCTCTCTCTCTCTCCTTCCTTCTCTTGCCCATATATAACCACATTAAACATGTTAGCAGGGGGAAACAGGAAGTAAAACTTTTTAAATTAGGGCTGTTGATAACGAATGAAATGGAATACTGAAACAGATTGTCTCCGTTTGGGCGACAGCGACGTTTGTTAAGGAAACGGGTGTAAAACTTAAAGTACTTTGAGTTTTTAATTTGATTCAAGCATGGAATTCGGGAACCTTAGGCCCATGAGTGTTTTAGAAAACTGTTCCATTACAGACCGCATTACTTCCAAGCTAAATTTCGTTAGAAAAATAGATATTATTTGTCCTGAAAGAACTTAATAGGTTTCAGGTGGGCCTTGTAATGACCTCAGGGGCCTAAAGAGGTTTACAGATAAATTAAGGGCTCATTGTCTTGTTGGAATATAACGGCTTCAGGTCTGAGCACATATTCCAGACCGTTTTTTTGATCAATAGTCGCTCGATATGAATTTATTGTGGTCGTTGTAGTCGCCTATAGGCATACGGCCTCATTTCAGCAGCTCTTAATAGATGAGAGCAGAGCACCATTCTGACATCACCAAATACAGGACATTGCCTAGGCGCCATATGTATTTGGTGCAGCTACTCTGTTATGGTCTGATTTGATTTTAGCAGCAGGACACCTTCTGATCCTACCGAAAGCAAAGTTTTTTTTTTTTGTTAAATGAACAAGAATATTGAGTATCAAATGACCTGAAGCCAGAAGACGTTCTAATTTTTAGTTTTTTGAATTAGATTACAAGCTTTTTCGCCTCTTCTTTAATGTATTCCTTTAGTTTTTGCAGTATAAGAAGAGAAAAAATAAATTGTTGAACAGTGCTTAGCCAAATAAAAATCTTCGAAAAACTGTAATGAAAAGAGTAAGTATACAATAACAAATCAACATTATGTTCTAGAAGTTGCCAAAACAAAAATAAATGAAGGATGAATATATACATAAGGCCAAATAGCTTAAATGATACTACCTGCTGATTCTTTGAACATTTGTAATCATAATTGTAAGAGAGAAGTTGTGCATGCCTTGACGTATCTCATAATGTCTATTGTAGTCCTTTGAAATGTCAAAAAAGAAGCGAAGTAAATAGAAAATTCAACACAGTTTAAATGCCAAAGGCTATTTTATGTTGAATACAGAAATGCTGCTTCCAATTTACAAACAAAAGTTTTCTTTTTTTTTTTGAAAAATTGTGCAACAATGTGAAAACGAACAATTTAAAGTTTATTTTACAAGACAAATCAGCGAAATTAAATTCAAAATTTACGCAACAATTTTTATATAAACAGAGGAAAAACAAAAGTTTGTTCATGATAGATATTTGCTAAGTTTCACTGCTGTACGCTATTACAGCCTATTTTCAGGCGTTGTACACACCTAAATTTTCTAAACTATGCTCAACCGTTAATAAACAATTACGCTGCCATAAATTAAATTAAAAAAAAAACAAAAAAAAACATTATTTAAGTAACGTACAAAGCAAATATTCCTTAAGGAATTTCAAATAGCAAACCAACCCCTGCTTTGTCGCTGCAATCTACTTTAAGGCGGCTAAAAAATAGAATTCGCCACACAATCCACCAAAAAGGAGAAAAGGAAACCAATGAAAATTTAATTTCTGCTTTTTTTTTCTTTTGTTGTTGTTGTTGCATGTAATGAATTGCTAATGGTTGTAAATTCCCAAAATGCCTTTAAGTATCCTGATGTCACCGAAAAAAAGCGAAAAAAAACAAACCAAAAAAAAAAAGGAAAAATTAATTAAAAGTATGAAAAAACTCCCTGTCCCTCCCTAGTCCATACAAAAATGGAAAGAGAATTACAAAAGAAACAAAAGAGAACATGTAAAGGAAAATTAAATATGAATATCCGTAGGTATTTAACAATACAACAGCAACAACAACACCAACAACTAAGAATGGGGGAAAAAGAAAATTCCCTTTTTCCTTCTTTTGCTACTTTAAATACCTACACAAGAAAAACTTTTCTTCTTTGTCCAGAGGGGTAAGAAAGGAAACCAAATATTTGGGTTTCGAATTTTTGGAAAGCCTTACAAGTTTTTCCTCTTACTACCACCCTCTTACCCTCTAGATAGAGGAATAAAGGAAAAAAGGCCTTTAAGAACGAAGAAGCTTTACATTTTCGTAATTGTTAATGAATGCCAAGCATTTTACATTTCATTTCATTTCATTGTTTTAATTGGCTGATCTCCCAGCTCTGCAAGTAATGTTTGACCATTTAAGGTATACATACATACATGAGGTGTATACACTGCATTAATTTTATTTAAAGGTAGTTAAAAATATTTAAATTGTTAGGTTATGCGCTCCAGTTTTGACGGATCTACAAAAGGATAAAGCTAATCGCCGCGCTTATCAACGGAAGCATAATAGAGTTGTATATGTGTCCCCATAAGACAAGAATATCCACATCACCTCTATTCAGCCTAATTAATGGACCTATGCGTCTACTGTTAACGCTGAATCATAATTGCCTGGCTATCTAGTAGCCATCTTCAGCCACCCATCTACCAGTTCGAAGCCTGCATAGAAGGGAGGGAGTTTTATAGCGTGACTTTAAAGCTAAAATTCCACTGCCCACCTTAACCTCAAGTATAGAATCACTCAACAGAACCCCCTCAATTGACCATGTTAGAGGTCCAGTACTCCCTGTTTAGAATTCTAGTGTGAAATTTCCTTTTAAGACGGAGTACAAACGTGGTGTAGTGAATATCTGAGGATCTTTTAGGTTAGTTTAGGTTTGAGGACGTGAGGGAGAGGCTAGTAAAGCCCTAGTGAGCCCTAGAATAGGGAAAAAAGTGTGAAAATGCTCTATCCTGTTAATGAAGAAAAAAAAAACTGATAATAACTAAAAGGTATCAACTACACCCATCGCAAACTACAAGAGAGCCTGAGTATCAGTTCCCACCATAGAGAATAAGCCCTCAAAGAAACCATATACCGGAGTAATTAAGATTCACTGTGGAGTTGCTCTGTTCTTACTAGTGCTTCCTCATCTCCAGCAATCTATCTGCAATCTGTCTGTTCTTATTGAATTCCAACGACTTATTCTTTCAAAATCATTCCCCGAAGAAGCCAAAATGATAGAAGATTGGAAAAGTAGGACATGCTTACATAACGTACTTGATTGATCATTACAACCTTTTAGTTAAGATAACAAACTAGCTTCTCCCACTAACCACATAGTATGTTTTAATTTTATATACGAGCTGCGGCACCTAAACTATAGGTGTCAATTCGGACAATAAGGACCAGTACTTCCTGTTTAGAATTCTAGTGTGAAATTTCCTTTTAAGACTGAGTACAGATGTGGTGTAGTGAATATCTGAGGATCTTTTAGGTTAGTTTAGGTTTGAGGACGTGAGGGAGAGGCTAGTAAAGTAGATAGGGAAATTGGTAAACGAGAAGACGTAGGAATAGGCGGATAAAGAGACGGAAGAGAAATGGATGAGCCTGAGAATCTTCCGATAAGATACAGGATCCATTGTGTCAAAAGTTGGAGCATATATTTCTCTTTATGTTCTTGATCCATCTGAATATTAAATTGTCCAATAATCTCACTAAGACAAGAAAGCCAGTCGATAGAAGCAGTTTTTTCTTCAGAAATGAAGAATACAAGGTTTCAACTGTGAACCAGGTTTCTCAATTTCACTAGTCTACAGCCTCCTTGATAGCAAAACATTTCTGCCTGGTAAAGACTGCAAGGAAAGTCTAAAAGTCTCCTTTGCATACTCAATTTATGTTCCCAGGACAAGATCTCAAGACAAGACAAGATCTCCTTGCGTTTGAAACCCGCTCACATACAAATCACTACCTTTCCCTCTTTACCTATAAGAGCTATAAGAGCAGGGGACTAGCGCACTAAGAAAGCGATCATAAAAATTAACCGCAGCCATTATACGGCTACTATTCAGAAATCGTCACCCTGTAGTTCGACAATGGCCGGAGGTATTCCCACGCCATTGTGAAGTAAGTACTCTTCAAGTGAATTGTATAGTTTGTCGCCATTTACTTCCGCACTAAGTTTGGTAAGTTTAGAATAACCTCAAGAGCGCAGTAACACATCCGCAGGCGACTCTTCTCGAAGTCAGGAATCCATATAGAGGGGACAATCCCTAGAGGTAAACTCATACAACTTTTTCCAATAACCTTTTTACAGAAATAAAGAGCAAACATCGTCCTTTTTACCCTCTTGATGGAATTATGGCCACTCGAGTAGAGACTTGCATGGATAGTGTCATTAGTTATAGCTTACTGGATAAATTTGCCAAACTTTGTATTGTATTTCAGGCAGGAACATAGGCCTTATCTCTAGGGCTGATGTTAGCATAGTTTCTGATAATCAGGCGGCTGTATAACCAGAGAATTCTAAAAATGGGATGAAGGACTCGATGAGGCTGCCACGAATCTCTCAACAATTCATACATAATTTGGGCACCAGGACGTAACAGTATTCCGGCATATAAATTTACCAGATGTGATGCAAGCTTTAAACTTTCGAGTGAATTCCCTACACTCTGTACCGCCTTCAGAACCTACAAGTTTAGGATAGGCAGTGCAGTAATTCAATACGTTTACTACACATTACATTGTGGGAACTTATGCGTGACTCATTGATTGATTGATTGGTCCTATTTCCAATGAAAGCTGCAGGAGTTGTGGAAACGAGAAAAATTAAGAATTTGCTCTTCATCTATTATGACTTGCCCAACATTATGTCGCAAGAGTGGGAACTCTTGAGCTTTCACTATGCAGATCCACAAATATGTGGTGAATAAGAAGTTCCGGATGGTTCCCGGACTAAGGATTCCGAGTTGATAGTCTAGTTCTACTGGCCTGCCTAATGAAAGATACTCTTAACATTGAATTATTGAAACAGAAATGCATACTTTTAGTGTGAAAATGTAACTTTCGTTTCAATTCCATAACGTTTCATGTCCTTTTTGCTGCCACATTTATACGCAGAAGAACTATTTTGCATACAGGAATCGTAATTGAATAATCTTTTCGGTATTTGGAGGATACAATTTAAAACAAAACCTTTTCCGTTTTAAATCAATATGAATGCAAATAATTTCCAGAGTATTTTTTAATTGAATTTCATTTTGCAAATTAACAACTTGTAAGGCAGCAACACATAAAACTCCTGCACTTATTTGTTGCCGTTTACCTCAGGCATTTTCTCTTTCAACATAAAAAATTTACCACGAGATAAAATATTCAAGAAAATTTATTAATTTCCAGGACATAACGAAGCATGCGCATGGGAAAAAAAATAAAATTTTCAAAGAATTTCCCATCAATAAAACACAATTTTTAAGCTGGCAATACTGTATCCTTTAAACTGTAAACAGTTTGAAAAGTCCTGCTAAGTGTGACAGTGTTGTCCTATGTAGGAATTTGAATTAAAACTTCCGTTACATTAATTTTGAATGTCAAGGTTGGCAATACACAATACCTGCTCATATAACCAATAAACACATACAGGGTTGCATTTTTTCGAATACGTATTTTGCAAGTTTATTAACATAAATTAAGTTTTAAAGAGAAAATAGGAAATAAAGCTAAACTAGATTTCTGTAAATAGGTCTGCAATTGAAAAAATCAACGAATTTTCATGGCTTAAGAAGTGAAACGGATAACGAGAATTTTTCCTCGCTTTAGAGGGTCATAGAGAGGGCCATCCATATAGTTCACAGTGTTCCTATAAAAGCGATCCGTAGAAGCACAATCAGAGCATCAGATAATAGGGGCTTGCACATCTAGTGCCTGCCCTTAAGATTGGACGCTTTTAACTGTTAATATGGAGTTGGATTATAAATGAAATTGCTTCAGGCAAACAATGACAGCCAAAACCTGACGATAAAATGTAAATTTGAAGGTCTTAAAATTATAAATCGGGGATGATGCCTATTACCTATAACCTTCTTAAATGGAAGAATATTAGTCACCTGGGTGAGGTAAAATCTCAGAAAATAAAGACAAATTATCTGGGAGTAATACTTATTTAATTGGTTATTACAGACCTTTAGGCAGGTTTATGACCTAGCTTTTGGGGAGATGCCTTCTCAGAGGCCCGTGTGGCTAATAATAACAAAAGGTCAGATACACATATATAAATCACCTGCAAATGTATGTGTCTTCCATGAATTTGTCACAATTTTAAACACTTATTATTCGATAACTAGTTCTACAGTGGAAAACATAGGTTGATTGTATAATTCTTTGATTTTGTGTGTAAACCTGTTTTTTCATTTTAATTGAATTAAATTTTTTTCTATTTATTTAATTACCTTCTCCTCCCCTAGTGCAATTTACTGTTTTGAATACATTTTAAGAACGTAAAGAAAATATCGCATTACAATGCAAGTGACTGGCTACTCACTAAGGGTATGCCTTGTGCGACCTTATTTTGAAATTTTTCAACTTCCAGGAAATAATTGTAATACACACTCACTTACTTACACATAAACACACTCAGCTGTACATACATACATACATATGTATGCATGTATATACATATGTGATATAAATTTTAGCTGCGTTTAAAGAAGTCTCATATAACTGCGGGGACATATAACAAAAGCCTTAAAAAAACAGACTGGAAAACAAAGGTTTCGGAAACACGTATTTGAATGTTATCTAGTATAGGGGAAGTGTGTGTATATGTGGTGCCTTAAAGTCTCATAATTTTATGGTTTTATGATAGGGAAGGGGGTAAGGTAATATACATACATAAGTTTAAGAAAAAATTATAAAATTTTTATTAAAAATTTATTAAAAATTAAATTGTTTTACAAAATGTGTGTGTGTGTGTGTGCGTTTTTTTAATAAAATTAAAAAGAATACTTCATTTCGTAAATTTTCTGTTCAAACTTAGAATTTTTCTTTTTATTACTTCAACTTGCCGCCTCCTCCTCTTCGCTAGTCTGCATTGCCTTGATGACATTTTTATTATTTTCATATTTTTGATTGTAAACTCTTCTTTTCCTGATTGGCGGTGGATACATGGGACCCACTCTTGTCTCTAATTGATCACAAGCAAAGTTCTTGTTCAAAAATCTGGAAATTTATTTAAAAAAAAATTATTGAAAAAAAAGGAGAAAGAATAATAAAATTCGATTCCTTTAACTCACCTGACATCATCGCGTGAGAATATTAGGAGCACAGTATTGTAAGAACTAAGCATCAAACCGAGTGCGGTGACTACTACAGTGGGTATAACCTAAAAAATATGACAATAAAATAATAAAATACTTGAGAATATTATTAATATTTTGAAAGGTTTGAATTAAGCCTCCAATTAATATATTGGGGTTCAAAGCTGTCAGCTTCCATCTGAAGTGTCTTTCGTTCGATGAAAGCTGCGACACGTATACGTGTATACGAATATTAGCCGTATAACAACCGAACTTACTTATTTAATTGATCATTACAACCCTTTAGTTAGAATTAGAACCTAGCTTTTCACACCACCCATGTTATGAGTGTTAATTTTATTCATGAGTGGCGGGACCTAAAGTTTAAAGTCGACTCTGAATGACAGAATTTCAAGAATATTTTCATGACAATTGTTTTTACGCTCAAAGTTTTTGTTAAAAGACTGCTGAGTGGTTGACAGACGCTAGAGAAAATATTTGTTGTCAGATTTCGGTTTTGTTCGAGATGTCTGAGCTGTGGTTTGAACCACGTGTTCGTGTCTATCTGAAGAGGCAGAAGAAACAGTGGATCATATGTTGTTTGGCCGATTTGTTGACTTACTGGTAAAACTGAAGAACTGCACGTATGAGGATATAATATGGCTTACAAATGGTATTGACTTGTTAGCAGAATATCTTTAGCAAAGTGTCTATTATTTATAGGACTTTATAGTCACTAGCATGGTATAAGAAATATAGAAGGTAGTTTCATTCTCTCTTTATTTTTTAAAATTCACTATCTGACATGCTTAAGGATTTTGACGTTTTCGTTAAAATAATGCTACCATATAATTTTAAATTTTCCCCATTTTCAATTTTTTTAAAAATTAATGAAAATTCTTTAATTACTAGCCCAAATTACGTGTTAAACTTGTTGGACTTAACTAATATAAATTTAGATATAAAAATTGTTAAAAGGTTTTATCTTGGACGAACATTTTTTCGTACATAAATATACTAAATTATAAATTACACATTTTTCATAAATAATTTATTGAGAATATACAACAAGATTATAAATGTGGCAACGCTACATATATAGTTTATGAGAAAATAAAACTTCAAAAAACCTTATTTTATAAAAAAAATTTTGATTGGAACTACCTTCTATATTTCTTATACCATGGTCACTAGCTTTTATTCTCTATTTTTTATTCTCTTCTACTTTCCTGTTTTCTATTTGTACCCATTTTTACTTATTTTCCTTCTTTCTTTTGATGAAGATTCACACTGGACCAATAGGTTTCCGGGGGAACGCCAACCTTCCAAACAAAACTTAAACAATTTAGTTTTAAATATCTAAATCACAACAATTTACAGTTAACAAATAACGTTCATTCTTTATGGTTTCATTTTTATTCTTTAAATTCAATTTCCTTCATTTATAACGTATTTTCAATATTTTTATGGCGTATCGTACAAATCTCCTTTGCCAACAATACCTCACAATAAATTATTTAAAACACAATATGAAATACAACACTGTTATGATTAAATGAAAAATAATCCTGTTTTAAGCAACCCTGTTTAGTTGTGCTTTCAAGCAAAAAAAAACACTCAAGACACCTTTTTGAGTAACTTACGCTTGCGCTCTCATTCGATGTGTGTTTTTGAAAATCATTCTTAAATTTTCTCTCAAGGAATAAGGACAGTTCGCAATAATACGGTGTTGTGTTGAAATACACAAGAACTACTTTTATTTTGTGTGCTAAAGAACGATAATAATTATTGCAATAAAAACCAAAAAGAAGAAAAACAAACGATTAAAAAAAATAATACAGCGAGTCAGTCATATCCTCTTGCTCTCTCTGTTTTTTTGGTAACTAAGCAACTGCGTGTGTGTATTATTGTAGTACCAATATAAAGCGCGTAGTTGTTATTTATTTGAACTTTCTAACAAAACCAAGGAAATTTGCTGCAAATTATCATAAAAGAAAAAAGAAACTTTTTTGGAAAATAAAATTGAAATTACAGAGCCAAAGTGTAATCATTGTTAAGCAAAAGAAAAAGAAATTCAATCCTAGTGTTGTATCATAACCTTACTTTTGTATGTGTCTCTCCCTAATTGTGTATAAAAACAAAAAAATATAACGGACAGTTGGGGAAAAATTTATTAGTTTTTATATTGAAAAGCAAAGTTTTTAACGGCTATGATAGAAGGAGCCACTATGTTACAACATCATCCCACCTCATTACCGCCACCACCCATTGTTGCCCGTATTAAAGATGAGAAACCAAGCAATAATTTCTTTTATCCCCACAGTAATCCCATTGATAATGCGGCAGCTGCTGCCGCTGCTGCTGCAGCTGGCCTCATAGATCCTCACAATCGGGATTTGCGTAATGCTTTGGTTGCTTCCATGAATGGCAATGTCACTGCGGCCACAATTAATGGTTCTTTAACAACAGCGGCTGTGTTAAAAAGTGCCTCGGCTGCTGCAGCAGTAGTGGCTGCTCAACAACAACAACAGCAGCAACAGCAAACAAATGTAAATAATGCATCACAGCAGCAGCAACAACAAAATATGAATACCACCAACAATAACACAGTTTCACAGCAGCAGCAACAGCAACAACAACAGCAACAGGCCCAACAAACTGCCTTGGCCATACTAAACGGCTCTTCCGCCAACAATAGCAACACAAATCCAAATGATGGCATAGTCAAGACATCATTGTCGGGCCGCTCAACACCCAGCAATAGTGTTAATGGCTCAACGGGCACTGATCCAGCCCCGGGCAAACTATTTGTCGGCGGCTTAAGTTGGCAGACATCTTCAGAAAAGCTTAAGGAATACTTTAATATGTTTGGTCCCGTTACAGATGTGCTCATTATGAAGGATCCTCTCACACAGGTAAGCAGCTCTTAGTCTCTTGTATATAACCAGTCAGCTTAAGCTCTCTTCCTATAATTTTACCTTTCTTTGGTCTTTTATTTCTTCATTTATTTATTACTGTATTATCTTTTATTTTTCTCACTGATTTATTATGTTTGTTATTTGAACCATCGAGTAAATAATGCCGTTTACCAACCAACCAGCCAAACAAACAAATATATATGTATGTATGTATATTTGTTGTTGTTGGTTCAGACCTTAAGATACTATACTCTACGCATTTTATGTTGTGTTTTCAAGGAATTTGTTTGCTCTTCACTTATTTCTTTTAAGTATTCTTTAACTTATTTTGAGGTTTTTATAGTTTTTACTTCTTTTTCTACTTTTTCTTTGTTCTTGTGTTTCTCTTCTTTACTGTCTTGTTGTTTATTATTATCATTTTGACCGTTCAAAACGTAAAAAGGGAAAAAAGAACAACAAGAAACATTTTAGGCTGCATCTGCTGCCAATGCCAACCAACTATTGTTGTCAATATGTCATGTATTTAATAATCATCTGGTTTAGCAATATCTTTTCTACCTATGCGTTTGTGTATCCATGTTTCCCTTCTTAATTTACCTTACCTGTCTACTTAAATGCCTATAAAATATATTTGATGTATTCGTATCTCCTACTTCATTGCAGGAAAATCCCAGAATATTTTAAACAAATCCATTCGTAACCTATTTCTTTCAGATATTATTTAAAACGAAATTTTAATTTTCCTAATGCTTCAGGATCTCCTTTGGATAGATTGCTTAATAAAACAGAAATTCATGGAATTCGGTTTCCTTTGCAAAATTCGTTTTTCGTTTTAAGCCGATCTACCTCAACAAATTGTGACGGTTCTACCTGAGACTATATCCTCATATAGGATTAGACAGCTGCTGTGAAACAGTTGTACCCCAATGTACGATTTCCTTTAATTAATAAGCACATGGCCACCATAGTATCTCAATTGATTGTGCAAGATTTCTGAGTTGGTAGCACATTAAATTCAATAACTTTTCCTTATCTTTAATAGTTCTCCACCAAGTGTTATGAAGTTTATAAACTTTATGGCAGAATTACTTGAGTAGTTTTCAAAATAATGGGATTTTTCGCATAGTAGAGCGTATTGAACTCATTTTCTGCATGTGATTTCAGTAGCAACTTCCAACTGGTTTATTCTTCATAATAGGTCTTCACGTGAAATACCAAAGATGTAAAGAATGCATCAGCAATCTAATTAATGTATCCACATGTCTCTTTAGCTAAACCATTATTTTTCAGATTCTGCATGCATATACACATGAGCACAGGCTTGAAATTCAAATTGAATATTCTGATTTTAGTTCAAATGCTGTTGTTATTTTTTTATTAAAGCGGTGTTAATATACCAAAGAGTACCCCTCCAATTTATAGCCACATTTCTTTATAGTATAAAAAGATGAGATTTTAATTTGACGCGATTTGTGAAATTTCATCACGCTTTTCAAATGTAGCTTTAGGAGCACAAGAGTTTCTACATATTATTTGTCGAATTTCTGTTAGAATAGTGCTTCTCTAAGTCGCCAAGTAAGGACAGCGTGCGATATTCCAATGTATTTTTTTACTCATTGTATGCTAAAGTTAACGGTATTTGTGTTCGCTATTAATATTCGTTTGGCCTTATCTCTTTCCTTATGGGCGGGTACCAAGCCGGATGACCGTGCGGTATTTCACAGTATTTTTTAACGCATTATATGCTCAAACAAACAATGTTTATATTTTCTTTACTTCGACTTTAATATTCGTTTGATCAATGATTGGCCATCGCTCCTTATATTCCTTATCTTTCGTTGCACTTTACAAGCATTATGTTTTAGGAACATAATGTTCTCGCGTATAGTCGTCCTTTATTTCTATCTATAGATAACCTAGTTAACTTATCAACAATATCTACCAATTTCAAACTGCAGATCAGTGGCGATCTTAGCTACGTTTAGCTTCCTGCGTGTGATAGTTCACTGTATTTTTCAAGCGTCGTATGCCCCGTTTCGATGACAATCGGATTTGGACTACAGAAAGACCCGGCACAACGCCGGCCAAAGATTGTCAACCCAACGAAAGTTTTTTTTTCTAGGAAAATATTTCGGGGCACAGCAGAGCTGTTACAACAGCAGTGAATGGTTTTTGCGTTCCATGACTCAAATATTAACATTTTTCTTTCTCATGTACTGCTTTTATTGAAACAGTTTTAGGCTACCAAACGGTCCTTAAACGTTGTGAAGACAGCGTTTTTCCTTTGGTCTTAATTCCTGTTTCATTGCCATTAATTTCTATTTTTCTCAAAGGGCGCAATAGCTTTTTGAATATGTTCATTTACGTCTATTTAGGCACCACTGTCCTAGACGATAATACTGTCCAGATACATAAAATTTACTTTCTTAGTATGGAACCAGAAAGTTTCCAATATAATTTTCTCTCTAGTTTAGATCACATTTGTCTTTATCTTATACTGTTAGAATGAAACTTGCAAACGATTCCTCAAAAAAACAGGTGTCTTGTATTTAAAATTTAATCGCGCCATTAAGCACGAGCCTAAATACAAGTGAAAGAAAACGAATAACGAATAACAAGCCAAGTTGAAAACTGCAACTGTTCCCTTTTAGTTTTCTATGTGCGTTGCGCTTGTAAACAGCATTTAAAATTATGTGCAATAATGTTAACAACAATTAATGTTTATAACAGCAACAACAACAACACATGATTTTACAAATTCGAAAATTTTTCGTTTTTAACAAACGAAACACACGACGATGGCAGCTGTTTAATATTTTCAATAAAATTCATACGGCTTTATAACTCAAATATCCTGCTATTCTCACTCGCTCTGCTCTGCTAACTCGCGTCCATGGCCGTACTAGTAGTAGGGCGAAAATAATTTCAAGTTTTAAACACACACACACACACGTACATATGTATAGCTGTGTGGTACGTTTGTTGTGTGTGACTTACTAAAGGACGTTGGTAGAAAAACACATCTGTTCGTATTTAATATCATTCAGGTCGTCGTCGTCATCGTCTTTTGTATTGAATTGTGTATATCATCAGGCAGGCTTAGGCTCATGACATTATTTCATATCCTTTTTGTTTTCCTCTTTCTATTTTTTTTTTTTTTTTGTTCATGAATTGATAAAGGTAAACCCATGTGAGGAATGGAAATGTTTTTAAATGTTAGAACGAAGCCAAGTTCACTTCATTTTTTTTGTTAACTTTTCGGTTTTTATGTTTGTATGAAATATATTTGATATATGACCCATTAAACGAAATAATAAAACAAAGAACGGCTTTAATAACAAGACATGAAAGCAAAAAGGATCGGAAACTGAATTAAACTGATCTCTTTCAAGTTTTTTTGCGTTTGTTATCATAACAGGATCCTTTTCGGTTTTGTATGTTTTTTTTTGTTCCTTTGTTTTTTTAAGGTTTTTCTAACGGGTTTTATTATTATTCAAGCAGGATATATCAATAAAAAACAAGCTCTACATACTCGTACATGCATAACTAACTCGTTAAAAACTACACATTTAAGATAACATTTTTTATTTACGTTTTGAATGATTTTTTTTAAACACCGGGTAAATTCTTTATTAAAAACATTCATATTTTATGGTACTAAGTAACTGAAATCTACAATTTTGTTTTTATTTTCTTAAGTCTTTGCAAATTCATAACGAAAAAAACTAAAAATTAAAGAATCTTAACGAAGCAGCGCAACTAGTTTATAAGCTATAACGTATTCTTTATTAAATTCTATGTAAAATTGTATGTATTTTATTATTACTATTATTATTAAAATACATATATACTATTTGTAATCCTTTATATGTATGTATATACAAAACAAACACATAAAAACATTTCAAACGAACTCTGGATAAAAATACAAAAAAAAAAATTCTACAAATGTTCTAATATTTCTTTTATATTCTACGTCAATGCAATTTTGTTGTCTACCTGGTTTTAAAGTATGGATAAGAAGAAGAAGAAGAAGGACATCAATAACAAATGGGGAAAAAGGCATACATACAAACTAAAGAAGGAATTGTTTAATTCGTACAGCTATTTGGCACGAAGTTTTGTGTGGCAGCTGCACTTTTTACAATTTGCTTTTGGAATTTTTTTTTTTCGTTCCTTTACGGTAAACCTGGATTATTGTTGTTAATTGTACAACAACAAACAACAACAAAAAGCGAACAAATAAACAATAAAGGAATACTACAGCACTTACAGTAAATAGCAAATGCTTGTATACCATTTAAAAAATGTGCAAGCTGCACTTTTATAATAAATACCGCGTGCGTATACAGCTAGCTACGTCCCGTTGATGGCAAAAAGAAAAGGAACTATTGTTTTGCCGTATCCTGTTTTCTGTGCCAACGCCTTTAATTTTCTCAAAATACGAACTAAAGACAAGTCCTTCAAGCATACATTACGTTACTACTATAGGTACTGCTTTTAATTTTTCTTCTCCTTAATTATTAAACCTTGTTTTGATCCCCCCCTTTAATAATAATAATAATTCTTTAACTAAATAGTTTCAGTATGTATAATGTTTCTTTAAAACTCTCGTATATACACATCTCTTTATACATATACATATATAGCGTAACGTAACGTAACGTAAATAAAAGTAATATTGTACTACTCTTATAATTACAATTACCTTACCATCTACTCTTGTTTATTTGTACAAAAAAAAAGTATCATATTTAAATGTAATCTAAAAAAAAATCTCTTATCAAGTATTTCGCAATGAATTCTTTGTCGTTGTCGTTGTCGTTGTTGTTGTTATTGGCCATTCGTTCGTTCCTCTGTTCGTTCAGTTCGAATTATTTCAATTCTCTCTTTGTATAGCACTAAAGAAAATAAACAAAAACAACAACAGAAAAAAGAAATTTAGTTTATTTTTGTTAGCCATTCTTGTAATAAATCTCTCCAACTAACGTAATATAACGTAATTAAAATGTTTAATTAAGCGCCACAGCAACTATTTGACGCAAATTATTAAAAATCAAACATAATAATATTAGAGAAAACGTATTTATATACATACGTATTGATCGTATACACATTTCTTAATACATTTTGTAAATTATTATTAATTTTCTATCATATATTTATTGTATGTATTTATGTATATAAATTGAAACTACAATTGTTTTGTATTAGAAATATGTAGAGGTAAAGAGATTTTGCACTTGACACTCTTGGTATATAAATTGGATCGAATGTACTTGTCGTTAACAGATAAAAAAAAAACTTTGGAATCAGCATACTTAACCTAAAATAGTTTCTTAAGAAAAATAAAATTCTGCGCTTCTTCTCCCTTCTAATTCAGTGGACTTAATATATAAATTGGATCCAATGAACTTGTCGTTAAAAGATCAAAAAAAAAAAAAAAAAAAAAAAAACTTTGAAACCAACATCCTTAACCTAAAATTGTTTCTTAAGAAAAATAAAATTATTCTCTTCTCCCTTCTTATTCAGTGGCTAGAGATTTACACCTTACACTCTTAATATATAAATTGCATCTAATGAACTTGTCGTTAAAGATCAAAAAAAAAACTTTGAAACCAACATCCTTAACCTAAAATTGTTTCTAAAAAATTAGAAGAAAAGAAAAGTATTCTCTTCGTCTCCCTTCTTATTTAGTGGTTATATTACAATCCTTTGGTCAGCCTGAATTAGAATTTAATGTCATGTGCCTCGGTCGTAGGCGTTCTTCACCAATTTTTTACACCCAGTTTTGTGAGATCATCTCGTCATCGGAGCTTCGGTCGTTCACTTGTGCGCTTTCCCTTCTATTATACGTGATGTTTTAGAGCACCTTAACACCTTTTTCTTTGATTTTTTAATCCATTTATACACATGCATAACATAATTGGTCATTACAACCCTTCAATCAGGATTACGACCTAGTTTCTCACACCACTTATGTTGTGTGTTAATTTATACATGAGTGGTGGGACCTACAGTCGACTCCGAACGACTGATTTTTGAGAAACTTTTCATGGCAAATTTATTTACTCTCCGAGTTTTTGCCAGAAATCTGCTGAGAGGAAGTCGCCGAAAAAATACTTTTTGTATTTTGTTTTGATGTCTGGCCTGAGACTCGAACCTTGGCATTACGTCTAATAAGCCAACACACTACCTACTAGACCACGGCGACTTCATTATTCAGGTTATATTACAATCCTGAATTATAATTGAATGCCATGCGCCTCGGTCGTAGGCGTTCTTCTCCAATTTTTTGCACCCAGTTTTGTGAGATTATCGTCATCGTAGCTGCGGTCGTTCTCCTGTGAGCTTTTCCTTCTATTATACGCGATGTTTTAGAGCACCTTAACACCTTTTTCTTGAACTTTTTAATCTATTTATAAGATAAGAAGATTCTATTTCCCGTTAATATCATCTCTTGTACCTCTACATATTTATTTAGTCTATAATAGTTTAAAACATATTGTAATATTACTTTTAGTATTGTCCTTAGTTTTAATTACACTGATTATACTAAATTCTGATAAAATGTATACTAAATAGTATGAATATGAAAAAACGTCCTATAATTTATAAATTTTAATAGATAATACCGAGTATAATCCCCCGTTTAAAATTCCATTCAGATGGAATTATAGTATTAACGTACGAATCTTATTTAGAATTAAAGCTGATTGATATTTAGGTTTCAATTCAGATGCCTACTTACATTAAAATAAATTAATTTTGTAGCAAATTTTGTATACTAAGGATTTTTATTTTTATAATGAAAACTATTGAAAATAAAATTCTTGATTAGTAATTAAAACATATTTCACAACATTTAGTTGAAACACAAACAAACTACTAAGAAGCTGTTATTACAAACATTTAGATTTAGACTACCAGACAATTATACACACGGTATTTTATAACAAATAGTGAAAAATTCTTAAGTATTTTCTTAGCATTAGAAACAGTAACAAAATTAATGCATTAATTTAACATATTTTTTATTATGAAAATCTAAATTCTTGTCCAAATATATTTTAAATCGTTGTGTGACTGATAGTTACATGTCAAGAGAAATTGTTTTTGCTCGTCTTATTAAAACAAAAGAGCCTATAGAACTAATTTTTTTTTCTGTAGTATTCCCTTATTAAATTTTTTAAATAATATTGTTCTTGTAAATAATTTTTGTCTAAACCATATACAGTTAAGGATAAAAAGTCTCTACATATAGCATAAGTTATTTAAAAAGAAACATTTTATTTGAATTTATTTGAAAATTATGAAATTCTTTGTAGTTTAGAAATTAGAATTGCTTATAGTTAACAGTATAGTTATTTTACATGCAGTACAATTGGTTGAATTGTAAACATTTTTAATTGTATTGTGGAAATAAAAAGGAAATTCAACTCTCTATTCAAAATATTGTAGTCAAACATTGATCTGACAGCATATTATATTTGTATTTACAATATATAGGCCGTAGAGTGCCCAAACAATAATTAGAATTACAAAAACTAGTACAGTATAATCTCGATAATCCGAACAATTAAAAACCATGTGGTGTCCGAAATATCGAAATGTCCGAATTTCCGAAACAAAAGAAAAAATTTAGAAAATACATGCTAACTTATATTTATTTAGAAGATATTCACATTAAATTGAAATGTTTACATTCAAATTAATATACCAGTAGATTAAAATCATTTTTATAAAATATTTTCGTTATTTACTGCACAAATAGTCAGACATTTTCATCTGACGAAGTTTAGTTTCATTTTGCTTTTTGTACGCAGTATCTCTGAGACTTTAAAGTTTTAAAATATCCGTAACAGGAAGTTTCTATCCTTCGCAATATTTTATACAAATATTAAGGGCAGATAGGGCATGAGAATGCTGTATTTTTGGAACATTTTGCAACATTCTTCATTAAATGATTCAACCTCATCATTTTCATCAGTCTCATCGTCAGTGGTTTCAATTTCATCATTCAACCATTCGGTGACCTCATTAGAATTATAAATATCAGGTGCTAAGTTGATGAGTAAATCAAGTAGTTCGGTGGAATCGCTGCGTATTTCATTATCTGAGTCCCATTCTTCATCATACAAAATTTTATTAAAGCATTTTTTTGAGGATATTTGCATCAATTCTATCTCAAGCATTGGCAATTAAAAAGGTGACGTTTTTCAATGGAAAAGTTTTAAGAGCATCCATTAGATTTTCTGAACTTGATAAAAAAGCGACCAAAAAACTTTTACGATAGTTTGGTTTTAAAATTCGATTGGCATTTTGATCCATTGGCTGCATGAGTGCTGTACAGTTAAGTGGAAAAATGACGCATATTCCATTTAAATCTACTAATGACTTTGGATGACATGTTGCGTTATCTACTAGTAAAAGCGCTCTATTTGATAAATTATTTTCTTTGAGATATCTTTTTAATTGCTTTTGTTTTTGTGCAAAAGCAATAGGAATAAGTACTGTCCGAATTATTGAGGTAGAAAACATTGATGGTGTCCGGATTAAAGAGTCTACTGTTGTAATAAAATAAATGTCCGCAATACCGCGTTGTCCGGATTTGCAGGTGTCCGGAATATCGAAATTATACTGTAATATTGAAAATATACCACATGAGAGAAGAAGAATTCCTTAAAAATTGGCGAAACATATTGAAAAGTTTTCGAGAGATTGTCATAACGTCAAGAACAATAATTAATGGCTTGCAAAACAATAATTTTAAATGCAGAAAACCAAGATGATAAATAAAAATATTGTTTTTTGCATAAAAGTAAGGGCTTTGCTCTTTCCTTCCTCCTGTTATTCCAACACAATGCCCTGCTTAAATAGCGACCAATTCCTGAGCATTATTCTCAGTAAAAAAAGTAATAATAATTATAATAATAATAATAATAATAATACTGATAACAAATGATGAGCCTATCAAGTTATGGGCAAAACCAAGTACAGAAACATGTTGTACCAACAGCGAAACACTAATAGCAACGTTAAGGGTTATTGCTATGTATGTGGTTCAGGTCTGCCTTTTATATTACGTGGACATTTGCGTATATAGCCGTTAAAACAGAGTGACTTTGGCGTTGCTAGTGTCTCTCCATCTACAGGAGGTGATTCCATTTAATACTGATTTCTTATCTCGTTTAACTTTTTATGTAAACAAATTATATTTTAATGTTGGTTAATAAAAACCCCAGCTTAGAGATTTTGTAAACAAAAATTTGTTTTATCGACTACCACCTTCTCAGCAATCTTCTTGCAAACGCTCTGAGTGTGACTAATTGTTTATCAAATCCACGTTAAACTGTAGCTACTGTCACATACGTGAATAAGAAGTCAGGCTGTAATTCTGACTAAAGGCTTGTAATGGCCAATAATGTATACATAGATGTAGTATGTACATACATATTTTTTTTCTATTTTTATTGTTATTTCTCTTTTGAGGTAATTATTGATATTTTAAAAATAGTTTCTCATTTTTTCTTAAATATCTTTTTTAAAATATCCAAAATGTTTAAAGTAAAGAGATTTGTGTAGACTTTTTTCCTAAACTGTATTTTTTAAGTACCTTTTTAGGCTCTCTTACTCTTATTGTTAACAGTATTTCAATTTAACATATTTAAACAAGTAATTTGTTAGTGTAGAGTTGAGGTACGTCCTTTTAATTAGTTTATAATTTTTGAAAAAAAAATTTTTTGTTTTTAATTTAAAATAAGAGAATCAAATGCCAATACATAAATAGGACTTAATTTTATATGTTTAGAGAGTACTCTTAAAAAATATGTAATGCTTATAAAATTTAATATCATACGTTTAGGGGATTTTTAATACGTACTTATGTACTTTCCCTTAAGTCTTATATAATATCATTTTGTTATTTATATTCAAGGAATTCTACATTTTATTTTTTTACTTTAAAAACAACCTATAAGCTACTTACTAATTAATTGAAATTAATTAAATAATAATATTTAATAAATATTGAAAATATTTTAGAAATTAGTTGTAATATATTAGATATTAAGTTATAATTATAAATACATATACAAAGAAAAAAGAAAGTCATTATTATATAAAACTAAACAAAAAAAAAAAAGCCAAATTTAAATTTTTGTAATTTACTAGTTGCGTTCCTTTCTGAAACAGTGTGTTGTAATACCTAGAAAGTATGTAATATGTAAGCATAATAATGATGAAAATGACCTATTAATATCTTTAAATTTAAATTTAACGTATTCATCAGCAGCATAATTATTATTCTATCTTAAGATTTGAAAAAATCAATTTAAATTTTTGTCTTTGTTTTTGTTTACCTCTTATTAAAATCAAAATTGTATTTAAGAAAATATTTATTTTTGTTTTGTTTTATTAGCAAAATAGTTGAAAACAAAATAGTTTTATTTTTTGTTCTTGTTTTTTTTTTAATTAATATTTTAGATTTTTTATGTTCATTGTTTTACGTTGTTAACATCAAATTTGGAAAAACAAAAAACATTTTTATTAGATCTCCTCCCCCCACTCCCCCACATTTTTATACGTTAACAACAAATGTGTAAAATCAAAAATTTCGATAAATTTAAACTACATTTAAGTTGAATTATATTTGTAAACAAGTAAACTAACTACTGTTTTGGTGGTGTGGTGTTCATAAATCTCATTTTCTCAATTCATACGGTCACACAAAGTCTATGTAACTTAGTTGAAAAATGTATATTTCTTACTACTTTACACTTCACACCTTCCTTTTTTAAAAGGCAATATTATTTGTTGTATGATGAAATCATAAAAGTGTCTTTATAATTACATATAACTGTGCATACCTGCCACCCCGCACCACACACCACACACCATATCACCCAAAACAACAAACAAACAAACAATTTGTTAGGAATTGTCGTTTCGGAATTAGTTTGAAAGTCATACGTACGTTGTATTTGTGGAATTTGTGTGTGTAAATAATACAACTAAATTTACACTGCTGCTTTTGTTTAAGTTTATTTCTGTAGTTTTAACAATTTTTAAATTTTACTTTCTTTTTTTTACTTTCTTATTTAAGTAGCTTGAATAAAAAAATAAACTTTTTTTTTCTTTAGAATAATCAAAACATTCCGTTTTAATAATAATTGTAACGAGTTTTTTAGGTCCTATTTAATTAATTAAATTTGAAAAAACAAAACATTTATTTATAGTAACTAATATGACAAAACAAACAAGAAAACAATTAAATAATAAAGCTTGGTAGCTTTGAATTGTACTATAATACTACAGAAAGTTATGTCAATTAAAAATAAAAACAAACAAAAATCATTTAAAAAATTATATGTTTAAAAACTTAATTTTGTTGCTTAAAAAAACATACATTGTTCTTAATTTATTTTGTTTTTTTTTTTTACAATTTGTGGTATAATAAATAATACTCTGTCTTTACATCATTTACACTACATATGTATTTGAATTGAAGCCAATATTTATAAAAATAAAACAAAAAAATTTTTAATTAACTCTCTAGGAAGTATTTTGTTGGATAAAAACTTAGTTTAAAATAATTTGTTCATTTTGAAGTCGATGCAAATTTAATTTATCAAATACCATATTATTATATACCAAATAATATATTTAATTGAATATTATTTAGTTAGTAATTTTGTATACAATTAAACAAATTTGTTTTAGTAATGTTTAATGCTTGTTTTTTATTGTATATTTTGAACACTAATCAACTTTTTCTTTTTCCCCCCATTTTCCCCCACGAAAAAAAAAACAAATTGTTCTGTCTCTCCCAAAAAAAAAAAAAAAAATAAACTCACCACACATATACCCACCAACTTTCGCCTATACAGCGTAGTCGTGGTTTCGGTTTTATCACATTTAAAGAACCCGGCAGTGTGGACAAAGTCTTACAAGTGCCCATACACACATTGGATGGTAAAAAGATTGATCCCAAGCATGCTACACCCAAGAATAGGCCACGCAATTCCAGTAAAACTAAAAAAATATTCGTGGGCGGTGTAGCCCAAGACACATCGGCCGAGGAGGTGAAAGCATATTTCAATCAATTCGGTACTGTAGGCGAAACGGTCATGTTAATGGATCAACAGACCAAACGTCATCGTGGCTTTGGGTTTGTCACCTTTGAGAATGAGGATGTTGTTGATCGTGTCTGTGAAATACATTTCCATACAATTAAGAATAAGAAGGTTGAATGCAAGAAAGCCCAACCCAAAGAAGCGGTCACACCAGCTGCTCAATTGTTACAGAAGCGCATTATGTTGGGTACATTGGCACCGGGTCAGTTACTCGGCCATGCACCCGGTCAACTTTTAGGTGCCCGTACTGCGGCCGGTCTAACAGCTATGAATCCATTGGCTATGTTGCAGAATCAAGGTCAATTACAGTTTCACGCCACCACCCCCCAGGCAGCTGCTGCTGCTCAGCAAGCTGCTTTAATTTCGCAAAATCCTTTTCAAGTACAAAATGCTGCAGCTGCCGCTGTAGCCGCTAATCAGAGTGGTTTTGGTAAATTGTTAACAACATATCCTCAAGCAGCATTACACAGTGTTCGGTAAGTATGAAAATTTTTGTAATATTAAGTAATACTTAGAATAGAAGCATTTAAGGCCGGCCTTACTGGTCTCATTGGCGAAAACAGTAGTTTGTATAATTTATCTATGTATGTTACCTTGTAGCTTGTTTTTAGTGGCGAAAAATAGTTGAGCATTCAAAATCTTGCTTATATTTTAGTTATTAAGACGAAATACTTATTTTAATATTTAATTTATAAATGTTCTCACACGTAGAGAGAACTCCTTCATTGACAGAGTATTAGTTGTAAACCCATTTAAATGTGCAAATGAAATCTGAGGAGAATTTAGTGTACAATAAAGTCGCCGTAGCCTAGTAGGTAGTGTGTTGGCTTATTAGACGTCAAGCCAGGGTTCGAGCCCCAGGCCAGACGTCAAAACAAAATACAAAAAGTAATTTTCGGCGACTTTCTCTCAGCAGATTTCTGGCAAAAACTCTGAGAGAAAATAAAATTGCCATGAAAAGTTTCTCAAAAATCTCTCGTTCGAAGTGGACTTTAAACTGTAGGTCCCACCACTCATGCATAAAATTAACACACACAACGTAAGTGGTGTGAGAAACTAGGTCGTAATCCTGACTGAAGGGTTGTAATGACCAATTATGTATGTAAACTATTAGAAGACCAGCAAGTGAAAGAAATTTGGTGCGTCTTTATTGTAAAATATAAGCAACTTGTAATAAAGAAAATTATAATTTTAATTACAGTGATTGCATAAGCGAAGCAAGCATTGCTTGGAAGAAAATAAACCAACGCGTTAAAAATAGTCAATCTCAAACCCGTAGAGAACCATATATGCAATGATTTCGAGTGACACATTGTAGCGATTAGTGAATGAAAATTCATAAGGGAAATACGGTCGCGTGTTTCTTGGTCAGCACATGGTGGATTAGGGCAAACGAATGAAATTGATTAATATTATAAATACAATAAAAGTACATTTTGTGGTTTTGTAGTGCTTATTGTGGTAACCTTATGTTCACCACACTGTAGGTTTTTAAAATTAATACCAAATTATGTTCTTCTAGTCAAATATGTATCATGTTTTTGTGGGATTACTTGCTTCCTTTTTTACTGATAATCCTGTTACAGCTCTCTCATGGAAAATTTCAACTATATTGGAGCAAATCTTCTTTAAATTTTCATTGCTCTAGGTTTTCGATATATCCTGTGATCTAGTATGGATTCGGCGCACCAAAATATTTTAAAATAATGACGATTTTTTTAATGTTCGTAGGCCAGTGTAATTGATTAGCCATAATTACAATATTTTAATCTACATACTTAGCTTGTGTTATCTGTTTCAAAGAATAACAACTGTGAAATAATTTTTCCAATTTTAAGCACACATTACATGTCGTCTAGGGACAAATAGTGGTTTTTCTAATAGAGTAATATAAATAAAAATATTACAATTATTTTTTATTTAATTGCCTCTTAATATTGCAACTTATTTTATTGCAGTTATACCCCATATCCCATACCCGCCACAGCAGCAGCCGCAAATGCGTTTGCTCAAGCCCAACAACAACAGCAGCAACAGGTTGCCAACGCTCATCATCATCATCAACAGCAACAGAATGCCGCTGCTGCAGCGGCACAACAACATACAGCTGCTCAAAATTCAGCTGCAGCAGCGGCGGCAACTCAGGCTCATAATGCGGCTGCCTTAGCAGCTGCTGGCTCAACACCTGCCACTGGTGCTCATGGAGCTACGGCCGTAACAAATCCATTGGCTGCTGCTGCTGCTGCGCAGCAAGCAGCATTAGTAGCATCAAATCCATTAAATGCCACAAATCCATATCAAAGTTATGCCTTAGCCAATGTGGATATGTCAAGTTTTCAGGGTGTCGATTGGAGTTCTGTCTATGGCATGGGAATGTATGTTTAAATCTTACATTTAATAGTCATTAGTTGGAACTATACCTACCACTACTACTACTACTACTACAGCATGCAAATATTTAAAATTCTTCCTTTCAAAATGAAAAACAAAAAAATCAACAACAACAAAATACTCTTTTTCTTTCATGAGAAACACACTACAAACTCTGCAACAACTACAGAAAGAAAAGCCTTAAAATGAAAATGAAATGAACAACAAAGAAGGTAAATTTTTGTTGCTGTTTGTTTGTTTACATGTATGTAAAGCAGCGGCTTATATTAAGGTATTTTATTATTATTTGAAGAAAAAACTAAAAAAAAAGAAAACAAAAAGAACACACTGTTGAATGTTTGTTACTCTTTTTATTATTTTCGATTTCAATACTTAAAATTTCTTTCATTATTAAATTTATTTACCCAAATATTTAGTATACACATACATACATATATACATAGATATTATTAGAAAGGATATATACAAACAAACCTACAAACATACATTGTAAATTATATGTTAAAACACTTGCTCTTAATATAATAATTAATTTCCTTCCTTTCTTACCCTACCCCCTCTATCAATTTTATTACATAAATTAAGTTTCATTTAGGTTTTAAGTAATGCTTAAGCATTTTAGTTTAATGAAAACAAAACAAAACAAAACAAAAAAAACTAGAAATTAATTAAACATACAAGAAAAAAAATATTAAAAAACAATACAAGAAAAACACTATTACCTTGAAAAGTATATGAAAAAAAGAAGAAAAGAATAAGAAAAACTCGAATTGTTATGTAATAAAAGAAAGAGAATTAAACGAAAAAAGCAAAACAAACGAAAAAAGACAATGATTTCAAAGAGTATAATTCATAAATTATAATTAAAAATACATACATAATATAATAGCATAACATTTATTTATTTTTTTTTAAATATTATGCTAAAATTATTATTATATATTAATATATATAGACATACATACATATATTTCACTTATACACGTACACAACAACACAACTCTACTTTCATATACACACACACAGACACCTTACTACTTACTACACATGCATATGGTATAAGAAAACTCTCCTCTTCGTTTCGCAAAGACTTTGAATTCAATTACATTTTTAGTCTTAACAAATCAACACAATAATTAATTAATAATTAATGAATTGATATAAAAAAAAACTATGAAAAACAAAAATTACAATGAAATTAATGAATACGAAAACAAAAGAAAACAAAAATCCTAAAACATAAAAATGAATTTTTTTTATTATAAAAAGAAAAGAAAAATCAAAGATATTTATAATTATCGTCGTAACATTAAAAAATAAGAGAAAAAATTCTCCTAAAACCACCGATTGTGATTGCGTTTAATTTTAACAAAAATTATGCTCCCAAAAAGTAAAAAAAAAACAATTCATTTTAGAAATTTTAAAGCAAATAATAAACAAATACAAACGAAAAGAATAACACTATAATTAAATTAAATTAAAACATTAATTATTCCTTTACATTTTAACTTTCATATTCATTAAAAAAAACTAAAATATTTGTTTTCTAAACCCTTTTTTTAAATAATTTTTCTGAATATGGTAGTAAAACCATGCATTTTTTTATTCTTACACATTTTTTATTTTATCCCTTGAGTTGATATGAAAAATTTAATTTTTTTTGTGTGTTTTATTTCCTTTCCTTTTTTCATATTGTCTTAGTATTTGAAAACAATTTTTATTACACATTGAGTGTTCATACCAACTTTTTTTTTTATTAAAATAAAATCCTTAAACCTTGCCATTTACTTTCCCCCCACCCTTGAAAGATACTCATGATCACATTTTATTTAGAATTTTTACAACCAAAACACAACTACACTTTTGCCAATATTTGAATAATTTTTTTTATTTAGAAAAATAACTTTTTTTTAAATGGCAAATAATATTTAAAAAGTGTTAAACAACAATCAGCACTGTTTTTAATTATTTATCATTAAAATTATTTGTTTATATAAATTGTATGCATTGTAATTGTAAACAACAGAAAATAATTAATTAATATATGTTACTTTAGTTATTGATTTATATATATAATTTGCTCAATGAATTACTTTATATACCTGCATATTGTATACATACATACATACATAAATATATTATCTCGTATATAGAATGTAGTATTAACTTAAAAACTATTATGAATTTATTTGATTTCTTTCCATTATTATTATAAGAATTTATTAATTTTCCTTTTCTTTAAAACTTAACGAATTTAATTCATATTTTAGTTTAGTTTCGTTTTTTTTCTTTTTTTTTTTGTAATTACTTTACAAACCTACCTAATCAAAAATATAAATTTCTTTTTAGCTTTTTTTTAGTAATTTTAATTAATTAATTAAGTTACTTTACGTTACTTTACTTTGTTTAATAGCAATCCATATAAATTTAATTGAAATTGTAATTGTTTTTCTTCCGTTATTATCAAAATTTATTTCATTTCAATATTGTACTTAATTATTCAAAATTTCCTTTACAGCAACTGTTGTAATACATAAATTTGTATATATTTTCCACATATCCCTTCAATTTGCTTTTTCTTTTCACTTTGAAATTTTATTTTGTGTGTATTTTGTTTTTTTTTAGTAGTTTTTAGTTTTTTAGTTCCAGTAGTTTTTAATTAAAATTTTCATTTAACCAACCTCTCACTCATACTGCTAGACAAACATGGTATAGAGTTGATGTTTTAGTTTTTATTTTTCTTTAATTATATGCTCGAATTAAGAAAAAAAAAATATTATCAATCGTATCGTATTTAAAAAAGAAAACAACTCATTTGAATTGCCAGACAAATCATTATTTTGTTTTTAAGATTTTTAGTTTAGAAAACCAACCTACTTTATATAGCAACTGATTTTTGTTTTTAATTTTAGTTTAAGAAGCAAAATATAGAAGCAAAACTCATAAATAACATCTACTAACGTTCATATACAAAGCCAATTAGTATTTAGACTAGATAAAGAATTCATGAATTCTTTTTTGTTTTGTACATCTTTTGTGCCTAGAAAAATTTGGAATGCAAGCCACCAGTTATTTACAGCTTTTTGAATGGTTGAATACACAGGTAAAATTAAATTTCAATTAAAATATTTTCAATGTAAAGTATTTGCAAACCTAATGGATAAAAAACAATTTCGTATCGCAATATTAAACCTCACTGTATCCACTTTTTTGAAAATCCGAAAAACCAGTTAAAAACTAGGCTTTCTTTCTAGAGAAACATACCAACAAATCTATCATTTACAGCTTTTAGAAAATTCATAGTTTCCTTAGAGATAAAATGGAAGATTCTTCTCGGTGTGTGTACAAGCGGATCGGTCTATTGGCCGGCTCTAATGTGTCAAGGAAAACAAAATCTTCTAACACTAAAAGAAAGAAGTAAAACGTTGTTATCGAATGCCATTAATTACTCCTATTACTCAATCCGAATACAAGGCACAACAAATGCTAATAGTGACGTGACACCATATCGAGGAGGTGTTTATTAAGAATGGTTTCCTTGTCTTTTTGCCGCCTATCTACATTATTTAAGCATTAAATTTTTTTTACCCAAATTGTATGTCCCAATTCTTACCGGGTTCCCAAATCCTTAAATATGATTTGAGTACGACATGGTTCAATATGGGAGTGATGATACCATACTTAAACAATGGAAGTACTTATGTAGCCGCCGATATTTTTTACATATTTCCAAACTCTTTTAATAAAAGCAAGTTGATGTATTGTGTGAAAAATTGTGGGAAGTGAGAACAACACCTAATCGAAATATTACGCACTAATAAAAAAGGTTCCAAAAAATATGAATTATGGTTCGGTTTCCGCCGAATTCCATTTGGAGTACATGCGTGCGAAATAAAAAATCTTGAGCAATGCCTCTAACGAATGTTTGCCTTATCTTTTTATCGCCTGTATGCAGCCAATGTTGTTTTTTTCCAAATATTGGCAAGTTTACAAACTCTTTTAACAAAAAGTCGAATTATGGTACGATGTCTGCTGATGTCTAATTAAAATTCTTTAAAGGAGTTCCTGTCTACCGAAAGTATTTAAGCAGTCAATAATGCTTATAGCAAAAGTATTTATTCAAATTCAGACAGATTTTCAAACTCCCAAGTCTAAAAACGTGAATGTTGGCTATAATTATTGTGAATTCTATCCACAGTTGGTGTATTACTATGGATGTTATTTATTAGATGTACAAATTAATAAAAAAAAAAGAAACAAAAACATTTACATTCAAGGGACATTTAGCAGAAGTATTATTATCATGTAGTAACAAGAATACATACATACATACATACATATACCACCACATCCCCTCTCATTATAATATTAAAAATAAATAATAAAAAGAACAAAAAAAAAAAGGAAAGAAAACAATACTTAAGCTTCCCGTATTAAATAAACACTTTTCTGTCTCTCTCTATATATAGTACATATAATTTATAGTTTATTGCCTTAATTATTTACTGAATTTTTATCAAAATAATATTTTAAATCTTTTCAATAAGTTGATTTACAATTAATTTGTTTAATTAATATACATAAATACATACTTTAATAACATTTAACAACATTTATTAGTTGTTTGTTTAGTTAGTTAGTACGAGTACTTATTATTCACTTGATTTACTTATAAACCTACATACATACATACATACTACATACAATACATACATATATACATACAAGAATATATCGTATAATAATATTAATAATACATATAACGAACGCTCTAGTAATTTTAATATACTTTTATGTTGCAAGTAGTTTTCTTAGAATTAAAATTTGAAAAAAAAATATTTTAAATTTCCATATTTTTTTTTAGTTTTAATAAATTAAAAACAAAAAAGAATAATCATTTAAAAAGAAAAATAAAACCCTCTCTCATATGATGCATGATTTATTTTTAGTTTTTTTTTAATTTTTATTTAGATTTTTTCCTTTACAAACACGAGAACTTTATTATAAAAATTTTGATTTTCTTTTTTTTTATTATTTTTATTGTAAATAAATTTTTTCATTTATTTTAAACCAAACAATAATTCTATTGTGTTTTTTATTTATTTAATTTAAAAACAAAAGAACTGAACTTAAATTTGTTTTTTTTAGTTAGTTTTCTCTTTTTTGTTGTTGTTTTATAGAAGTATGTTGTAGTTTGATTTAGTAACTTTCGTTGTTTAAAAAAAAAAAAAAAAGAAAAATTAACTTAAAATTGTTTTGTGTATTGTGTTTTTTGTAAATGCTGTCTGTCTGTATAAAAGGTAAGTTTTTTTTAATATTTTTCTGTCCTATTACTTGTGGTACTTAATAATTGAAATAAAAGGAATCTTGCGACAAAACCCCTCTCATAAAATACTTTAAATAGTAGTTCTTATTTTCTTAGACTAATACTACAACAATATATAAATAATTTCATTTTTAATTTAATCTTGTAATTTATCTAATAATGCTGGCTGCTAATGTATGATACTTAATATTGATTTTCCTTTTTTTAATAGAATTATTTTTTGCGTAACCTTATTGTACTTATGTATACTTGTGTATATTATAATAATTTCATAATTTATAATTTTTATTTTATATTTTTTTTTAATTTTGTACATGAGGCTGTCTATTATTGTTTATTTGATAAAATATTGTAGAAATATTGTAGAAATATTTGTTGTTTGTTTTCAAACTATAATAGCCATTGCCTAGGCTTTGGTTTAAGAAACCAAATCATTTCTTTCGATATGGTTTTAAACCGCCTAGTATTTTATAGAATTTCATATGAGCCTTGATTTAACAAGTGTCTTTAAGCTGATACAATTCGAAAAGAAAATTTTTAAATCGTTTTATACCTTTTTTTCAAACAACAATTTCAAATCTTTTAAGCAGTATTCATCGTATCCGCTAAGATTAGGCTCACACACTCAACAGAACAGAAGATGACATTGTAGATAATATCAAAGAGTGGCATCCACCAGAAAAGACCAGCCGGCAGATACTTGGTAGCATCAAATTAAAACAAAAATAAGAACAATCAACAAGTGCCGGGAAGAGGTAGAAAGAATTGCTCCCACATGATATATTGAGGCCTTATGCTACTTGTAGGATCAAAAGGAATACATCTAAATGCCTTATCGAACTCTTTATAAGCTAAACGCTTAAAGGAAAATCAATTTCCGGTTTTTTTCTTCATGATTCTTGATTAGTTACAGTGTCATTTCAAAACTGTTCTTCTTAACGGTGTTAAGTTGGGCTAAGAGCAATTCTAGGATTTCAATCATTATTTTCAGTATGTTTTTTTTTTACTGAAGTCTATAGTAATATAGCTTTGATGTTACTTATTCACAACAAAGATCTATATAGGGAAGCAAACTCTTGAATTCTGTTTGCCAGAATAATCATAAGAGGAAGGGGGAATAGTTGATTGGAACATTCAAAATTAAATACGACGTTAGCTCTTCTTTTGCTTCTGCTACAATCAGGTCAGCAATTGACTGGAATCCTAACTAGTTCAGCTGTCGGACGGTAGCTTTAAACCACATCTGGCGCCGACAGCTGGAAATAAAGGCAACGATGATAAATATATCGTCAAATCAGCTGAAGCCACTTGCAGCAGATAGAAAAGAATGAAGCTGAATTGTCGTGGTCCTAGGGAATCTGTATATATACTGAGCGCCAAAAGTGAGTAAACACCACTGAAATAATTCATTTTCTTAGGATAGCGAGAAAAGTATATAAGAATAGTCGAATAAATTTCCAAAAATAAAAACGTTTATTTATTACTTATAAAACGTTAAAACAAAAACAAGAATTCATGATAAAGGAACTTTTTTATACTTAAGTGTTGACTCACTTATGGCGCTCAGTGTATATACAAATTCCCTAGAACCTCGTCAATTCAGCTTCATTCTTTTCTATTTGATGCAAATAGCTTCAGCTGATTTGACGATATATTTATCATCGTTGCCTCTATTTCCAGCTGTCGGTGCCAGATGTGGTTTAAGGCTACCATCCGACAGCTGACCTAGTTGGGATTCCTGTCAATTGTTGTCCTGGTTGTAGCGGAATCAAGCGAACGTCGTATTTAATTTTTATAATTAGGAAACCACCTTGAACTCTAGTATTCTATTAGAAGCCCTTCTTACGGCCTATAAGCATTTTGTAATTTAGACGAACGATTATCTTGACAAAAGATAATTTTTTGGATTAATTTTTTTTATTTTTAGTCATAAACAACAATTTTTGAATGTAAAGAACAATAGAAACTTGAAACGGAAATATCTGATAATAAATTGTATTAAATTTTCTACTTGAAAATTATTATCCAACGGAAGAGATAAATATTGTGCCAGTTTAGTACAAAATCAGCATTTTCTTGACCAAAAAATTTTCATTTAATATTCTTTTCATCAAATTTTAAATTTAGACAATGTTGTAGAGAAATATCCATTATGGACAACTAAATCCAAAAAAAAAAATTTTTTGTTTAAATGTTGGCTGTCAGTTGACATTTGTAATACCTTTTTTTTGCAACTGGTAAAGCAACTGAGATTGAGTTGCTATCCATAATCGAGCAATTAATTTTTAATTACAAAATATTTTCGTTTTTTTTTTCATAATATTTTTATAATTTTTGATAGCAGCTGGGGTAAAAACCTAGCAAATGTTTTTTTTTTATACATATTTAATCTAAATTTTTTTAATATAATTTTATAAGTAATTTATTTAATAATTACCAAAGACATTTTCCATTAAAAAAGAAAAAAATTTGATTTTTTTTTAATGTAACTAACATTCCTTGTATAAAATATAATAGTGTGTGCCATCCTTAAAATTTGTGAACGTTTTTAGTTTTCCTTTTTTTCTCTTAATTATTATTTAATTTATATATTTAATAAAGTAAAATTAATTTTAATTATTATTATTATTATAAAACCAAATATTAATTTTTAAGAGATCTCAATTTAATTATTATTTTTTTAATTATAAATTAAGTTTATTTTTTAATTTATAATTTCAAATAAATATTTTTTTAATTTTATTTTATGAATATTTTGAATAAATATTTCTAATTTATAAAAGAAAAATACAATTTAAATGTTTTTTTTATTTTGTTTATTTTCTTTAATTAATTTACGCTTTAGCTTTTAGCCAAATACAAAAGTAATAAAGAAAAAAACCAATAAGTAAACCAGTAAAACAATAAACGTAAACCAAAACAAAACAAAAAGAAAAAGTCAAATGCTCTGTTTTATTTAGCTTTTAATGGTAAATTTTTTCTATAGTTGTTATAGTGGCTTAATTATTTAATTTGAATTTGATTTTTTTTTTAGAAACAATAGTTCATTTTGTCCTTTGGTATTATGCGTAATAAGTATTTAAGTTAATGTATATTGAAAGCAATTTATAAACATATTTACTCTTATTATATTTAGTTTTAAAAACTGAGAAAATCAAAAGAAAAAAACCAAAGACCTCATTGAATTGTCTGTCGTATGTTTATTTTCTTTATTTCTGATTTTTCTAAATTTCTTTTAGTACAGTGTAGACCGTAATCAGTAAATAAATTTGAATTAATTTTGAAAATAAATACCAAACAAAACTATATAAAATACATACATACATACATACGTAAATATATATTTCTTACACTTTGTTTTGAATTTGTTTAATGAAAAATATCAAGAAAAAAAAAACACATTTTATTTATATATCCTCTTAATAAACGTTTTAAATCAATTCAATTTTAATTAATTTAATATCCATACAATACTATCATATTGACATTGATTGATTGATTGACTGATACATATACTCGTATATATCGTAATCATGAAAGTTTGATTTAATTTTAGAGATATTAGTTTGTATAATAATGTACCTTTGATTAGTTTTGATAGTTCATGTTATATATATTTTTTTATCCTACTCTCTCTCTCTTTCTCTATTCTACATAAATTCATATTTATATTTATAAACATACATACAAACATCCATACATTCAAATAAAATAAAAAAATTTAAACATTTATTCCTATAGATGACATGTAAACTGATTTTAAAATTACATACGTACTCGTATCTTTAATTATTTGTTATGTGTATTGTATCGTATCGTATCGTATCATAGAATTTTTAAATTAAATTTTAAATGCAAAAAATCATTTTTATACATACATACATACATTAGCTTGACTTATTTTAAAGAATATTTAAGAAAAGAAAGAAAATATAAAAAACAAAATTATAGAAATAAAGAGAAAATATTTTCAGTGTAAGTTGAATAATTCTTTAGGGAAGATCAACAACAAATTTGTTTCATTGTCATCTGAGCCATGAGCCATCCATCAATGGCTCATTTTTCATGACTTTTTAAGTCAAAGTTGGAGATATTAGGTTAGGTTACACAATTCGTGAAGGAAAGGATAATAAAAAGATCTTTAATCACCAATGCTTGCAAGCTCTTAAGGAGAGGATAATAAAGAGATATTTTGTTGTAAACTTGAGTTCAATGTGTTACTTCTTATAAAGCATCTTACAATAAGCTGTCCAATCCAATAAAATACTACAAAGAATCAATAGAAGAAAAGCCTAGTCACGATCAACAACTCGTTCTGATGTTCTAATGAACCCATAGAAGCTGCCAAACATTTATAGAAGCGAAGTCAACTAAGTTATATTTAGAGATTGTTACAGAAGAAGAAGTTGGATGATGATTTCATGCTCGTCTACATCATTACAGTAGATAATCTAGATTTCCTGCATAAGCACACAAAGAAACAGTGATCAGTAATCATCTTGAAAAGCGCATACATTTGCATTTTTTAATATTCAGCTCCATCATGTTGTACTCGCACCACAAAAAGAAATTATTGAGATCACTTTGAAGATAAATGTGCTCGATGAAATTATTAGAGAGAAAAACGTTAACATCGTCAACATACATCAAGATATTTGCAAAATTAATTATGTTGGGAAGATCGTTTATAAACAGCGAAAAAAGAAGTGGACCAATATGGCTGTCCTGAGGAACACCAGACAGCACATAAATATACTTAGATAAGCTATTGTTCACACATACGGTCTGCTTTCTACCAGTCAAATACAACTCTAGCCATCTCCTATGATTTACATCCATTAAATCCAATTTAGTTAACAGAAGTTTGTGATTCACTTTATCCGTAAAAATTACATCAGTTTGCTTCCGTTGGGAAAAGGCCGCATTTATCATGGATGTTAACTGAAGCACATTAGTCGTTGTTGAACAGCCCTTTCGGAAACCATGTTGATGAGGAGATAATAACCATGAAGTATGATGAACCAAAAAATCGACAATTAGTTTCTCGAACATTTTTGGAATAGCACTCAGTTTTGCAATGCCCCTATAATTATTGGCAGATTTAAAAAGCAGTATAATACACGAGTCCTTCTAAAACACAGGAAAATATCCATAATTAATCGAGGTATTAAACAATATGGCTAATGGTGTGATGAATGACTCTGCACATCGATTTAAAATACAACTTGTACCACCTATTCAGGCCTACTATTTGTTTGGATCAAAAGTTCCACTGTAATGCTACTATGGCTATTGTATCTAATAGCTATAATTCATTATCTAACTTCAGGCATTCTGTCATTGTATATATGTAAGATACAAAGCAGATAACCATTCAATTTAGTGCTCAACGATTACTCCCTAGTAAATAAAGAGTGATTAGCCTGTTGACCATTTTGTAAACTTTATGAGGATGTGATTTTTATTCAAATCAACTTTAGTTAGATGAGTTCCGGAGTTCCGGTTACCAAAAACATCTTTCGCGTTAGACTTGCAATATAATAGATGTTCAGTGGCCGCCTTTTCTCGTATTGGCTGTGTTTGTCTAGGTATCAGTTTCTTAATATGAACTCTCTGTAGGGTTACTAAAATGGATTGTAGAGCGATCATAATTTTAATTTTACAATTTCCCTTTGCGAATTAGAGAGCATTCAAATGATGCTCTTGAGGAGTGGAAACCGAGACTTGGAATTAGTAGTTGTGTGTGCTGGTTTGGAATGGCCCATAGACTGTCTATGGCTGACTTCCAAAATGTTAGTTGCTTTGTATTTGAACAAAGTATAGTGTTTCATAAAGCCGCTGTACAAAATGTTTACAGTGTATACAATTTCAAAACGTAGTCAATGTGTATTTTTAACGCAGTCAAAAAGTAATCTCATCAGATTTATAGTTTTGATGCATTGTTATGGTAACTTTGCATATGAACAAAATTTATATACCGTAGTAGAACTGTATACAAACTTTGTAGTGATACATTTTGGAAGTCAGCCTATCTGTAGATGTATGTTACACTGAATTTATTTTTGTTCATTATTTCAATAATTTTTATATCGTATCCATATCTCGTATGCTTTGAAATTTATTCCGTATTATTTTCTTTGTTAGTTATTTGTCATCAAATATAGATTTTGTTAGAAATCAAAGTACATACCTACATACTTTATATATAAATACATATATATTTTATAATAAGAGTATGTGTAGATTGATTTAGTTTCATAAATTTTCTTTACATGCATACATATTTCAAATCATTATGTTTTTAGAGCAAAAATATTAATAAAGAACACCCATGTCGTCATTTATTATGCCCGCATTAAAATGTTTAAAAAAAATAAAATAAAATAATTTAAAAAAAATATGAATTCATTCATACGTATGTATACTTTCTTCAGTTTAGATTGATACATCATCATCATTCTTTAAATGTTTTCAATAATTTTTAAGTTTATTTGTATTTAAATGTCATTATTTTCTTTCTTTCATTTGTAAATAGATTTGATTGTAAGAATTCTTAAGAAACATGTATTTAAACAAATTACGTTGAATTTCTTTTAACATTTTTTTTTTAAATCAAGTGAACCGATTTAAAAGAAATCCACTTTTCAGAATTTTATAAAATAATTATTTTTTAATGACTTAAAAAATGTTTTTAGAGAGTTATTTCAGGTAAAAAAAAAAATTTAATTTATTTTCGGTATTTTCTTCTCTCTCAGACGAGTATCAGGATCTTACAATATTGTCAGCTCATGTGAATAAATGCAGAGACAGATTATTTATCTGCCACTTTGTCTACTTTATTTATTTATTACAATACAATTACAAATTATATTCTAATTAGATACGAGCTGAGTAACTTTGACCATACGCTCGGTGTAGTGTCACAGACCAGAGTCTTTTGTGGTAATCGATTTCACGACCCTCACGCTAATACTCTAGCACACTACCCACTAGACTACCAGGGCACCCTGTTTATTTTAAATTAAGTAGTTTCAAAACAAACTTTGCCTAGAATAGAAAAAAAAATACGCAGCCCCGCTGCCTTACAGTAGCAACAGAATTTGTACGCTTCAAAATATATTACATTGTAATTTATTGTAATTGAGGCTTCTGATGGTCATCTTTTCTCTTGCAAAAGTACTTTTAGAGATTTTAGGTATTGGGTTAACAGCGAAGGAGTTCCTATAGTGGAAACATTTAAAGGTAAGATTAGGGTAAAAGAAATATTAAAAGGGATACTATAACCTCCACCTGGGTCCAATTTCTTCCAGACAGCAAACTCTCTAAATATTATGTCGGCCGAGATTGCGACGTAATTTTTAGTTCTGAGGGATCCATACATACCATAATTGGTCATTACAATCCTTGAGTCAAGATTACGACCTAGTTTCTCACACCACTTATGTTGTGTGCGTTAATTTTTATACATGAGTGGCGGGGGACCTACAGTTTAAAGTCGATTCCGAACGACAGATTTTTGAGAAACTTTTCTTGGCAATTTTATTTACTCTGAGCTTTTGCCAGAAATCTGCTGAGAGGAAGTCGCCGACGAAATATTTTTTCATATTTCGTTCAGTTGGGGATGTCTGACCTGGGGTTTGAACCGAGGCCTCGCGTCTTAACACACTACCTACTAGCCCACGGCGACTTCTTTGAGGGATCCATAGCGTCTACTAATTACCACGTCTGCGATAAATTGGGCAGGTAAATGTGATCCAATCGATCACGACAACCCCATTTTGAGGTTATAATGAACCGATAGAGCCAATTGAGTAGTAGATGGCAGATCATCCAATACATCGAGAAAATTTATGTAAACAAATCTTTTCCTATTTGTCAATGATAGATGAAGTGAGGTAAAGTGCATTGTTGGTTTTATTTTCTTCCATTTTATCGCACTGAACCTATAAGACAATGACCATCGCATATCTGTGTACTGGGTCCATTTGGATTGTGCTATTGTAAGTAGCGCTAATTTAACTTCCACATTAAGAGAAGTGTACGTTGAAGCTCAGACCGCTGATCTACACATCCAATACATTGTGTTGAAACTAGGACAAAAGATTGTTGGAGGAAGTAAAGAGAAAGTAGTGTTTATGGACACCATTTTCTAATCTATTTATATTACAAACGACTTGAAAGAGTCTGAAAGGAGGAATGCGTATAGTATAACTAAATAACGTATTATATTTGGAATACATTATATGATCACTGGACACTGGATTAGTCGCTGCCTGAAAGTGGTGTAAATAGTAAGAAAATCAAATGGAGACTTAAAATACTAATGCACTTGAGTGCTTCTTTCGACAGCGAATACTTATAGAATAAACTCCCGAGGCACTGACCACTACTTAGATGAGGTAGTAAGGAGACAAAATGGAATGAAGTATTGATTGTACTGTCTTCAAAAAGCTAAAGCGCTTTCATTCTTATTTCGACAATGAACTTCTTCTTCATTAAATATTCCCAATGTAGCAAGAGCTTATGGGTCATTACACAACAATGGGTATTGCGTGCATTAAGATCGGGGTATTCGTAAGACACCTCAAGATTGTCTGAAGGTTCAGAGTAAGCGGGTTATACCTACATATCGTTGGACCCATGTAGAAAGGCCCTAACTCACACTTTTTTCGAAATTGATTTTTTTTTGTGATTCCAATGGATTTTACAGTTTTAAATTGTGTTTTTACATTCTCCTGTAAAGTCTCAAATATGTGAGTTATGGCCTTTATACATGAGACCAACGATATATACATTTTTCTTTCAATCTTCAAAGGTCCTGGTCTAAGGTAAATAGAATATGATAGGATAAGAGTATTACTGTCATCTGCTATAGGATATGACAACATATATGTTTATGCAACCAGCTGAGAATAACGGATGAAATATAAATATAATCAGACTATATATCGTGTAAACTCCATTCAGGGCCTTAAAACTTCCTTAATTATCCTTACTATGGGAATGAACGTTTGTGTATCTGAGCTGTTGGGCTAAAAACAGTTTTTTTTTAATTGTTTTTTCTTTCGATTTTTTAGTTACTGAGCAGAGTTCAGAAAGGTTTAAAAATTATATTAAAAAATTAAAAAATATCCAATTTGATTTTATTTAGAATGCGTTCACAGGTTTTTGTTTCAGGAAAAAAATAAGTTTTTTTTTTTATTGAGAAACCCTTAAAAAAATACTGTTAAACGCAGTCCTAAAAATTTATGGAAGATAAAAAACAGAATATTTTAGAAGAGATTCAAGAATATTTGGAAATAGTGTAAACACTGATTTAGTAAAACAATATTATGATACATACATATTTATGTGCTCTTATTAGTTAATAGTGCATTAAAACACATACATACATACTTATACTACTTATATATGAAAGAGGTAATTAATTAGCCTTAAGTGATTTACTGAAACTACCCTCGTATATAAAATTAACAATCAAGAGTTATAAACATTTTAATTCTTGACAATTTAAAAAGAAAAACCTAAATTAGATGACAAAATAAAAAGCAATAACAAAACAAAAAAAAACTTTTCTAGAATTGTATGACAATAAAACAACAAAAAAAAAACAAAAAATTAAATTAAAAAAATAAACATTATATACAACAAACTACATGCATATATACATACATATATAAAATGAGTTTCAAATTTTAAACGGGACTATAAACAAAAAAAAATTAAACAAAATTTAGAACAAAAAATCAAAGTATTTTTAACACTAAAAAAATTGAAAAATTAATTTTTTTCTTTAAGGAAACAGTGATAATTATTTATAAATATTTAAATTTTTTTTAACAAATTAGAAAATAAAATAAAATTGAATAATTAAATAAACACTACTATAAGTACAAACTTATATCTCTAAAATTTAAATAAAAAGAAAAATAAAAGTAAAGAAAAGAAAAACTATTCATATCGTATATCATATCGTACGTTATGAGAACTTTTTTTAAAAAATCCCCAAGTGTTGTGTCAAATATATACATACATACTTAATACATGCATAATTAATTGTATAGAAATATAGACTTTTTGTAAGAAATATATATATACATATACAGTATAGTATAGTATATACAAAGTATTTTGTTTTTTAAATTTTATTAAATTTAATGATTTTATTTTATTTTTATAGAAAAACAAAAAACACGAAAATTAAGACAGTATTTTAGAGTAACTTGAAACACTTAAAATTTATTAAAAGAAAAAACTAATAAGACTTATAGAAAACAACGATATATTATTATTAAAAAAGAAGTATTAAAAATAAAAATATTTAATTCCGTATTTATTTATTTATTTACTCTTCCTTTAAAATACGTACATATGTATTTATTTTTCCTTTAAGTATTTAGTAAAATGCTATTATTAAACAGGTTAGTCTGTCTTCCTACTGCTGTGTATATGTATTTTAATAGAAATTTTTAAAATTTTTGTTTAATTTAATTTTCTTATAAATTAATTCGATATTAATTAATTAAGATTTTAAACAATGAGGACCAAACGTATTATTCAGTATATAAAACTAGTGAAAAATGAATCCCCTTGAGTAAAGTATTTTTTACATTTTTTTTATATTAAATTTAGAAAATAGTTTTAAAACGATACAACGAGCATTTGGCTTTTTTTTTAGTATAGTTTAGTTTAGTTTAGTGTACTATTACTACAGCTACTACTGTATTAAGACGTAATTAATAAGTATAATTTATTTATTTATTTGTTTTTGTTTTTTTTTCTTAAGTAAATAGTTTTAATTTGTGTTTAACATTTTCATTTCAAATTTAGTTAAGAAAAGAAATAGATTTTGTTTTTCAATAAAACTTAAAACCCCCTCTACTAGTCAATTATTAAAAACTGAATGAATGCAATATTTAAAACGATAATAGAAAACGAAACAACATACAAACAAACAAAACAATACATATTCAGAATAAAAATAAAATAAAATAAAAATACACAAGACAAATAACAATATAACATACATCTATACATACATATTTAAGATTAAATTATAAATAAAAAATACAATAATAAATTAACAATTAAAAAAAACAAAAAAAAATAATAATCATCGATAAGTTAATACTAAACTAACAGACAAAATGTTAGGTAAACGGCATAGAACGAATAATATTTGGGCAATTCACACTTCACACAATTCACTTTGTATCGTGTATGTTGTATTGAATACATTTGTTTGTTTGTAAACGCTCAATGCTATGCTGTATTGTGTATCTCGTGGCATTCAAACAATTTGATAGCCCGAAACTAACAACTTTTTAAAAACATATACACAATTTTTCATTCACACAATTTGATAGCACGAAACCAAGATATATGTATAAGTATATCGGATTTTTATATAAAAAATATCAACAACAATCATACACTGTTGTATGTTCTTCCAACAATACAATGAATACAACGATACAACGGCTTGTGTGAATTGACTAATTAAATAATGATGATAAGTTAAGGGTTTCCTCAACTGCAAGATAGGAAATTATAACCTCACATAGTATATACTATGGCCGACAAAATTATACGACCCTATAGTATTGGCTGTTATTCAGACTATTGTATATCGTATCTCAAATTGCCAGTTTCCGACTGAGTACGAGTACATTCGTAACCAAATAGAGGCATTATTATTTAGAATACTACGACCTAAAACGTTTAGGTGGAAATCAAACATTCCTAAATATGTTTCAGTATGTCTTTTTATAGTCTTGCGTGTTATTAAATTTTTGATATACCAAGGGGGCAGTAGGGATTAATTGTAAAATTCTATTTTAAACCCAAGGTTTACTCCTTGAAGTGTTGGGTCCCGCATAAAGAAGTTCAACAAGGGAAACAAACATTCTCTGCAAGAAATTATTTCGAGTAAGTTGAAATACATTAAGGAATTAAGCCTCTTCATGGCAAGTGCCAAACACTGACAAACAAGCTGAAAGATAGGCTCCTCCCCAGATTCACATTTACAGAAGTCTATCGGCATGTCTTCCAATAGGAGAGTAGCCGCATCAGTGCAATGGATGGCTGGTTAATGGGAATGGGGGGTTACTCTCTATTGCGATGCGAAAAGAAAATGGTACGTAATAGAATAATTAGTACTCTTTATTGCGCTTTCGTATTTTACTTAAGCATTCCCTTGCGCAAATCTGGCCTCATTTTCAACTAATTTTGCGTAAGCGATACAGAGTACCAAATTGTACTCTTAACGCATTTAACTTACGCATCGAACTTGCTTTCGCATCGCAATAGAGAGTAACCCCCCAGTTCTCTTCCTATGTAGATTAGTCTTGCTGATAACGAAATGGAATGAAACGACTGGAGAATATCGAGTTTAACTGTGATTATAAGAGTACTATGCTGTGTAATATGTTGCACTACTACTACTACTTATCGTTTTGAATACTCATTGCTGACCTATGCTGTGTAATATTTTGCAGTCTGGAAGTTCTGTAGTAGCCCTTCATCAGCAATACAAAATTTGTCGCACTTAAGAGCTGATGAGTAATGTGGGGGATGGCGTAAAAATCTACTTTACGAACGAACACATTCGAAGGATGCCTGTATGACCAATGCGATTGTATCATTTATAATAAGGCCTTCTTGTCAGTCTCCTAAGGACTTATGTTTGGTGGACTTTTAATAAAAAATTTACTGTTTTTCCATCAAAGTACTATAAACGATTGGAACTGAACAAGTGCAGGCACGTCGAATGGGTTTATAGCTTCAAAATGAAGATCGTTGTGAGAAATAAGTAGTAGACTTCGATATAGAATAGCATACTGTAGTGGGACCACGTGGCTCCTATCTGTAATTGGGCTAAAAATTATTAAAATATGTTGTGCAGTTAGGGAACCATAACATAGCGATCAGTTTTTGTGGTTAAAATTTTAATTTATTTCTAGACAACGATGTTATAGAAAGTAATTTGCCGTTTACTTCAGCAGTATATGTATTAATTATTTTAATATTTAACTGTAACTCTGATAAGTATTATAAATGTTCAATTTTAATTAATTAAAATCTATTTAGTTATCTTTTTTTATTCTTAAAAACAAAAACAAAAAAAGAAAAACTATTAAGACATATAAAACTGAAATTCTAAAAGCAATTATTATTAATTTTTTATTTTTAAAAAATAAAGTATAAAAAAATGTTAAATATTTGAAATAAAATTAAATTTAAGAAAAAAAAAAACAGAAAATATTTTATGCTGACCCCCAAAAATTTCATATATATTTACATGAAATATATAAAATGAATTACAATATAGTATAATAAATACATACATATATATACCACTCATATACAAAGAAAGGAATAATAATAAAATTCATAATTATTAAAACGAGAATTAATTATTTAAACTAAAAAAAATATGAATAATAAATGATTATAATTATTAAGTAAGAATAAATTTGTTTTGTTCTAAAAAAAAAACCAAAAAAAAATATTTGATCTTAAAAAAGAACAAAAAATATATAAAAAAAATTAAATAAAATAAAATAAAATTATTTAACCTTAAAAACCAAAATAATAAATAAATTAACTATAGACGTTTGTTTGTTTGTATTTAAAGTGTGGCTCTTAAGAAATTCTGATTCTGAAATATTTGTAATACTAAAACAAACCGGAGTAAAAATAAAACAAAAATACAATAAGCAAAAAAGAAAAAGAAATTCAGTTCGTTTTGGAAAATACTTGTTATTAAAATAAAATAAATATTAAATAAAACCAACCAAACTTTGTATGTATGTTGTGGTTTTATTATAAAAAAAATAAAACAAAAAAAAAATAAAAAAAACTATTTAATATGATATATTTATGGGTATTAAAACTTAATTATTTATAAACAAAAAAAAAAAATAAAAAAAAATTAATAAAGCTTTTCAAGATAATATTTGGCTTATTGGACTTTTTTCTAAACGATTTCCTTTAGGAAAATTAAAAGCATTGTTCGAGTGACTGACTTGATTTTAAATTATTCTTCGTATTTAAATTTCCAAACCATCATAACCTACCAGCTGTTTAATCTTTTTTCTTCAATGAAAAATTATATAAGTTAAGCGTCAAAAAATTGTCCAGATTTGAAGAGGCTTAACATTTAGGCTCAGAACAATCAAGTCCTACAAGCAAATCTACGGTTAACAACAGAAGATTTATTCAAGAGACATAAATTCTCTGAAAGTGTACTGCTTTTTGCCCGTGAAATATGTTCGTATAAAATAACTCATGAAGCTATGAAGAATCGATACCCCTATGAAAACTGTCTCTAATCCAGATGCCTATCCGAATGGTAGATCTTGTGATGAAAAATGTCGTTACCAGATAGTTTTCTGCTTTCAGACCAATTACCAAGCAATCTTGTAATAACTTCTAGGTAATTTCGGTAAGATGGTTCCGACAGTTCAGTGAAAAAATTCAACATTTTATATGATTGTGAAACGTGGAACGCTATCAACAGTTGCAAATTTTCAAAAACTATTGTCTTGCTAGGATCATGGGCATTTTTTGACTGATAATAAGTCTAACCATAAACGTAGCCAAATTATGACATTCGGGCTGCCTTCCAAAATGTTAGTTGCTTTGTGTTTGAACAAAGTATCGTGTTTCATAATGCCGCTGTACAAAATATATACAATGTATTATATTTCAAAACGTCGTCAATGTGTATTTTTAATGCAGTCAAAAAGCAATCAGGGATCGGATTTATAATTGATGCATTGTTTGGTTACTTTGTATATCTACATAGTTTATATACAGTATTAAAACTGCATACAAACTTTGTATTGATACATTTTGGAAGGCAGCCTCTTATATGGTAATTGAATGATATTAACAAAAGGGAACAAAAAAAGAGCTCCCGTCTATATTTGAAGAAAAATTGAGGACGAAATAAGCAGAAGAGCTAAGGGTTCGAGGGAAATTTAAAGGATTATATCAGAATAGTTAACTTAATGTCAACCGAACAATGATCCTTCATATTTCCAATTGCTTATTCACTAAGATACTTCAGACTTGCATGCTACTAACTCAAAAATATGCTAACAACCAGTGGTGTTGTCGAGCCGGAACGCTCCGGAACGTCGTTCCGGTACTTCCTTTTTGGACAGGAACGCGTTCCGGAGCTAAAGATGATTTCTGATAACGATAATTGGCTGACGTTTTGAAAAAAAATAAAGAATTGCCGATTTTTTTTTCTAATTTTGACGAATTTTTATAAACAAGGGTTTGAACCGAACTCGAGGGGAAATCTCCCTCCCCCCGTCGTCAAATTTGGGAAGTGAGACCTAAAAAAAACGCCGCCGCCAGGATTATCATGGAAAATCACCCCCGTCGTTAAATTTGGGACATGAGACCGCACAGAGCGGCCGCCAACCCAGGATCGGCCCTATCTATATAATTATATATACGCGTTCAGGTAAAAAAAAAATTAGCACAATACCACTGCTAACAACTTAGTGACCACATGTTTTAATTCCATATTCAGTACAGCACAAGAACGAATATATTACAACACATAATTGACACAACAACACATGCACATGCCTCACTATGACCCGAGATAATTTCAGCGTTTCTGCAAAAGAATCCCTGTTTCTGGCTTCGCTCAAAAGAAATCTCACACCACGATTTCAGATTTATCTTCCTTAGGACTGTTGAAAGAGTTATGAAGTACGCTCAGGGAATTCTAAAGTTGCAGAAATAAATCCACAAACCAAATGCTTTCAACTTTTTTAGTATTGTAATGAAAAAGAACTTTTAAACTACTACACTCGACTACAAAAAATTTGCTAGTAAGAAGGATTTGAATGATTACACAAATCTTGGGTTATGTTATTTAAAAATGAGGCACAGAATAAATTAAATTATTTAAAGCAAGGACAAGTAAAAACATGGTAAATTATTTTCGTTTTTTATTAATTTTTAAATATTTGTTTTTGTGTGTATTTTAAATAAATATTATCTTGAAAATATTTAGAAAATTAAATTCAAATTTCATATTTAGATTAAAGGCTTATAAACCACATACATTTGTTAGAAAAAATAAAAAAAAATTATAAAACAATGGAATTCTCAAGGATATTTATGCTCATAAATGTATTTTTGTTATAAACGTTGGTTTAATTAAACAAAAAAAATTAAAATTATTTAATAAAAAAAAAAAACAAAAAATAATAACAATTTAAATTAAACAACATATCAAACGCAAATAATTTTACCAGGTCAATAATATAAATTTTAATTAAAAAAGGAATGCAAATTTATAAAAATAGAAATCACACGAAACTTATGAGTGACAGAGACAACAAACATCTTAAAATAAAAAATAATAATTTTTTTTAAAGAAAAATGAAATAAAAACAATGAATTAAAAAAAATTCAAATTCAATTTCAAAGAAATATAAATAAAAAAATGAATTAAAAAAATATATAAAAATAAATTTAAAAAAATATTTATAAAACACAAAACTTAAGGAAAAGATATATGCTAACTTTATATTCTTTAATGTTTAAAAAAAAAATATAAAAAAAACAGAATAAAACGTGAGTCAAATTTTGTATTAAAATAAATTCTATAAATTAATAAAAAATATTAATATTAATAAAAATATAATAATAACTTAGAACTAGTCTTCCAATAATAATCTATTATTTCCTAAACTTAAAATACTTACAATACATACATACATACATATACACCATAGAAAAACTATAAAACTAAAACTATTCTTTACTAATATTGTAGTCTACTCTACTCTACACACCATAATAACAAAACTACGATTATAAAACAACTCTTTAACGTAACTGGTATTGGCAAATGAAAATTAAAAAAAAAACTTTCGTAATAAATTATGGTAAGTAGAGAGATCGGAAATGTGAAAAAAAAACTGGCAATAATAGCTATCACTACTTTAAAAGCCAGCTATGTTTTAAATATTTAATAAAAAATGTTTGATATAAAAACAATTAAAATTTATTTAAATTTAATTTCAAAAGAAATTCATGAAAATTTAAAATTAAATAAATTAACAACAAAAAAAAAAAAAAACCATGATTTAGTACAAGTTTTTGCAACGATAAAAATAAATTCATTATTTTGTAAATTAAATTAATAGTTTTGGTAAACCCACAGACAGATTTTGTTTAAATAAACAAATTTTCACAAGGCAAAATATCACGCGATTGTATTAAACTCAGCTGAACCCAAATACACAGAACAGCTGATCTGAGGTTCGACAAAAATAGTAGGGTTTCCTTACCGTCATTTTAATTTAGGTTGGGTTAGGCAAGAGATCTCCAATCTCAAGACAATGTATTGGGTCCTTCATTAAGCGATTAATATCTTTAAATCTAGAAGTTGTAGAACCTTAGTTTTCTTATGTAGATGGTCGAATCTAGTTATTCTTACATATACGGACATGGTCCGCAATGCATTGCTCTAGATTTTTAATGCAGGTCAAGACCGAAGCAGCGCAGTTAATAAAGTATCCATAAATCGCTTTGTAGGTGGACAAGATTACTGCCTTTGCCTTACCTCATTATGTGCCAGCTAATGCCGTTAAAATCTTATTTCTGCATTTAACATTGCCTTGGAGAAGTAGGGAATGTTATTGAAAACAACTGTCAATATCTAGGGCTAGCGGACACTCCGTATTCTATTCGATAGAAATATTTAAGTTCAGCTGGCCTTGCCTTGTCCAAGAGTTAAATAAAGAGATTTTTCTAGTGAATTCAAGTACTCGCGTAACCTTTTCACCAAAGGTAAAGGAACTGGATGTCATCGTCATAGGCCACGATGGAAGTATCACTGGTGGGTATGGTAGCAAGCAAGAAGTGAATACTAATGGGGGAAAAATCCACCCTCTTGCCACAAAGATAAACGCTGGTAGATTTCTAAGTATTGTATGCTTGTGAATGCGTTCATTTCTAAGTTGCAACTTTCTGAAACTTCCTTCACAATTCATTGCTACAAATGTGGATGGGGCTTTGTAAATAAAGTTGGCATACACCTCCAATTTAAGAAAGCCCCAGCAGAAAAAGTCTAATGGACTCAAATCGCACAACCTCGGTGGCCAGTTCACATCAGCTGTTGCTCAATGAAACCTCTTCTTGCCACAAAGATAAACGCTGGTAAATTTCTAAGTATTGTATTCTTGTGAATGTGTTCATTTCTAAGTTGCAACTTTCTGAAACTTCCTTCATAATTTATTGCTACAAATGTGGATGGGACAACATAACAATGCCCACAAATCAACGGTTGCTCAATGAAACTTCTTTCGAATAGGCCCCATCAATTTTAATGCAGAAAATCTGGCCTCAGAAGGAGTTATCATTGGAAATATTGAATGTTGAAGCAGAGAGACGTTAAAAGAAGATTTTGCATGACTGCAATGCTGCTTGAATGTCGTTAAATGAAATTTAGATGTTGTCAGACAGACATAATTCGTTCCTTCTATTGAATATTTGATACTTTTCACTTGCCTAGTGAAATTTATTGTTTTAATCTTAACAAATTAAAATAATTAATAAAGAAATAATAATGAAGAAAAAGTGCATTATATTTGAAAACTGATCAACTAAACTACGATATGTAACGACACATGAATTTGTATTTAATAATTTAGTTTTTGTAAAAAGTTTTTCCTTTAGAGATCAAATAAAAGTAAAACTACATAATAAACTTGTTAGTTTAAAAATACAGTGGTGTTTGATAGAAAATAGTGGCACCCTTGACTGAAACTAATGGTATCAACCGTCACAACGAGCAAATGTTAATACCCAGTCAATAGTGTGGATACTATGCTTGGGCTTCTCCTGAATAGTTTAGTGCACAAATCAAATCTCTTCTCATTGTAAATCGCTAACAAATAAAATTTGAAAATGTTTAGAACTCCTAATTGAAAGCGTCGATCAAATAATGTAATGGGATTCCACAAGAGTAAATGCAAAAAAGACTTTAAAAGCTCTAGGAATATTTTATTAGAAATAACAGAATATCGCATATGGTCCATTAGGGCCAAACTCATAATTTGTTCCTGTAGTCAATCGTGAGTGGGAGAAGCCCGAACAAAAACATGCCTAGCCTAGCACCGACAGCAATCGATAGTTTTGCTAGGTAGTTGCACTTACAAAAATAAACTTCTGTTTTGTTGGAACGAGTATACTCGTCAGTAAAAGGGTTAAACGATTAATTCATTATATTTCAAACAACACTTAGGTCTTTTGTTTTATTTCAAGGAATAACTCTAACAAGACAATTAATTTAATTTTTTTTAATTCAAATTAATTTAAGTTTTTTTTAAAAACCTTGAACCGAACACCACTGTATTACATATATACACAATAAATAAATTCCTTGTTTTCTGTTTTGCTATTAATAATGAACTTGAAGTTAAATAATTGCGAAAGGGGATTAATTAATATTATAAAATTGAAAATATTGCCTTTTTGTTCTAATAAAAAAATTATTAAATATTTAAAAATCTTTTGTTTTTTTCTTTCTTTATATTATTTTTTAAAACTTAAAAACTAAAATTTTATAGATTAAACACAAAAAAAAAGAAATAGTAATTATAAGTAAACGATGTGGTGATTTTAAATAAAAATAATTGTTTATATACAACGCATATATATACATATATATATTAAAAAAAAAACACAAAAACAAACTTATATAATATATATTTATACACCCTGTAATTCTTTAGTATATACTATACATATACATACATATATACTCAATGTATACCTTATATATGATTGTATATTCTCTCTTTAGATCAAATATATATACTTATTTAAACAACAGTAACAAAAAAAATATAATATAATAAAATGAACGCCTATATACTCGAAATGTTTTGCTTTTTTCCTTAAAAACAAAAAAAAAAATTTAAAAAAAAATTTAATTATTTTAAAATGTTTATAATAATTTTAAAGAGAAGTATTAAGAGAAATATAAGAAAATAAATATTATCTTTTAATTACAAAGAATTGTTTGTTCGAAAAAGTTTTATTGCAATATTCGAAAGTGTTCGAAAACGAAATCGAATTTGTTTACAAAAAAACTAAGTTAAGTATGAAATAAAAATTTAAAAAACTTTTTATTAAATTGTAATGTAATGTATTCAAATAGAAAACGTAGTTGAACGCACCTATTGTAAATCTAGATGTCATTAATAATTGGTATTAATTGTTTTCATTTTTAATTTAATTATTAATTGTACTAATACATGTAGTAGTACTTGCAAATACACCTAATTCTGTTTTTACACGGTAGATTGGTTCCAGAAAAAACCGTGTAAAAAAAAACCGTGTAAAAAAAAGACACTGATCGTATGCAAAAATAGGTGATTGGTTCCTAATCTCTAAAACCTATTAAAATTAGTGAAAAACAAGGATTTTTTAAGAAGTTTTGTATTTGACATTTTCTTTTAGGTATTCATAAAATATTTAACAAAATTAAAAATATAAATAACTTAATAAATATAAAATATTTTTTGGCTTACCTTTCATTTTAATGCGTTAAATTTAATGTAACGATAGAAAAACATATTTGCCAATAAAATATTTCTTTACCAAACACAAAATATTAACACATTTCAATTGCTCTGACCTTTGTGCTTGTATGCACCAAAGGGAATTCCCCTAAATTTGTGCCATTTACATTTGCTTTGACCAGTAAATTTGCTTGTCGCGCAAAAAGGGAATTCCCTTAAATTTGTGATATGAACATACTTTGCAAAAATTAAATTTGATAAAAAAAATTTAAGCACAAAAAATTTTAAATCGTGCTAAATGGAATAAAATCGTGTAACAAAAATTAAAAATATTTTATTTTCAAACCGTGTTATATCAAAACCGTGTAAAAAAAGACCGTGTAAAAACAGAATTAGGTGTATACTTATTTAGTGATGTAATAACGTAATGGCTTTAGATTTTCTTTTTAACAAAAAACTTTTTTGAGTAGTTTGTATTGTAAAACCTTTGAAATGTCAAGAAAAAATTCTAATTTTGTAGAAATTTAATTCGAATTCCTTTTAGTTTTCTTTTTCTTTTATTTTTTTTTTAGTAAATTAAAATGTTTTCAGTTCACGTAAATTAGCTCATAAACTAAAAATTGCAATTGTTTGATGCCAATTGATCCCAATAACTCGAATTTAAAACGCGTAAAATAATAAAAATTAAAAAATTTAATCACGTACAAACGATATCATTGCCCAGCTTTTGAATCCATGAGATTCTCAATATTTAATTAATGACACTTTACTAGTCTAGTTATAGAGAGATCAGTAGTTTTTTTTAATATAAATAGCGGTTAGTATAATGCTTCTCATTTTAATGTGGATGTGATAAGCGAACTTATTGTGTATGCTCCAGAAATAGAGATTTCTCAACCACTCCAACTCATTTTTGGACATGGGCAAGTGGCAGTAAAAGAAATTGTAAATAGGTTCCGCTGTATACTACATACTACATATTGTAACTATAATAGTCAACCCAGCACTCCCACTGATCTTGCAGGCAGTTAGACACCGCCACTTCCTTTGAAAGAAAAGGACTCCCTGAGCTATCATTTCTCAGAACTACTCCCAATACATACAAAGTCTTCAGAGCCAACAATACAATAAGAGAAGAACTGAGTGATGCATTCTGAAGTTTGTCAGGGCAATAGGATTGAGACATACATTATGGGATACCCTATAAAGCATGAGGGGAATACAATAGATCGTATGGTCGCAGCACTTTGGAAACTCTTCACCACAATAATTATAACAAGCCTTCAGGACACTTGTGATCATCGAAATGTCAGATATCGTCACCACCTGAACACTATACCTAATATACCAAGTAAGATGATATCGAAGCATGGAAAATATAGAAGTGAGCTAAAATGTTGCATGGAAGGCTATGAATCAACGATACTACAAGCAAAATATCTAAGATATTCTGGAATGTTCCTTATATGGAGACGATCGACAGCTTATTATTTGAATAAGAGTGAATTGAGTAGGATGACAGAATACTCGACTTAGCAGACAAATTTCAGCGTATACAAGACTTGAGCAGAAATCATCGATATTTTATAGGACTTTGCCCAGCTTCTGGACATATGTTTGTATGAAAAAACATGAGCTTGTTAAGTCCGAAGTCGCCGTAGTCTAGTAGGTAGTTTTTTTGGCTTATTAGACGTAAAGCCTGGGTTCGAGCCCCAGGTCAAACATCAAAACAAAATACAAAATGTATTTCTTCGGCGACTTTCTCTCACCAGATTTCTGGCAAAAACTCTGAGAGTAAATAAAAATTGATATGAAAATTTTCTCAATAAATAAAAAATCTGTCGTTCGGAGTCGACTTTAAACTGTAGGTCCCACCCAAATTAACACACACAACATAAGTGGTGTGAAAAACTAGGACGTTATACAATGGGTCAATTCGACCTCCGGATACTGTACTTGTCTTAATTGACAAGTACACGTCCTCTAACCTAACCTAAGTCCGAATAAAGGAGATCTGAATAGGTGCGACAAATTACACTTATCACTTTACAAGAGATTACTCATCTAATTAAGGTAGGACTAAAGCAAATCGCGTCATTCGTATATCTATATGAAGGCAAATTTGCGTGGGTTCTGGACACAAGTGTATTCACTTTACCATCTTTTTTTTGCCATACACGTTCAGGGACATATACGAGGGTAATACACAATCTTCGTCGTGATGTACAAATTCTCGGACATTTAATAGAATACTTTGCTGAATACATTTACAATTACGACTGTCTGATTCTACAACGTAACATACCATAACAGTGCAAAACTTGGGGAATCTTAAAACACCTGTGGTTCATACAAATAGGCAGGAATCTGTTGACCCATTCAAGTACGAATACTACCACTGTTAAAATCATAAAATTTCATTGTATTAGGTTTTCATTAATTAGTCTCCTAGTTTCATTCGTTATCAGATTAAGTTTTTTCTTCTTATTTTTTCAAATAATGACGAGAAATAATGTGTTATTGATGGACTGTAAAGCTAATGACTTTTCTTTTTCAATACGGCTTTATGAAATGGTATTTATGAAATGAAATATTGGTGTTCTAATTAAATGTTATAATTGTGTCATAAGAAGGAAAAATAATTCAAAAAATTAAATAAGACAAGAAAGTATAAAGTAAAGTTAATCCCTAATAAAACCTTAATTAAACTACAAAATGTTAACATTTCTATACAATATAAATATGAAAAAAAAATAATAAAAATAAAAGTATTAAATATTTGAAACGATATCACCAATTAAAAATGCCTTTAAAAAGAAAAAAAATTATTATTATTAACAAACTAAATGTAACTACAATATGAATAATAATTTTTTTTAAACCCAAAATACCTTAAAAAAAAACAAAAGAGAAACCAATTAAAACCTTACGCTACTATACATATAAATATTGAAATAAATAGAAAAACATACAAAAGAAATTAGAAAAACACAAACAAAACAAAAACAAAAACGGACAATATCTCTTTAACTGGAAATTATTTAAAATAATTACAAATAAATTAAAATAAAATACAAAAACAAAATACATTATTATCTACTATACAGACATTAGTTGTTTTTAAAACATATTTAAAATACCATGAGAAAGAAAGCAATACTCGTAATTTAAATTAAAAAAAAAATAATAATAAAAATATAAATCATTTATAATTAGTATCATGCATATTAAAAAAAAACAAAAAAGAATTTGTGTAGAAATATCATTCAAAAGAAATATTATATGCTTGTTATAAACAAAAACAAAAATTAACTAAACTTTGGTGTTGAATTCAAAAAAACTTAATCAATTAACAAAAATAAATTTATGAATATAAAATTAACAGTATTTAATATAGTATATAAATACAATATATACATTATACATATAACTTAAGTATAATGGTAGTTTTGTGTTGCCCTTACTTTTCACTATATATTTGGCTCAGTATTTAAATAATTTATAACAAAAAAAAAATAATAATAATTGTTCAATGCATTATTAAGTATAATAATAACTTTAAAATTAGCTTTTTATTTACTTTTTGTTTTTCAAATTTAATTTAATTTAATACCGCTTATTATAGAAAATAGTGTATTTTATTTAAATTTTACGCTATTTAGTTGCTTCATGTATAACACTTAGTTTAACTATTAAAACATTTTCCGTAAATATTAATTGATAAAATAAAAAACATAAATAAATAAATGTAGTATTTGCTAACGATAAACAAAAACAAAAGTAATAATAATAATAATTAAAACAAATAGAATACAATTTTGAAATCCCCCAGTATACTCTTTCTTATTAAAAGAATATTAATTATAATGAAAATATATTAACAATTATTAATAAATAATTTGTAGTTTTAATATTTCTTTTTTTAATTAGAAAAATGAAAATAAATCAAAAAAAAAATCACCAGTAGCAGTACTAAATAGCTAAAGAAAGTAGAAGAAATTAGTTACTTTCTTTTCATATTTTTTTTTTGTAAATAATACTTTGCACTTTTTATTTTATTTTTATATTTCTTTTCATCTCTTTAGCTGTAGATCTTTATTTTAAAACATTTCTAAAGTTTTATATTTTCAGCATTAATCGAAAAATGGAGTACAAACAAAGAAATTCATAATTTGAATTATGAAATTTAAGTCCTAATAGAATATGATTAAACGCTGTCATGCTTTCAGAAAGTCCTATGAAGTGATCTAACTTGCCAGTCCGGATTGAAATCGTAAAGAGAGCAACGGACAGACAGAACAGAATTTCAAACAGACAAAACTAAAGGATTCTACGTATAATAAAACATATTTCTTATGGGATAAAGCTTAAGTATATTTAAAAACCACTAATACTGATCTGATCTAATACTAGATCTGGTCTTATCAGATTAGGAAAGGTTTAGAAGAGATACTACCACCATTCGGAAACCAGATTCGTTCCATTGAGGTTATTACCTTCTCGAAAGTGTATTAAACCAAACACAGTTACTACGAAAAAATAAAACAAAACAAAAAACGACGATGCAGAATCAAAGAATATCCATAGTTCAGGGGTGTCATAGAATCCAAGTCGGTTTTGCCTTTTGTCGTTTTTGAAAACCAATATTGGATTCATTTGGTGTCACAAAACCAAGTCGGTTTTGTTACTTTCGAATTGAAATAAAAAACCGATGTTCGAAACAGCTGTTGTTTACATTTGTGTATTTATTTACAATTTTAATTAATTTTTTTTGACAAAATATAAATTGTTTTTATTAAAAATTGCTATTTTTATTAAAATAATAAAAAAAAAAAATCTTTTTAAATAAAAAAAATGAGTACTGCTGTTATCGCATTTTTGTTGTTAGAGGAATAGCGTTCAGAAAAGGTGAAAAGACGAATATTGCGAGATTGCAGCAACCCACTTGAGTTGCTGGAGGCATATATTTGTTATACTGTACATTAATATCTAAAGTTGCTTTGCAGATTTATAGCATATTACCGGTTGGGCAAAGACGCTTTCTGTATGGTCCTAGACGCAGTAAAAGAACACCTTTCCCATTCTAGGATCCCGCCATTGCTACGACATGCAGCTACGTTGCGATTTTTAGCTGAAGGGTCATACCAAGCATCTGTTGGAAATTACTCTAGCATATCTCTGGGTAGAAGAAGTTTCTACTATTTTAGACGATATGTTCAAAGTTATGGAGCGGTTCATTTGCCGTCAATGGGTGCAACTAGAAGTGAGCTCCAACGATAAGCAAAGATCAAGGGACTATTTTTTTAATAAATTTAAAATCCCTTCAATAATTGGTTGAATAGACGGGACTCATATAAATATAATAAAGTCCAGCTTTAACGAGCATTTATACTTTAATCGAAAAGGAATACGAATAGGAGTGTAGGAGTGTTGAAATATCGATTCCGTTACTTAATAAGCACATTACATTACCATCCGAAAAAGGCAGTAAGAATTATAAACTCCTGCTGTGCTCTGCACAACATTTGCAGGAGCTATAATGTGCAAACCAGTGAGGATGAGCTGACTTTATCATTACCAGATAGTGAAGACAGTGTTATTTTGTCATCAAGCACGTCTCTGCAAAGTGAAGGTCAGAGAATCAGAGACGAAGTAGCCAACATTTTATAAAAAACTGGTAAAATAAAAGCTATTTATAAAGTAAAATTAAATGTTGTTTTTATTTCATATAACAAAAAGACAGATGTTAGCTTGTTGGTTTATTTTCAATAACAAAACCGATAAAAACACATTCTGTGACACCTAAAACCGACACTTATTCAAGTTCGAAAACAAAACCGATAATCTTGGATTGTCGTTTTCAAATCCAATTCCGACATTATTAGATTCTGTGACATCCCTGGTTAAGAGGAAAGAAGAAAAAAAAGGAAATGAGAGTTATCTCACAAATCAGCAAATATCAGAGATGAAGTTCTCAATATAATAAATCCGAGCAGAGGCTAAAACATTAAAACCATTAAAGAAACCTCAATCAAGCTTCTTGAGTTTTTGCCTTTGAGAAATTACTCAATGGGCTCCGTCTGTCTGCCCACGTTACTACAAAGTCTGCAATATGAAAGGGTGTTCCTGTTCCACATACTAGTTTTTGCCTATCAAAATTGAGAAAGGATGGCCTATATTCGGCTCTGAAAGTTCATTATTAGCCCACGTCAATGACACAGGGCAACAAAATTTATCTTTTTTTTTTGCACTTTAAGGTAAGGCAAGGTTTTCGAAATAACCTGCGGTGATAGAGCAATTCAGAGAATGGATTCGAATTCAATGCTCTAAAAGCCGATTTTTTGTAATACAGTGCAGTCAGTGAAATGGAGGTCACATTTCTAGATGTTTAAATTGTTTTTTGCACCCTAAATTAAAGCATAATATATAAGATAACTGAATACCTTTAATATAATGCTACTTGCCGAATAGTATTCGAAAATAAACTTAACGAATAAAACTATGAATAACGTTAGTGTACGGCAAGGCTATGTGCAATTAGTTATAACAAGACACGTTTTTTTTTAGCGAATTTCTAGTGAAAACTGGTGTAAACAAACATTTTCATATTATAAAATAATTTCAACGTCTATCCGTATTAAAATTTATGTTTTTCCTTTACAGTTGGAGTTAAATTTTTTTAAATCTATTTTGTTTTATACTATACACTACAAGATATATGTAAAACTATAACTTAACTTACCTCAGCATGTTTTAACATAACTACTGGATGAAACATGTGTGGAGATTCGAACCAACCAGCAATGGGTGCTAAAAAAGAGATACGAAAAAAAAAATCAATAAAAACATAAACTTGCATTAGCAAATTCTCAAACTTACTTAAATTGGATCTGTGACGGCATAGTAATGACTGTAAATAAATAAAAATTGTGTATATTAATAGATTTTTATAAAGATATAAAAAAAATATAAAATCAATCAACTTACTTTTACAGGGGATACTTGACATAAGGATCTCCCTAAACGAGCATTTATTAAACGTAACGCCATTATTATGTACCTAAGTAAGTTTAATAATAATTATTATTCAAATCAATTTAATACACATATTTATAAATAATATTTTTAATTATTATTTTATTTATTGAACCTTTCCTATTTGCTTAATTATTTCCCAGCGATGACGAGTATACTCGATGAAAGCGGAGTACAATTTTCCAATTATATCAACAAATCAAACAATGAAATCTTGTTCTATATGTACATATTTTACTCTTTATTGATAAATAAAATTTCATTTTCATTGATGATAAATAAATTGATACAAAAAAATAAAAAATAAGCGGCTTTAAGAAATTTATATTTTTTAGAATTTTGTTTGTACTTCTTAAGAATAAAAGAAAATTTTGTCGATTTATTGCATAATGATCAGAATATAAAAAATGATTTATCTATATACCGAGTAAACTCATTCTGACGAGCATACACGATATAAACAGTTCAAGGGTTAAAGTTAAGGAAGGCATATAAAATAATCTCGTGGTAGTTCGTAGTCAAAGAGAAACCCAGCTGATTAGCTGATAGCTAACGAACTTTCTAGGTTAGGTTAGGTTAGAGGACGTGTTCTTGTCAATTAAGACAAGTACAGTACCCGGAGGTCGAATTGACCCATTGTACAACGTCCTAGTTTCTCACACCGCTTATGTTGTGTGTGTGTTAATTTTATACATGAGTGGTGGGACCTACAGCTTAAATTCGACTCCGAACGACAGATTTTTGAGAAACTTTTTCATGGCAAATTTTTATTTACTCTCAGAATTTTTGCCAGAAACCTGCTGAGAGGAAGTCGCCGAAGAAATACTTTTTGTATTTTGTCTTGATGTCTAGCCTGGAGCTCGAACTCTGGCTTTTCGTCTAATAAGCCAACACACTACCTACTAGACTACGGCGACTTCTTGACGAACTTTCTAAAACAGGCACACTCCTACGGAATACCAACTCATATAGGAAGGATTACAGGTACACCTATTACATCAGTCAGGCTGTCTATTTGGCGATAGTAGTTCTTGGAAGCTGAATAGTCCCAGGCGGTGAAAGAATATTCCTACTTAAACTAAATTTTGCTCAGGAGTTATTGGGTAAAAACTTCAACTATCTGCAAATCGCTTCTGCAGAGTCTTAAATCGACCAAGGAGGAAGAAATCCTTTTTTTCAAAGTCACACTCTAACGGAGCTATCGCTACTGAATATCGGACCGATACCTAAATATGTATGTACATTAAACCTTGAGGTTGATTTTCAGATTAGTTGTAAGGCCGTTATGACCGTTATATTTAATATTCATATTCCTTTGACTGTCAACCAAAATTGAGGCATTTAACCTAGAGGCTGTGTTATCGCTACTTTAACTAAATAAAGGGCCTTGCTCAAGTACGAACAAATTTTCATACACTATATAGAGAAGAATCACTTATGCAGTGGGAGTTCTCTTAATCTAGGGATTTTCCGCCATATTAGGGATCGATTTACATTCAAAAACTGTTAGAAACGAATATCTTCACTAAACACGATTTGCATTTCCATTTTACAATTTTTATATACTCACCACTAATAAAATACACTTGAATGTAAATTTTAATAAAAAAAATATTTAAAATTTCAAAAATATTATAAAAAAAATTCTTCAAAATAGAATTTTGCTTATGAAATAATGACAAAAAACTAAATGATAAGAACGTAAAAGTAAACTTGGTAATCAAGAATCAAGCAATAAAAACATAGAAAACAAGTTTAAAATTTTGTATACAGTGGTTTTTTAAGGTTATGTTTCTTTTCAAAGTATTTTTAGCAATAAGAAAAACTCACCTCAATGGTATATTTTAAAATGTAATGGTAACCATGGTACCAATTTTATTTTCTTCACATCAAGGCGAATTCATTAACGAGGTGGGAATAGTATTACAATAAGTACAACAATACAAAAACAACAGGGATTTTGTTTTTGTAAAAATGTACACATCTTGTCAAAAAAATTAACTCTCAAACCTCCATACGAAATTAGTTAAAGCAATTAAAAAAAACTAAATAAATTTTATATATTGAAAATTCTTATGAATTTTATTATTACATTACATAAGGTGCTGCAGTAACCTGTAAATTAAAAAAAATATCAGCTGCAAACGTTATTTCTTATAATAACAAATTTTCAACAGAAGATTGGTCCAATTTGTTTTAATCCCTATATCCCAATCTTCAGAAAGAGAATTTGTTTTAAAAATAACACACAAGTTATTTCAGTCATAATTTAGGCACCTAGTTGGAGACATGAATTTTTTTTTGGTAATTCATCACTCTTACCTAAATAACTATAAATATATGTATTTAGTGTTAAAGGCTTAAATATTGTTAATCATCTTGCAACAATTTTAATATATACATACTCTTCAGTCAGGATTATGATCTAGTTCCTCACACCACTTATGTTGTGCGTGTTAATTTTATATATGATTGGCGGGACCTACAGTTTAAAGTCGACTCCGAGCGACAGATTTTTGAGAAACTTTTCATGGCAATTTTATTTACTCGCAGAGTTTTTGCCAGAAATCTGCTGAGAGGAAGACGCCGAAGAAATACTTTTTGTGTTTCAATTTGATGTCTGGCCTGGGGCTCGAACCCTGGCTTTTCGTCTAATAAGCCAACACACTACCTACTACGGCGACTTAATTCTAATATATAATTGGCTTTAAAATAGTAATCCTAAAGAATTTCCAGAGTGCGTATCGTTAAGGATACATGCGGTACATATGAGGGTTTATGACTAATATGAATACGAAATTGAATATCGAAACAAAATACACAAAAAACAAACATTTTTTTTGACATTGTTACTTACATCAGCTGGTAAACAAAACCCACCTCGTTAATGAATTCGCCTTGCTTCACATAAATATGATTTAATTGTGGTTTAGTCCAAAAGCTATGAAATTTGATAATAAAATATATTAACGAAACAGAAAAAAGTTTAACATTTTAAACTTACCCAAGATTACGTCGTATTACATATCCATTTTTCGAAGAAAAATTCCAGAAGTAAAGTTAAAATGATACACACGTGAAACAATGATTTCCATGAACCACAGCATTGCATCAATCTAATGAATGCGCATAAAACCAAAATCAGTTATTTCGTGGCAACGTTATATTGAAATCATATTTCAAATTGAGATGAAATACTGTTAAAATTCATATTTCAAGTAACGGCCTTTATTGATTCAATACAATGCCTTTTCCAATCTTCTTTTAACAGCAATGGGGGGTTCGTGTCCAAAGTTGAATAGAAACTTATCTTAATTACCACAAGGGGACTCTTACGTAAGAATGTGTGTCACAAGCAAATCTGTTTAGTATTCTCCACTAAAGCTTTTCAAAGCTTTCTATAGCATAACGAATCGTTAAAGATTTTATTGTTAAAATAAACAAACATATCGACGCCTCCATTCTATAACGTTCTAAGTGTACTTAGAACGTTTTTAATGTTCTTGCATTTAAATTCTACGTTCTCTAACTTAAATACTGTCAAAATTTGGTTAATATGCGCCGATCTGTTCCGAAGTTATAGGGAAAAATCTCCCTAGAATACATATATAGTCGTATGTCGCGTGAAAACTTTGAGCGGTCATAACTCAAAACACACTTTTTCGACTTAGAATGTTATAGAACGGAGGCGTCGATATGTACATATAAACGTTAATAATAGATTTTAATATTTAAACCTTTAATGGTTTTACTACTCGAAGTTTTTTCCTCTGATTATTCATAATTTGTTTATAAATATTTAAATAAATTTTTTTTGGAATAGATTCACATGTAAATACATTTTTACTGAATCACTTAAGCATTTTACAACATTATTTTAATGTATTGTTATGAAACATTAATTTAAAATAAAATCTGTATTCGAATTACCTTCATGTAACGATATTTCTTAATTATTAACCAATGATTTCGAAATTGTTAAGATAAAGATACTCCCTTTGCAATATGTTATGATAACAATGTCCTTTACCTGCAAATGATGCAATTATTACCATAAATTCATTAAAACCTTACCTCCTTACAAGTAGTATATGTAAACTTCATTAACGAAAAACAATGATGGGTATACGGAAGAATAGCCCTCTAGGTTAGGTTAGCTTAAATCTGCAGCAACCTGAAGATACATACTGCAATCAAGGATTGCCTTTTAACACCATTTCATATTCTAGAGTCTCTAACAAAAATGTTAAAATATCTACCAAGCAGAGATGTCATAGGAACAATAATTTATACCGTCATGGTTCCATATATCCACGATAAGGAAAAATCCACAAAAAATAATAGACAATGGTGAATATAAAGTGCCATATAGTAGCCAAACATCTGAGTCATTAATAACACAGGCCGAAAAGATTTTTAACTCCAGCCAAAAATCATGTTTTTCGCCGTAGTCTAGTAGATAGTGTGTTGGCTTGTTAGGCGACGGCCGGTGGTTTAAACCTCAGCTCAGATATATCGAACAAAACGAGATATTTCTTAGTCTTCCGCTTTCTCATCAGTCTTCCGGCAAAAATTCTAAGAGTAAAAAAAATTGCCATGAAAATTTTCTCTAGTCCATAGTTTGGAACATTAAACTGTAAGTCCCGCCGCTTATGGATAAAATTAACACACACAAACATTGGTGGTGTGAACAGCTAGGTTGTAATCCTTACTAAAGTGTTGTAAAAACCAATGAGGTAAGTAAAATTCGATTTAATGGCGCTTTTAGTTTATATATCGCGAATGGGGATCAGATTCGGGGCACCCAGAATCTTTACAAAAGGTATAGTCTGTTTCCTTTTATATTTTTTGAAATTTTGTTTTCTTCGTTCTACAAACTAAGAACCGAATACAGAAAGACATTCCGTGAAGAAAATTTGCATAGAATGGATATAAATTGAGATTCAATAACGACTGCAAAAATACGCAATTGGCCAATGTAGAGGTTTCATGGGACGTGGCAATAAGAACACCTCCCTTAGAATTTAATGGAAGTTACTTAATAAGACAAATTTCTCTCGCGTTGGAGAATTGCGATACATGATGATGATGATGATGAATTAAAGTAATGAAGACTGCCTTGGAGAATGGAAACTTATGTATTTCCAATTTTCTCATAAGAAATACAATAATCCTTAACACTTTTATAGTTCGCTCGCCGTTTACTTCACTTGATGACAAAATTAATGAAATTTTTCTTTTGATATCGTAGTACAAATCCCATCCTTATATATTTATTATTATTATTATTATTTTTGTTTGTTTTTAATAATTAATAATTGTACATAAATATTGACTGTTCTTTAGACCCATGATGTTCAAGTTGTGTTAAAACTTTTGCAGCTTAAAAATGACAAAGATGGAAAAGAGTAAAATGATAAAAGGAAATAAAGAGGATAAATTAAGAGGAGCGGAATCCATAAATATGTGTAACAGTTTGTTTGTTGGGTTTCGATTGTTTTTCCATTTTCTTTTTTATTATTTTATTAATTAGGGATTAAGAGAGAACACTTTTCGTTTTCATTTGAGTATATTAAACAGTCGAAAAGTTTATCTGGGTAAAGAACAAATTTCACAAGATGTCAGTTCGCCACGATTGATAAAAGTACAATGATTGCAAGTCCAAGTAGCTGCTTCGGTAACATCATTCTCATGCGCAGAACCGGCAGCAACGCTGCCGCCAGCTGCTGCCCGCACACTGGCCGGTGTTGAGGGATAACTAGTAGTGCCCCTAAGAACATATGGCAGTGTAAGTAAGATGTTTAAGTATTACAGAGAAAATATTAAAAAAAAAAATAGAATTTTAAAACTTACCCACTGCCTGAAGAACTGGCATGTATGAGCGATTCTAATAGTTTCCAAACATCTTCTTTTTTGAAAGCATATGCCATATTTGGATTATGATTACGCACAGCCTCTAATAATGGTTTCATGTGTTGGCGCAACGGCAACATGTCCATTTTGAAAAGGTAGAGCAACAAATGAAAATCGGAGATAGCCTCGAGGAAATCTTCATCGCTCCATTGCGATAGATACGTGCTCAAGGCATTAAAGTCCTGCAAATGGCCATCTAAGTAACGATTTTCTACAGGGAATGGCGATTTCTTATCGTATTTTGTGAAAGTATATTGCGGCTGTAGAGGAGTGGAGGCCGGCACATCGACTAACAAATATTCAACAGGAAGGGGACGTGCCAAACGTTGAACCTCATTGCCATACTGGTCTTTTTCCTGTAAATATAGAAATAAATAAAGAAGAAATTAAACAAAGCTGTCGTCTATCGTAAAAAAAATAAAAATTAAAAGTAAAAAATGAAGTCCACATTTTGCATTTTATTTATTTATTTTGTTTATACTTTGTAAGCATTTATTTCAAGGTAAGTTGAAGCAGGATTTGCAGCAAATAACATCACACATATGCATATATACATACGTACATATATGTATATCAACTAAACAGGTGTTAAAAATCAGAGTTCTAAGTATATAAAGTTCAAGGTTAAAAGTATTCCCCTTTATGCTCGTATTAAAAGTTATTATTAAACAGCATTTCATGCCACATAAAATACAGAGTCTAAGGTTAAACCGGTCGGTTTGTACCATTCATTTAGATGTTGAAAAAGGAAAATTGAATGCATATCTGTAAATAAACGCAGAGAAAACTGGGTCACCTATTTTCACTATTTATCGTTTCGGTAGTCGTTTTTAAACGAAAGCTTTCAAGTTCATATGTCACCAAAGGAATCTGTTAACGAATGATGACAATGGAAAGCTTTTTATTGGAGTGGTTGGTACATATCCCTAATTTCGTTAAAAAAACAAAATACATACAAACAAATACAATATACGTACGTGGTAAGGGGAAGATGGGGTGGTCTGTTTTTTCTGTTTCTATACATAGACAAGGTTAGATTTTATTGTATTATATTTGTATGTTCATGGAGTGGAGCAAAAGTATTTTCTTTAGATAGATGGGATAATCGTTTAATAAGTTATTTCGACAGATGTCATCATGTTGAATGTTTAGGCAAAGACAAAGGATGGTGGAACAAAGGGCGAGGATCTGATGTCCATTGTACAACGTCCTAGTTTCTCACACCACTTATGTTGTGTGTGTTAATTTTATACATGAGTGATGGGACCTACAGTTTAAAGTCGACTCCGAACGACAGATTTTTATTTATTGAGAAACTTTTCATGGCAATTTTTATTTACTCTCAGAGTTTTTGCCAGAAATCTACTGAGAGGAAGTCGCCGAAAAAATACTTTTTGTATTTTGTCTTTGATGCCTGGCCTGGAGCTCGAACCCAGGCTTTTGCGTCTAATAAGCCAACACACTACCTACTAGACTACGGCGACTTCACCACTTATTTTGTGTGTGTTAATTTTATACATGAGGGCGGGACCTACAGTTTAAAGCCCACTCCGTACGACAGATTTTTTGAGACAATTTTATTTGCTCTCAGAGTTTTTGCCAGAAATCTTTATGGTGTTATAGGAGAGTTTAAAGAAGATTTAGGTTACTATGGCCTTCGTTAGACCATCTTAGATCGAAGTGGGTATTGAATCTACATAGGGAAACTATTAGGATCCTGATAGGATTTATAATGAGGCAATGTGCTTTGCGGAAGAGCATCAGTGTAATCGTAGAAATCTCTTCAATTTGCAGTGTTAGGGTCATTATTACAACTTGTAGTTAAACTTGGGGTTAGTTAAAGGTACCTTTAGCTAAAGGGAACTGTAAAGTTACCTTTAACTTATTTTCGTTATTACAACTTACAGATAAAATTTTTCAAAAATATGGCAGTGCCGGAGCAATGTCGATAAAACTGCTCAATTATACAAGTTTTTTTTTTAACGCAGTGGCAACCGCGGGCTTTGTTTTTTTTTTTGTTGTATATGCTCATTTTGTTTAAATTTGAAGTTGCTTTAATGAAAATCATATATAATATGGGAAGTTCAAACATAAAGTGACCTTTAAATGTTAAAGGTAGGATGATCCTCCCTTTAGTTTGACGATCACTTCTATCTTATTACATACATACATAATTGGCCATTACAACCCTTCAGTCAGGATTACGGCCTAGCTTCTCACACCACTCATGTTGTGTGCGTTAATTTTATACGTGAGTGGCGGGACCTACAGTTTAACGTCGACTCCGAACGACAGATTTTTGAGAAACTTTTCATGGCAATTTTATTTACTCTCAGAGTTTTTGCCAGAAATCTGCTGAGAGGAAGTCGCCGAAGAAATATTTTTTTTTTCATATTTCATTTTTGATGTCTGACCTGGGATACGAACCCGGGCTTTACGAATAGTAAGCCAACACACTACCTACTACACCACGGCGACTTCTTCTATCTTATTGGGTACTCATAATAATGAAAAAAAATTTATCTGCCCGTTAAAATCCTCCCTTTAGTTAACGGCAAGTTGTAATAATGGCCTTTAATGTGGTAAAGCAGCTAATGTTGAAATAATTAAGCCCTATTTTGTGTCTCTGCCAGAGGTGATGGCTCAAGATACTCGGCTAGGGATTCTTCAATGGCCTTGGAGAATTTTGCTCCGTTACGATAATAATAATACTGTTCTAAATTACTAACAGATATTGGTTTTTATTAACGAAGTTCTCTTAGCGTCAGGTTGAAGACAATCTTACTAAGGTCTTGGTGTAAGAAATTGGAGGATTGAGGATTTAAATTTGAACCAATCACAACTGATAAGTATATAGTTTCAAAGTAAAGTGGACTAATTCCTTATTTTCGGCGTACCTAGAAGCTTAATTAAATTGTATTCTTTTTAGTAGGCTTTTAAAATAGTTTGTAAAATAAAATATTTGAGGAAATGTTTCTAAGCGGACATGTTTTACACAAGACTAGTGTTGAATGTATACATTGAATTGAGATACATAATCAACACCTAAGTTTTGTAGTCGTTTTCGATGGAACTACTCGAAAAGCTTTTAATTTGTATAATTAACAAGAAAATTAATTTTGCAAAGAAATAAAGAAAAAGAAAATAATATTTTATTCAAATTAAAACATGGATGTTGTAAATAAAACAATTACAACTCGTAGAGGCTGCTGTTCTCAATTCTAGGAATAGATTTTATAAAAAAGAAAATAAAATAAAACAAAACAGAACAGAATGTAACAATAATAAGAAAGAAAGAAAGAAAAAAAAGAGAGAACATTTGGAAAGCTTTCACAATACACAGAGAAATTTTCAAGCCCGCCATACAGTTAACATAAGAACGACAATAAAGCCACCAAGGAAAAATATCATTGACATTGCACTTGTTTGATGTAATAAAACCTTGGACTTGCTTGCTTCCCAACGTTAACCAACTGATTTTAATTTCAGATATGGCCATGTGCTAACACACAGAGCCTTAGAGAAGAAAAATAAAAAGAAGAGTGTGATGCTGTTATGGCAAGAGAGGAAAAAGAGAATATGAATGCAACGAACAAAAAAAACTGACAAACAAAAAGGATGAAAAAGCTTTCTCATTTTGCATCCTTACGTTGTGATTGAAACGGAAAGAAGAATTATTTCATTGAAAACATTTACAATTTAGTTGTTGAACGATACGGTGGAGTCAAGCACAAGAAAAGAAAAAAATTCATTTTAAATAATAATTGAAAACAAATTTTTCTAAACCTTAAAAACTTTTATGGCTAGAAACAAAAATAAAAACATTATTGAACGGGCATAACGAGTCCATTTTATCACAAAAATTATGAGAATTAATTTTTTAATATAAAAAAAACATAAAAAACCTTCGCTATTATTGTAAGAATTTTTAAACAAGTTAAACAAAAAAAAAAAAAAAAAAAAAAAAGAATGAAAAAAGTTCCTACGCGATATTGTCAACAGCTGAGTGTAATTGTTTAGCAACACGTTACGTTTTTAACTGTTGCTCGTTATTAACGTGTTAAAAATAACAGCAAAACTATTTTATTCCATGGTATTTAAAAATACAGTACAAGTTGTGCAGCAAAAAATAATAAAGAAACCCAACGATTTTAAAGTGTAAAATAAATCTCCTCCTGCGTTTAAATAATTCCCCAATAAAATCAAAGTTCACCTTCGAAAAAAAAAAAGAAAAAAATTCATTCATTCGTTCATTGTGTATACAATTACTGTGCAGCTGATAAATTTAAAACATTTTACAACAATTTTATGATTTTATTACCTGTGATTTCATAGAAACGAGCAAAAACCCCCTTTTCAACAGGGTAAGTAATTAACTTAAAAGTCTGTGCTGCTCTACTGTTAGTGAAATGATTTGATTAAAAATGTTTCAATATTTCGAAATTCACAATGTAGTGGGAAATTTAACAAAAAGAAAAATGCATTACGTTTAAACCTTAAACGCTCTAAGGGGTGTATTAAACTTGCTTCATTGTATAGAACTCAAGGCTAAGGTCACTGTATTAAAAACCGTATTTTGCAAACATTTTGATGATATTTTTAGACACACAAACATTTTGTTTTTCAATGTCATTGAGTAATAGAGCACAAGATTTGAAGGATTTAAATTTGAGTTAAAAAAAATATTAAAAACAACAAAGAAGAAAATATACCTGAAGAACTATTACTAAAAATCAAGGAAGATAGAAGAGGTCAGAACAGAATTGAAACGATTTGTTTTTCTATGTCAATGCCATTCCAAATGTAGACCAAAACTAAGTGGCCATGGCTGAACTATAGAGTGTTTAAAATAAAGACCTAGAATTAGAATACATGGCCATTTAATGCCATGTCAAAATAAAAAAAAAATTTAGCCATTTAGCACGTCCATTCTCAATCATAATTTTCCGGATTATGATTCAAGTCAAGATAATTTATATGAATTTTTGCAATTATTCCATACAGTATCACCAGTTGTATTTGAACACCTTGACATATGTTGTAATAAGGTGGTCTTCACATTCCTTGATCGTATTCATGATTCATCACATTCTATTTTTTTAAATATTTTTCAAATATCTGAAGGGACTAAAGCTTGAAATGCCACAGTTTAATTTAAATTATATTGAAGTCGCCGTGGTCTAGTATGTAGTGTGTTGGCTTATTAGACGAAAAGCCAGCGTTCGAGCCCCAGGTCAGACATCAAAACGAAATACAAAAAAGTATTTCTTCCGCGACTTCCTCTCAGCAGATTTCTGGCAAAAACTCTAAGAGTAAATAAAATTGCCATGAAAAAGTTTCTCAAAAACCTGTCGTTCGGAGTCGACTTTAAACTGTAGGTCCCACCACTCATGTATAAAATTAACACACACAACATAAGTGGTGTGAGAAACTAGGTCGTAATCCTGACTGAAGGGTTGTTATGACCAATTATGTTATGTATGTATGTAATTTAATGTATATGCTTTGATCAGTTCTGCAAACCTCTGTACAATGAATAGTATAGAAATGGGCAGACCTGGCGGAAAAGTTAGTTAGGCCTCACTTGGTATACTTATACGGACTGATCGAGATCGAGTAATCAGACGCAAAGTGAATTTTAATGGCGCAATAGTGGAGAAATTATTATGTCCTTGCTCGACCATTCTACAATGTAATGGATGCTGAATCTAAGTAGGGTTGTCTATTAGAATACTGACAAGTTTTTTTACTTGTAAAACACAGACATCCTTATTTCTGCTGGGTTAATGACACTTTATGTGTCTTTAAAATATTGTGGCAAAGTACGCAAAATTCTAGACCATGGTTTCTTTAATGCCCTCGACGCATCGAGCTATGTTTGAAAATCTGACATAAACCGTTTTATCTCTTTTTACTTAGCTAACAGGATTACTCTGTACTGGTCCTCTGTTTTATTTTCCTTTCCTTTTGAAACTCATCTCTCCTTACATCGCTTATATAATTATTTTCTTTCATTTTCACCTTAAGCCTTTTATATGTTTTTATCATTTTTCTTTTCTTTCCATTGGTTAACCTGCGATATGGGACGTACCTATAATGGATCTTTTCTGGTTTCTGGGTGAAATTTTTGCGATTTATACTCATACCAAGTCAAGGCCTCAAGGATTTCTAGATAGATTATTTGGATTTAGTGGCAGAGTTTTAATCGAAAGCACCATCACGCCAATTCTTAATAATTAATACTGGATAAATTCCCAGTTGTGTTGAATATATTTTCAAAAGTCCATTAGCTGCAAAGACAATATTAAATTCTCCTTTATATACCATAGTAAGGTACTTCCTTATTGACATAACCTGTTGCAAGTTTGAAGAACAAGTGTAACATACTTGGATCTGTCTATCGTTGGTGCTCAGCTTGTTCGTATGTATGTCTCTACATAATTCTTCTATTAATTGGTGTCAAGATCAGATCATACAGATTGCCCCTGAATACATTTCAATAGTTAGACAAGTTTAGGTGGAATACCCTGGAACATTCTACAGTCTACAAAGATAGGATACAGGGGTGCAGGGATACAGACTGACCTCTAGGCAATTACTCTTAGGGCCATTATTACAACTTGCCGTTAAACTTGGGTTTAGTTAAAGGTACCTTTAGCTAAAGGGAACTGTAAAGTTACCTTTAACTTATTTTCGTTATTACAACTTCCAGATAAAATTTTTCAAAAATATGGCAGTGCCGGAGCAATGTCGATAAAACTGCTCAATTATACAAGTTTTTTTTTAACGCAGTGGCAACCGCGGGCTTTGTTTTTTTGTTGCCATAATGAAAATAATATATAATATGGCAAATTCAAACATAAAGTGACCTTTAAATGTTAAAGGTAGGATGATCCTCCCTTTAGCTTAACGATCACTTCTATCTTATTGGGTACTCATAATAACGAAAAACAATTTATCTCGCCGTTAAAATCCTCCCTTTAGTTAACGGCAAGTTGTAATAATGGCCCTTAATAAGTTAATGTGGTCAACAGATGATTTGTTAGGAAAAAAATCCAGCTTCTTGTGTCCTTAGATCGGATATTGAAGCTTCTAATAACTTTATTTAGCATGCTTAGCAATATATTTCCCCATCAAATGTTGCGATATGTTAAGTCACCTTTCTTGGGTCTCATCACACAATAATGCAGCCAGTGGCACCTGTGATACAAACAGACAACATTCAAATGGATTTGAATAAATGCTCGATAAAAATATGTATCATTAAATTGTCAAATGAGTTTTTATAATGAAATTCTGGTTAAAAGTAAAGATTATTAACTACAATCATTTCTTCTGGTTAATTCAAGGTGAAGGTTAATAAATATAATATTAAAAACAACAACAACAGCGACTACGACTACGATAAGAAACAAAAATAAACGATAACAATAATAAAACGAAAGCTTTGCGTAAGGACATAAAGGATTCAATATCAAGGTTAGCAGAAATGTGAAATGTAGGTCTCTACACTATATATGAAGAGAATAATAGTATCTCTATTATAGACAGAAGAGAGAGAGAGAGAGTGTGTGAGTGTATATGCGAGCGAGTAAATAAGAGAGTAGTAGTAATAAGCAAGTGTAGTAGTTGAAGAGGATATGCAATTTTGTTTTGAAAAATAGCCGCTTAGTAGAGGAAAAAAAACAAAAAAAAAATGAAAAAGGATAATGGAAGCTCAACAGCAGTACATTAACATGCTGCATACAGGTGTTTGCCAGCGGATAAAAATAGATTAATTGCAAACGTCGAACGGTAAACGATAAAAGATGTGCAGCATGCATGTCGTAATAATAAAAATAATACAATAATAATTATAATTAGATACGCATTTGTACTCGTATACCATATATTGAGAAGAAGAAATTGGCGGGTTAAGTATGATAAGAAATTGAAAAAAAAAAGAGAAGAAATTTATTAAAAACAAGGTGTAGTAAAAAGACAACAATAATTTAATTCTACGGATGATTTTTTGCTATTGCCTTTTCTAAAGTAATTTTATTCAATGGCAAAAATTATTCATAAGATGTGTTTAGTAAAATAAAAAATTGTAGAAAGCTTGTACAAATCAATGATTTTCTTTATCGAAATTCCTAATTTACATGCAAATGATACATAAAATGAGATTCTGATTCTGTTAAACGTAAAAAAAATTTCCATTTGCGATTAGCTAATGAAAAAGAATAAATTCAAAATAAAAAGCAAATGTGATTGGTGATTAACAATGGTGATCGAGAGATGTAATGGCAGCCAAGACAATATTGACAACTCGGGTTTATAAAATCAATAATTGGATTGTATGAAGGCAACAACCGGAGAGTAATTGGTTCTATGAGAAAGACATCAAATCAAATACATCGATTGCGACTTGTCTAAAGCGGTTCCTATGCATCATGTATCAATGATTGAATGATTCTCCTTTATAGTCGGATTTAAAAGTTACGTCCTAGTTTTTTTTTTGCCCCAGGGTTTTTTTTACCAATAGGAATGAGTTTTTATTGAGAGGGTGAAAGAGATGAAATTTTTCTACGGATTTTTTTTTTCAAATGGTAACAACTTCTTAAATTTTTTAAGGCAACAAGTTTTCGAATATCTTTTTTTGTTCTTGCGTAACTTACGTAATTTGAAGGCTTCCACTATTGTTTTTTTTTGCCTCTAGGTGACGCTATACTTCTTCACACTCAACAAAGCTTTCTCCAACTCAACAAAGCTAAATAAAGCCTTCAATTTCATTACAAAAAAATCTTTTTACTACACTTTATACTTAATTTATAAAAATAAATTACTTTGTAAGTTACACAAATACTCTGAGAATAAATAAAATTGCCATGAAAAAGTTTCTCAAAAATCTGTCGTTCGGAGTCGACTTTAAACTGTAGGTCCCCCCACCACTCATGTATAAAAGTAACACACACAACATAAGTAGTGTGAGAAACTAGGACGTTGTACAATGGCTCAATTCGACCTCTGGGTACTGTATTTGTTTTAATTGACAAGTACACGTCTTCTAACCTAACCTAACCTACACAAATACTAGTTTTGTTGGAGTCCGTAACAATTCCCAACGGAACACAGGTCATTCTCAATTTATAACAAAATCTGTGTTTTAATTTATTCAATAAAAGAAATATTTTTAAAATTCAATTATTGAAAGAAATTTCTTTTCAGACAAAAACAAAAACAGAACAAAACAAAGAAAAAATTAACCGAAAATGGCTGTGTCACATAAAACCAATAATTTAATCAACTGTAATCGTTGCCATTTACCGTATAACTTAAAGAATACCGTGCCAAAAATGTTAACGTGTAAACATTGGTACTGTTTTAATTGCCTCGAATATTATCTGCATACGGCTAAAGACTCGGATAAATATATCGAATGCGTACACTGTCAGAGATCAATTGAAAATATGCAAGGCGTGTATAATCATGATAAACTGAATACAATTCAATTAATGCCACATAATAATAATAATAACAATAACAACAACAACCACCACAACAACAACAATGTTTATTATAAACAAATTAATCAAATTAACAATAATAATAATAATAAAAGTGATAATAACAGTAACAGTACAACATCATATGGTTGTGAAGATGAACAATTTATTCAATTGGACTATGAACTGCTGATTAATAATGGTGGTAACAAATCAAGATCGGCTTCATTGGCTTCCGAAGAGAATTCCATAGGCAGTTTTACATACTTTAATAATAACAGTATTAATCATACTGCCAATAACACAACAAATGGCTCTGATTTAGAGGGGAGTATGCATTTCGGAAATCGTGGTATTAGCAGTTCCGCAGTTACGGATAAAATGTTGCCGGGTGAAAATTGTTTCATACATGGCATGCCAAATACTTTATGGTGTCAAACCTGTCTAGCTGTGCTCTGTCGCGGATGTAATGCCGGTCTAGAGCATAAGGATCATAAGGTGGAAAATCAATTGGAGGCCAAGGAATTCTATCAGAATCGTGTCAAACAGGAATTTATGCAAATTCAAATGAGCGTTGAAGAAATGGAAAATTTACAAGTTTTACAAAAAAATTTCCTCTTAAAACTTTTGGACACTTGCTGTACCTTGAAATTGCAAATCGAACATGAGTTATTGGCAAACTCAAAAGCAACGGAAGTAGATGATATGAAAGATACAATGAAGAACTTACAACTTTGTTTTGGTCTGTTGGGTAAACAAACGCCCAATGAAATTTTAAAACTTTACAAAATTATTAAAGATGAGAATACAAAATTGAAGATGAAACATAAACTTTTATTACAACAATGCAAAATGCAGCAGCTATTAAGTAAAAGCCAAAGAATTTTAGATTTTGAGATAATAAAAGAATTTTGCCAGAAACTAGATTCCTCAGAGAATTTATTGAAACAATGTGAAGCAAAGGAAAGTGGCGTTAACAATTCACTAATGATGTTGACCAACTATTGCATTTATCGCGTTTACATAACATATATGAGACAACAACAGCAGTTTATAGAAGAGCAGGTATTGCGTTATCAACAATATCATCAAGAACAGAAACAGCAGAATTTATTAAAACAATACAAAATGTTGCAGCAACATAATTTATCGACATTATCTTTACAAAATCAAAATCAAAACCAAAATCAACAACATCAACATCAGCATCATCAGGACTCTCAAATTGGCAACAATGAATTTAACAACTCGTTTTACAATCTCGATAAGGAGGACAAACCAAAAACGTATGCCGAAATAGCCACCAGCCAAAATGCCCACCAATTTGATTTAAACGATAACACAATAAATGGCTTCGCTGTTCTGCCCACCTCTACTAATAATTTTCAACCGTATAGGAAACCTTTAAATAAAACCTATGAAGAGCCACGAAAAACTGTGCAGCTACTGTTCAATCCCATAAATAATGAAAATAATCAAATTTACTTTTTCGATTTCGAACGTAATGGTTTGCTTTTGGGTCGTGTGTTAATAAAAGTTTTTGCTGACATTGCACCGAAAATGTCCTATAATTTCCATGCATTGGCCACCCATGAAAAGGGTTTTGGCTACATTGGCTGTAAAGTTTTCGAATGTCATCCGAATGAAAGTATAATAACGGGTGATATCGAACAAAATACAGGCTATAGTAGTCGTTCTATTTACGAAGATGTTCAATTTGTACCCGACGATACGAATATAGCACCATTTGCTGGTGCTGTAGGCATGCGTAGAGCTAAAAAGAAATTTCATTCACAAGGTTTAGTGGGTTCACAGTTTCGTATTATATTAACTGAATTGGGTTTTACGGCAATATTTGGTTGTGTCATTGAAGGCATTGATGTTATCAAGAAAATCTCACAAACTATAGTACAAAATGATAAAATTCATGGCAATAGCCAACAAAACACTACCACCGCTGCAGTGAATAATGCTGTTAATGGTGCTGGTCAGGTTAGTAGTAATGGTACAGTGGCTGGTATATTTATAGCACAATGTGGTCTATATGAATTTGTTAAACGTGATATAATGTGTGGTCTTTAAGTGTATTCCTAGGAATAATAAGAACTAAACCAAACGAAAAGATAAATCAAGACTTAAGGTTGAAAGAAATAAAATAATTAAAAAACAATAAATATTAAGGAAAGATAGAAGATTGATGAGAACAAAATATTGCATCGTTTATTTAATATAGAATAAGTGCATTCTGTTAAAACCATTGCGACTATAAAGTTGTACTTTCTTTCAATTGACTTATTATTCTTAATAAAAAATTAATGAAAAAATATATTTTTCCCCTCAGCAATCTTCCAGCAAAGGCTCAGAGATTAAATACAATTGCCACAAAAAAAACTTTGCAAATCTATTATTCGAACGCGACATTAAACTGTAAGCCACGCCAGGCGTAAATAAAATTAACACACACAACATGTGTGATGTAACAAATTAGAACGTAATCCTACTAAAGGTTGTAATTGCCGATAAAGAAGGGTTGTTACGTATTTTAATTCGAAAGAAAATTCATACGAATATTACGGGGTGTAAAACATGTTTCATTCGAATGTATTTCAATAATCAATGCTAAGTATTTTTATATTCTTGTAGATAAATGTTTCGTACTTAAAATGCCAAAATACTTTTCTTTCAATTTAGTTTGGATTTTTTCCGCAAAATATGCAAATTCAATGTGCATTTTCAAAACTAATTATCAACTGATCATTGCTCTTGCTTTTTATAACGTAGATAACACAGTTACATCTACCGTTATATAGTTTTTTTTTAAGTGCCAAGTGTCGTATTTTATTTACCATAAATTCGAAGTACAGCTTTTCTATATTAAATCAACGATATAAACGTTTATTTATGTCCAAAAAACTATTAAATAATTTAATATTAAATCAACATTTGGGCAATTCACACGACTTTGTATCGTGTATGTTGTATTGAATACAATTTTTGTTTGTGAACGCTCAATGCTATGCTGTATTGTGTATTTCGTATTCCAAACGTCAAAAACGATAAGAAGAAGAAGAACAGTATTCATAATTTGTTTTTCAAGCAACAAAATGAAAAAATATTGCGTAAAAAGTAAAATAATTAATTATCTGTGCGAACAATTATAATTTTGAAATGTTAATTGTTGGCTCAATTTATACAGAAAATATTTTGTATTTTTATTCTTCTTCTTGATTACCGGCATTTATATTAATTGATAGCACGAAACTAATACAACTTACAAAAACATATGCAAAAAATGTGTATAAGTGTATCGGATTTTTATATAAAAATTATCAACAACAAGTATACACTATTGTATATTCGTCCAACAATACAATGAATACAACGATACAAGGGCCAGTGTGAATTGCCCAATTATTTTCAAAATCAAATTAATAAAGAACTTATGTGAAGAAATATAAAAAAAAATTCGCAAAATATTTATCGATTATTTAGAAGTATGTAGTTACAAGATCGATGGTATAAAATTGGTTAAGGAATTTGTTTTTATTGATCCTTACTACGAATGTTTTCAACCTTGTAACCAATATTATACAATATTTACTATCTATTTTAAAACGAACTCTTCTTTTATATGTATATTCTTATTTAAACTAATTTTTTTTCGTCTAGACTCTAAAATTTATATGATTAAACAATAAAATCTTGAGATAAAAAAAATATATAAAAAAAAACTTGGAAATACAAAACAAAAGTAAAAAAAAAAATTCGCACTATTATTAGATTATTTGGATAATTTTACACTGAACAAAATTGAATTTAAAAAATTTTTAAATAAATTGTAAATTAGCTAATTTGAAAGAATATAACTTACAAGTATAAATGTTATCTACAAATTTGAAATGTAAACGTACCACAAACGTACCACTATTATAGTTAATTATGTAATATATGAAAATATAAATATATTTTTGTATTAAACAAAATAAAGAAATTGTGATTAGGGAAATTTAATTTTAAAATACATAATTAAATAATATATATTAAAAAGCAACAACAACAACTAGCGCTACTAAGTTACCTGGTGATGAAAATAAAATAAAATAAAATAAAAACAAAAGAGTTACATAATAAAACTAACGAATAAAAAATCTATATTTTCAATAAATGTAAGCATGTTATTGAGAAACTCGGAAAGACATAAAATATTAAAATGGTAATGATGATAATCCGTTCCACAAAACATAAAAATAATTTAAAGTTTTAAATGTGAAATAAAAAACAAATTAAGAATTACCATCATATACTACATAATCATTTTACAAAAAGAAAAAAAAATAAATTAATAGAAAAAGTAAAAATATAAATAAAATTGCCATTATATGTTCCAAACATAACTAATTTTTGAAATAAACATACATGTATGTATGTATGTATGTATGTTAGTTATATAGTATTGGAAGGAAAAAAATGCTTCTTATTTGCATTTATAATTAATTGGCCTAAAGTTCAATTATTTTTTATATTACTAAACGATTATTTTTAAAAATATATAAAAATACAGAAATTTATGTGAAATAATGTTTAATGTTGCTTTAAAATCTATGTTGCTTGTAAAACAATAAATAAAATAGAAAGGAAAACACAAATAGATTTAAGTTTTAGATTTTGCAGAGAGAAAAAAACAAGAATAAACAATATATATCGAAATTAAATTATAATAATAAAAATAATAAGGCTTTCTTTGCAGCTAATAATAGTTAGAAACAATTTGGGCATTTGTAATCATGCTTTTTAGCAAACAATGAAACACTATAACATTATTACTGTTCAAAAATAGACTAAAAACATAATTTCTCCTTTTCGTGAATTTTTGCATACTTTTGTAAAGGATTATTAAAAAGTTCCAAGGTAATAAAATATTCACAATTAATTCATGATGAGAGGGAATATTTTTAGCTTTATGATAGATAAATTGCAATATTTTAAGTTTTTATTCGTTTTGGGCTAGGAGGATTTTGTATTGCAATTTAAAAGAACTTAACAGAATTACAAAATTTAAGTTTATTTTGTGAATATTGAATTCGAAATAAGCTAAGAGCGAATCTTATATGGAATCTAAAATTTTAGTTAAAGAAATTGTATGTCTATAAGTAAATAGTGCTCATAATTCGATGTATTCTTTATTTTTAACCAGTACTCTTACAATGAACACACAAGGAAGATGTGAATCAATAATCTGATTATTTTCGTTCGCAAAAAATATATATTTCTACGTAAGAATCTTTTTTCTTCATAATTTGTAAAGAATTTGACATTGAATCGCATAAATAATAAATATTAATTATTTTTATTTAAAGAGATTTTTCTGTATTTGTGATGCAGAAATCATTAGTGACATCATCATTTTTCCTAATGTGCGCTATTATTATTAGTTCGTTGTAATATTTCGACATCAAGCCGTAGGAATATATGTATGTTTTCGAGTTTCATAAAGTTCTATATCAGTGTTTGTATGCTCATTTGCAATTCATTGCGACTCATTTTTCATTACACTAACGATTTCGTAACTTGAATGATTTATTATATGTTAGGCATTAAAAACTTATTTGCCCTTTTAAATAAAAAATATTATAATAAAACTATTACAAGATTAAAATAAAATATTTAAAATAATAAAAAAATAACTTAAAAAACATCATAAGCAACTGCCTATAAAATGTATTAAATTATATAGAAATGTAAAAATTACTTGAAAAAATTCTTGTGTTCAGGTTAAGAAATTAAATTTATTTAAGTTATTGGGAAAGTAAAGCAAGTTATAATAACTCTGCTTAAATTATTTTAATAATAAAAGGAAAAGCAAAAAAAACATTTGTTAAATTATATTTAAACTGCCAAAAAAAATTCGTTCTTCGATAAAAAAAAAAATTATTAAAAAAAAATTATAAAAATATAAAATATTTTTACATACTACTACGAACGATAATATTTAAATTTAACTTTATTTTAATTAAAAAAATTAATTTCAATACTTAAAAAATTTTTAAAGTAATAAACTTAAAACATTTGAATATCAGAAACCTAATGAAATAATTTAAACACATCAATAAATTTAAAATTTAAAGTTTTTAAAACGAATTTATTAAAACTAAGAAACTAAGTAATAAACGTAAACCTAACTAAAACATACCTAAAACACATTAAAAAACTAAAAAGCGACATAAAATTGCATTTAACGAATGCAACTTAACTAACTGAATAAGAGTTTTAAAAGATCAAAGAAAAAGCATATGATTTTAAAAACTAAAAGATAAAAATTAACTATTAAAACATTATTATTATTAGGAAAATCGTTAGGAATGGCATTTTTTTATGAAGAAATAAAAAAAACTCTGAATCGTGATTTAGAAAAAACAAATATTTTGAAAGGAATTTTAGAAAACAAGAGTTCTTCAAACTGTTATAAGTCCTATAAGGAAAACTTTATTTAAAATAAATTAAATTGTATTTAAATACTTGGAAAAAATAATTTATTTTTATAAAACCAAAAAAAAAAAAACGAAAATCTAGAAAAAATATTAAATAAACGAATAAAACAAAAACTAACTGTGACTAAAGAGATGTGTGAACAAGTGCATCTTTAAAATAAAAATAAAAAAATAACATTTTAGTTTTAATAAGTACTGCGAGTATAAAAACAAATTCAAATAAATGTAGTTTCCTTCAAAACAATTTAAAATAAAGTATCAAATATCAAGAAATAGTTATTGGAAGTATAAAAGTTACAATATTTAATGTTACTAAATGTCTATGTTAACTAAGAAGCAGAGAATGATTATTATAATTGAACAAATCAAATGCTGAAATTAATTTAAACAATAAAAAAATAAACTAACAGATTATAGTATTAACATACAAATCATAAATTGAATATAAAAATATACATATAAACATGCAAACAGACAGACAGACATTTGTATGTAATTGTTAAAAATCAGATAAAATATATTTGTCTACTCTTATTATTAAATAAAAGAAAATTTTAAACTCTCAACTCTTAAGAATATGGTCTAAAGGACTTTAAACGTTTTCCTTTTAGTCCTCCCTCCTCCCCACTCTCTTTATACACTCTCTATAAATTTTAATTCTTAAATCAACGTAATGAAATCAACTATAAAATCTATGTTGTTGCGTACAGTTTAAATTTACATGTACATCAATGTATAATTATTGTTGTATACTAGAATAAGTCTAAAAATATATTCGAAAATTTGTAAAACTCTGTATGAAACAATAAAAAAAAAAAAAAAAATAAAAAAAAATAAATGGTCAGTAAATGTAAAAAAACGCACCATGTTTCAGTCAATAAGGTGTTAAAAGATTCAGCATGAGAATGGTTTGTATGAATACTTAAATAGTATTTCTATTTACATTACATATAAAATTTCAAAGAAAATATAAAAAACATTAACATTATAAAAGCTCCATTCATATTTGAGAGAATGTAATTCGTAGCAATCTGCGAACGTTTACTTCTATGGCAAGTTCCGGAAAATTCTTTGTTCCATTACAATTAACCTCTGTTTTTCACCGCTGTCCGTACCTACCATTGGAAGATCTATCATCACTTACGACGATTAATAGCTGGTAAAATATCTTGTGAACCCCAATCTGAAACTTTCAACGTCGAAATTCAACTCATGAACTAAGCAAGTTCAACTGACTAGGTCAGGATTGGATCTGGATTGGATAGTTCATTAGCCCAAGTGATTGAAAGTGTTTTTTTTTTAACATTCCTCACTTTTCCAAGGGAAAGTGACATTTAGAATTAAGGTCAAGACGATATTTGCAGTAACCTAATTATGCAAAAGCAGTATCCTTGCCCACCTATAAAGCAATTGATGGCTACTTCATTAACTATGCTGCTTCGGCTTTGACCTCCGCAAGGAGTCTCGAACAATCCACTGCAGACCATGGCCGTATAAGTACGGATGACTTGATATGAACATCTACATGAGAAAACTAAGGTTATACCAATAAAGCTGCACAACATGTGGCTTTTTAAATAATCTTTTATGACCTATCGCCAACCTTTCCAACCATACCATGTACCACCCATTTCGGATGGAACTTCAGTAGCTAATGCCCAAATGGTGCTACCATAAACTTCTGGCGTGACGAACTTCTGTAACCCTAATCAAGTATTCACTGGTCATTCTCTTTGATAGCCGATAGTAAAAAACAGCTTACGAAACAACCAAGAACAATTCTACCTCGCTTATTAGGCAAGGATAATTCTTGGTTTAACACAATATGACCCAGTTCAGTAACTGCTTATAGAGAATCACAAACCTAACACCTATAGACCTCTGCGCAATAAGGCTAGACAAGAGAGTAAACTTCATACATCACAAGGAAATACTACCTAATATCACCTTTAATTTTTTGTCTTTTGAATTTTAATCTGGAATCAACCAACCTGTTACAACAACAATATGAAAGCTATTTATTGGACATCCAGGACTTTGGACTCTGCAGCAATAACTATCGCCCAAGAAGCAAATTGCTATGAGAAACGCAATTGCTAGTAACGGATTGAATCGGGGCTTAAATGCCCACATGATAAAGCTTACTGACGGCAAGGGACATTTCCTAAGACAGAGAAAGGTAACGCTCTCATCTATGATTCAATGGGATACTGAAACATATCGGACCATGTAATTAATACTATCCAGGCAGATACTTCAATTTAACACACGTGTATTTTTGGGAGGGTTCAATTAAGACTGCTAACTTCCTGCAACACAATAACTTCCTAAACAATGCAATACGCCTAGCATCTGTGTTGATGGAGTTACTCTAAATTACCCTCTAAAATCATTTACTTTTCTCGCATGATACACACAATTTGTTTCCAATTATTTTTGTCCAAGAAAGAAAAAAAAAGATGTTAAATTGAAACTTACCTTATAATAAACATCTGGAACATATTGTTTATCAGTCGATTCACGAACATAACCTAGTTCGGGTGCATCTTTTGTTGGTATTAAACAATCATCGCGTACTAATGCCATACATTGAGCTGAGACAGCATAGCCTTCCATATGAACTTGTTTCGTTTTATCGCCTGCACACAATAAATTAAAATTAATTGTTTAAACAAATTTTAGACATTCCACACAAAAATAAAATGCTTACCAGTAACACAAACGGTAACGAATTTAGAACCGAACACACCATTTGATGCATATTTGCAAGGATTGGGATGACGATTTTGCAATTCACCGGCCATAATACATTCCTGAGCGGTTAAAAAGTGAGTATCGATGCCGCGTATCTGTTTAACAGTACCAGCGGCAGGATCATCTGTGATTAGATCCGTAAAAATCCAGCCAATCTAAACATAAAAATAATTTTAATTATAATCCATCGCAAGCACAAATATACGAAGAACTCTTAAAACCTTTCTTAAACCCAATGTCTTAGCCACCTCTTCCACATCATCAGCTGATTCATCGTCTAACAGTTTAAGCGAATCTCTGGTGGATTCCTGTGGAGGCTCATAAATTGCGGCCACTTTCGCCCTTATACCCAATGGCACATCTGTGTTCACTTCGTATGTGCCAAACAGAAAACCCATTCTTTGGTGACCAGTGGTACGCCAATAATTCAAAAATCTCTCTACTATTGTGGTATTCTCGAACATAACATTATCAACGTGACGATAGATTTGACGATTTAATGTTATAGCCGAGGGCTGACACTTGGAACAAATACCCTTGGGCCATGGTGGATGTTCGCGACAACCGCCCTTAATGCGACAATTAATATCATCGAATACCATATACTTGCCACGATCAATGCCCGATGTTTGTTTGCGTATATAAGAGTGGAAAGATAAATGTTTAATTTTTTGCTCTTTTAGATACGCTTCATTATAGGGTTCCATCGGTGAACAATTAACACAACAGCCATTAGCTTGATGACGGCATCTAGAATTTTAATTCGGAATTAATAAATTTATGTAGTTCGGGTGGAAATATTTTATTTACAATTTACTGTCCCTTTCACGCTTTATTAAGCCATCTTCTTTTGCCAATAATTGATCAACTTCATCTTCAATTATTTTAGCGGATGGTTTAAAATCATTGCTTGCTATTGTGGCTGGAACATGTTCAAAAACATCAATTGCAGTGGTACTAGTGCGCTATAAAATACAAAAACAAATCAAAAAAGAAAATAAAACAACACGAATTGTAATACATACTCGCACAGAAGTACCAGCCATTTGCTTTAGAAATATCATGTCACCATGTTTGAGCAGACTATCAATCTGTTGCAATGAATTTGCCTGCAGCTGTAAATAAATAAGGAAAGGAATATAATTTAAAACTATTTTGGAATTAAAATAAACTCACCTCTTTTGTAAAATTTCGTTCCTTAAACAGGCCAAATCCATCTACTTTTAAAGCCTTTTGAACAGACTCATACAGCTCTTTAAGATTTGCTTTCGTTGATATTTCAATGCGTTTTATACCCTCAGGAGATTGTACACGAACTAACTGCAAAAGCAAAATCAAAATCAAATGAAATAAAAAATAAATAAAATTTCTGCTATGGTCTTATTTTAAATGTTTAAACACAACACAACATTCCTCCCTCGCTAAGTGTAGGGGTGAGTATAAAAATGACGTTATTGTTAATAAACTTTTATAAAAACTGTTGCCAAAAACAATTCTTGTTCTTTTTTTTTTGCCATCACACAAGTTCATCCATTGCATTCAAATATTGTGTGTTTAAAATAAATCATCGGTTACTTAATAAAATTTCTATAAATTTTTAATTTTTACTTTCATATTAATTTTAAGACACTTTTTTTGTTTGTTTGTTTTTTTAATCATGATCGTGTAATAATGTAGTCACATTCCTTACCGATTGTTTCATTAGAATCATTAAACGATGTCGCACAAAGGCATATACTATGTTACGTTTCCTATAGAAGAGATTTTCCAATTCCATGGTGGCCATTTTTATAGGATCTTACTAAGACGCTTATTGGATTTAGATTTTTATAAAATAATTTCAAGTTTGTTGAAGGTTTTTGCAGCATTAATATGCTACGTTTTGGCCTTAGGGGCCCACGTAAATCGCTAGACTTCTATTCACCTTCAATCTTAACAACAAACTGAACAACTGTATTTCCGTTAATTCACGAAATAAGGCGCAATTTTTTGTTTACTTTTTTCTATTATTTGTTAATTAAATGCAACACGAAAATATTAAAAGAATAAAAGAATGCCAAAGCATCTACCGTTGTTTGACATAAAAGAAAGGAATTTAAAATAGATGAACACCGTCATTATTTTATTACAATATAAACGCTTGCTAATGAAAATATGCTTAATATGTACCAAAAAAATTAATTCCTGATTTTGTTTCTCAACGAACAGCTTCTAGTGGTTTTAGCCATGAGTCTATACGACACAATTCTTTGAAGGTTTTGTTGGGAGGTTAGGTAACGATTCCGACTTCCATTATTATCCTCTTACGATATGAACTGAGAATATAGAGCTAACTGGACCCCAGTTGGCTTTTGTCGGTCGGATTAAAAGCCTCTTACTCTCTGTAATGTCAGGTGAATGGCCCCCTCCAGGAACATATTATACCCATATTCGTTCATCGTATCTAATACTGCCTGTTTAGTCGTTTGTGTGCATTGACAGAGATTACCGGTGTGTATTGAATTGAATTATATCCTTGAAGTCATTGAAATGCCGCCGAATATCATGCCCGATGTGCCCAAAAGTTATGCCTTCAGTTATTACCTTGTGATTGGCGCGATAAGGCAGCTGGCATGCCCCCAGAAATTGCATGGGCAGTACAATGTTATGTTGTCTCAACGGAAGCAATTTGAAAATAATCAATGCTGGTCATCTTGACACAGCCTGAAGTTCCTTACACTTCACTATGATCGCCTTTTTCATACTCCATGAGGAACAATGTAGTCAACCAAGTTCCTGACAGACATTTGTGGTTATAAAAGTTATCCAATAGCTTTGGGCATGCAGACTAAACTGCGAAATATCTTGCATTTAAATGCACAATATTTGGCAACTATCCAATGGAAATGTGTGATAATGATGTATTGAATGAGATAGAAACTGTAACGCATGGGGAAATTTATTAAGACAGTCAAAGGCGTACTAAGAATAGCGGAAGACGCTAGGGGAACATATTAAAAAAAAAAAATGACAGTACCGTGAAGTGTGGTACCAATGGCGATGGTAGTTTTAGACGGTAAGATTTCGATAGAAGGGTTTTACAAAGAATGGACACGATGAGATTGACGGTAACAATATAACTGATGCACTTGCAAAAGCTAATATAACGGATAAATCAAACGAATCTTGTTGAAAGATTGACATTCCTTTGCTGCGGCTCAAGTAATTGATCTCACACAAGAGTTTTATAATTCGCAAAGGAAATACGGCAAATATGCATTAAGACCAGACAAATATGACTTGTTATGAATACATACAGAACAAGAAGTGCGCGAAATCTGTCCAGAATATTAAGGATTTCATAGTAGTCATGATCCACATCTGCAGAAAATCCAAACATGATATTTGTTGCTGTTCATGACGGGGGAACCTGAGGCGAAAGATTTTTTTGGCATCTAGTAGAGTTTAACAAACAAATATCGGACTAATTGACGGGATGATATTACAACGAAACCGTATAGGACACAAGTGGGCTTTAAAGCGGCTCCTTCTTTATCTCTAATGTTTACAATTGTGTTCCAAGTAAGTGTTGCTATTGGATCAATTTTTAAATAGAAGTCAAGGGGTATAAAGATCAGTAAATTCCTCCACTTTATGTCAAGAGCCAGGCATTGACACATGAGGCGAAAGTTAGTCCTTTTCTTTAGATAGGAGCCCTAGCTCTTGCAGAAGTTATTTGAGGGAGTACCAAGTCTATTGACGTGCTTTCAAATGTGGCAGTTGCCTGTGAGTACTACAATAGTGACATAAGGTTTAAGGAGAGACAACAATCAATCTTCCTGAACCTTCCTATGAAACAATCTGGCAAAAATCAGGATGTATAAAGATTATGACATTGCGTTCATGCTACACAGTTGCTTTAAAAATCCTCCCTTTAGATCATTTGGAAATAAAATTAAAAATGAATATTTCATTATACATATATAGTTAGCTGTAGAACAGGGTCTTTGATCATTTTTGTTGTGCATTAGAAAAAAGCATAGAAATCTACACAGTTTCATATACTTTTAACGAGTACGTGTTATTTAAATAAACAGACAGGCAATGACTTGTCAAATTGTATGAGTTGTTGACAATTTTTTTTTCTTTTTGGGGTGGTCAAGAGTGATGAATGTTATGACAAACCATAAAAAACATACAAATTCTGCCAGGAAGGGCAATAATAGATAAAGTATTCGTGATTTAAAATGTGTATGGAACTGATCATAATTCATTAGAAACATGAACAGAATTATCTATGTAATGCTTGTAAATAAATACAAAAAAAAGGACTAAAAGAAAAAAATAATAAATAACCGGCAAAATCCCACACTATTGTCCGTCCGTCTGCCAACATTATTTCTTATTAATGCGCATGCAGCACAACACAGAAGCAGCTTTCTGCCTGATTGTAGATGCAAGACAAAAAAAATTCTTTCAAATACTGAATAATGCCGGCATTTAAAAATATCACAAATATGAGAAACTTTGCAATTTATTTAACAATTTAAGAAACATATGATGATTGAAACTTACAATTTTTTGACCAGGTTGCGACATATTTATTGCAAAATTGCTGCACTATTTTTCACTCACACCAATCGAAAAATTTCAAGTCGCTGCTGCTTTAAATTTTTTTGTAATATTTTAAGGGAAAAATATAAAGTTTACAACTATTTTTTTAATATAAATTTTAAGAAATCACACTTGTCAACAAGTGCTTAGGCAGTTAAAGTGATTGATTTTTATTTAAATAAATAAACAGAAAAACTAAAACACGATGAAAAAGTTACAAATAAATTCAATTGTAACTTTTTCGTTTTAATAGCCGATAGAAAAAAATCGCAAATTCACTTAAATGTCAAAACAAACCGTTTGAAGCAGGCACACATACACAAGGTTGTAGTAGAAAGTGACAAATTTGACACATACTAAAGCTGATAACTAAGAAAACTAGCGCGGAAAGATAAATGGCATTGCCAGGTGTATAAGAAAATGAACAGCTGTATTCATTTGTGGGTTTAGCTTATTGCTGTGTTTGTATGCATGTAGCAGCATGAGTTAAAAATAATAGAAAAAATACAAATCACAAGGTTCTTGACTTCGCTGAAGACAAATTCATAATACATGAGAAACATTTCAAAACTTTTACCAACAACGGGAAATAAAAAACTGAAATAAAGATTATAAGTGGAAGCTTTAAGTTGTGAAAACATAAAGCGTCTGCACAAGCGTTTTATCTATTTAGTTCGAGCGCGAATTTTGTGGAAACAGGAAACAAAAAGATTGTTCTGTTGAAAAACGAAAATATCGGTGGCTAAATGAAATTGTTTGCGTGTGTTTTGTGTTTAATAATGAAAATATGTGATTGAAAATCCATTCGCGTTGTGTAACAAAGTGTTGTGTGTCCAATTACCACCCACAAGCCTGAGAAACATTGAGGTTTGTTCAGCGGTGAGTAAAGAATTTTGTTCATTAAGCAGCATCAATTCCTCTGTCCTGTGGACTTCTGGCGCTTAGAGCGAGAGAGTCTAACAGCAGAACATTAGAAAGTTGTTTTAGTCAGGCGTCTGTTGTTGTTGCAAGTGTTGTTTTCCGTGTGTTTTTGCTGTTGTTGAGTAATACAATAGAGATTCCAGTAATAGTTAGTTTTTGTTCATCATGTTATGTCAGGTGTTTGTTGTTGGTATTGTTGTTGGTTGAACAGTCAGCCGCACTCATTTGTAGATTTATAACAGTTTTGGTATTTGTATGCACACAGAGGCAGGAGTGAAAGTAATGTTGTATAAAAATTACACGGTTCTTGTCTTCACTGCAGACAAATATGGAGTTGCTAGCTCATAAACTGTAACGTAAATTCATAAAAAGTTAAAGTAAAGCTGTATACAAATTACAGGGTTCTTATCTTTACTGGAGACAAATATGGAGCTGCAAACTCATAGTATTTCTGTAAAACATGAGAAGTATAGCAAAACTTAACTAAAACATGAAATAAAAAACTTAAATAAAGATTATAAATAAAAGCTTTGAGTTGTGAAAACATAAAGCGTCTGTACAAGCAATTTATCAAATCAGTTTGAGCGGGAATTTAGTCGAAACAGGAAATAAAAAGATTGTTCTGTTGGAAAACGAAAATATCGATAGTTAGACGGAATTGTTTGAGTGTAATTTATGTTTTATAATAAAAATTGTTGAAAATCCACTAGTGTTGTGTAACGAAGTCCTTTTTACAACTGGACTGAGCAGCGTGTGAAATATAAAGTAAGGGTTCTAATAGTTGATAGATTTGGCATTTTCTCAAATGAAGTAGAAAAGATTCTGAATAGGCTGAAGAGATTCTGCAGAGGCTGAAAATATTCTGAAGAGGCTGGAGAGACTTCGAAGAGGCTGAACACATTCTGAAAAGATTGAAGAGAAAGAGTCCATTGGGGCTAATTTCGGTGTATTAGGCGAATGAAGGAGTAATTCGGTGTCTAATTCATGTATTTTTATCGTAACATTTATGACCACATGCATTATCCAAGTGCAGAAGAATTTTTATTGGATACCGTAGATACTCATCCTCGCATAGGTGAATGATTTCTTCTCCGTTTCGTTGTTCTTTTTCTTACTTGATTAATTGTGATTTTGTTTTGTTTTTTTTTTCTTAATGATCTTTTTTCTCTATTACGAGCCAATGGTTGTACACGTCCTCAAGCCAATCAACCACCCAATTCACCTCGTTGTTAGCCAGTATACTTCGTTAATGGCCACTATCTCCACTTGGAATGTTCTAGAGCTATTAGTAAGACTGTTGTGGCAGTTAAAATTGGCTTGGACTGTGAAAGTTCACATAATTCATCATCGAACTATTCGTATACGCATTGATTTCGAAGACATTGATAAGATTGTTTCAATTCTTTTGTCAGCATAAACGGAATTTCCCCAATGTATCCTACCCATCTAAGCTAACCTATCCTAAACCAGTAGCATTTGGTCAGATACAGAATAAAAAGTATTTTAATTAAATTCTTGTAACCTCTTCCCCATGCCACTTTATGTAGTAGAGCACACGCAAATTTTTGTTGTAGTTAAAGAGGATGTGCATGCGATATAAACAGTAGTCCATTCCGTTTGTTCTAAGGAATTACAAACAAATACAACTCAAATGTTAGCCAACACAATACAAGGTCAACTCTTTTTGCCATCATACTCCTCTTAATTAATAATGTTTACTTTTTCGACCCCATTAAACTCGAAAACAAACTGGGCCGAAAGTGAAATTAAAGAAAATGAAATCGAAAATAAAAATTTATTGGAAAACAATTAACATAAATATTGTCTCTAGATTGCATGTATTGGTTTTCTATTACAAAATTCTAAAATTAGTTTCTGAACTCAACTAAAACAATGCCAAAAATATTCACACACAAAATAAACAACACTTAAAAGTATGCAATGAGTTTACTTTCCAATTTGTTTTTCCCTTTTTTAGTATTTTAGTAGTTCATCAAAGTTATCATTTATTTTATAAAAGAATTTCTCATTTCAGTTTATATTTTTCTTATACTATTTTGCATAAGCAATGTTGTCTCGCTTGTTTTTTTTCTTTCCCAAGGACATTATTCTTCAGAATAAATGGTACGCAGTTCCTCACAACTTTCACTCACAATACAAACAAACAAGTGCTTCGAAATATTGTTGATAAAATGCAGCACAACACTAGCAGTCACACACTCATACTTACCATATATACTCTTGCTATATACCGTTATCAAAATATTTTATAAAAATATTTTACTTTTTGCATACATTAAGGGGTTAAAAGTAGTGGTGCCAAGGGCAAGTATGTACATATTGCTGGATAATGTGTCCTTAAGTAGCTGTGTATACGTATTATAATAACACAACATAAGAGCTTATCAAAAACGGATTTAATTTCTCATTTTCAATGTTTTACAAAAACAAAATTAAAAAAATATTGCCGACTTTCAGGCTTAAACAAATTTCTATAACTCCCTTTAGAGACGTCCAGAGGAATGTCTGTTTTGAAAACAAGCCAGTGTATATTATTTGCCTATAGGTGGGGGTATTATGGGTGACGGACTCTCCTTAAAGGATAAGGTACCACTCGGTGCAGAGTTTTGGGCCATTGTGATACCACAAAACAATACCAAATCGGGAGACTATTGCATTAATCATTATTTCGGGTAGTCGAGTAAAGGTGACAGAAAATTAGAAGCCAATTACCTCCGCCTCTTCATAGGATTTGAGGGAATGCTCAAATATCTTCTAATAGTGCAGTGCTCTATTAGGGCTGGATGGTCATCCGTGCCAGTCTTGCAAAGCTTAGCAACATTGCAAGTACCCTCTTCTGCTACAAGTGACTCCCTTTAAAACAAATGTAGAATGCCAGGTTTTACTCAAGTACCAATACCCTGTAAAAAATCGGAGATCGTGAGCTTTACACCTGCCCAGACCAGATGTATCCGTATGCTCAGGTCAACAACCCTCAAAATCTTGAGATGTACAAACTGGGTTCTAAGCACAGGCATTTTGTCAGGATGTGTGTGCAGTTAGCTACGAAATTTATATCCTTTTTTACAGTGAATGTTATGTTAACAGATACTGTTAAGTTAGCATAGTTGAAAAATTTGAAAAATTGAAGAAAGAAAATCTTAAATAATCACGAAAATAGAGGTAAATTGGAACTAAAATTTCCAAGCCGATATGGTTCTGCTTCTAATATTCTAGAACGCAATGAGTACTGAAGCAGGGTAGGGAATCTATTAAATTCTTGATATAACTTTCAACTGATCAATGTGCTATGATGGCAAGTGTAAGTTTGTAGCACATAAGCATCCCCTTTTTACAGGATTTGTGGTAATTTAACGGAGCGTGAAACTGTCAAGCACAGAATGTGTTCCTGTAATGGAATGCAGACTCAAGAACCTTAGCTGGAGCCACTTCAATGTCCTTGTCGCATTAGCCTTTGAAGGCTTTCTGATATAGAGAGTTTCATTCAGTTCAATTCATTGGCATTAATTGGCTTGTGAGATGAATATCTTCATTTCTTCTAATTTCCCAATTCCTTCACATCGAAATCATCATCTGCCCTTTTTATGTTTCTATCCACTTCCTATTGTTTAGTTTAAGCCATATTCCACAATGAAATGTTTTTGGTCTTTGAATAAAGGTCTTTCACCTACCTTTCCAAATATAATTTTACACCGAGATGGTAACCCTATCATTTCAGACTCTGTTACACAAGATCTTTTCTTTGTTTGGTGTTTGTTTTTGATGAACGCTTAGAAAAAGTCAGTCAAGCGGTTGCAAAACTGTAAATGTTGTTGTGTTTTAACTTCCTAACACTGTTACGTGAGCTATACATTGTTGTTTTCCTTAAATTTTCTTAGGTTTCTTAGGTTAAACTTTGTCAAACGTTTGCCGTTTTTAATGCGAGTTTCATTTTTGAAGCCTATTTTAAGCCTTACACAGTTAAAATTTAATGTATTTTCATTTTTTGTCAAAGGTTGTGTTTTAGTCTTATTGAGATAAATCTGTTAAAGCGCAGGTCTTCTTTGTGTTACAATAACAATTTAACATAACAACACACACACACACACATATTTATATCTACTGCTGAGTATTTTCTCAGTTTCTGTTAGCAGAGAAAGAGAGTAAATAACTATGTTGTATTGTTATTGTATGATGGAGCAGCATCGAAATAACAACGTGCTGATGTTACAGATATTTTTGTGCTTAAAAGAAAACAGGATGTAATTTTATTATTGTTGCTTTGCTTCTGTTACAGTGTTAGTGTAAGTGTTGATGTTTTTTTCTTCGTTATGTAAACAGACTTACAGCAGCTTTTTGAAGTAAAGTAAAGTGGCTAACATTCTTTGGGGTTCTGTACAGTTTAATGTTCATGATGATAATGATGTAGCTGCTTTCTCTCTCTCACTATTTCCCATACTCTCACTCATTATTCGTGTTTATTGTTTTATTATCATTATCGTGGTTTGATAGAGTAAACAAAATACCGTTAGTTTGTTATTATACGAGTATTTTCAATGTTAGAGTCTTGCAGTTGTTATTGCTTAACATTGTCACAGTTGTGTACGTTTTTCATTTTTGATGTTTTTGCAAGACTTTAGTCAGATGTTTGTCGTCTAATTGACAATGAAAATGAAACAATTTTTTCAGTCTGCATTTGTTGCAAAACCTGAACGGTTGCTCTTAGCGGATGTAATGCCAGTTAATTTAAGTCAAATGAAAATGAAATAATTTTTAAACGGATATACGCTGCTTAAATCTTTATTTTGTTAGCAAACAAAAAAAGTTTTAAAAGTGTTTAAAAAAGGAAATTAATGAATATAAAATAACAACAACAACAACAACACCATTAAAGCACCGTAGTGTTAAACATAGTTTTCTAAGTAAGAAGAAAAAAATAAATACGAAAAGTAACGTGTGTGCGAAATAAAAGGAAATATATTTAATTTCCGGTTTTATAAATTTTTTTTTTGTTTTAATCTAACAACCACAAAGATCAAATTTTTATAAAATAAAGCAAAAGTAGCAGAAATATAAAGAAAAATTTTAAATAAAAAAAATAATAATAAAAAAGGTGCTAAATAAAGAAGAAAAAAGGTTAAACATATCTTTATAAATTTATTTATAAATTCATATACAATAACAAAACAAAAAAAAAATTATGAAAAGGAACCAAACAAAGAAGAAAGCCTCAATATAAATAACAATCGTTTTGATTGGGTAAGTAAAATGAAAAAATAAACATTTCTTTATTACCTTTTTCTCTATCTCTTTCTCTTTTGTTGAATTTTTTAATATGATATATTTCCTTTCGGGTTATGCAAGCAGCAGCATTAAATTTAAATTTAATCTTTATTTGGCTTTTGATAATCCAAAGTACCTATAAAAACCAGCTGGAAGAAAAACGAAAGAAAATTCTTTAACAAATTGCTTTTTATTGAAACTCATAAATCATCTGAATAATACTGCAAGTAAAGTAAACGAAAGGATATTTTATATCATTTGTTTTTGTTTAATAAAATGTCCCTTTCCCAATCATTTTCAAAATGTTACTTTAAATTATAAATTAAATTTTAAGCTGACTGACAGAATTGCTTGAACGATTCAAAACACGTGATTAATTGTTGTTTTGTCTCAAATGAAACAGTAATTGAAAAGCAAAACCTTATAATTTGAACATTTTATTTTATTCATGTTATTTTAATGAGTTGATTTCTGATTTTAATTAAGAACGTTTCTTAAACTTCTTTCAAAACATGTAAAGAAAAAAATTATTTTTCTTGGAATTTTTTAAAATTTTTTAAACCGAAGGCGTATGATTAATTTTTATTTAATTTTTTTTGTGAGTTTTCAAGAATAGAGTTCAATAAAACACACAATGAAACACCTAGTCCTTGCAAATTGTTGCTTTTCAAATGCTCCATCATTTGGGAATTTTCCACGTAGACATGGTCTTGAACACAGGCTCACGAACATAAAATCTAACTTTCTCAAATCCTATGATTTTAGTGGTCATTTCATATTGCCAAAACGTGATATTACTCTTGTCGGAAACATTGCATGCAATAATGCCAAATTCGATTGTGTCATGTCGCTTGTGGCACTGTTTTATTGAAACGACCTATCCTACAGTCCATAGTCTAGTTGTAATGAAAAAAATCGGCTATTAGACGGCCACAGCATTCTGAATAGTATTACCAGTCTATGGCACCTTTAACCCATAGTATGTATATACCAAACAGTCACTTTTTTCGGTTCAATGTGTTTTTGTCAATTGGGTCTGACCTCTCAGCATCCCAAATGCGATAATTTTGCTTATGGATCTAATGATCGAGAGTGAGAAATAATCTTAATCGCTGAAGAAGTTTTCTTACTAAAAATCAGCATTGAATGTCTATTGCCTTAGCGTACATACAAAAATATGTATTAATTTTATACATGAGTAGCTGAATCTACAGTTTAAAGTCGATTCCGAACGACATATGTGAGCGATCTTTAATGGAAACTTTATTTTATTCTTAGAATTTTTCCCAGAAGACTGCTGAGAGGAAGCCGCCGAAGGAAATATTTTTTTTTTCGTATTTCGTTCTTTTGAGCTGAGTTTCGAACCACGAGCCGCTGTCTTATATCTACTAGACTATGGCGACTTCATGATCATAGCTTCCCTTTCCCAGTCCAACTTATCATATGTGATGCACAGGACAGGGAAAGGGTTAATGATCTTGTGGTGCACATCCTTAGTGCTGCTTTCGCAGTCTCTCGCTTCTCTAACATATCTGATGATGCCTTATAAGATGAAGTTTTAAGTACACCTGCTACCATCATCCTTATGTGCTCCAAGCAGGTTCTTAAGGATTCCTTCTCGCTAAAGTCAAACAACGTAGATGTGATTACGAAGTCGTACAGCCAGTATAAGTTTTTAAATAATTCAAATACGTAAAACTGCTTGTAAACAATCATAAATGTTGGTATAAATTGCTTGACACCAAGTGTGCTTTCTGAAATAATTCATTTAATTTTTTTATTAATGAACTTATTAACAAACAAGTATTTTTTTTCTTTTCTCGCTTCTAATGAATACATAATCAGTGAAATTACCCAACTTGCCGTTTTATTGTATTTGATTGACTGATAACAATGCTTCAACAATTTTGTGTTTTTTTCATTTGTATTTCGCAGTATATTTCACAGCGCCTAAAAGTATGTTCTTTTTTTAAATTTCTCAATAACATTATGCTAATTTAATAGACACTTGTATTGTCTACCGAACTTAGAACAATAAGCCAATGGTGGCTGGTTGGTTGTTTGGTAAACAAATAAAGTTATTTATATTTAAATTATAGATAAGGAGTGTGCATAAAAAAATTTGCACATACCTTTAGGCTTTCAGGTTTTTGTTGTGATTGAAAATAATAATAATACTCTTGCTGCGTAAAGACTTGTGAAGTTTTATTTCGCTTCGAAAATTAGTTTAAAATCACATGGCGTATGATAACCATTGAAGTTTTCAATAAACATCCATTTTGTCCATAAAAAAACAATAGCCAAACTGCCAGGCTTTACTGGCTTTAAAAAATATATAAAAAGCTTTAGAGCCATGGAGAGGAAACATGAAAGTGGAAGTCAGACACAATAAATAATGCAGATTTTCTTAAAACATCCTGGCAACACATATATGAATAGACAGTTTTAGGCCGTGTGTCTCGCGGTAGAAGTAGAACTTTTTAGAGGGCATTATGTTAGAATATTTTGTAGTCACAGACGCTTGATTATTATCATTCTATTTTGTAAGGTAAAGTGTACGACAAAATTTTTTCGCACACACTCCTAATATGTAAATAAAAAAGAAAATTAAATTGAAAAAACTTAATAAATAAATTGATTATTTTACTTTTGCCACAATATATAAAGAATGGAAGTTATTATGCTTATTTGAAATTATTTATGAGCGGTAATTTTATCTTTTCCTTATTCATTTGTTTATTTGAGCAACTTCTCTGCTTTAATTTAAAAATGAATTATTTTTTGTACCTTAAAATATGCCATAAAATTATTCAATTTCTGATTGAAAATGCACCTCAAAGTATTTTACGATAAAGTTTATTATTTTTTTAAGGCTTAAGGTATGCTACAGATATTTAAAAAAAAAATACTTAAGGAATATTGAATTTATTTAAAATTGATAAAACCTGAAATATACAATTTAACTTTACATATTAATTCCATTTAACTAATCCTTAAATATTTAAATACCATTTCATTATATTTAAACGGAACGATTTTAAAAATAGTTTCGTAGTATAAATTTATAAAAAAAAATCATTCAATGCCTGATTGAGCATAAAATTTTTACTAAAATAGTTTTGTATTTGGTAGCATACTTTTAGGAAAATAAAATTAATATAGGATATGCATAGGAAGAAACATTTTATTTCTACCATTACTAATTTTTTTTACATTTTTTTTAGGTTATAACCTCAATAATTTCCATCTTTTCCTAATCAATCTTATATGAATGATACACTAGCATTTAATATTGTTGAGAGAAAGGACGGTTTTCTTTTTGTAATAGAAGGCTTTGAAGCCTACTTTTAGGTTGCTATATTTGAAATTGTGTAGGCTGTAGTATAATGGTATAGTTTATGTATCTTTCAATTCTAATTATAGATAAAATTTATTTAAAAATTAAATTTCTTTAATAATTTCTTCTGAAAGTATGCTTCATTGGTTTATTTTATTCTTCTATATTCTGCCCAATTTATTATATTATGTACAGTGGAATGAAACGAAATCCTAATACTGTTGAAACGAAAAGTTGCGGATTATGAAAGCTGGTTCACATACAATAATCATTTGTAAGAGAGATCATGAAAAAAGCAATTTGAATCATTGCAAACAGTGGCATTGCCAGAAAGGTGGTATCACAATGAAGCAGTTTTGTTCAATTGTTATTAATATTTTTTACCGCACTTTCTCGAGAACCTATATTTATTCATACAAAATTAATTTCAAAAATTATTTAAAGATTTACAAGAAATAAAAAATTCAATAAAAAATAACACATCCATCCATCTTCATTTGAAAAATATTGCATGTTGACAAAGTAATCATTAATAGAAAAATTGTTTTATGGCAAAACGCCTAAAAATATTCACTTTATTTTCATACTTGTGTGTGTGTGTGTTTATAAGTGTTTTCCCCCACCATCACTTAATAGTATGATAATGAAGTAATTTAATATCCCTTGTGGTGTCGGATGAAATATAAGAAGTGCTTATAAATTTTAATGAGACACCTGCTTTATTTAAATTAATTTAAACCAAAAGGACTTAAAGAATTTTTCTTTCGAAAATAATTAATTAAAATTAAATATTTCCCTAAAAAAACCGAAAACACAATATAGTTTCATAATATAACATATCTTCAGGCTTTAAACAGCTTTTGTTTAAAATAAACCCCCTTAAAATATGCCACACATAATTTTTAAGTGAGATTTTTGTGCTTAGCTACAGACAGTGGGACACTTCCGAGGAAAATTTAAAGTTTCGTTAGCTGAATTATCCATTGTTGTTGTGCTATTCTTAACTAAAAATACCTGAATGAGAGAATTACTATAATTTAAACTCTCTCTCATACACAAACCTCATAGTAATAGTCTGAAGTTCTTAAGGATGATGAAAAGTCATAAACACGAAGAATGTTTGCAATCTCTTCCTATGGCTCAAATTTTCTACTAATTCTTATTTCTTTAAGGAGTATAGGCCCGTCACAAAGCATCACTCACTTGATATTATTATTTCTTTGTTTTTCTTTCTCTTTCGCCTTTATATACACATTATACAACTTATCCAGTATAACCTTGCAATGGTGATGTTGAGTTTCCAATAAAGTTAAGCATTTAATATGAATTTTATTCATTTTGCCCCACTCTATCAAACCGAATAACACTATAACACTGTGATTGGCATGCATATGTGTCTTGCTCATTAATTAAAAGTTCAAGAAAAACTACAACATAAATGCGGCATGTAAAGCATACATTAAGGGTGATGCTTTAAGTAAATTAAGAAAGATTTTCGTTAACCAACTCGTTCATTGAACACAGCCCCTCCCAACGACAGTCTTTACTTAAAAAAAAAATCGCTGCCTAAATAATGAACATAAAAAACGGAAGCCTACTTTTAGGTTAACATTTCAGCACTTTACTCTGCTCTATTCGCTAAGACGTTATTGCTGTAGATTATTGTTTCCCCTTTTTTAACCCATGCTATGGTGAAGTGTAACTGTGTGTGGATATATTTTTTTTACTTTAAAGGAATTAAAACAGCAAGAAAAAATCCCCTGGGATTATGCTTTAAATATAAAAACAATTATGTTAAACGGAGTGATGGCAGAAAATGTTGTAAATGTTGTGGAGTGAATCTGGAATAGTTTTGAGGTACTAGTCTTTAAGTGATTTTACAACTTTTATCTTCAAACTGTGAGGACGTCTTAATATGTTAATATTTCATACGTTTTACGCTGAAAAACAACACTACTTTTGGTAGCAGGTCTTTGTTAGTTAATTCCAGTCACAATTTAAAAAAACAACGTGATTTAGTTTAACGAATTATTATTCGTTAAATTAGTTAAATGTTCGATTTTGAAACCACTAAATGGATAATTATTTTCTTCTAACGGCTGGTAATTAGAACGCCTTAATTTAACGTTGGAATCTAACTTTCTTTCCACAGAAACTCATGCAGAATAATTTTATTTAATTTTCCAAATTATTTAAAAATTTCTCCGTTAATACATTTCCCATTAACAGTTCATTAAAGATGATAAAAAAAGGACAACAAACTTTTATGGTGTATTTTTAAAACATAAGATTCAGCATGACTTTATATTTTCAACCAATAAATCCCATCCCTGCTATTTTCAATGACAGTAATTTCTTCTTATCAACTGACTTACATTGTATTTTCTATTTACGTCTGTATGTGTGTGTGTGACAGCGTAAGTTCTCTCATTCATTATTATCCGTTATATTATTTATTTATTTTTTTTCGTACTTCAATAAGCGCCTAAATCAAGCAACAAATAGAGGAGAACACCAAGAATTCAATGTATTGTTGAATGCTTTTATTTCATTGTGTGTATACAAAATATGTACACAAACAAAAAAACACACTCATACACACACACACACAAATAACACATTTTCACTTTAGCATTAATTTACTCTTCCTCTTGCTCTGATTGCTTTCCATTCTTATACGTTCATGCTTGCCTGCCTGCCTGCCCCCATGTTTTGTTGTGCCTTTAAGTTATGAAATGAACAAAAACCAAACTCCCACACACAGACACACAGCCACACAAACAAACAATAGCAAATTTAATATTTGTGTGGTTCTCTTCTTATTCTAGGCTTTTATTCCTTTTTAATATTGTGAGTTGAGCTTCAAGACAAGTTTTATATGATTTTTATGGTTGCCATAGTGTATCAGGCATATGAAGAAGGTACGTTTAAGAGAGTGTTTAATGAGCGAATGTTTTTGAATAGAAATAAATAATATTTTAGTGTTAAAAATAAATCACACAAATAGGTACACACTCGTATTTATTAAGAGGTACTTACAGTATGCCAAGTCTTTCGGCATGCTTACCAAAAAGGACTAATGTCGGTGCGAATCGATGACCATTTGAGAACAGAAGTAAGGCGGTTCTCGTCTAATTCATACGTGCCAACAATGTTGAGTCTCCTTGTAAGACGAGTGGATAATATCCAAATTAAATGAGGCATATGTAATACCTATGCCCTGTAACATGTCGAAGATTGGGACTTCCGTATCGGCTCTTCTCAACTTACTAGCAATGCAATTTCCAAAGACATCTCTTTAAATGATGCGAAATTTTCCTCAAAAATCCTCGACTTCCATTAAGACAATTAGGAACATTGAAACTACGTTCATTAGGGACCTAATTGCAGTCTAGCTGTCTGAGTAAATCAAGAAATGTTTAGGGTAGCGCAACACAATAAGCATTTCGCCGCTTTCCATACAGCCATGACTTCTGTCTGAAAAAAATGGCAGTGGTCAGGCAGGCTATCAGAAAGTTTAACATCAGAACCCTTAATGAATATACCACAGCCCATCCTGTCACACATCTTTGAGTCATCGGTATAAACCTCAATGAAACCATTGAAAACCTCCAGAAAACTTTAGACCAGATGCCGCTAGTTGGAATTACAAAATATAATGTTCTATTTCGAAAGTTATAAGGAATCAAATATTCGAGCCGCATGTGTCTTCCCAGTATAGCAGTATGTCCTTAGTCCAGGTTGGCCCCCGATTTAACTGAATTAAGTCCTACTGCCATCAACTTAATACCTCTCCACTTTAATAGGAGGTAAGAGAGCAGCCAATTCAGTATAACAAATAATGCGTTGGTAGTCACCGTAGTCTAGTAGGTAGTGTGTTGGCTTATTAGACGAGAGACCGTGGTTCAAACCTCAACTCAGACAAATAATCCTTTCGGCAACTTATTCTCAGCAGTCTCCTGATAAAAACTCTGAGAGTGAAATAAAATTTCCTTGAAATGTTTCTTAACACTGCCGTTCAGAATCGACTTTAAACTTTGGCTCCGCCACTCATAGATAAAATTAACATACATAGCAATGATGGTGTAAGAAGATAGGTTGTAAGTCTGATTAAAGGGTTGTAATGACCAAATTAAGTAAATAATTCGTTGGTTGGAGTGGCACAGAGTACTGTAGTGATCAGGATAGATGACTGCTTGTGTACACTGTATATCAGTGGTGTTTGCACATCGTCCACCAGGCATGTACGTACACCATAAAGTAAGGTTGGTTTTACAACAGACCAACTAAGCCAGTATGTGATGGTTGGCCTAAGATGCCATACCTTGTCTATGGTTGTTTTGCATATGTAAAGCGGTTTCGTACCCACTCAATAATATTAGCGTTTTAGGAGAGCTTGGTACTAGATTTGCTTAAGTACTTCACAATTTGAAATTTACTCAGCTTCTTTTGGTAATTTGCTGCTGGTATTCGTAAGTCTGAATTTTTTTTATTTATTTCATGTTGTGAAATAAATCATATCAATTCAGCAAATTTATTAATTTCTTCCCAAGAGGAATATGAATTTATTTATTACGAACAATATTGCTAAATGAATCATACTTTCCATCCCTGCTAAATACTGTTGCTTAAATAGTTTGCTTTACACGCACTTCACTATCGCTTTTCGTTATTCTACTGATATTGTATTCCGTTTATAATATTATGGTGAGTATGGAATCAAATCAAATGAGAGAGAGAGAGAGAGAGTATAAAAACTGAGTGTATATTTTTGTTGTTGTTTTTCTTTTATTGATAAATAAACCGTTAATTCAGCAGCATCTTAATATGCCTTATGAGACTTTAATAGAGCATGTTTTCCTGGTTTGTTTGTGTGCGAGTGTGTGTGTGAGCGTCTGTCAGACGGTTTTTTTTATTTCAATTTTATTTTCCCGATAAAAACAGAGAAAGTCTATAAATATGGAAAAAAGTTTTTATTTTATAGCAGAGAGCAGGGGGAGGGCCCTTACTCTCTGACTTTTTATGGCAGTATGTGTTGTGTAAGTATCTTAGCATTCATTTTATGATTATTTTTTATTACAAAATAAACTCAACAACACAGAGTGGGAGAGGCATAGGCAAAAAGAGTGGAGAGAGAGAGAGAGAGAAATTCCATGTGTTACTTAAATTCTCTTTAAGTTCTTTGTATTGATTTGGTTTGGTTTGGTTTGCCTTGATAATTGTTTTGTTAGCACACAATTATTTCACACTTAAAAATCTGGGAATCGAAAAATTCAAAACAATTTTTGTTTTTTTTTCCTTTTCTTATGGTTTTTAAAGACTTTTCTTTATGTCGGCGAAAAATGTTTAAAGAAATGCTTTAAAGAAACAAAAACAAGAACAAAAACAAGAACAAAATATTAACGTTTTTCTCTTCCTATTTTTGCTTACTTTTCTTTGTTTTTGTTTGTTTTGCTGTTTAGATTTAAACGCGAGTTTTTATTTTAGTTTCATAAAGTAACCAAAGACACGGTGAGAGAGCAGAGATAGATGGTGGTTCTGGAAACTTAAAAACTTTTCAAAAAGTCAACAGAGCATGGCAGTGTTAAGAGATAATGATACACAATGTTTTAAAATCAATGTAAACACTTCTTAACTTTTATTTTGGCTCAATGAGTACTAAATGGGGATACAAAACAGAAATTGTTTTTTAATTGCGGAAAAAAATAAGTTAAGGGGAGAAATAATAACAATAATAATGGATCTAAAGGTCAAAGACATTTAAAATTTATTACACTTTTCCAAATATTCCTTGGTTGTATAACTTAAAATTAAGAACTTACTCTGCTGAAACGATAACATTATTGAGATGATACGAAAGCGACTACGAAAACGCTTTACATCTGCAAAAGAACCTTAAGGAAGATCTGGTGTCTTTGACCAACTATCAAATACGGGCTCTATCGGGCTGTGTTGAAACCAACCATGCTTTTGGGTATATACACTGAGCCCCAAAAGTGAGTAAGCACCACTGAAATAATTCATTTTCTTAGGATAGCGAGAAAAGTATTCTCATTTACTTTACGAAAAATAATTTGACGAAAAATAAAGACGTTTATTTGCTACTTATAAAATGTTAAAACAAAAACAAGAATTCATGATAAAGGAACTTTTTTATACTTAAGAACAAAACTTTTTTATACTTAAGAACAAAAATTTTTTATAATTAAGAACAAAACTTTTTTATACTTAAGAACAAAAGTGTTGACTCACTTATGGCGTTCACTGTATGTCTAGTGGACGTTGTGCAAACACCACTGATAGCTGTCCTAATCACCAGTATACTCTGTTCCGCATCAACCAGCACATTAGTTACTTAATTTGGTCATTACAACCCTTTAATCAAGATTACAACTTAGCTTCTCACACAACTTATGTTGTGTGTGTTAGTTTTATCTATGAACTGCATGATCTACAGTTTAATTTCGACTCTGAAGGATAAATGTTTGAGAAACTTTTTATGGTAATGTAGTTTAGTTTTGTCCAGAAATATTCTTCTCATGTTTCGTTTAGTTCGAGTTATCTGAACTGGAGTTTGAATCACAGACTCATGTCTAACAGCCAACACACTATCTACTACACTATGGTGACTTGAAAAGGCAGTTCGATACTGCTGGCAGCCTGACTTTAAAATAGTATTGCTTATTCCAAATTGAAAATTTTGCTTAGAAGACAACTGAGGGTTTTCCATCAAGGGGAAGTCGCCAAAAAAAATTTCTTTTTTACAAGATGTCTGAGCTAAGGTTTGAACCACGTGATCGCTTCTAGTAAGCCAACAGACTACCTACTAGAGTCCAGCAATAAATAACAACTAATTTGACAAATGTAACTCGAACAAGATGAAAGCAGATCGCGAGTTAGAAGGATACAAAATTTTGTGGAGGCTATAAACCACTTGAGTACCATCAAAGAATATGGATATAAAGAATACGCATCATGTAGAAGTAAAATTTCTTATGGCGGGTCGTAACATTACGACCCGCTCTCACCAAAATCTTTTTAAAAATCATTCCTGGGTGAGGGGAGAGGAAGACAGAAGGAAAATGAACACAAACAAAGAGCATAACAATGTGTTGCTCTCATCGTACGTATGTACATGTGTATGTATTCTTGTGTTTTTTGATTTAATTGTCGATCAGGCTGCGACAAGAATACATGTGCTGCGGATGTTTTATCATTTTATTTCAGAATAACACTCGAAGAATATTTTGTGTTAAAAATTTAATAGCTGGGCGTATTTTATTTTGTCCCATAGTATAATTTTTTTTAAATGCTTTGGAATGCTCGTTTTATTTTTCTTTTAATAAAAAATGTTTTTTTTTATTCTTTTCATTTTTATTTATCTAAAAAACATGGCCTAATTTTTAAGCCAAAGATGGATAGCTTTATGTTCTTTTAATAATAAAATGGATTTTTTATTTTATTTTTATTTATCCAAAATTATTAAACCAAAGATAGTCAGCTTTACATATGTATGTTGATGAAATGAAAATAAAAATAGAGTATATTACTAACACTTTTATATGGCTGTAAATAAATAAATTCTCTCAACTTATTTTCTCTTTCTCACTCACTAATCCATAACCATAGGCATGTGTTAACCTAGAGGAAAATTGTTAGTAATAATGTCAAGTCTACTTATTAACCCAATGATATGTATATGTGATCGGAAAATATAGAAAAATTGTACTGCACTAAGACACTAAGACACCGTATTTAACTTGGCAAGAATTCTTCCAAAAATCGAAATCATTTCTCATTGATATTAGTGAATACTACTGTGATATTTCTTTGGGTGTATCATTGAAGTCTGAAAAAAGCGACATGAACCTTCTTTTTTAAAAACTGACAAGATTTTTACGCTCTTTTTTACGAACATTCTTGATGTTCGTGTCCTATGTGTGTAAAAAGCCGAAGATGTTCTTCCCCTGAGGGACATTGGTGTCGATGTCTGTTTTTAACACCAGAAAAATAAATAAAAAAAAGTGGTCAAACAACAAAAACGCACGATGAGAACAACGCATTGTTACGCTCTTGGTTTCTGTATCATTCCCTTCTATCTTTCCCCCCGCGTCTTGAAATATTTTTGAAAAATATTCCAGAATATGTTAAAATGCACATTCTTTATACTTTATTTTATTTGGTACCATCTACTAGTTCAAACAAATCCATGTTTAACTTCTAGTCTAGTATTTACCCCCTTATTAAATGGATTTGTAAATTTCGTCTTACAAAGCGATTTATTTCCACTGGATTTAAATTTTTTTTTGCTACTAACTTCCAAAAATATAAAACAAAAAAACTTTTTTCAACACATTAATCAGCCAATTCCCACAGTTATTTGAGTTCAACTGTCTTCACTAAATATGTTTGCCATGGCAAATGTGGCTCTTTTGCAGATGGTATTCAGTGCTGGAGGCCCTGTAAATGTAATGATGAAGAATGTATGTACGTATAGCAAGCAATCGTTGAAACATTCAGTCCTCTATTATTTTATTCCTTCATTCATTCAGTCATTTACTCATTCAACCATTAATTCAGTCAGTCATCCATCTATCCATCCCGTCATTTCTTGTATTCTTCATTCATTGCATTTAAAGCACAACAATAAGCTGAAGTGTATTTGCAAAAAAGCATGGAAAACAGATACGTTATCAAAGAGGGGGTTATTTTAAATCAAATACAAAAGAAATCAAATTCAAATCATGATTGATTACTTTCCCCTCCCGTATTTATACACTCCTCAGCTCTAATGGATATCAGCGATAATGAACGGATTCCGTACCATTTTTTTTCTTTCATTTTTTATCTGTGAGTGTAATAAACGTTAAATTAGAAAATAAATTGATAAAAAAAAATACTATGTCTCTACGTTTTTGTTTTTATTTTCATTAAATTAGCAAATAATTTTCATATTTTTGGATTAAAACAAAACCAAAAACCAGAAAAAAAGCCATGAAATCAATCCATGAAGAAGGAGAGGTAAATCTAATCCCCCCCCCTTTGTTTGTGATATATTTTTAGTGTGTGATAAATTGGTTATCAAGTGGTTAATAAACACGGTTAACGATTGTCCGCCAGTATAAATAATTGACTGGTTGTCTGTCTGTCTGTCAATGGTTTTTGTTTACCAGGTTTTATCCTAATGGGCTCAATAAAAAAGCAAAAAAAATCCAACTGATATCAGATGGCTTTGCGGCAAATGTTTAAAAATAGAACAAAAAAAAAATTAAATAAAATAAATGCTGGAAAAAATTTAACACACTCACACACATTAAATAAAACTATTATCTTGAGTAGAACGAAAATATCAATGGCACAGAGGGCACTGTCCTGTTCTATGATATGTATTATAGAAAAAGGTGCTAAATAATCAGGCTTACAACTTAGCTTCGAACACTACACATGTTGTGTGTGTTAATTTTATCCAAAAGTGCATGAAAACGTAGTTTAATGTCGACTGCGAACGACAGATTTTGGCCTCAAAAAATTTTTTTTACCAGAAGACTGTAGAGAGGAAGTAACAGAAGGAAATATTTTTTTTGTTATTTCATTTTTGATCGAGATGTCTTAGCTGGGATTTGAACCACAGGCTCTCATCGAATGAGCCAGCACACTATTTACTAGACAACGACGATTTCACTTGAGGATCTAATGGGGTTTATAATTGGTACTGACTAGTTACACAAGGTACCTATCTATGAGACATTATATCCGTATTTACTTTTCGTTCTCTTCTTTTTTCCTTTCTTTTATCATTTCTTATCCCTTTCTCTAATTCAACTTCAGACATGTGTGCCTATACTTACATCCAAGACTGTATATAATGGTGAAGTCGCCGTAGTCTAGTAGATTGTGTGTTGCTTTATTAGACGTAAAGCCAGGGTTCAAAGCCCAGGCCAGGCATCAAAACAAAATACAAAAAATAATTCATCGGCGACTTTCTCTCAGCAGATTTCTGGCAAAAACTCTGAGAGTAAATGAGTAAATAAAATTGCCAAAAAAGTTTCTGAAAAATCTGTCGTTCGGAGTCGACTCTAAATTGTAGGTCCCGCCACTCATGTATAAAATTAATACACACAACATAAATGGTGTGGGAAACTAGGTCGTAATCCTGACTGAAGCGTTGTAATGACCAATTATGTATGTATGTATGTATATAGGGGTAAATGTCAACAACCAGAATTTTTAAACTTTCCTTCTTTTTCAATTTCTTACATGTGTGTGTGTTTGAATAAATTGCGGGTTTATTTAAAATAATACTCTTGCAAAATTGAAAAAAAAACGTCAAAATTTCAGATTAAATTTTAAGAACTATTTTGACAATAGAAATGATGATGACAGGGACACTAGAAAATATTTTTTTTTTTCGTAATAAATAGTTGACATTTTTCTCTTGATAACACACATATTTATTCAGGATACATAACAATACATACCATGACACACACACACATGGTAAAGAAAAGAATTCACAATAACGCACAACAACAGTTGGTTGAATACTCTGAATTTAATGACATTTTAAGAGCAGAAAAGACAAATATTTTACCTGTCATGCCACTGTATGTATGTGCATGGGTACGTGTGTTTCTGTTAAAGGCTTCTTGTATTGATATTGGTTACTGGAGATAGGTTGTAATGCCTCCATAGAATGGTTTCATATTTCTTGTTCTCTTGTACAATAACTAATACTTCCAAAAATATTATTGATACGATTACATTACATTTTTTCCCTAAACAAGAGATGAGAACATTTTTGAAGAGCAAAATTAAATTGTCATCGTTGTTGTGATTGTTATTTGCCTGAATTCTCAATTAACTACAGATGTTGTCATTCGGTTCAGTTTAGGCGGCTCTGCGTGCAGTGGTTTGTAAAAGAAAGAAAAAATTCAATTTTCTACTGGATACTGTTCCATTATTGAAGATTTATTAGTATGATGATGAAATAATAATACAGTCTAAATATGATAGTTGTTTCGTTGGATATTTACAAATTTGCTTGTCATATGGGATTTTCATACATTACTTACTCTTCTTAGCGATTCTGATAAATAGAAACAGAAGTTTTCTATGTTATCGATAATAGAAGTTTTCTATAGAAAAGTTATCGATAATAGAGTTTTCTATATAAAAGTTATCGATAATAGAAGTTTTCTATAGAAAAGTTATTGATAATAGAAGTTTTCTATAGAAAAGTTATCGATAATAGAAGTTTTCTATAGAAAAGTTATCGATAATAGAAGTTTTCTATAGAAAAGTTATCGATAATAGAAGTTTTCTATATAAAAGTTATCGATAATAGAAGTTTTCTATATAAAAGTTATCGATAATAGAAGTTTTCTATAGAAAAGTTATTGATAATAGAAGTTTTCTATAGAAATGTTATCGATAATAGAAGTTTTCTATAGAAATGTTATCGATAATAGAAGTTTTCTATAGAAAAGTTATCGATAATAGAAGTTTTCTATAGAAAAGTTATCGATAATAGAAGTTTTCTATATAAAAGTTATCGATAATAGAAGTTTTCTATAGAAAAGTTATCGATAATAGAAGTTTTCTATAGAAAAGTTATCGATAATAGAAGTTTTCTATAGAAAAGTTATCGATAATAGAAGTTTTCTATAGAAAAGTTATCGATAATAGAAGTTTTCTATAGAAAAGTTATCGATAATAGAAGTTTTCTATAGAAAAGTTATCGATAATAGAAGTTTTCTATAGAAAAGTTATCGATATTAAAAGTTTTCTGTAGAAAAGTTATCGATATTAAAAGTTTTCTATAGAAAAGTTATCGATATTAAAAGTTTTCTATAGAAAAGTTATCGATATTAAAAGTTTTTTATAGAAAAGTTATCGATAATAGAAGTTTTCTATAGAAAAGTTATCGATATAAAAAGTTTTCTATAGAAAAGTTATCGATATAAAAAGTTTTCTATAGAAAAGTTATCGTTAATAGAAGTTTTCTATAGAAAAGTTATCGATAATAGAAGTTTTCTATAGAAAAGTTATTGATAATAGAAGTTTTCTATAGAAAAGTTATCGATATTCAAAGTTTTCTATAAAAAAGTTATCGCTATTTGAAGTTAACGAAAAGATGTGTTTTCTAAGCCCTTAGAACGATATACCAAAAACTTCTTCACAGTATGTAAATATCAAATATCCGCAGATTGCTTTGCAATTACTCGGAGGCTCTTTAGGTAAAGTTTGAACGATTTCTGTGTTTGAAAACTGACTGCTCCGGTGCTTTTCCTGGGGGAAATTTAGTCGATATTAGATTTTTAACAATGTGGACCATGACTTTATCTATAGTCCTGAGCAAAATTATAGTACAGAGGAATGTTTATCATTTATCTATTATTTACCTACTATCTAGAGCTGTAGTTTGAGAACTTAATAGATTTACACTTACATAAACCGTTAAGGTTAATTTCTTAGAACTAAGGCCTATTTCTCTATTAAACAACTCAAATTTTCTATATCATCCTGCATTTTTTTAAATTTAATTTTGTGCTATTCATGTGCATTAAACTGTGTCTAGACTAAGCATAGACTAGGAACACATTGTGTTTAGACTTTAAATATACCATAATTAGACTACGACTACGACTACGACCAGACCATAAGTTTTTAACTTAATTTGTGCCAAAATAGCTTTTTAAGCCAAATCCATTAATCAATGTGCTGTGATACCCACATTCTATTCTATTGAAAATAACTGGGTTAAGGTCATTGCCTAAAATATCGCAAAACTTATTTTTATTTTTGGTTTTAGTTCTTTTTAGTCTAAAAATAGTTTAAAAAAACTTTTGGGTATTAAAGTTCTAAACACCACAAATTGCGTTACGCATAGATTGATTTGTGGAGTGGTTTGCTACATACATATATACTTGTCGTTATCTTGACTGAAGGGTTGTAATGACTAATTACGTATGTATATATTTGCTTTAATACTTGTATGAGTGTGAAAACCTTTCACTTTTCTTCCCTTTATCGAATTTAAGTAATTACCTTTTTTCATTTTCCCACAAATTGTTAAAGATATTTTCGTTTTGCGATAAAGAAATTGGAGAAAAAACTGTGACGTGTGATAAAATGTCAACAAACTTTTCGTAACACCAGTCGCTGAAATCGAAAATGAAAAATCATGAACAAACTTTTTTTTGCAGGGATTTCCTCGCTATTCCAAATAGCAGAAGTATTCTATAGAAAAGTTATCGGCAGCAGAAGTTTTCTATAGAAAAGTTATCTATAACAAAATTTTACTATAGAAAAGTTATCGATAACAAAAGTTTACTATAGAAAAGTTATCGATAACAGAAATTTTCTACAAAAAAGTTATCGATAACAGAAATTTCCTATAGAAAAGTCGTCGATAACAAAAAATTTCTATAGAAAAGTCGTCGATAACAAAAAATTTCTATAGAAAAGTTGTCAATAACAAAAATTTTCTATAGAAAAGTTGTCGATAACAGAAATTTTCTATAAAAAGTTATCAATAACAGAAATTTTCTATAGAAAAGTTGTCGATAACAAAAATTTTCTATAGAAAAGTTATCGATAGCAGTTTTTTTGTAAAGAAAGCCATCAGGTTTATACAATTTATCAGGGAAAAGTTATAAGTTTCAAAAGTTAGATAAAGTAAAAATAGTTTTGATAAGATTTCGTACGAAGAGTTATCAGAAATTCTCTAAAGTAAATTTATCACTTTTAAACGTTTTTATTAATCGAATACATTCTTTTTAGAATTAAATTCCGTACTTAATATATTTATGATAGTTTTAAAACTCTAATAGTTGCCTTTAAATCTATAAAAGTATTAACGATGGGGTGTCTCTGTTGTGTATTGCATTTTTTTATTGTGGAAATATTTGCAGAATCCATTACAATTTCAATTCACAATACATATTTATTTAATAACACAATAGAAAAAAAAAATAAATTAAACAAAACGAGAAAAAACAATCCATTTTATATCGAATTTTATAATTTTCTCACGTACTAACTTGTGATTTAAATGACAGTCAGTAAATATTGTTTCGTTTGTTTATCTTCACGATTACCATTTGTCGTATTTAATGTTAGTGCAATCGATTACATTGCCATACTAAACATAAACGTTAAAATTTAATATTCGTGTTTATGACAGACAGGGTTACACACACAATCGAATCAGATGAGCATAAATTATGTTCTTCGACAACGTCAACTAACAGTCAGTGTAAGTCAACTCCCTAAATTTTGTATTCCACTTAAGCGTGTAAAGCATAGGAAACCTTATCAAAACATTTCGTTTCCTTGTAAAATGAAATTTAATAATCGAATGAAATTGAATTGAATTTCAATGTAAATGCGAATGTAAATCACTGCCATTTAAAATTCAACCCTTTTTTTCTTTTTTTATTATTGCTGATATTTTGTGTTCCTGGGCGTAAAGAATTTTTCTCTTCTTCTCCCCAATTGAATTAAATTAAATTCCTGGTATTTGTATGTCGCACCCATGTTCCTTTTAACTTGACTGCATAATTTTCAAAATCAATGTGTTGTGTTGTAATGTGAAGTGATTCAATATGATGTGACATGTGCGTTTTCATTTCCGGTAAGAATGAGAAAAAACTAAAAAAAAATTGCCACCAAACTTTATTAAACGTTTTACTTTCTTAACATACCAAAATATTGCGAAAAGTTTTAGTTGAAAGTTAAAAGTTAGAAATCACGAGGTGTGATATTATGAAAAGAGCAAAAAACAAAGTTATCGTTCTTAAAAGAAAAAAGAAAAGTTCTCGCTTTTAAAAGTTTTCTGTGAAAAAGTCCAAGGTTTACTTTAGAAAAGTTATCGTTGTTAAAAGTATTCTACAGAAGAATTATTGATAACAGAAGTTTTCTAAAGAAAAGTTATCGATAACAGAAATTTCCCATAGAAAAGTTATCGATAGCAGAAATTTCCCATAGAAAAGTTATCGATAACAGAAGTTTACATAGAAAACTTATCGGTGTCAGAAGTTTTCTATAGAAAAGTTATCGTTAACAGACATTTCCCATAGAAAAGTTATCGATAACAGACATTTCCCATCGATAACAGAAGTTTTCTATAGAAAAGTTATCGATAACAGAAGTTTTCTAAAGAAAAGAAATTTTCTATAGAAATTTTCTATAGAAACGTTATCGGTGTTAGAAGTTTTCTATAGAAAAGTTATCGGTGTCAGAAGTTTTCTATAGAAAAGTTATCGGTGTCAGAAGTTTTCTATAGAAAAGTTATCGGTGTCAGAAGTTTTCTATAGAAAAGTTATCGGTGTCAGAAGTTTTCTATAGAAAAGTTATCGGTGCCAGAAGTTTTCTATAGAAAAGTTATCGGTGCCAGAAGTTTTCTATAGAAAAGTTATCGGTGCCAGAAGTTTTCTATAGAAAAGTTATCGGTGCCAGAAGTTTTCTATAGAAAAGTTATCGGTGCCAGAAGTTTTCTATAGAAAAGTTATCGGTGCCAGAAGTCTATGTCTCGTATGAAATTTTTACCAAATTTATCCAATTTTACCAAATTCTTCCAGAAATTTCGTTAAAAATAGTCTTGTATATACGCTATCGCAGCTTGCTAACTCCTGAAATATTTTTTGCAAAATTTCGCACGACTCTTTAAGAATGAAAAGTTTGAAAAGAATGAGAAAGACAGAGATCATTTCAACTGATGAAGATTTCAGTTTTTAAATGTATCTCCCATAAAATTGTTGTTTTTTCTTATTTGTTAAACACAAAAAATTTCATATCTTGTGGTCACTTTCACCTGCTTGTTTAAATAATTCATGTTTTCATGCAATATTTCGATTTCATATTTGGCACGTTTTCAAAACACGTGGCATACACTCGATTATTATTTGTGAAAGAACGAAATCATAATCAAATATTACGCCGACGTCATCGGCAAGCAGTTCAACAAATTTTTTCAATTCTCTGCTGAGATACGCCGTGCAAGAAGTATTTCAATATTCAGGCTATTGACTGGCACCACAATTTATTGAGAATTCCAAATGCAAACAATTTTTATTATTTGGATGGTAAAATATTGCATTTTATTGATAACAAAAGAAACAACAAACAAACAATTGAAAACAAAGAAAATATTTGTCACTTTCAAATTTCCATATAAAACAATTATTAAAGGCAAGTTGTTTCATAAAATTTTATTTGCAAAGTTTTCTTTCTTTGTTCTTTTGAAATGAAAAAATGGGCGTAAATTAATTCCTTGTTTTTTAATATTTCTTCCAACATATTGGAGATGAGTTCTTTGATTTATTTTTTGTTTTATTTTAACCACAACTACAATTTGCCACTTCTGCCACTGTTGCCATTGTGGTTCTTGTGTTCGTTTCTTTTTAACCATAAATTTTATTTGACAATCAATATTGAAAAGAGTGAAAAAAATGTTGTTAAAAATGTTGACTGAACGCACAAGCCTTTGTATCAGAAACCACCAGATGAAGGGTAATAATATGATGTTTGTGTATGCATGTTGATATAGACAGTACCTTAAACAGAGATGAGGGTTATTCGATAACATAACAAATTAAATAATAATAAAAATTTGTAAATTATCGATGACGAAGGAAAATTTATTGCTAACATAAAATTTTTTACATGAAATGTTTATAAAATATTTATTTCTATAGAAATTTTATCGATAAAAAATAAATCGAAATAAAGTTTCTATAGTTATTGGTAATTTAATTGCATCAAAAAGAAAAAATTTTAACAAAGTTTCTATATTTTTGTACAACATAAAATTGTTATCGATAATCCATTTTATGTTTTCTATAAAAAGTTAACTGAAAACAAAATTTTTAGAGATAATTTTTTGTGCAAACTTTATCGATAGCATGAACAATTTATCAAATAAAATTGAAAAGTCTCTTTAAAAAAATTTTTCGATAACATAAAGTTTTCATAAAAAACTTTTCAACAACATAAGATTTCTATAAGAAATTAATCGATAACATTAGCTTAAGAAAATTAATATAAGATAAATTTATTATCGAAAATTTATCGACAACATAAAGTTTCTGTAGTAGATTAATTGACAAGAAAATAAAATATCTATAACAAATTTATCGATAATGTAATTTTTTTTATTTTGTTTTTCTTAAAATAAACATATTAAAAAATTCTTTAGAAAATTTATCGATATCAAAAAATTTCTATATAAAAGTTATCGATATCAAAAAAATTTTATATGAAATATATTGAGTCTTAAAATTTCGATTTCACAAAATGCATCTAAAATATAAAGAATCTTGGAGAAATTTATCTGCGTCAAATTCAATAGAAAATAGCATAATATTCCATGGAACGTGTTTCAATATTAAAAAGTTATAAAGAAAATTTATCGACAACATAAAGTTTCCGTAACAGATTTATCGATAATACAAAATTCATACAGAAAGTCTATCGATATAATGCTTAATTAATCATTATAACTCTATAGTCAAGATTACAACATCGCTTCTCATAATACGTATGTTACGATGTTATCCGCTTAGTTTCTGCAATAGCTCTACATTGCGAGTTAGAAGAGGTTGGAAATAAAGGAACAAGAGAATTGTGAGCAGTAACACAAAGAATCTAAACAGTTTTTAGTATAAGATTGAACGATAAGGAGTTTGCTCACCATATGCATGCAAGAGGTGGACAAAACGTTCATTTTCAAAGACTTTGGATATTATTTTGTAGGATGGACTGCTATTCTGTATGAAGGAAACAATATTTACTAAACGTGTGTAGCAGGAGTAATTTGATTATTCTTTTACTGTGTATATTCCTTTTGTGTATGTATAACATTTGTTTGATATGATCATGTAAATACTTTTGTCTTTTGGCCAAAAATCAATTGGAAATATGGCATCAGATAAGTGTTCATGCCCGCTTATAAAATTCGTTTTATTTTTCTTTTAAATTCAATTTTTAATTGCCAATTCACAAGCCTTTCTTTCTTTCTCACCTATGGTCGTTATAATAACAATTTCTCACGGGTATTGCTAGTCAGTAAAATATTTCATCTTTTTGTTTTTTGATGAATCAAAGGGACCAAATTAAACCCTTTTTTCTACCTCATCTTCGGCTTTCCTTTTTGTCTCTTTGTATTCAAATTAAATAATTTCAATTCGTTATGGTTTTTTGATATGGTTTTTGATTTATTTTCCAACTCAGTTGTATTTATGGTGTGTACTTTTTTTGGAAGGATGGATGTACCTTTAAAAGTTCTAAAAATAAAATTTTAAAATTCCCTAAAAATTCCTATTTTTCGGTTTCCTTTTATTTGAAATTCTATAGAAAGCCATTGGAGGGAAAAAAGGGGACATTTTTTTTAATAATTCTGTCGAAATTTAATTCCATTAAAAGGGCCTAGAACAACACCAGCATGAATTTTTCTTCATTCTGCAGATTCTTTTTCTTTCCGTTTGGTTTGATAATTTTCCTGGATTTGTTTGTTGGTTGTTACCCAAAAAACAACGGCAGATTTATCTTTTTGACATTTTTTAATAAAAAAAATCTGCTTTTGTTGCATTTAAATATTTAACAATTTGATAAAAACCAACCATTTTTGTTTACCAACAATATATGAATGTAAACGATAGGGTATCACCTTAAAAGAAACGGATAAACATGATATACTTGCCCTGTATATCTTTGTTAATCTAAATTTAAAAAAACACACACACACACACTCACATATTTATTTAAATTTATCATCCCCCCCAACCACATTCTCCTTACTGCTCCCCTCTGAATATGTGTGTGATTTACTTTCTAGAAAGAAAATCTCTTTCGAGTTTTATATTCTCACACATTTTCCCTTTACATTCCTTAAGCCTTTTTAACGCTTCTCTTTTTTTTATTTCTCTGTAGATTTGAGAAATTCTTGCTCTTTCTAGCAAAAAAAAAAGGTAGAAGTGGGACATGTTTGTAATATCATAACGCTTGTTACACTCATTTTATGTCTCTGATCCGTTCTATTGTATGTAAGGAATGAATGTCACATTCAAATCCAGTCAAACATACAATTTAAGGTTCATACAGCTGTGGTGGTGTAAATAGCATCGCCTTACAAGAATGCGAAAAACATTTAGAATCAAACAGAGTTGACCTAACTTGAAGTCATCATAGTTTAGTTGGTGTGTTCAAACCCCAGCTCAGATATCTTGAACAAAACGAAATTTAGTACTAAGTAGTCTTTCTCTCCACAGTCTTTTGGCAAAAATTCTGAGAATAAATTAAAATGCCATGAAAAGTTTCTCCAAAATCTATCGTTTGTATTCGATTTTAAAACTGTAAGTACCGCCACTCATGGAAAAAATTAACACTTATAACATGGGTAGTATGAGAAGTTTGGTTGTAATCCTGTCGAAAGGGTTGCAAACACCACTAAATTAGGTTATTTTTACTGGCACAGAGAAATGTTTCGCATTTTGTCAATAGAATTGGAATACACTGTATACTTGTCAGCAGTACTGTAGCATTTCTACCCTGTAATAATAATGAGGATGTAATGAGTTCTCATTATAATATTTTTCTGTTCCCCTAGAGACAACACCATGCAGGCGTTCGTCGTTAAAATTTTCTTAGGATTCTTGTAGGCATTTAACATTAATATGTATAGAGGCACCATACAACATTGTATACGTTTTACTTGTTTTAAAGTAATGCTTTAATTTAATTCAATTGTACTATTTAGTTGTCCTTGGCTGTAATGGCCATAATGGCCATTTGTTTTAATACATTTGAACGTATATCTTATGTTCACAGGTCGCTCATAAAATATTTGCGGTTATGGTCGATTACAACTACATAAACAACAATAAACACACATACATACATACTTACGGGGCAAATAATACACTCACTCATACAAGTACTCACACACGTAGTCACTCACACATGTATTCACATGTAACCAATTAACCAAAAAAAAAACACATGTGCGGTATATTCTTGTTTAAGCATTATGCTGTAGTTACCCACACGTAACGTAACGTAGCGAACGTTCTCTTTTTAGCATATGGAGAACAATGTAAACGATTACCGAAACGTTCTCTCTCGTTAGCAAAACGGAACGATCTGTATAAAACAGAATTCTCCCACGTTTTTACGTGACATTTGAACATGAGAGAGGATGAGTAGTGTTGCCACGAAAAAAAAATATTGTAACCAACATTTGTGAAAAAAATCACCAAATAAGGAAAATATGATCAAAATTAAATTCGCAGTTTTTTTATTTTATTTTTTTTTAAATTTAAATTATAATTGAGAAAAAAAGAAACAAAAAATAACAAAATAAAATTATAGTTTTACTAATTAATTCATTTTAACAAACAAAACAAAAGCTATTTTTCTAAGAAAAATAATAACCAAATCCGGAAAAATTTACACATTGAACAAAATACGGCAACACTGATGATGCTTCTGTATACCAATTTCTTTGCATTGTGTTGTGTTCGTTTATGTGCTGCTTTGTGTTCTGTTTCGTTTTTATTTACATTCTTCGTTGACATATTTCCCGTTTTGAACGTTTCTATAACTACACAAACGTTTTTAAGGCTACGTACGTTACGATTTTACGTTTCTTACGCTTGGGTAACCAAGGCATTACGCTTGGGTAACCAGGGCATTAGGGTGGTTGTGTTTCTTTCAACACGAAATTAGAAGAAAACAAACGAAAACGGAAATTGAAAGGAAAATTCAAATAGAAATCCTATTGTGGTTATTTTCTTTTGCATTGGAAGACTTATGAAGTATCAGAATGGTTGTTATTAAAGCTACTATCGCCCTAATAATTTGTATGTACAAAAACAAAGACACACTAAAATATGATCCTTAGGGCTAACAAGGTGATGGCATTGATCCTTATTAATTTTAATTTTTGGCAACCATTTTAAAATTCGTGCCATAAATATTAAAGCCTACCTTCGTAGGGTTCATATTGTCTGTGGAAATAATTAAAAAAGAAAACTTTTTAAAATCAATTCGAAGGGTTTATAAATATTTTAAAGCAATTATCGATAATGCGGTTAATGCATACCAAGTACTGGTTATCGTTTGCTATGAACTGCTCAAACGTTGCTTAGTAAATAGGCCTTCCCAAAGCCAAAAAAAGACCAAAAAAAAACAAATTTAAAAAATTAAACTTTAAAGAAAAATGTAACACAACCCTTGTTAAACTGGCCCTGTTTTTAAACGCTTTTGCACGTGCATAAAAATTTCATAATTTTTGTTTAAAAAATCTTTGACTTTAAAAGTTTTCCTGGTTTTCTGTTTTAAAATTTATGTTTAGAAGTTAAAAAAATAAAAACAAAATTTGGGAAATTAAATTTCTTTTTTGTTTCCCATTTTCACAAACAAACTGTTGAATTAGGCGACTGACACTAACAACTGCCAGACTGCCAATTAATGCTAAGGGCCAGAAAATAAGGCATAAATTACAGCATATCCGTGACCTTTTTTATATTTCATTCTTTATTTGCTTTTCTTAATGTCGTTTACGGTAATAAACACAAAATAAAATAAGAAATAAAATTCCACAAGGAAGTAAAGAGATTTTCTTTTAATACCTGAAAAAACAAATAAAAAATACCTGGAAACTTAATTCAGATTGAAAGGAAGGGCACACAATACACACATTATGTTCATTGGCTTATTGGCATAGTCTTAAGCCATTACATCGTCCTCGTACTTACTTAACTGGCCTTTACAACCCTTAAGTCAGGCTTACAACCTAGCTTCTTACTTCACCCATGTTGTATATATTAATTTTATTCATTAGTGGCAAGGACCTACTGTTTAATCTCAACTTTTCATGGTAATTTTATTTATACACCTAATTCTGTTTTTACACGGTAGATTGGTTCCAGAAAAAACCGTGTAAAAAAAAACCGTGTAAAAAAAGACACTGATCGTATGCAAAAATAGGTGATTGGTTCCTAATCTCTAAAACCTATTAAAATTAGTGAAAAACAAAGATTTTTTAAGAAGTTTTGTATTTGACATTTTCTTTTAGGGATTCATAAAATATTTAACAAAATTAAAAATATAAATAACTTAATAAATATAAAATATTTTTTTGGCTTACCTTTTATCTTAATGCGTTAAATTTAATGTAACGATAGAAAAACAAATTTGCCAATAAAAAATTTCTTTACCAAACACAAAATATTAACACATTTCAATTGCTCTGACCTTTGTGCTTGTATGCACAAAAGGGAATTCCCCTAAATTTGTGCCATTTACATATGCTTTGACCAGTAAATTTGCTTGTACCCGCTAAAAGGGAATTCCCTTAAATTTGTGATATGAACATACTTTGCAAAAATTAAATTTGACAAAAAAAATTAAGCACAAACAATTTTAAATCGTGCTAAATGGAATAAAATCGTGTAACAAAAATTAAAAATATTTTATTTTCAAACCGTGTTATATCAAAACCGTGTAAAAAAAGACCGTGTAAAAACAGAATTAGGTGTACCTTAGTTTTACCACAATACTGCTGAGGGAAAGTTGCCTAAAGAAATATTTTTTTGTTCGAGATGTCTGAGCTAGGGTTTGCAGTAGAGTTGGGTTCGTTAGCTCTTTTGAGTGTTCGCTCTTTTTAGTTCAGCTCTCTGTAATGAACTAGTTCGTTCTTTTAGTTCAATAGTTCAGTTCTCTTAAACAACGCCGCTCTCTTCCTCAATTTGTATAACTTCTTTATGGCAACGTTTGCTCATTTATATTTTAACTGATGTAAACAATACCAATAAAGGAATTAATGTATACCGTGTAAATTTATCATATTTGTAATATTTTGTTTTCATTTCAAAAATGTTTCGCTTTAAATAATTTGTGGTATTTAACATTTTTTAATTTTTATTAATTCATAATTATGTATGTGCTTGAAGCACTTGAAAAGCATGTGATTTATTTTTAAATATTTAATGAGAATTTCTGTTCGTATTTCTATTCCAACCCATTCTTTTAGTTAAATAGAAAAAATATTTTATATTTATTTGCTTATTTTTTTATATTTGCTTCCATAAGTTCTTTTTTTAATATGTGGTAACACCGCCACCATTCCAATAGGAATGTCGCACACAAGAACGATAAACAAAATAATAGAACGAATAAGAATGAAATGAGCGAATAAGAACAAAATGAACGAATAAGAAACGAGAACTATACGAACTACTGAGCTAAACGAACTACTGAGCTGAAAGAACTACTGAACTAAACGAACTACTGAGCTGAAAGAACTACTGAACTAAACGAACTACTGAGCTAAACGAACTACTGAGCTAAAGGAACTACTGAACTAAATGAATTACGGAGCTAAAAGAACTCATTATTATGAGCGGCTCTCTTAGTTCAATTGTGTGAATAGTTCAATTGAACTAGTTCGTTCGTGAACTACACAACTCTAGAGTCCATATTGCGCAAAATTTTCTTTTTTCAGCCATTTTTAAATATAAAAATTCACTTAGATCACTTTGATCATCCGACACTATACCAATATGAACTCTTTCGAATAACTAGTGCTTGATTCACCCATGTTGTCTATTTATATATGTGGCTCTCTTCCTGAGAAAAAATTTTTTATTACAAATAACTCTCATTTTGATTTTTTACCCTGATTCTGTAAGTCGAATGTTTTTTTCCAGAAAAAAACATGAAGAGAGCTATTGAGCAGTTTTTCATAATGGGTGAATGCTACAGAAAACTCTCAGTAAGAATAACATTTGTTTTGTGTGACGTCACACTTGTACGGTTAGGTAGCATGACCACATTCAACCCATTTTTCAATTGCGGCCCTTTTTGCGCTCTTTTGACATTATGGCTATGACGAGAATAACATTTGTTTTGTGTGACGTTACACTTGTAGGATAGGTAGCATGACCACATTCAACCCATTTTTCAATTGCGGCCCTTTTAGCACTGTTTTGGTATTATTGCTATGACGGAAATTTCCTACAATTTATTTCTTTGACAATTTACCTACCTGCTCTGAAAAATTTGAATACCCGGCAATAAATGAATGAAATCTAGTGTTTAGCGAGAATTTTGCAAATCCAGATTTTGAAATTGAACCCTTTTTCGATTATTGGCAAGATTTTTTGACCTACCAGTGTCGAAAAATTTGAATTTCTATCAAAAAGTTAAGTCAATGGATTGGCGGAAATTTTGATAATTGAATCGTTAAAAACAATAATATATACATAAAATATAAATATTAAGAAAAACATAAACATAAAAATATAAATTTAAATTTATTTATATACATATATAAATAAATACATTTACAATCTCTTTTGTCTTATTTAAATTTTTTCAATCTTATAGATTTTTAGTTGACACTATTATTTATAAAAACATACTTATTAGCGTAACAGACCAGATTATCTTGTGAGAGTCAAACTCATAATCGTTACGCTATGCACTAACTTTCCATGGAGCCCACTTAGAAATTTTATTAAAAGAAATATATTATAAAATTTTTTTTAGCTATTATGTGCTATTACTTCTAATGTATAAAATTTGAATTATATTCAAGAAATTCAAAAGCAAAAAATTTTAATTTTAATACATCGTCAAAAATTACATATGTTTTTATAAAAGTATATTTAATAAGAATTTCTGTGGATATTTCTCGCCTAACCCTTCTTTGAGTTAAATTGAAAAAATATATTATTTTAATTTGCTTATTTTTTATTTTTTGCAATTTTCGCGCTTTTGTAGGAAAAATGTTGCCATAAGTTATTTTATTAGTATGTGGTAACACCGCCAATGATGGCAGTACCATTTAACACTACGATAAACAACAGAAAAGAACGAATAAGAACGAAATGAACGAATAAGAAACGAGAACAAGAGCCAACTGAACTACGGAGCTAAAAGAACTCATTAGTTCAGTTGGCTCTTTTAGTTCAGTTGTATGAATAGTTCAATTGAACTAATTCGTTCGTGAACTACACAACTCTCGTTGAATAGTTCAATTGAACTATATAGTTCGTTCGTGAACTACACACATGAGAACGATAAACAAAATAAAAGAACGAAATGAACGAATAAGAACTACGGAGCTAAAAGAGCTCATTATTATGAGCGGCTCTTTTAGTTCAGTTGTGTGAATAGTTCAATTGAACTAGTTCGTTCGCGAACTACCCAACTCTAGTTTGCAGGCTCTCGTCTAATATGCCAACACAATACCTACTAGTCTACGGCGAGTTCTTGTAATCGCAAAGTAAAATATGTTTATAGCCCCTTTAGTTCCCTTTAGGAGCATAGCTCAGCCGCAAAGTATGTCTTAATTTATTTATTGGGTCTCTTTTTTTGGTCTTGTTTCAGTTCCATTAAGTTCCATCAAGTTTTTTTACTTTTATTACATTCACACGAGCTATTCTATCAGGTTCTAGAATGACAAGGTTGCCATTTCTTCTTTACTAAAATATATTTTTTTATATTATTGTAAGTAATGGTGAGGTACCCCGCTGCTTGAGCTCTATTACTAGTGACCTACTCTTCTTCTAATGTTTGTTGTCGATATTATTCCCTCTGTAGAGCCAGGATGTTTTATTTACAAGGGGATCACGATGAAAAATTTTTTATCTTCCACTGTTTTTGCAAACCTACGCTGCTTAAGTTTGTACTCAAGCATTTTAACCTCATTATACCATATCAACATCAGTTAAGTAAAGTAATATTAACGTCGTCTGCTTTCTGTAAATGAAATGTTTTATAATTTGAAGAGAAATTAAAATCACGTTTTTTTAGGTAAGACAATTAAATGAAATTCTCTTGAAATTAAATAACTTACGCTGGCATCTTTGCTTATCTTGCATAAAATGTAACAACCCCCCACATAATCCTCATATATGTATGTAAAGTAGAACCATGAGAAGGCATAGAGGAAATTTATGACTTTTTAACAGCATTACCTTGACGAATTAATTTTTTTTCATATATTTTTAATAAAGTGTTATCCCTTTATGGGTTTCATAAAGATAGTCAATAAAAATACAAATAAAGCTATGATTTCGATGAGTCTTTCGGTACTTTTCTCATGACTGGACCTTGCCATTGCCGTTATGGACGAAATGCAATGTCATACAAATGTTCGGCATTGGGTTGATTGCGGCAGTTGATCTTCTTGGGGAAGTTTTCAATTAGTTTTTCGTACATTTCGGTTATTATTTCGTCCTTAACTTGACGAATAATGATTTGAACGATAAGGAATCATGCGCTCTTTGACACAAAAAGTCTAACGACTGAGTCCATTTACTGAATGTCCATTTAAAGTCGACAAATCGCAAACCCATGCCATAAAACTCAATCCAGTGGTGTTGTATGGTACGTTGCACCATCCAGTTTATAATCTTCAATTGCAGTTCAACAAATAGTCGATTATCATGTGGCTAGAGCTGGCCTTACAGGGTCATTTGCAAAATGAATAGTTCGCCGACTTTAATTGTTGCGTAAGTTGAACTTTCTATGAATGAAGTTGCATATCTAAATGCAAAATAGACCCAAGAACTGAGAATATTGTGATATCGACAATATCCGCCATACATTCTCTAACAGAAGCGACATTTTCGAAAGTGCGTACATTGCAATAGTATTCGCCGTAGTCTAGAGGATGGTGTTTTGGCTTGCAAGGCGTGAGCCCAGTTCAGACATATCGAACACAACGAAATATGGAATAACAATTATTTATTACTGCAACTTCCTCTCAGCAGTCTTCTAAAGGGTCCGCCAAATAACTTTTTTTTTGAACATGCTTTAAAAAAAAACTACTGAATATTTTCTCAAATTTCTTTTTTTTATTTAAAAGTATAATCCTTCCGGTTAATAATGGAAAATAATTTCATTCAAATGGCTGCCTCGGATGGCCATGCAGTAGCCTACACTAGAAAATGCCGATTTTGGCAAAAAAAAATCATCTTTTCAGATGAAGCTCATTTTGATCTTGGCGGGTATGTAAACAAGCAAAATTGTCGCATTTGGGGCACAGAAAACCCGCAAACATACATTGAAAAGCCGACGCACCCAAAACGTGTCACTGATTGGTGCGGATTTTGGTCCAGAGGCATAATTGGGCCATTTTTCTTCGAAAATAAGCAAGGAGTGGCCGTTACAGTCAATGGAGATCATTATCGGGCCATGTTGAACGAATTTTTGTTCACAAAAATTGAAGAGGAGGATATTGGCAACATTTGGTTTCAACAGGACGGCGCTACGTGCCACACAGCCGAAGCTACACTCGATGTTTTGCGCCCTGTTTTTGAAGATCGCATTATCAGCCGCAGAGCTGATGTCGTTTGGCCACCTCGGAGCAGCGATTTGACACCGTTGGACTATAATTTGTGGGGTGCCCTCAAAGATAAGTGTTACGCCGACAAGCCAGAGACAATTGACGCTTTAAAGGACAATATTCGTGAAGCCATTGGTGAAATACAGCTGCACACAATCGATAATGTGCTTAAAAATTGAACCGATCGTGTAGGCTACTGCATGGCCAGCCGAGGCAGCCATTTGAATGAAATTATTTTCCATTATTAACCGGAAGGATTGTACTGTCGAATAAAAAAAGAAATTTGAGAAAATATTCAGTAGTTTATTTTAAAGCATTTTCAAAAAAGAAGTTATTTGGCAGACCCTTTAGCAAAAAAAACTCTTAAAGCAAAAGATATTGCCATTAAAAGTTTCTCAAAAATCTGTCGTTGAGAGACTGACGTTAACTAAAGCACACAACATAAGTGTAGTGAGAAGCTAGGTTGTAATCCTGGCTAAAGAGTAAGTAAAGTAAAGTAATCAATCAAAGTAAAGTAATAATTCGCTCTCCTCTAAAATAAAACTTGACAGATCGTACTACTTGTGCGACCCTCTAACTGGCACTTCAGCTGAAAGATATTTAATTGTCGAAAGCCTTGCCAGACCTTCAGTTTTGAAACCACTAAATGGATAACCCTATATTGCCAATCCCTTTCTTTAAGTCTATTAAATTATTCTTAGTAACTGTCAGGACTTCGATAATTTTCGTTGTACTTCTTAAGTGCGAAGGTATTAAAACTTTCCTTCTCACCTATTAAGTGGCTTCATTAGATGAGTGGCATCGCTCTAAAACAGACAAAAAAGGATTAAATTTTTAAGAGCATCAAATTTAAGCTGATTTTTTTTCTTTTTGAAAGCAATTTGAATTATTTTTTATAAAAAAAAAATTAAAATCTTTTTTGTCTGCCTTTCTAAAGCGCTTAAAGCCAAAATGCCAGGCAATTTGTTAAATAATTTTATTACTCATTGTCTTCATTAATTATTTATAATGTATTAAGGCGCTGCATAATGAATGGATTTTCTTTCTTTTGCTACAATTTTTTTTGTGTGTGGTGGTGGTTAAAGCAAAGACTTTTTCAAACATAAAAATAATCACAGAAACGAAATTCGTTTTTTTTTTTTGCTTTCAAAATATAATTTTTTGGTCGAAACGGGCCTTGTTATTTAGGTCTTTTCTGTTTTTTTCCACTTTTTTTGTTTTTGTTTTTCTTCATTAATCTTTAACAAGAAATTGTAAAAAGAAACACAAAAATTATTGAAAGAAAAAAGAGAAGAAAAACGAAAAGAAATTAAAATGTTTTTCAAACTTTCTAAAGCAAATAAATGTGAGAGAAAAAGCAGAGAAAACTTTATTTGTTTTTAGTTTCATTTTTTGTATCAAAAAACCAAGAAAAAAAAAACAAAAATAAAAGAAAAATCAACAGCAACTAAGGCTACTTTTTCTTTCATAAGATATTATGCGTTTACATCCATATACTTATGCAAGGCCTATCAAGTTCGAGTTTAATTTTCAATAGTTTTTTAGTTTCATGATTTGGACTTTATAACTTAAAAATTCGGATTTATTTTCAGCAAATTTTAAGCGATAACTGCAAAATACTGACACAACGTAAATTTATTCAAAAAATGGAGGTCCTGGCTTGATATGTCGGACTCACCCTACAGGAATACTGACTAAAACCATTCTTGTCTGCCTTCAGGGAATTATATTTTTTCATAATCACACTTGCATTTCAGTTGCCTTTGCACGTTGGCCAGCCATTTTTACATGTATTTTACAACGGATATCAAGATTCTCTATTTCAGCCATTATAACCTCAATTTTATTTTCGAAAATAATTCTCATGACTGCTGTTGCAAGTTCCGTGAATCACAATTATGTGCGCTGTGTCTTCAATTACATTTTCTTCTTAGTAAAGTCATTCAAATATTACTACGCTCTGTTCGACTGAATTGGACAACAAACGGACTGATTGTCTTCTCTTCTTTCAATCGCATTGCCATCGTTGCCACTGTTTTATTTGAAGTTTTCTTGTTAAACCTGGTATTCCTTCAAATGATTTCTACCGTAGCAATGGGTGTAAGAAGGAGACAAAGACTATATTTCATCTCATGACCGGTTCTTCATATGGATTGATTGATTTGCTATTAAAATGTATGTTTCAAATGCATTTGCAATGGAAATCCTAACATGAAAGACCGTATATGAGATGCTCATTCTCCTCGTTTTTCTTTTTTAAAACAGTTTTATTTGTTTTTTATTTACATGTTACTGTTCATGTATTTGTAATTGAAACTTAACAAGAGAATAAAAGTTGAAAAGAGTATGTACTCACATACGAGTAGCAAGTGTATGTACATATGTATGTATATGTACGTGTGTAAGAGAGAAAAATTTTTTAAAGGTTACAATGTTGGCAATTTTTCAATTTTTTTGTTTTTATCTTTACCTACACACCCACAACAAACTATATTGTAACTGTGGTATGATGTATGGAAGAGCACATATGTATATAAGAGAGTATCAGTAGAGTTATAAATGAGAGAGAGAGACGGATAGAAAGGGAGAAAGAGAGAGAGAGAGAGGATCAAAGCTTATTGTCAGACGTCAAAGAGAACATGATAAAAATCTGAGTGTATTTGTGAGAGGCATGTGTTAACCCAGAGGAAAATTGTTCGTAATATTTTCAAGTCTACTTATTAGCCCAATAATATGTATATGTGAGCGGAAAATATTGAAAAATTGTACTGTGCTAAATCCCTAAAGACATCATATTTAACTTGGCAAGTATTCTTCCGAAAATCGAAATCATTTCTTATTGATATTAGTGAATCCTACTGTAATATTTCTTTGGGTGTATAATTGAATTCTGAAAAAAGCGGCATGAACCTTCTTCTTTAGAAGCTGACAAGCAACTGAATGCATTTTTACGATCTTTTTAACGAACATTGTTACGATGTTCGTGTCCTATGTGTGTAAAAAGCCGAAGGTGTTCTTCCCCTATGGGACATTAGTGCCGACCAGCGTTGCCATTTGCCAAGTTTTCCCTTTTTTTTCCAAGTTTTTGGGACGCGAAAAAGTTTTCATTAAATTTGATTTCTAACAAAACAAGTTTTTTCAACAAAATTCAATTTGAAATTTTTTTCAATAAATTTAATAATAATAACACGAATATTTAAATTTTTTATTAAAATATTGTGTATTTTATTAGTCCCGGGCAGAAGTATCAAAGAAACACCAACAGAGGGAACCGGTCTCCGGTGTTTCCTTTAAACATTTTGGAACTTTTATAGAAAACAAGTTTTTTTTGGTAAAGAAAGGTTTTTTCCCCAGAAATAAAAAGTTTTTTACAAAAAATTACTGGCAACGCTGGTGCCGACGTCTGCTTATTGTACATTCAAACATAACATCGTAGATGATTGGCGAGCTGTTTTTTGGTAGAATTAGCCGAACGTTCACATTCGTTTGTAACACGAAAGGCAAACAGACCGATTACCGTAATTGAATTTCGGTAAGCCATGTTCTCTTACGTTGAAGACACTTCAAATATGTAGTCGAATTTGATTGAATGTTTCTGTCTCTCTCCCTCTAAATGTTGACATTTTTCTAAGAAATAAACTTAAATTCTCTTCTTTGTCATGCTGTAAGATTTTTTACAAGTCTTCAAGATTTGTAAATTGCCCTTAAAAGTTTAAATTGAGGGACACAGGGCTACTTCTCTTTCTCTATCTCTCTGTGTGTTTATATGTTTGTTTATGGTAATTGCCAGCATTACAATAATAACACATACTTCTCAAGCTGTTATTATAGCTAATCTTACCTCTTTTTCTCTCTCTCTCTCTCTCCCTTTCTAAGTGTTAAAATATTTAAAAACAAAAAACAATTTAATTTTCCCCTTTAGCATGCTTTAAGTTATCTTGCAAGTGTGTTTATTGAGTAAAAGTCTTCATTCAATTGCTCTCTTCTTTACCGTTTATATGCTCATTTGTGATAATTGCACGCATTATAACAATAACAAGCATACACAAGAAAACAAGCAAAAACAAAAACATAATGCGTTCAAGGCTATACACAGTAAACAAGCATGAGTAACATTTCTTTTGGGTGAGAGAAAGGAACCGTTACCAGAATAATAAAAATGTAAACAAACCAGCAGCCATGTTTATTATCACGTACACATACATACATATATGATTTCGGATAATGTGTAACTCATATGCATAAATATTTAATAACACAAATTCATCATTATTATTAAACAATACAGTGTGAAACAAAACTGTTGCTTTAGTTTCAAAGTGTTACACATTTTCTTAAATAACTCGCAAACGAAAAAAGTTATTAAAAAAAATTCTTTTGCCGTAATATTTATAAACATTTCTTGTTGAAACATTTAAAATAGACAACGCATTAGCAAATATTGGATCGTCTTAAAGTAGGCTCCTCCTCTTCTTGTGCTTTATTTCGCTTATGTACATACGTATATATGGCTTATACATACATATGTATTTAGCACTTGACGTTGCTTAAAAATAATAACCTAATATCAAAAACTGCAGTAAATTTTTAAAGATACAGAACGCTTTTATTAAAATAGGTCATCCGGAAAATGGGAAAACAGTTTGATTATGACCTATGACCAATGTCTTAGATACACAATATATTACGCAATAAATATCTTTAACTCTTTTACAGCAACAATAAAATTAATGACCCGTTTTTTTATATGTTCGACCTTATAAAAACATTCAATTCCGAGATGGACAAATAAATGATTCCTTTTTTTAATTTAAAGGCTTTTAAATTGAATATTAACTGCTTAACCTAGGCATAAAAGAAAGGCAGATATTTTGTTTCAGTCATAAAAAATCTACATGAGCTGGAAATAAATTTTTTCTATCAGCATTTATTTATCGATAACAATTTCGTTTAAGAAAATTTAAATTCTTTTAAAATTGTTTATATTTTGGACGTATTAACTTGAGTTTATATTCAATAAAGATTGATTCCAAAGATAAGTTATCAGTTGTTTAAAATAACATTTTTAAAGGCAATTTAAAATGTCTTAAAAATCAATCTGAGTTTTAATAGAAAAAGTAAAAAAGTTATTAAAAGACAAATTTGATTTTCGTTTTGCCAGTTATTACCCTCACAACCCTCATGTTCAGGAACCCAGTCCAATAAAGCGGTATTAAAGTTTCCTCTTGGGTCAGAAAGTCTAGTTTTTGTTGGTCACTGATCAAGGACTTTAAAAGCTGCTAGACTATACGAAATATTATATGTATGTAGATGCAGATAACTGCCGTCCTTCTACATTCCGTCCTAAATACCTTTCCTTTATATTTTAACTCAAGTCCTACAAATGTTGTCTTATATCTTAATTTTTCGCTTCAGAAAGAGGATTTAATCTCAGTTCACTAGAAGTACTTTCTTCTTGAACATAACCGAAAGCGGAAGATACCTAAAATTAACCCTAATTGCATCTGACGAACAAGATCTCATTGTTACCGTGATGTGAGAACAGTTGGCAAGTGAAATTGCCTCCCTTAGCGATTACATACTTACTTAGTTCCTCACTACAACACTTTAGTCAGGACTACAAACTATCTACTTACGTCGCCCATATTGTGTGTGTTAATTTTAACTGGGTATCTGAAATGTCAGTAAAAAAAAGTCTGAGTATCGCTGTCACAATTCGCCGTTGACACGCATATTATAGGTTATTATCCGTTATGTGATGAACTGCGAACGTTCGATACAGCCCATTATAGTCATTTTTGATTGAGTTTTAAGCCCCTTTTGTCAACAGAAATACCTTATTTCTTCAATGTGGACGTTTTCTTAAACTAAGTATCCAGTAATAGTTTACTGATCTCATTCAGGTCCAAATGGTCCTTCCCTAGGCCTCTTTGCAGTCTTGTTACATGTAAACAATTTAACAATTTCCGCAAACCTGTCTTTAAATAGCTGCAGATTAAAGTAACATCTCCGAAAGGCATCTGTAAATATTATTTGACTGTGTGCACCACTCGAATTTTCTTTTTATTTAAAAAAATTTCCTGTTATTGGGAAAACATATCCTTAAAATGTAATTCTTTTTATGCTTATATACGAGGGGCAATAATTTCTTAAAAAGGCATTTCCTGTAAAACATGACAGGACGTGTTTTATTCACTTCCTAGATGTTAAACTTTAAGGCCATAAAAAAAAGGAAAAAAATATATTTTGTATTGAAAGTGGCAGTAAAAGTTGACTTCTGGTTGTTGACTTGTGTCAGAAGTTTAGTTGTAAAGTGTAATGGATTTATACGTGTTTTTTTTCTTCTTTTTTATCTTTAAAACATAAAAAATTTAAACTTTTTTCTTTTCAAAAGTTAATGATGTTGTGCTTTAGAAATTTGTGCTTGAAAACCCAGAAAAAAAGGGGAAAAAGGTACATTAAGGGAATAAAAAGAATGTATAGGGTCTCCCTAACAGGAACTTCTGAACGTTGACAGCTGATAACAGCCATCTTGTTGAAGCAACATCTGTCAAATAAGTTGCCATTTATTCAGTCTGCTTTAACAAGTTATCTTATACGGTGCATAAAATTCAACAACACGTGCAAATAATAAAATTCTTTTATTGGCTGATGTGTTCGGACAACGTGCAGCACTCTTTACCCATTCTACGATGTTTATAAACTATGAGAGGACTATTCGACATAGACGAAACGTAAGATCTGCCGAAAAAATCTGAGGCAGCCGATTTCACATCGCTTACAAGAACTCGGGTTTTTACAGACCAGAATTTGGTGACGACCTAAGATAACGACCTGTGTGCGCTGAATGGCCTCTGCAGCAGTTTGCAAACTGTCCTTAATTCATATCGAAAAACCATCCGAAAACAAAACGAGATCGCGGAATTTGACGCCCTTAGGCTTTTTTTTGATGGGTTTTCGTAAGTCGCAGGTATATGGGGTCCTCAGAGTCCACATAAAACATAACATCGGTTGAATTTATTATAATTTATACACCAGAGTCATGGGAAATTAGAAAGAAATCTTCAGTTACGGAGCAGCCATTAAATTGACATGCGTGTAGCTATGTCTTCCGCCTGCCGTAAGGCGTTACAGGTATCTGAAGTCCGAGTTCTCGACACCTTATGTTCCCTTCCATTTTTACTAAATTTCTGCGAAATTTCCAACAAAAAAATTTTGGAATATTCGGAAAAAAATAAACGCATCTGCCCAGGGGACCGTATAATCAATTGGTGGCGAGGAATAAGGCATGTCCAGGGAGCTACAAAGGTCAGCAGTTGGCTGAGTTGAAACTAGTTGCCGCAAGAGTTGACTTCTGGTCCTAGACATCCTTAGTAGGCAGCCAAAGTGTGCTGGTTAGTGCTGCCTTCATCGTCGATGCCTGTGTTTAACCATACCTCCGGAAAGGGAACAGAAGCTTAGGACGGTCAGCCTATATTTGTAGCAAACAAAAAAATTGTAGCCGATATTTTTTTTCTTTTACGAGGCCGTATGAGTGAAGCCAAGTTTCTGCATATGCCTTGTAGCACGCTGTACACTGATTTTTCTCTTCATTCTTAAAATAACAAAAGAATATATTCCTAGAACACATTCTCAAAGTTAAAATTTCTTTTTCTTTTGTTTTTTAAAAAAATTGCACAAAAACTGCTTAAAGAAAATTTTTGAAATTAAATTTCAATTTTGTTTTGTATGCTGTCGTTACAGCTTGTTCCACAATTTCCACAGCAACTTCTTTCTTAGAAAATTATAAAAAAAGTTAACGCAACTAAGCTTCAGTTGCTTTTGACAATTTTAAGTAGAAATAACTCAAGTCTTAAGAAAATGGTCATATAGACAGCCAGGGGAAAGATTCCAAAACAAAAAAAAATTATTTAGAAAACAATTCTAAATCCTCATTTAAGACAAACAATAAAAACAACAAAATTCGAAAAATAATACCATCACATACCACAGTCTTAGTAAGGGCAAAAACCAGAACTCTCACTGCAGATGTCGTAGGCGAAAGTTTGTGTCAATTCTGTTCAGTGTGTTGGCAATTACTGACCAAAGTACTTAGAGTTCAGGTATTACATTCCATAAGGTTTCCTTAGAAATTTTTGTTATAAATACATACATACATACATAAATAATTGGTCATTACGACCCCTCAGTTAGGATTACGACCTAGCTTGCCACATCTCTTATGCAGAGTATTTTACATATTTCACTTTTGTTACAGAGTACTAGACTAAGTCGACTTCATTACTTATAAATCACTCTTTCAATTCGTCTTAAGGTTTCAGTGCTCGGTCATTCAAAATTTGCTTGTAATTATTATCAAATCTTTGTATAAATTTCAGCGTCTCATTTAAGAGTTCCTGATTTTTATTTGTTGTTGCTAGATTTTATAAAAAGAAAACGGCAACATTGGTCATATCCAGACGGCGGCATCAATGTCCCCCAGGGGAAGAACATCTTCGGCTTTTTGCACACATAGGACACGAACATCAACAATGTTCGTTAAAAAGATCGTAAAAATGCATTCAGTTGCTTGTCAGCTTCTAAAGAAGAAGGTTCATGTCGCTTTTTTCAGACTTCAATAATACACCCAAAGAAATAGGATTCACTAATATCAATGAGAAATGATTTGGATTTTTGGAAGAATACTTGCCAAGTTAAATATGATGTCTTTAGGGATTTAGCACAGTACAATTTTTCTATATTTTCCACTCACATATACATATTATTGGGTTAATGAGTAGGCTTGAAAATATTACTAACAATTTTCCTCTGGGTTAACACATACATAACATACATACATAATTGGTCATTACAACCCTTCAGTCAGGATTACGACCAAGTTTCTCACACCACTTATGTTGTGTGTGTTAATTTTATACATGAGTGGCGGGACCTACAGTTTAAAGTCGACTCCGAACGACAGATTTTTGAGAAACTTTCCATGGTAATTTCATTTACTCTCAGAGTTTTTGCCAGAAAGCTGCTGATAGAAGCCGCGAAGAAATACTTTGAGTATTTTATTTTGATGTCTGGCCTGGAGCTCGAACCCTGGCTTTTCGTCTAATAAGCCAACACACTACCTACTAGACCACTAGGCGACTTCAGCGACGGGTTAACACATGCCTCTCACAAATACACTAACATTTTTATCATGTTCTCTTAGTGCCGACGTCTGGTCATAACACTTGTGAACAGTTTCACTTGCTACTATTATT